>OU015694.1:0-10000000 GCA_907165295.1 Nomada fabriciana
TAATAGATACTTCCAATCCTCGCTTTGTCGGTGTTGCCTAAAGCATCCGCTTCAGTGATGCACCGACTCTACTTCCGATAGCGAATATAAGAAAAAATATTGGCGTAAAATTATAGACTCTGTTCTTGTTTCGTCTTACAAGGAAGGTTAGGCAACCCGCAGATAGCGAAAATTATGAAACTTTGCATACAAGCACAGCATGTCATCCGGAATACAACCCTATATTCCAATCGTGCCATAACTCGGGTTTACTGGGGTGAATTCAGCCCTTAAAAAAAAAAAAAAAATGAGGATTTTCTTTTTCGTCATATATCTCAGGAACACTGAGAGATATCGGAAAAAAGTTTAAGTAAAACTTGCACCGTTTTATTGTATTTATTAAAATGCCTAAAAAATTTGTTGGAAAAATTCGTTCTTTTCGAGTTACCCCTCCCCCCACCCCCTCCGCCCTAAGAAAATATTGTTTACTATTCGTGCTGAAAAACCTCTGGGTATCCTCTTTTCATATCTCTAAATGACATATGTGTTAAATTTTTTTTTTTAATAAACAAAACCATTATTTACGAATTTGAAGTCCATTTTTGGACTTTTCTTTAATGAACTGGCCTCACAACGCAATATTTAAATAGTTTACATTTATTTTAAGTTCATTTACATGAAAATTATTCATATTAAATTGAATTGTAACAGTATAACTGTTTTTAGTAATAAAATATGTATTTAAACATTTCCATTCTCTTTTTGTACATTTTTCCACATCGAAGGGTTGTATAAGTAACAAACGACAAAAGTAGTAAAAATCACGGTTGGTAATTACTACAAAAATGATATTGCTCGTAGAAATGATCGAAACAGAGGAACTCGCTACACCAGGCATATCGGCGAATAACAGCCGCTCCACAAACATTTCACTACAAATCGGTATCAGAATATAACGATAAGGGGAACACTGTGCAAACATAAATCTTCGAACAATGTCTTGTATTGTCAATAATATTGAAAACCTTGAAATATTAATAATAATATTAATATCCTGTAGATTTCTGTTACTATAGGAATGAAAAGGCTATTCCAAAGTGTAGTATTTGTGGCGCAGCGGCCTTTATGCGATGTGCGTGGTGTGGCGAGTACCTTTGTTTCGAACATTTCTACGAGCAATATCATTTTTGTAGTAATTACCAACCGTGATTTTTACTACTTTTGTCGTTTCTTACTTAGACAACCCTTCGATGTGGAAAAATGTACAAAAAGAGAATGGAAATGTTTAAATACATATTTTATTACTAAAAACAGTTATACTGTTACAATTCAATTTAATATGAATAATTTTCATGTAAATGAACTTAAAATAAATGTAAACTATTTAAATATTGCGTTGTGAGGCCAGTTCATTAAAGAAAAGTCCAAAAATGGACTTCAAATTCGTAAATAATGGTTTTGTTTATTAAAAAAAAAATTTAACACATATGTCATTTAGAGATATGAAAAGAGGATACCCAGAGGTTTTTCAGCACGAATAGTAAACAATATTTTCTTAGGGCGGAGGGGGTGGGGGGAGGGGTAACTCTAAAAGAACGATTTTTCCAACAAATTTTTTAGGCATTTTAATAAACACAATAAAACGGTGCAAGTTTTACTTAAACTTTTTTCCGATATCTCTCAGTGTTCCTGAGATATATGACGAAAAAGAAAATCCTCATTTTTTTTAAGGGCTGAATTCACCCCTTAAACCCGAGTTATGGCACGATTGGAATATAGGGTTGTATTCCGGATGACATGCTGTGCTTGTATGCAAAGTTTCATAATTTTCGCTATCTGCGGGTTGCCTAACCTTCCTTGTTAGTATAGGTAGTGGATCGTGCAAAATCAAAATGGACGTATAATTCAAATGTTCGCATACATACTTCTTGCTTGGAATGAACTATTTCGTGCCAATGTAGGTACAAACTTTGGGGTTACTCGGATCCGTCTAATCGACTCTCCTCGTTCTCCTGTGACAAAGCGTAACAAAGAAATAAAGGAAGTGCACGAAAGTAACGATAATTGTGCTATAGTAAAGCAATAATTCGTCTCGAATTCTATGGCAAACGTGAGCATACGATTTGTAAACGTACAGGCACGCTTGCGACACAAGTGTATATCATACAACATTTATACATGCTATGAATAATAATGTAATCGAAATATATTAGTAGTATTCTACAATCCTACTTATTTCTAGAAGAAATTTGCGAAATCCATACCTGTCGACCGGATTATTTGGCACTTCGGCATGGCTAGCCGCCATTACGGTACACCGCATTCCCGCCAATTATTAAAGGTGGCAAGCGAAAGAGACGCCATTGAACCGAATCGAACTGAAATCAGAAATAACTGTGTTAAGAATCACCAATATCATAGTAATATTGCTCGAAACTGTAGAATATATTGGAGGACAATGGAATTCAGAGCTGAAAAACGTGTACGCATATGTTAGCGATAGCGTATTTTTAATGAAGGGAAAGGGACCGAGTAGCGAAGTGCTATGCATTTCAAAGAATGCTTGAAGGATTTATGATAGGGACTTACAAGGAAACATATTCGGGTGTCCGCCTCCGATTTTGATTAAACTTGGTGGACATATTAAGCTGGTGAAAAAAAGGGACACGTATTTTTTTATAGCAGCCCAATCGCAAGTTTAGGGGGTAAATTCACCCCTTGAAGTTTCAGCAGAAAAATGGTATCTCGAAAACTGTCACAGATATAAGAAAACTTCTTAAGGAAAAGTGTCATGGTTTTTTGGGGTAAAATAAATAGTGGTCACAGAGTTTGTAAAAAGTAATTTGTTTATAACAAACAAATTTATTGTTACATTATTTTCAGAGATACAACAATTTACATAATGACAAGAAAGAACCGAAATTTTATTCTGAATCCATTGCAATATAATATGATGGATTTGCCTCCTACAGTTTTCCAAAATTTTCATACAATACGCAGACCGCACGGGTCCGCCGGGCAGCGGCCGGACGAAGTGTACACGTATAGGCATACGGGCGGCTATTACTATGAGATACGCCTTTATTAATCATAACAAGGCGATATAAAATTTGTAATAGTAATATTAATCACATTAGTATGCATTGCAGTATGATATTGTTGCTTGGAAATTAACATCCGTTAATAACAAAATTATTATAAAAATTAGAGATGTAATAGACATTAAATTCGAGAAAGCTACCAGTGTCTCTACTTTTATGTATATAATCGCTATCGGACGAAAATGATTTCGGCAAATTAAATAATTGATGTTGTTTCATTTCGAATGAATATGCAGTATTAATATTAATAGTATGGAGACTGTGAATTATTAATTTTTTTTTTTTTTTTGATTTTGTATTTCCAATCAAATTCCGGCATGGTGCTTCACATCTTTCATCAGAATTTAAGGTTAAATAATCCAATTTACTTGGCAAAAGTGTACTAACGGGCCTACATTCATACATATTAAATTTGTCTAAGCCGGTTTTAATATAAGTACCTTGATCTAAGGTTATCTTATGATTGTCTCGTTTGACTCTTATTCCTAAGAAAAAACTAATTTCATTCAAATGTGTCATTTTAAATTTGTTCATTAAATAACTTTTAAAATTAACCATTGTCTTCATATTAGCAGTAGCAATCACAAGATCATCCACATAGTGTATATTTTCAGTTATATTTTCCTTATCTAAAACATAATGTACATCGATCGACGGATGAACATCGAAAACCTCTTTCTACAAGTCTTCCTTCAAAAAACTTCAAACCAACATCTTGCTGCTTTGTTCAATCCGTATATTGCTTTATTGAATTTACATACTTGATTGCTATTGCAACTCATTCCTCGAGAAACATACATATAAATTTCCTCCTTTAATTCACCATTTAAGAATGCGGTCTTTACATCCATATGGTGTATCAGTAAATTAAACTGATTCGCAAAAGCAATTATAAATCTGAAACTCGAAATTCTTCCAACTGGCGCAAATGTTTCATTATAATCAGTTAAATATTCCTGACTAAAACCACGAGCAACAAGGCGTGCCTTGTATCTTGAAGGATTTCCGAGTTCATTATTCTTTGTCGTAAATATCCATTTACAGTCAAAAATATTTCTATCTTTAGGTCTCTCTACTAAAGTTCAAGTTTGATTAATCAATAGAGAATTTAATTCATCATCAAGAGCTTGATCGCACTTAATCTTATCTTCGCTATTTTTAATATCATCAAATGTATTCGGAGTTTTATTGATAAATGATTGTGCACACATAAGAAGATCATATTGTGTGTTACTTTCTTTATACGAAATAGCAGGACGTTGCTTAATCCTATCACTCCTCCTAAGTTCTGAATTCTCTTGTATTCTACTCTTATCTTTTTAAAATGAAGACTCATTATGCATATCTGTTTCTACTACAGATTTATTAGGTTTATCTCCTAATTTGACTTCCCTTACTTTTGTACTCGATTTCAATATATCTGATTTATCATTATCAGATTTACTACACGTTTCACTTATTTCTACTGATTTTGACCCTATGTCAGATGCACCAGTTTTAACATGAGTGTTTTCGTCGACCATACTTTCAGGTCTCATAATTGGTCTCATAATTCATTTCATCTACAATTACATCTCTAACTGTAATAAATTTCCCTTTTTTCCACATCCCATACTTTATAACCATTCGATTCATAGCCCATTAAAATTCCATTCCATGACTTATCATCGAATTTTGTTTTTCTGATTTGATTATGTACATAAACAGAAGAACCAATAATTCTTAAAAACTTCAATTTAGGCTTCTTGTCGTGCCATAATTCAAATGGTGTTTTATTTCCTCCCAAAGCTCTAGTTGGGGTTAAATTAATTAAATAGGTAGCAGTAAGCACTACTTTAACCCAAAAACACCTTATCGAAACTAGCACCACTTATCATCGTGCGCGCTTCTTCGGTTACTGTTCTAACCATGCGTTCTGAAACGCCATTCAATTGTGGGGTACGTCGAACAGTTAAATGAAAATCTTATACCTTTTTGCACACAATAGTGTTTCATCTGATTTGATAAGTATTCTCTACCATTGTCACAATATAAATTGGCAATTTTTAAATTAAAATGTGCCTCACTCTTGGCAATAAAATCTTTCAAAACAGAAAAAACATCTGATTTATAAGTGATTAAATATGTGACACAATAATGAGTACATTCATCTATAAATAATACAAAATAATTGTATCATTTATGGTACTTGGAGTGATAGGCCCGCAAACATCTGAATGTACAATAAACAATGGTCGTTTTATATGACTTTTGTCTTTACCCTTGTGAAACGGTAGCCGTGCTTGTTTGCTTTTTGTACAAGCTTCACATAAATTATCTGTCGGTATAACTTTATTAATATACTCTATATCCTCGACCATTTGTTTATCTTGCAATTCAATAAATTTCCTTTTTCCAATGTGGCCTAGCCGTTTGTGCCACAGTTCATAATTATTAACTACTAAGCTATGTGCTTGTGAATTATAAGTATTTATTTTTCCACTATCTATAAAATCGATAGCTATTAAATTGTCTAAGGACTTACCATACATCACCATTTTACCGTTTTTTGTCATTTTCACCCCATCCTCTTTGAACACGATGCACAACCCTGCCTGTTGCATTCTTCGTACAGACAAAAGGTTGTACGGAGCATCTGGACAGTAAAGGACGTCTTCCAGAACACCCTCGATGCCCATATTGCTGGTCACATGAATTTGTCCTTTTTTGGTAGCCGTAATAAATGTCCCGTTCTTTGCAACCATTATCTTGACGGGTGGTTGCAGCTCGACGGAAGTTGAAAACACTTCAGCCGTTTTCACAATATGGTCCGAGGCTCCCGAGTCAAGCAAGAAGGTTAATTTTTCGGGCACTCCAGGTCGATGGTTCCCAGCCATAAACGCAAAGCCAGATGTATTTTCATTTGACCCGCTTGGGTCAGAAACATTGGCCGTTTGAACAATTCTATTCTTCTCCTCCTGATACTGAAGGCTTTTTTTATTGAAAAAACAATCTCTAATTTTATGTCCTCTCCTTCCACAATGATGACATTTAATTACTGGCGAACTTTTATTATTATTTTTAAATTTATATTGCTCTTTTCCAAATCTATTATAACTCTTTTTAAATGTTTTCCGCACTTCATTACTATTGCTTTTAAATTGTTGTACATGGAGCACCTTCGTGCTTGTAAAATTATCTACTCCCCTTAATTTTATTTCGTGATCCAGTAGCCTAATTTTCACAAAAGCTACGGTTAAATTATCTTCTGACAAGGTCTCAATCGCCGTTATCACTCCGTCGTATGATGCTGGAAGAGTCAACAGCAAATGTGCAACCTTGTCATTCTCTTCTAATTTTGCCCCCGCGGCCGATAATTCCGTAATTAAATCATCAAATACAGTAAAATGTTTTATCAAAGGTATATCCCCTTGCAATTTATAAATTGAATAATTTTTTCCGGAGTGCTAGTTGGGTGGCTAGACTTTTTCTTTCATATATTAAATCTAATTTTTTTAACACTTCCCTTGCCGTGCTTCCAGTTTGTACAAAACCTAAGAATGAGTCCGATAAGCACTCAATTATTACATTCTTGGCAACCTTTTCTGCTTTAAACCACTCTGGAGTTAACTTGTCAGGAATGTCATCATTTATAACATAAATGACCTCAAGTTCACTCATTAAAGCACTAATTCGCATTTTCCAAACACTATACTTACCGCCATCAAAAGGCTTAATGTTTCTTTTTACTTTAATATTTTCCATTGTTTTATTTTTTTATATTTAGACAAACTGAAACAACTTAGTAACCCTTCTAAATATAGTTTTATAAACACTGCACACAGTTTTCACAATCAAATAAAATATACAGTTATTAAACGTACACTGGGCCCATAACCTATTGGATATGGTGTGTTCAATGAAATAACTATTATATTTTATTAAAGACGTTTATATAGAAGAGCTCTGAAGGAATGTCCTTTCACTATGAAATACTCTTAAGAAGTGAACGCAAAACACCCAGAAGAACTGGGGTCCACTTATCTGCGCATTAAAGCCTCTTCTCGATACTCTTCGCACCAATTTTCTCTTTAAGCGAAACACTAAACGCGGAAGATTCACCCATGGTCTTTAGCTGACGATGATGTGCCACTCTCCAGGGTGGCTCAGGAACAGGCTTCCAATTGGAAGCAATTGGGGACTGGTATTCGTAACTCCCGATACAATCATTTCGCAACACTATGAATTAAGGTTGATAGAAAGCAAACAATAAATTATTACTAATATCAAAAAGCAATGTAATTGAAGATCCTCTGAAAAGTTAGCTGAAGGCTCAAGACGCGAAAATAATTTCCGCAACACTAGAAACATTCTCATATGTAAAATATGTTATAAAATACTACAATTCAACTAGCAATAAGAACAGCAAAATTGCAAGAACAATCGCGACATCATTGCGCAACGCTAACTCAATCGCGATTTTAGTGTGCCCGCAACTCTAATTAAAAACCGCGAGTAACTTCGCAACTCCAATAATACGCGAGACTCGTTTTCTTTTTCACGATTCTACTTGCAAAACCGCGTGGCATTTGACGAAACTCTAACTCAATCCGTTTTCAAGTTTTTCGCAACTCTAAAGCAACGCGATATTTGGGGGAGGGCTGTATCGTTGGGCCGGAATGAACGTCGGCCAAGTACAAGTAAAAATTCTACAAATGAAAATGCAAGCACAGTGACAAAGTAGTAACAAAGAATGATTCCCCATTCTTAAAAAGAATGGGGAGCCATTAGTAGTTGCCCTCTTGAGCGACAGTTTGTCGGGCCTCTTCGGCATATAGCCTCTTCTTTTCGTCGGGCCGAAGGGCCAGCTGAAACTTAAACTAGGCTCGAAGCTCTAATCGAAAACCAAAGAAAAACTTATAAATGTCATGTTGGATATTTACTAATGATATCTTGATGTAGCAAAATTGCCCCAATGTTCTTAGAAATGTTTTACTAACAGAGATAGTAAGAGAACCAGATGGGCCTGGACTTTGAGAGTCAAAACGGCCTGGTTGTAACATGAGACAATGCGCATTCGTAGGTATAAGTGGACCCCAGTTCTTCTGGGTGTTTTGCGTTCACTTCTTAAGAGTATTTCATGGTGAAAGGTCATTCCTTCAGAGCTCTTCCGAATAACCGTCTTTAGTAAAATATAATAGTTATTTCATTTAACACACCATATCCAATAGGTTATGGGCCCAGTGTACGTTTAATAACTATATTTTATTTGCTTGTGAACACTGTGTGCAGTGTTTATAGAACTATATTTATATGTATTATTCAGTTGTTTTAGTGTCTAAATAAAAAAAATAAAAACAATGGAAAATATAAAAGTCAAAAGAAACATTAAACCTTTTGATGATGATAAGTACAGTGTTTCGAAAATGCGAATTAGTGCTTTAATGAGTGAACTTGAGGTCATTTATGATATAAAAATGATGACATTCCCGACATGTTAACTCCAGAGTGGCTTAAAGCAGAAAGGGTTGCCAAGAACGTGACAGTTGAATGCTTATCGGACTCATCCTTAGGTATTGTACAAGATGGAAGCACGGCTAGGGAAGTGCTAAATAGTTTAGATTTAATATATGAAAGAAAAAGTCTAGCCACCCAACTAGCACTCCGAAAAAAATTATTGAGTTTGCAATTGCTAGGGGATATACCGTTGATAAAACATTTTACTGTCTTTGATGATTTAATTACGGAATTATCGGCCGCGGGTGCAAAACTAGAGGAGACTGATAAGGTTTCTCATTTGTTATTAACTCTTCCTGCGTCTTACGATGGAGTAATAACAGCCATTGAAACCTTATCGGGAGATAATTTAACTGTCGCGTTTGTGAAAATAAGATTGCTTGATCACGGAATAAAATTAAGGGCAGTGGATAATTTTACTCATGCGAAAGTGCTCCATGTACAACAATTTAAAAGCAATAGTACTAAAGTGAGAAAAACATTTAAGGAAATTAATAAGTTTGAAAACTCTCAGTATAAGTTTAATAAAAATTATAAAAGAAATGGAGCAATAGTAAAATGTAATCATTGCGGAAGGATGGGGCACAAAATTTGAGACTGTTTTTTTAATAAGAGAAATTCTCAGTGTACTGGAAATGGGAAAAGGACTGTGCAGACAGGTGAAATTTCGGAACCGACCGGATCAGCGGTAACACATCTGGCTTCACATTTGTGGCTGGGAACCGTCAACTTGGAGCTGCAGAAAAAAATAACTTTTGTCTTGGACTCGGGAGCCTCTGACCATGTCGTGAAGGAGGACAAATGGTTTTCAAATTTCACCGAGCTGAAACCACCCATAAAGATAATGGTAGCGAAGAATGGGACTTTCATCACGGCAACCAAAAACGGGCAAATTCAAGTGACTAGTAATGTGGACATCGAGGGTGTCCTGGAAGACGTTCTTTACTGTCCAGATGCCCCGTACAATCTTTTGTCTGTACGAAGAATGCAACAGGCAGGGTTGTGCATCGTGTTCAAAGAGGATGCGGTGAAAATCACAAAAAACGGTAAAATGGTGATGTATGGTAAGTCCTTAGACAATTTAATAGCTATCGATTTTATAGATAGTGGAAAAATAAATACTTATAATTCACAAGCACATAGCTTAGTAGTTAATAATTATGAACTGTGGCACAAACGGCTAGGCCACATTGGAAAAAGGAAATTTATTGAATTGCAAGATAAACAAATGGTCGAGGATATAGAGTATATTAATAAAGTTATACCGACAGATAATTTATGTGAAGCTTGTACAAAAAGCAAACAAGCACGGCTACCGTTTCACAAGGGTAAAGACAAAAGTCATATAAAACGACCATTGTTTATTGTACATTCAGATGTTTGCGGGCCTATCACTCCAAGTACCATAAATGATACAATTATTTTGTATTATTTATAGATGAATGTACTCATTATTGTGTCACATATTTAATCACTTATAAATCAGATGTTTTTTCTGTTTTGAAAGATTTTATTGCCAAGAGTGAGGCACATTTTAATTTAAAAATTGCCAATTTATATTGTGACAATGGTAGAGAATACTTATCAAATCAGATGAAACACTATTGTGTGCAAAAAGGTATAAGATTTTCATTTAACTGTTCGACGTACCCCACAATTGAATGGCGTTTCAGAACGCATGGTTAGAACAGTAACCGAAGAAGCACGCACAATGATAAGTGGTGCTAGTTTCGATAAGGTGTTTTTGGGTTAAAGTAGTGCTTACTGCTACCTATTTAATTAATTTAACCCCAACTAGAGCTTTGGGAGGAAATAAAACACCATTTGAATTATGGCACGACAAGAAGCCTAAATTGAAGTTTTTAAGAATTATTGGTTCTTCTGTTTATGTACATAATCAAATCAGAAAAACAAAATTCGATGATAAGTCATGGAAAGGAATTTTAATGGGCTATGAATCGAATGGTTATAAAGTATGGGATGTGGAAAAAAGGGAAATTTATTACAGTTAGAGATGTAATTGTAGATGAAATGAATTATGAGACCAATTATGAGACCTGAAAGTATGGTCGACGAAAACACTCATGTTAAAACTGGTGCATCTGACATAGGGTCAAAATCAGTAGAAATAAGTGAAACGTGTAGTAAATCTGATAATGATAAATCAGATATATTGAAATCGAGTACAAAAGTAAGGGAAGTCAAATTAGGAGATAAACCTAATAAATCTGTAGTAGAAACAGATATGCATAATGAGTCTTCATTTTAAAAAGATAAGAGTAGAATACAAGAGAATTCAGAACTTAGGAGGAGTGATAGGATTAAGCAACGTCCTGCTATTTCGTATAAAGAAAGTAACACACAATATGATCTTCTTATGTGTGCACAATCATTTATCAATAAAACTCCGAATACATTTGATGATATTAAAAATAGCGAAGATAAGATTAAGTGCGATCAAGCTCTTGATGATGAATTAAATTCTCTATTGATTAATCAAACTTGAACTTTAGTAGAGAGATCTAACGATAGAAATATTGTTGACTGTAAATGGATATTTACGATAAAGAATAATGAACTCGGAAATCCTTCAAGATACAAGGCACGTCTTGTTGCTCGTGGTTTTAGTCAGGAATATTTAACTGATTATAATGAAACATTTGCGCCAGTTGCAAGAATTTCGAGTTTCAGATTTATAATTGCTTTTGCGAATCAGATTAATTTACTGATACACCATATGGATGTAAAGACCGCATTCTTAAATGGTGAATTAAAGGAGGAAATTTATATGTATGTTTCTCGAGGAACGAGTTGCAATAGCAATTAATTATGTAAATTCAATAAAGCAATATACGGATTGAACAAAGCAGCAAGATGTTGGTTTGAAGTTTTTTGAAGGAAGTCTTGTAGAAAGAGGTTTTCGATGTTCATCCGTCGATCGATGTACATTATGTTTTAGATAAGGAAAATATAACTGAAAATATACACTATGTGGATGATCTTGTGATTGCTACTGCTAATATGAAGACAATGGTTAATTTATTGTTGGCGACTGCCAACAATAAATCATTTCATGGCTTATAAATTAAAAAGTATCATCGTGCTCAACCACCGTTTCTCACCCAAGTAGCACCTGGGCACGTGAGTGGGATCCGGGCGGTGAACACGGAAAGGGTTAAACCTGGAAATCCTCGTCTAAAAAGATGATAAAGACATACTGATTTTCGAACGGGTTAAATATATGTATGTATATATACCAGATCAATATATGATTTTATTTAATTGAAGAGAAAATTAAATGACTCTACTTTATTCGAAGAATTATTCAATGGCTCTAATATTAAATTGAAACATCCTCGGGTGATTCCGTCATCAAAGCATAGCTTCTAAAACACACGGTTGGCTTTAAAGTAGATTGCTTTGATTTCGAGATCTACCCGTTCGCGTATTGTACTCTTGACAATTCAGGTTTGATGCATATCTTGGACGGAAAAAGTGAAATTATTGATATCTCTAAACGCTAAAGACTAATAAGGATATCGAATAATAAAATTATTCAATAGTTCCAACAAATTGACAAGGTAAGTAAATACCTTTGCTTCATATTGAATGAAATTAGAAAGAAGAGGAAGTACTACACTCTTACTAACAGCAATAATTATGCATTTTATTATAACTGTGCAGTAATTGCAATTGACAAGTAAACAAAGTCGAAGGGTATTCGACTTCTCCACTACAAACTAATGCACGTATAATACTTGGACGTTACAAAAAAAACCAGAATCGTTGAAAACTCGTTACGAAAACTCGAACCTATGAATCGTTTCATGGGTATGCAATTAAATACTCTATTATAAAAAGATATATAGTGATATATTTTATACTAAATATGATCTCTTTTAAAATTATCAAACTATTTAAAAACGCGTTGTACAAGAAGACCTATCCTCATATAATATAAAACAGTAAAGAAGTTACTACTCATGAGTATATTTCCATATACCCATGGTCACAGTGCTTGCCAGAAAAATCTACGTAATTACAACCAGTCACTCGTGTCGGTTCGGACCTTTCGTCCTGCGACATGATTGAGTGACCAGAGGGACGTTAAAGCAAGCCACTCACCGTTTGCAGACTCACCAGGGCTGCGGTCAAACTCGTCGCCATTGAAGCCATGGAAGCTGCTGAAACATTCAAAAAGAGCAAACATTAAAATCTTTGTATTTTCAGTACTTTTGAAATATGTTGGTTATCAATGATTATTGCAATAAAAAGATTAAAGAAATAAGGAACTACTTACCCTTCCAGTTGATGGATGAAAGCCCGAACTCGCCGAACAGGACACTGACTCTAATGGAACACTTATGATTGCAAACAAACTGATTCTAATCTCACGAGAGTATTGTTTTGGACCAAACACTGACTCTAATTTCCCGTATCTTTACTGTTATTTATATTTAATTATTGTTAAACGCGTTTGCGCTCAAAGAATAATAAAGAGAACTTTGACGGAACAAGCACTGACTCTACCAACTGCCTTGCGAGCGGTCATCAAATTATGCTGCAAGAAAATCTGTACAAGTTAGTAAATGAGGGGAGAAGGTACAAATTAAAGTAATATACATGCGATTTTATTTGTCTCTTCCTTATTTCTGTATATCTGTTGAGGAATTACTGCTTTTGTTTTTTAATAAAGTACTAGTGTATTATTAATTGCTGCATCCTTCTGATAGTACACATTAGCTATATAATACACATTAGTCAGTGTCGCCTAAAGCATCCGCTTCAGTGACGCAGCGACTCTACTTCCAATAGCGAATATAAGAAGAAAAGAAATTTGGCAGAGAAAGTGACAATGTTTGGTTATATTGGCGTAAAATTATAGACTCTGTTCTTGTTTTGTCTTAGTATAGGTAGCGGATCGTGCAAAATCAAAATGGACGTATAATTCAAATGTTCGCATACATACTTCTTGCTTGGAATGAACTATTTCGTGCTAATGTAGGTACAAACTTTGGGGTTACTGGGATCTGTCTAATCCACTCTCCTCGTTCTCCTGTGACAAAGCTTAACAAAGAAATAAAGGAAGTGCACGAAAGTAACGATAATTGTGCTATAGTGAAGCAATAATTCGTCTCGAATTCTATGGCAAACGTGAGCATAGGATTTGTAAACGTGCAGGCACGCTTGCGACACAAGTGTATATCATACAACATTTATACATGGTATGAATAATAATGTAATCGAAATATATTAGTAGTATTTTACAATCCTACTTATTTCTAGAAGAAATTTGCGAAACCCTTACCTGTCGACCATATTATTTGGCACTTCGGCATGGCTTGCCACCATTACGGTACAACGCGTTCCCGCCCAATTATTAATGGTAGCAAGCGAAAGGGACGCCATTGAACCGAATCGAACTGAAATCAGAAATAAATGTGTTAAGAATCACCAATATTATAGTAATATTGCTGGAAACTGTAGAATACATTGGAAGACAGTGGAATTCAGAGTTGAAATATGTATACGCATACGTAAAAGATAATACGTATGAATATGCATACACGAGTCGATTCGGAAATGCATGGCGTCTGATTCCATTTACTGCAAAATATTTCCTTAATTTCTTGAAAAATATGAATTTATATTATCAAAAAAACTACAGAAAACTTAGGAGGCGGGGAAGGGAATCGAATTTATATAACTTTTTTGCCTCTAGGAATATATTAGGCTATGCGACGTACCTTAATTCGACGGACACTCCGAACACGTCTAATCACTACCAGATCCGTTGGGCGAATGAGGGACACTTCCTACAAACATTGCACTAATTGGCGGCTGCGCGCGTTGCAATGAGCGTGGTTTGGGGGGGGGGGGGGGGGGGAATGTAGATGATCTGATGTTTTTTGAATATCGAGTCGCACTGTGAGTATCTTTCACATCGTAACTCGCTGACACTGAGTCCCCAACCATCGGTCCTTCGGGCCGAGAACGGAAAAGGGAATGAAGGTAATAGTGGCGAAATGAATTAGAAGAAAAGTAACGAGAGTGATTGCTCCCGGCAGAGAGCAAAAAAGGGAGTGAAGCAGAAAACGGAGTGAAGCAAAAAGGGGAATGAAGCGAAAAAGGAAATGAGAAGGGAAAGTGCAATGCGCAGTCAATTCGCTCGAATTATTTTCCACATAATTATCAAACGTCTCTTCAACGTTTAATAATTATACGATAAATAATTGATTGCCCGGGTCTCACCACGTGGAGGTTACTGCGCATGGAGACCCACCCTAGCCACGGCCCTTCCACCCTCCAATTATGCGAAAATTAATTCTAATATAGTTTTTGAAAAAGAAAAGTCTCCTATTATTGTCGATTTGTAGAACGATCATTAATTGATCGTAGTACAAGTAAGACAACAACAGGAGTATTTGGAAATGCGCGACCGAAAGCTAAATTGAATATCCGAGGGAAACCTGAAAGAAAATTTGCCAGAGAATTCACCTTCTGAAATAAAACTTTCCTAAAAATATGACCTATGATCTTAAAAACTAGACAACGAAATATTATAACAGCAGTGTACACTGCTGCCTTTAAAACCAAGACATAATGTAAAGAAAATCATCCCTTCTTAAATGCTAGATTAGATTCAAATGCATCCTGCCTGACTAAAGATCTAACTTAGAACTACAATCATCCTACCTACCTAATATAATATCTAAGAGTTTCAATTAAAGGAACAATTTCAATACTATCCTACCTACATAGGAATCTAACAGATACTTTATCATAGTCATGTAGGTATAAGTATGCATATATTTAATTCCCCCTCAAATTAGACCATATTCATTTCGTGGTCCATGCCTAGAACAGACAAGTGGCAAGTGGGCAGGGGCAGGGCTAGGGGCAGGGGGAGAGTGTGGTTATATTATCAATAGTTTGAGCAATCCTCTTCTATAGCTGAGTCCTTTCAATCCTTCTGAAACAAAGACAAACTGGCAGTAATTAGTAAACCATTATAAAAATCTTAAACTCACACATGGGCTCGACGAGGCTGCCTCTTTATACTTTCCACTCGTGCCTCGGATACCGTGAATCTGTAACAATCTCAAGCATTGGATTAGTAACGTCCACTCATGGAATGAAGCAAGCAGGGGGGAATGGGATGGGAACGCGAGTAACGAAAGTGACTGCTACCGAGCAGCCCGCGAGCCCTCGGCCCAGAGTCTGAACAGTAAAAGGACTTAGAATCTACACCAGTTTCGATACCGAGCCACAGCAATCATTGAGAAACAGTATGCAAGACCGCAACACGATTCCAGATTATGTCCCATATACCTTCTGCCACCCCAAGGTGTGCTTGGCGTGGTCTAACTCGCAGGAATTTCCTACTAGGCGGGTCACCTGTCCAGAACGCAATCACAGTTACACACCGCCCCACGATGACACTGCAACCCGGAAATGCAAGAACCGCGACCATGATTCCAGATTTAGGGCGAAAACCAACAACCGTTAGAGACGTAGTCTAACAGCGTGCCTCGGATCCTTCCTCCAGAACCACAATCACGCCCCCACACATCGTTACTCGCTGACACTGAGTCCCCAACCATCGGTCCTCCGGGCCGAGAACGGAAAAGGGAATGAAGCTAATAGTAGTGAAATAAATTAGAAGAAAAATAACGAGCGTGATTGATCCCGGCAGAGAGTAACAAAGGGAATAAAGCAAAGAAGAGAATGAAGCGAAAAAGGGAATGTGGGGGGAAAGTGCAATGCGCAGTCAATTCGCTCGAATTATTTTCCACATAATTATCAAACGTCTCTTCAACGTTTAATAATTATACGATAAATAATTGATTGCCCGGGTCTCACCACGTGGAGGTTACTGCGCATGGAGACCCACCCTAGCCACGGCCCTTCCACCCTCCAATTATGCGAAAATTAATTCTAATATAGTTTTTGAAAAAGAAAAGTCTCCTATTATTGTCGATTTGTAGAACGATCACTAATTGATCGTAGTACAAGTAAGACAACAACAGGAGTATTTGGAAATGCGCGACCGAAAGCTAAATTGAATATCCGAGGGAAACCTGAAAGAAAATTTGCCAGAGAATTCACCTTCTGAAATAAAACTTTCCTAAAAATATGACCTATGATCTTAAAAACTAGACAACGAAATATTATAACAGCAGTGTACACTGCTGCCTTTAAAACCAAGACATAATGTAAAGAAAATCATCCCTTCTTAAATGCTAGATTAGATTCAAATGCATCCTGCCTGACTAAAGATCTAACTTAGAACTACAATCATCCTACCTACCTAATATAATATCTAAGAGTTTCAATTAAAGGAACAATTCCAATACTATCCTACCTACATAGGAATCTAACAGATACTTTATCATAGTCATGTAGGTATAAGTATGCATATATTTAATTCCCCCTCAAATTAGACCATATTCATTTCGTGGTCCATGCCTAGAACAGGCAAGTGGCAAGTGGGCAGGGGCAGGGGTAGGGGCAGGGGGAGAGTGTGGTTATATTATCAATAGTTTGAGCAATCCTCTTCTATAGCTGAGTCCTTTCAATCCTTCTGAAACAAAGACAAACTGGCAGTAATTAGTAAACCATTATAAAAATCTTAAACTCACACATGGGCTCGACGAGGCTGCCTCTTTATACTTTCCACTCGTGCCTCGGATACCGTGAATCTGTAACAATCTCAAGCATTGGATTAGTAACGTCCACTCATGGAATGAAGCAAGCAGAGGGGAATGGGATGGGAACGCGAGTAACGAAAGTGACTGCTACCGAGCAGCCCGCGAGCCCTCGGCCCAGAGTCTGAACAGTAAAAGGACTTAGAATCTACACCAGTTTCGATACCGAGCCACAGCAATCATTGAGAAACAGTATGCAAGACCGCAACACGATTCCAGATTATGTCCCATATACCTTCTGCCACCCCAAGGTGTGCTTGGCGTGGTCTAACTCGCAGGAATTTCCTACTAGGCGGGTCACCTGTCCAGAACGCAATCACAGTTACACACCGCCCCACGATGACACTGCAACCCGGAAATGCAAGAACCGCGACCATGATTCCAGATTTAGGGCGAAAACCAACAACCGTTAGAGACGTAGTCTAACAGCGTGCCTCGGATCCTTCCTCCAGAACCACAATCACGCCCCCACACATCGCTACTCGCTGACACTGAGTCCCCAACCATCGGTCCTCCGGGCCGAGAACGGAAAAGGGAATGAAGCTAATAGTGGTGAATTGAATAAGAAGAAAAGTTCGAGAGTGACTGCTACCGAGCAGTCCGCGAGCTCTCTGCTCAGAGTCTGGACAGTAAAAGGACTTAGAATCTACACCAGTTTCGATACCGAGCCACAGCAATCATTGAGAAACGGAATGCAAGACCGCAACACGATTCCAGATTATGTCCCATATACCTTCTGCCACCCCAAGGTGTGCTTGGCGTGGTCTAACTCGCAGGAATTTCCTACTAGGCGGGTCACCTGTCCAGAACGCAATCACAGTTACACACCGCCCCACGATGACACTGCAACCCGGAAATGCAAGAACCGCGACCATGATCCCAGATTTAGGGCGAAAACCAACAACCGTTAGAGACGTAGTCTAACAGCGTGCCTCGGATCCTTCCTCCAGAACCACAATCACGCCCCCACACATCGTTACTCGCTGACACTGAGTCCCCAACCATCGGTCCTCCGGGCCGAGAACGGAAAAGGGAATGAAGCTAATAGTAGTGAAATAAATTAGAAGAAAAATAACGAGCGTGATTGATCCCGGCAGAGAGTAACAAAGGGAATAAAGCAAAGAAGAGAATGAAGCGAAAAAGGGAATGTGGGGGGAAAGTGCAATGCGCAGTCAATTCGCTCGAATTATTTTCCACATAATTATCAAACGTCTGTTAAACGTTTAATAATTATACGATAAATAATTGATTGCCCGGGTCTCACCACGTGGAGGTTACTGCGCATGGAGACCCACCCTAGCCACGGCCCTTCCACCCTCCAATTATGCGAAAATTAATTCTAATATAGTTTTTGAAAAAGAAAAGTCTCCTATTATTGTCGATTTGTAGAACGATCACTAATTGATCGTAGTACAAGTAAGACAACAACAGGAGTATTTGGAAATGCGCGACCGAAAGCTAAATTGAATATCCGAGGGAAACCTGAAAGAAAATTTGCCAGAGAATTCACCTTCTGAAATAAAACTTTCCTAAAAATATGACCTATGATCTTAAAAACTAGACAACGAAATATTATAACAGCAGTGTACACTGCTGCCTTTAAAACCAAGACATAATGTAAAGAAAATCATCCCTTCTTAAATGCTAGATTAGATTCAAATGCATCCTGCCTGACTAAAGATCTAACTTAGAACTACAATCATCCTACCTACCTAATATAATATCTAAGAGTTTCAATTAAAGGAACAATTCCAATACTATCCTACCTACATAGGAATCTAACAGATACTTTATCATAGTCATGTAGGTATAAGTATGCATATATTTAATTCCCCCTCAAATTAGACCATATTCATTTCGTGGTCCATGCCTAGAACAGACAAGTGGCAAGTGGGCAGGGGCAGGGGTAGGGGCAGGGGGAGAGTGTGGTTATATTATCAATAGTTTGAGCAATCCTCTTCTATAGCTGAGTCCTTTCAATCCTTCTGAAACAAAGACAAACTGGCAGTAATTAGTAAACCATTATAAAAATCTTAAACTCACACATGGGCTCGACGAGGCTGCCTCTTTATACTTTCCACTCGTGCCTCGGATACCGTGAATCTGTAACAATCTCAAGCATTGGATTAGTAACGTCCACTCATGGAATGAAGCAAGCAGGGGGGAATGGGATGGGAACGCGAGTAACGAAAGTGACTGCTACCGAGCAGTCCGCGAGCTCTCTGCTCAGAGTCTGAACAGTAAAAGGACTTAGAATCTACACCAGTTTCGATACCGAGCCACAGCAATCATTGAGAAACGGAATGCAAGACCGCAACACGATTCCAGATTATGTCCCATATACCTTCTGCCACCCCAAGGTGTGCTTGGCGTGGTCTAACTCGCAGGAATTTCCTACTAGGCGGGTCACCTGTCCAGAACGCAATCACAGTTACACACCGCCCCACGATGACACTGCAACCCGGAAATGCAAGAACCGCGACCATGATCCCAGATTTAGGGCGAAAACCAACAACCGTTAGAGACGTAGTCTAACAGCGTGCCTCGGATCCTTCCTCCAGAACCACAATCACGCCCCCACACATCGTTACTCGCTGACACTGAGTCCCCAACCATCGGTCCTCCGGGCCGAGAACGGAAAAGGGAATGAAGCTAATAGTAGTGAAATAAATTAGAAGAAAAATAACGAGCGTGATTGATCCCGGCAGAGAGTAACAAAGGGAATAAAGCAAAGAAGAGAATGAAGCGAAAAAGGGAATGTGGGGGGAAAGTGCAATGCGCAGTCAATTCGCTCGAATTATTTTCCACATAATTATCAAACGTCTGTTAAACGTTTAATAATTATACGATAAATAATTGATCGCCCGGGTCTCACCACGTGGAGGTTACTGCGCATGGAGACCCACCCTAGCCACGGCCCTTCCACCCTCCAATTATGCGAAAATTAATTCTAATATAGTTTTTGAAAAAGAAAAGTCTCCTATTATTGTCGATTTGTAGAACGATCACTAATTGATCGTAGTACAAGTAAGACAACAACAGGAGTATTTGGAAATGCGCGACCGAAAGCTAAATTGAATATCCGAGGGAAACCTGAAAGAAAATTTGCCAGAGAATTCACCTTCTGAAATAAAACTTTCCTAAAAATATGACCTATGATCTTAAAAACTAGACAACGAAATATTATAACAGCAGTGTACACTGCTGCCTTTAAAACCAAGACATAATGTAAAGAAAATCATCCCTTCTTAAATGCTAGATTAGATTCAAATGCATCCTGCCTGACTAAAGATCTAACTTAGAACTACAATCATCCTACCTACCTAATATAATATCTAAGAGTTTCAATTAAAGGAACAATTCCAATACTATCCTACCTACATAGGAATCTAACAGATACTTTATCATAGTCATGTAGGTATAAGTATGCATATATTTAATTCCCCCTCAAATTAGACCATATTCATTTCGTGGTCCATGCCTAGAACAGACAAGTGGCAAGTGGGCAGGGGCAGGGGTAGGGGCAGGGGGAGAGTGTGGTTATATTATCAATAGTTTGAGCAATCCTCTTCTATAGCTGAGTCCTTTCAATCCTTCTGAAACAAAGACAAACTGGCAGTAATTAGTAAACCATTATAAAAATCTTAAACTCACACATGGGCTCGACGAGGCTGCCTCTTTATACTTTCCACTCGTGCCTCGGATACCGTGAATCTGTAACAATCTCAAGCATTGGATTAGTAACGTCCACTCATGGAATGAAGCAAGCAGGGGGGAATGGGATGGGAACGCGAGTAACGAAAGTGACTGCTACCGAGCAGCCCGCGAGCCCTCGGCCCAGAGTCTGAACAGTAAAAGGACTTAGAATCTACACCAGTTTCGATACCGAGCCACAGCAATCATTGAGAAACAGTATGCAAGACCGCAACACGATTCCAGATTATGTCCCATATACCTTCTGCCACCCCAAGGTGTGCTTGGCGTGGTCTAACTCGCAGGAATTTCCTACTAGGCGGGTCACCTGTCCAGAACGCAATCACAGTTACACACCGCCCCACGATGACACTGCAACCCGGAAATGCAAGAACCGCGACCATGATCCCAGATTTAGGGCGAAAACCAACAACCGTTAGAGACGTAGTCTAACAGCGTGCCTCGGATCCTTCCTCCAGAACCACAATCACGCCCCCACACATCGTTACTCGCTGACACTGAGTCCCCAACCATCGGTCCTCCGGGCCGAGAACGGAAAAGGGAATGAAGCTAATAGTAGTGAAATAAATTAGAAGAAAAATAACGAGCGTGATTGATCCCGGCAGAGAGTAACAAAGGGAATAAAGCAAAGAAGAGAATGAAGCGAAAAAGGGAATGTGGGGGGAAAGTGCAATGCGCAGTCAATTCGCTCGAATTATTTTCCACATAATTATCAAACGTCTGTTAAACGTTTAATAATTATACGATAAATAATTGATTGCCCGGGTCTCACCACGTGGAGGTTACTGCGCATGGAGACCCACCCTAGCCACGGCCCTTCCACCCTCCAATTATGCGAAAATTAATTCTAATATAGTTTTTGAAAAAGAAAAGTCTCCTATTATTGTCGATTTGTAGAACGATCACTAATTGATCGTAGTACAAGTAAGACAACAACAGGAGTATTTGGAAATGCGCGACCGAAAGCTAAATTGAATATCCGAGGGAAACCTGAAAGAAAATTTGCCAGAGAATTCACCTTCTGAAATAAAACTTTCCTAAAAATATGACCTATGATCTTAAAAACTAGACAACGAAATATTATAACAGCAGTGTACACTGCTGCCTTTAAAACCAAGACATAATGTAAAGAAAATCATCCCTTCTTAAATGCTAGATTAGATTCAAATGCATCCTGCCTGACTAAAGATCTAACTTAGAACTACAATCATCCTACCTACCTAATATAATATCTAAGAGTTTCAATTAAAGGAACAATTCCAATACTATCCTACCTACATAGGAATCTAACAGATACTTTATCATAGTCATGTAGGTATAAGTATGCATATATTTAATTCCCCCTCAAATTAGACCATATTCATTTCGTGGTCCATGCCTAGAACAGACAAGTGGCAAGTGGGCAGGGGCAGGGGTAGGGGCAGGGGGAGAGTGTGGTTATATTATCAATAGTTTGAGCAATCCTCTTCTATAGCTGAGTCCTTTCAATCCTTCTGAAACAAAGACAAACTGGCAGTAATTAGTAAACCATTATAAAAATCTTAAACTCACACATGGGCTCGACGAGGCTGCCTCTTTATACTTTCCACTCGTGCCTCGGATACCGTGAATCTGTAACAATCTCAAGCATTGGATTAGTAACGTCCACTCATGGAATGAAGCAAGCAGGGGGGAATGGGATGGGAACGCGAGTAACGAAAGTGACTGCTACCGAGCAGTCCGCGAGCTCTCTGCTCAGAGTCTGAACAGTAAAAGGACTTAGAATCTACACCAGTTTCGATACCGAGCCACAGCAATCATTGAGAAACGGAATGCAAGACCGCAACACGATTCCAGATTATGTCCCATATACCTTCTGCCACCCCAAGGTGTGCTTGGCGTGGTCTAACTCGCAGGAATTTCCTACTAGGCGGGTCACCTGTCCAGAACGCAATCACAGTTACACACCGCCCCACGATGACACTGCAACCCGGAAATGCAAGAACCGCGACCATGATCCCAGATTTAGGGCGAAAACCAACAACCGTTAGAGACGTAGTCTAACAGCGTGCCTCGGATCCTTCCTCCAGAACCACAATCACGCCCCCACACATCGTTACTCGCTGACACTGAGTCCCCAACCATCGGTCCTCCGGGCCGAGAACGGAAAAGGGAATGAAGCTAATAGTAGTGAAATAAATTAGAAGAAAAATAACGAGCGTGATTGATCCCGGCAGAGAGTAACAAAGGGAATAAAGCAAAGAAGAGAATGAAGCGAAAAAGGGAATGTGGGGGGAAAGTGCAATGCGCAGTCAATTCGCTCGAATTATTTTCCACATAATTATCAAACGTCTGTTAAACGTTTAATAATTATACGATAAATAATTGATTGCCCGGGTCTCACCACGTGGAGGTTACTGCGCATGGAGACCCACCCTAGCCACGGCCCTTCCACCCTCCAATTATGCGAAAATTAATTCTAATATAGTTTTTGAAAAAGAAAAGTCTCCTATTATTGTCGATTTGTAGAACGATCACTAATTGATCGTAGTACAAGTAAGACAACAACAGGAGTATTTGGAAATGCGCGACCGAAAGCTAAATTGAATATCCGAGGGAAACCTGAAAGAAAATTTGCCAGAGAATTCACCTTCTGAAATAAAACTTTCCTAAAAATATGACCTATGATCTTAAAAACTAGACAACGAAATATTATAACAGCAGTGTACACTGCTGCCTTTAAAACCAAGACATAATGTAAAGAAAATCATCCCTTCTTAAATGCTAGATTAGATTCAAATGCATCCTGCCTGACTAAAGATCTAACTTAGAACTACAATCATCCTACCTACCTAATATAATATCTAAGAGTTTCAATTAAAGGAACAATTCCAATACTATCCTACCTACATAGGAATCTAACAGATACTTTATCATAGTCATGTAGGTATAAGTATGCATATATTTAATTCCCCCTCAAATTAGACCATATTCATTTCGTGGTCCATGCCTAGAACAGACAAGTGGCAAGTGGGCAGGGGCAGGGGTAGGGGCAGGGGGAGAGTGTGGTTATATTATCAATAGTTTGAGCAATCCTCTTCTATAGCTGAGTCCTTTCAATCCTTCTGAAACAAAGACAAACTGGCAGTAATTAGTAAACCATTATAAAAATCTTAAACTCACACATGGGCTCGACGAGGCTGCCTCTTTATACTTTCCACTCGTGCCTCGGATACCGTGAATCTGTAACAATCTCAAGCATTGGATTAGTAACGTCCACTCATGGAATGAAGCAAGCAGGGGGGAATGGGATGGGAACGCGAGTAACGAAAGTGACTGCTACCGAGCAGCCCGCGAGCCCTCGGCCCAGAGTCTGAACAGTAAAAGGACTTAGAATCTACACCAGTTTCGATACCGAGCCACAGCAATCATTGAGAAACAGTATGCAAGACCGCAACACGATTCCAGATTATGTCCCATATACCTTCTGCCACCCCAAGGTGTGCTTGGCGTGGTCTAACTCGCAGGAATTTCCTACTAGGCGGGTCACCTGTCCAGAACGCAATCACAGTTACACACCGCCCCACGATGACACTGCAACCCGGAAATGCAAGAACCGGGACCATGATTCCAGATTTAGGGCGAAAACCAACAACCGTTAGAGACGTAGTCTAACAGCGGGCCTCGGATCCTTCCTCCAGAACCACAATCACGCCCCCACACATCGTCACTCGCTGACACTGAGTCCCCAACCATTGGTACCCCGGGCCGAGAACGGAGAAAGGAATAAAGCTAATAGTGGTGAAATGAATTAGAAGAAACGTAACGAGAGTAATTGCTCCCGGCAGAGCGCAAAAAAGGCAATGAAACCGAAGACGGACTGAAGCAAACAGGGCAATGAAGCGAAAAAGGGAATGGGGGAGGGAAGTGGAATGCGCAGTCAATTCGCTCGAATTATTTTCCACATAATTATCAAACGTCTCTTAAACGTTTAATAATTATACGATAAATAATCGATTGCCCAGGTCTCACCACGTGGAGGTTACTGCGCATGGAGACCCACCCTAGCCACGGCCCTTCCACCCACCATTTACGCGAAAACTAATTCTAATATCCTTCTTTTGAGAAAGAAAAATCTCCTCTTATTGTCAATTTGTAGAACGTTCATTAATTGATCGTAGTACAAATATGACAGCAAGAGGAGTGCTTGGAATATTCACGACCGAAAGCTAAATTGAATATCCGAAGGAAACCTAAAACAAAATCTGAAATCAATTTCTTGAAACAAAACTTTCGTAAAAATATATCCTACGATCTTAACAAATAGACAATGAAATATTATTACAGCACTGTACACTGCGGTCTTAAAAACTAAGAAACAGCATAAAAATAAATCCTCCCTTCTTAAATACTAGATTAGATTGAAATGCGCCCTGCCTGGCTAAGAAACTAACTTAAAACTAGAATCACCCATAATATCTAAGAGTAAAATTGAAAGAACAATTTCAATAATATCCTAACACACAGGAATGTAATAGATACTTTACCATACCCATATAGGTATGAGTATGCATATATTTAATATGGACTAATTGAAGAGGAATTAATTTCGACCCATGTGTCCTAGAACAGACTGGATCAATTTTTAACTTCATAAACCCTGCCTAATTAAAAGTGTAATAATTTCAGTTAATGTAAAACAAGCTTGTATAAAAGGGCATCGGCAAGGGCTGGGGCAGGGTGAGAGTGTGGTCGTATTATACATATATTAGGCGATCCTCTTCTTTAGATGATTCTTTTCAGTCCTTCTGAAACAAAGACAAACTGGAAGTTAGTAGTAAGGCATTATAAAAATCTTAAACTTACAAATGGGTTCGACGAGGTTGGCTCTTTATAGTTTCAGGTGGTGCCTTTGATACCGTGAATCTGTAACAATCTCGCAAATTGGATTAGTAATGTCACGAACGAAAGAATGATTCACCAATTTCCTCTTTAAACGCAACACGAAACGCGGAAAATTTAGCCATGATTTTTGGCTGACGATGATGTGCCACAATCCAGGGTGGCCCAGGAACAGGTTTCCAATTGGAAGCAGTTGGGGACTGGTATTCGCAAGTCTAATTAAAAACGCGATCTTTAATCAACGCAACACTAACTGGAACTCGCGATGCAATCATTTCGCAACACTATTTATTAGGGCTGTTAAAAGGCAAACGCTAAATTATTTGTAATATCAAATACAAGCAATGTGATTAAAGATCCCCTGAAAAGTTAGCTGAAAGCTCAAGACGCGAAAATAATTTCCCCAACACTAGAAACTTTCTCATATGTAAAGTATATTATAAAATACTACAATTTAACTAGCAATAAGAACAGCAAAATTGCAAGAAAAAGCGCGACATCATTGCCCAACGCTAAATCAATCACGATTTCCACTTGCTCGCAACTCTAATTAAAAACCGCGAATCAGTCCGCAACTCTAAGAATACGCGGCACTCGTTTTGATTTTCGCGACTCTACTTGAAAAATCGTGTGGCATTCAATGCAACTCTAATTCGACCCGTTCTCAAGTTTTTCGCAACTCTAAAGCAACGCGATATTTTATATTTATCGATTGGAGGGCTGCATCGTTGGGCCGGAATGTGCGTCGGCCAAGTACAAATAAAAATACTACAAATGAAAATGCAAGCACAGTGACAAAGTAGTAGGAAAGAATGATTCCCCATTCTTAAAAAGAATGGGGAGCCATTAGTAGTTGCCCTCTTGAGCGACAGTTTGTCGGGCCTCTTCGGCATATAGCCTCTTCTTTTCGTTGGACCCAAGGGCCAGCTGAAACTTAAACTAGGCTCGAGGCTCTAATCGAAAACCAAAGAAAAACTTATAAATATGAAATAAAGAGTTTAAATCGCGGAGCCTAATGGAACACACGTGGCCGAATCACGACCAAATAAAATCGTAAAAATTGGGATTACGGAAAATCGCAAAGATTACGATTAAAATTGTAACCGTTCTTCGTTCACACGTGCAGCCTCGAGCATAATGTAACGCGTTTCGTTTCGGAGCCTAAATCGCGACCACGACCGCGAAGGATTCGAAAAATCGATAGGCAAAGCCAGAGGCGAACGCATTTTCGTTCGCGGCACAGCTTCACCGTCCACTTTTCGAATCAGATTTCCTGAAACAGGTTGAACACGCGAAATAGTGCCTACCCGATCAGAGACTGTGTCAACCTGCCCGGCCCTACCTACTTATGTCTATCAATCACACCAGAAAGTAAGCTACCTATCCTACCTGGACCTATATTTAAAAAATGGCAAACAGGCACACCAACACACGACACTCCACGGTTCTCAGTCAAACACTTGGGCGCAGAAGCCTACACTAGGGAGGCGTCACGGGACACCCCCGACACCCAAGTGCTGTCACACAATTTGCACACTCTAATGTACGTACCATTTTTCTGAAATCGACTGACAGTGGCTGGGATCTTTGCGTTCGCGTGGGAAAAAAACCACGCCGCGGTTGATATTTAATAAGATAATTAAATAGTACCGATACAAGAGCTACTTGATAGCAATTGATAAGTATATTCGATTCTCTTTGTCATCTTAAATGACAAAAATTTCGTGCCTCAGTATAGTAGGCATTATTAATGCAATTAATAGTAAAAATGATGTCTCTGCTTTAAATTAAAGGACATCTTATCTTGGACATAATAGCTACATTTTAGTACGAAACGACGCATATCCACAGCCTAACCACACACACAATGCGGATATTACGTCGTGCACGATACACCAAACGCACTGTCAGTCGCCAACAATAAATCATTATAAACTAAATAAATATCATCGTGCTCTACCACCGTTTTCCCACCCAAGTAGCACCTGGGCACGTGAGTGGGATCCGGGCAGTGAACACGGAAAGGGTTAAACCTGGAAATCCTCGTCTACAAAAATGATGAAGACATACTGATTTTCTGACGGACTAAATATATACATGTGTATATACCAGATCAATATATGACTTTACTTTATTGAGGAGAAAATTAAATGATTCTACATTATTAGAAGAATTGTGCAATGACTCTACTTTATTAGAAAAATTATTCAAAGACTCTACTTTAATAGAGAAATTATTCAATGACTCTACTTTAATATACTTTGAATTAAATTGAAACATCCTCGGGCGTTCCCGTTATTAAGGCATTGCTTCTAAAATTCGAGATTGCTTTAAAAGTTGATTGCCTTGATTTCGAGATCTACCCGTTCGCGTATTGTCTTCTTGTACATTCAGGTTTAATTAATATATTGTACGGAAAAAGTGAAATTATTGATATCTCTAAACGCTAAAGACTAATACGGATATCAAATAATAAAATTATTCGATAGTTCCAACAAATTGACAAGGTAAGTAAATGCCTTTACTTCATATATAATCAAAGTAGAAAAAGAGGAAATACTATACTTTGACTAACAATTTGTTATAACTGGGGAGTAATTGCAATTGACAAGTAAACGAAGTCGAAGGGTATTCGACTTCTCCACTACAAGCTATTACACGAATAATACTGGACGTTACTTTATATTCATTTAACAATTAATAACTATTCCAATATCGTTTCATAGATTTGCAATTAAATCCTCTATTATAAAAAGATATATAGTGATATATTTTGTACTAAATATTATCTCTTTTAAAACTATCAAGCTATTTAAAAACGCGTTGTACAAGAAGACCTATCCTCATATAATATAAAACAGTAAAGAAGTTACTACTCATGAGTATATTTCCATATACTCATGGTCACAGTGCTTGCCAGAAAAATCTACGTAATTACAACCAGTCACTCGTGTCGGTTCGGACCTTTCGTCCTGCGACATGATTGAGTGACCAGAGGAACTTTAAAGCATGCCACTCACCGGTTGCAGACTCATCAGCGGTGCGGTCAAGCACGTCTCCACCGAAGCCATGGAAGCTGCTGAAACATGTTGATGGCCGAAAGCCCGAACTCGCCGAAAAGGACACTGACTCTAATGGAACACTTATGCTTGAAAACGTGATTCTAATCTCGCGAGAGTATTATTTCGGAACAAACACTGACTCTAATTTCACGTCTCTTTACTGTGATTCAAGTTTAATTATTATTAAGAGCGGTTGCGCTCAAAAAATAATAAAAAGAACTATGACGGAGCAAACACTGACTCTACCGACCGCATTGCGCGCGGCCAACAATATCGTTATGGTGGTACATCGAGCCCGTGGCAGCTTCTGAAACATTCAAAAGAGGAGACAACATTGAAATCTTTGCATTGTCAGTACTTTTCGAACATGATAATGAATCAAAGATCATTGCAATATACGATTAAAGAAATACAGAGGTACTTACTCTTCAAATTGATGGATGAAAGCCCGAACTCGCCGAACAGCATAGGTGTTGACTCTAATACCGGAATACTTATTGCGATAAAAAAAATAAGATAAAATACTACTATCGCGCGCGTTTTATAATTGTGATCGACGAACAAAGTGACTTTATTTTTCGCGAGGGCAATACTTCGAAGCAAATACTGACTCTACTTTCGCGTATCGTTACTACTATTTATATTTAATTATAATTATTAAGAGCGGTTGCGCTCAAAAAATAATAAAAAGAACTTTAACGGAACAAACACTGACTCTACCAACCGCATTGCGCGCGGTCATCAAAATTTGCTGAAAGAAAATCTGTACAAGTTAGTATATGAGGGGAGGAGGTAAAAATTAAAGCAATACACATGTGATTTTATTTGTCTCTTTCTTATTTCTGTATGTCTGTTGAGGAATTACTGCTTTTGTTGTTTAATAAAGTACTACTGTATTATGAATTGTCTATTCAAGATATATTATTATAGATTAATATAAATGATTTATCAAAAGCGTACTGTGACTGTTCTATGTCATAGTTTTAAAAGTGAGCATGCGCCTAGTAAGTAAGCAATATCGCGCATTTACAAATTCTCGTAGCTGCTTGCAGAAATCGAGACTCGAAATTATTTATCATGCTTGAAGGGCATGGCAACGAGTACGTAAGTACGCAGACAATCCTGCATCGAAAATTCAATTTGACCGTACTTGTGCCAAGTAACAACAAGACAATGTCACAAAAAGTGTCAACAAGAACACTAGCGAAGCTATAATAGAAATCGCGACCGATATGCAGCGAAACGTGAACGTATTTCAATTTTTCGTTTAGAATTAATGAAATTTACTGACTCTAGTTTCAATCGCGAATGATATATTGTAAGCTCTATTTGAATTGTTTTCATTGTTTAATGAACATGGATATACGAATAGGGAGAAGTAAGTATTGAAATCTATTAACAATAATGAAAGTGTTCAATAACTTTCAATCGAAATCCAACTACCAGATACCAAGATATATACATAAACCGTTGCGATAATAAGTTAAATGTTACCAATCGTTCATCATAGGTCATCGGAGTTATTGTTCTGCATCGCAGTAATTGTATCTCAATACTCCATTCTTGCAGCTTCCATATATTATTCTTTACCAACCAACCATCCATTGTACCTGCAACAAATAGAAAAGCAACGTGATGAACTGGTGCTACAATCAGAATCGAATGCAAAGTTGCGAAAGGACATATGCAACTGGGTATGTAAGTGACATTGCAAAGAAAAGAAACGCAACCTTAACACCGCATCGAATCCGAATAACCGTGTAATAAAATATAATAAAGATTCAATGAACCGTTTAAACTAATAAATTAATTAACCCGATATTTTAATAAACGACTAGTTATCGCGTATCAAAAAACCGATGGTACCGGATGACCGGTCAAGCGTCCAGCAAAGAGACTCGAGAAAGACTTTAATGTATATCCACAATAGTTAAACGATTGTTAAATAAACGCGTATTAATTAATAGAAGCTAATAGACAAGCGTATGCGGTGGAAAAGTAAACCACGAGATGTTACTGTATTTAAAGCTGATGTATGTCGGTAAGCTAAGGCCACCATAGACCAACCGTACGGAACGACGCGACGCTTGAATTGATAGTGACACCGCGTGCGCCGCTCACCGTCATCCCCACCACGCAGCGCGCCGGCGTGTCGGTAGCGCTCGGTCGCGCTCGGTGGTACTCGCAATTTCAGAACACTTCGAAGGTCTCCGACCGCGGTCCTGTGTACTACTGTACTAAGGTCATACGTACTGAACTTTTGCGGCTTCTGACCAATGTTTAGCTGAACCTACGCTCCTACGGTTATACTTATTATATTTTTTAGTTTTGTGACCAACTTTTAGCCGGACCTACGACTCTAGGGTCGTTCCTACTGGACATTCGCGGCTTCTGAACAACTTTTGGCCCGACCTACGACTCTAGGGTCGTGCCTATTGAACTTCTGCGAGTTCTGACTAAGTTTTAGCTGAACCTTCGATCCCAGGGTTGTACCTACTGGACTTTTACTGTTTCTGACCAACTTTTAGTAGAACCTACGATCCTCGTTAAAGAATTCTTGAATTCTTTGCCGCGCGATAATAACGGGCAGCACCGGCGGCACGTTTGACGTGACACGCATCTCATTTTTAATTTCATCGCCCCGATGCATCGCGATGTGACTTCCATTCAACTCGAGCCGAAGGGAAGAGTATCACGCGACCAGGGACCGTAGTTTCATTTTTCTACAGAAACGTTGACCGAGAAATAGCTTTCCTGATTCCACCAAAGCAGTCACATATATTCACACAATCGCATGAGTATTGTCCCTAACACTACTTCAGTAAATACTAGTTCTTTAACTGTTCACGGTTCATGAGCAGAGGACGCTCAAATCAGTGGCGGATTTCTGAGTCGGTATGGCCGTCACGGTGGGCCACGAAAGTCCATAGAGCTGATGGTAGCTGATACCTTGAGCGTTATTATATGTCCCCTGAGGATTGATGGAGCCCGCCGGAAAATCGCAGTAATCGAATTTGTTTATAATTTCTTTACACAAATTCAATTATCTCGGCTTCTGCTGGACCGATCTTAATCAACGTCGTCTCAAATGAAAGGGAAGAGAATGAGCCCCCCCCCCCCCCCCCCGAAACCATACCCAATTGCTTTAAATATATCCAGTTGGCCGTAATAACAATTTGAATTGTTTAATTGTTTATAACAGATGAACTGCACGGCGAATAATTTCCACCCCTATTAAAATTGGTACATAAATGTGATTTGTCCAAGGAAACCTTTGCTGAATTGTTGCGCCACGTTATTCATCGTCATTATTGTGCCTTTCCATTTATAGATACGTTTGCTTCGAACGATATCGTGCTAGGTTTTCTATGCACGACTTATGGAATCCCACATATTCCGTAATCAACAAATTGCAACGTTGAAGGTGGATAACGGGTTGAGCCTACGTTGGTGATACCCGCCTCAATGCCTATAGCACTGACGAGATATATGAATAGACAAGTCATCCAATGTATTTTTTCGGCCCGAATTTCTGGGTACCTAAGCACCAACGAGATATAGGAATAGATAAGACATGCAATGTATCTTTTCGGCCACGATTTCTGGGTCCCGGGGAACCGCTACCATTTCCGTGTCACTCGCAACGTTACCCACCCACAGATTATAGAAAACGATGCGAAAATTAAATAATTTTAAAGAATTCTTTTGTTCTTTGCCGCAATGAAAGGGCGACAAAGGATATGAAACATTTAATGTTAATTAAAAATCTTTTAATTAAAGAAACACATGATAACAAGTTTTCTTATTTCAATTGTACTATCAATAAATGAAATAATTTTTAAAGTTATACTTTACATTATTTCTGATAATGGGGGGGGGGGTAGCCCGAGGTTTACGTTTTCGAAGCCATGCAAGTTGGATGTAAAGGAGTACATCCTTGATTCGAGCGTGTTACGCTGATCAGAAGTATTGCACGATGCTGTCTGTTCGTGGTCGCTAGTCGTTCGCATGTGATGTATTTGCATCTATTTCAGAACTCTGCTATTTATTATGTGCTCCTGACATAGTCGAGAAAAGGGTTGGTGGCCCTGGTCTCGTTAACCAACGGTGGTGAACGATTCCGAAGCCGTGAAAGGGTTGGCGGGCCGGATTCGAGGAGGGCTGATAGGGTTAGTGGCTCTGGGTCCTGGTTTCGTTAATCAGAGATTGACGATACCGAAGTCGTGGAAAATATGGTGAATCTAGATCGTGGTTTTCATAACCTCGAATTGGCGGAATCCAAGTCGCGAAAGGGTTGGTGGCCCAGGAATGCCAAGGGGTTGGTATACCCGGAACGAGTAGATCAAGACAACGTTTGTGGCTCTGGGTTTTTACAACAAAAGAAGGAGGAAGAATTTATGTATCGAGCGATATCGAGCAAGGGATGGCAAGGATACAATGACAATAGCAGCATGAGGAAATCACGCTGCAATAATGTCATGAACTCCGGGCCAACGTATACAAAAGCTAAGTATTGCCTGATGTCGAATTTTGACATCGTGACAGAATTAACCTTGTACCCTTTCTCTTGTTTACATAGATAGCAAGTCTGAGGACAGACTTATAGTGAGGATGGCCGAATGTAAGAAAATGCGATGGTTCGGAGCGCCTAGCATGCCCATCTGGGAAATGTCACCGAGAGGCTGCCATGCGAGCGGGAACGATAGAAATTTTGGGGGGGGTGCCATGAAACAGGCCCCTGAACGTACTACGTCGTGGGCCCGACGAGCCCGCCCTTTGGGCACCCACGATGCAACGTCGGGGCATTCTATGGGAATCCAGTGTCGAGAGCGTACGGATAGCGATCCGTCGAATATTGTATTATTAGCTTGTATGCTCGTACATATGTTAGCCTCCGCAGCGCTCCTCGTTCAACCTTCCTCTTTGGAACGAGCCCTCACCCAGCTGAAAATATTCTCATATAAGGAAGAAAAGCTAACCTTTCGACACCCATGTTTCGGGCCATATTATGTCGATATACAGCTCGCTGCATTACCCGTGTCTTCTGGCCTAAATCTGGCCTAAAACTAAATCTTGTATGAAAAATACTACAAACATAAATAATGCACTACTTATTAACTATTGTTTAACGTGGCGAGTGAATTCGGGGCGAAAAAATACACTCTGTTCCCCAACTTCAAAAATACACTCTGTTCTTCAGTTATTTACCAACCCTACTTCAGTAAATAATAATGCCCCTGAAACACAATAATTGCCAAATTATTGTTTCGAAAACCTAGCACGAAATCGTTGGAAACAAACGTATCTATGAATGGGATGGCAGAAAAGTGACGGTAAATAACGCAGCGCAACGATTCGGCACAGGTTTCCTTGGACAAATCACATTTATCTAGCAATTCGAACCGTCCGAAAGGTTTGTTTGGCCAGCGAATTCGGGTGCTCCTGAGGAGTAGATCCGGACGTAACAACTGCAAATTATCGGAATGTAAATTTGTATAAAAGTGGTAGCGAAAGTACGAATGATCCTCAGTGCTCCGAACGTATCAGCAATTTGGATCGCAGAAAATAATCGCAGAAAATAAATATTCAATCTTGCGTGCATAACACTGGAAATGTACAATTAATTCTCTACCATATTGTTTAAGAGATAGGCCGTGTAGAAATTCTCTTTCTAGATTGATATATTGCAATATTTCTACAAAAATTATCCAACATAACGGCGTAACGCGTTATTCCGATTTCCTTCCATGATGTTGATCATCCAAACGATGATGGGGCTCGGCGACATTCGATATATGAATTTTATTATACCAATCAGTATCGAGTGTGAGAAAAAGCCAGTCGTCACATTTTCCTTGCCTATAGTTCGAATCGCGCTGAGGACATAAGTTTCCGGTGTCGGGACCATCCAACCCGATCTCGGCGAATCGGTCGTGTGATTAGTCACCGTGCCCGGTAATAAACACTGTATGATTACCCCGTGTTTCCCATACTCTATTTGCAAATCACGGGTAAATTTAACAATGTACGCCTTCGTAGCTGCGAACACGGTCAGCAATGGGCTTGGCAGCACAGCTACCATGGATGCTACGTTTACGATTACTCCTTTACCTCTGACCACCATCTGTGGCAACAGGATGCGACACATATTGGTAACGACAACCACATTACAGTGAACAATGCTCATGTAGATTTTTTCCTTATGCGGAAGATCAAGGAAATATTCCGGATGTGGGTAAGACATGCCGAGATTGTTAATCAATACGCCGATCTCCAGACCGAACATCTCTTTTTCAATTACATTGTATGTCTCTAAACCTTCCGATAGATCCAGCTTGATTACCTTTGTCCTCACGTTATACATCGCCTCGATATTATTGGCGATCGTTTTTAAATTTTCCGTGTCGGGACTGACTAAAATCACGTTCAATCCTATTCTCGCCAATGCCTCTGCATAAGCCCTTCCTATGCCGTGGGAACATCCGGTAACGACAGCCCATTTCCCCATTGAGCATAAGTCGACAACGGGCGCAGAGAAGAAGTTCTTGTATATCTTGTATATTATATCGCGAGATATTCTGTAGCTCCAATATATGATCGCTGCGTAACCTATTTTCTCCACCAACATAATTTGCGGTAACGACACAACTTCCGGTCCAGTTTTAAGCGCGCGTCATCGGACTACCGATATGTCGGAAGGCTTCATTTAGCGTCTGGCGTAGTTCGTCACCTTCGGAGGAAAAGTTGGAGAAAAAGTTGGAGAAAAAGTTGGAGAAAAGGTTGGAGAAAAAAGAATTATTTGCACGATACTTGACGCACACAGATGGGTGACATATGGCCAATGCATGAAACAGTCGAATTCAAATTTCCCCTATCGAACAATCTCGTACGTATCGTTTGGAATCGAGGTCTGCGATTGTTAATTTGCTCTTTCATAGCCAATTTACTGGTTTCCACCTATAACATCGTACTGTTCCACGGTTTCTTGAAAACTCTCACTGGCAAATGTAAACGAAAAGAATGAAATGTTTGTTCCGAAACGATTCGGTTATAAAGCCACTTCACAGATTTCAATTGTTCCGGAGTTGATTCACAGAGGGAGCCTCCGAGTAATTCTGACAGGGTAACGAGTATTCCAATGGAATAATGAGCCTCCCCGAAAGGACTCTATAAAAATGCATTCGCGGATACGGTGAAAGAAATATCGCCAGGTAACATTTAGAAATGAATTTGCCGAAATTCGCATCAAGCTGCTACTGCCCGATGAGAATCAATCGACAGGCCTTACGGAACCGAATTCCTCGCCACTGCAAATGACTATTTTATATGTAAATGATTATTAGATCCTCGGGCAAACGACTCGTATGGATCGCCGTTAATGAGGACCAAAAGAGAAACTCCGCTTGAAACGATCGCAACCGATCGAATCTCGTATCAACATTGGTCGTGCACCGATGGTCGAGGTTCGTTGCCACTGCGACAAATTGTCCATATTTCCATTCGTTGTGCTACCGGTGTTCTACACAATCACCGGTGTGCTACATTCATTTTGTCCTGAAATTTTTCATTCAATTCAACCATTATAATAAATTCTGTATTAATTTCGCCTACTTTTTAATATCATTTTCAAACCGTCCAGTGCGATGCGTACTTGTTCATCTGACAATGGGAGAAGTTTCGTTGCATAGCCTTTGCATAGCCTTTGCATAGCCTTTGCATAGCCTTTGCGTGCGCTATATGTACTTCCCTAGAAAGAACGATATAAAATCATCGACAAATATTTATGGTTCGATATACATACTCGTATTTATTTCGATCAATAAGGTTATCAGAGATTAGGTGCCACGTGCGTTTCACGTGGCACAAACTTTTCTTTTATCGTGTAAAACGAGGTGTTTGTAAATTAACGCAATGATTCAACGATACGTCATCAGCATCACTATTGCTAGGGTGCAACAGATATCTTTTCTTTTATCTCCTGTTTTCGTATAGAAACCTCTAAATGCTCCAATTAATACTCCAATTAATACTCCAATTAATACTCCAATTAATAATTTCTTTTCATTGTTATCGTTAAGATTTCGCACCGTTCATGCCTTAAATCTTTTTCTCCATTTCCATGCAAATTAATACACCTTCGATGCAGCAGTAAATTATTTATACTCTCGATGTGTTAACAATTTCTTAATTTCTCTTTTCTACGCACGAACCTGCATATACGGTGCATGGTACATGGCTTATTAATACCGATCGACGCGTTCGTACCGTGAAACATTGGATCGATGGCATCAGTGAAACGACCACCCCGTAACTTTTCACGGACCTACAGCACCTACGGCACCTGTATACCTGTATGTACCTGTAACATATTTGCATCGTCATGTCTTCATTGCGTTGCGCATAGCTTGAAATGCGCCAAGCCATTTCAATCATCTCCATTTCAATAAGAGATATGAATTTCATCAGACTGCCTGTCACCCGACTCATTGTCAGCCGGCTAATCAACGTCCTATTGTATTTAATAAAATCGAGATTTACTTAATCTACGCGTTGAGCAATTTGCGTGCGCGTCACGGAAACACGCCTCTTACCTGCGTGTGGCTAAATCAATGCGCATGGCTAAATGAATGCGCGTACGCATAAAACTGCGCGAGATTATACGTGTTGGTATTAAAGGAACCGCAGGAAATTCGAACGAAAGTAGAAATAATTCTTCTTATCTCTCTCACTAATCGAGTAATATAGGAAATTTTCCAACACCCCAACACTGTATTCAATCTATTCATCTCTGTTTGATTTCATAATACAAAAGAGATTTTTTAGAAAACGAAATACCTAATCCAAATCACACGTGTTACGATTCATAGTTTATGAATGATCGGTTGCAATCCTTCGAGCGGAGTTGCAATCGACCAAACGATACAACTGCGAATCGTTGAAAGAGGAATGCTTCGTGTCTTTTGTTTCCGAACATAAGCCGATTTATAAAATCGATTTATTCAATCGATTTATTAGATCGATTTATTAAATCGATTTACTAATCATTTAGTTCTAATACATTCGTCGCAGTTGTACACCAATTTGCCCTCTTTTCCCAACCGTCCATATAAGATAACAGTAGAAGGGTCATACTACCTCGAATCGAACGCGATATAGTCGACGGGAGAAGAATAGATGAAATCGTACCAGGCAATCATTGTCACCGACTTTCCATTTCTTTTGTCTCTCGAACAGGCATGTACACGAGTGTGTATACGACGATAAGCTGACGATAGAACAGTTACGATAGGACACATGTAGTTACTGTGCCACGATTCACATACGCGCCAAGTGTGTGCATTCATTGTCCTCAGACACTTCCCTTTAGTAGCGCGCCACTTGCGGTTTCCTTCAAATATAGAACACGATAATAGTGGCCGTTGTTTCCCTTCGGGCTTCATTCTTAATGATACCCTCGATACCAGCAACCACTTCTCCCGATTTCGTGGAAGATTTTTCATTTCAATTAACACGCCTGTCCCAAAGTAAGTATGGAGATCTTTCATTCGTCTAGATTGTTCCCCATTCGATCGTCCACGTTCAACGAGGAACATTGTCGTGCGTGTGAATTCCATCGAATAATCGTGGAAATTCGACAAAAGAAAACGAAAGGTTATTTTTCTTTGCGACTAACATAACAATACTGAGGTTTATTTATTACTGACCGTTTATTTAGTCGCGTGTAACTCGTGTTCTCGGTACGAGTCGACATTGGTGATTAAACGAATCGATTACCGCGCCGCGCTTTGTCGAAATTCCATTAGAATGCGCGAGTTTAAAACGGCGGAGAAACAGTGTTGTGCGAACGAGTGTGAAAGAATTCTAAGGCAGTCAGGGTAATCAACTGAACAATTCATCATCGACACTTTGTCGCGTGAACTTTAGTTTCGAACAATGCACCGACCAAGGATTATCGTAACAGAACAGCCGTGCTTCTTGTGTCTGATCGAAATTCCTTTAGAAATCATTTAAGTAAATCGTTCGTCCAATATCGAAATGCATACATGCAACAAGGGGTAAAGAAAAATAACAACAAGTATAGAGATATTATCGCTGGGTTGAGTGATGTGATAAGTTTCCAATCGATTTTCAGATCCGTACTCATCACGTTTGCAAGATAAACATTGTTGTGTGCATCGACTAGCTATTGCGAGGGAAATATTTCAATCGACGAAGGGATTCGTTTGCCTGGCCGAAGAAGAGACGAAACCGGGACAAATGCAAGGGGAAAGCCATGGATGACAACGAGAACGGAAATAAAATGGAAACGGCGGAGGAAGTGGTTGTGAAAGATACTGCGTTATCCATCGACACGACGGATAAAAAAACCCAGGCTTTCAAACAATCTAATTCTTATGCTGCGAAAAAAACTGTGGCCCAGGGTATGATGGACGTTGCATTGATTACGGCGAATGCGAATCAATTGAGATACTTGATCGAATATCAACGGCAGAGCCCTACGTTCTATCTGATTATGAGCCTGATCATTGTCAGCCTTCTTCTTCAGGTAAGATCTGACACGGTAAAGCTTTAGAGAATCAATAATAAAATATTCCCTTCTACTGTTATCTTATATGGACGTTGATGAATATAGATGATATCAAATTATTCGTGTACATACGTACTACTAGTAGAAGTATTTGTTGTTGTTGTTGTTGTTGCTGTTGTTGTTGTTGTTGTCGTCGACTAGAAGGATCAATTTTTAATCAATTAATCAATTTTTCTTCCTTTTTGTTAATCAAACCGTATAATTTTAGGTGGCCGTGGGTGTCAGTTTGATTTTCAAAGGTCGATTCGACATAAAAGGACAATCGAAATCGTTAATGGCACGGAAAATTAATAATTATGTGGTGGTCGGTGTATTTCTTATTACAATTATAAACGTGTTCATTGCAGCGTTTAGTATATCTGTTCCTACGACGCAACCACAGGCAACGGGTGCAAGTCAGTAATGACGTTTAAATGAAACAAATTTTTCTATAGATCTTCGTAACATGAAATAGCTCTCTGCGTTTTTACTGTGTTTTTCTACGAATAGATGATAGAAAGTTAATGTGACGAATCGGACAAATTTACGATACCTCTGTAATTTATAAGATTATTATTAGAGACTATTTTTCTTCTTCTTCTTCTTCCTCTTCTTCTTCTTCTTCTATTATGATTCTTCTTCTATTATGATTCTTCTTCTATTATGATTCTTCTTCTATTATGATTCTTCTTCTATTATGATTCTTCTTCTTTAAATATGATTATTATATCGTATTAAAATATACCTTACCTAATAATTTTGTAAATAAATCATGTATTATGGGTTGAATTAGAAATAAATAATCCAATAAATATTTCTAACTTCTGATCATCTATTATTCGATTAAAAGTTACTAGTTTGCGCTAATCTATTAGATGTATACTATATGCATAGTTAACAGGTGATGAAACGTACGCGTTTTCACCGTTTTCATTACTTTATCTAACAGTATCCCCCGCCCGACATCTTTCGCCAACGACAATAAGTTACAACATTCCTCGGCTACCTCCCCTCTCTTTTGCGTCTATTTATATTTGCGTCTAGAAATATTTGTATTTTAAACATTCATCGGTAGATTCAACAATGTCAATTACATAAATAGTGCCATCTAAATTTTAGCAATTACAATTTTATTGCGAAGCTATATTTTCTTCTACAAGTTTAGAAAGTTACTCTGTTATTAGTTCACGTAATTAATCAACGTAATTAATTCGGATATAGTTTTATCATTTTAGTCCAATTTCCATTACCTCTGTTTACAGTTGACAATTCAAGTTGACATTCAAGTTGACATTCAATTTGACATTCAAGTTGGCATTCAAGTTGACATGCAAGTTGACATTCAAGTTGACATGCAAGTTGACATTCAAGTTGACAAAAAGATTCTTTCTGTGTTTTCAACACGATTAGGAATTCTATTCAAATGACCTTTAATGCTCCGAAAATGTTGATATGTTTCTTTCCCCATTCTTCAAAACCGTTACAAAGGTCGAATTTCACAAGATAACGAGGTAATTATTGTTACAAGTTTAACTCAGAAATCTGTACGATTACTTTCCTTTTGTTTTAGTCGCAAATTCCACGCACATATAGTTTATTTGTCTTGTCGTATTCATAGCAAAAATATTCGTTTAGACCAATATACGTGTCTGATCTACTTAAACCTAATTACCAGTATATGTATATAAAAGCTGCCTGTTAAATAAATAGTATAAACATTATTTTAACATATATTCAACTTTTTTTTTTAACACTATATACACATAACAGATTTAGGTTTCTTCTACCACTATGAATCCTACCATCTCTGTAGCAGTCAAGTGTCCTGTTCCTTTATAGTAAAAAGAAGAAACGATCATCCTTGTGAAATAGTTGGTAAAATTTCCGCAACAAATTGAACGCGGGTTTATTTCTTTTTATATAATAATACAAAAAAATAATACGGTAAAAGAAAGTTGCGTGTTAAAGTAAATAATTAATCAATTTTTATAGCTTTTGATATTTGGTAGTCACAATACAAATCGAATACGATTTGTAACATGTACTATGTTCTATACATATGTATACGTATATGTATATATATATATATATCCACGCACACGCATACACATATATTCAATAGAAGAACAACGTACTTCCGGAAATTAGACAAAAAATACATGTTCGTGAACATTTCATTCTCTCTCCTTTTTTATCTCTTAAATGCAACAATACTTTTAAATATAGTGCGTTCAACGTAGAATTTCGCAATCCCCTTAAATCTCATTCTTCGTACAATCTTATTAGTCCATAATCTGTAACAAGTCATTTCCTTTTAATATTTCTCGCTACTATCTCTGTATCCTACTTAACAAACATAGTTGTTGTTGTTGTTGTTGTTGTTGTTGTTGTTGTTGTTGTTGTTGTTGTTCACCGTTTCCCACTCGTCTGAGTTATTCATTAAAACTGGATAATGATAGAGGCAGATCCTGCAACTATGTGACCCTTAGACGATCGAACAAGAAGATGTTCAGACGTTCAATAGGATTTACGTTACAATCATATTGTATAGAATATAATAAAATACATAAACCAATCAAGTTAACCGTATCTCGTATTTTCATTTCTGGTGTGACTAGGATTTCTCCATAGTGGCGTAAAACTCTATCCTGGGGCCTTGTATTCATTCCCGTAGACAATTTTCTCTCGGGTTTATTACAATCGTTAATCGTACCTTACGCTTCTATACTTCAATATGATATATTCTAACAATGGTTTGATGCGCCGCTTTATTTTTTATTTTTATTTTCATTTTTCTTTTTAATTGAATGGACGAGCAATATTGTCCAGCGATGTGAAAGATACCGTGTTTAATCATGGTGAGTCATGTTTCATTTTCATGTGTATTCGTTGAAATAGCGCTGCTATGGTTCTCTCTTAAAATTCAGACCGAAAAATATTAGTACCCGGTGAATAAGTTCGGCGATAAAAAAAACGCCATTGAAAAAGTAAACTTAAAATATTAAATATCAAGAACGTCTAATTTACCGAGTGATTTAAAGACTTTAGAAACGCTTTTAGAACGTTTTATAATCTACATCGGATAGGTGCACCTGATTTAGCTTCATAAGCGACTAGATACAGGGCCATAATTCAGATACACCTGAAATGTATTTCCAAGTCTATAAACGAAACGACAAATGAAATAGCAATATTTCCCATCTTTTTCTTTTGTTTTAACAATGATTCAGTACACCGATACGATTACGTTGTAACTTATACTATACTTTCCTAAAGTTGAATCCGCGACGAATGAAACGTCTGGTATAAGTCGGACCATAACGTCTCAACTCTGTTAATTTTATGATGGATAAGTGCTAAAACTGCTCAAGTCAACCTGTACGATAGATACATTTGTGTAGATACATTTTCTACGTGTACTTCAAGATGTTTGATAAAACATCTACGAATGAGTACAGTTTCGATGTATCTCTCGTATATGATTCGTTATCGAAATTATTGCAATCTCACAGAGTATTAAGCTGGATGAAATGTAATGTTTGTAATAATACTCAGTTTAATACTCTTCTCCCTACTCGAATTGATGCGTTAGGTCTATTCCAATTAATTTAGATACATATGCGTTGAAGTTTCGTTCCACCGTAAATATCCATTTTTCTCTAACGCAATTGCTAACTTAACATTATACGTACTATGAGTCGCACGAATTAGGCAGTGCAAAACAGGGGCAAAAGTTTCACAATTACGATTAACAGAGCATGTAAAGTTTTAAATTCACAATATAAACTTACATAGAATTTAAGATAATATGAACTGTACAATATACTTACGTTACCTCTTTAGGTAATTGCATTCATTACCGTATTTATACAGTATTCATTGAAACGCTATGCATATGCATAATTGTCTTTACACTACTCGCTTTATTTGGCAAATATTAATAATAATGAAACGAATAAATAATATCAAAGGGAAATTCGACATTCATATATCTGCTGTGCCATCTAATTGTCGCATTTGCTTTCTATTATACACATTTGTTTGTTTAATTAATTGCATACAACGATTTCATCGAAACGTGGAATACCAGTACCCATATCCTGCCCTTACCCACCCTATTCATGTAATTGTGCCATATTTTCAATAACACATACAAATGATTTCCTGTTTCGGAACATTTACATATGATTTTCATTCTTCTTTGGATATGAAATTCAAAATCGTTACGTACATATACATTTACAGTAGCTAATCTGTTTACATGGTTATTGATAGCAGATTTATCACAGTGATATATTATTTTATTCTTCGAGTTGCATACTTTATCTGAAACAGCATTTTGTTTCCTTTAGTCGGGAATTGATACAGATATTACACACATTATCAAATATTTATATTATGCATTACACATTCCAAACGAACCTGAGTTAATCGTCCCATTCGTCGTCGTCATCACTGGTTTCGCTAGTTGAGTCATTACTATCACTATGGATTGCACTTGATCGCTCAGCTAGAGCCCTCGATAAAGCACTGGCTAATCCTCCTTGAGACGCTGGCGTTTTGCTCTTCACCTCGTTTGCAACCGGCCTCAACTCAACACCCTGTCGAATCTGTTCCAACAAAGCATTTCTAGGGCCCGCAGTGGCCGGCGCTTGTTTTACTTCAGACTTATCGATCTTCTGTAATAAAATGAACAGAAAACAAACGTATAACCATCGAGTCAGAATGAATGTTTGCAAATTCCAAAATTATCAGTTCTGATACTGACTCTAAGTGTAGTACCGCTTCGTATAGATTCCATGAGCGTCGACCTTAGGTCAGCAACCTCTTCGTTATTATTGTTATTACTATTATTATTATTCTTCTTATTATTATTATTATTATTATTATTATTATTGGTAGCACTTCTATTGACACTTCCATCATCGGTACCTAATAGATTAGGCAATGGCGGGGGAGGTGGTACAGGCGCCGATGAATTGCTTCTGGAACGTGGGGTCGGGGCTGGTCCAGGTGATGGTGGTGGAGGCGGTGGTGGTGGAGGTGGCGGCAGTGGCGGTGCAGAAGTTAATGAGGGTGGTGGAGGTCGAGATGGCAATGTTCTGTGCATTGGTAGTGCATTAGGCGGTGCACTTGGCGGCGTAGATGGTGCACTAAATCGATTTGGAGGTAGTGGTGGAGCACTTCTAGTCTGATGCTGTAAAGTAGTCATTCCGTTAGAACCATTGCTGCAACTTTTTTTTTAATATATGAAGTACAGTTGCAACGTAAACAACTAAAAAGTGTATACAAACAGGTATCGTTCTTGCAGGAACTGGAGGAGGATATTCCTGTCGTTGAGGTGCTGCTGGTGATTGTTGTTGCGATTGCAATTGTTGCACAGTAGTTTTTGAAACAGACGAGAAAATATCTTCTTTAATGGCATTCATGCCACCGTTCTTCTCGATAAAGTCGTAAATAAAATCGCGCGTGTCTTGATTCCTGAACTGATGCTCTGACACACCGACTTTCTCAAGAAATACTTTTAAATCTGGATCAACTTGTTCTATATCCCATCCCTTGATATCGTCGTTCCATCCAACGTGTGAAACATGCCTGAGAAAAAAAGGTGAAGTTTAAGCATTTATTGCACTCGTGACCGTACATATTACAATTATTATAATACGATGAAAGACCTTACCTAAAATTAGACGGAGGACCGATATCGTGTTTAGTTAACTTCTTCTTAGTTTTCTCTCGTTTCTCCTTTTTACGTTTGTACATGGAACTACTAGAGGCACTCCTATTAACCCCAACTGAATTTGGTGTTCCATTCAATAAATTAGAAGTCGACCCCGTACTAAATGCAACAGGCGATGTGTTGCTTTGATTCCTCCATGGCAATGTTGCCCCGTGCTGCGCCTCCCCTTCGATTTTAGATCGTCTTTGCTGCCTTCTCTGACGTTTAGCGTTCAGCTTGCCGAGAAGAATATTTCTAAACAATACATAATAATTACTTAATCTTTTCATATCCTCTTCTTTAATAATATCTTTGGTATTTGATAATCCTTTCGTAGAAGAAAACCAAAGAAATTTCTTATCGTTACAAAGTCTGAGTTTAAAATGAAATTGCATTGTAAAATATTAATCGATTTCATGTTAAGTAATTAGCTCACCTCAATGTAACAGCATCCGTTTCGTTTGCGAAATTAAAAGCAGCCATATAGTCTTCGGCTTCGAACGTGTGGAAATATGTCATCGGTGCTTTGTAATCCATTGCATTATAAACTTCATGCTCCCATAACATAGCTTTTCTTTGCAAGCAATATAAACGAAGGAAGAAGCTACGCCTAGGATTATCCCTGATCAATGTTACAATACCTGCAGTTTTCTTTATCCATTCTTTATGTAAAGGTGGTTCAGTTAAATATAATTGAATGACTCCAGCCGCTAAGCACTAAAAGGGAGAAAATCAATGCATTATTTCTTCGCATTAGTATCGTGTACATTAAAGCCGTTTATTAGATGGACCAAGTAATTTATCCTCGTTTTACGAAGCTTCAATGATTCATATAAAGTTGCAAACATTAAACGATCGGCCAGAGAAAAATATACTCTCGTACAATAGAATGTTTTCGCATAATTGATTCCATTGATCTGATTTGACTCATTCATGACTAATGCACAATTTCAAACATACAAGGTATACCCTTACGGATTCTTTACGAAATAATATACGGTAGGACAGTACATTTTTACGCAGAATGATTAATGTTTATCCTTTTAATTAACGGAACAACGCTTCTCCATACTACATGTGTCAAGATTAAACAGAATCTAAAACACAAATTAGGAATAAAACTTTGACGAGTGCATTTAAAAACGAGAAGGTATTATTGTTCAAGTATATTTAAATGATATGAATGTTGTGTATAAATAATGTGACAACTAAAATGATATGTACGTGTTTATCTATATCTGCCGATCGACAAAAATTTAGGTCATAATCAATGTATGAAAATGACAATTGCGACATTCGTTGACGGGAATTTTCGTTAGAACGATTCTTACCTGGCATCGATTTCCTATCAATTGGAAGACTTGTTCATTTTCTTCCGGTTTTAAAAGTGTAGAGCCTCTATGTTTGTCCATGGTGCCTGACTTCATTTTTAACAAGGTTAGGATTCATACACTATCGCACCGTGATACTTCTTACCACGTTCTCTCTCCGACAATTGATCCTGTTTCATAATTCTCCATCAGCATGTTACGTTTCCACGCATTTTTCTAAATCGAATGTGCACACCGATGTGATATCCGTATAATTAAAAAAAAAAGGTGCAATCACCACCCACCGAAGCTCGTCCCGATATACTATCCTCACAGGAAACTCTACCAGTTGGTGATGACATTTTCATCTATCCGGTTCAATGTTCCACGTTTCCCCATTCGATATATCCTCGCTCTTAAATCAGATTGGACCCCCACATCGTGAACCATCGTCATATACGCGATATGTTTCATGGAAATATTGTACGCGGTGCTAAGCAGTTTTTTGCAATCTGCATATAATAAACTGCGAAATGAAAAATATTGTACATAGATTGTATATCATTTTTTGTGAGACCTAATGTTTTATTTCAAATGAACTATCGTTCGAATGTCAGCCAAATAAATCTATGAATTAGAATTTCTTTTATACGAAATGATACATTTCAAGTATCCAGCGTGTCTAGTATCTAGTATCAAGCGTTTCGTAACGCTATGTACACTTGCATATTTGTAATTTCCTGTCAGACAACAAGTACCGTAATATACATGTAACTTTTGTGCCATCGTTACACTTAATTAATTAGCAAGCGTACAGATATATTACTTGAATCATCATGAAACGTACGGTGGGAACGATACCAGTCCTCAACCAGTCCTATCGTAGCATAGGAAGGACTTAGGAAACGTTGCGTTCGCAATTGAAACTCTTTTTATGTTTTTCTACTCGTAGACGCCTGTACACTGTCCACGGGGAGATTTAAATTTTTACCGCGTTCCCTTATCCATCGTTGTCGCTATAATCACAAACTGCAAATGGCCACGGGTGCAATTCACGTAGTCTCAGAAATGCGATATCAGGCGGAATCTTATTTTGTATGCAAAACAGCATCGTCGACGATGTTAACGCAACAGTGATCGTTCTTGCGCGTTTATTTCTTTGGAGACAAGGTTGATCGCGATTTTTTTAAGGTCGCGCAATTGAGTTTTCCGCGGGAAAACAATGTCTGGATATCGTAGAGTGAATTACTACGAACTGTGCAGATTGTGTACCAGCAGCGAAGGAAACAAAATGAACATTTTCCGTGAGGAAGGTCGTAGACGGCAACTACAAACAAAGATACAAACGTGTTTGCCTATACAGGTAATGGCATAGAATTTTAGCCTGGTTGATGGAATGTTTTTGAAAAATTCGTGTTGTAGAACAAACAGTTACCATCTCTGGACATTGTTAGTGTCGAAACTATTTGTTCGACGGTGTAACTTAATTGAGCGCAGTAATTATTCTTGTGCTGGCGAATAATGTTTAAAATGAAATTACTACTTTAAGGTTTTGGAGGAGGATTCCTTGCCAAAAATCGTCTGCCATGAATGTATCAAGAAATTAGAGAGTTTTATTGAGTTTAGAGAGACGGTTGTGAGCGCGGAGGGTATGTTGGAATCGTATTTCACTTCGCTACGGTTCTCAGAAGACTTTCTCAAAGAGGGTAAGGTTTACGTGAAGAGCACAGAAAAGGATAGACCTGTAACACCTGAAAATGATGTATTAAAGACTATGGAAAAGGTAACACCTGCTACAGGAAATCAATTGGTCAACAATGATCAACAAATACATCACCAACAACCTGTTGTTGTTAGTAACATAAACGCTTCTAATATTCAAATTATCAGCGGAGTGCAAGCAAGGGTTCAACAATACAAATGTGCCATGCAGGTTTGTGAAAAATATATATGTTAGTAATGTTCATTGGAATTAATCGTGTTAATCGTGTTGATTCCTAGTATAATTAAATTTGATTACATGTTTCGTATTTCTATTTTAATTCAAATTAAATTCAAACGTTCTTGCCTAATTTAATATTGTAATTAGCGTCGCCATACAAATTTTAGATGCAACCGGGAGGTATGGCAGCTGCTGTTGTTGAAGCAACTGCAGAAACGCATTACAGTTATCAGCAACAGACATCGCAACAAGTGTCTCCTCAGCAATCAAATGAAGCGCAAAATCAAATCGGTGACCAACAAAGTCCGAATTCGCAAATGCAACAAGTGCAGAATCAAATTCAAAATCATAACCAAATCAATCAGCAAATGCAATCGCAAAGGCAAATTTCGCAACAAATTGGACAGCCCACTGAAATTTCACAAGCGCAAAATCAAACGCAAGTTGGGCAGCAACAGCAAAATCAGTTACAAATAACGCAACAGATTCAGCAGTTGCAAAGGCAGCAAAGGGAATTTGAGAAGCAACACAGGCAGCTTCAACAAATTGAAAAGCAAGTGCAAATTACTACGCAACAAGAATTTCCTATTAAGGAAGAATCTCAAGGACAGGTAATACATCAGAATAATAACATTATTTTAAAAGCAGATCCAGACTCTAAACCAAATCAACAAATTATTCAGAAAGTACAATCTGACACGCAAAAAGATGAGAGTGGAACACAAAATGTACAAACCTACGCAACTGTACAAGCTACGCCAGAAGTGTTTTTAAATTTGGGATTTAAGGAATCTCCTTTGGTTACACAAACGGTTCGAGATGAAGTAAAAGAATTTAAAGATTATACAAAATCAGATGACGCCATATCCCGCACCTCGATTGGACAGATTTCAGAATTTCTAAGAATCAAAACGGGGCCAGAGCCGACATCTTTGATTACTGTAAATCCCCAAGTTATTTCGCAGAATCATAGGAATGGCACGTGTAAAGAATGCGGCAAAATGTTTTCCTCCATCAATCAATTGAATAGTCATACTTGCTCTGTTCAGAATTCACTGAGTGAAACCTCTGATAGCGGCGGCAACAAAGAAGATCCATTACAAAGTAATGGCAACACTTTTAGTTGTGACGTTTGTGGTAAACCGTTTAAACGAAAAGAACATCTTTATCAGCATAGAAAATTGCATACTGGTGAACGTCCCTATGTGTGTACCACCTGCTCGAAAGCATTTAGTCGTAAAGAACATTTAGTAAGGCATTCTGTATCTCACACGGGTGAAAAAATGCATGAATGCGAAATGTGTGGCAAAAGCTTTTCTCGAAAAGACAATCTTCACAAACATCGTAAAACGCATGGCGTATCAGGTCCATATATTTGTGAAACTTGTGGAAAATCGTTTGTCGTAAAGCATTATTACTTAATGCATCTAACAACACATGCATCGACAATTGGGGATGGTGTAAATTGTCAGGATCCTCTACCATACAAATGTGATATTTGTCACAAGGCATTCTCTGTAAAACAGTATCTTGTAACACACAAACTTAGGCATAGGTCGAAAAATAATAGTTCTGTACAAAATTCTGTAAATGGTCATCAACAGCAACAGCAACAGCAGCAGCAGCAGCAGCAGCAGCAGCAGCAGCAGCAGCAGCAGCAGCAGCAGCAGCAGCAACAGCAACAGCAACAGCAACAGCAACAGCAACAGCAACAGCAGCAGCAGCAACAACAACAACAATCAAATGCAACAAATAATGTAAACATAGTAGCAAGCAATGTTGCTAATTCTGGGAACCTTAACAATAATAGTGGACAGTCTAATAATGGGTCAACAGTTGAAATACAAAGTGTTATTGAAAGAAACGAGCAACCAAATGGATCGTTTAATAATCAGTATCATAATAATATACAAGAGTTTCAATGAGATAAGGGGAAGCGTGTCTATTACGTTCTCTTGCCAAATGGTAATAATCACAAGATTGTTGTTATGTGAGCAAGAGAATTTGTATGGCACGCTAAAGTATTTTCTTAACTCAACTTGCTGTTACGCGAGAGAAGAATCTTTTATACTTTAATAATTAGACACGAGGACAGATATGAAAGAACTATTATTTTCGAGAAATTAAGGGTTGAATAATTCATCATTTACATTATGTCACTAGTTAATCAGTGAAAATGTAGAATCTTCGGTGGCTTATGAGCTAAACTCGAAGTACATTGTATATATATTTTGCCAGTAAAGTATTACATGTATTAAATGCATGCTATGTTTTGTATAAATGCACACTGTTATTTAACGTACGAGAAATTGTGTGCAAGAAAATTTCAATGTTCGTAGATAGTCATGAGGTTGTTCCAATGCCTGATTAGAAATGTATTTCAAGTTCTATTAACTTGGAAAACTCGGTGTATAATTAGAATGTTACGTATGGAGCATTATCTATTGTTTGAAGTATTTACAATAGTAGAGTTAGAATAGTGTGCTAAAAAAAATAGCCACATTCACTTATAAATTTGAATTAGATATACATGTAAACTATTTTGTTACATACTATCATCAGTAGTTAGCAATTGTAATCGATATTTAGATTTTGCGTCGTGGATAACAATATTCGTTTATAAGAAAAAAATTGGCTCATTATTTTGCGTTTGTACAATGCTTCTAGAGTTCTATATATGTTACTTGTATAGTTAATTAGAATGAATGAAAATTAATTGTTTCTTTTTGTTTGTTTGTATGTTCGTTCGTAACCAGTGATTGCAACAATCTATGACCATTTTACAAAGTATTTTAGAATCGTATGGTTTGTATCTAAACATAGAATACAAAACGACATCTAAGACCAAAGAAATTTTTATTATGTATAAATTGGGTAAATAATAGAGAGGTAATTGTAAGGTAAAGTCAGGCATAATTTAGCCAGAGTTAGCTCCATTATAAATTAAGATTTCGATAAAAGTGCATACAATATATACGTATATTGCGTAGCACATTATGATATGTACAAGGACGTTCGATCCGGCGTTTTCTGACAAACGAGAGTGTGCCATAGAATGAACATTGGAAACGTGTACATGAGAGATTATAATTATCAAGATTCCATACTAAATTCCCGCGGTATATTGACCAAACAAGGAGATTTAAGAAAATTTATACTTCTCAAGTCACATTAAGTTCTATTGCATCTGTATATAATTATCATATGTTATTAATTAATTTACACCTTTTTAGTTTATTCAGTTTTCATGTAACAATATCGCAAAACAGGGGGCAACTATATACATATATCGTTGAACAAAAGTTCCCAGTGCTTCTTATCAACATTGTGTCTAGATATACGTATCAAACTTTGTACTTTTAAACAATAAGAATAGACTACAGAAATCTTATAGTTTACTCTAATTCATTGTTTATCGTGCTGGTTGATTTACTTGAGCCATATTGCGTTACGTTCGTTCGTTAACAAGTATTTATAGCAGAAAAGTTGAAATTGTGTAGTCTTAAACATTACAGTGCATATTAATACGTATTTTCCTAAATAAAATAAACGCAAAATTGCCACTCGATCGAGAATACAGAATTTCTTATCAACTATACAGATTAAACGAATATTCTTTTTTTCATAATAATGATAAATGTTTTACGGTGTAAATGAAAATTTTTACAGTACAAAAAGGTTTATTTTATTTACTGGCCAGACTTTGTTTTATCATAAAGTCTTGTACATATATTGAAACAAAAATAATGAGTTTAAGACTGTGTTTCTATATCACCTAGTTCTAGGTGTACATACATAGATTTATAATAAAACATTATTGTACATATTAACATGGTCCAGTGAGTAAGACGAAAAACTGTTAGTGCACTGTTCCTAAGGAAATGGTATTCTCAGCAAAGCAGGAAATACCTCTATTGATATTGAACTGTTGTGTAATAGGTATTGAATCCAAAGATACAGTGCTTTTATTGATTGCATACTTTGTGCCTAATTATAACGAGAATCATTTATTTCGAAGGTCTACTTATAAATCTGTAGTTTTATTTTAGGAAGCCCCCTGCTATATCCACCTTTCAACAAAGTGACATTTATTATTCAGACATGATTATTTTTGAAATTTATACTGTTACTTTTTATATTTTACATTGTATATATTTTCCAACTAATACTATATTTAAATATATTATAATATATTAAAAAAATATCATTGTACAACTTATTCCAATCCTTCTACGTAGTATAATATAATATAAATGAATTTAACAATTGCTGTGACTTATATTGAAATTGAAAAGATTAGATAGAACCGATTCAACAATTCTACATCGCTATACATACAACGCTATACGTACATGTACATACATACATGACATACATGACATACATACATGAACACGTACGCAATGCGATTTAATGCAAGCGCGCTATTTTGAATTAAGTACAACGGACGAAATACGTATAAATTATTCACTCATTATTCAATTTATACAGGACCTATAAAATAGAATATATTGCTAGTTGCTCGGTTAAAATGACCATTATTTCGTTAGAACAAATTATACATGCATACTTTATTCGTTATGTGAAATAACAATATCGTGCAATACTTAATTCACGTGAAGAAGTACCAGATGCTAATAACAAATATTGAAAATAATGAAAATAAATTTCGTGAATATAAGGATAAAATATTCCCAATGTTTGTTTCATTTTATTTGCTATGCCGAACGTAGGAAACTCGGAAGTTGGATTGAATGTATTGTAGAAATAGTACAGATGCATGTAAATTATTACGATAATTGAGTTATGATATGTTTATTTCCATATTTCTTCAAACATTGCTTGTAACACAGGTTTTAATGAAATAATAATTCTTCTCAAGTATCGTCTAATAAGTAGTAAACTAAAGTCGAGTTTATAGTGAGTGATGTCGTTTCGTCGGAAAAGTGTGTACGGACATCGTTTTGTGTATATCTTTCCAAAGAATTTCAACATATTGACCGCATTATGTTAAAACAACTATTCCTTGATACAATTGCTCCTTGAATATTAACAAAAATTTATTTAATATAATACAGTAATAAGGTGAGCGTCAACGATACAGTGACAGTGTCACGAAGTAAGGTTATGTTGTTACTTGTTTATATGTAACAATATTCAACAAATTTCGTGATTTGTTCGACAAAAAAGGTATTTAATTTATATTGTTAAGACTTTTCAAAGAAAACGCGGTAGTCTATATAATGTTTTACCATACCTATTGTGTATGCGAATTTCTGAATTCGAATAAACATGTATTGTTGTGATCTAATGTTTTCCCCCCTGCTGTTTCCTCGCGCAGAATAAACATTTCTGCAACGTTCTTCGAAATTATATGTTAACAAATCGATCATGTTTTCCAAGTACGACTATGAATATTATGAAAACGTATCGACGTAGTGTAAATTTTGATAGAAAGTAGAAACAATTTTTTTTGCTAAACAGAATGACTTGAACGTGTTAATAAGTTACTTACGGATAAGTTACTTTTGTTAATAAATGACCTAAAATGTTATGTAGGATCATTGACGATAGGTGCATTATGGTTGGTAGAAATTTTCTCACTATTTCTGGGTTTCAGCCAAAGTGTGCAGAGCTTATTCAGCAGTCAGAATTAGACTGCTTTGTGAACAAAACTTTCTTTGTGCTTTTACGTCAGTTCCAATTTGAATAGAGAAAACACTCTCAGTTGAGTTAAAATTGTTTAGAGCGAAATGCAAGAAGAGTTGAAAAGTTCATTAAACGGACATGCACATTCGACATCTAATCGCTTGATTTGTTACATGTACATACGTAACTCATATTTGTACATATTTAAGAATTATTTTCCTAAATAGAAACGTATTCAGTTTGATTCGTGTTCATCAAACATTTAACAATGACCAAGCAAAAATATAAAAATCTTTTGTTTGCATTAAAATCATATATATAAAATAATTAAAGTATTATTTATTTATAATATTCCATGTAAATAGTATTATTTTAATAATAAGCTTTTATTTGGCGCAGGTGCAAAAAGAAAATGAAAATGAGACGTAGCAGATCTTTGTCCCCGAAGGCCTCTGGTAGCGAAGACGATATGAAACGTATCAAGCTTGCGGAGAATGAAAATATAAACGACGTTATAATACATCCACATATTTTAGACTTTTCCGATGATGTTCTGCTGAACATCTTTAAATACTTGCATCCCGAGGATCTTATGGCAATAAGCTTGTAAGTGTAAAAAGGGCATTATCATTTCATTTCATTAACATTATAGAAATTTTCATTGTGAATTCCTTCTTGTACATCCACATCTTCTCCTTCGTATTGAAATAGATGTTGTCAACGATTAGGCCAAGTAGTGCAGGATAAAACATTATGGAGGAGAGTAGATTTTCGTACGACACCTATTTTATTAAAGGGTTTAAAAGACTATATAAGGTTTTTGCAACCTATGACAACAATCCTTGCGGTGCGTGGTGATTTAAGTTGCGAGGATGATGCAGAACTGAGCCCTTGTTTTTTTAGGGCAATTAAAACTACATGCACACAGCTTAATGAGTTAATTATTGAAAAGTATTGCATTAATGGAAATAAGGTAAGCACAACTAGTTCACTGTTGTTAGGGGGAAGGAATGTGGTAGGCTTATTGCAAAATGGTAATGTGTCTTGTATATTTTCAGGTTCAAATAACAGATTTTCCACGTACCATCGAGAAACTTTCATTAGAAGGCTGTAAAATGGGATATCTACGTACTAATAAATCATATTTTTTCAGAATGAATTACCATATGCCGAATTTAACTGTAAGATAATTGCCGAATTACTGCATTGTTCATTTTCTCTGCTATAATTTTGTAGCTTCATGAAACCTATAGTTACATTATTACATTCTTCTTTTCCTCGTTATTACTTCGGTTCAATCATTGACGTCAGTTTTTACCGAAACGCGTACATTACATAACTATTCTTGTGATTCCTAACACTTACTCAACTTTCAGTGTTTAATTCTAAGTAATTGCCAATGGTTCACTCCGCATTCACTGTTGGTTATTAGTAAAATGCCAAAACTGAAAGAATTAAGGCTAAATTCTTGTCACCGCTTAGGTGAATGCGTTGCTTACACCAGCTTAGCTACAAGATTCGGATTCAAAACATTAGAAGTGGGTAATTTTATCTAATCCTATTATTAATGTTTTTTCTAGTAATTCAATCCATAAATAAATTCATTAATTAAACAATTATGTATTACAGATACTTGATTTGCGTGATACAGCACTCGGCGATAGCGAAGTTAGTTGTTTTAGTTGCACTAAAACTTTAACGCATTTGTATTTAGAAAGTCCTTCTAATTTTCCAAATGCAGAATCGGTTGATCCAGAGCCACGGAATTTACATCGAGAAGTATTCAATCAATCTCCTGTATATGAAGATAGCATTCTGGCACAAGTAAGCGTGCAAATTACATATTTACATATGTATAAGTGGATCGAGTCAGTGATTATAATTCTTTCTTCTTTTTCTGACAGTATTCAGTTGAACACTCGAGCAATCGAGGATTTCATTGGCAAGGTAATATGTTACCAAGTAGCTTAATAACAGATAGAGCGATATGTGCTCTGGGAAGCGATACATGTGATCGAAGGATAATCAATAATTCAGCAGAAGGTGTTATAGTCGTGGAAGAGGATAAACGAATATTTAATAATCCGCATTTAAGAACATTGGTTGTAAGGTAATATCTATATCCAGAGAAATCAATCTGTTTTGAAAAATAATCGAACAATTAGATATACAAATCTTTGTTTACACATTTCAGAAATTATACACGTGTTACGGACTCGAGTCTCGTACACTTGGCTTTAAATGCGTCGAGTCTTGAATATTTAGATGTAAGTGGCACTTCTGTTACCATGCAAGGTGTTGAAACTTTCTGTTCACAAAGACCGAATGTCAACATAATTACCTCCGTCAACTCGCTATACGTGGAAAGAAACCATAATTTTCCATACTAGTTTTCCAACCTCCATGTGTGTTCAATATATTTATTCGTATGCGTTACAGTTCCATTATAGTGTACATAAATATTTGTGTGCAATCTAATAATATTAAGTTTTTATGTCGGAAATTTTTAGTGTAACACATCGGATATGTTACTTTGCGTTAATGGTAATGAAGTTTCATTATCAAACAAAGGTACTAGTATGTACGAAATACTCTAAGAACACTATTTGAGAATGCAGAATGGGAGGGAGAGAGAAAACGCGAGCGAAAGTAAAGGATGTGAGAATGAAAAAGAGATAGAGTCTTATACAATATGGATAAAAATCGCAAAATAACAAGTAGTATACAACGACATATGTTTGCATTCTATTATTACGCGTTCAATTTCATACATTAAGTCTGCTGGTATACTCAGAAGATTTGTATTTACGATATTTAACAGCAGCTGATGCAGTGTTTTACAGATTATTTATTTAAAAAACAAAAATTTACTCAAATTATACGATACCGATAAGTAACTGTAATGTTTAGTTAAGTTTATTTGTTAGTTTAGCAGTTTCAGTATGTTGTTCTCTGCAAATTAATTTCTTCAACATTATATGTATACATGTATGTGCGTGTGCGTTGTGCGTATGCGTGTGTGTGTGCGTGTGCGTTTGCGGGTCGCGTGCGTGTGTACATATGTATGTATATACATATATGCATATGTATACACACGCAAATATAGATAAAAGTTTGTATACGGATCAAAAGAAACATACATTTTTTTTATTAATCTTCTTTTTCTAAAAAAAAATTACATTTTAATGATTTACAGTTTACTAAGTTTTTTCTTACTGTAGAAAATCATTCCGTGTGTATTTCATATTGTCAAAACAATACCGTCGCATATAATAAATCTTATGTTTCATTAAACTCATGAAATACTTGTGTTTATTAACAAGAAAGATTTGAATTGGAGTATTTCTCCAAATATAACATATGTGTATATATTATGGACGTATTCAAAATTAGTGATTCGTTGTATGTAATAAAGTTAAAAGAACAATATTTATATCTTCATTTGTTATACGTACAAAACTATAGTTGCTGTAATGTGTCTAATACGAGTAACTTGAATTATGTTTTGCATGGATAAATTGATTTAAAACATGATAGCCGTTTCGAAATATTTATGCTGGATACAAGGCAGTTCTATATGTAACTATGTTAAAAGAGTGCGTGTTACATTAAGTTGTTTTAGGTCAATTACAGGAAGGTCTAAAGATAATGCTATGTCGAATTCGTTTTCAAGGGATTTGTTTCCATTTCAAATAAACATTGCAAATCACTTGGAGACTTTGAAGGCAATTCTCGAAAACTGTCCAATATTTTAAATACATACTCGAATCTAGAAGGTTCAACAGAATGTTGCGTTATGAGCAACGGTATGCGTCTCGTATGCGATTATAAAGATTCTTTCACCACCACCATAGGATGTTTTGTTCCAGCTGGTGCAATGTGTGAAACTCTTGAAGAGCGCGGCAGCGTTTTATTTTTAGAACATTTACTTTTCAGGGTGAGGCAAATAAATAATATTTATCAATCTTTTTTTTATTATATTCGGTATTAAGTGTTTCCCTTTTTATTTAGAGAACGAAATACAAGGATCAGGCGCAATTGGAAACTACTTTGGAAGAATTTGGTGGCCGGATTGCAGCTGTAGCTATGCGAGACATGTTCCTCTTTTATGGAACAGTACTTTCATGTAAAATGGATAAACTCGTCGAGCTGTTTGCAGAGGTGATTTTGAATGGTGTAACGTGTAAGTCAAAGCGAGAGATATCGTAATACGTTCAAGAATTCTCTGTGATATATACATTTGGTGTGTAACACTTTACATTTCAATGTTTCAGATGATAATGATGTTAACAGAGAAAAATGGATAATTTTGCAAAAACTTTCTCACATGGAGTCTGACAGAGAAAAGGTTGTAATGGACTATTTGCCAAATATCGCTTATGAAGGTACTGCTCTTGCTAATAGTATATATCCAGAAACAAGCATTACAAAGTAAGTATGAAGTAGGCGAAAAGTATAAGAAAGTTCTTTACTGATTGTTAAAATCAATTCTTAGACAGTTTTGTACAGAAAATTTGAAGCAATTTCGAAATCGTTTACTGAAAACATGCTTAATGACAATGGTCAGCACTGGATCCATTTGCATGGCTAATTTGCAACATAGTGTTGGCAAATATTTTGATTGCAACGTTGTATCTAATGACGATGCATTGGATACTTTTAGCAAACAGCAATGTTGTACAGAGCCGCTTGAATATCGGTACACGGGTAAAACTTACTTCTCACAATCAGCATTGCCGATCACTAACGTCGCAGTTTTCCTTTACATCGGTATTTTTTTTTTGTTGTTTTTTTTGTTTATACGATTTAGGTGCTGAATTACGATTAAGAGACGATGATGATGAATTGGGATATGTTGCGATAGGGGTTGAGGGACCAAGTTATAAGCAACGCGAAGATTATTTCGCATTAACTGTGGCGAAAGAAATTATTGGTTCCTGGGATAAGACGTATAGTTAGTTAATAAGTCTACAAACTTATACCATAATAATTGAATATTACGCGTCGATTAATGGCTGTAATATATTGATATTCAGGTGGAGTAAATCATAATGCGCCATTTGTTGCGCACCACGCATACAACACAGATTTGTGTTATATGTACAAATCTTTCTTTCACTGTTGGGCACAGTCAACCAGTATTTGGGGGTGTTACTTCGTTTGCGATAAATTAAGCCTCGAGGTACATTTTACGTACACATTAGAAAGGTTCTTTATCTTCAAGCGCCCCTTACTTTTCGAAATATTTACATATGTAGAGTATGGTCGATGCATTGCGGGTAGCATGGATGAAATTGTGTACAACAGTAACTGAGAAGGAAGTATCTCGTGCTGTTAATCAATGCTTAACAAATGACTTAATAATGTTAAATGATCCGATGCATCGCTTCTTTCACATTGTTGAATGCGTTTTTCGATGCGGACATTACGAACCACTCGAGGAAAGAATTTCGCAGTACGAGGTGAAACATTTTAACTGCCTAATCCAAACTTTGATATGAGAAACGTATGAGAAAAATATTCACATTACAGAAGATAAATGCGGACAAAATAAGGGAAGTTTCTTTAAAATACATCTATGATCAAAGTCCAGTTGTTGTAGCTATTGGGCGTGTTGAGAATCTGCCAGATTATGTTGTAATAAGGAACAGTTTGTATTTGTTACGATACTGAATGTAGTTATATAAAAGTTAAGCCCTGCGCAAGAATTGTGCATTATGCATTAAAAAAAAGGAACAATCAATGAATGAATTGCAATATGTAAGACGAAGAGAGGTAGGGAATAAAAAATTAAATTAAATTTAAGAACGGGTTAGATTTTAATTTATTTATTATAAATATCAGTAAACATCCACGAAATATACGCGGATAACAAGGCAAAAGAGATCAGAGGCAATGGTGGGGTTCAGAAATTTTTTGCTACAGTACTGCCCTAACGTGTAAACAGTATTTGATAAAAGAAATAAAGAATAAGGGGTGCGATAACGACGAAAAGAAGACAATTTTCCCATCGTTTTAAATCGTAGTATAGAATAAATAATTTAATCCTAAGGTTCAAGTTGCCGGTAAGTATAATTGATGTTCTCTATCATGTCTTACATTAGAGCAAACGATCGATCTGAAAAATAGTATGACAATCATTTTTATTTATAGCAATATCTTCTTTGATTTTTTTCCTCATTATAAAGGCTATGCGTAATTCACGATTGCACGCAAGTTCTATAATTAGCACGTGAGGACTACTGACGTTGTACGAGCCAATTCCAAAATACCGTTCCAAAAATCACAACTCATTGGACTGTAACTCACAGTTGAAAGTTTTACGAAACCCGTCGGATTCAGATAATTCCACGTTTAATGCAACAGACGCGAAGCTCGTCCATTGTAAAATAACATACCCCAAGAAATTCGCTGTTGAAACAACTTTAACGTTAAAATAATTTGAAACAGGAAGACCTAATAAAAAGAATTTAATAATAAAATAACCCAGTGGCCACGAAATGGGTAGATTATCTCGGTGAAACTTATTCTATGACTATGGATGACAGGGTTGTGTAGCGTGAAATCGTGTGAACGAGTATGCGCGCGATCGCGACCGTTAGAAAATTGCGCCATTTTTTTAGTTGTAACCAAGATTATTTTCCGAGTGTTTCAGTGTTACGACAAACATTTATGACACACTGAACGGTGGCACGTGTTTAATTAAGTGTGAGGTGAGAAATTCTATTCGAGTGACTGCCGTCGGGGCGAAACTCTAACTTGCGCTTCACAGAGTTACCAGCGGGGAGCTTCTTCACGCACGAGGCACATTTTACCGGGTTCTTTTGAGAGGAGCTCTTTTTTTCTGTAAAGAAAATGTCGGTGGATACATTAAGCGACTCAGAATTGCGTAGCAAATTGATGGAATATGGATATCCAGTGGGTCCGGTAACGCAAACCACTAGGAAGATTCTCGTGAAAAAGTTAAGAAATCTCATTGAAAGTCGAGGCGGTGCAGGGTCACGGCATTCGTTGGCTGCCAGGTACTTTTAGATAGTTGTATAATTCAATTTTCGTTCGCTTTTCGCACTAGGAAAGTTCAACGTCCTTAAATATAAGTGATTTTAATATTAAATCAATTTTAATATTATTGTTTTTGTTTACATCGGTGAAATATGCATTCGGTTTACGTGTGCATAGAGCGACTCAACTTGGATATATTGCCAGAATTGTTTGTTGTTTCACCACGTTCTAATGTTGCATCTTATTTTTCATTATGTTCACTATTTTAGATACAGCAGCGAAGAGACAGACGATGACACACGTTCGACGAGTAATAAAAAGAAAAAAGCGACGGCAAATGCTAGAAGACAAACTCTAGCAAATCCAATGCCGCCGCCCGCAACAATTTTAACATCTTCCGATGTAAGCATATCAAAAAGTCCAATTAAAGACAAAACCACACATTCTGAATTTAAGGATCCTATAGCACCAGATTATGACAGTCCATCGTCCTTCACAACTCGTACAATAACAAAAACTCATAAGAAATATACAAAGACTAACAAGACATCGAACATAACCGACGGGTTGGAAACTGGTTCAGATTCGGATGTTGTTGAAGAAACAACAAGAACGTACTCTCCGCCCAAATGTTTGTCAAACATTGGCAAATCTCATGAATCTAGAACGTACGAACATAATGTTTCTGAACAAGAACAAATTCGGAAGCCGTACGATACAAAATCGAGGTCCATTCATACGATAAGAGATAACAAGTACAGTGAACCACTGTTCGATCCAAATATTTCACCGATACTGTCTACGGGCGAAGATGTATGTACAAGAGACAATTCGGGTGAGAAAGACCTTCTGGCGAATTACGAAACGCCGTTTCTATCAGAATTTACCAGAAGACTTAGCTCACGATCGTCCGTCAATTTGCCGTCTACCTCTGTGTCCAATTTAAAAAGTAAGTTCTATTAAATTAACGTAACTAATAGGTTAATAAGATAATCGGTTACTTGGTGCATTCCCTTTTAGGTCCGCCAGCACGTTTTACATCAAATGTACCAGAAATGAAGGAAAAGGACTCAAATGGTCACTTCCCTTCCTTACGATCGTTGTATTCGTCGTCGAATCCAAGGTAAGTACAAATTGTACAGAATGATGTTTCTATTATACAGTGTTGTGAACGAATTGCTTTTAATTTCAGACACACAACATCGTCTCTCGATAGACCACGGGAAACTATGAACAGATTGTTTAAACCGTCGCCGACAAATAGAGAAGAAGCACGGACCAATCACAATATGGTGTCTGTGATTTTGGTTCTGGTGCTGGCTTTATTTTTTGGCGTTCTCGCTGTTATATACATGGGGCTCGGCGGAAAATCGGACAGCTTTCCATCACTTTCAACTGGTAGGTATTCACAATTGTAACAAATTAAATGATGTATACAGAAAACTTTATAAAAGAATACAATGCAAATGAGAAAAAAAATATATATATATATTTTAACTAACTGTTTGTGGGAAAGCTTTTTAAATAAATCTCTTTTTTATTAATAATAAGTACATTGCAATATCCGTAATGTTTATTATGAATTCGAGATCTTTGATGTACAAGAATAAAGCAATCATTAACGTTTAAGTAATAGTACGTATGTATTTTTATTATATAATAATTGTCTTCTGAAGGCAAGATTCGTAGATTGAATTTCATCACGGCAAATTTCATTAATTCATTTACACAAGTAGCGTTCATTATAATTCACGATCTTGTATGCAAAATTGTTAAGCTTGCGAAAAGGAATTGAAGAATATTGGTACAATTATTTTAATAATATTATGAACCTTAGATAATTTATACAAATTCTGTTCCTTTTTCTTTTCTCTTTTTTTAAATGAACAATGTATGTTGCAGTTTCGTATCAGTTTACTTAAGACATGTATTGTTTCTTTTAACGTGTGTAATAAAGTAATAAGTATTACTGACGTATTAATTTTGATACTTTATTTCCTTTCCCACTACGATCATATGATCCTCTTTTTAATATTGCATCTGTTTGTTTAATGTGGTTCGAAAACTTCTCCTTTTTTGTTTGCATGATGCAGCTACAAATACATGCAGTATTTCTTTTACAAGGGTGAAAGTGTATATCAAAATATATATGTGTATCACATATCATGTAAAGTATAACTATTTCCAATTTTATATTTCAATTTGTAGATAGCAACATACCATTATGTTTTCTCGAAGATGACCTTGAAGCACCTGGAGTTAACTGTGTAATGAAAGGAAATGTAGATTCTGTATTACAACTGTTGAAGAGACTTCAACCGATTTTAACGAAGAAGGCAGTATCCATGATATGTGATAATTCCAGTGAAACTCCTTACTTAACCGATTTCGAAATAATGCAAATGTTCACGAATAGTAAAGTGGTATGTTAAATCGATAAAAATATGAAATAATAATCATATTCCACACGTCCTCTTATGTCGCATGATGTTTACAGACAAGCCTAGAAGTAAAGGAGGATTTGCAAAACGCACAATTTCTCGTCATAAAGAATCCCAAATGGGGCATTTCCCTTATAGATATAAGTGATGATAATGGAAATCCCGGCGACGTTCTGGATTCCTTGGTATTGTAAAAATAAAATTGTTTCAACAGTCCAAGATCCATTTGACTTGTCTGTTAGGATACATCCAAATTAAAGAACAATTCATCCTATTTTGTTACAGGATAAATTATTCTCTACACGTCTAAATGGAAAAGTTGGAATGGTGATAACAAATCCAGAGTTGCCGATGCAATGTCTTATTAAGAACAAGCTTTTCACCATATTCTCCTCCCTCCTAATCGTGTCACTTGGTAAATTTTTGACCGACTTATTATGGGAAGAAATTTGTTGAAAGTATATTATCATGTATATATGTAGACATACATGCGTATGTGTGTGTGCGTGTGGGTGTGTGTGTGTATATATATATATATATATATATATGCACATATATATATATATATATAATCTTATATATGTATATATATATATATATATATATATAATCTTATATATGTATATATATATATATGGTTCTGTCCCGTGGTAGCATTAATGTTTGAAAGCATTGAGTTTTGTGTTACTAGTTTCATACTTTAATACTGTAATTATGTTGCATTAGTAAATGTTCTAACAACATTGTTTGTTGTGCGATTTTCTTATGCATGCAATATCGCGAAACTTAATATTGCACGTCGTGTGATAATGTTAGACTGAAAATACAGTATGTATGTTATCATATTCTATAACATAGTAATTGTTTATCATATATATAAATAATATTGCAATATATTCCCAGGCGTCCTAGCAGCTATAGGGATGCAGAAATTATTCGTTTGGTATATAAGGTATAAGAAAAGTACCGAAAGGGAAGTGTTTAAACTTGTTAGCGAGATTATTAACATGGTTGAGATGCATCATCAAAATGCAGCTGTTGCAACGCCAGGCGGTACGCAGGAAAGCTTTCTTGCCATAAATCATGTACGGGATAATCTTATACCTCCGAAAGATCGGAGAAAAATGACCGGACTTTGGGAAAAAGCAGTGAAATTTTTGGACGAGAATGAATCTCGGTAAGAAGAGAAATATAAATTATTCTATACGTTGATATCTAAGTATATACATATATGTATATCCATATTTCGAATAGAAGTGTTACGTTTTAGAATTCGAAGAGAAGTGCAACAAGTTGCAGGAGAGGAATTTCACGTGTGGCGTTGGTTGCCTAACAATAGCCTTAGCAAGTCGAACGCGCAGAGTTTCGTTTTAAATAAGAAATCTAAAGTATGGCAAGGCCAAGCGTTTGAAACGATGGAAGGCTCGGTCAACAGTTTAACTTGCTCGCCAACACCGTGTCTAAAAATAAGGCATATGTTTGATGCTGATGTGTAAGTGTTTCAACTGTGTTAAATATTTATGTAATATACGTATTACATTTATTAGATTCACGTGTATATTTCTACATATGGGTATTTTTTTTTTCTTTACATTTATTTTAGGGAATTTGAAGATGATTGGGAAACAAAAGTACAGGATGCAATTCTCGAGAAATGCGGAGAGGGTGTGAAAATCCTTCATATCCGTGTGGATCGTGGTAGTCGGGAAGGTTGTGTTTACATGAAATGTATGTCACAAGAAGATGCAGGGAAAGCTTACAGGGCTTTGCATGGATGTTGGTTCGATGGTAATTATTTATACTAGTTTCTTACTTATACTTGCAGTATAACGTGTCTGAATAGTTAGACATGTATTATATTTCAATTGACAAATTTGTTAAGGTCACTTAGTAACTGTGAAGTACCTGAGATTGGAGAGATATCATGAAAGATTTCCGGATGCTCGTCGCTGTACAACACCGTTGAAGCCAAGTAACAATCAACGGTTATCTATGCAGGCTGATTACTAATAGAGTTGCCATGCAGAGAATGTAAACTGACAAAATACCTCTTTGCTTGTAAATATACGAATAACAAGCAGAATTTGAATTAACGCCGCTGAATAATTGTTTGCGGGCCAGAAGTCGCAAGATATATCTATTTTTTGCTCCGGGAAAGAATAGAACTTCGTACTATCGCGCATGAATATAAAATTCGCGGGACTCGTGATTGTGTGATAGCTTTCTAAGTATCGAAGAGGCAGAGACTTTTTTTATAAGCATTTTTGTTTTGATTTTGTAACGTGTATAGTAGTTACGTTCTATTGCCTTTTTCTTTTTTTAAAGGGTTAAAAAGTGGAAAAAACGAGACTCAATTAATTAGGGTATTTATGAAATCGCTGTAAAGTAAACGCGGAGACATCGTCTTCAATGTTGCATTTTATGAACGTTTTCGAGTAGCAATATACAAGTCAATAATTATGCATATCCAAATTTCTATAGTACGTAATATGTATATTTTTCATTCGTGTCAAAGGAAAATATTTAATTTACCATCTTGTTAGATTTAACGTCAATGTTGCCGCGGCAATAGCTTCTTCGTAAATTGTCAAAACACAATCAGTTTGGAGTTTGTTACTATCTAATAAATAGAATCGTTTCCCTGTACATCGCTAATGGCCGATTTCATCATCAGACTTTCATAAAATGTACCAAAATTCGAATGTAAAATATAAAAAAGAAAAAAAAAGAAGTACAACATAAATCTGACAAATCTGAATAAGATATAAAGGAAAGCATGGCTGTATTGATAATTCGTAGTATAGTCTGTATTTCGATTTGATAATTACGATTGATGTGTAGATATAAATTATATTATATATTTTATAGAACGGACAATGCGAAGGAAACGATTGTTGGACACTTAAAGTATTGATTTTATTTTACTCTTACTAATAACTTTATTTATTGTATTTCAGTACACGAGTATTGTGAAATACAGTTTATTTTGTATTTTGTAGTGTCCACATTTTAATACTTTCTTCTACGCTGACGTATAATTGCGTATATTGCTACCTAAAATAATGAATAAAGTAAATTTTTGTATTTTGCGTACACTCCAACGACTTTCGATATCCACACACGTTATTGAACAAGTTACATTCTCAACTACATATAAAAATTCTCTAAATTGTTTATCGTTATATATATATATATATTCTTTTTAAATGAACAACGTTGAAATGAATACAAACGGTAAGGGCATCTGACAAAAACATTACAATTTTCACGACTAAAGTTCAAAACTAAAATCAATAAAAATTTACATTTTGATAGAGCTGCTCAAGAAAATTTGTTTAATAGATACGTTTGATTTGTTAATTGTTATATCGGGCATTGCATTTCAATGTGGACACCTTAAGTAGGATATGCGAGGAAATGTAATTATATCAACATTTAATGATGTATCTAAATCATATGCGAATAGTTAGTTAAAATGCGATGTTAACAGATGAGGTATGTGGGCAATACAAGAACCTAAAACAGATAAAATTAACAGATACCGAAGTTCCCAAGTGCAAGTTTAATGATTTAGAAGTGTTGAGAACGAAAATAGTTTTTATTAATTACAATGTCTTAATAGTTTGTTATAAATCCAATATCTGTAAGCCGAATCTGCAGTTTGTAATAATTCGAAAACTACTCAACATTTCATTTATATGAATTTTATAGAAAAAGAAAAGCATTGTTTATATTTAAATATTACCTGATACCTTAATTTTGATGTAAATACTATTCATATATGTTAATGACCACACATAGATATTATGCATTAATTCATATTTTTGTTCAAATGTGTAAATATTGCAAACATATTCGTGCTTCTAATTGCATATAAAAATTTGATTAAGTATTTCGAGAGAGGATCATTTTTTCGAATATTCCTATGGATACATTGAATTATTTGAAAATCCTTGTAGGATATAAATTATCTTTTTGCGGTGATCCTGTTGATAGGAATCCGTTTGGAGAAAAATTCTTTTAGTAGAGTTTTCACGCCCGAATAGCATAGGACATGGGGAGATTTATAATATTTACTATTTACAAAACGTGATCAAGAAATTGTATTTTGTTTTACGAACGGGAACATCTATCATATACTCCGTGCCTTCGACGCACTTAAATAAGATATATAAAGCGCGGGAGTAAAGTACGGATGATAAGATTGAAACTGCGCCAATGCTTCCTAGCCATGCATTTCAGTCATGTATGTAATCGGCCATTTTTTGGATCACAAGTTTGTTTCCAATAATAAATTTTGATCACGAACCACCAAGTTTATAGATAGTTTTCATAATTAATGTTACGGCAATTTTGTTGATAGCACCTGAAACTAATAATTGTTTTATATGTATGCTTAAACAAGCAACATATCCGAAGTAATAAAATTATACGCTTATGTATTTAAATTGGTATAGAATATAAATGATTTCTGTGAAAATATATGAAATGAATGAAACATACGCTACAACATCTGACAAATTTTGTATTGTTGCTTAGTTCAATGTAATTTGCATGACAAAAATATTTTGTCAAGTTGATGATTCATTAAACACGGTACTTCATATGCATCGAAACGTCGGGAAAGCAAGAATGTAGATGTATGGACGTTATTCGTCTTCTATACTCTATCTTTTATGTAATAATTCAATTCTCAACAAACAGAAGGAGGGAAAGGAAATTTAACTTTCAAATAAATTATTTATTCTTTAACAAATGATATATATGTACACTTTGAGAGGAAGCCGAAGAAATCAATGAATGTTTAATGAGCGACTATTTGTTTCTTGTTGTTAAGAGAAAGATCTTCTTCTATTTTAAACGCGCCGGTTGGCGCCAAGAAAATGAACGTGGCGCTGGCGAACAGAGAGCGGAGAGTCAACTTCCGCTACAAGAAATTACAAAGTTGCGCCATCTACCGCGTGGATACTAACTAATACTAACTGCTTAGAATGAAACGCGACATTCTAATCTATGAGTATCGTGTGTTCAAGAACGAAGCAGACATGCTTTCTCAGCGCCTCGGTCTTTTCCGGTTATCCCGTAGCGTGTGCGAGGTAATGCAATCTTGATTAGAACGGATACTTTGTGAAATCCAAAACAATCTAGCAATGCAATAAATGTTGCTGCATGTTATTTGTGTTATTTAATATTGTGTACTATCCTTGTGCCAGGCTAAGTATTATTTTTGGAAAAAGTGATCATTTTCATTCATTACGGAAATCTAACCTTGCCCTTCACCTTTTATAAACATTTGTCTTTAGATCAAATTTGTACCATGAATGCTTGTATTTATCCATATAAGTAATCATTTAAATAATGTAGCGTTAAAAATATCGAATGTTAAATATTATCTTTTGATAAAATAAAGTACTTTTATTTGACAAGTTGACGTGATAGTGTGGTACATAACCTATTAATTTCGAAAATGTAGAGAAAAATATAGTATAAAATATAAAAGTAAATAGTAAAGCAAACACGCTGTTCGATAGTAATTTATATTCCAGCAAGTTTTACTCTGTTCTTATGGGTCTCGTTGTGTATCATGGAAATTTTGTGTTGTGCAATATTGAACTAAAAGTATCGTAATTAATAATACCTTGAAGCTTTTCCTATAAAAGTAATACCTCCCTATAGAAATAATAATCTGTGGTATATCGCTACGAACATAATACGCTAGATGGGTTACGGTGTACAGTTGCCATATTGCGCAGTTTACCTCTGCCCTATACAATTAAATTGGTATGTTACAGGATGAAGCAAATAGTAACCAATCAAACTGTGAAAATACCTGAGGGATTGACTGTTACAGTCAAATCCCGTTTGGTTACTGTCAAAGGACCAAGGGGTATCCTCAAGCGTTCATTTAAACACCTTGCACTTGATATTCGTGTAAGTACATTGATTTACTATAAATTTCTTTGGGTAACCCATGTTTGGTAAGATAAACATTTTATTTAATCATTTGATGATACTTTGGATTCCCCTTCATTTTATAAATAAATGATAAATCTGAATCTGAATTTTATAATGTTTAGAATCTGTTGCATTATGATATTCTAGTACTGTTCTTAATGTCGTGCACTAAATTTTTCAGATGGTAAATCCAAGGTTATTGAAAGTGGAGAAATGGTTCGGAACAAAAAAGGAATTGGCGGCTGTTCGTACAGTTTGCTCACACATTGAAAATATGCTGAAAGGAGTGACGAAAGGATACCAGTACAAAATGCGAGCTGTATATGCTCACTTCCCCATCAACTGTGTTATAACCGAAAGTAATACAGTCATCGAAATTCGTAATTTCTTGGGTGAGAAATATATCCGGCGCGTGAAGATGGCACCCGGCGTTACGGTTGCAAATTCAGCTAAACAAAAGGACGAACTAATAATCGAAGGAAATTCTCTGGAGGATGTTTCTCGATCCGGTAAATCAGTACTTACATTAACCCTCGGGCAAGGGATGGTTCGACCAATCATATGAAAATCTACGCTGGGTCCATTTGGATCCGTAATTGCTACCTTCAGGTCCACCTTCCAGACGAATTCTGTTCATATTTCACAAACTTCTCCTTATTTATTACTTTCTCAATATACAACAATAATTGTAATAATAATTTAAAAAAGAGAAGAGGAAAAAACAACGAATCGTGATGGAAGATGCACTCAGAAGAAGAAAACTAAAAATAATCTTGCGATTCAGTTTCTAATCGTTCTAGTATAAACACTTGACGGATTCAAGTGCTGATTAGTGAAACTTGGCAAGTTGGCCATTGGCCTAGGATTAATATGTTTGTCGGTAAAACTATTTACGGTATACTTGAAGAAATAGATCTAATTTGTGAATAATTTCATTTCAGCCGCCCTTATACAGCAATCGACGACTGTAAAGAACAAGGACATTCGAAAGTTCTTAGATGGCCTTTACGTATCCGAAAAAACAACCGTTGTACAAGATGATGAATAAATGTTATTCACAATGTGAATACGTTTTTTATTAATTGATTACTTCGTTAATCACCTTTTATCACGAATAAATTTACTATTTTTTATGAGATAGACTTTTATATACATATATAGGGTGTAATGACAAATGGGCGGGAACTCGTGTGTAGAAGAATATTTATATGTGGATTGATGGTATTTCGAAACAGTTTCAAACTATTTGCAGAAAATGGCTTATAATCATTTTCAGTAGTATATGTTTGCAGATAAACCATTGCGAAACAAATGATGTTGAGTAATTAACGTGTGTTTAATTTTATGATTACGCTGCAGAAATCGCAAATACAAAAGTAGTATTGAAAGCACGTGGACAAACTTGATAAGAACCATGAGGAAGGGTCAGTGGTCATCCAGTATTGTATGCTTCTTTCTGATAGTAGCTTAGTTGAGAGAGAGAGAGCTGTCGATTCTTATTTAATCTCGTACTCTATTAAATTTCATGCATGAGGCAGAGATTCGATACATAAATGGTAATACTATTATATTAAAAACGGATGATATATTAAACGAAAGATAGATAGTACGATGATTCTTCAGTAGCAATATATGATACTTTTCAAATGTCTGCTTCGATGCCGCGCCCATACAAAGCCACAATCCTCTGTCAATCACGATACCCTTGATATTACTGGAATTCAAAAGGAATAACATAACAGTGACACTTTAATCTGGAACATACCTTTGTACTTTTCTCGAGATAAGATTGTTTAGAAATCACTCCTATAATGTGAAAATATATTGCAGTAATGATTACTCGGCTTCGTACCCCTCCCTTTGCGCGTGTTAGATAAATTTATCATTCCTTAAATATCTCAACAGTTTTTCCCCTCTATTTATTTAAAGTCGCATCGACTACTATTGGCCATTATATAATTCTTTAGTTCTTTGTTTTTATAACAAGTTTTCTTATTTCAATTGTAGTATAAATAAAGGAAATAATTTTGAAAGTTGTACTTTACGTTGTCTTCTGGTAAATGACAATGAATGATGTAGAACTACTTACAATTGAGGTAAGAGATGTATATTTTTTTCACACAAATAATAAAATTGACGCAATGAAAAACTTGTGACGATAATTGTATGCTACAATTATTGCTTATATAGTTACTATACCAATTCTTGAATTATCTTCTTCATTGGGGCAATTTTATTGTTAAAGAAAGACGCAATATATCTCGCCTGTCGTTCCAAATAAGAGAAATTAAAAAAACGCACCCTAGTTGCTCGACGCTTTTATCATATCTTTAGCAATTGTATCACAAAATAATAATTGATAGAATTGGTAAATGTAAGGTAAATAACATCGATTGCGCAGGTCTCACCACGGGGAGGTTGCTGCGAATGGAGACCCTGGTGGGAGACCACCCACCATTTATAAATATAATTATTTGCAATTTAAACGCTGCTTCCTTCTGATGTATATTTGCATCACGCTCGACACGCAAACGTTGTGGAAGATAACAATGGAAGGAAGTATTCCAATAAATGATTGAAAGAAAGCTGGAAGTAACAATTTTTTTGAACCTAAGTCAATTAAAAAATCAAGATTACAATACACATTAGCTTATAGTTAGTTTAAGTAAATAGGGTGTACATATAAGAATTATTAATTATGACGAAAGCTGAAAATAAAAATTCTATTAGACCTGACTTAAAGTAAAGAATAAAGATTATAATATGTATAAATTAGCATGTACGTAGTTGAAATTATTCTAACTATTCTTAAGGTAAATTGAATCTTAACTTTGACTTGATGCTATGTAAGATCTTATTTAATAGCACCCTACCTTACTAAAATAGCTAATTTAATGTAGAAATTGCCTGCCTACTTAAAAAATAATTTAATTTAGAATTATCCTACCTAATTGAAAATCTGAAGAGATATAAAGGGAGGGGCAAGGGATAACATCACGATGCATCATGATGTCCTTTCATGGAAGCTCCGATCATGCACCTGATACACACGAAAGTACCTGCCCGACTAAACAGTTATCTTAACTTAAACATTGCCTGCCTAATTGAAAAGCTAATTTTTCGTTGGTATTGCTTGGCTTATTACAATGCTAATTTAATTGAGGAATTCCTTTCCTATTTAAAAAATAAGCCACCGTGAACAAAAACTTTACGTTATTTAAAATTAGCTTACCTAATTAAAAATCTAAATAGACATAAAGAACAGGGCGAAGGATATATTGCAATGAATCTTTTTTCATTAAAATCATGATCGCCCAACCTGAAACAAAGAAAAGTTCATAAAAATTTAGTGATACTTCTAAGGTAGGACAGCGTAATTGTTTCTATCATTTCCTTTAATCCGTCTTCTAATCTTTCCACTTGGTTAAGTTTGTAATACTCCATTGAAATTTTGGGATACTTTTCCTTGTTGCATACACTTGAAATAATTAATCGATGGATAGATGCATTTGGCAAACGAAAAAACTGTTTGAAATTAATTGAATATTGAATATTGAATTGATAATTACGGAAAATTAGACGGTTAAGAATCATGTTATTTCTTCCGATTTATTTTATCCATACAGCTTCACTTTCGAGCCCCTGATTACCTACATATTGCAATGTATGTTATTTAATGTACATGAGGTAATATTCTATTGTATTGACACCTTCTTTAAGTTAAAAATTCTGTAACAGACTTATTTATGAGAGTAATAATTGTGAAAGAATAGCGGAGAAATAAAAAGGGAGTAAGTCCTTCCTAAGTACAAATATGCTGAATAATAATTATGAATTAAAAACACAAACATTTACTTGGTACTAAGATGAAACAACTCGTTCTTATTGTTAGTGTTAAAAGAAAGGGGAGCGGCAAAAAAACATAATAAATTAGTACATTAAACAAATTGAATAGCCGGAAGGGCTATTCTACTATTAATTATCGTTCACTTGTTATAAGCACGATTGAAAACCGTAAGTCTCTTTTTCGCAAGCCACATTTACTGCATTACTTGCAAAGTCAATCCGGTATGGTGCTTCATTATCTCTAATACAGTATTTCTATGTAGAAAAGAAACACGAAAGTTATTATCGCAAGGCTAAAAGCAAGTACGTAGACGAGTACAATTTAATATAAAATCTACTGTAATTCAAACCACGATATACTTAATCGCAACTCTGGTTGCAAACGCTATTTGATTTTATACTTGATTGTATTGAATATACTCTAATGCAAACCGTATTCGATCGTACGCGACGCTAATAAGAATCGCGATTTGCCCAATACGAGGATGAGTGCTGGAAACAATAAACTACAACTACGGTATACAAAGGCGAGCATAGTGAGAAAATAGTAAGAAATGAATGACCTCTCCATCCAAAGGATGCAGAGCCATTGATAGTTGCCCTCTTGAGCGACAATTTGTCGGGCCTCTTCAGCATTTAGCCACTTCTTTTCTTCGAGCGCAATGCCCGCTGAAACTTAGTCTAGGCTCGAGACTCTATCGGAAAAAAAAGAAAATGAAATAAGAATCTAACCGCGTAACTAAATGGAACACACGTGGACGAATCACGACCAAATACAGTGGTAAAAATTGCGATTACAGAAAATCGAAAAGATTACGATGAAAATTGTAATCGATCTTCGCCTACACGCGCAGCCTCGAGCATAATGTGGCACGTTCGTTTCGGGCGAAATCGCGACCACGACCGCGAAGGATTCGAAAAATCGATAGGCAGGGCCAGAGGCGAACGCATTTTCGTTCGCGCCACAGCTTCGCCGTCCATTTTTCAAATCAGATTTCCTGAAACAGGTTGAACACGCGAAATACATGTATTGCCTACCCGATCAGAGACTGTGTCAACCTGCCCGGCCCTACCTACTTATGTCTATCAGGCACACCAGAGGTATACTACCTGTCCTACCTAGAGCTATATTTCAAAAATGCCAAAGCATTCGCACAAACACACCTCATTCCACGTTTCTCATTCAAACACTCGGACGCAACAACCTAAACTAGAGAAACGTCCCGGGACGCCTCCGACACCCGAGCTTGGCATACAATCATTCACACTCTAAGGGTACGTACCACTTCCTGAAATCGGCCGACAAAGGCTAGCGACCATTGCGCAAATGTGCGTAAACATTTACTGTGCATTACTGTGCATTACTTACGTATAAAATATATTGCACAATATAACTATACTTGGTTTGCCTCTATTCTTTGCCATATTTTCATAATTCCTTATGGTATTCAATGTACATTTCCAATTGTAAAACATATTGCTATTTATGAAATCATAGTATTATAATTTGTTATGAAATTCCCGAGCCGACGCAATTCCACAGCCTACCCACATACACACACAATGTGGAAAATACGTCGTGCACGGTACACTAGCAAATGTCAGCCGCCAAACATTGTTACAAAATTAATAACCATATGATCGTCGTGCCCATTGCCCTTCACTCACCCAAGTAGCACCTGGGCACGTGAGTGAGTTCCTGACAATGAACACGGAAGGGGTTAAACCTGAAAATCCTAATCTAAAAAGATGATTAGTACACGTAAAATTGCAATAGCTAATAGTATATATTATTTGCAAACTCTTTAAAAATGACTCGACTTTGTACTTTATGAAATATCAATAAGAACTCGAAAGTGGCTGATAAATAATTTATTTATAAAGGGAAATGACTGTCGTTGAAACTGAATTTACTAGAATAAGTAATGGAATTAAGAAATAAATGCAATTGAATATTTAGTTGAAAAATAGACAAGATATGAAATAAACCTCGGGTGATTCCTTAATCGAAGTAAATTGTTCAAGATGGTTACTCCGATTTGAAAATCTACCCGTATACAAAGTGCCTTCTTGTACATAATGTGTAATGAATTTCACACGAAATGCACTCGACTATAGCATATGAAAATTAATATTAAATGCCGCTATAAATTTAATATAAACTGTCCTCAATGGATGTATATACATTTGTGCAATGTATTCATGAATTTCATCATATATTTTTATCGAAATAGAGGAAGCTACGTGAACAGTACTTACTTCATCAAATATTTATTTGAATAAGAAATATTTCTATGGATGTTAATTTTTGGATATGAAAAAACGCCGAGTACGAGAAGACACATCTAACCTCATCTAAGAAATAATACACAAGAAAATAACGTTGCAACTGATCGGTATAAAAACTATACCCATAGTCACTATGCTCGCAAAACTACTAAAAAATACAACCAGTCACCCGTGCCGCTTCGGACCAATCGTCCTACGGCATGATTGGGGACCGGAGGAACCAAAACACATGCGACTCACCAACTCGATGACTGGAAAAGTAGAGAAGGTACTCGTGGACGACATCAGGAACTTCACCGGGGCATCTCAATTGAACTCAATCATCAGCAAGTATCCAAACTGTAACTAAACAGGAAAGCGAAGAACATTCAAATCTACCGTTAAATCTCCGGAATTGAATTCTTCATAGAAAACTGAGAATTGTTCAAAAATACATACTTACATTTCTCACTTCATCAGTGACGCATAAAACATCCCCTTCAGTGATGCACTGACTCTACTTCCGATAGCGAATATGAGACAGAAATAAAAATAAAGGACTATGTACGCGACCAGAAATTATATCGGCGATCAAACTAGGATGCTACTTTCGCGATTGAAATAATTGAAGAGGAGCACCGGTGCTCTGGTCAAAGTATTAATATCTAGTACGTGAAAAACACTGACTCCACAATCGCGTGCAGCTAAAGTGTGAACGAAAATTTAAGCAGAGCCACTTGCTCTGAAAAAGCTAGAAAACTACGAAGCAAATACTGACTCTACCGACCGCATTGCGCGCGGCCAGAAAATTTTCTGAAAGAAAACATGTTCATCCTATCGTGTGTTTGCTATCAGTGATATATATGGAAAATAAATATGCACGAGAGATATGCAAGTGTGCATTAAAAATATGCAAATATGCAAGGCAAATATTCAAGATTAACAATACATGTGATCATTTTGTGATCATTGTGACATACCACAACAAAGGCATGTACATATGCAATAAGTTATTGCATATGCTTTAATATAAAACATAAAAACATATGCATTAACCAGAAAGTGCAAAACAAAAAACTCTATTCCAATTGCAATTACTTAATTGTAATTGGTAAAGAAAATCGAATTGTTTTAATAAGTATTTCAACTGTTGTTGTTTCATCTTAGTATCAGTCACGCATCATATGAAACCAATATGAAAATATAATTAAATTGCTCACATACACAGGTCTCGGCTGCATTGAATTATTAGGCATCATTGCAGCTACTTTGTTCCATATAATCAACTCTCTCCATACGCCTGCACCAAAGAATTACAAATAAATAAAACAAGTGCACAAAAGCACTGATAATTGTGATACAGTAAAGCAATAATTTCACTGGAATTCTGTAGAAAATGTGAATATTCGATTTGCAAATGTATAGACACACGATGTTAACAAAAGATATAGTATGAAGGAAATATCATGTGAAATGGTAATTGCAATCCTATTGAATAAACAGCAGCGGTAATAGAGTGCAAATAATTGTGGTATAGCTATTATGAACGTACCACACTGATTGTGAGAGATGTCTTCCTTTTTTTTGCCAGCTCGGAGTCAAGTAGTAGAATGACAACCTTGGCGATCGTCCGTTGCCGTTCGGTTATGTTCGGTACCCAACTAAAGCCAAACATTATTTTTGTTTACGATCGCTTGCGTTTCCTAGAAATATTTCAATGCATACGTTACTTGGTAAGTGACCACAGCCAGAAACAACGATGAAATACTCGGAAATAATTGCTTGTATTATGTTACTACTTGTTTACAACGCGACTGTATGTCATACCAGTATTATACGTGATATGAATGATAATTTAATAGAGATATATTCCTACAATTCTACTTATTTCAACAAGAAATTTGAACAACGCTTACCTCTCGGCGAGAACTTGATTTAACAATATGGCGCCGCGTCACTCTGCTTCTGCGCATTCCCGTTTGAACGTGTCGCGTTCGCGCCATTTCTGATTCAAAGCAAGCGAAAGAGACGCCATGAAACAGACTCCAACTGAAATTACAGATAAATATGTTAAGAATTACCAATATTACAATAATGTTGCTAGAAACTGCAGAATATATTGGAAAATAATGGAATTCAGGACTGAAATACGTATACGCATACGTAAAAGACGATACGTATATGCATGCTCGAGTCAATTAGAAAATGCACGCCACGCGGTGTGATTTGCGATTCCGTTCACTGCACAATATTTTCTTATTTTCTTTCAAATTATTCACATATTCATATTAACAAAGAAACCACGGAAAACTTGAGAGGCAGGGAAACGAAGGTAATGTATATAATTTCCTGCCTTCAAGAATATATTAGATTATGTGACATACCTCAAGTCGACGGACACTCTGAACACGTCAAATCGCTACGAGATCCGTTGGGCGAAAGAGGCAGATTTTTGAAATAGATTGCGCTAATTGGCTGACGGCTGGTTCGGGGGTGGGGGTGGGGTTCTTTCTTTATGGCGGGTGTTTTTTGAATATACAGTATGAATATTAGTCAACTAGTGGGATACAAATATACTTATTAGTAATAATAAACGCGTCTGTGTAATAAAATGTTTGTAATGTTTGTTGCGCTATAGAATAAGTCAACTATTTATGTGAAACTAATATTTCTCTTGCCTTGACTTTAATTAATTTACGATTCCTGCCGTAGTGAGCGTTTAGAATGTTTTCTACCATATTTTCACACCGCCACCGACCAGACAAAGAACTTGGTGCAACTCGTCTGTGACTAATTCGCCCCGTTGAAACATTGACCGAGAAATATTTTTACTGATTTCACCTAAAGCATTCACATACATGTACAATATTCACGCTATCGAATGAGGCCTGTCCCCAACACTACTTCAGTAAATAATAGTTCCTCAACGGTCCACTGTTCATGAGCAGAGGACGCTGAAATCAGTGTCGGATTTGTGAGTCGGTATGGCCGTCACGGTGGGCCACGAAAGTCCATAAGATGACTCGTCTATTCGTATATCTCGTCGGTGCTTTCGATTACGAGTCCAAACTCTAACCAACCGAGCCATCGCAGCTCCCTGCGAATCGTTTGTTCTTTTATTTTGTTTTATTCTTTCTCAGTAATCAATTATACATGTTGTACGATAATTAAGAGTCATAACGTATAATCAAAATTTCTTCCCGGACTTGTTAATCGGAATGACATGTCATTCCGATTAGTAATCAAGTAAATAACTCTTTCCGTTCCTGAATCGATAAAAATTAATCTCTGCAAGTTTCTGCAGAGAAAGGAACTTAATTTCCCTATATATTACTTTATTAGATAAGCATTCGAATAATAATGGGCACGAACGTTCTTCCATTTTAAGTAACCCGTAACGTACGTACGGTGTAGTTCTGTCCATTTTTAATAAATCAAAAAATTATAGACGTACAGTATTGACAGCGCGATGTCAGTACACTGAGATGTTTCTATTGCGACAAAAGAAAGACATGAAAATGGCATATAATAAAAGACAAAGATTTCAACTAGTACAATTGTCGATTGTGCAAACTGACAACCTGGAAAACGCGAGCACATTACCCGTACGAGGAAATTGTAGGCACCGTTGCGTACACGTAAGATAGCTACGAACCTGCCACTAATAATAAGGATGATAAAGGGAGCGATAAAAAAGTAACAAACGAGACTTGTATTTTGGAAGAAGTGGAAATAAATGTCTGGTCGTTTATTGTGTCCGGAAAATAACCAAATGTCTACGAAATGGCAAGAGTCTTGAATTGCTAATTAATTTCATGTGAAACATCCAAAAATGACTGGTAGGCTTTTAGCCTACATTCTATTTGAATTGTTAATGCAACGGGAAAACGAGAATCTTCAACGATTGGTGACATACTAAAACTTTAAGGAACCACTTTTTATTTATTCATGTTTTTCTTCCTGCGCTTACGTTGTACGAACAAATGTTGCATACCAAGTCGAACGGAACATTAAATATTTTTTATTTTAGACTAGATCAATTTGTAGATTGCTAATGTTTGCCAATGTTAATTCGAAATATTGGTCAATTTATAAATTGTCCTAACATCTGAAGTCATTTAAATAATTACTTTAACTTTCAGTCGAACATTTTAAATTGCTGGTCAGACAGTAGGTAAAACAGAAAGGGGGAAAAGCGGGGCGCATCGGGGTTGCCTGTATCCAGGCGCCAACACAATACATTTTTAACATAATTGCAATCTTATATCTTGTTACATACATACACTCTAACGAACTAAAAAATGATATATTACCCGAGAAAGGATGTAAAGTTAGGTAAAGTAAATAAATACGAAAATGATTATTTTATTACGAAGAAAGATATATTATAGATTATCAACAGGTCAAAGCGAATTATAGGAATTTCTGTTTCATCTTTTTATTCTTCTTCATCCCGTAAGCAATTATTGAGCTCAAAGTGCGAAGGAAGAAAGGTTCATTTCATTTTATTTTATGGTGATTATTAGGAAAAAGAGATAAGGAGAAGGACTAAGTAACGGACGATGCTGAAAGCCGTACCGTGAAATAGAAAAAGAGAGGGGGCGAAATGTTTTCGTTCAGCTGGCGAGTAGTGAGGGGGATAAAGACATAATAGAGGGAGGTAGTAAAGGGAGAACATACGTGTTGAATACAGTATTTGATCGGCGGTAGTAAGACGCTTGGTTGTTGCGCGTGGTACTCACTCTACGGCGTTGTCGTGAATTTTCGTGAATCGAAGTGATCATGTCTGTGACACTTTTGCCCGCGCTTTCGTAGCCGTAAGCTCATGTTCGAAACGATCGCCGACCAGTTTGAATGCACGTGGATAAGATAACGTTTCGAATTAATCGCGAATCAAGTACAACACTGAAATTGCTCTGTGAATTTTAAGAAGAACGACGTTGCAACAGGTCCGTCGCGTTAAGTACGTATACGCATATATTTGTTATTTTGTCGTGCTTATTTCCATGTGGATAAGAATAATTGGAAGCTCGGTTCCCCTAGTGGCACGTGTTTCCATACAAAGTGACATTTATAATCTTGCGTTTATTCGAACAAGAGCCCATAAAAGTTAACGGTGTCTATTAAATTAAAGCGCAAAATGAATCACGTGAACTTTTTTAAAAAGAAACAATCTTCTAGGAGAGATTTCTAGGATCCACTATCTCACATTTTATCCAACCATCAATTTCATAAGTATCAAAATATTTATTTTGCTTTGCGAGTAATTATTTTATTTGTATATGGATATATTTTAGCGAGTGAAAGGAGAAGTTTCAAGATCTGAATTAATTTTGCAATAAATATCCTTTAAGTTCAGAAATTCTGTGGCTCTCCAATATATTATAAGTTGTTAATAAATAAAAGTGCCGTGCAGACAAGCTAGAGTCGAAGAAACCTTCATGAATATGTTTGCTTTTGTTAATGCACGTTTCATGCACAATAATGACACGCAGTATAATATTGCATTTTTAATGTAATCTCCGTCCGTCAACTGGGAAAATGATTAAAACGTTAGGCAAACCTGGTCGAGCATTCTACGTCATAAAATGCACTTTTTATAATGTAGCAAACATAGATTTTATTAGAGGGAAATCAGTTGGCGCGGTCCTTTGTAGTACCATTGCGCATTGTTTGTAGGCGCAGCGTCGAAAAATCAACGAATAATGACCATAGTGGCCAGAAGAATTTCCTGATTACGTGATTGAACATAAATAATAAATTAGCACCGTCAATATTTCTTTATTTTCTTACATATTATGTATTGAGGGACGATACTTTAATTGGGAATTACTGTGGATGATTCAGTTATGCTTATGCTATGTTCAGATGCTTAACTGTATTATGCTTATTTGCGTGTGTGCCAAGAGTGACACAGTGCGGAAAAACATCGAACGATAAGAGTGATGAAACTTGGAACTTGGAACATTTATAAAATACATCGAGCCATAGCATGGAAATAACCCCGGAGTAGTATACGATTATTTTACAGAGAATCTTGGATTCATTTATTTTGTCCTACGTCGAATTGTCATTCTCGTTTGAATCGTGCTTGTTAAGTTAGAGATGCATCCGTTCACTTTCGCATCATCGTTTGTCTCTTGCAGAGCTTATGAATTAACCTAACCATTTTGACAGCGCTGTGCAACGCTTATGTTGCTTAATCTTCCGACCAATAAAAATGTTTACCTATGCTACTTTTGTTCCATTCAAATTTTCTTACAATTCTAATAAATGAACCGTATAAATTCTAATAATAAATTCTAATAATAATCTAATAATAAACCTAATAGCTAAACCGAGCTTCTTATAATTATTAATATATTTTAATTGTTATTATAAGTTAGTTAATGATTGATATAACTTGTCTGTCAATTATCGTGGATAAATATAGAAGAGATGAATATAAGTATAGGTTTCTATGAATAAATAGTTGAAGTGCATCCATCTAAGAATAATCTTGTATCTAATGAAATATTTAGGATATCTTTGAGTAATGAATTATTGTATCATTATTGTATCTTTTTCTGTCCAATATTCATGGATAAATACATACTTTTATAAAATAGGAAACTGTCGGTTGGTTTGGGGCCGTGAAAATAAGGTCGGACTTTACGCCTGGCTAAAATTCGCGACTGCTTTCACTGTAAAACGTATGGGGTGAACGGCCTTATATGAAAACAGGTGTCCCATTTTATAAAAACTTTTTTCCTTCAGAAATTCTCGTGCAATATTCCTCTTGGAAGGTTTGCACGATGAATTGAAAAATATTCGTTTCCAACGATTAGATAGTAAAATAGTATAATTAGATGGTAAGAAAGAACAGTCTTGCAGCGATTGGTCATAAAAATTGATCTCAATTAACATCTCTCGGATAATAATCGTAAGAAAGTAGTAATCATTTTCAGTTTCAATTCGTGTCAGGTAATAATAATTGGAATGGAAGTAACTCGATAGGGAGAGCCGGTGAATTTTTATTCAGGTTGAATTGTTTTCCTTGGATTATCGATTTCACTCGATTTATATCTAGTAAGGGAGAGTAAGGGAGAGTAAGGGAGAGTAAGGGAGAGTAAGGGAGAGTAAGAACATTTATGCCGTTGTAATACGTAGAAATATGGAAAATACGAGATATGCAACCTTAGTCTATAAAGATATGTACTGTTGATTGAAAGTAAAAATGCATATGAAAATCTATATCTATACATGCATAATCTATCTGTAACTAAAACTAGCATTATGGCATTCTCTTGAAAATTGTATTTTTACCGCTTAACAAAACGACGCATTTGCGATATAGCCGTGTAAGTTGAAATAAATCTCCATTGAGGTTTAATATGCTGAAGAAAAAAATATTACATATTACGAATTGAAATGAGAATATTGATACGACAATAGTGAAATAATTGATTTATTACTATACTGAAAAGTTTCGTATTAAGCGAGGAAAACGGTGTGCACATATACATATACATAAATGAAGAGTAAAAAAAGATATAAATATATCTCTACAATCTTTTTCATATTCTTGTTTGTTCATCTTCTGAAAAACTATTATATAATAATACTTGGACCTGTATGTTCAGTTTAGTTACGTTCAATATATCAAACACTTTTTAAGCATAAGCGACGATTTGATTTTACCTGTTTGGACAGTCTGGTTTGAAAGCATCACGATCGTGATGAGGTCTGTCGCGTATCTGGAGTAGAATCGGTACGTGAATATCGATACCGGGATCTCGCAGTAACGTTTGTAATGACCGATTGAACTTTGCGCGTATCGCGTACACTGTGCGTATGTTGCTGTGTTAGTATTTATTCATTTTGCCCCTTATCATTTTGTAGCATTTCAAGGGGGGATGCAATCTAAATGTATTTATACCGAAAAATCTACTAGAACGCAACACTGTTCAATCCGTTTTTCGTAATGATGAGACATTATCGTACGCTGACCCTCTTTCAATGAATACGCGAAGATAAAATAGAGCTAAATATTTGCCGGTTCGACCAATTGAAATTATGTAAGTAGGTACATACTTGTTTGGAAGGAATGAAATAATCTATCATCGGTATACGATTTATGGATCGAAATTATTTCACCACTAGTTGCATGCCAATCTTAAAAGGAATCTTAAAAGGAATCTAAAAGATAATCGTATTACCTATATTAATTATGGATGTAATATGAATCACACGTTCACACGTTATTATACATTTTGGGAGTTACTAACACGTTATTATCTTTACATTATCTTTTCATTATCTTTTCACAGAGTAAGACTGAATTTTTCAATCGAATTAATTTAATCGGAAATATTTTCAGCACAATATTTCATGGATGTTCGTTCACGAATATGTATGTATGTTCACACAAACAAGTTTCATAAAAAGTGGTTAAGTTTGGGTTAGAATCAATACATACATATAGTACATACATACACAAATGTATTGAGTGAAAATTCTAATAGTAATTCTGAACTATTAAATGGAATTAAAGGGGTACGTACATAGTGACACTTTGAGGCGGCTGAGAATATCGATTTATCACTTGATAGCATCCTTAATATTTCAAACTTTACTTTCGCATTGAAAATTGAAATGGGTGTTGACCTAATTACGTGCACAATGTGAATCAGCGTGAATTCATTTACATTGAAAATGATTTCCAACTAAAGGAGAGGATACGAATGCAAGATAGGACAAAAGTGTGAAACACTAACGTTTCAAGTATTAGAAAGACTATACCAGCTACCCATTACCACCGTTACGATTCATTGTCGTTCTTTGGTTCTTTCGTTTGTATTCTTTGGACATTCTTTTTGTTTCAACCGCAATTGAACGTTTTGCGCGGGCATATTGAAGTTGCTCGTTTCCAGCTTTCGATATACCTAATAATTAACTGGATCGGTCAACTATTCTACATAATTATTTCGTAACAAATATGACAAAATATAAGCAAAGGATAGTAATTTGATGTTGTCGCTAATGGCCCTGGTGTCGATGCGACGTTAAACTTGAATGAAAGAAAAAACCTACAAATACAAATAGAAATCGGAGACTTGCAGATCTGAAATGCAGATCTAAAATGCAGGTCTGAAATCTTTACGACGATTGCATAAGAGACGTGACATTGTAATTATGTTAAATGTATCGTTAAACACTGTTAATTACTCGGATCTTTTCCGTTCTTTAATGGGAGTTTAAAGTACACACCAAGTTTGCAACAACCTTCCTGTCAAACCGTACAGATACTTCTTTACTAAAGCGGTAAGTTACCTGAGACGGTAATTTGGAATTACTGTTTTATTCATCTATTTACTCACGTGAATTCGTTGTGGACAATGGTGTCGCGTGAGTATTAGACCTTAGAAAACATGATCTGGTACGAGTAATGCGATTCTTATTCCACTACACGTTTCAAGAATTCCATTGGGCAGATACGTCATATCTGAAATCGCCTGCTGTAATTTATTGTACGCATTATGTATATGCATTATTTATGAGATATTGAAGTTTAATTAGTTTCTTCCTTACGTGGAATGATTAGTATCGGCAGGGTAAGGGGAAATGAAACGTATAATACGCTTCCTTTGAAGTAGGCACTATTCTAAATCGTTTTTAGCATCTAATATTCTGCGCTCTTTACCGCTCGACTGTAACGCTCGACTTTAACGCTCGACTTTAACGCTCGCACGTATTGACTGATAAATGTACCGCGATTACCTATTTGTTAGTTATGTTGGTTTTTCTTGCTTTTACTTTTAATTTCAACGCTTGAAATTTGATTAGAAATGTCGTACAACAATGCCCTGACATAATTGATCCATAATTGGCCTGTTCCGTAGATAATTCGCGATACTGCAAAGATTGCGATGGAGCCAATTTCAGCGCAGGGTCCAAGTAAACTTATCTGAATATATTAAATGTCGTGAGAACGTTACCATCAACGACACGAGCACTCAGATGATTAGCAACATTGCTGTCAATCGGACAATTTAAATGAAATGGTAGACGATTGTGTTTGTAAATTATTCGACGTTGCTAATATAATAGCTAATATAATAGCTAATATAATAGCTAATATAATAATATAATGATATCAACCTGCCAAATGTCCACTGGACAAATTGCACGGAACATTGGGGTTAATAAAAAAAATAAAAAATAAAAAAATATATAATAACAGTGATAGGGAGCTACGCTGCATTTTTCTACCCTTTCATGAATACATATGTATTAATGTTCGAAGAAATTGAATTTTACCTCTGGCATCGTGGGCAAGAAGATGGTGGGCTTTTTCGATGGAAAGGGTGTTATACAAGGGTGTTGTACACGTACCTTTATTAGCATGGGAGCGTTGTAATTTTTGATAGCAATATATGTCTTATAAATTAATATGCCTCGTTATTAACGTGCACTTTGTTTCTAAAGTTATCAAAGTGCATCAATAACGTCATTAAATTGAACATAATCGGTGTGACAAATTGTTTGCGACAATGCGTTACATATTTCTGTTCCATGCTTTGAATACAAATAATTGTAATTATGTTGTACACTTGTACCGATAATATTGTATGTTGGATGTTTTGCCAAATGAATTATTGTAATAAGAATAGCTAAAAGGGGGAAGGGGGGAGGCGGGGGCGGTTGAATAATTTAAGCCGGCAACTTATTCAGTTACGTACATACATATATATATATATGTATAATATTATAGATGACCAACACCAATTGTTTTATATAGCACGAGAAATGTTGGACGATGCTGACTAATATAACAAATATCGTGCCACACATGCTACACGATGAGTAAGCTCGACAATAAAACTTGGAACTTTGTACGCGGATATGAATTACTCTCGCAAGCGGAATACACAGTTAATGCTCTTCTTGATTAAGCTTTAATGAAAATTGCTTGAGTTACGAGTAAACAGTAAATTCGACTATAAGTAATTATTCAAGTAGAAGCATAGAAAGTGTTCCCCGGGAATTCGAATTGATAGGTATACATTATTTATATTGAACCAACAGAAATGCCTCATAGCTCCTATGCATTTCTATTATCACTGTTATGCACAGTATGTACATACTATACATATACGTACAATGTACACATGTATAATGTATTCTTCGAATCGAGTATATCTATATTTATATTGAATTAATGTAATTTGAATATTAATACTTTGACGCTTGAATTATGCTGTGGTTATTTCTGTTTTGTGTCACCATTTTTCATTCGAATTGCATGAAAAATAATGAAATAAGACGTTAGCCCAACTATAAATACTTGTTACTAACGTTGGTTCATAAGTGGTAGATTCGACATGTCAGAAGACTCGAAGGTAGCAATACGTAAAAGTTGTAAAAGTTGGAAAAGTTGGAAAAGTTGGAAAAGTTGGAAAAGTTGGAAAAGTTGGAAAAGTTGAATACAGATAATATGTAGTAAGAAGTAGCAGGCGAAAATGAAGGTTCTAAAATGCAGACACATACCTTAGAGAATGAAGGTTGCTTATCGAATCAAGTTAATCGAGTCCATAGGTGAAAAAAATGCATGGGAGTCTGCATTGCTTTGGAATTCGGGATCCTGCCGTTTCTGCACCATGAATCACAAAGATTTGTTATGATGATATTCCTGAGTCGTTCTCAGGGTCTCTGTTGCAGTTCAGCTTGACGTTCGTTCCGCTGACCCCAGCGAAAATGCGTCGCATGCATTAAATGAAATTCGGCTAAAATATTTTGGTTATTGGAAATGGTGGAATTAATAATCGTCAGCGAACGATCTATCATTTGCATAAGTTCCCCCATTCATTAAACATTTCCTTTAAATTAGCTCTACGGCTAGGAACTGTTTAATTCGTCAGTAATTACAGCTTGTTTTTATTACTCAATGAACGTTATATCGAAGTCTGTATAAAATGTTCATGTGCAATATGTTAACAAGTTCAAGGTGTTCTTGTTATACATATCGCACGTGGGATACACACGACGGCACGAAATTAATTGGTATTCATCGTGGCAGAATATGCACAGCGCCTTCAGGATTCCGTAATATTATAGGTGTATGTATGTATCGACGTACATGTGTATAGGTCATATCGTATGCATAATGCATAGTTGAAAGAAACCGCGAATCTCTCGCGATCTATAACTACAGCTTCTGTTACCTGTACACGAATCATGGAAATATGTACATATGTATGTAGTATTGGCAACTCGAACTGATCGGTAATACACGTAAGAATACTCGACTATCGTGCGAAGAATAAGAAATGGTGAAAACACTCACCGGCTTGGATCTGCAATGATTTTTGTTGGACTTTCATTGTTGATTCATTTCCGTGCGATAAGATGTTCAACGTACGTATGTATGTACTTTGACCGTAATCGCATGTACAATAACATTTTAGAGTCTTATTTTTGCTTTATTCAACAATAAGACTTTTCTGCTGATAAACTTGTGAGAATTTTCTTTTTTCGTTATGCTTTTATATGTATATCCATGAATGGTGTGCTCTTAACAACTTTATTATTCGGAATATTATTATTCGGAATATTATTATTCGGAATATTATTATTCGGAATATTATTATTCGGATCGCGAGACCCTTCGCGGTGTTACACCCTTCGCAATTACATGGAAAAGAAAAGACAAAAAATGGAAAAGTAGAAATAGGAAAGAAATACATGGATAGATGGACGTTACTAGAGTTCGATTGAACTTTGTGAAACAATGATCGCTGTTCAATTCCATAAACAAGATTACCGTTATCACCGCCAAGATATGCCACTTTGTTCTCTTTGAGGAAGTTTGCGCGACGATCAACCGTTTCAATGTCGTTGATGCTCTCGTAAATGGTGTCATACAATCATACCTTTCTTCTTGTCCGTCGAAACTTTAACATCGTTCCCTTTGTTCTCGAAACATTGACCCCCCTTATTTCGCCTGTTTGTTTCATAGGAAAATTAATATTTCACCGGGCCACTGATACCTATTATTTATTTGCTCCGCGATCATGCTTTTTCTTTTCATTATCACATTATTTTTGTATACCTTTGTACTCGGCGAAATTCACCGGACATTCGGCTGGTGTGTTGCTCATGGACTATCTGGAATAGTAGAAAAATGACGAAAGTATAATTACAGATAAAATGTGTTGGATGAGATATCTGAAAAAGAATGGGCAAGTTTTTTTGTCCGTTTCTTGTCTTTTCAAGAGTAACAATATAGTAACGGATACTAATTGGTACGTAAAACTAATAGATAATCATTTACTGTTACATGTACTTACATGTATGTATATATTATTGAATTATTGTAATCTCAGAGGATATATCAACTGGATGGCGATTATCAAGACTATCAAGACTATCAAGACTATCAAGATTATCAAGATTATCAAGATTATCAAGATTACCAAGATGACCGCGTACAGTTAGGAACGTTATGGATTATTCACACCTGCTTTATATTCTTCCGTATGAGATTTTTTTGCCCCGAATTTGGCATAAATATCGTAAATTTGAATCTCTTCAGTTGTATCAATATTTTGACAGAGTATTGTCAGTGGTTTTGTACGACAGTGAGCGACTATGCGTTCACGCACTTCCATTGTTCCTTTACGTTGACGTATCGTTTTCTAGTAAACGCTGGCGCTGGTCGGTAGGCCACACAGTTTTTACTGTTCCTCCTTGTAGTCGTGTGCGTTCGTCGAAAGTAGGATATCTCGCGTTTCACACAGATTCTTCCTTGTCGGCGACCTTTGAACGTCCAAACGCACGGTTATCCTTCGAAACATTAGCACATTATTAGAATTCCCCTCCTTCTCGTCGAGGCCTGCTTTCCGCGCCCATTGAAAACTAATGATTATTAGTGCCCCACTAACGGAGCGTTAATATTTGATTGATTTTTGGAAACAGTAAACGTATTGAAATCTGTATATGGTATGTATTATATTTGACGTTGGCGTTAATGAAAAAGGGGCATAGAAGAAAAGACGGAGTAGAAAAATTCAAGTATCCAGTCATGGTAATTGGAAATGATGGCGTATCTGTGAATTTCTCATGCCCATCGGTCTTTCGAGAAAATACGAACAAGAAGGTTCCAAGTGCGGTAACCTTTGGCTTGAACGATCGTACATCCGTTAATCTAATCTAATCGGGCATCGACGGCCAAGCTTTTGTCCAAGTACATATGTATGGATGTCGGCTCGCGTATGGTTTTAGCTTGTACGTATCGATAAGAGAAATCGGCACGAATTTGGCCGATTGTTTATGAAATTTGTCGCGTGCTCTGTGTAACGGTGAAAATCGATGATACAAACGATTCGGGTAAACTTATTTCGGTGTTAATTATCGGAATGTATTCGTTGCTTTATCTGCTGCGCGTGAGCGATAAGTACATATGTATTTGGGCCGGTTTCCTTACAATTACTTAGAACACAGTACACAGTATAGTGTGGATAAGTGTAAGTAAAAAGACAAGTTGCAGTGTACGCCCGTTGAAGTTGACTGAAATGACGTTGCAATGCTTGATTAATGACAATAAGATTTCATACCTCTGAAAAGTGTTTCAGAGGTATGTAATGTTTTGCAATTAAAAATCGGCAAATCGTTTTCGACAGATAGCTGCATTTTGTATGGTTGAACGGAGTAGGTACACGACTTTGTTTCATCCCGCACAGATTCGCTCGTTCTAGCGAACGAGTAGTGAAAGCTGTTCGGATCAATTCAAGTAGAAAGTAGAAATTTCATTACATCGATTTGCGGTTTTTCGCACGGCGCGCTGCTAAATTGTACACCTTCGATTTGGTATACGATTATCTATAAACCAAACTCACTCTTTATTTGCGCGACCTTGCGTCCGCCATTTCATTTTATAATTAGTTTCACTCGATGTATACCATATTAGCGATGATTGATTTGAAGTATACACATAACGGCTAATTGCGAGGTAATGGTTTGCAACGATTACATAGAGGATACGATTACAGCAGATTACAGCTAGTTCGCTTCTGGCCTATGTATTTCTAATAGTACATATTCCTCGGAGGATGGGAAACTTTGGAGTTTGGACGTTCTATCAGATTTATCACGACCATGACCTAAAACTGTTCTAATCCAAAAGCTAGGCGTTTGTGTTGATAGAAAGTAAGGGGTTACGTAGGCGCGAACGAAATCATTCAACCGAATTATAAATCCGTTTGAATCAGGCGAGATTCTCGTTGCGTTACGAATAGAATAGAATGGCCTCCAAAACGAACGTTTTTGCGCCGTAAGAAAAAAGGGACCATTACCTACAATCTACAATGTACAATCTACAGCTTACAAATAAGAGTATGTACCTATGTCGTACATAGGTAGAAAAGGAACTCTCGTTCCAGTACACTGCAGTGCATTGACGCCGAAGAAACGAACGTCATTGAGACTGCATTTCCATTCCAATTACATTTGTAGAAAAGTAACATATTCGCTCTGAAAATGACAACTTTTACTATTACTATGACTATTACTATGGCTACTTTGAATATTATTCTTATTTTTCTTTACAGTCTCGCGTTGCTAGGCCGCCTATGTTGGAATAATTGCTGATCGTTGGAGCATCGATCCTCTTCGGCCGCTGGAGAAACCCGCGCGGAACACTCGACGATGGAAGTACTGATGCACGAGGCGAGCAATGGCCAGGAGACCAACACAGCCAGCTCGCATATTTATGGAACAGCAAAACAGTTTGGAAAGGAGAAGGTGGAGACAGTCCCGGTGAATGGTGGTGCACGTTTCATGGAGACAGACCCAGCGAACACCATCGACATCATCTTCGAAACTATCACGTACACGGTGTCGCTCGGTTGTAGAAAAGGTGGGCAACCTTTTTCTATTCTTCGTACATATTTTCCTTCCTCTTCCCAACACGGATTCACGTGGATTGTACCGGTCCTTTTTCTTTCCACGAACAATCGAACAGCATCAGTCGCCAGGCGGGGCGAACTTGTGCGAGTTTTAGTTGGAACAATGACCCCTACCTCTGCCGCGGACGAGGTACAACGAATTTAATTCTGCCGTGTCTGTGATGGAAGCGTGTAACCCGTGTAACCCGTGAAACCCGTGAAACCCGTGAAGAAAATATAATAGTGTTTTAGCTGATTCCTTTTCTGTGAATGTACTCGCATCCGGTTCGGTAGGTGTATACAGCGGGGGAGAAAAGTATTTATGTATACGGTGCATTAGTTTCGCTTGCACTTCACATGTAAATACAATAACGCAGATAAACGTAACGATCTCGACGGCCATCAATCGTTCACGATCTCTTGTCGTTGCGCGATTCTGTCGGGCTACTACGGTGCCAATTGAAAGAATCCACTTGAATCGTTTGACAAGTCTCGGTGAAATTTTCAATCTTTCATCGGTCCAAGTATGACGTGTCTTTTCTACATATACATATGCATACATACATATACTACATATGTATTCCTTCTTCTCTGTTCTTCCCTTGATCTGTAATCAAAGTCTATGTTCCTCATGGACACGACGTAACACCTCGGAAGGATACCCTGTTCCGTGATACATTCGCGTATAATACGTACATACCAAGAATAATACGATTGCGAGTCGCAATGGAACCTGTTGCAGGCCAGAAGGAGATATTACACGGAATCAATGGAAGACTTCCAGCGAAACATTTAATTGCTTTGATGGGCCCATCCGGAGCAGGGAAATCGACCTTGTTGGATATCCTGTCGGGATTCAGGACAACAGGCGTGAACGGAAATATTTACACGAATGGACGAGTTCGGCACATGAATTCTTTCCGCAAGTGAGCTTTTAACCAAATTCTATATAATTATCACCTGTAGCTCAGCGATGATAAGGTAAAAAAGTCTGAAACGATTCATACATGTAACGTACAATTATGTACTACCTTTTTCTTCGCCATTGAAATATTTAATAGCGATTTAACAAAAACTTCGTTTCAACCTTTTATGGCCTGCTGATAGCTTGATTGCCTCCGGTGGCATCACTTATATTCAAATTCTTCAAGCTTGTTGCGTATATATTTCTTTCATGTTTCTTCCACGGCACTTGTGCAAGTTATGATGCAATGTCGGTGAAAAATATTTATTATTCAAATATCGCTTGCTTCATCACTATTCTATAACTATTCTATAACTATACACTATTCTAGAATGAAAATTGTGATGAAAAGAAGATGACGGCAATCCGATTCAGGCCTTAAAGGGTTCAACTTAGTATACATATGTATAAGATTCTTTTACTTCAATTACAATTCATCCGTTTTCTATGATTTCATCCGTTATTATGTCTATGATTCTATCAATATTACTAATCAATATTACTCTATTACAATAATCTATATGACTATTATCGTTCTGTAAACTCACGTTAAATAATCCTTTTATTTTCACTTTGATTACGTTTTCATTCGCCAGCTATCGTAAAGTTATGTTACGCCAAGAAGTTAAGATTGCATTGTTCAATTTCGAATTATAATCCCGTGCTCCTGTTATTAACTTACTTGTTATTAACTTGTTATTAACTTGATATTAACTTGTTATTAACCGTGACACAATGGGCCGCCACGTTAGGTCGAAAAGAACGAGCGACCCAATTTATGTAACAGCTTGTAATAATTACATCGTATGCACGCTGTGTCTCCCTCTGTATCTAACCATTTCGATGTGTTTTCGCACGATCATCGAAGATGTAGCGCATACATCACGCAGGATGACCGTTTGCAGGGTCTATTGACGGTCATCGAGAACATGAGAGTATCCGCTGACCTCAAGTTGCCAACGGATACTCCAAGATACGAGAAGGAAACGATAGTAAGTAGGGGTCGATGGTCAACATCTAAATTACTTCAAATTGTATAGTTGAATTGCTGCGAAACGGGGAGCCCGATAAGATACGAATGATCCGTCGGAACGCGAACCCTTCAATATCAATTAAACGGAAATCAAAATTACTTTCCTATAATAGAAGAAAACGGTATGACGAAGAAGTGGTGTGATTGCTTGCTTTATCGCTATCCGGTTTCTTCGGATTCAAATGAACCCGTTCATTCGCATAGACGCAAGTGCACGGTATACCGCGTGAATGTAAAAGGTTTGCACGAATGGTGTGTAAAATCATCCGGATTTCAGATCGAAGAAATTCTCACTACTCTTGGACTGTACGAGCACATGAACACACGAGTGGAAAGATTGAGCGGTGGTGAAAGGAAACGGCTGTCCATCGCATTGGAGTTGGTGAACAATCCGACCGTCATGTTCCTCGACGAACCGACAACGTAAGCGAGTTCACACGAACAGAATAATATCCTAGATGAAATGGATGATTTACGATTGCCGCTGATACGAATGCGTCGTGTAAAATATGTATAACGTATTTGTCCCTTGGAATACGGTACCACGATCTTCCTCTCATTCTCATTCTCAAACTCATTCTCATTCTCATTCTCATTCTCATTCTCATTCTCATTCTCATTCTCATTCTCATTCTCATTCTCATTCTCATTCTCATTCTCATTCTCATTCTCATTCTCATTCTCATTCTCATTCTTATTCTTATTCTTATTCTTTTTCTTTGTAGGGGTCTGGACAGTTCGTGTTGCATGCAGGTAGTAAATTTGCTGAAGCTTCTCGCGCGACAAGGAAGGACAATCATTTGCACAATTCATCAGCCGAGCGCTTCGATCTTTCAACTTTTCGATCTGGTATGGGACTTTATTTCGTTCATGTAATCGTTCGTGTAACCGTTCGTGTAATCGTTCGTGTAGTCGTCCATGTAATCGTTCTGTTCGAAATGCGTGCTTCAATCGCACACCAATAGTGTCTATATTCTCTTCATTCTTCTCTTTCCTTCTTTTTTCATACTTTATCGATAAAGTTTAATGCTTGTACCATGTGTATTGAGCGTCTAACGAGAGTTGTAAGAGAGTATGATTTATTTTGGCACGTTCAATTATAGGTATACGTATTGGCCAAAGGAGAATGTCTATTTCATGGCTCAACCGGTCAAATGGTTCCTTATTTGGAGAATCTTAAGCTGCCGTGTCCTATGTATCATAATCCAGCAGATTACAGTAGGCGAAAATATTTCGTTACGCGTGAAATAGTGTTATTTGTAGTACATGTGCAGTATATTGGCAGTACATGTGCAGTATATTGGCAGTATATTTTCTTTTCAGTAATTGAATTAGCATGCGGCGAATATGGCGAAGACAAGATCTCGTTGCTAATATCCGGATCGCAAAATGGCACGAATTTGCAATGGTTTGAGAATCCAGATACGATAATAGACGCGAAAGCCTTGAGAGGTATCACGATATCATGGTTTTATAAATTATTGGCAAACGTAATATTCCAATCATTTCCGCACCCTTGGCCGAATATTTACCCCGTTTACCCCAATTTGCATCCTTCAATAATGTGTATACACATATATATACATATGTATATTTCCGGTTTTTTCCCTTATTTCTGCAGCAATACATCCACTCAAGGACGCTTTCCATTCGGACAGAAAAGGTAGCCTACAGGCAACTTCCTTGGTGCATCAGATTCGAATTTTGATGTGGAGGGGTTTCTTGATGTGCAAGAGGGATACCGTAAGTGCGCGAAATAAATGGTGATAATATTATTTTAACGAATGTAATCGAACGATCGAAAGTTTCTGGATCTAATCGGTTAGAGTTCAAATACGAAAACATATCCCAAGATTCTTATTCCAAGTTGCTGGCGTGTCGCGTGTACATATGCCGGATTATTCGAAATTTATTCAAATATTTTTCGCATGGTCAATATTAATTACAATATCAATTAACGCTCGTTTTTCTTCTCTAGATAATTTGTTTACGTAAGAATATTACGTTTTCCATTGAATTATGTCACGTCATAATCTTTTCCTTTCATTGCAGACATTAACACACTTACGAATCCTAGTCAATATATCTGTTGGACTGATGCTCGGTTCTGTTTTCCTTGAAGCAGGGATAGACGGGGGCAAAGTATTGGAGAATTATAATCTTCTGTTTTCCATTCTCATACATCACATGATGACCACGATGATGCTTACTGTGGTAACCTGTAAGTTAAATCGTTCGCCCACAACGATTTCATAAATGCTAATTATGGTTGCTGCAACAACAATCCGAGTATTGTATTGATTTTCAGTCCCCATGCAGATGAGTATCTTATTGAAGGAGCATTTCAACAGGTGGTACAGTTTGAAAGCATTTTACACAGCAATAACGCTGTTGGATTTACCAATCTCGACATTCTGCTGTTTCATTTTTACTCTGATAGTATATTTCACTACGTCCCAGCCAATGGAGGTGACGCGGTTTCTCATGTTCTTCGCGATTAGCTTGCTAGTTTCTTTCATAGCTCAAGGCACTGGTCTCATGATTGGGGCAATATTCGATGTGGTCGTGAGTAAATAATATAGAAAATTCGAGGGCGAGGAGGAAACTTGAAACATTGTCGCAATTTTTAGAATGGAACATTCATTGGACCTACATTGTCCGTCCCGTTGATGATGTTCGCTGGTTTTGGCGTCTCCTTGCGAGATATACCAAGTTACCTTAAATGGGGTACATATGTCAGTTTCTTGCGTTACGGTTTGGAAGGGTAACTATATTTGTCCTATCGTTCGAATGTAATAATTTCAAACGTGCCAGCTTAAAATGTACATGCACAATTTTACAGATTCATAGGTGCCATATACGGATACGACCGACCATTATTGGCGTGTAAACAGAAAAACAATTTGTACTGCCATTACAGATACCCGACAAAATTCCTGTCTGATATCGCGATGGACGGTGATCAATTTTGGAACGATGTCGTGGCACTAAGCACGATACTTATCATAACCCGTTGCGGTGCTTATCTTCTGTTAAAATGGAAGATTATATCTGCGCGATAAATCCAGCGAAGCAGTATCCGATGATCGAGCTTCGAGGCATTTCTCGATGTTCGCGTTTCGCTTTCGTCCCTTATCGTAATTGATAAACGGTCGCTCCTAAACAACAGTTGAAACGTTACATAAGAGGGAAGCATAAGTATGTTTCGGCAATCTGTTTCGCGATGCAAGTAGGTACATACATAGAATGCATCGTGAGATGCATGTGAGATGTGAGATGGTCGGTGATACGATTGTTAATGACGAATTATTACGGGGTAATATTTCGAATTGTTGTATCGTATATTAGGCGAAATACGTATCATAGAAATACGTTCCACGAAAAACGTGGATGAATCGATGGCGATGAAACTTTAACATCGTGCGATATACATGCATACACATACGTACTTTGTTACATCCCGTTTTAACGTTGCACCAATCTTGATCAACTGGAGCTTTTAATTGTAATGTCGATGCAATATATTAATGTACATATATACGCGCTAGGATTAATCTTTTGTGGTTGAAATAATGCGGCGGTCATATTTGAAGTAAAATGAATAGATTCCCTCCGCAAAAGGTTAACACATGTTACTGAGAGAAGGGGAATATGTATTAATATGTATGTCATTACATTTGTAATATAAGTATAACGTAGGTGTAGGTACTATGTCATCTCATGTATTATTATCAGATGACATAGTACATACTCCGGAACGACATTTTCGGAAGTTAAACGTGATATTTGAAAATTGCTCAATGAAAGTCAATTATATGAACGTAGTGAATATAAATTTATATATGATTCTTCGTGCTGGAATCGTGGACGTTCATGGACGTTCATAGACCCCATAGACCCCATAGACAAAGTAAGTTTGTCGCATAAGCTTCACCATTAGCAAGCTTCCACCATTAGCAAGCTTTCACCATTACAACTGACCAATTTTCAATAATCCTTCGTCGTCTAAGCTATGGCCATTGCCTATGTTGCATATATGTATGTACATATATACAATACAGTACATATGACCAACAGCCGTACGACGTCTGACACGATAAATTTAGGAAACGAAGGAAGAATACTATGTATTTCTAACAAGGTTTCTAATTGCGCGTTATGCATTCACGTATTATGCAGATTCTGCGCGCAATTATCATACAGGTTTACGTTTTCCTTACAGATTACAATTTCGAATGCTTTACACACGTTTTTCAAAGGTATTTTCATAGAATTATTGTACGCACTAACATATTTATACTGGTGGGACCAGACACGTCATTATCTAACCTTTGCGACGTTTCGGCATTGTTTCCTTCGTTCTCTCATTCTGCGACGTTGATAATTTAGTTACACCAGACACTATTATAATACTATACGAATAATCAATATTTCCGGAAGCACATTTCAGCACATTTATTTCCGGATACACATACCTATATGTCTAGCGCGAGCTGATGGTATTTCTGCGAATTTATGTTTATCATACATATGTACTATTATGTAGTACATGTATAAGGTTTCTGTTTAACGATAATGTATGCACTTATACAGTATGAAAACACGTTCATAAGCAGGGGATCATTTATTTATTGGCGAAAGTACAGTTATTATGTGATAGATAAATATAACTCCAGGTGCGCGATGATTACTATTCATAGTCGCAACGGTGAAGAAATATGTATGTACATGTATAATTAAGTAGAGGTTGTGCATCTAGCATAACGCAGAAGGCGATGATTTTTATGTTATCACAGCACGTGTTAGAATAGATCGTTGAGTTCGACATTGAATGTTTTTTCACCGATTACAGCATTGCCATCAATTAATTAGAATCTTACTTTACTATATCTATTACTGTCGTTAAAAGATCATACATTCGTGTATATTTTTGTCGACAATGAAAGTAATGGCTCAGTTGCTTTTTCACGCTGAACAATCAAACTTATCGATTCTATGTGCAAAAGGGAATTTAACGTGTAACGCGTGACTACTGCCATGGATGTTAAATATACGAAAAAGCTGGTGATAAAAAGAATAACAATTGATTAAACAATAACAATAAAGGAATTACGAAGATCCCAGAATAAATACTAGTATAGATATTGCGATAATTTGTAAATATATCTCTGTGCAAAAGCTACAGAGAGATTTGAACCACACCAAATTTATTGAACGTGACAGTGCGAATGACAAATAAATGGAATAAATATCATTGGAAAAGCAATACACTAACCAATAATACCAATATACTATACATATAAGTGGATTATCTTTTGGCTACATATGCTTTCCATTTAAGTACCAAGTACGTGGATATTTGTAAACATAATATCCAAACACATAAAGCTAATACAGTCGTGTAATACGAAACTGTAGGCATATCCATGGACTCTAAGATTTTTTTGGGGGAGCGTAGATGACAATAAATTTCATCGCATCGCAATTTTTCTCTATCCCCGCCATAAATGGCTACCTGTAAAACGATCAAAATAATTGCTTATCTCCGCTCGAAAAATTCATTCTGCGAAAACGTTGTAAAAGAACTATACCTAAAGAAACTAATAGCGCACAAGGGTCGAAGGTACGGTACCACTTCACTAAATTTCAGAAAGAATCCAGCAAACAGTATCATTGGCATATTGATCGCCGGAATTAAAAATACTCCCAACTGGAAACATGAAAAATATTCATTAGTATGCTATTCGTTTGTCAGTTATCTACATAAAATCATAATAAATAATAGTTCGATGTGACTTGATTTGATTTTCCAATGCAGTGTGCATCGTGTAATGGATCGTGTAATGCAGCGTGTAATGCATCGTGTAAATGTATACAACTCGGAGAACTGTAGGAGATCATTAGGAGATCATTAGGAGATCATTAGGAGAACATTGGGAGAACATTGGGAGAACATTGGGAGAACATTGGGAGAACATTGGGAGAACATTGGGAGAACATTGGGAGAACATTGGGAGAACATTGGGAGAACATTGGGAGAACATTGGGAGAACATTGGGAGAACATTGGGAGAACATTGGGAGAACATTGGGAGAACATTGGGAGAACATTGGGAGAACATTGGGAGAACATTGGGAGAACATTGGGAGAACAGATAATTCTGAATGCGTTTCGAGGCATTTATTACGTGTGTGTTAAACGCAACGCCGACGAGCATCCCGGATGATTGTCCAAGGATTGTTGTTAAAACGGAAATCAGCCATGTACGTAGAAACCTATTGCACTCCATCGGTTGGCCAGTCATATAATATGTCGTACCGATGAATACCGAAGGTGCAAGTATCTGATGGGAAAAAAATTCATTGCATTTCAAATGACACTTCTAATTAATGCATCGATGTTAATTTTATTATTCCACTCACTTGCAGCGGCAAATCTGATAGAATCTTTACAGAATAATAAGATGTCAAACGATACCAATTGTTTAAATATTCTCGTATAAAAACGGCAGCTTCGATTGGAACTGAAAATATATGGCACGTACATTAATACGAGAGAACGATCTAAACTTGGTGCTCTTGATTGGAATAATAGAAACGGACATGTCCTAACTTACACATTTGAACAGCCGGCATGGAATTGGAAAAGTATAAGAACAGCAAAACAAAGAACATACAAGCTATGTTGCTATTAGTTTTACTAGCATCAGGGCCGGAATCGTAAAACACCACACCTAAGAGAAAAGCTACTACCACGTGCGCTGCGAATCTCATCTTTGTCAGAGTCTGCAAACGTAACAAACGCGAACGTAACAAACGCAAACGTAACAAACGCAAACGTAACAAACGCAAACGTAAAAGAAAGAAAAGGCATTTTCTCAACTAGCCAATCCGATTTCGACCTACATTGTCTCGTTTAATATTAATCATCGCCTTCAATAGCAGAACCTTTTGTTCTTCCCACATGGACGAGATGTTGGATTTCTTTGCGTGCCTGTCCAATTTCATCGTGGCCGTAGCATCCGTTCCTGAAACATAACTAAGCATGAATAAAATATATCTTGGGACATTCCCATTTAGAAATTTCCGTGCGATTCAAGTATCGCGTTCGACTACCCATGATTGCATGTCGGAAATGCGTTGCCCATTTTGAATACTTGTCGCGACTAATTTTATACAAATTGTTCAAATCGCCTCCCCTTTCGCCCGTGACTACCTCCAGAACTGCAATCAAATTAATAAGAATAATAATAAGAAGAATTTTCTTTCATTATCGTCACGCGCATTCACGCGCATTCACGCGCATTCACGCGCATTCACGCGCATCGTTGCATACCGAATTCGGATATATTATAAAATTGTGGGCAGGCGTAGTCCGCGTCGCTGAATGTGTGGAAAACGTCGTCCCAGGCGCCGCAATAGTACGACGTTCCGTTGTGTATAATTAGCAAATCGTCAAATTGTGATATCATGCGACTGCTAGGCTGATGAATTACGCAGGCAACTGTGCAACCTCTTCTTGCGATTTTATGTAAAAGTCCAACTACCTATTCGGGATGCACCATTATGCACCATTACGAATCGTTTTATTTCACGATTATAGGATAAACTGACTGATATGTGGATTTTCTTGATTACTATATTAGACCTGGTTCGAAGATGCACTGTCAAGTCCGCTGGTTGGTTCGTCGACTAGCAGAACGGAGGGCCTTGTAATTATCTCTATACCAATAGACAATCTCTTGCGTTCTCCACCGCTTAAATTTTCTACCAGGGTGTCTAAGCAGTTTGTCAAATTCAAACTCTCCGCTATCTCTGATACCTGTTAAATCATACATACACGTATGTTTGAAATAACTCTGCAACAAATATATGTGTGTGTGTGTGTGTGTCGTAAATAACTTGTAAGCCGTATTTCTAGAAAAGGACTTTTCAATTTCCTCGACCGATACCACTGTGTACTTCAATTTCACACTGCTGTCCTCAATACTCACATATTGCATATGCAATTATTTTCGCCGATCTAATATACTAAAATATTTTCAAGTCGCGAGTTAATTTCCTAAATAAACATACTGAACGTACAATCAAATAAAATACACGAGGTTCACGAGTTTCGTGTACTTTCAAACGTGCGGCGATGTATAACGTTTCCCTGGCTGTAAGTAACGGAGACAGCGCGAACTTTTGTGGTAAAAAGCAGGTTTGCTTCCGAAATGCAGCGGCACTGCATTCTTTGTCGTTAACTGTGATGGAGCCCTTGACATTGGTAGATTTCAAGGTAGATATTATACGGAGCAGCGCGGTCTTTCCAGCACCGGAAGGACCAATGATAACGGTCAATCTTTCGGGACGAAAACATCCTGTTACATTTTCCAATATCTTCTTGGATTTTCCTGTTGGAACAATAATCAAGCCACTGTTAACGTACCTAAGCGTTCTTAATCTTTTTTTCGAAAAATTTCATGCGTTATTACGAATTGTCAATGATTTTATTTCATCGGCATCTGTCGAATATTGAAACTAAACCATAGACGAGTTACGTGATCGTCTGTGCTTAACGATCCGGCCAGCTTACAAAAATAGAAAACCCGTTTTTCGTCAGAATAATTCTTTTTTGTCGCTGTTACTAAATGCTTCGATAAACAAACTTCAATGTCCGTGGAAAAATACTCTCGTCTCACCGATCTATGCGAAATCTTTTACAAATAATTTATGCGTGTCACTAGTTGCGAGTTGCGACCGATGCATTTGAAAATGCGCACAACTGGTCGATTCGCAATCTTCGTTCGACCAGCATATCCGAAGTCCGATTCGTCGATGGAAACAGTGTTTCACGCGATCTAAATATTATTCCTCTGTTACTATTATTTCAAGTGTCGCATAAATCGTATTCACTCTGTCGTAAGTCGAGCTAATGCTATTTCCTTGTGTCTCCTTTTTTTCTCTCTTTCTTTTTTTTCCGTTTTCCGTTTTCCGTTTTCGGTTTTCCGTTTTTCATTCTAACAATACCAATGTCATATTAATGATCACTTAGGTCGACCTCTTACTTACGCATTATCGCCAATCACGAGCTGGAGGAACTTTTTATTGAAAACTTATAAATTACGCAAATAACAGTCCAAGATAAACCGAAACAAGTGCAAGGCATTACAGGAACGTAAGCAAAACATTAAAATGCTGATAGAGTTCGAATTGAAAAAAACGAAGAAAAACGTCTGATACATTATGCGAGCGATTCAAACTTTCCACAACTTGGACAGATTCGATTTCTTCAATTCCGCAGTCAATTTCCACATTAATTGAAGTTTGACGTATTTTTTAACGTATTTTTTAACGTATTTTTTAACGTATTTTTTAACGTATTTTTTAACGTATTTTCGTGCGTACAATTGCATTGAATATAGCGCGGGCGAACGTACTTGCCTTTAGAACAGGATACCGAATACGAGAGGTCATTAAACTCGACGTGCATCTTGGTAATTGGACGTTTCCGTGGACTTAGAAAGTTCTGATCCTCTCTTAATTGTATCGCGCATCCTTCTCCGTCGATCATTTTTTATACTCGGATCGTCTGTAGTGTCGTTTCGAGGTCTCCAAGTCAACGAATACTTATTGAAATGAACTGCGGTAAATTACTAGAATATAATTTACATTAATTTATAATATGTTCCACTGTCTCTATCATTTGTAACGTGCAAATGTATTTTTCACAAGCGATGGCTGCACATCAACATATTCCGGCTTAATCATTTATTGACGATTGCTCACTGAATAGGCGTGTTTTCTTCACGGAGAAACGGACTCGAAAAATATCCGGACTCGAAAGATATTTTACTTTTTCTATTTTCTCTGTTTCTCTTTTGCTCTTTTGCTCTTTTGCTCTTTTTCTCTCTTTCTCTTTTTCTCTTTTCCTCTTTTCCTCTTTTCCTCTTTTCCTCTTTTCCTCTTTTCCTCTTTTCCTCTTTTCCTCTTTTCCTCTTTTCCTCTTTTCCTCTTTTCCTCTTTTCCTCTTTTCCTCTTTTCCCCTTTTCCTCTTTTCCTCTTTTCCTCTTTTCCTCTTTTCCTCTTCTTCCCTTCTTCTCTTTTTTTTCAACAATCGAAATTTCACAGCAATCTCATAACTTTCGTTCGCATTATCGCACCGGAATTATTTTCAGTGAAATTTATCGATCCAAGTGTTTTGACGAGTTAACGTTATCATAAATAAACATACTGATGTTGGCACGATTTATTGGAGATTACGTTTTTACACAATAAATTACCGTCTCAATTGTCACTGTTTTGTTGTGTCATTTCGTACGGGACAAAGAAGCATTCACCAACCGATAAAGAATATACGAAACTGCCGATAAAACAAACATCTGTATCGTTAACCAGCAGGAACTCGTGATTGTCCAGGGCTAGAAGATAAGCCAAGCCACGGGGGAACAACGATTTTACATCTACGGATTCTTTCTCTTTCTTTTCCTTTTTCTTTTTCTTTTTCTTTTTCTTTTTCTTTTTCTTTTTCTTTTTCTTTTTCTTCACCTACCACTTTGCACGGCGCGAAAATCAATGGTATTTCAACTGCACTTTTATTTAACGTCGAACGCAACGGAGAAACTGTGCGGTGCACCCGAGTTGTCTGCGGAGACTGTTGATTAGGCCTTTATTGAAGCGCCGTACTACTTTCTCGATTCATGTATGTAATACTACGCGACGGCTGCGTATAGCCTTGAACTCAAAAGGTTCCTTGCATTCTAGATACGAGTAGATTTAAAGTTTTATGGAAATTGACTTGGTATTTTTTTATTTTGCCTGAGCTCTTTATTAATCAATTGAAAGGAGACATGACGTATATATGCAACTTGGCGATACCTCTCGGTTGATATTTCAGTAGCTGCATGTTTGTTTCGTGCTGCCAGTCATTAGTCTAATGACGGAATAATTTTACTATCAACGTATTACCTCGGGCTGATATGTCGATAGCGAGGAAATTAGAATTGGACGAATTTGGAAATGTATTTGAAAATAAATAAATGCATTCGATTTTCTGACTCGTCTTCTTTTTCTCTTCCTTCGTGTAGCTGTACATTACAGCGGTACATTACAGCGACCCACTTAATCTTAAGCTGTGCACCAAATATTATTGCATCTTGCCAAACTTTCCTCATCCTTACCCTTGCCCTTGCCCTTGCCCTTGCCCTTGCCCTTGCCCTTGCCCTTACCCTGTGAATCAGCCCGTTTAGTCACCCGTCCTATGCTTCCAACCGCTCACCTATGTCCATTCCTACTTTCCACCTCTCCTATCACCCCTACTCCTATATTTCAGATCCCTTATAAACCCTTCAACATTCCTCCTCAAGAGCATTCTTATTCCACAAAATCCGAGTTACCGGCTTGGTCGTCGTCGTACAAGTGTTTTATAATTTAAAATAGAGCCAGTGTTCGAACAAGGTTGTTCCGACATTATTTTCACGTGTAACCCATCCATGACATAGCGATCAATTTTTTTGTTTGAACGAAAGATTTGCAACAGGCTGTCATGATATGTTTATACGTTTGAATTCACGCATGAATATAGTTAATTTACGAAAATGGACGAGGCAGTCAAAAAATGTATATCTTTTCATGTATATTACGTTTCACGTGAACGTAGTTTGAACGTACGTCTGCCGCTATCGTTTGAAACGTTGTGCAGCACCAAAGGAATATCATTGATTCGCGATACTGCTATCTCAAGATAACAGATGCCTTAAGCCCGCACCGTACTCGCTTTGCACACGAAAGAATTATCTGCAGAACATATAACATACATTGCAAACGTATGTTGGGTATTTCTTGTTTTATTATGAAATTCTCAATAAATGCAAATATGTATAATCATTTTTACCTCTTCTTGCTTTTCGAGTCAAACACTCTTTACAAAACAACCCCCCCCCCAAAAAAAAGAAAAGAAAAAAAAAAAAAACGGGAAAAAATTGCTCTCCTCCCTTTCTTCCGTATAGAACGTTTCAGAAGCAAATCAGTCTTTAACAATTATTCATTTATATTGTTCTATGTGACACTGAACACAACACCAGCGTAGTAAAATGTTTTGTTAAAAATCTCCCATGTATTGCCGACAGTCTTTCCTTCAGACTTCAGACACGTTTCTCCAATTTCAGTTTCAACAATGTGTACGTTCCAATATCCAGCATGACGTACAGACCGAATAATACGATCAGACAGAACCAATAATTCGCTTGTTTCATGTCAACAGCGTTTAACAGCGTTTCCGGTATGGCGAAGTGACAATAGACGTCCGAGCAAGAAAGTTTTGGCCTATCGTACCTACAATTTTCAAGATAACATCGTGTTACCATACATGTATGTACATACTTGCATGTACTTACGATGGGTAGAAGCCAATCGGTGCAAGTCCATTAGCAATCGAACTGACAATGAGATAAATATAGTTTTTCGCTAGATATTACTTGGAACAAACTGACAATGTTTGTACCGTCATCTATTGCTTACATATGCAAGTAGTGAGTTGAATGATTTACCAACTGAAAATTAACGATAGTTTTAACGATAAAGAGGGTTTTCCACTGCAGAAGTCACGTTCAGGGAAGGTCGGACGTGCACTGATCGGCTTCCGAGCCCTCCATATATATATATATATATATATCTACACTAAACATCGCGTAATGATTAAATAATAAATGGTATTTTTTTACCCGTAAATTGCAACCATTACACCCTCGAAACCATACTTGAGAAATGATAGATGGAACAGCCAGCGCAAGTACGGATGTGCGTCTCTGAATTGAACGAAAAATCCACTGAATATTAAAAATGGAAGGATCGTCAATGGTCCAAAGATCATTCCGTGCTGAAGGAAGAAAGATAAAATTATAAACCTTCGCGTTCCAATGATTTTATCAGCTACGCGTTCATCGACTAATTATTCTACGAACCTGCACCTTCATACCAGTGCCAACCAGCAGGCCGAACATTTGAGCAACCATACTCACAGCAAAGCACATTAATGTGTATAGACAAAATCGATGAAGTTCTAACAACTGATCACTCATGAAATATACAATGAGAATGTACAAAGAGAGGGCTGTGAATTGAATGGGAATATCGGCCAATTTGTTAGCAAGATAAAATGACTGCAGTTTGTACCAACGATTAAAGTGTTCCCGCATGGTGATCGGTAGCTCCGAGGGAACTGTAACGTTGCAAATAATTCTTTTTTCATTTAATAAAGAAATCTTGAATAATAATTGCCTAGGCGTATCGAAATATAATGAACTTACACGTTGTTACCGTTGCGCTGAACGCGCTGAACATGAGAAACATTATATTGAAAAATAAAAGATTGAAGTTGTCCAACACGTACACGGCATCCTGACCAACTTTGAAGTAGATCAAACCGACAATCAGGGCGATGATAAAATGCATGGAGAGCCGTGTAAACGTTAATACCTATGAAAAGAATTGAGAAAAGAAATATATTACGTATAAGATTGCAAACGTTGGTAAAGATTGATAAAAGCTAACGAGTAGGTTTATCGGAAAGGCTTGCACAATTTTTCTATCGATTTAATTGCAAGTATCTCTCAAGTCGTGCCAACGTGATTATTATAATAAATTAGAGATGTTTTCACTTAAGGTGTACAATTATTAAAAGGAATTTCGTTTGACGAATTGTACAATTGTACATACAATTCGACTTTTCTGTACTCCAAGAAAGGTGATTACAGTAAATCCACTGAAAGGTCTCGTTATCTAATAAACGCCGGCTGAATGATCCGTGACCTCCTCCTAGACGGGATTGACTTTATTATTTCCGTATTATACATGTATACGCTATATGTAGACGACCGCGGCGGGTAACTAGCGTGCGTAGAATTTTTATTCATTGGATTCTTCTGCACGCGGAAAAAAGCTGACGCGATCTAAGAAATATTCGAGTAATATTTTATATAACCCCATATAAAAGCGCACTCATACGCGATGGAACGTTCAACGATACTCCGCATCTGCATTAGGCTACGTTTACGGTGGACGCGTCTCAACTGTTTCCATGCACTAGTTTAAATAGTTTACACTTATTATTATTACGTCGAAATGGTGGGAAGAATTTCGGAGCCGGATGAAATTTGCACGCATTTGGATTTCTTGGAGGATTTCTTGGAGGATTTCTTGGAGGATTTCTTGGAGGATTTCTTTGAAATCGTCTGGTACGATTCACATGGTCAGATTTGTGATCGGTACAATCGAAGCAACGTAACTCGGGTCGTAAACGGTTAAACATGAATATTCCTTCACTGATACGATCTCTCCATTACCTTGTCCCTGGAGAGGCGGATAGCGTTTCTCTTAAGTAGTGTAACTAATTGTTTCCAAAAACTAGTGGCATAATCGGAAGCTTTGTTTCTACCGCCAACATGGTGTGCACCCATCGGCGGTCTTAGTCGAAGCGCTTTGAACGAAGCGGCGACACTCAGAGCGATCACTTCCTCTTGGCTATTGGCCGTGCTTACATTGCTGGTCGACCTCCAGGAGTTATTCTTCCCATTTTCGATAGCGTCGACTAAGTTGGACACGTGCTTACCATAATCTCCGTTGCAGATTTCCATCACTACAGAATGGACAGAGAATTTCTTTATTCGTACTGATCTTTCGGCAAACATCATTATAGGTACATATATGTAGATGGGTGAGAAAGAAGAAAGGGTCATCAGTTACGGCGTTATAGTATACGAGCAATTTCCATTTATGTACTTACGGGCATTTACTTACGATAGTCAGCTGGATTGTAATGCGTCGGACACTGGAAACCGAGGCTGCTCAAATAGGGCACTAAGTTTTGCGTGCTACCACTGTACACGCAACATCCGTCCGCCACTACGTACATGTGATCGATCATGTTCAAGAGCGACGCACTCGGCTGGTGAATAGAACAGATCACAGTTTGTCCGGACTTTGCTAGCTGTTTTAATAATGTTATAACGTACTTTGATGTGACGCTGTCCAGCCCACTGGAAATGAATTACCTATTAAATTGCGCTTTGAATCGTGTCAACAATTCGTTTGTTCGATAGTGAATAGTATCCGTGGAATTTCGTGGAATTCCGTGGAGTTTCGTGGGGCATGTTAGATAAATACCTGGTCGGTTCGTCGAGAAATAGTATCGGCGGACTGTTAATTAATTCTAGAGCAATGGCTAGTCTTTTCCTTTCTCCGCCGCTGAGTTTTCCCGTGCGCGTGTGACGACACGCATCGAGGCTCATTGTGACGAGAATCTGATTAATCTGAAATCGATATTCTCACCTTCACTTCAAGTACGATCATATACAATGTATTTATGTGCTTATGTATATTTGTGCTCGAAAACGTTAGGCTTTTGCTTCTTTCGTTGAAAAAGAGGAAAAACATTTATCTGATATGCAATAGAACGATTCACTTTATATTTAGTTTATGTTTAATTTGCGTTATGTTGCGTTATGTTGCGTTATGTTGCGTTATGTTGCGTTATGTTGCACACGCAGAAATGTGTATTGGGTATAGGGGAGTGTTAAGGATGTTCGCTAATGACCTTGATTGGCCAGCAGATTACAAACAAGCTACATATAGCTAATAAAATCACTTCGGGGGGCCATCTTCCACTTACTTCAGAAATATAACAGATATGTTGAGTTAACAGTCGTCGAAAATTAAAGTTACCTTTTGGTTCTTTTCCCGGTCAGTGGCTGTTAATTTCAGCTCGGCAGCAACATTCATTGCCTCTTGAACAGTTAACAATGGCTGCAAATTGTCATTTTGCATCATATACGCGGAGAATCTTCGAAATTCATTGAGATTCCTAACTTTGGAATTCACCATTATATTCCCGGTTACACCAGACGTTCTGAAACCGGTTCAAAGTAATCATAATTCATTTTCATCCGATATGCGTGAGGTTTTTCGATTCCTCCATTTTCGCCCTTTGGTATTATAAGTTATCATACAACTCGTTCACGTTGGAGCCTAGCGAAATTAACCGATGTTTCGAAAGCCAATCGATTAAAACGCAAATGTACCCGTTGGTCACGATAACTTGCCACAATACAAATACCGTGGCCAGGCAGAATGGTCGATTTAAAAAAGAGCATCCGATCAATCTACTTATGATATTGCACAAACAAACGTAGAGGGATCACCTATAGACACGTTCGCACTCTATGTACAGAATAATTTATTAGACGCAAGTGTACGATTCGAGTCCACGATTCGAGTCCACGATTCGGGTCCACGATTCCAGTCCACGATTCGAGTCCACGATTCCAGCCCACGATTCCAGTCCACGATTCCAGTCCACGATTCGAGTTCACGCTTTCAGATACATTAAATAAGAAGCGATCCAAAATTCCTTTACATATGTATATTCAGTACTAACGATAGAACAAAAAATCCTTTCTTTCACCTGAACTTTATTTTTCAATTGAACCAAATGACTCGTAAATGCCTGTCCATACTTGCCCGGGGAATGAATGTTTAAAATGGCCGTGTATTTATTGATCAGCCCGTATAAAGTCAATTATTCTCCCTTACAAGCACATATTTTTAAACAATAATACCTTGCGGTCGACCGTAGTAAGTGAATGATCGGTGATTGTTACAGAATTGGATGGGCAAAGCGATATTTCTTGTAACTGTCGTACGTCATCCCGAACTATTATAGTAACAAGAGACGATGGAAACGGAGTTTATCATTGTTTTATGAAGTCTAACAGTTGTTTGGTTGTGTAAGTTTATCGACGATAATTCCGTTGCTACGAACGAACGCTGCAATTACAAACTGATTCATGTCGGAACGGGAATACAGATCAAGCGGAGGAATATGCACACATGCAACATTGCAACTTCATTATTTTGGTGTGACCGAACATTTTCCTGTCACGGAAATAACCATGTTGCAGCTGAAACTAATGCACTGTACGAATGCCTTTTTTGGCCCACTGTACATGATAATCAGACCATACAGAATATGTACATGCGTTTTCATTGATTTATCCGAAATCCGAACACAATTCCATACCAAGTATGTAAATATGCTTCCAAGTATGTAAATATGTAGTACACACCTCGACCGTAGCAAGAAGTGTGCTTTAATTAAAGCACCCGCGTGATTCTTAATTAATACTTTGGTTGATATTTTCGAAAGTTTGTCAAGGTAAAATTACAATTACAATCGAATCGAATGTTTTACCCACTATAAATATGTAGGATATTCATTAAATTGCAGTTGTAAATACAAATTTCATACACTGATGGCTATGTTATTATAAATTGATTATGATTTCATCAATTTCATTCCAGTTCACACGTGTGCTTCATTTCAAACCATGCTAGCTACTTGTTTCAAAAACACGTGTTCGTTTCTTATCAATCGTGCCGCAAGTATTCCATTCTGTTTCAATCTTGTTCAGATTGTAAAACATACGGTCGACTTACATGTGCCACGAACATAGACACACGATATTACAAAATTCGGAATTTAAATTAAAATTCACAAAAGAAAAGAAAACGAAAAGCAAGATCCGTGGAAGATCTGTGACGCGCTTCTGGCTTAAAACGTTTCGTAATTCGCGATTACTTGACATTGCTGGAATTACCGCGATGAGATAATGACACTTAATACATCTCGCGATCGCGCCGATGTAATATTACACTACAAATAGTTGTAGCAGCTCCTTTAGTAGTATCAATTGCATCGTATACGTTCCCGACAGAAACATGTCGTTTAATTCTAACAAGTGCAGTTGTTGTAAGTGCAGGCGCAGGCAATGGACGTGAATCGTGAAAGTATTGTTCGAAGTAAGGCTACGTTTACGGTGGATGCGTATTCGTACGAACGGTGTTCTCGCGGGTATGTCTGAACTGTTTCAACTAATGCATTGAAACAGTTCAGACGTATCCACACGTATAAAGCGTGGGTTATCCTGTACGCTACGCCGCGCCGCTCCACGCCACTCATTGTCATTGTCAGTGCTTGAAACACGATCGCAGTATTGTATGTATCATTCGTTTTAGACGCCTCGTTTACATATGTATGTATATGTATATGAGCGGCGGCTTTAATTGCGTTTGCATGAATTGTACGGAATAAAGCAGCCTGCTCGACGCGTGAACAAAATTCGACCAAACGGTTATATTTATTGAACGATATCGTGTCCATTTACATTGGTGATCCCCCAATTGTGCTACGCTAATAGAACCGTGACTATACTGTACGTAACATATATGCATACATTATCGTGCTATACTCGAGTTGATAATTATTATCAACCACCAACATTTTCAGCTGAACTTATCGATCAAGTATTCAATGGATGGTATTCACCGATATCTATACATATGTATAGATGTGTATACATATCAATACATATGTACATATGTATATACGTTTTGTCGCCTTGAGATTCAGCAGGTTGCCCGTATTGATGTCGGCCATGTTTCGCAATACGGGATTCGCATCGTTATGTATAAAATAAACAAGTTTACTAACGTGAACCCCGCTAAAACATCCATCAACGTGGACTTTCCAGCGCCAGACAGTCCCATAATTGCTGTGAGTTCGCCGGCTCTAAATTCTCCACTCACATTTTTCAACAGTTCGGACTTCTCTGAAACAGACGTTCGTGTAGACACTTTCCAGAGGAACGGCATTCATTAAATCATATCTTGGGTTGAAAAGAAAGAAAGAAAGAAAAGAAAAGGAAAGAAAAGAAAAGAAAAGAAAAGAAAAGAAAAGAAAAGGGAAACTTAAAGATACGTTCAACGCCGAGCTATCGGAGAAAGTTCAACTATTTATCAGGAAAGATGTTAGGCTCTCTCAAGCCTCGATTTGTGGTAGGAATGCACTGGCTTTTAATGGTGTCGCGAGCGTACGCGGGCAGTAAGAGTTTTAATGAGATACTATTAGCTTCCTTTTCTAATTTCCAAAAATGAACGCTATATGTATAGAATAGAGTGCATGATAATGTGAATGTTATAGCATTACATATTCATGTAACTTTCGATCCCAATTGCAATGAATGCTACAGCATTCGCGTCCAAGAACGTGTTAACACTAAATTTTCAATCTTTTCATTAAAAATTCTGCATACGTTGTCGGCGCATGTCGTCATGTGACTTGCAAATTCTCACTTTACAAGCACTTGTTTAATATTTTATTTAATGATCGGCCATTTAACCCATTCGATATACATATGTATAGAAAGTATCGGTAAATTTAGAAGCGAGCAGGTGATTCTTGAAATATTACCCTCGCGTGAAATGTTTTCCGGCAAGCAGCTCGCTTGTCAGTAGAAATCATTTTTCCCTTTTAATTTCAATATCTATTGTTTGATTGGTCATGTCTCAATAGATTTTTCTAGAGCTCCACGGGAATATTAATACGACCATTGAGAAGTGGATGCTTGATAAGGAGTTACTCAATCTAAATATACACATCCTTCCGTTTCTATTGAAAATGATTAAGCAGACGACAAGAAACGAAATCTTTCAATGGAATAATCTCACAATTAACAGTGTTTAAATATATAGCAAGCAAGTATTAATGTAGAAACAGCAAATAACATAGCGGATAATTCTGAACATATTGGTACTTTTTCTTTATTATTTTTTTAAAGCTTTATTTCTTTAAAGCTTCGGCGAGTGCCTAAAAACCACTTGCTCCTGTAAAGGGCTTGAAAAGAAAAGGGTTTTAGTGTCCACCATCGTACAACAAATATCCTACATGCAGTGTGCGCCATATTGAAACTTATTCATCGTTGATAAAATTGTCTCGGATAAACGTTATTTTACTTTGCATATCTTCTTGAATAAGATATCTTATTGAATAAAACGAAAAGAAAACAGGTTGAGGAATAAAATCAAAATTGCACACAGAATTGCGCAGGGTCAATGGAAAGAAAAACGAAATTTTCCCACAATGCTTCCGTCCTGTATGTTACTTTGTTAAATCCATGTTATATTATTGTATATCTGTCGTTTCGTCAAGTGTTGAATTTCTTTACTCGGAATGCTTCCGCAATACAAGAAGCAATTGTTCACATTGGAATTGGACGACATTAATTCGGACTATAAATTGCAGGTAGGAAAGTGAAAATACATACACTAATACATGACATGACACTAATTATACAAGTACGGTATTAATTGTGAAGCAACTAATGTGAGCACGCGACAATTTGTACCGCACGACTGGTTAACCTTGTTCTGTTTTCATACGATCATACGAGATGCATCGTATTATATTTTATACTGTTTGCAAACATACTTGCGACTTACGAAATTCGATCGTTTTTCGCCGTTCGGTTAAATATATACAGTTAAATATGTACATACAATATGTACATGAATGTATGTACGTGTATCTATGTATGTGTAATCAATTGTACACGCTAAAGTGAACAGCTATAATAAAGAATGGAAAAATATGCATTATTCATATGTATGTGTAAGATAATCGAATGAGAGGATAGTAGTCTCCTCTCTATCTCGATTAGGTATTACTTATTACAATGATTCCGTAGGCGTGCATATGTATATGTCAAAAGGTGTTCTGGAATTAAATTAAAACTGTGCTCTCTCGACCGTAGTCTAGATACAAGAATGCCTTCCCTTGGCAAAGGCGTCGGTCGTGAGGACGTCTACGTCACCATGGCCCTTTTTAACCATTTCGGGGTCGCCCGAAATGAAAGCTACTCTAGGCAAAGACAGCGTGCATCTTGAAAATGCACATGGCCCGCCTCGGCCGTTCCTGTACCTCGAATATTCTTGCATATGAAAAGAAATAAGAATGCTACCATGGACATGAAATGCTATAAGAAAGACGGAGTCTAGAATCGTTGACCGCCATAAACGTCAAGAAGGATCCGATTGTGTTTGTCGTAAACGGTTTGGGCCCATTATATTTTTCAATGAGAATATTAGCGGTGTCCATTCTCTGGTCGTCTCATTCTGCCACTTTTATTTGTGAAACGTTTCAGGGTTAATAAACTCATTGTCAGAAGGAGAGAATATTGGCGAGGCAAATGTGCGCGCGCGACACATGGTAGGAGGGACACGATTGTGCACACAGTCTATATTTATACACTCTAATGCAAATTCTTTAAAGTAGTCGCGGTCGGAGGCTAAGGAGCTGTTATTGTATTAATATCAATTAATTCACTGTACGTAGTATATTCGTTGAAAAATATGTTCAGATTCAGATATTCACTTCCCGCAGATTATGCACTTTGCAAATATTTCACTCCGTACTATCACATTTCTCATTGTCTAATGAGAAATTTTACTTTTTCATTAGACAAGTTTCTCATTGGTCAAGAAAATTGTTAATTTAACGATTTCATGTCAATTTAATCGTGACTTGTTACCTACAATAAATACGAGCAAGAGTCTTGTAGATAAGTTGATGAAAATTCATGTTACAGTCTATCAACCTTCTAGATCTTAATTATTTCTTTGTAATATATATTCATTATACATACATATGTATACATATGTATACGTGAGTTGAGTTAGATGGCTAGTCAAAATTTCGTATGAATGGAATTGAAATTAATTTCTCCCTTAAAATTAGACGAATGATAATAGAAACAATTGTCCGTATGATATTATTATATCCATTAATGTAATATGTGTTATATCCATAGTTTTCTAAATATAGCTGCTTAAAATTCATTCGAATACATTGGTCACGTGCAACGAAATATGATATATGTAATTGCTGTGGCATTACAGAATTAAAATTTCCAATAATAATAACCAGCTGGCCCAAAGGACCGCAACAGACGTAATACAGAACGTAATACAGTTCATTGTTGCTAATTAAAACCGATTATCTTATTTACATTGTTTGATGTTGAAAAAATAATTTGTATTCTGTCTTTAACGAAATTGATCAACCGTTACGAACAGTTACTCTACTGCAAAGCCCTTATAATAATTACAGTATGAATCTATGTGTGTATTGATTTTTCTTGCCGCGTTAATTACTCGCGTAATCAAACGCTCATTGCCTACCACCGAAAAATGCATGCCCCGTTTCGAACGTATCGGATTTAGTGAACGGTATAACGTTATACCGTATGTACTGTGCTTTACACGATAAGAAAATCGGATAACAAGTTCTGTAAGCAAATGTACTCATAAAACACGTCTATCGCGGTAACCGTAATCAACATACCTATATTTAATTCTTGTATTATAAAAAATGCTTGACGAACTTGTCCATAGTTCTGCATAAATATTACAAATTTATCTGTGTTTAAGAAATAACTACCTCTATCTGTATTAACAAATAATTGAATTACTTCTGCAGACTTACTTCTGGCGAGTATCCATGGTTTGGCGCGGTATGTGATATCCTCGAATAGTAAAAATATCGAGTTATCGGTATCGATTAGGTCGTCCAACTTTTTCGTACTAGTTTGTGCATTTCCTGAACCGGACACAGCATGTCTGAGCTGCTGTTGCATCTCGATGAGAACTCTTGTGCCCATTCTATTGGTTCGTTGGTTTTTCCAATGCTCACATTCGACTTTTCACTACGACGCTTTCCCTTTTTTTTTATTCCGTTCTCAATGGCCGACGCGGTCTATCAGCACTAAACACAACGAAACACATGTGAAGATGTGATAATCGACGGCGCACCAACGAACAGAACAAGTATAATAGAAAGCGTGTGGAAGTAAAGCCACAGAATGAACTGGTTGTTGCATTCCGTAATCGTGGCAACATATCGTAAGTGGACATGTATATATATACAATGTGTATATATGTATATACAATAGATTAGAGTTTCATACGAAACATATCTTTATCTTCTCGCATTGCTCTGTTGTTTAAGATATATGTATGTATGTAGTTTGCGTGTCAACCATCACGTTTATAATTGAACCTTCTACCAGTACCGATATACATACATATAAAACTAAAGAGCCAGGGACAATCAAGAAATAATCAAGAATTGTTGGCAACGCATTAACTGTTCTTATATTCTTCTTGGTGATTTGAATTGTAAATGGCGTGCTATTTGTGGCGAATATGTGCGATGAATCTGACTCTGCGCTTGCATCTAGTGAAAATTTAAACACTACAATTTAAAAAAAGAAGAAAAAGAGGTTGGCGAGTATATATGAATGTGTGTGTATGTGCGCGCGTGGGTATAGTGTGTGTGTAGTCAAATGAAATAACGAGACGATTACAAAATGTGTATCTAAATAGATTGCGGAAGTCGAGAAACACTATTCTATATTCTCTACGTGCCAACATTTTCAAATCTAACGCTCTCTTCGCACATAAGCATCGTTATACTGTATCTATTATCAGCCTTCGATGCAGTATTGCCGCCAAGAGTTTCGCGTGCCTTGTGAGATCAGAGAGCAACGTACGAGATGGAATTCATTTTTCTTTTTAATATCACACGCTTATAGGAACGACCGTTCAATCGGTGATATTCAAGGGGTTTCTGATATATACATCACTTATTGCAAAAATGAAAACTAAACAAATTAAAACAACACCTAGCACTCAGTTTGAACGGGAAAGATCCTTGACAAAGGCTAATTGTAAGACGCAGCGTTTACGCCTACACTTTATGGCACAGTACTCGCACCGTTGAAGGTGGCGCGTCGTGAACAGCATGCACAATTTTTACAAGCGGACGACACCATAAATGGAAGAACGGTGATCGTCTTCGACAGAGTCCTCGTTCACGCAAAGAAGCGTGTTGCTGTACTGTCTCTATTCCGTGGCGGGACAGAGCTTCATATCTCTCCCACCCGCACGGTTTAATAACCGCGCACGCAAGAATGTCAGCGCAACGAGTCTACGGTTGACAGAAATTTCCTCATCCCGCCCATGCTGTTACTGATCATACAGTTTTCCTATTTATCGACTCTTCTATTTTCTAATTACATAGTACACGATCTGCAAAAGTATAAATCTGCATATGTGTACACAGTGAGTCTAGGAAAATCGAAGAGTCTGTACAAGGAAACTTGTTAAAATACACGTCCATGTATGTGCTAAGCAATGAACGCTCTCTAATTGTGCTGAATGAGAGCGTAGTGACGGAAGTTTCTTATTTGTAATTTAAGTGCAATTTATTTATATTGTCCATTACTGTAATGGTTCAATTTCGGCAAGTTCCTTACTTATTGAATGAAAATAACCTTTCTATTATCTTTTATTACTGGCGAGCAATCGATTTTTCTTCGAACATATTATCGCTAAAAGCAAGTTTGTCAAGTAAAGTTTGAACGTTGATATATTAAACTAACATAAGTATTACTGTTACGAAAGGTGGAGCACGTTTGCGCAGCAAACAATCTTCTTCTTAACACAAGACTGTCATTTACAAATATGCGATCAAGTTTAGTTTTGGATTCTATTCCCCCCCCCCCCCTCCCCCTCCCAACCCTTCCATATGTGACAAGAAAAGTATAAATACAAATTTAATATACATATGTATGTATAAAGGTAATAATAAATTAGAGAACGAACTTCACATTTATACACAAATTACTATTATTACTATATCAAAGAAAATTGTATAAAAAATCAATTAATTTCCACCATCGTAAATTTTGTGCGCGTATGCTTGCATTTTCACTAATTAATAAATAAACTATATATGGCAACGCGGTAGTACAAAAAAAGGCGTAATGCAGCACAGGAAAGTTGCCTTATATCCGGTTGCACAAAGTACATACAGAGCAAGTGAAACGTAAGGCGAAGAATTGATGCTCCTGTGCGAATATGATTGTTTATCGAGTGCTATCAATTTATACAATGCACACCTGTTTAATGAGTCGTTTCGTGATAAACATATGATAAACAAACATATGATTTTAACGAAAGCTGAAAATAACAATTATAATCAATTAAATCAATTAAAAAATCAGGATTATAATAAACATTAGCTCATATGCACTATATGAATATATGTGTTTAATGGAATAGCACGTCTAAAATGATTAATTGCGGCCAATGGTGAAAATAAAAATTCCGTCGAACCTAAATGAATTAAAAAATGAAGATTATAATGCACTCTAGCTTATAGTTAGTTTAAGTAAATAGGGTGTACATATAAGAATTATTAATTATGACGAAAGCTGAAAATAAGAATTCTATTAGACCTGACTTAAAGTAAGGAATAAAGATTATAATATGTATAAATTAGCATGTACGTAGTTGAAATTATTCTAACTATTCCTAAGGTAAATTGAATCTTAACTTTGACTTGACGCTATGTAAGATCTTATTTAATAGCACCCTACCTTACTAAAATAGAAAATTTAATGTAGAAATTGCCTGCCTACTTAAAAAATAATTTAATTTAGAATTATCCTGCCTAATTGAAAATCTAAAGGTATATAAAGGGAGGGGTAAGGGATAACATCATGATGCATCATGATGTCCTTTCATGGAAGCTAAGTACCTGCCCGACTAACCAGTTATCTTAACTTAAACATTGCCTGGCTAATTGAAAAGCTAATTTTTCGTTGGTATTGCTTGGCTTATTACAATGCTAATTTAATTGACGAATTCCTTTCCTATTTAAAAAATAAGCCACCGTGAACAAAAACTTTACGTTATTTAAAATCAGCCTACCTAATTAAAAATCTAAATAGACATAAAGAACAGGGCGAAGGATATATTGCAATGAATCTTTTTTCATTAAAATCATGATCGCCCAACCTGAAACAAGGAAAAGTTCATAAAAATTTAGTGATACTTCTAAGGTAGGACAGCGTAATTGTTTCTATCATTTCCTTTAATCCGTCTTCTAATCTTTCCACTTGGTTAAGTTTGTAATACTCCATTGAAATTTTGGGATACTTTTCCTTGTTGCATACACTTGAAATAATTAATCGATGGATAGATGCATTTGGCAAACGAAAAAACTGTTTGAAATTAATTGAATATTGAATATTGAATTGATAATTACGGAAAAGTAGACAGTTAAGAATCATGTTATTTCTTCCGATTTATTTTATCCATACAGCTTCACTTTTGAGTGAATTTTGAGTATGGTGCTTCATTATCTCTAATACAGTATTTCTATGTAGAAAAGAAACACGAAAGTTATTATCGCAAGGCTAAAAGCAAGTACGTAGACGAGTATAATTTAATATAAAATCTACTGTAATTCAAACCACGATATACTTAATCGCAACTCTGGTTGCAAACGCTATTTGATTTTATACTTGATTGTATTGAATATACTCTAATGCAAACCGTATTCGATCGTACGCGACGCTAATAAGAATCGCGATTTGCCCAATACGAGGATGAGTGCTGGAAACAATAAACTACAACTACGGTATACAAAGGCGAGCATAGTGAGAAAATAGTAAGAAATGAATGACCTCTCCATCCAAAGGATGCAGAGCCATTGATAGTTGCCCTCTTGAGCGACAATTTGTCGGGCCTCTTCAGCATTTAGCCACTTCTTTTCTTCGAGCGCAATGCCCGCTGAAACTTAGTCTAGGCTCGAGACTCTATCGGAAAAAAAAGAAAATGAAATAAGAATCTAACCGCGTAACTAAATGGAACACACGTGGACGAATCACGACCAAATACAGTGGTAAAAATTGCGATTACAGAAAATCGAAAAGATTACGATGAAAATTGTAATCGATCTTCGCCTACACGCGCAGCCTCGAGCATAATGTGGCACGTTCGTTTCGGGCGAAATCGCGACCACGACCGCGAAGGATTCGAAAAATCGATAGGCAGGGCCAGAGGCGAACGCATTTTCGTTCGCGCCACAGCTTCGCCGTCCATTTTTCAAATCAGATTTCCTGAAACAGGTTGAACACGCGAAATACATGTATTGCCTACCCGATCAGAGACTGTGTCAACCTGCCCGGCCCTACCTACTTATGTCTATCAGGCACACCAGAGGTATACTACCTGTCCTACCTAGAGCTATATTTCAAAAATGACAAAGCATTCGCACAAACACACCTCATTCCACGTCTCTCATTCAAACACTCGGGCGCAACAACCTAAACTAGAGAAACGTCCCGGGACGCCTCCGACACCCGAGCTTGGCATACAATCATTCGCACTCTAAGGGTACGTACCACTTCCTGAAATCGGCCGACAAAGGCTAGCGACCATTGCGCAAATGTGCGTAAACATTTACTGTGCATTACTGTGCATTACTTACGTATAAAATATATTGCACAATATAACTATACTTGGTTTGCCTCTATTCTTTGCCATATTTTCATAATTCCTTATGGTATTCAATGTACATTTCCAATTGTAAAACATATTGCTATTTATGAAATCATAGTATTATAATTTGTTATGAAATTCCCGAGCCGACGCAATTCCACAGCCTACCCACATACACACACAATGTGGAAAATACGTCGTGCACGGTACACTAGCAAATGTCAGCCGCCAAACATTGTTACAAAATTAATAACCATATGATCGTCGTGCCCATTGCCCTTCACTCACCCAAGTAGCACCTGGGCACGTGAGTGAGTTCCTGACAATGAACACGGAAGGGGTTAAACCTGAAAATCCTAATCTAAAAAGATGATTAGTACACGTAAAATTGCAATAGCTAATAGTATATATTATTTGCAAACTCTTTAAAAATGACTCGACTTTGTACTTTATGAAATATCAATAAGAACTCGAAAATGGCTGATAAATAATTTACGTATAAAGGGAAATGACTGTCGTTGAAACTGAATTTACTAGAATAAGTAATGGAATTAAGAAATAAATGCAATTGAATATTTAGTTGAAAAATAGACAAGATATGAAATAAACCTCGGGTGATTCCTCAATCGAAGTAAATTGTTCAAGATGGTTACTCCGATTTGAAAATCTACCCGTATACAAAGTGCCTTCTTGTACATAATGTGTAATGAATTTCACACGAAAGGCACTCGACTATAGCATATGAAAATTAATATTAAATGCCGCTATAAATTTAATATAAACTGTCCTCAATGGATGTATATACATTTGTGCAATGTATTCATGAATTTCATCATATATTTTTATCGAAATAGAGGAAGCTACGTGAACAGTACTTACTTCATCAAATATTTATTTGAATAAGAAATATTTCTATGGATGTTAATTTTTGGATATGAAAAAACGCCGAGTACGAGAAGACACATCTAACCTCATCTAAGAAATAATACACAAGAAAATAACGTTGCAACTGATCGGTATAAAAACTATACCCATAGTCACTATGCTCGCAAAACTACTAAAAAATACAACCAGTCACCCGTGCCGCTTCGGACCAATCGTCCTACGGCATGATTGGGGACCGGAGGAACCAAAACACATGCGACTCACCAACTCGATGACTGGAAAAGTAGAGAAGGTACTCGTGGACGACATCAGGAACTTCACCGGGGCATCTCAATTGAACTCAATCATCAGCAAGTATCCAAACTGTAACTAAACAGGAAAGCGAAGAACATTCAAATCTACCGTTAAATCTCCGGAATTGAATTCTTCATAGAAAACTGAGAATTGTTCAAAAATACATACTTACATTTCTCACTTCATCAGTGACGCATAAAACATCCCCTTCAGTGATGCACTGACTCTACTTCCGATAGCGAATATGAGACAGAAATAAAAATAAAGGACTATGTACGCGACCAGAAATTATATCGGCGATCAAACTAGGATGCTACTTTCGCGATTGAAATAATTGAAGAGGAGCACCGGTGCTCTGGTCAAAGTATTAATATCTAGTACGTGAAAAACACTGACTCCACAATCGCGTGTAGCTAAAGTGTGAACGAAAATTTAAGCAGAGCCACTTGCTCTGAAAAAGCTAGAAAACTACGACGCAAATACTGACTCTACCGACCGCATTGCGCGCGGCCAGAAAATTTTCTGAAAGAAAACATGTTCATCCTATCGTGTGTTTGCTATCAGTGATATATATGGAAAATAAATATGCACGAGAGATATGCAAGTGTGCATTAAAAATATGCAAATATGCAAGGCAAATATTCAAGATTAACAATACATGTGATCATTTTGTGATCATTGTGACATACCACAACAAAGGCATGTACATATGCAATAAGTTATTGCATATGCTTTAATATAAAACATAAAAACATATGCATTAACCAGAAAGTGCAAAACAAAAAACTCTATTCCAATTGCAATTACTTAATTGTAATTGGTAAAGAAAATCGAATTGTTTTAATAAGTATTTCAACTGTTGTTGTTTCATCTTAGTATCAGTCACGCATCATATGAAACCAATATGAAAATATAATTAAATTGCTCACATACACAGGTCTCGGCTGCATTGAATTATTAGGCATCATTGCAGCTACTTTGTTCCATATAATCAACTCTCTCCATACGCCTGCACCAAAGAATTACAAATAAATAAAACAAGTGCACAAAAGCACTGATAATTGTGATACAGTAAAGCAATAATTCCACTGGAATTCTGTAGAAAATGTGAATATTCGATTTGCAAATGTATAGACACACGATGTTAACAAAAGATATAGTATGAAGGAAATATCATGTGAAATGGTAATTGCAATCCTATTGAATAAACAGCAGCGGTAATAGAGTGCAAATAATTGTGGTATAGCTATTATGAACGTACCACACTGATTGTGAGAGATGTCTTCCTTTTTTTTGCCAGCTCGGAGTCAAGTAGTAGAATGACAACCTTGGCGATCGTCCGTTGCCGTTCGGTTATGTTCGGTACCCAACTAAAGCCAATCATTATTTTTGTTTACGATCGCTTGCGTTTCCTAGAAATATTTCAATGCATACGTTACTTGGTAAGTGACCACAGCCAGAAACAACGATGAAATACTCGGAAATAATTGCTTGTATTATGTTACTACTTGTTTACAACGCGACTGTATGTCATACCAGTATTATACGTGATATGAATGATTATTTAATAGAGATATATTGCTACAATTCTACTTATTTCAACAAGAAATTTGAACAACGCTTACCTCTCGGCGAGAACTTGATTTAACAATATGGCGCCGCGTCTCTCTGCTTCTGCGCATTCCCGTTTGAACGTGTCGCGTTCGCGCCATTTCTGATTCAAAGCAAGCGAAAGAGACGCCATGAAACAGACTCCAACTGAAATTACAGATGAATATGTTACGAATTACCAATATTATAATAATGTTGCTAGAAACTGCAGAATATATTGGAATTAATGGAATTCAGGACTGAAATACGTATACGCATACGTAAAAGACGATACGTATATGCATGCTCGAGTCAATTAGAAAATGCACGCCACGCGGTGTGATTTGCGATTCCGTTCACTGCACAATATTTTCTTATTTTCTTTCAAAATATTCACATATTCATATTAACAAAGAAACCACAGAAAACTTGAGAGGCAGGGAAATGAAGGCAATGTATATAATTTCCTGCCTTCAAGAATATATTAGATTATGTGACATACCTCAATTCGACGGACACTCTGAACACGTCAAATCGCTACGAGATCCGTTGGGCGAAAGAGGCAGATTTTTGAAATAGATTGCGCTAATTGGCTGACGGCTGGTTCGGGGGTGGGGGTGGGGTTCTTTCTTTATGGCGGGTGTTTTTTGAATATACAGTATGAATATTAGTCAACTAGTGGGATACAAATATATTTATTAGTAATAATAAACGCGTCTGTGTAATAAAATGTTTGTAGTATTTGTGGCACTATAAAATAAGTTAAGTATTTCCGTCATACCGAATCTTCTCTTAACTTTATTTAAATTTGAATTCTGACCGCCGTGAGCTTTTAGATGTCATATAGATCGTATAATCTATTGACAACGTTGTCAGTACCTGGGTAGAGACTGCACTTTCATACACGATGAATACTTTTACCATCTGATAATAAGTGATAAATGGTTGCGGGCAAACTACGCGGTATGGCGCTTCATACACATTTTAACAATTTAATGGAATATTATTATTTGAAATATATCGTACCACTGTCTCCATTTGACTAACATTTGTATTCCAATGAAAAAATTATACAATAATATTAGTATATAACATTCCTATGTTACTCTATAATGAATGTATGTTCACGTACATGAGTGATACAATATTCACCGCGAATATATATATATATATATATATATATATATATATATATATATATATATAACAATTGGTATACATATTAACTCCTAACTACAATATTTTCCTGCCAGTCAACTATATTGTCGGCATCGGTATATTTGTATTAAATGTTATTACATGCTCCGTCCTTTTTATGTTTGTAAGCATCAATTAATAAACGATTGAAGATTGAAGCCTAGGATATACATCGATGCTAAGAAACATTCATATAAAAGACCTCTGTTACCGTACCAATGGAATTGAGTCACGATTTCTGTCATAAGGGCGGCAAAAATTGACGTACGTGACAAAATGCAGAAATTCGAATTTGCCGCTTGTTGCGCATGCGCCGTTCTATTAGCGTCTCGAGCTGATAGAGCGTTGAACGCCATCTTTATTGGTTTTAGGAGTCGCGCGGGGTACAGCGGTAGATGTGTCAAATCGTGAGATCTACCACAATATCTGGATGAATATGGTGTTTATAAAGAAAAGATGATTATAAACGTTCGATTTAGACGTAAGTAACATACAATGCTTGTGTTGTGGGGAAAATTTGTGCAACTCCATACTCGTCGATTTGTGTCGCTCGATATTAGTGCCAGCACGAGATTTCGTTACCAGCCATCGTTTAAAACACGAAAATCTTCTCGAAGAATTATGAATGCGATACGAATCGCAGTGGTGACGATTCTTCCGTTCCTCTGTAACATGTTAATTCGCTTGTCGAGTGCAAACGTAGGGACTTGGTGATGTTTATTTTAAGAAGAACTTCTTGACAAATAGATACCATCCATTTTGTTTATGCGCCTCCGGCATGCTCGTCCTAAAAACATTGCCCCCCGCTTTCGTCTTCTCTTTTTCTAATGTTATTACTTATGAAAACATTCAATTTCGGTGAAATATGTTTGCTCCGTTTTGGCTTAGCTGAAATGTTGTTTAGTGTATATATGCATTTATATACACATAACAAAAATATCAATATTGTGTGTATGTTACATATATATGTACACATTTATTGGATATATTCACTGGTAACAGTAAGTATTACCTTTCTTTTACGAAGCAAAAACGAATGTTTCGATTCGATGTTTATATGTATTGCATCATCTTTTCGATTCTATAAATCAATAGATATTCGTTGTGACTGTCATTGTTTTTTTCCCGAATTTCTGAGTAAAACGATTTGCAGTTGGTTAGTTTGTTATTGGTACTGCAAATCGCAAACAAATGTAAATGTATTTGTCTACTAGTTTGTTAATTACATTGAGTTTGTAATAAATTGATAATGATAACTAACTATTTTATGTCATTCCTTTTTAAGGTGCGTAAACAGAGGGGAAAAAATGGTTAGTAACGTTTCGCGGGGCACTCCCCGTATTCAGGTATTCAGACCTACCTATGAAGAGTTTAAGGATTTTACCAAGTACGTGGAGTTTATGGAGAGCAAAGGAGCTCATAAAGCAGGCTTGGCGAAAGTTATTCCGCCGCCGGAATGGATACCAAGAAAGAGAGGCTATAATTTAGACAATTTGGATCTTACAATTCCTGCGCCCATTTGTCAGGTTGTTACTGGTAAACAAGGTCTATATCAGCAAATTAATATACAAAAGAAATCAATGACAGTTAAAGAGTACAGCAAATTGGCCAACTCCGAACGATACACTACACCTCGTCACTTTGACTACGAGGACTTGGAGAGAAAGTATTGGAAGAACATAACATATGTAGCGCCTATATACGGTGCAGATGTTTCCGGCTCGTTAACCGATCCAGACGTGAAGGAGTGGAACATTAATCATTTGGGGACAATTCTCGATTATGTGAATAAGGATTACGGTATCTCCATCGATGGTGTCAATACGGCCTACTTGTATTTCGGAATGTGGAAAACCACATTTGCGTGGCATACCGAAGATATGGATCTATATTCCATCAATTATTTACATTTCGGAGCACCAAAGACGTGGTACGCCATACCACCAGAACACGGCCGGAGATTAGAAAGATTAGCGAGCGGCTTCTTTCCCTCGAGTTATCAAAGTTGTCAAGCATTTTTGCGCCACAAAATGTCCCTCATTTCGCCGCAGATATTAAGACAATATTCTATACCCTGCAATAAAGTAAGTTTGATTTATTGTGAAAGATACTATTCGAGCAATAGAACGAGCTTCCTAATTGAACACTTCTGTTTATCAGATAACACAAGAGGCCGGTGAAATAATGATTACTTTTCCTTATGGTTATCATGCTGGTTTTAATCATGGGTTCAACTGTGCAGAATCGACCAATTTTGCTGCACCGCGATGGGTGGAGTATGGTAAAAGGGCTACGCAATGTACCTGTAGTAAAGATATGGTTAAAATATCTATGGACACGTTCGTAAAACGTTTTCAACCGGAAAGGTATGCTAGATAACGGACGATCTCCAGAAAGCTTTTATCACTATGCAATATGGTGGAATTAATTGAACATCATGTGCCGTAGATATGAACTGTGGCTTCGCGGAGAAGACATCGGGCCCCATCCCGAAGATCCTAAACAAACAGCGGCGCCTATGCCTTCACAAATGGATCTACTGTGCAGTAATAGTAGTAACGGCCAGTTACCGCAAAGCTACTTGACCGCTGCGCCAAAGAACAAACGGCATACGATTCATAAAAAGAAGAATATAATGGCTACAAATCCCGATGTGGACATGGAAGAGCTAGTAAACCGTCCTGATATTCCACCAGACGTGAAGAAAGTGTTACAAGATTTGGAATTGGAAGAAGTAGACGATCAGCCGGATGAACAACAGTTAGAAGTACTGGAAGACATATGGTTGAAAGCGGGAGAAATGGGTAAAAAATACATTTCTTGTACAATATGTATATTTAATGTTTTCCCACTTTGTTAACACTCGTTTAAGTTGCAGTTACCAATAATTCAATGAATTTCCTTAATCTTAGATGTGAACGAAGCTTCTGTGTACGATGACGGTTATAATCGTAAAAAGAGCCGAAAGCGGAAGAAAAAGAACGCTGACAAGCCAAAGTCGAAGAAAGACTCGATGAAAAGTATTACGGAAGAAGTTCGAGTGAAGAATGAAATAAAAATGGAGGCAGAGGACAATCTTCATTTCCTCTCTCGTACATTTCTGGATCAAAGTGTCCAGTTAGTAAATGACGATCAAGGGGGTTCTAGTATCGCACTTCAACACGATAGGACCGTTGAAAATATAAAAATGGAAGAAGGTTCCGACTTCTCGGAGGCTGCTGACAAACCAGTGAAAAGGAAGAAGAAACACTCCAAGTCTGGAGAGGCGAAGAAGGTGAAATCGAAGGGCATAAGTAGAACTAAACGCAAGCATTTGAACATGTCTATATTCGACACTAACGAGCCATTGGACGTGTCTGATGCTGATGTGCAACGGAAACTGATGGCAATGCCGAGTCTTAATTCACACAAGACCTCAACAGTCAAGGATACCAGCAAAAGCATGTCAGGAAGCTTAATCTTCTCTGATAGCGAAGTCAGTATGAGCCCGATCAAGGAGAAAGCAATTATAAACATTATAAACCCCGGTCAGGTCGGAACTAATATATACAGTGATACAAAAGGGCTGGATAAGTTAGTGGAGGCTACAGCTGACGAGCGAGCAAGCCTGTACGCAAAGAGTACGAAAAAGACCGTAACAGCGAAACCTATGCTCACCAAGCAATCCCCACAGAAGAACACTGTATCCTCGCATCAAATAAAATCCATTAAAATTGACAGAGCCATGGAATCTGAGTACATTGGCGGAGATACAAAGATGACCGTACAAGATGTGAAACCAGGCAGCTACACCAGCTGCAAAAGCGTAGGGACAATTATAGCTGAACGACCCATACCGAATTATTCGAAAAAAGATATTATAAAAGCACCGAGGTTGAGCGTTTTAAAATCAGCTTACAACATACCTGCGACCGAAGTCTCCCCTAAGATCGATGCTGAAAAATCGAATATAGAGGAGATTGATAGTCGCACACCATCGAACAACGTGGTAGTTTTATCGAAGACTTGGCCCATTGGCAAACAACGGGAGTCTAAGCTCGCCAGCCCAGGTATCATGATTCTAAATACAAACTTCACCAGTGCACCGATTCTACAAAAAGAAGCCACGGCGAAAGAATTGAGACACGAGATGAAGACCGTGGAACTCGCAAAGCCCCTAACTTCATCTGCCATTCAGATACCGCGATTGGACAATTTCTTCGCGAAGAACGCTATATTGACGCAACCGTTGGCGCAATCAGTAGCTTGTATAAGTGGAGCAAGCACAGACGTGAAGAGCTTAGGAAAAAGGTCTACCACAGATACGTCGAAAATGATGGCAACAGAGTTTTGGCAATCTTCGAACAGCAGCAATAGTTTGTTCTTCTTGAAGGAAACGAGCGACGAGAAACCAGTCCATTCTACAGTTACAAATTTCGAGACACCTGAAACTTCTGTTCCGTCTGCAGTGCTAAATATAGTCGGCGCTAGTACACCTTTCTTAACCACGCCGTCTATATGCACGAACATATCTGTACATCCTCAACCTTCGAAGAGATGCTTACAGATCTCTGGTTCGATTTCGACTACGACAACGTCCTTCGCGAATGCTTTACCGAGGCCGCAAGATCAGTTGCTCGTGAAGAAAATGGCAAATCAGAAAGAAGAAACTTGCAGCGGAAAGTCATTTAAAGGAACAAGTACAATTGTCGGCAACGTTAAAACTGTGTCGACCCAAGTGGACAATCCATTAGAGATCGGACAGGCGAACAGGAGTTCAAACATCACCAGCTTAGACGCCGGTACACAGTACAATATAAATCATTCCACGACGGATTTACAAGGCTCCCAGAAAACGATTGCTGTTCCTTTGCAACAGGTAGAACTTCCTATCCCGGCAATCGGCACAAATGATAACTTACAACCCCAGAGTGTACAGAACATGTCTGACAATATACATGCTAGTATGCCACCGTTGAAGCCCATCAAACTAACATCCTCGAGGCGAAAATCAAAGGAGAAATTAAAGAAAGCAACCACCAGGAAAAGAGAGTCGTCGGAGACAAAGATACTCTCGGCAACGCTGACCGTAGAAGAAGCTAGCACAATTTCTTGTTCCGTAGACCAACCGTCTTCGGTGTCCCATCGTGTATCGATGGTGCCGGGGCATATATCCGACATGCTGTACCCCAGTGTTCCAAATAACAATTTATTGAAAGCGTTTAACGATTATTGGAGTGCACAAATCTCTCACTGTGCAATCTGTGCTCCATTTACGTCGAGCTGCAACGGACGAGGCAGATTAATGCCACCAGACTGGAAATATTGCAAGCCTACCGTTTTACCAGAGAGTTCACCGATATGGGTAAGGATCACTTACTGTACGAATGTCCTAAAATATTTCCTTGCAAGCGGACGTTTCATTGAGCATGCTTGATTTCAGGTATCTGCAAATGTATTCGTTGCAAATTCAAAGGAACAGATGGTTGAACCGGACAATGATAAGATTCTACGTTGCCGAGAGTGTCATGCCACGGTTCATGCTTCGTGCTATGGAATTACCGTGTTACCAACAGATATACGAAATTGGGCCTGCGATAAATGTAAAGCCGGTAAAACACAGGTGGTGAGTGTCTGTTAACGATATACATATAGCATGTGCATATTTGCTCTCGATCTCGATAGATGTTGTAATCAATTTCCTTCGTTTTATACAGATGTGCTGTTTATGTCCTATGCGCGGAGGTGCTCTTAAGCGTACCAGTGACAGTAATTGGGCGCACATACTGTGCGCTCTTTTATTACCAGGAGTAACTTTCAAGGATGCTATAAATAAAGATCCTATTAACGTGTTAACTATCAAGCCAGATAACGTTAAGAGGCAATGTTGTTATTGTGGACAAACGGATGGAGCTTGTCTAAATTGTAATCAGTGTAGTAATCTGTTTCATCCGTCATGCGGTCTGGTGTCCGGAGCCACGTTTACGATACCAGTGTACAATTCACCGGAGCTTCAGGTATTTAGAATTACTCACATTACTTGTCAAATTAATCGAGACATTACGTTGAGTTAGTAATGCAAATTGCACGAATATTTCGTAGGTTACGTGTGACGGACATGACGATGGGAAGGAAAGGGTACCAACAATTCGACAAGGAGAAATTGTTTGGGCTAAGCATCGTAACACACGATATTATAAGGCTAAAGTAGATTCTATACATCATACTCTATTTTACATGGTCACCTTTAGTGACGATAGTTTCAGTGAAGATTTATACCCATCGGATGTTACGGTGAGTGTATATACACCGAATTTGCTTTATCATTCAAGAAAAAGAAAAGGAAAGTGTGCATGTATAAATATGAATTTCTTTGAAATAGAATTATGATCCCGGAAATCCACCGCAACAAGGTGCTGCAGTCGTTGTCAAATGGACGGATGGAAATCTATATAATGGTATATTTGGAGGTACAAATGACCGAATTATGTACACTGTAAGTAGCTTCCTTATATTTAGACATGGTTCATTATTTGTTTTCTTCCAACGTCATTGTATTTATTGATAGAGTAAAATTGTAATTACACTTTAGGTTACTTTCGAGGACGGGTCGCAACTCGTACTAAAGCGAAACGAGATTTATAGTTTACAGGAAGATATGCCAAAAAGAGTACGTTCACGTTTGGTGAGTTTAGTGATAAACTAATTTATTCGCGTGAATACCCTTCGTTTAAGATTTCCTTTCATTGGATTCATCTTCTTTTCTTTTTCCATTTCTGCAGTATCATTTTTTATTTATAATTACTCGTCCCGAGCTTAAGTTGATTTTTTTATTATTTTAATTGATTTCATTGAAGTCTGTTGCGACCGAAATGAAGCACCGGTATCATCTGTACGGCACGGAGGATGAATCGGAGGCGCAGAGAAAGGTGAAACAGTCTAAACATTGTGATTAAAAGAAAATTATATAAACGGTTCACTGTAAATAATTAATAGAGACAAATGACATTCAATCGCTGTACATAATATATATGGATAATTGTACCTAACATTTTGGTCTATTCTAAACTTACACGCGATTTAGAACAGATCAAATGTATAGATTTTCATCTTTGTGTCGTTTTTGTCATTCCTCCCGTTCAATTCTATTTCGTTTCTTTCTTTATTTTCTTTTTTTTTTCTTGCTTCCGTTATTTTTATTGATGTTTCTATCGGTACGACACTTCTACCTTTAAGTACGGCAACATTTGTTGATTGCACACGTTCTAATAAATATTAAGGAATTCTATACGGATGAACAAAGATTCATTACAAATGTAACAATGAAAAAGAAAAAGATGAGGAAAAAAACTGCTGTGCAGCGAGTTATGAGTGGTTCTGGTGAGTCCCTATAATTGTGGTAAGGCAATAAATAAAAGCCTACCAATTTTTATCCGTTAGTCAAGTGACTAGGAAGATTAAAGGCTTTTATGTCATAAAAGAAGACGTACTTCTTATCCCTCGTACCTGCACACAGGTCATAACGATTTACCAAGTTTGACGAGTTGTTGAATATGGCATTAACAGGAACGTAAGGGTCGATGACATAAAATACATTTATGCGACGTATTTCTGTATTGTATATCTGCAGAATGTGAATAGGATGAGATGTTTTTAAGCGATGAACCACATGTACGTAATTTAAAAGCATTTTTTACTTTGTTCTACGAATGAGTATCTAAAATGGAACACTTGAAAAGTTTTGCCTTACATACGTGCAAATAAAGCTTGTTACACGCTGTTCAAAGCGTGTGTAGAATTGTATTTAAACATATTCATTATAATAAATCGCTTTCGGAAGGGTTCAGTAGTGGTTCGTGAATGCACTACAACATATGTTTCATAAAATTTGGTTACTTCGTAAGATAGAGAGGAACGCATACGAGTATATTATTCAAAAGACTTTGCAAATGATTGGGTATATTCTAGTTTCTCAAAGTACAACTTTATATCGTATACATATTTATTAATCTATGTAACAAACAGATTGTTGTTTTCTTCTTATTTATTGTAAAGCCACAGATATGTGAAACGAAATTCAACGAAACTTGGAATTATGGTTTTGTTCATAACGAATATATTTAATGAACTTGCAGATACAAATATCTACAAATTTATTTATATATTGCTGCGAAATTGTTATTGGATATTAATTTCCTTGACGACTATTGATCCCTTTAACGTCGACGCATTGTTATACGAGCTAATTTTGTTAGACGGGCACCACTAGCAAATTCTAGTACTCGATCGTGCACGTGTTCGTGAAATAATTTAGTGAACGTTCGCCGTATAGTATAAAAATGTGTGGGCATTATGAACATAGAAAAATGTTATAAGCCTGTTGTTCATCAACGTTGAATCGTTGTAATGAACACTCGAACATTAATTTGTCACGGTTTATTACATCAATATCACACATTTTTTGTACATTGGTTTTTGCTCTTTCTACTGTATTAAGTTTAAAATTGAACATAATTAGTGTCACGCAACGATCAATATTTAATAGAGCACAATATACATCTATGTATATTTGTAAGAGAAAAATATGTTACTGGAGAGTGTTGGTCCCCTCGAAATTCGTTCCTTACAATTCGGTTTAAACCCCAGGAAAAAGTGTGTCCGTGTGCGTGAGATGACTATATTTGTAATTTAAATTTTGTGTAATTTATGCGGAAGAAAATTATTACTTATCCCGACCAGTTCATAATATCTACCGATTGAATTTGGTTGGATGAATTGTATTAGCATTATATCTGTATATGATATTAATGATAAAAAGGAATTAACAATGTATCCGAATGTAGAAACAAATTGGATACAGCGAACAATAAAAATTAAATATATATATATATATATATATATATACACCTTTAATTTCTTTTTAGACGACTTTCGTTTTGATAAAAACATATAAACTTTCATAATCAATTTTTTCCAAAATATTTGTATTAGTATTGGGATCTACTTTATCAAAGCAAGTGAAAAGTTAACTTTAATCGTTTCTGTTTTTACAATAATTTTTGAACGAATGTCCTTATGTTCTGAAATACTGACGTAGCCGGGATATGTACATACCGGTAAGTATACTATACCACAGACGAGATATAGAAATAGGCAAGACATGCAATGTATTTTTTGGGCCACGATTTCAGGGTCCCCGGGACCCATTACCATTTCCGTGTCACTCGCAACCTTACCCACAGATTATATAATTCTTTTGTTCTTTGCTTTTATAACAAGTTTTCTTATTTCAATTGTAGTATAAATAAATGAAATAATTTTGAAAGTTGTACTTTACGTTGTTTTCTGGTAAATGACAATGAATGATGTAGAACTACTTACAATTGAGGTAAGAGATGTATATTTTTTTAACACACAAATAATAAAATTGACGCAGTGAAAAACTTGTGACGATAATTGTATGCTACAATTATTGCTTATATAGTTACTATACCAATTCTTGAATTATCTTCTTCATTGGGGCAATTTTATTGTTAACGAAAGACGCAATATATCTCGCCTGTCGTTCCACATAAGGGAAATTAAAAAAACGCAGCCCAGTTGCTCGACGCTTTTATCATATCTTTAGCAATTATATCACAGAATAATAATTGATAGAATTGGTAAATGTATAATAAATAACATCGATTGCTCAGGTCTCACCACGGGGAGGATGCTGCGAATGGAGACCCGCGCGACCCCAGCCGCAGTCAACCACCCACCATTTATAAATATTATTATTTGCAACTTAAACGCTGCTTCCTTCTGATGTATATTTGCAGGACGCTCGACATGCAAACGTTGTGCAAGATAACAATGGAAGGAAGTATTCAAATAAATGATTTAAAGAAAGCTGGAAATAACAATTTTGTTGAACCTAAGTCAATTCAAAAATCAGGATTATAATACACATTAGCTCATATGTACTATATGAATATATGTGTTTAATGAAATAGCACGTATTAAAATGATTACTTGCGGCCAATGGTGAAAATAAAAATTCCGTCGAACCTAAATGAATTAAAAAATGAAGATTATAATGCACTTTAGCTTATAAATAGTTTAACTAAATAGGATGTATGAAAATTATTAACTGTGGCGAAAGCTGAAAATAAAAATTCTGTTAGACCTGTCTTAGAGTAAAGAATAAAGATTATAATATGTTTAAATTAGCATGTACGTAGTTGAAATTATTCCAACTATTCTTAATATAAATTGAATCTTAACTTTGACTTGATGCTATGTAAGATCTTATTTAATAGCACCCTACCTTACCAAAATAGCTAATTTAATGTAGAAATTGCCTGCCTACTTAAAAAATAATTTAATTTAGAATTATCCTATCTAATTGAAAATCTGAAGGGATATAAAGGGAGGGGCAAGGGATAACATCACGATGCATCATGATGTCCTTTCATGGAAGCTTCGATAAAAATTTATCTTAACTTGGTACTAAGATGGAACAACTCGCTTTTAGTGTTAAAAAAAAGTATAATAAATTAGAACATTAAACACATTCAGTAGCCAGAGGGGCATTATAATATTAATTATCGTCCACTTGTTACAAACACGTCTGAAAACCGTAAGTGGATTATCTGTTTATCTCGCAACACTAATTTACTGCATCATTTGCAAAATCAATCACCTATGGTATTCATTATCTCTAATACAGCATTTCGTGTATATTAAAAAAACAAGAGAAGTCATGATATTCGGACGCATGACTACCGTCGAAGCAATCACCTTATGCAGCTTTAATAGCTGCCTTGGTGACTCAGGAACCGATTTATCGAAACGCTACTTGAAAATCGCGATCATTTATCATCGCAACACTAACAAGACAACACATGTAACAGCAACTACGTATACAAGTATAATTTAATATAAAAGCTACTCTAATTCAAACCACGATCTGATTTTATTCGCAACTCTAATGCAAACCGTATTCAATCATACGCGACGCTAATAAAATTCGCGATTTGCCCAACACGATGATGAGTGCTGAAAACAATAAACTACAACCACAGTATACAAAGGCGAGCATAGTGAGAAAATAGTAAGAAATGAATGACCTCTCCATCCAAAGGATGCAGAGCCATTGATAGTTGCCCTCTTGAGCGACGATTTATCGGGCCTCTTCAGCATTTAGCCACTTCTTTTCTTCGAGCGCAATGCCCGCTGAAACTTAGTCTGGGCTCGAGACTCTATCCGCAAAAAAAAGAAAATAAAATAAAAATCTAACCGCGTAACTAAATGGAACACACGTGGACGAATCACGACCAAATACAATGGTAAAAATTGCGATTACAGAAAATCGTAAAGATTACGATTAAAATTGTAATCGATCTTCGCCTACACGCGCAGCCTCGAGCATAATGTGGCACGTTCGTTTCGGGCGAAATCGCGACCACGACCGCGAAGGATTCGAAAAATCGATAGGCAGGGCCAGAGGCGAACGCATTTTCGTTCGCGCCACAGCTTCGCCGTCCATTTTTCAAATCAGATTTCCTGAAACAGGTTGAACACGCGAAATACATGTATTGCCTACCCGATCAGAGACTGTGTCAACCTGCCCGGCCCTACCTACTTATGTCTATCAGGCACACCAGAGTTATACTACCTATCCTACTTAGAGCTATATTTCAAAAATGACAAAGCATTCGCACAAACACACCTCATTCCTCATAGTATTATAATTTGTTATGAAATTCCCGAGCAGGCGCAATTCCACAGCCTACCCACATACACATACATACATACATACTTCATCAGTGACGCATAAAAACATCCCCTTCAGTGATGCACTGACTCTACTTCCGATAGCGAATATGAGACAAAAATACAAATAAAGGACTATGTACGCGACCAGAAATTATATCAGCGACCAAACTAAGATGCTACTTTCGCGATTGAAATAATTGAAGAGGAGCACCGGTGCTCTGGTCAAAGTATTAATATCTAGTACGTGAAAAACACTGACTCCACAATCGCGTGTAGCTAAAGTGTGAACGAAAATTTAAGCAGAGCCACTTGCTCTGAAAAAGCTAGAAAACTACGACGCAAATACTGACTCTACCGACCGCATTGCGCGCGGTCAGAAAATTTTCTGAAAGAAAACATGTTCATCCTATCGTGTGTTTGCTATCAGTGATATATGTGTATGGAAAATAAATATGCACGAGAGATATGCAAGTGTGCATTAAAAATATGCAAATATGCAAGGCAAATATTCAAGATTAACAATACATGTGATCATTTTGTGATCATTGTGACATACCACAACATAGGTATGTACATATGCAATAAGTTATTGCATATGCTTTAATATAAAACATTAAAACATATGCATTAACCAAAAAGTGCAAAACAAAAAACCCTATTCCAATTGCAACTACTTAATTGTAATTGGTAAAGAAAATCGAATTGTTTTAATAAGTATTTCAACTGTTGTTGTTTCATCTTAGTATCAGTCACGCATCATATGAAACCAATATGAAAATATAATTAAATTGCTCACATACACAGGTCTCGGCTGCATTGAATTATTAGGCATCATTGCAGCTACTTTGTTCCATATAATCAACTCTCTCCATACGCCTGCACCAAAGAATTACAAATAAATAAAACAAGTGCACAAAAGCACTGATAATTGTGATACAGTAAAGCAATAATTCCACTGGAATTCTGTAGACAATGTGAATATTCGATTTGCAAATGTATAGACACACGATGTTAACAAAAGATATAGTATGAAGGAAATATCATGTGAAATGGTAATTGCAATCCTATTGAATAAACAGCAGCGGTAATAGAGTGCAAATAATTGTGGTATAGCTATTATGAACGTACCACACTGATTGTGAGAGATGTCTTCCTTTTTTTTGCCAGCTCGGAGTCAAGTAGTAGAATGACAACCTTGGCGATCGTCCGTTGCCGTTCGGTTATGTTCGGTACGCAACTAAAGCCAAACATTATTTTTGTTTACGATCGCTTGCGTTTCCTAGAAATATTTCAATGCATACGTTACTTGGTAAGTGACCACAGCCAGAAACAACGATGAAATACTCGGAAATAATTGCTTGTATTATGTTACTACTTGTTTACAACGCGACTGTATGTCATACCAGTATTATACGTGATATGAATGATAATTTAATAGAGATATATTGCTACAATTCTACTTTTTTCAACAAGAAATTTGAACAACGCTTACCTCTCGGCGAGAACTTGATTTAACAATATGGCGCCGCGTCACTCTGCTTCTGCGCATTCCCGTTTGAACGTGTCGCGTTCGCGCCATTTCTGATTCAAAGCAAGCGAAAGAGACGCCATGAAACAGACTCCAACTGAAATTACAGATAAATATGTTAAGAATTACCAATATTATAATAATGTTGCTAGAAACTGCAGAATATATTGGAAAATAATGGAATTCAGGACTGAAATACGTATACGCATACGTAAAAGATGATACGTATATGCATGTTCGAGGCAATTAGAAAATGCACGCCACGCGGTGTGATTTGCGATTCCGTTCACTGCACAATATTTTCTTATTTTCTTTCAAAATATTCACATATTCATATTAACAAAGAAACCACAGAAAACTTGAGAGGCAGGGAAATGAAGACAATGTATATATAGTTTCCTGCCTTCAAGAATATATTAGATTATGTGACATACCTCAATTCGACGGACACTCTGAACACGTCAAATCGCTACGAGATCCATTGGGCAAAAGAGGCAGATTTTTGAAATAGATTGCGCTAATTGGCTGACGACTGGTTCGGGGTGGGGGTGGGGTTCCTTCTTTAAGGCGGGTGTTTTTTGAATATACAGTATGAATATTAGTCAACTAGTGGGATACGAATATACTTATTAGTAATAATAAACGCGCCTGTGTAATAAAATGTTTGTAATGTTTGTTGCGCTATAGAATAAGTCAACTATTTATGTCAAACTAATATTTCTCTTGCCTTGACTTTATTTAATTTACGATTCCTGCCGTAGTGAGCGTTTAGAATGTTTCCTACCATATTTTCACACCGCCACCGACGAGACAAAGAACTTGGTGTAACTCGTCTGTGATTAATTCGCCCCGTTGAAACATTGACCGAGAAATAATGTTACTGATTTCACCCAAAGCATTCACATACATGTACAATATTCACGCAACCGCATGAGGCCTGTGTCCCCAACACTACTTCAGTAAATAATAGTTCCTCAACGGTCCACTGTTCATGAGCAGAGGACGCTCAAATCAGTGTCGGATTTCTGAGTCGGTATGGCCGTCACGGTGGGCCACCAAAGTCCATAAGATGACTCGTCTATTCGTATAACTCGTCTGTGGTTCCGGTAAGTATACTATATGTACTTTCGGTCCCTACAATTTGAAATTTAGGCTGCTCGAATTATATGGAAACAAACATACATTTCAATTACTGAAGGCAATGAAGGTAACATGTACGAAAAGGATACTCCTTTTATAAGGTAAAGTATACTCTAGTAATTACTTGCATATTTTCATTCATTACTACACCATTATAAAAGTGTTATCAATAATTCTGTTGACTTTGAATAGTTTAACTATAAATTACATATACGTGAAAGAATATTAGAAACACATAGTATATATTTCATGAGAGGCCATTGAATATCAGAGTCGGCGGCCCATTACAGGATAATGAGCACGCTGAATAGCTAACACCTTTGATCGATTGAAAACTTTTACGCTATTACAACTGAAAGTAATGTAATCGTAACTAATTACAAAGGTAGATTACGCTCTAAAAAATCGTACAACTCGGACAAATAGTTATCTAAATTTGTTTAATTTGCAAACATTTTATTCATTTTTATTTAAGTGTGCCAAATCATTGGTATGTAGGATTATACAAAGTATAGTATAGAAAAATATATTCGCGCAATTATTTTACATTTCTGCAGTGTAATGGTTAACAATTGTAATGCTTTCAAAGGACAAACGTTAATGAACGATCCGTAAACTGCGCCATCGTGTACGCTTGCGTATGAAAAATAGGTAAGAGAGAGAGAAAGAGAGAGAGAGAGAGGGAGAGAGAGAGAGAGAGAGAGAGAGAAAGAGAGTGAGAGAGGAAGAGTAAGCGAACGAAAGACGGCACGCCGTAACAACGACACGGTCAGTCTTCTGCGAACTTTCGGGGGCGATAGTTGTTTCGTTGAGAAGTTATCGGCGGAGTTTCTTGTCGTTCGTCTTTCCTGCTCGCAACTTCTCCATTTTTACGATTGCTCTACACTTTGACAACCCTTGCCAATATAGGTGAGTTCTCTCTTAATTATATTTTATATCTTTGAACAAATTGTCATGGAATTTATACGTCCAAAATGTCAACAACACACAATGTGCCCGATTCTCGGCGTCAGTTCACACAATATCTCGTTTGAAATTACGGAGCAATGAAAATAAGCACGTATTATATATTCACGCGAATCTGGTGTCCATTTCGATTGCGAGACACATCACATACATAACAGGGACGTTTTGCCTTTGTTTTCCAACTAACGCTTCCTCTTCCTTGACATATACCCTTATTTTTACTTGTTTTCCCCATCGCGGGAATTTTATTTATTTATAATTTTATTGATAGGTTTCATCGGTGAATCGATTGATTTGTTGTGTTGAAGAGAATTGACAAATTCGTTAACATTCACCACCCAGAAATTTTCGCAGAAAACGTTCAACATGCATCGTGATTTTTTCTTTTCCTTTCATGTTAAATTTTATTGAAAACCTCGAAGCAGTAATATCATAACGATTTAGAAGGGGGACAAGATCTAAGGAAAAGGAGAAGTTATGATCGTACGCCGGTGATTTCTATGACCGCGTTTCGCGAATTATGTCGTTAACCGCAGCAAAGTCACGGTTTTCAGGTCTCAACTATGTACTACTTCCTACTTCCTACTACCGTTTCTATCTAAATGTCACTAAATGCAGTACGTGAATATGCAATAACGCAACTCGTTATACTGCATATTCAATGTGCGCTTGACGATACACTAAATGTTGCAATTAAATATAGTACATATGCTGAATGGAATTTTGGAATACGGCTCACGGTACATTATTTCATGCTTTGTGAATATTTCTGTGAGCGGACGGTGCGATGTTGTTATTTGTGTCGATTACTCGTATGTTATATTCAATCTAATGTTATTGGCATTACTGATTGTATGTCGAACAAGTAACGTTTACTGTTATCATCGGCAATGCCGTCATAGGAATTCGTCTTTGTCCAAGTTCGTTTCATATTAAATTCAATATTGATCTTGAACGCGCTCGGAATTAGTCATCGCATTAATCGTGTGTATGTTAAGGTTTCCTCATATTTGACGTAACGTGTGTTTTTTTCCCCTCGTTTTTTTCGTTGCGTTCATGACCCTGCACGAGAATGATTTTGACGTTCAACTTTTCACTGTGTTTCATACTTTCAACGTATAATCGTAAATTGTCCCAGTCAATCGAAAATATTATTATAATTATATGTGCTAATTTTTCTTTGTTTATTTAATATTTCCATTATTTACATTACCTGGAATACAGCACGATAGCTAAGGACACATTATAAATAGTACCTATTTCTACGTTCGTAGTGTTAATTTTATCGATGAAACATTATTGGCGGCGAATATTTGAAAATGAGAATTACTCTTATGACCTTATGGCTTTTTCAGCCGTGGAATAATCAAAATATATATATATATATATATATATAATCTTTTGAAATGATTATTAAATGGTTTTTTCAAGTGAAATTCGTTGAGAAAATGGCGATTTATAAGATACATTCATTCATATCGGATCGCTGCAATTTACAGTATCTACTATCTACTATCATATCTGAAATTGCTTAGCGGTTCTCTTCACTTTTAATCATATAGTTTCTCTATTTGTATTTTTCGATTTGATCCTGGCAACGCCTTATAAAATTCCTAATATTGCTAAACGCCCTCCCGTATAACGAATCATTTTCCTTCAATGTTAAGAAATAATTACGTTTGAAACGCCCTCCCGTAAAATGAATCATTTTCCTTCAATGTTAAGAAATAATTACGTTTGATAAGATCTGGTTTTGTAGAAATCTCGTTTTCGTTCTGGTCTGGTAATGAACTGAAAGAACTATCAGAACTAGCAGAATATACATACAGAGTTTCAGAAAATGCACGGTTAAAATTAGAAACACGGATACAAGTTACAAACTACTTGTATGGTAACTAATTTATCATGCGGCTTAAAATTTTCGTGTGCTTGCTTTCTGGCTTATTACATTTTTTCGCTATTATTTAATTCGTTGCAGTCTATCACAAAATCATAACAAACCATAAATTGTTTTAAAAGAAATGCATTGTTCCTCTTGAACTTTGATAAATGATAAACTGATATGCATAAAATTGATTAGCTCCGCTAATTTGGTAATTGAACAAGGCAGTTTCACTGGAGCAAAGCGTTATTCGCTAATAAAAGTGATTTCTGCTAAAGAAGAACATAATCCTCAAACGCAATCCACGAGGAGGTTACACAGCAAAGTTGTGTGAAATATGCCGTACATTAACAAAAATAACAGATGCTTTATAACTTGGTTGCGTGAAACGTAACTGAAAAATGAATGAATTCAAAGTTGAGAATTTTTCCGCTGTCGAACTTGTATTGCGGTACAATAGGAGCACGTTTGCGTGCCGCAACAATACTAGTGTGTTATTCAATAGTCATTGAATGAGACGTTTGATCGGCCTTCTATTATTTTATTTTTGTTTCGCCAAGGAGACTCCGCTATCAACCATACTAATGGTCTATTCTTATCCCCAAAACGTAGCTGCCTCGCCGATAAAGTAAAGATGAACGTGAAGATTGGTTGTTTTAAGTCAGCTACGCTATTATCTACTTGGATAGTTATATTAAAATCAATACGTACTGCATCCAGAATGAACTTGTAGTGTAAATTCTGCAATGGCCAAATTATGTTGCGGTATTATTATTCTTTGTCAGAATTTTCATTCGAGACACCTGATTCTAGTGTGATCGAATAACACATATTCCAACTATATAAATTGTTTACAAATACTTGATTAAAAAATTGTAGCGTGACAGTAGATTTGAAAGAAGATTCGAAAAATAACCGATACACTACATAGTACTCCGAGTACATACTCCGAGTACAGTGGAGGTTCAGTTTCACTGGAAGGGTGAAGCTTTAAGGCGAAAGAAGTGTAATGAAATTTGGTTGGATTTGTGCTTACGACGCATCGACGATGAAGTTAGAGACCATTTGAGAAAATGAAAAGCGGGAATCGTATTTTTTTTTTGATCGTTCCTAGTGCGACGTTTAGTAACCATAGCGAATGTGAACTCATGCACAGAGGTCACGAACGCGTGTTGAGCACATGAATTATTTTCACGGCCTTTTCTACACGGTACCGCGTATCGCCACGACGTACTTACGTAACAAATTTGATTTTTTGTTAAACGGATACACATGTATTTTCTATAGTGCAAGTATTGTCGACAAAATGGACAAGTGCGTTGGTAATTTTAAAGGACGAACATCTGTACAACGTGGTACTCTGGGGATATTGGGGATATTGGGGATATTGGTATTGTTAGTGGAATGAGTTGTAATGGTAATTAGACCCTGGTGACTAAATGGATCCCTGCCGGTGTGGTTGAAATTGAAAAATGTTTCGTTACAGGAGTCGGTTTATTTTATTAATCCAGAGCACGTGCATATAAATAGGTGTACACTTGGATAATTTCGGCAGTATTACGTTGAATTATACATACTATAGAGTGGATTTATAAAGTGTTTGCATTGGCAATTTTCTTTCCGATGATTTTACGCAAGCAATTATCATACAGAAGTATCGTAACCGTTTGAAAGCTTAATAATTTACTACGAATTATTTGGAAATAGATTATCATTATGAAATAACGGAAGAAAAATAATCGCAAAGTATAATAAAAGCCTGTTCGTTTTTGTCATTGTGTGAATGCAAAAAAAATTGCACGTAAATAATTATTACTCCATTGCTTTGAACTTTGAATAGGGACAGTTGGCCGCAGAATAATTTCATTACCATATGTTCTTGTAGTTTTATAGTTATTCGTTGGCATGTACTATACATGTATGTATATGAAAAGATTATTAGATATACTCATTTTCAACATTCCTTTGGGCTACAAAGTTTAACAAATCTGCATGAAATTTTGTGTACGACGGGGCATGTATAGCTATTTTGAGTGCAGCAGCCGGAGAAGTCAAGAGGAATGCCCGGGGCTATATTTCTCTATATTTCTCAGTCAGTTACAAGATTTTTTTCATAGAAATAAATTACACTGGTCATATTGGCAATTCACTGAACTACACGTGTTAAACGTTATAGAAATTCTGCTACATTAGAAAGGAGGGGATATAAAAGCAGATCCGTTACCGTAATTATAAGTATGTATATGTATATACATATGTGGCAAATCATAGACGCTGATTCGTAATTTTTTTTTCCCCCAAACAAAGATTACGTGTACTATTACAATACATCGGTCTTAATATTATGTTGATCAGCCACATGCAGGAAATGGACAATTATGCTTATATGTAAATGGGTATCCCATCGATACAGCTTTGTGCGTGGAAAATGGCGTGGAAAATGGCGTGGAAAATGGCGCGGAAAATGGCGTGCATACGATGACTTTAACGAAGCTCGTGCCTAATTGTTGAACATTTATTTCTTCCGAACAATGCAGCGAATTATTTCCGACCAAATTGTACGCGGCATAAGTACATACGTAAGTACATATGTATTTATGGGTGTACAGCGGATTTGATAGCGCCCGAAAGTGATAGTACCCTTTCGTCGTCGTTGCTTCCTGATTACGAATTCAGCGGTGAAATACGAAAGCATACAGTTGAAATACATACATATACATACGTACAGTTTGGAATTGAATGAACTTGGCAAGGTTCGATTCCTCATAGAACAAACACCGCGAAGAAGGCTTGTGTTTACGTAAAATTTGAATGCGGACATGAGAATCGTAGATGATGAATATAAAGTAGGCTTTGGTGAATTTTTGCGTTACATACCACTGGTTGGTTTCGTAGAAATGGAAGAGGACAGATTGGTAGGGGTATGCCGGTCTATGTAAGTACATTTTCGATTCACTATTTTTAGTTAGAGGTTCGCAAGGACACTCGATAACGCATTATCAGCGTTACTTGAAAAATCTCCACAGCAGTTATCAAACATTTTTTTCCCTCGAACGTTGGGTGCCTTCGGACACTTTTGATAGGAGAAAAAAAGTTCATTTGATTTTATCTTATTCTAAGGTTCCCGATCGTGGAATTTCAGCCACGCGTCACTTATATCCGATGAACGATGAAATTCGAATAAGTATTGTTTAAACATTGGATTATTCCAGCACGGAGCGATAATTATTGGCTTATACATGCCGCGTCACACTCGTTCGAATATCGACCTGATTCGTTGTTGGAATATTGTTGTTCAATATAGAAACGTTGTACGGAGAATGCAGCTATATTATAGAATGTAATCACAGAAAGATAGGTATGCAGGTGGAAAGAGGATCGTTATCGAAACCTAAAAGAAGCACAGAATTATTCTGTATTAAAATATGTTACATATATTAAACACTGGTAGAACATGCGAAAAAGAACTGTAACCGTTCAAGCATGGAATTTGCTTGAAGAAATATAGGTATTGAAATAAAAGCAGTTGTTCCAGTGGTTGATTGCATAGCAGAGAATTGGTTTCAACTGGAGAACTGGATACAGGATGAATTCTGTGCTACCCCCAGTTGTTCGCCAGTCATCGACGAGAATAATCGGCAGGATATTAATTGTACTCGCCAAAGAGAAAATGCAGAGAGCACGCTGGAGGTTGACAGCGAGAATTGCTCGCAACACGTTGAACGCTCACAGTTTGTTCGTAGTAAGAAGCGTGCTGGAGTGTAAAACTTTCTAAAAATATATGTGGAATAGGATTTGCTTTCTTCTCCGGAAACAGAGTGAAAGTATTTCTCCTTTTTTTCCTTCTTTTTCTTTTTCTTTTTCCTTCGTTCGATTCCGAATCGAAGTTGAAGTGTATCCAGTAGTTATCCCGATCTAGTGGAGGGTGTAGGCGCACCTGCATATTCTTTTCTCTGATTGTGAGTACATAATACGATCGTGCTGCTTAGAAAGGCGTTTCAGCATTGAGAACAGTGTATACAGTGTATAGGTACATTTAACAGTCATGGGAATTTTATTAACATACGTACAGTTGAAAATGTATCGATTCACTTACTACTATTTAACTGCATGAAACATTCGCAATTGATTTTTCTTCAGATATTGGGCAGATATTGGGCAGATATTGGGCAGATATTGGGCAGATATTGGGCAGATATTGGGCAGATATTGGGAAGAATATCTTACGATAAAGATCGCGATGTAAGATAACTGGGTAAAATAATTGTAGCAAAGTTGTCTAGTAAATTTGTGGAACGTTTCTGTCATCTATTCCGTAACGCAGAATTTATTGAAACAGAACGCGTATATACTACTACAAACTGTAATACGTCGTTCTAAGGGGGAACGTGATTATGAAATTTATACATATACAGCTGTAGCTCCTGCGTGTAACTCCTGAAAAGGAAATTATGTACACGCATGTATATGTCTGTAACGATGAAATTCGAAACGCGGAGATATTATGCGATGATTATTACAACGATGATGTGTTCACCAAGTGTGTTTTCGTAATTTCTGAACTGGAATTGCTAGATCGTTGCAAAATCTCTGGTAGCATGTTATTTTGCGCAAGTGCCGCTCCATGAATGAGGCACTTTCAATCTTCTTCACCGGGACATCGAAATCGAGACTTCCCCGTGAGACCTTCCGGTGATTTTTGCGAATCTACTTTTTAGTTAAATCAATTGCACCGATCGATCAAGATCGATTGCATCAAGCCACTAAAACGAATATTCATTCGGACGCCCTCCATTCGAGTTATTGTCCACATGATTTCCTGTCCGCTTCCCTGCTTCGTCAATGCATATTTTATATTTGAAAGAAATGGAAAAGCTACGATCCCCGGCTGGTTCGAGCAAAGTACGCAGAGGCGGTATGTATTGCGTAATGAATCGCGTGAAATACTTGAGAATTTTGTCGACATATAATTATCTGACTGACACCTCTTGTGAGTAAGAGGTTTATTATACGTATGAATGTATATCACTACCAGCATCACTTTCAGCATCACTTTCAGTATAAATTTAATGCGTCCAATTAAGGTGTTGAATTGTAATTGCGGTATATGTACATATGTATACATATGTATACGTATACCTACAGAGAATATCGAGCAAGTTCGAAGAACTACGTTGTATACATGCTTGAATAGCACAATTTTCTACCATTTCATTATTAACCTTTGCCACGACGTATCTAAAGTTTCATCGGTTCATTAACCGTCTCGACATGGCAATTAAAATGAATAATGTACAAGCACTGTTTCGTCGCGGAAACTGACGTATAATATAAATCGTAGAAATACGTAGAAATACGTAGAAATACGTAGAAATACGTAGAAATACGGTCACCCTGTACGAGTTGAAATTGTTGTTCTGCCGAAGCCAGAAAGATATGTAATTATAGTGCAGCATGACCTTGTACACGAATCCTTACCTAATATTTCTTATTTCGTGGAAAACACCTCTTTCAGATATTTTCCTTCTGGCGAAATGAAAACAAGTCGGGTCGTTTAAGTTAATCGTGTACTCGAATATGGATTAAATTGGACGGAAAGCCGTGACATACAAAGTTGAACATACATATAGATTGCGGTCTACTGTAAGTAGAGTATAATACTATGCGGGATGAAGAAAAAAATAGAACGATGGACGGTAGATGAAGGTGCGCGAGCATGAAAAACGCGATGTGAAAACTAATTTGTCTTGACTGTCTTGACGTTCGAGATAATTGTTGGATAAACGGCCCCGCGATGTGGTGCGTGTGCTCCATTGAATCAGAACACTTGTAGTTCAAGATCACAATATCTATGATACTTGCACCATTAATCTAACTGTCTGTTTACGAGCTAGACCGATTGTCCACAAAGTGGAAAGACACGTAGTGTCTTGGACTGATAAGACGTCCGTGAACATTGCTTTATCGCTGCCTTCTTGTTTTCCCTTTCATTTACTGCCACTGTCGTTGCTTGTTTTAATTCACACGAAGCATCTTTAAGATCATAAATTTCAATTGTGAAACGTGTGAAATTTATTACAGTGTACATATGTGCTATTATTTTCTCAAGCTTCCTTCCTTCCTACATCTGGCCTACAGATTTCAACATTCACAATTCAATTGTCAGATTGAAACAGATTTTCAGAACAGAATAGAACAGAACAGAACAGAACAGAATCATTCAACTTTAAGCCGATGCAAAAGAAGACTTTCTTCTTTTTCTTCCCTTAAATAATTGACCTTCTCGGATCAGAAACAATGTACATAGATAATAATGTTTATTTGCACGATTAGATTAGGATGGTAATTTATGCGGACCGTGGCTGAAAAATCACTATCGCCTGTATCGATTCAATAGAGGACACTTGCATCTTTGTTGCTGTGAAATATATTTCTTGCACAAGCACTTTGACCTCGTATGCTAGCAAACATTTATTAACTTGGAATGATATGCTAAACGCTATCCCTATGAGAATCACCGTCGTATGCGAAATACTTCATACCCAGTCCTGTTATATTTTCTAGAGGCACTAAACAACGATATAATTGCTACTGGTATTAGGATTAATATTGATAATCATTTTTACTGGCCTTATTGCTTTAGATAATCAGGTAAATAATAGTACATCACGAATATACCTAGCAGTGCCTACTCCTTCAATAACTCCTTTAATAACTTTAACACTGCACGCACCGTTACGTAGCCCATTATGTGATATTGTGTGCCTCTTATACAATATAGAATTATCCCATGTTTGTTCTGGCGATTTCTTGCATTCACGTGAAATTATCTCTTCAGAGTTCGAAAATCACGAACCACTCTTTCGTTCCCCCCGTCTTACTTATTTATTATTTTCTCGCATGACGTGATCGAAATTAGGTTTTTCATATTGCTGGCGTGTTCGTGGAGGCAACATTATTGTACGGATAATATTGTAAAATAAACGTGCCTTAACTATAGCACAATTTTGTCCATCCTTATACGTGTAAGAAATGGATGAAATGTAATTTTAATAAGCCGATTAATATTTCTTTATGGGTGGGAAGATCTGATGATAACGGATGTGATCTAGAGCAGACAGAATGGCAGATAGCCAAGAACATAGTCAGTGGCGGGAAGAAATAGGAAGAAGGAAATGCTGAAAATATTGTTTGTGTCGAGTGTCGTAAGAAGTAGACGAAGCGTGTACGGTAAAAATTCACTTCGGCGAATAGGAAGAAAATTTCAGTTTGTCACAGTAGGGTGAGATCGGCGTCAGAACTGTATGTATTGTACATAATTGCTAAAGTATCTTGGACGAAACTCGGAGAATTAATTCGAACAGTCCTAGCTGTCTCCTAGCTGTCTCCTAGCTGTCTCCTAGCTGTCTCCTAGCTGTCTCCTAGCTGTCTCCTAGCTGTCTCCTAGCTGTCTCCTAGCTGTTTCCTATCTGTTTCCTACCTGTTTCCTACCTGTTTCCTACCTGTTTCCTACCTGTTTCCTACCTGTTTCCTACCTGTTTCCTACCTGTTTCCGAGCTGTCTCCTAGCTGTTCGTGTCACCATTCAAATATTTTCTCACTCATTCCCTTTTTCTGAATATTCTGAATATTCGATATACAAGTCGTAGTACATATATGTACGTGCAATTTCGTATGTGGTTTATCGGAAGTTATTCTGTATTAAAAGTGGACAGAAATATTATATATACATATTTATGATTCTCTTGTAACGGATTGCTGTGATTTCAATCCATTACCTTATCGATAAGTATAATACTTTTCACAGTTATACCGTTTAAATTGTTTTACATCGCAGTATGTACATACCTCGTAAATTACAAAATGCCAAGGGTGCATCGTAAAATAAGTTTAGGCCTGCTACCAATGCAGTAATGAAAATAGAAATAATTTATTCCAGTCGAATTTAATGCGCGCTACTAATTGATGCGTCAAGGACGGGTCTTGAGTGCACTTTGTACACTTTTTCCCAACCTTTTGCTACAATCTTTAGCCGGTTCGATTACTATTACGACACGAATACCAGAGGCACGTTGTATATGGTACTTTGGTTGGTATGTTAAACGCGATCTCGTTGCCGGAACAACTTTCAGAAATGCCAAAGCAGCAGGTGTTCGTTCCCATCTCTAAATCAATGATCAACTCGATCGTTCAATCGTTCAATACTTTACGGGCTCAAGTTGTTTCATTACTCGTTTAATACCTACGATTACATCGGACCGAGATATATTTCGTGAAATATTAACGTACATATGTAGTTTAATTGTCTGGAATTTTCGCGATTCAATCGTAAGAGTACAAAGAAAGAAAAAGTTTAACTGATTCCACGCACTAGGCACGACCCGGATGCCCGTTATTAAATATAGACTTGCTTGAAAAGTTACCACGCGGTGAACTTTCTTATTATACACGTAATAAATATAATAAAGATTTTGATTGGCGAAGAATGAAAAAGTGTGGTATATAAGAAAGTTATCGTAAGAAGAAGTAGTAATGTAAATGAACATACCAATTGAAGAAAAGTTTGTGTTGTTTATTGCAGAGTCAAGTGTGGGAGAATTATGCGAGAACTATAATCGGCTGTACCGTACAGCGGAGCCGAGGGCAATCGATCAATCGAAGAGTGTGGCAAGAAACAAGCAAGAAACAAGCAAGAAACAAGCAAGAAACAGTGGTGTAGTGCTCGACATGCGATTACAAACGTGAATCGCGATCAGAACGAAGATATCGGCCGTGAAGTGAAGAGACGACACTCTAATTACGAGCCGCAATAGTTTTGTTTCCACGTGAAAAATGACCACTCCGGCGAACTGTTCCCCGTCCAGATCGTCGTTAAGCTGTTGCCAAATCGATCACAGCAGCCACGACGACGTCCATGGGGTAACGATCGCAGCAAAGAAGGGCTACATTTTTCAAGAGAAACATTCTTTCCCGAAACGACCGGAAGTGGATTTGCTTTTTAATGACCTCCGCTACACAGTCAGGGAATGGGACCTTCGCAGCATAAGACCAAGTACGTTCGAATTAATTTCATTGGATTATCATAATCGTCTAATTATTGTTATTGCTACTAGATTGTCCAAACAAGTCAAGTACAGTTTTTGAAACTTTCTTGCAATAATATTCTGTTGTATGCCTGAAGGCTATAATCACTGCATTGCTAAATAGAATTTTAAAGAAATGCCTCTACTTGGTGAATAGTAAAAATGTTCCACAGATAAGAATTTTCACCCTTTCACTTTCGCTTCAGCACTCTCTCTCTCCCTCTCTACTTAATTAAATTAATCAATTGAATCTCTAAAAAATAGATTGTTCGCTGTGTAGCGATTATGTACTCCTGTCCAGGTAAGATCGTCGGCTGGATTTTTCTTAAGTAACATCGATTTTGACATAAAACATGAAAACAGTAGAAATTATAGTTCGCATCTCGCTTTTGTCGGAAGATCGATAGTAAAACTGTCGCAATTCTAATAGAATAATTTGCAATTTGTCCAATTATCATTTGGAACAAAAAGAAAAATAGTCATGTTTGATTTATTATCGTTACTTCATGGTCAAAGGTCGGGCATTCAAGCAATTGCTATTGCAATCATAATACATTTACATAATAATTATACAATGGTTACGTTAATATTACCAGAAGCTTGTTTTATAGAAAGTAGACGGAGTTCGAGTTTATCGTTCTTCATCTATCTATCCTTTATCATTATGCAAATATATGTTTTCTTTCATTTAGTTCAATTCATTGTACAATTTACATCTTGCACAGTGTTTCCAGCATTTCATATTGTCGTTGTACGTAGCTTTAAATTAATTGAATTCATTTATTCTACCAGTAAGAATTAATTTTAATTAATTGTATTGATGATACGTGTCTCTTGTATTATTATCCAGATGAATGGAGTAAAAAGTATTACTCTTTCTCAGAATGTTAATTACTTCGAATGTTATTTAGTATGTTATTGTGCGGCTATCGCAACTACCGTAATAAATATTTCTCGTTCGCAATGTGATGTTATAAGAAGCGACGTAACGGATAAAGAAATATTGCATCGATTCCATTTCTTAAACCGAAGCTTCTATTCCAAGTTCGCAGAGATTAGCAAGCGATTACTGCACACTTCACATCGCTCGATTTTAATCAGATACTTAATCGACGTGACACGAGTATCTTGTCAAAGATTACAGATCAAACGAGATCGATACATGTCTATACACATTTATCATAAACTTCTTTCCACTCTTCTTTCGAGAATTAATAATCATCTTCGAAAGAAGGAACGTCTTGAAAGGAATGAACTGCTTTTTCCCGTCTTTGAACTGTGTGTTGAACTGTGTGCTGAACTGTGTGTTGAACTGTGTGCTGAACTGTGTGCTGAACTGTGTGCTGAACTGTGTGCTGAACTGTGTGCTGAACTGTGTGCTGAACTGTGTGCTGAACTGTGTGTTGAACTGTCGAAAAGAACTCTGAAGAACCGGAAGAATGGAGAATGACTTTCAGGAAAATAAATGAGTATTTATTTTCAATCCGTACACCTCAGATCGTTTTAACCCTTTGACTACGGCAGACTTTGAGACGCACCGGCCGTACCATACGGTAGGAATTGATTCGCGACGTACACCGAGAACGGTGAATCTTTTCGTTAGGCGTGCATTCCTCGGAAAGTATATTCAAATCATGAAAACACTGAATTACACTACATTCAAACAATATTATTTATTTCTTTGTTTTCTGCATTAGTTGGTGAAAATAAATAGGTGGTGCGAAAGCGCATAAAGGCACCTACAGTACAATAAGAGCAATATTTTTCAGCGCCAACAGTAGACAAAGGGTTAAATCGTTTACAATCATCTACGGACAGAATCGAGCATTTCGCAGAATTACCAATTTAATATGGAGATCGAGATCGAGAATATCGATGCGATCTTTGCAAGAATCTTCGGAAGAATTCGTTTGGAGGTTCGTTTGGTGATTCGTTTGGTGATTCGTTTGGTGATTCGTTTGGTGATAGGTGAGTGGTTGATTAAAGATCACGTTGCCCAAGTGGATCGTGCGCGTTTCTACGGTTCTTTAGCGCAGTTCTTTAGCGTATTAAATGACGTTCATTGGCATCGAGAGAAAGCGACGTGGAAGTGGTCCTGCGAGTAGCAATGAAAGTTTTAAACGGAGAAAGTACCGCGGAGCATTTTGAAAAGAGTTGACCGTGTTAGAAGTTGGCAAAGAAGGATCGCGCTTGCAATTGAACGGAAATGGAGTGTGCAACCGTTTGGATCAGTTGCCTCTAGTATATGTACTGTTATACATTTTATGTATGCATATGTATAATTATAGGGACGCATTTGCATAGTTCTATCTTTAACGTTACTCTCGTTAACTTGTTTTCAATTCATATCTTCTAGTGAATTCAGAGACAAATGATCGTTTTTTCTATGAATTAGTTTTCGCTCGATTACACGTATGATACATATATGTATACATACATATATTTATGATATTCCAATGAATGTTAAAAGTGCGCTTCTCCGGTTTCACTGCGCAAACTGGTATGCCTCGTTCTTGATCGATCGTCGAGCGAAACTTGAACTTTCTCAAAGCGGAATAAATATTTCTGCCTCAGCGGGAATTTTCTCGTGTACACGCAAAGAATTCAATTATCTTCAATTATTCAATTATCTCGCAGGCAGATGGTGCAAATTATTTTCAATGAAATTTGACAAATCTACCAGGCGACTAATTGAATATATCTAATAAATAAATGAAACTTACACCCTAATGCAAAGGTCGCGATGGATAGACATTGTGAGTAATGTTGCCGATCGGCCAATCAAATGGATCAAGTTTTCCTCGTAGATGTTTTTTTCCACATAGCAGATGTTACTGCTCGGCCAAGTATTGATAAATGTAAACGTTCGTGGCAATTTTCATCATAGATTACATTTCTCTTTATTTATAGTCGAATTTGTTTCTATGAACCGTGATAGAAAGAAACGAACAATATTATCAAAATGTTAGGTTTGTAGAAATTATTCGAAAAATTTTGATAGAAACAATCGCAAGATTTATACTCCTGATAGTGAGAAAATTTGGCAGTAATTGTAGAGTTGCCTGCATATGATGGAATTGGTAGGCCAGATCCTATACTAATGAGAATGAATACAGGTACATACTTGTGTAGTTAGTTACGTTGTGACTGGGTGTATCGAGGCAGTGAAAGGAAATTCAATTTGACTGTGGTTACATGAAAGTGGATGTAGACTATGCCAAGTTCATGTTGCTCGACGCAGGCCTATCAACATTAGAACCTCCCGGATGACCTTCAAGTTTTTAGTAACACCCCTGGTTAGGGGTGGTAATCGCTGAAACCTTTCGAATCGAACAGAAAAATGCTTTATAGAAGCCTGCCTTCTGATTTCCCTGAATAGTACATATATGCGCCGCTCATTAGCCAAAACTGTTTAAAAACTCACTATTCGTGAGTGAGCAATATTAGCAACAGAATTATTTTGGAATGTATTCGAGAGTGCAAATACACTCAATCCCGATGCATCGTGTCTCTGCCTTTCAACTTCATAAACAGCACGGAGTAGTCGTTATCGTTTACACGCATCTCGATTATGCAATTCTAATTAGAGTTGTTAGAGTTGTAGAGTTCGTTCCGCGGATCGAACGATTACGAAACTCTAACGCGCGACAAAGGTCTAGAAGCGTAATCACCTAACAATCAAGCAGTTTGTGTCGCCAAATTTTCGACCAAGTAGCTACAACGTTCACCGGAATACTCACAAATTTCCTTTTCCTTTTGTCTTCTCGATTCTAAACGCCATTCTTAGCTTCCAATTATGACGAATAATTATTATTTAATATTATTATTTGACAACATTTATACGTATACGTTAGCTTCATTCACTCAATAATCGCGGGCATTTTGTTATTGTGTTATCTTAATTGCTTTGAAACGGGCTTGCGGGTGCATTACAGCTCTTGGTAAATACCATAAACATTCATCCTCAGGGTTACAGCAATTAAAGTAAAATAGAATAAAGCGTGTGTCTCCGGTGATAACGCATTATCACGCTCGCTATGTTCCGATAGGCTGCCTCCTTTCGTTAATTCACTTTCATCGGAACTAAATGAAACCAGTTCTTCCTTACCAAACAACTTATTGCAGTTTTTTTTCAATACATCGTTTATTCATATTATACATCGCATAGACGCTATTCAGGGAACTCGAGAGGGGTGTGAGAAAAGGCTCTGATTCGGCTGAGAAAGCTAGAGAGGAGAAGTTAGGGACAAGCCAAAGTGAAAAGGCGGGTGTTGTGGATGGTTAGAAGACAAAAGTGTAAACCAAGTCCCTTCTTTTCGCCCCGAGGCTAAGAAACAAATAAACTATACACGTATATGTACTGTACATATGTATGTATACGTACACGCTATACTGATAGACGCTATACTGATGGACGCTATACTGATAGACGCTATTCACCGTCTTATATTCGAATAAATAGTTGTTTCTCTAGAAGCAGGTTTTACAACGAATTTAGCACGTTCTTTCGTTCAAATGCTTGCACAGCACTTCGGTTTAAAGTTTCACTGAATCGAATTCCGCTTATTGAAACAATCCTTCGGCGGCACGAGCGAACGAGTGGTCTTGCATAACGGCAATCCACGATTTATGAATTTATAATTCCCTCTCTATCATAAATTTTTATTTTCCATTATCAACCGTTCCAAAGCATTTTAACATCGCCGATTAAATCATACTTTTTGTCCGTCACTTTTTTTTCACCTTGAAAATGCAAGAATTTACCTGTAACGACAGTTAATTACATTTCAAAATGTTCAAGGCTTTATGAAAATAGTTTCCGGTGGATTAACGGTTACGCTTGTAACGTTGCAAGTCTTTCCTTCGACTATCTACTTTTTTTCACGCTATTATTATATATTATTATATAATATTTATGTATTTATTTATTTTACTCTGTATCTGTAATACTAACATCTTAAATGTATGTAATTTAAATCCTTACACTGTACTATATACATTTCTTGTCGTACACGCTACGGGTACGTTTGCCATCTTCGATCAATATTAGTGCATACAGTATGTACTCGGTTTGTGACACGAGTTACTTCACGTGCGCAGTAAAAAAAAGACGAAACGACAACTCACAAGACTGCAAGAAAAAGACAAGTTTGTTGCACTGATTGCAGAAAAAGCCTCGTTTAATTCCGTTTTACTTAATCGCTCTTAGCAGTTTTTTGTTCTTTTTCGCAAATCTTTTCTCCAACGGATACTTTAATGTTCGAAAAACGTTCGCACTGGTCAGTTGGTCGCATCCGTTTACCTGTATTCTTTGTATTATTCATGGGGCAAGAAAGGAAAAGGTACGTCACCACTTGTGGCGCAGCATAGAGCAGGCAATAATCGTTACTGTATTATTTACGTTACTGGCCAATATTCACCCTCCGCTTCGTCATATTGGTAACGATTTTTTCCCAGTCATTTTGCCAGTCTTGTAATTCAAATTCACTTGTAATTCACGAACTTGGAATCCGACTGTGCTCGATTTGCTGGCAAAACGAGCCTCCGGCAAAGGTACAAAAACGGATAACCGTGAACCGTCGAACGGACGTGATCCAGCAGTATTTTATCGATAAATTTTTACAAGCCCGGTTTTTTATTGAAATTAAAAACAGAGATTACTGACTAGATCCTTCGGGCGCTTAATTTCGTATGCAAATTTTGTCTTTCGATGTCTATAAATATCGATACGATCAAAATTGTTTAATATTGTTGTAAACACGATAAATTACTTCCAGCGGTATTTCTTTTCTCTTTTATCTGTTGCAATCAGCGTTACGAAATATCATACATATGTACTGCCATAACACTCTATTTCGCTTCGGGTCATTCGTATTCTTTCTGATGCATTTATTATTATTGACGCTCGAATGACATCGTGTCAAATTTAAATAGCTTGTTGATCATATTTTAGTAATTGTAAAAAAAGGATTAGTGCCTGAAGAAGAACATTCACGAGCTAGAACGTAATACTTGACTTATTTCGTATTACTTGGAAACTTCACCAATGAAATCTCTGACTAGTTAGCTCTGATACCCTAGCAAAATACGCTGTAACTCTGTTGGGTTGCTGATGCTTGCTAATGAGAAATGCATCAGCGTGGTACGGACTGTCCTTAACGGACAAATTGTAAAGTTCTCGGAGAAGCTCTGAAAATTGATCCAACCGAAACTCCAACTACATACATATGCATGTAAGAACAAAACTACGTAGAAAATGCAAGGATTTGCAAGGAAAAGTTGTGATGTGGAAAGGCGTGCCGTTTGTCACGCAGTTCCGTTCATGTCACGTATGGGGACAAAAATGTCCGCTAATAGAGAAGCGCTAGTGAAGAGATTTTCTTTTTTTTTGTTCTTTTTTATCGAAGCGTGTTGAACCATAGGGGCATCCTACCATAGGGGCGTCATACGAAGTACATGTACATGCATACATGTATGTGTGTGCTGTTGTCACGAACGAACGTCATGTCGTCACGTATTTATCGACCTCCAAACGGAAACGGAATAACATTGTCCCAAATGTGGGCAAACATGCATAATAGACAAGATGAGTTTGAACATTTGCCACAATTTACTTATCGCAAACGAAACTGTCAGTAAAAACGTGCAGGACTCGTTTCGTCAACTTTTACGACACCCTCATTGTCACGTTCTATAATTGGTTATTAATTGGTTATTTCTCTGTTCCCCCGCTGGAACTTTTATTTTATACATATTAAATCGATCTGCAGCTTTCTGTTTAGCGGGGCGTGAAGTATGTATAACGTGGCAGTTAATCTGTTTCAAGTTTCCTATCATCCACAGACGCTTACAGCAGCGTCAATGAAAGATTCCATCATTCTACTTACATGTACATATAATATATAAAAATGACTGCGCACGTTCCACGAAAGCAATCGATTCATTTGCAACGGGCTAATGCAAATATCAACGTCGTCGTTTCGAAACTACGCTGATTCGATCGATCGATTTACGCCAATGCGTAGGTAAAAGGATCACGATCTTAATATCGAGGCCGGCCACGAATAAATCAGACGCGGAACGAAATGATTTCGACTTTAGTCGAGGGACTGAAAGAAATTGCTTACACATTTAATGCTGACGAACTAATTAGTTAACAGAATTAACAGAATCTATTAACAGAATGGATTATTCCGTGGAACAAATTTGATTCGATTCGGAAAGGAATTTCTCACTCGCGATTACGACTTGATTGATTCTGTGAAGGAATTGTCCCCTGCTGGCAGACGTCTTTGAAATGTCCAGGTTACAAGTGATTACGTATTGCAATGGCCTTGGTATATATATATTTTGTTATTTCTGTAAAGATTGAATATTTCGGCGTGGTTCAGCGCGAATGTAAAGACATCGTCGAGTCAATCGTTGGGCGTTCCAGGGGAAGGTTGTAAAAAGCAGTAAATATATTTTCATTGAAGCAATGATTATTTTGCAAATGAAAGAAATCGTTTCTTTCCGCCTATTTTGATCTACTGCTCGTTAAACAGATACACAAAGGAAGGAATTGTCACAGGTGATTTGTTCATATTTTTGTTCGTCTCCACTAGATAAGTCACTTCGTCCAGCTATAGGTAGTATGTATGTAGTTGATAATAAATAATAAATAATGGGCGATGAATAGCAATGCAAGTGAAGCGTGCTATGTGTGACGCTTCTAAGATCAACAATCTTAGGGTAACAATTGAAAGGAGTGAAACTTACTATTCAACTCATTGTCAGACATGTGTGCAGAGAATTGTCGTATTAATTAAATTTAAGTCGCCTCTGGCATGTGATAAGTGATAAATTATGATTTATTCCGGTTTTACTCTCGGCTACATTTTTATTCGAACTCATCTCACCGCATTTTTTATCTCGAACAATTAACATTGATTAATGGATGATCGGAGCAGTCGGGAAGAAATTAATAACCTGGCATAAGAATAACTGATTTCCTTGAATGGTGCGTACCCATGATAAACAACTCTCCACTGAGCAAAGCTCACCACCGTGATTGCAACGGCTAATAACACAACGACAAGCAACATTTCCCCTCAATTGCTTAACCTTTTGCGCGCGGAGAGACTGGGCGCTCAGCGCTAGCGATCGTTGTGTTCAGAATTACTCCACATTTTCTAGCTAATCACAACTAGATGGTAATATAATTGCTTTTTTTCTGCCGTTGCTAAGAAACACATATATTCGCCTCACATAAAGTTAATTGTAATACTATGACACGAGAAAGGAAAAAGAATTGACGAACGCATATATGCGCTCATAGTCCACATCGATCGCTTTCGACCATAGCGCTCTAAACTCTAAGGGTTTTAATAAACAATATAATTGCGCCGCAAAACAGTCAGCAGTTGTTTCTCTAATTTTGTTGTAGAAAAGATAGCAAGGAAATATTACTATAAATAAATAGATGTTGAAATTTTTCGACGATTTACCGTCGTCCGAACGTATGTTACAGAATTTTTGTTGATATATTCTGAATCTTTCTACGTACATATATTTTCGATTTTTGTTCATATTAATATATGAATAATTAACGGAAGAATCCTCGATTGCCAGTTCATCCGAACTCGGGGAAACCATAACGTGGAAATGATATGTTTCTTGAGCTCATACGATCCTTCGTAATAGTTAGTAGGAAGGCAGGCATAACAACGGCGGCACTCGAATCTTAAGAATGGACAATGCAGAGGCTTGGTGCAACGTCGTGCGGCTGCAATCGACACCGGAAGTAGTGTGCTCTCCACTGCAATTTCCTGTTGCCAAATCGAATCAATTGAAATGATCAAATTGCTGATTCAAGTGAAGTTTTGTTAAAAAAAGAAAGAAACATGTTCTGTTATAAGTTATAAGTGAAACTTTCATTTCTGAACCTAGTTTGAACGCATTTCCAACATTTCTTAAGTATCGCACCACTGTGTAAATGAAGCTCAAGGAAAAGTATCGCTTAAATTCTTACCCTTCCTTTTCGCACAAGTAAATAACCACGCGAGACATCCCATTAATTATTATTAATGATTCAATCATTGACATATTTAAGTTTTGCCTCGAATGGAAAGAGAAGTATTGTTGGCGCGTTGTACTAGGAATTCCTATTAGCCAATGTGAGGTGAATTTAAGTTTCGATTCACGAGTATCTTATGGAAAGGTATTTTTCAAGAAATAGCTTTTCCTCGTACTCCATGAAGCCGTCATATTATACTATGTACATAGTATAATATTATATATAGTATATATAATATTAGTATATATTATTATAGTATAGTATAGTATAATATACATAGTATAATATTTGTTGAAACGACGAAAGCCATTACAGTCCTTAATTGTAACTTGAATGATACGTGTTTCAGATTGATCGTTCGGTGAATAACGATTATAATGCAATACCAATTGCTATTATCTTCGGCGTGTCTTATTGATTTTAGTACTGTCGGTTGATCCGATCGGATGAAATCCGAAATGAATTATCCTTGTCCCATTAACGGAATCATTTCGAAGATACGAAATTCTCATTATACTATCGGGGGAGCAATTGCAATGTATTGCCGATTTGTATTTGCTCTGTATAATTACCAGAATTGTATTAAGTATTTAATAATATTTCAATTATTCAACGGTGTATTGTCAATGAAATACCGTAATGAAATTTTTGTTCGATCAAATCAGACCTGCAACTGAAATTTCCTTACGTGGCACAGATCTTTTTCTCGCGTTCTTAAAGCGAATCAACATGTTACGTGAACACGCAGTGATTATTTCTATTTTAGTTCAGCGAACAATGCAACGCTAGTTTCCATCCATCGAGATGTACGGTCTTCGTTTGCTAACACAAGTTGGCTCTATTAGTAGACGACAGAAGTCTTCTACTTACATTCCTGCAAATTCAATGCCGTTAACTAACATGTGTAGGTACATGAGCCCGTTCCGTCGCTCGTTGACGGTCATCTTATTGTTCTTTCCTTCATACCGCATCGATGAAATTAACCAATTATTCGACTAATATGTACATTTTGTCTTTGGTTAAAAAAGAATTATAATATATGAAGTTGTATTTATTTAAGTGCTATATTTGTTGCAGAATACAAAGAAATTTTGCACGGCGTAAGTGGCGAATTCAACGCAGGCGAGCTGATCGCCATCATGGGCCCCTCCGGGGCCGGAAAGTCGACGTTATTGAACGTATTAGCCGGCTACACGTGAGTATTCTCATTGTCAAACATAAACATGGGAAACGCGAAGGAAAATATCTTCCGGTTAACCGTATACACTTGAACACGAATGTTTCGCACCTCGTTACTTTATTTTACATTTCGTTGTCGATCATGTCGCGACATTTGTCGCGTTTTTCACTTTACTACGGCCGCTTTTGTCCCCGGACAAAAATCAAAAAAGTCATGTTTGAATTTGAAAGCTTTTATTGAAAATAATTATTACTGTATTACTGTTATGTATAATATATAATAAGTGAAATGTGAAAAATTAGATAACTCGTGCAGCACTCGTTCGTTTCCCTTCGTATTTCGTAATATTGTTTGTTCTACCTTAAATATGGAGAATTCCATAAAGTGTATGGAAAATTTGTAATGTTGCCTTAAAATTGAATTTGCGTAAAAGCGGCTGAAAACGTCCTGTAATTTTTCGACAATTCAGACGGAAGGATGCTCGTTTCAAAGTGAAACTCGCTCCAGTGAGAAGTATAAAACTTTTGGAATAGTTTTGGAAAAGAAAATCTGGTAATAAGATACTTATATGCTTACATGCAATAAGAAAGTAAAGATAGATAGGAATCTTAAGTAAGGAGTTGTTGAAAATTTGAACGCAATTATCTAATGAAAAATAGGAAGTTGTAAAACACGCAAACTTCGCATATAAATGTTGAATGTCGGTAGTACCTACTTTATTTTAGTAATGCAGCACAATCTTTCGGTTGATATTTTGCAACGCTAACGTCATTAGATAAGCAGACAGCGCGATGAAACGTAAGGTTGGCAAATTTTGTACCGAAGCGATGTTTCGCTCGTGTGCAACACGTGAATTGACGAAGCAAAGTGCAAACGCGCTGGAAGTTAATTGAAACGAAGAAAATTCTGATGACTAGTCGGATGGATAAATTAGATATCAATGATTTCATATCATTCGCTAAGAGCATATTAATTTGATACTATTTTGCTAATGTAACCGCACGAAAGAAAATATAGAGGAAATGCTTTGTAATGAATTGTAACAGATGAGACAACTTTTCATAATTAGAGTGATACGATGTTTTGAAAACTGTAGAGCTGTGTGGCGACAATATTGCAGAAAAGCATATTTCGCTTTATGCTTGTCTCGTAATATTTACTTTATACCCAATCTCTGCACTATTTGTGGGAGGGAAAACAAGATGCTTCTTCTTTGCCTATAGCGTGATAAAAATCGTGATAAAAATCGTGATAAATATCGTGATAAAAATCGTGATCAAAATCGTGATCAAAATCGTGATCAAAATCGTGATCAAAGTACGTTGTAGCATAATTGCTTTATCTAGAGCTCATTCAATGTTTCAGAGTGAAAGGAGTACAGGGAAAGATCTTAGTGAATGGTAAAGTTAGGGGACCGTATAGTGAGAGGTGGAAAAGGACTTCATGCTACATTCAACAGCAATCCTTGGTGAGAACGAGGCTCACCGTAGGAGAAGCAATGACATTAGCCGCACATTTGAAACTCGGTTACACTATCAGCTCGGCCTACAAACACACACAAGTTAGTATCCGTTGAGTGTTTCCAAGCATTCTTATATGCATACGTACTTGCTGAATCGAAATTAAAGCTTCCCTTACTAGGATAACTCTGTCTTTTTTCTACTCTTTTTCAAGTGAAAAAAGAATTGGACGAAATTATAGTCATCATCCTTAATTCATTAATAACGATTACACGATTACGATTAAGTAGTGAATAGAAAATAGAATAGAAAAGTAAGGAAAGTTGGCAGACAGCGGCATTGAAAATGATATCATATTAAATTAAATTATTATTTCAAATATTGGGGAAACAGGCAGAGTTTAGAATTAAGAATGGAACGCAGAAACAGAGTGTATAGATATAACAACGAAGCCACATTGTCTGGAAAATGTTATTATTTATTTGTTATCAGGTGTTGGAACTGCTAGAAATATTAGGTTTGTCCCATTGCTATGACACCGTGTGCGGAAAATTGTCCGGTGGACAGAAGAAACGTTTGGACGTCGCGCTGGAGCTTTTAAGTAATCCCTCTGTATTATTCCTGGACGAGCCAACAACCGGTAATTACAGAATCCTTCCGAATCGTTATGCAGAATATTGTCAGAGATGAATGGACACGGGTGTGAAACAGTAGAATGAAGCGCATAGAAATTCACAATGAAAAATATATCATGAATATTCAATGAATTATTCAGAATTGCTTGTAAAAACATGCAATTGATGCGATGTTAGTTTGCATGAATTTTAACATCCAATGTATATATTACACCACATACGCTATACCAGTAATTTCCTCAGAAATAATCGTTACAATATCCAACCGTCACTACCAACCTCTGCGCTATCTGTGGCCTGCATATTTCTATCTATGTAAATGTTCTAACTGTGACTGTCGCGTATGCTAACGTTATGTGCGAAACAAAGGATTGATGAACGCGGCGCACGTTCGAAGAAACGATTAGTGACACAAATCTTCAAAGCTGCTGTTGCGGATCATGCTTGAATTTGATTAGACGTCACAGGATGAAAGAATGCTTGGAAGTTTCGCGTCACTGCACAAGGTCTCAAGCTGTTGAGTGCATGCGTTTCGTAATAGCTTATTATAGTTGACGATACACGAACGTGTAACCATGTCGTTTCTTTTTAATTCCACCTCGAACGGCAGGAACAGCCGGAATTGTGTTCAGTTCGAAATTTTGGACAAATTGGAAAACGTTGTATCGTTATCAAGTTAAATGCAATGGTAACGCGACGATCGATGTACATATGTATTACCATTAGAATCGACCGCGTAATAAATATTTTCATTAGGCACGAGTAGAGAGAACGTTTTCTTCTTATCAGCCAGAGACCGAACGTGCCGGCATGACTGGGTTTATGTTTAGCTGCATCATTGTCGGTGATGCATGTAATGAAGCACAATGGCGTTTCCTCTGATTGTTGTAATGACTCATGAACACGTTCGAATTCTTCTCATAATTTAACGACACGCATTGTGCCATAATTCTAATAACTTATTAACACTTGAAAGACATTCCAAGAAATTCTTTCGTTCACATCCGTAAATCAGTATTCTTTGGTAAAGCCAAAGTATTCTTTGTAATATTCATATATATGTATAAACGATCCACCCTCCCAAATAGGGGGACGGGTACATACGGGGGACATACATTTATCGACAAGATTTATCGACGAGATTTATCGACAAGATTTATCGATCGATCGAAAGTATATTCAGCAGAATGTCGTAAACTTTTGGCTAAAGCAAGCTGTTTAATTTTTATTAACGTTTATTAACTATTTATTAACTATTAAACTGGGAAAAACTGGGTAAAACTGGGAAAAAAAGAAGGAAGTAGAAATGTTCGCGTATGTAACTTGTTTCAGGGTACGTTTCAGGGTACGTTTGTAGATTCACCGGTATTCAATGGAATTGATTTTTTATTTTAGGCCTGGACTCATCCTCGTGTAGCCAGTGCATCGCACTGCTAAAACGTCTCGCTAAAATAGAAAGGCGTACAGTAATATGCACGATACACCAACCGAGTGCATTGCTCCTAGAGATGTTTGATGCCATTTATGCGGTCGCCGGTGGATATTGCATATATAGGGGGCCGGTTAAATCGCTATTGCCACACATGTCCTCGCTTGGAGTTGATTGTCCACCATACCACAACCCGGCTGACTTTCGTACGTAATGTAATATTTCTTTCGTATCATTCTCCCTTTTTATCTCCCTATTCATTCTCCCTATTCATTCTCCCTATTCATTCTCCCTATTCATTCTCCCTATTCATTCTCCCTATTCATTCTCCCTATTCATTCTACCTTTTAAATCTCTAGATCCTGTAGATTTTCAGGCCGTTGAAGATCATTAGGTAGGTCGCCAACCGTCACCTCTTCCAACTCTTCAATTTCTTCCCCAACGAAATTTCTGATCAAAATGAACAAATCAGCCATTGATCCGGGGAAACGAATCCGAAATAAAAGGCATAATTCACTTGGAAATTCTTTCCTTAATATCCTACTAATTTCATCAGTTTCCCGAGAAAAGAATGCTCCTGTCCCGATTTTCGGTCGAATCACATCGGGAACATCGTTACAAATATTTCCCTTATAATAATATATTATACTGTTATACATGTATGTATCCATACAGTGAATAAACTAGGAATTGTACAATGACGTTACGCCAACTAAAACCTCATTCATCTACAACGTTATATTACCAATAAACTATGTGTATTTATTATTGCAGTTTTAGAAGTCGCGATCGGCGACTATGGCGTTAGTGTGGATAAATTGGCGGCTGCGGCGGATTGCACGTCTAAAGAAGACAAAGCCATCGCGTACACCGTGAAGCCACAGTTAGGTGGTAATTACAAATAACTTATTACCCATTAAATCCACGATAATTCTTACTTCTACCCCCAATGACGGGAATACCAGGTGCATTATTTAACAAGACATTCTATAAATTTGTGTTAATATATCGTCTCACACGTGCAATAATATTTCATAGAAATGACGAAGCGCTTCTATTCATCATGTTGTTTCACTCGTTTGTTAACACAGAAAGCGCAAAAGAACCACCTCCGCCGGCTGGATTTATCGCCCAATGTTACCTGCTTTATAAGAGGCAATTACTTTGCTTGAAAAGGGATTACACATTGTTGGTGGTTCGTCTGTTGTGCCACCTACTAATAGGAATCATTTTCGGATATCTCTACATGGGTAGCGGCTACAGAGCGAATGGTGTCCTCGCTAATTACGTTTATCTTTACGGATCGCTACTACTGATCGTATACACGGGTAAAATGGCTGTCACGCTTGCCTGTAAGTATTCAACAAGCCTAACTGTTTAACATTGCAATATGTCCGGTCACGTGTTTAAGGCAAACTGTCATTTAATTTGCACACGATTCCGAATCACGATAGTTGTGTTCATGTATCTCGTGTAAATCCATTGATTTATGTCCCTGTTCCCCTCGGTCGGAAACCGTTGCCCGCTACTGTGATTACTACGTATTAACACGAAAGTCGGCAATATCGTCGTCGATGATACACCAAAATACAAATAGCCATCAGTCACAGCAAGAACTAGGAACTTTCTCCTTTAAATCATCTGCGGTATCATTCACTTCTGAATAACTTGCTTGTCCACCTTTTTTCTTCCTCAGTTTCTGCTTCTGCTTCTGCTTCTGCTTCTGCTTCTGTTTCTGTTATCCATCTGACTCTTCCACTGATCATTTCTATGTTAATTACGATGCGTCGCCGATACATTGAACCCGACATTACTCTTCGTTTTCGAAGGATTACCTCAATCTTGTATTAACTATCAACAGATGTATTAACTATCAGGCGAACAATCCGTGTTTCCGTGTACACCTTCTTTTATTTTGAATAGCCTGCGTTTTAGGCACGCGTTAAATCGGGATGGCTCAATGAACCTGTGACCTATCTGTCTCTCTCATTTCCACTTTCCCTCTACCCGTCTTCCCACCGTTCAATGGCAAATCGATATTAATAAATACAATCTCATTTGTTCATTTTGGAGAACCGGATTCTTTTCCTCACGTGTATAAATTATGTATAAATATAAACTGCCGTACAAGAGTATTCGTCGATTAGACGCTTAATATTCATGCAAATCAGCTGTCAACGTTTCGTGCTTGGATACAAGCACGAAATTGTATTGGAATAGAATAACGTGAAAGTGGAAGACCGATTTTTCACAATTCAATCCTTCCTCTACTTTCTTGGTATCATTTCGCGGCACGATTGCTGGGAGATGTAGGTCAAGGAGCCTGGCGTGCTGTTGAATCTTGGATTGAGCCGCTCTATACGAAATATAGAACAGTGTCTACTTGGTAGTACCAAGTTGGTATCCAATCCCATATCCTCTATGCACCTTTTTTTCTTCTATGAAAACATTACGTTCCATTCGCCAACAATTTCCCTCGATTCAAGAACACGGCCTATACTAGTCTTGCACATATTTCAATTATCGCCATAAGCGGAATTTCTTTCCCGCATCAAACTCACTTATCTTTATTTTCTTTTCTTTTCTTTTTTTCTTTTCTTTTTTTTCTTTATTTCTGTAAACAGTGTTTCGGGATGGAGTTGACCTAAACGTTTGTTGTAATGACTCGCTATCTTTCTTCATAAATTATCGAATCTCTTTTATGCGCGATAACGTATTAAGTTCCGCTTGTCTTATTTCATTTCTACTCATGTAACACTCGTCAAGTTTTAAACTAAACTTGCAAAAACTCAGGATTATTAATAAGCAATATTGTCTATTAGTCGATTAAAATATTATAATGTATGGGTATTGTTATACATTAATGTTGCCATTTAAGAACTAACGGTTTTGGTTTGCTTTCAGTTCCACAGGAGATGCGGATACTCTCAAGGGAACATTTTAACCGATGGTATCGGCTAGCACCTTACTACATTAGTATGCTGCTAGTCGAAATACCGTTCCAAGCTGCTTGTGCAGCGACCTATTTAGCCGTGAGCTACTGGTTAACAGGACAACCTGTGGAAACCCCTCGTATAATTTCCTTTATGGTCGTCAGTATAGCCGCCAGCTTGACCGCTCAAGCCTGGGGCTTCTTCATCGGGGCGACGACACCCGTAAAGGTATATACTTATTCGTTTTAACGAGCCATCGTTACGTAATAATTATCTGCACTTTATTCATTTTATTAGCATAACGTTTAAAGCACATTTGATATGGGCAGTTTATGTAACAACGCAACGATTAGTCGTTTGCGCGAACACGGATGCGCGCAAATCGAAATGGCATCGATTTCGCGAAGCTGCATACATGTGAATCCAGTATGTCGTACGTGTGTGCGAAACGTATTATTCTTGCAAATGTTGATTAGCATATATTGCGATTGGAGAAAGTTCTGACAAAGTTAAATGTGCATTGTTATACACGCCGCGCGCTCCTTGCATTTTACGTTCACGCGTGTTGGGCACAAGGTTGTTTTGCCCCTAGACGCAGGCAACCATCGGTACAAACTGACAATCAAATGTACGTCACTTTTGTGCGCATCTGCTCCGTTGCGCATAAAGATTTGCCCCTAGAAGTAGACAACCATTGCCAAATAATCAATGTGAAATGTTCATCAAATCGAACGGCAGGAATGAATTAAAATAATGGGTGTATTAATTCTATTCGCAGATCGCAGTTTTCGTTGGACCAATACTAGCAGTGTTGTTCTCGGTATTCGGATTCTGCATCCGTTACATGGATACGCCACTCATGTTTCGATGGATGTTTCACATATCGTACTTTCGCGCCAGCTTTCACAGCCTATTGCACACTGTGTACGGCTTCGACCGAATGGACTTGAAATGTGACGACTTCTATTGCCACTATAAGAAACCGACACAATTTTTAAAGGAAATGGACATTGCCGATACGAGTGTAGCAAATAATCTTATATTAATCCTTGGTATTGGTGTATTAATGCATTTGTTAACTGCGAGTGCTCTCTGGTGCAAGCTTAATAGGAGATAAAGACTATTTATTATCGATGTTGATGATCCAGTATTGTTGTCAGCCGATTCTGATTAGTTTATGACGAAGGTGGCAGCAGTATCGCTGTAAGAGTTCCTCCACGACCTCATCAAGAAACTGATCAATGAAATGTTGAAATTTTTACGCCGCATACTACGGCCTAACACTACGTTTCTGCCAATAATGTATTCATTTCTGTCTCTTTTCCTTTTTTTCTTCTTATGAGAATTATTTTTTTTATAGAACCAATCTGAAAACGTAAGAAAATTAAACTAAGAAACTTTAGCAAACTGTACTTACGGATCATGAAGAGATCTTTGCTGAGATCTTTGCTGAGATCTTTGCTGAGATCATTATGAAAAATATGCAGAAATATTTTGGCAATCTTTGGCAACAATTTGTTGACTTAATCGTAATACTAGCCGGTAAAGTCTCCGATTTTAGATTTACATGTTATCACACATTATTCCACGACTACCGTGTTACAAGACTATTAACTTATTTTACACGCTTCTTTTGTCGAAGGTATTTCCTATGTTAAGACTTTCGTAAGCAAGGAACCACGAAAGCTTTAAAGTATCTGCGTTATACTGTAATTAGATAGATATAGGTATCCTAGGTATTATGTTTGTGCATTTAGTGGTATGCACATAATAATTAAGGAATAAACATATTTTTTTATCATATTTTGAACTACTACAGCGTTAGATCTAATAGTAGTACTCATACTTTATAACTAAAATTTATCGGCGTTCATTTTTAAGTATAATTATTGTGCTGTTGCAATGTGAGCAAATTTGCAACTGATCTTTAGAACAGCAATGACTGTGAGGTATCTACGGATACAATCAAAAATGAAACTTTGTCAATTTGCGAAATTTTAAGAAGAGAAAAAAAGTCGCGTATACTAAACATACGTAGTAAAAGTATATACATAAATTACGCATAATACGTTATTGAATGTAACTTTAATATCTGGGCATTTATACATTTCTTTTGTTACCTCAGTTGCGACGTATAGGTAGGCAATAAGTCTAAAACCATAATTTGCGGACTTTCTGTTCTTAATGGACTAGCCAGATTGTTAAATTGATTCACTGAAAAATCATTTTTCTTTTATTCTTATTGTAACAGATATAACGATTGTCTGTGATATATTTCTTAGGCATTTTCGTAACATTAACCAAATGCCAGTGTTTAAATGTAATTTTACGTAAATTAAAATGTTAAAACTCGTAAGAATCAATCTTGACAATTCAATGTGCTAGTTAAAATGTACTCCTACCACAGAATCTCTAACATGCATACTTAGAAATCAAACTTTAAACTATATTTTACACATTTTCGATCTTTTATAATGTACACTACTTGTAAACGACGAAATTGTTCTGCTTGCAAACAGACAGAATATTGATAGCTGTGACACTCTACAGTATGAGGTAAATAAAAGTCTTTATACAGAGATATTATCAATGCTATACTAAACCAATTACCAATAGTTTTATTACATACAAAGAAGATACGAGATTTAATAAAATAATTTGAACATCCACCCGTCTATTACCATCTCTGTCAGTACTAGATAAGACAACAACCCCGGTAATGATAGAAATTGAAATTATACTCGGTGATAGCCTGTTATATCGTATAAACATATTTAAAAGCACTACATATTTCTTTTGGCATCTGTGTTTCATTTTATAATATAGAGTGTAATATTTTATTAATGTTGAAGTTACGAAACTTTTTCCCTAGGGTGCCAGTTCTACCCTGGTTAATTAATTATTTATGACAAATAAACAGCGACCGAAATTATTGAGACAGTAGAGTGACTTGTCGATAAATCATTCAAAATCCTGCCAGGAAACAGAGAAATTTTCATTTTTTTTAAACATATATGGTCCACAATTTGTCACCTAGATGGTTGGTGTTATCGTTCAATAACATTTATGTGTTCATTAATATTATCCACACTTTATTGTTCCCAGTTTGAATAGCCCGCGTCGCGGCAGTCGCGCCACGCCACGGACGCTGCTTACGTACCTGGTCTCCGCGGCGTAGCAAATAGGCCCAGCTTTAATCATATTTTTAACATATGTACTTGCAGTCTAGAAAGGATGCAAACTTTTTACACGCGTTTTATTATTGGCATGTACTCTATGCTAGTGAAAACTGCAGGTAGCTTGGAACCTGCCAGGTTTCGACAACTTCCTAGTTTGTACATGCAGTCGCATACATCATACATAATTGAAAAATGCTTACAATACAATTTGGACAATGTGGAAATCAACTAGGCCATACATTATTTTCAAAAATATCCTCCGATATGGAATGTGCAAACACAGGTGTATCATACAATGCGAATTATCAATATTCCGACGAAACGTTTAATAATTGGTTCAGTTCTTTGTCCAAGGATAATAAACGTCTGGCCAGGACAATTCTTGTAGACACAGAACAGAAAGTAATAAATAAAGTTTACAATGATGTAAATATTCCATGGACGTACTCCACGAGAAATGTAATTTGTCAAGCCGGAGGAGGTTGCGCGAATAATTGGGCGTTTGGCTATTTGGTAAAAGGATACGAATTAAACGATTTGATATTAAATTGTGTGAGGCAAGAATTGGAAAACCTAGACTGCTTTGATGGATTTCTTTTATTTCTAAGTTCTGCAGGTGGAACAGGATCTGGTATCGGTAGTTATATTACAAAACTATTGCGCGAAGCATACGACAAGAAACCAATAATAACGACGACAGTACTACCATTTTCATTTGGTGAAGTATGCACACAAAATTATAACACTTTATTAACTTTGGCAAAGCTGTACAACGAGAGCGACATTAATATCTTGATAGAGAATGAACAGATATACAATATATGCACAAGTTTATTGAAGAAATCGTCTACAAGTTTTCAAGATATGAATGATATTATTTCAGAGAAGTTGTTGGCCGTGTTGCAACCTGTGAATCATGTAAGGCATAACATAAATTCATTATTGTCTCAGATATCGTGTCATCCATCCTATAAAATAGCAACGATCAAGAGTACTCCACATATTTCTGCAACATCTGCAAAGTATGAACCTGTGTGTAATTGGAATTCTTATATAAGTCATTTAAAGCAAACACTTCGAATACCGAACTTGAATTTGAATCTAACTGATGTTGAACTAAAGATGCCTGCCAGTTTGTCGAGTAGCACAATGCATCATTTGTATGCTTGTTCGGTATCAAATGTTTTAGTAACACGCGGTACGGCGACCGCTCAAGATCCCATCATGACAAATGGATTTGAACAGAAACAGCACTACGCAGACTGGAATACGATAGATTGGTTCTCACATTTTCATCAGAATAGAAAATTCCTGAATCATGATAAATTTCTCGCCATGATAACCAATAATTCTCAAATTGCTTCCCCTTTAGATACGCTATTAAGTAAAACTTGGAACTCGTACACCCATTCTGCATTTTTACATCAATATAAAAAATTTGGTTTGGAAGAGGATGATTTCTTGCAAGCTTTTGCAGTACTTGAAAACGTTGTTAAGGATTATAAGGAATTGGCCCCTCATGGGAAGAAGTGATAAATTCGCAACAATTACATTTTTTTTCAATATTTGAATTCCAAATTTTTTTAATGTATCTATCATGTAGATATGATTTCCACTTTTTTTTTTTGGTTTATATAAATACAAATTGATTTTTCAACAACGTTTATTACCAATTAATACTTAAAAATATTCAATAGAACATATAGTTTTAAGCCTTTCAGACCATAAAGAACTGAAAACTATGATTAATTAGGATAATAAATTCAAATACATAGGGTGCACTCAAAGATACGGATGACAGGGTGACTCTGACGTCATGGTAGAATGGACCAGCTTCTTGCGACTTGTTACTTCGTATACATATGTATGAATACATATGCATAGGTATGCCTGTAAAAGAAAATATCCAGAGAAAGAAGATAGGAGGTGTTTCACCGAGAATGATTTTTAGCTTAACTTTGAGAGAATGAGACAAAAGAAAACAAGCTACAGTGCTAATGCACATCCCTTCCATAATGTGAAGATGTGCATTCTGCGCGTGTGCGAAGGGGCGGTAGAATATATCGAACATAGCGCAGAGCGAAAAAGTTCTGACCATTTCCAAGAATTGGTGGTCATCTCCTCTCCCCTCGTCATGCGTTCAACGGGAGACAATCAAAAGGGACAGATTTCTAGAGAATCACTTCACATTATACATCGTTATTGTAGAGTATATTTGTTACGCTTTACGTATTGCTATTACGTATTCGCCATAGATATACCGTTAAATATAATTCTTGAAACACTATTTTAAACATATCGATTTATTGCCATAAATTGGTGACAGTCTATGTATTAAATTATTCTCAAATTACCACGAAATTACTACATACTTTCCGATATTTAAAGACGTACGCACTTAGGGTAACAAGTTAGTATATTTTACAATAGTTTCATTGACAGTATTCGCATCGGAAGTTTTGAAATTTCTAACTGAAATGCACTGCTGTTACTACACAAGATGTTTCAAGGTCCTTAGTTTCAGACGCGTTACATAAAGGTATTAAAAAAGGGAGAGATCCTATAGCATATGAAATACTATACAACGATGTATAAACAACGACAGATGCACTCTCTATACCGTTCTCTAGTATCGGTCAAGCGTTACAGGTATATCAACGATTGTTAGAAACTCATTTAAGTGTCCCTTCATCATTTCCTCCATATACCCTAAGTGCTGCACATATTTTTAAAATTCTGTAAACCTGTGTGCTAATTCCACAAATTTATCAATGGTATATGCCGTCAATAGAAAAAAGACTCCTTAAATATGATTTAATTATGTATTTCCTAGGGCATATACACATGTATAGCGAACATTGAATTCATAAGATGCTTCTTCCTTCTTCCATATAAATAAGAAGATAATGTCATAATGCTTTAAGTTAGCGATTTTTCATAATGTGGGGTTGAAGGAAGTAGCGTGTATAGCAGTGGCGCCATCTAATGCACACAGGGACGCATATATGTCACCTTTTTAAACACTTCCCAACAATACTGCGATATTTATATTGTTTTCAAGCTCTTTAGCAAAATAATGTACAATATCCAGTTCGTAGAAATTGCAATGACAAAAAATAACGTGAAGGTAAAAGATTAGAACATTACACTTTGCTGTGTAATTTTTGGAAGGTATACACCCCTGTAGACCTTTTGGAAGGTGTAGATACATCCCTGAAGACCTGCGGCCGGACTCACACATACAACACAATACGCAGTAGTGTCTGCATGCGTGACTCGAATACCAAAAGGCGTGGTTTGAATAGACGGACCTGTTCTGTACTCCCCCCCCTCCCCACGCCCCTGCCACTAGGTACGGAGCTGTCGTCCTTACACACACGTGCCTACGTATAGAAAGTAGGCGCACTCTGGTGTCAAAGCCGTGGACGATGGTACGCGCCATTTTGTTTAGTGTCCGCTGGACGCGTTGTGCGTCGGGGTGTTGCGGGGTTGTTTTCATGACCGTCAATGGGAGTATATTTGCGGCTCTTTGAGCTCGCTGACAATTCCGAGCGTATAATATTAGTGTTCTAATTGAGCGAGTGCAATATATATATGTATATATATATATATATATCTTATTCTGCATGATTATTGTGAGGTGCAGCACGAAGATACGTGTTTTTCCAAGAGAGTCGAGGACTCTCGTGATTTTACTTGTCAGATACAGCAGTTGCAAAGATTTTGCAAATGCATGGAGCCAGTTGTAGCTTTATGGATACATACTAGGGGATCGTCACCGTTGCTGCCGTTTTCGGCAGATATTTTCTTCACAGGTAAGAGAAGAGGGGTTGCCTAGAGCTTAATCGATAAAGCGTCTCCCATACTCTTCCTCTTCCCCATTTTCGAACACAAGACGGCACAAGGTTCGTTCTGATTTTCCATTCTTTTTCTTCTTTTTTCTACCGAATATAAGAAGGTTTTATGCTTGAACGCATTTTTCGTATGAAAAGTGCCTTTGTACACTCTAGCCACGGTAGTCTCTCGCTTGTGCAAACCACTGGAGGAAAGTGAAAGCTCGCGTTCCCGATCGTTCTGCATCGAGTACGGATCTTATTCCGTCCGTCGCAGCGGTGCACGTTTCGTGCGTCCCTTTGCGTGATCCCAGGCGTCACTTCGGTCCGAACTGTCTTCGGCAGATAGAAGTTTACTGCCCTTACTTCTTTGGTAAACGCTTCCATTTACTCTTGTGTTGAATGACAAAGAGATGTCCCTGGAGTGAGACGCTTCAAATAGAAATAGATTTGCCGGGATTGTTCGTACGTTTTGGAAATTAAAACGGCTATGTTTTCTGTGATACTAATAATCTATTCAATGTATATGTATACATATATTTCAAATGATGAGATTTTAATTGTATTATTCGATCGTATACGAAGCCAGTAAAACAAAATTTAGCACTGGTATAAAGAACAGTAAGATTTTGTAACTTGTCCCTGAAAGGTGTTTTAATTTGAGAGGAAACAACATTGCGTCGCCCTAATATTTGTGCACGCTTGTATAATTCCATCCACAATTCTTCTATCTGTGAATTGTAAATCTCAATTGGAGGGTATTATTTAAAATATTTTTCATCAAAAGTAGTATCGAATGTTCAGCGTGCAATTCATGTAGATCCAGTCTCCTCTATCGTTCTCCTTTTTCTATGTATACATATAAACACATTGCACTACGTGTCCTTGAACAGGTCGATTATCTTTCCTTTGATTTTTCGTATATTTTGAAGAAGAAGCAGTGTATCAGTATGTACATCTCTTCTTTCCTTAGTGTTCTTATAAATGCAATTATTTATATAGAAATTAAAACGATATACCGATCACTAATGCAGCATCGCGATCACTCTATTTATCGGGTGATTTCAACGCCAGGATGTGCAGGAAAACTGTGAACACGATACTGCTCTAATGAACTATTTCACGCATGCAACAAACCTTATTCTCACATAAATGCATACGACTTCCTAATAAAAGTGTAATGCAAATATACATAAACAACTTCCTCAAACTGAAGTTGAACTGCACGATACATACGAAATACTATTTCTTGTCAGACCGTAACAGCAGTTTCTCTAATGCAATCGGAGACAAAAAATTGTAATTTACTTCTCCAGAATGTTATTTGAATAAATTACGTTCGATTGGAAACACGTTCACATTTTCCCACGCTTCGTACAGATTGCATTTCACGGCCCTAGGACGAAAATGAAATTAACATTTTTTCAACTTTCAACTCTCTCTTACTTCCCTCGATTAACGTAAAATCGCATGTATTGAACGCAGTGAATGTATTTATTTTATTGATAAATATCGAATGAATAAACAAATAAAGGTGGGCAATTTATTACATTGCAAGGTATATGTAGTATTCTTCTGCAAAATCTTGCAGTAGCTCTTGTAAATATGAAGGCAAAGTCGTAAAAACGTATACAAGTGATGAACGTTTCAAGTTGATGAAAGTGGGGCATGATGCTGTTAGCTTTATTCAATTTGTCGCTAAAACGTTAGTCATCTATTTTTAATACCGCGATCCGATTTATTTCTGTATTATAAAACTTGCTATATTATAATGTATTTAGTACAACGTTGTTCCCTTTGTAAAAGCTCTGGTGGCCGTAGTTAGCAAAACGGCAAATCGGAATAGACAATGAACAACCCCCACATTACGATTCGTTCTTGCCCAACTTCCCCAAGGAATACGTAGTATGTATGTAGTCTGTTTGAGGAACGAAGGGTGCTACGTGTTCACTCTTTTGGAACATCGATCTGTTAACTCTCGCAAAAAATTTGACCAACCCCTTCGTGGCACCAAGCGAAAGTTGAAACCTCTATGTGTCTCGAGTAATACGAAAACTAACAAACAAACATAGCTGTTCTTGTTAAAATAAATAATAAATAAAATATTGAATCAGCCGAATAATTATGAAGGTCCATTTGTTTATGAAAACGATTATAAACAGTAATCCGTTTGTTGTGCACATACTTTGCAATACGAAAAGACTTAAGATTTAGGGGGGTTGTTTCTAATAGATAAAGCTTCCCTTAACTTCAACACAGGTGCTTAGGCTTAAGACACGCCTACGAATGACTCACTATATAAAACTCCGTATACATCTCCTTTTTTCATGGTGCGAAAGGGTGCCGCGTTTAAACCAGTATTCGATAGAAGATTTCGAAGAACCGGTCAGGCATTTAATTAATTGACTTGTTCTATATTTCCGGTTCCCTTTGCTCGCAATATTTGTATGTATACGCGTACGATTTATCGATCACGATTTAGCGTGAAAGAAAACGATTTTCTTTTATTAAACTTCTATTTCAAAAAGGAAATTCACTTATTCATCAGATTACGAACTGCGCCCTGATTGTAATATAACCTTGTCTTTTTCGTATTGATGGAATTCGTTGAACTGTTAACTAAAATTAGAAAGAGGTACGGCCCGGTTTTGATGTAAGAAATCTGCACGAAAAATAAAACCATAGTTTAAGTTTGGTATGTGACGGCCACATACCACGCCTCTTACTAGATCAGCATTCCATTGAACCCAGCCTCCCCATGTTATGCCAAAGGTGATTTCTTATTCGTCTTTTCTCTTTTTCGTCTGATCTTCCTTCTTAGCAGTCCGATGTTGCGCAGTATGTATTATCTTTCGGAGTATAATGTCCCTGCACTGGCCAGACATGATGTATGTATTACGAAGACTATATAAAGTGCTATACGAAAAGATTCCTAAGGATGAGAAAAAAGGAAATTAATTCCTGTATTATATTATAAATGTTACAGAATCGGAATACCGAAACATAGGCAAACATGCGTACCCCTGCTGAGACCGAGACATTATCTCAACCTGAGATGTACAAATTCGAATCTCAGGAGACGGAAAATTCGTCAGACGTCAATCAAGTAGTTTTATCACCTTCTCATCCAGAAGCCCATATATTTACTAATAGGTGAGAATATACAAATCTAAACTAGTAAATATCGCATCGAGTATTCAACATTTGCGTACCAAAATATGTATTCAAAATTACGCGCTATCTGTAAATGGTTCTATGGCAATTAGGTGCGCACGAGCGCGCATGCGCGTACACTCTTCAATTGCCAACCGTAGGTACACCATCAATTATTATTTAAAATTCAACTACCCGCGGTAGAATGAAATAATTTCGTTACGCGATGGCAATTGAAATAATATCCGACTTAGATAAATCTGTATCGTGACGAAGTCAAAGATTGAAACATAATATACCACGAAATATTTTCTAATTAGTAAACATTGCAATTCCGAACAAAGCGGTTCGATCGCCAACCATCGCGTTCGAAGTGAAACGTTAAGCGCGGCCCTCTATCGGATATCTTTGTCAGTTCGTTATATATCTCGTGCTCGTGAACATCTCCTATATAGTTTTGCCATACATATTTTTGTTTGCCGCGTAAACGTTCAATCGGTGGCATAGTTTTATGTCACTTTCTCTTGGTGCATGGGACAAAGTAGCTATATCCATATGCTACGCGTGATAAAATGGTTTTTGCACGGTTTTTCCTGCGGAAGACGCCGAACGACGATGAGGCCGTTCCAAACAATGTCGGTACGAAAAGGTGAGCACGAAGGCCAAGTCGTCGGAATGCACTTCCGATAACGGCACCATCGTTGACGGCTTCGATCTTGTCCCTGCACTAACACATACCCGCGTAAACTTGTATTGGAAATCTTGGAAACTTATCAGATATTAATGCTACAGCACTGTTCAACGATTACATCAATTATAATCGAATTTTCATGTTTTGTTTTTTTTCAATTCTATATAGTATATGTATCTACTTGTACCCTGATTCATGGAACTGTTCGACGATCTTTTTAGTGAACAGGAAATATTATCAAAATTATTCGCACAAACGATGCATAATGTGATGGGAAGTGAAATACATTTACAGACATCGATACTTACAGTTATCGTATCACATTACAACAGCCACTTGACTCGCGTTCATAAAACCAATGAAGCATAGGTTATACATACATATACATATGTACTTATGTATGTGTTTGACAGGTGTACGAGGCCTATATAATGTTATTAATATTAGTTATTGTAGATGGATTTCATTGTTTTCATTATTTTCATATACATATATATATATGTACAGCAAGTAACGTTCGGAACAGTTACGCGAATAGAAAGTCGCTTATTCCACATTGGGGTATTGGAAGGAAAACCTTTAACTTATTGGTATTTTATCACACTGTTTATTTAAATTTTGATGTGTATGATAAAATTGATAAAACAACATGGAAATTTTTTGTTCTTTTTTTTAAACAACGAATCATTGTCCGAGATGCAAGTACATATTACGCTTGTTTAGTGATGCAATAGAAAGGGAAATGATAGGACTGTTGTGTCGTAAGCCAATTTGTAGTACCGCCGGAAATCTGGGAATTGAAATAAATACAATTTTCTTATAATTCTGTTGTTTTCTTGCATATACATACGTCTGTGGATAACTAACTATTTCACTAATAATTACAAATTGGAAAGGGACGCGAATAATTTTTGATTAGATTAAAGTCAATACGACTAATATATTAATTTTATTTATTCTTAGCCTTGAAGAAAACCAAATGGAAGAAGGCTATTATTATTATGAATATTATTATTATTATTGGTATTATTATGGAACTAAATAAAAAATTAAAAGATTCAAATTCATCGAAATATTTATTTATTACATTCCGTATATTTCGATATGTGTACATACTTATTGCTAGTAGGTACATACCTGCGCTTATGTACCGACATGTCTTTAAATTTATACAATTGACTCGGTTATTACGATTATTAATGCGATTATGCTATTATCATTTTTAATGATATGGAAGAAAAATTATTCATTTCACTTCATGCAGATATATCTTACATATACAATTACATTTTATTCCTATCGTTCACCATTCACGCTATTGTAGCACGTATAAGAAGGGAGGGTTAATGAAAAATATTTTAATACTTTTGTGAGGACATAGATGTTGTGATAATATTTCATGTACCTGAATTTGATATAGTATACTGCACATTTCGATTAAAACGCGAGGCGTCTCAGATTTGCAATGTATTACAGTACGTACATTGAACAACATATAATAATTCTTTTTTATCTTTTTCTTTAAATTTTTAGCATGCTATGTATCCAAGAAGAATTGGGCCAGTTGAGTGGAATTGCGGGTGGGCCCATTATCACTGACCCGCGTGAAGCCCAGTTGCCAAATAATAATCATAGCAATTCAGGAAGCAATAGTAATTCCAGTGAAACTGCAACAAAATGCACGCCAGGTTCTGGAACCCTGGATGCACAAAGATCAAGCTGGGTAGAAGGCATCTTGGGGTGTATGCGTCCTGTTTGGACCATGCTCTCAAAGGCTGCAGTGAATGAAAAGATTAAGGGACATCAAAGTAAGCCCATTTATTTTTCCTACGATCTTTGTGCCATTGTTTGTTTCCCTTCCCTTGTAATGCAATTAGCGAAATTAAAACAAAGTTATTGCAGCGGACGATTGGGAAATTCCATTTGAATCAATCAGCGAGCTTCAATGGCTTGGATCTGGAGCTCAGGGCGCAGTATTTAGTGGGAAATTAAATAAGGAAGTTGTAGCTGTAAAAAAAGTGCGGGAACCACGCGAGACTGATATAAGGCACTTAAGGAAACTAAATCATCCAAATATTGTTCAGTTCAGGTAGATATTTAGCTATCTTATAGGTATGCACAGATTAGCGATGGAACAATAAGAAATTTGATTTTAATTGCAGAGGTGTTTGCACACAAGCGCCATGCTATTGTATAATAATGGAATTTTGCCCCTACGGGCCATTGTATGATCTTCTTAGAGCTGGAGAGCCAGTTCCACCACCTAGATTAGTATCGTGGTCGAAACAAATCGCTGCCGGAATGGCCTATCTTCACGCTCATAAAATTATACACAGGGACCTTAAAAGTCCGAAGTACGTAACTTAACTTTGTGCGGTAATATTTACGTACAATTTCAACACGTTCCTTTTTTTACCATCAAATTTTAATTGCTATTATATGTTCTTTCAGTGTTTTAATAGGACAAGGTGAAGTTGTCAAAATTAGCGACTTTGGAACTAGCAGAGAATGGAATGAAATTAGTACAAGAATGAGTTTTGCTGGTACAGTTGCCTGGATGGCACCAGAGATAATAAGAAACGAGCCTTGTTCTGAGAAAGTTGATATATGGTCTTACGGTGTGGTACTATGGGAACTCTTGAGCGGAGAAATACCCTATAAAGATGTCGATTCATCCGCAATCATTTGGGGTGTAGGCAATAATTCTCTCCACTTACCGATTCCTGCAAGCTGCCCAGAGGGGTATAGGTTACTCGTAAAACAGTGCTGGGCTGCAAAACCACGTAATCGTCCTTCTTTCAAACATATTGAAATCCACCTGGGAATCGCAGCGGTCGAAGTGCTATGTACAAAGCCTGATGAGTATTTCAAGACGCAGGTAAAATGTCAAAATATTTCGGACGAGCTGAAACACTGACTTTGGGTACTAGAATGCTTATTAACTAGAATGCTTATTCACTCTTCGTACTTACAGCAATCGTGGAAAAAGGAAATTAGGGATCATATGAAACAGATGCAAACAAATAGTTGTAGTAGTCCAAGATTTGAAGCCGATCTGATTCGACGACGTGAGGATGAATTAAGGCATGCTCAAGATATTCGAGAACACTATGAACGTAAACTTGAACGCACTAACAACTTGTACTTAGAATTGAGCGCTGTTTTATTACAATTAGAACAGCGTGAACGGGATGTAATCAAGTAAATCAACAAATTCTAACCCACGATAAATTTGACCATTGGTAGTAGCTTGGTATTGATCGACGTGATTCTTTTTATTCGTTAGGCGAGAACAACAAAATGGATATAAACAGTGCAAGAAACGTCTTGTGCACCCATTGTTGAAGGCACAAGAAAGGCTTCATCGTCGACGCAACCCCGCAGCTCAGTTTTCAACTTCATCAACGCCAACAACCCCACCGTCTCCAACCGATGGCCCACAAAGCCCTGCGAAAGCAACTATGTATACGCAGTTAAATGAATCTAATCAACCAGAAACAGTGTTGGCTCCTAGCAATAGTTTTAAACAACGCAAATATAGGCATCGAAGGGTAGGTTCAGGATGTGGTGTAAGCTCTAGCCCACGATCAAGTCCTCATTGCGAAAGAAAGGTATATATTTCATTGCACATGTTTGATTTTTAAAAATGACAATGTTATGTTGATTGTACGTCCTTGCTTTCAGAGTGCGGAGGTGTGTGCACGTCTTGTTGATAGCCAAACGCAAACAGATAAAATGGATGTCAGTGAAACTGATTTTAGCCCTATGGGGCATACAACACTAGTTTCGTCGACAGAAAAGCTTTCTGTACATAGCTTTAATAAACAGTCCTTAACTAAACAAGTACCAGAGTGTTTGAATGGAAATTCAGTTTTATCCGAAGCTCATTATAGAATGCAATCTAGTCCTTGTTCCAGTCCTGAACCTTCAAATGAAAATCGTGCAAATGGAAATGAACGTTTAAAGGACTGCAGTGATGATGATAATCTTGAAACGCTTGGCCGAAAAGTTAGTGAAATTATTAATGCCAATCGCCTCATCTCTCCTATAGATAATGGAAATTCCGATGACGTATTGCAACACAGGTATACATAAAACTTGTACACATATACGTACATGCAATTTAACGAAATTAGTTATGCAACAACAAAAAATGCAATTTCAGAGGCAAAGATGAGTCTATGAAATTAACTGGACACTTTTGTGGAATTATTATCAACGGTACTAATGCACCTCCAGATCAGTCGGAAACTAAGACTCGGCCATGTTCCGATAGTATAGATGCTCTGTGCGATCATGAAGATGATGCATGTGAGGAAAGTTGGTCAGATGAAGAAGGCGAAGATCCGAGTTATACATACAATTATTCTCTTAGACGAAGAAGGTATTATTCGAGAAGGATATACGCATGTCGAATTAATGTAATTATTAGTAATCTGAAATAATTTCTTGATTTATTTTCACAGTATTGCAAGAAGGCCAATTGGCCCTGGGTGTAGATTAAGAAGATTTAAGCACGCAACAGTACGAGTAGAAGGTGTATTAGCTTCTGACGAAGAAAATACTTCTGAATATTCACATCCTCCGTCCAGTCAATCCTCCACGTTAGAAAGTAATCCAGATATGCAAAGAGTATTTCGCAGTATACACTATTCTCATAAGGTGAGTAAATATAATAATTCTATTATATATTATATTATATTAAATACAAGTATAATATGATGTAATACATATATGTGTTATAATTTTATGTTTAGAGGAAAGATATAGATGATGTTTCTGATACGTCAAGTCAATCAGAAACAGACGAAGTCAGTGAGATTACAATTGCATCTCAACCAGTAGGTGCAAATTTAAAAATAGAAAGTAGCGTATAGATTAGTATGATTTTTATATCTTATTTACGCGTGATATAATATAAGTACCTAATAGCCAGTGCATTTTTGTAGTGTATGCTCTCATCCTGTGTTAAATATTGTAGATATTTATCCATTTGAGGTCCATGTTAGATATGAATGTACATTAATTTTATGCATTATTTATCAGTGAAATATTACTCGATACAAAAAAGAGAGAAAAGTAAAACACAAAGCATTTCTGGGCCGAAATTACCGAATTGAAACGTAATATTCTTTTGTTTTTCAATATTTATCGTTATCGAAATCGAACTTTGAGGAAATATAATGATGAAAATGAATTCTTATCATTGTTTATGATATTAATCAGTCCATGCAATAGAGATTGGACATTTCAAACAGTAATTAATATTAAAAAAGTAAATGAAGTCTAGATTGAAGTCTTAAGTGGCAACGAAAATTTATGAAAACATGTTCGGTAGCATGTTATTATATAGTATTATTTGTAAATACATGCTCCTCGTGGTATCATGTGAGAAAAACCATTTCCATTTCGTGAAAAATTCATTCCATTATCTTTTACTTTTTTTTATAGTTCCTTTTAGTGCATATATTACCTGCAGTTAAGTATGAACCTATTACTATTGTTTGCTGCATTTATTTCATGTCATTAGCAAAAAAATATTCGATCCGTGCTAAGTGAATCATTTCTAAGATGAATGCAAAATCAGTTATTCATATGATCGTATTAATTTGCATGTTAAATTAAAAAGTCCACCATAGTATAGAGACCAATTAGAGAAAATAGTAAACACTTATATTGGACGGCAATTTGTAAAAAAGATATTGTGTATAAATACTAAGTCGTGAAGTAGAAGAAATGTTGCATTAAAAAATATACTTTCAAGAACGAGCTAATATACATATGTAACGACGGTATGACGGTTAAAAATTAAGTTTGACAACTTAAGTGCCTACGGCAATTTGCATAAAGTACACCAACGATAACTATTAAAATATTAAATGAAAATAATAATAAAATGTAAGGAATTAAGATATTGATCAAATTGTAATATGCGCGACACGAACCAATTGAGGCTTATATGAATTACACCAGAACAATAATTTTTCAATCTAATGAGTTTTTAACTATTCTCATAAAATAAAATTATAAAAGATACGGGGTACTGCTTAGACTATTTTACTGCAACAGAGTCAGTAAATATTTTTGATGCACCAAAACTTTTACCAATAAGCTAGCAACCCATGCATATTCAAGTACTGCGTATGTCATCAATTTTATTGTTTCATTCCTCGAAAAACAAATGAAAAATCTAATTTATTGATTATGTTTAATATAAAGGTAGCATAAGTTGTATTGTAACGTAGTGAAAACAGTGCAGGTTGTCTGAGTTTCAAACTGAAACTCAACAATAGTATTGGACTGTATGTAAAAGTCATACTCATTCTTTCAAATTAATTAACAATAAGTATTCCAATTACACGCGTAATACTAGACGATATTGTCAACTCAATTGTCCAAAGTACCGTTCTGCATCCATCTATTGTACCTGCTTTGAAACTCAAATTGCCTTAATGACAATTACTACACATTGTAAATATAGACAATACAATATATACTTAAGGAGAAAATAGCAAGTAAGATACGGTATAATATTTTGATGTGCTCATTTGGACGAAGTAATTATTAAGATATACAAAGAATGTACTTTATAATAATCATATTGTATCTATTATATTTATGCGAGTAGTTGCATAAATTGTTCCTCCTTGTGCAGTGGCAGCTAAACTGACTAGTTCTATTGTTCTAGAATAATAGAAGTGGTACACAAAGTTTGTGTTCTAAACAAATAAAGTTGATTTACAATAACCATTATATTCACTTTAATTACAGCCTTATTCGTATTGTTATACAAGTAGTCAGTGATATCATTGTTCTACTAAACCGAAACAAATATTTCTTCTACAAAAGTCTGTCATTCGAGGTTTCTAATATATTGCGGCGACGAAAACGACAGCCTTTCCCATAAATTAGAAATGACATGTATAATGGAAACTAATAACATATTATCATTTGACTTGATGTATATTAATATACTACCATACATTAAATAAATTATTGCACAGCCTATTAATAATAAAGTGTACGCATTATAATAGTAAACTGATCTTGTTACACAACAGAAAAATTAATGTACCAGTTAATGTACTAGTCAAGTACTCCAAATCACATTTTCGGACATTAATTGTAATAGTAATTATACAACGGTACAATGATGATAAATATTAAAAAAGTTAGTGCTTAATGTATTTTGGTATATATTGCTTTTATATAACTCTAATATCACTAATATGGAGACACATTCAGCACAAAAGTTTATATCAGAATAAATCTCATTTTTCCATCCATCAAATAAACTATCGTAATTTTGTTGTACTCTATTGTAAGACATGTAAAAGTTTTATTTCTACCTTTCTTAGTATTGATATTTCTTAAGTATTTTGTGATCCTTTGCTTAATTACAAATTTGAATACATTATATATATATGTATATGTATATATACACAATTCAATTAAAAGCAAACACAGAGTATGCAGATCAGTATATCTTTCAGACGTTATAATACGAACTAGATCTTTCTACGTTTTAAAGTATATTTAATTTCTCCTAAAGAATACAACTAATATTCGATTAACTATAAATAATGAAAAATGAACGATTTTAATGCTTTGTTGTTGAAATAATGTAATAAAAGTTGAAAGACGTTACATTACCAGATCGTTGATCAGTCATTAGGAATAAACTTATTGTTAGTAAAATTCATTTTTTATATTATTACAGTTTTAGTAAATATTATTAGTCAACTGTTCGTTGATAGCAGCATAAAAAAAATGGTATTTAATATAGCGTATGTTACAAATTTACCAATAAAATGAATTATGAAGAAATTCAGTAGTCGACTTATACAACGAAGAAGCGCTTTGCCTTAATCCAGTAAGTAGTGACACAACACCTTCTTTGTCATCTTCTTGCTCGTCCTCTTCGGATAAATACTCTGGCATATCTTCAGTATCAACATTGTTTCCTAGATGAACCTATAAATTACAGTGTATTATATAAAACAAGTTGTTTCTGTAAGATTTTTTTAATTGAAGCTCTACACACACACACACATATTTACCAGTTTGACAAGATATTCTTGATTAAATTTATTTCTTGTCACTAATTTTGCCTCCATGTTCTCTGAATTTTTCTGAATAGCTTCTGCAATTTGTTTTGCTGTGACATAACTTAAAGTACGCATTGTAACGCGCTGATGTTCTACATCAACTACAAGAGAAACTAATCCATTGATTCTTATTAGTATTGCCTCTAATTCAGCACGGGTTTCCTATTTGATATACCATTAGTATGATGTTCTAAAAATGTGCGTTACGAAAGACACAAGTGTTATTTATATTTACCGGTAATAAGCCTTGTATATGTAGCACAATTACATGGGTTTTAAGCTTTTTAGGTTCGATGACTCTTCTACATCTACTGCGTAAATTGTATATCGGTGGTTTCATTCGTTCTATATCATCTTTTATACACTGCGCTCGCTTGGATATCTTTGGTTCGTCTACGCTATGCTTATTCATAATCGTGTCCAAAGCTTCTCGTACTCCGAACGTAGAGGTTATATGTACATAATTGTCTACATTTTTCACAAATAATTCCAGAATATCTAAACCCAAATTAACGATGTCAATATCGGGTACATCTAAAATGTACGCTACATACGACAGAACTGTTTTATCCTGAAATCAGTTAATAATGATAATGATGATACAATAGAAGTGAATTCGACATATTTTCTTACCTTTAAGATTGTGTCGTGATTTGCAAAATCATTTGCCAATTTTTTGTACGTTCCAAGGGTGGCTTTCAACTCTTTCGGATCTAAAGAATCATCCACGTCCACGTCCACGTCCATTATCTAAAAACGTAATGTTGACATTAACTTGCCCCTAAAATAATATCATCGAAGCAAGAAAATAAAAAGGGGGAATAACTGTCCATTCACTTCATGTGATTATCTACTTTAGTTAAGATTAATAGGTATTCGAGGATTTACAGTTGTTCGTTAATATTCTTCTTCTAAATCATTAGCGAAAGCAACACGTTCCATGGTAGTCGGATGCATTCACGCAACTGATATAACTAAATTGGACAAGATGGATTTTAAATCGTTTTTTCGGATGAAATATTTGATGGCTGCAACAGAATTCTATTGTACACAACGTTTGTATTCGAAAGTACATGATATATGTATACGTTCTTTAGCTCGTTTAACAATCTTTTTATTCCAAGGATTACACTACTTTCACCAACTAAATACTTAAAGCACGAAGTGTGTATTTGAATATATATTTCATTTTATCTATTAAGGAATATATACTTTGCATACAAGTAAAAAATTGTAAAGAAAAAAGTTTAGATTCATACACCTTTTGCAGTGCTATCCAGCGGTGGGGCCCCTCACGCGCTTCCTTGCGCTTACATATACATATACATTGATGTACGTACTTACAGTACTACTGACTTTCGTCGTGATAAGTATGTGCACTGATTATATATATGTATATATATATTTATTAGGCTTGTGTAAATTTCTAGTCTCTAAACATCTTATGAATGCCTATGCATATTTTGTAATAATTTTCGTGCATAGTGTTGCCGTCTATAAAGAAGTGTTCGAAACAACTCGTGCTCTGTCTGTATTTGGATATAAGCCGATATGTAGAATATCAACATATCGACTGCATCCTACATCGACTTCTGTTACATCGAATGGAGCCACGCCGGAGCAGTCGACGGTACGCGCGCCTGCGGATAGGCAAACCATTCACACACCTAAGTGTGCCTGAACATAAGTATCACCACTTTCAGTTACTCTTATAATATCGCTGTTCTAATATACTTAATCTTTCAATATATTTTAGTTCGTCTATTTCTCTTTCTCGTTTCGGCTATTGGAATTCCTAGTCCCTTCTTTCACGACACTCTCCCACTTTGTTTACTCCTGTTCTCATCAAATTCATTCCATTGCTTTTTATATTAGTAGCATTTTATATTTAGCATTGGATGATACTTCTCATTATTCATAAGAGAACATGGAGGCAAAATTAGTGACAAGAAATAAATTTAAGATAGAAGAACTTTTGCAACATAATTACTTTGGTTATCCTTTAGTTATAGTCAACTCATTTATAAACTATTAGCGCATAAGATTGATGTAGAACAATTGTGTAACTAATTGTTGCATATAACTATTATATATATTTTTATTTATATTCGGTTCATTCGGTAGATCTTATATAAATCTTAATATTACTTATATTACCATTGCAATTCTACTAAATGTTTTGAATGTAAAATAAGATTTTATTAAGTATTTTTATAACGCTTCTACATAAAAACAATGTAAATTTTTAGTATAAGTTTTATGTGTAGGATGTGTTGTAAGTATTAGATTATTTGAGTTTATTGTACTTTTTATATTACTTAAATGTTAATTTAATATTAACAAATATTTAGTTGTAAAGTGTTACCTAAATAGATTTAAAAGAATAAGTATAAATCGCAACATTTTTGAAACTTGTATCTCCATTGATTAGTATAAATAAATGTTCAATGAAAATAATTCCACTGCTCATTTTGTTTTCACACCTCAACAATCCTTGGAAGAACCTATATCCAGTCCCTTACATAAGAAGTACCGTGGACGAACTTAAAATGGAAAGTCCTAAAGCGAGAAACTTATCAAAATGGCCCTATACGTTATTAAAGACAGCAGATCAAAGGCTTCATTTCTATAGCAATGTTCAGAGGAAAGAAAATAAAGTAAGTAGTATCAGCTACCATCCACAATAGGTGTAAATATTATTCCATGTGCAGTTCATTTGTTATAAACAATTAAACAATTAAAATTGTTATTACCGCCGACAGCATATATTTACAGCAATGGGGTATTTTTGTGTGTGTAGCTTATTCGTTTCCCTTTCATTTGACATCCCATTTATTAAAAAACAACCACCAGGAGCCGAGATAACAATTTTTCAAAATTATGTCGGTAATGATATGTCGATAACCGGACATGTGGCGCCATCTCGCGTTTGGGGCATTTTCGCAGTTTTTCGCACCGCCAAAACCGAATTCCTCGATTACATCGTTAATTTAAACAATTGCGTTTTTCTCGGCTCCTAGTGCGTATTTCTTAACCGGACTTGTCTTAAATTAAAGCTACGAACCACAGCTATCTCCTACAGTAGTTGCAACAATATGGCCCATGTGGTTTAAAAGTTATTAACAATTGAAAATTCGGCAAAAATGCACTCCGGGTCACTGCAATTATCTCGGCTTCTGGAGGTCCTAGATTAATGATCGGGTGCTTAAATTGAAGGTAAAGGATGCCGCTACACGAGAATAAACGATTTAAAGATGCTGCAAGCGCTGTATATATTTTATAAACAATCTAACATTTCGTTTGAGTATTGCACCCAAGATATACACGAGAGCCGATTTACTGGTGAATCAGATTGTTCCTTGAGCCGAGAGCTTCAATTTGAGTTGTTGTTGATCAAAATCGGTCGTGCAGAAGCCGAGATAATTGAATTTGTTTAAATAAATAATAAACAAATGCGATTACTGCCAATTCCTGGAGAGATACATCAATAACCAGAGGACATAAATTAAAGCTAGAACTATCAGCTACCATCTCCAATAGGTGAAATCATAATTTCATTAGAATTTCAATTGTTATAAACAATTAAACAATTAAAATTGTTATTGCGGCCAACTGCATATAGTTACAGCATCGGGGTATTTTTTTCTGTGTAGCTTATTCGTTTCCCTTTCATTTGACATCCCATTTATTAAAAAACAACCACCAGGAGCCGAGATAACAATTTTTCAAAATTATGTCGGTAATGATATGTCGATAACCGGACATGTGGCGCCATCTCGCGTTTGGGGCATTTTCGCAGTTTTTCGCACCGCCAAAACCGAATTCCTCGATTACATCGTTAATTTAAACAATTGCGTTTTTCTCGGCTCCTAGTGCGTATTTCTTAACCGGACTTGTCTTAAATTAAAGCTACGAACCACAGCTATCTCCCACAGTAGTTGCAACAATATGGCCCATGTGGTTTAAAAGTTATTAACAATTGAAAATTCGGCAAAAATGCACTCCGGGTCACTGCAATTATCTCGGCTTCTGGAGGTCCTAGATTAATGATCGGGTGCTTAAATTGAAGGTAAAGGATGCCGCTACACGAGAATAAACGATTTAAAGATGCTGCAAGCGCTGTATATATTTTATAAACAATCTAACATTTCGTTTGAGTATTGCACCCAAGATATACACGAGAGCCGATTTACTGGTGAATCAGATTGTTCCTTGAGCCGAGAGCTTCAATTTGAGTTGTTGTTGATCAAAATCGGTCGTGCAGAAGCCGAGATAATTGAATTTGTTTAAATAAATAATAAACAAATGCGATTACTGCCAATTCCTGGAGAGATACATCAATAACCAGAGGACATAAATTAAAGCTAGAACTATCAGCTACCATCTCCAATAGGTGAAATCATCATTTCATTAGAATTTCAATTGTTATAAACAATTAAACAATTAAAATTGTTATTGCGGCCAACTGCATATAGTTACAGCATCGGGGTATTTTTTTCTGTGTAGCTTATTCGTTTCCCTTTCATTTGACATCCCATTTATTAAAAAACAACCACCAGGAGCCGAGATAACAATTTTTCAAAATTATGTCGGTAATGATATGTCGATAACCGGACATGTGGCGCCATCTCGCGTTTGGGGCATTTTCGCAGTTTTTCGCACCGCCAAAACCGAATTCCTCGATTACATCGTTAATTTAAACAATTGCGTTTTTCTCGGCTCCTAGTGCGTATTTCTTAACCGGACTTGTCTTAAATTAAAGCTACGAACCACAGCTATCTCCTACAGTAGTTGCAACAATATGGCCCATGTGGTTTAAAAGTTATTAACAATTGAAAATTCGGCAAAAATGCACTCCGGGTCACTGCAATTATCTCGGCTTCTGGAGGTCCTAGATTAATGATCGGGTGCTTAAATTGAAGGTAAAGGATGCCGCTACACGAGAATAAACGATTTAAAGATGCTGCAAGCGCTGTATATATTTTATAAACAATCTAACATTTCGTTTGAGTATTGCACCCAAGATATACACGAGAGCCGATTTACTGGTGAATCAGATTGTTCCTTGAGCCGAGAGCTTCAATTTGAGTTGTTGTTGATCAAAATCGGTCGTGCAGAAGCCGAGATAATTGAATTTGTTTAAATAAATAATAAACAAATGCGATTACTGCCAATTCCTGGAGAGATACATCAATAACCAGAGGACATAAATTAAAGCTAGAACTATCAGCTACCATCTCCAATAGGTGAAATCATCATTTCATTAGAATTTCAATTGTTATAAACAATTAAACAATTAAAATTGTTATTGCGGCCAACTGCATATAGTTACAGCATCGGGGTATTTTTTTCTGTGTAGCTTATTCGTTTCCCTTTCATTTGACATCCCATTTATTAAAAAACAACCACCAGGAGCCGAGATAACAATTTTTCAAAATTATGTCGGTAATGATATGTCGATAACCGGACATGTGGCGCCATCTCGCGTTTGGGGCATTTTCACAGTTTTTCGCACCGCCAAAACCGAATTCCTCGATTACATCGTTAATTTAAACAATTGCGTTTTTCTCGGCTCCTAGTGCGTATTTCTTAACCGGACTTGACTTAAATTAAAGCTACGAACCACAGCTATCTCCTACAGTAGTTGCAACAATATGGCCCATGTGGTTTAAAAGTTATTAACAATTGAAAATTCGGCAAAAATGCACTCCGGGTCACTGCAATTATCTCGGCTTCTGGAGGTCCTAGATTAATGATCGGGTGCTTAAATTGAAGGTAAAGGATGCCGCTACACGAGAATAAACGATTTAAAGATGCTGCAAGCGCTGTATATATTTTATAAACAATCTAACATTTCGTTTGAGTATTGCACCCAAGATATACACGAGAGCCGATTTACTGGTGAATCAGATTGTTCCTTGAGCCGAGAGCTTCAATTTGAGTTGTTGTTGATCAAAATCGGTCGTGCAGAAGCCGAGATAATTGAATTTGTTTAAAGAAAATATAAACAAATGCCATTATCTCGACTTGTAAGCGAGCTACAGCAATGTTCAAAGGACATAAATTAAAGCCAGGGTCATAGGCCACCATCTCCAATAGGTGTGAATATTAGCCCACGCGCAGTTCATTTGTTATAAACACTTAAACAATTGAATTTGGTATTACTGCCAACTGCATATATTTACAGCAACGGGGCATTTTTTATCAAGTAGCTTATTCTCTTCCCTTTCAATTGAGACCCCATAGATTAAAAAACAGCCACCAAGAGCAGAGATAATTGAGATGGCCCAGAGTGCATTTTTGCCGATTATTCAATTGTTAATAACTTTTAAACCACAAGTGCCATATTGTTGCAACTGTTGGAGGAGATACCTATGGCCCGTAGCTTTAATTTAAGACAAGCCCGGTTAAAAAATTCGCACTGGAAGCCAAGAAAAACGCAATTGTTTAAATTAACGATGTAATCCAGGAATTCGGTTTTAGCGGTGCGCAAAACAGCGAAAATGCCCCCAAGCGCGAGATGGCGCCACATGTCCGGTTATCGACATATCATTACCGACATAATTTTGAAAAATTGTTATCTCGGCTCCTGGTGGTTGTTTTTTAATAAATGGGATGTCAAATGAAAGGGAAACGAATAAGCTACACAGAAAAAAATACCCCGATGCTGTAACTATATGCAGTTGGCCGCAATAACAATTTTAATTGTTTAATTGTTTATAACAATTGAAATTCTAATGAAATGATGATTTCACCTATTGGAGATGGTAGCTGATAGTTCTAGCTTTACTTTATGTCCTCTGGTTATTGATGTATCTCTCCAGGAATTGGCAGTAATCGCATTTGTTTATTATTTATTTAAACAAATTCAATTATCTCGGCTTCTGTTGGACCGATTTCAATCAACAACCACTCAAATTCAAGCTCTCGGCTCAAGGAACAGTCTGATTCACCAGTAAATCGGCTCTCGTGTATATCTTCGGTGCAATTCTCAAGCGAAATGCTAAATTGTTTATCAAAAATATACAGCGCTTGCAGCATCTTTAAATCGTTTATTCTCGTGTAGCGGCATCCTTTACCTTCAATTTAAGCACCCGATCATTAATCTAGGACCTCCAGAAGCCGAGATAATTGCAGTGACCCGGAGTGCATTTTTGCCGAATTTTCAATTGTTAATAACTTTTAAACCACATGGGCCATATTGTTGCAACTACTGTAGGAGATAGCTGTGGTTCGTAGCTTTAATTTAAGACAAGTCCGGTTAAGAAATACGCACTAGGAGCCGAGAAAAACGCAATTGTTTAAATTAACGATGTAATCGAGGAATTCGGTTTTGGCGGTGCGAAAAACTGTGAAAATGCCCCAAACGCGAGATGGCGCCACGTGTCTGATTACCGAGTGTCTTTGGGGCACTAGTACCCCAGGAGCATTTCCATACCACACAACGTTCCGGTAAATTATAATAAGAGCTGGATACAGATTTTATATTTCGTCTCGTGGTGGTTATTTTTTAATCGATGAGGTATCAAATGAACTCACCATTAACCGTTACATTAAAATGAATACGTATTATGACATTGTCAGTTCCCTTATCTATTTGGGTGTAGCAAAGGTATTTTGGTGCTATGGTAGTGCTAACGTTTTAATATATCTGGCTCGTTTTATTTGTCTGTTCTGCCAGTATAATATCTTCTTTTAAGGCTTTCCGTTACTTTGCTTCCTTCCGTTCTAGTCATATTACTTATTCCATTCCTGTTCAATTAATCCTCTCTTTCTTTTATGCTTCCGTTCCAACCTTCCACCTACCTTTTTCCTCCAAACATCCCTTCCCAATTTTTCTTTCTTCTGTTTTGTACTGGCTAATATATTTTTGTTTGTGCAGGTTTCACGGGCAAAGAGTAAGGAGCATTGACCAGCACTTCTCATTGTGCATACGAGCAAGAGAGAAGATAGAAGAACTTTTGCCACATATTTTAGTTACTCTTCAGTTATAGCGAATTGGTTTATAAACATAGATTGTAATTATTAGCGCCTAAGATTAATTTAGAGTAATTGTGTAATTAATTGTTATGTATATCTATATTATATTTTTGATTTTATATTCAGTTCATGCGGTAACTCTTGTATAAACTTTAATATTACTTTTACCACAAGTTCTACTGAATATCCTAGATATGAAATGAAAGATATAATAAACAATTTACGTATGCACAAGTTACACAATTCTTGTAATTTAGAATAAGCTTTACCATATATTGCACGTAAATTTTAGTATAAGTTTTATCTTTAAGATGCATTGTAAATTAACTCCATAGAATAGTTTAAGTATTAGATTATTTATGTTTATAGTATTTTTAGTGTTACATAAATGTTAGTTTAGAATTAATACAAGATTTAGTTGCTCGATTTATTTTAAGTAAATATAAGCGAATAGTTTATAAGTATTAACTTGTAAATTTGAATTACAACATTTTTGCAACTTGTATCTTCATTGATTAGTTTAAATAAATCTTCTATAAAAGGAATTCTACTGCTCTTTTTATTTTCGCACCTTAACAATCCTTGAAACGACCTAATTCCGATCCCTTAAACAAGTACTATCGTGCATGAAGTTTAAATGGAAAGTTCACAAGTGGAAAACTTGTACAAATGAACCTGAACATTATTAAAATCCAGGAATTAATTCAATGTCTTCATGGAAACCACTGAAATTTAAGTGCCCGGAAATTCCTGGAATGTGACGTCATTTCCAAGAACTACCAGGCCCGGATACATCCTCGCATATCATATTCTCCTGATACAAATCCACGATTTTCGGCGAGATATTTTTGTCAGAAACTCAGAAATTTCAGAACAAATTTTTTCAGAAGAAACGGAGACTTCGACCTGCTGTCTTTAATAACGTATAGGGTAGTTTTTACAAGCTTCTCGCTTTAGGACTTTGCATTTATAGCCCGTCCACGGTACTTCTTGTATAAGGAATTGGAATTAGGTTCTTTCAAGGATTCTTAAAGAGCAGTGGTATTCTTTTCATTGAACATTTATTTAAAATAATCAATGGAGATACAAGTTACAAAAATGCTATAATTCAAATTTGCACGTAGATACTTATAAACTATTCTTTTATACCTATTTAAAATACATAGCACAACTAAATCTGGCATTAATTCTAAATTAATATTCATGGAATATAAAAATTCTATGGGCAATTGTGTAACTTGTGTGTACGGAAGTATTTATTATAGCTTTCATTTTATATTTAGCTCATTCAATAGGCCTTGCAGTAAAGGTAATATTAAAGTATATATAATATCTGCTGAACAAACTGAATATAAAATAAAATATGTAATATATGTATATACACAACTGTTAATTACACATTTGGTCTAAATTAAACTTACTGGCTAATAGTTATAAGCTATTTTTATAAACCAATTTACTAAAACTAAAGTACGCGGCACAAGCTATTCTTTCTTCTTCCTTGTTTTTATGCACAATGCGAAAGGCTGGGAAACCTGCACAAACAAAAAATATATTAGTAGTAATGGAAGAGGAGAGTGAAAGATTGTTAAAGGGATATTTAGTGGAAAAAGAAAGAAGGGTGGGCCAAACTAGAAGCATAAGGGAAATAGAGGTTTATTTAAAAAGGTGTGGAATGAATCTGGCTAGAGTGATTTTGATGAGTGAGATCAGAACCAAGGAAAATGACGGAGAGCCTTGAAAGAAAAGACTTGTGCCAATGTTTGAAACGGAATTGAACAACTTTGGTCTTCTAATAAGTCAATCTTCCCTATGAAAATGATATTCCTTGACGGACGGATATCTTAATCCGGCGTCGTAGCGTCGTGCGTTTCCATGACAATGTGGCCGCGATGGGGAGAAGCCAAAACGACCTTGAACATCACTGACCTAAGGTACACATAAATTTTGTATAAACATACGTAGTATAGGTGTGTATGCATACATTATCTATGTATACGTGCATAAATCCGTATAACATACATGCGTAATTCGAATAGATGCGTCAGTTTCACTACGTATGTACTTACATACATAGTTAGAGCACAGTCATGTTTCATTACAACCAGCTGCTGCCAATTATTTCGATGACGCGCATATTGTAGTACAGTAGCGAAACTGGTGTTAGCCTGTCGTATTAAAATAATATGGCCGACATTCACTTCATCAGCTACCAACAGCATAACACCTGTATTACCTTTCCAATGAACTGCTTTCTTATTTTACGCAATCGAATACTTTAGGCCATCATCAGTGTTATTCCAAGTATTTGACCAAACAAGTTTATGTAGTATAGAATACCTGACAAACAACTAAGAGTAATAGAGACGTTAATCTAATACATTTGTAAAGAGTATATAAAGTAAGAACGTACGTTTGACATACTTCAGATACACACGTAGAGGTGATTCGTTCGTAAAGAGTGCTAGTGTTAAGTGCACATTGATTGTTAAAACAATGGAATACGTATTGATAAAAGACATACGGCCGGGACAGAAAAACATTAATGTAGTGTTTATTGTTCTGGAAGTTGGTCATCCTACAATCACTAAAGAAAACCGCGAAGTTCGAACGTTTAAAGTAGCAGACAGCACAGCATGTATGAACGTTTCAATTTGGGACGAGCCTGGACAACTTCTAGTACCAGGTGATATCGTTAAATTAACTAAAGGATACGCGTCTGTTTGGAGGCAATGTCTGACATTATATTCAGGAAAAAATGGAGATATACAAAAAATTGGAGAATTCTGTATGGTGATAAATGAACAGCTAAACATGAGCGAACCAAATCCAGCTTTAGCGCAACAAATGATTAATCAAAGTGGTTCCGGACCACCTGGTAGTAATGTAAATAATGCCATTACAAACAATGGAAATGCAAATAATATTGCAGGTCAACCTGGAAGGCAACCGTTGGTACGTTATTGAGAAAAATATTTATAAATGACCTATCTTAGTTTAGCTCTTCTCGTAGCGTACATATAACTGTTTCTTTCCTTCTTTTTAACGTTTCCGCATAAATCTGTCCATTTCTAGGCGATCCAAAGTAATGCAACAACACCTGCTGGTGGTACATCCACTAGTTCTGCAACAACCAAAAGTGGAAATGGGAATAATGGTAGTGCTAGTGGAAATGGTGGCAGTACCTCGGGTCTTCCAGGGGGATCTGCCAGATATTCCGGTGATTCAACGACCAAAACAGCTGCCCCGGCAAAAACTAACTCTCGTGGTCGTGGATATAGAAATGGCGGGCGTAGTGACCGTAGATAACATATAAATAAGGAGCGGCTAATTATATATGTGTAATAAAAATATGCAACTGATAACATTTAGGTCTGTTAGGTCGACTGTAATATACTGCTTTTCTAATAATCCTGTACATGTATATTTATGAATTGATGTATACGATAAAATCTTTTTTAGAGCATACCTGGATAAATTGAAGACAATCCATTCCGGTTGAACAGAATGAATAATTAGATTTGCAATGTATTATTTTAATTTAGCCGTCTTTCAATTATGCGATATTTCTTCTTGAACCTAAGGCTTGTCTTCAAATTATAACAGAAACATGAAATTACACTTATTCGTACAAATGAATGTAATATATAATAGAAAGAATGTAATCTGCATTTAATCAGTAAATAACTTTAGTTGATATTTTTTTTATGGGCAAGAAAAACTGTATGTATTTTATAATATGGGGAAGAGAAACTGTATGTATAAAGTAATAATTAAGTAATAATTAGTAAGGGAGGGTCGAAGTGAACTTTTAAATCGTTATTCGCGGAAACGCGAATAATTTCAATATAAATATTTGCCGTTCTCTTTTTACATGTGATACTAAATGATTTACTAAATGTAAATTTACTTTAATATAAAAATCGTTAACGTTAATGGTTGTTAACTTTTCATATTTTTATTGCAAGTATTGATCGTTCTTTGCAATTTATAATTATTGTAAGTAGACTAATAAATTGTATTGATCATCTATTTAATATTCTGTTTATACAATTTCTTGTAATTATGTACAATTTTTACGAAACTAAAATAAATAATTTTTTTTATATAAATATGCAAAACTCTTGAATAACGTTTGTCTATAAAAAGGAAACAATCAATCAAGTTTCCATAAGTTCATTAAACAAACTTGTCGGAGACGGCGAATTTAAAAAAGATAAGAAGGCCTTTTGACACAAACTTTATCAGCTTGCGGTGTACCACATTCCTGTCGCCTTCCTGAGATACGAAGGTTATGTTTATACATGGCTCCACGCGTAAATTCTATGTCACACGTATGTAAGAGATAACGATATACTAATTTTCAATTTTTCTTCACTTTTTCCATTGTTCTCTGTTGTAATTTCAATATGTTGTACATTTACAGAATGAATGTAATAATCACGTCATCAGTGTTGCGTGTCTATTTCTATTGTTAAATGTACAATTTGATAACAGATGTCTAACGTCAACAATAAAATAAATTGCTGCTGTCATTTCTGTATGTAAGGAGACAGACGACGGTACGTTTAATATATTCGTTACAGCTGTTGATACGATTTCATTGTGTTGTGATGTCTTCTAATTAGACATGAATTGCAGTTACAAATTTTTCTGATTTAAAGTAAGTATAATAAAAGTAGCATATAATTAGACGAAAATGTTTAAATTAGTTAATAATTTGTTCATTTATTTGCTATGTTCAACTGTATTTATATGTAGTAAGTAAAATTTAAATAATGTCAGTTTCCGCCTCAAGATAGTATTGCATATATGCAATAGAATGTTGGTTAATACAACGTATTTTATTCGCAGATTGTTTTCCTTTGAAGGATGACAAGATCACATGTAAGATATCAAATTGCGAAAGACGTAGACGATACATCGGAATACTTTCTTCAACCTGTTCAAGATTTCACAAATATATCTAAGAAAGATGTACCACCATGGAAAAGAGCAAGTCAAATGACATTGTTAATTGTCCTTTATTTCGTCTTATCTGTGGGTCTAACGTTTTATGTACAATGGCTTTACAATACATACGTAAGTGAAGAAATATAGCTTAGAAAATAATGTGCCCATCGTTAATCTTCTTTCTATAAACGCTACCTTTTTCCAGGGTTTCCATTTTCCACTTGCCGTGGTGATATGCCATTTATTAGTTAAGTTCTTGTTCTCAGCTATAATAAGGTGTATTAGGGCGTGTTGGAAAAAGCAACAACAGCTAAAGCTACCTTTAAAAAGCATAATATGGATGGTTATGCCGATCGGTATAGCCAGCGGCCTAGACGTTGGCCTGTCCAATTGGGCCATTTCTTTAATTACAATGTCGTTGTACGTAATTTACGTTTTTTAAATATCTATACGTTTCATAATTTACGTTCGTAACTGATCAAATATATTCAATATCGCATCATTAATTTCATTCCCATTATATTTCTATTCAGGTATACTATGACAAAATCAACTACCATCATTTTTATCCTCGGATTCGCTCTGATTTTCAAGTTAGAGAGAAAGGTAATGATATTTTTTTTCTCACATAAGAACATAAAAATATAACATGTATGTATTAATGAAAAATTTTGTTATAGTCATGGTCATTAATATGTATTGTGGTAATGATATCAAGCGGTTTATTTATGTTCACCTACAAGTCAACACAATTCGGCATATTTGGATTTCTACTTTGTCTTCTGGCATCGTTTTCTAGTGGTATTCGATGGACTATGACGCAATTAATCATGCAAAAATCGAAGCTTGGAATGAAAAGTCCAATTGATATGATGTATTACATGCAACTATGGATGTTATTGCCTATTGTACCAGTAATGTTATGGTTTGAAGGTAAAATTCAATGGACATGTGTATATATTTCATATATACATATATGTATAACTTGTAGCTATGCTATTGTGTTAAATTAGTATTAACTACTAATATTTGATGAAGATAAAAGTTGAACTGTTTTTATAGGATCTCATTTGTATAGTAATTTTAAAAGCACCGATTGGAATGACATTAACGCTATTGCAATGACTACAAGTGTTGTACTTGGAAGTGCTATTATAGCTTTCCATATGGAAGTTATGGAGTTTTTAGTTGTTACGTACACATCTAGTCTTACCCTTTCAATCATTGGCATAATTAAGGTAAGTTGAAAGAAATATTGGGTACGAAACAGAACCGTAATATGGTAGCAGATATTGTATAATTAAGGTATTTTTGTACAATATTAACTTGCATATTAATTATATAATTTTGTAGGAAATATGTATCTTAATCTTGGCAGTCGAGTGGAAGGGTGATCAAATGAGTGGCCTTAATTTCGTAGGATTGTTAATGTGCCTTGGAGGAATAATTATTCATACTGTACAGAAGATAGTGTCAAATAGGAGTAAGAAGGCAGAGAATTTGGAATTACAAGTAAATTCTCCTTCAAGTAGCAGTGTAAAAAACGACGACGGAAATGATACAAATTTGCCTTTGCTAACACAAAAGTCAACATCATTAACAAATCTTTTAAATGCTGAATTCAGTTCGGATGAAGATGATGCAGCCAAACATGATCAGAATTCCAGTGAAATATTATCCAACATATTGCACCGTAGAGAACAGTCAAATTTAAGCATATAATATTGGTGTTGCAGTTTAATAACATTTATTTATTATAAAAAGTCATTCCATATTTACTATATATATATATGTATACCGTTTACTAAATTTCAGATATATTTTTACTTTTTGCATATGAATTTTTTTGAATTTCACAATATTCTTGTTTTTAATGGAAGCCATACTGTTTTTGATGTACATATATGTATTATTTGTAAGGACGTGATTGACGATCGTGAAATTATTTCCACAGAATTGATATTTAGAATATTATTCAGTAAGACAAATATATTTGTATTTCGACACTAACTTGAAGGGTGAAAAAATATAAAGGTTACATAGAAAGCAAAGTATATATGTATATATTTTAATATAGTACAAACAGTTTAAACGAAAATTTATTTCATATAATTCTCTTATAGGGTGTGTTACTAGTTCCTTGCCTAAAACTAGCATAATCATTCATATCTTACCGATTAATAGTATATCTTTTTCAATTCATTTTTGTATGATATATGTGCCGCACATTAGCGAAATCCGTTAGCGGCACTTTCGCAATCATTTTAAATTTTATCGTCAAAGCGCTTGATTGACACTTAACTTTCGACATTCAAAATGAATTGGCTTCTTTTCGTTTTGTGGAGTAAACCGATTTAGTCAATGAGCAGCTTATATAACTTTATACCTAAACTATGTAACTTCCATATATATATATATATACTGCATAATAATAGCAAATTAAATATAGGTTGAACGAAAAATATGTACGTTATAATTTATTATTAATTACTTGATGCAATTGTTAATAATTTTTTAGATTGGATATTTTGCAGAAAAGAATTTTTGATCATTTTTTCCCCTGTATAAGATACAAAAATATATATATATATAGACACATACGCAGCGGATTCCGGTTAATTGGGATACATTGGGACCGGGCTAATTTGTCCCAAAAAAGCGAACTTCAACCGAATTATAGGTATATTATATGTTTTTGTTTCCGTTCGGCGGTCCCGTTTAACCGAAATCCACTGTATATACATGTACTAACATAATATATATATATATATGTGTGTTTATGTATCTAAAAAAAATGGAAGAAAATAAATATTTCGCATTTCTACATTCCATTGATATATCCGGGTCAGATGCAGGTACATCCCGATAGAGGACCAAGCCTAAATTCATTAATTCAGAATAAAACAGAACTTCGATATTTGACCGAACTGATTACTACTTTAAAGCCAAAATAAACTATTGTTTTCTTGAATCGAAGTCGTCGAAATCATGCTTCTTAACAAAATAGCGGCATATCCAGATCTGGGTGAAGCCTTTAAGCTGCCTGCAGGTGTTAAACGAACCTAAGTATTATGGGGACTTCTTGCTGGTGTTCCTAGAGCCACTTACCAGTGGATAAAACTAATAATCTAAGTTATATGTAAACAAAATGTCATTAATAATAAGAACTTTCATAAAACGCTTTCTTATAGATTGATTTGGATATTATATGAAATATCTGTACATTTTTAGGGTCTATATTTTGTACTTCTATGTGATGTTTATTTAATCTCATAATACATAAGTTGCCTTTTGTAATACCATTGTAATAATATTAATTATGTAATTTTGCCAATGAAATTTATTAAATACGCATGTTCTCATATCCAGAATGTTATAATTCTTTATTTAACAACTTTTAAGTACTCGTAATAAACTTTCCATACACAAGTACACTACGATGGGTGCTATGGAATTCGTCTAGTGAAAGAAATATTTCATAAAATTGTATTTCCGTAATTCTATGAAGTATTTGAAAGTTTATATATATATATATAAGTTCATACTCAGATATTTTATGTTTTCCCCTACATTATTTATTTATCACAAGAAATGCATGAATGTATTAGCATAAATAGCATACTTAAAAACAATAAACAACGAAAGCATTGTTATGTATTGAAAAATGAAGGATTACGTTATAGATTCACGAAAGTTTACTTAATTTTTCCAATTTTTTATACTGGCCCACATTAAAGTAGTGGAAGATGACTTATTTCTTTTATATACAATTGTACTCCTATGATAAAAAGAATAAATATGACATACAGCTGCGAACAAAAGTTTCCGTGCGATAAAGTTTTTCGTGTTTGATTTACTTTTGCATATCTCGGCATGTTTTGCATACTAAAAAATCCGAGAATATGTAAAAGTCAATCAAACGCGTGAAAACACTGCCGTTCGGAAACTTTTGCCCGCAGCTGTATATATGTATGTATATAACAGGATCTCGACATGGATGTACACTAATAAATAACTATTACCTACATAATTTAATAAATTATTTTAAATGTATTATTTAGGTTGTTTGATTTGATTAGTTTTCTTAGATTTGGCTTCAATTTTATCTTCTAACTTATGGAGCAAGTCATTTAGCTCGTCCTGTTTGAAAAATCAGAATTTTTAATAAATTTGTTACTGGTAAGAGCATACGTGTTTATACAGAAATATATTTACCTCGTTGTACGTATACATTAGAGTACAATGCTTTAATGCTTGCCGTTTTTTATTAAATAATTGTAACGCATGTGGTAAACAGTAAACACTATCATCCTGTGAATTGCTGACCAATGAAACAAACAAATTAGCTCTGCAGGTTTCACATTCGAAATCGCCGTCATCCTCTTTTACTTTCTTGCCTTTCTTTCGTTTTCCGCTATCCGGCAAAGGTAATCTTTCTGTGTTTATAAGACCCACTGCTTCCAATTGCTCGCGGAAACTTATTTCGTTCTCACGAATTTTAATTACACTCGGCATAATCTACAAGTACAATTGTTTGCAAAATTAAAATATCCTTTTGTACGATCATTATTCACATTATTATTTACCTGTTTCAATACTTCTATATGAGATCTAGAATCGTTGATAATATTAAATAATAATCTTTCGAACGAAAACATCGATGGTTCGCAGCTGTCCTGTATATCCTAAAATAATTATATACAACTGTTATCTCATTATACATTGAAATATGTGCCGCAAGTTGAAGAAAATAAATTACGCACTTTAAATACTTGTTCGGCAGTTTCTAACCAGGATGGCTGTGCAAAGTAGACGCTTTCGGATACTACATATCCAGTGCATATGCTTGATGTGAATGCTTTAGGAAACACTACTATAAACTGCCCTGGTTCTTGAACAGTATGACATAACGATACCCCATTGCTCACCAATAGTTCTGGCGGAACCATCGCTGTGTCTGATGGTAGCCATATAGTCTTATTTTTACAATATCGTGGTACCATGTTTGACAGAGCCTCCCTAAAGTTATTGTTATGTTCATCGGGTATACCATACCAAATCTTTTTAGCACCAGTATGTAAGTACTCTATCCAAGGAAGACCATGGGGATCGCGATACCAACAACATGCGCTAAACAGCATGCCCACGTGAAGCGTTGGTACTGTCACACCTATAATTAGATAACAACATTCATGAGGAAAGGGCGTAAATACAGTGTTATAATTTCCAACAAAAAAATGTATAGAAGTGGGCTCGTACCCATGATGGGACCTAAAGCTCTTAACACTGAACCAGCATTATTAGTGAGTACTTTAAGATTCCACGGATGTCTTGCAAAGGGACTATTTTTTGCTACTGAAAATCCAAAACCTCGTCCACTTGAATCGATACTCGCAGCATGCACGCAAACATGTCGTTTTCTTTCCGCGACGTGCTTCCAAAATGCACTTTCAACCTCGTCAGCAGAAGCGCCGTCAGCTTCATTCCCTGACCGCTGATTTTCACCGAACCACATACGTTGCGTGTTTCGCGCAATACGATAAAATGCATTTAATGGCATATTTCTACCCTACAGAATAATATATTTCTCGAAATTAACAAAATATTCCAAGATTGTTTGATCAAAACTATACTTTGAGAATTCTCACTTTTACGATGCATTCCTCAATTTCGTCAGAGCTATCGTCATCTTCATCTTCTTCATTTTCACTTATGGATGCGCTTTGCCTTTGCAAAACTCTACTCTCTTTTGTTATCCATTCAGACTCAACTTCGTCAAACAGTTTACCTCTCTCCTCTAAATATAACATTTCGATTAATGAGTGATCTGTAAGAATTTGCATGCATCTGATATTTCTTAACGCATACCGGGAGATAAAGTGTCATACGGTAACAAGTATTTGCAATAAATATCATCTAATTTAGTGACGCGATCTTGGGCTGATTTTGGTATCTTCATGCCGTCAGCCACTTTTTGCCATTTCTTTTTCTCAATAACTTCCTTTAGTCCACCTAAACTTTGAACTGTTTGATATAAATGGGGTAAATCGACTTCCATTCCACCAATCTGTACACCACCACCAAATAGTATAAAATTAATAACGACGTAATAGAAATAAAGAATATGTGAATCGTAAAAGAGAACTTTTACCCAAGGTGGATGAGTTAATGTTATACTCTGCGTGGCTAAATATTTCTTTATAGCCATCATTTCTTTCACATTGGGACCCCATCTATGAAGCATACGATGTACATATTGATTATAAGCAGTAAAGCGCATATCATCCGATACTTTACATTCCGGCTGGAAATAAAAGAAACAAATTCAAATGTATTCATCCGATCCGCGCATCGTTGTATAAATGTAGAGCGTTCCATTGAAATATTACAAAGGAGAGTTACTTTAAAATTAGGTGGTGGTACAACTCTGCATATTCCAAACTTCTCTGCAATTGGTCTTATTTTATCTATGTATTCCAGAGGATCCTGAAAATCTTTTTCGCTGGGGTGAAATGTTGGAGCCTCCACTAAACGTGCTTTGTTTTCATCTTTCGCACTTGGAAATGATACGTTATTAATTGGAGAGTAAACCTCGGATAGTTTTTGTTTAGATTTAACTTGACATCTGAAACTTTCATTACATATAGTAATATATAATATTTATTTATCGTTCAAGTGAATTTGTTTTACCTTTTGCCATTTTTATTAGAGTCAATGGAAGTTTTCCTTTCTCTAGAGGTTTTCGGAGATTTTGTCATTTTTTCTGTTCCTATGTTTAATGTAGTTCCTGTACTTTGTCTAGCTGTCGTTTGTCCTATGTTTTCAGTCTTACATGGCGAGGGCTGCTGAGATTCATGATTAGACACTGTTACGATTGGGGCTGGAATGGAAGAAGTTGACGGTACCACATTGTCAGTTGTTATAACAGAGGCAGAGTTGGGTGGTGCACGAGTTGTAGGTTGAACTGTCCCTATGGGCGGACAACGTGCGATTGATGATGGCGGTTTAGTAACCAACTTTGCTCTTAAAAGGACCTTTTGATTAGGTCCATTCGGCCCTTCTGTGCCAAGTTTCACAGCCACACCCTGAATCAATTGCTGTCCTTGAACTAAGTTTGGCCCATTTCGTGTAACTGCTTGCAAAGGAATATAAAACAGTTGTCCATCATTTTCATCATCGTTCTCATTATTACTGTCAGTCTGAGTAGATATTTCTGTACTCTTGTGCTGGTTTGCATCACCTTCTGCTATCTTTTCATGCGTTTGTGCATTGTCGTCGAGATTTACTTGTACAGCTATTGACGCGCTACAGTTTACATTACTCCAAGTTGTTGATAATTTGTCCAGTGGTAGAACCTGTATATTAGCTAACGTTGCAAAATTTTTTGGTAATTCAAACTTATTTACATTTAACATAGTCTTAGATGTACTTGTTGTTTCTGTTATATTGTTTTCATTTTTTGGAGAAACATTGTTGTCATTTCTGTTAGTTTCTGTCCCCTCATGATCATCCTTCATTATACATTCTATACTTTTATCTGCATCGCACTGAGATTTGTTTGTATTGCTTTCGATTTTGCTTGCCTCAGATTCGCATGAGTGAACTGTAACATGTGATCTACTATTTTCGCGAACTTTGCGCCTAAAAGGTGTACTAACTGGGACTTCTGTGTCGCTTTCAAATGCATAAACGCTACTTTCATTTTCTGGGGAGAATGCATTTGCATTAGGAGTTACTGTTTTGCGTTCTTTGACCTTTGGCAGAAATGGTTTCCTTTGTTGAAATATAGGTTTCTTTTCGGATGATAATTTCTTTTCAGTGGACCCATCTACAGAAATTTGATCAGATTTTAGTGTATTATCGGTTTCTTCCCCACAGCACGAGTCTTTAATAGCTTTTATATTACGGTTTTTAATAATATCTTTCATATCTGCACTGTACACATTGGCATTAGTCAATTCATTCGGTTGCTTCATATCAGAGTGTAAATTCCCAATTATAATCGGCGTATATTTGTTGTGTATATTAAGGCGATCTTTTACGTTGGCCTTCTCCGTTAATTTGGAAAGTGTGACATTAACTGGTCTTACCAAGTGCTGAATTTTCGTTGAGATCGATAAATGCGATACATCGCTCTTTTTCTCACAAACGTCATATTTGAATGTAGATACATTCTCCATTTCTAACTTACTCTCTTCTTTAGCAAATGAACTCTCGTTCAACCATTTTTCAATTTGTTCGGTTGACATATTTACTTTTTCTTTCCTTACGTGTAATGTCGATAAAGTCATGTCAATAATGTTCGACGAGGAACTTTCAGTTTTGTGATAGCATTCCTTTTCAGTACTTTCTATTAATATTTGGCTCTCCACCTTACTCGGTAATTCTGCTTTTTCATTCGGAATTTTTTCATCTGGCACATTTATTGCCGGGGACGAAGCTTCATTTAATGTGGATTTATTGCTCGTAAAACCTTTATCTAGCTGTTTACTTGACCCATCTGATTGTTGTCTACTTTTCACCTCAACTGTTTCCAATTTAACAGCCGTCTTTTCTGTATCAAGAAGATTAGGATTAACTTGTGTTTGACAAGAATTTAATACTTTGGATATTGCTTTGTTTGCGAATCCCCGAAATGATCCTTCATCGTCCGATATCTTCGAAAAATCCGCCTTTGGGAAAATTTCAGTTACAGGCTGTTCTTCTTTGCCTCCGACATCAGGATTATTATTTTTGGTGATAATCTCTTCTTTCACGCTGTCATCACCCTTCTTTCGCTTCAGTTTAGTGAGTAACATCCCCAAAGTTTCCTCATCAGAATCCGTAATTTGCTCAGCAGTATTTTTCGCTTCCCTTTGTTTCAATCCACTACCTTTCTCTTGCAACGATTTATTAGAATTTTGCTCGCGCTTACGTTTCATTACAAATTTTTCTTTATTAAATTTTGCATTACTTTGAACTTGGGATTTGGATTTCGCATTTACGGTAGCCTGAATCTCCATTCGTGTAATATTATTTTTAGTAGACGATCTGAGATGTCGGCTTGCCGGTTTATTTAATTTTCCGAGACTCCTTCTTGTTACAGGTCTCGTTTTATTAGTTTCATTAGAACTAACCGACTCTTCGTCGCTGTCAATTTCACAGTACTTTTGAACTTTTACTAGCCTTTTAGCTTTAAAAGCTATCTTATTGCTTTTCGTTTTATCTAACCGTTTATTTGAGATACTATGAACGGAAGTAATTTTGCTATCTTTATTTTTGTTAATTGTTTTCGTAACGGCCTGTTTCACTTTAGATTTAACTTCGTTCTCTGCGTGACTATTTTTACGCATGTTTGGCAATTCTGGAAAACTGTCCATGGAAACATTGTCATCTTGTTCTAAATCAGGGCTTACAAGTTTTCGTCCAAGAATTTCCATGTATACTGCAGCTGCTTCTTTAGTTTTCCTGGTCGGCCGTCTGCAAAGATTTTTCGGAGATATCGTACCGCTATGGGAACGTGTAATCCTTCTCATTTCAGATTTACTTCTTGTACATATATTTTTCTGTGCATTCTTCTGCATTGTGCGTTTTATCTGTGGCGCTGACTTATCGGACGGACCATCTTCTTCATCGTCTTCTTCCTCTTCGGATGTAGAATCTGAATTCGATGAGTCACTGCCTTTCTGTTTCGCAATAACCTTTTTCTTTGGTTTAGGTGGCACAGATTTAACCTTCAGAGAAGCTTTCTTTGTTTTATCCGTAAGCACGCTACTTCGTAAGCCAAGCCTTTTAGTTTCAATTCTTGGAAGAAATTTCCTGCTCGCCAATTTATTTGCTGGCTTTAGTATTGTTCGTTCCGTACAAGACCTTGTTCTCATAACGCACGATGTTTTAAATTTATTTTTTAACCTTTGTTTAGCAAGACGCTGTTCTTGATACTTCTTTTTAAGAGCCTGCACAGTGGATGTTGTGCTTTTAAATGTAGTAATATTTTTTGCTACATCGCTTGGAACTTTCTTTTTATCAGCTACTGTAGACTTCACTTTGGCCACAGTTTTCTGATTTGTATCTGATTTTTGATTTTCAGCGGATGTACTAGTTGAAAAGGAATCCTTATTGTCTGTACGGGTTCTTTTTGAGTCTAGCTTTTCCTTCTTGTTTCCAACATTGAAGAAATTTAAACTTGGAGGCAAAATTGATGTTCCTGAAATGGAAGTTTGATAAATTATTAACACATACGTAAAATGCAGCTATATAAGATAAATACATGTTTCAAATATAAAAGACAAAAGAAACCTCTGAAGCACAGAAATGTTAGAAAATCTTCTGTATTTGGCCTTTTGTGCGTAATTAATTCTGTTATAACTGCTGGCTTAGTTTTTTCTTTATCTTTAATGGGAGTATGAGAAGGATTGAAAACTGTTGTAGCTCCCTGTGCAAACTTTCTTTGCGCGTGTACTTTAGTCCTATGATAAACAATACAAACATGTGTAATACACAATACATATAAGCACAATTAAAGTGAGTTTAAAGTAATAATAAGAGAAAGCCGTCAGTGTCATCGTTTTAGTGTGAGTTCAATATTTCTTTGCTACTTTTCTTATGTATTAAGAAAATACAGATTCAGTTAATTACCTCTTGGGGGACTCTGAAAGAGGTTCCATGAGATCCACTAAATCCCCTTCTTTTCGTTTTCTTTTATCATTACGACTTAACACCATTTTGCAGTTTTATTGAAAAGTGTTTCTGTTAATTAATAAAAGAACAATTATGCAATATTCTATTATTTAATACGAAACTGAACAAAATCAATCGTTTACCTGATCGGTATTTTCATGTTTACAAAAAACGGGGAGCTATTCAAAAACATGATGTGCAAAATAAGTCTCGCTCATCGCGAACAAAAAAGGTATTAGATGAGCAAATATGAAATTGATGTGTTTCCGTACTTGGATTACTTTCCCGAAAGTCTGAAGTCGTATTTTACCGAAAACAGGTAAATAGAAGTTAATCGCATATGCAGTATCGCTAAACATCTGTTCCTCGCACCGAACGAACGCTTGTTTATTGTGTCAAGTAAAATTAAATGCCATGCTCTGATCTATGGTTTAGATATACATAGATATGCACTATATGGTAAAACGATATTGATTTCTTAAGCTTCATTCACATCGGGCGCGAGTCATCGCGTATCGCGTTTTGTATGTACAGTTACGAGTTTCTTAAAAGTTGTATACCTAAAATATTTATAAACAAAAGCATCAACTTCTTTCGTTCAAATGTCAAACTTAATGCACATTAGTGCAGATTTGTTTTATTTGTCAGTTACTTGCTGTACTACACATTCAAGTTGAAAGTAACAAATTAAAATGAAAGTATTTTAACAAACATAACAATCGATATTAGTTTCGATGGAATGTTCATGAAACCATGCCACGCCATCTATTCATCGTACGTGCATACATAAGGATATTTTGTTATCTTTTTCCATGTTTACACTTCAAATATTAAAATTGTACACATGGGATGCATATTTAGAAATTACTCATACATGTTCTAAATAATTGTGGGATCAATTTATTGTGGTTTTGATTAAGGTAGGCAAATCAAGGTATACTCGGCAATCAGATAAACATTAATAAAAGTTTAATCGGAACTCACGTCATATTTTCGGTCAAATTAACTGGAATGTCAATTGTGACATTATAAGTTTCGCAATCAACTCACGTATATATTAAGGAAATGAGTATTATTATTGTAATTTTAAACGAGTAATTGCAACATCAGTTTTAAAGTAATTTAGGAAATTGTAATTATGTCTACAAAACGAAGTGATTCATATTATTAGTCATAATTAAATATTTTACCTTCTGACAATCCTTTTTGCAATTCATTATTCTAGGTCATTTGGCGACTTATGTAAACGATATAATTTATCGAAAATACTGTGAAATTTTTCCCTTAGTTTTTTCAACATTTTGTTGCAATATAATAAGAATTATGGAGGAATGTGCAACTAAACATATTAGCAAATATGTATCAGTAATGCTACTATTCCTGTTCATTCTTATATAGTTACATAATCACGTTTAATTTTAGGTTGAGTACATTATAAATAATACATCATGTATAAAACTGGGCCACCACCGCCATATGAGCCACCTCCATATGCACCACCTGGTTATTCTCAAACAATGGGCGGTGTTCCACCAGCTAGTCCCTTTACACCTGCAGAAACCTGTACGCTTTACAAACAATTTATTAGTTCTGTGTAAACTAATTTATGAGAAATTATACTTGAAAAAAAATTCTTTTACCACTTACAGATACAAGTGGGCCAACTATAGTAACAACAATTGTTCCACTTGGACCAGGTTCAACGCATACCATTTGTCCGCACTGTCACGCAGAAATTGACACTACAACAAAAACAGAACCTGGCATGATCGCCTATATATCTGGAGTTGTTATAGCATTAATGGGGTACATATAAATAATCGTTAATGCATTGATCACAGCGTCGCCCATATCTGGGTAACAGTCAAGTTTCCATGTGCACGTCGGTGCACGTCTCATTTGAACATGTGCCTATGGCTGCTACACGTTCAATGTCTGTAAGATTCCTATATTAATGCCCTCTGTTTTTATTATTTTCAACAGTTGCTGGTTGGGATGTTGTTTGATTCCATGCTGCATCAATGAATGTATGGACGTTCATCATAGTTGCCCCAACTGTAAAGCTTATCTTGGACGCTATAGGAGATAAAGTAACACTGCATTTAGTGTCTATTGGATTTCAATTTGACACCATTCGAAAGTTGTATTTTCCACTGATATACGCACATAACAAATAATTTCTTTCATTTCCATATATGAGAAAGCATTTCCAGTGCTAGGAACAATTCTTGAGTGAAAGTGTTTCACAGATACAATGCACAATTGCAAGGTTACACGTAATTATTGAAATCGTATTTGATATACTCATATTCGTCGAAGTAATGGCTAATTAGAATGAATCACGAAGTAAATATAACGTATTAAATGAAAAAGCTTGTGGAGCATTAATTTATCTACCGCGCTTCTGTGACTTTTTCAGTAAAGCAGTATGATGCTGTATGTACAAATGAATACAAATTTTAATCATAGCCTTTATTTACGATAATTCTTGTATAATTCAAATTTTCATATGACCATATATGTATACAATATACATGTATATATATGAAGCAGTTTTGAAGGAATTCTCAAGAGTACCCAGCATTTTTGCTGGATATATAAATGTTGCATATCGAAATGTCATTATTTAATTTGCATTAACTATTGACAAAAGTTGCTATTATAAGTACTATTAAAAGTCTATTTTTTGAAATTGTTAAATACTATAAACTTGCATAACTTATATCCGTTTTATGGAGTTTAATTTAATATATCTTAACCCCCCCCCCCCCCCCAAACACACACACACACACATGCACCAAATAAATAAGAATTTACTAATAAACATAACTATTTTCTGGAAATAAAGGGTGCAGTATTTTTTCTTCTGTAATAGCTATAAAACTTAAAACAAATTTTTAAATAAACTGAAATACTTTGTAACATAGCAAATAAAATGACATTTTAACAATAAATCTGTATTCATTCTTTTTTATTTATAAAGAACAGTTTTTACTTGTCTCTAAATGTGATTCAATATTTAAGTCTATTTTATCCAAATAGTATTCATATTACGTATTTACTTTTTCCTGCGCAAGTCACGGCAAACATGATTAAACAGTTAAAAAACTACGATATCGATTTATTTGAATGTCAATGAACTATACCACTGTTTTAACCCACACAAAACAAAGTTCATTAAATAAATATATACAATATAATCTTCATTATTTTTGCTTCTTATATATATATCGTCATCTCTTTCACATTGTTAAAATCACACGTTTGTTATAAATAATAGTTAGGTGAATAATTAAGAAAAACATTCGAATGGTTTAAAGTCAACACACCTAATGTGTATATATTATTAAAATTGGTCTGACAGACAAAAGCCGATTTTACGTTTACAAAAATGCACGATATCTCGGGATTAAATTGATTGACATTAATTTAACGGAGAAACCATACTCAATATAACGAGCACAAGATAAAATGTAACAGTGATTTCGACTTTTGCCGTTTGTGAAATTCTAACCTTTGCAGAAATGTAATTGTTGATATACGTGTATTTATATGTCTATAATTTTTATACGTAAATTGATGACGAATTATTAGATAGAGATCCCGCTAATAAGAATGTGGCATCCAGCGAAGTTATTTTCTAGCAATTATGTAAGACATCGGAGTAATTCAGCTTTTTATAATTGCCAAAGAATACGACACAGTAGTTGTTCAAAATCTACTATAGAAACAAATGAAGATGTCGATGATCCGCTTCCTAAGGAAACAAAGGTTGTTATATGCGGTGGTGGTGTTATGGGTGGTGCAGTTGCTTACCACCTCTCGCTTATGGGATTAGGGCCCCAAACTGTTATAATAGAAAGCGGCAGGTAAAACTGTTTCAGATCAAAGTTCCAAATATTATCGATAACAATTATACGTTTGTTTATATTCCGTTTGTACATAGATTAGGGGGAGGAGCAACGTGGCACACTTCAGGATTAGTGGGAGCTTTTAAACCAAGCTTGACCCAAGTTAAACTTGCACAAGACAGTATAGCATTGTATAAGGAATTGGAAGCGAAAGGTCTGTCAACAGGATGGAAACAATGCGGTAGTCTCTCTATAGCGCGCACGAGAGATCGCATGACTGTGTTTAGACGGATGAAAGCGCAGTCTATGTAAGTTATCTCATTCTGTGACTATAAAATGTGCAAGCGAATTTAATGAACCCTGAGGCGGCAAGTAAATGTTTTCTAGCTCACGAGACATTGAATGCCATTTGATTACACCTAAACAAATACAAGAAATATGTCCATTATTGAGAATAGATGATTTGGTTGGCGGATTATGGATACCAGAGGACGGAGTAGGCGATCCGTATCAAATTTGTTTAACATTAATAGGGGAGGCTCAAAAGAAGGGTATGTTGTGCTTGTTATAAATCTAATGTAGGGTGACAATATTGAATTTCATATTGCATTGGGATCATGACATATGCATATCTAACTTAGTGCACTTTCAGGTGTTAAAGTATTCGAAAACTGTAAAGTGAGCAAAATTGTTACCCAAAATGGTCGAATCGAAGCTGTGGAAACAACGCGTGGCACTATTGATTGCGAACATTTTGTCAATTGTGCCGGATTTTGGGCACGTAATGTCGGCAAATTAAGTGAGCCATACGTAAAGGTCGAATATTTTGTTATTTCGTAGTGTATCCAATGTTTCGCTACGTTTTGTAATAATTGTTCAAAATAAGCAAAAAGAAAACTGGAAATTAGTTAAAAGTTATGTCTAATGGATTTCCTTTGGATGTATTTCATTCAGGTGCCTCTTCATCCTGTGGAACATCATTATTTACATACAAAACCAATCGACGGTTTAGATTCTATGACTCCTGTTACAAGGGATTTAGACGGATATATTTATTTTCGTGAAAATAATGGAAGCTTGCTCGCTGGTGGTTTTGAACCTGTTGCAAAGCCAGCATTTGAAGATGGGATAATACCTGGTTCGTACATTGATCCATTTGTACATCAATTATTTCATCTATACAAGTTTATAGTTAAGATGAAAACTGTAATTGAAATGCGCAGAAGAAAGATTTTTGCCAGAGGATTGGGACCATTTTCATGTTTTACTGGAACAAATGCTTCATAGAATTCCAAGTTTGGGAAATGCAATTTTGGAAAAATTATGTAACGGTCCTGAAGCTTTTTCCCCAGATTGTAAATGGATAGTCGGGGAAGCGCCAGAAATACGTAATTATTACATTGCTGCTGGTATGAAAACGGTAAGCGATGTTAAACTCAATATTCACGGGTAGAACGTACAAAACCATACAGGTGGGCATATTTACAGGTGGGTATATCAGCGGCTGGTGGCGTTGGTCGAGCAACAGCAGAATTAATAGTTAACGGTTCAACATCCTTGGATATGTATGAATTGGATGTATCACGTTTCTTAGGACTTCATAACAATCGAAAATTTTTACGTGATCGAGTAAGAGAAGTTCCTGGCATGCATTATGCGTTACAATACCCACATCATGAATTCATGACCGGTCGAAACTTAAGAATGTCTCCAATTTATCCGAAACTACGAGAAGCTGGTGCTATATTTGGCCAGGTAATGGGGTATGAGCGACCAACCTGGTTTCAATTAGATGACGATAATGGTATGGTTTAATTAGGTTTACAAAAATTATTCATCTATGAATATACATATATTTTACAATGAAGTTTGTTTCACAAGCACACTCGTAACGGAAAGGCTGGATATTATTGTTACATAGATTGCTTTGCTATACAGATTTGGAAACAAGTGATGGATTTCAAAAATATAAGATAGCATACACAGATACATTTAGTAAACCGCGATGGTTTGAACCAGTTTCGGAAGAGTATGCTGCGTGCCGCGAAAGAATTGGTCTCAGTGATTATTCCTCTTTTACCAAGATTGATTTATGGGTATGATTCATTAGTATAGATAGCACTTCAATTTATTATGGCAACTAAATGATTTTTCATTTGCTTGTTTTAGTCAAATGGAACGGAGGTAGTTGATTTATTACAGTATTTATGCTCAAACGACGTGGATGTCCCTGTGGGAAGTATTATACATACGGGTATGCAAAATGATCGCGGAGGCTACGAAAATGATTGCAGTTTAGCACGTATTGCCCTCAATCAGTAGGTTACAAGTATAAATATGTTTGCTCCCTTATAAAATATACTACATATTTTATTTATAATCAATGGGTGATAATTTATAACGAATACATTATTGATATTTCAAGCTACATGATGATCGCACCCACGATACAGCAAACTCGTTGCAAGCATTGGATTAATCGTCATTTACCTGGAGACGGCTCTGTAGCGGTATCTGATGTAACATCAGCATATACAGCAATTTGTATAATGGGCCCAGCCACTAGACATTTATTATCAGAATTAACAGATACTGATCTAAATCCTAGAAACTTTCCATTTTTTACATTTAAGGTCTGTATTGTTACTTGCACACACACACATATATATGTATATCATTTTGTTATGTTTACCATACACTTGTTTTCTGAGAAGGAATTAGACGTGGGCCTTGCAAACGGTGTACGTACAATGAATCTAACTCATACCGGAGAACTTGGCTACGTTTTGTATATCCCAAACGAAGTAAGCATCATAGAATTGGCATGCTTCTCCCTTTTTACTTCCACGTGTCATTTAATATACTTCAAAACACATTATGCGTTTATAGTTTGCATTACATGTTTATACAAGATTGGTGGATGCTGGAGTTAAGTATGGGATAAGACATGCTGGTTATTACGCGACACGAGCGTTACGAGTTGAAAAATTTTACGCGTTTTGGGGTCAAGATTTGGACACCTTTACGACGCCTTTGGAGTGTGGACGAACTTGGAGAGTAAAACTTGACGTAAATATTCTTACGTTCTATAAGATTTAAAGACAGTAAAAATTGAAATTGTTACAACGTGTAAATGGTTCGTATATTTTATTAGAAAGGAGTAAACTTTATTGGAAGAGGCGCTCTTTTGAAACAGCGCGAAGAAGGTGTGAAACGAAAATATGTACAGTTATTATTGAACGATCATGATCCTGATTTAGATACATGGTGTTGGGGCAGTGAACCTATCTTTAGAAATGGAAAATATTGTGGAATGACAACTACTACCGGTTATGGTTTTACATTCAGGAAACAGGTACAACTGCATGCTTTCTAACTTTAGGAATCCTAATGGTACTAGAAAATGTGCATTTGTCACGGATGGATAAATATTATAATGACAGAATTTCTTTTACAACATCCCTTTTTTCTAAGATCATTACGAGGTCAATGGATAGTACATGATTTAATTAGGTAAAGGAAAAGAGTAAAGCATTTCTGACTATAAAGTCTGATCTTTAGAAAAATTATGATTACAATTACATTGCAATATTGTTTGTAGTAATAATTACGTTATATGAAATCCTCTCAACCTCGCACATTTCTCTGATATCATTATGACACACTCTATAATTGATAGAGTGATATAGCATTTGAATGACAATTGCTTCCGAAAATATTGTGCAGCTTTGAAAGCAATTTTTGTATCAATAATTGGTAAATTATAATTTAGGTTTGCCTCGGATTTGTACAAAACATTGACTCGCAAGGACGTCCACAGGAAGTGACAAATGAATATATATTATCTGGAGATTACGAAGTAGATGTGGCAGGCATAAAGTTCCCAGCGAAATGTCACCTACATAGCCCGAATTTACCAACCAAATTCCCCGATAAGGAAAGGGATTCTTATCATGCAACGCGTGAGCAACATGTCGTTTAACTTTGACAATATAAATCTAACATCGTGTACAAATAATGTATATATAGACAGAAGCGAATAAATTATTTAATAAGTGATAACTATTAATCACTGCTTGATATTTAAATCAAAGGATCACGTAAACCACATTTTAATTAATCAGCTTTATCTTATCTTCTTTTCATAGCTACAATTCTTAAAAAATTACATCAATGTATACTAGTAGTTATGTACTATATTACAGGTTTCCAAATGCACCATACATTCTGCAAGTACTCCCTAAATGACTTACATAGCACAACATATTAATTTCGGTACTGACTCAATGTACCACTTATTCACAGTACATTTATATTCAATTTACTACTATTTCTTGAACACCCTTGTCGCCTAACATTTCCTTTCCTTCATTATGATACGCATTATACCGACATTTGTGCTATAATATTACAATGTCATGGTAACACACTGCTTCAAGTACACTGTTCGAAAGACACGTTTTGTGAGGTTGAATGTTCGTTGCGTTCTGATCGATGCAACAATATGTTTATTAAAATATTAACATAGTAGTAGTCTCGCTTATTCTAACTCAATTGATACACTTAATATACGGTTATTCAAATATCTATCCACCAAAAGTTAAGCCCAAAGTATAGTACATCTATTCGTACATTAACAACTTTTTACACGCGACTCTTATTACTTATGTTTTTTTCTTTTTACTGTACACAAATCGACAATGGAAAATAAAGGGTGCTATCACTCTGGGATCTCCGGTTCAGGAGTGGGCTGCACTTGCTTTTGAACCATGCACGATCGAGCTATTGACTCGAATAATCTGGAACGATACAGATTAAACAATTAATTATACAATCAATCAAGACTATAGCAATATAAACAAACTATATTATAAACACTTACTTTTCAATCTCCGGTGCACAATGAACGAACTCGTGCGTCCAGAATTTGTATGTTGGATTTTTTATCAATTCAACAAAGGTAATGAGAAGACCCCATGGGTGAGGTCTATTTACAATAAGTCTTTCGAGAAGAACTCTCGTAATTTGTTCTTGTATTGCTTCGGTATTAGCTTCAGCAAACAAGTACAGAAGTGTACAACTGAAGTAATGCGTATGGCTATTGGGATATCGTAACTGATTCGCAATAGCATTTACGAACAAATAGCGACCTTCTGTATCAAGATCCACTGCCAGATTTTGGAATATATCCATGTGTGCAGAGTGTGCGATAGTAGACATGTTTGGAGTATGTCCCTTACTGCGTATAAAGGCTATTGCTTGTGTTCCAACATAAAGTACTAGAGCATTCATCAGCTGAATGTTGTAGCGAACACCGGCTTCTTGGGACACTTGTAAATTGCTGCGCAATTCAGATAGGAAAGTAACTGGCGCGCGTGCTTTCAGGTATGAATCGAGTTCCTTTTTGAAACTCAATGGTTGTATCATAGATGCAAAATTGGTCAAAACTCGTGGTGCATGAGCTATCTCTTGTAGCATATCAACCTTTAGATTCGGCGTAAATGGATCAGGTAGACGCATATTTCTCGGATATGCGCTTAAAATAAGATTTTTCATTTGTATGCAATTAGGTGGAATCACGTCACAAAATCCATAATGATAGTCGCAAAGAAATTCAGGGAAATCGTGGAGCAATACCAACAATACCCTGAGAGTTCCTTTGTACAACAAAGTGACAGGCTTTGCAAGTTCAGCGTTTCGAAGATACGGTGCAAGGTATTTGAACAGGTCGATTAAAAGTTGCGCATACATGCCCCAACATTTTTGTTGAGGTGTAATGGCAAGCATACGACCAATAAAAACTCTGTGCGAAACTAACTCCAGCCAAGCATAACAAAATCCTGAAGCTTTGGCCGGTCTAAGTATGTGTAACGTATGGCAGAAAGCAGTTAATACTTGATAATTGACTGCTTCCAGTACGGGCTCAGGGGCGCATAGCTCCAAGAAGAGCATAATGAAGATTCTATGGTAGGGTAATTGTTGAAAATCGGTTCCTCGTATTTCATGATCCTGCAGTAATACACCGGCAACGATTCCCAAAACCTTGTTTAGTAAATTGATTTTTGTGTGAGTATTTGTACTATCACCAGAATGTTTGACCAACAACGCGACCAAACGAACGAAAGCGTCCAACGAATGGAAACATTTCGCACGAACAACAGACGGTGCAGCATTTGTTTCAGCTAAAGCACGATAACACAGATCAACACACATTTGGGTGCTTAATTTAAAAAATCTTGTTATGAGATCGTCAGTTTTAAGGATTCCGTGAATGTTCATTTGATGAACAAACATTCCAAATGCTTTCGTAGGGTCACGAGCATGAGTTGGGCTATGATGCATTGAGACCCATTCGCGTAACAGATATTCTGTTTTCTCCATCAATCCCGGTGGGTCATCAAAGTCACGCGCCTAAAAGAAGGGGGGAAAAAAGAAGAAATAAATAAACAACATAAATTGTAAATACAAAAGCATGTTCTCTACGTCTCGAATTTGGCAGTATTTACTTACTCTCACCTGTAGAATTCCCGAATGAATATGTGCTGTAGGGCCGGCGGGAGCTCTGTCTGCTAAAACACCTGGATCATGGTTAGCGCGTAACGTTTCTATTAGACATGTTAGAGTGAAGAGAAATACCCTACAAATGTACAAATTTTATTTTAATTTATTTCGAAGCGATCATCGCATTAATAATTGTTACTATTATTATATTATTGATAATAACCCTTCAGGCGCTGCTCTATGATGAGCCATTCTGGCAAGTATTTCAATTGTGTGAAATAGATCAGATTCGGTAACATGCGTGGTCTGTCTCTCATCAATTAAATAAAGTTGTACCAATTGCATAGCAAGCGTTGTTGCCATGGCGCTTCCAGAGTCCATAGCTTGGGCTAAAGCTAAATCATACTGTGGAAGACTAATTAAATGAGACCTGAAAATGATAACGGGGATGTTATATTTTCGGTCAATCATTATAATTACTTTAATAATATTATAATGGTATATCGCGAAAAAAGTACTACCTGATAAGATAATCGACTGCTTCAAAATTATATCGAAACTCTTCTCTGCACTCTGTTAAACACCGAGTGACATGTTTGTTTGTCCATTGCATGCCATAGGCACGTGGATCTTGAAGACATTTCAGAATACGTAAATGAAGTTCTCTGTACCGTAGTATAATTTCTGAATCTATCACACCACTGGAAATGGTCGGGCCATCTAGCAAACCTTCTACAGCCTAAAATTAATAATGTACAGATCAGATGTTCTAATTAAATACGAATTGTCACACTTAATAAATGGCGCGATAACACACCTTCTTGAGTAATGCCATAGCTGCGCCAGCATCTCTTGATCTTCGTGTCAGAATGATAGATTCTAAGAGACTATGAAGAGCAGCATGTTGTGGTGGCGGTGCAGCTGGTCCCATCGCAGCAAGTAACACTTCGACTTCAGCTGCGAGTTTCTCTAGCATAGCTCCAACTTCATCGTTACTCACTGCAGCTGCGTATGCCGCGACCTGTTGTGCCGTAGCTACTGCAACTGCTGGATTTGCAGCAAATGCGGTTACGGCAGGTTCCTTGAAAAGACAAAATAATTTCGTATATAGCAAGCAATTACTTTGTTACATAACAACGAAAAGTATACAGCAAAGGATACATACGGTAACAGGTTTCGGCATTAGTAGAGATTGTGTGTCGCGCTCAGATAGTGGTAAAAATCCTGGAATATTTCTCGCAAATTCTTCATAAACAGCCATTTGTTGAGGCGTCACGCCGCCAACTTTTAATCTTATTTGTTCGGGCATTCTTTCAGCTTGATATTTAGCTAATGGATCGCAATATCTCCTTCCTTCTTGTCGTGCAATCTTTCGCAGTTCAATTTCATTTAATAGACGCTTATCCATTTCTGGGATAGCCTTTTCAATAGCAGTCTTTTGTACAAACGCGCAAGCAAGTTCCATATTGTCTGCGGCCACTACATTGGCTGCTTGCTCCGCAAGTTCTTTTTGTTGTGGTGTAGTGCCCATCATAGCCGTTAGAAAAGCTTGCTTTAAATTTGTACTGATGGATGCTAAAACTTGATCACGACATGTAATCATAGCCATGCCGGCAGTTAAGTTGCGGACCATGTGCCTTGCCGCTGTTCTCATTCGAACTTCTTCAGGATCCAGCGCGAAGTCTTTTCTTACAATTTGTTCGCTAGTGGTTAGGGCTATTTTGATCGATCGATCAACTACTGGGTGAATCCATTCTTGAATTGCTCTCTCCACGGCTGGACGAACAAACTGCTTCAAATGTGGGTGCGTTTGGAACAACGGCAGGTTATTGTTGATAGTGATGTGCTGAGAGATATTGGCAATGCCTGTTACAGATATGTCCATATAATTAAAACGCGGCTCTGGCGGGCCAGTGGGCAAAGATGGTGTTGTATTTACTGGAGCTGCTTGTGGGACAATAGTTCCAGTTGACGTAGGGCCAACCAATTCCTCGATCGGACCCTGAGGTTGTTGTTGATTGTTATTTGATTCAGCTTTTTTATTAGGATGTGACAACTGATACTCCAAATTCCGTAACTTTTCCGGATCTTTTAGATAGACCGCAGGTTTTAATTCAGCAACATCAATACTCAAATTCTTGCATAATACTTCGATTTCGAATTTTAAATTCAGCTTTAAATCAGGCTCCTGGTGCAATTCTGCCAGTACATTCATAATTGCCATTGTCCAGGGATTGGGTGGTCGAAAAACACGACTTTTCGCACAGCTTTCAAGTACTTTAGCAACAAAAGGTACTACATAAAGAAGTTCTTGTTGACCTTTGTGATATGCTTCGACAAGTAAACTTTTTAAGTCTATATCAATTTGTAAAATGGGTTTATTTCTGCCGAGAGTTAGCATCCCCAGCCAGTGACCCAAATTTTTTAAAAGCGAACGATCGGAAAAATTTGCTATTCCTTTGTCGCTTCGTAATAAAACCTTTATGTTTCTAAATGTTTCTCTGGTAACCATTTTATACACATCCGGCAGCTTTAAGCAGTCCAGAAAGTTTGAATACAGTGCATGGAAATTCAATTCTATACTTGCACGTTTCATTACTAAATATTGTGCCATCCAAGGCCAATATTCTTCTGTTACAATTTCTCGGATTTCGTCACATTTTTGTTGCAAATTGAGCTGGCTAAGATTGTTAAAGATGAATGCTGTTTTATCTTGCAAAGCTTCCGGTGGTGATGTAATCTTCTCTTCTTTGTCCGTTGCAACTAATAACGTGTCAATGTTCGTTGCATTAGCGATGGAAGGCTAAAATTAAAACCAATATGATCAGTAACAATAAAAATATATCAGGCAATTCTACAATTTGCAATTTTACTTACACGAGCCGAGAGAGATGTCGTTGGTGTTGTAGACGATTTTGTTTGAGTTGTACTTGTTGTTATTGTTGTTGTTGTGATAGTTTTATATGGTGTAGTAACTGGTGCCAGCATAGCTGCTAGAGTTTTTGGGAGAACTGGACCTTGTGGTCTTGTGGGAGGCTCCTGCCCCTGTAATCCATATTCTATATACTCAATTAAATGTGGTGGGAACTCACTGAAATGTTGAATTGCCCTGACGTGCTCACAGTATGTTTGGTAGTCTTTTAAACGACTCTTGAAACGATCCAGAGCTGTTATGCCAAAGTAATACATCTTGCTGCCTTCTGCTTTCCTAAGTGCATCCAATACAAATCTCAGAGCCAATCCAAGCGTCACATAACTATTAACCAATCCTTTCTCAATAATCCCTCCAAATAATTGTGCCGTAATTTGTAATTCTTTATCGGGGTATTGAGGAAAAAACCGATACTCCTCGAACAAGTTTCGCAACATGCAGTTGAATACTTCTCTCTCCCGTTTGCTACCAGAATCTTGAAATTTTTTCAACATGTCAAGGACTTCGTCGATTGACAAGGTGGGGTGTGGCGGATGATTGTATATACGTTGAAAGTAACTGTTTGCTTCGTCTTCAATTTCCTTCGAAACATTTTGAGCCATATCGGGAAATAAGTTGGACGTCTCAGGTATTCTTGCTTTCTCAATACCCGCTGGTGGGCCAAGCCGTCCTAGTCCTCCGATCGTTGTACTGCCTGGTAAAACTGACGGTCCTTGAGTGCCGACTGGTCCTGAATGTAGTTGCGAAGATAGCGGTAACATTGGAAATGGACTCGGAGAAGGTCCCATGAGGCGAGACGGAGAACCAGGTGCCGATACTAGAGGCCCAAGGGCACCAGGCAAATTAAACGCAGAACTACTTGGTGGTCCAAGACTGGATCCTAAACCCATGGATGCAAGACTTGAGCTTAAATTTCCAAGCGGATCTACTTGTTTTGAGGAAAACAGCTGAAATATTCAAAGTAGAATGCACGGTTAATGCAAATTTAATATAGTTAATATAGTTATAATTTTCGTCAAAGTATCCTAATACCTGTCCTCCTAAAGTAGCTGGATTAAACGGTTCCAGTCCACGATGCCGCAAAACTCCTGGCGGAGGTGGCCTGCTCATTGTACTTTTACTCAACATCAGACTGCAGTTTTGTACCATTGTCATAATTGCCTCAGAACATTCTTGAGATACGCTACTTTAAGGGATTGCTTTCTTAGTAATGTTAAGTTATTACGTGTATATATCCGTATTATGTGCAAAAGGTTTAGAATGAACATAATGATACATACCCAGCGCACACTTGCAAACAAGCAAGCATCGTTGTTAATGTTTCTTGCGGCAGTTGGCTTGCTTTTGGTACCGTAAGATCTTCCTTTATTCCAGGCCCCATTACTTGGGGGCAACGTCGTTGTAAAAATTTTACGCAAGCGGTAACAAAAACTTCTCCCTGTTCTCTGATTTTATCCGTCAACCATTTTTCTAATTTTAAATATTCTCTCCTCGAAGCCAAGCAGGCCAGGTCAATAACGAAAGGATACGACTGTACAGTCAATAAGTGAGTTAATGCTTTAAGATCTTGAGCAACGTCAAGAATACGAGATAGTCTTGTTTGATCATGATCTCCGCGTATATACCATTCTGCCATAGCATGCATAATGATCGATTTTATTTTAACTGTATTCCCATGCCACGCATGGTGCAAAATAACAGCCGAGTTTGGATGATTTCCGAGAAAAATAGGCATCAATGTACTAAGTAATTCCTGCCTGAGTATAGTGATGGGAGCATTGATTTGCAACAATGCTAATACAAGAACATCGGGACAGTGTTGAATCGGCCATTTAAATATTTCTTGGACCGGTCCATACAGTCCTCTTTCTGCCATATGCAACAGTAATTCCACTACATTTAAAGACCTCCAAGTTTGTGCTTCTTTACTGTCGCTCTCCGGTGCTGCTTTCAATACATCAACAGTTACAGAGTGATACGGATAATCGGCGAAGCAAAATATATCGGGGCACTTTAGAATTTGCTGTACTAAAGAAAACTGTCCTTCTACATTATCCCAATGACGATAGAAAAGTTCAACGGGAAACATATCCGGCGGGTATCCTTGATGTTGTAAGCCCAATCTTAATCCTGTGATCAACAAGTTCAGTCCCTGTCTGTCTTTAATAACGCACTCACCGTGATCTAATTTAACAATTACTTCATTCCATGATAACGTTGATTGCTGGAATAACGCATACAATTGAATAATATTCGTAGATCTAACATCGATTCACTATGCGAGAATGCCGAATAATAATTACAAATACTTACGATTTCCTTTAAAGCTTGAACAAAAATTTCGACATTCCATGTTGTAGGAGCAATGCCATCGCCTGATTTTTCTTTGTTTGCATCTTGCGCAGCTCCCGTATTACCCCAGTACGATTGCAACCCACCGGCATCGTCCAGATTGTTACAGCTACGTGCCATATGAGCTAGAACTCTGGCTGCGCATGCTGGAGATATCTCTCGAGCTCCTAGGCCAGCTAAGGCTGATCTGCATTCTTCGACGCTGCTAGTGAATCCATATCCTAATTCCATAATCAATTCTACTAGAGAATTACCATCCTAAAAAGAAATGTTTTTGCATACTTTTGATTTTTCAATATTGAAGAATATTTACGCAAGTATTAATATTTCATTTTACCAATTGGTTGACAGCCATGTTTAGTTCGATTTTGGCTTGCGGAGTTTCCCCGTTGTCTGGGTACAAGAGTGGTGCTAGCACCACTGGTACCAGCTCACGGGGAAAATCCCGCCTTAAATTCTTGAGAAATTTTTCTCTCGCTTCTGATGGAAGGCCAAATTGATTGGCTGAATGAAAAGCTTGGGATAATATAAGATGGAGGACCTCGGGCAACGAATCGTGCAATCCCTCCTCGTGATGTCTATTGCTTGTTTCAGAATTAATATAATTTTTTATTAACTCGGGCAGTTGCTTTTGTACGTGCTCTAGAGCTAATGTACGAATTTCTGTATTCTCAGAATGAAGCAACGCAATTGCAAATGCAACTTCTTGTACCACTGTTAAGCCAAGTACCTTTTTAAGGCGTAGAAAAAACTTTGACGAAGGATTCAAAGTCTGAAAGAATAAAGTTAAAATGAATAAGAGTTGTTCGTTCGACAGGGTCTTATAACACAGCGAAATTTTTTGGTTGTTGTCTGTTAAATATGCGTCTAGATATTATGTACACGCACGTACGTACACATACTAATCTGGATAACCTTAACCTAAATAAAAAGTAAAATAAACCTTTTGTTGATGAAATGGATGGTCTATGGCAAAGCACAGATTAGAAATAAAAGAAGGTTTGCTAAGAAGGTTAGTACACTCTTGTTTCAGAAGTTGCACTTGATAGTAATCTTTCGCACTTAATTCCGGGGGTTCTCCAGTTGAATAGTCGATGCAAGAGAGTAAAGAGCGCAGCAAATGTCTGTCTGCCTCCAAACCCTTCCACTGCACCAGCTACAATATAATATAATAGTGAACTTTAGAATAGAAAAAAAAGTTTGTTACGTAGAAAATAATTATGTAAATATCAAGGCGTCCAAATACAACCTCTACGATATTGTTATAGTTTCAGTAATAAGAGAGAAAAAAAGGAGAAAAACAAAGATTGCAAAACGTTTCAGTGACCACTATCGAAATAATCATTTCATGTATTTTTTCTTTTTCCTATTCGCTACGTAAATGGGAGCTAGTATTACTATTAAGGTATTAGGAACGTGCATTAAAAAAAATCTGTAGTTTCATCGTTCGAAATAATACGTTGGAACACATACAAATTTACGAAAAGAGGCTAAGTTCAAGATGTATTTTGTGCCGCGTGAATATCAAATTGCCAATAATTGCGGAATATGCGCATTAATTTGCATATAAAACCGCGTTTAATCTTCTTGATGAGAAAGTTTATCTTAGTAATTGAAATTAAATGGAACCCGTAATAATATTCGCGAAACATATTGCGCTGCTGCTGTTTCGAGGACGGCGTGTAATGAACAGAATGTGGAAGGGGTGGGCATACGAGATGCAGTTAGTACAACAGGTTTTTTTTTCTCTACTTACGACTGATATTTCTTGGCAGCTGTCCCGAAAATTTTTCTTATTTAAATTCGCAACCAAATAACTGATTTGTGACAAAGTAAAAGACAACGAGTCCAGGTTCATAGTTCCATGAATACGACCTCGAAAGCTTCAAACGTGTTTGAAGCTTTCTTCGGTATCCACGAATTGCCTCCCCGGATTCTCTCCTCGATAAAAGCATGAAAACTACATTGGCACAGTCCTGCGACCAACATCGGGATTAATATTTTCAAATACAATTTCAAACCAACGTCATGGCGAGCACAACAAGATAATACTGAAAACGTAACACTACTCCAAGATCACACCATACAACCAGTCACACTCTACTGGTCTCTTTTTCCATTTACTTCGGTAGACTTCTGCCTCTATACGACAGCCGGTTGAAGGATTCTTTAAGTCACCACCAGAGTGCGTCCACGTTCTCTAGCTAAAAATCCATTAAATTTTCTTACTATATATTAGAATTTTCTTCACATGATTATAATAGATACTTTGCATATATATATATATATATATATATATATATATATATTGAAGCACGAAAATGGATATGAATTGAATTTTCTTAAGAAATCGTTACGGCTGCGGAACTAATTATATTTCCTTAGATTTCGCCTAATTAATACTACCAGCATGTTGGCCAACTTGAAATAATGGTCATCGTTTAGTGGAGAAGAACAAACAGGACATGTATCAAACATTTTCCGAATCAATGCAAACAATGCACTGTCTTTGCCTATTCATAATTTGGAAAGCGATCAAATGAAATTCAACGGATCAATAATCCTGCATCTAGTAGTATAAGCATCGTAACATATAGATGATATTATCCTTTTTGGAAAACGATTTTTCGTTCATTGCATCTTCTCTTTGAATGTCTAATACGCGTTATGATGAATATAATCTATTCAAGGGAGTAGTTTTCATAAAAATTAAAAAAATTCCTCATATATGTGTTTCTTAATTGTTCCTAGAACATAGGAATTTTGTTATGTCACTCTTTCCAGGCATGTCTTTTCTCATAATAGTTTTACGATTAGAGCAACAAGACTGAATTGTAGCTGGCGGGTGCTGTACAGTTGTGCAGAATACATATTCCTTTCTAATTACTCTTTTTGACAATGGAGATAACTTCTGCGAGAAAGGAAATTCTTGAACGAAAGAAGGTGAAGAAAAAGATGAGGTGAGATTCGTTTTGTCATGAAGATAATTGCAAAAAATACAGTTGCTTGCAATAAATATAATACAAAAACAGTGTTGGATATATTTCCTGATCTTTCCTGTTGTTTTTGTTTAAGCAAGGCACAAATGCAATTAGCAATCATTAAGAAAAAACAATGCGATGCTAAAGCTCTCGTAATTGTTGAACATCTTTTAGAACCAGACGTAGATTCCTTGTGGCTTCTGAGCAATGTAAGTGTAAAGTATTGGCCACATCCGTCTCAGAGACTGTGCTTAGTGACCGAGGGTTAAATTTAGTAGTCGGCGATAGTAGCCTTTTGTGTGCAAAGGTTTGACAAATGTGTGTAATATGTATTTTATATCGTTTTATGTTTCCACAGTTAAGGTATATTAATAAAAGTCATATGGAAGATGTAATTGAAGAGAGGGCTATAATTCGACTCTGCGGCTATGTTTTATGCGGCACAGTATTAACAACAATGATCAATCAACGATATCATATATCGACAAAGAAAAACAAAGTTTATGATGTAACTCGGCGTAAAAATTTTTGTAGCTCCCGTTGCTATGGAGCATCTAATTATCTTTTAGAGCAAATGCTCACTAGTCCACTTTGGTTGCGAGACAAAGAAGAAATACCGACATTCAAAGTGCTACCAGCTAAAGATGAATTGGAAAAAAGTATTCCTGGAGATGAAATTGATGTGAGGGATATAAATTTGGTATCGGATCATGAAAATAAAGACAAATTGTTAGAAAATGATACTTGTAAAAGTTCCAATAATACATCTTTTAATGCTTGCATAGAAGTGAAAGCAGATGATGAATGTTCTGTAGAAGTTTCTCGAACTGATAATGAAAGTACAAAGATAAATGATATTTTTGAGGGAAGAAACGCTTCAAAAGAGCAACCTTCAAGAAATTTGAATGCCAAATCTATAGGTACTCAAGATTTGCTCAATTCAGAACATGAGAATTACAGACTTAGAGAGTGTGTAAGCGAAAAGTTTATTCCAAATTTGTCTGTGTCCAAGAAAAATACTTCATTAGATTGTACAATAAACCGAAATACTAAAGGCTTAAATGGAGATGTAATTTCTTTAAATGAAGATGTAAATCAAGATGTGGAATATAAAAAACCGATGGATTTAGTTGATAAATTAGTAACAAAAGACAAGACAGACAAGCCACATACTGTTAACGATACAAAAGATTGTGTACAAAGAATGCACAAATGCAAACCTAAAGGCTTCAAACGAAAGAATTCTGTTACAGAAAAACAATCAAACGAATTTTATAATCTTGCAATGCATATTGAGCAGAGTGTGAAGGAATGGATTACGAAAGATACCATTAGTTTATTGACAGGAGAAGAAGATGTTAAAAGTCGATTGCTAGATAGCATAGTTCAGCGCGACAGATACTTACATTTATGCAAAAAGTTAAATAAATTACAGCTAGAAGATGAAAAAGATGATCGTGCAGACTTAACTACAAGTATTTTAAAACCATTACCTCATTTGTCTATTCTTCGAGAAGAAGGAAAAAAAATCGAACTAAAAGTATGTATAATTGAAAGCTCCAAAATACTTTGTTATTAATGTGATCATTTTTAGGTTCGAGCATTTTACATGGGCAGCACGGTTGTAGAAAATCCTGAGAGCATTTCAGAAGCTACCAAGGAGGAGAACGATTTTATACCAGTATTACCTTTAACAGATGCACATGCATCTAAAGCTCTTCGACGAAGAATTTTTCTAGATAAACTCAATAGAATGTAGGATATTTTTCTTGAATTGTTTAAAATTGTAAACATATAGTAATTTGTCCTATCAATTTTAATATTCATAATTATTTTGTTATAGACTGCCTGATTTATTACGAGCATTAAATAGTAACAACTTACCACAATATGAATATAACAATGAGAAGAGTGCTTTAATTAAAGCATTAGTTAATACGTTTTCGCTGTCTGCTGCAAATATTATGTTTAAAACGGCTGAATGGACTCTTGTCGGTCTTATTATTATTAAAATGTAAGTATAAATGTAACTTGGTATATAACGAATACGTGAATAGAATAAAAATGATTAATACCTGAATTACTTTTATGCAGGCTGAGCATGATGGATCCGCAATTGAAATTTTTACCATCCACCAAACAGGCAACAATGTACATTTCAATGATTTTGATGTCATATAAGCTAGATTCAAATTATTTGGAGAGATTAGTGACAGAGTTAACCCATAATACCGAATTATTAAACGAAAATAACGATAAAAATTATAGCGTGGTTTAATAATGTACTATAACTATTTATATATACTATGACCTTCATCTAAGTATGCCTACTATTGTTTTATCAAAAATATATGTTTAAAATATATTAGATATTAGGTATAAGTAAAATAAAAATGAAAACAATTTCGTATTTAGGACTGCGGGTGTATATATAGAATTAGAAAATTTTTAGTTTATTTTTAAATTCATTTACCAAGGTCGAAGAAAATATAGAAAATTTGGAAAATCGGACTGATTATAAGACAAATTAATAAATCATATAGCTTTAAATGTTCAAATGTAAGACATTGCATTACTTCGCATCTAAAGCGAACAAGAAGCTGGTGTAGGTACAACGGTAAGAGGAGAGGCTGGGCATTCAATCCCTAGTGTATCCATTTGTGCTGTTGTCGTTAATTGATCCTCTGTTGAACGATTTCCAATTTTATCGCGTACAGCTTCATAAAGATTGTGCACCGCTTCATTATGCTTAAATGATAAATGTAATTATAAATGAGATACAAGAATTTAACATACTTCTTTAAATCATGATTTCTTACCTGGCTAGTTGGTTGAAGTGCTTTCATTAATGTATGCAAACGTGTCGGTGGTAATTTTGGATGGATGTACCACAGTAACTTTAATAAATGCCTTGTAACATTATCTCTGCCTAATCCTGCTAGGAAAAACTCATCAAATATGACAGTACAGAAGGATTCATTAGAAAATTCGTCAGCCATATTCAATATCAATAAAGATACCTGCAACAGTTTAATTTCGCTTGGTGTAATTATTGTTACTGTAAATTCATAATTACGCAAGTTTGAAGTTCTATTAGCTCACCAAGGTGTGCAAAAATGGATCTTCGAATGCACGTTGTGCTTGACAATTTGGTAAAGTAGCTAATACTCTCATTAAGCCCCTGGCATCACCTCTTGCTCTTCCTACTCCACCACCGCCACCCACATGTAGTGCGTAATACATAGATAAAACAGCAGCAACCCCTGAAAGTTGTGCATATGCTTGACACGCATCAGGTGGAGGGCCAGAATGCTCTATTATGGCTATTGCACTTTCTCTCTCATCGGGTGGAAGTTTACAATTGAGTTGTCTTATTTGGTCGTCCACCTGGGAATAGATCGAATTTTTTGCATAAACTTTGCTCCGTCTATTTTGAAGTTAGTACTTCTTATTATAACACATCCAAACATATGTACCATTAAGGACATAAGTGCTGGTAAAAATTTTGTAACAACTTGGCTATCCAATTTCGGTTCTTTGAAATCTTGCGAATCAATCATCTGCCAAGCAGACAAACCTAACGCGAGCATTCGGAGTAGCAATACGAGAACCGCATTTTCCCTGGGCAATGCTTCCCCGTTTATCAAATGGAGCGCAATTTTAATCGCGCTACTGGCCAGGAAATTCACAGCATACGGGTCGCATAATATCATGCTCAAATCACCCAGTACTTGTTCCTGTCCTCTCTAGAGATAAAACTGTAAATCATTTCTCTTTTCTATCAATAGCAACTAAAGAAGTAGTATGATTAAATGCAAACTTATCGTGTTGTGTACCTTAATACTATCCAGAAAACCTTGCAATTCTCTGGATCGTTTAATGTCAACGTTTTTCTCTCTGATACATGCGTCGAGGCACCAAGTAAATTTGTGACAGGGATCAACAGAAATAATGTCTTGTACCTAGATATTCAATAATCTTATCAATTATTATATTTATCATACATATAACACTGCAGAATGTAATTTAATATACCAGAAGCTCACCTCTAAGTCATGTAACGCCATTAATAATTCAGCTCTTAATGTACAATAGTGTATATTCTTTGTACGTAAGAATAATGTTCTTAAGAACTGTAATACCATATCGTACAATTTTACGCTATGTCCAATCATATGGGCCAATTTCTGTACAACCTCGCCTTGCCTTCTCACCTAAATCGAAAATTACATAATTACGCAAGGTAAAAACATTTTGTGTTAAAGATTTATTCGTGGGGTACCTTGGGAGAGGGCGTGAAGAATAGACTATTTAAATTTCGATGATCGAAAAGTATTTGCTCCTTTTCAATTATATATCGACTAAATAACGGGGATACTTCATCTCCAAACAAACTCTGATTGTCTTTCCATATTTGCCTCTTAACTTCGGTATCTGCATCATTGTATAATTCCTTTTCTCTAACGAGCACTCGCAAGTATTTATCTTCTATGTGCGGCGTATTTCTTAGAATACACATAACAACCGGCCTTAACGCCGAGACCCTAACAGCTGGAAAACTTTTTGATAACAACTCTTTCAACCTTTTATCACCCGTAGAACCTTTGTCCGCTCTGTCTGTACCGATTTCGTTAATTCTTTTTACCAATTTTTCTCTTAATTCCTCGAGCACAGACGCGTGAAAGTCTAATCTTCTTACGCCGTGGAGATCAAGCAAAGGTAACATAGGCCTTAACGATGGTAATAATACACCATTTTCTAATTGAAACTCTTCGATTGCTTTCAACGGATCTGTACAACTCGTTAAAGCGTCCCTTAAAAAACTTTGCCCAGGTATACCAAGATCGTCCAGTCCGTTTCCAATCTCGCAATTATTCTTCACGGTATTCATCGTTCTATTTTATAGAATTTCTATGCCCATGAACGAAATATAAGCTTCTAATACAGTTCACCGAGCTCCGTGAAAAGCACTGTCTCTTTCGTAACATAAACTATCGCTGTCGAACATTTCACATTTTTTAATTAAAGTCACTTATCAGGTATAATTGTTTCCCTTTTTTCTTTTTTATATAGGTGTACACAGTGTGTGTTCATTTATAGAATCCTGCAATGATGGATATATCGCCGCAGATAACAAGTCAACAATGTGAAGCACGAAACTTATACACTGTACACTGCGCATGCATACGTCGTCGAACTTTATTTTAGGTTACCGAACTTCAAGCTATTGTATATGATTTATTAACTGATTGCCTTATATACAATTACCTACATATAACTTTTTGGACATGCATTTTTATATTAAACTTGTGCACCAATATTAAATGAAAGGAAATAGATCTATTTGTACTTGCAGTGTCTCTGTTTACCAAGTGGATACAATCCAGATCTGTATGCACAGCTTTCATGCATACATACCTGACATACCTACTACTCGTATACTATACCGAATGCGCGTGCGCGCGTGGTATGTTATATTGTATGTATGTATGTATACAGTATGTATAGATAATACAAAAGTCAGCTCATATAAATATGTGTGTTGTACAATAAAGATTAAAATTTATAAAGAAATTCTGTTTTGATTGCTGGCTATTTTGAATATGTTGCGAATACAAGTGTAAATAAGATAGAGAGATAAACTATTAATTCGTAAAGCCATTTTTGTTGGAACACGAGATACATAACTCGTGTCCACTGTAATTTCGTTTATAAACTACTAAGTAGCTTTATAGGTTATATTTTCATTTATCATGGCACAATCAACCGCCAGTGGTACGTCTTCTCGTCGATACATGAGAGAACACGACGTCAATGTGCCATCCTCATCGCGGTATGTGGACAGCGAATGGGAAACCAATGAGGTAATTGTTTCTACTCTTTACTTTTATCGTTTCTATTATAATTTCTTTCCCCTATATCCTATATGGAAATGCAAAAATATCTTCTATCTGTTTCTTTTTTGCTCAAACGAAAGTATACAATTGGCCCTTGCGTCAATACGCGCAATATTTAATAAGATATGTATTTATAAGGGTAAATATGCGTATACGTAACTATTACTTTCAGGCATCGCGACAAAGGGAACTCGAGGAAGCAAGAGCGAGAGCTGCTCAAATGGAGAAAACAATGAGATGGTGGTCAGATTGTACAGCTAATTGGCGCGAGAAGTGGAGCAAAGTACGCAATGAAAGAAACATGGCAAGAGAAGAAGCAAAGATGCTTAGAGCAAAGCTAGAAATTGCTGTGAAGGATGCAAATAGTTATAAACATGAATGCCAGGAGCTTGAGCTACAGAATGAGCAATTAAAGAAGGAGATGGAAAAAGTACATATGATACTGTTAAAACATGCTGGACAATTTGATCAACAAATATTTACAGTTTTAGAATCGGATCCACAACTAAGAAATACATTGGGTATTGATGAATTATTGAAATTTTATAATACTGTTGAACCAAGTGAAAGCCTAAACGCTCCAAAAGATTTGCTTTCTTGCAAAATTTCACTCGAAGAATCTACAGTTTGCTTAGGTAATCATAACACCCTACCAGACAGAGACATTGAAGAATATGTGTTACAAGCTGCAGTGCCAAAGCATGCCGTGGAATTATACAAGGAAAGCTCGAATAATACAATAGATAAGGATATTGCAAGATTGGTTACAGATTCTAGTTCCATAGCGGATAGTACAGAGAAGAATCAGTCATCGTTGCAAGCGTGCACTGATGAATCTTATGCAAAAAAAAATTTCGATAGACAGTAAGAATATGAAAAAGTATTGTTAAAAAAAACAAATTTAGGTCAATGCATTAAAATAATTTTGAATCGTTTTATTAGGGAAAAGAATTCTTTGCATTGTGGCATGGAGAAATTAAAAGTGGAAATAATAGAACTAAAAAAACAATGCGAAGAATTAGAGGAAAGTAAAGCGGAAGCTAAAAGGGAATTACTTGAGTTAAAAGATCGTTTTCAAATTGAGATTAGTGATGTACAAGCTGATATAATCGATGAAGCTTCGAGTAGAGAAGGAATGAATCGTCGCTTATCTGAACTACGAGCTGAAGTAAATTTTGCAAACGACAAGCGTGTAAATTTCTTAGACCAGCAATATCTTGCCCGTTACATCTAATTATATATTTTCAGTTAGAGAAACTGCAAGCAGAAAATGCGGTCGAATGGGGAAAACGTGAACGTTTGGAGACAGAAAAGATTTCCTTGGATCGAGAAAACAAGCAACTTCGGAACGAAATACATGATTTACAAGAAAGAATTGAAAATCGACGTTCACGGCCCGTTTCTACGTCCGATGGCGATACCAGACAATTGCAACAAGAATTTTTGGTGCGAAATATGGTTTGTACTGTTTATAGACATTACAGTTGCAGCATACTATATTAATTTTTCGTGATTGTACGTACTACAATTGAATTCAATATTTCTAGACGATACTAAAGAAATCTTTGGAGGAGAAAACCACAGAACTTTTGCATGCAATGAGAAGATCAGAGCAATACGAGGCAGAAGTAAAAAGAGTAAGGGCAAGAGTAGAGGAATTAAAGAAAGAATTAGCAGCAGCACAGGATGAGGTAGATGCCGCGACTAATAGTGTTCGTAAATTGCAACGGGCAAACGAAGATCTTTTGGAGCAGTTAGAATCGGCTAATGTACAGTTAGAACATTTTCGAAATAGGTAGATATCAGCAATATTTATCAATGCTTTTACTGGGACTCGCGTCTGTATTCTATGAAATATCTATTTACAATTATTCATTTGTTTTTAGTACCGATTCTTACACAGTAGAAGCAGGAGCAGGAGAAAATATTGAAGATAAAATATCTGTGAGCAATAACGGCAAATTAACAAATGGTACCTATTAACATTTTAATGTGGGAATGAATGTAATTTGAATAATTGTAATTTGTTGTATACTGTTTCAGAGTATGAACCTCAGGAAGCCTAGTATTCACTCGTTTGCATAAAAATGTTCGAATTAATTTGAGCCACAATGAATGTAGAAGTTGGAATGTGAAAAACATTTTTTCTTCCATTTACCAAGCTGCATACACCAGTCGATTCGTCGGTACATTTAAATTATGCAAAAAGCTGTTAAATGTATAGAATAAGTAAGACCAATTATTTAAAACGCGAGCTTACATAGTGAACAACCACTGCCGATTTCAGTATTGTGTACTATTGTGTGTATTACAATATTATTTAAGTTTGTATTATTATTTGCTTTTGTTTTTCACCTATTTTTTATAACATTGTACGCATGTGTGTGTATACGTATGTATATGTATGTATACATTAATACACTAACTGTTTTGTATTGTCTTTCATCTTTTTATGAATATTTAAAATATTGTTTTCATTGGCGGAGATTCACATTCCAATGTACTGTGTTAAATATGGTTTCTGTATGTATATAAATAGTGTACATAAAACAAATTATGTAATTAGAAATTTTGCCACTTACCTAAAGACTGGTGAAGCTAGATCATGAGAGATAATCTGTACCACTTATGATACCTGATATTTATAATTACAATTTCTGTGCTATCACAAATATTTGTAAAATAAGGTTTCAAATTTATGATTGTATCTATGTCTATATTGTGTAGTAGTGAATGTATTAATTTTAATGACTTATTTAAATTCAAGCTATTCAACTGTAGTAAATTTAAGGAAAATATTATCAATATTTATTAGTAATGTAATCCGAAATCGATGAAAAGTAGAAAATAGAACCGTTTATTTGTTTAATATACGATTTATTAATAGAAGGGGATAGATAATAAAAATTGATGCAGCATTAAATTTATAATGTACACTCAGTACCTTAATAAAAATGATATGTAGTATGTATGCGTGAAAGAAATACAAGTATGATTACATTCATAAAGCGTATGAATGATCATAAATAGCTGTGTTGGTAATTAATGCAAAGACAAACAGGAAGAATAACATTAAATCGTAATGGAAGATATCTCTTTAACATTATGGAAAATATGAAATAGTCTTTGAATAAAATGAAACGTTTTTATAAGAAGTAAAAAAAGTATCAGACTTAGTGATTCCCATTTAACATTTCATAGGAGTGCCGTCGGGATAAGTTGGCATTTTTGGTTTGCAAATTTTTGTTCTACCATTCGAACCATATACAACGTTGCAGGAGAATGTAAAATATCCGCAAGTTGAACTTTTCGTATAATAACGGTGTTCATATTTCCTTGGCGAATTTCTACCGTCCATTTTACCAGCAACACTGTTCGTTATTGTGTAATAACTTGGTTTTATTGATGCATTAGACATAGGTCTCGTATATTCAGTAGACACTTGTTGGTTTTGATCTTGTGCAAAATTCCTGTTCTGCTTTGCTCTCATCGAAACATGATCTTCCATTAGTCTTTCATGATTGGTTTTTAATGATCTGATTTCTGAGAAAGGTGACTTGTTGTCGTGCGTCATATTTGGTTCCTTTGAAACTAGAGCGACTGTTTGAGACTGAGATATTCCATCGCCTTGGGCAACAGTTTTATCACCAGCTACAGATGTTACTCTACCGCGGAAACCATGTGGTACAGTGTATCCTGATAGTGATTCACCAGGTTGAAGCATATGATCGACTTGTGCTGCGTTTGTAGTCTGCTTCACTTGGGCATCATACCGTTTACCTGTTGTAACATGAATTGTTTGCCCTTGATGATGGCTATTATTTTGTTCAGTAATATAGGTCTTCGACGTCTTCGAGTTCAATGAAGATTGAACTGGTGCACTATCATAGTCCTCAACATCGTAATCGTCTTCGTAATCGTATACTGTATCATCTACTTGCGATCTATCGACAGATCGGTTAAGTTTAGTAGCTGTATTTTGCGTGGCTTGATTCATTGGTTGGCTAATGATTTTTCTTATGGAGCTAGAACTGGTCTGTAAGCTCTGTTGAAGTTTGTCTGACTTCTCTTCATAATCATTATCTGAGGACGAATTTGTTGCTTCGCTATCATTTTTATTCGAAAGCTGTGGAGTGTAAGACGGCTTAAATGGCTTAAAAAGCTTGGTATCTGTGAGGCTAAAATTAAATGGTTTCCTCGAAGCTGTTGCGCCGGATCCTGAACCCGCCTGTGCAGCACCAGTGTAAGTAATACCGTATTGAAAGGATCCATCCAGTTGGGATTGCGATTGTCCTGCGTGTGTTCCACTCTGAGCGGAAGCTGTTCCACCTCCACGGAACGGTTTCGTACGTTTTTCAAGCTTCTCATCTGTCTTCAGATATGGTTGAAATCCAATTTGAGCTTGACTCGAAGTACTCCCTTCGCCATTTGCTTGAGCATCTGCCATTCCGCCCCTTGAGCTTGCCTGTACCTGAGAATTTGTACCATGGTTCCAACCACTACTTTGCGCACCCGTGGTTGTAGCACCCAAGTCTGGATTTAACTGAACCTGTGCTAGACTTTTCCCGTGTCCGCCCACTCCTTGAGCATTGCTGGAAGCACCTTCTTTGCCGCCATTAATTTCAGTTTGAACACTTTTATTAACATCGGTACTGCCAGCTTGTGCTGAGAATGATCCGGAACCGCTGTATGTACCAGTTACTTGAGACTGAGATGTTCCCTGGCCATATTTCCCTTGAGCCGACGCACTTGCTTGAGTTCCCGAATCGGTCTGTTTAACAGAACTAGATGCCTGAGAATTTGAGTCGTCATCTTCCGCAGGTACCAGACTACCGCGTTGTTGATAATACTGTGAAACATCGCGAGTGTTTGTCGCTGGTGGTACATTTGGTGGATACTGAAATCCTCTATATTGTTGCCTTGCGTCCTGTCTTTCGCTCGGGTACTTTTCACTTTCTGGCCTATCAATTCCTCTTGATGCAGGTTCCCTTAATAAACCAGAATTTGGCATTCCTCTGTCCTGCCATGTTACAGAACTGGGATATTGCACTTCTTGTTGTGAATAGCCGGGATACATTACTCCACGATTGTTGGAATATTGTCCTGCGTCAGGGCTTTGAACCATACTACCCTCGGGATATTTCACATGACCAGGAGGATACGAGATTCCTGATTGATCAGCACCAATATTTTGAAGATGCATATTATCCGGTTCCGTGTGAATTCTGGTACCATCAGAATAAACTGCTGCTGGACCAGTGTTAGAAGTTGGGCCTGCATGAATAGTATTGGGATTAATATTTATTCTAGTAGCTTCTGGGAAAGGACTTCCAGGGTCACTTGTATGTTCACCTGTTGAGATTAATCCTGCGCCCGGTATCGCGCCCCTATTTATTGCAATATCTGGTGATATTCCTCCAGGATAATGGCCAACTTGTGTTAATTGGCCACCCGGTGGTGATGGACCACTTGGATAAATACCTCGCCCATCTGTAGCAGTAGTTCCTCTAGTAATTTCTCCTGGTGGAACCCCTAATGGGCCACCACTTTGATACGTGTTACCAGTATTTGGAGGGTAATGACCTTCACCGTAGTATTGCCTTCTAGGAATCTGTCCATCAGGATACATTTTGGTGTCCGCGGTTGCTTTCGATTCTGTTACAAGATGACTAGGGACAATTTCTTGACCACCCGGTCTAATACCACCATAGTAGTTGCCAAGTCTTTCATTCGCGAATGAACCTTGCGTATTATCTGGTTGAACTGGACCACCGTCAATACCGGGGACACCTCCATGGTAAACTGTTCCGCCATCGGTTGCCGTGCCTGATAAAATCACAGGATAAGGTACATTTCCCCCAGTCGTTCTACCAGATACTCCTCTGGAATAATCTGGACCACTATCGACGGATACACGACCAGGATAGGTCACTCCAGTTGCACCAGTAGTACCAGGGGGACGAATGATATCACCGCCTGTTCTAGAACCGGGCACACCTCTAATATACGTTGCACCACTTTCGGCCATAGCACCTGGTGTAGTGTCCGGATATGGCGCATATCCTCCGCCCATAGGGCCAGTATAAGGTACATTACCAGTGGTAGGGCCAAGTACACCTTCGGGGTAAGGTATGTTTCTCCCATTTGCAGAATCAGGCAGACCTCCAGGATAGGAAGGTACATTTCCTCCACCTAAAGAACCAGGTACCCCTCCAGGATAAGATTGTATGTTTCCTCCACCTGTAGAACCAGGTACTCTTCCAGCATAAGGCACATCTCGCCCAGTGGTAAACCCTGGTACATTTCCCTGATAAGGTAAGTCTCCTCCAATAGTAGAGCCAGGTGCACCTACGGGATAAGAAGGTGCATTCCCTTCGCTAGTAGAACCGGCTCCTCCCCCGGTATAAGAGGGTATGCTTCCTCTAGCTGCAGAACCAGGCACTTCTCTAGGATAGGGTATGTTTCCCCCAGTTGTAGGGCCAGTTGTGCCTACAGGGTACATTGAACCTCTACCAGTTGTGACGGCTGGTATACTTGCAGGATAAGGTGTACCACTTCCAGGCACACTTCCAGGATAATTTATTTCCGTTCCTGTTGGCGCAGTTCGACGATCAGCTATACTATAGTTAATTATAAAAGTCCTAAGTACATTCCTAACGATAAGATAAATTATACCACCTCTTGTGACTGTACTAGGCACATTGCTGGGATAAACCATGTGACCACCAGTTACACTAGGGGGCATTCTGCCTTGATGAGATACACCGTCTGTTGTTCTAGTACCTATACAATAGTATGTCTCGTATGTGATTATGATTCGTTCGACTGCTTTAATGCTTCAACCGAAACATCGATTATTTTGTTATAACAGGTACCTGGCGCAATTTTATTAGGATATCCGATTGTTCCAGGGGTAATCATGCCGGGATGAGTAGTAGCATCTCCCGGTTGCTTGAATGATGGGTAAGTACCGGGATAAGCATAAGTATCGCTAGTTCCTAAAAAATACTATGCCAGGTTTTGCTTTTTTCTTAGTTGTTCATTACATACGTGTATCGTGATACCTGAGATACGTGGCCGTTGGATATATCTGTCTGGGGCACCTTCATCAGTATATTTCGGACAATCTTCGCATCCACTACTACCGAGGGACATGCTCTGTGCCTGACCCATGCCATAGCTTCCACCTGAAAATATTTTTAAATTAAATGTTTAAGTTAATTAAACGCGCGATATTCAGTACTTACTAACAACTGCGCGGGAAGTTTCGCGAGTCGCTTCGGCTTCTGCTTTGCCGTCTTTCTGATCGTTATTACCGATACTTAAATATTGAGACTGCGTTTGTCCACGAAATTTGTCCGCAGATTGTTGCACCTGACGACGCAAACGATTTTGCTTGGCATTCTCATTGAATTTCTGCCTTTCTTCAAGTGCGGCTTCTCTTTTCGCTCGACTTATCAGCGGTGTTAAAACTACGTCAGCTACTCTTCTTGTTACAATATCATTTTCGTCGTACGGAAGTATATTAAAAAAAGGATCTATTGTTCGTGCTGGCGTTGGCATAGTGTATTGTAATAAAATAATATTACGGCCAGTACAAAAATTAACTACCCTACCACCTGCAATTTGCCATGCCTGTGAAACAATAAATTATTGTTCATCCTGTAATAACGAGAGTAAACGAACATTCGTAAAAAATACGTTTTCTTACCTCAAATTTTGTTAGAGGCTCGTTCGGCGCGTAAAGTATTTTTGATGTTTGCTTTCGTTGCATTCCATTCTCTATAAGTTCTTGTTCAGCAACATCATCCTCCAGTTTTTCTATGTAACAATTATTTTCTTCTCTATCTCTGTATGCTCTAAAGTTCTGCAAAAAAATATGAAATAAAATAAAATAAAAATGTAAAATATTGCCCATTTAATAATGAAAAATATTGGATAGCGCTTGTTACCGTTTCGTAATCTGTAACTGTCCATTCTTTCCTTAACTGCACCGGTGCATCGGTGTAATCGTAAATGGATCGATCGAAACGTCTTTTCTCCTATAATTATTGAAATATATAATGAGCCTTAATAATATCCGCAATTATATGACAACATTTATATTTTATGGGATCTGTGGAATATTGTAGCACGGGCATGACTCAACGTTATTGTTTATTATTGCATCAATTACGAGCTTCCTTCTAGACGCAGGCATTAATTGATAATGATAATTTAATAATGTGAAATTTGATAATGTGAAATAAAGGAAAAAGCAACGAAAATGTTGCATCAGGGATAGGTCGGGCTATTTCCTATCGACTTATCTTGCGAACTTTGATCCCAAAATCTCTCTCACAGGCAGCGGCTAATACTTTTAATTTGACTTCATGAAATGCGCTATTTTGATGAGACTTCAAAGAAATTACACGCGAAAGTTCACGATTCACAAAAAAATTATTTAAACAAGTAATACGCTCTTATGATCGTTTGAACAAACTTGTTGGTTCATAAATATACTGCGTTACGTTTAAGTATACACCTGTACTTTATGAAAGACTTTTTTTTCAAGCTCTTCGAGTAGATTCGTTTGGGAATAAATGATTTAACACGGCTGTATTAGCAAAAATCGATGACAACTTACATAGTACCTCGAGAGTACGGTTCCCGAAAAAGAAATCAGAACGATAAGGATCAGCCGCATGGTTTCAGTCTACCTCGGGATCTTCCTTGCGACTGTTAACTTTTATTTGACAGTAATCTTACTAAGTTGATTCGACGACTCCCACCAGACGCACCTCTTCTCTTCTTCTTCCTCTTCTTTGCTTTACTTCTTTGGTTTAGATGGAGAAGCGCGAGGATTTGGATTAAAGCGAGGAAGGGGATAGGGGAAACACTCTGATAGGGGAAATTCTAAGAAACGCGGGTATGTTAATCACGATGTAAATGTGTCTGCAGTCTTCCAACTCTTATGCTATCTTGTGTCTTCTTGCGATGTCCGGATATTCTTACCAGATCGTTTTCGCGAGCACTTCCGGGATTTACATGTTTCTAGCTGCTTCGTATATAAAACTCAATTACATAAATTGCGGAACAATTAAGAAATTTATTACGAACGGGGAACGATAGAAGTTCTTTTACTTGCAATTTACGGAAGATTATTCAGCGTATTTAATACACTTGATACTTAATACTTGATATTTGACTCGTTTGTCAGTGTCATCTAAAGATGTTATCTACTTTTTGTTTTGGTTGGTGTACATGGCATTTCGATGATCGTATTCCTATTTTCGCAAAATTGCTCCGGATAAGGGTAATCGGTTTCTCCACGCTACTTCGTAGCACACTTTCCAAGACGCAAATATCTTTCTAATCGTGCATCGTATCACCTAAAGTCAGCTTATGTGAGTATCATCGAGCGACTAAGATAGATGTGTTCCCCTTCGTTGCCCTAATTATAAACTCCAATCTATTTGGTAAATACAGCGAGTCGTTGTTTGTTCTGCTATGAGGCATTATTTAACTATTATCGCGGTTCATCGGTAATGAAAAAGAGATCGATGAGTAAAGGGAAAGCGGATTTAAACGGAGTGCGGAGTGCGAATTTGCATGCTGCAATTCATGTGTCTCCCGAATGTCCAAGTTATGTTCAAATTAAAAATGTCCCTCTATGTTTTTTTACCCTTTTTGGATTTAATTCTTAATATATTCGACCAATTGTAAATTCGTTAAAAATATTATGTACGCTGAGAAGTATCTATACACATATATGCATATATATATATATATATATTTTGTATTCTTACAATTAGACAAGACTTGTACAATTTGTAGAAAAATTGGTAAAGTGTTTTCTTAGGCACTCCAATGTACAAATGATATATTACATAACTAAGACAACAATACATTACAACTGTACTAATTATTAGGACTAATGTTGTGATATTCTAGATACTAATATCTACACATGTACTGTAGGGAATGCTATTTACAACGTGCCATATGCACGACTATACAACATAATTACTTACATTTTTGGGATTCCTATGTTCGATCGTTGCAATAGATCGATGACTAGGTACTGTGTACACGCGTACACTTTTGGCCTCAGATTAATACAAACACATGTTCTAACGTATCAATTTACAATGAAAGAATGAATAAACTACGAAAAATCTTTATTATAAAACCGCCGCTATTCGATTTCTTCTGCAACCAACCGTCGTTTTTATGAGTTTGTAATTTAAATTAAGAAGATAATGATTCGCACTGAATCGTGGACACAAGAAAGTGAACATGAAAGAAATGTTTTGTAGCAGATAACAGAAAATATATGTAAAATATTTGGTACGTATATTAAAATATCGATAGGTTGCGCTTACTAGAATAGCGGAACGGATTGGACTAGTTTACACTCGAATCGTCACCCACGATCGGTAACCGATCGAAAACGAAGAAATATTCCTAATTATTATATAACACGTCCACCAGAGGGCTTCAAGACTGTACGACAGTCACTTCCGTTCACGGAAGAGTTTGAATCACAGACGATACGCGCTTGTACTCGAAAACGCGATTAATATATTTAATATATTAATATATTACATAAAGCTAATTTCTTAATTATAAGTTTGCAGCAAATCTGACAAGGTTGAAAATTATTCATATCATCTGGCATTTTAGTGACAAATCTTAGTTGCTATTCAGTGCTTTCTTTCCTGAATACTAACCATACCCATTTCAAACGATTCTCAACTTCCGCGACATGCAGTTCAAGACCAACTTTAGTCACGGAAACGCATGACACAAATTTTGTCGTGCATCGTAATATACCATACGTACAGACTATACGAAGAAAACTATTTTTCTCACTCTGTTCCACCAAGATATAAATGTCTATAATTCGACTGGTATTCGTTGGCAATCTATGTATGCATACGTACATGTATACATATATCTCAATGAAGCTTGAAGGAATTCGTAGCTGCCTGGAAGAGCTTGGAAAACTTTAACCTGACCGATAATACCATTAATACTAACAATAAGGTAAATATGCATATTAGGCACTGTAATTCACTTTAAGTCAATAAATTAGTTTTGTTTCTTAACAAAACGCGTGATATGTGTTTAAAAAATTCTGACTACATGCGAACAGTATTTAAGGCACGACATTAGGAATAGGTAATTCGCAAAATTTTTTGTCGTTAACATGACTATGTGCTAGGTGGTCCCTAATTAGTAAGGTGCATGGAATAACATACTTTATGTAATCTCTGTCGACAGTGTTCCTTATGTTCTCGAACTTGCTTTAAAGTTCGTATTCAGCTATAAAAAAAAGAGGTGCTGATTGCACTGAAAGGCGCCATTAAGTAAAATAGTAACGCTTCAAATTTTCCATTCTACATCTTAACGGGCTTATCCCAATGTTGGTAGGAATGACACTAGTTGTTGATGAGTAATTATATCTTTATATCTCTAACTAAGAAGCGATGACCGAATTAATCATTCTCCGAATTTAGATGGTACCATTACCTTGTATTCTGTAATTCGCGCGTGATTTAAAATTTGATCGTTTCGCGAGGATAAAGTAATCTTTGGTGTACCGCGGAACTGTTTTACCTACAGTTTTCAAGATAACGTTAATATGGATTTCGCGGTTTCATCATTACGAATGAGAATAATCTCATCTTCGATATCTCCTCGCCAATTCTATGCGATTGCTAAATTAAGCGTTATTGCTGTCGGCCTGGTGAATGCAGAAGATCTCGTTGGATGCGAAAAATCGAAGTTGCCAGATGAGTTTCGATTCTCGTTGCTGAAACGGCTCAAATGTTCCGGATTTGGAGATATAACGGAAGTTCTAATGACCATTCTTGATACGCATTCTGAGCTTTTCGTTATATTATCAGGTGTGTTTGTTGCACACTCTTCTGTCGATGTTCTTTCTCTGCAGGGTCGTTTCGATGGAGATGGGACCGTGGGTACATCGGGAACTGCGGTGTGCCTGATAATAGCGGAGAAAGCCGATGACGAACCCCTTTGGTCACGATTGAGGCTTGGACGAGGCACGATGACGCTTGTAGGGGATGCCGTGACACAGGGTGTCGCCGGTGCACAGGACTTGGTCGATGGTGACGCTGTTTTTTGATCACTTCCATCAGATTTCTCGCTGGTCGATCGATTATGAGCTCTCATGCACGATGATTCCTCGTGTTTGTATAGGTAGGACTTCAGGGCGAACGCTTTACCGCAACGGCCGCACACGTGTGGTTTGGTGTTGGAGTGTGTTTGAATGTGCGCACGTAGGTTCGATTTGTCGGCGAACGCTTTATTACAAATCGTGCACTTAAATGGTTTCTCGCCTGGTACGGAAAAGAAGAAACGTTATTAATTACAGCGACAGAAATGTAAGTACACTTTGTTCAGCCATTAATAATAGAACTATCAAGCCCGTTGAAACAACGATTTTCAGACGTCTCGCTTTAATATTATATAGGGTTTGCTGGAAAAATTGACATGAAAAAATTGAATTGAAAATTTAGCAAGGCAGATTATAATATCGTTGTTCAATTTCCATTTCCATTCGACCACTTTCATTTTCATAAACTATCCAATGCATACCGAAATATCCCGAAAATGTAATAGATATTTGCGGGAAAGTCTCACCTGTATGGGTACGTATATGTCCTTGCAATAGCCACGGCCTCGAGAAACACTTGCCGCAGTAATGACACTTGCACCCCTGATTATGCGTCCTGACGTGCATACTGAACGCAGGCATACTGACATAGACTTTATCGCAATGTGGACACCTCCTTGCTTTCTTATCCCCAAGTGATCTGTGCGTTTGCCTGTGTCTGGCCAAATTGGAGGACGTCGAGTATTTCTTCCCGCAATCGGGGCACTCGTGGTCCTCGTTGTCCTCGGACTTGGATGTCTCCGTCGATGTTGAGGTCGTTCTTCGATTCTGGGAGATAGCCGACGGTATCGGCGCGGTCGACTCCGGATCGACTTTATCGTAGGAATTCTCATCGGCCTCGAGACCTCGATGCTCTTCTTGCAAATGACGAGGATGGGACGAGATATGGATACCTAAGACCGTGCTTCTCTCTGAGCGAGTCTGCAGAATCTCACGTTCGGTTTCGATTCTCTCGAAGAACAGTCTCGTTCTTTCTCCTAATGTCTGCTCGCCCTCGAGGACCCCCGGGTGATCTTGAAATTGCAATTCCTGGTGTTTCGTCCGTGGTGTCGTTATTCTTGCTCGTTTGTCCGAGTATTGTGCACACCTAGGCGAGGCTGGTTGCTGATAAATCACGTTGCTGGGATGAATCAGTGTACCAGCTGCCGCGGCTAAACTCACTTCTGCCAGTTTCGTGAGGTTGTACAGCTCCTCGGGACACTCCGACGACGTTTCACTGCCGCATTCGCTCGCGCCATCAGAAGTCGGATGGTTCCCGCTGTATTCGGCTAGTCTGACGCCTCTCTCCGGGCTGAAATCTGAATAGGGAATGAAATTAGATTTACAGTCGTTCCATTTTAACGCTCTGTCGAATAGTTTCGCGATTGTTTTTGATCAACGTGGCCAATTATTATTTGCAGCGTCTAGCGTAATTGCGTTTTATGATAAGAATTTAGGAAAGGCTGAGACCCGCCACGTGGAGTCGTTCATCATCGTTGATGGTAGATTGTACCGATTTGAACGCATTGTTGGCCAACGTTCAACAGAAATCTCGCGACTAGGCTGAAGGAACCTCCAATTAATAACTCGGTCTCGTTTTACTCAACTGCCTGATAATTAGTTACATTTTCGCGTGGTTATTTCGTAATGGAAACAAAATTTGACGAATACCGGCGATTTCTTTTGTCGATTAAACTTTCTCGGAAGCGGACCACGCAGAAGCGTGTTCTCTGCTTTGATGAAACAGGTGGCTTCGCTCTATGAATCTCGCCAGAGTACAAGCCTAGCGAAAAAATTCTATTCAAGGAATCGAATATTTATTAGCCTTTCCCGCCAGTTCCATTTCACCGGTAAATTCATCTTACGTTCCGTGTGTTTCGACTGCGAAACGCATCGCACAGGACCGTTCATTTTGATGACTTTGAATCGTGTATCGCGTGAGCTTCGTGAAGCACCTTCGCGGGTGTACCGCCTGTTCCGTTTTCGGGGAGAACAGAAATAGAATAGCTATCCCTTACTCTCTCTCTTTCCCGCCGTCTACTTACTTCTCGTTCTTTCTTTGTCTGACCCTTGTATTTTCTGCGTACTTCTGTGTACACGTATGTACATGTGCATACGTTTGTACGAAAAGCTTTGGAGGGGTTGACGGCGTCGCGACGGTATGCGTCGTGCGAGCTTCGTGACGCATCTAGCGTCTCCTATTCTTAAATCTGCGCGATGTACCACCTTAATCACGAAGCAACGACCAGCAAATTCCCTTGGCTCGCGATCAGCAGCTTTGATTGAAGAGGACAACGCAAGCGGCGCGAAAATTTTTGCTCGCGTCAAATCGATCGTCCGCATTTAATCCCGTTTCCGGGACACCGGCGCGGCGTTACCATTAATGGAACCATTGGACCGCTCTTTCAATAACCCGGGGCACGCGTTAGATCGAACGGAACCAGCGGCGAAGAATAATAATCATCGGAAATTGTTTCAGGAACGTTCGCGCGACGAGAAAAACCCAACACCAGCAACGAAAGCAGTGGACTTATTTTTAAAAGACCGGCACAACGCGGAGGAAAAGAGATGGCAAGCGAAGGAGCACAGAAAGACACAATTACGTACCTCTTCCGGAACCATCGAACTCATCGTCGGCTCCGTTGTATCGGCGGTGAGTGATCAGAAACGCTCTCGGCATCTTCTTCTTTCCGTCTGTTATGCTCTCTCTCTCTTTCCTCTGGCCCGTTCCCTTTAGAACACACAAACCATACCACGGAACTACCCGTTCTAACGCCACTGTCGCGCACGCTCACTGACGTATTCTTGCCTGAATCGAGAATTCCTCGCGAATGGATATCGAACACCGATCAGTTCGATGTCACGCGGTTTTAAAAGGATCTCTCATGTACCCTGCGGTGCTTGTACTCTGAAGACAGGGGGTGCGTTCGCCTCGAGGATTTCGGGCGCAATAGTTGCTCCGGCTAAGATTCGGGGCTACATATAGGAGCGCAGCCTCCCTCGCCCTCCGCCACCACTTGGTCGTCGTCTTCCTCTTGTTCAGCTGCTGCGCGCCGGGTTGCACGCGCTCACGAGGGATGCCCTACTGGCTCGTGTGTCGGCTGCTGGCTCTGTTGCGTGCTGGCGAAGTGTGCGACCACCGTATGCACATTCGCGTCGTTTTTTCCATTCGTGACAGGGGCGACCACGCCGGAGCGATGGCTTGTAAAAACTCCCACCGTCGAGATTAATTATGAATTCTGCCCACCAATCTTCCATTTCTCGTTCGTTGTTTCCCGGCAATTGGGATTCACTCGATCTCGATTGGAATCAGATTTCGTCGCGAACGTCAACAATGTTGCTGTTGTCTTTGTCGGAGGCAACTGTGTCGGAGGTGCTTTCGAGGGCGCATTCAAGTCGGAAAGTGACGATAGGTTTCTCTTACATTAGTTGGATTGTTGCGTGTTCGTGAGAAAGTGTAAGGAAGATTTATTTTTTCTTCGGCGTGGGTTGAAACACGCGGAGGGATGTAGACTTGCAGGTTGTACGCGGTCGGCGAACACTCTGGTTAATGTAACGTCGATGGAACAGTCTTTCGTTAAAAGTCGTTCAATAGATTGACAAACTTAATGGAAACTTAATGGTTTCTTAATGGATGTGAACAGGTGTAAATCTGTGCACATTTAGAATGCATTAAATGTTACATGTACGCTTATATGTTAAAGGGTTCTGTCATGGCAACGATTTAAATCCAGCTTCAATTAGCGATTCGAATGAAACATTGCCCGTTCTATTTATGAATACATACTTGGGATATTAAAACGACATTCGTGTCGTGTCGTAAAGTTGCTGATTAGGTGGTAAAGCGAAGCAAACGCGAACGGGAGAAATCATATTATCGAAACGATATTTACCAGTGGGCAAACGAAAGGATAAGCATTCTATTTTTATGCGAAGCCACTGTTGGTAGACAGATTTTGTCGAATTCGTGGCGCGCGTTTGAAGTTCATTAACTGCCGCTGGACCGAGAAAGGGAGAAAGGGAAAAGAGAGAAGCGTGTCGTCGGTACGCGGCGTCTTTGGACTATCATCGCCAACAAATAATCATAGCAATAGAAATATTTCGTGATTGTGGCCGTGATTTTTGACTAACACGCTGAACGAAGCTTCCTAGAATTCTAGCACGATGTAATAGTCTGGGAAAGTAAAAAGGTCGAAGAACCAGCAACAATATCGTACATCTTGTATATACAGAGTCTGAACTTTTGTTGCATCGATGTTCCCGTGGAATTTTTGTTTTTAAACAAACATATTGAGGTGCCACGGGAGGTGCGCATCGTACGTGTACGATTCCCCGTGACGTTTTATTAATAGGAGCTCGTTATTAATAAAGTGACACGCTCGTTTCTGTCACATTTTATCGATCATACATTCCCCACAATCGTTTGAAAGAAAGTTTACTAAACCAGGTGACATGATGTAACCGATTGCAACAAGTTTCCGACGGAAGTGGCATTGCTCGTAGATTTCGCGGCATACGCACATTTCGTCGGTTTCAAAGGGTTCCCTAAAAATATACAGAAAGGTGTGGTTTTCCGGGCAAGTCGAGCAACTGTGCGAGTCGTTTGGACAAACAGAGACCGTGCACCGAGAGACTACGCAAGCTACGGGCTTTTTGGTTGACGATTGAATGAATGCCACGCAAGTTAGTCAGCGTCGTGGTGCTAAATTCGGCGGACGCCTGGCGTCGCTCCAGAAGAACCACCCAGCGCACCAACCTGCTTCTATCCTGTAGCCACCAATGAAACTTGGTGAGCAACGCCGTTCTCTTATTTGCTTGCCACCTTCTTTCGTCCCGCGCCGATGTTCCCGGACGTTCCTCTTCTTTTCGCCGCGAAAATACGACGCCGCGAATAAGTTACATTTGTTGTTGCCTCTGGTACAACTTAAGGCTACGGGATACACGGTGGCTGGGAACGCGGTGTACGGTGTACGCGTAATATCGCGTAATTCTTCGGTAACGCGTAATTCTGTAATCGGCATTGCCCTTCGACTTTCCTTTAACAGGTGTCTCGTGCAAGCTCATTGCAATAGCTGTACACTATCGGCGTCCTGCCTAAAAATAAAGGCACGAGCGACGTCCAACCGAACTGACGCAACTACGAAACTCGCCGGGCTTTCCACGGTGTTGGATTGTCAGTTTCTGAACGTCTGCGTGTCATCAGATACGCGCGCGGTGCAATTTATACCTCGTGGTTTCCACGTTAATAAGCCGACGGGCGGGGCGCATCCTACAGGTGCCCGGACGCGCGTTTTCGATGGGACTTGTCGCGTAAAACGCGTATTTTCGGCCCGCTTGGAGAAGCTCCAGGTGCGGAGGAGGAAGTACGTGTAAAATGTGACGCGGCAAGAAGGATGAGGGAGGGGGCTGGATGTACGTTGTCGCGAAACCACTTGCGATGCCATTTTTCACAGGAATAAGTTATAAATTACGTCTCGACGCGACGTCTCGACGCGACGTCTCGAATGATTTGCACCGCTTAGCAAAACTTGTGCATCGTGCGTTGTATGTACATCTACGCGTGACAGATGCGTCGCATAAAAGATTAAAATTAGAATAAAAACTGTGCTTGTGTTCGGTGGGACACCCGTGTACAGCATCTGCAATACTTAACCGAGGCTCGTGGCGACGATAAAAAAAACCTAGTTTCCCAGAAGGGAATCACGGGAGGGATGATTTTTTTTCACCCAATAAGGATAACGCAAAGTCATTAAATGTAATCCCGCTTCGTGTGATCGTGCAGCAGAGAATAAACATCTCGACGAGTGTGGTGTGTGTGCCGTCTCGAAGAGTATCCGGAAGCGCCTGGTTCTCCTTATAAATCAGCTCCTCTGGCGCACTCCCCCTTTCCACGGCCGTGTCATTTAGCAAGAAGTTTTCTGCTGGAAGAAAAGGGAAAAAGCACGCGATCGCTATTTAAAAGACTCGTAGGTGGGTGGGTTTTTAGCCGGGGTATATACCGACGTAGGGAGAGGGCTTCGACTTCGGTGTTCGGCCTCGGCATGGGGTTGCCGTGCTATTTTCAGGCCGGTGGCTCGATGCAGCTGTCGTGTTCCTCGGGTAAACCACCTCTCTTCTATTCCACGGTCACTCGCGGGGCAAGGTAGAACGAACTGATCGGAATTCTGAAATCGCGATTGGACAATCCGTAAAGGACGAAATTAGACCAACGCCAATTCGAATTGTATCCTATTACGGTTCCTGCAATTTTCACCGTTGTCGCGAACAATTTTAGGGGACGAATCATCATTGATTCGTATAGCTATAATACAAATGTATGGCGATGAAAGAATTTCCGATGCCGTATTCGCGGCAAACGGTGGCGGACTATTGGAAAGGTAATTGATTGCCCGCGGCGGATGCACGAAGAGAAGTGCGTGCTGGAGTATGGTAGACGCGGACGAAGAAGATGACAAGATTCGAAGTTGTTGGCGACGAGCCAGACGAGATTTTCAGCCGTCTACGTGTACTTCCAACTTTCATCTGTGCCTCCTCCTCTAGCTGCCGTAGTTACCGTCCCCTAGAACCTAGGGTGCAACGACACCAGATCTTAGATGACAATTTTCTATTTACAGTACGTGAGTCACTGTACGCGCATACCTGTTTCGTGGCAATAATTCATTTGTTATACTCGTACGAGCACTCGATACCTACAGAGAAGTAATCGCACAACGTGCCTAATAATTCTTTCACAAATGCACGAAACTCATTTCGCGATTGCACACTAAATATACCCACTTACGTCGCACACCGTTTACGTTGCTTACGTGCTACGCGTTTCTCATTCGTCGCGGGGATATTTAGTCGATAAGTTGTGGGCAAAAAACAAGCTAAAGAGTATCGGAAGACAGAAAAACTGTCTAGCGGAACGACCCTTAATTTAGTTTCGGGTGCAAGAGATTAACACCGGGTGGGCAAGTCCATGGAAGTGGTTGGAAGAGGGGAGTACCCGCCGTATGAAGCACGTTGGTTCGTGTTTTGGAGGAATGTCTTTCGGGTATAAAGGGAGACAGTTCCTTCCGGAGACAGCGAGCAGCCGCCTGTTCCGACCTCCACTCGTCCCGAAGCCCTCGTCCCACCGATTTGTCCCACCATACCGGATCGTACTTCTTCGGATTCATTGCTACACTCCTGGCCACTTGCTCCCTGATGGAGGCCAATGGGTGGCTACGTTGTATTCCTTTGGGGGCGTACCTTCGTAAGAATTTAATCACGATTGCACGCGATAGTAATTTGGAGATTAATTGCACGCCGAATTAGACTGCAGAAGGAGTTGGCTTCGCAGGTGGCAAGCGAGGCATGCAAATATGAAAAGGGTCACGCACACGAGCACGTGCTCGCATTTTGCAAAACCTTTTGAATTTCGCTGGCCGATCAGCTGTCCGCATTCTCCCTGTCCTTCCCCCCTTATCTTCTCCAGCGGCGAGGAAAAAAAGAAGAGGGAATTAAAAAGGAGAAAAATGAGCGTACACCCCCTTCGTCCGCACCCGCATCCTGTGCCAGCACAGTGCTCGCTGCTTTCGTAAAACCGGCCCGTCGGTTCCCATTGAAAATGCGCGAGTCACGGGGGCTCATTCACAGATTTCACCACGAAATTCTACACTCGACCGGACCGTCTGCGATCTCGATCGAGACGAAAGAAACGAACGACGCGACGGAGAGAGAGATGCACGGGGGCCGGGATATCCTTTTTCCTCGAACCTCTTGTCGCTGCCTTTATATTCACGTATAATTTTGTTCAACCCGACAATGCTTCGTAATCACGTGCACGCTGCATTTAAATCCGCACACGTACAGGAATTTCGCCGTCAACGTGTGATCAGCTGATCGCGCCAGCAAGATCTTTAAACGGCCATGGAAATCAGTACACGACCGATGCCCCGAGCGTTCGTGACAGAAGAATCCACTTAACGACCGCGTCGATTATTGCTACTGACGGAAAGTGAAGATTGCTGATGACTTCCGTTCTCGTGTCGATCGGAAGCGTCAGGATGCCCCGTTTCACGATTCTTCGACCAAAAGTGTCCGCTTTCCTACGTGTACAACCCCCTGCTGCAGTAGGTGGTTCTTCTATGCCAACGCGTACGGACCACGTGCCACCCCGCTCCACCCTAGTCGATTCTCTTTCTGCCATTGCCATCGTCCAGACAGCTCCAAGGAGGAGATGAAAAAAATGAAGGGGACAGAAGAAGAGGAAGTGGACTAGACGATGAGGGGGCTGAGGTCGCAGTCCTGAACAATTTGCCGATGTTCTTCATGGAATTCTTCCTCTCGTATGCTTCGCGAATCGATTTCTCGATACGGAATCGAAATTAATTGGCAAATTCATTTGCTCGCATGATATTCCACAACGCATTGCATGCGTGGAATGTCTGGTAATCGTATTGAAACGTTATTGCGAGAGTGCTGTAGAAATGAAGGGGGTAGATGTCATTGGTGTTAACACCAAGTAATTGAAGTGCTGGTAGATTTAAAGGTACATACATATACGTATAGCGCTCGCGTTGTCCCCATTCAGACTTCCGCTCATGGATCCGCTCATGGATCCGTTCATGGATCCGCTCATGGATCCGCTCATGGATCAGTTCATGGAAAAGCTGTAGGAGGAGTTAAAGGGCAGGAGGGTCGCAGACATCGAGTCACCAGCGGTAACGGGCACGCGACCGACACGCGCCCTTCCTCCGTCTCTTTCCTTCCTATCTTCCCCTTTTTCTGCGCTTCTTCTTCCACCGCAGCTTCCCTTTACCGGCGCATGCATTCATCTCTTCTTACACGTGATCATCTTGAGCTTACACGCGCGTATGGGATGAAAGGCTGGCGGCCTGGCACATGATTTAAGATATCGTAATTAGAAAATTAGCCCTGGAATGTTTGTTACTGCTACCATATGCGGTGGATACTAATTCCACGTTCTTTGTATGTATTAATCTTGTTGGTTAATATTTCAGCACGATTTCACGTATACAGTGGTAAGAACGTTGGATGACTTTGAATTATAATTTCGAGTGGATGTTATTCGTTTCCACGGTATTAATAAATAATCGGCACTTATGAAATGACTGTTATACAGGGTGTTTGGTAACGGGTGGTACAGTGGTGGTACACTCGACCAAGTCTCAACCCAATGGATCTTAATGGCTTTAAAATAGTTATGTCGGTATTCGACTTATCTAAAAAAGTATACAAATATTAAGAACGTTCATTAGCGTGTACAAGGACGGTCTATAGTGATATCCGTTGGGTTGAGACTTGGTCGAGCGTACCTGTACCGAGTACATTTTTAAGGTCGACTTTCTCGAAAGCAAAGCCTCACATGAAACAATGTTATTCTATATTTTCGTCTTATTCAGTCCCTTTTCGCCTGTGCCACCAGTTACCGAACACCCTGTATATGTATACACCCTGTACATATAAGCGCGCTTTATCCGAGAGAAAGGAAAGTGGAGGGCCGCACTGAACTTTAAAGTTCATTCATGCGCCAGGTTGTTTCTGGTGTCATTAAAAATGTACGTCCTCGAGTGACGTTGCATGTCTGTACGGTTCACGTACACGTGAACGCTCATTCAGATTTCCTCTTTCTAGTGGCTCATTGAAGAATCCAGACGCACGCCGATGCACGACCAACCACCTTATCTCGGATCCTTTGAGCTGTCTCAGGAGTAATAAATGCATACCGTGAGAAGTATGTATTTCAATTTTCCTTCCGGTTGAATTGTACACGGTAAACTATCGGGAAATGAAAATAATGCACAACTTTATTCCACGGTTTTCGTTCAATTTCAGGTTGCAAACTTTATTCATCAATCGAAATGACATTTTACCGAAGAATGATTAAGGTCGATGAAGAGGAAAATACGACCTGTTGTCGTAACGAGGGAAATCGGACATTTCTAAGTATAGCTCTTATTTGCATGCAGATCAGGGACGGATCGTATCGAGTTGCCAAGGTGCTACAACGTGCAAAGCCCAAATGTCTTGGAGTACACATTTTTTAATCCATTTCCTTCGGAAAAGCCAGAATTTATACAACATCTGCCACGCCATAGTTTCACCTTGCTACTTTATCTTATATTACTGCATAACGTGTAATTTTCACCGTGTAATGCTATCATATTTGTATAAGAAAATTTCATTCGTCAAGTTTCAGCAATCGCTTGTAAGCAATCACATCAACGACGATTACAAACTTGGCAGTGATTTGAATGAAATGTTCCAAACTATTGTCTCATAATTTCTTTACGTAAAACTGTTTTTCCCACCGCAATAATTTAACATGAATTTTCCAATCTTTATTCAAGAATGGCTTTCGGATCACGATCACCGTCTTTGTCCAACGATCTCAAAGGACCAAGCGGGACATGCCAACGAGGAAAACGAGATGCCTGCGCCAAGAGCGTTTAATGACACCTTTATGTAAGACGATTCATGGCATTAGTAAAAGAGATGGCGATGGCTGTTGTCCCGTTTGTAAGAAAAACATTGCTAACCAATCGCAGATGAACCCACCGGAGACAATACGAAATGGACATAACCGGAGAAGATAAATTGAACACGAGCTATACGATAGGGTGGATCGGCTTGAGATCGCAAAATTGAAAATCTCGGTTCAGTTGATCAAGTCCTGGCCGATCACCAGGAATTAACCATTTATAATTACGAGGATACCGCAAGTTGGCACGCGAAACAGCGTTTATAGATCGCGGCGGGATTTAATCGTCGCCGTTTCAATTATTCTTCTGGCTACCTGTCGCGAGAAGCGTGGATCCGTGGATCCGGTCGATGCCAATGATCGAAAAATAGACCCAAGCGCAACCTGTTCGAAATAGCTGGCGTGAAACCTGCAACGTGGCCGCGTGTGTATCGTTAATGTCGAAATACCGACACTGCGATCGCCATTCAGACGCGAAATGTGACACAAGCCTGACGATTGTCGCCTTTAGGGGCGATCGATAACGGTTCGACCATTCGAGTTATCCCTTCCGTCGTGGACAAATCGATTCGCGTTAATCGGAGAGTTAATTGGCATCGGCGAGGATCACAACCAGGTGGGTTTCTGCGACTCGCGGCGCGAATGGAGATCATGCTCGGCGAAGGTGTCTAAGCTAAAGAAAATCTAATTATAGAAGTCGTTGTACCGCGTACTGAAAGTGGTGAAGGGTGTGACCACGGGTGCACGAATGAGAATCGGTTGCATTGGTCGGCCGTAAAATGCAGGCTGCATCCGCTCGGCGCAGATGTACTTGGAACGGAGTTCCAGTACCACCACGAGACCAAAAGGATCTCTCGTTTCGGGGTTCTATGCCCTACCACAGATATCCCGGGCACAATGAACCTCAAGTTCGTATGATAGAAACAGATTCCACGGATTCTTGCACGACGGAGGATTGATCGCGAGACAAGGGTCTGGTGGGTCGTTCTCTAAACGAAAATCAACTTGATCATGTCCAGACATCTGGGAACATTGTAGCCAGCAAATTCCTGCAACAGTACGTCAAAATATTTCCTGCTCGTCTGCACACTGTTAAACACAGTAGATGCCAAGGGAGGCGGGTATCCGTGAAAATAAAGGGGAATCGAACTCTTAAGTAACATAGTTGTCGCCTCACCAGGGACATCGGGTTAGGTGGTTACTTTATCGCAGGTAGTTTCTTCATTCCACAGTTCGATCGTACGGGAGCCATGTGTTGAACCCGATTAGGTCCACCTCGCGATGCTTCCCGTGCCTGTGATAATAAGAAAGGGGAAATCAAATATTCACGAGGATATATGTTCTCCGTGAAATCTATCGTTCGTTAACTCTACAACTACCTATAGGTTTGCGTACTATTTAGACAGTACACGTTGGACAGATTATGAACAGGAAAGTGGACTTTGGTGTTCTTCATCTGTCTAACGTATGCTATCTGAATGGTAGCCAAATCGTAAAATGCTGCAACAATACCTATATGTTAATAATTTCTTAATAATTTTAAAGCAAGAAATCTGGTACCAGCCATTTTGACTGGCTTGACTGGCCGTACGAATTATCGGTGACCGTGCTGCACCAGCTGTGACATTTCGCGCACGATCTACCCGTGCCGCTCGGACCGTGATTATTATTGTTTCCTCCTTTTTTCCCTTCTCTTTTTTCCTTCCTCTGAAAGTAGCCGCGCGTGTGCCCGTGACGTGGCCATGTAAGGGCTAGGCGGGGGTGCTCGTTGCTAATTTTAGTACGTCTCCAGGGTTCCTGGAGTCGTCGGCGAATCGGCAGCTGGTGATTCAAGACGTAGCCTTGCACGTGGGTACGTGTCTCACCGTTCACGCGTGGCGGACATCCCCCTTCTTGTTTCTCCTCTCGAAGGAGGTCGACGTGTCCACTCGGGTCGGTCCAGATGTGTGCCGCACCCGATGTTATCCGATACATTAAGCACAACTTCTGGATACAATTGTTGAGACGAATGTTTCTCTGTATGTACTTTCTGAATTCGCTGAAAGTACCTTTACTTTCCTTTTTGCCAGCCTTATCGATGGTTGCTGTACGGTTCCTTCAACCTTGGACATCCGATGGGCCACGGGGAACGATAAACGGAAAGGAAAGAGGAAAGAGGAAAGAGGAAAGGGGAAAGAGGAAGGACGCGTGTGTCTCTTTGAGATGGAGCTAAAGGGGAAACGAAGGAGAGGTAAACGAGATCTGGCGGCGGCTGGTGCAGCGGATGTTTGAAGCTGCTGAAAGTGAGGCGGTGGTTCCTCCCGCGTTCTTTCTTCGTCTTTCCTGCTGCGTTTCCTTCATCAGTTGGCCGCGATCGCGGTGAAACACGGCCCACGGAGGAAGCACCTCGGCGGATGTGATGTTTAGGACGTGATCCGAACAAAAAATCCTCCTCGTATAAATAGGCAACAGTGGTTGGTCCCGCTATCGCCGTTCGACATTTCGCCCATATACGCATATATCTCTCAGAAGCTAATCAGTGTAGTTAGCATTCAAACCGAGATAAATAACGTTTCTACGGATTACATGGGACAAAATGGCAATGCTAGTACCGTCATCTATTGCTTACGTGTAAACGTGGTGACTTGATTGATTTATCAACTGAAACCTTTAACAATAAAGAGGTTTTCCAACTACGTAAGTCATTTACTATCGCCAAGGTTGTGCGCTCTTGTGAAATAAAAGTTTAAAGTTATAAATGTATCCTTAGAAGTCGCTTTATTGGATTGGACATCTTGGTGTTTTAGGGAGGCAGTGATCTTGGGGGTAATATTCCTAATGGAGCTGTAAATGCGTTGGTAACGTGATCACCGCAAAAGACCTGCACTTGTTGACCTGTTTCTACTTGGGTTACAAAAACCATATCTTTTCTGGCCTGCAACCTGTGGGTCCGATGAAAAAAAATGTTGGGCCACAATAGTCTTCATAGATGAAGCGATTCACATAAAACGAGATAAGTAAATAATATATTATATACTCATCCGTTTTCTTTTATATGCATGTGGTATCGTTGTGGATAAATAGATGTATCGTTAAAGAGATCTCAGCTGGTCAATTTCAAGGTTCGCAACATTATTGACAACATATATTGATCGTTTAACCCTTTCCTTACTCGCACAATAATGTTGAAAATAAATATACACTGTACGTATATTGTACGTATAAAGTATTCATGAAACATTATGTGTAAATATTTGTATACCACTATACACGTGTATACGCCACTATGTGATGAACACTGTCTGTCCAATATAGTCAAACCAAAAGGGTAGGGAACGCGTAAATCGTGGCAGATATGCTCGACACGTGGTTGTCGATATTTGAGGCCCCTGCAGAGAAACACAGACCTCCCAGTGCCATGCAAACACCATGTGCACGAAGGCTCGGTGATGTCCCTCTCAGGTTTTGAAATTGTCCTCTATTTGTCACGGTGGTACCATCGAAACCGAATGATGTGTAAAAAAAACAGAGGGAAAGTTAGTCGCCCGAAGGACCAACGCACGGTTTACACCTCCTCGATGGGCCCCATGGAAATTTAAATAGATTCTTTCGGGGCGACAAGTGCCAAGCATATACTCCGCGTGGAATTACTTTTTTTCACGAAACAACGAAAAGAAAGAAAAGATTATGGAAAAGGACGGAGCACAGGGTTGGTAGAAGTGAACGAATGGCGTTGATATCAACGTTTGGAAACATTTTTTCACAAAGTTGCGAGCAGTCAACAACATACCTTAAAATCAACAATGGTTGTAGCTGTATTTTCTTTCGTGCTTCTCACCTGCCTTTATTGCTTGACCGATTGAAGTAAACCGACGTCTGCCACTTAACTAGAGTGCACCAGGCACGCACCCGTTTCGGACGAACACGACACCCTTCCATTTACGACACTTTGCATGTGCCCCTTAAACTTGTTAACCGTTTATCCACGTTGAACGATACGCAGGTTCGAACAGTGTAACTGGATTTTTAAAACGGGTTCGGGATGAAATCTACACATCGTCACGCGCAAAATTGTACGCAAAATTGTGCGCTACACATCGCAAAATTGTACTATAAAAAAAGGATTGGATTTATTAAAAATTGAAACTCTTAAACATCATTGTCTTCATGTCGAAGATATCGTAGAGCCATTTGGGTCTGAAAATCATATTTATGGAATGCAAAAGTTGGTGTCCCTCGAAAATGTACGTGACCTAGGGGATAAATAGGTGTGCATATATCGTTACATTTTTCCTGTTATCGGTAGCATAAAAAGATGAAACTCACGTCAACTGGAAAGTGGGGTGGATAAATTCTGGTTGATCCTATGTAAAAATAAACGCTGACTGTCACTTGTGGTTCGGGGTATGCAGGAGTGGGTACGCTCCAAAGAATGTGATACGTATAAATGTCAGTGGTATTTTTTTGTCCAAGTCCAATAAAGTCCACATGGAACATCCAGTCTTTCATTGCCTATACAGGAACACTGTATAAAAATATTCGTCCCAAGTATCGTTAAGACGAAATATTTGTATGATACCCTTACCGATAAGGCGTTCCACGACTTCATTTCGTTAGTCACACTTTCTAAACCATTGTGCACATTAAAGCACCCACGGCTTGGCCACTCGTTACCAAAGTAGCCCAATTTTCGAATAGTTATTCCAGATCGACGGTCGAAAGAGAGTTCGCCCTAAGAAATTTTCCATTAACAAATTTTAAACTTGTCGAATTACGTAAAAAAGATTGTTCGTTCGCAAACCAAATTATCGATTATTTTGAGGGCGTTGTAAATTGCCCGATCAACAAATCTTTTCATGATATCTGTCTCTGTGCGATAACATTGGTATACGTGATCTTCGCTCGCCGGATGAGCAACATATTTTAAATCAGATTTGCGTAAAATCATGTTCACAGAATGTGACGCTCCTAGAATGAAACTGTTTATTCGGGTTTTTCGCAAAATTTATTTCATCGAACTTACATACGTCATTATTTCCGTGTTAAAAAAAGAAATGAAACGATAAAATTGACGGCTTCGTGCTGCCGCTCGTGCGTGATTCTCTAAGTGTTATAACGATTACTTCGCGATATACATAGTACATACACACATCATACATGCATACATATGTCTATAACCGTATAGAAGATATACGAATAGAACGCACGGTACAATTAACTTATACAAAGATTTGAATTTCGACAGATCACTGTCTATAATACGATGCAATAATAAAATTTATATGAAATTAACAGTCGGGTTTCGAGTTATTCGGATGGTCGTGTTGAGACCGTGCTGCCTTCGTTGACGCCTCCAAGCCTGTAACAGCCGCTAAAATTTGGAACAAACTTTCCATCAGCCTACTGAATATCTCTGACGTTTCGTCGTCTTTGCGGGTGACCACAAAAATATCTAAGAAAAGGAAATTCAACGATTAATATTAAACAATCTAAATCCTTCTTACCGTTTAGTACACCGTTCGGTATATTATTACCAGATCTGTCTTGTCCCAAGTATTTGCAATACATGTTAACAGCAGTCGTCACATCGTCATCATCGTGAAAGGGATCTCCTGGCCACTGAGCTCTGTGCAATCTCACAGCTTCAAGGGCCGGACTCCATCGTGCGTTTCGAAGTAGCTCAGCGACACGAGCAACATCCTCCACAGCGCCAGTACCTGGTAAAGGACTAGGGCTAGGTGTCGGTGTAGGTGTACCTCTTTCGCTCTCTGTGCTCTCTTCTAATGCTCTACTTAAAGCAGTCTTCATACTCGCGATTTCTGTAGATATATCCTGCAGTGGAATATGTACGTTTCGCGCAGCATTCATAAGTGTGCTCAACATCTTGTTCGAAGCTTCGATTAATAACAGCAATTGAAGATGAAGCTTGTAAAGTGCTCTGCCTAAATCTAAAAGCATTTCCTCAAGGCCCGCCTCTGTGGTGTGAGCACCTCCCAATGCCTGAAGTTTTGCTGCAGCTTTGGCAGCTTCCAAACACTGAAAAGTATCATAAAAGTATATATGGAACGTTTTTGCGTTAACGATTATGTTAACGTGTCGTAATAAGGGCCGACTTACTTCAGTGGCGTGATCTTTCTTGTCGAGGAACGTTTCAAGATGCTCTTGAATTTCTAACATTCCAAATCGCAAGGATTCGTTTAGTCTTTGATTGGCGAAAATAGCGACGGAAAACCAAATTAAAGGTGGTTCAGCCTTCGAACTGAGTAGTTCAGCATGACTAGATAAATGATAGCCTAATTGAGTTGAAGCGGAACTCCCATTACACAATAAGGCACTAGCTTCGCGCGTAAGAGTAACAGCTTTACTGCTCACATCCTGGTAATGGTAAGGGTAATGGTAATGCAATTTGTGTTAATTTTAGGGGGAATAAGCATTACAATTCGCATTGCAAATAATATGTTTACCCTTAAAATTCTGCTCAGCAATTGAAAAAAGTCCAAGGTGTTGTAGAGGGATTGCGTGACCAAATTTTGAATTTGTTGCCTCCAAATCTCTTCTGCATCATCTCTCACGACCTGTCTAAAAGGCATCAATGCTGATAGATTCGGAGATGCGTTGCAAGGCGTTACATCCCCTAAATCGCCTGCGCTGGACCCGCTGCATCAAAATAATATACAGATATCAATTAAATATATCATTGACTTGTTTCACATTGAGAAACTTACGATGTGTCAGACCTTGTCGAGGAATCGTGTCGCGTACGACTAGGTATTAAAGAGAGGGACGACGGTGGGAACATTCCAGGAATATTATTTGCTTCTTGTCCAGTTCCAGACCCACCAGGAACTTCGTCCAAAGGTGATTCTGAGCCAGCCTCGTCATCTGACGATTCCTCAGCGACACCACGCTACCATTACAATATCGTACATTTATTTGGCGTTGCCTTTCATTTTAACAATCCGCAAACGATTGAAAACCAATTATTCATTTACCCGGCTGGTATGTTTACTGGATGATTGTGTCTTTTCACTTAAACTTTCCTCAAATTGTCGAAGACTTGGCTCTCTTTCTTCTCCTTCGCTAAGAGGACGGCGCCTTACGCCCCAATTGAAGTTATCAGTACTCTCGCCCTGCAAACAAAGAAGAAATATTATTCAAAGTTACGAATACTTTAAATATGTAAATAATTTCGATTGCAACACTCACTTCAATACTTTCACTTTCGTATTCGAGAAAATCGAAATCTTTGAACACGCCGAATTGTTCATCATCCCTCCTCGAACCCCCGCTCAGATCATTATTTGCACCAGAAACTTCTTCCGTTGACGAAGCCATGGACGACTGCCTTTCCATTAAATCTGAACTTTGACTGAATATCACCTGCGTTACAGATATTTACCTTTTTAACGAACGACCAAGAAATATGGAGAAGGTGTAAAGAAATCCCTACTTCACATATCTTATCATTTTTTTTTTCGTTTCCTATGTGACAATGCTATGAATTTCAGCCGCTTATTGTGCATTTACGTGTTCACTATCGAACTGTTTTACCATTCCGTTTTAATTAACGGCACTGGCACGATTAATTGTTGCTTGCATATGTATTGTATTTTGATACGCCGTTTCTCATACAATTAACATGCTGCACGAAAGTCTATTGCGCATTAGAATTATTTTTATCTGTTTTTAAACGTTGTGCAAATTAGTTTATGTATCCACAGTGTACGAAAGCGTGATATTGTATTGACGAGTATAGACAGATATTTTTTACTCTTGTGGTAATGAGTGCAGACTGCGTTTAAAGAGACCTGTTACCTTGCTATACAATGTCATTGAACTAATGTGTTCGTCCTAAAAAAGGGGTACAGATCCAGAATCAATGTAAAAATAATGCTTCTGCAGGAGAACTATTGGAGTGAAATATATAGAGCACAGAGTTCTATGAAATAAATTATCGCCTAAAAATGAGAACTTACAGATGGACTCTTTGGCAATCCAACACGTTGGCCGCAGGTTGTTAGAAGATTTACCAAGCATTCTCGAACACGACCCTGGATCATATAGTTTATTATAAATCGTACTTAAACTATATTATATTATTTCAGTATTTCACTTACTTGTGACATCCATGGTCTTTTCCAACCCGAAACTGCGTTGCTATCAGCTGGTGAAAGTGATAACGAGCATCGTGGTGAGCTAAGCAATTTCTCGTCAACACCCTGTCGTATTAACCATCGTCTGCCTATTACTGGAGTTTGTGATAAATCGAATGTGAAGTCCATAGTCCTTCCTATTTATAAACGGAAGGTAACAATTGAACCTCAACAGTACACATTTTTTAAGTCAAACATTAGCAATGATTAATTCGTAATAAATTAGTATACTTTAACGGTACGTTTTACCTGCATATAAAAAAGTTTATTTGTTTGTTGGATAATGAAAATGCGTTTGGAAATCTGACAATGGTAAACATGAGAACAAAAATTAGACAATTTAGGTTCATCTTAAGCTATCTACGTGGTCGAAATAGATTTCGAATTGAAAAACAAAAATAACAGCTATATTTCCAGAGTAATTTACAACTTATTGTTATTATTATTTTTATCGCAACCTGAGCATCATCAGATAAGCAATCCATGCAGTGAGCGTGTTCCGCATTGTAAGAGGAAAAATAAAACTTAATAATCTTTAACGTTCACATTCATGCAAGGTGTGTGTAAGGAGTATCATTTTACCAGGTAATTCTTTTTTGGTAAATATCTCGGTATCGGTGAAACTTGGATGCGGCGATGCAATTGAAGATTCCCACGATGATCCGTGCACTGACGTGGGCGGTGCTACTAAAGTTGACGATCTTGTGACTACCAGTTTTAATATTTTAAGGGCCTCTCTCCAATGGGGACCCTGGCATCACAATATTAAATATGTACTACTTATGGAAAAAAGTATTCCCCTACGTTTTAAAGTGAACCCTCGATCGTACCTCAACATATTTTGATATCACTCTAAGAAGTTCTGTGTTGATTGGTTGCGCAGCTTGCGAGGCTAAATCAACGTAATGCAACATGCAATGTATAATACTAAGAACGGGTAAGGCCACACTCCCTGGTCCCTTTTCCAGTACTTCTACCAGAAAGGCAAGCATATTAAAACTGAGGTGGGCATATGTGTCGTATAAATACTTCACAACGCATTTAGTCCATTGGAAACTTTCTTTGCTGAAAGTACGTCGACTGTACAGTGTCATAACAGTGCCCAAGTTTTCTAATTTCTTGCCCTTTTCAGCACTCACCTGCAGATCAAAGTATATTTTCTTTACACTTGCTACGTATAAATGAGGCCATAGAATTACTATCACAAATATATAAGAGTTACTTGTGCTATGTTTTCTGCGCTCCTGATGCACAATTCATTGGCGTCTTCATAATTCAGAAGCATGTAGGGAAGCAAAGATACAACGTTCATTGGAAATGCGAGGCTTTGCGTAGGATCAACGACCGGCAAATCTAATAACGGTGTGAACTGAGATAATAATGTTACAACAGGTTCATATGTATTCGGACTGGTACATCCTTTCAGTAGCAGTGCATGCACGCCAGGAAACGAATTCCATCTTAGCTGTTGCTGTAATTTTTCGACCTTGTCCCTGGCATCCGGTCGATCTAACGGCAATCTATGCAGCACTCGACTAAGTAATCTCAAAGCCAAAAGAAATTCGTGTTCGTAATCTGACTCTAGCAAGGACACCGATAACCAGAATAATTGCGCCAGAATAGTCATTTTATCGTCTTGTGTTGCCGAATCGCCCAATAACTTTAACGATTGAGCTGATCTTGATCGCGACAGATTGGAGTTGGGATATTTGTTACACCTGTTATCTAATTCTGCAAAACGTATTAAAAGTATGTAATGCGGCACACTTTATTCATGAATATATTCTAGTAAGTAAGGAAAGCTTTTGCACACCTTTTATTTCACTTGCCGCCGAATTACCGCCGCTTGATTTTTTCATGCAATAACTAACGGAATAACTGGTGCTCCTTGTGTGGCCACCTTGATTCAGGTGAGAAAATATGTGCGGGCCAGCTGGATATCCGTTGCCACCACCTGGACTACGTTTGCCACCAATCAAACAACCTGAAGCCGGATCTTTATTATTCAAGTTCGGGGTGGACTTGAATATTTCTTTCATAAAATCTAAAGGTCGAAAGTCTGACTCTAAAGAGTCGACAGCTGCTTCAAGCGTTAATAATAATTCTGTTACGTAGCCCTATAAAATATTTCACATATAAAAGTTACAACCATAGCAAACTGTTTCATGGTGTAAAAAAAGAAAAATGAAAGAAGAGCACACCTGCATATCCTCTCCTTGCTCGGCCACCGTTTCCACCAATCTAGACAATATATCAGACAACATTCGCGACGTAATCGGAACTCGTAACGCTCTGAACACTTGAAGAGATCTTCCCGCATAATGTCTAGACGAACAGGACAGACCTAATTGTAAGGCTGTTTGCGCCCATCGTTGGCTAACCAATGCGTGGGGTAAGGAATCTCTGAAGACTCGTAACACATGTCGCAACAATACTGTTAATTGTTCAGCACTGCGAACCCACCATACTTTGGCAGTCATGTCTTCATAATTCCATAATGGTTGATTTATCCTATTACAAATAGCCCGGGTGCAAATTTCCAGATTCCCTTTTTCATACATAATATAAATGCATCTAAATTAACGTACCTTGATGCTAGAAAATTGATTAACGATTTGATTATGTCTTGGATAGGCATGTTTGGACCTGGTTGTGGACCGACCCAATTAGTCGCATCTTCTGGCGTAACGATAACAGGTGGTACTGCGTTCGTCGATCCCGATGTCGGAGGCCAATTGTTGCACATCGTTCCCTCTATTGCATTAACATTGTCGTATTACTACATTATATACTATCCCGTACACAAAATTACAGAAATGTCAACACCTCACCATACGAATGAGCATTCGAATAGTCTTTACTGTTGTCCCCGATTGATTGATTTACGTGATTCATTGACAACGGAGGGGTAGAATTAGGAATTGGTGAATGAGTAGGTGTTGCCCCATTAGAAGGTGGAAACGGTGGTGGAGGAGGGGGTGGCGGTGGTGGCGGAGGAGCTGAATTTAACGAGGAAGATTCTGGTAACGGAGGTGGAGGTGGTGGCGGTGGTGGTGGTGGAGGTGGTGGAGGTGGCGAAGAAGACGGTGGCGGTGGCGATGACGACGGTGGTGGCGTTGTTGGAGGTGGTACCGGCGGTGGACCGTATAGATAACTATCGAACTCTGGGTCAACCTCGGTGAAATTGTGTTCGAGCACTGGCAAAGCCGGCGTAGAGAGACCCAGGCCCAATTGCTCGGTTTTCGATGCCAAAAGTACTCGCGCTACGCCCAGGTGATCTCGATGGTCCCCAAGCACGACCAATAGATTCAACAGGAGACAGCGACAGTGATCCCTTACGAGCGGCCTCGAATGATCCAAGCCAAGGAACACAATGTGTAACATTAAAGGAACATGTATGGCCCAGTCCAGTTGTATACCATCGACGACGACGTCAGTGAGGAGCATGACGGCGATGTTGCATCTGGAATTTTTAGATCTAATTGCAACAGACGTATTCAGATAGATGAAACGACTTGTGCACAGTAAGATTTCAGACCTGTGGAATCCACTGATGGGTTGAGAACTGTCTGGTAGATACTCCGTCAAAGGAGCGAAATATCCACCGTACTCGGGCATTGGTAAAGGATGCGGCTGTGGAATATCGAACTTTTCTCCACCGCAAGAAATTTTTCCGCTTACTCCAGCGGGTCCGTTCCTTGCGCCGTAACAAGATTCATCGGTGGTCAACTGAAATGAAACGTGAGATAAGAGTAAATATAAGTCTTATAAGAGTAAGTATGCTGGATAAGAGCATATAATTGCACCTCAGCTTCCGTCGTAGGTGTGGACAAATCATCCGGAAGAACTGGCGGACCGCTCGCAGTCCTTGTTTTTTCTGCCCTTGGGGTTTGAAATCCAGCGAGTGCTCGTAACGCGGTATCAGATTTCGAGCTGTATATAGAAATATGCAAAGTAACTTGATGGGAAATGCAATATTAGGTATTTCAACAATTTTCCATTTGAAAGATTATAACTTTTAAAACGACATTGAATGAATCTTAAATGAATTTCCATTCCATTCGAATGATGCAGATTAATAGTATTTATTTTTTAATAGTTATATTCTATCAAAGTGAGTGATTGCTAACTATGAAAAATAAGACATACCCGGTTTTAACAGGATCTTCGCCAGAGTGCCTTTTGGTATGAATGGTACCCTTTTCAACCCCCAAGTCACGCGGCGGATTTCCTGGGTCAGCAACAGGAGCATCGCTGTGAGAGGAAGCTTTTCTCATACTGGTCAATCTATAGAAAGGTGGCGTTTCAGTTCTTTCGATCAGACAATTCAATGTTTCAACTGTTTGCAATTCAGTCATCATTTCGTCTACCAAACGATCCGGTCGAGCTCTTGCTAAATACAAGACAACACGTTTTGCCTGAAATATATATCCAATGTCAACGAATTCGAGTAAAGTTAATGATAGACAATATTAAAAATGCGCCAACTTTGATAGTTGTGGGGATTAAAAAATTGTTTGAAGGGTGACAGACACCGAAGTAAGGAAAGTTTATCAATCCCAATTACTTCGAAAATTTGCTCATTTTTAATATCGCCTTTTACGATTAATGAATAACGTACATAAGGGAGTAGCTCCTGCGGTGCCATTCCGGACACAATAATTAAATAGCGAATGATTACTTTCAGATTGTTAGGCCAACAACCACATAAAGTTGACCAAAGTTCTTCAGTTTCTTTGGGGTGCTCATCGGAGAACTGCATGATAAAATTGGAGTTGTTACGCAGTCACTGACAGTCATGCTATATCTCAGACACCATACCTTAGCAGTTATGTAAAACAAGTTGTTTAACACCATTTCCGTTGCTTCGGCACTGCCCCAACCCTCTCTTCGTGCTCCACCCCGCGTCATATCGCTTGCATAGTACTGGACGAACAAATATTTTTATTACGATTTTAAATATCGTTTTAATTGATCAAGGGGAAAGAAGGTGCTAATTGTGCCAATTGTTCTCCAGGTCAGCGGGAAAATTAAATTGAATGTTAAATATAAATAATATTAAAAACTCTTAACACACTAAAAAAATAAGGGTGAGCGTAGCTTAGGTGGTAGAGGTAGAAGTGAGCGGTACCGAGGTGGATATTCGACGTCTTCAAAATACAATGGTAATCCTTTCACTAAAATCGGATCACACGGTATCGACAAAATAACATTTAAGTTAAGTTAAAAATCAAGGGGGCGTAGCTCAAATGGTAGAGCGCTCGCTTAGCATGCGAGAGGTACCGGGATCGATGCCCGGCGCCTCCAAATTTTCTTTTTCATCCTTTCACCAAAACTGGATCACATTATAGATCAAGATTGGTACTTCATTTGATCTAAATCACAGGGGGCGTAGCTCAGATGGTAGAGCGCTCGCTTAGCATGCGAGAGGTACCGGGATCGATGCCCGGCGCCTCCAACCTTTATTTTTTATTCTTTTCTTAAAATTGAATGCCATTACACTGCCAGGACGACGCCTCAAATGAATTAAAACCAGGAGGGCCATGAATCAAATGTGAAAACAATATTTCGAATGTGTGGGTACTGATATTTACATTTGCAAGCTCAACATTACATTTCCTTTCTGGTATAACGAAGGGGTTGATAAAAGTAAATAAAAACCATTCGGCCAAAAAATTCAGTATTGTGGAAAATACTTAACAGCTCAGTCGACCTATTTCTACTTATCATGAAATGTTCGAAACTTTCATCAAAAATTCTGTACGGGGAGGAATATAAATTGTATCCGTGTTGTTTAGAAACTGCACACATGTGCAATATGCATAATTGCATTGCAACCGCAAATAGCAGTGCGCTTTAATGCAAGCAGTGTTGCCTATCGCAGGGGCGGGCAGGGCCGCTCTTATGAACGCCATGTCTGACATATCCTGGGCTATATTACTTAATTCTGACCATGTACATACCTAGGAATCCTTTATTTCCGCGAAAACAATCATTTCTCAAAGAAAATGATCCAATGGGGGCGTAGCTCAGATGGTAGAGCGCTCGCTTAGCATGCGAGAGGTACCGGGATCGATGCCCGGCGCCTCCAAACTTTTCTTTTTGACCCTTTCACTAAAACTGGTTCACATTGCACCGCTAGAAGTGCACCTGATATAAACCAGATCAAGGGGGGCGTAGCTCAGATGGTAGAGCGCTCGCTTAGCATGCGAGAGGTACCGGGATCGATGCCCGGCGCCTCCAAATTATATTATTTTTATTGCAAAAGGGAAAAATTCTTTTGTCCCTTAATTTTTAAGACACATTTTTTGACACAGCCAAAGAACATGATCATCGAATGTATTACTATGAAAGACTGTTACTACTCACTAATAACTGCACCTACTATTCAACAATGTTCGTTGTCCTAATAAATAATATAAATTTTGTTTATATAAAACGTATAAGAGAAGATGATTCGTCTCAAATAGAGAAGTATAAATTTTACGTAAACCTTGTTCAAGTTGTATTCGTATGGAATCACGTTTCAAGTTGGACACAAATTTCATTGAAAACATCTTTAAATTACTTGAATTTTACATCAGCTACTGAGTACACCATCCATATAATTGTTGCAAAATTCTCAAGATACTTTAAACAATGCTTCAATTGAATGTAACTAGTATATCTATACTATAGGAACAACCAGTAACAGCGTTAGCATCAGCGTCTGACATTCTCTATGCTATACTACTGCAGGATGATCTTTTACCTAGGCATACGTTTATTGCGAAAAGAAAAATCATTTTCCGAATGAAAGAAATCACAGGGGGCGTAGCTCAGATGGTAGAGCGCTCGCTTAGCATGCGAGAGGTACCGGGATCGATGCCCGGCGCCTCCAAAATTTTCTTTTTCGTCCTTTCACCAAAAGTAGATCACATTGTAAATCAATATTGGTATTTCATTTGATCTAGATCACAGGGGGCGTAGCTCAGATGGTAGAGCGCTCGCTTAGCATGCGAGAGGTACCGGGATCGATGCCCGGCGCCTCCAAATAATTTTTTGTCAACCCTTAAATAAAACAAAACATTCTTTTCTTTCCATCTTGAATAGCAAGGAATGCAAAGCAATAGCGACGCCAGTGTTACATTTTCTTCTTTGATTCAAGTATTATCGGGTGTACTAGGAATCGAGGGCAAGTAGAAATTATGGATGTTTTAATTTAATATATACATTACCTGGTAATAACTCAGTGGATTGGATGGTGGTGGTACGTTGGGGTCCACTAATTCCATGTTGTGTAACCAAGGGAGCAAATATTGAAGTAACAATTGTCGGACTTCTCTGCGTGCTGTTTGAAATCTGTGCGTAATTTCTGAAAACGATACATAATAAAGATTAATTTTTAAGATTAATTTTTAAGATTAATTTAATAAATATTCTGATGGTTTTTTCAATGGGCGATTGCTAGATTTGGTGAGTGCCCGAAGTATTGGTATTTAGATGAATTTTATTGCCGGTTTTAAGTGGTTTTAATTTCTACAATTAATATGCCTTTTGCAATTGAATCAACTTTTCAGTTACTTTTGTCATATGTTTAGTTAATATTATAACATGTAAAAGAAAGTTAATTAGAAAAATAAACAATAATTTCGCATCTGCACGTGCGAAGTGTCATCGATTAAAGTTCAAAGAATGATGCGATGCAACATATTTCCTACGCAAGTATGTATATAAAGTAAAGTGGAGAAAGAGACATTAGGCTGAGTTATAAATGGATGAATTATTTCTAGCTGGCTGCTAGTAAAAGGTTTGAGCTGTTTAATGTGTATGCATCCATCCACAATATTGAACGCGACAAATATGATAAAATAAAAATCGAATGTCTCATCATTTTTATACACTCATACGTGAAATACGAATACTTCCTACAAACGTAGTAATACATACGTAATAAAACGAGTATGCGATAATAACAGTTATATCAATTCGACAGGAGTCTTTTTTGTGCTTTATTTTTATTCAGCATAGGACTTGTTCAATCATATTTTATATCTCTTCTAACTTTTCCCCCAGCAAAATGTTCCAAACAAATTGCTGTATATCATAAATTTAATTTAAAATAAATGAAACGTATTTAAAAACTTTGTACATTTGCAAAACAAACACGTAAACGTTATTTCGAGATTGTATTATAAAAGATTTTCGTAGTTACAAAAATATAAATTATTTTCGTGATAACAATGAAATGAAATGAAATGAAATGAAACGACACCTTACCACTGAACATAGGCATTGTTAACTCCGGATGCAGCTGTGCAAGTTGACGAGAAAGATACATTTGATTGCGACAATACGTGGTCGATAGGAGCACATCAAGAGTACCACCCCTAATTGTACCACTCGAAGACATTCCGCCGATAGGATTACTTTGTTGCCCTGGTGCAGAAGTGGCTGTCGTTGATGAACCGCCAACGGGGTCATCCTGGCCTGCAACAAGAACCGATGGAATTATGTCAGACAGTGGTTCGCACCATCATAAACATCGAAAGAAAATTAAGAAAGGAGAAATAAAATCTAAATTTAAATAACAATATTCAATATATCTCCCTTACCGTAATACCTTAAGTAATTGGAATGATAACGAAATTGAATTAAACAAAATCCACTAAAGCCTTTTTGGAGGCGAAAACGATTTTCAAGGGCACTATAATTTTTTAAATTAAATATATATTGCTTAGAAGCATTAGCGATATTATTCAGTTGAAATAACTTATGCTTATCAGAAGAAGAGAAAATTGTAAATTACAGAAAATAACGCACAGCTACAAAAATGAAGGATGGCTGTTTTTTGTTCATTATTCCTTGCATCAATAACTGCAAAGTTTATTATGATTTTGTCGAGTGTTTCACGTAACCGGTTGAAATTTGTGTATCAGCCCGATGCGCAGAAGCTACATAGATGCATTGCACTTTATCGGGAACAGTTGCCGATGCATCATGCAGAAATAGTCGAGCCGGCATCTCGATATATACTACTTATCTTCTTCATCCATTATCCAGAAAAGATTTTTATTTTAAGTCGTCCGATATTATATATCGATAATGTCTGTGATATTGACTGGCGCGAATTCATGTGCAAACAATGTGTAAAAAAAGTCAATGAAATGTTAAAGAAACTTTAGATATTGCAACACATACGTTTGCAAGGTTTGTTACAAAGTGGATCTAATGTTTTAAAATTGCAAACGTGTAAAGTGCTTGGATAGTTTTTATGAAAGAACAGTGGAAAATGTGTTGCAATAATTATACTAAAAATTGCCCCAACTTTCTTTTCTAGTGTGTAAAATAAAATCGTAGTAAAAGGATCGGTGATATCTGTGATATCGGAGATAATGAATATTTCGTGAAATGTTTGTTAAACTATCAATTCAACGATTGTCTGTTGCGCGGTGATTTAATTGATTAAACTTTTCAAGGTCGAATTCCAGTGAATTTTCTGATACGGATATTACAAGTTTCGAAGGTCACTAATAAAAGAAAATGCATTTTTCCATCCTTCTTTTAAGGCGTTAAGTAAACTTGGCAGTGTTCCAGTCGAGTTTTTCATAGAACGTTAAACAAACATCTTACACCTCTGTTGGCGGTATGGAATTCGATAGATTGTTTGAAGAAAACGCACAGAATGCACCTACGTACGCTTGAAGAAAATTAAAAGAACTCGTTTTAATTTATGGGGAGTGTTTGTCGATGAAGAACGAAAACATTAAAATACTCTCGAATGGCATGCGTCGACTTGGACGCGTTCTGCGGCTGATCCAAATCAATAATTCGCCTTGTCTAAAATCATCGCGCGAAAATGGTCCACGGGCAAAGAGATGTTGTCGAGCACGGCATAACGGAAAACGTATTACGCAGCGTCCAATTATATTACACCCCTATGCTCGTCTACTTTGGCTCACTGGGAAACTGTGTTTCGGTGGTCGCGTTCTTTGGAACGAAACTGTGCAAATATTCCTCGAGCATTTACCTTGGTGCGCTGGCGATAAGCGATACCGGTTTTCTGGTATCCGTTTTCGTCGTCTGGCTGAACCTGGTGGAGGTCGGCTTATTCAACAAGCCAGGTTTCTGTCAATTTTTCATCTACCTGACTACGCTCTGCAGCTTCCTGAGCGTTTGGCTCGTGGTGGCGTTCACCATAGAGAGATTTATAGCCGTGCAGTATCCTCTCTACCGTCAGTCAATGTGCACGGTAACTCGAGCGAAAGCGACGGTCGTTATATTAACTATATTGGGAATTGTATTGTGCAGTCCGGTTTTATGGTTCTCTGCGCCGCGTTTGCAGTACAACGAGAAGGGAAATGTAACGGTGTGCCATTTGGCAGAGGGGCTGGAATCTTGGGCGATCGTCTACAATGTGATCGACACGGTGTTAACGTTTGTGGTACCATTCACCGTCATCGTTATCCTGAATGTGTTGATTGCTCGAGCTGTCTACAGGCATATACAAATTAGGAAATCTCTGACCAACGAGCAGAACACGGTGAAGCAGGGCCGATCGGATGGGCAAAAATTTCGTAACAGTTTGGCGCAAACGAAGATCACCAAGATGTTGCTCGTCGTCTCCAGTGTTTTCCTCGGATTCAATCTGCCAGCGTACGTTTTGAGGATCCACGCGTTTTTACACGTACGTGGCAAGGGAATAGAAGAATGGGTTGCATGAAACGTTCAATGTTTTACGTTTACTGTGAGACATCAAATGTTGACAGTTTCAGGAGGAAAATAACGCAACCAGATCGGTGGAGTTGGCGCAACAAGTTTGCAATTTGTTATTCAACACGAACTTCGGAATCAATTTTGTTTTATATTGCGCGACTGGACAGAATTTTCGGAGAGCCATACGGTGTAAGTTCTTGAAAAGATTTCGACGGAGAAATGGGACCGTAACGCAATTATCGAATACAGGTACGCAGAATGTGTAGTGCGCTCGACGTTTAATAGTTGATTCTATTTTGGATTTCGTTGATCGACTCGAACGAATCAGAATTTTATATTTGTCATTAAGTTTTGTTTGTCCTGCAACAGGAACGGCACGACGGCACGCAATTATGTTCAAAGAGCCATGGGATGAATATCACGAGCTAAGCGTCAGAGTGAAGCAAGTTGCAAGTATTTAGAGGCGCGATATAATAACTACACAACGAGACTTGAACGTACTGTTCAACAAATTTTCTAACATACGATTAACTGAACGAGTACATTTGCACTTACTGGTTTCCGGTTCCGCAGCTGGCAGTGGTCCTACGTTTCCAAAAAACCTTTGATCCAATAATTGGAGTAACTGAAGAGCTGCATCGTGAACTGGTGCACGTGGGCAACCCGTACTCATTAGGGTAACGTTGATGATACTCGTGTAATGATCGCAAGGGTATTCCCTGTACCAGAATATTAAAAATGCTCGTTATATCATATATACATATTACGTTATACATATGCACTAAAAGTAGCATCAATTTTTTTGTACTATCTTGATAGTCTGATATCGCATTGAAGAATAAACTTTTCGTAATTTATTTGGCGAACCTTGCGCTAAAGATTGTTGCCAGGGCAAGGAAACATCCATCGGCAACTTGCGGGGCTCCAGTGTAACATCGGTCGACTACCCAATCGAGAAGAGTGCCAATATCAGGATTACATTCTAGCAACAGAACTACTGTTTCTCGTGCCAGAGCGTAAATCTGAAAATTTTATTTTGACGCATTACACGATAGTCCCCGGGGTAATCTACAGTGAACAATCCATAATATTTACCTTTTCATCCTTGCTGGCTAATAGCAGATCTAACCATTGATACAGTATTGCTCCTTCTTCCGAAAGTGATTGTGGATTGAAACAAGGACCGCAACATAACAGACCGCTCATAGCTTGCAGGGCGGACAATTGCAATTCTGTGCAACATTTTTCTTCTTCGTGCAACGAAGATGTATTTGCCAGTGGTCGACCATAAGTGCCGGCCCAGCTGGCGAACAGCATGAACAAGTTCCGCCGTAAATCTCTCTTCAATAATGTATGACATGTCTCCACTGAAATACGAATCACATGAGTGGCATAATAAATTTTATTAGCAGGCACTTCTTCGTGCACCAGATACTTACGTGAAAAACTCTTCATCATCTTTCTAATGAAATTACAAAAATGTAACTTGATGTCGCGAACTGCAGGTGCCTCTTTGTCAGTTTCATTTTCTAGATATAAACGTGCCCCGTCGATGTACTCAACAAAGGTTGGATGGAGCGACTGTGTCTCTCTATCTAATACTGCGGGACTGTAAATACGTACAGTGATTGAAGTTGTTAGAAGAAAACAAAAATGACCAGAAATTACTTCGAGTATATTGAAAACTAACCATATGCCAAAAGTTCCGTATTCCGCTATCAATTCCAATACTCTTACCAGGTGCAATCTCAATGCATCCCTTCGTCTCCTGCGTCTCATGTTCTCTTGTTTACGATCGACTGCTTCACGAATATACGGAACTAATTCCTCCATTAAATCTCTGTGAAATATACATTTTTATCAGCAATAATAATACAACAATAATACAATAATAATTGCCGAATAAACGAATTACTCTATCATGGAATAATTTACGTACTTCAGCGCATCGGCGTTTACTTTTCCAATCGCCTGAACAGCAGCATCTCTGACATCCACTACTTCGCACCTCAATAGCGGTACTGTTAATTTGTATAAAGCTGCAGGACTCGCGTTTGTGCCGGGGGACTTGTTATCGCCTCGTTCAGCAGACAGGCTGTCCGGCGATGAGCTGTGAGAAGATTGAAACTTTCTTGTAGGATAAATTTTTCTTTCATAGATAACACATTGCATACACATAATATCGTGCGCGAACGATAAATCTAGTATCCGATTAAAGCGAATCGGGAACGGTCGTAGGGCTAAGCAGAGACGGTAAATTAAAAATACACAGATTAATTCGTGTTAGGCAGCGGCTTGCTCAGAGCGCCTTGCTCAGCTAAGAGACTTGGAAATAAAGAAGAACGTTTCGTACGTAGAATTGTGCAAATTACCAACGACCGTTTAATCCCGGGTGACTTCGAAGCATGGTCGTTCGCAATGGTTAATTAGGCTCACCTGGTCCGCTTATGCCTGGTGTAGATGCCGGATATGGACGGAACGGAGAAGCGACCCGGCAGGGTCTGTGCCCCGCCGAGATTCTCCAGGCTCTGACTCAACTCCTTACTCATGCACAACACACCAAACTCCACCGTATGCTGACCACTAGAGTATGCAATACAGTGTACCACCAATGCTCCTTGTATCAGACATTATTTACTGCTCAGAAACTACTACTCTAAGGTCCAGATGTATATACATGTACGAGAGACAGTGAGTGTAGCATGCGAGGTCAAGAATGTCATAGAAAAGTAAAGCGAAGGAATGTGCCATTGGGGAAATAAATGGGCGAACTTGAATCCCGCTCCCGAGTGCAAAGCGCGCCTTGATACAAGTCGGTCCATCTCTTTATCATGGACTAAAACACCTTGTTCTTATTGTGATTAGAAGAGCAGACTCTTGGATGGCGTTGTGCAATATTCATATGAGATTAGACATTCTTGCAATGTAACAGACGATAGAAATACAAATGCCACGTGCGTGCTACAATAGAGAATGCGTGTCACAATCGATAGGTATGATTCACGGATCGGTGTACTATAATTTTGATTGGTATTATACGAGACAAATGAACACTGATATCCATTATGTAAATGCTTCCGTGGTATACAACAGACATAAGCGGACCCAACCACCAATTAATACCAAATATTAATTCCACCTAATAGAATTGCAGTATGATTAGAATCGTTTCATATGCATGGTGTTGATTCTAACATTGATTCAACTAATATACTATCGAATGTTATATTGATTTATTACGTTCGTCTGATGTAATGATTTCAATATCGCATATATAACACTGTTAAATGATATGACATGATACTAGTGTTCCTGTAATGAAATTCGACTAGACATTAACTTACCTGAGACTGAGATCTGGGCTTGCGCATCGAACGACTGGGCTTGGCACCGGTGGAACAACTCGGTATCCAAAAGTTAAGTAATTCTTCCATACGTGCATATACATATCCCTCTCGTTCACAGGTTTTCGAACTGCAGTCGAACTTCTTAAAAGGGATGCTCTATTGTCGTTTACGGGACTGAAAGAAAATATATGTCAGGTTTCTTCTTCTTTTACAGATATGAATACAGTAAGTGTAAGTGTAGCAAGTCCAGTGTATCTTATCGAAACCTACGTGGGATCAATTACTGAGAAAAGCGAATTAATTCGTGTAAAAACTATAGGCCACGAATGTGCTACAGCTGCAGGACATAGCGTCAGAACTCTGTCCTTTTCCAGAAATGCAAACAGACAACTGCCCCATGGGTCTGCTCCGTTCAAATTTAAAGAAGAGGAGCTCTTTGTACTGGTGTCGTCGTGAAGACCTGTAAGATATTTCGAGTTTTAGAGAATTTTGCCAATTCGTTGACAATAATTCAAATAGCCCTATTAAAACTATTTTCGGTCCACCTGCAGTCCACACACAACTGCTTCGTTCAGCTATCCATTGGAGATCAACGTTCGAAGTGGAAGCTGCCGCTGCTTTTTCAGCAGGTGGCAACATGTGATAACATTTCTCCAATACTACGGGACAGCAAGCATCGATTACATCAATTACAGGTTGGTCATCTTCTAAGCCACCTAAAACAAAATAATTCTTCAGTGTTAACAGCAATGAACAATTATGCATTCTTATCGTAACTTAAATGAATATACCTAATGTTTTTAATAAATGTTTAACTTCGCGTAATATGTGAACGCCTATTCTTCTAGGATAAAGTCGACAGTTGCAAAGCATGACCAGAGCAAATCCTTCCACTAAATGAAACACGCTCGATACCGGTTCAATCTTCTGCCCTGATTCGCCCTTCTTAATAATACCATCTGTGCGGGCAATTGTTCTTGCATTGTCCACCAATTGTTCCTTAGATCTTATACTCGGGCTCACTAGTGCATTCTTCCAACTCGTGAGAAGCTGCAGAAGCATCCTCAGACCATTGTCAACAAGCTGCGGAAAGGTATCCTGGACATCTCTAGCAAGGAATTGGGTAAATCCAAGGACAACATCTTGCCTCCAATCGGGAAAGTCTAACACCAAGGTTTGTAGACTCTGATATGCCAACCCACGAAGCTCTTCATCCATGTGAACAGTTAAACGAGATAACAAATCTACTAATTCAGCGCCGGTCATTCCGTCGGGTATTAAGCGTGGAACAGCGGCAACACATGTTCGAAACAAGTCTATTCTAGGTTTTCGTTCGCCCGTGATCATTTCATCCGGTTCTTTATTCATATTTTGTGTACTTGTCATCATAAGTGGTCTACCATAATGGACGTCTAGGGCTCGTAGTATATCGACGAACACCCGTCGTACATGTGGAAAATATGAAGACATTCCTATGCTTCTTGCAGTATCCTCTGTCAGCATCTAAATTTTGCAGAAACAAATTTTCTATCTTTAGCTATAATTTAACTATCAATATAAACATTACTCATATATAAAACCTATTTATTGTTATTGTGTATAAAAATTGTCTACTAAATTTACCTTATTGAGATATGTCTTCTTAACACGCATAGTATTTCCACTTGGCAATACGCCCATTGTACGAGGCATAGGCGGTTCTCCTTCTTTCTGTTGCAAACTATCAGCCACAACCAAAAATGCACGGAGCCCAATGCTCATACGTTCAGGAGTTAAAATTATTTTTACTGGTCGGCCCACGGATAACAAATCGAATACTATTTCTCGCATTGCAAAATCCAATCTTTCCTGTGCAATGAATTGTATAATTTTCACGAATATATTAAGCGGAGTATCCCGCGGCACGACCGCCTTTGACCCTTTTGGAAATAAAGAATTTACAATGCTCTGTAATCTACTTTGTGTTGCAGAATTGCTCTCGCATTTAATACGTATCATGTATACCCAAAGTAAACGATACAACGCCTCTGTGAAATAGAGAAAACAGTTATTCAAACTACTTTGTTGTAGTACACAAGTTGTTTAGATGGCAAATCATACCTAAGGCGACACGACACATTTTAGGATCTCGATTCTTCAAATGTGAGAGGCACATTGCTAAGAAGTAATGCCAGTTTTGTAAGAAAAACGTTTTCTGGCTGACACATAACAAACAAGTTACTAAAGGGAACAAAGCTAATCTATGTTTTGATTTTGTACACATATCTAGCGTTGTTGAATACAACATTTCTACGAAGTTTTTTAGACAAGGTACATTGACTTCGTTTTTTACAGCCTAAAATATAAAAAGAAATGTCAATAATATATGTTAAATTAAAATTGTAGAGATGAAGTATCTGGGCGTGTATTGTATGCATACCGCGGCAACAGGAACAAGTATCTCGACGAATAGACCAGCCAAAGCATGTTTAACGTCTTTATCCTTCACTTCTAAAAAATACTGGGCACATTCTTGCATAAATTGGAATGAGGCTTCAAATTCTTCTATTGGTACCATCTAAAAATTCTTATATATATATATATATGTATATATACACATCAATTTGATCAAAATATTACAATTATTTCGATTGCCTGGCTACCTTCACTCTAAAAAATTTCATTCCCATTAGTAATGAAATAATGCTTTGCGTAGTCTGAGGTCCCGGTTCTTTAGCACGTAATTCTTTCAGTTCTATCATAAAACGTTTTCTAACTGACATAAATCGCGACTGTGCAAGAACTCCTATTACTTCTGCATAAAGGTCAGCAATGATATGAATGTTTCCAGCATTTGGCTCATTTTGTATACTGTAATATAATTGTATCTTTGTAAATTAATGTTAATCTATTACTTCATAAAATTATTACCATTCCTTTTTCTTACCCTTCCCTATATTTGAAATGTTTGAAAGCAATATTTTCTATGTAAGTCACTAAATCTTCATGACCAGGATGAAATGGTAATTGACGTAAGACTTCTATTAGCATTAAACAAAATATAAATTCTACTGCAAGATCCCTCCGCTCCTGAAGTAAATCTGCTTCACTTCTTTCAACTGTTTCGACGCTTCCTGATACTATTGTATACATGATGCTGAAATTAAATTTTTCTTTTAAGGCTTTCATAATCATTAATGGAAACATAATAATAATAATAATAATAATAAAAATACTGATATTTGACCTTTTCCCTTTTTGATCTTCTTTACCAGATGCTGGTTTCTTCTGATCGCTTCCTTGATCAATTAATTGTCGTTCATACCAATTAAAAAGTGCTCGCAGAATAGAAGGCAAACAATGTTCTGCTACTGAACCAAACGCAGACAACAACTGATCGAACTGTGAGTCTTCTCCTCTTTGCAAAACTTTCGAAAGTGGCTTCTCCTACAATATACTCTCTATTAGAAACTAACAGGGCTCGAACAAATATGCTACTTACATGCTCTGTCATCACCGCCTCCATTTTTTTCTCTGCCTGCGATGTAAATTCTGCAAACAGCGTACGCATCACAAACTCTCCAGGTCGTAAATCCATATCCCCTATTTGCTGTAGTTTCACTGTTTCTTTTTGGGCACCCCATGGTAACACAACAGTTATAGCACTCATTCTACTGGAGCTAGATTCTGAAGCGCCGATAGCTTTACTATTTACCCGTACTTTTTTAACGAACATTGTGTCCAAAACAAATGTTATATGGTTACCATTGCCGGAAACCGAAGTGCTGGCTGTATGAATGCTAACAGCATCGCTACTTTCACCTTGCGTTGCTCCATGAACAGTAAGCAAATCTTGATTGGTTTCAGGTACACTTTGAGAAGATGATTCCGCTGTTGCTTCGTGTAATCCTTCGCCATGTATAGCCCTGGCTTCAGAGGCTTCTGATAAAAATGAAAGGTTTACACATCGTGCAAGTTTCTACATTCAAACAATCTTCTAGGATTCTGATCAAAAGTTGGAAGGTGGATTTATTAAACAAGAAATATCTATGTAAGAGCACGTTTGGAAGCTACTGCTACTGCTACAGGAATATTCTTAGTTCTAACATTTAGTAATTTCGTGTGATGGCAAAGACTAACAGATGAAGCCCCATTCTGTAACGTAACAGATGCCCACAATGAGCACTAACTCAATTATATTAAGCTTGATAGTTCACTTTCCGTGCATTGAAATTTGACAAATTCGATACCAAAACAGAATGAGCAATAAAGATAAAGCGTACCAGGTTGTGCCTCATTCCCAGGAGTCGGCTGCGTTTCTCCCCCTACAATTTATTTATTTAATTTATTCAATCGTATATTATAATAAGTGTACATTAAATTTGTACACATAAGGTATACGACAAGTATTGTACGTTGAACAATAAAAATAATAATAGATTATGAACAATCGTACTCGCTAACCTTCAGTCATATTGTTTATGTATGCCTTACTTTCCGGCAACATGAATATACACACTCATGTCATATTGTAGATACACAGTATTTTCATTCTAAAACAACAAAGGAACAATGTTATGTAAGATATAAGATGCTGCTTTTAGTATGTATTCTTTTCTAAAAATACGAAACATTGGTAAAAATACTATTTAATCACGTATATATACATCATTGTTTACTTCACTCGTTCGTATATTAATTTGGCCTCGGATGTCACAAATTAATGCACATTAGTTTTTATTAACGGCGGTACTTCTATCAAAGTATAATCGAAAGATAACAATTATACTTTAGCTGTCATGTATTGTCACAATCATATTGTAGTCGTCTGGGGCACTAATATTTCATTTTTGTTAAGCATTATCGTACAGTAGGTAAGGAATTATTATAGGGAATTATTCAATTAGGGTATATGGAAAATGATGGATTGCGGGAACCCATAACCTGGGACGAAAAATGACATTATTATCGAACGTGAAACAATACGAAGGTTCGTTACAAAGTTACACTGTCATTGATATTAGGTAATTACTAAACAGTTGACGCTACTTAACAAAATACGTGTTGTTTACCGTGGGATGCCAGAAAATTGTAATTTAATTCTAAGTCTGACGTTTCATAAATGTCCGGCTTGTTTCGTATGTATTCTTCGCAGTTTCATATTCCACACGTTCCTCCACTTATGGTACTTTTCATCGCTCCACTAGAGGGTGTTAAACTTATTGTTAAAAAAATGTACTATGCATTTCCGTTTTTCTTCGTGTATTTAAATGTGGATATTATGTAAAATTTTGTACGATTAAAACGCATTTTAGTATTACAAATATGTCCCGATTAGAATACATATACATATGTGAGGCTGATCGGTAAATGGAATATTGGTAACGTTATTGCATCTTACAGTTTACGAAATATAGATATCAAATATATATATGATTAATCATTATTTCCGGCTTAATCTATTTTGGTAGCGATTGACATTGGATCTATTCTTCTGTACCAACTGCGGATACTGTGCTATACCGCAGAAACCATAGAATGGGAGAATAGTAGTTTCCTATGCATACAACGACCCTGACATTGAAGCACTATGAATGTGCTATTAATTATAAGTTGGTCGCCTTGATTTACATGAAAATGGTGCATCTCTCAGGTAATTACGAGGAATATGAAAATATTAGCGCGAAGAACTAAATCGAAATATAATGTTTATTCTCTTTTGTTAACAATATTTAACTAAATATTTATTTATCCCGTGCCTAATGTCGTTTGTTTCAAACACGAGGAAATTTCATTTCGCATAGTCGCTGCATTGAGCAATATGAAATGTCGAATATCATATTTATTTTTACATAATCGATAATAGAAGCCAAAGCTGAAGCAAGGCAAGTAGTAACCATTGCCTTGATTGTGAATCCACAATTAAGTATATAGTTTCTATACAACCCGCAATTCTTATAAGATATCTACATTTACACATTTCGTATGTACCAAGCCATTGATTGGATGGATTCGTATCAAGTACAAATCCGCCTCGAACTGCTTTCAGGTGCATTGACCATTATGACTTCAGTGATTACACTACGCAGACAGCCGCCTACGTCATCAAGGTCGTTATTTAATCCAATCCATGCACTTATGTTCAACGTTGCAAGTTCGATATAATGCGTATGAGCTAATAACTGTATACCGCTATGTATATCTATGCATTCATTTCCATGTTTGCATACATCGAATGCCAATGCTGATTCTTCCTGTTGCAACCAGGAAACTTATAAATTCCGTCAATTATTTTGTATATTTCTGATGTGGCGATATATGTATACATATATTCCCTTTTCCCTATTGAACTTACACATTTAGTAAGGATTGCATAACATCGTTCGGGACCAAGGAAATTCATTGTAATTTCTCATATATTGATGAATTAGCGAGAAATGTATTCGATCTTTAGTTAGGCGAGTCCAAACAGCGTGCAAAGTACATATGTAGTCGGATTACGGTTGATAACGCATAATATTCGCCGAATAAGTATAGTTCCACTAATACATATTCCGACGAGTACTATCAGGCTGTAGATAGCTGTGTATACTCGGTATACATACATACATGGAATTTGTCATTATAATTCAGATACTGTATGAATTAATGAAAAGAAGTGACAAATAACAATGTAGAATGAAAGGAATACGGAAGCACGTAATGATTTTTACTCTACCTACTCTTCGGAGGCTTCGTTTATTCATGTAATCGGATCGATGTGCGATTACAATGCAAACCTCACAGTAAATATGTACATGTATAGTGAATATAAATTTATGTGGAATGTTTATTATACACATATAAACAATTTCCTTATAACGCTGGTAATTATGTTTGCTGTATTGCTTATAGGCTCAAGTTCAGCTGATACGTTTGACTCTCGTAACAAATACTTCGCACTTGCTACGATGTAGACAAAGGACACTTTTAGCATTAGTCTATTCTTTGCAAGGTCCACTACGTATGTACGCATCTTCAAGGTATCTAAATATACTATACTTGAAGTTACTCCATTGAACTCTGGCGTTGGGCTCCGTAACATACTGGCCGTACGCCAGGGTTACGCAAGTCGCGCCCCGTTGACCTCCTTCTTCATGAGAGATTGACCTTGTATATCGTTCGTGCAGCTTGAAGAGCGCAAACTCGAAACCACCCCAAAGGCGATCATGATAGGACACGTGTACTGTATTACAATTGTATATACTCACTACGGACAACGATGTATGCTAATATTTGAAAACATGATAAATACTGAGAATAAAGGGTGCTATCAATGAGAATATAATGAATGATTTGTATAAGTATGTAGAATATGCAAGGCACAGTACAAGGCACATGCAAGGCACAGGGGTATTTGTGCAGATAATAATCGATTGGTTAGGCGGAATACCATATACAGTAATGTCTGCTGTCAATCGGATAGGGCTACATTAAGATACACAAACCTCGGTTGGGCTTTTCATCCTTGGCACGATTCTTTTTTATTTTTTATAGGATCAATTTTTGGTCATTTCAAATATCACAACTCTTAACAATCGTTCTACATATTATTGTAGCCAAAAACGTAGTTACTTTAATATGAAACTGTGATTATTAATTTACAACAAAGATGGTAGTTAAGGGATGCATATATATAAATATATATAAATAGAGGGATTAAGAATTTTAAAAACATTTTTATGAAATCATATAACAATTGTAAATTCTTCTCCATTGTGAAAGACCATCAAAGATGGATGGTGAACGCGGGTATTTCAAACATGCATATGATTTTTCACGACTTTCCCCATTCATGTTTGTAAAATTGCTTAGCGTAAGCTTTATAGAAAGATATTACTATTGCTATGGGTTTCTAGATTGAATGAGATTGTTCGGTTAATGTGTGGTTCGAAAAATATGCTTAGAAATATATTTCAAGTTAATGTTAATACATTTGTGTTAGTACTAAAGTACTCGTACTAGTACTCATACCCAGCTAAAATGATTAAATGCGGAAGCAAGTCTAAAGTAAGGAAGGTGAATGCGATACATCTTCCGTGGTTTCATGGAAACAAATTCCCGCCAAGTTATTTCATATTTCGAATACCTTGACACTAGCGACAAGTTCTGTAGGCTGTTTTACCGGAAATGCGTAACAAGCGCGGTTAAAAGTCTAATTTTGAAAGGTCTGGCCGTGAACGTTTATCAAGTGGATGCACGCGTGTCGACCGTGAAAATGCGGCAGGAAGGTACAATGTCTTGCGACATTAAAGAAAGGTCACGAATTCGGGAACGGAGTACGTTTTCGAAGTGCATGAAGTGTCAGGGTCCCAAGGTGCGGCCGTGCCAGAAGATTGAACCTGCGCAGAACCCTGCACGTGACCTGCGCAGCTATTCTTAGCGGAGGTCCGTTCAACGAGAAGAACTCTGCCTCGCTCACTCGTCGTCCGGCGCGCGTCCGAAACGTAGGAGTTGGTTTCTCCTCTTTCTTTTGTTAATCCGTTTTCACAAACCAACCACCCGATACAACATGTCTGGTCTTGCGGATCCCGTGGCATTCGCCAAAGATTTCATAGCTGGTGGTGTGGCTGCCGCTATCTCAAAAACAGCGGTCGCCCCCATCGAGCGTGTGAAGCTGTTGCTGCAAGTACAACACATCTCCAAGCAAATCTCTGAAGAGCAGCGTTACAAGGGTAAGTTCTTCCATAAGACCATTATACCTATTCGTTAGATTTAGAAAAGAGTAGACAAAAATTGATCGCGTCGTAAGACAAAGAATGTTCGAGTCACAGGGCAGAAAATACTGTGCATAACAGCAGAAGATCAAAGGCATTCGAAACATGTGACAGATGAAGCATTTCACTTGTGCGGCGTTCCGAAAGTGCCAAGCGTTTCCGCTGAGGTGCTCCGTGGTGGTTAAGGGCGAAATTCCCGTTATGTAATGCCCTCCCGTTCTATATGCTACAGTGGTACGCCAGTACTCTGTGCGTCTAATTTTCTACTTTATGTAACAAAGATGAGCTTTCGGGTCTTACATAACTTTTGCAATATCGATTGAATGGGAAGTCGTGGTTTTGTGACAAACTAGTGGGTCGATATTCGATAAGCGGACTCGTCTACCAGATGGCGGTGCATGGCTTTGCTCTTTGAACGGTATTCCGTTGCCGATCGATGACTGTGCAGCCCAATATGGCCGACCTCTCCTCCGAATATTAGATCCACGAGTCTCAAATTTTTAATATCGCTCGAATGGAACTATCTTTACGAAAATATATAATTTGCACTATTAAATGCAAATATTAATGTAGCCATGAAACGTGGATACGATGCTTCAGTTACAGAGGGACAAATTACATATTAGATTGGAATAATTTAGATGGTGGAACCATGCTCGACAATAAGACCACATATTTCTTTACAATTGCTCGAAATTTCAGATGCTTCACGACAATCGAGACAGCAAAATTTGTATTCAATTTTTTAAACGTACTTTACTGTCAGCTTGTTCGATATAATATGCTACATTAAAGTAATTTGACTTGGCGACCTTGAAGGCATTTCTTTGTCCGATAATACACGAGCACGTTTGTGCATTTCTCGAAAATATTCACACGCACTCGAAATATCACGCGTAAGTTTATCACAAACTGCAGTATAGAGAAGACAAATCAATAGTTTATCATTTCGTTACATAATCATTTGTAGTGCAGTATATAATATTATAGTTTATAATTACCGATGTAAAGAAAATATAGCATACAAATTTGCATTTCTATATTGCAGGTATGGTCGATTGTTTCGTGCGCATTCCAAAGGAACAAGGATTCTTGAGTTACTGGCGTGGTAACTTTGCCAATGTCATCAGGTACTTCCCAACTCAGGCTTTGAACTTTGCCTTCAAAGACAAATACAAGCAAGTTTTCCTTGGTGGCGTAGACAAAAACACACAGTTTATGCGCTACTTCCTTGGAAATCTGGCTTCCGGTGGTGCTGCTGGAGCAACATCCCTGTGCTTTGTCTACCCGCTTGACTTTGCCAGAACTAGGTAATCTTATATGCGCCCTATACTTCTCCGGGTATGCGCATTTATTTACATATACATTGTAAACGCATAAGATTCTATAAACTTATCACATTTAATTATTGTGCATAGGTTGGCTGCCGATGTAGGCAAAGCTGGAGGCGGACGGGAATTCTCAGGTCTTGGCAACTGCTTGAGCAAGATCTTCAAGGCTGACGGTATCTCCGGACTGTACCGCGGCTTCGGAGTATCCGTGCAGGGAATTATCATTTACCGTGCTGCCTACTTCGGTTTCTATGACACTGCCCGTGGTATGCTGCCAGATCCCAAAAAGACGCCATTCCTTGTTTCTTGGGGTATCGCACAGGTGGGTATCTCGCGTTTCACGATTCAGCTGTGAAATCGAAAATTCCTTTGCTAATACTTTCTTCGTTTTTTTACACAGGTTGTCACAACGGTTGCGGGTATTGTATCTTATCCATTTGACACAGTACGTAGGCGTATGATGATGCAGTCCGGTCGCGCCAAATCCGATATTTTGTACAAGAACACTCTCCACTGCTGGTCCACCATTTACAAAACAGAAGGTGGCAACGCCTTCTTCAAGGGAGCATTCTCCAACGTTCTCCGTGGTACAGGTGGTGCGCTCGTGTTGGTACTTTATGATGAAATTAAGAATCTCCTTTAAGACATTATAACGATCCTCACCTCATTACCTTCACAACTACAATTGCAAGTACCATCTTTATTACCCTCACCATCCGTTGCAACAGCAGTTAATCCGACCGAGTGATTTCCAGACTGGCACAGCGTATCAGGCTGTTGAGAAAATTTTGAAAAAAAAAGTTCAGACTATGGTCTATTTGGTAGGAAATCGTGAAATGCATGAAAACTCGGCAGAATATGTATCTTGATCGTAGAAGAGAATTCGCTTAATTTATTGCCGGATTCAGTATTTTCTTGCAGTGGCTCACATGTGCTATTTTCATATTCCATTTTTGCCAAGCAGAAGACATATGTATCTATATACATATGTCCGAGAGATTGAGAATGAGAAATTAACACCACAATGGATATATGAAATGTTTAATGCATGTGACTGTAGGCGATGGTCGGGACATAAAGTAGTAAAAATAATTATCCTAAAGAGAAAAAAAAAAAGTGAGAAAAAGAACAAAAATAAAAGTATACAATTGAGGAAGAGAAGGACGCGCGTCGAAATATCATTACGGCGATGGCGGGGCGCGTAGACTTGGGCAGCACCCCGCCCTTACTCTCGGCCCGTTGTAGATAATTAATAAATGATCATATTAATGATATCAGCGAAGTTCATCGAGTTTCAGTAAACAGTAATTTAATTTCGCACTCCAGACAACTACGTGTAAGATAATGAGAAGCGTTACTTGTGAGTGTATGTATCCAATGTGTTCATGTTAGGATACATGCACAAGAGGCAGCAAAATCAATAAAAGTAATGATACAATTTGTATGTCGTTCCTTCGTACCCCAAGCCTACTTCTAGCAATTCTAGTATTCTGTGAACTATTTGCCATCCGGTTTCTTCCATTAAGTACATACCATGTTAGATAAGATAATAAATCAGTTATGACACATGGTTTGATATAATAAAACTATATTTTCCTGTAGGAATAGTGACATTCAATACATGTTACACATTTCAGGTTTCTTACAAAATTTCATTGTTACAAACACTCGGAATAACAAAAAGAGCAAAGATTTGCTCACAATATCATCAATCTACTGATACAGCAAATTAATGTCTTTAAATAAACATGGCTTTATTCTTAAATTCAATTTCTATCCTGCCTAAGATGAACTTTTTGGAATGCTCTTAAAAATACACATACAATATTTGCAGTAGTAGTAGTTTACATGAGAATGGGAATTCTATGTTATATATTATTTCTATATAACTTTCCTAAATTCAATGAAGGGCAGGTAATTGAACTTTCTTGCTTACACTTGATATTTATACAATACAAAAAGGTCTGTAGAATTCCAGATAAGAACGGCGCGATAAAGCTTGGGACGCGATATCAAATAGTGGACCTTATATACATTTGTTTGAGCGAAATACATATTAAATATCGTATCATACAGTTGTCCTATTCGCATCCCCTGCAATTGAATCAAGAACTCGAGATATACCTGGTAAATTTAGAATAATTCTCAAACCAGGCACCTTCCGTACAACATTTATGGCCACTGGTAGAAAACCGCTGTAAAATCCATATGATATTAGAATTTTGATTCGTTGTGTCAAGATAGGAACAATTTACGAATAAATACCTGAATAATAGTACGAAACCGTAAGTTTCTATGATCATGCCTACAATAGGCCAACCCATAAGTACTACAATAATGCCTCCTAAAAATGAAGCGCTTGCTTTTATCTTATGCCTTTGGAAAAAAAAGCTGAGTGTTCGTTTTGGTCCGATAACACATGCCAACCCAGATATAAACAAAATCTGTACAGAAACAATTAATTCAGGAGGATGAAGCAATGTAAACTGTTGTAGTATGCAAAATATATAAGAGCAATTCTTACGTTTCCGATAGCAAGGAGTCCCTTGTCGAACAATAATAACATGCCAAGGAAAAGGAAAGATACTCCAAATGCAACTAATCCAACTCCAATTTCTAAAATCGACAACTTATTAATATACACTGTCCTGAAGCTCGCGGTCTGTCTCGAGTTATATGTTCTGTTTTTTTATAGATCGCTAAGATTCTTCAAGAAAGTACAAAATTATGCATCACTTACTCTGTGTGTCTGTCACTTCGAACATTATTTACAATCTGCGTTTAACTGTGCACTATTGAATTTCCCTTACAGTAATATTTCGGCAAGATTTAGGTAACAATTTGTAACGTAGTGAATAACCTAACCTATGTCCACGTCATTAATTCTGATGTGACACTTTCCAATTAAACAGTAATTTTAGTCACCGCGGAAATACGATACATTGAATATTGTATACACTATGTGATACTCGTTTTTTCATTATTTTTGTCAAATTTAACTATGTTAATTGTTTGTCGGTGAAATATTCGTCATTATACATAGACGCACATCCCCATAGATACCAGAGTTTTTTTCACGGTACTATGTATATTCTTACATGCCAATGTGATTTTTTTCATTCGTAAAGAACGTTACTGAATGATTAAATGCTTTGCTGCATACAGTTTATAACATGACAATTAATAAACATACGCATGTATGTATATCTAATTTAATCACATTTTTCTCTAACGTTTAAAGAACTTTTTACTGAATGGATGTCCTGCAAAGTTTTCGGGGAATAAATTATATTCTATAGTATTTCCCGAGGCTACACATTTATTGTAAAACGAATAATAATGCACAATATACAGTGTGCCCGGTTTAAGCGAGAAAAGTTAAATATCTGGAGAAATGTGAAAGATACGAAAAAATGATTTAGACAAGAGTTGTTGCATATCAGTGGGCACATATCATGCTGGCATTCACATGACCTTCAAATAACCCTGAAATACCCTAAAATAGGTACTATGTATTTTTCAATACAAATTCGTATAGGTGGACTCGAAACATTTTTATCCACTTTCCATATATTTGATACCTCATTTATTAAAAAAACAACCACTAGGAGCCGTGATAACAATTTTTAAAAATTATGTCGGTAATGATATGTCGATAACCGGACATGTGGCGCCATCTCGCGTTGTCGGCATTTTCGCAGTTTTGCCCACCGCCAAAACCGAATTCCTGGATTACATCGTTAATTTAAACAATTACGTTTTTCTCAGCTTCTGGTGGGTATTTCTTCACCGGACTTGTCTTAAATTAAAGCTACGGACCATAGCTATCCCCTCTAACACTTGCAATAATATGGCATTTTTGGTTTAAAAGTTATTAACAATTGAAAAATCGGCGAAAATGCACACCGGGTCACTACAATTATCTCGGCTTCTGGAGGCTCTAGATTAATGATCAAGTGCTTAAAATGAAGGTAAAGGATGCCACTACACAAAAATAAACGATTTACAAATGCTGCACGCGCCTTGTATTTTTTATAAACAATTTAACATTTCGTTTGAGTATTGCACCCAAGATATACACGAGAGCCGATCTAGTGGCGAATCAGATTGTTCCTTGAGCCGAGAGCTTGAATTTGAGTGGTTGTTGATTGAAATCGGCCCAACAGAAGCCGAGATAATTGAATTTGTTTAAATAAATAATAAACAAATGCGATTACTGCCACTTCCTAACCAGACACAGCAATGACCAGTGAATATAAATTGAAGCCAGAGGCATAGGCTACCATCTCCAGTGGGTGCGAACATTATTCCGTGTGCAGTTCATTTGTTATAAACAAATAAATAATTAAAATTGTTATTACCGCCAACTGCGTGTAGTTACAGAAACGGGATATTTTTTATCGTGTAGCTTATTCGTTTCCCTTTCTTTTGATACCTCATTTATTTAAAAAACAACCACCAGGAGCAGAGATAATAATTTTTTAATATTTTGTCGGTAACGATATGTCGATAACTGGACACGTGGCGCCATCTCGCGTTTGCGGCATTTTTCGCAGTTTTGCCCACCGCCAAAACCGAATTCCTGGATTACATCGTTAATTTAAGCAATTACGTTTTTCTCGGCTTCTGGTGGGTATTTCTTCACCGGACTTGTCTTAAATTAAAGCTACGGACCATAGCTATCCCCTCTAACACTTGCAATAATATGGCATTTTTGGTTTAAAAGTTATTAACAATTGAAAAATCGGCGAAAATGCACACCGGGTCACTACAATTATCTCGGCTTCTGGAGGCTCTAGATTAATGATCAAGTGCTTAAAATGAAGGTAAAGGATGCCACTACACAAAAATAAACGATTTACAAATGCTGCACGCGCCTTATATTTTTTATAAACAATTTAACATTTCGTTTGAGTATTGCACCCAAGATATACACGAGAGCCGATCTAGTGGCGAATCAGATTGTTCCTTGAGCCGAGAGCTTGAATTTGAGTGGTTGTTGATTGAAATCGGCCCAACAGAAGCCGAGATAATTGAATTTGTTTAAATAAATAATAAACAAATGCGATTACTGCCACTTCCTAACCAGACACAGCAATGACCAGTGAATATAAATTGAAGCCAGAGGCATAGGCTACCATCTCCAGTGGGTGCGAACATTATTCCGTGTGCAGTTCATTTGTTATAAACAAATAAATAATTAAAATTGTTATTACCGCCAACTGCGTGTAGTTACAGAAACGGGATATTTTTTATCGTGTAGCTTATTCGTTTCCCTTTCTTTTGATACCTCATTTATTTAAAAAACAACCACCAGGAGCAGAGATAATAATTTTTTAATATTTTGTCGGTAACGATATGTCGATAACTGGACATGTGGCGCCATCTCGCGTTGTCGGCATTTTCGCAGTTTTGCCCACCGCCAAAACCGAATTCCTGGATTACATCGTTAATTTAAACAATTACGTTTTTCTCAGCTTCTGGTGGGTATTTCTTCACCGGACTTGTCTTAAATTAAAGCTACGGACCATAGCTATCCCCTCTAACACTTGCAATAATATGGCATTTTTGGTTTAAAAGTTATTAACAATTGAAAAATCGGCGAAAATGCACACCGGGTCACTACAATTATCTCGGCTTCTGGAGGCTCTAGATTAATGATCAAGTGCTTAAAATGAAGGTAAAGGATGCCACTACACAAAAATAAACGATTTACAAATGCTGCACGCGCCTTATATTTTTTATAAACAATTTAACATTTCGTTTGAGTATTGCACCCAAGATATACACGAGAGCCGATCTAGTGGCGAATCAGATTGTTCCTTGAGCCGAGAGCTTGAATTTGAGTGGTTGTTGATTGAAATCGGCCCAACAGAAGCCGAGATAATTGAATTTGTTTAAATAAATAATAAACAAATGCGATTACTGCCACTTCCTAACCAGATACAGCAATGACCAGTGAATATAAATTGAAGCCAGAGGCATAGGCTACCATCTCCAGTGGGTGCGAACATTATTCCGTGTGCAGTTCATTTGTTATAAACAAATAAATAATTAAAATTGTTATTACCGCCAACTGCGTGTAGTTACAGAAACGGGATATTTTTTATCGTGTAGCTTATTCGTTTCCCTTTCTTTTGATACCTCATTTATTTAAAAAACAACCACCAGGAGCAGAGATAATAATTTTTTAATATTTTGTCGGTAACGATATGTCGATAACTGGACACGTGGCGCCATCTCGCGTTTGCGGCATTTTTCGCAGTTTTGCCCACCGCCAAAACCGAATTCCTGGATTACATCGTTAATTTAAGCAATTACGTTTTTCTCGGCTTCTGGTGGGTATTTCTTCACCGGACTTGTCTTAAATTAAAGCTACGGACCACAGCTATCCCCTCTTACACTTGCAATAATAAGGCATTTTTGGTTTAAAAGTTATTAACAATTGAAAAATCGGCGAAAATGCACTCCGGGTCACTGCAATTATCTCGGCTTCTGGAGGCTCCAGATTAATGATCGAGTGCTTAAAATGAAGGTAAAGGATGCCGCTACACAAGAATAAACGATTTACAAATGCTGCACACGCCTTATATTTTTTATAAACAATTTAACATTTCGTTTGAGTATTGCACCCAAGATATATACGAGAGCCGATCTACTGGCGAATCAGATTGTTCCTTTAGCCGAGAGCTTGAATTTGAGATGTCGTTGATTAAAATTGGCCCAGCAGAAGCCGAGATAATTGAATTTGTTTAAATAAATAATAAATAAATGCGATTACTGCCACTTCCTGGAGAGATACATCAATGACCATCAGATATAAATTAAAGCTAGAACTATCAGCTACCATCTCCAATAGGTGAAATCATCATTCCATGTGAAGTTCATTTGTTATAAATAATTGAACAATTAAAATTGTTATGACGGACAAGTGCATATAGTTACAGCGTAGGGGTATTTTTTTCTGTGCAGCTTATCCCTTTCCCTTTAATTTGACACTCCATTTATTAAAAAACAACCACCAGGAGCCGAGATAACAATTTTTAAAAATTATGTCGGTAATGATATGTCGATAACCGGACATGTGGCGCCATCTCGCGTTTGGGGCATTTTCGCAGTTTTACTCACCGCCAAAACCGAATTCCTGGATTACATCGTTAATTTAAATAATCGCGGTTTTCTCAGGTTCTAGTAGGTATTTTTTAACCGGACTTGTCTTAAACTAAAGCTACGAACCATAGCTATCTCCTGCCACAGTTGCAACAATATGACATTTGTGGTTTAAACGTTATTAACAATTGAATAATCGGCAAAAATAAACACGGGGTCACTGCATTTATCATGCCCCCTAATTGTTGTTTTTTAATAAATGAGGTATCAAATGAAAGGCAAAAGAATAAGCTACACGAACAATATGCCTCGTTGCTGTAACTATATGCAGTTGGCCATAATAACAATTTAAATTGTTTAATTGTTTATAACATATGAACCGCACATGGAATAATGTTCACACCTATTGTGGACGGTAACTGATACTACTTGCTTTAATTTCTTTCCTCTGAACATTGATGTAGCTGACTTACAAGTCGAAATAATCGCATTTGTTTATAATTTCGTCAAACAAATTCAATTATCTCGACTTCTGCTGGGCCGATATTAATCAACGACCTCTGAAAAAGAAGCTCTTGGTACAGTGAACAATTTCTATCTAGTTTAGAGTAACCTGCGTGTATAGTTACCGTGTAAATTTCAAACAAATATTTAAATTGTTTATAAAAAATATAAGGCGTGTGCAGCATTTTTAAATCGTTTATTCTTGTGTAGCGGCATCCTTTACCTTCATTTTAAGCACTCGATCATTAATCTAGAGCCTCCAGAAGCCGAGATAATTGCAGTGACCCGGAGGGCATTTTCGCCGATTTTTCAATTGTTAATAACTTTTAAACCAAAAATGCCATATTATTGCAACTGTAAGAGGGGATAGCTATGGTCCGTAGCTTTAATTTAAGACAAGTCCGGTGAAGAAATACCCATCAGAAGCCGAGAAAAACGCAATTGTTTAAATTAACGATGTAATCCAGGAATTCGGTTTTGGCGGTGGGCAAAACTGCGAAAAATGCCGCAAACGCGAGATGGCGCCACGTGTCCAGTTATCGACATATCGTTACCGACACAATTTTTAAAAATTGTTTTCTCGGCTCCTGGGGGTTGTTTTTTAATAAATGGAGTGTCAAATTAAAGGGAAAGGGATAAGCTACACAGAAACAAATACCCCGATGCTGTAACTATATGCACTTGTCCGTCATAACAATTTTAATTGTTTAATTGTTTATAACAAATGAACTTCACATGGAATGAGGATTTCGCCTATTGGAGATGGTAGCTGATAGTTCTAGCTTTAATTTATTGCTGGTGGTCATTGTTGTAACTCGTAGGCAAATCGATTTAATCGCATTTGTTTATAATTTCGTTAAACAAATTTAAGTATATCGGCTTCTACCGGGCCGATTGTAATCAACGACGTCTTGAACCTTCTTGAATTAAATGTAGTGTTTCAAAGAGTAATGTCAGGCCATCTTGAAACAGTTTCCCTGCATAGTGACGACGTGATTCTCTTTTGTCGAAAATATTTTCCCAAGATATTTAACTGTTCTCACTTAAACAGGACACACTGTATGTTGGATGAAGGGTCTGTACAAAATACATTTAGTTTTATTATGTAGTATGAATTTCTTATACAAACAACATATTATACATAGACTTTTATACTGTATAATCAAATGAGGGAATGATGGTTGCTAATGACGAGAATAATGACATTATTTTACAAACAGCAAGACAAAAAATGAAGTCGATCGTTAATGGTTAATATGGCTAAAACTTAAATCTACTGTATATACGACGTTGAAAATATTATTTACAGATATTTTAAGGTACACGTATCGTTTCCAGCTGCGAGTTCAGCACATCAGGGACGATCTTAGCCACTGCAAATAAATAATAATATATCATAGTTGAGATTCCTGAAATTCAATAGATCCTTGAAGAAAAGAAAAATATCACGTACCTCGGTTAAGCTTAATTTAATGGTACCGTTTTGCAAAGGATCTTTATTTTCGAATATTCCTAAAATAAAAATAAAAATATTCCTACGTAACCAAGAACAAAAATACACAAAGAAAAGAGGAAAATTCATTCGAAGCATACCAAAGGCATCACTCAAATGTAATATCGCCGAAACAAAGTCACCGAATCTGAGTGTACCATCTTTTCTCATATACCGAAGAACCAAAATCGACAGTACATCCGTGTTTAATTGGAATCCTGATAAAAAAAGATTTTATTAGAAAAATATTAAATTCCTGATAAAGAATGATTAATTTTACTGCTATCAATGCATAAGAACTTACCCACTTCTAGTAACGCGTCTCGTAATCGTTCCGCTTTTAATATACCTGTTTTTTCTTTCGTGTGATTCTTAAACGCAACCTGCCAGTATTTCAAGCTACACATGAGATCCTTGAAGTCGTTGAATTTCAATCGACCACTTCCAGAACTCTGTATCGTATCGATTTAAGGAAAACCAATAAATTACAAGTACATATACGGAGTTGAATAAATGTAAGACAATTTTAAATTGAAGGATACGTCCATCGTGAGCACCACTTGTCGACATACTTCCATGCAAGCACAGCTCTTTATATAATCTAAAAATGAATCGCGCGTTTTTGAATAAATTCGCGTTAATTTCGAAGGGATACGGAAAGTTTCATAGTCGCTTTGTATAATTTAAAATTGTACCATTAGGCAAGCAGGCTTCCAAAAGTTCTTGCAATTCGAAAGCATTCAGTGTTCTGTGCTCGTCTGCGAGTTGCAAGAAGACAGCTTCGTATTGAGAGAAACCTTTACCTTCGTGAGGCGGCGCTTTGATAATGGCTGATTTTACCAAGGATGGTGGTGTATCGAGGAGTCTAGCAAAATTGTACAAAATATAGATTAGATTTTGAATTGTTGCATTCACAGGTGGATTGAACACGACGAATGTATATGCTTACTTGAGTTTTAAAGGCTTACTACTATAGACTCTAAGGGTGAAGCTAGTTTCTTGCATAGGCTCAAAGGTGGTAGGCACTAACAGGTAACCACCCTGGTCCAATTGACACCTGTGGCTCACTTGGCGACTATTTGTATACTGCGAGTTCACCAGGGACTTGTTCTTCTTGAAGAACTGTTTGTTTATCGATTCTGTACTGCTCTTCGGTAAAGTGTAAGCTGTGAAGCCTATCACCTAAATTGAATAAATAATGTGGAAATTTGATTAACAACGAGCATCTCATCTACAGGTATGCATAACGACGGTAAGAAGTATTTCCTCTTACTTTGATCTCCATGATCGAGTGTTGGTACAGAGAAACAATTACTTCCTCCATTTCACTAAGAATCAGGTGTAGTTGTGGATTAATATGAAATGTTTCTGTAACATACGATGTTCATTGTCATTTTAATAAACGGTTACATTACGTATTATAGGATATCCGTTGCAAAACTCTCATTTTTGGAGTAAACGGCGAACGAACCTTCATTGTTTCGACATCCTCCTGCGGTAACGCCTCGCCTCCAGCTACCTTGATAGAGTTTCATTTGCCACGTATGTTTGCTGTGCAACGATGGCTCGTCTCTGGACGTTTCGGCATCCAGATGTACAACTTCTAAATGCGTGAACGTCTTTACGAAATCTGAATACGTTATCCTACAAATTAAATCACAATTAAATATTTAATTACTAAGTTAAATAACCAGAGATGCTGGGTAACTCGAAAAAATCGCTTCCACAATTTATCACAATTCGCAATCAATTACAATTTATCACAATTTATCACAATTTATCACACGATAAAACGAATGAAATATCAGCTCACCAAAACTCCCCCTCGGCCATATTTCTGACCGCCAATCGTTCCCTCTCCATCGGTGGTACCTCGTCCCATTCCAAGCCACCCCTCGTCCAACCCCCAACATATTCTCTACCAGGTCCAAGGGGATTTCTTAATTTGACTAATTGAACAGCTTCGCCGTTGAACGTTTCCACCTGCATTTTACCCCAAGATCCTTCGTGAAATACGAGTCAAGATTAACCAAGATCATCGAACAAGTGTTTCTCGTATTTACCCTTTCAATAGCATAAAGCCTGTAGTTGATACCCATTTGAATGCCATTGGCGAGTTTCTCTGTACTGGCAGGTATCTGAGTGACAAACGAATAATCACCATTCGCCGATGAATCGGCCAAGAAAGAGAGAAAAATTCTTACGTCTCACTTACTTGCTGTTGATCATTATTTACTGTACACGTGATAAGGGACGTCATGTCGAGGAGTTTCGCGAGGACTCGGCCGCAAGCCGTTGGATCCTCGCGTATCGCGATACTCTCGGTGATTCCCCCGGTAAGATCGGACAATCCATCCAACAGGGTTCCGTACTTGAGTGCCTCGTACGAACCGTGCAATCTGAAATGAATTTCTCCCGTCACTTTCTTCCTTGAACGAGCATGCGTCCTGTAGCGGCAGGTGAAAAAGTCCGAGAAAAATTCTATTTCTCTTTCCATTCCAACCAGCAGCCCCCTCATATTTACAATCGCGTCTCTTAAATCACGGGGACAACCAGTGTCGCATCCGCCATATTTCTCGTGGAAACGGAAGGGTCAGGGAAAGCGGTCATAGGAATGTATCAAATTTGTCGACCGACGAGTTCTTCGCGGACGATTTCACGCGCGTTCCTCCTCGATCTTCCGAGGAAAGTTAGACAGGCTCAGATTTACGGACATTTCTGCCGGCACCTGTTACATTGACCATGGTCGGAACAAAGTGTGTTTTCCTTCTCTTGGACTAATTCATTCGATTGTGAAGTGACATACAATCAGTCGAATTACGCGACATTCATAGACCTCCATTGCTCTGTCGTCGCCGAGATTCGCAGTGTGAAATTAACGAGTCCGTAAATCAAGCGTTAACGACGCGCCGATGCAGCTTTTGTGCCGCGAGGTGGACCGCGAGGTGGACCGCGAGGTGCACCGCGAGGTGCTACATTTCGTCGTGGCAATCGTCTCGATGACAAAAAGGATTCTTCCTACGAGCAGTGATAAGAGAATAGCGAGAATGAACGATGCTATCGGACGGGATGTGCCGTTCCTGCGGGAATTAGCGTTCTCTGGATAACGGTGTTCCTTTCTTTCCCTTTATCTTCCCTGCTGCCTCGTCCCAGTCACGCGGATGCCCCTGCGCACACGCCAGTGTAAAAGCGTGCGCACGTTAATCTCTATACCGTAACCATTCACACGCAACGGCCAACCCGGTCACATGAGTATTTTCTCAGGGAAGACGAGAACGTGACGTGACCGACAGATCCGTTTTCCCAATTGTGCCACGCGCGGCCCTCGTTTCACCATTTTTTTCGTACCACAACTCATTGATCGATCACGTTTCACGGAAATGAACGGTTCGACGTTAATGCCCATCGAATTAACGTCGAATCGGTGGCTTTGGAGTGCACGTCCGTTCGCAGCGCGTTGTACAGGCGTTGGAATCTTCGTTTTTGAATCGGACCACCGCTCTGTGTCGGCCTTTTGCGCGGTCAAATATTTCGTGCAGATCATTTTTGACGAAAAGACACGAGATCTGTCGAAAATGCCAAGGAAAAATGTTCACCTGAAGAGGTTTAATGACAGCGGGGATAGTTGTCGTAGTTAAAGTGGAAGTTAACGTAGAAAGGCGTGTAGAAGTTGTTGAAAGGGTGACCGTTCCTTTGGCTTACACTATGTGGCATTACCGTTGTCACTTTGTGAGTGAACGGTAACGCGAGTCTTACCATTCACGTACTTCCGTCCGTGACCATCTAACGGCGCGATCAAGTCACTTGCGGATGTGCAATGTCATTAGCAGCTCTTTCGCGCCATCGTCGTTTACGCGAAGCATTCCTCGCGTGTCGCACAAGCGCAAGAGCAACGCAGATACAATGAAACGTGCGTGCAAGGCGTGCTCGAGGTTTTGGAATTTTATCTTTACGCCAAGGTCGTCTTATAATCGATCTTCGTTGCAAATTAGCCTCGTCATTGAAACGAATTTACCTGAAATATTCAGAAGCTCGATTCGAAGCAGTCTCATCTTCTTTCATTTACAAGTAACTCCAAAGCGTGGAGATATTCTGTGAATTAGAGAGTACCCCTGACATTAAAAAAGTCTTTGCAATTTTGCTCCCAATGAACGGATAGGTCTGTGTAATCCTTAATCAAGTTATGCTCTGCGAATAGAATCCAGGAAAGAGTTAGCGTGTTTCTATTTTACCACGGCAGTTAAGGGTGAAATTCCTTGGAACGAGGAGCTGCAACCCGCACTTCGTCAGTGAGAAAACGGACATACGACCGACAGGTTGGTAACAGTCGATGATGAGTCTCGTTTTCGATTTTTCATTAGCACGGCACGCTGTAGCAGCGGTCTCGTGGCCACAGACACGAGTATGGACTGTGGTCACCGGTGCACTGACCTCCGATCCATTGCTGGTAAGCAACCAACCGACTACTCTCCGAGTGAAAGTATCTGCGGATATGCTTGCTTAGTATACCCATGGCTGGCATGTGCGTGCACAAAAATATACAGCGTCGAATATAGCCCGACATACCGATGCATGTATCCCGAAGCTATGCCGAATTCCGATATCTCCTTGTTCACGAGTTCCAACGATTGCGCGTGCAATATGCACTTTGGCGAACATTTTTCTCTTCTTTTTACCCAAATACTGACCAGGTCACTGACCAAATCACTGTTCTCGACTTTCCGTTAGACACGCGTGAAAGGAACGAGGATCTTCCTGGTGTCTCGTATTCTACGCATTTGCTTTAAACGCATTAAAGCGCGAAGGAATATTCTGATCCGCAAGTGCACAGAAGGGGAATCTACCCAGGAGAAACTGAATCGGTTTTATTGCTCGCCAACAAAAGTTAATTACATACCGACATCGTTACGCTTACAAAATAATTCAAAGTTGGAGCGATGATACATGCGTATAATAATGAATATGCGTATAATGCGTTGCTTAGCAATTCCTCGCTGCACGAAGGTGTGCATGGTGCACGGTGTGCAGCAAGTGGTTTCTAATGGAAATCGCGTAGAAGCGCGTCCAGCATAATTCTTTCATTTACCGTGCACGCTCTGACACGCGAATCCACGAGCTTTCTAACTGCTTTTAATACGGCCGTCTGGATTAATAAGTCTGCGGATTCGCCGTGCGTTTCGGTTCGGCGGGATTTACGCGACAGGGTTATCGCGAGAGAGGAAAGGTCATGCAAGAAATGATCCTCTCCTAGTGGAAATAAGTGTGTCATTGGCGAGATTCTCTCGGCTGGCGAACGACGAGCGTCGAATCGGAACGCGTGGAACACTAATTTATCGCCATCGCGAAAGCTATCGCGGTTCATCGTGTCGGGAGCATTATCCATTCTTACTTTCGGACGAAATTTCTACGAAATCGATGTTCGACAATTTTCCACGATATACCGAGGAGGGATTCTTTTAGAGAGAGAGACGGGGTTCGTCGGATGGATCGCTGTCGCGACTGCGAAGAATTTTCGGCAACGTTTCACATGGAAACATCATTTTTTTCAAATAAAATATCCTCGCGCACTTGTTACGGTATTTTGCTATTTACCGTTCTCTCGAAGAACGAATAGCACGCCGTGATACTCTAAAGCAGTGTGACGGCCAGGTACTGTCCAAGTGTTTCAAGTGTACTTTCTATCGTGCAATTGTCTTGGAGATTACAGACGAGCGTACTCGACGTGGCAAGTCCGGTGAGAATGAATGGTCACTCTCGTAGAAGAGTATAAGAGTACAAGAGCGTATGTACCGCGGTTCGTCATCGCAACGCGCAAAGTCCGGCGCACGCTTCGATCAAAAGAGCCAATTCAATTTTCAATGCAAACGCGAACCACAATAATAACTCGCAAAACTCCCATAAGTTGGTGGCGCGGATGCGTTTACACTTTGGCAAGGAATTTCATATTTTCAGTTTCTTCAGGCAAATACTGTGCTCAGATGGATAAATTCAAAGAAGCAGTAACAGTGAAACGATGAAAACTCGTGAATCGGTACAACATGGTTTCCTATCACGACAATGCAACACCACGCGTGCCACAAAATCTGCAAAAAATTACGTGAATTCGATTGGCAAATTTGATTACACCCACCATATTCTCCAGATATTGGTCCATCGGATTACCACTTGTGTATTCCCGTCAACGCAACATTTCTTCAGCGGGAAACAAAATTTCATAGTGCCGAGTCCCTAAAGACTAACACTGAAAAGTATTTTGCAGCGACGACACAATGACTTTACGAAAAAGATGGGAAGAAGTTGTGGAACGAGAGGATGATTACGTTTTTTCATAAACTTTAAGGGCATGTTTCATACATTAATTTACATAGCAAAAGAAAAAGCGGCACGAACTTATGGGACGACCTAATACCTGCAGGTATGCTATATGGATTGAACGAGGAACGGAAGTCATCGGGAGACAGCAACGCGCTATCAATTATTAATGAATCCTGACCTCGATTCTTTTTGCCGAAGTTGTTGACCGATGAATTCCTTAATAAGTAGCGGCGTTATTCAGCGGCGTTATTCAGCGGCGTTATTCAGCGGCGTTATTCAGCGTCGTCTTTCTCCTATCGATCTGCCCGAGGGGAAACGCATTTAATCGAAATGCGTATCTATGCATATACATACGCATGTTTCAAAATGAAGTTGTACGCGTCCTTTGGTACGCACGACTTACGAAATTATCCTCACTTTCGATTTTCAACATTCGACGATCGTATTGTAAGAAATTGCCCACCGATTATTTGTTGTCCGCGACACTATCGTAATACATACATATAAATTACATCATTTGATATCCCTGTTCTGCTTTCTCTCGGCAAAACGAAGCGTAACCACGACAATTTCTCGTTACGCGTGCGCACATGTACGCACGTGTGTACGTATCATATAATAAGCACGCATATTCGTCATTGTGATGCAAGAGGCACGCGTTTGGCGACGATATTATTGTACGATGTATTTTATTCTCCATCGTTGAACACGAGGTACCTCTCGTATTATCCGTTTCATGAACTGGAAATGCGTTTTAGTACCGATTGGAGGAACAGCTGGCGATTTTGAAACTACATTAGGTTGTCCCAAAGGTTTCCGGTCCATTTTTCATTGATGTTGGGGCACTCGGTTGTTTTCTAGCTTTCCAATAGTGCAATGTCGTTGGAATCGATAGTCCGATCGATAGTCCGATCGATACTGCCGTTCTGCGTGTATCGAAAAAATGGAAAAGCAGAGAAGGCATTTGGATCTGATTTCGAATATTCTAGTCCTACCCCCTTACTATACACATCTACAAAGCTCTATCCGTTATAAAAGATTCAACTCATTAAATGAGATAAAAATCATGTTGATGAATATTTTGTGGGAAAATAAAGAAAATGCTCGAACATGATATCACGATGCTTCCGGAGGGATGAAGGAGAATGGTGAAAAAGAACTTGTCGCGTATGATTTAAAAATATTGTACTGTTCGTTAAATTGTTTGCAGTTAATACCTAGGAAGAAGACGAAAGAAACTTTTGATGAGAAAATCTGAACGCGTTCCATTACGCAAGAATCGTGCTCGTTGTATTCGGCGATATTTAAACGAATGCTTGAGACCTGAAAAAGGTAGGAATTCGGTAGGCTTATAATTAAACGATCCCGTTACGTTTTGGAGAATCCGCAGTTTACATAATCCTATTGGGTATGTCATCGTGCATGACAAACGCTTCAATCAAAAAAAAAGAGATCTGAAGGGGAATCGGGACTCTAAATCTGTAAACGATAGCGCAGTACGGCCATTAAAATCTCCAGCTGTTTCCGTTTACCGTATTAAAAGTACAGTTTACCTAATATAAATTCATACCAATCGAAGAAGCTAAATATCCATCTCTGCATTTTATTTCTTCCGATATTTTTCGTACAAAAACGACAAGAAAAGTCTATCACGCGCGTCTCCAAATAAAGCGGACACGAATTCAAAGATCGAGCCCGCGAAATTCCCTCAATTAAACAACACGTTTCCCATAAAAACCAGCAAAAAAATACATTCCGCTATGTGTTTAATAGGGCACAATAGCGTCTCGACGAACTGTATATCCGGCATTTGAACCACGACGTTCACGTGTGTGCACTCGAGAATATAAAAATATATAAAAATAGCAAATCAAGCATGTAAATGTGACGTTATCGGCGGTGAAATTAGTTACAGCCGCGGTTCTCGTAAATAAAAGCCGAGGAGTGACCACGGTGATTGTTATCGGTGATCCTGGTCTTGTTTCAGCGGTCGACTCCCGCGAGGTCGTCTTCCTCTCCGAGGCCGTCGCGTTGCATTCGTTTCGAGAGCAACGCCCAGCCGGAGCTTATATTCCTGACGGCAAGAAACGAATAAGAGCCGTGGAAGAGAAGCGAGCAAGAAACAGATAACGAGGTGAAGGGGTGGTGAAGTGGTGGTGAAGGGGAGGTGAAGAGGAGGTGAAGGGGTGGTGAAGGGGAGGTGAAGGGGAGAAGAAGGAAGAAGGAACGGTCATCAGAGAAAAGATTAAGAGGAGGAGCAAGGACCTCCGGCAAAACCGGTCATCGTTCGTTCGTCCGCGTAAACGCGTCCTCCGCCTCGCAGAAGAGATCCCGCGAATCCATTACTCGCGCCGAGGATCCGCTTCGTAGATCTTCCGAGACACGGGGAATAAATTCCCTGTCTCCGCGATATGACGTTCGATTATCAGTCGCTTCGTTCACCATCGTCTTTTATTTAGTTTTTATCCATGTCTTTAGTCTTCTTCCTTGCACCGAAAGTGTACTGCCTCGTTGCCGGACGTAGTCGATCTTTCAGTGATTTCCAAAGAATCCCAGAAATCCTCACTTTCTCATTCTTATTTTTCAACGCACGATTTGGGAACCTGTTAGATAGTTCGCATAGGTTACTAAATAAATAATTCTCAACGGAATTCCCACCTAAACTTGCTGGCTTGTTGTTACTTTTTGTTCACGTTGGCTACAAGGGGCGCTGAAAAGTCGAAATAGTTAACCGACTGATTTCATGCGAGGAAGAACCACGGCCGATCTTGTGAATTCCGGTGGGCGGCGTGGGTGTTTATCAGGTGGACGTTCACGGTGCTGTTCATGGCACGAAGATCGACCTTACTCAGATCGATCGATGAACCCCGATCGCCACCGCCTTAATGCGCCCTCGCGAACAGATCGCATGCGACTGAATCTGGCCAATTGGCCTGTTTTATGTTATAATATCGAGAAAGTTACCGATTTCATCAATCTTCCCTTTATCCCTCATCATCGCGTCATCGCCCTGCTAAATAATCTCATAATTTCATAATCTCATGAAAAGACAAGAAGAAAAGTAGAACTGCGCGTTCCGTTTTCAGTAATACCCCGAAAGTATTCTTCCGGGCAATATCAAAAGCTCTCCTGAGATTCGCGTACGAACGGATAATGAATCCTATGGATATTCGCATTTCCATCAATTTCTCCCCCTCTCTATTTAATTCACGCCACGAGGCGAAGATAGACAAACAAGCGGGCACACTCCAGTTCAAGCACCTCTCGCCACATGTATGTACTGTACTCACTTTGCGTACGCTTTCTCGAGGAGAGCCGGCCAGAATTGATCGCTGTGACGACTCTGCACGAAAGCCAGCCGTCCGAGAATCGCCGGTAGCCTGTCATCGACAAGAACTTCGACCCATGCACCGCACCACCACAAACGGAACCTGAACACCCCAGCGTATTCGGCTGTCGGTGATCCAGGTGGTTCCCCGGTGTTCCCGAAACCTTGGTCCGCAGGTACCACTCTGTAGAAGAGCCCTTTGCTCAGATGGAGAACGCCTAAGCAGGATACCAGCCATTTGTCACCTGCGCGCAGAGAAACAACGTGGATAATCATTTTACTCGTTGACAACGTTGCATAGGGAAATAGTATAGGAGAAGTAACGCAGTATGTATACATATGTACAATCATACAACACACAGTGTACTGTGCAAAAGTCTTAGGCCACTTACATTACATCCAGTTCCATTGAACTTTTTTATAATGTTCTGAATTATATATACGCCTATGTATACGCTTTTCGCGTATGTGATCGTATTTTAATGCTTTGTTACCCGTTAATATATGTATATTACACTATGCAATAGGTACTGGAAAACGTGAAGAGGTGATAAGATGGTTAAGGGAAATGGAAAATGCGATAGAGAGAGAGAATGAAAAAACAATGTAAGGCAAAGCTTCAGATTGTATTATAACAGTTATAAGTAATACTGTCGTCGTAGGACGAGGACACAAGTTACGTTCGTTCGTGGTACGATATTGCAAAGGTGCTCTCGTTTTCTTGAATGAACTTTTACTGAATACGAATCGAGTTTTATGTGTAAATCGTATGCACATAAATTAATGTTTGAACGTAGAATGCGCCGTAATAAAGAACGGGGTGCAGGGGCAGGAATGACGAAATTGCGGCCTGCATTTTCTAGTTTACACATGCTATTTATTTTATTATATTCACAATCATGGTGCGTGGAAACGAACTGTAGCTTGATCTAATTCAACGCAATTCAGTGTAATAGAAAATGTAACGCGAGCCGTCAATTATCCTTGTGGTAAAAACGTCGTTTTCGCAACAGGTGACAGAATAATGGTAAATAATTACCGAATGTAAAGCGCATGAAAACCGTATGGAAAGAAATTCATGCAAAATTTATAGAAGGGAAATATGTTTAATAAGCGGCAACGCGATCACGGTGATTAGGTCTGGCGAAAAGGAAAGTGAAGCGTGTGATACGCGGCCGCTGTTCGATCCAAGAAAATCTTCTCACGAAGTTACGACACGCGTTCAACGCTGCGGACGAATCTGTTTCACCGTCCTGTGAAGTTCATCGGCGGGTCTGTTCCATAATTTATCCAACACTTGTGACGCTCCTCTCTCGCGATCTTTATTCATGGTTTCTCACGTTCGCTTATGCTCCTGTAGTGAAAAAAAATCGCGGTCGTCGTGACGTAACGGACGGCAAGCGATTTCATTATTCGACTTTCGTGAAAAGAAAAGAGAGGAAAATCGAAGTCAAAGGGGAAAAAACCGAGGGACGATCGTATAACCCATGCACGTTACGTATTGTATTTCTTTTTGAATGACAAATTTCGGAAGAAAAAGGGGGTTCAAGTAAAAATGGAGGATTTCAAATGTGCGTATTCGCCGTCCACGTGGCGAAACTTTCGATGAACAACGAATGAAGTGATTGATCTTGAAAAATTACACCAGGTCGGCGCAAGGAAACCAGGGTGTTGCGACACCTCGAAACAAAAATATCGTCGCCTGTTCAGCCACCTCGATTTTCTCCTCGGGTTATCGTTGCGCCAGCAAAAATTGCCGTGAATACGATGATCGATGATTTTCTGTCCGTGGGATCGCGGCCTGATTAAATTGTGTCTCTATTCAAACGATGCGTGCACCGCAGCCACTTTCACTAAAGTTCGACGACGAGAGGCCGGTTCCCCACCGCAACGATTACAGCTGATTGTGAGCTGAACCGGTGTCCGCTTTTCAGCAGAGCAATCAAATATTTTTGCAACGATGAACAACGCTGTCATGTCGGTCCAAGCTGATAGGCCGGGGAGAGGAATATGTAGCTCAGAAAGCGTGTCCATTGTAGTTGCGCTCGAAATTGTGTGCCTGACGTTTCTGCCGACATCGATGCCAAGTACTGTCCAGGACACCACGTGTCCACACGAATCGCAGAGGTGTGCACGACTGAGATTCTTGTATATTCGAATATTTGCGAATGTGCGGATTTGATTTGCGGATTTAATTTGCGGATATAATTTGCGGATTTAATTTCCGGCCGGCCGCGAAAGTGAGTCGAAACGAACGAGTAATCAGCTTTCTCCGTGCAAACAGGGAAGATAAGAGATGATCAGCCGTGGCTACGGATCCTAATTACAAAGCGTAACATAATTGTGGTAACTGTTGCTCCTGCAATAATGGCATCTAGGCACGCACAGCCTCGCTCGTTTCATTAAACGTTCGAATAATTACTATCGGGATCACGTCGCGCCTGAATCCTTCCCATTGGATCGTAAACATGTGTGCCAGCGTTTCTAGAGCGGAAAAACTGTGCCTCGAAGTTACAGTTTATCCGACAAGGTACGAGGCACGAAAATTTGAAAAATTCGGGAAACCATTGTTGGATATTTACTAGTGACGATAAATCAAATACATCACGCTGGAGCAAAATTCTCCTGTCTTTGTCTAGCGTAGCATTCATTTCGGGCGAACCCTAAAATGGTTAAAAGGGTCATGGTGACGTAGGCGTCCTGACGACCGCCGCTTTTGCCAAGGGAAGGCATTCTTGTATAGACTACGGTCGAGAGAGGACAGTTTTAATAAACAGAACACCTTTTAACATATACATATACACGCCTACAGAATCATTGTAATAAGTAATACCTAATCGAGGTAGAGAGGAGACTACTACCCTCTCATTCGATTATCTTACAATAGTTATTTTATTTAACGCAGCATATGCAATACCCATCGCGACAGACTTTCCAACCCAATCAGCTGCACAATTTCGAAACAAAGCCTCCCGAAATACAATATTACAGATTAGAATAATACGATTGCTAGACACTTGCAAGTTATCTGAACTCGAAAGTCAAACCATATCGCAAGAGGTGCGAACTCGAATCGTCTTGATGTACATTGATAAAAGAAAAAAGAGATGTACATAATCACTTGTCATCGTCACCCCAGTTACCTGTGCGTGCTCTTGCGTACACCTATGCATACACCTATGCATGCACATACATAAATGTATATACTTATGCACGTTTAACGGGACACGATGCTGCGAGTGCGCCGTCTTCGAGAACGTGCTCGCACGAATTCCCGGATCGCCCGACTTCCGTCCACGACGTTGTTACGATGCTCGTGAATTACATGGACTCCCCGTGGAACGAAGATTAAGCCGTACACGCTGGTGCATTCCAATCTCTGGTCTATACTTGGCGTCGCCGTAATTCTTCGAACGCGATTACAAGTCGATAGAATCGCGGCAATTAGAATCGTGCTGTTTCACAGCTTCGAGTGGCCGACACGTGTCACGTTGCGAATGCACCTATGCATGTATGTATGTGCATCAGTTGCGGATGAAAAATTTTCGATCACTGCCTCAGGTCTATAAGTAATTGCAATGATTTGCTAACGATTCGGTGGTTCGAGATCAATATCAGAATATCGCGAAATTTTAACATAAAATTATTCAGAGGATTCAATATTGAACGATCGACTAAAGGATGAATCTTTCGTTCACAGCTCCGAAAATAAAAATGGTATTGACGCAAACGCTTGACGATGCAATTAGGCATTTTATTCGGTAAAATATAATTAAATATAATTTGCTGATTATTTCGCAAAAATGGTTGCAACGTTATCGTAATGCAAATCGATGGAATATAAAATCAACGATACACTTTTATTTTTTACTCGGACCACTTTCACGATTTGCTCTTCGAATAATACAGGGGTGAGCAACCCGCGGCCCGCCACACTTTCTCGTGCCTTCAAATTAGCCCTCCAGATATATCTTTTTATCAGTGTTTTATTTCTCTAGTTTCTTATACTTGCTTCATTTTGTTAATAGAGGGATAATAAAAACGTAAAAAAAACGGATGCTCATCCCTGGAATAAAAGAAAGCAATCGAGTAACGCGCTATCGTCAGAATTATCGTTAGATTTTTTAACGGCGAGAGCCACCGAACTTCCACATTCTTTCGGCGTGACGGAAAAATGGAGGCGCACGATGTAACCGTACGATTATGTATTATCACACAATACCCTCGTTCGGTTATTCGCTAATTAAATCGCTGGGAGTATCGATACACGATCGCTGTTGCCTGTGTATGTATATTACGTCGTGCTCGGAAGAAAATCGTTTAGTTCTAACAGTTCGAAGCGACGGTGTCCCTGGAAACGACCACGCTTTATCTCCCACGTTCGTCAAAGGTTACCGAAGTCGGTGTCGGTGCTCGTACAGATCTCGAGGTCGTTCATAGAAAGAGTTTCGCACTGTGCGTCGATTTGTGTTTCCGTCGAACGTTGAGCAATAAATTTCGACGATCGAGGTGAGCCCGAATGGCGCGAAAGTGCCTCCAGGGTGTCACGAAATCTTGAACCATGCCTTAATAGGAAAATGTGTGCCCATTCGAACAGTTTCCTCCGATAAAGCTGAACTGTTTATTAGGAAGAAGCACAAGTACAGCTGAGTCGCTTATCGAATACCTCGTGCCGTATGTTAATGGTGGCCAAACGATAAGCATGATTGAATAAAATACGCTGTACCCCGTTAATCTGGACTCGCATTAAAGCATCGACCAAAGGTGAAGTTAAACTTACCCATTTTCCCAGGTATCACATCGAACTGGGCGGGAGTATCGCTGACAAATATTGGACGATTGCATAGTTCCTGAAAGGAGAAGAAATGGGTAGCAATGAATATTCAATGGAATGTCATTTATGCTGTTTTATTTTCTGTATAGTGCAAAGTCTCGTAAGTGGCAAACGCGGTAAATCACGGTGTACATATTACGCGAAACAATTATGATATTATTACGTGAATTGTTCTGTGGATTAGACAACAGAAAGAAATATTGCGTATGAAATTAATTTCATTTCGATCAGTACACATTAATGGTCGTTGTCGACGTTCCGTTTCAGCACAGGACAATTACCCTATCGTCCCTGTTCACCACTCGTGTCACGCTCACCTTCGATCCTTTCCGGTCGCGGCAAACACTGACATATAAATGCGCCTCTCACGTAATACCTATTGCGTGAACACAATTGTCGACCTTGTCGTAGGAACGCACCGATGTACAGAGCTTTTATCATGAACATTATACGCAGAGCGGAGAACCGTATAATGCCTTGCTTCGAACGCTAAATAGGCTCAAGTTGCTCTTTCACCGTCTCTCAATCTCAGATCGGTGCAGATGTGCATGTATGTATGTATGTATTGCGCAACTAAACCGAGGGATCGAGATCGCTGATCTTTGGACTAATTCCCCTCCACGTAGTAGAGGAACGATTAGTCAAAATCTGCCTGTTACTATAGCCGTTTTTTCTTTCACGTAAACAAATATTCTTGGTACTGCAGTAATTGGAGATATGAGATGTTTATTTTGAAAGTGGCTTACGTCTACTTGTCTTGAAGGTGAGATATTTAAGGGGCTGCCTTTAAATCATATTAAACATATTGCCTACTAATAACATCATAGTATGTATGTTTGTATAATGTTCTTTTTCGCTAAAAATGTGTAATGTCGTAACCCAAACAGCTTAATAAACATTATTTCAAAAGTAAGACGGTTTTGGCGGTCATAAATGAACTTAAGCCACTTTAGCTAATTTTCTGTTAACAAAATTTCAGTGAACTTGAACATACTGGCTGCAAATTGTTTAAAAATAACAAAATCACGTAGAATTGAAACTATTGTAAATGCTAACTGGATTTTCTTCACAAATGGACTTAGGCCACTTACAAATTAAACGGCTCGTATATTCTAAACGCAATACCAGTATTATACGAGGATGGGAAAGTGTGGATAGGTGGGACAGGATGTTCAAACCATTATTTGCAAAATTATACTTTCTATGTTTCTGGTTTTCTGTTACTGAAGGGACATTTGGTGCTTGTTAATGAATGAAAATATTATTATTATAAAATATTATGGTAATTAGTTGGTACATGTACCTGTGGTCTCTTCCACTGAAACTGGAATGGAGGTGTTTGATAATAGAAGACTGATGTTTGGGTGGCAGGAAATTCTGGATCTTCCCAAAGTTCACCTCGTTTCAAGCACGAACGCTTGATTCGTTCGTACTCGCTCATCACGTCCTGTAACAATAAAAGAAGCATAGTTGTTACATGCAGAATGAATTAGAATTTACCTGATCGACCTTATTAATTAGAAGGTTTTGCCTTATCGCCGAACAAACACAACAGATACAGCACGGCATTTCGTTCGGCTTCGACCAAACATAGCAATCGGCATATAGAGAATTGTATTATTTAATTAATGTTTTTAGCAAGTGACTATGACAGGTGAGAATGTAATAGTACATCTTACTGTTCCCTACATTTTTCATGGAGCAGGCCACATAATAGCAATTGCGTGATTATCCCGCATAAAATTCCTTCACGGATTCCTATTTATAAGGATGCAAACAATGCTTCTGAATATTAATTACAATCGTGGTGTCCGTCACGCAACAACAGCAACGTAACCAGCTGACAGATTAAAAACACTTATTACGACCTCAATAGGATATTATAGTGTGTTTCAGGAGCCCATCGAAGACCCATTGTATCGAGGTCAACACTTTCTCTCCTGGCTGGCAGTCTTTGCTACACAAGCAACGTTTTCGTGTACCGATTGATGGAGTAAACTTTTAGAGCAAACATATAATGTAATACGGGGGGATGATTACGATGCGACCCATTCTTTTCACTACCACGTTTGATAAAATCAAAATAAAAGTAGATACTAATAGTGGGGTACGACAGTCTAGATACAATAGACACCATAAACTACGTAGCCCTGTTTTTACCACATTTTAACCCCCTTAACGTAGGCTTAACGTAGCCTTCGCCATAACCCTACCCCCAAAATCGACCACGTAATTTATGGACAACCTTTTATCACCCTTTCTAACTGTCCACATCGTTTCTTTCGCCCAGATCGTAACGCAGACCTGAGCAAAAAGTGAAATCCCGAAGTGCCCGGGAAAATAAATCCCATGCCAAATCGATCAGTTTTGGACGTCACCATCGGCGATTTTCTTCTAAACGAGATATGTCCCAGTCCATGAGAAGTCGGGAGGGTTTAAGTCACCATTTTCGCGGTTGACAATTTGTTTGAAACATACAGGCATTCAAAGTTTGTAATTTTGGCCATTTTTGCGAAAACGGGCTTTACTTAGCAAGGTTTATCTCAGGATAAACATTGCTTTGTCCGATTGAGCTACTTATTTTTGGTTTTATTCACAAAGGATTGGGCTCTTGAAAAATAATTTTATAATGTCGAAAAGAATAAACGAATTCTCTTGCTTGTAAAACGCTTTTAAGCGCTTGTAAGCGCTTTCGAATCCTAACGAATCGACGATTTCCCTCGACGGATCATCGATCCGTCGTTACTCGGGATCGTCGTCACGGAAGAGGTGCCCGCGAGTGATTAGATATTGATCATTTGGGCTGGCGAACGGATGATCGTCGAACAACTGGACACAGTTGAACGAGCAACAACACCATCATTACATTTCGCAATGGCGCTTGATAATACATTTTCACCGTAGGTAGGCGATAACGCGAGAGAAGGTGCACGCCCGCGTGCGCATTCGTGAAAGCGTCACGATTGCGAAATGCGTAATTGCATTCGTTCGACCGACTCGTTCTTGGCCATTGTTCCAGTCAGCCGGTTAACCCGTCTACGAAACAATTTTGTGCACCGGCTGGCATCGTAACGAGTCGCATACTTGCGACGGCTAATTAGAATACCACAGACGCCCTTCCCCTTTCAATCGTATTATTGGAATATGCCTATAAATAATAGTGCAATCTAATATTGATCGAAATACTTTTTGTTTAATACGTCTGAAGACACGATGTCCGGAAGGAACGTCTTTACACTTTGCGAGAGACGTCTCGAGAGAGAGAGAGAGAATCACACAAGTCAGAAAACCAGTGGGCGACGCTCTTATGCCGGGGACATTGTATAGTAGATACAATGTATGTACCGGTCAAGAATAAAAGAAATCGATCGATCCATATAAGAAATAATAGATTAGTTTTGTTCTATATTTAGAACAATAAATTCCAACACATATTGAAGCGTACGAACGTTGCGTTGGGCGATGTTGTAAGTGTGTAAGGAGTGCGGTTTTTTTAAAAGATGTTTTTATTTCACGAGGCAGGTAGGAACGCGAGGGCAGTTTTTTCGGGGGAACATTTTACAAATTCAAACTTCTGCACGGACCTTGACAAATTTTTGTACGATTTATTTTCACCAAGTTAGAATAATTGAATTATGAACAATTTTTCATGGAAAATCTAGTGATCCTTTAATTTTGAACCTCAGTGTATGTTAATTAGAAAGACAGAATTACTGATTCGATTTCTACACAAGCACGAGAAATTTGTATCATTAAAAAAACTGTATTACTTATGGGACGACCCAATATCAGTCGTGGTGCTACCTTGGCATGCCGAGTTAAGGTGTGTCTTTTTCTATTGTTGTCATATGACAAAGGGTGGCACGTTCGTCGTTGTCTCCGTGATTTATCCCTTTCGCAATAGAGCATACAACACAATTGCCTTACGTTTCTGCAATTCTGCAGTGTACGGGAGCGTTTACTAAATTGTTTTCTACCAAATTAACGAGCAGAGGAGCTCTCTGTTGAACCGTGTCGTAGGTAACATGCTCGTTGTAACGGGAGAATGATTCCGACTGTTGCTGATAAATTTTAATTCCGCGAAACCGGTTTAAAGGCTCCTGTTTCGCTAAACCAGTAACGAGAAGGAACTTTGACGGTTCTGCACCGTTTTCTCGTGGAAACCGTGGAGATCTACTGGTCCAAATGAAACAAAAAATGAAAAAAAATATCGCAGAACAACCGGCGTATCTCCAAGTTACCTGCGTTTCAATTCCAAAGACAGAAAGTCAAATATAGCAGTCTGGCAATCTTTCTCTTGCGAATACACACCTCGAACAGCTGTGCCAGGTATGTCACAAGATAATAAAGGAAAGAGGTCACTTGCGACATCGTTCACGATCTGACAAGCGTCCTCGGCTAATTCATTTCGGGCAAACGATAAACCTAATATTCAGAATTAATGTACGTATCTACGAAGACTAAAGAAATCAGATCAATATTGACCCCTCAAGTGGCTGTGTGGTATTATACAGGTATTATGAGAGATTGAAAATCCGACGTGTACGTATGCTGTTACAGCTAATTGTAAGTTACGGTGGTATTTTGGAATTGATGAAATAAAATATTGTTGGATTTTCAAATTCGAATTTCTCGAAAAATCAGCCTTAAACGAAACAATTTTGCTCCATATTTTCTTGAAATTTTTTCATAAGAAATTGCCTCGTCGCTTCCGCTGCACCCTGTATGTATATACGCGATTTATTAGTGAAGAAGTCGAACGAAGCCGAATTCGTTTCATAGGCAACTTTGCGGACGTTTTATTTACTTTTGCATGAAATGACCGGTTGCCTCGCATTTTTGCTGGTTCGCGGTGCAATCATCCGCCTAAGGGAACCATGAAGCACTGAACGCTTGCCATTCCGCGAGAGATAGATATGCCCGTGGCACGTACCACGTACTACAGGCAAAGATTTTACATTGTACGTGGCAGGTTATTCGACTTCGCCTTCCGCTAAACCGAACAGTTCTCCGATCCACTATATACGTTACCTGTATAATAGCTACCATACTCTCGTACCGGTCGGACTAGTTTCACGCTTGGTTCTCCAGCGGCCTTGAATCGCGCCAACCATTGCTGCGAACCTACCGAGAAAACCTTTATGGTTTTGCCTTCTCCCGACGTTGGATCCCGTCGTGTCTCTACGGATTCCGAACTGCCTTCCGGAATTTCAGCTCATGCCGCGGCTTTTATGCTCGCGATAGAAACGGCCCGCAGAGTCCGGCTTGCAAATTGCCGGGGCGATTCCCCGACAGACTTCTGGCAAGCTCCGGCAAGCAATGACGCTAATAAAACGGGCAGATTGAAAGTGTTCCCAGTTGCACGGGCGTGGCTCGTGGAATTTCGATGGGAACGCGGAAGAACGTTGGGGGAAGATGGGCATAAGTTGAGATGAGATTAATTTTTCGATTAAGCGACTCGTCTTACACAGCTCGATAAATTGCAGGGGTGTGACGGTGCATTGAGCGAACGTTGAAAATTGGCTTGGGTCATTTTCGAATCCAATAGAGACGTAATATCGTAGATTCGGGGTGGACGCAGAGTTGCGGGGAACGCTTGCAATTAGAAACGTGAACGTAATTCAGAATTCACGTCAACGATGACTAATCGTACACTTTCTATTCCACCGTTCTTTTTTTTCGTATCCTATGTTCACGGTCTCTTCAACGTGCGCGGTTACGGGTCTCGGAGCAACGTGGAACGAAACGGAACAAAGAATAGAGTAAAACGAAGGAAACAGGTGTATCGAAATTTCTCTTTCATTTTAAAGGTCGTACTGCGGGAAACGTACGATACTTATCAGCAGCTGTGTCTCCTGCAGGACGAGAAAACTGTAATTGAAATGGACGAGTAACTGTTCCTTTCGATTGGCATACGCAATCAATTATTATCTGCGTACGATTACAGCGTGGGTAATTGAGGAGGTGATTGCGGCTTCGCAGTTAACAAGAGAAACCTGTATCAACGCGGAGAATTATTTTCTACGAGGTGCTAGAGCGTCTGTGGCAAGGTGCCCGCGCAACGGGATACACCATGGATTGCAAGTTCTGTGCAACCTCCTGCACTTCGACCTCAATTTCCGCCTTTATATTACGCGCTGCTCCATTTTCACTTGGCCGTTCGTGCGCATCTGATTTCGAACAATGATTTCGAAACGGTCCGGGATCGAAATTGCACGTGCGGTTTATCGTCCGTACGTCGTCATTAATTTTGTTCACCGCGTCCACAGTTTGCTGTATGAAAATATGTTTGTAGAAATATTATTTTCGGCAGATCTCGCCAGGATCCCCAATTATAATATAATGTAAATCATTAGAGAGGAAGAGAATCCAATCGGAGGCAAAACCATCTCCACGGGCAACATTCCAGGGTGCCCCAGGCAAAAGGAAACCATGTCCTCGTGCCGCACACAAGGCGAAGAGTCGGAAGTCTTCGATATTAGGAGCATAGAAACATAAATCGTTTGTCGTATTATGTGTTAAAGATTGTTTCCTCGAGGATAAAGGGGATAAAGATGGCGCGTGCTGGAAATGAGGATCGCGCACGAGTCTTTATTTCCTATTTACCCCGTTCGCCGATACCTCCCTTACTTTCCAACGGGAAAATTGTAGCTTCCCTGGACCCAACCCTCGTGTCACTTTCTCGCAATTATTGTAATGGCCAAGAAATTCGGAGTAGGCTTGAAAAACAATGGAAATTACTTGACCGCATACGAGTCGGTCTCGCGACACAACGGTCGCTTACCTTTACCCGTTGTTTCCGGAAATTACACGTTGGTCACGCGAGGCTAATTACAGACGACGATTACGCGGATCGTTTGGATCGATCGTATTGCGACATCGAGTGAAGATTAACCGGTGTACAGGCAAGCAGAATGTTGAACAAGTTTGTATTGGAAAGACTAGATTATGAGGAAGTTTGATATTATATAATACACAGTTCAGTTTAATGAAAAGTACTTTATTTTATATAGTAAAATAAAGGCACGTCCTTATTCAAAGGAGAAACTCTAACGAATGAGTATACATAGAAGAGAAGCGAGGAGCATTCGGACCCTATCGGTCCGTCTCAATATAAACACTTTTATATAAGCATTGGAATTCTATGCCCCAATATATTCTCAGAACTATAAGAGATAATTTTTGTTTAAGTGGGTTTTATACAATGCATAAAACCAACAGTTTGAAGCTTAGTTGCTTCAAGTGTTTCGTAATAAACTTCGTTCCCCCGAACGTAAACTTCGTTGCTTCTATTTTTTTATTTTTTTTACAGAAAATGATTCATCCAAGTAAGTAGTGTGGCTGTTTAACGAACGAAGGAACAATGAACTGCACACCTGCCATTCAACGCGGTGAGTAAATTTCAGACACTCGAACGAGGGCGACGAGTTGTTGAACTTGTATTGTGTTCGAAAAATAACACAATGATATACATAGGAGACGATAAAAGCCACATTGTTCGTAGAATTTGGATTTAGGGTCGCCGGCTATAGAAAAGGAAGAACGATTCGCCCGACCGTTTCCTTTCTGTATTTCCTTCAACGTGCAGAAGGAAACAGGCGATTTAGGTAGAACGTGAAAGATAACATAGATCAAAGTGGCATTTTCAAACGCAATTCTGTGCCCCCCGGTAATTTCGCGGGGAGAAAAACGCAAGACATGCGATTGCTGGTGTCTCTATAATCATCGATAATTCGTGTCAGCACGAGAAACGTGTCGGGGAAACCACTGACAGTTTTCATCAGAAATAAATCGCCGAATTGTGCTCGTTCCATTAGCTGAGCACACTTTCACCGACTGGTGACCACGGACGCGTGCCTCGTTTTACAATTAGATTTAGATAAATTCCATACGCTCATTTGTAGATTAGATTTATGTTAAACATTTATTTGAAATTGCATCAGTGGCAGAAAGAATGAAAAGTCCTTGGTTCCATCATTCCATCATTCCCCGCGTATTATAAGAATCCGTATAAGGGTGACGAATAATCCAGATACAGGAATAATTATACGAATGGCAGAAAATCGCGGAAGCAACGGGTGGTTCAACCTTTCGAACGGCTCGGTGAGTAAACGGCATCGTCGAAAGCCCAGCAGTAAAATCCGGGTAAACCGTCATTGTTTAAACATACGCGCCTGGAAGTGCGGTGTAATCATTTAATTACTCGATCTCATTAGGGAAGGTTATACCGTCGCTCGTAAACTATGTTCTTCCTGGCGAGCGTGCAGATTCCGGTACAAGAGAAGCTTACGCAATACCGTGTTCGATATCTCGAGTCCGGTGTGCAGGATTTCCGTGCTGTTCGCGCGTAATTTCCTTTTTTTCTACTTTCGAAATCAGGAACCGATCGACCGTGCAGGCACGCCGTTTCAATCCACGCGATCGATCGTAGGAAATGACCAACAGTCATCGAGAAAAATAGTAACAGCAAATATAATACATTTGTATATAGTAAGCTTTCAAGTATGTAATTCTGATTCTCGTCCCATTAAACGGTTGTTTTTTGTGCGCCAGATGTGGCTGATTTTTCGATCCGCGCTCTTGTTCTTCTCTGGACGTTTTGCCTGTAGATTGCAACGCACGATAATGAAACAACCTGTAAAGCAGCAGCTCGTGCTCCCACTTCCTTGGCAAATACCGGAAATTTGTGCAAGCGTCTTAACGCTATCGCCTCGACGATCGGGAGAGCCACGAGCCTCGATCTTCAGCGCATGCCTGCCGTCTCCCTTTCGGCTCGCGATCAGTTTTTCCCTGTGCATTATCGATACGCGGCTCCCTCTGCCTGATTTCAGCGGGCAATGGACAGATTTCGCGAGATGGAACGATTCATTCATCGACTTACGCGCGTCAGATGATTCGGTCGAGCGGGCGAACGTGTAGATCTGTTTTCCTTAGAATTGCAAAGCAGTAATCGGATGGAATGTCGTGTTTAATTTTTCGACGCGTTTGTTCATCGACATTAATTTCAATACGCTTAACACTGAAACGCAGTTAGATATATGTATACGGAACGAGGCTCCTTTTACCGTTCGTCGTAAATCGTTGGAATTACTCTTCCAGGTGATTCAGTAATACCGAACGCGTCATTCCTGCGGCTAACCTTCGCAGCGCGGCGCGCCGTAGTGCCGCAGTGGGAAAAACTTTCAGAGATTGTTAACCAAGCGAAAAGGAAGTAAAGAAGTGTGCGATGCATCAAGGTGATTCATCGTAATGAGATGTGGATGCGATACGAGCGGTGAAGACCTTCTGGAACGGCCTTTTGGCGTACGTTCTTTAACCCTGAGGAACTCTGAGTTTCCCAATCTACCTTTGCTCGCAAACATCGCTACCGTGTACGCTCCGCATAAACAAAGGGTCGATATACATACGAGTATTCTGAACCGACTGAACGTTTCTTCTTGCTCCACAAGAACGCTTCGATACGTAATACATACAGTGCAAACTAGAAGGTACATTCGTGTACATCGTGCTAAGCATCATACGACGTGGCTGAAACAAAACGCGTGCTAGTGTTTCTCGAGCTGGGATCGTTAATTCCCTATTCTAAAACGGCTCGGCGCCATGGTATCCTTTGCCCGACACTAATTTCATCCCGAACAGATTCTGATTTACGGGGACTTGTTCAGCGAGTCGAGTTTCTTCTCGTCGAGCATCGAGACGTTTTTCTGATGCCGTTTGCCGAGGTTGTTGCACCTCCGTTTCATCGCGGACACGTCGTATCGGGAAGTTCAACGGGTGCGCTATCTATCTATACCTGTTCGAAAGTTACAGGTATCGCGTAATACCTATGAATACATTTCACTCCGCCGTTAATTGCTACGGCGACCACGGGGCACAGTGGTCGAAAATTAGAATTCCTTCAAAATTTAGTATATTTCCCATTAAAATGTTGGTATTTTGCAAATATTTACATTCTTTCGGAACAGAATAAAGTTATCAATTATATGTATCGGACACTAATAAATCAATTTACTTTTTTTTTGTCCCATTTTCGACGGCTCGCGACCACTGTGCGGCGTTTCGCCACATGCATTGTTCGTTTAAGCAACGAACGAGGATATTCGGAATGTTTAAGTGCGTTCTGCTTGCACGTTCTTTCTCTGTTTCGCAAGCCGGGTTTCTGATTTTTCATAACATGGCCAGCCATTATCCGCGGCAGCGGTTCGAAGGGAAATTCAACGGTGACTCGGTGTGATTTTTCAGCGGTTCGTCAAGATTGTCGATCCATTCCCTTGCGTTGAAAAGTCACTGGATCGAAACGGGGATCCATTTGTCTCCACGAGTGTCGTCATTCTCGTTTCGTTTACCGCCCCGTACCTTTCATACTTCTGGCAGGAATACGATATTTATTTCAGATAATCCCAGTCGAAGTTTACGAAGAATGAAAATGGAAAGACGCGTGCGTTCCGAGTTTTACTTTCGTTGAATACCACGGGAGTCTTTATCGCTCGTTGCTCAGCTGGCTTTTTAACTCGAGGAACGTGTTTCCACGAACTCGACAAAAACCGTCTACGAGTATTAGTTACGAGCAATACGAAAATTTGACCAGACTAATAAGAATAATGTTAGAGAGAGTAGTGTTCTTCGAGAACAGCAATGTTTCCTTTACATGTTCGTTTCCATGATTTCTTGACAGTATTTTTGGTTTCCTTTGCTCGGTAGAATATCGTGAAAGTTCTGCCGACGAGCATAGATTACGGAACAAGCATTAACACACGTATACAGTTAAAATGATGGTAGAAAAACAAAAGTGATGTTAAATATCTTCGAGTCTACGCAACCAGCCTGCACGTTCTACACTTTCACCAGATATTCTTCGTAGACATCCTCATAAAATTATTCCATTCTTCCCATCATTTTTCCCCCCTTGCACCCTTTCACGAGAAATATGCGTATCGATATATGTACACGCCGAACCGTCGTAACCGTAAGCGTCGCTCAATAAATCTTTCCAAGAGCCATGGGATTCTTCTCGATTTATAATCCCGCTTACTTCTCGCGGGAGGGAAGCAATAGCCGATGCGAGGGGTCGTAAATTGTAACTGGAGGCCGAGAAAGGTCGACCATCGGAAGCGTACGAAAGCAAGAAAGGTTTTCCTACGATCTCGTCTACAGGGGATTCCACTACTTTCGTGAAAACGGCTATAATACGTGGACGACAACGGAGCCGAGGAACACAACCGGTCTTCTCTTGGCGGCACTCTTGTACGCACGCATCGCTTCGTGCCTCCGTAATTTGTGTGTTTCGAGGTCGCGGAGAGAAGAAGACCCGGTTTCGAGGCTAGGGAATACCTCGTGGAGGTAGAAACGTGTCGGTCGAGTTCGAGGTTCCTCGACCATATCGAAGAGAGGTAACCGTGGACAGGTGGACACGCGGACACGCGACGGACGTGAACGTTATCTCACATTTTTGTGTTTTACTCAAGAACGAACGGGACGATTGTTAGCGGAGCCGTGGATACGAACGAAAGTGGCCAACGCGTACGGCCAACCCGTTCAAATGGCATTGTTCGTAATTGAGAATCGGGGATGGGCTGGAAAAATGTGAAACGAGAATGGGACGACCTAGATCGCGAGACATCCGGAATAACTTAAAATGCAACGACCAAAATTCCTTTGTAGACTAGACTGATTTAACCCTTCGACGTGCGCACGGCGGCGGCATCTGCTATACTAACGTATTTGCATACGCCTTTCGTAGCCAAAGGATTAAACGAACGGGAATATAGAATTCGCGGTCGTAAACGAGTATAAAGTGTCTTGATACTTGTACGATTAATTTCAAAAGCGTTTCGATAAACCGCTGATAGTGCGTACGTATGCGAAGAACGATATTCGTCATATTCTATTATATTCTATTCGTCAAACTGGTCCTTTGACTGTGCGTCCGTGCGTATTTAACAAGCGTACTCGGCTTGTTACAGGCACATGAGTTGTACCGAGAAAACTGTGAGCCGTGTGACTCGACTTGCTTCACAAAGTGGAAGATCAGATTTCTAGACTTCTAGGGACAACGGAGCATTCAGTGTCTACTTTATACAGATCGTTTCAACCTCGTAATGGAACCCTCTCCTAAGAGTAAACCGACTTCACAGTTAATTGTACAGTTTTCTGTTTCAACACATACACCGCTGTGACGGTCATCGTTGAGCGACAATCAAATAAATACGTCGCGCATAGTTTCGGACGATTCGATACCACAAAAAGCTAGGCAAAATATTGTTTATAAAATTGCGGTGCAATTCGACTGGCGCGAACGCAAGGCCCGTGAAAATTTCCCTTCGCGTAACATTCGCATAACTTTCGAATAATTTGAATATCTGTGCCGTTCAGATATTCATAACGCATTTCTGGAATTGGGAATACTGCGTGACTGTTTAGAATGATTCCGAGGGGTGATAGATATGAGTTTGGAGCTGAGTACATACATACTTGAGGAGATGGTGTGAACGGTGGGTACAGCGACCGACTGTCGCCAAGGAATGTCTGCAGTGTGTATCCTGAATGAGTGGGAGCAAATAAGGAATAGATTGAGAGAGTAACTAAGGGTGGAAGAATATATGTACATATGTATATGTACAGTAGAGTGGATGATGGGTGCAAGAGTCATAGTCGAACAGAGTATCGAAGAGAGTAGAGAGTATTGCATTGAAAGTACATATTGTGAGTATCGCTAAAGAGAGTCGCTGTTTGTTATAGAGAATTGTCGTGTCTCGACGTTTTATATTAATAAAGTTAGTTAACAATTGCTAGAAACTGAATTCTTACCACCCTACATGTCCTCTATTCCAAACTACGCGAGGATTACAGAAAGTAACTTCCGCGCATTTCATTACCACCCCTCCGACGAATAAAAATCCCTTTAACCAAGCGGAGCACTATGTCTGACCTAGCGTAATGCAAAATATGCGGGACGCGTCAGGTGGGATGCGTCAGGTAAGACGCGTGTACGGTTACAGCAGCTGAATAGACAGCTACGTTACAGAGACATCGCTGTGACGAATGTGGGCGAAGCTCGAGAAAGTAAAAGAAAAATGGTCCAGGGCCACCTATGTATATTGTCTCCTGAATGCCGTGTCATACCGCCCACCGTTAACGTTATCGCAATCGTATGCGGCCACCGTGAGCGCGTTCAACTTATGAAACAGCCACACCGAGGATCGAGGAAAGGATTCTCAAGTATGCGCGATCACTTTCGACGGCTAGATCTCCTTTTCGTGCAATGTTACGCGATCGAATGGCGAATGAAACGGTCGAATGATCCAGAAATGCATCAATACCACCGAGCTTCGTACATATATAGTATATGTGTTACAATAAATTCATTGCGATCAAAGAAACTTCGTTACACTTTCCAAGTGAAATATACAAAGCGTAATTAATATCGTAATTAATATGAGTTCGTGCCGCGGATGCGTTTACCATACACTTTGGTAAGAAATTTGGTATTTTTAGTTTCCCCCAACCGACCAAGCAATTAATTCAAACAAATACTGTGCTCACAATCAGCATTTGGAAGATTATGTAGATTATGAGCAAGTTCGATCATTCATAATGCACAGTTAAGTTTAATAAAAGTACTTTGTTTTATATAGTAAAAGAAAGCACGTCCTTAATGAAAGGAGAAACCCTATCGAATGAATTCATTATAGAAGAGAAGCGTGGAGCATTCGGACCCCATCGGTCCCTCTTAATATAAACACTTTTCTATAAACTTTGGAATCCTATGCTCGAATACATTCTCAGAATTATAAGAGGTGTTGAATGCCTAAGAACAAACATTGAAAAGTATTTTAACGTATTTTAGAAAAACCACAGAAATTTTATAGTAACGGCACAATGACATTACCAAAAAGATAGGAGAAGTTGTGTAATAAGCTTTAAAGGTATGTTTCATACATTCATTTTAATAGCAAAAGAAAAAGCGTCACGAACTTATGGGACGACCTAATATATGTCTTAGGCAAAAGCGAGTAAAAATACAAAAGGGAAACGAATTTAATTCTTCGCCGCGCTGTAATCACGTTTGTCTGACATTCCAGGAATTGTTTTGTTTTTGCATCTTTTCTGCATGTACAACTTCTTGGTAGATAGGTGAATATGTTACTATGGATCTCGTTTTCGTTGTATTATACGTAAATGTATCCACGCGAGCATCGATGCGTGCAGATTTAATGGATCGTGAAACAACGATTATCAGAGTCATTCGAGGCAGGATCTAAAAAGCGGAAACGTAGTGTTCCCGGCCGCCAAGGAGATAAATTACGTTCGATCGCGTAAAACGAAAGCCCGTGGCTCGGTTAATCTAAAATGCACAGGCGGCTTTCGAAGTCATGAACCGCGTTACAAGGAAATCGCTATTCCTCGCTCGTTCGCTTACCATGCATTACCCTGCCAATACTCTGCAAAATAATCGCGTTTCGTACCTTTCACTGGAAAATGTATTCGTGATAGAGGGCTCGACGCGACATATGTAAATATCTATGGGACAAGCATTGTAGCCGTATGAGAGAATCATACAGGTACGATCGGCAGACTTTGTTAAACTTCGAGCTGAAACGTTTAAACCCCGCGTGATCGTGTGTTCAAAAGTATCCAATAAGTTCGAAGCTTAATGAACTAAAATGTGTTGCAGAAATTTTTAAATGAGAATGCAGGTTCGGGAGAAATTTTCCGATATTTTGTCAAGAATAAAAATAAACGATCGAAGAAACGAAACGAGGGTCGATAAACTTGAAACAGTCATCAAAATGTGCATCTATCAAATACAAATACTGTATATATGACACACTTTGAGATATCCAAGGTTTCTTTCCATTTAAAAATTCAAGGAAGATCAGAGACTCCACATGTATGTTCATACATATATGTACGTATAATACAACTAGCCACGTTGTCCAGCGCGTTCGCATTCCACGTGGATCAAATAGTTTCCATTTCACTAACTAGATTCGGCGTACCACTCTAGGGTGACTTTCACGCAAAGAAATTATTCTGGTCACATAGCACGGGCACACCTTGCTAGAAATTCCATAATGACCTACTACTAGAAGGGAAATCCTTGCGCGTTCGAGTATCTTCTCTCTTGTATGTTTACCAAAGTGTGGCGAGGAACAAAGAATTTCTTTTGAGCCTCACCGAAACGAGCAAGCAGATTTGCTTCTCAGGATCGTTCGTTCTATAGGTCGGTCCGTGATTGTTTATACGTGTACAGAATGTAGAGAAGGATAAGAACGACGAAACTCAAACGTGAATTAAATAAAACCTATTTCCTTAAGTTCCTTCTCGTGTTTCATTTCTTTCACGGCTGCAGGGGACAGGATGAATGGTTTCATAAGTAACGCCCCAAACTACACTTTCTCCGGCTTCTCCTAATAGCCTTTGTTACATGCATTGCATCGAGATACAAAGCGGGGTTGCGCGAAAACCAGGTTGTATATTAAATATTCCGCTTACCTATGGAACTTATTATGAATAAAAGGCACGGGATATTGAACAGACGTGTAAACCATTATCGTTAAACTAAGCAGCCATTTAAATCTTCAGTCGGTGTATGGTGAGCTAGTGAGATGAATCTACAGGTGTTTCACCATCTACGCTGTCAGTCAAAGTACGAAATAGTTTTCTATTTCTATAATATCAGACGATACTCACGTTAACCATCCGTGGCTGCGTTTTCGACGCGTCCTCTCCAGATTGTCACCTCTTCGCGGAGGTCCTCTTCGAGATCCTGCTCAAGGTCGCACGATCCTCTCACTTTAACGCTGCCTCCTCGATGGAAGAAAAGAAGGTCCTTACGCACGCACTGGCCTTACTGACACTTACACTTTCGTCGATCGTGCTCACTGCGCAGAACCAATCAACTCGTCCAAGAGAAACAACTGAAAGATCGAGGAGAACGATCCCGGTGACTGTGTCAGTCGGCGAGACGCATGAAAACCGTGACGGACAGTGTTTAAATAATACAGGTGAAGCTCCTGTGAACCGAGACGCGAATGGAACATGTCGCAGCTCCGCCAACGGAGCAACTATACTACCATAAACTGATAACTAACTAACTAACTAACTAACTAACTAACTAACTAACTAACTAACTAACTGGCTGACTGACTGACTGACTGACTGACTGACTGACTGATTGACTGACTGACTGACTGACTGACTGACTGACTGACTGACTAACTGACTGAATGACTGACTGAATGACTGACTGCGCGCTGACTACCAGCGGTAAACTGCCAGTTGCGGATCCAGAACCGATCACCACCATCCTAGCTGGCCTTCCTCCTCTTCCTCTGGTCGCCGACTTACTGAAGACCACTATCCTCTCTCTTCTACCTCTCCCACCCATTCGCGCCATGGCTTTGCTGCACTCACTCCTAGGTAGCAAACTTTGTTTACGAAGATCCTGTGGCTTCGTGGATGCTTTAACAAGATTTAGGAGGGTATCTGAAATATTGATATGGTTTTAATTGGGAGTTCGTGTTTATTGGAAATTATTAGATTTATTAGAATTATTGGAGCATCTGGTGATTCGAGGTACGTATCAGTATTTCGTGAGGTAAACAAATGTATATAAGTATTGAAATAAATTCTCGTCTCTCCATTTTTTATATTGATCATTATACATACATGTGTATATTATTTCACTTATCTGTGGACATAAAATAATCATACGACTACTGTGCTAATACCTGCACACTTTTGTTCACCACTGGATCCATTAAGCATAAGTTGAACTTCGTGAAAGAGTTATACCTACAATGGGTGGTTGCATACTCGTTTTGAGACTTATGTTCTGCATAGTCTGAGATACTTCTATTGTTTTGTGCAGTGTAGCATGGTAGAATCTTGATGAAGTACTCCATAAAATGTTCAATGCGTGGTTACCGGAAGTTATTCCGTTTTGTGAAGGACTTGTCTTTCTGGCTGAAATGAAATAGACTAAAGTTGACTGTATTGAGATTAAGGACCTTTTTCTCCCTTTCTTTATTTCTTTCGATCACTTGTACACGTTCGATTTGGGTTTATCGAAATGATAAAAGTTTAAATCTTCGAAAGAGCCATCGTGGTTAAGGTCAAGTATCAGATTATTATGGTCTAACTGGAAATGATCTAAATGGCGGTAATCGGAGAACAGTTGGAACTCGATCCACAAAACAATAGTGTGCAAAAGCGATCGATTACAGCATCGCATAACTTCCCATGACGACATACGTTTTAGATATCCGAGAAGACCGAATTGTAACCGACAGGATATATAAAATCTCACGAAAAATATGTATGCATGTATGTATATACATATGTATACATGTGAAGAGGAATGAAACGGGAGCGATCGAGTGATCGTACTGGAAAAAGAGAGCAAACGCGATTGTAGTTGAAAGAAGAGAAAACAAGGATAGGTAGCCCCGGGCTACAGGTTGTTCTAGTGAAAGCTTGTGTACGTTAACTTCACCTGAAATGCTCGTTTCAACGTTAGCATTTGGCAAAGCAACAACTGATTTCTTAGTGGGCTTATCTTGGTTTTAATAAGCAACGGTTGTATTATGAAGGTCAAAGAATTTTACAAATTAGCGGGAAAACCTCGTAGTCAATGTAATTTTCGGTTCACTTGTAGCGATAAAAAGACAAGAGCAATGATTGAAACACAAACCTGGAGGATGTGATCGTCTAAAGATATTACCTGCATAATTCCGTCAATATAAAATTTATAATATAACAAGTATGAATACGTATCACACCGTAAAATTAATGATACTCATCCAATACAATCTCTGCATTTTTCTTCATATCGTCTGATTGTTTTATAACTGCATGTATCATATTTTAGTTGAAACATATCGTCCATTTGTAGTTTGCAAGTCTAATAAGCTGTATTCTCCAACAGGTGATACCAGTATATAGTATGTATAATGAACCGTTAATTTCTTATAAATAATTGAACAATGTAAATAACAATTACGGAAAACCAAACAAACCTAACAGCAACAGGACTATCAAAGGTGAGTAGCTTATCTTTTCCGTTTTATTTGAAACCTGACCGATTAAAAGATAGCCACTAGCAGCCGCGATTCATAATTTATAATTAACATCGCTTCTTATAAGGTGTCGGTAACGTTGTCAGAGACATGGAAATGGTACTGGGTCCCTAAAACGCCACCGCTACATTAAAATGTATGTGGCGGCATCTCGCGTTTGCGGCTTTTCGAGCAGCTTTCTGCCCCTTAACAACCAACTTTCTGGATTGCATCGTTCATTTAAACAATTCCGTTTTTCTCTGCTTGCAATGGGTATTTTTTATCCGGAATGGTCTCAAATTAAAGCTACGAACCATAGCTATCGTCTCCAACCGTTTCAAGAATACGGCGCTTGCGGTTTAAAAGTTATAAACAATTCAAAATTCGGCGAAAATCCACTCCACGTAGTTTTAATTATCTCTATTATTTAATTTAATTAGAATGAAAATAAACATTGCTAAACATTTCTTTGAATATCCTTTTATTTTATTATCGGAGATATTTACTCTCGCGAATATTTATAGATTTCTTTATCCTTTTTATTATATATATTCCCGGAATTAAGTTCTGATAAACATACTTAATTTACAATCCAAATTAAACTGTAAGTATTAGTCAAATGACAGAAGTATATTATGTACCTCGTTTGCATTTTATACCCGTTTCAACTGTTATTAAATTCAAATAAAAAAATAAAATATCAGTAACTTATTATATTAAAATTTATATAATAGAATAACCTAATGCATTTTAAATGACGATAACATCACAATAAACAAATATCAATCTTTGAGCAATAAATTACGAAAGTTGCTCTATTGTTGGGTATGTAAAATAAAATGCATATATGTATACACAAACAAAAGGTCAACAAATTTACCGAACTAATGCACATAGTGTTAATGCGGAATGTTGTAGTTAAGTTTATTGAACAAGTCGTTTAGGCTGTATCTAAGAATTTTGCAGCATCTTCGTCTAGGATCCAATATAATTCTCCATTTTGCGGTTGTACACGAGCAGCTGGTAAACTTTCTCTATCTTGCAATATTCTCTGCGAGATGTTAAACAATATTGATAAAAAATATAGCCTCATGTGGAATTGTAACATAAGTTATTTGTTCTATCCTCGAATGAAATAATCACCTTAACCATTTCAGCTTTGCCAGATCCGGTAATAGCAAAAATGCATTTCTTTGCATTATTTATCACAGGAAGCGTCAGGGTAATGCGAGACGGAGGTGGCTTAGGAGAATCATTAATGGGACAGACCCACAAGCTTGATTCGTTCAATAGCTTATGACCAGGGAACAGAGAACAGGTATGCCCATCTGGACCCAATCCCAAAAGAAGCACATCGAAACATGGGACACGGTCAGGGGGAAAAAACACAGACATCTTCTTTATATAATCTTTTGCAGCGTCCTCAGCTATATGTGGGATAGTCATTGTAATTATGTAAGTGATATTTCATGAAACCAATAAAAGGGAAAGACAAATTGAAATACATATATCATTTTACCAGATAGATCAGGGTCAATTTTTATAAATTGTTCTTCAGTTACTGGTATCTTCCCAATCAACTTTGTTTTATACTCTCCGTAAGTGGAATCATTGCTATCGAATGGAACAATTCGCTCATCGCAGAAGAAGAAATACCATCTACTCCAATCAGTTGCAATATCAGGTAAAGTCTTTGCCAATAATTGCACCAATGACCCCCCTGATAAAGAAATAAGTGTTTTTAGATTTCATTATCTCGTACGTATTTCAACGTCAAAATGGATTTACAATTTTTTAAAGGGTATGGAGTGGAATAAACGTGTGAAAGAAAATGAATGTTATAGATATTAATACAGAAAAATAAAAAGTATTTGTAAGTTGCAGTTAAGTTGCGAGGGAAATAAATGTTAGACATTAGTTGCACAATATTCGATGCATGTATAACCTATAAATTCAAGTATTTTAAGTTTAGCAAATACTTGAAATTTCCAACCCAAACTGTACCTTGTAAGCATTAAACCTTCAAATATATCATGTTTCCTAATATTTCTGAAGGAATAAAGCAATGTTTTATTTATTTCAGACATTTCACCTGATAATCCAACTTTGAACGTATCGCCGCTTGCGAGTGCCTCATTCGCACCTGTTTGGAGAAGGTTAGACAAACATGACACTACTGATCCATCCCGAGGTTCGATGAGTATTTTCTCCATTATTTAAAAGCAGCTTTCAAACAGTATCTAAGTTTGTAATTGCAAATAAAAGAAGATCTCGATACGAACAGCGGAACTCGTGCACAGCACAAAGCTGCAAGGTATATAGTTATACAGTCATATGTATATCATTGGTTAACAGTAATCAGAATGTAGCATTGGACATTGACAATGACACGTGATAAACTCACGATACAATCTTCCGAACGCTCATGATCGCGCTGCCAGTTTCTTTCGTATATGAATATATTTTTTGGCGAATATCAGATTGAAATATAAATGTACGTCGTGTATTAATAATAGAAAAAATACAATCTTATTTCTTCTTTTATTTAATATTGAGTAACTTTTATTGTTGCAATCTGCACACTCGAGCACATAGCGGCGACCCGATGCTTACTAATTTCTCGGTGATCAGGGCCGAATTACATTTAATGTCATAGAAACTTTCATCGAATATATTTACTAATGAAGCAAAATATATTCGTTTATGAATGCAACCGCAGAGCGACGTGACAAATTATGTTTATAATGTAAGATTTATTATAAATTTTAGGTTATGAGGTCTCCAATGATAACTGGAATACTTGATTCAGTGATATACTATAATCGAATCAAAATGCACAGCACCACGCGCTTTGTGAATACAAATGCGCTTTAAATAGTTGTTAGTCAATTATTTAGAAATACCGCTTGGCAATCATGTGGTTCTGTAGGAGACTTGCTCGCAGTAAACCTGTCCGTTTATTAGGAGGCGTAGCTATGAAATGTTGGACCTTTTCTGGAACTTATATACTTGCATGTTTCCTCTTGTATTGGCTGTACGGTGGAATTTCTGCCTTTTTTCTACTTTGTTTTGCCACCACAGGTAAATTGATCGATATACGAGGAACAGTATCTACGATTTAATAAGTTTTAAATATATATTGCTATTTCCTTTTACAGGCATACTATATCACAGAGAAGATCAACTTTTGTATCGTCCAGAATGGCCAACTAATTCTCGGGTATATGTTCCTGCACCTTCATTATTTAATTTACCTTATCAAAGTATTTATACTAAGTCAGGAGATGGTACAATGTTACACATGTTCTTTATTTCTCAACCAGAGGATAGAGCAAAAAAGGTGCCTACCTTGTTATTTCTTCACGGGAATGCTGGTAACATAGGACACAGGTCAGCGAATGTGAACCTTCTATTATGTAACTATATTTTAGAACCCAAGAAATGAGGAATTGTGGTGATATTTTAGATTGAAAAATGCAGTTGGATTATATCACACTATCCAGTGTAATATTTTAATGCTGGAATACAGGGGCTATGGTCTATCGCAGGGTTCGCCATCCGAGGAGGGTTTGTACATGGATGCTCGAGCTGGAATTGATTATTTATCTGGTAGAACTGATATAAATACGAACGAGATAATTGTATTTGGTAGATCGTTAGGTATATATCTACATGTAACATCCCCCCCATAATACTGTAAATCTTTACTGTGTTTAATATGCTGAAATTTTTGTATTTCGCAGGTGGAGCAGTGGCCATCAGTTTGGCTACAAAGCCGGAAAATTCGCAAAGAATTTGGTGTCTTATTCTCGAAAACACTTTCACTAGTATTCCGGATATGGCTGCATTACTTTTTGGATTAAAATTTTTACAATATCTACCACTGTTTTTATATAAGAATAAGGTACGATATTCGCTGTTTTCTTGCAGTAATTTTTTAACGTGACCAAAGCTTGACTGAATTTATATTGTATTGCAGTATCTGTCCATCCATAAAGTACGTTCAGTAACGGTACCTACATTATTTATTTCTGGTCTGACTGACACATTAGTGCCACCCCATATGATGCAAGACCTTTATAAGAGTTGCAGAAGTTCGTTTAAAAAAATACTTTCTATTTCGGGGGGTACCCACAATGAGACATGGTGTCAGCAAGGATATTATAAAAATATATGTAATTTCTTAAATGAATTAAGAGAAAACCCTCCTAATCAAGTGACGCCCAGTCACTGGCAAATAGATGACATATAAATACGAACTACAAACCTCATTTTGCGTCCAAAGCGATAACTATATTTTGAAAATTGTTCATTACTTAATCTATCTTAAGGAATAGGAAGAATATTAGTATATAGCAGATCCAAATATGTTATCAATTTTTCTTATGATCATTAATTTAATTACAAACATAACTTAGCTCGTGATTACTGGGGATCAATCTTCTACCAAAATGCATGATCAAAACGTATACTAACAATAAGATATCGATATTCTAAAGTATGCTTTAGTAACTTTTGAAATCATCGAATTAATATAATTTAAATTTAGCAGAGCAGCTGTCTCGATTTCATCTTTATCGAATGATCGAATAAAATCTTTACTCCTTCCGAGTATTTTGCAAATGTAGAGTTAAAAATGAAGGGACGTTTAAATAGTTTGTCGTAAAATATTTTCAACGAAAATAGGCTGTTTTTGTATTTAAAATAATATGCATAATTATACGAATGCTAGTGTATTTATATGTGTGAATTTAGCGTTACACATATTTATTTTAGCTATTTGGTATATATTACTATACATATATTAATATTACCTGTATTGTGTACGTACTTGTGTATATTGTTTGTGGAAAGTAACATTTTATTTATCTTAATGATTTCAAAACACCTATGCTTCAAATTCAAGAAAATTAAGACTTTTCTGCAAAAGATCGAATATTGTTCGGATTTAATACTATTATTAACAGCTTGCATCTTTAAGAACGGTATTAGTCTCGTAAAATGTTAGATACCTACGTGGTTAATAATACTTCAAGTTTAAATTATTTCACCGGGTAAAGATACAATTCGTTAGTCAGTATAAGTATTTTATTCCTGTTTAATACAAACGATTCAAGCATCTACATAAAATATCAGCAAAAATATATTGAAGAATATGGTTTAAATTGAAAGTGAATATTGAAAAATACAAAAGATAAATGAATTTATATATTAAAGAATAATATATTTTAGAATTTCCTGTTCATTCTCCTCCTTTTCATATGTACTCTTTGATTCCAAATAATGCCTATTATTATTAAAATGATTAACATAGTCATAGTTGCTCCGATGATAGCCAATGCACCAAAAGTAGAATCAATTTTCACCACTCTCTCAGTTTCTACACCAGCTAAGTTCATTGTAAGATTCTCGCTGAAATTTGATATATCGGTGCAGAAAATGTCACCTTCCCATCCATACCAGTGCACCATTCTCATATGTGATATTTGAGAAGGCCAAGCACACCTTTTGGAATAAAATTATAATATATTAAAATATGATTTGTACTTACGTTTTGCGATAATTATTTAATTAATGTAAAGATAGTTTATCGGAATACATACCTTAGATTGTCTAAAAGATTTGGCTGTACAGAATAGAGTTTTGGTATTAAGTCGTTCAGCATCCATTGTAATGAACAATTGCAATGAAATGGATTGCCTTGTAGATTAACACTGCACGTTGTAGAATTTGTATTACATACAGTTAGCTTTTGTGCTACATACGCAAATTGATTATTGCTCAAATCTAACTAATGATAATAAAATATTATTTTCTTAGTAAATCGTAATGCTATAGTACAATTGTATAACTTACTGAACATAAACTTAAATGTTTCACAGCATCTTCGTGAATAAAAGACAACATCTTGTTGTTCGATATTGTTAGATTAATACAATCGGTTGATGGGGATCTTAAATTCACCAGTGTGTCTTTATTAATAGCTTCCAATTTACTCATATTATTTGCAACAAACAAATTCAATTTTATGTCAGAATGAAGTGTCAGATTTTGAATGGGATTTCCACTAATATTCAGTTGAGTCAATAGAGGGAAGTTTTTAATAGATATTGCTTTAGGTATGTAAGTTAAATTATTGTACGACATGTCTAATATTTTCAAATTTTCGAGAAGCATATCTGGAAAATTTGATAACATATTCCCACTAACATTCAAACGCTGTAAATTATCGGTTGCTACATTTGTATGTATTTTCGAAATTTTGTTATACTCTATACTCAATACTTCAATGTGTGGAAAACTGTAAAGCACTTCTGCAATTTGATTATACCCAGCATATAATTGAAACAAAGACTGTGGTAACATTTGCGTATTCAATGTAGTAAGAAAATTGTTGTTTATGTAAATTACTTTCAAAGAATTTAGTTGTACTAATTCACAATCTGCTAAAGAGTGAATTCTATTAAATGACAGATCCAAGTAATTTACCATTGGTAGTGATTCTGTAAACTGTTTAGATATATTAGTTATATTGTTATGTGAAAGATCGAGGGTAGTAATCTTTGTTGTAGCTGTGTTCATTCTATGTTCTATTGAATCTATGCGATTGTAACTAAGATTTAATGACAACAGCGATGGAAGTGCTTCCAATAACGAATCATCGAAGTTTCTTAATACATTCTTGGAAAGATTTAAATCCTCAAGATTGCTCAGATCTTTGAACATTGTTGTATACATTTTCTCCATAACATTCTCAGATAGATCTATGCTTTTCAAAAGTTTCAATTTCTTCAGTAAATTCTTAGGTAAATTAACTATATCATTTTTCGATAATACAAGTTTGTTCAGTGCTTGGTATTCGTCTAATGTTAATAAATCAAAATTAAGCATGTCATTGTTCCCCAAATGCTTTCCATGGCAGTTAATTATTGGTCCTTCATTTACTGAAAACATAAAATACATTTCATTACTTTTTGGTGTTCAGCTACAACATAGTTGCATATATCTTTTTAAATATTTATTTATTCGTATGTGTGTTCAAATAATATTACTTACTTAGGATTGGGCATGAACATGTTGAACATATATCGCATACAGAACTTCGTATTATGCAAAAAAAATAGAGCCCAATTAAATACAAATAAATAATCATTATACTATTTATATTGTTCCCTACTTTAAGAACACTTTATAACACTTGAGCAGTCACCACACGATTACTATTACTCATGTTCTGGGTGTAGCATTCACTTTTGATAAGATATCTGATAAAGCTGTGCTATCTGTTTCATCTACACTTGGAAGCAAATCAGATAATTTCAATTTTATAATAAAACTAAACTGTTTTTATTCACAAATTTCATATAAATTATTGATAATGCATCAAATATTTCATTATGCATTTATAACATTGTTAAAAATGATCAATACATCACTCATTAAGTAAATGCTAAATTCTGAATTATAACATTTGACTAAATACGCTATGACTTTTTAAAAAAGTTTATTAAAGTTGTTTGCTTCGTGCTTTTCTTCCCTTTTGCATCTGGTTGTGGTTCAGGCGCCACAGGTTTCTTTACCTCTGCAACTTCTGGCTCCTCTTCGGAACAACTTTCGTATAAATGGACCTTCTTTGTCACAAGGAAACCATCTTCTTCAAATGTTTTATCCACTTTCTTCAAAACCTTACGTTTTCCATTTTGAAGTTGTACACGCGGCGGAGAAGGAGAACGTGGCAGCCTTACAGGTGAAACTTTTTCAGGGGTCGGCGGTATCTCTTCTTCTTCTTCATCGGAAGATCCTGCACTGCTAGAATCACTGTGGATTGTGATACGTTTTCGCCTTTTTGCGTTATCATTAGATTCCTTGCTTCGATTGCGTTTCTTTCCACGCACATTCTTCTGCTTGCTGGTATTTTTCGAGATAACTTTTTTCTCTATTTTGCCTTTCTCCACTGGGCTTGTATTTTTCTTCCTTTCAGGAGACTCTGCAGACATTTTGTCCTCAGATTTTCTGCCTTCAGATTTTTTGTCTATGGGGTTTTTGTCTTCGGTCTTATTATCCGCAGATTGATTTCTACCTAGTTGGAAGAAACTATTGAGACCACCCTTTTGCCCAGGTTTTTTGGAAGATGCAGGAGTATCTTTAAACGTTTGCTTCGCTTTATTAGAAGAGTCTGTTTCCATTTTTTCTGTACTAGACGACATTGCCAGATTTGTTTGCTTTCCGGTGGCTTTACCGAACAAGTTATTAAAACCCTTTTGATCAGTGTTGCTTTTCTTTCCATCAATGCGTTTTTCTTTAAGGCTCGATACCTTCTTCGCATTATTTGACTCAGGCATCGGCTGCACTTTTTCTTCTTGAGGGACAGATTTAATTTTCTTCAACATACCACCCCAGCGTAGTGCGTGAATTTCTTCGTCGCTGCGTTCATTATTTTCCAGACATTTAATCGCCGCATACCTTATATCTCCTTTTTCGGCGAGTCCAAGCAACTGTAATTCAGGAAGCACTTTCTGAAGGCTATAGATATGCTCCGATAAAACTTTACTATATTTTTCTTTTGCTTTTGATAAATCTTTTTCTCTCACAACTTCGACACGCATTCCATTGTCTTGTAAAACGCCCATTAGTAAAAATGTACATTCAAAAACTTTCTCTTGCTTGTACCGCTGCCAGAATTCCCATAAGGTTTGCTTCGCGATATTAACGTGGATCTCCAACTCTTTACTTAGCCATTTATATGTCACCTGTAATCATTTTGTTAAGTTAAGCCATCACATGGTATTGTTTAGAAATGTTGTCAAGTACCATTTGAAAAATGTACAATTAGAAAATTTTGAAAAATGTTGGAAGCACTTACCAGTTTGTCATCGTCAAATACGTAGCCCGCTACAGTTTCTAAATACTCGCCTAACGACTCCATAATCATATTTAACGAAATGTTCAGTTGGCCGCAACTACTTTTTAAACAAATGGCAAAAAGGTCATATTAACTAAATCTTCTTTCTTAAGAAATGCCCGCGAACCCAGGTTACATACTTCGCAAGGTTACCAATTTCATGCAAAGGTTACAACACTGTGAATAATTGATCAATCTTTAAACCTTTAGTTAACTAATGCAAATTATCAAATTCTTCATGCAATAAATGAAAAGAATTTCATAAATTTGCATTAAAATGTCGTATTATAAATGGATGAAAATAAATTGGTACACGTGGAAATTTAGTGACTAGTGCATACCTCGATTCTCTGGAAAAGAAGACAAGAATTTATTAAAATTGTAACATTTCACGAATGCGTTTCCGTCTGCAACAAATGAATTTTAAATATAAGATTTGTTTAATTATTATGGTACAATAAATTGGTTCGGTGGTGGCAACACTAGCTTGGTGGAATTTCTTTTCAGAACGCAAATTTGATCAAATAGAACAGTGAGAGCGTTCGCATAACAAACAAAGTCAATTGTTGAATTGACGTATCCTCGTGATAATCGTTTATTTGCTGCAGAATTGTTTTAAGTGATACACTGTGGGTACCTTTATGTAAAACCGAGGGAAAAGAAGCATGGTCTCGGTGATGCAACCATTCATGGTGAGTGGATAATAATCGAAAAGGCAAAACGGGTTACCGGTTTCCTTCTGCTTTTAAAAATTTCATTGTTCTACACGTATTACGAAAATGAAAAACGAAAATGAAATGGTTATCTGACTGTGTCATAGGATGTTGAGAGCTCGAGAAGTTATATTGACGAACTGTACTCTCTGGATCCTCAAAAATGCTTAGAAGCTATTATGTAAGTACCAAAATTATACCTAACCTCTGAATTTGTTTACGAGACGATATTGTTTAACGGTTTCCTATCGATTCAACATAATACCGAAATAATTTTAATTCTTGTTATTTCTCATTCGAATTCTTTACAATCTCTTTTTTCGTCGCCTTGCGCGATCTTTGTAACTTATGTCTTTTTTTTTATTATTTTTAGATGCTTAAAGAATTCTGTGATTGGAAGTAATAGACAAAAAGGATCTGTAATAGCTCAGGGTGTAGTGCCGCGTTTATTACAGCTTCTCGGAGATTCGTCGGATAGAATTGGAGATAATATAAGGCTAGAGGCTGCCGTGACCTTAGGTTCATTAGCCAAAGGAACGGATCAACATGTATTGGCGCTTATTGATCTCGGAGTAGTGCCGTTACTATTCCAAGTTATATTATCTATACCTATCACAGAAACACCATTAGAGGGGAAACCGAAAGTAACAGATTTATTGAACGAAGCATGTTTACGTTGTTTGAGAACAGTGTTTCAGCATTCGGCTGCTCCAGTTCATTCGATATATCAAGATCCTGCATTAGTGCCAAGATTGGTATCGCTAGCAAATCATTCTGTCACGTGTCAAATTTGTGTTGCAAAAATTTTAACAACAGCATGCAAGGTAAATATTATGTGCAATAAAATTATATATATTTTATTATACAATTTGTTGAATCTATTTCTTTCACGTTCATTAGACAACGGAAGAACAGAATGCTTTGTCCAAAGGGGGCGCGGTAGAAACATTGGCGATGCAATTGGATTCTCCGTTACCTGATGTGCAATTATCAGCTTTATCATGTTTAGCAAATATGTGTTACAAAAATTATAGGGTATGTGTTATGGTTGCATCGGCCACTACTAGTAATACACCAGAGGGTAGACTTGTACCCGTAGCGTTAGGACAGTTAATGGGTCGCGAGAAAAGCTCTTTAATTCAACTTGAAGCTGCGAAATGTGTCACATACATGCATAGAACCGGGGTTCTACTGTACAAAGATCCAAGAATTATATATCGTGCTTTACCCTGTTTGGTGCGGCTTTGCCATCAAGATTATTCGCCACGCGAGAGAATAGCTGCGGCTGAAACCTTAGCTTTTCTAACTGAAGTTAATACTGAATTGCAACGTTTGGCTTCCATTAGCAATCATTTAATTCCGACGCTCGCTGAATTTTTACGACCGCACTTACGTGTGAGTATTGTATAACGTCATTATGTATTGGTTTATTTGCTACTTTATGCGAATAATGTTATTAATATTTCTTTAGTCACACGATGCAGCATTAACGCACGATATGCGGCAAGCTGCATTCAGGGCATTCGCGTCCCTCGGTGCTAATGATGAAGATATTAGAAAACGTATTATCGAGACGGAGCATCTAATGCTAGAAGTTGTTGAAGGACTGCAAGATCCAGGCAGTTCTAATGTACGATTAGCAGCAGTTAGATGTTTGCATTCTCTTTCAAGAAGCGTTCAACAATTACGAACGACCTTTCAAGATCATGATGTTTGGAGACCACTTATGCAGCTGTTACATGGCGCAGACAAGGGTTTAGAAGGTAAAATAGTTTGTCATTGATGGAACAAAAATTCGGTGACATGTCATTTGTCATTTTCACTAACGATTAACGCAATTACATTGCGCAGGTAGAGGCGAAAGTGAAGTTGACTTATTAACTGTTGCTTCGAGTACGTTATGTAACTTATTACTGGAATTTAGTCCAAGTAAGGAACCAATACTCGAATCCGGTGGTATAGAGTTACTATGTTCGCTAACAAAACGATCTACACCGGCGCTACGTTTAAATGGAATCTGGGCTCTGATGAATGTAGCATTTCAAGCTGAACAGCAAGTAAAATTACAGATTCTACAGTGTTTGGGAACTGATCAAATCTTTTGTCTTCTGGCGGATCAAGACATACCAGTTTTGATGAAGACATTAGGTTTATTACGAAATTTGCTCTCTACAAAAGCACATATAGATCGTATAATGGGAGAACACGCTGCTCACGTCATGCAGGCTGTTATATTAGTTTTAGAGGATCCACGACATCCAGCCGATGTAAAGGAACAAGCTCTCTGTATTCTAGCAAATGTAGCCGATGGTAATCGAGCGAAAGATCATATTATGGCTAATGAAGATGTGCTAAAAAAACTCATGGATTATATGGTTCGTGAAAATTCTTATCTTCTGTTTACTTTTCATATTTGCTTTTATTTGTCATGATAATACAACACATACCTTCGATTTTAATATAATGTAATATAATGTACTGTCCGTATTTCAGTAGCATTTTGCCCGACGCAATAGCAATATTTGATAACATTAATGATATCGTTTTAGATGCATAGCAATGTGAAACTGCAAGTGGCAGCAGTTTTTTGTGTGTGCAACCTAGTCTGGAGGGAAGAACCTGGTGTTGCACAGCGGCAAGCACGTTTAAAAGAATTGGGCTTTTATCGTATTCTCCAACAATTACGTCATAGCAAGGATCTTCAATTATTTGATAAGTATGGTTAACAATTGGTTTCATTCGATTTCTATTTATGTTCTAACGAGGTCTGCAAATTACATCTAAGGATTACTGATAAATTATATCGATTCGCTACGAAAACTTTAGATTGCAGTATGCTTAATACAAAAATATTTATTCTGCGATATTTCTGATTTTCTAATATGTATATACATATGTGTGTTCGATTTTGTTCCAGGGCCAGGACTGCCATAGCACAATTCTATGATGCTTAAATTTGGAACGTGTTACCGATGAAAGTTTAGGTTTTTTGATTTAGACTTCTTTTATACGTGAAATACAATTATATTTTGGTGTTTAACACTGTGATTCTGTACTTTGTTAATGCATAAGCATTTTATATTTATATAGAAAAGATACAAAAAACAATATCCCTGATGATGTAATTTGTTTATGTTGTATTTATTTTATTTAAAAGAAGCAGTATGCTATGTTTCAGTGTATTGAAAAAAAGTTATAATTGTATCATATACTCTTAAACACGGATCGTCTGATACAGTGATAATGTTAAAGAAATATATGTAGATTAAAAATTCTCAGATTGAGGAATGATATGAAAATTATAAGTATTCATATAATATACTTTAACATTAAATATACTTTGAACATATTTTCTTATAAATGCGAGTAGGAAAGCTGGTAATTATTTTTTGATCACCAGAAAAAAAAAAGAGTGCTTTTAGTGTACTTGATAGAAATATATGACTAGTATTCTTACAAACTATCATCAATCTTACATCTTTGGTATGGAGTTTCGAAGAGATTTACGAAATTTAAGTATTTTTGATTCTTATCATCTTACCGTTTTCGTTATATCTAACAAAATTGGAATGTTAAAATGAAAATGATAAATATGAATTACAGGTGCAAATGTAAGAAATGTATAATGCTTACAGCATTATTCTCATTTGAATAAAAATAATATTTCTCCGATTGTTGCTGTATTTTGCAGCTAATCAATATGTCATGATATTATGTATTTAGCCACTTAAAAAAAAAATTAAGCGGACGCATTACTGTCATTAGAAAGATTTTCCAATGGATTGTTAGCCAAAGGATCCAATTCAGCGAATAAATCCAACCAGGAATTACCCTTTTGTTTGGTAGTTTTGTTCTTTTTCTAAAAAGAAATATAATAAAAAAGAAATATATTATTAGTATTACTAGTAACCAAGTAATTTGTAAAATAACTTAATTTCTTATGAGATACTACATACTATCTCCAAATACTTCTAACTAGATTTCACAGAAAAGAAAAGTTAATATGTAATAATTAATAAACATTATTAATGTTGACTTACTTTGTCACCTGTATTAGTTGTAGGTATACTCTTCTGCGCAACGCCAAGCGCGGCGTCACCTAAACTTTGTCTCAATATATTGGGTGGCAAAAATGTGTCGTTACAAAGTGCTTCCCAGTCGTTAGCAATGGGTTGTTTATCGCCGAGAATATCATTTAAGAGCACAATATTTTCGGACGCGAGGGATTGCAGCGATTGTTCTCTGGAATTCTGTTCTTCTAAAGATGAAAAATCAGCCAGATTAAAATTTGTATCAGATTTATCGAATATGTCTGTTGTCAAACGTTGTTCCTCAAGCTTTTGATTAAGTTCAGGTCGATTTGCTTCTTGTGCGGTAGTATTATGCGAGACATTATCTAAACCAAAATTTTCAAAAAGTTGATCGAGTTCTTTGTAGTCTGCGTTTGAAGTAGATTCTGTGACTCCGTTCTTCGAACCATCCGAGTCCAAATCTAAGCCTTCCAGTCCTAGTATATCTTTTGTTTCATAATCAATGTCCAGCAATTTTTCATCTTGTTTATTATTTTTATCTGCATTTTGTGTGGTCGGTTTTACTTCCTCCGCTTCTTCAATGTTATCGTGATAATCCATATCGAAAAATGATAATCTATAATTTTAAAAAGCTCTTGCTAAACTCGTTCCATAATGATACAATTTTGAAAAAATAACATACTTGTCCTTTTCATCTAAATCATCGTCACCACCAGTTTCTTGAGCCAATTTAGTTGAAGGTTCGGCAAGTTCTCTTACAACCATAAAGTCATACCGTTGATAGCCCTTGAAACTGCTTGCTATGGTGGTATACGCTTGCGCAGATTTCTCAGTGAAATTCAAAAGCGTACTCTGATATAAAACTAAAGCATGACTAAACATATTACATCTTGCTGCGGCCAGCAAGTCAACTTTTTGTAGACAATCTAAGGCCAGGCTGTCGAAGTTCATTTTGCCTCTATACGAATAAAAAGAAAATGCACACTTAAAGATAATCGAATACATATTCACAAAGAACAAATAATAAATATATACATACTGTCTAACGCATGTTTGAACTTTACGAAATCTTTCCAATTGTTTCGATGTGTCAGGATCTAGTTCCTGAGAAACATTTTTCATCCACGATAACGCTGCTCTATATTCTGTCCGGGCTTTTTCCATCGCTTGAACCTTTTGTAGCGTATCTTCAATAGCTCTCTGTCGAAAAGTTTCTACTTCTTGATACAATCTGCCCAACGGAGCTCTTAATGCAAGCCTCTGTTGGCCAGAATACGATAATGATTTTCCGACTGCTATCATCATTTTACCAGCCCTAGTTTTATCCTGTTTACCAGCATCTTTAAGGAACCGTCCCATTGCATTTTCTTCTTGTGCAAGATCTACATAATGTTTTACATTATTGTCATTCCTATTGCTTTCCAGTTTTCTTTCATTTTCCTTTTAGCTTAGATTATAATAATTTACCATAACATTTCTTAACACAAACTTACTGCACAATCTTTCTTGATATTTGTCAATGATTCTCTGCAAATAGGAACAAGATTCCTGTACACTACGGAACAGTTCTAGTTTGGCGTCTAATTCCGCATCGGACGCCACTATACACTCGTCCTCCTTTTTTCCTAACTTCCTGGATAATGTTTGTTTGGTAACCCAAAATTGATGCTGCATTTTTGTAATAGTTGAATCGTCCTGCGTATTGGTCCTCTGTACCCAACGATCGACAGAATTTCCTGATATACCGGGTCCGTCGCTAGTACTGAAAGTAATAATAAATGAAATATTTTCTAAAAGGAGTATTAGAAATCAAATTATATCTTATACAATGACATTTAGAATGCGTGGGTACATATTTATCTTATCTATCGCGAGCGACTCTAGATTCTATCGTATTATGTAAATTATGCAGAATATCGGCTTGGAGCAAAGTTGTACAATTACTAATTTTATTTCAATTATTCAAACACTTACTACGCGTTCATGATGGAAGACGCTGATTTAAGGTATACGAATGCGATTAATGCTCAGAATTTAAAGACACGCAAACGACTTTTAAGTACGGTTTAAAATAACAAATTGCTTGTAAATATCATAGTTTATCGATACACATAATTAATGCTTTTAAATGAATCAAAAGATAGGTGCTTGGGTTTTAATACTGACAAAAAGACTGACACATTATTTTCCTGTCAAATTGACAGACGCAGCTTGTACATTGTATGTACATGTAAGTAAGTAGTTTACTATTAAATGTCCAACCCCAGTGTTGTCAAAAGTGGGGAAAAAATGGCAGGGACTCGTGACGTAGGGAATAATAGAGAGGGATCAGACTTCAGTGGTGGCCAAAGCTTGTAATGAGAGGACTCGTATACATATACACAATTTATTTCTATTTCAAATATGTAATTATAGATATAATGAATAAGAAATGTAACTTCCGAAAGTTATTAAGAATTTGAATGCAAGGCAAATTAAAATACACTGTAATAGGTGATAGAAACATTTGAACTTGGTCGTGTAGTAATTCGATCAAATTTGTTTTGAACTTAATGCCAATTAAATATCGTCACATCAAAATATGTTCTACTTTTATTTTACGCAAATTGCGATATTTAAAGAAAATACATTTTCAAATTTTAGAATTCATCGTAAAATTAAATTGCATTGTAATTATAAATTTTACAATTTAAGTAAACAACAGTATTAACATTTCATGTAAATTGTTTACACATTTCTTTGATTCTTTACATTTACATGTTACTAAATGTTAAAGAGGGTCAAGTTGTTCCATCTGTCGTTTCTAGGTCGCCGCGACGTGCATAGATAGAAAAACAGCAAAAAGGCAATGGCGGCTATTCTTTAGACAGTCACCGAATTTATTACGAAAAATTTCGGAAAAATGTGATCTACGTGTCGCTTTTACAAAAAACCAAAAACCAGGTACGCATTGCTTGTTTTTTAGTCGAATTAGCAGATCTCGTGGGTGACTGGTGTACTTAGTACAATCTCAGAGATACCACATGCAACCACATGTGGATTTGGAATTAACGTACTTTCTTATAAAAACATAACTAACCATGGAATGCAGTTGTTTATTTTTTGGCTTGACATTAAACGTTAAACATTAAATATATTAAATGGTATAAGAAAATTTGGCACAACAGTCTTTTTATTTCTATATCGAATTTATAACCGTACCTCCCTTTAAATCGAAAAATATAATGACTTATGCCACTTACAATTAGTTGTAGAAAATTTTGTTTATTAGCAGTTTAGGGGTGGTAAATTAATTTTCATTCAAGCTTATTCGCGTATATATATTGAGGTAATAAATATAAATAATTCTTGGTATTTCCAATTAGATACGAAATAATATATGTCAATATGATAAGGATAGGATGTTCCAACCTGTTATGAAACACACGATTGTTACAGTATATATGTATAAATATTTAAGTGTATAGCTACAATTGTGTATTCTACATATTTTCAAGTGCTGATGTACTGCTGAAATAATATGTTAAAGTTTATATTATTTATGTTACTTCGTTCAATGTACGAATAATTTAAATGGATTGTATTATTTATTTTATAAACTTTCGTTTATCGCATTGTTCCCTTTTTCTTTTTTACTATTTTGTTCTTGTACAGAATAAATTGGTTTTATTTGCGATTGTGTTTTTTTTTTATTTATAAAATTAAATCCCCAAGCTCCTATATTTGTTGTACCTCCAAATAACGCACAACCACTATTAATTCTTAACATCCCACAGTTGTTGCACAATGCTAACTAATTTCTATAGGGGCAGCCTGAAGGCTGAGGAATGACATTGCCTGGCGAAAAGAGATGGCACATAGTATGCGTGGACAATGGCTGGCAAACAAATGAGGGAAGCAGTATCTTCAATGAGTAACGAATGGTGGTTAATAGCAGACCAAATAGGAAAGATCGTCGGCAGGCAGGAAGGAGTATACGATCGAGTGTGCCTAAGTAATGAGCGAGTCTCGGCATCATCTTCACTCGGTTTCGGACTTGTATGCAGCCGACGAGATAGAAGTACTCCTCTTGGAAGAGATTCGTGACCTGGAATTGCCAGCCTCTGCGTATTCCAGACCCGAAGATATACAGGACTTTGATATTGGTACGATTATAATCTTTTCAATGTACATAAGTGCTACGAAAATAGCAAAAAGTCGATGAGAAACATGTCTTGCCTTTGATAAACATGTTACAGTCGGATATCCTATAACGGCCTAATCTGTTCTAGAACCACGTTCGTTATAGGATACCCGACTGTACATTGAAAATATAGAAGTAGGGTAAATGAATGTGTACACTATTCTATATCGTATTAATAGCAGGCAGTAGGACAGGGGGGCAAATAAGCTCCCAACCTTTGGAGCTGGATTCACCAGGGGTCCATTCAACAGTCCATTCATGGGACTCGCATGCTAATTATCATGGTCATTATGGCTATGGTGATCACCATGGCTCTTCCTCAAACGTGTTGGCTTGGCCGAGAGCGAGTCATTTGGTCCTTTATTGTGACATGCAGGGGCATCTTAAAACAGCTGTCGGCGTTGTTAGACTATTACTACTTGTAAGCGATATTCTATTTTCCTTCTTTCTGTATATCAATTTACTAGAATAATATACTATGTTAAACTGTTTGCATAGATATCATCTGCAGCGTGTTTGGCAACATTGTGCAGCTCTGGCACTGCCAAGGTCAGCTTATTCATGTTGCCTTTAGTGGGGCGGCTGCGTTTCATGATCTTTGTAGCAGTTTTCTGTTTTTTGGTCACCGCATTGCTCCTCTTCCTTGATATTTCGCATGTTATCTATGTTTTTCCTTTCAATTGGGCTAAATTGGTGAGTAATTCAACAATATACAATTCTAATCTATTATTAACGTAATACCATTAAATGTATATGTTGTTCAACTTATATATTTGGTGGTGATTTAATATCTTGACATCGATGCATCTGATAGAATCCACCTCTTATAGAATGCTTGGGTATTCACCGGTATAGGCTTGTCTTACGCCTTGAGTAGTGCATTGTTAGCATGCTCTATATGGGAATATCACAGTGGTGGCTGGGTGCCAAAACGCACTCGTTCTCAGTTATCTGCAGCAGCAGCCTTTGGACTGTCATGTGCTATTCTAGCATTTTTACTTTCATGGATACATGGTCGCAGTGGATCAAATTGTAGGAGTCCAGTTAGTCGTAATCATACACCAACACAACTTTATAAGCCTGTTGACAACTCCTCCTCCTCCGGAGTAAGCAATTTTACCATTCGCATCTTTACGCAAACATGAATGTTTAATTTAACATATTCACGCGTCCAGGTTACTCTCAAAGAGCGTAGCCCAAAGAGGCCTGCTTCGTGGGTTGTGAAGAATCAGCAATCAAAGAGGCAAAACGCAGACAGTGATACGAATACAAATAATGGGCATCACGGGAACGATAATCATGCGAAGTACAAGCAAGGTGCTAACAGAAAAGATCATTGGGCTTCTGCAAGGGAACATTTCTTACATTCCCAAGAAAATAATGAAGATATTCAAAGAGACGATGTAGATATCGAAAGGAGGAAAAGAAGACGAAGGAGGGACGGTGATAGCAGCTCAACAGGCGATGGAAATTTAATAAGTACCAAAACCGAAAGTGGTCATATTATACAAGATAATAAACCTAGGCGGGTGCCGCGAAAATTACCTCTACAATCGGTGGAACAGCCACGACCTTGGCCTGGCGCTGAGCACAGGAGCGGTGATCCTATACATGTTAGAAATAAAACTTTACAATTGCCAGTGAATAATAACGCACAGGACTATTGTGGCATAGATGAATCTAGTTCAATGCGTGTGACACAAAATGGTTTCCACTGGGAAATGGAATGCACATCCACTAACAGTATGGAGAAAGCAGCAGAAATAGCTATGGATCGCACTGCCATGTGGTCTGAACAATGGCATCCGCCACCTGATGACGTTCAACCTTGTTCTAGCAAAACTATTGATCCTTACAGCTTTGCCTGATTGAATTTAAGAAATGCATGAAAACGTTTTAGAAAATATTGGACTCATTACAGTGAATGACTTTTGGGAACATTTATATAAAACAGAAGTTTCCCTTCGAACAATAGTTTCGTAATAACATATTAAACTTTCTTTCACTGTTTATATAAAGAAAATAGAAGAAAAGCGAGAAAATTGTTCAATTGTTTTATCGAAGAAAATATCTATTACATTATTTCTGAATCAGTTTGTCTACATTGAACGTGTTTAAAATTATATATATGTAAAGATCACTTTAATGTTAAAGTAGTACACAGTGAACACAACGTCTCTGTTTTATGATGTTTTATTTCTGTGTTATTCTTCTCTGTGCATAAAGAAACGAAATGCAAATTTGAAGTTAAGCTATTAATCAGTTACTTGATGCAAGTGCAAGTATAATTCTATTTCACATTTTAATGGAAAGGCTCTGTGTCATAATTATAGCTGCAGGACAGTGTGTGTCCAAAAAATTTAGGAATCCTGTATAAAATTATCGTTGCCTTGTATATTATGCTGCCAAGAAGATAATTTCTTTTTAGTTGTCGATTATACAACCAGACTGCCCAACTTTGACATACAGATAATGTTGTTTCATTCCAATTATATACTAAATGATAAATGTAAGTCATAACGGGATTATTTCTAAGTATAGTTTATATTAGTAATTAAACATTAAAATATTTATTTATTATTTTTATTGTATTCTAATGCCAGTATATTCTGTCTCCATGCATACTCAATAATTTGCCGGTACGGATATAAAGTTATCTTCTGTTCTATCTATTATAAACGTTTAAGAATTTATACAAAATACTTAGATCAGTTTAAGACGTCATCTTATTAACATTACAAATCTTTCTAAGTTATAGTAATAACAAAATTGTACACAGAATAGTTTTCAATTAAAGATTGAAATATGAATATTAATCTACATGTCATACGATAAATTTGTATGCATGGAACAACAAATATTTTACATTGAAATACTTCGATCATTCTTTAAAGCAATATTATTGTTGCACAGAGATGGACATAGAAATGAGTTTTACGAATTTAGACAGCGACAAAAGGAACTTTTGATCTTTTCTAACTATACCGTCCTGAAGTCTAATTATTTATTAGACTTTTATGGACGAACGATTGAGTTTTAGGCGATTATGCAGTCTGGTAGCTTAGGAAAAAGTCCATCTCTATTTTTGTAAAAAGAAACATAAGCACTATTTTCAAACACTAAACGTAATTTTGAGGCAGGGAATAAAATGAGCAGCAGTGGTGTTACATTACTTATTTACTTATTAATGAAAATCTTAAAACCATTTCTAGTCAAAATACTCTTGTACAACCTTGTCTCTATTGATTGATCAAATTGAAGAGCAAACTAATTTTTAGTACATACATATCGTGTTAGAGGTACAATTCATCTTAAAAACTATTAAAGAATTTGGGTTTCTTCACCGATTAATCCGCAGAATTTCTTCGGTCGTCTAACAAACGGTATATAAAGTGGATAATATTGGGACCTCTCGTTTTCTTTCAGTTGATCAAGATTATTATAATCACACAAAAGTAACTAATATTCAGTACGATCATAATCAACAGCTAATTTTGTCTTTTTGATACAATATTAGAGTATACACCCCAAAAATCAGGCATGTAATTACATATTGGCGTGTATAACGCGCCAGTTGTTTAATCAATTAATTAGAATAAGGAAAAAGTGCGTGTTCATATAGGATCATAAAAGAAAACAAAATGTAATAAGGAAAAATAGTATATATATTATGATACCTTCGTTGTGGCAAATATTGACGATGTTGTAATTTGGTTTTCTTGAACGCAACGAAGAAATAAATGTAATTTTTCTTATATATATATGGTACGTCCGGTGTACTGATAAAGTGTTTAACAATGTGGATAGATTTCATGATAAAAGTGTTGGGTGGAAATGTTATATGGTGCAAGATATTTAGCTTACAAGTTTAACCAAAATAACACAAAATAAAAAAACGTACGGACACTGCCAGAAGAAATATAACGCTCCTTGAGTGTCATGTATTGTCGAATAACTTTGTTACTTTTCAATAACTTACAATTAGTATTGGAGGCTTTACCTCGCTACTATCTGCAATACCTCGTAATAAGTAACTTGTTAAATTTATATTTAGTATGTGTGTTAGAACATTATTTAATATATTTCTGTACAAATTTCAACTGTAAACGCTTCTGTTCATAGCACAAATATGAATGAAGTTTGAAATTAAGTTTGGACTTTAAACTATGCAAAACAAAAAAGTAACAGAATATTACTTCTTGGAAGCGGTATAAATCTGTCTCACTTTTATAACAAAATTATTGAGTTTCTAATATACATAGTTTTACTTTACTTCTCATAATGTTGATTTTGGAGATCAATTTTCCATTGATCATGGAATTAGTGATTAAAATTCGCAACGAATTATTTGAGGCTTTCTTCTATTATTCTTTTTTTCCCGATCTTATTTTAATATATTTTAATATAAAAGTTTACATCACGCATTGTTTTTCTTAAAAAGTGTTTTCTAAGTATTTATTTGTATCTTCCAATTTCACTTGGTAAAACAGTTTAAGTACAAAGAGGTATTTGCAATGATTCAATATTAACATTTCTGTCAGCAGAAAAGTCAATCGATCCATAAGCAAAAGTATATTTATATTCACATCATAAGCACTTATTGAACACATAAACAAAAATGAATGCTATTATTCTCTTCAATTTTACACATGTCATTTTAATTCTGTTCTTTTGCTTACAATATTGAATGCTTGTATTTCTTTTAAATGTTATTCTTATGTTATCTTTAAGTAAATATAATCACGATGTGTTCTGCGATGCATTATTTGTTATTATATATAAACAAATATTAATTTAAACACCTGTACTATGCTAAAAAGATGTTAGAATTTGTAATTTTATTAATTCATTATTTACTCTTGTTTCGAAACATAGAATGGATGTTTGAAATAGTGTTCGATAATAAGCTCTGCTGTGCACATATTTATCTTATTTTTTTACTTTAAATCCAAATAATGACAATCCAGAAGGAATATACATACATACAAAGTACATGACACAAGAGTTCTTTGGCCTAACTTTAAATGATTGGATAATAGCAAAGAAAAATAAAAAAAAAACGAAGATAAATAAATAAAATGTAAGTGTTCTTACAGCAAAAAAATCAATTGTCATAGATCCTTTGGACGTGTTTCAATCCTTAAGTAGATATTAATAAAGAGTGCTGAGTGTATCATTTATAGAAAAATGCATTTATGCATTTTAAAATGATGCTACCAGTACTAAATAATAAATATGAGTTTAATAATGTTTCTATTGTAGACTCATTGCAGAAAAAGGCATATTGAATGTTTTTCCGAGACAGGAAAGATTATTGTGAGTTGATGCATGTGGTTGGATGAATTACCAAAAGTTATGTTTTGGTAATCTGTCCCACTTCATAGCGATTGTTCTGGACAATAAAACGATTAATGATCCATATAACACCTAAGTTAGTATTGCTGTTTATTCTTTTAAAAGTTATTTTGTACACTTAGGTGATAAATAAAACGAACGACTGTTGCATAGTAAAGACTATGCAAAGTTGTAAGTGCTAATGTTATATGTTAATTATAAAATATACCACGAAATGTTAGTCATTAGAAGCAACTTTGTTCTTCGTTAATCATGAAAAATACGTGTACATTTGTTAGTTAATATGTTTGTAAGTATTTAAGGGTTCGATTGATGCCAGGAAAATATAAGATGGTGCGTACACGTGCAATTGGGAAGAGAAAAATTCTCACGCTATCATCCGAAATGCAAACGAAATTATTGAAAATATTCGCGATTAATCTAACGCTGAATTATTATCTTTTACCAGTGCCAAAACATGATAGAATATATGTATGTATAAACATATATGCTCACATATATGTATATAAATACGTATGCATAAGTAAACGTATCAATGTTCTGTTAATTGTTGAGACTGGTTCAAGATAAATGAAGGAATAACAAATTTTATTTAATATGTATTCTAATTTAACAGCCACGAATATATTATTACAATATTTATATTGATTATTGAACTCCTTCCCGGTAGATATAACTTTACGAAATCTATTCGCGTTTGCGCTATTATACATATATGTATATATATATGTATGATTTGATTTTTAAAACGAGTATTCATTTCATCAAACGTATAAATTATTTACAGATTAACACATTCTCAACCACATCATAGAGGTCAGTCATAATTCTTTTAAATTATTTATATTCTAATTTTCTACCTCTTTCAATTTCCTAACATACATTACACGTATAATGTAGTGTACTTTGCTTCATTCGTCTACTTTTATCTTGTGCAAAGCACTGAATATCTATTGTTTTTATATAATGTAGTACAGACATTCCTTTTAACAGCGGAATAAAAGAGTAATACAATATGTAACGCGAGGAATAATTATGAACAAATAAAAGACAAACTGCACTGTTCTAGAAAATGTGACTAAACAACTTAATCTTTGTTCTTTGAAACGTGAAACGGGAACTAGAAGATAAAATGTATGAAAGCATTAATCGTATTAATGAAGAATTTTTCAACATTCCGATCATACTAAATAATTTATTATATTTCACCTGTTGTGTAAGTCTTAACTGTTTCATACTTGAATGCTTCCAATTATTGCATTTCACCCAGGTATACAGACTATTATGTATATTTGGTAATTCTGCCTCTGTCATAGTATGGACTGCATATTGTGGGTTTATAAACGATCCATGCTGGTGCAAGAATTGTTCCTGGTTTGAATGATTCGAATGATATGGTTCAAATTTTAAACAGTTTTCCAGTGACGATATCGCCAATGAATTGGTCACTGCCACTAAAAATTAATGAACATATATACATACATTGTTCATTTAAAAAGGTATACTTAATACGAAAAGTTATAGAAATCGAAACAAACTTTTAGCTTTCTGAATGTTCAACAGAGTATTGTAATAATGTCTTTTAAATGTGGCTAACTCTGTAATAGATGTAGTCTGTTGTAAAGTATTTAAACAGATTTTTTGTGCTTGCTCCACTGCAGATCTAAATATAAACAGTTCCATTAAATAAGTTTTGCTCATAAAAAAAAGTATTATTTTTACGAAGCATCATCAATGGTACTTGTATAGAAAATTTTCTTTCTTGTCCTTTTTCTCGCATTCTAATGTTTCAGCTTTTCTAACCGCAGTATTTAAATTTTTATGAAGCGTCTGCACTTCGGCTGGCTTTGGATAAATATGAGCAGAGGATGGTGATGATTTCTTTTCGAAATATGTTTTCAAATTTTCGGGCGTATTAGTAATTTTGTAGTTAATCGTGTTATCATTTGAAGCATTTAATTGATTATTGTTTTCCAGATTTTTTTGATTAACAAGTTTCCGACATCTGGATGCAGAAGAAGTCTCTGGCGATGACCCGGTTTCCGGCAGTATTGGAAACTCTATGCAGAACAAGTATAAAGAGAACAATTATTTGTAAAATATATCTGTTCATTAAAATGATGTATGTTAATAATGATTAATGAGTATAAAAATAGTTTCATTGCCTATTATAATATTTCGTCCTGCACGTTCTAAAAAATTTTGCAGAGATGTTTTAAGCTTTTCCTGGATGATAAAGTTATTCATTACAATATTATCTTCCTTTAATACCTGTGATATTATTATTGACATTATGTTACGAATGATTGATATAATTGTTCAAAATATATAAACTTTCATCACCCCTGCACTTGTTATTGTATAGTGTTTTTCTTCTTCACGGGATACAACATCCATCTTATATATATCTCGTTGAATTGCTTCTTGCTCATCTTTGAATTCTGGTCCGAAATATTCTTGTATTTCTATATCAAAAATTTGTATTTTTTATTGTGTCATTATTATCACGATGGTTCTTAAAGTTTTTATTTGTATTAGTATTGTTAAAAATCCCGTAATTCAATTCTGTCTTTGAAGTTAACTCTAAATTTAATACATCACTTTTATTCTGCTGGTTTGTCATTATATTGCTTCTGTATAATTTCTTATTTAAATACATAGTGTCCTGGAATATTATATATTTATTACATTCAGTCAAATCAAATCAAATCACATTCATAATACTGTTAGCAAAATAATACTATTCACAAACCTGTTGTGCTGTGCGAGATATATTAGCTACATTACACTGATTCCAATTATTGACTCTATCAATGGATAACTGAAAATATTTGTCATCCATTGGTTTAAAAAGATCTTGTGAATCACTACACGCAGTACTTTCACAAAGATTGGATTTATACAAAAGATGAGGAATGTGTAACCATTTTGAATTTGATCAAACTTTTAATGTTTCTTCTTGTTCGTTAGTGTTTGATAAAAAGTGTTGTTTAATATTAGTACCGGATTTTATACATGGAGTAATATAGTTTAATGTATCGTATGTATGGTTCACATTCCTTACATGATTATGAATTGTTGAGATTTCATTGGGAGGAAAGCCTTTAAATACTTCTGATACTGAAGGTATGAACTTCTCGTGCATTCCAAAACTTTCAGATGTATCGATCATAATATTTTGCTTCACATGTATCTCTGAATTTTTGTCCAAAACGTCCATGTTATACTTATCTATGGGAACAGCAGCGATTCTAGAAAAAGAAAATACACTGGTTATTAAAAGGGATTGCATCTGATATAGAACTTTAATAGGAGCCATACTTTTGAATTGTAGACGTACTGTTAGCTGCATTAACTAACTCTGTAGCTTTGTACATTAAATTTCGTATTTTTTCATTTGATACACCTTTTGGAAATGGTACTATAGAGATTATCTGTTGCTGTGTCTGACTGTCCAAATTTTCAGATAATACGAGTAAAGTTTTTATTACATGTTCATATGCAACTACACCATCATTAGGATGGTACATAGTTAGCAATTGATTGATTGCATTAATAATATTCGTATCTCTTGGACATTGTTGCAAAGAAGTCTGTGGGAAATTTTCAAATGTAGATGCAATATTTATCATTGGGTCTGCACTTTCTGCAGTAGCTAAAATAGAAGTTTAAATTTATTTATTTAATAAATTAGGCAATATTAGCGGACTTTTGTTTTATTTCATGCGCAACAATTTTATAACAGAATTTGGATATATAAAATAATATGCATTGATACTTTATATGATACACTCAAAATAATACTGTTACTTACTATTGCAAGATTTTCTTATTTCCATTTCGTTATAAACGCCTTTTTATGAAGTGACAGCTTTCATCGATACAATGCAATAAATTGGTAATTACCAAATAATTAAAACATCGGCCTCAATGTATTATTGGCAACAAATGAAACGCGCGTTTCTCGCAAGTTCGTGTGCAAGTCGATTAAAATCGGATTGCAAATGTATAATCGTAAAATTGTTTTACGTTCAAACGATGAGAAATAATGCAACGGTTGGCTCGTATCGTTGGTTTTACAGATGCATCAAGGAGGAAAGACGTATCAATTGTAATAATCATGTTAAGAAAATAAAAAAATATAAATAAATTTTGATATGATCATATTTTAATTATTCCCAACTTGCACACTTGCAATATTCTTTACTATTGAAAATATTAATAGAACCATTGTGAAAGATGATTCTCTAAAGGAGTAATAATAATATTCAGTCGGAGTGTAATAGCATAATTAAGAAGGAAATTACTTTCTTGAGCCCATACGGAGAAATTGTATTGGTTAATTATAAAACACAAGTGTATCTTCTGTATACCGTGGATTATTTTAATGAGAGAATTAGTTTTATGCTAATAATCTTAAGAGCTTTGCAAGTATTATTACCTGACCACTGCTATAAAAGCAGCATCAGAACATGTAGCTGAACAAGTTGGTCCAAAATGTTTCACCTGAGAGGTTTATTACTGTTTTCTTATTTGATAGTATTAATAAGTGGTGCATCTATCAAAGGTCCTGCACCAGCACCATGGGCAACATACGCATCCAAATCAGGTAATATAACTTATTTAATCTTCGGCAAATATGTTTATTAAGTTGAAAGTTTCAGTAAAAACTCTCAAAAGTGCTATACACTTTACACTCATGCGTTTGTACTATATTATTTTCTCGACAGTTCTTATTTTTTCCAACATTTTGTAGCTTATGCAAGGGCCTTGGGGCCACCAATACCGGGCATGGATACCATAACGGTGCCTTACATGCCAAAATCTCCTGCTTTCCCAAAATTCGTGGATCCTAAAACAATGATTTCAAAGAAGACAGACTTATTGGGTAACTTATTTGGCGGTCTCGGGCCAGCTTATCCCACGGGTTTCAAACCATTTGTGCCACCATACGCGCCATATGCACCATTCACACCGTATTCACCATATGCACCGTATGCTGCAAGTGCGCCAAGTTTATATAGTACTGCTGACGAAGCACAGTTAGCAAACAGTTTGAGCAAAAGTAAAGCAGATGAAGTCAGTAGCCCGTACAAGCGTGGAATATTTGGTCCCCTCAGTCCTAAACCTTTTGGCCCGATGAGCCCTAAATTTGGACCCATGAGTCCATACTCAAGCTTTAATGCAATGCCTGATTATAGTATGAAGGATGATTACTCCCGTAAAAGGAGAAGCATAGGAGAATCCCCAATAGCAAAGCTCAGAGCAATTATGGACAGTGGTAGCCCTGATACAAAGGACTTGGGACCACCTCCCCCTTATCCTAGTCTTGCTCCAATTTCTGAAGAACCAGAGGAAGACGCCAATGTATTGTTTAAAGCAATGGGAACTCCAACAGCACCGAAGCAGTATTTACCAGGAATGTTCGGACCGTTTAGTCCATTAGCACCGTATGCACCATTTGCACCTGTAGTTGACCCATCTATGATGATGGCAAAGAAATCTGCTTTCTTGGATACCCTATTCAAGACTCTTGCCACAACCACTCCATCGCCAACATCAACTGAACCATCAGCATCGACCGAATCACCAACAACGAAAAGCACGATTGTACCACCTGGCTTTTGGTTTCCGTCGTCAGTAATTCCTACTCCAACTGAATACAATGCAAAGGTAGCAGACTTCTTAGATAAATTATTTGATACTCTGAAATTGAATAAAACCATGACAACAAGCGATGACGGCAGCACAAGCGATAAAACTGACTTTGCTGTCCGATCTATCAAGCCTGATGAAGATAAAGCGCAAGCAAAAATTGCTAGATCTATCGAAGACTTATCGTCAATTAACGTAGCTAAGGACACGATTGTTGATTCTATATTATCCGAATTGGGTGAACTGAAAAGTGATATGGTGACGACGATGAACGACCTAATTACTTACGAAAAATCAACAGCTACGTCTGCAAAGAAACCATTTAAACCGTTTGCTGCAGGACCATGGGCAAAGCCAGCTAGCGATGGGACCTTACCCTTCCAGCAAAAAATGACAGTGCTAAGTCAGGTATTTGATATGCTGACAGGTTTACAGAAAAATATTACTACGGCAATTGAGAATGCAATTAATACTAAAATGGCAGCTGCAGCTACTTCTGGAGAACCGTTCAATGCTAATTATCCTACGAGTAGCGATTATCTGTCTGCGAGTGGCGGCATGCCTTTTAACATAAGCCTTTTAGATGCTATTAAAGGTAAATTGGACACAATGAATTATGGAACACCCCTCTCCTATAATCCATCTTTTGATAAATTTGGACCAAGCATGGCTAGGATGGTTCCCAAAAATCCGGCATCATTTTGGCCCTCATATCCCGATGAGACAGAAGCTATAAAACGAGAAGTTGTTAATCCCGTTGACTCTTTGCTGAATGAAGAAAGCAATGCTAATTTGAAGCAACAGACTCGTTCAGTTAAGATGCAAATGCACCAAGGATATCAGAGTTTGCCAGCTGGCTCCGTAGAATCTGTTCAGGCAGGTGGAGGGTCGACACCCGGACACCAAGGCGGAGGAATTAAGTTGTTCGTAAGTATCTGGATAGAAACAATGAAAATTGTAAATTAAAAATACTTGAAAAGTTTTAAATTTATATATGTCTATTGCATTTTGTACATAATGGGACACAATTATAATAATTAACGAGATAAAATTGAGAAATATGGCAAATATATCAATCTAAAACAAATGATGAACACAAGAGATCTCATGCAATGTGATTACTTCATTTGTTTTCAGATACAAATGCCGGTATTGCCTAATATGCAAGTGCCAGGCTTTCAAAATAATAATTACGAAAACTAGGTATGTGTGATTTCAGTACTGTGAATATTGTGAACATGTTTCTTTGTCCCAGGATGCCAGCAATTACCAAGACTTTGACAAATGGGCCAACTGGATGGAATATCTGAAAAACGACTATCAAGGACACAGGCATCACAATCGTCATTAAAGTACTGACCTAGCAGGAATATATGTATCACTTGTAATTACGAAATTTTAATCTTTAAACTGATCGCTTTTCATATACTATATACAAAGTGTACGCTTGATGATATCTTTCAATAAAGTATGTTTTGCAAAATATATAGTCGATACAAAACCATATACTGGCACAAGGCATAAACTTTTTGTAATTTTTCTAATATTTCAAAGCGTACAAGACGAGATACTTGGAAGATATACGCACGTTTCTTTATTAGATTTTCATGAATCCACGGAAAATGAAACGGGAAACGGGAAACGTACACAGGAACATTAATTTAATTAATAATGATAAATGTAACACGGTAAAACAAGTTCGTACATCAGCGAAGCAATCATCAGCGCACATGGACGCAATCCTGCATCAAGTGCGTTGCTTTGTTTCTCTATATTCAGCAATGCATTGCACGCAGGGTAGCGTTAGTGTGTTAGGAAGCACCAGAATTAATGGCACGGCCTGGTCAATTTCCGTGTTAATTACACTTCGCTATTTCTTATATAAAGTCATATAAAATTACGGAAATGGCAGTATCGGTAAGTGTGACGTTTGACGTCTGTATTGCTCTTCAGTGGAAACTTTCGACTTCCAGTTAGAAGTAACAATTGCGCATACTCTTCACTTAACAATACTACAAACTTTGATACTTTACTGTACCGATAATATCACACACCATTAAAAGTGGATTATCATCATCTGCCTTTTGTTACTCTGGATATAAGATGTTCCATTTGTTGATCAATTCTGAATACCATATAAAAGGATGCCAACACGCTGCCTAATGTTACCAGCAGTCCTAATCCCTCGAATATTAACTTTGGTGCGAAGATTTTCCAAACCATTAAATGTCGACAATGAATTGTAGCAGCGAGCATACTGCCGAATGTCTGAAATCGGTTTTCAGTTTTACATCACTCTTTTGACGGTGCCGAATAGTATTTTTATTTACACGAAATATTAAAATCTTTGCTTACTCTAATTCCATGAAGCAGTATATATTTTCCAGCAACTGTGAAAACCGCCGTGTGAAATACAGAATCTTGCTCAAATAAAAGCAGTTCTCCCCTTTTTAAATCACCTTCCAAAAATTTTACTTTAGCAATCTTTGGAAATACGAGGTACAAAGTAAATGGTACAATCACTAATAATGGTAATGTTGCGCCTAATATAATGTGCGAACCGAATGTGTTTATTCCTGTAAAATAGCCATTTGTTAATAGATGGTTTTTCAACACTGATACAAATAAAATTGCGTGTACCTATTAATATTGCTGGAACTAAACTTCCATAGAAATGACCACCTGTCCCGACAAAAGCGGCATCCCAATGAATGGTAGGAAAAGTTGGTTGATGGCCAGTTCCGTAAAAGAAATACTCTGCTATTAGGAACCAACACAGTAGGACAGGAGTAGGTACTTCTACAAGTTCAGCTGTTCCCAAAATTACAGTATTAAAGTTACAGCGTTTAATACGTGGAATGTATTATTTATATATTCAAATATACTTACATATATTATTAGCATTCTTATATCTTTCTATTGCAGATAAGCCCAGAATAGAGGCACAAGATATAAACATCAAGAAGGTACTAGGTGACAACATGTCCCCTAATAATAAAGAATATAACAACATAAGGAACACACTTAACGAGATAAATGCAGCACTGTAGGCGGTACCCAAACCATATACGACCGGTGTCTCATCGATATCGATGTTTTTACGATAAATTGACTCCTTTATCTTCTCAAATAATCGGGGGATTACATTCTCATCCTGATATATATTAATTGATTCTTTCCTTTTAGGCAGCAGAAATATACTGAGTGGACGATAATACAGAACAAAGATCGCAGAGAGGCTCAACCCGTACACTATATTAGGCAGTGTACTTACTTGCCAAGATAATGCAAATTTTACTTTGACGAATTTAGGTAATCTTTGAAGAACCCAATAGCAGCCTATGCAAACGCCAATTACTACGGGACAGTATTGCCCTATCAATACACTAGGAGAAAAACCGGAAAGATTTCCACAATTTTGTAACCACAGTCTTACTATTGTAATATATAATGCTAGTATAATCAAGGTGGCAGCAAGTAAAATACGCTCGAAATTGTCTGATGTTATAGAACCTGTTTTTCCAATTGTGAACATAGAACATACTCGTTGCTGCTGTTCCTCTCTACAACGCCAGAAGTAAGAAGATAAACGAATTGCAATGCATGCAACCAAACCGACGACTATTATGACTGTATTCAAGTTTGATTTTGCTTGCGATTTAAAGAATGGCTTTGTTTTCCTTTCACAATTTTCACTAGTATTTTCTTTTCTTAAGTGAAAGATAAACAACCAAAGAAGTGTAATGAGTAAAAACGATAATGTGATGTCTTCTTCAACAATATAACTGTTAGAAAAAAGGATGCAAATTGTTAAAAGAAGTACCACTCTTGTAATATACGGCAACTTTTTTATCTTTCGATAATCATACCACCTCATAGATATTATGTCCCAATTCTTAGCGATTAGTATTACTAACAATACTATAGACACTGCACCGGTGGTAAACAACGTAGTATTTTTAAACTCCTCTATGATGTCATAGAAAAACAGAAGGAATGCAGTTAATGCAATAATTAGGTTTAATAAAATAGAGCATTGCAAAAAGGAAGACTGAAATATCTTGGTCATACGACTTTCCGGAATACCTGTAACAAATAAATAAAAGAAAAACAGAGTGCAAAACATTAAGAGTAGGCCCTTTGACATTAGACTAGAATCGAATTGAACCCAGACTTCAGAACAAGTACCCTTGAGCAGTTTGAAATAATTTTGGCTACTCACGACAAACGAATCAAATTTGTCAACAGTATTTGTGCGTTTAACTTGCTCGAACAGATGATTATACATGATGTTCAAATCTTGAAGTTGTTCATTAGAAAACAAATAACTATCTCGAGAATATACATCTATATATGTTTTTGTTTGAGCAATATTCCTCCATACTGAATATAAGGAATACCACAAGTCGTCTTCTGATTGTCCGGTTCTTGATGAACTCGGAAGCGAATCAATTATGACCGATCCTAAGTTTGAAAAGGGTATAGATATTCCAAGAATAGATGCCAATGTTGGGACAAGATCAATTTGATTCACTGTGTTCCGTGATAAATCATAGTTTACAAGGGGAACTTTAGAATAAACAAACATAGCTGCCTCAACTTCATTGCTGCTATCGCCACCATGATCACCGCTTTCTGTCATTCCATGATCGCCAACGACGAAAAGTACAGTATCTTCCTCTAAAGATTCCACAATCTCCTTTATAAGAGTATTCGTATCGTTTAACTTTCTAGTCATTTCTGGATGATTAGCACCATGCTTATGCCCACAATGATCAATGCCAAGAACGTGAGCTATAAGCAAGGACCAGTCTCTCTTTTTTATTTCAAAGAACATGCGGTATCTAACATCCTTGTCGACACTGTCTAGATCCCAAACATTAAACGATGGCGATGGAAACTGACGCTTGAATTTTCCAGGAAACAGATTGGTCCATGTATCGTCGCCCATGAAGACAATACCATTGGCGATATTTTGATCGACGATGTTGTCTTCGTTAATACTTTCAGAAGCAAAGTTGGATCCGATATCGATGAAAGTTGGTAACGATCCTGTGGTCAGTCCCTTTATTCTTTGCATCGTTGTTGTCGGTGGGTCGGCTATGAACTTGTATAAACGTGAATTCATAGGTTGATTTTCTAGCAATTCATGAATTATGGATAGCTTATTGCGATAGTAAGATGAGGTAGAACTATTGTCATTGTACCAGTGTGCAAAATCATACTTTAAGGCATCAACAACTAGTAACACAACTCGTGTTTTACTCCCAAGGCATGTAACTGCAGCATCTTCAGGATTCTGAAGAAGTTGTTCAATGTTGCAGTCAGAATCCGTACAATATTTACATTCAGCACGTTCCGGTCTAGCGACACGATTCAATAGAAAGCCGCTTGTAAAAACTAACAAGCCAGCTGCCATCAAATACGATATCCATCCTTGAAATACTAAATAATTCCATAGCTTGCTCATTTCTTACGCTGATTCGTTATTTTCTTCCGTTATTTGAAACGAATGCAATATTAAAGGAACTGCAACATAGTCTTAACCTATTCTCCGATGTAATCTTATCCTTCATCATTGTCACATTGGAGCTTGAACTCTATTAACACTTATTTAAGCGATATGTTAGACAGCAGCTATTAAAAGTATGTGATAATAAATCGATGGTACATATTTCTAAGAAAAATATCTTGTCTTTAACAGCATTCGAAACAATGATAGAATGTACTTCGTGCTTAATAGTATGGCGCTAAATTTTGAGTAATACATACGTAGAATAGGCCTATCACCTTGTGGACTTTTGTGTCTCACTACTGGATAAAGTTACAGCAACGAGATAATTACAGGCTTACTCATTTATCTTCCATTTGTCGTCTCTTAGATTAAAAAAGAATCCCCAGGAACAGAAATTTAAATGTTCTAAAAATTTGTCGGTAAGGTTGTCAGTGATATGGGAATGGTACTGGGGCTCTAGTGCTCCATAGACAGTCGATAAGCAGACATGTGGCGCCATCTCGCGTTTGCGGCTTTTTTCGCACTTTGCCGTGCCTTCAAAACCGAATTCCTGGATTACATCGTTAATTTAAACAATTGCGTTTTTCTCGGCTTCTGGTGGGTATTTCTTGACTGGACTTGTCTTACAGTAAAGCTAAGGAACATAGCTATCCCCTCTTACACTTGCAATAATATGGCATTTGTGGTTTAAAAGTTATTAACAATTGAAAAATCGGCAATAATGCACTCCGGGTCACTGCAATTATCTCGACTTCGGGTGGCGCTAGATTAATGATCGGGTGCTTAAAATGGAGGTAAAGGATTCCGCTACACGGCAGTAAATGATTTACAAATGCTGCATGTGCTGTTTATGTTACAAACAAATTAATAATTCATTTGAGTACTGCACCGAAACTATACGCGAGAGCCAATCTAGTAGTGAATCAGATTGTTCCAAGATTGAACCAAGAGCTTCAATTTAAGAGGTAGTTGATTAAAATCGACCCAGCAGAAGCCGAGATAATTGAATTTGTTTGAAGAAATTATAAACAAATGCGATTATTGCCACTTTCTGGTGAGATACATCAATGACCAGGGGACATAAATTAAAGCTAGAACTATCAGCTACCATTTCCAATAAGTGCGATCATAATTCCATGTGGAGTTCATTTGTTATAAATGTTTGAACAATTATTACGGGCAACAGGATGAAGTCGCAGCACGGGATATTTTTTTGTGTAGCTTATTCTCATCCCTTTCATTTAAGACCGCGTGAAGTTAAAAAGAAAACAACGAAGAGTCAAGATAATTGCAGTAACTCGGACTGCATTTTTGCCGATTATTCATTTGTTAATAACTTTTAAACCAAAAATGCCATATTATTGCAAGTGTTAGAGGGGATAGCTATGGTCCGTAGCTTTAATTTAAGACAAGTCCGGTGAAGAAATACCCACCAGAAGCCGAGAAAAACGTAATTGTTTAAATTAACGATGTAATCCAGGAATTCGGTTTTGGCGGTGGGCAAAACTGCGAAAAATGCGGCAAACGCGAGATGGCGCCACGTGTCCAGTTATCGACATATCGTTACCGACAAAATATTAAAAAATTATTATCTCTGCTCCTGGTGGTTGTTTTTTAAATAGATGAGGTATCAAAAGAAAGGGAAACGAATAAGCTACACGATAAAAAATATCCCGTTTCTGTAACTGCACGCAGTTGGCGGTAATAACAATTTTAATTATTTATTTGTTTATAACAAATGAACTGCACACGGAATAATGTTCGCACCCACTGGAGATGGTAGCCTATGCCTCTGGCTTCAATTTATATTCACTGGTCATTGCTGTATCTGGTTAGGAAGTGGCAGTAATCGCATTTGTTTATTATTTATTTAAACAAATTCAATTATCTCGGCTTCTGCTGGACCGATTTCAATCAACAACCACTCAAATTCAAGCTCTCGGCTCAAGGAACAATCTGATTCGCCACTAGATCGGCTCTCGTGTGTATCTTGGGTGCAATACCCAAACGAAATGTTAAATTGTTTATAAAAAATATAAGGCGTGTGCAGCATTTGTAAATCGTTTATTTTTGTGTAGCGGCATCCTTTACCTTCATTTTAAGCACTTGATCATTAATCTAGAGCCTCCAGAAGCCGAGATAATTGTAGTGACCCGGAGTGCATTTTCGCCGATTTTTCAATTGTTAATAACTTTTAAACCAAAAATGCCATATTATTGCAAGTGTTAGAGGGGGTAGCTATGGTCCGTAGCTTTAATTTAAGACAAGTCCGGTGAAGAAATACCCACCAGAAGCCGAGAAAAACGTAATTGTTTAAATTAACGATGTAATCCAGGCATTCGGTTTTGGCGGTGGGCAAAACTGCGAAAAATGCGGCAAACGCGAGATGGCGCCACGTGTCCAGTTATCGACATATCGTTACCGACAAAATATTAAAAAATTATTATCTCTGCTCCTGGTGGTTGTTTTTTAAATAGATGAGGTATCAAAAGAAAGGGAAACGAATAAGCTACACGATAAAAAATATCCCGTTTCTGTAACTGCACGCAGTTGTCCGTAATAACAATTTTAATTGGTTAATTGTTTATAACAAATGAACTTCACATGGAATGATGATTTCACCTATTGAAGATGGTAGATGATAGTTCTAGCTTTAATTTATGTCCTCTGGTCATTGGTGTATCTCTCCAGAAAGTGGCAGTAATTGCATTTGTATATAATTTCTTTACACAAATTCAATTATCTAGCGTTCTACCTAGCCGATTTTAATCAACGACGTCTTAAATTAAAGCGCTCGATTCAAGGATTGGTCTGCTCCTGATTTAGAACGACTCTCATGTAAATTTGCTGTGGAATTCTCAAACGAATTATTAAATTGTTTATAAAAAAGGAACTTCGCATGGAGCACTTGTAAATTGTTTATTGTCGTGTAGCAGCATCCTTTGCCTTCATTTTGAGCACTTTTTGCATTTTCGCAAGTTGAAAAGAAGTTGTGATTTTCAATGATTTTCTGAAATACATGCAGTATGCAATTATTCGAAATACATACTCGTATTAAGTACTGGAACATTCACTTTACGAGGACACTTCTTAGTAATAAAGGGACCTGAAGGAGGAAGAAGAACCATAGAATTGCAAACAGCGAATAATTTATTTATCATTGACAGTAATCTGTAACAATAGTCAGAAATAGTACAACGTAGTACCAAGATTCGTGTACTTACGTGGTACATAGGCGAATAGTGATGGGATAGATCGAGAGTAAAAGTGGGGACAGGAAAATAAATAAGTCAGTCGTTAACCTTGCGTAGGTGAGACTGGTTCTCGCGGTGTGGCAACACGTATATTTTTGCATACGCTTAACATTTTCGTTATCCTTGAAAATGGAATCTATTTTCGTACGCACAGGATCAGTGTTGCCTTTTTGATATGGCGCTGGCTAGTCGGCAGTGTTCCCTCGCAAAATGCACTTTTTCCATTTTCCCCCGATTTCTAGAGCGAACTGCAGAGTGAACGTGCTGTCGGGCACGTTCTCTTTAACCGTGTGCGTTTCGCAATCGTTATCGCACCTTCGAACGATTTTTCGTACCTCCATTTTTAGATTTCATATTATAAATACGCATTATACATAATAGGTTATTCGTTACGTTGCCTATTGATGGCCCACTTCAGGTTAATTGATGCAATTAAGATTTTCAGTCTATGTCGTACAATTACATACATGTGATGATATTTTCTAATAGACTTATTAATCCCGTATCGAGGAAGACATTTTCCGATTGTTCTTTCTTACTGAAATAACCTATTCATTTCAAGGCCGTCGATAATTGTACGGTCTTCCGTATGGTCCCATTCTACTGTTCATCTTATCGTACCTCAGTTGTTGGAAGTAGCTGTACACGACCAGCCACAAATACGTGTACACCACTGAAAAGCATCGATTGAAAAGTTAATGAAATCGTCTTAATAAATAAAATCGTTAATCAATTAAATAGTAATGCATAATCTTAATATTATTTTATAATACAATCGTATAATCTTGTAATCTCAATTTAATGTAAGAAGAGGGGCAGCAGCCTAGTCGTTCAACTCTCTAGCTATAATAAGTTGTTAGTGAAGAAACAAGATGCACTCACCGACGGTTACGAGGCCAATAATGAGCCAGAGAATTCCATTTATCGTTTCATGATTCACGAAGAACATGATGGACGTATAAATCACGCTCACTAATAGACCAATCGCCAGAATCAGGCCCAGAACCACCCATGGTAGCATCATGAACGTATTTTTCTGTGGAGAAAGTAATATTTAATTTCCCCGTTAAATTCGTTGTACAGTGGAAGCTCGATTAACCGAATCAATCCTGCACCCAATACTATATTATTATGATATATACATTTACAACTGTATTCATTGATTCCAAAATTAATAACAAATATAAGTATTAGAGTTTTCAGTTGTTTAGAAGTTTTCGTTTATTCAACCCCTTTGTTCGTCGATCAAGTCGTTTAATGGTGGTTCTATTATTTTGAATAGACAGTAAGATTGAATGGATAAATCGATTTTTCTTAAAGAAGTTTACCTTCAGTGCACCAACTATAAGTAGCGTCGAAATTAGTATCGTCATGCAGAGATTTATGGCGAAAATGATCTTGACGACACTTTGGTCCAAAACGTCGATCAGTATTGTCTTCCATTCCACGTTCAGTGTGAAGATCATGATCAAGGAGATGATCGATAGGATCTGATTAATAAAAGAGCAAGTAACGGATCAGAATCGTATCTTATTTTTCATATCTAATTTGCTTCACAATCTGTCAGTCGCAAAGAATTATCATAGACAATATTATTATTGTTAATATTAGCAACTTACTATGCCGAGTATTCCGGTGAACAGTGTTCCCGCTTTGAGCGAGTAACACCTGCAACACGAATCGAGCTGCATCCTGAAAAACAAACGAAGCGACAATAATATAGATTTTGAGCGCAAGGAACGTTAGTTGGCAAATAGTTGGATTGATCGATCAGCGAGCGGTGCGAAAGAATTCAGTTCATGGGTAGAATTAGAAGCTCGCTTGTGCACGAGTATTTTTAAAGCTGATCGACAAGCAATTCCTCATTCCCGTTGAATCAACAATTTGCTTTTAACTTTTCACGAATTCCTCGTGGCTGTTTATTCGTGCCACACGTTTCACATCGATTCGAGGGTACGAATTTTCTACAGAAATGAAATCCAATTCGAAATAATTATTGGTCCCCAAAGGCTAACGCGTAGTGTAATATATACTATTATTATCATATCTTATCACTTATCATTATTCTATATGAAACTTTCAATTAGCATCAGCCTCTGCGTTACTGCTTCGTGACAATTGATCTTCAGTAATTCGAGATACATTATATTATACGTATATAAATAAAGTACAAAGAAAAAGGGAAACGGAGAAAATTAAGTAATGTTGGAATTAGTGAATTAAAAAATTGAATGGAAAAATGGAGGGATAGAAAAAGTTAGGACGGTGGTTTCTTCGTTTTTGCTATAAACTTTTATTATTTACGCCAGGCTGAGTCACGAAACCAATTTCGAGTATCGTGACGTAAGAATTCAGGTTGATCGAATTAAATGTCACGAAACGTTTCGTTTTCCTTTCCATGAATCGTCATACAAACCATAATATTCGTGTAGCATGTCGTAATCGTCGTAGTAACGGCGCCGTGTTACACCCACACCTTCTTATTTTTATTCCGAACCGTGCTCGACGTGGAAATATCAGCAAATTGCTCGCAAGCAACAGGGGGATACATAGTATCTTACCGAATCACAGCAAAGTCCACGATATTATCAAAATGTTTATAAAAATCATTTATCAGACCAAGGGCAAATTGGCAAATTATTGAGTTGCTTGGCAATTTTGTTTCACGAGGATAAGTAGAAAGTAATCTCTTTGATGCTTGGCAATCAGTGGACGCTGAATGGAGCAAACGTGGAATCGTCGGTTCCGAAATTCGGAAATTACGCAAAAACCAAGGGAAACGAGTGACGTCGGTCACGATCTCGGGTATGTGGTATCAAAGAGCGAAGTTTAATTCGCATCGCGCCGAGAATAGAGGGAATATAGGTCATTGGCATAGGTGGCCAGCGTCTATTTTAACTTCTTCGCCGGTCTGCCCGTTGCTGACCTTTCTTTTCGCGTTTATTATTTCTCCAGTCGGTCGTATCCGGACAACCTCCGAATTTATTTCCAGCCAAGAATTTTCCAATCGATAGGGATCACTATCCAATTAACCCTTCCTTTACTTGTTCCTCTACATGTCGATCAGTCGAAGAAATTTTCAATTTATTTACTCTTTTAGTGGACATTACACTTAGAGTTTCGTTTAATAATAAAAGGGGTATCCGAACAGAATTCGCGCACCTGTGAACCATTTGTATTTTCAACGATATAGAAGAATACCTGAAACACGATTCGAATGATACGTTTGGAACACATTTTACAGGCCACCGGCGTAAAAACCAGTAGAGCAGAAGATAATAACACGTTCGAAAGCAAAAGAAAAGGAAAAAGGCAGGGACGATGAATCGATAATGAGAGAAGCGCGATAGCCGTGAGATCGGTCGATATAAACGACCGTGACGGGTCATGGCGATCGCGGGACGTTGTCAGGGTCCGTCATGCCCCATAAGGAAACGCATATCTGGTTCCCTTGTTCCCGTGATTTCACTGGTTCACCTCGCGCAAAAAGGAAACGCTTCGCCTATGGAGAAGCAGTCGGTTGACATTGGCCAACGATCGTTTGCTCCACTCTACTTCACCTCAGAAGGCACGAATCCGTGATTTATTCCACCATTAAATGCCGCGGGACACGAGTCGAACGATTGTGTACAATAACCATCGATTCCTATGTGGATGCTTCCTTGAGACGCTTCCTTGAGATTCTTCCTACGACCAATGTATCATACGCGTTTGTTCACGGTCAATCGTGGTCCCCTTTCATCTTGGAAACAGTCGTAGTTAGTTTATGCGAATCAAGTGACAATCTGTTACGAGCTACAGATATCCGTGGATGTCTTTGGAGAAGGTAATTCGGTGGCCGTGCTGTTTTATTTTGAATATATTATTCCGTCGCTGCAAGAGATAGTTATAAAGCGTTTCACTTATATTTACCTAAATATTACTTTGTCGGAAGCGTTGATCAATTTTTTTTCTCAGCAGTTGGCAAAATTTGTCCATTAAAGCTATGCACATCCCTATCTACCGTCATCACGATGCCATCATCAAGGAGTAAAAAAAGAAATGACTTTGAACGAACGCTGTAGCTGGAATCCAACGCGTTACGGAATAATAACGTTTGCACGCAACCGGGTTATAAGCAGCGATGACACATGGAATTAGGTCAGCTCAGGTGAATCGTTTATCCGGTGTCGGCGTCAAAAGTGTGGAACAATCGCGATTCTATTCGCCATTCAACCCTGGAACACCTGGGAACGCATTTGCTCTTTTACGAGTATACGAGTAAAGATTATTAATGGAAAACATTCGCATTTCATCCCAATTTATTTTGATCGTAATTTCTAAGTAACTAAGCTTCAAACTTATTGACCATTTTGGTTGGCCACAGAAAGGTTAATGGATTAATCCGATGATATTAAATGGGGGAACTGGATGAATGAATCAGTACGGAAGACCACGGGTGCAGGTTCCGATACGTACATGCGTATAGTGACTTTGCCGGTTTGTTCGCAGTAGTATTCCCTATAAAAAGAGAAAAAAACCACGCGTTGCGTCATCGAGTGATCATGGTCGGCCTCGAGAGATCGTTTTCCACGAGAAAACTTTTGCTACGATGTTTCCTTTCAACAACGGAATTGAGGAATACAGATCAAAGTAATGATTCAGTATCGTTCGTATTTACACGTAAACAGGGACAGCAGAATAAGGGTTGTTTCTTGCTCGGGGTTAATAAGTGTTCGATGCTTTCATCCTTTCGCTGTGAAAATCGTATCGGGGAAAATTTGAGATTGCTCAGAATTGCTAGCGCTTTTTATTATTACACTTTCATGAGATTCTTCTCGCGTTTCTTTCGACAATTGCGTCTTTTAAATACAAAATTTCAATATTCTCAGGTGAAGTTTCGTCTACTCTTATCTTTCGTAGGTATACTTTGTATCTAGACCATTTCTTCTATACTTTCACTCATCTAAATTCACGAAATTTTCTTGCAACTGCTATTCTACGTAAGATCGAACCTTGCAATTTCCCCGACAAACATTGGTAATTTAATTCAGATCCCTCAACGATCCGTGTTTAATTTCTCGACAGACTCCACGTGGTGATCGAGGCACAAGAAAGAATAGAAAAAAAAGGAAACCTCGCGATGTGCGTGTTTTGGTAACGTGAACGCCATTATTCTTGACCCACATACCAAGCTCATAGAATATTAAAGGGAATAGAGGAAATGGACGATCTGTCGCTTACTATTACCCAGTTTTACTTTTCTCCTATAAGATCACGTGCTTCCATGAAATAAATATCGTAGGATCGATATCACGCAATCGTTTTACGCGAGATTACTTTGTTCCTCGGGATTCTAATGGAAAGAAAGTATTGATCGTTGTCCAACCCATAAAGAGACTAATCAAAAGTGATTGAAAGATTCGTATCGGACTTCCAACTTATTCATCGAATCTATGATTTACTCCAAGTTCGGTCAATCGCATTGTTTCGTTCACGCAGCGGGTGTGGTAAAACGTACCAGACGCTAACAAGCCAGAAAAATCGAGAAAAATGTGAAGTCATGAATTGTTTAAACTGTTCAGACGCGTCTTGATGTTTTTGTAAAGAACAAAATACATATATCGTATATCTGTACTTTATTTGATCAATTAATAGAATGAAACCGCTTATTATAGAATAATCTTCTTCATTTGCTAAATTAATTATATTAATCCAAACACTGTGATTAAGGATCAAAGATTTTACAGATGCATGTTTGTATAATAATATTCTTGTACTATTTGAATAAATAAAAAAACACTAATAATGTTTGATCCAGTACTTGGAAGACCACCCTGTATGAAAAACATGGACAGAAATTTTACCGAAAGTTAACCATTGCACGATGACGAGAAAGTTTAATTGCGGTTAAAGAGAAGCGCCGTGATATTGTTCGAATAAAAACGATGCACTGTGATTGATGGTCGAAAGTCGTCATCAGAATTTCCGATTCAGATTCTTATCGAGAGCCTTCGTTTCTGCAGCATCCGTTCCTTGACCTTCGAGTCAGGTGCAGTGGTGAACGCGGAATATCGATACGGAGTGGAGTGTTGCAATCGATTTCCGCGTTCGCAAAGCAAACAGGAGGAACAGTCACGTACTGTTACATTTACTTTTCGCCAGCCACCGTCAACATCTTTCTGTCTCTTGTCTACGATTTTCGTGGTCCAGCCGCGAATAAGTACTCGTTAACTCGTTCGCTTCTAGCCTCGACCCCGTATTTCTATTTTTCCCTCGTGTCCCTTTGCCACGTTCATTACATTCGCCTCAGTGGCGTCTGTCTTTTAAAACATCCCAGTTTCTAATTCGTCTTTTGGATTGTCGGTGACAGAACTCGTGGTAAATGACAAAGTAGAGGGCAGACATTAAATTTGGGTAAGCGTTACTATATACACGTGAAACAAATATTTCTTCGCGTTAATTTTGTAAGAGGAATCAAGCGAAGCGTTGCAATTCGAGAGAAAACGAATTATAACTAGGAATGGATCTAATATTGTACAGCAGTGAGATGTAGGACAATTAGGCAGGCAAAGTATAATAAAAAAAAGAGTACGATATGCGACGGTAAAAGTAAAATAAATTTTCAATTAAAACGAAACACAGCCTTGTAATATGTCGCGGAGGAGTTTTGTAAACCAAGTGAGATAAAAAAGTTGTTTATCGTAATTGAATACAAATGTATATTAGAATAAGACCTGAGTAAATCCTGCGGGCCAGAATGAATAAAAATCGATGCACTGTTAGGAGATCAATAATGGCGTATTACTAATTGTAAGACTCATTTCAGTAGTAGAAAATGAAGGATCACGAAGCAACAAGTTTAACGATACTTGAATGTTAAAGAAAATACCAGGCGATTGACGTTATGAAATTCTGTTTTGAAAACTGCAAAATACGTAAACGAATCAACAAGCACTGTGTTATCTGTGCCATTACGATATTCCATCGGTTATCAAAGTTCACGAAGTTCTTTCAACCTTTTTTCTATTACGTGACACTTGATAATCAGTTCATTCGTAGATAGCGAGGGACAAATTTCAGTGAGAAGGTGACGAGTCTCGATTATGGATGAACGATACAGGCAGGGTACGCTTGTCTGTGAAGTAAATAAATAACTAAAAATAGATAAATAATAAGTAACACGAAGCGATGTTAATTAATTGAATTAATGATCATTTATTAAAACAGTAGGTGTGGAGAAAATGTAGAGTGCGACGATAACGTTTGAAGGAGACGATCCTTGTATCTAGGGAACTCGTCTCGATTTCAGTAATACGAGTACAAGTTGTCGCTTTTGCAAGACTTTCATGTTGCCTTGAGCGATACGTGTTTGCTGACAATGGAAATTAGAATTAAATTAATGCAAGATTCAGAGAAGCGCGTGGAATATTATGCCGAATGGAAGATAAATATGTCGATGCGAATACAAATTCTGGAGGGATCGATTGATTTCTAAGTTGACAATCTGTAATTGGAAAATTAGAAAAGTTTTCATTTAAATAGAGTGGTGAAAATGTAATTAGAAATTTGGCTATCGAACTCAGAAAGTTGCAAATTTGAATTGCGAAAATTCAACGAATCCTAAAATCTGAAAATACAGATACTTGATACACCCGAGGCACACCTGAAACAGAGTTTCAAAGCTAACCAAAATTTGAAACTCCACATTTCAACGACACGCCAGGCTATTAATTACGCTACCGTTTTGCGTTTATCGTCGTACGAAGGAGCACGTTATCTTTGTGTGTTTCCCAAGAAGCCGCGAGGAATTTTTTAACATTATTTGCACATCTTGCACAGTGCACGATAAACACAGGCCACGACGCTTCTGGCAAATTTTGTCAGGGGCACACGCGTCCTCGTCGCAAAGCATTTTCATGATACAAGTGGATCGAAGAAATCGTTGGTTCGCCGATTATACAACTCCCAGCGATTATAGTCAATTACCACGGTAACGAATACTTTTCTCATGCGCAGACTCGATATACGTCTGTTGCAGCATTTTCTTTCAGGAATTTCAACGCAAACGAAACACTCCTTCGAATATAGAAAAAATTTATTATAGAAAAATTCCAAACCATACATTTCTGTACAATATTTCAACGACAACGATCATCGTTATCATAATTACGCCTTGCGTCGTAAATTTCTAAAAATAATACAAAACGTCGCGACGGCGTGTACTTTATACGCAAGTGTAACAATTATGGTATTGTTTATATCGAATGATTCTTTGGGTTCAATGGGTTTTATTCAAATCGTGCTGTTTTAGATCGCGTTACGTGGACTAAAAGTAAATCGATAATGGGAGAATGTGAATATAATATAACTTATATAATATAACTTTACTGAATGGAAGAAGACAAAGTGGAATGGTCAGATTTCTCTTAATCGATAAATCAGATTCCACAGCACTACAAATTGTTGATCTTTTCTTTACTGCTCATCTCCTAGCAAAAAGTGGGCCAAGTTGAACGAGTTGAATAAAGGAATGTTTTAGCCAGAACAGTGAAGAACGGTGAAAGCAAAGCTTATGTTCGCCAAGTGAAACGATTGCATGAATAAAAATAAAAAAAAATCAAAAGTAAATTACACTAAACTACAGCCACTGGGAAAAATAATAAATGTCCACCTTTCCAATTTCCAATTTCCACTATTACAATAACTATTTAAAAGCATCAGCTAAACGTTTGAAAGCGACATTAAGTTTAAAAACTCATTTAACCGAAACACCATCGGCATTGTAACTTTTCCAAGCGAAACGAAACATTGAAATCCATTTACTCACGTGAGGTGAATCGTGGTCCACCTCGCGGTGGTCTGTCACACGGGAATGGAAAAGAAAAGCGGAAGTCCTTGCACCCCGTTGCACCCCGGCGTCGCGGGTCGGCGTCGCGGGTCGGCGTCGCGGGTCGGGTCGGGCTGAACAAGAGGAAGCGAGAACGTTGCCGCGTCGTTTGGAGCGCGACGGAATCGCTGTTTAGGTCCAGAACGGTCCGCTCGCGATAGGAGATGGTCAGAAACTGTGCCAAGAACAGTACGTCGTCGCGGCAGACCGCGAAGCGTACACCTACGAAGCGTGCACCTACACCGGTGGCTAACCAATACAGCACCGTGCCGATCGGTTCCTCTCTACGCCGCAACCATTCCGTTCTGTTCGCCGAGCGATCACGCGCTGTTTTTCTTTCCAATGGAAATCACGAACGAGTTATGCGCTGTGCGGCGATTCACTGATAAATATTGTTAAGTTTAGGCGATGGACGAGGTGCGTGCACCAGTAAGTACTTACGTGTACCTGTGCGCTACCTGTGCGCTACCTGTGCGCTACCCGTGAGTGCTTATGTGCGCCTGTGTGTACTTGTGTCGGCTTGCAAGCACTTGTCGGGTACCTGCGAGTACCTATGCGAGCTTTCAAGTGCTTGTGTGGTGTAGCTGTGAGTACTTGCGTGTGTATGCGACCACGTATATGCGCGGATGTTGAAAGAAATTAATGACTTAAGGCTACAAGAAGGTTGATATAAAGGATGGTCGATGTGGTAGTAAAGTGAATAAAATCGGATAACATTTAATTGAACGGATAAGCGGTCGTTAAAAAATTACTGCGAGTAAACAGGAACTGTATTTAATTATATTAATTTAAGTACATTAAGCTCGTTGTGCCGTGCAATAAAACAGCGGGATAAGAGGACGACCGAATTGAATGAACCTCGTGCGAGAAGGTCGTCTGAATTAAACCGCCACTCGGAACTGATAAACTTGAAATCGACGAAATCTTTCGCCGTTTTCAAACCATAACATATTCCCAATAAACTTTCTGCTTCCATAATTACAATTTTATCACACGGGCAAGAAGAAACAGACGGGAAGAAACAGCCAAATATTATAATAAATGACGGTGTCCTTAAAAATTGCTTTTTATTCGTGACAGATAAACAGTGCGTTCCAAATGACAAGAAAGATTAACGTATTACGAAATATTGCATATTCAATATCCAACAAAACACAGCACAGCAACTTATAAAAAACGAGGAGAAAAAAAGCCGGAATACAAGGTTAATCGTTATGAGCGTAGAAACGAGGGAAATAAACTTGTAAATATCGTTCTTCCAATGTTCATCAATTGAACCATTCAAAGGCCAAATGGACCAACTCTTACCTCGATTAATTACGGTCATCGCCACAAAATCAAACAAAACTTTCGATAACAATCGACTAATAAATAATTTAGTGGAGAATTCAACGCAATGGACACCATACGCTAATTTCAATTTGAAAATTCTGGTCTCGCACAAAGCCAATATAAAACAATTTATATGTACATCTATCGATAATCTCCACTTTTTGCTACACAGAATCAATATCACTCTGGCGAATGAGCGGTTCAATTTCTATTCAATTACTCTCGTTCGATAAGCTCGTAGTAATCGGGAACTCTTCCATCGAAGATGCGTTGAGATCCGCCACAGACGTTTGATTCTGTGACGTGTCGGAAAGCTCGGTGTACGTGGAATCGAAACTGTCTGCCGATTGCATATTCGTGTTAACATGTTCCGGCGTGCTCGTGGTCGCGTTCCCTTCCACGTTTCGTTTAAAAATTCCAACTTCTCCGTTATTATCCGTTTCGTTGCTTCCATGCGTCTCTTCTCGTGTATTGGACACCCGGTAGCGTTCTCCAAGAGTTCCTTCCGTATCCGGTGCATCGATTACTTCTTTTATTTCTATCTCAGCGTAGAGAAAACTGGAACGAGCTCCATTGGTCGACGTTGCTTCGTCGTCGCAAGTGGCTGAAAATTTCAACAAGGAGGAACCGTTGTCTTCTTTGCACTGGAAGTCCTCGAGATCTCTCCGCGTTAAATGCAGCACCAATCGTTTTCCTATTTCCGCTTTCGAATTTGGCGAAGGCGCCTTCGAATCGGCTACACGACCAACAGAATTCAATTGATCGTCGCTCGCAATCGGACTGGTACTTTGGGAATTCAATTCCATTTCGGCGTTACTCGATTTTCTTTCTTCTTCTCTGAACAGGGAATTCGATCGGCGAATAAAGTTCAATTTATCGTCGATCATAATTGGACTGGTTTTTTCTTCTGAATTCAATTCCAATTGACAATTCGCTTCTATTTCTGTATTCTTCGAGTTCGTTGTTTCTTCCATTTCTTCTGTTTCTTTATGATTAGTAGTGATATTTTCATCAGACGCGAAAAACGGGAGGATCTTCACGTTCTCCGTAACACGTTCGATTAAATATATCATAGTTCTTTCAACTTCATTCTCGACTTTCGTTGCGCTTCGTTCACTCTCGGTTTCGGAATAGTCTGAAAGATTTTGGAACGCTGTGGAATCCAAGTTCGGTAGGGAAAGATACTCGTTGGAACAAGAAGACTCTTCTATTTCGTGGTCAATCATTTCTGGAAGCAAATAGCTATATTCTTCGTCGTCTTCATCTTCTTCTAATCCGTCCTCATTCTCCTTTTCGTTCCCGTACTCGACCCAGTATTCTTCCACCTCTGGCCCGCTGTCGGTTTCAAGTTTGTCGATTAATTTCGTGTTCTCCAATAGCGTGGTCGTCGATGTTGGCACGGTGTGAATTTCGAAGGGCTTCAGGGTCGACGTGGACCTCGAGATCTGACCGAGGGCCAAGATTTTCCGACAGAAATAAACCATGTAGAAGTAGACGACTACTAGCCAGAATGTGAGGATTACTTTAAACGTCACGTCTTTATTTAACTCGTTACTTTTGTCTCTCTCTTCGGCATTCAAATCCAAGGGCAGATTTTTTCCACTTTTCTCTAGTCTTTCAAGGGAATGGTTTTCTTCATTTTCATTTGCCCCTTCATTCACTGGCCGTTGAATTTTCTCAGTCTCTTCTTCCTCGAATTCTGTCCGTCCTTGATCCTCCACGATTTCTTCAAGCCCGTCTGATCTAAAACTATTTCTATCGTCTATTATCTTAAGATTTTCCTCGATAACTCGATATATAATATTGTCTTCGTTATTGGATCCTCCATTCCCGTCCATTTGATTTTCTTCGTTGCCGAAGGATCGTTCGACCCCCGAAGAGACGATCGTGCACTTCTTCAAAGTGTTCACAGTATTCGCGAAATAATTATTGCCGTTCGATGCGCCTTCCAAGGATCCTGTCAGTCCTCTAGCATCTAAGACAGTCTCTACGATTTCATGGTCGTCGAAATTCAGAAACTGACCAGAAGAAAACGACAAGTTAAGTATTGGGCATTCGTTTCTCCTCAAGCTGTTCACTGCATCAATTGCCCCAACTTTCTCGTCACATTTCTCTGTTGAAGTATCACTTTCCGTAATTACTTCGTACACATTGCCCTCCAACGAGAACAGATTTACTTTACTCGCTTCTATATGCGCAAGATCCTCGACCGTTTCTTCAGGGACATCGCTGGAGGTGTCAAAGGTAGTGATTACAATGTCGGACCACCTGACCACAACAGGAAACCTAATGTCTGTACAAATATCTTCCACGACGAATCTGAGTAATCGTTCCATCATTTCGTCCCCTTCTTCACCGACTTCTTCGCCTTCTTCGTTTTCTTCCTCCGTCTGTTGAGGTCCAACTTCGTGCTCCATCGTACGCCGAAGAATATCGCAATTGTCTGCGGAAAAGTTCTCCAAAATCGGCTCGCGATCGTTGAGACATCCCAAAAGTCGAATCACTGTCGGCCAAACGTTTATCACAAGGTGATTCATCTCAATTGGTTCTATCCCTTCGAACTCGATATCGGCATCCATTTCAGAATTAAGGGGCAAGATAATGGAACCGCAGGGATCAGTTTCTTGGTGAATGATCTCGTCGGGGTTTCGTAGTCTACAAATGCTTGCCAGGAAATTCTGTTCCTCGTGCGGCAGAAGCGGCAGTTCCTCCATTATGGTTCCCATTGTCTCAACGGTTGGATGGAAATTAATTTCGTCGTGTTCCAATCTTGGCTGTCCGTTATTCAACATATCGTTCATCAGTAAGATTTCATCTAACAAATCTCGATGACGTCGATCGACGTCGATGGGTAGATCCGAGAACGCATGGTACAGCATTCTTGTGGTGTCTTCGTTCACGATGCTTCGCTTTTGGGGCCCTTCTCCTTTTGGAACGCTTGGATTGCTCAGGATTACAGAATTGTGCGTGCAAGTTACTTCGATGTTTCTGGCAAAGTCTGTTGAATCTGTGGCTCGTCTCGATGGAACGAATTCTTCGTTACTTCGCGATGGTTCCAAAATTTCTTCTTCGGGGTATCCGACCAGGAGTCGAATTTCCGATTCCGTTTCTTGGAGTTGCGCCACCTTGTCTTCTTCATCTCCGATCTCTCCTCGGGTCTTTGCTGCTGGTTGACGTTGGTTTGCCATTTCCGTATCGCCTGGAATTGATGAATTAGAGTGAAACAGAGTAGTCTTTGAAACTTAGGAACATCTTCTGTGATTAAAACGAAGCAGATCATCATAATCTTTTCGAATGAAGTCGCATGTTTTGTGATACACCCTTTATTCTTTATAAAAAAAAATAAACTACTTATTATTAGTAGGAAGAAACCATTAATTTATAACATATTTAAATCTCAAAAATACTGGTGAACGGGTTAAACAAATACTACCGCTCACTTTGCACAACAAGTCTCGACTCATCCTCCTGATCAATTGTGCCGGAGGACCAGATAGAAAGCTCATTTTTCATTTCAGCCGACGTAATCGTCGCGAAGGATCCGTAGCCTATGGTTCCATCTGCTTCGCCATCCACAGCAGTGGCAATTTCATCGCCACGATCTATCTCGCGACCAAGGAACTCCACGGTACACTCAGGATGTTCATAAACATGTCGATCTTCAACAACGGACAGCCCATCCTCGCTAGAAACCGTCAGGCGATTTCTAACATCCTCCTTGGCCTGCATCCTCTCCAACTCACGACCCCTCTGGACGCCCTCTATTTTCTTAACAGAGGCCACAGATACATTCTCCTCTTTGATTAACTTCTTAGGCTTGCTGTACTTCGTGTACAGTTTCCTCGTGTCCGTCTCCACAGACTGTTTCCTCGTCCTCGTCCCAATCTTCGTCTGTCCCCTGTGCAGTCTATCGAAATTCTCCATCAGTTTATCCGTAATCTTGTTGACCTTGGACAGCTTAGAGCAAGGATAGACATCGTTGGAAATACTGGCCAGCTTCTCACCAGCCACGAAGACCTTGTCTTCCCTGGACTGTAGGACTGGCATTGTTTCCGTTTCCGTAGTAGCGTCAGCGAACAAGTTCTCTTTCCCTAAATAAACATCGTCCATTTGTTGCACACTTCTAGGATTATCCTGTTTCAACTTGGCTTTCCTGGATTGCGATCGATTCTTCAAGCCTCCAGCGACATCGTCTGTGGAACTTCTTGCCGAAGGTAGCTTCTTCCTTGCTTCCAGCTCTTTCTTGTCCTCAAATAGAGTCATCTCGTTGTACGCCTTCAATGCTCTCATTTCTTTCGCCTCCTGTTCCACCAAGGACTCTGCTTTACCTTTCCACTTGAACTTCTTCGAACTCGGAGTAGTCTGCTTCTCTGCAGCCTTCTTGGGCAGGTCCAGGAGCCTCTTGATGTCCGCCGATCTCCTCGAAGACGTTGTTGAAGGGATGGTCTGAGTGGGGACCTCGTTTTGAATCGCCTTCGGGTACACAGGTGGTTTTCTTCGATAGACTGTGTCGAGCATAGACGGTTTTGCCACCTGGGGCAAAGTGAGGGTAGCAAAATTCTCCACCCTGCACTTCGTCGTAGACTTTCGGCTCTCGTTCTTCTTGTCTGCCTTTGTTATGGACGAAACGGAGTGCTTGTTGTCCATCTGAGGCATCCTGCACTCGCAGACACTTTTGTCCGATAGAGATTTCGCCAGGTGTGGCGGTCTCTTCTGGGCGTCCAGGGTTTTGGGCAATTTTTGTCGCACGGAGAGTTTGGAATTGTTACGCCAGAAGGAGTTGTGCAATTCGGTGTTGGGGTGGCGGTTGTTGTTGGTCGGGGAGGTGTTCGGGGCTTCGTTTTTCAGGCGTTTCCGTTTCAGCGATTTTCTGCGTTTTCTTGCGTCCTTGAGGACGCAGGTGGCTCTTCTGGTTGGAAAATCGTCGGTCATTTGAGTGAACGCGTCCTTGGTACGAATTGAGGCGCTTTCATTGGATTCGTTGTTTTTTAGGCGAGTTAGGTTTTCGTTGGGGTTCTCGTTCATTTGGACGACCGACGAGATCACCTGTTCACGATCGGTCTTCAAGGAAGAGGACACAGATATTTCGTATCTGTGGAAATTGAATTGGGGATGATTCGTGTTTGGAGAAATAAACAGCAACTTCAAAAGTTATTCCAATTACTTTTGGTACTCTCTTAAATATTTGTCTTTATATTGCTGTTGTTATCATTACTACTAATTTACACACCTCACGACGTTTGGGAATTTGTATACAAAATATTTGCCTCGTTATACCGTTATACAGCTGTAGCAGCATTTTTGAATCGCTTATATTAATATTAATTTTCATTGTTATCATTATTACTATTGCTAATATTGTTCCACTTGTGCATACCTGTTCATATTCTCGAAATCACTGGTCAGATGGTAGGCAGCTCTTAGGTTCTGCATCGTCAATTGATCGTTTTGCATTAGCAAATTGGTGGGTAACAGTACTTCGCGATTCGTCTGTCCAGGAAACAGACTCCACTTCTTCTTCTCCAATTGTTGTAGCAGACACTGCAATTCCGAGTTTGTCGCGAAGTCCTTCTCGTAGCAGCCGTCGAACACCTTCATCGAATCTTTGTAGAACATTGGAGTATTCGTGTCGCCAAAAGAATACTCGGGTAAATTGATGTTTAACAGTTCTCTGTCGACACCCTGTATGTACGGATTCAGGCTGCTCTTCTGCACGGAACTTGTGCCTTGTAAAATTGAGAAAAGAAAATGACAGGAAACAGAAAAGAAAAAGATACGCCTTAGATAATGTTTCGCCAAATTGTTTAAACATTATAATAGCTGCTGGCCTTTCATAATTCATATTAAACAAAAATCGAAGTAAGCGACAACCATGTATGAAGGAATTAGAAAACATAAGAAAAGCTATTTCTGTATACCCATACAAAATAACATTAATAGAAAAGATAAGATTTTGGAAAACATATGACTCCAATTATTTCAAAGCATATCCCTTTCTTTTAATAAAAAGTCGACGGATAGGGCATTGGACATTTCAACTAAGAAAACTTATAACAAGATCCTGTGAAATATACCATTATTCACAGCAGAGTTCGTGGAATAATCGGTGTTCATTTGCGTTTCACTTTCTCGAGCTTTCGTCGTATCAATAGCTTCCAAACTACCCACCATGTGTGCCGTTACACTTAGATTCTTCAGAATTTTCGACAAATTTCGTACACCAATCGCAGCCTGCCCGTTGTACAATTTCGACACGGCCACCGTTTCATTTTTCTCAACCATCAAAACTTCTTCGTCGCATCTGTATTCATTCATATCAACGTCCAAACCACCGTCGATTTTTTCCACACATCTCAATACGTCCAGATCCTCTTTCAACAATTCGTCCATAAATTCATTGTCACAGGTGTGATAAGTCTGATCATTGGGACATTCAGTGTGCTCAAAGTTGTCCACTTTTCTCCCTTTGTCAGGACTGTTGTTAGGCGTGGATGTTCTCATCGCGACGTTTCTGGATAAACAACAGATCTCCACATTTCCTTGAACGCGGTAATCGTCCGGCAAGCAATTGCAGCTGAAAGGCTGCTGCGATTTTACAGGGCTGCAGATTTTTTCCGCGTCTTGAATAATGTTTCCAACGCAGGAGAGGTCAGTTGGGTCCCGATTTTTCCAAGAGGAAGAGTTCTTTTTGGCATCGATCACGTTGCTGGGTGAATATACCTCTTCTTTCGCAGAGAAATCATCAGTGACAGACGCGGGGTTGCTTCTGGAATCTGTGGGCTTTGTATTTGGAGAGTTGTCAGTTATTGTCTTGGCTGGATTGGTTTTTGGATTCTCTACGACTTCGGCCGCGTGGGTCTTTGTTTTTGGCGTTGGAGAATTTTTTGGGAGATCTCGTGGGTCTCCAAGTGGAGGACCAGTCGTTGGCGACGGGGGCGGATTGTCCTGGATTGATGTAGAAATTTTATTACGCGCTTTCGCATATACTTATGGGGAATAAATTAAGCAAGCTTTATTTTGTAAACGAAATACGTTGAATTGAATAAAACCAAATTACCGAACCTAACTTGGGGAACCAACTTGTGGAACCAACTAACAAAAAATTACTTAACTCATTTATTTATTTATTTCAGTAAACAAACCATTCAACGTCTGCACTTACCGAAACAAAATTACTCCCGCCAGCTTCACTCTTCTCTATTCTATTCCTAGAGCCCTCGTGACTTTTCTTAGCCTTCTTCTCAAACACCCTTTTCCCAGGTTCATTTCCGACGGGCATTAAAGACCCCTTTCCAAAATCGTATTGACTAACCATGGACAAGTATCGACTTAAATCTCTAGGACTATTTAAGAACTCCTCGTCCTCCTCTTCCGTCAGTCGCCTGCGAATTTCTCTTTCCCTAATCCTAACACGAGCTTCATCGATCTCCTGGTCGGTCAGGCCAAGTATCCTCATCGCCTTCTGTGCAGGTGATAAATGAGGATTCTCGATGATACGTGAAATTGTGTCGCTGGTGTCGTGCGTATCGTAACTCTCCCATGATATCAATGTGGTGACGGATCGTGTTCTGTATTTCGACTCGGCGATCTTCAGGCATAAACGTGTTGCGATCAGGTTCGAGTCGCTTCTCATGTTTCTTCTTAAATTTCGTGTTTCCTCGATGCGACGGAGTTTCAGGTATAGACAGGAATTACAGTACCAATTGTAGCTGGCGAATACTGGAATGTTTCTTTATTTTAGTGTTTTGCCATTACTATTGTACTCGTAATTGTTCTTATATTTATTAGTCTTATTATTTTGGACGGTGGTATTTAACCGTTATATTCTGTTAAGGTTTGCACGACCAGAGCCTAATTGTATATTACCATAACTTATTAAAAATGATAAATTTTAATCAAAATTGACGAATCAATATGCGCAATTTATTTTTTCTCAAAATTCAAATATTTAAGATTTGTCAGTTCTAAATAGGAGAAGCGAAATTAATGAAAAAACGAGAATGCGATAATATGTATAGTAGCGGAAGATAACATAAGGGTTAATTTAATTTCAGGTGGAGAAGACTTACGTAGAGGCACGACTTTTACCAGGACAAATTCAAGGAAGATTGGCAACGAGAATCTTTTATCGTACCAAATTAAAAGGCCAACGGCCATCACGATCGCTTCTAGTACGACATTCTTGAAGAAACTTAGAACTAGCCATGGCAGCAGCAAGTTGGGGCGGCTCCATGTTATTATGGGATAGAAGTTTATCAGGTAGGACAGGGTGAACACGTGGGCAATGAGGATCCTCGCGATTACGATGTACGATAAAACTACCAACGAGTGGAACATGAATAATACAGCAAATTAATACAAATAATTTAGATAGCATAAGTATTTGATGCATATTAAATATGAATAAAATTTCTGTTCATAGTATAACAGTCTAACCAGCTTTAATCCTTTCCTCGCCAATGGTATCGAGAATGAGTGTTTCCTGAGATAAAGAGAGGTTCCATATTTGTTCGAGCTTGTTGGTCCATTTAAGAGGATGCCAGTCTAGAGTGCTATTAACCTATGAATAATATATATGTTACTAATCTAATATTACTCTCTAATTGCTCAATGTATTCAAATATTCAAGCCCTTCTAACACTTTATAAGGAAATATGAAATTGTTGGTTTGGCTTTGCCACTGTTGGAATTATTTTTCATTTGATCTAATTAAATCCTTTACTGGTTACACTATCACGCGAAGCCTAAATATTCTACATTATTTCGAATACAAAACGTTTTAACTGTGAAATGTATATATGTAACTCTACAATAATAACATAATATTTCTCCAGAATTCACCAACTCTATGTACAGTCCTTTCTGACAAACTGCGAGACGCACAGTCGAAGGTTAGAAAGGTTAAAAATGAAAGGAGAGGAAAAGAAAACGTGGAAAAAATGCTGGACATTCGAGTGAAAATTTACCAAGCCTATAAATGTCATTATCAGTCGTTCGGTTCGAAAGGAAACACCAAAGAGACGTCCAAGGAAGCTAGGCATCAGGAATACGAAACTGTCCTATGAGCCGGAGGACCAGCGGTCGGGAATTACTCGGGCGTCGATCATCGTCGACCTGGTTCGCTAATTAAAGATCGGTGGATCACGAAAATCTTCTTTACGAAGATCACCTGGGAATTTCGAGGTGTTTCATTCGTATACCGTCACTTTAATTTTGACGCGTCAGGCTTGCGTGTCGGTGTTCCGTGCTCAACAAATTCCGAATTGACAATTGATAGTGGACGGACGAAAACAAACGAGAGAACGGACACCATATGATATTATACGCAGTGCATTGTCGAAAGGGGAATCGCGTCAAGTTGAATTTGGTGAAATTCGTTGAAATCTGGAATCAAGTGATAGTCGAATTTAGGTCGATGCACGATTACGAAAATATCGTCCTAACTAATTTAATTCATATATCTCCGAGATTGGGCATGAGCGTACAAGAGAAACGAACACTCTCGAGGAAGAATATCGTTCAGATCAGAGAACAGAGATACAGTTGCACATGGTGCATCGTGTCCTCGTTTCGCGCTACTTGAAACCGTACGTGCGTAACACACGGTAACATTACGAACCCTTCCGAAGCGGTTCCAGTTGGTGGGAGGAACGGTTTTTCTCAGTCAGAGAGATCGTTCATCTCTTAGCCCACTGTTTCAACGAGTGAACGATTCTTTGGAGAACGTTCCATCTTGCTTTAGTCGAAGGCAATTTTGCAGGGGAAATATTCTTTCCTTTCAATCGAAATGGAATTTCATTTTCGAACTAAGGAATTTGTGTATTTCTATCTGCTGAGGATTAAGCAGAAAATTAAAGAGAATTGGGTATCAAATTATTGTAGGACATGGGTTTCTAGAATATTAGGGTTTAAAATTTTCGTCGATTTTTGCGATAATCCGTTTGTGGTATTGCATAATTTTGTGATAACATTCGATGAATAATGCAAAATTTTGTACTGCGCCTGTATATTAGAGAGGCCGCTGAACACAGTTGTACAACCGATTCCATACTCCCAGGCGTTACCGAGTGATCACAATTGCAGCGTGAAAATACTTTCACTATTATTACATTACGAAAATGTTTTTTGGTGCACGAATTAATTTGTTCATACAGTCCTATTATTCATAATTAAAATTTGAGAAAATAATATACTTCTCTATATTCTCTATAAATCCTTAACAGTAGAGCATGTATATACAAAAGTTCTGTATTTTTAGTGGAATGAACTCATAATTAATTAGTAAAGTCGCTTTTATTACTGCATAAGTATATTATAAACACCTGAGCACAGTACACATTAAATAGAATACTCTCTCAGGACATAAAAACTCACGTTTGTGAGAAACCCCATGACATCCGTTGCTCATCCGTTTCTTTGTCTCCCCCTTAATTCAACGTCGAAAAACAACACGCTATATATACAATGTATCCACTGAAAATAAATACGAGAAGAATTTTCCTTCCCATAAGAAGCACGACGAATTCATTTTTAATCCCACATTCACCGTTCAACGATATATACTTTCTCCGATTTTACAATCTCGAATCGCGTAATAATATATTCTTCATTGTCTTTTAACAAGTACCGATCCTCGAAAGCAGGACACAATGGAACGAGAACATCAATCAAGTTTCATCATCGTGCTCGACTAACGCAACTCCATAGAATTAATTGTCAAACTTTCCCGTCACTTCCGGGGAAGGCGAATTCGAGGTAGTTACTTTCTCTGCGCTGAAAAAATCCGATTTCCCATAACACTTGAACGCTTTAAAGGACGATGGGATCCTTTAACCTTTGTGTCGAAATCCAGGTAAATTTAATCACTTTAAACATTCATTTTAGAAACGCAAAGAGTAACCGAATAATCTCTGCTCCATAAAAAGAAAAATATATGGAACATTTCGCAAGAGAGAAAAGCAGAGTGAATTTTCAACTCTGATTATGCCAATAGAAATATCAGATTTGAAATTTGAAACCCTTCATCCTTCGATGGGTAGGACAAATAAATCGTTGAATTACTCAACAGGCCTCATCGTAGCCGTGCTCGGAACCAGGAACCACGTAATTAGGATCGCAGACGGTGTCCTTGACCGCCTCCCTGACATTCGCCTTGAACACCCTATAATTCACCTTACCACTATCGATAGTCCCATACAGATACATGGCCAGTCTATTCGAGAGTATCCAAACACTCTGATCGTACTCGTGATCAACCTTGATGTCATTTGGAAAGACCAAGGACAAATTGCTGGTACCAATGACGCCGAGGTTCTGCGGTATATACTCTTTCCTGGTGTCCCAACACCAGACGGAATCTCTCGTGACCATGTTGAAAAACATCACGCCGTTTCTATCCACGACTGAGCCCGAGGAGTGACCGTAATCTTTGGCCCTGGGTCGGCCGATTGGCATGAAATAATCCGTGTTCTCCTCGGCCGTCCTCTTGTCTCGAAGGATCGACGTGGAGACGGCGAATTCTCGAAAACTGGACATCGGATGAAAGAACAGAGTCCTGTCTTCGCTGATGTCCACTGGACTCAGAGCTATGCCAAATATTCCGTCTGTCCATTGGAACTTGAGCCCGTGAAGTTCGTATTTGGATGCCAGCGGATCTGGATAGAACAGATGGTGCTGGATCCTGAACGAAGTGTCCTTGAAGAGATCGTACACCACTAAACCGTATCGAAACACGTCGGAGGCATAGGCCACGGCTGAGCCGCAGACCTCGTTTCTTATGTCGACGACGATGTTCGCGTAGAGAGTGTCCTCTTTCACTTGGTCCTCCGGAATAGTGTATTTCTTAATTAGAGTGTCGGTTGTCAGGTCGAAGATGAAGATCGCTGGGGGGCAGGCCGTTTTGGGCCCTTTGGCTATGTCCACTTTGCCGGAGTCCAGGACCCACAGGCGGTCGCACTCGTCTACTTGGATCCTGAAGACGGAGGTGAGACCGTCGCAGTTTCCTGTGGATACGAATTCACGTCAGGGAAGTGTGTTGTATTTTTTACTTTCTTTTTTTTCATCAATAAGGGATAATTTACTAATGGGTGTGTTTGTGTTTTGAATATATACCTTGGAAAATATCTGTGTCGATTATATGACTGTAATATACAAAATTGAACCGTACCTGGTTGATGCCATCCCCAATCTGGATACGGTTTCAATCTTGGGCTCTTCGTCTTGGATTTTTTCGGTACGGTGGCCAATGTCGCTGGAATGCCATCTTTCCACTTAGGAAGGGTTATGAAGACTTTGTCTCTCCAGATTTCGAGTCCCAGGGGCAAACTGTTCTCAGCGATGAATGTTCCGTCGAAAATAGCTGAATCCCTTGCCTCGATACTGTCATAGGTGTAATCGATAGCAGACCACGCGTACACCTGTCGAATGAATTCGTTCATTTCCGAGCAATTACCTGCATGCGGGTACTTAATTAGATATAGTGCGGCTGGAAAACTTTCGACTGTATGTTTCTATGCGTACACGTCGACAGGTAAAAATCAATTTTATTTTATTTCATTTTCCATGCGCGTGCTAGTGGTACTCAAAGGATTAATAATATTTCGAAGTGTTTCACTTATTCTAACTGTTCTCTACTCTTATCAATAACGAACCCCTGTCATCTGTCTCACTAATTTATGAATTATTTAGAACGAAAATAAATATTGTATCAGATCGATAATTCGCGATTGTTCATAGTTACACAAATAATTCTGTTCCTCGAAATGACCTGTATATCGAAGAACATTCAAAGGGTTAAGAAGTTTGTAATTATTCACCAGTTCCATGGCTGGCCCAACGTAATCATCCTCGACGTGTCCTCGACCAGGATCGTAATTAAATCCATGCGATTCCAATTGGTTCACCGAGCGTGCATCCGCCCTTAGTACATTGAAGGTGGCCCCAGGTAGTTTGGAATGAATTCTTCGTTCGAAAGGGTGTGAAAAATAGACACCGGAGTCAGGTGTCGAGCCGTAGAGATGATTACTGTACTCTGGAGTGGTGTGCAGTCTGTCCACTGAATTCTCTTCAAGTTTTCGTGTCTCACAGTTCACGTGACCAGGATGAATGTCCTGACCCGATATCAATGTCTTATAATTCCTTAGAGACTGGTGCATCGAAATAAATCAATGTCTAACGTTAATTGGTTATAAGAAATAGAAGTTGGTAATGTTAATTTGAGAAGTGAGAAAGATCTAATATTACTGGCCTTCTAATACAAATGTATTACACTGGTGACAATGCTAATCTTTTACTAAACCAACATTTGTCATTTAATATTATCTATTTCAATGCATTACTGTTCATTAGGCTAACAATTACAAAATTAATTTCCTGTTATTTTTCATTTTGTTTGCTTAAAAAATTCGGCATTACTAATATCTATGTATTGTCACTGATTAAACGAAATTGTTATATGTAGAACTAATCCATATGAAACTTATCTTTCAACAAAATTTCCCTATGTTTCCATTTAATTTCCTATATTCCCCGATTAATATCACACGTTTCATTCAATTAATTACTATTCATATATTCCCCTGTTTGCGAGTGAGTGCAATCTTGAAACGATAACTCAAAACCCTAACTTAAAATTGCGTCATTGAAATGAACATGATTTATACGTACCGACCGAAAACCAGAAGACACGCTTCTCTGTCCCATCGTTTCAATGTCGTGCGAAAGTGCGTTACTTCCAGGCTGAATCGCGATCTGCTGGAAGCCGAGAAGGCACATCGACAGCAACCAACGCATTGTGTTGGCCATTCCTGAAAAACGACGACCTTTGTTGATCAATTTCGCGATTTCGAGGTTCAACGTTGACCTAGTTATCGCGATCTCGATTAATATTTCAGCTCTTGCCGATCAGAATTTCATAAGCGTTATGAAATTCACCCTGAATAATCATAGTAATATTTTAGTTATCACGAGTGAAGTAATGAATACAGTTGTTTGCTGTTTGCAGTGTAACTCTAATAATAATATTAATGAATTATTTTCCAAATATTTTTAATGCGAAGTTTCTGCAATGTGTAATATTAATTTTAATTGTAATGTTAATATTAATCACAGTATTAACAGGCAAATGGGAATGATGAAATATTGAATACTTTAAAATGGGATCGCAAAGTAAGCAGACGCTTATTCGATACTCTGTGACATTTAGCAACGAAGCGGAATAAAGGTTTGCAATATCTAGATGCACGATAAACTACTCCCAATGGCGTTTATAATTAAATTGGGTCCATGAAAGTGACTGAACGGGAGAATGCTGGGCGCGTCTCACGATTTCAAACGGTGCCCCATACTTGGCGATATCGTGACAAGCTTCTACAATTATCGTTACTTTCCTATCGATACCTCTCAGCGGTAATGTGCTCTTTCATGCTCGACTTTGTGGCCGTGAGCATAATAATACCTCTTACACGTAATATATTGATGAAACCACGAAATCATTCCACCTGGATTAATAGTTTCTTTCATTTCACTATTTCATTTAATATAATTTCTTGTTTGCCGATATTGGAGAATGATTAAACATTTGAACGGACATCAATTTTGCCCATCAGACGTATTCGAACAATATTTCAAATTAATTTTTTTCCTTGAGCTATTATTGTTAAGACTAGAAAGAAATATTAATTTGTTAAGTTTGTTTTCTAAGCGTAAAACGTTTCATACAGTGTCGAGAGAGTTTTATTGAATTACAGAAATAAGCACATTGCATCACAGCGAGCAGCTGTATAACTTTTAATTAACACGATCGCGTCGTCGACAGGTAGGTAGACGGTGACTTTGAAAAGAAAGTGAACACCGGTTAGCACAGTGGAGATGATTTTACGGTTTAACAACTTTCAAGGTGGCGATACTTGTCTGTGTATGTACACTTTCCCTGAAGAAAACTATGAAAAGTTGCTACGAATACAGTACCATAACGGTAGCACGAATTCCTTTCGATACAAAAATGAGTTCAAGCGATTAAATGCATAAAATTATCACTTACATACATTAAAGTTGCATGCATATATTCTCTTAATAATTGACGAGGATTTAATAAGCCACTTGTTTTATCAAATAGATCTTTATCGAACAAAATAATTAATTAAAATTGCTCTATATATGACGAAAACAAAACAATTCATTTATTTATTCCTACATTTAGTGAAAATGGATTCATTGATTTATTATCATTGGAAAAAAATATTATACTATACAAGGAATTTTGTATAGTTTGACAAAAAAGCAGATGTATTGTATGTAAACGCTGTTTATGTACGTCACTTTATTTTTAATGTATACTCGATCAACGTACATGGGCAATAATGGGAGACAATACCTTATAAGTACGTAACTCTGCTTAGCTCTTAATTGAGTCTTCAAATCGATTGAATCGGAGCATCACAGAGCAGGTCAGGTTCTAACAATTACACCTGCTACAATCGTCGAACAAATTGCTCTTCTGATTCTATAATAAATAAAGGTAGCTTCGATTATTTGACCATCGATTCGTGATTCGAGTTTGTCTACGCGAACGCGAACCGCGAGGCACGAATACAATAAATGACGATAAACTCGGTTGACATTTCGTTAATAAATATTTTCTAGACTCTCTACGTGAAGTACAAATGCAGTTCCAGGTCAGAGAAATGAATTTGCAAATATAGTATAAATAAAGAATAGGAAAAATATATGAATTATAATAAATATATTATAATAAAACTTAAATAATAACCCAAGGCTTGGAAACTCGAAAGGGCTGTATGGAATGAAGAAACGCACTATGGGATGAAAATAATAGTAGCAATAAAATTACAGAATGTGTAACTACCAAACTCATATCACAAGCACATTTCTAACGTTAAAAATCAGGGAAATAAAATACAATAAGAGAAGAAAGATCAGACTCATTGTCAGTTCCCAAGCGTAACAGTGACAACGTTAACTAATAAATTTGAAACTCGATTCACGAAACCGTATCCAACGTAACACCTTAATTCCCCGAGATCTTCGAACCCTTGCCACTAATCAGAGTACCTGAAATATCCTCGAGACTCACGAAGAATGTTCCACGAGGTGCCCCATTGATCCTAAACTCTCCCTGGTACCACGATCTCACTAAACATAAAACCGAAATTTCAACCTACTCTAATGGAACTCGATCTCTTCTTGCCACGCGACAAATAAAAAAAAAGGAAAAGAGAGAAATAGAAAAAGAAAAAAGACGAACCAAGAAATAATTTGAGGAAACTGTAGGTTGCTGGTGAAGTTTCTCGACGAAGAATCGCGGGCAACGCGCGACAGATGATGGTCAAACGAAGATGTTCACTCGGGATGAGAACGTGGACCCTACCCGACTGCTACATTCACTATCCGGGTCATAAGTGTGTCTAGGTGTACTACGAAAGGAGAGAATGGCGAATCCCTTCTCTCGAAGAAGATTTTCCCTCTCGTCCGTGTTACGAGGCACTTTGGTATAGGTCATTGGCGGCGAGTTCATGGGAGATGCTTTCGTTCATGTGAAATCGAGGAAAAATTCATTGCGTTAGATAAAAAAAAAAAAGAAGGAAATGTATGTTATGGAGTATGGAAGAGGCATTTTATAGGAGATCAATGGAGTGATTAATTCGATGAAAATTAATGTCATTGTTAATACTTGTTTTAGAATTGTTTGACGGGTGATGGTATGTGGGCTCGTCGAAGGTCGTTGATTAAAGGTGATACCTCGGGTGATATTTCAGTGGTGTTCGACGTTGTGCAGTTAATCGGGTACGTTTAGGTTGAAAATGCGATTGCGAGTGGGTTGTAAATGAATTGTAAAAGTGTTTTTGGGTGATCGATTCTAAGTCTGCCTTATTTTCGCACAATACTATAATAATTATCCGTGGCACTGTTCAAACAACCACAACGAGTATTATTCAAAAAATAATATAAGCGTATAATTGTGAGACAATTGTGGTAGAAAAATAAAAGGAACGAATGCACGTTTCAATAAATAACCATTGCAGCGTGAAAGGTAAAATCAGTGAGCACCGATTATCATCAACAGCTGACTGTTAACTAATGAAAACGATTTAATTAAACGAAACAGTTCACCGCCGTTTTCGCCATATCGTAAATCACGCGCACCATAATTTATCGATTGAGTAACGCGTTCAATTATATCGGAACATCTATCCACAACACCATCCATATTTCAACTATTTCTAAGAGCCTCGTGTCCTGGTGCATTCGCTACTTGCGCCGATGCTCGATATTTAGAGCAACTTTTGAGCAATCGTTCCGCGTTACGAAACAAACGAATACGTTCGACCGAATAGATCGTAGAGCATCGTTACGCCAGCCTTAATCTCGTGAGAACTCTTTTAAAGTTTCTTCGATCGAAAGGATATAGAGTGAATCGCGAGGGCGAGGAAAAAGGAAAATAAGAAGAAGAAGAAGAAGAAGAGGACGGAGCAGAAAAATAAATTGAACGTGAAAGAGATTAAAATTCCACGGAGACTGGCTTCCATTCAAGGCAAAAGCACTTGGCACTCGCTTAATGATTCCATAGAAAGTGCTCTAACGATTGCAACGTTATAGATGTGCTAAGTTATCCTGGCGAATCCTTCGCATTCGTGAAAAAAACACGGTGAATTATAAGTAGACACCGGCTGTTTATGCAAATGCATATTTTTATAGAAAACAGATAGTGCAACAGGACTTGGGCAGAAATATGTTTTATGATTAGAGAATTTTGAAAATACAGTTTCAATGTATATGTTTTATATTTATATACGGAATAAGTTATCTCAGATGTTATTTACCCTGTACATATCTTTCTCGTGGTATGTCACAATAATGGCAAAATGTATTGTTAATGTTGTATATTTCCCCTGCATATTTGCATATCTTCTGAGCATAAAAATCCGCAGTCTAATTATAAGTAATATTCTATAATAAGTAGTAACGACGAATAAGGTACAACCAATTTTTACGAAGGTTGAGCGATTACTTATCCGAAATGAAGAAATTCTATATTTAATGCAATATCGAGTGTAAAAGTTTTTATTGAAAAACTCCGTGAAAGTGTGTATTGAAGTTGATTAAATGTCGATAACGATACAGGCATAGGAGGTCGATTCGCGAAAGCGATGAAAAGTGGCTTACGCAATGACGATAGGCGTAAGTTTTTTCGGGTCGAAACAAATTGCGCGTGCACGTTTTTCCGGAAAACAATTTTCTTCACCAACGTAAAGACATTTTTACGAGGATACACCTAACGCTGGCATTGTCTTTTTCTTTTTTTTAACGCAACGAAAGTGTTTGTAAATGTTTTACGACGTTATGCCGCGCAGCCTTACGCAACACTGCCTGTACTCGTCATACTTTGAAAATGTGCACTCTATACGTTATACGTTTACTTTGCATGATTTTTAACCAACAATTACCAACTGTTATTAACCAACTATTTCTACCAATAGGCGTCCTTTGACACCTTAACGATTTCATAAACAAATTCCAACTTTAATCCCTATTTAATAGTTTGAAATCCCGGCAGTTTTGTCAATTATTTGCGTACAAACGCAAAGGTGTCAAAAGCCACCTTTTGGTCGATATAGGTATACACAAAAACGTAGTAGAAATAGTGCTAATAGGAAAAATATATATTAATTTGACTGTTCCTTTAAATCTTGAATTCGAACAAATTGTATCCACCCTTCAAGTGTATGTACTCAACACCATGAACCTACCTGTACCAGGTGCTCCACTGTCTCCGGATAACTTCCGATCCAGACACTCATGTCGATACTTGAAAACAGGTTCGTTCCAATTGTACGCGAACGCATGGCTAGGAGAAACGTACGTGTAACTGTTCGATTGTTTCGAAAGACCTTCTTCCGGTTTCCATGAATTCTTCCGCCATCCCTGCGCCCCGACTTCCGACTCAACGATCCTCCTTTTTCTCGTCATGGCATGTCTGCTGAAAGGAGTGACGTGATTAGTCGTACGTCTCAATTAAGAGGCGCAACTGGGTCGACGTGAAAGTGTAGAAAAACGTGGACAGCAATGTAATCGCGTCGCATTTGCCATCCGTGGTGGAATTTTGTAATAGCTGCAGTCGTGTAACGTGTAATACGACAGAGAATCTATTTGTTCATGTTACTGCGGGGGAAAGAGAAAAAGGGCGAGTAACGGGAACGTTTTTTTACGGAACTTGCATTCTTAGCCAGTGATGCACGCCTGAATATTTAGCACGATTGTTTAAAGAGGTATTTTCCTTGGCGCTTTTTTGTCGCTCGGATGAAGTAATGTTATGCATTGGTGGGAAGAAATTACATTGCAGTATCTCTAGAAGAAAGTTTAATTTAACATTAATTAATACCAATTGTTTCCCCGATGTTCTTTCTTTGATTGAAATATAATAAATACGACGACAGAGTAGAAATATTGTTAAATTGTATTAATTTCCAAAAAATTGTATGGAGTGACTAAATTCAAAATTGACAAGGTGGAATTAATAATTTTAGATTTGGAGTAAGAGGATTCTCCTTGATTTATTTACTCGATCTTATTTAATCTGAAACTCATATTTTCGCGAATTATTTTCTAAAATTAATATCGGACAATTATTGCTGGGTGAACGTATTACTCTCGCTTCACAGTCGCCCCGGGTTACCGGAAAGGCAGTGCAGCTCGTAACGGATGGGCAGCAACGAGAGATAATGCGCGTTCACGCGTTCAAATTAGAATTACTTAAATATCGAACACGCTTTCCCCCTTTTTATACACATCTGACGTTCACCTTGTCACAAGTTTCACGCGACACAACTTCCAATCTCCAAAACATGTATAATAAGCACGAAAATAATTTGAAATAAGTGAAAACAAAGCACAGGGGCACACGATTTTTCTATTATTCCAAATATCGCAACAAATGAAATCCACTAACAAAGTACACTCTCTGAAACACGATGAAACAGAAAAACAGGAGCACAGAATATTTCCACTGATCGACTATAAATATATGTATAACTAAGATTAAACGCACAAATATCTGCGATAGGTTCATTTGAGTCGTTCAATAGTCAAGCTCATGGTCATCGAACTGATCGAAAAGGCAGAGAAACGAATGATCCACATTACCCGAGGCAGAGTCTGTCTCGTTCCAGTGGCTCGCTCGACAAATGGCGCGAGACCACTCGAATTTAAGGTAAAAGCCACTTTCCACCAGAGAATACTTTCCGTTTCGCGAGTCACTTCCTTCTTCTAGATCCAGGAACACCGCCGCATCAATAGCAACACTTTTCCTCCATTTGAAAAAAACAGTGAAACAATCGTTTCGTTCACATAACTCGCTTCTTTTCCATCTCAACCCTTTACATTCGTTTAGCATTCTCTACTATTCTCCGTAAGGTCCGTTGTTTCTTTAATTCGTCGATTTATTTGTCGAAATATTGGCACGAATCAAGGTGAAATGAAAAAGGAAGGAAAGGAAAAAATGTGTTCGACGCAACAGTTCGGGAATAATTAATAATCAAAGGTTTAATATTTTTGTGGCGGGTTTTATTGTAAACTTTTCTTCCGATTTTTGTTTCTCTACGTAAACCAAGAGTTCGTAAGTATGAAATATTGGGGACGGTGAAGTTTGCCAAATTTTTAATCGACGATATCTTCGTATAGAATTTGAATTCAAACGATTCGTTGACTTTCCTATTTTTCTATCGATAAACGATGCATAAAAACGAAATATTGACAGAAACAAACCTTGCAGAAACGTTCCACGGAAAGTAACCGCTTAATGAAAGGATAATAAAGGCTAATAATGTCCTCGAAATAACTAAACAAAGAAATTTACAAAGGTTGAATATTGGCAAAAATCAGATAGGTATTAAAAAGTACAATGTTCCAGAAAATAATCACGAGGTAATTAATTCAGTGAACATTTTCGATGCATTCGAACCGTTCGAAGTTACTTGATCCGACGAACCGACGCTAAGAATAAGGGACCGATGGCCCGACTGAAATCGAATCGTAGTGTTCGCTCGAAACGAGAAAGCAGAAAGCAACGCTTTTCCACGCCCACTGTGCTTCGTTTCATCCTTTGCTACTTCTTTTTTTTCCATTTCCATTTACTTTTTTAATTTCTCTTTCTTGTTGTTGATGTTCTAGTTAGACACACAAGCCGTTACGGATGCATCCAATTAGATGCATAATAATTTTCCAATAATTAAGTACACCGGTTTCCTGAACGTTACTTCATCGTGCAGTAAACCATAACGTCTATATTCCGCGATAATTTCACCTTTAATCTGATTCTAATTACCAAACCCAAGTATGAAACATTCTTGTCGATCATTATCGCCACTGATTAATCTAGTATGTCGTAGGGGATCAGTCGATCTCACGTTTATAGTTTCAATACTTGTAGAATTTTTTAATATTTACTTTCCAAACGTGTCGAAATAGAAGACATAATATTTCCGTGATAATATCTTAGAATTTTGCCAGACGAAAGTCTGCATTGCTCGGTCATATAATTTTAGTAGAAATAATTTAGTAGAAATAATATGAAAGTTGCAACCGAAAATCTGTATTTAAACATACCGTCAGTAATGAAATAAAATAATAATTCGTACGAACATACCTTCAATACTTATACGAACACACGAAGCAACTAAAGCACCACTTTTCACAAACTTATCACAATTAGGTATTCAAACGAAGATCATATGGAGCAGCACAGTGAAATATACTGACCAGTATTCATCGAAACTAAATCTTATATAGCCTGCTATCAAACTCGTTTGCATATAGAGTCCATTTGCGATTCAGAAAGAATCCATTTTCGATTGTCCCATCAGCTAAGTCCACCCTCTTTAATAATTTGCATAAAATTAAAAGCAACGTAACACCTGGACGAATACAATATTCTCGGTCAAAGGTGGTTCGATGACGTGATCGGTACAAGATCCAATTGCTCAACGCATAAAAGGTTTTTACGATCTCGTCGAAGAAGAGTTTTCGATCGGTCAAGTTGCGCAAGGGTCTTGAATAAAGGCGAATCCTTGGCTCGTTGAGTGGTCATTCTGGTTCCTGTGATAACAGAATAATAGCTTTCGTAGTTTCACTGTTCGACATTTACACTCCACTCAATTCTTTCACTCATGGAAACCACTCTGCAAAAGTAAACTAAATCCTCGCAAGATTTATACTGGAATGATATAGCTTAAAAATCGGGGTGCTTCTCACCTTTCCGGTAAAATTTCAGAGTTCAAATATTCAAATATTATTAATTGTTAAATGTTCAAATATTGAACGATCCATGAGAGGACTGTTTAACCGTATACGTACACGTCGACCGTACGGCAAATGCTGCTATAATAAATTGCACGAAAAAAGTAAAGCAAAACGAGGAAGGATTACACATTTATTCGATAGAAAATGAGTAATCTTTTGAAATCAATGGTAATTTTTTTATTTTACACGACGAGTATAGACGTCGATCGTGCCGCAATAGAGATTTGGATTGATACACGTCGAACGCAGTTAACTGTTGAAAGTTGGAGAAAAAACAAAACAGAATTGAGCGCCTCGGCTGAACGAAGCACACGATCATCGATTCGCATTTTAACAATGCAATCAGTGCTAAATTGGCGTGCAGAAAGTGCCCCTGATGAGATCATTAACGTCCCTCATATGAATTCGGAAGTTAGTTTCGTTGAAATTATATCCACGGCCCGCGTTCTTGTGGTATCTATTGCTGAACACCCACAGCTCCTCCTCCGGATAAAAGTGTTTAACTTTCATGCTGCTGATGAACTGAAACGTCGCGCAGTCCCTCGAAATCACTTCCTGCGAACGAACGAACCAAACGTTTCATTACCGAAATACCGATAGCACTAGCCGATAGTGGGAACCCGAATATCTATAATTACTAACGATATGATTGGTTTTCAAGGTTTTATACTCGCTCCAGCATGCGATCGACGTGTCGTCCGCGAGTCCGAAGAAGACTGCTCCCGTTTTTGAAACGGCCAATGCAGTCGCTTGGGTCTCGAACATATTCTCGAACCTGAGACACAACGTGAACGTGTACCATCAACCAAAAAGCAGAAATTATTCTCACACTTACGCAGCGAACTGTAAATTCCTACAGGTTGACCCATCGTCGTTTCCATCGGTGTTAGCAACGCCTAAAGCACGCGAGAAGAGTGCGGTAAAATAGAGATTCTGTGTCAACGAAGATAGTCCCATTGCAGCGATTCCACACTCCATTTTGCGGGATTTCTTTTCGGCGGATTGCAGTGCAGCGTCCGAATCGTGTTCCAGGTCCCACGAGTTCAGACGGAGCATGCCTTTGCCATTGTAAACGATCAGATCGGCGCCCAGTGTGTCAGCAATGTACGCCTGATTCAAATCGAAGGGAAACGATATTAAGCTGTGTTATTGAAGGTAACGAAATTCTATTAACACGTGAATATCTGAAATATATTAATTATTAATACGTTAATATGTTCACTCGCTAAGTCCAAGTGCTTACAGTAGTATCGGTGCAGTCTAGCCCAGACGTTTTCACCACTATATTGGTTAACCATCCGTACAGCGAGCGACGACCCTTGGAGCTGTCTTCAGGTATTTCAATGTCGCCCAACAATGTCGACGTGTGTAAATCGAAAATGAGCAATCTTGGGCGACAGATCTGCATGTCAGCGAACAAACCAGCATCGATAACCCACAGTCTGTCGCACATATCGATCTAAGAGTAAGTGCAACGCGTGTTTCAATAAATATACCAAATAAATGTATAAACATCTGGCTGACATTAATTGTTATATAGAAAAAAAGACGGCACGTACTGCAATCGCGTAAGCGCTGGTAATTCCGGAACAATTTTTATTGTGCGCCCAGCTCCAATCAGGATAGGGCCTCAGAAGCGGACCACCGGGCCCCTTTTTGTCAGTTACAACAGTCAGAGTGGCTGGTACACCGTAGTCGTTCATAACGGTGACAAACGTCTTATCTGGATAGAAATTTTGTTTCCATTAAATATGTTTGCCGCGTATCGATCCTCTCCCATTCATTTTTCACAACTTTTCAGGACTTACTGTTCCACCGATCCATGTCTCTGGGGACGCAATTTTTGTAATCGTAATCGCCAGACTCAATTGCAACCTGTCTGTGCGCGTCGCTATTGAAATCGTAATCGATGTACTTCCATTCGTGCACCACGTCTAAACTTTTCAGAGAACTTGACGAAACGGGGACCACGATCTCTCGGCAAACTGTTACAAGGCAGAATAGCAGAAACCACCCGGTCGACATTTCGGTGAGACAGATTTTTGTCCAGATGTTCAGCAAGAGAACTTACGACGGGACGGAATGGAACCTTTTTTTTTGTCACGAGTGGCAGACATAGAACGGGTGCGGAACAATTGAGCAACAATAACTGAGTGACGAGCTGAAACAATTTTCGTCTTATAAATACAAATGACTGTAGCCTTGAATAATTTCACGTAGTCACGTCTCTCTGTATCTTCGGTCGAGATGCATTGGAATTTTGCAATAGATGGTATTTTGTTAAAGGAACAAGTTCATAATTATCAGCAATTGAAAACGAGGGGCTAACAAGTTTGGAATTTCGAAGTATATATTTAATTAAATGACAAATTTTTCATCCAAATATATACATATACTTCTATTGGTATTTTAAATAGTTATATTGCTCGAAGGAATTCGCAAAATTTTGCGTTCATTTTGAATCTGTAAATTTATGAAATTCTTCAAAGAAATATATCAGCGAATAAAATGTTACACAAAAGCGTAACGAATGATAAATAAATTATTTCACGATTGAAAACGTGCTTTATCTATGCACGTGCCGTTCTGGAAAATGATGTTGGTATTTGTATTGATTTTTCCTCAAGCAAACGTTTATACCAGAATTTAATCCATCGCTCTTATAGAAAGTCGGCTGCAATGCAGTGTGTAGTACAAGAACGATGGTTTCAAAATTACTCTATTTCCTATCGTACACGATCCAGATTAAGCAGATTATTGTACAGTTGAAAGTAATTAATTTGTTTAGAAATTTTAGCAGAATAATTATTTTGTTTAGAAATCTTAGAAAAATACTCAGAAATACAAGAACGTTTTCTTATAAAAGGCTTCCACTAAAAATTTCACTGTTCGTCAATAGACAGTACCAAGTTAAAATAAGATCTTCCATTGACGCTATCTTCAGTGACAGTAAAAACTCTGACACGATAATTATATAATTAAGTGGAGGCGCATGAAAACTCACAAAGGCTCATCTGGTTAATAAAAGTATAGAAAAATGAGCTTAATAATAGTGCCTTTGTAATTTCAATAAATAAAAGATCGATACAAAGAATCAACGATTCGTAAGAAGGGCTGCTTGAAATTGAAAAAACAGGGACAGAAAATATTGTAGAAATTCAGATGATTATATTTTAATTTAACAGCGCATGCAATTATTAATTCGTCGTGCTTTCACGGTTACAGTCTGATCAATGTTTACAATATTGCAGGCAATTTGAATTACCTAATTATCCGATGGTCGCTCGCAGAGAGTGTTCTCGATGAGACACTTGACCTTTCCCTTAAGAATTCGGAAGTTAATTTCGCTGAAATTATATGTTCTAGTTCGTAGCTTATGATACCTATCGCTGAGTGCCCACAACTGTTGCTCCGGATGTTCCGTAATTTTCAAACCAGTGACAAACTGAAGCGTTTCGCTGTCCTCTGCAATCACCTCCTACGATCGAAGAAACCATTATATTCGGAAAAATATCGGGAAAATTAGGAACCAAGTATTTATTAATTACTAACGATATTATCTCCGGTAAGATTTCTCAACTCGTTCCAGCATCCAATCGACGTGTCATTCACGAGTCCCACGAAAACAGCCCCGGTTTCTGAAGTCGCCAAGGCGCTCGGTTGTGTCGCGAAGATATGCTTGTAGCTGAAATGAATGTTAAAATGGTAAAACGTTTCGAGTATGCCGTAGTGAGCTAATAAAAAGCAATTGTTCTCTCCCTTACGCATGAAACTGTACGCCAATACCGCTCATCAGTTGTTCGGTATCACTGGTATTGAGAACGCCCAAACTATACGAGGATAGGGCACTGAAATAGAGATTCTGTGTCAAGGAAGACATGGCCACTGCCCAGATTCCCCAATTCAATTGGTAGGTTTTCCCGTCGTCTGCGGGAAATGTCGTAGCTTCTGCTTCTATTTCCATTGTACTCGACTGCAGACGGCGCATAAGCGTGCCGTCATAAACAATCAAACCAGACCCCATGGCTTCCGAAATGAACACCTGATTAAAATGTGGCAGATATTGAAGACCAGTGACGTATCGAAATTTTCTTGCCACGATTAGGCTTGACACGCTAATTGTAAGTCAGGGCTTACAGTAAAATAGGCGGGATCTAACTCAGACGTTTTGACCGCTATACCGGTTAACATTCCCTTCATTGTGGTTGAGTTCGTGGCGATGTGTTTAGGTATTTCCATTCTATTCAACAATTGCGACGTACGTAAATCGAAGGTGAGCAATTGTGGGGGACAGTTTACCACATCAAAGACCCCGCCAGCATCAGCCACCCACAGCCTGTCTAACTTGTCGATCTAACAATAAAGACATCGAGCGTCGATCAATGAAATTATCGTTGAACGCATGCCTGATGTTAAATGTTATTTGAACAAGGTTCTACGTACTCCGATCGACATAGCCATCGTAATGCCGCTGCAATTTTCATTCTTCCCCCAGCTCCAATCAGGATAGGGCCTGAGAAGTGGACCACCTGGGCCCTCTTTGTCGGTCACAGTATTCAAAGAGGCTGGCACGCCCGGCAAATTTAACACGGTGACAAATGTTTTATCTTGAAAGAAATATTTCCGATGCTCATTTGAAATGCCTAGCTGCGTATAAGTTGCCACGATTATCGATATCAGATCCAAGAACTTACCTCTCCACCGATCTACGCCTACAGCGACACAATTTCGGTAATTGTACAGGCCGGATGCAATGGCAGCCTGCCTCTGTTCGTTGCTGTCGAAATCGTAATCTATGTACTTCCATTCGTGAACCACCTCCAAATCTTTATTCGGACACTTGGAAGAAACGGGGACTGCGAGCTCTGGGCAAACTGTCAAAAGGAACGGCAGCAGAAACCACCGGGATTGCATTTCGGTGATACAGATTTTTCTACTGGAGAAGAAATAGAAAAATATATGAACCACCTATGCACGGTTTCTATTTTATGGTTTTCTCTCTGACAAAGAACTCTGTAATGAATTGTTAACGAAGGAGCTCAGATGACTGGACGAAGTTGCTGGTACCGATTCGGTCTTATAAACGTAAATGACAGTAACCTTGACCAAGTGTTGCAATTTTTGGCTCAATCTTAAATGAATTTCAATTCAGATAGTACATATTCCGAATAGCGGGGAAATCGCAGTGCCACGATTCATAAATTATCATGACCATGAGCATTTAGCAGAGATAACTACTGTTTTCGTTCGACCGAGATTCATTGGAATTTCATATCTCGTATGCGCCAGGTGACACATTATTAAACGCATTCAGTGTTCCATTACAACAACAAAAATGGGAAGAAAAGGGAAGTGACAGAACTGGCCGACCGGTATTGTAAATATTATAGCAGCGCAGAATAATATTCGCAAGAATGCCACCTCTGCATACTTCTGGTAGCAAGAAATCTCTGCAAAAGAAATCTCTGCAAAAGAACAGAAGCAACGTTCAAGATTAGGGAAAAGGAAACGCAAAAAGTATAGGCTATCCTACAGATGCGGATTACTTTATTTTAACATGATAAGATCATAACTCGTACAATAATCGATTCGCCGTACATCACATTTGTAATACACGTTCATGGCCGACTTTATGAATCGTCGATCGACCGGCAACGCGTATGCTGAGTCAAATCATAAACGCTTCTCCCCAGAATTCGGAAATTAACTTGGTTGTAATTTATGGTGCCCGTCGCTATCTTCTGATATCTATTGCTTAACACCATTAGCTCCTCGCGTCCGAGGTTTTCCCTAATTTTCATGCCGCTGATGAATTGAAGGGTTACGCGGTCCTTCGTAACCACGTCCTACGATTAAGCAAACAATTATTGGCCAAATCATATTATCGCGTGAATAATTATAAATGTGCCGGGGAAATATCCGTGAATACTGACAATGTTCTCTCTGGTAAGTCTTGTCGCCTCGTTCCAACAGCCGATCGACGTGTCTCCAACGAGGCCGAAGAAAAGTACTCCGCCTGTTGATATTGCTTTCGCACTCGATTGGGTCCTCAAAATATCGTGTTGCCTGAAATTAACAAATTATTCATTCTTATTCTCAGATAAATAGAATAACTAACAAAAATGGAAAATCGATTGCAGACTTGGAAATGTAGTAGGCTCCACGTCAAATGACATAGAAATCTTCAATGAAATATTTACTTCATTTTTATTCGCTCGAACGCGCTTTCCTTTGTTTCTTCTATGAAACGTTTAAACAGTTCGGCAAACTAATATCGAGCACGAAATTTCTCCATAGAGTTGAGAATAAAGTAGGACAAAAATCCAATAAATCTAGCGCCACTCGAAGTAATTGAAAAACTCCGTGGAAAATAGAAAATGAAATTTTCTGTTAGGAGCCGTGCGCAATCATAGGTGATAAAAGATAAGACTTAACGCAAGTGACAAGGACAATTATTCTCATACTTACACTCGGAAAGGTACATTGCCGCACGCCAGGTGGTTGCACGTCCGAGTGTTAACCGAACCCAAGTTAAACGACGACATAGGACTGAAATAGAGATTGCCTGTCCTTTCAGAAATATCCATTCCGACAACTCCGTCTCTCAATACGAAACTCTGCCCTTCTATCGTGTAAGTCTCAGCCCTTGGATCGTAATCCAGGGCGCTGGACGTCACCCGACGCAAACCGTTCCTGTCGTAAACGATCAAAGCGTAGCCTTCGACGTCCGCTATGTAAACCTAATTGAAATATCGATTAAACTTCTTATCGATAATATTAAATGTAACGGTCATAAAATCATAATGCCGGCGATCTACACGCGGATGTCTATTTTGAAAGTGACCAAAGTCCATTTATATTTCAAATGAGATATTATACCTCATATAATATGCGTTTTCTTACCAGAAATGGAGGTGGGGCCATTTTCAAAATTAGCAACTAGATTTCTTATAAAATTTGAGAGAGCCCGAGTTCATTCGACGTAATTTAAAGTGCCCCAAATTGAAAAAGCAATACGCAATTTATTTTATGTTTCTTTGCAACACTTCGGAAACACAATTTAAGCAATTCAGCAAATCTTCTAACTATATAATGTATATTAAATTGATATAGAAATAAATGATAATACTTACGGTCGGATTGTCGCAATTATTCTGGTACGTACTGACCAATGGAGTGACGAGCAACCCTTGCCCCGAGGTTGAATTCCTAGCAATGTTCTCGGGTATTCTGACTCTTTGCAACAATCGCGATGTATTCAGATCGAAGCTGAGCAATTGTGCAGGACAGACGTGTCTGCCGTTAATAACACCTGTATCCAGGACCCACAGTCTGTCGCACTTGTCGATCTAGTACGTGCAGCGGGTGATTCGATTATTACAAATTCGTCTGGAATGTAACTAGTGCTCGTCGCACGTTATTACTCTAAACGAGAAACGGTTTCGGGCAAAACTTGAATGACTTTCGGGGAACACAAATTGTTGGCTGAACGAAAAGGACCTGGGGTCAAGTTTTTTTTAACAGAATCGTATATATTTTAACACATCGATCGATGCAGCTCGAGAATCTCTAATGTATTAAGAAAAATGTATTAACTCGTGCGCGTCGAAAAGTAATTCGTTTCCAGTTTTACTGCAAGTAAACTTGTATTTACCGCGACTCTGTAGACGCTCGTGATACCAGAGCAACGTTCGTTCCTCGCCCAATTCCAATTAGGATAGGGTCTCAGAAGGGGGCCGCCGGGGCCCCTCTTCTCACTGATAATATTCAAACTGGATGGCACTCCGTTGTCCCTTATCACGGTGACGAACGTTACATCTTGAAAGAAATATTTTTCGTTTGTTCGTTTAATTAAAACAATACGTAAAACGAAACACCGGTAATCGACTGTGTATCGAATGTGTATCGAGTGTTTCGAGTTTTTCAATGTGATAAAATGTACTTCTCCAATGATCCACGTCGATGGGAACGCAGTTCGAGTGATTGTACCGGCCGGATGCAATGGCTGACTGTCTCTGCCCTTCGCTACCAAAATCGTAGTCTATGTAGTTCCAACTGTAAACCTCGCGCAACGAATTTCTGCCAGGGCCTGGACGACCAAAAGCTGCGACCTCTGAACTTAATAGTCCTAGGCAGGTAAGTAGTACCCACCAGGTTAACATGTTGCTACTTCTTCTTCCCGATCAAGTCTGGTGGCAGAGAAGTGCAGCATTGAAAAAGCTTTGAAAAGCTTGAATTTGTGAAAAGATGGAAGCTTCGTGAGCTTAAATGAAGCGGGATGTTAGAATCTGAAAGGTTTTGCACGCAAACCAAAAATGACTTACACACTGCTCGCCTATTTTAACGAGGAATGATAAGAATGTGTAACCCGGGAAAGAAAATGTCAATACGTACGCAGGAATGGATGTTTTCCTAACGAATGACGATATTACGGGTGATTGCTCTACTATAGACAGTGGCCGTTCAATAAATATGAGCAACAACGACCTTCTGTGTTGTAAAAAACGATAAGACGAATAAATATCCTAGGAAAATTGCGGTGTTGCATATTTAATGGTTGCTTTTAAATTGTCGCAGATGTTTTGGAACATTTCTCTTTGTCGTCGGCTGCAACGGGGTTGAACTAATTCTTTAGTAGATATTGGCAGTGTTTAACGAATTGGTGGAGCGACAAGTAAATAAGCAATTTTCTTTTCTACTGCGTCGTTTAAGCGCAATTTCAAACGCATATTCGCAAAATTATATTTTACAATCGTTTTGTTTGGCCGTGATAGTTGTAAAAATATAACGAAGGTTGAAATGAAATTTGTTTGATAAGAAAATTGACTCGCGCCTGGGAAGTGTGGGTGTGTTCGTGTGTTTAAATATATCGCACAAACAATAGGTGTACTCAAAAATCATGTCGGGGGATCCTTCACATCTTTTTCTGACAGGTATGTATACTATATGCATAAATAGAGGAAGGGAAACTGGAAATTGTTTTTGGAAATGGGATTTCTTTTGCCCAAAGGATAAGAAGTATTTAATATAAAAAAAACATCACATATATATGCACTCGTCGCAATGTTTATTACACAAAAGAGAAGTGACGACCAATTAAAAGAATTCATAGTATCGAAGAAAATAGTTTAATTTATATTCGTACTTTAGTTTGCAAAAATAAATAAATTATACCCCAGTACTTTCTACAGTGATGACATAACGAAAGTTTAAAATAATTTCTTGGATCATAGTATATTTACACATCAAATTACATGTATCATTGGACATGTACTTCCGGAAAGTATGTCTGTACAATGAAATTTCATTCGAAATTGTTTCCTAGAAAACCTGTTGCTTATCTGAAATATCGCCAACTACGTGGCACAATATGAACAAACACTTACAGCAGGGATGCTAATGTTCTGTAATAGTAGTAATAAGTTGAGTCGCGAAAGTATAATAAATTATGGACATGTACTCCTAAAATAGAAAGTTCTTGTCATCTTAGAAAATAGTGTCTCTGTTACCATCGCGCAATATTAGCGAATGCATCGCGGCTGAATAGTTTTAAATAACAATTTTCCAATCTATTGAACTCATTTGCATTCGTGGAGAATTGATATAAAATATTTAAGAAATATTGTCGATTGGATAATGTTCTGTTTTAATCAAATTCGTATCTCGAAAATTGATTTGTTTCCCAAGACAATTTATCCGTTCCCTCGTGAATCATAAATTGAATGATACATGTATAATATTTAATACACGAGAGAAGAATATTATTATTTAAAGTATGTAGTATCGCTATTTGTATATTGGTTATATATTAATAACTCCAATAAATATTTCAACCTACATATACTAATTATGTGTACCTACCCACCAAATGGATAACCCTTTTCCTACGATACCCTGTGTATCAGCAACATTTAATTACTCCATCTATCATCGAACACGTAAATATTTTCGCATTCGCATTATTTATTTAATAAATAGTAACAATCAGTGTATATTCTCAGAATAGTCCATAACACCTGCAGTATTAACGCAATAAAATATCGAACCCTTGAAGACTCTTTCGCGATAAAAATATTTCTAAACCTTGATTTTCTCTTGAAACCATCGTCAGCGACGTCTCTGGACAAATAAATCTTAAACATCCTCTGCACCGCGAGCGACAGAAAACAATTTCTTTCCACCATGGTGGAAATAAATTCGAGAACGAAACGGTCTAAAGTGTTGCTTCTCGAAGAAATATTTGTTGGCAAAAAATGTGTAACGCCACGAGGGCCAATGGGTCATATGAGAATTGGCAGAGAATTGCCCGCGGTGCAGTGTCCCTCATTGCGGCGTATGCCTTAACGATGTGACGTCGCACTTGTTACCACGGACCAATTCGTCCACGAATGCTGCTTGGATTCGGAAATTTGTTTCGTTCATGTGTAGAGAGCCGCTCATGTATCGTTGGAACGACGAAGAAAGGACCCACAATTCCTGTTTGTTATCGTGCGAGGTTGTAATCTGAAATGAAATAGAAATAAACAAGGTGACCAAAGTCCATTTGTATTTAAATTCAGGTATTTAAGAATTTGCGTTTCAAAAAAATTAAATATACGTATACGATACCAATGTGTTACACTAAGAGAGTTAAATTTACAATCCCTGTTAAAGTAAGAGCAATTATTAAGTGAATAGCAGGTGATACATTTTTATCATTTCGTTAGTCAGCTAATTTTCCGTTAACAAAATTTCACTGAATTTGAACAGGTTGGCTGTAAATCGTTTAAAAATGAAAAAGTCGCGTACCATTGTAACTATTATAAATTCTAACTGATTTTCCAAAATAAAATCTATTTTATACCGACCTAAATATATTCCCAGGTATAATTTCTACCTTTGAAAATGCTAGATTTCCTAAAGTCGATACTTTTGCTGTTGTTCATACCTTCATGCCAGACGGGAACTGCAAAGTATCTCGATTTAGGGCGACTATCTCATTGCTCAAACCCCCGAATTCTTGATACTGTTTGCTGTTCCAGCATCCTATCGCAAGCTCGGACAACAGTCCAAAGAACAAAACGCCATCGCGATCCATGGCTTCTGCGGCGGCCTGCGACGTCCTCTCCTTTTCGAATGCGACGAACGATCTTGGCGCGGCGTCAGGATTGTCGTGGAAGAGACTGAAATTTCTGCAACCAATGGAATAATCAAATTATTTTCTCCTTTTTCTCCTTTTTCTGTTTTTTTTTTAAAAAATTAGAATTTCCTATGAAATCCTCAAGGTGTCTGTTGACACCTCTTGGTAGAAATAGTGTTAACCATATCCAACTAACTGTAAAATTCAATCAATAATAAGCATATGAGATAAATTTATAATCATTGCAAAACACCATAAAGAAAAAACGACCAACACCACAGCATACCTGATCACCGAGGTGTACACCCATCCCTCGACTCTGCTGGCCAACGAATGAAAATAAAGGATCCTGTCGTCGTTATGTATAGGTCCCAAAGCTAGACCAAGTATTCCATCCATGAGGTCGAAGGTGTCGCCTTTAATATGAAACGTGCCGTGTTGCGGATACGGATAGAATAAATTGTTATTAATCTTCCAGGATCTTGAGTTGCGATAATCGTACACTATCAAGGCGAATCCTGACACATCCGCGATGTACACGAACGTGTCTTTGCAATTGTTCGTGGTGTCCCGTACATCGACCGCCACCGTCACGTACAGGGATTCGTCTTTGAATTGTTCCCGTGGAAATCTGTACCGGGTGATCAATTTGTTGTCGTGCAGAGAGAACGCGTGAAGCTTTGGTCGACAGACTCGTTTGGAGCCAAGCATTCCTGTGTCCAACACCCATAGTCGTCCACATTCGTCCACCTGGATGAGATATGGATGGTTAATTTGTTGCCGGAATTATGATAATTGTAGTACACATTGAATCGAATGCTGAAAGCAGTTTACCCGAAAATTATTTAATAAGGACTAACTACTATGATTGCCTGGGGAAAGGAATTATTGCATTTTTATTCGGCTGAGAATATTTCCAAGTATGTACCTGGCAATGTCTACGAGTATTTCTTTAATAATTCTTCAGTTGAGAGATGAAATTGGTTAAAGAGAGTAGTTCTTTATGAATGATTTATGCTTTGAAAGAAAAGTGTGCTAAAATAGAATTGTGTGTGCTAAATGCGTAAGACGATTAAGTTGGAGCGTTCAACATGTTCGTTGATAAGTTATCGCTCGATGTTTGCGCTTGAATACTGATAGATGAATAAGCGTGGGAATCCCTATGGTGAAATGAATGGAAGATTGATAACTGGCAACTGGCAACTGTCCATAGTTGTAAAATAACATTTATAATGGCTGTCGGAAGATAAATCAATTGTCGCCATATCATTACTGATGAAGGAATATTTCTTGTCGAAGGATCATTCTATTTCCTCGTAAAAGTAATTGGAAGCTGATTCATTACCTCAAATACCCTCGTATTTATTAAAGTTTTTCTACGAAAACATAGGTACCAATATCTTCAATTTTTTTTTCCAAAAATTATACCCAACTTCCCAGTACCTTAATTTTCACCTTTCCAATCTTCCATTTTTAACAAACCCCAGGAAACATTCTAGCCACGAAAAACAGAAAAAAAATAACAGCACCGAAATGATAAAACATTCGATAGGACCATACCTGCATTCTGAATACACTTGTGATCATGTCGCAATTCCCCACGGCATTGTAGTTCCAATTAGGATAAGGCGCGATTATAGGATTTCCGTCCGCCGACACTTTGTCGGTGACATAACCCAATGTCAAGGGCACGCCATCAGTGAACCTTGGAATCGAGACGAACACCGTCGATCGTTGTTCTTCAACCAACAACCGAAACACACGATTCTCAATATCTTTGGAAAAATTCCTTACTGGCGCAATGATCAGTCTCTCTTTTTTCTTCTCATTTACCTGCAGTGTAAATGTCCACGTCGATTGGCACTGGATTGCCAGGTATAAAGACCCCGCTATTAATGGCCGCCACTTTTGCACTCTCGCTTGGAAATGCAAATTCCAACGCCTTCCACGTATAAATACTCCTAAGTATCTCGTGTGCACGCGAATCGAAAATTACCGCCAGCAGCAACAAGATCGCAAGACGGGGCAGCTTCATTTCTGATCTAATCGCAGGTGTAAACAGAGTTATTATCGATCGGGGGATATTTTAATTGGCAATATATCCGGGTGGGAAATTAATTGATCAATGACAATCTCTGATGTAATCTCGGCGGTGATCGAAAGTGTTACGAAGTGTTCTTGCGGAATGCGTCGCCTCACTGTATTTCAAGGGTGATTTTATCTCACGTATGCCTCGGATTTCAAGGACACGTTTGTGGACAATATTTGCCTGTATCGTGTGTCGTTTACGAAACACTCCAACGAACTTGGATCTTTTTTTTCCTCTAAACACAAACTGTACGTACTTTGTCACTATCCGATAATTTTTCAGAAAGACGGAGCATAATTGTTTCAACACAAACTCCACCACATTAATGGTACTGCGAAGACCGTTTTCGTACAACTCGCGTGCTTATAGTAAAGGGTCTTTCAATAAGAGCGATACAACTTTGAATAATCTAGTACTCACCACGATTGCGTCTGGTGGAGCGAATACGACGAACCCAATTTTCAATGATCCTATCTCACCGATAACACGAATAATGTTCGCTTTAAGATCATTAATAGTTTCTGGTTTACTGGAATAAACAAGAGACTTAACAATTGAGCCGGTGGCTTCGAACTTCGGTACCAGACGACGAATCGTGAGTTCTGTTGGTCGATTATGTTGACCACAAATTGAATCAAGTGCACGAAAAGTTTCTCGAGTTGAACGAGTACTTTGATAATAATTTCGAATAATTTCAACGCGTCGACCCTTATTGGAAGACCCTGTACAAGTATAGAGGTGTTCAAAAGAAACTGGACCTCTTATTGTCCCTCAATTTCTCCACAAATGCAAAATACAAATAATTTCACGGTAAAATCTATGAAATGAAAGACTGAATACGCAGAAAATGCTACATACTCGTTTATTAGCAATTCGATCTCACTACCTTTCGGGTCAACTGCCTAGCGGCAACTCTGCCGTGCACGCATCATCCACTCTAATATATTCCTTCACCCTTGCCCTCGCCCATTTCGAATACTCGCTTGCAGACATTCCTTGGCGACAGACAGTCACGTCCTCTCGAATTTTTCGGGTGGCCTCGCACCCTCCGTTTCGCAATCGCGCTTCTCATTTTTAGAAGTCACACTCGAAATCATCGTAAACATTCTCACAGAACTTTCATTCGCATACAGCGAGTATTAAAATGACTTTGTCTAATTGACAAGGGAACTTACTTTATTTATTAACCGTTCGACGCAGTCCTGAAAAGTAGCAATTGTTAGTTCCACTTGAGCACGAATAAGAGATAGAATGAATGCGAATTTAGAATTAATCACTGTTACACCAGATTACCTCGTTCCGATCACTAGAAACTTAAACTGCAAGAGCGTAAGAATGTAAAAACGACGAGCAAGGTACGTTGAGTTCCGGTCACGAACGCTACCACTGTACCAGAGCCTTGCCCGTTACTTCCGTTTCGATTGATCGTTCATCGGAACACAATGTCGTCCTTGTCGGCCGTTCTCCTCTCCAACTGATCACCATTCGGTGTCACCCGCCTCTTTCTTTCCGTCCAACTTTCACTATTACCGAAAGAAACGTCGACGAGGGGCGTTAAGAAAGCAATCTCGCTCGGTTTATCATTGGAAAATTAGGCGACGCTATCTTCGATAATCCCCCGAATGCACATTCGACCTAGGTTCCACTCGAGACCGACTCGACAAGAACAAATGGAGTCCTCGAACGATAACAAGATTTTGTTGGTAATCTTACGATAATTGGCGAACGATAATTGGAAAGGGCAACCACTATCGATCAATAGTTGTTTCACTCATACCAAGTACTTTAATCAGTTCCAATTTCTTCCTCTTCTTTTTCTTCTTACTCTACTATTATCACCGTGCTTCTTGATCTTGTTATAATGATTATTACTATTATACCACTTTCGTGATTTGAAACGAAGATCTACTAAGAAGAGGTGTAAAAAAAGAATTGGGACGATCGATTCGTCGTATAAAAACAGAACGTTGTTCGCGTTGTCGCGTTCGATCGTCGACTGTGAAGACGGATACCCATGGAGCAACGATCTCGGTCTCGATCAAGTGTATCTCTCGTGGGAGACGGAACGAGCCTGGGAAGTTAGTTCGAGTGGCGTGGCCTTATTGGTCACGGTGAAGGAAACAGGTTTACGGATGTGCTGAATTTTAGCAAGCTTCGCGACCTGACCTGCATTCGTGATTGAATGCAGTTAGAGGAACGTGTAATAATGGAGGTCGATGTATGGGAAATTCCGGGGTTCATGATGCGCACTTGCTCGTCGTTCATGCGCCAAAGAATTCTTTTGAAAATGAGAAATATTTCTGAAGAATATTTATTTATCATTCGATACAATTCGACTGTCTTCGGGTAAAGTTATTTACACCTTTGTTTTTTTATTTTCTTCATTCCACCCTTACCATTTATTTCTCTGTTTCCTACATTTGGTCGCAAAGATATGATTTATTGTACATTTATTATTGTTTCGATGGATCTGCATTTTGAATAGCAGCGGTAGTGGCAGCGGTAATTACCAATGGCAATAATAATAAAAGCGTCCTGAATAATTGGAAATATCTATCTTAAACCAAACTATGTCTTGGCTACTGCTGGACATAAAATCGAACTATCGACAGCAAAAAAAGAGCTGGCAGAAAACAGCTCTGGTAACAATAATAGTAATAACAAGACCCAAGTTTTCAAACTTTTAACGAAAATAATAAAAATTCGCATGAAGATATTCAATTTACATTTACCCACGTTTTAGTACTGTGACATTTCAAGCTAATGTGACCAAAATTCCGCGAGTTTCATTTAAAATGTTTACCTAGTCCCTCGAAAAATTGTATAAGAAAGGTGAACAGGTTAATTACACAGTTCACCTCTACTCATTTATGGCAATGTCCATACATTTGCTTCTATTCTTCCTCCGTCTTTGCAAAACATTCCTGCGAAATTAATTGCCAGAACGACGGTTTTTTAGGGTGGTGCTTCTGCGCGATTACGACATTCTTTCGAAGACGAACTTTTGAATCGCACGGCAAAATTTGCATGGATGAATCACGTAATATTGCGTTCCGGGTGTGAATTAGCTCGCTAATTTACCGATTTACAATAATTATTTCACGACCAAGTTGTTATTGAAACAAACGCTGATGTTTACGAGATTTCTCAACAGATTGATTGCCGCAATAATCGAAATATCGATTGCATCAATTTCAATTATGTAACCACTCTGGCACGCACGAGGATTCAGAGACTTGTTAAATAAACGAACGTAAACGTAGAAAATCTCCATACTGACGATTGCGTAAAATTGTTTATGTGTAATCTAAAATTCTAAAATGGATATCACCTTTTAATTTCTGCTGCTTTTAAATGACTATTCGGTTGTTTGCCTTCTGTAGACAAAATAGCGGCAGTAAATTTGCATATCCCTAATCTTTCTTAAGCATTGTTATCTGTAATTTGTTTCTTTCGGTATCTTCTTTTTTCTGTAAATGTTTTATGTACGAAATATTATCGGGGCATTGATATTCACATGTGAACAGTGGAGCTCAGGCTCTGGGATTAAACAATGCGGTTGATTTAGTAGACAAGACGATTACGATGTCTGCAATTTCGTTTATCTGGTGGAACGTAATATCTACAATGATCATATAATTGGGACAGAGTTGTCACCGAACGAATAAATAAATCGACATTACACCAATAATATGTATTGCTTATTCTAGGCGTACAAATTTCTAGGCGTAACGATAATCTTAGTGCCGTGCAAAAACAACATTATCATCCCCGTAGCATTAATACTCACTCTGTTTCCCACGAAGTATTCTTAAGCTAATTAAATTAACTGAGCAAAAAAATTATTCAAGCATCGTGTCGAACTAAAAATTTCCCCCGTTTAACCCGTGGTTCACGCTCCAATTATATTTTTCGTTCCAAGATGCCTTTTTTTCCATAAAATTTATTTATATATGCATCCCGAAATAGTTCAATGAAATTGTCGCCGAAATACGACACTGAAGCGAGTGTTCAACGGGTTAAAATCGATTAAACTTTGAAGTAACATTTTCTTTTTCAAATCTCTTTTTTAGAAGCCTATAGTATTGTTGTAGAACTGCGACGGGAAGTAGGATTGTGTGAAGGAATTGAGTATCGCGTGTTTCAGCGGATTTTGCATCGGTGCAAGCCTCATGATTCGAATGTTGATGTCACGTGCGTTCACTTCCTGTCTGAAGAATTTCTGGAATCTCGTGGTCATCACCCAAAAATTCCCATTATCTCTATCGGCCCAACGTATTTCAGCGACGAATTGCAGTTTCTCCGGGCTGTAAGCCAGTATCCTGAAAGAAATAAGAATGGAATAAATGCAGTTTTTATGAAAATATTCTGCTTTGAAAGTCAAATTACATTCGAAGCGTTGCAATAATTGAACGATAAGTGTATACAGAGCGTTCCGAAAATGTGGGAGAATTTTGATGAAAACATTTCATTTGCAACGCTTCAACAATTCAACTAAAAGAATAGTAAAGCTGTTACGCGACACAAAAGCTGCACGGGCTGAACAGATAATTCAGTCCCGTTTACTTTTATCTTTTACATTTTCTGCATCAGACAAGATCAACACCGCGGATGACAGTGTACACAGAAACAAGACATCCTCGAAACGTGCAACGAGAATACGAATTGCAGTCATTCTTGACTCATCCTACCGGCAAGGTGAGACCTCTCTATTTGCGTGAAGACTAATGACGTACGGGTGTAACACAATAGTACTTGTACCTTTGCTGATTAGTTTGCGGCTGCCAGGCAGCGATCGCTGTTTCTGTGAACGGCGAGAAGAGAATCGTGTCGTCGCGGGGGTCGACGCCCAACGCGAGACCTTGGCTGGATTTTTTGCCAACCAAGGTGACAGGTAACTGTTCACCGAAGGGCAAAGGACCGGCTTGAAGAGCCGTGGTTGGCACGCTGAACACGCGATCCGTCGCCAAAGGTTGATAATAAACCATTCCTAATCTCGCAGAAAAAGCCAGGCCAACCACGCCGTCGAGTAGCTCAAAGGTGTCTCCGGCAATCTGGAAGAGGAAATTATGCTCGATTATTCTCGTGTCACGGGATAGAATAGCGTAGAATTTCGGGTAGAAGATGTGTTTCATTCGTCGTGCAAGTGGAGAAAACACTATTAGGAACATTATTAGAGTTATTAGCAATAGTGATAGCGGTATAGATTTCACACCCTGTTTTCCTTGGATTTTGATTATTTTTTATTAATTCATATATATATTATATAAGTTTATTTGTTTTTTCTCATTTACAGAAATCGAAACGAAATAAGGAAATATGCAATTTAGGAGAAAAGCTTAGGTGAATATGTTGAATTTGGTATCGACCCCTTGCCTTTAAAACGACGAACGATACCAGTGTCTTACCTTGTACATTGAAAAATCTGGATTTGGATACATGCTCGCGTGAACCGCGCGCCAGCTTCTTTCCGTGGCACCATCGAACACCAATAAGCCTGAAGGAAAATGATAATTATTATTAATAACTATTATTATCAGGACACGGTACAAATAAAACGATCAAGCGACAATATATAATTACCTGGTCCGGCTGTGTCTGTTATATAAAGGAAAACGTCGTCGCAGGTAGTCGCTGAGGTTTCATCGATTACCACATTCGTCAGCAACGTGTTAGGCCTAAGGACCTGGACAAAAAATTCTACTTCTTAAAGACCTTCGTTCCATTGAATTGCGACACTACAATTTCGATACATAAATGAACTATCCAAGATATTTGCTCGTTTCATTTCATATATGTTACTAATTCACAGTCATCAAAATAAACAACATACAAAATATACTAAATTATATTCTTATAGTGCATAATTCTAAAAATAAAATCGTTGCCACATTTTTCTTTCCTTCGTTAAACATTCGGGCAGCAATTCAATCGGACATTAAGATAGAAATATCTGAAGATATTGAAGAAATCGTTTCCAGTGCGGTCGCATTTTTTCGACCAAACGGTTTCGCGAAGAAAAAAAAGACAAATTACCAACACACCGACGCAGTATCAAAAATAATCCTGCGGAAGCAAAAAGATTAAAATAATCTTAAAAAATAACAACCTGTCGTGGAAACGTGTATTGTCGAACCAGCTGATCGGTTTTCAGATCGAACACCATCAATTTAGGCGGGCAAACAGGTCTGAAGTCCTCGATCGACGTCATCACGCCACTGTCTACCACCCACAATCGATTGCACCTGTCGAGCCTCGATCTATACACGGAGATCAATTTCGTGCAATTCAGATCTCCTCGTCCGGCGCTGTGCCATTCCCAGGACGGATACGCTTGCAATTGCGGGCTGCTTTCCAGCGGAAGATTTCTTGGGATGTAGTTCAAGGTCGCTGGCACACCTGTCCGCAACCTTGGAACACTCACGATGATCCTGTCCCACGCGACCTCTATACCCGTTGGCACTACGTTTTCCGGACGATACTGATTGAGAAATTGTCGATCGTAGGGCAGAGCGAAGTCCAGAAGCGGCCATTGCGCTATGGTTTCCAGTATTTCGCCGGTTGCCGTGGCCCAGGATAGCCCCGCGAGGAGAACCGGAAGCAGCGTTCTGCTGAACAAAGTGTAATTCGATATTACGATACGGGTACGATAAGGGCAGGTGAAATTGTGGGATCGCTGCACTTTGCGGGGAGGCGTGAGTGACCTGTGGAAGCGTTTTAGCACTTGTGATTTTAAGCGTTCGAAATGTTAAATACTCAATGTTTTTAATTGTAGGAATTTTGGAATCGCCAATTGCTATTTAGTCGGCTAAAGAATTGCAGGCACTTGAATCAAGTATTTAGAATTATCGGTGCATTAACTTTATTGGCTATGTTTTTGTAGCTGTCCATTGTCGCGACAATTAACTATTATTTTCTGTTCCTTTTATTACACGGTTCGACCGTGCCCGCGGGCGTGAGTATTAAATTCTAACGACGTGGGACTCACGAGCAAACGATTTTCGATACGAACGATCGATATACGCGTTCGAGTTAGCCTCGGTTGAATAATCCACAATTACATAGTGCACGAAAGACAGGCGAACGATCAAGTTTACGAATGTCATTTTCCCCTTGTTTCCCAACAATCAGCGTTCACAATGCAAGTGAAACAATGACGTTGATTCAACTCTAACCAGAGTAGAGGAGTGAGCCTCTAACTAGAGTAATCACGTGGTCAACGTTATCACACCATTGTCTGATTTTAATATTTTTTCGTACCTCTTTTAACCCTCGATCCGAATGTTAGATCGATTCGAAGTTTACGTGCCGACAAATGTCTGTTAATTATATACCTCGTTATATCGTGAAATTTTGATTTTCAATTAAAGTTTTTGTTGTTCTCTCAAGTTCTCTCAAGTTCTCTCAAGATGCAATGGTCATTGAGATTAACTTTTTCCATTGATTCAACGAACTTGATCCTGAAGTTATCGGATGTGTTTGCCTTTAATAGCATCGTAAATTATCATAGTTACGCAAACGAGAGATTGCGTCTCGTGCGAAGTCACGGTTCCGATCTGCATAACGTAACATACTTTCTTATTGAAATTGTGTCACTGACGTTTTTACAGTGGTTACACGTGTAACAATAATTTTGTTAACTCGATAGTAATGGCGCAATTGAATTTATGCAAATGCATTTTCAAACAATCTGCGGCATGTAAGTATTAATATTATTGAAACTTTTATTGCCCAAGAACTGGTAGCGTAATAAATTATCGAAGCAGGTGCCAACGGAGAATGTGAAAGCACTAATTCAAAGAGACTTTTATGCAATTTTTTCTTTGTTAGAACGATAATTGGAACTGGTAGCTATTCGCTATTTTATTAGCGTAAACGCCAAGGTGTGAAGGAAATCTACCTGGAAAATTAAATTTATTTACTTGATTAAACAAATATATCAAAGTTTCGTGCTATGTTACATGAATTATATTCGATTTCATTTAACTTCCCCTTCAAATTATTAACTCTGAACAGTGGAAATAAATGTTTTTTTCATCCCAGAAAAACGGAAGTACGTGCAATTTTTCGAAGTAACGGAGCATGAACCGGTGTTTCCAATTTTCCGCGTATCGAAAGTTATCGTTTATGGAATTTCAACAAAGTCACGTCCCCTGTCTCCCGTACTGACAAGTTTTTACTTTGACCGAGTGCAACGGGGCCTCAAATAACATTCGACTTTTGCGGTCGATCATTGAATGTTGCATAATTTGGACACTTTGCATTTGTCCGCAATGGTGCTTTCTCTGTAAAATAAAAAACCGCAGAATTCTTCTGCTACCATTTCATTGTATATTTTAAAACATAATCGACGACCATTACCGGCCATTGAGCGTAGTTCACTAACAATAAGCTTGTTTTATAGAAAATTCAATGAATACGTGAATGAAGAAACTGTTCACGATGTTGTACAACAATTCGCATCACTCCGCGATAGAGATTTGAAATTTTAGAAATATAATACAATATTGTGCTTGAAATACGATCGCGACGAAAAACATTTTGTTATCATTCCACCCCTACGCAAATATATCTACAACCACCACCAATAACTACGTAGAAGAAAAAAAATGATTAACATAAATATTTGCACAAACCAACCTCATGTCGATCAACGATTATCAACTCCAATTTAAGAGAATATTCCGCGGAGGAAAATTCGTATCAACTCTAACACCACTAATCGTCCAACGGGGTCGTAAGATCAGCTAGAACTAGCAACGACTTCGTTCGCCAAGCGTGTAGCAAGTCCCGCTGGTTGAACACCGACTGATCTAATTTCCTTGCATCGACTCGGATCCTGGCCAGTCGAGAGACAGGAGGCAAGCTTGCGGTATGAAATAGACATATTGTGTAAGCACACGTATATACGGCACACAGGTACGTAGAACGATCCTTACGCGACACTAGGGGGGTACACCTTTGTGAAACGTGCGAGGAGAATCGAGGTGGGTGCGTTTTTGCGAAAGGTTACAGGCTACCTCGGGATCGTGGTCGTCAGAGGTGCTGAGATTTTTGTTAGAAAAAATGGAGAAAATTAAAAGGGCACGTTGTTTCGATAATGCATAGAACAATTGTGCGCGAAGAGCTTGGGCAGAAGAGTTGTTGGGATTTTTGTAATACAAAATTTGAGAAATTCGAATGTGCCGTATATTGGCGTAATTGGAAAATCCATTTTTATATTGTTCAATGAATTTCTTTTTTCCCTAGGTACGGTGCACAGTGAACATTTACGATTTAATTATAAAAGGAACCTGATAGATTTGGTTAAAAGGATCTACCTGGAAAATTAAATTTATTATCTATTTAAAAAGGGAAAGAATAATAATAGATCATTGACGAATGCATGCAAATTGATTAACATTTGAATAATAACAGTAATAATACAATGTGAATAATAGTAATACGATGACGAGAAGAATGACAAAAATTAGGTTCTTCGAAAACTTTGCATCGGGTAAAAGTATGAATTCAGTGAAAGGATATTAATGCCTAATGACACGCACACCGTAAATGCCCATATGTATTATCTACATGAAATACATATTATCAGATTGGATCAACGAGTGCAATCATTGGAAGTTGAGGATTTCGATATATCAGTGTGCTCAACACGAATCGCCCTAGCAGAGAAAGCGATTTATGGACAATGCTACACACAAAGGCTGGCATTCAGCATCCGTAGTCGCTAGCTACGTAAAACGCCCACCTGGAATGTGCCAACGTAATCGTAGTCCAGGTGAGAACCGGGGGAATTTCATTCCAACCATTTTTGAATTACAAAAACGTCGTAATCGAAATCGGGACATTTAACTCTCTCGCTGTTACATCTATACCATTTGTAAAAGCAAAAATTATCTATCGATGCCGCTCCATTAATGAGCGCACTGTAGTAATATGACATTGCTAAAGTGTCGCTCCACATTTATTTGTCTCCCAATGTTGAAATGTTTGCAACACGCTGTGCACGTGCCCCAGGTAACTGTCGTCGGCTATTACGTTAGTTATCTAAAAGTCTGGACTATCGCCACTTTTGATATTTCCTTGAGGCCAAATTGTCACACTCCTTCTTTTTTTTTTTCTTCTTTGACTCGAACGGCCACCCAAAAACGACTGCGTATCGGCAACAGTGGGTGCGGTCTATAGTTCCGGGGACTTTCCAACGGGGTTACGTATCAAGGACTTCAACTAACAACTATCATATTCTACACAATTGCCGTTTTCTTCGTGCACCGATTGGAACTAAGTGGCGTGGTCACTGTATTTTATTTTAATCGCTGCATTAATCGCTGCATTAATCGCTCCCCCAGTTGATTAATCTACACCGCGCCGCATGCACATTCGAAAGAAATCGTTTTCACGCTTGCGAGTACAAATACAAAGGGAACCATCGCGTGTTCCTGTACTTTCCGTCGAATTTAAATCGTTCATTAAAAGGTGTAAAGACATGAACATGTATTATTTATATTTCCCATTTTTGTCGGACAGGCAATTCTGCATTACGTTTTTATAACTAAGACTGAAAGTAAACGAAGCAAAATTTTTCATAGGAGAAATATTGTTAGACGAAAATCCCACTCGCTCGGGCAAATAAATATAGCCATCGGAATTTTTCGTTACATAAAACCTATTTTTCTCCAAACGAGAAACGAAACAAAAATTCAACCTTTCCCGTTGTCCACGGGGATAACCTCGATTCAAGTAAACTCTAACTCCAGTTTTACTCGCGAGACTTTTGACTATAAGAGGGGCAGGCGTTTTCCAAATAATTTCATCGGGCAGATCTGTCGAGCGTGAAGGGGTTAAAATAGTTGGACGGCACGGTTTCATTAGAAACGACGAAGAATTCTAACAAAAGGTATGCGATAAGGTCCTCCAATGTCGATCCTTATCGCGTCCGACGTTAATGATGGGGTAAGAACGTAATTGTGTAACGGCGAGGAATCAAGCGTTTTCGTGTTGCGCAAGTTATTTTGAAATATCATGGGAAGTGCTTTGTACGCGAAGCCACGAGAATTCCCATGGGAGAACGGAAGCTGGGAAAGTAGTACCGTTTCCTCCGTTTCTACGACTGACCACGCAAAGCAGGGCGGATACGCGGTGAGGTACGTTCGCGTTCTGGATAATTGTGTAATGTATTCGCCTCCAATATATCTGTATTATCTGTATCTTACGTATCTGTATCTGACTACGTCCTTTCCAACACCCCATAAAAACCCACTCACGAGCTCAGATCTACCAAGAAAAGTCTGCTGTCAAGATCATAGCCTAAGTGTTGATATAACCTCTTGAAAAGCCGAAGTTGGAAGTTTAATTTTCTCTGTGTCCACTACAATTGAAAGAAAAAACATGGTCGCTTTGTGAATTAAAATGAAGATTTTCAATCACTGCACGATCTTTTCTTTGTCGGCAAGGGTCTTTGAACCAACGACGACCTTATCTTTAAGCTGGATCAATTTTAATCGTGCTTAATTACTACTGGTTTCCATTCGACTAGTTCCTTACGCTTTTTATAATTATTAATACAAATGTGTTAAGCCGGTCCTGACGAACAACCGTAACACTTACGAAGGCTTTCCTGTTCGTTATGAAGAACAAACCGAGGCTGCGAAGCACGTGCTGCTGTAAAACTACAGCTATAATACAGAGGTGAAAGTGACAGTGGTTCGGGAACGATATGTGATCGGGAAAGGTTAATGAGGTGTTTAATAAACGGTCATTCTTTCTGTTCTCTTGTTTTCTCCAATGATTATTATTCCTGATTATGGGACAAAAGTATATACGATTTATGAAATATCCTTTAATATTTAACGTTCATTTTATCTTTTTGTGGTTTTATCATTCTATCACCGAACTGTACCGTAGAAAGCTTCGTTCCACCCTTGGGAGTTAAATTTCGATTACTAATAATTTAAACCCCCTCCTTGAAACCCCAATTTTTGTTCACCCTTATGTAAACAAACAGTGAAAACCCAAGGAAAAAGCTCATCTTTTCACCCCGAAATTGTTTCGAAAATTATTTTAGACCATTTCACCTTAGGCTTCCGAACTTTACAAGAGAACCATATTGTACAAACGAAACGAAACGAAACGAAACGAAACGAAAGGGAATTCGCTTATCAAAATCGTCGAACATAAATAACCGAGTCCCAGGACACGATTGAATGAATAAGCAATGAGAGATTGGCGGGAACTTGGCAGTACATACAGGGTGTCTGAGGTTTTTCTGGACACGCGTTTTCAGCAGAAGAATTATATTACAGATTTCAGCAAAGCCTCACTGGTCCATTTTCGTAGCACAATGTTTCCTCTTTATTTTCCTGCGCCGAACGCGCTGCCAATGTTTTTTCCGGAAAAACCTCGAACACCCTGTACAGGTAGTATTTGTATCTCGAAACGTGTACCACAATGGTGAACACGATGGAGCAGTCGTGTTCCAACTTTCCAAGCTGGGCACGTTCAACGTGCGCAAAAATACCGTTCCGCATTACACTAGAGCATATATGTATGTAGAGTTGGGTGTGTACCTGTATCACTACAGGTACAGGTCCTTTGATTAACGACAGGGATGCGCAAGAATTCATTTAACTGCGTTGCATCCAGCCGCGCGTATAATTTGTACGCACTTCGTGCTCTTCGTTCGTGTTTGCTTACTTACAATTAGTTCGGACTACCTGTCGTACGATTGTTCACGGTGTAGTGCGTACACGGAGTGAAATATTTGTCTGGAAAACTGTGCAGGTACGGACACGAGTGCAGCTTCAACACATTTTTTATTATCGAACATTTATGGTCGCGGGTAATTCGAATACAAAATGAGTTGTGCAATGGATGTTATTCGAATATTAACACTATTTCTACAACGACTTTGTGTATACCTATTTCGACCAAAAGGTGTCCTTTCACACCTTTGCGTTTCTACGCAAATAATTTACAACACTGTCAGAATTTCAAATTATTAAATAGGGAATAAAATTAGAATTTGTAATGAAATCCTTAAGGTGTCAAAGGACACCTCATGATAGAAATAGGTATATGTACCATGTGCATATTTTTGGATCCAGGATGAGCTGGACGAAAATTATATCGCTGAATTAATTTAACAGCTATTGTACTAAAAGTTATCAAATTAGTTGTGGACAAATGATTATACTTGGTGTCTTTTGACACCTCTTGATAGAAATTATCCCGTTATTTCCTTTTTATTCGCAATACTTTATTTTGAATTGGATTGCACAGTGATGAAAAAATTGAAGAAAAATTATTTTATACACACGTGCACAGATGTATGCATGGCCATTATTACGACGCTTCCTTCAATATGTCTAAAATATTTTAACAAAATAAATACTGAGGTCTTTCGTTTACCATTCATATCGATGTAAATCGCAGTGAATGAAAATTCCACGGGAATCTCGTCTAGTTGATTGAATAAAGAACTCTATCAGCAGGCTATATGTACAATATAATACATTAGCGTAACGCATCGTATAATTTGAATAACCGAGCGCCATTAATTGCTACACAATTGGCGGATTACACGCTGCAATCAATCCGCCTCGCCGTTTAATAACGAGTGCACGAAAAAAGGAGCGTCACGGTGTTACTTTGTTGCGAAAAGCATCACGGTTCTCTGGCGGGGAACAGGCGGGAAAGATTGTTCGATATTATCGTGGTAATTGCAACTCGCCAAACATAATCGATCGTTTAGTAGGCGCCGTGTTAGTCCGTGGTTATCAAGATTTTCGAAAACGACCCCCAACATTAGGTCCCGTTGAAACGATTGGATCGATGGCAGAAAATAGCCACACGGCACGCTCGTATAAGCGTGTAGAGGAAAAGAATAAAACGAGAGCAGTCGGAGACAAGTTTGCGCGCAAACTTTAGGTCTCTTATCGGAGTCTATTAAAATGCGGGAAAAGAGGTTCGCGGGATATACAGGGTGGCCCGGAAAATCGAAGGGAATTAAATTTATATCTTCTGAATGCAATTATTGTAGAAAGAATTTATTTGTTAGAGCGGAATTGTGTTCCTAGAATGCAATACTGCTCTTTTGATTTGTGAATAAACGAGGTGCAAGAAAATGAATACATAATAGTAGTAGCAAAGCTCAACTCGATATTTATACAAAAATAGTGGTTTTCGTTGTGCAACATCGCCTGTCATGCATTAATATTAAAATGATTAAAATGTATGGGGCAGGTTACAATTTCGAGATTTGATTTAAATTCCATCGAGACGAAAATGCGAAGAAAATTAATGAAATTTCTTAATCAATGCAATCTGTAATTATCAAACGTAAATTAATCAGTGTGAAACTATTGAAATTGTTCCCCGCACTTTAAGAGGTTGTATACCTTCGGCGAAGCAAGTGAAAAGAAAAAATGACTATCCGTTGCAAATCGTAAATCTTCCCGACTGAACTACAAGGCTTCCTACCACCGTTCCAATAACTAGCCTTTTTCCCTGCCATAGTGAGACATGTTTTGCCAGAGTACACGCCCATTTACGGTGCAAGAATCTAATTAAACGAAACCGTGATCTGGGGCAGACCTTTATGTGTCTCAAAGAACAAGGAATTCCGGGAATAATCGTGAACGGTGAACTCACCGGTGACCGTAAGCAGTCTGAATGAATTTCAATCCATTCCCATTTAATTGGATGATTGAAAGAAAAATTTGAAAAGCTGGTGAAAAGAATCGCAAATGGAATAACTTGCACGGTCAAATTTCTCAAGATCGATTCAGATATATTATAGTTGCACGTTCACAGGTGGGTAATCGGGGCAACGCCAACGATTTTATCTCGAACCACCTTACGCGTGGAAGCCAACTTTTCCACGGTGGATTTATTGCTGGCAATTTACGCGCATCGAGCGCTGAAAAGGTAATTAATACGAGCGTAATAATAAGGAACTGGAATTGGTATTGGGCGCGTAACAATATATCGCACGAACTTTCACCGATCCATCCGATCCAGGAACCAAACGCGATACCAAGATCGATTTTCATGGAAAGGCTTCCCTGCTTCGCGGCAATTCGATACACCTTAATAGAAACAACGACACCGATGAAAATTCCACTCACCTGGCTAAACACGAAATGGACTACGTTTCGTCTGTCTGCGCGGCAACATTATCCGTTCGAATATCTTCACGGTAACTCTTCCGTAACAGGACAATATTGTTTCAACTGTAACAAAAACACTGCGTATCATTCAATTTGAGTAATTAACAAATAATATCGATAATTTGAAAATATATTTTCAACCAATTTCCATTCCATTTTCATTCCATTTTCATTCCAATTGACGAAAATCTGTCGCAAAAGGACACCGTTCTCATCATGGCCACGTAAAACACTTTGCGAGTCGCGTGACTCGTTGCCACACCTGACTCGCCGCAAATACCAAGTGGAAAACAAATCGGCCCAATTTCATGTTGTAAATTCTACAAGTTTTTCCATTCCTCTCGTTGTTCAATGCTAGAATAAATTGCCACCCGTTGGATTTAAAGGATACCGTTTCTTGTTGTAGACTAACTTTGACTAATCGCGATCGAACGCCGTTCAACTAGCGATTGCGAGAGAGAAAGGTTCCCGTTGTTTTTTCTCATTTTTTTTTTCGACAAACTTCTTGTATGCCGCTGGACCCGCGACAACACAGAATACATGGCCAACATGACGAAACGATTTGCATCTCGATCCACGGGTCTGCTTTGATACATTAGCGTAGGAATAGCTAGGACTGCGTGGTTTTTATTGGTACCCATTATACACAGTGGTACAGTGGTTCAACGCCGAATTACCACTTTAGTGCGAAATATTCCGTCTATTCAGCGAAAATGGGTCGCCAACAGGCAAACGAAGGTAATGCTAAATATTAATATTGACATAAGATGTCCATTCATTAACGTTCGACGAATTTTTCTTACCGAGTACGTCAATTAAAAACAGCAATCAACTAAAAGGGGGAGTAATGAATGAAATAGGAAAAAAGCAATAAAACGCCATTGCGATACAATATTTTTTAATAAAAAAACAGCCCAACAACTAGCCTCCGTTTCATATGAGACTGAGTGCCTGGGTCGCGCCGCATCCAACAGTGTCCTGCATGAAATCCGGGAAATTCGACTCGAGAACCCGCATCCGGTCCCTCTCGTAATCAGCGACAACGTGCGTCGCCAGGTAACACTCCTCGCTGATATAAACGCATCGGAAGTGTTTCGAATCGAACGCATCGACCGCGTCCCATCTGTACACTTCCGGCTGGCCCTCGTACCGAAAGAAGAGGGCGCTCCCGTTGTCTGTCCCCAAAAAGATTATTTTCTTTCGTTTCTGACCGATCTCCCGAATCTTGCCGTCGACCAAGCCTCTTCTGAGGTGCTCGGTCCTAATGGAGAACGCGCGACTGCCGCTCAGATATGTGAAAATTAGACAAGCGCTGCCGTCCGAACGTCTGACGAGGGCAAGGTACAAAACGTCCCTCCGTGTGGTACCTATGGTGACGGCTTGAGGTAAAACGTAGCGAAAACCGCGACCGGAAGTCACGTCGTACACCAGGATGGTTCTTGAAGCAGCGTCCGATACGTAGATGAACACCCTGCCATCCTTGGTGTAGTCTGACACTACGTACTGCAGACGGGACGCTGGATTCGTGAATTCGGATAATTCCACGGTCTTCACCAGCTGTTACAAAAGTCAGGTTGCCCCGTTATTAAATGTTACGCGAATGTTTTATTCGGCAAGTTGCAGATGGTGATTAAAATTACGGGACCGCGTGCTGTTTATGGGAATTAGTTATTTAATTATTTATGGTTACAGCGATGCACGCGTTCATTTGTGTATATTTAAGTTTGGATAATGGTGGCTGCACTTTGTGATAGCTCAATTTACCATGCTGGAACTTATTATCTTTATTGCTGTATGCATATTTAGCGAAGACCTGTTATTAGTATCGAAATGTGTTATATGTAATTGTATAAGGATAATTAGTATTGAAATTGCGAGATTAGTGTGGCGAATAGGATAGAGAGAAATGTGTGTAGATATTAAAGTTGAATCGATTAGAGGCTGATGTGAGAATATTTTCGGCCATCGATATTAGGCTTGGCCGATCACTAACGCGTCGATCGAAAGGTAATTTCTATGTAGGTCAAGTACACGGTTTAACTTAATATCTACCATGCGAGTTGCGACCTGTAGTCGAGAAGGATTTCCCCATTATTTTTTTATTACATCATGCTTCAAGATAGTATTATTGTTAACTTCAATGTTTGCTAACATTAAAATGAGCACGATGTTAGTGCAACGTTAAATACTTAATACAACACGGTATTTTATTGCGTAACAAAGACGGAACGTGACTATATTTCTACCACGAGTCTAACCTTATACTACCGTATACGTGATTGAAACGTGAACATTGAAACGTGAACACCAACTTCCATTAGCCCATTTAAAACGTGGAACTGCTGAAAGGACAACGGTTGCAACATTTCGCTGTCCTGACAGTATTTCGACCCCACAAGCACTGCAACCAGGCCGTACAGTCGTGCAACGCGGATAATCAATGATATGCTCCGTTCGATAAGCTTGGAATTCCTTTTCTCTAATGCAACTCTACTATTATCCCTATTAGTATCTCAATATAGCGCAAAACAATCTCCCTGAGAATAATCTAGATAATAAGCGTAAGAGAAACACTTCTCTTCTGTGATTCAAGATAAAAAAAGAAGGTAGCATGCAGGACAAGTGAAAGGACAGAAAAAACTAACTTTCTTGGAACTGTACTACAATCGTGTCTGTTCACAATTGTGTTCGACCTTTAGTTAGTACTTAATTATCGCAATACTGGAAATTACAGTGTACCTCCCGGTTATTATTAGGCGGCAAAAATGGAGCGTTTTCGTATTAAACATGTTTCTATGGTACGGTGTTCGTGAAATTTCTTGCAAAAAGAAATTAATACGAATGCAAAATATGGATTTTACGTAGAAAACGGCGATTATGACAAATTAATCTTTCCTTAAATTAGCACAGGGCACGCCAATTAAAATATTACGGTAGTTAAGATACATTACGGTAGTTAAGAAGAGAACCATTCGTCAGATCTGTACCTATTGTACTCTTCACTTTTTGGCTTTAAAAAAGTGTTAATCCTTCTCGAATATTGCCTGAATATATCATATCATTAAATCTAGAAACATCTGTTAAACGATAATTTTGCGTAATCTGCATTGAACTGCCCTGCATTAGTAATGTCTGCTATTTCAAAGAGAACAAGTGCAAAATATTCGATGCAAACTTACTTTTCCAGTGTTAACATTAATGGCGAGGACCTTTGGGGGACACTTGCGTACAGGCTCTTCCAAAGTGTTCACCACTCCTGTATCGAGGACCCACAGGATGTTCTGCGGATCCAGGTAAATATCTACCACGTTTTGCATGGCAGTGCAGGTTCCTTCTTCCTGTAAAGTCCAACATGGATATGGGACCAAGGTGGCCTCGCAGCTATTGTTGGACTGTACAAGCTTCACTAACGACGCTGGCACACCAGACTTGAATCTGCAATGAGTATCAATTTGCAATGGAAAATTTATTTTTTGAAACTGTCGAGTTGATAGCTCCAACAAAATAATTTTTTTTCACTCGAAATACGATAATCGAATATAATGGCACACTAAATACTAAGTAAATATTCCTGATTCGGTTCTTAATTGAACTGACCCGAATTTTCGTAACGAGTGCTATTTAAATTAATGAATTAAAATCGATTTTTGTTTTACCTGGGCAATGCAACAATGGCGTCATCGTTGTGTATAGCTGCTCTAGTCGCGATCACGTTCTTCGGGATGTATTTCCCGCTATTTTTAAATATATTCTTAGATATAGGACAGGGCCATTCAAAGATTCCACCTGTCCATTTCACCCTTTCATCTAGAAATTGACCAGAACTGTTCTCCAAACCTAGAACAACCAGCAGGATTATCGTCGTTTGCACTTTGAACAACATTGCGCACCTTTGCGGGGTTTTATATATTACGTTCGAACACGAGTGGACTGAAACATTTTTAAGGTTACGCGAATTATATACGAGGTGATGTGTTTCGACGTGTGTCGAAATCCGGGTGTTTATTCAAATAATTTCTTGCTTACGTTTAAACGTCCAATCGTTCCGCGTTTTACCGCCCCTCGCCGTTGCTTCGACACGGAAGGTCCTCTGAAAAGAATTTAAATCCAAGCTTGTACATATTTTGAAATTATTATCGCAGCTACTAATTGCAATATATTCTTTTATTTCATTTAATTTCTCAGAGTTGTGTTATAGTTTATATTAATCTTACATATTTCTTATAACATTTTTATAACAATACTACATCGTTTTAGCAAAACGGTGATAGCAATTTATTCAGAAAATAATTAATCACCAATGAAACTGTACGATTAATAATTGAAGTAGGTGTCATGTTGTAGGTGTAAATTCTTGTATGATTGGCTATTTAGTAAACAGTTGTCTGGATACATTTCCTTGTTGCTCCCAAGAGGTTGCATCGCTTCATCCGGGCGGAAGTATTGCGACAGACGGAAGGACATGTTACTTTATAAATACGCAAGGTGTGCATCATTCAATAATGAAACTGACTTGACACGTGTCTATATAAGCATACTGCCGGATATAAGATTCACATATTCGGGTACGCGAGTTGTATCCTGAACTTAGAGTCGCGTAAGACACCTCGAACAATATTTTTTTCTTTATTTAATACATATATTATTTATTATATATATTAGTTATTTATACATATATTCCGAACCCAGTAATCTAATAATTCATTCAAATAAATTCAAATAATCTACTAACTCGTCCAATTAATTGAACTAGTGAAATATTTAAAATATCTTTACTAATAATTAAACAATTATTACATTGTTCCTCTAAGCACATTTTCTCCAAACGCTTCGAATAAAATCTCGTAATAATATATCGTACCCTTGAACAATAGGATGAAGATATTCTTCAGCATCTTCTTCTGCGTAATATCTGTAACAGAGATATTACGAATGAGTTACGGCGGTCCCGTGCTACCACAATCGTTCAGCTTGTCGGGTCTCAGTCTGAATTGGCCCTGCGAGAGCACAAGGAATATTTACGAAGGCAACGGTCGTTATATTCCCAGGAATGTGATCGCCACTAGGGCACAGATATACAAGGACAGAGCCATCGTTGCTTTGCCACGATACAAACCTGGAGTACCATTCACGTTGGGTACCCTTTCGTTAAAATCGAACGACTGCGAACCGCATATAACTCCGTTTCCATGTTGGGCCATCCAGGAAGAGGGCAATTGCAGAGCCTTGCAAAGTGCTGTGGATATTGTTCTAGATATGCAAGACATCCTGTGGGTACTCGATGTTGGTATCGTTAATACTCTGGAGCAACCTGTGCGCAGGTGTCCGCCCAAGGTCGTTGGAATTGACGTTAAGAGTGGAAAGGTATGTTATATTAGTATATTTACATATACATATGTATATATGTTTACATTTTATATTATAGAATAGAATAGAGTGTCACTGCATTTCATATATGCATTTGTCCATCTATTTTTATTCACTGAACTCCCGATACTTTCGAGCAACCCTGTGCACACAAACAATGGCCCGGCATATTACTCTCGTTCCAGGTCGTAAAAGTGATCGATTTAAGCGAGTTAGCGTCTTCTGCGTCTCGTTTACAATACATGGCAATCGATTACGCAGCGGACGGCCAAGTATTCATTTACGTTTCTGACGCCGGCACAAACGCCATCATCGTCTATAACGCCACCACAGACAATGGCTACCGTGTCGTCCTTCCCTCAGCCGTCACTTCCGGTACGGAAAAACCTGACGCCCTATACTTGGCGCTCGCGAGAAGAAAAAAGTCCGACTCGCTTGTCCTCTATTTTAGTTATTTGGGCTCCAATAGAATGTTCGCAATCAAGACCGTAAATCTGAAAAGCGGAAACGCGGATGGTTCTATAGTTGACATTGGCGGAAAGAAGGAGAAGATCGTGTTACTGGGCACCGACAATGGATCCGCCATTTTCTTCAGGAAAAAAGGTAAACGCTCATGGACCTTATTATTCCAATCTAAATAATTCATTCAAAATTTCATTGTGCTCTTCAACTTCGTTAAATTCGTGCTGCTTTCATTATCCATTAGGCGACTCGGCTATCTACATGTGGAACACGGACACGCCATTCCACCAGAGTAACTTCCTGTTGGTGGAGAGGGCTGGGGAATACAGACTACCCACTGCGGTTATTCCTGGTTACAAGGGTCTCATGTGGGTAATCGAGAGCAATTTCCAAGATTACATTGATAATACCGTGAGTTGTTCTGGACCATCGGTGGCACTTCATCCTTTGATTAACTCGTGCGACGAGCAGTACTGAAGGAAATAATGACGCTGTTAATCTCAATTAATCTTCCGATCAATGGCAAGCATTGATGTTGATCTTCTGAACGTTGTACAATGTTTTACTATCTGTGTAATATACTCTCATCCTTTGTAATACATTTATACGAATCCAAAATTCAATAGAAAAAATCGGATAAAAATTGCCCAACGTTTTATCAGGATACTGTTATTATAACTAATAACTAGCTCGTTTTAGAGCTGTGCGTGCAACGTTAAATTCGTCATCGACGATTATCGACGATTATCGACAAGCTGGACAAATATTGACCAGTGTTTGATAATAACTGAGATGGTCAGTTTTTTTTTTTTAATAAATTGACCAAGAGTTAACTATTCTGTTTTACTACGAAATTCAAGTGGTATTCCTTTGTCATGCCCCTTTTTGATATAATAAAATGATCTTCCGTTCTCGTTTCAACGTTTTATTACCTACAATTGCTTCGTTAAGAATGTTTCTAATTAGGTTTGAAGAACATTCAGTGACACGACATCGTCAACGGTGCACAACAAATTCTTATGCCACCGTACATTTAAACCATCGATTTACGTATGAATAATTGATGGCAATGTAAACCTTAGTCAAGTTCCACTGCAAATCAGAAAAATATTTCACTTTAACGACCAGTTTAATTTGCTTCAAGTATGTATGTTTGTAAATTATAACGGAACCTGGCAATCGTCGAACTCGTTTATAACAGTGAGAGGCTTAAATCGTTTTACCGCTGGTTGTATAATGAATTCTGGCCAAGAGTGCCTCTCTAATTGCAAGGTAAATAGTTAATCCGACTGTTCTACAACTTTTCACAAGTTTCGCCCTTTACTGCCTGCACTGTTACTTTTCTTCTATTCTTTTATTACTGTCTTATTGAATGGATGCATAGATAAATATTTAATACGTGGATTATGTGGATCGTAATATTTATCGATACATGGACATATAGTTATGCCATAAACTTAGAATATCTATGTGATTAAATAATTATTCCGCATAATAAACGGTGAACGCCAAGGAATTCGAAATTGCTCGCCAACCCTTTAGGTAAGCGATGCTTGCAGTCACTTTTTTTCCTGGTCTTCACAGTTCAGTGGCCGTGTATATTGTGGAGTAATGCAACATTCATTTGGTGGAAAGTGAAATAATTAATTCGAGAAACTGGTTATTTCATAGGGGTGTTAATGATTGATACAAATCTAAAATGATTAACGTTCTTTATTAATGTGCAATTTAGCCGTTTCAATCATTTTGGAAAAACGCACTTTCTATAACGTAACTATAAATTTTCTACGATATGTGTTTGGTGTTATATCGAAGAACTAAATTTAATCAAAAAAGAGAGAAATAATTTGATATGTATATCATTTGGAAGAAAAACTCTCTTCAAAAATATATCAATGATATTTTTCCATTTCTAATATATCACACAAGCAAATAGGATTTTAAAACTGACTACACAGTGGAAAATATTTTTCTCAGATATATAAGAGGAAATATACAAATATTTATTGGGGATCAACTAAAAAAAAATTATCGCCTACATCGCTTAAAAGTGAAATAATTCTTCGTATTCTTCAAAACTTTTTAAAATAACATTACGAAATAATAAGTCTTTCAATGTTATAAGATATTAGCCCAATCAAGAAACATTGAGTTTAAACGAAAAAAAAAACATTGCGCTTTAGGAAAAAAAACGCGTCTATTATTGTAATGCGTACAACATTTACACATTATCAATTGATTGTTTGGTTGATAATTACAAGTAATTATCACAGTCATAACAGCTCGAGTTATCTGTTACTTTAAACAATTTCACGATTGATCGCAGGCGCTAATTACTCATGCAATTATTGTGCAAAACAGCCGACAATGCATTCAAAAGTTGCACTTTATTCCCTGAAGTCCCATTATTCTACCATTATAAACAACAGTATTGAATTCTTCTCTGCCCCCTTTATTAAAATTTGTTTAATTACAAAATATTGTTGGCATAAATAAAAATAAGATAAAGATATTGCGAAATGATCTAAAACATACGACGACACCAAGCAGAAAATGTTTAAGTAAATAAAAACGTCTTCCGGTAAATTCATGGTTAATGGCTAAGTAGTTATTTATGGAAGGCAAATAAACAGCAACGTAAAGAATGTTGTGATACAAAATGTAACAGCTGAGCATCGGTGAACGAGCATAGTGAAAATTAAAACCATATGATATATGAACATAACAATCGATCGACGTATTAATAAAATCGTATGGTATATTGCACTAGCGAAAAATCGTCAGCAAATTATTATTGAAGTATTTGCAAATCGCGATTCAGCATTTTCTTGAAATTCCACAGGAATTTAAAATATAGAGAAGCGTTCAATAAAAATATTTGATTTCGTTGCGATGAATTCTACATAGGTATCTGATAACCAATTAATATAAATATTTACTGTATGTATATATTTTACGAGAATTAGGAAAACAAATACTGTATACACAATATAGAGAAGAAAAATGGATTTGAAATATTCATTGGATTCTTTGCGAACTAATTGATGTGAATTTTTCCAAGCGTGTTGTAATGGGGAAAACATGTGTTACAAGAAATCAAGTAAATAATGGTTTGCGTTATGTAAGTACAGGGGACAATTTATGAAGTACATTTTATAAGTACCGCCGCGGACGGGGTACAGTATAGAGCTATCCCCACAGTCAAAATATAGAATAGATCCAACTGCCGTACCGACTTGAAAAAAGAGGACTGATTCGAGCAAAAGAAGGTTGAAAAAGCATCGACGAGATGTAGGCACCGACGAGATAAAGGAATAGACAAGACATGCAATGTACTTTTTCGGCCACGATTTCGAAACGCAACCTAGTTGTCTCGACGCTTTTATCATATCTTTGGCAATGGTAAACAGAATAATAAGTGATAAAATTGGTAAATGTATGATAAATAACATCGATTGCGCAGATCTCACCACGGGGAGGTTGCTGCGAATGGAGACCCTGGTGGGAGACCACCCACCATTTATACATATAATTATTTGCAATTTAAACGCTGCTTCCTTCTGATGTATATTTGCAGCACGCTCGACGTGTAAACGTTGTGCAAGATAACAATGGAAGGAAGTATTCAAATAAATGATTTAAAGAAAGCTGGAAATAACAATTTTGTTGAATCTAAGTCAATTAAAAAATCAGGATTATAATACACATTAGCCCATATGTACTATATGAATATATGTGTTTAATGAAATAGCACGTATTAAAATAATTAATTGCGGCCAATGGTGAAAATAAAAATTCCGTCGAACCTAAATAAATTAAAAAATGAAGATTATAATGCACTTTAGCTTATAATTAGTTTAACTAAATAGGATGTATGAAAATTATTAACTGTGGCGAAAGCTGAAAATAAAAATTCTGTTAGACCTGACTTAAAGTAAAGAATAAAGATTATAATATGTATAAATTAGCATGTACGTAGTTGAAATTATTCTAACTATTCTTAAGGTCAATTGAATCTTAACTTTGACTTGATGCTATGTAAGATCTTATTTAATAGCACCCTACCTTACTAAAATAGCTAATTTAATGTAGAAATTGCCTGCCTACTTAAAAAATAATTTAATTTAGAATTATCCTACCTAATTGAAAATCTAAAGGGATATAAAGGGAGGGGCAAGGGATAACATCACGATGCATCATGATGTCCTTTCATGGAAGCTTCGATAAAAATTTATCTTAACTTGGTACTAAGATGGAACAACTCGCTTTTAGTGTTAAAAAAAGTATAATAAATTAGAACATTAAACACATTCAGTAGCCAGAGGGGCATTATAATATTAATTATCGTCCACTTGTTACAAACACGTCTGAAAACCGTAAGTGGATTATCTGTTTATCTCGCAACACTAATTTACTGCATCATTTGCAAAATCAATCACCTATGGTATTCATTATCTCTAATATAGCATTTCGTGTATATTAAAAAAACAAGAGAAGTCATGGTATTCGGACGCATGACTACCATCGAAGCAATCACCTTATGCAGCTTTAATAGCTGCCTTGGTGACTCAGGAACCGATTTATCGAAACGCTACTTGAAAATCGCGATCATTTATCATCGCAACACTAACAAGACAACACATGTAACAGCAACTACGTATACAAGTATAATTTAATATAAAAGCTACTCTAATTCAAACCACGATCTGATTTTATTCGCAACTCTAATGCAAACCGTATTCAATAATACGCGACGCTAATAAAATTCGCGATTTGCCCAATACGATGATGAGTGCTGGAAACAATAAACTACAACCACAGTATACATAGGCGAGCATAGTGAGAAAATAGTAAGAAATGAATGACCTCTCCATCCAAAGGATGCAGAGCCATTCATAGTTGCCCTCTTGAGCGACAATTTGTCGGGCCTCTTCAGCATTTAGCCTCTTCTTTTCTTCGAGCGCAATGCCCACTGAAACTTAGTCTAGGCTCGAGACTCTATCCGCAAAAAAAAGAAAATGAAATAAGAATCTAACCGCGTAACTAAATGGAACACACGTGGACGAATCACGACCAAATACAGTGGTAAAAATTGCGATTACAGAAAATCGAAAAGATTACGATGAAAATTGTAATCGATCTTCGCCTACACGCGCAGCCTCGAGCATAATGTGGCACGTTCGTTTCGGGCGAAATCGCGACCACGACCGCGAAGGATTCGAAAAATCGATAGGCAGGGCCAGAGGCGAACGCATTTTCGTTCGCGCCACAGCTTCGCCGTCCATTTTTCAAATCAGACTTCCTGAAACAGGTTGAACACGCGAAATACATGTATTGCCTACCCGATCAGAGACTGTGTCAACCTGCCCGGCCCTACCTACTTATGTCTATCAGGCACACCAGAGGTATACTACCTATCCTACCTAGAGCTATATTTCAAAAATGCCAAAGCATTCGCACAAACACACCTCATTCCACGTTTCTCATTCAAACACCCGGGCGCAACAACCTAAACTAGAGAAACGTCCCGGGACGCCTCCGACACCCGAGCTTGGCATACAATCATTCACACTCTAAGGGTACGTACCACTTCCTGAAATCGGCCGACAAAGGCTAGCGACCATTGCGCAAATGTGCGTAAACATTTACTGTGCATTACTGTGCATTACTTACGTATAAAATATATTGCACAATATAACTATACTTGGTTTGCCTCTATTCTTTGCCATATTTTCATAATTCCTTATGGTATTCAATGTACATTTGCAATTGTAAAACATATTGCTATTTATGAAATCATAGTATTATAATTTGTTATGAAATTCCCGAGCCGACGCAATTCCACAGCCTACCCACATACACACACAATGTGGAAAATACGTCGTGCACGGTACACTAGCAAATGTCAGCCGCCAAACATTGTTACAAAATTAATAACCATATGATCGTCGTGCCCATTGCCCTTCACTCACCCAAGTAGCACCTGGGCACGTGAGTGAGTTCCTGACAATGAACACGGAAGGGGTTAAACCTGAAAATCCTGATCTAAAAAGATGATTAGTACACGTAAAATTGCAATAGCTGATAGTATATTTTATTTGCAAACTCTTTAAAAATGACTCGACTTTGTACTTTATGAAATATCAATAAGAACTCGAAAATGGCTGATAAATAATTTATTTATAAAGGGAAATGACTGTCGTTGAAACTGAATTTACTAGAATAAGTAATGGAATTAAGAAATAAATGCAATTGAATATTTAGTTGAAAAATAGACAAGATATGAAATAAACCTCGGGTGATTCCTTAATCGAAGTAAATTGTTCAAGATGGTTACTCCGATTTGAAAATCTACCCGTATACAAAGTGCCTTCTTGTACATAATGTGTAATGAATTTCACCCGAAAGGCACTCGACTATAGCACATGAAAATTAATATTAAATACCGCTATAAATTTAATATAAACTGTCCTCAATGGATGTATATACATTTGTGCAATGTATTCATTAATTTCATCATATATTTTTATCGAAATAGAGGAAGCTACGTGAACAGTACTTACTTCATCAAATATTTATTTGAATAAGAAATATTTCTATGGATGTTAATTTTTGGATATGAAAAAACGCCGAGTACGAGAAGACACATCTAACCTCTTCTAAGAAATAATACACAAGAAAATAACGTTACAACTGATCGGTATAAAAACTATACCCATAGTCACTATGCTCGCAAAACTACTAAAAAAATACAACCAGTCACCCGTGCCGCTTCGGACCAATCGTCCTACGGCATGATTGGGGACCGGAGGAACCAAAACACATGCGACTCACCAACTCGATGACTGGAAAAGTAGAGAAGGTACTCGTGGAAGACATCAGGAACTTCACCGGGGCATCTCAATTGAACTCAATCATCAGCAAGTATCCAAACTGTAACTAAACAGGAAAGCGAAGAACATTAAAATCTACCGTTAAGTCTCCGGAATTGAATTCTTCATAGAAAACTGAGAATTGTCCAAAAATACATACTTACATTAATCACTTCATCAGTGACGCATAAAACATCCCCTTCAGTGATGCACTGAGTCTACTTCCGATAGCGAATATGAGACAAAAATAAAAATAAAGGACTATGTACGCGACCAGAAATTATATCGGCGACCAACCTAAGATGCTACTTTCGCGATTGAAATAATTGAAGAGGAGCACCGGTGCTCTGATAAAAGTATTAATATCTAGTACGTGAAAAACACTGACTCCACAATCGCGTGTAGGTAAAGTGTGAACGAAAATTTAAGCAGAGCCACTTGCTCTGAAAAAGCTAGAAAACTACGAAGCAAATACTGACTCTACCGACCGCATTGCGCGCGGCCAGAAAATTTTCTGAAAGAAAACATGTTCATCCTATCGTGTGTCGTGATGTTAACAAAAGATATAGTATGAAAGAAATATTATGTGAAATGATAATTGCAATCCTATTGAATAAACAGCAGCGGTAATAGAGTGCAAATAATTGTGGTATAGCTATTATGAACGCACCACACTGAGAGATGTCTTCCTTTTTTTTTGCCAGCTCGGAGTCAAGTAGTAGAATGACAACCTTGGCGATCGTCCGTTGCCGTTCGGTTATGTTCGGTACCCAACTAAAGCCAAACATTATTTTTATTTACGATCGCTTGCGTTTCCTAGAAATATTTCAATGCATACGTTACTTGGTAAGTGACCACAGCCAGAAACAACGATGAAATACTCGGAAATAATTGCTTGTATTATGTTACTACTTGTTTACAACGCGACTGTATGTCATACCAGTATTATACGTGATATGAATGATAATTTAATAGAGATATAGTGCTACAATTCTACTTATTTCAACAAGAAATTTGAACAACGCTTACCTCTCTGCGAGAACTTGATTTAACAATATGGCGCCGCGTCACTCTGCTTCTGCGCATTCCCGTTTGAACGTGTCGCGTTCGCGCCATTTCTGATTCAAAGCAAGCGAAAGAGACGCCATGAAACAGACTCCAACTGAAATTACAGATAAATATGTTAAGAATTACCAATATTATAATAATGTTGCTAGAAACTGCAGAATATATTGGAAAATAATGGAATTCAGGACTGAAATACGTATACGCATACGTAAAAGATGATACGTATATGCATGTTCGAGGCAATTAGAAAATGCACGCCACGCGGTGTGATTTGCGATTCCGTTCACTGCACAATATTTTCTTATTTTCTTTCAAAATATTCACATATTCATATTAACAAAGAAACCACAGAAAACTTGAGAGGCAGGGAAATGAAGACAATGTATATATAGTTTCCTGCCTTCAAGAATATATTAGATTATGTGACATACCTCAATTCGACGGACACTCTGAACACGTCAAATCGCTACGAGATCCATTGGGCGAAAGAGGCAGATTTTTGAAATAGATTGCGCTAATTGGCTGGCGACTGGTTCGGGGTGGGGATGGGGTTCTTTCTTTATGGCGGGTGTTTTTTGAATGTACAGTATGAATATTAGTCTACTAGTGGGATACAAATATACTTATTAGTAATAATAAACGCGTCTGTGTAATAAAATGTTTGTAATGTTTGTTGCGCTATAGAATAAGTCAACTATTTATGTCAAACTAATATTTGTCTTGCCTTGACTTTATTTAATTTACGATTCCTGCCGTAGTGAGCGTTTAGATTGTTTTCTACCATATTTTCACACCGCCACCGACCAGACAATGTACTTGGTGTAACTCGTCTATGATTAATTCGCCCCGTTGAATCATTGACCGAGAAATAATCTCGATTTCACCCAATAATTACTGATTTCACCCAAAGCATTCACATGCATGTACATATTTTCACGCAATCGCATTAGGTCTGTCCCGAACTACTTCAGTAAATAATAGTTCCTCAACGGTCCACTGTTCATGAGCAGAGGACGCTCAAATCAGCGACGGATTTGTGAGTCGGTATGGACGTCACGGTGGGCCACGAAAGTCCATAAGATGACTCGTCTATTCGTATATCTCTTCGGTGATACAAGTGTAGATACAAGAATTTGTAAATCTCATCCGTGGGGAAAGGCTGCCCTACAACACCAAAAACCGATACAAACACATTCTACCCTATCCATGAATCGTAGCAGCCGTCAACAGGGGTCGCGTCGCTCGCCCACCGCTCGTACATTTCCCATCAGCCATTTCGCGTAATCCATGCTTGTAGCGTCACGAAATCGTGGAAGCCTGTATAACAGAGGCAAATGGCCGCCGTAGTGTACGATAGCGGGTGTACGCGTATGACGTTTTTTCCGCGGCCACTTCCTGACGTACGGTATGTAAAAGACGCGCGTGTCAAACTGTCGTCCGAGTGAGCGTGATGTGAGCGACAAGAGGACGCTTGAAACGGTGTACCCGTGGCCGGCGATGAACGGTGAGAAATCGAGTGCGGTGATGAAATCGGTGTCGGAGGGTGAGCTGGGCGTGGAAGAGGTTAAATTATCGGAGCCTAATAAATTACGGGACTCGGCCACGCGATTGAAACGTACGTTTACGTTACCGAGGAATCTGTTTCAAAGCAGCAACAGAATGTCCCGACGGCGTTCGAAACAGAATCGCGATACGAAAGACAGCAGTGCGGCCAGCGCTAAAGACAGAAACAATATGCAACAACATCAGCAGCAAGTGGATAGCATGCAGCAGAACATGGGTCGTTTGTACGGTGGTCAAAGTTATCAAGAGAGGCCCGGCGTGAAGAAAGTGTTCCGTAGGCCGTCGTGGAAGAAGTTCCTCAACAAAATGGTACAGCACATGTCGAACGTGGGCACGCAGAATCATAAAACGTCGCACAGGGACGAAATTGGGTCCAGTGCTGGAGATATAAGGGTGCCTCCGCCTAGGCCGGCGCATATACCGCCTGACAGAGTGCCAGGGGTCATAGGTTTACGCAACCACGGTAACACGTGTTTCATGAACGCCGTGTTGCAGTGTTTGTCGCATACGGACATACTGGCGGAGTATTTCGTGCTGGACCAATACAAGGTCGATCTGTCGAGGCGGAATAAATTGAACTCGAAAAAGTACGGCACCAAGGGCGAGATAACGGAACAGTTGGCCCTTCTGTTGAAGGCTATATGGAGCTGTCAGTACGATCCGGAGATGAGCACCGCGTTCAAGAGCGTCGTGGACAAATACGGGAGTCAGTACCGCGGGAACTTGCAACACGACGCTCAAGAATTCTTGCTATGGCTGCTGGACAAAGTGCACGAGGACTTGAACCAAGCGACTAAAAAGAAGTATAAAATTATTAAGGTGAGTGAAGACGATATTTTTCTTCTTTGAGACCAAGCTTTATTATGCAGCCACCTCGTTGCGTTTTGAATGAGCTGATTTATGTTCATTACATAATTTGAAATTAAATGTTAGCCAGACACAATAATTTGCTGATTCGTAGATTTGTCGTGCAGGGATGATAAATTGTCTTTCGTGTTCATGGGTAATTAAGTATATGTATGCATGCATATGTGGAATGCCCGTTACGGATTTTTCGACACACGCTTAGTTTCGAGTTCATGGGAGATCGTGTGGGGAGATGTGTGTTTTTGCGGCCATTAAAAAACCTTGAGAGAATTTTATTTATCACTTGGAGAAACAGTAGAGCCAGTCGATCGCGCGGCCACGATCAGGCCTTAACCTAAATTTCTTTCACGTTCGAATAGTATTATACAGGGTCCGGCGGAGTATATGACCACCCTCTTAATGGGGGGTTACTGGGGTGATTCTGAACAATTTTTTCCTTTACCAAAATGTTGGTTAAAGCTTCGTTTTCGAGTTATTAACGAAAAACACTGGCCAATCAGAGCGCTCGGTCGCGTGATTCCCAACGGATCTCAACCTCGGTCCGTGGTCGTGAACGAACGCGCAGGGACAGTTATGTTACCTCGTGTTAAATTAAGAATAATGTGGAATTATTCGTTATTCATGAATAACAAATAAACTAATAAGTGTTCGATACGCTTATTCGTTATCCGAAAAAAATAAAGTATTTAATTACTTATGAATTATTATTTGTTTAACAGCACGTTTTCAGGTGGATAAATTGTGTTTTAAGAAAAACGGTTTGGATAAATAATGTTAGAAAAAGGCTGCTAGTTAAACTTACCAATTCGTGCACAAATTAACCTGCTCCGAAGGAAGGGGGTCCTTGACACTGGGTCATTGCGTCGATCCTGACCTTCCACAACAGCTGATGTTACAGCTGTGTCGGTGCACGGTCAATTTTCTTGCACGGTCACATCACTTAACGGTCACTTTCACTTTTTCATTTTTTAAAAAATTGTTGCTATCCAGTCGAATACAACCGTGGCGCGAACGAACGAAAAGATTCAGCGCAAGGTGTTTGATCGCCGGGATGCAAGTCGAGGTACCGAGAAGCGGCAGCATTATTATTAAAATCGCACTGCACAAATAAAACAAACATTTGATTGTACTCCTGATTTTAAAGATACATGTTGCTCGTTCGAATAGACGAATGACTCTGCCAGCTAAAGCGTTTCCTTGGTCCTAGATGAACATTCGTTAAGGAGGGGATATTGTTATAATAGAATGCAGAAGAAATGTTTCTTACTGGAACGCTTAAGTGGCTAGCAGTTTTGGCGTCAACCTCCACTACACGAAAGAATACCCCTGCGCTCTAGGGGGTGGCATGGTTTTCGTAACTACGGACCCCGATTGCGAAGCGAGACCACACACACCAGACAGTGTGGGATTACACTGTTCGAAAAATTTCAATAGAAGCCAAATAGTTTTCAAAACACATGGCGGTGGCAATGGTATATTGGAAACGAAATTATTTTATAACTTTCGTTAATGCTTTCCTTAGCAGAAATCTATTCGGAAAGCGTATCGTATTCTAATTTCTAATTTATTGAAAGATCTGCCCTATCGCGTGAACTTCGTTAATTTCAATACAAATTTCAATAAAATAAAATTCAATAAAAAAAATTGAAATGGATGTATTCAATATAAAATATTGAAATTAACGAAGTTCACGCGATAGAGCAGATCTTTCTGCTAAGGAAACCATTAACGAAAGTTATAAAATAATTTCGTTTTCCATATACCATTGCCGCCGCCATGTGTTTTGAAAACTATTTCGCTTCTATTGAAATTTCTCGAACAGTGTAATCCCACACTGTCTGGTGTGTGTGGTCTCGCTTCGCAATCGGGGTCCGTAGTTACGAAAACCATGCCACCCCCTAGAGCGCAGGGGTATTCTTTCGTGTAGTGGAGGTTGACGCCAAAACTGCTAGCCACTTAAGCGTTCCAGTAAGAAACATTTCTTCTGCATTCTATTATAACAATATCCCCTCCTTAACGAATGTTCATCTAGGACCAAGGAAACGCTTTAGCTGGCAGAGTCATTCGTCTATTCGAACGAGCAACATGTATCTTTAAAATCAGGAGTACAATCAAATGTTTGTTTTATTTGTGCAGTGCGATTTTAATAATAATGCTGCCGCTTCTCGGTACCTCGACTTGCATCCCGGCGATCAAACACCTTGCGCTGAAACATTTCGTTCATTCGCGCCACGGTTGTATTCGACTGGATAGCAACAATTTTTTAAAAAATGAAAAAGTGAAAGTGACCGTTAAGTGAAGTTACCGTGCAAGAAAACTGACAGTGCATCGACACGGCTGTAACATCAGCTGTTGTGGAAGGTCAGGATCGACGCAATGACCCAGTGTCAAGGACCCCCCTCCTTCGGAGCAGGTTAATTTGTGGACGAATTGGTAAGTTTAACTAGCCTTTTTCTAACATTATTTATCCAAACCGTTTTTCTTAAAACACAATTTATCCACCTGAAAACGTGCTGTTAAACAAATAATAATTCATAAGTAATAAAATACTTTGTTTTTTCGGATAACGAATAAACGTATCGAACACTTATTAGTTTATTTGTTATTCACGAATAACGAATAATTCCACATTATTCTTAATTTAAGACGAGGTAACATAACTGTCCCTGCGCGTTCGTTCACGACCACGGACCGAGGTTGAGATCCGTTGGGAATCACGCGACCGAGCGCTCTGATTGGCCAGTGTTTTTCGTTAATAACTCAAAAACGAAGCTTTAACCAACATTTTGGTAAAGGAAAAAGTTGTTCAGAATCACCCCAGTAACCCCCCATTAAGAGGGTGGTCATATACTCCGCCGGACCCTGTATATCCGTGCCGCGGTTTCTGAGAGACACCAATTGAAATCCTGACGAAACCGCGGGAAAGTGAACATTCCGGAAAGAAACAACGAGCATATAGAAATCGTGCATTTCCTGTCCCCGTACAATTTGTACTCATTATGAGATAGAATGAGGGACAATGAACTTCGTGTTATTCATGTTAGTATAAATACTTATTACGTCTTAGGTAATATTTTATATTTAATTTCGTTTTCTTTTTAAACAAATATTTAGATTTATTCGATTACTAAACGTATGCTTAGTGAACTTGGAAATATGTATATTTATGGCAAGCTATTTATGAATGCATTACCTGCGAATAATTTGGATATACATACATATACATTCAGATTTGGATAATTAATCAACTAGAATTATTATCCATGTACGATATACAATATCTAGATTGATCTATTTTGTAATCAATAATTGCAAGAAATTAATGTTAACAAGAATTATATAATGAGTGACGTACAGCTCTTATAGCGCGAGCGCGTATTTCTGTTATCACATTTAACAATAACGACATTATCGAATTCTTATCGTAATCGCCATTTTTAAGCACAACCGCAGTCTATTGTACATGTAGACATAATTTATAAAGAAAGCAGTCATTCCGAAACCTACGAATAAAGTAAACAGCAATTTAACTGAATTAAAAAAAAATTCATTAAAACACATGAGTTGGCGGTAATTTTCATTTTGAGGCTGAAAATAGTCAGGACTCGGTAAGCCGCGAACTTGCCTAGTTGAGATCGCTTTTTATACGAATGTTTCGCATATGTAGAAAGAGAGAGAGACATAGCAAAACAGTGTTGGGACAAATTTTAGTTCGCTGATTCACCATAATGGGATGCCCGGGAGCGATAAGTGATATAAGAATAAAAAAGTGCGCATCGTGGACATCGATTAATTGCACGATTCTAGATGCGATTCTTATGCGATACTCGACTGACATGTGATAACTAATCCATTTGATTGTTTCATGATCTGTTCTATATGTACATATGTACATATATTGCATACATTGCCTGTCGATACCTTCATTCTAATCCCACGTATCAGCATTTTCAACGAACTTTGGGGTTTGAGTGTTCACATTTGTTTACATGAGTGTTTCTATGTTACGACATTACAAAAACTCTTCATGTAGAAATATTCAAGATAAATGTATAAAATATAAAGCTTTTTCTTGGCTCTTTAGTAAAATACCAATTTTGTCATGTCCGGAATATATTCGTCGCGTGTTGTGTGTTGCTTTCGGTTACGTCCGATGGGCATTGCATTCTCCCGTTGGCTAGTTCGCAATGACGCGATGGTGATTACATGAACGGTGAGGTAAGGTGGCGAAGAAAAATGACTGCAAACAGAATCGTGAATCACCCGACTCGTCGAACAAAAGGCAAACAGCACGGCGTTTGTATGTGGCGAGAGTAGTGTGAAACTCGAGAAAGCTGAAACAATGCTGGAATTTATTCCTCATATTTTTTTCTCTACGTTATCTATAACTACAGATTAATGAAACGACGGTATTTATTAATGTTTGTGCGCATCATCGAGCACATGGAATTTCAGCCTGTTGTGACAAACAAAATTCTCTGTTCTATTTTATATAAAGGAATTTTTGTGAATATTTTTATATTGTATTTTCGTATACGATGATGGCAACATCTTTGGAGTCTTTTTGTTTTTGGTTGTGTGAGAAAAAGACAATGGTAGGCGGGATGAGTTTAGTAAGCGATTCTTCACACTATGTTGCTTCAGTTTTCCATCTTACCCAATGTATAGCTTCCCTAAATTTTAGGTTTATCGCAGTTTAGTAAGATTATCTAGCGAACGAGTATAATTATGCATACGTCGTCGTGGCTAATTTTCGTCGCTATTTATATAACGTTTTGTTTCGAAAAAGTAGCCTGAAGCAGTTGTCGCATGCGAGAACAATGGTCATTTATGACAAAAGAGAAACCGTGAAATCATTTCGAGCGTTACGCTTCGTGAGTACATATTTATTTCTTTTCTAGTGAGACTAATAATCGTGGAGGTTAGCTGACTGAAATTTAATCGTTGATTATCGAAACACTTGAGTTTCCTTCTTTTTTCTTTTACTATACCTGTATATATCAACTTTCTATTTTACGCTAAACCCTCATTAAAATTCCATTCGCCGTCTCATTTTCGCGACTGCTATTTCGTTCTCTCTTGTATTTCTTCCCACTATTTATCCCTTGATCTTTTATATCTACATTATGTAACTCTTCAGAGATAAAACTACTTTCAAAATACCGAGAAAGCAAAGGATAGCGATAGTTATTAAAAAATTTCAATGATAAGGAATATAAAAATGTTTACAACTGGGTTACAGATAACATTGTAGAATGTGAAATTGTAGGGTCACCTGCAATTACGAGGAAAAGACTAAAATGGGGGGAAACTTGTTTACATAGGAACGGGTTATTTTTTCTAATGAGGCGTTTGCCCTCTTTTTATCTTATTTGTATCACCAGATGGTGTTCATTAATTTTTATTCTCTATCATTTGACACATCTACCATAATTTCTTACCGTCAACATGCATTTTCTAATTCTCTTCTCTCCCCTTTTCTCTAATATTTTTTCTGCTGCGACTGTATTTCGTAGTTCATCATCTAAGAACGAAATTCCACTTCTTTCGTTATGTTATCGGTCATTTTCTTGCAAACCACCGAAGTGTTTGTTTAGCATCAGATAAGAAAGCGATCTTCAAACGGACAGGTCGGTAATCCAGATCAGGAACGAGACAATGCGTGACATCTCGGCCCTGTGACTTGTTAACTGAATGCTCGTGCCACTTTTTCGTAACCAGTTTTTCCTCAAATGCCCTTCGTCGATCACGTTGACCGACTTCTTTGAAACCGGTCATTGAAACACCTTGAAAATTCGAAGATGTTCACTGGTGGCATTATAACGCGCCTCCTTCCGTAGAAAGTCGTTGAGTATCTTTCGGACAGGTTTCTTTTAAAAATAGACGTCCAGTCACGCGTGCAACGATTAATCGGTTATTTATGAGCGAAGCAGTGCATTCATTTCACGGCGTATTTATTAATAAAATTGAAGACAAATTATGTGGTTGAAAATCGTACACAATGTGTATTTGCCAAGGTTAATTAACCCTTTATCGTTTGTACGTCACCTTTGACGTGACTTTGTACCTTCGTCTTTCACCAAATGAAACACCGATAAAACGGCAAGCCGTATACAACGCGTTGACGTCTGATAAGATTTAATTAAACTTTTTTCGAACTATTCGTGCAATCAGTGATGGGACCCTTCGTAGATCAGCAAAGTTTCCGATTCTTAGCAACCAATTTCAAGCGCGAGAGAATACAGGTTTAAATTGATTGTCCTTGATCGACCAGGACGTTATGACTGTTGCGTATGAAAAGGATAAATCAGAATAGCAGATATGTGTTTATATCCCTGCATGTGCAACACCTTGGAACGAACCTCATTGTCAAACAGGTTCGACGCTTGTCAAAGTGCATGGAGCAACTCGAGCGAGCACGTGCTAAACGACGGTATCACAAATCGTTGACCTTGCGATAAAATCGTCAGCTCTTGTGCTTTTAAAATTAGGGTGCTCCGTTTGCATAGTTCAAGATACCACGCTGCTGACGTAATTGTTTATCATACATAATTGGTGGTACAATGAAGGGAAGAAATGCCCCCCCCCCGGGCATTATCAACATAGGTAAGAACGACTGCGTGAATAACTTATCATTTTGACGAGAATGAATAACCTTCGAAGCTGTAGGCGTGTGAATCTGTCTTGTAGCAAAGCAAATTTATTCTAACCTCATTTGATTAATTAAACGCGTCATTAAAATCGTATGTCTGCCTGCGTGTTATATACCTGCCAGGATCTTCCGTATAACACGGTGTTCCGACATCCATATATTGCAAACGTTGTGCCTGTACAAAACATGATTAAACGTGTCACTGTTTAGTCAAGTCACGTGACCAATAATTATCAACGTCACTCATTTGCTCGATTTTAATTGTTAATAACCGTTACGCACAGATTCTGTGGATTACCGCAAACGCCTTTATCAGTAGCGCACGTTTGTTTTCCAACAGCGTCTCGTGAGCCAATTCCGAGCCCGATATGTGCATTTGTTAAATCGTGACGCTCGAGGCGTTCGCGAGCAAACAGCACGTGTTCTTAGTCGATCATTTTACGATTCTTATATACCGATGTTTTTTTATTATCGCTCCCTGCCTCGTTTCTCTCTGTCTCGAATTAATTACACGTTCGTTCCCATCGCACGTATTACGGCCAAGTACTTACATACAGTGCTGGGATAAAGTATTGGCACTCTGTACTCGGGCAGAAATAAAAGTAATTCTTTACTGAAAAATGAGTGAAGAAAGGGATTTCTTTGTATGGAAATAATAGTTTGACACATTTAGAATAAATGCACGTAAATGTTGATACAATAAAATGATTTATTCAAAGTAATGATGTACATGTGTAACTAGAACATAAATAATACCTGTGAAAAAGTATTGGCACGCCTGACATTTTAGTAATTTTCGAGTTATTGTATACATGAGGGGATTCCCACGCACCTATACGTAAAACGGGGAATACCCGATCTACTATAGGATAGTTTTCTTTACAGTATTCGGTATTGAACAGAGTTTATATAAATAATATAAAAAAATGGGACGCAGAGGACCAGAAACTACACTTGAAGAAAGAAAAATAATATTAAATCTACGTAATGCAAATAAATCCTATTTAGAGATTGCACAAATAGTGAATAAAAGTAAATTTACTGTACGAAGTGTAATTAAAAGGTATGAAGACAAAGAAAACGTTGCAAGCACGTGTCGAAGTGGTCGTCCACCGAAGTTGTCTGCAAGATACCAACGAAAAATTATTCGTTTGATAAAAGATAATCCAAAATTAACATCTTCGGAAATATCTGCACAGTTAAAAGAATACGACAACCTAGAAATAGATTCTTCAACTATTCGGAAATTTCTTAAAGGCATGGGTTACGCTTCGAGAGTTGCAAGAAAGAAGCCCTTTTTATTTTCAAAGTGGCAACGATCCAAAGCATACGGCTCATATAGTCCGTATGTGGGTTGCTTATAATGTTGCCCATACATTACCAACACCGCCTCAATCACCGGATCTCAACCCAATTGAGCATTTGTGGGCTGAGCTCGAAGTTAGAGTAAGAAAACATCACATTACAAACAAAAATCAATTGAAACAGCTACTTATGGAAGAATGGAATAATATTCAGCCGGAATTTACATCGAAGCTGGTTCATTCCATGCCAAAACGAATAAGAGAAATTATTAAAAATAAAGGACTTCATACCAAATACTGATATTTACTATATTTATTGTTTCAATTTCGTTTTTTCGTTCCGTGCCAATACTTTTTCACAGGTATTATTTATGTCCTAGTTACACATGTTCATCATTACTTTGAATAAATCATTTTATTATATCAACATTTACGTGCATTTATTCTAAATGTGTCAAACTATTATTTCCATACAAAGAAATCCCTTTCTTCACTCATTTTTCAGTAAAGAATTACTTTTATTTCTGCCCGAGTACAGAGTGCCAATACTTTATCCCAGCACTGTATATGTACATGCATATGTTGAATTCAACGGTGACCTTCGCCGCGTTTCTTATATATGTACCATCAAACGACAATGGGCATAAAACTAGACACGAAGATTATCGAAGGCGGTGGGTGTTTAAATTCGAAACACCGTGACGCCGTGTTTCGTGAAAAGCTACCTTCAACGAGACCTTGCGAGCCTGCAACGCGACGCGTGTTTTTATAACGTCGAGAGGTCGTTCCGCTCTGACGATGGAAAAAAAAGAAATCGCACGGAGAATTTATATTTATTGTAGGCAACAACTTGATAGTAATTTACTTTCTTATCTTAATAATAATTGGTATTGGTATCCAATTTATTAAGACCGTGTTATCTCTGTTACCATAAATTATCAATTTATTTGAATTTTATCTATTTAACATATTTCTCACTGGTACGCAGAATCGATTGCAGATGACGCGTACATGCAAATGCTATTTTCTTCAGCGGAAACTTGGTGTTTAATGGAATGTTTGATAAGAGTTATGTAGATAAAAATAAGATGAGAGATAATAAACGCATCGGGACTTGTCAACGCACGCTCAAATATTTGTTGTCAAACAAGCCGAACGGTGTCGTGTATACGCATTTTAAACATCCCACTGTTGGCGCCAAAATGTTGCATCCCCCTAAATGGCCTCCCATTTTCACAATCACCCTAAACATAGATACCTCAATTCGGTAAGTGGTACATATGCATGCCGTCTCCTGTTCTACGACGCCATTGTAAATTTTCTGACTTTCATAAACGTTCAGCCTATTTCATCGTGTTGACATTGAAAAATGTCTGCCAACAACTTTCCTTCGAAAGGCGTAAGAGTACAGTTACAGTTCACCGCAATTAATTCGTTCTATTTCTGACGATCTTTCCTGTACATGTTCTAGTGAATGTTTTCGCAATAAATAGCTCGTTCGTTGGAAGAGCGATAGAAATTTGAAACAAATACTTATTATCTTTTTACTTTCTCATGGTAATATCTTTATATGTACATATACCTGCGTTTAATTTCTATTCTGGTATTGGTAATAGTATGTCGATATAATTTACAGTTTCAACTACTATTGCAAATACAGTACAGTTATTTTCCTAAAAAAGAGAAACAAAAAACTGAAATCAACTGGAATGGTCAGTAGCAGTACCGCAATTGACCTTGAATGGGGCCATGAACCAGTCATCGTTCTAAAGCCACATTACAAAACGCGATCAATGTGATTTTTTGCAGCTTCCATTGATCAATCGATATCTTTGTTTTCAAATTTACCTTCGTCGTTTCAGTTTATTATATCGTTTCAGTGTTGTTACAATTTGATTGCGTTTAATTGTGTAGAAATAACGTTCGATTAACGTCAAGTTGTCACAGTGTACAAAGATGGCGTATATGGTGCAAAGTAGAAAGGATAAAAGACTACAAGTTTTTGCAGAGGCATAATTAAATTAATTATTTTTCGTTGGCCATGATATCTTCTTTTTCTCTTTCTCCTTTTCACTCTTTAATTACATACAAAGGATACTTCGAACAACCATGAAGATTGCCAATGTAATGAAAAAACTGATGCAAATTCAGCGGTTTCCGTTTAGTTGCATGTTTTATTTCACGAATATACATCCCACATATTAGTCGCCAAGATATAAATACATCTGGATTGACAAGTTAACTGGCCAGTTCAAATTTCAAGGCTAAAAAATAGTCTGCTTCACTTGGACTTGTTAGGTCGTAAGTTCATTTAGTAACACCTATTAAATTGGGTAATTATGAAATAAATAGAAATTCTGAAAGTCAATTTAATAGGATATTTATATATCTTTCCATTGTTTTATTGTCATCGTAAATACATACATATAGTGTAAAATATATTTTGCATTTCAAGCGATAGAATTCTTAATTATGACCAGAAATTAAAAATAAACTTGAGTGTATTGCTAATTTTCTTTTCGGTCCCCTTGAATGAATAATCAGCTATTTACAAACAATATTGCCTTTACGTCGGATCCAAAAATAATCGGTCGCATTAATCGTTCGTATAAGCGTAAATAGAGGTACCGAGTGCACACTGATTCCTTAATTTCGTTTTTATTACCATCACTCTATAAGCCTAATTATCATCCATCAAAACTGGATGACCCTGACGCATTCTGTACTTAATTAACAAACTTATATGAACAACGATTGACATGGAAAGAAAATCATCTAGATACCGGGCCAATCTATGTATATTACTTAACACTCTACATATACACCTGTGTAACTTCGAAGTCACATAATTTTTGTAAATCTATCGAAAAGCAGAAAAATGATATAACAGTATTACCAGTTAGTTTCATTTCACATTCTAACCATCGAAACTGTTCCAATATATGTATGTGTTCCACGTCTGTCGACTCGAAAGAAGTTAATTATAAGTTACGGACCGAGAATCGGTGATTACTACTGTTACGTAAAGAATGTTTAGGGAAGCCAAACTTCCTGCCTTTTGTTTCGCAGACCGAGTAGGAAGTGAAGCGTCGATGGGTCGATATTTATTGCATGTTGTTGTAACATCAACAGGTTCTATGTCGCTACATTTGTTTGATATGAAACAACTAACTGCAGAACAACTGTAGGAATCGTGTTCATGCAGGTAGTGCAATACGCCTGTTGTGTTTGATTTATTCTGCGTAACCTTCAGGTTTTTTATGTTTTTTTTCGTCATGCTGTTCCATGCACTGCATATTAACGATCCTCTGTAATGTTGTTTGTAAACACTAGAAGTCGTAATCCGCTAATTAATGAAAATAACAATAGCCTAAGATTCAAAAAAAAGCGAAATGATACCAAAAAGTCGATGAAATCCATTCTAATTAGTACCATTAAGGTTACCGACTGGTTATCCAAACTTAACCAATCGCTATAGGTACAAATACACGAGTACCAACCTAACATTGGCCAACTGTGAAGTCTCGAATTGTAGCGTAAGTCGTTACAACCTGTAACCATCGAAAATTGCTTCCGGTAACCGGATCGGTGATGCTGCCTGCCAACGGTTCCGACGGTTATCATATTCTCTGACTTTCGAGCACACGTGAGAAATTATCACTAACGATAAACGGTTAATTTTTATCCTACATAAAGGATAAAAAGAAGTCGCCGTTTCCTCACAAAGAAGTCGCTTTTCCTATTTACTAAGCACAGAACAACGAGATTATATACTTGAAAATTTCATTATCTTATTTGCGTCGAAAGATTTTCTTTTTAATTAATATCTTTATTACTTCCATTATTTTTTTCATGTTGCGCTTGGCACACATTTAATAAGGCACATAACTTGACATCGTACTTGTCTTTATTTAAGATTAGATTTTAGAATTTAATGATTGCATAGAAAATGTGTTTCGTTTATAAAATCGCTCCGAAACGAAGGTCATGAAAAGACAAGTTTCGTGATCTGATTAGGGGAAGCCTTCCATGCCGACCGAGCACGTTCTCCCGTGAATCCGTTGATCTGAAGGGGAACACAGGAAAAGCACGCGAGGCTTATGGCTCGTTTTTAAATACTACTGATGGAACTAATTGAGTTATCATTGAAAAATTTCCATCCTGTATACGCAGCAGCAGATGTGTAAATTCAAAATACAGTACGAGCCGAATGTATATTTGCGTTTAATACGTTAACGTTAAACGTTAAAAAGTGTCCAATTTTTGCCAAACCTATACTTTTCATTCGAAGCATATTTATGCGTACTAATCGAAAGTAAACCGTTTTTTTTAATATCATCGTTATCGTTTGTTAGCACAGTGCTTCTCGTTATGCTAGAATAGATCACACGCGTACTTCTTTCTGGCCGGTGAGCGACAATTGTTTGATTATGATTAGAATATTCCATTTGCTTTACTTCTTGTGTCAAGCCTGTTGCGAAATCGAAAAATGAGACACCATATAACAACTGGCGGTAGGCGTTTATTATTAGAACGGATGTTGTATTTATGATCGTCTTTGTGTATCTTGAGTGATAAACCGATTTCGTGGGCGTCGCGTCTCTCGATCGGTCTCGCTAAAAAATAAATCTGCATAATTCTTTGCTACACATGACTACTCGTTCGCTGGAAGTGCCAAACGCAACAATGGCGCCCCTTATTCATATAGATGCATGCACGTGTTTGGAAATCGGCGGAAAAATCTTTTAGATTAGAAGAAAAAATAATTTGGGCAATGATTTAAAGGTGCTCAAAAAATAGTTGCAGTTAAGAAAGAAAAACATTTGACAATTATTCATTGTCAATATTATTTTGATCCAACCCCCTGTGATGAGAAATATTTTCTTGAAATAATGCTAAAAATTAAGTTTACGTTTTGAAATGAAATTTTCATTCTATTGGTATCTTTTCGTAATTTAGACCAATTTCGTAGTATGACCGAATAATATTAAAGTTGATAGAAAATTTATTGTTGCCTCCCAATCACCATTCGACTTTTTCTGTTAAACCAAGTGACAAAGGGTTAAGCATCTTGTATAGAGATTCGTTTATAAAAAATGTATTAATGGAAATATTGATTATTATTTCCAGAATTCCTTCGGTAGACCAGATGACATAGTCGCGGCGGAAACTCTGGCAAATCATGTCCGCTGCAATAACTCGTTCGTGCACGCGGTGTTCCAAGCCCAGTTTCGGTCTAGTCTCACGTGTCCAAGATGTCATCGGCAGTCGAACACGTTTGACCCTTTCCTATGTGTTTCGGTGCCTGTCCCACAGAACCACCGGCAGATGAACCTTTTCGTGAACGTTCTCTACACGTCGCAACAGCCGCGGCAGGTAAAAATTGGCGTCAGCGTAAACCAGACAGCCAATGTCAGAGAACTCAGAGAGATTCTGGCCAGTGATACCGGAATCGATGAGAATCATATGCTACTCACGGAAGTTCACGACGAGGGATTCCACAGGTAGCTATTATAATTTCCCCCCGATGATTTAAAAGTGCCGTGCATATTTTCTAACAGGATCGACTAATTTGTTGTTTATCATTTGCAGAACTTTCTCCGATTGCCAACCTCTGTCTGTGATCACAGAAAACGATCCACTTTATTGTATAGAACTGCCGCAACTGAAGGAGCCCACCGAGCAAGCATACATCTTGCTGGTATGGATAAACGTACTCGTAAAAGGAGACTTAAGGCAACGTTTTGGAAGCCCGTATACCATGCAAGTGTCCAGGGAGACATCGTACGAAGACCTGCAAAAACTTCTGCTGAAAGAGATGCACAGCGTTCTGGCTGACGATGTTCTCACCTCGAGCCAAAATCCTGGACTGTTTAACATTCGCGTAGCGGATCCTGCAGCCACTCCAATCCAAGACGAGCATCCTTGCATAGACCCTTGCGTGGAACATCCACTTTACACCGAGCAAATCGAACAGGCACTGGCCCTGTGCGCCGATGACTCTGGCCCCCAGCATGTAAAGCTAATTCTAGAGTGGGACGAGGCTACGAAATGTAACATCATTCAAGACGACAGCGATCAGATCGAGGAGCACGCTAGCGTAAAACAATTGAAGACTAATTCAGAACTGGGCGGAGCTGTTACACTCGAGGAGTGTTTCGATTTGTACACAAGGGCTGAGATATTGGGAGCAGAGGACGCGTGGCACTGTCCGTATTGTAATAAGAAACAAGAGGTTGTGAAGAAATTGGGCCTATGGTCCTTGCCCGATATCTTGGTAATTCACTTGAAAAGATTTCGCCAGCAGTCCAAACAGAGGTCCACGTCCAAATTGACAATGCTGGTCGATTTCCCCTTGTACGGTTTCGATATGACTCCCCACCTCGCTCACAATGGCGTTCAGACGCATAACAACGTCAGCAGCTTAGGTGGCTTGGGTTGGTCACCGTGGAAGAAACCCAGACCTCGCCACCAAAATATACCAAAGTACGATGAGAATGTGTACGACCTTTATGCAATTTGTAATCATCACGGGCAAGACCTGCAAGGTGGTCATTACACTGCGTTTTGTCGAAACCCGTACGACACACAGTGGTACTGTTTCGACGACACCAGAGTCGAAGCTGTGAACGACACGAATCTAATAACAAACGCTGCGTACATGTTGTTCTATCAACGGAGAGGTTTGACTAACAATTCAGGAAATTCTTCTGCTGCCTCCACGAGCTCAGCTGGATCAGGGCTGGACCATTGGGTCTCAAAAATGCCGCCGTTCTACTTCAACAACAAGACGAACAGCAACGTTACGAATAATAATCAAAGTAAATCGCAGGAGGTGTTGTGTCAAGAAAAAATTGTAGAAGAGAAGAACATGACGAATTTTAATAGGGGATGTCGCAATTATGCTACCTTGCAGCCAAAGAAGAGAAACCTTGCGACTGAAACTGATGTGGGACAGATTGATCATTACTCAGACGACGAAGCACCTTGCAGAAGGGAATGGGTATGTTCACAGCGCAATACCAGTACTGTCGAATTTTAAAGTTCCAAATCGTTTTCGACTATACATGTTTTTCTAAATTTTATTATTCACGATTTCAGGCCTCCCCTAAACCTGTCCGAAAAATGTCGTCCATTACGTTAACGCCGCATATACCGCAACCCACTATAATTCACAGTGCCAGCAGCGATCCAGACACAACGATAATCCACGAATCGACGTTGTAACACACAATTTAAGCCAGAATTGAATCTGGCTGGGTCACAACGCTCAATTGTTATATAGTGCCTGGAACATGGTGTGCGAACGATCAGATAAAAATATTTAAGAGCTCGAGAGCATAAGGACAATCTCTCGCGAAGCTTTAGCTCATTCAATTTCTTATCGAGAATTCGATATTCGATATATATACGTAGTTTGTTTAGAAAATAATCTGAGAATATTTCACCTCCGAATTTATACATATGGAAATGCTTTTTTGCCGCATTAGGGGTCGAGCGAGAAAAGATTATCGAGAGCTCTCTCTCTCTCTCAATGGTTTATCTTCATATTTGAACGAAAGAAAATAATAATCATAATAATATTTCGTCGTTCGACGAGCGTTTCCTATGAATGGAAAACTGAAGTCGAAGCATTAGTGATTTTTTTCTTTTTTGTATTTATAACATGTTTATATACAGATTGCGTGAATTGTATTATACATTGTAGTTACTAGGAAAACTTTTTAAGAAAAGGACAAATATTATATACAGTATCGAGAACTTACGAATCCCTCATTTGCAAATCGTCTATCAATAGTAATACTTGGATTTTCAACGCAATAGGTAAATTAATGTTCTACATATGTCCAGCAAGAGAAATACATCTGTGTCAAAGGAAGAAATTCGTTGCGAGGCGTCTTTTTCAAAATTTCGTGCCTCGCGTTACAATGAAGCTATGACAATAAACTGAATCTACGCGTGATGCGGGGATTCACGTATTAAGATGTTTTTTGTTTTGTTCCTGAAGTTAATTCTTGCCTGGGCATACTATGTAGCCGCTAACCGTTGCTTTGAATCTACGCTTAACTGTAATATTTATATTCTATTTGTATCATCCACTAGTGGCCTTATCTCATTGTCAGTAATTAATATCGATATGTCATTTTCAATCATACAAGCGTGCATACTACTTTCGATAGTGTCTTATTACTTAAAAAAGGAAAACATGAAAAAAACAACATTTACATTATATCCTCGCGAAAACCACGGAATATGTAATACGCGTATCGATAAACGTTTTGGATTCATACGAATAGACGACCAAGAAAATCAGTATACTTCCATATTTTAAAGTTCTTCCTGCAACAATCGGCGTAAACTAAATGATTCGCCGTTCAAAAACTAAGCCTATCGATTCTTGGGCAGTGTGGCTTTCTTATATACATATATATCTGTTACATACCTTTTCAGCGGTTTTTTCTTTTTTATTATTATTATTATTGTTACTATTATTAATATTATTGAATACTCCAACCTCCCAGTTGTAACGATCATTCCATTTAGGACTTGTTTATATTAAAAGATGATGGAATGCGTAAGCATGAAAGTGAAACGAATTTATATATACATAATGTATGCACGCAAAGTGTATAATTAACGAGTGAAAGATATTTAAGTTATTTTTAAAGCTAACATTTATTGCTAGTCACACGTATTGTGGACAAGGGGGTAGCGGTTTAATGAACATATGTGACGAATTGTAAATGCAGTTAACGTTGCGTATCAGCGTTAAATGTATTAATGAAAAAAAGAAAATTGCGCCGAATTGGTATATAAATAGCATGTGTAGTACACTTGGGTATACCTGTTTCCTGGACGATATTTTCTTTTCATGCGAGTTGGTTCCTGTGGAAAGGCTAAGTTAAGTGCCATAATTGTCTCGATGGCGTAATACTCAACAGTAATTCAAATATTATTATCATACTCAGCCACCTGATACGGTTGTTCTCGTCGAAGCCAGTAACTAGGAAGCTCCGAAACGTTGCAATTTGAGAATTAGTTACTACCTGCGTTATTTTGTATATCATTGAAATTATGTAAGTAAAGAAAGGACGTCGTTCCTAGAAAATATTCCAGTCACTGGACTCGTAGAAATATATGTATGTTAGATGGCCGAGTATCGTTTAATGTATGAAAATAAGATGTTCATTTCGTGGCACTTGACGAAACTATTATAGAACGGAGTGAATGTGAGGTGAGAAACGGAAGCGACCCGCTACCCCTTTATTATTCTATGATTTTAGAGTTTGCGAATTCATGTTTGCCGACTGAGGGACACGCTATTAATTCATAATATTTCTGCTATTTTTCTTTCTTGAATTAAATTAGAGAATGTACATATAGCAACGAAACGTCATTCCACTATAAGCACGCTGGGCTGCTACGTCACTTTTCATCTATGATTCTTCGTACTTCTTGGTTTTGAAATAAGTATGGTTAAGTTTGTCACAATTGAAGGTAGAAATTAACTGTCTTATATTCTTATAATTTGTCAAGAGCACGCGGTGAGAAATGACTTTAAGGTATTTGAAATTTTTTTTATCCAGGCAGAAGAAAAGGTGTCGGCCAATCGCTTTACTAGTCTTATATATTTTATCGTGGATTGCGAAAAGGTGGATAATCTGTTGCTAGAAAAAAAGCATAAGGATATAGATGAAGCCTGTGAAGGTATGATTAATTATGCTCATTTGATTTTATTTTTAATCACAGCAACTCCGTGAATCATAGAGCGTAGATTGAATAGACCCGGAAGCATATTTGAATTCGAAACGAAACATTGTATCATATTATTATTCAAGTCTACTGTAAAAAGTTTATAAATAATTAGCTATAAAATAAATCCTAATATACAGAGATTTGTCAATGAAAGGTAATATTCAGACGTAAAGTATTTGAAATATAGTAATTTAAATATAACTATCATGTATTTGACTATCATTTGCATTCAAATGCGACTATAAAATAGGCGCTCATTTTAGAAATATTACAAATCCCTACTTTTCGTTTGTTATTCAATACAAAATGTAGTTTCTTATGCCACGAAAAACTAAAAAAAGGTATATTGTTATAAATATTATTTGTTTTTGACAAATACAAATCTTACTAATACGAGCCAGAGAAAATGATATAATTGGCATAAAAAGCATATGAATATATAACAAAATTAAATGCTTAAAGTATTCACTTTTAAGTATTGAAACCCCATAAATCCATCTTTATCTAATTATTATGGTGGTGGGATGCACTCGTAAGCTTTCCGCATTTTTATTAAATTTACAATTCTCGGTTTTTACGCAGAACATATGGTTCCTATTTTTAATAAAGTATCGTCATCTAAAAAATTGAATATTATCGTGAAGAAACTGTCGGTAAACAACAATTATTGACAGTTGATAACTGAAGCAAACTCTGTAAAGTTTAGGATTCTGAATATTTACTCTAATTATTTAACAGGATAACATTTATTAAATTATAAGAAATATATTAGTAATGTAAATAATATTAATCTGATCGGTAAAAAAGGAGTCTACTGTATATACATACATATATACATTCGCGCACCGGTGCAATTGAAATCTTGACCGCAACGTTAACGTTAAAAAATAATGTAATTACACGTTCAATCGAGAAGTATGCAGAATAGCAGCAGCTTTCCCTCGTCAATAAATTGATAGGTACAAGGAGTATACCAATATCGATTGATCGTACATTTAATTACAATCAAACATATAAAACTCCCATTCAATTCATATCCTATAGTTCAGTCTGTAGAATACAGAATTATTAGAAAGATCGATAGATATAACAAGTGTGCTAATATCGATTGGTATACATTTGGACAGGCAAAACGTGTAAGAAAATTTGCGTACACAGTATCACCAGCAGAACAATTCATCCGAGCGGACCGTATACATATGTATGTGTACAATATTACTAGGAAGATAGAATTGCGTGCTAGTGGCTGTAATGCGTCGGGATTGGCCGTGGCGCCACCCCACTCCGCCGCAGCATTCAGTCGAGCTCGAACCTTCGCCGGGTGTGGAGTGTGTGTCGTTACCGTCTTGTGTCAGTGTTCAGAATACTTGCAGAAACTTAAGGTAAGAGAACATGTCTACTTAAGACGCGTATTTCAATGCACACCATCGCGGCGGTTCCTTACGATACAGTCGACCATTCAGTACGATATACAAAATCGGTAAAATTTACCTTCAAAACGAAACCGTCTCCGTTCTCCTCGTTCGTTCTTCCGCGTGACGTATCGCGTAGGGGACAAAGAGTGTGTTGAGAGATCGAGTTCCAGTGATTTCTATTGCTCGCGTTCACGAAATTCACGTATCAGTGCTTGCATACCGGGTCTCTAAGCGAACTGTCGGCGTTCCAACGAAAGCAACAACAAGAGACAGCGCCTCTCCCACGAGATAAGAGAGACAGAGAGAACGTGGTGGCGCTCAGAGTCGTCTTTTCGTGTGTACTCTCGGGATCGATACACAGTATTACACACTTGGCGCGACGTTCGTGTAAGGTTACGGGTTCCATGCGGGTGTGTATGTCTCTCTTTCCATGCTTGCCCCTAGCACCGTCGTCGTTATTATATATGTACATGTCTCTCTATCTGTGCGTGCGTGTTACTCGTAAAAGCAAGGGTAGATTTTCGGTACAGCTATGGAGAAATTCAAAGAAATCGTGAAGTACATACGCTGCTGTTGTATGCGGGTGCCTCGTGAAACGTAACCCTCCCCCTCTCTTACGCTGCAGCTTCCTCTCGAGTGGAGCGCGCCGGCCGACCGATGTTGAAAAGAAACGCGTGAGAATGACAAATAAACGCAGCGACGATATGCAAAAAGGGTGAACACGGTGCTTTGCTACTTTGCGTGCACCGTGGATCGCAATAATTATCAGACCTGTCGCTCGTATACTTTTGTTTTCAATGAGAATACACCAGACGTAGAAGGCAGTCGGCAGTTAATAATGAACATTTGTCAGTTGGAGAAACATTTGTCAGTTGGAGAAAAATGGAGGGATGGCTTTCTTGAATTAGTACTAGGCATATTAGACCGAATTGGTTTTTTGTATAGGTCGTATGGAGTTTTTGCTATTATATTTGTATCGGCATGAATATATTTGATGCGTGGGACAGTGCGTGTATTGTGAAGGCGGTAAGTTTTAAAATACCGGTAACGTTAGATACGGGGGTGAACTTTTTCTGTCCAAACCATTCCAAATCCATTTTAGTCGCCAATAGCCTATTTAGATGGAACGATAAACGCCGCGTTATTTGGGACGTTAATCGATCCGTGCAAAAACAGCTGCACCCCCGATAGACTTCTTTTAGCATTGATAAGAAAACGACAGGAAAAAATTCATATTCGCTGTTGGTAAACGTAGCGTGACAGAGTGCAATAACGCGGGGCAAATTTCTTCTTTCCCTCAACAGCGACATAACCTAGACGCAACGTTTCCAATATTTCCGATTGATGTTTTTTTTTTTAAATCGGAATACTATTTTCCTTTCTATCCACGATGGGATCATAGATAGATGAAGGGTTAATGGGAGACGTAGATATACATATTAGCTATCCGGTTATCCTACTATCCAACGAATCCGACATTTTCTCGCGTGTATATGTATACATATGTATGCATATAGGGTAGCCTGGAAATCGGTACAGTGACCGACAACACGATAGTCATAGTCATAACACGCTCGACCGATTGTGGGAACTGGAGAACCGCAGTGCGCGCGTTACAACCTAAGATTAGGATAGGTCTCGTTGAGCCACTAATTTTTTTGCTTGCTAAGAAATTGCGATACCCTAACCTATTTATCGGTTCGTCGAGCAATCGTGCTCTTGGACGAACACAATACGTGTACAATAGTATACCGGTGTATTTATATGAAATGCATTTGATGTACGTTTTCGATTAATACCTTGAGTGCTAGGTCGATGCATACAATCGATTGGAATCTTTCATGTGAAACTCTCTCGCATATTTGAAATTTGATGATTCGAGTATTGACCTCGTTAATTTACGCACTGCAGCTGATTTTTATGCAGTTGAAACCATAGTAGTACGAAGTCGGTTGAAAGAAATTTCGTTGTAAGCAATCGTACTCTACAGTACGAGGCTTTGTTTTCGAGAAGTCATTTTTGGATTTCGTGGTCTGTTCCTAACTTACAATCGGGGGATATAATTCGGCCGATCTATAGTATTCTGTTAGTACTACCCTTGGCTTCACTGTTCGTTCTAATGAACTCAAGCCACGAGGAAAATCATGTTATATAACTTTCCACGTTTCATTAACAGCATCCAGCTTGAAAGTTGTATGAATTGCTGGATTCATTGCCCGCGGTACGAGATAAATCAGACGTAGCCAGAGTTTTTGTTTAGATTGAGTTAAAATATTAGAATTCAATTGGAAATAAAAATATTCCAATAATTTTAGCAGCAAGTTTTAAATGCTTAATTAAACGAACAACTCGTTGCGAATCCTGGACTCTGATTTATTCTGACTATTACTCGTCATGCGAATTAATAAGCTAATAAATATTTCAATACGCTATCATTGTTCACCGGATATACCCGAACGTGTCGACCATAAGTAATAACATACAATACTCGACAATTGCTCGACCAGTTAAACCTGTACCACGCGTTCTCATTTAACTCTGCACAGATTAATATAAAAAAAGCACATTGTCCAGCAAGAAAGTATATAATACACCTTCACTTACGAAAAGCTCGCGAAACGTTCTCATTAGAAAAAGCGCATGAACGAAGCGAAATACAAGACGAAATTCGAAGCAACCAAACCGCTGTTCACAATGGTCCAAAAGTTTCACAGTGGACCAAAGGTTTCACCCCGGACGAAAAGTTGACGCCGGACAAAAGATCCACGGTGGATCAGAGGTTCACATTGAAGCAAGGTCCACGACCCACCGTATTCGTTGAAACGGACGTTCAAGAGAGATTTTCGCTTGACACGCGACCACGATCTCGAGGCACGCGTGCATCACGGCTGAATCGAACGGAAGCGTTATTGAATCCACAATACGGCCGTGTGGCTCATTGGAATGCAGTGATGCATCGCTATATATACATCACAGTGAGAGCCGCGTAGTCGGTCTAGAGCATCTTCGGCTTAAACAAACGATCGGTATGCAAGGCTAGAGGCTGATCTATTCAGCTATCGACGGAATGCAGGGAAAAAATAAAATTGACGTTCGAAATAAAAAGCTTTATCGACAGACGTGTTCTCTGACCGAGTGGAAGTCTTCCTGGTGCCCCGTTACTCGCCTGTCTGGCTGCCTGGCTGCTGCTTCTTCACCCTTGAAAACACAACTGGAAATCTGAGATTCTATCTCTATATTCTATACATCAGGTTTCAAATGCATACACGCATTCTGTGCACGGTGGTACAGTGTATGCTGCAAGAATGATATTGGACACTTCATCCTGAGCTTATACTTTTATATGAATCGATTTTTTTTAGGTGAACAGTAACGTTACCACGGCTGGTCAAATTATTGTTTTTATTTAAATTTCTTTTAAATTACGGAAACTCAAATCTAATTTGGTGTTGCGATTTTGGAGTTGATTTTTGGAAAGGAATTATAGGGAATTTGTAATTGTTTCACGCGTTATTTAGCACAGCGATTACCACTGGGATTACTGTGTTCCATATATCGGATATTTAAGCTATCTTCGAGGGCTGTCAGAGCACTCGAGGCTGGAGATCGACGGAATTCTCATTATCGAACCGCAACGGGTACTCAATTATTTTCCCTGTTATGTTTCGAAAATATTGCGGACAGAATTCTATCGATTAAACGAAACATATCTTTGTTTAAGAATTCCTACGAGTGGAAGCTTATTTAAATGCCACTTCTTGAGAACGTATTCTCTTTTTATTTTGAATACTGGGTCTATTTAACCCTTTACTTAATGTCAGATTTAAACACTCGCCTCGCTGAAGCAGCGCAAAATCAATTAAATTGGTAAACTTGCGTTTGAAAATTCTGAAGTTAATAGAAAATTCTTATTAAAGGCTCCAATATAAAAGAATAATTATAGTTAATGTCGAGTGGGAAAAACTATGCTCGAAGTTAGAAAATAATGAAGTAGAAGAACACTTTCGTTGAAGCGAAAAGTATAAGCAGACTGGGCTGCATGTACAACCAGCTTCACTAGATAACTTCTTTCGAAACTTTCTCTTTTGCTTATCGGCCAATAACCGCGACGGAACGAAATTACGCAAACGTTTTTAGATTTAGAACTGGACGCCCTCCAGTAATCACAGCGGGATAAAAAGAAAAGTTTCTCCGCGACTGCTAATGCTACGCCAAGGGAAAATGCTTGAAGCGAAACGGGACAGTTCCTTGACAAAAGGAAACTTTTTCCACACTTTTTTCGCAAGAAGGAACAAAAAATATGCGCAGTCGCTAGGCTAAAAAAAGGCGTGCTTTACAAAAATTGTATCGTTCTCGGAACTTTCGGGAAAATGTCTCGACTGCTGAATATAATTCTTCATATTTAGCCATGCCTCGATGGTTTCTATTAAATTGCAGTTACGTTAGCTATCTTACTTATAATTAATAAATACTATTTACCAAATTTCTTACAGACGTTAATAATTTCATTAAAAATGAACAAATAGAAATAGAATTTCTTTTCCATTATTTGACCAAATCTTTCAAATCCGCTCTTCTCTGTTTATCAAAATTTCCTATACCTGAAATCAAAAAATTGACCGCAACTTCCAAACCAAAAATACCAACGTTACCTATTTCTCGAAGCCACGGTTAATTCGGTGCTAATAATATTCCAACGGTAACGCGAAAATTCTTATCGCCCGGTGAGAAACGTCTTATCGCCGTTGAAATACAAAGAACGAACCGGAAGGACGAGCTGTTCAGCCAGTTTCCGTCGCGAATTATCTTTCAATTAGCATCGTGGAATATCGTTGGCCCGTGCGACGCGCGTCTCTGCCACGGTCTCCTTTCTCGACGTCGACCACGTCGACGATGTTTCCTTTTCAGAGCACGAATTTTCCGTGCAAACGCTTCGGGCCTCGTTTCAGCGAAGACGCGAGACGAGGCGAGCGGGAAACAGGTCGTGGAAGGAAGGGACTTTTTAGCGGTAGAATTGCAAGGTAAACTATACAGAAACGCCTCCGGTGTATGAACCCTTTCCTTCCACACTTCTGCCACCCATCCCTGGCGTACGTTCGGTGAAAAGAAAAATTACCCCTGCGAAGAGGGGCACGAATAAATTATCTCTCGCGGACCGACGATTGTCTTCCGGACTCTTCGACACGTTTCTGCTAATTATTTCTTGGTGCGGCTGTGAATGATTTGTCGAGTAGATCGTTTTGTTTTTTTTCTGTTTTCGATATTCACGAGTATGTGCTGTATAGGTTAAAATTAGGGCCGGGATCAGTGGTTTCATTGATTTACGTTAAATTACGGCGGAAACAACGTAAATGAAAAAAGATGTATATACATATTATTTTATACAAATTTTGACAACAATATTATCGTTGTCCTCAGCATTCGGAAAATATAATAGCAAACAGTTTCAATCAAAAATATTAATTTGTCCTGCTATCAAAAACGCGTAAAGGGGAAAAGAAAAGTAAAACGGTCACGTTATCATATACCGGAAGGAGAAACCGGAGGCTGTGTGTCTTTGCACATCGACGAGTGCATTCTGAAAAGTTGCAACTAGATCGACGAACTGGGTAGCGCGTAAAGGGTGGTTAAAGGGAAACTTTTATAATTAAAAACGAGGCTGAAAGTAGCGCAAACATCGTTGGTCCACGGGTCTCAGCGCGATTTGCGTGCATCCACCAGCGAACGTCCATCGTGGAACGTAATGGACGCGTAGGAAAGTAATTACCATAAAACGCGTGTAATATTAAAGTTAAAGCGTTGGATTTCTTCTTTTTCACGAATAAACGACCGCCAGGCTCATTCGTCTTCTCCTTGGCGTCGTGGAATTTTTTTTGTTCTCTGTCGAGATTTGTCTCACCTTGGAAAGGGTGCACATAAATACAACCAGGAGAAGATCTTGGGAGTAGAAATGATTTTTTTATCCTGTTCTACGTACAGGGGTGGAATGGTTACGTTTGCATATCTGTGTTCGGCGTTCAATGAATTTCTGTTCGATGAATTTTCTATAAAAACGAAATTTCTGTTTGCTTCGACTGATATTCTTATCATTTATTTAATACTGTGAATTATTAAGTGTGACTGGGTCATTTGCATGCGCATAATCGATAGAAAAATATATTTTAGTGCGAATGGCACTGGAAATTTAGTTATCTCATAGGGGGTGAACTTGATTACTTCGTTTCTTTTACTATGTAGAAGTAATAGTATTTCTACCCCGATTTTGTGTATACCTATTTCGACCAAATGGTGTCTGTTGTCACCTCTTGGTACAAATACTATTAAAAATGTTAGAAATTCTTCCTCCCGCACATTGCGCTCGCAAAATAGAAAACAATTCCGCGTCGATATCGCACGCCCCTGAATGGGTCTCTAGCTTCTTATTTCCTCGGAAATTGTCTGAGATTCCTATTTCAAGCTCGAATCATGTGCTTTCTACCATTTGATCAATTTTATGAGTGTAGTGTACATATATCGTTTCCATCGACTGTACGTTCTATAACCTCTTCTGGATGGTTCATCCCTACCATAATTTACCATAGCAAGCGAGCGTGGCGTAGACCGTGTGGCGCCTACCTACTGCTTGAGAATTGTGTATTTGTAGCCGAGACATTGGCGTAGTCGCATCGATCGAGCGATTATACTTCGACTTTCGTCGAGAAGTAGCGTTATTTCTATTTGTTTATATTTTTCCTACTCTTGCGTTTTACTGTGTCCTAAAATATTGACTCAGCAGTTAACATTAACTACGGAGATGAAGATTAGATTAGGAAATTCAGGGTGAAACGATCAGATCTTATATATTCGAATTTTACAATTTCTTCTTATTTATTTCATTGGTAAATCAATTTTCCACGCATTGCTTTATAGATAGAACAAATTTTCTTACATTACTTTAGTGTGGCAAATAAATTTGTCATATACATACTACCGTATATCGAAACATAAATTTAGTAAAAACAAAGAATAAAATAAATGGTCGTTTCAGACACAACGATTCAATCGAACCATCGAAATAAAATTAATCTGGTCTAAGGAAACTATTTGACAAGGCAAGGAAAGCTCCCTTGGCCAAAGAAACATTTCTCAAGCATCTGGTCGTCAGATTTGTTTACGCGGAACACACGTAATGGTCACATGCTGCACTCGCCATTTGGAACGCAATAAATCATCGCACATACTTAGCAAAAGAAGGTGCACGTTGCCTCGCATCTGGACCAAAACTTTCGTCCCTTCTGCACAATCTATTGTCCAAACCGCTTGCCTCTGTGTGTCGTGTTACTCCCTTTGTCATGGTGTCTCAAAGAAAATCGTTTTCGTCCTTAAAATCTAAAGTGTACAATGTACGTACACACACACGTATGTACACGAAGTACGTATGTATACCGTTTTCCATGGAGTTTGAAAATACGATTCTCACGTCAATCGATATTTTTGTTAGTAACGAGCAAACCACATCAAATGTTGCTTTTTTTAATTTATCACGATTACTTTATACGAATATGAATATAATTTATTATCATATTATACAAAGAATTTATTGCAGCAGAGGCAGAAATTCATTTTTATTGCCCACGATTTTTCATCCTTTCATATTTCATGATTATATCCTATAAATTATAATTCTCGCAACGGTATTTATTTTACGCACGATCGTAAATTTATCGCAGTGGTATGTACAGTGGAATACAAGAGATTCTCCAGATTCTTTGTCTTCCGCGACTTAAATTGTTCGAGTCGGTTTGGGGGTACGGTCGTGTGTTTGAAATATGCAAGAAATCCGGCTGGGACTCTGGGAACTAGGAAACGGAAGCGTGCATAGTTGGCTTGGGCTGCCGATCCGTGTAGACACAGGGTACACACTTTGCTGAATTTCTCTGGTGGTGTATAATTTTAAAATGGGCTTTACTTGGACGGATGGTTGTTTTATTGTGATATAGTAGCAGCTTGATTAACCCCTTCGTGACCATTGAAACATGTATGTACATGTATTTAGTATTTCAAGCGTTGAGTGGAAATTAATTTTCTTAGGATCCATTAGGGTTGTGGTTATTGATAGACAACCAGTAGATTCTTTGAACATTATAAAACCTAAAAGTAATTAATTCTCAATATTTTTTTATTCGCTTACCTTACATAGTCGTTTTGTGGCACTAATTTTGTTCGAAGATTATACTACACGTAAAAACATATATTACACCTAAAAGGGAAAGGATTGAACATCGAGGAAGGATCAAAATTGGTTCGAAATAAAAATTAATTACAAAAATATTCTTTCACGTACCTCTGCTATAATTTATGAATATTTCATTTCTATTTCTTATTTAATAAAATACAATGGGTTCTTATTAAACAGAGGGCACGTTAATCTTTGCTGGAGGCAAACTTTTTGAATTTACGGCGAGGATAAATTGGACAATCGTTGCTTGGTAATGCATCAATGCTCCCAATTGCCTATTTGGAACTTTATGGAGCGTCTTCCGGATGATAAAAGGGGTAGTTTAGAGCAGCATGCGTTCGTACGAAGTGGAAGTCCGTGTGAATGATGAAGTTCCATAAATATCTTGCTTAACGCTTTTAATACCCTCTATATATAGTAAATTCAAAATTTACTCACGCTAGATTAATATATTTATCTGTTAAAAAATATAATCTTGTTTACTCTACGAGATAAATACAAGAAGTCTTTATTAAGTACATTCAAGCGTGACAAAAGAAGTGTTTGTGGTCTTCAATTGACAGAGTGTAGAACAAATGTTGATGTAATTATTATTGTTAAAATTTGTTCAATATGATGTTAGTCACTGTTCATTATTTTCTACGTGAGTCATTGTATGTCGTTCGACGATAACGAATCAAAATTATTCCAACTTGGACGGAATAGATTTTTATATTCTGAGATACATAGCGAGTTTATTATATGAACAAGAATTTCTACGATCTAGACTATTACGATCGTGACGTTCGAAGTATGCAAAAATACCAGTGTCGATGGTTAGAGACAAGTATTTAAAATAGTTGATGCCCGTCGATATGCGACTACTGGCGTGCTTTTAGAATTCGTCATCGTAATGGAATAGCGGGTGCAAGTGTGCGTTGCACAGAGCTTTTAGAATTACCTTGATTTTTTCCAACAAATATTTTGAAACCCGGGTAATTCTATTAAGGTCTGCTGGAAATTTTAGCAACTGTTAAAGCTATTTTAAATATTCCGAAAGCCATTCAAGTTATACTATTATTATCGTGATACAAAAATAATTGGTCTGGCAGAAATTTCGCAATAATAAATGCACTTACGAGGGATGATATTATTCTTCAACAAAACAAAAGAAACTCAGGCCAAACGACGAATTTTTAAATCACTTAAAAAATGGTAACACAATCAATAAATAAACACGTTACATATACCGAATATTGAAAATAGTTTTCCTGAAAGTCTTTCGAAATATTTTTGGCTCGATATTGATATCGACGAGAATCAATCTTCATCGGATCAGTCCATTGTTTCGAGGTCTCGCAATTTTCATCCATGCTTGGCCAGGAGCCTTGCTGGTATTCCCATTCAGGAACTCGATTCGGTATTTGCATTCCGTAACCATTCCTTGAACATTATTGGTTCGATGAATCCCGACTGGAAGATCCCGAATAATATGAAGAATCCCAGGATGGCGAACTCCGTCTGCATAGGCTACTTCTTCCATTTTCCACAAGGAGAAATGGTCTTCGAAGATTTAAACACTGTTTGCGTTCCACTTCGTACCGCTCGTATTAAAATACAAAGGATAATTTTTATTATTATGAATTTCATTCTATTTTGGGCATCGGTCCAGATTTTATTTGCTTATTAGTATCTCCTGGAAAGGTTAAATGCTAAGGTTTGAAATGAAAATCGAAAATGACCATTTAATATGAAGATTAGAAAAGGGTTAAAACAGAAGAATCGAGTGACCAATCTGAAGCTTGAAAACGCATGTCTCGGGTTTCAAATGCAACCACTTGCCATAATATCGATTTCTTATCGATTAATCGTTCCTGTGGGATATGAATTTCCATCGATCGGATTAAATAACCGATAACCAAGCGAAATATCGAACGACAAGGCGTGGCAGAAAGGAGCCCACGGGAGTTAAATGCGAGAGCGCAGAAATCGATCGGCGGAAGTCGTTGCTTCCTATCTCTCTCTCGCTTTCTCTATTCCCCTTTTCCTCCTCTGTATCCCACTCCCTCTCTCTCTCTCACCCTCTCTTTTTTCTCGGTGACCACGTGCCTCGATTTACAATTAGGGACACTAGGCATGTCGAATTTCAAAAATTCTTTAATTCAAGGAATTGGGTATCACGGTTTTTTTAAAATACTAAAATATTGAATAAATATTCCAATAAATCTAATTGAAATGAATTACGATTTCTTTACGATTCCGAATAAAATATTCATTAATAAGAGGCGAAAATATTTCTTCTCTTCCATTTATCTTCGTTATACCAGACCCAAGACCAATTAAAACTCGGTGATTCTAACTTCTATTTGAGCTGTACAATTGTAGTAACGTGGTTTGTCCTGTTTCGAAATTGTCATTCATCCCTTTCCAGCCTTTTGTTTCAAATCTTTTCTCTCGTACAATACATATTCTTCGTTTTTATATACCGTTCTGAATAACTCCGTGGATTTTTACAACGTTTCAAGCCACAGGTAACGAGGAACGAACTTACCTTGTAAAAAATATTTCACCTGCCAGAACCCAGTGGATGCAGATTTTTTTTTCCTCCACTCTCCTTTCTTGCTGATGCTTCTCAGCTATTTTCTACCTACCAGCACTGTTCTGAAAGCTCCTCGAAAAAAGAAGGCAAAATAAATAGCAGCAGCCGGTGTACTAGTTTGTTCTGGCCTTTTATCGATGTTGAACTCTTGGCGATGGAATTTTTACACGTGTCGAAACAATATGCCGGTCGATAGGTTCACGACCCCGTTTCCATTCACCCTTTCGAGTACAGAGTTCGAGAAACCTTTTAACATTATTAATAATAATGAAAAAAAAGAACACCCTTTCATTTTTCCGTGTCAGTAAAACACAGCGTGGTCGCCGGAAACCTCAAAGAATAAAGCAACGCGTTTTCCAATAAATGGAACTGTACGATATCGTTGCAATCATTTCTCCAAATCACTTTACCGCAGGGGATATTCATCCCACTCTCGTTACCACCGCGTTTCCTTGTTTCAATAATCGCAAAGACAACGCATAGGTCGGTCGAATTCAACTTCCGGCCGAAACTTTCCTACCCAGATAATTCACGCGTCGTATAATTTTCCATTGTTCGTCATCGTGAACACGATGCACGCGTTTAAACGAGTTAACTCACGCCTGTCGATTTATCTAGCCCGAGTAGTCTCCTTGGATAATTCAAGACGAGTGTGTTGCGTCATCGAGTTTCAATGAAAAGCATAATCGCGAGTGATAAATCGATTCAAACGTTGCGTCGCCGTGGCGTTACCGAGAACGAGCTCGCAATGAACTTGATTCTCAATTGATTTTGCGTAGTTCTGCCACCAAGTTCCTCTTAAATGCATACGTGCCTCTGCGTAATTGGCTTCGATGAAACGGTAATAACAAGTGCGTGTCGTAATTATTTTACGTTTTTGGTGGTCGTTTATTCTATCAAGAGGATAATTCACTATTTTCGTTGTAGGTTAGAAGGGTGAGAGATTGAATTTTGTTTACAAACTAACCTTTTATACGTACGTTAGACTTTGAAGTCGCATACTGTATATCTATATTTTATCTATTTTATTTCTCAGTTTTTTACATTTTTTTTAGAAATTTTTAATACAAGGTACATATGGACCGTTTATTTTGAACGTGGTGCAAGTCCAATTTTCGTTGCTTTTTTTACTAGTTGTAAACAAAAAGTTTACACTAAATTAATCACAAATTATGTGATATCTCGTTTAAAAAAAATGGACTTACATATACTGTACAATGTCCATAGGAAACCGAGAACGAGCCACGTTTCCGTTATCCCATCTATTCCACAAGTTAATCGTAACACTCGTAAACAACCCCCAACTACAACAACCAACCCCAAGCCTGATCCGTGAATCCAATTCTGCCAACAATCGCTATGCGCTTTAAAAGCTTGCCGGTAAAGCAAACGAGAAACACCTTTGGCCGCGATTTAATCAAACTTTTTCGTCGAACCGACGATTCAACCACCACCGCGTGTGCACGCGTTTAAAATTCAACCCCCGTTGCATGCATGGCAACGAGACCGATCAGCATCTTTCTATTCAACTCGTTCGTTCCTGCGATCGAAATTTTTCAAGGCAATTTTCTGCATTCGTCTGCTGGTCGTGTCTGTATTTTGAGTACTGGATAAAGAAACGAGAAAAAAATGGAGGGATGGAAAAGGAGAGGAAAAATTATGGAGAGTGTAAGGGGGAGAGGAAGAGAAAGGGTAGTTGATTCGTGAAAGTTTTCTCATTGTCTTGGAACGCAGGGAAGTTTCACGTTGCAATTCCGAGGGCTGGATAAGTATCGACGGTTCTACGTACTTTGCTGGTGTTGATGCTTCATTTGCAACGAGCTTTTAACGTTAATAGCGTCCTTTTTTATACGGCGTTTGGGATGAAAAATAGGGGGGTAATGATGGTCCAGTTGCCGGGCTAAATTCATATTTTATAAATTTATATTTGTTTCCTTAACTATCGATGGCCGATAATTTTGTATTTGTCATAATAATATTTGGTTTTTAAGATATGTCGAAGAGTAATTATTAGACTGGAGAAATGCAAAACATTAGAAAATTCGGCGCGTTTTATAGAAATTCGTTGCGTAAAACTATTATTTAAATATTCCCATAATTCTGTATTTCTTTAATTATTTCTGTACATGCATGGATCTGTGAATTTTATTCAACATCCTTAAACAAAATATTAAAATTATTAACTCCTTCCCTCGTATACAATAATTAACTTACTTAATTACAGTAATCCAAATCACATCACTAAATATTTCTTGAACTTATCTACTCTAAATTCAACACATTTACCCCAACAGTAATTAACATAATTTCATTATTTCACACTTATTCATCAATCCCCAAAATACATATATAATTCAGAAATTTTCTCCAATTTTCATTAAATCCATAAACGTACATAAACGTACGTAATCCTCGAATATCTTATGATCTACGGATGTGATTTCCTCGTTATATGTATACACACAGTCGTCGTATTGAACAACCGGAAATGTTCGGTCGGTGCTTTTAAACGCCCCAAACGTGAAACTGGAAGTTTGTATTAGACTTGAAAATGCTGTGGCACGAGTATAGTCTGGATTAAGCAGATGGTACACGGTTTTATTTAGACAGAGGCTTTCACGCAGCCGAGGAAGTTCTTTTCCTCGGTGAGGCGGTGACAAAAATTGGCCCCTATAGGGGTGGCAAGTTATTTGGTGGCGGAAGTCAAACGGGCTCCTTTGAGTTTCACATTACATTTCCGTTTCGTTTCTCATCTTCGAGAGTTTGCCTTTACTTGGGGGCGCGATTCAAAGGAAAGTTCCTCCTCAATCTTGTTCTCTAACCCAAACCTCTACCCTGTTACGAACTTCTACTGTGCATTTCGTAGCGTGGAAACCGACGAGATTTTCCATTCTTCATTTTCACCCTAATTGCTGTACATATTTAATTTCATTTATTTTATACTTGAGTCGTTCACTCGCCACGGTCCTGCCAATATTTTAGTCGAGGTTTAATAATAAGCAAGTCCAGATTTTTAAATAGAAAAATCTATTCATATTAATAAATAAGGAAAATCAACACACAAACTCGACCATATTATTATAAAAATTATCCATTTAAATGGTTTAATTATTGCACGATTTTCCTACGAAAAATACCGAGTTATTTGTTTAACGAAAATTTGTGTACAAAATAATTTATGTCGCATGCACCTAAGACGAGTGACTCGAAAGTCGAAATTTCTTAACATTTTCTTCGCGTTATCACTAAGGAACAGCCCTAAATATACATTACTCGTTTAGGTAATCACGAGTGGCATTACAGATCGATGTGAAGCTTCGGTGTAACGCAAAGTGGTTCCCGAGGAAAACCTCGATGCAGTGACGCAGAGTGTCAGTAAAAAAAAGAAGAAAAAAAAGAAAAACATGCTCCGATAAGATAACCCTGGTAGCCGTGAACTCGTCGCCTGTGAAATATTATCAGGGAAACAAGAAATTCGAGTCTTTCCCTGATGTTTATAAATTCAGTACCTACTCGCAATTTGTCTGGAAAAATCCAAAATATCCGTGACTCTTTTGTTGGTCGATTCCAGCGTGTCTCGTAAATGTTAATCACCCTTGTACCTGGTGAGCCTAGCCCACCTCGATCTATAGCACACTCCCTAAGTGTTCTCCCAACGGGACAGGGGTGGTGGCTGATTCCTGCAACAATTTCAGACTTGTTTGCTAATGCAACGTGTAAGTACACAGGCGAACGGTTCCCACTGCTGCCGTGTGTTTAACCTTCGTACGGTTTGAATGAAAAATTCAGGGCGAAAGTGCGCGTGGAAAGTCGCCCCCTGTGTTTTCAGAGACCCTGCAGGATATTTATCGAGACTGTAAAGAGTACTCACGATTGGCCGAAACTTGAGATTTATGTTTATTAGCGTTTGTCACGAGTGATCGCGCAGTGTAATCAATTTATTGCGTAGTAAATTGTATATGTACCATATGTTACTAAATATGGGTCACAGACTTTGTAAACGATCGTGAGTCATTTAGTAGTAGTGTTGTAGAATTTTGGAAAGAACAGAATAGACAGAAATTGAGGACAATTTTATTGTCTAAAGATCTCGACTCTCGTTCAATCAATAATGTAACACAGATTATTGGTATTATTATTAAATTAGAGCAGGGTTATACTGTCGATAGATTGTCCTCGGTATAGTGATTGATTTGAATCGGCATGAATAGTAATTGTTGATGGGGAGACATAGGTCAATCTGCTTCTGTCAATATACGAGTATAATATGTATCTTGTAAGCCTGGTGTCACCTGTACGCGACAGTGTTTGGCGAGGTGTCGTACGCGAAGCGTATCATCGTGCTAATCTGTCCGTACAAACATATCAATATTTTTGGAACAGGTGGAAATATTATCATTATCGTATTGCGCGAGGTTTGTACTTTTACAAATACGATACACTCTATTCTTTTTTTAAAAAATAATTTTTTAAATAAATTCCGTGTTCTTCATAACGAACGAATAGTATAGACAGAAGTAATAGTAATATAAAAGAACCGTAAATATCCACGCGCATAGAGTGATCAATGTAATATCTCTGACAGAAGATTGGTGAAGAATATTCTTCAAACGAATATAATAAAAAAAAGAAGGTGTATTATAATATACCTCATTCTGTGCAAGTCTGGCGGTTCGATGATTTTCCTTCGTTGAAAATAAAAAAAAAGAGGAAATGAAATCGTACAATTCTATAGCGTGGTTACACTTTTCTTTAGTGCAAAAGCAGCAGCCGTTGGTTTGGTCCATAAATCCACGTGCATTAGCCACCGCTACTTAACTATTATCCTTAATCTCTCCTGAGACCGTCTTAACCCACATCATCTTTGCGCTATTCACCCTTAAAATGTACCCGTCTACTATTCCCCGTTCTCCTTCTTTCGCGAGGTCGTCCCGTTCAAATCAAATATTCACGTCGAAATTCACTAACGTGTACAGAGTTATTGCGTTCTGTGCGCTACGTACGACCAGCCACGAAAATTCAGAAGAGTAGCACAGGAGTGCGACCAGTTTAGCACGATTAATAAGTATTACTTTTCTCGCAGAAAATGGCATAAACAAACGGGCTATTTACACATATATTTTTATTTTCCCTCTGCCGTAGAATTTTAATCATTATTGTTACTACATGTGTGCCATGGGATAAAAGAAGACTGCAAATCGCTGATTTGGTGGGATAGTGAAGGGGAGAGTAAAGGGAGAATAGATAGAAATGAGGTGAGGCATAGGGGGAGAGTGGGGGAAGAGCCAGGTGATAATATAGTTTAAAGTCGGTACAGCAGCTGATCTTTTCCCACGGTGTTTCGCGATGGCGCGAGGTAGTTCAAGAACGAACCTGACTTCCTCTTTTGCTCCACCTTCGCCGTTTTTTTTTCGTCCAACGTTTTGTTCAAGATGCCTGCATTCCCCTGCCGCCGCGGCGACCGTTTATAATTCCTTCGACGACGACAAAGAGCCGACCTGAAATGCGTAGCTGAAGCTCGTCTTTTGGCCATTATCGTGGGTCCTTGGACGGGATACTTTAGGTTGGATAGTTTGGAGAAATTTTTTACATAAGAGGCCTCTTTATTCTGAACTTCCCCTCGTAGAAGAATGTTAAGGTTTATTGCAGCGGGGTGTGTGTACGTGTATGCGTACGATACGTGGCTACGTGGCGTGCTTCTTCAGCCATTCATTCTTTTTTATTGTTTAGAACTTGTGGGACCAATTTTATTGAATATTCAATTGTGTTATTTCTATGATTGTTCAGGAAAAATGGAGGGATGATTAACTTAGTTTTTATTTTTTAAGAGTTTTCAGGTATTCTATTTTTGTTCGTTTCTTGTTATATTGTCAATGGAAAGTTTGGATTAGGATACAGAAATTATTGTTTCGAAATCCTGGTCTTCTATGTAGTTATTACTAAGGAAAGGAAATAGGAACGGTGAAAGTAGGAAGAATCCAGTGCAATTGACGATTGTTGCAGAAAAAAATTCCATTCCCAGTATCGTGACGTTATTACTATTATTAAATAAACGAGAAAGTCTCATATTAGTACATACGAATGGGTACAAATTTTCTGCAAGGTACTACGACTCACAGCAATATTACAAAAATTTGTCGTCCACGCTTTTAAAAGATTAAGCATATGAATCATCGAGTGATAAATTCGTCAGGTGACATATTTTACACGTACATATGTACAGAATCGGGGAAATAAAAATAACAGTCATATAAACGCAAATAAAAAAATGAAGAAATAATACAGAACTACCTCCGACTCATCCACGATCCTCCCAAGTTTCTGTGACACTGTAATATAAGAATCTGAGAAAAGAATTTTCCTCGTTCCTAAATACTCCCATCCTGTCGTAATTCCCAGCAACGAGGAAAAGGAAGAGATGCAACTAGGAAATGAAGTACAGTCGAAGTTGTTAGGCTAAAGGTTCAATTGCAACCGGTTAATCAGTATCTAAGACTCCACCGGAAGTCATCAATTTTCCATGACTCCGGATGCGTTAATAATTCGCTTCGACTAGATGCTCCTCGATATATCGAATCTATCCTTCGCGATTCTATAATACATGTGTACGCCGCTGCTAAAAAGCCATTGAAACTACGTACAGTCTTATTGCTGGGTATAGTGTATTAAGTACATATACGTTTAATATTAATTTAGTATATTAATGAAAATGCTTGGTGGTTGTTAAATGGAAAATGTTTGCGAAGTAAATTGAAAAGAGTAATGGATAAATATTAATCTTGAGATTACAAAATAAAATAATTTGAAGGATTTAAAAATTAGTGGAAACGTTGCTTACGGTACACAAAGGATAGGTGGATAAAGAAATCCAACTGTTGCTAATCATTTTGGTAAGGTTTTGCAAAAATTCCTGCACATGTTTTTTTATTGCAGAAATGGCTATTTATATAACATATGAAAAAAGGCTGTCCCAAATTTGTACTACGTGTAGTCAAAATTACGTGTTCCTTGACTCACGAGAGAGAGAAGGAGAGAGGGAGAGGGTGAGAGGGGGTGTGCATTGTGCATCCACGAGAATATTTCTCGATACGAAGCCCCTTGAAGGAGCTGGTGGCCCCTTTCTGTCCAGACTCTCATCTCAATTGCAAAATTCGAATTGACCAGTAGAAATTGTATTTCTGGGGGTCTGTCGGTCAAAATCGACGAACACAAAGGGCAGAGGGTCGCATGCACACACGGTTTTGTGGCCGTTGCAACAGGAATAGATTCGAGAAATAGAAGCCGTTGGCGGTTATGTAAATCGAGTGTGCGCGTACGAATGCTTGTACTAATCAAAGATTTTGCCTCCATTGTCATTCCGTATCCGGTGAATTTCGATCTGGGTAGACTGGCCTCTGTTTCATGCATTTGTATCATCGCCGCGAGATTATCGGGCTCGGTGAATGGTTAAATAATGGGGATGGCTGTTATACAACTGCACTCGAAACAATATTATCGTGCACAATTGTTCGCTAACCATAAATGTTAAAGCTTTGTCTCACATTCTCCTCTAAATAGCAACCATTTTGAGCATTAAAAGGACTTCCAAAAAAATTTAGTTAATCCTGCTAACAAATTAAAACATTAATCAATTAACTAAGCTAGCGCACGAATATTCCCGCATGAAACCCCTCTCCAATTCTGATCATTCAGAAAACAGGTCACGATCACTAAAACTCGCAACATGTATTGCAGACACACGCGCGCGTACTAGGAACCAATGGTTCACGGTAGAAATCTCGCGGTATTTCATTCGAGCGCAACCGCAGCAGGTGAATAATTGGTGAAAAAAAAAGAAAAATGTATATATCTCGAGATACTTCCGGAAGGGGCGCGTGTCCTTGTCTATGGTATCGTCGTCGACGAGAGCGAAACGGTGCAGCTGGCACAGATTTCATTAATTAAGCGCTCGTTGCTTCCAGAACGGCGCTTCGAGCGTAATTGAATCAAGCTGGGCAAAGCGTTTTACAGGAGGGACAGAGCGCCACGGACAGAGAATGAGGTAGATAGACAAAGGTAGAGAGAGCATCATCGAACGACCTCGACGTATCTAACAAAGATTAAACTGCCTCGAAGCTCGTTCGACCGGTCGAGTCGATTCGATTCGATTCCAAGCTAAACGCTATTCGAGCCGGCACGAACGAGGTACCCTTTTTGCGTGACGGTTTAATTGCTCGCCGAATTGAGCGATCAGTCCTGCGTTAAGTGTAACAGGGTTACTATCTTGCCGTCTGTCCCTTCAATCGACGTGTTTCATCGTGCATACTCGTATCATCCCCTTCTGGTACTTGTAGGTTTTCATCTTCTACTTGTTACCTGTTTCGCCTTGTTATAGTATCGTTTTTATGCAGCAACCCTTGAGAATGAAAATATTCCAAATGCAACGAAGCAGTTTCACAACTCCTTTAAATCATTGAATTGTTTTAATAAATAATATTTGTGGATCATTATGTTTCTCTAAATTTAAGAAAAGGAATAAAATTTCTTTATCCTTCATATCTGAAGGGTTAATTTAAGGGATGTAACCAGTAACGTCCGAGCGAACGAAATAGAAAATACATAATTCCCTTCGCCTGTACGCGAGGTAGTCGCGATAAGAAGAAAAGAAAGCCTGGAGGCTGTTCTTAACCCGTTGATTTTTTGCTGTTGCAGGCCTCGTAGCATGTCTTGACGAGTAGGAGACGCTCTTCAACGGGGTTTTCGGCAGACAAGGGTTCTCCAAAATGGCGGGCGGTCAGCAGGTTCCCGAACAGTACACGGTACCGCATCTCGCTAGGGTTTTCCACAGCCTGCCGCACCTCAACGTCTCTCTTCACTTGGTCAACAACACCTTCAATCCACATTCCGAAATATATCTCGAGGTAAGTGTCTACCTACGCGCTCTTCAACCCCTCCGTCTTGTCTCGGATGTATTTGTTCGGGTGAAAGGTCGCCGAACTTTTGTTTCTTCTTGAAAATTCCAATGGTCCGGTGTTATTAATACTATGAAGAGAGGAATTATATAGAAAATTACAAAATGTCTTGAGTTGACGTTCAAATTTACTAGATATACATATAGTATATATTTATAGATATGTCTATTTATTGTATATTTATAGTATACCGATATCAGTGAAAGACTTTATTTAAAAGTTTACACTGTATCATATTCCTATAACATATATCATTTTACTGTATCGACTTGTAAAAGAATTCGAGTTTTCATCACCATTTTTCTCCTCGGAGCTTCCAGTATAAATTAGTTTAGTTTTATTAATTTATTTCTACCTCGATTTACTTCACACGATTTCGTATTTTCACGTTCAAAATTAAATTTACACTTCGATCATGCAGGTCCGTACATTTATTTCACGCTTACGACTCAATTCGCCTCGAAAGCTCGACCTTTTTTTACCGTCAATTAATTTGAATGTAATTCGATCGGGATTTCGTATTCTTTTATTTTGTTATCGTTTCAATGACGATTGTGAGAGACGCGTGAATCTGGATACGATTCAGCCGTATCAGCCAAATACATCGCGTGGCACGTGGTTAACAGGGTGGCGTTTGCAATCCACGAAACTCTGGATACTAGTTACATCGATATCCGAAAGCAATTCCGGCTCGATTCCGTTTTGGCCAGCGTACAAAGCGGGGTTCTCGTTGATTTCGACTAAACTGTTCCTTGATCGTGTCCCAATCCCGAAGGAACGACAAGATTCTTTGGCGATGCTTGCCAACAGTTCTTGGAAAGAACATGTGGAAACGATGAAAACGTCGTGTTTGCTTCAGTTTTTATATTTTCATCGTGTCGACACGTTCTATAATAGTAATGTATTAACAGTAGTTGATCGATAATATAATCTCTATTGCAAACATGCGAAGTTGGAATGAAATGGAAGTTGAGGACAATTCATTTATTTCAGTTAAACGTTGGAATAGAATTGTTGGACTATTTTCGGACTGGTAAAGTCAACAGTGGATAAAGACAATGATTTGTGGAAATGTTTCAATAAGACTAGGCCTCAATCGCATTGAAATACTGATTTCAATTTTTATTAAACGGTGTACTTAATTTTAATACACATTAATTTGACAAATTAATTGCAGCAATCTACGAGTGTTTGATTAATTCCCCCCGCTCTTTTTCTCCAACGGAAATGATTCCCGCCTTGTAAAACCGAATGGAAACTTGCCTGCGAAAATGTCCTTGCGAAAATGTTTCCACGTTTTTCGCTAATTAATAGGAGCGTCGCGACGGTCGAACAGAACGAGATAAAATTACACGGTGTTCGAGTCGTCGTCGAACCATCGAACGTGTTCCAATCATTGCTTTTTTCCCTCGTTTTCTTCTCTACTTTTTCCTCTCCTTCGCCCTCTCCCGTTTTATTGATCATCGTGCACGTGCGCCTACGAGAGTGACTCACCTTGCATTACCGTGCAGTCCGTCCAAGAATGATACGAATGCGGGGCTCTATTGCACGGTTTCTCGTGTTCACCCATGGAGACCGTTAAAAAATTATCAAACATTAGATAAATTGTTGGTGATGCAAGTGGGTATTCTGAAATCTTGGCAGGGGGTAGAAAAATTTGTTGAAAGAAAAATTGAGATATTAATGGGAATATTACTATTATTGTAGCTCTCTTGGTACTGGAGAAAGTGAAACTGCAAATAGATAGTCGTAAATAAACTGCCTTGCGTTACACTTTTTCGGCAAGAGGAAAATAAAGTTCCTCTTGATCCTCTGATACCAATCTATAAGGGTATGTTCGACGAAAACGATCGAACGAAGATGACCCTGAAGTGAAGATGTCCTGAAGTGTAAAAATCCCAGACGTGACGAGACAGTTCCCTGGGTGTAACGCATTCTCTTCCGGCAGAGAGTGTATTCCTGGTTTCTTGTCCCGTCCAGCCGACTGTCCAAAAGGCAGCAGAAGCTTCTCTGCATCGAGAATGGACTCGTATACTATACGGTTCCTCGTAGCAGGCTGTAGTGAGACGGGGGCGATGGAATGATGGTGGGGGCAAGCACGTGAAGAGACAGGACAGAAGAGGAAGATAAAGGGCGGGATGAAAAATGAGAAGGAAAAGGACGAAGAGAAACGCAGCTGGATGCCACGAGTGCACGAGAATCCAAGCTGTGTGTAACTGGAAAGCACAATGGCCGGGAAAGCTCAAACAATGCACAAAGGCTTTCGTATAATGTGCCTGGGGCAACGTGTGGGCTTTAACGGGCTCGAAACGTCAGCCCGCTAACTAGCGATGGGCTTAAGGCACTTCGAGTCGCTTCCAATGATTCGACATTCGTTAGTCATTCGATATTTCACATCTTTATACTTGTCAATCGACATAATGTCCCCGTTACTTCTCTATTCTCGTAGTCTTTGCTAAGTCTCGCCATTCAAATTCAAAGTTACTGTTATAATAGTAAAAAGACTGATCTACATCGTTACGTCTCAGATTGAGTGACCTGTGTGAAACAAGTACATACTGTGGGTCATTTAATGTACGTCGCGTTGAAGTTTCAACCTATTAACCTATATCGATATTTGCCGGCAGCGGTAAAATACCGCCGTAATATTTTGGTTCTTTTATTTCAATTATGGCTATCGTACGTAGCCTAACAATATCGATATATCAGTTCCCGATACCCAGCCTCTGCCCATCGCTTGCAGCATAATAGTCCTTCCCTCTTCCAGCTGCACTCGTTCCCTCTCCACACGAAAAAGGCATCGTGCTTCTCGTAGTTCCTGACAAGAAGCACGATCGCCCTGGTCAATGTCTTTCGTTGCAGATGTCGAGGGCACGGCAACTTATTACTACGGAATCAAGACGGATATCGTTGCTCTCGGGCAATTCGATTGTTACTCGCTTTCGAGATATCCTGGGAAAGGGTGCGCGCAGTGCTCAGCATGGTTGCTGCTTTGTTTTTACATCGAGAAATGCGAATGCTCTTTGCTCAATTATCGTTCCGGCAGGTGCACGAGTACTAGGTTAGAGAGAGACGGATAACATATGTTTTAAGGTGTTTAATGCGGGCCTGTGGGTATTCGCGAATATCTTGATAATTTACTTGACAAAAAGCTTCGATAATATTTTATTTCTAAATTTGATTCCCAATTGTTCATTATCACGTACATTTTTCTTCTTTCATCTGTCAGTTTTATTTCACGGAAAAACAAATTCATTGAAAAATGTCGAATGAACGAGAATATGTAATAAGTTCAGTGTTAGAAAGCAGATGTCGCGTATTTGCCGGTTAATGAGCACGTTCGTATCGATACTTGATCACGGCTTACGCTTTCGTTACCGCATACAGAACACTTCCTGTTCTAGTTTCTCGTCATTCACAATTTCTTGTTCGTGTGCTTTCAGTGATTTTTAGAGAAAACGATTTTCCACGCGCTGCTGTTCCTATTATCCAGTTTTTCTTTATATCCGCTTTCATTTCTCACTTTACCTTACTCTCCCCTTGTACTCAGCCGTTCCCACTTTTTCTGCCACAGTCAGCCGTTGAATATTTCGTTCTTTTCCTTTCTTCCAGCCTTTTTAACTTGTTCTCCTTGTCCCTTCATAAATCCCCATTTATCCACCGTTTTATGCATTATTTCCACCATTTTACGTCTTTTAGTTCGAATACATAGTTGAAATAGCTTTTGAGCTTTAAATATTAAAATAAATTTAACGATACAGTTGCACAGGAAATAAACAGTCGTGGTAATATCGTTGCTCCATTCGGCTGTAGCTATCGGTGAATTTGAGAGCGTGTGAAATTTGGTTGGTATGCACACATTTCTGTTGCATTCGTCGGTAGGGTAGATTGCCGGCGAAGGAGGAGCCTTGAGGAAACGCCTGTCTGAGCACCCTTGACGCAACACGAGCTCCGGTAATTGGGTCCCCAGCTATTGTTTCTGCTGCTTGAAAATATTTCACGACGCGCCTGCTGCACGTCACCGACGGGTAATTAAATCGTGAGATGGCGTTTTCTCGTATCCTTCGTCATTGCTTTTCTAACATCCAATTGGCCTATACATTGAAAATCTCTTTGCAATCTCTTCCATACGATGCCCGGCATCTATGTTACTTATCATCCCCCTTCTTTCGCTTCGCTAATATATCGGTCGAAAGGACAAGTGCGGCTCTTTCAATATTTAACAAGTTTTCGGTGATTGTCCTGTCATTATGCAAATTTGATTTTAAACCTTTCTTATCGTTAATTCCCATAATCTATTTGTAACGGAAAACGGTGTTGGAGTAAAAAGGCATTGCCCTGAGCGATAAAGTACGTGACTGCTCTAAACGATGGCGCTCTGCACTTTTACTTAAAATGATTTTCGGCCCAGAGGCAATTTGCTCACAAACGCTTTGAAAGAAATCGAAGAAAAGTCCGGGTACAACGACCCTTCGAGTAACTCTCCCCCTCTCTCTTTTTGTTGCTCATTCTATTTTCAGATTAGCATAACAAGCGGGTAATATGATACGACTTAATTACGCCGTCCTGATTTAAAGAATTACCATACCGTAGAGGTTCAAGCTTAATGTACGTGCAAATAGGGCTATTATCCGTTGGTAGAGCACCCGTATTAATTTCACATTCGCCAAATCACGTTACGACGATGCATATCGTTCCACTCCTTTGAAGATGGTAAAGCTTCGTTTGATAATTAAAGTTTGCAATGCTTGCTGAATAAAACAATTATATATCTCGATTAAAATTCCACGCTCAAAACTGTCCCAACTTTGGACATTTAATTACTTTCCCCCAATAAAAATTCATTTTCTGTTATTGGGAATAATTAACACGTTGAGCCCGGCGCCGAATTTGCTGTCCTTTCCGTTCAGCCGGCAGCCGGCGAGCGATACAATGTTTTAGGTTTTGGGTTTCGCGAAGAGATAAGGAATTGTGATTCTGTTCACTATATTTACGTATGATGGATAGGAAAGCCACGTACGTACCTCCAAGAGGCGATCAGTTTGAAAAGACCTACCGAAGTGTACAGATTGTTCGTAAAAAGAAAGTTGAGTTTAGTTTTGAAATTATTGCCCATAACATTGAATATGTCCGAAAGAGAAGAAGATAGTGACACGTCAAGTGAAATATTTTTATCTTCCAAACGTCGCCGAGTAGTACGGTTGTCATCATTAGAAGATGATAATTCATTAGATGAGGAAAGGCAAATTGAGAAAATTCTAGTGCCGGTCCCCACGGACCGACGCCAGCCAAACGAAAATTCTAGTGCCGGTCCCCAGGGACCGGCGCCGGCCACACGGAAAGTTCACTGCCGGTCCCCAGGGACCGGCGCCGGGCTTAACGTGTTAACAAGCATCGTTGACATTGCGTGTACAATAAAATACACAAATCAATTGAAATGGAGCGCCATCGAAATTCTATGAAATATAATCCGTTTAAAGGTCCCAGTACATTGTATACGTATATAAAGTTAATACGATAAAGGCGGAGAACTAAATTGCAGTAACGTCACTAACGGCATGCAAATTTTAGATGGACTTATGATTACCCCTCGAGGCAAGTCTCATCTTCACAAAGAGCGTGTACAATCTGGGGCAAGCACAGCGAGCTTTTTCCGATCGAAGCCGATTTACCACCAAACGTTCCAGCTAATTCCACCGAACTTTTGTTTACGACAGGCTTCCTCCATTTCTTCCCTTCCCACCGACCATACAAATAAATGCATTCGAATCCAAATGTATTCCCCGCACAAGCGACGAAAGGATAAAGAAAAGAAGACAAAACGTTACTGCGAATGTAGGCTTCTAAACGTTAAAACGGAATGCAAATCGAGTGCGTTCTGTTTCGAAACAAAACAAACGGTCCAGCATTCAAAACAGCGACGATTCTTCCAGCAGCGCAAGCTCGTGCGATAATTCGACTCGAGTTTCACAGCGTACGAAGCATGCACAGTGAACAAGACAAAAGAAATAAACGCGTTTTCTGAGTGACGTAGGGACAGAGAGGGATATGAGCCCGTATTTATACTTGCAGAGATTTTTAGCTGGAAAAAGAATCCATTTGCGATTTTACACGGGCCCTTACGTTAGACACGCGAGTCCCATGAAAGTTTGAGCCCTGCTCTTTCTATCCTCCTTTCTCACTCCATCTCGAGCGCTCTTCCGGATTTATTCCAAAGCTCGCGTCGCAGTAGGTGCAACGACCGTCTTCAGCCCGCGTTCCGTAAACAGAGAATTTCTGTCTAGACACGATTCAAGCTTCGAATTTCGGTCATTCTGTTCTATACCTTGTCTCCAACTATTTAACCTGTAATGAGAATAATTGAACCTCTGTTATGCGTTTTCTTCAATTACCTCGCTGCTTGTAAATCTACACACTACTACTTCTATTATTGCTGCCTTGCCAGCAATAGGCCATGGTATGCACTTCCACAGCTACGAGATAACAATTCTATACAAAGTTTTATTGGTTTCGAAATTTCGAAAAGTTTGTCGCGAAAATTCTTCCGATAGTAATGCCAGAAAATTGCATATTAATCCAGGAAAATCGCGTGCGTTATATTCTCTAGCAAACTTCGACGACGCAATATTGAAGTTTGTTTTGCAGGAAAGCGTATCCTCTTGGCGGATGGAAAACGCGATTCGAGGGAGGAAAGATTTTCCATAAGTTCACGGGAACTCGCGACCCTGTTTCGTTCGTTTTGAACTACTCCAAACTGTCGGCCAAGTTCTCGACAAAAGTGAGAAACAGATATCTCACTGTCTACGATCCTGGTCCACAATGACTTCCGTTTTCCGGCCTCCCCAGATAGCGACACATTTCTGCTTCTTTCGAAACGACACTCGGTTTTCCAACTTCGTTTTCTCTTCGACGGCCGTGAACAGTTGAAACTTTTATCCGATCGAACGCAATTCTCGAACAATTTCATAAGTTTCTAAAATTCGATTCGATTTTCACGTCGTGCAATAAGAAACATAGGTAAGGATATATTTTCTTAATTAAATTGATCCTATGTATTTAAAAATTGGATAGTTGTGGAATCGTTAGACGGCAGGTGTCCTCGATTCCAAATAACGAAACCATTGAATACATTTGGTTCTTCGTGTTCATTTCGCATCGAAAATTAGTTCTACCACTCTTTATACGAAACAATAAAGATGAACGCTGCGTATCTTCTTTTTGCAATATCCGTGTTGCGTTTTAAAACAATACTTTCGAATCTATAGATGTCCATTCATCGTTCGTTCATTTCAAGTACCTAATATTTCTTTGTCAAATTTCGAATATTAAATTGCCAATCTAATACGAAGCAAAATTATTTCGAAGGAATACCAATGACCTCTACCGCGAATCTAACAGAAATAGATTTATGTGTTTGATATAAAAATCGATGTGATTTGTTACAATGTCTGGAGCATGTCGAAGCTCACGAAGGGCTAGCTTTTATGAAACCACAGGTCTCGAGAATTAAGGGCGAAGTTTATCGATGCCACGTAAATATTGAACGCAATATGTACACACGCGGGTCGATTTAGCCAGTTTCACAGGGTGACACGCGAGCAACGGGGGTTGTCGACCCCAGGGGCATGCAGGTCTTTGAGATCGTGATAGAAAAATCAAATTTTCCGTGAGCCATGGTCGTAGACAGAGGGAAACACCAGCGTAATGAAGCAAGTTTCATCGTGCAAAAGGAATGCGCAATTACGTTTTCGGAACCAAGTTAATACACTCTGCAAGGTCTAGGATCCGAGGAAAATTGTCACTCAATTGCATAACGGTAATAGGAGTAATTATGCGCATGGTAATGGTAATACTGGCTCCCTTTGTTGCCTAACAGTGTAGAGGAAATTAGGTTAATCCGATGGAAACTCGATGCAGGAATAGTTTTCACACATTTTCTAATCCTTCACACTTTGTGCAATTACTTAATATCTGCGCGGACTGGCCACTCCAAAACACTCGCAGAAACATTTCTGACCAATTTAAGATCTAGTTCCAAATGAACATTTTTTAGCGTTCAGCCTTTAATTATTGTAGACAGTGAAACTTATGCTGCTTATTATAGCAAGTATCATAGACTGATAATGTTTATTGCGTTATCAGGAAAATGCAAGTGTCGAACAGTGATCGAATACAATTTGTACATTAACCGTACGCCAACTACATTTTTCTTGGGAAGAAGTAAAGTTTCGTAATAGAACATTCTCCTCGTCTGAAGAGGAGAATCTCATTACAGAAAGACCAAACAGCGTTTTGCGCTTATTGAGTTCTGACTCAGAATCAAAAAATGAAGATCAAGATGTTTCACAATCGCGAAAACATCTCGCTAAGAAAGTTCAAGTTAGAAAATACGCAATGCAGAGCAGCTCTTGCACAACGCGTGGAAACTTTTACTCTATTTTCAATTATTTTTCCACAGTCTTTAGTGAATGTCATTGGAGAAAAAACAAATTAAGTTGAAATCCAAAATTACATTCGAATTAATATACGCAATGTTGAATTCGCGTTGAAGTTCCCTCCCTTTAAAAGAAATGAAGGAGGCGTCTGCCTGCATCACTTGCTCGAATCCGCAAGGATTCCAGCACGCGTGTACTCCGCAATGATTCACTTCGTGACTCACTGTAAGATCCGGCAACAATCTCCGAGAGACCTGAACCTGTTATCGTTCCTACATCCTTGATTAACAGCTAATTAGCCCGACCGAAAGAATCAAACACGGTCTTTCCATTCACCGTCGCGGCTCGCACGAGAATGCCCAGGTAACCCTCGTATAACACGGTAGATAGGTTCCTAGAAGATGCCGTGTTACGTGTAACCGACTTACTGTCTTTCATCGATAAGTCAACAATTTTCTAACAAATTATGTTGGTGTATACATACATATATAAAACGTTTCTGATCGTGTTATAGAGAATCCGTGCTATACGGGGGTTACCTGCGCTCACTTCGAACACGACCCATGATACCACTGGACGGTTCGCATCCGTTGCCGATCGTTCACGGTTCGGTTCAACGTTCGCGTTATGAATTCTGAAAATTAATAAAAGGAAAAAACAGAGAGAGAAAAAACCCGTCAGAAAGCAGCCGTTTAGTCTCGTTTACTGGAAATACTCGTTCGCGTCTCGTTCGTTTCCTATCTATTACCGCGTCCGTGTTCCCCATTGCATCGGTGCAACTATTGAAATTTTTGTCAGCCCGTGAACCGAGTTTCAGCCTTAATTAACGGTACCGGTCGGCGGCGAAGACGGCCTGCAAACAGCCGCCGCAAATAAACATTAATTAGAAAGCGTGCAAACGTTTCCTCTGATCTACAGAAACGTTGTTTAATGTCCGCAGAAAATTTCGTCGGTGTGGAAGGGAAGCGTAGAAAGAGGAAAATCGGAAAGCAATTTTATAGTAGAATTTTGCATTTAATTAAACCACTTTTGAGAACGCCCCTTCGCTTGCAGCAAGATTAATTATTAACAAAGTAATGCATACGTAGAAAATAACTCACTGTCAGATGCAGAAACAGAGAGCAGAACCTTAACCCTGCTCGCGGTATTTCATGGCCCTTGGGTTCGAAAAGACTGTAATACGCGAGATTCGTACATTTAATATTACGACGCAACTAAAAAAAGGATAGAGCTACCCTTTTGTATACCCTGCTATACAATATCGAAGAAAGAGAAACGTGGTAGCGTTAATATAGGAATATTGAGACGAGGATGAAAATAATGAGTTAAGAGCAACGGAGGGGTGGCGCGTACACGTGAAACGTTTCGTTAAAGACGCGCACCGATAACTGACGTTTAACTTTTAATTAACAGAGTCTAGGGATACTTGGCAGTATCCCTGCAGCCTGGTTAATCCTGACGTTGCTGGTGCTCCTGGTCTACCTGGTAACGAGATGCTGCGACCGGAAGCCGCGCCCCAGGAGGTCGATAACCCTGCTGAAGTGTTCACTGGCCATCCTGGCGTTACTTTGTAGCGGAGCTGTTGCCGTCGGCCTCTACGGTAACGACGACGTGCACAACGGCCTGGTGCAATTGGTGGCCGCGGCGAAGAACGTCGATGGTATTCTCACGGGTGTGCGCAATCAGGTTGGTTCCTTCAATTTCCTTAAGCCTCTAACGCGCCAAACATTGTGCTGTCTGCCAACAGGCAATGAACAATATTTGAGTAAAAAAATAACGTATAATTAATGATCCTGTAGAGCAGGGTTTCCCGAACTTTTCCAGCAACGAAACACTTCGTAAATCCCGAAATTTTTACGGGACACCATGTTTATTTTGTAGGGGAGGTAGTAACACATAATGAATAAGAAATCTAAAATTGAGAAATAACATTCATTCATTACTTAGTAATTATTGAAATTTTAAAACACGACACATCAAATAGGTTTTCACGGAACACCCATTACCTTTTTGGCGGAACACAGCTTGGGATACCCTGCTATAGAGTATAGTATAAACACTTGATCGTCCCCAGAAATTGGAAATTTTCTCGGGTCAGTGTACGCCTTGTCTGTGATAGGACATTAAGAAAATCGGGTAATTACATAGTTGGATTCAGTGCTGATCAATGAAGGAGCTCCTCGAACGGGACACCGCCGCTTATTCATTCGCAACACTCGTGTTTGTAGTGCAATCGCGGAAAGTAGATCCGCGACCCACTCGTAATTAGTTCGCGGTTTAGTTTGTCTATTTTTCTCGTTCAAGCCTGCCTTGACTTCTTGTGCACGGTGATTCAGGTCAAGAATAGCGAGGAGTTTGCGGGCAACCGTGATGGAAGTAAGCACAAAAGTGATCCGTCTTTTGAAAGATAATACGATTTGCAGGCACCAAGAAAACGCTATTTCTTAAATTAAAGATTTTTATCCGCCCGGTGTAACTTAACCAGACTCTGGTTAAAGGGGATTAATTTCTCGTTCGAACGACTCCAAAGCTAATTCGTTTATAAAGCCTCGAATTTCCTTTATGAATTAAAACTCGCGTAAAAATATTCCACAGACAATTACGCTGAGCTAGCTCAATTCCAGTTAATAGTAGAGCACTACCAGTTAACCCTTATGTTAGCAACCGAAATAGTGAATAAGTTCGAAGCTTAGTTATTTCAAATATTTTGCATAAATTTGTTTTCACAAAACGTGAGTCGACGCGAAATTGTTCAAAGAACCAAGATCTGGAGCGGTTTTGCGATATTTCATAAAGAGGTATGTATCGTAACTAGTGTGACATCCATAGATAGATACGTTTGTTTCCAATGATATCGTGCTACGTTTCCGTCAAAAAATGGCAACGGGGACCTCGGGACCCCATGAATTCGGTGGGCAAAAAAAACGTTTTGCACGGTTAGTCTGGGTACATAAATGTCATTTGTCGAAGGGAATTAAAGCAAATACAGAAATGGATACCCGGTTGATAACATAAGTGTTAACGCCATTTAAAACTATCTGCGTCATATAGGCATTGTTTCACGAATTAATGTAATGTAAATGTAATTTATCTCTCTTCCAGACCGACACCATCGAGATGACCCTGAAGAGGAAGGTGCAACCTCAGTTGACCGCCCTGGGTGACGATTTCGACGCACCCGTGAGCAACAAAACCATGCTGAGTCACCTGTTGTCCGCTCTGGAGAGCATGAAACACAACACGAGCGTCGCCGTGAACAGAAGCATCGAGATACGAAAACCGTTGAGCGGTATCAGTTTGGCCGGTGCGATCGGGATGGGAGAGAAGATAGAGCAATTAAGGTGGCCCGTCACCATGGCCGTTCTCAGCGCGCTTCTTGTCCTCTGTGTGGTGCTGGTCGTCGGTGTGGCGCGACATTCCAGATGCGTTCTAATTACGTACGTGTTTCCTTCTTACGCCGGGCTGATGTAACACTTTTAACCCTTTGCACCCTCTTGGGAGATTCTATGGCATTTTCATTGCAACATCAGGCGTGGTTGTGGTACTTCTGTGTTGATATTGAACAAACGTCACGATATTGTTAAACGTCACGAGCATATCCTTGGGAATAAGGGTTCTTAGTTGGGATATATGTACATACTGTGCTTACAAGCGGGCCAAGTGCACGCGGTTACCTTGTATCGAATTAGTCACTCTGCTTCGCTCAGTAACTACAGGTACTCATAAGCACGCCAAGGGTTACACTCTGTCTGCGTGGGACTAGAAAGACTATCGCATAAATTTCGTCTTATTAGTTCTACTCTTTCGGTGATGGTCCAGTGTCGGAGATCGTTTATAAGACAATGATCCTTGATCGATTTGGCCATGACCCAAAGGAACGGATTAAATTGGCTTTCGGGTTCGCTTTGTTTTCTCTCCACGCGTAGTCTGCTTTCCACGTATATAGCAAGGATAACTTTTGCAGAGTAAAATTAACAATTAAATGGAAAAGTTGATGAACGTCCCGTTGAACGAATATATTTACAATTTCCTTTGTTTCAGATTTTCCGTGTTCGGCCTATTCGCTGTAATAGTCTCCTGGTTAATGGCCTCGTTGTACCTCGCGACATCAGTGGCCTTAGGTGATCTCTGTGTGTCACCGGACGGTTACCTGACCAGGGCAGTGCCCTCTACGCTAGCCTCCGAGGTTTTATCGTACTACACCCACTGCGAGAACACGCGCAGCAATCCGTTCACACAGAGACTACGCGATGGTCAGAGCGCTGTTAGCGAGATGAGAGAGAATCTGAACACTCTGACAAGGTTGGCATTGGAATTGTTCAAAGAACAACAGCTGCAACCGAAGCTGAACAGTCTCTCGATCGACGTGAACACGGTGAACAAACTAATGTCCGGATTGGCCACGTTGCTCGATTGCAAACCCCTCCACAAGCAATACGTTCACGCTGCAAAGAGTTTGTGCCATTTAGGATTGTAAGTAAATCCATGTGCTCTCAATCTATCTTAACCGGAAACGTGTCCAAATCTTGCAAATCCCGAGCTAACTTAAAGCCTTAGAGGGTTAAATGGAAATATTTTGCACACGCATTATTGGTGTCACGTACTACGTACTGAACAAACAAAAAATCAGAATAGCCTGGGAGTTGCTGTAGACAATCTTTTCCATAGTTTTACAAGACAACTACGCTTTTGCGCGATGTGCAAAGTATCTTGGTGGCAATCAGAAACGATACTCATCCGTGGTTTAAATTGCACAGGTACGGATTAACCTTTATGCTGTTGGCGAGCCTGGCTGCGGGATTGTTCTTCACCGTGTTGGTTTGGGTGGACTCTCACACTTGGATTTACATTCGAAAACGGTGAGTGTGCGCGTCCAAAGTACGCACACAGGTATATTGTACATATTACGCGGAATAATGAACGGAACGCGATTAACGACGACTTTGTTCTAGAAGGGATTACCATCAAGTGGACGAGCAAGATCCGTATTTACCGCCATCTGCAGCTTCGCAGGCGATAGCAGCACGGACCCTTCGTGGCCAAGGGTCGTACCCGCCTACAGCCCCTTCTGTATTTTATCCGAATGCTCATGGCACTCAAAATACCATTAAGCAGCCTCTCTTGCTAACGCCGCCCCCGCCGTCCTACGCTACTGCGACCGCTCGAGCACGTCAGCTGCACGAGAGCATGCTAAAGTTTGTGCATGAGATTTTACTCAGTTTCATTTATCAGCCATCGTTCCCCTTTATCGTACGAAATCCGAATGAAAATCTCCAACCACTAAAAGACAGCTAGACGTCGATTTGAACCGGAAATGGGCTTTGATATTTAGCTACAAGCAATTTGTTATTATTAAAGGAAGATTAAGCCTGTTATTTCGAGTTTCGTTGATTCGAAACAGTGGGTGAAATAAGAGGTGCATTTCGATTTTATTAATCATGCAATTATGCAGTGGCGCAAGAGCCACGAGTTCGTACGATAAAGATCGAACGTCATATGAACGCGACAGTTTCTCCAACTAATTTTTTCACATCGTTCCAAAATAGATTTCGTTTGATGAGGATTCTTCTGTCGACACTATTTTTTATTGATTAGAAATTCTGGAGGGAAAAATACGAGAATAGTAAACGTTTAAAATATCAATAAGGGGTACATAGTTTTGTATTGAATTAAATCTTTAATTAATCGTTCGCTTTATATCCATAGACGTTGTATCTTTTTTTTTATTCAAATTAATGAAATTCCATTGGTTTTCCGTGTTTTCACCAGTGTGTTGAGCCGTTTGGGTTTACAGTTTACAATGTGTTAAATGTTGATAGAAAATGTGTTAGGTTTGAATGTCGCTTTAAATGTATTACAACACTCTGATGGCAGTATCGCAAACGTGGTATTACAGTTATTGCTATCCTGTCCAAGGACGAGAAATTGTTTCATTAAATTTGCTATTAAATTAAACACGATCCAACATATCGGAGATTATGCTCTCAGGACAGTAACTGTATGTACGTTGGTTTGTTTTTTCTCTTTAGTGTTCTTACAGCATCCTTAACAGATTTCGATATTTTCTTCAACATCTATAGCTTTAATTTCTCAATCTTTCGATAAGTGTGTGGTGATCAATGTTTAAAGTAAATGAGAATAATCGTGTCTCTTTGCCTCTTCTTTTTCTGTCTATGAAGACGTTAGCGATAGAACGCTTTTGTGCGTATATTCATGTTTTATAGCGTTAACTGTTTAGATCGTGTTTCGAGGCGATGAAAAACGTCCTCGATAGAAATAGAAATGAGAAAATCGTCCTAGAGAAAGATAATGCTGCAACTTTGTTCGTTTCGATTTGGTATTTACAGAGGTGGGGGCATTAACGGGAGCGGAGGAGGCGGGGATCACAAATCGTCTCAGCATAATCAGCAGTCGACAGGTGGACGAGCTGAGCACCGTTCTGGACACGGAGATCAACCTGGCCAGTACGCGACTTTGAGCAAACAGTGCAAGACGCTAGAATCCAGTGACTTTTACTGAGGGCACGCCCCCGCAGGGCCCGGTAATATTAGTGTTACCTTCTAATTACATTTTTCAACATCCTAATCCTTTCGTTAATTTTTATATTCTTGAATTTCTTCATTTTCTAAACTTCTAACTTTCTAAGCTACCTAATTCCCGCATTTTACAGTGAATTTTTATCTTCGAATCCCAGGTAGAGAACCACCTTGGACACCGAGCGTGGCATCGTTCACCGGCACCCTGTCTCACAATTCTCATGGACCCGCTCATCTGGCTACTTTCCAGGATTCACGCAAGACGCAGACTCTGGACCCGAAAAATCTGGCGAATCTGAAGAGACGCCCGGCACCGGCCTGGAACCAGAATCGTCCACTGCCACCGAATCCTAGCAGTCAGCCGACCTGGGAGTTCGAGTCTCGATCTCAGACCAACATGAATCAATTTCGGTCCCTGGTGCGAAACAAGGCGCCGAATATTCGTATTCAGGACCAGATGCAAGACCAGGTGCGCACGCTGGATCGAAATTTCACCAGGAACCAATTCAACGGAACCACGCAGAATAACGCCGTACCAAATATGTACGGAACGTACAATCGAGTGCAATCAAGGCAAGAAAACAAAACAACGGTGGCTACGCTGAGTCAGGTACAGGGTAGCGATCCGAATTTGTACGCCGTGACGGAACTGTAAAAATCGTACGACAAACCGAAACCGTTTATGAAGGAAACAGAAATAAAAGAAAGGACAAACTGCCATTATCCAGAAATCGAGGTATCGAAGGAGGAAGATATTTATTAAATACTATCAAGCGAAAAATCGAACGAGGGGATTGAGAAATCAACAAGCACAATATATCATTCTAACTCAAGGAACTGTCTTTTGAAAACGTTCTACATTTTTTAACTACTTAGGCAACAACACGTGTGTATTTTAATATGCAGTCTTGTTTTATATAAGAAGGTACACCCGTATGAAACATGGCTCAAACATTTGTGTAACTTTTTTATAAGAGCTTCGTGCCACGAAGTAAACATTTACGTACGTTTAAACGTAAGATTTCGCATACAGTCGTCTTGTACAACCGCTGGAGAGATTTGCGAAGCTAGTGTATTCACCTACGCTTCGCCCGCAAAGAAAACGAAAAAGAAGGAACTGCAATCTATATGGTCGAAAAGGACAGGAAAGAACACGCGTTTTCATAAGTAGAATACGAAGGAGTAAACGTTTCAACACTTTTTATTGTTTGTCATCGGTTTCAAAGTGAAAATGGTACATGAAATAGTCGATAAAGTTTTGCCGTTGCGATGTCTTGAAGCTGCGATAAAGATGAATATGGTGATCTAATGGGAAAGGTAGGCGTGTAATTGTGAGAGTAATGAGAAACGGGGGCAAAAGGAAGGAAAGAAACGATACCTTGGAATCCAAGAATTCACAAGGAGAACTATACGTACGCGTTGTGAAAATTCGCGATGAGATGGAAGTGAAAATAAGGGAGTAAGAGAGGACGTATTGGTATTCGTTTACGTTGATTGTCGTGTACATTTACATTAACAATAATCTATGGAATTTTTCTGTGGAAACTTCGTGAGTTTATAGAATGAATCTTTCTTCTTGTCGTTTGTTTTTTTACTTTTACAAAGAGAAAATGAACATTTGAGTCTGGGAGATGTTGTAACATCCAAGGTTTTGTACTTGTATATCGTGTACAGTAATTATTATTAATATTATTATTCTACGTTAGCTTATTTTGTAAATGATGGTTGCTTCACGGCCAAGCGAAACGAAGTGGTACGTGTCAGACGAGCGTACAAAAGTGCTAAATGAATGATCGTCGTTGTACGTATTTATTGCTTTGTTAGTCATTCGTTCTTCTTCTTCTTTTCAATGGCGACGACGCATCAGACGAAGCACAAGTATATGTACACTTTAGCGTATATAAACCGCCTACGAGGGACATACAGGAGAGAACAAATTGTCAGTGGTCCATGTTAGAACGCTGAACATTTGTTGCATTTTGTATTTCTATGTCCAACACGTTCCGCGCGGGCCTAAACAAAGAATATTGTCGCAAAAACGTCAATCGATTCTGCGAGATATCTCGAGATTCTACTCGACATATCTATTTACTTCATACGGGGCATGTTAATACCGTTAACTTTCACTTGTTCTGGTGGCCTACTCCTTTCTCTTACGCAATCTTTACCTAAGCTAGTTACATAGCATTGTTTCTTGCCTATACGAGAGACATCTCGCTCTACGATACAGTTTTCGCGTTTAGTTTCTAATTAATCGATGATACATCGTAACCGTGCGTTAGGGGTGGAATTTTTCGACGGATTTTTACACGAATCGATTCGACGATTATATTGAGCGCCAACGATTGTAATGCACACAACACGATTTTTATATATTCTTTTGTACCTTTTATCGAACATCCGGCAAGACGAAACAATTAATTTTTATTTATTTATTTTTTCATTTTTTCATTTGTTTGTCGGTGTACATTTTACACGTTTGCGAAAGGTATACACATTGATAAACGAAGTTACCGCACGAAATACAGAACGAGTGATACGAGTGTATATTTATCGACGTTAATATTTAAAATTCGTAGCCAGGCCGTGAATTTCTGTCACGGGAGCACCGCGACGAAACGAGAATAGAGTATGTTATAATGATGTACTCGATTGAAAACGGACTATGTAATTGTAAGATTGGGAGGTACGGTTGAAGGAAAACGAGCTATTCTGCCGATACTCAAGCGAACATACGTTTTTTAAGTACAAAACACATGGTGGTGAGCGCAAAAACGTTGTGTACGTTAGATGTTTTTTCATTTTTTATACGAGAGGCAAACGTTCTAGAATCTTCTTTGATGTATCTATATCGAATATACAGAATACATTTCGGCAGTGTTACCCTTCGAGCACGAGCGTTGATCTACCGTCTTTCTCGAAGGGAAAATCGATGAGAGTACCATTGAAATCTGACAAGCAAACATAAACAGTCTTATTGAAAACACTTCAAAGAAACAAAAAAAGAACACGAGCTGCACGAGTAACACTTTCATATGAAATTTTATAATCGAATTACCGATATTTTTCTTCGGTGCAACAATTACCATTCCGCGACCATGGTACTCTCATCGACCAAAATAATGTTTCCGTAATATCGGTGTTTTCCAACCGACTAGAATATAAAAGAAAAAAGTCAAGATTGAATGATTTGCGGAGCGCAAAGTCTTCCTTGCAAAGGTTGCCCATGGGTAGGGGCCCGAACGAGATAATACGCGATCAATGAAGATATCTGCAACGAAATGGCGGACGACTTTATATTCCGCAATCCTATTCAGCGAGAACCTGTGTAAATAGGCAGTAAAAAAATATAATAGTCGTAAGATTGTCGAGTAAATGTGAACAAAAAAAGAAATAAGAAAAGGGAAAAAGTAATAAGAAGTTGTACGTGTGATATAACGTGAATCTAGGTGTTACAAATTTTACACAGAGATAATATCGATCGTTCTCCTCTACCGTTTTCGATTATCGTCGTTTCTTCGTTAACACGAAGATGTGGGGGGAAAATCACGAACTGGGGAGATGGAGATGAACGGTAACCTTCCTGGAAAGAAGGACCGTCTCGTTTCTAAACGAACATTTTATTATTCGTTTACGTTTTTTCACGATATTATCAGCAGAGTTTAGAGAAAGAGAAATAATGCGATCTTACGTTCGCTGTTCGCTGTTCGCAACGAGCATGAAAACGGTGTAGGTAGAAGAAGCATGATTAGATTATAAACACGTTTGATCCATTGTACATAGTTGTAATATTTATTAAAATGGAAAACAACAAGGAGCGATTGTAGCGCATAGAGTATAGCGACACATAGAGCTAGCTGTTAATTGATTATAATCTTAAGATCGAATCGACGAACGAGAATTGGAAACGAATCAGTGAATGAGAGTGTTGAGAGAGAGGGAGAAAGTATGTACGAATGAATATCGTTTCCTTATTTTAATCGAAAAAGAGAAACATCCTAGTCAGTATAAAAAAAAGAACACAAAGGTTTTTCTTTTCCTACATGTTCGATTTTGTACGATTGTTGTACCGAACGGAGTTTCTTGCCAAATTTTTTCTACACGGCTCAATTTTTCGAACGTTTTACAGAGGAATTCGCAGCTCCTCTAACTGCTGTATTTCGCTGCTCGGTCGGTAAATAATAATTGTCGTCGAGGAATTTACACTTTAACTGAAGGGTTAGATTGTATGCAATCGAATCTGGATACCCTGCTGTTTTTTTAGGTCTTAAGAAAGCTTGGTAATCTCGAGTATCTGGGGCAAGAATGTGAATCGACGTGAACTTCAGTGTCCTTTCAGAATTTTCCTTTAATTACTTTTGTAAGCGAAAATTGAAATAATGATTTCGTATTCACTTGTTTTATTGTGCAACATATTGCCTGTATACGCTCAGTATCGACCAGGAAAGGATAATTGAATATTCCTTAAATGTTTAAATTGATCGGACGGTAGAGTAGTTAATTAGTCAAGAGTAAAAGGGACGAGATATAAAAACAATATGAAGGGACACTTGAAAGCGCGGTTGATGACTGGTACTCGAAAGGAAAACCTTAAGCTTTCGTCTCGGTCGTTGAAGACTGTTTTGAAACACGCAAATGGGATCAATACGGATTTACAAAAGAAACTTTTAAAAAGTCTGAAGGGAATTTTAACCATTCGAAGCACAGAGCTCGGGAGAAATCTTATATTAACACATTGGCGACGGGGAATTTGGAATACAGTTCAAAAATTACGCATACACGCGTCATCCATCGCCAATGTGTTAAAAGGAACCATCTTGCACAGAAAACGTGTTTCCTACGCAATCGACCTGACTAGAAGGTGAAAGAAAAGTATGCAAAGAATGAAGATTAAGGATTCATAAATACACAAAAGAATATAAAAAATATTGTTGTAACTCTACATATGTGAGAACGTAGTATAGACGATTACTATCGAAACATGCATTGTAATCGTATCTTGTAGGAGCCTGTGCGAGATGAAGTTGAGAACCACATTTTCCAATGAGTACAATTGCATTTGATTTTCGTATCATTTTGATACGATTATTGTGTGAAACTTTGGAAAGGCAGAGCGGGAGAGAAAGAGTGAGAAAAGACAAATGTGTGTGCACTTGCACGAATGTGCATATGGGGAGAGAGAGATAGAAAAAGAGTGCGTGAATGAAAACGAGAGAGAATTAATTATTTTCAAGAACGCTATTTTACGACATTGATGAAAATATAGTACGATTCTGTGGAGTAAAGAAACTTATGGAATTAGCACATTCCGGCCCATGGCACTTTAAATCATTAATTTAATTAATAATCGTAAAACGTTGGGAATTAAGGAGGAAGAGAAAATCAAAAATGTCGAGATGCATCGACTATCGCGCGGACAAACTTCGATAAACAACGTTCCTTCGTTCGTTCGACCAAAGAAAGGAAATTCATTTACAATCCGTAGGCCTTCAACCATTGATTTATTGAAAGAGAAATAAATTATCGTGCTCGTTCTTTGTCTTTATGTTTCTTCTCTCTCGGGGTGCGAAAGACGTTTATTTACAAAGTGTGCAGAGGCTATCGAGACTTTACGTAAGTTTAAGATTTCTATGGTGTTTTTTTTGTACGCGCAGAAATACAAGATGCATTTTCTTCAAGCGTGTAATTGTAAAGAAAATTCATTGAGAGGCATATATATATATATATATATATAAAGAGTAAAACGAAACTCGTTAATCGATACCGTTTTTGTGCATTGCGAATTACGTCTAATTGCCATATTCCAGACTTAATTCCTCCTATTGTAATGGTAACACGAATATTATGAAAAGAGAAATAAAAAAAAAACAAGATTTACAGTTGTGCATATACCTATATACATTCGAGCAATACTATCGCTTACACCTATAGAATTTTACGACAAAAAAACAGTCTTTCAAATATGTAAGTTTCGAATATGTATGAAGAAATTATAAACAAATGCGATTACTTCGATTTGTCGGCTATCTACACTTATGATCAGAAGCAATCGTTTATTGGCCTATAGCAGCATCCTTTACCTTCATTTTAAGTACACGATCATTAATCTAACGCATCCAGAAATCGAGATACTTGCAGTGTCCGGGTGTGCATTTTTGCCGATTTTTCAATTGTTAATAACTTTTAAACCACAAATGCCATATTATTGCAAGTGTGGGAGGAGATAGCTATGGTCCGTAGCTTTAATTTAAGACTAGTCCGGTGAAGAAATACCCACCAGAAGCCGAGAAAAACGTAATTGTTTAAATTAACGATGTAATCCAGGAATTCGGTTTTGGCGGTGTGCAAAACTGCGAAAATGCCGACAACGCGAGATGGCGCCACATGTCCGATTACCGGCTGTCTTTGGGGCACTAGTACCCCAGTAGCATTTCCATGCCACACACAACGTTCCGATAAATTATAATAAAAGCTGAATACAGATTTTATATTTCGGCTCGTGGTGGTTATTTTGTAATCTATGAGGTATCAAATGAACTCAGCATTAACCTTTACATTAAAATGAATACGTATTATGACATTGTCAGTTCCCTTATCTATTTAGGTGTAGCAAAGGTATTTTGGTGCTATGGTAGTGTTAACGTTTTAATATATCTGGCTCGTTTTATTTGTCTGTTCTGCCAGTATCTTCTTTATATATCTTCTTTTAAGGCTTTCCGTTACTTTGCTTCCGTTCTAGTCATATTACTTATTCCATTCCTGTTCAATTAATCCTCTCTTTCTTTTATGCTTCTGTTTCAACCTTCCACCTACCTTTTTCCTCCAAACATCTCTTCCCAATTTTTCTTTCTTCTGTTTTGTACTTGCTAATATATTTTTTGTTTGTGCAGGTTTTGCGGGCAAAAAGTAAGGAGCATTGATCAGCACTTCTCATTGTGCATACGAGCAAGAAAGAAGATAGAAGAACTTTTGCCACATATTTTAGTTACTCTTCAGTTATAGTGAATTGGTTTATAAACATAGATTGTAACTATTAGCGCATAAGATTAATTTAGAGTAATTGTGTAATTAATTGTTATGTATATCTATATTATATTTTTGATTTTATATTCAGTTCATGCGGTAACTCTTGTATAAACTTTAATATTACTTTTACCACAAGTTCTACTGAATATCCTAGATATGAAATGAAAGATATAATAAACAATTTACGTATGCACAAGTTACACAATTGTTGTAATTTAGAATAAGCTTTAGCATATATTGCACGTAAATTTTAGTATAAGTTTTATCTTTAAGATGCATTGTAAATTAACTCCATAGAATAGTTTAAGTATTAGATTATTTATGTTTATAGTATTTTTAGTGTTACATAAATGTTAGTTTAGAATTAATACAAGATTTAGTTGCTCGATCTATTTTAAGTAGTTCATAAGTATTAGCTTGTAAATTCGAATTACAACATTTTTGCAACTTGTATCTTCATTGATAAGTTTAAATAAATCTTCTATGAAAGGAATTCTACTGCTCTTTTTATTTTCACGCCTTAAGAATCCTTGAAAAGACCTAATTCCGATCCCTTAAACAAGTACTACCGTGCATGAACTTTAAATTCAAAGTTCACAAGCGGAAAACTTGTAAAAATGGACCTGAACATTATTAAATTTGGCGATAATTATCCAGGAAATAATGCAATGTCTTCGTGGAAATCACTGAAATTGAAGTGCCCGGAAATTCCTGGAACGTGACGTCATTACCAAAAATCGTTGCTATCGAATACCTCCTTGCATATCATATTCTTCTAATACAAATCCACGATTCTTGGCGAGGTATTTTTGGCAGAAACTCATAAATTTAAGCGCTCGGAAATTCCTGGAACGTGACGTCATTTCCAAGAATCGCTATTATCGAATATCTATTTGCAAATCATATTCTTCTAATACAAATCCACGATTTTCGGCGACATATTTTTTGCAGAAACTCAGAAATTTCAGCGCTCGGAAATTCCTGGAACGGGACGTCATTTCTAAGATCCGCCGATGTCAGATACCTCCTCGCTCATCATATTCTCCGGATACAAAGTCCAGATTTTCCAGATTTCTGCTGAAAATCGTGGATTTGTATCAGGAGAATATGATGTGCGAGGAGGTCTTTCATCGCAACAATTCTTGGAAATGACGACACGTTCCTGGAATTTCCGAGCGCTGAAATTTCTGAATTTCTGGCAAAAATATCTCGCTGAAAATCGTGGATTTGTATCAGGAGAATATGATATGCGAGGAGGTCTTTCGTCGCAGAAATGACGTCACGTTCCAGGAATTTCCGAGCGCTAATTTTTCCGAGATCCTGTGAAAAATTTCTGCAGAAAATCGTGGATTTGTATCAGGAGAATATGATGTGCGAGGAGTTATTCGAACCTTACCAATTCTAAGATATGACGTGAATTCCAGGAATTTCGGGGCGCTTAATTTCGTGTACGTTTCCCAACAAATTTTTCAAGAAGAAACGGAGACTTCGACCTGCTGTCTTTAATAACGTATAGGATAGTTTTGACAAGCTTCTCGCTTTAGGACTTTGCATTTATAGCCCGTCCACGGTACTTCTTGTATAAGGAATTGGAATTAGGTTCTTTCAAGGATTGTTGAGGTGGGAAAATAAAAAGAGTAGCGGTATTCTTTTCATTGAACATTTATTTAAACTAATCAATGGAGATACAAGTTACAAAAATGTTGTAAACCAAATTTACAAGGTAATACTTATGAACTATTCTTTTATAGCTATTTAAAATACATAGTACAACTAAATCTGGCATTAATTCTAAATTAATATTCATGCTATAAAAAAATTCTATTAAGATAAATGATCTAACTCTTCTAAGCTATTCTTTAAAGTTAATTTACAATATATATTACAGATAAAAGTTATACTAACATTTACGTACTTTATATGCTGAAGCTTATTTTAAATTGCAGCAATTGTGTAACTTGTATGAATGTAAGTGTTTCTTATAGCTTCCATTTTATATTTAGCTCATTCTGTACAACTAGTAGTAAAAGTAATATTAAAGTTTATACAAGATCTACCGAATAAACTGAATTATAAAATAAAATATGTAATAGATATATATGAAAGTTTGTTATACAATTGTTCTAAATTAATCTTAGGCGCTAATAGTTACAAACTATTTTTAAAAAACAATTTACTATAACTAAAGTATGCGGCACTAGCTATTCTTTCTTCTTTCTTGCTATTTTGCACGATGAGAAGTGCCGGTCGATGCTCCTTACTGTTTGCCAGTGAAACCTGCACACACAAAAAATATATTAGCAAATACATACCAGGGGTAGAAAGATTGTTAAGGGATATTTAGTGGAGAAAGAAAGAAGGGAGGGCCGAAATAGAAGCACGAGAGAAGCATAGGATTATTTGAAAAGGGATGGAGAAGGTCTAGCAAGAGTGACTTTGGCGAGAGCAGACGTAAAGAAAGTGACGGAGAGGAAGATAGTATGAAATACAACGGCAGAAGACCAGAAGAATAAAACGAGCGAGATATAACAATGAAAGTTTTACATATATTAGAACAGCAACACTACACAACAGCAAGAGTGATGCAATTTGATGAAAGCAAAAGAAAATGGAGTGACAAAGTTGCAAATATCTTTGTTAACACGCTTGATCGTTGTATACAGGGTGGCCCGGGACTCACGCAGTATTTTTAAAAAAGGGGTAGCTGATGTGATTCTGAACGATTTTTTCCTTGACCAAAATATTGTTTAAAGCTTCGTTTTCGAGTTATTAACGAAATACACTGGCGAATGAGAGCGGCCGTATAGCGCGAGCTCAGTCACAATCGCGCGCGGCCGGGAACGGGTGCATCGAGGGGCGACGTACGCCAAATATTACAATCGTCTTACATTAACAATAGGGTGTAATTCTTCGTTATTCGGCAATAACAATTAAATTAACAAGTCGTTTAATAACTGTTCCATACTTTTATTCGTTTTCCGAAACGAATAAAGTGTTTTATTAATTATGAAAAAAGTGTTTGGATGATTAATGTTAGAAACTGGTAGTCAAATAAACTTATCCATTCGGCCGCGAATTTGCCTGCTTTCGCGGTGTCTTGGCACTTGGTCATTGTACCGATCCTGACCTATCTTAATCATGTGAGTGTTAACCATGTGTATGTAACCATATGTTTTGTACCACGTCTCGGCGATCGATACAGATCTGATTCGCACTTGTTTCCACACGCACACGACACACACTGACGAACATTACGAAAGTTAATGTGTGTGTCATGTGTGTGTGGAAACAAGTGCGAATCAGATCTGTATCGATCGCCGAGACGTGGCATAAAGGGGATAGGTCAGGATCCGTACAATGAACGTCAATGGCATTACTTCGTGAACGAAAGGGTAAGTTTAATTAACTACCCTTTTCTAAAATTAATCATCTAAACACTTTTGTCATAATTAATAAAACATTTTATTCGTTTCGGAAAACGAATAAAAGTATGGAACAGTTATTAAACGACTTGTTAATTTAATTGTTATTGCCGAATAACGAAGAATTACACCCTATTGTTAATGTAAGACGATTGTAATATTTGGCGTACGTCGCCCCTCGATGCACCCGTTCCCGGCCGCGCGCGATTGTGACTGAGCTCGCGCTATACGGCCGCTCTCATTCGCCAGTGTATTTCGTTAATAACTCGAAAACGAAGCTTCAAACAATATTTTGGTCAAGAAAAAAATCGTTCAGAATCACATCAGCTACCCCTTTTTTAAAAATACTGCGTGAGTCCCGGGCCACCCTGTATACATATGTACAACCAAACAAACACTGGGACTAGCAATGTTATAACACGTATTAATTTTAAGGTAGAATTTAATATTGAGTTTCCCAAACACTTTATTGATTTGAAATTGAGAACACCAAATGGTTTTCAAGCATTGTCAACTAAGATTTATAAATAAAGATCTACATAACAAATTCTGTGCTTTAAACTATGCGTACCCTGCCTTATTTACACTGAAAAGTGAGCTTTAGTGTTGCCATCTATAAAACGGTGCTTGAAACTAGTCGTGTGCCCACCTTCTACACGCCATCTATAAAGAAGTATTTGGAACTACTCGTGACCTGCCTTACCGAAACTCAAAACAATTTACCGACAAGGTATAGGAATCAACTGAGCGATTAGTATATGTCGTCGCTGTTAAGGTACCTGGATACGGCGATAGAGCGCGTAATGTAATCCAGAAATATGGTTTGGAATCGCCTAAACTGTTCGAATGGCTGCAAACACGAGGTGGAACCACGCGTCTGATTATCGACTGTCCATGCGGCATAACAGCATCAGTACCATTTCCAAGTCCGAGCTTCTGCTCATTGCTGTCTTACGCCGAAGGAACGATGGGAAGGACGCTCTGGACCCTGGATGCAAGATTGAGTGGGCGATGGTATGCCGGGGGTCGGTGGGAGACATCCGCGTTGGAGCGGGTGTAGTTGGTCCAATCTCGAGGCCGTACGAATTCGGAAAGCGAATCTCCACGTGATCGTAGCAGGCGCGAAATGTGATTTAATTCTGAACCGGTAAGGTGCTAGATTAATGATCGAGCGTACAAACGGTGACTGCAGCAATTATTGCTGCACTTGAAGCTCTCGAGAAATTGAGAGGGAAAAAACATTCCGTTGGTAGTTATAAATTTGCGGCCGATAGGTGGGTTAACGTATTTCCTAACCTCAAATTGTGTGAGCTGTGTGGCGAGTGAAGTGCGCGACGGTGTTGCTCGTTTGCGGTCGTGTTACTGCATTTAAAACAGCTCTGTGAGTGGGGAATACGCGACATTTGTACACTTAGTGACAAGTTACGGCGATTTGGTGAGAAAGATCTTGGAGGTTAGGGTGACCGGGAGCGGCCAGCTTGCCTCTGGCTACTTCTCGGTAGAGGCCGCCTTGCGCACGCAGTCCCAAGGACGATAAGGGCATATGTCCCGATCAAGGTGCTCTGCGATGGAGGGCATCCGCCTGGCTTGCGGGTTCAGTGACCGCTGTGATGACTACGGGAGCAGTGATGTAAACGATTTGGGAGAAGGGCATGGAGCCCCAATGAGGCAATGTGGGGCCTCCCCGGAGCCGGGTGTGGCGCCCTTAATGGAGCTAACGCCGGTTCGTGGAGTGAAAAGACCACTGGCAAGGACCCCAGAGCGCCATAATGAGCAGCCTCTGAGTGTGGTGGCAAGCCCCACACTAACTAGCAGCCTAAGCTGGCAGAGTGCCTATACCAGGGCGAAGGTGGCGGTAGATGGATACCGTGGGGTTGGTGAAATCATGTGCGAGGCAGCAGCGGCGGCGGAGGCTGTAGAACGCTACTGCACGGGTAACATGGAGGTGAATGAGCAGCTGGGGCAGCTGCTCAATGATGTGAAGTCCGCGTTCCTGCGGGCCAGACGTGCTGCGGATAAGTGTGTGGCGCTGACGCCGTCTGGTGCGCTGGGGAGCATGGAGCAGCTATACGAAGATGCGTGTCAGGAGGTGGTGGCAGCAAAGCTGGAGCTCGCCACCACTAAAAAAGCCCTGGAGAGCAACTCCAAAGTTCTTGTGCAGCTGACAAGGGAAAAGAAGGAGCAGGGCAATGCCAAGAAGGGCAAGCAGCGGGAGGCCCTGGTATCGCCCGTAGAAGCACCGCGACGGAAAATCGTGAGAAGGCTGGAGCCAAACACGGGCGAGTCCACCGAGCAAACGGAAGTGGACGCGGCCGGCCAGTGGAATGATGTTCCTGGCAGGAAGAAGCGGATCAACAGGCGCATCAAAATGGAGGCGGTTGCTCTCAAGAAGCCTGCCACGTATGCTGGTATGGCTGCTAAGAGTCTCCCGGAAAGGAACGTTGCCAAGATGCGGGTGGAGAACCTGCTGAGGACCAAGCCAGCAGTTGCAGCGATTACTGTGAGGGCTAGTGAAAACCGCTCGTTTGCGGAGGTCCTCCAAAAGGTCAAGGGGCAGGAATGCCTCAAAAGCAAAGACGTTGTTGTGACGGCAGCGCGGCAGACTGCAGCAGGGTTCCTGCTCCTGCAGTTCAGCAAGGCGACGGCTCCGGAAAAAATTGCGGAGATCAGGACGGAGATTTCCAAGGCAATGGGGGACTGCGCAACGGTGAACTCATCCACAAGGAGGCACACCATACAAATCAACGATGTGGACCCGCTGACGGAGAAGGAGGATGTGAAGGAAGTGCTTGATGAGATGCTTCCTAAGTCGGGATGTAAGATTATATCCCTTCGAGCGGGGTATGGAGGAGCGCAGCGCGCGACCGTCAGCTGCGACGATGGGCCGGAGCTCCGCAATTTGCTGACCAATGGTAGGATCAGGATCGGTTTCGTTTCGTGTAGGGTGAAGCTCCTACCGAACGTGATGCGATGTTTCAGGTGCCATCGACTGGGGCACATCGCGGCTCGATGCACGCTGGACAAGGCGATTAAGGAGATCTGCCGAAAATGTGGATCAAAGGAGCATGGCATTGATGCCTGTCTGAATCAGCCGAGGTGCTGCCTCTGTGTAGAAAATGGAGCCCCTGAGGACAAAGTTGCGCACGTTGCTGCCTCAGCAGCGTGCCCCATCGTGCGAAAAATAACGGCCGTGTAATGCCCCTAAACCTGCGAATTATCCAGGTGAATCTGAATAGATGTGAAGTAGCGCAGAATATGCTCCTGGAGGAGATACAGAGCCAGGGGATAAACGTAGCCCTGGTCTCCGAATACTATCGGAAATTGCCCGCATGGCAGTGTGACCTAAGTGGACGAGCGGCCATTTGGGTCAGCTCGCGACTCATGGTTACGGCTAGTGACTCCACCCGCGTGAACCTAGTGACAGTGACAGTGAATAATACCCAAGTGATCAGTGTATATTTCCCACCGAATGACACTTTTGCGTCCTTTTGTGCGTCGGTAGAGGAACTGTGTGACACTATAAGTGCACACAGCGGTGAGTGCATTCTCGCGGGGGACTTTAATGCCAAGTCCCCAGCCTGGGGCTGCACATGGAGTGACAGGAGAGGAGTCTATCTCTCTCGAGCGCTGGCTGAGAAGGGTCTCCGACCGACCAGCACGGATGGGGTGCCGACATTTGAAAAAGCAGGCAGGACCTCTACGATAGACTTTATGGCGATTTCCTCGGGAATGGAGAGGTTCCTGAGGCGCTCGGAGGTGCTGCTGAAATATAATGCATCGGACCACCGATACATACGGCATGATTTCGCTGATGAGCGGGCGAGCCTGGGCCCAGCCCGGCTCAGATGGTTGGCCAACCGCATGGATAAAGACAAGCTTCGGGAGAAGCTAAGAGCAGGAGCTGACATCATCGACGCGCGTGTTGAAGAACGCCCTGAGCAGCTGGTGGAGGCCTGGATGGTGTACCTACTGGAGGCATGTGACGCAGCGATGCCGACGGTGAGAGTAAGCGATGGTGCTAGCACCAGAGGGAGCACGTACTGGTGGACCCCGGCGCTAGCTGGATACAGAAGGATGGCGGGAGCTGCCAGAAGGAGACTCCATAGAGCTTATCGGAGAAGAAGAACGACCCCGGCAATAATTCAGGCCCTCCGAAGGGAGTACACGGAGGTCAAGAGAGTCTTTAAAAACGAGATACGACGAGCGAAGATAGCGGCTTGGGAGAGGTTTTGCGAAACTATAAACGAGGATCCCTGGGGCAAGCCGTACCGGGTGATCATGAAGGCCATCAAGGGATATCGAGGGCCAGTTAACATGGCTGATGATGCGGTCGCGGCTGCCGTGGCGGACCTGTTCGTCACGCAGCAAGCCGAAACATACCAGCTGCCTCCGGAAGAGTCTGGAAGGGTTGATGTCGGGGCCCCACGGCTGACAGTCGGGGAGGTACATGCTGCGTTGAGTAGGATTGGCCACAAGAAAGCCCCGGGGCTGGACCAGATGCCGATCGCTGTTCTAAAGGAGCTGTACAGAGAATTGCCACAGAACATACTGCGCGTGTACCGAGCGTGCTTGGATGGTAGATGCTTCCCTGCAATCTGGAAGGTGCAGAAGCTGATCCTTCTGCCGAAGGGGCCGGTGGGAGCAAATGCTGTGCAGAAATACCGGCCCATTAGCCTTATCCCTAATGCGGCAAAGGTATTAGAGAATATTATAAAACTCAGGCTTGATGCTGAATGGACCGCTGCTGGCGGATTTGCGACCCACCAGTATGGGTTCAGGGAGGCTAGATCCACTACGGATGCCCTCGTGATAGTGCAAAAGTTTGCTGAAAGGGCAAAAAAAAGTCGCAAAATAGCATTAATGATCATGGTTGATGTAAAGAATGCGTTTAACAGCGTGAGGTGGTCAGATATTCTGAAGGCGCTGCAGGCTAAGGGAATATCCCGGTATCTGATAGAGATTATAGCATCCTACCTTAGCGATAGAACCCTTGTCTACGAAGGAGACGGGGAGCCACTTAGTTTTCCTGTACATGCCGGTGTGCCGCAAGGCTCGGTCATCGGCCCGATACTCTGGAACATAGTGTTTGATGACATAGTGCGGACTTATGACTCTGACTCAGTGCGGTTTGTAGCGTTTGCGGACGATCTGGCCATCCTGGTCTCGGCAGTTGACCAGGATGTGATGATTCGACGGGCTGAGCGTGCGTACGGGGATGTCTCTCGATGGATCCATGAGAAGGGCATGGAGCTCGCGCGAGAGAAAACTGAGGCGATGCTGGTGGCAGGCATTAATAGGCGAGGGCGAACCCAATCCATCAGGCTCGATGGAAGGGTAGTTGAGTTCGCCAAGAAAATCAAGTACCTGGGGGTGATTCTCGACCAGAAGCTCACCTTCAAGGACCATATTGGAGATGCCTGTAGAAGGGCGAGTGGAACGGCTGCGGCACTTGGCAGACTGATGAGGAGGACAGGGCGAACTGTAGCTGCGGCACGCAAGCTGGTGATGAACACGCCCCGCTCGGTGGTGTTATATGCTGCCCCGGTATTTGCACACACGCTTGGCTTCGAGTGGGCAAGGAAGGAGCTAAGATCGGTGCAGCGGAATGTGGCGATCCGCGTGGCTGCGGCGTACAGGACGGTCTCTGCGGATGCACTTGACGTACTGACACTGACCCTGCCGATAACCTTGGAGTGCAAGAAGAGAAGGATGACATACTTCCTCAAGTGCGCGGAAAGTGAACAAAGGATACTGGAGTATGCCAGATGTGATCCACGGCTGGCTATTGCGATCCAGCAAAGTGGTGCCTCCCATCCTCTGATTATAAAGGACGTTGAGAGGATTTTCCAGATTGCATGGCAGAGGGAGTGGGATGCCTCAACGAAGGGACGATGGACACACACGTGGATCCCGGATATTCGGGTCTGGGCGCGCAGGAAGCATGGTGTGCTGAGCTACCGAGTAACGCAGGCGCTCACTGGACACGGGTGTTTTCCCAGCTACCTCCACCGCATTGGAAAGGAGGAGGATGCGAGGTGCTGGATGTGCGCAGCGCCGCTAGGTGACCCTTGGCACACTTTCTTCAGGTGCCCGGTTGCTGAGATGATGAGAGCGGGGATCCTCCCGACTGTCGCAAGGGGCTTGGACCCGCCTGCACTGCTGGAGTGGGCGGTCGACTCTCGGGAAAATTGGAACAGCTTTAGCGAATTTGTTACAGGGATTGTGACAATCAATGAGAGGGTCGAGCGATGCCGTGAGAGGCTCGCACTGCGCATAGTGAGCTGATAAAGACACTGGAGTATTGGGACAGGGACTGTATTGCGTCGCGAGTGTGACCAGTGCGAATGGAGCACGTGTTCCCCGCGAGTGAAAAGTGACGGCAAGATGATCGGCACGGAAGAGGATGATGATGCTTGGATACGAACAATGGGAGGAGCTGCACGCAGGGACGATCGCTCAAGCGGAACCTATGCTGAGGGCTGGAGGGATGCTGAGAGCTCAAGCTCAATAAGGACGCGGAAGGAATAATTTTTAATTTTAATTTTAATTTTTCTTCTTTTCATATATCTTGATTTCCAGAATGCTTGCAGCGCGAGCTTCTGCTCATTGCTGTCTTACGCCGAAGGAACGATGGGAAGGACGCTCTGGACCCTGGATGCAAGATTGAGTGGGCGATGGTATGCCGGGGGTCGGTGGGAGACATCCGCGTTGGAGCGGGTGTAGTTGGTCCAATCTCGATAAGGAAGAAATGTGTGTGTGAATGGCGGGCGCACGCTACTGAGAGTCGGTATATTACCGACGTTCGGCTGCAGAAGCCTAGTATGTTGTCGCGACTTAATAGGTGTTTTATTCGTAATTTGATAAGGGAAATGTTATCTAAATGGATAGGGTGGTATTTGCGAGTGTGTGTGCTTAATACTGAGATAGGATGGGTGGGCGTAGTGTGCCCTGCACATGACAGGGTCCTGAACCAGGACCTGGGTACACTTGTACCTGGGCTGGATGTAGGGTCATGCCCATCCAAGCGTGGCTAACTCAGAGCTTGGCAGACCAATAGTTTGTTGACTAGTCCTTCGAGGATGATCTGAACTGGTCTGTTGAGGGAGGTGGAGGGTAAAAAAAAAAAAAAAAAAAAGTTGGTCCAATCTCGATAAGGAAGAAATGTGTGTGTGAATGGCGGGCGCACGCTACTGAGAGTCGGTATATTACCGACGTTCGGCTGCAGAAGCCTAGTATGTTGTCGCGACTTAATAGGTGTTTTATTCGTAATTTGATAAGGGAAATGTTATCTAAATGGATAGGGTGGTATTTGCGAGTGTGTGTGCTTAATACTGAGATAGGATGGGTGGGCGTAGTGTGCCCTGCACATGACAGGGTCCTGAACCAGGACCTGGGTACACTTGTACCTGGGCTGGATGTAGGGTCATGCCCATCCAAGCGTGGCTAACTCAGAGCTTGGCAGACCAATAGTTTGTTGACTAGTCCTTCGAGGATGATCTGAACTGGTCTGTTGAGGGAGGTGGAGGGTAAAAAAAAAAAAAAAAAAAAAGTACCATTTCCAAGTCACGCACAACATTACCGATAAATTGTTTTAAAATTTTTATCTCCGCTTCTGGTGGTTATTGTTTAATAAATGCATATCAAATGAAAGGGAAACGATTAAGCTACACAGACAAAAATATCTGGTTACTGTAACTTTATACAGTTGTCCGTAATAATTATTCTAATTGTTCAATTGTTTATAACAAATGAACCTTAAGTGGAAAAATATTCAAACCTATTGGAAGTGGTAGGCTATACATCTAGTTTTAATTTATGTTCATTGATCATTGATGTAGCTGGCTTGCATGTCCATGTAATAATAATTACGGGGAACTGGATAATTACGTACTAAAGAGGGTGCAAGGCGGTGAAGCAAAGCGGCGTGCAACGGAGTAAAAGTGAATGCAGAGGAGCAACTTAATTCCCAAGCTGGACCTTAGACAGTTTATAATACTAAGAAGAATAACAAAAATGTAATTTAATTTTAAATTCATAAATATAGATGCAAATAATCCACACCGATTTCATGATTTGTCCATGCCTATATATCTCGTCTGTGCCTCTACTCATAACCGGTGGCCACTTGATAAAGTATTTATTAGAGAAGTGCTTGTAGGGGCCAACAGCAGGTTTTTGTAAGACTCTAGGATCGCCGGCTCGGCTGAAACTTGGTTAGACAACGCATTAGTACAATAGATATGTACAATCCTAGGATCGTAGGTGCAGCTATAATTCGGTCTGAACCCGCAGAAGTATTGTGGACACGACCCAAGAGTCGTAGGTCCGGCGAAATTTATTTTACAAAAATTACAATTAAGCAAAGCAGTCATTTCACACTTACGTCATTCATTGGACGATTAAAAGATTACGAATGGCAGTTATTAGCGAAGGTACGTAACATCCGGTAATACGCTAAGTTCAATTCTTAAATACTTTATCCCAGACTAAATAAAAACAACGCTCGAGCCCCCTGCACCAAACTGTTCACCGACCGATTTCGTATATTTTCTGAATCAATATTGAACCTTCCGGGTGCCGTGGGCACAACAGGTAGGTTTGTTAAATCGAGACAAATCTTGACCGTCATCTTGTCTCCTCACACTTTTATAAACTAGAATTATAGACGTTTGTTCTCGATATCACGTGTAAGTCCATGAAAACTTTCATAATAATGATCGATGGGCAGGTTTACAATACCTAGTGGACTCATAGTGCCCCGTGACATTTACATATCAATGGAAAGGCAGTGACTCGACGAAAGTATTTTTTTCTTCTCCCGTCGCTGAGCTGCGAATTCTCTTACTGAAAGAGCCCCTTGCTAAATTTCCCCGATCTTCTTTTCCATTGATTACCGATTATTATCAGCGGTGATTAAATGCTCTTCTTTGCGAAGAAGATTTGCAAAAGTTGCGCAACGTTTGGGTGAATTGAAACACGCCATCTGTACTCGGCAACATAGCTGAGCACGGATGAAGATAGCTATTTATTGTTCAGTGTATCCTCTTGTATTCTCGATATATCCCACACGTAATCGACAATTTACGAACTTCCAGAGAAAAGTCGTAAAATCGTGAAAATCGCTGACATCGCCAATGAGTGTTGCCTCTTCACAGCTCGAGGGCAACTTCAACGAATTCGTCTCAAGAGTTTCGTTCTGGGAGTAAGGTGATCCCGTAGGTAAGAGAGGCAGCAAAGGTCGTGGAGGAAAAAAATAATCGCAACGTCTGTGAACCCGTCACAATTAACATGGCCGGCAATAAAATGGTTAACTTACGACTACACACGCCACGGCAAGTATAAATATTCCATTTCAACCGTACACCACTTACGAATCCTTGGGTCGCTCTCGTACTTGACTTAAGCGCCGCCACTTAAAGGGGCGAACTTGCACCATTTTCCTTTTCGAGAGAAAACGTTCCTACTTTTATCGAACGTCTCTCTCAACGGCGTAAAGGACTCTTCTGTATACACGTGCATATATGTATATACGGCGCGAGATAAAATTGATTTCACCGCATCATTTTTATGAGCCACATCAACCTGTCAACAGTTTTCTGGAAAGGAGTGTGGAATTGGTATTTAAAATATAGCCACGTATTACGTTTGTACCTTTCTCTATATCAGACGCGAACCAATTTCGACTTTCGAATCGAGTTTTCGTAAAGTGCACCGCGAACATTTGTTTCGGCTTAGAAGGGGGTCCACACCCTGTAGGTGGTTGCCACGGTGATTGCCCCGGCTTCAACCATCTGGAAGGACTTAAAACACCGAAAACGAGAGAGAGGGAGAGATAGGAAGGCAGGCAAGGATGAACCCTTCGAGGTGTCCTTTTCTTTGGCCTCGTGCCCTTTTAGTGTCCACCTTCGGAAAAGTACGTGCATGGAACGGGGCTAGTCGGATCTGAAGGAGCGGTCAAGACTAGGCCGTGTCTCTCTATTGACATTCGTGGCTAGATTAACTGGCAAATGGGCCTAGATTAGCCAGTAGATTATGGACTCTTCGTCAAACAACGCCACCAGTCGGTGGCCAGCAAAATGTAGAAATCTTTCGATGGTAATTCGAGGCTTGCCGTTTACCGGGACCTACATCAATCCGTGGATTAGACGGTTTAGTCGAATAACGCCACCAGTCAATCCGACGGATAATCGTCCACATTGTGGAGACCCAATGTGATTTGGAAACTCCGGATCTTGACTCTCGAACCTGTTAACCGGGGGTTTCCCATTAGGCGAAAGCAAGGCAGCCGTAATTATCGTGGCAATAAAGGAAAGCAAACGAAGCGTTACCCACGATGTCGCGAAACGAGGACGCGTCGATTCTTAATCGAATTAAACCGCGAACGAAAACAAATCGATTTCCAGAAACGACAATCCCGTGCCGCGCCACGGAAACTCCAACTCTGTCCGAATGCGAATTCCACGAGCTCGTGCGTAACCGGCGGACAGCCATGGCGAATAATAATTTACATGGAACGTACGTCTCTCTCTCTGCTTTGCTTCTTTTCGGGGAAAAGTAAGGCGCGAAGGATGCACGAGAAGTGTGCAAAGAAGACGGCAAGGAGAGGCAGGCCGGAAAGAACGCGGAGAAGGAAGAGGGTATTCGATGGAGAACAACATCAAAGGGAAGCGACAACGGATACGCGTAAACCTCGTAGCCGCGAATGCCGAAAAACCGACAGAGCTTCGGGCTAACTGATGCGTTCTCGGGAAAGCTCGTCAAAGTCCCGAGGACGGATAAATGTAACCGGCCGTTTAGCGCGAAGCCCTCGCTAATTTTAATTGCCGTCTGATTTACGTCTCGATACGTTCCTCTTTTCGTTCTTCTGTTTTTCCTCCGACGTGGAACACCACCGCTGCATACTTTTCTGCGGCTTGGGCACATGTGCGGACAGAAACCGCGCCAGCAACTCGTTCCATCGCGGTGAACGCGACGGCACGACGGAAAAAATGATAAATGCCCCGCGGACAAGCGGATACGGATTACCGTGATTTGTCGTGACTCCAGCGGCGACCATTTGTCATGAAATTTAATTGCCTCTATTACTTGTTTACTTTAACGTATACAGGGTGTCGTGTAACTGGCGGGGCGACCGGATGGGGACCGATTCTACGCCAAGGAATATGTCGAGAATATAGAGTAAAATATTTTATTTTTCTATATCTTCGACCTAGTTTTTCAGGCAGGACCAGTCTCTGTCCGATTGTACCGCCAGCCACACGACACCCTGTATACACGTACATACATACATACGCAGCTACTCTCGAAATTTTTCACACGCCATCGTTTCGATCGACTTCCTCCCATCTTTCCCTCGATTCTCCAAATACGAACGATGGAAGAAGACGCTAAAACTTTCGCGCACACCTACCATAATATCATTCGCAAGGATCCATTCACGATCCTGTCAGAACTAACTTCAGTTCTCCCTGTCGCCCTTAGATCCACGAATAGCCATTCCACCCTTCTTACCCACTCGGGACGTCGATGCGACGTACACGCGCATATAAGCGCGGACGCAATATTCAGTTTGGTTTGAATGCCACAGTCCGTCGCCCCCGCGGCTGTTTTCACACAAAACAAAGAAACCCATCGTCGATATTTCCTCGTTCCTGTCCTGTCCGTCGCGGTGAAGGGCGTCACTCCACCCCTTTTCTTCGTCGACTTGCGCCTTTCTTCGATCGCTGCACGCGGAAGTTCAGGGCTGCGGACGTGGACACAGGGGCGGGAAAAAGGGCGTCGGTACGATTGGTAGATCTGGCGAAACTCGTAATCACGAAAATGGTGGTGCGTGCGTGAAACGGCGAGGGTGGCGAATAGTGGAACAAGGCTGCGAGAGATATGTAATTCGGTGAAAAGTGAGAACGAAAGGCTGAAAGCTTGTGTTTCTCCAAGATTTTCGGAGCGAATTTTTCAGAAACGTGTTCAACGAATGCAGGCCAGAGGATTAGTGATTTCGAGGTAACATTTCAGGTTTCCATTTAAACTTCTGTACGATACAAGCCTGCGGCTTCGAAATTTCTGTGGGAATTTGGGGGTTCGAGGGGGCTTGATATCCTAAATATACTTCCTTACTGGACAATTAACTGCAAACAATTTTACGAAGAGTACAATATTTTGACATGATGTGCGAAACGTTCTTTTTTATCGTTCTCCTTGATCCACCCGGAAGCATCATGATATCATGTTTCAACGTTTTAACGTTTTAACGTTTTGACGTTGTCCAATAAAACCAAGCAGTCAAACAGCAAAAGTAACTTTGGGGACAACCTAATATAAACGTGTCGATGAGACTATCTATGAAATTACTTCTCTTCCTTAGGACATACGTACAGCCTGGTCGAAAAATAGGAGCTCTAGCAATTTGTAGCATTTTTTCGGGCTTCCAATCGAATTTGAGGACCTGAGCCGTACATATTTGGTCGCAAATATTGGTAACTAATCATGGATTTACAGGATCGTCGTAACTTTACTGGAACAGATTGGGAGATGGTAATTTGCGTTAATTTATTTCTGAAATAAAATACTGGCCAGGCCCTTCAATTCGATTAAAAACGCAAGGAAATTCTACACATTGTTCGCGGTCGTAATCCTTTAACCAGGGCCATCGCGTACAACGTATTCACGCAATGGGCGAAGAAGATTTCTACGATCGCCGCCACTTTCTGTATGAATTACGCAAGAAACATAATTTGCACGCACAAACCCGTCGTGTTTGACGTCTCAAACGACCGAGACGCTGCCAGATCGGAAAAACCGTAACGAATCCAATAAAAAGCGTCCACGTTAATTTTCTCCGCCGCTTCATCCGGTTTGACCGAATTGCTACGGGACGTTTCAGAATGTTTCCAGAGACGTAACGAAAGAAGGACGACCGTGCGCGACATTCGTCGCCGGAGGATGCCGTCTTCGGCAGACAGCGTGGCACCGAAAGCTGTCTGTCCTCGTTTTTTCCTCCGGGCGCGCCCGGGCGTGGCAATAAGGAAGTGGACCAGCTGCTTAAGAAAACAGAGAGCCGCCAATATCGGGCAGGGACCGGCGACTGCCTGAGAAAACAGTGAGCCGTTTTCGGAATCCTGTCGAGGATACGCGGCAACGAACACACGTAGGTTTCCGTCGTGAATGAAAACCTGGATACACGCGAGTCGTCACGAAGGGTTTCCCGGCCGACGGACCCGAGCAGGAATCGTTTGTACGGCGGTGGAATTCGACGCTGGCAAATGAATAGATACGATGCACGCTTGCAACGTTAAGAGTAACGAAATTTAAGGTGGTGCGCTTCGAACAAGCGTAGCCACGTTTCTCTTCGTCATGGCAACTATTTTTATGGAGAATCCCCGGTTAATATCAACGGAAGTTACCTACTTGATTTGCTTCGCGTTTCACCGATAATCTGGTAATAAAGCGTGCGCACGATCGTGAAATACAATGTACAATATACAATGTATGTACGTGCAAAGTTTGGGGAGAAACTTTCCGATAGGCGATCGTCTTTCCGGCGTGTTTCCTTCCAGACAGCGTGGCACCAGCCAGAAAATCCGTGCCGACGTCCAGGGTAGGCGGTGACCACTTAATTAACGGCCTGACGAAAGGCAACGGCAATTAACACGATACCAGCTTCCTTCCAGGCTCTTTGGGATCCCCCGGTTCGGCTGCACGTGTGAAATATCCGTGGACGATATTCGTCACGGCTTTTGTCACGCCATCTTTTTTTCCGCCGTTCACGCTGCTGCATTGTTGCATTACACAAAACAACGCGGTGATTAGACAAACAAACAGTAGCGGGTAGCGGGCATGTGCTTTTAGTTTTAGAGTGTTACAAGCATATACGTGTGTACAGTGGAACCTGGATTATCCGGAGTTACTATTTTATTAGTAATAAATTTTACGGAAATTGATCAGATAAAAGATAGCACTGTTTCCAATCAAGCATTACCACGTCTGGGAAAAGTTTGTTTCTAATTATTTTTTGTCAGATATTCATTTCTAGTGACTCGCCTGTCTCTCGATTAATCGACAAGTCGGTTAAACCGAGGCTCTACTGTATACGTATGTATGTATTAGGTTGAGATCAAATGCTTCCGGAGGGACGAAGGAAAATGGTGAAAAACAACGTACGGCGCATCATTTAAAAATATTGTACACTTCGTAAAACTGTTTGCAGTTAACATCTAGTAAGAAGACGAAATAAACGTTTGGGACAATCTAATACCTGAACGAGAAGCCGCGGTTCCTCCAATTGGCGTAAAGCTCCGAAAATATTTCCACGTTAAGATTTTCGACGCAAGGTCCTTTCTTATCGTCGTAAAAGTTTACCAGAATTTTTCGGAAATGTCTGTTCCATAGCCAAAGAACGGGGAGCATTGCGATTCCTCGAACACGGGTCCCATCGATCGTCACTGTAAAGCAGAACTCGTTATCGTTCCTCCGCCCGGTGCCAATCCTGTCTTCTGGTTTAACGAGTCCCATCGACTGAAACTTCAGCGAAGGTGTAACACGAATGCTGTGTACCTTTCGTGACGAATTCATAATGGTGCTTAATGGAGCTGACTGTCAGTGCAAAGTTTCACCTTCTCCCGGTCGGTGACTGGACAGTATATCCTCGGTAGCTGCTCTGCCACCGTTATTCGACAGAACGTGTCCACGCACACGTGAACACACGTATACACAACGATTACCGCGCGCAATAAATGCGTGTAATACCAGAAGTGTGACGTCGAACGCAGCGTACGTCGCGACTGCCTGAAATTGCAGGTGAATGGAATAAATTATTGAAATAAACGTAGAATTCGATAAGAAACGCACGATTAACCTTCGGTCTGCGCATTGAGGTGAAATGGACCCCAGTCATTGTAATATGCAAGAAAATCATATCGGACGATGCTTCTGATTAAATGTTTTACATGTATAATATAATTTAAATTATCTTGTAGCTTTTGAATGAAGTGAGCATTTCGCACGAATTAGTAAAAATCATAAAATAAAAATAACTATTCTTTTAAAGAAAACGTTGGAAAACATATGAAAATATGTATTGGGTCAGCTTGACCACCCGCACAGCCATGGAGAATTTGCTATGCACACAATAAAGGTTAATCGTTGATCTCTGGATCGAGGACAAAGACATTATTCCCATATTTTCACCTGTCAACTAAGGAAGACGAGCCGAACTCGTCGTCCGTGTAACGATTTCATTTATCCAGAACTCCTTTTTCTTTATTAGCAAAACTCGATCGAATTTTCTTTCCCTGAAATGGTATCCGATTTGATGGCAACCTGGTTCAACGTCTTCGTCCTGGTGACGTCTTCAATTCGAACTTCCTCGGAGCAATTTTTCCTACGCGAGGAAATTACATTATTTGGCCGTCTGCGAGTGACGAAGTCAGGCCGTTCCTGGAGAACTGGTGTTTTGACACGATGGCACCTCCGAGGATAATCCTTTAAACGGCCTCCGCGGGTGGTCCACGCGAGTCACCTTGCTCCCAGGACCTGCTCTGTCGCTTCTGGCTTAAATCCCGTGGGCCAGTCCGGCACACGAGCGCTTCCTCGACGTCCGCCGAGCCACGAAAGTCTGCGGTTAATCCTGCGAAAGTCCAAGTGCCCCATGCTGGGCGCAATTTTCCGTGCGTTTCCGTCGCGTTGGCGCGTCCAGAGGTGGGGGCACCGATCGCTCCGCCAAATTTCCAGGACAATGGGGAAACATCTTTGCCGTTCTCTGATACTGTTTTCGTCAGTTTCCTCGGCCGCGCTAAATAATGCAACGCGGTGTAGTTTTTCACGGGCGCTTATTTTTATACGCGCCGAAACACAATGCTCGCCGTTGTTCAACGCGAACGATGTTACAGGATATGTGTGGTCGGACATATGTTTCGTCACGACGAGCATCGTATAACCCGACGTTCGAACAGGGATTCGGCTGTCAGACGGGGAAATGTAGAAACGTGTGAAGAACCGAACGGAATCGCTGAGTTGCTTACGCATAGACTGGGTTCGACGATGGGAGTATGTATTGAAAGCGAACCGTTCTATTAAGAATCGTCTCTTATAATGTAACATTTATTACACGGACAGCACCTTTTCATGAAGAGTGTGCAAACGCAAAGAGCGATATGGTACGAGTAAATTACCGTCGAGCGCCCTGCTACAATTAAAGAAATTACGAGTTGCGAAGAAATTAACATAGTCGATACCTCAATCGCACCAGATCTACCCCATAAATATATTTAGCGACGATCGCAGTACAAGCAGGACAATAAGAAATTTATCGGTCAGTTGGGCTTTCCAAGGCTCGCGCCTATCCCGCCGGGGCCTTTGTCTTTAACTCCTGGCATCCGGTTCCGGTCCTTATCTTACGTTACACATGTAACCTTCCACGCTATTTGGCCCATTGTTGGCCACATGTGCCTCGTCTCAAGAGGTTTGCTTATGTTGGCCAACCTAACATAGCAAAGCTATGCACAGACTCGAGTGTAAACTCCGTAGACAGACCGATCCTGGAATTCGATTGCATCTAATCGTTCTCCGGCAACGATATGACTCTATTTAAGTAACCGCGATAAGTACGCGGAATTACCAGTGACCCGCCACTGCATTTCGCACATTGTTGTCAGAATTATTGAATATGTATCATATTTTATGGTAGGGGAGAAAAGGTCCGTCCGTTGCGGAGATATCTCACGCGTTCGATTCTGAAGTCTATTTTTATTCTCTGTATCGACGATTTTCTGTTCATTGATTTAGTATTTATTTAGAGATGCAACAGCTTGCGCCTCGAAATACGGTTACCTAAGTGCACGTGCGTGTATACGAGATGTCATCGCACGAAAACAAGATTTCCACGAGATTCGTGATCCCGTGGTTTCCGGATCGACGGAGCGAACGTTGCCCATCCTCGCGTGAGTTTGAAACTCCCCGAATCTCGTATAAATTTTCTACCACCGTCGAGTTTCCCGGAGGATAGGCACCGTTTGAAGGACGGGGATGAAATTAATTCCCGGTTAATCTCCGCGCGACGACTAGGGAAAACGGTTCCATAGCCGGATAAATCAAATCATTCCTCAACCAATTCTAGAGCACATAAGCTACGTCTTAACGTTCATCAAGCTGCTCCTCCAATTACATAAACGCTAAATATCCAATCGTCCTGTTTCTCCCTTTCTACGTAACTTTCTCCGAGCACGGAAAACTGGGAAAAAAGCAAGTAAAAAAGAATAAGAGAAATGCCGATTACCAGGCAAGCGAACACCAGCTCTCAAGCAGCAAAGTGTCTCTCGAGTAACAATAGCGCGACACAATGCCGCAGCCGAACGTCAAATCCAACGGAGGCTGCCGATCAGTCAGCGACATCTAATAAACGAGTAAATAATTTCGGTCACGTACCGCTGGCGGGCGCAGTCACAATAGCAGCTCCTTAAATAGGATTATATTAAGCTGTTTCACCGGCGATGAATAGCGAGTCAAATGGAGGATCGTCGAGGATGTTTTGGTAGGCGCGACTACGTGAGCAAGCCGATGGCGGTGCCGATGCTGTGCAGCCACGGATCGCACTGGCGCACGAAGCAGAACACGAAGACGAAGAAGAGGAAGAAGGTGGTTGACAGGTGAATGGTCACGGGCATCTCTGCGGTCCGTTGTCCACGAGCTTTCCCACGTCCTGCAGGGCTAACAGCCGACGCCTTTTCGCTCCTCTTTTCTTCCCACTTTTCACGCCCCCTTCTTAATCTTCCAATCTTTGCGCAACTTTCTGATAAAAGATTATCTGTTAAACGGCGTTGCTCCATTGTATACGCGGCGAGTACAATGGAGAATGATCGGTTATGGTCTTTTCTGTTTACGACTTTGCGACGAGCCTAATAATGCGTCGAGATACGTACCGGGCAACGACGAAAGAATTACATTTTCGATTTCACGCGGATGCTGGTTCCGCGCAAATTTCCCGTTCACCCTGGGATAATATTATTTTAAACACCGTTTCGTAGAACGGGCCAAGAAGCATCAGGATTTCAAATAAGCGCATACACACGTTACATCGTGCGCCCCGTTAAACTTTCATTTTCCACCGGTGCTTTGTTACTCATTTGCTCGGGCATGACGATTTCAATCGAACCGGGGCCCATAAAGCGCAGCGCTTTCATCGGATACAAGGCTGCCCGCGATCCGAAAATTTCGACCGACTATTTTCGTGGCGGGAGGTGGGTCGGTTGAAAAATCCTGCCAATAGGAGATCCTCGACTGGCGACCTGTCGCTGGATCGTCCGCTCTTTGTCGTCGAATTATTTTAGCGGCCGATATTTCCATCCGTGCTGCCACCTAAGCGAGGCCTCGAGCCAAAGTCAACATGGAACCGCGCCTCGTCCTCCTCGTTTCCTTTCACCCCTTTTCGCTCCGTCTCGTTGCCCCCCTCACGCCCCGCCAGCTCCACACTCGACGGTGAACTTTCAGAAACGAAATAGAATTCGTGGATTGCGCATTCACCGACTTCTCGCGTACTCGCGACGCATAAGGGGACCGACAATTGGAGGGATTTTGCAAATTTCAATCGAACGATCTGCCGAATGAGGAACATTTACCTTTTGTCTTTCATTTTGCACCTTCGATCGAAGTGGAAACTCTGTTCTTCATCAATTTTGCAGTCTGTCGCCTCGTAAACGAACAGATGTCTGAAAATAAAAACGTAATCGCGGCGTTACCGACGCAACGGAGAACGGTAATACGACGTGTCTCGTTTCCCCATCGTGCCGAGGTTAGCCTGGAGAAGACGCCTCTATCGCTCGTACATAAATCGGTCGTTTGTCGTGTTTCCGCGCGTACAGAGAAAGCAAACAGCAGACAAATCAACGATAAAACGCTCTGTCGATCGACGAATCGACCGGAAGAATAATAGTCGCCTGTGCCTCCGCGATGTCAGTGTGCCGGGTGCCAAGCTGTCTAGGTATCCGAGGTAACGAGGAAATAAAAATAATCCCCAGCGTGCAACAAACTTATCGCTTCGCACCGTCGTTACGCATCGGACGGTTGTGATCGAGACGATTGTCTTGTTGGAAAGCCCGCTGAAACCGCTGCGCATTCTTTTTCTACGCGACTTTACTCGATGTCGCACGCGAAAATAGCTGGAACTGCATTAGATGTATCGCTTTCACGGTCAACGTTAAGGGAAAGCTCGGTGTATTCTTAACGCCGAATCGCGGGCCGCAACGGGGCGACTCAAAGTGATTCGAGTGGCCTCTGCGCGAAGGTAAATATTTGATGTGGAAAGATGAATTCCATTGGAATTCCTGGTCCCCGTAGACAGCACGGCACCGTGCTGCAACGACCCACGAATGGCGGCACACGGCGAACAAATCACAGGGCGAAACTTCGCGAAGGCCGAGGAACATTTGCATAAACTCCTATGGAAGACCTTGGTGCAAAAACCGAGCGAGACCATTTCTCGATAAAATTTTACTCGTCGAAAATCTGGGAATACATCTTCTATGCGTCGCCGATTTATCGCTACAAACATCGGCACAGCTTTCATGATTTACACTCGCCCGGTTATCGCAAACAGCTCTTGGATCCCTCTTCGTGCAAAATCTGCGCCGAGATCGTGCCCGACACCGCACAAAAATTGAAAATGTATATCACACGAATACGAACGTGCGTCGAGGCAGTTACAACTTTCTCCTGCCTAAAAACCGGCCGATCGGTCGATTCAACGGTCGACTATCGGGCCGATTATTTATATTATAAGCAAGATATCCAAGCTCCCGGGCACTCGGTCGCGCAGCGTCCGCCACACTCGTAATTTGAACGAAGGATCAGCCGCTGGCTGTCAGAAAACGAAATACCATCCGGTCCACTTCGAGCCATCCACTCGAAGATGGTATTATGAATGAACCCCGACGGTGGAAGAAAGAGAGAGAGAGAGAGAGTGATTCGGGTCTCTCGAGCCTCTCCAGGCTCAATGGAACCGAGAGAAAAATCCGTGTGGTCATTTTTCGATCGCACAATGAGTCTGACTGCTCGAATCTCACCTCTCTAGCAGCTACCTTGCCTCTCGTTGCTCTGCGTCCCCGTGTGCTGCGTCACAACAGTGACACACACTGGCGAGATTCCTGGCCACGTTCAATGGAGGCGAAGAGAAAAGGGGTTGGGAGACGAGGCGGAGAAAGAGAAAGAAATTCGATGTGGCACCACAATGTGCCTCTCGGATGACTAGCTCCGAGAAAGACGGACTATGGGGTTATTTGTGCGATCTCATTCCGAGACGAGGCGACAGGACCGCGTCCCGTAAACAATGCGATCCTACGAGCGAAGAATGTCGACTGATTCGATTAACGGCGATGATTGGTTGGATGGTCGTATCCCATTGGCTGTATCCCAAGCTTTGCACCGTTTCTCGGTGTGCTTCTTGGTACATCGCGTCTGTCTGCGCTTCTCTCCGTGCGGGTAACATAGTGGCCACGTTTCACGAACGAACGCTTTCGAACGTGAATACGGCGATTAGTAGACTGCGTTGTTCGTTACGGTGAAATTATTCGGTGATTTCGTGCGACGAAAAAAATCGTAAATTTCTTGAAACGCGGGGAAGGCACGTAGAAGATACGGAGGCACCCTTTACCTCGATCACGGATATTCTCGATCGATCACGCGACTTTACGCGAAAGCGTGATCCGAGCGGCGTTTCGAGAATCCTTCGACGATCCATCGGTCAAGTCGTTGACGTCTTGACGAGGCGCAAGGAACGTCTGGCGTCACGTAAAAAAGCCGTTCGTCTTCGGGAACGCATCCACCCACCGTCGACAGGTCTGACGCCTTCGGAGGGCCTGATGTGGGGTCTACGGCACCACGAGCTATAGATATCCATGCGTAGACTGTTCAACGACGCGGCTGTTTCGCCTTTAGATATTTAACGGCTGTTAATTACGACGCTGTCAGTTAATTTCTGTAATTGGGCTCGCACGCCGTCTGGAAACACGAGTTTGCCAATGAAACGTTTGGCAACGCGATCGACGAATTTTAACTTCTCAACGATTACATACTTCGTAGGAGACGATCGAATTAGTTTCAGACCTTTCGTCTTTTATTTTTAATGCGCGGGCGGCAGGATGCGTTGCGGTCTGTTTTCGAAGTTAGGGACAAATTGTTAGGTGCTAACGAGCAGCGGAAGCAATTCTTGCTCGCGACCCGCCTACCGATTTTAGCGGAACGGGAAAGTGTCGTCGGGAGTTGACCCTCGTTCAGGAAGCAAATGATCGAGAGGTGAGGTACTCATTTCTGTAAACACGATCGTTTGCCGCATTCTTGGACTTTAACATTTATAAGAATTATAGACCTTTCTTTAATCAATCTGGAACAGCTTAGCTCTTGATTGAATAAATCGAGGTACGCAGGTGTGACTAGTGACCAGTATACGCAATGACTAAGAGTAAACATCCTTTTCCTTATTTTAGGAATGATTCGGAGAACTGGTACGAATATAATATAGATATAATCCTCGCGTATATACTTGCACTGTTCTTAATACAATTGTAACTCCAATCCAAATAAACAAATTACCAATGAGCTGTGTTATATTTTTAAGTGCTTCCAGTCCCGAATACCTATATTCGATTGCAAACCACGGACCCTTAAAAGAAGTTCTCAGCCGACGTAGCTTGAAACGTGTTTGCTTGGATATGTAACTTTCTTTCGTTCCGTAGGAATTCAGATTACCACGGTTGTCACGCCGATAAACGCTTCCGACGCGTCCGTTGCAGCCGATTTCCTCCTCTGAAAGAAGCAAGCAGCGCCCACGCAGAATTGTTCCGCTATCAAACGGTTGAACGCCTCCGAAGACGAGTGTCTCTCGTCTTTTCCCGTTTTCTTTTTCTTTTTTTTCCCCCCTCGCCGTCACCCCTTTCTTCTTCTACTTCCTTTTCCTAGCCCGGCAGCTTTCAAGCCCCATTACCGTCGCTTTGAAACACGTCACAGTAGTCGGAGCAGCCTTTTTTATTCCTCTATTATTGGCCACGGTTCGGGACGCTTGCAAAAGATTGCCGGGGCAGAATTTCGACAAAAAGCTGTCTGGCCTCTTCCTTTTGCTTCCGAAGCAAACTGTGCTTCAGCTTCTAAGCTAGCCAACTTGCTCGACCTTGCAATCTTAATCTCGCGCGTTTCACGCACGCTTATAGGTGTACATCCAACCCTTTTTCTCTTCTCTTTGTTTCTCGCCGAAGTGCACCTTGCTCTACGTTCGACGGGATGCCAGCTAGCCCCAAGGATTGCACCCTGTGTTTGCTCGCGGTTTAGAAGCAATTCGATTGACGCTTTATTTGTTGACCCGTCGACTTTTCCGAAGGAGATCTCCGATTCTGATCGACAGGGGGATATCCACGCTGACCCTGGTTATTAGTGGAGCCTATTCGCCCGCCGACAAGCGCACGAGATGCAGAAATCAGACTGCAGACAAACGCACCGGTTAAAGTCTGGCCAATCGTAGGTTGATCGCGGTTCGCCAGCTTCTTCAGCTGGTTTACGCGAAATTGATCTTTTTATAATTGGCCGTCGCTCGCCTCATGATCCGTCGAGGAATTGTTACTTGAAAGGAGCCGTGCGCTATCCAATTTTCTTGATCCTCGGTCGGCGTATCTGTCATAATATGTTCTTAATATTCAACGAGCGGCAACGACAAGTTGCGCTGTGTCAACATAACTCATTGCCAGCATCAACAAGAAACGGTTACAGCATAGACGCGTGTCCAACAGAATTGTGCATGATCTTGTAGCAACGAGAATGACATTCCTCCATATCTTTTTGCCGTGGCGCGAAACGTAACGGACTGTAACGGATCATTGCTGATTCGCTCATCTTCGATCGATCACCTTAGAGCGTACCACTGTGTCCAGAAAGTAAGGTGACTTTCCAATTTAAACTTGGCGGCTTTATCCAAATTGATAAATTCGTTCGAACGGCCTTAGGTGGTCTGCCTCGGTTCAGATGGAAGGGACGAGAAGAACACAGAGTTATTTTAAAAGTAGAAAGCTTTCCTGCACGGAGCGGATTTTCATTTCTCGCAGCCTACGTTCGGTCTGCAGCGTGTACATACTCGTCAGACAAGAGGAAGTGCTTTTTGTCCTGACTGCGCGTCCTACGCGTATATTTAACTTGGCGTATACCTACTTCAACACCTTCGTCGCGCGAGGAACGCTGTGCCTTCTTCACCTTCTTCTCTTCGTGTCCTCCGAGTGCCCGAAAATTCACAGACCCCAGCCATTGCGGCGGAGTGGCGAGAAAAAAGAATTTGGGAGACAAGACAGATTTGCCGAAAACATCCAGCCGCGCTGAACTTTGTCGCGTTCGCGATTAGAAATTGGTATAGGTACATTTAGTTGCATTGCTCTGTAGCCCACGCGGCCGTCAGACATGGCTGCGATACACTCGGTCGCGTACTGAGAATATTTTGTCAATCGTCGGTGGTGCTCGTTAGGTGGCATCCATCAGAGACGCGGACGGGCTCGACGCTTTTGACTTCTCGAAATAATCACGTGCACGCGCGTACAACTCGCTTCTTCATCTTCCTCCCCTTCTTCCTTGCTCCTGTTCCTGGTACGACTGCACAGGGCAATCAGGTTCGTTAAACTGGATGGAAAATCGAGGAGCGCTGCGCGTGACGTATCTATTCCGTGCAGAATTCCATAGCTGGCATAGTTGCTGAAACGTCATTTTTTACGACGGTGCTCATATGTACTCGGTAACATGGTAGTGGAACGATCGCCGCTAACAGGGTGATCGCGTTAATCTTTCGCTAATGACCAATGCAGTCGATGCGACTATAAACACCGACGGAAAAACAAGAAAGAAGGAGGGACGTGGAAAAATATGTAAGATCCAGAACGCAGCGACGATACCAGGACGGGTTGTGCTCGTTCGTGCAGGTGGTTTTGCACGAGGACACGAGGCGGTGCTTGGGCCACTGTTTTCAGAATAAACTAGCCAGCTTATACTCATAACAAGAAAAATATTAAATCACAGTCATCGCCTGACCACCCTACCGAGGGCCTCATCCGTGTACGTATACCGCTTCACGATAGTGGCCGACTTGGAAAGCTTATTTGCGCTAACCTTGTACCGATTATTTTTATTTTCACGTCGAAACATTAATACATAATAAATTTACACGGTCGATTATCGCTGCTGCCACTGCCACTGCTGCTACTGCTCGTGCATACATCACACACACACGGCTGCCTGGGCCCTGTGTTGAAAAAATACTTGCGAGATAATTCACGGGTCGTAAAGCACTTCGCTGTCGCGTGTAGCGCAGCAAGATTCTAATAAATCTCGAACCTGCGAGCATACATACACGTGTACGTCACCGCGATTACAGAGAGCAGACCGAGTTCCCTCTCGCTGAAAGAGATACAGATGTATAATCTCCATTGTCGTGGATCGTCTTAATGGATAGAGGAACGTTCGCCGCCGCTCCTTCCTTTCTATTCGCTGCGCGTATTCCGTACCAGCGATTCCCCGCACAGGATTTAATCTACATCAATGACGCACCGATTGACCCATTATTACCCACTGCTAATGCTATTTTCAAGATAGAGCGACCTGCGGCCCGATCCACGACTCTATCCTCGTTTCACCGTGACACCGCAGGAGGCACTCCCGGCACAATGGGTTTGTGTAAGGGCACACCATACCCATGGCTAAGGAACGCTCGATTTACCGTGAAATCGTTGAATGCCGCTGTATGTACACTCGCCACCCCTCTGTCAGTCCGTTGATCTTTTTCAGGGGATCGAGCAACGGGGAGGCCATTCGTGGCAGTTCATTCTCCACTAATTGCCATTTAATATACCCTTCTATTCGGGACCAAGCGGAGGAAATAGAAAGGTATCGCTCTCGTCTTCTCGTATTTATTTTATTAGACAATCTCGCGTTCGCACTTGTCACCTGTAGAGAACGTAGAGAACGATCGCGACGTTAGACATTGTACCATTGGCAACAAGATTTTGCAATTGTCTCAATTTTTCCGGGACTTCCTTTGTAGCGTTTAAGCACTCTGTTCTAACCGCGATAAATAGTCGTTAATTTTCTCTCTGCCTAGCGGGCTACTCCTGTTAATTTTCTGCCTTCTCGCTCTGTCCTATTTTATTTTACTTCATTCGTTATTCTTTTTTGTATTTCTTTTTTACTTTGTACCGTATATGATACTACTGCTCTGTGTGCATTTCAATCCCCTGTACACTAAAGGGTTCTTGAGCCCGTTGATTAACGAAATAAAAACCCTGTCGCACCTGGTTACTTGTTCCCTCTCGATTGGCCGAGGAAGTTAATTCGAAGGTTTTTCACTTGGAATTTTCCGTTCCTCTGGTCCGTCGAGTTCACGGATCATTTATCGGAGCGCGATGATGGAGTCCGACGTGAAAAGTCGATCGAGAAACGCGCCGGCCGCCTTCTCACGGGGGCAAGGGACCAGCCAGGGGCCCGAAGGTGCACCGGTGTACAATGCGTAAGCGCGATGCCCGCGTTAACAATACAATCGGTGGGCGACAGGAGGATATCACGCGCACCACTGGCCACCGGCAACGACTTAATGCTATTCGGGGCCCACGGCCCTCTTGCACGCCATTATGCACGCGTGGCGGCTGCGCTGGCCCGTGAATGTTGCAGCATCGAGGCCCAAAGAGAGACTCGCCGAGGAGAACGGTAACGTTTACGGCCCGACGGATCGTTTTCGGGACGAGCCACGGCGGGATGAATTGATCTCCCTTGGAGCAGGCGAAAGATACGATAATCGCACGGCGTTTACTCTTTGTTCGATACGGTATTATACGCGCGCTGCACAGCTCTGGAGGGAATTGCATTGTTTTTCCTGAAAGCTCGCTGGAACGATTTATTCTTTTACGGATATATGTACTATTAGAATTTCTAGTTCTATTTATTTTATTTGAAATTCCTACCTCACTATGCCACTATCATCGGTTATTATACTAATGAGTAACTTCCTGCATAGATTGTCAAAAAATCATTGTAGTCGTTTCACAGCGTTGCATTTCTCAATTTCTCCCCAATACCCAAGATGTACTTGCGTAAACGCTTCGTACACCCAGAATCCTGGAAGCTTCCTCACTGACTAATCCCTTCGAGGGGCGTAGAACGCCTCGCCAAGAACAATTGCTAATTGCACTACGATTACCGTTCATTTCTGATCGACCAGGGAAACGGACGTGACGTGTACATGCATCGGTAACGATGCAGTTCCGGGAAGAGTAGACCGTAGAACGGTTTAATGACATTCGGTGTCAGAATTTCGTGGGACGTGTACGCATACGTGTAAACAGGCGCCGTGCCGGGCAGCGTACCGTATGGGGGTTGAACACCCTAAAATTAGCCCCGAGGCGGGACGCGACGCGTATACGCGGACGCAGCGCGTATCGAGCGTGGACCCACACGCGTGGGGAGCGTGAAAAAATGCTTACATTATCATCCGTAATTTCGTAAACACAGCACGGTTGGAGTACGGGAACTAGAAACGGACCCCGTTGCCGTGCTCGTTGCGGGTGGCCCGAGGAACGTCTTCCGCAGTGGATTTCCACTGCGGAGAGTGGGTCCCCCGTAGGAGAAACGGAAAAAAATGTCAAGCATTTCGAGCAGGGAGCCCATATGCCCCGACGTGTTAACGCAACGAGAGTCGAGGATAGAAATTTCGATGAAATCGTATCAACCCTTTCGCTGCAATTCCTTCAAGTCGACCCACATGGCTGATGGCTGATTTCACCCCTTAATACCGAATTATGGCACGAACGGAGAATAGGGTTGCATTACGGATGACATACTTACATACATTTGCTTGTATGCAAAGTTTCATGTTTCTGAATCTTGGGGTTGCTTAACCTTCCGTGTCGGTAGTGATGCGCTTCATCACTAATTACGTGTATGGATAATTCCTCTTAATACGTGTCTCGATTATTGCTGTTTCAACAGAAATTCGGTAAACACGGTGTACAATTTTGTATCGTTGGAACGTATTCAGCATCTTCGCCCATGAAATTTCCCACCTAGATTTTCCGCATTGCCAGTGGAAGAGTCGAGTAGGTGATCTCAATTATTGTAGAATATATTTCGCCATAATTACCGATGAACTGCGATCGTGGGAACGGAGTAACGGAAATGTAATCATGGTCGCAAAAATGATGCGAGAGCGTACGTTACAGGTAATTCGAGGCTTATGTCAGCGATGCGAAGTATTTACGAGCGCATCACTCGATGAAGCTGCACTGTACCATTCGGATGGTTCGGCACGCGGTTAATTAATTGCCTATTTTAAATTCGAATTACCATGGCGCAATAACGTGTCACGTGTCAGGTTGGCCCCGGGCGACAACGCTACGAGTGAGCGCGATGGAAACGCGAAATAGGACGGCGTGGTAACCGGGCAAAGACATCGATGTATCGATGTATCGATGTTCCTTCGCGCGACGGTGAGTCTGCCAATTAAATTCGAAATTGCCAGGGAAAACGAGGAAATTGTTGCACGCGAAATGCGACCGTCGACGTATGCACCTGGGAACATTTCCGTGCGACCGATTTAACATTTAACGTCATAACGACGATTGCATTTTCGACCGACCTCGTTGTTTACTTTATTTTCGCGTTGAACCGCGATTACGCGTGAAATCATGTGCGCGAACGTCCACAGGCGATGTCGATCCTTTAATTTCGCTTTTCCCGTGTTTTCAATGTTATCGATGGTTTTTGTCGATCGCTAATTGTAGCCGATTGAAAAATACATACGGTCGGACATGTATAATAACATCACCCTGAAATGAGCTTGATCTACCAAACTTAAAGTATTGCGTATCATGTCTCTCGAGATCGCAGGCTTTGGCTCGTCCTACGCGTCTTGCCAGACAAGATTCCCAAATCCATGGATTGATCGTACCGGAGTTGTAGCATGGCCACCGCGTTCGCCAGATCCCACACCAATGGATCTTTTTTGTGGGAAAAATTAAAACAAACAGTTTATAACGACCGCCCCACTACGTCCGAGGATACGAAGAACCGAATAGTTAGAGCTTGTGCTGCCATTAATTCAGAAACAATCGGTTACTGCTCGGTTCGGACAATGCATCATCGCAGAAGGACGGTCATTGCATACAAAAAAATCATCGATAACCTTGATAACTGGTGATAAAAAAATATTCGTGCCGTATGTTCACCCTTTGATACCATTCACATTACGAATAATATACTTTTTTGCACCATCGCAATTCGACGAGATATTTACCTTGATCAACCTGTATTATTGAGAACAGCTTTAATTACCCTACGCGAAAGACAAATCGGGGCACATTTCTAGCTCGAGATAACTCGCAGAGATATGTCGTCGGTCAACTGAGAGATTGAAATTAGAATCTGGCCCGACAGCGAGGCATTTCCAGTGACCGATGGATTATTTTCGTAAAACGCGGCATCAAAGGGAAATGCAAAATGTAATACGGCACGTAAATACGGGCAGGTGCATCGTTCTTCTTGTTGCACGACAATTTTCAGATTTTTCTATCAATGAAATCGAACCCATCGGCATTGCGTTTTCGCAAATATTTTCCTCGACAGAGATACGCATTAGGGGGTCCCAAAAGTTTCTTTCGCCGTTCGACTGCGCGGCTTTATTGGGCAACGTTTAGTCAAACACTCTGACTGATCCATTTTTCTCACAACAGTCAGTGCCGTTCTGCGTGTATCGAAAGATGAAAAAGCAGGGAAGGCATTCGAATCTGATTTCGAATATTCTAGCCTCAATTATTGCCTTTCTGATTATTACTTGGATATTTCTTGAGAAAGTTCTATTCGATATAAAAAATTGAACGCTTTATATATATATATCTTTGAAGTTAAAATAATAACTAAATAACAACTAAATGTAGCACCACGGTAGCCGTGTCGCGGGTTCTGCTCCACATCCAGGGACTATCGACCTGCGGATAGCATTGGACAGCGACGGCAGGCCTCCGTTTCAACATCGCCGCGAACCAATTTCCAGCGCTTTGCTTCTCTTTCTGTTTTCCTTTCGTCGTTTTTCCAACCCCGCCCTTCGCGTTCATTTTCTCTCGTCTGAGAACGACGCGAGCCGAACGGCCACGGAAAAGAAAAATCGACGGGGAGGCAAACACATAGAACGGAACGGAATATTGTAACTTCCTGCGACGTTTGTAATTGGCAATTTTAATTGAAGCGAATCCTTTTTTCGCCTGCAGTTCGTTTCCGCCCCGTCTTCGCCGTTGTCTGTGAGCTGCCTTCTTTTTTCCTTACTGGAACGGCTGCGGCGGACGTAAATGACATTCTATTTATCCTCTCGGCTGTTGTTCCTCCCGTGTCTCGTGCTCGTATGTACAAATGTCGCCCGTTTCTCCACTGTATAAACGGAACGAGGAGTTCCGTTCGATTTTATGGAAGCCTGCTTTTATCGGATGGAAATCTGGATCTTGTGTAATTTTAGTACCCGCTTGTTAACATAAGGGTTAATATTACCCTCGTTTTATGTATTGAAAAACAAGAAAAAAAATTACTTGGAAGCAATTATCGTGTTTGTATGTAGCTAGTTCCTCGATTAGTCCGGTTTCAAATAGTCGGACTAATTGGTGGAAGCGATCGCGGTCAGGCAAAGTGCAACTTGGACCAGCTGCCAGACTACCAGATCGCAATTCCAGGTCCTGCCAATATACATGATACCTGTTCAGACCTTTCTTGGCCAGGCCACGACCATAGAGTCGTGTCTACCTGGTTTCTCGTGTCTATGTGGTTCCATGACATTGACACCAACTTGCTTGTCATATTCGGGATGACTTCACTCTTCTATGTATTTGGCAATTCTCTGGTCAGAAGTACCACGTTTCATTATTTTATGTTCAATTTCCGAGCTTCGCGTCTCACGAATCTACTTTTAAATTCTTTCGCCAGTGCCCGTTCCAGCTTATCGTTCTTATCGTTCGCCGGGAACACTGACAAATAAATTTTTGCCGCAGATTCGAGAGGAACAGAGAGAAGTCGCTACGTGTATCGAGGATAGGTCACGGCGTTCCAGCAACGATTCCAGTTTCGCGTTTTGCCGCGGGTCTCTGGGAAACGCGCACCTGTCGTCTTCCCCCTGGATGAGCAGACGATAGCGAAACCCCATTTCTCTTCCAGGTCGATCTCTCTCCCTCTCTCTTCGTGGTACGATCTTCCCTTTTCGCTAACCTTCTCCGCGGTTAGGCATGCCTTGCTTCCTCCGGTGGAATCTCGACGTCGAAAACATTTCTTCGAATTTAATTGCAAGAAAAATCTTGACTCGTTGCACGGAACTGTATTTACTGGAAAATTGGGCGACACCGCGTGCACCATTACTAAAGATCAATGAAGTCCCGTTAGTATTATATAATTAAATTAATTGCATTTCATTCCGAAATTAAGTGAATTAATTTTCTAAAGAAAACGCGCATTTTCATTGGCAATTGTTAATCGGAGGAACGTCAGTAAAAATTAGTGTTCAAACTTGCCCGGCAATCTAGTGTTAACGATTACGGACGAGATAATATTATTCCTGGCTTCTGCACCGTGTACAGATATAGGTATTGCGAAATAAATTCTGCGATAAATGTGTTTGCTTCCAACATTTTTTTTGCTGCAATCCTCGCATAATTCGTTAAAGGGTTTCAATCGTACCGTGGCTCGTCTGTTGGGGTTAAGAAACGTTGATAAACAAGCTCGTAAAAAGGAATCGAAGATCCCATAAGATCCCCCAAAAAACAAGAAGCGCGAGTTGTTATCCGCTATTTGTTAAATAGTGACTTAATCGATTTATCAACTGAAAGCTTTGGGTGACCTAAATTTTGAAAAAATATGGCCATATTCCTCGAAGTAACTCCATCACCATGATGGAGAATTGAAAGTTGGTGTTTCAATGAGCTGGAAAAGGAACCGGCGCACAGTGGGCGACTCTATCGCAACTTTGGGCATTGGGACAGAAAAAGAAAATTCGAATTTGAAAATTTAACTTTACCGGCAAGAAACTACGAGCTTTTTACAATTATGCTCAACTATTTTTTTCACATACATGTAAGTCTGAAACGAAGAAGGTTTACGCGTTCATTTCGTTGAGCGTACTGTTTGTTTAAGTAAGCTGGCGGGCAAACTTCTTTTTCCTCCTCGCTCGTTGTCTTGTTTGAAATTGATGATTGCACGGGACCGCTAATATGGCCGCAACGGTTAAAGCGGGTGGCGGCGGGGGTGGAATGAAAAAAGAGGATACACAGCGTCGGGGCGGGAAGAGGCGAGCGCGAGGAAAAGAGAGCGTGCGACTGGCGACCCTGCCGCCGAAATTATCGCCGTTCCGTCGTGCTTTTCCCCGACGACGCGATGTTTACGCGACACGTGGGAACGTCTACCCGACGGCATCAAACATTCCAGCGTGTTCCACCAGGGATTCCGTCACGAGAAACCCCCAGATTTTTCCCGCCACTGCCGGCTATCGGTTAATTTAACGCGTCGAATACCGCGGGGGTCGTCAGTCATCGGGGGTCGCAGTGGTCTAAATTGAGAAATTTACCGACATTTTGCGGAGACATTTGCAGAATGGTCTACTCTATCCTGGACCCTTAGTTTTTCCAATAAATTCAAGGATATCAGCCAAAATGGGTCTAGTTTCGATTGGTACGTTCTGGAGAAAAACGAATTGCAGATTCGTATTCGGCACATTAAAGTCCACAAGAAACGCCTATTGAGGGTTACAAAATCTATTGGAAGTGTGCGTAAAGAAGACGTCCGTTTGGAAAATAACGCTTTCTCCGGTCGCGTTTCCTCCCGGAAAAATGGTACGCCGTCGAGGATCGAGTTTTCGACGACCCACGGGTTTTCCCAGACGATCCGGAGTCCCGCGCCATTACGGCAAGGACCGGGGCCTCTTACTTTAAAGGCAAGTTTCGAAACGGAGGGTACACGCGTCCTCCGCGGCGTATTTGCACGCCGCAGGGTGGATAATTGGAAGTGTTTGCCGTGCAGATAGAGTGCGAGGGCCCCGATGACTTTTGCACCCTCGAGTTCCGTCGCTCTAAAATCGACCCTGCTGCGGCGGATCCGCGCGTGTTTGCACGGTTTTGAAGCTAATGCCGCGCCGCCATCACGACAGTTTACGTTCCGTGCAAATACCACTTCTGACGTCCGTCACTTTCGCTCGTCGATCGCTAATTCGATCCACCCGCTGGAGGTGCGCGAGTACCCGTAATTTACGAGATCGGCCAACAGCTCGAAACAAGTGCGAAATACTTCCTCTTTTATGGACAATAAATGAAAAGGTGGAAAATTCGCCACAAGCCGAATATCTGTAGAAAAACGAATTGTCGTAAAATAATCTTTGGTGACAACTTTATAAAATATAACTTAATAAAAATAATGGCGAGTTTTTCCATGGTAACATAACAAATTTCAACCAAGTCTTATTTCGATCCGATTCACTTCGGTCTGCCCTATAATCAAGACCTGCATCGTTTTATTGCGTTGACAAAACCGCGTAAACGAATTTGTAGAAAGGTCCACGATTTTTGCTATTTGCTTTTCGCAAACAAATTATTGCTTAATTTATTTAAATGTCTCTCAAGCGTTCTTCTATATTTCAAAGATTAAAAGAGAAAAAGAGCATTCTGAACTTTTCTCAAGGTCCGACCTCACCCCCTAAACTCGCGATGGGACGGCTATAAAAAATTTCATCGAAAAGGTTTCACGAAAATCGTAGACGTTTCCTTGCGACCAACGTGGCGAACCGAACTCCGACGGAAACACGACGCGTAATTCTGAGACCGACCACACGTTTCGCCTTTCAAGAGATCCCGGTCCCTGGGTTTTCCATAAACCGCAGGCCCTAAGGCCACAAGGAACGGAGTAGACTGACGCGTGCTCGAAGGGATTCTGTTCGCTGGTTCGATAGGTATGCATGTATATACTCTATCTTTCGGCGAACTAACGGATCGGCGGGCACAGTACGTAGCAAAGCCCTGCTTTATCCGGAGCACGTGTTTCGGCAGATGCAGTTAAATCCCGCCTCGAGCGAAAAGCGCCGCACAAGCAAACCAAACTTTCCTCGACACTGTATCGTGGAACCGCTACTGGCCACTCAACATTTCTACCGTGCTTGGGAAACTTTGATCATTTGTACAATTCGCTGATTACGCCTCCCTATAGTTGCGTCGTAATGCACTTTCGTAATTGTTCTATCGTCGATCGCGTCGCGTTGCTGCAGCGTTTTCGTAATTAATTAACGACGCGTACGGGAACGGAAATATCGTTACGGAATGAAATTGTTTCAATGAAATTTATTTATATTTATATTTGTATCGACTTCGTGGGGATCATCTGGCTGAACGACATTTTTATGTAACTGGTGAAACGTTAAAGATATTGATACGAAATTTGGACTCAATAATGTCCTAATGTTAGACTACGAATGTGTTAAAGAAAAAATGATGAGAGGGGGAGGGGGGGGTCTTGTTCCATTTTGTAGGGAATAATGCAATTTGTTCGATCATGAAACTCGGTGGATCTTCTATGATATCCTATATCATTTGTGAAGGACATTGTAAATGTTCATTACTTCGTCAAGCATTATTGTTATATCAAATTAGGAACTATATTTCTTAACACTTGAGCTTTAAAAAAGAAACCAATAGAAACTATTAAATACGAACGTTAGGGTATCGCATTAAAGAGAGGACATTTTTATCGTGAAAAATACTGTTCGGAAAATGTCTTTGTTTTTAGTGTTTATTACAACTACAGTAGAACCTCGTTAACTCGAGCCTCGATAAACCGAATACCTCTATAAGTCGAAATAATACTTCGACTCGAATTATTTGCCAATCGTGCAAATATCCCCCGTGAACAGAGGCCACCGGGTGAGCGTTGCAAGATATTCTTACCTTTCCATTATCGCCTACGCCGATTCGGATGGGGGGGAATAACGCTACGCAGATCGCGACTAGAAATAATCAGGATCGATCTCCGCCACGCGAGAAAGAGAGAGGGCAAGAAAGTGCTCGTCGAATTGCAACGCGAACGTGCGGGGCTCGCGACGTGTGTTTGAAAATTTTGCAAAGCTTTTAAACAGGTTCCTACGTATGTATTATTGTTATCGCGTTCTCTCGACGATGACGCCGCCTTTATAGCTTGGCCGTTCTTTTCTCTCCTTCCTCCTCATTCTTTTTTCCCCCTCTGTTACTTCAACTTCTCGCGTGCCGTAAAATCGTTCCGTTTATTAATCCGACTGGCTCTCGATCGTTTCGACATTTTTTTTCTCCCTCCTCCGGTCCGTCCCGTCGCAGAGCAGTGGGCCAATTTTTTGCTCCTTTTCGAGGAACAAGAATTTTCGCTGCGGAATTAATTTTGTTCGTGTCGCGCGCAATTAAACGGTTGTTGTCGCAGCTGCGTGCACCGGGTGTATCCTGAATAAAAAAAAAGACAAAATGGGGAATATAAAAAATGAAACGATATATTTTTTTCTCTCGACCACTTCTATCCGTTCCCGCGACGCGAATAAACGTTCGACGGTGTTCGCGCCGACAATAATTTCCACTAGCCGCTCGCAACGATCAATTGATTATTGCTGGCTGTCGAGGGGGGTTGATAGTTGGATAAATCGAACGACAAGGAAGAAACGAGACGGGAGATTTCGTTGTGATTCATTACGTTTATTTCGTAAGGTTTCGTATTCGCACGACTCATCCTAGGTTAATAAGTTTGCGATTATTATTATTAATCGTAATACCAATACGTTTCCGTATATATAGATCTGTCTATTTATACATATGTAGCTTTATCTATACAATCTATATCTATCTATCTATATATATCTATCTATACATATACATATACATACATACATACATACATATATGTATAGTCTTTTTAATAATATACACGCAAAGATCTATCTACCATAAACGATTCCGTTTCAACCGTTAATTATTCACACGATCCGCTTTTCTCCTCCAATAAATATATCTCAACTCCTGTTGAACGAACGAATCTCGTGCAAGCGAACCACGCATCGGTTGCAAGGAATGACGTTGTACGAATAAATGCACAAATGACGAGATACGCAATCCACAGGATCCACGAAAACGATCACATCACTTTCTCCTTTTATTTTTTCTTCTTTTTCTTCCTCTTTGCAACGAACTTTATCACGTTCGCCTCGCGCTCCGTTCAATTATCTCTAGGGTAGAACTTTCGTTGCGTCGAACGTTTGCCGTTTCCATTGCGAAGGGAAACGTTCGACGGGATTTCTACTGTGCAAGTTATCGACGAGTTCTCCTTTGTGTCTCGATTATTGTATCGTGGAAGGTAATGCAGAATTTTAATTCCGAATACGAATAGGGCAATCGGAATATTCGACGAAAATGTTGTCGGGTTCGAGAGATTTTTCCCAACGAATGTTTCGTCGAGAAACGTGAATCGTAATCCGTGAAAGTGTATTTTTTACGGGGAAAATGGGAAATTGTCGAACAGTTCGCGACTCGGCAAGCATAATCGTCTGTGGAAAAATGAATTTTAAATGGAAGGAATTGTCGCAGGTCGGGAATGGAGCCTGGCATTGTTTGCTCAGGTGACGAGGATCGTCGTTGATATTCATAGCAGTTGCTCCTCGGCGTATCCGCTTCATTAACGATCGACTCCGAACGCGATAAGAGTCGTCGAGCTTATAGAATCGGAAGAAAATCGAGGCGACGCGAATCCAATGCACAAAAGGGGCGAGGTTGGGGAAGTGTAACGAAGGTGGAAAGGTGTAACGAAGGTGGGAGGTCCGACGAAAGTATGGCGACACGATCGAACTCGTAATTAATCCTTCTGTGGGCAACCAAAATGGTTAACAAGTTTGAAGCTCGGTTACTTGAAATACTTTGCACAAATATTCTTCACAAAACGTGAACTGACGTAAAAGCGTCCAAAGAATGGAGATCCGGGGTGATTTGGCGATATCTCATCGAGAACATAGGAAAATTATCAAAGGAAATATAGAAATGGGTAGCCGGTTGCCTACAGAAGGTTTAAGCTAAACGAACTCAGTAATTGCACTCGTTCTATTGTCCAGCACCAGGGTTTTCTACACGGTGTTCACCGGGGTGTCCTTCACGGGCCAACGAAAGAAACGACGCGAACAAAATCGCTGAGCCGCGGCGTCGCGACGGCTGTTCCGAGGTTACACGTCAATCCATCGAGAGCTCTCTCGACCACACGCACGTGCACGTGTACCCAGTCCATTTCTTCCTGTCTCTTTCTCACATACACGAACCGAAGACACGTGTTCACCGATCGCGACTATGCCTCGAGAATGTCAAGTGTTCGTAACTCCAGCGACGCTCCATTTTCCGATGCTCGAACACGAGAGTAGAAAACCGCGTCGACGCGTTCTTCTCGTTCAAGAAATTGCAACTCGGCTCCTAGATAAACGGACCAACAATTGTCCCCTATTCGTTTGAAGCATTCGTCAAAGTTGTCTACAGTTTGGGGATCCGTTGGGTTCCCTCGAACAAATTCCCCAATCGGTTTACTTTATAGCGGAACTGCGACTCGTCTAGTTCCATTCTTTGGCGAGCTCTTCCGTGCAGGGTATCCACTCTTGCTTCACGTAAACGAAGCTCTGATCGTAATGATCGGCGTGGTGCTCTTCAGGGCCTCGACGGTGGGGCCCTGAATTTCGGTACTCTCAGTATTTGTGCAACGTGATTGGCAGATTTCCGCTGGTGTTCACGGTGTTGCAGTCTTGGTAATATCTGTGGTACAGTGGGGGCGACGGTGCCGCGCTCGACGACAACGGGGTTGGCGGGCTGGACCTGGAAAAGCGTGAAAATGTCGCGGTTAAGAAATTTCTTACAAATAACGATTTGTAGCAGTAATATTGTTTAACACGTTGACCATCGCGGTACATTTCAGGATTCCGTTCTAAAAAGCCATCCCATTTTAATCGTTATATTATTCAAAACTCTAATTACGCGTTATTTCTGTCCAATCTGTGACGGATGACCAGCCCTTTGTAGGAAAGATTGCTTAAAAAATTGTCAATCAAACAGCAAGAAAAACTTTACTTTTGCTTGTTGATTGTGAAGAACGCAAACTACGAGTTATCTCGTAGTTGGCAGTCGACGTGTTAATGGAACGGTAGAAGTATTATAGGTTTCACGAAATTAAAATAGATAATTACGATAATCGTATCACATAGGTATATTGTATAATACAACGTACAGAACGAACGAATGTACAGGGTGTCGTGTTCAGGGCTGATTCTGTGGCAAAACATAAGTCGAAAATATGGAATGAAATTTTGTCGTTTCAGACTTCGTTTTCCAAGAAAGTCTACTCGGTACACCATGATTAGGTAGACCATGTTTATGAACGTTCTTAATATTTTTGTACTGTATTTCAAATAAATCGAATAACGGGAGCACAAGATAAATGCATCACTATTTATTCGATCCGCTGCGTGAAGACTTGGTCGAGCGTACGTGTAGTAGTACCGAGTAGATTTTTTAAGTCGATTTTCCCGAAAACGAAGTTTTCAAGTGAACAAATTTTATTCTATATTTTCGACTTATTTTTTCGACGTAGAAACAGCCCCTATTCGGTTGTACTACCAGTTACGCGACATCCTGTATAAGCTTGTCAAGCTTGTGGAATTTCAATGCCAGTACAATTTTATTTCATGCGTTTAAATTTCATAGAATTTATGTGTGAGAACATGTCTGTCATTTAGCATTTAAAGAAGGTCATCCGATGTCTCGAAGAAATCACGATGGCCGTAACTTAATGAGGCATTTCAATCTAACTCCCCTAAAACAAGAAGAATCTAGCTGATCTTACTTAGATATTTCTTTGCAACTAATTTACTCGACATATCTGTACAATTTTCTGTATCACGGCGAATAAGAGAGGTAAAGAAGAACAAATGCGAGTTTGTCCAGGTGAACTAATTATCGGACACAGTTTTCCAGTAACCTTAATATAGGTATTGTACACAAAGGACCTTGCCAGTTAAATAGGATGAAACAAATAAATAAATAAATCAAGTGTCCCATAAAAAGTCCGGTGAGCCTCCGCGTAGAACGAGGCATGTATGTATGTACATAAGTACGTATTCTCAGTTCATCGCCAACGACCTTCCTCCTTACCTGTAAAGCTGACAGCTCGGTGATTGGGTGTCCTGATAAATGGCCGCGGTGTCTGGACTAGCCGCCTCCTGGTACCACTGCGAGTGTCCCGCGGTGTTGTTGTGGCTTCTCGAATTGTATTCCGCGTGATCCATTATGTAGCCGGCAGCGGGTGTGCAGTAGGGCGCGTACATGCTGCCGGGCGGCGACCCGTTGCTTCTGGACACGGTGCCGCCGTGGCCGTAGCCGTTGGTGGCCATCATCGCGGCGACGGCGGCCGTCGTCGTCGTCGCGGTGGTGCAAACGGCGGACAGGTGGTCCCTGGGGACCACACCCGCGCCCATCGGTTCCCTGCTCGCCATTATCGAGTGGGAATGAGGGTGCGGATGCTGCAGACCGTGGGGATGATGCGCGTGATGCTGATTGTCCCTGGTCATCAGGGCAGCGCTGTTCTCCCGTGACGTCATCAGCGCGTCGACGCTGAAGCTGGTCGGGTCCAGACCCATCGAGACATCCTGGATCGTGTCCGGGTGAACCTGATGGGCCTGATGAACCTGGTGGCCCAGGGCCGTCTGTATCACGCTTTGGCCGCCCACCGCGACGGCGGACGTCGTCGTCGTGGTCTTGGCGTCCTGTATTGGACTGTGCAGGCCGTACTTGGTTTGCACGGCCATGCAGTGGCCGGCCGGGTCGTTGACGGGCTCCCGTTTCGGTTTGCACAGGGCCGTCTCGAGGGTTCCGATCTTCTTGGCCGAGCTGTCCGTCGACGACGGCGCGACGACGTTGGGTTTGGTCTCCTCCTGGTTGCGCTGCTTCTCCGGCGCCAATCCTTGCCTCTTCATGGCCTCCTCTTTCTCCTTCAGCGCGTCCTTCTTCTTGAAACGTCTCCGCCGACGGAGGTACGAACCGTTGTCGAACATGTTGTAGCTGTCCGGGTCCAGCGACCAGTAGCTGCCTTTCCCCGGCTTCTTGTCGTCCCTTGGCACCTTCACGAAGCACTCGTTCAGGCTCAAATTGTGCCTGATAGAATTCTGCCAGCCCTGCTTGTTCTCCCTGTAGTAAGGGAAACGCTCCATGATGAACTGATAGATGCCGTTCAGGGTGATCTTCTTGTCCGGCGCGTTCTGGATCGCCATGGCGATCAGGGCGATGTAAGAGTACGGCGGCTTCACCATATCCTTGCCGGGATGGTGCATGTGTTGCTGGGTTATGCCAGTAACGGGGTAACCGGCGGCCGTCGCGTAGCCACCGTAGCGATATTGCTCGTAGTATGCTGGGCCAGCACCGACTCCTGGGTACGACGGCGTTCCCATACCAACGGGAACTGCCGTTGCGTGGCGATAGTACGCATTCTGCTCGCCGAATAACGTGTGCATCCTGACGGCTGCGCTGGGACTCTGCAGCTCACGCTTGGTCAACGTTTGTATCGTATCCTCTCGTCGATATGGATATGCGGGTAAGACGTCGGCGATTAAATCACTGTACCTTTAAAATTCCTTCCGCGCAAAGATGAACATCGCCGGCAAGCGGGATATTCGTGCGGATCTCACTCACTGATCTCGATCAGTCACTGGGCGCGAATCACACTTCTACACAATTACGATACCGTTACGCACGAACAATCACTGGATCGAACTGTTACGCGATCTCGCCACAAATCGACGGACAGCCGGTACGCTCGCAGCACCGATTAAAACGGAACGGGCATCGCAATCGTTCGTTCGATAGATCGTCGACGAATTGCCAATTCCGTCGGCGGGAGACGCGGGCTCGTCGTGGGCTCGTTTACTCGTTAACCCTTTAAACGGTGTTTTGTTGACGCTACGGAGTATCTCTGTACTCCGTGCGAGTTACTCTTGGTCGGTCGAGGAAGACAGGCGGCGTGGCGCGATACGAGGGTGGCATCCAGTGGTCGATGCCAGGCTAACCCGTAAACCCGCGTGCACGCGTATTATGATACACAACAGGCCGGAGTTTACTCAACCCCGAGTAAAAACACACTGGGGCCTCGGCATCGCTAGCGAGCGAGCGAGCCAAGTGTTCGACGTCGGCTAGTGCGGCTGCGCGAACCTTGCGCGGCGCTACTCTACGAAAAATCGTTGGAGCGCGTCACAGCCAGCCGTCGGTTCGACGGCGGCTCGCGCGATTGGCGGACGCCGCTCGATCGACTCCGCCCACGGCCAACGACCAATCCCGGCGGCGCTGTTAAAGGGACGAATGTAGACGCCCCTAGCGGTTTATGCTGCCGGGGATCGAACGGCGTTTCGAAATGTAGTCACGCCCCCGCGGCTCGCGCAGGGCCGACGTAACAAAAGCGAGACAATGAACGTCGCCCCGTGTGGTGTGAGAGCACGCGCGAAATTTTTACGCTCGCGACCTCGCTGCCGTCGGATACTGCATACTTGGACGACGACGTCGAATCGACGGATTTCCGACGAGTTCGAGGGCTCGCAGAATTTCGATCGACGTTTGACTTGAGCGGAGTAGAGGGACTCATGGGGAATACGGAAAGTGATACGAACGATGACCGCGTGGTGTTCCGATCCCGATCGAGTCGGGCTTGTCCTTCGACTGTGCGTATCTCCGCGGAGATGCGGTGACGGATTTTTCACTCTAGACAAGTGCCGCAAGTGTTGCACAGTATCGAACTTATAGGTACCTATATTATTATTACTATTGCCTCTGCCTGGAAATTCTACCTGGAACCGGCATTATTTCGTATTCTCCTCCGACAAGCTATCGCAGCGCGGTGAAACAAAGTCGAGCAAAAGTTGTTTCATACTTCATTCGTGTTCGCCACCAAAAGACGACACTTCTCCGCGCCAGAGAAATACAGATAGACGCGTATAATCCGTGGAACGAAGAAGCCCGGGAACCCCGTAAGAAAAAGGCTCGAGTAGTAGAGTTATATAGGTAGGGGAGAGACATCGCGTTCTTATAGACGAGGGATTCAATTTGCCGTCTGTTTTTCCAAGGGTTCGACTCCGGCCTTGCGAAAACACTCGAGAGGACACCTCGGCTTCCATCTTGGCGTTTCTTCTACTCCTCGCGAATCCACCGAACTTCTATCCAGGTTCTCAAAATATCTTCGATCGTCGCGATGTTCCACTTTTTCGCTTCCAGTGCCGTGAACGTTCGTATCGCGACACCCTGCACCGTTTTGTAACGGAAATTAATGGACGAAACCAATGGCGACCGAATACCTATGTATTGAAATTGTCCTTGTATTTCTTTTTACGCGTTTCAACGGACTATCGTCAGCATTCTTCGTTTCGATTAATTCTTCGCTGCATTGTAATTCATGCTTCTCTGTACGTTCATTTCTGTCGTCCATAATTCTTTGACGGGCAAATTGTATCTCGTCTATTGCGAAACGCCTGGTTTCTGTTTCTGACGCCTGGGAACGTTCGAAGACAATACGAGACAAATCGTGGACGCGATTACGGAAATCACAAATTTACGGAAGCAGCAACGAATGGAAGGTTATCTTGGGAAAACATTTCTGCCGATGATTTCTCACGTTTCCGATCAAATTGTCTGGCATCGGTGGCTGCAATTTCCAAGGCATGCGTCACCTGCAAACTGAAAATATCTTCCATTCGACTTGATGCACGTCCATGAAAAATTCGATAAATGCTTCTCACTCGTTGGAAATAGAAACGAATATTTCTCGCCACCGGAGACCATCTTCCGTTTTAATCGGGGGACGGGTTCGTCTGACTAATTTTGAAATTGTGAAACTCCAATCCAAAATTTGTAAGGGTTCGAGACTCGAAGAGCTGATTTTATTTTGCACGGGGAATATTTTGTACAAGCGACGCCCAAAATTAGAAAACAATGATTGGAATATAAAATATAAATGATTTGAATAAATGCGAAATCTAAGTAAAAATGTCAAAGTGTCCAGAATTAATTGCACTAGTGTACATCGCTGCCGCGTAATTCTCGAGCGAGCGTTCGGAAAGGGAAAAATCGACGACACGGCGCCACGACTAATTTTCATTTAAATGAAACGATATTCGCCGTAGGTGTTTGAACCGGCCCCAACCCCGTCGTCGCCGCCCGGGGGCTACGCGGAACGCTTTGGAACTTTCGGCCAGAGTTTAATTGTCTTTTGCTCGCGTTCCATTCAAATTCGTCCCTCCAGCGGGTTAATCCACTCGATAAGACCCGCGAAGTCGGCCTTTCCCATCTCGATTTTCCGTGGAAAACATTCTATCCGCGACTTATTTATCTTTCCTCTATCGTATTAGAAACGCCTGGCTCGTTTCTGTGATTCGATAGCGAACCTACGCAAGATCTATTCTGTCGATTTTTTAACTCTTTTTTATATTCCCCCATATATATAATATAATAGGACTTTTTAAAGAAATAAATAAGTAATAATCAGAAAGGCGGGAAGGGAGGCTAGAATATTCGAAATCTGATCCAAATGCCCTATTGTTCCATCTTTCGATACACGCAGAACGGCACTGAGACTATCGATTCGAACGACACTGCACTAGTGGAAAGCTAGAATCTATTGGAAAGCTAACATCCACGAAAAATGGATCGGTCAGCTTGCTCGAGCAGTTGAACAGCGAAAGAAACTTTTGGGACAAGCTAATTGTATTTGCTTGCGATTTTTAGAGCAACGCAACCTCGTTTCGAAGTTGCCCCGACGAGCAGCTCTTCGCGAGAAGCGTTTAAGAAATCTTTCGAAATCTTTCCAAATAAACCACCGCCATGACCTATCCCATGCGATCGGCCGGCGTGGATATGGCAGCGGTCTTTTTTGCTCCGCAGAAACAATAAACCGGGAATTTCGAGGCCCCGTTCGTTGCGTCAGGGCTCCGTTAAAAGAAAGTACGTACGTATGTACGTGCGTAACCGCGTTTTCTTTACGACGCACGCTGTCCACGAATTACCGGATAAAAATGTAACACGAGGCTTGCCGTTTGCGAAACGTTCGCGGTCGAGGACCGCAATTTTCAATTCGTACCGCTTCGATCGTCGCTCGAGTCGTGTCACTCGGAATTCGGGTCGAGTTCAACAGAGTTCGGGATTCCCCGGCGTTGGCGTTGACGCGCAAATTGGATTACTTCTTTACAACAATTCTCGAAAGTGAATCGTAGGGGAGATGACGTTTATTTTGGACCAAACACGAGGAATCGAACTCGGGCCATACTGCAGGGATTATCTTCTGTAGAGCTGAGGTGAATGGAACGGTGGACAGGTCTCCCACCGGTTGGGCCCGGATTTCGTCCAGCTAAATCTCACGGCAAAGGGTTAAACTGTACACCATTATAATACTAGTTCACTTCTACTTTAACCCTTGCGCAGGCAACCGGGTCTCCTGTATTTCCTTCGAGGAGGGAAATACCTCTAGGCGGTCGAAAATGAACTGATTTTCACGAATTTTTTTGTAATAAAAATTTCAAAGGTTTGTCTCAAATTTTTGAAACTTCGGATATCATTAGTATCACTTTTGCCTATTGTAACGTATCTTTTTTTCTTCATAATATTTTGTCCCACTGTTCTGCGCCGGGCAATAATGGGACACTTAACATTCTGTACTAACATTTTACGGCAAACAAATTTGCGTTTCTTGAAGGTTCTGAAGTTATTTCCCCCCTTACTCATTTTTCTATGCTCTTGTTAAAGTATCGCAGAACCGCTCCAGATGCCCATTCTTTGGCCACTTCCACTTCGATTCGCGTGCTGCGAAAATAAATTTATGCAAAATACTTTAGATGACTAAGCCTCGAACAGATTGAACAAATTCGAAATAGTTTCTCCAACGTTACAGCACAGTAGGTACCCACGATACATTCCTGTTGCCATCGTTCAACGCTCCCTGTTGTTATTATTATTATTATTGAATACTACAATTAACAGGTTATGCCCTGCATCCCAAACTTGTACAAGCTAGAACGGACATAATTGCACGCTATTAATCTGCATCTATCGTACCTGAGGCATTTCAGGGACTTGTTGAACACTTATTTTCAGGGCTGCTAGTGATACATTTAATTGTATAAAGTCGAAATGCGATTTACTGGGCCACCTACACTGTATTTCGAATTGTGCGTATATGCACAAACGCGAACAAACTTTTTTCTCGGAACTTCTTATTTAGCGTTTAAACACCAGGTTCTGACTGGTGTAAATAATCACTAATTTTCTCCCTGTATTGCGTGCTATTTCTGTTATCTTTCTGTCTTCTGACTTTGCCCTATTTTATTTTATTTCATTCATTTTCTATTTCCCTTTTACTTTGCACAGTACACGATACTACTGCTCTGTGTGTATTTCAACGTCTGTATACTAAAGGGTTCTTAAACCCGTTGATTAACAAATAAATAAATGAATAAATAAAGAAATAATTGAATTATTATTATAATTATTGCCTTAAGAATTATTTGCCTTAAACCCGTACCATCGCAACTTATAATTCTTATAATTTCCTCCCGATTCGCTCGACAATTCTTCAGCCGAAGAAATGCTTAATAATAGTCGGCCATTAAATTCCTGATTTTTCCTCGAAACGGCAGGCCGATCGAAAAGCCTAGAGGAAACGCCGTGGACTCACCTATTTTTATCGCGCGAAGAAGCACGCGTGAACGAGGCTCGTATCACCCGATCGGACCTAACCCGTGGAAGTCTCTTCGTATCCCGTATGCTTCTCGTCTGCCACCGATGTTTACACAACGATGAAATTTAATTCTCGGGACCACCGAACTCAGCAACTCGTGTAAACTAATACCCGCGGCCAGGACGGTCTTGGGGGCGCAAAAACTCGGAGGAAAAACGTCAATGGGGATATGTAAGTTGGACGATCGTCTTCGAGGGTGATCCGATTGTGAGACGCGTCGCGCGTCCGATCCGCACAGTGGTCCGGATCGGGTGTGCCATATGACCAAGAAATGAACTTTCGGATATCGATATTTTTCTAAATGTCCACCAGTGTACTAAACAAAGTTAAGAAATTAGTTCCAGAAATGATAGGAACGACAGGAAATAATTATAAATGCTAATAATAATAACATTTTTTTTCTTAACCATTCCTTGGATTCACATTAGGTACTACATTATCCAGCCCAATCTTCGTGTCTATACCTTTTACGAATAAAAAGTTTTATAAGTCGATGGCACACTTAACCCCAATCCGGATTTTCAGAAATCCTCGCGGCGAAGCAAAATTCGAGACCAAATTCGAATCACTCGGACCATTCGAATATTCCTCGCTCCTCTCATTTCAGGAAGCGAAGAAACCACCTTCGCGGTTTCTCTTCTAAGCTCTGGCTGCAGTTCTGCAAGTTCCTCTTGTTTGTCTTTCCAGCAAGCAGCAATTCTGCATCGTATCTTCCACGAGCTTGTAACTCGTCCGGGTTTACGCTGCGCCGTTTCCACCGCGTTTTCATGCAAGAATATGACGCGGTCGTGCCCGCGCGCATACTCGATGCGATCCGAGCATAAAGATAACAAACACGTCGTTGCAGCGTGTCTGCTGTTTCTCAAATCGGCGAGGAGAAAAAGCTAATCTGGTTAGCATTACCACTTTCCGGCGATACGCCAGGCCCGATTCTTCTCGATGGGCATAGAAAGGGACTGCTGTCGTGCCAATAATCGAACGGCGGAGGAAGTTCGAGGGAAAGAAATCGGGTTTTTATCACCGATCATCAGTAACTTGTACGTGGAGGGTTCAGAAGGCAATGGGTGCATGGGTCCGTTAGGTTTTTGCAAATTACTTGGCAAGTAATGACAATGTTAGTAGAGTATGAAAATAGTGCCTCGACTGATTTATCGACCGAAAGGTTCAACAATAAAGAGGTTTTTGAACTACGTAACTTTGTGCTCGAGCTGAATTCCAAAATTTTCACTCGGAAGGAAGCGTCTTCAAATGTTAACAGTAGTTTTATGGACGTTGTTTGTTATAGTTATTTGCACTATTTACAATATGTATAGCAATCGTTCGTTTAATTTGGAAACCAATATTGCAATATTTAATTGGTAGATAGAAAATTTGATAAAAATGAATCTTCAATTGAATAGTGTTGAATAGTGTTGAATAGTGCACATTCTATTTCGAAAGTATTCTCTAATTAGCACCCATGTTCAAAATCCATTTCTGTCAATGTTCATTCAACTTTTGCAATTATGAACATTTGAAGCACTCCGGTCACATATGACCGCCGTGGCAGTCAACGTGTCAAATAGCTCCGAAATTCGAAATTAAAAATACCGCCCTGCAGTGCCTGAACTACAGCGCTAATTTGGAATAAATCTTCGAAAATCGTTGAACCAGTCCAAGCAAACCTTTCTTTTCTCCTCCACGCCGCTTGGAATAATTATTTAAACAGCGTCGTCGAAGTTCCAACGGTACCGTTCGACGAAACGAATCCGCGGCGACGGAATCAACGATATACCCGTTAAAACGAGAAACCTGCCCGGCACCGATAGGATTGAATACCGGATGGCACGAGGGTGCGAAGTTGAAAAGGACCGAGGCGAAATTCAGGCGGACAATGCGCAACCGGGTGGCAATTTCACGCGACACGTCTCACCATCAGCATATCAATAGGCCAGTGGGGATTATCTGGATGTGCAGTGATATTCTGCGGTTGGCTCCGTTAGATAGGGTTGCGTTGGCTCGCCTGCGCGTACGCGTTTTGCCTACGACACGGCGCCACCTCGATTGCCCGCAGGTTTAGCCACGTGACATTCCCCGACGATTTATTCAGAGCCGTCGGAGGCTCTGTTCATTATTTCCTCGTTAGACCGTGGACGGTAAACAAGCGTCCCTCTTGCGCATATATGTGTCATAGATTTCGCGCCGATACGGGGGACCGTGTTTTCTTTTGGGGCTTGTCGATTTGCTGGTCGATTCGCCGGTCGATTTTCTGCAGGATACATAGCAGGTGGACGATTTTCACGCTGGAACTGCCGATAGGTTTGTGTACTATTTGGACAGTACAGGTTGGACGGATCGCGAACACGAAAGTGGTTGAATGGACATTAAATAGGGATATATAATTGTCGTTCCGTATTATTGAAGGTCATCGTAAATTGTTGCGACAATACCTGTATATTAATAATTTTAGAGCACAAAATCTGGAACAAGTTAGTTTGACTTCCTTGCATCTGAAACCAGACGTTAATAATCTTTGGAAACTTTCTCTGCTTCTCAGAAAAATATTCGTCAAGTAGTTTTTTATCGAATAATTAATAGGTGCTCACGTTTCGCGTTTCGAAATTGTTATTACGCCTGTTGGAAATTATTATAACCGGCGTCCAGATTTTTCTAAACGCGGATACACTGATTTTTTTCTTTGTGTAATTTGTATAGAATATATCGAGTAACCCGTTCATTCGCCTTATGGCGAATTATCGCACTGCGTGGATGCGTTTATGTATTTTTTCTTTGTCAAACTAAAGTAGCAGTCACGGGATCGGGTTATTTTGATTGGGGCTTAGAAACATTATAATGCGACCGATTTGCCCCGGATGAAAACAAACTACGCGAAGTCCAAGTTTGTCCCCTTTTCTGTGCCCTCCGTCTGCCACGACCGCGAGCCGTTTATTTTTCTTGAAAACGTATCAGCCGCATTTCCTTCCTCATTGTCTGCCTTAAGGAAATAAATCTACTGCCAGACTGTCCCGGGCCAGGTCGTTTCCTCTTGCACGCTTGTCGTTCAAACATTTCTATCTTCCTTTCTGCTCCAAAAATCGGCAATCGACGAAACCGTTCGCAAGAAATAAACGAGAAATAAAATTGTTTCGATGCAATTCAATTTCTGCCTGGTCCAATTGTCGTTCGTTAAGCGGAATCAAAAACTAAAGATCGGAATAAAAATCGCAGCTAAACCACTGGTCGCTTTAACAATCACCGGCGCATTACTGCACTCCAAAAGAGTGTCCACAAAATTCATCCCCCCCTATTTACTCACTCGCGAACTCTATCACGTTCGAAACTGATCCCCCGTAACAATCCGGCGAATCTTCCGCAGCGATTCAGAGATGAACGAAGAGCAGAGTAGTCGATAGAACTCGCGTGTTTTCACAGCAGCCGGGAATCGTGAGTGCTCCGGCACTTTTCGTACCGCGGCGCACCTCATACCGGAAAAGTATCGGGCAAGAGCAGCAACCCAACGACAGCGTTGCTTCCATGGCGGAAGATAATAGCCATAGAGACGAGTAAATGGGGAAAGCGCCGGTTTCCTCGTGGGCGGGTAACGCGGCTAATTCCGACTGTTTGGTTAGCAAGCATTTAAGGTTTGTCTTGGCTGTTGCTTCGTGTCTTTTAGACAGCCGATCTGTGTTCGGACCAAACGAAACGGAAGCTAAACGCTCCTGACGAGGTGACGAGCAGACGACCTCGTCGTTCGACGTTCTGCCGCCTTTCTGACGACGCTTAACCGATCGTCCGATCGAATTCGCGGTCATGCAAATTCTGACGGCCCGACGGATCGCTTTTCGGCCGATCGCCGCGACATCTTCGTCGAATGTTGTTACTTGTAGAGGAAATTCCGTTTGCAGGGTTCAACGCGGCTCCTGAGCGACCAAGATGGAGCTTTAGGATATTTCGAGATCCTCTTCGACGAAAATGGCGAATATTGAGAGGCCTGCTGCGTTCCGCTTATGTTCGCCGTTGAGGCTACGCGAAACGTGGACTTGCGGCCCGATGGTCGCGAGAGTGATTAGTAATTACTTCCAGCCATCTGACAGCACCGAGTTTGGAACAAAAATTGCAGGTTGCATCCCAAAGTGACTTCGATTTCGCCATGAAAATAAATTCTTCGTTGTCTATTGTACACTCCGTACCCTGTAACTTTTGTTCGAAAATTTGTCCTCGTCGGATGACTGCAAGTGAGCGAAAGATCGCAACGTCGCGTTAGAGGCTGTTACTTCTGCTACACTATTTAAATTACTCCAAAAAATGACACAAATCTCAGAGTTTCCACGTTATTCCGAAATTTTCTTAAATTAGCGTACGCGCACATCTTTGTTTCCCTTCGTTTCCACAAAGACACGTGCTACCTGAGCGTTAAGCACACACACGCACACGCACACATAGGTACTTGGACACATATGTAACAGCGTGTACACGAGACAACCGCAACCCTCCGCGGTGCACAAAAGATTTAGAGAAGTTGCGGCTGAACAAACACCGCCGGCATAAGCGCACGTTCCTCCCTTCGGCTTTTCCTGGCCGTGGCTTCCGTAAATGTCTGCGTCTCTGTATGGGTACCGTCCCTGATAAGGCTTTTCTTAACGGGGCCCGGCAAACCCTCGTGCATCGTTGTTCATTTGTCCGTCTCGCGATTATTTCGGGAACAATCGTTGCGATAGTCGACTCAGGGCTGAATGTTCCTTGGGACAGTATCGAATGAGAAAAATACTCGCGAACGAGTGTTATTCGATTCTGTTAGAATAGTATGCGATTTTTTTAAGCAGGGAGGTGCAGTGGCTTCCATAAGGAAGTTAACCCTCTTACCAACAGCTTAAATGTTTTATAATAATTTGAATGCGTATTTTATTTTCATTATAATGTATGTTTTTATATAGTCTTTATAGTATAAGTATATAATAAATATATATGTATATATATAGGTATCGTTTTCATTTGCACAAAAATTTGTGCAACGTTAACTTACTTTCCCGGACGACGGCACATTATCTTTTCTTTTTTAATCATTCGAGGAACTGGATATTTAAGTAACTGTTTCTTTTTTCTTCTTGCAGAACCGAGGTGGAATACCTGTTCCGTGAAAATGGGACAGAGGGTATTTTAACTCTTTCGACGACGGCGGTTTTGAACTTTCATTCGATATCCTGTTAACGAGGCGTGGAAAAGAGTAGATTGCTTTAATTCTATTTCTTTTTTGTTCGTACCACTAGTGCTCTAGCGTGTTCGAAAGGGTTAATGAAGAGCGTGAAATAGTTGGATGTTTTATTTTTCGTGCGCCGTGCCTTAAGCGTTTCGTATGTTTTTCTCGTAAAGTTGGAATGCAAATCTCTTTATTTAATCTTTTGTTTAACCCCAGAATCTCGTTCGCTTGTTTTTCGATAGCTTCGCGTTTCCTTGCTAGCGAAGTCTTGTTGCAAATAATCCTAGGGCCATATTTTCCTGTAAATATAGCAGTCTTTTATGATCTTTAAGACGTAACACAGTGCCGCGCTGTTCTGCAATAAAAATGAAAACGGTGTGTCCGTTTTAGAGTAAGATGGGATACAGTGTTACGAAGGAAAGCGGTGGAATAATAAAAATGTTCAAGCAATAAAACGGTCGAGCATTCCGATAATCGAAATTTGAACAGCACACAGTTTCCGCGATACGTATTCTGAAACGTGGGCAAAAAATATAAAAAAGGATTGGAATACTTGGAAATAAACTTTTGCAAGAAACACTTGGTTAAGATATATGAGCCGCGCATTAGCCAAATCGGTTAACCCCGGAAAACAAAAAGTGGAGAATAGTGATTCGATAGTAGATACATTGATTATTAAAGTTCCCTTTTAAACAGAAACTCGAATTAATATTATAGAATGTATTATTATTATTATTCAAGAAAAAGATTGTCCCTTTTAAATGAATTAATCGCATTGGAGTTATCCGATTTGGCTAATGAGCCGCTCATATTTCGATTCTATTCGTGGAACAGTTTCTTATAGTTCCTTATTCCATTGATACAGTATACTATATAGTATAAATTAAAGGACAAAACAAAAACAATAAACCATACCCGAACACATATAAAGACAATAATTTGCGAACAATCATCGCTGAATAAAATTCGAATTCCGCAACAACTCCGAGAAGAATTATAAATTTGTTGCAATTTAATCCCCAAACCTTGTATCGAGTGGGGCGTACGTGTTCCGCACCATGGAACCGAAATTCCATAAAACGAGGCTATCGTTCCGCGAGTATCAGCGTCTCAAACTATCCTTTCTATCATCGTCGTTCCAAAATTAACATTCGACGGCCAATACGAACCCAACGATGCCATAAAACGAATATCGTGTCGCGGGGCGATCGAGGAGAGGCAAAATCGTAGGAATAATCGTTCGCGTGAAGCCATCCATCCAGCCAGACAGTCGCGGCACCACCGCCAGCCAACAGAGATAATGGCGTCGAGCTGAAAATGCGACGCATGGAAACGATGTCTGTTGTTATTTTATGGGGGTGGAATACCGGGCCGGCGGGGGAGCCCCTCGTTAAACCGATTTGCACATCGGATGCACTCTCGATTCCTCGAACAGCGGACAATTTCACAGGCCTCTATTTACGCTGCTGCCATAGCCACCACCGTGGCCGTGTTGCCTACCCCAACTCGTTTACGTGTTTTCCTCTTTCGCGTAAATACATTTGCGCTGATCTGCTTTCCATTCTCTTCTATCGCGACGCTGCTCGCTGCTCGCTACACCCTTTTTTGCCCGCCCCTTTCTTGTATCTTCTTCTTCTACCTGAGCGCGGAGGAAGAGCATTGGGATTGGACTAAAGTTTAAAGGACTTATATGTCTCGCATCGCGGGCTTCTTCAGAAAGCCGACCAACCGAGACTAAAAATGATTTCATTCCCAATTTACGAAATACTTCTTTTTTTTATATTTCTGTCCCATTTTTCACGGAATATCGACCACTGTGCGTCGCGTGTGCGTTCCATCGCGGCTTCGAGGCGAAGAGCACAGTTCCTCGGCTCGTCCGTAGCTTGAGTGCTCGTCGTCGCGGGGCTTCCCTTTCGCGCTGACAGGATGCAGCTTGCATTCGGACGTCACGTCACCGTCCGCACGCCAGTCGTCGACCATTAAATCGTTTTCTTCGTTGCTTCACGGTGCCCTGCCTCGCGCGGCTACCATTCAAGGAGCCAGCGAGACGCGTCCAACGCGTTATTCGCTCCTCGTTGACGAATATTCCTCGTCAGGCTTCGAATAGTTCCATCGAGGACGAAGTTTCCCTGCAGACGGCCTGACAAAGTTTTTGCGCGACTTAAGCAAGAGTCACCTTGAGTCGTTAAAAAACGGCCAAGTCAAGCAACGAATTAACTACGTCGAGTAGCTTGAAGTTAGAGTAGCCTCGAAAGAAATGTCACCGATCGAAAATGTCCCCATAAGATTTCAGTGTGCAACGCATACGCAGTTCACAGTAAAAGGAAATCACAAATAACAATTCACCGGTTATCGGACGATAACCACCAATAATTGTCCATCGTTTACCTCCTCGAGGGCCTCGAGTTAAAAATTTGGCCCGAAGCAAAATGTACCATTACGACGCGATCGATCAGAGCGAGGACGGTAATGGGGATTATGGGGCGCGATGAAGGATGCACAAGGCTGATCCCTGGAACATCGAACGAGGAATCCCTCGGCTGTAAAATATCCCGTCCATTACCGCAACTTTGCCACGGTGCTAACCGCTCATATACATATCAAGCCACGTCGGCCGAAACATACCGAAGTCGTAAAGCTCCCGGTTGCACGCGGATGGACGGAAAAGAATCCCGGTGCCTAATTCGAGATGTTTACCCAAGCGGTGTTTCGAGCCCTCTTAATTCATACCCGGCGCTGTTGTTGCAGCTTAGCCAGCGCCAAATTTATTAAAATCGTTACCGTCGTCGTCGTCGTCGTCGTCGTTCAGCTGGTGCAGCGGTCCAGGTTATTATTATTACGTCGACGATGCGACGGTGCCCGCCTCTCATCGGCTGTCGCTACGTGCCCGAATCGATGAAATATCGACGAAATATCGATGAAATATCGATGAAATATCGACGAATCGTCCTTTCAATTTTACCTAGATATATAAAGCAGAACCGCTGTTGCCGTTCGCGGACGTCGAATCGGGGTCACGTTTTAGATTTTTAAACTTTATATTTTCAACCCTTGCGTAGGCAACCGGGTTTTCGACGTTTCCTTTAATTATTTAATCATTTTTTCTATGTTCTTGACAGGACGCCGCAGATCTGCATTTTTTGCGAAATATTCTAAGCAATTGAGCCTGAGACTTATCGACCATTACGGTCAATTGGGAACAACGTTTTACCCTCGAGCCGTTCAATTTTACCGAAGCATCGAAAAATAAAGATCATCTCTGACAGTTTTTGGTTCTCGATTCCTTATTTCACTTCGAAGCTCCTGGATATCATTGAATTGCGGTCTCTTAAGCTTACCAAACACATTTTCGAGACGACGCTAGATCGACTGATTCCAAATCGAACCGCAGCGGGGAAGAATGCGCGCGATTTGGCACAGGTGTCACAATAGGGAATCCGGGGAACGAAGACACGAGTCTCGTTGTGAAGGATTCGATGAAATGATTGAGAATTCGTGAGCTGACGTACGAGGATAATGGAGCTGAATCGAACGAGGTTTTCGATCCCTTTTTCAATGAAACAAGATCGCGCGCATTCCACGCGGAGATCTCGGTTGGACCACCCGAAACGGTCGATAGTCGTCGATTCGTGAAGCATTTTCCAAGCATTGTCACGCCTTTAAAAGGGACACAATACGTTGAATCGAGTCTCTGCCACGGTGGTGGTCCTGCACCTTCCATTATCCTGTTACGATTTTACGGCGATCCAGAACAGGCGCGGAACGATCTCTCGTATGTTTCGTGTAAGTTTCGTTCTGCTGTGCGCATTGTGCGACGGTGATTGGCAAATTGGTGTAAATCGAGTGAAAGAAGCTAAATAAATGTGGTGTTTGTTTTGTGGAATAATCCGGTATTGAGCTATCATGTTAAGCTCCATGAAAGTTAATAGTCCCTCCGTCCCATAATAATAGTGAGCAGTTGACGAATTTAATTTGTCCCATAACAATAGTAGCAAAAGAAAATAAAAAAACTAGATTATATTATTTCGAAATTTTTGTTTTAATTTATCTTGCAATTATCTCGACGCGGCAAATGTGTATGCTATTGTCTCGGTTCTGTCGTAATTCATTTTCGAATTTTGACGCGTTTCACGCGCGTTGCTACCTGCGTTTGGGAGTCCACAGGAAAAGAGAAGAATCTTCACTGGCACTGACGTGAATCTCGCACTTGTCGACCGAAGGGCCGCAGAAAGAAATTCCTCGGTGGGATTTGCTCGATTCGACACGGTGAACGCGACAGGAGTTTCATTCCCTTTGTGCGCAAACGAAACACCGTAACATTGCTGTGCAAACAGGTCATTGAGTTTCCATGAACATGAATCAGCGTGGCTAATTCGATAGAATGGAGGTGGGGCAACACTTTTATCGCAATTATTCTTCCGCAGGTAGATCGAACGAATCACTCTATCCGGGATACCTGAGGGTATTCGTACAATTTGCCCGCTACAAAACACCCCTGTCGCGTATCCTCGAAACTGTGAATTTCGCTTCGCCCGATTGAAAGCATTGCGTTCTTTATTTTTGTGCTGGCCGCAAGATCAAAAAACTGAACTCGGTGTGTTTCAGGTTGTCTCGTGTCAGGCCGAAAAGGTGGCCACCTAGAGTGGTCGATCGTTCACCAAAGAATTCATCTTCTACTCGGGTCTCGACAGGTGCAAATCGCCTTCACCCGCGGATATTATTTCTGTCAACGTTGCCGGTGTTTATCCGCGTACATATTTGACGAACTTCTCTCGTGCAGGTTCACCTCGTCTAGCCGACGCTGACGGGAATGTGTTACCTGAAGAAGCAATCTCTGTCGCATGGAATAACATTTAGGCCGGACGGTCTGGTCCACCGCGACCGTGGGTGTCTACAGGTATACCTGGGTGTACCTGTGTTACACCAGCTTCTGCGTGAGAGTTCCTTGGGCTTGGTATCATTCTGTGGCCGAGCGTAATAGGATTAATTCGTTACTTAACCGTTGTCTTTGATTTCAATCAGAATGAACTGGGACCTTAAGGATAATATGTCACAACTTTCACATTATTAATGTAGAAACAAAATTTCCATTGGAATTCGTTGGAATAAAGTGTTCTTTTAGACCAAACAACTAATACGAAGAAATAGCGATTTAAAATTCGGCAGATTTCTACGGTTCTAGATGGAAAAGTATTGGAAAGGTGCTGCAAATTGAATGGGATATAAATAAATGTGTAATAGTTCGTATTAACACTAGAAAGTCTATCGGTTTGACTTGATTAGTAGGTCTAGTATTGAACGAGCAATAGTTTTTCAAGTGTATAGTAGTTTTATCCAAGTATTCAACATTTTAGATTGTCATCAAACTAGAAGGGGTACATATTTCCATTTGGTACAATTTGAACAAATTTCATTTCTGGTCACTCTACTCAGGTTTTCAGGGTACTGTCTTGAAGAGACGATATCCTTGCCTGTGTATCCACACATTGCTCGGAGACCCTGCTGCCATGGTCAATTTTCTCCGGACCACACAGTCAACCATTGCTTACCTATTAGGGACTCATCGCTGTACGACAGTTTAGTAAAAGCTTCTGGATGACATGTGGAGGGTACCAGGTATCTGCCACTAATCGCACTCTGTTTGGTTATCTTTGTTGGTCCTGGTAGCGTTTGTAGAACGCTTTTGCTTGCGGACTGCAAACTTCCGCGACAATTTTCACTTATGCAACTTATGTACGCCTCGGCTCCAAGGCCCAAGATTCGAATTTCTTATTGAAGCACTCGAGTTTTAAAAATACATCGCATCCTGTTGCGAGATCGAACGGCATCGTTCGATCACGATCGCAATTATTGTTCGTCCCACTCGGATATGTGTACAACGATGTATCGAAAATAAAAATAGAAATATTTCATAAATCTTGCTCTGTTCCTCCGGGGATTTCGTCGGCGGATTTTCGAAGATAAGGGGCGGGAAGCAAAGGATACGAAAGTGTGAAAAATAATTTCCTGCCGCTGATATGTGGCGGATCGGGCGAGGAGAAAAGTCCTGGCCGGGGGATATCAAAATATTATTCGATGGTTGCCTAGGGTAGCTCCGCATTCTCGCGCCATATAGAAGCCATGCTGAAGCTAAAGTGGATGGTTATTGCCTTCAACCTGACCGCTCAGCCCGGCACACTCATCTACCTTATGGCGGTACACGAATTTTCTATTTACCGCCAGTGAGTCCATGATATGAGTCAGACGAGTTACTAGTTGTCGCCCTCTCACTCTTACCAGTTTTTGTCTTTTGTGTGTACTGTACATCTTGATATATATATTAACAATTGTATTGATATAAGATAGAGTATGTTGCATTAAGAAATCAGCATTTAACTTGCGAGCGAGGTAGCAGTGAAGTAAACGCAATTGAAGCAATCATTTCTGTGATTGAAACGATTGTACTCTTAACGAAATGCCTGAGAAATTCCTTGGGATTTCAGAAACGGAAAAACTGTATGCCACAGTGGACCAAGAAAGTATTCCTACAGTGCATTAGTTTTAGTTGCAACTTCATTATTTTGTGAGACAATTGTTAAGACAATTATTCCCCAAACAATATACATTATGTCAAAGTTGGGCATCGTACATCCAAAACTTGCCGTAATAACTGCAACAGATTTTGAATTATTTACGATGCTACTTTTGACCACGGCCTCCACCACCATTCAAACTTGCCAACGATCCCTGTCAACATAATTCCACCGCATTTCAACCGCATTTCAACCGCATATCAACCGCAATTTTATCGATCGAACGTCCGGTGGATCAATTTGCCCGTCGCGAACAGTCGACCAACGAATTCCTCGACAAGTCTCGGGGCATCCCCATTCCGGGACCAAAGGTACGCGCGCGCACGCCTCTGCTCCCATTGGGGAACGTTGCACTCGCACACATGCGCGCACAAGTACAGCAAGTACTTACAATTAGCACGGGAAACTCGGCCCCGAGCTGCGAGAGACTCCGGTCGATATGTGGTCACAATGAAGGGTGTGGCGTTCGAGTAGCAAAAGCTCTCTCCTGTCTGCTTTATCCTACCATTGGCTGTTGCCAGGTGTCGAGAATGGCGGACCTTTCCCGTGTCGGCCCACCAGGTTGCTTTCAACGGCACTCCAGACCGCGGGCTCGTGACTGTCAGGAAAGAGTCCCCGTCGATTGCGGCACGGCGGCCAACTTTCCGATCGCAGTGATCGGCCACGCGAGTAAAAGGGTCCCATCGTGTTTCTCTTTGCACGTTACACAGACTTGCGACATCAGGCAACGCCAGGTTCGTCGTTAATCGTCGATATTCCACGTTGGGTTCTTGTGTCGTACTTTGCTTCACGGTCGCGGCACAGTGTATCGTAGACAGCACTCGGTTCGTTCGGATCTTTCGTTATTATGGGTCGCATGGCGGTTAAGACGGGCCGTTATAATTGCTCGATGGCTCCGCGTTAATATTGTTGTATGTTAACAACATACGCGACGCGTTGCTGGCCACAGGTTTCGAATCGGGAATAGGCGGCGATTTTGAGTCGAAGATTGAGGAACCGCCGCGATCAGGAGTAAACGGCAATAATGTGTTAGGTTGTCCCAAAAATTTCTTTGCGCTATTTACTAGATATTAACCGCGAACAATTTTACAAAGAGTACAATATTTTTGAACAATGTACGATACATTCTTTTTCATCATTCCCTTTGATCCGTTCGGAAGCATCGTGATATCATGTTTTAACATTTTCTTTATGCTGCTGAAACTTATTGATCCACATGATTTGTATCTCATTTGAAGCGTTCAATTTTTTATAACGAATAGAACTTTTTAAAGAAATAAACAAGTAATAGACAGATCCAAATTCCTTTCCTGATTTTCCATCTTTCGATACACGCAGAACGGCACTGAGACTATCGATTTAAACGACACTGCGCTATTGGAAAGCTAGAAAACAACTGAGTGCCCCAGCATCAACGAAAAATGGATCAGAGTGTTTGACTAAACCTTGCCCAATAAAGCCGAGGAGTCGAACAGGGAAAGAAACTTTTGGGACACATTAACACTATCGTGTGCGAGTCTGACACTATTTATTTCCAATTAGTATGCCTTGAAACATTTGCTGAACGAGGGCAGGAATTTTTCTTACACCATCGAATCCTCTCAAGCTTCAACGCCTTGACCACCGACTCGTATCAAAAGTCATCATCCATCGAATATTCGCGCACAGACGATATAACACCGGTTTTGGTAGCTGCGAACATTTACCAGATGCGCACACTTGTACACCTTTCATCGTCAAAGGGTTGAAATTCCCCCTGTTCAAACGACGTCGAGTTCCTTCGAACGATCCACTAGTTACGTTCAATTGCCAGCAACGAGTTACGCCCTCGAAACACCTCGTAAATTCCCTCGGAGAAACGAATCCTCCCAAGAGACAAACTGTTCAGCTGGATAATAACGTGTTCGAGGTTCTTAGCGAGCGCCACTTTAATGGAGACACGTGTCGCGGGTATTTTAGATCCTCGGTATACCGTCGCGATGATGAAGAGAACGACGACGCTCGAGGAAGATTGATGAGGTGTGTTTACCGCTAACTAATTCCTCGTCTGCCGCTGCTACGCGTCTGACTAACTAACTTTCGCATATGTACTTCGGAACGTAACCACCGAGGAGTGGCTGAAACTTGCCACGACAAATCGTTTGGATTCCTTTGGCGCTTGATTGGACGCGGGGAACAAGAATATATCGTCAGTGGTACGATATACATACATACAGGGTGTTACCTCTTACGCGACGCACGATTTTTCACCCACTTGCAGTCATCTGACGAGGAAAAGTTTGGGACAAAAGTAGCAGAGTACGGAGCGTACAAGAGACAACGAAGAATTTATTCTCATGGCGAAATCGAACTCACTTTGGGTTTAACAATGGGTTTTACGCATATTTTTGGTTTTATCATTCTCGCGACTATAGAGTTGCAAATCCACGTTTCACGAAGCCTCACTCCCTGTGTACATTCGTTAGTATGTACATTTGAACAGGAAGACATAGAATCAGTAATGAATATAATATAACACTGCGATCGAGTGTAAAAAACAATTTCTATATTCAATTTTTGTCATCGACATAATACCGTTGCTAAACAAAATTATTACGAGAGCAATGCACTTTGTTCTTTATTCTTAATTCGTGCTTATTTCAATTCCATCCAATTAACAATACCTATCTCCATTTCTCCTTAACACTAGAACTACCAAGCAAGTCAAACTGGCTTGCTTCAGATTTTTGCTTGAAAATTATTAATATATAGGTATCGTTGTAGCAATTTATGATGACATTTAATAAGGCAGACTGACAATTCTATATCTCTTTCCTGTTCTTAATCTGTGTAACGTATGCCATCTAAACGGTACCAAAATCTATCAGCAGTTCTAGCGTGAAAGAATATTTTCGTTCCTCGCCAGTGAGTCATCTTTTCGTCGCTCGCGTTTCACTCTAAGAACGTTCACGGGCCCTCGAGTTTCCCGTCGCCGACGTCCCACTGAAAGCTTCCGCCGAAGTGAAACGAAACTGACACGCGATTGCGTCGATTCGTGGCGACTTCGCGGAAACCCGGAGAAAAATCTTCAGCATTGATTTGCCGGAGGTGGTTAACGAAGCATCCACCATGGATTAGGCTTGCGTCAAGCCACAAAACCAGCCTCTTCTCGGGGTTCGGCGTACGATGAAGAAACCGAGGTTATTCCTGGTTGAACAAACACTGGAATGGGTCGCGTGCGCCTCCCACATATTTATAGATTTTATCTCTCTTTGACTTCGCCGAGGCGGGTAGGCGTTCGTGTACTCCCGTGCACCAAGAAGGGTGCGAGGAGGAAGAATTCGAGGGGCAGGGACGAGGAGTACGCCGCGAAACCCGGCAGAAAATCCGTGGAATGTTGGTGGAAAGAAGGAAAGCATCGCGCGATACGAAAGACCGCGTGGAATCGAACACTTGCGATCGTCCTTATACGTAATACATAGATACATAGATATACATGTACATATGTAGGTACGTGCACGGCTGACTCGGAAAATTCAGCGCACGGTAATAAGAAATGTATATTTTCGGAACGAAAAATGATTGGCATAATTGTTAATTGTATGGTTACTACAGAATTCCTTTTAGTCCTCCTTTTCGTTGCGGCAATTTTATTGTTTTCTCAAAATACGTTGCACCTGCATTGTTCGCCACTGTATGCTCAATTTTCTGAGGTGCTGTATATGCAGGGCTCGGAAGCCAATCAGTGCAGGTACAAGTTTCCCTGAACGCGAGTTTAGTAGTTGAAAAACCTCTTTATTGTTGAAACTTCCAGTTGATAAATTAATTAAGCCTGGCATTGTCATTTTCTTCAAAGTAATTATCTCGGTTCGAATGCTAATGGACTTGCACTAATTGCACTGTAGTACGGTTGTTTCTACTATTTCAGCTCGGGCATAGAAAAATTGGATCCAACGTTTGCACCCGTCTCCGATACGACTTTCGCCCATCGACTCGTTAAAACCATTTTGGACAAATTTTCAAGCCCAAGCCTGATTAATTTACACGAAATACCGTGAACCGAACCGTGTCAGCCGCGATCCGATATCGCCGACGCGTCGAGGATGCCCAAGCAAGCCTCTCATTATTTATTCAATGCTCCTTCCAGTAATTTTCGCCTGTCCCCGCACAATAAGAAGACAAACAACGACACAGAGGCGGAGGGTGGCAAACGGCGAACAGTTGTCACTCGACCGTGAATGGGTGGATTTTTCACGAGCCACAGAAACGAGAGGCACCGCTGAATCGGCCGATTGTTCGATCGTTTCGCACTGTTATTTTTATAATTCACCGTATCCTCGATCCTTGTGCGGTGGTTCTCGTGGCGGAGCTCGGTGTTGTTTTTATTGGCCGCATTTAGGGAACGGCACAGCGGTGAGCAGGGCGTTGGAAAGGGACGGGACGATGGAAAGGTGCACGCGTCGGAGAGAGAAGGGCGAGCCGGTGGGAACGGGGTGTTGTTTCATCCCTCCTGGCAGCGACGTCTATTCTATCCGGGAGCGCCTACGTCCGTGGTGCCTAATACCGTGGCGGAGCTACGATAGGACAGTCCACGGAGAGGAAAGACACAATTCTGATGGGTCAAAGGGACAGGAAGAGGTTGAAATGACGAAGGGGAAGAAGAGGGAAACGCGAAGGCTCGCGACTACGGGGGTTGACAATGCCACAGTCGTCCAATGTTATTTCAGCGCGACTCTTCTCTTCCCCTTTCGCCATTATTATTTCGTTTTTCTTTCCCTCTCTCCTACGCTTTCCTCCGTTTCCCGTCCACCGTCACCCCTTTCTTTTAACTGCCCTCCATTCCTGTCTTCTCTTCCGCCCGGACTATTCACCGTTCCTCTGTCCGCCTTTGCCACTTTTATCAATTACTTCGATCGCCAAACGATTGCGCAATTCCTGTCGAAGAATTTTCCAACTCGCTACTCCAGCGATTCGCGGGCCTCCCCGAAATAATCGGACCTAGTCGGTGCTGAAGTCGATCGTCGGTGTTTCATCTTTTGGAAAACCGTGAACTCGCGATCCCGAAAATTAGGCGTCGCTCTTCCGGATTGGAAGGAGGCTTCTTTGTGCTTGAAATATACCCCGGGATACTGAACGAGTGGCATCTGTAATAACAACGCCCGTTCTTGCGGCTCTCTCTCTCAACGCGTGCCTCTACGCGGACGCTACGTGAGATAGATTTCTGTAGGTCCGATCGGCTGTGATTAACCGCATTCATGGGGGAACGCTAATCGGCAAGGTGGATTGTCAGCGACAAATAATTCCAGGAGCGAACATTTTATTGAGCGACGCGCAGTTTCAGAAGAAAAGGGAAAATGGTATAGAAAAGGATTTGATTGTAATATCTGTAACAAATTTGACGCGTGAATGAGTCGGGGTATACATATACAGGTCGGCCCAGGTTTTAATGTTCAACCTTTGTCGGTATATTCTATGGCACTAAATAAGGAACAAATGTTTTATTAAAAAGTTAGAAATAAAATACGAAATAGTAACCGACTTGCTCTTACCTGCTGTTAATTGATACTCAGTTTCGATATATCTACCATTCTTGTAAATACGCGATTGATAGCGATCAAAGATCCAATTTATAACTCTGCAAATTTCGTTCAGTTTTAATGAAAGCTCTGTGTGACCTATGTTTGCGTAAAATTTTTTTCTTACTTAGTTTCATAGAGTATACCAACAAATTTTGAACATTAGAACCTGACACCCTGTACAGTAAGAGGAACCGAATGAACAGAGTTGTAGAAACGGTGGTATTGTTTGGTGATTATAGCAAACCTAACACAACACGGTTTGTTATTTAACGTGTCAATTGATTTTGTCGCGTCCTCTTTGAGTTACGCTGTATCTAACATTTGATCCCTACTTTGTTTCTTTTTCTTGCGCTATTATCTCTCCCTCCATTTCTATTTACCATCTTTCAATCGGGAGTACATTGTAGAGCGATGTCTCGAATTAAAGTGATATACGAAAACAGATAGTTAAATTCGGTTTATTTATTCGTAGCGGATACATCAAACTATGTATATTACCGATCTGAATCTCGTATTCGCAGACACGTAATGCGTAAGACATTTCTCTATACAAGATTAACGCCAGCTATGGCATTCCTAAGTTTCGAATAATTAACTTTCCAAAATTTGCGTAATCCATGAGTATTCGCAAGTTTTGTACAACGAGGTATTAGTGATATTTAAAATTCACGGCACACACTAATTTCAAATTTCTGCGCACGTCGCACGTGAAATACGAAGTCGTCGATTGATGGTGTCCGCGCGTGTTTCTTCCTTGTACATCGCACAGAAGTACGCAGGAAGAGTAGAGAAGGACGGAGGGAAGTTCTCTGTCGCCACCTTCGTAAAGCCAACGAAAATATTATTTTACGTAAATATGCGTCCGCGGTGAACCATTTTTATCGCCTCCTTTTCACAGCTTTCAGACGATAGAGCTGTAATTGTCATCGCTTTGTCGTCGAAAAGTTTCGTAGAAAAAATCGGCGGGTACACGGCAGGCAGCATGTAGTACGCGTGCATCGATTTAATAAATTGTTCGCGCACCTGCTATACATTGGACATTATTTTGAGAAACCTCCTTATACCAAACGTGGTTTTAATGTTGCGCGAGTTGAGAGGAATCGCGCTGTTCAAATTTTGCAACGACAATTATTGCCATTTGTTATATTCTTTGCGAAGAGAAAATTGTGAACGGAGAGTAATTACCGTGCTTAAGGGGCGACAGAATTCGTTTGGAGTTCACGTTGCCGCAAGGAAATTTGCAAATAATTACGGTGTAGCTAAAATTATCGGAGTGTGCGGTATCATGGAATCGTGTGCATACTTCAAAAAGTATGGACGAATAAACGAAGAAGTGATCCATTAGGTAGGAAGCCCCAGCTGACACACCCTGACGCTATCAAAACACGCCTTAAAACTTATATTCCTGTGTAACGGCGTGGTAGTGGTGGAAAAACTGCGTACGTGAGATAAAATAACAGAGTGTAGTTAACAGGCTTGGGTAAAAATATTCAACCAGCTTCTACCCCCCGACCCCTTTTTCCATCATCCGCCGTTCATTCCCTTCTATTTCTCTCCACGCATCTCTTGCCCCTTTCTACTCTGTCATTAGATTGGGTCTTTCTCTAAATTTCGATGCACAGCAGAAACCTACGCCTGGTCATTTATTTCCTACGCTTTGCTAAGCAACATTATGTTACGTTAAAGAATTGATTAATAATTGGAGCAATGGGAAGAGCACAACCGATCCCAGCGCCATAGAACGAGCAATATGTGAAACTATTTATGAGAAATATTTTGTATGATAATTATCGATGCCTGATACATTATCGACTAGACTATGCAGATTATTTAACGAATTGTGGCCACAGACGAGATATAGGAATAGACAGATCGGCCAATGCAATTTTTCGCCCCGAATTCCCGGTGGTCCAAGAATCACCTGCCATTTCAGTGACACTCACGACGTTACCGACGAACAGATTACAGAAAACGATGTTACCGCTCTCAATAGTAGATATTGAAATTAAATAATTTAAAAAATATCTTTTTGTTCTTTACCGCAATGAGAGGCGTTGACACTTCGCCTGCAGAACAGTAGAGGCAACAAAGGACATCAAAGTTCCGCTTGATACTGTGTAGAAAGGGGACACAAAAGTTATTATTGCGACGCTAAAAGCAAGTAAATGTCGCAAGTATAATTTAATTTGAAAGCAACTCTAATTCAAACCGCAATCTGTATCCAGTCGCAACCCTAATTCAAACCACGATGTACTTAATCGCACATGTAAAAAAATGTCGCGACCTGGGTTTATCCGCAACCCAGATTTTACGTCCCATCCGCGATTGGATTTTATTCGTAACTCTATTGCGAACCGTATTCGATCATACGCGACGCTAATAAAACTCGCGATTTGCACAAGACGATGATCAGTGCTGGAAACAATAAACTACAACTACAGAATACAAAGGCGAGCATAGTGAGAAAGTAGTAAGAAAGGAAAGGCTCTCCATCCTTTGGATGCAGAGCCATTGGTAGTTGCCCTCTTGAGCGACAGTTTGTCGGGCCCCTTCAGCATTTAGCCTTTTCTTTTCTTCGAGCGCAATGCCCGCTGAAACTTAGTCTAGGCTCGAGACTCTATCCGCAAAAAAAAGAAAATGAAATAAAAATCTAACCGCGTAACTAAATGGAACACACGTGGACGAATCACGGCCAAATACAATCGTAAAAATTGCGATTATGGAAAATCGTAAACATTGCGATTAAAATTGTGATCGATCTTCGCCTACGCGTGCAGCCTCGAGCATAACGTAGCACGTTCGTTTCGGAGGCAAATCGCGAACGCGACCGCGAAGGATTCGAAAAATGGATAGGCAGGGCCAGAGGCGAACGCATTTTCGTTCGCGCCACAGCTTCGCCGTCCATTTTTCAAATCAGATTTCCTGAAACAGGTTGAACACGCGAAATATTGCCTACCCGATCAGAGACTGTGTCAACCTGCCCGGCCCTACCTACTTATGTCTATCAGGCACACCAGAGGTATACTACCTATCCTACCTAGAGCTATATTTCAAAAATGCCAAAGCATTCGCACAAACACACCTCATTCCACGTTTCTCATTCAAACACTCGGGCGCAACAACCTAAACTAGAGAAACGTCCCGGGACGCCTCCGACACCCGAGCTTGGCATACAATCATTCACACTCTAAGGGTACGTACCACTTCCTGAAATCGGCCGACAAAGGCTAGCGACCATTGCGCAAATGTGCGTAAACATTTACTGTGCATTACTGTGCATTACTTACGTATAAAATATATTGCACAATATAACTATACTTGGTTTGCCTCTATTCTTTGCCATATTTCCATAATTCCTTATGGTATTCAATGTACGTTTGCAATTGTAAAACATATTGCTATTTATGAAATCATAGTATTATAATTTGTTATGAAATTCCCGAGCCGACGCAATTCCACAGCCTACCCACATACACACACAATGTGGAAAATACGTCGTGCACGGTACACTAGCAAATGTCAGCCGCCAAACATTGTTAGAAATTTAATAACCATATGATCGTCGTGCCCATTGCCCTTCACTCACCCAAGTAGCACCTGGGCACGTGAGTGAGTTCCTGACAATGAACACGGAAGGGGTTAAACCTGAAAATCCTGATCTAAAAAGATGATTAGTACACGTAAAATTGCAACAGCTAATAGTATATTTTATTTGCAAACTCTTTAAAAATGACTCGACTTTGTACTTTATGAAATATCAATAAAAACTCGAAAATGGCTGATAAATAATTTATTTATAAAGGGAAATGACTGTCGTTGAAACTGAATTTACTAGAATAAGTAATGGAATTAAGAAATAAATGCAATTGAATATTTAGTTGAAAAATAGACAAAATATGAAATAAACCTCGGGTGATTCCTTAATCGAAGGAAATTGTTCAAGATAGTTACTTCGATTTGAAAATCTACCCGTATACAAAGTGCCTTCTTGTACGTAAAGGATTCGAAATAATAGAGGAAGTTCCTAATAGAGGAACAGTGCTTATTTGATGAAATATTTTTTTGTAAGTAATATTTCTATGGTGCTTGATTTTTTTATATTAAAAGACGCGGAGTACAAGAAGGCAGATCTAACCTGATATAAGAAATAATACGCAAAACGGGTATAAAAGCTATACCCGCGGTCACTATGCTCGCAGAACTACTAAAACATACAACCAGTCACCCGTGCCGCTTCGGACCAATCGCCCTACGGCATGATTGGGGACCGGAGGAACCAAAAGGCATGCGACTCACTACTTCGATTGATTGCAGATACCAAGGAAGTACTCGTGGAAGACATCAGGAACATCACCGAAGCAGCTCAATTTAACTCAGCCGTCAGAAGGCATGCAAACTGCAACTAAGCAACAGCGCAAAGAACATTAAAATCTACCGCTAAATCTGCATAATATAATTCTTCGTAGAAAACTGAGAATTGTTTAAGAATATTTACATTTCTCACTTCATCAGTGACGCATAAAACATCCCCTTCAGTGATGCACTGACTCTACTTCCGACAGCGAATATAAGACAAAAATAAAAATAAAACACTATGTACACGAACGCATATTATAGCGTCGAACAAATTAAGATTCTACTTTCCCGATAGAACTAATTGAAAAGGAGCACCGGTGCTCCGATAATAGTATTAATAGTAATACGCGAAAAACACTAACTTGTGTTTCTGAGAAATAGACATTAGTTGAGAAGTATATTTTTATGTTCCGCGATAAATTGTCAGGATTTTCAAGGAAAAACCGGCTTCCTGGTCATAGGCCGAAACAATAAACAAATAGTCGCAAATTAATGCTCGTATTATGGTTATTACTTATCTACAACACGACTCTATATTATACAAGTTTTATACGTGGTATGTATTATGATTTAGTAGGGATATATTGTTAAAATTCTGCTTATTTTAACAAGAAATTTGAGAAACGCTTACCTGTCAACCAGATTGTTTGATACTTCGGCATGGATGGGCGCCATTATACTGCGCATTCCCGCCTGCCACCGTCGAGTTCCCGCCAATTCTCACTCAATTTTTCAAACTACCGAAAGAGACGCCATTGAACAGAACCCAACTGAAATTAGAGATATGTAAACGCATGAAGAATCACCAATATTCTAATAATGCTGCCAAAAACTACAGAATATATTGCAAAATAATGGAATTCGGATCTGAAATACGTGTACGCATACGTAAAAGATGATACGCATATGCATACTCGAGTCGATTTAGTTTCGAGTCGATAGTTTCATTATTTCTTGCAAAATATTCATTACTTTCAACAAAGAAACTACAGAAAACTTGGAAGACAGGGAAATGGAAACGATGGATATCATTTCCTGGCTTCCAGAGTATATTAGACTATGTGACATACCTTAATTCAACAGACACTCTGAACACGTCTAATCACTACGAGATCCGTTGGACGAAAGAGGCAGATTTTTTAAATAGATTGCGCTAATTGGCTGGCAACTGGTTGGGCGGTGGGGGTGGTATTCATTCTTCAAGGCGGGTGTTTTTTGAATATCATGACAAACTGAATATTTTATATTGGAAGTGTTACAGTATGAATATTAGTCGAATAGTGGGATACAAATATATTTATTACTAATAATAAACAAAATGCTCGATAAAAGTAATGAAGGAAGTTGTACAAAAGTTAATCTTAATAAATCTCAAGGAAGACAAATATTTCTCTATGTCTTTATATCATTATAATATTATTATCATTAATAATAAACCGCAATGCCTAGAAATATGACATGCGTTAATACTTTTGTAATTTCGCAACGACTGAATCATTCATTTCATTTAAGAATGCTTTATGACAAGTATTTACTTACGTATATGTTCTCATCTTGAATTATTTGATTTTATCAATGGTACCAACATCATCAAACGTGCTTTTTTAAATTTCATGTAAACTTTCGCGATCCCTTTTGTCCAATATCAAATTGAATATATAAATTAATTTTATTGAAGGAGATAAATAAGAAATGATTATGTAAAGATTGTCTGGAAATATATAAACAATAATATATACAAAAATATATAAAGAAGAAACTTGTTTGCTAATAATACTAAATATATCATGCATATGTATCATATATCATCATAACAGCCAAATGCTTTTGTGTTTCATATTTAACGGGAAAAAAGCGACATTTAATTTGCAATTTATCAAATAAACATTAAACAGTTTCACAAAACCATTCATTTCAAGTTAAACCGTTGGCAGCACTTACTAGTAAAGGAAAATGGAAACATCCGAATCCGGCTTGAAGTTGCGTGTTCTGGTATGTATGCACGGTAGTTTTGTTGAACGAATGACTTACAAGGAAACGATTTTCTATGTACTATGAAACGAAGAAAAGTAGTTAATCCCTGAGCATGCAGTGTTTATAATTACACAGTTAATTTATTAGCGGTAAGGCCTTGAAAGTTTACTAGGTATATCATTTGATTCCTATGTATATAACCTTTTTCCTTGTCAATATGTAGTGCATTATCTTTAGAATGTCGATCTTTATCAGATGGAATTATAGCTTACAGTTTCCTTAGCGAACGAAAGAGCAAATGTTTATTTCCGTGTTTCAGCGTAGTTTCGGTTAATAACTTTTATCTTTTCAGTGTCAAAATTGTAATCAGTGTTCGATATTATTTTCGATTAGTACACTTCTCGTTGTTGATGTACAAATAATTGTTGTCGTGTGTACGTTTGCGAAATTACATTATCGCGGAAAGATGTTAATAGAAATGTAAGATGTCACTCGAATTGCATGCGAAAAAGAATGAAATATATATATATGTAGTATATATATTATTAATAAATTATTGTTAGTAGTATCTATTATTATTTTAGATAACAGCCTATCTTGAATGGGTTTCTTTTAACAAGACGGCATGTTTGTAAGCGTCTGGTTGCGAATTCTCACGGGGGATGAATGAGGAAGAATTATTGAAACGGTCTGCTGTGGAGCGAGATAGAATATTTAGCTGCTACGACCGTGGTAGAGAAAATGGAGCCGAAATTGATCCGTGGGAAGATCCTACTTTCGAAGTATACCATGCCACAGATAGATACGGATTTATCCAGTAATTATCGCAATAACAATTTTAATGACATTGTATTAGTATTTGAATGGTTATCATTGTTCTTATCATTCAATATGTTAATATTTTTATTTTAGTGACAAGCGTCTACCACAAAAGCTGGACCCTAACGAAGTTAAAACTCATAGGGTGGAAATGGAGAGATTAAAGAAATGGGAGAAGATGACAAAACAGTGGGACAGTTCGTCGACCAAGGAGAAATTACGACGCAGAGTATATAAAGGTATTCCCAATAGACTTCGTGGTCAAGTTTGGGCATTGTTGTTGGGTATTAAAAACTTGAAAAAAGAACAAGCTGGTAAATACGAAGAAATGTTGCACCTTGCACGCCAATGGTCCACCGAAATAAGACAAATTGATGCTGACGTTGCTAGACAATATAGAGATCATATCAATTACAGGTACGAGAATTACATTGACAAAACTATTAGAAAAAAAGATTGTAATACTGGTGCTAATTTTGGAATTGTTCGCAACAGGGAAAGGTACAGCATAAAACAACGATCTATGTTTTATGTATTGGCTGCCTATAGCATGTATAATATGGAAGTGGGTTACTGTCAAGGAATGTCTGTATTAGCTGGATTACTTCTGCTATACATGGACGAAGAAGACGCATTTTGGGGTCTTTCTGTGCTACTTGCTGATAAGAAGTATACCATGCACGGTCTGAAACAGTTTGCAACAAACTTTATATCGACAAAGAACTGGGCTAAATGCTAAATGAATTTATTTACTCGTAGGATTTTACGTTGATGGTTTTCCGAAATTGAATCGTTTTATTGAACATCACGATAAAATTATGAACAAATTTTTGCCAAAATTGAAACGAAAGCTCGATAAATGCGGATGCGATTCTATTCTTTATGCATTAAAATGGTTTTTCGTTGTATTTCAAGAGAGGGTAAGAGAACACTGAGTAAATTATTTTCTCGAATCATTCGACATGTTTTATTCGAAACACGTGCCTAAATTTAATTATTCATTTACGTGCAGACACCTGTTAGCCTTGGTCTTCGAGTTTGGGATACATTTTTGTTGGACGGAGATCGTATATTACCAGCCATGGCATACACAGTCATGAAAATGCATAAACGTTTTCTCATGCCGATGGAGAGCTTAGACGAATTTTGTAATTATTTGCAAATCAAATTGGAAAAAGATTTTTGTTTCGACGATGATACGGTGATAAGTACTATGGAGCGTAGTATGGAAGAATTGAAGCGTGCTAAGTTAGATTATCCGGGTCCTCCTTTGCCACACGAGTTACCACGATTTCCATTTGGCACCTTTAAGGAACCATCATTTGCAAGCAAGGTGATTAGTATTGATCGTATTATTTACAAATAAATTGCCACTATTTCATTCTCACGCTTGGACATTCTGCATCTAGGTTGGAAGGCGCAGTGAAGAATTTAGCGAAGCGCAGCACGTAATGCGAGAGTCTATAAACCAACGTAGAGACACGGTACTTGCCGATGATGGTAGAGAAAGCACGACGCCAGTCGAACAAACCAGTTGTGGTCTTGGCGGTGAGTTACGATATAGTGAAAACGTATTAGATGGTAACACAGATACTTGCCTTCAACATTCTAAACACGAGAGTATTACTAGCGACGAAGAGATAGATAAAGACACAGATTCAGAGATTGACATAATGGTTATATATAATACTAGACTGTAAGGTACTTCTCAAAGATAAGAGTTTAATACTAAAAGTATTATATACGATATTGCTCAATTACATATATACTCATATACGTATATATACATATATACACAGATAGCATTTTACAAAGCTATTAATGTAAGCCATATTTTGATGTATTATAATTATTGCTACATAATCGTAAGAAAATTCTTCATAGATTTAGCATCATTTGAATGATACTACTATATGCCTCTGAAATTGTATTAAGCATTTCTACTAGACACTTTTTAACGAAATAAAACCAGAATAAGGAGTAATAGACTGTGATTATTCTAGAATGCTCAGGTAACTTTGCGCGTAGAGGTAAAAATGATAAAACAATGTATTTGAATCTAAAGAAACAAACTTTCCGATACTTGTTATATGATATTCTTGTTACGTAGCAGCAATATTAAATTGTAAGGATCCTTAAACTCAATTGCCATTATTTCTCAAATTAATCGAAGTTATAGACGATTGACATGCACGAGAGACGTGTGAGGTGTTTCTAAATGTAGCTTGAGGTTGAATGTATTACACTTACTATGTGAAAGTATTCTATCAAAACATGTTTGTTCCAATATCCTGTTGCAGTATAATAAAAATTATATATATGTGCAGGAAGCAAATTCTCATTTGATCCAAGTCTCGATGATGGGGCCTCTCCCAATGGCTCACGTCGATCATTGGCAGACACATCTGTTACGTCTACAGCTGACCTTTCTGTATTTAGTTCAGCGACTCGGTCTCAAGCGTTAGACAATAGTCTTGATACTCAAAGTAATATTTCCAATGCTAGCTCTGGTAGTGGTGGTTTACCAACGCCAAGAGCGACACCCCATCAACCAAGTCCAGACGTTGTACGAATTTATGTACCGTATTCTTCGCCAATGTCTGGTTCATATAAAGATGATCTTCCACGTACACTTCCGCGATCGTTAGAAACAAATAGAATCCGCATACGGGTCGACCCTGACCAGACACCGATAGTGGAAAATCTCAAACCTTTCTCGTTAGAGAGTCCAGAAGTCCAGCTGGATTTGAAGTAATTAATCTGTCATCATCCAATAATCGTATATCTCATATGGCGGAAAGAAACTATTCATGACATTTCAATTAGTATTAAATACCGATTTAGATAAGCAAAACTTAATCTTTTGTTTCATCTATACCAGCATTGTAATATACATGGGAGAGTGATAAAGAAAAACAAACAAAAAGATGATAATTAGAATGGAAACGAAGGTGAGCAATGAACATTGAAACATTGTGCATACATGTGCGATTATTTTTTCCCGATAGAAACGTGTACATGTTATATGCACCGATCACGAACAATTATAGCAAATGTTGTTGAACGAAAACTCTTGCACCATTGCGATGGCCTAATTTACGTTCATGGCAAAAAACGAAAAAAGAACAAAAAAATCTAATTTAAAATGTACAATAGAGAACTATAATTTCCAATATATTATTCTTAATCAATCAATCAACGATACCTTAAGTAACGTAATTATAGCTATACATGTTCTATACATAATATTTATCGTGCGTCAAGTTTCGTATACAAAGTTATATTTCGAAGGTGAATAAGATGATGGAACTTTATGCAAAACGAAAACGAACTACATGCTAAAATTATTTATAATATTTTCTAGATATCAGATACAATGAAATTTCGTAGTACATATTATATGAATATTAAGAACATTCTAACATCGTTAAGGATATAAAAAAAGTTAAGCATAATGTGTAGATAATTTTTAAAAAGAGGTATATGTTTTAAAATCCCTCCCTCTGACGAACAGGAATAAAAAAGATATTTTGGAATATACTAAAAAAATTGGTTATTATATATATGCATAGAAATATGAGTCAATTTTCCATAGTAAATGTAATACTGAAAACGATATTTTTATTACTATACGCATATAAAATCCTTTGAATAATCATTATTGTATTTTCGGTATCGTATATATTTTCAGAAAATTTCTATAACTACTGCATATGTTATAAAAGGGTATATGTCATAAAGTTCCATACTCTAGCTCCGTACTTAAACGGACGAAACGATTTATCCTGATGAAAAGTTATTCGTTTAAAATTTTACTTTTCTCCCTAACATATTCAGTATCACTATTTAGCCATAAAATCTTGCAGGTGATATTTGCGTTTTATATGTCAAGATACCTGAAGTTGTCTAATGCAAAGTTGACAAAAATTAACAATTAAATAAAAATTAAAAATTGACAATTATTCTAAGAAGCATTACAATGCATAAATTAGATTATCGTTAATTACTTGATTTGGGAACAATTATCAGTCGATGGCATATAATTTATAAAATTTCCCCGGAATGATACAAACGAAAGATTTTAGTTGATACATTATTATTAGATAATGATCGTATCCTCTGAAATAGATCACATTCTATTAATAAGTTAAGTACTATACTGCCACAGTAATATTAGTACTATATTAATCTTAAGTTCCATTTCTTTTCCTTTCTCCTTTTTTATTTTTTATAAACACTAATGACAGATATACTATTGTATATACGTAGTATTTAAATAAAGGCGAAATCTTTCAGGATATACTATTCGAAAGAGATTCTCAAATAAAATACATGCAAGATATTTGTCTGAACCTTTGCCAAGGAATGTGAATACTGAACAGTTTTCTGAAATGCTGCGTATTTATTGTTTCAATGTACAAAGACATGTTTTAAATTAAAATGCCTATGATTGAAACATGCCTCATAATTAACTAATTGGTTCTGTAAAACATTCCTGGACATACAGTATTCCTCAATGTATATAGAGTTACGAAACTAATAATTATCGTCGTGATAACGTAAACCTGACAGCAATCACTTGTTATGTCTAATAGCGTAAGGTAATATTTGTTAAATAAATATTGAATGTTAATGGCTGGAATCTTTATTACATTGTAAAAAAGATCAACCAAACAGTGTACAGTTCTATATAGTAAACCTTTCCCGTGGTTGCGTGATAATAAATTTCCGGAAACATTAAAGCGATATAGTTGAATGACCTTATGCATACAAATATTGAAACGGAATTGTATACATGCGAAAAAAAAGTTTAAGGTAAACGAAGAAAAAATAGCCATGTAAATTTACTTTTAAAAAAAATAGAATGCATTTCATTGACTTGCATTAAATTAAGAAAAGTATGTAGAACTCTGCTAATTTTTAGGCTTATTTATATTTCCATTGCCATGCTTACGCAAATATTTGTATATATTAAGTTAAACTTAAGTAATCAATATTCGCCGATCGAGAAACGTCACAACCACTCCTGTATTACTTGTTATTGATAACAAGAAATGTAATGGAATATTATACGAACTGAAATATTTTACATTTATAGAAGTTTTCGAATTTGTAGAGTATTATTTCAGATTTATTTTTTTATAAATGTGTACATTAATGTATCTTAGGAACGGGTCATTTGAATATTTAAATATACAATATATATATACGTATATATTATTCGTACGTAAGAAGTAATGGGTTAAAGCCAAAAATAATGCCTAATATAATGGAATTAGACTAGAGAGCTGAAAATATTGCGGAATGCCCAAATCTTATATTTATAGTACATAAGGAATATTGAGCTTAGTAAATAAATGTATCTTGTACCGTTAGAGTAATAACTTCTGGATTGGACATCATTCCAAATTGGTATTGGAGAAAAATTGCAGAAAAAATATTAATTAACAATGAAACGGCAACGAGCGTATCCAGACGTTTTCAGAACTTTTTTTTACTAGAATTACAGTTCGATATAGAAAATATTGTGTTGAATAAAAATGTATTAAATATTTTGTCCATCATTCACATTCATATTGCTACACTATACGAGTAAACCAAACTTCAAATTTCTGATGGAAGCGGTGTGTTGTAGTCCAAGTCGATATTTTTTTTATACCAGGATTGAGAAATAGGCCACATAACATAAGCTTCGATGTAGTATTCATAGGATATTTAGGAAGGCATGTACGATCCAGTTATCGCAATACTCATGTAATAATTTCTTGATGCCCGATAAATCATGCTGTAAATTGATTGGAACTATCGAAAGAATAAATACTAAAAATAGTAAATGAAATATTTATTTATTTTTGGCAATTTTGCTTTGTATCCGTTCAATATAGATTCTTAATGGTGAAGACCACTACGTACAACTTTGGAAACGGAAGTTCTTTGTATTATTATGCGTGCTTATCACTGTTATATGAGAAAATTATAGAACTACTGTTACAATAAGGTTCAATTATCTAGAAATATTTGGACCTCGTTAACGATCGAAAAATTGACGTAAAATACTATTTGCATAACTTCATTTTATTATTTTTTTAAGTATTTATATATATAGCGTCGATATATAGGTATGTACAAATATTCCAAACAATTATTTCTTTTACGAGATAATATTTATATAAAATTAGGGAAAGTTGAAAGTAATTCCATACCAATTTGTACACTTTTTACACGAGACATATGTATTATATAATTCAATAACATTTGAGCAATTATTGTCCAATTGAATGCACATGTTTTTTTTTATGTATATATATAAATAATTATATGGGTTAACTACATCTCCTTTGCGTTTTTCAAAGACATTATTTTATTTAAACAGTAATATAAATGCAATTATGGCACACCAAGGAGAATATTAATTGCCAAACTAATAGCATACCGTACTGACCAATATGTTAACGTGCACCAAATACTTAAGATTTCATTTCGATAATAATTACATTTTTCAATGGAACATAGAACCGGAAGGAATGGTCCTAAATTAATATTTTTCAATGTAATGAATATTAGGATCAATTTCAAGGAGTATATAAATGCAACAGTCGTGCTGTAACAATAGATTTACAATAAAAAAAAAAGAAAAGTACGTAGCACAAGAGCGATTTTACTGTTGGTCTTTTAAATACAAGTCAATGCATATAATTCCTATGTTGTGCTTTGCAAATGGAAATTGTATTTGCTAATAGCTATTGGTTTTCCATTGATTATCACTTGCGGCCCTGTATAATAGCGCCAGAAAAGGCGATTCCCTCTCTTCAATTGATTTGTTGTCGATAGATGGGACCAACAATCCAGCCAACCATTATAAATGGGCATTTGTGGAGGAAGACCAGCGATTAACCTTAATAAATGAACAAAAAATCGGCAAATTATTATTTACTTTTCTTCCTTGTCAAATATTTCAACTAGGGATGGGTTCGAAAGTAATTTTTAAATTCCCGAAACTCGAATCGGAAACTTTGTAAAGTTTCGAAACTCTCGATACTTTCTCGAGTTCCGAGAGGTTTCGAGGTTTCGACGTTTCGAAAAACCTATTCCCAATTTCAACTATAATCAACTTACCCGCAATTGTTAACTGCCATACAGTGCGACACCACTAAAAATGGATACGTAATTGTTGTTGCTATAAACTGTAAATCATAAGAGACCATGTTAGAATTTCTATTACGATATCCATATTAAAATTGAATATTTATTTCAATTACCCTCATGGTGGAGACAACATTAGGTTTGAATTCCCGATCACTTATAATGTATTTGTCAATAGCATACGTAGACGAACTGACTAGTATTAATACAGCCGCGTTCCCGATAAGACGGGGCACTAAGCCTGCGTAGTATCCCATAATTCCATTTTCTTTGTATACCTCCACGAATGATCTAAACAGTCCGCTAATGACGGATAACGAAAGGGAAATAGTGATCAAACAATGCATTCGGAATTAAGATATTAAAGTAAATACAGATCATAGTTGCTCAATTAACTATGTACTTGTATTTTGTTTCCCCGCCTACAAATTGCGCCATCATCCTTAATGCGATAACATCTAACGGATGACTAACTATGATTCCGATCATTCTACTAATCAGCTCTCTTATTAGTTCGTATATACATTTCTTGCGTTTCTGGCTAGAAAGAAGAAAAATATGCAAATCATTTTTATTCTATATAAATCCATTTGAAATAGTATGCGAACACAATATTTACCTTTCTTCTAAATCACAGTCGTATATCTCCTTACTTGGCTCGTCCTCAAATTTGATACATTTAGATGTTTTCTCAAATGCTACAGCGCTTACAGTATAAGAACACAATTTTGGTATAAGGCCGCGATAGCAGCCGGTAAATCCATCCACATTTTTGATATATCTAACTGTAAAGCAAGAATTTAAACAACAAATACTTTTGTGGCAATTGCGGACTAACTAGCAATGTATTACACGCGTATCGTATTTTCCTGCGGCAAAACAATTTCAAAATACTTACATGAATAAAGGGTGAATATACGCAAGTGTATTATTAAACAATACGATGCAAAGTAGAATATCAATCGATCGAAATAATCGCTTACCGTATTGAAAAACGTTAGGCAAAGTTAAAGCCGGTTGTCCAGAGAAAGTGGTTGTTGGTCGTGGTGCTATCGGTTCATATCCGATCTATGTAACACGTTACAAATAAAAATTGAATACTTCCGACCAGCGTTTTGCATTTCAGGTAAATTCATCCGCGTGTGCATTATTTACCTGTATTAAAACTTTAGCATATTCAATGGGATGTGAAACGGTGTTCATTAGCATACGAAGTGCAATATCGGACCATAATGCTTCATCTTTCGAAGGTATCATGTTTAATTAGTATTTTGGTATCCTGCCGATGGGGTTGTCAGTCTTTTCGCTGTATTACTTATTCAATGATTTTGACTAACAATTACAGTTAAACTTCACTAGGCACCCTTGAAGCTTACACGAATTTCGTGCAAGGAGAACGCATGTCCGACAATGTCTTTCACATGCGGAAACTGGGTAAATGTCAGTAATATTGTACTCTAGGATAGTAAGCCAAGAGAGAAACAAATCGTGCACTTGTGATTTCGCTAGATATGAAACTCGACCGGCGAGGATGAAAAACAGATGAATATAAAATTTGTATATTGTATAGATACAATAAAAGATATCGTAATGACCAATCAGTAACTTGTACGTTTATTCATATTTTTATCAATGAAATTATCAAAGAAATAGCCTTTTGAATGCGACGGAAAAGAGTGTATCGGCTAAATCTAATCTTCGGTAATAACAATCTACGTGTATTCATTAATATGCTACAAGTCAGTAAGCAATGGATCACATGAATTAATACGGCTAATGACAAATTGAATCACCAGCTAGATTGAACAGAAATTATAAATGGAATTTATATTTTGTAGGTAGAATCAAATCGAAACTTATTTGTTGGACACTTTTTAAATTTTCATGTTATCCCGTTTAGAGCGCTCTCTACTGTGGAAACCAGAGAGGTAATTTTTCTAGATTGTTTCGTCATGGGTGCTGGTGAGGTAAAAAAGTGTACGTGAAGAATATTCGTGCTGAGCTCATCTTACTATTTGTGATTCATCTGTTCTTGCTTCGATGGCAGAACTATGTGCGAAGTAACCGAGTAGTTAATGTGATGTTTTGTGAAGGTAATAACGAGGTGAGTTGTTAATCATACGTTATATCAACTACAAAATCCTGCATCAACATATTTCTCCATGGTAAAAGCGGACACCGTTTTTCCAATTCTGCGTAGACTAGATATGTCGATGGACACAAAAGTAATATCGACAGCAATTAAAAAAACTTTGATCTAATTGCGTGTGGACGAAACCGATCTACGTTTTGAAATATTTTCTACGCGTGTTTCCCCTACAATAATATTTGCATTTTATAATCGAAAGAATCCGCGAAAAACACTAATCGTCTCCATGAAAAACAATCGATGAGCAAACGTTATTGTTTCGAACAGGTTTATATTCATAGACAAATGTTTTGCAATCAAAGCGAAATTTCTTTTTCGTTTACTATTTGGTCCGCCAGCGTATTAGAGCAATAAAAATTATCATACGCAATTATTGGTGTTTTCCCGTCGGTTGAATTTTAATTCTTGTTTGCGAACGTTTTTTGTACGAACGCAGTACTCTGTTTTTTTATAAATATTCATGTAAACAATTACGAAATATGATTTTTCAAATTGTAAATTACACTTCTCCATTTACCGACATTAAGCATTTTCAATTTACGAATGGAACATTGCAGTGTTGCGGCGAATTGTGAAATCAGAGGATTAAGAGCATCGCATTGCAATTTTGTTACAGAATGCCAATACAGGCACCACAGTGGACTGAATTTCTTTCTTGTCCAGTTTGCTGTCATGACTTCGACGTGGCCATACGTGGCCCGATATCATTAGGATGTGGTCATACCATATGTCGTACGTGCCTTGCAAATCTACATCGTAAACAATGTCCCTTTGATCAGGTAAATATGTACATTATTATTATTATTGTCACTAGTATTTCCCAAAACAAATATATGCCATTACAATGCAATCGAGGTAATCAATTTCTCGTTATTTATAAAATTATTATAAAATTTTCTTTCTTATATATTCCAGGGTATTATTAATACAGAAATAGAAAGATTACCAATAAATGAAGCTCTACTACAATTAGTGGGAAATCAGGTTCCCACGAATGTTGCACCAACTTATCAAAAGCTGCTACCACCTGAAGACCATGCAAATTACTTGGTTGCTAAACGTTGTATCGAGGAACTCGCACTATATCTTAAACCATGTCAAACAAATCCATCTTTAGCCACGGGTAAAACGAATAGTTGTAGTCTGTCCAACGAGGCAATAGAGTAGACATAAACAAAACTTCCATGTGGTTGAACTACCGTTATTCTATGGTTTATTTCTATAATTTGCGCGTTACAAACTGAGTTAGAGCTTTCTAATTCGCAGGGATATGAGAAATCTGTGGTTCAGCCCTGTCTGTTCTCTCATCTCTTTGGACAGACTATAGTATAATTATTAATAGACGCCTCAATGGTGTAGAGAACACATTTTAATAAATAACAGGTGCGGGCCTTGTTTCTCGACCCATGCAAAGGAAATTGGTCACTTTGGTGGGTTGTCAATTAGTCGAGCCCGAAGGCAGAGCTCGCGCAGTGAGAGCAGCTAGAAGTTTGGGTGAAAGATCAGTTACTGAATTAATATTACAACATCAGAATCCGCAACAACTTAATGCCAACCTATGGGCTGCGGTGCGTGCTCGGGGATGTCAGTTTCTTGGACCAGGTGTGTATCTAGAATCAAATCAAATGATACATCAAAGGAGATGAATATTTATCGACAGACTGTTGGTTACTAGCAATGCAAGAAGAAGTCCTGAAACTTGTTCTGTTGGCTTTGGAAGATGGGTCGGCTCTTTCTAGGAAAGTGTTAGTTATGTTTGTTGTTCAACGTTTAGAATCACATTTTCCACAAGCATCTAAAACGAGTATAGGACATGTCGTGCAATTGTTATACAGAGCAAGCTGTTTCAAGGTAATATTTACATTTATTACTTTCAGTTCCTATTATTCATTTTTACACGAGGCTTAATTTAAAGTCAATATTCGTTTAGGTGTCTAAACGCGAGGGCGATTCGTCGCTGATGCAATTAAAGGAAGAATTCAGAACATACGAGGCTTTAAGAAGGGAACACGACGCTCAGATAGTGCAGATTGCAACTGAAGCTGGTTTAAGAATAGCACCTGATCAATGGTCCGCATTGTTGTATGGGGATACAAGCCACAAATCTCACATGCAAAGTATTATAGACAAACTTCAAACTCCGCAATCTTTTGCTCAAAGTGTACAAGAATTGGTTATTGCTCTCCAACGTACACCTGATCCTGGACAATTAAGTAGTTTAAGACCACAATTAGAACTGCTAGCCGCGATAGATCCAAGTCCAGGTACACCTTATATCACGGAAGATAAAGTGTGACTGACCAAATGTTTCGAGTACATCACGAATAATTGACTTCTTTACAGAAACTGAACCTCCTACGTTGGCAGAATGTCGAGCAGCTTTAGAAGCAGTTAGAACTGTTGTTGCGGCATTAGTAGAATTTATTCAGCAACACGGTAATCGAAAATCGCAAGATGGTACTCACAATGTAGGCCCTGGGCAACCGAAATATAAAGTGAGCATGTGTCGGGATCTTGCACTTAGGGGATCTTGTCCTAGATCTACTAATTGTACATTTGCTCATAGTGATATGGAATTGGATAAGTAAGTGTTCGAAAATTCATAGACCTACGTATGCATTACTTATGCAATAATTTTACCTTTTTATTAGATACAGGTCAAAAAATCGAAAGTTGAGTCTCAGATCAAATTTACCTGGAACCAACAATTCGGATGCAAAAACCGATAAAACAAGCACTGGGTCGAGTAACAAGACGTTCAAACAAAACGACGATTTAACTTACCATTCCGCGAAGTCGCATGATAATACTCATCGAGAACGTAAGTATTTATATAATGGAAATAATAGATGAACTTGATTCAGATAAACGATACCATTTCCTCTCAGATTTCAATTCTATGAATAAAGTGAATCCAATACAACATCATACACCGACCAATGAAAACAACTTCATTGGATCCTTAACGAATTATATGTTGCCATCACGCCAAGGAATGTTACCTGTGGTACCAGCTAAAAATATGGACATGCATTGTTCCCATTACATTATGCCTAACACACCTGTCGATTATACACCAAATCTCGGCATGTGGGATTCATCGCAGGTCTCATCTAACATGACTAATGGAATATCTAATACGAAAAAGGTAACGTAAACCTTTAACAACATTTTCTAAAACTCGTATATTATACATGTAAAAATAATGTAACATGCAATAGCAGCGGACGGTAGCAAAAACGTTGGCGATGTTGTTGCAACGTAGAATGGAAATATTAAATCAACTCGAGACGATCGTTAATAAACAGGTGCCGCAAATGAAAACGGTATGAATGATAATCATTGAAACGAAAGTGGATGCTTTCAACATAGCTTTTTTATTAACGTTTCATTTGACTTTTAGAACTATGACATACAAGGAGATACGTTATCATCGAATTTCTCTATATGGACAAACACGCCAAATAATCCTATGGTTCCTCCATCAAATATGAATTGCAACAACAATTTTCGATGTGCCGATCCAATCCTATTTGATGATGAATTTGTGCCATTTGATGCATCATCCAGTAGTAAATACGGACCCATTTCTAAACTATCCAAAAACTTAATAAGGTAAATAATATTTCCTAGGGGCTAATAAAAATGGAAAAATATTAATTGTGCAGAATAATATAAGAAACAAATAATTTTTATTTTAGGTCCAGCAACGGTGTACCATCTTCTAATTTTTACGCAGAAGGGGGAACACCTCCAGCAATATCGGCTTATCGGCCTATGCCAACCGCGAATTCTATTACATCTTGGTATTATGGTAATCAGCGTAAGTATGAACAATGTGAAAAAAGTGTCTGTACACAAGAGAAGACTTAATGACAAATATGGAATGCAACGAAAGTTTCGTTTACAGCTTATGCTGCTATTGGCCCAAACGGAGGAATACAGTCTATTAATAATACCAGCTTTGGGGACAGTTACATTGCTTTTGGTCGCAATATATCTGACTCGTCAACGCACACGCAACTTCCCCGACCAGAATGCATGTCTAAAGAGTAAGATAGTTCCTTTTCAATAGTTTCCTCGGCAATTAATTAAAAACTTTACTACATCGTGAATAAATTAATTGCAGCCTAATACTTGAATCGCAAAAAGTAAAACAACAATTAAAACACCTCGAGAAAAAAATTAATGACTTGAAGGTATCGTTAAATTTGTAATTTTTACTTTGATCATTAATATCGTTTAAAATATTGCTAACGTTAATGTATTATCAGCTCGCTACGCAAGGGGCGACCATCACGGCAGGAGAAAGGCTGGCGCAGGAATTGCATATGATTGAAGCTGGTATCCGGGAAAAGGAGAAAGATGTAAGAAATTGGAGCCCATATGGTACTGTACCTTGGATTCAATCGTCGAATAATTTGCTTACTTCTCAAAGTTTTAATCAGGATTATAAACCCGAAGAAGTAAGTTGCGGTGTTCTAACTTTGTATTAAAAAGAACAATAATTAGTTATATATATATATATTTATATGCACACATATAATGTATATCGAATTTTTTAACTCTTTGAAGAGCTCATGTCGAAAATGTTAAAACTTCAAATTGCTTCTTAGGAAGATACGTATGAGGCTGGTATTGCAAATGATATGCGGGAGTTAGAATTACGATGGGAATTTGAACTGCAAGAACAGGAAAAACATTGGTCGAGCGAAGAGGACAATTCTAAAAAATAATAGTAAGATAATGAGCCTTACTAAGTTGTTTATTTCCTAGATCTGACCATTATTTGTTTGACGAAACATGTTCTTTTGACATGTGCAAATAACTTTTTTCTGCGAATTTCCGTGCATTGGCATGTTTCAATTTTCCTGACGGAATGACTGAAAGTGATATGCAATTTCTATTATTTGCATTAAAAAACAAATTTGACGCACGACTAAATGAGATATTTACAAAAAAATGAAGCAACATAGGATGATGATATTTTACCCACTATCAATGGATAGAGAAATTATCATCCCTACTTAACTAATATAGAAACTTTCCTATCGGTATAGTATAATGTAAAGCGGATTCACCATTCTTTCATATATACTATGCCCTTAAAAGTTTTACTATTTAATATTCATTCTTTAAACTATGGAAATGTACTTTTCCTGCAATTCTTACCAAAATAATGTTAAAAATTAACTGTAAATATGTAATATTTCGAACAAAATTTGTTAAAACACATCAAATCCTCCATGGTGATATAATAACTCACATTTAGTTACGCAGGAAGTCGCATTGTTTTAATTTTTACTAACAGCAGTAGGTGTTTATTATAAAAATCAATATAAGAAGTGAGAGTTAGCTGCCGCATTGAAATTACATTTATAGAACCGGTGAAGGGTTGATTGGTGTTCCGTTATGAACATCATAATGGCGACATTTATTGACATACAATTTAACTGATGAGAGCATATTTGTTAAAATTTAACAGAAATTATTGTCAGTGTTTTATAAACATGACAGGATGTATATTTTGTTTATATGTTTGCACAATGAAGCAAAGAATATTATATTACTGATACATTCGGAAAGAATGCTATTTAACCTGCAACAAGGTTACACGATAAAAATATACGATACATATAGGTGTTATGCATACATAAAATTAACATATTCTGTTAAAATTTTGCATAATTAAGATATATATATATATATACGTAACATTTGATTTTTAGTTGACCAAACAAAAATTTTAAGGGCTTAGCTTTCTTACTATACTCCGTTTCATGATTCATATTTTCATATTTGAAAATGTGTTTTCAAATAAAACACGGTTATTTTTACATCGTACTGTACTTTATAAAGATATTTCTTACATGTTTCATACGATATTAGTTCTGATTCTATGTATAACTTTGATACAGATTACAAATTTTATTCTGAATTCACGTTTCTAACAATTGTTCAAAATTCATTTATTGATAAGGATTTCAAATTCGCTATATCGTTAGTTTTTTCCTTAATCTCTGATAGAATTTAAACAACAATATTTGGTTAAATCAGTAGATAATACTGAAGAAATCCTGTTTCTCATTTTAAGTACAAAGTGTTACAATTTCAAATTCTTAAAATGGTTCCAAAAGAGTTAAACGAGGAAAATTTGATAGCATATAAAATTTTCCTTTATTTGACAATATGTAGTGGAAAATTAACTAGAGATTCCATTTGTGCCTGGTAAAAGAAAAAAGAAGCCGTTGTATTTTATTTTACTTGCTATTACCAATTGACTTACTCAATATAATGGTTTTTAAATTATGATGACTAAATTAGAATTATTGGATTTGTTAACCGTGAATGGAGTTTACTAAATTTTTACCATTTCTTTGTTTTCCTTTTATACAAATTTATGTTTATTAAGAATAGAATAGAGTTTTGAGAGTCACTGAGGTGAAACTATTTTTTACTAAAGAGTGAAAGATATGATTAGAACAGACTGTTATGCGAGCTGCAGCTCTCACGTTTGTAAACATGTTCGATTTACGGACTTACGAGAAACTGAAACAGTCACATTGGCTTCCTCTTAACTATCACTTTAATTTCTTATATTAAACATCATTTAATGTATAACATAGAGGCATTGGCAGTTACTGCTTTCATCTAAAACAAAAAAGGAAGAAAATATAATAAAAAAAGACGAATGAAATTAGTATTTTTCACAGCAAAAACTGATCGAAATATGTATTTTATTGTATGGACAACAAATCTATATTCTTAATAGTCGTATTCTGCATTTGATATAACATTTGTTAAATGAAAGTTTTTGTTCGTTTATGAGAAATTAGCTCATTTAATATTGGTGATGTTTTGTAAGCGAAATTTGGTTAAATCCAATACATTAATTAAGTTGTAAGTTCTTTACAGTTTAATAATGATTTATACATTGCAATAGTTTTTGGGTTATATTTTTTATGAAATAATGTATAGTATAGATATTGATGATTCCAGTTTTAGTGGAAGTGACATTATAGACTTTTATGAAATCTAGAGATCAAAGAAAGTTGATCTTTCTTTTTCATTGAAAATATTGTTTTACCTTGCTACATAAACAAAACTAGATATGTTCAAGTAGAATGTTTCTTTCGACCTAAAATGTGCCTTTTCAATCATGCAGCAATACACAAAACTAATGCAAAACATTTCCACAGTCGCACATGTTAATTCCAGAATTCATGAGTTCTGCAATGAGGCACATTATTCTGAACTGTAGAAAGAAATGCCATCTTAGAACATAACTAGCTACTTACGCAAATTATGAATAATGGTGCAATTCGTATTTGTTTTATTGTTTACCGATGCAATTTTTTTGTTTTGTTTCTCGTAGTAAATCGGAAAATAAAACAACGAGAGTTAATTAATTCTACTCCATTGTATGGAACTATGTTCTGCTTAATTTAAAGTGAAATCATGCTGCTTTTACTTGGTCGAAGTGATAGAAAATTTTCATATGCGAATCTATTTGGTTTCTAATATTTTTCTAACAAAAATTATCATTAGAAATTTATCGGCATTATTAACATGCAAATGTTAATAGTGTTCGTTCTACATTCGATACGTCATTGGTACTGATTATTTTTAGATTCGAAATTATATTTATTTGTTTGCAAAATATATGTTAGAGACTTTATTATTTATTTTGTTGCTGGTTTCACAGATAAAACTATGAAATCTTAAAAGAATGTATGTAGTACAAATTTTTTATAACAACTATGAGATCTTCATTTACAATAGCTATACATTTATCCATAAGGTTGTATTCCAAATATCACAACAAACAGCTGACCATACTATCGAAGAAAATGCGTGAGAATATTACAGAAAGGGGCCATTCTTTGATTGTGCATTTTTCATCTACAAAATTATCCTTTTATTTTTTCACATGGTACCGTCTTTCTTACATTTTATTATGAGACCGAAAATCATTTTTTGTATGAATAGTTAAATTTGCCTATTTTAGGTGTGCTAAAAAGTATTTTCAGTAAACACAAACTTGAATGTAGAAAATCGAACGTACCTTTCTGCAAATATACACGATCTTCGCAGTTTGTTCAGATATAAAATAAATGTTTGTAAAGTTATTAATACCGTAAGCCTTCGTTTTTAATTGCTTTGATTCAAGTAATTCCTTTACACGGGCCGATTAAAAAAATCTTTGTAGACTTGCGTCGTTTAAAGGAATTATAATTAATATTCTTTCTACTGATTCGTTTATCAGATGTTGCCTTTCAGTTTCATTTTTCTTGTTTCTCTGTTTTTTCTTTTTGTTTTTATTCGTAGTATGACTCGTTAATAAATCTAGACAGTAAAAGCGATGAGGGCTGTGTACACTGGGAAGTAATAAGCGCAACAATACTGTTTGTGCAAGCTTCAGATTAATTGCATGTTAAACATGTCACTATGTGTATAATAATACACACGTACCTATGTTATTGGTATGAAGCCACATACAATCTATATTAACGTTCTTTGTTTGAACATAATGAAACAATAATAATTATATACATATCGGTATATAATGCATATAGTCAGCGAGCACTTGACACTTAGCAGTACTAATAGTACTTTTGTGACACTTACGTTAAATTAATTTCCGACTGTAAAATTTTTGTTACATTAGCTATAAACGTAATGGGCAATACACTTACGTTCATTTTAAATCACTGTGCATCCCAAAATATTGTAGTCAATTGGCGAGAAAAATCAAAATCTTTGAATGTTTATTTTTATTAAAAATAACATGGAAAATATTAATCATATTTAAATAAGATAGCGTATTGATTGTATTGCCTATTGTGTTTAATGTAATTGTTAGTCTGGCATTTTTAATGTATTTTTCTAAAATAAATAACTATGGAAAAAGATTAACTATAATACACATGTCATACATTCGCAGTAATTCTTACTTTTTACCCGATTTCGTTCACCATAAAATGCAAAAGAACAAAATTATAAACACCGTTCAATGTTCTATCTCGTATTGTAGCATTCGTAGAATTTTAAATTATAAATTTAATTTGTATTGGGCATTCGATCTCTCGTTGGAAAATATTTTCAAACATGTTCACAATATACATTTTCTAATTTTCGATGTACATGTAAATATCTGATATACGAATGCTTTGATAATAAAGAGAACACTTGTTTGGGGATAGCATTGCATCGACAGAAAATTCTTCGAACATTTTGTATTGCCTGCCTATAAACATTTACGAAAGTTTAATGTATTTTCTAAAACGTGTACTATAAGTGAAAGTATAATATATATTTGTCTATTAAACATAAATAATAGTTCCTCCGTCAATCTTCATTTTATTGACTGTATATGTATAATACAAATCGGTACGAAAATACTCAAAAATTCCCGCGCTAATAGGAAATAATGCGTGGCCAGAAAATCACCGTTACCGATCGAAGCTACCTGCAACGGTCGCACGAGATGACCGCGAGATGGCAGCGTCGGTCATTGTTAAGCGTGGAACGGTGCAGGACGTTCCAGCGGTACTCGGACTTAGTTGTGCGTAGACAGTTGTTCCGTTATGAACGTGGGGAAAGGTGGTACAGTTCCGTTTTATGTGGTAAAATACGATTAATCTAGGTTGTGCTCGTTGTACAAAAAAGGGTGTGAAGATCCGAAAATACATTTCCACGGGTGCGATTCATTTGAAAAACGCGATAGTTTCGTGAATATTATCCTTCAGCTTGACAGTGTGACAGGCACGCAGAAATTACGTCCCCTTGCTGGTAGAAAGTGCATCAATGCTCACAAAATCGATGTCCGCATTTTAACAGTCGCCACGTGTGTGCAGTTATGAGTTTCCTCGTAGGCGTGTGTAACGATCGAAACACTACACACAATAGTTCTACTTGCAACGGCCAGCAAGTGATTCGTGAAGCGTGTACCTTTGATAATTAATTGAAAATAAATTGAGAAAAGGTCGAAAGTAACGAGAATAACGGTAACGCTCGTAGCATAACTGTAAAAAAAGAAAGCAAAAGAGAAGGAAGAAATTTGATACCTCCCGTAATATAGGAAGCTGATAGGAATAATGCCAGACAGCCGAGGAAGCGCGGTGCATGGCGTAATGCCACCGCACTATCTGCATGAATTGCCGGCAGAAGATGAGGAGCGTCTCGAAAAGATATTTCAGAACTTAGATCTGGACGGGAATGGGAGGATTGACGTGAAAGATTTGTCTAAAGCGCTCCGCGAGGTCGGCGTGGACAAATTGTATGCAGAGGTATGTGAAATTTGATAGACCGTATTTCATTTGAGAAACTGTGCCCAAGCACGGTCGGATCGCATTAATGCGGATGTATGCGACTTTTCAAATTTTGAACAAATATCAATAACCGCGTAACGTTTCAGAGTTTCTTTCCTCCTATTATTTAAACGTATCCGAAATTCATTGCGTTGTTACTGCAACAACGGAATATAATTGAGAATGTATAATCTATGTTCAATATGTGACTCCATTGAAAGTGTATACGTACGCATTGCCCGGTGATACGGTAGGCACACCATATATATACTGCAGATGTTATATAAAAATATTCGATTTCTAATAAACAACCGGATTTCTTATTAAATAATTGTTATAGTACTCTTGACTCGTGTCGCATACGGAACGTTTTCAATGAACTCTGTAATCTTCGACTCTGCGAACTCTATAACATTATTAATTCCGAATAATTCGTAGCCCGCTAAATAATATGTAAATATGAATTAATTTTTATGTATTTACTCTCCACATTTTTATGCAGTCAAAATGATGACAACCTTGAATTTATCGCGATCAATAACGAATTTGGCTGTGCGAGCAGTGTTATTTAATTTAGGGAAGATTATCATTGATATTCTTTAAGCCGTACATGGTATTACGGACTGCAGTTTGCACGGTTTCCTCAAGGTTAATACTTGGTGTAATACAATTTTTTCTAAAGCTTCAATGAAGAAGAAAACAGCATACCTAATAATATTAACAGAAAATTGCAACAATTAATTATTTTTCTTTGTTCGTCTCTTGAATCTCTTGAATTCATTGCATAAATGACGACAAAAATATTCTGTAATATTTGTAGCACTCAACTTATTAATTTTTCCTTCATTCTTTTTGTAAAATTTATCGATTGTTCTTTTTTCAGAGCTTTTTGGCCAGATCTGATAGCACTAAAAGCGGCGACATTACGCTAGCGGAATTTATACACTACGTTCGCGAGCATGAAAAAAATCTGCGTCTACAGTTCTCTCATCTTGATAAGAACAAGGATGGTCAGTAGATGTACGAAGAATTGACAATTTCCTAGCGTACATAAAAGGGAACATGCAGGTGTCTACACCTATTGGCCAATTCACCAGAGACTGCCATTCAAAATTATTTCTTGTTCATTAATTTTCAAACACTACTCCAATGAAATACGTTTCTTATTTGCTCTATCTCGGAAATTATTCAGTTTCTTTACCCCAGAGCTGTATAATGTTCCATCATTCAATACGCCCTACCGAATGATGAAAAGAATTTCAGAATGAATCATAGAGCAATTTTTTTAAATCGTAAAATGTTAATAATTGTTTACATACAAAATTAAGCATATTTAAATCACCTGACATTTACCTGAGATCTGGGCACATATATTTTAAGAGAAAAAGTTTGATTTTTTTTATGGATCTGCTTCAGTAGACTAATGTTCATTGGAATAGTCTTTGCTGAGTAATAAACGGGAAGTTGCTTTATGTGGTACTTTCTTGTGAATCACCCTGTACACGAACAATTACCTTGAGTTTTATTAATGTATGAAAAATCTAACTATCGTCGATGCAATATTATCTTTTCTTCGAATACGTATTATATCATTATTTTATTCTTTTATCGGCGAACGTGATAATTATAGTACTTCATATCGTAATTCGTTCTTCAGGTAAAATCGATCTGGAGGAGTTGGTGAAAGCGTTCGAAGAACTGGGAATAAAAATGGATTTCGGTGAAGCAAAGAAATTGTTGCAACGGCAAGTTTTCCACCCTTTAATACACATTGCTTTATCTTTCATCCCTTCACATTTCCGTGAAGCATAGAGACTCATACGAAATGTGCAATATCGATTTGTAGAATGGACAAAGATGGAAGTCTCACTATTAGTTTCAACGAATGGCGTGATTTTTTGCTCTATGCACCAAGTACCGATCTCCTGGGTCTTATTGAATACTGGCATCACACGAATGTAAGTAAATAAATGCAATTGACGCGTTACATATTGACATACGTAATAATAAACGCGTATTATTTACTTCATAATGCCACGAATATTATGCTCTATCGCAGACGTATTTGCACATTACGAAATAGATAATGCAGGAGTTATCACGGTTGTTAATCGAAATTAGACAAATTATTTAACTAATTAGAAAATGCTCAGTATGCGTGCACTCCTCGTTTGACGTGACGCAGACGCAGTAACGCAATCGGTTCGGAAAGTGTTTGCTCTGTATAATGCAATTGTACGATGAACTCGTGGGTGTACTTTACATGTGTACGAGGAACGATCGAATCGATTCTAGGCCTCTGATTCGTCGACAGGGAGGGCTCGACCGGAGGTGCGACATAGTGGTTGTCATTCAAAATGACCTTGATAGTCTTCCAGCTGTTCCCAACACCTTTCCCCGCTGCAACCTTCCCCCACCCTTGCAACTTGATTAGACACGCATGCGCCGTGGAGAGCAAATCGTTTCTCGCACATGCGCTTTCTTTATTCTGTTAGGTCGCGTATCTTGATATTATAGGGAAGAAAAAGGTCGAACGGATCGAACAATGTTTCGTGAAGGTGGAACATCAAAGCTAATATCGTGATCGCTACCTTGATACCAGAGAATTTTCGTAACAGTGAAAACGTTAGGTGAAACGAACGTGATTAACAGAGAACTATGTAGGTGGAAACTTGTATCGATTGTTTCTTGAGCTTCTTTCCAGTGGATAGAGAGCCATTGAATAGCGCGATGCTGATACGTTCAATGTACCAGCACCCCGCTGAAACGTTAGTGCTCGTTCTCATAGGCGTACTGGTTTTATTGTTAACTAACTCCGTACAATTATCATTTATCCAGATATTGTATTTTAAATAACACGATCTTTAGATACGGAATTTGCAGCTAATGATATGGATGGATATTTTATGATTATTTATAACAAAGGTATACGATCGATGACGCTTGTCGATAGTTACTAGAAAACGACGTTGGGTTTTTTTAATATCTTGTAGTTTGAACGTAATCGTGAACAGCGGGATTTCTCAAGGTGGTGAAACATCTTCCAACGTTTCGTCAGCCGTCTACTCACTATGTGAGGTCATCGTCTGGCGGATACAGAACGTGAACAGTGCGGCAGCACTAATAATCGAATCCCTGCACCTAAGTATTAGCAAGGCTAATCCAAAGATGCTTAAACTTAATATATGAAAATCATTAAATTAAGACTCTTATGACTATTTATAACTGAGTATGCCAAAAAGTAAATGTCTAGAGAATCATTTCGATCATTAATTTATATAACAATAACGGACTTCTAATCTCATAGATTACTCTAATCTCATAGAAGTTAGAATTTCAATGAAATATTCTAATATGAATCAAGTATTTTGCGGAAGGAGATGACACGAGACCATTTGACAAATGCTTGCGGCCTAATTTTATTACCCACTCATTTTTTCACGGGATGACGCATTCCATTATGCACGTGTATATTTCCGTAATGCAGCTGTGCGACGTCTAGAACAGTTTTAATCTTTATGTGCTTGGCATACGTAATGCACCCGAATGCTCTCGGTCATCAGCGTGGAATGAACAAAATTTCACCCCTTCCCTAGTCTCTTTTTATTGCAATTGAACAATGCCCATGCCAAAAACGCTTCAAAAATTATTTCCCGTAACAGCTGAACAAAAGAAAGTTTTCGTGTCTGATCGAATAGTTTTCCCGTTACGACAAACGATTTTCATGGCGACATAGTTAACTTTCACGTAAAAAGAGGCCACGTGGCCACACGTCATCTCAAACGTGTTACTTCAGTATGTAATTAGAACAACGAAGTACTCTAAATCCAAGAACCGTTCAGAACCTTTATTCATAATGACCGCTGCAGTAAAAAAAGATCCTTCTCGACCAAAACGAGGAAAAATGTAAATTTACAAAAGTGCAAAATTGCATGACTACGTATAAACATATCACGAGCCGCCTGATATGTAGTCCCTACTTATCATTCTACATTTTCTAATTGCAATACATTAATGACATTGTTGAGTATATATTAACGGCATTCCGGACCAACAGCCGTAAAGATGATGGCCATCGTGAACAGCGTTAATTGGGCACGGGGCAAATATTAAAAACCAACACCAATTTACGGCCGGTGTTCTCCTTGAAAGTATGCATTCAACGTCGTGACGTACACCGTGGATATCGCATGGAAAAGTAGTGGGGGAATCCCCACGAAGGGTATCTTTGTTACAATTCTCGTGTCGTTTCTTGGCGCTCTTCAGTCTTGAGATCGGACTCCGAGCTCTCGAATCGCTGGCTCATGGCGAGGCTCGTTTTATCTAGTTTCCCCGTGTATTTCGTTCGACAATTCTCATCTATCATTATTTATATTTTCGCGCCAATTGACTGTGTTCACCTCGCGCCTTAGAACGTGTCAAACTGCCGGATACTATAAGCAGTTCTTGTTGCGATTTCACTTGACTTTCCCGTACGAGAGAGGACTCGTCGCAGCGTGCACAGTTCTCGTTATATTTCCGATACAATGTACACGTTAAAAAAATCAGGATTTATCAAGCACGATGGTGTTTCGTCCCCCTGTCAGGTCTGCGAGGAATTCCTTCAGAATTATCATGAACTGTTGCAACGGGTGAGTGGAATACTAACGTAACTATCTATGGGCAATGAAAAGGGTAACCGGTCCAAAAGTGATTAAGAATTTCATTGCTATTTGAATTTCTACCCAAGTTCAGCTATAGTCGACGAATATGGCGAAAAACGAGGAGACTTCTAGAATTTACTTATTAAACGGCATTCGATATTCATTACGTTGAATGAATTCTTTTAAAGCGATTCAATGCAAAGATATGTAATACAGTTGCATACGCAATGATCTGCTTTTAAAAATATAACGTATGGTTAAATCGTTAGGGCTCTTTGTGTCGGCATGGATATCTTTAAAGAGGTTACATAGCCGCGTCGAGGTTATGGCCTGTGAAAATATCACGTGGTTGGTGATGGAGAAAGCGAAAGTTCAAGAGTATCGCTGCATACTTTTATTAAATCTATCTTTCGTATAAAATTCTTGCGAAATTCATTGAATCTCAATAAAGAACTTTAATATAGAATTGGATGTATCGAGGAAATTTTAACGTATCGAATTATCGGGACCTTACGTTTCAAAGTGTCATAAATTCAGACGTTGACCAAAAATTCGATAAATCTTATTAGAAATCGTATAGAATAAGTTTTCCAGCCGACTTGTACAGAATACACTCAACATCGATACATTAAAAATGAATAGTGACAGTTGTTAAAACCGATACGTCTTTGATACGGAATGATATACATATATGTATAGACGTACGTTATACGAATTTTTATATTACGGAAGACGTTGCATAAATTTTTGAATGATCGATGCATCATGGACAGCATGGAGAATTAAATGAAAACCCATTGATACACAGTGCTCGTGTGTCCAGTAGTGGCAAAGTGAAACGATGATTCATCATGAACATAAATCCTTTCCCTTCTCCAGATGATTCAAGATTGTTCTGCACGAACGTCTATGCCACTTTGAGCGGGAACTTTGCGATTGCTCTTACAATTGACTGTAGTTAAGTGAACGAGTTTGAAAATGTGAGGACAAACCGTCGATTGCTTTTCAATTATACCCCATGAAAAACGGAAATAAAGTAGAAAAGATTTCTTAGCGTACTAGACATCTCTTTTCCTTCCTGATAATTTAATTTAACAAGAAAAAGGATAAGTTGATACCATGCAGGGAATTGTTACGTTTGGGACGATAGCTAACATGTGCACACGTTGTATAACGTTAACTGAATTGCATAATGTTCGCGAATGCAAAAATTCCTTGGTAATAATTAAATTCTTTAGAAAGCAAATTGATTTCATGTTTCAAAATTGAGCACGAATATTTTCTTAAGTGATATCTTTGAATACAAAAATCGTGGAAATTGATTTTATAAAAATATTGCGTAAAATTGGTATGCATTATTAAAGGCAAATGTACGTACATATCTAGTAAGTACTACGGTGCAAAGTAAGTATCGTAACCAGTGGCCGGGCGATTGTTATCTGACATTTGAGCCGAGATATCGATTTCGCCGTAATTTTCTACTATCATTATTTGCATTTAGTATTTACGACAAGGAATGCATTGTTTAAAATGCTAGCACAATCTTCCATTTGTACTATCACAATTTGGCTAAACTGGCCCGAAAATATTTATTTGAATCGCGTATGAATTTTAATATTTCAAACAATCCACGCGTGTATATACTTCAACGACCGCCGTTATCGATTAATAACGTTACAAGGAAAAAAAAGAGACGGTGCTTCCGTATGACGGGAACTTAAATATTTAATCGTTGCTCGTGGACGTTTATTTTTTCATCAATCTTATCGAAGTATCGTTTTAATCAGAAGTCCTTAGCATGCCGAGATTAGCAGATTAGCACACAACGTCTTGAATGTGTCGGAAATTGCTCAATAGCGATTTCAATGGCGTAAACCCTTTTTGCGTCTTCGTGAATGAACGTTTGAAAATGATTAAAAAACCGCCTTAAATACTTCAAGTTAATTACAAGAAAGGAAGCACTGCTCGCACTAGTTATTTAATTTCTCCTTTAACGGCATTAATATGCATAATACATACATAATACACATGGCAATATTGAAAAATCCTTCATCGGAGTCAAGTGCACCGCAATTAATCGGGAAACTAGAATAGAGGGAATTATACGCTCTATTCTTGTTACCGGATTTTGGTTCCTTTTGTTTAGCCAGAACGAAAATAATCGTTCGGTCGCGTGAATTAAGGTGCTCTCGCGTTGAATATTCGTCAAATTGAAAACGATTTCCAAACCGACATTGGGCGAGACACCAAGTTTGTCTTTTGGCTTGCAGCCCGGTTTTACCACAGATAGTTGCATACTTCTCTGTTCCTTTCAGTCTTTGCCTGCGTTCATTCGCTTGTAACCGTGTATGTTATAACGGAAGCGCACTTGGCTTTTCTTGTTGCGAGGAGAACCGTAAATCTACGATATTTCCATGATGACAGTGTGGATATCGGTACAGATTTCGTGCTTGAATTTCAGATAAAGTTAAGTATCTACGATCGATACCTCATTTCGATTCGTTTCACTTGGTCGTATTAATTTCTCGGGCGACACGACAGTTTGTAGAAAAATTGCACGCAATTGATATTCCTCCTCTATTTCGACGAGATCTTTATACATTTCGAAAAGTACATTATTCACCATCGTCCATTTGTTATAGTCGCACACTTGAAATCGAACGGAAGCATATTCCTTCGGGTAAAGTATTAATCGAGGATTTTGTAACGATAAGATTTGTCCAGCGTCGTTCAATCGATCCAGTGCAGAATCAATCGCCTTCCTTTCTATATATCCTTAATTCTTTTTCCTTTTCAATAAAAGATTATCGATAAAACCGGCTTGTGCAACGAATCGACGGAGTGCAAGGTCGAAATCAGTGAAACCTAACAGCGTCAAGGCTTCTTTGCAGTTACTCCTGTCTTTTTTAACGCAACATTTCCGATTGGAAAACGAAACCGATTCGTTTGTCTTTCTCTCGTTTAAATCAACTTGGTCGTTTCTTTAAACGCGGCGAATGCCATTGCAGAATACTTCCACAATAAGATATTACCCTGCTTTTTTATGGCTACCAAATCGTGCACAACAGTCAACGCGATTAATTTCCATTCAACACGGACACGTGCATAATACCTATCGCGTTAATGATCATTCTGTCCACTCTCGAGTTGCGTGCTCGGATGACGTGGAAAGAGAAGCAGACGGAGCGTCAAGATGATAATTAAAAAAAAAGAGTACATATTTCGATGAGAAAAATGCGCGAATGTTAATTCGTAAGGAAATCGACTGGCCGCATATCAAAGTAATTAACAAGTCTGCGTGCTCATTAAACACGTCCCCCACCTTTTACATTTGAACGCAGAATTTCATTGCAACAAAATTTCATCGAGCGACATTTTGTTCGCGTTTTCGTCCTCGAATATACGACAAAGAACGCGACTGGTTCGTTTCCGTTGACTTTCACTAGTCCAGTGCCTAAAACTTGACGAATTTTGAATGCCGAACCGCTTTCTAAAATATCGTTACCCGGCTTGTGTACGCGTCCCATGGCCATTCCATGGGGGCATTACAAAAGAAACGTTAACTTTTATCGCGCGACTCGTTCCCACGAAACAATGACCGGTTGATTTTCGAACGAGACGTTGAGAAAACTATACGCGCACGTTATACAGCTGATCGGGGTACAAGAATTATCTGACACGTGGTTCTCGAGATTCCGTGCCGGCTTTAGTTGGCGGCGAATTCTGGCCGGGCCGGAGTATAACCGGCCAATACTGGTTCTGAATGTGTACGCTCAGATAAGCGATCGTGGAGCGTTGCAATTTTTCAGATGACGTTCGAAATCCTTCGCTTTTCATGCGTTCGTAATTGATGTAATTAATCGTTCGATAAATTTGAAATGCACATATTCAGATGTTCAGATATATGCGTGTGTCGATCGAGCCGCGAGTTGGGCAACGTTTCGAGATGTATGCGCGTTCCACGCGTACGCACACAGAATGGTTTTAGGTGTATAGGGAAAAGGTTATAGAGTATGGCGAGTATGGCGAGTATAAGGTTAAACGGATCAATCATGCCAGATTTATCGAGGTTAAACCGCATTTCCGGAAAATGGTTCCTTTCACTATGCAGGCCGGCTGTTCCTTTTCGGTGCGCTTATCAAGCGATACATATATTGCTTGCCCGATACGGATGTTAAAATATTGAATGAATAATCGTACTGGTTGATCGCTTTTCAGTATATGGACATTGGGGAGGACATCGGTGTCCCCGAGGATTTCACAACCAGTGAAATGGTGTCTGGAATGTGGTGGCGACATTTGGTTTCCGGTGGCGTAGCCGGCGCTGTATCGCGCACATGTACGGCGCCTTTGGATCGTATTAAAGTCTATCTACAGGTGGGTTTATCGCGGGCAAACTCTGCTAGTGTAACGGCTCTTCGTTTTTTATTAATCAATACGGGTACCTGATTTTCTTTTCATTCACATCGGTAAAGATTAAATAAAAAAGTATTGCCCGTTTAAACGAAAAAGGGGAAGCATGGCAACGGGTTACTGAAATGAAAGTAATATAAATAAATTTAGCTCTGTTTGCTTTACGAAGAAGAATACTTTCAGGTGCATGGAACGCGACACTGCAAAATCACGAGTTGCTTCAGGTACATGCTACGCGAGGGTGGCTCTACTAGTCTGTGGAGAGGAAATGGTATAAACGTACTTAAAATCGGACCGGAAAGCGCGCTGAAATTTATGGCCTATGAACAAATTAAGAGGGCGATTAAAGGAGACAACGTTAGAGAGCTTGGACTCTATGAACGATTAATGGCAGGATCATTAGCCGGGGGAATTAGCCAGTCAGCCATATATCCACTAGAGGTATAGGATTAATCTACCGATTGAGCAATATTTGTTTGCAACGGCATTGATCAATGACGATACGTTTGCAGGTGCTGAAAACTAGATTTGCTCTTAGGAAGACAGGCGAGTTTTCGGGTTTAGTAGACGCAACGAGGAAGGTGTATAGACAAGGAGGTTTGAAATCTTTCTACAGAGGCTATATTCCTAATTTAATGGGAATAATTCCATACGCTGGTATCGACCTGGCTGTGTATGAAGTAAGTTTATACATCTTTTCATCGTCCTTTAGAGGGTTCAGATGCTCATCAGTCCATTAGCATTGAAACAGAGATAAGTAAGGGTTTCACAAACTACTTGGAAGAAAATGACAATGCTTACGTAATGAAAGTAGTGACATATTTGATTTACCGACTGAAAGTTTTAACAGGAAAGAGCTTTTGAACTACGAAACTCGTTTTCAGGAAAAGTTGGCCTTACGCTGATTGACTTCTGAGTCCTCTATTTATCAGTTACATAATTGATGTCTGGAATACTTATTTTCGTTTTTTCTTAGACTTTGAAAAATAGATATTTGCGGACACACGACAAGAACGAACCGCCACCCTTTTGGATATTACTATTATGCGGGACCACTTCTAGTACAGCTGGTCAAGTATGCTCGTATCCACTAGCACTAGTCAGAACACGGTTGCAAGCTAATATAACGCCAGAGAAACCTAACACCACGATTGGTGTTTTCAAAGAAATTATTAGGAATGAAGGAGTTCGCGGTTTATATAGGGGTTTAACGCCAAATTTTTTGAAGGTACGAAACAGATCCTTTGAATTATACATATATCGTGAATATACGAAATATAATGTTGTTTCACTTTTCTTTTTCAGGTGGCACCGGCTGTATCGATTAGTTATATAGTATATGAAAACTTCAGGGAACTTTTGGGCGTTAATATGACGTGATGATTATTTATTTTAGGTGATACTAATTTAACTAAATTATTCTTTAACTACATCTCAAAATATGCAAACCAGCCGAACAAATGGCTAGTGTAATTAAGCAATTCGGCATTGTCTGCCTTTTGTTGAATGTAATATCGCTTATTTATTGTTAAACTCGAAGCTTCCACAATTATTTAAGCACTTGCCACCCTATTTTTCAAATGTATCATACTACTGATCATATACTAAGAACACCTGTTTATTAAACAGTTCGAGTGTGAGCAAGTTGATAGGAGAAAAAAAAATGGCCAGCATGAGGGATTTGAACGTATATCCGTGCACTTTACGTATGTGTATGACAGATCGTGTTAATTTAGTTTAGTCATATTCACTAAAATGACATACACTCACATTTTACTTCCGCGAAGCAAAATGAAAGGTAGATCCATAATTTCAAAATAGAAACGATAGTACAAAAGTCTTTTAAAAAGAAATGAAGTATTACGACTTATGATTTCATTTTGATTTTTAACGGAATGGAATGGAAAGGGAAGGAAAGGAATGAAAAAGGCATAGCTAATAATTGTAATATAAGAACAAAGTTTATCGTATAATTCGCAAGGTTTTTTGAAAATCAGGTAATATACACTTAAAATGTAATTTTATCAATATGTAAAGGAATGTATTACTTTAAAATACATTATACAATGTTACATTTTCCAGAAATAAGGGGATCGAGTTATATTGTTACTGTGATATGTATGGTTATAAGCTGAATTGGAAATACAATTCAATGCATAACACCTTACTAATTAAGAGAATGCTTTTAAACGCAATCTTCCAATCGCATATTTAATCAAAATCAAATAACAGTAATGATTTGCTATTGTCAAGGTGTTGTGCTATGAATAATAGCAGCAGCTGCTTTTCTAATGTATGTGTTAAACTTGTTCCATGGACGGATATTGCAAGCCTGATATTGTATTTGTTACACACATTATTTCGACATACTTCTCTAACTATTGAATCTTGTGAACAAGTTATGTATATTGTGTATATTATAAATATGTACATTTAGGCTTCATAAAAGTACATCACGAGATAGTATTGTGTCCGTGTGTGAATTACTTCTTTCTTCGAAATAATCGGTAAAATTATCAATCATGAGTATCGTCAAGTGACGGTGATAAAGAAAAATAGTTACACAATTCTGTCGTGAACGAGTATTAGGTACGATTCAAACTAAAAATATTCTCTCGCTTCCTCCATCATTTTTGGGTTTTTTTTACGTAAAAAGTACAACACGAGCAAAGCAGTTACAAATTATGAATCCCATATGTTTCGGGTAATAAATAGCATTTACATATTAGATAGAGCGTATTGAAAAATGTAATTAAATGATTTTCATTACTTTTAAGTTAATAGAACGCCCGCGAATTAATGAAGAACTGCGAAAAAAATGATTTAATGCCGCCGTGCGAAATTATATTATGTTGCAGCATTATTCAGTCCCTATGTTATGACGAACTGACAAACAATGTCTTGTGAAAAGAAATGCGAATTGATAGTTTTTAGTTCTTTTTATCGCTCGATATTCATGTACACATAAGACTTTTGTAAAAAAAAATAAACGTAATTTATAAATTATTGTAAAAACAAAAAAATTGTAGCCTCTAAGTAATTAACACTGGTTATTGAATTTGACTGATGGCGGATGTTATCTATTAAGTACATGTCACAAACGATATTCCTGCCTCAAAACTATATACATTAACAATATTAATTCCTTTTAAGAATATACAAATGCATATGCAGCATATAAGAGTAGTCACTTTTTACCGTATACCTATTTATCCACATTAAGTTTATGTAAATATGATTTACTAAGTCACCAAAACATGTCTTATGAGCTGCGAATTGAACGTATAATTCTTCATTGCGTAGTATTAGATGAGTCTTATTTACTTCCATATACAAAAACATGACAGTGATCGCAATATTTGTTCTTGAAACTTCAAAAATCCAAAGATCTTTAAATCTTACAGAAGTAAATCCTTATAAAAGTATAAGTTATCTTTGAATATTCCGCGTTTCTCCACAAGTATAGCGGTTCAGCGTTCCAAGGGTAACCGAAGCGACACAAAGTCCCCATATCCCACCAATACCTACGCCACAACTGAATGTACCGCGTCTGAAAGCGCGGGCGCTCGCGCGTCAGGACTCCCCGGGCACTCTTCGAGAAATTACTGTAACACGGATGCTGAGAACTGCGCAACTCAGTACAATTTCGTAAACTGTTAAAGCTGAAATTTCACTGTATTAAGACGTTGTTCAAGTGAAAAAGTAGTTTTGAATCTCAAATAACTAATGCGTCCAATTTTGTGACTGCAATTGCAGTGACCCGGAGTGCATTTTTGTCGATTTTTTAATTGTTTATAACTTTTGAACTACATATGCCATATTCTTCAAACTGTTGGAGGCGGTAGTTATGTTTCGTAGATTTAATTTAAGACAAGCCCGGTGAAATACCCACTAGAAGCCGAGAAAAATGTAATTGTTTAAATTAACGATGTAATCCAGGAATTCGGTTTTGGCGGTGGGCAAAACTGCGAAAAATGACGCAAACGCGAGATGGCGCCACATGTCCGATTACCGGCTGTCTTTGGGGCACTAGTACCCCAGTAGCATTTCCATGCCACACACAACGTTCCGATAAATTATAATAAAAGCTGGATACAGATTTTATAATTCGGCTCGTGGTGGTTATTTTTTAATCTATGCGGTATCAAATGAACTCAGCATTAACCTTTACATTAAAATGAATACGTATTATGACATTGTCAGTTCCCTTATCTATTTGGGTGTAGCAAAGGTATTTTGGTGCTATGGTAGTGTTAACGTTTTAATATATCTGGCTCCTTTTATTTGTCTGTTCTGTCAGTATAATATCTTCTTTTAAGGCATTCCGTTACTTTGCTTCCTTCCGTTCTAGTCATATTACTTATTCCATTCCTGTTCAATTAATCCTCTCTTTCTTTTATGCTTCTGTTTCAACCTTCCACCTACCTTTTTCCTCCAAACATCTCTTCCCAATTTTTCTTTCTTCTGTTTTGTACTTGCTAATATATTTTTTGTTTGTGCAGGTTTCGCGGGCAAAGAGTAAGGAGCATTGAGCAGCACTTCTCATTGTGCATACGAGCAAGAAAGAAGATAGAAGAACTTTTGCCACATATTTTAGTTACTCTTCAGTTATAGCAAATTGGTTTATAAACATAGATTGTAATTATTAGCGCCTAAGATTAATTTAGAGTAATTGTGTAACAAACTTTTATATATATCTATTACATATTTTATTTTATAATTCAGTTTATTCGGTAGATCTTGTATAAACTTTAATATTACTTTTACCACAAGTTCTACTGAATATCCTAGATATCAAATGAAAGATATAATAAACAATTTACATATGCACAAGCTACACAATTGTTGTAATTTAGAATAAGCTTTAGCATATATTGCACGTAAATTTTAGTATAAGTTTTATCTTTAAGATGCATTGTACATTAACTCCATAGAATAGTTTAAGTATTAGATTATTTATGTTTGTAGTATTTTTAGTGTTACATAAATGTTAGTTTAGAATTAATACAAGATTTAGTTGCTCGATCTATTTTAAGTAAATATAAGCGAAGAGTTCATAAGTATTAACTTGTAAATTTGAATTACAACATTTTTGCAACTTGTATCTTCATTGATTAGTTTAAATAAATCTTCTATAAAAGGAATTCTACTGCTCTTTTTATTTTCGCACCTTAACAATCCTTGAAACGACCTAATTCCGATCCCTTAAACAAGTACTACCGTGCATGAACTTTAAATTCGAGGTTCACAAGCGGAAAACTTGTAAAAGTGGACCTGAACATTATTAAATTCGGCGATAATTATCCAGGAATTAATGCAATGTCTTTGTGGAAATCACTGAAATTGAAGTGCCCGGAAATTCCAGGAACGTGACGTCATTTCCAAGAATCGTTGCTATCGAATACCTCCTTGCATATCATATTCTTCTAATACAAATCCACGATTTTTGGCGAGGTATTTTTGGCAGAAACTCATAGATTTAATCGCTCGGAAATTCCTGGAACGTGACGTCATTTCCAAGAATCGCTATTATCGAATATCTATTTGCATATCATATTCTTCTAATACAAATCCACGATTTTCGGCGAGATACTTTTGGCAGAAACTCAGAAATTTCAGCGCTCGGAAATTCCTGGAATGTGACGTCATTTCTAAGATCCGCCGATGTCAGATACCTCCTCGCTCATCATATTCTCCGGATACAAAGTCCAGATTTTTGCTAGAAGTTTCTGCTGAAAATCGTGGATTTGTATCAGGAGAATATGATGTGCGAGGAGTTATTCGAACCTTACCAATTCTAAGATATGACGTCGAATTCCAGGAATTTGGGGGCGCTTAATTTCGTGTATGTTTCCCAACAAATTTTTTCAGAAGAAACGGAGACTTCGACCTGCCGTCTTTAATAACGTATAGGGTAGTTTTGACAAGCTTCTCGCTTTAGGACTTTGCATTTATAGCCCGTCCACGGTACTTCTTGTATAAGGAATTGGAATTAGGTTCTTTCAAGGATTGTTGAGGTGGGAAAATAAAAAGAGCAGTGGTATTCTTTTCATTGAACATTTATTTAAACTAATCAATGGAGATACAAGTTACAAAAATGTTATAATTCAAATTTGCACGTAGATACTTAAATTAAGATATAAACTATTCTTTTATAACTATTTAAATTACATAGTACAACTAAATCTGACATTAATTCTAAATTAATATTTATGCTATACAAAAATTCTATAAAGATAAATGATCTAACTCTTCTAAGCTATTCTTTAAAGTTAATTTACAATATATATTACAGATAAAAGTTATACTAACATTTACGTATTTTATATGCTGAAGCTTATTTTAAATTGCAGCAATTGTGTAACTTGTGTGAATGCAAGTGTTTCTTACAGCTTCCATTTTATATTTAGCTCATTCAGTACAACTAGTAGTAAAAGCAATATTAAAGTTTATACAAGATCTACCGAATAAACTGAATTATAAAATAAAATATGTAATAGATATATATAAAAGTTTGTTACACAATTATTCTAAATTAATCTTAGGCGCTAATAGTTACAAACTATTTTTAAAAAAAATTTACTATAACTAAAGTATGCGGCACTAGCTATTCTTTCTTCTTTCTTCCTATTTTGCACGATGAGAAGTGCCGGTCGATGCTCCTTACTGTTTGCCAGTGAAACCTGCACACACAAAAAATATATTAGCAAATACATACCAGGGGTAGAAAGATTGTTAAGGGATATTTAGTGGAAAAAGAAAGAAGGGAGGGGCGAAATAGAAGCACAAGAGAAGCATAGGATTATTTAAAAAGGGATGGAGAAGGTCTAGCAAGAGTGACTTTGGCGAGAGCAGAGGTAAAGAAAGTGACGGAGAGGAAGATATTATGAAATACAACGGCAGAAGACCAGAAGAATAAAACGAGCGAGACATAACAATGAAAGTTTTACATATATTAGAACAGCGACACTACATAACAGCAAGAGTGATGCAATTTGATGAAAGCGAAAGAAAATGGAGTGACGAAGTTGCAAATACCTTTGTTAACACGCTTGATCGTTGTATATACATATGTACAATCAAACAAACACTGGGACTAGCAATGTTATAACACGTATTAATTTTAAGGTAGAGTTTAATATTGAGTTTCCCAAACACTTTATTGATTTGAAATTGAGAACACCAAATGGTTTTCAAGCATTGTCAACTAAGATTTATAAATAAAGATCTACATAACACATTCTGTGCTTTAAACTATGCGTACCCTGCCTTATTTACACTGAAAAGTGAGCTTTAGTGTTGCCATCTATAAAACGGTGCTTGAAACTAGACGTGTGCCTACCTTCTACACGCCATCTATAAAGAAGTATTTGGAACTACTCGTGACCTGCCTTACCGAAACACAAAACAATTTACCGACAAGGTATAGGAATCAACTGAGCGATTAGTATATGTCGTCGTTGTTAAGCTACCTGGATACGGCGATAGAGCGCGTAATGTAATCCAGAAATATGGTTTGGAATCGCCTAAACTGTTCGAATGGCTGCAAACACGAGGTGGAACCACGCGTCTGATTATCGACTGTCCATGCGGCATTACAGCATCAGTACCATTTCCAAGTCACACACAACATTACCGATAAATTTTTTAAAAATTATTTTCTCCGCTCCTGATGGTTATTGTTTAATAAATGGGATGTGAAACGAAAGGGAAACGATTATGCTACACAGAAAAAAACACGTTGCTGTAACTACAACCAGTTGGCTATGATAATAATTTCTTTAGTTGCAAAAGCAACAAAATAATTATCACACAAAATGCTACAAAATTAATTGAATGTATATGTTCGTATATTGAATATTTTGTATATATAATAATAGTTAATAAAATTAATATAATTCATATGTATCTATGTGACAATACGTTATCGTAAATCTGAAATCATTTAAGATTGCATCTTGCAATTTATACATAATTATTAAGTCCAAGCTTATATATTATATACCTCGATGCTGTATCAGTTCCACCGCTATATGTATATACTTTATGCATCATAGAATTTATATTTATTCGTTCGCGTTCTCTAGATTCTCGCGAATAAATAAGGAAATGGCGGCTGCAGCGACACCAGTGGCGTGATTATCGCAACCGAAGTCCGTTTGCCTCGAAGCTCTTCGAGACACATGTGTTTGATTCTCGAAGATCTTTCTCCTGAAATATAGATTTCCTTCATTTCACTACTTATTTTCGCATGTGTACTAAATAAGTAAATCAATGCCTACCCGAAGGAACTAAAGCAGCCACTGGGATGTGCCCAGTTCAATATTAGCCGCTCGTAGTGACTTCCGGTGAATTCGAGAAAACCTTCCATTCCACACAAAACAACTGTCAACAGCAAAATATACAAAACATGTTATAAAATAATGAATTTATGCACAACGTACATGTTACTTCGTTCTTTTCTTACCTTGTTCCATCATTAAATCTGGTGTTTGAAAAGGAAATCCACCTGCCTCGATGTCGATCAGATCTTGCAAAATGGCGGAACAGTAAGAAGTTATTAATTCCGAGGATAGAACACCTCGATCCTGTTTCATCTTAAACGAAAGGAAACACTAGTAAAATATTTGTTACTGTGCCATAACAAACAGACACAGACCAAGCACATAATCTGTTTGTATCTGTAGTAGTTCATTATTATTCATTAGCATCTACTATCATTATAATCTAACTAATACATCGCATAGTAAAATTACAAAGTAATATGAAAAAGTGGAAATACACGTTTCTAGGTGCACAATATAATAGAATCACAAACCGCTCGGGCAACTAAGACGATCAACAATCGGTGAGTTAGGGGATATCCTCTGGCTGTGTAACGGCTCGCCAATATCCCTTGACACAAATCAGGAATTCTGCGATTTCTGTTCAACGCGTTTCGAACGATTTGAACGAGGCATCGATCGCTCTCTTCTTCTTTCGGCGTTCCTTGTGTCACCAAATCTCGTATATCTCGATTAGTCAGCTTAGAGTTGACGGCCCTGTTTTCTAGTGCTCCATTCCGCCAGGTTATCTCCCGGATCCATAAAACTGGATAATTCAACGTCTCTTGCACTGCAGTAAAGCGACTATATTTTTCGTTTCCATAAAATGAATACAAATATTGTATAATAATTTTTGTTTGGCCTTCTCTTTTTCTTTCAAAATTGCTTACATAATCGAGTGTCCTGATTCTCCGGAATAATATCGTGCAACAATTGTCGTCGAGTTGAGTCACAGAGGTTAAAAATCGTTCCAAGTATGTTTCTATATTTGGTCCCAAGGTGTCGAGCATTTTCATGAAAAAGGGTGGCTGCCACGTTCGCTGTTATTAAAATTATATTATTATCACTTACAGTTCGCTACTTTTCCTTCTACTTTTTTTTTTACCGAAAATCTAAATTGCACTTTATTTTCACGGGCAGTATTGCTTATCATTGACAAACGAATGCACGTAAATAAATGCGAAAACTTTCCACAATGCTTTTAAGTACCTTGGACGATGGTCACAGAGAACGTGGCGTCGAGGTTCATTTGGTACGGTCTACGATGAATGTAATCCACTACTTTTGAAAGCGCGACTAGTTTTTGCTCTGAAATGAATGAAATGTTTTAATTAAAATAATGATTGCTAAACACTTAGGCAGTAGCACCCACAAATCTAAAACTAATATATACGTATACGTTTTAGAATTAACACAATTTTCACCAACATAGAATAAATATTTATGTATTAATTTGCAATAAAAAGAAAAACACTGTTTACAGCAATTAATCTGGAAGTAATACAATTGTTATATAAGATCTCGTACAGATATAATTTTTTAAAAAACTTACAAACTTTCATTTAAATTGAATAAAGTCCAGGACTTTTAAGAGACAGTCTCACCAAAATCTTCAGGTACAACGTTTCCATAGCTCCACGGCGAGAAACCACAGAAAAGCAGGATTGCCCAAACAGCCATAAACCTTCCAAGTGTTTCCATGCGTCCCTTTCACGTTCCCGAAGAAACTGTTTCTCCATTCCTCCAGGACTTTATATCCACATCCCCACCGCACCGTGCAACCCCGTGCAACCCCGTGCGTCCGCGTGATTTTAACGAAATTAAAATTAAATCAAGATTAAGACGATCCTATTCGTCACGTGCACGCGTCGTCGGAAGCGTCGCCACTTTTCTTCATAAAGAACGACGCCGCCAATCCAAGAGTGTAAACTTCCGAATGAAATCGCTTTCGGATACAGTTTGTATTCTTCATTAAGTTTCGCGCGCACCGAGAAGCGATATCTCGAAACAGTGAAATTTCGTTCCTCGCTGCGAAGTAAGAGAGACAAATGGCGAACGATAGATTTCGATTAATGCCAAACTGGGTCGAATGGGATATCGATTTTATTCATTCTATTCATAATAGCGTTACAATGCACGGCGACAATTTATTGAGATCAATCGGAATAGACGATTTTAGAGTAAATTACGGAATTATGTTGGGCGTGATTATTTAAAAACAATCAGGATGAAATGGATTCATGTAATCGCCGGAAACGCAACCGGTTACCCCGGGGCTGAGTCTCACGCAACTTCCTGTCCTCTTCCTGGTCTAAAATATAGTGCACGATACTGTACATGTATGTAGAATGTTTCGATACACGGAGTATAGTTCGAAATATCGCGATGGTACTTACGACTTGATACTCGATCTGACAGAATCTACCTTCGATATCGTTCGAGTTATCCTGCATCGATTTTATCTGCAAATGTAGAGATCCGACAATTGCGCGGAGATTGGGATATTATGAAAGAATAAATTGATAAAGTGTTGCAGGAGTTTCAGAAATGATTAAATCAAGTCGTTTACCATATTGGGATAATCGTGTGCCATAATTACTGGACTTTGAAGATTGTTTATTAAATCAGCGGACTCTACTGTTCTAGTTGAGGTTCTCGTTGCGGTGGCCAACATTAAAATTAACACGACGAAGTAAGAAGAGTTCGACATCCTTTAAACAGGACAAAGAAATATTTAAATACAGTAATTTTCTTCACAGATTTTTGTATATAATTATTAACCAACTTGGTCTAATGTTAAATATATATTTAAATAAATCTAGCGTAATTACAAAAATAGACTAACTATTATGTATGTTGAAAAAAAAACAAAGTAATAAAATTGCAGTTTTCCCTGCAACACGGTTTTAGAATAATTGAACCTTCCGCAATGAATTAATATGGAATATAAAAACAAGTGGTGTAATGTATTAATGCGAATACACTATAAATGGTATAACTATTTTTATATTTATCTCGATTTCAGGTAAAATTGATTCAATATCTGTTAATGAAATAATATGGGTTTAAGAAATATAATACTTCTGTATAAGATATAAAAAAGATATTACTTACGTTCTAACCATTTATTCCTAAACGCTTCTTCAATCGAGAAGGAACATTAAGAGACGCCGCAGAACTGTCGTTGATCTAGATACAGGCATCTTTTATATTCCACGAGAAGCCAATAAATTTCTTTTCGATTACGAAAGGGTTTCGACTACCGGGGGTGTTCAGATTGTTTTTTGAAACATTAATTAGGGCACGCCACTGTTTGTAATTTCCTTGCACGAATGAAGAAATACTGTTTAGCAGAATTATCGTATTCATAGATGATTTTTACCGATCCAACAGTGTTCCGTCATATATGGAATCGATTTCTACGTTCGCATTGAAAAATTCCGTATTCTAAATGGAAAAATGTCGAAATCTTCGATTCAACGCTTGACATTCAAAACGCTGCCTTGAAGATGTGAAATTTGAAATTTTAAACTGCTAATTTGAAATTTAAAACGCTATAAACTCTCACCTATATAGAGAGCAAAATATTCGAAATATGTCTCACAAATATTGCAGATTTAATTTTACGATTTAAATGCGAAAGAATAAATGAAAGAATTTATGAAAATAATCGTTCGTTCGTTTATTTGTTTCGTAACATCGAGTACAGTTAATAAACAATTGATGATCACGACGAATGGTTACAGGTGATTCTTTTTTTCTATAGCAATTGCATCGTCAACGAGTGATTTCAACATATAAAATGTTGAATTTACTTCGATATTTATCATTACGAACATCTGTACGGTACGTGATAATATTCGATCGTAAGATATTCAACTTACGGCTACCTACATAGTGTAACATTGTAATTGATATAAAACTGTGGTTCACAGACGTAACAACATCTCCTCTTGCTAATAATCCCATAGTATTTATCAAAATGGTTAAAACCATAGGTTTGTTATAAATTACTTTTTCTCTATTCATGACTAATATTTTCCTTTTCCACTGATCCTCATATATTTTCCCTATATACACTACTAAGGTGTCCGTTGCATTTTTGTTAAAAAACCGTGCGAAATTTGTTTCCGTATATCTAGTACACTGTACAGGTCCAAATGATATGTCCAGGATTGAAAAATATGCCGTAAAATCAATCGATTTTTACCTACAGAACAGTTATATTCATCAAAAGAAACTAAAATTGTGTCAGCCTATCACCAGCCTTTTGCAATATTTTAATTACCAAGATAAACTATCGACGTATAGTTAAGTGGATTTTACAAACACATATATGTACATACATTAGAGGCTTAACAGCAAAGATATACATATATTCACATAATTTACACGAGTATGCTCCATAATTAAATTTATAATAGCAGTTATACACCTATGCTTCGAATGTAAATCATTCTACCTTACCCTTCCTGGTCACATTTAGCTACTGCTTACACCTCGATAAAACATATGCTTTTGTAAAAGTCAGTCTCAAAAGTGCAACTTAACATACAAATAATAATTATATCTTTTAACACGTTACAGTTGAATAAACGTATAATGATCGTACCTACGAACATAGTGCAACAATTGAACGTGGAATATAATTTACTATGCGTTACTAACAATATTGTATTCGGGTAAGTAAAAATTCGGACGCATGTTTCAATCTCTAATCAATGTTTTGTGTACAAGACTAACACGGATGTACCTTTGCTATTTATAATACAAAACAAATTGGAAACAGCCGACAGTCTTCCTACACTACACGATTCCAACGCAATGTCCGTTCGCAACAATTCAGAGACTACATATAAAATTGAATAAATTTACCAACAGTTACCCTTTTACCCTTGCAATTGTTATTATGTGCACGGTGAAAAACAGCTTCAGAAATGATTTTGTTGTTCGGGAATATTCTCGAATTCGTTTTGCATTTGATACCTATAGTCCTCGGCAACAAACACAATTAGCAAAAGCATCGGCAGTCGAAAACGTGACTGCCATCCGAGTTTCAACATAAAGATTAACGCCCGATGGAACGTGCCACCGCTTCCTAGGAACATCTCTGTAGTCATCGCTTTCATGATCGTGGTAATCATGTAGAGATCGATTGCGATCCTTGCTAACTATTATTGTCCTTGGATTACTTGTCTTGAAATTAACAGGAAAATTCGCAATAATCGTTTAATCAACCAAGTACATGCTCCAATTTAACCTGTTGGAAAATCGAATATAGGTTATACAAGTAGTTTCGTAAGTGTTAAATCCTTTATATTACTTTGTGGATTAAACTAACCTCGAAAAAGGCATAGATAAGGTCACCTCTAAATTCGTACGGAAAAATAGTAACTGACGTCGAATTATGTACAATACATGAATCACTGACGAATCTCGTGGACAATTATACAACGATCAGCACATTTAGCGATTAATCGATTGTTCAAAGTACTTGTTAAACCTGGCGAGCATCACTTGTCTACAATTTCTTATGCGTTTATAATGTGTTTATCGCGGGCCACCTTTTATATAAACACGAGTTTGACAGTAAACATTTACCGTAGGTGACGCGTGTATTGTACTATCGATAGGTGATCGATAATTCGATATATCTTCCCAGACTTCCCAATTTTGAAAGGCAAGGCGCCAATTTATCCGAATACATAGTTCGGAAAACTGTAATACATTACTCTTGTCTGCAAATATTCTTATCGAACACAAACACCTACTATTCGATAGAACACCGAAGTCTCTTAAACACTAGCAGGATAATTATGTATGCAAATAGTGCTAATCGCTATATTATTCGTATTTGAAATGATTCAAAATTAGATTTGCAAATGGATGATTCGTGCTACTGTCGAAACATCGAAATTTGAATAAGCGCCGTACAATTATCCTGCCATCTAGAGAATAGATCGAGTGGCAAGCTGTAAGTTACAGCCGATATCAGTGTCATAGTTCTTGATGAATGGTGGGGTCAGACCGTACAAACATATTAAACGAGCAATATTAAGCAGTCCGTTGGTAACACATTCGCAGCGATGAACATTAACTTCGAGGGAAAACGTATTCTTGTAACAGGTGCCGGACAAGGTATGTTAGAAAAATTCAACTGGAATTTAACCCATGTTACGATTTATTTCAATTTTCGCATATTTTTGTTTTACTCCCTTTTATTTTCTTCTACGCGCCATTAATACATACATACTCGTCAAGTGAACATTTGAATGAGGCTAATCAGCATAGTATTTCCTGTTTTTTATTCAGCCAACGTAAATTGCGATAATACTTATCTTGAACCGTAGACCAAACGAAGATTAATATTTTCCATCAATCAATTAACATATTCAATGGAAAGTTTCAGTATTACTAACGATCCATTGTTTCTTTTTTCAATTGCCATTTAAATATATAGATTACACTATCTAATTAAATATTTCATTCCGCCCTATTAACCTCCCAATGTCTGTCCAGGAAATACCATTCCCCTGCAAATTATATTAAATTACTTATCTTTTATTAACTACAACCGCATTCAAAATTTAAAAAAAAAAGATCAATAGAATATCAAGAAAAATAAATCATCCATCGCGAGCTGACAATAAAAATGATATAATAAATTACTCCATGACCATAGATAGATCATCTTCATTTACCCTAAAAACCGTTCATAATTGAAGCTTTTATAGCTATAAGCCTATAGCGTAGGGAAATGATTGGTCGTTTAATAAATGAAATTAATCGCAGGTATTGGCAAGGAATTGGCCCTTCGTCTCTCCAAGTATGGAGGTCAAGTGGTAGCGTTGTCAAAGACGAAGAGGAACCTGGAGATGCTGTGCGCAGAAGATCCTCGTATTCAGACGGTCTGCGTCGATCTGAGCGATTGGGACGCCACCAGGGAGGCTGTTCAAACCGTGTTACCAATCGATCTTCTGGTGAACAATGCCGCCGTTGCGCGTCTAAATGCATTTTTCGACACCACACCGGAAGATTTCGATTCGACGTTCACCATAAACGTCAAGTCGGTCTTAAATGTCTCTCAGGTGGTGGCGAAGAATATGATCGACAGAAAGATTAACGGTAGCATCGTTAATCTTTCCTCACAGGCTAGCCAGGCTGCGTTAAAGGACCACGCTGTTTACTGCGCCTCCAAAGGTGCAGTAGATATGCTATCGAAGTAAGCGGAAACAGAATTCTTACTTCCTTTAACACGTTCTGTACGTGGTCAGAGAGAAAAAAGTATAAGATTGTAAATAGTAAAATACATAGTAGCCACAGAACATAGTATTAAAAGCTGAATCGACTATTATACTATAATACATCATAAAAGCGCAGCGTCATGTACCTACGTCATTTTAGCTGCAAGTGATAACGCACGATTTAAATTTGAAATAAGAAGCGCTTTTTTCAGGACAATGGCTCTAGAACTTGGACCGCATAATATACGCGTGAATACCGTAAATCCGACGGTAATTATGACGGAAATGGGCAAGCTAGGTTGGAGTGATCCAGAAAAAGCAAGGACTATGTTGAGCAAAATACCATTGGGTCGATTCGGGGGTATGTAACCATTTCCTTGCAAAAGACAGATTTTTGACGTATAATGAATTCTTCTCTTTTTTAATGTTAGAAATAATTGTTGTATGATTAAACCTGCAGAAGTATCCGAGGTGATCGATGCGATAGTATACCTGTTGAGCGATCGCAGTTCTATGATTAATGGCGTCTGTCTGCCAGTAGATGGAGGATTTTTGGCGATGTAAAACCACTCGTACGAATCTCATTTACGATAAACTAACCGGAATCTCGCATTTTAAGCGCAGTCATACAACTAAGAAAATGCTGTTCTACCAGATAAATCAGTAGAAACTTATACCTTTGGACAAGCACGTTAAATAAAAAGAACTTTATTAAGTAAGAAATACTATTCTTTTTTTTCTTCATGAAATTCGTTGCTGGGTTACCTTCTTTTCCTTTATAATTAAAAGTATTATCTAAATCACATCAATAACAAATATAAAAACCGTGATGAAAAAAAAACCAGTCAATTCGGGATGACAAGTGAAGAAGAGAAAGGCGAACATGTTTATTCGTTTATCTCGTTTAATTTAAAAAACGCTTCGTTTCCTCTTTTTTTTCTTTTTCCTTTTCTTTTTATTATTTAACTAGAATTCGGCGAGCAGGCGACGAGGGGCGCCACGAAACAAGGAGCGACCCGCCGCGAGAAAGGAAAACTCGTTATTTCTGCAAAATATTTAGAAAACGGAACGCTGTCCCATTTCGTCAGCGCACCCCAGCCGCCGCCATTTCCGGTCTAAAACAAACGGTCGCTTTCTGCACACCTAATCGATACATTTACTCGATACTCTACGGTGAACATAAAATGCCGGAGAAAAACGCGAAATCAGACTGCCAAGCACGGAACGTTCGCGTACGATAACTGATCAGACACATTTTCTTTTTACATTTCACTTGATCATTCCAGCATGGATTTCGTCGCGGCCATCTTTCTCGATCAACGCAAACAAGCGTCACTCGCGCTTCCGCACAAATTAATCTTTTATATGCCGGCGATTCTTAATCGTCTTTCAAAATCGCGCAACAAATACAAAAAAAGAACAAACAAAAAAATATGGAGACAGTGTAAAATAAAAGAAGAAAATAGCAAATTAATAATACGTATAGACTTGTCGCAATTTCTTTCTTCATTTCCTCTCTGCACTTCCTTCGCAACAGTTACTCCGTCGCTTCGCGTGTGTGTTATATAAAAAATTAATTACATACCACGGCATCCTTCGTGAACTTCAAAAAATACACGTCTACACGTCGCATATTAAGAATCACTATCCTACGATTCGATAGAGTACAATGTATGTATTAAAATCGGTAAACACGTAGAAACGGTGCTTTATCGACGCACCATCGTATTCGCGCTGCTCGGAATCACCACACAGTTCGGCGTTTTTATATATATATATATATATATATATATGTATGTATGAAATAGCTGCCTATTTTGATTATTAATTCTGCTGTCCGGAAAATCGTGTCCATGTCGTTAATCTATGTACCGCTCGCACGGCCATAATTATTTCCAATTATATGTAAAGAATTAATTTTACATCGATATGCGTCCGTCTACCAAAACAAGGGGACAATACGAAATAAGGACAGAGAGGGGAATAGATGGATAGATAGAGAGGGAGAGAGAAAAGGTGAAAAGCAATGAGAAAACTCGTACATCCCCACGCATCACTCGATACGCCATCGTCGCCATAATGAATTATGCATTGTATACCGATGGACGAACAAGTTAAACGGACAACGACGATCAGCAATTTCTTTTCTTTTTTCCTTCCTTTCCATATATACTTCCTTTATATACAATTGCACTTTACGAGTTAACAAACTCGAATTAAGAATGCCAAAATAATTGAAGCTTAATTTCCTTGAGTTTCCCACGATCGACCCAACGGAAACTATAGTCCTCGTTCTTCCAATGGGGGAGAACAAAAATCACTGATCAGAAAGAACGTAGGACGAAGTGTGACGGATATTCTCCCGAGAATTCTCTTATTCGTATATCCTTCATATGAATACGAAAATACAATGATTAACCGTGGGTCGACGTATGAATCGCGCTCGATCGTTTAAGCATAATCCCGAAATTTATACGCTCCCTTTTGTTTCGTCGCTCTTACACAATAATATCGGCGTCGATAAATCTTCGTCTCCTTCTTAGTTTTCATTTCTTGTGCTTTCTGTTATCGCAAGTCGATCAGCGCACCGTTACTTCTTTCATTTTCATTTCGTTCATTTATTTCGTTACTTGATGCATCCCTGCGCTCTTGCCATCCTCGAAGATCGTGCATACACAACGAACACATACATACACGGTCGCGTTCATGCACGCACATACAGGCACGCGCTATGATAGGAGAAACTATGAAAGAACATGTGGCGAAAGCGTCGGTGTATATTCGGCTTGTACAACGAGAATCGATTCCAAGGAGAGAATGCATAGGGTCCTTAGGAAACGCAATTCAAACGACACTCTCTGAACTCGTTTTACGATCGCCGTTCCGACTAAGGCGTTTGCCCCCTCAAACACCTGCCAACGGATTAAACTCGACGATTAAAATCCGTGGGTAGCCTAGAGACGTTTAGTCGATCAGTTAGCCGCTCGTGCTTTTCATCAACCTACAAAGAAAGAAAACGTGAATGCAAACAAAGGCCGAGTCTCAAAGATGGCAAGAGTTGTTTGTTTTTATTCTTATTTCTCTTTTCTTTTCTTTTCTTATTTATTTTTGTTGTCTAGCAGAGTGCAACGAAAGCCCGCGAATATTTTTATGTCTACCTCCCTCTCGCGCCACGCGAACAAATCACACATACAAGCGCATCGTTCCCTTTCAAAAACATTTCTCTCTCCAGCGACACACTCTCGTCCTGGGTACCTTTGTCTTCCCTTTTCTTTGTCTCACAACAGAAACAATGAAAGTCGGATGAGTGATTGTAGTAATGTAGAGGCGAAACGATGAAACGGAATAAGATGAAGGGATAGAAGAAGGCAAGCGAAAAAGCTCACAGCGGTTCCATTCGTGATTTGCTTTTAAATGCAAACGCCTCTATCTCTTTCACACGGCGATACGTATACGCGATGCATATGTATATCGGACGTGGGTATACGATACGACACCAGGACTAAAATACAGAAAGGTACTCGTGAGATACAGGTATCGCTGTGTGAAAAAAGATCTTTCGTTTCGTCTCGCGAGACGCACAGGGGAACAATGATCGTTCTTGGTACACAAACACGCCTCATCTTAATTTATAAATCGTTCTCCCTGTGGGGATAGGTAGATCATAGTAAATTCCATGTACCTATATGTACATATATAGAAAATCGTCTCGCGAATCGATACATGGTCGATTTTAGTACACTCGAAGTACGTTTGCCCGCGAATTCGACCTCGATCCTGTGTGATCGTCGTGACGCTTCGTCGACGTCTATCGATCGATCGATTTCATTCGAATTTGATAAATATATATATTATGTTATCGACTTGAGAACAAAAATCGATGAATGGCAAGGAACACGTAATACAGAAAATGTCGTGGTAACTATTGTATTCGACATTTGTACATTTATATTTCATATAAAGAAAAAGATTCTAAAAAGCTTCCAAACTTATTGGATCTTTCTCTCTCCAAAAAGAAGACGTGAAAATATGTGAAAATGGGCAAAGAAGAAAAATAATACATACATATTCCATGCATCAAAAGAAAAATTCAAATGAAATCAATCCTTCCACCTTTCGTTTTCGCTCGAGACAAAAAACCTTTCCCACACGAGAACAGTACTATAAAAAACTAAAAGTAAAAAACAAGTTCTACTTCCTCGCGCTTCTTCTCTGGACGTGCCATCCCTGTTACTCTAATTTTGCTATAAGTTCAACAAAATTTCGCGAGTCAACGCAATATAATTACGCTAAATATAAACTCCAATAAACAATCGAATTTCTCGATGTAACAACGTTCACGATCCTCGATCGAACCGTTCCCCTTTTCCTATATATTCTTTCTTCGTCACGCGTTCTTTCACCGCCGCGTCCACCCTTAATTAAATACTTTGCCGTGTCTCGGCGTGTACACGAAAATTAAACCCCCGAAACACCTCGCGTGACGACAGAAACAGAGAGCCACCTTCTCTGAACCGCGATTTCGAAGAACGAGTGCGAAAAAAAAAAGAAGAAAAATTTCAATAAAAATCACACTCTCGTGCTCCATAATAATCCTCCTCCCTCTCCTCGGTCCGCGTCAACCCTTTGGTCACACGGTTCTCGCGAGGGCGCCCACGTACACGCGTGTCGAAAACGCAAATATACACACCGCCAGGTAACAGAACCGTACACACTGGAGACAGACGATGATCGTCAGAGATGAGTTCCGATATCCGTTCAACGATTCATCAAATTTAATCCACCCTTGTTCGACAATTTTCGAAAAATATTAATAGAATCGTATTGCAAAATAAACGAAGCCATGATAGAGAGAAACAAGATCCGCAAGAGGTAGTAGCAAAGCGAGGGGAGGCACGAACAATGGCGAATGAAAGAAAAATTCAGCCTCGATGTACGCGCGATTTCACTGCTACTCGTGGTAAGAAAAATTACGATAATAATAGCAATAAAAAAGGACAAAAAATACAAAAAAGTATAAACGACACGGACACGAGAATTGAACAGTACGCTGAATCGATAATTAATTTCATAGAATCGTCACCCCCCTTCTATTTTTTTTTTCCACAATTTATTCCCTTCAACCAATACAACCGATTTCTTCATTTTCTTATTAAAATTTTTTTTTGTCATTTTTCATGTCTTTTACCTTTCACGGTCAACGATTATCCCTGAATTTCGCTAGTCGCACACTGCGTGCAATAGTGCACGCACGCACGCACGCATACACACACGCACACACATACACAAACATATATTGTGGAAGGTGTTATTTTTTCAACACGAAATCCCGGGGGGGGGGGGGGATCGGCCACGATTCTTCGTGGAACGCTTATCGCAACGGGTCCTGACTCCGTGTGCTTTTCTTCAAGTTTGCTTCGACGGAGATCGGATCGTGCGATCGGTTCGACTTGATTTTCGCGCCTCTGTCGATTTGGGGATCGCGATTCCGCGTGTTCGTTAATTTCGTCGTCCGTGATCCATCGTCCAGCCTTTGATGCCGATTTTGTCTATGTACAAATTGTATTTTCAATTGTGGAATGTATAGGGAGGGAGGGTTGTTGGTGGTAGTGGTTATAGGACTAAGGGCGGTAAATCTAAATGCGCGTTTTATAACAGCAACCACCAATGATTTGGTTTCTGTGGATTTAATTCTTTTCCTTTTTCTTTTGCGATCACGGGGAAAGAATCGTTCAGATGGGTTAGCAGAAACTTTGGCTAAAAAAAATATGCAAGTCCTTACGGCAAGCACTACTAATTCGTGAATCCTCTGTGAGAACCAATCGATGAGCAAAGCACCGTCGCACGAAACAACAGTCCAAAAAGGGGAAAAATCCTGCGAAATGGAAACGATGAGAAATCACTGCGACAAAAGAAAAAAGGTAAAACAATGAAAACCATAATCGAGATCGCGTACTGTACACTCGCCACCCATCCTGAACATCGTGAAACATCGCCTAGTACAGGGCGTGTCCGATATTCGATACACGCTGCCTCGTTCTGTGTCGATCTTTTATTAATAAAAAAAAAAGAAAAAAAGTACAAAAATAACAGAAAAAGCAGCATCCACCCTTCGTGGCAGGGGTTGTTTTCGTATCAGTGTAACGATCGTTTTGCTTCCAGTTCGTAACACTGTTCGACGATCATATCCACGATTGCACGTAGAGACAGTCACGTTCATAGTAATCTTGGTTTGCGCAGTTTCGTTCACAGTCGCGGTACAATAAACATTAAACGATCGACGTACACATCTAGATTCTTATTGAAATTCCGGTCTACCCCGTTGGATCGCGCGTTGTCGTTCCTTTGGCAAAGACTCGTTCTATGGATCCTGTTAGTCCCGGACACGTTGGACCGCCAGTTTCCGGTTCGTTGCAGGTTGCGCCCATCGATCCTTCGCTACTCTTAATCGGTTACGACAAGCGTAGATCGTCCGTCGATCGTGAATAATAATCCATTAGCGTGTCCTTGGAGCAGAAATGTTCTCCGGTTGATTGGGGTGTTCTCGTGTAGATTAGCCGCAGCGATTTACGTACTGACGAGGATTATCGCGAGGAATGATCGAGATCGATACGTACGTTCCGATATTGCTTCTTCTTCCAAAGGTATTATGTATACCGTCGACAATTATTTAATGATTATTGTTCACGAGGACGATGTTGCGGGAATGAAAGTGAAAGATAAGAAAAAGAAAAAAAGAAACGGCGATGATGAGTGGAGAAGAAGTCTATGATTGAATTGCGTTTTGAACGTTTTTGCCCAGCCTGATTGACAAGATCGATAGATCGTGCAGTTTGTACGGTAATTTTACATATATATATATATCATTGTACTGACGTTACTTTGAAATAAAATACAGTACGAATATTTGTATACAATTATCGCGCTACCTGCTTTCACACGTCCATTCGAACACGACTAAAAATTCCATCCGTTTGTGTGTGTGTGTTTGTTTAAAATAATTTTTCTCTGCCTCTCCTTTCCTTTTTATTTATTTATAATATTCGGCCCAATTTCGTCTGCGTCTTCGTAGCTTCGTCGCACGTTTCTCATTTTATTCTCCGGCTCTGCTCCTTCTTTGGGAATTTTCCTCTTATTTTCCTCTTTTGGGTACTCGACGAGGGTTACTCTGTGTCTGTTTCATATTTTTATCATCCGCCTATGACGTCAGCTGGTATTCAACATTATAATACACGTATCTTCTATGTACAATTGTTTGATTCGTTTAGTTGCTGCGTCGTCCATTTATTTGTCTTTCTTATCTTTCTATTATTTATTTCTATAGAGAAATCGTTAGTACGGTTCTTCGTTTCGTCTTTTGGACCTGGGCGAACCGAAAGTGTCTTCTCAACGTGACGATTCATTATTCTTATTGCTTTATTGGGGAGGTTAATTTCGATGTCGAATCGAACGCACGATGCGAGTCAATGGTTATAAAAAATGTTTATTTTCCTTTATCCTGTTTCTTCTTCTTTTCGTCTGGTCGAGGAGGACGAGGAGAATGGAGAACGCAGCGGTGTCTGTGTGTAGTGTGTGAGACGTAGGAGGATCGAGAGCAAGAGACACGAGAAGCGAGATCTTTCATTTTTATTTTTACTCTTTTTTGTCCACTCGCGACTTGGGCCTGGGAGAGGTCAGAGTTGTGAAGGATCGCAAGGCGAACACGCTTTCGTATTATTATTATTATTATTATAATTATTCTTATTGTTATTACGATTTTTCGTCCGTTTTAGAATCCACGATCGTTCAGTATTTTTTGTTTGTTTTATAGTTTTTCGTCGGTGTCCGCTACCGTGGCACAGGAGATTACTTTAGCCCCCTCTTTGCCTACTTTTGCGATTTAGAATTAGTGTCTTAGCTTTCGGTTACCTGCAAAAAAAGTCAACGAAAGAACATAAAGCGGAATTCCAGTGTATTGTGTAGCCGAATTTTCAATTTTGTTATTTACTTTCTTTTTATATATATATTTTGCTTGCGATTATTTTCTTTCTCTTTTGTGTTTCTCTAAATTAACACTTTCTTCCGTAATTATAAGTATCGTGTACCGTCAACTCGCGAGAAAATATTCAGAGCGGGAGAGAGAGAGAGAGAGAGAGAGAAGATGGAAAACACGGAAAAATAATAAAAATGAAAATAGTAAGGAAAGCAATGTGCATGCGAATGCCCATAGTGACGTCGGTATGCCAAGTGCAATCGATTTTTTTTGCATTTTCGTCGAGATATAAGTGTAAGAAATAATTACAACATCATTGATTAAGTTTCAGTATTAGAAACACAGTGAGTGTGTTGACTATATGGATGCTTACTTATAATCGTGGCTAATCTTTATTAACTCTCAACTTTCAACGATTCGGCTTGATCTATGAACTTGCTCTAATGATCGTAATAGCAGTTCACTGATAACATTAGCTAAAGAAAATACTAGTGACACAGTAATTCGTTTTTAAAAATTATATCAAGCAGATGAGCGATGCAATTCATATATTTCTTGTTTTGATTATTATATGAATTATTTTCATTGGTTTTACTGTAATTCATTATTCTGACGAAAGCAATTGTGGCAATTGTTCATATGACATTAATTCTTGAACATGTTTAAAAACGTTATTGTTACGAGGAGGCACGAGGATCGATATTATTGTTACTACTGCAACGACTGAGCAAAGTGTGAAGAGAATCAATTAAAGTTCCACGCGTTTATTAGCTGAATCGATTCAACAAGTCGATTATTGAGTTTCGAATGCTTCAGCCCTGTCGTGAGCGAATAATAATCCAATTAACAGCTGCAATCGTAGACGAAAGAAATCACTGTGTTTAATTGGCAAACGTAACTATTACTTCAGTCCTGTTGGATAATTATTAACAACTATTAGCAGCATTAAATGAATGTCGCGAATTATTTATTAATTCAATTAGCTCAAATAATTATTCGCTATCAGCGTCGAGCGAGAAAATATTAACCAGAGCAAATATTTAAATGTTAAATTAATCATTTTATAATCGATCGGTCAACAATCTCAGGTTTCCTATTTTTTTCTCGTTACGCTCCCATTCTCGACAGGTGCTATTTGCATGTCTTTCGAAAGTCAAGCACGAAAATAATCTAGCGATACACGATTTCGAGCATTCGATATTCCCTACGATCGACGACACTGGGCATATCGACCGACGTGAACGACGCACGCGTTATTTCATTCCAGAATTTATACCTTGAGATAATACAGTGACTCGCAACAAATCTTGTCAGTAAATGGTAGGATATTTAAATCGTTCGTGGAACTAGAATTGCTCGAATTCAAAATAAAAGTTTTGTCATTTACTGTTCCTTGCTTGTAGAATTATCACATGAAATTTATTTCAAATATAACAAATTTGAGCATCGACCAAGTGCTTTGGTAGTAAAATTTAAAAAAAGAAATCAGGGAGAAGAATTGAAAAGGTGGTGTTATACAGAGATGGAATTATTATTCTTAAGATTTGAAGGTAAGCGTCCAGTGAGACTGCTGTATGATTTCAAGGAATTTTCAGATCGATTAGTTTTCATTGCACACCGTTCACGTGGTGCATTATATCGGAGGTTCACGTTGCGAACACGTGATGGAAAGCAAGTGAAGGTGAAATTATATAAAAGATACCAGGCGGGGCCACGTGAGTAGAGGACAGAAGCTAATATTTTACGTGCCTCTTTTGTTGCGCTTTTGTTGTTTACAAAAAAATACAAAATACTATACAGAGATAGAGAGAGAGCGAGATATGTGTTTCGAAATGTGACGTAAGGAAAGAACCAGAATCCCAGTGCACCAGATACAGCAGGCAGATATAATCGCAGCAACGTTGCACTTGGAAAGAATTTTTATTCTTTTCTTGATTAAATAAGTCTTTTGCTCGTTTCTAAATTATTATTACTATTATTATTATTGTACAGAGCTGAAATGATAAATTCTTATACACAGGATTTCATTCCCATTTAACTAGGATAATCTTCGAATAACAGACAAAATTTTTGTTTTGCAAAATAAATAACTCTACGTTCACATTTTACGACTTGTGACTTTAATAAACTCCGCATCCACCCTTACGAATTTTAAGATAAAGTTTTATCGTACAAGGTTCAGAAGCAAGACAGACTGTGATCATCAAAACAGATAATAATAATAGTGATAATACAAATATTTTAAATTCACGAAATTCCAAAAGCACGAGAGAAGATAATATATACTTCTATTATATACTGTGCAGAATATTGTTCTGTATAAATATGTACATTTGACCATTTGCAAATCTGTATACACTCATGTATTAATTAGTAACAATTAATATTCTTTCCAAATGACAAAACTGTGCACTCCCCTCCACTCCCAATTCATTCCTCCCTGGATCTACGCCAATCGAGGGAGAACCATGCCACGGTATCAAGACACCAATCTACCATGTAAACAAAAACAAAAAAAGAAACAAAAAGATAGTAGCCTGACAAATTAGAGCTCAATGCAACTAAACACTGACATCCATCATCGACCTCTATAATCCACAAGCACAGGAACCACTCGAACGAATCACAATTCGGAACGAAATTTAAGTAGACAGAAATTAATAGAATGAAATAAAATAAAAAGAACACGAGTCGTGTAACTCAATAAGTTTAACACGAGTTCGGGCTTAGAAATTTCTTCTCTTCTCACATATGTATGTATATAATTGTACGCAGTTGAATTTTTACAATATTCTCGTATTTCTTACGTCGACGAACTCCATCTCAACCCTTTGCCTAACGATTTTTCATACTATAACTCGAGCCTGTGCTGGCTATTTTTAATTGAATACTTTCATAGAACAGTCGCACAGTTTCAACAATTCACGATAGTCTAATTCTTCTTTTCAACTTTCAATACCGAGCAAAATTATTATTCTTTACCATTTTATGTATCGACGAATGAATTAAATGAATACTCTTGAACGTTGCTTTCCCCTTTGCAATGATATAAACCGTCTGAAAATTCTATAAAACATAACAATAATAACTTTTATTCTATGCAACTTATTGCGATACTATTTACACGTAACTACAAAAAGAAAGTTAATAGTTTATAACAATTGCTTGGCATAGACGAAGCATAGACTTAATTAAATTTTCCAATCGAGATTTCGTTAACAATTTTTCTACACTTTTGCAAAGGAGCGAAAGCCGCCCAATTAGAACCACATTCTTCGTTACTTACTATACGAAACGCCAAAGAAATTAGTGTTCAAAGAATTATTACAATCGTTATTACATTTATTGCATAAAGTTATTATATTTTCCCCCGGGTACTGTATGCCCTCGCGAACACGAATGCCCCGCGTTATCGTAAGGCAAAGGGTTAAAAAGCGTTTCCTTCCTTTCCTCGTTTCGTCGCAAAACGAAAATTCGACGATGTGAGAATTATTATTAAATTACTATTAAAACTAGAAACAAAGAAACGTGACGCGTATGCGAACATAAGAATAGAAATAAGAAGAGACAATAATTGGAGACGATTCATACGCCATGTCAATTCTGTACATGAGTGTCGAGATGTCGTAGAAATCCTTCGAAGAAAAGAAAAAAAAAACACGCAGGCCAGAAGACGAGGAACCATGACTCGATGGAAGAAAGTTGCAACAGCATCGATCGAAAGATCAAGAGATCAAAGAGTTAAAAAAAAGGAGATCATATTGACATACTTCACTTGCAAACGCGATTCTTTCTTTTTCTTCTCTTTTTTTCCCCCTTCCTTTCCATTCGTACTTGTGCGCAATGCTCCATGCAATCTCTAACCGCAGCACCATGTGTAAGCAGCTCGATGAATTTTATACACGTGTACGGAAAAAGACCAGACAATACAGAACAGGGACAATTGTTTCAGATCTGACGGTGAACTGAGACACTGGTGAGGAATTTTTGTTTCTTTTGTCACGTGAGCAATGGTGATACTAATTGGTGTTCTGTACGCGTTTTATTGTATGTATGTGCATCGTGGAATTTAAATGGATACCTTACTATCATTGTTTAAATGTTAACGATAATCATGAAGTTTAACGCTTTAGATTAATAATTGAAATTGACCAGGCAACATTCAATTTCTTTGTCCGCGTTCCGAAGTTTAAAATTGAAAAATTTCTAATGAAAAGTCTGTACCAATGTAAAACCAGGTTCTTCTCGTGTTGACCTGAATGCAATAGAAGGGTTAAGAATAGTGAATAGTGAGTGTGAAAAAATGGACAAATATTTTCTTACTTAATATATACATTTTTTTTGTTCTATTTTATTTTATCATCTAAGGAAACGATTTTTCTATTCCCCTGTCCAAAGAAGAGAATTTCCCTTGGCATGTATTTACTGCAGACTTACATTTAATTATATCCTATTAATTATCAGCCCACTTGTTTTATGCAATAGTAAAATTGTGTACATTTACTGTTTTTACGAGTGAAAAAGACCGATATATACTTTGTTCTCTGTATGGCGTAAAAGATACGAAAAACGTGTTGATAATGTGCTATCGTACAGAAATCACCTGTGACACTTCACGTGACAAAATAATGACTGTCTATTCGTCGTTTCAGTGGTAACCAACCTGAACGTTCAACCACTCACACCAGACCCATATTTATTATTTATTATCCATTATTATTATTATCGTATCCTTCGTTTGCAATCTGACTAATGAGAATCTACCAGTTTAATGCTGCAAACGAGCGATACACGAGGAGACTTGCCAAAATTATTTCCACAAAAAACCAGAAACGAGCAAAGAAAAATAATAATAATAATAGTAATAAAAAGAAAAAGAACACACACTGGAAAAGTGCGAAAGGTTAAACATTCGATACAAAATAGACCTCGTTGAAAACCAAATATGAACACGTTCGTTGCAATCGACGTATTGTACATATGATAAAAGAATTCTTCTATCGACGATATGAAAGCACACGGTGAATCAGACAAATTTTTCACAAGAAACTAAATACAATAATGTTACTAGTTAATCCCGGACGGTATGTTCGCGTGATATAATTGGAACAATAAAAACGTAGTTCCTTTTCTTTATCCTGTAAACACAATTCCTTCTCCATTCAACAACAATGATCATATTTAATTAAAAATTCGTCGACTTATTACGAGTTCGAAGAAAACACACCATCTTCTACAAAAAAAAGCATAGGGAAGGTAACATCCTTTTTTTCCACACATACAAAATTATCATTCTTCGTGTTTAAAAATAAACGAGAGAGCCATTGATTCACTGTACGTCACAATAAACGAAATAAAAAAATATCGATTTATAGTCGGACGAATAAGCAAAGTCTGTTCCAGCGACCGCAAGAAATTGTGTAAAAATACAAAGGTACAAAAAAAAACAAGAAGAGACAAAGCACGGTCTGTGATGGAAATTCGTATCCAAAGCACAATTCACAATTGTAACGAACGTGTTAATCGTATAAAAAAAAATAAAACAAAGCTCCGTGAACGAGACATTAAAGAACGTAAAGGTCTTGCTCGTACACGGTACAATTACATAGGACCGGTTACGAGAGACTAGGACAGTTAAAGACCACTCCCTAAATGCTAGCAGAGCGAGTTATACTTAGGTGCATTCTGCGTTGACGTTTTGTCGTGATATTGCAACTCACTTGGTCTTCGGTTGCATCTCCCCTGCGGCTGCATCCCTACGGTGCAACCTCATACTGACCCTTCGTTCCTGGCCACCAGCACCGGATGCTGAAAACAAAAGTAATGGGAACTTAGAACGTTTATTCTGGAAGCCTGTATTTTTTATTCTTAATCTTTTATTTTAATATCGTGTCTCCTAATTAAATTTCCATATTTTACTTTGCACACTGCCGTGTTCTATTTTGTATACTGTTTTGTATACTGTTTTGTATACTGCTGTAGTGCATGCTTTGATAAAGAAACGAAATTTATTAGACGTATCAAATACATACTGAGTTAGAAACACGATGGCAAGTGGCAGAGGTAAAAATTTGTAGTATCATTATTTCCTTTCGTTCTATTTTATTTTCTTCTTCGCTGTATTTCGTAAGTATGCATTCACCATAGTCAGTGTTGTCGTTTGTTTCGACTTCCTTCCGTCCCTTTGGTAACATTGATTTTTAACACCCAGTGTGAAATCATGGCCACCATTGATTCGTAGGACGAAATTTTTTTAATCTATATCTATTTCAGTTCACCTGAGCTACTTCCACATTCGTTTTACATGTGGGTCTTTACATCCCTTGGAGTGGTAAAAAAGTAGTACCGAATTTCTGTGATTTTGAAAGGAAACATATGTAATTCTGATAGGATGAAATTAAACAGCTGTGCATTATCTTTTAATCTTTTTGTCTATGCATTATTTGATAAAATTTCCTACATTAAAACAAGAATACAAAAATTTCTATTGCTTCTCACTTGAAATTTCGACCAACTCAATACTTTCAATGGTTTCTTTTACGGTGGTACATAGATTGTACCGTTACAGTACACTTGCTGTGCCCACCATGTACGAATCTTGCTATACGTACAAATTACAAAACGATATGCCATTTGGTGGGAAGAGAGGAATTCATTTCCCTATTCTACTCTACACTATTCTTTAATCCTTTCCATGGACAATATCGATCACTTGGCCGGATATCGAATTCAGAACGGAAACAATGAGGCGTCTCCTTTCCATTCGTGCCTAGTCAATGCTGTACTATCGAAGAAAGATCGATACTCAATGCGCTAATTGGAACACGATGTTCTAGTCAATTGTGATATTACTTCAACGAAACGTATAATCGTTAAACGATGCTTCGAATAAACGCTCCCAGACAAAGGAACAATCGCCGATTGACATAATATTGCGTTGTGTCAAAAAAAAAACTCGCGCCCTTTGATGGGAACATTATTTATGCCAAATACATTTTATAATAATTGATCAATTGCATACTCGACCAGGTTGATTACTGGATTTTTTTGTTCAATTATCTGACCGTTCGTTAATTGATTAACAAAAAGATGATATTATTTTGATACGTTTGTATTCATGCAATTGAAGATTGCCATCTTCGAAACTGTAAAATCATTTTCAAAATAAAATCAAATAATCTGCGATAATATTTCTATTCTGCATTAGCAGAACCACCGATCGCACGAGTTTTTCACGCTTGGCAATTGAGATGGAAAAAAATATTTCTCGAGAAATTACGAACGAACGCAATATAATTATTGCGATTGCGGCTCCGTTAGGACAGATGATGCGATAGAATCGAAAAGAACAAAAAAAAAAAGAAAGTGAAACAGATTCGCGATGTTTTGCATATCGATAAACAAAAAAATGAAATAAACGAGGGAAATCTACGATATTGGTTTTTCCATTCAAGCCAAGTGAGAAGAAAAATTTAGACAAGGATAATCGACAATGTTCGTGTGGTGAAATAAATAAAGAGACCAGTCCTTGAATGGAAAAACATTTATTTGCTACTTTCTCTTCATCATCATCATCATTATCATTATTATCATTATTATTATCATTATCATTATTATCAACGTCACTATTGATTAAAAGGAAACAGAACGATTACAAACAGGTGCGCAATTACGAAGACGGTTTTTCCCTTCGGATGAAGACAGTAACATGGGGGGAAAGGATGATGAGAAATCGAACAGTGCAGGGCGAGAAAACCAAGATTTATGACGTAATCGAGGAAAGAAAGATAAATAACGACACTCAGGATTCAGCGTTCAAGAAGAAGTCATCGTCAATCGAGAACCTGTCGAACGGAAGGAGCCCTCGAGATTATAATTAATGCAATAGAAAAAAAAAGAAGAAAAAATTAGGAAAACTATGACTTAATATCTCTATCTAAACTTTGGTAACCTTTTTGGCTCTCGAGGTGCTTCCTTTCGTCGATTCGAAATCGAGGACACGATTGGTCGATCGGTGATACGAAGTCTGTGAACAGAGGATGCATGAGAGGTCTTAAATGCAGAGATAAAAATATTAATTAATTAACTAATTAACACCATTCCGTAGATTTTGTTGCAGAAAATGGTCGATATAAAAATTCCACAAGATCGTACTGTCGGGTGAAAAATCGTAGGAAAATTGCAAGAACCTCTCGGAAAATGATAATAGAAATTTTATTTGTTTCACGTTTAACCCTTTCGCTACGGAGGACGTATATGTACGCGGTTTCAGATATTCGACAGATCACTTAAAACGAGCAACTGTTCGCTAAAGATTTATGTAAATGTCCTCTACAGTAATCGTCGTTACAATTATGTCTATAAATGGTAATTTGGATAATTAAACAGAGTGTCTAAATGTTTACGCTGTAACAAATCGGTGCTGTTTCAGCAATCGCGTCGGGGGCGTTTTCATTTTTTAAGCGAAAGTGTTAACCCTCTCGTGCGAAACGATTCCAACTTCCTCCATCGCGCGAGAATCAAAGAAAAAGAAATCGGGGTTCGAGAAGCAAGAAAATGAAGTAATGAAATAATGTGCGAGACGAAGAAAGAACGTGCCTATTGTTTTTCGTGCAAGAAACAATTACTCCCTCTCCTATGTTTGGTTTTCCGTTCTTTTCTTTTTTTCTATCGAAGAACAAGAAAGGACGATTACAATGCTCGATCATTATCGCGACGAAACGATCGAGAAACCATGAACGATTAAATAAACGAGCTGATTCAATATCTGATAAAGATATCTCTTAATTACGATACGAGAAAAACACTGAGCCTCACAGTTCATGTCCAACAGACTCATTATTTCACCAACCCTCCAATTACACCTTTCTAAATGACGTTTCCAACGTTTGCCTGCCTTTATATATCAGAACGAATTCCCGAAACTTTGCCACCACCTTAGAATCGTAATAACAAGAACTACGAGGCCCCTACGATAATCGATTCGAATACATAAACGACTCCTGTGCACTCATCAAAACTTCCCTGAACAGCGAATATTAATTGATACGTACGATTAATCTTCCGGACGAAAGCGTTTTTCGATAAGACGGAAATCCGGTCCCCTTTTGGGATGTTTCCCTGGACCTTCGATTCCGTGTCCCCATTCCAAACGCAGTGTTTAAATAATCGAATAATTTTATTTGTTTGCGATGGGAAGCGATCATTATCTGCGTTTCGAATCGGAACACTTGTCGACGGTCTGCATTTATGATGAATCGTTCGTACAATGGGACCAATGAACAAATTCGCGTTCGACTCGCGAACGTATGTATCGATAGGAAACGATTCGTGACCCCGTTTGTCACGTATTTCGACAATGGACATCGTTTTCTGTTGCGACGTCTGCTCGCTGTATAAAAAGACGCAGCCGTTACGTTTCGCGAGTAGTATTTGGTAAATATTACGTAACACGATTAATATGAAAATATATGTATATATGTTTCCTCCGTGAACAACGATTATGATAGCAGAGAAAGCTCGACCCAAAGTGAGCGAGTACGCTGTTATGCCATGCAATGGATTATTTCGCGTGGCTATTGTTTTCTTGGTACGTTTCTTTTCTTATTTCGTAAGTGAAAAAATAAAGAGACTTCCGTACAGGGGTTGCAATATATTTTTAACCCTTTCGTAACCTCTTGGGATACGATAACGTCCCGGTGAATTTCTCTACACAGTCCCTTAACCCGGCGTTATTAATTTACAGACGAAAGAGAGAATAAATAGCAAATAGAAGAGACATCAGATTGAAAGGATTAATTCAGTCAGAGTGTGCAAGACAGTACAACGTGTTTCTTTTTTACCACATTCGATTTAAAAAAAGTATATAAAAATCGTATCACTGGAGAAAAATGAATTCTATAAAAAAAAAAAACATGAAACGAATATTTCGGAATATTTCGCGGCCGACAGATGATGTAGTAAAAATATAAAAAAGTATAAAAATTATATGGAGATTGAAAAATGGCAGTGATTCAGCAAATATACTGAAAGTATACATATATAATAAATCTTAAAAATAATTTCAGAGATCAAAAAGACTGACCCATAGAAGATACAGAGAAGATACAGAATAAAACAACCAGTGCCCTTTAATTCCCATGAACGTCGTAATGAGTAAACGAAACGAAAATAGTAAAATACTCTGTACGTGTATCCAGTCGAAAGTTCCACGAGGCATGTTAGAAACAGGATACCCCGAAACTGGTTCTAAGACACAACCCGTTGAGCGTACTTAGCTATTGTACTTGTATCATAATCTCGATGCTTTCAGTTCGCGGGAAAAGACGTGTATATCTAGTTCAGCCTAATTCTAAACAATGGAAGTATAGCATTGATGCAATAATAATCTCGCGCATTGTGATATCTCGTGTCACAATTCTCAAGTGAAATTAAATCGTGGCCAATCTGCACGGTACGATAGTCGACTGAAACACTCCCCGTGCGGGACTCATCGTAGGACCCCTTTAAATCACAGCAAAAGGTTCGTCCAATCACGTGTGCAATTCCAAGCGTGACGTAACTCACGAACGTGCAAATAGTTGTTCGTCGACTAGGCCGTGAACGTCGCCTATGGGCAACCGCCGCACGGAAAGGGTTGCACCGTGACACGGACACCAAAAACGCGTAACGCGATACAAAGAAGAAAACCTTGGCATAACAACATACGAGAAATCGATAATTAATAGCAACGAGAATTTCACGGTGCGTCGCTGCGAGTGTTTCATAAATATAGACCGCAAGGCTTAAATGCAGACGCAGAGAAAAACATCGAACAGGATACCCTTTAGAATATCAAGGGTGCCGTGCAATATACCATAGCTCACGGATTCGTTCGATTGCCTGGCGTGGCTCAAAGCGTCCAAATTCGTCACGTTATCTACCCAATCGTTTCTAGGCATCGAGGGAAGTTTCTCTGTATCGTTCACACCCGGTGGCTGCTCATCACTGGTACCTTTGTCCAACGATTTATGATCGACGTCTGTTTTATCAACGTCGCCATCTGTTACTACAATCGTGATATTTTTCTGCCCCGTCTCGTCTCCCTGCTCTTTCCGTTCTTTATCGTCGTCTTCGACTTTCTCATCGTTGCCATGTTTTTCATCGTTTTGATCGCTTTGATCGTTTTTATCGTTCTTATCTGCCGTTGGCGATTCATCTATTTTGTCGGTGTCGTCCGATTTGGGGAACGCGTTCGAATCGGTCTGGTGCTGCGAATCCGCCGATAAATTCCACAGAAAATACTCGCATTTCTCACGGCCGCTCCGCGGCCTTTCGTATTTGTTTCGTCGCTTGAGTCTGCGCTTCATGAGTAAAAAATGCCAGCTTCTTCGTACGCGCTGAAAGAAATTCGGCCGTTTCTGCGGCTTGTTCGCGGACGAGTCCATGGACCTCTTCGACTTCTGCGAGGAATCGAGGCTTATCTGTTTGCCGTGAAAAAACGGCGTCGATCGTTCGGTGAAAAATAAATCCTGACTCTTCGTGTCCATCGCCGACAGATCTATGCTCCTCTCCAACGACTCCATGCTTCTGTGGGCCTTCTCTTTGTTATTGAACGACACGTTTCGCTTCTTCTTGGAGGACGCCTCCTGCAGCAGCTCGCTGCTACTTATCTTAAAGATCTCGCCCTCCTTCTCCAAGAACTCGACGGTCCCCAGATCACGACGAGCGTTCCGACCGGACGCATAATATCGTCCGCAGTTGGCGGACGCCTTTTGCTTTCTGTCCTCGCGATCGACGCTGGTTTTCTCTTTCTCGGGGCCGCCGAAACAATTCAACGAGCCACCAGATGCAACGACACCGTCCCCGTGGTCGGCGATCTTTCTCTCGTCAACCGTTGAACGCTCGAACATCATTATCTCGCAGTCTATATCCTCGTCCTGTTTATACGATTGAAAAAAATACGTCTGCTTGTCCGGCTGACGAAGGGACGCGTCGGGACCATTGCTGTCGGGCAACCTGGCCCCGGTGTAATCGCGGGACGTGGCGCAACTCAGTTCTGCGCGACTCGTGGGTCCTATATTAAGGCCTGCAATGTCCAGGGACGCGACGTCCGGCGCTGTTTTAACTGGCGACGATTTAAACGTACTGAATTGACAGGGATTCACGCGTGATGACGTGTCATTGGCACACGAGTGCCCGGCTACAAGTTGCTTTGCTCGCTCGGTTATAGCCTGGTGTTGGCTAAAACATAACTGTGGGTAGAACTCTGCTTTACCTTGAAGATCGCTCTTGTCCTGATTGTCCTGATCGCGAAGTGGATCTATCGCCTCGCGTTTCTGCCGCATGCTTCTCAGATTCGTGGTAGTCCCGCCGACGGTCGGGCCCACCGTTCCGACTGATATGTTTGCCAAACACTGCCGTGTGTAGGGTCTGCGGAATGAAATTTGTTTCATACATACGTATAGTGATTCGTACAGGTATTCGTAAATAATTGTTGTTGCAAAGTGGGCGAGAGGTAGATAGATAATCGACCCGTCAAGAAACTGTTAACACGTTGATGAAAGATTTCAATGTTTTCGTGATTCTGTAAATGTTATTAAAAATATCTTGCAATTGCACGTAGTAAATGTAGAAAGATAGACGACCGGATTAAAGTACAACATGGCTACAGTCATTCTGATTTCTTTCACCGGAAATACGATAAGCTTGGATTATTCGAATTATTAGTGGACCTATAGAAATCTTATTCTTATATCCGAAACAATATGGTTTACCGTATCTCATAATAAATTTCGCGTGAATTCTTTCTGCTTCTAAATTTTCAAGTCGTGATACCTACGTGCCAGCGTATACAGTATTTACTTGACGTTTGTTCGAGTCAGATGAAAAACAAATCTATAGATAGACATCCGCTATTAGCAAACGGTTGCAATTTAAATCACATTTCAAATATTCTCGCGGTACACGCGGGGTAAAAATAATTTCCATACACAGACTATTAGTGACCGACGGCGCACTTATTTGCATACCAACGCATAATTAACGACAGCTCAGTGCGTGTACAGTTTCACAGTTTCTTTGCGAGAAAACGAAATAGAACGGAGTAGAAAGGACAAAAACAAAAAGGTGCGCGTTTAAGAAGAGAGTTTGCTTATATTTGGTTGTCCGTGTCGTTAAACACCGCTATTTCCCGATTCATTGACCCAGCCGCTAAGAATAGTACGCACCGAGCAATGAAATAACCGTGCTATTTATACGCATGAAAGGACGGTACACGGCGAAGATACGATTGCTACCATTTTCGCGTCTGATTTCAGTTTCGTTCGGCCGAACACCAACCTAGATCGATGTTCCTGATCGTTATTGGTCCCGGATGGCAGCGCCAGATTCGTGTGTTGCGACAACATCGCTGTTTGTTGGGTCGAGGATAATGTCTGTTGCCTGACGTTACCGAATTTCAACATATTCCAATCGAAGACGTAGTCGTAGGTGAATCCTTGTCCGTGGAACATCGTCCGGAAGAGTTGCCGTAGGTACGAGTAGTCAGGCCTCTCCTCGAATCGTAGTCCTCGACAATACCTTAGGTATGACGCAAACTCTACTACAATAGACAAGATACTTTCATTGAGTCAGGCTGTTTGAAAATGAAACACAATTTGCATGGATTCTGAACGAAATGCGTGTTAAGTATATATGAAATGCAATAACGTGACGATTAGTCTGGGGGAAGATTTACCAGGATAACCCTTGCACAACTCTTCAACCGGCGTGGACATTTTCTTCTCAGAGATACGCTCGTACTTTTGTCTTTTAGTCGCCGCTTTTAAACCTTGCCAGGGCAAGCTACCCCTGTTAAAGTACATAAGAACGTATCCTAAGGATTCTAGGTCGTCTCGCCGTGATTGCTCAATTCCCAAGTGTGTATTAATACTCGCGTATCTGTTAAAGGGTCGAAGAAGTGTTTCTTATTAATACGTTTAATAAAATAAGGGTGGAAAATCAGATATGTCGATGAACAAACCTGGCCGTTCCTGTTAGATTCTTGTTTTCTCGATACGGTATGTGCTTGTGAGTACGGCCATCACGGTACTTCTTAGCCAGCCCGAAATCTATAATATATACGAGATTTCCTTTCTTCCCCAAGCCCATCAGAAAATTATCCGGCTTGATGTCCCGGTGGATAAAATTGCGACTATGAATATAATCCGTTCTACTTATCTGTCGGGATTGCAATAGAAAAATATATTTTATGACTTCTCGCTGTTCGAATCGTGGGGTGCGTGTACAATAGGATGAAGAAATATGATATATCATCGAACGAAAATGAACGAGCCCTTAAATTATTAACATTTCCAGACTAATAAATATTGAACATTCACAAGGGAAGAAAAGAAACTACTTTAGTTCTGCGTTTATAAAAAAATTGTACCTAGCTGAAACCATTTTACTTTACTAGACAAGTTTTAACGCGTGGCCTCTGGTTCCCCTGAAAACGCTGTTCTCATTGGGATCAGAAAAGTTTACAATCAGCCGGCACGGTTGTCGGCTGATAAGAGTCTAGCTTGCATTGTAATTTATTTCAGTGGCAGAAAACAGAATGACAAATGCCTGGCTTACAATCGCTCCGTGAACTTTGAACGTTACCGATCATATGCGTTGTAATTGTTGTCGATATCAGGAAAATGCAGAGAACCAAAGATTTGTTTGACCGAGCAAGATATTGTTACGCGTACAATCATTTATTTCCCATGAAAGGATGAACAGATAAAACTGTTTCGATGCAAGTATTGTAAAAGAAATATTTGTAGATGTAGAAAGCAAAACAGATACAGATAACGCGATTGGGATGGAAAAAAAGTAAACAATTATTTACCAACTGATCGGCGAGAAGCAGGACTGTTTTCAAAGAAAATGTTCTTGAACAGAAATTAAATAGGTCCTCCAGCGACGGACCGAGCAGCTCCATTACCATCACATTGTAGTCACCTTCCGAGCCACACCATTTTATTGTTGGTATACCAACTGGAATATTGCAACAAGTATTTTTCAATGATTTCACAAGAGATGCCTAAATTACATTCAAATATATTAATGCCAACCATATTCCTAACAGAAGCAGGGCAGTAATCATCAATACATTAATATCTAATTGAACAGAAGAAAAGAAATTCACCTGTCGCGGAGTGCGGATAATACGACGATCGAAATAAATCCTCTTATAACGTTTAAAAAGTAAAAATGTAAATTAAAATGTAAAAAAAAAGCAAAGATAATTGAGAATTATATTATCACTGGTTGAAGAAAGAAATTCGGAGCAACGACATTCTATTTGTGTACATTTCCGTCATATCAGAATTACACGGCTCGTAAAGTTTGGATATAAATATTTAAACGCTGAAACGGTAAAGTTCCTTATTGTCACAAAGAACAGTGAACACGGGAAGGAAAGAAAGGAGCAACACGAGGAAAGGAGAGGGGAGAAATAGGGGGAGAGTGAGATAGAAAGAGAGAGGGAGCGAGGGAAGGAGAGAGAAGGTTCACTGGCCAGACCAACCAGCTGTCCAACAAACACAAAATTCTGACAGTTCTCGGGTGACGGTGTTACCGCTCTCGTAATCTCCTCGATACACAATTACTCGATAGCAATCGCGAAACTAAATGAAATATTTGAAAATTTACTTACCACCACCTTGCATCATCCTGTAGAACTTCGATTCTATGTGTAACTGCGGATGCCGCGTTTTTATACATTCTAGCTTGATGGCGACTTCCTCGCCGGTGGAGATATTGGTACCTAAGGACAAAAAAGAAAAAGAAGACCACAGCTCCAGTCACGCATTCGCGAAGAGAGCAATAATAATAAAAAAAAAACCCCTCCATGTACATGCACAGAGGGAGAGAGTTGGCGCGTTCATGCGTGTCGTTCACGGGAAATATGTAACTGTTGTGCACGGATAGGTGGGTGGTGGGCAGTTAAAAAGGACGATAGACGGGGAGAGGTTGGACGTAAAAGTAAAAGGACAAAAATTCGTACGAATGGTATGCGTCGTTTACCTAGATAAATGTCCCCGAATGAGCCGCTCCCGATTTTCCGTCCGAGCCGGTACTTATTTCCAACGCGCAGCTCCATCCTCCAGCCTCGCGGGGCTCACGGAAAGAAAAGTAGCACAAGGGGGCAAAAGGCGACTATGGGCAGCGGCCTCAAGGAGCACTCGTCGGGCTCCGTTGGTGCGCTTTTAAAATCGAGACCTGGCTGCCGTGTTAGAAACTGGACGGGGCCTCCATCTTTGGTCGCGTCACCGATCGCGAACCTACGGGCATTTCTTCTTTCTCTCCTCAAAGGAATACTGTTTCTTCTCGCTACGATGGCGGTCGCGCTGATGGCGCTGCTGTCGTCGTTCTCGTTGTCGCCGTGTTGTTGACGGCGCTGCGACTGCTACTGTTGCTGCTACTATTAGACAAAGATCACACGACGAACAACTACTACTAACGTGCTGTACGTTAAACGATCTTACCCTGTCTACCACAGGGGCCAGCTGATCGTTTCTCGTTCTTATTGTTATATCACGTGAACGTATTAATTTGTTTGGTAAAACAGCGCGGCAAATACTATCGGATCTTGGGAAGTATGTCGATCCGGATAGATCAGCGCGTACCCACCAATGGGAGCACGTACCGCGTAAGGGCATCTGCCCTTTCGCTGCGCGGATCTGCACAGTAGACCGAATGGCGCACAATTATGGCCGTCTAAGGATACACCAATCACGATGCACTATGCCGTCGCCCTTTAACGCGTACGCACCGTTTACAAACTCTCGAAAAATGAATTGGTCGTTTTATTCTGTAGATTTATCATGGCACTGCTATCACTTTTCGCTCACTTTCTGTGCACGATGACGGGTTATATTGGATACAAGTTCTATTCTACTGTTGAACGATGATGTATCCCGAACAGTCACCACCACCACACGACCACGACGACCACGACGAACACGATGAAACCATACGGACGCAAGCGCGAACGTATTTCGACACGCCTGGAAAACTTTTGCGTCATCTGGCGAACACCAGTTGAATCATGGTCGATACTGTTTCCGGTTCCCCTGGCGATTAATCGATACGCAATATCTTTCGTTTTAGAAATGATCTTTGAAAATGAAACGCAATAGCGTATTGTAACAGATTGAAAGTCTGTTTATATTCTTTTGCCCCTGGCTGAAATGATTAATGTATAGAAATATTTTGTTTCTACCGAAATACAGGCCAAAAGATTTAATTACACGAAAGTATATCCTTTGATAATTATAAGTAATTTGTACATATTGTAAACGTAGAGATATTGTTACTGTTTCTTTTTATATAAAAAGAAATAGGAAAAATTTGGGAGCAATGTTTCAACAATTCATCGTGTACAATGTGTAATATTTTATCAAGGTAAAAAAACCAATAATTTTACAATAGCAGAAGCACGATTGTTTTCATACATTTGTCGTATCTTACATAGCGCGTCGACTCCACCTTTGTTAATGTAATTTACAATTGCGATGAAATTAACGGTACAGGGTGCTCCCGCAACACAGCGCACATACCAACTCTCCTACGATATTTTGTTGGAATTTTAATAATTCAATTCGAACGGGTGCTAATTAAAATACAAATATCTTTGATCTAGTATTCGTCGAAACAAGAAAGAATCGGTATGCATATCGAGAATTAGATGAAAGTTATTAAGGATCAAATTTTTCGATCACCTTGTATAACATTTATTTGTGATAACCGCGAATAAGAAATATACAATTCAGTAGTCGTGTAGTACAAGGTTTGAGAGAAATTAACAGAAGTAAAGGGGACTATTAGAGATTAGAAAAATAGAGAAAGATTAAAATCTACCTGCAAATGCTTGACATTAGTCGCAACAAAGAATAGTAAATTGGGGATTTGTTCCAACGATGAAGAATGAAAAACTTTGTTCGTATTCGCGTGAACGACATCGGTTAAATGCAGCAGAAAGATAAATATGCTTTTTTCATGCGTCAGTCTGTCGTTATCGATAAAAAGTATCCTATATTTTTACTCGTTTTTGTAAAAAATCGTTAATTATAAAAAGATGAATCTGAATAAGAAATTACCACCGGACACGGAGGCAATTTTTTGTTCTCGTGGCGAACTTTTTACTGAGATCCAAAAGCGCTGTGCTTTAAAATACGCAATTCGTATTCTCACAATACACAAGCTACGTAGTAATTCACTACATAATGTTAATTAACGGTACATACGTGGAATTTTGCGACTTAACCGCGTAAGAATTAATATGTAGCAATTGTCCTCCACCAAAGAAGAAAAAAAAATGGAAAAAAAATAAAATAGTAATAATCAACAAGTAGCTTCATTACCTAAAAAGATCGGACATCCGTGCAATGCTAAATCACAATTCTGCACCTTTTTCTCATATATAATAATAACAAACGAGTTCAATACAACGGCTTTTTCGATGCTGCTCAATAGAAATTAATTTTCATTGTACCATAGTCGTTTCTAGCATAGCAAGAAAAAGGAAACTTAACGATTAACAAACGTCGATAAAAAATATATTCTTAACGGCTCTCCGCCTCCTCTACGTCATGGCCATTATTAGTTGCTTTTAAGTTTCCTTCGCTTAATCTCTGTAACTTTTTTTTCCTTATAACGTAACTCTACTTAAGTAGCTATTTTTTGTATTTTGTTAGGCGCATCGATGTAACATACTCTTCCTTTTTTCCCTTCTTTATTTATATTCTGACACGAACACGCCCGTGTGATATTCGAAATACTATATAAATGTTTTAAGTCGCCTCTTTATTAATTTTATTATTTAGAAATATTATGTAGCGCAACATATCCGTTACGTTACAATATGGCTGCCATATTCACGATCTGTGATGTATGTACCTTGCTGTTCTCTACAAGCTAACATTTCTTTTCTTTTCCTTTAAATTACTTTATAAAATCGGATGATTAAAAAAACGAGGAGGACAGATATTTTCCTCTCATTTGTTGCTCGAATGTTTTTACGAATAGAGACTTGCTTTAAAATTTTGTTTAATTGAAACGACGCATTTAACAAATCGATTATACGAATAAAACAACAACGAAGTGTTTTATTAGTTTTAAGATTTCTGTTGTTCACACCGCTTATCTGGTAAATAAAATGCATTTTATTTAAAAATTATCTAGGCCTAGTCGCACTAAACCGTCAAAATTTTGCTTAATACAAAATTGATCATTAAGTGAAAAAAAATGCAGTCGAAAATGTTTAAGTTAAAACATAAAAATATGTCGACAAATCTTGGCAGTTGTTGTTGTATCTCAATCGGTTTCGTCGCTACAATACTCGAAGTTCACATTCGCTTATCGTTTATGGCTAACGCTAATGCCGCGTACAAATCTAGATTTTTAAAAAAATCTACGATATATAAATTCTACCTATCGCCGCTGTGTACACGTGAGTCCATTAAGTAAAAAAAAAATAACTAATTATTTTCGTGGCCCTCTGTTCAGGAGCGTGTGAAATCAATCGAGTTAAAACACGGGGCAATTTGGAATAATCCTAAGAACCGACTTCTTCAGGCCTGGCCAATGGAGCTTTCGACTTTTCCGTGGTCACCGTGGTCGTCGTCACCTCCAAATTCGCCAACTCAGCAGCGCTAATCTGCAATATCCAGAACGAATCGCGTTAAACAACAGGATCATCCTTTCGCTCGCAACGAAATTCTGCAATTACTACCAACAGATCCAGTTAAACAAAGCCTTAAAACTCTAAGCAAAAAGGAAAGTAGAATTGTTAGTGTATCAACGAGATCAATAGCTTAAGTGTCGTGCAAAATTTATCCGCAGACTGAATTTCGATTAACCAATTATTCGTCAATTATCAACAAGACCCGTGCAGGGTCGATACATGTATGGAGACAAAACTATTGAACACTCGACGCGTCGATGCACGATATAACAAAACTTCTGCGCTGGTATTTTTTGCTTTTTATCGTGACCCCGCACGGAATTTGCTAAGCAAACAGAACCAGGTGAATCGTGTTAATCGTTTGGTTAGTGGCGGGCAATATGCTAAGCATTAATTAGAGGCTTAATATCGAGGTAAGGTCCGACACCAATTATCTCAATGCATTCAGTGCCGATTGCTGACCTCGACGTTCGGGGGTAGAGTGATGGTAGCGTGTGTTGTTGTAGTCTCTGTACCGCTGCGCATCTCTCTCTCTACTGTAGTGCCTGCGCAACAACAAACAAGCACAAAAAAGAACAAAACGATAACGAAAAGATTTACGAAATAATACGAGGGTAATCGATAAACGATATAATTACAAAGCAAACGAAATAGACGAACACAATATATTATAAGCAATAGATGAATTTGTATAGGGGTTGTGATATAATTATCAGGGGTATCGTGTTATTTACAAAGCTTCGAATATTTGCATGTTTCGGAGACCTAAAAAAATATTCGTATAAAACAAACAATTATGCATATTTGGTCGAAAATCCAAAGAAATAGTAATATGTATAAAACATGTATTTGGTTCACTTCTTTCAATCCGTAATTCACGGTCGTTTTGAATCGGCAATGATCATTTAACTCACTGTTCATTTGCTGTGTTTCGTTTGTCTGACTTGTTTCAACCTCCCCGTTGGCGGTAGTGTTATTTGTCGTTTGCGAAACAATCGTCGTGGTCTTTACAACTAACGACTGATTCTGCGTGGAGATTTCAGATGTTCGCGAGGTCACCTCCATTTTCAACCCTGCAAGACGACTGTGGAGTTCTTCGGAAGACGTTGCGTTTCTGAAAAGTGAACTGTTACTGCCAAAAAGAATGGCGAGTACACAAGACACACTGATTAGCACAGCAGAAAAATGAACGAATCGCAAAGCTATCTTTCCAGTGAAATCAAACGATTTTTCCATTACTTTTGATTAAATAAAGAAGATAATGAATAATTAATCATAAACAAGTGCGGCAATTAAGCATGTAAAATGAAACCATAAAAAGCCTAGGCACGACATACGAACACCTTCACTTACAGTAAATGGTCCTTCACACTATCAATCGTAATGTCCCCAATCGAACTTAAGTCTTGGCGGTCGTCTTCCCCGTTTACGTCAGTGGTGCTTGCTGCTGGTTGCAAAGGTGATTCTTTCGGGGATTCTTCGCCATCGGCTAAAATGCATGTGTTCAAGAATCGGTACTAAAGGGTTAGAGGGCGGCCTTCTCTTGATGTTGTTAATTAGCGTAAAGTACAATTGAGCGACTAGCTTTTGTTTGGTAAATCACAACGTAATTGTAGCAAAGCAACATTGAGATATGTACACAGGTTACACAAGGTATGGCAAGCGATTACGCATATTTAGTAATAGCACGTTTGAACGACTTTTCTCTCTCTTTTTGTTACGATTATTCAATGTATGTATTATTTTCGGGTCGAATTTAAAAGAATCACAGCGAATGCGATTCGATATACTCACTCGAACCCACCACACCATTCTCTGTAATCATCCTTTGTACCGTAGCCGATTGACTCCCTTGCGTCGTCTCTCCTTCCGTTTCAGCTGCACCCTCCACTACACCTTTCTCTTGGGTTTCGTCGTTAGTGGTCTCCGGATACGATCTGGCGTTCGGTGGTAAGTTCAACGCGCAATTCGCCTTTGTCACTTTGCTAGCCGACAAGGAAATTCGTTGGAGCTCCGAGCTCGAATGCAGATATAATGCTTCACCAGCTTTCGTGAACGTTAACGAGGAAATTCCACTGCAAATAGAGGGCAAGAAAATTAGTCATGGTTTACGCAATAATAGTAAAACGACACACTAGCTAAACAGACAGTTAACTATTGACAGTCAGTTAAGTAAAATTACGCTTCTCCTTCTTATTTAGAAATAAATCAAGATTACTCGCGATAATTCTAATTTTTTATATTCGTCATCCAACGGTATTCAAACTTATACATGTACATATTATCAAAAAGACTAATACTTGTTGCTGAATAAAATAAAACGTACTTAATATCTTCCCGCTTAATCGCGGCAGCGTTAAGCTGCCTTCTCAACTCGGGAATACTGAGCACTAAACAATCTCCAAGATTAGTCAGACACAATAAACATGTCTCTTCGTGCGTCCCCGCTGGTTCCATCGGACACGTGAACTTCGCGAAACCAGTTTTCCTCACACGTGAACCCTCGTGCGCGGTAAGTTTATATTTACAATATGGTTTCAAAGACGGAAGGTTAAAGATTTTAAATTGTTCTTCGCTAGCGATCACAACTCTATGGGGTGACGCCATATCGGGGCCAGGACTGACGCCTTTTTCTGCTTCGAATGGTTCTGGCAATGGTACGCTGGATCCGTCCAAAATTGTAATTGCAATAACGGGTGCTCTGTGTTTTAATTGAATCTCTTTCCCTAATGTACAATTAACATCTTCCTCTGCTCTTCTGACGCCCGCGGGTATTGCTAATGTGAAGACATATACTGTACCATTATTGGTACCCGCCCAAAGGGTGGGCGTTGTGTTTTGCACTGAAAGTAAAAGTAAAAAATGAAACGATTGAAACCTTCGTTCTCGACGTGTCGAATGCCGAATAATAAATTAATCGTTTACACTTACTGCTTATAATGTAACTCCTAGCAAAATATAAACACCGAACCATTGAACCTAATGCATCGTCCACAGGCCTTGCTTCTACTTGCCTCTCCACAGGCTTCAAGTCCACAGGCGAGAGATCAGCACTCGGCGAAGAAGCGACACTGGGCCTTTAATGGTCATTAATTTGTGATATATCTTCGATGCACAAAACAGCCCAGATTTTATTGGCACGAAAGTGTTATACTTATTAGGAGAGTTTATTAAAAAGATACCCACGTTTCCTTTTTCTTCTCGGGTGCTGTGTTTCTCGTTGGACTACCGGCGTTCGTTCGACGTTGCGATCTTCCTTTCCTCAATCTCCTAAAGGACTCCCTCAATGATTTCTTGAACGATTTTCTTCTAGAAATAGGGGTATCACCTGCTCCAGAAAGATCTACGAGACACAATTAATTCGCGAATAATTCATCCCATTTCAACCAATGAAGTCTCTCGTCAAAATTAATTGCAAATACCATTTGGATTAAGCGTGCACTTCACGTTCACAGCCTTTGCTCTCGTATAATCGAACACCGCTAAACCATGAGCCGTGCCAGCAGCGAGTAATCCCCATTCACTGTGTATAGCCAGTGCGGTAACCGCAGCTGGTGGATATAATTGAAGAAGGCTTTGCGGTTGGAAGCCGACTGCGAACGATATGCTGGTTGTTCTCGCCGGCAAGTAATCGTGACCTTTCCAAACGAATCCGTCACGATCGTTCACGACGTTCATCGTGATGGCTTTGATCTCTTTATTGCCCGCTTCGGACGACGTGGTCGCCGCGATTACGTGGCCAGCGGTGCCAGCTACCACCAACGTCGACGACAGGGGGCAAAGCAAGACTTTCTTCACCGCCAGTCTAGGATCGTCTGAGTACGGGTCAAAGGTTCCAACCTTTCGAAACGGCGGCCACTCGTCCTCGTCGTCCTCTGGCGGTTGCTCGAGAACGTCCAGGTGTTCTCCGGTGAATAAAATTGAGGAGTTGTATTTGTACAAAGGTGTCAGAGCGATGTCTGACGCGTTCCAGAATCTCACGGTGCCGTCCTCGTGGCCAGTCAATAACAATTCCCTGCCTTTTGGCTTGTCGCTTCCTGATTTCTGATTCAGAATAGTCCCGCCGTCTATAGGCCACGGTTTGTCCGAATATAGATGCTCTGTCTGCGCTTTTCCAGCTCCGACTATGCTGTCCCATAATTCGTCTGGCACGTGCGGCACGTGTTGCGAACAGGTGACCTGAAAACAGGACCAATGTATTATTAGTCTGTAGCGGGGTTCGTTCGTGTATCGCGATATCTTCGAAATAATGAGTTTTTTAAGAATCAGATACTTCTTTCTTCACCTCTGCGTACATTTAACTCTTTGCCTTAAAATTACGTATTTGAGACATCGTGGATTTCTGTGTAGTACTTCTTGGTTAAACGGATTCGAATTAAATTGTGAAGCAAAAAGTGTAAACCATTTACAGCTGTCTTATACAGCAAACGTAATTACATCTTCCAAATGATTGAATAGACGAGTATAACGCATATAAGATCAGGTATTACGAATCTGAAGAACATTTACCGCGCTCGCATGGAGTGACACCAAATAAGGTAACGCCATCATCTTCCAATCGGGATTAGTCAAATCTATAGCTACGACTTCTTCTTCGGCCAGTACAATCAAAGCCTCTGGACTGTCGGGGACGTCCTTTCCATCCTCTTGCGTCGGGAACACGGTAAAGAAATCAATCACCTTCGACGTGAAATCGAACACAACGTGCTTCTCTTTTGCCATAACAGTAATAGTGTGTCGATCACCGTAAGTGGCACGCTGCATCCCGCCAGAAAATAAAACGAGTTCCCCTTGTCTGTAAATAATGAAATGAAATAAGAATCAAATATCCAACGAAGATCCATTACTTTTACAAACTCAGTACGAATGGGAAACAAGCGTTGCGTATCGGTTTTGAAATGTTTCTTTTTCTTTTTACTCACTCCGCTGTTGGATAGACAAGAATTTTCGTCACAGCTTTACAGGGGAATGGTCCATAAAGGGTGGTCGATTCCAACATGTTATCACTGCCCGGGCTCCAAAATGCATAGGATCCATCGTTATGCGAGGAAACGAAACGGGTCTCGGAGACCCAGTGGACAGACTCCAGCTGTTGCGTGGAGACGAATGTCTGCGCACGCGAAAACAAACCCATCAGCTGCACGTACACGTTCGCCAAAACCACCAAAGACACAAACAACAATCAGAACGAGCGGTACCATCTCACAGTTACATGCTTAACCCATCGGTGCGGCGTTACATATCAATTCCGACATCTCTTGCGTCGTCGTAGAAATTATCTAAAGTGTCACTCATTTTAAAATACTACAACACGTGTACGTATTTATCTATTTATTTTTTTTTTTTAGTATTTCATTTGTGTCGAACGATAAATAGAAGCGTTAATAATATCAATGTTAAGTGTATTACATTGGGCTGCCAATATGAAAATAATTTTTCTTTTAAAAATGAACGTTGGTTCCTTGTTTTATTCGTTTCTTTCAAAAATTCTTTTAACGAAGTATTTGCAAGCACGGTTAATGTTATTGCATGAAAAACAGAATTTGCAATTAATTAATCGAACCTCCGAGTCAAGGACTACCTCATACACCAATGGATTAAGCGTTCCCCCATAAATGTAATAAGCAAGTGTGTCTGAAATGTTCTGTAAGCGTGCCATTACATCTGCCACACTATAGTCTTGTATACATAGACCTGCGTGTAAAAAGAGATTGGACAACAATACGATGGCTCACCTGTTGAGCTCCAGGAGTCGCTTTGTTCCACAGTACCATTAAACCACGATTGTAACCTATTAGAATATTGTCTGGATGACCTGGTTGTTCCGCTATCGCCTCGACTGCTCCTGGATTCTTCTTGTAATCCTCTGGCACACTGTGAAAACGTGGTATTAAATCACGAACACGCAAATCCAATAATTTCAGCGACAACTACAACCTCGCGATCAAAATTCGAACGTCTTATTATTTAGTTACATGCAATTAAAGAAATATTAGTTTAGATATAATATAATATATTTATTTGTATAGTATAATTATTAAATATAAAATAATATAATTATTGACTCATGATGCAAAAAATACTTACTTTTGCATGACGACTTCTTGGTAAATGGTATTGTCGGGTATGACGAAGGTTTTCAGGTTTAAAAGGTAAATATTCCCGCCCTCAGTACCAAGTAGCAGGTGTTCGCCACTAGACTCCAGGCACATCGCCGAAATTTTCTTCAGGTTACCCTCCAACGAAAGCGACTTGGTCTCCACGACCGAACTCTCGTTGATCTCCCACAGGTGAAGAGAGTTGTCGTCGCAGAGAGAAACCACCCGACCCTGTTACGTTTATTGGAAATCAAGCTATTTCGTTAATTAATTCGTAAGTGGGCAAATTCTTGCTCCGAAATAATATTAATATATTAACTTTAATTACTATAAAGTATATAAATTAACACGCATTCACTATATTAAGTAATATTATTAATAATATAAAAACTTATCGATTAAAAACATAATATTGATTATTACTATTAATCACTGTTTCTCAAAATCCAGAAAAATGAAATTGTACCTTAAGTGGGCGCTCATGCGTGCAAATAAATTGAAAAAGAACAAATAAAGCCGATAAAGTCGAATAATGGACAGATTAAGTACTAGACTATAAATTTATTAGTTTTTCAAATTTTTCAAGCACATTGTTAAAAATGTTATACTGCTTCAGTAGGATGAATTTGCGGAAATAAAAATACCAATTTCGAAACAGGGAACGTGCAAACTGCAACAAACAATAAATTAGTTTAACTCGTACTCCTTTCACCTCATGTTACCATCAGTCCAATTCATTTATTTGAACTGAATGAATGGCGAAACGAAACCACATCGTTTCACAATTTATTTTTTAAGTTCATTTTCCTCATTTTCCCGGTACAGCAATGAAAAGCCAGGGTTTCGTAACGGTACTGCAGCACGATAAGAATAAGCCAAATAGTAAGTATTGTACGGAGGAAGGTTTTCACAATTTCATCGTTTCCCACGATACATCGTGTATTTTTTGTCCGCCACGATTCGTTGCAATAAACACGGTGAAAACTCGTGGAAAACACAAGGTTAAGACACTCTTTTGCCCAGCGTTTCCTTACTTTCACGCGAAACCAGCGTACAAACGCGTACCACGTATTTCTTTTTTTTCATCAACGCGAACATCCCATTTCCGGTGTGTCATTAACGTGCACGGTTAAATAATTAAAGCCCGCTCGATAACATCATAACAATGATAAAAAAAAAAAACCGGAGCATTCCAATTATCTCGTATTTTCTACTCAATTGTAAATCGTTCACCCTCCGTCTTCCTATCTCTTTCGTTCGTGTTTCATGAACTTTTCATTTCATGGAATGCATTGTCCGATAATGTGTAATTATAAATCGTCTGCTGCCCGTACATACGACCTGTTCGATAAAGTAAAATACGGGGGAGAATAAAAAGAGCTCGGGATTCGATACAGTCATGCTGAGATCATAATCGTAGGTGACGCTATCTTATCGGTTTCAGGATTCGCTTGAAAAATGATCGCGATAACAAAATTTCACGGCTCATAACGAACGAACGCGTATAAGTACGTCGGTACTAGTCGATTCGTTGGAAGAATCGACGTGCCACGCCTATTCTGCGTGTTCCTTGCGTGTACCCTATGTAAATACGTACATATGTACGTACACGCGATGATTTTACTTTTCTTTTTTTTTTTTGACGCGGTTTACGGCACAACGAAAGAGACTTGTTAAAACGGAACATACCGGGGCAAGGGTAAATGAACGTGAAGAGATTCATCGTCATTCATGTCCACGGGCAGACGATGAAGTAATTCCGCGTTGTTTCCCCTCGTAATTATACACCACTTTTCCCCTGTTACTCGTCGTGCTCCTTTTTTTTCTTTGTGCACCGGTAATTAATTATCTGCAGAGTACACTGTAGTTGTGTGTACACGACGCATTCATTGTCGTTGTTCTCTGCTCGCTGCCAGAATATTTAGTCGCTTATAACTGGTATAATGCCGTTAAAATGTTACGTTTTTGTGTTCCTCTTGAAGGGTTAATTAATTGGACAAAAATTTTCACGGTCGAGTCGAATATAAATTGTAGAATAATTTTGTTTGTGCATTTTTTCCCCCAAATCCGTTAAGCAATTTTAATTTTTCTCGCGAGTACTGTATGTTACATGCCGGCGTTTTTGTACAAATTAAATACTGGAAAAATTACGGTGAATTGTTGGCTTTCCTGTAATTCTTCTCCGATTCGATCATCGATTAAATCGCCCAGCAATTTCGTAATGAAAATTTCCTATCCGCGACAGCCTCGTTTAAAACAGGGAACAGAGACAAATCATTGTGCATCTTCCAGACACTGTACGGAACGGAGCACAATGGTGTATGTGTATTATTTATTCGTGCACGCGTGCAAAAGCGTGTCGCACACAGTTATGCAATTCAGCAACGACGGCTGTACAAACCGAACACGGTGTCGCGTTACCAGTGCAACGCGTGTGACTTTTAAAACAACCATAACTTCACACCTCGTGTGCCCCTCTGATTACAATGTACGTATAAGATACTATTGTCATCACGCGGTACCGAAGTAAATTTAATTCTTTGAGTCCTCCCCCTTTTTTAAAATCCAAAACGGAGCAATTTGTACCGTTTGAAAAAGAAATAGGAAAGCTTGCATGGAATATCTCGTTAATAACACCACTTATTTTTGGGAGCTATTAGTGCAATCGTTAAGACATTTGAACTGGAGTGACAAAGCAGCTGACACTGCATTCTCAAATTCTACCTTATTGCACCGTTTTCGGACCGGACGAGTTTCAGTTATACTGAAATCCTTCAGTAAGTCATTTCTCAATTCTCCGGTTCCATTTCATGTACAGTGCTTAATATTTAATAATGACATTTTCATTCTTAACGCTAAATATGCAATTATCGCTAACACCATGCATATTTTCCACTCGCAAATCACTCCACAACGTTCAATACATATTATGCAATAATGCATTCCACTCACAGGGTTGTAAATCACAAGCAATATACCATATACAAAACAAGTTAATGCAATAGTAATAAAAAAAATAGCGCTTACCTCATTGGGTAGGGCGACAATCTTCGTAACAGCATTTTCCCCACTGTCAATTGTGTGCTGTCCATAGAACTCCACGCCTGGCCTGCCAAATCTATTATCATCAGCACCAGTCAAGGAAAACAAAAGAAACCAGATATCTCTACTCCAAACATCAGGATGCCTCCGTTTTCACCCGTAAAACAAACCGCGGCTGTTGTAACAAAAATGGCCGACTCCAAACACGCCGACAGAAACGATTATGCATGTTTCGTGGAATTTGTATATAAAAGTATATAACGTTGAAACTTTCTGCACCGTCGTCGAATTCTATCGTGATCCTCGACACACATAGTGCAGCACAGTTTCACTTGAAACCGCGTCATTCTTATTGCGCAATCGATTAGACGACCGGTGTTACAGAAATCCTAAAGAGCATCGAATCGAAACGAAGATAGAGAGATTCGAGAATGTTTTATAGGCAGATCGAGGGAGTCTAATCTTTTGCAATATCCAACGCAAATAGAATTTTTCTTCGAGACACGGCGAATACGTTTATCATTCGTCTTACGAAATGATAATGATCATCCTTTGATTACGTAGACGTTCGACCATCCGCTATCGAATAAAGTAAACGGTATGCAGTCGAAGTCTACGTAGTCGGGCACTAGGAAGAACGCCTTTTATGAATACGTAATTAGCATACAATTTCTGATGCCTAATCATTCAGTCGACGTTTTTACATTTGGGAATCGAAACGGGTACGAATATTAAAAAAAAGAAGAAAAGATCCTGCTACACATTCAATTCATGTTTCGTACATTTTAACGTAGAGACATAAAACTTGGCGTCCTGATTACAATCCTTGCAGCACGGTGGATCGATAATCGACCTGGTAGAAACTAGGTAAGAAGGTAATAGAAACGTGCTTATATACTAACCATTCTCCCCAATCTCTCGTTTCTCTGCAGTTCTCGAAAACTTTCGACAATTTTACCGGGAAACGCGAAACGTCATCGACCATCAACTAACGCCATTAAACCAGTGCTGCCTAAATCCTACTAGCGAGCCAAATGGGAAACCTCCACTTTCTTATAACTTAAATCTTTTGTTTCAAAAATGATGACTAATCGTAAGACAACTATCTCGTTGTAATAATCCTTGTTTGAGAATAGTCGTTTGAGGAGTCCCACCCGTAGACAGCACTACCTTGGGGCCAGATTATAAATACCGAAAGAAAGAGAAAAAAATACAAGGGAGAAGGTGAGATGGTTGAGAGTAAGCAGAAGCAGCTACGAAAGTAAAAAGGATACACTTTGATGGCGCCGGATGCCGTGCCAATGATCATCAACCGCAAACTGGGATCCCATGCGAGGGCTGTGGGTTTGTTCGGGAAGCCATGCTGCACCGTCTGTAAAGAACAGGAAACGATTGTTATTAGTCTCAGTAATTATAATTATTAGCGCTGTCGACGGTGGGGCGTCATCGGGTTAAGTTTCGATACGTTGAGTAGGTTAGGGACGTTTCTTTACGCAGAAATTGCTGTTTAACTCTTTTGCTACGGTGTACTTAACCTATTAACACCTACATTTTTGTTCTTTCTGTAAAATTCATTAAAATGCAAGTGTCCTTTGAGGACACTGAGTGTTAATGGTTTTTAGGTAAAGCCATATGCTGCCGCAGCTAAGAGGTTAACACGTTAAAGTTGAAACTGATCAGTACGAAAATTATAACAATTTTCATAAATATGATAAAAGTTTGTGTACAAATACAGTAATTCTTCGGTTAGCGCGTGCTACTCGGGACCGGCTGCGCGCACTAATCGAATTTAGGTGAACTTTGGGTTCTTGGAAATTTCGGCCGAGATATTGTGCAGCTGCCGACATCGACGGCCACAAAAAAGGACAGCGCGCGAAAGAAAGAGAGGAAAGAGAAGTCGGGCGTCTGTAGAGGATTTAAATGCCTTCTCATCGGTGAGACAACACTAATGCAACTATAAAACTTCTTTATTGTTAATTATTTCGTTCTGCAAATTTTATGAAAATATAGCTGAGGCTGTTGTGATTAAAATAACACCAAACACGATATAATTTGGATCATATTTGCGTTGATAAATTGCAAAAACGGATCCCTCCGAGCCGAGCATGAAATGCTTCCGTACGATCCCCCCGGCCGAGGAGAAACATGTTGCGATCGCTCAGGGTCACGCGGAGACACGCTTTGCGCGCAGTTAGAGTCGACGAGACACGCTTTGTGCGCAGTTAGAGTGGACGAGACACGCTTTGTGCGCAGTTAGAGTGGACGAGACACGCTTTTCGCGCAGTCAGAGTGGACGAGACACGCTTTGTGCGCAGTCAGAGTCGACGAGACACGGTTTTCGGTCGCTCAGAGTCGGCGAGACACGCTTTCGTTCTTGTTACCCAAGCATTAGCATAAATAGTAGATAGTAAATTAGCATAAAAATTGATTAATTAATAGTGTAAATTCTAAGTGTATAATTAATAGTGTAAATTCCAAGTGTATAATTAATAGTGTAAATTCTAAGTGTATAATTAATAGTGTAAATTCTAAGTGTATAATTAATAGTGTAAATTCTAAGTGTATAATTAATAGTGAAAATTCTAAGTGTATAATTAATAGTGAATCAATGGGTAAGAGTTTTATTATGGAAACATATAAGTCAATATGATCCAAATTATATCGTGTTTAGTCTCATTTTAATCACAGCAGCTTCACGAATTATTTAGTATAATTTTCATAGCGCAATTCTTAACAATAACAAAAATTCACGATTGCATTAGTGTGTTCTCACAGACACGAAGGCATTTAATCTTTCGAGGAATACCGCAAGCATTAACCGCCGGGACGGTCGGCCGGCCCGGGGGGATTCCCCCCAGTGGTGGGGATGAAACGCGCTCGCTAACGCTGTAGGACTCGCGCGGCACTCATCGAGAAATTACTGTACTTGGGTATTTAGTATTTGATTAATTAAACTGTAACCCATAGATAATATTATTGTTGAAAAAGTTTGTCCATTTCCAGTAAACAATTCAAATGCATTTTTCATTACCGTAGAGTTAACGAGGTTTCGTATTTCAGTAGAATTTCATTCGCTATTAGTAATGGAATTTATCGTTACTTGTAAGACACATTTGATAATGGATGAACAGCACTTAAGTCTATTTATATTGTTTACTTTCTCTCTAATTATCTGAGCGTAATTAATGACTCATATTTCCATTATTGCAATAATGAAGCAGATATGTTTTAATCTGTCTATCAAAATAAAATTGCCGGTTCTTCACTTCGATACATTTACATAAACACGATATCAATTTAATGAACTCCAAAAATGCAGCAAGAAATTAGCCAAGAAATGTTGCTGCACCCAATAATAAAAACTAAATAAAATATCAGTTTAATACTCAATCTCCACTATTCGCCTTTTGCTTAAGTCACATATACTAATTAACATCTCAAGGACTAGGTTTTACCAGGTGCCATTAACCTTCTAGAATTGCGTCTCCTTTCTATCTACTCTGCTACTCCCTTGCACACGCCACCTTTATTACTCCTAAAGTCGATGCAACCGCATTGTGTTCAAAGGCGATGGCTTCGAAAGGAGAGGCAAAGAAAAATTGAAAGGGAATATGTGCATGTATCAATTACTATATCTACACACACTAGGGAATTTCCTAAGGAATTTAGACTCTAAAAATAAGCTAAAAAAATGTCAGCTATTTATATTTCAGTATTTTCAATCAATAATAATATAAAATGACACAAATGACGTCACCACTCTATCAGTACTATCCACCAGGCTAAACGGTTAAAAATAGAAATACATAAGAAACGAACGAAACATTATGGCGTGGCAATGGAGTACAAACGAATTTAATTAAGAGAAACAACCGTACATAGGTTAACGATCGCGTTCTCACTTTCGGCGACTCGTTCTGAATGCAATTAACGATAATTATGCGCGACAGCCGTTTCCGACTTTCACCACGTAACTTCTGCTGCGCGTCACGGCATCAATTTTGGCGAAAGACGCACCGGGTTACTCATCGAATGAGTCAGATTTCTTCATTCCCGTTAATCGAGTGTTTCTATCGAACGGTTCGATCGATCGATGGTACATGCGTCTGCTTACTCGTCGCTCCCCTTCATAGATTATAAGGAATCTAATTTACTACTGTCAATTAAAGCATTTCACGATTACTCGTCGCAACAATGTACATATATATCTTGTTACACTGGGCTAGGCCACTTGAAATTAATCTCTCGAGCGTTTTTCTTATTTTTGATAAGAGAATCTTATCGAATCTGACTCGAGAAATTTTTCCCATTTTCTGAAGAATATCTATAAATGCGAACCAGTCGTAAAATACACGCTGTATAAAAAAATGGTACAGGACAAAATTTAATGGTTTCGAGGAGGGCATAATGTGGTTGCAATTAGTTTGCCTGCAAATGAACACGTAGAGACTGTGTGAAATACATTTTTCCACTGTCAATTCATAATATGTAGGTGCAAATAGGTGTAGTGCTTGTCAAACGTGTACGTCTCAAACGTTGCAAGTTTAGGCTTCACCGGCAAACGGTGCATCTGGTGACCAATACCTTCGATGGGACGACCGTCACCATAAACCCAGGTATGTATGAATGGTAGACCCCACGTTTAGCCGCTTTTGCACTTCTAAGTAAAATATGCGCAGTCCCTATGGTTACCTTCGCACCCCCTAATAAAATATCTTCTAAACTAATGGTTTTTCGACATGAAAACCTTAATATATATACTGTTTTACAGATAATAAATAGCTGCACCGATTGGCGTATTAAAATTTATATCATTCCTTTTAAAAAAAGTCATGCGACCTTCATATGATCTCTGCGCGTCCAACTGCAGAAAAAATAATTTCGCCCAATTATGCCCCCGTGGAAACCATTCAGTTTCTCTTTAAGCTATTATTTCATACAGCGAATAGTTTACGAGTAATTCGCATTTACAGATTAAAATGGCACCCCTATCTTAAGAATACTGTCTCCTATCTTAATACTACACAATTAGTTGATGATTAATGTGAAAAGACACCCTTTCGTTTTTCCTTGGAAGTCTTAAGAAATGATAACTGAACAATGTCATTAATGTTGAACGAAAGAAAACAACAATTTCGTAGTTATCTTGAAATGGAAATGCTAATTTCACGTCTGTAGGCAAAGATCGTTGGGTCTCCAAAAACCCCAGGTTGCCGTTCCAGGGTTAATACATCAATTCTCGGATTAACATAGCAGTGAAACCTTGAAATCAGTGAATCGACCGTGCTTTTGTTTCGTAACTGTAAAAGCGATTCGATTCGGCTGCTTGTACCTCGCAGTTACGGTTGAAACAACAGTACCTTACTACAATAGATATGGTCGATTCTTTCCCTAGATACATATAGTAAGACGTTTATCTCGTAGAAGAATTACGTCACGTGAGTAAATAGTATTTTTAAGTAACCTCCTAGTTCCCTGTAAAAATATGCGCCTATTGAAGTACGCGTGCAATAAATTGTCTACGTTAAAATGTTGTAACGTTCGAAGACGGTTGATAAGTTGTTAAAGGATCGACGAGCACCGTGACGTTTATTACCTGGGGCAGAATACCTTAGGTCCTTAGGTATACGGCTACGAAACAAGCCCCAAAAAGATTTAGGGCCGGCCATAATATCGATTTGCCGCGCTTTTATACCATGCGTTTAGAAGAACAGGTGTTCGTTGGTATGGAAGGGAGGTGGCGGGACCTTGGCCCATAGTAATTTCCATGAGAAAGGGTGTCACCACTTCCGAGTTTCGAGGGGGTCTCGCTCGTCGGAATTAAAGTAAGAATTCATACATACATATGTATATCTATGCAGGCACGAGCCTGCACAAGAGCACAGCAAAGGAATCCCCAGTGGAACTTAACAAGTTGAATGCAAGATCGATACATACATCGATCGAAATCTTTATCGTCCTTGTTGTACCACATGGAACGTATTAACCTGGTTTAGCATGAATTTTCGCTTAATCTTAATCTGCCTAACCTCGGTCGAAGCCGCACATCGACCAAATCGTACTTCTATACCTGCATAATTTATAATAGAAAAATAAAATGACTGCGAAATTGATATGCATACCCGTGCCAAACATATCAACTGGTACAAAATGAATAGATCGATCGACAATACAGCTTTAAGTGTTGTATAGTTCCTCTAGTACTTTTTTTTATTACCGGTTATGATAAGATTATATACCTATAATTAGATATATACGCCTTTTCAATGAAACAAACACTCGATTCGACGCGGTGATCTAATTTTATTTCTGGAAGCATTAAAAATTGTTGGCCGATCGATAACCCGCTGTGACATTTCTTCCACATAAATATTTGATGTTGGTACTGCATTACTTGCCTAGTATGTTCAATGGACTACACAATTTTCTGTATGAATCTTAAATGGGTGCAACGATTATTTGTTGTCGATACTATAAAAGTTTATCGAGTATAGTTCATTTCTATGAAATTTATCAAAATAATCCGTATGTGGCAGAACGCGTAGGTGTAACTACATAGGTAACGTCTAACGGTATATTCTCGCTTGTATTAAAGCGAACGTAAAAAGGGCTGGGCATCTTATCGTGTTTGGTTTGCACAGAAAACCGATAATATCTTTACTCCGTATCTCTTTTCCTTTCTAGGTGAGCACATACGATTATCGATAGAATGGCAAAGACGGCATGGATTTACCAAATAATTCACAACGAGATTAACAGAACAGACTTCAGATTATAACATTAAAAGAATTGAGTAAAATATACCAAGGAAATTACGCGATTCTTTAGAACGGATTTAGATAAAAAAAATTCCAAGGTGATTTTATTTTTTCAAATAGGTATTCCACACCTCTTCGCGATCGAAATAGAACTGTGATCAATGATGTAACCTAAATTGAATGTCATTCGTTTTTTGATTACTCCAAACTCCACAGCGAACACCGCGTTTCCATAAACGCGACCGATCAATTAAGGCAACAGGCGCCCTCAAACGCCGCACCGAGGGCTTTCTACTTTTTTTTCTTTTTTCAACTCGTACATCTTACACGCCCAGGCCACGCTACTTCTGTTTCTAATTGCTTAACCTGCAGATTAACCTACATTTCCTATTTTATTTTCTAAACCGAATGAAAGCAACGTGCATGCATGTACATAAACGCATGTACGATCGCACCAAGCGGAACGTTTCTATTGTCTACACCAGATCCATACACGTGTACCATTGCATTAAGCCCACTGTTTAAGAAATAATTGTACACGTTCACCGTATCAAATTTTTCCCTCCCTCCAATGTTTTATAAAAACTCTTTCGTTCTAAGTTCTGTGGCTTTTATATACAACAGCGTGAAAAAAGATATTAAATCCACATCTTGTTACAAGGCGTTTACACCTAGGTAAACTTTACTCTCCAAACTTTGAAAATGGTCACTTAATGTCTCTGGCTCTGCTTTTCAGATATACATATACGTACATATAATATACAGTTCCCGTACTATACAAACAGCAACGAAGCGAAAAAGGAGAGAAATGCAACGGTTCTATCTGCAGCATTTACCACCAGACGTTGCGAAAAAATTCGTCATTCCGTCGTTGATCGATCAGAACCGGCACGACCTGATTTGCACGAAGCTGTTTTCGATTCGTGTCGTCAAACTTCGAATCCAGCAGACGGAGAATTATGCCACGATAAGGTTTCGCGACAGTGCACCCGATGCACGGCGACGATGACAGGCCAGCCGAGACAGAACCGCTAAAGAAACGCACCACACCACATGACCGCACAATAATCCTGACTGTGCACCGTCTCTCGGGCACCCGTCATCTTCTAGACTTTCGGTATCGATTACGTTCGGGTATCGACCTGTTGATTCCCCGCGGTTCATTCTTAACAAACGCTGTGTATCGTATTCTCGAACGATCGCAAGTTTACAATCTTAATACATACTCCACCATGAAGTTAGCAACAATTACAGAACTCGGATGCTGCTACGATCATATAGCGTGTATACGTACGTCTACGCTTCTTTCAATTGACTAGACAGCGATACCGTTTTTTTTCTACTCGAATACGATCAGTTTTTGTATTGGGCGTATATGAAAACTCGGCGGAGATTTGTTGAATGGGAACGATGCGTTCTTTCGATTTTTTTAGATCGTTTCGAATATTTGTAATATCGTTGAATTCTTTGAATCGTTTTTAATAGCTGTTCTAGGATATTTACGATATAAAAGGCATTGGTGCTACGTTGGTTACCGGTTGCGCGTAACCACCAATAACCTATAAACGACAATCACGGCGAGATATTTTATTGCTCGGCTAAACGCGGGCGCGCGATAAATCGATGTTAAATGAAAATTGAATTCATTCCATTCCTCTTTGTCAGAAATTCATTCGAGACGGAATATTCATTCTTCTATTATGTATATAAGAATTATACCGCAATATATGTATTTCTGGATCTCCTTGGGATCCGATGTTCACCATCTTTGTGTTATACCTTTTTTCCCCAAGTTTTCGGCATGAGATATATCTCTGCAGCGATCGAGAATCGTACGCGTAAAAGGAAGCGGTGTTCTGTAATACGCATCGCGTGTCAACATCGTGCTATCACGAAGCAACAGATTACAATCTTACGTGGTAACACACTTTCAATTGCAATACTGTTGACTTATAAAAAAAAATAATAACGAACGTGTAAATAATAATGGAGATGGAGAACAGAATCAGTCTGTCTTAAGAGTCGATAAGTGCTCCGATAAAATGGGCCCCTTTGAAAACGTTTATCGAAATTATATCCACGGCTCGAACAGTTTCGCGTATTTCTTTTTTTAGGCCGCCAAAACGTACATGAAGGCTACATCGTTGCAACAGAAAAAAAATGAGAAGCGTTGAACGCAGCTTTCATACGCCTGAAATTTATAAGAATAAAAGAAGCAACGCGACTGTGTATCCGCAGAAACCGTAACCCTTAATGTAAATGAAAACGAGTTTTGTCCCTATGTTCGCTCTTACTTTTCCCAGCTGCAAATAAAAAATAAACTATACAAAACAGCCTTTCCTCAGCTTCACGTTTTCCATTGTAAAACATTTGTCGCGATTATTATCTTGGTTTCAGTAAACCCACTAAGGTAATAACATGTGTATCCTCCTAAGGGAGAAGCCTAATCGACATTTAATAATATAAAAGTAGGAGAAAAAAAACAAATAAAATACATATATACAAAGTATCCCCGTAAATGCGGACGTGAGTAGAGGAAAGGCTGTAGGTCGCGTTTCGCCGGCTCGGGTGTGGGCGAACCTTTAATCGAAACTCACCTTACGAAAGGCGAAAAGATCCTTTTGCAGTTTCTGTCGCTCGGCCGTAGGTTGTTGGCCCTTCCCTCTGATAAACTTCAACATCTCTCTCTTCTCTGTGTCGGTGTTGTATCTTTCCACGAACGGTGCGACACGTCCGTTAAAAACGGTTAATCCTCAGTTGTAACGCCACGACGTATCACACTGTCGTCGGCCGAAGGGCTACGTAAGACCGCGAGGACCACCCGTAATTAAAACATTCTTGAATGAACGGTAAAACTCGCGCGCGTACCGCAATACGTATTTTGTCAGTGTGTACGGCCGCACACGTCCGATACGCCTGCTGCAACACGTCAGTCCCTGTCTTTCACGCCGTATCCTCCTCCTTCCTTCTTCTTCCCTTTCCCGCACACGTTCCGTCTTACTCTTACGTTCACTCACTGAATCCAGTCTGCCTGACCGATGTGTCAGCCGCTATCCGTTTTTTTAGCTACGTTCCACGAAATTCCTTCGAGTCTTACGGGAAAACAGTTCACAACGAAGGAACGCACTACGGACGAGACTGTTGTCCAACTTCCGATACGTACGAACACGTAAAACCATTGAAATACACCGACAGAGGCGTGAAGTCATTCCACGTCTGTCGCTCGCGTCTCTCGTGTCTTTCGCCGTCGCGTCGGCTTTCCACCAATCACATGTTTCGGTTAGGTTCGACCGCGCTCGGCTGAAGTCGTGTCTACTCGTCTGGTTTCGGTGGGATAGCTTGATCGGGCGCGCCCGCACGAACAATGACCTCGGTCAGGTCTACCAAACTCTGCGATCGAATAACCACTGTCACTTGATTCGTTCGATTATTGCGCTCATGGAAATGATACTTTTGCAGTGGGCCCTGTTTTTGAATTTTCATGATCGTTGCTGCAATAATTGAAATAGATGGTTACTTATTGAGTATAATTTGAGGAAAATATATGTTAATAATTTCGTATAGCTTAATGCGAATTAGAGAATGGTATAAGTGCTATAATATTGGAGCGTCAATTCAAGATGCTATTATGTACAACCGGCGGGAGAATAGCAGTAAAATAGTGCCTGTACAAGGAGAAAGTCCAGTAAAGGAAATATGTCCCTAGAAAAATATAACCTATGTACGTGGCCTGAACAGGTTGAGGCTTTCAGCAGCGCTTTTTTTTAATTATTTATGGATGTTAATTTAGGGATATATTTGCAATAATGAATTTGTTCCTTTATGCATTTGTAGTAGTGGGGAACGATATTCTTGCGCCACCTGTACCCGTAAAATTTTGTTTCAGTTTCCATTTAAATTATTCCGAGCATGTATCGGGAAGTCACGCGTTGAAACGATTTCCTTAGTACTGCATCCTACCCCGTTGGTTTCATTTACATATAGTCATTGAAAAATATATTTGCGATCTTTATACAATACCTCCACTGTTACTGCAATTAATTCATCGAACGTATTATACGTATAATAAACAATCAATATGTCTCCCTCAATTTCGTGATATACATATATTATTTCTTATTCATTAATATGTACATACATTTATATATAAATAGGCCTATTAAGTACAGTAAAAATTACCTTGATTCGATAAAAAGTAATTTATCTAAAAAATCTCGTATAGTACAAAAACGTATGTAAAAACACTGGATTATTGCATCCTCTATACATGAACTATAAAACAATTTTACGAATTTACTGTTGCTCAAAGTTGATCAAAAAATACTGCTATTCATATATCTCTAGCTTACCACTTCGCGTTGATACATATTTATATTGTCCTGATAAAAATAAAATCTTTAGTAACAATATAAACGTTTCCCGGATACCAGTTAAATATCAATATGTAAGTAGGAGGCGACAAAAATGCGTAGGATTTTATTAATATTTTCTGTCGTTTTCAAGTCGACGTTATCACGATTATCAGTCGCTTTATGCCACACCTTTGGAAATGGATATGGTATCAGGTGCAAAACAGGGGTATCTGTAACATATAATGTCGATCTATAAAATTTATACACTTGCCGAAATCGTCGTATTTACCTCGACGTAAAAATGGAATGTGATCATCTTCTATATGGGCTTCCATAGAGTACGGTTGGAAATATTTTTGTGCAGGTTGTCCATAGGAATATGACTCGAATTTTTTCAAACCCGCCAGTTTATTTTCCGCAGTCATTAACAGAGAATACCATTTCTCCGTATTACTGAAGTAATTGTAAAACGTCGGATCTGGTGCACCTATCAAGTCTAGAAGAACTAGCATGTCCTTAAGATATAAAGAAGAATCGTTATATACTGAAATATAATGTATCTTTCTATTATTATATGTGATTAAATTACATACAAGTTTGTCCAATTCAGAAATGTTTTCCCCCCATTCGTAAGTAGTAAAATTATTGTGCCAAACTTTTGCTAAATGCCTTGCACCATAAATAGAATCTTTTGGACCCCATTCTCTAAATGCTTCTTCGCCGTCAAAGAATATTAGCATTAAACTAAGATCATTCTAAAAGTAAGAAATATATTATTGTCGTAACATACTACTAAAATTCTGAATAATATACGACTTACATCATTTATAGAATTCAAACGATCCTTCATAACTTTGGCCAAGTTGATCATTTGGGCACACGGTACTGCACTGTCAGTGGCACCAATGAAATTCCTTTCCCTAGTATATTTCGAATCATAATGACAGGCCAATGCCAAATATCTTTTCGCATTGGGATTTAATTTTGCAATTATGTTCTCGAAGACTAAAGTGCCATGGGTAGGCGTGTGATCTTCAAAGCTATCAGATTCCAAAGTCCAATTAAGTTCCTTCATAGACTTCTTAATGTACTACAAGGAAAACATAGTTTCTCTTATCGTTAAGTATTGACGTTTCCTAATCCAGTTGTTTCCAAACCACTGCATTACTGTTCAAAACTTAGTCTATCTCGAGTTACCAATTACTTGCACCACCAAAAAAGGCCTTTGAGAGGGACGAGTTAATGCAATATATTGTACCTATATAAAATCATACCATTCGTATTATTTCTTACATTTTTTACGTCCGTGTGCTGTGGGGTACCAACAATCCTCACGATACATATGTTATCCAAAACTTGTTCCATATGATCGACATCCGAGAGATTTGACAATGTCGCTATCTGTTTCCGCGACAGTGTAAGCGGCGTATGATAGTACTGGAATTATTTCATGACTGTAACCGATGTACGTTAATGATGGTCAATGAGATGTAATTACAGAAAATGACATTTATGTAAAGAAGAGACGGTGAAAGTGTTCGATACAAAAAATTAAGCAAACGTCAAATGTATCACGCTTGCACGAATTACGTACCTTTTCATTTCGAAAATGTGTTTGAGTTAGAATATCTGCGTCCGTTATAAACGGACTGACAAGCAGTAGAAATGCTAGTAAAACAAAGTTGATCATTATACACCAAGGGAAACGAACAGAACTGTGGATGTCACGAGGCGGCCATTGTAGTTGTCAAATCGCATTCTCCATTTTGAAATCATGCTCACGTGACTCATAGAAATCTGTATCCTTATTGGTTAGTCAAAGAATCTGTAACCGCGACTTGTACCTTTTTGTAACGTTTAAATTCTTGTGGTTACGCGTCGGATATAAATAGTAAATTCAATGTTGGATGTTTAATTTGTGGTCCTTTGTTTCGTACGTTTTATTCGTTTTAATCGTTACGTAACAAAGAAGACTTCTGGTAGTCGTAAAGTGTGAGTTTTTGAAATATTCGAATCAAGAAGTTGTAAACATAGTGCACCAACCGGTTGAAGTCTTGTGGATGGGGTCTCGTGTTCCATGAAAAAGGAAATGAAAAGGAAAGAAAGATGAGCTGGAATTCGATGGGTAAGCAAAAATGGATAATTCGCACATCTATAACGCGCCAAATATATTAAACAACATTTAATGATACGTTGCACCGTTTATAATACATAAGGGGTTAGGATTTTTTTCATTATATCTAGTATTCGTTTCCGGAAACAGTAAACAGTTCCGATTTCACGTGAACAATTATCCTTACACTAACGAATTCCTAGTTAATTTGCCTAACTTTCACAGTATATCAGAACATTGTATATTTATACGAATGTAGACGAACGCCTCAACGATATGATCGAAATAGTAATATCCAATTCAATTTAATTGCTGATTGAAATACGTCTAAAGTAATGAAAATATTTCTTCACTTCTTAATATCTTAAGTAAAAAGTACCGCAATAAAAAAATCTTACAAGTCAACGTTACTCATTAAAAACAAAAAAAAAGATATAAAGAATATCCATACGATAGAAAGTCTAATCGACGACTCGAATCGTTATAATGAAATGAAACATATGCGAATGATACGATGCACTTATTTTACGCTTTCTGCCATTTACATACATCGATCTAACTAACGGATATTCCGTTTGCACCATGTTCGCCGAAATTTTATTCTCATTAAAATTGATCGATCGAAATTTCTACTCGGTTGAAACATAAATAAACGAATATTTCACCGCGATATTTATTTTCCGCACTTTCCCTTAGAATTTATTAGCTCTTGCCAGGATATCGATTTCCCCTTACCGTCAAGTATTCTTTCTGCGATTAGAAAATTTCTAGTCTAAATGTAAATAATATTAACAGTTCACTGATGGTGCGAGTCAATTCTGACCCGGATGCGCAGCTGGCAATAAAACGCTTAGTAATAGTACACTGTCAATTTACAATACAAATAAGTTACTCGAAGGTAAGGCACATTGAAAATGAACGTCTAACCGAGCGAAAGAAATTCACAAAGAAATACATTATCATTAGAATTATTATACCATTACTATTATTATCGTCCTAGCACGTTCAGCGTGTACGATGGGTAGGTAATGCGGTAGAAAATGTTAACTTCGAAAGAAACGTATATTTATATATGTATATATAAAAGGATCATCTCAGTTCTAAAAGTATGTAATATGCGGATTTTTTTGAGCAACTGTCTCTCTCTCTCTCTCTCTCCCTCTCTCTCTCGCGAGTCAAACTGAATCCTGTTCGAGAACCGACAACTGCCGAAAGAGAAACAGAGATCAACGATCTTGGGATCCGTGGTTATGCACCAGAGAGCGTCCGTGACGTAGCGTTTGAAACAAATGATAAATTATGTCTAGAACGGAGCCCAAGATCGTTCTATCTTTTCTGTTCTTCTTTCTCTCGTCGTGCAGGTCCGGTTTGGAATTTACGATCGGCCTCTCGAGGGGTCTCTTTGTTTCTTATTTTATTTTCTTTGTTTCGTCTCGTTCGTGTTAATTTATTTTTTATCGTTCCCCTTGGGAAACGCCGCTTGCCAGATTATGATTTCTTCATTTCGAGCACGTTTCGCGGTCCCGCGCTCGAGACTCTTTTTCTCCGTGGATAAAGTAGACGCGTGGGCGCTTCAATAATTATACGGTCCGTATTGCGATCCATGATAATAAGGTCCTGGATATGCCGCCGGTGCTGGGTATCCCGCATAAGCGTACTGTTGCTTTTGAGGATACACTAGAAACATGGAAAGAAATATATGTTAACCCAGTTGTCACAGAGATGGTGGTTCTTAGCTGCGGGTTATTAGTTTTTCTATGCATTGAATACGAGAGAATTACGATTCTCATTTCAGGAAATTTTAACTGTTAATTCTCTCCAGTGCGGCTGTTGATTATACATAGGTAGTTTCCCTCTCACTTGAAATTAAACACTCATAGTCTGAGAGCATTTTTCCGACGATTTGTTAAATAATTTAGAAAAGAATATATATTTATTACATTTATATCAAGTATGCAGTTATAGGGTGTTTTAGTGTTATTTTTGTTTTATAAATAATTCCAACAGAGTTAGGTATTAATAATTTGTCCACGAGCATTCGATATTAAATAATAATGCACAGGTTTTCTTATAGATATAAGACTCTAAGTAAGACACTCCATATACGTATACCACAGAGCTAAGAACCACTTTCGAGTAAATTACTGTCTTTAAACCGATAAGCGAAACGTTTCAACGGGTGTTCGCATTCGCATTGAATAAAATTCAGTTCCATTTGCTTTCGCTTGTCACAAAGGTGTAAAAAGGACGTCGAGGCTAATTCCTGCTCGCTTTGAAGTCTCGTCACGATTATATACCCGGAATTCGAACACGTACACTCGAACCGACCCGATAATCACAATCCCGTACGCTAATTACTTCCTGCTGCGTGAATATTATTATCGTTCAATCGACTGGACGCGGAGATCGTGAAAGGATAGAAGTACAAAAATGATTTTCACTTCGTTTTTCGAATTGAGTCCCTCTTCTTGGTATATTGTGAAAATTGGACTTTCGTGTAATACATTATACTGCTACTTTACCTACGATGTAAAATTGACTCTCAATTGATGTCAACGTAAAGGAACATATACGCAAGGCAAATTGGTAAACAAAACAAGTGTCCTTAATGCTTACTATTTCTGTACTGCATTCTTTTTTCGTAATTTTCAACTTGCTTAATTGAGGGGCTCAAATATCGTTGAATGGAATATAAAATAAGGCAAGTGTGTCGCTTTCTAGGGAGCTACTTAAAACACACCTGTAAATACCACGTTGCTCTACTGTATTTCCGGTTTTTGGTTTGTTTCTGCCAAGTAAAATACCAAGCTAACGCGCACCTAACGAAGTCTTGTTCACCGATCGAATTATCTCTTCCTGCCTTTTTTTTCTGATTTTATAGTGAAAACAAAACTTTAAAGCGTGCTCGAGAATAAAATGCAAGGTATATCATTTATATCGATGATCGACAGATATCGTTTCTATCTAGAAAGTTATGCTCAGGATCAGAGCGTGACAAAATTACTTTAATCCAGGATGGAAACAGAGCGTGAGAGGAACGAGTAAGAGTTTCACGAATACGAATATCGAGCAGTCTTTTTCCCACGACGCCTTTAATCCTTGCCAATCGATTTGATATGATTTTTTTGTTGCTTTAACTAACGTAAATCGTACCAAAGGTCCAATCAGTAATCTTATGTACAATATATTATTATTCGTACGATTCGTACAAATGTTAAATAAGCGGGTTTAATTATTTTTCTTCATTCAGTTTGTCAGTAATTTTTGTTTGCTTTTTTCCTCGAAGGATTATCTTATTAGTTTCGGCACGCGTTCGTTAAATTTATAATTACTCAACTTTCACAACGTTATTTATTTTTATTTGTTCTTATTTACGGGGGAGTTGTTTCCATTTAGAAGAAAATTCACCGTTGAAAACGTATGGTCAATTTTGTCGACATAGAAGCATTGGAAAATTGGTTGTTCAAAGGTATTTGAAAGTTTCCAAGCCGACTGCATTTCTAATTTTCACGTTTCATTCCAATTAACTTCGTTATGCTCTCTGATGATTCTGATACCGCACGGTAGCATTAACATTTCTCAAATATAAAATGTAAATTCCACTGTCAACTAGTAATCCAATCGCCATGAAATTGAGTATTTTTAAATTAAAAAAAAGCATTGAAAAACTTGTTCAAGAATTTCGATACTCCTACCAAACAGAGTTCGTACGCCTACGAAACAAAACAAAGAATAAAACTTTAACATCGCAGCAAGAGAACAATTAAATTAAAAAAAACAACTGAAGAACGTTTTTCTTATTACAATAAGTGTATCCAAACTTTTGAGCAGTGGTGTGTGTCTTTGAATAAAGACACGGGGAAACCGTACGTTTTCACGTAGAACGTGAATTTCTATTACATGTTTAGTTACGTGTTAATTAATCTAACATGGCAAAGTTACTGTTTTATTTATTCCTGCATTCAAACGCATGCTATAATTCCCTTACATCACAGCCCGGCGATTTCTACTTCGCGTAATGCCCGATTCGCTGCTTCTATATCAACAACTGTGTTTTATATTCATTTATGTTTTCCATTCTCCTTGCATCCGTCGAGAACGATTCGAGTTAGTAGAACGGCCGCAATTACTTTCAGACCAAAGAATTTTCGGGGTCATACCAGTAATCACGGATCAAAGTTAGTGGAACACGGGTCACGCGCAGACTCATTCGCCATAATCGCAAATATTTCAAGTGGAACATCTATTATCGACGCTGCACGGTCACGTTTAGTTGCAAAATATTTCCCATGCACTTTTTCTTTGCTCTCTATAAACACACAATTTGGTTTAACTATTTCCTCGTACTATAGCAAGATTTAAACAATTATCAGCTACAAAAATTAATTATACGAATCAGTGGAAAGAATGTGTTTACCCTTTTTCTATCAACACAAGAACCACTATTCCGTATTCTACTTTTGTTATTCTACCCTTTCAGTTGCATGAGTCAATTTGATGCGATTGAAAATTAGTAAAATTTCATGGATATATCGCAAAGGGCACGGTGATGAACAAAATTGAAAATGAAAAGTATAATCGAAAAATATATTTGATTAAAATCTTCCCTCGAAAGGTATGATACCATATGTTAAAAAACCGATGTTCCCTCGATAATAATGTTAATCCCAGGAGTCTGCGCGCGTTTCTCGTGTTCGTTGCAAAAGCAAAAGGTGTTAAATATGTACCAGGCATGAGGTATTGCATGTTCATCGCCTCCTCGCGCATTCTCTCGCCCCTCAAGCAAATCGCCGCGGCGCTAAACAAGATCGCGCTGACCAACGACCAACCGACGCCGACCCAAGCGACCACGTACGACCAGTCGTACGAGATTAGTGAGTTGTCCTTCAGGACCTAGAGCCGCGTTCCAATGAAAAAAGAAAAAAAAACACGAGGGAAGTTAGTACAGCCGTTTCAATGTATTTGTGTCACCTGGCATGATGTATTGAACGTTCTGTGTTTGCTCGCGTGCATGCTCCCGCCGTAGGCAGGAAGCCGCGATCAGGAATAGAGTCATCGTGCCTAAACACGTGGCAACACCCAGCCAGGCAAGGTAAAATGACCAGCCGTACCATTGCACCGCGTTGTCCCTTAAAACCTACGGGCAAATGTGTCTGTAAATTAAATTTCCCGTGTGTGGTGTGCTCCACTCTGGCCCCGGATGACTCTGCTACTGGGGAACGGTCCTGTGACCCTCTTGGTGTCGTTTTGTGTCGATGCTTAGGAAAGTTTCATGCGGCTGTGGAGGAACTTTTTATTGGAAAGCAAGATGAATCAATTTGTATTTGGTGGATATTTTAATAATATGTGTAAAATTTTGACTAATATTTAATTAGTAGGGGCAACGGTATTGTTTTTGCACCTGGTTGCATCGCAGAAATCGTATGGACGTATTATAGTTATGCAGATGGTCGCAGGAGCATTGTTTTATGTTAGGTGTTCTGGAATTTTTTTGGAAAATTATTTATACATTATTGAAGGAAATAGAGTGAAACTTATTTACATTGATTCATCTTACTCTTATAACACAATTTTCCTGAAAAATATGGCGAGCTTAATTAATAAATCCTATGCTAGAGATTATGTTCGTCTGCGTTGCATCGAGATCGTTCGAATGATTTGATTTATATTGAAATATTTTTCAATTATTATCGATACTGGTATCGAAAGCAGTAAGTTAACTTTCTAAATTGCACAAGACTGCCTCTGTTACGAGGGTCCATCGCATCTTGATGCACGCATTAATTGACACGATACCGATGCCGGAAATGCCTGAACCATGACGTAACTAATTTTCACAGGTGATTATTTGAGAGGCATCCGATAGTGCTATACGCTGAGAACATCTGTAAATGTCAACAAATTAACGAAGCGAAATATTATATACGTAAGTTCAGTCATTGTTATCCGGTGTCGAATTACGTACAGCCATTCTTCAGGTATTAATACAGGTGTAACTTACGTTGCTCCATTGTTGGTAGTACTCTTCACCCACGATTTTCTCTTTCTCGTAATACTCCACTCCATGCCAGAGACCCATTGCACTAGCGCTTAATAAGCCTACGTTGCCAAAAAGTCCATTTTTAAATACCAAACATCTTAAACATTTCGCTATGACAAATTAAACGAGATCAAATGATTGTCATTCTTGACAATTCTTGAAAAAAATTAGACATTAAATTTTTACTCTCGGCAGGTAGAAATTTCAAGATAATATGATAGAAACGACACACCCCGTACCTTTTAACTGTAAGGTACCAAAACCAAAGGGTTATACGTAACACATAACAGTATCAACCATGGAATATTGTTTCAAATTTTCAATCAATTCTCTCACGAATTTACGAGGGATACTAACATGCTAGCAACATCAAGATTGCAGTTGCCGTGATATTTCCTGGTGACCTCTTCCAGCATCCGACCACGCCTGTCCAAAACGCAGTAAAGATTGCAACGAATCCAACTATAAGCAGAGCTATGACAGATCTGCCCATGTCTGAAAAGTAACAAAGTAAAACGATGAAAATCAAATTTACGACGGTGTTGATGATGTTATTCTGATTTCTTCTTAAATAAATCTATATTTTATTAGTATTTCATTAATACGTACGAAGTCGAGTCATTGCGTCGTCAGAGAAGCCTCTCGTTATGTTCTCCTCATCGGGGATGAAGTAATTGACGTTCATACAATGCGTCTCCACAGGACTTAGATACGTTTGAACTGCAACAATTATTCGTGAAAGGGAAATCAAGTTAATCAGTTGTAGACGTACATACATAGATATTCACACACAAACATTGCATTGCGAAATTCACGAGAATTGTGTAAATCGATTGAGACTGTTTAAGGAAATTTCACGGTTGTTTGACGATTAATTGGATAGACATGGAAATTGGCCACGGGGACGTTCTAATTACGCACGTGTCCAATGCTTGGTTGCAAAATAAACTGGTTCCGAATACTGCTACTATTTAAATCGTAATTAATCTAAAGTTTCTCTTAAACTTCAATTTGTGCTTACAATTAGTTCATATTTGTATATAATTAACCCCTTCCTGTACGTATCTAATTATTATAGTTGGACTATAAAATTAATTGCATTTGCTATTAAAGCAAAAGTAACTACACTTAGTTTTGTAATGGAAAAATTGATTTATCGTATTTATCTATAATTATCTATATAATTATCACGAATCGAACTGGCATTTATCTATCTTCCAATGTTTACCTTGCACACTGAGTCACGCTAGTGTTTTTCAACTTTTCAATATGCATAATCGGTAACACGAGCATCATCCGTTATTATAAAGCAATGAATCAGAATTGCATTCGGGTGACGAGTTTATTCAACGTGTCCAAGAGTTCATTAGCGGACTGAAATAAAATGAATCAATTCAAAATTACGATAGTAAGGAACAGGGCCGTGTTAGGTAGCTAAAGGAATTTTGCAACTCGATAGTTGCAGCCGATCGAAAGAATTCCTGTTTAAAAATGTGGGCTTGCTTTTTTACGATACAGCCATAGCGTACCGTGCGTACGCGTAACGAAAGCACGCGACCCAGAATGCAACACGCTATCGCCGGCTGCAAAGCCGGCTGGCATTCGTATACCTCTAACCAGCAACCACCTTGTCGTTCATGGGCAACGGTACTCTTTGGCCATACTGAATCTACGAAATGCTACTTTCCAGAGGCCATCTCATCTGGTGAAAAGGCAAAAGTCGCATCAGTGTCGCGATACTTTCACGGTTTCCTATGTCGGTTTCTAGAAAGACTTAAGGCAAGCCACGATTGGACGGGAACTGTTAATAAGAATTTATTTTCTGTATATGCTTAATTGCTCAACTGCTGTAACAATTTAATTAATCATATGCCGGGACACAACTATTAATAACAGCGATACACGGACGTTTTCATGTTATCCACATCACAGTGGGTAGAATAGTTACCTTTAATCCAGGCTTCATATTAATCACTCTTAATCGACCAAAACTTAGCAGTGATTTGGAATGATCGATATTGTTCAAGTTCTCGGACCTGCTAGTTAAAGCTTTTAAGAAAAAAATAAAGATTGTTCTGCAATTTCGATAATGTAGTGAAAGGAGAGGGGCCCGAAAAAGTGTTAGTTTGCGTAGAAATAACGGTTGGATATAATTCTAGCGTCCGTGTATAAGTTTCGAACGGGGTGTGAAAGATGCCACGTGGAAACGCGCATACCGTTTGAAATATTTGAAATTCAGTCGGTAGCCGGCTTTTCCACGGCCTTCTTCGAATCTAGTTTCGACCAAACGAGGCGCCATGCCAAGATCATTGACTCGTAGCTAACTGTATATACCTCGCTATTCAGGAAGAGGAACCACTCCACCTCCATTTTATAATTGGTTCGTCGATTCGACGAGACGTCGCTGCAGGAAGCACGGAAAATATCGAATAGAGGAAACAAATATGGCTTGAGAGCGGTCGTTCACAGGTTACTTCAAATTTTTCACGCTTGCATTAACGATAGTAGCCGTGAATTCACCTCCGTTGACCTTCGTTTTGTAGGACGATTTCTGCCCGAAGGTGAGAATATCGATGAATATTTTATGGTTGCATGAAGCATAATGCCGCGCCTGCAATAAGTACTGTATACTTATATGTATACAAATGTAGGGATTTCGTGTTACCATTGATCTTTTACGGATTTAAGCAATATATGATTTCTCCCAAACCTTTCGTACGTCTTTGTTTGAAGCTATACTTGCAAATACCTTGTCCTCTGTTATTATATTTTCATTGAAGCGTAAGTACGTATATCGATCACGTATACGTTTAAATATACGTTGTGTGAATGAAATACGAAGCCGGAAACGGAACGCCGGAAGTAAACGGAACATCGAGACCGATAAGGTACTCACGGTCGAAGAACGGTATCGAGTTAGTACGTACACATAATTTATCGATCGTTTCGATTGTTTCCCGCTCGAACCACGGGAACAACATCCACCGTTGTTCTCATTGCCCGAGAATTTCTCACTAGATACTTTCTATTCTCCAGCGTTATGCGGTTATAACAGAGCCCGATTCACCCTGAACCAGCGAAACTGAAACGACTGTATAACGTAAAAGAACGATAATAGTAACACGTTGAATGGTAGGAGGTCTACCGAAAATCCTTCGGCCACTATAGAAATGTGTTCTTCCTGAGTAGGATACAGGTTCGTCGTGAAACTCGAGACTTCCGGGCAAACTGGAATCGCCGTTACAGAGCGGTGAAGTTTAGAGCATACCTGTACGTATACGTCTCTCGTCGTGAGAAAATGCGAACCTTTCCGAATAATGAGCCCGTGAAATATTTTGATTTAAACCGGCCAGAAGCATGAGTGAACGTGTATAATGTACCTTGCGTTAATGGGCGAAGCTAACGAACAGTAAACGTTTACAATTCTGGGCCGCATTTCTTGCTTGGAAGATTAAAATTCTGATTTCTTTGATAAGATTATGGATGTCATGAAAAGATTAACATTTTTTTTGTTGCAAAGCAATGGATGGCTTAAACCAGTTACTACTATTACTAGAAATTTAATTTGCCTAGTCTGTCCAAATAATTATTTAAGAGTCAATGAAAAATTACTTTTCCACGAAACAAGGGTTAGATTAGGGCAACAATCCATCGTACATAAAAAAATTCCTCTTTTCTTCATTTTTTAAATGAAAAATTATTCCCCAATGCAATTATATATTCAGAGCAGAACAAGAATTCTCAACGGTAGGTCATCCATCAAAAAGTTCCATTTCTTAATAATTTTTGGAATTCGTCCTGAATAAAAAGTTATTCCAGGAGGAAACGAGGCATAGGGCAGAATAGGAATCCAAGATTATATGTCACCCACATGATTTACTCTGCTTGTCTATGCCAGATATGAATACATAATAATAGTGAAGCTCAGGTCGATCACAGGTGCAAAGGCGTGTCTCTTTGATTCAGCCGTACACCTTACGTGGTCGGCATAACGCTGTTGTCAATGTCTCGAGGTTTTTATTGGCCGTTGAATAATTGACGATAATGTTGCAGCAATTGAATGAATTTTTTCCCTTTCTTCTATATTAAAGTCATAAAATGAATTCTCCAAATAAAGTTTCCCAGCGATTCGTTTTCGTTGCGTTGCAAGCTTCCTGAAAAGTCGGCTCGCTGAAAACAGGTAACGCGTCGACTCTGCCACGCATCATTACCGTAGAAAGTTGAACGGAAGAAAAGGCGTTGCAATGCAACAGATATTATCACGTGAAATTAACCACCTATCCCTCAAGACAGATTTTAATCGCATCTCGACGAGTTCGCGGTTGTTGAATCCCTGTGAAACAGTTCTCCGCGCGTAATTTCATTTCTTTCTACTCGTTTCGCACGGTGAGCGATTTTAAGCGGACTCAAACTCGCCTTTTTGAAAACGTTGACGCAGCAAGCCTTCTAAGAGTCTTAAGAAAAAACAAATTCTTTACCTCGATCAGGAATTAAAGTTTCTAAACTAGCGACGCACATCTTGTCGCGAAAAACGAAATTGAGATACGAAAGATCCAAGATACCCACAAACATTGGAGATGCAATTACAATCGTAACGGTCCACTAATCGAACTAAATTATGGACAATCGCGGAGAAGAGTCGGTCTCGCTTTAAAAGAATACCGACAGGGAGCAATCCAACTCAGCCGTGTACCTTCGTGAATTAAACAATTCATTTCATTCACGCTCCAACGAGCTCAAGCGAGAAGCGACTCAACTCGATTTATGATAAAAACATCGGATTGATCTCCAACACAAGAACTGACACGATTCGTAAAAAGATAACATGGTTAATCCTATTTTCATTCCTCGACGCGAAAGATTTTGTTGTACTAGCTTCGTCCGTGGTTCTTTAGAGCGCGTTCTACGCGCGGCAGAAAGTTGCCCAGGTCAATATTGACCGAGCAGACTCATCGAAACTGGAAAGACGTCTCTGGACCATCACGTACGCCTGTAATTTCACGAGAGCCGTTTCCTTTCTCCTCTAACTGCGTGCAATCGAACCTGCGATTATAAACTCTTAACCTATTACGTAGGGCCGAATAACCCGCGACATTACGTAGGTACATAGAGTATCGTAACGTAGAAAGTTAGCTGAAAGGGCGTCATCTCTCGCAGCAACAAGGAATTCGTTAAGAATATTCAGCTATCACTTTAGAAATCATGTACATATACAGCTTGCTCAGAAAATTCTCTTCGCCGACAATTCGACTTGGACAGCGTTCCCTATAGCTCTAGGTTATGCTACAAAATCATAGTAACTGACATTAACTTGTCAGTCGTTACGTACTAAGCAGCAATTAATTTATGGAAGGGAAATTCGAAACTGAAGCTTTCTCTTACACCGACAGGTGTCGACGGCGGCTAATCAGTACTCAAGTTTTTCGACCATCGTCTAATTAGGACCTTTCCGTTTCTGTTTTTTAGATATTGCTTTTTTGTACACAGCAGCCAGCGCAAGTAGAGTTTAGATTACCTAATTCAATGATAATCATTGTTATGGAATGACTTATACGTACACATTCGACTGGAGTTATACGATCACTTCTATTCTGAGTGACACTTTTGCCAACACAACCCTCCATTATTACTTAAATATTAATTAAATCATTGTCACCGAAATTTCCTGTCACGTATTTCGAACGATATATGTATTTATTAAGTTTACTAAATTATAACCCATCACTTAATGAAATAGAAATATACTTCACAACAATACCTGGAAAATAAATAAGGCCGACGATCAATTTAAATTATCGCCGGATCATTCGAATTATTGTAACACTATTTGATAAAAAATGAATTCGTATCTGTGCTTACCAGTCGGCGGTCTTTCTTTGGGATAGCATATCCTGAAGAGACCCTGCGTCCTCGTGTAGTAATAGTACTTCGTGTTCATCTGCTCCACCAAGTGGCTCTGTTCGGTATGCTTCGCTGCATATTGCTGCAACAAAACAATTTGTCCGAATGATTCACGCTTTCCAGCCAGCCCATTTTCATTGCACTTATGAGCTACACAATTCTATTATGATAATTAATCGCATCGAACAATCGAATCGTACGCGAGCATTGTCGACGGAATGGTCGACGAAGACGATAGCGAGACAACGATGAAACATTGTCCGATAGAACGAAATAAAACGGTCGTTGGTATTCAATGCAGATTAGGTCCATGGAAACATTATTGCCGTTAGAAAGTAAGAAAGCGAGAAGAATCATGACTCCCCTATAAATTCAGAGAACGATCCAGTTCACGTTCAAAATATCGTTCAATAACTAGCTAGTAAAAGTCTGTCAGAATAAATTACAAAGATCTTGTTCGCGAAACATTCCCAGCTGATGCCGCGAAATCACAACTTGACAGGAATCTCTAGATGGTGATCGATATATCACTTGTCGATTAATTTGTCGATTGAAATGAATCGTAATCTACTGCAAGGGTAAATGCAAATATGGCAGAACAGGGCGACTAAACTTGGACAAACTCATGGAAAACAAGAAAGAAACAACTGCGGAGTCCAATTAGCATAACGAGCTTTCTACTTCAATACGAAATACAGTTAAGTTGCTCGAAGAATTGAAAAACCGGAATTTCTCCAAATTTTAATTCCGCACCTATTGTTAGATGACAGGAATTGCCTTCAGAAAATCGACGCAAGCACGAACCACTTATTTACCTCAGAATCGCAACGAAATATTGGCGCGATTGCGGCGCGATTGCACGGAATGGAAATCGCAGGCGTGTTACAAATTTGCAGTCCTATAGGTAAACGTGTATCAGCACTTCCTGAAGAAAGGAAGCCGCGCGTGGTTCTAGAAGGAGGATTGGAGAACGCGTTTACTCAACCGCGTCGTTTCGAGTTCCGGACTTTCTTGCGATCGAGGATGCGCCACGCATACCGCCCTCGAAATTAAATGTAATTTTAGATCTTATGACAGCCAGGTATATGGCAGAATCGTTCTTCTGTAACGACGGCCAAGTATGTACAAGAATGTTTTTTTACACAGCCTTTCCTCGGCAGTGGAAACTAGTATCCAATTTTCCTTTCTTACCAAATGTTTTTTCGCACGAATGCTCGTTTTCGTCATTTTCTTCCATTATCAATTCCTGGCTGAATTTATCTTATTATTAAAAAATGTACTCAAGGGAATTAACTTGTTTCCTTTTGTTCTACTCGTGGCTTTGGAAGAAATAGCTCCGCAACAGGCTTCGCTGTTAGTCACTGGGCAACGTGTTAACTATTTGGAATATTCCTGATATGGCGGAACCAGGACAGCGACGTTACTTAAATCTACCGTGAATAACTAGCACTCGTGATGCTCGAGCGTGCCACATATTTTAAGCACATCCTTTTAACTTCCATATTGAACATCCCAGTAGTTCGCACATTTATGTGCATCAGGTATTTCCAAAAAATAAAAATTCATCTTCCTTATAAGAAGATCCGCAGAGGCTACTTAACAATTTCCAGTACGTTTCTAGCCGGCCCGTTTGTAGAAAGTGCACCGGCGATTTTCTGATACCGCGTCCCGTAGAAAGTGTAATAAAGCACGCAGGGTCGCGCGGGAAACTCTAACGAATCGCATGAAAATAGACACGAATGTTTTCATTGAAGTACCCGTTTAAGGTCCACACACGCGATCCGTAAGAACGCGGTTCATTCCCATGCGTATCTCGACTGATACCTTTTTCAAACAAAATACTGGCAAAGTGTTTTCACCGCTTCCCGGCTATCAAGATCGTTTCTTTTCTCGTGCTCGTCAAACGTATCGGTGTACCAAGTCTATGCAGGCCGCGTTAATTTTTTCCGTGGGATATTTCGTTATAATACAAACGAGAGAGGCACGCTTTCGCATAATCAGGAAATAATATTTCAAGCGTCACACGCGGACTGCTAGATAGAGCGCAAGATAGTCATGAACAAAGGACAATTAATGATTAGCGTCGTCCAGCAACAAATTCAAACGAATAAAAAGCATTGCGACCTAATGTCATGTATTTTTTTTTGTTTTAACATTAGCATTTAAAAAACTATTCCACCTTAGCCCGCCATGTTTGAATGTCCGTCGTAATTTATGTTTCAACCATCAATACATTGAAGCTGAGAATTTTTTAAACAACCGTAAACGCAGGAAGGAATTTTTTCCCTATTAGACCACTGGAACATGTACTACTTATTTTCTTGCGAGTGTAATTCTGACGATAGTTCCTACTGATAATAGCGATCGGCGTTCGTGTTCCGCACAGACTACGACGACGAATCAGAGAGTACGTATATCGACCCTAGTAATCGTTTTCAATGGAGCTACGAGAAAGCCGCGATTCAGGAGGAAACTTGTGAAATTCCTCTTCCCACGTTGTCCCTCGACTGCAAAGCAATGATCAGGCTTTGAATAGTCGCGAGTTGCGAGATCCTCTTAACCTTGAAGAACACCCATGCCTCCTTCGACATTCTTCTTCTCGAGAATGCAAAACGAGCGTGTCGAGTGTCGGTCGCTCTATTTCATTCGACTTACCATTTTTCTTTTTTTTTTCAAATCCCATCGATCTCACAAATTCATATTCTCAGACCCTATTGTAAATCCCGTTTTGGAAGATGCTGCATATTTATCATTTCATTGAAACTGAACTCTAAAACAGTACAACTTGCTGGTGCAAATGATGAATCATGCGACTTCCTTTCTTTTCCCGCCCACTTGTGTGCTCCCCGCTAAACTGATTGCGTTAAAACTGCAACGTAAACTCGACACTAAATTTCCACACCCGTATCCATTTCCCACACAAAAAAATCGTTGTTTATCGTCAGGTAATAACTCGGCCCGTTCCAATAAATCGTTTTCTCCGGGCCACGGTTACTTTTCCATACGCACGGTGCTCTTGCCCGCGAAACATTTCCATTGTCGGAAGGAGCTTCTAACGATCGCAAGGATGTACCGGCGCCCCGTCAGAATTAACAGGTTAGACGCACACGGTACCTCGTATCGAATAAACGGAGAAAGAGAATCGTCGCGCGTGCATGATACACGTGAATCAACGGCACGTATAACGGGTGTACGGGTCTTAATCGTTTGTCACGTGGAGAAAAAGAAAAGAAAGAGCCAGAGAGCCCATCGAGGCCTGTCCAGGTCGTTCCAATCTGCTTTCACATCGTTGTTTCGCCACCGTCGTTCGCCCGAGGCGCGGGAACATCGTTGAGCCTCGGCGATTTCTTTGACATAGAAAGGAAAACGCACGGGGCCCCGTGTTCACGCTTCTCAATGGGAATCGCGTTGAAGAAGAGCATTCGCCATGAGCCAATTGTCACGATTACCAACCGTCCAGAACCGCTCTGAAAACTAACCAACTATCCCGCGCTAATTAACTGTCTTCTTTTTTTTCTCTCTTTTTCCTTTTTTAATGGAGAAACTGAATATCGCGATGAAAGTGCGTTAATTAGCCTAGGTTTTACTTTTATTTGGAATTCATGGCCGCGCCGGTCGACGTTGTCCCGTGACAATGGAAATGGTTCGCGCAAAAGAGGGAATTACTAATATAATTGACTATGAAAATTCACCGTACCGCTTAGAATCATTCGTAACGATCGGGCTATGAGAGAATGTACGTCCTTTGTATAGAATGAAATATATGTACATATTCTAAACGCATTCAGACCATTGTGATAAGAAATACTGTTGCATATATTTCAAACGCAGAGGAAAGCAAAATTAGATATATACAGTGCTACGCATTATGTACATCGAAGATGCATATTTCTAGATTACTTCTATTACTGTTTTTCATCGAGGGTACCGTAGGCCAGCGGGCCGCCAATTCGACATCCCTGGCCACAGGCAACCAGAAAAATGGATCGTGTCAAGCGCATCGTTGGTTGCATAATCGCAGGGGCAACGTGTGCACATGCACGACTTTCAGCAACGTTACAGCAACCTTGCGGATGACAAAGAATTTGCCCGCGTGGGCGAAAACGCGTAACCCTTGCACGTCAATGCGTGGGACGGTAATAGTCGGTGGAGATTTTCTGCTAAAAATCGTTGCCACTATCTCCGCATAAATCGTAAGCAACGTGTCTCTCTAGCGACAGGAGAAAATATTCCAAGTCTCGCTGGCTCTATTCAGGCTGCATATAATTCATACCAGTTTACTATAATGCCAATAGTTACCACCAGTTATACTATCTGTAGCCGCTCGTTACTGCGAGGCAAAGGATTGAAGAAAAAAAAAGGGAAAAGAGTGGAACAGAGTGTATGATTAACTCGGCACAGTGTTGTTTTTATACAGGTTGCGTTAACGAGGACTATTAGTATGTAGAAATCTTCTTGACACAAATGTGTACCGTGCTTTCTATGTCAAAAGCATTTTGTGAAAAATACCAGAAAAATAACCCGGCCAGATTTAATATTTCTCCATGTAAAAAGGAAAACGGATCGAGGGCCAATGTTCTGTAAGTTACTGTTCTCTTGCGTCTTCTTATATAACAGTCGTGTATTTAATTAAAACCAAAAAAAGAAAGATTACCTAAGGAGTTCAACGTTCCCGTTGCGTTCGACGAATTGATTGAATACCTCTTATCGTTCACGGATTTGTTCAAAGAAAAAGATATATCGCTGTAACCGTTCGCCGTGGAAACTCGTTCCTAAATAACATTTCGGTTTTATAAACGCGGCAACTTTCATTCCGATTTTTCAACACTGTTACGCAGTGAACCAGCCATCGATTTTCCACCGTGAATAAATCCAACCCGCCACTAGTTGCACAACTTCTCAACTCAATCGACATCTTCCTCGTCCATTAATCATCTAAACGAGATTTAACCCTTTATCTAGAATAAGTATCTCGAGAATATAAAACGTTGGAAGGGAACGAACTACGTTTCCCCTTAATTTTAACACAACATTTATCTCCATAGAACAAAGAGGTAAGAATATGATACGCAATATTTTTTTAACGAAACGGTGCCACATTTTTTTAACTAATTTTAGAGCGTGAAGTGTGCTGCAAATATATTGTTATGAAAACGTATATAATTACGATACGGTTAATAGAGGCTCTACCGTAATTGCGAGGCAGTTTATATCTTTATCATTCGTCCCCTACAATTATTTCCCTGAAATTCCAACAAGCAATTCCATTCTACGAGAACGGGGGATTCCGTTATTCTAGGGAGGATAATTCCATGCACCTAACAGGCAGGGGATGTAATTTCCCAGCTGTTTCTAGCATTCCTCACGTGTAATCACCTGCCATGGTCGTTGGAGAATCACGTGACCGGAAACAAGGGCAATTTTCAGGCTTTCCAGGAAAAGCTTCATTTCTCCGTAATCTAATATCATTCAGCCCCGACGCTACCTGCTTTTTCTACTATCAATTAGAACGCTTGTTGTCAGCAATGGTCTGTCAAGTGCACAAAACCTCTCTTGTACTCAATATGTATCTTCGGTATTGTTACAGTAAGATGACAAATTTTGGAACACTAAAATAGTAATAATATTAAGCGTACAATTAATATGCACAATTAAATATTACTCTTCGACACGAGAATTTAGTATTGACTCCCCAAAAATTGGTTTTAATTAAAATAAGAAAAGAGAACAATAAAATAGAAAACTAGAGTTTGTAACTTTGTGGGCACTTTGGATGGCGCATACTACGAATTTAACAATATTTACTATCAATATCCTGCGCACAATAAATATTCATGTAATCAGATGAAAAAATCGCCCTCGTATTGTATTATAATACAGTGTGTCGTATGCAGTCGAGTGCAAGGACGTGTATCATTTTTATTACACGTTCCTTTGTGTTTCCTGCCCCGAATCGATCTTCCGGTTATGTCAGAATTTCTTTAATGGTACCACAGTTATGTACATCCCGCGATTGCAATTACAATCGACGCTAACGCGATGCACACACGCGGCCAGTACGAATTATTCGAATCGTAATCAACCTGTGCAACGTTGGAGGATCCACCTGTCGTTAGCCTATATCTCGATTCACCTGTACGCGCACGATTATTACTGCCCCCGGATGCAACGAACGTCTACTTCGCCGTTCAATTTACGAAAGAGATACCCTTATTGTGCAGTTCACCGGCAGGAATATTTCCTAATGCAGTAGCGATTTCTAGTGCTCGACGTCCTTAATAATAATATTATACAATCATTCGAGTTCAATGCTTCGATTAATTGAGCTTCTCGAAATTAATGAAATAAGGGAATTTAGACAGAGCAGGTGTATAGAGAAGTTAATATAATTCAATGAGATTTTTTTGGGGTTTGAAGGATACGAGACAAGTAATAATATAATAGCGAAAATATTTATTTATTGTACGATTTAGTTGTTGCCAAGGAATTAATGCTTTAGTTATTTGCAATTCATTTTTATTTGTCAGATGTACTAATTTCACTGTGCAATAATATTTGAGTAAAGTTGGAATCACCTATGTATTTAGAGTAGCGTATATTTACATAAGGAAAAGCCTGGAAGCGTTTTGCAACGCAAGGATAATAATAGAAGGATGCTATAAAAATAATAATGCAAAAAGTATTTAAAAGCAGTAATATAAAATGAGAATAAGGTCGAATCGACGTTTGTATGTACGTTTTGCCGCGAAACGTGAATTCAGCAAGTTACTAGGAAGGTTCCGTCGCTGTTCGCGATTTTCGATTACCCAATGAAGCTCGATGATAATGTAACATCGCCTGCGTTCTCACATTAGAATGTCTGCAGGCCGGAAACCCAGTGTTCCACCATCGAACAATGATTCATTGACTTCGCGAATATTGGCCCACGAGCCGGATTCTTATGCGACTAGTCCATTAAAAAACAAAGTATATATATGTTATAAATAATGGTTACGACTACCGGTTAATAAGCTGTATCGTGTTTGAATAGTCAGCAGGGGCAGACAATTTGCGCAACAACGAAAGTGCGTCGCAGCCGGTTAAAGGTTTATTGTTGAAAACGACATTCCGTTCGTTTCTGCAATAGCTCTGGTATCCACGTAACGTAATGGCTATCTGCTGAATGCTGAACTGCTATTGTGTTAAAAAAAATGCAAGTGAACAGGTGCGGCTGCCGAACTCTGACATTTCATTTGTTCTTTGATAATTATTCAAATTCGAAGAATTCGAAGAAGCCTAAAAATCGGGGGAGTTCTGAAAGATCCAAAAATGTTATAATCTGAAATTTCTAAGTACCTCGAGACCATAAACATTTTACTACATTACAATTTTTTTTATCTAAGATATCTAAAACTCTGAAAAATCCTGTAAACTTACAACCTACAAATAATGTTTCTGAATGTGATATGTCGAACATTGTTGATAAGTTTCAATAACTTGTAACTTACAACCGAATCATTGACCACCAACGATCAGAATGCCCGCATTAATAAATTCCGGTATCGATTTTCGCCAGACAATTGAAATGCACATCATACAGGACACAAACGACCCCGAGTTGTTCGTCCCGAGGACAGATCGTTTCGCAACAATAAAAATCCGTGTCACAACGAGCTTCTTGTCTACCAAGCAATCGACACGTGTCGCGATAATTCCTGTTTCGTGTATGGGTTAATAACACCGTGATTCTTGAGTAATAACAAGAAATAACAGAAGCATTGAATCTGTCACGATTCGAAAATTCCTTCAGAAAAATCATTGAGAATATAGGAAGATCCACAAATATAGGGACTTAAAACCATGGTAGATCGATTAAATTCGCGTTACAATTCAATCTACTCTTTCGTCGAGAAAAACGTCGAACAGGTAGAAAGATGTGTAGAATAAAAAAAGACTGTAGAAAAAAGGTACGCAGACGCGCGCAATCTATAAGACAGTATGGCAAGAATTCGAGACCACAGTGATCGATTAAGTTCAAGTTACACTAGCGGTCCAGTCACGCTACGATCTCCTCTTCGTCTCGGAAGCTCCATACATAATATATTATTCGATGCTCTGGAGCATGACTGGCACATGAATGTCAGCAAGCACTGGACCATCGAAAGGCAAGGTTTATTTTCTCAGGATTCAAGGCTCTGAAACGCAGACGTGCGAATACTCTGCCTATTCTTTTGTTTCGTACGGTTACGGCGCGTCACTTCCTTCGCGATACGTACCGCGTAAACTTATTACACTTGGTACATCCTGTGTTCGTATTTTCCACGAATTAAGTTACTCTATTATTTGCAAATAATTCTGCTCCATGTATCTTTTCTCTTTTTACTGTGCGTGCGATCGAGACAGCAAGTGTAAACGAGGTAAAGCAATCTTGTTTTAATCTTGTATCGACATTACACTTGCCAGGTCAACCCTTTGTACCGTAATCGTCAATTTAGAGAAAACAATCTGTTTCGTATTTTTATCGCGCCATGCAACCTCTAATAATCAAGGGGAAAAAATAAATGGTCCTTGAACCGTTTAGTGAGATCTTATTGAGAAGATTAAATCGAAGATTTTAATTGATCTATCTCGTGTACGTTCGTAATTATCGTGCTAGAGTTAATTTACAATTTATGCAGGAGATACGATGCATTAAATCGATTGCAACAGAATGGTACAGCTGAAAAGTCCTCCGACCAAATTGCTTAACAAAACGAAATAAGATTTACCAAACACTGATGTCCAGTGTGTGACTCGAATGATGCTTGGGCGTGTAAGGGGTTACATTTGATTGCAGCACACGATCAAAGTCACGTACTTGGGCGACCTTGCCCGATTTTGTAAATGGAAGCACTCTGAAAACTCTTCTCCAACTTTAAGCAGACCACGTGCTGCTTCCATATGATTTCCGGTTACAATTGAAGAAAAAAAACAGTCGAAACGTTTATGAAACAAGTTTATCTCGTTTACCCTGGTGGAGCACGATCCAATGTACCAGGAAAGGATGGCATTCTAAAAATCATCTCACATGCCCAGTGCAAAAAAATGCATTTACAGGACACTAACAGACGTGACCCCAACATGTAATATTACACAATTGACAATTTGTGCTTTTCAAAACAAAACATTAAGAAAAAATTAACAACGTATTCTACAGAATGCAACATCTTTACAATAATATCTTTACAATAGTAATATTTAATATTAATTAAATAAATAAATAAATATCTTAGGTAATTAAACACAGTACTTCAGTATCTACAAGTGTTTATACGCATAGTCCTTCAATATTAATAAAAATAAAAGACTGTACCGTCCTGCACATAGAGGATATTCTTTTCCATCTTTCAATCGGAACGAAAGGGTTAAACAAAGAAATAATTCCAACAACTTTCAAGACAAACTGTACGTACGTACTCGCAAACAGAATCACCTTAAACAGACCACGCCAGATTGTCTCCAACGAAAGATCGTCCGCAAAAGACGAAAGGTGCATAGAGCATCGTGAAAGGTAAATGGGTACAAGGGTCGACGAGATTCCTAGCGCCAAATAAGTTGAAAAGAAAAGGGGTATCTCGCGACGCGAAACGGTGGAATGATTGCAATGGAAATGTTCCCTGTGCCGAGTGTAACGCGGACAAATCGGAAGGCTTTAATTATTTACACGTCGGAGGGAGATGGTGCAAGTAGCGTAACAGTACGTACGAATCTTCTGGCGAATGAACACGAGGAGAGAACGAACCGACATTTTTATTCTAATGAGTGTTCACTGGTTTCGATCGCCAAGGTAAACGCGATCTGAGGGATTGCGAAAATAACAGAGCTCGGTACGTCATGCCGACACTGTATCGGGGACGATCGAACGATCTATGGATCCTGTATAAAGTACGTTCGTATATGTATATACAGTAGAACCTCGATAACTCGAACCTCTATAAGACGAAAATTTTCTTAATTCCCTCCCGCTCCGCTGCAAAAACCCCTATAAGTCGAAATAAAACTTGCTTTAACTCGAATTATTTGACACGTGTCCAGATGCATCATTTTACCTGTGTAACTCGAATTTAGAATAGTCAAACCTCTACTACTCGAAATTTACCTCTATAAGTCGAACTTGTATCGCTGCTGCCTCTGCAACTCGAAGTTGATAACTTTGTCCGGAGAATGGAGATACGGAGTTGTTTTGCGATATTTTGTCAGGAACATAGAAAAATAATAATTTTTGAAGGAAATACCGAAATGGGCAACGGGTTCCCTACACAAGGGTTCATTCCGCCCTTCGTTTAGCAATTGGTTTAAAAATCTATTTGGAAATTCTTTATATTGTAACTACAACTGTAATACAGGGGCAAATAGACCACGATGCTCGAATTGAATAGCAGTAGAATTATAAATAAATGTACTATTTGTTCGCGTCACGATGATCGATCGCGACAAGTTTTTACGTGTTTGAACGTCGCTGGAAGATGAATACGCGTTTCGACTAACCCGCTGTCTTGTGCTAAATCACGGTGATATTTGTGTCGATTGATGCCCGACCGTGAGTATCTTCTTTTCATGGTCCAGTAAATCGTTTCGTTTGATGTCAATATCTACGCTTGACTCGATTTCTTTGTTCACTCGGTGGACCAGTATTTCCAAGGGAAAGTCTGTTATTAAATTAATTCGATCAAAAGAAAACCGTCCCAGGAGTTCCTCTCTCGACACAATAATTCCTTTTAACCAAACGAAACACTTCGTTCAGTCTGTAGTACCAGTGTTTGGAGGCACGAAAATCGGAAGGGAAGAAAGGGTTAGGAAAGTGCACCTGTTTAAACGTGTTATCTATTATTATCATTATTATTATCATTTGGTAGGCTGCCATATATAATAATAATATAATAAATATATATATGCAGGCGTTGCACATCGAAAGGGTTAATCCTCCGCGCAGAAAAATCTGATCCATAACTCAACTTTCATCGTAACGACTCTCGTTCGTGGTTGAATCGGCAGGAAAGTTCCGCGTGGAAGCGACACGACTGTTTTTCCATTCAACTCTACGCCAAATAAAGCGTCAAAGGAAAAGCTGCACTGCGAACGAAACCGCGGTACATTTAAGAGGGGAAAAAAATTCACGCTGGTCTACGATCCCCGTCGATTCCCATATACAGGTGGGTGCATACGATTGCGTCGAAGCTTGTGCTCCACGGCACGGCTAAACGCAAAACTTGTCCGGTCGACGCGACGCTCTAAGAATGGGCGCGGCTCGGAATGTCGATCGTTTCGAGCACACTTTGCTTCGCACTGGAACACCACGATCGTCCAAAATCGTGTGCGAGAATTCGAGACGCAATTTACAACAGTACTCACTGATCGGGGATTAATGGACGCAACGAGCGTGCTGCGGTACAAAAATTCAATGCCAAAGGAAAATGCCATTGAATGGACAAAGGAAGATGTTCACCGCCAGTGAAGGGGGGACCGAAGCTTACGTTACTCGTCTCGCTTGCAGCATAAGCGTGAAACGTCGAAACGAGAAGCACTATCATTACAACTTCGACGCGTTTTCTATAAACGTTCGATCCAGTCAGCTAAAATACCGCGGCTCTTAGATCATTGCAGACACGCCACGGGAAGATTGAGAACCGTGCAAGACGAATCATTCGTGATCCAAACGGCAGGGAACGTTTCGTGGGAAATATTAGGTGTATAAATAAGTTCCTGCGTCCGTTTCTGACAATACTTGTATTAACAGAAAACTTATGGTAAATGAATTTTAATCGAAGTAATTTCCATCGAAATCTATTACTTTTTGCCATTTCTCAGGCAGCATATGAATGCTGCGACGAAAAAATTCTTCATCTTTTGACGGGATATAGTCGTCAACCTATCTTATCACTTCTCCTTCGTTTCGGAAAGTTGTGCCAGCGAGATCATGCTGTATTGATCGAAACAAATGAAAATCGGATGGTGCTATCTCGGTGGAGTTTCCCATCCGAGATGCTGTAATGTTTTCTTAACGTTTTCTTCTTATTTGTACACCTAACGAAGCAGAAGCGATAAGATGGGTCGACGACTATATCAGCGTCAAAAGATGAAGAATTTTTTCATCGCGGCATTCATATGCTACCTCAGAGATGGCAAAAGGTAGTAGATCTCGATGGAAATTACTTCGATTAAGATTTATGTATCACAAGTTTTCTGTTAATACAAATATTTTCAGAAGCAAATGCAGGAACTTATTTATACACCTAATGCACCTTTCGCTTCGGAATCACTTGGCCACCGGGAAAAGGTGACGATACAAGGCTGGCGGTGGAAGTCCCGTGGATTTTCCCTGGTTCACGCGAACCAGCACGGAAAAACGGTATCGCTCGCCTCCTCGTGGAATATCTCAGGTAAGTTACGTGAGAATTTCTTCCGCCACGAGCGGACTCCCGACGCCCTCTCGAGAAATGAACTTGACCTTCGACCCGAACGTTCACCTGCGACAAGGACGACGGAAGCCATGGAGATTCTACTTCCGGTCTGGCTCCAGGGAACAACGGAACCGTTTCCACGAAGGAGGAAATCGAGTCGCTTCTTCTTCGTCCCACCTTTCGTTTTTATGCCGCTACAGTTTCGTCCTTAGCATCTGTCGTGCTGTTAGCCTCTGGCCAGACGATTCTTATCCGTTTTCGAATGCAGTTTGGAGGATTATTTGATTCAACTGGTTGAAATGTTTCGAGGCTCTCCTCGCGTGAAAATGGGGGAAGTAATGAGTATGTGTAGTTTTGTGGAAATTTGATTAATCATCTGCTCGGTGATTATTATTCACGAATTATTTTCGTTCTCGTTCTGAATCGTAGACAGTTATTTGCAGAGAAGGTTTTATTTTTAGCTATCAATTAGAGGGAATTATTATCTCACGGTGAACTATTATTAATAGAATCGAATTTTGTATTCAATTTCTCATTAAAAATTTCGAAATAGACATTTGTCAAACCCACGTCCAACGTTCATATTTAATATTCCATATTAGATAACCACTGTGCGTAGTCAGCGATACACGGAAAAGAAGCTTTCTTTTCTATCACGAAAATATCGCGGCGTATTTCCCGAACGAAAGCTTCTCGACCTAGGCAAGGACTAACTAAAAAGCTCGAAAAATTGCACGAAGAAAGAAACTTATTCATTCGTCAGAACCACAGAAGACTGCAAAGACTTTTCAAACGACCCGATAGTATCCCATAGATAACGGGGTTATCCGTTGAAACCTGTAACATCTCCACCGAGCAACAACGTGGCATCCTGAATTCCCTGCCCGAACGAAAAAGAGAAATGAAATAGAGAAATGAAAAAGAGAAACGAAGAAGCAGAAGGCAAAAATCGAAGCTGTCTAATCCCGCGCCGAACGTCCACTGAAAATCGATAATAAAAAAAGAGCAACGGTGTATCAGTCTGTGTACCTGGATTTGGGCACGTTTGACCTCGGTGTAGAGCCAGTTGTCCGTGGAAAAGGCGATTGCCAGGAGGCCAGTGGCAATGATACCGGTTATGGTCGCGAGGGACAGCGTCACCGCGGAACAGGGCATCTTCGTATCTCCTCCTTTTTCTCCTCTATTTTTCACGTCGATCCTTCTTCCTAGACTCCACTCTCGTCTCTTGTTACGTTCACGTTACACAGCACCACCGCTGGCTGCCACGATATTTAGGAACAGGTACAATCAGGTCGGTCGCACGTCGTTTGTACACGAGGTTATCGAGCATCCGCGATGAAAACCAGCCACGAAACAGGTCACGAAATCGTTGCTTCGTTATTCCGTGCGATCGACGAAAATTCCTCCGTGGTGTAACGATACCGATGTATCGCGGCGATTTTTAATTCGTCCAATTCGATTCGACGGCGGTCTTGTAACGAAAAATGATCTCGGCAACGATGTTAATGGCTATTATTATTCGACGATGATAATTTCGCCCCTGGAACAGCAGGTTCCAAGTGTGTGAATTCTCGGTGATCGACGATGACGACGTCCTTCAGGTTGCACGATACTCCGCGATACACATTACCACCATTCTCTCCTACGACACTAACGGCTCGACTCACCTCGGAGAAAAGCTTAGAGCCGACCCAAGGAGAGAGAACCGGACCCAAGGTGGGGATGGACGTAGCCGCAGGCAGGTATATTACCTGTGTTTTACCTTCAGCGGTGCTCAACGCTTCCACGCTCTTGCGTTCCGCCTCCGTTGTAGGCCTTGGGACACAAGGTGCACGTACGTGTACCTGTCCTTCCGTCGTTTTATCGGGAATAATGGAATGGTACCAACCGTGGGCGGATCCTTGGAAATCTGTCCCTCTATTATCGCGGGCCAGCCGTGATTCTTTTTTTAACTACGATTTCTGAGACCCTTGCGTAAAGACTCGAGTCGAAACGTGGTTCTCTTTCGAGATTCTGAGGGAGACTTCAATGCGTGGCGTACGTAGGCATTTCTTTAGTTACTCGACGAGGTTTCAACGGCGACGAATTTATTTTCGGTGATGCTTCGAAGAACTTTTCATGGACGTTGATGGTTGATCGGAGATGTTCGTTTTCTTCTTTCGAAGAAGAAGAAGACGAATAAGAATCGTGCATGGGTCGTACCATTTATTTTAAAGGGAAGATCGATGGGAATATGGGTTAGTAATAAGAATGGTGATGTACAATCACTTTATACACGCACGAAAGTCGATGGAATTCCAGAAAATGAGAACAGTTTCGCTGTAGCTATCTGTCTGCTTTCATGGAGCGCTCCTTCCTTGTTCCTTTACCAAACAATCCCACCACGTTCAGATAAAGTCGATGCCAAACGGCAGGGAAAAGCGAGGAATTCCTTGCATTCCAAGTACCTCCGCGAGTCTCTTATCGTTTCGAACGACGACTTTGATTCTGTGGGGTGCAGGTTTCCTTTAATTTTTTGTCTGGAAAAAATAATTGTTCGTATGCCGTGAATTTTTTGGACACTTGTAGGAAAATTTCGGGGAACGCGTGAAGCGTCGATGGCACCTGAGAATTTGTTGAAATTCAGGTACACGGGGAACAGGTGCAGGTACCAAGGACTTTCTGACGGGTAATGGGATTTTGATCCTCGCTGAGAAATTAATTTATGGTGGCAAAAGTTAATAAATTAATTATTATTATTTGAAGCAGAAACTTTGAAACTTATGTGACAGTGTTGCGAAATATATCGCAGACTTTATAAAACGTGTTTATATTATTTTGAATATATTGAAACATATAAATAGAGATATTTATTATACAACAGATGTTAGTATTTATATGGAAATTTAATTAAAATCGAGAGAAGAATATTCTTTTCTGTTTGCTATTCGAATTAATATACATGAGAGCGAAAAGAATAAATTATCTTATAATTAGCATTGTGGTATAGGAAATTGGGAAGAATTTTAAATTATTCAGAAGAGTTTTTCAAATAGGCAGTGGTTTATTTTATGCTCGTTTTTTCTAAATATAAAGTGTTTGGTAATTTTCGTCCAAAATTCTTTAATTGCAATACATTTATAAATAGCGTACAGGGGTAAATAAGAAACGATCGTATATTTACATAATTTCATAGCTTAATGTACAATTTTTATTTAGTAATTTATACCGTTCAATAAAATTACGAGACACGCAGTAGGATGTTAGTTAATATCAGTTAAAATTCACTATCGAAGGGTCGTACGGCGTGCCTTCGAAGGGAGATCCCTTCGCGTCCCATGCTTTCCTCAGTACCCTCTCCATTTTCTGCAATTGAAAAGAATTATATTAATACTTTTCCTGCTGCAACTTTCATTTGAATTTGAACAATTTTGGTCATGGGCTTACGATTTGTTCAGAGGTCGGTTTGCCAAGAAGTTTTTGTTGATGGTTCCACATCAATTCTTGAACTTTCATTTGCTCTTCTGATCCCATATCATCCAAATTTCTCGAACAATCAATCTTAGTCAAATCTATCTTCGGTTCACCGACGACCAATGCTTCCCACCATCTCTCTGTAGCTTTCTCGAGATGTATCTGCAATGAAATCAAATATTACAGTGCAATACAGTCTGCATAAATATTCGATGCACCATCGAATCGAAATTTGAACTTACACTAATATGCTGTCCAGGTACTATACTCCATATCGATTCGTCTTTACGAATTTTGAAGCACAGTTCGCCTCTAAAAATCGTGGTCCACACAAAATATCTACACTCTTCTATCTCTTGATTCTGTTCTACCCGTGACGTTCTCGCTTCTACTTTTATTTCCTTAGTATCTAAATGAACTCTTAAATCTTTCGATGTTTTTATACAACTAGGCAGCTTCACTAGCATATCTATATCGCCGATAGTTTGCGACCAAGTGTAATTGTCCCTTATCGCTCCGTTGTAACTATCCGATGACCGGTCTCTCTCGATTCCTTCACCAAGGTGATTAGTCATTGCACTTTCTTTGTACGTCTCAACTTCTACTTCGTGATCAACTTGTGGAATAGGTGATTCCTCTTCTATCGTCATTGTTTCATCCTGGTCCGCATCGTTATCTTGTATAACGTCCTGATTGAGCGGAGGATCTGTGCCGCTAGGAAATTTCGAAATATTCTTCCATTTTTTAAAACTGTGCACGACAAGTTTCTCTATCGTACCAGGTGGAAAGCCCAATTTCTGATCTGGTCCCGATTCAACATAAAAATCTGTGCTACAATCGAATCATATAAATTGTCTCTATCTATAAAGCGTATTAATTATGAAAATGTTAGGAATGTGTTTCAGCGATATAACGTTTATTTACCATCTGTACAAGAATCCGAAAAATGCGTCCAAAAAGTTTGTAATGTTCTTCTCCTCTTGCAAAACTTGTAGAAACGCCTGGTCGTGATCGGAACACATTACGTAGTGCTGTTTCGAAATATTATACGGTCGACGAGCGTTTCTGGAACGATATATTAAATTCTTCTGTTAATACTCTAGTATATAGAAAAAGAAAGAAAATATAATACAGAAGTTTCTCAGATGAGACGAACACAATTTCACTTGTTTATTGTTAAAATTATTGCGGAACATAGGTTACGTTCGAAAGAAATGTTCAACAACCTCGCATTCAGTAGTTTCGTGTGTCGAATAGGATAATGATTTGTGGAAAGTATTCACTGTTACGTCGTTTTTACTGAATGATTTCACGAACGTCGAACTTATCAGGAAAATTTGAACAACTCGAACACTATTTCGTACGACTCCAAACTTTGTATTTCTCTACCGCTGTCAGAAAGTTAATTACACCCAACTGAAAACAGTGTTCGGCTTGCCATGAGCGCCATCTTAAGATGCAGCATTGAAGCGAATAAATTGTTTACATACATATTTTGTCATGTTTCAAGCGTAGCAGCGTAGAAAAATTGATATATAAAGCCAGGCCTTTCAGAATGAGACGAAGGTTAATGTAAAAAGAGGATAGATATGCGGTCGTTTTTTTATGAAATGATATAGTTTTATAGGGCTTCGGAATATTTGCGAGACAAGCATCTGATATTTCTAACCTATCTTCTCGTGTAAATTATTTCTTACGTACCAATTAGATTCATTTCATTTTCGTTGCTTCGTATATTTCACATTGTACGTAGCTGCTTTAAAAATGACTGCGTTACCTGTTTTTACTCCTGAGGTTGTGAAAGGTATTTATAAATTTGTAGTGCAGTATTTCTACGTAATCTTTTTTTCTTTGATTAAGATCATCCATAAACGAAACGTCTTTTTTGCAGCTGTTTTAAGTGACGTTTTAACGGCATTGAATTCGCCAGAAAATATTCAAAAGCTTGCAGAGGCTAAGGAGAATTCTGGAAATGAAATGTTGAAAATGATGCAGTTCGTATTTCCGCTTTTTGTGCAGATACAGATGAACGTTATTAAGAACTACGGATTTCCGGAGGGAAGAGAAGGTATATCTTGCAACGGATGTGTGTTTCAATGACAAAAAATCGTTTAGGACGAAGAAAGATATTTTGGTTGTGCATGATTTATTACACTTTTCTTTGCAGGGGCCGTTCAATTTGCGCAGTTAATCAGGAATTTAGAAAGAGAAGACCCTGAAATATCGCAATTGCACAATCAGGTTCGATCGTATTTTCTTCCCCCTGTTACTATTAGCTCCTCGACCGAAGAATAAAGTGCAATGAGATAATATTCCTCACTCTTTTCTACAATAAATGAATCTACCGTGTGTAAATAATATAATTACGCTGTCACCTTTTGTCCTGCATATAGCCGGACAAGTACTTTTTATCGAAAAGCTCTGTATTTTTACTATTGTTTAAAAAATTCTTCTGATATTACGAAAATGTTCGCATTTAAGAAGAATCTTGAGATCACTTTCTTTTTATACATCGTTAGTTGTAATTCATTGCGGACGAAAAGACACACAAGGGAATCTTAAATTAAATATTTAATCAGAAAAATTAAAAATTTTTACATTTATTTGTATAATAATAATATTAATAATAATAATAATATAATCTACTAAAATATATAATTTAGTTCGTAAATGTTCTTTAAATTTTCTCTGCACTTACACCAACTCTAAAAACTAAACATGTTCCATCGTTCGCGTAAAAATGAAGCTCTGTGCATGAAGCTAGAAGCATATAAATATTTTTGTCAATGCTATAGAAAGCAAAAAAAAGAAAATAAAAAGAACATAATTGTTCAATAATTTAAAGGAAAAAAATACGATAACATGGAATAATACTATGGTGTTGCACCAGATAAAACACTATCTACAATGTGTTTTCCTATATAAAAGCGGCGAACGTACAAGTCAATGCAACGCCAACATTTAAATTAATATGCGACATCAAATTGATCGTATCAATGTAATAAATTTGCATATGTTCATTTCAACTTCATTATTTCGCGAACATCCGGGTTTAATACGGATTAAATATACAGTTTCAATCATATAGGCAAGTATGTTGAAAATGCATAAAGAAACGGAGATTATTTAATTTAACGAAGAATAATACAATGGAATTATTCAAGCAATAGTTTTTACTTAATAAAATTCTTCATCATGCAACTCGTGTATGATTTATTTGTTTTTAGTTCACTTAGGATAAGCAGACAAATAAAGTTCCCCTTTGCCAATCGTCGAACGTACGAAATAACGTTTCCCCGTATAAAATTGTAAAATGCATTGGTATTCATGAAAAGGATATGCTGAGTTAATTTTCTTCAAGACTATCAGTAAAGTAGCACGTTAAAAAATTACTAATAAATACGTATTCGTCGTATACCCGGCCGACTACAGCCGTTATAAACAAAAGTGAATAATGCACACGTTCTCCTTTCGTGTAGTAGCAGTCGTGATTGATAGTCTTAAAAGTGAGAAAAATTATTCGCAATATATCAAACAAATAAACTCAGCAACAATTTCCCCGAATACTAGGGAACAACTAGCAAGATGTTATCATAGAAAGACACTTTCAGGTTTTTTATTAGAATATTCTACACGCTGACCAAGTATAGAAGAAGAAAAGAAAGACTTGACAATTGGGGAACGATATGCTGTAACATATTTACAAATTTCTTTTCTTTATATAAATCAAGGTACAATTGCAAATCGTTTTTCATTTTCTTTTTTCCGTACAAAGAAAGCTAATGCACCTTTTTTTTTACATTATTCATCGTTATCAGATTATGTTGGCTCGTTAAATTAGACACGTCGAGCGAACAAAGACACCGCGTTAGAGAAGTTCTTTCTGAAATTCCTATAACACGCATCGAAACCAACATAACTATCACACGTTGATGGTAAAGCTCTTGTGAAATATTAGAACGCACCAATTTATTTTTCTTCTTTTATTAGTAGGAAAATGCATATTAGCTACGCCTGTGTTTGGTTCTCTGCTGTGCATAAAGCCTATTATTTATTCAATATCTTCGATAGTCGCCAGAAACCAGAATGCATGACATTTGAAAACTAAATTGAACTTTGTTGTACATGTCTCTCTCTCTCTCTGTGTATATGTGAGTGTGAGTGTGTGTACTTTAACAAGATTAAAAGATGATATATTCGCAGCTGCGATGCTGCAAGACTGTCTCATCTGCAAGTAATCCGTGGTGTTATGAAACACGATAAACAATTAGCAAACAACGTATTGCAATTACTAGCGTACACATTTCTCTCTGCAAGATGAGTATTAGTCATAAAAAGGCATGCTATGACACGAATAGTTTTTTTTCCTTTTTTTTTAACGTTTGCGAACCACAATCAATGCACAATCACATTAAGCGTATAACATAAATTGAAGAACCCTGTTCGATATAATATACCTTTTTTTCTTTTTTTTTCATTTTCTTTTCTTTTTTGCAAATCACCAATTACAGTCTCGCGATCTCGTTGGCTGTAGAATAACAAGAATGTGTATTACAAAAATATTTGAAACCAAAGGAAAATGATTTCGATACCGAGATGGTATATTATAATCTACAGCCTAATTAGATATTAATATTATTCAATGATTTCTCCTATTACCCAATTCGTGTAGCACTTTAAAAAATATCCTACAAATGGAAAAAGTCCTTATAAAATTGATGTATACCTTGGGAGCGTTTAATGATCCGAAATTTAAACCATGATTCTGTACCTTCGGGATTTTTCTTTCTATTCATCATGCGTTACCTTTTTCGTAGAGATAGTTTTGTTTTTTTTATTAATTATTCGTACGCAATAAACTATAAACAATCGTACGATAACGGACACGAGAAATTATTTCCGTGCAGCCATAAGATAATTAGGAATAAATTAATTGTTCCACTGATTTTTTTTTCTTCATTTCTCGATCATTACGCAGAAATAAATGTTCGATATTAATCGTGCCCTCGTGGAGACTTTTCATCGGCGATCCGACTGAATCTAAACGGATATTATGTTACTGTCGTTTCCCTTAAGCGTCTTATTATCACTGTTCATTGTGACCAGAAAAATAACTCTGATCGATTTAAAACGGTTTCCAATTATCAGGAAATGTTTAAAATGTTCGTAATAAATATTTCACTTCGACCATACGTACGCCATTCATTTATCGGAGAATTATTATCATGAAATAAATGTTACCCCCGCGACGAAGCAAGAAACTTATACCGTACAGGGTTACCGCTAAAAAATATTCAATACTTCTTTTTTCTTTCTTTGTTAGACCACAGTGCTCTTGATTTTTCTCTTCTTCGACTGGCATCTTCAACAACGATCACCAAGAAGCTACGAGAGGAACGGATTCGCCGTAGTTGTGTTCGCCGCCCATGGATCTTGTCGAATCTGATTAATCGTAGGACGGGGTGGTGGTGGTGTTGCCGCCGCAAATGGATTTGCCGTGTATGAGATGTTTGCTGTAAAATTTTCCCAAATTATTCATCTTAAACGTGTCAAAACTAGAGCTGCGAAAACTGTGATCGGAAACAATGACCAAAATTTTACATTACTCTCACAATATACAATTATCATCATCAAACTCTTTAAATATACCATCGTTTTTTTCTTCCTCTTTATATCTGTTTTCACTGCACAAGAAAAAATCCACACAAAATACAATTTCAACGCCTTAATCGAACGCTATAATTGCGCGAAGAACCATGCACCCATGCAGTATCATTGATCACATTGTGAATACTCACGAATTTACTTCCAATGAAATGCTATTTCGCAGATAAAACGTACATTACACATAACAATAACGTATCATCTTGTTTCATTGAAAACGAAATAATTTTGAGTCAATTATCGCACGATATAATCATTTTCTTCCTTTTATCAACCGATGATATATGCAGTTTATTAATTTTTCAATGATTGTACTTCAGATGAATCGTTACCTGCGGGCGTAGGCGTTGCTGACTTGATCGTCGAAGTACTGACAAGATTATCAAGATTAACAAGAGCAGAATTCTCTCCAAGGAACGATTGTGGTGTTTTCTTAACAGCTCCCGTACTCGTGGGAAGGTTGTCCCCTATGATTCCCAAATCAAATGGATCTGGTGATAAGGTACTTCCTACAATTACAAAATTCGAGGAAAAGAATTAAAATACAGGCCGTAATCAGTAATGGATAACAGGAACGAAGTTATTCAACACGTACCATTATTCGCAGTGGGCAGACTAGATCCCGGTTTATTTCGATTAGTAATTACATCAAATTCATCTAAATCATTCAGCGGACTGGTTGCAGAACTGTTCGGATTTCCCATAGAGAAATTATTAAGACTAGGCCCAGTACCGTTTAAACCGTTGCTGGTTGCGTTGAAGGTAGCTTCCGTAGTTGCAGGTAAATTAAAGCCTATGTTCTGCGGCGATTGTGCCGTGAAACCGATATTCTGTGTTAACGTAGGATTGTTAAACGATGGGGATACGGATGTGATACCCTCTCGGCTAGCCTAAATAAGGTAAGTGTAGTCAGATCACTTCATTGTAGATACTAGAGTAACACGTTAATCAGTCAAATCATAAATGGTTGACACCCTTGCTATTCCTTGGAAATAATTTAAACATAGTTGTAGTATTTTTTGGTGCAATCGATACGATACGTTCCTGCCGTTGATTTATGTTTACTAGTTTTTAAATTGTAAAGTTTGTCTCTTGAATCGCGAAGAAGTTAAATATTATAAATAAGGAAAGGAATTGTTTTTAAAAAGATGCTATTGTGTTCGAAAAACCAAACGGATTTGCGATGAATGATCAACGTGTTGAACACAGTATGATGAATCGAAAAAAAGAAACATATTTACCTGTTTCTTATAGGCATCACCTTCAGCAGTAGCAACAGCTGGTATTGGTGACCAAGGATCCGCGTTAGGTGAAGTTGTTACTGTTACAGGTGACGACGGGGGTGCTCGCCACGGATCAACTGAAGCAGCTACGATGGAATTACGAATGCATAATAATTGCATTAAAGGTACGCGTTGAATACTCGACAAACATTTGCTTATTGGTTTTTTTAGCTAATCTTACTTGGTCGTTGCGCTGGAACAGGAGCCCACGGATCTAATCCAGGCGATGTTGCGCTTGTTGTAGGAGCAGTCCACGGATCATTCTGTGCCTGCACAATGCAATCGTAAATATCGAAAATATAATTTTTGTTTCTTTCAATATATTTTATAGAACGATCATGCGATGGAATATAATTATAATATTTATTGTGTTATAGCGAAACGTACCTGATAAACATAACACTGAGATAAATCCAAAGACTGTAGTGTAACATGCAATGCCATGTGTTGCCATGCAATAAGCAAATCACGTATGTATATGTATATCTTTAATTTGATTGAAATATTACATACCTGAGGTCTCGGTGGAGGCGGCGTGATTGGCACACCCCAGGGGTCAGTTTTTACATTGTATCCGCATGCCTCCTCCAAGTTCACGTCCAGCAAGTCCAGCATGTGACTTTGTTTCTCGGTTTCCGGTGTTCTGAAAGTTATCCATTTCTTTAGGCACAAAGTGTAATAGAAAACACGACAATCGCAACGATTGAGACGTGAAATCATTCGTACTAACTTAAAATCTTGCTGGCTTTGGCTAAGGGCTAACTGCAATCTGACATCATCGCTGCGCCTTCTCTGTTCTTCTTGCTCTGCTTCTTCTCGCGACATTGCTAAAGCTAGCTGCAACTGTAATTCTTCTTCCCCTACTGTTTGCGGTCTTGCAGCTTCCAATTCCGCTGAAAGACAGGACGAATGAAAATTAGATATTTTAATCATTGGAAAGACCTTTCGACGTTCAGTCCTCGACGAAAGTCATTCAATCAAGCAGTTATTCTTACGTCTAGTGGTAGGTTCCGATCCCAAACGACACGGTTCCCATTCCTGGAACTGTGCAAACAAGAGTTTTTACTTTCGTTCACTTTAACCCCGGACTGTTTGTCTATACTCACATCGTTGCTCACGGGTGACATGGTATCTAACCCATCGCTACCAAAGCCACTAACTGATTGTGCAAATCTTTCTTTCGCTTTTAGTGCTCTAGCTCTTTCGTTTCGTAGTCTTTCATCGTCTTTTAATAAGGCCACTAGTTGCTTCGCTTTTTCCCTTACGTTCACACCTTGATCCTTCGACCCTTCCATATGCTGGAAATCTGTACAAAAATCGAGGAAACGCTTGTCAGCAAATAATGTAGACGCTTGTATTAGAAATCTAGATACAACGAAACATACGATCGTATACCTTTCAATGTTTGGATGGCGAAGATATTTTCTTTACATTGCTGCGCAACTTTTTCCGTGCCTGTTTTAATGAGATATTCTAGGAGAACTAAAGCTTTGTACACGTGACGCCAATTTTTACCGTGATCGTTTAACCTTTTCCATAGCATCTGCATAATCTCAGTAAATGCCACAACATTATACGTTAAATCGGCAATCTCTGCCATAAGTGTACTGCTTGGACCCCATGGATCGTTGCTGGTGGCTTTACGTACTGCTTTCTATGTGAATAATCAATTTTTCAATTTACTTTTACATATTATGCTGCATATAGAAAATAAGAATGGTAGAAGTATAGTGTTTAGGCTCGTTGAACAGATGTTCAACTCGGTTATTCACTGGTAGAGAAAACCTGCCGTTTTAATCCATATTTTGCGAGCAAGATGTTTGCGAACACAGTGACCACAGTGGGCCTAAATACTATAGTACAACCATATGAATAAAGAACAGAAAAAAGAAGCCAGTATTTAGTTACCTGAGCATTGCTATAGTTGTGGGCGAGATTAACGATATCTCGCCTAATGCCCGCCAAATTCACCTGCATCACGTCTTGACCTTGCCGTCTCATCTAAAAGATTACCACCGTCTATTACAAGCAGGTAGTAGTATTCATGCTTCGTTTAAAAGCCCATACTTATCATCGTCGTGCACATTCAGATTTGTATCAATTGAAACTGATACATGCTAATAAATTTTGTTATATTTGTTAAGAAAAAAAAACGGAGAAAAAACGACAAATATGTTTCAAACACTGACTGGTAATAAATATGGGCAATACATTTCGTACAAAAGCCATGCGACTAAATATGCATTAGTGAGAAAGCAGGAAGTTTGCTGTACAATTTTGATGCTACTCTACTTTTACCAACTCAATATGTGTTATTACTACTTTCTATATGGTTAGTAACTAAAATGGATGAAAGTAGCTAAAGTAAAAGTATGATAAACATAAAAAAAAGAATACGACAATAGAATAAAAGAAATCCTCGTTTAATCAACTTGTTTCTATCTAGATTTGGCATTATTTCGGACAGTAATTAGCAAATTATATAATCGAACAAAATACAATAAAAGAATGCAAACGGAACAAACTATTTTTCATAATATTTCAAACTCCGAAGCAGATCAATTTGCTCTGAGATGTGCCTATAAAAATTGTACCCAAGCTAAAAATGTTTCGAACGAATCAGTATACTTCTTATTTCTTTCTATTATATATTCGTGTATACATCCACTCGTAAAACATGTGACTTTCGAATTTCAAAATTCGACATTTCGATTTTTTTTTAGTTTTTTTTTATCGCAACCTGACAAACTCCGTTGATAAGAAACATCTAAAATCTCTCTATAACAGAAAAGAAAACTTAACGTTAAAAACCTGTTCGAAAATAATCATTGATGCAATACTGACTTGCATAATGTGCAGAACTTTGCAACATAATTTTGCAAAAAATGAAACATGAATGATCTCAAATGTGTGCAAATATCTGATTACTAAACGCATTTTTTATATTTCGCATATACAGGATGCTATACTATTACGACCAAACGAATTATTAATTATGAATCGCAGAAAACACGTTCCAAAGGCCCTCCGCAAACGCGAGCAAAGTATTACTTTCTATATGAGAATCTTATCAGAATATTTATTTCTCTACGTTCACAAGGCATACGATTTTCCTTTTAACAACACCCTGTATATTATCTATTAATGCAATTTACGAAAGACATTTATCTACATTATTCGCTTTTTAAACAATTTTCTAACGATGTAATTTATTAGTAAAGTAATAACATTTGTTATTTTGTTAACTGTAGCCAGTTAATAAAATTTACCTTCTGCATAGCCATTGTTGGCATATGAGATATGGCTGGTGTTGTTGATGAGAAGCTACTTCTTGTCCACAAATATAGAAAATCTCCCAAAGACTTTTCGAATCAGAATAAAATCCTAGGCTATTAGATAGTTCGATAAATAAATAATAAATATTCGTTACAATTACCTGTCAATGATGAATGAATTCTTATTCAACGTATATATAAATGGTAATACAATTAACAAATTGAATGCACCTTCAACGTAACTTTAACGATCTTATTAATTATGCAAATAAATATTGCACAGAATACTGCATTCTTTATTCCCCTAACGCCACAAATATTAGAAGCATCTGAATCTAAATTAAATACACGGGTAGCAATTAAATACACAATAAATACTAACACTTATCGTACTATCAATTTTCTGCTGCACATAAAAAGTAGCGTATACGTAAAATGCTTGTAAGCTAAATAGGCACAACTCATGATCACCAATACGTGATACCCAATGTTCTTTTTCCTTTTAGTTCATTTTTAGCTGTGAGTAACTTCTCGATACTACTATGTACGGGACGTCTAACTAACGTGTTACATAGTTAATATTGACAAACTAATATTGATACTATGATAATAGTAACATTTACACTTTGTAAGTTGTTAAAACAAACACGCAACTCGCACTTAGAGGGTCAGATGAGAAGCAAATTTTCCAAAGAAAACGGTTATTTCCCCAGAAGTCCAATAATTATACATTTACAAATGTTATTTTATGGAAAGGAAATCTTTGCAAAGAAAATGAGATTTGGGGTTAAAACCCTACAAACAGATTAGTCGGTAAATTAACTAAAATCGGTAATATTCTCATGGCACTTTTCATATCTCAAAAACTGATCCAGGCTTCATCGACTTAATAAGCCATGCCATTTTTTTAATAAGTCGCTCTATCAAGAAATGAAAGTTGCAGTTTTTGTGCAATATTACTCCTGATTCATCAACTACGCGATACTGATTACATATTAATATAAATTCGAAAATATTTCGGAAATCTAGAAGTACTCAATAATTTGATTATTAAAACTACTACTTATTTTTTTTGTCTTTTCTTTTAGTACTAGAACCTTTTGCAAGCAGTAATTTATTAAAAGGACTTGAAATAGAAATCAAAGGAGTAAATTTTTATATGGAAAGGAGAAAAGAATTAAAACCAAACTACTGTTATTGTCAGAAAAACAATAAGACGGCATGCAACAAATTAGATAAAAGAAATTACTTACGTCGATGGGATGCAGGATTCAAATTTTCCTTCAAAAAAGCCTTGTTATTAAACTGAAAAAGCAAGAAAGAATCTCTTATTATCTATCACTTAATGCCATTATATTTCTGTCTTATCTTATCACTACTTGCGTACGGTCTACCTTCGTATAAAGGAAAGTATATATATATGACATTCACAAAAATTGTATCCGCTCACATTGAACGGAATTGAATTTTGTTTACCATGCACACACCGACAATTGTTTATCACTGTGTAGGATACATTGAAAAAATTATTTATGCATCCAGCACGATCAGGATTATCATTATATGGTTTCTTTAAGACGTTTCAATGGTATTATATGCAATAATGACCGTGAAGCTATTGATTTTGTACTTATTTTCCCTTTTAGAGATTTCGTTTTCTTTTCTCTGCACAGTTTTCGGTAGATACATGAAAAAAAAATTTGCATTACGATTACGTAGCATAAAAATAATGAAAGCATCGTACATATAAAAAAAAAGATTAACGTCGAAGCGACGATTGTGTTCGAAAATAAACATTCGTTTCATATATTCAACGCGACATATCATTGTTTTATGTCTTTTTCTTTTTAAAACTGCATATACCATTTTTATGTAGTACTTCCTTGCATTGTTTGAAAGTTTTTAAATCGAACACAGAGAGACGTCGACCCACGATGATACACATGCATATGTACGTGTGTGAAGTGACAATAGTACACGCATATCAAATGACGACTTTTTCTCCATAATTTTCTTAAGAACAGTGTCCCGGGACACGTACAGCTGTACGAAATTGTTTTTTTAATTGTAATTAATAGAGTAGACAAAGATATATCGGTTCAGGTATAATGCTAATCCCTGAAAATACGTGGATATGTCAATTTCGAAACTGTCTATACTTTCTCATGTTCGGGCGTGACTTCGTGATATACAAGATTTTATTTTTTTCAAATTTATCCTCGTACATGAGTAAACATCGAACGATATGGAGGAAATGAATGAAAGAAAGAGTTTCATCAAGCTTATAAGATCGTTGATTATTATTGTTGTTCCATCGAAACGGAATAAACTTGTAATGTGCCTCGTAACTACGGGACTATACCAATTTGTAGTTACGTGTCAACGACGTCGCGTTTCTGTAAACATGATCGGGGGGTCAAACGCGAATAACATTCTACTCACCGTAACGTGTACTGGAAATTTAACGCACAAATTTCAACCGAAACAAGGAACAAAATAACATAAAACACTTATGACAAGTCCATTCACAGGCACTGACGAATTAGAAGTTACGAGGCAAGATGGCGCTGGAAAATATATATCCTTCTCGACTGTTTCCAGTCCGTGGACAGTTCAAAACGATGATTTTAATGCTCGTTTTTTTCCCTCGCTTCGTAAAGCGAAACGATATTCGATCGGTTTGTAAACGAGCGTGCAACTCTGATTTACTAGGAATGCATTAAATAACTAACGTACTACGCGATTTTTTTTCTTCTTTTTTTAGTAGTAAAACAAGGAATTTATCAATGAAGGGTTGTCTCTCTTTATATAATCACAAGGCTGGTTTTCAAAGCGCGAATCTCTGTGCACTCTGCATCGTTATGAAGATGCGGTTTTCGCAAGTGTACCCAGATTGATTGTAAACCAAAATCCATTTCGCAAAATGACTCTCGAGCTACCAAAAAATCCTTCTCAGAAATATTGTTGTAAATATTGGAATATGCATTATGCTCTTCTCCACGGATTTGCAATAATCTAAGTTGGCAGCGCTGCTGGAAACTAGGAAAATTGAACGCACTTGGTTTAGTAAATTTTCCGTGCGAATATCGCTGCCGTACACGGTCCACTCAACTTTCAATTGTTGATCGAAAGATCCTGTATTCAAAACGACGTTATTTGGTATAGTGTTTTGTAGCATGTAACAATTCGAAACAAAATAGAACTCGAATGTAAACTGTTGATCCTCATATATTACTGTTATCATCTCGTTGATTAAAATATATCTAAATGAAATACATTAAGTGTTAAACGTCAGCGTACGATCATAACCTCGAACTATCGTTATTATTGGAATGAACTCAAAGTTGTTGTTCGGCAAGTATTTCATTTTCTGAACAATTAAAACAGCTGTACAATGAGTGTGAGACTGTTAAAGGACCCCGCTACCGTGAGTAGCCGTATATTCGTGGGTCATTTACAAACCGATGACACAACGAAACACGAATTGGAGGAGCATTTCTCAAAGTATGGAATTGTCATCGGTTCTTTAATAAATCGAGGCTTCGGCTTCGTTCAATTTGAGGACGACCAGTCCGCCCAGAAGGCTATACAGAATGAGGACGGCGCGATGTTTAAGGGCAGACGAATAGGTATATTTCAATCGTCCTATAATTTTTTTGTTTTCCCTCAAGGATTTTTTATTTTGTTGATGTAACGGATACACTTTCGAATACCACTGGTCACAGTGCCACCTGTGTCTTTCCGAGGTCAAACTGATGTTACTCATTTCATGGAATTTGTTCTTTGTTAACGGCACACGATAAATTGTTGCTTCGTATCGTTTAGATGTCAGACCGGCGAAAAAGGACAATCAATCGAGCAGCGGTGGCCCTGGGAAACAAACAACAGGGTCCAATAATCAATTCAATACCAGTGCCAATCATTTCAACCCTGGAAATGATTCATTCAATAGCGGTAATCAAAGTTACGGAGGCAATTCCAGTTTTAACTCGAATCAAAGTTTTCGTTGCGAACCGCAATTAAACGATAGCCAGAAAGGGAACAGCGTGCAAAATCGAAGTGTCGGAAGCGATCAATTCACGGATGCAAATCAGAATAGAGATAACTTGAACGATCAGTTTGCGAATCAAAATCAGAATAACGGAAACGATCAGTTTAATAATATGATGCCGAATAAGGGTAACAATAATTTTACACCAATCAATCAGAATAGGGGCACCGGCGAACAATTTAATCAAAATAGAGGTGGAAATCAATTTGGGCCGGCTGGTAATCAAAACAGGCCCGGTGCGAATCAAAACCGCAATGCGAATAATCAGAATCAAAGCGGCGGAGGAGGTGGAGGCATGAACAGCGGCGGAGGGAGCAGACCGAGGGGTACCAGAGGGGGAAAGAATCGAAACAAGAACAGAGATAATTCGGGTGGAAATAATTTTAGGGACCGCAGTCCTATTAATAGGAGCAATCGTTTAGATGACAAAAGTGGTAGAGACTGGGACCACAAACAAGGAGATAGATCAAGGGTCAATAACTTTACCAGAGATTCTTTCAATGAAAGCAACAATCGTTACGAAGATTTCAAAAATTCTGGCACCAGGGACATGAGCATGAGTTTTAAGTAAGTTATAGACCAAAGGTTAAACCGCAACTCTTTTCAACGCTGATCGTTATTAACAAAAGGACTTTTTGCGTTTGTTCAACAGCAATACAAATACATCAAGCGATTACTCGACTTCGTCAACAGAGAAGAACGACTGCGAAATCATTGTCGTTAACAAAGCATTAACGTAAGCACAAATATAATGAGTAATATCGTAAACGAGATCATTGAATATTTTCGTAATTAGTTTCTTTGAAAGCAGGGAGTACGCAGAGAGCATCGAAATGAAATTAAAAAAGATTGGACTAACAGTTGATCTGTTATTTCCAAACGAAGATGTTCTTTTAAGTCGAGTTTTAGGGAACATTGCGAGTCGTGGATGCTTGTACGCAGTTGTAGTTACGCCCGTCAATCAAGAGCATCATTCCCTCACATTAAATATCCTTCACGGTTTACCACAAGGTACGTCCTTAACAATACGATTTAAGTTTCATGATCGTATGCTATCAGTGTGACTTTATTGTTTTCTGCGCAGAACATAGAAATATGCTTGTTGACGACGCTATCAGCTTAATATCGCGTGATTTTGCCAACTACAAAGCCGGTGGACGATCAGTTCCATTAAATACACCATTTGCTAACGAACGGCATCCCGATGCCATTCAAGTACTCTTAAACATGTTAGCTGATAATCATCAGCTCACGGTGTTACAATACGATCGCGTGATAAAATATCTTGAAATAAAACGCGAAGAACAAGTGCAGGTCGAGTTAGGGGATGTAAAAGATTTGTCAACGACGACGACGATAACGGTCAACGATCCGAAGCAAGCGGAGTTGCAATCCAGAATATTGAATATTTTGAACAGTAACAAGACAAGTACATCCGCACCTGCGCCTAGTCCAGTACCAGCACCAGCCTCAGCACCAACACCTGTACCACCAGCTACTTGGGGAGCAGGTAAAATTTATACACAGTCCTATTATATAAGTTCGATAAGTGCGGACGTCTTATTAAATATTCAACGAATTAGTGTAAAATTCTCTTTTACTATTATTATTATTACAACAGTGACTCATAAATTAGGGCTTATAGGATTTTACAGTACTATAATAGCTTTTCATGTTTAGTACAAGTCACTAAAAAATCTTCAACGCACTGATTTTTTTTTATAATTCAATCACAAACATATTTCTTGTATAAGGAATTGTTAAAATTTGTTGCTTATAAATGCATCGATTGTAATAATTATTCACGGTGTATATTATATAATACGCATTTTCGTTTATTCTAAGAATACTGCTATCGTTACGTCAGTTACGCAAAAGCAGGAGAGCAGTATCAAAAATAGAAACGATATCGCATTTTTTAACGTGAAATGAAGACAAACGTTTCGCATAATTTTGCACTTTTAGAAAGGCATCCATAGGTGTTACCTATTACGGACTTTGGATCACCTATCTAATGTTGTATATACCTTTCTGGATTTTGTTTGTGTATCTTTCACGAACATATCTAAAGAGAATTACAAGCCGAAAATCACGTATAGGAGTTTCTAGCGAGCACGTTTAAAAGTAATTCAATTTTTAACGAAATAATGCAGAACAGAACGTAATTTTTGTCTAAGAAGTTTTTTTAGACAAATAATTTCCGGTAAAAATTTCTTACATTAAACATTGAGTTTTTGAGTGAACAAAAAAATACGAACGAACTTCGTACGCTTTGGATTTTCGATCTCGTTCCCCGTGCGTGTAGTGTTTTTACTGTGCCATTCATCATATAATATAGTGATCAAAGCGAACGAACTTCGAATATAATTATTGCTGGTATTACAACTGCTAAACTTCATGAGTACATCATGTTATGCCAGCAGCATCAACTGCAACAACAGCATCCACAACAACAACAACAACTACTACGGGAGTTTCACCGTCACCTCTACTAAACGATCCGACAGTTCAAAAGGCACTTGACAGTCTGTTGCAAGGCAATTTGCTCAAAAACATCGGCGATCAGCAACCGGCTACAACTACGACTCCTCTGTTCGCTGCTTTCTCGAATATCGGCCGATTTTAATACTTTTCAATTCTATTTATCGTAGAATAAACAACCGGAGATTTGGATCATCGCCACTTTTCCTTTCCAATGTTCATACACAACCAGAGAGTCTTGATTAGACTTACTTTGACCAGGATATTGGAAGAATAAAATTTAGTAAATAATTTTGATATCGGCTCTGATAAAATAGTCAGCTTATCCTTTCATAGAAAATGTTCAGGCAGACAGTTTTGTGCACAGAATTTATAACGATTTATAAGTTCTATAAATCTCATCTGTATGTTTCACAAGGATAGACAATGCTGATCCTTGATTATACGTTGAAATCCTTTCATTCCTAGGGGAACGTATTTTTAACTTAATACAAATTGTAAAACGGTGGAGAAACGGAACGTTATAAGAACATAGCGAATTTCATTGCGTGATCTATATTTCTTTTACAATTTCTCTTCTATCAATATAGAACTAATGTAGGGTGTGCATACACTTTGGATATTAAATAGGTTTAAACTGTAATGCTATGCTATACTTTATCGGAACTTAAGTAGTTAGTTGTGATAAAGAGTATTTCAGTATGTAACATATTGTTTTAATTAAATAATTCCACTGTTCAATCGCAATTATAGATTATTCTTGGCTTGATACATAGAATGTATTGCATTGTAATTTTTATGAATTAATAATAATTGTCAATTCAATCGAGATTGATAACAGAAATATTTCGGCGATTTAACAAGCCTCGTATAATTTATCTAATGTAAAAATACAATCTATATATATATATATATATATATATATATATATATATACAAATATATATATACATATCCAATAGAAATTTTCTATTACATTCGAAAAGCTACACGTATCAGGGTGCAAATATTTCGTTTCTTTTTACTACATTAATTCACCGAATTCGTTACCTGTATTGCACATTTCTCAAATTTTCATTATTCCATGTAGTTCAGATGCAATTTGAGGATCTACACATAATGTATTGTGAAAAAGAAGCTACGCACTTTTTTTTTTTTTTCATTAGGAACTGGCTAAATATCATGTATAACTTCAATAAAATGTTTTTTTTTGTTGGAATAACTCGCTGTCTTTCATTAGTAACATGGTATAACATCGATGCCTCTCTTACGGATCTAAAAACAAGAAGGTAATAGTATGTTCTATGAGATTGAAGTTCAAATATAAACGTTAAAAAGCATTAATTTCTGTTTGCTACGTACCCTTGCAGTCGAACAATTAATGCACCGTTTAGATAAAGCATTATATAAGCTATGGACTTATAAGCAGCCTAGTTATATTAGTAAGCAAGAAACGAATCAGTGTAGAAAGTAGAAACTCAGGCGAAAAGTGATTTTTCAAAGATTAGGTAAGCATAATGCTAAGAAGCCAAGGTAAGCAAAAATTATAGGCATTTAATATGAAGTGAATTCACTGCGAATTTACTTAAATTTACCTAAATAATAACTCTTCAGGTATTGCTCGGCATGAACGATTTCTTCACATGGTTGGGATACTTCCTTGTATAATATACCCAGAACCGATTTTACGGCATCAATGTCGTACATATTTTTCACCAACCTTTGCTTATAAGGTTTTAATCTTTCCACGAGCTCCTTATTGTTGCATATGGAACCAACATGGCTCTGCAGAATTACATTGTACAACGGCCAATCATATTTACATGCGATGCAATCGCACTCAAAAAAATAGTCCTGCATTATCTTTTCTCTCCTTTCAGATTTTCCCATATATGCATACGCAGCACCGTAACCAGTGAATATTTGATCCCCAGGATATATTGGTTCTAGGGCACGGGTAATCATTGTTAGACCCTCAAAATGACGGAACGTATTCGGTGCACAAGAATGATTGTACAAACTATGCGCCACATATAAACCTGAACCATTTTTAATTCCTGGCTCTTGTTGCATCTGAAAATATTATACGTTTAATGTAATATTAAGCTGCTTCACAATCGTCCCTATACATTATTCTTTCTATTAAGCTTAGTAATTGTGTGTCTGTATATTGTAATTGATGTCATGTATCATCTATTGAATAAATTACTGAGAAACAATTTGAAGACATTATAACACAGGCGCGAAACATAAGGCTGCCGCAGAATGTAATGTCCGGATAATTGCTGATATCTTTTAACTGGTCCACTTCGTATTTCTTGCAGAACAAATTAGTCTGCGTTGCTAAGAGGATAGCAGCGAGAGCCGAAATGCAGGCAAAGGCACTGATTCCAATGAGAGGTCTGGTTGTCATGTTAGTCGCAAGGCTCAATGCGGATCGAGCACTGCCACTATCCAGTACTCCCTCGTCTGTAAATCCTGCTGTTCTATTATCTGCAAAAAAGGAGGTAGTATGCTCAATAGAAAATTGAATAGTAAGTTATACTTTAATACTTGTTGCTGCTTCACAATTTCGTATTATTTCTTATATTGCTCGAGAATAACTTAAATGTTTTCTTCTATTTCTTGTTTTAGGAACAAAATATGTATGCCTTTCTCCTCTACCTGGATTAGATTCAGCTACTCTTATGTCTCTTCGCAGCCCATCAATATTTTTGCCCTTCGCTGTAACCACAATTAGAAATCGAATAATTTTGGTGAGCATTCGTAACTTATCTTTATCAACGTTGAGCAAGTTTTCGACAATAGCCATAATTGGACATTCTATTTTATGCGCCATATCCCAGGCCTCTTTTCTACATTTTTCCGAACAGTACTGGGACACTGGACAGTGCGAGCAAGGAATTAAATTGTAACTTCTTGACAAACAGTGGTGACAATGTGTATAATACCTGTGCTTAGAATATTAACGATTATATATACGACGATAACGATTATGTATGCTGAAACTAATTGCTAATTAATTCCTCACATCTGCATATAAATAACGTATGCGTACGGATCCTCAATTGTAACAATATCTCCTGGTTTAAATTCTTTTGTAGCTACTAAATGCCGACCATATTGTTCGGAGAATGAAATGCTGACTCCATTGCTAACAGCAGGAACTTCCTTGCTAGAGCCATAGGCTAACTTCAAAGGACCCTCCTTTGCCAAGTATCTGGGCTGTTTCTCATCGTCCTTATTTGTAAGTACTTCGTTGCAATCATTAACTGAATCCTCCCTCTCGCTAATAGCGAAATTCTCGTTCAGGTTTTCTGACAGTTTCATATTTCCGTTTCTATACTTTGCAATGAGTGGGGTATCATTTGTTTCTTCCAATAAACACAAGTCTGTGAATGCTTCTGTATCAATGTAATCGTCTTTTTTAAGCTGTAGCTTTTTTTTGATTTGTTCAATCGCTTTAGCACCTCTCTCTTTGAGTTTCTTCTTCTTTTCATCTGGATATCCAAGGCTCAAAGCAGCATCGATATCTATCAAGCACTCTTTGAACATTTTCTTCCTGTACAGCGCAGCGGATCGATTAGCATGGGCATATGCCATTAGTTCGTTATCGTTTGCATATGCTAAACTCATTGTATAACACTTTATAGCTTCGTTGTCATCACCCATTACAAAATGTTGATTCCCTAGGACCACAATCAAGTTGTAATAACTTCACTAAATGATGCGATTTAATTTCGAGTATTTGAAAGATATATTTTGTCATACCTTCCTCTCTGTACCGAATAGAGTCATCTTCGTTTTTTACTTCAGGAATTAATTCTGGTAACTTAGACTTCATCATATTTTGCAATATATGACCAACAAGTGTTTCACACTCGTTTTGTAATCCATATCCCACATGCGACTTATTTTTCTTCTTCAAGTTCAATACCAATTCCTTTGCTATATCCATTTCGCTTGTAAATTGCTCTGCTTGGAAAGGTATCCAGTGAATAATATATTTTACATTTAATCGTTTTCTGTTTTTTGTTTTTATGGAGGAATAAGTCGATTCAGTTGATTGCCTGTATTTCTAATACAGACATAAATGTTCTAGGTAAAAAGAAAAGACGAAAGAAACGCAATTGTACGGATACTTGCAGGCAGATAAGGAGGAACTAAATGGACTCTAGTTGCCTATGTACTGGTTGAAGTAAAACTGTGAGGTGAAACTAAAATTACCTCGAGTAAGATGATAGAGGGAAGCAGAAACTGTATGACTGAGAAAGCAGGTTTTAAATTCTATTCTTTAAAGTAGGTAAGATTGTAGACTATTTAAGGCATCGAAAATGATGTACATATTTAGGTTTTAAGATTTTATATGTAACGTAATTTTTTTTCTCTATAGTTCGATTCAAACGTAACATTTAAATACGCCAATATTTTAAGCAAACAAATATACTACGATATTTCTGTACATATTAAACATTCTTAATTATTATTATCTTTTGCCAATTTTTCTACTAATACTACGACAGTTTGAAATATATTCTGCACAAAATGTTTGTAACAGAAATGAAACATTGCGCTAACAACAAAACGATGAAAATGACAGAAAATTTACATGAACTTAATAAATATAGATCTTCGAAAGTGGGGTCTTTTTTTGTCATGCTGCATTACTACTTCATAATGAGAACAATTTGGCAGGAATCCAAATTTAAAGGTGCAGCTGCTAAGATGTCGAAGTTAAAGTACAATCTTTAATTAGACATGCATGTGTACTTTTAAAATGGTAATCTTTATACAAGAATAGTTAACACCTTGAGTATATATTTTCTTTGCATTCTATTCTGCATATCGCAAATAATTTGATACCGAATGAAAAATCAATGATTCGGGGGTAAAATAAGTATCTCAAATGTTATGTGAAAAATTGTGTAATTATTTTATTCCAAGCTTATCACGCAGTAACAATTAACACGTGGTACTAATGATTTTCATAAATCTGAGATGAGAAAAATGTCAAGCAATTTATCTCATTGTGTTGTAAATGATACAACATAACAAATTAGCATTTGGAAACATGAAGGCGGTAATAGCTTAAAATTTAGTTGGATATTGTAAACAAAATTTGTATGCACATTTGACTAGATCAATCCTCCTCCGCTTCCAAATTTATACGGCTACCAAACTTAGCATACAATTGGATCTTTAATTCGCTTATTATATTCTTCAAAGCGGTACATTTACTTTCCAAATTCGAGATTTCCATTCTCTTCATCTCTTTTATCTCGTCTAAATAAATCTAAAAAATACGAAACCATTCAGTTAAATGAATTCTATTCACAATTTAGAACATAAGGGTACAATATATTTTACTATTTTACACAGAGCGATTCTTTCCATAACGAACTCAAAAGCAATGCCTGCAAATATCTTAAATTCATCCACTTAATTGACAGATCATTTGAAACTGTCCGATTGAAAGCCAGAGTGTTACGCAGTGAAACTGCTTTTGAGTCCAGCTTCGGGAGAATTGTTCTATAAAGTAAAAGGTGTGAAAATGTTTCGTTTGAGAATCAACGATTCCTGTACCTGTGTCTTCTCCATATCCTCGTAAATAAATACTTCGCCGACATAATGTGGTATCTTTGCATCGTCGTCTAAAAGAACTATTTCATCGCATGCGTCTTCCAAGTTCTTTAATTCATTCTGCAGAAAGCATTACAATGCGTGAAACGTTACATGTCCAAATAAGGTTACATCTGAATACGATTGAACGATAATTTCATTTATACCTGTTTGATCTTCAATTCTTCCTTTAAGTCGTCCATTTTAGCATTTTGCCTGGCAAATTTATTTATTTTCTGTTGATCCTCGTACGTAATATAAACATCGGAATCCTGTGTTGCGATATAGGTTAATTTTGCAATTGGGAATATAGTAAAATATCAATGAATAATAGTTCGAATTGGCATTTACCGGTTGGAATCCAGCTTGGACATTTATTTTCGCTGACATATTGGTCTTTTTATATTTGTAGCAAATGTAATTAATATTTCGCTTAAGGTTAATTCAAACCGTAATTCAAAAATAGCGATGTCAAACACTCATATTATTTCGTAAAGGTGACTTCTTTGAGAGCCAACTAGGGTTAACATTCGCTTATTGGAAACGGGATTTTAACTGTGTTCTTTTGAAAGTAACACTGTGCAAAGCTGCAATTATATATCCTTTTTTTCCAATGATGAATGTGATTGAAGCTATTCAAACAAAGCTACGAAATTGACCATTTCAAACAGCATTTAATTACATGTATTGTTACGTTAATATATGTATGAAAATTTTGGAGTGTTTCATCGAAGATATTAGTAATATTTCGTATAATTAACTCTATAGCAATGATACTCTTTTAATATATACAAAAAAACTAAATTCAGTAGGCAGATCATTATTTAATATAAAACGAAATTTGTGAATAATTAGTAGCGAAACCAAAAAGAGAACAGGTCCCACCGAGATTTGAACTCGGATCGCTGGATTCAGAGTCCAGAATGCTAACCATTACACCATAGGACCTTGCAAAATCTAATCCAATACTTAGTATTTCACTACTTTCCGCGTAATTATTTAAAAATTCAATTTTACGTTTCCCACATTTTTCGTTTCGAATAGCATCGACTAAAATTACATGAAATAATAACACATTGAAGGCTATTGTGATAGAAAGAAACGTTTATTAATGCAACTTTTATATTACACAGATTTTTACAAACATATTAAATCTTTATCATTGTTTGCATCTTCTTCGTTAAGACTTTCTTCTTTATTATGTTCCACGGGAATACTTTTTTCTTTCTCTTTCGTATTGCTTGTCGAACCCTTTACATTGCATATCTCCAATAAATTGTATTTCTTGAATTTGTAATAGTTTGGCGCAACAGACAGAAGACAAACACCGCGTATGACTTCAACTATTACTGCAAGCTCCGGATTTTTCAAGTCTGCCTTATTTCCAGGATTCTTTTTGCTGATAATTTCGGCTAGATCTTCAATAATTTCATCTCTCTGTATATTATTGTTGCTGTGACGACTGTAATTACGTTCAATCGATGAATATTATTATACTAAACATTCCCAACCGATTGTGAAACCAAATCAATTACAGTATTGAGAAATACATACTTGAATACAATGCTGAAAGTTTTTGGTTCCTGCGCAAAGTACTTTTCAAATACTACATCTGCTTTCAATTTTATATCGCTCATGTATGCTTTGCACACAACTTCAATTGGTAGCAGCCTTAACAAAAATCTTGTACGCTGTTGCTTTGTCTCGTCTAGTTTTGTGACAATTTTAGTAACTAATTCCAAAGGATTAGTTAAAGTAGTTCTTATGAAGACTACATTTTTCACTCCGGTATCAACCACCTAGCAGGAACATAATATAAGACTAATCCTTTGAGAAAAATTCATGTCCATGTTTTGAATATTTACCTGAAATCGTCTTGCCGTTATTGGCTTTGCATATTCAGCTTTTAATTCACTGACTTCCTTATTTAAAGCGGCTGATATGTCGTCGTCATTGTCGCTCTGTTCTGGTTCGTTAACAGAATCATTCTTTTCGGTACTACCCGCGTCAACATCCTTGAATTAAAAACAATGCGATGTCCTTACACCTCTGTACACGCTCATATCATTACTGAATTCCAATGTACCTTTGGGGTATCTTGTCCATAAATATCGTCAGCAAATTCGTTAAGTAATTTGTATGCATCGCGTACGCAATCTTTTTCACGAAAATTGCACGTACACAAGAAACCAGTCATACCTGCTTCTAAATTCAGTTGTTTGCGTTTCTTTTGATAACTTCCACTATTGTGGAAATAGTTCTTCTTACGCTTTTGATCGCTCATTTTTATTCTATGTGGAGAGATCTAGATTATTTTCAATTTTTTCCAAATATTAAATCCAAATATTATCGAATATTATCGAAACGTGTCTATTTTTATTTCGCGTTATCACTATTGATGTACGTTATATGATATAATTACTGTTTCTTACGATAACGTGTTTGAACCAAAAGACGCAAATTTATCGTCGTGAATGTTTAATATTCGATATTATCCATCAAATATTTACCTCTTTTCTTTTGAATGCAACCTTGTAATTACTTAAACTTTCAAATTACTTTCAATTACTTGTTAGTGATGCATCTTGGTACACACCTCGTTTGTTTCGTATGTTTACAATAGGTGCTATCACGCGAATGTTGTGGTACGATTAGAGGTTAGGATTTACGCGTCAGCATTTGAGTTACATATAACATTTGCGCGTTCGATCAATAAAATATGTATGTAGTAGATACTAATTGTTACTACGTATTAACCAAATAATACTATTCGAATAAAGATTGGCACGTGAATGATACTAATTTGGTATGAAAATGTATTGTAAATTTGTATAAAAATATGAAAAATTCATAGCTGAAGCTATAAGCCAAATAATCACTTAAAAATTGTTAAAGCATTTATTGTAAAAATGTTTATGTTTAATTTTGCTATAATATTTGTGGAGAGCCATTAGTTAATATTAAGAGTTATTTGAAATTCATAATCGTGAGTTAATTTAAAAATTACCGCTCATCAGTTGCGACTTATTGGAATCAATCGATTTATCGATGATACGGCTGCTATCTCAAATGAACATATGAAAGCGAGGGGTACGAATAGAGTGGAAAACATTAAATATATTTAATATAACTAATCATTTTTTATTTTATATATCAAATTTCAATGAATATCAATTCTTAGTAACGCATACGGCACTCTAAAAAGACAACTACTCCATTACATCTACCCTACGTTGAAGGTCACCCTTAAGGTCCCGCCGTTCTATAATATATCTTTCAAATAGGCTTATTTAACTTAAAATAAGTGAACATTCTATCCGTATCAACATTTCTTTACGCGCTATTCTATGTTTCATAAAGTTTAAGTTTATCATACGAAAATCACGGCACCTCCAAAAATTTAAAATAGCATTATGCCAGTACTCTAAAGTGAGAGGTTCGAAATTGTGCAACGAACAGTTTGAAATTTTCGAGAAGAGTTACAGCAAGGAACATTAAAGTAACTTTCCACTTCACAAGAAAATTACACGTTCAATTTCACACGCGTCTCTTAAAATACGTGTCGAATTAAGGGGAGCGAATTTTTAAATTCACGTTGATTACCCTACCGCGTGAAATTTTGGTAGTCTCGAAACACCGGAAACGTCCTACGGTTTCGTTTGCCGCCAAAGCAAGCTGCTCTGCGTTAACGATGAAATTGTTTATCCTTTGATTCGCGATCATTCATTTTCCAACTGATTGAGTTATAAATTCTGCGTGAAAACTGTCGATAGATATACGGTTCTTCATTGTTGTTCATACCAATATATTCGTCTGTTTTTAGTCAAATTCGATCATTCAACAAAATCGACGATGGCTAAAGTTCAGCTAGCAAATGTAGCTGTACTCGATAATCCTTCGCCGTTCCTGAATCCGTTCCAATTCGAAGTTACTTTCGAGTGTATCGAGGAATTGAAAGAAGGTAAATATCTCGCAATCTTCATGTTACATTTAGAAATAAACACTACACTCGAATTATTGTCGACTTTCTCCCATGTGAACACATTCGAATTTTTGCATCACTTATGCTAGGTTAATTTCAACAATTTATTGGTACGTTTCCCAAGGACGAAAGTGTAGCTCCTTTTTCTTTTCGATAACTATGTTATTACGGACATTAATCTCGATATAGTTCGTGTGGAAAAAATATTCTAACCAAAGTATTCGTTCGATGTAAACAACATACAGCGATATAATAATAACAATGGTATTACAGATTTAGAATGGAAAATGATCTACGTCGGCAGTGCCGAATCCGAAGAGTTCGACCAAGTTTTAGACACAATTTATGTTGGTCCAATTCCTGAAGGAAGGCATATGTTTGTATTTCAGGTAATGGTTATTTGCGATAACAATTTTCTTTACGGTATATATAATAGTGCTGTTTAAAAGTACAATTAATATTTATTATTTTAGGCCGATCCTCCAGACGTTAGTAGAATTCCAGTGAACGATGCATTAGGTGTTACCGTTGTTCTGCTAACTTGCTCATATAGGGGACACGAATTTGTACGAGTCGGCTATTTTATAAATAATGAATACACAGACGCAGAACTTAGGGAAAACCCGCCGCCGCAACCTCAGTTCGATAAAGTGCAACGAAATATTCTGGGTGATAAACCGCGTGTTACTAGATTTAAAATAAATTGGGATGATGGAACAAGTTCAGCGACGAATAATGTGCCAGACGGCATGGACGCGCAATCTTTAGAAGAAACATCACAAGACGCCCCGACGTCTACGCTTGGCTTCACAGAAAGTGCGCACAATAGTATGGAAGTGATGTGAATGTTTGTTAATTTGCCAATGATGAATGTAAGCAAACAGAGAGCATAATTGGAAGAATGAAGTAGTACCTGGATCAATGATTCAACTGATTCATATATTTGGATACCTCGAAAGGAAAACAAGAAAAATGGTAGCCTTCTGTATGATACATGTTGATTGGTTTCTTTTGGTTAAGGAAAACTCACCTGTTTGAAAGAAAGTTACATGATGAGTAATGATATAATTTGAAATCGTACATAGAAGTACATAGAACTGCTTATTATTGGCTATCTTTATGCATACTTATTTGCTTTGAATTAAATTTATAATTTAATTATATTATATATATATGTATCTGAGAAAGGGAATGATTCGTTTATGAATTAAAAGAATTGAATTGTATAATATAAAAACATAGTATAATTTAAATCAGCAAAATTTAGACACCAGGAAGAAAGCAAAAATATGAACTAATTAAAGATGAACACACTTGGTAGCTGTAATTTAAAACTGATTGTATGATGATATTCTAGAAACGTTTGGAATTTTGTGTTTAATACTTCAAGTATTATATTACGGCTTATTATTTGATCGTAAATTAATAGAAATAAGGCTGTTTCCATTTTATCAGTGTATGTACATATATACAAAAACAAGAAATATACATTATGTTTTTTACTTCATTATACATACACCGTTTTTAAATATTCCACCCATAACAGGTTGTAAATGCATTCGCAAAGGATCGTGAACGCAATTTCAAACTTAATTAAAAAAGATGTTGAGTAAATATTGCTTTACTGGTTGATAGTTTTTAATTAACATTTTAAATATAGATTCAAAATATCAAACTATAGTTTTATTATGGCTTATACTTATCATTAATTTATAAGACATGATCTCAAGCTTACTCTAATTTGAAACAAATTGTTCGAACAATACGACATAATTTGTGTAAAGTAAGGGGTCCTATGCTCAATATTGGAATATATGTATACGGTACTGACATCTCCTACCCCCACCTCCTAAATGAAAACGAAACGTCGGCTATGAGAGTACCGCACGCAATCGGTATACGCCAGTTTTCTTTATTCGCACCTCCGATTATCTGTACAAACTGTACAATTTTGTTCCGCGTGATTCAGTATATTAAAGTACTTAGTTTCGAAGTTGCAAAAGTAATATATATTCCAAAAATTGGTATCATGTCTCATTGTAAGTAAATAATATTTAAAATTAAATAGAATTGACTTTATTTTATTATTAATTACTTGTAAATAAAGTAAATTTGTTAACGTTATGTTATTAACGTAAAAGCAGGAAATTCGAAGTAACGGATAAGATCTTTTCCGCTGTGATAAAGTGTTACACACGTTTTGTGGCAGCCGTGTATATCTTTTGCATACATTCAGGGGCGCCTATGAATAAAGTTATTCTGCATTGCGCTTCAGAAACAAACTCTGGCATCTAAATAAAAAAAAGGAATAACCTATTGTCCACATATTTCTCTTTTATATTGATAAATTAATAATGGCGTAGTGATTGAGCGTTTTCCTGTGAATTCTGTAGATCATACTCTTTATCGTCCGACCAAATTCCGTTCATTCGAATATTATCTTCCACAATCGTACGATTTTTGTATCACATGTGGCAATCGTAAATTCCATTACTTTTTATTAGTATTTTACGCTGCAATTGCACGTTTATTTTCTATGGATTTTATATGAAATATAAAAATGATACCTAGTTATATTTAAAACATATTCCTGAAAATATTTTTTGAAACATTCTAATAACGTATATTCGATGTATCATTTTATACAGTAAATATGAACGTGAATTCATATGCTGTGCCATATTCTGCACCGTATAATGTCCAAGTAAATCCGAACTACGAAGGTGACTTGAGTCAGAGGTAAGTAAAATACTGAATATCTTACGAAAGAAATTTCAATGTTTATTCTTCTTCTTTTAATTTAATATGAACAATATATTTCGTAATATATTCTGCTAAGTACGTAAATGTATAAATACGTTTATAATTATATTTTAGTGAGACAACAAAACGCAGCAATGTAATATCAGGTATAGCAACACAAATTCGGAATATGCCAACAAATGTAAGAGAGATGCCTACCATTTCATCATGTACCAATGCCATTCAAGAAAATGTTAGCGATAACAATCTCAATAATTCGTAAAAAATGAGTTTGACAGATGTGCAAAACTCTCCAATGTACGTTATCTTCAAGATCTAAATATTATCAGTTTGGTATCGAGCTGCTCAAGTGGATAACTCATACAAAGATTGAAAGAATGTACTCGGAATTTATATGGCAGGGTTATAATATTGCATATCTATACACATTTTTGTAATAGAAATATTCCTAACTTTTTAAAATACGACTTAAAGGATTGACAAAGCAATTTTACGAATCAAATGAACGCATTACAATATATCATCGCGAATACCTTTTATCCCAGCAAAATTTCAAGCTGCGTACATCAGGAAAAGACTCCCCATTACGAAATAATAATACTTAAATCGTCCAACGAGGTCGCGTAGAATTCATTTCGCAATGGATTTCAATAAAAAGCCTATTGCCAATTTATTTACCCATAATGTACTAACTTTTGCATTCCCCAACAAAATTCCTACGAATTATTATGCACACATTTTGCCCGTAAAAGTATGCGCAATGCACGGGTACAAACCGCGGCTTCATCGAAGAATGAACGTTTGAAAATTTGAAAATCCTGTTAATTAAAAGAAAAATTACACGTTGGTGGCAAAATTACAGTGTATAGTACTGAACGATTTTCGTCAATGGCTTTCTAAAGAATGATGACCGACGGCTAAAATCAAGGAGAGTTTCCTTGGCAACATGTATCAAGGTCAAGGTGGTGGTAGCAGCCTTCCCTAATATAACTCTATTCGCTACATTCAAAATAAATGGCACGAATTTCTTGAAAAATCTAATGTACTACGCACAAAATGGGCGCGCGGTTCTTTGTGGCGAACGGAGGGCCCCCATTATCCAGATACACCACTGCCGCCACCCCCACTACCTTTCAAGCCTTCAGCAAGTTTGAACATGTTCAGTATATGCTACTGCGGCGATTAGCAACAGGGTTAGACTACAGGTGGATTCTGAACTGTGCAAGTGCTTTCACGCGTGGGACCGAGCGTTCGAATGAACCTGTCAATAGTCTTCGGACAAATATTACGCGTGTGCGATTATAATCACGGGAAAAGTACATATTTACGACCGTTTTACAACCATATCGTATCTTCCAATGGTGAGTGAAGATTTTATTACACTGATCTACTTACGTACTCCCATAGGACACATTGTATGTCTCTATTATTTATCTGTCAAGTTTTTGTCGCGCCTTAGACGAGGCGAACAATATAATTCGACAATGTTTGAGATACAAAGTTTGACAAACTTCAAATTCACCACGGATTAAATATTGTCGATTGGTCTTCATTGCTATGGATACATCTACGGCGTTAAATTGGTGTTGTTCTACTTAATGAAGAATATATCAGTAAGGGCGCGTGTACGGTATATGTATTTACGGGAGCTCTCTGCAAACAATCGCGACGTTTACATTTTTGATACGTGTATGTGCAGCAATATCGATAAAAAAAAGAAATGTTTCCTTAATCTTGTTAAACGTTCGGTTGGTTGATCCTTTTTGGGGGGGCCGAGAGTTACACTTTCAAGTAAACTGGTAATGGCTTACATGGATTTCATCATGCTTTTTCAAAATTCATTTGATTTATTTTTTCGGGGTGGGTGAAATTCAATTAGTTTTGATTGATCTTCTCGATCCCCTTGGCCCTTTGTAAACAGTCGCACTTTTATTGCGGATCATTGAGGTCACCGCAAGTGTTACTCATACGGTGTTCATTATTTCATCTTAATGAATTTCGATTACCCTTTGAAAAATCTTCGAGAGAAAAATGAAAGAGATACGTGTGAAATATTTATAACGCGCAATGGTACAGTTAAATTGGATGTCGGTCTTGTTAATAGAACCGGAATATGTGTTCCATAATTCTCGGTACCACGTTGGGTGATGAGTCACGCGGTCACCGCTTTTTTTCTTTTTCGTGCGGGAATCTCTACAGCTATCGTGGAAACAAAATATTGCAAAGCAATAACGGGACAATTATGATATCGAACCTTTTCAATACTTATTATTGCTTAAACAATTGTCCTGCTTTTTTACCATTTGTCTAATAATAGTAGCGAGCTCATGCGACGCATTTTTTTGTTCTCCGGTCAAATCGAACGATATCGTACGATAGATAAAGCGCTTGTATCTTCGACGGGAGATTCCTTGACTTATCGTTCCTTAAATCTGGATCAATTGTTTCGAAAATTCTCACCGCATCTCTTTTCCTGTATATGTGTCGAATTTCTTATTTTACTGTTTTCATTCGATTAAAGTATTGCATACTGATTAACGCACATTTATCACGATAATGTTATGAAAACTTCTATCCGCTGCGGCGAAATTTAATTAACAATTAAAAGGATTATATGTATATTGAGAAAGAAATTTTGGTAAGGTTATCGGAGACTTGTCATCAGAAATTCTTATCTGTTACGTCTGTATAGAAGGGCAACGTTTCATATTTCTATTGTTTTTTTTTAAGTCGCCGAATACTATGAATCTATATTAATCGTTTTCTGCACTTTTATTCGAGATGTTTACACAGAGTTAGTTATAAATTTACCTTCGACAGTTTTGCTAAAGCAAGTTAAAGAATATCATATCCAAAACTGCAAAAGTACTTATGAAGTAATATACAAGGCATAATTGTAAATGCATGAAAGTGTTAATAATATGTGATCGTTACCCATCCATTTATACTGTTTATAATTGAAACAACAATTATTATGGACGATTATAAGTGAACCGTGAATATCCTCCATTTCATGTACCACGGAAAATATTGCGCACTGTCAAATGGCAGCCGCTTAGCCGAAACAAAATGGCGACCGGAATAGTGGTAGAATATTGCAGAATCACGCTCCCTTACTTTGCACAAAGAAACGGGAATATCACTGAATTGCCGAATTTCATTTGTACTACAGAAACGAGAATTTATTCCTCCATAAAGTTCGAGGCGGTTTTTTCTTTCGCGCGAAGATAAAACTTTTAATATAGATTTGCTTTCATAGAAAAATTGGCAATATTCTTTAACTGGTACTAAGACTTGTTAGTATTTAATTAAATACGAGAGTAGTACATAGTATTTGCCAACTTAGTTACGCGTGTACTGATGTTTCCGTACAATATTTACAAAATTGTTTCGCTAGTCGTGAAATTAATATAATCGAAATCTTCTTCAAACATTAAAGATCATCGAGGTCTATTCTTTATGTGAATGGTTTCTTTCAGTTTATTCAGTTTATTCCTTGAATCTTTCGAAACGAGTTTCAAATTTATACGTAGGTTGCTAGACACGATTTAGGGCCCTTGATCCGCAAACCGGAAGTGCCGCGCGTTCCACGCCGTGCCAATCTCAATGAAATCACAAAAATTGAAGATAAACCTGCTCTTGTTTTAACTTTACGACCATTGATATTGCCAAACAGTTCAATAATTAAGACAGCACCAGTTAATTGTTAATAAATCGACGAATATCCGCGCGACATTGTTTAAAACATATATAATTCAATTACTATATCGAAATATAACATATCTTCGTGTATAAATCGAAATTTCCTTTCTGTTAATAGTTTGCGCTCTGAACTATTAATGGAACTTATTCAAATTAACTAAGTTCAGTAAAAACATTACACAATTATATGAGACTATTGCCGTGCAAAAATTTGGATCGAAACAACAATCGATTTCCTAAGAATTTTGCAGAGTTTACCCAGAGAAAATTGTTATGTTTATTAAAAATACTAAACATTCCAATAAGTCGTCGATTGATGTTTAGGAGTACAAAACTTTCGACCACTTCAACCATCGACTGTGGTTTCGAGCATTTCATTCGATTAATTATTTTACAGGCTATGACAGAGGAAGGATTTTGTTATGGCGACAGCGATTGTCCTGAGGGACAATACTGTTACCACGTATCGAAAACATGTGTTGATTACACACAGTGTAGCAGATATAATAGGGAAGAGAATCGTGAAATAAGGGCACGACACCCTTCGCAATGCGGCCCCTGCCTTTCGGGGTAATTACAGTTATTCCTTCATAAAAGCAAAGTAAAATAAAAAGATTATATTTTTATTAAACAGTACCATCTTCTTCTCCTTTTACGTATATTCACAGATACACCGCGGAGAAATTGAGCACTGGGGACGTGGCACTGCTGTGCAGAAAGACGAACATTCAGCGTGAAATTCCAGGTAAGATCAGGCCGATGAAAATGAAATTTCGTCTGATTATCTGCTTCAATTACTTAACACGATTTTACTTTATTCCCGCGCAGAAGCTGGCAGACTGAATTACAATATGATTCTTTATATAGCAATCCCAACATTGCTCGTACTATTAATTACCCTGTTTGGCTCATTGCTCGCCATATATTTCAAAAGACGTGAGTAATTTGTGTTTTTGTATTAGGAAAGATGCGTCGTTCGTGGGGCGACTAAGATGGCGTTGTATAATTAAAAAATATATTGCAGGATCGTCGAGACAACAGGGCAGAAATTCGATTTGCCCGGTGGCACCCACCGCACCACCGTCGGAGAATAGTGAGTACCATTCATTGTTTGCATTACTGTTAATTAGCATTAAAGTATTGTAGCACTTACGTGTAGCACTTCTAAAAACACACCTTCTGAAGTGGCACAAAATGACAACGATCGTTCGCAATTATAAGTGGGTAGATTAGAAAGCTTAACAAAAAGAAAAAATTTGATAAACTCACGGCAACTTGTAAATTGAATGATGAGCACAGTAGTTTTATAGATTTTGTACCTTTTAATTGTTCATTGGTTAACCATTTCCTTGTATATGTTTGATGTTACTAACCGTGATTAATGACGATCAATTTTTTTTTTCTTTTTTTTTTTGCATTTAAATATACATATACGAAAAACACAATTGCATATTTCGTTACAGTATACCTACCTACTTGAACGCTGAATTAACTGCGAGGTGTTCATGAGCGCGGTAATAAATTGTATAGAATTATGTATGTATCGCATCATTAACATTCGTTTTGCTTAAATTATACATTTTACAGGCCCTTTCATCGACGACGAAGCAGCTACGTCCCTTGTCCCATTTAATAATAATCAAAATTTGAAGGATAAGAACAATCTTGTTCGGGCTGCCGGTTATTCGCCTCCAAGTTGGGTTCAACCGAATCCAAATTATGACAATGATATAAACAATGCCACTGTAGATATGGTGGAGCAAGTGCAATCCACAATCGAGTTTCCAGCTGATGATGAGACGAACAATTGGGCTCCAGAGTAAGTGCACGTTTAATATGTCTAATGTTCTTTTCCTTACAAATGTATAACACCTGTGTAATTGTATTTTCCAGACAACTTGTGATTCAAGTTACAAACGGAGGCTCAGTTGGATATGAAGTAGAGCAAGCGGACAATAATCTAAATATGATTTCGGTCGAGACGAGTAATCCATCCTCGTCTAACGCAAATGAAGATAATAGTAATAGTAACAGCCATAATAATAGCAATGGTTCAGCATCCGAATCGAATAACGCTCGAACCAGCAGAGAACGCGTGAGAACTTCAAACATTTTGATCTCCCAGAAAATATCGATGAATGTGAATTTGCTCAATGGCGATTGTTGATCTCATACGTACATATACATATACGCATATGTATGTGTATCGTAATTAAATAGTACGTTAAACGTGTGTCTGACTCGAGAGAAGCGACATCAAATTCATTCGGTAAACATTTCATCCCTATAATGAATCTTTTCCTTCGACTAATACATTTGGCGAATATGAAGAAAAAAAAGGAAAATTAAAGAGTAGGGACGAAACGCTAAATATTTAATATCATATGAAACGTGTTTCTTATGCAGGCCATAATATTGTACAATAATAATTTATATGTAGTAATAGTGTATCGTAATGAAATTTTAAGGGCAATGTCGGCTCGAGGAATCTAGTCAAGAAATATGGTAATTAGTTGAGGGCTGACATGTTTTCGTGGTCTAATTTTAACATACTTTTATCTTGGCATGCAATACATTTTTATACGTCTCATGTACTGCAACATGTACGAATGTTATGGCCTTGGGAATTCCATTCGATTTATTGCTGATTCTTTTCCAGTTTCAATTTTAATGACATGGTACCGAAAAGAAAAGAATGAGTACAGTTTTGGAAGCTATTTGACTGGTGTCAATTAAAAGAAAGATGTAAAGGTTGTTACTACCATTAATTATTATAATTTGATGTCGATGGCTGCTTATAAAGTTTTCACATACTTTTAAGTATTAAATGATATGTTCTTGTTATTTTATATTATACGATTGATAATATACAAGAACACCGTATATTACATATACCAGGAGGATAATCTTTTATTATTAATATGCTCCATAATAAATATACTATTACATAGTACGTTATATTGAGATTACATTCATAAAGTGCTCAATGTTCTGCAAACACATAGTGTTTGCTCATATCAAACTGTAATGTGATAAATATATAGTTGTATTTCGTTAACTCTCAGTATTTATCATATCGCACATTAATAAAATTTATGTGTTTCTCGAAACTTCCAAATTTATAATATTCGAATGAGAATTTATGTAAATGTATTTTTGATATTCGGAAAGAAAAGTGCAGGTATAAAAATGACAATGAAGAAATTCGTTAAATGTTTATTCACTTATTTCATTTTGAAAAATGTAGCATCACATTGAACATCTAGAATTCAATTATGAATTAACTTATTCCATAAGACTCTATAACACACATATGCATGTACATCCACATTTTATCTGCGTACTGTTCTCATTAGAAAATATTGTTCACTATGATATAAAATTATATTCTTATTACGTTGTATATTAATGTGCCATTATAATTAAGATTTTATACACAAATTACATTTAAACACAATTACCGATGTTTAAAATGTACTACCATTATAACAGAAAATTTTATCGTACGAAACATTATTATGTATTCCAACGAGAATAAAATTCATATACTGCCCAGACTACAATTTTTAATCGGTGCTAACAGTATTCTTGGCGCGGTTCATTCTTTTATAAACAAATATAATGTTTAAACAATTATGATGGGTAAGGGGACGAAGTTACAGCAACATTATGTATCTTCCGTGTAACTTATTTTTTCCCCTTGCATTTATGATACTGTAGATTAAAAAACAACCACTAAGAGCCGAGATTATTACAGTGACTCGGAGTGCATTTTTTCCGATCCTTTAATTATTAATAACTTTTAGACAACAAATGCCATGTTGTTGCAACTGTTGGAGGAGATAGCTATGGTCCGTAGCTTTAATTTAAGACTAGTCCGGTGAAGAAATACGCACCAGAAGCCGAGAAAAACGTAATTGTTTTAATTAACGATGTAATCCAGGAATTCGGTTTTGGCGGTGGGCGAAACTGCGAAAAAAGCCGCAAACGCGAGATGGCGCCACGTGTCCGGTTATCGACATATCGTTACCGACAAAATTTTAAAAAATGTTATCTCGGCTCCTGGTGGTTGTTTTTTAATAAATGGGATGTCAAATGAAAGGGGACGGAATAAGCTATACGAATAAAAATACCCCGTCTCTGTAACTATATGCAATTGGTCGTAATAACAATTTTAATTGTTTACATGTTTATAACAAATGAACTTCACATGGAATAATGTCCATACCTAATGGAGATGGTAGCTGATACTTCTAACTTTAATTTATGTCCTTTGAACATTGATGTAACTGGCCTGCAAGTCGATATAATGGCATTTGTTTATAATTTCTTTAAACAAAGTCAATTATCTCGCGTTCTACGGGGCCCATTTTAATCAACGACGTCTTAAATTAAAGGTCTCGATTCAAGGAATGATCTGTTCGTAATTTAGAAAGACTCTTCACCCCTCATTCCACTCCTTTTCAAATAAACCTGTCTTTCTCTTATGCTTCTTATTTGGCCCCCCTTCTTTCCATTTCCTCTATGTATCCCTTAACAATATTTGTGTCTTCTGCTACATACTTACACTTATTGTTAATATATTTTTTGTATGTGCAGGTTTCGCAGGAAAAGATTAAGGAGCATTGCCCGGCACTTCTCATCGGGCATAAAAGCAAGAAAGAAGAAGGGATTGACATAAACCGATATAAGAAAGATATAAAATAATAGTTCATAAGTATTAGCTTGTAAATTTGAATTACAACAATTCTGTAACTTGTATCTTCATTAATTGCTTTAAATAAATCTTCAATGAAAAGAATTCTAATGCCCTTTTTATTTTCACTCCTTACCAATTCTTGAAAAGACCTAATTCCAATTCCTTAAACAAGTGCAACCGGGCATGGACTTTAAATGCAAAGTTTACAAGCGGAGAACTTGTAAAAAGAAACCTGGACATTATTAAATTATGCACCAATTATCCAGGAATTAATACAATGGCTGGAAATTTAAGCGCTCGGAAATTCCTGGAACGCGATGTCTTTTCCAAGAATTGCTGCGATGAAAGGCCTCCTCGCATATCATATTCTCCTGATACAAATCCACGATTTTCAGCGAGATATTTTTGCCAAAAACTCAGAAATTTTGCGCTCGGAATTTCCAGAAACGTGTCGTCATTTCCAAGAATTGCTGCGATGAAAGACCTCCTCGCACATCACATTCTCCTGATACAAACCCTTAATTTTCGACACTTTAATTTCAGAATTTCTGGCAAAAATATCTCGCTGAAAATCGTGGATTTGTATCAGGAGAATATGATATGCGAGGAGTTATTCGAACCTTACCAATTCGAATTGGATATGACGTCGAATTCCAGGAATTTCGGGGCGCTTAATTTCGTGGACATTTCCCAACAAATTTTTTTAGAATTTTAGAAGAAATTCGGAAATTTTTTAGAAGAAACGGAGACTTCGACCTGCTGTCTTTAATAACGTATAGGGTAGTTTTGACAAGCTTCTCGCTTTAGGACTTTGCATTTATAGCCCGTCCACGGTACTTCTTGTATAAGGAATTGGAATTAGGTTCTTTCAAGGATTGTTGAGGCGTGAAAATAAAAAGAGCAGTGGTATTCTTTTCATTCAACATTTATTTAAACTAATCAATGGAGATACAAGTTACAAAAATGTTATAATTCAAATTTACAAGGTAATACTTATGAACTATTCTTTTATAATTATTTAAAATACATAGTACAACTAAATGTGGCATTAATTCTAAATTAATATTTTTGGAATATAAAAATTCTAGATAAGATAAATAATCTAATTCTTACAAGCTAATCTTTAAAGTTAATTTACAATATATATTACAGATAAAAGTTATACTAACATTTACGTACTTTATATCCTGAAGCTTATTCTAAATTGCAGCAATTGTGTAACTTGTGTGAATGTAAGTATTTATTATAGCTTTCATTTTATATTTAGCTCGATCAGTACAACTAGTAGTAAAAGTAATATTAATGTTTACACAAGATCTACCGCATAAACTGAATTATAAAATAAAATATGTAATAGATTTACATAAAAGTTCGTTACACGATTGTTCTAAATTAATCTTAGGCGCTAATAGTTACAAACTATTTTTAAAAAACAATTTACTATAACTAAATTAAGATGGGCGGGCTAATTAGAAGCATAAGAGAAGGATAGGATTATTTAAAAAGGAATAGAAAAGGTCTAGCAGGAGTGACTTCGACGAGAGCAGAAGTAAAGAAAGTTTTACATATATTAGAACAGAGACACTATTAGAGTACGTAGATAAGTGGAAAGCAGGAAGGAGTCATCAATTAATAACATAGGTAAGATCCGGAAGCCCTCAAAAGTGGAATAGATATTCAGTGAAGGAAGGAATGAAAAATGTGTTTGGGGGGTGAAAAATTTATATTGTTGCGTGCCCCTACATTATCTACACGTGACCCTGCCTTATCTACACTCGAAGTGGGCATCAGTATTGCCATCTATACAGATGTGCTTGAACCTACTCATGCCTCTGCCTTATCTTTACTTCAAGTAGTAAGGTAGGGGCACGAGTAGTTTCAAGTACTTCTTTATAGATGGCATACATCAGAGCCCAATTGTAGGGTTGTCCACAACCCTACACCACGAAGTTGGCCCAGAAGAATACATTCCAGGATTGGTTCTTATATCTCCTTGGTTAGTTTACTTTGACTATTGGTAGCTATGCATATCGAAACTTTGAATTTTATGAATGAATCTAACTGACTCCGCGTCAGTATGTTTACACTTGTGTTTTTTAACAAACATCTTAAGGATAATTAAGTGCACGCATAAATATGGATGACATACTGGAACTAAAGGAGAAACGAATAAAAATTGTAAATGTGCAAATAGTAGATCTATTGCAAAGTCGAATGAAATTAATCCATCAGGCTAAAAACGAACAGAATCAACGTCACAGTGGTGAATATTTCAATTACTATTTCAATTTTATTTTCTATTTGCGAATGAACTTATTGGTTTCTTTTTCAATAGATGATCTGAAGATCGACGAATTAACATCGAAAATAACCTGCATGAAGAACAATCTTCAATCAGAAAAACAGGCATTGGAGTACAAGAATCATGATTTGTCTAAAGAGACTGACTATACAGTAATTACACTAATACATTTCTTGTGTTCTTCTCTTTTTCGAAATTAATCTAATTTTCGTTTAAATTTGATATACTTATAGGCAGAGTTAGAAACAGAGAAAATTCAATTCTTGAAGGAGAATCAGTCGTTAGAATTACAAAGGAATAAACTTAGATCGTGTAAACGAAATTTACAGGATCAAGAATTATTGGATCAAGGAAGGTATGTAAATCGTTTGAATTATTAATGTATTGTACTGTAGACATTATATTATATGTTGCTGTTTTAGAAAAAAATTCGAGTTGTATAAGAAGTTAACTAGAATTCGATGGGATTACGAAAGACTTAAAGAAAATGTTGCCGGTTGTATCCTTTTAATTTATAGGTGATATACGAAGATGAACTAATTGTTTTTACTATTCTAAAAGTCTGAATATATCCTTAATGGTGATATTAGATGTGACGAATAAAAAGAAATATATTCATCATTTCTGTTATCCGCATCTAAGCACAAATGAATTAAGTAATCTCTTGTGGAAAGAGATATATCAATCTACAATCTGTACAGAGGATAAAGACACGCCAGGGAATATTGCGCACAGTAAATAAATTGTAACATAAATTAAAATCAATTTCAAACGATAATAATACATAGGCAGTGCACATGAATGCAAAATGGTGAATATTTAAATTTGACGAAAAGAATGAATAACGAATCTACGATATGTAATTGAAAGTGAAAAATTGTAATTAATAGACAAATTTATTTTTGTAATTATGCACGTTTGTATAATATATTGAAATGCATAATATGTAATTGAAATGAAATACATAGTCATATTTTTGAAAATCTTTGTATTCCAATAAATTACACATTTTGATTCCTAATTTTGAATACCGTTCTTCTATTTGATAAATTCGACAATTTCATGCTTTAACTAAAATAATATACGTGAAAATCATCATCGAATTGGATCAAGAATAGATTAGAAATATGACGGGAACAATCTGATACGCTTTTTAGAAAAATCGGTCGCGTCGCTAAAAATCGACATTTACCAACCAATGGCAGAAGCCACTGCGCCTGCTCGTACTAAGCAGCATCACTTTTTTGGTTAGGTTCACTGGGTTTTTCTAGGGAAACGGATTATACACCGTCGCAATTCCTAACCTATATGCCTTGTCGTCATCTATACGTATACATGTAACAAGAGTATCTAATTTTGGTGTCGGAAATTCACCACTGGGATATCAAATTTTCGAGTACATAACGAAGTAGTATCCTCTGTATATATTTAACATAAGCAACGAAATTTATACGAAAAAAAAAAATTATGTCAATGTTACTACGATTCGTTCGTTCTCAAGGAATTAAGAACAGAGTGAGCCTTGCTCAGCCGAAAGATCTGAAAATATGCGGCATAGCACAACAGAGCAATTCATCGGTTACGAAAAGTGAGAAGAAGGATACGTATAAAGTGAAACCGACATGGGTTAGTTATGGATTTGACTATGAGGACAAAAAGACCGATCGTCATTTCATGCACCAAACAACGTTCGTCCTTGTCTCTATCTGCTTGGTATGTGGAGGATTAATACTTGGTTACGCACCAGATCCCTTATTAAGAGATTGGGCCAAGCGAGAGGCATACCTGCGACTTCGTTACAGAGAAGAGAATGGATTACCATTAATTGATCGGAACTTGGTAGATCCCTCTAAATTCAGTCTTCCAACTGACGAGGAATTAGGCTTCACTGAAATAATTATTTAAACAGTACTGAAAATACACTTATCGTAAGGAAAAACTTCTAGCATTTTTAGATAAAATAAAATATTATGGTCCGATGGATATTTGTATCATAGTATTTCGAATAATATAAATATGTATAATATGTAATAAATGATTCTCTGCGACAGTAACAAGATCTTACTTGTACAATTTCTTTTGTATATCTATATAAACAAATCTTACACGGATTAGAAAATACATTATTTATAGTCTAACATGGACTAAGCAATTGGTGCACATTCTTCTCTACGAATAATGTTCAAGAAATAACGTCTTTCAATTAATATAAATACTGAGTTCTGTATTGAATATCAATGGCTTCAATAATAAGTATACATTTTATTTGATTATTCGATAACAAAGTAAAATTCGTCATCTTGTACAATAACGATGAATTATATAATATAAAGGTTACACGTATATACATATACGTATATATGTATGTTTTAATATGCACGTTCGTTAAATTATAACGATCGAAGAAGGAGAAAATTATAATTACAATTACGCGTACGAGAGAAATAATACCAGGACAAGCAGAACGATTACTACGCATATACTTAATTCTTCTCTCTTTCTAAACGTATGCAATTGTTACTAGTTCAAGCAGTTTTTGAATCATTCTTCTCATCTATGTACAGAATTACATAATTTATCTCTTGGGATATCCGAACATCTGTTAAACAACGCCCAAACGAGTAATAAAGAAGAAACGCATAAAATACAATGGATAGCAATACGCCTGTAATATTATACGTTGCGCTTTTATTTTAATTTTATTCTTCAATAATGTGTTTCATTATAAAACAGATATTTTCATTGGGAATAACATAAAATTATTACTGCGTTGTCGACGGTACCGTGGACGCGGAAACTGTGTTAATACCAGTTAATTCATTATGCTCGAGGGCAGACGAATAGAAAGTTGTGTTCTGTGGTAGACTCGTACTGACAGTGATAGACGGCATGCCTGGCAACGATATCGGTATCGTTACGACACGAGACTGAGGCACATTAAACTGTACAGGTGGTGATATCGCCGTACTTTGTGCAGTCGCAGAATCTTTCGGCGTTTCAACGGCGTGAATCGTATCATTCGAAGCGGTCACGTTAGTAATAAAAGTCGGTAATGGCGGAGTGGTTGGCATACCAGGTATATTCGGTGTTACGGTATGATGATGCGTAGGGTGATCGTTACCTGAATAAAATTTTCATGTTATTTTTATAATACTTTCTGTAATTTCACCTTCTCTTTATTTAGCAGCAAGAACGCTGTACTTATTCATTTGAATACTCCTTAGAATTAATGTGAATTACTTACCACCAACCGTATTCGTAGTAATACTTTGATTGACTGCGACGTATGGTACAGAATTAGTTGTAGTAGATCCCCCGATTGTGGCAGGATTTAACTGAGCAGTGGTATACGTTTGTGTACTTGGCGTATACGTAGTTTGCATCATTGTAGTAGTTTCAAGTGTAGATTTCGTGGCGCATTCTTGAGATGATATATAATTTGGAGGAATGGAGAAACCTGGCGGTATGTTCGTAACAACATTACTTCCGCCTGCATTAGGAGGGATACTTGCTGTGGTTATTGGACTTGGAATAGTTGATTTAATGTTGCTCTAAAAAAAAGGAAACAAAAAATGTATTAAACGAAGCACTTTCATATATAGGTATATGTAAGTAAATTAGTACGTACTGCGTACGAATTGGTGGTCTTGTGTTCTTGAATGGTCCTAATGGGTATTCTATGTAGGTACCCATATCCAATTCCGCAACCCAAACTGCAAATGTAGAACGAACGATGTTGAGAAAATACTTTCGTAAAAGAGAAATTAGAATATTATCTAAATCAAAGATATACCTTCCTTCTCCACCCCAAGTATGGTTCGGTGTAATTGTAACTTCCCTACACGAATCATCTTCTGTGTTATATACATACAACTTTAGAGCTCTGGACTCGTGCGCCTCTATTAAAGTAAATAAGTCCTCAGACTCGTGTAGAACCGAATCGGCACTGATAATATAATCCGTGAATGGACGCAATCCTGCTAATTCAGCAGGGGAAGAAGGATGCACTTCCTAAAACGCAAAATGAAAAGATGCTTCAATATGTCTGTGGTTCTTCCCTTTGATTGAACACCAATAAAGATTTCATTCAAAAAGTGGTCCTGAATCGTCGGGTAATAAATACAACGACGAGAATAAACCTTAGTTAGACGGTATTCTTCAATATACTTACCAGAACATGCCAAACATTTTCGTTGCATCCTTCAAAGGAACAAAACCTTACACTGACACCCAGCAGACCCTGACCGCCCCACGTCAAACTAGGTACTATAACCGTTTGCCTTACGGATTGTGTTTTACTACTGTATACAGTAATTGATAACTTTTTATCTACACCATTTTTGAGAAGTTCCTTTAGCGTGTCGTTGTCTTGATCCTACAAATGTACATGTTATGAAGGTTATGTAGAAAACGATATGTGTGCAACAATTAGTACGCTGTAAATTACGAATTAAAAATGTAAATAATAATCAACGTACCAATCGAGTATTCCCAATAGCAACTATAAAATCAAAGAATGCTTCAAGTCCAGCCAATTGTCCAGGGGAACCATCTTGCACCTATGTTTCGATTGGAAAATTCATAAGTTTCACGAGGGAACTTTGCGAAACGTTCAACGTAGATACAAAGTTGTAATTTCATTGACACGATAATAAAATTTAAATTGCAACCCGATGTCCAACGAAATCATTTACTACGTTTTCTTTTTATTGCACGGTTACATTAGAACAGTAAGTGCTTGTATTAAACAGAGATTAAACACATATTGTTAAACAGAGAAATCTAAACACTACAATTGTAAATTATACCGCGTACTGTCAAAAGTTTCCTTACCCTCAATACATGATAACCTTCTGTACCGCCTCCTGGTATTTCAATGCTATGAGACGATCCCATTTTCGATCAGGAAACTTCCTAAGTCGTGCGATTTAAGGAAATGCAAAGCATCAAAACGATCGTGTTTCGAAAATCGGGTGTGGAAATAAAAAATATGCAACAGAAAAGTTTTGTACAAACTTATTGGTGACGTAGCCTATCATATGTAGAGGCTCTTCCGTGCTTACGACTCGTTCAGTGTTACCAATTGTATAATGTTTTTTGCAACGAAAAAAACATCACATCCTCCACTCGTAATTAATTTTGTTTCTGTATTAATTTACTTTTCGAAGGGTTATTAATAAACTTGTTACGAGATTAGGATAACATTATCATAAATGTTTCATCGTAATGGAACTTAAGCCATGGAGATAGAATGGAAACATATTAATCTTAATTTTCGTTTATATACAATTTATAGACAGAGTTTTGTAAAGCATATATCCATATATATTTTTATTAAATACATTTATTAAATGTGTGTCCGTAATTTGGAAACCATTCCTAACGTTTAAATTAGAAACTCGGCATAAGAATTGCACCGTTCGGTGTACACACCTGCGCGTCAATTCAAACTCGTTCAAACGAACTGTCACACGTGAAGCCGCGTTAAACAAGAGTAATTTTACATTGACAATAGGAAGCTAATATTGTCGAGACAAAAAATGGACGTAGATATAGAGAAAATCCATAACATTTTAATCGAAGCTTGTCTTCCGTCGAGTATAAACGATCTGAAAAATCCGACTAAGGATTTTGTTATCAACCTAATGGATGCATTCTTAAGAAGATTTCAAATCGACGCTAGCGTGCTCGATAAAGTAAGCATTTATTACGCTATTCTTAGCTTTTAATTGTTGTTAATTATTTGAATATAAGAAAAGAACTACCCTTCTTGCAGCCCACAATCGAACAACAAGATGTAATGTCGTACTGCGAGGATTCCGATATAGTTGGACTAATTAATTTACACATCGCGATGGTCCAGATTTGCGACAGAATATTTTGCAAAGGCCTATGCATCACGGATATCACTATTCCAGGTATATTGTAATTTGTTGCACAATGTACGATGTTCATAATAAATTTAATATTGTACTTCGTATATCTATCGCTATAATATAACTATTTTCATACCAGGTTCGAAGAAAGTGCGCAAGCAAGCAAAGTTTCTGGCAAATTTTGTATTGTACGCTACCAACAAAGAATCGGATATAGAAGACAAGATCTTCGAAATTCACAATAGGGCAAAAGTGTTGCACAACATGATAGAACATAGAAATAGAATATTGGGCGTGATCAACGACAAGGCTTTGCACACAGCAAAGGAATTGTCTGTGAAGGAAAAAGTATAGTTTCATTTGGCGTATACAATTTCTGTGTATTAATGTTTATATATATTATTACTTCTTTTATTTCTGTTTTTATTATAGTGCGTTGCTGAGATTGAAAAGGTACAGTCCAAACTTGAGCAGAACAATAAGCAGTATGTAGAATTAGTGGCAAGAATGATGAAAGTTGAAGAGAGTAAGCAGAAAGCAGTGGAACGTTGCGGATCTTACAGATCAGAGACACTGAAGGTGGAAAAACGCTTAAGAATTTAAGTATGATCATTTATTGTTCATATTAGATTAAAGAGTAATCACAGTGTACGATTACAGCTATGTAAAATAATAGCGGATCAGAAGTCAGAGATCATAGAATCTCCGGAGGAATATCTAGCACGTTTAAGCGAACTAGAGAAACAGCAGAGTTACAAGATCAAGGAACGCGAAGATATGGTGGAGACTTTCCAAGACAAAAAACATTTAATCGAACAAAAAACAGAATTTTTGGCCTTTGCGCAAAAGCAATTGAATGAGTTCACTGTAGTACGGGATATGGGCAATCAAGTGAGGTATTTATAGCAGTAGCTTGTGATAAATCTTCGTTAAACCATTAAATATTATTTCTTTGGTTTTCTTTCGATTTTAGAAAAGTAAGCGAACAAGAGGAAAGCGTTAGTCAGCAGGTTGATATGCTTAAAGCAGATATTGTAAAATTGGAGGGGAGACTACAAAGTCAAAAGGACAAACACAAAGTTATTGAAATAAATGATATTCATGCACAATATAAAGAACGTTTGTCTCCTTTACATGATATGAATGCCCAATTATTAAGGTACTGTACTATGCTAAATGAAACGCTACTATCTTCAACTAACAATTAACGACATTCTTAATTGTAGTAAGAAAATGTTACTGAAAGAAAAGCTGGAAGGATTACAAATTCAACGGACTGAAGATAGTTTAAAATTAAAGAAAATGCAGAGCAGGATAAAGATATTGGAAGAAAAAACTGCAGCGTTCATTAGAAATTGCCAAGACGTTTATGATAAGGAAATTAAGACCGTAAGCTTCATTCGAATAATATCGATAATTGTGAGAAAATTAATTAAGCAAATATAATTGACTAATATTTCCTTGTTTAACAGGAACAAGTTTTAGAAAATATTATCAACCAAAAGTGACCAAAAAATATGTATATAAACAGCGAGTCATCTCTCTTCATTTTCGAACTGATATAGAGTTTCGTAATTTTGTACATACTTTGTAAAACAGTTAAAGAAACATTTGTAATCTGCAGGAAATATAAGAAAATAGAGCATAAACAGGGAAATAAAATAGTTAAAAACACATAGCTGCGTATTATTTCGTTATTTCGCCCCTTTTTTTCGTTTAATGACATACATTAACAGTAGTTCCACATAATATATTATGCGTTGCAATTAACTGTATTTATTTAAACATTAATTTTATTGCATTATTTAATAAGTGCGAAATATATATATTAATAATTACACAAAGTATAACGATAGATCTTTCGATATATGAAATAATATAAGTACTTCAGTTTTCTCGTCGGCTTACTTTAACATGTTTATTGCATGCGATGCCAAAATTATTATTCGACTTTCACGAAACAATGTTTATTAATACAATTTTTCTGTGGGACAATTTACAATTACGAATTTGAAAAACGTTTTCCAACAGAAGAGTTTCGAACTGCTGTATTTATTTGGAATGCATCGTATTCAGTAAAGTGCACAGTAACGAATGACTAAATTTTCATTTACTAATATGTAACAACAAATATCGCATATCCAATTTTTGTCAACGTTAATCACGAACTTACATCGTTGTAAGAAGTTAGTGTATATTTTGTGCATTTCCCGTTAATTTTGCTTCGATAGAATACGCCAATGTTGATCTTTGATCTTTTATATTAAGCATGCAATGAAAATTAAATCAACCATGGTCTCCTGTGCCATAAGTTCGTATATTATTTACATATTGACAGCTTTAACAATATAACAAGCTCTAACAGTATATAGTCGTGAACTGAAGTGAATGTACAATATTTATATCAGCATATACATGAATTGCCATAATCACATATAATTTGCACAAACATACATGGAGTACCGTGATTATTGTTTCACATTCTATGAGTACATTAACATTTGCCATGAAACTGTGGTATACACTATGTACACATTTTTCTTTTTGAATGCAAGGAGTCTCTACTTACATCGGCAGACCTACGTGCGCAAGAGAGAATTCGTAAAATATACAGAAAAGGGCTGTCCTTTGTACGAATAATGAACGGCCCTAAAATTTACACGAAATGTTACAATCCTTATATATTTACCAATTCTCCTTCCTCTTTGTCGTTTGTACAAGTATATCGATTAAATTATATTAAATTTAACAAATCTTCAACTGATTATTTTGATAGTACTATGTAAATGTTCTCACTATGCAATTCATTAATACTTACAATTCGTATTACATATCTCTTGTTCTTTCAAACACGTACAGATTCGACATGCACTGGTAGGCGTACGATTTTAAATGTAATACAGTATATATTCAACCAAAGATTCCTCATTTTAAACTTAAACCGTTAATACAATTTACTTAATTAAATTACACTACATGGCAGTGATACAGAAAACTAAATTCTGGCATTTTCTATACGAATTAATGATCAAATCTGGAATTTTGCTGTTATATTTTTTAATATAATTATTTGAAACTTTTCGCGGGCTATAGAAAACTCTTCTTTTTCAAATTTATTTTTGTGTGAGACAATATACTAGTATGTATAGACATTAAAAAATGTTTTCACCGTTCACCCTTTGTTCTTTCTCTTCTAAGTCTTATAAAGGATCTCGTAGTTGATTACTTTTAATGTTAACAAAAAATATATACAAACGCGTATCTTGCACAGTATTTTTTTGTTGAATAATACAAAGGAAATAAAAATATTTGCGTTATAAAAAAATGTACAATACTCGTAGCCATATTAGTAATAAATAGGAAGAGGGAACAATTCGAACGTCCTGATAAAATGTGATTAATTTAGATCTATGAATCAAATAAATTTCTACAGAATTCAATTTATTAACGGCAGGTATGTTGTTGTACTGATAACACGACACAGTAGTTCAAGTTTATAATTGTTCTAGCGGACTTAAGGTAAAAATTGACACTTTACTTCCACCAAAATAAATAATCATACTCTGCAAAGTTACATTTTCGTTAAGGAGTATAATACAAATCAGCCTTCTCTTTTCTTCAATAGACTGAATATACGATTGTTCAAAAGCTTTCGATGTGTTACAACAGTTAAATGATTGCTTTCTTACGTGAGTGTATTACATACTTCTTTTTCCTTTTTTTGTTTTTTTGTTCCTTTTTATTTTATTTGGTTTAACAGGCATATAAATACCTCTTGAACACCCTGATTGGTTAACAAATCATAGCTGTATATTTGTTTTGTAGAGTATAAGCAATAATGCAATGTAATGTACAGTCTTTTTAATTAAATACCAATTCCAAGCTTTTTCTCGAATGTCTTTTCAAATTTCAATATGTCTCTATTTTTATCTAAGTTACTTTCTTTCGAATTTAACGAAACATACAATTATTAAATAACGTTTGATGAAAGATATTCTTTTGCTTAATATTTCCTATCACAGTGCATATGTATAATCGGGAATACTGTAGGATTCACACGAACATTTAATTTCGCATATTTTGTTCTGCATATCTTTGAACTGTAAATAATGCAAAGCTATGGAATGAGCTATGATATTTCATCAGGAATGAAATAAAATGTTGAATGTTAAATACGTATTGTAATCAGGAATACAAACATACAAATAGAAAGACTTTCTCGGTCTGTTAATGTTAAGATTATGGAGAAACAGTCGTATAAATTATTTTGAAACTGTTATTGAATAGATGCGGCTTCAGTTAAAAACATTCTTCCATTTAGAAATTTATAGAAAAACATTTCGATCTAAGCATAATTTTCTGACAATTCTAGTATACAAGTAGGCGGCGTAAAGATGTTATAGAAAATATCATTATAATTAGTAAAATTACGAGATTTTTCTAAGTTTTATTATTTTGCTGTCTCAAAGGTCAAGTCAGTCGTACCGCATTATTTTTCGTAAACTGCCCGATATTTTAAACCGTAATAAATTATATGCATATATATTTTATATGAAACTGTGAAACATTTCTAATTAATTTTTGCCATGGAATACAAAATTAAACTACTAGCCCCGATAAAGTGACCTTACTTCTTATTTAGTACACAGTTCGTAAAAAATACATGTGAGCATAATAGCACTAAACTCATACATGAAAAACAGTATTACTCAATTCGATATTAAACACAATTTGGGGAAATTATATACAACATGTATAAGTACGTTTTTCTTGAATTCTATTTCGAATTAATTAAAATGTTGAATCAGTCCTTAACTTTTGTTCCTCTACATACACTTTTTACCAAGTTTCAATTCTACAAATAAACTCTTATATACATGTATGTATATGTGATGCAACAAAAGAAGCGTTAATACGAATGATTAACAGAATCTATTAATATGCAGAGACATACCTTCATTCAGGAAAAATATACATTATTAGCTTATTGTTCCCTTCCCCGTTACTTGTTTTCTTAGTTTCGTTTTTCCTTTAACTAAGTATAGAGATCAGTAGAGTAATGGACCACGTTTACGAGCGAACGTTATACGAAACTACCTTTTTGGTAAATCATAATAAAACACACTGAATAGTATCTTGTAATTTTCGAATTCGGTAATATATCGTAGAATATACAGAAATCATTTTGTCATAGACTCGTTACGATAGATAAAGATGATACATATAATATAATTAAATTGAAGTCCGTCAAGAAATTGTTAGTTTCATACATAGATTCTCAAAGTAGACCGATACTACCGTTCAGTATTTCTCTTTTATAAATCTATGCATAAGTAATTTAAACAGAACTGACCTGAATAGACGAAGTTAACGATTCTGTTTCATTATGCGTTCGTAATGTGATAGAAGTTTCCATATTGGTATTATCTATGTCCCCGCCTAACACATGACGTTCTTCGTCGATCAATGAAATATTATTATCTACAGTAACTGAATTATTCTCTATGTTGCTATTCTTTTTCCTGATTAAACATCCGCTAATGTTGCCATCGATTTCACTTGATTCGCTATTTAACATTGAGGAACTACCTTTAATACTCTCCTTTGAAGTCGTTTGAGATCCAAGTTTCTTCTCTTTCTCAGACGCACTAACGTGAGCATTCTTAGTTACCTTGCCATCCTTTTCGCGTGGCTTCTTTCCAAGTACTGGAAAATTCGTGATTTTCAACACAGTCTTTTGGTCCTTCGATTGCCTCATCGAACCAATTCTGTTCGGCTCTATTGCTTCTTCTTCTGTGATGGACACAAGATTACTCTTACCTTCGCCTCCAGAATCATCCTTCGTTTCTTGAATCGGTATATCATCTGAACAAACGGAAAATATAACAACGTTTTTAATGTATTACAGTAATCGAATATACAAAAGATTTATATATATATATATATCCAAACACTGTGAGAATAAAAATATTATAATTTAAGCATTTTGTGTGATAAAAGCAAATATAAAAAGGATAAGATAAATTCGATGTCGTTAAGCTGCTCGATTTAAGAGAAATGTATGATCGTAAACCTTGTTTATAACATGTAACGTGTAATAAGAAACGTTTCATGCGGTGTTGTAGTTTAAGAATAACTAATATCTACGACTCCTAATTTAGATATTGCAAGGTAATATTGTGAGTTGTACTTTTATACAAGATTGAAAATGAATGGTGGACTAATAGGGCAAAAGAGTTTTAGAGGTATTGGGCGATAAACCTGGTTCTTAAGAGATTTGATATCTTCAAATGGAAATAATCGTGCCAAAAACTTGCATGCAGCTTTCCCATCATGTGCACTTGAATATACGTAATATGCTAGGCTTGTGATATTTTTCTCGTAAGAATGTGGGTTCCTCTGAAAACGCAATCCATTGATAAATGCACAAATTGCTACTGATTAAAATAGTTAATGTTACGAGAGTGTAACAACTAATGTTTGCAGCGTGTTTGCTGAAGAGATTTTGATGAAAATTTTAGTGATCCAAAAGTGCTGAAACTAAATCATTAGTACCATGTGTTTGTTGATAGGGTAGCTGTTGTATGAATACCGACTGATTTATTTCCGTCTGAATATACGCTTTCCATCGATTCATGGACCACTTCCCCTAGAAAGTGTTCTTCCAACACGCTATACAAATGCGAACCAGAGCTGGCTTTATTATCGCCGTGCATTAAATCAGCGATTTCTTTCTGATCCTTCTTGTGTTTAGGATTCGCTTTTATATTGTGATCTTCGCCTTTCTCGGTTACATTCCTCTTCGAATGCTCTCTGTGCCTTTTCGGAGAGGATCTTATCGGTGAGCCTTTGTTACTACACGCGCTTCCACGTCTAGACGTTTCCAATGAGGAAGAACTGGCCTTCCTTATTCTTGTATCTTCCTCACTTGAGGTCGGAATTGCGTGCTTCCAATTCCAAGGGAACCTCTTCGTTGTGTTGGATACTGACGGTTGCTGTTGCGTTTCGAGTTCAGTAGCGTTCGCTTCATCCTCAAATAACTTCTCATCCAGATCGTCTAACGACACATGTTAGCAAGCAATGCACATTTGCTTAATCCAGTAATTTATAAAATGCGTTTCGTTACGGTTCAAATATTGCGTTTCGTATATTTCTTTTCATACTTCGTGCAAAGGAAGCCTTTACATTGCACTAGAAAGCAAATTTTTTCTCACGCGTATAAATTTTGGAAGAACTAATTTCGCGACGCTAGTTACGAAGATTATTCTATGCTAATTTAGGCATATAAACTACGGTATATTTACAGGAGCAGCTCTACAATTGTTATAAATTTTCGCTTCTTTTATATATATGTATATAGAATGTATTTATGTACGAACATTCTATCCATGCAATTTTTTTTATTTAGAATATATTACTATGCCGCATATTTACTTTTTCTTTTTAAATCGGAGATTCACCAATTTTCTGAAGTTAGATCCTTTAACTATATTTACATTATATTTCGGTGCGATACTAATTGGCAATAGCTAAACAAAACTCTTTAACATGCTGGATATACATATTATGTATATAGTCTAATTTTAAAAACAAAGGGACACAATTTCCGTACTGTGCAAAGCTACTAAAAAGAAAACGAAGATTAACGATACATTTTAGGGTGGTAATATTTCAGACTATCCTTCTGTTCTATTTCCAAAGTAAGAGATATAAGTTTTATTGTAAGAAATATACCTGGTAACTTTTTGGTTCGAAACGACGCGTTTGTAATCATCGATTTCGACACGGTCACTGTCGCTGTTGCTGGCGATAACGCAACGCTAATGCCATCACTAGGTTGACCTGTAGCGATTAATTATAATTACATTTATTTGCATTGCTTCATATTACCAATTATTTGATATATCGTGTATCGTACTTGATGGTCCGGTACTAGCGGAATTGCGTATAGCATTTGTGACTAGCATAACATCTGGATATGTTTCGTAACATGCCCGATTATGAATATCTTCCACTGCCTGTGTTCCTAAATACCAACAGTCATTATACCTGCCAATATAGGTTCAGTTTTAATTCAATTATTGAAATCCAATTAATGCTATCGCTCCAAATGAACTGGACGGAACGTAATAAATACTAACATAGCAAAGTATACAGCGTGCAAGAACTCAAGGAGAAATTGACCGGAGACAGGTATACGTGGTAGAAGCCTTGGAACAAAACTAGACTCGCTTCCGTACGAGGATCGTTGATGATGGCCTGGTTTCATAAATCCTTGGGTGACAAGTCTGCAATTTATTATATACGTAATTGTTATTCTTTCATATCGAATACAACAACACGATTAATTATTTCATCATACTTAGTGGCCACTTTGCAAAGTTGCTCCAGAGCGTATTTGCTTATGTAACCGAGTTGTTGATTGTAGATGAACAGAAGGGCAGTCATAACTTTTAATCTGTTCTGAGCATTGAGAGTTTCGACTTGCTGCAACGGACCCCAACTAACAAGCTTCGTATTGCATTCTTCAAATCTACGCACTGCGCTTTCTGTTAAAGAAGCGGGTGCCAGACTTGCAGGCTGTTGAAAAGGGCAAGCATAATTTGTTTTATCGTATTCTATTTGTGAAATACGTTTGTATTAATGTACAATCAAATATACGTACCTCGTGAAATATTGAAAGCATCGCGAGCGATGGTAGCCTGAAAGAAATTGCTTTCTGCTGTCCGGATTTGTCGACAATTTCTAGATTATACAGGCCGATCAATAATGTCTCTACAGATCGACAATTCTGTAAAAAAAGAAAGAAGCTAATTAATCTACTGGATACAAGGTCTAAGGTTTAAATAAATGTATGCGCATAATTTATATCGAGCGCTAAGATACAGCAATTATAATTTATCCAATAGTGTCCTGATTGTGTAATCGATATGTTAACGGTACAAATAAATCAATAAACTAGTTAAAAATTAACAATGGGGAGTTTTACATTATATTAAATATGGTTACAATTATATACAACATATAGAATATCATTTGTGCATTACTCTCTGTCATAAAATTTTCTGATCAAAGAATGATGGACTGTGTATATTTCATTTCTGTGCAATTATCCTGTACAGAGGGAACTGATACGACTATTGTACCATACAATTTTTTCCTAAATTATATATCTCTACTGCGTTACGTAACATTGATATTCACATGAATTATATATCATGACTTATCAGATACACATTTAAGTTTCCTCTGTTATTTTTATCTGTCACGTACACACATTCTTACCTTAATATCTCCATGAGCTGCAGAATTCAAATAAATGTAAACTAACGTCGGCAAGAACTGCAGAGTAAACCTCTGCAGTTCTGTTTCTCGGGAACGATAAAAATTATATAATTGATCGCATACTGTGTCCACCAACTATAACAAATAAGAAATAATTATATTATCATCAGAATAATTGAAACACAAGATCCACAATTACTTATCATTTACAATTTGATTAAATAACGTAGAACAAAACTTTATACCGATAAAAATTCAATACTTTTTATGTTCGAACACAGTTCTATGTAATACAAAGCATGCAAGAATTCTGAAAGGTACATTAGTTTGATACAAGCTGTACAGTCGAAGGGTTGATTTACTTGAAACTTAAACTATATGTACAATACAATGTTAATTGTTCCAAGAATAGATATCTTTTTATCGAGATATAAAGAATGTTCACGGAGACATATTACCTGACTGTACTTGCTACGTTCCTCCAAGACTACGTAGAGCGCTCTGATTATTTCATTATCTTCCGACAAGGTAGTGGCAAACGTATGGAGTTCCGACGGTGAGACAGAGAGGTCTGAGCACTCTGCCAGCCATTCGTTTATTAAACTTTCCGTCATCTTTATTTCTCTCTCGCCTGTGTCAATAAATCAGGATCTTTGTGATGAGAAATTTCGCTGTCCAAAATAAACCGTCCACCACTTTGACAATCATTACCACCAATCTCCTGTATAATACTTATTTTGTTCACAAACGATTCCTACGGATAACACGTTGAACGTGCATCGTTGGCAACGTTCGGTTAATTTTTATCGGATTTCACGACAGACGAATGTGGAATATTAAGCGGTTTACGATCCGATAACCGTGACACGATGTAATAACAGTAACATTGCTTAATGTCGTCGTCACGGGTAATTTTACAATCTTTAAATAAATAGTATCGTTATTCCTTGTCACGGTCACGCTCGTGTCGATCGATGACAGTCAAAAGGGCTAAAACTCTGTCGAGTTCGTGTTGCTACATCGTTCAATTACCTCCATGTCCTCCATGAACAGCACTCAATTCGCACTTGCAAACTGACACTTGTGACTGCTGGGATTGAATGCATAGGAGATAGTAGTGGTGGAGAAATATCGATGGTTACTATCGAAAACTATCGATAGTAGATTCTTACTATCGATAGTTATCGAAAACGTGTGGGTGGTATTCGCAATGCCGCGAATTTAAAATAGTGTTAGCTGTAATTTGATGATAGGTATTTGTTCTATAGCTGACGACAGCGATAGTATTTCGTCATTAACCCTCGTAGTACAATAACGGGGTTAGATAGGAGCTGGTGCTTTGTCGACATTGACGAAGCTGCTTGGTTAGTAATAAACTCACAATGGCCTCCCCCACTCCGTATTTGTTTTGCCGACAAATAACTATGTGTTGGAGGAATATCGGTGTGGATCACGAAAGGCTTCCTTATCAGCCCCTTGTTGTACGAAAGAATCTGCAATTTAAACTATTTTATATCCTTGTAATTCTTTATATGCATATACATATGTATATGTATGTGCATGCATATCAAATTCCATCACTATCGATAACTATCGATGGTCGATGATCCAACTATCGGAAACTATCGCTAGTGCTGACTATCGATATTTCTCCGCCACTAGGAGATACATAGGTACGTATAGAAGGACTTGGGCACCATGTTCCTATAATACGCAAGAATTTTTCGATTTCTCATTGGATGAAATCGAACGAAATTGGTGAATTGAATAGTATAATTTTGTATATAGATGGAGAATATTAATTGTACGTGTATTTCATTGATTCACTGTCTCGACAATAATTCTGTTATTGTAGGAAATCCAATTTTAAAAGAATTCGTCATTTCGATTATCGTATACATAAAAATGTGCCCTAAGACAAAAATGAAACCACGTTCCACGTTCTGTACATCGGCGGCGCACAGTTCATTTTGAACCGTGGTTGGTCTTTCATGGAGCTGTTAGATGTTCGTTACCAAAATTATTTATTAAAAATGGAAGAAATTACTTGAATCTAAGCAATTAACAGAAACATTGAAATGATCTGATTTTATAATGTGAACCTTAATGCTATTTTATTTTCTGAATTGCTGCGATCGTTTGATTATCGTAAGTATAACATGGATATGTACACGTTTTCTGTTGATTTTGTTCGGTGAACATATCGTGTTTTAACGTTTCATGATCAAAAGACATCGACAATAATGGATTTTAATTGCTATATAATAATATTATTGTTAATTAATGTAGACTGTTCGCAATAGAACGATATAAATATTTTTTTGAAGATTTTTGTTAGTTTATTGTAATTGTAATTTAAGATATTAACGAGTCATATTACGTATTTCAGAAATTTCCCCGCATGGCGATTCATATTTGGAACGTTCACACTGATTAACGTACGGAATATGAAGAAAATATAATATAGTATGTATTTCTATTAATTTACTTTATTTATTTCTACGTCGTAAATAACGAAAACATGTGATGATATATTCTACCGCTTACATGATGCCATGATTATTTTTTACATGCACTACCAACTGAACCGTTTATTTTGTATAAATAATTATTCGAATTGTTAATTAAACTCGAAGGTAATTTTTTTTATTTGTTACAGGATTTCCAATGAAAGTATAAACTGCCACGGATTGTAGAAGAATTATGTTTCTGGTTAGTATCATGATCGTTTTTGTTTTTTAAGTATTATGAATTATTTTAAGTATAAAATGATGATATTTTAACCACTACATATGAGTCACTGATTATTCTTTACATGCACTACCAACTGAGTATCCGAAATCCAAATAAAAAAATACAAAAACTTTGAGAACACATATTTTCTAATACTGTTTGTGTTTTAGGTGAGGCGATATTCTGCTGCAATTACCCTACCTAATTTGTATTGTCAGAGAGGAAATAATTGTACATACATGTAAATAAATTGATTAAAAAAAATATATTGTCTATTTAAATATCCTTTCCAACTACTGTGCAAATTCTGTCGATCTATTTCATTATTTATCTTCTACATTTTCGTAGAAATAACACTATCGTGAAGAGGTTTATGAACTATATTTTTTTAAAGACAAATGATATGTAAAAATACATATATTATCTATATACAATTTTTCATTTTATCGGTGCAGCAATCAAGATATACATATATCATACATATTATTTAACATTCAAACACAGACGAAAATGTGCAGAATATTGATTCGTCGAAATAAATGTTCAATCTATAAGTGAAATGGAACTTATAGTGAATCGTTTTTCATTTTATAACACGTCACTATAAGTACATTATTGTACTTTCAGTTTATAGCGTAATTCGGAAATGATCTACTTTTCGGTACAATCAAATTTGTCGAACTACAAATTTACATGTTAAGCATGTAAGATCGTACAATCGAAATGTAATATTGTTTCTTTGTTTTCTATTGTCAAAGTAAACAAATTTGAAGAAGAATAAGTTGAGAAATCACATATCATATCTGTACAAAGCATATGTCCAGCCTGATCATTCAATTAAAAGCGTTTCATTTATATTGGAAAAAATATATATACATATATATTATACTTAAACAAATAAACAAAAATTTATTCGTATGTAAAGTAGTAAAACCTTTGTTATTATTAAAAAAAAGAAAATCAAAAATCCACACTTAGATTTTTAATAATTGCCAACTGAACGTATTAAACAATTTATATTACATGATCGGATGATCAAACTGGTTTTTTATATTCTCGAAATTATATATATATATATATTCCATGTTCTTTTTTAAATACATAACAATCAAAATTATACATCGAATGGTTCTCATGCTTAGGTTACAGAACGCTGCTTTGACGAGAAAAATGCATCGGAGAATAATCCTTTTTATAGTAGTAAATATACGTGTCAGACGTTAAAAAATAAATTCTTCTCCGAAGTCGGAGTTATTGTAACGTGTATGCTATTAGTTTAGAGCAGGTTGTTCTTTTCTTTTTCCTATTTCGACATGAAATAGAATCAGTTGTGTCTGCGTGCAATTAACAGTATACACTAATGTGTGATTTACACTAGCGGTTTCACGGATCTTATTAAATTTTAGAAAATATGAAAGTGTATCAGGATAAAAATTCAATTAACAACATAACTGTACGATTCTTTTTACGCAGGACATAAAACTATAACATAATATATAGTTTAAAAATATCGTATGTACCCATATTTACCTAAAACGCAATTTCATACATACGTTATGTGTGGTATGCGTATATACTACGAGCGCGCTCGCGCGTTTTTTATTTGTATACTGTATGTATACAGAATTCTTCAAGGCACTCCAGATATAGATATATATATAGATATATATATATATGTGTATATATATGTATATATATATTACATTTATATTTTACAACTCTGTTTCTTTTTTTTTTATTAGCTTCTCGCACTTGAGGCATCTTAAAATAGAAAGTAAAATCAGATGAGAGCATTAAGAACTAGTGCTTCCTCTCGCACATTTCTCTACACAGTATAAATTATATTTCTCATCGTAATATTATATTCCTGAAATTCGTATTTAAAGTATAAAGAACAAAAATTATAATGAGACGACACTTTATACACGTACATGTTACAGCAGCAATGATCAAATCAACAGAATTTCGTTCTATCTATGTACCTATTTACAATCATCCTTTAATCCCACCCTTTTGTTCATCTGCTTTCTTTAAAGTATAAAATAATGAAATCGAAAAAAGAAATTATATAAACACTGTAGACTAAACATCTATACTCCGTATTTCTTTTCTTTTTTCCCATCTCAGAAACTATGTGATTGAAACCTGTAGCTGTGACTAATTTCTAAATTACATTAGCAAATATTGTGTATAAGGCGTTACTCTGAAGTATGTGTGTGTGTGCGTGTGTGTGTACGAATGTATGTTAACGACCAATTATTAATTATAAATTGACTACTTAGTCAAACGACTCTCGTGCCTTTCTTTTCTTCTTATTCTCTTTTTTTTGTTTTGCTTTTAATTCTCCTGAATTTTTGCTAATAGAAAGTTTCCTAAAGTATATAGAAACTACACGAATACAATTGTTTATGCATAAGTAAAACAGTAATGAATGGATACTGTTCAACATCACATAGTCACTGTAACGTAAATGAATAATTCTTCAAAACACTGACATTATCGTAATTCATTATCGACGCATATTTTGAATATGCGAAACGTTATTAAAACCCGAATTCATGTAAGTGTTAAGTTTTATCCAAAATATAGATTGACTTCCTGAATATTGCCTATAAGTTTGCTGCCTTTGTATCTCATATACCTTTGGCTGCTCGCTTCAGTAATATACCAAGTTTCACAAGCCTTCGTATTCTCGCATTTTTAAATACAGTATGTTACAGAAACACTTATTTATAAGAATGCATGTACATCACCATTGCTTACCTAACAACGTTTAGGATAATGTACACAAAGAAGACATGTACAAGTTTTTTTAGCGGGTTAATAGTTTTCATACAATCTTTTCAACATTAAACACCAACCTCAGTCAGTTTTCGGTTCGCATAGCTGTTTTAACGATTTTAATTCTTCTATTAACGTCTGATTTCTGTTCTCCAGTATAGCAACACGATTTTCTAAACATTTAATATATTCCTTCTTTTTCCTCCTACACTCGCGGGCTGCTTGTCTGTAAATGACGAAAATGTTTTGTTTTTTTCCTCTATTTTTGGGGTTTTTTTTTGTTGTTTTTGTTATAAGTACCAAAGAATATTTTGTATATAATAAGATAAATATATGACTAATTTAATTAAGAATTTAGGTATTTTGATCATATTATAAATTTACCTATTTTTAAGCAACCTCAATTCTCTTTTCCTAGCCGCATCCTCTACTACAACACCATGTCCTGTGTAAGCTGGAACATTGCCAGAGACTGTATTCCCCAAATTTTTAATCTTTTTACTCACAATTTATCGACGGGGTATGTAATTTATATTATAGTAATGATTATTATTATGCAATTAAAAAAGGAAAAGAAAAAACAAAAGGAAAATCATAGTTGTGCGTTTGAGAAAAAAAAATTAGAATAAATTTAACGGAATATAGAATGATAAGAGTTACAGTATTAAAAAAAATTATGAAAAAACGCGCACCTGGGACGAAAAACTGTGTATCTTGGCCCTGTGCATACTGTACTATAGCACCACCTGCAGTTGCTGCATTACTCATAGTTAGCGTGTGAAGTCCAGGAACTCCTTCGCCCTGGGTTGCGATTTGTATTGTACCAGCGGGAATTACTGAAAAATATATATACAATATATTAATTCTGATTACTCTATAACTATAAATTTCAAACAATACGTAATTAATATAAACGAAGTGCAACATAAATGAGTATATTTTTGTACGGTATAATTTTTTCGCTGCACATACAGTGATAGTGCATTGAGTGAGTCAACTCAAGTCTAAATAATTCTATTTACCAAACAATTACATTTTTCGATACATGTGCGTAAATCTGTTCATGAACAGAATTGAAAACCCCATAAGCAAGGATGCCACACCAAGCGAACATGATGATAAAAATTATCACATATTAGATATGTGTACAGGGATGAAAGAAATTAAATTTACAGTGCTTTATATATACATATATCAACAGTTCTAATGTACTCCTCTAACAGTTTTCTTATGGAAATCAAAGAACAAATGCTGGGATGCGATACAGAATCAAATAAAGGACAGCCAGGAAAGATACGTAGAAGAAAAAAATAACCAACCTGTCTGATAATGAAGCGAGTGGGAAGACACTTCACTGTCCACGTTAGAATCACACTCAGAAGATGATTCTAGAGGGGGCAATCGACCGTCTGTAACACCGAATTAATACAACCCCCTATTACAATAGAGTTGTTGTCGGTGTTTATTTATTTAATCTACATGGACGTGGTTTGAGCAATGGCTACAATGTCCCCGAGAAGAAATCCAAAACTAATAACCGAATGTTAATGTTCCTTCTTGAATAACTTTCCTGATTGTAGAATTAATCGGTGTTTAAACATTTGCACCCAGAAAGTGAAACAATATTTTGTACAGGCGGCGAACAGAATAAAAGAACGAAATTAATTATTTATATGCTATGTATTTCCTTTCTGGCTACTGTTTACATATTTCAATACCGTGCAGTCGGCTCATACAAAAAGGAAATAGTAGACCGAAACGAAAATGAAAGTTGGATAGCGAACGTGCGCATTCATAGACTGTACAAATAAAGCATATAAATCTTGTTATAATGAATCATTTGAGTGTAAATAATCTTTCAACAGAAAAAAAAGAAACGGAACTACAGACAGAAAAACTGTTCATCCTAATCTTTGCGATTAAATTAATTGTACAGACGTACTAAAGAATATTAAGCTCAAGCGTTTCTGACTATATTTAGGTTGTTGGTATCAGATGCACAGAACTTAAATGATTGCATGAAACGAATAATTATTTTCCGTCGTTTTGTACGTAAACCAATAATGGTTAGAGGAGAGAATTGTTTGTATTTTATCAGGCTTTCTAATTAGTAACTGAATTTTTATCATAATTCATCTTAAGTTCTAAGCTTGGTATGGCATTTCCTTTTTTCTTCGCATACTAATGTATTAAAAAAACATAAAATGATGTCACACTCACACCCCTTACAATTTTAAAGACGCAATGCCTATTCAATCATATGCTTAATAAAAAAATTAACGATAAAATGGACTTTATTAAATTGCAGTTAATGAGAGATAACGTTACACAGACGATAATTATAGTGTCTGAGGACTGCGCTTAAAATAAGCTGCGTGTAGAAATAGTTGTATGAACTGACATGCACCATATTATCACTTCCAAAGAGTTCATATATTTTCACAAACGTGTAAAATTTAGAATCAACAAATACAACAATTTCGTATGCATAGACAAACGAATCAGCTTCTCTAAACTTTGGCAAACGGATAGAATAATTTGTAATCGAATGAATCATAAATTTTTCTCAATTAACGTAATCTTTTCCTTCTCAACATTACCTTTACTATTCTAACTGCGTAAAATCGTAGAACATTTTAAATACTAAATACACAAAAAATCGTACCTGTAATTTCACCACCACCCAACTCATTAAGAATTTTCGTATAAGACGGTCGTCTGGTAAGGATTCGTCCCCTTTGTTCAGGGGACTCCTCCGAATCCGAAAAACTATCATCGCTACCAGTTTCAACCACCTGTTATAATAATGGACAGCGATTAATATATAAAAAAAAAGAACAACTCGAAGTAAACAATAACCTGTAACCAAAAGGTTAATGTATTGAAGGGGCAGAAGAAACTTACCTGAAGTGTTTGCAGACTTGCTTGGGCTGTTTGTATAACAGAATTAGGTTTACTGACAAGAATCACGTTTCCTTTTGATATAGCTACAGGTTGTATATTTGTTGCGGTTTGAATTACCGATTGTTGGTTGGGTTGTATAACAGACTGTACCTAAATAAACAAACATTGGCTTATTGTAAATGGTGGTGGCACTTATTTAGAAAAGAGAAGTAGAAAACAGTACCATAAATGAGTATGCGAATTAGTAATTTGTTTCCGCGCAAATCAAGAAAGGAGAAAACAACAATGACAATTGACTAATATCGTCATGCATATGCAAGTCAATGTAAAATGAATATATAACAATGTTTATCAGAAGGATGGAATGCATAGAAACATAAATTCATTTTATTACCGTGCGGAGGAACGACTAAATGCTATTTAATAACACAATGATACTAAATTCCAAATCTTTAGTTTCGTAAATTGAAACCAGCATTATGCAAGCTTGAACGTACGCGCAGCGACGGATTCGTTTAACTGGTAACTCTAATTGGAACATAAATAAATGATGTACACATGCTTTGAGATAAACCGGATACATAAACGATCAGACATAGATACACAGGAGATTCTCCTGTATACCTGTGTTGCCCCTGACGTAGGTAGTGTCAGTTGCACAATGCTGGTAGACGCTACCAGATGTTGAGTTTGCTGCTGTGTTCTATTGAGAGATTGTACCGATGTAGCTATTGCAGGTGCCGCATCACCGCTTTGAGAACCTCCAGATAATGGGTCAACGGCTGATCCATTTTCCTCAACCATACTTTCCATAGCCTGGGAACCACAAACCCTGCAAAAATAAAAAATACTTTCATACTTGCGTATATATTTAATTATGACGAATTCGAATATACAGCAGTGTTTGATTGGCTGCAATGACTTTTGCTGGCGGCCAATTACTTGCACTGGTTAGTGTACTAAACAAACTTTTTTTGCAACTTATTCGCACAGTTGTTTAATAAAAGTTTCAAGTGGTTTCGAAAGTGACACAATAACAAACGAAAATGCGATGTAATTTCGAAATAAACAATTCCAATGTATATGCATACGTGAAATATCACGAATTGATTTCCAAATGAAACATAAACATCGCCGAAATAAGCACACATTGGATATTTGTGAACGTTATAATGTAATGAACACGAATTCGTAACTATTACAGTAAAGTGGAAATGTTTTGAATTTCCCGCCAGACAGCGATCGGCGGTGTACTGCGTCATTTACATAAGCAGATCTAAAAATAATACGAGAACAATAAACACTTAAGATGCTTTCGTGTGTTATCGAAGGGCCAGAAAGTCATAAAAGTAACACGATAAAACGTGACTAGAATTGAACCGAACTGTACCACGATTTGTCGGTTATCGATGCAAAGAGATGTCAGAATCGTCACGTAACCCCCATTGCCCTTTTCGAGAAATTCGTACATCTTCCTCAAGGCGCCATATTTTACGGCATATTCCATAGCAGACGTAAAACTGATTGTACTGGGATTATGAAATCAAATGCTAGTAGTTTCGGCAATATTTTAGATACGCCGTAAGCGCAGTGGTCCATGCCCGGTTGTTATTATTCTCCAGCTGGGTACTTACCAGTTACGTATTTCTCGTCACCAACTTTGCTGCAATCGGAGTGGGCAAACGGGCAGGTACGTAGCAGCCACGTCAAAACTCCAGTGGCTTCGTCACTGGTGGAGCCCACGACCTCCGCGCTGCGCGTCACGATCAAAATGGCGGACGGTTCCCTCCACCCTCTCGATGGTTTATCGTGCATCGGATAGCGATGGAACCGATGCTCTTCTATGCATTCGATGTAAACCGCGTTTTCTTTAGAAATTCAATTGATTTGTCTTGTAGAAATTACAATTGGCAGGAATTCATTTCATTGATGTACTTTTCAAGCTTACACGATTCGATATGTTTTATTTGAGGAATAAATGTTTCGGTGAAACGTGTTTAAAGTTTAATCATTGGTTATTTACATTCCTGTATGTTGTAATTTATACGCGTATCGAACGATCTGTTTACTACACATCGTTGTCTGATTATTAAAATAACATTCCCTTGCCGATACAGGTATACACAAGTACTTTTGACGCGTAACAAAATATTGAGATTACTTAGAACTCGAAAGAAATAGCGCGTTTCAAGTATGCATGCAATTTCATTGATTGTTTACAGAAAATGCAAATGTAGATCGTTTTTTAATTAGTTTCAGGTTTCAAATATTTACCGCTTAAACTAATCGATCTATATTTTGTTGAACTACCAATTCTAAAAGAATATCTTTCCATAATTATAGTATGAAAACAATATTTTAATTAATTGTACGACAAACATTAAAATTCTTTTTTTATTCATTTTGTAATCTCTCCTTTTTGAACTAAAGCAAATTTACTTCGGTAATGTCAGTAGTATGAAAATTGACAGAACTTACGTTATCTGTAAATATTATAACACATACAAACTAATTCATACCGCAAATTGGATATGCTATATTATAGATAAAAAGGAATATTTAAAGTTTCAAAATTCGACATATTTTTCCTAAATTTGCAACCTAAATGCATGAACATTGAAAAGGCCATTTAATATATAAATCCTAAATGTATTTAATAATTGTACAAGTACATATATTTTGTATGGTAACTTAAAGTGCTGGCGCTGACGTCATTCAGTGACGTCATCGTCATATTTAGAGAGCTGCACATACATGTATGTTTGCATATTTGAACCATATTTGTGTTGTCAATGATCTAAAAGTTTTTTTCCACTGAATTGTAAACGGTATATTACCAAGCAACGTCACGAAATCCATAAGAAAACTTTCTATTATATTTAAAGTATACTTATCATTGCATATATTATAAAAGTGAATTATCATGTAAATATTTTAATATAAGAAAGCAATGCATACCATGTACATAATCGCTACACTTCTCATACATATAAGATTTTATGCGTTTTCATTCATTCATTAACATAAACATACACGATGCTACACTTTGTTGTCATACTAAATAAGATGTGTGTGCATAGTACCTTTAACTTCATGAATTCTATTTATTTGTGTACTTTCTTTTTTTCTATAATTACTTCGTACTTTAGAACCAAGATTTTCATACGAATCTATACAAATTAAAAGAAGAAATCAAAATTACTACTCATGGCCTTACGTCTTATGTCACGCGTGTATTTACAGTGGAGCAACGTTCATGTGTCACTAGTTACAGAATAAAACTATTATTACTCGAATGGTAACTTTCAGAACGTTTTTTTCCTATTGGACATAACTTCTTCAAGAATGCGGGAAACAGGGAGTACTATTCGTCCTGTCGGGAAAATATGAGAAATGCCAATCACTGTCGAGGTTAGGAATCCAGACAGAACGAGAGAGCCAATAAGAATGTTCCTCCCTGCCGAGCATTTCGAGTGATTACTCATTGAAACGAATCTCTGTTTCCTTTATTTGTGTATTAGAAGTACGCAAATCTATAGTGAACGTATCATTGAAACCTGTTGTTGACATTTCCAGTGACATAACCCATAATATCGAATTGGGGTTATCGCTCCGAAATTGCTCCTATATTTGTACACAATTTTTCACATCAGACTCGAAGTTCACGTCCGTTCATTGAATGCTTGATCCGTGTTTGCAAAGATTGATAAGCTTATAGAGTGAATCGACTATAGTAAGTGTAATATTTTTGTTAAAGTGAAGTATGTTTTGCTACGAGTTATCGTGCACATGATAGACAAAACAGATTAAACATTATTCGGGAGCATTTAAAAATATTATTTCGAGGCGTTGGTTATATTTTGTACAATCGATCATTATTTTTACGATATACATCGTAAAACTTGTTTATCGAAATTTCGTACAGTACTTTTATTAATTTAATCTATACTGTCTACTTGGATATCAGAAAAGTTTATGGGGATTGAAGTATCATTCTTTGAGACAGTCGATGCCTGAATTCATTAACTATGTTTAAGCCTATAAAAGCGATAATGACTAATATAATGACTAATACAGAAACTGCAACATACGATAACAATGTTTGCAAGGAAACTTTAATGCTTATGTAATATGTACTACTCAAAGGGAAATTAAAATAAATTAAATTAACAAAGCCAGCTACGAATCACCTCCCATTTCATTGCAAGAGTTAACATATTTCTTATAGTTTTTATTAGTGGTTCGTATAGTTTATTTCTCTGCCCAAAAGCTCTTACTTTCGTTAAGTTTATATTTACCGAGTACTTCCACGAATCAATGATTTTTATTTTCTTACGTATTCGTTTTGTTTTCATTACAGCTAAAGAAAAAATGGCACAAGCAACCACCATTGAAACAATCACAATTACTAGACCGTTAAAGGTAAGCTTCTTTGGCAATCCTCTTTTTATTTCTTTTTATATTTAACTTACTAACATCCTACAAAATAATAAGTTCTCAACAAGTTACTACAAAGGATCTTCAGAATAATATTCTTAAAGCGTCACATTATCTTCATTACATATGTTCAAGAAGAGAACCATGATCTAACATCCACATCTTTTAATCCCAACACACCATTCACATCCCATAATTGCCACTGCAAATAACGAAACAATTAAAACATCGTAAATTAAATTCGATTAAAAACTAGATCAATAAAACCGCATCTAACATAGCAACATTGAATGCCCGCATCCGCGAAGCATATACTTTTTCCTATCATCCGAAAAAAAAACATCCCAACAAAGACAAAAACTGGATCATCGACGTTTGATCACCGAATGCACATTTCTTCCTGCTATCTCGCGTGAAGGAGAAATATTTATAAATTGGAACTTGGATCGTCCCAAGTTTCGTCTGCACTAAAAAGCACCCTCTACCACGTACGCGCATTGCGCCACGACCTTTAATGGGCGCAGCTTCCCTGGAACCCAATTACTCCCCCAACTTCGGATAGAGACCGTCTCCGTTTGACCTCGCCAGTCGAATAACTCTTTCCGAGGTTTTGCGCCAAATCGAATCCACACTGTGATATTTACGCGAAGGAAATGTAACACGCGTTGCGAGCGGGATCACGGACGGGATTAAAAATTATCCCGTAAATCGAGGGGTAGTATACGGAAGACGGAAAGCCGTGTTTACCCTGGAGGTGTTTGCCGTTTACGCGGTCCTCGTATCTCTCTATAATTTCTAAATGCTACCTCGTCGTTTACTAAGGGTGATCCGTGGAAGAGTGTACGATGTTCCGTAAATGGTATCTTTCGAAGGAAGCGAGAAGCGCTTGAATAATTCGCGACGGTTTTTAATCAGATATAGTATTGTCCATTTGGACTAATCTTGAAAGTGCACGGTTGGTCTACGATGATCATGTATACAGTCGCGGAGGATCACATAGGCGATACTGAGATAGCACAGGTATACTCGACCGATGTTTTCTTTCCTTTTTTCTTCCTATTTTCATGAACCTCCAATGGCAATAACGATCAAACGCTTGTAGCAATTTTCTTTCGCGTAAATGTCGCTGCTTTTATGCTATTAATAATCATTTTTTTAGGATACATGCGCGAAATTTGATGAATAATTTCAGTAACTTTCTGATATGGTATAAATGTGACTGTTACATATAATTTACAGGTGATAGCATTCATATGCGGGATAATAGTTATATTGCTGATGATCATGGGCTTGGCATCCACTGACTGGTTGATGGCGTTAGGATGGAGGCAAGGTTTATTTGCGCACTGCATCGAAGAATCTGCGCCCACACCTTTGCCGTTTAACGTACCAGATGCTGTAGGATGTTATCATGCCAGAGATGTCGGTACGTTATTGGAATTGTAACGTTCTTTCTATGAAACTTTTGATGTGGCGAGGAGATTGTTATTTCATTTCGTTTCTTCATTTTCCAGCCTACATAAAAGCAGCCGCAGCTTTATGTGTTGTGTGTTTAATAACAGATATTGCCGCTACGATTCTCACTGGTCTCGGTTTGAGGTCACAAGATAATCGTGATAAGCATAAATACTATAGATTCGCAGTGTTCTGCATGGGATTCGCATGTAAGACAGATTATTTCCGATGAAATTATAGACGCTAATGTAAGCATATTGTTGTGCATTAATCACGTGTATATTTATATTTCAGTGGTATCCCTCTTGATAGCTTTAGTGATATATCCAGTATGCTTCGCTGCGGAACTTAATCTTGGTAAGACCTCCTACAAATCTTTAGACACTTAAGAAATTCTACGCTGATCGCTTTTAAGTATCGTAATTATCGTGTTTAATACTACATGTATAATATTACAGGAAATCGACCAATGTGGGAGTTCGGATGGGCGTACGGAGTTGGCTGGGGTGCAGCTATATTTTTGTTCGGTGGAGCGGTGTTGTTATTGTGCGACAAAGAAAGCGAGGAAATTTATTACAAGGAAAGAAAAATTGTGCGCGACGATATCGGCGGTGGCAATTCAATGATCGGTATGGGACATCATGGTGGACGAAGTGGGACGCAATTAGCCTAGTGGCATTGCTCCCTGCCCGACGTTGTTCTCTAGGTGATTAATTTCTTCCTTTTCTGTCCTCACCATTTGATACATTCATGGAAAAGAAACGTACACATGTATAAGAGTGAATGGTTTTTTATCTATGTATAATCAACTTGCTACACAAGCAGCATGTATTGGACAACTCTTGCTAACAATTTGATATATGATGTACGAAACATCTTGTCGATCCGTTGTTGGACATTTTGAACGAAAAGAAAATTACGCGAGTTGACTGTATTTGATTAATCCACGTTCTTCATGGGTTTACCAATTTTCAATTTCTCATAGTGACGATTTCGGGACCATTGCTCTTGTTTAGTTTAGTATTGTGTTTTTATGTGTATCATATATCGACAAATATTTTCTAACGTAGCACGTTTACGTTATATTCTTTTAAATGCATGAATTAATTTGTTATACCATTACGGTGGTAACATTGATACTGCGTTTCTTATGTGTAAAAAGAAACGTTCATAGCAAAGTTGCATTTATTAATGCTGTCTAATTTCAGGGAAGACAGTGTATAACATTTTTCACATGAACTTTTCTAATTTGCTAATATATATACATATAACTTTTACAGTGCCTGCATCGATAGTTTATTGTCATGTTTGGCTAACTTTAAAGACAATGTACTTCGCCCGTTTGAAAATAGTAAACAGTATTCGAGTACTTAAATGAAATTCGATATTGGCATTGATTTGTGAAACTTTCAACAAAAAGTTCAACAATATATGAATAATTAATAATGATTATAGAACAAGACACTGCCGCTCTTTAGTCTAATAATGAATCATTGATTATTTCTATTTTCGTACAAAAATTGCAGCTTTGATTTAGTTATTATTTATTACGTTTATTTTCTATACATTGTATGTATGTATACATATTATATGTACATATATTAGATGCTAGTAATTTATTTTTGCTTGCACTTATATTTCCTTTATTATAATCGAAAGTGATATTTGCTTTAATTGTTGTGACGTTTACCAATTTTTTTTGTTGGTATAATGTTACTTATGTTTCCATATGCTTTGCAAGAATGTCTTGGCCAAAAATTTTACAAGCGATGCATCTTGCGATTTTATACACGCACATGAAGCATATGATCAAAATTGCAAAAATTTATGATTAAACTGATCTTCAGTGCCGAAAAAGCAGCACTTATCAAACAAATCGTATGCTTGGGCACACTATCGATTCTTCTATGGTTTTAAGTATTCTATTAATCTTAAGATATTTCGAGATAAATCAATTTTTCTTATCATTTCCATGAAACGATCCATCTTTGTGTATGTACATTTGCCATGATACAGCTACAACGTAAGAACAAAATTTATTACTAATGTTTTATATTGTATCATGCTCGTAATTTTCATACACATTCTCTTAAAGTCTTCCTTTGATCGAGAAACGAGTAAATGTTTTCCATTATACTCTAAATCATGCAAATGCTACCTCCAGTAATTTTCATTTTCTTTCGAGTACAATTCTTCAAATTGTGAATATTTTTTACCGCAAAGAGTGCACAAAAAGAAATGAAAATTGCTTCCTCTGTTTGCCTTACGTTACGAAACAAAATATGTTTAAATATTCACTCGTGTGAAAAATTTCTTTCACGATTCTATTAAATAACAGCGCGAAATTGATATAAACGAGAACAATAATTGAACTTAGAATACTGGTGTAAATTCTTGCCATGGATTTGTTATTATAAATACTTTGCTTCAAAGAGGGAGAGAGAGAACAAAATTAGTATACGTCTTCGTACTGAAGGTAATCGTACAAAATTATCCACACTTATCAAGACATGTATGCAATGTGAGAGCTGAAATATGTACGCGTTACGAGGTTTGCAATGATATTTTCAATATTATATCGACAGAAGAAAAAAAAATGGAGAGAATATAATATTGAAAGCTCATTGAGCCGAACGAAAATACCATTTCTAGCAGTATTATGTATTTCATAGTGACTCTTAATTGGTAACCGTATTTTTCTTTTATGTTCTACCTTGAATCAAATGAACGTTTATCATTTACTACCCATCGTCTGTAAGGAGAAGTTTCACTTCCCCCGAAAAGTTGAATACATTTTATGTTGAACACAGCACCAAAATATTTATGTGTGCGATGGAATAGAGGCAGCTCGGGCAGGTATTATCTATTATGTTATCTGCATTACATACGTGTACGTATATGTATATATAGGTAATTTATAAATACATGTAATAGCACGACACACAATGCTGTTAATGCGATAGTCTAATGGAAAGTTTACAATGGACAAGGGAACCCGTGTATGCACTTTGCATAACGTGGCGAGTCAATCATTGTTTCTGCGATGAAAAGAATTCGTATTTTAATGCTAAGGAGTTTGCAGTACGTTTGATTCTTTACCAGACACTGTCGATTTGCGCCTTTCGATTTTGATATACTTTTAATGACACAAGAAGTACTGTGTAGGGCTAAGTATACAATTAAGTATCGAGATATGTTGAATATTGATCGAGCAAATTGCGGTATGTTAATTAAGAGGTTTCTGATATACAATAACGTGTATGCACAAAAAAGCAACAGAAATATTTCGAATGATCACAAACCAAACATGTTTGTGCACATTTCTTCTGCTGTTTCTTCTTTTTAGTATTTTAGTACTTTAACAGAGAACAGAATAGCAATTGTAATGGAAAATTCTCAAACAAAAATTCAACTCGTTGACTAACGAAATTAGTACGTTTGAAATTTGATTTTTACAATTAACATATTTCGAACATGCAATCATGGAGGTATTTAATTTTAGGAACTTGAAGAAAGAAACTAAACAGATCTATATTTATGTATTAAATACTGGTTATAAGCTTGTATTCTTGTATTAGAATTGCATTGTAGATAAACAGTTGATTTTCTGCTCTACTATCACGACATTATGTATGTGTAAGCAACAGACGAAATGATTGTAATTAAATGATTATAGATATAATGTAGAATTAATAGAGCACCATACCAGAGTAAAAAAGAAACCATTAGTGGTTTGTTACATATATATACTGTCTTTAAAAAAAAACAAGAAAAACAGGTTCTCTGTCGTGTACAGTTTAATGAATATTTGAAACAAAATAGTTTTGAACGTCTATTCGATTCTTTCTATTCTGTGCTTTCTTCTCGAAGTTAACTTAATGTTAAGGAAGCACGATAGAGAAACTTTTATTTCCAGAGAACTGTGTTTTAATAAAATGATTACTTTATCATTTGTATATTATAATATTACATTGTATTTTGAGATGCTAGAAGAAACCTTTTAACAAATTATTTACACGAATAAGACTATACCGTAGAAGATTCATTGTGCGTAACGAATTCACGTGAAATTAAACCAACAGGTAGTGGAACGTAATAATACTTAATCGCAATTCATATTGTATAGTACACATATCGTACTTATCCATGCATATCGTAGTAGGTATCATCGAAGGTGTTAGCCGTCAGAAAAAAAAACAAATGAAAAGTGTAAATTTGTTTTCTCCGTATCGGGATTATATTCAAAGCGATATCTGTAGAATTATATGACAAAACAAATTATTTATGCGCCATACTACAGTGTAAACATATCGTAATATTGTACAAAGAATAAACTATATATACCTGAAAATTAAATACGCGTAATTATTTTGCGAACCTATATTACACAATTAGCAATGTAAATTAAATAATTGATGAACGGTCGATAATGGAAATATGATTATAATAGCTTCAGCAAGTACTTGCTAAATGAGAAGTAGGTAGAGGAGGGGGTAAAGATTTTCTCTGCTCATTTTTTTAAATAATCATAATAATATTCAGCAATATAGCAATACAAATAGTGAGAATTACTAAGTCGAAATAGCCTTTCCGAACGCTAACGTAACAAAAAAAAATATCTTTTTTTGTTCCTTTAGACTCGTATATATAACAATGATACAACGCTACGACTTTTAAGTGATAATAAATACGTGTTCGCGCATGTATGTGTATAATGTGTGCGTGTACCTGTGTAACGAAGTATGTATAAATTGCTGAATAAATTTCGCGTTATGTATCACTCGTATAAATACAAAATATGATTACATAATATGTATATATTTATATAAACCTAAACAAAAAAAAAAGGAAAAAGTAGTGTACAAAATATAAATCTATCCAAGATTCATTTTCGATATAAAAATTAATTTCCTCGGAAAATATATATGTACACGCAGACTCGTTTGTCCATGCCGATAGCGAAAAAAACTTAACAGCACATTTGCGAGAAAACTACCATATACTTCTCTCACTGGGTAACTGATATAAATTTTCTTTCCTCTTCTAGCCCTTTTACCCCCCCACGGTCGATCTATCACAAATAGAGGACAGACAAAGCTTGCGATCGATCGTTAGATCTTATGCAAGGAAGCTTTCCCTCGACCAATCTTCCTTAGTCTTCGAGATATATCTCTTTCGCGTTTGGCAGTAAAATATATATCAAAAGTGTTCAACGTGCTAACGTTTATAAAAGATATAAAATATCTTACGCACCCTCGATAAATGCTATCAAATACACCGGATGATCTTCATCATCATCCAGGTAAAAGTACAACAGCAACGTGACATATATTTTTCTTTTCTTTTTTTTCTTTTTTTCTTTTTTTTTTGCTAAAGCATGGAAAATAAACTTCTTATCGTATCAATGATCATTTCATCCATTGCAGAACTAAACGTGTGTCCGGCGAACTTGTATATAAACGTTCGAACTTTTTTCGTAACTTTTTATTGTATTGATGCAAGAAAAAAAAAAATTAAAAAAATCACATTCGACATTGTCAATAGATTCATCAATTACAGTTAGGCGCAATTAACGCATCAAAAGAATAAATCACAGGCGCTGCTCTGTGCACTTTATTTCTGCCCCGTTCACCACATGGGGGGTCTCTATAAACTTGCATTAACAAGATTCGAAACGAAGACGCGAGAAACAGATAAAAATTCCATTGTCTTTCCCCGCGACGCGAAACGTCCTGCGTATAAAGCGTAAGATAATCAATTATTTTGTTTCATTATATATTCGTATATCTTACAAATTCATGTGTACATCACATGACTTATTATCATCGAGCAATGAAAACTCGGAAACATCAAATCAGTGGTATTCGCATGTCGTGCTCCGTTTGTTCGATCATATTGAAAATCTGAGATGAAAGTATGTCATGAACAATCTTGAATTTCTTAGCTTTCATAATTTATGATTTTATTTTCGTTTTATTATAAGAATACCACTGCTTTAAATCTGCTTGTCTATGTAACTAGAGGAATAACAAATGTTTATTAAAATACAATGTTCGAAGATTGATTTTCTTCCGATAACGCGTCCACTCGTATAGAAATATTTCTTATCGTTTATGGTTCACAGAGATATCCATGCATTTCTTTTTAATCTTGCTCAATTAAATTCCCCCTCCCATCATCCCTTTCCGTAAAAAGCGAGGATATATTTGGAACATCCAACAATGAATACGAGTGTACACGAGCAAACTCAACCTACAACAACAAAAAATATAAGATCTTTACCGCGCTACAAGATTTGAAGCGTGGATTAGTGGTATGCATGTATGTATATTGTGTGTGTGGGTGTGTGTGTGTGTGTATAATAAAATACGAGACTTCCGTTTGGTTTCATTTTAGAGAGCTACACGAAAAACTAGATCTTCTTTGCATTGCAGAATAATAAGAACGATTAACAAAATTGGCAAGCGTTCATTTTAAACGCAATTCCAAAAAACAATTCCATCAAACGATCGGCTGTAAGACTAAACTTAAAAATCGCGCTAAATTAATCCACGAATTCTCATCGAGTTACCTTACTACACAATAATAAACAGATTTCAGTTCGACTATATATGTATATATATAGTGTTTTGTTTCTTTTTTACCTTTTTCCTTTTTTGGTCCTATTCAACCGATACTACAGAGATCGCTGATCGGCCGCAATTGAAAGCATTTAACGCATTTCTATCCGTATCTGACATAGCATGCGCAACGACGGGCCTAGCGTAACTGAGTATCATAATTTCATTTCCCATAGCACGATATGAGCATCGTTGCTATTCGGATCTTTGATGGTGTAACCGGATTTCGACCCTTTATCGGGAACAAGTTGCGCGTTCAATTGTCTCCAGTTAATATATCCCCTACCCCCCATCAACGTTAGAACCGTTCGTTTCGGCTGCTCTATCTGCTGCACAGTCTTGTTAATTTTTTTACCACCCGATTTCAAATTATTGGGCGTCGGTATCGTTTCCGTTATCGACGGTCCTATACTAGTATTGGGAGTGGCAGTCTCGTAGGGACCGTTTCGACTAGCTGTACTACTGTTTCGCGACAATTTGCCAGTTTTCAACGAGAGATTCTCCTCCGAGCCGGACGAGGTGTACAAAGAACTGGCGTGAGAATCGACCGACCAATTCGACAAATCCAGCGACCTTGGTCTGGTGATCTTCATCTTCAGTCTGCGATCTAGCGTGCTAACTTTATTTGGTATCGCTGCCAGTTCTGGGTCGCTCCTCCTCAGTGGCTCGTAAATCAGATCTATGCCAGAACTATTCTCGTTCTCGTAGTCCTTTACGTACATAAGCTCGCCATAAAGGCCATAGACGTCGCAATTCTCGCCGGAACTGTGCGATCCGGACATAGAGCTAGACAGGAATCCTCCGCCAGAACCGAGTCCTCTTGGAAGCGTTTTCGAACCCCTGTACTCGTACTCCTTGCTACGTTTTCGTCTCAACATCACCGGGCTGCCAGCCAATTGTTGTTTCAATTTTACAATGCTGTTGGACATCGAAGAGTCCAAGCTAGCTCGATCTCTGCTTCTATTATTGTCCGATTCTTTAGACCTCAACTGTACGGTTTCCTCGTCGTTCATCTCGTCGGTTGCACAGTTTATCGTGTTCTTCGGGTTCTGGATGGCGAGAAGGAACGTGATCGGGCCGAAGTGTGCATGGTACGAAATGTTCACGCGTCCACTGATAATTGGTACACCCTCCAATCGTGGCAGAGGAATGGTCAAACTTATGCCTACGTTCGTACCCACCCAAAGGAGACCCTTGCACGCCAGCAACGCGGTTACCGTAACCGTGGTCTGATTGTTATTTAAATTATCGCCGCACGAATTCGTGGCGTTGTTCGTTCTGGTCACCCTAAGCACGTTCGACGCTATGTTGATATCTTGCAGATGTTTGAACGTCTCTGTATGGTATAAACAGACGGTACTCGAATTCTTTAGAGCGACCCACAATCCAACACCGGAGTGGGCCATCAGTTTCACGCTGCCAACGTGCTCGTGCTGCGCACTGAAGCTTTTCGTGATGTCTCCGCTGACGGCGTTAAGTACCCAAACTTTTTTCCCGCATGCGGCGTAGACGGACGCGTTGATCGGCATTAAACAGGACACAGGTTCGCTGCCTAGAGATATTGTGAACGGATCTTTAAGGTTCCAAGTGCCGTCCACCTGTCTTCTGAAGAGAAGAAGCAGACCGATTCCAAGAGCGACGAAAACGTTGTCGCAGTGATACTTGATCTGTATCACCGGGCCCGAGACAGAATAATTTCCCAGTTCTTCTTGTTTCTCGGGCTCCGAGGCGGCGTATATGATGATCTTGCGAGAATCCGTGCCCATCCACATTAGATCGCTTGCCAACGTGAGCGGATCCGACGTGACACCTTTTACGAATTCTATGGCGGCCACTCTGGTCTCTACCAGATCGAATGCTGTCACTTGTTTCAGGGAAGTAGTCGATGCTGTTGTCGATTGGCCGTATACCGTTATGTGGCTGGATACACCGTCGCCTGTGCATATCCACAGGTAACTTTGACTCCTTCCACGGCGTCTCGTTGGTCGTGGATTTTGGGTTGTACAGTAGCAACCGCAACGTACCTGAGAAAAACATATTTTCATAAATTCCTGTAACAATGCAATGTATAAAGACCTGTATGGTATCATATTGTGTCGTACCTCTGTCTGATGTTGCGAGTGATACACTTGTTGCGAGCTAACGAAGAGAGGCATTTTCGTCGACGGCCTTTGTTCTTGTTCGGGTACTTCCCAAGACGGTGAGTTATTTGGATCCAGAGCTAGCTGCGCTAGTCTAAGCTCTGTTATCCAGTCTTTCTTCACCAGAGGATTTTCAGTTTGGAACGTGTACATCTGTCCTTGTTTCGTTACTAATTGTAAGCAGCAACTGTCTGCCCAAACCATGTCTTCGTCTTTTTGTTGTATGGACAATTGGATAGATTGGAGAATTTGTTTAGTTTTGTCGAGCGTCATTCCCTTTGAACGAAAGGGAAACATCTTTAATTATGCAATTGAGGAATCAACCGATTCTAAGTTCTTTTTTTCTATTTATATTATTTTGTTCCTCACCTCGTATTTACCCTTTAGTTGTGCAACTAAATCACTTATCCTAGACATGACCTCGTAATCGTGCATTAAATCGTTCATTTCGACGCACAGATTATCTGCACCCACCTGTCCGCATTCTCCGCTCTTATCAGATTTCAGACTGCCACCTTTATTTAGACCGGCAGTCAACAGACGGCTCAGCGTTGGCGAAGTACTTGTATCCTGAATCTGGCGAATTTAATGTTAAATTTATTATAAAATAAGGCTTCATCAAACCTTTTCGCATCAAGAAATATCAAACATGATTGATTTTTGTACCTCAATATCCGATACAGGATACGTCCATTTCAAGGTTAACCTTTCGCTTCCGTTGAAGTCCTCCGCGGATCTTGGTGTTACCGAAACGCATACTACCAGGTCATTTAATAATAATAATCTTCTCCTCTTTGATTTTGTTATCATACCGTTCTGATTAAACTCCTACGAAATACATTGGTATAGATAGTTATAAGAAATAATACTGTGTTAAAAACAAATGTCTTTCTTTGAATTAGTGCTCACCAATTGTGTAACATTGTCCTCCCTTATAAGATACCTGGACGAAGACGAAAGAGGACGATGCGCCAATTTCCCAGACACATGTCGTAGCATTTCTTTGAACGCTTGGAACTGTTCTGCTTCACGTTTCCTTTCGTTCAACATTTCCGCTAAACTCTCCAATTGTGTTAACGCTAATTGCAGCGACATCCTATCGTGATGTCCTTGCGGTGTATGTTTCAGTAAGTCCTAGTAATGAAACATTTCTGTCACTCCAATATCGTCGTTCGAAGACAAGAATAAATAAAAAATCATGGATATACGTACTTGTAAAAATAATATAAATTGCGGAAACCTCTGAACAGGTTTGACCATTAAACCAAAGAAGGACAACCTGTCGTGTGCACTTATTTGTTTCACCTATAAAAACATTCACAAATATAAGTATACATACTTTCGCATTGAAAAGAAATATCAAATTTCCGAATAATCTGTAGCGTATAATTTAATAATATTGGCTTAATGGTGGTACCTTGAAAAAATCGGCAAGGGCAGTCTTTCTTTTTGATTCCTGTTTAGCCAAATCCATAGCTACTGAAAAATTATTTATAAACCCACTATAAATGTCAAGAACTATAGCTTTGCTGAAACTTGCTACAAACACGTCTCCTAACTTTTCGTCCTTGTCCCATGAACGTACGCATTCCGCTAACGCGATTCTAAACAAAGTATGGCATTGCAGAATCTCTGGCAATCTATGAAACAACGTCGCTATTTTTGCCTGACTTAATATAGGCGGAGAGGATTCCTCTAATGGTTTCTTGTAATCCTGTAAACGGTAGGTATATTTTTATCAAAGTTCTTTGCCAGTTCTACGAAGGCATTCCTTGAACGGAGAATGCGATCTTAAAATTGATACGTACATTCACTAGCCTCTGTAACGTGGACACGTAACTGTTCTCGGAGTGTACTATAGCGGCGACTATGTGTCGGCGTTTCAACTGTTGAGGAGTTAAATTCGGTGGTGTTGGTGGTAGTGCGGGTGGTGTTTGTCTGCGTTGCTGCATACATTGGAATTGCACCATTGCACTGTTCTCCTCCTCGACCTGATATTGATAGACGTAAATAAAGATACATTAAACTCATACGAAATTAATGAAGGGGAAGTGGATAATTCATTGTAAAAATCAATGGTTTATAATATGATTGATCATGCATCATTGGTTTTCTCTCTAATTCGTAAATTTGTTGAAATAAAAAATGTTATTATTAAAATTAAAAATCTTAAGTTTTTCAATTATGTAATTACTTCAGAAAGTTGTGGCATTTGGGGTGTTTTAATGGGACTGGTAAGGGAAACTGTGTCGGAGGAGTCCACGTCGTACTGTTGCGTCGAGCCTCTCCTGATGCTGAACCATCTGGATAGTCTTCCATGGTTTCCAGGTGAATCCAATGGGTCAGCATTGTTCACTCGCAAATTTTGCGACCTCCACTTGTCGCACAGCGTCCTTGCTTTGTGCAACGTGTTCCTCAATTGGCAATTACTTCTGTGGAGAATTAACAATTGTTCCGATTAATTATATACGTCATCGGGGAGGATATCTCTGTGGGAAGAAGAGGACTCCAACGATTGGATCGTTGGACCAACAACAATTGCACTAGTCAATTGGTCCAAACTATCATCAGCTTTCTTCTTTACTCTAATAGTTTGAAAATTGCTAACAAAATAAAAGGAACCATCCCTTCGTAGTTACTTAGTACACTTGAGTCAATGAATTAACGTTTTTAATGTTAGTTCGTAATTTATAAATTCTGAAATTTATATAATAATATTTTTCAAATATTAAGTTTCTTATGCTTACTTAATACTGATATTACTCTTCTCGCTCTCGTCATCCGAGGAGAGGTCATGATCGGAGGCTGAGCACCACGAGTCCTCACTTCTAGCAGATTGTGTCGAAGTGTTGGACCTGGTTGCCTCCAATGAGGGGTGGTGCTGTCTATGCGTTTGGCCGACAGTTTCCATTTTAGCCGGTGCTACGTCATCCCATGATCTACACCTTGAACGTGGCTCATCTGAAATCATATAAAACGCCTCCTTTTAAACCCCTAACTCACCAATACTTTTTCTCTGGTATGGAAAAGCCATAATTCGAGATAGATTAAATCCAAAATAATAATATTAAGAATCACGCTGTACTACGAATTGCCCATAAATGAAACATTTAGAATATAAAAGGGAACAACATAGTTTTATGGTGGAATTGCCATCGTATATTATCATTTAGTGCTAAGTTCCGGCATACACCGTTAGATGACCAAACGTGTCAAAAACTGTGGTATTTAAATGTACGGTTTAGTTAATATTTTTAATTAATTTTTGGACAATTTAAAATTCTACTAGATAGAAAAGAGTGCAAAAGAATGGCCTGACAAATTTTCTTTGTCCTAGATTCCTTGCGTATTATTTCCAGTCATTGGAATTCTGCATCTACTTTGAACGTTTCCACTCGAACGATCTACGTTTTCGATAATCGAATTAAGGTTGAGCCACAAACATGTATTTATTGAAATATTTCTAGCGTGAAGAAGAGATATAGCTTTTCAACGGTGCACCTCGACTATATACTTTCAAGAAGAAAGTTGCGAGATGGAAACATGAATGTAATGCAACTCGGCGCAAGTTTCGTAAGGACATTCGCTAAACAACCTCCTCGGGAGATCAAGACAACTCATTTCCATACGCCTTTTAATATGACTATACTTTTGTAAAATGCGTGACGACAGGCTCTATTTATACATCGTGTGGTCAATCGTTCAAGATTTAAGCACCCTACTTTGAAAATTTACGAATCAATAAAATACTATAATAATAAATTCTAGCAATTTTATTATTTAATTGTAAATTACGTAAACAAATAAATATAATTGCAGGTATTCCAATTTATAATTATTTATATAGAACGGTATAAATATTATAAATAATTTATATTCTTTCTTTCCTCGTCTATAAAAAAAAACGATAATATACTTTTAAATCCATTTCCTGGTGTGGTCGATCAACAAATGAAAAAGATTGTCTACTTTTCACTTCCCTCGTGTACCTGCGTAAAATTGTCGTTCGATCCCAGCGAACGATAACACTTTTATCAGTTTGCGAAATTTGTACACCTCGTAATATTTACCAATCGCCTAAAAGCATTTCAAATATTTGTGACTTACTAAATGGAGGAACAGCAAACGCGCATTGGATTTGTATCAACTGTATTATGAAAACCTTTAAACTTGTTATAAGCGCGTTTGGAAACACTATAAACGGAAGATAAGAATGCACGAGTGAGTCATATCTTCAAAGTCGTAATGTTTAAACTATTTCATGTACAGTTGACCTTTACTGAAAGATTGCTGTGACTTCACTAAAAAACATATTATTGTTTTGTCACGAAAGGAAAGAAAAGATACAGATAATCTTTATCTTTAGTATTTCTCTATCCACGGTGAAATCGAGTTTTTCAAATTTAGAGGGCACACGGGTGTACGAATGGATTTGTATTCTATGGTGTTTATGGCGAATTAGAAAGCAAGTTTGCACTCTCGGTAGCAGCTGTAAGATAATGGTACAAAAATAATACGGCTTGACAATATTCTTTTTCCAGCAGAGAACACTTTCACTTGTACATTGCATATACATAAGCATGTAAGTACATACATTGAGCTCTGTGGTTGGTCACTTAACCCTAAATGTCTTTTATGAGCTTTGCGTAGACTGCGTCTGTTCGCCTGTCGACCGGCAATCGTTGGAGTTAAGTACTTGCGCCGTTCCCACGTTTCAGAGCCAAACGCAGCAGACAATGGTCAATGTTTATATACATGTGTACTTACTCTCTTGTGCACAGCGTTCAGAACTCGATTCTCATACTCACGATTCATCTCGCAAGCATTTCTCCTATATGGTAATACATCGACACGATTGAAATATTTTCGGCGACGTGGTGCGCGTTAAAATCGACAGATGGCTCGCTAATCAATCAATTGCGTAACTACAACCCCCGTTCAAAGATCACAGAGCGATTGTTAACTTTGCATAAACTGTTTCAAGTGTACCTTTCATTGTACACACAGCTAATTGTGCAACATGAGAAGAAAAACTTTTCTCTGTTAAATATATCAACGATATCAATCATTCCTCCTGTAACTCCAAAAAATTCTACGGTTCCTTCAATGGTACAGATCCTTAACTTTGGTCACTGTACACAATTCGATACAGTTTCAAGTATAAAAAACTAATAACTGTTTAGTTACTAAAAGGTTAGCATCCAGTGCGCGAAAAAAATATAAAACACGCGAGTTTAAATCGAATCTGCTTAAAACCTGTCGAACAAGCGCAAACGTTTACATGCTGTTTATAAATGTGGGAAACGACGTACGAAACGCAGAACGAGTCGTGTTAACTACATAGTCACCCTGATGTTAACACCGTAGTAACTTGAGAGCGGCACGCACGCCGGAAGATCCAATAAAACCAACAACGCGTAGAACCTACCACTTCCGCACAAGGGACACACAGCATCACGGTACCCGTTAATTGTGAGAGAAAAGATCGTAAGTTCAAGTTCAAAGGATTATAAGCCTCTCATAATATGATACCGATGTTCTGAGTTTCATTAAAACGTATATGAGCACAAAAAATAAAAGGCTTCTATTATTCGATATTTAGGGGTTGATACTTCAAAATGAAAAAGTTATAGGATATCCTAATGCAATTCCATTTGCAAATTTTGGAGAGAATACGTTCTCTATATAACATAAAATACTATTTTTTTAGAAATACATAATTCGAAAGGAAATCAATCTGATATGACGTTTGAGAATACTGTAAATATGCTTTTGTAAATTTCACGCTATATAGAAGGTATTGCGCGCGTTATTATCGTTATTATCGTTCCATAGAGAACAGCATAATCAATTCCTACGGTGATTAGCTATATTAACTTAACATTTCACCTATTAACCTCACCGAGTTTTCAACGCGCATTTGGTGTACAATATTTCACGCCAGATAAGAACTAGTAGTAATTGCATTTACGCAAAGCAACGTAACACTAGTCCATATTTAATTAAGTTAGAACGTAAGTTCACCTGTTGTGATTATTAGTATTATTAATGTATCACCTGCTTTTCTTCGCTCATAGAATAAAGCCAAACGTCTGCCAATAAGTATGCACCAAACTAACAATAAGTATCGTGTCGTTCTATCTTCCAGCAAAATGTAGGTTATGTACCATCCTCGGTTGAATTTAATACGGTTGCTCAAAGTCGATACGCGTCAGCTGTGCCGCTTTTTTTACCAATTGTATTCACAGAACCTTGGATCTGTTCTTAATGGGGATTAGCTACTGGGCATTTATCACGTTGCGCTGCATGCATTACATAATTTGACGCGCATACTCCATGCGAGTGTGTACGCGTTTGCGAGCACTGCTTCTTCAAATATTCGAAACTTTCAGGCCAGCATGAATACTGCAACAGATCAAACTCGATTTCCCAACGAGAGAGAACGTCCGAGCCTAGCACAATTCAAGGAAAAGTCTGTAGTGTCATGTTCAAGGATACGTTGTGTTAGACGATTTAACCATTTATATTTACTTTTAGTATAATCCATAATTATAATATATTTTAAACGAAACATCAATTTTTCTAGCAGTTCTATGGACAAAACTCTCGGTGCAATTAATTTGTGATCGTGATAATAAATCGTATTAAACTCTCTGTAAAATTGTCTCCTTGCGTGTTGCATGATGTTATTAAAAGGTTGATGCATACGAATCACGTTTACCGAGAAACGATGCGATCTTTGAGAATATATCAGTTGAGTGCGATTGTAAAGCATACGGCGCGAGATTGCGTCATTTTTCTGCAAATGGTAAAGACGAGGAGAAGTAAAACGATCTCATATAACATGCCCTTTGCAATAGGCGGCTGGGGGTTTTATTTTCGTCTTCACTGTATTCATTATTCATTTTTCACAATTGTGTCGATTCTATTAAATTCTAGGAAATGAATACATCAAAAGGACATCAAAAATTAAAGACCCTGTGTAATGGTTAGTGAAGATATCAGAAGGCATGGGGAAACGGTTGATCTGTATTGCTGCATGTGCAACTGTACTGAAGCTTACAAAAAAAATAATTCAGAGAAAGAACATCCCAAATATAGGAGGCTACATCATCCTGGGTCGTGCACGAGAGAAGGTGAAAATGTTCAAGGTTTAAAAACATCATAGACAAAAAGTACGCGATCTTTACGCCATATCCTTTCTTCTCGCTAACCGGAAACCGCCATGAGCGACACATAACGCATTCAGAATGTTCACTCGACACGTCAGTTCGACCTCGAGACTGACATATGCGTTTACATTTACGACCGGAGTATCTCGTGCGAATTGAAATAAAAGATGAGAGAAGAAAAAAAAAAATAACAAATCGGAGTAATAAACCGGGATATTTTATTAAATCATGCGTCGAAACATAAATTTCGACAACCGAAGTCGGACGCGTAAGATGCAATAATAATTTAGCGCCCCGAATATGGATTTCGCAATTTTTTGAAAGTTTCTCGTCTTCCTTGGGATCTCCTTGGATGGTTCATTCTCTTGAGATTGAAACGTCTCGGTGATAATTTCAGTTTGCAGACCCTTTACAGTCTACCGATAAGATCGCTGCGAAACCGTAAGTCCTCCGTTGGTTATCGCCTGCAGTCATGCTGTCTCCCTCTCTCGCATGAACATGTACACGCGTGCATGTGTATACGTACTTTGTCGTAAGATTTATCTCAACCTTCAGCGAACTGAGGGAAAACAATGCATCGATGCTCTTTGAACAGACTGTTCGAGGAATGAAAAACGACAACTCGTAGATCCGGAGCTTAAAGGATAAATCATTGGACGCTACCATTGACGCACACGATCATTACTGTCTTCGGAGATAAACACGACCAGTCGTGTGCACCCCTTGCGCTTCGTGCGTTTACTCGTGCGCAGGAAGTCGATTATCGCGCCACCGTGCACCGTATGCAGGCGATCAAGAAAATTATGTTCAATAATACGAAGAACGAGCAGCAATTTAACACGGCTCTTTAAAAATATAGTTGATTTATTTTTCACGAGACCAGATAGTGGTAACAGTCTATTGAAGATTGTTTATACACCGCTACTAATATATCTATATGCATATAGGAATATACATAATTCAAAATAATCCTGTTACATACTTTTTTTTGTAATGCGCATCTATAAGACCATGATGAAATAAACTAGTAGATGCTAGATTAAATCTTGTTGGGAGTATTTTATGGTGAGAAATATTCACTATAAGAAGAAACTTAGTTAACATTAACTGGGTAGGAGAATTGGTGTTAGGAGGATACACTTATGCAAACGGGACTTCCATTAAAATACTGCATAATCTTCGAACGTTAATTTCCTAAATACTATTCCTGTACTATATTCTGGTATGTCTACAGTAGTAAAAAAAATATCTAGTAATGAATACAAGGATCACCCAAGTTGGTGATTCTACAACTGTACTGTGTAACAAGCAAACACAAGTGGTCCACCGGCTATTTCACTCCCGAACGATAACTGCGCAGCCAATGGATGACTCGTTTCCCCGATTCATCGAACACTCGAATTATTTTTTCAGTTTCGTGTCGCAACACGAACTTTCACGAACAAAAATGTTTGAAAACGTATGGTCTTCCACCCACGCGACCTGGCCGCGCACGAGTGAACGCGAACAGTACAAACGTATCTATCTGGCGCGTGCATAGACGCCAGATGAAAGCACGTGTTCCTTTGCATAGGTAACAAAAAAATGTACTCACGGGTTTCATGCAATTTTTAACGGTGTTCAAAACGATTCTATTACGTGTTGTGTGTATGACGCGATGACAGTCTGGAACTTGAGTCTGAACAATACGACCTTACCGAGTACCCAGAATTTTTGTGACTGAGTAAAGAATTCTGCTTTCTTCGAAAGCTGAAACGATTTTGAGGCACATTAGTCCCTCTAAAGGGGATTATATATCTGTTGAAGCTATTTACTTCATCCCTATCGATTTATCTATAGGTCGCTGTCGGCGGGCTTTGTTTTCTGGAATTGACATCGAATAAATATAACTGTGTTCGATTTAATACGAAACAGGGAACAATCATTCGTATCTGGATGTTCCCTCCCCTCTTACTCTCTACCCACCGGTTACTTTTTCACGAGAAAATATATATGGGGAAACGAAGAACCAATTGTGTCCACAATTCCACATCGTTGGAGCGCGAACTTTATAAAACGTTTCTCTGTCAGTAACATTCCTTTTGTTTATGTTCTATTGATCCGTGTGTAGGATTATTGGGCTGCGTTAGTGGTGCACTCATTTCGGGGACTTTGCAAAGGATTATATACCCTTATAATTCTTTCCTATTATTATCCTTATAATCTGCATAACACCAACGAAGATTAATGACGCTAAAATATAACCAGTGGGTTAATACACAAGTATCCCTAGAACCCCACGCAGTTTATACAACATTAACTTTGACTCCCCGACTCAATTCAATGCAACCAATTTTACACTCGACCAAACTGCATGCTTCGTACAAACACCCACGCGCACAGAGAGATACTCGTCCCATTCGAAATCATGCAATACATATACCAAACAACATACCGAGATAATTCTACAAGCCGATTCGAGAGAAAGGGCTGCGTCAGGGCTTCTCGGCACAGATCCACGAACCTATCCCTTCTCAAATCTCTTTCTTCAACGCTAGATCCAACACGTCACTGAACCGTTCAATCGTCACGAACTCTCCTCGCACACCGTCACCACAGACGATTCGTCAGTTTCAAGATTACCGGTCACGTTACTCTGATCACCAATTGGGTATCGTGTCACGAAAAAATTATTCACGACGGACACACGCCGTATTTCATTTTCTCCATGCGAGTATACACACGAGGATCCGATGCAGTGATAGAAAAGGCGACCGTCGAGCCGGAGCACAAGCCTGACACTATTCCCTCACGAGTTCCGTCGCTCCGTCGTGGAGGGCCCACGCGTATACGCTCTCGCGGGATAGAGACAGAGGGACGAACATGTCTCGCGGGACAGGGACAGAGGGACGACATGTCTCGCGCGATGCACGCGATAGCGCGAGCGCATGCGTTTCACGCGACCTATCTGCGCGTCAGGCGGCCGTGTACGTCGCCCGGCATGTATATGTGTGTACCTTCGATCGTCGACAGGGTGGAAATGAATCTTTAACTGCGGGCAAATAAACGGGGGAGCGGGCATTACTCCGATCGGTTCAACGTTTCGTATCGTCGCGGAACTAAATGTTCGGATAACGTTTAGATTATGTTTTTTTCTTTTCTTCAGAAAATTAGTTTCTATGCTATGCAAGCATATTATATTGCTCAAGTGTACACGGGCTATTACTTCTTTAGTTTTCGAAAATGTGACCCGGTGTTTTGGATCGATTGGGAACAAGTTGTAGAACATTTGTTTTCGGTTTTCAATTGTTGTTTACAGATTTCGGTGGCCATTGTTTCAATGAAATTGTATATTTTTATTGTTGCCACTGTATTATGTGTATCAGTCTTGCTTTGTATTTTGTGTACGTTTTTAAGGTCACACACAATTCACTTTCACGAAGAATGAAAATGTAGTTTAACCTTTTGAGTAGGTTATTTCTTAATCGGTAACTTTTCTTTTAGAACGAAATGAATGTAAGTGAATTATGCAATCATATATTAGGAGCAACTAAAACTCTGATAGAACCGTATGCTTAGTCAAGGGTTAATGTTCCGAATACAGAGGAAAGAAATACGCGACAAAGTTAACGCAGTCACGCGATGAACTCAGCATTTATCGTGATTCGTGCACAGTTGGATATACCAAATCCGAATAATTACAATTTCATTAAACGATATTGGCGAAATAAAGTAGCGCGATGGATTGAGACACTAGGTTACCCGGTAATTTAATCGATCTGTTGCGGATTACCGGTGACTCACATTAGCGCGCCACTATGAAGTAAGCGTGGGTCACACTTTAATCGCACCGATCCAGCTAACCAGCGTTTATAGTAGGAATTCGAGTTATCGATCGGTAGACCGCATTTTCGTGAAATAAATCCTCATACTTCGCAGGTAACTATAATAAAAGTCGGTCGTAGAAATCGTCAGCGATTCGTGGCGTGGATCACGTAAGCAATTAACTACGAAAGCGTGGGTCACCTAACCGATTTGTTACAGGCGTGTTGGTCACTTGAGCGATTCGACTCAGGCGTGTAGATCACTTGACCGATCGGCCATGCCACTGTAAGACATTTGGGCTATTTTTCACGGAAAATATGAATACTATATCCAAAGACAAAATATAGGTGGGTTTATCGACGCACTCATTTCCACGCGATACTATGAGTCACTCATAGGTCATGGTTTCGATCCAAGAAGTAGTAACGCCGAGCCGATAATAGTTTCAGTAGAAAATGTTAAATACTCCGCGGATCGTCCGAATCATCTCGAAACGAGACCATCACACGTCGAACGCGTAGTGTTGTGACTATGTATATCAATTAGCGTGGCCTGATTTTTCAAATGTTACGAAATCACGGCTATCGGTATCCTGCCCGTCGTTTATCCTACCGCGTGTGGGACGCGTATTCGCACGGTATTGTATCGGTGTTAGTAATTTACACGAGTTGTTACTTGTTTTATTTGTTAAAGGAGCACTACGCCAATGTGATCTCGGCCATGGTTTATCAGTTATGCTCCCGTACTATTTGTTAATCCTTTGTGACCGTATACATGATGGAGAACACGTGATTGGCATTCACTGAAGTATTTTTTGGTATTATAATATATAACCACGTAGGGCTCGGGTACATTAGGACCGTTTCCATAAGAATGACAACAAAAGTAATGGTGTGCCATTCTTTCCACCGAAAATCGTTCTATTCACGCGTCGATTGATATATTCAAAAACGTACAAAGTGAATCACGATCTTTTGTATTTGTCGGTATTTCAGATCAGAAGAATTCTTAGAATGTACACGGGGACGACAGTAGCGCTATTTCGAACGTTATTACGCACTAAGGATTCACGCGCATGGAAGTATGGGGCGGGAGAGGGGAGGAACTATTTTTCACGTAGGCAGGCTGTCCCGACAGCGTTCCTTTTAAATTTACTGTCTTCTTGCCCTACACGGAGCGGTCCTTTTCATCGACCGCGATAAACGACAGGGGACCTATCCGGCAGGTGCACTGGCCCTTGCTTAGTTCATAGTAAACAGGGACGTTTAAATAAACAGCAATCTCCTGCGCAGGTGCCAGGTTAACTTTCGTGCTGACGCCGATTTGTTATTTTAGGATTTGGCTTTTTCTTGTTACATAGGTCTATTACTGTGTTATTGTACATGAGATAGCATTATCTCTACCTTAGTACGTGTTCGCGTAGGACTATATGATTTTTTCATTTACCTACACCCATGTTACCCTACACTTGGTAGTTCTATGTTTTTTTTTGTTCGAACGATTTTCTAGGGCTTTGGAAACATTTTCATGTAAATCTATTCGAGATAAGTATATAAAATATCCAGTTCTAATTTCAATTTAGTCGCACGTGATTTTAGAATGAATTGTATCGATATGCCCAAGCGAGCTCCACTCAGCCTACATTGCATGCGCATTCTAAATGTGCGCGTACGTACACACACGCCAATGTATCAGAGACAAATGCTTGCGTGGTACATATCGTGAGCATAGGCTCCCCGAGCCGCACATGCATCGGTATGCATCGAAACCTGCAAGACAATTCAAGCCAGTCGAACCAGTTGTATCGGGCACCCACGTAAATGCACCTCGCCTACGGAGCGGCATATTGTTTCCTTTCATCGAAAATAGAAACGGGCACGCATCCCCTTTACTCTCTTGCGTGTTTTCCCTTCAATGCAACGCGCCATGTCTGCTTGTGCTGGGTTTAAATAGGAACAGGTACATCGAACGGATAAGGCATAGCGTGCAGGTGCAACGCGGCAATGCACAACAAAGTGCAGGTACACGACCGTTCTCACACGCGCGTTACATGACACGCGCATGCGCGGAGAGACGGTAGCTGTAATATCTTGAGAGATGCGACCCACGTGACGCGGTGAACTTTCTCGTTCACAGACATAATGCATTATCGGGCGATATCGTGAATTTAACCTGTACGCCGTTCTGGAATTCGTCATGCACAGTTCTCACTGTGCACGCTTCGAAACTATTTTCAGGTTAGGTTTCAACTTAACGCGTTCAACGCGTACGTTCTTAAACGAAGCTGTGACGCTCGTTTGGTAAATTGATAAATTACTGAATGGGCTGTGACGAAAAAATAAGGCATTGTAATTAATCGCGAGGGCAATTCAATTATGCACAGGATATACAATACTGTCCTTGTCTTCCGGAAGAGTCTAGTAACGCGTATTGCGTCACAGGTGTGTACACGGGTTAAATTGCGATATACCTATACGGCCAATTAACTACCACGCGTCTCGTTTATATCTGTATCATAAAGCGGCGATTAAATGTTCTACATTTCCGTTGCGAAACGATTTCCTTGCAATTCCTAACCCATTCCACTCTTCCTCGCCATCTAAAAAAACTCAGTCAATGTTTTCAACCGTAATCAACAGCAATAACCTAATATGTACTTTCTTCGTTTAAAGATCATTTCATTTTTAAATCTGTCTACACAAAAAGTTACAATCCTATTCTCCCAAAAAATAATTCCGGTGGAGTAAGCCAAATGCGATGAATCAAGGGTGATAAAAAAAGGCGGCATTTATACTACGTAGGCATTAATTTTAGGACGCGTCAATTAGTTAAAAGCAACTAGTGGAGTGTGCCTATGTAAGTCTGGCAACAGCGCCGCCACTTGAATGCTCATTGTAAGCACGTATAGCAGCGTGCTCGAGTCGTGTGAACGGCTCATGGAGAGTCCACAGCTTTTTAAAGTGACACACGTGCTCCCCACTAACTTTATTTCTGACGACAGAGTCCACGATTCGAGGAGTCATCGGCACGAGAATACTTCCTTTTTCGCTAGCGGGGTGCCGAATTTACTGCAACTACGCACCCGGTTATCCCTGGTCCCTACACCAGAAGACCAGGGATAATTTAAACACGCATAACTGAGATTAGGCTGCGAACAGTTCTCGCTGAACGCCATGGATGCAACCAGTTGTGGCTGCATCTATGATTTTCGGTGCAAAACGATATACATATACATACATATATTGTATATAGCAAGTTCACGGCCCGTTCTTTCGCCGATAAATCTTGTTGCACGAAAGGTTACGTAATGAATCGATGACCCCGATCGGTATAAACAATAATTTGAAAAGCGACTGCAGACCCTTCTTTACCAATATTGACGAATTATCTCTGTTACAGATACAGAGTTCGCAAGTTCTTTTCGCAATAAGTGCATCATATTAAACAGTCAAAGGCAGTGAACTACGTTAATGGAGCTCTAATATAAGGAGGGAGACAGAGTAAGGCGAAACAGGTTTTTAGGAAAGCGAAGTAACTCGTGTCCAGCGAAATAATACAGGTTGGTTCGAATTACTTCTGCTGTGCTATTATCGCTACGAATTGCCTTCTGTGGTTTCAGACACGTGATGCTTGTCACGGTCAGTGTCCCATTTTTCTCCTGTTTCGCGAAAATTAACGCACAACATGCATACTGGCCATATTTGCTAGCAGCGCTCTGCCGAGCGCTATGCATTTTTAATAATTTGAACCCTGAATCGAATGATCGAAAAGACGAGCAGTCTAGGTATCGTTGTCTTCATCCGCGAAAAACGAAACTTTGCTTGCACAATAAATCTCGTTTGGAAGAAGCGAGGACAGCCCATTTAGCGTTTATCGTGAGCACCGCGAAAGAGACGCGTGAAATGAACCACGTGGTTTACGGAACACGGCGAGTTGCGCACGCATCATTCTGCAACACAGAGGAACAGATGCCTCTCGTCTGTATTTATGAATATTCAATCGGCCGTTATTCGGCGTACAATTATCCGTGGCGCATTTGAAAGGTACAAATTAGACCCTATTTGTTCCCTTTCACTACTTCAACCGGTTCAGCTACGTGTAACAATGATCATAATACAAACGGAGTACAACGGTATATTTTTAATAACCGGCGAAATACCGACGGCTGGAATGACATTTCAGTCTACACTTTTATAAGAGAAAGCACGCCCACGCGCAAATAACAGGTCCTATGATCTAGTAGACATTCGATACTCGCACGATTGCCGGTTTATAAGGCCATACATCACTCGGCATAAATTACCATGTTAACTAACCGCACAGAGCTGTCCCAAGTAGGTTGCTCAAGTGTCCCAATCTCGAACCGAGACGAATTAGAATTTAGAATCGATATTTCACAGGTGTCGCATGTGCACCATACCATGCGGCTAAATCGTACTACTGTGCCCAAGCGTGCCGATTACGACGAATGCATCTGAATCTCGTGTTAAAAACATACGGCTCATCGTTTCATGTAATGCTCCCGAAATATATCACTCGTTAATACGTACTTGGATATAAATTTGATATAATAATTAAAATTGTTGCAATACACGACGTTCGATACAAAATAAAAATATAAAAATTCCTTTTCTATTAGTGGTTTATAAAATACGAAACACGTGTTAAAACAAAATTGAGTGAATTGGATGATAAATCAAAATCATCTATTTGAACACTGTGCCATCCCGACCGAACATAAATAATAGTTATTTATAGATTATTAGTAATTTTACGACCACTATTACCGGCCCGCTACCGCAGAACGTGTGGTTACGAATTTCAACACGATTCACGACCAGAGTTACGTTGGTCGCGAGCTTAAACTACGATTCAATGATAATCGAAAATGTTATAAAGCGAAGCCTCGAGAGGACCTCACAGTGAGCGAGAAAAAGACATATGGACGATGCACCAAGAACGCGGAACGGGCACTGTCCTGAAGCTGACGTTGCACGATACGGGCGTTTCATCGTTTCCACGCAACCGTGCCGATGCCAATTACCGGAACAATGATCGACTGTGTCGCAATAGGCTTAGTCGTACTAAAGCTCGTTCTGTTCATTGATTGAAAATCTATTCCACAAAAATCTTCCTGACCTCCCGAAAAAATAGAATCTTCAGACTAAAAATATTTTAACTCACAGTTTATTTTAAACTTTGAACGCTACCGTTGAATAGATTAACTCGTCGTACTTTACTTAACAATACCAGAGCTCCTGAATTTCGATACGCTCGTGACAAAAGGTGAACGTTCTGTTTGTGCTTGAACGTCGTCACCGTGTAGAAATCGCAGCACGCGTGAGAGGAAACTGGCCGCAGGATTTTGACAAGTCACACGCACACACACACACACACGAAAACAAGAAACTTACACTTGATCAAGATGACACCGTTATGCAGCTCCTCCATCTCGCGGAGGCGAGCGATCCTTGTCGCGTTTCGTTCTCCAGGTTAAATGCCACTGTTCGTTATCGAGCACCGACTGCTGGTCTTTCTCTTTCGTCGTCCGCAACGTGCTTGCCACCGAGAAGCACGATAGACCGACATACGCGGCGCAAAACTCTCGCGTTTCGCTCCAGAGAATCGTTGCTGTGTATATTGAAGAAACGACACTTCTTCAGCCACGGTAGTGCCGCGAGGCGAAAAATCACGGCGCACACGTGGTCACGCGGCCGGCCGCGGGCATAATTAATATCGCGGCGTGCACCGATAAGAATGCGTTCCGTTCGACAAAGAAACGCCACCGAAATCGAGTAAACATGGCCGCGCGCGCGCGCCTCTGTGGCTCTCCGTGGCCCGCGAACTCGTCACGCACTGAGGGAGGTTGCATGGAAACGAAGGGCGCAGAAGAGTAATAGAGAGGGCAAGAAGGAGAGAGTGATCGGGGCTACGTCGAGGCGGTTCGACCGAAAGAGAGGTGTAGCTGATAGAGAGAGAGAGAGAGAGAATGGAACAGAGGGTGCTGCCACTTGCGAATGAGAGAGAAAGTGAGAGAGAGTGAAGGCCTGCCAGGCTGTGTACATATGTACATGGAAAGAGAGAGAGAGAGGAAGCAGCAAAGAGGTGAGATGAAAGAGTAGTAGCCATTCTGAACGTGTTGAACGGAAGAAGGGAGACGGAGAAGAATGAGAGAGAAACGATGAGAGCACGATCGACATAGAGAAAGGAAAACGGAGAACGCCGCGCCGGTTGTTTTGTAATGCTTCGTCGAGTGAACACTACGCGACGCCACCTTCAAATACTCGAAGCAAGATCCCAGGAACTCGAGCTTATGAAGGAGCCGGGTAAAACCACGGTCCTCTGACCTGGGGTATTGTTCAATAGTAAAAACGGACGGCAGCTGGACTTTGAAGGTTCTCGTTGTTGGCTGTGTTTGATCTGCATTGAGCCGAGGGTACGATGGAAATTTCTGGGAAAACTATAAACCGCGCGAGCAGAACGTAAACGTGTCGTATTGCAGTAGAACAGATTTGAGGAATATTTGTATTTAAATGCACTAGGAAATAGTAATTAGTAATGTTATCTTAATTCTGTATCGATTTATCCTTGGCTGGTGTATGTGCATATACATTGACATTATCGGATTTATCGACCTCGGGTCTACATATTTTCGCGAGACTAAACATGTCAATCACGTGTCGAAAATGTAATGCTCATTCAACTTGCGCATGCAACTATAAATTTTAGCTGCACAAGTGGTATATTATTTGTGCGACACAATTAAAAATTATTTTCTTTTAAAATTAAAAACATGATTGCATAACTAAAATTGGAGCAGACGTGTGCATCATTAGTAACACAAGGAAAATCACTATGAGTAATATATATACGTAGAAATAGTTTTTATTTAGATAAGTATGACGCGTTTCGGAAGTCCATGCATTTATTGCGTGTATGAGACGTGCTTTACTTTTATACCACTAATCCGCAAAGTGATGATATTGTGTTGAAAAAAAGCATCAGTTGTCGCACGAAACGTTGTCGCACAGCGAATAGATCACGGTTGGCCATATAACAAACATAAAAGTTTCTGCCAGGATTAGAATATTCCGCATGAATGACGTAGCCAACAGGGCAGACGGCCAAGGCTAGAAGTTAATCGTATTTATGGAAATTTTCTTCGATTTCAACATTGCCAATAAGATATTTCATAATTTCTATAAATTTCTATAAATTTATAACACTTTGACGATCAATTAATATAAATGATTTTACTAAATGAAACAGATAAGTTTCATTTTATTAAAATGTTTAATTTCAATCGATATCCGAATTTCTTTCAGCATAATCGTTTATACGAGAACCCTGCTTGTTCCATTGATCTAAAGATCGATATACTATTCGCGAAAAATGCACTGTGGTCGATAACACAGTGAATCAGGGGAATGGAGCACGGTTAGCCGAGCAAGAGGAAAAAGAGCTGTTGTGTAGATTTAATGGGAGATGGCGACGCGGTTTGTTTTCCTTCCTTGCTTGGCGCACATCCAAAGGATGGCTGCTTGTACGCGCTGTCCGCGAGACTACTCGATATACATATACAAATAATACAATTGCAAAGTATCTCCCATCCCCACCAGACCTATGTTTGCAGCTTCCACCACGGCGGTAGTAGCCTGTGCTCTACGTGCAACTCCCCTCTAGTCCCTCTGTGAGGACTGAGACCAGACCTAGATTTTAGTACGCATCAGATACTCGACTATGAGTTTTCACACGGTCGATAGGACTCATCGTAGATTTTCATACGTATATTCGAACGGTCATCATGACGCAGACATCTCAGAACGCGAAATTTCGATGTGAGTTTTGGCTCGTACGTTCCTTCAATGTTCTTGTTAAACCACGTGTACACGATCCTTCCTGCCGTGCTTCATGTTATGACGTGTATACTGTTTATGGTTGCAGTCGGTACCGATTGTGTATGGAATGCAAAACGAAGGATGCGCCACACGTTATCGAAATGCTTCTCGTTTCACACCTTTGTACTTCTCGCGTTTACAGATACGTTCACACATGCGTACGTCACCTACGGTGATCCATTTTACATGCACACGTAGATCCATCGTGATGCACAAGTGCCAGTAGCAGTCACGTTTCTCTTGCGTCATTATATCTATGATATTCGCTCTCTGCGTTGTACCTAGCGTTATCTCGGCTTGTTTATTCAAATTACTATTTACAAATTGAATTATCAAGCTAATAGACTCCCACAATTATCTACGGTCTGCTATCGGTACTGTAGTGTATACGTATAGTACTCAATGTGCTTGCTGCACTTGCGTTATGGCGCACGTACTGCGTTCATCAAAGATTTACGCGCGTCGCCGATGCGCGCGCAGCCAATCTTCTTATTCAATCAGTGCAATTTCTTCGCTCAATTCCTTTCTGCATACTTTTTTATTTCAATGCAACTCTTCCTCGGTTCATAATTACTACGACAAACGTTAGGTCTTTTTTTTAGTAATCATTAAATATCTACGTATGCATCTCGGTACACACGAGCGACTCGAAGAAACGCGCAATGGAATGCGCACAAAACGGGTTCGCGCGCTTGCGCGCCCCTATCCACGTGTCCCGGCACTATTAAATCGCGCACGTTCGAATTGTTATTCCTCCCATTATCTTGTTTCTTTCGCCATTTCTTTCTTTTTCCTTTTATCGCGGCGTCCGGTCTCCGATTACACCGTGCTTCCAGACACGATTATTCCTTTCTTCTATATGTATAATAAGCAACTAATATGAGCCGTAACCACGGCTATGGCAATAATGATAATCGCTAGTCACGAAGGGTATTCGCCCCGCGCACATTTTGCGGATGTCCACAGGGACCGAGAATCTCACCTGCCGGTTCATTCGACTCCGAAAGGAAAATAGAAAGCTCTTCACCGGTCGCAAATATTCTGCCCAGGCTGGATGGGAGTAAGTATAATACGGATCACGGCTTCCATTGTTATTTAATTGTTCTTTTATTTCTTTAGAGCAATTAAACATTTGTTGGCTACTATTTATATCCTATCGCGTGTTAATGGTATTTCAGCGACACATTATTTTTGCGGGAGGTGGGGGTTGATTTTCCTTATTTGGATTTGAGTAGAGATATTGTGGAAATAAAAGTAGCGGTGTTTGGGGAAGCAGAAAATGCGGGACTGTGCCAAAAAGGAGTTCCGTCGACTAAAATAACATGGAACAAAAATATCGGGACGGGAATGACTATTATTAACATCCGTGACGAAAATTGGAAGAAAAACGAGAATCGTACGTCAGCTAGCTTAGACGGTCCATTGCAATTCATTCTTATGATTTCTTTGAATGTTAAACTTAACGGTGTGTGATATTCTTAATGAATCGATCGTTGAATGAAAATATTTAATAAACATAATATGTTTATTTGTATGAATGTATTTCCTTTTATATTGTATGGAAAAAGGACTTACTACAGAGGTAAAAAAACGTATTCTAGACATCGAAACATATTTTCTAAAAACTTGCAAAAGAATTGCTGAATGAAAATCAATTAATTTAATATCTAATTCTTTATGTATGAAAATGTAGTCGACAAAATGTTGAAATGAAAAGTTTTAAGTAAATTGAAATTTCGTAATTACTTTCAATCTGACGGTATTGTTAAAACACATTATCCAGACATTGACAGTGAATAGCAAGTGATATCAAGTAATATAAACATCCTACAATATACTTTATCACCATTAGCTAACTGAATTGCCTGCTACGTCTACCTATTCATTCTATCAAAATATATTAGATATATCACATCTTGATGAACGGAAATATGAAGATAGCACCCCTGTACGAGTGACTTGTCACAAGAACGGAAACGGAAACGAGCTGCAATATTGCACTTCACCTCATGAACTATCTTTCTCGTTCCACTTATCAGACGTTCGTCTTCAAACGTTTCGTTATCACGCAACTCGCGCACTGTTGTCGATAAGGGCAAAAACAATAGGTCGATTTTATTCCGTATCGTTTTATAGTGTCCTCACTGTTCACTTCTTGGAACGGGAATCGCGAAAAATAAAGTGCACAAAACATGTTGAACGCGTTTCATTGTCGTGTTAGATATTGGATCATTCTATAATTATGGTTTTTTTTATGCGTTTGTACATACATAGAATGAGTCCGATTTCCACTGAAATTTTCAACAATTTCTTCCATCTTCGAATATTATTACTGATACAAAAAATTGTTTGCAAATTAATTGCGTTGATAGTAAAATTAATAAAATAAATGTTAAAAGTGGAGTTCTTATTGTTTCATTGTTTTAAACGTGAAATTTAAGGAACAATCGTATTACTTATCTAAAATGTCTGTATTCTTTCTTTCTCAAATTCATTTCCAGGTACATTTTGCAACAGATGAGAGAAGAATTCCCAACTATAATGGCCAATGTTCACTACAGGGTACTAAAGAAGAAATGGTCGAACCTGTTGCAACAATACAAAGTGAGACGAGACAGACGCCTTTTATTGCCCTAACGATTAACCAAGATCTTTGGTTGATCCCTGTGCACGCGTTAGGTTGCTTTATTCTCGTTTGTGTTCGTTCTCGGCGTGAAGTACAATAAACCCGAGTCCCTCCCGTTAGATTAAAGCGCTTCGCGGTTAGAAAACGTCCATTCACGATGACGTCTCGTTAAAGCCGGCTTGAATTTGTGGATTCGACACGATGATATTTTACTTCGACGATACAGTGTCCTCAATTTTACAGATTTATCTCCACTCTTTCACCATCAACCTGTTTTCTATAGAATTTATTGAAATCTATTCCACGATTGTGTCACGGCCGTCATAACGAATTATAATAATTTTTTGATCATTTATCTTACTTTTCTTTTTTTACGAAGATATTAACAGCTACGCCTAACACAACTATTAATAGTCTTACGTTGCAATCGACTTTAGATGATCGCTTTTGTCACAAATACGCGAAATTTCTTGTTATACAAATTTTTATCACATCTGTATATTAATATTTTACAATTTTTATTTATTTTAATTGTTTACATCTTCGACATTTATCTGTCCAAAGTTTTTAATTATTATAATTACAAAATATTTTGTCTCCACACATATGTCAACACGGTGATCTTAAAAGACAAATATATTTCACACGGCCTGTATATCTAATCGACCCACTCCGCTCTTTGGGCCATAAATTATTGAAGCATCCCCCTCAAAAAATTAATTCTCTCGAACGTTCATTCCTACTTTGTCCTGCTTTACCGAAATCTCTCCTTTAATTCGAAGCACATCAAAAGCCAGAAACATAGATATACATACATATTATATGTGCACATGCAAAATCGGGCACAACGTCTATCTTGCCTAGCCCCTGGTTCTATTGCCATGCATCTGCCACAGCGATCTGTTGAAGGAATTGAAGAATCCGGTACACGGGGACAGAAACAAAGCGGACGACGTGTCCTGGCCATTTTATAACGCGATCGACGAGGTTCTTGGGAACGATCGAGGAATCACGCCGATCAACGACGAGTACATCGATCCTCACGAATTCCTCTGCGTCTCTGTGACATCGGAGGAGCCCACCTTGTCGGTGGACGTACTTCCGGTGTCAACAGATCCGGAAATCGAGCGACGAACCAACCATTCGTTTCCCGAAGGAAGTGTACGAACGTTTGGTGCTGACTGCGAGATCAAGATTCAAGGGAGGGGATCCTCAGGTGTCGCCAGGTATGGTAATAAAAAAATTGGCCGAACGATAGAGAAAGTTTGTCAAGGTCTTTGACGATTCACAAAATGACCCATAAGTTTGACATTCTAATATCTCCTGAACGAATGGTTCTTCGACATGAATAGTTTTTTATTACGCTAATTTACCCCTCCATCCCCCGGATAAATAGTTTCCGATTTAAATCACACACTCTGTATATTGCTGCGTGGATGCTAACTTCAAATATTGATCGCACCTCTGAGTAACAAATTTTGCAAATTTCTCGAAACGAAATAATAGCTTATCAAATAATCATCGCCAATTATTGTCCGTCGGATGCTGACGTCTATTGTTTGCTCGCAGAGTGATGTAATTAATAAATATTGAACTTCCAAGAAACTCGTTGAAGAAGTTGTTAACAGAACCGAGATACTCCTGGATTTTTCAGGCGAACGGGTAACGAAAATTCCATAAGACGAAAGCGAGAGTCTCGAGTTCTAAGGCTGCCACGTTCCACGGAATTAACGATCGAGAAAGTCACGTCAGAGATGAACTGCAACAGAGATTTGTCCATGGCGCGTGGAAAAATCGTCGATTCGATTCGAGGCAAGGAGGAAACGGCGAACGTGCGAACGGAGGATGGGGAACGATTGAAAAAATCGAGGAGACCCCGTGTGGCATCGTGTCGAGAGAATTGGGAGTCAAGGATCGATCGTCGTATAGAGCAGATCTTTGATTACATTAAAAGAAGAGACGAAGAGAACAGATCTATCATGATTCGTGTGTTGCACGCCGTGGAGAGCATCAATAACAAGCTGTGACATTGTTATTCATAGCGGACAGTAGCAGATACAATGGGACTGTGTCTGAACCTTTTCTAGGAATTATTGTACGATCCTACGGTTAATCGCGTCAGAAGTTCAATTGTATGATTTTATTTTCTTTTCTTTCATTGGTGGTGGAACACTTTGTATGTACGTAAGTGATTTTGGTAACGAGCGACAGGATATTGAATATAGTAAATAAATTAAATATGACATACCGAAGAGGTGTATGCGAGTTAACTGGACATTTTTTAGTACTCTACTTCTGAATCATAAAATTACATTTCTATAATAAAACGCTTCCAATTGCTTCCATCTTAATTACATTAAAATATAGAAAAGAGAAAGAGAAGAAATGATGAAATCGATGGATCGTAATGCAATTTCTGAGGAAGGACTGCGATTAATACATCGAGGCCTAGAGATCGATAACGATACGAATATTACACGCTGTCGAAACGAATGGCAATAAAGTATCGTGGTATAACGGCGGTGAGGTTCCACTGGCGCCTTTCTCTTCGTTCTTAACGCGTTTCGCCTTCTTTCTATGGCTTTTCGCATACCTTCCTTCCCTTAGAAAGATTTCGTATCCCTTTCGGTAACATAACTGCTATTACCATTGCGGAACGGAAAGATTGTTGCAGTTGAAGGAAGCTTGTTTCATTCGTTTGCAATCACACCTGTCTCGTTGCGGACCGTGTGTTCGACCGTGACTATGGCAAAATATCTTCCATTCGCGATAGTCTGATCCCATCGTTCGATGTTTTGCTCGATTGTGATATTGCACCGAGATTTTCAGAAATTAATTACATATTATCTTATCTCCTTTCTAATTTCCATACAAGGGTTAAGGCAAAGTAATTGAATTATTTCATCTAAATGAAATAAGGAAAAAAGAATAGGATATCTAAGTCAACGTAATCTAAATAATAATTGCACGCATACTCTACACTGTGCAACAAGTAAAACCGATGTTCCTTCCTCAGCAAATGAAACGAAAAGTGAAAAATCAAAATTGGAGCACCGAAATCACAATTCGCAGTATGTATACGAATGCATCGAGTGTCTCGGCGATTATAAAGTTCATCGACTTCACCTTGAAACTGCAAGAAAACTAGTAGCATCCGGTGGTCACTACAAGGCTGGCATTGTTTCTGGGGCCAAGAGTCCTCAAGGTTTCGTTCAGAGATTGGGACAGGCCTGGGCCGTTCGAGAACCACGGCAGGATCCCGGAAACCATATGGCCGAGTGCCATAAGAGAAGACTGCTCGTTTATGAACATCTGCCCCCATGGTTAGAATTCTACGTTTACAATCTGCGTTGCCTACCGACCGGGTTTTCCGTGTAGAAAAAAAGATCCTTGAACGAGGGTTATTTTATCTAAAATCTTAGATAGTTGTTTCACCAAAGTAGGAAGGTTCGATTTTTGCCTCAAGTGCGAAGAACACTGTCGAGGACGTGAAAAGTGTATTTCAGGCTTATGGTTCGATATTCCGAGGGACGAGGCTCGGTGAGAAATTCTTCACCAACTCAGAATCCGTTTCATTTTTTCATACGTTGCGTTGTATATGTATAATACACAGTACATACATACCTCTGAGCAAAATTAGAAAATCGTGGGAATAAATGTGATGAAAATAAACAGGCAGAGGAGGCGAACAAGAAATGGAGAAAGTAAAAGAAAACGTGGCTAAATGAGAGTCGGTGACAAAGCAGGAAGAAAAGACCGAGAAAGCAGAGAGGAAGAAGAAAAGAGAGCGATGAGCGGACCAAAAGCTCAGAACGAAAGAGAACGAAAAGCAGGGGAAAGAAGGTAAGAAGAAAAGTGCACGAGAAACAGGGGACAGAAGGCTTGATCGAAATAGAGAAACAGAGAAGGTACAAAAAGGAAAGAGAACGAGGAACGGGGGACAGCAGGTAAGAAGAAAAGTGCACGAGAAACAGGGGACAGAATCAGGCTTGATCGAAATAGAGAAACACAGAGAGGGTACAAGCAGGAAAGAGAGCGAAAAACGGAGTCATGGAGCGGGAAGGAGAGACAACGCGAAACAGATAAAGATAGATAAAGAGAGAAAAGGGCGTGCACGTGGTCTCGCATCTGCCTCGCCAACAAGTGACCCCGACGGCTGACCCTCTCCAAGTACCAATAATTAACTCGGTTCGTGCGCCAAATGCGCACGAGCGTGCACGGGCCCAAACGCTTGCGTCATAGCGCGGTGAGGGCAGCGTTCCCATGAAAGAAAGGCCCGCGCATACTTGTGCAGTTATGCGCGACAAAGGGCCGTGAAACGGACGCACAAAAGGTGCTCGATGCCTCTTTGGAACACGCTGCGCCGTGTTGTTCACCGCGAACACCGATTGATCAAGATTACGCCAATGTCTCTCGCAGTATATCCCATCGGCGCTGTGCACGAGGAGCGTTGAAAATAATTAGCCGCTCTCGCTACGGGAGCAAATTACATACACGCCGTGGAAAATACATTGTTTTAATGGCCGGTTCAAATGCAGCGGATCATTTTTCTTTTGGGATCGTCGGATTTAATGCCGTTTACTGTTCGTTGGAATTTCAAATATTCGCGTTATGGGACGTTATCGATGTACAAATATTTCTGTTCCTCGTTGAAGGTGTTGGTAAAACGTATCCAAAGCTTGCAAAGTTTCATGGTTTTGTTTTTAATTTTTCGAACACCCTGTATGGTGGAAACGTCTTCAAGGACCCTCTTTCACCAAACTATGAAGATTGGAAGGTAGCCATGCACCTAGCAATTTTCCTGCTCTAATAATAATAATGCCGACAATAATAACGTACGGAAACACATAGCAACAAGAATACACACCTGTTCGCTCGTAAAAAAATGTCGAAGGCAGACCAACCCTAACGAGATCAAGGATAACCGAAGAGAATGATGCAATAAATATAAAATAATAATAATAATCAAGCACGGAGAATGAAAATAACGATGATGATAAGAATAAAATAGTAATAATAATCAAGCATAAAGAATGAACATAACAACGATGATAATAATCAAATAATAATCAAAGACAAAGAAATTCTTCATTTCGCTTCAATAGCGTTCCCAATCGCGATCCAGTAATTGCAATTCTACATATTTCACATCGGTCACACACGACCCAAGGTGTTAGCCCCACAGCGTGCTCCTCGAAGCACTTTGCAGAGAAGGAGTGGCGGCACTTCTGGACACTTCTCGCCTCCTCTATCTCTCTTGCTCTCTTTCTCAGCGTTCGTATTCGCAGCACGATATAACGAGAATTTTTTAACACGGCCACGGTACATACGTATGTGTAGCCGCGAGTATAATTAATTCTTGGCCATGAACAGTTCGTGACCGAAGCTTGACCACAGCTTGCACTTTCGTTGCAGCACGGATTTATTATCCACGAGATAACCGAGGAGAATCGAAAAAAAAGAAGAAAAATACAAAATCGAACTGACTTTGAGTTATCGTCTAGCCGGTTTCGATCGCCAGTTTACTTTTTCCTCTTCCTTCTTTTTCTTTCATCAGGTATATTGATTGTCGAAAAAAAGGGGAATACTTTTTCTTATCCATATACAGCCTCTGGACATCGAATTAAGACCACGGGTAATGATATCAACTTTCTAATTATCAAGCTAGGAAATAAATGGCGAATTTTTCTTGAATTACTAAATAAATACCAGATTTATAGGACTCAAATCTCAAAAGGAAAATATTAACATTGTGCAATTACATTAACTATATTTTATTTCCGAATCAAATGAACTGTGATTTAGAAGAAGGAAACATGCAGTAGGTATACAAACAATGTTTGTAAACCTAGTGTTAAATACGTAGACGACGACGTGTATGCGTAGCAATTGATTTATTGCCACCGTGAATGTCTACTCTGATAGTCCAACTTGAACGCCATTGAAAATATTTGGAGCCCATTCAAATCGTTCATTTACACGTCACCATGAATGTTCGTCGTAAACATTCCGAGTAGATGTGTATTCCGCAAAATAATGAGGACAATAAACGACACGACAACGCAATAGTATAGAAAGTGCAACAGAAAAGATACAAGTGACTCACCAGTCTTGTTGTTATTGTTCCCAAAAGAATGCAGTTTCTTCCAACCTTTCCAACCCTTTTTCCAGATCATAGCCGCCTTCGTTTTACGCTGTCCGCCTGCTAATTCTGGTGTACTTGTCTTGCCCATTCCTCTCCTCAACGATCCCAGTCCGGACCTAAGCAAATAGCAATGGATAATCTTCAGTTGTTCTCTGTACGCTTGTTTTTTTTTATCAAGCTCATGGTTCATTGGTTTTAAGGTTACTTAGAAAGAGGAATTGTACGAGGTGTGGACGGAGAACTCGTGGAACTCTGTGTTCTTGTCTATTTCGAAATGAGTAAGAGAAATGAGTATGAGACAAGAGAAATATTTTGCGAATATTTGAAAACGAATTGCTTGTTTGTTGCTGTTACGAAAATAATTCAGTTTGAAACAGTAGTTTCGACAACGTGTAATAATTGAAATGAAAAGTAGAATAAAATTAAATTCAATGAATAAATACGAGTTTTCCACTTTTCCAATGAGCTACCAATATTTGCAAGAATTATTATTGTCCAAGCATTTCATACTACATATATCTTACTATGTCAACGAGTGCTCGAAGTAAACCGTAAAAAATGTTACAAAATAATCTAATCGCCAAATGGTTATCATGAAAAAAAACCCTCGGTTTAATCCTGTCACAAATATTAGCCGCAGGAACAGAAATGATTTACGAGTCTACACGATGCACGTCGAACGGAAAATGATTCCCCGACGAGCCACAATAGCTCCAAGAACAATTCCCCATCCATACGAGGTACACTGAACAGCGTCGTGTGTGTGTGTGTCTCTATCAACCTGTAACTTGCACTGGAGCTTCCACTGAAGCCGCTGTCCATGTCACAGCCAACAGGCGAAAGGAGGTCGTCTGTGGGACTGACCGAGGATAACAGTTCCTCCGTGGACGCTCCCCGTTGATCCTGCTGTTCATCCTCGTCGTTGTTATCGACCACGGTGGGCATCAGCATCGCCTCCACGCTCAGGTTCAATTCACCGAGGACACGACGATGCCGTGACTGTACACGTCGCACCTCTTCTGCCACCAGGGATCTCCTCGAACCGTGCAACGATCGGTGGCACTGTCTGCTAATTAATTCCACGGTCCATTAGTATTTACGAACGTTCGCCGCTTGCGTTTACACTCGTGTTGTATAAATAGCGTTCTTTGGACAAAGAATAATCGGCCGAGGAATGTTTCTTAATTCACAGTTGTTAAAACTGATATTAAGATAATTGAAGAACCGTATTATACTGTATACGTCTTTGTTACAGATATTTGGGGTGTAAACCAAATTTTGTACTTTTAAGTAAGTTCGTGGTGGGCGCGTTTAATATACTCCTCGCATCGTGACGTCGCTGGTAATTAGAATTTTTCGGTTAATGCGTGAAAAGGTATCATATACGCCAATGAAGATTTGAAAAAGCTGTAACTATAATGGCAAAGCATCAAATCTGTATCTTGTCGAATAAATACTGCACATGATACTCGTATTGCAGTGAAAACGGGCCCAAGAGAGAGGGCCAGTTGTCCACTTGAACCGCGTTCAACTCGCGTCATTTGAAGTTCACTTCGCGTCGGACGAATGAACGTGCGTATTCATCAGCCATTTAAATTGAATGAAACGTAATTCAACGCGCTATCATCATGGGTACTTCTATCGATCGTAAGAAGCCCGCGTATATCCCTTGAAAACGAACACCGTCTTCCGGTTCTCATGATATCCACAACGTTGGGATAGACTTCCATGCGGGGAAGACAAAAAAGAAAGCCCGACAGAGAAACGATTAATTTCAAGGAAATTATTTAGCCCGATTTTCAGACAAATCCGGCAGTTTCGTTTTATTGATCTTTTGCTGTATGTTCACCTTAAGGATTATACAGTACGGATTTATAAAACGGAGAATGGAGAGGACAGAACTGATTTTAAGAATTCTAAACAAAGCCGAGAGAGTTTCATTTTATAGATCCGTTAATTTAAAGTTAAATTCCAGACATTTTATTTAGAAAAATCGAGAAAGAGGGAATTGAATTGTTCCATTTCAATTCAGACATGCTATACAGACTCAATTAAATAATTTCCTATTCAATTTCTACTTCGAATTCCCTATATAACTACCCCCCCCCCCCCCCCGCTCAATCGGGGGGGTAATTAATTGATTAATTAATATTTCATTTCTCACTTGATCTCTGATATCTCCTCGTAAATGTTCTCCTCCGTGCCATATCTCGTCATGTACGTGTGCCTTTTGAATGTCTCGGGCCTCAGTTGTTGCTGTTGCTGTGGCAGCACACGATTCAGGCCCACTTCCGCCGGATATGTACCGTGCAGCCGACTCGGGCCTGGCTCGTAGTAAGCGTACGAATAGTCCTGAAGGGGATGCTGGTGAGTTGAGCTCGTCATGGCAGACGCCACCGATCCAGGATCCACTAATCCAGTGCATGCCATCTAAGATGGGCAAATACGATTATTATTCAAATTAATTGTCATTCATAACAGTCGTGCGCAATATCTTCTTAATGAATTAACCCTCGTGCATATATTTTGATCAAATGAATCTAAACTCGAGGCAAGAGTATTCTCCTATTTTTAATCCTTCTGTAGCTTAGATAATTAATATATATTGGAGCAGGTGTCTTTCGCAAAAAGCGAATGGACGGAAAAGTGTGTTCATAGAATGGGGATCCAGGGTTGTATTGATATACTTTGTCGAGAATATAGAGAAGTATTAAAGGAAATACGGAAATGAATGCACGATTTTCCATGGAAGGGTTAATTTACTATTATCCTATTACATACTATAATAACTGATCTTGGAACTTGCGTGGGAAATTGGACAAAATAGTAGGATATTAAATTTATATTTTTAAGGTAAACTACATTATTTATTTTATATTCGTTTCCTGTGAATGTATGAAAATTTCAGTCACTTTGGCCATGATGCATTTGTCAATTCCGTACAAGGGTTAAAGTAATAATAATATATTATTATCAGATTGATAATAATAATAGCAATAACAATTCGATGTTGGCACACATTAATATCGGCGCCTTAAAAACGTAAGGCAACAAAAGGATTAGTACAACAACCTGTTATTCTGCTCACCAAGCATTAAGAAGTTACACTTTTTGCAACGTGCAATTAAATTAGTTGCCTGTTGCAAAATAAATGTTCGCAATTCGAATATAAGGAAGCTACGATTACACGATAGGCTTGGTATAATGTTTAACGCGTACCATTAATCAGTATAATATGTATGCTATTACCCTATCATGTATGCTATACATGTGCGCTATAGCTGATGCAAAGTAGCATATTAATTCGAACGTTCAACATGGTCTGAATTTTAATAAAAGAATGAGTAAGTCCGACAGGAGGGATTCTCTATACTTAATTGATCGTTTAAAATGCTCTTCAAGTGCCATTAATATCATAGTAACCATCAAATGTAATTTTCCAAGTGCAATTGAAATTCTACTAATAATACACGATTATGATTCATACTACATTCATACAGTCTTATTATATAACACCGTAATAATATTGCTGCATATACATATATCACACGCGATATTAATTAGAGGAAAATTGGTATTGTTGAACAATTGAGAATGTTAAATTGTGACTCAATACAGTAGGCAAATTAGTTACAGGGTCAATTTAGAATTGTGTATACGCCGTTTAAAATATAAACTATACACAATTTAGTATTGTATACTGTAAATTATACCTGACTGTGAGGCGGTGGATAAGGTGGAGGTGGTGGAAATTCCAGGTTGATTCTTCGCGGTGTCGGTACACCTGACGCCATTCCTGGTCCCCCTAATGACGAAGCCATGATGCATCGTTCGTCTAATTAATACGCCTCTTTCTCATCGTTCTATTAATTTTCTGCAAAAATTGTACCATGAATAATTACTAACACTCCTTCATTCACTGTATCCTTCAAGCATTTGTCTTTTTCAGAATTCGAATGTTATGGAAGTGAACAACATTCACCAAAATAACAACGCCAATATTTTGTTCATTATTTTCTGTGCTTCCTATTAATCACAAATTTTTTCTACATCAAACCAACACGATGGAGGTTTGAGGTTCCCCGACCTTGACCATCAGCAGATTTCGCGCAAGCTCTAGGGCTCGAGACTATATCCAGCCCACCCCATGAAGACAGAAAACGAATAACCTAATCGTCTCCTTTCATTACGAAATCCAGGGACCGTCACATACACTACAGAACCACAAGAGCTCTCAACGAAAACCAAGAATAACCGAACCACTTAATTGCACTAAATTGAGAACGAACTGTAACCGAAGTCGTTCCATTTGAACACGAAGCTCCTAATTTCGCGCAACCATTTATATTTCGCTTGCATCGTTGGATCACTTTACGCCCATTAATCGTAAGATCGTGTAAAATATTCCCCAGCAGTCCCTGGCAAATATACATATTCTATATCGATTCATTAGAACCGTGCTATAAAAGGGAGCATTATCTACTGACTTTGCATGCTGGTTCACATCGAGAACCACCTTTTTTCTTACAGGAATTCTCTCGTTCGCGTGTTTTTTTCGGCGGAAAACGCAACGGAGCGTAAACACTCGGGAGAAAAGTCGTCGATCGGGAACACAGTCGATCCTTTCAGTGGAATCCAGCGACGCGTGCAGCAGGATATGTCGTTCTTTAGATCCTCGAATACGTAACGAACGGTCCACGCGATTACAGAACGGGAAATATATCATTAGACTTGTGTGCCCGAATAACGCATCTCCTCCGTGAACTGATTCACTCGACGTAAGTGTACGTCAGGGCTTTTGAGAAAATGCAAGGATCATTGCCCTAACGAGAAGTTAAATGAGTTATTTTTCTAAATCAATGGTATACGTATACAACATCAATTTGTGGGACTAAAAATACAATTGCAGCACATGAATACTGCTGCAGGATTATAGTTTAACGAGAATTGCACTCCATGCTCGGATTTATCTTGTACAGTGCATGCTGCTGATGTGAAACTGATATATATTTTTTTTCAATTAAATATAGGTTTTAACCCAAGTCATTCATCCAGTATGTACATACACTTAATTCCATTGCAATTGACGCGAAGGATAATTAAATATGCTCTTCAGCAGGGAACAAAATTAACTTTGCAAGAATATTAGGAGAGCGTAGAGGAGTTTGAAATAAATTTTCAGGCCTAACCGGTTTCGCGTGGGCAAGGTATAAAAGTTGCAGGTACATACTCTTACTTTCTGGAAGATCGCGGGAACTTTTAAGAGGCACACCGAGATGTTACTTTATGAACGGAAGAGTCGTTCCGGCTGTACTAAAGAGGAGAGACGAAATTAAAATAGGAGGCGTTCCGTTAAGCGAGATATAAAGATCGTGCACGATGTTCGTCGTAGAAAAAAAGGAAGAAAGAAAAAGAGAGAACAGACAGGTGCGGGACGTGATGCGCCGCGACGATTGAGATTCAAAACGCAGCATATAATTCGCTAACGTCGTACACACTCACCGACGTGCAATAATGTTCGCCGGGTGTGAGATCCAACTAACAAGGTAAACGTGTTGTTATTTGCGACGCTCGAGTATACGTTTCTTCGCCTGTTACGACGATGATGATAGAAATTAGTATGTTAATCACGGTGAATGAGTATGATATCCCGAATATTCGTTCCTAGAATTTACGGAGCCTGCTGGATCGACGGAGAACTAATAAAAATCGCAACAGTTCCTTAGAAATGTTCCTTAGAATCTTGATTATATTTTTAGGAATTTTAAGACTGCACGTCCGCCAAACTACATATGTACTTAATAGTTTTGTCGTTATATTTATTCTGTATGTAACGCAGCGTCTTATGTTCTCCAGACCAACTATACATACATAGGTGTACATTGAACTGAAGAATTTATTAAACGTCTCTTGTATAACTTTAAAAGGATAGCCCTTACTTTGCAATTCATATTCAATGTATTGGGGGTGTTTTTCGTCTGAGAAAATTGAGACTCGACTGATGTGGAGAAATAATCATACAAAAAGCGTTATATAATCATAAAGATATTGTGTCCGCGGAAATGAACTTGAAATTCCAGTTATGTAGGAGGCGTAAAAGAATGCAGACGCCAGAACGAAGCGACAAGACACGTTACTCTCGTATGATAAATGGCTGGTGTCTGTCTTCGTCTACCCACGTAATTTCAATGCAGTCAATTACCCGCTAACGTGATTTTGTTGCTGTATTATTCCCCTTTTTACAGGGAACGTTGATTCGAAATTATTGACACTCGGAGATTGGCGTGCGCAGAACAAGGAAATGCGAAATCGACAGTGCACAACCCTTGTGCAAATTGAAATCTCGTTACTTTGTTTCACGTCTTTACTATTCCCGCGCTCTTTGGTCAGTAGCGACCCTCCGTATGCTCATTTTGAATTGAAGTACCGAAAACTAGTTAAATACGTACTGTATAATTGAAATGCAATATGTCTAATATAATATTTAATTTATAGTAGGAATTTTGACGCGGGCGCATATGTTGCAAAATGTGGGGGTTATTTCAACAGGTGTTCTTCCGATTACACTGACTAGCGTAGCGCATCAGACAAACGCTTATTCAGAGCTTTCAAATAACTTTCCTTGATACAGATAACGATGAAAAAAATTGATTTGCACGATATTATTATTCCTTTAAATATTTAATTTCGCGGAAATTATAAGTACAGGTATGGAATTAGTACGGAAGTATATACGTAACACTGTAATTCTAAAATGGAATTCGCTGCAACCGCCCAACTTAATGAACCACTTGCCTTAATTACGTAGTCCATATGCTGTCTTACGGCTTTCCATAATGCGAAACGCCCGTTCCTTGCTGGGTTTACGGTTAACTGCGATTTCGCAGGAATTTATTCCCCCCAAATATTTCCGATAACGTTTATATACGTGATTGATATTCACGATATCAAACATCGAATATCAACACTTCAATAACGCGAGAGAAAAGGGGAGACCGGATATTTAAATGACGATCTTCGCGTGCCTGTGTTTATCATCATCACTGTTAGAAGAAAATTCGATGATAAATATAATATTTAATATATTCTATAAATATATGTGCCATTTGCAGTATGATTGCTATTGCCAGAAAACTAATGTATCGATCAACAAATTCAGAAAATGCTTGCATGCGTGTACCTAATAAAAATATAGATATAAACACATATTTTTGATTTTGCAGTCCACAAATAGTCGTATCAGTATCACCGAGGCCGCTTAAACAAAGGCATAGATGGCTCAAAAACACAGGCATCCTCCAAGTTGAAATATTATTTCCGGTATGTCCTGTGTCTCGGCCATGAATATACGCATATTTTCGGCAGCCATCGGTATTTTTGGACCCGGTCCAACAACTGCCAAAGCGAGATGTAAGAAGGGCTACCGATGATGTCGATTCCCTCCGCTTTTACTATATGTACCGAAAATAGGTACATTGCAACCTCGTGTATATAACGACTTCCACGCTGTTGCGTACGAAAGCACGCTTCCCAAAATCCCTAAAACCGAGAAGAAGCTTCTTAACCTGCCACGCCGAATATTCGTTCCACTGCCATATCGTTTCAACCCCCATGAATTAAGTTGAAAAGGGGGGCTTTAAGCCAGTCGAAGTGTGTCCAATTTTGGAACGACCGACTGACTTCGGGTCACGTGCCATTATACCATTATTAACCTCTGTATAGTCAATTATACCCCACAAAGCATTTAGGGGAAAATAGGGAGAAAAATAGTAAATATGGTTATACATATGTACACATACTTGTTGCTGCTAGGACCGCGGATCGTTTTCTTCAAGAACGATACGTATGTTCGTAGCCCGTAACGTTTCTCACGATCTATCACACGATGTAAATGGTATTTCGAAATGGGAACACGATACCTATTGGCTCAACGATTATGAATCGAAGCCGGCACTCCGCAATGTATAAGCCAATGGTACATATACATATACCAGTGACCATGATTGAGAAATTTGTTGAAATGAAATTTCGATCGAGGCAGACAATTTAGCAATACATCTTACATATTATCGGGTAAAGTTAATGAAAAACTTGGCGATGGTTAGGTTAGGTTAACTAATTGTACAGTTTTTGCCAGTCGAGTTAAAGGGCCTTGTTCGGTTGGCTCGCCGGACCGACCAACAGTTTAAAAAGTTAATTGAAATGATCGGGTCGCTTAATAGATGGCGATATCGCACGGTACCTGGCCACAGACGCGAAGAAAAAACCACTATGGCCACACGAAACAATGGGGACGGATGATTAATAAAATGGAGTACAATATGTACACTTACCTCGCGGGAAAAGCGATGCACGTTTTCACAGACGACCCACGTCTCGTTATGTTGTTGACCGTTTCGAATCCATTCGAAATTGGGAAAAAAGTCGCGCGACCGTTTCACAGCGTAAACACGCTCAACGGGGCAAAGATCGGGCCACGCACACACAGATAGAAAACACAGGAATCATTCGTTCGCGCCTCGTGCTTAGATAGTTTTGCGTTTGCTCATTGTTGAATGTGGCCAAACACGCCCCCTTGAGAGACCGGTCGACCGAGGAATGGAGCAGAGAAAGGAGGAACAAAGAGAGAGAAAGACAGAGAGAATCGCAAAGCGAAGATAGGGACACAGGATGGTCGAAGGAAACGCAAGATGAAAGGAGCAAGAGAATATGAGGCGACGACACCAGGCCGAGGGATAGCACGCCGAGCGAAGTTTCTTTGAAATCACGGAACACTTTGATGCACTCGATTCACTTATTTAACGCGGATTGATAATCGATCAGCGATCGTAGACGGCTTCCCGTGATCCATCGGGACACCGACCACCGGTGTGATAACCAGCCAGTCGATGATTATGCGACAACCCCGCGAAACGCGTATTACGATTCGCTCTCTACGAACGAACAGTAACGAATCGTACCGATTTCACACGAAAATCGGTGTCTGGCGCGGTAAAGAAACTACATAGTACCGAAATTGTATACACTTACGTATGCATACATACGTATACATATACATACGTGTCAAACGTGTTCACCCTCTGACACCGTGCGATCTATTGTATTATCGATCAACGATATTCACCCACGTTAAAAAAAAACACTGTTATTGTTTCAGATCACAGCAATGCATAAGTCGTAATAAATGTGTATCTGCTCTCACGTTCAGATTCGTAGAAAACACACTAGACAAGCCGATCACGTTCGACGAATAAACACAGTCCGGCCGTACGGTTCTTCGTTTGCCTGAATCTCTCTTTCCAGCCCAACACACAAAGCGTTCCTCCTTGGTCGCGGTCCGGCTTCTACTGAGAAACAAGTACGCCAGGGGGCAGTCACGAGCAAGCGGTTCTCGAAGCCGGGAGCCTGAAAACCGTCTTCGGAAATGCCCGGTACGCCCGTTCATGCACAGTTTCGTGGATGTATACGAGACGAACGAGCAACCCAGGAAAGTATATACGATCCACCCGCTCACCTCGCTACTCGGACCCAAGACGACGATGTCCCATTGTTTCGTTGCTCTTGGCTCGAGAGTGCGGCACACAGAGGCAGATATGTATATAGCGTGGTAGCGCACGTGCACGCCCGATCAACACAATTTGATCGTAGCACACGTACAGGCAAGTTAGGGAGCACGCACACGATTCCAGGACCGTACACTCGACGCTGTATAGCCACCGACCAGTCACGCACGATCTTTCGGTCGTATATGAATGCCGTAGTCCGGTTACCACCGGACCCGAGAACCCATCACGAACACAAACGTACTTACGGCCTCACGTATACGAGCTTCAGGCTCACAGACGTATACACTTCGCACACAATCACAGAATCTATCAGGATTTTGAAGTACCGGTGGAAATTTATTGTACTCCCTTCTTGTCACTTGTTCGCCTTTTCCCTTCAATCTTGCAGTCCTTTCGGCCAATTACACGTCCATAAAGAAGGGTATATTTGTATACATGTACTATTTACTGTTACATAGCAGTTTAATGCTTGGGCGATCCAATGAAGGGAAATAGAAAGCGACGAAAGGGAGATGGCTCTTGAATATGGGAGAGAGGGAGAAAGGGAGATGAAATGAAAAAGAGAAGTTAAGTGGTTGGGTCAGGGAAAGGGAAGAACTGGGTGCTTGGTGGGGGATGGTGGTGGGGAGAAGACGTCGAGCAACCGAACTTGACCCTCGATGGATCTGCATTTTCGTTGGTTTGTTTAGTCAACAGAAAATCTCGGGTTTTTAATTGCCCGAGAAAGCATACGTCGATGAAATATGATGCGTCTTACATGCGCAGAACACTTTCCGATGCGTTCTTATGCAGATTTGTTTCGCATATACGCGCTAATAAAGGTTTAGCTTGAAGTTAAACTGCTTATACTGATGAAGAAATGTTCGATTCAATGCAGTAATTTTTAAGCTATGTATATTAATATATCGTTTGAATGTAATAGTACTTTTATGATAGAAAATAATATTTTTATATATATTAATACGAATGATCGTTCCGTATAATAAGTAATGTAAGAATACCGCGCAATATTTTAGTAGAAAGAATTGTGAAAAATATAAAATGTAATTTGAAATTCCTTTCTTTATGCTAATGCCAATGACTGTCCCAGGGATAGTGTCCCTGTATTTTCTTCCTATTCTAGCGAATGGAATGCAGCGCCAGTGCTCCATTATGAGCTTCTAAATACATACATGAACATACAAGTACACATATACATATATGTATATACGTTGAATACGCAACAGGAAATTTGTTCTTACCAGACTCTGAACTAGATACATAGCACTTTTTACTTACAGGCACACGAAGATTGATTTATGTATCCAGCCAGCTGTGAAACCTTACAAATAACAGGTAATCTTAACTACTAATGAATTGCGTGCCAGCTGACAAATACGGAAATAATTCATTTAATTGTATACGAAATCAATTTTCAACCTATTTCCCCCCTTAATACGACAAATATCCTGCACCAAGTATAAACTAGAATTTATCGTAACACAATTCAAATCCGTATTTTTACGATTTAAACAATGAACGCATTTCAACTACTATCATTCCTTTCGAATTTATATTTTACTAAACAGATAACATTTCTGCAGCTCTGTGCATGCCTTTTTTAAAATACTCGAATGTCGATCCCGGCCGATTTTCACCAATCCGACTGGAGGCCCGCACACCATTAGCAATTTATCTATACACATTTTAGTGTCACGCGTTCTGAAGCATGTATGTATCTGTATGTATGCATGCGCGGGAAAGAATATTTCATTAACAGACGTGGCTGACGGACGAGCACGAAAGCAGCATTGATAAACGTAACTCGAAGCTGATCTGATAACGACTCATCGTAGAAAACTAATGGCGGACCTACCGCGAGAACAAGGAATAGTATGTACATATTATATATTTAGAAACGCATTAATTTTTTCCATTAACACATTTTATCATATGATATTTTGACAATGAGTCAGGGCTATTCAGTAGTTGCTACACAGTTTACGGGACTATCGCCGCCCTACGGCCCTCCGCTACCATACGCTGGTATATTGGCCAATAACATTGGTTTAGGTTAGAACACTTTGTGAAATAGTAGCATAATTGAGATTCCTAGGAAAGAGGGGACGGAGATGAAATGGCTTTTATGATCTCGCTATAAAGATATAAAATTTATGTGTTAAAAATTTCTCTCGAATATTGTTGGAAGTGCAAGCTACTGGAATGGATATACAAATATTTAGTACATACATTTTCATCGATTTTCGACAGAAATAACAAAGTTTCGTAGGGCTTTTATAGTTATGTAAATTGCAATGCTATTTTTCTGCAATTGATTATCTATTGAATAAATTCAATATTTTGTAGCTCCATGACGTTCTCAATTAAATCAAATATATAATTTCATTTAACACATTCCGTGCCACGTGGGTCGTATGTGCATCACGCTGTAAAGACCACCTTGTTGGTTTATGACATATATGCATTGCAATATTCGTTAAATTGCGAAAATCATTATGAGCAAGAAAACGGTATAACGTTTATCATGCAGTACAAAAAGAGTACACATTTTTATTTTAACAAATTTGCGCCATAATTGCTGCGCAGTTTAAGTCAAAGACTGTTACCGAAAATCGGTCTGGCACGAAGCGGCTGAATAAAGAAAATTTGACCTTCATCTGTCATTTATGCATGCATCAATTGAAAAGATAGCTACGTTTATTTACGCCCCCCTTGAATTCATTCCATTTTTATTTGAAACCTTTTTGAATATTATCAAAAACAGACCGGATGTTCCAGGTGAAAAAGTTAGGAACTTAAGGAACTGAGTCCTTATAGATATTTACTTCTTGTTAATTAAAAAGGGAATTTATGATAGAAAGATGTAGTAATATAAAGTTTTAATAGCTTTAATAACTATAAAAGTGAGGAAGCATTGCACGAACTAAAACAAGTATCGGTACTAGTGTTTTTATGATTATTATCTTTGATTGCACTTTCTTTTTGTATTTAACTATCGTCCAGCAGTGTATACATAAATACACATTTTCATTCATAAGCATGCGATAACACATGCTACACAAATTAATGTCAATACAGTAATATCGTTCGATTTGGTTCCAGATTCTAAAGTATCAAATATTATTTTCATATCAATATACAATTTATTTGATGACGAAAACAAAAATTCAGTTGGTGCCAGCAATCATTGCTTCTGCATTACCCGAACTGTTTACTATAATCCTATTTACGTATGTTGCGCTAGAATTCAAGAGGTTATCAGAACGTAATAACGTATCAAGCTATTTTCAACTTTCAATGAAAAGATTTCATTGTGCTCCGCCATTGCTCAATAAATTGATAAACGTTGCAATGCTTTGTTTATTATCTCCCGTTTCTTCTTTCATATTACTTGTATATTAATCATTGTTTCTACTGACATAAATTACGTTTACGTCGTTCAAATAAATGTAACAATTGTAATTAAACGTTCAGGCGTAATTAATAAGCAAAAATTACTCGAAACCACCGTAATCGTTACAAGATATCCCGTTGAAAAAATACGTCATTCGTCCATTGATATATTAAATAACACAAAATGGTTCCGATTTATTCGTATCAATCGTTTTCTGATTTTACCAACGAGGAAAGTGTGAAAATCTAGCAGGCGCCAAAGTACCGTGACTTTTATCCAGTGTCTAGTTTATGACAGCAGTAATGCGTGCGTAAAATATTTTCATTCAACATTCTTCTGACCGAGTACTATTGTATACTGGGCTAAAAATCAGGGTAATTTACGACCCACCGTGGATGACACTTGTAAGCTTGGTATAATCATACTAAACGCTAAAACGTCTAAAGTTTAAACCGCGGGGAATATATCTTGACAGCCAGTATGCTACGCACTGTTGTACCGTGAACTGTACTGACTGTGGGTGAGTTATCAAGGGAAGAAACTTGCGATAATAAGGAATTCGTTCGTCCACAGAGTGCGCAGATAGATCTTGAAATCGTGTAGGTGATAATCAACCATCCTTTAAGAGTAAAGAGTTTATTTAATTTCCTTTATTATTTTGGACTCTTCACAAATTTAGCTTTTTAAATCGTAGACTTTTCGAAATGTAGCCATTTAAATCTTAGACCCATCAAATATTACACCTTCTGACAATTCAAACACGATATAATTTTAATATTGAGAATTTTAAAAAAAGGGAATCAGTATGTCTCACGAATGGGATAAGTTTGCTGTCCACAAGGAACCGCCTGAGATACTTCGAACAAAGTTGGAGCCGCCAGTAAAAACCTTAATGGGCCCTGGACCAACTAATTGCTCGAAGCGAGTTCTTCGGTCCCTTCAGCATCAGATTATTGGTCATCTTCAACCTGAAGTCTATCAGGTACTCGTTTCACATTATTCATGTCGGAAAATTTTCATTGAAAACCGAAATTACTACTTAATAATCTAAAAAATTAGCAAATACGTACAATACTTATTCGCAAATTAATATCTACTCTTTCACAGAAAAATTCCATTCTTTTGCCAACTAAATTAATTACTCTATAATAATAACAATTACTATAGTAGAGTAACTATAGCAGTAAGAGTAAATGTATACAAAATTGTATAATCTTACCCATAATTTATAGATTATGGACGAAATTAAGATGGGCCTTCAATATGTGTTCCAAACTAAAAACAGGCTCACTTTGGCATTAAGTGCATCGGGCCATGGTGGTCTGGAAGCCTGTTTGGTAAACTTACTCGAACCGGGTGATACTATACTCATCGTCATGTGTGGGATTTGGGGTCAACGCGCAGCTGACATGGCTACCCGAATGGGTGCAAATGTAGGTGTTACACTACACACTTTTTTCACGAATCATTCTTAAAATTTGTACGTTTCGCTCCGTATAATTAACGTTGAAACGCAGGCGAAGCTGATCGAAACGAAGCACGGGAGGGGTATCACGTTGGATGAATTAACATTAGGTTTGGAGCAGTATAAACCGGCGGTGGTTTTCGTGGTCCAAGGTGAATCCTCCACAGGCTTGAAACAACCATTAGAAGGTTTTGGAGACCTTGTTCACAAGTATGTCACCATCAATCTTTAGACATTATTCTTGCCACATTGTTCAGTGGCCAATATTAAAACGAATTCAATTAAAATCTTTGCAAATAGGATTCTGTATTATACTTCTGTTTGTAGAAATCAAATTTCTGACAGACATAAAATTATCGTTACGCTCTACCAATAGATATCATCATTTCTGCCCAATTGAATATATGTATACATATACATATACGTACAGTAATTCTGAGCAATACAATGAATTTAATTACTTTTTTTAGAACGGTCAGCGTACAAACGAAAACAATACCTAAGACAATACATGTTATTGCAGATACGGTGCTCTCCTAATGGTTGACGTGGTTGCGTCACTGCCCGGTGAACCGTTCTTTATGGATTCATGGGGTATCGATGCCGCTTACACAGGTAGCCAGAAGGTTCTCGGCGCACCTCCAGGACTCGCTCCTATTTCCTTCAGTTCACGGGCAGAGTACGTGCATATTTAATGGTTTTGCGGTTTTCTTTTGAACCGCATATATACACACATGCACACAATACCGCGGAGAAAATAGTCTGAGAATTGGGACTCTATGTGATTCCTTTGGAATATCAATCGAATCTGTGAGGTCATCATGGCGACTCGCGGCCCATCCGTTGTTGGGTGATTCATAACGGCGAACGACTGATGAATTCTTATTCGATGATACTACAATGGCTCTCTATGTATATAAGTAACACCTCGTCATTATCGTGGATAATTCAGTTATATAAGTACATACAGCTATACAGTCATTCACAGTCAGTATCGTACAGGTCGTATCGTAAGAAATATGGAGTATAATAGTATTGTTTCTTTTTTTAATAAATGAAGAAAATGTTTAATTATTATTTATTAAATACCTATTTGTTTTATAATATTTATATAATTAGCTTTTATTGATATAAAACTCAATATTAGTATTAATATTACTACTATCTGCAACAGGCAAAAGCTGTTTCAAAGGAAGACCAAATCAATCTCGTTTTACTGGGATCTAACTGTGCTTGGTACGTATTGGAAATGTTTTGGAAACGAGGACCGTGTGTATCATCACACGATAAGCTCCACGTTGTTGTACGGACTCCGGGAAGCGTTAGCTGAAATTGCAGAAGAGGGCCTCAGGGCGATGTGGCTCAGACACGCTGGTGCAGCTGCCAGATTAAGAAGGGGTCTTGAATTACGGGGCCTTCGATCATATGTGAAAATTCCACGGTATCAATTGTCCACGATAACCCTCATAGAGCTGCCACCTGGCGTCGTTGATAGCATCGTTGTAAAACGAGCCGCGGAGAAGTAAGTCCCCTTTTTAACGAAACCAATGCAACTCTTCCAAACACTTGTTAGATAAATAATTAATATGTATGTATTGTACACTAGCAACATAATCATAAACTTAAGCTATGGGCATTATTCTAGATACAATGTTGAAATTGCTAAAGGCTTGGGCCCAACGAGCGGAAAAGTCTTACGAGTTGGATTGTTAGGAATGAATGCTACACCTCAAAAAGTGGATTTGGTTTTGCAAGCCTTAGATGAGGGTTTGAAAAGTAGTTCGTTGTCCAAACTCTGAAAATAAGAAAACAAGGTTTTAGTATCATCTAGTACAGCGTTTCTCAACTTGTTAAGTTTTTGTATTGAGCGTTACCTTTAACATGTAGATATTGCTGCAAAATATGCATGATTTTAATAATCGATGCAATTTAGTATACCAGTTTGTTGCAAACTGTATATTACAGACATTCGCATTGCGGTTTCATTGCAAACAAATAGGTTGAGTTATGCATAAAAAAGGTTGACAAACGCGGATGATTTGGAAAATCTTTTATTTTCGGTTATTTATGTATATGTATATGTAAAAATTTGTGGAACTGCACCATACACGAAGTATTCAGAATATTTTATAACAGTACACAACGGTTGTCATTTTATTCTTAATAATAAAGTCTTGTTAATTATTTCAGATTACAAACAATAAAACCCAAATCATATCTCCCAACATTCCCTATACATATACCGCCTGTTGAAATAAAACCGCAGTCGAGATATATTATGGACTTCCGTGGCCCATCGTGACTGCCATACCGACCTGGAATCTTAAGACTGATTTGAGCGTCCTCTTTTCATAGTGGTCAGTTGAAGAACTATTATTTACTGAACTGGGGAGGTCAAGCCGGAAGCGAGTGTGTGAATATATGTGAACGGTTTGAAGGAAATTAGCCAGGATTACCTGTTGGTTCAAGTAAAAGTTGGTCAGAAAACGTAGAAATCTAGTAGGTACAATCCTAGGATCGTAAATTCAGTAAAAAGTTAGTCAGAACCCGCAGAAGTACAGTAGGCACGAGCCTAAGGTTGTTGGTCCGGCTAAAAGTTGGTCAGAAAACGTTGAAGTCCAGTAGGTACAACCCTAGGATCGTAGATTCAGTAAAAACTTAGAACCCGCAGGAGTCCAAAAGATAGGACCCGAGGAGAGTAGTTCCGAAGATTTTCGGAAATTGCGAATACCGCCGAGCGCGACCGAGCGCGACCGAGCGCGACCGAGCGCTACCGACGCGCCGCGGAGTGGGGATGACGGAGCACGGCGCGAGCGGTGTCACTATCAATTCAAGCGTCGTATCGTACGGGTCGTTTATTCTGTCGAAGGTTAGCGACATACATCACCTTTCAATACAATAGCATCTCGGGGTTTACTTTACCACCGCATACGCTTGTCTATTAGCTTCTATTAATTAATACGCGTTTATTTAACAATCGTTTAACTATCGTGGATATATATTAAACTCTTTTTCGAGTCTCTTTTGCTGGACGCTTGACCGGTCATCCGGTACCATCGATTCTTTGATACGCGATAACTAGCCGTTTATTCAAATATCGGGTTAATAAATTTATTAGTTTAAACAGATGTTCGAATCTTTATTATATTTTATTACACGATTATTTGGATTCGATGCGGTGTTAAGGTTGTGTTTATTTTCCTTTCAATGTCACTTACATACCCTGTTACATATGTCCTTCCGCAACTTTGAATTCGATTCTGATTTTAGCACAGGTTTATCTCGTTGCTTTCCTTTTTGTTGTAGGTACAATGGATGATTGGTTGGTAAAGAATAATATATTGAAGCTGCAGGAAAGGAGTTCTGAGATACAATTACTGCGATGCATAACAATCAGTCCGATGACATATGATGAAGGACTGGTAACATTTAACTTATTATCGCAACGGTTTATGTATATAACTTGGTATCCGGCGGTTGGATTTCGATTGAAAGTTATTGAACACTCTCATTATTGTAAATAGATTTCAATACTCAGTTCTCTCTATTCGTATATCTATGTTCAATAAATAATGAAAACATTTCAAATAGAACTTACAATATATCATTCGCGATTGAAACTAGAGTCAGTAAATTTCATTAATTCTAAACGAAAAATTGAAATACGTTCATGTTTCGCTGCATATCGGTCGCGATTTCTATATAGCTTCACTAGTGTTCTTGTTGACACTTTTTGTGACATTGTCTTGTTGTGCCTTGGCACAAGTACGGTCAAATTGAATTTTCGATGCAGGATTACCCGCGTACTTACGTACTCGTTGCCATGCCCTTCAAGCATGATAAATAGTTTCGAGTCTTGATTTCTACAAGCAGCTACGAGAATTTATAAATGCGCGATATTGCTTACTTACTAGGATCACGATCACTTTTAAAACTCTGACATAGAACAGTCACAGTACGCTTTTGATAAATCATTTATATTAATCTATAATAATATATCTTGAATTGAGAACTAATAATACAGTAGTACTTCATTAAAAAAGAAAAGCAGTATTTCCTCAACAGACATACAGAAATAAGAAAGAGACAAATAAAATCACATGTGTATTGCATTAATTTCTACCTCCTCCCCTCATTTACTAACTTGTACAGATTTTCTTTCAGCAAATTTTGATGACCGCGCGCAATGCGGTTGGTAGACTCAGTGCTTGTTCCGTTAAAGTTCTTTTTATTATTTTTTGAGCGCAACCGCTCTTAATAATAATTAAACATAAATCAGAGTAATGAGACGCGAAATTAGAGTCAGTGTTTGCTCCGAAATAATACTCTCGCGAGATTAGAATCACTTTGTCAATCGTAAGTGTTCCATTAGAGTCAGTGTCCTGTTCGGCGAGTTCGGGTTTTCGGCCATCAACTTGACGAGTAAGTATCTCCTTATTTCTTTAATCTTGTATTGCAATAATCATTGATAATTAACCCATTCCAAAAGTACTGAAAATACATAGATTTTAATGTTGTTTGCTCTTTTTGAATGTTTCAGCAGCTTCCAAGGCTTCGCTGGCGACGAGCTTGACCGCACCCCTGGCGAGTCTGCAACCGGTGAGTGGCATGCTTTAAAGTTCCTCTGGTCACTCAATCATGTCGCAGGACGAAAGGTCCGAACCGACACGAGTGATTGGTTGTAATTACGTAGATTTTTCTGGCAAGCACTGTGACCATGGGTATATGGAAATATACTCATGAGTAGTAACTTCTTTACTGTTTTATATTATATGAGGATAGGTCTTCTTGTACAACGCGTTTTTAAATAGCTTGACAATTTTAAAAGAGGTCATATTCAGTATAAAATATATCAATATATATCTTTTTATAATAGAGGATTTAATTGAGTATCTATGAAACGATATTTAAATCGTTATTAAATATTAAATGAATATAAAGTAACGTCCAGTATTATACGTGCATTAGTTCGTAGTGGAGAAGTCGAATACCCTTCGACTTCGTTTACTTGTCAATTGCAATTACTGCACAGTTGTTATAAATTGTTAGTAAGAGTATAGTATTTCCTGATTATATATAAAGTAAAGGTACTTACTTACCTTATCAATTTTTTAAAACTACCGAATAATTTTATTATTCGATATCCATATTAGTCTTTAGCGTATAAAAATATCGATAATTTCACTGTTTCCGTATATGATATTAATTAAACCTGAATGTACAAGAAGACAATACGCGAACGGGTAGTTTTCGAAATCAAGGCAATCAATTTTTAAAGCAATCTTGCGTTTTAGAAGCAATGCCTTGATAACGAGAACGCCCGAGGATGTTTCAATTTAATTCAAAGTATATTAAAGTAGAGTCACTGAATAATTTCTCTATTAAAGTAGAGTCTTTGAATAATTTTCCTAATAAAGTAGAGTCATTGCACAATTTTTCTATTAAAGTAGAGTCATTGCACAATTTTTCTAATAAAGTAGAATCATTTAATTTTCTCTTTAATAAAGTAAAATCATATGTTGATCTGGTACATATACATAAGTACATATATGTATATTTAGCCCGTTAGAAAATCAATATGTCTTTATCATCTTTTTAGACGAGGATTTCCAGGTTTAACCCTTTCCGTGTTCACTGCCCGGATCCCACTCACGTGCCCCGGTGCTACTTGGGTGGGAAAACGGTGGTAGAGCACGATGACATTTTTTAGTTTATAAGCCATAAAATGATTTATTGTTGGCGACTGACAGTGCGTTGGTGTATCGTGCACGACGTAATATCCGCATTGTGTGTGTGGTTAGGCTGTGGATTTGCGTCGTTCCGTACTAAAACGTAGTTACTCTGACCAAGATAAGATGTCCATTAATTTAAAACAGAAACATCATTTTTGCTATTAACTGCATTAAAAATCCCTACTATACTGAGGCACGAAGTTTTTGTCATTTGAGATGACGGAGGCCAAATGCCAAAGAGAATTGAATATATTTATCAATTTGCTATCAAGTACCTTTTTTATCGGTGCTATTTAATTATTTTATTAAATATCTCAACCGCGACGTGGCTCTTTCCACGTGAACGCAAGGATCCCAGCCACTGTCAGTCGATTTCAGAAAAATGGTACGTACATTAGAGTGTGCAAGTTGTTTGACAGCACTTGGGTGTCGGGGGCGTCCCGGGACGCCTCCCTAGTGTAGGCTTTTGCGCCCAAGTGTTTGACTGAGAACCGTGGAGTGTCGTGTGTTGGTGTGCCTGTTTGCGATTTTTTAAATATAGGTCCAGGTAGGATAGGTAGCATACTTTCTGGTGTGATTGATAGTTATAAGTAGGTAGGGCCGGGCAGGTTGACACAGTCTCTGATCGGGTAGGCAATATTTCGCGTGTCCAACCTGTTTCAGGAAATCTGATTTGAAAAGTCGACGGTCAAGCTGTGGCGAGAACGAAAATGCGTTCGCCTCTGGCTTTGCCTATCGATTTTTCGAATTCTTCGCGGTCGTGGTCGCGATTCAGGCTCCGAAACGAAACGTGTTACATTATGCTCGAGGCTGCACGTGTGAACGAAGAACGATTGCAATTTTAATCGTAATCTTGCGATTTTCCGTAATCGCAATTTTACGATTTTATTTGGTCGTGATTCGGCCACGTGTGTTCCATTTAGCACCGCGGTTTAAACTCTTTATTTCACCTTTATAAGTTTTTCTTTGGTTTTCGATTAGAGCTTCGAGCCTAGTTTAAGTTTCAGCTGGCCCTTGGGTCCAACGAAAAGAAGAGGCTATATGCCGAAGAGGCCCGACAAACTGTCGCTCAAGAGGGCAACTACTAATGGCTCCCCATTCTTTTTAAGAATGGGGAATCATTCTTTCTTACTACTTTGTCACTGTGCTTGCATTTTCATTTGTAGAATATTTACTTGTACTTGGCCGACGCCCATTCCGGCCCAACGATACAGCCCTCCCAAAAATATCACGTTGCTTTAGAGTTGCGAAAAACTTGAAAACGGATTGAATTAGAGTTGCGTCAAATGCCACGCGGTTTTGCGAGTAGAATCGCGAAAAAGAAAACGAGTCTCGCGTATTATTGGAGTTGCGAAGTGACTCGCGGTTTTTAATTAGAGTTGCGAGCAAATGAAAATCGCGATGGAGTTAGCGTTGCGCAATGATGTCGCGATTGTTCTTGCAATTTTGCTGTTGTTATTGTTAGTTGAATTGTAGTATTTTATAATATATTTTACATATGAGAAAGTTTCTAGTGTTGCGGAATTATTTTCGCGTCTTGATCCTTCAGCTAACTTTTCAGAGGATCTTCAATTACATTGCTTTTTGATATTAGTAATAATTTATTGTTTGCTTTCTATCAACCATAATACATAGTGTTGCGAAATGATTGTATCGCGAGTTCCAGTTAGCGTTGCGTTGATTAATGATCGCGTTTTCAATTAGAGTTGCGAAAACCAGTCCCCAATTGCTTCCAATTGGAAGCCTGTTCCTGAGCCACCCTGGAGGGTAGCACATCATCGTCAGCCAAAGACAATGGCTGAATCTTCCGCGTTTAGTGTTGCGTTTAAAGAGAAAATTAGTGCATAGAGTATCGAGTCATTCTTTCATTAGTGTTGCGTCCAATCGCGATGTTGCTGATTTTTAGTACTATTAATGATTAACTTGTTTAATTAGAGTTGCTATTTGACATATTGAAGCACCACTCGCGTCAGATTCTTACAAATTTCTGTTGCTATTGAAGTTTTTAATATTTAATAGTAGTATACTAGCGTTGCGTTACATAAATATTCTTTAAATAATAATAATTTGCTGGTGGCCCTTCTGGCCACCTATGTTACTTCAAGCATTCCTTTTAATTTTTTTTCTTAATAATTATACTATCTGGAATGTCTGTTGATGGAAATGCTGCCAAACATTTGCATACATAATAGTAAATTAGAACGTACAAAAGAATATATCACTTTGGCCGAAATCCAATTACCTATTGTTATTAAAAAATAGCTGCATTTTTCATATCAATTCTGATTGATTAACTTCGCTAAAATTCAGTTATTACGAATTAAAAGCAGCTGCATTTTAGTATAAATTGGGGAGGCTTGGGGACGTCACTAATCCAATGCTTGAGATTGTTACAGATTCACAGATGAACCCAAATATGATATATTAAACAAATGGAAGTACGTCAGAGGCTCAAAAGTGGAATATATGTATACAATACAGATCCAGAAATATTATCAAATGCACGATTGGAAACTACAAAATTAAAGGGCCACCCTCGTCGATCCAATTTCTGAGTTTAAGAATTCATTTTTATAATACTTTACTAATTATTTCGGGTCTGTGTTTGTTTCAGAAGCATTCAAAAGAATCAGCTAAAGAAGCAGATACATGATAATACATACGTATAATATGACCACATCCCCGCCCTGCACCTGCCCCTAACCCCAGCTCTTTTAACTCACTACATTTATTAGATAATTAATTAGTTGGGCCCAACAATAAATCGAACAATACGTTTAGCTCCTTATATGTATAGGTAGGATTTGTTCGAGCACACAATCTTAGAACTTTATACAGGCAGGTTTTACACGAATTGAAAATATTGGACTTTTAATTAGGCAGGGTTTATAAATCCAAAAATTGTTTGCAGGTGCTGCAATTTTTGGGTACGACTTTTTATCTGTTCCAGGACACCATGGACCAAGAGATATTAATATGGGCTAATTGGAGAGGAATTAAGTATATGCATACTCATACCTATATGAGTATGGTAAAGTATCTATTACATTCGTGTGTGTTAGGATATTATTGAAATTGTTCTTTTCATGTAACTTTTAGATGTTATATTAGGTAGGGTGATTCTAGGTTTAAGTTAGATCTTTAGTCAGGCAGGACGCATTTGAATCTAATCTAGTATTTAAGAAGGGAGGATTTTTTTAAGCTGTGTCTTACAATTAGTTCTAAAGACAGCAGTGTACACTGCTGTGATAATATTTCGTTGTCTAGTTTTTAAGATTATAGGATAGATTTTCAAGAAAGTTTTATTTCAGGCAATTGGACTCATTTGCGGATTTTCTTACAGGTATCCTTCTGATATCCCATTTAGCTTTCGGCCGCGATTTTACCAAGTACTCCTCTTGTTGTCTTACTTGTACTACGACCAATTAATGATCGTTCTACAAATTGACAATGATAGGAGATTTTTCTTTATCAAAATCTATGTTAGAATTAGTTTTCGCGTAATTGGAGGGTGGAAGGGCCGTGGCTAGGGTGGGTCTCCATAGTAACCTCGCGCAGTAACCTCCACGTGGTGAGACCCGGGCAATCAATTATTTATCGTATAATTATTAAACGTTTAACAGACGTTTGATAATTATGTGGAAAATAATTCGAGCGAATTGACTGCGCATTGCACTTTCCCTTCTCATTCCCTTTTTCGCTTGATTCCCCTTTTTGGTCACTCCGTTTTCTCCTTCATTCTCTTTTTGCGCTCTGCCGGGAGCAATCACTCTCGTTACTTTTCTTCTAATTCATTTCACTACTGTTAGCTTCATTCCCTTTTCCGTTCTCGGCCCGGAGGACCGATGGTTGGGGACTCAGTGTCAGCGAGTGACGATGTGTGGGGGCGTGATTGTGGTTCTGGAGGAAGGATCCGAGGCACGCTGTTAGACTACGTCTCTAACGGTTGTTGGCTTTCGCCCTAAATCTGGGATCATGGTCGCGGTTCTTGCATTTCCGGGCTGCAGTGTCATCGTGAGCGGTGTGTGGGCTGTGATTGCGTTCCGGACAGGTGACCCGCCTAGTAGGAAATTCCTGCGAGTTAGACCACGCCAAGCACACCTTGGGGTGGCAGAAGGTATATGGGACATAATCTGGAATCGTGGTTCGGTCTTGCATTCCGTTCCTCAATGATTGCTGTGGCTCGGTATCGAAACTGGTGTAGATTCTAAGTCCTCTTACTGTCCGGACTCTGGGCCGAGGGCTCGCGGGCTGCTCGGTAGCAGTCACCCTCGTTACTTGCCTCCCATTTGATCCCACTTATGAGTTTACAATTTTTATAATACTTTACTCATTAATGCCTATTTGTCTTTGTTTCAGAAGCATTCAAAGGAATCAGCTAAAGAAGAGGATTGCTCATACAATGTATAATGTGGCCACTCTCTCACCCTGCCCCTGCCCCTGACCCTGCCCTTGCCCTTGCCCGTGCCCAGCCCCTGCCCAGTTTCCAGTTTTCTGTTCTAGGAAGGCATGGTCCACGAAATTAATATGGTCTAATTGAAGGGGAATTAAATATATGCATACTTATACCTAGATGAGTGTGATAATGTATCTGTTAAATTCCTATGTAGGCAGGATATTATTGAAATTGTTGGTTTAATTTTACTCTTAGATATTATATTAGGTAGGGTGATTCTAGTTTTAAGTTAGATCTTTAGTCAGGTAGGACGCATTTGAATGTAATCTAGTATTTAAGAAGGAAGCATTTATTTTTAAGGTGTGTCTTAGTTTTTAAGACAGCAGTGTACACTGCTGTAATAATATTTCGTTGTCTAGTTTTTAAGATCGTAGGATATATTTTTAAGAATGTTTTGTTTCAGGGAATTGAATTCAGATTTTCTTTCAGGTATCCTTCTGATATCCCATTTAGCTTTCGGCCGCGATTTTACCAAGTACTCCTCTTGTTGTCTTACTTGTACTACGACCAATTAATGATCGTTCTACAAATTGACAAGAATAGGAGATTTTGCTTTTTCAAAAACTATATTAGAATTAGTTTTCGCATAATTGGAGGGTGGAAGGGCCGTGGCTAGGGTGGGTCTCCATGCGCAGTAACCTCCACGTGGTGAGACCCGGGCAATCAATTATTTATCGTATAATTATTAAACGTTTAACAGACGTTTGATAATTATGTGGAAAATAATTCGAGCGAATTGACTGCGCATTGCACTTTCCCTTCTCATTCCCTTTTTCGCTTCATTCTCTTCTTTGCTTTATTCCTTTTTATTTCTCTGCCGGGATCAATCACGCTCGTTTCTTTTCTTCTAATTTATTTCACTACTATTAGCTTCATTCCCTTTTCCGTTCTCGGCCCGGAGGAGCGATGGTTGGGGACTCAGTTTCAGCGAGTTACGATGTGTGGGGGCGTGATTGTGGTTCTGGAGGAAGGATCCGAGGCACGCTGTTAGACTACGTCTCTAACGGTTGTTGGTTTTCGCCCTAAATCTGGGATCATGGTCGCGGTTCTTACATTTCCGGGCTGCAGTGTCATCGTGGGGCGGTGTGTGAGCTGTGATTGCGTTCCGGACAGGTGACCCGCCTAGTAGGAAATTCCTGCGAGTTAGACCACGCCAAGCACACCTTGGGGTGGCAGAAGGTATATGGGACATAATCTGGAATCGTGGTTGCGGTCTTGCTTCCGTTCCTCAATGATTTCTGTGGCTCGGTATCGCAACTGGTGTAGATTCTAAGTCCATTTACTGTCCAGACTCTGGGCCGAGGGCTCGCGGACTGCTCGGTAGCAGTCACTTTCGTTGCCCGCTTCCTCAACCACTTCACCCCTGCTTGATTCATTCCACTTGAGTGTCCAGCCTATGGCCTTTACTAATTCAATGCACGATATTGTTACAGATTCACTTCTCAGAGGCAAGACTGGAAGCTATTAAGAGCCAGCCTCGTCCATCCCATTTGTAAGTTCAAGATTTTTAAAATACTTTACTAATTTCTGTCGGTTTGTCATTGTTTCAGAAGCATTTCAAAGAACCCGTTAGAGAAGAGGATTGCTGAAAATATTTACAATGTGACCACACTCCCACCCTGCCCCTGCCCCTGCCCCAGCCCCCGTCATTTTATACAGGCATGTTTTACACAAAATGAAATTATTAGACATTTAATTAGCAAGGGTTCATGAAACTAAATATTCATTCACTGTGTTCTAGGACACCATGGACAACGAAAGTAATTCCTCTTCAATTAGTCCATATTAAGTATATGCATGCTTATACCTACATGAGTATGATAAAATATCTTTTAGATTCCTATGCAGGTAGCATATTATTGAAATTGTTGTTTTAATTGAACTCTTAGATATTACATTAGGTAGGGTGATTCTAGTTCTAAGTTAGATCTTTAGTCAGGCAGGTCGTATTCGAATCTACTCTAGTATTTAAGAATTTAGGATTTATTTTTATGCTATGTCTTAGTTTTTAAGACAGCAGTGTACACTGCTGTAATAATATTTCGTTGTCTACTTTTTAAGACCGTAGGATATATTTATTTGGGAAATATATTTATTTTATCGTAGGATATATTTTTAAGAAAGTTTTGTTTCAGGACATTGAATTATCTTGCAGATTTTCTTTCAGGTTTCCTTCAGATATTCAAGTTAGCTTTCGGTCGCGAATTTTCCAAGTACTCCTCTTGTTGTTTTACTTGTACTACGATCAATTAATGATCGTTCTACAAATTGACAAGAATAGGAGGTTTTTCTTTTTCAAAAACTATATTAGAATTAGTTTTCGCGTAATTGGAGGGTGGAAGGGCCGTGGCTAGGGTGGGTCTCCATGCGCAGTAACCTCCACGTGGTGAGACCCGGGCAATCAATTATTTATCGTATAATTATTAAACGTTTAACACACGTTTGATAATTATGTGGAAAATAATTCGAGCGAATTGACTGCGCATTGCACTTTCCCCCCACATTCCCTTTTTCGCTTGATTCCCCTTTTTGGTCACTCCGTTTTCTGCTTCATTCTCTTTTTTGCGCTCTGCCGGGAGCAATCACTCTCGTTACTTTTCTTCTAATTCATTTCACTACTGTTAGCTTCATTCCCTTTTCCGTTCTCGGCCCGGAGGACCGATGGTTGGGGACTCAGTGTCAGCGAGTGACGATGTGTGGGGGCGTGATTGTGGTTCTGGAGGAAGGATCCGAGGCACGCTGTTAGACTACGTCTCTAACGGTTGTTGGCTTTCGCCCTAAATCTGGGATCATGGTCGCGGTTCTTGCATTTCCGGGCTGCAGTGTCATCGTGAGCGGTGTGTGGGCTGTGATTGCGTTCCGGACAGGTGACCCGCCTAGTAGGAAATTCCTGCGAGTTAGACCACGCCAAGCACACCTTGGGGTGGCAGAAGGTATATGGGACATAATCTGGAATCGTGGTTCGGTCTTGCATTCCGTTCCACAATGATTGCTGTGGCTCGGTATCGAAACTGGCGTAGATTCTAAGTCCTTTTACTGTCCAGGCTTTGGGCCGAGGGCTCGCGGGCTGCTCGGTAGCAGTCACCTTCGTTACTTGCCTTCCGTTTGATCCCATTTATGAGTTTAACATTTGTATAATGCTTTACTAATTATGCCTCTTTGTCTTTGTTTCAGAAGCATTGAAAAGAATCAGCGGAAGAAGAGGATTGCTTACAATATGCATAATATGACCACACTATCACCCTGCCCCAGCCCCTGCCCCTGCCCCTGCCCCTGCTACTTGCCGATGCCCTTTTATACATGCATGTTTTACACAAATTGAAATTATTATACTTTTAATTCGGCAGGGTTTATGAAAGTAATAATTGATTCTGTCTGTTCTAGGATACCATGGGCAACGAATTTAATTCCTCTTCAGTTAGTCCATATTAAATATATGCATACTTATACCTATATGCGTATGGTAAAATATCTATTACTTTGCTGTGTGTTAGGTATTATTGAAATTCTCCTTTTAATTGAACTCTTAGATGTTATATTAGGTAGGATGATTCTAGTCTTAAGTTAGATCTTTAGTCAGGCAGGGCGTATTCGAATCTAATGTAGCATTTAAGAAGGGGGTATTTATTCTTTTGCTGTGTCTTAGTTTTTAAGACAGCAGTGTACACTGCTGTAATAATATTTCGTTGTCTAGTTTTTAAGATCATAGGACATATTTTTAGGAAAGTTTCATTTCAGGAAATTGAATTACCTTGCAGATTTTCTTTCAGGTTTCGCTCTGCTATTCAATTTAGCTTTCGGTCGCGAATTTTCCAAATACTCCTCTTGTTGTCTTACTTGTACTACGATCAATTACTGATCGTTCTACAAATTGACAATAATAGGAGATTTTTCTTTTCCAAAAACTATATTAGAATTAGTTTCCGCGTAATTGGAGGGTGGAAGGGCCGTGGCTAGGGTGGGTCTCCATGCGCAGTAACCTCCACGTGGTGAGACCTGGGCAATCGATTATTTATCGTACAATTATAAAACGTTTAACAGACGTTTGATAATTGTATGGAAAATAATTCGAGCGAATAGACTGCGCATTGAACTTAGGATTCAAAGTACAGTAGTGCACGTTTAATGTTCGTTTTTTTCTCCCAACTCTTCTTCCTTTGGTCTTCTGAATGGCGGTCTTAAATTGGTGTTCCCCACCAATTCTTGGATTTGCTCAGATGAATCGCGAATGGATCCAGCGTCCGAGTTATTTCAATTTGTGATCAGCAATGGAACAACAGTTCGTGGAAAGCCGAATCCCCGGATAGTATTCGGTAGGTAGCCCCTAACCAGTGATTATTAAGGGGGCATTATTGGTTACTGTACTCATTTTAGTGGACACAATCTTATGTTCTTATTATAATTACTTTTGAATTCTAGTTTCTATTTTTGTATCTACATATTTGTAGTTGTAAATATTACGAATTATTATCTGTCGCTCTAGAGATAATTCTTTAGTAACATAATTCATATATGTTGCGCCTTGAGAATTACATTTTCTTATTCCTCAAGAAGCCGTGTTTTTTTGTAATAGAAATATCCATGTATATATTTGAATTCATAAATTAATTGATAGGTGTAAAGATGTGTTTGAAACTGCGCGGGTCTCTGCCATATCTACAGTGCCTGCTATGGTTTCGCCATCTTTACAGAGCTCCTTGAAATTGCTCGTGCCTCTTACTTATCTTAAGTGTAGGTATGGTAGAGTCCGAGTAGTTCAAGAAGATTTGGAAAGATGGCGATATCGTAGCAGCCGCGAGTAGTTTCAAGGAGTTCCGTATAGATGGCAATACTATAGACCACTTTGGGTGTAGATATAACAGGAATACGAGTGGTACGAAACTTCAAGTAGTTGTTTATAAATAGCGGTGCGATGAACTTAATTAAATTTGATTATTGATGTCTTCATTTACATTATCATGTTAGTAATTCTGAGAAATTGTTCCGTACTCTCATTTACAAATGAATAAAGTGTTAGGAAACTCAGTATTACAGTCTATATTATAATTAATATGTGTAGTAACGCTGTATGCTCCATTGTTCAGTTCATTCTACCACAATCAATCTCTATAGCAAAGGTAAATATATTTGTGAATATTTTTTTCTTTAAGCACATTTTCCAGCATGCAATAAATACATACATACTGTACTAAGAGCAGTATTATTCTTTGTTTCGGTCTCGCGGCAATGAAAGTTGGGGTTAGTGTACATATAACCTCTCTTTACAATACTGTCGTAACTCTTGCACTCTCATCTTCCGTTTCGCCCTTCGTTTTTAAACCTTCTCTACCTTACCTTATCTCTTTATGACTCGTCTATTATACAGCTTTTCTTTTCCGCTCTGTTTCGTTTCATATTTCTAAGTCATTCTGATATCTTATCATCTCTAGTTCTATACATTCCGTTAATAGGTTTTCTAACGCTCCAAATTTTTGTCTGCGTAGGTCACAACTTTCATTCTTTTCCTTCTCCCAGTATTCCTTCGACCTTTAACCTGTTGCGGTCCACGTTGCATTAGCAATTTTGTCCCAACTGGTCTGCACAGATTTACCGCAAATGTAACGCAGTGTCGAGTGGTGCTCGACATAGGACTTGCTGGAACAGAACGCTGTGTCGATTGATGGTCGACATAGGACTGCAAAGGGTTAATGCTTTCGCATTATGGCTATTGCTTTAATACCTCTCCGTCAATTGTTTTACTTACGCTCCCATCAAATTCAATCTTACGGGACTTGTTTTAATCATTTTTAAAGAAAAAATACTGTACTCTTTCTCTTATGCTTCCGATTTGGCCTTCCCTTCATTCTTTTTCCTCTAAATATCTCTTAACAATTTTTCTCTCTCCTGTTACATACTTACTAATATATGTTTTGTGTGTGCAGGTTTTGCAGACAAAGAGTAACGAGCATCGACCAGCACTTCTCATCCTGCGTAAAAGCAAGAAAGAAGAAAGAATAATTCTTGCCACATACTTTAGTTATAGTAAATTGGTTTATAAAAATAGTTTGTAACTATTAGCGTGTAACATTAATTTAGAACAATTGTGTAACTAACTGTTATGTATATCTATTACATATTTTATTTTATATTCAGTTTATTCGGTAGATCTCATATAAACTTTAATATTACCTTTACTACAAGTTCTACTGAATATCCTAAATAGAAAAGGAAAGATATTATAATAAGCAGTTTACATATGCACAAGTTACACAATTGTTGCAATTTAGAATAAGCTTTAGCATATATAAGTTTTACCTGTAAGATGTATTGTAAATTAACTTCATAGAATAATTTATAAGTATTAGATTATTTATGTTTATAGTATTTTTTATATTACACAATTTAGTTGTTCGATGTACATATTGTAAATACGTGTAAAGGAAGAATATTATAGTAAGCATTAGCTTGTTAATATGAATTGCAACATTTTTGTAACTTGTATCTCCATTGATTAGTTTAAATAAATGTACAATGAAAAGAATACCACTACTCTTTTTATTTTCACATCTCAACAATCCTTGAAAGAACCTACATCCAATTCCTTACACAAGAAGTACCGTGGACGAACTTTAAATGCAAAGTCCTAAAGCGAGAAACTTGTCAAAAAGGCCCTATACGTTATTAAAGACAGCAGTCTTCATTTCTTGCAATATATGTTGGCAAAAATTCACAAAATTAACCGCCCGGAATTTCCTGGAGTTCGACGTCATTTCTTAGAATTGATAAGGTTCGAATACCTCCTCGCACATCATATTCTCCTGATTCAAATCCCAGATTTTCAGCGAGATATTTTGCCAGAAACCCAGAAATTTCAGCGCTCGGAAATTCCTGGAACACGACGTCATTTCCAAGAACTACCAGGCTCGGATACCTCCTCGCATATCATAATCTCCTAATACAAATCCACGATTTTCAGCGAGATATTTTTGTCAAAAACCCAGAAATTTCCGAGCGCTAATTTTTCCGCGTTTCTATGAAAAATTTCTGCTGAAAATCGTGACTTTGTATCAGGAGAATATGATGTGCGAAGAGGTCTTTAATCGCAACAATTCTTGGAAATGACGTCACGTTCCAGGAATTTCAGAGCGCTGAAATTTCTAGGTTTCTGTCAAAAATATCTCGCTGAAAATCATGGATTTGTATCAGGAAAATATGATGTGCAAGGAGGTATTCGATAGCAGTCATTCTTGGAAACGACATCACATTCCAGGAATTTCCGAGCGCTGAAATTTCTGGGTTTCTGTCAAAAATATCTCGCTGAAAATCGTGGATTTGTCTTAGGAGAATATGATATGCGAAGATGTCTTTAAACGCATCAATTCTTGGAAATGACGTCACGTTCCAGGAATTTCCGAGCACTTAAATTTCCCGGGCCCCCATCAAGTCGTTATATTAATTTTTGAGTAAACTCTAGAGTTAGTAATGTTCAGGTCTGTTTTTACAAGTTCTCCGCTCGTGAACTTTGCATTTAGTTCCTGCACGGTTGCACTTGTTTAAGGAATCGGAATTAGGTCTTTTCAAGGATTGTAATGGTGTGAAAATAAAAAGAGCAGTAGAATTCCTTTCATAGAAGATTTATTTAAACTAATCAATGGAAATACAAGTTACAAAAATGTTGTAAATCAAATTTACAAGGTAATACTTATGAACTATTCTTTTATATATACTTAAAATAGATCGAACAACGAAATCTTGTATTAATTCTAAACTAACATTTATGTAACACTAAAAATACTATAAACATAAATAATATAATACTTATAAAATATTCTTTCATTTTATATTTAGCTCATTTAGTAGAACTTGTAGTAAAAGTAATATTAAAGTTTAAACCAGATCTACCGAATAACCTGAATATAAAATAAAAATACATAATAGATATACATAACAGTTAGATACAAAATTGTTCTAAATTAATCTTAAGCGCTAATAGTGACAAACTATTTCAATAAACTGTGGGAGTTCTGGGGGGGGGGGGGGGGGAATAGTAGGAAGTAGTTGGAGGAACAGAAGAGGGTAGATTGAGCAGCAGGGTAGCATGGATCTGAGAGCAAACAGTGTAGCGTAGCGTAGCACAGCATAGCGTAGCACAGCGTAGCGTAGCACAGCGTAGCGTAGCACAGCGTAGCGTAGCACAGCGTAGCGTAGCACAGCGTAGCGTAGCACAGCGTAGCGTAGCACAGCGTAGCGTAGCACAGCGTAGCGTAGCACAGCGTAGCGTAGCACAGCGTAGCGTAGCACAGCGTAGCGTAGCACAGCGTAGCGTAGCACAGCGTAGCGTAGCACAGCGTAGCGTAGCACAGCGTAGCACAGCGTAGAACACCGTAGAACAATGGAACGAGCAGTGTGGAACGTTGTAAGAATCTGTAGAATAAATTAAGATGTATACATTTAGTTCTGCATAGTACCTTCTGTTATATCAAATATGAATATTTTATATTATACTTACATCGGCCTTGATTGCATAGACATTCCAATCCCACACAACCAATTTAATGTAACTGAAATATGTGGCAAGAGCTCTTCTTTCTTGTCTTTATACACGATCAGAAGTGCAAGTCAATACTCATGATTCATTGCCTGCGAAACCTGCACACACAAAAAATATATTAGTGTAGGAGCCGAAACCAACGATCGGTTGCAGATCGTCGGGCGAAAACGTGTTTGTTTCGGCAGGTCGCTCACCGGTGTCAATGACCAACGTCATAACAGAATCTAGACACAGGTGATAGGTGAACGACCGCCGAAACAAACATAACAAAGAGCGAAAGAGAGCGGGAGTGTGTGTGAGAGAGTACAGCGAGTAAAGTGCGTTGACCGAGAGTATGAAGTATGTGAGTATGTGTGTGTGCCGTGTTTAGTATATAAGGCGGCGAGCAGTAGGCATAAGGGTAAGATAACCGTTTAGCGAGATAGAGAGAGCGTAGCGAGTAATATACATATATATAGTGAGAATACAGCGAGCTACTTATTAAATGTTAAAATCCGTCTTGTGATCGTTTAAATAAAATCATTTACTACACCTACTAACACGTGGGATTCTATTGGCACATCTGCCAATATAATCAAATCCCTACATTAGTAAGCATGTGGCAACATAAGAAGCATGGGAGGAAGACAAGATTGTTTAAAAAGGAATGGAATCAGTCTCTTAAGCGTAAATTTCATAAGAGAAGTTAATGAAAGGTTGGAATATATTAAAACAAACAATACCATAGTACCAAAGTAACGATGGAATAGGAAAGAGTAAGCAATTAATATCGTAGAAATTGTTTATGAACATGAAATGAACCAAGGAGGAAAGGCAAAGATGTATAATAGAAGTGCGATAAAGCGATCAGGAATAGTGTGCTTCGTAAAATAGAGAAGGTTTGGAAACAAAGAGCGAAACGGAAGATGGGAGTGCAAGAGCGAAGATAGTATTGTAAAGTAAGGTTATATGTACACGAAGCCTAAATAGCGTTCAGACCGAAATAAAGAATAATACTGCTATTACTATGTATTTACCTTTGCTATAGAGCTTGATTGCTGTAGAATGAACTGAACAATGGAGCATACAGCGTTACTACACATATTAATTATAATATAGACTGTAATACTGAGTTTCCTAACACTTTATTCATTTGTAAATGAGAGTACGGAACAATTTCTCAGAATTACTAACATGATAATGTAAATGAAGACATCAATAATCAAATTTAATTAAGTTCATCGCACCGCTATTTATAAACAACTACTTGAAGTTTCGTACCACTCGTATTCCTGTTTTATCTACACCCAAAGTGGTCTATAGTATTGCCATCTATACGGAACTCCTTGAAACTACTCGCGGCTGCTACGATATCGCCATCTTTCCAAATCTTCTTGAACTACTCGGACTCTACCATACCTACACTTAAGATAAGTAAGAGGCACGAGCAATTTCAAGGAGCTCTGTAAAGATGGCGAAACCATAGCAGGCACTGTAGATATGGCAGAGACCCGCGCAGTTTCAAACACATCTTTACACCTATCAATTAATTTATGAATTCAAATATATACATGGATATTTCTATTACAAAAAAACACGGCTTCTTGAGGAATAAGAAAATGTAATTCTCAAGGCGCAACATATATGAATTATGTTACTAAAGAATTATCTCTAGAGCGACAGATAATAATTCGTAATATTTACAACTACAAATATGTAGATACAAAAATAGAAACTAGAATTCAAAAGTAATTATAATAAGAACATAAGATTGTGTCCACTAAAATGAGTACAGTAACCAATAATGCCCCCTTAATAATCACTGGTTAGGGGCTACCTACCGAATACTATCCGGGGATTCGGCTTTCCACGAACTGTTGTTCCATTGCTGATCACAAATTGAAATAACTCGGACGCTGGATCCATTCGCGATTCATCTGAGCAAATCCAAGAATTGGTGGGGAACACCAATTTAAGACCGCCATTCAGAAGACCAAAGGAAGAAGAGTTGGGAGAAAAAAACGAACATTAAACGTGCACTACTGTACTTTGAATCCTAAGTTCAATGCGCAGTCTATTCGCTCGAATTATTTTCCATACAATTATCAAACGTCTGTTAAACGTTTTATAATTGTACGATAAATAATCGATTGCCCAGGTCTCACCACGTGGAGGTTACTGCGCATGGAGACCCACCCTAGCCACGGCCCTTCCACCCTCCAATTACGCGAAAACTAATTCTAACATAGATTTTGATAAAGAAAAATCTCCTATCATTGTCAATTTGTAGAACGATCAGTAATTGATCGTAGTACAAGTAAGACAACAAGAGGAGTATTTGGAAAATTCGCGACCGAAAGCTAAATTGAATAGCAGAGGGAAACCTGAAAGAAAATCTGCAAGGTAATTCAATTTCCTGAAATGAAACTTTCCTAAAAATATGTCCTATGATCTTAAAAACTAGACAACGAAATATTATTACAGCAGTGTACACTGCTGTCTTAAAAACTAAGACATAGCATAAAAATAAATCCTAAATTCTTAAATACTAGAGTAGATTCGAATACGACCTGCCTGACTAAAGATCTAACTTAGAACTAGAATCACCCTACCTAATGTAATATCTAAGAGTTCAATTGAAACAACATTTTCAATAATATGCTACCTGCATAGGAATCTAAAAGATATTTTATCATACTCATGTAGGTATAAGCATGCATATACTTAATATGGACTAATTGAAGAGGAATTACTTTCGTTGTCCATGGTGTCCTAGAACACAGTGAATGAATATTTAGTTTCATGAACCCTTGCTAATTAAATGTCTAATAATTTCATTTTGTGTAAAACATGTCTGTACAAAATGACAGGGGCTGGGGCATGGGCGGGGTGGGAGTGTGTTGACATTGTAAATATTTTTAGTAATCCTCTTCTCTAGCGGGTTCTTTGCAATGCTTCTGAAACAATGACAAACCGACAGTAATTAGTAAAGTATTTTAAAAATCTTGAACTTACAAATGGGATGGACGAGGCTGGCTCTTAATAGCTTCCAGTCTTGCCTCTGAGAAGTGAATCTGTAACAATATCGTGCATTGAATTAGTAAAGGCCATAGGCTGGACACTCAAGTGGAATGAATCAAGCAGGGGTGAAGTGGTTGAGGAAGCGGGCAACGAAAGTGACTGCTACCGAGCAGTCCGCGAGCCCTCGGCCCAAAGCCTGGACAGTAAAAGGACTTAGAATCTACGCCAGTTTCGATACCGAGCCACAGCAATCATTGTGGAACGGAATGCAAGACCGAACCACGATTCCAGATTATGTCCCATATACCTTCTGCCACCCCAAGGTGTGCTTGGCGTGGTCTAACTCGCAGGAATTTCCTACTAGGCGGGTCACCTGTCCGGAACGCAATCACAGCCCCACACACCGCTCACGATGACACTGCAGCCCGGAAATGCAAGAACCGCGACCATGATCCCAGATTTAGGGCGAAAGCCAACAACCGTTAGAGACGTAGTCTAACAGCGTGCCTCGGATCCTTCCTCCAGAACCACAATCACGCCCCCACACATCGTAACTCGCTGAAACTGAGTCCCCAACCATCGGTCCTCCGGGCCGAGAACGGAAAAGGGAATGAAGCTAATAGTAGTGAAATAAATTAGAAGAAAAGAAAGGAGCGTGATTGATCCCGGCAGAGAATTAAAAAGGAATAAAGCAAAAAAGGGAATGAAGCGAAAAAGGGAATGTGGGGGGAAAGTGCAATGCGCAGTCAATTCGCTCGAATTATTTTCCACATAATTACCAAACGTCTCTTAAACGTTTAATAATTATACGATAAATAATTGATTGCCCGGGTCTCACCACGTGGAGGTTACTGCGCACGGAGACCCACCCTAGCCACGGCCCTTCCACCCACCAATTACCCGAAAACATATTCTAGTATCATTTGTGAGAAAGAAAAATGTCCTATTATTGTCCATTTGTAGAACGTTCATTAATTGATCGTAGTACAAGTAAGACAACAAGAGGAGTACTTGGAAAATTCGCGACCGAAAGCTAACTTGAATATCTGAAGAAAACCTGAAAGAATATCTGCAAGATAATTCAATTTCCTGAAACAAAACTTTCTTAAAAATATATCCTACGATCTTAAGAAATAGACAACGAAATATTATTACAGCAGTGCACACTGCTGTCTTAAAAACTAAGACACAGCAAAAGAATAAATACCCCCTTCTTAAATGCTACATTAGATTCGAATACGCCCTGCCTGACTAAAGATCTAACTTAAGACTAGAACAATCCTACCTAATATAACATCTAAGAATTCAATTAAAAGGAGAATTTCAATAATACCTAACACACAGCAAAGTAATAGATATTTTACCATACGCATATAGGTATAAGTATGCATATATTTAATATGGACTAACTGAAGAGGAATTAAATTCGTTGCCCATGGTATCCTAGAACAGACAGAATTAATTTTGACTTTCATAAACCCTGCCGAATTAAAAGTATAATAATTTCAATTTGTGTAAAACATGCATGTATAAAAGGGCATCGGCAAGTAGCAGGGGCAGGGGCAGGGGCAGGGGCAGGGGCTGGGGCAGGGTGATAGTGTGGTCATATTATGCATATTGTAAGCAATCCTCTTCTTCCGCTGATTCTTTTCAATGCTTCTGAAACAAAGACAAAGAGGCATAATTAGTAAAGCATTATACAAATGTTAAACTCATAAATGGGATCAAACGGAAGGCAAGTAACGAAGGTGACTGCTACCGAGCAGCCCGCGAGCCCTCGGCCCAAAGTCTGGACAGTAAAAGGACTTAGAATCTACGCCAGTTTCGATACCGAGCCACAGCAATCATTGTGGAACGGAATGCAAGACCGAACCACGATTCCAGATTATGTCCCATATACCTTCTGCCACCCCAAGGTGTGCTTGGCGTGGTCTAACTCGCAGGAATTTCCTACTAGGCGGGTCACCTGTCCGGAACGCAATCACAGCCCACACACCGCTCACGATGACACTGCAGCCCGGAAATGCAAGAACCGCGACCATGATTCCAGATTTAGGGCGAAAACCAACAACCGTTAGAGACGTAGTCTAACAGCGGGCCTCGGATCCTTCCTCCAGAACCACAATCACGCCCCCACACATCGTCACTCGCTGACACTGAGTCCCCAACCATCGGTCCTCCGGGCCGAGAACGGAAAAGGGAATGAAGCTAACAGTAGTGAAATGAATTAGAAGAAAAGTAACGAGAGTGATTGCTCCCGGCAGAGCGCAAAAAGAGAATGAAGGAGAAAACGGAGTGACCAAAAAGGGGAATCAAGCGAAAAAGGGAATGAGAAGGGAAAGTGCAATGCGCAGTCAATTCGCTCGAATTATTTTCCACATAATTATCAAACGTGTGTTAAACGTTTAATAATTATACGATAAATAATTGATTGCCCGGGTCTCACCACGTGGAGGTTACTGCGCGTGGAGACCCACCCTAGCCACGGCCCTTCCACCCTCCAATTACGCGAAAACTAATTCTACTATATTTTGTAAGGAACAAAAATCTCCTATTATTGTCAATTTGTAGAACGATCATTAATTGATCGTAGTACAAATGTGACAGCAAGAGGAGTACTTGGAATATTCACGACCGATAGCTAAATTGAATATCCGAAGCAAACCTGAAAGAAAATCTGAATTCAATTCCCTGAAACAAAACATTCTTAAAAATATATCCTACGATCTTAAAAACTAGACAACGAAATATTATTACAGCAGTGTACACTGCTGTCTTAAAAACTAAGACACACCTTAAAAATAAATGCTCCCTTCTTAAATACTAGATTACATTCAAATGCGTCCTACCTGACTAAAGATCTAACTTAAAACTAGAATCACCCTACCTAATATAATATCTAAGAGATCAATTAAAAGAACAATTTCAATAATATCCTACCTACATAGAAATCTAACAGATACTTTACCATACTCATATAGGTATGAGTATGCATTAACTTAATTCATCTTCAATTAGTCCATATTATTCTCTCTTGGGCCACGGTGTCCTAGAACAGACAAAAACTCGAACCAAAAAATTGCAGCACCTGCAAACAATTTTTGGATTTGTAAACCCTGCCTACTTAAAAGTCTAATATTTTCAATTCGTGTAAAACCTGTCTGTATAAAGTTCTAAGATTGTGTGCTCGAACAAATCCTACCTATACATATAAGGAGCTAAACGTATTGTTCGATTTATTGTTGGGCCCAACTAATTAATTATCTAATAAATGTAGTGAGTTAAAAGAGCTGTGGTTAGGGGCAGGTGCAGGGCGAGGATGCGGTCATATTATACGTATGTATTATCATGTATCTGCTTCTTTAGCTGATTCTTTTGAATGCTTCTGAAACAAACACAGACCCGAAATAATTAGTAAAGTATTATAAAAATGAATTCTTAAACTCAGAAATTGGATCGACGAGGCTGGCCCTTTAATTTTGTAGTTTCCAATCGTGCATTTGATAATATTTCTGGATCTGTATTGTATACATATATTCCACTTTTGAGCCTCTGACGTACTTCCATTTGTTTAATATATCATATTTGGGTTCATCTGTGAATCTGTAACAATCTCAAGCATTGGATTAGTGACGTCCCCAAGCCTCCCCAATTTATACTAAAATGCAGCTGCTTTTAATTCGTAATAACTGAATTTTAGCGAAGTTAATCAATCAGAATTGATATGAAAAATGCAGCTATTTTTTAATAACAATAGGTAATTGGATTTCGGCCAAAGTGATATATTCTTTTGTACGTTCTAGATTAGGTGGTATCAATTTCATTAAAAACTCCAAAATGAAGTAGTTACATTTCACTACAATTGATTCTATTTTGCTTCGACAAAGAAGCAACAAACGATTATTCAAACTTAATATCAAACTTCCACTATCACCATGCCGGGCCACAACTACGGCCAAAGATTTTTGTCTAAACATTTACGGATATCGCGAGGGAATTTCAATTTCTACAAATCAAGCTCGAAAAGTTATAAAAATTATCTCTACTAAAAAAAGGTGAAAATACAGTTGCAACGATTAGGGGAAAATTTTGGGGAGTTAAACTCCAATAATGAACAGTCACTAGTATTGTCTCTAATTGAAATCTACCATCTAGAATTATTATTTTATCAAAGATACTACGAAATATTTCTTTTTATTCTTTTCTTTCTTTCTACTTCTTCCTTTTCTTTCCTTTCATTTTTTTTCATTTCTTTTCTTTTCTTTTCTTTCAGTTCGTCCACACGGGAATTTACTATTATGTATGCAAATTTTTGGCAGCATTTCCATCAATAGACATTCCAGGTAGTATAATTATTAAGAAAAGCAAAATTAAAAGGAATGCTTGAAGTAACATAGGTGGCCAGAAGGACCGCCAGGAAATTATTATTATTTAAAGAATATTTATGTAACGCAACGCTAGTATACTACTATTAAATATTAAAAACTTCAATAGCAACAGAAATTTGTAAGAATCAGACGCGAGTGGTGCTTCAATATGTCAAATAGCAACTCTAATTAAACAAGTTAATCATTAATAGTATTAAAAATCAGCAAAATCGCGATTGGACACAACACTAATGAAAGAATGACTCGATACTCTATGCACCAATTTTCTCTTTAAACGCAACACTAAACGCGGAAGATTCAGCCATGGCCTTTGGCTGACGATGATGTGCCACCCTCCAGGGTGGCTCAGGAACAGGCTTCCAATTGGAAGCAGTTGGGGACTGGTTTTCGCAACTCTAATTAAAAACGCGATCATTAATCAACGCAACGCTAACTGGAACTCGCGATACAATCATTTCGCAATACTATGAATTAAGGTTGATAAAAAGCAAACAATAAATTATTACTAATGTCAAAAAGCAATGTAATTGAAGATCCTCTGAAAAGTTAGCTGAAGGCTCAAGACGCGAAAATAATTTCCGCAACACTAGAAACTTTCTCATATGTAAAATATATTATAAAATACTACAATTCAACTAACAATAAGAGCAGCAAAGTTGCAAGAACAATCGCGACATCATTGCGCAACGCTAACTCCATCGCGATTTTCATTTGCCCGCAACTCTAATTAAAAACCGCGAGTCACTTCGCAACTCCAATAATACGCGAGACTCGTTTTCTTTTTCGCGATTCTACTCGCAAAACCGCGTGGCATTTGACGCAACTCTAATTCGATCCGTTTTCAAGTTTTTCGCAACTCTAAAGCAACGTGATATTTTTGGGAGGGCTGTATCGTTGGGCCGGAATGGGCGTCGGCCAAGTACAAGTAAATATTCTACAAATGAAAATGCAAGCACAGTGACAAAGTAGTAACAAAGAATGATTCCCCATTCTTAAAAAGAATGGGGAGCCATTAGTAGTTGCCCTCTTGAGCGACAGTTTGTCGGGCCTCTTCGGCATATAGCCTCTTCTTTTCGTTGGACCCAAGGGCCAGCTGAAACTTAAACTAGGCTCGAAGCTCTAATCGAAAACCAAAGAAAAACTTATAAAGGTGAAATAAAGAGTTTAAACCGCGGTGCTAAATGGAACACACGTGGCCGAATCACGACCAAATAAAATCGTAAAATTGCGATTACGGAAAATCGCAAGATTACGATTAAAATTGCAATCGTTCTTCGTTCACACGTGCAGCCTCGAGCATAATGTAACACGTTTCGTTTCGGAACCTGAATCGCGACCACGACCGCGAAGGATTCGAAAAGTCGATAGGCAAAGCCAGAGGCGAACGCATTTTCGTTCTCGCCACAGCTTGACCGTCGACTTTTCAAATCAGATTTCCTGAAACAGGTTGAACACGCGAAATAGTGCCTACCCGATCAGAGACTGTGTCAACCTGCCCGGCCCTACCTACTTATGTCTATCAATCACACCAGAAAGTATGCTACCTATCCTACCTGGACCTATATTTAAAAAATGGCAAACAGGCACACCAACACACGACACTCCACGGTTCTCAGTCAAACACTTGGGCGCAAAAGCCTACACTAGGGAGGCGTCCCGGGACGCCCCCGACACCCAAGTGCTGTCAAACAACTTGCACACTCTAATGTACGTACCATTTTTCTGAAATCGACTGACAGTGGCTGGGATCTTTGCGTTTGCGAGGAAAAAGACCACGCCGCGGTAGATATTTGATAGAAAAATTAAATAGCACCGATACAAGAGGTACTTGATAGCAATTGATAAGTATATTCAATTCTCTTTGGCATTTGGCCTCCGTCATCTCAAATGACAAAAACTTCGTGCCTCAGTATAGTAGGGATTTTTAATGCAGTTAATAGCAAAAATGATGTTTCTGTTTTAAATTAATGGACATCTTATCTTGGTCAGAGTAACTACGTTTTAGTACGGAACGACGCAAATCCACAGCCTAACCACACACACAATGCGGATATTACGTCGTGCACGATACACCAACGCACTGTCAGTCGCCAACAATAAATCAATCAATAGCTTATGAACTAAAGAAATATCGTCGTGCTCTACCACCGTTTTCCCACCCAAGTAGCACCGGGGCACGTGAGTGGGATCCGGGCAGTGAACACGGAAAGGGTTAAACCTGGAAATCCTCGTCTAAAAAGATGATAAAGACATATTGATTTTCTAACGGGCTAAATATACATATATGTACTTATGTATATGTACCAGATCAACATATGATTTTACTTTATTAAAGAGAAAATTAAATGATTCTACTTTATTAGAAAAATTGTGCAATGACTCTACTTTAATAGAAAAATTGTGCAATGACTCTACTTTATTAGGAAAATTATTCAAAGACTCTACTTTAATAGAGAAATTATTCAGTGACTCTACTTTAATATACTTTGAATTAAATTGAAACATCCTCGGGCGTTCTCGTTATCAAGGCATAGCTTCTAAAACGCAAGATTGCTTTAAAAATTGATTGCCTTGATTTCGAAAACTACCCTAGCGAACACTAGTGCGCGTATTGTCTTCTTGTACATTCAGGTTTAATTAATATCATATACGGAAACAGTGAAATTATCGATATTTTTATACGCTGAAGACTAATATGGATATCGAATAATAAAATTATTCGGTAGTTTTAAAAAATTGATAAGGTAAGTAAGTACCTTTACTTTATATATAATCAGGAAATACTATACTCTTACTAACAATTTATAACAACTGTGCAGTAATTGCAATTGACAAGTAAACGAAGTCGAAGGGTATTCGACTTCTCCACTACGAACTAATGCACGTATAATACTGGACGTTAATTTATATTCATTTAATATTTAATAACGATTTAAATATCGTTTCATAGATACTCAATTAAATCCTCTATTATAAAAAGATATATATTGATATATTTTATAGTGAATATGACCTCTTTTAAAATTGTCAAGCTATTTAAAAACGCGTTGTACAAGAAGACCTATCCTCATATAATATAAAACAGTAAAGAAGTTACTACTCATGAGTATATTTCCATATACCCATGGTCACAGTGCTTGCCAGAAAAATCTACGTAATTACAACCAGTCACTCGTGTCGGTTCGGACCTTTCGTCCTGCGACATGATTGAGTGACCAGAGGAACTTTAAAGCATGCGACTCACCGGTTGCAGACTCGCCAGGGGTGCGGTCAAGCTCGTCGCCAGCGAAGCCTTGGAAGCTGCTGAAACATTCAAAAAGAGCAAACAACATTAAAATCTATGTATTTTCAGTACTTTTGGAATGGGTTAATTATCAATGATTATTGCAATACAAGATTAAAGAAATAAGGAGATACTTACTCGTCAAGTTGATGGCCGAAAACCCGAACTCGCCGAACAGGACACTGACTCTAATGGAACACTTACGATTGACAAAGTGATTCTAATCTCGCGAGAGTATTATTTCGGAGCAAACACTGACTCTAATTTCGCGTCTCATTACTGTGATTTATGTTTAATTATTATTGAGAGCGGTTGCGCTCAAAAAATAATAAAAAGAACTTTAACGGAACAAGCACTGAGTCTACCAACCGCATTGCGCGCGGTCATCAAAATTTGCTGAAAGAAAATCTGTACAAGTTAGTAAATGAGGGGAGGAGGTAGAAATTAATGCAATACACATGTGATTTTATTTGTCTCTTTCTTATTTCTGTATGTCTGTTGAGGAATTACTGCTTTTCTTTTTTAATGAAGTACTACTGTATTATTAGTTCTCAATTCAAGATATATTATTATAGATTAATATAAATGATTTATCAAAAGCGTACTGTGACTGTTCTATGTCAGAGTTTTAAAAGTGATCGTGATCCTAGTAAGTAAGCAATATCGCGCATCTATAAATTCTCGTAGCTGCTTGTAGAAATCAAGACTCGAAACTATTTATCATGCTTGAAGGGCATGGCAACGAGTACGTAAGTACGCGGGTAATCCTGCATCGAAAATTCAATTTGACCGTACTTGTGCCAAGGCACAACAAGACAATGTCACAAAAAGTGTCAACAAGAACACTAGTGAAGCTATATAGAAATCGCGACCGATATGCAGCGAAACATGAACGTATTTCAATTTTTCGTTTAGAATTAATGAAATTTACTGACTCTAGTTTCAATCGCGAATGATATATTGTAAGTTCTATTTGAAATGTTTTCATTATTTATTGAACATAGATATACGAATAGAGAGAACTGAGTATTGAAATCTATTTACAATAATGAGAGTGTTCAATAACTTTCAATCGAAATCCAACCGCCGGATACCAAGTTATATACATAAACCGTTGCGATAATAAGTTAAATGTTACCAGTCCTTCATCATATGTCATCGGACTGATTGTTATGCATCGCAGTAATTGTATCTCAGAACTCCTTTCCTGCAGCTTCAATATATTATTCTTTACCAACCAATCATCCATTGTACCTACAACAAAAAGGAAAGCAACGAGATAAACCTGTGCTAAAATCAGAATGGAATTCAAAGTTGCGGAAGGACATATGTAACAGGGTATGTAAGTGACATTGAAAGGAAAATAAACACAACCTTAACACCGCACCGAATCCAAATAATCGTGTAATAAAATATAATAAAGATTCGAACATCCGTTTAAACTAATAAATTTATTAACCCGATATTTGAATAAACGGCTAGTTATCGCGTATCAAAGAATCGATGGTACCGGATGACCGGTCAAGCGTCCAGCAAAAGAGACTCGAAAAAGAGTTTAATATATATCCACGATAGTTAAACGATTGTTAAATAAACGCGTATTAATTAATAGAAGCTAATAGACAAGCGTATGCGGTGGTAAAGTAAACCCCGAGATGCTATTGTATTGAAAGGTGATGTATGTCGCTAACCTTCGACAGAATAAGCGACCCGTACGGTACGACGCTTGAATTGATAGTGACACCGCTCGCGCCGTGCTCCGTCATCCCCACTCCGCGGCGCGTCGGTAGCGCTCGGTCGCGCTCGGTGGTACTCGCAATTTCCGAACTCTTCGAAGGTCTCCGACCTCGGTCGTGCGTACTACTGTACTAAGGTCACGCGTACTGAACTTTTGCGGCTTCTGACCAATTTTTATCTGAACCTACGATCTCTGGGTTGTACCTACTGGACTTCTACTGTTTCTAACCAACCTTTAGCCGGACCTACGACTCTAGGGTCGTGCCTACTGGACTTCTACTGTTTCTGACAAACTTTTAGCGGAACCTACGAACCTCGTTAAAGAATTTTTTTGTTCCTTGCATCGCGATGTGACTTCGACTCAACTCGATCCGAACCGAAGAGTATCGTGGGACCAAGGACCGTAGTTCAATTTTTCTACCGAAACGTTCATCGAGAAATAGCTTTCCTGATCCCCCAAAGCATTCACATATTTTCACACAATCGTATGAATCCTGTCCCCAACACTACTTCAGTAAATAATAGTTCTTCAAGTGATCACTGTTCATGTGCAGAGGACGCTCGGATCAGCGTGAGATTTCTGTGTCGGTATGTCAGTCACGTTGGTCCACGAAAGTCCATAAGATGACTTGTCTATTCTTATATCTCGTCGGTTGTAGTAGTTTCCTCCACTTACGTACAGTTGGAGGTATCACGAACACAAAATTATTCTACTTTCTCAGGGACAAAATTAATTTACCAGTTCTACGAGATGATGGTAAAGTAAAACACTACTATATCAATTGTTTGTTAACAAAATTAATGTTTGACTAATCGTTAATGTTCAGCATTGTTTCATGTTACATATTATTGCGGAATGAAGTATATGCAATTGCCATTGTTTAAGAGACGTCACGTAACGACGTATGGAAACTTCGAGGTCGACCACGATCGGAATCGATCTTGTCTACATTTTGTTTAGATCGTGACACAAAATTACAATAAATTTTTGTCCAAGTTATGAATCAATGTTTCAAATACTTCAGTGCTTTAAATCTAATCGGTTTAGCAAATCATATAGTCGGGAACAATCTAGTTAATGTCAGTGATGCGGATAGCGATGTGGAATTTGAACGGTTATTCAAATGGAGGGCTTTTAGCAGCGGCTTCGAAGAGGCTAGAAACGCACAAAAACCGATATTTTTACTGATCCATAAACCGCTCTGCCCTTCTTGCGTACAATTGAAACAGAAGTTTCCAAAGTCCGTGCGGCTGATGGATCTTAGCGATCGGTAAAGTATTAAAGCCGAAGATAAATAAGAATTGTTACCCATCGAACGACTACGAATTAAACTTGTTACCATTAGATGACACCTATTTTCGCGTACTAATTTGCTACTTTATAGTTGTACAACTTTTCTACCTACGGTTCGTAAACACACACGTATGTCAAAACTAACCCTAAACTTGAATGAACGAGAATTAATCGAAAAATTATAACCTCCCAACTTATTATGTATTAAGTGTTCAATTATTACATACACACATATACGTCTATACGAGTAACTAAATTTCTCCAGGTTCGTTATGATAAAAGCGGAAATGGGCAAATACTCGGTTCTGGAGGATAAAAAGTTTCAACCAGACGGCAAGTACGTGCCAAGAATATTATTCTTCACCTCCGAGGGCGATTTCATCAAGGAGGCATGCAACAAGCAGGCGGATAAAGGAAACAAATATTTTTACAAGAGTCCCTCGCAAGTAGTAGAAACGATGCTGTATGTTTTGAGGAAATACAGCAACGATCCGTTGCCAGTAATGTTTCAGCATGACCAACCACTAAGCCCGGAAAATTGTGATTTGGACGACATCATTGGTCCTACGTTGCTCCATTGACCAGAGCCAAACGTAAACAACTAGACTGGTTAGCTTGGCAAACCTTTAAGTCCAAATATATGATTATAGATACAGGATCAAGTTGGTGCTACTCTTTCGCCCTTGTTTCCATAGATCCTAAAGCTTCTGCAACAACTACGCAGTGCCACTGAAAAATAATTTTTAAAACGATGTAAATAAATTGTAATACACATAAGCCTATGTTGCACCTCGTTCAATGCTATGATATTAAATTGTTAGTTCAGAAAGGATTAAAAATAAAATGAAACAAAGAAGCCTGCGCATAGTCTGCTTAAAGTAATTAAATAGCAACCGGAATGTTCCACGTGGAACTCATACTAGTTACGTGACAAAGGAAACATGATATGCGCATCTACAGCCTTAAATTATTTCCACCCTTTCAATAATACCGGGAACAATTGAAACGCCAATTGTTTGTGCAAATGGCCCAGCCTATACAGTGCAGGGAACAACGCGCGAGCAATTCTATTTCTTTGCCCGCGACGAGCGACCAGTTCCCAAGTTTCGAAGACGGAAAATTGTTACACGCGTGGAAATGAGACGGGACGAGCTACGCCGCTGCCCCGAAACTTTGTCGTGAATGGGTTAAATGTGTAACCAATCTGAAGTCGAGCTCGCGGCAGGCGTAACCTTCCGAACAGACTGTTCCCGATAGTCTGAGCCTGCGCCCATACATTAACCACCGTACAGTGCACGTCAACCTATCGCTGACTCGATGACGGCGCTTGCGTTTGCAACTGTTGCCATATCGCGTAACGCCGCGGCATTGGTCGACAGTGTGTCACGGCGAGTGGCTGGCCACGCCCAGCTCGGCCTATTCTAGCGTCACGATTCTCGCACGCTAATCGTGCACGTGACTTTTTCTACACTAGCCAAGCTGTGGCTACTGGATTGGATTAGATACAGAGGAATACTTATTGGATCTCCGTGGAGTGACACAATGAGTAACTGATTTTTGTTAGTTAGTCGATTAGCGTTTGGTGAAATAGGAATAGACAGGTAGTGGTTGATGAAATGGGAATAACAATCTAAATTGAAAGAAACGCGGTAAAGTAATTTCTTAGGACAGTATAGGGCAAGCATGCAAATTTCTATTATCTAGAATTATTTGCTTCTCAATCTTCGTCGGCAAGTGTAGTTGCATACAATCGCGTACATAGAGGTCACCATGAAGCTCGCTATACGCAAACGGACTCCTGGGCGGAGAAACGGCGCGTAGAGTAAGCGTACGCATATGGGTTATGTATGGATCTCGGTGTGTTCTGTGTTTGAAGGGTTGCAGATAATATATAGCCCGTTTCAGCGGAGAGAGAGAGCTTTTTAGCTTTGACCGTTTCATCCGGCGTCCGGTCGTCCCGGCGCTATTGCGTCCCGTAATATCGACGGTGCCTATATCCACGGTCCGTCACGTTTATTTTTCTTTTTCCTTTTCTTTTACTATATATATCTCCCCTTTCCCTCTTTTTCTCTGTCTTTCTTTCTCTATGTATAGGAGACCTTTGGTTCACCCGCAGCCGTTGGTCCTCTGGCTCACTGCGGTTGGGCTTTTAAAAAATGAGCCGGGACATTATTTTTACGCGACCCTGCAAGCTGGACACAACCCTCTGCCTCCTCCCTTCCGGTCCAGCCGTGATTCGAGTGACCGGTCCAGTCGTCGTTTCCGCCGGCGCAGCTTGCAATGTGCCGTATCAGCGAATGTGCAAAAATTCAAGGGAGAGAAATAGGAGCGGCGGTTGGGGGTAGTTGGCTGGTGGTTTGGCGAGGGAAATCGTTTCTGGAAAGATGGTAATCTGTGCGAGGGCTATGATTTTTTGCGTGAAAGTTGTTAGGTGAAACAGTTAATTCGCGAGAGATATTATTAGAGCGGAATTATTATTAAAGTGCAATTATTATTAGGGCAGATTTATTATTAGAGCAGAATTATTTTTGGAGTAGCATTATTATTAGAGCACAATTATTCTTAGAGCACAATTATGATTAGACTAGAATTATTATTAGAGTGGAACTATTATTAGAGAAGAATTATTTGTAGAGTAGAATTGTTATTAGAGCAGAATTACTTTTAGAGTGGAATTATTATTGCAGCAGAATTATTATTAGAACAGAATTACAATACCGCGAGTGTATATATGTATATATGCATAAACCCTTGGAGGCCTGAATTATGCCGCCGTTACGTTGTTCAACAGAAACCTTACACTAAATAGCTATGACAAAAGTAGGCAGGTTAAACTAAGACTTTTGTACGGCACTGTATGGGAGAAGTGGACAGAGCGGAGAGAAAAAGTTGCGGCGAGGTGTGAAAGTGAGAGAATGGTGGCAACGAGGGAAAAAAAGGGACGAGATAGATTATACAGGGTGTTCGTTACAACATTGCCCAAGATATTTTACCGCTACGAAAACAAAGGAAAAATACTTCAGTGTTTCAACCTTCAAGTAGCTACAATCATTATCCAAGAAACACAAACGATTTTTGCAATTAAAAAGACGATACACCAATATACAACCGGTACCGAAACAAAAATTGGTTCGCCGTCAAAATTTCAGCCACGATTATTCTCTTAACCCCAATACTGCGAACTCAATCCTTCAACAATGATGCATCAACCGCTAAATTAAAAGAAAAAACCAAACAATTAATACGAACGCTACAATACGATTCCGTTTAAAAGAACCCGCAAATATTCCCCGACTTTTAAACATTGTAACCAAAGGCCAACCTATCAACATTCCAAAGCCACGCGATTCCTCGCCAAAAAATCGTAACTGCCTCCCCGTTTCATCAATTACAGCAATCATTCATACGAAAATACATATGCATATACGGTTACAACTATAAACACCCTGTATATCTCGTCTCTCACGTCCGTCCGTTCGTGCAGTCGTTTCCAGGGTGCGGACCCGGCCCCGCGGATATATCGGCACCGTGGAAGCCATTTTCAATTCAATCTGTTAAAGGCACGTCAAAAAGTCATACGGTATTTCACCGGCGACGGTTCCACGGTGAGACCGCAGCCTCGCCCGACGACGGTGACGCGCTGAATGCCACCAGTGCCTATGGATCCGTCGAAATATATGCCGCTGCGTGCACCGCCCACGATTCGACACCGTTCTCTCTTGCAACCTTACGTCATCTGTCTCTGTTCAACGTACGGGGCATCGAGGCACCGTTAGATCCGCTCGTCGGCTGCACCGCCGAACCCCGCGCGACCAAATTATTTCCAGGAAATAAGAGTTAAGAGTTAAGCTCGTTGGCGATAAAATTTGAAGTTTCAAAGGTGGAGTTCAGAGATTTGACTGATGTCGATTCAGTGCAGGCTGAGAGACTTATTGGCGTTAGTTGAACACGGATGGAATTTGTTTGGGAGGTTAATGCACAGGCTTATTCGATACTGTTGGAATGTTTTTTTCTTTGTTTTAGTAAGCATGTGCCTGCACGGGTTTTAGGGAACGAGGTGCGATTTAGCGGAGGCTGAGAGTCCGAGGAACGGTTCGATATTAATGCAATTCATTTGGATAAATTAATAGTCGCACTAATATAAATTAAATGCACTAATATGTGTATCGGTTTCTTGCATCTACCATATTAGTTCCATTTCTGGAGGCGAATTCTCCAATCTAAAACAAGCTTCTTAGTACTAGCGTTAAACCGAACAGCCGTGCAACCGTGCATCAATGGTGTCCCATAGCCATTCGTGCAGCGACGCAACCCGAGAAACATCATTTCCGTGCTGGTGTTGGCGATCCACAGGTTACATCCTTACATCGTCCACGTTCCTATCAGATCCACCGATCAACAGAATCATCCTCGTCTACCTACAATTTCCTTCCCCTTGACCTACCGAACTGGCGACTTAATCTCCCTTATCCGATCAGATACGATCCGATCGGCCTTTTCCGTGGTGTTGGCGGGCCGAATGATGTTGGCAAACATTGCAACACGATACAGAGGCGATCTTGATCTCGATCAGCTGTGTGCCCCGGGTTAAGTAGCCCCGGGGGTGGACCAGCGTACTCGTTGTTGCCAGTACCTGCTGAGAACTATAAATCGGATACATCCGAAGACGTCGTAAGTAGGGGGAGTAAGAATCGTGGGAGACCGCGTTGAAAAGATGTTCCCTTATTGTTGCAATTTCTAGGTTCCTTGGGTGTGCGTGTTTCGTGCGTGAATTCTTTTGGAGTCCTTTCAATACAGGACTGAGCAAACAGATAGGGTAGACCGAGGCGAATCGGATCGAAATAGGGTGTAGTTGAAATTTGTTATGCTGCTGTGGAAAAAATCGTTTAGTTCGTGCATACACTCCTCGCGTCCTCTCTGTGCACCCCTTTCGATTGTGTTTTCATTGTTTTACAGTACCGTTTGGTGTTGGCACGTATTTCAAGTTTGCCTGAACGTAACGGCGCCTTACAACTTCTTCTAATTTCTTTATATTTGTTATTACAAATGTTCATGTTGAATGGGTACCTGCTGCGAATTTGTAATGAAATATTGCGTTTCTAAATTTTAGCTATTTTTTCTTCACCATCAAATAAAGAATAATCCGATTCGACTCGGTCAACGGTGTATTTTCTTGCACTTGTTTTCGTTTCCAATGATTCTCCCTATCTGTAACATCTGCGATCCGGTTCTTTCGAGTAAGAAGCAACGATAACACTGCACCGCCGCTTCGTATACTATTCTCTGTCTTCAGAAGTGAACAACACGGAAAACAATAGCTGCGTGAGATCTGGAGAAGTCGTGGGGAATATTTCCGAGCGAAATTTAAATTGAAATAGCGGGGCGAAAAATCGCGGATATTAAAAATGCAATTAGAATTCGATATCCTCCAACATGGTAATTCCCTTTATTCTTCCACTCCCTCTTCTATTTTTGTCTCCCCCGCCCCCCTATTTTCTAGCAAACGAAACGAGCAGAAAATCGTACACCACCGATTAATAACCGCGAGCGGAGAGGGATTGGCTGATACTGTGAAAGCAGGTGTGCATTACCATAGCTATTGGTTTATTGATTTATCCATCGGCGCGTACGTACGCTTTCGAGTGGCTGATGTGCCAGAGTAAAAAAAAGTGGTCCGTGTCGGCGTGGATCGGTATTCGACGAACACGCGTATCGGTTTACTGCGCTCGCGTTTCTATACTGCTCGAAAACCGTCGTTTCGTTCCCGCTAATGACGTACGAACGCGAATTAATCGGCTCGTGACGGTCCCCGCGGTCAAACGCACCGCGATCGTTTCACTCTTGCTTCTTTTCATCCTTTCGCCGATCGTGCGGGACTCGTTCGGCGAATGAACGAACGTTGACGTCGATCCAACGATTACTTTCGTCGCCGCCGCACGGATTCGACGAATTGTACTGAATTATACTGTGCCCGTGCGACTGGTACCGCGAGACAACCGACCGTGAGTACACGTGACAGGCGTGCAATTTCACTGCAAATACCGGTTCCGTCGAAACACACCGATATAGTTACTCTGGTTCGCATGGCTAAGTCAAAAGTAATAGTACCATTGTACTACGATATATACTACACGGGTCGGGCGTATTATTGTGGACGCAGCAGACAGGCACGAGTAGGCAGGCAAGGAGAGAGAGAGAGAGAGAGAGATAGATATAGATATACAAGGATCGAAATCATAGAATGCTTAATACATAGAATGCTTTTATTCCGTTCTCATTGCGGGGTAAATAACATCTGTACATTAGATCACTATAAAATCGGTCGCCATTGGTGCACGACAATAGGGCTTCCCCCCATTGAAAGCTCATTGTAGAATATGATTCAAGAAAGGCTCGTCGCAATGACGCTGCGCGCCCGTGTGGTTTACAGAGTGTGGAACTCGATGAATCCGAAAGAGGAGAAAAAGAAAGATTGAAATAAAAAAGAAGGGATATTGAAAAAGGGGAACGGGGAGAAAAAGAAAGAGAAACAGAAAAGGGACGGTGGTACGAATCGCGCATGCAAACCGCGAGCGGGCGAATATCGTGGGCAAAGGAAGGGAAGACGCGAAATAAGTGAGAAAAAGAAGAGGAAAAAAGGAACGGAGAGAGATGAAAAAGAGAGGCAAAGGAAAAAGGATATGTTCGTTCTTGGAAGGGGACGGAGAAGGCGTGCATGGTTAAGAACAGTCTCGACGAAACAAAAGGCGGAGCCATAGAGAGAAACGTCTGAGCATCGCTCGCATTGTGTTTCACGTTGGAACGGGTTTTAAATAAAAGAGTAATGTGTTTGTCCGTTTTGCCTCCGCCAGCGCCGATAGAAAATACACACGCACGCCTAGTACGCGCGCCCCGCGTCCTCTATACGCATAGTTTATCAAGGGTGAGTGGGTAGGTGGGTACGCGGTTAGGTATGTCCCCCTTTCACCCGTGCCAGATATAAACTCTTAACATCTTGGCGGTACAGCGAGCGCGGCCAATCGTACGGTCGCGCGGGCGTGGCCTTGTCTGAGCGCGGCCACGCGTTTGGCCGAAGCGCCTGGGTGGTACACTGTGGCACAGTGTTTTATTTCGCGCAACCGTGGAGGGGGATTGCTAGTTTCTGCCCTATCCCTCCTCGCACAAATTCCATCTCTCCTTCCGTCTCGCTCTAACCTACCAATCGTATTCACGCCCGTCGCCTCGCTCGGCCGGGCTACACTACCGTCCACGGTTCGGTCCCTTTCGCGCACGTTCGTTTCTTTTCGTATCAATGTACCCTCTCTGACGGCTGCACTTTTTCCACCTTCTTATACATTTTTCCTCCGCACTTTCCGTTTCTGTCTTTATCTGCTTCGAACCATTCACTTGCTTCCTCCTGCTCTGGCCTGGCATCGCAGCTCGTCGCGACATTCTAACCCCCTACTCCCGCGTCGACCGTGCCGTTCCGCGATTTCTATCCCCTCCCCGCCCCGTAACGATGCCTCTCGCCCTCCCCACTTCACTTCCTCGACCGTCCGCCTTCGGCTCCCTCTTTGCTGCCGACACCACTACCCGCCGACGCTTCTCTGTCTCTCCGACGCTACCTGAATCGACTCTCCCGGGATGCTGCAATTGTTGACAATGCCAGGGAGCGAGAGAGAGAGAGAGACTGCTGCGAGTGGAGTTGGGGCGATTCCGCATTTCGTACCCCGACACCCGTACGAGCGGTGGTGCCTACGCTGTTCTGTGCCGGCGTGTACAGTCGGAAGTGTGGGCGCGTGCGCGTGTCTAGCAATCTAGAAAGCTTTCTCCCTTCACCGCACTAGTCGCCGCGGACTTTGTCTTCCTTCTTTCTTTGCCCGCCGCCTGTCACTGTCCGTTCTACCGCGGTTCTCTCGCTCGCTCGCCGTGCCGGTTCGAGAGTTTCCAGCGGAACAGCGTTAAATGTGATTTCTTCGGCCGAAGTAAGAAGAGCCGTGCACACGGTGCCATCCACGATTAGGCCAACTGGACCGTTTGCGCTTCCACGTCGATGGTACATTTATTAACTGTCCAGTGCGACGCGACTGGAGGATCTTTGGTCGCGCGATCGTGCGCGACAGATACAGTGCACACGGTGACACGGAACTGACTACGAAGATACGTGACGTGCGACAAGGGGGCGACGATATATTAACCGTCGCGATGAACATTCGCCAGTGCACAGGTCCCGTTGCGTTAGAATGACATCTACGCGCGTCAGTGAGTACTGGGTTTTACACGCTCGGCCGAGAACGATTATTCGCGGCGCTCTGTCTTCTCGTCTACTGTGCGTTTCGCGACGACGCTTGCGGATCCGTGATCGTGCCTGATTTTAGTCGTTTCGTTTGTCCCGCACACCGAAGTGATTGCTATTTCGGTCCCGTTCAATCCGTCTGCCTGCGGTCGCTTAAAGAAGATCGTAGGGAACGAAACAAAGTTACCAGATATTGGTTTGCTGTTTTCAACGTTTCGAAAACGATGTCGTTGCCGCGGGGTGTCGGGCTTGGTGTCGACGTTGGCCAGTTGATGCAACATCAACAGCAACAGCAGCAACATCACGTGCTACCAGCCGCGTTCTTTCTTCGTGCAAGTGCCGAGAGATATCAGAGGACACCGAAGTGCGCGAGATGCCGTAACCATGGCGTTGTTTCCGCGTTGAAGGGGCACAAACGGTACTGCCGTTGGCGGGACTGCGTGTGTGCAAAATGTACACTGATCGCTGAGAGGCAACGGGTCATGGCTGCACAGGTAAACCGACGCCGTTAAACATAAATAAAATACTTCCACTTCTTTATTTTCCATTTACTCGTACGTGCATTTTCGGGTCAATTCTATTGTTTTTCTACTCTCGCCGCTCCTTCCCGTATGTATACCCTTGGTCCAAAGTAGGTAATTCAAATTACGAACGAGATATAGTAGGACGAAATATAAAATACAAATTAAGGGGGGAGGCGTGTATTGCGAGTTAGCATTGACATTTCCGTTTCGAGGAAAGTGCTGGTTTCTATGGGAAATATTGAAAAACCATTGGAACGGGAGTTGCAGGATTCAACTATTGGAATTGGGAGTGGATGCGATTAAGTTTCGAACGATATATTAATTACATAATATATTACACGTTCATCGCGTTGGAATTGAAGTATGTTACGGATAAATGGAGTTGCTCGTTGACAAAAGCCGAGGAGTGGCAGTAGCAAGTGCGATAAAAGCGTTGTACTGTGGCGTTGCGCAAAGGGTGGCGTTTCCTTTTTCATGGCCTCGTGAAATGGATCACGGAAGTGTGCACTAATTCAATTAGAATCGGCACGGGGGTCCCTTGAGACATGTGACTTTTTCTCTGCCGTCGTTTTGCGCGCTTTCTCGCATAGGAATAAAGTGAGATTCGCGTTTCGCAAACAGGCGATGCCAATTATTGCAATTACTCTTCGCTGTAAATCCTTCGTTTAATGCTCGGTTTGCTGAGAATAATGCGAGACTCGTGTCCCACGAACGAAGACAGCACTGCAACAATTTTATTATTGCTATTTAAACGAGAAAAGTTAAAATTGGTTTTTAGCGAGAATTTTCTATTCGACTCTTGATTTCGAGAACGAAAATTTGTTCGTTGAGAAATATTTGTGACGGGCATTACCAACCCCTTCGTAGGATATATTTTTAGTGTAGGGTTTAAGGAGGTATCAAGTGCGTACTTTGATCCTTGTTGGATCGTAACAGTAAACGCACTCGACCTTCTGAATTGCCGATCCTCGAAGCCTCTTAGCAGATGATCGAGATAATGATATCCATGCCAGCAAGTATAACGTGTACTGTAATCGTGCACAAGCCGAAGCATCACGAAGAAATATCTATTTTCCCCTTCTATATGATATCACGACGAGCACACGTCAGATTTGTATAAATTATTAGAACGAAACGAAGAGAAAACTCGACAAATCGATTACAGAAATTCCAAGAATTTATTTCTAGCGAGGAAAAAGAGTTTATTTCAAAGAAATTTTAATGATTAACAGATTCACGTCGACCACGGTTTCATTCCGTCGCCGTTGAAGAACATTTCTCTCGGATAAAAGCGAAGGACATCAATGGTTCCAAATTGAAACTTGTACAAAGGGTTAGGGTGCAGTGATAAAAATATGTCCGCAGAATTGATTCGTGCAATCTTGTAGAAAAACTTGAAGAAATATATACTTCGTATGATCGATCAATTTTTGAATCTTACTCTGATCGTGTACACGCGTGAAATGTTAATAGTACACCTATTCAAAGGGTGAATTATATTTTTGATCCTTCTGGTATGGTAACAGAGTATTGAATAAACGCACGGAGTGACCGAGATGGGAATAATATTATCAAGCACTGTGCATCGACGGTACTCGGAGGGTTAATAATATTTGTAATCCTTGTAGCATTGAGCAACGCAGTAGGAAAATATTTTCAGTGAGAATGATTGCGATATAATTGTCAGGTGTGCTCAAAGGGTTACCTATGTTTTTAACCGTTTCGACGTATAAGAGTGCAACGAAGAATCTATAGTAAATAGATACACGCTGTGGATACTCGGGGGCTTATATCCGTCAGGAAAAATCAATTTCTCCTATCAAATCAAAGGGCTTAAGACGAAACAGAATTTAAGATCGTATTAATTTCACGAGGATTTTTCTTGGCCATTGCTCCTATTGCAAGGATTTAGAGGAAAGCACGACGGTCATAGCAAAAAGTAGGCGCACCTAGTTTCAACTGAGAGATCCCTCAAATTTCGTAATACAGTAAAAACTTTTAATACAGTAAAACCAAAGTGAATAACGCTCGAGCAAGTAGCATCCACCGAAAAATCCGAATGAACAACACTTGTCGCAAATTACCGTCCATCCAATTAACTGCGAGACAATTGCCGGCACACGCTACGACAACGGCAAATCCAAAGCTATCCCTCGTCCGAATTAATACCATTCCCACGAACAACTACTTGCCACCAATATTAATATCTATCAATTAATAGAGAGACAATTCGCAGGTCGCATTACGAAGACAGCAGGCCCAAGAAGAGAGCGAGGCACGCGAGTTGGGCCTGCAATTGCAGTACAATGCAGGCAGCTGCAACTCCGCCCCCGTTCTACCTGGTGCACCAAGCGCTACCACGCCAGCTGGCAGCCCACCCCCGCACCCTGCCCACGTAGCAAGTCCAGCCGGCTTGGCAATTCCAGCGGCGGCGGCAGCGGCGGCGGCGGCGGCCGCGGCGCACATACAGACGCAGCTTCATCAGCAACCGGACTGCGGTCTGCTTCAGCGGAAGAGGCTTCCCCAGGACGAGTACCGACAGCCGAAGATAGAGAAGCAGGAGCCGATCGTCGGTGGAATTGCAGGTGAGTTGAAAGAGTGCTGCGCTAAGTCGACGGAACGATGGAATTGCGGAGCGATTCGAAGGAATGAGGCGAAACTTCGATTGGAGTTGCGAAATACGGAGCAGATAGTTGCGACTGACAGTTGTAGAGGGTTAAGTAACACTGGAACTACCAAGCTAGTCGAAATGACTTGTCTCGGACTTCCTGGGGTGGAATTATTAGTGTATAGGTAGGTGTCGTTGTAGCAATTTACGATGAGTTTTAATAAGAGGGAATGACATAAAGCTATCGATAGTTCTAGTGCGGGGTATGGAACTTTTGGAACGCGGAAAATGTTGGTACGGGTGTGAACGAACACCTATTGTAGATACAAAGCCTTTCATCGTACAGATACAATGGGGCAAACAAATATTCGCACAGTGCATTAGCGTCGCTTGCAACTTCGTTGTTCCGGTGTCACCGAAATGGTGGCGTTAAGACAATTATTCCTAAAACAATATACATTATTTTGAAGAGTAATAGATGTGCTTCGTGTCCATGTACAGTGGATTCCGTTTGTTTGGAACAGATAGTGAAGAACGGAAACAAAAACTATTAGGTACCTTTGGCTCCCTGTTGAAATACGCTTCTCTGCGACGGCCGGTTAATTGGGACCTTGCCCGGTTCCGATGTGTCCCAATTAACCGGAATCCACTGTATATATCGTTTTAGGAATAGTTGTCTTAACGCCACCTTTGGTGACACCAAGATAACGAAGTTGCAAGTGAAACTAATATAGGTACTGTACGAATACCTTCTTGGCCCACTTGGCCTTCACATAGGTGAAACGATACTCTACAGTTGTCGTGTACACCAACGGGACAACACGTGTTCCCCGGTCCACGTTAACCAGAGAGTGTTGTGCACGCGTTCACGGTTCTCCACAGTAAGGCGAGGAACGAACGCGTGTACACTTGACGAGGAGGGTGAGAACGAGGCAGAGAGGAGAGAAGGAAGTCTCTGAGAAAGGGTCGCGCTCCGAGGGAATTAAAAGAAAAGAGAAAGAGAGAAGAGAAAAAAAGAGAGTTCTTCGCGCGTGAAAGAGCGAAAAGGAGAGAGAGACACGCACACCGTCGCTAACGAGTAACGAGACTTTAGCTTCGAGTGGTATAATAAGGGGCCACAGGAGTTTGGCCATTATTTACTTAACATTATTATGGTCCCTGGCCACTTGCCCTATTTAACAGCGTATGTTCACGCACGCACGTATGCATGTACCTAATGGCCACTCGTACGCAGCTCAAGCGTGTTACGAACGCATGCGCTTCTCTTGCGCACGTATTTACGCATGCATGTGTATTGCACTTGGTCGCGTGCCGACAATTTTTGTTGCTCGTATCGCAGTTTCGCGGAATTGTCCGCCGATACTTTCGGCTTAGGGCTATTCCACTGGTTGTCGGTTTCTTTCTTACGGTCTAAACGACTCTGTTGATACGCGTTTGTTTGAAGGCTGGTGCAAACGCGCCAAAATGATCTCCGGAGGTATTATCCTTGTTCTTTCCCCCTCTTTTCTTGGCAGAACAATTTTAAGCACAGAGTTCGATTCCATGATGGAATTCCGTCAGTTGATGGAATCATATTTCAGTATTTCCAGGACGAATCAATTCTGGACTGATTAATTATGTATTCCCACTGCGCGTATGGGTTCGTTGAAACAAGTTGAATTTGAGAAGGACATATTTACAAGTAGTCGTCCATGAACTACGTGGTCGATGTAAGGGACATTGGCTTCTAAGTTGCTAAAAGTTACGTAGTGTTTTACATGAGATTTTTGCAGAAAGCAAGGGGTAAAAAGAGTTCTTGCGAAACGAGAAACGGACCCACCCTTTTAGCTTGATTTTCTGGATCCTATAGTGCAGTGTCTTGAAGAAGAAGCTGTCGAAATTGATTCTTTTGATAAAATTCCCAAATTTCAAATTGTCTCACTGTAAATTCTGTTTTTATGCCGATATTTGTTTAAAGAAAAGGAAAAATAACCATGTAACACTCTAAGTCGAGCGAAAATCCACAACAGACTACACGGAGAAGCAAGTGAAAATGTGGCAAAAACAGAGCTACGTAGTTTAAGGGCGACCCCCTAAGCACAAGCATTTCTTCACTTTCCTCAACCCTTTCCCTTTAACCATTTCGTTCGATCCTTCGACTTCTTGATCAAAGTTCTACCTCGCTTGTTTCATCCATTTATCCTCAAACGACCCGATAGTTTCTATCGAACGTGGCCACACTGGAACCAATTTTTACCATCCTCGTCTGCCTCCGCGAGCAACGGCCAGAAGGGACGAGCAATATGTTCGACGTCCGCCTCGGTTTCAATTACACGCACACACGTCGTTGGCGTTTTCGCGTGGCCAACGCAGAGGCAAAGTGTTCCCTCGTAGGGCAGAAAGGTGAAGAAGGGTCGCGAGCACGCACAGGGTGTCTCCGTGGTTCGATCTTCGAAACAGAGTGCTTACAGTAGTGTGTACAGAGGAGACGCGTCTTCAGTCGAGAAGTTTAGCTGTAATTGAATTTCTCGGGCCAGTGCCTACCACCGCGGGGGATTCTGGTTGGTTGGTTGGTTGCTTGCTTGCTTGGATGGTCTCCTGTATTCTTGCTAGGTCGGAAGACCCTGAGGTTGCCAGGAGAGGGTTGATGCACTCTCTGCCCTCTCTTCTTCGTTGTACTTCGGAGAGGATCTTGACGATGATACGGTATTATTTAATATATATCCAATGAAATTCTTCTGGACGGTTTTCGTATGCACAATGTCATTTGCTTAACTGTTGCTGCAGTTCGAAGAAGCACCGATTGATGGGAAATTAGAAGGGGTGGCAGCGAGAGAGGGCTGGACTTGGGGGGTAAAATTTTAGCATGGTGTGTTTTATTTTATATTTGCTTGATAGTTTGTTGTTCTTTGTTCAAAGTCACAAAGAGTACCTCGTGGATAATGAAATTGTTAATTTGTGAAGGATTCGTTGCACCCACTTCCGGCTGCCAAATAATTCGAATGCCAATTGTTTCCAGTGATTAGAATTATAAATATTTCCAGCAATTAGTTTTGTACTAAAGGTACAAGGGCATAGGGAAATAACAGTTACAATTAAATCGCTATCGCAGCATAATTAAATAAAAAAGAAAATGCTCCTTCAACCCTTAAAATCATACCACACCGAATCTCGATCTCCTTCAAAAGCCTCCTCGAGGAAAGAAAAGAAAAGAACATCTTCAGTCTTCCACGAAAATAAGGGAAATAAAAGAAAATAAAAAGAAACCGTTTTGGTACAAGTAGATACCATATTATCGGCGACCCTAGGTGCACTTAAAGGGCAATTTCGATAGCACGCACGCCGGTTTCGCGTATCAAAGGACAACCCACACTATGCACACCTAGCCACACACAGCTACACACGCTCTCACACCCACGCACATACACATACGTGTATAGTATATCAAGAACATGCACAGCCCTTGTGCACAGTGATTACTTGGAAAAGGAGAACGCTGAGATTTGGTCTTTCTAGCAGGATTCCCCGAAGTAGGGAGGATACGCTTTGTAGTGGCACGTTCACACACACACGAGCAGAAGAACGTCCCTTTGTGTGTACGTGTGCTGTACACCCTTTATCCCGAAGGATCAACTCGGTCTCTCCTTCGTCTACCCCCTTTGGGGACCATTATCCGCCAGTTTCTCACAGTAGAAGCTTCTTCGAGTGTCCAAGAAACTTTGTGAAAGACCAGTTCGCTTCCGTTCTTCCTCTTTCGGTGGCTGCTGAGGACACCAGGAAATTATTTCACTCGACCGTGCACGTTCTAACCATCGACCACCCCTCCATCTTGGTTTTGCCCTGTTCCGCTTTGGTTTCTTCTTCTTCCACTTCTGGCCCTTCGTGCTCGTATTTTTCTTCCTCGTCCGATGGTGTTTAGGTCTCGCGAATACCCAGACAACTGGGCTGACGATATCAATTCGTTGTAGGTATTATGTGTTACTCGATTTTAAGTGAGATATTTATTAGCACAGGTAGGATCTTGGTCAATATTTTCTAAATGAAAGAAGCGTACGATATGTGACAAATAGTAGGAGCTACGTTTCGTCCGAAAAAATCATGAAGCAACAAGTATTTGGCATAGTCTTTATGGGAAATTGTGATGACCCCGTGCGAGCAATGAAAGGTTAAGGAAAGTTCGTTGGTCAAAGTGAAAAGATATCTGTTTGGGGCATCTGCTTGATGCTTGGAGATGCTTGGAGTCTTATATCTTTCTCTTTGGAATTGAGATCATTTTATAGGGGTTCGTTCGAGGGTTTCTGATTCAGTAATTATTGTGGTGAATGGTGATGATAAACATATACAATTTCGTAATAGAATCGAAATCAACTACGATACCTGGCTGCAGCGTAGCAAAGTAAATTTTCAAGCAGAATCGATAGGCCACGTCGGAATGGGCAAGCTGCGGCAAGTCGAGGTATTTGCACTCTGTGCTCGATCCTACGCAGAGTTTGTCCACTCTGGGAAAGAAACGCAGCGTGACACGAGCAGGTATCGCGAAGGTTTTGCGAAAATGAGCAAAATCAAGAGACGGTACATCGTGAAAGTTAGTGAAAACTAGCGAAAGCATGTCGCAGAAGGTTTGCGAAATGAAGGAATGAGTGCATTGCAATGGCTGTCGAAATTTAACAATGGAAGATTGCGAAGGAATATCGCAACAAATATATTGAGAGTATATATATTCAGATATCTTAAGAAAATATTGCAAAGAAATGTGACGAAGGAATATGACAAAGGAATATCGAAAAAGAGTATCACAAGAAAATATTACGAAGAAATAATATGACGGAGTATCCCATAAGAATATTGCAAACGAATAGCACAACAAAATTTAGGAAACAAATAACACGAAGGAATATCGCAGGAAAATATTGCAAAAGTATGTCGCGAATAAAAAGACGAATATTGTGAAGAAATATCACGAAGGAATATAGCAAAAGGACGTATCGTCATGAAATATCACGAAGGCATATAGCAAAAGGACGTATCGTGAAGAAAGATCGTTGAAAAATACCGGTAAAAAACATTGCGTACGAAACACGGACAAAATCCAGGCGAAAAGAAGGGGGGCTACTTGCGTGCAGCCGACGTGCCTGGTAACATTGTTTGCAAAGAGTCAGGCACGGCTTCGCGGAACAGGTGAGCCGGGTCCGACTATTCTTACCTATTTGCATAGGTGTAGCCGGTCCTACGAATGCACGTACACGTGCAACGCCGCCGTGGAAGCACGTTTCTGAGTGTGTTTGAACAAAACTCCTAACCAACGCACGTTCCTCTATCCATCCGCGTTTTCAAGTATACAATATACCGTGCTCTCGATCACGATGCTTCTATCTTCTAGAAATTCTTGGCAATTTCTTTCTCTTGTCTGTTAAATCTTGTACAGATAGCTTGGTTGCTGGTTGCAATTATTTCGCGATCACAATTACATAGGGACATACCCTAACACGTATCTGTGTGCAGATTGGCAACAGAGCCGACAGAATCTGTCTGCAAATCTGCGTCTGCAATTTGGCTTGGGTTATGCAAACAAAATCAGGCAACAGAAACCGAGCAGATTTACAACAATTTAAATGGCTCAAGTTCAGCAGGTTCTGCATCAAATCTATAGCCATTCTGTTCACAAAACCTGCCAACAGAATCTACTATTGCAGGTTCGGCTGATTGGCTACGTTCAAATGATTACAATTTTTAATAATAGAATTATCAGGCTCGTGAAAAATTACACCCTTTTACTAATAAAGCGAGAAACGAATTGGTGTGTGGCGTTTCATATTGCATTGCGTAATTTTCTTTGATACTCAGGATTCCCTTAAAAATTGGCGAGGTCTTTCTCGTCTTGTCTTGTGGTTATTTAGTCTGCGTGGTTTAAACTTAAAGGTCCTTCAGCCTCGCTTTAAATTAATTGAACGAAACTTTCCGATAGACAGAGTATCCATAGAAAAGATGAAAACAGAAATGTTAACTGTTATCTAGAATTAATTTATTATTACACAATTGAATAAAAAGCAACTTCACCATCGCGTAAAACTAAATTCATTCATTCGAACACTTCAATTTATTGAGCACCGTACTTCCCTCTGCTACGATTTCAAATTGGCCAACGTTCGCCCTGCCGCGGTTTTCCTCCAAATATCTACTTAACGCGGCGAACGACGAGAAAAAGATCGAGATAAACGATACCTTTCGAGTTAATTAAAGAGCACCGACTCGGGTAACTGTTCTTGAACGCGAGCGCGGTTGTAACAGAAGAAAGAAGAAGCCCCTTCGACGGTGAAGTACATGTTTGATTAACCACCGTCGTTTCCTCCTTCTTTTTCCCTCCCGCCTCCCTCTCTCTCCGGCGAAACACGGAGAAAAGAAGAAGGGCGAGGGAAAGAAAAAGATAGAAGAGCGGGGTTACGGTTCGGGCTTCCGAATAACATTTTTAAATTGAAAGCGGAGAAGTGATTCAAACCCCGGCCGCGGCCAGAGAAAACCGTCAAGCACGAATATAAAACACTTCGGATCCCCGTTTCCTAAAACTCACCCCTTCCGAATAGCCGTCGGCCTCCGTGGATATCAGAACTGTGACCTGAAGATCGTAGTCAGATTTCATTTCGATTACGAGAATTATCCGGGTGGAAATGTTTCATTCCTCCAAGAAGGGAATTCTAATTTCATGGGGATCACACGGGACCGGAAGTCTTTTTCCAAATACGGAATAGACGCAACCGAGAACACCCGACTCCTTAGTGCCGCGATGGTTGGTAAGAAGAACAGAAAGAAAAACTCGTGGAAAATAAGAAAATCCCAACGGGGGATGGTATTGTTCCTCGAGCGTGAAAAGTGCACGATGAGGCGTCGCGACGCGGTCGGTTTTTCCACCTAGGCGAGTGCTCGCCACGGAAAAAGAGTGCGACAAGACGCGAGATCGTGGAAAACTGGTTGTGGTCGGGGGTTGGTCGGGGGCAAGAGGAAAACGGAAAGAGAGTCAGAGGTCGAAAAAAAAAACCACCCCCGTTTGGTCCTGTTGGCGTTCAGCAACCGTTTACGAGGCATAAACGCTGAAACAAAAGGCGGCTGGGCGCGAAACAATTAAAAACGTTACGCCCGATCGCTCTCCGCCGTTCACCCTTTTGCCCCTTCGTCGTATTTTTCTTTTTTCCCGTCTATTTTTTTGTCGTTGTCTCCCACCCTTGGTGCACCACCCCATTGGCCATCCCCTCTGTTCAACGATCTTACTCCCTGTCTCTGTTTTTCTTCGCCCGATGGCGGTTCGTCGCTTCGAGTTCTTCAACAACCACCACCACCGCCGCACCACCAGCACCAGCGTTACCAAAACCACCCCTCTATAACCATCGAATTCGTGGAGGAAGGAAGGGCGAACATTGGTGGTATTTCTCTCTCTCTCTCTTTCTGGGGTTGCACACGCCTGTTTCAATGGTGCGACACGATAACACACGGACCCGTGAACCGACGCCCACGCATTCTAGTTGGAAAACAAAAGGGAATCGCGACGATTTAATGACTGATCGGGCTGTTGCTCGTCGCGTCGCTATCGGCGCCGGTTCGTCGACGACTTTTTTTTATTGCACACGCTGTACGTGTTGCAGGCATGTGTGTGTCTGCGTGTGTACGAATAAATTTGCCGGGAGGGATTAGGAAACGAAGCAGACGAAGATGGCCCGTTTCTGGTACCAAAAATAGAGTCGATGTGTTTGAAATCTTTTTTGAGCAGTATCTTTCTTACGGTTTGACCGGTGTTAATTTATTCTTGTTATTTAACGATGAATGTTCAGTGGATTGTGCGAGGCCAATTGGTTACTTAACTTCTGCCAGCCAGTGTATACATGGGAGGTTCAGAAGCCAATCGGCGTGAGCCCATTAGCATTCAAACAGAGGTAAATAAGGTTTTTTAGAACTTATTGTTAGTTGGAAGAAAATGACAACGCTGGTATCGTCGTTTATTGCTTCCGTATGAAAATTGTGACTGAATTGATTTATCAATCGAAAGTTTTAACAATAAAGAGGTTTTTGGACTACGAAACTCGTGTCGAGGGAAAGGTGGACATAGGCTGATTGGCTTTCGAGCCCTCCATATGTATGCACGTGTTTACTTCGTTTTAATATAGGATTCTTCGTTAATTTTGGTTAACTCGTTGTCCTCTTACTGTCCCGATTAATTATTTGCGGTTCTATTGTCCGTCTGCGTAGTCTGCCTCCCCTGTCCCTGTTATCTACCCTGTCTGTTCTGTCTCTCCTATCTGTGCACTCGGTGAAAATAAAGTAACTTTTCTCTCCTCCTGTATCTTATTCGCCATTTCTCCGCTATCTCCTCCATTCCACTTGGCCCTCTTATATCTCTTTCCACATGCTCTCCTCCTGTATCTTATTCGTCGTCTCTCCTCTATCTCTTCCATCCCACCTGATCCTCTTCTGTTCTATTCTATTCCTCCCGGGCTTCTCTCCAGTTCTCCTTCCGTACCGTTCTTTCTCGTATTCCGTTCCACCCCCTTTACATTTTCCCGCTTCCCAGTCCTTTTCTCCAGATTCCTACCCCCCTTACACTCCCTTCGCCGCCATTCACCGCAGCAAGTCAAGCCCTTCCGACGCCCCTTCACCTCCACGCCCTTTGTCTCACGTTCGTTTTCCTCACGCTCTCAATACTTGCCTTTCTTCTTCGGCCCTCGACGAGGCGACCGACGTCCCCGCGCGATTTTTCGCGACGGAACTGATCGCCTGGCCGCTGCCATTTTCCCGGCGTATCGATACGTAATAATGAGAGTCCTTTCACGTCGTCGATCGTTCTGCCGTCGCAGTGTACACACGCTGCGACGCGTCCTTCGTCGAACGGCGTGCACACACGTACGTCCACGGCTTTTTCACACGGCCTCGTCGCATCCGTAATCAATTAATCTCATCGGCGATCACGGCCTGAAATGTTCGCCCGGCACGGATCTCGCTTAGACGACCGAGAAGGGAGGACGGCAAATTTTCTTTCTTTCCTCATTTTCCTTCCGTGTCGCCTGCGCCGTTGTTTCTCACCGACGATTCATTTGCACCTTCGATTGGTCCCTGTGTCCGCGTGTTTGGCATACGCGCCGTGCACACGTACACAGGTGTAGCGGGTGTAAGACTCGGACGAAACCAGGGCAGACCGTAGAACGTGTGGAGCAATAGCTTTACGTTGAATCGAAGTAAAGTTAAAGTAAAGCGATCATGTCGATTCGTGCGACTGACACTGGGGAAAATATTTCCGCGTTCAGTTGGTTCTCGTTTATTCTTATATCGGTCTGTATCGCAGGTACGGTGGGCGACAGAAAGATAGACAGCACTAGGGAATGTTCGTGTACAATCTCGAAAAAGTACTTGCGGATCATCTGGTAGCATACTTGTGTCGGTTTCCATCGGTTAAATTACGAACTGTGCACGATAATACGCTAATTCAAGGGGATCCCCCGATATAAAACCCATAGAAAATCTTGGGGGTCGAATACCGTCGCCGGATTAACAACTGCGATGTCGGAGGGCTGGAATCGCGTTACACCCAAACAGCTGCAAAATCCAGCAGAATCGATGACCAAGAGAATGAATTTGCCAACAAAAAATGGTGGAACATCAATGAACTAGTGGAAACATTAATGCTTTAGTTAATTACAGCTTTTGTCTCTCTGCGAGTGGATCTATCGTCTTGTCACGGTGAAAAATTGACAAAAATCAGACAAATGTGTTCTGCACAAAAACGGGCCGCTGCATTGATACGAAATTTTGCATAAATACTCCCCAATGCCCAGGCTAAGTGTCCAAAAAGTTTCAGTCGAACACGATCGAAAGTCCAAGTGGATCTATCTTTCTGTTAACGCGCTCTATTTAGCATCCACATACTTATCGACGTTCCCGTTTGCTCAACTTTCCGAAATGGCCGGAAAATATCGGCTATTCCCTGCGAAACAATTGAAATTGGTCGGAGATCGGTATCTAGCCGTGTAACTCTCCCAAACTGAAACGAACGCAGAAAGGACAAAGCGGCAGCGAAGTCGCGAACAGCCGGTTATTTTACGATCTTCCGAACAATAGGAAATGATAATTCATAGTGGGTGCTTTCTACGACCCTCGTATTATCTAAGGGTGAAGGGGTGGGTGGGTTATGCACGGGGCAAAGGCTGCAAATCCGTGACACTGTGGGGTTATACGGTTTAACAGACACTGCCGGTGATAACTGTAACGCCTCGAGGGGTTATTTATTACGTGAATTCCACTCGCAACCCCTTCTTTTTTCTGCGCTCACCGGGAATACATAATAACGCTGTGTCATCGTTTTTCTCTCTTTTTTTTGATCCTCCATCCCTTCCTCGTATGATGGAAGGCGCCGATTTTTCTGGAAAAAAGTTCCACCCTCGAAGTTCATTTCTTTGTAAAGGGTACGGCGAATCGTGGAATGTACTACCCAGTTTTTCAATTCTCTGGTTTTTTCTCCTTTTCGTCCCCTTTTTCAAGTAACATACTGCGCTGCAATTTCTTGCAAACAGTTTGGCCTTTGAAATTGATTACTTTATATACAGAGTACAGTAGAACCTCGTTTATGTGAACAAGTTAATGCTCAGCGTCTGTTACGCGAACTCGTAGGAGATTAAGGAGAAGCGGTTGCCTAGAAACGATATAATCAACTAAATTTTTTCGCATGCTAGCTTATATTATTCGGACTAATAAGAACAGCTGGTGGGGATGGGTAGTGAACCTCTATTATCGGAACTATGTACTCGGTTATCCGAACTGCCTGGTGCCCCAATATGTTCGGACGAATGAGGATCTACTGTATAGTAACACTGTGTCGTGCCTTTTCTACCCTATTTCTATTTCCTTCTCGTGCCTCGCCACTGATTCTGAATTTCCTAACCGAATATTTACTTGATTGACTACCGACAGACAGTGTGGCGAAACTGTTCGTCCGTTTCCAGTTCCACAAAAATGACCAACGCGAGAGCGAGGAATTTTCAGAAGCACGCTGCTCCGTCCCCAAGAAACAATGGAGCACAGTGAACACTGAACATTGGCGGACCCCTGTTTCCTAGGCTCGCTCTTGTCTCACCTGGGTCGAAGCCTCGCGAGCCACCTGGTCGAACAACGAACGCCCATTAATACACTGCGACGGGCCCGGGCGATTAATTGGACGTCGCGAGCGTCGGTACAAGTACCAAAGGTACCTCTTGACCGATGACAAGACGCACTCGCGAAGCAGATACAAGCGGGTTCGGAGCGTGTGCACACGTTCCACGTTGTTGTAGGTCTACGCCCTAAACTCGCGCCGCGGCGTATCAGCGCACGGTGGAGACAGACGCGGACAATGGGAGCACGCGAGGACAATGCGGAATAATTTAGAATGGCATATAGATATCGGTAGCTTCCGGCCTACGGCGGCGGTGCATAATAGAGGATAGGAGTAATAGGACACAGGCTGCGGGGTAACTGTGGAGGACACGAAACATCCCTATAAATTAGGCTCAGAGACCGAGGACCGGAACAGGCCAAGATATCCTTCTCGATACTAACCGTCCCTTTCGATGGAACTTCCGTGTACACAGTCGTTCAATCGAAAATCGAAGTCGTAACGCAAGCATTGACTGTGCAGGATAATTGTGAGACGGGGATGTTTGGTCGAAAAGTAAATATTATTCGTTGTTAACCTTTTTGTATAAGAATACCGTGGCGAGTTTGCGCGACAGAGTCATGGTGTGCGTCGTGTCCAAAACTATTCTGAATTCGATTGACATTCTGCTAATATATACATTATAATACTTAGGGGGTAAGGCTGACCTCAGCCCTTGTTGACACACCTTAGCCAACGCGGAGTTTAGATCTTGGTGTCAATGACTACTACCTTAGTGGGGGATGTTTATTGCGACTAGGGCAGAATCTGCGGGCTTTGCATCTTATCGGTGACTCAAGGGGTTGGTCCTCCAACAAAACGAGAAGGCTTTTTAATTTAGTATTGTTCTTAAGAGGTGAAATTTCGTTAGTGACTGTTGCCTTCCAGGCTTTAATGTGTTTGTATTAGCGGTACGCATTCCAGACGCACGTGTCTAATACCTGCGAACGAAATTTTGTTTTGAGAAGGGTTAATAGAGAAAAATACAGTACTGGAATAATACTACCCCCTTGCTCACGAGACTACCTGTACGATTTTCACTGTGCGTGACTGTGCATGCGTATATGCATTTATAAATAGTGAAAATCTTATACATATACATATACAGGCTATAATCTTGAGAAGTATTTTGTTTCACTAATAAAATTCTACTCTCCACCGATCTATATTTTTCAATTCACCGATGCACCTCGTTGCTCTCATTGAAAACAAAACATTCATCTATTTTATACCACCAAACTGTATCAGTTTGCTGGATATCTTAGATCCTATATATTGCGAGGTGGTGCTGAGAGAAAAATTCGTTTAAAAAAACTGAGCCACCTTTTCCTTTGGTGGACCTGCACACTATATGAACACGCGCGATCTTCGAACCTCGAAGATATTTCATTCGAGCACGAATTCGTAATAAATCCTCTAGCGTTACAGAGAGGGTTTTAGACGCCCCGCGAGTTTTCTCGACGTCGAAACGAGTTTTATTAACTTCCTCGTGCTCTCTCTGAAAGAGAGCACCGGTACTCGGGATACGTTACACCTTGGCACACTGCTAGAGCACACACACGGTCACATGGGTAGAGAAGTTAGATATTTTCGTTGGTGCGCGCGCGACACAAGAGAGATTACAATAAATTGCAGGCACCCTTCTCGAAATACGAGACCAGCATTGATACGGGGCTGGCCGAACGTAATTTGAAGAGATTTCAAAGCTCACGATACTGTGTTCCCTATTCTTTCGTTTCTAGTTTCTTTTCTTTCTTTCTTTCTTGTCCCTGTCGTCACGTGCTGGGCGTGACCTATCGTAATACTATCAGTTTTCGCACCTTTCTTCCTTGGACCATTGATTAAAATCGACACGGTTTCCTCCTTTTCTTCTTCATTGGGCGTGTAACATCGACGAGTAAAGTATACAAAGTATACGATAAAATAAGATGTAGAATATCGTCTGAAAGGGTTGAGGTATACCTTGCTCCACTAATTCTCTTTCCAAAACTACCGGTCGAATATCCCATAAATCTTCGTCCCTTTTGCTCGCCATTTCCAAAACCTTCGAAAACCATTTCCAGTTTCACGCAAACAGTTGATCCTTCCCTTGCACCCTTTACGAGACTCGACTTCGAAATATACACCCCGGCTGAAGAATCGAAGTTCTCCCTTCGTTTCAAGGACGCGGCAAACATGCACTTCGTTACGCCGGATGCTTTCCAAAGGATACACACGGGAATATATACTATATAATATAGCGGAGCACGCGAACAGCAGCGAGCCATCCCCCTCTGTAGCGTCGTTTAAGGGTGGCGGTGGCTTTTTTCGCGAGCAACGAGGGTGGGTCACCGTGGAAGAATGATATTTTAATAACTGTCTCATAATCCGACGGACCGCCGCGCGTTTGACGAGGTCTCACTGCTACGTCGTGGAATTTTCTATTGGTCGTAGCCAGCGGCTACATTAACACCAGGCCGCTGGCGATATTGCATTCCTTTCCCCTGACGACGTCGATCGTCATTAATATCATTTTCAACGACGCTGGAATTCGAAAATTGGAGACGCGGGATCGATACGGGGCGTGGGAATCGTTGTTCGTTATTGGCTACTCTTGTGGACGCCTTTGGCTGTGGTGAATTATTTCTTAGGGAGTTGTTGCTACTGCTGGAATTGTTCCTATCATTGGAATTGTTGTTGTCATTGGAATTGTTACTATCATTGGAATTGTCATGCTATTGGAATCGTTATACTATTGGAACTGTATATGTTACTAGAATTGTCATCATATTGGAATCGTTATGCCATTGGAATTGTTGTATACTAGTTGTTACTATTATTATTATTACTATTGCCAAGTATTTTCACGCGGTCACAGTGGTCTGTTTTAATTTGGGAAACACTATTTTCCATCTCGACGTTGAATTAAATACATCTAAATTTTTGCAAAAGGCCTCGATTCGGACTAAGAAATTGTATTTCATACGGGCGGCTCGAAACTTGTATTTCTACGGGGATGATTGGGTTCAAGGGAAACGAAAAGAAAACGCGACTCGACTCGTTTATTTTTTGCACGACGGTAGTTACGAGCCTCGTTACCGGAAATGTTGGGAAAGTATTGGAAACTATTATCGACAATCTTCAACAAACCTCTCCAATCGTACCTTTCCCCGTTTCGCGTATCCGAAGATAAAACGAGGCGAAAAAATTCTCTTTTATTGGCAATTAAACTTGATTACCCTGAATGGCAACGTGGCGTCGATAAACAAATTAATGTTACCGGGAACTGTTGAAAAATATTATTTACACAGACCGTTATTTTATCCAATAACGACAAATCCGAGTAAATAATTGTCCAAATAATCCATCAAAATTACCCGAACAGTACGACATTAAAAATGAGTAAGAATGATTCCTGCCTCGCCTTTGAATCACGCCGACCCCAATATATATTTCCATCGTATTTAGTTAATAATGATCAACAACGATTACTCGAGTGTTAAACGAGCTACTGTCGCAGACAACACGATGTAAAAGAGAATCACACGAGAGAACACAAGAACCCTCGTTGAATAACATTCTCACAATCGAACGTTTACCCGTGAAACATTCGAACGATCACAGGAACCTTTAAAACCATCGTCACAGACAACTACCCCCAGTGAATGGGGGGAAAAAAGAGAAGCAGCGATTCTTTCCATTCAACGGCGCTCGACGAACCCATCTGTTCCCCCGTTTATAGCCCAGCTCCTTTCTTTTAATCCCTGTTTCATTAATAGTTCCCCAGTAATTCGAGACCGCTTCTGTTCCGTTCACCTCGAATTACCACCGTCGGATTCCACAGTTACTTCCGTCGAGGAGAGATTCACGAAAAATAATAAAAGCAAACGAAGAAAACCACACCGCGATCGCTTTCTCTCTTTGATTTTTGCTTCTTCTCACGAGAGTCTGTTGCAGATTCCTTTTCGCTCGTGTTAATTGAAAAGAATGGCGAGAGAACAAATTTACTGCTTGAGAAATATTGCCAAATATAGAATATATGTACTTTGGTGAAAGGTAAATTGGAGATGGTATTCTAAAATATATTCAAGCGAATTATAAGTCAGAAAAGATATCGTAAAATGAAATATATTCGGCTGAAATATAAATTAGAAAAGATACCGGAAATAAATAAACTAAAAATAAGAGAGAGAGAAGAAAGATATCGCGACAAATAATACTGGGTGCTATAGTAAATTATTAGAATAAATTCGATATTTTTGGAGCGATAATACTAAAACTACCTAGTCGCGAATAGCGTTATTTCCAAATAAATAAACTCGGAATACAATAACAAATTTGTCCATCAAAAAGGGTCTTACTTTACGAAGGATAGAAAAATGAAGTTCGCATCGAAACGAGATTAAACTCGCACCGTACAGTCACTTTCTCTACTATTTTCGCTTTTCTTATTTTATTCCGAAATAGCCGACCGCAAATAACACCGCCACCCTCGTTCATTTAAACGAGACAACAAAATCAAACAGCAGAAAATTCAATTTTAACAAGGCTGTTATTACAGCTACTTACAGAGTCGACTTACCACATCGAATTTCTTTTACGTCATTCGAAAGTCACTCGAAATAATTGCGACAAGGTTCGCACACGCACACAAAGATACTGTCCACTCGTCCGTGAATGTAATACCAGGCACCAGAGTGGCGTTACAACGTGTGGAGGCGTATATGCACGTGCACGGTCATTGAGTTCTCGTCAATGCGTGAAAGAATCCCATGGGGTGCGTTGCCCGTTGAAGAAAAGTCTACCGCGGCTGACCGCTCGTTAAAAAGTTTAACCGGTCGTTTATTAGCGGAAAGGAGGAAAGGGCAGGGAAAAAAGTACAGTAAGAGAGGGAAAGAGCAAGAAGGGGAAAGAAATAAAAGGCAGAATTGAAAACGTGTACAGAAGAGAGGCGGTTAGGTAAAGAGTATCAAAGATAGATAAGTAGATAGACCGATAAATAAACAGAGGAATAAATAGGGAAGGGGAGAAAGACATACATGTACATAGATAAATAAGTAATGATACAGACAAATAGATAGGTGGATCGATGGATAGAAAGAGGAAGATATAGCTAGAAAGAGAAAGGTATAAATAGACGGACGGACAAACAAACAAATAAATAATAAAATAAACGTATGTACATCTATAGAGGGACAGAAAGAGGAAGATAGACATGTATAGCTAATTATATAAGTTAAACAGGATGATCCGATAACAATAATCATCTCTGACTCTAACTCTCATGATTCTACAATCCTTCACCCTACTAATTATTGCTAAACCACCACGAACACTTGGACAAATAAATGGAGATAGAGGGGGATCACAAACACAGACAAAGAAACGAAAAAAAATAAAAAGCAAATATATATAAATAATAACCAGAACGTATAGAACAAATGTAGCCTCCATAATGACGCCTCGTCGACGGACCATCCCCAATTCTATTTCCACCCCTCGGTGCTGTTCCACGGATTAATTCTTGACGCGGGCACGCTTTCGATAACAAGGTTCCTTCGAGTGGCTCCTCGTGGTCGGTGCTCATTCGCCCCCGGGCAACTATGTTATACCGAGTGTTCCGCTGTTTAACTTAATTGCTGCTAGCTGTTACTTTGCCCTGTTGCTCTCTTGTGCACACAGGGGGTGGTTTCTCTTTTTTGTTCGCTACCCGACAGACTGGGGAGCGAGATCTGATTCCGTTTCGTGTTTGGGTTGCGGTTGGATCGGTGGTAGAAAGTGATTCGCAGTCAAACACCAAGGTGTTTCGTACGTTTGCCGTCGCACAGTCTTTTTCACCCTTTCGCGGAATTTGCCAGCGTTTCGCGTAAACGGGAAAGAAAAAAATAGTTGAAACAAACGTTAAATAAGAGACATCATTTATATCGCAACTGCAATTTGTCAAGTAAAACGTGTGAGAAAAGTAAGAAGAAAAAATGGTTTCGAATATATAAGATGATCAAAACACTACTTTCTCCGCGGGCCCATTAAAAGGGGCCCATTAAATTTCAATAATTAAAACACTTTTTCGTCTACCACACACAATCGTTGTACCCGATTAAAAACTACTATTCAATCGTTCAACTAAATCGTTACACACACACATACGCACTCGGCAACGATTCCTCTGAAACGGCCCGACGCGAATGCCAGCGGGTGGTGAATACCCGCAACGGGCCCACAATAAAAGATGCACAACGTTTTTTTTCAAGGGTGTCAAGGATCCGTAAGAGTCAATTCGGCGTGCGTCGTAGAACAATGTAAAGTGTTTGCTCGCCGGTGAATGTTATAGGTATTGTGCGTACTAATACGCGCTTTTTTTCCTTCCCTTTCTTCCCTTTCTTCTCGCTCTCGTTTCATTTTTTGTTTTTCTTCTCTCGCCTCCTTTTATTTCTCTCTATTCCGCAAACGAACGATACGCCCCTGTTTTGTTCCAGGCACAAAGAGGTCGAGAATCTCTGAGAGCACTACAGGAACAATGCTTTCCACGAGCGACACCGGTAACGAAGACGACCGTGACTCCGACTCCGGCGGGGAACTTCTTACTGACCGTCCGTTGGGTACGATTTCCGTCATTCCTTCAGTGGACACTGAACATTTTCATCTCAGTGATTCCACTTTTGTTTAGCGTAAAAGTTTGGGCAGGAAAGTGGCGACGATGGGCGAGTTATGGACGTTTTTGTGCGCCTTTCCACGCAGATCGATGTTATCGTTGAATATCCCATAAGTCCCATAGGTCCCATAAGTCGTGTCGTTTTTGAACGCTAACTTCGCTCTAGACTAAGAATACCTAGCACTTTCGTTCCTCTTTAGTCATCGACGTATTGGCCATCATTTTCGACGATTTCTTCCCCATCTTTGGGCCCACTTTGATTCCACTTTCAAAAAGCGTCAGTGGTCGAAAGCATGCTCTCCGTAGTCGTCACAAATGGATTTCGTTGGCACTCATTTTAACAGGGTTTTATAACAGAAAATATCGATCCAAATCCTTCGAATGCACGTTTCAAACTGACGAGCGAATACTTCTTAAAGGACATAGAGAGAAGTATCTATAAACATATCGCCGAAACAAAATACAGATGTTCATGTAAACTGCGCTAAAAGACAACGACTTATGGGACGACCTGATATTAAAATTGTCCCCGACAAACCAGTTGTTACAAAAACCTAACCCCTTGCCGTCTAAATAACAAATGACAATGGACACTAAGCATTGTCGTTAATTTCGCCTCGTTAATCTCAGAAAGAAAGTAACGGGCGAGTTAATCGAATTACCAAGGAAGGGTTAAAAACGAGTATCCGAAGGAAATGCCTAAAAAATTCTCAAAAAGACCATGTCCCAAGCATAGATATCTATACAACTGCCATATACTATGCGAACGAATGACTAATTACCACGTCTTGCGTGTTACAATAGTCCCCACGTCCCTCGGAATAACGGAGAACGACATGACGATGAAGAGGTCCAACAGTCTGAACGATTCTGAGGAGCTTAGTCCGGAACCAGGTTCCCAGAGTCCGACGCATACACCGCCGCTGACCCCAGCACTGACTCCGCAAAGGGAGGACACACCAGCGCCAGAGAATCTAAGTCTTCGTAAGAGCGGAAGTCCTCAGCAGACCCAGCCGACCCTTCAACCGGTGGACCTGGTGCAGCCTAGACCCAGTCCTCCTTTACCGTCGCTGGCAGTAAGTTTCCTAATTTCTCTGAACACGTTCAAGCTTCTTTTCAATCGTAGTCGTTCAATTTGTCCGCCTTACGCTTCTGAAGTAGAGATTTGTTTTTGTCAATTCCTATCCGGAATAATTATTGTCAAATTTTTGATTAAAACTATACGTGCCATAACTACATCTGCTATTTTCGTCGGCACTAGTGAACTGCATTGATAACATTAGAAATTAGTAAGATAATCATTTTTCTCTGGTAATATAAATATTTGAAAATTATTATAAACCAATTTGTTCGAAGTAACGATCGATTCGCTAAATTACGACAACAGTTACGATTCATGTTCCAGGCTGCAGCGACCGCAGTCCATTTTCCGCCGTACGCACCCCTTTATGGCCCAGCAGCGAGTTCGCTGTATTGTTCTCCGGCGTTGTACCAGCATCAGCACCACCATCACATTCCAGAACCCCGTGAAATTCAGATGCACATGCAGATGCAAAATATTCAGCAGACCTGCGGACTACAGTTGCAGCAACAACAACAGCAGCAGCAGCAGCAACAACAACACCAGCAGCAACAACGATCCCCCGTAGACGTTCTTCTACGAGTGTTTCCTGGAAGACGCCGGGCAGACGTGGAGGCTCTGCTGCACCGGTGCAAAGGTATGCCTGCAACACGATATCCATTGCTTTTATCCGTGAACAGAATTTGATCTTCTACCTTTCGCGTAGACAGCTTTGGCCAGATGTTCTTCGTTTTTCTGTTTTATTAATGTCTTTTGGCTGCAGTGACGCTTTTCAGAAACGTGTCATCCACGTTGCGTCGAAATATTTGGATTACAAACGGAGACCTCGGTAGCCAATCAGTGTTAGGCCCAGCACTCCCCGAACATGAGGAGTTTCAGCGGATAACTCAATTAAGTGACTGTTTGCATGCGTCAGTAATAGATGACGGTACTAGCATTGTCATTTCTCAGCAAGTACTTTGTGAAAACCTTATTTATCTCGGTTTGAATTCTAATGGACTTACACTGATTGGCTTTTGAACCCTCCGAATATATGTGTCAGTTAGTAACACTTTCATTCAATTGAATTTAAATAGCAAACCTTTATAAAAGTAATTACCTTTCTCTCGCAATGGCGAATACACTCGTGATAGATAATTTTAGAAATAAAGAGAATCACGATCGAACAACCTACTCTGCAAACAGTTGAGAAAAATAACAATATTCATTGCACTAACAATCCCATGGTATGTACAGTGACTCACGCGGACCATATCATTTTGTCATCAAATTTTTCCGGCATTCAACGTGTTACCCCCTTGCCGTATTGAAGCGAGTCAGACTCGTGATAAAAAGTTTGGACCAACCGCGAAAATCACGAGTCCGACTCGTAGTATAGAATTCGGGTCACATTGCAAAGACTATCTTTTGTAAACGTCACGTGAATGGAAATATGGAGGACAGGTCTTCTACCTGTTTGGCCCAGATTTCGTCGAACTACCAAGGAAGGTTAGGCAACCCGAAGATTCGGAAACGGATGAAACGTTGCATACAAGTAAAGTATGTCATCCGTTATACAACCCTATTTTCCGTTCGTGCCATAATTCGGCTTTGAGGAATGAAATCATCCCTTGGAAAAAGTATCTTCTACCTATTTCTTGGGTAGAAGGGCCGAAATCACCCCTTAAAACCGAATTATGGCACGAACAATTTACTCGTATGCCAAGTTTCATACGTTTCTGAATCTTCGAGCTGCCTGAACTTTCTTGTCCCTGCAAGCGGCAATGGGTTAACATCATACATCGATCATAACGAATGTGCGATTATCCCAAAAACCTAAAAGCGTACAATCGAACGACCGAGTCACCGTCTACACCGAAACATCGAAAGCAAGAATTGGCAAGGTATCTGTCTCACAGGGGACGTGGTGTCCGCCATGGAAGTGCTCGTCTGCGAGGACAGTGTTCAACCGAAGTCAGCATTCTCGCCCCTGGCAGGCGCTCTGGCGTCAGCGGCCGCTGCTTCCGCTTCCGTTTCCGCCGCGTACGCGAGCAGAGCTGCGTACTGCACCACACCCATCCCGTCAACGAGACACAGGTTCCTCGCCGCGCCTTACGCGGGCACCGGTTACCTGCCCACGGTGATTAAGCCGCCCAATCAGAGTCTGCACGCGAACGGCACCGGCGACGCCTATCGAGAAACCAGTCCTGACGACGCCAGCGACAAGACCAGCTACTCCGAGTGACCGGAAGACGTGCCACCCGTCACCTGGTCGTACCTGCAATAACGCGGCCACGATCAGACACGGGGAACGTGGACGAGATACTTAATCGCGCGATCTTGAGGGGATTTTGGTTTTTATCGCGGAGAAATTTAGTTCCTGAGAGAAACGGGGATCGTGACGGGGATCCTCTAGTTTCTGCGAGAAATTGGGGGTGGAAAGATGGAGGGAGCAAGGAGGGTCACTTGCGGGAAAGATGCTGAAGAACTTTGGAGACGGAGATGAAGATCGTGGGGGGTCCAGAGTGAACGGAAGACGAAAGTGTGGAAGGAAGGTCGAGGATGTGACAAAGTTACTATATTGGGGAGCAATTTGTGACCGGAAGCCTGGGACCTGCTGTGTTTCGCCGAAGAAATCCCTATACGGACATGTTCGTTGGTACCCTGGTGTATCTGAATCGCGAGCGAAATTCCCCTAGACCCCTAGAAACCGCGACGTGCAGCCACTAGTGAATTTCCACCCACTCGAGGGGCGTCGGAAAAAGGACAAAGTTTACCCAAGTTTCTACGAAAACTATGTGCGGCCAGTAAAACCACTGTATACGAGACTATGGCGGTCCATGATTAATTCGTTCAATTAAAAAACGAATTTCTATTGAAACGGACTGAACTGTTCCGATGAAAACTGTATAATCTGCGTCGTCTCTGCGGATCGTCGTAGCGATATATCTTTATACATGTGTAGATAAAAGAAAAAACGACTTACGAAGTATTGTGTGTAGGTAAAACTGTTAAAAGAGAAGTAAGGAAAGGATTGTATCCGTCGCGATGACGGAGGTGAAAGGGATAAGTAACGAATAAAAGGGGGAGAAGAACAATCGGACCTGTAAATACGCGCGAATCGCTTTAGCCTAATCATCCATTTGCAATTAACCGGATAATCTGTCGCACGGATTACGTGTTTAGGGAAACCGTTGGCGGTATTCGATAAGAGAACGAGGGGAAAGAGGCCAGGAAGGGAAACGAAAATTTTGGTCGCTGAAAATCTCGCGACGTGTGTCGAGAAAGTCGATGGATAAATACATACATTACGTGTTTCTCGATGCAGTAACGTGTGCATATTAAACGATTATACATAAGTGTTTGCCTGTAAGTATCACGGCTCTGAGATGTTTAGATTCGCCAACGACCAGATGCGTCGTTCTTTGTAGTTACCATATGTTATCCGAACAAATGTATAGACGGATTATGAGAATAATAAATAAGGTATTGATACTCCATAAGGTGTGGTCCCTGAATGTTTCAAATTCCTTTTCTTCGGTCCATTTTGAATTTTTGTTATGCATATATTACTTTTAATATTAAAATATTTCTCGCAACCTTGAGCAGAATTGATCAGAAATGAGACAGGAATGTTTTATTCTTCACAGAGGTATGTGCTTGCAAAAATTGTTCTTTAAAAGGATAAACAACGAAATATATATTCCAGAAACATAAAATTCCATTCGGGCAGAAATTTGGACGAAAGCCCTCGAAATCACTTACTCTTCATTGCTTGGTAGATCTACTGTTAAATACGAACCAATGTCTCCGCTATTTCTCTATTCACAATCAGGTCAGTCAGCCTGCGACAAATGAAACGAGATCAAACCAAAACCATCCCTTCGCCCAGAAACACTTTTCCACCCTAAGTCCAACCTTTTCAACCCTCTGATCCATGTATTCATACATACATATACGTATATCATGCTATCCTTGCGAACAAAAATAATCCACCTCGAAAATACACGAAATCCAATTCGTGACTGAAACGATGCACGATTTCTCGTGCACCTATGCACGTACACATGTATGCGTGTATGTGCATCTCCAGCATTTTTCGTAACCAACAAACTATTCCATCACGGATCAAAGATAATTCGTCGTGGCAGGCGAGACGAGGGATCGATTGAACAGGGTCCTAAAAGGAACAGCAATAGTTGGTTTCGCCAGGAGGGACAACTTCCACACGGTTTGAGATTTCCAGCACGTGAAAAACGCGAGGACGTGGCCGGGAAGGAAAAGGTATCGGATGTCGGATACAGTTCGCAGGTGCAGAAGGATACGAAGGGCCGTGCCGGGCAGATTTGGGAATCTCTGAAATCGGATCGGTTTCATGCTCGATGAACAGTTCAGGATCGTGGGGCAGTCGATTTCCTGCGAATGGATTACCGGCGACGCGGCTAATCGATTTTACCAGTCGATTTGCGATCACGGCTCGGGAGAATGATCGACCACGTTGGTTTGTTCACCACCGTGACCTCCTCCGGGAAAAGACTGCTTTTCACGTGAGCATGATATTCCTTTTTTTTTCTTTGGTGTTTGGACTTTCGATATTTTCGGAGGATCTGAGATTTTTTATGATGGATCGATGATGATTTTTTTGTTGTTGATATTGTGCATCGACATCTGCCTTCAAGTTTCGTTCGAGACATTGAATATGCAAAAGGAGGGTTGTTTTTTTATGTTGATGTGGTATTAAGAGATTATATAATTTAGGAATGTAAGCAGCTTTTTTAAAGTCCTCGGTGCTTGAAAGAGCTCCATTGAATATCAGCAATGATTATTTAAAAATAACTCTGTGTATGTCTGTAAAGTATAAGATAAAATAATAAAATTGTAACTTACGAAATTGAATTCGACAACCGTATTAAAATTATCTGTCTATCGAATGGTAGATATTATATGTAAAGAATTTCAATATTTCATTCCATATTTTCAATGGAAAATCGCAAGCACAACGTGAGGCAACAGAAATTATGTTGCCCATTCAAATGATTTGAAAGATTTCGTTTTAAAATTCTCAATTCTGATTCGATTTTGTGGCTTGTTTATCAATTATCGTTCGATGGAATTTGCAAAGGAAACTGGGAAACCAACGAGCGATCAGCAGGAGTCGATGTGAAATAAGAAAAGAGCATTCGGGAACGCCAGGAATTCACTTTCCCCGATATCCGGATATTTCCAACGATTTTTCATTTTTCTAATTTCTCCTTTCACGCAGAACACTGTTCGACGAATATTCGATGTGCAATAAAACGCGATTCGATATCCAGATTGGTTTCTAGATAATTTTGTTCGATAATAAGTAGAGACACTTAATAATAAAGAGAAAATTAATCAAATTAAACAGAACAGAGATGCTTTTATTAAACAAAAAAAGAAAAATATTGAGGTGAATATTGAATTGGTTATCAAATGTAGTCTGGAAACTTTTATATTAAAATAAATGTTGTAATATATTACGTTGACCAGATTTGGTAGATCTTCGAAGAAATTGAAAAATTGTTAAAAATATTCGAGGCAAGGATATCTTTCTCTCAAGGATCTTCTTATTTCTCTTTTTCTTTCTATACATATATATATATCTATAAATATTATTAATATCCGTAACCACAATAAATTTGTATTCCCAAACCTACCCAATCCCGATGCAACGATAATTTTAACACAACTGCTGTCCTACAACCATATACATCTACAAATCTCACATTAAAATCATTGCCAAATGAATAAAAACAAGATCGAATCATTCAATATTCTCTCCAATCACTATCCCACAGGTCTCAATATCCCCAACGCGATCAATCTCACTTATTAATCCAACTTAATCAAACCCCTACTGTTACCACGCAACTACTCTACACACACATAACCATATCCTCTTCCAAAGTCTCCAATAAACCGTCCCTCGTGTCCCGCTTGAATTCCGCTCGAAACACCCTCGAAAATCCGCTCACGATCCGTCGTGGCTTAAAATTCCAGGCCACGTTAGAAACACAGAGGTCGAGTGAAACGGGGAAACACCGAACCAGAGGCAAGATGCAAAAATATATAGAGAGAGAGACAGAAGCACACCAGAAATAACCCACAAAAGAGAAACACGCGACACACACATTCATACACCAGCAAACACAACCATACAAACACAAACACACACAAACAAACTCGTATACACAAAAATATACGCACACACACAGAGAGAGAGAGAGAGCGAGAAAACGAGAAAAGACAAAGCACAAGCTACCTAGTACACAACGATAGGGGGTTGTTGCACCCTGACTGCGGTATTAAGCCCAACCTTCCACCCCCTGACCCCCACCCCTGACTGGCTCGAGCAACGAAGGACAGAAGGGGAGAGCCATTATACTCCATTATGAATGGTAACCAGTAGCCAAAGGAGGAAACTCCGCGGGGTGTCGATATATTGCCACCCCTGGAGGCAGCCAGCCACCGCTCGTAAATAATAAACGGGCCGCGGGCGGCATTATAATGCAACGGCGTGCACCACCGCCACCGTTGGTACAAATTGCCGGCTATATAACGATAGAGCGCGTGTTCAGCCATCGACCTATCGGATATACGCCTTGTAGAGGGCAATCGATTATCGGTATTTCATCGATACGTGTACCAGAAGGCTGGTGGCACAAGCGTAACCGCCGCCACCGCCGCTACCACCACCCTCGCCACCCCCGTTTAGATTTTATTTAAACACTGGCAATTATGCCCCGCGAGTATCGGTGGAGATCGTGAAATCGATTTTATTCGGTGACGTTGGGGTTGATGGGCGTTGAAGGGTTAAGGGTGGGATTTCGTGGGACTCGTGGGTTTTCAGAATTATTTCAGCACCGGTAACACACTTGTTCTAGGTAAACAATGGTAATTGTTGCCGCGGTGCGTTGGGTTTTTATTTGCATTTGGTTCTTTCTTTGGGGAGAGAATGTTTTTGAAAATGGATGTCTTTTACAGCTGGGTACACCGCATGAAAAAGGAATGCAGCTGCTGCCGCAGTTACAAGTATTTACAAAGTATACAATGAATATATTTGAAACGCAAAAAGTGTCCACGATGAGTTTCGAAATTTTTAAATTCTACAGTAGTTCGAACGAGAAATTGGGATTCGGATGGGTTCGAGATTCCTGGATGCCGTAACGCTTTACCGTAGAATATTTCTTCTCATACTTTTAATAATACCGATTCCAAATAATTAAAACAAAAAAAAAGGAAGGCGGAACGTCGAACGAAGGAACCCTATCGACAAATATACACCTGCAACTTTATTATTCGCAAGCGCAAAAATCATCTACAAGAAACTCAACAATTTCCTCATCCCTCACAAAATTAATTATCTCATTGCATCTAACTCCCGATTAAGAAATTAATAACAAAATAACGAATACGAATACAAGTAAAAAATGATCGCTTTGCAAATAGCAACGCGGTTGCACCTGCATCGCTAATTGAAAAAGAATATGATCGCAGTGTTGTAAAGGTAAACGTGTAAAGGGACAACTGGTATGGCAAGTGAAATTTCTTCTCCTGCTCCACCCAAAAAATAAAATAACAAAAAACGGAGTAAAAAAAAAAGAAAAAGGGTGGAACAGGTGATCGACGCTCGAAATCGAAAATCACTGGAAACATCGATGTTTGTCGAATACTTGAAGAGCTCGATCCCGTGGAAAAGCGGCGAAACACAACGAACATCAGCGTGCTGGGATGGCTTTTAAAATTTTTTCGACTTCCATCAATATTTGCTCTGCCCCCCCCCCCCCCCCATGCGCCTTCCCCTTTCACCTCTCTGGCTGGGAACGCCGAGCTTCACCCTCTACCTGTATCGACCGTGGTACACGTGTGTACATCCGCGTGTTTGCTCGGCTGCTGGCACAAGTGAGCGTTTTGGAAGCCAATCAGGGCAGGGATCCATCGAATCCTTGTCATGGATCGTGAAAGAGTGTACATATATTGTTGCCAAACGTCGAGCAAATAGTCGATCCGTTCGATTATTATTTCTCTCGAGTTCGATTATGTAGCAGCACCGTTTCGAACAATTCCATTGCACTCATCTGTGTCTTTATGGGAAAGTGTTATTATTATCATTAATATTATTGGATAATACAATTAACGGGCTATGCCCTTTTTTTACACAGTTATAATGCTAGAACATATACATGGTTGTACGATATTAATTTACAACTGTTACACCTTGGGCATTCTAAGGACTTGTTGAAGATTCCCTTTGGGGGTGGCTAGGGATGCATTAGAAAGGTCTGCTTTATACATAAGGCCATTGTATAGGGTTGACATTCGATTTACTGGGTCAGCTACACTGTATTTCGATAGAATATGAATCTACGTTTTTCTGAAATTTGCAATAATAGGTAGAAAAATGATTGCTCTGCTGAATGAAATTTAGAGCGACGCACAGTGGGGCAAAACGCCAATTTAGAATTGGAAAATTAATAAAACGTTGCTTAGGACCTTAATGGTGTTTCTATTTACAGGAACTGCATCAACAACGTCGCGACGCAATAAATATTTCCAGTTGCATAGCATATTGAAAAATCGACCGTCCAATTGTTTCCTTAATTCTGTCGGAGAACGACCACCCTGTATAATATAGATGCACAGGCAAAACCGTGAATCGGTAACGGTTTTTTCAAGTTTTTTGTTGACTCGGCGCAGGTACTCGATTTCGACCGGTGTCCATGGTTCGCCTTTGCTGGACCATCGACGGGATGTTTGATTTAATTGATGAAATTCGGCGTTTCCGGGGTAGTTATCGGGGATGAAAGCGATTTTTTTAGAGGACACAGTTACGCGATTGACCTGGGTCGACATATAGTATTCGTGTAACTCGTACGTATGCATAGGAAATAGATGAATATTAAAATGCTTCAGAAATTACTGGACTCGAACGAATCGCATAATTTTCGAAATACTATAAAGATTATTCGAGTAAATTTCCACGACTAAAGTATTGCCAGATAATAAGACACCATTGACTTTACCCACCTAATAATAACGCTCATCGATAATAATCTTATTTGCGACTGATAAAATTCCATAAACTGTTTAACGCGTCGCACAGCTATTAGGGTGACCAATATTATCACCGAACAAATGAATAAATTGATCGACGCGAGCTAGTCCCAGAGCAAATAAGTAATAAACAATGTACAGTATAGTAATGTGAAATTTCATCGAATTAAGGAACGGGAAGGAATGAGCTCCGTCTGAAAGGAAATAAGTAAGTCTCCGCCTTTCTATAGCGAGGCGGTCGGTTGTATTTCACTTACAATACGAAACGTAATTCAATGGGAACAGGAAGCGACGGATTCCATTGGTGGGTGGATGCCCGTGGTGGAGAACGGCGTCGACGCGTGGCGCAAGAGGGGTGAACGACGATCATTGAAATGGAAATGCCATTGACGCAAAGTGAAAGTAATTAATGGAATATGCCCGACCGATGGAATGAATTTGACGGTGGCAGGGTCCTGTCGGCCGAAACACAGCTTGGAACAGCGAAGTATGTGCGTACACCGACGACGCAAGGGTGGCGACTTCGAGGGTGGACGTGGTGCGAAGTAATAAGGGTGCAGGAGGTTAAAGGTGTAATTGACCCGCGAATCTTTTTTCCTACCTCGCGGTTACAGTTGACGAACGTCATTGCGAATTGAAACGTCACAATGATCATCCGAGACCCTTTTTTTCCTGGGGACATTTTTCCAAGATTTAGGAAGCAAGACCTCGATCCGTGTTGTCGTTGATCGATCGAATGTGGTTGCTTGATTTAATAATTTGGGGGAGCCCTCGGGGACACCTGTTTCTTTCCTCAACAATTTTATTTAGCAATGGAGAATAAAGTGTTGAACGTGGTAACAAGGGTCTGCGGGGAATTTAAATATATTTATACAGAGAATTGAAATCTTCCTTGCAAAAGCATTTTCACAATGGTGTTCGTTTTATAGAAAATATTGAAATGAATTGAGAAACTGAACCTTGCATTTAAAAAACCATCACGAGAGGACAAGCATAATAAAAAAAAGACAATAAGGAATATTGAAAAAGAAAAGTACAAGAACAGATTTCTCGGGAACCAACGATATATCTGCACAAAGAAATCCAAGAGAGAACGGAAAAGGAGAAAAAAATGAAACCAGGAAGTTCGTCTGGACGAAAAAGAAGAACAGGGAGGGGAGGCATCGCCAAAAAGCGAGGGAAACCAGAAACAGGGAGGAACGGTAACAGAGGAGAAAGGAGAGGACGCGAACGGAGACAGAGAATTTTAATAGATTTAATTAATATTTCATTTGCATCCTATTTCTCACCCTTCCACGAGTTTCGTCCCATTCTCTCGGCAACTGTGTGCGACAGTCCTACACGTATACATATATATGTATATACATATATACAGTTCACACTGACACGTATGTATATGCACGAAAAAGGTACAGCGATCCATGCCAAGATAATCCTGTGTGTCCTGTATAGGTGTACAGTGAAATTTCGTTGGAAGCACACAGTATACAGAGTATGTATAATATACAGGGTGTTTCGAAACGTCGATACCGAATTCATATCATATGCAGGAGTTTGGCGAGATCGAATAGAAAAAGGGAAAAATTTGGTGGGGATTAAAAACTTGAGGTGAACTGGTGTACCATACGAAAATTGTTTAAAAATACGAATGGATACTTCAAATAAAGCAATCACGATAGTGAAATATTAATTTTTCATAAAGGAAAAAACTGTTAGGAATTGTAGAATGTTGTCCAATAATTAGAGTATCATAGAAATTAAGGATCTGAGGGCACAAGCATTACAGTTTACGATTTGCCAAATCATTAACGAAAATGGACCCTCGCCAGCTTCAACCCTTTTACGAGATTAAAACACGCACCTCAAATAGGAAACTTTCCGTTCGAAATAACCCAACATCAGACGTTCACAGGAATCGCGGTCAAAGCAAATCAAAGAACAATTAACAAATATAACAATCTCGGAGAAATCACCTTTCCTCCCCTAAGCGCGATTAAAATAATAATAAAAAGACGAAGACAGATTTGCTCCACGTAACTGAATGCTTCGTCAAGTACGCACGAAGCAGAGTGGCAAAGGACAGATCTCCAAAATCAGCAGCGGAAATACTAAAAACAATGATGCACAAAGAAGCGCCCCAAATGTGCAATTGTTTGAAACTGTTTGACAAGCGTTTGCAAAACAATATGCCGAAAGATTTGCCGCGACACGCGTCACGAGATTAAAGTTATCGTGATCAACCGAATCCCCCATCGATCTCCGGCGTCGCCAACCTTTTGATACACCCTGTACAGTGCACATCCTTGACGCAGCGGGGGTTGAAGTGAAAGAAGGACAGAGACACCAGGCGGAGAAATGCGGGGGTGACACGATCCTCTCTCTGTATTTCAATTTAGCACGTCCATTGTTAGATACTAATATTATTCAGTTGGGAATTGTTTCGTGACACCCCTCGGCAGTACGATTTGCACGAACTCCGGTGTCCGTTGCCTCCGTGTTCCACGTTCTATTACTATGTCTACGTACACATGTATACTATATGTATATGTATAGCTTCGTCAGTCTGTCTCTCTTTCCCATCGTTTTCCATCCTTCCCTTTCCTACCCTTTTTTTTAAACCCCGTATTATTATATATGTACAGCAGTTGTATTGTACATAGACGGTGCCCGTTTCATCCCGAACGAAACTCGTCGACCGACCAACCCCTACTTCGTACACCCAGAGGAAGATAATAAAGTATTGCCCAATGAAATACCTCGATATTACACCGGTGGAAATAGAGGCGAAACAGGATCACAAAGAAGCGGTCGCATTTCCCGACGATATTCTCGCGAGAATCCCCGGAACGTGGCGTCGCGCTCCATTTTGTCGCTCTGATTTCCGGTCGACGTCGGTGTGAAACTTATTCAGCCTGGCTTTCCTTATTCTCGCTTCTCTTCCTGCTTGTTCTTTGTTGTTGTTGTTGTTATTATTAATATTATTATTGTGCTGGTTCGATTTTTTCGAGGGTCGTTTGTACCTACATATTTATATTGAAACTGTTAGGATTTCCTTGGTTCGATGGGAGTTCAGTTGAGTGCTAAGGGATTTCTTAAATGTTTAATTCATTTTGTTAAGTATATTCCCCATGTTCTAATAGTAGTCTAATAGTAGTTCTAATATCATTTATATTCCCGAGTATTATATGAGCCACCGATTGGCGAAATCGGTAAACTCGACAAAACGAAAATATGGAAACTTAATTTAAACATAGAGAGTTAAGAGTCAATCAAGCGCTCTGACGATAAAATTTAAAAAGCTTCGAAAAATATACTAATGAACTCGTGTTCGAAAAAACAAATGATCTCGGGACTATTGCCTGGAAAAATGCAACAAAACGTTTGCTATAAAATTAAATAGCTATCTTCAAAAATTCGCTCGCCTCCTTTGGACATGCAGAACCAACAAATTCCGTACAAAGAATAAATAAACAGTAGGTGCATTCTAATGTACATATTAATTGCTTACGTTTAATTTAAATGAATAAACCCTCAACGATTGCGTGCAGAATAATAAAGTAATACGAAGGTAAGCCAAGAACAAATAAAAATTGCATACCCATTCGAAACTTTCGACCGACAGTGTAGAATGGTCGCTCACCTCGGCTCGATTGTGTGCATAACGCGTTAAATCGGATTCTTATGTAATGTTTGACTCGCGACACGGCTTTTACCCAGGTACAACAAGACGACGGGTCCACGTTTTACCTGCCACGGTTTCGATCTCGTGTCCTCCTGTTTGCCCATCCATTATGGCTACAATAACAAGGAGCGTTCGCTTCATCGGTTCCACCTTTCAACCTCCCACGTCCACTTACTTTCGTCGTTCGTTTTCCATTTCTTTTTTTTCTTCCTCGTCCTTTCATTCTTCTTTTCTTTTCGTTCTCCGGCAACAGTCGACAGGCGGATCGTTTCCACACCGTGTTGACCCTATTCTCCTTTTTAAAACATCGTTCGACGAACCACGACGACTCCTGTCCTCGTTCCACGAGAATTCCCCCGCAGGTACGTGCGATGAGTGGACGAGTGCAACGATATGCGTGAAAGAAGTACCTGTAAGACCTCTTCCACGAGGCGATACCTGTGTGGCGATACCAGTGTGACAGATATGCGTATGCCAGTGACGAATCAGTTGTGAGTTTTAGTTACCGAGGACAGAATATTACCATTGGGTAGTATATTTGAAGTAATTCCTGATCTGCATAGTTGTAACTTTTTCATAGTTTAAGTAATGTTAAATTATATATATGTATACCTGTGGACAAACCTTACGAAGCAAATAAATTTCACATACTTCAGTAAATATTCATTAATTCATCATTTAATTTAAATCATCATTAATTTAACATTACTTGAACTACGAAAAAGTTACAACTATGCAGATCAGAAATTACTAATATATATATAGGGTGACCCAGGTCTTTTTTTATCGACGAGCTATGGCAGTTCGATATGTTAGAAAATTTGTGGAACGCTATTTATTTTAATTCTGTAGTAATATTCATGTTCTCTCGATTCGGTTGCTGTATGGTGAACATTCTGTTTGTTCCATGCAAACACAAAGCTTCTTTTTAAGACTGTGTCCACTTTCTACTTCGGATCCTAAATGTATAAAAATTTGACTCTAACCACTTAATACATTAGTGGTTAAACCAAGTGCCATATACCAAAATCAATAAAATCGCCATTTTACCGAATATTATAATAAACGTACTCGAGCAGCGTGCATATTTGTCTTGCAATCAAGTTACCTTACTCCTCTTAACCACAGTTTCTCCAAAGAAAAAATTCCGATTACTTCGATAAGAAAGTAATCGTCGGGTGATTATAATTAACCCCTTAAAACTAAACATCTCGAAAGCACAGGGCTGACTCGGCACCAAAATTCTACTGAAACTAAGAAAAACCCAATTCTACAATAATTCAATCGTGAAAGGGTTAAACGCGTAACCACGCAAACCAGCGTCGAATAACGTACGAGAATGACAGCAGTGAAGAAAATCGCAATTCCATTGTCCTCGACGAGAAATAAATAAATAAGAAAAAGTACCTCGAAGTATAATCGGTCCCCAAGAAAGAAGGGAGAAACAAAAAACGAATCGGCAATGAAACACCGAGGAAACCACAGTATAAAATTCCTCCTACGTTAATTTCCCCGTGAAAGGGTGCAACCTCGTTCCAATATCGTGTCGATCCAGAGAGACACGTATTCCTGATCCATTGTCCTTTTTACAGGCCACGTAATCTCGAATTCGTCCCGGAATAGTTTCGCGGTGACAATGAGCATACCTACCCCCTTCAACCCCTCCAGCACCAGCAGCTTTCTTCGTAAGGGGTAAAGGATATTGAATACCGTTTCACATGCCCGCCACGTAGCCAGATCGCGAGGATCACGATTCACCCCCAACCCTTATCGCGGTGACCTTTAAGCAACGTGGGTTTTCAGGCCAACGTCGCCACCCTCCATCCCTGCCTCCTTCACGATTCCTTTTCTCTTTCTCTTTTTTCTCTTATCGACAACCCTCCATTATTCGACGATATTAAAATTGTCTTCTATAATCGAGCTGCGGCTTGAATAATTTCCGAGACAACCTGCTTAGGGCGATCTATAGATCGCGTTCGACCTAGTATTTTCATCGCGGAAGGATTAATATCGTTTTTTTGGTATGGAGGTGATAATTATTCTTATTCGCAGTTTTCTATCCTTGTTACAGTTTAATTTCTAGCTTCTTGATAGGTTTTTGGTACGGACCTGATTGGCACCTTGTGCCTTCTTCTATTGTGGTGAAAATCTAATGAATTTCGCGGCTAATTATTTCTTCCTAATTTTGTTCGTTTTATGTTCATTTTTATTTTCATTCTGTATGGGCCTAATGGATTTTTGTGTCTAACTATTCCCTTCTATTTTCATTGTCATAATTAGTAGAGGCACTGATTGTTACATTGCTGCTATTACTCTTATCATCATTAATTGTTCACCTACGTCAAGCATGATTTACCTAACAGAAGAATAAAATCGACCGTACCGATTCACGCCTATTAAAACGAACCAATCGAACGATCAAACAAAACCTTGAACGTTTTCCAACCCTATAAGAGTTTAAAAAAACGAATTAGAAACTATCGAAACCAGCCAATCTCCGACGCTGACAACGAAACGCCACTGCGAGAAACCAAGTGAAAAGCTTCTTGAAAATAATTCGAGCTCATTTGTATGTCGTTGAAAGGCGTTCTAGGGCGGGGAAGGGCAACGTATATTAATCCAGGATTACTTTCGAACGTGCGACTAATTTAATTTTTCGTCCCACCCTCGGTCCCGCGATCTACTTCGTGACCCTCCACGACCCGTTGTCAATTGCAGGTCGACACCTTTGCCGGGGTCGCGTGCGCCTAATCGCTTTAGAATTAACTGCACCCCTGCGTGCCTTTGTGGCGACCATCGATATCTCGAGGGGACGGGGATCTTCGATGTACGGCTACGGGACGAAAGTTTCCGTTTTTTTCTTCTTTTCTTTTTTAATTCGACGATCGCCCCGTTTCGAATTCCAAAGACAGAACTCAGATGCGCCGTCACGTTTTAATTTATAACTGTTTCGGTTTTAATCGGACAGTTGTTAACTCTCGAAAGGGTGAACTGGTGGACAGGAGGGAAGAATTTCCGAATGACAACGTTTTTGTAAAGGACTTGGCAAGTTATAATCATTGTTATAATGGCGCTTTGTTATTTAACACTTGAACTACTGAGCAAGTCAAATGGACATGTCTCAAATTTCTTGCTTTTAAGTTATGAATATATAGGTATCGGTGTAGCAAATTATGATAAATTTTAACAAGACAGAATGACAATTGTATGTCTCTATCAAATGTTCATCCAACGACTTTCGTGTTCTTAATCTGTCTAACGTATGCTATCTAACTGGTACCAAAGTCTATCGGTATTTCTAGTCTTAATATCAGCGACTTAACAAAGAGGACATAGAAATATTGGATCTGTTAAACTACTTTACTCTACCAGATCGTCTCTGATCTTCCTACCGGGCAGGTATTTAACCAGGTTCACTTCATCTTACCCCATAAACAGAATACACTCCGTAATATGTCCTTAACCCTTTCCCTACGGCGGTCCATTCCACCGAAGAGCCGCCACGAAACGGGACCACGTGCCACGCGTGTACGTGTATTTTCACTTCAATATCTAAATTACTTGAAAATACACAAGAATTTGAAGAAACGATCAATCCCATTTTATAAAAATGCCCCGGTAACATGTCACAGGTTCATAGCAAAAAACCCCCGTCGTTAAGGTGTTAATTATACCTTTCCCGTTCAAATAAACATTGCTTGTTCATCGGAATTATCAGATCGTCCCGCAATTTCAGCCACAAGACACTAATAACTGCCGTTCAATCTATCCGCCATTTCGACAACTGTTCAACAAACGTTTCTGCCACGATTCTCCCGGTATAACGATATATCCGACGGAATTTTGAAAACGCAACAATGTTGGAAGGCAATGCTCGCCCAACCGATCACCGACGCGATCGTCATTGTATCACACATTGTACTATCGAAAATCGGTGTCCACTTTAGAGGCACTTCCCCGCGGGTGGACTTCGTTGACGGCAATAAAGCGTCATTTTTCGGCCCCGTTGGCCAAAAAAAGAATCAGCCGAAAACGGGAAACTTTCGCCGGCCTGTATGAATCGCTGGCTTCCGAAATGAACGGCAGAAAATCATTCCACGTTCCACTGTCGGTGGCTCCACGAGTGGTTCACGAACGTGTGCTAGCCCGTTGTAATGGATGAGTCCCCGTTACCCGTAGATGTATATTGCCGAAGTACTTATGGCGGCACGTTTATGGCATACAGGGGCTCGTAGAAGCCTGGCAGCGACCGACATGAAATCCATTCGAGCACCCTCGATCCACGTCACGTCCGCGACTGATTAACATTAACCACGTGGAAAAAATTGTACCAAATGCCGTACACAGGTATACAGTTTTCGCGGACCTTCGTCGGCCCCGCGTTACCGTTTGGCTTTTTCGACGTTTCCGCGTCGGTGTTCGTCGACGTACAGTGCTGTGCAAAAGTCTTAGGCCACCGCGGTGACATTTGTTTTATCGATCAATCGATGTTTCTAAATCGTTCTTAACGCGTGTTGCCGGAAAATGTGGTGAAAGAAGGGACTTGCCGCTATTTATCGAGAAATGTTCAACGCAGACATTTCTATTGTCGATGTTTCATTTCTGTTTCGACTTTCGACTTGCAACCATCGTTCTGAGGATTCCAATGTGCAACATTTTTTAAGGTTCAGTGGTGGACGCATAGTATACTCGTAAAATTATTGATCCATTTTAATGTTGGTTTCATTAGTTCGCTCTGTTGTTGCTTCTTTGGCTAGGGTGTCGGCCTTTTCATTTCCTTCTACATATTTCTTGGTGTGATGGGATCCAGGTTATTGCAACTTGTTTATGGTCACTGGTGAGTTGTCTGAGTATGACCAGGAGTCGAAAAACTATTTTTGTTTGAAATTTTCATCCGTACTATAGTGAAACCGGACTAATCGAGGCACTGCTGTACTTGCTAATCGTCGAACCATGAAAGCGTCTTATTTAGCAGGAGACATTTCAATCGAAATGATTTTCAACTAAAAATATTCTAATACATATAACAAATACACTGTTAATTCTCCATTGAAACAGTTTTTTGATTTAATATCTCGAACGTGATTTACCGGGAACCAAGTTTTTTTTTTGATATCTATAAAAGCTAGCAGATCTTACAATAGACTGAAACCGTACTCGTGCACATTCTCTCGGTACATTGAATTTTTTTCTTATTCTACCTACTCATCCGTCGTTGTCCGGCACAGTGGTAAGACGACGATATAATACTAACGTAGGATCTTTGTTCGTAGCGATTCTACAGGCAACAAGAGATCGTTGCACAATGAGACCCGCATAAGAGGCATTAGAAGTACGCGTGCTCGCATCCCTATACAGAGCCAGTGGTTTTCAACGCGAAATACATAAATTCAGGATTAACTCCTTTATCCGTTTCCCGTTCCGCCACTTTAACGATCTATGTGGCGGACACAGAGGTATAGGTGAACGGGGATGAAAAACTGAACTAATACAATTGTAGGGCCACGCTGCTTCATCTACCAGGATCAAATATATCGATCAGAATATATGGATCTAAACATCGTAGTAATTTTTCTTTGATTAAAATAAGTAATCTTTCACTAATCGTAAGTAACGCTGTAGCAGTCCCATTTACAAAACGAAATTTCATATAGAAAATTCTTGCTACCAGGTGACGCAGTTGCACTCTTCGATTCAACAAAAATATTTCACCCAGTTTCACCTGTCGGCCACACAAAAACCTTAACCTCGATACCTCAAGAAATACCAATAGAGATGCAACAGATAAATGATCGCATAACCTAACATCACATCTGCGAGCCCCTTGGCACCAAGGAAAATAATTCGATTGCAACACGATCAGCAGCTCCAGCGGCACGAAACGCCGCATGGGACGAGAGGGAAAAGCAGAAAGAAAAATCGCGCCATTAAAAGGCGGACGGCCATTAACATCGCAAAGCGCTGCCAATTGACCGTTCACAAAACAACTCTCTTTAAATCTTTTCTTCGCGGACGCCCCTTGCCCTCTGCGAGCGGCGTTCAAAAATCGCGTGCGTTTCTTTTACGCACGCTTCGCGTTGGGGCCCCAAGCGAAACGCGCACGCGCGTCCCGACATTCATTTCACGTTATGCATAGTGTACAGTGCCATGTAAGTATAATAAATAAGAACGCTCGAGGGCCCATTGTGCCGATTGTTTTCGATGGCCTCGTCGTTTTCAACGAGGCCTGTCGGCGGGGTGTACGCCACGGGGCACTCGCACACATCCTCGCAAATCAACCACACACGGGTTTAATAAGGCACACACGGGTGCGTGAAACACGCACAATACGCGCGGCACTTACGCACACGCAAGCTTGATTCTCTTTCTGTTTCTTCCTATGTCTCTTTTCTACTCCAGCGTTCTCTTTATCCGAGTCTCGCCTGCCCAGCACCGCCTCGATTTTTCTTTTCTATTTTCCTCGACGTATCCGCGAAAGTCTCTTAAATACTCTTGTATAGCGTACGAACTGTAGGAGAGAGAATGAAAAGGAAAACAAGAACTCAGCAGGATCCCAGAGGAGGCCAGCCATGAGCTGGATACTCGGTCACAGTAATATGGCGTGTACGTGCTCACCGGCCGTACACGAGTACGTACTTGCAGCCTTTTCCTGGGTCGGTTATAAGACGGCATTTCGAGCTTCCAGTCCATCAAGCAACCGATCTAACCCCCCTCTACGTGCGTCCGTATAATGCTCCGTTCTGAGTGTTTCACCACCGATCCTCCGCATTGATCCCATTTTATAGGGTTCGAATGCATGTATCGATCGAATAAAGATAGAAAATGCCTTCGGGGATCTGGCTCTGTTTGTACCGGGGCCATCTTCATTCTTTCATCGTACGTGGATCGACGGTGCAACTCGAATGACTTAACCACAATAACTGTTCGTAATGCGACGACGCCAACGCGACTACAGGAGCTAAGAATAACTAATGAGCGAAAAGAAAGTGGCGGGGGTAACTGTCTGCTTAGTGCGTGTTGGACGTCTTGTACGTCGATATGTCCGACGTAATAGTATCTACGGCATAAATACATCGCGTGTCATTAACGAACACGTTGCACCGTGCATCGCGGTGGCGCAACGTTCCCAGCATTTATGCGCGGTATAAGATATATAATATGTTATATATTAAAGAGTCAGAAAAAGCGAAGGAGCGTGTAAGTACTCTGGCAACGGGTTCTGCGTTGAATAGAAGCAATATTAACATAAGACGACGATAAAGAACAAGGCGAGCAAGGGCGAAAGAAAGAATATATATAATTTAACGACGCGGAGCAAGGGAGGTTGGTGTCATTTTTTTTCTTCTGCAGCGTGGCGGTAGCACGATATGGGTGGGTTCGTTTTCTACCGTGGCCTGTGCGCAACCCACACCCACGCCGTTTTCGCGCATTAGCGTGCGATAGCTACGTAGAAAATATAACGCCGTATATAGGCAACCTTAAGGCACCTTACTCGTGTCGCCCATTCCGGGTATTACGATCCCATTTCTGTGGCTATTATTATCCGGGCTGAGATCTTAAACGCGTCTGCCGGATATTGCCTCTTCGGTCGAGCCGATAAAAATTTCCATGCAAATTATCGCGAGATACGCCCACCACCTTTTCCCCGGATCCGTCTATCATTCTAACTGCTTGTTCGCCGCCTCGACAGTCTTCTTTTTCCCTTTGTCGCCGTTTAAATATGATTCCAATGCGGCGAAAGGTTAGAGGAGGACCCGAAATTCAGATGGAGTAGAATTATACAGGTTAATCGTATTATACATCCTACGAATCTTGGATCGCCCACTTTGCAACCTCGGCACTTAACCCCGAAAGTGTAGCAAATATTTGCCCACTTCTGAACGGCCAATACGTCCCATAGGTGTTAAGTGCTCATCGTAATGGTGCACAAAGAAGAATACTATACAATAGAAAATTAATGTGATTTTTATTGGCTTGAGAGAAGAAGAAAATGATTACCGTAAATTTACGTTTTCATTTAAACTGCTACACTTTAATTCTGACGAAAAAACAATCGTCTCGCGAATATAAATGATTGTAACTCATTAATAACCAATAGTAAATTAATTCTGCAATTCTAATTCTGCTGTTCCGGTTAAAACGAATTCTCTGCAGTACACCCGAACAAAAGTGTGTGGGTGAAGAAACTTGGTTCCACGGGAGGAAAATTGAATCCGGAACAAAAGAACGGTCGAGGGAAGTATGACTTTTCAATTAACCGGACAATACTTGCTAGCCGAGATTATTATGGTAATCCGGTGTGTAACGCACTCTACATCGTCACTCTGTTATTCATCGGGCACACACGCGGATAATACACAACACGCAGAACCAACCAGCCAGCGGCCAATCAGTTAAGTCGAGCATTGTTTCGAACAAACGCGCCACTGCCGAGGGAACCCCCTAATCCTTGCGGCCTATCGAAAATCCATGATCGAAATATATCTACTCTGTCAAACGCATGCGTACCTAGATCGGGCTACCCTTTCGTCCGACAAGGATTTTTACGGCTTTCAATCCTGTCAGAATGAAGGACGTGTCGCCTCTGGATTTGCCATCGAAATCTTTGTTATGTACTTTGCCATAAATCAGGATGCGCTTCAATCGATGCGTTATGATCCGTTCAAATCGCGGAGCATATTAAATCAAAACGGCGATATTCGCAAAACCTCTTCACACTTTCATTATTCTCAACAGCGAACTGATCGGACCCTTAAATGTTTCACGAATTCAGTTGACTTTAACTCTGCGATTAGGGCCAGCCAAAATTTACCTTTCTCGCAATAGTAATAGAAGAAAATTCGATGCTGGAGAGAGAAGGAACGGAGTCGGAATGGTATTAATGTTGGGGAGGGTTTGACGTTGCGTCTCCGCATTTCATGGCTGAATTTTCACCGCGGTTCACGGTCCCTAGTATGGGTCACGTGCCTCCTTTGGATGGGGGAAATATCGTCCATGGTCGGTAACGTGGGATTACCGTGGCCAATAATTCCGCGGGGTCGAATTTGTTTGATATACTATATCCATTGTGTGATCCATAGAGAGAGGCTTCCCACTCTCTATTGTAACCACGACGGTCGAGGGTTAGAGCGTGATAGAGATAGAAACACTGGGACAGAGAAACCGAGCAAGGGAGAGGGAACGAACGACAGAAACGGTAAAGGGTGGTTTCGCCCGGACTCACAAGTGGCAGCTTTTAATCTCTTGCAGGGATAACTCAACTCGAGCCTGAATTGTACCTCGTTACCAGCGGTTTAATTGCTTGTTAATGGATAATCGAAGTGTTTTACGGCTCGCCCCCGGAATACTGACCACCGTTCCGCGCTAAAACGTTCCACCTTGCTTGCTGGTATTTTGTAACCTCGACGCCAGACGGATGAAAGGTGCACCCGGGGGGTTAATTACATAATCGTTCAACGGACCAGTCGTTTCTTGTGAACGTTGTATATATATATATATATATATATATATATATATATATATATATACGATGGATAAAAAGAAGTTACATGGAAACTTCTTTTTAATCCCTATATCGTGTTCGAGTCTGTGAGCCGATCTTGGTTTCCCGTTAGCATAGTTTTCAAACGTCACGCTTCTCAATTCTGACCAAATTCAACGGGAATACTGTTTCGTCTGTGTTCATTGCAATTAAAAATTGTTAAATAAAAAAGGATAAACTCTCGTGCAGACCGGATTTCAAAGAGACGCAACGTCGACGACGATGTACATATTAACCCTGATTGAAAACATACAGCTACAGACACGACTATAAGTAGCTGAGGCCGTTCGAAATAATGAAAGGGACACAGAGTGGGAGGTTACGGTGCTAATTGACCGATCAATCTTCATTAGAAAACGGCTTAATTACAGTACAAGCTCCCTCTGGGAAACTCCACCGTCATGGGCATCGTTTCCTTCACCTCCTTTCTTCCGATGCCCCGGAAAGTTTAATAATTCCGAAACCTTGGCGAGATATAAATCACAGAGGATCCTCTCTCAGCCGACGCGTCCTCCTTTTCCCCCTCCGCCCTTCACTCCGTCGCGGCCATAATTCGAAAAACTTTCGAGAGAACAAAAGTGAGGACTTTTGTTCCAAGTTTTAGTTCTTCGTCTCACTCCACGTTCTCGTGAGGACGCTGTATTTGCGGAGCGACGCCCCGACAGTGTTTTGTTCGCTTTGTCTCTCTTCCTGTTAGGTATATAATGCGGTAGCTGCCCGGACCATCTACGCGTATATACATACCTCGTTCGCGACCAGCCACCAAACGAAAGATTCTGAGTTTACCCCTCTTTCTTGCGCAGCCTTCGATTCTCGGTTCTCTGACTTCTTCCTTCGCCCCTATGTTCAACGCAAGTATGTATAAACGTCGATTGGAGAAAGACAGTGTGCACCGCTGGCTTAGAGAAGAAGAAACGAAGTGAGCAAGTTAATTTCGAAGTTTTATACTAATGTGAAACATACTACTGTAACGGAGAATCGAGTAACCTAGGCACCAGGACACAATTCAACGATTAATCGTTCGATAGTTCATCACGAATTTGGGAATGCCACGCTGATATTATTATCAGAGAACTTTTCTGGCTGCCGTTGGGCGATGACAATATAAAATAACATTGTACCGCGAATTTTATCGGGCAACGAGGTGATAACGATAGAGGTAATGAGCAAATTATAAACGCCCAAACGATCCGACCTAATTAATTTATTCGCGCACGGTAGAACGCATCGTTATTGATTGATTAGGCAGACGTTCTAAACCGCGGGGATAATTTTCATTTCCATAGATAAGGGGGGTACTCAGACACGACATGATCGTTTTTACCGACGGGACACGCGGAACGAACGTGTTGTTTTTTTCTTCTTTCTCCATTTTTTTCCACGTTTTTTCGGCGCGCACGAAACCGCGACGCGCAGAAGAAGAAGGGGAGAGGACGTAGTAGAGTATGATGACAGCGGAAAGACACGACCACCATAGAGAGAATGTCGATCTCGTTTTTGCGAACGGTAGGAAGACACGCGGAACGGACGTTTGTCGATATCGTTTTCACGAACGACACGTACGTATAAGTTACGATGATGTGAGGCAGATCCATTAGACTATGCAATTGTCCACGTATTGCATTGTCAGCCACCAATGGAGATTTCTATTCAGGAATCGCGGAAGTCCCCGGATGCATTGACGAGAGGTAGAGGATGATCGAGGACCGCTCTTGTTGCGAGAAGGAAAGAGACACGAGAGAGACGGAATGCCGCGATCGACCAGGATACTGGTTACTCGTGGTTCCCTTTTTTTCTCTCTCTCTCTCTTTCTCATCCTAATCGTCGTGCGTGATATTCGTTGCCGCGGAAATCGAGAATCTTTCCTGTGACGCGGCGTCGGGCACTCTGAAGCTCGCCATAAATCAGAATTCTCGTTCCATTTAAAGTGGCTAGTTTCCGTACTTGTTTGTGTGTTTGAAAATATATTACGTCTTACAGTAACACCGTTCTTATGTTTCTTTAGGAGGAGATTTATCTCAATGATCAAATTTATACCGCAAGCTACGCCATTATATGGCTGCCTCTTTTTACCATTGTATCTCTAAATATGTGGTCTTCTAAATTGCATTAGTAACGATGGCAGTAATATTATTCGGTAAATATTAACGAATGTATTATTTTCTTTTGAATTAAAAAACGGGCAGAACGTTCCTGTAGACCTATTTGTATACCTTTTGATTATACGTAATTCATCAGTAGAAGGGAGGAGAAGGAAGACTTTCTCTTGCGATTGTGATTGTGGGAATTTGATTCTTCTAAATAATAGGTCTACCAGAAAGATCCGTTCGTTTTTGAATTCCCAGAAAATAATTCATTTATTAATATTTACCGAGCAATATAATTTCCGTCGTTACTAATGCAATTTATAAAGGAATATACGTAGAAATGCGATGGTAAAAAGAGGCAGCCATGTATGTTGAAACTTGGGATGACATTATCGGACAGAACTTTCCGATAAAAAATAGAATAATTAACGTAGCCTGGAATGATCATCGCGATTAATTTCTAATTACGATTCATAAAATTCCCGTGCACATAAACCAACCCCCCCCTGGTCGAACCGAGGTTTCAATATCGTAGAACCCACTGAGAAGGTTCTCCAAATAATCGAGCAAGGTCTCCAGGGTCCCCTAATTAACCCAGTTCAAAGATCCCGTGTCCGTGAAGCGAATGTTGCATCCCAGTTTGGCTGTATAAGTGTATACACGCGCGCCAGCTTGATCGAGGGTGAACACGGGTCTGAATAAAACGCTTTTTTACTACGCGGCCAGGAAAAATAAAGAAGCGCCACGAGCAAATGTAGGCTCGCGCGAGAGGAAAGAAAGAAAAAATCTCGGATTTCCTCGTTCTGCTCTGCCCTTGTCTTTTGCCCTCTCGAGTTTCCTGGAGCGTTCTCACCACGCCCAGCAATTTGCCTTGTGCTACAACTTGGCGATCGATTATTCCTCGATTACGGTGTAACGAGATATCCGGCCGTGTATACAAGCACCACACGGCCATTGTGCACGATCGGGAAACCACCGAGTCCGTTTTCTTACGTTTAATACCCGGTCCCCTGCGTTCTGGTGGACCTGTCGTGAAACAATTATACCCACGCGGGGCCTGGCCCGCCATTCATTTCGAATTACACAATGTGTCGCCGTGGCCATTGTGCGACCGCAATTGATTGACAGAGAAAGGATACGGGGAAGCGAGAGACACAGACGTGGGCTGGAAGATTTCAGCAGAAGAAGCCATCTTAAAATCAGTTTTTGGCTAGGCCGCACGGTTCGTCCTGGAGGGACGCAAGATTCGAAGGATAGGTTCGATAGGGATCGAAGCACGAAAGGTTAAGAGGTCATGTTACGCTATCTGGTTACTTTAAGAATCTGTAGCGCAAGAAACTCGGTCGTGTTACTGTCCTGTATAATTTAGTATTTTCGTCGGATGAAATTGATAGTTATGAATGGCTACAATTTTATTGAGGCTGTACAGGAGAATTGATAGGGATACGTTTGTAAAAAAAAAGAAGAAATGAAGCGGTTAGCACGTATGTAGGGAAAATATATATACAACGCAATAGGGGAGGAAGGGGGGGAATACTTTTTAACCATGGCGGTTGTCATCCCGTGTCCTTTCAAACAATAACGAGAGGACAATGACTAGTTTGAAATTCGCGGACAAAGCGGGTGTAGGCATGCTCAAATGGCACTTATAATGGCACTTATAAAAGGAGCCGTGCCTAAAACGTACCTGTATCCCCTGCAGATATATACACCCGGTATAAACGTGGGTACGATTGCAAAACCCTTTCACCGATTGGACTCATTGTGCGGTTGATCCAGTACAACGCGTCCATTCTGCTCGATAACCACGGATCGTGCAAAGCCACGCTTCGGGCACTTCTTCGACTTCCGATTATCCGTTACCATTTCTGTTTTTATACGTGGGCTAAATGGTCTAATCCAATGGGAAGGTCTTTATTTGTCGTTCGTGCCTGAAGTTAGATATTCTCCTCTTTATAAGAAAACAGTGAAGACTTAGGATGCTCTTTCCCAGCCTCTGGACGAATAGATTGACGTTGAGCTACTAACAGACCTGCCAGACCATTTTTGCAGAGCTTAATAATTTCATCGCTATCCTAACCCTGTTTACATGAATTTACTATCAATCCTTTCGACTGCAATTGCATGACCTGGCCTACGCTGAATTAATACTCGCTATTCTCAATTTCAGTCTACTTAAATACAGCTTTCTGTTAAAGCAGCCAACAAAAGGAACGAACACAACAAAAAATGTGTCGAACTTTCCGATAGTTGGAATAAAAGCCGACCAAGTCGAACCAACCTGCTATTTACAATTTTCATTCCCGTTTCCAATGCAGAAAAGAAAGGGGCAAACTTCCTCCCTTCGACTGGAACTTTTATTCCAGGTTACCGGTGGCTTTTCCTTCGGCGCACACATGTATACGGCACGGAATTCGGTGGCCGAAAAGTCGGCGAACCGTGTTGAAAAGATTCACGGATAAGAAGAGGGTCTCGTTTGATCGCGGTTGAAACGAGGTGAAAAACCAGTGCCGACCGTATCACTCGGTTTCTTTGGCCGGGATCGGGCCGAACAATTAGATTCGAACGAGAAAAACCCCTTTGATGGCGATGCACCGCGATGAACGCACGGCGGACATATTAGTATAATAAGCGGCGGCCCGTGTGCTCGTATATAGATTACGGGGCAACAAAGAGAACGAATGAAAGGAGCAAGTGAGACGGTACTAGAAACGATGAAAAGGACGAGTGGCGGCGGCGGTGGAACAGGGAGGGGAAGGGAGAGGTCTGCTCGATTTTAATGTGTGCCCAGGTGGTTTGTAGACGGAACCACGCGGTTCTATGGTAAATTATTTCATATCTGTTGGCCTACTGCGTATCTTTGTGATCTCTGGCCGTAAACGGCTAATTAATCCGAGGAGAATTTTTTTTTCCTTCGATTATTATCCGCCGGCATTGTTACCGGTTCTCGTCCTCTTTGTCGCGTTGGGCGTAATCTAATTGATCGCCACGACCATGCCGTGGAGTCCTGCGAACGAGCCCAAGGATGAGTAATTCGGCACAAAGATATCATGATAGTTCTTTGTGGTTTTGATCCTTTTACTTTGCTGCGGTATAAACAGTGAAGTTTGGGTCGCTTCTCTTTGGACGAGATAAGTCGGGGTTTAGGTGTACGGGGATGGTACGAAGTTACGTATTCTGTTGCGGAAACATTGGGACAGGCTACAAAAGTTTTTTGGAGTAATGGAGTAATGGAGGCATGTAAATAGATAACTTGTTTTACGGCTTTCCGTATGATTTAAATTAGTTTCACGCTGGTAACTTTTACAAAAAATTAAACTTGAAACTTATAATCATTAATTAATGATAAGACAGTAAACAAATGGTACCGATACGAGCAACAAATATAATAGATAAGTTTAGGGAATTGCAAAGACGCTACTTTAAAAATTTCTTCACCCGCGGATACAGACTAGAGATAAGCCACTAACCCCAAACAAATACCTTGGACCCTAGAAACTGCAAGAACCTCTATCCTAGGAACGACGACGAAGCATGGATTCTTTCTCGGTGATATAAACCTCTGATCACATTCGTCCAGGAACATCAGTAGCTCCAATAACGAGGGAATTAAGAGGATCGTAATAATGATCGCCGTGCCACATGCCGGCGGTCGGGAAATTAATTGTCCTTCGTTGCTCGATTCTCAATCGAAGAAATCTTCTACAGGGTTACCAAACGCGTTTCAAGCGCAGTTCCTTTCGACGCGAATATGCTCGCGTGTCGCGTCGCGACGCGTCCGTGTATGCGAGTGACATCTGTGAAACGATTGGTCGCGTTTTCACGTGCACGCAAACGTATACATTACGGAAGGAACGGAGATGGAAAAAATGCTATGGAACGAGAGAGAGAAGGATGGCAGGACGGGTGGAAGGAAGGTGGAAGGGAATCCAATATAACTGCACACACGTTTATAGGGTCGATGGGAATATATTGGAGCGGATATTGAAATACTTGTTGGTAGTTTGAGTCGAAGGCGAGAGATGCCTTTCTCGATGCCATCTTGATTGCGCAATCGAGGCATCGGTCCACGGGTACAGAATTTAACGATAAAGATCGTACGGATTATAGAATCCTAGACGGGGAACAGAGCACCCCTCCTACCCACTTTCCTCTTCCTAGATCTTACCCCGCCTCTCTCCTCTCTATGTGCCCTTATTCGTATCGCAAAGCTCACTGTCGGCCTCTCGCTGTTTACGAGAAAACCGCATAGTTCCATTAAATGAGACCATTATGTGTGATGGTTACTATTGGTATTGTAAGTTCGCTCTTCCATTGTCTTTGCATGCAATAGGCAGTGTTTTTAATTCTTCATTTTTACTTTCAGTCACTGTCACGAGTATATGAATTAAAATAATATAATCATAATGAAATGATTGTTATTTGAAATAATATAGTTCGATTATTATGTATATTTGTATAAACAAAATTTCTTGTTAAGGGTACTTTTGAATAGACAATAATGTTACAGAGATTATGTTTTGCAAACGTTTGCCCACCTTTGATCTAAGAGCGTACCGTTGCATCTTTGCCGCTGTGCGCCTTGCTCTTTTCCAATTAAAATTTCATCGAGAGCCCCCCATTGATCCGCCACGTAATTGAATAGCCTGGTGCACAGAAATCTTCCATTCAATTTACGGTGAAAAGAAATTTCCGATCTCAATAAAGGAGATTCTCTACCGAATACTGTACACGGTCGCGCTTTCACCATTCCTTATAACATTTTGTATCCTGTTTCTAATGAACAAAACGAAAGGAGTATATTTTACAACTCTTGCATTAACCCGTACAAAAGGTAGATACACAAACGTTGAGCAAATATTGAGAATATCGTTACATCTTTTATGTAAACCACTTAAATGAAAAACTTTTAAATAAAAAAGTTAGACGCTAGTTTAAAAACAAGATTGGAGTATATAGGACGCCTGGAAGCAGGCAACCAGATACGCTTGGGTGTTCCGAAATCATAGGAGGCAAGCGCGAGGAAGTAAGATATGGAAGACAGCAGATCCACAACAGTTTCGCAGCCAGTGAATTTCCGCATTATTCTACTTTACAAAAACGAGCAGGAATTAAGGGGGAGATAGAATTCTCGAGCGCGAACGATTCTGTCGAACGGAAATGCAATTCGCAGCGGCGGCGGTGGCGGCGATAGTCGAGTCTCAGCTCGAGTCGACAGATAGATAGAGTCAAGATTCAATTAGCTCTAGCTGTCAACTGCATGATACTCGTCGATTCAATACACCTTCCCGTTCGTGTGCAACCGCGCATACCTGCCGTGTGCGTGTGTATGTATGCGCGCGCGCGCAGTTCGCTTCTGCGTTTTCGCTAACGTAACGTGTATATGTATATGTACGCTCGCAAGCCACGTGTGCCGTGTGTATGTGCATTCGATAGCGTGAATGTACTTACAATTAGTAGGACGCGTGCACGCCGAAAATTAGTACGGTCGGGGCGAACCGTGAATTTTGGAAATGATTTTATGGCCGCGGAGTACGAGGGAGTGCATAAATTTTCGACGAGCTCGATTTCACCGAATAATGAGACAGACCGTCTGTCGTAATAGAAGCCCCGATGATATTCATACCTCTGGTCCGTCGTGCTAGACGCGAAAAGAAACCGTTCTGGCTGGTTACTTTTTTCCTTAATTATAGACTATGCAGCGCACCAGAGCGAGGCAAAAAATGAAAGCAGTGTGTTCGGTGTAATAATTTTTCGCAGATTTCGTTCTGTGATTAATCGTGTTTTCGTGGCGATAAAACAGAAAGAAATAAACGGGGATAAAATATAGAGCATATATCCAGTCAAGTGTGACGGGCAAATTGAATTCGTTAACTCGTCGCGAGCATTCGATTAACGTCGAGAACTCTGTCCCTTTTATTCAGTTTTTAACCTCCCCCACCTTCAAACAAAGCGTGCAATTAATATAACGTTTCAACATGGTTTTAATTGATCATCCATTCGTAAAGATTCGGATCCGCTTTTGAATGGCCGTTTCGAATACATGAAAGAACACCCAGTGGAATTCTGTGGTGACCCATGTGCGTGTAGGTGATGTAGGTATCACTTATCCGGGAGCGGGGCGATACCAGCCATTTTCAATTTATTTCAAGAGCCTTTTCGTGGCGGAGAAAAGAAGGGTGCCACAACTACCAAGCAGAGAGATACCTATACAACGAGACCTTCGGCTTTTCTACCACCGACCATTTCCATCAGCAACCGCAACCAATAGCGGTTTCACGAATCCGATATAAAGCTATTAAAAGTTATTTCGTTTTGTATATCGTCTGTACGTTTAGTTGCTTTCCGCAGTTATAAGCCATTGATCAATAATCTCATACGTAATCGATCAAGGATTGCCGTGTGTTCTGTTTTACCCATTTTTATTGCGCGATATTTTGAACAGTGGATACCTTCTGTGTAGAAGAAATTGTATTATTATGTAGAAATTATTTATGTTCCAACAGTTGTGAGCTTAAGACAGTTTTCGCTTAACAACATTTTCATGGGGGAAAAAAATATAGGAAAAAGATGAATGAAATTTAGAAAAGAAATTATACGAAATAGGAAAATACTCGTTCCATTTGGATGTATATTTTCACTTACTTTTTAAATAACTAGTGATACTCATTTCACGATAATATTACGAAATTACGGTTGAGTAGCTGCCCGCTTGAAAACCATTTCAAACCGTAAGTACTTAAAAGCCTTCCGATATTCGTCTCGTTAATTTACCCACAAACACGCCCTCGAAATATACATACAAAATATGCTGGATAAAATTAAACTGCCGCGCGTAATACTACAGTACTTTTCGTAATAAGTGTGAGTAAAAAAGGTCCACGACGCGAAATATTTTTGATGCAGATCCTCGTGTACGCTTTTCTGTGTATTAAGGTTCATAAAATATTGGCAAATAACTCGATAAATATAATATTATGTTATTTTATACTTAACATAATTATAAAGAAATGATTATCATCACCGCTGCCAAGCACTATACATACATAGATGTCGTCTAGTACGACACCCCCGCACCTATCCAAATAAATGTATCAGTGGTGCATCGAAACAAAAAAATGCATACATAATATAATCGCGAAAAAATGAACGAGGGAGTGAGAGAGAGAGAGGGCGTTGCGGCCGCAGAATTATTGAACCCCATTGCAAATGTGAGAGAACAGTTGGGGGAAGGAAAACGAGGGAAAGGGGACGGAAGGAGACGTGGGTGGTGGATGGGAGCCAGAGAGTTGTAAAAATAACGCAGTTAATTAGCAGCAAACCACTTTAGCGAGCTCGAGCCCAGTGCACACACTGTGATAAGCAAAGAACAACTCACGGGCGAAAAAACGCCCTCGAACGCGAGGTAACTGAAACGCGCCAAGGCCCAGACGAGTCTCTTTTTCCCTCCTTCTTCCTACCACCTGCTACCTCTCACTCCCTCCCTCACTCTCTCCCTCTCTTTCTTCGTCTTTTCGTTTCTGTTTTGCTTTTCTCGCCCTTTCTTGCTTCCGTTCGCGTCCCACCCCATGAAGCCGGTCTCTCGCGCTTTTTTCGTTGCGTACTGTTTCCTCCTTTACCGACTGCTCTAACGAGTCAACCATAAACAACGGACGTTTTAACAATTTCCCTGTTGCACACCGCTTCGAAACTCATTGTGCCGTAGAAAAAACGCGCACCGTTTCGAAGGTTCATTTGTTTCGTGATTTTTCGCATTCAACCCGGCCGGAGAATTAGTTTTCCTCCCCCTCGTTTGGTCTGGCCGTTTTCACGAGAATGTAGAGTGCACTTTAATTGCCGTTTGACCGTTTACATACCACGAATGATTTAAATTACTTTCAGTAATCTGAAATATATTTTTGGCATGCGTATATAATACGGATGTATATGCTATTCGTTGGTGGAATTGTTTGGAAAGCTTTAAAAGAGAAAAATTGATGTCCAATTTGTACGAACGGCTTGTAAGGTAAGAAATGTAAAACATCGCGATGAAAACAGTATTGTTTCGTAAAATAAAAGAGGAAACGCGGAAGATGTAGATGTCAGGAGCTGTCACATGCACAATCGTGGAAGATGGAGGCGATTTGGGTGGGAACGGGAACCCTTTTCGTGACTCCCGACCCTCTTTCTACCCACGACAATGGTCCGACCGGGAGAAATTGAATTGGCAACATCAGTAAACGACGCCCGAGTTACTCCCGCTCCGCCGAAAAGGAGTAAAGAACGCAAAAGCGCGGGGTGAAGTGAACGTGATGCAGAGAAGTGGGTTTGGCGAAAGAGAGAAAGAGAATAGAGCCGTGTTTCACGCCTCGTGAATTTCAAACCGTTTGAAATCCAGGTGGAAATAATACAACTTTGCGTTCCTTGTTAAGGGGATCAAAGGGAACCTACCCCAATCTCGATTTCGAGGTCCTCCGTTTCTCTTTCTCTGTTCCACCCTTTCTCTATCATCTTGTTTCTTTCGGTGTACGCACAACTAACGCATACCTCATGCAAAAGCTATTTGATACCCTATTCAAAACTATTTACGACGACATCTTATTGTTTCTCGCATAACCCGTCATCCCTCTGCACATTTGTCACGAATGTATAAATAAAGGGGTTCCCTATATGTATTTTAAGAACTTTTCGAACGGGGGAATAGGTCACTACTTTCATTTTTATTAAACTAAGATTGTTATTTATTTTATTACAGGGTTATTACGAACACATTTGTAAACTTGCATTAAATAAATTATCATCTGTAAGATTGAAATTTATATGCTTTTGACCTTCTTCACTTCTCTGTACAGCACCATATCTTGAACTAGAAAATAAAAAAAGTACAGTTAGAAATTTCCGTGTATTATTTTGTAATGTACTCTCTGTTTGTAATGTATGGGATGGAAGTATAACCTTCACATTTATAGGATCGGGAAATATTGAAACTAAGATCTGTACACGATTATTAATATTTAGAAAAAAAAAGGTTTCATAAATAGTATTTTGTGAATACACTTACCGTAAGGGTCAAATAATGCTACTTCTAATTTATCAGCTATTCTTTCCCTTAATTGTATACGTTTATGGCTAGTTGCCACACTTTCTAGTAATACCAATAAATGCCTGTAATTAAACAATGCAATTGTTGAACAATTCACATCTCAATACACTTTGTTACATTCGTGTTAATTACGAATAAAAAGGAAACTATTGCACGACAGTGTTTCGTTTAGGTTAAACTAACCTAACTCACACTCTTAAAACTGAATTATACCGTGATTATAACATACTCACTTGCTTTTAGCTTTCTTAAGTAACACATTTGTTAGGAACATAGTTTATAACTGTATTTATGAATCAGATTAAACTTACTGCAAGAAAAAACCTTAATAAATGTATACAAACTTCCTAACGCAGGAAGGTTAGGAACAGCTTGAGCTTAATCAAAGTGCTCTGCTTTATCATCGGTAGATTGCGAATACAAAAAAGGGCCAGGTGAGGAACTATTATTTTCTGAAGGTACCAACGATATAGACGACATGTCTCATCGGTACTGAAATAGTATTGTCAGTCGAGAAGGATATTCTATATCTCGGCACAGACGATTGAACAGACTTCTACGTTTTCTAACCAACTTTTACCTGAACCTACGAGGCTAAAGGATTGTAGCTTTAATTCAAACCCTCGATCATTGTTCTAGCCTGCCTGGGGGACGTATAAATGGCATTTGTTTACAAATATTTAAACAACACATTCAATTATCTGTGGTTGAGTGAATATGTAAATGTATGTGATATGGGAGGAAGTTAAGAAGGCAATTAATTTTAATGTTAGGAATAGAAGAAATTAAAAAAAATCGCAGCCAATTAGCTCGACATTTTTACCATATAATTAATAATTAAATCACAAAAGTATAAGCCCCGATGATATTCATACGAGCGCTCAGTTGCGTGCGCTCACAAAATTTCCTGAAAGAAAACATGTTCATCCCATCGTTGTTTGTTCTCGATTAATTTTACTTGCGAGGGGAGCGGGGGGGGGGATTTCGCCACGCAACTCGCAAATTTTAAGAACATCCTCATTTAGATCCGATTCGCCTCGGTCTACCTTGCGTAAAAAACGCTGACTCTACCGACCGCATTGCGCGCGGTCACAAAATACCTGAAAGAAAACATGTTCATCCCATCGTTGTTTGTTCTCGATTAATTTTACTTGCGGTTGGCTGTCGCCTCGCAACTCGAAAATTTCAAGAACATTCTCATTTAGATCCGATTCGTCTCGGTCTACCATCCTGCGTAAAAACGCTGACTCTACCGACCGCATTGCGCGCGGTCACTAAATTTCCTGAAAGAAAACATGTTCGTCCCATCGATTGTTTGTTATCACCACTATCGAAACATTCGAATTCCAAATCTGGGGATTGTGGTGGGCTTAGTAACGAATGAGGAGTTTTGACACTAAACCTACAGACACTTGTAATTAATGGAAAAGAAATTTAAAAAAATCAATATTGCTTTTATTTATTAAAGAAAATCCTTAAGTGTCCGCTACTAGGGAAACTCCCCCTACGTTTAGAAGTAGGCCAGGTTACATACTTTTCTCAGAAACAAAAAAAAAAAACAAGAAGTAAATACTGAGTAAATACATTGTATGCATAGTTTAGGAAAAGTCATAAAGTTCGATAGCGGTGTGATAATGGTTAAATATATAAAAGTTATACCAAAGTTTGAAAAGGTCAATTTGACCGCTGTCGGTAGGTTTAGTGTTAAAAGCAATCCATCGCTGTACTAAATAAGCGGTGCGCTTGGGATCATTGCCTTGCTGAAAGACCAATCGAGATCTAATCATGCAACGCCAAACCATCACCCCACCACCACTGTGTTTAGTAGTGTTCCAAACTAAACTGCGTCCATCATTTTGGAAAATACTAAACCTAGACTCATCAGAAAAGTTTTCGTTTGACTCGTTTTCATTTGTAACACAATCACTTGCGAACTGCAATCTTATTTCTCGATTAATTTCACTTGCGGTTGGATTTCGCCCCGCAACCCGCGATCGGTATCCTGCCTTGTTTAATATTCGACGAATAGTTATTTTATCACTCAATTTTTCAGGTCGTCCACATCGCGGAACTCTTATAACATTTTCTGTATTAGAAAACCGTTTAATCATAAAACGACTAATTGTAAAACGACTTGCCATAGACGAGTACGACTGCCCTTCATTAGACAAATTGAACGTGCCAATAATAATTGTTCCCTACTGTATGTGCGAACCATCCCTACCTACATGTACAGTTGCGGTCTTATGAACATACGAACTGAACGACTTCCATGCAATGTAGCATGGACAGAACAACAATGGTCCAAAGTTGTATTTACTGATGAAAGTTTAACCGATTTGATAACGAATATAATAACAATTGTACAAAACCAAACATTAAAGGTGTTGGCGGATCAGCACTGGTTTGGGGCAGTATGAGCATGAATGGTACTGGTCCGATACATCGCATTACAGGAATTATGGATCCGTTTGTTTATTTGGATATCATAAAAAAATGTTCTACTTCCATTTGTTAGAGACAAAATGCCCAACGATTGAATTTACCAAGCGGAAAACGATCCAAAACATACGGCAAGTATAGTAAAAGAATTTTTAGCAAAAGAAAAGTTGAATATTATGAAATGCCAAGACGTTATGCTGAAAATTTAGCAGAGCCACTTGCTCTGAAAATACTAGAAAACTGCGGGGCAAACATTGACCGTACCGACCGCATTCCGTGCGGTCACAAAATTGTCTAGAAGAAAATATACTCGTCCTATCGACTGTTTGTTATCATTCATGCACAATAAATAAGCAAGTGTGCACGAAAAATATGTAAGTATGCATTAAAAATATGTGAATATGCAGTCAAAATATATAAATATGCAAGTGTGCATTAAAAATATGCAAATATTCACAAAAAACATGCAAACATGCGAGGAAAATATACAAGATTAACAGTACCTTTTGCGATTCCTGTGACATACCACAAGCAAGACATAGTACAAGGAAAATTACATATGCAATAAGTTATTGCATATGTTTTTAAATATAAAACATAAAAACATGCGTATTATACAAAAAGTGTAAAATAACAGATCATATTGGTCTATCTGTTTTTTTTATAAAAATATGCATTTGCATAAACATCCGGATTCTGGTTATGCACAATAAATATGCAAGTGTGCATTCAAAATATGCAAATATTCACAAAAACCATGCAAACATGCGAGGAAAATATACAAGATTAACAATACATTTTGCGATTCTTGTGATATGCCACAAGAAAGACATAATACAGGCAGAATAACATATGCAATAATTTATTGCATATGTTTTTAAATAAAAAACATAAAAACATATGCATTATGGCAAACGTGCAAAATAACAGATCATATTAGTCTATCTGTTTTTTTTTACAAAAATATGCATTTGATTCTAGTTATGCACAATAAATATGCAAATATTCACAAAAAATATGCAAGTGTGCAATTAAAAATATGCAAATATGCACGAAAATTATGCAAATATGCAAGGTAATTATACAAGATTAATACCGCAAGAAAGGCATACATATACAGGGAATATAACATACGCAATAACTTATTGCATTGAATTGTTTTTCTACGTATTTTAACTGCTGTTCATCTTAGCATCAGTCTCAGATCATATAAAACCATTATAGAAATATAATTAAAATATTTACATGCATACCCCTTGGTTGAAATTAACTATTACGTGTCAGTGTAGGGGCTCATATCAAGTATGGGCTTACTTTGATTCATCTAGTCAACTCTCTCCATTAGCCTGTGACAAAGAATAAGAAAGTAAGGATAATTGTGCTATAGTAAAGCAGGGTTTCTCAACTATTTTCCGTGGACACCAGTGTTCCGCGAAAAGCTAATAGGTGTTATGTTTTAAAATTTTAATCATTACTAAATAGATAATGAATGTTATTTCTCATTTTTTTAAATTTGATTGGTTATGTGTTATTGCCTACCCTACGAAATAAACAATATATTCCGTGAAAATTTCGAAGTGTTCCGTTGCAGGAAAAAATTGAGAAACCCTGTAGTAAAGCTATAATTCATCGCGAATTCTATAGTATAGTATAGTATAGTCAATGTATAGGCACGCTTACGACGCAATTGTATATCATACATGATTTATACGTAAAACGAATAATATCTTAATCGAGATATTTAACGGGATTTGGTACAATTCTAATTATTTCCAGAAGAAAGAGAAATCCTTACCTGTCAACCAAATCGTTAGACACTTCGGCTTGGCGAAAACATTTTCCTGCGCATTACCCCAAGTCAGCGTCGCTTTCCCGCGGATTCTCATTTGAATCTCGAAGCAAACGAACGAGACGCCATTACACTGAATCCATCTGAAATTAGAGATGAATGTATTAAGAATCTCCAATATCATACTAACATTGCTAGAAACAGCACAATATATTGCAAGACAATGGAATTCAGAGCTGAGATACGTATACGCATATGTAAAAGAAAATACGTATATGCATACTCGAGTCAAGTAGACAATGCACACCGCGAGGTGATTCCGTTCACTGCAGAATATTTTCATAGTTTCTTGAAAAATACTCATTAATATTAACTAAGAAAGTACAGAAAATTTGGAAGACAGGGTAATGAAACGAATGAATATCATTCCCTGACTTCAAGAATATATTAGGCTATGTGATATACCTTAATTCGGCGGGCACTCTGAACACGTCTAGGCACTACGAGATCCGTTGGGCGAAAGAGGCAGTTTTTTTAAATAGATTGCGCTAATTGGCTGGGCGACTTGGTGGGTGGGGGAGGTGGCTTGCTTTCCTGAAGGAGGGTGTATTTGAATATCATATCGAACTGAATATGTTTTATTACAAATGTTACATTATGGATATTAGTGGAATGGAAATATATTTATTAGTAATAATAAACACATCTGAGTAATAAAATCTTTGTAATGTTTGTTGCGCTATAGAATAAGTAAACTATTTACGTCAAACTAATATTTATTTTGCCTTAACTTTATTTAAATTACAATTCCTAGCGGACGCTCGAATCAGTGTCAGATTTCTGAATGAGAGTTGGCCCACGAAAGGTCATTTGTTTATTCATATACCTCGCCTGTGATCTCGGCTATGAATTAATCTTGCAATTTTAAGCAAGTTTGATTATTTAAGAGCACTGAATGTTTCACGATAGTGGAACTGTTGTAGTTATATTTGTATACCACGTAAAATATCATACGTATAACTACAGAAAATTGAACAAATTTTTGTTGAAGTATTTTAATACTTGATTGTTACACACAATATTACACTGAATGTATTTATTTATAGTTGTGGCAGTGAATTAGAGGGGATTGGTGTACAAATTAATTCTAAATTTAATACAAAATAAAGTGCATGTACATATTGCATTAACGGGTGTATTATCGTTACATAATACCAATATTTCATAAAGAAACTACAAATTTAGTCGAAAATTAATAGTTGTCAGTTCGTGCATAACATCTAATAAATCGAGTGGCTAGTCGAACAAAGAAAATTGGTACTTAATTTATTATTATTATTATGTTTCTGCTTTTGCAACAAAACTATAACTACTTTATGAAAGAAAATTCATGGAAAATATAGTATAATAGCAAATAAATCGAAAATAAACTACGAAATGCAATTGAAATAATCATGCTAATTAATGCATAATAAATCGTGTATAAATCATAATTCGAAGGAAGAAGAGAAAACGATCAATGATTGTATAATAAATATCATGATGACGTTACTTTGTTATTCGCCATAATTTCAAGCCTTTTCACTACTTTCCCAAGATCAAAATCTTTCTGTAATTTTAAATAATCGAGTTTTCGCACGATATGTATACTGGCCCACGTGGGCAACAGCTTACACAACAAGCGAACGTGCTCCTCTAAATCGGCCGGAGTTAATTTCGCTCTATATGAATTCTCTAATTTTGTGATTACGAATTCCAATGTCAGGACTCCTTTTTTCTCGGCCACGAAAATATTACGCAAAACTTTAACCAATTCGGGTAGTCTTGAATACATTACGGCCTCTTTTTCAGCGTTGGGCGGACGTGTCATTGCTTCCAATGCTTTAGCAGCCTGCCTGGCTCGAACCTAATAAACATATAAAAAATTATAATATATATTAAAAGATGTGTAAAAAAGTTATTAAAATATTACGAAGGGTTCAAGCAAGATGTTTTTTTTACCTTCTCGAGGAGGGCCTTTGGTATGCCTTTAAGAGCTGAAGTAATGTGATTATTTTGCACAGTAGGTGTAGCAGGTGGTGTGTCCACGACAGTAATATTAACTTTCCGCATACCCCCTTCGGTTTGGGTTGAATCGTTTGCTCTATCTTTCTCTGGAGAATGCGTCTTTGAAGTCATCTTTGCTTCGGCTAAACGTTGCAATGCTTTTTCCATACGGGTACCGCAATTGAACAATGATTTTGCTTTGTCTGAAAATGAATATTAGGGTCATTGTAAGATTCAAGGTATATCAATATTTCAATTCACAGGTACGAAAGATTATAGTTCTCACCGAGAACATCTTTCGCAGTTGCCAGTTTCTCTACGTTCGGTGGTTGTGGCAGTTCAGCGTGTTCAATTATATTGCAGCTTTCCACATCAAATTCTGGATGCCAACGTACGATCTTCTCTTTCGGTACACGCATAGGTGTTTCTAAACCGAGTAAGAATTTCTCGTGCTCGTCCTTCACCCTGTCTAAAATTCAAAAACAGCTTTTAGATATTTCTAAGCGCATACAAATATTTCTGAACGATATTTGTTTGAAAAAAGCAACAGTACCAAGCAGAGTATTGTAAAATTTCCGTCGTCTGTCGAGCAATACTCGTGGTCCCATACTAACGTCAGACCCTGTTTTCAAGATATCATTCGCATCTGGTGTATTTGTACCATTCTTTTCTTCAACAAACGGTGTCAAAATTAACTCGTATTTATCCTGCTTAGACGTAGAACCAAACGTGCGATGTTTCTCTTGACTGCAACTGTACGAGTCTGGGAATATTGTTTTGATTTGTGCCAAATGCTCCAGGTTGAAATTTTTACGCAACAATTCTTGAACTGCAGGTTTTAATTTCTTGAAAGTTATCGTTTCCTTGCGATTGAACAGCATTGCGGAAACCTATTCAAAATCATGTGGCTTAATACCAAAACTCGAAACAATAAATGAATAGGGCTAGAATACTTCTTATCATAAATAACGTACTGTGTCAACGCATCTGAATGCTTCTGCCAAAAATCTATAATGATACGGCAGTGGCAAAGCAGGGATTCCGCTTTCAGCCAGCGACAAATATTGCTGATACGCTGGCGCTTTAGTCGGGCTACACTTCACCGGACTAGCAGGCTTTTCTTTGGGTTCGAATAAAATCTTCCGTTGAGGACTGGCGTTCAATAATTGTTTGCTTTTCAATGGGCTCAGCCCTGTCTTGCTCGGAGATCTGTATACCTTCTGTGGGCTGTGTAATAAAGTACAAGCATTAAAAAATATAGTTTAAAAAAGATTGCAAGTGTTGTTCGCATAAAGGGAATACTTTACCTAACTGGAATCTCAAGTTCAATCTTCTCGAACTTCTGTATGTGCGGCTTCTTAATGTCAATCGATTTCTGCAGTTCCCCCAATCTTTGTTCGCAGTTCTTAAAACGAGCTATAGAGGCCTTCAACTCCGTAAGTCTGGAGGACTTTGTAATTCTACTTTTTATCTCGCTCAATGACATATTCTGGTTGGCCAATCTATCCATAGTCGAACCTTTCTTTGGCGTTGCACAATTAGTCGTCACCTGATCGTTCAGCAAGCTCGGTGACTTACTTTCAACAGGAGCATCGTTCTTTTTCGGCGTTCCTGGCGGTTTCTTCCTGGGACTCCACGAACCCTTCTTCTCGAAAATCACTCTCTTCGCATCCAAATCCCCTGCGATCTTTTGGAAACTCTCTCTGATATCCACTTGGCCCTCTTGGCCAGACAATTTCCGCGAACGAGTACCTCGAGGTCGTGCATTCTGTTTGGGTGTCTTTTGAGCGTTCGCCTTGGGAGAGTCGAACTGAATATTTCGAACAGCTGAGTTTGGCTTCGCAGCACGATTGCCCACGGTCTCTTTACTCGAAACGAGAACAACTTTTGGACTCGTAACCATTTCTTTTTCCTCACAAATCGGGGTCAACGATCCAGACGTTTCAGAAGTATCGTTCTCGATTGTAATACGATTATGATTAATCGCCGATCTGGATTGCTCCCGATCAAGAAGCACAACCTTCGCTTTGCTACGTAAATCGTCAGTTGCTTGTCGTTTACGCGTATTAAAATACGCCGTTACTGACGGCTGGGACATTTTTTTATATACGAATATCTATATACGTGTATATATATGTACGTACGTATGTTTGGAATGCAAAAGAAGTCCGTTGGAACTTCAAATTGTTAATGTATTTACTTACGGACTCCCGTTTGCCACGGAGATCTGTATATTGACGATGTTGTCGTGCACTATCCCGCCTTTTTATCAGTTTAGGCGCCAAGCTGGGAAGCTTTCTTAACAGCGATTCACGCGGGACATTTAAATCTTGTTTTCCGTGCATACATATAGTGAATACAGATAAAGTTATATGGTGTTTATGTTTATTATTATGGTAACGTAGCGAAATTATAGTTGGGGGAGTAAATGAATAATTTTGGCTATCGGTTAAATTGGACAATTCGTTCGAATGTGTCTTTTTTCGGATGTATTATTTAAAATATTTAGAAGTAGAAATGTGATAGGTTATACTAATTTATAATTGTGTTAAACTATTATACGGAATTGTGGTATCGAATTTTATAAATTTTATTTATATATATATCAGTTCCGTAATATTTTAGTCTGTTGTTGAAATAATTGATGAGTGTTCATAGATTTGGTAGTTGAAATCTGACGTATCAAATATTATTTGCAGTGTGTCATCGAAGGATAAATGCCAGGCATCCTTAGGCAAATGCAATTATGTAAATTCGTCAGCTGATCGGGTAATAAGATAAACAGTCCTCATGGCTTCGTCATACTAGGGTATAGGCATAAACTGTGTCAGACAATTGTATACAACAGCTGAAGCGCTGATGGAAAAGTAATGCAAAACACCGCCATATGAAATGTTAATAATAATTAAGTTCGCGAAAGCGGAAAAATAAATATTGTAAAAATAAATATTCAGACATTCAGTGAAAAATCTTCAATTTATTAAACAGAGAAGATTCTCTTTAATAAATTACTATATATGTCCATGATCCTGTTTCTTTCTAACGCATTGTGTAATCATATGTGTACGTTGTACGCGTATTTTATAGGCTAGATACAACTGTGATGCTTGCAAAATTCTGATTTAGCTATGCAAGCAAATGTTAAAAATAACTATAAACGCAGAAGACGTTAAGTAAATAAAATTGTCTACCAAAAATAATACCTACTGACAACAGGTGTTACTTATGTGATAATGGTTTATTATATTCACTAATACCATTTTTCCATTTGTAAATACTCGCAAAAATATATGACAATACTCAGTATTTGGTTAGACATTCATTACCATCCGTAAGTTTATTCATTGATAAACTGTAGGCTTATTGCATTTCTTTCGATTTTACAAAATTTTATTCATAAAAGCGCTATTTGGTTATATAAATACGATTGCTTAACCCCAAATTATCGTACGTAACCTACAAAATTGTAACGATAATCATACTTCTTTTTTTTTCTCCCCCTTAGATTATGAACATTGGAAAAAAGATAGGCATAATTTTAAATAAAGTACCCCTGATTAAAAAACAGTTATTTTCTCGGAAATATTTATTCTACACAAATGTGACAATATCTGTATCCTTATCTGCAGTAGGAGATGTATTAGAACAACATTACGAAATATTAAAGGTATTTAACTTAGCAGATTTTTGTTCAATTGCAGTTGTTTTCTTCACTTTTGTTTTAAACTTTACTACCAAATTTTTTGCTCTAATTGTTTTCATTGTAGGGTGAATGGGATGAGTGGAGTTTTAATAGAACGAGGAACATGGCTGTATCTGGTATGTCTATCGGTATAGTATGCCATTACTGGTATAAATATTTAGACGCTAGAATACCAGGTCGTACGTTTCACACCGTTCTAAAAAAAGTTGTTGTAGATCAATTAGTCTGTTCTCCGCTTTGTATAGCAATGTTTTTCTTGACGCTGGGCATTTTAGAGAGAACTAGGTGGACGGAATTGAAAGAGGAAATTGCAAAGAAGGCAAAGAGATTGTATATAGCAGAATGGATTATTTGGCCGCCTGCACAGATTTTTAATTTCTATTTTTTACCAACTAGATACAGGGTTCTTTATGATAATACCATATCCCTTGGTTACGATGTTTATACTAGTCATGTGAAACACGATCATATAATATGCAATTCAGTAGGTGGCAAACGCTGACAAACAGTTCCTAGATAGAACAATTATCTAATTAGCCATTGAAATAGTACATTGATTTTCATCCTGGAAAAAGAATAATGTCTACTATACTGGTACACTTTGTACCACGTTGTATACTGTTATCAATGTAAATCGTGCTTATCTTATTTATAAACTGGGGAAATTTACAAAAAAATATATGCACATATCGAACACATAAATGAAATAAATTCGACTTTTCTCTTTTTCTTTCTTTATTTCCTTCTTATAAAAATGCATTGCATACGAAATAATTGTACATATAGTAGATTTTTTCTTACATTCTTCACCCTTAGACCATACATAAAAAAAATTTATGAATTTATACACCTACTACACGTATTTACAAGCACAAAAGTGTCCTTTGAATGGTTACGTTTAATATGGAAACGAATTGCTCAAAACATTCCGTCGTGAATACCTATAGGTACAAGAACCGCAATAAATAATAATAAATTACGAGCGACCAGCCTCCAATCATTTGGTACTGCGTACGGTGCTAATACCCGGGTCAATCTGTGTATCTAACGAAATGAATAAACTATCATTGTATTCCATCATTTTCGATCGAAAAAAGGGAAAGAGAAACCATCAAAATACTTACTTCGTGACTCGCACAAATAAAGATAAACGACGTGACTAAAAGATTCAGTACTGGAAATCTGGGCAGTAGTACTAACACGCCGTGCGAATCCGCGGCCAGCCAAATGTGACCCTGCGCGACTAGACTTTCTAAGCTGATGCGTCCCAATCCAGCCAAAAGAGCTGAATGTTTGCCACGCAACGCTAACGACGCGTTTCTTAGTGCTATATATCCGACTATCTGTAAAATTGAGGATTTCGATGGATGTTAGCCATGCGAAAGTAAACTGAAGATTTTTTTAGATAATTACCGGAATAAAGGCAACGTATGAATGGATTTCCTCGCACTCTGAGACGGAGTGGCACAGTATAGTGAAAGTGGTATAAGCAGTCAGCGAAATTAATGCCAGTAAGGAGGATAGCGCAGTTCCCGGAATGTGATCTATCCTCTGCAATGCTACGAGGCCAGCACCAAAAGTCACACCCCAAGCTACGCTGTACCTGTCCACTCTCCAGCGAGACCACCATTCTCGTATATCATCGTCAGTCGTAACAAATAATGCTTTCCACGGTCTTGTGACGAAGACTTTTTCGAAGAACACCTGTAACGCAATTGTGCGGGGTATAATTCGACTGAAATATGTAATTTTTCTATTGAGATGATTTATAAATTCATACCTCAGACATGTACAGTATTGTGATCATCGATACCAGACCTAAGAGTTTCAGTGCGAGGTAAAGCAATGCTCTTGGACCGTACTCGTTCAAACTCCCAGAATAAATTCGTGGCGGCAGCCACGCCAAGAAATAAATAACTAAGAACCAAAAGGACACCAATGGAACGAAATGATAAAACTGGTACGGTCTGTTCATACAAAGGCATAACATAACTGTTAAGAAATTTAATCTAAACATCACCTATGAAAGAAAAAAAGAACGATTAAGCAGATATTATAGCACACAATTTGTACATAAAATATCTGATATTTGAGTATTTTGTTCATACGTACCCTGGCGAATCTTACTAACGAAACATCGCCCGTTTGCCAAAAGTAACAAAAATGTCCGTAGCCGGAGAGAAATAAATAAGCCGAGTTAATTAGTCTTAAGTACATGTATATAGGCAAAACATTTTTAGCTCCTGTTAGATGATAGATGAGCACAACGGCCTGCATCAAACCTCTCCATTCGTCCGTTTGTTCTCGATTCAAGGCTCTCGGTCCCCTTTCTCTGTCTTCGGTAAAGAACAATCCAAGAGCCAATATATACCCGAGCGGTAACCAAAAGCTAAATTCACTGTAGTATTTGTTCTCCTTCATGAAGAAATTTGTTCTAAGTATGAATAAAAAAAAGGAAAAGACATTAATAACAGTTGCTCGATAGCACTGGATAGAATGAATATTGTTCTATACCTATCGCAAAAATAAAAGTAGGCTAAAATAAGTGACAAGAGAGCCAGCGATGTCATCATTGTATAGAAATCTTGAACTTCAGGTTGCTCGACTTGCGTAGCTTCCTCTGTATTTGCTTCCTCTGTGTTTTCCACCTCCACGGTGGTAACACGCGAATAAGAAACTTCCGCACGATAATGGCAGAACTTTCTGTACAACCACATTCCTCCACCGATTACTATACTGCAACGAATTGCTACTTATTATATGTTTAACAACGCGATATAATAATGTGCAAACAGTTACCATAAAGCAAGCGCAAACAAGCTTAATAATTGCAATGTTGTCGCCGGTTCTGGATAACTGCAACAACTACCGTCATCAAAGTTCATATGATCGTTACAGTACGTGTTCAATAAAATCTGGACCTTGTGTCGTAAAGATAGAGGACTGGCTAAATATCCGTCCGGACTTTGTTCGAGCACACCTGTACCGACAAGTTTGCTACTCTCCCATATATGAGCATCGCTGTGAGACAGTATCTGTAATGTAACAATTACTTTTTTAAAAATAATTATTCGAAAATATCGCAAGTAAAACTTACCTTTATTGCTGCTTTATTGCATAAATTGATCTGCCTATTATCTATGCCTGATAATTGGGCCGATAATCTTTCTTTTAGAACTGGGTCCTGCAGCATCCACAAATATTTCGTATTTTTTTTCGCTAAAAAGTCCACTGGTTGCACGAGTCTCACCAGTCCCATACTATACTCCGAATATAATTGCGTATCACTGTTGTTATTAGTAACAATTGTGGTTGCTCCACAGCCTGAAATAATTAAGCTAGGCGCATCGGTTTTCTGTAACAAGGAATTTGTTCAACTAGAACATGGACCTTATTTCGGGTTTTCAAAAAATACGGAAACTTACCATCCAGCCTCTTAAATCCTCCATCATAGAATTATCCAGTTGTGGTCGCCAGAGAAATTGCACGTTTAATCGAAGTTGTGCGTCATTAAAATTTAAATCCGAATTCTCTGGCAATTCCGTTAGGTCGGATGCCTTTGCATCGACCACGAATTGAGATATAAAAGATTTATATAGCTGTCTGATTCTTGCGTCTCCGATGAATACAAAATGGTTACGGTGGCCCATGAAAGCTAGATATCTTAAGCATCTGCGACTGTCTCTGTACAGAAATAAATGCTTTTAAAAAGCTGCTCCTTCTACATATATATTCCTTTCAACGAGAAGAGCTTCCAGCTGTAAACAAAACACTCAGCCAAAGAGCACGGGACAGGCAACTGGCCATTGCTATTACCTAAAGTTAATTATCAAGCTCTAATCAATTGTTGATATTAAGAACGAACAATTTACATCGAAGAACTACCAATACACCTCTGTTCCGTCTAAACACTGACCCATGCTTTTGTTCCACTCTGGTAACTCGATCCGTTGATAGGATTACAGATACATTACCGTTATCGCAAATGCTTACGTTTGTGTATAATAATGCATCATACAACCATAGGGCTGCCATTCTTTGTCCCCTTTGTACCTCCCTTCCGTTAAAAGCCATTTACAAGAATCGCTACCTAAATGTATAAATTACATTAACATCAAAGTGTGTATATAATACAAAGTTGACCGTTTGCGATCGCGTACAGTGCGCAGAATATAATCAATGTTACACGATAGTAATCGGATAAAGGTTATATAAATTATTTTTACCATATACGAGGTGCATCAATCCATGATAAAGTATAAAGCAAAGGACAAGTGCAGTAGCCAATTTCTTCGCACTTGCCACCGTAATTAAGCTAATGAAATGTTCTGCTGAAGTCATGTATAATTTATTTTTCAATTACAATCATGCTGAAACAATGTCAGTTCCATTCTGTAATGCACCACTCCATTCGGAAGATAACGCATACATAGATACAACGGCGTGTATCGTATTAAAACGATACGAGAAAGCTAATACCATTTAATTTATTTATACATTCAACATATATATCGCGCCAACTTTGGATGTATTTTTGATTTGAACGCAATTACTTAACCACACGTACATAGTGTGTAATTATCAAGGAGAACTCTACGAAATAATTTTCCATTATAAATAGAACAAATTATTGTACAAACACCAGTGTTTATCAGAAAAATTCATGAATTATTGTACGTTTATATTTATACGGAAACATTGCGTTTCTTTCATTTAGAGTCGATCTCAGCCGAAATCGTAATCCCAGCGTTCCCGCTTATTTTATGTACATTATGTACGCAACATGAAAACGGAATTATGTATACAGAATCTGCGATATAATCGATTGTGCGATTTGTTGTTTAAATAACAATTAACGCGCGCTATCGTGCGTAAAACTGCAGTTAACTGCACTTATACTTAAATCAAAAGAAAATCAAAGAAACGATTACACCGTTCTTCCATTAGTTCGGTGCTTTTTACAATTAGTGAAAGGAGGGAACCGATTGAAATACACTTTTCAAATAAGCAATCTACAGTTTATTGTACGATTTACGCATTACAAACAATCTTTTTGTCTACACAACTTTTTATTTGTACATGAACAGACGATTTCAATTGGCATATACATAAATCTTTTTATGATCGCAATTCCTTCGACCATCTGGATTAAATAATTATCGTTAAATCCGTCTAACGATATACATACATATGTATTTGGCGACAGTAGGGCGACAATAATTTCTATATTGTGTACTCGCCACGCTATTCTACGAATGGCTGTCAAAAGTTCGACTAATTTACATAGGCTTCCCCACTATGCGTTTTGCGACTGTCGTGTTGCCGCTATTTTTTCGTATATGACAGCGTAACACGAAATTGCATTAGAAAAAAAAAATGCAAAGCGTTACCGATACAGCCGTTTTACGCGCTTAATAGAAAAAAAAAAATAAACGAGGCAAATAATTCATGTATACTGGTACGGACAGTGGTTATGTTTTTCAATGGAAAGAGATATGACGACAATGGCGGCAATGTCCCCGTCGAAGGTAAGTTTAATGCGATAAATCTCATTAACGCGACACCATACATCCACGTAATATTTCGTTTTAATGTGACACGGAACGTTTTTACACGCGTTATTCCACGTACGATAGTATTTCACGATATCGGGGTAAAAGTGCTCCTATTGCGTATCGTTGAAGTGAGAATCCATTCGCGTGTTGTATACTTCAAAATTTTGCATGACGTTTTGCATAGAATAGGACGCGCTACTTTTCATTTTTCCCGAAAATTATTCACGTCTCGTTGATACATCGTTGTCGTTGAAATAAATGGCGAAAGATTGTAAGTAAAAATTTCACGATGCAATTGATTATACTTAACGTATCCGAAAATGACTCACTATTGTTGTCTATCTATACTGTTTACATTTTTGCTTATATTTTTGATTAACACTATCATCGCTACGATCATCGACCGCGTATGTTGTTCTCCGTATTTTTAAAGTCGATTGAAATTCACTCCATAACACGATGAATCTTGAAATTTCGACTAATTTTTGCATGTATATGCACATAAATAGGTGTATAAATCAGTTCAAATTGTTAATTCGCAGATATTATAATGTTTCGAGAACTATGTTAAATTATGTTAAATCACCGGTTATAATTTTTGTGCAATTTGTTATTTCAGCGGAGACTACAAAAGGAGTTAATGTCTTTAATACGTGAGCCACCACCGGGTGTACATGTAGACGAAGATCTCGCTAGTCAAAATTTAACGGAATGGATCGTTCATATGGAGGGTGCAAAGGGCACCTTGTACGAAGGAGAACAGTTTCAACTGCAATTTAAATTCAGTTCTAAATATCCCTTCGATTCACCAGAAGTGACTTTCATAGGTGGAAATATACCAGTGCATCCGCATATTTATAGTAATGGTCATATCTGCTTATCAATCCTCACAGAAGATTGGTCCCCTGCGTTGAGTGTGCAAAGCATTTGTTTAAGTATTGTATCGATGTTAAGCAGTTGTAAGGAAAAGGTAAGAGAGAACAAAATTTCAATTCAACTTTAATGAATAAAAATACTTGAGAGATGTTAAATCTCTCGATGTTTTTCCGATGTTTTTCCTCGATTTTTTCCGTAGAAGAGGCCACCCGATAATTCGTTTTACGTGAGAACGTGTAGTAAAAATCCAAAGAAAACAAAGTGGTGGTATCATGGTAAGTTTTATATTATACATATATACATATGCATATATTATATATATACACTTATAATTGACAAAATTGAATTATTTTTTGTATTAATTAAAGCAATTATAACATATAATTATCGAATGCCTGAATTATTTAATAAATGCTGATTGAAAATGAAATTATGTAGCATTTTTTGTTATGTTTGAACAGATGACAGTGTGTAAACACAGCAACTGCTAAAGTCATTAACAACTTGTCAATGCGCAGTTATTGCTGGACCAAGTGGAATGACGATTTCTTGTTTCTTTAAGTAATTACTGAAATTTCATAGATTAAATTGCTAAAGTAACTTTTATCACATATTTAAAAGAATTAGGTGCATAAGATAGAAAACAAAGTAAAGGCTGCATATTACTTATTACAATAAAGAGGCGAATATAAAATATGTGCGTTATCCAGTTATAAATTATTATGATGTTATTACAAACGATACGTATTATCCCACGATTAAATAGGAAACGAAAAAGTATAAGTTAACAGAACTGCGAATGCAGGAACGAGTGGTGCACATACGATTACTTGTGTATGCAATGAAAGTGTTTCATTAGTAGTGTAGAATGTGCACTATAAAATGATATCAAATCTAATATATTACACCCACACTAACCGCTATCGATAACGTCGATGGAAGATATACCATGTTATCGCAGTTGTTTACCTGCTTATTTAATATGTATTTTTCATTGTATTGTTCATTTAAATGCAATGCACTGCGGTGCGATCTAAATGAACTGTAAACGTAAATATAAATTATCGAAACGTATAATACTATTCATTTCTATGTAATTAATTAAACGGCCATTAGAATGTAATTTATTTTTCAAATTCGAATGTAGAAAGTGCATCATATTATTAGACAGCTAGATATGTACGATGATTGATAAATAAAATTCACCTTTTTTATAGAATAATAGTAATAAAAAAAAGAAAGAAAAAGAAATGTTCGTTTATTGTTATTAATATTACTGTTTAGACGTGCACATTCGAATGGTGACACAGCCCACAGAGACCTGACAAAAATTCAAATAGTGTCACTTTAATTTTACATATGCACGTAATGCTGCAAAAAGCGTACGTTTAAAATAATCTACATGTAATTAAAAAAGTGTGTATTCAATAATTAAATGTACAATGCGTTTTAAAATAAATCAGTTCAATTAATCGCGTGTTCGTTATGAATCTCCTATCGATTTATGCACAGTTAAGAAGGAAAAAAGCCGAGTTTGTAGATTAAATTTAAATGTACCTCCAAAGCATACTATGTACTATGCATAGTATGTATATGTTAACAGGTTAAGGTAGGTCTGAAATATAATTAAATTGCCTAACCTAATACGAACGAACCTAACCTATCCATGGAATTGTTATACGAGTATTAAAATATATCCAATGAATGTAACGTAGTGTGCGGAATGATTTGCTGCGATCATAAGTTTATAATTTATAAACGTATAACGTGTCATGTAACTGAAATAATAAAAACACATTAAAAATTGCGAAAGTTGTTTAGGTTCAGGTGTCAATTTTCTGTACACAGTTGCGCGAAGGTCCAATGTTATTGGAGAGTTCAAATAAATGAAAAATGGCCGAGTGCAGAGAAATTGAAATGTCTCGGTGCATAAAATAAATCAAAGTTACGTATGCATATTTGATTAATTCGAGGGAAAAGTTTATCATGCATATCAGAATGAGCGTTCGTACGAGAAGAACGGTTTTCTGTGCTATCGTGTTCACATTGAGTGTGCTGTACTTGTATACCAATCGTAGCTTGTACACGAATGTAAATGACAAAAATATTTCATTAAAATTGCTCCTCGCTGCTGCTATAAAGGCAGCCGAAATCGGTGGTGCCGAAGTGATCGCAGTTCACGATCAAGCTAAATTTGAAATTCAGAGTAAGGGTAAAACAAAAGAAGGTAATACATTAGTATTTTAATACGTAATATTAGACCCATCGGTGTACATGTTGATCTCATATACGTACAAAAAGAATGATTTACTTGTATATTAAAAAATGGGCGACATAATTTAACTCCTGCACAGAAATCCGAATGAAAACTGAGACAAGAATACCATTTCATCATTTTTAAAGCACCATTCGAATTATTGTACTCGAGACGAAAGATAAATTGTCTTACAGCTGTTGTATTCTAGAGATAATAAAATGCAGAGATATTAAATCGAACTTTTGATTTTAAAGGTATAAATGATCCGGTAACGGAAGCTGATTATAGGTCGCACTGCGCGATGTATCATTCTCTGATAGAGGCGTTTCCAGGGATTACAGTGATATCGGAAGAAGCATCAAAAGACTGCGATAAAGTTACTGTCTCAAATATAAGGGATTCTCTGAGCAATTTGAATGATTACAATATTAAGGATGAAGTTATAAATGCCAATGATATTACAGTTTGGATAGATCCTTTGGACGCAACAAAAGAATTCACAGGTACATTTATTCATAAGAACTTGGTATCTCCAATTGATTTCTGCCATTAATTTAATGCAATACTTTTCTTGTCTATTTATATTTTCATTGTATATCTTGTCTTGCTTCAGAAAATTTGTTGCAATATGTCACAACCATGGTTTGCGTCGCTGTTAAGGGAAAACCCGTGATTGGTGTTATATACAAGCCATTCGAAACAAAGCAAAATTCTAGTCTGTTTTGGTCATGGACCAATCATGGGATATCGCACAATTTACAAGTCTTGCATAAGGTAATATAAATTTAAAATTATTATAAAAAATACGAAGCGATAAATGATGTTTTCCATATTAGATAGAGGAAGAGAAGATGCCAATATTGATCGTGTCGCTATCGCACGCTGGTCAAATTCATAATGTTACCAAGATTGCATTTGGTAAAGATATAAAAATTGTTTCTGCAGCTGGCGCAGGTAATGCTCTGTGTAGTTTTCATGAATTTTCATTGTATCCTGAATTATGTATTAAATGTATTATATTTTGTATGTTTAGGGTATAAATTTTTAGAGGTTGTAGGCGGAAACGCAACCGCCTATGTCCACATGACTGCAATAAAAAAGTGGGACATCTGTGCGGGCACTGCAATTCTGACTGCCCTTGGTGGAACAGTTACACAATTATTCGACCAACAATTGATAAGCTTTGGCCCGGGTGATTCGAAAGTACTTACCTGGGGTCTTTTAGCCACTATGAGTAATCATGCTTGGTATCTAGATAAATTTTCAAATATTTAATACCAACTTTACGTCTTCGAAGTTTATTTATTTATCTTTACGTAACACGTTTTAATACCATTCTTCCTGTAAAGGCACCGAACGAAATATCCTTCTATAAGGGTGGCAAGTATCTTACAGTCGTCGTACCAAAATATACAACCATGAGTACAAATAATTTTAACACCACTATTTACAGGCTCTATATCGAATTTCATTTCAAAGTCTGACCAAGTAAATGTCTTCTATGCTACAATTGTACAATGCATTGTACACAATTATTTATGTAGTATTTATTGTTGCGAATATAATTTTATCGTCCATAATCGTTCAATGACGAATGGCCAATTTTCAATCAATTCTGTGATAACGTCAACAGTTTTTAACCCCCGGATTTTGTTAAAATGGGACATAATAAATCTTTTCTACAACAACGTGTTTTAATCGAAATTATTTAAAGATCGAGGTTTCGTGCACGATAGAGGGTAACTATTTTTTTTTAAGTAATAACAAGGAATGTTAACATTAAACAACAGTCAGCGATTTTATTGTATTTTCTTTAAAAAAAATCATAAAATAATATACAAATTGTATAATTAAGCTAATTTTACTTTGTCATTGGAAATCACTATTTCCGATAATTTTCTAAACTTTTTATTGAATTTACTAGTTGCTTTTTCTTCTGTTATTGTAGTTAAACAGGAGCTCATATACTGCAAAATTACTTTTTTCTGTAATTTTTTCAAAGAGATTTCACCTTTACTTTTTACTATTTCTAAAATAGTATCTTTCCAGTTAAAAGTAGATTTTTCCATGGTATCATCACATTGACTAATATGACTCGATTCAAGGAACGAAGTATCTTGGTTCTTTTCCGTATGCGTCTGCTCTTCCGTATTAACATGTTTCTTCTTCTTCTTCTTGGTAACAGGCTCTTCTGTATCTTCCGCAACACAATCTCCATTACTTCTAACAACGGACTGCTCTGCTTCTTTTTCAATTGCCTCGGATACTGCCCTTTTCTTTGATTTCTTTTTCTTGATTCTACTATCTCCATTGTTATCAGCCTCATCATTCATACCATTGTTCGTAGTTTGTTGATCGCCATTTTGAATTTCCCGGTCTATATTCTCATTATTTTGATTTTCAATTACATTATTTTCCCCATCCCCTTTAACATCCTTAGTTTTAGCATCTTTACTCTCCGTGCCTATACACATCAAATATAACATTTAGTAACTGTTGAGTATGTAGTTTAAATGAATGAAAAATATACAATGAGCTCTTACCATTACCCTGTGGCTGCTTTCCTGTATTATTTTGAGTATTGCTTTTATACGCCTCCTCCATTTTCGCCCAAACGCTGTCGACCATTGATGGATCTGTTCTGTGACCCAGAGCGTTGCGTACGAAATTCAGGAATTTCGCCTTCTTTCGCGGTATGTTTTCATATTTTGACAAAACTCTTAAGAAGCTTCTTTCTTCTTTCGATAAATTCACATTGCTATTTAAAATGTTGTTCACTACATTGATCCACTCCTGCTGCTTCTTTTCACCCTTGTTTGCACTGCTTTTCGCCACATAGTCCTTCCCCCCGTATCTTTCAGCCTCGGTTATGCATTTCGTATGCGTTACGTATTCGTCACCTCTGGAATGATTTAAAATGATAAATTAGTATCTCTGCGATACGACTCGTACGATTTTCACTGCGAGCGAATGTGTATCACTTTTGTGCTACATTTTGTTTTAATACTTGCCGGAAATCTTTGAAACAATCGACACATGTTACAAAAGGTGCCGAACGGCATTGAAACTCATAATGCTTTGCAACCTTTGGTTTTTGTAGCGTTTCGCCGCAATTATTACACGTAAACACAACCATTTGTTTAATACTTTTATACCAAAATGAATACAAATTATTAATACGAAATCTGTATACAATTCGGTAAGCAAAACGAGGTTATAATCAACAGCGCGTATCAGCGTTCCGTTTATAACCTAACTGTACCTGGTTGCGCGTTAGCAAGAGTGCAAAGATGTGTACCGTTAGGTTGCGTTTACATTGGTGTGATATATTTTTAATTTCAGGTTACTGGTAGATAAAGTTACAGCAACGAGACTTTTACAGGTGAATAGCTTATTTCTTTCCATTTCATTTACCATCCCATACATTAATAAGTAACCACCGGGAGCCGAGATATAAAATTTATATGTAATTATATCGGTTTTTACAATCTGTCGGTAACGATGTTAGTGCCATGGAAATGGTATTGCTGCTCTACCGTCCCAGAGACAGTCGGTAATCATACACGTGGCGCCATCTCGTGGGTACGGCTTTTCGAGCAGGTTACCGCGCCTTCAAATGGGCGAAAATGCACTCCGGGTCAATGCTATTATCTCAGCGGGTCATACAAAGCGAAGTTAACGCTCCCTTACGTACTTTATGCATGTTCTAACTTTAGCTGTATAAAATAAGTTTAATAAATGTTCAATAAAAGATACTATGTATTTATCTATTATTAGCAATTCCTGTGAATTGTTAATGTACAGCTTGTATTTCTCCTACTCATCTACTGTAATTAATCATGAAATGAATTTAACAGCGGAAATCATATATTTTAAGACACTATTAATATTCCTACCCAAATATTATAGTCGCAAGTTTGAATAACGCGCGCCGCGTCGTTTTCCTACACCATGGCAGATACGATTTTGCCCCCGCGGTGTAGCAAGTTGTCCCAAAATTTAAACATATTTTTAATATACTAGCAGTCCACTATCGAGGGAAAAGTTTTACACACGCGTCATTGATGAATTATATTACACACTGGCAAAATATCAGTGTAACCTATACCCTGTCGGGTTTTGACACTTCCCCGGTTAGTATGATAGTCACCGTCTTCGCTCGCCTTGTAGTCACTTATAAGTAACAAGAGCAAATGACAGTTCTCCCGTGTATCCATTTAAAAACATGATCTTCGGTTCTTGCAGATTAACAATTTAATTCGTACGTTCAATTGTTCGTGTTGTAACGATTAATTTATCGCTTTTATGCATTAATTTTTATTGTGTAACACACGTAACGACGGTACAGTGTGACATAAAATGTAAATGTCTCCACGGGACGAGTGTCATTGTTCCGTGCGATTGTTATCGAATTTTTTGACGTTTGTAATAGAGAAGCTATGTGTGCCCGTTATCTAATATGACCTGCGATCTGGAGAAGATAATTCGTTATTTTTTAGAACCATAAAGGTACTACCGCGTTTATAGTATATATTTACACATCGTGCCATTCTTATCGTAAGCGTGAAATCATCTTTGTGCGAAGATAATTATTATCAACGTTCCTCGTACAACAATCTAACGACACCGAACGAATCTTATACTCTTTGGTAACGTTGCAAATATTGTGTTACAGGGTGCATCAAATTTGTAATATTTTCGAAATATTAAAATGCCAAGCTCGCACTTGTACGCAATAAATAATGAAGGGCGTGTATTTGGATTGTCCACGTCGGGGAACATGTGGAGAGAGTTCATGTACTTGGGCCTGGAATTCAAGCAATTGTCAGCAGTGCCGCATTTCATGTGGGCCATAGGCGGCGACCGGCAAGTTTACGTACATGTACACGGACTGGATGTACCCATCAGAATTAAAGAAGAGATATACGAGAATGAAGTAAGCGAGCCGCGGCCACTGTATTAATCATGCCACAATATTTGCAAACAGATTACAATGGTCCGTATTTTTCTGCACAGCGTTGGCTTCCTCTGGAGGGTTTCAGTGGAAGATTGTTGCCAACGGATAGGTATAATTTTTCTAGTCAGGACGGCACAGTTGATCGTAGCAGAGACAAAGTTAAATTGCCATCCATGGCTTGGCAATGGGAAGGCGATTGGCAAATAGAAACAACATTGGATGGCCAACCGTTAGATCACGATGTAAATATCGTTATACCGCTTCCTAATTACGACAATCAGTTTATTTGTTTCTGTATGTTTAATGCACTTTTGCCATTCGTCCTTTGTTTTACCGTGTTCGAAATTCTGCACTTTGTTGCATCTTGCCCTTTAATTTGCACGATAATACCGGTAGTCGTATTTGCTTCAACAGCATCGGACGTAGCGTTATGATTTGATTCTTTAGTTGTCTCTCTTTGTCCCTGTGTTTCTTATGACTTTCTGTTTATATGTAGATTTGTTGTCGGTTGTCGACATCGAAACGAGTGTTATGATCACAGAGAATCTGATATTTTGGTAGGGATGGACATACGCAGTTGATTTCCCAGCTACGTATACGACTAAAAAACAATGGAAATCCTGCGTCAGACGAAGGAAATGGGTTCGTTACAGAAGATATAGCGCCATGAATTCATGGTGCGCCATTGCTCCCCTTCATAAAGATGCGACTAAGGTGATACACATTACTTTGTTTATCGAAATAATCGTGAACTGTTTTACAAACAGTGGCAGCGGTGTATATTTTAAATTATGCGACATATTTTCAGGAACCGTTTATGGACATAACTGTGGGTGGAAATCAAATACCCGGAGGTAATCCTGGAAGCCTAGTAGTCTGGGCAGTAACCGCTCATGGGAGGGTATTAACGAAATATTTGAATCATTTTAATAAAGCGTTAAGCAACATACGACGACAAGTTTTATAATTTACTGTTCTGGTTACTGCAATACCAATAACATTATATCATTTTATTTCGAACGTTGAACAATAAATTGTATACGTAACAGTTATTACCATTGTACAGGTAATGTTTCGCGTCGGGACAACTACAACTTGTCCCGAGGGGCAACGATGGAGTGCTATAAAATTATCGAGCGGATACGCTGTATGTCAAATAAGTGTTGGAATGACTGGCCTTGTATGGGCTGTAGTAATGATAGGCAAGGCGCTCGTACGCACAGGTGTTACTAGAGAAAATCCAATGGGTATGCAATTCGTACGATGTTACAGAATTAATGTCTTTCTCAACCTTCTATATCGATTAGTACAATATTATTTTTTAGGAGAAGATTGGGTGGAAGTTGATCCTCCGCAAAAAGACTTAAAGTTAATACAAGTGAGCGTAGGTACGGATGCTGTGTGGGCTGTAACGCAAGACGGTGGAGTATGGTTTCGAAAAGGGATTAAAGGCGAAATGAGCGGACTTTGCGAACAAATGGCCACGGGTACTGGCTGGGTAGAAATGTTAAGTAAAATGTCGCTGGTCTCTGTTGCTCCTAACGATCAGGTAATTCATTATAAACGTATTGATTTTTTTTTAACGACGCTTCTTACGCGCCCCTCGATTATTTAATATCTTTCTAGGTTTGGGCTATCGGCCACGAGGATAGAAGTTTATATTATCGTAGCGGTATTACACGATCAGAGTTAACTGGTAAAAAGTGGAGATTAATAAACGCGCCTCTTCAGCTTAGTCGTGCGAGCAGTAACGCTAGTTTATCGAGTAACAGACACAGCATGTGCGGTACTCCTCAACAGCAGAGACATCAAAGTTGGGGTTCACTGGTATTTATCGCGTTCGATACGACATATTTTTCAAATGACAAAAAATAGAAATATAAAATATTATACGCGAAACCAATCACCCGCAGAATCGACCACACAGTACCAGCGAAGGGACGTCATTGATCAGGGAATGGGAAGAGCAATCACATTCTGCACCGACACCGACGTCTTTAAAACTATGGCAACGCACGAACGATGGTACCGCTGTTAAAAATCCGCAGCAAAAATCCTTCCAGGACATATACCTAAATGACGGGAAAAAGAAGTAAACTTCGAAACTATTTATTCTATCTATCATCGGTTAATACAATTACGCTATTCATTTGATATTAAATTTAATCGAATTCAGATCTGTAAACTCGTTAGAGATGGGCGATTTAACCGAGGCCAGCGTTGCGAATATAACTATATCAAACGAATCGTTGACCAAAACCGAAGAATCTATCGTAGTGTCTGGGAAAGGCATGGGCAGTACTGTCAAGGTTTTAAATTGAATTCAATTACGTATACATTTTCATACACCCTTTTTGTTATCTCAAATTAAAGTTCACCACCTTTCTAAAACTGTAGATCAACCCAGCTGCGTGGAGTCCTGTTCATTCGGTTGGCTCGATGGTAGGCGTGGAAGCTCACCCAGAAACGGATGGAAGTATATTCGATCCAGATTTGACCAGTGATTCTGGTGTATACGGAGAAGACGAAAGCTCTGGCGCAGTATATTGGGCGGAATGTGATGCATTTTGGTGCAAAGTCGAAGCTGGGGCATGTTTCGTCGACCCGTCTAATCTTCCAAAATGGTATCTCAATCGTATTATCGAAATAATCATATTGTTTTACAATAATTCACACATTTAATTGAAATTTACAGGATCGCAGATACCAACGGCGGAAGCCACGGGGATATAGCAGAGGCATGGAGGATGTACATTTTAGAAGAGATGAAAAAGAGAATTCAAAATGTGCCATTCGATGCGTCGATGTACGAGAAAGTGGTTGAAAAGTGAGGTCCTGATGGATATTTCAAAAGATGAAGAAATCAAACAGATTTTTATTTAATTTTATAATGATTTGTCGTAGATCATCGTGGGTGAAAAATGGCGATGCCAAGTGCAAAGTAAAGGGGAGCATATCTTACGAAGATTGCGTTATTGAATTAGAATGGATAAGCAGCGATAGCGGTTCCTTAGATTCTGGAATTGTGACCGTGTTAAATTCGGATGGAGCAACAACAATTGTAAGTGAAATAAATGCAAAGGGAACAATGATTCTTTGTTGTATATTTCACGATACTTAAATAGAGCTATTATTTAGGTACAATTTCCTGTGTCCGAGATTATGTGCGTAGTATGCTGTAGTGAACCGGGTAATCCACGGATAGCGATCCATACACCTCGGTTAACGCGTGCGAAAATCCATAGATTACAGTTTTCTAGTGACAGTGAAATGGAAGATTGGTTGGCTCATTTAACGTCAGGTATATAAACGTACTTAATCTTTGATGCATATATAGAAATACTGTTACGAGTGAATCTTCATACTTTCAGTTTCTTGCCAAATGAATAACGCTTACGGAAGGCCGGGCCCTAATTCAATTTGGGCTACCACCGCACTAGGGGACGTGTATGTATACGATCCTGCTGCTTTGCAAGTAAGTTCATATATCTTATACGAAATATGTGAACAGCATTAATTTTTGTACTAACACTTTTATATCCAAATTACTCGCAGGAAAGCCAACTGAATGATAATGCATACGTAAAAGAGTTGGAAGTTGCCGGGAAAGATCTGCCTTTCGAATGTATATTACAAAATGGTTTTGGGCCTGGTACTTCCTTAAAAGTTGCATTCTGTATTCACGATGACGCCGACAGGTAATGTACAATAACCACAATCGACCCGAATAATACTTTTTCTATATTTACAGAATTTTCATTCAATATTTTTATCGCCACCAGATTGTCGTTCAATCTCGTCTATTATTCAACGATCGCGTTGAAACAGAAGTCTGTGATGGAAAGTCATAACGTGGCGTTGCATTTTAATCCTAGGCTCAAAGAGAACGCAATAATACGGAATACATATCAGGGTGGACAATGGGGCGACGAGGAAAGAAATGGAAATAGCCCGTTGAAGCCCGGCGCCGATTTCACTTTAGAAATTGTCTGCGAAGCACGAGGATACAGAATCTTCATCGACGACACGGAGTTCACGTTTTACAGCCACAGATTATTGCCGCAGAGTATTACTCATTTAAGAATCAAGGGATTGATGACGCTGTGCAGTGTAGTTTATAAATCCACCTCTGTACGCAATGATTTCTGTGATCAAAATAATACTCTACGAAATATTGCGTTAACTTGATCTGAATATTAATTTTATTTAGATAATCATTGAGCCAATTACGATGTTCTGGAGACAAATTGGTGGACACGTGAAGAAGGTTGAAACTTGTTCCGTTGGAGTAACGTGGGGAATAGGGTACGATAGCACTGCTTGGGTGTACACTGGTGGTTGGGGAGGTTTACTCTTAAAAGGTACAATGAAATATCTGACATGTTGATTCAGAGATCGATCCGTATATCGAGCAGGACTTTTGATGTTCCTTGTTACCAGTGGTGTCTCGCGGTCAATGTGTTAAGAGGCCAGATGTATAATTCATATCCAAATTCAGTGATCTTGCTATTTTCCACAGGATTAGATAGCAACGCGGGAATAAACACCATGGTAGATACCCATAATTATTACGTTTACGAAAATCAGCGTTGGAATCCTGTAACAGGATATACCTCACATGGTCTTCCAACGGATCGTTACATGTGGAGCGATGTAACTGGACGTCACAAACGTACTCGAGAGCATACTAAATTACTCTCCATGCATTGGCACTGGGTAAGGGTACACGTGAACGATGCAATAAAGTATCTTGTCAATTACAAGACCGATAAGTTTCGAACGCAATATCGCACTGAAATATTTCACTTCCTAATAGGTATCTGATTGGATTGTGGATTTTCATACACCCGGAGGTGTCGACAGGGACGGGTGGCAGTACGCTACAGATTTTCCATCGCAATATCACGGTAAAAAACAATTTACCGATTACGTGAGAAGGAGAAGATGGTTTCGACGCTGTCAATTAACGACCAGCGGTCCATGGCAAGAATTGGGAAACTCGAAATTGATCGATGTTTCTATATACGTAAGAAACGTTAACTATTCACGACACTTTTTCACCCGAATAAGTATCATTAAATAATTGCACAATTTTATCTTTAGGCAACTGGAAAGCCTGGTACAGATGCTCCCGTGTATATCTGGGCAGTAGCTTCTAATGGCGAAGCTTTATTTAGAAGAGGCGTCTCAGAGTCTTGCCCAATGGTACGCCTATACAATTGTCCGAGCAATCGACTGATAAAATGTAATTTATGTAACATTATTTTTTATGCCGATTTGCAGGGTGTTTCATGGGAACACATACCAAGTGACCAACCTTTAATAGGTATTTCGTGTGGTCCATCTGCTCAGGTTTGGGCCGTTGGCAAGAACGGTAGCTCTTATTGGAGATTGGGCATTACGTCTTCGAAGCCTACAGGTGATAAATACGAAACGGGGAGGAAATTTCAATATTAATACTGTTATTTCTTTTTTTAATTAAATACCGTTTCATTGCGCAGGGATACAATGGCAGAACGTTGAACCACCAACCGGTGCTCACTTGAAACAAATAAGTGTTGGAAAAGATGTAGTATGGGTTTTAGACACAACAGGCAGACTGTTTGTGCGTCGAGAAGTGCAAATAAATGTTTTTCCCGAAGGGACACACTGGCAGGCGCTTCGTGTAATGCCAAACGATCCTGTGCACATAGGTATTCTTCAAATTGATTTATCGTTTGCAACAGCGTTTGTCAACCTCATAGACTCCAGGAGTAACCTTAGCGATTTCCATAAATTTTACTTTGCTGGCTTAATCATTTTTCACGTTTTATTGACAACAATTGAAGTCTCATCGCAGTTCGCGCTGGCTTTCATGCGTAGTTAGATGACGAATGAAATTGGCAAGTTTTACGTGTTTTGGTATTACGATAATCTTTCGCCGACTTGTACTTATATTTTTCTACAAAAATTACAGAACAATGTACGACGAAAACACCAAAGTCTGTATTTCTGTGGCCACTGAGAAAAAGCAAAGCGTCATTGAAAAAATGCCCCCAAATGAGAAACGCTGATATAGACAGCGCATCAGATTATTTAGATACACTCCCTGATTCCTGTTGCATAGGTATTTCTTGGGTCTGTGATTGCGACTTAGATAGCACATGTATTTCTTACTAAACGAATGTTACAGTTAATTAACATTTCTTTTCCTTTCCGTCGAAATGATGCAAATGAATTTTTCATATTATTTCACGTTTTGCGTATTACGTGCTGCTGCAAAATGTGTTCCATATGTTTTAATCACTATACATAATTGTTTTTCGTTTATTTCAGATATGTCAGTTATAAACGCGAAGCAAGGTTTTCGACACATTGCTGTTTCAAGGGAACAGGAACAAGTATGGGCAGTTTCAGGAGCCGGCATACTTTGTCGTAGAATAGGTATTACCAATGAGAACCCAGCTGGAACTGGTTGGTCGACCGGCGTAGGGGTAAGTTAACATAAATTAATTAATATTGTCGTGTATTATCGAAATGTTATAAACGAGATTAAAATTTGGTTTATCGTTAACAGGCGAACTGGCACTACGTAAGTATGGGAGGACTTGTAAATAACAGCAACTGAATCACTGATGTTTAGAACAATGGCAATTCTTCTAATCAGATATAGAACAAAGTATTATTGCGTTACTACCTATAGGACTGTAATACTCCACCCGTTTGATCACAAAAGAAACAGTCGACGCATGTGCGTGTAAGATGTACGTTTTACATATGCATACATATGTATGTACGGTACACGGCTTAGCTTTTGCAATTGACTCAATGGTAGAAGCATTACGAAGCCGAACATTATCAACGTTATTCGAAACATAAAAGGAAAATGAAAAAAAATACAGATCGAAAGAGAGAGTAATAACTTGTTCTCGAGATCCATTATTTAAATCTGCTTCCATTGCTTTCGTGTGATAAGAAAAGTAAATACGAATACGTGTAGAACAAATTATTTATGAAACACATGAATGATTTATGAAACTCGGTATAGTTTTCCGATTTAATTTATCTTTTGATAGGAATTGAGTTAACATTCCAAATGTACGCATTTAAGAAGAAAAAGAACAGAATAATCGCGAAGTGCAGACGAAAAATGAATTTTATATTTCAGTAATTGCATAGCGTTGATAGAAAAGATGAGACTTTTAATACAAGTGCGCGAAGCACGAAATTATGATAGAGTGAATTCGATACGTAATTTTTTATTTGAATAGTCTTTGTGTGTTTCAACTTCTACGAAAAAAAATCACCAAAAACTATATACTTAGAAATAGTTAAAATTAATATTTATAAATATTCAAAGAGTGATTCCTGAATTGATATATTTTTCTTTCATCGAGAAAATGCCTAATGTCCCTTTAAAAAAAGAAAAAAAAAACAATGCATTAAGTGTTCCTGTATAAATACATTTCATGTAGTGCCTCTAATAAAAATAATTATGCGTTTGCCTCGTATACATATGAACTTACTTTGAAAAGTGCAAATAATTAAAAAATTAGTACAATTATACTGCACACTGTTACGAAATGCCCGAGTTTTCAATTGACCATTTACAATACGCTAATAAAACATAAATCTTGTTATAAATGTTGAATCTTATTTTGTTGTGATTTATCAATATCAAGCCATGCTGTGTTAATAGTTATACTTATATCGTGCAATAATCAATACCGATGTACACATTTTATTTGAACATACGTATTATAAGTTCTCGCATTTAATTAAATTATGTAATAAATAAATTTGATTTTCCTAAAATACACGTATATTTATATCGCGTCTTAAAATAGAACTTTCGAAGTCGAAACAATTTCGAAGTACTATCTGTTAAATAAGAAAACGAAAAGTTAGTACAAAACGATGTATTTCGCTGGTGCAAGCAGCACTTAAACAAGTAATAAACATAGTAAATTTTTTTGTTACGAAATATGTACATTGTACCGGCAAATTACAATACATGTATAAATACAAAAAGGAACAAACGTTTTTACAGAAACTTACGTACTATACGATTGGTCAGATACTATTAACGGAATGCTATTATAATTATGAACACGTGTACAATTAAAGCAACGACGACTTCGCGTAATAATGTGCAACGGCCTATACATGTATTTATAATCTAAAAACGCCCGAGTGTGTTTCAGAATTAAAAAAAAAGAAATTCACGATAATTATTGTTATCGTGAAAAAAAAAAATCTTCCGTGCACTCTCAAGTTTATGTCCCTTTTTCTAACAACTTACACCTATTACAAAATATACCTCTTGGAGTGCTAAAAAATGATAATCACACGTTGTAATACTTGGGATGTTCTCAGAACAGATATTTTTTTTTTACATATTAATATCAAAAATATCACATGTTTCAACTTCGTTTTAGAATCTGGTTACAATTCTAACTTGATCTGCATACTTTCGTTGTATCATATCGTCTTCGATTTTATCCCTCTTGCCTTGCTCACTGTGAGATATTCCATAAAGAAAGTAAATTGCGAAACCTGTATAAAATGTAGATGAATTAATAACGCATGTCGATAACTATGTCGTTTCGTTTCCTCCTTTTAAGTGGCATCGATTTTTTTTTCTACATATTTACCTACAAGCATCCAAACAGAAAATCTGATCCACGTAAAAGTATCGAGTTGCAACATCAAATATAAATTGATAAAAATACTGCAACTTGGTAGAAGTGGCACTAATGGCACCTGTAAATAACAGATATAATTAAATATAATGTTCAGCATTCCATTTCATTGTTTCTTTAGCCGTCATTTTTACAATATACACCTTAAATGCTAGGTCCACCTCTTGGGTAGGCTGCCTTGCAATAACAACTATATTTAACAATAATATTTTTACAAGTACTAGTAGTATCACAGATTCTGCTAGATTGTTGCCAAATGCCCTGGCACCAACATTATTAATGAAAAGTGCGGTAACGAAGATAACAAAACCTGTAATTAACAATAACATGTGTACACGTGTATAGAGAATCAAATATGTAGAAATATCTTAAAAAGGCCTAAAAATTTGAATACTCAAAGAAGTCTAGAATTTTTAATATTTAACACCAGGTTTACGGAGCGCGACAATTATTATTTTATCGAATTTCAGAATTCGAAGAAGAACGAATAATGAAGGTCCTTCAAAATTGTACAATTAAATCATATTTAATGCCCGAATTAAATGGCCTAATGTTTTAAAGAAAACGCGCATTTTTATTGATAATCTTTAATCCGAGGGGAGTCAGTAAAAATAAGCGTCCGAACTTGCCCGTGTTAAAACTGATCCTAGTGTTAAAGGATCTGAAAATCGTTAATATTTAAAAAGCCGAAAACGTTCAATATTTCTAATTCTTGATTATTCTCTAATCTCAATAACTATCCCCCAACACTTACACAAAAATACAATACTATATTTGGAAATTTTGTTGGACATCTCGGTTATCTCTTTCTGGTTCTTCACATTGACAATTTGTTTCACGATATCGAGCGGTGTCAGCTTGTAATCACTTATTGTCGCCGCACAATGATTATTCGATGTGTACTCTTTTCCTTGATACCTAAACAATGCAACGCAACATTTACAGTCGCAAACACCTGACACGCGACACCCAAAAATCAAACGTATGTACCTCAGTATCAAAACCGATACCGCCACTATCGTGTACGCTAACAGTGTTCCGATAGACATCATATCGATTAACTGTTCGAGATTGAAAATAAGTGTCATAACTCCTGTAAACAAACCAGAGATCACTGTCCCAACAATAGGTGTCATCGTTTTCGGGTGTACACTCGCAAGTGTCTTAAAAATTATCCCATCGCTGCCCATGGCGTAAAGTATCCGTGGCAAGGGAAACATAGCACCAAGCATACTCGTGCATAATGCGAATGCCGCGCCGATGTTCACGATCCACTTAACAGTTGTCCAGCCAATTTTGTCGAAGACGTATGGGAATGGTGCAGCCGCATTCTAATCACACAAAACATCTTCAATGTTTTAACAATCCTATTATTTTTCTTTGTTCTAAAAGACAAACTAATTATACAGCAGAGCCTCGTTTACCCGAGGTATTCTAAAACTTTAAGTTTCGAATAAAGAGTACGAAAGTGTAAGTAGTCAGGCACCGTTCAAGGCAGACAACGAAACAGCTCATTCTACTTAAATACGTGCGCAGTATCACATCATTAAAATGTCCTTCCTGATTTCATTATACGATTCCCGAATACCCAGTTCGCTCGAGCATTTGTATGTACAATAACGAGGCTCAACCGTATTGCAAAATAAATATCGTATATGACCGTACTTGATCGTAGTAAGGCCACATCATTGTTAACACGGTAGAGATACTAAAATAAGCCAGTAAGATTATAATTAAGGAGACGACGATGGCTATCGGTATATTGCGTTGAGGATTCTTGGCTTCTTCGCCGGTTGTTGCAACGGCGTCGAATCCAACGAAACCGTAGAAACATTTTGCTGCCCCGACCATTACTCCGCTAATACCAAACGGCATGAAACCACCTGTTCCTGCGTGCTTTGCCGTTGGGGGTATATCTTCCGCCGGTATCCTCCAATTTGCTGGGTCAGCTGCGAATAACGACTCAGTTAATGGAGCTGAATTTACTAAACATAATTTTCCTGTGCACTGTACTCTTAAATAAAAATTCACTGCGTTTCAAATACCAATAGAGCGAGTCTTTTCCAAATTTAAATATTATTAATAATTTCAAAGGAACAGTAGAGAACGATATTTTGCAGCGTAGAATTAATTCCAAGCGATAGAATGGCAAGGAACGATTACCTTTAATTGATCCAGCCACTACGATGATGATAATAGTGATTAGATTTATTACGGTGAATATGTTGTTCAAGATCGACGACTCTTTCACCCCCACACTCAACAGGATTATAAGAAGTATTACCACGGTGAATGCAAAGAAGTCTGGATATTCTGATAAAAACGGTACTCGAATAGGCATCGCCGATTGCAACGTTTTGCTTATCACGTTGCCTATCAACGCGTCCAAGTAATTGCTAAGTCCTCGGGCGACGCTTGCGGTACCTGTACAACGAGACGTGCACGATATAATAATCGATTTCAACCCATTATCGATACAATTATTAAACTACGTATAGAAAATCCTTTTTACAGTCGTATCTGACAGTGCTTCTACCAAAGTTCAATAACATTCAAAATAAGGTAATAAATATGTCTGTATATTATTTACAAGGCCTGCGATAAAGTTAATGCTACCTTGAACATGAAAAAAAAAAGAGGCAAACAGCATATAATCCTTTAAGAACCCGGATCTTTAACCGTATATACCTCAACGTATATACACCGTTGACCAAAAGCAAATTGAAAAAAAGCGATGAACCATTGTCTTTTTGCACACCTATTACATACTCCAAAATTAAATTCCATCCTATGATAAACGCGATGAACTCTCCCACAGTAACGTAACTATAAACGTACGCCGATCCTGCCTTCGGTACTCTGGACGCGAATTCCGCGTAACACATCCCTGAAACAATTAAATCAATTTCAATTGTTTGTATAATGTATATATTGTTATATATATTTATATATGGTGTTCCGTAACTATGGGTACTCCCGAAAATAGGGAGTCGCTGGGGTGACACTGAACTACTTATAATAATTTTATATAATATATAATATTATTATGTATATACGGTGTTCTGTAACTATGGGAAGTCCCAAAAATGGGGCGTTGCTGGGTTGACACTGAACATCTTATATATTATATACAAGTAATATATAAGTAATTCAGTGTCACTCCAACAACCCCCCATTTTCGGGAGTTATATATACACAGTGCTTTTCATTAATAATCCGAAAACGAAGCTCCAACCAACATTTTGCTAAAAGAAAAAATTGTTCAGAGTCACCCCATCAACCCCCCATTAAAATCTGGTCAAGAGTTCCCGGGCGACCCTGCATATACAGGATGGCCCACCTAACGAGATATCCCAGGTGATAAAATTGCGTGGACCACCCTGTGCGTACTCGTTTTTCTTCCTCAATTTTCTCTTCAAACGGCGTATCGCTTCAACGAATCCCTACGAAGAGTTATGATGATACAAGACTTGTCGGGGCCCGTTTAACGAGGCTGTTAAAACGTTCAAGGGTAAAATATTGTAATTATTAACGCCAGATCGGTGCAGCCTCTTTAAAATTGTCTTTTGATCAGGACAAATTGTTAATATCCGGGTGGCTGGCGTGAACGCGATCCTAATTTACCGGCAAATGCGGAAGCGATGGCAGCAATGAGGAAGGAGATGCAGACGGCTGGGCCAGCCGTCTCTTTGGCGATGGTGCCGGCCAGAACGTAGACACCGAGCCCGAGGGTTGAACCAACACCCAGGGCAGTGAGATCGAACAGGCCCAAAACACGAGCCAGCTCGCCCTTGCTCTCTTGGTTCTCGTCGATTCGCCTTCGCGACAACGCCCTCCACAGTCGGCTCGCCATGGCGACGTGCCACCCTCACTTCCGGTTGCACGATCCCCGCCTGGAACAAAAATCGACGGGTCAACATTTTCTGCGGATAGATTTTGGAAGATTTTATTATCACTTCATGTGGTATTCATATGGTTCGAGGCCGAAATCGAAGTCTCGAAATTATATTTGCCGTATACAATTTTGGAGAGTTTCGATATTTCGAAATTGTTTGCTCGCTGCCGAGTATGAGGCTTTAATTATTTCGAGTTATTTGTACGAAGTCGAAGTGGTCTGAAAGGAATGTAATTTTAGTACGAAATTTTCGGACCTTTCGACATTTCGAATTATTCGCCGGGGATTGAAGTTCGGGTTTCAAGTTGGATTATTGATTACTGGCTGCTTTGGATAAGCAGTGGGTCACCTGAAAAAACACGTTCGTATGTTAAAGGTGTCTTTAAGCGTTTCGACGTTGGCTGTTCGAAATGACCGACGTTTTTTGTCGAGAGAGTTGAGCATTCCACCCCTCTCTTGCACAGTCCATAGCAAACACTTGAAACGGGGAGAACATTTTCAAGGCAGCGAACGATAATTCTTGAAAATGTAGCACAAAGTATGTGCTAAGGTTTGATAAGACATTCTGCGCAACGATAACACAGAGGTATGGTAGGTACACGAGAAGGAAATCAATGATTGTATGTATATACAGATTTATCGTTCGTGTGTTGCACGCACGATATTAATTGATTAGACCGTGATCATGGAACTAGTCTAAGTTAAATATTAAACAAAAATGATTTTCTCACTTATTTTGTAATAAATAAATAAGTCAGAAGTTGCACTGTTTAATTAAATTGCCAGTTGCAAATAAAAAATATGACTTGAGGCACTTTTATAATCACCGGCACATTTGCCTTCTGCTCTTCTTTTTATTAATTTTTAATTTGAGAATAAGTTTTTTTTTTCGGCGGCGACATTATCGTTTGATCTGCAACGTGAAGTGCTGATACCAAAAAAATGTTGCAGTCGGATACTCGAAGAGCGTCAGACAGATGGATGAATTTTGCGATTACAACTAATTAATATACTTGACACGCGGTGATAATGGTGTTACAGATAAGATCGGTGTGGAGCAAATCAATGTACTCCATGTATCTGGTGCAATTACAATATCGCTGCATTCTTTACAAATTTATCTCCTGTTTGCTTGCCGATCGATAATAACTGATTAAAACCATTGAAAGTGACAGATCGAATTATTAATCGTTCGTCGAATATTCTTGTCATGTGAACGTCGCTAAATTAACGTATGAAATTAATTTATAACAGACGGATGTAAATTCAGTAATAACCAGATAAGTTACTTGCAATTCAACGATTACATTAAGTACACGTATATAATAATAATAATAATAATAATAACTTGATCATTGCGCTCGCACATGTACACTGCGTCAAACATTTTAGAAAGGCCGGCAAGATATCTTGCGGCTGCTTGAACAGGTAATCATCTCTATACACCTGCTAATTCGTGTCAACATTAACGAGCGAACCTGTCTCGATATACCCCGAGTTACTTTATCCTTAAGAAAGTAAAGAAACCACGAACACCCGAAAGGATTGCCTGGCAAGTGATTTACGTGACTGTTTATATATGTGACACATAAATGTCCGTTGCATAACTATGCCTGAACAACTGACCACGCAACGACATTGCAATCAACATATCTCCCAACGCGACCAGATTTTGCGAGGGTATAAAAAAGGATCGCAACGATCAAGGTTAATTTTCATAGGAATTACGCGAAGCAACCTGTGTATTCGAACACGAAACAGAAATAAAATACAAATCGATCTATTAGCATAATTTTCAGCGGGGCTCGATAAGTTTAACGATTGTGTGCACCGATTTTACCATTGGATCTAGCGAGGATAATTTTCAGCACTCGAAACTCCGAGGCTCTTGAAATTAATTGCACGCTCGTTAACCATCAGGAATCATTTGGTTTCTTTTTTCTCATTTTTGTTTCCCGACAATGTAAACGCGTTACCAGACGTCTGTACCTGTGTACAATATGTACTTATTTTTCTTCGGTTTATTTGCACAAGAATTCCCAAGGCCCCGCGATCATTCACGTGTTGATGAAACACCTTGATCTCTTTGAACGACGATCGTGATCGGTAGCTTAATAAGAAAGGGGGGAGTACCCTCGGGGTTGCGAGTATGTGTAAGTGAAACGTGTCTTGACAGAAAAATTCATTTTCCACCTCCGGTTGGTATTAGAATTCCCGCAACATTATTGTAATTGGTAATTACACAACATCCACGAGGCGTACGGTAATACCATGCAGTATCGCGTAAGAGAGCAGATTTTCCGAACTCCGTTATTTCCATGTAACGAGGAAAAGATATTGTACGCAATTAATGAAATGGAAAACGAGGCCGTAAATAGATTTCATTGTTTTTGTATTCACAGTTCCTGCTACGGAGAAGGTTTTTTGCCCGCAGTAGTATGTACTCGTTACGGACCAGACTGTGCCGCGTTTCCTACGACGTGAATTTTTGCCACCTCGAATCGCGGTACATCTATACTAATCGTTCGAAATAGCATAATCGTATGGCTAAAAAATTGCGCAAACTTTGAGATCGCCAACATACGATGTACGACTCGTCCAATAACTCGAAAGTTGGTTTTCAATTCCTGCCCAATTCTACTTAAACTGCAGTACTGTAGTAGGTACTGCAGATAGGAGAATCCCATAGAACAACGCAAGGGGATAATACACTTCGCAAATCTCACCGATCAATCAAACGTATCTTGTCCTATCATGTCGGCCCGTAAAGCTGCTGCAAGTGTTGTTGATACTTGCACCATATTATCTGGCACTGATCTCGTTTGCCACGGATCTACGATTTCTAGAACGAGGTCCAGACAATCTCGACCTTTTAGATACGACTGCAAGGGGGATCCCATGAAGCTTTTCGGATGACATTCGCGCCATCGGGTGGCAAACAAAAACGCGTGTCTACGGTGCTGGTCAACGCGACAAGGTTACGTTCCAATTAAGACGAAGCACTCTGTGATACCCGTGTCCCCATTGCACGATTCCCCTTTGGACGAGCATCGGTGTATATAATGTCTTTATTTACCATTCGTACGTGGACCAATTACCAATTTATCAATGAGGCCAACGATGTATTGCCGCCCCCGGGAAACCGCGACAGATACTATTGTGTGACTTGATCAAGGATCGATGATCGTTCATCGATAACATAGCGGTTTTACGATATTCACGGTCCCTGGAGAAAAGTAGAACGGGCGAATAGAAATTATGCGTGTATACCAGCAGGATACGTAGCTTGTGATGTCATCTGGCAAAGTGCGAAAGAGTCACGGAGAAATCTTGTAAATTTAAAGTAGGGGAGGGTAGGTGGAGGAGAAAGAAAGTGCGAACGAGGAAGAGTGGAGAGTGGGATGTTCGGATTAACGGGATTGGGACAAAAGTTGTCCTTCGTTGCGAAAAGAGTGCAGAAAGTGGTACAAGGATGAGTATTCGACTAGATCTCCTTAATCTGAACCGCCGGGAGGCGAATTTGAGAGAAGTGAAACATAAGCAGCGATGTTTCCGTGATTTCACGACAATTTGGTATAGATATACATGTATTCCGGATTAAGAAGATACGACTATGTTTAGTCTCTTCGTGTAATTAAACGCGAACATATCTCTGCGGTTGAACGGCCCGACTAAGTATTTCATAAACAAACAACACCAGCCGTTCAATGCGTTTATTAAACAAACTCGTGATAAAGGTGTAATATTTAAACAACAATAACCGTATGTGCAATCGTAGACAGTGTGACAACAATTAATCAACTAATTCGGTGGAAATCCTTTATACCAGTATATGCAGCTCGTTATATGAGTGCAGAACATGCATTCATACATAAACGTACATAGTAAATCATACGTGTATCGTGTATTATCGATTGGCACTCGTCGATCCTTGAAACGCAAGTGTAGTAATATATGCGGCCAAAGCCGGAACAGGAATATTTTCATTTTTCTGCTTATCATGAAGAACGAGATAATTCGAAGTGATAAAAACGAGACACAAAGAGGTGAATGTAAATTTGAGACGGTGAAGTAGAAACGGCCATAATTCACAGTTAGAGAAACGGATCACGGATGAGAGGGCGCGATGATAGACCTACTTTTTTACGTGGAAACGAATTATCGTTACGTGACGACGTGAAAAAAATCACGAAGTGACGAAGATATTTTGCGAGGCTGATTATTTTCTGTGGATACATTTCCTTAGCCAGATATCGAATGTTGTGCGCACAACTAGTTTATTGCTGCGCGTGTTGAAGGCTCGAATGAAAGAGAAAGGAATTCTTTCAGTGCCCGCGCAACACAATTGTAACGAAAAAGGAAATCATGTGCATAATAAATTCTATACACATGCATACCCGTTTACGTATTTTTCTAAGTGATATGTACCACCCATTGACGAAATTCATGCACTCGTCGAGAATGCTAATTCCCTTCAATGTCCAACTCGATTGATCGACAAGAGCAAAGAAGAATGCCCGAATCAAAAAAACAAATTACTCGATTACCGAATTACTCCAAAACTGTGTAATTAATTACGCCAATTACGAGATCAGCAGATTATGATTGAGAAACACATGTCGTGTTTTGTCTTTTTTCTTTTGTCATGTAGAGGATCTTAAAAAGCTTAGATAATGAAGCTCAGAATGTGTACTGCAATTAAAGGTAACGATGTGCAGTTTACTGTGTGGACTCTCAATCATTTCTATGACTGATTGGCGGTATCTTCAATTCGTGGGAAACAGACGTCAATGAGTGACCTATAAGTAAAGTATTTTTTTTTTCCATTCTTCCACCTAGTTTACATTTTTACGATTTCTTAGAACAGTCTCAAAAAATAATAAGATCTGGTACAATTACTTTGTACCAGAAATATTGGTTCCAAAAGATATTTTGCGAGCTAAATCGCCAATATATCGCTTATTATTAAAATTATTTCAATACTTGAACGATATCGTTCATTTGACAAATGCGACGTTAATATGGTAATGATGGCGGAAGATAAATAAATTATCGCACAATAAATTGTAGAAGAAAATATAAATCACTTTCTTAAATGCAAAGCAATTGTGTATAATCATTCGGCTACCAACAACAGTAACTTCCCTCTAGCAAAAGAAGAATATTTTTAATTACTTTAAAATAAACATTTGACGAGAAGAAAATGGCATATATTTTTTTTTAAATATATTTCCGGGCGAGTACACCGTTTATTGCAAAATACTGATTACCTTCGACACACGAATTGAAAATAAAAATTTCAAGTGAGATAAAGTATTGCAAAAAATGTATGGAATATTTCAAGATTGTTTTTGCATGCAAGTCAATGTTAAACTGATTACCTTCTCCCAGGAAAAAAACATTGCAGGTGCCAGGAACAACCTTCTACTTTTACCTTTTCTGACATTATTCGCCGCTATATGTAGAACATTTAACATATACAGATATCCGCACGCACGTGCATTTGTGTATATGTATATATCTATACGGAACATTACAGGCTCGTTAAAAAATGAAAAAAAATAGTAACAAGGACAAGAGCATAAATTACCTTGTCTTTTACGTGTAAATTCATGATAATATTTAAAACAAACAGTTTAAATGTACGGTCGAAGAATTACATACATTGCACCTTGACTAGAATTTGTTTCTCGTTGTTTTCCAAACATAACATTTAAATATTACAGTACAAAATGATCTAAACAAACCAGGAAAAATATTGTTGCACACTTGTTGCACGCTCTTTAAGAAGATACGTATGACGTGAACAAAATGATCCTTACCTGACTTCGTAGACGCGTGTTAGAAAGGAAACCAGACGTGTGCGAAATGTTTCACATATAAAGTCACTTTGTCTAGGCAGGATGAACATACGTAATTGAATCGGAAGTAGGTCAATACTATGGGACCGGTCGCACTGGAGGACGATCGCAAACTAATATTGTGCTCTAATATCACGATGCTCGCATCCACCTGCCCGCTAGCTAATAAACTTCAATCATCTCCCACCCATGATTTTAAAGCGGCCGCGTTACCGCTCGAAAAACTTCGGAACTCATGGCTGGGGGAAAGAAATCCATGTATCATTCAAATGTACACAAACACAACTCTTACACTTTTGTTTTCCTGACGCCCGAGCGTACTTTTCTTCGTCTTAATTAAACTATCGAAATATAGCGACTACAGTACTATTTACAATTAGAAAACACTTTGCTGAAAAGATGAATTCTTTTTGTTTTTATAATTACTTGCTCAATGAGAAAATCAATTTTTTGTTTTTATAAAATCGAGTTCTTTGTTTATTTTGTATAAATATATTTCTTGAGCTCCTATAAGTCTTTTTCGTATAAAAATGTATTTTAGGAGACGAACACAAATTAATGAAACATCCATTATTATTATTGTCCTTTCATCGATTCTTTCCTCGGGAAAGACTTGTATGTTGTAGCACGACGCAGCTCTGCGATATAAAAATTCTTCGTATATAGAACTGGTGCTAGATTGTAATATTTTCTATTAAAGTATTTCGTTCGATGTAGCTAAAATTATTAATTTTATTTTATATACAGCGAATAAATCATGTTCTATCCGCGGATTTCTGATATGTATCTGGATTCGTAGCACAGCCTGGACATGTATGTAAAGATTCATGGATGAATATTTCACAGTCTATACAAAACGTTTGATTACATTTATTGCAAATGTACACCTGGAAAAGAAGTATATCTTGAACAAAATATTCTCGTGCAATTTCAATCAATTATGTTCATCGAGATATACCTTTTTATCTTTTTGCGACAAAACCTTTTGGCAGCCGTAACAGGCCAAGGATGTTCCATCGAATGCGACTTCGTTGAACGGTTCAACGGGGAATAAATAATGATAAGATCGAGCCAAATGTGGAGCAGATACCAACGTTAATCCGCATGCTCTACATTCTACAGGAAGCTCGCAATGTTTGCTAAGACACTGAGGACACAAATACCCTGTGCTCATAAGTTTAACAGACTCATCCGAATTTTCTGCATGACTGTAAAAGAATAAATATATCGTATGAATTGCTTTCTTTTTTTTTGTCAAAAAGGATATTATTTGCGAACTGCTGGTTTAAGAATTAATTACCACATGCAAACCGCCATTGCTGTATCATTTGCCGAAGAATGCAACGCGTGATGCGGAAAACCCATTTTTACAAGCGCAGCATCCAGCCTGGTAGCAGCTGGTGGTGGATCTATATGCATATTTAATTGTTCCTTGTAATGTTTATCGTCCAACGCAACACCATGCTCTCCACCAGTCGCTGTTGCCATTCTTTTACAAATAAACAACTCGGCTGCTAATCCTATCACACTGCACCTGACGCAATCTGCCTTCATATTCTTAAAACGAAAATTACTTGTTACATTTCGCTCGAATCATTGCATCGCACATCCTAACGTATACCTGTATAGTTTCATTAATATCCCCTGGATCGCAGGTTGTAAGCGCTCCCACGATTATGAGTATTTCTTTACTAGCATGCGATGGTAGAAGACGTAAGGACTTTAAAGCTAGCTCTACAGAGTTTTGCAAAGATGGTTCACCTGCTGGCGACATCTGCTGCATGCTTTGTACTTCCTAGGAATAAACAAGAAAAGATATGTACCCCGAATTGAAATTATTTTCAACAAATTAATTATTACATGGGAATTAGTCACCTTCATATGTTTCTTAGAATTTCCGGCCAATTCGCTCACTTTCTCCGCCCTTTTGTTTCTTGTAATAATTACTCCCAACTGGCTTATAGGATTTTGATAAAAAAATTCTCCAATAAAATCTTCTAACAGCTTGAATCAATACACGCACGTGAGTTACAATTATACGAACGGTATTATAATCGGACATAAGTAAAATACCTTTAACGAGCACAGAAAACGCGTTGGCTTTAAATCTTGTATGGACATTGCTTCAGATGCGTCAAGGATTATGTAAAGATGCCTCATCATTCCTAATCTCGCGCCAATCTTCTTTTCCATCTGACGTTTCCTTTTGGCATTGTGAATGATGTCCGCAACCGACGCTTCCAATAATCCATGATCGTCCTCCTTGATCGCTTCCCTTTGTAAAATGAATTATGCGTATAAAATAGTCCCACGGAACAACGACCCAAGGCAATATAAAACTTCTCGTTACCAGGTTTTCTCGTAACCAGTTTCCCATCTGTATTCTTTCTCCTCTTCGTCGTCTGCCATTTTTCAATTTCTAAAATAAATAACGCAATGAAATAATTTGTTCACTTAAATCGAAAGTGATATCTCTGCCACAGATAGAAATAAATAAAGAATGAAGCGTACTTTGTTTAATTCTATTCGATACTCCGTGAGAGAAATTAGGTTAATGTTGTTTATATCGTGGGTGATGTTAAAGTTGTCACGATAATGCCACGATCGAAGACATAGACGTACATAATTGTTTGTACAATTGAAACACTAATTTCGCGCAATTGTAACTGAGAACGAGTGTCCTATAATGGTATAATAAATTCACATAAAAACAAACATACACCGTGCAACTTTAATGGAAGCACCCGGTCGATAGACAATTTATTTATTAGGAATATATTTCCGCGCGAAGTGGGAGAAATTGATTGCGACAGAATAGCAGGGGAAGTAGCCTACAAATGCAACGGAAGAATTAAAACAAGCGAGCTATCAATCGTATCACGGTACGTAAAACAGTGCATAATAACCAATGACTATTTACAAATTCGTCTTGACATCAATTAACATAAACTTGCCTTTTCTATACTTGATCCAACGCCGGAACATAGATGAATTTAATGGAGAGAAGCGGCACATTCGAAACGTTATAGCAAAGCAACGCAGATTACTCTCGTCTTTCGCAAATAAAGTGTGATATCTCTCTCGGCAATTGAACCCGGGTACAACGGTCGAGGTATAGCGTGCAATTCCATGGAAAATATGTCGCGAATAAAATAAAATATGATTAAATAAACGAGCGATAAATTCCCGCCAAAATGAATAAGCTGTTACCGTGGCAGACAATGCGCCACGGCGCCACCGTCGTCAGACGCGATCACTGTTTTCATCCCATCTCGTGCGGCAACAGCAATTATCCAGATCAAGGAAATCTGATTTTTCCACGGTTTAGCAGGCGTAAGTCTATATCATTGGTTTGAGGGGTCGATCTAATTGAAATCGGTAGCGGACAAGTGTGTTCGAAAAATATTCATGGGTTAGATAGACAGGAAGTGGTATAGCCTAGAGGAGAGTTTTCGTGACGAGAGCCATCTTGACGAGCATCGGCTTGCTCGCGATAGACAGAGGACGAGTCTGTGGCGGCGAGCGGCAATGGCATCGTTTCTAAATGTTTCTGTAAATTCTATACACGCCTGTGTAATCCGCAATTAGAATAGTTCGTTTTTCACGGCAACGATATTGCACGGTGGGCCGGTTAGTATTTTCAAGAACGAATTATCTGTGAGTTTTGTTCGTTGGTAACTTACGCCACTGGCCGCGTTTACAATGACTCCATGCTGTGTGTGTCCCCTCGACGTCTTACCATTTATGCGGGAATTTCTTTGGTTTAAATGAAAGTTTTACGGGTAATATGCAGGTTCGTGTTCGCGCCCGTTATCTCGAACGATTCACGTTATTATTAATTGGCGGCCGTGCGTGTACAGTGAGCCATTGTATCGCCGTAACAACGGCAGTGGTGTCTTGTTAAAAAATGTTCGCAGTTCGATTTCCACCGGCATGTTGCGTGTAAATTTTTCTGACGCCCGCGAAACTTCGAACTCCGAATGTTACGTTTCTTTTTTTCTTCTTGCTACGAGGCAGCGTAAATTGGATATTAGAACGTTCTTAATTAACTTTGAATAGCAAAATCAGTTTTTCTGTTTCTTTTTTTACGAAATTCGCTCCTCTTACAAAAAATTCATTTCGCAAACTTCCTTGATGTATTACCTAACTAATATAAAATGAGTTAACTATATCCATCTATTTATCGGACAAAAAGTGAATATTGAAAGATAAATTGTGGTTTTTAATAAAATGTTTTTTTATAGTACTTCCATCGTAACACGCTAATTAATAAATTTAAAAAATATGCATTTTTCATTAAACATTTTAACCTGCTAGCACTAAACGTAACACATGGTCGAATGTATATTTAAATACTAAGTTTGAAATTTTGGTATATATATGTGTATATATATATATGTGTGTTTGTGTCTGCAAATATCTAAATAATGATTAAATTATAGAAACAAACGGATCGCAGTTAAGAGCAAGCATTGCATAAGTTACAGTAAGATAATCATAATGTCATTTGTACTAGAAAATATGAAGAACCTCTCTTTTCTTTTTCAGACAAACACATCGCGGATAGAGGCGACATACATACTGTGTTGAACAAAATGGAGGGAGACGATGGCCCTTCGGCCATCAGTAGTAATCCTACCGCTATTAAGGGTAATATTTGTGATCTGTCGTTGCTGTTTTAACGTCGCTATATAAACAATCAGTTTTTCTTTATCCAAACGACAAGTTAAAAGCTTATTACAATTTATTGGAAGTTCAGAAACGATAGTGAGAAATTCTGTCGGCTCGTTATAATTGGAGACATGCATCGGAAATGTCGAGCATGGCAATCAAACGTTGTGAAAAAAGTAATTTATCATGAAGTGAAGATTATTAGTTGAAGTTTGAAACTTGTATACATGTATTCTTTTGAACAGTTTCATAATAAACAATTTCCATTTTCAAAATGTCAGTAGTTATCGGTAAAAGAAAATTAAGGGTTTCCGATATGCTGACTGTGAGTAATAGGAGAAACATTTTCAAAGATAAAAGAAGATAAAAAGAAAACAAATTGTTTTTATATACTGTGTACGTAATGCGTTCGTTTGTTGGTTTCCAAATTTATGGACTAATCAAATTTTATTATGTTAATAGCTGCACAAGAAGAGATGGGAAAGTTAGATGTTCTTGTGTGCGGACAGTGCCATTCGGTTTTTCATTTTATCGAGGAGTTTCAAGACCATCGTACAAAAGAAGGCGCTTGTACTCAAGTTTCACATTTTCGTGAAAATAGTAATGTTAGTAATATCCACGTGAATTCTAAAATGTTCGCAATATCGAGGAATAATAACGACTCGTCAATATTGCTTTGACTTTTTGTTAAGTAAAACGAAAAACGCTGTGCCTTTTTTATAGAATGAACAGAAAGCACAAGTATGGGCTTTCCTTTTATGGAAAGATTCACAAATCCATCAGGAAAGCTCGGACAAAGATTCAACGAATTCATGGAAGCTGTATCAAAAATGGTGCAAAATGGATACCCATATAAGGGATTCCTGGATCGCAGCTGGGAAAACCATTCAAACATTTACAAAGATCAGTAACGCGAAAATGCAGGACGTGCCGAGGCAGAATCAAATAAACACAAACGCAGAAGGTGGATTTTCGTACTCAAATAAAACAATAATATCGTTGGAACTTCAGCGAATGGTATTCTGTATTTGTTTTGTGCACTGTTATAGGAAAACCAATAGTTGTTCGTAAAGTAATTAGGAACGGACAACCCGAGGACGCCGATAGTAAAAAAGATAACAAAATGGAAGCAAAGAATCAAAAAACTAACGATAGCTTTGACGAAATAGGGAAGAAGGAAAAGCCAAAGTTGAAACCATCAATAAAACCCAAGGTTCATTTCGTTGCATCACCATACCGATCCGTTTGTTTGTTTCATAATCAATCATTTATTTATCATCGTAGGGAAAATCCAGCAAAGCCGGAGAAGAGGATAGAGATTCTAGTGACGCGGAGTATACGGTAGAAAAAATATTGGCGAAACGTTTTAATCCGAAAAAGAGGTGTTCGGAATATTTACTGAAGTGGGAGGGTTATGGGCAGTAAGTTTCATTTCCACAAACGATCGTATATACTGGTGGACAAAAAAGGTTCCTGTTACAAATGTCATACTATGAAAATATTACAGCGAGCATAATACATGGGAGCCCGCTGACCACGTAGCTACGTGCAAGCATTTGCTAGAAGAATTCGAGAGAAGTCTTGCTAAGCAAAGGGAATCCAAGGCTGCTCAGCAACAGGCAAACGCAAAAGCAGCAGGACGAGGTGGGCACCTTGCTCAAAAAACAGTAATAAAAGCGGAAGCGAAACCTGGACCAAGTACTGCAGCTCACGTAGGGTAAGCCGTTCGAATTTCTCCCTTACGGTTCTATAAAATTTCTAATATCTGAAAATGAAAAAGTGAAAATGAAAAAAAAATTTATCGCACAGACGACCCATGCGTTCAAGTAAATCAAAAGCCATGGATCAAGTGAAGCAATGGTGCGGCTCTATGAAGGACGAGGACAACGACCGTAAGTGTTCCATCATATTAGTGTAATTAATATTTTACAGCCCTCGTTTGAAAAGGACGATATGAAAAGCTTGTAAATTTGTGTCTGTCTTCAGTATTAGGGAAGAGGAGGATGGATTATTCCGAGAGTGATTCCGAGGATGGAGGCAGCAGTGCTGCCAAACGAACAAAAGGTGATACAGGTAGTGACGAAGATTGGACTGGAGAGTCCGAGGAGGAAAGATTATTGGGTCGGAGCGATGTGATTCAGCGCGCGTTTAATCGCGCCAATGCTCAATCGAATGGCTCGAACAGGGCAAGTGGTTCGTCTACAGATCTTGCGACTTCATTAGGGCTGCAGTCTCCCGAAGGTGCAAAATCTAACCAACCACCGGTTTTAGTCGCGAACGCCAAGGGTGTCGTTAAAGTTGACCCGAAACAGATGCCGAACTTAACATCCGGCGTGTACGTGATGTCGCGGAAAGACGGCATCATCAAGTTGGACTCGTCGCCAAGCGGTAAATTGGCCGTGAAGGGTTCGCCGACGCAGGGTGTTTTGATGGTACAAAATCGGGATAACGCTAACGTAGTGAGGAAGCAAGTAATATCCGCATCCCAATCGAATTCTGTTACCCCGGTTAAAGTGGTGTCGAAAATGGATGGAAGTCAAGTAGTGACGCAGATGAAAGTAGTTTCTAAGCCAGTTACGAGTAAAGCAGGAGGTACACAGAAAACAGAGCCTATAAAGATCCAGCCGAAACCAGATCCGACACAGTTACCGCAGATACATGTCGTGACCGCGGTGCCGGCCCCCATAACTTTGCAGCCAAGAATAAGCACAGGAATACGTCCTGGACCTGTTACAGGCCAACGCAGCGCGGACGGTCGTCCATTGTTACCGAGACCTCCGCTACGCGCGACGACGCCGACTAGCGTACTAGGAATCGGATCAACAATTCGCACGCCTGTCAGGGCGCCTGCACCAAGACAAGTTCAGTCCCAGCAAACACGTCAGGTGCTACAAAAACGTGCGACCGCTGTGACCGCGCAAAGTAACTCGGTGAGTCCTGGAAATGTTACACAGATTAGACCGAAGTTCACGGTGCTTAGCCCCCAGCCGAAGCAAGTGGTAAAGTCTGGAACTAGTCCAGTGCAACAGGCTAAACAGTCGCCGAAAACAGCAGTCGGTAAGCCACAGTCATTATTATCTCCGCAGCAAAAGTTATTAATGGCGAAACGGAAAGCTCAAGAGGCAGCGGGTATCATTAAACCAGGTGGCCGTGGCCTCCTAGCCGGTGCCCGTGCGAACATTGGACGTGGCAGAGGGAAAGTGGCTGATACATCGGGAGCATCGACACCGGGGAACAAACCGAAAGAAAGTAAATTGGCTGAAGGTGACGGGCTGCACATGGAGTTCCACGAGGTAGGCTCGGAGGAGAGTAGCAGCGACGGTGAACCGGAGCTTCCACCGCCAGAAGCCGATAATATCGCGACCACGGAACCGGACAGTCCACCCAGACCGTTCACTTTGTGTCCATTAACCGGGCGTATCATTGGCCCTGACGGCGAGCCCGTGGAACAACCAGCCGAACCGGAACCCGAACCAGAACCCGCTGGAACACCTTTGTCCGCAGTGAAAACTACCACCACTACGTCCGACAGTATAGATGTCTCGGCCACAACTGCCGCCACAGAATTGGTCCTACCTTCCCTTGATTCTCTCACAGAGGGCGGCGGTATAATGAGAGTCGAAATGAGCCCAGGTGGGACGACAGGTACAATCGTTCAAACTAGCGAACCAGCCCAGATCAATTTGGCAAATGTATCTGTTCCTGCACCGGATCTTCCTTGTTTAGACGATACAGCTCCTGCCGTGGCCACACCAGCCACCACAACGACCACACAATTAACAGAACCAACACAGGCGGGTGAATCTTCTATGGCGGCAGGATTGACGACGGCCACGGTTACCTCTACTAACGCAATAGCAATTGCATCCAGCGATGCAGCCAAGGCTGAAGAGAAAATGTCGGAAGAAAGGAAGGTAGCCGAGGACGCGTCGAATTTAGTAACGATAACAGGGGAAGATGGTGTTGTTTATCAAGTTGCCGGACAGGCCGAGGATGGCCAGACATTATTGGTGACGCGTGACGCTGATGGTGAACAGCAATGCGTGTACGTCACCACTGAGCAACAAGGTGACGAGGGATCGGTACTGACCCTGGACCATGCTGTGGCGGAAGCTGTGGCGCAATTAATACCCGATCAAGTCAATTTGGCCTCGCAGTTCTATGTGAAAGAAAGTGGAGCAGAGCCTACTGAAAATCCCATGGTTATGTCTATCATGGACAACACGAACGCAGGTGATGTGACCGAGGGTCAGGAAGACGGCGACGGCCATGGACAAGTTGTAGCTCAAGTTGTTCAAGCGGAAGAACCTACTCCAGGTAATGTGCTCAATTTAATAGGATACCCTGACAATATATTTTTCTGTAACATTAACACGTTGACAGGTACATTGCGTTCTATGAGTCGAGTCACCAGGCGTAAAGGATATAATCGTGTGTTTAAAAATAACACGAACGAGACAGCGGTTATAATTATTGGCTAAAGTTAATTATTAAACGTCAGTCTATTGCAGATATCGGGAACGGATGATTTATATGTATAGTGACGACGAAACTTCTGCGACGATTATAGCCAGCTGAAGAATCGCATGGAACTATGAATACACGCTTATCTCATCTGAATGCCGAAACGTGTCTTTCTTTACAGCTGATGACTCGATTCGTTGAGTGAATTTCAGCGACGTGTATTGCACGCGTCATGGGAATATACCGTGGGCCTGGTGACGTGTGCAAGTGCCGGCCAAAAGTTTGGGACCACACAAACGTATTTCCACTTACACAGAAACTCCGTAACTGATTAATAATATTAAGTTACAAATTTGTATTTATTATTTTATTATTCTATTATTGTATTAATATTACACAGATTAATAGTAACCATTTCATTTCAACCTAGAATTGATTTGAAATTTTGTTGAATACTCAAAACGATTATTAATCTGTGTAATATTAATTTGGAAACGGTGAATCATCAACAAACCAGTAAATATTTATCCAATTAAGATGAGAGCGGTTTCGAACTTTGGCCGACAGTGGACAAAAATGTATGCATTTCATTATTCAACATTGACACTGAAATTTTGTCTCGTTGTGCACTAGGTGGTACCAGAAGAGTAGTTTTACTCTTACCTGATGGGAATCTAATGATGACCGAAGTGACAGAGGAACAATACGCTGCACTCGGGCTCGGCAAGTGAAGAGAGACACTTAAACGTTGATATCACGCGATTAAAACAAAACAGCAAAAAAATAATAATAATAATAAACGATCATGCATCGAACTATTACAATTTACAATGGAAGTTGTACGCTTAAGGGTGACCGTGGGTTGTATATATGTAAGAACGTTCACTTCGTACAATTGCAATGGATAAAAGTTATATTCACGTTTCTTTCCAGCAAGTACAGATACAAGGTGAAAAGAGAAGGAGGCACGTAAAGCTGGTGAATTGTATAAAAAAAGACACAAAAAAAGAGAGAAAGAAAGGAAACAAAGCAAAACATAACAGATACAGAAATCTAGAGTTTAGATTAATGAGTAATGATTGACTATGTTTTAGAAATTCATGTTTCAGTGTAAAAGGAATCTGCCGGAATTTTAATTTTTATTCGTTTAATTTATAACATGAGTAGGAGGTGGCGTGACAGAGAGAGAGAGAGAAAGAGAGAGGGGGAGAGTGAGAGTGTGAGTGGATAATGCAAACAGGAAATATAATTGCATCTTACGAATGAAAAACGACACACCATTATACGTTTCAACTAAGCATTGTATTTGTAGGATAGTGAAGTATAATCTGGGGTTTTATATTTTCCACACAATAACAGGCTTTTAATAAAGACCTCTATTCCCCCGCATACAAAGTCCAAGCTTACATTGGCGCAAGGAACAATTTAGTCAAATTCTAGAGGGGTCGTGAAAGGAGTGTACCGATAGTTATCGAGGAAGAATTCGGCGCTTCGAATTGTAAATATTATGAAAAGAAGGGGCAGAAAGAAAAGCGGGACAGGCGGGAGGGAGGAAAAGTGAAAAACAAGAAATCGAATTGCTCCTGTCGGGATGAATTTATTCTTTTTTTTTTTTTACGCAAAGCTTGAAGCTAGTTTCACTCCTTGCTGATATCTATTATCGTACCAGACCTCCGTGAATAACGACCCGTTGATAGTTTCATTTTGATTTCCCATATTTATCGAATCACGCTGATGCACGTTTCGTATGAATTTCATAAATTCGTGTGGTGTAAATTAATTACGCGGGCGCGGCGAAAAAGCGAAAGGTCAGAACATGTCGTGAACCCTTTTTCTTTTTCCGCGTTTCATGGACTGTGTATGCTTACTCTCTTAATAGATTAAACTAAGTGCACTCTTATACAATGGATCGCATCATTTCTAAATCTATAAGACATTAAGAGGAAGAAAAGAAAACGAGGGAATGAACGAAGGGAAACGAAAAGATGGAAATACAGTCTTGTTTAATGAAACATCACGCGCGTCTCGTTATTATCCTTTGAATCATTGAATGAAATTAACTAACTCCCGTATTCCTTTCTGGCCATTGCTCGATAATTGCGCGCAATTATCGTTGGACGAGCACTTGCCGTGCAATTGTCGAGTACGGTTACCGTAGTCCGCGCTACATGCTTCTATCAAACAAAAGTGTATGAATTTCTTTTCTGTTTACACGTTCGACGACGGACTGTCCGTTGTTGTAACGATACCGAGATTCGTCCGATACTTTTTTTCTCGTTTCTTATGTTATTGAATTGTACAAAGCGTAAAAACACTGTAATAATCGTACATTTAAAAAAGGTAAAAAAAAAAATGAAGAAGAACCGTGCATATAATGTTGTTGTGCGTGTTAAAACGATTATACATGTATTGTGTATATGGATTTATGTGACGAATAAGAAATACGAATTCCTTTGTACTCACGAATAATCACGGATTATGATTAAATATAAATAAGTGTACCTTATTGTGATTGTATTCGCGATTACGTCTGATAATGTAGGATTTAAACTAGATTCAAGCGTTTAATTATAGGCAGTCCGAGACTCGCAGTAAAAATTAAGAAAAAAAAGATGGAAAAGAACATAGAAAGAACTACAGGAGAACGAGTAACATTATTAATTATATCTCGGTATAAGAAGAGACTATTTTGCACGACGTACGGCCAGGAATATAAAATCCTAGTATTTTACTAACGTAATCCTTTTGTACATAGGACTTCAACTTCTCTAAACCTTTATATAAAAAAAAATTGTTTCCAAATAAATCATAGTCTTAAAATTGAACACCAGCATTACTCATAAGTACCAATACGTTATTTTATTCATTTCGCCTCTGTATACGAACGTTTCTGGACCACGAGGTATATTTTAATTTATTTCAATTACTTTCTTAGTCGCTGCAATATTCGTTGCGAATCAATGAATACCTAATAAGTCATCGAATATTTCTGACAATTAATCAAGGAGGTGGATCTAAAGTTTGAGATCGACAGTGTATACATTTATTTCTTGAGGGTTTTGTTTAATTAGCGTGAAGTGAATAACATAGTAAGCAGCGTATTTGTGTTATGCATCTGTTAATTATAATGGCGGTTTAATTCGTAAACCGCACTTCCAAAATGCAATCCTTAAGCTACAGTTATGTCGAGGCCGATAAGAAAACCAAGATTGCACAGAATATCGAGGACAAATTTCAAGACGTGCATCGTAAAAACTATAATTGGAAGCTATCCTACACGTTGCTCGACCCGTCCCAACAAAATGTTGCACTGCAATATAAATCCTCTTATATACTTTGCGTTAGTATCTTCCAATTTCCGACCAACGGAGAACAAATAATAATGTTATTTATAATGTAGTACTATCAGGCAATAAGGCGAATGCTTTTTTTTAGAGCTACAAAGACAAGCAGCAGAATGTCTGTCCGGCAGACATAAAAATGTTCGAGCAGTATATTTATAAAAAACCAGAATCTACGGACGATGACTTGGAACCCAGAGACTTTGATCACGACGAATATGAGACGCGTTTAGGTGTATAATTAAAAAAAAAACCAAACAACGTGCACTGATTAACTTGTACTATAAAAATAAAATTACCCTTCAGCTACAAGTCCCAGTGACTTAGACTTAGAGCAACGAAAGCTAACAACTTGGGAGAAGTATACAAAATTGGTAGAATTATCACGATTGAATCCAAAAGTGTCTTCGATCTCAAAATCGATGTTACACGTAACGTCACAGGAAAGATTTCTCATACACAGGTATCCATACACGTTACGATTGAAACGTGCAATTAAAAATATCAATTACGTCGGTCGTACAATTTCAATCATATGCCATAATACATTATTTAGTATAATTGTTTTTTTACTAAAACTTCAGTTCATTTTCGATATTTCCCGAGAATATATTGAAATATAAATAGCAATCAACTTATGTCCAGCAACGTCTCGAAAATCCTACGATCTATAAATAAGTTCCCGCGAAATATAGTTTCCTATCGAGCAATTTCTACCTTCGATTCGTTCGAGAACGTATTTAATGAACGTAACTCTTCTGTTCGAACCGCGTGCGAAAAAAAAGGAAATATTTCAAGCAGAAAGCACGCAAGATCGTGAAGAAGAGTATAATTAAGGCGGAGCATTATAAGGTGATATTGACGGTGGACACTAATTACGTACAATTTCGTAATTTCGAGCCAAGAAAGGTGTACAAGGTGGGTGACTGATCGATTTTGTCTCTGTCTCGTGTCAGTCAGTTCTGTAATAACGAATTTTGCCCCGCAGAAAATAGTCACGTTGCAAAACGTGAGCGATCGTCCAGCGAGATTTCAAATAGAAGGTAGACCGTATCGTTCCAACTTCCGGGTCATGGTGAACCCCATGCAGGGGAACAGAGATATCATTTCACCGGGCATGCAAGCGCGTATGACCGTTGTGTTCTGTTCGAAGGAGATCGATGATTCTGAGGAGATATTGGTGATAAATGTGCAAAGTGGACGGACATTGTTCATTCGTTTGCACGGGTTCAGAGATCCGCCGATTTTGTTGGGTAAAGATGAAAGAAGAGGGGTAGATGAAAAGGGAGGGATACGTTTTGATTTTGTATACGGGGTTTCGCGTAACCGGTGGTGGAGTCGAGAAGAGGGTGATTTTATGAATTTCTTTGAACTAACAAGGAAGGGTAGGCAACCGGAAGATTCAGAAATGTATGAAACTTTGCGCACAAGTAGAATATGCCATTCGTAATACAACCCTGTTTTCGCTCGTGGCATATTTCGGTTTTAAGGGGTGTAATCAGCCCTTGCAGAAAATTTAGAATGATCCTCTTCGTGAAATATCTCAAGAACGACGAGAGATATTTAAAAAAATTCTAAATAAAACTTGCATCACTTTATTGTGTTTACAAGACAGCGTAAGCAAATTTGTTGAAAAGTCCATGATTTTTTTCATTTTTTTTTCTGTGGATTTCTCAAAAAAAATTACGCAGTTCTGTAGGCGCAATAAAGCGATGCAAGTTTTTCTTTATACTTTATTTTAAATATCTCCCAGCATTCTTGTGATATTCCACGAAAAAGAACTTTCTGAATTTTTTTCAAGGGCTGATTTCACCCCTTAAAACCGAATTATGGCACGAACAGAAAATAGGGTTGCATTACGGATGTCACATTCTACTTGTACGCAAAGTTTCATGCGTTTCTGAATCTTCGGGTTGCCTAACCTTCCTTGTAAGAATAGAGAATGCAATTTTACGAATCTAAAAATAAAGAATACAATTGTTTTTATTTAAACATGAAGACCGCAATTGTTTTCCGAATTCAACATTTTCTGCTTTATTTTCGTCTTATTTTTTCAGGTAGAATGATTCGTTTGTTGGTGTGCCGCTGGTTACAGGACACCCTGTACGTATGTGTGTGTATATTTATATTTTTATTAACAGGTATTTCTTTGCCGGATGTATGTGACTGTGATTCGGATACGACCGAGACTACTTTGGTTCCGCCTTGGCAGCCAGAATTGTCGACGTCATTTGATAGCGCGAAAGAATTATACGGTACCAGGAGCAGTCATGAAGTGACTAGTGGTGTAAGTGACATTAAATACCTTACGACTCCACTATGTTGAAAATTAAAATTGCAAATCAACTCCTCCTCTTGTTATTTACCTAGAATTTTTGCGTATTGTATTATTCTATTCATGCTTTTTAAAAATACATATATATATTAATGCTCAATTAATTCTCTCCATTTCCCTATTCTTGATCCTTTTTGTTATTTTTACTTTTGCTGTCGCTTACACTTCTAACGATTATTACCTACGTCACACTAAACCTTTCGCGTTCTTTTTATTGTTTAAAAGTATTCCAGAATTTATTGATAAGGACCAATGAATGTAGCGAGGAAAGTAGTCTCGAGTTACAAAGAATCTTTAGTGCAGATAATTGCACGAAGAAACTATTATTGTATTTATCTACGGTTCTCATTGTTAGAGTTCTACCGAGTCAATTAACAGTGAAAACTCGTGGGATTCCAATTCATCTGAATACGACGACGACTTTGTGGGCCCGACTTTCGATTGCGGCAGAGCTTTCATAGGGGAAGTTATTCGCAACCCTTTGAAATTAAAGATCGTCAGTGGAGGAGGACGATTTTTTATAATGAGTGAAACTGACTGGTTCACAATGGACATTACAGTAAAGCTCTCTATCTTTTGCACTATCTATGTACATGGAATTACTTTATCATTTTTCTTTATATTTTCAAATTTTGCAATTGTCCTCGACGTAATTATTCCTCTATAATTGGTTCATAATTTCACCATTCTTTTAGCAAAAAAGGGGACACTGTTCTCATTGCACATTCTTTTTCGCAGGATGTTTCAGAATCGAATATCTTAAGATTACCCTGCTTCACCCTACAACCGGCGTACTTTTCCCTGAAACTCAACGATGAAATCGATTTTCACATGGACTTCTCGCCGAAGTATTATGGAATTCACGTAAACGAGAAACGAACGAAATATTTTTATCAGAATCTTTAAGCCTGTTCATGTTATTCGCGCATTAACCATATCTCTTCTTATCAGGTAGAAAAGCTGTATATACTTTGCGATAATGATACACTAGTGGCGACAGAAATAATCGGCGATGGACTACTGTACGAGTCGAATTTCATCCAGTTCAATAAAGTATTTATATCACGAATTCAGACGAGAACATTAAACACAATTAACATTTAAATGCCTCGTCGAAATATCTATAATCGATCGATCGTTGAAAGCGTAGATATCGGAACAATATGTGAAAGAAATAATAGTTCGAATGTAAAATATATCAAATTGCAGGGAATGGAAAAAAAATGCTCACACAAAACGAACATCGATAAACTGGCGAACCATTACGTAAACCTTAGCACAGGTGTTCCCGATGGAATTGCACAATGTATTATTTCCATGACCAACATTAGGTACTCTACCGTAACGATCGATTTGTAACTAAAGGGAATAGTATTTTATTTTTAAGAAATATTTTAAGAGGTATTTACGTTTATACGTAGCGAGACGAGTATGCATTTCCATTGGAAGAAACGAAACGTACAGACCGAAAGCCCCAATGCGAACGAAGAAAACGATTTCCCATTGGAATTGCTTCGCATCAAGCCGGATCATGGTGTTTTCAAGTCAACTTCCGTTCACCATTTCACAGTGACCGCTGAGTATAACGATTTGCAGCCAAATTATTATTCCGCTGTTCTACAGTAAGCGTGGAATTCAGAGTAATTTTATTATTGATAAATTAAAAGTCTACCGCGAGAATTTTCCCCCTCAGATTGTACGTGGAAGATATACCCATAGAATCGATTCCAGAGATACAAAAATTCGTAACCGAAGAATGCACCACGAAACGAAGAAACTGTGCATCTGTAAATTTTGTATTTCATTCAGAATTTTTATTTAAGAATTTATGTCGAAGATGGTTTAATAATGTTATCAGTCTGTAGATGTTTGGGTCGCCGACGTTGAGGTTTCCCTGCAATATTCAATGAACGACGATAGTGGAACGTAAATTGAACTTAATACAATTATTCATTCATGGGATAATAATTGATTTTTGTCTCGATTTACTTTTTATTATTAATTAGTGATGTAACATCGGATGAGCTGTTAAAACGTATCACTGAAACGCAATCAGATTACGAGTATCACGAAGAAGATTATTACAAAGAAGAAGAGCCAACAATGGAAGTAATGCAAACATTTCGGGAATCGACATCTGTTTGCCCCTTGGTAAACAATTTTTATTATTACTTCTTTGCGTTCGTCGTATCTTTATATTTTGGGGGGGAACCATTAATTGTATTTATAAAACATTGTAGGTGGAAGATGAACTATTTTCTCATTACGATATGCTCAATTTAACGCAATTCCAACCGTTATGGAGGGAGCGTATAATAAGTATGGGAATAATTAGACCTACAAGGCTGGTAATAATTTTGCTGTTCGTGGTATTTAACAAAAATCCCATGGTGTATCATAAGAACGTTGTATATTATAGATGTTTGCACATTGGTATCGAGGAGACCTATATATTAATGTTGAAAAATCTTGCTGCTGACGCATTGGATTATTCTTGGGGCGAAGTTAGTGGTTTGGATTCGACGAAACTAAAGCTTTGCGTGTGCCCTGAAAAGGGTAAAATTTCAGCTGGGAAAACACAAAAAATGGAGATCACTTTTGTTCCACTCGAAGAGGTTTCAATTATGTTCCACTTAATTACTATTATCATTATTTTGGACTCAATTATCGTCCTTATCACTGTCTGAAATTAATATTATTATTATCATTCGCTGGTTATTGGGGCAAATTTAATTCGATTAGAAAAATTCCTCTTTTTCCCCCTTTAACTTCCAGGGAACCGTGCTGTCGTTGTTTATACCGTGTTTCGTTGGGGATTCAAGAAAGATCATAATGCTGGGAATTGAATGCACTATTGAACCACTTTACGTCATGTTCTATTTTCCACTCAGCGATACAGAGCCCCTGCTGTTAAGGAATAATTTTTTACGTGTCGAGTGGCGTGTAAACAGTCTTCAGCATGCTTTCGATATGGCAGGAAAATCCAAGAAACACATGGTACATAGATGTTGCAATTTTTATGAAAAAACAAACGTCCTTGTACCTTTTCAAATATTCAAGTACCATCGCTTCTTTTTTCTTTCAATTGTGCAGTAACTTTGAACATAGCACACTAATAATTACAACAAAAAGAATGATTGAAAATAACGATAATATACCACCATGCAACATTGCAGAAGCTATTAGACAAGTACAGACTACGAGAGGAAGAAGAATTAACGAACACGAATCTGGATCAAGGTGAAGCTCTCAAAGACGCTTCTGCAGGCCCCTCGATGCTCGACGAAGCTGCCGTGGAATTAGAGGAGCAATCTTCTACGAGCATTCGTACTTTCGAAATTATTCGAGTAATCGGAAATTTTTCGTCCGCTAATCTTCGTCGTAAAACGTATCAATGGAATCGATATAACCGCGATATCTCCGCGCGTTGAACAAATTACAGATGAGCAATTTAATTCCGGAAACAAAGAAGTATTCGCAGCATACTGACGGAAATAGCGTCGTGCCGTTTTTGGAAACTTTCTTCCCGCCAACAACGCAGCCAGTTGTAATTGAATTCTTAAAATTACCATTGACGTCAAGTAATTGAATCGTTGTACAGGCCGGGCCACTTAATATCTACGTTTATATAGTGCCTGCGATTTTTAGTGAAGAAGAAGACGTTTATAATAAAGAACGAAACCGCTATACCGACCAATTTCTGGCTTCGCACCAAGAACTTTTATCCTGTTACTTGTTCATGCGAATGGAGGTCGCAGGAAGAAAAGATTAAGTTCATTTATAAGAGAACGTTCGGTCGGCACAAGCGATTAATTGGTACAATAATATTGTAATACTCCGAAAGCGTTACGATTCGTCGTAATATCTCTCTTGTTTACAGAAGAAACATTGTATAGGGTGAAGCAACCTGAATCGGGTGTGGTGATTTACGTGGATCCGTTAAACTCAAGCATTGGTCCATTCGAGGCTGTACCCGTGGATATCTATGTTTTCGCCGATACGTGGGGTATATACGTGGAGGAATTGGAAATAAATATTTCTGGTCTGCCGCAGTACACCGTAGGCATTTGCGTACAAGTAATTGGATCACCAATATCATTATCAATTACTGATAAAACTGAGACGGGTACACCTGTTATCAAGTACGTCAGAATATTCGTAATACCTGCTTAGAGGATTTAGTTCCATCTGTTTTGAAAGACTAATGGATTCCTTACAGATACGGAATAAAAGCATTTGGCGCCCGCTTGGAGGATCGACATATATTGTTAAAGAATACCAGCGTGGTACCTGTGGCTATCGATTGGCACACATTTTTAGTGGAACCTGCCATAGAACCGTTACCTTTCAATGTTACCATTAACGTGTTCACGCCGCTTACCGACGAGCTAGCAGCTAAATTAAGAAGCGGTAAACAGAAGAGCGACAGCGAAATGCATTTAGAGAAACATGCAAACGCTCAGGCTGAGGCGAGACACTTGCGTACATGCGACTCTATCGAAACGGGTGATATCGATGATTCTACTGGTGTTACGATTTCATCTGTTTATTTGTAAATATCCTTGATGTGTGTAACAGTAATTGGGCGGGAGCATTCTCTTCATTTTGATCAATTTCAGGGATTCCCCCGGTACAGTCATGTCCAATAAGTCTGACAATAAAACTGCACGCAGTACTGAGATACCGTCCGAACTTACGAACAGAAGCTGTGCGAGAAGTTGGAATTACGCTAATGTGCATACAATAGGACAAAGCGACGGTGAAGAAAAGCCTGACGTGGAATTAAACATTTCTGTTATTCCTTATATTGGTACAATGCACACGAAAATTCTCACAGTAAGGAAAGAGACGATCAGGATTGTAATAAACTTTTAAGAATAAACGTAAAGGTAGTAATTCGTCATCTATAAAGGTGATGCCAAGAGAAATGTTCATATTGCCGAAAAGTATTGCCCGTTTGGTCATCACTATGGAACTCGATCGATATAAGATCATTAATAAAACAAAGGAACCTCTGGAAGGAGAACTTCTTTGCAAGATCCTCGGAGTTTTAAGAATCGCCCCTGGCGATATGTATGTATATGTATACAGGTTTGTCCACCTGACTTTATCATCTGGAATATCCCGTTTGTTCCTAGTAATATTAAAAAAATGTGCCGGATAAAAGTTGAGGAGACGTCTCCCTTGAGGCTGTTCAACTTTTGGACGAAACATTTTTTAGTATTAACGGAAACAAACGAGGTATTCCAGGTGATCAAGTTAGGTGGGCCACCCTTATATAGCTGGTCGACGATACGAACCGATTCGAAATATTTACGAGCCAATATAGGATATTTTATAATGTTACAGGTACAGAGATAATCGCTACGCTAGACAAACTGGGAATTACTACCCTCCTATAGAAATTGATATTACTGCAACCATTATTAAAGCCAGATTACAATTCAATATTTCCAAATACGAACGTACGTTCGTTTGTTCAGCTAGCGATGTGATTCGGAGTAAAAGGAAATCTATACAGTATGAGAAATTGATATATGCTTTCACTAAAGTGATATTCGAATCACTTATCGTATAATCATATGCGTTACTGTTAATTTTAGATTGAGCAAAACATTTGTCCTGTATAATAATGAAAACAGCCACATCGAGATATTTTTGGAAACATGCGATCCATTTCATGTGAAAACTGTTGCGCTTCACACGGAGAAGAATCAATCCACACCTGGAACTATGTGCATAAATCCCCATGGATCCATAGAAGTAATTCACTCCCTTCTTTCGTACTGAGTACCTAAATGAAATAATACGGTCTTTACAGATAGAAGTAATATGCATTGTACAAGCGCAATTGATTGACACTATAATCCATACAACATCCAGCCAGGAGCTGAAGGATTCGAAGGTCGTATTGACGGAACCATTGTACATTACATACGTCGACAAAGAATGTCAGGTATCAATTGCATCAATTTGCTGTTCCATTTGACTACGTACCCATGTACATTTATATCTGTCAAATGTCTAACATTTCATAGGTCATAGAATTAATTTTACATATCCACTTCCCAATATTAAAACTATCCTTGCACACGTTAGACTTCGGTGTTGTTTATGTAGGCGATACGAAAAAGCTAACGTTGAACATCAAAGACTTATCAAGTATCGGTTATATTTCTCCCTTTCTTATGCATTTACAAATTTTCATATTGACATAACGCTTTAAATCTATATTAAAGCAGTATCCAGACTAAGGTTTCATGTGAATAATAAAATGGATAACAAAGACTTTGCAATTGATAAAAAGGACGGAATATTGTCCAGTCATTTAAATCCCGAAGACTGGACTTTTGCTATCACAGTTTCTTTTCGGCCGAAGTAAGTTGATCCATCAACATTTTACCTGCCGATTAGCGTGGTTCTGAATCTACCACTCTATGTATAGGGTACCTGGTCCATCGAACGAAACGTTAGAAATAATAACCAATATTTCATACTACACAGAAGAATGTCAACTATACGGAGAGGGAACATTGGACGAAAAATATCATACGTCGGGTGTGTAAGCGAGTAAACAATAATAATTCTACTTATGTAATTAACTTATTCGAAATACTGACGATAATAATAAATGTACGAAGAAAAATTAAAAAGAAATATATATATATAATCTATAGCATCTTTAATAGAGAAAGTATTAAAAAGAATCTATTAAATGACAATCTATTAATCGAATATAAAATGCACAAAATAGAATATAAATATCCATACCAATAATATAATTCCAGGATGTTACATAAATCGCAATACAACAGGAAGAATCGTGAATTTTTAACCGAGAACATGTTTAACACTTAAGAGTTCTACTTTTATTCGGCTCGGAATTTTTCATATTTCTCCGCGATTAATTTACTCCACGGATTCCCATTCGTATCAAACGACTGAATCATGCACAGATGCAATGAAATTCACATGACATTAAACATTAATATACGGAACGCGGCGAACATAGAACTCCGTAACTGCATGACGATCTTGGTCAATCGAGTAAAATGCATACTCCGTTTAATTTTTTCCGTAATTACATTATTGTAATTCGTAATTAGGAGATAGAAAGAAGGGAAAGAGAGAGAACAAGACACATGTTCGCTCTCATGAGCGTGGGCCTTTCTATGCACGATAAGCAGCCGCATTTATTCACCAACACACTTTGCCGGGAATTTTTGATGAGTGTACCGTGTAACAGCGACGCTATCGCCACCTATCGCATTAAACGGTGTATCATTCGTAGATTTTCCCCGGGTCACGTGACCGGTTTAACCAATCGGCGAATTTCGTGGGCCCTATACGTGGCATAAGGCATGAATCCTTTCCACGTCCGCCATTTTGACATACGGTACTTTTCGAGAGTGTTGGTTTTATGTTTTATCGTTTCTCGTGAAAATAATCTTTTTTACTGAAACGTAAGTAACGCAAGTGGCTTAAACGGGCAACGTGACATTACGGGCGATTATCGATAAATCAGACAACGTTTCTAAATAATGGAACTTTGAGCGGGGAACCCTTTGACGATTCGCTGGGGGAGTAGGTCGAAGGTGACAGACAACCGGGTGTACGCAGTGGCTTCGCTAAACCGCACAATATCTTCTGCCTTGCTTGCGATATCACGGTATTGGCGTTTTAGGTAGCCGATCACGTTTTAAAAGTGCAATAGGTCAACGGCAAAAACGCTCTAACGTGATCCTCTTCTTAACGGTATGCCAGTCCGATAATCATAGCGATGTATTAAAATGATAATCAATAGCGGGCAGCGTGAGCATCTCGTGCGTGCTTTTATATCGTATATTTGTTGTTTTTTTTAATTTTATTTTGTTTCTCCCTCTCGTGTTCGATTCAAATTAAAATCCGATGATTTATTATGTTGATCCATAATGGCACTCTCTTTGTCGTTGGAGTGTACGTCGTATAATGAGTGCAGGTTAGCTTTTTCGCCTGTGTGGTCACAGCGTATTTGGTACTTCACGCAATGTTTCTCTTCTCGACTCCTCGGCTACGTTTTCGTAATTTCATCATATATCTCTTTTTTTTTTCATCTGTTCGGTGAGACGTGTCTTTTCTACGTCACGTCGCGTGGACGCGTTTAAAATTTCCTTTGATTTATATCCGCAGGACCACGTCGGTTGTTATATTCGTCTCGTGAAAGTTATTTTTTTTTTTCGAAGCGTTCTTTTACTCCGATATACAAATATATTGCGGCACGTTAATTCTAACGGTATATTTTATTCTCGCTTGTGTCGAAGACAAAATATCGTTCTTCAACGAAATTTGACTATCGAATGAAATTGATAACGGTACTTTCGATAAAATTACAATTTCATAATTGTGTGCATTTTGTCGTTTGTGCTCCAGAGAAAATATGATGCTCTTGCCCAGTGTTATTAATTCTTCGAAGATTGTACTCTGTTTATCGAATTGTTTGTTATAATTTTTTTTTTCGTGTAAAATATCGATAAATGGTTTGCTCGTTTTGAACAGCTGTTCGGATTACAACTTAGAAGATTTAAGTTTATTTCAGTAGAGTGCTCCGATAAGAGAACAAGAAAACAAAAAGTCATGAAAAATACTTGTATTTATATCGGAGTACATGCCGATAGATAGTTGGATAATGTTGTGTCATTATGATGTTTCAGGTATTTACATAATCAGCATTAACCATGGGGAATATGTTCGCAACTCTGTTCAAAGGCCTTTTTGGCAAAAAAGAAATGAGGATTTTAATGGTAGGCCTTGATGCGGCGGGTAAAACCACGATTCTGTACAAATTAAAATTAGGGGAAATTGTTACAACAATACCCACTATAGGTAAATATGGAATTTTCTTTATTATTTTGAACAATTTCGATTTATTAGATATATACACACACGTTTCTAGATTTATGAGATACTGTACTAATTATATGTTTGTAAATTTTAGGCTTCAATGTAGAAACAGTTGAATACAAGAATATAAGTTTTACTGTATGGGACGTGGGTGGTCAAGACAAAATCAGACCTCTCTGGCGACATTACTTCCAAAATACACAGGTACGCAATTCTCTGATTATTCCCCTACACTTCTTTTTCATACGTCGTTAAACATAATTTGCGTTCATGTATATATATGTATAAAAATGTATTTCGCACTGTATGTAAACTATAACACTCTTGTTAAAGGTATTTTCATGGAATTAATTAATTTCTAGGGACTGATATTTGTCGTCGACAGTAACGATAGGGAACGTATTGGTGAAGCGCGTGAAGAATTGATGAGAATGTTAGCAGAAGACGAACTCAGAGATGCAGTGCTTCTTATATTTGCGAATAAACAAGTGAGTAGATTTTCAAACATATAAATATTACCAACACATTGAAATTCTTATTATAGAACATTAATATACAGTGCATCATAAAAGCATTTAATGTTCTACATGTACAAAAAAAGTATTATCTATATATCCAGTTGGAATACAGGCCAAAAAGAATATTGAACGTCGCACGACGTAGAAGACCGTATTGATTAAATAATTCATTTTTTTTAGGATCTCCCAAATGCAATGAACGCAGCGGAGATTACCGACAAATTAGGGCTGCATTCTCTACGCAATCGGAATTGGTACATTCAAGCAACGTGTGCCACAAGTGGAGATGGACTTTACGAGGGCCTCGATTGGCTCTCCAATCAGCTCAAAAATGCCAATCGCTAATTGGAACGTCATTCTGTCAACATTCGGTTGCTATATTAACATCATAAAAAAATCAGCTGCACACCTGTCCCCCCCATGAATGAGTAATAATATTAAACAAAAAATGAAGTAACACTTAAGTGCAAACCGCGAGATCTTTTCGATCTTGGAAGTGGAGGGTGGAGATTATCGAAAAGTTGTCATTGTGCCAGGAAGTTTTTTCGAAGGGGGGAGGGGAGTGGGGAAAACGGCCGGAAGCACACATTCGAACGGCCACACAAGACTATTGCCTTGTGCAACTTATTATTATAATTATTATTATATTAGCATTATAGTTACACTTTTTACACAGAGATAACCACGAGAAAAGTGGGAAACTTGGAAGTAATTGTATTAAAGTACCTAACTCTGAAACATACAATACACATTGATTGATTAATAATTTGGATATCTTCGAGAGACAAAAAAGAACCGAACAAACAAGGAAATTATGAACAGAAAAGTGAAGTACCCACGGTGTTGTCAGTTTGAATGCGTTGGACATACTGATTATCATAATGTAGCTGCATATTGTACATTACATTATATAAATACGATGATAAAAATGTGATCAATAGATGAGAGAATGTTGCTCTGTCCACTACATTACAAATGTCGCATCGGCCCACCAGTTGACACGAAAACAAAAACAAAAAGAAAACTGCAGTGAGTGGTAACTGACGGTGCAATTGACTTGCTGTTTCTAGTTACAAAAGTTTGTTTCTATTTTTTTAAGTTTTCAGTGGTATACGTCGATAACAAAAAAGGTATTAAAAAAAAGAAAAAAATATTATGGCAAAAAATGGTTGTCTCACTGCTTGTGACTATCGGGCAGGTGTTGTAACTGCACCCTCCATCACCTGTTCCGCGATCGAACTAACAGTTAGTCAACCATGTATATCTCAGTGTAAAAGAGATATCATTTATTTATTGCACCTTGATAAGGTAAAATTAGAATATTGTCAACATTCCGAAATTATGCATCGATCGTGGCGGGGAATGCAGATAAAATCCAATCGAATGAAAATAACAAATAATAACGAAAAATATACAAAATATGGGAAAAATGTGGAATAAAGTGAAAAGAAAATAATTAGGAAAGAACCTCTCGCAGCAAAGAGAGATAGGCCTCGCAATTTCTAAGCCAGCTATCCAAACTGGCGTGACAGTCAGCCAGATGAAGCCATTTTCGCAAAGCCCTTCAATCTCCTAATGTTTTCCTGTCCTTTAAATACATTGTTTTTACGAAATAATCTTCCCCCTAATTGATCAAATCGCCTTTCCGTCATATGCGAAGATTCGTATAATTATATATGAATGTTTAAACAATTTGTGAAATATACTGTAATTGTGCTTTATGTAGTCTATGTGTTATTTGCCGTTGAAATAGTTTGTTTTTGTTCTGGCTGGTTTAACAGAGGATAGAGTTAATTAACTAATAGAACGTTCTCTTATTTTTGGGGTGCATGCATATTGTGCAGGGAATGACAAGGATAAAGGAATACTTGTGCACTTATCTATACATATGACAACCGATGAAATCATAGAAATTTGTTATTTATGTCGGACGAAAACAAACGCACCTGTATCCTCGTGGCTTCACGCTCAGCCTGCACGCATCCCCTGTTCAGACGATGGTACTTCAGTTACACAAGCACGATTACTTTTCTTTTTTTTTCATTACCGAAGACTGCGCACCGCCTATAACGCATGTTTCATTTAGCAACTTAAGTTCTCTTCTTTTTTTTATCGACCTAATTGTAGACTAGTTACCGATAAACTATGAATTTTTAGAACTTTATTCTCCTTTTCTTTTCTAAGAAATAAAAAAAAAAACAAAAAAAAGGAAGATTGACGAAAATTTTTCTTAGAACTATATATGCATATAGTATATTTGTGTGTGACAATTTTTTCAACTTCTAATCACGTGTGTATATTTAACGATTAGTGATAATACGAATCTGAACGAGGATATTATTTGCCCTAGCTCTGTCAGAACAAAAATAAAGAACGTATTATTTAAATTGTGCTACACGAACTTTTTTTATACCGAAACTCTGCGTATAATAGTTGACTTACTTAATGAGACATGCTTCCGCTACAAATCACAATTGTTCCTTTTGCCCCCTTTTTAATGTCATACATCTTCATTCCTAGTGAGTTGTTGTATTATTCCGAAGCTGGTTAATAGGCGAAAAAAAATTGTACACAAAACTATTACGTATTTAATAGTTCAGTCATTCATTCATTCGATATATAAACATGTGTACATAAAACACAATTCATTCATTATACACAACAGATATATACACAGGAAAATTGGCAAAATTCTAAATATTAGGTGTGTGCGTCTCTTTTCTAATTATTTTATCGTGTATTAGTTCCCATGAAAATCTTATTACGATACTGTTCGTTTTAGTCACCAATCGAATCAATTAGAAATCGAGATTATAATTTGCGCATTATACATATACATAAATGTATAATTATATATATATATTATATATATATATGTTATAACGTAGTAACAACGATACATGAGTTAGAAACTTATAACTTGCATTTATGACATCGCTCTAAAGTGCATGACCTCAGTTTCATGACATTTTCCCGCGCGTAACCTTCGCTATATGAGTAAGTAAGTACACAAGTACGATGCATTGTCATTTAATTTCAAATGTACATTATATGTACGGGTGTGAATGAGTCTGGTTTAATTAAGTCTTTCTTTGGCAAATAAAGGAAATAAAACCATTTCGATCTTGAAAAATAACAAACCTTTATGAATTGCGGCGAAATTCAACCTTGTTTTATTTTTACTCGATAAATTCATTAATATAAAACTTTGATTTATTATTCCTGTCTTTTTTGTTATAATAGTTTTATACAGAATTTAAGAAACTGATTAACGGACGTAAATTTGCGCAATAGAAACGTTGACTAGTTTAAAGTAAACACCATTAATAGACGAATTTATTGGATAAAGATAGAATTAGAAAGTTATAGAACGTTATGCTTGGATAGACGATATATCTAGTAATATAATTAAATACGTCCTGCAATTGGGGAAGGAAGACGGTTTAAAACTCTAATAGACTGATTCTATCACAGGCGGGGTGTAGAAGAGATATATCATTCAATCATCACACCTATTTTGTGGAGCTCTAGGGGCTTACCATACGATTATAGAAAACGATGTTAAGGCTGTCTATCATAGCCATTGAAAGTTAATAATTCTAAATATATATACGAGATATTGGAATAGACAAATTACCTTACGAATATTCATAGCCCAACTTGACTGCCATACCGACTCAGAGATCCGACACTGATTTGAGCGTCCTCTGCTCATGAACAGTGATCAGTTGAAGTTCTATTATTTACTGAAGTAGGTTGTGGCAAGAGTCATGCGATTGAGTGAATATATGTGAAAGCAGCGTTTAATTTATAAATAATAATTTTTTTAAATGGTTGACGGTTAGGGCCGCGCGGGTCTCCATTCGCAGCAACCTCCCCGTGGTGAGACCTGGGCAATCGATTGTCTTTATCATACATTTGCCAATTCTATCACTTATTCTTCTGTGATACAATTGCTAAAAATATGATAAAAGCTTCGAGCAAATAGGCTGCGATTTTTAATTTTCCGTAATGCGGAACCACAGACGAGATATATTGCGAGATATATTACTTATATAGTTACTATGCAAATTCATCAATCGTTTTTTCATTAACAATAAAATTGTCCCAATGATAAAGATAATTGATGAATTTGTATAGTAACTATATAAGTAATAATTGTAGTATACAATTATAAAAATACGCCGTTGCTGTAACTATATGTAGTTGGCCATAATAACAATTTTAATTGTTTATAACAATAGAACTTCACATAGAATAATGTTCACACCTATTGGAAATGGTAGTAGATACTCCTAGCTTTAATTTATGTCCTCTGATTATTGATGTAGCTCGCCGAAAAATCGAAGTAATCGCATTTGTTTATAATTTCTTTAAACAAATTCAATTATCTCGGCCTCTGCTAGCCGATTTTAATCAACCATGTCTCAAATTAAAACTCCCGATTCAAGGAACAATCTTGTTCTAGTTTGGAATAGCACTCGTGTATAGTTACTGTGTAATTTTCAAACAAATGTTTAAATTGTTTGTAAAACATAAATAACACAAGTAGCATTCATAAATCGTATATGGCGGCATAGCAGCATCCTCTACTTTCATTTTGAGCACTCAATCATTAATCTAGCGCCTCTAGAAGTCGAGATAATTAAAACTATCCGGAGTGCATTTTTGCCGATATTTTAATTGTCAATAACTTTTAAACCACAAATTGCCATATTGTTGAAACTGTTGGAGCAGCTAGCTGTGATTCGTAGGTTTAATTTGAGACCAGCCCGATTAAAAAATACGCCTTGGAAGCAGAGAAAAACGCAATTCTTTAAATTAACGATGTAATCCAGAAGGCTTTTTGTGGTGCAGAAAGTTGCTCGAAAAGCCGCAAACGCGAGGTGGCGCCACATGCCTGATAATTGACTGTCTGCGGAGCATTAGTGCGCCTGTGCCATTTCCATGTCATACACAACGTTACCGATACAATTTTTAAAAATTGTTACCTGAGCTCCTGGTTGTTATATTTATTAAATGGGGAACCAAATGAAAAAGAAGAGTATAAGTTACACAGAATAATATATCCCGCTGGTGTAACTATATACTAATAATTTTAATTGTTTAATTGTTCGCAACAAATGAACCTTACATGGAATAATGTTCACGCTTATTGGAGATAGCTGCTTATACTTCGAGCTTTAATTTATGTCCTCGCACATCATGTTCTCCTGATACAAATCCACGATTTTCAGTCGAAATTTTTGCCAGAAACCCAGAATTTAATGTCCCCGGAAATTCCTGGATTGTGTACTGAGTGCTTTAATTATTCTCGCAGTAGGTTTATTTTTACAATTTTCCCGCTTTGGAAGTTTGCAATTGAAAGTCCTGCCACGGGGCTACGTGTTTGGGGGATAGGAATTGAACAGTGTAGTACCAAAGGGAGTGTTAATAACAACAAACAGTTCATTTCGTTCAGTCAATATTTATTCAAACTAATTCACACAGTACAAATTACATAATTATTTAAATAGTTATTACGTAGAAATTTGTAAATTTCAATCATAGCAAGTGTGCTTATGCATATGCAACTTATGCATATGTGAATTTTGAACATTCTCGATTTTGTATTTAGTGCGCACTTAGTAGAACATATTAAAATCAATATTACTTAATGAAAGAAGTATTAAAATTGATATATCAGTCAAATTCAATAAATTTACAATAAAATAATTAACAGATATACATAACAATTGATTGCCGAATTACTCTGAATTAAACTTGCGCACTAAAAACTGCAAACTATTGACACCTATCTAAACCTATTGATTGAACTTTTGTCGTCTCTGCAAATTTCATTGTGGCAAAGAATAAAAGCTTATCTTCAAATTGTTAAATTCAATGTATATGATAGAGAGCGTGAACATCATTTTCTATAATCTGTTCCAAACGTTATGAATGACACGGAAATGGTAAGGGTATTTAATAATTCGGAAATTCGGGCAGCACGAATAAATTTTACGATTCGCCTATTCATATATCTCGTCGGTGACGATCTTCACCGTTTTTATTTTATTGTGAGGTACAATTACGAAAAAAAGATGGCGCCATCGATCAAATGGTAGCAACCAGTCATTCGTATATATCTTACGTATGAACTTCCTATCCATCAGATTTATGGTTCCCGTGCGGCCGCTCGTAACGTACATAATGTTGAATGTAGATATAGCTGTTGAAACGGCACGATGCCGCTGCTCCTCGTATTTTTAGAATTATTAACAACCTGCAGAGTAACGATCACGTATTGAATGTCAGACCAAGCTGTTTGTGATAGATATGCCTCGCAGACGGCGCCAGGCTTCTCTCTGCCAATAACGAACTACTCGTCATCGCGGCCTTTCAGATCGTGTACACGCGCGAAACCGCCTTTTTACAACCTCCACGTAAACCGTTGATCGCCGAATAACAAATAGCAAGTGAAAAGTTCGTCGATGGCGGACAGCAAGGTAAGCGAAAATCCTTCGCCGAATGGTAATTGCTCGCGCAGCAACTTGTACATACGTACATACATCGCAGACTGTCGTTCAACTTCGAGGTTATCGCTTATACGTGCACGCAGTGAGTCACGAGACGGTGCATGAGTTTTTTGGTTAAACTTTTTTCTTCCGCGTAAGCAATAATACACGTTGCGGCACGCAAAAGGAAATCGTGGACCATAAGTGGACGTCTTATTTTTACGAGCGTGACACATTCAATTCTTCTCACCATGATCAAACACATGGGACACTTAATACACACTTCACTGTGTGTTAGGATTGTACTATAAATATCTGTGTTTAGTTACATGCCATTTGAATCTCGAGTCAATTTGTCTCAATGCAATAGACAATTGAAATAGACTTTAATATACTTCAAACGATAAAGGGTGGCAGGATGGGGTTCGTTTATTATACAGTATGTGTATCCCTCTTTCGCCGGTATTCGACTTTCCTTTGGCGCCCACTGATAAAAGTGTTTAAAAAAGATTCGCCAGCGTCGAACATGAAAATCTGTCGGCGTGTGCGATAGTAATAATTGCTAGAATTTTGTGTTTAGATGGAAGTTTCTAACAGCCCTCGCTGCGAAAGCTCGATGAAACTGGCGTAATGCCTCGTGCAAGGATAACGTTCGTAAGATTTTTTTTCATGTGCCGCGGGTCTGCGACGCGTCCACGATCGATGCGCCATCTTGTCCTCGCGGAATGACGTTGCCAAAAATGCACCGCTCGTGAACCGTTCAACAGGCTACACGGGCAACTCTACACACCGTACGATAAACGGTCTTCGTTTACACGGCCGTCTATGTTTTCCCTTCGACCGGGCACGGTTATCAATTTCCCCCGGACATTGGAAAAATATTATTCCAAGTCGAGGCCAGATTGTTGTTCCGACGTCCGACGAAATTCCGAGGGGATGATTTTTCGATCCGATCCTGCGCTTAGAATTTCGCAAGTTTAGATAAGCTAATATTTTGTTGTAATAAACCGTCGGCTATAGTGGCATTCTTAAATCGAACAATACTTATTATTCGAATAAATACACCTTTATTTATTGTGAAGAAAGTATTGCTATTTCGGTTATGCCTGTTCCGATTCGCACCGGGGCTTGACTAAAAAAAACCGTACAGAACTTGTGTGAATGTTACATGCATTGTACTGTTGTAATGTTTCCTGATGCAGCGATTCTATTAATAGTAAAGTTCTATTACCTTCTGCGATGTTTCTCTCCGGAGAAAGTGAGCAAACCAGACTTACTCAAAAGTCAATATGTAGAATGATACGCGACACGTTGCATTAGCCTTTCGATATCGTGCGACCACTTTATCGAAATTATATCTAAATCGGGCGAGATTTTCGCTGCTTCAACACCGTCAAGCCAACCGTCGCAAGCCTGTGCGTGCATATGCATAATGGCACGAGAACGGCGCCAACATTCCCATCTGTCGACGTGTGTGCATCGTAAAATGTTGGACCGCGACGCATTCGCGCGTGGATAAGAGCGGCGCGTGTGGGTGGTGTGCTACATAGGGAATTATAAGCTAAATCGGTGGCGGGGAACGCGAACCCAGTGTGCAATGTAGGTAAATTCTGACGGCGTACAGGAATGTCGTATAATTCAGCTATTAATCGATGCCTGATTGCCACTAACGTGGAATCCGATTAATGGAATCGTTGATGGCCGGGAAATAAATGTTTTCTCGCTTATTGACTAGCCTTTGACATTTTGTTCGTTGGATGAAAATCGGCCTTTCGTCGATCGTTGATTGACGTCAGTGGAACGTTCAGACTATTTGCAATCGCCTATCTTGTGTAATAATAATTGCGAGTTAAAATGGCACGTTTTATTGCACGAGATTGTTTCACGACTACTTTCTAAGCCAATCGATCAATTTTATGGAAAAATTGTTTCCGGCAATAGAAAATTATCGGGGGTTATAGAAATTCGACTTTTTCTTTTTAATGGCAAATTCTTATTCGTTCCTGTTCAATAAACTATCTAAGCAAGTAAACTATAAATCGCTAGTGGTCGTTAATTAACGCCGTTCGAACTGCAAACTATTTATACTCGCGCCATTGACAGCACAGATATTTCCAATGGGTGCAAAAAGCGGAAATAGGTTTACGAGTTCGATATTAATTTCTGGGCGTCGCGATCGAACTTAACAACGTGATTTACCTATCGTGCTCGCGACGCCGGTTAAATGTAATTTATTTTACAACCGTGTAATTCGCGTCAGTGGCACGAATTTACTGATATCAGCTGCCCCTTGGAACAGACTGCGTTTCGATGACGAAATAAATTTGATTAGAAAAGAAATTGCTCGAGTTAGGTGTCGTCGTATTAACCATATTACTCTCGCTTTACCCCGGAAGTTTATTTCGATCTTATTATTATTCTCCACATGTGATTAATGTGGTGCAAAAAAATAACATAGTTCGGTAACTGAAACAACCCTTGTTGCTAGAGAAAGAAGATGATCGCTTTGTATATAACCCAATTGTACTCTTCAATTTTTCGTTATTGTTGTAGAAAAAAAGCCGCCATTCATACCGTGCTAGTTAATGAATTAAAAACAAGAATCTTCTACGGTCATACAAAAATTAACCTGGATAGTTCTTATAAGAGTGCTATAACTTGCTGCCCAATGCCGCCATGTTGGAGAATCCGCCAGCCATATTGGTTTCCCTCAGATAATCCCATTACAGTCGATTTCTCATACATTTGTTTAAATATATTCTGATACAGATGCTATTATTATTATTTGTTGCCAGTATTATTACTACTGTTACTACTACATTATCATTATTATTATTATATCAGTCTCGCGAGCAGAAGCCTTTACAGCGCTGTTGAAACACGCGATGAAGCTCTTCTCACGACTCCTAAGATCCCTGTCGACGGCCCGTGAAATATCGCCATTCAATTTTGGCTGTGTACTTTAGGACGAACTCGGCGGTCTTCCAACATTCCTTTCGTTAGCACGTCAAGAATTACGAGCCATCCATCTCGCACGTGCTCGAAGCCGGCCGGAACCTCTGAATCGCCGTGCTAACTCCCCTCGCGAAAATTCCCTAGCCTCGATGCTTTTCGTCGCCGACGATCTTAACGCTTCCAGAACGCCAATACACATTTCGACGGCCATCGGGCCACTTCGGTGCAGGTCGCTCCATGCATGCGCGAAAAATCTGTGTAAACACGCGCACACAAGGGAGCCTAAAACGTATCCGACGTGAAACCATCGCGGAAGGATCGGCACGTTAACGATCATGCGCGTGTAGGACGAATAATACTGTTCCTTGGTCCGACCCTGCTTAGAGTATGGCTCCATCATATGGTCCCCCCTAGTACAGGAACCATATAGATTTACTGGAACGTGGTCAACACTTTCTGAGGCTTGCCTCTCGCTTCACTGAAATACCAGTGTCTCCTCCCTGCCGTGACTATGAACCTTATCTGTCTCGCTTCAGGATATTAACCCTTCAGCAACGGCGTCTTACAGCTGATCTGTTATTTATTTACGAATCAGATGATTCCCTGCCCCGACATTCTTTCTCAATTACAATTACACGAACACTCACCGGACTCTCTATGGGAGATTTAATTGCTTCAAATTTTGCAATTGTCTCAATTTTTTGGGGACTTCCTTTATAGCGTTTAAGCAATCCGTTTTAATTGCGGTAAATAGTAAATAGTTATTAATTTTTCCGTTTTTAAGAATTAAGAACTGTCTTCTTACTCTGTCCCATTTTATTTTATTTTATTTTATTTCAATTGTTATTCTTTTCTGTATTTCTGTTTTAATCTTTGTACTGTATATGATACTATTACTTTCTGTGTGACACAATCCCCTGTATACTAAAGGGTTCTCTAGCCCGTTGATTAACGAGAATATATTATTATTATTATTAATACCACGACTCGCACCATGCAGTGGGTACAGTCGAGGGCAACAGCCGTCGATTTCAGACGCCGTCTCGCAAATATAGATCCCAATTCGCAACAGCTTCGTTATTAGGCGTTTCCCTTCGAAATGGTATCGCGGTTAATGTGTTCTATTTATAAATTCGAATGGAAATCCGGTGATTTTCGTGCAATTGTTTCTGCCTTTGCGCTTGTTCATATAAATAGAACGATACATTTGAAGAACGAAAAAAGAGTGGGGAGTTTCTAGGAAATTGTGGACGCTCTGAAGTGCACTAATGATTTACTGCGTCGATCGCTGCGTACCAGTGCTGCCATCCGTTTGAAATAAATTTCCTATACCATAAGCAAAGCCATCGTACAGGTTGCAATCCGTAAGGCGCATCCCCGGGTATAAATACGATTGAACACCGTTCGCCTTTGAAGGATATTATATCGTTCCGATTCTATGAAACTCCAGAAAGATACACAAGGTTCAAAGTGTTCTGGCATTACTGTGCTCAAGGGAACGGGACGATAAGCTCATCGCAGCCGTGTATACGAATACGCGAATGTATATGCGGTCAGACGTGTGGACTAATAGATCCACGCGAATATATACTTGCGAATGCAGAAGGGCGAATATTTCTGCCACGGGTACAGACATAGACCCATTATGCACATATACATGTTAAGAGCATATTATTTACATACAAGTATTTTATATTCTATAATTTATTATTTAATTTATTATTTATTATTTAGTATTTAATATTTTATAAATTTTATATTTTGTTTATGTACTAAAGAGCATAGACGTTAATAGAGTTTGACGTTAGGAGAAAATTTTGAACACCATTTCTCGCATGATTGTTGCTCCGTTTCGAAACTCTATTATTATAATTCTATTTAAATTCTTTAATAAGCAGAATAATCGTGACACTATATTTCTAGTTTGTTGCTTCTTTTTTTTTAATATACTTGTCGTTATTCCCATAATTAGTGGTATGGTACTTTATCGATCATAGGTACACGTGCCTCTAATGATTAATGACGACGAATTTAATTGGCTGGCAAAAAGTATCCGTATTAAGTTTTGATTTCCTTGTTCATCAGAAAAAATCGATATCTACTGCAAACATCCATTAGCAATTCAATGAATCCGGCCGATCGTGATTCCATTAGCAATTATTTAAAATTTATCGTAATAACGTCGACACGACGTCATGCACGAAACACAATGAGTAGTTAGCAGTTAGGAAACGTGTACGCAACAATACCTTCGATGCAGAAATTTATGGCCAATTACATGCTTCCGGCCATAATGTGAAAATGCACAAAAGTATGGTCAATTAATTGCTCGTGCGGAACGCCGGTGAAAGTCAGTCGATTATAACGAGCTGACGATTACAAGGTTTTCTTTTTATTCCTTGATAATGCTTCACGTCCTTTACTGTTGTACAGCCGCCATGAGGACAATGAATACTTCAGAAATCAAAACCGATTTGAAATTTTTCATATGGAGTGTACCAAAAGTCGTCATATTTATTAATACTGCAATGTCTCTAAAATGTACACCTGTGTTATTCAAACATATATTTGCACACATGGCTCTTGTAAATTGTAGCTGAAGACAGTTGGAAGTATTGATCGGTGTGCGACAAACATTTCTACTGTTTAAGGTTGCTGTAGTGAAAGGATTAAACATCCGGTTCGTCAAATCGCTAGTAGACAATTGATTTATCGGGACGATAAAATAACTCTTTTATCTAACGACAACTTGTACACAGTTGATTTTATTGGCAATTCTGGGCAAAGTAACGCGAACGGACCACGACTACCGGCAGTTAAAACCTTGATTCTTGGTGTCGTTCTCTGTTAATGACTTTTATGTCGTACAGAACAGTCGGTTAGTTTATGGTGATTCTTGTGATTTCCTTCTTGAGGGTGTTTAAGCCCTTTCACCTCGTTACTAAAAAAAAAAACAAGCAAATTTTTGAAATTCACTAAATACTTGAATTTTTAATAATATCAGGAAACAGAAACACGTAATACAACCACTTAGACAGTCTGTTTAATTAGATAAGGCATAATAAAAATTAATTATCCAAATAATTGCAATTTATATGACGACCCGATATGCCCTCCGCAACGAAAGGGTTAAACGTAACCATACGAACCTCTGTGTCCGTGAAGGCTATAAATATCTAACCTGACCTTCGATAATTTTCTTTCATTTATGTTGTTAATGTTGGCCTTTTCATGGCCTTATTCGTGTTTCATTATTGAAGAAAAAAAACGCATGTAATATCGAGAAATGTTAATTGGTATCGATTAATGTGTACAAGCATTAGTTTTAAAATCGAACAACATTTATTAACGTCTCCCTCTTGCGAGACCTCTTCGATCTGATTTGCCCTGGCCGTGCTCGATTTCTGCAATTTTATCGGCTCCGTTGCCGTTTGATAAATGGGGACGAGGGACAATCGTGGCTGGAAAAATGCGACTCCCGCACGAGAGGAGATAAACCAAACAGAGCGTAGCAGTCCGGAATAGAAATTCCTATTAAAATTAACTGCACCAGCGATGACTGATTGTGGCATCATTAACTTCAGTCATCGATCAGTCAATAATATAAATTCCTAAATAGATTGAACTCAATATTGATATTAATTAAGAATGTTCATTCTCGAAATATAGATAGAAAAGGGAATTCTATATGTATATATATAGTGGACCAAAAGCCACTATCTAGATTACTTATAACCGCAAATTTCGTAAAAATATTAATTAGGAAATTATTTCTTAATTCAAATAGATTTGTTTCCCAATTAGATACTTCTCTAGCAAAATGCTGGAAGATGATGTTTCAAACTGACCCAGTGAATTTTGCCGCGTTGGGTATTATAGAAATGGAAAATATATAGAGTAGAAGAATTATAGCTTCTTTTAAATCAATCGACTGCTCAAGTTTACCGAAGAGTTACCTACCCCATAAATCCCCTTTACCAAACGATCTCCATATATATCGAGGCATTTTCAAGCATTCTCATTTTTCCACTTAGAAACGATATATTACCCAGATAGGTCTCGCTGTGAAGTACAGACACAAAACCGTGGAAAAAAAGAACACGCCAAAGAAGCATGATAGTGAAAGAAACTTCGCTTCGAGGGGCACAAAAAATGCTGCAGGGAACTACTTTATCAAAAACGAAATTTTAACCACCAGCCACTTTATCTTCCTTCCGTCGATGATTTACGCGTAACGCGATCTTCGCTGTAAGAAAGTGAAAGATAGAGGGGCGCGGAATAAGAGGAGGCAAGCGAAAAACGACGAAAAGGAGAAAAGAAACGCGGTTGTCATAAATATCGCGTCTCTGCTTTCTAAACCCGTCGCGTAGTTCCCCTTTGAAAAACCAGCCTTACCACTGAACCTCTAAATCGAACGACGCGACGCGACGCCGAGACACCGGTGACAAGTGGACACACCGCGACGCGATACGGGTCTCGGTTTCGTGCCGGTCATTCACGACTCCATGTGAAATTAAGATCGATTTCACGTCTAACGAGCGTCGCGTTCGCCTGCTGGGTGTCGCGGAACAAATAAGAAGGGCGGGAAACAGAAAGATGAGATCGAGCCGGTTGGTCGTTCAACCCGAGACATTTGCAACGGACGGCGCCCGTGATCCGGTCAGTTTGGTGAAGAACGTGAGAGTAAGTTGCCCCTGGTGCATCGCAACCAGTTAAATAGAGACAGTATGTAAAAAAAGAGTGGTACGAGCGAGTCGACGAGCGAAAAAAAGCAGAGAAAGTCTGCGCGCACGTCGTTAGATGGGCGAGGACAGAGAATGATACTGGAAACGGAAAGAAGGAGGAGAAAAAAGTACGATACTGGTGAAAAGGATGACTAGACCGAGCGAGCTAGACAGAGTAATGTATCGAGGAGAATCGAACGAAGTAGGTGACTGGGAGATCGTGGGCAGTGGAAAAGAGACAGAGCAACCGGCTGCGAGACGAGTGGAAGAAAGAGGAAGGCCGTGAGTACGTTTGAATACAGTAAATACGTGGGACGGATAATACTTCCCTGGCGCGTGTAATATACCCGTCCGGTGGCGCCGGCGCCTGCATACATTGCTCTTTCCCTCTCTCTCTTTCTGTCTAATAACGAACATTACATTTGCTCCCTCCCTCATACACTCACGCCTTTTCATTCTACTACCTGCGTTGGTAGTGCAGCGTATTTATAGTGTATTATTATTATAGTATGTTTATGCGACATGACACAGATTCTTCAGCGACGCCCCCCTGGGAAACCTATGTACCTATGACCTATGGTCATGTCCGGTGTGCGCCAAAATTTTCGGAGTACATACATACATATGTATCTCTAGAACGAGGTTATGATTGTACATATTAAGATCGTCGTGCGTTACGATCCCAAGCGTTTATTCTTAGTGGGAAATATAAACGAAACGTATCGTTGTCGCGCGTCGATTTTTGAACGTTTGCTTCTTACTACGTCATTCGGGGGGGGGGGGGCTGTTACGCGCATCCGAATCCTGGATATGTAATTGAATCGGGTAGTATAATGCGAGGACGATGACGGAACGCGCGGGCCACGCTTCTATGCCGATGTTTGTGTTAATTGCCGGTGTTATCGCAATTACGAGACGATTATGGTCGGTCGAATTGCGTCGGGGATTGCCGTTTTACTGTTATTAAGCAACCACAGCAACCGTGCTGGCGTCATGAAAAAGTGTAAGGAGAATCGTTAACGAACGAATGGAAGGACGCGGGGTTATTCCATAGCGGAGCACATAACCTCGTAGCACGCGAAAATTCGTCGTTCCGTACTTTGGTTAAGTTCCATTGATTTACACGGTGACGCGGTCCGCGACTCGTGTGCACGTGTATATGTAGCTACTATTTAACAGTACGACGCGTCATGGCGGAGACTGGATGTTTACCATCGTGCAGAAGAAAGAAGGAGAAAAGGAATGAGACAAAAAGCGAAACGACACACCACATCAGGTCTGTGTTCATTTAAATTTTTCCTCTTTGGCGCCGTAATTAATTGACCTCATTGCCGACGTCGGCTCGCTGCGACTGTTTTTATTCCGATCGCTTATCGGTAATGAATTTGCCTGAACGTCGTAAATAAAACAACGCTATCGACAAGCGAATTTTTCTTCTATTAGAATTCTCTGCAATATTCTTTGCGTATACACATGCACGCATATTGGTTTGACCTGCACGGAATGCGAATACGTTTTGAAAAGCGATCCTTGCTTTCAATCAGCACGATTTTTCTCTCCGCGTATTTTTCAACGGCGCAGACGCTTAATGTATCCCCGTTAAAGTTGGATTTATCGTATAAAAAGTCCTTGAAAACGATTGGAGCATGCCAAATGGTTGCACGATCGCGAGATATACCCGAAATATAGCGATCGCGGCGGCGCCCTCGATCCGGTTTAATTAACGAGTGGCGATGCCGCGAATAGATCGGCGACGAGCAATAATAAATCGTTATCTCGGTCTCGAAACCGAACGATCCTGGTGGTCTGTAAGAATACGTAAGTTGCGGTGGCAGGTCGAATGTAAATGAGCAGGACGCCGCTTGTTCGACGCGTTTTCTGTTCTATCGTCGCCATGATAAGGTTTGTGACAGCGCGTGAAATGAGATCGACAGGGTTAATGGTCGATTGATTTTACGCGGGAGACGTATTTCGTCGGGCTCGAGCGTGTTCTAACCTATAACGTGCTATCGCAATTCTGTTGTCGAACGACATCCATATCGTCACTCCAGAAATCAACAGATTGAGCGTTAACATTTGAGTGGCGGTTCTGTAATGCAATATGTATTCCCATTCTTTTTTATACACTTTACCAGTTTTATTCGAGTGGACGAATAACTATGATAAATCCAATATTTTTCAACTATCTTCACATTTTAATTTATTCTTACGCATAGTATTATTTCTTCGTGTTTTACATTGGTGAAACTTCTAAGTTTAAGTGGAAGATAATTAAAATTGAAAATTTGCATGAATTATATTACAATAGTCAATAGAAACACGTGTCTAAGTTCAAGAAAATTATATAAACCCATAATCAGTAATTTATTTAAAGCAATCGATAGAGCTCATTTACTGACTCAACAAATATTTCTAAAGAGCGAGAAACTTAAAATATGCAAATTTCTTATCTTATCTTATTGCCCGAAAATATTGGTCCAATTCCATTACAGCGTAATCCATTAGGTAACTGATTGACCATCGTGGAAAATATTCCTGGTACAATCACTCTCCTTAAGAGAAGCACCTTGTATTAGTCTATCTTCGTTCAAGGATAGACGGGTACTCGAGTGATATTTATGGGCGTTTCTTGTATGCAACCGATCACTGTCGAATTATCATTTATCGTGACGTTACTCACTTACAAGTGTTGACCCAATGTCCATCATTTCCCCATTACCTCACGTTCGCCGAACAATCGATGCTACCCATCCGGCGTTCCCTTAAATTCGTCTATCAAGGTGTCCCTCGCCTTCTGGTCGGTCTCGATTTCAGAAATCTGCGCAACTGGCGATGATCCAAAGCCCATGACGGTTTATTACGGAGAAAAGGATGCAACCGTTCGCTCGATCGAAACAGAAACACGCGTCGACTGCGATTGATCGCGGTCTCTTTGCGTTTGTATTTTCTCTATGCGCACGCGGATACCGTCGATAAATCATTCAACCAAGTGTTGCTGCTGGAATGTCAATTGCGACGTGCTTAGCTATGCGTCTTGGTAGAATCTTCATTTTTTTCTTTTTTTTTCGTCGCGTATCGAAGTAATGAAGAATTGAATAATTGAATATTCACGATGGGACAAAACTTCTGCGGCCATATGGGGTCGGAGAAGAGTATTTTGTTTTAAGATCGATACACACAATCGAGTCGAAAGTAAACCGGTGTCGTTGCACATGTTAGCACACGATAAGGCTTTGGCGCCCGCTGTTATGGACACCATAAGACCGTATGACCCCGCACAGAATAGCACAGGACCATACGGCATGATACAAGACACCAAAGTCTTACGGGACATGATATAGGAGACCAAGAATGCGTAGAATAATGTAAAGCCAACAGACATGATGCAGAACACCATTGGTTCGCAGGACACTGTGCAAAGACACAAAAGGCTATGGTATATGGTATAGAATGTCCATGGGGTTCGATACAGGACACCATAAGTCCATTGAACTCGATACAGAACATCACAAGCCTGTAAGGTTAAGTAAGGGAACTCTTTAGTTGTTTGGAGTCCCTGTGGATTTCGATCATCCCAATAACCCCAAGCAAGCACCCCAAGGAATCTCAAGGTCCACAACTATCCGATGAACTGCACGCAAACCTAGACATTCTATATCTAATTTTGAATAATCCTATAATCGAAATCGCGTTGTTCCATGGATTACTCTCGAAAGTAATTTATAAAAGAGACAACAACAAATTCCCATTAACCCCATCTCTAATCCAAACACTCTAAGGACAAGCACAGAATGCACAAAAACCACGAAAGACGCAAAGCCAACTCCGATCCACTCTCTCCTATCAACACAACCACATCTGACGACCGTTCTGAAAAATTCCAGATACCACGGTGCATCGCGATCAACTACCTTCCAGCTCACCGTCAGCACCATCGGCATTCACCGTGCGCCGCGTTTACCTGAATGAACGAGCGCGTCAGGGGGGAAAGTATTTTCAAGAATCACCGTTCGTGTATCGTATCGCCGGGGCAGGTGTCTCGGCTGAGGCGCCGGAAGGTCGTAAACCGTTTCGGACCACGAGGTTTCTGCCAAGGTAGGGCATTATTTACACCTCGTGGCGCGCTGTAAAATCGCGTATACACCCGTGTTCCCTTGCTACGCCCGTGGCCAAACGCGTTCAGGTTCATTTAAATTACACAGGACGACCGTTCCGTTTCGGTCCTCTCTCTGTGTTATATACACAAGGCCCGCGTGATCAAACGTGCTTCCGCACTCGACTCCTGGATTATCCAGTTTGAGAGGCCCCGGACGGGACCAGGTGAAGAAGGTATACACAAGCGGTGGTGGTGGTAACTTTATTCATCGAGCCGGCCGGTGTCAGCCTCGGTTTTTCGTAGAACCGGCCATTGTCTTGGAGATTAATGGTGCCGCGGAAACCGTTCATCCTTACAGACACCGTAGACCCGAAAGATTTCGCTCCTTTTGTGCCACCAGTACGTCCTCCTCTTCCTGTTGCCCCTTTTTGCTTTTGCGTCGTTACAACACCGACGAAACACGGGGTGGTCAGCCCCGTTTCATGTCCATTCAATGGCCCATCTCGAACGTGGGCTATTCGAGGGTTGAACCGTGGGTCTGTCTCGCTTTCTCGGCCTTTTCACGCGCGTGCCTGTTCGTGGCGAGACTACTTAATTGCCGGATGAAATTAATCACCGGCCTCCGACCGATCTTTTGTATACAACGTGCTGGCGATTCGGCTGATTTAACGCGTTCCACGCTGTCCGCATGGGAACCAACGATGGTGCGAGAAGATGGAGGTGGTGAAAAGGGACCATGATGCGTCGCGAGATCTACGGGGTGTCGTTGAAGTCGCTTTGGGCCTCAGAGTTTTGAGGCTTGCGGCCTGTGGGTTACCTGCTGCTTTTAGGGTGAGTAATTTGTGATTTTCGGGAAGAAAGGTGTTTATTTGTGTAATTAGGCGGCGCATGCTGCTTTGCTTTATTTTTATTATGCTTCTTGTATTATATGTTTTTATATGTTATCTGATTTATGATAGTTTCGTACGTTACAGTGTTAAATATTTCTTACTCAACATTTATAGAAGTTTTTTAATTCATAATATTAAAATACCAAAGTCCCAAGAATGAACATAGCGATAAAGTCACGATAATTGTCCATCATCGATTCGCAAATGCTTTCCAACATTCATTTTTGTACATTTCATTTAACGTCAGGCGATTTCTCATAAAATTGATGCGATTGTACGGCACGTAATTATTGCAAACTATTTCAACCAAATACGCACGCCCTCCTTTGAAACGATCGAATGAAAACGTACAAAGTTCCTAGTTTCTGTTCGCCTCCACTCTTCCCATGTTCGCCACGATCGTTGCTTTTCCTCGGCGCCAGCAGCACTCGAGGCTGCTGACGTGCTGAGATTAACGCTGCAATCTGTCTCGTAAACGATCGGACAGCGAAATAATGCGATCGTCTCTCGCGCGAGAGTGTGTTTTTGAATACAAACGTCGGGACGGATGCCTGCGCTGGTCGCGTTTATTTAAGCCTAAGGTCACCCTGTCGTTGCCCAAGGATATATCGATCTCACACTATGTATACACCGACACGATCATATTTTAAGCTTGCAATTAAGGGTGGGCAATGCAGATTTCCGCATGGCTGTCCTGAAACATTTCGCATTCCTCTTTCGCCTGGACTCGTGAAAAATTTGAGGCAACGAAAAAACGTAAAACAAAAACTCGCCGACAGGCGAATATTGTTAAATCGGCGCGATGTTTATTATAGTCCGCAGACAACGAGCCACCATTAATACGCCATATCTTCGCGGGCTGATCTATAATCTGCGACAGCGTTTCACGATACCGTGTGTGTTGCTTTTGGCCCGGTTTCAGATAAATGTTTATGGTCGATGAAATTATTTCGCCCACTACATTTTTCCCCCGGGAAATATCGATCCCGTTTATACTCTAATTTTGTCTAGCCATAATCGTCATCGATTCAACGTATACATACATACATACATGCGTACGCATAGCCATTAACCCCGATGCATCGTAATAAATCTTTAATTCCAATACATTTTTAATTGCAATATTAGAAAAAATAAACCGAGACGGTATTCGAGATAGGCATTTTAATTTCGAACGTATATAGAATCGAATATGTAACAACCGAAGAGTACTTTGGACGGTGCTCCGTTCTATTTGTTCAGTAGTACAACTGTATCGTTGGTCTGACTGGTTCAGTTATCACTCGGTATGATACTGCAAATATTTGTAGTAATTCATCGGTAGGTGTATCGTACACGATTGTTGTGAAATTGTGCTTGGGTGGATATGTTTAAAGGGATTTGAATGTATCGGATGTTGGATACTTTCGAGAGATTTAATTAATTGTAATAAATAATAGTAAATGGACATTAGCTTGCTGCTGCATAGAATTTATGGAATATAAATGGAGTTTCATATTTCAGAGTTATTGTCCAGTAACAGGTTGACGAATTAGCCGATCTCTCGTCTACTGAGATTTCAGTGAAAGTGGAAAAGAATGAATGCAGGATTAATTTCGCCACGCGCAGGCTGTAGAACCTCCTCGATGAGGTTTCGAATCTTTACATAAATATTTATTATAAGTGTCGAAGGTCTTCTGGATCTAGTAACGCAGTATTGTTAAATTATTCAAGCAGAAATTAAATTAATTATAGTTCTTGATAATCGTCAGATTGAAAGTTTATATCAGATACACAGGGGAGATATTTAGCTGCTATGACAAATAATTCATCATTTCCTTTATCAATTAAATTCTCAGACTCAGTTAATCCAATAGTAACAACAATGCCGATATTAATAATAATAATAATTGCCTACCTAATATCTCTTCGATAACCATTCCAAATTTCTTCCAAATTCTATTAATCCCTCCAATTTTCCCACTATAGAAAGTCTTTCAATAATTCCAATAGAAAGATCTTCTGCAACTAGAATAGAATCTGCAACAAACATTCAGGCAATATAAACGCTTATTTTACTCACCACATGCTGAAAGAGGCGAACTGTATAGAACCTATATTTAACAATAAACTGAGCAAAAATTGCACAACACATTCATAAGTGGAAGAAACGGTTAAAGCTCAGGGCGAGTGTAGGTTACAAGCGAAATTGGGGTCCAGTTTTGGCATACGCCGACAATGCCACACTCCCTGCATTCCACAGCCAGTCGACAATGTGCATTGTGTGTTTCGTTGGCGTTATAGGTGAGCAACGTCGCGCCGTTGCTTGACTTAATTTCTCGGCTCTTCTGTATACTCAGCCGCGAGACGGGATACATATCTTTGTTAAAAGGGACAGCAGAGGGGTCCACGAAGCGTTACATCCGCTCATCGAGCGTTGAATAGAAACATTCTCTCTTTTCCCTTTCGCGTTCATTTTATTCCCCTTCTTCTTTTTTTCCTCCCTTTTCTCGCCTCTCCTTTGCGGCCCTCCCTTGAACGGTCCAAGTCGCCAAGAATCTATTAGATTTGTCATAGACGTGCTCCGTGAATAGTCGGGGGTTAGATGATCCTTTTACGCCCGTCTATCTTCCTTTTTTCTCCTTCTTTCTCACGTTCGTCGTTCGTTTCTTTCTTCGACCTGTTTTTTTTCTCCTCTCCTTCAATCTTCTGTCAGCCGACGTATACATGTATATATACCTGCGAAAACGCAAGATGCAGCGTCAGAATTCGATCGTAAAGCCCCTCTGCCACAAAGGGGTCCCCCGATGATTCCTCGAAGTAATTGAGTTTCTTCTTGTTTCATTCGGCGTGTGGTCCACGCGCAAATGATCCTCTCGCGCGCCACCGTGGGCGACACACACTGGAATCGCCGCGATAGCGAATTGAAATAAATCATTTCGTGCCCTTTTGTGCGCCACCACCATCACCATCGGCTCCGCCTTCGAGTTTCTTTATTCCTCGTATCTCTATTTTTGATCTTTGACTGGTGACCGATTGAAATCTCGACATGTAGGACTTTTATTCCGCCAGACTTTGTAAGTTCTTGGGCTAACAATGATTCAGAGGGGTCCCCCTTGATCCTATGGTTCCGTGGTGGACGGTAGAGCTTACGGTCGAGATAGAAATGGTTAATAATATACAGTTGCATATGAATTTTAATTATGCAGCCCCATGTATTATTATTAATGAAAATATTTCACCACTTTTATATTTTTCAGAATTGTATCCTAGGTATTGTGCAAGCATGTGTATACCCCCAAGCGTCGTTGCTCTCGTACAGATACCGTTAATAAGAATATTTACGGCGCCAGTTGCTCTTTTACGGCTTTATTTCGGGGATCGTATTGGGGTCGATGGCGGCGTGCCTATTAAAACTGTACGGACTGCTGAAAAACATTAACATTATAATGGGAAGTTGCGAAATTAATTTCCATGCGTGAAGTGACGCAATAGGTAGAGTCTTGTTGACAATGACACGGTTCTCAGTGAATCATCTTCCATGATTATTTGCGAAACACGAAATTCTCGTCACGTTTCTTAAAATCCTTTTCTCGTTATACACTTTATTTTCCTAAACTTGAAAGTCTTCTTCGTATGCGACGCCGTTATATTAAGCCGGCGTTGGTAATTCTGTTCTTGTACGCGTTATTTTATAACGTATTCTCTCGGTAGGTCATCATCGTGACTGATGCATTATTAGTATTATGCGAGACCCGTGATTCACGTCGGATTAAACATTACTACGAACAATGTATCTTTCATAAACTGTAACACAACATAAACGAGGCGTAGAGCACGCGCGTTTCTTACGAATCGCGAGCTTTTCCATCGAGTGTCGCTCGAGGTCGCGTCAGCCAATGATACGCGCGAAATGCATGCGCGAGGGATTACCTTTTGACGTGTGCGCATCAGTCGCGCGCACGAGACGTGTCAGAGACGCGTAAACGTCGCGGGAAAGAACCACGCGCGGTTTATCGTCGGATTAGATGTTTTATTGCCGGTGCTCGTTTTCAAGACGATCCTCCAAGTAAAGAAAAATAAATAAAAACATTGTGTATCCGTGTGGCACCTCTCTCTTTCTCTCTATAGCGCAGGCTCAAAGACGAAGAGATAGAGAAAGACGGATAGAAAGCGTCGCTCTCAGGCGCGGCGGTCTTCTGTCCGCGAACAAAATCTGCCGTAAAATTCGTTTCGAGGCGGAAGATATTTTTCTTGGAAATGAATTCACCGAGCGTCGTCCACGACGAATGTGCATCCGGCTTAATGCCCTGCTGCAGAACGAAGAATGCCGCAGGTATCTCACGTGGAATCTGCAAAAGCGTCGTCCCCTCTCGCCTTCGAACGCGGGACGACGCAGCCTCGGCTCTCTTCGCCATTTTTCTTTTCTCACCTTAAGGCCTCACACGCACACGCTTCTCTCGCCCGCTTCCCCTTCCACGCTCGCCACCCTACCTCCCTACCCAGACTCCTTCGCGGTCCGCGACGTCACCGCAGCCCCTTCTCTCTGCCTTTGTCAGTTCCATTGCGTACTCCCTTACCTCTATCCTACCTCCTCGCGATACTAGTCGCTCTCTTCTCTAGTCGACCGTGCACAGGCAAAAAGTATAACGGCGCGACGATGAGACGACCGCGCCACGATGTCGACAGACTGTCCTGCGAATTTTTACAAGCCGCTTAGCAATTAGTCACCCCGTCTTAGGAACGATTTCGTAACGAGTTTGCCGCTGCCAGTCCCACCGGCGGAATCGTGGAAGAGGATGGAAGATTCACGACAGCGAATCTCTTCCTCCGCCTCACCCGTACCGTCTTCTCCGTCGTTGCTTTTATTCTCTCGCCCTTCTCGTTCGTGGTTTCGAATCTGTATCCGGTCGATCTTTGGTGTTCGAACTGCCGAATAAAGGGAGAAAAAGAAGCGGTATCCGTTTCGTGAACACCCTTCGCCGTTCTATTTTTAGTCTCGAGGTGAGATTCAGGGGAGTGAAATGGAGGAGAGTCTGTGGCGTGTCCAACGCGGTGATATTCCGTTCTAGATGGATTCGCAGGGGTTAATGGAGTGAACTGTATTGAAGCGTAGTTTGTCGTTGGTCCGCGAACATAAATTATGTGTATAACTGGCGGCGTTTATGCATGCGACGGGCATACGACGGATTTGCATCGTACGCGCGTCGAACGCATTTAACGGCTACGTCATTTCGACGCGTGTCGAGAATCAACGAGGGCCGAATGGAAGCCACCACGATCGCACCTCCATTCACGGTATCGCTTGGCTCATTGATGTACATATTCCCATGGATACTTATCTCTGTGTATCCCGGAATACCTCTTTCAGCATGGCACTTTCGTAAAACGGCCACGACATTCTGTACGCTGCGTTTACATTGGTATTACATCATTGGTACGAAAAAAAGCTGCGTGAATTCCGCAATAGTAGTATTTCGTTTTTTTTTTTAAGTCTCGCGCACCAGACCAGCTCTGACGCGTTCCTTCATTGAAAATGCATATACATACAGCGCGAAGCATAAAATACTCATCAGTATGTATCAAGAACGAAGTTGTTTCACTCGACTAAACGAGAGATGTGTGAAGCCCGAGAGCGCAAGTGCTCTTTTCTACCCTCGAAGGTATTCCCTGCACCATTACCATAGTTCTAATTTCCTGGTTAATTGTTGTAACGAATGCGATGTGTAAATCGTATTCCAGCATATGCATATCCTGATTAGTCTACGAATACCGCATCCCATGTTATTTCATAACAACCTGTAATGGCGCCAGTACGGTCCTATCGCGTGGTAGGCATTTCATTTCCCCGTTGAGGTGGAGTTTAGGGTTGGGCGAGGGCGGCGTACCATACTACGCATGTGTTACAACTGCCATTTCTGCAAGTGATTGGCGTTAGAATAGAAGACACCGTTAACGCCGTCGCATTAATCATACGATGCACATCTAACACCTCCCAAATATATGTACAAGCCAACACAGAGCTGCGGCAAGCAGAAATGTTTTCCGTATAATCGTGAAAGCTTGGAAATGATTGATAAAAGGGTGAAGTGACAAGGAGTTTCATCCATACGCTTCATGCTTGCCACTCTCCGATACCGGTGTGTTCGCTGCGTCCTGCGCTGCGCGCGGGTCCGTGGTGGTGCTGATGCCGGGCGTGCGCGAGGTGGAGGGAATCGCGACAGTGGTGGTGGTCGCGTGGTGGGGGGAGCACCCACACGCGTGGCGTACACTCGCACACCTCTCGAACAGAGCACAGTCATTCGTGACACCCACCGCGATCGAGGTATCACATGAGTGGACGACACGGGTTCCCTCGTTTTAACCCCTGTTTTCTCTCTCTCTTCGTCTACCATTTCTTCTATGGTACGCATACGTATGCACGCAGGCACACAGTATACGATGTACGTATGCATCGGTTGATTGGCGAAATTTTACAGAGAAGAGAAGTTAGAACTGGGAACACGCGAACGTTATATACTTTACTCGAGCACCGGTGTAGCATACGTGTATATGCATAGATACATAAAGAGTGTTTGAGCTCACGTGCACTTTCATGAACGCGGTACATCGAGTATATAAACGCGTACGCACACACGTAGATGCGAGCAGCACGGGTCCCGCTGCGGCAGCGTGGTCGGCTATCCCCATAAAAGCGTCGGACTCGACCGGCCTGCGCACAGTTGTCATCGTTGGCTACATCGGCGCAACGTGCCTGTGCTCTAGCCGTGTTTCGACGGAGAGTGGAGATATCAGGGTGCTATTGTAAACCTCTCCGCCACGGAATCACAGATAACTGTGGTATACGATTCTTTTTCCACCGTTACCATCCCCAGTAAGAGAATCTCGCGATTATTCTGCGGACACGGAAAAATATGAAATGCACGACGCGTTCGTTGAATCCGCGACGACAGACAGCGACGGGGGGCAAGTGAGCGGAGTCATGGCGCGAGTAGCCGGTTTTTACGAAGAATCGCACGATATTCCCGTAATCGAACGATAGATTTCGAGGACAAAAGGGAGAAAGGAGCCGATAAGATCGACTGTTCTGTTCATCGATAGATAACGCGGCGCGATTATCGCGAGCAATCGTCGCCGAAATCGACGTACATAGTACAACCGGTCGATGGACTGTATAAACACATATTATCACTCGTTCTGCTTATCACGCGAATAAAAATTGAATGAAAGAGAGAAAGACACGCTGTGACATTTCACAGATATTATACATTTTCTATCGAAGATACACGGTGTGTACGGCACGTGGTTGAAAACTATTATAAGAAAAGAGGAGACGAGCCGGTAATACCGAGTGCAAGCGCCAGACAGAGCGACGCTTCCGCGGGCAAAGCCGTGTCCTGTCTTTCGGTGTGTATAGGACAGAGTCGTGCACGTACAGACTCGCAGCGAGAATAAGCACACGTATACGTACACACGCAATTTATATACGCGTATACACCTACGTATCGGTAGACGTGGCGCGTGTACGCGAGCCGTATATACGAAAGCGAAAAAGCGATTCGCCGTGGCGCAAGCGCTAAAGCGCAAGCTTTTTCGAGCAAGCCAGCCGGAGAAGTGAGTGAGAGAGATAGACGGTGCCGATGATCAGATACATCGGATTCAGTGGCGGCTCGGGCGTAGAGAGCAAGTCGAGTAACAGCTTCCCACCAGTCAGTCAGTCACTCACGATCGGCTAGTCAGTCACGGCAGTCACGCGCCGACCGTGTCAGACGCACGCTGGTCTGTTGGTTCGCGTGGAAAGAGGCCGGTGAACAGAGCGAGATATAAACGGGTGAGGAATAAAAACAGGGATTTCAGTGTCAACGTCGTTCATTGGAAACCGCGACCTTTATAACACACGTACGGCGACACTTTCGGACGCGTGCACGTTTTTTTCACGGTGCATCGGTCACGCAGGCCCAATGCAACGATTCACGGTGATCTCTGCGTGATTTTGTGTCGATGATCGCAGTTCGATACAACGGTGTACCCGGCGAACGAAACGGGAGAAACGACAGGCGTACATATTATTCTGAGCGAGTCTTATCGGTATCAAAGACGATCAGCAACAGTCATCGATAGATTGGTCCGCCGGCGGAAAGGAGTGTTTTCGGTTTTTGTATGCATATTGGGTTCGCCACGAATTGGTACGAAGATCTAGCGGTAACCTCTAATCGTGGTCGTGTCAGATGCGCATACCGGCATTATTGCACTGGGAGGAAAAGGACAACTTGTGTGCATGTATATGTGTGTACATATATGTATGCGTATGCGCGGCTCGTAGATAAAGAGTAGTGAGGTGTGGAGGTGCGTGAGGAAGGAGAGTGCGCCGGTTAAAACCGAGACAGAAGGAAGAAGAAGAAATAGAGAGAGAAAGAAGAGGAGTGCCAAGCACGGCACAGCTCGTGGGTCGCCTCGCTCTTTCGTGTCCCTCTCGTGTCTCGAAACTCGTCGCTCGTTGTGTACCGCCTTATAAAACGCGCGCGCAGTAACACGGTACGCGCGACGGCGACGTGAACGGTAAAGAAGTGCGACGGGGGAGACATGGCAAAGAGGTAAAAGTCGTAGGAACATTGTACAACACTTGGCAAAAGAAAGAGAGAAGAGGCGACAGCGTATAAAAAAAAAGAAAAGTAAACGAATATAAATAAGAAACAAGAGCGAGAGAGCAAATGAAATAAATAGACGACCGATCCCTCTCGTGTAGATCAGTGTCGTGGAAACCAGAGAAAGAGAAAAAATAACGAAGCTGCGAAGGCACCTTTAGCCTGTTCAGCCGATGGATGCGCTCGTTCAACGTGTCTCGTACGGTGCATGATACCTCGTCGCGTTATCTTGCCGTAAATATTGCGGCTAGGCACTCTTACCTCTTCGGGCCCGTCGCTGATTGTTTCCAATCATTATCGTATACACGTTCGCGAAAGCCAGTATACCACGCGTTGTACTATCGTTGTGGTCGTCTTTTCGTCATCACCCGACGATCGTCGTCGTTGTCGCGATCTTAGAACCATTGTGTGCCATTATCGTTATTGTTATTGTTCCGTGGATGATCGCTTTATGTCATCGTCGGTGTGCCCGCATGGTATAGGGCCGGGTAAAGAATAAGAAGGTGGTGTGAGACAACACGCAGTGGCCGTAAGGGAGTGCAGAAAGTTTTGTGCAGTGATCGGTCGTTAATAGACCAGTGCCGCGGCTCCGTAGAACAGAGAGAGGGGGAACGTACGCGTGCAGGCAAGGATAGAACGAGACGGACAGTCGTGGAGCAGCTAGCATAGTGAAAAAGAGATAGAAATAGATAATACGAGGGAGAGGGAGAATTGTACCCGGTGGTTTGAAAAGAGACGGATGAAAGCGCGCTATATGCGTTAAGCATCGTGCGCGAGTGCCAGCGGAACGAGACAGCAATTCGGTGATACGCGAACGCGACGAAGAAAGGAAGAAACCACGAAAAGACACCGCGACAAGTCGGCGGATTTTTTATTTTCAACCTGCCGAAAATGCATTTCCACGGTAGTCTGCTGTCAATCTTGCTCGTGGTCGTTTCTTGTCCCTTCACTGCTCGTGCACGCAGAGTTGCACCCCTGATCGAGGAGGATTGGGCGAGGAGGCCTCATCGCGCCGCCGGTAAGTCGCCATTTCAGTTATTTCATTTCAACTTCGTTCTTTTTTACCACTGTATACGCGGCTGCGTGTTTTCACGCATTACGACATAGATTGCTTTCCGTTCGTTTAGCTTAGCCGGGGCTTAAGAGGGTTGTAAAGATATCTCGATGTCGGTAACCCGTGCATATCGTTGTGTACCACGGACCACCGATGCTTTGCTTGTCGTGATTTCGTCAGAATACGAGCTGTTTCTTTTCCTTTAAAGGTTAGAGAACGCTCGAAAATACCGGGTTTCGCCTCGCCGTGACTCCCGATCGGTGTCCCGCCTTTACGTAACGAGAGAGCCACGTGAAAAAGGCGGGAATCGAACTCCGTTCGATTGTCTACTTTGAATCGGTGCCGCCGCGTATCTATTCGTTTATGGCGTGTCGCGTCGTTTGGTGCATTTTAGTTTTACGGACCTTAACGTACTATTTCTTTCCGCGATTGTCAATGTTTTTGCAATAATATATTAGTGAGTTCTTCAAAATGCCACCTCAATTTTATTAAACGCTTCATATTGCTTTCCTTGCTATATCGTGATTCCACAGAACTAGCTAGGATCAGAGACGAAAAGGGTTTCATTCGGGTTGATCGTAATCCGTTGCGTTACAAAATACAGTACGACGCTAAACAATTTGAGCAAAAATGTTTCGAGCGAGGAAATGCGGTTGTATAGCTAGGGATTAATTACAGTTGCTTCTAGATTACGTAGCGTAATACTTACCTTTAATAAAGATCGAGTTACAACGCGGTATCGAATTCAGACTTTAGTAATCAATTTAATGGGGGAACACCGAAAAACCAGCGACAAAGTAGAAAAGAGTGAAAGAGTTTCATAGAAAAATGTTTCATAGAGTTGGCCCAATCAGCTGTCTAATTAGTCGTTCGATGAAACAGGAGCAGCTTTTTCCCAATATATAGAAAGGGGGTTAGTTCCTCGTGGATTATATGGTGCCCGTTCGCGGCAAAAATTCGTGGCGCATGCGCCCTGTTGAATTCGCGTTATTGCGCGTCCCGTGTGCGCGTTAAATCGAATCTTCTACCTACGTATGTACTTCTGTATATGTATATTTCTTCGCTTGTTTCTTCTCGCCGTCAGACACACTAACACGAATCGAACGAAACAGGTATCGCAGAAAAGCTTCACTGTCAGTCGTTGTAAAAGTGTGTGCATCACGCGTGGGTCATCCCGGCGTTATTTGTCAAGTCGGATAGGATGTACGATCTGTAAACATACTTAGCGCAATGATACACCCCGTGGCAGCAGTCGTGTTGACATTTTTGCGTCGTCGTTTGCAACGACTTGTTGCGCCGTGCCGCGGCTGCGCTGTAGTAATTTTCTTTTCCGTCGCATCGTTCAGATTGCACGTATATCTGAACAACCGATAACCCGTTTAACTGCACCCACATACCGAAGAACGGTTTACGTGCGAGTTGAACAACTTCTGAACTATACGCTGACCCGAAATCCGTAAGAAAGGGAAAGAGTAGTTAGACTTGTAATCGCGAACGGTATGGGTAGGGAAATTCTTCGTAACGTACCGCTGGTTCATGAAGAACAAATGCATGTACAGAACGTTTTACTTTCTCTGGTGGAATATGTCTGGTATAAAACAATTTTATGTCCCATCTTTGTCCTCATTTCGATACGTGGCATGCCATTAAATTTGTGTTACTACTATATCTATCGTAACGCTGCTGCAGGAAAAATGTTTAATGGTACAAGTTCCCCCCGTTGTGCACGCAAATAATAAACAATTGTTTTTACGTAACTGTTTATCAATCGACGGAGCAAATGATCCGTTGCAAATGAAATTCCAGATGCTATCTATCAATCGTTGCGTTGCGCCAAGATTGATTGGCAGAATGGTAGACATTGTTCCACGAACGATCCATGTATGAAAAAACCTGAAAGCCTGTCTAAAGTCAAAGGAAATTTAAAGGCCTGCGTACGTACAATATGTTAAGTTTCGAATCCAATTGAAACGGGGACAAATGTTAGCATTCTGATCCTTTACTAGAAAGTCTACGACACTCTATTGGAAATCGTTGTTCGTGGAAAGGTCTTTTAAAAACTATCAGAAATTAGTTAGAAGAACGATGTCTACATAATCTGTCGGTAAATATTCTATTTAGGGCACGTTGAAACATAAAGTGACAATTTTAAGCACATTTTAATGTAATTCTTGTTGGACGTCTCGAGTATCTAGATCTCCCGCCCTCTGTATATTGATAACCATCGAGAAACAGGCTCGAAACTGATACGATATTTTTCACTTAAAATTAGTTCGACAATACCACCGGCACAAACTATTTGCTTTTACTTTCGTATTACGATAAGACGAATGGTATTAGCCGTACATACTCCTCGAGGCTTCGCAAGATTCTTTATAGGCTTTATTGATTTACGAAGACACCAATGGAAACAGTACGCACGATTGCGGAATTCTATTTGTTGTTACGTCCTGTTTGTCGCATAATTGCGCAATGTTTTTATGGTTTCGATTGTAAAGCGTATCTCGAGTCTTCGACAAGAATACGTAGAACAAGGTCGATCGGCGAGGACGTGGCGCTAATTCTTAATAAACCGACGTGCATCCTTTAATTCGATCTCATACTTTCGACTTTAGATCTACTCCAAATTAACGTGGTTGCAGTTGTGCCTATTTGGTTTTTAGTACTCTTCTTTTAGATCGCGTGTAGTACAGATGGCAATGACTGATTTACCATGTATATAAATTTTTAGCGTCAAAGAAAATTATTAATCGATATTAATTATTATCGATAAAGAAACAAACGGTATCGATGGCGAATAAAGAAAACATTTCCCTCTAGATTTAATATCGACCTTAATTTTTGTCAAAATAAGATATGCACCACAAAGTCTTTGTCTTAAATGAACGTTCGAGCCAAGAAAAAAATTGCCACTTAAAATAACATTTTAAAAATTCCACAAATTTTCACCTGAAATAAAATTCATGAAAGAATAACGAACACAGTTGTCCTATTTCTCATTCGCCAGTTCTGCACGCGGCTTAACGCCATCTACGACATAAAACTCGCTATGTATCCGGTCGCGTTAAACCATGGATCGTCGCAAAGAGAGATCTAAGTGGCTCGTTCTTCTTCTTTATAAGGATCTAGCAGTGTCCAGTATCGTCCGTAGTATCTCCTTCTGTCCTCTTCGCCGCTCTTTCGTATCCGTAGATAGGCTCTCTTACTCTCGTTTCGTACCTGTTTCCACCGGCTACTGCCTTATCTAGCGTGTTCCACCGTGGCCGGATAGAATCCGCCACCGCGAAAACCGTATTTCACGGCGTGGCAACTAAATGGAACGCGAAAAACGGATTTTATTGCAGAGGACGCGGCCGACGAGTAGCGTCATCGAGTGCCTCTTATTTAGATACCGCTTTATCGCCAATGACATCACACTGCACCACTTTATTCGGTTATCGTGTAACAATAAAAACGGGAGCAACGATATCTCCCGTCGCGGTAGCGAATTAACCGATCGCTGCCAGTCGTATCTGAGGCCATTGGAGATTCATGGAAATCCGGCTTAAGAAATTCTCTGCAGAATTTCTTGTTAGTAAATGAAGAAGAGAGGAGGATAAAATATGCCTTACCTTGCGCGAGACACGTGTTAAACCCTTTAGATACGACAATATATTGTTGTTGCCATTATTTAGATAAACTAGTCGTTAAATTTGTTGAACAGGTGTATTTAAGTGGTTGATACGTATAGGTATTCTATATTCATCAAATTTCAAGTATCTTGCGCAGCGAACTCGTTGAACTCGTCCCAAGAATTTCTATCGGATTATGTATAAAAAAAAGGAAAGGTAATCTGAAAATCTTCGCCATGCCTCCATTCATGCGAAAATTCTTTATACATATAATATATTTCTATGCCCGTGGTAATAAACATAATTGTCTTCTCTGAAATTCTCACCCTTTGGATCACTTGAATTGTAGAAAAAAGATTGTCCGGGATGCTTCGACCATAAACAGCGTTGCCCTTACGTTGAGTTTCCTTAAAATCTTCGATGCGTTTAAGCTAACAGTACAATGTAATTACGACCGTACACATGGGTGGAAAGAACGTCTAATATCTTGGAAGTTCGCTGTTAGTCGTTGAGGAGAGGAGGAAATAAAACTGGATTGGCCGTAAACGCTGCTGTCGGTAATAGATCTTAAATGCTGTGGAATACAAGGGAAAATCCCCGGACCAACAGAAACTGCTGGTACAAAACATTTCTTTTATATACGTATACATATACCTTCTTCCGACCTACCTTGATTGATTTCTGGTGGCCATAAGTACACAAGCCTACCTGTTGACCCTGAGAGTTTCTTTATGGAACACCATCCGTTTTAGGATCGCAGGACATTTGCACTGCTGAATTTTCTTTCGCCTCGTTAGACGTCTGTACTGCCGTTCTGGCGAAGGTTCCACAGTTTTAAGTTCCTTTATGTATACATAGTGTACGATGTGACGAATTGCTGGCGGCAACTGGTTGGTAATGTAAACTGTTAAATAGGATTATCGGACAGCGGGGGAAATACTAGACAGCCCTTGCCTCTGTGCATGGAAAGTGATGGTCAGTTTTTCTCCTCCTCGCAGCCCGTTTTGAAACCCTTAGGTAGCGGTAGAGAAATAACTTTCTTTCGATTTAATGATGGGGATATTATACCGGTATACGTTAATATGTGCAACGTGTGTATAAACTCCAACTTCCACCTTCATTCTCGCGAGGTCTCGCTTTCCCCCTTTTTCCCCCTTGACCACCTGCTTAACATAGCACGGTCGGCGCTAATCTCAATTAGTCTTTATTGCCGTCTTGGCGACGCTGGACGGCGGGTTTCATGCACGACGCGGCTTAATACGCCCGCCGCGACCTCACACGAGCATTTCAGATACGCGACAGGATCGTGGAGAAAGAGAGAAGCTTGCCGGCCGTCGAGAGTAAGACCTACCTGAATACCGCCCGGGGCGCTGGCGAGGGTTGTTGATCGAGAATTTATCGGGACTAAATAAACTGGAGAAATGGATAATTAAGGCGGTGCGAGTGATCAGTGTGGAAGGGTTAGGTCTCAGGTGTGTACGCAATGGACACTGCGATCTTAGTTGGCAGGGATTATTTTTGTTCTCCTTTATTATTTCCTTTTCGATTCGGCATAGATATTGAAACGTTAAGTACGCGTGTTCGTCGTTACCGTCGAGTACCGGAAGTAGGTGTTACGTCCGTAGGATCGTTAGGCGGGCATGGACGTTCGTATTTGATACAGCGCTCGAAAATGTCAGCATTATGTGTCATTACGGCCGGTGGTCGTTAATTCGCAAATCGATTTACGAGCTTCTGGCGCAGCCTTGATAACAAACTCGCACGCTATATAGATTGTCGAGCTCGTCCCGACAACTGTTATTGCACTCGAGAGACGCAAAAAATATCTGGCATTCCGTGAAGGAAAAGGAAACGAAGGTCACCTTGAAAACCCCGCGCACGGTCGCGTACGTCCACAAAGGAAACGTGTTCGGTGTGGCCGGTTGTCCCTACCGACTATGTAAACGACTTCCGGGATAATACTTCTCCTATGTACATTATTTCATCCTTAAAACTTATCCGTGTGCTTTACACTTTTCTAAATACGACGAGCTTCACTTTTTCCTGGAACGGCCAAAAAAAGGTGTACACATATTGTACTAGTAGTGTGCACACGGGAATTGGTAGACGTGCCGTATGTCACGTAAACCGAACTGTTTCAGACAGTTTCTTGCGAACGCCACTAAACGAGAAATAACACGTAGCAACGCTTGCTTAACAAATTGAACATGGGCTCTGCAGGTATATCGGTCGGCACTTTTGTTGTCCTCCTAGTCCGCACGGAACTTGTTAATGGTTGTTTAGGATCTCGGTAAGTGAATTAAATTTACTTGCAACAGGATCCTCGTGTCTCTTCTTCCCTTCAGCCGTTTTGTACGCGTCTGCGCCCACCACGATTCGTTGCCACGAAGACAACGTTACCCGATGTGCATTAAGGGGGTACATATTTGGGTTTCGAACTTGGAAAAAATCAATTTTTGTATGTATCTTACACATAAGAAAATATCGCATAGAGAAGAAAATGACACCTGGTTTATTTGTTTGGGTCCACTATAAAGGCTGGAATCGTGTCAGCCATCGTGACATGTTTTTGTAAGATTCTATACCTTCTTCAGTGAGGCGTAGGTAAAATATTAGTAAGCACATGTGCAAAAGGCTAATACAAATCAGTGTTTTGATTCGAAGACAAGTTAAAAAAATGACATTAAAAACACAAATGCCCCCTTAAAGAAGTTTAGTGACGCACATTTTTAAGTTCCACAGTTTTGGGATTTTTTGCGTCAAAGTTTAGCCCGCGCCCCGCTCTTCGTCGACCCGCGGTAACACCAAGGCCTACCACCTTAGTAAAGCGAGTAGTTTGCCCTTGTACGGGGAAGAGAACGCGTCGTTTGCGGTGGTGGAAAAGTGGTATAACGATGCTTCGTCGCGTTGGCCACGCTCTCGCATGTCAAGCGTCTCGGGTAATAGTCCCTTCACTGTAGAGCTTTTTATTTCGTACGACGAGAGCACGCCATGTCGGCAGAAGCGAAATGAATTCGAGATAAATCTCATGCGTGTTTGCTCGTTTATTTCAATTATTCGTCCGTGCCGAGCCGAGACGCGTCGCTAGTCCTTGCCACCTGTGTCCCGAGGGGAGGAGGTCGCGTAACGTCCAATTATCGTTTTAATGGAGAAATCGACCGTTCCGTATTCTAGCGGTAATCGTACCTGGTGTGTGCTGTTCGCCGCCATTTAATCGATATTGATTGACGAATCGATCGCGTCTGTGTGCACGCGTTGCAATTCTATACCGACGGTGATTTATGAAGCATTTACGTCGCGGGACTTGCGAATTGATATGCCATACGCTGCGCGACGTCCACCAGTGAGACTTGAAAGAATAACTAAAGGATATTTCGATTAGCAAGGTTTTTATTTGTTAGACTCACATACATAGGTTACAGGTGTTGCCAGTGTTAACATTGATACCAGTGTGTAGGCCTTCCATTGGCCTATATCAACATGAACCTGAACTTCCATCGGTACAAAATTTCAAGCCACATAGGTATCGCAATTTATTTAGACAAACTTCTATGCATCCCTACGTGGCCTGATGATTTCGGAGCAATATCTCGCAACGTATAGTTACATGACATTACTGTATAGAGTATGAAGCGTGTTTAGCAAACAGCACACGATGTAAGCTGTAATCTAATTTTCAATTAGTTGCATCAAACCTTATTTGCAAGGAGGCTATTTATCTTCGGTCCAGCACGCCCTGAGCGGCTAATCTTTCCACCACTGTGACGTTCCCTATGGCGCACACGCAAGTCGGTGGCGGTTTCGATGCATGTAAATTCTATTAGGTCCGTTTCGATCCCATTGCCGGACGAGTTCGAATCCAATAATAGAGCGGGGTCGAATAAACAGGGCACGGCTCGTCCTTGATATATCGACCTCCTTACGAAAGCTCGGACGTATTTTTAATTCTCGAAATCACTTGACCGGCAAATGTGACCGTTTTCTCGCATTACAACACACAGGCACACGCGATGTCTACCACCGTATTCTTTCTCTGTCTCTCCCTCTCTGCATATTGAGACGGTATATAATTATGACTGTATATAATTGAGTATTTTGCCCCGCGATTATTCTTGGTGCCGTATTTCATTTTTGTCGATGTGACGTGTACCACGCATTCTAGAATGGTTCATGTTTAACGTTCAACATTTCTCACTCTCTCTCTCGCTCTCTCTGTTTTCGTTGAACGCGACGATTGGAACACGATGGTTGGTGTTGCGGATTTATTTTTGTTCCCGGCGGGAGCGTAAATCATGTTCCTTTGAATTTTCGAATTCATATTCCCACGGATTTCTTCGAATTAAGAACAGTCGCTAGAAAGATCGTTATCGCTCAGTTGTGATATAACCGTACGAATATGCCTGGACATTTCCTAAAAGATAGGGAACACTACGGACACGGAATATTTCATTGTTGACACGGATTACATAATCATTCTTTTAGATACTATCGTTCTCTCTGTTTTGATTTCTTAAAGGCGACTCCAATCAGTTGGTAGATTTTATCAATGAGATTCAGATAGCAACACTTGTATCATTAATCGGCAAAATTCATGTCTATTTCCAGACATTTGTCTGAATGAATAAAATCGTGAATGTGAACGAGTGTTCATTTTCTTACCCGTTTAATTATGCGTGTTTTCTACCGGTGCACTTAATTTTCTACCGGTGCGCTTAAATTACAGCTATGAGTAATTTAAAAAGCATACAAACTTGCATAAAATTGGCACGATGGGGTAGAATTTAATGCACCAGATAGGAAACGCAACGAACGCGACGGACTCTTGCACTTTCAACGGATCCGTTCGCCTTTCTCCGTAGCGCGTATCAGGGCTCACGTGGTAGCCGATGTTAATCACGCTACTCCACGTCGTTGCGGGTACGGTTAATCGCGTGACAAATATATAGACATCTATATTCGCTTGGCTCGACTCGAAGAATTTATATAGGGAGGAATGCGCGAGACTCAGCACACCTCAAAGGATCATACGTCGGGTCACGTGTGTTTTGTCGGGACGTGCCTCTCGATTTATGAATAGGTTTCTCTTTGCATTCGGCAACGGCACGTGAACGCTTTGAAGAAGTATAGAAATAAAAGAAACGACGCCCCGGCGAAACTCGTGATTCCGTGCAACTGTTACTGCTGTCCAAGGAACAGTTTGCTTTTCGAATAATCCAAAATAACTCGGTCGAGTCAAAGCGCCGCTCGAAATTATCGCGGTATCAACAAGTTTTATAGGCTCGTGGCCGGCAAAATTATTTAGGAATCGCAAATGCGATTTATTTGTTCAAATCTCATATCTCGCGAATTTTCCGAGTCGGGCTCGCAAAACGCCCGCGTTCAAGTATATACAAGCGTGAATTCTCAAGGGAAGTGTGTTTGCCATCGAAATGGAGGTTATTTGCAAGAGTGCAACGATATGGTAAACACAAGTGTCGCGCGTTGTTTTGACTTGCCCGAATACTTCGGAAACACGATATCTCGCGCTTGTTTATTTTAAGAAATCCGTCGTCCCCGCGATCCGTCCACGCAACCTTCTAAGCGAGGAAACCGCTGTGTTTGATTCCTAACTGGACAATTAAACAACTCAGCACAATCCTCTATGATCATTCGGATACTTTTATTTGGTCGCCGTGCAAATCCCCTTGCTTGTTACGCGTTTCTGTCGGCGATTTTCGCTATTCCATCGACCAGAGAGATTTCTCTAACTGCCAAGATAGTCGTTGCTGCTTCTACACAGCCCTCCTCCCCCCTCCTTTGCACTCTCGCGCGAGAAAGGCTGCATCGCTGAGAGGACCGCGTATATTTAGACGGGCTGCAGACACAAAACGACTTACCACCACCTCCACGATAGTTTCTTCGTTCCTCTTCTACTTTTTGCGCTCTGTCCTGGTCGCACGCGCGAGCTACTCGCGTTTTTTCCACTGTACTTCCCATCGCTCCGGTAATCGCGTTCAACAAGAACCTATACCATCGACAAGTCGTTCTGGGACGGACTTCTTATGTACGTCATTTTTTCCCCGTTCCTCGCTCTTCCTCTCTCTCTATCGTGCATCTCAGTCGAGTTTCCCCCATGTTCCGTAGAAGCGTCGGTAAAAGAAATCGCAACCGATTGTCCATGTCTTGTCTGTAATTTTTTGTATCGAATAGAGGTCCGCGTAATGAGCGAGACTCGAGTTAAAAGTTCAAACTAATCGACCGTAAAGGAACGCGTTACCATCGAGAATAATGCGTTTATCGTTCGAGGTTTCGAGTTTACCTTTGTAAAACTAACGAACTGAAAAGTTTCGCTTTTTGCTTGCTCCCCGTTAAAAGGTTACTCCAGCCAGATCGGTATGTGTGATGGATAATCTAGTGTAAATAGTATTACGCAAGTTGTGTCGATGAAAGTGAGATTGGCTCGCGTATATGTATGTACATACCTCTAACCGGTCATTAATACGCGTGCATACGTATAATGCTATCTGATCGATGATTGAATCATTTTGTCCGGACGGGGCACGGCAGGATACACGAAATACCCTAATAGTTGTACGTACATACTTGTCGAGCGCTGTTTATAGGTGTGGTTTGCGCTTAATATATTCTACCATATCGATCCAGTTTTGGCATATTAGCGCTTTTAGTAATTGCCATTGGCCAATGCTGTTGCCGAGACGCGATCGCCGATAAATTATCCGGCCTGCAATTAACATTAGTAACCGAGCTTCGAATAAATTTGAAACAGCTCGGGGCGAGTCAAGTTTAAACAGTTTCGATCGTAGCAACGGGCCATTAACCATCGCGCGACAATGCGGCATTGTAACGTTTCCGATTCTTGCATTGCTCAGTGGGCAAGATAATGTGAATTGCAATTTGTGGGGACGAGCCAGCCTGTTTACTGCCGGCGCGTTGTTGTGACATATGATGACACGCGATGACGCTGCCATATCGCTCGGTCCATCAGTGATTCACGTCACTCATCCTCGCTAATAAATTGACAAGCAGCAGCCCGGGTTTAATTTGCACGCGGCCTGCGTAAACGACAGTTATGTATTCGGCGTACGACCAATAGAGAGGCGCTGATTCAGACTAACTATTCTATATTAGTGTGAATCATTTGTTTCCTTTTTTTCTATATCTGTTGACGGTGTTTATTGGATAGTATGATGCACATCCATAAGTGAGTGCAGGACGAAAAATGTTCGCGTTCTAAAAGGGGTCCCAAAAAGCGAGGAATGGCGTGGAGAGGTGACACGAGGGCCGACAGCTCGTTCATACTTGGTGAATCTAAAATTACGGAGACGTTTATTTGTCGGTTTTACTCTTTTACAGAGCGCATGCTCCCAAGGTCACCAGACGCAACGAAACGAGATTCTTCGTTACGTATGTGCGGCATGCACGTCGGGCTGTACACGTACGGAACGGTGCGTTAACATGCGCGATATTTTGCTCTCGCTGATACAACCAGCTTCTCGCGCATCGACATTGCATCGTGCGAAAAATCGCGGATAATTTGAATCAACGATGACGTGTGCAGGTACTTTTATTTCATTTGGAAACCGGGCTTCAGACCGACAACATACTTGCCAGTTTCTTTGCCATCGATGACTTGTCCCCGAGAGAAATCGGGCGTTCGTGTCTATTGGAACGACGACGACGACGATATTATGTATACGTGTGTCTAGCATTGCACTAATTCGAGCGTAAAGAACCAACAAGGTTATAATAGAGAGCGCACTGAAATCATATGAACGACACGTCTCATTATATGCGCATTACGTCCATACATGTGTCCGTTAGGCAAGGGGCAGACAGTGCATCGACACAGAACGCTCGTAAAGACGAGCAAAGCATGTAAGGAATATGACAAGTAAATACACTTGTAAGGCTAGGATGAATCTAATTACGAGACGAGACGACAATGACGCCGACAGTCACAACCGTTTGTCATTGTATGCAGATACAGGCGAGTGGAACGCGTGTGGTCGAGTCTGGAAAGAATGCATTAATTTTGTTTTAAGTGCCGGGAGAAATTGACTCGGGCGTATTATACGTGAGAGCGTCGTCTGTCGGCAGACGCGGTTGGAGAAATTGCGAACGGCGCGTCGTCGTCGTCGCGTCTCGTATTCAACGATGCCGGGGCTGGAATGCATGACTCTGAACCGATATTCACGGACGGTCATGTCGAGTACCGAGCTACATTGTAACCAAATGAAACAATGCAAACCGTGGGTTTTAATTCTGTCTGGGATATTGATGGTCATTGATTATGTAGGCGATGCTATCGTTGCATCGCTCGCGGACTGGTGAAATTGGCAGCGGCGCGCGCATAATTTACACTTCGTACCGTGCGATTTCGATCGATAAAAAAGGGCGCACGATTACGTGTGACCATTCTCCGCGTCACATGGAGTATCCAAACTTGAGACGCCTCGCGTGACGTTGTAACGCGAGTGGGGCAAACACGTTCGAAGTCGGTGAATGAATAATCCTCGTGCAAACATTGGTCAGAAATGATCATGATCGGGCTGCTTCTCAAGGCTTTCATTTCTCCACGCGACGCTGGACGTTGTGCCTGAATTTGGTGAATGAACGAAAGAGTGCGAGACGTGCGGCGTTACCGGCAGATGGACGTGAAAAATAGGCCTCGTTTACTCAAGTAGTTTAACATGTAACGAGTGGCCGAGGTTGCGGCGGCCTCTCCTTCCTCGTTCTCTAACCGATCGAAGTGAACCGCCCGAGCAAGGACCGATTCACTTGGGATAACTTTGAAAATGCCCCTGCAAATATTTAATGGCACCGATATGATAACCAAATCTTTGGAAACATACGACACGATATAGTGCAATTTATGGCGCTATGAGAATACTGCAACCGGTTGTAAATACGTGTATCACGCACACATGTTTTTCCATTTACTCCACGCATAGCCTGACGAAACGTTGAATATAGAATTCGACTGGTAAAAGCATAGCGTGAATTATGATCGTTGGAAGCCCAAAATCCTTCGGCGTCCGTAACGCGTAAGCCGGTTTAATGCACCAACGTTTCAATTTATTACACCACCTGTGCATTTTCAATGTGACAGCCAAAACATTGTTGGCACAATGAAATGTAAACTAGCAATAAATTACGGCTCGTGTCGTACCGTCATCGATGCACTGTTTTAAACCAACTTTTCCAATGGAAAACGACCTTAGTTTCGAAGCTAGTGAATTTTGTAGGGAAATCAAAGATGGCGGAAGTCCAGTTGAACACAGTGCGCGCAATGTTTACGTACCGTTCGTCAGTAAGCGAAACTTTGTGCTGCCTCCTGCGGAAGATTAAACTTCTTTCAATTTCCTGGAAGGCTCGTGCTTCTAGCGTTAGGTGCCCACGCATAAAAGATCGATATCGTGCGGTTTGTTGACGTTGTTAACTAGACCGTTACATTAGCCTGACAATGCCTCTGCTGTGGGCGTGTTAGATTTGTGCGTGTTTGGATGGTTTGTTTCGTTGTCGAAACCACGCCAGCGTTTCATAACCGCGGAATTTTATTGGAGAATAGTTTATTGTTTTACTTATACGAATTTGTGGGACTTGTGTCCGGGCATCTTACTCTTTGACGAAATTCGAAGCATTCGTGAGCATAGAAGTTTTAGAGTAACTGTGATAGGGAGTATCAGTGTCGAATGGAGTTCAAAGTATGCAAAGGATGTGTGTTCGTTCTTATTATTATGGACATCGTTTTCGTCGAGGTCGTCACACAAGTATGTAACTTCTTTATTTAAGCAACATCTTTATAAGAATCAAGCGTCTTTACGTACTTAACCACACCAGAAACGAAATTCTCACGTATGGTTCGGTTTCTTTTATATTCACTCTTACACGCGCCTCAACCGGAGCGTTTTTACTCCTTCCGCCAGCAATTTACCGGTCGTCCGATTGAATTCAGAAAAAAACGAGCATTGGCCTTCCGTTTCCCTGCTGCAGCGTCGTGTATCTGTAACAAGTCATAGCGAGGAAAAAAAACGATTGTATATATTATATATACCTCGGCCCAACCGACCAGAGTTGCACGCGTGTGAGAGTGCGGGGGAAATATCGAAAGCAAGACGAGAACTCTCGATACGATTGGATCGTGTGAACCAACCACACACTCCATTCTCTCTTTCTTTCTCCTCGCCCCCTTTACCCCTGTGCACCGTCTTTTTTCGTCGTCTTTGAATTCTTTTTGTCGCCCGCTTGTATCGCGACGCTCGCCGCATTTTGTACCACTTACACACTCGCATCCGCGAGCATTCTCCACGGATTCAACGATTCCTAAGCGAGTCCTTTTTATACTGTTCTCCTCCCTTCTGCGCACCGGTCATATTGAACAACGATCTATCAACCCTAGGAAGCCTTATTCACCTCAACGACCCATTTTTTTTCGACTCTTTTATTTCACGAAGGTTCACCCTGTTCCCCCGTTGTACCGTGACATTTGCCGTTCTCCGGTTCCTTTCATTCGTAAGATGCACGCAACGTTCTTGGTACGTGCCTGGCGGGTTTTAAAGCGACGCGACGGCCACGAGCCAAGGTGAAAATGCGCCGGCATGCGAGACCCAGTCGAAAGTTTACATCCTGAACGTTAAGTGGGTGTACGTATCACGTGAGTCGAATACGGGCTACCCGGGATGATTTACAGAGATGAATCCCGTTTAATGGAAGACACATCTAGCGACAAACACGAGAGGGACTTGTCAATCGTAGCTCCGTTGTTGGCGCCTGCCAAGCGGGCCACCTAACCTTACTATGTAGTTCCCACGTGCCCCTTAAGTCCGGTTCTCACGGGCCCGTGGAATCTGGAGGCGATCTGTCACTCACGATTGTGTGATTAGTGATTACGAGTTACCGATGTTCCCTCGATCGTTAATCCGTTGTATTAGACCGCCGTGTCCGCTCAAAGGGGAATCATCGTCTGGGGCTGGGAGGGAGGAGCTCCTTTATACACCCGCACCCGATAAACCGGTTAACCGATCTTATTCACGAGATCCCGTGATTTATGGCCGATACCCTTTCGGCTTAGTGAAAAAATTTCTGTGTAAAAATTGGATTTTCGTCCTCTTCTTGCTCTTGTTCTCCCGACCAGGAGGGATCGGCTGTTTGCGGTTTCGCGATTTTCTTTTTCCTCTTCTTTTGTTCCCGGCCAAATTGAACCTTTTTGAATTATTCAAATGGCGAGATAAGCATCATTGGCGTGGCAATATCCTGAAGGATTTTCTTAGTCGTATCGTACTTTACTTGTGCATGGGATCACAGAAATTCTGAATTTTTTTCAAAATGTACGTTACGAAAGTAGTTGAATCGTATCGTTGACAGCAGATTTAATGACCATCTGGTTAATTGCATTGTGCAAACGTTTTTAAAGTTTTCCATCGCGTGTTGGTACCATTTCGAAGAAAAGGCATGACACATGTTTCAATCACGTTCGAAATCGCACGATTTCTTGGTAAACCTTAATGATCAAAGCCACGTTATCGGAACCTGCTGAATATTCCTCAAATGAGCGGCCATCTCGGATTGGCTGTCGGTTATCTTTCATCTGCAACGAGATTGCCAGAACTCTGCGCGAACAGACTTCCTTGGAACCTTGAGCGTGAGGCCTGCAGCGATGTGCTTTCCTGTGGAATTCTGCGTAACTTGGTTAATTCGCGTCCACGAGTTCCAGAGCGATCGCGTGGAATTCGTGCTATGATTCCTCTGGGGAAAAACACGAGGAAATGCCCACTATTTCTTACCAACATGTAAAAAAGTGTCGACGTTATATCACGTACTTAATGTTCATACTATTCGCTAAGTCTCGTAAGTCATTTTCTCTTCGAATTTTAGGATTCTAAAATGTTACGATTTCTGACTTCCCAAATAATTTCATCTTTGCATTTCCATATCGTCAAATCTTTGAAATAATCAATTTTCAGGAATCTCCTTTATCAAACGTTCAGAACTTTATTTGATTTAAACGACGAGCTACAAAAATTGCCATCGAAAACTCTCAGGACGGTATCCTTGGGCGAAATTTCTCGCAGCCTCTTCTAATTCTCAGTAGCGATCGATTGTCGTTCCAATTCAATCGGATAAACGTTCTTCAGGCCGCGGAGTGGAATGTATTATTCATCGTCGCGTTTCCAGCGTGTCTGCCTTCGCGCCGTTCAAGCTAACCGAGACCCAACAGGAAAACTATTACCATTGCATCGTCTTCGTGGTCAGCGTAAGATCAACCAATGATTTCTTGCTATTTCGTAGGCGTGGTATTCCCTGCCGTGAAATGAATTTGGAGTAATTTTCCTCGGCGCCTTCGGGCGTCGTTTTTCCTTATTAAAAAAAAGTCTACCCACTCAACGTTGTAACACTAATACACACAACCACACACGCGCGTGTGGCATATGTATATCGATCGAGCATCAGTATCCCTAAAAACATGTTTGTTCACCGCGCAAAAACATCGTCGGAGCTTAAGCCGGAACAAGAAGGTAAACTTCCATGAGACTTTCGTTCCTGACTCAGGCACCGATTTTAGACCGCCTATCGGCATCCCCGTCGACATATGGCCGCCTATGGATGTAGAATATCGAAGCAGTAAAAGCTTTTCGGGCTCGACGGCAAAGGGCGGTGTGTAGGGTGGGTAAAACTGACTCAATCGGTCAGTTTTCTTGGCTCGAGAATTGACACGTGCCAGCGTGAGCTTGACAGTAGTACGAATGAGCCACTCGCCGACAGGGGATCACCCGTTGGACAGATTTGATTTAGACCCCGTCTTAAGTTCTGGCATACTTCCAATACTGTTAACTAAATACAATGCCCGCGTGTGCAGAACGCGTTTAATAAAAAGGGAGATTCCACTGATTGCATTTGTTTAATGATCTTACGAGCGGAAATGGTAGCAATATATTTTTCTGTAGAAATCGTCTGTAGGAAATTACAAAATATTAGATGCGAAGGAACTATATAATTTGATCAATGATTATGTATTAGCGTTCTCGATGAATTGCAAACGCCTCTTTAAATAACATCCTGTGTAGGGTAATTAATTATGGGTCAAGTATAGATCATGTTATGCAAAGTGGAGAATATGTTCCTTTTGATAGCTGAAATATGCGATAAGATGTACATATGTATATACACGGTGCCATCCACGGACTTTGGAGCACGTTATTTAATCTAGCATGGACGCGTACGCGCAACGACAATCCTTTTGGCGCCGGAAACGTAGAAAATAGTAAACCGACCTGCCCAGCTTATCTGTGACACTCGAAGTCTTGCGATGCGAAAAATGATCGCCAGTTCGGTGTATTGTAGCATTGTACGACTTGAAGATATGTTTAGGAAGATCAGTTACGTCGGGATGCTAAAAATAGCCGGCTTTAATGTTTCAGTTTTACTTAGACGATGCACTCACCGATCAAACGTTATTTCTTTTTTCTATTAAAAAATGAATTGAAACTTGCAAGAAAACAAGAAATATCAATTTCAACCGTCATCATTGTTTAGATATTTGCAATTATACAGATTCAAGGGAAACTACGTTCAGTTTCCTTCTTTTTTTAAACCTTGATACCTTCGGTGTATCTCAATATGGTGGTACATCAATGACCCATATTCTTCTCCGCCGTGGTCCATCGATGACTCATATCACTCCATATCAATACACCTCAACAACAGTAAGCCCACTTATCAAGATTCAAATTCATCCTTCGTGTTCCACTCTCGTGGGAGACACGTTCGTTTAACACTTGGAAAGTGAAATCATCCCATCTTCAGTAACCTGTTTTCTATTGCGAATTATACAAATATTGCAACGACAACATCGACGAACCCTTCGTAAATACAACTACGAGTGATAAGTTACAGTTCAGAATAACATAACGATGAACATGCAAGACAATTATTTTTTACCAACCAAGCAAAGACTTTTCAAACGACCCAATACGTACATACGTAAGTATCTAATATCTACAAACCGGGTGCACGCTTAGCCATGCATTTATGTTACAAGGTGTAGGTATGCTTATCAGTGTAAACTGACGGTGGGATCGGCCGAAGGGCTTGGCCAATACAAATGCATTGTATTACGCGTGCACTGACTTAAGCCGCAGCTGCAAGGTCGGCATTTCTGACGCGCGGATGACATCACGTAGGCGTGCACGATGGAATATATCGTCTCCGCGTATAATATACCATCGACGCGTTCATCTATACATATATACATATACATATGTACTTATATACATTCCTGTCTCGCACGATCGTTGCGTTACACCCCATTCTACCCCCTCTGTCGGTTCGACGCTACGAGAACCACTGATGTTTCATTAGATGTCGCGGCAATCTTCTTCGATACCGCCGGCATTTTGTATATTTTTCATTTGCCCAGTCGATTGTCATCGATGAAATGCAGTCAGATCGAAAGCAGATTCGAACTGTAGCTTGCAACAAGATAGAGAAATGCAAATCGTTGGCTCGAGGTGCACATTCGTTCGAACGATGCTGAGTGTTGGACGTTTTTGGATTGGAGGGGAATTGATCGTCTCGTCTCGAAAGTCTGATTGACGCCGTCACTCTGTTCCCAGCGCGATCTCAATCTGCTGGAATATTAATCCAAGCTGTTCGAATGGAATTAGGTTCGATTCGTAACGATGAGGCTGCGGCTCGATTTATTCGATACCGTCTGGACGGTGTTAAGCCTGATTTACAATTATGCTCTAGTCGTGGACCGGTATTGCTTGATCTATTGCGAGGCTCGCTGTACCTTCTTGCCGATTCAAAGCTTGATTTACGTGTACGATCTAGTGCTAGCAGGGCTGCAATGCGGGGTTTAAAAATTTCGGGCGATATAGCGGATCTGTGTAAATCAAACGACCTCCTTATCGCATACCGCGAGTCGTGGCTGTGCTATTTCTTCTTGCAATTTATGGGGATGATTTTGCAAGGTTTTCTTGGCCGTAATTTTTGAAAAATATTGAGAACTATTCACTGCATTGCCACAGCATGGTAAACTATAATAGATATCGGAAGTTAACTTGAAATAGTCCTCTAAATCAAATCGTTTGTATCGTACAATTGGACTTCTGAAGTGTCCAGTCCTCGTACACTCCAACGGGTAATCGAGTTCGACCGACAGGCTCTCCCCTTAATTACCCCATGTCTGAAATAATATGCTGAAAGGGTAAACGAACGAGTGCGCACGAATTGTTTGCGCAAGGAGCGATAGTAATCGCCACTCCAGAAATGAACAGTGGCGCGGCGGCTGTGACTCGCACGTGTCCGAAAATACGACGTAGCAGATAACGTCAGAAGAGTAATCACGCCGGTAACCCCGTGCTCGTTTGTTTCCATCAATTCCACGCGACCGCGGCGGTCATCGTTCCAACGGGGGTTCACGTACCAGTTATGTACTCCTTGAGTCACTCAATAATATCTCTAATATTTTTACCGACCGCCCTCACACTGCAATTCCTCGTCGCTGCTCGTAACCGTTTGACAAATGTCGCGATAAAACTAAGTACACGATCTCCGCTGTCGTTTGTTAAACAGATAAAAAAAAGAAATAGATTCCTCCGGTGGTGCGATGATTAAGTAACGATCCGTTCTTTGCAACTCTTTTTGCACACCAGCCATTCGTCGGCCATGCGCACTCGGCGCATGCGCGCGCACGCTCGTCGTTCGCTATAAGGAGAGTGGAACGCGTGACGGCTAAATCCTTCGCTATCATTCGAGTTATTTAACTGCGGCGCGACAGATGTCTGCGGAGAAAAGGAGAAGCCGGGCATTAACAGTGACTTTAAAGCGCGATGACTGACGAGGCCGGTTCGCGTCCCAACGGGGAAGAAATTATGAGGAATCCCGAGTCGGCGCCCCGCTTTACGTATCCGAGAGACCAAGAGTTACAGGCAGCCTCTGGCTGCTCGTGACTTCTCTATTTCCCGCTCTGCCTCCTGCGTGGCGCATTTCTTTTGAGCCTCGCGAGTCACTTGCGGCGCAGTCGCGTGAATGACCGATGCCGTGTTGGTGCATTTTTCGCAGGCGACACATGCGATGTATAATGGGATACGATTCGATCGGTGGGTATCCGGAGAACCTTTTGCTGCCGGTGTTTTTGGGTTGTAGGATAGATGATGAATACATATTTGTATTTAGGTAGCGGTCTTTGAAATGGTTATGGAGTTGCATCGAATTGGAGTATACATGACAAACGTTTTTATTGGATTGACAAAAAAGAAGCTCTATTTGCCTGTGCTCGTTTGCGGTCGGTTCAGAATCTCGATACCGACCGCGGCGGCTATTTTAAAATTCAAGGAAGAGGGTGCTAAGTAGCGTCGGCCGAATAATTTTGCATGTCCCGAAACAAGCTTCGCGTTTACAAGAAATTCCGAAGAATTCTCGATCGCACGGTTCGATTTGTACATCTGGCAGGCCGTCTGTCGTGTCGTTTTATTCTTCTCGTCGAGCTATTTATTCCTTCCGCTGCCCGGTTAGGTTTTTCTTCGTAGTCCTTGCACTCGCCTCTCGCCACAACTCTCATTAATTGAATCGCTCAATTTCAAGCGCGATTGGATTGCGTTTAAAGCCGCACTTTGCCATCCGATTGACGTTTCAGGTGTTGGGTATTCGTAGAATCCGCGAAAATAACACTGATTTTCATTTTACCTTCATACTTTACCTTTGCAATTGATTTAAATAAATTAATCAGGTGAAAGCTGCTGCAGCTTTACTTGTGTTTATAAGGTATTAAACATTTTGTGTCTCATTCTACCTTGTAGACTTCATTTAAAACAAAAATCTATTTCAAAGAAAACCTTAGATCGGTGCAATTGCGTTCCCCAAACCTTATCAGCTATCATCGTTCCTCGAAATTAGTTTCACCACTTTTCTCCCACTGTTCTTCCCCTTTTTTTCCTTTCTACATAAATATATCCATATGGAGGGCTCAGAAGCCAATCAGTGTAAGTCCATTAGCATTCAAACCGAGGTAACTAAGATTTTTACAAATTGGAAAAAAATAACAATGATTGTACGTTTTTCAACTACGAAACTCACGTTCAGGTAAAGTTAGACTTTCCTTCTGATTGCCTTCTGAGCCCTCAATATATACGTTAGTGTCCAACGTGTACTCCAGAACAGTGTCGGCGCCTAGAAGTCAGCATTTATCCACTGGCCACCACAAAACATGTCTCCCCAGTTGTGTGCATTATATGAAAGGTTCGATAAACATAGCACGCACGACAAGAAGTAGGGGTAGTGCAGTGGCCCGTGCCGCCTGAAATACACGGACAACCGACTTTGTGGCACTCGATTCCATTCCGAGTGCGACGGTACATCGAAGAACTCTCCTCCACGCCCCCCTGCCCCTCTACACCCTCTTGTTCCGACCGTTTGCTCTTCAAACGTGTCTCTTCGCGTTGTTCGCTCGTTTTCCCTACTCTCTCACCTCTGTTCTGCAGCTAGCCTCTAGAGATCTGCACATGAGACTTGCACAGATGCCCCATCGTATTCTGTTCTGTTTCTCCACCGTGTGGATTCTGACCAGAACAAACGAAGAACCGTATACACGCTAACCGACGTTAACGGCCTGTTGTCGCCCTCTGGCGCTCGTTTTGGTGCGTCGAACTTTTTACTGCGTTCAAGCGACGCGATGATCGAATCGATTCACCAGTTTCACTTCATTCGATAGGAATAGCTTTCGGAGTTTTCGAGTGATCAAAAATTCCGAGTCACGAGGCCGCAAGTGCGTTTGTCTGAGTTTTCAAAGGGCCCGTCGCTCCCCATTATAGGCAATCCAACGTTTTCGCACCTTCCTAACGATAAACTTGCTTGCTCCCCTGACTTTATGACGCCTGCTCTCGCCAGCAACGTTACCTATACCACTGTGTGTGAGACTCCCCGGCGATGTCTGTCTCTCCTACTCTGTCCTTCCTACCGTCGCCGCACTTGTTGGTCCCCTTGTATCTTTCTCCGTCGCGGTTTCTTTCCTCTCTGAGAAGCAAGCAATTCTGCGGCGAAAATTCATAAACATGACTGTGCGTTGCGTGTCTCTGTTAGATGATAAAAAATAGTATTCGAGGGTTCCGTCCAAGGGTGAAAAAGAAAAGGTCCACGGAAAGAGGAACTCTATCGCGAACTCTATCTCTCATTTTTCCTTCTCCCTTGCTTCTTCGAGCTTTCTTATTACTCACCGAGGCGAAGGTGAGAACAGCGATAATTCGTCGGGGAATTTTGTTTCCCCCACCCCAACGCGAATATTTTCAGTGCACGAGTTTCGTGGAATAACGAGGGAAGCGAGCGAATTGGAATTTCGCCGTGTCTTGTTCCTCGAGCGAGAGCGATGGCGTCGATGTACGCAACGAGTACCGGATATCGTACGTTACGATGGTACGTGCTAATGTACGGAATCGATGCGATTCACGGCGGTGGAACGCGTGGGTGTCGCTAGTACGTTGGCTCGCTAGTGCATTTAACAATTTCGATAAAGAATTTTCAATGAATGGCGTACAACATGTATAGCAACTCCACGTATAATTATTCTACACAGAGAAGAATCAAGAAAATGGATACACCTTTAAGGGTGCGACCGTGTGCAGGCTGATTTCTTCAGGCGCGTGTGCAGCCGCTCGATAAATAGGCTAGAACAGTACGTCACGCTAGTTGAAAAGATTACTTCGAAAGATGCATTTCCATGAAACGCGAGACGCTCGCCGAGATTGAGTTATCCGAACCCGAGAGTTGCGGACGCACGCGAGCAGCAAAGTGCATACATACTGTAGTTACGTGCTCGAGCGCACACTGACTCCTCCGTACGGTTTCCACTCGAGTCCTTAACCGCGACAGTGTGTGTGGGTATGGCGGGTGGTAACAGTGAATGATCGAGGAGGTTCGCCGTGATCCACACGCGATGCATTGCGTTCGAGAATCCGTGATTTCGATTTTATTGAAAAGAAAAGACTATAAATTACTATCGGAAACCTTATGCAATATCACGTCCGACTCACAATCAACTGTGGAATGGAAAAAGGGGAAAAGGAAGAAAGTTGAGACACCGTCGTCGAAGAACGGAAAAGCCAGTTCAATAAATATGGAGTAGTTAAAAGATGGCGAGAGTAAGAGAGAGAAAAAACGAGAAATGCCGTTAAAGGAAATAAATGTAAGGAAAAACATTGTTCGGTGGAACGGTTTGTAACAGTGTGTGGAGTTTGGTTGAGTTCGAGGCGACGTTGTAACGTGGTCGGCGAAAAGGCAGTAGCGGCGATCTCGGCTGCTGCGACAAATACGGTCATAATTACCCGTGTAAGGAAGTGTAACAGCGAACCTGTCCCTTTTCTCTGCGCAGAGGTTTCGCCATTTTTGGACGACGCGCCACCGTCGCCGCTCGCCAAGGGATATCGTGCTTATCGGGTCGCCTGATCTCTGGCGAGTTTCTGGCGCCACTAGTCACGCGAATTTCAATTGTCGCATGCCACTTGACGTAGCGCATATCTTGATTGAACGATACGTGTACGTATACGAATTGGTATCCTGAACATTCTAATGCGATCCACCTTCTTTTGAAGTCCATCGCAAATTCAATTGTACAGCATGGAAAGTAAACGCCAAATAAAACGTCTAACGCTAGCCACGCCCACCGCTGTGCGAAATCACCGATCATCGTCCCACGCGAACGATAGTCTGATCACGTAGAATCGGATCAGCAGCAAAGGCCGAACGAAAATCTGCGAAGTCAGCATTAAGGACCGTTTCCATGTAACTCTCAAACGCTTAACAAGTGGTCGTCGAGCGACAGCATTGACAATCTTCGAGCGCACAATTTGGTTCAACTTTTTCTGTGTATGGCTGGATGCACAGGCGTGCGGGTTCCGTGGAATACATTGTCGCCGACTGCATCAGGGTGGTGAACGATGACGGCGTCGAGGACGACGTCCGTTGAACGAGACTTGGCGTACTTGCAGGGCACACCGGAGTCAGACGCACCGTAATGCTTGGCGTAGTTGGTGAATGGCCCCTTGATCCAGATTTTTGTAGGGTGATTTTTGCGCACTCAGGGCCACCTATATATAGCACTCGGCACTCGGCACTCGACATTGCATCGCCAGTTGCCGTCTCGACGACAGTGCACGACAAACAAAGAGAGAGAAGGAATGAGAAAAGACAGCCTCTCTGCGTTATGCCTTCTTTCGTCTTCTTCGTGTCTGCCTTAGTCGTTCCGTCTCTTTTTAACTCTTCCCTCCTTGTATAACACATTTTCAGCCTTCCTCTTTTTCCCTTGTGTGACGTGATTTTTGTCACGCTAAATTCTACTTTCCGTTGCTCGGTCTGTTTTTTGTGTATATCCCCTACGGCATTTGTCTTGCGTTTCAAAGGAAACGGGTTACCTATGGGCTTACTTATAGGCTCGGCGGTTCTATGCAATTTGGATCTGTTTTTACCTGGCCCGCACGCGATCTGTGTATAATATGTATATGTGTACGCATATCGTGCACGGATCTGTTTGTTTATGGGAAGTGCACATAGAGAATATCATTGACTCTCTTGCAGATTCTCGGCTGGTTTAACCGTTGCAAACATACTGCGTCTTATTGTTATATTGTTATACCGTTACCATTACCACAATTTAATTTGCCTAGGCAAATCTATGATTAGCATAACTATGTTGTACGAGTTTTCAATTGCGATGTAAAATTTAATTTTTACCTCCACTATTTTTAGCGCGTTCTATAAATTTGGTTTTGACGAAGAGATCAGTGTCAGGTGTAATCGGGCCATTCGTATTCCAGGCACCGTTGGAATTTTATCTGGAATCTTCCGAATCTTACCGCCGCGAGAATCGTAACCGTAACGCGTTCCAAAAATTACCAGGTTGTGAAAAAATCTCACTTGGCGCAAACTACAAGTGGCAACGTTTTTGTTCGTTATTTTTATATTACGGCAGGGTCGTATACGTTCTGTTCCACTCGTGCCACATCTCTATACAGTCAGTCGCCGTTTCTTTCGCGTCTCTGGAGCGACAGTAACATACTTCTTCGCACGTCCCTTGCAGAATCGCGCCATTTGTCATAACTCTTGACGGGGTATTAACATTCCCGTTCTTGGGCCGGGACTGTTTCGATCGACTAGCAATATGTATTTCTGTTCGTCGCGTCTGCGTTACGTTTCTTGTTCCCTCGACGATTAAAAAAGCATCAACGACTTAGTGACATATTTTTGTACGCTTATTTGCATTCTCCGTTTTAACGTCTATTTAATATTTCTCCCTTCGCCCCCCTTGTCTCGGTTCGACCTTCGGCACAAAGTAGATTGGTAGGGTGTTTTCGGAGCGTTTTTGTAAGGACATGTCACGACGGCTGACACGATTTTCGTGCCATTTTCTTCGGTATAAAAGTGGCTGTTGGCCCCTACTAAAAGGGAGATACGTATTCAGCGCAGGCGTGCGTAGGTGTACACCTACGTGATACCTGCAGCCTAGAGAGCAGGTACAGAATCGCCCAACGGCGTCATGGTTTTATACGTAGCAACGAGACAGGCAGAGGTCGATGTCGAAGAGTATGTCGCCTACGTGTCTACCCACTTGCGTACTGGCAGACACCAGGCTACGAGAAGGCGACCCGCAGGTTCGGATCGGAAGATGAATATACCGTCCGAATCTTATTTTCGTATTTATTCGTTTTCATTGTCTTGTTGATTTCGTTGGGAATTCGAATGAAAAAGTCGTGGTTTTTTTAAAATTGAACTTGTCCACGGGAAAGCTGGGTTAAGAGGGTGTTAAGGGTAGTAGATCAAAATGTATACTCAGGAGCAATCGTTTTCCTTTTCTTCCATGTTAATTTCTTTACTATAACACCACAATCGATAGTCGCAATGGAACATTAGAGAGCGTGTACATGCGTGGTCGCGTTCAGATAAAATAACCTCGATGGGACTCGGTGCATCCCAATGTCACGTGACGTGAGCCCGTATACGATGCTAAAGGTGATATGAAACTCGAGACGGAGACGAGCAAGAGAGCCACCAGAGTGAGAGGGATTGTAGCAAAGAGGGAAAGGGTAAACAAGTGGCGAATCGCGAAATAGAGCGGACAGGAAGGAAGCGTAACGTTGCGAGATTCATGGAAAAGGAAGCGAGGTGAAGAAAAGTGGATAAAGCGAGGAAAGAAAGTGACATGTGTTTGTCGTTCGCTCGCCCAGCTATCGCACCGTTTCTACGCTATACTTTCCCCCCCCCCCCCTTTTTTTCTTCCGTTGCTGACGAAGATCGTTATTTATTCCAGCAAGTAGTTGATACGAGTGTATGAGCCGTTTATTTTGAAAGTTTCCAAAAAATCCGGTTAGCATTTACATTAGTTACAATTCTACGTAATTCCTTCATTTTTAAACAATTTACAGCCAATATGTTCAAATTTAGTGAAACTTTGTTAACAGACAATTAGCTAACGAAATGATAAAAATTTGTATTTTGAAAGTGGCTTAAGGTCATTCATGGCCGCCAAAACCTAAAATCTAAAATCTTTCGGATTTTATAACAATAGTTGTTAATTTTGAAAATGACTTGACTCCATTTGTGGTAAGAAAGCACATATTATTCACTTAATAATTGCTATTATTTTAATAGGAATTGTATATTTAACTCTCTTAGTGTGACACATTGGTATCCTATACGTATACTTTTACTTTTTTTATATGTAAATGTATTTAGGTCACTTTGAAGATAGACGGCTCATATACAAGTATATAGATGCACTCGAATCCGTGTAATTTTTGGTGGTCGCCATATCGGTGCATTATTTCATCTGTATTTAATTAGTACCAATTTAATTTGAAATACAATTGCGATAATGCGTATGCAATAAAATACACGCAATGTAGGGATCTCGAGTAGTTACAGTTTAATAATTATTCTTCCTCAGCTATAGACAACTTATCGACCAATTGCTTGGAACTTATTGTCAGACGCGAATAGGGAAAATTTCCTAATTTCAACAGACATCACACGCATACGCAGCTTTTTACTGTATCCGTGTGCGTTACCGTTTCTCGACCAGCAAAGTGTACCGTAAATTTATGTAACCCAGTCTCGGACAAAATTAATATCGTGGTCGTGGTGCATCTTTTGCGGGGGCGGGTTTATCGTCGTCGAAACTGGCCGCGACTCTCTCGGTTGCGTTTTGAATTTCGCGCGGGCAGAAGAAATAAAAAGCGTGGAAACGTGTACGGTTTCGTTGCCAAGTTTTTTGCAACTTTCTTCAATGTGTACACGCACCACCGTATACCCGTTCAGTTTATTGAATGGCAGCGGTGATAAAGTCGTGGTAAATTTTCTGCCGGAGAATTTGGAACAGCCTTTTTTCGTCTCGAATAAAATAGTTCTCCTGCGTGTTTTCAACGATGTCGTCGCGAGAATAACGGAGTTACGGATACTTTTTAACGTTTTATTTTAAATGTTCACCCTCATGTCATTCCGGGGTATGTACACCTTATTCTTTGAATACGAACGATATATTAATAACATTGATTGGTAATTGAAAAATTAATGGACAACGATGATTGACTAGGAGGAAAAGTTACGTTGACGAATAAACTAACGCTATCATGATTTTTGTATTTTATTTAAAATGGTACAAGTATACGTAGAGATTTTTGTAAACGACCTGGTACACGCTAAAGACGAAGTACATTGTCCGATCTTACACATCGGACGAGACGAGTCAGCGGTCGTCGGGCTGGGGTATTTTAGGATTAACAGTGGTCTATCCTGTTGTATTTTTCCTAAACGGACTGAGGATTCATCGTGGTTCATCGAACTCCCGGGTTAGAGTGGCAACGTTATCCTAGACCGGCTACGTGGCTGAGAATAGTGGCAGAAATCGTGTTCCTGGAATTCTCAATGGGATTCGTGGAAAGCTAAACGTAGATGAAGTGAATCGCCCGCTGACGAAGGCTGAACTTCAAACGTACCGAACTCTGCCGTGATTAAAATTGCGTACTTTCAAATACATATGTAACGTGACAACGTTATACAGTTCTGCAATTAATTCTTTTTATTATTCCATTATAAAATGAGCAGTTGGTATTTTCAAGGGTAGTAATGGTTTTGCTACTTGTTCCTAACAATAATGGCGGGCCACGGTTATCTATAATGCTTTATTTTCCCCGAAAATCTCACGGTAACTGGAGTTCAAAGAAACAAATGCGACTGAAGTAGTGGAAAGTAATGCTGAACGCCTGCAGTAATCGTCAATTTATTTTTTTACGCTACTCTAACTATATATAACGTGTACCCTTCGTTTGCTAGACGTTCCATAGGATTTTTCCGCGAGGATGTGGCCAACACTTCGCACGTTGGTTCCCCCATTTATGCAAATTGCATCCAATTTACGCACACAGTAGCCACGCGTGTCTATTCGACTTAATTTATGCTAATCCATTTATGCAAATAATGCTCCGCTAATTCGATTGCACGAACTGTACTGCTGCTGCACTTTGGTGCCTCCATTCTCATTATGTATCAAGCGCCAACGAAACCACTGTTATGAACGTGTATATGCACAGGAGAAAACAACGAAGATACAAAGATAACAAATAGTTGCCTGTTTATGCAAAAGCTTGTGGAACAAAAGTTCCCGCGAATACACTTAACTTTTATAATTGCTTGCTTGGAACTGAAGAAGTGGTAGCCAAAGAACTGCTGTTATCTTATAGTCGATTGAGAATTTGAACAGCTTCATCCCGCACCTGTCTGCTAGAGAAGCTTCGCCGTCTAAGCGCACGATTAGTCCTACAGTCCTACACGGGGTAGTCCTTTCGGTTGCCCGTTTCGAGATAAAGCACGCAAGATTTCACAGTTCATATGTTACACTAGCGGAGTTAACGGTCTATGAAACGTTGTTATATGGGCCAAATTAGCACCGGCCACTCTATACGCCACGACATCCACTCCACCGCAAGTCCTATTCTCATCCTTCCAATAATAGATTAAACGTTTAGCGAGATTCGACGCCTATGCCGACGCCCTATCGCCCGCGCATTCCGCTCCATGTGCATAGGTGTATCGTAACTTGCCAATGCTGTAACATATTTCGCTATTGGGTTGTTCCATCCTCGATGCCGACTCGAGGCGAGAGGAATCGACGATTTTTATGGGTGAAAAGAAAGACAGTAAATCGATAGAGGCGAGCATCGTCCAGTACCTAAAGGCCTCTTTGTAATCGGCGACAAATCGCGTATTTAAAATGATTGCAGGGACTAGCGATTATATTTGAACGCAGGCGAATTGAAATACGGCACAATGCGACGAAATAACGCTTGTCTCGCATATTTGCGATGCGGTGGCGTATCGAGGTTCTCTTCTGTCGGGCTTCTGGTTGCTTAGAACCGACTCTACGCTTAGAACGACTTAGCGCACGCGGTGCAACGACCTCGCGCAACGAGCCTTACAGTGTGTATCTTTCTTCCTCTCTTCCTCTCTCGAACGTGTGCGCATCCGAAGCAAACGGACGGACTGGACGAGCCGAAAGACAGACCGATCTTCCCTCGTTCTTCCTTGGAGCGTCGCGACGCTTGCATCCTATCGGCGTTCTGGATGAATTCTAATGTGATTCACACACCGGTGCGACGCACAACGGTCTCGCCGCGAACGATGGAGGAATCTAACGTCGATCGGAGGATAATTCGTTGCGTCCAATTTTAGTTGCTTTTTTCCTACCTGAAAGACGCATTCACTCGAGATAATAGGTACGACGGTTGTGATGCTGCAGTTTTGCACGGACTTCGTGCCGGGAATATTTTGGATTCTAGGTTAAGTAACGGTTTTATGCTTGCAGTATGTTTAAGACAGTTTATTTTGTATTACAGTGTTACAATTTATAGTGCTTGAGAAAATTGTTTTTGATCATCGCGGTATGAAAACATAAAGTCTTCCTGGTGGAAAAAATGTCAACGACCTTGTGCGACGCGATCGTAGCGCTGCATCTTTATCCCGAACAATTCTCTGTTGTTTGAAATGCATGTACGCATCAAGTATCGTGCGAAACGTGAAATCCAGCTTGACCACGTGACCCAGTAGTTACCACAGTGGCAGCACTACGTTTCCATAAACTAAACCAGTCGGTATTCCGGGATCGAATAATTTCCGCTTGACGAGGTGCGACAACCACGAATCCCTTCGTTATCAGCTCGTAAATACCTACGAAGGTTTCAACAGTCGGCAATATTTCTACCGTAATATTCTTTCCCCAGAAGCGACAATAATTCAGATTATCCGACGAAACGAATCGATCTTGCGTTTTCTCGTTATTTCCGACGCGACTGCGCGGTCGATCGTTTATTTTTATACGCGGGAAAAGGATAGAGAGGACGTCGTAACGCTGCCAGTCATACACACGGTTCTAGAGTTGGTTGCACTTCCGTTTTTTTTGTTGTCGCTCTTTTTTTTCGTTAGAGGAAGTAGGTGAGACACAGCGTCTCTGTTTTAAACGAGGCAACGGCCTTGTGAGAATGGCGCAAGCTCTTTTTTTCCTTCTTCCCAGATCTCCTTTCTCCCTTCTCTGTCAGTTCTTGTATTCGTCGTGTTCTTTCCTTTGCACACCGTCTCATCGTCGTCTCGGCGATTTTTAAATGCGACACGAGAGAGGGAACGTTTGCTCCTTCTACGAGTACGACGATGATTCAGAGGCTCGCGATCAGCGGCGTTCCACCCGGGAAGAGGCCTCCATTCATTCCGCCATTTCACTTTTATTCCATTCTGGAATGCCAGGGGTTCGCGCAGTCCTTTTACACGCGACAGGCTAAAAGGGAAATTTCAGCGTCACGAATTTTTATCTTCAATCAAGGATTTTTATTCCTTGGCGCGCGATACATTATTAAATAGTGCAATAAAGCATTGAAACGCGAATTCGACGAATTTGTTCGTTTCATCAAATTTATGCTACCTGATAAAAGTAATATTCCAACTGTTCTATACAGCCTAAGTATTTACTCATACAACCTTTCTCCTTTACAGCGCCCTCCCCGTCCCACCTAGAACTCCGCGTTCTGTTCGCTTTCAAATATTTTAGCCAAGCCATTTTTCAAACTACACCCCACAGCTGGGTACACATACACGCACCACATCACTTGCTATTAGATCAAGATGAAATGAAATGTATCACAAATTCACCAGTACCATTGAAATATATCTCTTTGTTACAGAATGCACGTTCGGCAAGCAGATACGGGAACTGGGCTCCACCTGGTTCGCGGATTTGGGCCCGCCCTTCGGAGTCATGTACTGCATCAAATGCGAATGCATTCCGGTACGTATTAAAGTGGGTGTGCCCTCAGGCATTCGTGCATCTATATTGTGTGTGTTACCGCTCACCCTTTCCCCCCTCGTGTGTTCGTTTGCGTCCGACCTTTAACCCCCTTGCGGCCGACGCTTGCCTGGAGTTGCACATACAACATTACGTTTCTATGTAACCAGCCGACCTGACGCGACTTTTACGGTATTCACACCAGACTATCCGTGCAGGTAGACGAGCTCAGGAACACCCTGACGTGGTCACTACTACAGGCTGTTTCAATATTTCACCGATATTCCATTTTTCATTTAATATTTATCGCGGTAATTGATCTTGCATTCGTCAACGTCATCGATGGGATCATTTGCGCAATATAATCTTGAGTCTTGGTACAGTTTATGTTTTCTTGTGGCCATTTATTTGTGCGGGTCGAAGGATTGAGAAATTGAGTATGCATGATTTATGTACGTGGAAAAGTTATACACCCTATAGTTCGGACAGGTTTCCAATCTACACTATAGGGAGCTATATAGTCGGTGTCTAACCGCGCTTTCTTAGATCGCTTGTCCCGAGAAGGTCATAGAAATGGCATTGCTCTTTGGAGAGTGTTGCAGATCAGTGTAATACGCGAGGCACGGACTAAATCTCGATCTGGGTGACGTGACCCACGGAGACTTGTCGTGCTTTCTAATCCCATTCCTGATCGGAGACAGGCTGGCGTCCGTTTCTCAGCTCGTCCACTACTACTGTAGCGTATGGCGTGTGTGCACGTGAACGTTATGTCGCGCACGTATCGTTTCGCGAGAATACCGTGACACGTCATACCACGTTCCTTAAACCCTGCTCAGGAATTTCTGGCATACATATTTCTATGCCTTTTTGACTTCCGTTAAAAAAAAAGAACGGAAAATTCGTATCTTGCGCAATAATTTTTGTTAAACTCTCGCATCAGTTGCTTTATAATAAGCACAGAGGTACGGCGATTGAGTATTAAATAATTATTGATAATTATTAATAATGAATAAATACTTTTGTTTTTTCTTTATCGATGCAAATGCGTCGATGGTTTGGCGGGTCCGTATTTCCGACGCAACTCTGACGGACCACACGTACGTTCGGTAATACATTTTATCACGCGGATATACGTGTCCCAATGCTTAACATACATATGTATGCATTTCGTTGTGGTCGCGTGACGTCAAGTACGCCGAATTAAATCGCCGTTAAATCCGATTACGCCATCTTGAAATGAATTCTTCACTACCGTTCATCTGCCCAAACCAAACTACAAAAAATTTAACCAACCGCAATTTTTGTTTCCACATCTTTTACCGGTCCAATCAAAGGAACCGCCGAACCGGCGAATAAATACAGCAGAGAAAAAAAACGGAAGCAGAAAAAGAACGATCCTTATGCAAATTTCAAGAAGAGGTCGCTATCGAAGCGAGGATCGATTCCAGCTTGTTCTGCGTTCCTACTGACCGGAATCGCTCAAATTCTTGGCCGATCGCGCAATAATTGTCATTTGCATTCCGAGCATACGCGACACGAGACGAACATCGCTTTGTTTTGCGTCCACATATGCGAGCTGGACGATGACGTCACCGTGTATAGCACTATGTACAGATACGTCCCTTGGTGGCGCGTCATCGATATTCTTTGCCCTTTCGTCTTCCGTCTCGCAGGTATCGACATTTCTCACGATAACCGTCGATAACCATTTCCTGCCTTGTATTTACATAAAAATCTGCGTACTTTTTTCACCTTGAATCCTCTCGTCTTTTATGACTTTTTTTGTTCTCGCATACACGGATGGAAACGATGTCGAGGACGATAATACGTGGTCTACGATTTAATTAGGTGAAAATCCTAAAGCAACGTTCGTTTTATTACTCTGTTTTCCATTTTCACGAGGAACTGTAATATGTACACCGTTATCACGTGTCGATGCTTAAATCAAACCATACTTTTTAATAACGCTTCTTGCTGACTTGTAATAATAATAGGCCTCGACACTAATGAACGTTTAAAAGTTGAGTCCCTGGTCGATTAGCCGCGTTTAGTGCTTCTCTTCCGGACTTTCTCGACGAAAGGCTCTTGGCCCTGTGTATGCTCTGCTGAGTTGAACAGTTCAGCGTGCAAATTAAAGTTTCGGCGATTGCATTTGCCCAATCATTCGTAATTTTGTTTTATTTTTATTTTTAAAAAACGACGTTTCCACGGGGTCCCCCGTTAAATAATGATCCAGTCGAGATATCGCTGACACCCAAACCGCCGTGTTCATACCACCGAAGCAGAAAATAGACGGCAATGTAAGGTGGATTCTCAAGAGTCTTTGATACCCACGACTTGTCGGCCGCCTTGTATCGTCCGACTATTAAAGATACTCATCTCATTCTACAAGACCCACCGACACCACCTACGCGATATTTGCGTTCATTCTTCTCCGCGCCGTTCACCTTCCTTCCCTTTTCCTGTATTCCAATGTTTAATGCTGAAAAACAAACGTATTCGGTAGGAATTTTTGGTAGCTGGGTTTGTTTTCGCAATTAATCAATAGGACACGAAATAAATGAGTTACACCGGCCAACAGTAAGCTGATAGAAGGAATGCACAGTATAAAAGAAAACAATCGAACACGTTCATTTCATTAACATTTCACAAACGAATGATCGTGGACCGGTTAATCGGCTATTCTGCACAAATTTAGAATTGCATCGTGTTTATGATTGATGATATAGATATATACATATTAATTTGTTTATCGTATGCCATATGTGGCTCACGATTCATGCAAACAGGATCATACTGTTCGTGGTAAAGTTATACACCATTGCTCGAGATGATGTATTGGCAACGATGACGATGAAAAGCGTTCCACGGGATTCAAAATCTTAGTCCAGCTGAGTCATCGCGAGGTTAATAACATTGGGTTAATAACGCGTGACCCGTACACGACTGATTGTGGGTGAAGAATGTAGAAATAAATTTCAGGTCAATCGTAAAGCAATTCGGAGGCCTCGCTTTGTGCGGTTCAATTAATCTTCTCTATCATAGTAACGGCTTCTGTCGTGCATGCATTCGTCGTCCGGACAGTACGGTCACGACTGTACCAATGGAGTTTAATTTAGCCAATCTTCATAAATTTTCGTCCTTGACTGGCTATAATATCGAGTCAGTATGTATTTCATTCTCTCCATAAATTCAATAATACATCTTAATTACCGACTGAACTTTAAAGCAAAGGGGAAAAGTAACAATCAGTCTATTCTTGCTTTACTTTTCAGTCGAGTGTTACGTAGCTTTACAAACATATTTCGTACACACGAAACGAAGATGTGTACGCGTTGTCACGTTTACTGATTGGAGCGATCCGTGATGAAAAAATAGAAAAGAATCTCACAAGGGCCTATAAATACACAGCTTGGCGGAAGAAGGACGAAAAATCGGGGGGAGACGTAAAGGTTAGGCAGAGATGGAACGCAAGAGCAAGCGAGAGAGGCAGTGGTACAGGTCTGGGTTCGAAGCAACGGCTTATGGACGGACGTGCGAACTCTATTTTTAGTCTTCGGTGGAATGACAGTCCCTCTTCAGAGTATATGAGGAGCTATTGATAGGTCGCGGGCTTCGGCGTCGTGAGCAGCCAAGCAGACACGTCGCGTGAATCACACGAGACGTTGTTTCTTTACCTAAAGCCATACCGGGTTAGCGTCTACCGTTATACGTTTTACTTCTCGACAGTTACGTCTTTGTACTTGCGGTTTCATGCCTGCTTGCTCAATTTCAATCTGGGAAAATAGAACTTGTGCAATTTAAACGGTCGTGCGGACGTGCACGTTAGTAAATGTGAATACAAATGCACACGAGTCCTCTCTTTTTTTTGCACGGCAGACATACATACTTGCGGTGCAAAAAAAGGAGCGTTTAAGAATGGATTTGCGGCAAGGTAGAAAACATGCCGCAAACCCAGGCGTGTCTAGTACTTTTTCGTGAACGTCAACATTGTAATGTGTTTTAAAGCGACATTGGAATATGTGGATGAATTTTTTCGACTGGCGGCGCGCATCGAAAGCTTCCCTTTCGTGCAGGAACGCCTAAAGGCGGCCCACACGTGAGACCCCACGCGCAAATCGCGACGAACTTCCGGCCCAATCGGGCAAGAACATTTATTCTCGCTTCTATCATTATTTCTACAATAGCGTCGAAATAATGAATGGCTACCACGACCGGAGAAAATCGTGGGTGGATGAATCACGCCAGCTACGGTTCGTGAAATAGCGGGACGCTTTTTAATCGCGACGATTGTCTCACTCGATCTTCTCGGTGTCATGAAAACGTTTCCCATGCAGATGATGCACGTCGATTATTACTTAACTGCAGTATTCACGCAATTCGCCACGTCACACATTCGTACCATTTGTACTCCGTTTATGGTGGTGTTACAAAGAAATTTCATTATTCAACAATTATTTATTTTAACCCTTATTGGTTGACGTAAATAAATTTGCACGAATGAAAGGAAAGATTGTTTCATGTAAGAGACTTGCGACTCTGTGAAATGGTTGGGAAACACTGTTCTAGATACGGTTAAAAAGCTTCTACTAAATGGGTATTTAAGAGTGGTGCGGAAACTTATCAGAAGCTCTCGAGACATGCGTCGCGCGACACCTAAATATATCTCTGAGCGATAAAAAATACACCTACTCGTTTAACGGGGTCCAGTTAACTGGCCCGCGATCTTATGGGGCCCTTCTGGTACAAGGAATTTACTCCTGGCGCCCCGATTCTCGTGCAACGCGAAGTTTAACGTCTGCGTTGCCCGCGCGTCGATTCCTTTCCTCGCTCCTTTTTATTTTGCACCTCCCTCCTCTCTTTGTCACTCAAATCAACACCGAACGTATCGTCTCGCGTTTCAGGAATGCCGTGCAGCTCTATAAAATACCAGACTTAATTTCTGTTCTTGGCCATCTGTAACTGGAGAACCCTTCCACCGATCTGTAATCTCTTATCCTCGCCCTCGGCCGACGAATCGTTGAAAAAGAATCTCCGCAGATTGGCTTTTCACACCGAGAGATAACTAGACGCCGCAAATCTGCTCTAAAGTTGGATATTTATCGACCGGTCAACGCTTGCCCCTCGGACTTTTTTTGTACTCTTGTGTTTCCCTGTATCGCGTGCTCCTATCTGTCCTGCATGTTTCACGCATTTTTCTGTTCCTTTCTTGTTTCGTATGTTTTGTCAGATATTTTTACGGAATTCAGTTGAACTCTTTTCACTCGCCAGTCAGCAGTCTGTATTATAATTGTATAAGGACAGTGTTGGAAAAGTGAATAACGTAACATAACTTAACTCATTTAGTTGCTCACTTGTAGGACAGGGATATTTTTAATATTACCTTTTCGCTGGGTTTCATTGGACTTACAAAAGTGAGCATATGTTCCCAGTTTATGGATTGAATCGTGCATGTGTCGACGAACAGAACAAGCTCGTAAAGAACAACTCGGTCGAATAAGACGTCTGGAAAGAGAAAATAAATACCTTGGGTCGAAACGGCAGATCTATGGTAGAAAGTGGTGTAACTATAAAATCGTGGATTATGAATTTATAATGCCAGACGGTAATGCAGAATACATTGGTAGAGGCATGCCTCTATTGGCATGATTCAGGATAATCGTGCTAGGTGGACGATTCTTTTTCACGTGAAACCTATAGAAAGTGGCAACGGACAGAGACGTTAAATGATCGTTTATAGTGGAGGGGTGGGAGTATTGTAAATCGTGTCGCGAATAATGGCACCATTGACCGTGATAAACGAGTTCTTTGTGATCAATAACACGTACCAATTACTTGCGGATAGATTTATGCACGCGGTGTATGTAAACGCTTAAAACTATCGTCAGCGGTGCGTAAAGGAGTAATAAACATGTGAGCACGTTTACAGGACATGGAAGCATTGCAATCACACTTTCATACGTCACGTGTTCCAGTAGTATGGCCAAGTGCATAGAGAAACTCGTGGAAATTCGAATAGTTGGCAGGAATGAATAATGTATTGGCACACGTCAGTAGTGTGTGCTTGCATTTCAACTACGATTCCCCCATTAATTAATTATACTGAAAGGTATATTAATTAAACTGTTGATGCACGAATTAATAACTTAAATCGTACTTTAAGGAGTATTAATGTTTCAGCAGTTGAATCATAAGAACATATTTTGCTTTCAGGTGCAAAAGAAACGACGAATCGTTGCGAGGGTCCAATGTCGTAATATCAAAAACGAGTGTCCGGAACTCACATGCAAAGAACCTGTTCTTTTACCAGGGAGATGCTGCAAATCTTGCCCGGGAGATTTCAGTAAGTAACTCTGCTTTTCCTTACAAAATAATGTTGGCTCGAGATACACACAGCTGCCGCAACAATGCCGTTCTATACTACTGCAAGTATAGCAGATTTTTGGGACAGGTCTACGGTCGCAAACATATTTCTAAAATTTAGGTCCCCTCAGTTGACTTGGACTAATTACAACAACATGCCCCAGAAATCATTCTAACGCGAACCGTTCGACTGTGCTTACGTTATTATTATTATAGTCTCTCAAAGGGCACAAACTCTTCGTTCACATGTAATTCTAGCCACGACTAAATAATTTCTACCGCATTGAGAGAATACTAAAAATCTGAAGATACATTTTTAGCGGAAAACCTTATACATAATTAGTGCATTGTACATCCCCTCCCCCCAAACACCAAAGGCGGTATTAGTGCTGTCCTCTACGCGAAGTATGCACAGTGTTATATGGGACAAGGTTTACACCTGTTACCAGTATAGACAACCGAGGGAGAAAATGTAGTGGCATGTTGTCACGCTATCTCCAAGATAAGGGAATTGCCGTAATATGATCCTGAAACTCGTGCATCGATCACCGTTGCAGAGAAACACGCGTGTTCCAGCTCTCGACAATTTAGCACATTATAGCAATATCGATCTGAACGTTATATTTAAATGAACGGAACTCGACCAGCAAGCTGTTCACTTCAATTTATCAGAATTCTTAATCGTCTGGGCGAAATAGTACACATACTATAGGCCAGATGCCCTTCCTCGCTTCGTACAACCGCTATAAATATATCGCATTAAAACGAAAAGAAAAATATAAGAAGAAACGTTCGTTCAATAGAGAAGTTATAGTTCAGTTACTAGGTGGAAACGTTAAAGTGCCCCAGCTCGTAAATATAAGGAAAGGATACAGCATACATATTGAGAGACTGAGGGCATTAATGAGAGTCAAGTGGCCTGCATAAATCATATATATCAATGATCGCCCGCCTCCTTTGTCTGTGTCCTTGTCTTAACTACCAGCGCGTCTTCTTTCTCTTTCTGCGTGCGTTGCCTTCGGATGCTTCTTCTCCCCTATCGGGTAGATCGACCTGATAATCGTATTTGCAGAGCCGTGTAATCATGGTCGACTGTTATCGTCTGGTACCTTTTACTTCTATTATCGTCTCGATGTTCGAGTACTCTTATTAAGGGATTAGCAAGATCGATGCGTATAGTCTTCTTTGCCCCCTGAAAGCGTGTCGCGAGATCAATATATTCTACATTTCTTACTTTTGCTCGTGTTTGTTGTCCTATGGAACATTATCTCGCAGACGTAAAACTTTCACTGCAAATAGCAGGAACCAAATTCTTCGCATGTTCGCTCGGCCCCCTTTTCTTTATCCAGCCGATTTCTATACAGTCATTAATCACCGTAGAACGCGGACGGAATAAATGAAATGGTTCGAATACTTGCGCCCATTCCTCTTACTTTTCAGAGGAAATAACGGAGGGTTAGGGTAAATGATGGCTGGGTATTTAACACTGACTAATGATCTCGCTGGTTCGATTGTGAAAATAACTAGGCGCGTCTATTGGCAATTAGTGACTGGTATTCAATTTTTTCTACAATACCGCGCGTTAATATATAACCACGATTTATCCCTCCTATTATCTCGCAATGAAACGTGTGCACGTATTCGATGAAATTCTAGTTTCGCGTAACATAACGTTACAGACAGCGCACAAACCGATAACTCGAGGAATAATGAATTCTGAATTAACTTGCCACGCGTAACATGCATATTTTCCCTCTTAAAATATCATCCTTGAGCATCGCAATTAATTGCGCCGATATCTCAACGATATACCTCTCGATACGCGGCATATTATCTTGGCCGAGAAGCATCGATTAAGATGGCCATTTTTTCTACGATAGCGCATCGGCGGACAGGCGGCCTCGAAGAAAAATGAAGAAACCGTCGCCGTCGAAGAAAGATAGTGCTCGGCCACACGCGTATGCTTCACCACAACGCGTTCGCGATGTGGGCAGCGGAATTTATTGGTTACTTAGAATCAATTAGCGAGTTCGCATTTATTACCCGTGGACAAGTCCGCCGTCATTGTCCGTGCGCTTTCTATTTCCATTACGGGCAGCCGGTGATTTCTTTATCGCGGTCGTTAGAAGCCTCCGAAGAGCTGCACCTTCCTTTTTTATCCCTGTATTCTTCCCCCGTATCGGTGTTCCCTCGCGGGAACGGTCACGAGGAACCAGTGACTTCGCGCGGCTATTTTTGCGACTGACAAGGGAAAGGGTGGTGCGTCGTGGAGAACTTATTAATTACGTGGAATGAACGCGATGCCGAAGAGGTATCTCGGGCAATAATTGGAAATTAAGAATGATAGACGATGAAATAGGGTACAATGGCGGTGCGATTACACGATCGGCGCGTACAGTGCCACCCCGTGGCCTCCCCGTCAGACAAAACGGCGTGTCGTTGCGTGGCGTACAAGCGAAATAACAACCCGTGGGAGAGACCGAATTGACTACTGTCGCGTGAGCGGTTTGCGGAACGGTGGACGGCGAAAAAGAAGAGGAGAAAAGATTAAACGAATAAAAGCAGCACGCAAAGAGGTCGATAGTAAAGGAGCGGGGCACAGCGAAAAAAAAGGAGAAAGGAACGAAGCTGCGAGGAAGAGTCAATGGCGGGTTGGTGGTCGAGCGGTAGGAAGAGAGAGATAGGTCGGGCGCCACAGTTTAGCGCCATGGCGCCGGCTATATTACCGCATGGCGTCACTTCGATTAAGCCGTGCAATCTAAATGTAAATATTAGCATACGTAATGATCGGGCATAACGCGCGCGGGAATGAGAATAGATGAGAGGACGAGGAATGGCGGGTAGGGGTGGAAGGTCGCAGGGGAAGCAGCGTAGGATAAGGTTTGAGGTGGGGGGAGATCATTGCGAACCATTCTTCTACCAATAAGACCGACCGTCCACACCGGCACTGTCTCTTCCTCGTGTTCGCCTCTTATCTTCGCTCTTTGAGTTCCTCTTTATCCCCTTGTACGCTTTATCGCCGTTAATTTTATATCTGCCAACGTCTTCCTTCTGGTATCTTTCTCGGCTACTCCTCTGTCTTCGTTATCTTATGAACTGTTCGGTTGGCACGGCGGGAGAGGGTGGCGATGCTTCTGGCACACAGTTCGTGCACGCGAATGTTTCTGGTTTACTTATGCATTTATTTTATTGATCGACATTTTTCAGATAGATAGATCGTGCTTGCATTATATACACGCGCGTTCGAAAGCGACTAGGACGAGGGGACCTAATTGTACCGGATTCCGGGCAGGTCAACCTCCAGGCGAAAAAATCCCTAGTATGTTTTCCCGTTACTTATCCCGGGACGGAAATCGCACGCGTATGATACAACTTTCGGTGGCAACTTTCTCGTTATGTTTATCGCTACCACGGTTACGAACGATTTATTTTATAACGAACCCCCCTGGATGCATTATGCGTGTACGGGTGTATAGTAAGATTTTTTGTTGTTGTCGAATTAATGTACGTTGGCAAGGCGGAGAAAACGTGAACAGTGTGTCGCGCTGGAATTAGAAATAACAAATATGCGCGTGGCGTAATAGCAAATCCCTATAGAGAAATTTGCGGGTTGCCACGTAAGGCATGACGTGCATTAGTGTTGACTGCAGGCCCGCTATTTATTGCGTCGAACAATTTAGTCGCGTGTCGTGTTAGGAGCAACTATACACGCCTTACATTTCTTATTCGCGAGTTCCCCGTTTTATTAGCGTCTTTCGAATCCGCCCACCGAACAGGGTTTGCAACCCGAAGAAAAGGGTAGGTACAAAGGGGTTCGCTATTCATAATTAATAAATGGCCAAGTGTAACTTGTTTTGGAATCAAACAAAAGGACTGTTTAAATAATAATTATTATATAAAATTCAATTTTAATTCTAGCAATAAGAAATTCCCCAGTCGACCACCATGTGTGTATAATTGCACTTTATTTTCCATATTACATATCCTACTTTCTATCAATTTATAATGCATTCAACTACACCGCACAACTCAAACTGACGCCATTCTCACCACGGTCATAAACTGCGAAGCAAAAAATCCCTGGGCATTCGCCGCAACTGTTTTCCTTCGTCAAGGAGCATCGCGTTTATAGCATAAAGTTGCTGGATACAAAAATTCGTTTTCACGTGGCCGTTTTCCTCGTGTCGTTGCTATTATCGTGTTCCACGTTTCCGTCGCCGTGTTCGTCGTCATCTCGGTCGTCATCTTCGTCCGTCGTCGTCTGGCAGGCTTGTTGCCCCCTGCTGATGGAAGGTGAAGCCGCTTACCATTACCAGTACGCCTGTCTCGCTTTTATGCCCCGCGAAAAGAAACTGTGACCCATGGGCCCGTCGATTGGACTGTCACATCGATTCTCATCGGTTCGTGCGACGAACGATAACGTGTCCCGGTGGTTGGCAGGAGACGCGAAAGAAGACCCATTCGTTGGATAATAACGAAACTTGTTTGAATCTTTCGTGTCCCTCGTGAAAGGTCCACGAAGGGTCGGGACACGAAGAGGAGGCATCCGTAATTGCGGTTAGCATCGCGTTATAATAATATACGACACTGTCACGAGATTTATAGTCGATCGTTTCAAAAAAGTGTCTTCGTGCCATCGTGGTTTTTCTCATTTTTCAAATTCGCCACATGCCACGCCGGCTTGATTGGGATCATTCAGCGATGCCCGGGACGTAACGCCGCTTGAATTGTAGTTAATTTTATGGGTACGCGTATAAGAATCTTCTTCACTCCAGAGGATATTCATTCTTCGGCCAACAAGGCTGGCGCCGCGACTATTTATCCCGGGGTCCTTTCTCGGTCAGTTCCATACAAATAGTTCCGAGGCCGAAAACTTTTGTCGGATTAGATCTCAGGATTTTTTTTTCCTCAGGTTTATAGGTGAGCGTTCGAGAAGGTTGTAAAATAGTTAAAGATGCAAATGTTGTATGGGATTAGCAGCGTCCCCGGGAATGTGAAAGGTAGCCAGTTAGGCGAACCTGCAGATTTTGGTGGCGTTTACAGAAACATGCTTAATCTTGAATAACGGCCGTCCTTCGATCAAACGTATCGCGCGAAGTGTCGATTCTCGCGTGAATGCCATTAAATTGGCCGTAACGCTCTTTTTCTAGTCACGTTCAGCTGCCGTAAACTCTGGAATCTACGCCCCTCTTTAAAAGGAGCATAAAGAACGAGAGGAAAAATAGGCTGCTATGTCTCGCAACGGTGCTCGCGAGATTTGCATTAATTGTTCTTGGGAAGTGAAAACGGTTATTATCTCGATTGAAAAAAATAGAAGACTTATAAATTGTTGCACGTTCGAACTAGCAAGCATTTTAGAACGGCGCCTTCGAATCGCTGTACACGAACGCCGTCGGTTAATGAATTTATTGTGACGTTCGGTGTATGACGATACTGTCGTCCACTTTCGCGCCGATCACGAACATCAATTGCGCTCGCACGAATGTGCACGGACACTCACGTAATTCATCGAACCGTTCACCTTTTTTGGCATCTTGTTTGGCTCCTAATGCGCGCGAGATAAAGAAGCGAGACGCCATGGGCCACATGGCTTTCACGTCGGTACAGTTCGCGCAATCAACTGACTTGTAAAAAAATCTGCATTTTCAAACAAAATTAAAGTTCGGTTTGAAGGCTCGGGCGGGGTGCAAGTAACATCTACCGCTCGTGCAAACGTGTTTTATTTTCGCGAAGAGGAATATTTAAAAATATTTATTTGAAATAAAGATTAGCCGGGAAACGCGTAATTACACAATTCTACGATAAGCATGGTGATAAAACCTATGGTTAAAAGGTCAGAAATGACGGGTGGAAAGGTGAAACGCTGTGCATTGCGGTATTCCGCAGTCGATCGTAGTTGTCACTGTCCTATACTGTACGTATACCAATTAGCGTATCCTTGCGGCTGGACCTGCACGGCGAGGTAAGCGCCATAAAAGCAACATTCAGTGTAGAGGTGGTTGGCGCCAGCCGCGTCTTTTCCTACCCCACAGGTATTCTTTATGGTTCATACACACATCCTGACTGAATGGGGATTCGCGCTCTCTGTCTTTTTTTTTAAATTTTATCTCTTCTTACGTGGCCGTTCCATCGCCACCGACAATTCCCTTCCCTTCGTTTATTGTTCTTCCTTTATCGTTCTGCGTTGGTTATATTTTTACTTCAACCCATTTCTTGCCAGCGTTGCGCAGATTTCTTTCGCGATGATTAAACTTTATTAAATCCTGAGATTAATTATTAGGCTAGTGCGAGGCCGGTAATTAGTGTTAATTAGTTAATGCTTCAGTACAATCTTACCAACCGCAGTCGACAGTTGTGTGTATCTCGTGCGAGTACTATATTTCCTGAGCTTTTCTAGGTTGTGACTTATAAAATTGTAGGATATAATTTGAATATTCCACTACGTTACAGGTACCGACATAGTGCAGGATTTGCCGGCACAGCTGACCTCTGAAGAGGAGGAGCGGAGCCTAAAACGTAATGTCGCTGGTAGAATTATGTACTCGACTACCCTTCAGGTTAACCATCGAAATCTCATCCAACAATGTCTTACAATCTTGCAGATTTCGGGACTCTGCTGACAGGTAAAACCTCTCAGGTGCTGCGCCGCGACGAACTCAGCCCAACATCGATGTACAGCAGCGCTTACAACTATCTAGCAACTGGCCGGTTCACGTTTCATCGCAAGAACCTGTACTATTCGTTCTATTTATCGACGTCGACGCCACGACCAAGGAGCATCCAATTCGTAGACGGCTCGGGCAGCATTCTAGAGGAGCAAACGATCGATCCCATTGGCGGTGTGTACCAAAATGCAACCGGTAAACTCTGCGGTGTCTGGAGGCGGGTTCCTCGAGACTACCGTAAGCTGCTCCGCGAGGAACGGCTACACGTGTCTTTCATATGGGAGCCGACGGCAACGTTGACCGGACAACTGGCACGTTATCGTGCACTGTCTACCGAACAGTATTCCTCTTTGCTGGAGCCAACAATGGGTGTGGATCGTTCGCTGATGTCAGGCGCAGGTGCGACCGCCATAGTGTCAGCCTCTTCGGCGTCAGCCCCATCCATCCATGTATCCCTTGTGTTCAACGGCGTTTTCCTGCCCAACGACGTGTTCGAGGTACCGCTGATAGTGCAATTGGAACACACGGAGAAGGATTACGTCGTCCTACGAGAGGAAATCGTAGTGAAGAAGCCGTCGAACGAATTGAACTTCGGGGAAGTTCGCAGCGCCCTCTCGGGAGCTGATCTTCGATTGCTGACGCGTGGCAAACTTTCTATTAGTATAATGTCGAGGAAGGACCCGCAAGCGTTACGATTGGCAGGTGTGGTTGGGCCGCGTACCAACTGCGAGATGTACCAGACCCTGCTTCTCTCAGAGGTGCCATCCGCAGCCAGCGGACTTGCCTGGGCGTTTCTGGACCGGGCCGGTTCGTTGCGTTATGGTGTTCAACTTATTGGATTGGAGGAAGAGAGTCCCCTGGTGACGCTGGTGGACGAGGGAGGCAAACGTCGAACTGAATTGGAAGATCTGACGCCCAATTTGATCGACGGACTAGCCAATGGATCACTGGATCGTCCGGGACCACGTTTCCTTGAACCACTATTCAACGGAGAGTTGGCAGTTGTTGCAGCCTCTCACGTTGGGTCAATGCTTCGAGGTAGACTACTACAGAGGCCTGTGGCTGATGCCAGAGACACTGCTGCACCTGTTCTGCTCAGGAGACTGGACCAGGAACCTGTACACCCTGGTCCAGTTGGCCTCGTCTGGGTAGCAGTGGACTTGGACTGCTCACTCCATTACGAGCTCGAAATTGCTGGCATCCCTCAAACGTCTTTACCGAACACCCACGAACCGCGAACCTTTAGACTCTATTTGGAGACCATGCCACTGTTAGCTCAGGGAGCACCTGTTGCTAGAAGGTTGCTGGAGGAGTTCACTGGATATGTTCTGGAGGGCTCAGTGACTGGATTGTCCCCGGTGGAATTGTATAGAATCGAGTCTGGCATTGGTTTCCTTGAAGTGACTGATAAACAGGCCGAAAGGATATTAAAGGCGCCGTTCAAAGCCAGAGCGCCCCTTAGTTGCCTTCCTCATTACGCAGACAATGATGTCGCCTCGGTGGTTGCCTACAATCTTCAACCGCCGCGATCGGATATCGAGACCGGTGCCTGCTTTCATGAAACAAGATTCTATGAAGAGGGAACACAGTGGACTTCGAGTACTGATCCCTGTTCCATGTGCCATTGTTATCGTGGATTGGCCCAGTGCGATCCAGTACCTTGTCCGCCTCTCACCTGTCCACAGGGGAAACAGTTGAGACCTGCTCCTGGTCATTGTTGTTCTATTTGTTCAGGTAGGTTGCTTCTCTTCGTATGCACTTCTATTTTACTTTCCTCGTGATTCTAGATAGTAATATTTTATTGAAAGTACCCGATCATTTCATGTTTCAATATTTTTCGTACTTTGTTTATTCCCTTACGAAGTAAATATGGTGGCTAGGAATTTTTCAAGATGACAGTTTATACTCGTTTCATTTTCATCGAAGAAAATTAATCCATATATACATACATATAAATATCATTTACCTAGTTATTTATCAGCTTTTCTATATTTCTATTTATTTGAAAATCCTTAAGTCCAAGGCAATTAAATTGATCGTAGATGCGACCGCGGGGTGTCACGAAAATCCATGCAGCATCGGATAACGCGTGTCAAACGCCGGATTAATGATCCTTCCCTTTCGACAGTGTCGTTTTGATAAAGGGAGAATCAAGTGAACGGACGTGGTCGATATTAAATCCGATTGCCCGTGACACGCTCCATGAAAGTAATCGCATAGAATTAGTTACGCCTATCTACGGTCCCATTTAAATTACACGACCGCTTATCGATCACGATACGCAGCGAGTTATTTCGCAGCTTGTCCGATTCCATTTGTCGCTGCTCGTTTTTGTCATGAAAGTATTACGGATCGATTTGATATTCAAGGAAGTGCGGTTCGGCGGTGATTGCGATAATTCTCCATATTGAACAGTTCATTTTATGCTATAAAGTAAAGTTCGGAAAGGGGGTCATACTATAATTGACAAAAAATGGGTGGTTTTTTGTAGAAATAATTTACGAAACACTTTTGCAATGCCTGACCATTTTTATTTGCAGAGAAGGTCAATTCCAATATTGGTAAAAATTAGTGTTAATGTCTTTTTAACCGAATTAAATTTAAGCCACTCTTTTTCCTCTATTTACATGGCATTTTTATTTTTATTATTCTTCCAAACTAAATCAACTGCAGATATCTTTATTGATTATATGACGACCATATTTTCCTGTTGGTTTAAATTCCTATTAGTTGCATTCGTTGTCTCGTTTTTTCATTGAACGATGCAGGACCTGATGTAAATCGCGTTGCATGGAACGCTCTCTTTATTTTCCAATCGATTAATCCATCAGACAAATCAAATGCTGCATCCGTTCGACGCGTTCGAACGATAGAGACGTAACGGTCGATTGCTGTAGACCGAGAAAAACCTTTCGAGTGGAATCGAATTAAAGCAATCCGTCATCTTCTTTAGACCTGATCTATTGAATCTATTTAAATCGACTGCGATGTTAATTCGTCCGGTTTCTCTATTTATTGCGCTATTTGTCGTGGACAGTAGCAGCGGCAGAATTCATTTTAGATAAATGTGCCGTATAATGTAGCCACTGGTTTCGTTGAAGTTCATTTCTTGGATAGATTTTAAAGTCGTAGGGTAAGGTACATAACATTGTGATTTAAACATCTAACGAAATCGATTAATAATAATTTCACTTCATTAATAGATAAATCAAACAATTTTGTATTTTTGGCTTTTGCAGCTCCAGGAATTAACATGAACGCAACGGGAAAAAATGTCAGCTCAGTAACAAGAGGCTGCACCCTGGCTGGCCAGTTTCATTTACCGGGTGCATCATGGCATCCATATTTGCCTCCAGTAGGATTCGACACTTGTGCAGTCTGCACGTGTGATGTAAGTTTTACAAAGTCACGTTATTCGCCAGTCTATTTCTGTCATCGTCGGTACACATTAACACTATAGTCGGTACAATTAGTCGACGAACTTTTATTACCGGCCGAGTTATATTCCCACTAATCAGACTTTACCCATCGCTTTGTCGGTCACGCTTTAAGTTTCATTTGCAGACTTGCAGACAGAAATTCACTACACCCCCCTAAACATATTTAAATCTAAATACAAACGATCACAAACGATCACAAACGTACACATCACAAACGATCAGTATAGTAGCTTGCAACAACTCTTCAAGATTTTCCTCGTATATCGACAAGCCCCCCCCCCCCCCCATGGGTTTCATTAAACTGCGACGCAAATGTTCCCTAACCTTAGCTCGAATTTCGAAACGAATTGGTATTTAAATGGTCCCGTGACACGGAACAGAGGACTGAAATCGCGAAGCACGACGCGTCGCGACTGTTTCGAGGCACGGTTCGAGTTCAGTTTTTTACAGATTCTTTGTTTACCTCTTTACCATACGTTCACTCTCGTCGCGATCAACCGGCGAGATGTGTTTCGTAACGGTTCCAACATCGCTAGTCGATCCTGCGACACATATTATAATGCTCTCTCGCGTTAGGCTGTAACGCTCATAGGAGGCCCGTGCGAATGAAAAATTACGAACCAGACACCAGGGCGCGTTTGCGAGTTCGTTGCGCCAGAAGAATGCGGTTGCACTCTGCCGAGTCATGAAAAGGGAGCTCTGTGTTGCGCCGCGGCGATCGGCAATCAGTGACAGGCCTTTCTAAATGGATATTAGCGAATTGTTTGAAGTCATTCCCGAGACACGCGTTTGCACTAAGTCATGTTCATTACCGGAGATAACACGTAGGTTTTGATCCGCTGGCTGTCACTTATTGCGCTTGGCCGGGCTCGTACGCGTTACAATGGGGAAAACGATGACGCCGGATAATACGGCTTGTATAATGCACGTTGACAAATAAGAAGTTGATGCATCGTGCGTTTTACTCAACCGGAGAGTTCCCTCGCTTGTTTCGTTTCGTTATATTTAAGAGTTAATTTGTACGCAGGTATGTTAATAAAACATATACCACGATACGTTAACGTATAAAACATTTTGCAAGCTCCTTTAGTTTATTAAAGAATAACAAGGAGTTGGTACTTTCTTGGTAGGAATTATTTATAAATATATTAAATTGTCCGATTTGGTAAATTACGAAAAAATAAAATAATAACTATATTTCTACAATTATGTACAGACGTAATGTTATGTATGTTGGGACAAATAAACCGCAAAAAATCCATATCTTTAATATGTGCGCAGCGTTCCCAAGTGAAGTAATGTCATTTATCTTGCAGCCGATCACGTTGGAAGTGAAGTGTCCGAGAGTACAATGTCCGCCATTGGATTGCGACGAGAAGACTGCCTTCAGACCCAGCAAGAAGGCCTGCTGCAGGCAGTGTCCAGCAACGACACCCAGCTCCGCAATTGCTGGTGTTGGGGGCGACACGACACGTCTGCCTAGGGACCAAGCGGCGCCATCCACCAGACGTACAGCGGAGGAAATATTGGCTTCCGGTGGCTGCAAGTATCCACTCGGCGGTCCCTATGAGAACGGTATGGAGTGGCATCCAAGAGTTCACTCGCATGGGGAGATGAAGTGCGTGAAATGCAGGTGCAAGGTGAGAACCACTGATTAATTGATATTGATATGTCTGCCGTTTTCGATATTATTCTTTTTTTTCCATCGGAAGTTACTGGAATCGGTTTGGTACCTCTTCGGGATAAAACTTCGACTAGGAGAAAGAACTCTGTTCTTTTTTGTTTGGCGAAGAATGGATGTTAAGAATTGCTTTATTCAATTACTTTATTTAGATTTGAATGGCAATTTAATTTATATTTGCTTGAGGTTGAAGATATAAGTAAAGGTACATTCAAAGCGACTATAACTGATCGTCCTATCCTGCTTTCAAGTAGCAGTCGTTTTCCATGTCCCATCGATTTTTTCAAACTGATCTAGCGTAACTAATTATGTACGGCTATCAAGAATCAGCACCTCGTATCTCACCAGCGTTAACCTTCCAGTAACTCTACACCGCTGGCTGACTTGTGACTAAACTAATTAATAAATCGATACGGCAAGGTTGAAAGCACGGGTTAATTTATTGGGCGCGATATAAGGTCTCTGGTAATCTCAGAAAAAGCCGATAACCGACATTATTCGACTGGACAATCCACATCCCCAATATCGATTTAAATATTTCGCCTAATTTTTCCAAATTATCTCGAAGTCACCGTAATTCAAATTGCGCGTTCGAAACGTCTCGAGGCCATCACTACTGACAAGACAGCACCGGTAAAACGATCGAAGATTCCTTCTGCTCGATCTACCGGCGTTTTTTCGTTGCTTGGCGCGCGATAAGTGCCGCGAAGATGAGATTGCGTCGGCGCCTGAAAGCGTGGCCGAGCGTTCCCAGATCGTGACGGTTTTGCTGCCACCAATCTACCACCATTTGCTCACGGGGAATGTAAATCCTTCTGATCGGTGGTAGTACGCGGGAATTTCGGAAGATTATGGTTCGCCATCCCAACGTTAGAAGGGGGAGCGGTCGTTCTACCAGCGGCCATTAGAGAATTGGTGCAATTTGTGGCCGCTAGAGAATTAGCCTGATACGTGAATGTATGAATCGCATTTATGAAACAATCGGTTCGATTTTGTTACAAATAAAAATGAAGGGTAATATACGTATTATAGAATCGGAGTGGTAAATGTGTATGTACGTTGACTTTGGTGAACAGTTGATAGCATTTTTATAAATGGTAGGAACGCTAAATTGTGTTGAGAGAATAATAGGTGTAATTTTAAAGATGGGTAAATTGGAGACACACATGTGGAATTGATATGATTCTGTAAATTATGAACGTCACGTAGGATATAATATCATACGTGCAATTATGGTTTAATTAAAATCACGAAGTTAGTATCATTTTCTAATTCGAAATAATTAATGGCAATTTTCACTATACAAATGACGATCGCGTAAGGATTAATATGATTCATGGTTGTCACATGCAATTTCCTCCGCCGGCTAATTTATGCAACATAGTAGATATATTAGTTAGACTCACTAATTGTGTGGACTTAACTGCAATTACGTAAACGTCGATGCTCCTCGTGATTCTGAGAAAATTGATGACTGATGCGGGTATAATTTGCGGATCTACATAGGAGAAGATATGATCCCATTTATAATTATAGAAATTGCACACAGTGACAGAAATATCAATCGCTTTACAAGTTTTCTAGTTTGCAACTGTGTAGGATGATGTATCGGTAATTATCGCGTCGCATAATTTTCTGCCCGGTAAAAATATAACCTTGTTACAATATGTAAAGTAGAAAATTAATTACATAATCGCAAAGTTAAAAATAAAAACGCTATAGGGTTCTTCATTACCGATATGATAGGAAAAAGTCTAGAGTCGCGATGATCAATTGATAATGAATGTCTTTTGGTATTGCTGAGATGTAAAATGACTCTTGCTGGGTGTGCACTGTTTAGTACTAGTAGCACGGGATCGTCACGGTACTTTACTCGGCGAATGCGACGACGATTTCCGGTTTACACGATCGCTCTTAACCCTTCATCAGCCGCATTCCGCCCTGGTCAAGTTACCGACCAACGCGATCTAGAAGACACATATTTATTTACAACCATTTCAAGGTATTATTCGTAAAGTGGATCAAATAGCTGTGATTGTTTAAAGCGGAGATCGATTTCTCTATTGGAAATATGTAGTACTTTTTTTTAGTATCTTCGTATTACCATTGCCAAGAAAATTGGTTAGTGCCAAAAATAATTTTTCTTTTCAATTTATATACACTTTAATATATTCTATTGCAATTCAACTTTGGACTTAGAAATAAGCAGTACAATAAATCGGGGAACGAAATATTTTTGTACATGCAATACGGAAAACTGGACTCCATGAAACTTGAAACGACTTTCTTTCGAGTGGAAGTGTACCGGAAATTTCAGGGGCACATTGATTTTTTCCGTGAGCTCACGTATCCTTCTTTGGTCGCGGTGCAACGACACTTGTCCAGACATGTTCTACAACCTGGAACAAAGGTCGTCCAAGGTTATGGTAACTTTTAACATAGAGTGGCTATCTTGCAAGTAATAACAGCGAAGATATTGCAAAAAATGAATTACCAAACTTCAAATTGCTTTGAATTATAGAATTTCGTAAGAACCTCCTATCTTGTTTACAATTTCATCACCATCAAAATGAAGGGAAAGGGAATTAGGGATTTTCAAGGGAAAGAAAATCATTACATTTTGTTCCCTGAACATTGTCACCGATTTTAAGTAAAATGTGTAAATGTCTGACGAATGATTTCGTGCGTGTTGCATTATTTATGGGAGGGTCTCGTCGAAAAACGGCTTTACTCTTGCACGTGCGGATATCCCGCAGTATGCACTCGTTAGAAGTTGCTCACGGTAGCCTCGTTGCGATATCCAGAGACGGCCACGACCAGAGACCTTTAAGGAGAAAACCTTTAACCGGACTCGTTCGCCTGGACCGACCATTAAAAGTGTCCATCCATTACGATGAAAATGGAACACGGCCATGGTTTGCGCCAACGGACAAGCATTATACAGAGAAAAAGTATCGCGCTTCTTTGCTACAATTGCGAGATATGCCATGCAATACCTCTAAATTCCATGGTGCACGCGCCCTTAGATAAATTTAATATTCACCCTTTCGTGAAACACCCTAATATAAATGGAAAATTCATAATTGTAGTACTAACAAAGTTGCATCGGGGTGCGAGGTAATTTTGATTGAACATTTTGAGGTTTAATCATTCACAGTGTGTTTCTATAATAATAATAATAATCACGGTTATTCAAGGGGTTGTACACAACATTTCTTCGCAGCTTTTCATAGTTATACTATTATTTATTTATGTGTATCACATATTGTACAATATATTGTCCTACTTCTCAAAATCGTAAGCAATGCTTCGCATAGTAATATGAAATGTAGCGACATCTATGTAAAAGCGACGTAACGCGGATTAGGAATAAATATAACATCGGTACTAAAGCGGGTTTCGCTCTATTTCTGAATGTTTGCAGAATGGTGAGGTCAGGTGCGACAGGAAACGATGTCCACGGGCGCTCTGCAACACGATTGCACACCAGATGAAACGCGGAGAGTACGTGTCGGACGGCGACGACTGTTGCACGGTACAGTGTCGACGGGCGAGGCGTCACCACCGTAACAATCATCATCCAACTCGACACTCTGTAACACCGCGAGAACTCAGCTGAGTAGGTTCAGTCACTGCTGCGAAGCCTCCTTCGAACAGTGTCCTGGATCACGGAAACGCTCCTGGGCCTTGTTTCCCGCTACGATCATCTGATTCGTGATTACCCTATGCCATAGTCGTCGACATCGTCGCTGGTTTTCTTTTTTATTCGAAAACGGTTCCTGAACGGCTGAGACGAAAGCTAATAGGAATGCAATTAACGGGAGTGGAAATGGCATCGCAGAATCGTGGAATCGTATTGGAATGCTCGGTGGGGGCAAGAATTAAAAGATCGCTCTATCGGTACACCGGATTAACTATGAAATTAAAAGTACCAATTCTGAGGGCCGACGATTCGTTTCGAATTTCGTAGATAAAGTATTTCAGTAAGACGGGCAGCAAGAGAGATGATAAGATTGAATTTACGAGAGTATTGTAATTAACCAGGATGCGATCCAATTTACAGACTCCTCGGTCAGTACATGTAAGCTGTCCAATTTTTATTAATCTCAATACGTACTCTGTTCTTCCATATTGTGATGAAAAATAATTCTGCAGGATTGAACGTATAATTGATACGCAGTGAAAAAATATAGTTAGAAAAAGAAAGGATTACGGAAGAGAAATGACTGGCGTTCGTATCCTGGGCGACTTAATCGGGAGCGATCCAACGCAAACGGAAGATGGTAATCAGTGAAACAGAAATCAAGCATCGCAGGAAGCCATAGTAATAAAGATAAATATGCCAGCAACGAGATATAACATGAGCACGGCAAAGAGGAATGAACGTGGATCGTTCTCGTCAAACGCTATTCTTATGTTCCCGTCGCTTGCTCTGTTATTCGCTATGGAGTCCCATCAATCATCCACAACCAGACTTTTATTAATCAATTGGTTCTCATCAACGGATCAGCAGACCGGAAGCCAACTGCTCTCTACCTTTCAGTGACCTCTCGGGTACAGACGACACTCAGCGTGCATTGCACTTATACAGTACGCGCGTGCATACACAGATAGGTTAGATATTATACATTGCTTGGTGCGGCGACTATGTTGGGTGAGAGAACGATAAAGGGAGAGACGAAGAACAGAATGGAAGTGAAAAGCAAACGATGAAAGAAGCAAACCCCTTGCGGATAATTTAGAGTCGTGTCGGTAATCCACATACCTATCGTACCCACCAACTTCATCGAGTTACCCAGCAACCAAAGAAGACTGAAGAACCTCAGATTGGTGGCATCAGTTATCATTAATAGCGCAGAAACGCGCTACGTTTATATGCACTAATACTAACTCCACGCAATTTATTATAGCTACGGATTATTATTAATATTATTATTAACATTAACGTTGTTAGTGTTAATTACGGAACATTATTCATTTTCGTTAGTTTCATATCGTCATGATTCATCACTGTTTATCTTCATTTATTGTCCATTGTATTCATCGTGTCATCATTGCAATTTTCATCATCATCATCATCATTATTATTATTATTATTATTATTAGTATTAATGTTTCTACAACTATCTTGAATAGTATAAATATTAATGGCTATTACCGACAATATATCCACTAATCGCGATTGTTATTGTTAATATCAATCGAACGCGATGTCTTAATGGAAGCGATCTGTAATCTCATTGAAACGGCTATCGATAACTCGTTATCGACTTCTTGCGGACGGCAGAAAAGGGAGAAGAAGTAGGTACATCCTACATCCTTTTTTTGGTAACTTATAAACCTATTTATTGTGTTAGGTCGCTTAAGTTATTCGACGGCATACTTGATGGATCCCAAGGAAAAGATGGTAGTCTTTTAACCAGTATAATAAACAATTTGTAAAATCTCATTTGGGTTCAAACGAAGCAGGATAAAACTAGCGGTCGTCCATTTTTAAGTATTCAAATTTCAATGGAATCAGTGTGAATGCGTAAGTTTTTTTTATGCGCACGAGAATCAGTAATGAAAATGTATGAATGTAAAAAATGTTTGTAGACGAATAGACTAAGTGAGCCTGAAAAGAATCGGTATTCTTAATCTATAATTTTATAGATATATTAGCGGTAGGCTAAAATCTATAAGTCTCACGGTTTTTATCGTACTGCCAGATCTGACTGACCATGCAATTTGTTTTTCTTTTCTACATTATCGTGCAAGAATGGAAAAACTTGAACAAGAAAACGAATGAACGATTTTGTTGTAACCTTTCGACACTCGTATCGTTGCAAAGACGCAAATTCTTTCGTCGTTCAAGTAGAAATTTTGCCAGCCAGCAGCTAGTGGAGTTGAATACCGGAAAGATGTCAAAGCTCGCTAAAATTATTTTATACTGAATTTTTGTAGAACTTTCCGCGCGATGTCGATACACGTATCGATTCGTCAACGCATTATTACGCGATAGGAAAAAACTTCTACGAGCAATGTATTTCTTCGGTTCCACGTGGGCCACGTTAGAGGCATTCTTCAATCTTGTATATACAATTGAACACTTTAATTTTGCATCCTAACGAAACAGCAGACATGAACTCATTATTCTGTGCATTTCTTTGTAATCTAGTCTAAAGAAGAGTCTGGAGTGTTCATTTGTGCAAGCTTGCGGAGAACAAACGGTGATTCGATGGCCTGCTTGCTTTCACCTGTTTGTCCAACGCAGACCATGAAAACGAGCAACCTATGTTTTATAGAAATTATTATTTAACCATTATGCGTTCAATACGACGCGTTGTTTCTGTTTTAATTTGTCGTGAGTTCGACAAGATAGTATTTGTTTATTGTTTATATAAAAATATAAAATTTGTTTAAAATTTACATTTCTCCACTAAAATCTGATAATAATCCTTGAATTACTTCGTTGTAATTCATCATAGTTTTATTAGAAAATGCAAGACTACAACTTTAGAGTAACATTACTTGTTTTAAATATTTATCAATGAACAATTGTACTTGAACGCATAACGGACTCGAATTTCCAAATAGAATGCTGCTCTTAATAAGGGACAGATTGTAAAACGGCAAGGAAAAAAGATGTCGGTCTAGCAGAAACGATTAAGATTTGCCTCGTGCAACACGGAACACCACCTTCCGTGAGACTACACAGTTGAGCGATAATATAGTCTGATCCTGGACAGATTTGTATCACGACTGATAAATGAAAAACTTTCGTGGACATTCGAGGCTATCGTGCCTTAATGAATCGTGAGCATACAATTTAGTCAACGCTGTTTAGTGCTAGTTTGGTATCGATTATCGGTGTTTGTATATAAACGCATATAATACGTAAGGAGAATAGTGACTATTATTAACGAGCTACCAATTATGCGATTATTATGATTATTATTATTATTATGATTGATAGTATTTATATATATAAAATTATATAACGTCTTCGTGGATCATCAAATTAAAAAGTTTCAATGATGCTAATTATTACTAATATTATTATTATTATATTTTATTATTATTACACATAATTAATATTCTCATGGTTATTTAAAGTCATCTCCCTGTTGTACGTGTATGATATACAACAGCGATGTTGCTACGGAGAAAAAAAATGTTTTCAAACGTTAGGAGACAATACTGTATCGTCCTGAGAATGCATTACACTTGTGTTAATTCTTTTTTTCTTTGTACTTTATTTATCGGTCAGAATGCCGTTGTCAATTATTGTAGCGATATACATAGCTCGATGGCGTGTGCGAGTATCGGAAATGCTGTACGTTTATGTCAGTAACGCTGTCAAAAACCGTACACATTGAAATCGCGAAAATGGGGGAACATTATATATATATAAATATTTAAAGAATGTATAAATGAGTAATAGAATGTATAAATCTATTATGTATCCTTTTTTTTTTAAGTTAATTTGTTACGCAAGAATTGTCAATTTGTAAATGTTATGTAAATTATTATGTAATAATGGCGCGACACCGCGGAGTTATGTGCCTTAAAAAATTTAATTAACAATCGAATCAGTACAAATTTATGGAAAGGCAGTAATATGCATATCATTATTGCATATCGAGGGACAATGATATACATGTTGAAATGAACGCTCTCCGTGCGGAACTCTTTACACACTCCCAAATCACCGTAGAAATTTTATCGGATTACGACTGAGCAATCTCAAGTGTAACACAAGTTTGTTAATTATTTCTTCTTCGTCGACTAGGCCATACCCGTTGACTAGAAATAATGACCGCGCGGAGAAGCTTAACCGTGTAAAATATTATCGATCAAACCAAAAATGTATTTTATAAAATTTACATGTTATACACGATCTATTGAAAATGTATATTTTTTTTTAACCCGACGATAAATAGATGGTACAGTTTTTGTACGTTTTAATATAGGAAAAAGGTGGAGATATTTTGTACTGTGCCAAAGCGATTGTCAATTAAATGGTAATTAATCATCCAGAATCGATCGTTACTTCCTCTAGCTTGTTGTACTCTTGCATTAACACGGTATGATTGACGGCGGATCGGTTTTATTATTCGACGACGAAGAACTTCCCTGGGAGAACAGGAACGACTGTGGAATGAATGAGATAAGCAAAAATAGTACGAATGAGGGAAAGCGTGTACTCGATTGTTAATATTGCCAATTAATGCAATAAAACGTATACATGAACATAAGAATATAATTATATTAGAAATAATGTATGCCGATTTCAGTATTTCCATTAATAAACGAATACACAATTGAAATAGTTTTCTGCGTAATTTTATACGTTTAGATCAGTAGATCTACAAATTTGGTAAATTCTGTAGACATTTCCATTTAAGCTTTAGTCATTATTTACGTATATTTTCTTTTAACACCAGAACTACCGATACATTTTGATATTACATATTCAGATAGCATACGTTAGACAGATTATGAACACGAAAGTCGTTGAATGGACATTAAATAGAGATATATAATTGTCATTCTGTCTTATTGAAACTCATCATAAATTGCTACAACGATACCTATATATTAATAATTCTAAAGCAAGAAATCTGAAACAAGTCATTTTGACCCCCTTGGTAACGCCAGTGTTAAAAAATCCGCCTGCAATACATCGCCATCTATACAGAAGTCCTTGAAACTACTTGCGCCTCTTACTTACCTTAAGCAGTAGATATGGCAGAGGCCCTAATGACTCTAGATAAAGCAGATCGGTCAAGTTTCGAACAGCCCTTTATAGATGGCGAAAGTGAAGCCACTTTGGGTGTAGATAAGTCAGCGATACGAGGGGAAAGTATTTTCAAGCAATTGTTTACAAAGAGTGGTACGTAGTGGTGGAGAATTATCGATAGTCAGCAGTATCGATAATCAGATTCTTTCGTACGCAAAATCACACAGAAAGCCAGTCTTTAATGACAAAATACTATCGCTGTCATCAGCTATAGAACAAATGCCTATCATCAAATCATAGTTACAACATTTATAAATTCGCGGCATTACGAATATTAACCCACGTTTTCGATAACTATCGATAGTTTTCGATAGTAGTAATCATCAATAATATCGATAGTGCCATCGATAGTTCTCCACCACTGGTACGATAAACTTCATAAAATTTGGTTATTGATGTCTTCATTTATAAAATTAAGTTAATAATGCTAAAAAATCGTTTCGTACTATCATTTACATATCGATAAAGTGTTAGCAAACACGGTATTACAGTCTACATTAAAACTAATATGTGCAGTAACATTGCAAGTTCCATGGTTCGTTTTATTCTACAACAATCAAGCTGTTTAGCAAAGGTAAATACATTTCTGAATATTTTTTTCTTTAAGCACATTTTCCAGCATGCAATAAATACATACTAAGAGCAGTATTATTCTTTATTTCGGTCTCGCGGCAATGAAAGTTGGGGTTAGTGTACATATAACCGCTCTTTACAATACTGTCGTAACTCTTGCACTCTCATCTTCCGTTTGGCCCTTCGTTTTTAAACCTTCTCTACCTTACCTTATCTCTTTATGACACGTCTATTATACAGCTTTTCTTTTTCAATCTGTCTCGTTTCATATTTCTAAGTCATTCTGATATCTTATCATCTCTAGTTCTATACATTCCGTTAATAGGTTTTCTAACGTTCCAAATTTTTGTCTGCGTAGGTCACAACTTTCATTCTTTTCCTTCTCCCAGTATTCCTTCGACCTTTAACCTGTTGCAGTCCACGTTGCATTTGTAATTTTGTCTTAAATGGTCTGCACAGATTACCGCAAATGTAACACAGTGTCGAGTGGCGCTCAACATAGGACTTGCTGAAACGGAACGCTGTGTCGATTGATGCTCGACATAGGACCGCAAAGGGTTAATGCTTTCGCATTATGGCTATTGCTTTAATAGCTCTCCGTCAATTGTTTTACTTACGCTCCCATCAAATTCAATCTTACGAGACTTGTTTTAATCATTTTTAAAGAATTATCTCTTTCTCTTATGTTTTTGATCTGGCCTTCCCTTCATTCTTATTCCTCTAAATATCCCTTAACAATCTTTCTCTCTCTTGTTACATACTTACTAATATATATTTTGTGTGTGCAGGTTTCGCAGGCAAAGGGTAACGAGCATTGACCTGCACTTCTCATCCTGCATAAAAGCAAGAATGAAGAAAGAATAATTCTTGCCCAATACTTTAGTTATAGTAAATTGGTTTATAAAAATAGTTTGTAACTATTAACGTGTAAGATTAATTTAGAACAATTGTGTAACTAACTGTTATGTATATCTATTATGTTATTTATTTTATATTCAGGTTATTCGGTAGATCTTGTATAAACTTTAATATTACCTTTACTACAAGTTCTACTGAATATCCTAAATATAAAAGGAAAGATATTATAATAAACAGTTTACATATGCACAAGTTACACAATTGTTGTAATTTAGAATAAGCTTTAGCATATATAAGTTTTATCTGTAAGATGTATTGTAAATTAACTTCATAGAATAATTTATAAGTATTAGTTAATTTATGTTTATAGTATCTTTTATATTACACAATTTAGTTGGTCGATGTATTGCAAATACGTGTAAAAGAAGAATATTATAGTAAGCATTAGCTTGTTAATTTGAATTGCAACATTTTTGTAACTTGTATAGTGTATCCATTGATTAGTTTAAATAAATGTTCAATGAAAAGAATACCACTACTCTTTTTATTTTCACATCTCAACAATCCTTGAAAGAACCTACATCCAATTCCTCACACAAGAAGTACCGTGGACGAACTTTAAATGCAAAGTCCTAAAGCGAGAAACTTGTCAAAATGGCCCTATACGTTATTAAAGACAGCAGTCTTCATTTCTTGCAATATATGTTGGCAAAAATCCACAAAATTAACCGCCCGGAATTTCCTGGAATTTGACGTCATTTCTTAGAATTGATAAGGTTCGAATACCTCCTCGCACATCATATTCTCCTAAGACAAATCCACGATTTTCAGCGAGATATTTTTGCCAGAAACCCAGAAATTTCAGCACTCTGAAATTCCTAGGACACGACGTCATTTCCAAAAATTACCAGGATCGGATACCTCCTCGCATATCATATTCTCCTAATACAAATCCACGATTTTCAACGAGATATTTTTGTAAAAAACCCAGAAATTTCAGCGCTCGGAAATTCCTGGAACGTGACGTCATTTTCAAGAGTTGCTGCAATGAAAGACCTCCTCGCACATCATATTCTCCTGATACAAATCCATGATTTTCGGCACTTAAATTTCAGAGTTTCTGCCAAAAAATATCTCGCTGAAAGTCCTGGATTTGTATTAGGAGAATATGATATGCGAGGAGGTATCCGAGCCTGGTAGTTCTTGGAAATGACGTCACGTTCCAGGAATTTCCGAGCCCGAAATTTCTGTTTCTGGAAAAAATATCTCGCTGAAAATCCTGGCTTTGTATCAGGAGAATATGATATGCAAGGAGGTATTTCATCGCAGCAACTCTTGGAAATGACGTCACGTTCCAGGAATTTCCGATCGCTGAAATTTCTGGGTTTCTGGCAAAAATATCTCGCTGAAAATTGTGGATTTGTAACAGGAGAATATGATGTGCGAGGAGGTATCCGATCCTGGTAGTTCTTGGAAATGACGTCGTGTTCCAGGAATTTCCGAGTGCTGAAATTTCTGGGTTTCTGGCAAAAATATCTCGCTGAAAATCCTGGATTTGTATCAGGAGAATATGATGTGCGAGGAGGTCTTTCATTGCAGCAACTCTTGGAAATGATGTCCAGTTCCAGGAATTTCCGGGCTCTGAAATTTCTGGGTTTCTGGCAAAAATATCTCGTTGAAAATCGTGGATTTGTAACAGAAGAATATTTTTTTAAAGAATATTCGATCTCAGCAATTCTTGGAAATAACGTCACGTTCCAGGAATTTCCGAGCGCTGAAATTTCCCGGACCCCCATCAAGACGTTATATTAATTTTTGGATAAGCTCTAGATTTAGTAATGTTCAGGTCTATTTTTACAAGTTCTCCGCTCGTGAACTTTGCATTTAAAGTTCCTGAACGGTAGTACTTGTTTAAGGAATTGGAACTAGGTCTTTTTAAGGATTGTAAAGGTGTGAAAATAAACAGAGCAGTAGAATTCCTTTAATTGAAGATTTATTCAAACTAAACAATAATGATATAAGTTACAAACATTTTGCGATTTATACAAGCTTATTAAAACAGCATTTATGTAATATAGAAAGTACAATAAACTCAAATAATCTAATACTTACGATACATATTAAAGATAAAACTTATACTATAAATTTACATAGTTTGTATGTAGAAGCTTTATAAAAATAAATAACAGCAATTGTACAACTTATTTTACATTCACCACTATAGTAGAACTTGCAATAGTAATATAAGTAATATTAAGATTTATATAAGATCTACCGAATGAACTGAATATAAAATAAAATATATAATAAGTATACATGCATAACAATTAATGATACAATTGTCATCATTCTAAATTAAATTTACGGGCTAATAGTTACAAACTATTCTTATAAACTAATTAACTAGAAATATAGTATGTGGCAAAAGATATTCTTTCTTCCTTTTTGGTCAAATACAGGATGAGAAGTGTCGGTCAATGCTTCAAACTCTCTGCCCACGCAACCTGCACACACAAGAAATATATTAGTAAGTATATACCAGGCCAGAGCCGAATTATGAAGAGATGTTTGAGAAAGCATATGAGAAAGAGAAGACTATTTGAAACGGAATGGAATGTCAAGCAGGAGTGAATTGGAATTGAATCGGCCCAGTAGAACGCGAGATAATTGAATTTGTTTATAGAAATTAGAAACAAATGCAATTATATCGATCTGCAGGCCGGCTACATCAATGATCAGTCAACATAAATTAAAGCTAGAAGCCCAAGCTACAATCTCCAATAGTTGTTAAGTATATTCCATGAACGGTTCGTTTGTTATTAACAATTGAAATATTAGTTTGAAATTTACACGGTAACTATACTCGGGGGATACCCTAGACTAGACAGAGATAGTTCCATGAATCAAGAGTTTTAATTTGAGACGTTGTTGATTAAAATCGGCCGAGTAGGCCGCGAGATAATTGAATTTGTTTAAAGAAATTATAAACAATTAATTGGCTCATATAGAATGGAAAAAAGAGGAGCGGATAATCCTAAAATAAAATTCGTGTTGAAAGTTAGGAATGAGAAAAGCCAGAGGAGATACATACGTCGATCGGTTACAGTACTGTAATCCAGAAACTTGGTTTTGACGGCGCGGTAAACTGCTCGAAAACGCGAGATGGCGCCACGTACTTATTTTTAGGTAGGTGTGGCACTGACAAGATATAGCAGTCTCAGATAATTTATTATACTAAGAAAAATAACAAAAACGTAGCTTTATAATTGTCAATTTTAAAAATAAAAATATAAGTGAGAGGCACGAGTAGTTCCAAGCTATTGTATTTAGATAGCAGCACTACGACCGACAATTTTGCTATTTATAAAATTAATATATTAGTTTATTGAGAAGTGTTTTGAATAATTGCAACTGCCTCGGACGCTGATTTTAGGGTCCTGTACACATAAACGGCGACCACTGATATTGTACCGTTTGAAATGCAAAGTTAAATTATTCCGTTAAAAATGTTGGGCGGAGAATAAACAATAATTTATTATACTTTTAACGGAGAGGCAGCTGGGGGTTAAATGTTTTAAATTCCTACTATTTACAAATTATATAATAAATTCAAGCAATAACCATGCACATAAAGTTTTATCTTTACTACTGAGAGATTACTATTGGAAAACAATCAGAATTTTACATATAAGGTTTATTAAATAGTTGTTTTATTTACATTATTCCCGATATATTCATATGTATATTATATTTACGAATTCTATACAGAGTTGCTTTTATACCTCGATATATGACAATTCACCTGGAATATTCCCTTTCCTGCTTTCCTTCAAATTGAAGGCATGCATTTAGCCAAAAAGAAGTTCAAGTGTACGCTCCAAGGTGTATTATTGTTCGTTGGCAAGTAGACCGTAACGTTTATACGTGGCTTACGATAATTACTTTGCAGCGGTGTTACGAAAATGAAAATTCTATGCCTGACGACTATTGCGCGGTGCAAAAATTTCTTACAAATTTTACAACGATCTCTTACTCCTCGCGACCTAATATGTAAACTAATTATATTTCCAAACAAAATAAAATATTTAAAAAAAAATCACTATTCCCCGTAGAACACATCAGCTATAAACATCGACCGTATATCTTCCGCATGGTACACATATATTAATATATTATCAGTACCGAATCCTTCGTTTTCGATTCGAAGATAAATCAGTGAGAAATTATTTCCTGCAATAATTTACACGAAATTTATACTAAAAAGTTAAGGAGAAACATATAAGGTGTTTCGCAAAAAAGCTTTTATTTACATTTGTTCCTCTTTCTTCAGCGCTATGTTTTTTTCGTTAATCTAAAATTGCAATAAAATCCCACAAAATCGATCGCATTCACACTGATCACCATCTTTGCTGTGGAATGTTTCACATAATAAATACAGCTTTTTTCGACATAAATTAAAAACGAATCCTTGCATTTACACAACTGACAAATGTCGAGAGGGTCGGGGATGTGTGAGTGGTGTTGGTACATGGCTGTACGGAGGACGTGTGTGGCACGCGCGCGCGCACGATCATACATCGGCTGCACACACATGCGCTGTGCACGTTTTACATGTGAACTCCGGTGCGCGCCGGATAGAATCTGCACGGATTCTATCGCAACGAATTTATATATGTACTCACGACGAGCCCGTATACCTTATTTACAATGTCCATATAAACATATACACTGCGCTGATCGCTTATTAAACGTATGTTATCGATATTACGACTTGAAGAAGGTAGAAAGTACCGTTTTGTACCTTAGGTTCAATGTGAAAGAAACACGTACTATGTAGGATACACCGCAACGTGAAACGCAGCGATCGAGAGGACGATGTAGTGGTGGGTGAAATTGTTAAACGGGAACGGGAACGGGAACGGGAACGGGAACGGGAAAGGGATGGGAGAAGGATGATCTAAAAAAATAAAAATAAAGAATTAGAGGAAAGAAAAAATAATGGAAAAGATAAATAGTGGAAGAAAAAGGAAGAAATATGCTGGCCTGGTGCACGAAGTTCTAACCCTTCGTGTTTTAGTTTGTCTCCGACGCGGAGAGGAAACATCGTTACATCGTGCTTGTCGCTCGACATTGAATTCGTTTAACAGAAATCGCTGAAATCCGTTACTACGAGCGCAGTAGCGTCTACCGACTACATCGACGTAACTTAATATGTAACAGGGAATTCTTAAATCCAACCCTTAACAGCTAAATCAATCTTACAATTGGACTGTGAGTGATAAATTAATATCGACTGTACAACGCCGTTAGTCTTTTTTCCCCCTTTGTTCATCTTCGTCCATTTCTTTCTCATAGTTTCCCCTTCGTTTTCCTCTTCTATTTCGCCATTTTCGAATTCGACAACGGAACAAAAAGGAAAATATTACACAATTCCTTCTATTCGATGCACGAAATTGTATATATCTCGAATCGTAAACAAATTTCCGAGTCACTTTTTCGTCGCCATCTTCGTTCAACTAGCTTGGACCACGTGATTAAGTTCTCTACCCTCTTATTGTTCTTAAATCTTTTTTTTTCGTTTTTACGCTTCTTTACAAAATATACTTCCTGTCGATTGCAAAACGATATTGTATGTACGTCGTCGAATACATGCGCGCGAGATCTAGATGAAGAACTCGCGTATCGGTCGAACAGGTGATAAGACGAAATGGCGTCTGGTACCGTGTATCCATTTCAAGGAAATTTTTTATACAAAAATAAAAGAAAAAGAAAAAATTCAACGATCGAAGAAATTCGGATGCCAGCTAGCGGAAGTTGTTCGAAAATCATTACCAAAGTTCGCTAAAAGTCTTCGCCTCTTAACAAAGTTGTGTACAGGGTCAAAAAGACTGTCGCATAATTTTTCGTCCTATCGCGTGCCAACGCTTCGAACGATCGTTCACGTTCTCAACCGAGTCGAACTTTGCGAGTAATCAAAATTCTGTCCGATCGTGTATCGACATCACGTTTTGTTAAACGAGACAAGAAAAAAAATTATAGCGACGTAACTAAATTGCTAGATCGTTCGCCCGTGTGTTCACGGGACATCTCAATCAATCTCACGCTGCATCACGTGTTACACCGATACGTTACGCAGTCGAGCTTTTTCGCGCTACTCGAAGATGGAAAAACGAAAGAAAAAACTTGCTTTCATATAGGGTTTTTTTCTTCTTCTTCGTACTCTGCAGTGACGATGTACAATGCTTTCGTTTAAATCACATGAACCTTAATAAGTACCGAGTGCCTAACGTAAGGTCGACGTTCGAGATACCCTGAACACTACTACCCACGTAAAACAGGTAGATTATAAAGAGAACTCTGTTACCGAGTTCCGCGTATACTTTTATTTCCCCCCCTTTTGTTTCTCATCATCGATTCTTCTTCCTCGCCGCCTCTCGATCGAGAAGTTCGAAATAAATATTATAGATACCATGAACGGCAAAAAGTTCGTCAGTTCGGACGTTAAGACGCGAAGCGGGAGAATGCGAATGGCGAGTTTCATATTAATTCTTTTTTTTTCCATTTTTCGCTTTAGGTTGCCTATACACAGGACGTATCTTACATAGAATAAAGGTAAAATTAGGTCCTCCAAGTTAGACCATTAGTCGCCAGATGGAGCCACCGGAACGTCTTATATCTTCGTTACCGATCTCCTCTGATAGTTATCTACAACAGAGAACATAAGAAACAATCATGAGAAATTTGTAATTAACGTGTGCACTTTTCTACCCGTTTTACGCGATCGCCACTTTAAATCAGACATGAAAGGAAACGACTACTACTGTGCTTATCCTCAGTTATCGTTAAAACTATTTTAACAGAACTTCTTGGAAAAAAAGACTAGGTTGTTACGCGCACGTACACGCTAAATCATCGTTCCCATTAAATTCTGTTTAATGCCGATACACGCTGTTGAGAAGCAGGAATTTTAACCGCCGTTAAGGAAACTTTTTTATCGACTGCTTAAGCAAGATAAAATACACGGTAGCCGAGAACCTTCTCTCTATTTGTTTTTCACTTTGACGGTACTTATTAAATGAATTACATTACGTACCGACTATAATGTCTAGGCAAAAGATTCAGAAGCGATATTCGTGTTGATAATATCGATTAATAAAAATGTATTATACTTATTATTGAGAATAATCACGATTATATCTTTCCAAACGAATAACCGTATGAATTACTGCATCTCTGCACGGTCAAGTCTTTTAGCCCTTTACTTCCTAACGGTGCTTTCTAAGTACGACTTATATTAAACTACTGCCATGAATTTAGAATCTGGATGGAACTTATTAAAGTCTGCCGACGTGCCACAATTTATGATCAAATGTTTGTATAAAACGTTTACATGAAAATTGCGGTAAAAGAAAATAGTGGCCTCGTAATTCAGTTCTTAAAGGTTTAAATATCCAAGAATAGAATATAATCTTACAGACACCCAAAATGAAAAGCAAAGTACTCTATCGTCTATTAAAATGCTAATCTCTTTTCCATGCACATGTAAAGCGTTACGTATTTTCATTCGTCTCGATGAAACTCACCCAGTCAACGGGAACAAGTTGTTTTCTGAATCGCCCGGAACATTAGGACTTTTACGTATTGATGTACAATTGGTGGTGAGCCTGATGCTGACTCTGGTGCGGATGCTGCAACGAGTGTTGGTGCTGATGCTGATAAGGATGCTGATGTTGCAACGTTGGATGTCTCGCGTTGAATCTCACGCTTCCTGCCAGCGAACTTCCTCTGCCATGGGTGCCAACCAAGCTGGGCGTGTCGGACAACTCGTCGTCCTCAGCTCCAAGACTACGGAACCTGACGAATCCGTCTTCGGCTACCAGCATCGTCGAGCCCGTGGTAGGCGTTTGCTCGTGAATACCGCCAACCTGCTGCTGCACCGGTGTATGCCTGCCGCGACTTTCAGAACTCCTCAAAGTTTGTATCCCATTACCGTGGCGGTGTAACGAGCCGCGACCTTCGTGGGGGAAATGGCCCATGGTGCCTGACTTGCGAATGGAATGTCTCTCGAAAGTACCTGCGACAATGAAACTGTTTATTTAGCACACCGCCGCTCCGTTTGTTGGGAATGAAACTGGTATTTTTTATCATTCTTTCTATTTCTTTTCTGCTTTTTCTTATTACAGTTTTGGTTTCGTCATGGCTCGAGGCGTATCTCGTTCACGCTAAACGGCAATGCAAATTTTCTTTTGTCAACTGGTAGTACAGAGTTGTTTTGTTCGAGTGGAACGTAGAATTTATTGTGCGCTGATTTTCAAGATTAGTTCATCCAAAATTAGTTCATCCATACCGGATATCCGGTACGTGAAATGAAGGCACGAGTAGAAAAAAAAAGAATCAATGTCCGAGGACAATATGCCATTCCGGTCGCGGTAGCTTCGGGTAATAGCGCGTCGATTAGAAGACAAAGCGTAGAAAGAACTGCTGATTTCGACGTTTCAATATTGTAGTAATACCACGAGTCAGCGTTCTGAAACTACTCTCAAAGCACGTTGACTGTAACAGCACGTTACGCTGGATGACCTAATTTTATCGTTTTATCTCCCTCGAGAGTGCGGGAAAAACAAGCAACTTCTGCACTACAATTGCACTTAGAAGCCCTATATATTCTACACCCCCATAGGCTATTAATAAATTCGAACAAAAATCGTGCTCGCCTGAGCGAGATACTTAAAGGGTTTCCAAAACGTTTGACAGTGGTTCCACTGTACCAAACTATAAAATACTCCAGAAATATGGAAAATTACTAGCACATCTACGTAGAAAATGATTCTCACGAGCCATGAACGAAACTGATTCTCATATTCGATAACGTAACAAATACAGTGGTCAATACCTGATATGTTCAAATGTTCGGGTAACGTGTTGAGCGGGAAACTATCATCGTAAACCTGTTTCCCTGTTCTCATCGTGTAATTCTGGATCGCCTGGTTGGTACTGCATATAGCTGGATAGAGCACGTCGTCCATGTTCTCCGTTGAGGTCGAGCTGCCGCATGGAAACAGAGCGAATCCGGAATGTACCGGGTGTTGCTGTAACTGCTTTTCCCGGAGTGGATACTGGGACAGACTGGCCACCCATGCGATAAGGCCGCACACAGCCAGTTCCAGCAACCTAACGGAGAACTGCCATCCCCACCATAGCCATGGATACGACAGAGGCCGCTCCTGTACATTTCCGAATATCCCATACAGTTGAACGAAGCCCATCAGAATGAAGAACAGGGCTGTGGCGATGCTTGTTGTAACGGCGGTGCTCAGAGCCATCGTAATAGGATCGGCACCGATGATATGGCTCGCGCCAGCAGCCTTGTTATTCGTCACAAGGATCTGCGAGCGTACCACCCGGTACACGTACATGTATCCTAGGCCAAGCGTCACGCAGACGATAATATAAATACACTGGCAGATAAGAGGAAGTATTTTCGCTTCGTCTTGATAGCCAAGCACGTGGGTAGACACGTGGAGGGAGACGCAGAGCACTGTGTGGACTGTCGAGGACATCACAAGCGCCGCTGGCGTCAGGAACCTGTTGTTCAAAGATGGCGCCTCCGAGCAGCGCGCCAAGTACAACACTAAGGTGGCGAACGCCGTGGACAATAACGGGGCTGGTAGGTACATCAGCACCCGCGACAGTGGCTCGGGCAATGAATGACCTAGATTGTAAGCGTCGTAGAACAGGTGAAAGCACCTCAAGGTACAGACAGTCGTTAGCAGCAGGTGGACCGTCAAGAAGTACGATTGGGTAAGGAGATTCGTTGCCTCGTTGAAACGGACGATCTTGTAGATCGAGTATAGGGCCATTAAAGTGAACATGATCGCCGCCACGTAGACGTGGAGGAACCAGGCGATCCGCCAGGTAGACTCTAGTGGATGCGTGTCGACCTGCGGCACGATACGGTCCCCAGCGGCATCGTTGGGCCTCTTCGGCGGCGGCGCCGGGGGTTGGGGTTGGGGATACGGCAACCTCTCCGTGTCCACGATCTCGATGTTCTCGGTTTTGAAGCCGTTCTCGTTCCTGAACTCGTGGTAACCGTCGTCACCGTGCCTCCTGGTGTTCGGCAAGTTGAAGATGGTTGGCTGAGTGACGGACTTGGAGGAGTCTAACGTGCTGGACGTTCTGGCCGTTGTGGCGAACGGTGTGGTCATTTTCTCGGTGGTGGGAACCGCGGGCGCATTCTGCGGCGGAGTTTTTGTAGGAAGAGGCATCAGAAGTATCTCTGGAATGTCTTCCTTCCGGCCATTGCTGCCGGACAGTATCCTCGAGATACTGGGATAATGCAAAGTAGGTACGATGAACTCGTTGCTGTTGTTTCTCCTGTCGAGCTCGCTGGACTCCACTATATTCTGCTCCTTATTCGGGGTATTCAAGGGTTTGATCCTGGAATGCGAGTGGCGTTCTGGCAGTTGAGATGGGCCTTGCAGGTCGGGAGGCCTGATGGGTATCCTCTCGTGCGCGGGTGTCCCGCTAGGTGGCGGCACCGGCCTCTTCAGGCCAGAGTGGACGTCAGAGTTGGTTCCTCTGAGAGTCGGTTTATTTGCAAACGGATGACGGTACTCTGGCGGAAGTGGAGGAGTGAACAGGGCGCGGGACGGGGGTGCATAGGAGGGTAACTCGCGAAAGACCGGTGACACCGTCGCCCTAGGAACAGGAGGATACCTGACGGATGGTATCGACGGACTCGCCGTTGTTGTGGTGGTGGTGGTGGTGGTCGTGGTCGTCAACGGCGACGGCACCGTCGACAGGGTTGTACTGGCCGATACTTGAGCATCGTACGCAGGCACGCTGCGTTTCGTGGTCGCCGAGCTGTGCGCCACTTTATTGAATATGGCCGCCAGATTTTTCTCGAGCGCTGTGTTGTCCAGATTAAATATCGGACTGTTCGGTCCACCATCGCCGCTCGCTGAACACACTAGGATCGAGCAGGAGGATAGTGTCAGCAGCATCGACAGGAATAGACGCATCATCGGTGTCATGATGATGCTAGACAGTAGTAGAACCTGAAGCACGTATAGCTGGTGAATTCAACCGGCCATCGGCTCATTCCATAACCGAGAGTAGGAAAACGAGAGACCTGGTCTGGTACGCACTCTACGACGAGTGCAGTCAACGCTGTAAGGACACTTGTGAAGACGTCTCTATATATCTTCCTCTAACGAATCCCTATTTCGTTTCTCTCTGGGTCCTTTAACTGGACGCGTTCGACTTTTCTGTTTGTTTCCTGCGTTAGTATTACAATTTCGGTCTAGCCCCGGACTGATTCTAGTCCGTCTGGCTGGCTGACTGACGCTCTAAAGTCAAATGTTACATTCCTAAATGTTACACAAGGAGCGGTGTTGACAACGGGTTAGCCTAAGTTCTCGCTGGATTTCCCGGATGCTGTGTTGTCTACATTTATCAACAGCATCTGTTGCATTTCCACCTTCGGATAGTAACTATATATCACTGGCCTGTTCTTTGGGAGCGGTTTCGTGGTCGATTTACTATTTCGTTTCTCGACCACTTGGATTCCTGGCTAAAGCGCTTTGAATTCTCCGTGAAGCAGTATCCCCTCTATCGCTCTTCCTCACCCGGTCTACCTCGTTCTATGTCTCGACCGTGTTCGTGTATATCTACATCTTCGAGTAGAATTCGAGGAAAACAAATTTCGACGCGATTTCGTCGATAAGCAGACCGGTTGAACGGGGCTTGGAAATTAAGAGGTGGGATAATATCGATACTGCTCTCTGCTGGTCTATATAGAGAAGCTAACGCACAGCGTACACGCGTCTCCGTCGGCTCTATCGCCGACCTCTTCCCCTGACTCTTTTCTATTTCGTTATACGCTGTATAGAGGGCTACACGACCGACTATTACCGCTTCGATTCGTGTACTTCCGTTACATCGTCGGGATTCAATAAGCCTCGGATTATTTCGCCGTGGTAACGGCGTAGCAGCGTTTCGCCTTGTTCCCGTGCACGAAGACTCGATTTAAAACCTATCTACTTTTACGGACGATAGAACGTCGGCGAGCTTGTTAGCCGGGCTTAATCCGATATCATCATTGCTCGAAGCCATCCCAGATTCGCGAGAGCCTCGGGCGAAACCTGAATTCCTGGGGGTACATTTAATGTCTAGAATCAGTCGGTGTTCCTTCTGGATGGAATGCTCCCGTGGTTACCGCGTCCATTCATTTCCTCGAAACGTGTGCAGCACCACTGAAGCGTTGTTTTCTCGAGTTCCCTTGCACACGCTCTGCCTCTGTTGCGGCCACTTTTCGCCCCGTGACCGCTGGTCCCGTGCGGCTGCTACCAGCGACACCTGTGAAAAATATCTCTCTGTTAATTTTCTAGTCTGTACATTGGTTCACGGTTGACGATTCACGATTGAATTGAACATTTTAATTGCGAATGTCACTTGTAGTAACAGAAAACGGTGGTCTAGGAACAGTTTTAATTTTTAGATTAATTGAACGGATATTTTTGTTTTTAATGGAATGAGTTTTTTTAATGAAATAAAAATATTTTATTCCTGACGAGATTTTTTAGAAATGTGTGTATTTAAGGTACTTTCTGCTTGCTGTATTATACTGCCGAGAGACCATAGTGGGGCGCTGGTTGGTTCTCGAATCATGGTCAAATAACATTATTTCGAGGGAACTTTTGTTCTTTGAAGATAAATAATGAAAAAAACTGCAATGGCTTATTACAGATGCAGTCAGGAAATATCAGTGTTTAAACGCATAAATTTCAATCTTTATTCACCAGGTATAACTGAATTTCGTACTAAAAATTTATGCTGCGCAAGCATATCGTGGAGCGCTTGGCGAAAAATAATTTTCATGCAGTTCCATTACCAAGTAATTAAATCAAGTAATTCCAGTTGATTTACAATGAATTTCCCGGAGGCCGATTTCAACAGTAACGTTTTTAGCAACATTTTCCCGCTGCAATAAAATCAATCATCGGATGAAGATAATGCAGATTATACAAATAAACTGCTTTACCGCCAGTCAGAGACACGTGTTTCAGTTTTACGATACAATTCACGATTAACAACAGTGCTTGCCTTCATCCCCAAGCGGTTAACGAGGGCACGCCATCTATGCTCGAAAGTTTGCCTAGCAATTTCCTCGACTAACAGGTGTAACTATCTCAATTAGAGTAACAATAGCAACTTCCAAGGCGCATTTAGTCTGCATTGTATTCATGTTATTAATTATTACGCAAATATAAAAATACTAGTTCGAACGAACGGGTCACGGGGGCGTTGAAATGAAAGATTGCTTTCGGTTGCTCAATAGGGCGCGGAAAATGTAGGCTTTATTGAAATACCACTTTCATAGAGTATATGGAACATAGATAAGACACGTAAGCTAGTACAGAGTGAGAGGGAAAATAAGGCGATGTTCTACTTTTTAGAGCCACGTCAGTGACACTAATAGTGGAAGGGTCGGCTTAAAAATTTAATTACGCCTCAACAATCGAAGGTAAATTGAGTTAGAGAGGGCAAGCACGGTATTAAATTTCGGACGTATAATTTAGACGGAAGCCGTTCGAATGTAGACGACACAGGCCACATACAGGGATACGTTTCACAGGAAATTATTCGGCCAGCTAAAAGGAAACACGTAGTTGGATCAATTTTCGTTCACGATATTGGTTGACTGTGGATATTCACCGGTTATAAGTTATAACGAACCATCAATCATGGAATAGATACGTATAACAAAGACGCGATTTTCTTTCGTTCATTTCTAATGGGGGTGGTGTTCGACAATACGCAAAACGCTGGATTTAATCTTGTAAACGATGATTAGTAAGTGGCACAACAAAGTGCGACAGCTAGCTTGTTACATGAAGACACTGGAGGACCACTGTCGATAAAGTAAATCACAATGAGACAACTAAATTACGCCTGACTGGCAATTCCTTTATCTGAAAGCACAACTACTTACGCATTATTTGTGATAAATTATTTGCAGCCGGTATTTCAGCAAACATTTGAATATTTTATTGAATATTTTAAGTATCTGTATCGAATATTGTAGAATTTGAAAATTCTGAATCGGGGCATTATTCGATTATATCTGAGTCTGTCAGAATTCTATAGGAATTCAGTCTTGAAAATCAAATGGAATGCCAGATAACTAATAGCAGCGTACAATGGTTCAGGACGCGTGACCAATAGATGTCGAATTGATTATTTACCGACTGTGTCGGGCGAAAGCAAAGAAAAAATACGTACAGACGTTAATTTCGATATAAACGCGAAATTCGTTAAACTTTTACAATTGCTTTCGGCGCCAGTCGGGCTGAAAACAAAGAAATAACGAAAATCTCGCATCCGCACGCCTAGACAACGAGTTCCGTCGTGGCACGAAAAATTTAATTAAAATGTACTACGTTTGAAAGTAAAATGAAATAAATTAATGCTAACTGGATCCCTAGTGCCTTTACTACGCCAAATAAAACCATATAAAAATCGGTAGAACTTTCTGTTAGATACTACAATTTATTCCACAGTTCTTGTGTACTCGTCAGCTTGTTAATTTAATTTTCTATCCAATTTGAACATTTTAATTTGCAAGTTAAAATCCGAAAGTTCTCGTAGAATTGTAGCCTTAAAAAAAATAGAATAATGCCTGAAAGGTCGGCGAAAAATCTGTGAATCGTTGATGGAATGTCGTTGGTTGCATGGAGGGCTGATTTTTTCCAAAGGGGTACAAATAAACGTGACCCTTTGAAAAGCATTTCGTTTCGAACTGCAACAGGGGCTTATCGGCTATGATTTAGCTACGTAGTTGGTTTAGTTTGGCAAATACACGTGGCGTTCGCTAATTTGCACATCTGCGTCTCCCCCACGTCTGACTGGTCTGTGCTTCTCATTGCCCTGACCGTGTTGATCGGTTTGAATCGCGTGACCGAAGTTGTCGATGCTGCAACACGCACAAAATTTGCCCGAACGAACCCCTTTCACAAGGTGGAACCTAGTTTCGATTAATTTCGAGCAGACGCGCGTAATAATATACGTCAATTCACCAATTACAGTTCAATTATAATAAAATGAGAACTCTTTAATAAGCTATACTTTCCATCTGGGAAAAATCAAAATTTAGAAACTGCTTCACCATATAATTATTTTTGGACCCAGGACATGTATTCTAAATGCAAAATATTCTATTCAGTTCTATTCGATTCGGTTTGCCGAGATTAAATTAAGTGTACTATCCCTATTTGGCGACGGGAGGATACTAAACGGAAAGAATAGATATTCATTCGAACGCAAAACTTTGGCCCGCACATCGTGCCACGATCAAACAAAGAAAAACTGCCGTTGGCGTAACGAACCGTTTAATTTGTGTAACCGAATACGACAGCTTTTATGCAGAGTAAACCGGCTGTTTAGTGTGCTGAGCATGTCCCTCGAATAAAAACAGTGATGAGAACCACATCCTGGAAGAGCATCCTCTGCAAATGCTATGAAACAAAAGCCCGGCTTTTACACCTCCTCGTAAAAGTTCGCGCGTACGCTGTAAAGCGTATAAATGCACAAACGTTTGCATCCATGAAGTTTGAAAGATAGTTGTGCAGATCGATCGTCGATAAAAGTCCAATTTCCCTCGTAGCTGTACTAATTTTTGGTTCTCGTGAAAAACTGCCCCACCCTGGTTCACTCCAAAGGAGAACGAATAAAGAAATAGTCAAAAATGAAAACTAGATTAGCAAAAGTGAGTGCGAAAAAAAGGTCAGCACAGGAAAACTGATGGTAGCGGATGTACGGGAAAACGAATCCCCCTAAAAAAAAAACAGAAAAAACGGTCGATATCGCAGAAAATAATAGCCCTGGAAGGAACGCATTTTGGCACGATGGACAGCCCAGTAGATACCACGAAATGGATTCGAGCCAGCGAGAATGATATCTCTTAAACAAATTTTGCACCTCAATTTGTGTTACCTTGGTGTGCAGAAGAACTCGTGTACCACGCAACGCCAAGTTTTGACTCTGCTATTTTCTCCACGACATCGAACAAGCAGTGATGGTAATGTCGCAATTACGTCGACATCTCTGCCCCATTCTAATAGACGGCGCTTTTTATAATTTTCAAACATATTGGAGAGTGACAAACATGTATAATAACTCTTCGATGCACATATGACCATTCATATGTACGTTCAATGTAATTATAATTGACTATTTGTATTCGATACTAATTGAGAAGGATCGCAGCATCTCCCTGCTCCATACACAACAGCGCAGCGCAACCGGCTGATCGGCATTGAGGCGAGCCAGTCGAGTGACGGAAGGAAGTGAGCGCTGGAAATTTCGCGCATGCGCCCGTCCGTGTCTGCGACCGATGCACCACAGGGATTAGCAGCGTTCACTTTCACGTGCAATTATATGCCTTTACGAGCTTGTCTCCTGGGAAGCATTATCGCGCGAGGAAGCGAGAGTCCTCCACTTGTTCCTCCACCGTGGAGGGACAAAGGCAAAAGGCGTATACACAGTTCTCGTTCGTTGCTGGTTGGCACAAGCTTGAAATTTTCCAATTCTACTTTGTTAGTCGTAACAGGTTGTTCTCTCGTGAGATCAGCCCGTTTACACGCGATCGTTGCTTTATGCAGGAGCAACACGAGCACCTTGGGAATTTTGTCGATAGAATGCGAGTACGAAATACACATGAATATATGGGCCACTCATTCACTAAATCGGTGAACTACACGAAACCGAAATATAGAACTTTATTTTAAAAGTAGGAATCAATCTGGCTCTTTGGCCTTACAATAGTTAGCTAATGCAACCGCTGATGGACAAATTATGATCATGATGAATTGAAATTCCTCAGGAACTACAGATTGCCATGAATCCTGCTAATTGACAAACATGAATCTTGCTAATTGACAATTTCGCTTTCTCCGATACAAACTAACGCAACTGAGATATTCATGAAGATGTATAACTGTTTTCATTTTCATTATCATTTCATCTTGCCTTATTTTCATTCCGTCCTATCATCCTCGTATTTTACAGTTAACGTTCTTCTCTCATTGCGCGGCTAACGTCCATTTTTTAACTGTCCCATCTTCCATCGTTCCCCGTGTGTTCGCAACGAACACCGGAAGCTTGTGCTACCCATGGAAGATTATCCCTGGGGCGTAATAAAAATTTTTCCTTCCAGATGCCACCGGACAAAATTTCCTTCGTAATGCAAGTCACTCTATTATCTTACCTCGGATAATTAGGTCGAACCGCTCTAGGTATTTTTTCCTCCCTCCCGACCCACACTTACCCCCGACACTAACTATGCACTACTATTGTATACGAACGTGGCACGTTGCAGCGGAGATAAATTCAGATGCGAATTAATGTGAGAAGAAAACTTAATGGAAGTGGCTCAGGTGGATCGAAAGGGGATTACTTTTGCGGGAAATATAAAATTACGAGGAAATTCGTCTGACGTCTTGTTTTATCAAACGTTGATCCCTCATTATTCTTTACTTGAAAGCTGACAGGACTGCAAAGTGGATAATATTCTTTCATTGTTGTTTGCCATCGATTGACTTCAAATTGTTATGCAAATTTTCTTTTCCTTTCTAATTACGGAAAGGACGCGTGAATATAAAAGAAACGTGAAAATACGTTCAATGAATTTGATAAGATCGTTGCTCTGATTGCTTTTCACAAAAGGCAATCCAGGTTCATTGCTGATTCATAGATACTAAAACGAATACAAAAATAAATTGGAAGTGTTCGTATAAATTATACCCATTTGTTATTATAGTACAAAAAAATATTTTGCAATTCAATGATTGCAACAGAAGCGTCATCTAGTTTATAAAACATTCTCCCAGTTTACAGATTGAAAATTTCTCTAGTAAATCGAGACGAACCGGCATCCCGTAATTATTACGTTGATTTAGTCCGAAAATTTTCATGCGAGATTGCGTCGGCGTTAAAACTTCAATTATCCCGGGCCACGGGGACAAACAAATTGTCGAAAACGTTCGTCGGAGCAATTACGCGATACAGCTCCACTGCCGGCAAACCTGGTTCCACATAAGCGCCGTATTAAATCGTGCACCGTGTATTCAAAGACAAATTGAACGTCGCCGACGGACAAACCTTTGCCGAACTTTATATCACCTAGCGCCACGCCCAGGTTCGCGCGCGGGTAACTTGAAAAAACGGATATCGGTAAAAGAAGGAAAGGTGTGAAAATTAGTGGAGAGTATTCTCATTATTTATGATCGTTCGCGTTTAAGTTCAGAAACGTATTCTCCCCAGAGTAATTAAAGGACGCTCGAAGTCCGACTGCACGAGTTGTAGCTGCTGAGAGCAAATGGCAACAACAGAAGTACACTGATCATTTCGTTTCTGCAACGGTTGATACACCAGGTGGAGATAATTAATCACACCTGGAAATAATTAACTGCGCCATTGCAACTGTGCTCTAATGAATTCACAGTACATTTACTTTCGCAACGAATTATTTCCCTTTATTAGACGGGACAGAGAGATGGTGGCGGGTAAGAAGGGTGGTCGTGGATTCTATGGCCGAAGACGACGACGTTCCTTTTGAAAAACAAAGGGGCATAAACGGACTCGCGATGCACAATAGCACAAAGCTCGTCCGAGGGTAATGAAATTAAACTCACTTCAATTTAAACTCTGCTTTGTCAATTTTCACGACGTGATTTTAAATCCCTCAAGAATCGCGCCACGGCAAACACAAACCGGTTTTTTTCCAATGATTCTGTAAATCATTTCGTCGGATTTATTAATTACGAGAAATTAAATAGGAGCATATGTATAACTGTTGTTCAGACTTATTAAAATTCATTACACATTCCAACAACTATACCTGTACGATGTTAACAACCATTTTAATTGCAAGGAACTTGAAAATTACCATTCTGACTGGCTTGCTAGTTCCAAACGTTTAATGAAATATTCTAACAGTTTCTTGTCCGTAATTAAAATTGCACTACATACGCTGCAGGATTCTAGAAACATATCAGAGTGCACGGAGCAAACGTGCAGTTCCGTTTATGAATGTTAATGCAACCTCAAGAAAGACATAGTTATTAGCGTTGATTCAATACGTGAATTCACCGTGGAGTTTCGACAACGTTTTTCGCCATGATCGCGTCACGCCATCTGGTAGAATTTGACGAAACACGATTATAAGAACACGAAACACAAAGGTGCACATGCGCTTACCCATCGTGTGCGTGCACGTATGTAATCTTTATCGTATGTTTATCGAGCCGTACGCTGTAAGGATCACGTGTGTAGTAACCATTTTTTGTCCACGAACAAGAAACTCTTTTGACACGATCACGCTGGATTACTTCATTTATTTATTGCCTTGACGAAAAAAGCGGTCGCAAAGGCTCATTCCCCAGAACTTTGGTAACACGCGATAAGTTCATCCCTTCGACGCTGCCACGATTGGTAACCCTGTTTCATCTAATGAGATATTAACGCACCAAATAGCAATGGTTCGAGTAAATTGTCGGGTTTCCTCCTTTTGTGAAACACGGTTCTACGGAATTTTTCGGGCTATGTATTCCTCTGTAGACGAAGTGGTACCTTATATACGTACGTAGTCGAGACGACCAATGCCTACATTTCCGGTACAGGCAGTAAGAGAGAGGAAACGATAAAAGGGCACGGGCGGCACAGTTGCCGCTGTACTATACAAGTTTAGTTCGGAAAAGTTTTATCGCGCGAAGTTGTTGCCCCGTGGATTCTGAAATTCGATCCTCTCATCTCGACGAAGTTTACTATCCGTGAAACGAATATTTGTTTCGCATCATTCTTAACGAACGGCGAAACGATCAAACTTTGAATGTACGATATTCTACTGAAACGAAACTCCTATAAATATCCATATTTACTTCGATTATATCCGCCGCAAAAAAGACCTGTAATGTATCTATGAGAATCCTCACTTCTCGCAGAACTACCATTGACCCAGTCGCGAACGGTGCCACTATGTTACTAATACTGAAAGACGAGGGCGATAATTGTAATAACAATACGATTGTTTCCTTTTCTAATTTTTGTTGTAACTGTAAATGAAATGTAGTAAAGGTTTGTCAGGTAATGACCCACTTTTCTGCTATGTTGGCGTATCTCATTGACGGCCGGAAAGCTGATACGGTTTAACCGGTTTCAAGCCGTGCAGCACGCGCCAATAACGTATACATATACATACCTTCTTGTGCGTAACATTTAATAAGTGCAGCAAGAGGGCAAATTCAATTTTATCGCGAAACAGGTTCCTGCCTTGTGATCCTGTTTACATGCCGCTTTTCTTCTTCTAACTGGATCGTTCAATTATACCAAGGACAAGCGCGGTAACACGTTCATACACGTTGTACTCTTTTTAACCCTCGACCCGTTTACAAACGATCGTCAAACAGATCATAAATCATAGCACGAACGTGTGGACCATTTCACGCGCGTATACGTTTTACGAGATCCCTACAATCCCTGCGGAAGGCACAACAACCCATTTGTGAGCCGTTTCACATCGATTCGTTGCCACCGGTGCGCTTCTATTGGATAAGCCGGCGAGGGCAAACATTTATATTCGCGATCGTTTAAATTCCCTTGTGCGTCGAGCACAGACAGTGACGGCCGCGACTTACAAATGTCTCTTTTTCAATTAGACGCAACATTCGTAGAATTTTTGGCAAAGAAAACTGGGTTGCGTCAAGCACATTTGTTCCATCCATCACCGAAGGATAAGTACGCATTATGCTCATTTAATGGCCGCTACTGTACCATTCTAGCGAACTAGCTCAGTGGATAAAACAGATTGTGCCAAAAATAAAACTAGTATTAAATGCATGACTCCATTTGTAACCGTCGCCTTGCAGTGGCATGAACATCGTATAAAGTAGTTATACACTTCGACACTATACACATCACTGGCACTCTCATTTCGCGGTGTCGATTCTTACGCAGCATACCAGTATATGTATTTAGGTGACTCGAGCATCTTAATTCGAACTGGATTGAACGTCCGCGGGCATTTTGAAACTTTCAAGTTGGTCGACAGTTCATAAAACCACGGAGCGGCAATGTACACAGAGTAGTCGATAAACGCAGGCCCTTTCGCCGGAATAAAAGATGTTGCATTTTCCTTACGTTTTCCAGTGGCCAGAATAACGACGCTGGCAGGTTTTATTAAACTGTCGTTCTCGTTTAAAAAGCGCTGTATGTGCATGCACCGACAACGAATAGCTCTTTCTCCATGGTATTATACGTTTTCTATCTGGATTTACCAGTTGCTCGGAGAGTTAGGCGAAAGTTGAACGAAAAGCAGTCTCTGCTCGGTCCGCAAGTAAATACATACATGCGTATAATACGATTGCTCGAATGTATGTATTATGCTGGCATTGGCATCGCATGTAAACGCAAAAAGCGTTACTTCAGAATTATATACCTTCTTCTTACGGTTCATGCGGCATTCCCAAGGCAAGTGGCGCCCTCGCGCGATTTACCGAAACGAAAATCCTTTAAGCCCCCCTTTTCCTACTTTCTCCACTTGCTTCTTCGCGTGTCGTCTCGCGACGATTCAAAAGACCGTTATGAAATATATTTCCAGCGAGAGTGGCGCGCATAAAAACCATCTTTTCGTTGGCACGTAAATTCAGTAAGATCAATTAAACGTGAAACCAATATTAAAAATATCTTCCGGAGAGTGTTCCTTTACATAAGTACACCTTAAACGAAGTAAATTACACAAAAACTATATTCGGCGATTGCATTAGATTTTCTGCGAGACGAATTGAAAAATGCGTGAAACAACGAGTCAGATTAGTCATATGCATATGGTAACACGATCGCGGAACACTTCGGCGGAAAGGGATATAATTTTCAAGGAATATTTCGTTACGGTGGGGTTCGAGTAATTGAGTTAACTGACCGAGAAGACGTGCACGGCAAAAGGTAAGCCGAGGCCTGGTGGACGGGAACTTGGGGTGAGGATAGAGACGAGCCAACAAGTTCGGGCCAACTTCGGATCAGGTTCGGGTCAGAAACCTGCCGGAGACGTGGCACAGACGGGCTAGAAACGAGACGCTCTTCTCTGCTTCTCCTCTCGCCCTGCTATCATAAAATTACGCTCTCCGAGAGACTGGAGGACACGACACCGCCTTAGTGGCACGAAATTTTCACCACATGCATCCTCCCATCTTACCATTGCTCCTCTCTTTGGCAAGCCATAATTTAGCATAAGATTTTCGACGTACATCTATATATGCGTGCACGTCTATATATATCCATGTATATGCATGTCTCTAAGGCACATAATGGCGACTCCGCGTTGACTTTAATCACGAAAACTTAAATCAAGCCGTAAGTCTAATTTATGGTGCATTAAATTAAAGGCATTCCTCCGCTACGCGTCGAACCGTTGTAAATTGGACTTAACAACGTTTAAATTTTGCAATGCTCCCTTTGCTCTAACCGCGTGTGCACATACATAAAGGATGATAGAATCCAGAATTTGTGTTTGTCGAATCGCGGCATGTACCGACGACAACGTTAACTTATTACTCGTTTGCCCAGTTGGTAATAAAATCAAACCGCGCTTTCCGAACAACAGTTTCCGAAATATCGACGTCATCCATGCATGGATAGTGTTATGGGTACCGGGTTTACAGATTCTATTAATGAGCGATATCTGTTTGAGAAACGATAATCGATATATCTAGGTTATAGTGCAGGAGAAAACAGGGTTTAACTGAAAAATGGTCATTGAAATCTCATCGCCGTCGGAGCGAACGATTCTCTTCCCCTGATATACACATTACCGACGCCCGAGACATCTATGATCCGTGCGAAATTATTAATTATACCGATCGCCGGCAAGCTTACATTACCCATCCGCCTGTAATCGTTGATAATAAGTAATAAGTCGTAACTGACTGATCGATGGTAATTTATAGCCGTTTAATGTAACTCGATATTTTTCCTACGGCGAGAGTATAATAAAGCACAAAAGCCTTCCGCCGTGTGATTTTCACTTCCTTCATTATTTTAATATTACAGCCGGCTTTTCAAGAATAAATAGGGCTAATATACAGATGGGGGCAAAGTTGAAAAAGGACAAATCAAAGGTAAATGAAAGAAGAGAGAAGAAAATATACGGGGAATTTGAAGAAGACGAGAGAACAGAGACGAGCAACCGGAAAAGAGAAGAGGCAGGAGAGGCAGAGAGGAAAGAGAAACGAGAAGGCTGCCGATACGCAACTTGTCTCGCGGCACAAGGCATAGACTACGTTTACTTTAGATCTGCACTGCATACAGAGAGTGCAGACAGGTTTTATTAACCCCCTCGACCACTCCGCGAACATGTATCCCGGATATATGCGCTTTCCCTACGAGTTGCTTCCTCGATGTTCAACCCAAAGCCACACACCGATGTATACTAGCAATCGATCGTTGGCACGATGCCACCGCTATTCCTTCTTCTACTTCTTCTACTTCTTCTACTTCTTCTTCGTCTTCTTCTTTTACTACCTTCTACTACTACCACTACAATTTCTTCCACGTGCTTCGTGTACTCTTCCCTTTCCCCGTTTTCACCGTAACCAACGACGGATTCTTACCCTTCATCGCGGTATCCGCGCATTCCTTTCCCACGAGCTATGAATTTGCTTTTCGATGATTTTGTTCTGGCAGCGCTTGCAACGCCCCCGATAAAAATCTACGATGATATTCTGGGAGGGGGGACAGGAGAATTATCGTAGATCGTTCCGGTCGCGAGATGTTGGGAGTTGAATTTTAATGAGGAATTTTGGATGATTTTAGGAAGAAACGACTATGCTAAAAAGAAATTTTAATTAGGATCGTCGGGTCTAGCGATATATTATAATTAACTAATTTCGCCAATATAAATTTCTGACAAATTCTCTCTTGGGATGGATTTTCTTGGAACTTGTGCCATCGACTGATCTTGAGGGGAGGTTCAGTGTTAAAAAGGAAATATATTTTTTGTTATTTCAGTTTTCACTTCTTGGAGGCGCGAAGAATATGCAGTTAACACATTGGCGACGGATGACGCGTATACGCGTCATTTTTGAACTGTATTCGAAATCCCCCGTCGCCAATGTGTTAAAAGGGGAATTTAAACATTCGAAGAATTACCAAGGTTATAATATTTAAAATTTTTTAAATTTCATGCGCTTTGAAAATATATAAGATGCTTTTTATTTCAAAATTACAGTCGCGTATCTATACGTTCCACCGCGCCAATAGAATTTTTGGAACGTCTTTCAAACAAAATTACTCGACTGATCATATCTTTAGAAGGTATATAATAATATTCTAAAAACCATAAGCTGTCATCTGTTCCAAAAAAAAATCGAAAAAATGAACCATTTCCACATTCCCCGACCGGAACTTCCCCCTAAGTACACGGTTTCCTTAATTACAGCCGTGGAAACAGTAGACGCTATCTCAATTACCGCTAAAAAATTAATCGTCCTCAAGTGGCGACGACGACGACACAGGGCATACAACGTTGCGCGAACAAAAACATGGTCGCGCAAAAGCAAGACCCCATGAAAGATGGATAAATATTTAGTCAACGAAAGTGCTCGCGGATACGTTTTCAACGAGGCAATAAAAATTACGTTGAAACGCGGCTTGAAGGAGTCATTGTACCGCATTCCTATTGTATAGCCTGTAACGTGTCTCGTGGCTTAATTGGCCCAGGCGAATCACCACGGGGACGCAAATTCTTTCTGCCGATCGTTTCGCTTTAATGCGACGTGCGTGTGTGTATTCGTGTGTATTTGTGTCTGTTTGTGCGTGCGTGCACGCGCATCAAGCCTATGCGCCCGCCCGGTGGTTACTATGACGACTTTTGATTAAAGCACCGTTTCAAATTAGCTTTGTACGTTTGCACTTAACAAAAGCCTTTACAATAAGTCCCCTATTCGCGACGAGAGTTTAATATAATAGGCATTAGCGAGATGTTACGAGTGCTACTCGAAGGGGTTGGGGATACCTCGGTGGGGTGAGTTGCTCTCCTGGGGTGGCCAACTGTTCGAATTCGTCAAGAGTTACGGCCACTGAAGACTGGTACAAAAGGAGCCCATGGTTCGGGGAAGAGACGGGCGCAGAAGAAGATGTGGAAAAAAAATTGTCACAGTATTTTGAATGATGTAAACAGAGGGAGAAGGACGGCACAATGAAATATGAAACGTATGAGAAACTAGAGGGGTGGTGAGGATACAGGTGGGGGCCAAATGTGAGCAGTGTCGGGGTATCGTGATTTGAGAAGAAAACAGGGATGCACGGAGGATAGGAAACGGGAGGAAAAAGTCGACTGAAACTCGAGTCCGGGGGAAAAACACGTTAATGATGAACGAAAGGGGGGCATATATGTAGGTATAGAAAGCCAGGAAGGCATACGAGTAGATAAAGAGGGAATCGAAGGTCAGGGTGAAAGATGAGAAACGAGGGGAAGCTGGAATGAAAGGGGAAAAAAATGTATTCAGAGAAAAGGGTAAAAAGTGAAAAGTGAAGGAAAGCCTTTTTCCTCCCCATCGAGCGGCTTCAATTTTCGAACCATGTACATTATACATGTATATACCAGCCGCGTCTAAGGTCTTCTATTTCTCAACCTGTTGAACTTTCCACCGACATGACGCGCGATTTGTTTTCTCCGAATGTAACCGCTGGAATGTTCGCTGGTATTCCTCGCGTCTGTATCCGCGTGTCCATTGGAACGAGTGTAAAACACAGAACGGAATAGAGATGGATTAGTACTGTGTATGCACGGCTGTAAGCGACGTCTATAACGATCATCGGGCACATACAAATCGCAATGACGATACTCATGAATGGTAACGACGCTACTTTACATATTTCCGATAGGATCACATGTAATCCTTTCCCCAGTCATAACAACAAGCTCGTGAACGAGCGAAGCAAACCACTGCGATTCTCTTCCGTCCCCGAGCGGCTCGTAGTCGCATGAAATGCGACTGACAAGAGAGCGTGTAAACACGAATTAGCAGTGTGGTGCGCGGAACGCAATCTAATTCGGACAGTTTGTTGCCTTAAGACAATTCTAGATGGCGCGAACGAAGAGTGCCAAACTACCGTCATCTCGTTTACCTTACCAATCGCAATCAATTCCTCTTGTGCATTCCGTGTCGCTGCACTCTGATTTCCCCACCCTTCGTATGCATCTGTGTGTATATACCGGGTGTTTCACTTTGCTCGTTTTCTTTGTCCTTACGAAAAGATGTACCGTAAGTTACGCGATGTTGGGCACGCTGTATTGCCTTATCCTCGGACCGTTTTACGCACCGTCGAAAATAAATGGGCATATTACGATTTGCGTAAATAATAAGTGCAACACCCCGCGATGTTAAATTATCTTCATACAAACACCCCCGACACCCCGGGGGTAAGATAGATCGCGCGAGCATCGTGAACATCGCAAATGTGCCTCTTTACTTGTGCAGTAATGCTTAGTGCTCCGGGCGTAACGACCTGCCAGCATATCTGGACTGCGCAACGATAGCAGCCCCTAAATGGAGTTGGCAGCTTTCCTTGGCCATTTTCACGATAAAGACGCGAAACTTGTTCGCGGAGTCTTCCTAGCAGACGGAGAATTTCATTAAGCCGGCGATACCCGGCGAGTTCAGGAAGTTAATGCGAGCCCTTATCCTAGCCAGCCGGCGTGAGCCGTGCAGTTGGAATTTCTTCTATAATAATAAGACTGGCCAACTGACTCTGGACCATGGACAAATATCTGGACGACCTTCGCGCCCCCCTTAACCGCGCGACAAAACATCGAAGCCCGTGAGACCTTAACCAAGTTTCTTTATTAAGCGGTTTTGCGCGCTTGAAATTTTCACTCCGCTACTCGAACCCGTGGCGATTCTAAGGCACGGGGAACGGACTCGGTCGGTAAAACTTCTTGTTTTCTAATAAAGAATTTTTCTCGAGGAACGTACTGCGGCGGGCCCCATTGTGCTCGTTTCGCGAGCAAACTTTCACGCGCATCGAGGTAAACAATTTTCTACTTTCTGTATATGCTTTCCTTCCTGTCTCGGAAACCATGGAGTGCATTAAGAATTTGAGTGCGACCGTTATCTGGTGAAAAGGGAAAACGTGTACACGTACAGGTGTATCTATATAAGTGTGACTGGAACGTGTAACGCGTCGATAAATTGTGCATTAACGATCGAGTGTGTGCTCTGCGTTAGATGTAACTGGCATATGTTAGAATTATTAATACAGTTCAGCGATTTTCGAATGGCACATGGCTGTTCAGTCGGAACTCCATTTAGTTACGCTTCAGCGACGTTTCTACCCTTTATTAATAGCAATTGACGTTACTATGGATATGTAATCGCTTTACACGAACGTGAACAGCAGAAATCGAGAAGTACCGATAAAAGAAATCGTCGAGGCGGTTTCGCGGAGAACATACAGGCTGCCAATAAACGAATCGAATTCCACTGGGAAGTAGGTGAAATATAGCGTCGGTTTAGACGATCAGACGAACTCGCTGGGAACTCATGAAATTTCGAGTAACGTCGATAAAAAAAAAAGCGATTTCAATTCCTTTTAGATTGCCAACTGAGGCAACTGTTAAAGACGATGAATGTACACTTCTCTGTCTAACAACGTGCAAAACCGAGTGAGTTAAGGGTTCACCAAAATCATTCCAGAAATGCTCCAACGATAAATTAGTATCGAAACCTCAAATCTTCAATTCCCTTAAGCTCATTTAACTGGCAAGTACAAATAGATTTGTTTCCGCCCACACGCCCCTCCCCAAACTTCCGAAAGATCCTACCCGCTCTAATCCGTTAGTTTCTCGTTTAATCAACAGATGCCCCCGTCAAACACGATCCTGCAGTTGAAATAACATTTGCGAACAACACGAACAGAACCGCTCTATCGTTCCCAGTGATCCACCGCGAAAGCAACGAATTAAATGTTCAACGTCTACCGAGAGGTCTCGTTTGTCTGTAATAGTAATTACTTTTCTTCCTAAATGCACGTACAACTAAATATAAGCATTTTCCCAATTTTTTCAAAGTAAGGGGAAAGCGGGTAAAAACAATTTAACGAATGTCAATAAGAATAAGAAACGAAATAACTACGGTTCATTTGTTTGTTGTATACTTTTTCTCCCTCGTGGTTGTTGATTCGCCCTAGCGATTTGTTTCGTTAAAATATATTGCGGGTAGAAAAACGTGAAAACGATCCCGCGTAATTGCGCGGGCAATTAATTATCATAAAATGACGAGAAGATGAACCGTATTACCGTGGCCGAAATGAGAACTCATTAACGCTTTTTGTTCAATCGTTCTGGGAGCAGTGGGAAAATGAAAAAAAAGGGAAAGAACGGAAGTAACCGTACAGCAACGTGACCCACCGATGCAATGGGCCCGTTTATAAAATTCTGTACGTCGACCTCAAGGTGGTCACGCGCTATTGTCTCTCCAGGGTGCTATTTTCGTTGGCGTCGTCACGATTCGCCGTATGAAAAAATCGTTCTGTTCCCTTCACGAATTACTCAGCCCGTCAGATGGGAGTGTCGTGCGGCATGAGTGATTAAGAAAATAGAGAAGAAAAGTAGGGGAAAAAAAGAAACGTGGGCTTAAAATAGTCACGCGACCTTGTCGTATGTTAATCATTGTCTACTCCTTTAACACTCCACGATAATTAAACTGTGTCGTAGCTTACTACTTCCGGCGGACAAGATTGTTAAAATTAATAAAAACGTTCGTGTTTCTCGTGGCAATGAACGCGATACGTTTGCAAAGCGAATATAATAAACAGCAGGTCCAACGTGAAAAAAACTTTAGGTTGCACTCCCATTCGCTAGCCAGGTTTAAAATTAATATAGCTTTTCCCTTGAAAAGTTTGCTATTTAAATAAAAAGGGCTCATAAGAATTTAAACTTGATACAGTTTGAAATGAAGAAGGCATTTAAATGTAAATTGGGTTCGGGTCGTGTAGACCCAACCCCAATATAGCAATTAATAAGGATAATCAATACTTGCACATAAGATTGTGATCTTATATACATATGTACATGTATCGGTAATTACTACGATCTATTGTACGCATAATGCTCACGAGCGTAAGCTCATTGAAGAGGTACTCACTCAGTTGCAGCTTAGCAATGTGGTTCGGCGTGTAAATAGCACTTATGCTTGCGGCTAGACGGTTTCGCACGTATTACTTCATACGCGCTGCGAGCCTGAGCACACTCGTATGCATTGAGGTTATTCTTGTGGACAAAGAACTTCCACGAACCAACCTTGTTGTACCTGGAAAACAAAACATTGTTAATAGTACCTACGTGCGATTGGAACAATTTATGTTCTAATGACGAAATTAATTAACCCTTATATATATATATATATATATATATATATTCCATTCAAGTCTGTATGACCTCATTCTGCTTTTACATCACTGGCTTTTTATTGAACACTTTTCAATTTCAAACATTTCATTCTCGAAAAAATTCAACAAGAATTTTGCCCTGCCAATTTTTTAAAAACAGAGTCGACTCATACTGAAAACGCAATACGAGGGTTAATTGGAAACGTGAGTTCAATCGGTAGGTTGGCGTTTCAATTGAAATTAATTATTAGGTAACATGGTTATCGAACACGGTTGGCTGATAAAAATATTTGAAATACTATTATCAAGGCAGTGCGGGGATTTATCGATTAAACTATATTTTGTGCGCTTTGAAGAATTCATGAGGTTCAAAGAAGCTTAGCCATTATGCAATTCGATGTTTCAATTATGCGGGTGGTTATTATTTAAGTAGAGACGCTCGCCATCTGGAAAATCGTATTACAGTCGTAAACCGTTTTGCACGGTACGGTCATGGACGTATATAAGTAAGTAGTGGTTTATATGCCCCATGTTGTATTCAGTACACGCTGAACAGAAAATACATAAGCCGGGTTCCAAGCTAATCTGAAGACAGAAATCCCGGTGGCACACGGTGTACCCGTCAAAAAATAGATCCGCGCTCATATATCAAACTTTGCTTTATGTGTTCGGTACTTCGCTCTTAAATCTTGTAACCGAACCGATCCGCAGGCTAGAAATCACTGACTGAGAGAGTCAACTCGTAAATTCACACAACAGAAAGAAATATACATACACGTGCGAGTGATGCACAGGAAAAACAAATTCACTCGCCACCATTATTCTCCAGTTTTTCTAATACTACTTGTCGTCGTTGTTTCGCGTTACTCTGCTCATAAAACGGATCTTGTCTAATGACTTCAGGAATCCTAGGCTGGGTGTCGAGTCACTCGACACAAACGTGCACGCAAATGCAACCTGCAAGGATTTTTTTTCACCGTGTATACAGCAACCCCATGGGAGGAGAGTCAAATTTATGCACGCGAGAGGCGCCACCCTACGCGTGGAATATTTCTACAGGTTGATAGTATCGACGGCGAGAAGATAATATCGATGTGCGATTCACGACTTCATTTCTCGGGCGAATTATGCGATGAAACGTCGAGCCCCGTCCCCGGAGGCGGCCAATTTGGTAACTCTTCCAGGGAAGAACGGAACGGGGTCGGTAAAAGTGAGAAGGATACGTGGATCAGAATGTAAACGGCAAGATTTATCGACGATGCATGCAAATACGGTATCTCGAGATTAGTAGCAACTTAATTTTGTGCAACCCGCCATCCAAACGACGATGGTCGAATTAAACCGGTGGCTAATCGTGTATTATAAATCCAGGGCGTTCCTGTAAGCGTGGAATAAGCGGGATAAAGGCGATTCCTATTGTAAGTGTGGATGAAAGGTATAAATTGGTTTTATTTTAATACCGAATTTGAATTTATTTTTGAACGAGTAAATTATCTTCTTTTCTGCTGCACTATGATTCAGTAAGCTTCCTGTATGTGTGTAAATAAAATGACACAGAAAACTCTACGATAATATCTTGAGTATATGTATTCACTTTAATATACGCAGAGAATACATATTATACTTATCGCTGTTCCATAATTTTAACTGTAACAAATACAGTGATATCGCAGTCTTTTGTAATACAGCTTCAAACATATTCGTATTAAAGTTTCTTTGGACGTGCGATAGCACGAATGGTTCTCCGACCTTTATTATACCTGCTACGTGAAAATGAAAAAAGGAAACCAAGGTGCCGGGAGTAAAATTGGATTCTTGACTACAATTATCCACAGATTAGCCACGGTACAGAAGAATTCTAGAAAGGAAACTGGAAAGAGGGGACACGACGGAGATACGTGACGAACAGAGCGCAATAAACGCACTGGAGAGAATCAGAGACGCGGAGTGAGGACATTTTTCTTTTTCCCCCTTGTTTCATGGCACAATTTTCCGCCTTAATGGCGCAGAGCAGCGCCAGTGGATTTAAGATAATGGCAAGAGGACGATTTCTCTCCATTAACATATTCGCAGGTCAGATTATAGCGGGTCACGTTATCATTCGTGTCGATTACGTGTTATATTACACGTACAGAGTAACTCGATAAGAACTGCCGGCTAAAATAAATACGTTATTCGAATCAAAGGTAAGAAGCGATTCGTTGAACGAAGTTGAATGAACCTTGAGTCTGTACGCCACATTTGATTTCCATTACGAATGTATGCTACTTATTTGGCGTGAAAAGTTTACGTAAATCATGAGTGACGTGATACTATGCGCATTTGTGGCCCGCTGAAACCTAAGATCACGTAATGGCATGCTTTTTGCGTCCATGGCAAAATTGTGAATTACGCGGTATGAAGGTTTTTGTCGCCCGGCGGTGAACCGCAGATCACGTATTGCAGTATTTTTTTTATCGACCGCCGATAAACTGCAAATCACGTACTACTATGCTTTCCTCGCTTAAACGCGAGTTACTTAATATTACGGGTGCAATCGAGTTACGAGTGTCCCCGATACTCGAGGTTGTTGGTTGCACAATAACAAAACAACGTAGTTCGAACTTCTCTCGAAAGAATTATTAAAAGAAGAATTAATCACTGATATTCGTCGATATTTTAGAAAGGAACTTAATCATTCATTGACTCGTTCATGCAATAGATTGACGAGAAATACATACATATACGCGAGTGGCCATTGACCGTAGGTTTCATCACATATCATTCGTTATGTACATATTGGTAAATGTCTCCAACAGTTGCAATTTTCCCGTGAATATTCTATGGCCGTGAAAAAAAAATAACTCGCAGCGGGGATAATAAAAAAAGATACAAAAAAAGGTGCGGCGGGCCTTTGCAAAAATTTGTTCGATACAAAAAAGTAACGCTGCGTGTGTAAAAAAAAATCCCTGACTCACGAACAGGAGAAGAACAGTGGAGGACGGGTTTGCTAACCGTTATCGTGAATTTAAACATTCCCAACGCTTCGACTGATTCATTTAGAGCGCACCGCTGCGTCTCAATTCGAACGAATGCGAAAAATATTCTTTCGCGCAGCCAATTTTTCGGCATTTCGTTTAAGTACGCTGTTTCTCACTTTACCGAGCTTTTCCATCCGGCCACTCAGGAAATCAATAAAAGTTGATACGTATGTCGATTGCCTTTACCTCTTTAAAAAAAAACCCGTGACGTATCATTCAACAAATCTTTATTACGATACACGACCGTTTTTCCGCGGCTGCCGTAAAAGAATTTCACTTGATTCGCTGGTATATACTTCAAGCACCCTCCACTAATACCAAAAGAAAATTTTACGCGCTTCATTCAAGCAGCTCGCTTATTTCCTCGATAAAAACAAAAACAGAAAAAAGCACAGAAAGAAGCGAATGATAAAAATATACCAATAATAAAAAACAAGTTCAAGCAATTAATTTTCCTCCTTCAATAGCGTTACTTTTTATCGTCGCTCATAAAACGAGAAGAACAAAAAAAAAACGAAAAAATGGAAGAATAGTATCAATCATTCCATTTCGCCGCCGCACCTCTTCAACGTCCATCTCTCTACAACTCGTAACCAGTGGTGCTAGTGCACTTTCCTTTTCATCAATCTATCCGCTAGTTTTTTCTCTCTTTTTTCCGTCCAACGACTCACGAGAGCGAGTGGAAGAGTCACCATCACAGGTTGGGAATCAAACGAAAGAAGGCACTTCGAAGTCCGGCCAGTCATTATCTAAAACGTTCCGAGGTAAGCTATTAAATGCCATCGGTATCTTTCTCGGTGGCCCGCTTGTCGTGCTTGTCGTTCTCCTTTCCTTTGTGCCGACTGGGCTGCTCAGCGCCTTCCAAGATCGTGGCCTAGACATGGGTGGCCTTTTCCTTTCTTTCGCTTGGCTCTTCTTATAAAGGACGAGGGAGAATCCTGAAGGGGGACGAGGGGAGAGCGAACGAGTCAGCAGCAGCAGCAGCAGCGACAGAAAGAATGATAGAGAACGACACAGTAGGTTGGGAAACAGATAGAAAGAGAAGGCACTATACACAGAGATAGGTAGAAACTTCTATATTGCGTCTCTCTTTTCTCTTTATCTCGTTTCAACCCATCTCTGTCTCTGTCCGACACTCTACCCAGAACTAACATTCCAGCCACCTATTTCGAGAATGACTGGACCCGTTTTGTGTCGCGACATGGTACCTGTATATTTCTCTTTCTCGCTCTTTTTTCTCTGTTCATTGGAATCGCGCCAGTTTCGCCGGCAGCGCAAGAGTCGTACAGTGTTCCTGTCCTTCTCCCTCCTCGCACCGTTCCTGTCCTGTTCCTTCGCATCCTTCTTTCTCGCTCCTTGCACCGGCATTTTCGTTCGATACCGAGGCGCGTGCGACTCCACACATCGGGTAGACGGTGTGTATATATCCTTCTCCATCTGTTTCCACCCCCTCCACACACGCTCTTATTCGCAACCCTCGTTCATTTACTTTCCTTCGCTACCGCTGTGCTTCCTTTTCTGCACTTTACGTTTGTCTCGCTTTGTGCATTCTGCCTGTTTTTCCGCAGACGAATGTTGATGGAGAACACACGTGCCAGGACGACAATTATTACCCGGCGAAATAACTCTCGTCCCCTTTGCGCCACGTAAGAAAATGTATATCCGAACGGCGGCGTTCGTTTTTAACTTTGCTAATGCAACGAGGACACAGCGGATGCTTTTAGATTTGTTGATCGGTAATCTGCCCTGTGATTTCGGAGTGGACTCTGGGGGGGCGCTGTGAGCTGGTGAACGGGTTATAGATTGTGCTATATGCATGTAATTCTCTGGGGATCGAGTGGATTTCAACCGGTTGGATTATAGAATATTAAACGTTGCGTTCGGGTACGACAACGCGATAAACGTGAAATCGAGGAACAGGAAAGTGTACGACGAAAGTAACGATACATGAAATACGAGTCACATTTATACGGAAAATCAATGAACACCGTAAAGCGAATCTAACGTGAAAACACAGTGTATTAGTGGGGTCGCGAAGCAGCACGGTAACGAATTTGTTACGTGCAAATTATATACTCCACGGTGCCGTTCAATTTGCACCAGAACAGCTTTTCTTCCTACGGGCTACAAGGGAATGAGCAGTTTCAGGAGGGAACAGTTATCACTCTGTACGTTACCACCCCTAACTCCCAACAATCCCGCCAACTCTTTACATTCTATCTCTTTTGCACCCACGCGACTGCACGTTTGTCTCTCTATCACCGTATACGTGTGCATATGTATATGTACGAGTGTTTGGTTGAAAAGCTTGAGGCTCAGTCGAGCACAAGCAATGGCGGCTATTCAAAAGTGTATTGCAAAAATTCCGCCGATAGAGGGTGAACTTCTCCCCCTCTCTTGATGCATAGGCAAATCTCGTTCGGTGAAGTGACTCGAAAACGTAATTTCGACGGGAAAGCTGATAGGACGAATGGAAGGGGATGTTGGTGTGAAACCAGCCGGAATAGTTAACTCTGATATTCGCCCAGGACACCCATCTATGTTTCAGAGACAGCGTGACTTTTCTCCACTTCCCTATGTCGTTATTGGCTGCTTACTTTCCCCCACTTATCTAGCCAAATCTATTCTCCCCCCCACCATTACTATACCACGACGTGTCCACTGTCCACTGCCCCTACGATAAATTCGACCCCACCCCTTACACGAGCGCCTCACGCGTAATAACACGAGTGCTGACGTTTGTCGTATTTCCTGGGGAATGCCGAACAATTGCTTTACATTCGTTTGCATCCGCGTGCGCGTTCCTGTACTCTTCCATCGTGACGAAAAAAAGAGAAGAAATAAAAAATAGCGAAGAAAAAGGTGAAGAGACGGGAGCGAGAGAGAACGAGAGAGGACGAGCAAGAAGGGCGGAAGCAAAAGGGAGTTATGAATAAACCATTTAATTATATTTTTTTTCGAGTGTTCTCCTTTGTGCAGCGAAACGTAACCCTTTATCCGCAGGATTCGTTAAGTTAAGTGGTTTCACCAGCTGCCCCCACTCTCCTACTCGTGGACCCCCACCACTTCGGCAAAAGCAGCGGAAAAGGTGGATCTGGAGTGGGGACAGCTATAATTTAGCCTGCACTTGCTTATTTACTACGCCCATTATCGTCGTAACGCAGTTTGCATGCTCTCGGGAATTTCAGCGCTTTCGGCGGCAGCAGGGGGTGAACGTAGGGGAGGGTAGAAACAAAAGGTGGACGGGACACAAGTAAACGGGGCCAGAAGGTGTATATACATGTACAGAGATTGAAAGTTCGCGTATGTATACCATTTCGTGGGAAGAATAAAAATAATACACGAATAACTGACGTAGTTAAATAACATAAAACAGACGGAATTTTTATAGACAGTTACATAGGCTCTAAAAAGAACGCGTATAGACGTGCTTGTGAATGTTACAAATGATTTACAAAACCCGAAATGTTTCACAGAATCTTTTCAGTAAAACCCCTGTGACGATGCGTTCAACGCTATTTAATATCTCTCCAAACAATATGGAGTACTCGCTGCTAACCAGCAGTCGTGTTAGCGCGCGCGCTCGCGTACGCATGCACGCACACACGTCCCTGTTAATAATTCTCCAGAAGAAGAAAACCGACGAGCTCGAATATTTTCCTCGCGTTCATTACTTTCCGCAGGCCGGCGCAGAAATGGAAGAATTCGTCGGGAATATTTCACTGTCGAATAACGACCAAGGACCCAGCGTTTCCTCAGCGAGGTTAGGAGTTAGCGAGTAACAGAGACGGAAGACACGCTGGACCAACGTGAAAAAGGTGCACAACGCGGTGCAAGCGTAAAGAGAGAAAAGAAAACGGACCGACGACGGGCAAACGGGAAGGAGAAAAATAAGTAGAAAAAGTGAGATTTACTTATCTGTACATATACAGGGTGTTCTCAGCTAACTTGATTACCCCAAATAACTATTGAGCGATACATTCGATGAAAATTGTAAAAGATGGAATTTGAATGGCTTCTTTTGTGGGGGGGGGTCCAGCTTATTTTTTTATCGTAAGTAAATACAGTATCAAATTCTGAGTAAAAATGGATGGACCTTCATATATCGTAAACCTAATAGCTAACAAGATATTAAGTATCTAATTCAAGGTACAGAAATTGAGGGACGTCGGTTCGAGCACCTGCCTTAGTTCCCAGATAGTAAGTACGTTGGTAAATTATTTCGTCGATATCTTGTTAACTATTAGGTTTTCGGACATAGAAGGTCAATACATTTTTACATTCATGTAACAGCAAGTTAGCTTGGACACTCTGTATATATGAATAATAATAATAATACGAGTAACTTCAGGCGGCCGACTTGGCTGATTCGCGCTGTACGTATTACATATTATAATATAATATTACATCTGTACTCACTTTTTTCTTTCAACGGCTGGTGGTCTTGCTCATTGCGGCCGCCTGGTATTCAACGCCAGCCTAATAATGGGAGGCCGTTTTCGGGAAGGAAGCGGGCGAAGTCGTTGCTCCGAATTATTCCGCGCCTCGGACCTGCAACAAGGCGCATAAAATGAAATTAATGCGGCAATAATCGTTTCGAGCACAGTGTAATGCGCTAAGCCGCTCTGCCCCAGGGTCGGTTTAATTCTACAATAATTGTACTACACGGCAACTAATCACTCTGATATTACAGCCAGTGCCCCTCCCTTTCATACGTGGCACCACCGGCGTGCCATTTCGAATCGGTTCGCGCTGCCCAACCGCCATTTTTATATTACCCAGTTTCTCCCCTTTTTACGGAACTGGCATGACGCCACGGTGCAACGAATAATACCGTGAAAAACACTGTCCGTAAATTCATTATCCTTTACGAGTTAGCTTTTTCCCCCTGCTTGCTGGACGCACTTTTATTCCCAGAACCGCTACTTTAACACCGGAGGCGGCCATCATTGCGATCTCTCTAGTGCTAAATATTAAAATCGCGCGATGATGAGCGAGAATTCTCACGACCGCTCGGTAACGCCGGCAAATGGAGCATAAAACGGGGAATAAAGTACTGGCCGCTCATAAAGGGACACGCAATTCTCTGTTTACTAACAAGGAGCTCCGACTGGAGTGAAGCAAACAGCCACGCGACTACCCTGGGCAAAGATACAGCCCGAGTATCGATAAATACAATTGTATTTCGTTCATTGCGTGTATTCTTAACCCTGTATGACCCTACAATGGCACGCCGAGCTTCATAAATCTTCAAAGGAACGTGGCCGCTAATAAGTTCAATTTCCTGCGGATATTTAAGTCTATGATTATGAAACTCCGGACAACTATTATGGTTATACAGAATATTGACTGTTTCGGGATAATATTAGGGAAACGTTGCGACTAATAGAATTAGGCTTAAGCAGGGTATGCGTGTGTGTATATATGTGTGCGTTCGGACGAGGATGAATTATATCCGGCGGAGTGCATCCAATTACATTACATCGGGGGTCATTATGGTCGGAGAGTCACGACGCATCCCAAGAGAACGGAAGTCCATCTACCTTCAGGAATTTAGATAATTGTTCTGTCTACGAAACTAGTGCCCGATGTTCGCAGAAGTTATATTACGTAGCAGGAGAAACAGTGCTCGACCATTACTGGTTCTGTATTAAAAAAACAAATTATAATAAAATCCAAATTACATGCAGATGTCGGGTCCTCCTTTTTTCCCCCTAAAAATTACATCAGTATTTGCTTCTGCATACAAAAAGAACGTCGTGTTGGAATGAAATTTAAAATCGGAGCTACTAATTAACCAAATTGGACAAGAGCCGTTCCTCGTATTTAGTAATACGCCCGCCCATTGTAACCGCAGACACGATCTCCAAACACGAGAAACACGGGCAATGGGAAATGGGTCCGATCTGATTCTGCATCTAGGAAAGTGTACCAGCTGCGGTTAATTTTCATCGAACAATAATCCGAACGTGGATTACGTCTGATTAAAACGATTCCACGTGCATCGAACATGCGTTCGCATGCGTTTCGACACGTCCACGAAAACTCTCGGATGTTTCTCCTGTAATTAAGGCACTTCGCCCAGACATCGGCGGGGCGCAATTATAGAGCAGTAAAAAGAAGCGAAAAATACCAGGTAACCGTATAATAATCGTTAACGCCATCAAATTTTAATCACGAAACGGAATTGCTACCCTTGGTCCTGCCACGCTTTGCAACGAACCACTATAAACTATCCACTTACTAGACACCCACTGACACGCGCTCCATCTACGAAACCGTGGAAGGAACCACCTTCATCGCCCCTCTTCCATTTAATCCTGGCCGACAAAACCACACTACTACCTGTAAGCCAGCCTCGATCGCGTCTATCTGCATCGATCGATGGTTCTGATTAAAATGGTTCATTGAATAGGAGGAGAAAGAGAGAGAACGATAGGGGGATAGAGAGAGAGGAGGATTGGGGACGATACAAGTTCGCCATGAGAACCTATCTCGCCAATGAGATAACGTTCAAATGGATTAAAGCAGTAGATATGCCTGATGCGGAATAGCGGCAGATGACGATATCGACTATCGAGAGGAAGAAAGCAAGAAAGACGACGGAGGTATCGAAGCTGCGAAAGCGTTTATCTCGATTCATCGAGGTCGCATTACATGCTCGCCACCGTGAAACGTTTCATCAACGTCGTTCCCTCGCTGTTTCTTCATCCACTATGGCCATGCATACACAGAGATTTCCCCTTCCTTTATTTTCTTTTTTATATGTTTGTTTTCTTTACCAATGCCGCGAGACACGTGCTTGCCACAGAGATAAGTACAATAGTATGCGTTCCTCTCTTCCAACATGGTTAGGGGATTGGGGAAACCCACGTATAACACAGCATTCCTATAACACTTGGTGACGGTGATGGTCGTGGGTGTTTATGATCGATTCATCCTCCCCTTGGTAAACGGGCGACGTCGAGGCCGTTGTTCAATATTTACCGCACTGCCTCAACGTCTTTACGCTGGTCCAACGCAGCTGTGTCGCGGGACAACATGAATTTCAGATAGGATGAAAGTAAAATCATCCGGGGACGGCGGCGTTACGATTGAATTAACGTCTGTGTAGTTGACGCCTTTACGCAGCGGCGGCGTCTGATAATTTAAAAGCGGCCGCGATGGTAAACTATCGATCGTGATGTATTTTCGTGGACAGCGGGAAGTGTGGGCGTGCAGAAAAATTTGGGGTTCTAATGCTTAGAAATATTAAAGGTTTAATAAAATATGAACGAAATTATAAGGGTAACGATCAGGTGAGCCATACATGTACGTTGGCATTGGCATTTATGTGGAGATGAAGACGATATATGTCTAATAAGAACGTTATATGTACATTTTATATGTACTTAATTTGTTGTACTTGTACCGTAAAGAATGCAGTGAGTAATTATAATTATTATTGTACATTTAAACTGTTGGTAAGAGCATTAATTTACTTTCGTTGTCGACTGCATGTATCGGCAAACCATAAAAATGACTAAGTTAAAAATGGCAGCGCACAGTGGTGCATAGCAATGTCTCGCGTTAATGAAAATTTCAAATGGAACTACAATCGCTTTAATGAAACCTATAAATATACACGGCACGGGTTAATCGAAACAGACTGTAGAGTCGGCTCTAGCCGTTTTATAATTGTAGGACAAATTTGATGGTCGGACGCCGCAATATGAAATCGAGGGGACCATCTCGACCTATCATTTACCCGAAAGCACACTCGACCGAATTAATCATTTGCGTTATTGCCTCATGTACCAAAATGTATTACACGATATTGCAACGAGGGAATGTCAATTTTTCCCTTTATTGTTCTGGCGGTTATTAGCTGTTTTCCTTGGCGTGTAAAAAACCCCAAACGGCAGTTATGTTTTCATAGAAACATGCACAATTTCACGTTCGTTATCTGAAAAATAATGGGCGAAGCTGGAACGATATCGAGTCTAAGTCTTGAAGGAACGAAACGTCTATAGCGAACGCAACTGCTTTAGACATAACCTATGTAAACTCGTCGAACACTGTATACAAGAAGCATGCCCGACTAACACTACCAAGGACATCGAGCAGCAAGAAAAGGGGAGAGAAATTTCTCCAGAATTGAAAAAGTCGTTCGACGAAGAACATTTGAATAAAAAGAAAAAGCAAAGTTCTAGACGTCCGGGCAGCCAATCATCGAAACTTTTGTCCAAGATCTACTCGAGATGAGCCGTGCTCATTTTCAGCGAGCGAAGCGCTGTTTGCTAAGAGCTGGTAACGACTCGAACCTAACAATCGGTAAACAGGATTGTCGGGTCAAGTGTGTACCTTTTTCGCACAAACTTTGGCGAATAAGAATACGCGCGGGGCGAACGGCTGCCAGGTTATTCTTTTCCTCCTTTCAGAGTTTTCCTTTTTCCGAGGATCAATTCCTTTTAACGGGGGACAGAAAGCTTGTTTTCGACTCTTCGAAGCTTAAACCGACGTGGTATGATAACAGCCTGAGATTTTCCACTCCAGGAAATTATCGCTGTGTTATTTCATGTGTCGTGTGTGCACGGGAACGTGTATACAAGGCAGAGGGCGCGGGTGAATCGCGTGAAACAACAAATCTGTCGATTCAGTTTAGCAACAGCACTTAACCCATTTTCATCCGGAAATTGCACCGTAAGAAGCGTGTTATTACTATGCGGGTGCGGGGGTATTTTATAAAAAATTGAAAAATCGAATTCCTACCGATCGAGGAATGGGGTTCACCCACTCCCTTCTGCATCGTTCCCCGGCTAGCGTAGAAATTAAGGTCAATACGAGGGGATGTTCCGTACGAAATATTCCATGGCTCGTATCAGCGAATTTGATCGCGGATCGTTGACGGTAATACTGTTGTAATTTATTATATTCGCTGGGATATTGATATTCACCCTACATCGTTCTGTAAACTGAATAATCGGTGATGGGAAATATCGTTTGGACATTTTGCAATGGGAACATCGATCTTAAACCTTAAGTCCGTCGAACAGTATACCTCTGTATCTAAGTTGATGTATTTAAAATATTATTTTTGATTAAAAGAAGGTGAATTTATATAATATTTATATTGTCTGATAAATAGGCAGAGATATTTCTATGGATCAAAGTTTCTGTTTTTAATTAAACAAATATTAAATGGCAATATAATCGAAGTAACAACGATTGCAAAAAAGATTTGTAGTCTCCGAATGAACAAACAACCATAGCAATTTAGTGTACACGAATTAGAATACCTTTCGCTACATAAACATCATACATTCGTAATTCGATTCGAGGGGTCGTTACTAGTCGATTTATTAACGCAGAACCGCGTTCCAGCGGCAGACAGAAGAGGCAATGGAAATGCTCGAAATGAATTTTCAGCGAACCGAGGCGACGCAGTTAAAACAGCTACGACAGCTTTTAAAATAGAGGCTAGAACGCCAGGTGACGTATTGAAATTAATCGCGTAACTTGCGTCGACTAACGAACGAAGAGGGAGCGACCCCGTCGAGTTAGATCGGTCAAACGAATAATGAAAGAATCGATACGATACCTCCACTCCATTGTCGTTGGTGAATTTCATTTTTGTCTCGTCCGTTCTGCCGTTTCAACCCCGGCCTCCATTGCGATTTTATCGACGAAATGATCAACGCGCGCGATTTAAATGAAAATGCGTCATTAGTTTCTTTGCTGGATCGATGGTCACGAGCTTGTCGTTCGTAAAATTAGTCACGTGACGCACGCTCGCGAAATCGTTGTTGTTTCAAAGAAATTCAATCATTAGACGGATCACGTAGCCAACAACGTGCTTAATCAATTTCCAGATAAATGAGTCAGACTCAAGCTCAATGGCGTCGATGACAAGTCGCGAAGGGAGTCGTAATTTGGCGTCGTCCAACGGGAGCGCGGGATTTTCAATCCTTAATCGAACACGTTTCACGGTCGTACGCTGTCCAGCCAGACGTGTTTCTGTAGGAAATGTTTAACTGGTCGTGGCTCTGAAAACTAATTACTGTTGCAAGCCAATAACTGTATCGAAGCGATGCGATAATTGTAATACGTTAATATTCACGCGAACCGTGGCGGGAAATAAAAATCTACAAAGCCCCTCTAATGGCGGTTGTTTCACAAAGCACGTCTGCCGATTATTTGGCCCGAGAAAGCAGTCCGTTGTCAAAAACAGCGAATCATATACATGCAATGCATTTATTCGTATATCCGCGAGATATCCTTTTGCACGAATTCATACCCTGTCGCGAGTAATAAAAGAAACTATGCCGCAAAGCACGCGAAAGGGAGCATACGTTCACGTGTCACGTGACACAAGTCCATCGACACGAACGCCAGCCAATATCAATTCTAGTTTCGTCCTAACGCCATCTCCTCGGCAGAATAATGAATGCGCCGATTCGTTTCCTATGCAAACGGCAAGCGCGTACTTTTAAACTTGCCGTAATAATACCTTACTAGAAGCAATTAAGTGCAAATACAACCGATTGGGATGAACGTGGAGCACACCAGCGGATACATTCGATAAAGGGGAGGGGTGGGGGGTAGACGCGGAGATAGGATGGACATGGAGGAAGTGGTTCAGGGTGCAGAAGGGGGGGAGGTCCGGAGAGAAAGGGACAGAGAGGATAGAGCGAGGAAGTCTGATCGGAAATTGCTTGGAGCATGCTCGCTCACAATAATACCGCGTCTAGGTGTGCGTAGGTGTGCGCCGAACCTGGACCTGTACTTGTACTTGCACGAGCGGTGCGTACACGTGTATAGAAGCATATACATAGTATATAGGAGCACGTACATAGGCCAGCGTGCTTATACATATACGTACGCAAACATACCAATGCAAGAACAGAGAGTAAGAACAAAGCCGATGGAAAATGACAGCAGTAATTTTCGCAAACTGCTGTGGGACGCGCGCTGAGGCATTCGAGGTAGACACGGTGCCGCCGCGGCGGTAACGCTCTACAAAATGGTACTTCTCCTTTCCTGCAGCAATACATCCCGCGTTCTTTCGTCATGCCGATCCTCACTGTTTCCAGCAGGTTTCTTTGTTGCTGCGTGACTTCACAATTCCAAGCGCTATAGAACTGACAGAAGTTTCACGACTCGAGTAGCTTAATTCCACATCGTCAATGGTCGATTCAGATATCTCGATCCGATAATGTCCGTGCGGGACAAGTTGAGAAGCTTACAGAATTACCCCCGCTCTGCTGTGCGAAAACCTATAGCGCAAAGCTAATTCCCACGACGGGCATGTATCGACGAATAGGATTGCGTCCTCTATTGTATTTCCAAACGTAACGATGTCATTGATTAATTCTAGTTTAACCAACGAGTTATTTCTTTCTCTAAGGCTCAAGATCAATCTTTTTTTTTCTCATTTTATCTGGCTTTTGTTTCGACGCCTTGATCTTGGCGTTAAGTGATGGGCGCCTAGTTTCCCGTCTCCCTTCGTCGCACGTTCTCTGTCCCTTTCACACGCTCATCTCAATCGTCGCAGTCGAGCTAAGCCACGAACACATGTGAGCACGCTGCCGTGTGCCAGACCATACGGTAAAGCTGGATTTACGCTTCAGAAGGATCGGAATCTGTGGGAAACCGAACGTCCAATTGACCGTCCAACTGTTAGGGCGCCCTTGATTCGCCATGGATTTCGAGTCGAGATTAAGGCGTGAAAACCGCGCAATGAATATCCACCAGTCTAGATGGCTGATACGAGTATTTCCTTTGATTGTATGCAAAGGCAATGACGGACGAACGAAGCTACATCATCTGTCGACAAATGTTCTTTTCAATTATTAAGTAACAACAAAAATAATAATGTACAGGGCGATAAAGAACCACCGGATACCCCATTAACTAAATGAAGGTTAACTTGTATATAACTTAGAATTGAAATATATAAATATTTGAAAAAATCCCTACACAACACTTCCAGTGCACATAACTCGAGCGTTCAAGCGAGACGGAAGAGCCTGCACATCGGCAGGAATAAATTTCAACGAAATTGGAGAAAACCTAAGCGATCTCAATCTCGCGCAGAGCAAAAAACTGCTCATCGATCGTAAATATCTCAAGCTGCCTTCAGGCATGGCTGATCCATTATTCAGCCCGGCACCTCCGATAGCTTATGCAGCAATAACTAAATATAATGCCGCGCATTCTTCCGCGTAAGAGCATCGTTTGAGCGTCGAAAGCTCGGCCGAAGGAACGCTCGCAGCATTAAGTCGTCCAACGTCGATGCCAGCCGGTCGAGGTTAGTATCTTTGCTGTGCAGAGGCGGGCGCGCGTGCAGCTGGACGCATTCGCGTGCCAACGCTCAGCCAATCACGTTGCACGGCACAATGCCCCGCGCGCAGAGGGAATAATGCCCAATTTTACACGAGGGAAAATTGACGGCCGTGTGTACGTCCTTATACAGGCGAGACGAAATCCGCTTAAAAGTTTCAAAACTCGCCTCCGGGCCCTGCAGCGAGACAAGGGATCCGGCTTGGTGGATCGAACGAGAGAAGACGGGCTACTTGAGCGAAGGAGAGGATCGGCAGAAAAAAAAGAGGGAACCTTATTTACTTTGCGTTATATAGATGTTTGGAAAGGAGACGGTTGTACATACGTCGGCATACGTCGAGTACTCCTATGTCCTCGTACTCGTACGTACTAGGGATGGGTTCGAACATAGTTTTTCGGACTAGAAGAAACTTGAAGTGCCGACTTTATTTTGTTTTAAGAACCGAATCGATATTTTTGAAGCGAACGATAAATCTTTCGCGATCGATCCATTTATATTCTGAAAAACCAAAACCGAATACTTTGGACACACGCGAATCGAACATTCTCGGTGCACGCTACGAACAATTCTTTCTTCGTTAATTGTATACCTTTTCTTATTTGAGTTTCCGAGGGGTTTCGACGTTTCGAGAAACCCATCCCTAGTTATACATATACCCTTTCCATGGTGGTGCGGCTTCATTCACGCGTTAAATTCCTCTAGGGGATTTTCCCTCTTTCCTAAGTCCCTATACTTCTCCGCCGCTGCCTCTTCCTATCCCCACCACTTTTGCAGCCGCTACCCCTAACTGCTTTAGTCCCTCTGTTCACCCGTGCTCGCAAGAGCAGACCATTACCGTCATCTCCTCGGGCAAAGTGTCTATCTATCTGTCTTTCTTTCCTTCTTTCCAGTCCTTTTGCTTTCGGTACAACAACTTTGATAGGCGCAACAGCTCGGGGTATTTCCGATGTATCGTCGGTGTGTTGCCGACAGGGAGAGACGGGAAGAGAGTTTTAATTTCTTCGGGGGTTTCGTGGTCGGGCGTCCGTTCGTTCTCCTTCGTTTCATTGGCGGAAAACTGTATATAAAGACGGAACACCAGCTGGATGGAACCACGAGCCGGAAGGAAAGTTATGCGGCACCCGCGAGTGAAGTATCGGCCGTACAGCAATTCCCGATCCAACCAATGAATTATTTTTACAGGCTTCGAATGTATTACCGGCGCAGGTGGTCCCCACGAAGTATGCTGGTATATCGGGCCCGGCAATAAACGATAAATGTCTTCCGCGCCGCGATTATTCTGTCAGAAACGAGCACCAGACGACAGACATTGCACCGGACGACAAATGGCGTTTCGAATCGTCTTATGGCATGCCATGTGTTCTTTCGTTCCAGTTTCTCGAATTACGAGCCACAACACTATGGTTCAAATTAGCCGAATCCAAGTATGCCCCTTGGAAATATAAATGCATGTAATGGTTGCAATATGCTTGGGCACGCCCTTCGTGACAAAACACTTTGTATACATTTCTCGTCCATTTTTTATGAGAAATTAAGTAATGAAAATAAGGAGCGAGCAGTCATCGAGGGGACCCAGAAGTGTGGCACGCGATGATTGAACCCGTATGGTTCCACTATATTCAAGATTTCATAGAGGCGCTCGAGTCACCTGCTGCAATGTATGTAACTGAATACAAACAAGGGAATGTTCAATTCATTCACTGTACACTGAAATCTCTTTTCATTTGATTAATTCCAACCCTGGACTATCGGCACACAGAAATCCTGGAATATATTTAAAAGAAGTTGGCGCGAGCAAAGTCGATCCCCAGCCGCCGGTGCATCAAACAATATTTGATCTATAGCCCGAATTATTCGTTTCGTTTTAATTCTGTGCTCTCGTCCAGCACAAAGTGTTCGCCAAACAGATCTACCCTGCAAATAATCACGCTGGCCCCCGCCCACCTGCACCGGCCTTCGACGCAATTTAATTAAAAAGCTGTATTTTCCCGCGAGGATAATCCTTACGTTCCTTGTTTCTGTTCCAAAGACTGTGCCTTTCGTGCGTATTCAGCGCAGTTCGAGACAAGAAAAAACGACCACGACAGAGCTTTTTTTCGCGAAAGGCACGTACCGTGGCTGCTCTGTCAAAGTTGAAATTAAAAAGAAAAGAAGGAACAAAGGAGATAAAAGACGGGGGAGACGTCGAGAATAAGTGAAAGTAAAGGACACCAGAGAAAAATGTGTCTATGCATACACGCGGGAGTCTGAAAATCTTACGTGCAATTTTCTCTCGTTTATGCGAACAAGAATTCATTACGATTTTCGAACAAATTCGAACCTTCCTGTTTTGGCAAAAATGTAGTACAATTTTCACACGGTTTTAATGTAGCTAAATACAAACACGCCAATCAGTGCTACTACAGTAATCCATCGAACAACGCGGGGGTTAGTGACAGCAGTTGACCGCGTAGTTCTGAAGCCCACCCCCTACCCCTAATAGAAACTGAAGTAAATACGCACATTTATATCTTTTCACTGAATGCGCATGTACACATTGCACATACAATATGTACATACATATACACATAATCGTTTGGTTTTTTTTCCAAGTTCCAAAACCCTGGGAAATTTTTGAAGAATTAGTTCACGTGGACAAACTCACATTTGTTCTTCTTTACCTCTCTCATTCGCCGTGATACAGAAAATTGTAAACACATGCTGAATAAATTAGTACTTCGAAACGGACTACTGTTTTCCAAATGTTCATGTTAAAAAAAAATGCGTCGGAAAATAATCCGCGTTGTTCGAGGGATTACTGTATATTTTGGCTACCCCACTGCAGAACCGAGCCAGAGTAAACGAATAAACGACCGATTTACTCGACAAATTATTTTTTCGTTTCCCACGCTGACTATAACCTAACCGAACGATCGGCGATCCCCATAATCACCGCTAGAAAATACCATGTACGTATGTGGTCGCCGAGGGAGCGCAATGCGCCGCGGCGGTCAGATATGCAGCGATTCCATTTACGGCGCAACGCGACTCGTTAGCGCGTGCACGCTTGGAACCGTGCACGAATGATAATTAGCTACTTCGTACAAAAGCCAGACCACGTCGCTCGAATCTGTCGATGTGTTCATGTAATAAGGGGGGCCCGTGGGAAGGCGGGAGGGGGGGAAAGCTGGGTCCCCTTTCCGTGTCGAGGTCGCCGGTCCATTCTTCTTCCCACCGTGGAAATCGGAACGGTGTTTGGGGCTTCGAATTCATTTGTCTCGGGGGCAACTTGTTAACCCTCTTTCGTTGACACAGATTCCTTTCGATTCTTCCCGCGAACATTCGTTTAACCGCGAGATTCGAGTATATACGTTAATGTACGTAACATATACATCTATATTATATACTCTAACTTTTATACGAAGAACCGTGTATTAAATAAGCCCCCGGCAATACTTTCCATTGGAATACGTATTAGAAATATTTTTTCGTCTATAATATTGAATGAAAATAGAAGCATAGTATTACACATACGTAATGCACGATTCTCGGTGCAGATAGTTATCAACGTAGCATATACGCGAACACGAGTTCTCTATCCAGCGGTAAATTAATTTCAATCCCCAAGCAAGATTAATTTACGGCGCGCCAGTCGAATAATTAATCGAGACACGAATCTCGATTAACATAAAACGCGACACCGTGCCGCTCGGCGAAGGGTATTTCACTCGGAACAGCGAGAAAAGGTAAACGCCATATAAACAGTCGGTACACGTAAAGGGCCGGAATCGAAATTAATTTGCGCATTCGTAGTATCAATTTCAAGTATCATCGGCCGCGATATCAATTGCGCTCTTCTCATCCGGACACTATGGCACGCGGATAGAGAGGGTGAACAAAGTGAACGAGGGAAAGACAGAGAGGGAAGGGGAGATCGGGCCTTTTAATTAGCAAGCGCGGAACAGAAGTAGTCACGAGCAATAACGGAAAACTAAATGCACACCGGCGCGTATATAACACGGCTTTTTACGATCCCACCCTGGTGGTATATCGGCCGCTTTAAAAGCGAGTCTCCCCCCTCCTTGTAAGCCACCGAAAGGCCACTTAAAAAGATGTTCGTAAATATCAGGGAATGCCTACAGTGAACGTATAAGACTCTCGCGAGCTTTGCGACGGTGCTGCCTTTAAAAACAAGCCGCCTGCGGCCGGTAGGCCAGGCATGCAACTGAATCTGGGCGCACAGGTGAATATCGATGAGAAGACGAGAGGTGCGGATGAGAGGAGGTGCCCGTTCATTCATAGATAAGGACGCAGATAGGAGTATAAGACCGAGACATCTGGCGTATGGGGAATAAAGAAGGAGACACTGAGAGAGACTTGTGATACGTACACACTGCGGTTGAACAGTGAACGAACGACAAAGTTGGACATACATACATATATACATAAATGCATGCAGGCAATTCTGCAGGACCAAGTGGGGGAAAGGTGAGGAGGACAGAAGTATAGAAGCCTTTCAGGTGTACAGAGAAAGAGGGAGAAAGAGAGGATTCCGATTATGCAGCACCGACGAGATTTGCAATCGACATTCTATTCCTTTCGTCGCTCGTTACCTTGCACCATTCGTACCACGAGGAGGATCCGTCCTCTCAGTCGCTTCTACGAAACGAGGGGAAACCGAGGAGACGGCGAGAAGAGAAGGCTGCATCGTCGTGAACCACCGACCACCACACACCCCCGCCAATTAACCATCTTTCTCCTTCCTAGTCACGAAGCTGCTGAAAGCATGAGATGATGCGCCTCAGGTACAGAAGGGGAAAAAGAGTCGGATTGCACGGTCTGCGAGTGGCGGGAGACTCGCGGGGACTTGAGACGAATCCATGTAATTGGTATTAAACAAAGGGAAAGGAAGGAAGGAATATGAGAGCGTAATAGGGGGGACGAAGTGGCATGGAAAAAAGGGAAGAGACGGTTCTTTGGGTTCAGCACAAACGTCGGATCCATCTAAAGTGGCGTTTTCTTCTCGATGGCGTTTCAAAGACGCCAAACGATCTTGTAATACTATACATATATAGATGTACAGGCTGGCCCATTTATGGGAAGCCACCTAAATATCTCGTCCGAATAGTTGGAGCTTCTGCTGTTATTAATTCAGCTGTTATTAATTCAGAAAAGACCGAAAGGTCATAAAAATCGGTTATTGCTGGTTTCAGACAATGCATCATCGCGGAAGGATATCATTTTGAACATGTACGAAGATGAGATCATTTCAAGGTGATGTTACTATACATGTCTGAACTTATGCTTTAATCAGCTGCAATATGCAATCGACAAAAATGTATGGTTGCATGCAAACAAAATATCGATAACCTCGAAAACTAAAGATAAATATAATAATAAAGGTAAAATATTTTTTGCAACATCACAATTTGTCGAGATATTTAGGTGGCCTTACTTGAATGGACCACCCTGTATATAGTATTAGGCCGAAGAGTACTGAACGACAGGCCAAACCTCTCTTAGCCGAGAGATGGCCGGGCAAATTAATTTCTCTTCGTTAGAGAAAGCGCGATGCTTCTCCTGTAGCCTCGTCAACCCCACTCAGGATATCGATACTTTAATAACGATTCACCGGCAGTCGAGTTCAAATGCCGTTTTTGTCATTAATTGTCGTTTCAGGGAAGTGTCCGCGAGAGAACGCCGGCGCTGTGAAAAGCACTGGGAACGCGTCATAGAGAATTCCCCCCCAACAGAATACACAAAAGTCTGCTTCAGCGTTTTGTCCCTTTTTCTTTTGCTCGTCTTTTTCGCATCGTTCGATCGGCCAATTGTTTCAACAAACTTGAGGTGGAAAAACTGTTTCAGATGCAGCGTATATACACACCGTTTACAACGCACCTCGTCCGTTTAAACCCTTCGTGTAAACGCCGCTAGAGGGAACCCTTTTTATGACGCGTTTGCTGCGCTTTGCATATTTCGCGTCCCGCAAACGTTTCAGCCAGCTCGCTATGGCCTTAGGTTGCACGTATACACGAGCACACTTGCCAACGTGATACTCGCGAGTCGGTGTCGAACCCTAGGGAAAAACTAGCCACACTTTTTCTGTGGCTCGTGTCGTCAACGGCTTCACCCGCCATCGCCAGTGCTTCGAGACCAATGATAAACAGTGTAGCATCGGTAGCTGGTCGCATGCTTTTTTGTCACTGCTCTCTCCCGGCGTATTTCGTGCGCTTAAAAAGTTTGAACCTCACTTTATAACGAGCTTAAGACTTCGCGCGGTTAACGAGGAATGATTTACCACGTTCCTCGCCATATGGCAGCTTCCAACACACAGAGCCAAACGCCCGTATGCATAGGCGAACCCGCTTGCGAACGGTTCGTGTGCGCCTTCAAGAGCGTCGACTGTATAAATCACTGCCGGCGTACGAGGGCCTAATATAATCGCGCCTAATAAAGTTGGCAGCCACTAAATTTTCTTGACTCAGCCCACCCTTTGGTCTGATTCGGCTGTGTAATTCTCAGACTAGTCGTAAGCGCTACGCGGGTACTTAGAATTTGCCGATTCGACTTGGAAAGTTGGAGGCACAGGTGGAAAATTGAAATGTACATCAGATTGCCGGCGATATCTTTAAATGGACACTCGCCTTGAAAATATCCTTCACCGAATTCTACGACCTTTACAAAAAAAACAGGGAAAAAGGCTGTTTCGATGAATTTAAGGTAGCCATTGAAACCCAGCGGTGTCACCCTCTGACTGTATTTTGCGAGCAATAAATAAAACACGGCTAAAAAGGAAAACGAAGCAAAAAAGAGTCAAAAGAAATGATCTTCACGGTCGACGAATATTGAATCGCCATAAATAAGTCCTTCCTCGGGCAGAACAACCGCTTTTCAAGAGACAGCTTAGTTAAGGGACTGAACTCGTGTTTGGCACGACACTAGCCCAGCCGTGTATTTACATGGGAGATTTACGGTACGCTGCTACCGATCCCATACCATGTATATTCTAGGTGCATTAGCGTTCGAGCGGCATGGAGAACGTCACCAGCAGAAGCCACCAGCTAGCTTGACCTTTGGACCGGGTTCCTTTCCCTCGCAGCTGCATCCGCAGACTAAACCCCCAGGTAGAGAGGCCGCGGCGCGATTATACACGTTTTCCTTCGTTTTTCATTAATTCGACGGGCAGCCTTCCCGCCATGTAATTCGTGCTTCTTTCTCTATGTTTTGTATCGCGGTGTACCTACGTCCCTCCGTGGTGTCGCTGTTAAACCGCGAGAAACATTTCCGGGTGCCACGTGACCTTCGCGGTCTGGGAATTTCAGAGAATTATTATCTTTTCCGTGGAAATGATCACGAAACTGCTACGAAATAAGCGGTTTTGTAATGGTGTTAATTGCGAGCTGTTCCTGCGTCAATTATACCGCGAGATGTCTGGCGTTACTGCGATTATGACTATTAGCGATGGCCAGGTCGAACGTTATTCAATAAATTGCGAGGATATTTCAGTTACGTATTTCCGTCTGGATAAAGATAAAGTTCATTTGCCTACGGCCATAGGGGAGTTTCGTCTGTTCAATTCAATAAACCCGCCGCGGTGCGCCTTTCATAGAGATGTCGGTGAAAAAAGTGACGGGAACGAAATTAATATTATTCGAGCGAGATAAGTAAGTCGGGCAGCTGTCATTACGCGACGTATATGTATAGGTATACATATGTATATGTATATACTCGACTGCCAGCCATGTATCGATCACCGGGGCACAATCATCCACGGGCACACGTGAGCAATACAAGGAAACGATACCGGTATAGGATCCAAACAATACGCGTGGAATCGACCTACACGAAACTAATACATATTTCTTTACTTCTTTAAAAGACATGAATTCTTCCGTGGAATTTTCTTTACTGGACTTTCGAAAAAACGTAATCTCCTTTTTATCTATTTTTAATAACCACGAGAAGTCGACGAGTACCAATAGCGCCACCGCGCCACGGGGTTTCCGCATGAGAACACACTGTCCTGAATACGAAGCACCTATCAGCACTAATAACGATACGTGACCATCAAAGCCACCGGATCCCCCAACCGGGCCATTGAGTCGCAAAAAGGAAATAAAGTAAAGGCGAGCAATTAAAAGCCAACGAATCAGTCTCCTCTTGTCCCTCGCTGCAACGGACCTCTTGCCAACCCTTTCAAACCTTTGCATCATCGTCCAATCAAGGTGGCCGCGTTTTCTCTGTCCGTCGTGGTCGTCCACTGTTTACTCGTGAGCGCACACATAAGCACACATACCCGTTCGTACACGCCAACACACACCGATTCACGTACGAATCCTACGTTACGGATCCATTCCTTGTTAGGAATCATTTCAAACATTTGCCATATCACGATCATTCCGGAGTGTGTTTCTTGCTGACTAGAGCTAGAAAGACGTTCGTATTGAGGGACTCTCGCCACCGGTCCCCTTCGAGTGTGCCATGGGAATTAATTTCCAGACGGGTGGACGGTCACCTTTTCTTAAATTGCTTTGGAATTCGTCCAAGTTTCTCTTCGGCCACCGGAACACGCTTAGCCCGGTTAGGCTCACGGGGTCATGTTTAGATATGGGGAGAATGGACGGAATATACGACAAAAAAAATAAACGAAGAAATGATTGCAAAGGCTTTTCATTGAATCTACCATAGGACTGTGTATGTATCTCCAGCCAAATAGGGATCCTAATGAAGCACAACCCGCCAGACAACAATGATTCTACGAAGGGATAAAAAATAGACGCTGGAAGAATCTTATTACAAACAAAATCCCCCCGTTCACCTTGATCAATAATGGATCCCGATGAGCTGGACTCTACAATAGTCCCACACGGATCCACAATTCCCGTAGAGACTATGACTACGCGATTTCCATACAGAGGCGAAAAAGGTTCCTCGGAATACTTCTCGAAACGCGTCCTCGAACCTTCAGGCTCGTTCAAAACAGTTCCACGTCACACGAAGGTCCTGATGGGAAGGCAAAGAGGTAACACAGACAAAAAAAGGATGGCAGATGAATTCCATGAAACATCAGCGACGTCCCCTCTTCGAAAGTTTCCTCTGAAAACAAAACCTACAGGAATTTCCTTCACCCAGGAGGTGTGTTTCTATTATTCCGCGATCGAGAATCTGAACGTCATTCCCGTCGGGCTTAAGCCGAACCGACGGGGACGTGACCGGTGTTCGAGGTAACCACCTGCCCGCGAATTACCGACTTGTTTACCTTCTCGCAGCCACGGACGAGCATGTTTTCTCGGTATACGATCCTTCTTTGTACCGCGATATGCGTCATCCATTTACCGATTCCCTCTATTTATGCTTCTTTTTCAGATTACCTCGCAAAGAGTCGCTAGCATCGCCCTCGGCCATCTTCGTTTCGAATATCAAACGAGAGATGTACATAGATGCATATACACACACGCGTATACAGGTGAAAGTATTGAACGTTAGCGCGAGAGAGAAAGATGGATGCTCACTGCCTTAGTCATCCTAGACGTATTGTTGGACCGTCAGGGAGAAAAGAGAGAGAGAGTAGGTAGAACAATGCCGCCATGCGTCACGACGCCTGGATGTCTGCCTTGAATGCCGCTATGTGGAGAATAATTATCGTTGTTTGCACTTCGTTTTCCTGTCCGTCGACGGGACGTTAATATTTTTCGGCCTTAATTGATGCGCCGATAATGGTGCGTGGGCACCGTGGAACGGACGCTTGTTTAGCCAGAACCGTGACTACCACGGATGCCCGCAACTCGCTTTGTAAAGATGGTACAGGGACATGGTGGAATGTAGTAGTAGACACGCACACTAAGGCAGAAGACTGACGGTCGAATCACAATCGACGATAATGTATTCTCCTTTTCTCGTTGATTCCCGCTACCTTTTATTGTGAACGTAAGACGAATGAATTTCGAACGGGTGAATGCGTTTCAGGTTCGACCCCGTTTGTCGCGTCGGTTTGTTCGCCGCTTTGTCCCTGAATCGATCGTTTAAATTAGGGTGATACACCTGATGCCCGGTTGGTTAATGGACAAACGCATCTGACGCCAAGTTGGTGAATTTTATTGCGGGCTGATCCGATGTCGTTTTAACGGACGGGCTATTGTGTTAGTTTCAAGTCACGTTTCCACGAGGAAATATTTACTTGAAAGGGATCGAAAACCATCGAGGAGGGGGAGAAATTTATATCACGCCTACTCGTTAATATCCTTTCAGATTCGTTCGAGTCGGCTCCGCCGTCGACTTTAAGAGGTTAACGACCGTGGCATTTATAACTTTCGTTCAGTTTTTATAAATTTCACGAGCAATTATAAGTCACAAACCGTCTTAGCGGCGGGGACCAAATTAATCCGTAATTACACGGTACTTTGGGTCAACGGTGGTTCACGATAATACCATGGTTCGGTATTAAGGTGAATCCCCCAACGATTCCCAGCAAATTAGTCGATGGGCATTAAATTATTCTCCGCTTTCACGTCGTTAAGGTATTGTTTCTCCACAACCATTTACCGCCGACCTTTTTACTTGCTGCGCGGCCAACAGACGAGGCGTATTTTCAACTGGAATGGGTGTCGAATAAGATATTGCACAAGTGTCCTGGCGGAATAATATTTTGAAACCCAGAATGGAAACAGGATATTCCATCGCCCCGTCGAAATTTTTCGACCTCGAGTCACCGGAGGCACGAGAAGATACGACGCGGTTCCGTCCGTAGAATGAGCTTGTGCAAACGTCACTTCCAGAATTCAGGGGCTCGAAAAAATTTCATTTCATTGCGGATTCCCGTCCCGGAAATTTTTCGAAGTTATCCACCCCCGCCCTTGCTGATCGATCGTTCGATCGCGGACGACGTCCTGGTGGAAGTTTGATTTTTCCGGGCAGCCGAGAAGTATCCTTCGAGTCCCTGATAAATTAAACATCTCTGCATTTCGATCACGCGCCTCAAACGTGAACCATCCCTGTCGTGCAACTTCTCACTGCTCAACCACTGAATCTTCTTGCTCTTCGCGACAGCAGCTCGTTTTTATGAAAATTTATTGAAATATCAAATTCGACCGCCGCGACTGTGCGATCGTAATAAATAATTCATGAAATGCAAGCGGGACAATCAATAAACTTCACCAGGCGCACGGCGTTCGAGGAAGAAAGCAAAGTCCGACGGTGCAGCCTCTATCCCTTTCTATCCGATGCATCGGTTTTTTTATCTGCTGTTAAAGCTCGTTAACGATTCACGGCTGAGATGGAGAAAAGTATCGAGATCAGCGGTGACTTTATCGACGGCGATAAACGCGGAATAAAGTGTGAAATTTGGGACTCTTGACGCGACCTCGTAAATCGACAAAGGATAACACGCGTGCATGTGTGCGTGTATACACAGGGAACACAGAGATTACCAGAGGCGAGCAACGAACAAATCTCCGTTGTGATTTTAACACTCGAGCACTCGTAAATGGGGACGATAAATTAGCGTGCCCTACGTTTAAAGGCGGCAATTACGACTGTCAAATGCCGATTGGTTTAACGATGCGCGTCGCGATGCTGTCGACCTCGTCTGTTTCGATAGGATAATTTAATTTCAATGCGCTTTTCGTGACACGCGAACCCCGGGTCGACTATGTCAAAACTGACAATGAACCAAATGTAAAGAACCGGAAGAAATCGATCTTTTAAGTTTCATGACTCCTAATAAGCCGAATGCCGAATGATGTTTTGATAAAAAGGCGAGCCACCCTTATAACCGGTCGAGATATCAATAGCTCTATAATTTAGAAACGGCAATTTTAATGGAAAAATTATTTTTAGAAATAATTATGCTATTTGCGTTTCCCGATGAAAATTTATACGGAACGAACAATGCCTGCGTACAAAATATAAGGTTCGCCAATAAAGTTGCTAATTAACCATTATGTGCAAAATAATTATAAAACGTTCCCCCATTACAGTCCACCCTTTGAGCAATCTTTTTCTCTCTTTACTCGTTCAAGGCAAAATTAGCAACCGCTAACGAGCGTCGGTAACACAATGATTATTTTTACAACAAATAGCAATTTACCTTGTCGCGGGCATGCGATCGTAAACGCAACGCGGGGAAACGACGACATACCGACAATAATCGAGTCGACATAAAATTCAGTGGCCGTTAATTTGCATAAGTGGCCGGACCGTTTTATTGTTCGGGGTCGAGCGCGCGCGCGCAGAAGCGTTATTTCGCGTATGAAGCACCGCGTCTCGAATATTTTACGTTCCGAGCCGAGGGTAAACTTCACGACAGGGATAATTACACGCGTTATTTACGACGCTTCAGTCGCGAGGGGACGAGAGAAGAAGAAACGAAAAGAAAAGGGACGAAGGCAGACAGGCGACGTTACAAAGAAATATTCTGATCTCGTGGGGATTCCGTGAACTTGATATTCCTCTCTCGCGACGGATACGTCACAGGTTGGCTGCTCGTGGTGTATATCTACATATATACGTCCCGCAGCGAAAGAAAAGGTGAACGTACGTCTCACCCCACTACAATACCGAATCGACGTTCATTTAAATATAAACGAGCCACGTGAACGAACACTTGATCGTTCGATGAACACGTTATACCCTGACGCGTCTAGGTGATTCAAACGTGCAGCCACTACGGAGACGTAGGAACCAACCGGTGGCGGTTATAATGCGAACGCACGTATAATGTATTTACATATCTAGATGCGTCTATGGCGAGGAAAAAGAACGCCACCCACCCGCCACTTGTGCACGATGGAAGAATTTAAATATAGAACGGAGACTTCGTTTGAAACTGATGCGGGTCATTTCCCTCTGTTCAAGTGCAAATGAGAGGACGCCTCGTTTAGCTCTATGTAAACGTCGCGCTGTTTGATGAATAAAAATTAACACATTCGGGCCGAAAGTTTCATTTAACGAGCGCCTAGCGTATCCTGATGTTAAAATCCATACGTAGAAAAGAAGCCAATTCGGAGCACCGTGGCTCGCTTACAATGCGCTGATCAACTGTGCACCGGCTAGTTGCATCAAATGACAAGAGGATACATACATAATACATGTGCCAGTGGCGCGTCTAAAAATACCTGGGTCAACGGTCCCGGCTCGAATTATTCCTGCATATATACATGCAACGTTATACACCGGTCAACGTTTCCATAGCATCGAATACTAGACTGCGTATAGGAAAAGCTCGTTAAATCGTGGGGAGTTAAGAGTTTAGTCGGGTTTGCGACTATACTCCCCCATGATCCAATCAATCCACAATCTCCCTATACCTTAATACCAATACACGCCAAGCTATGTATATACAAATTGCATTTCAAAAACGATAAGAGTAGCAATAGAAGAAAAAAGGGTTATCCAGCGTCCCATTCTAGGAAGGCACGGTCGCACAATTTCACGCGAGCTTGACTCCGTAATAGTATTCCCTCATTTCGATGCATCCACATCGAAACGACAAAAATCGCCGTGGCTAAAGCCCCACATGTTGCTCGCAAGCAAGAATACAAGCGGCCAAAGCGAAAGGGCCTCGCAACTGACTCGAAAGGTCAGTCGTGCATACGAGTGCCTCGACGGCAGCTCGTGTTCGTGTGTACGTGTGTGCGTTGGTTCCTTGTTCCAACGCGCGTGCACACGTACACACACACGTATAAACGGAAGCCCAGAGAGACGAGTCCAGGCACCCTACTCACGCTGCGCAGGCCTCCCTGTTTCGAGTTAAACAGTTCTCCGAAAAAGGAGCCTACTCAAGTCCCCCCTTCTATTCCCAGGTTTTATCGGCTCCTATCGTCCCACAAAACCGTAAACTCTACTCGCGTTTTACCCGTCGGAATAACGAATCGCCCGTCCGTTAAGAGGGAAGGGGGGAAACGAATGTACAGCGAGGTAGAAGGAAGAAGGGACGAGAATCTTATCGCCACCGCAGAGACCGGCCGTTTTTATGCTCTCTACGTTCATTGCGTGAACGCAATTTTTTTCGATACAAAAGCGCCTGTGTGGCCGCGGCAATCGTTGCGGGCATGATCGTTCAACCGCGAGCAATCGATCTCTCGAACGAAATCGTCGGAAAGAAAGCAAGGACGTCGCGCGTCAAGCTCCCTCTTTGGCTTGCTGACGTAATTGCTGGTAAAAAGGAGGCGTTTTCTTCGTCCCCTGTGTAAACATTGTTTCGATGGGAACGATTTAAAATGGCGCAGGATGCACCGAACGGTTATAATAGATCCGTAACTCGAACTGTTTCTGGCCCGCATTATCGATAATCTCGAGGATGGGCCAATAATATGGCACTCCGTGCTAGCATTGCGTAATGCGCATTCGAAATAATGTTATTGAACTAAATATCTCGGCGGAACCCCGCGAGTAATAAAACTCCCCTCTGGAATGACCCGATAAATGAAAAACCATAATTCTTGCCGACTGGAGAGAAGAAAAGGTGGTCACGTTCCTCGTAAAAAAAAGAAGGCGTGCTGAAACAGTGGCACCCTCCGAACCACGGATATCATTAAACGGACGATGGTTCCGGGGTGAATGGGGGAAAAAATGGGTACGCAACTGTGTCCTTACCGACGCAGGTACATCGCATTGCCAGATGCCAGTGGACTTAGAGGAAAGTGCAGGTAAGAGTGGGTATATCCTGTGTGCGGCGTCATTACCCCCGGTATCGTAAATTTCCAGGCACCGTCTGAACCGGAAAAATATTGTCAATGGTCGAGGGTCTCGACCATATTTCCTTCCTTTCTTCGCTCACCGACTGTGTCCAGACGACCTATTTAGCTGGCGACAGTGCGAAACACGTTGCACGTTGGCGTTCAGGACGAAGAAGAGCACGTCGTTGCTTTTTTCCAGGCCACGGACAGCTCGAGTGTTATAATCGTTTCCCGAATGGATTTCTCTCCGGTTATCATGCGGCTAAGTTTGTTTGTAGCGGCGCAACAATACGATTTCATTATGGAAATGCACAACGGCGAGAAACTTTTTGAAGGTGCTCGTCTGGTGTGCGCAACGAGAGCGAGAAAACAAAATTTATAAAGAAAACCGTCGAGAAGCCCGTAAAGGTATTTCGCTTACATAAATCATTCATGGCGACGTCGAAAATAGGAAAAATAAAGAAGGTAGAAAATGGAAAAGTTCGTTCTTGACTCGCGTCTACCGCAAGATTGACTGAATAAATAATAACATCGGAGATAAACGCGAATCTACGAAGCCACTTTCCATCGAAGTTGCACAGACGCAACCACGCAACAGACGATCAAACTTTATACGAGATATGCTGCTTATTGACAAGCGCGATTGATGAGGGAATTGCGAGGGTAAAGAGATTGAACTGCGCCACGCTTGAAACAATTTTAGGTCCGTATTAGTTGGAAATAGAAGTGAATTTCAATTAATCATTATAAGATGGAAATTTGGTGGGTAAAATTTTCAAGCTTCGCTCAACCCGAACTTTTTGGTTCTTATCCTATGAAGTTTTTACCAAACTGTTTGCGGAATTCATCTGATTAAAATGATACCAAACACGACATACTTTGGTGCCAAGGGATTGATGGTTTAGAACACCGTGATAAGTGATAATTGTCCAAACCGTATCGCGTTTGGTGTCATTTCAATCAGGAGACTGCAACAAACAGTTTGGTAAAAATTACATTTGAAAAGGACCGAAAATAAAAAAGTTTTACCTTTGCGTTGGCTTTCACCGAGATTTGATCTCGGATCGGATTACGCGCTCGGCGCTTCACTGGTTCCAAGGGGGGCCACCCCAAGTAGGGGGGATAGAACTGATCACTAATGAGAGTCACAATTTTGAACACTAATCGAGATTTTACTGTATTTCGTCCCACCTATGGAAATCCAGAGAGCGCGTCATCGTGGACAAAATGTTCCGCGCGCGGTTCATCGAGCTGACATCGCGTGCGCTGTGAAAGGAGAAGATTAAACAACGCTCATCACGAACAATGAGGTCGATTCAGTCGAAGAGTAACGGGTCCATCCACTTCATCGAAAAACCCGTCAATCAGCAGCTCCTACTTCATTGTCAGATCGTATCCATTTTATATGCAAACGAGAGGTTCATAGAACGAACGATCATATTGCACAATGTTAATTACGTAAAAAATTCGTTAAACATTGTGAACGGTCAGACGTGACAGGCTAGAGAAAGGCAGAGGTGAATAATGAAAGCGTACAGCGTAGCGTCAGGAACAATGAACGGTTTAGGCGGTTCAACTATCAAACATCAATTTATTTTCTTCTGCCGACTGCGATACGCCCAATGTACGAACGTCGCGGCGTTTCCTGGGAATTTTCCATTTACCGCGGCAATTTCGACGCGGTCAGTTGTACGCCAGCGAATATTCGTGGAAATGAACGCAGATAGAGAAAGATGGAATTTTTGTTCAGCGCGAAACTGGTTGGCACCTAGGGTCAATTTGATGGCTGCTTCCTTCGGTGCAACCTGGAGACGGGAATATGCACGAGTATGGGACCTAAATTGGTTTGCGATAAATTGTTGTAACTTTATAACTTTGAATATTTTTGATCTTTTATTTTCATCGCGGGTACAGAAGTTTCACAGTGTAAACCACGTTAATCGTCTCTAGTGAATTTTACAACGTTCCCTAGCTTTTGTAACTTCTCGCTTGGAAGTTCAACTAATTTCGAAGTGGCTGGGGATGTAATTCGAAATGGCGGTGCTTATCAATTTACATTGCAGTTACCCACCAACGTTACTGGCGGTGGTCGAAATTTTTAATTGCGGCCATTTGAAATGCAAATCATCGCGCCGTTTATTAACCCCGCTATTAACCCGCTTTAATCTTTGCCCGGACTGAAACTTTCGAACGACTCCGTTTGCACGTAAGTCATGGGGCACGTTTATTGCAGCGAACTCGAACAACCAATTCATTTGCCTGCAATTACAGTTCCATTCATCGATGATATTTCAGGCGCAGCCAGCTAACAATACAATTGAACAACATCAAAAAATGTATAATTCGGGTGACGAATAAAAAAGAATCGCTGCTCGAATACTCCAGACCATTCAAATTCGCACCTGTCCCCTCCACTCCATCGGCCGCCATTCCTTTTATTCGACTCTGAACAAAATCTGCTTTCACGAGAGAATTTTTTTTAACTTCACCCGGGATATTGTTCCACGCGTGATCAATATAAAATTGAACATCTATCGCACGTGGCCAGCCGTCGACCCAGTTGAATGGAACGAAAATTCCGGAAGCGCGGAAAAAAAGGCATAAAGACGAAAGGGACGAAGAAAAAAAGAAAAACAAAGACGGAAGTCAAACAGTTGAATCGGCGTAGCGCATCGTTCACCAAACTATACCAACGGTTAAGTGCAGTTAGGCGTTCGCAGACGTTTCCACTCGTGGCCCAACGATCGTTCCAGCTTCCGGTATCCAAGAAAAGTCGAACGTTGCAATTCCGCCAGACACTATGGTCGCGGGATTCCAATTACTGGTAACATAGCCAGTGAGTGGAATCGACGAGGTAGGGGGGTTTAAAAGAAGCGAAAAGAAGAAAAAAAACAAGTTCCCAACGACAGGCGTCCGTAACTTCTGACCGTATGGTGCGCTTTCACGGAATGCTATAGGGACCTCTCAACGGTTCGCATCCGCTTTCAAGTCGTTGAGCTCGAAATTGTTTTTCGTTAATTGCAACCGTGGCCGGACTTTTACCGTCATTTGCACGCGTTTAGCGTAATTCCGTTCTTTAAAACGGGAGAACCGATCCGTTTCGATATCGTCGGCATTTCTGGAGGCAGAAGAGAATAGTGTCCAAGATTTATAGCTTTGGAATGTAAACAGCTCGTCGGGACGAGTGCGGCTATAGTATTCCTTTCGTTGAAATATTACTGTACAACTGAACGACATTTACGACGCTACTTGGGCGCGCCTAATGTTTCCCCCAACGAAAAGGACATTAGATCAAATTTCTTCGATGGTTCACGCCATTCCCAAAGATCGCCTCCGACGATAAGGAGGGCACAAGAGTTATGGGTTGACCCTAAACACCGTTTTTTTCCCCCCTGTCATTAGGCGCCAACAGTCTATCTATCGTTCACTGGAAAGAAATCACTCACGAGAGTCTGTACATTTTACACGAGTGACTGTGTGGCTTGTGTAAACGCGATACCACTGTCATGGCTCAGCTTGCACTCAATGAAAAATTGCACTAATTAAAAAAAATCGACGAGGTAATCGGGGCGGTGACACTGTCGCGTGTATTTATAGAGACTCTTCGTCGACCGGTTCGAGCTGGCGAATTTTCGCGTCGAACACAAAGGAACCGTTGTAAACGGTCGTTAAGTTCGCGCGAACGCATTTCGTGCACGCGCGCCACTCAATTCGCCTCTCGCTTTATTTCGATCACAGTGACGGCCATTGTTCTTCGAAAATCTCCAGCGAAACAGCCGGTCTATCAAGACGTGCACAGCGACAAGGAAACGGATTGCATGGTAAATTTAATCAATTATCGCCCTCGCATGTACGTCACTCACGTTTGCATTGTATTTACACGCTGCGTCCATTCTTTGTCGGACGTCATATAATATGCGGTCTATCAACGACCACTATATCGCCGTTGCATCAATACGGCGTCCAAAAGAGGCACATCGGCGCAAAGAAATTTTGTTTCAATGTGTGAATCGGTCCAACGGCTGTATAATGGACTTGCGATTAAAATTATGGTCTCCCCATCTACTGTCCATGGTCCGTTCAATTCTACTTCAGTACACCTTCGAAGTACGTAGTGTACTGAAGGAAATACGAATAAAACTATTTCTGATTTACTACGAAAAGCGAAGGGAAAAATGTTCCACGTGGAAGGCGCGTTCTTTCTCCATGCACCATTCGATTGCGAATTTATCGACAATCAAACATCGTTTTCCCCAGGCCAACTTTTATGGCAACTTCTAATTGCGAAACGTACAACCAGAGTTCTTCGTTTCCGGGAATCCATAGTCCCCCATTACGCCTACAAATCGCGACGTGGATGGCTTGCAATGGTCGGCACTTTGCACAGTTCACTTCCTGTGAGATTATTATTTCAGCTCTCCGCGATCCAAGCCACCTAAAGCGCGTCGAGTTCTTATTCTATAGTTCCCCGACCCCTTCTACCCGCCATAAAATGAACGCGACTAGCCATTGTAATAACATCATTCAGCAACGAAATTTCGAACCATTTCTAAAACGTTCTCTCTTACGAAATGATACATCCCAACTACCGTTCAGAGGTAAACAACGAAAAGGTCGATTCTTAGGCATCGTAATGATACTCATTGGCAAACCACGGCCATTCGGAAATGGAATAAAATTGGCCCGGCTAATTTCACCAGCGTAACACTGTTTCCTCGCGGAGTTTACGCAGAATTATGATAATGGACGTGTTTCTGATCCACGTACGGATGGAGGAGGTCCGTAACCTTCTCTGGCTGCGATTCACGGATAGTAAAAGAGAGAGAGGAAGAAAAAGGGAAGGTGGAGAAAGAAGAAGGGAGCAGGACCGTATAATTACCGGCATCCAAGCAATTTCCAATGTTTCTCCCGTCGCGTTGCCTCGACCTTTCTCTTCATCGCGTTTCGCCGAGAAACCGGAGCCCGGGGGCTGATTCCCTGAAATTGATTCTCCGCTTCTCGAACCCACCATCTGTTGGCGGCATCCCCAAACGAAATAATCGAGGAGATTAAGGGCTTGCGAGAAACGGCAGGTTGTGGCTAACCCCTCCCTAATCTTTTTCTCAATAAAATCCGAACACGTTTCTGGGTCGGATATTGTGCATTGCATGGGACAGACCACGTAGAGGGACTTGCGGTCGGGAGTTCGATCTTGCGTGAACGAGCAATCGTTCGCTGATGAGTTTCCAAAAATTTCGCCGGGCAATCGAACGCCGTATATCTTTGTCGGTGCTGTCCAATGAAACAAATGGATACGGGATTTTAGCGTGGTGAGTTCGCGCGATTAAGAATAAGAGCGATCCAAAACGCGAGGTGGAAGATAACATTGATCGCCGCCATTTTCTCGACGAAACGACGAGAGGAAAATGGCGCTATGACAAGTGGCAGAGGTACGCCGTCTACCCTGTGCTTTATCAGCGTTTATTCTCGCCGGATAACGTAACAAACGATGCTCGATGCGCGTCAAATCGAATATGACAACGGAGACTACATTTCTCGATTACATCGGCTAGAAATTTGAAAAACATACGCGACGTATCGGCAAATTGGATATCAAAGAGGTGGACGATTCTACATTGATATCGACCTATACCAGAGGTGCTTTCGACGCCGGGATTATTCGTTTATATTTGCCGTAGTGTAGTCCACTGGCGAATTGATTGCGGCGAATAATATTAATTAATTGAATACATACACCCTGGCTAGTATATTTTGGTTACAAAATCGTTGGTGAAAGGCAGTTTGACGACAAAAAAAAAGAGAAAATGCACTGGTCATGAAGCTTTTATACGTGGTTGATAATAAGCACAAAGATCGGCCAGCTTTGTGCTTTTATGTCGATTGCGTTTTTACTTGGGGTTTCATAACCAGATAGCCAAAGAGAGAAAGAGAGAGACCGGAATTATTTATACCTTCTACGTACAAAGCATCATTCGGACATATGCCCGTTTCGATACTCCACGGTACAGCGATATCAATGACCATATTTATACTTGCGTGCCATTAACATTAACAACGTCTGTCGGATTATAATCGAATAGCAATGAATTCAATATACATAGTTGCCAAATCGAATATGCATCTGCTATTGAATCCTGTACGCGGCATTGAAATTGATTATAATACACTCGCCAAACATGCACGATACCGATGGCAGGGGAAGCGCTCATTGCAATGGCCTTGAGCAGTCTATCGCATTTAACCAGACTATATGGCGCAAAAACATTAACGCGCTGCCGAATAAAGGTTCAAAATCCGTCCCAGCGAGTTTCGATCAGAATTAATTCGAACCGTAAAATCACCGATCATTTCACCCTTTACGAAAATATTAATGGGATTCACCCCAACAAAGCACATGGATTTCATTAACGATGTACGCCACCATGTAGGTCCAAAATGGTATGCAAATGGAACCTTTTATCTCCTCGAATAATTGTTTATTATTTAAAATTACCCAACACCAAATGCGACTACAACATGGATGATATTAAAGGAATGAATGGAAAAACAATTTTCTCAATACTTTTTAAACTGACAAAACAGTGCCCCTTTTCAAAAATGTGTACAACTACGATTGCCAACGGTTCAGACGAAAGATCCCCGACAATATGACGGCGTTTTTTGTTTAAATTACTTCCTCGACAATGTGTGGCAGGTTCGCACACGTGAATAATTATACGGCTAAAATACCGCGTTCAATGAGCAGGCGAGGCGCGCACGTGCGGGACAGGCACACGACACGCCTGGTCGTCTCCATTCAAGTCGGCTGGGAGTTAAAACTGTTTTACCAGAAGTGGCGGCACGTGATTACATCCCGGGCTATTCTTGGCCCTGGAGAGGCTAGCTCGGATGCACGCTACCGTCTTCCCCCCTCTATGTATAACCTATGTACGCTGAAAGGGCGGAAACGCGTAACTAGAACAACGTTTCGGGCTTCGACGTGCGGTGCGCGCGTCACCGGAAGAATAACAGACGCAGCAGATCGGAATGGAGGGATGACGCGGGACGAAGGAAAGAATGGCGACACGCAAGCGTATAATACGAAGTGGGTAAATGACTGCTGCTAGATCGGAAAATTTATCGCGAATGCGCGACGAGGACGAGGGAAACTGTGCCACGCGGGCATTTCTTCCTCCGTCTCTTCGACCCGGCCGAGATTAAAATTCCACTCGCATCCACGTCGTTACGTGGGTCATTTTTTTGTTATTTATTTGATACGCGTAAGGCTAGCCCCTGGGGACTTAGCTTACGTTTTTTCCATTTCTTTGCTGGGTTGTTTTTCGTGTTAAGAGAAGAGACTATGGAATTATCGATTGCTCGTAACTGCCGCGGTGGAATGATCGAGATGGAAACGGGGGCCCGCACTACAGGTGTTTTATACGATTATGATCAGGTACAGGTATAGAGGGGTGGTGAAATTTTTTGTATCTTTTTCATGCGACACCCTGTCAATGTGTTTCCTTCTCTTACGAGTAAATAATAGTTTTTTTTAACTTTTCCAGTTACATATTAGAGGTTGCTACTAGCCATTGAATTTAGACAAAATAAAATTATTCGGCAGTCGAATATTATTTTACAAATGTAACAAGATATTAATAAGCAGGTAGCCACCTTTAATGTACAATATTTTAAGAGCGATTTGTGTTTACTGGAATTTATTTTCTAACGGTTACTGACGATTATTAACATCGATCATAGAGTAAACACTTTGCAGTGACGATGCAAGAATAGACCTTGCTCCTATTACCATTCTGTGCCCATTCTGCTTGATTTCCTCCACTTTTTGCAAACCGTTATTAACGTTAACCATAGAAGCTAATATATATAGACATATAATGCTTCTCAGACATTGCGTTGCCCCTTCACAGTTCGCTGAGCACTTCCTTTTTCATTGCATAAAGTGAGGCAAGGAACAAAAAAAATGGTGGCAAGTTAGGAATCCGCGAAACGGGAGCTGTAAAAGTGTAACGAGGTCTCCGTGCTTATCTCCTTAATGCCACGGTAATTCACTATGAATCCGACGAATTCCAACGTTTAATGATTCGACGAGATTTTTCTCCAGTTACTTAAACGAGATTAACCCACCGCCATATAGCACATCATGAGAAATGACATCGCTGGCCAAATGAAAATATTCTTCCACGTTCCCTATCTAGTTAACCAAACGAATGAACCTGTCCAAATTGAAAACACCGAAATGAAATGTCAGGGAGGAGAACGGGAATCGTTTTACGTTCGACTAACGACGTCGCGTAAATTGGTCACCGACCATGAGGTATCTATACATATATAAATGTTCAACTTGGAATCGCGATTCGTCGTATGAGGAAGAAATAACGCAAGAGATAAAACGTCGGTACCAGAACGAACATTTTCCTATTCGAAATTTATCCGTCTCAAACAGAAGAACTCGAGTTAACGAGAGACGCCCAAGTGTATCCAGAATTAAACGCGACTGCGACGTACGCAAATAAGTCCCGAAAGAAGAGCCGTTTTTCAATCGTCGAGGAACAACGAAGAAATAATGTACACTTTCGAGGAAAAATCGAAAATCAACTCTACCCAACGATATTCTCGGGGAATCCACCAATTTTCTTCCTAATAGAGCTACGTACGTAATTGACAAGTTCGTTGGCTGCACACAGACGCGTATATAGACGCCGCTGTGCAGAGTCATATTTTATTCAAAATTAGAGTAGAAGCTAACGAACCTCATGTGAATCGTTTAAACGGGTTTCTATATGCGCGCCTCTGCGCGTCGCCATTTTGAAAGTTGGTCGGTCAAATTGGCGGCCGACTTGCCTCTAACCTACGTTTGCGTTCAAACGAACTTCTAACCCCCGAAGGACGCAAAGTCCTGCAATTCGATATCGACGACGAGATATTATTTTCGACCGTGCTGTCGTCGAGACTATTAAAGCATAAACGAAGCGAGGTAAACCCCGAGTGCAGTATAGGTATGCAGGTGGAAAAGCTAGGGGGAACAGAGGTCGCCAATCCGCCTTGGAAAATGTTCCTTGGTGGCAACAGTCGCATGGCGACGCTTGGCAATTGAAAATAATGGGATTCAAGGAACGGAGGATGAAATATCTGGGCAAAATAGGTGGCAGTTTAACCCTTTGCACTCGAGCGGCGCCGCTACGGCGCCCGAGCTGTTTGAAGCCTCCACTCGAGCGGCGCCGCTACGGCGCCCGGGCGATTTGATGCGTTCACTCGAAGTGCACCGTATCGGCGTTTCGGCGTTTCGGAACTCAATATGTTTATTTTCGATGTGAGATAAGATACTCTTATGGCAATTACTGTCTTGGACCAGGCTCAGCCTGCGTTCTTAGACAATTCTTAGCTTAGCTTAGTTAGTATCAGCTTAGCATTCGCCTAGAACAGTCTTTACCGTGAGAATAGTATTTTAAAAGTTTTTGAGCCCTATAAATATGGATCAAATCAGCTCAAGTTCTGACGAATTCGATTTGTCGTGTTTGAACGAGCAAATTACATCGATTCACGATGGATTATGCTACGAAACGGCGGAATCTAGTGGGGAAGATAGTGATGAAGTGAGAGGTGTGAGACGCCGAAAAATCAGAATTATAGAGAGCGAAAGTGAAGCCGATAGTCAAGCCGAAAGTGAAACTGGGGAAGATGTAAGCACTTCAGAATGGGTACTTTGCAGAGGATACGAAGAAGTGCCGCCAAGTGAACAATTTATATCTGGCGAAAACCCCACAGGTCCACGCATAAATTCAAATATAAAAGAACCAGTAGATTTTTTTAAACTGTTTTTCACTGATGAACTCATTAACAAAATAATTTATGAAACCAATACTTATGCAAAACAGAAATTGGAAGGGAAAATACTATCCGTAAATTCGATATGGCGAAGTTGGCATGATGTGGAGAAAGCAGAATTCTGGGCTTTTATTGCTGTTGTCATCAACATGGGCACAATGCCGTTGGCCAATTTGCAAGAATATTGGTCGACAAATAATGTTAGTTATATTCCTTTCTATGCAAAAACATTTACACGAGACAAGCCTGGCGGTAGACGAGAAATTTCATATTATTGTGATACATGTCCTGACAAACCGAGGATGCATCTTGGGGATTGTTTCACGAATTATCATACAAAAACTAATTACAGGGTATAATATTGAACAGATTTTGTTGTATTTAATGTAACAATAAATAAATTAGTGAAATTTTATTATTTGTATACGCTTGGTTGAGTATAAAATGATTTTAAAGTACCTGTAAAACACTTCCCTAATATAGCCGAAATCGTCTCGAGTTGCTGGCTCGCCCGCGCGAAAAAGGCCTCGAGCGCAAAGGGTTAAATGTAGCGATTTAGAGGAAGAGATTGCGGGTAATAAGCAACGACCGACTTCTCCCCTCCGCGCGGTGTATCTCCACCTGTGCCCCACCTTCGTTTTCCTTTCTAACTCATCTCGCACCTCTTTTTATTTCGTAATTCTACTACCTGTCATCTGTTTCAGCTCCACTATCATTGCAACAGTCTCGCCTCGTCCTTTTCCTGCACTCATAATACCCCGCCGCCATCTTTGTTCAGCTTCCTTCTCGAATCACCGTTACTCCCACTACACGGCTATAGATTCATCTTCGTTCACCGCCGACCTTACATTTTGTTCCATCTCGCCCTTTCTCCTTCGACTCGACGATGGTCGCGCGACCCACTAAATAATTCATTCTTGATTATTTCCTGATATTCGATTCCAGAATCTGAGCACGTACGTTCGACCTCTGCATAATTTATTCGCTGGTAAAATGGCGAGCATAAATCCCGCGGAAAATATTGGTAAGGATCGAGCGAAGAGAAATGGGCTAGGAGCCCGCGATAAACCGGAACGCGTGTAGCGAAAACTCCCGAACACAGCCGATCGTTAGCACTACATAATCGGGACACACTTGTACGCCGAAAATTCGATGGCGGCCCGTGGATCAAAACGCTGCCCCCCATTCTGCATCGATTTAAATCCAATTAACCGTGAATGGGCCCGTGTAACAGCCATAAGTGGCCTTAACCGAGCCACAAAGCGCGTGACACCGAATCAAAATGACTATAATTGCTGTGCCGATGCGACTCGGACATTTTACCGCGTTCACTGCCCTAACAATTGCGCGTTCGTCGTGTTACTGGCACAAGTGGATTCGCGTTACAAGGATGCCATTGTAACAGCGACATCTGCGCGCGACGTCAAGTCGTAACGTGTTTACGAAATAAAGCTTGCCAACCAAAGTTCACCCCTCGTGGCCGAATTATTTTTAAATGGTGGTTCCTCGTCCCCGATTTTTGTTCCTTGTTTATTTTCGCGATAATAAAAAAGGATACTGTGCATGGCATAGATTGCAAAGAACTAGGCGTGAAGAATAGAATTTCGTTCGAACGAATATAGCTATGTTCAGAGTTCAATCGACGTAACTTGGAATTCGTTCGAGGGCAACGATAATTTGATCTCACTGAAGCTCGGGTTGAAGAAAAAGAACGGCGTGATTACAGTAACGAGACTTATTCGATTAAGAGAATTAAGGTTATTGAGCAGTTGGCATGCTGCGTGCTCAGCACATAAATATTGCCTAGTTAGTGAAGCGTAGTGTGGCCACAGGCCCGCGGATAGCATTGCTAGTTACCCTACACGTATTTATAGTAACTGCTAGTGTGATCACAAAGCAAATATATTTGTTCGTGTTTCACTTAATTAAATGCAACGAATCGTTGGTTTACTGATGCCGACAGAGTCGAGCACAATTTAACAACTATTTGTATAATCGATTGCAACCGAGTACGAGTATTTTGAACGGCACGAAATTATTTTCAAAAAACATATGTACTTGTACCCACTCAAACAAATGTTAATTCAACTTTCGTCGTTCTTTACCTCGATAAAAACAAATTAAACATTTGCTGTGAATAGCCGCAAAAAACTCTAAAACTTACAAACAGCTATAGCCCTAGTACCTCAGAATAAAAAAAGAACGTTCAACGTGTATACGGATATACATACACAATTTGAGTAGCATTTGGAAAAACTGTTAAAAGCGAGTTTTAACTGATCAATAAACAGTCTCAATGAAAAACGGCAGCCCCTTTGACTCGCTTTCCAGCGTAAAACAAGCAAACAGTACCAGCGAATGCCTTTCGAACAAGAAATGTAAATACAGTGGAGTCACAGCCATCATCGTACACCCTTTAAAACAGAATTTTCCAATTTTTATTTATTTAGTCCAAACTACTTTAAAACAACCATTTTCCAAATCATTTCTAAGAGTTTAGAAGGTTAGTTTTCTAGATGCCATGTGAAAAAATTGCAATTAGTAGAAATTACATAAAAAATATAAGTCACTTTTAAACATTTTTGCACTTCAGCCCCCAATGAAAATATAAAATATGTGTTCGTGCGCAATGTCATGGGTTAGTATTAGTTGTCCCTTTGTCGCGATTCAATAATAGAAATTCATAAAACATATGCCTCTATTATATTATAATTTGTATCCCCAACTTTGCATACTACAACGAATCTACTTTCTGATTCATATCTCCGAACGTTGAACAAATGATTGTATGTATTTCTTTTTTTACACGAGATACGATATACAATTTTTAAGCGTATTATTCCATGATCGATAACATTTCAGCGCGACAGTAAAATATATATCCAGCGGCAATGCTTCGCTCTCTTTTTTCATGTCGTATAAATTATAGATGACCACCGCTAATCGGCTTCGCCATGGAAAGAGAAATGCAAATACATACATACACAGCCGGGGACGAGCGTGGTGGCATTTATTTGCGTGAGCCTCAATATCGAATATCATGGAAAAAAAATATTTCCATGCGTCGTTATAAATTCTAATTAGTATTATTAATAACGAGATTCATTTCCCTGTTAGCTTTCATCGCGAATGTACATATGTATGTACAAACGCGTTGAATAAAAGCCGTGGCATAGAGAGATACGTTGTTCAAATTTAATCTAAAAACAGTGCCCATCAGCCACCAACAATCTAGTAATATATATGCATAAGCAGAACACTAAAAGGCACACTAAATCAACCACAGCGTTACACGCGTCATTTGCAACAAAGATTCCCGCCTCGAGTCGCTTCGAATATAGAAGATAATAGGTCCCAACTTATAACGAAGGAAGAAATTAAAAATAATCGACGACGATTTCCTCCATGGACGCGGACCATGGATCAGCCGACGCCGTGGAATTCTACAAGATGGGCCCCCAGATAAAGCATTTTTCACGTGCGTTTAGACCAGCGGTATCCACGGTGGGCCAGTGGTGGAGGAACACGAACGTCGCGGAGAAGCGAAGAGGGGAAAGAGGAGTGGAGTCTGGCGGAGAAAGGGCCAAGATTCACATCGACGGCCAAGCATTTGTTCCAAGATGATTCTCAGATGCCTGATCGCTCAAGCAGATATAATCCCACGAGTCGGGCAAACGGGATGATTTTAAACAAAGGAAGCCAGCCGTTGAAGCATGATCGAAGTTCGCCACGGTACGTGGTTCGTTCTTCGCACAGCCTTTGGACGCCGTTGAACAACCACTAACAAACACGGCTGTACACAGAGAAACGAACAGGAACCGACTTGCGAGGATACGTCCTGTCGTGCCTTACAGCAGAGGCTATGGCTCACCACTGGTGTCTCCCTCTCTCCTTTATCGATGCACTCCATTGCACTACGACACGCGCTGCGATGCGCTTCTTCCTTCTATAATATAGTTTCCGTGATTCCGCCATCGTGCCGTTATTGGTCGCTGTACACCGGGATAAAAATAGTCGGCCAGAGTTCAAGATTGCACCAACCGAATTACTCCAGTGGCAGCACGACAAAATTATATTCGCTTGCCCCGTTTCTAATAAAGATAAAATGAGATTGGCTTGAGAGGTGTATGCTTTCTTTCAGTCGACGTCGAAGAATGCTTATAACTCCAGTATATAACGGTCCAGGTCCGTATATCCATCCCTGTTATCCACCTTTACCCGACGAGAAGTGAAAATACGACGGAACAGAACGAAGATGATTCGGATGAAATAGTTCCCTACGCCTTGTTTTCTACTAATATACGTTTCATGGGAAGTGGGGCGTTCAGAAGTCAGTTAATTAGACCGGAGATCACTTTTTCTCCGCTCACGTGTATTCAATTAACGTGTAAATGGCGACGTGGCGCGTTTTCAAGACGCGACGCAAGTATATGTTTAGCATTGCTCGCTTCGAATCGCGTATCGCGCTATTTTCATCGCTTTCGAGCGGGCTGCTTTTATTTCGTCAAACTGTTGTATACTTCGCTTTTCTGTAGCGAGGGAAGGCACTCCGCCGACAGGTAGGAATGGAGAAGGAGCATTCGCGCGCGTGCAACCGATATTCCTGTAGAGAATTGAAATTGAACCGTTTTTATGAAAATGTACAGCAAGTGCGCGCGCACAAGCACTCGTCCCTTGTACGCTTCTGTATCGATATCTTTTGATGTTCAATTCTCCCTCGCGCTGGCTCTTGGAGCAGAATGCATTCGAAACTTTTGCGAAGCAACTGAACCGAAAGAGTGGCATCGATTCCATTTCGATGCTGTTTATATGCGTAACGCGATCGCCGCCTACCACGTTCTTGTTAACGTATTCTTTTATGTAGGTGTATTAGCGGACGAGATTAATGGGATACGTTTAATGCATTTCAAATGACCCATAAAATGCGCATCCGCTTTATTAATCTCTACTGCGTAGGAAAAAGGACGTACGCATTTAACAGGGAACCGCTTTGCAGTGTCCCATTTAATTTCAACAACATTTAATTACGCAAATCATCTTTATACGTGGTTTCAAATGGTTGAATAAAAAAGGAAAGATTAATTGCCCCACGTAATATCTATCGTTATCGATAAATTGCAGGAGTTCGTTTGTTCCACGCCTGGAAAGGAGTGGGGGTGCGACCTTGACCAGTTAGTTGAATTCGCACAGCCTATAGAATTCAATGTTCCATAGTTACCACGGTATAGAGAGCTTGAAAAGTTTCTAATTTTTCACGTTCTTCTCGCGCTATTCTACTCGCGTATCCCAATAATGGGGGGAAAACGAAGGAATCCTCTTCTTCTCTGCTGTGACAAAATCAGATCAGAAATAGTTATTGTTCGCGAACCCGCAGACGATCCATTCAGACTCGCTGCCATTCCTACCCACGAAGGTTTTCAAGCATTAGCTCGGGGTCTGAGGATTTCACGTAGAGCCCCGACGTCGAGTTCGTGTTACCTTGACGAGGCTCTCTCGACAATGCATCACAACCGTTACTACCTAGAATCGTATTTCGTTTTTCATTCGAGGAGCCAGCCTGCGTGCCACTCTCTCACGCAGCCTGGTTATACAGCCGCGTGTCGACGAGAGCAGAAAGATGGAAAGGTAGAGAAAGGAGAGAAATCGACGATAGAGTACACATCGCGAGTGCCTGACTATCGGAGGCCTGGAGCTTTTTGTTTTTACCCCGGTTCTCTTTTGTCGTCTACTGTTTTTTTCGGCTCAAGAACTTGCCACGCGATTTTAGAAGCCACGCGTACAACGAAGTCTTGCTTCTGTCTTTTAACTAGTCACATCTGTGCGCCAATCACTTTTTTTTGGCAAAAAAATATAGTGCTCCATCCAATTGAAGTTCTACCGAACTGACGACTTTCGGTAATAATCACAATACTAACTTCTGTTTTCAATACAGAAATCTTACTTCGAGAGGCACAAAAGCGCCACCGTCTATCGCGAAACTCCATTTACTCCTTGATCACCTCAATACTTAATAAAAAAAAGGGGGAAAAAAGGAGAAAAATTGCCGCCCAAGATAAACCCAACGACACAACAATATTTCCAACCGCCCATTAAGCCTCGAAACAGCCTCCAGGTGTACACCCGTGCGCGTATACAAGAATCCTCTTACCAAACGGCCCATCCGGCGACGTTTCTCATTACAGCGGCACTAGCTTCGGGTCAGACACCGTTAACCTTTGGCTTGCGCAAGGCCCAATGCACACGCAATCATATCACCGGCACAGAATCCAAGGAATTACGCGTCACGCGTGAAACCACGTGAAACCGAGGAAATCTTGCGTGAGATTTCCACGCGTTCGATCCTCGTACGAATAAGAGAGGAAAAGTTTCGCAACCACGCATTCGAGATCGTAGGCAACACGGCGCTCGTTACTCGCACTTTCGATTCCTCGCCGCTAGATGCTTGGGCAGAATCGCGTTGCTGATGACGCGGCTGAGAGCATCAGCAATCGGGAAGGTGAGAGGAGGATTCTTGCCGCTTCAACCTCGCTGCCTCTAGCCGTTCTTTTTTCTCCTTTTTTTTTCTTCCTCTTCTTTCCCTCGTTACCATCGACTCTCCCGACATTTGCACTCGACACAGAGCTCGAAGAAGGCGCGGCGACGGTTACAAGTGCAAGCCTTTTGTAACAAGAGAAATGGCGGCAGGGAGAAAGACCAGTCATCCGCGTGACTCAGTACTGGTGATTCGATGAAATCGAATTTTACCCTGCTAAGCATATACAGGTAACCCTCCTATAACACGGTGGATGGGTTCCTAGCCAGTGCCGTGTTATGTGGGACCCAAGAACTCATACGAAAAGGGGGGAGCAGACAAAGACTTCCTTCGATAAGTTAAAGAATTAAAAGAAATAATTTTAATGTATACGTACATATATAAACCGTATTGCACGAGGGTTTCCGCAAATTTCTGATCGAATTATACCATGTAATAGGAGGGTTACCTCTATATATACAAGATGTATGTATGAACTACTATTATATGTATATGTATATTATAATTATGTGTGTTCGATTTGAGGGTATCGATGTATCGAAGTGTCTAAGTTCTTCTTGTCGGTGCAGCATTAGGAAAATGACAGGTAAAACAATGATAAGCGAAAATATATATGTATATATAATTTAGATGGGAGGAAATTAATTGATACTATTAGTTTCATTGTAGGGTGTAGACGTGGGTCAAGATGTCGTTAAGCGTTTGAAGAAAATGTTATTGTTTGAGCTACTTGATTTCGAGCACTAAATTTTTCCAAAACGATAAGATTTACAGTCGACTCGGAAAGTAAGTTAAGGCTGTTACCAACAGCTTAAACGTGTAATGTAATAATAATTATAATATAAGTACATAACAAAGTAAGTTACAAAAAATTACATATATCGTCTTCATTTGCACATAAATGCCAATCCTTAACTTACTTTCCAAGGCGACTGCGTATGTCACTTTAAAATCATAAATTCTACGTAAAGTATTTAATAACATCTCGTGTCACTTCTTACAATTACAACAAATCATCTTGCATCATGATCTTATCAAACATCTCCCCCCTCTTTATCCCATATATCCTTTGATCCCATCCAACAAGCCTCTGTATCCTACGAAGATACTGGCTACGGGATCTGTAATTTCACACCCTACGTACGCGTGTTTGTAATCGACGTCGCAATGGAGCAGTGTTAGTAAATGCTTCATTAAGTTTGCATCCTCGAGGCGTTTGAAAATTCAAGCGTTCCTGGCGATCCACGGGTTGTTGCTCACGAGTGCAATTTCGTTTAACTCAAATACCGGAGAAACAATGCGGGCCGCAGAAAAAGCTCGCTTGGATATGCCTCTATGTGCCACTAGAATAGTACAAAATAGCATAGAGAGATAGAGAGGTAGAGAGAGAGAGAGCGCATCTAGTTTGCGTTGAAAAACTTCTTTGCGATGAAAAGAGCAACACATACACCAACCATAAATATTGTTCACGCTCGACGGCGAATAATTTCTATTACAAATATGCGCTCATTAATGTTTGATTTTCATTTCTTCGAAACGACTGGAATAAATGAGACGAAAAAAGAAAGGGAAGCTATTAAACCTGTTGTTCGTCGCGAATAAAATTCATACCGAGCGGTCTGCGGCTTCCGAACCAATTAATTTTTAACAGTGGCCCGATCTAATTTCTCTGGGAAAATTACTCCCGATAAATTCCCCCACCCCACGGCAATCTACCGCTAAGAAATGGATACTCGCCGGTCGTTCTTTTCCCTGCATTTTATGGCCGATTTTCCTATATACCTTTAATTGCCCGATAATTACGCCATCCCCGATGAAACTTTCATTTATACTGGCGGGATTGATTCATCATTGATGCCGATGCGCGCCGGACAGAATTCTTTATAAGCCTGATAGAGGCCACGGCAAAAAGTGTGGGAAACAAAATATTGTATATGTGTCGAATCGAATGGTAAATTGATCTGAATAATATTCGTAGAGCAGAGTGTATCAATAAAATCGATTAACTTTTATTCCGAAACGTGGTTGCGGAGATTGCGCCGTTTAAAGAATCGTGAAATTAAGAATTGAAGATGAACAAAAATTTGGGAAAGATGCAATTACGAGGTCCATTGTGCAACAGTAAAAATTGTACCGTAACTGGCGGCGGCAATTAACATAATTTGATTATTATGAAACGTAGTTTCCATGCCCCGGTTACGTCGCCACGTTTCCATGTATTTCAAGGTTCCTGCCTTGTTAGTAACGCCTCTGAAACTTTCAGAACTTCACGGTCCTCCAAATTTGTTGGGATTGTTAAAATTCTTCAAGCTTGTTACTGTACCGTCTATCATAAGATGCAAGGAAAGTTGGTGTACAGCTTCGTAATTAAAATGTTGCAACCTCTAAAACATACTTCTTCAGCGACTGCAAAATATTTGTACACGAGAAACGAAATCAACAATTTAGCTTTCTCAAAGTCGTACAAAATGCGTGCAAGATTTTGCTACGAGGTACCTAGAAAATTTATTGTCAAGAATTTTTTTTAAGAAACTTTTTAAGAAGAAGATTGATCACCGTACGAGAAATAATTTTCACATATAATCGATTGAAGTTATTTCATTTCCCTACTTACACGCCAGTCACTGTACGCAACCGGCCCGTCGCCATTTGCAAGTGGAACAGTCTTGAATATAGTAGGGCAGCCGCGAGCCGCCAGTGGAATAACTTTAAAATTAGTGACTTCGTACATCATCGATGCCGTTCGATTTCTGAGTCACGCGCCACCTACTGTGACTCACGATTGTTTTCGATTCATCGCACATTCGTGTAACGCGGAGAATGCAAGGTTCATCTTTTCTCACTCATTACCCTCGACTTCTCGACATTTACAGCTCGCCTCGGCCGTTCGATAGCACGGCTGTTCAATGCGAGGAACGCTCGACGAGATTCCTCGAGACGTGACTCAACGTTGTAATATTTCTCGGCAACTCGAACTCCCAAGTCTTTCTTTCTTTCGCCGCGAGACTTATCATTTATCATTAAATTCCGTGGTGGTTAAGGCGGCTAGGAGAACAAAAAAAAAAATGAAGAGAAAACGCCTGCGAGTGCAATCGAAACACATTCCACGGAGCAGCCTCTTCCCATTCACCGACACAGCCCATACACGATTCGTTTTCCCCTCTAATCGAACGCTTTGCCCCCGCCAGCTAGCGAGAAATATTGCCGCGCATTCACGGTAATCGAGGTTCGCCCCCTTTGAGTTTCTTTCATTTTCTTTCTACTCTTTTCCCGATATACCATGATATTTCGATATCGAACACACTACATATTTCCCTCCTCGCCCTACAGACGCGTATGGTACGCGGCTAGTTAGTTAGAGCGATCAATTGGAAAAATCTGGATACCACTACTCCGATCAAATGTGATCGACGTTGAATTAGCCAGGTGTAATAACATTTTCGAACGAAACGTTGCCAACTCTTCTCACGGAGCATATTACCAAATATGCCTCACACGCGTATACGCGTGACGACAAAGTTGCGGAGGAGGATATGCATCCTCCTGTAACACCTCTGCGAATCCTACGTGTTTCTGCATGTTATCAATGCACCCCCATTCGCGCAGATCAACCAGTGAACTACGGTATCCGTAATACGGAGATGAAACACTATTACCCGGCTACAATGCAGTGCTTTGAAATTCACGAACGCCAGGCAGAACGCGTCTCCGCAGAGAAAGATTCCGATCCACGCGAGATACCCAGGATCAAAGCAGCGCGAAGCAGGCCTCTGCTTGGGGGGAATGGATTGACGCGTCAGGTCGAGAGACAGAGACACGGGGAATGAGAGAGTCGGGGGAGAGAGGGAGACAGAGAGTGGAGACATACCAGTGCGTGCTAGCAGTGCGAGACAGAGAAAGGCGTATTATAGAAACAGTACCGGGAAGAGAGATAGACAGCGGCAGCTTCACCTCACCCTTAGCCACATGACAGTATGCCCTAAATGGACTTGACTCTGCCAGAGAACGCACGTATTTTCCACAGCCGTCTATGACCCCAACGCGCAGTCTATGATCGCACAGACTAGGTGCAATGATCACGATTCAATCCGTATTATACGCTCATTAGCGTTCTCGTATACCGGCTGGGGTCGAGCAGAGTTCCACTTCCCCTTTGCGCATAATAATCAGATGCTGGCCAAGACCCCCCACGACAACGTTATATTATTTCCATCTAATCTGACGAACCGATAGGATAATCCATCTATCAATGTTACGCGCAATCAGGGCTGGTCTCGGATTCGTTAAGAATGCCGGCCCGGGAATCATGTCTTGATAAATATGTCAGGCTAGAATCCCTACTGTGGGTCTTACAATCGTGCGAGACGTTTCGTCTCGTCGAGGTATGTATACATAGAATATTCGTGGAGTCACGACGGTGATGTACGACGTTCGTTTTCCAATTGTCTCCGCCAAACGAATTTAAGGGTCCAGTTACGTGGACTACCGTGCGACTTCGTCTTAAAGATCGGGGACACGAGAGAGAAATATACCTGAGGAATCGTTCGGTTAAATTCAAAACGCCGCGAAAATAGTATTACCAATAAGGTTCGTGTAGCGTTACTTCGATCGTAATTCAATATTCATATACAACGAGCAGTAACTGGGTGATGAGCGGTGGGAAATCAGAAACCGCCATCACTAATATTAGTTAGCATTACTGAAACAGATATTCTCTCGTAAATCACCGATCCCCGTTACAATATCCGAAAGAACGAATATTAGCCCGAGATTGAAATGTAATCGATTCACGGGTCCGACGACCTCGCTCTTTCCGTTACAAAATTGGAATCCGCTCAATCTCCGACTACGGTTGCGTAAACTGGCAGTCGATACGCAAGAAATCGTGCAAGAACCCCATGCAACACGGTGGGAGCGTTCGAATCTGTTTATCGAAGTAGACAGACTACACGCATATATGCTTGAGCGTGTAAATCGTTCATCTTCTTGAATAAATCCGTAGGAATCCTAGATCTTCACATTTGTAGGTACTGCACTACGCCACGGTCCCTTCCCTATATTCGCCGTTCCTGTTATAGTCTTTGACGGAGGCGACCCAATCCCACACTCCTATAGTCGACCTCGCCTACTCAGAACCGCCCACGCAGGTCGAGGACTATCGGTGGATCGCCGATACTTCTATCACGATGTGGAAGAAAAAAAGCAGGAGGTGCACTTGCGATCGCATTACGAATGTATGGCACGCGTCAGCGGCACGATTGTCTTGACGACGAGGTAACTCTGGTCGTCGACCGTAGTATGTATGTACATAGTCATATACGTACTTACAGGTATACCACCGGCGTGAGACTTTCCTGGATTTTTCAATTGCCGTGCGGGCGCGGGCGAGAGACCCTCGAGAACTGTAACAACTTCGTTGTATCATACCAATTATGGTATTAATATTGAAGCTCCAGCCCTCTGGCTATCAATGTGGAAATTCTCTCTTAAGTTTACCAGGTAACGAAAGCGGAAATGATACGAGCCGTGCAGGCCCTTAAGCGAGCGACACGGGCAACGCCAGCCCACTTTTCCCATGTTAATAATTCGTCCAAATGTTATTCGAGGCGGATTAAACGACCGTGGAGTATAAGTACATAGCAAAGACGAGTATTATTAGCGCGGCTTATAGTAGACGGCCACTCAAGACCTATTCACAACTGTACCGTGCGCCATTTTGTTTGGCAACTCCAGTACTACACCTATAGAGAGTTTTGTCTTCTCCCCACGAGGGTCTCCTATCTTTTAACTAACCCGCGGCCCATTATCTCGTCCTAGTGTTTGCTTTAAAGATAGTAAACGTAAATGTAGATATACATAATGGGCCTCACAAGGGAGGGTCGACGCTATCTGTGACGCCATTCAGAGTTCAAAGCGTAACCTGCAATATTATGATGTCATTACTAAATTCTCTAATCCGTCTATTGTCGACGTCCTCTATAAACCTAACGCTGGGAACACGTGACACGGGAAAATAGAGACGTCAGCCGGGGACCACGAAAATCTCAATTCAAAAGATTAGCTGCGACATCGTCACGAGTAATAGTAATGGCACCCGCAGAATACATAGTTTACTTTGGACGCCATGAGCGGCCGCTTTTCTGTTCGATTCCCATCGAACCAGCGAACCCCCTATTCCACTTCTCCCCTTGCCCTGCCGTGCAAGAAGCACGCTACCACTTCTGGTCATTCCATCCAACTACCAGATGCTGCAGATGCACAGACCTAGCTAATCACAATAGAACGTGCTTCTTGGCCGTATCCTGTGCCCGCTTTTACCTGCAGCCTGTTCCTTGAACCCGATTTCCTTTCACAAGTTCCTGCCAGGTATATTACAAGCGAGGAAATCGGCCGGCGGTGCCCTAAAATTTTTCCATCGGCGTTTCAAGAACGTTTCCTTTTGTGAAATATCCCGCCGTCAAGACGAACCTTGGCTGACGACATAATCTAGCCAGACCAGGCCTGGCTTATATACCCACGGCTGTCTTAACGTCGTCGTTTTTACCTAAAACGCATTTGGCTTCCGCGCACTCGACATACTTGTCCCTAAGGCTCGCCTGCTGAGGGTGCAGAAGGCCGTGGATTAGTTCTTAACTCCTGACACAGATTTCCAAGCAGTTCTCCACGAATTTACGACTTATCGTTCGCAAAGCGTGCTGCCGTCCTCACGGAAGCCAGATAACATTTACATAGTCTGGAGGATGTCTTGAACTACGTGTTACCGATCGAAAAAAGGGCTAATGTTTTATGTATCCCCCTTCCTTTTTCCTTTTTCGTACACGGTGTTTAAGATTCCGTTTGAAAATGAACGAACACACAACGCGGGGTAACGAGAGTCGCCGCGAAAATGGGACGCTTCTTTTGTGTCCAGCGGCTACCGGTGAGGCAGGCTATTTAAAGTTTATTCAACGTGGTTCATTGTGAATTTTTGTTTTCGTACATTTTTATTCGCAAATACAATGGAGAAGCGTGAGAGCGCCGAGCGTTTATACAGTTTTCTGAATGGATTACCGATTCCGCCGTAGGCATTTCGCGAATACAATAGAACTGTAAATCGTCTAACAGTGTTACCATCCGGCTTGGAACGAGTTGAAGTAAAAAAAAAAGATGCTTGAGGGACACCAGACGACGCAAGGACGCCGTGAACAACGTAATATTGCACGGCTTAGTTTTCCACCTTGGGTTGCATTTTTTTCCAAGGCGAAGCTCATCGGTTGACTAGTGGCCCACCCAGTATTTTTATCTCGCTGTCTACAAATTAGCCACCGAGGGATGGGTCGAACGAGCGTTGCCCGCGGGTGCCATCGGGTCTATGGTCGTTTTTCAAATTTCCAACCGGCCTGGATACACTTTGGCTTTTGAAACTGTCCGTGTCCGACTTCTCTCCCAAGCACATGGTCCGACACGCTCAACTTTTAGGGTCGCTTGCATTATGAATGAACAGTGGCTGGGCCGTGTGCCGCCATATGGCTAGGAGAGGGTGCACGCAAGGAAAATACACGGAAAACTGGAGGAGGGTTGCGGCCATGTGCAGGTGGGACGGAGATACAGTTGAAAAGAGCGAGAAGATTGCACGGAGGGTGTAGAGAGACGTAAAAGCATAGAGAGGAATGCCGACACGTTTAAACCGACCACGGGACCCAGTCAATGGCGTCTTAGGGCCGTTTTATATAGAAATTCGACGCGCCGTGTAATGCAATTTGGGATATGACAAATGGCCGGCAGGTGAAGGTAACTCTGCCTTGGTGTACGCGTGCACCACAGTCCTGGGTATTGTGAACCCGGCTCGCATAGGTGCGACGTGTTCCTGGAAATCTATCGGTATCTCTCGAAACGAAATGATATATCAAATGGAGCGTTCCAGTGTGTCAGCGGTCATTATGGTTGGCGAATGGAGGAATCTTTGGACCATGTCTGTTCGACCATGCCTGATCTTGGGGCAGGGTCGAACATGCATGTACATAGTACTAGTTGCACACGAAGATGCTTGTCTATTCTGCTGCGAGAACCAAATGGAATGGGATTGCTTGGTTGCTGCACACTGCGTGCGTGTGTCAATAGCCTTTAACACACGGCGCGTATCCTGATCGAGTAAGGTTATCGATCCAGCCTGGCGAGGTTGTAACTTGGAATGATCAATGCGTGCTACCTAATATTTTCTGGCCGTTGTTTGCACAAATGGTGTTAAAAATGACACCGTCCCTCGTGGTTTCCTAGCGTATTTGTTTTACGGACAAATAAGGGGGCGGGGCAAGCATGGGGCGTGGAAGTTCACTGGCAGATGGGATAATTGTGGTGGGAGAATTGGGATACGGTGGCCTTGGTAGACCAGCTGATTCCAGGGGAGTTATTTCAATTCCGAGTATGCATTGCTTACATTGGAGAATGTGAAGAATAATTCAGAAAGAACTGACGGTGCCCAAAACGAAAAGCCCAATGTAACCAGACATTAAAATAACAATACCTTTCCAAGAACGAATATGTACATTACATTAACAGGTCAACCGCCTATTCGTTGTCAGGAAATTAATTGTACCCGCGAGTGGGCCCGATGTACACGGGTGAATTAACAATTAATTTAAGCAAGGAATGTCAGGTGTCTTTCGCTGGTGTGCCCATGCATTGAAGAAAGAACAAAGCGACCGTCGATTGAATCACACGATGATTTCATATTTCCGGAATTTTCACATACCTGTCCCGCTGGTCATTCTAAATTATTCGAAGACTGACTACGAAAACGAATCTTGATAAATTCCACGCGAGAAGTAGCAGGTGCTAGACAATTATCGCTACAGAATAAGTATAGGAAACAGTTTCCAATTTTTAAGATGAAATTAGTGCATTAAAAATTATAAAGTCTTTTTTCATGTTCGTCAAAACGATCGGACGCAACGGTGGACAATGCTATTTCGCCAGGGTTACGTGGACGTAGTTTCGCGTTAGTAAAATAGGATGCTGCAGTGTCGAGAAGGTAAACACACGGGGCCGTGCAAGATGGCCCTCAAACAATCAGCGAAAAAGTCGCGCGAGTGCAGAAGATATTTGAACAGCGCCGAGAGCCAAGATGTCCATTACTCCGTACGCTATTTACCCCGTTTAAACATGCCTGTTACTATTCCCGCGACCTTGATTCAGCCGAAGGTCAAAATTGTGCCGTCAAGGTAAAAAACAAACAGAGATTACTGGAAAACAATCCTCACCCACAAGACCACCCAAAGAACAATCACCATTCGCTCCGTCGACCAAGAAATATATTCAGACGTATCCGCCCCACGTTTTCTATCAATTGTGTCCCTCGCCCTCGATTTTCCTGTCGCCTGACAAAAGTCCCCAAGGAGGTCCAGAACTTCCGGAAAATACGATCGGCCACGGTGGGCTATTCAATGGTCTGTTTAAAATGCGTCGAACGTCGGTAGCTGGCGGCGTTATCGGAATTAAGCAACCGATGATTCACGTCCCGCCACGAGATACGAAACAATAGTATCGGAATAACGACCACCGTCCCTACGCTCAACGCCATCGCTATCTCGACCAACTTATTTGCATACTCGACCGACCGATCGACCGACGGGAGCCAACCGCACGGGCTGAATTTACACTCGAAACGCCGTTCGAGAAATTACCGTTTGACAAATTTCTTAGAAAATCGTCTCGTGCACCGGGTCAGCCGGCCACTCGTGACGGTAATTTATGTGTGTCGGAAGCGTCGCGGCGTTATGCGTGCCGCCCGCATGTGAATACACATATATCTATGTATGCACGACACAGTGGCCGTGACGTGTTCTCGAAAGACGGGCCATAATTCATCGGGGAATGTGGATACGATGCTCTTCACAAATATTTTCAAAATAACCTGACCGAACGACGAACCGATTAACCCTTCTACGGAGACACAATTAGCGAGGGATTGAAATCTCCTCGGGATGGCCTGCAGTTTTCTATGGCTGGGTATTATTCGGCATTACTGACCTACGACGTCGCACTGCTGGAATTTATTTTCCGTCGCAACGGGATAGTGGACGGAATAATATCTCGGACAGGCTGGACGACGGAAGAAAGCGAACACGCTGGTTACAATGCGATTTATCAACCGGTACGATCTGCCGGTTACTGGAGTTACTCTCCAAGGTATGGTAATAACAACGATAAATAGTACTTGCTGTAATCGTACTTACTGTTATATGAGATCTTGCAAAATCACGCGTCGGAAAATACAGAAGCGAATGTAAATATTGCAAGCATTTAGTACGCGAAATAAACGGTTCCAACACAGTAACAACGAATAAGTATGTATGCCGACATATTAGACCCCATTAACTATCCAGGGGAAAAGGACACAATAGTCGATGATATCTAATCATCGAGGTACACGCGCAGAGGGACAAGGAAAGACGGCGGAAGTTTCAGGAAACAGGAAAGCTAGATAAAGGGAGTCGAATATGGTGACGAAAGTTACGAGACATAGGGGCGAAAGGAAGCGTCGAAAGTTAAGAGAAACGGGAACGATGGAAGAGCGGGGGAGCCGGCGCTGTGAACCTGGCGAAAAGTTATGGGGGGACAAGGGGAAGCAGAAAGAATGGATAAAGATGGAAATTTCCCTTGAAAAAGCCACTGACGATGAACGACGAAGATAAATAAATGTATAGATTCGAAGATAGAGAATTTTCCTTTTTGGTTTTTAGAGGAAGCGTGGCGCGCGTGTGAGTCATGCGCAGAAAATGCTACGTCACGATCGCTGGGGCCGATATGCATCGCAACCGAAAAAGCTCGGAAACCGGCCAGCAGCAGGCTCAGCGGCTTAAGTGATTTGCATGCGCGACAGGTGCACACTGCGGAGTCGGTGTATTACGTGTTTAATTCACGTGTCTTGCATACTCGGCACTCCGATTTCACTGATTTCCATAATACAACGCCGTCGAGAGCGCGGCTAGGTCTGACTGGATTTTTTAGCACGCGAAAAGAGCGTCGATCGCTTGTATATAGGTGCATAGAAATGTATATTGATCTCGGTTTGCGTAACGCGTTGACGATATGGGAGATGCGGCTGCGTCGAAATGGAAACGTCAGGCTTGTATTTGTTGTTTCGGGTGGATAAATAAGTAATTAGGTTGCTATGTAGGGATTGGAATTTTATGGATACTATATGGAGGGTTCAGAAGCCAATCAGTAAAATCCATTCACTCGGACAGAGAAAAATAAGGTTTTTACTAATTACTTGGAAAGAAATGACAATGCTAGTATCGTCATCTATTGCTGACGTGTGAAAATAGTGAAACTCATGTTGAGGGAAAGTTGGACTTACACTGATTGGCTCCATATATTTAGTTGATGTAGAAATAAATAGCCGGTGGGAACGTGTGATTGTACGATATTGTTATGGCGAAAGTTATTGATTACCGTCTTCTGTGTATGATACAATTTTTGTTGTACGTGTTATTATCGGTCGTACATTCATTTCCCACCAACCTGGTACAATGGTGTCTATAGGTTATTGATCGTAAAGTCCATCACTGCTTCGCGAATGAAATTGAAAGCGTAAAAGTGATTGTATAACCGGCCGTGTAGTAAAAACCGGCTCGCGCGTAGAATTCGTATCCTTTAGGGGGAAACTATTTTTTCGCGAGGTAAATCAATTATTTGATGAATTTCAGTTTCTCAAGTTGCATGCATCGTGGAATTTATATATCGCATGTAATACGTCCAATGGTAGCTAGAAACAATATGGCGGCTTTTCTACAGGTGGTCTATGAAGGGAATTTATAAAGGGTAATACAGATTTGTGGGTAATTGTGCATTATGTGGTAATGCTGGGCATGAAACGTTCCTGTTACGGCCGTGAGAATGGTTACTGAAATAACGTAACAACAGCCGCGCAGATGCGTTCTATAAAATCAACTGCCTCGGTGAAAACGCATTGTCTGAGCATTTATGATCGTACGGGGTCCGTTCTTCGATATTAAAAAAACAATTTGCATCAATTCTATATCACTCGCAACTTTAATGCGCCAAATTGACAGTAACAGTTGAACAGCGTGTACCGTATTTATAAACCCCGTGTATAATTCACCATCGTGCAGAAAATTTTGAGCATGCACTGCAGCCGCTGGGATTACAAGGGTGATGGTGAAGCGACGCACGTGCTACTCCCATCGTTCTTTCAAACTTCTAACACGACCAGTCCCTGTTCGATAAACCCTGTTCGTATATACGTGTGCCCATAGAGAAGCGCGCGTTCGTGTGCACGACTGAAAGTCCATAGGGTCATCCAAGAGCAATACAAGGGGACGAAATGGTGGGGGAAACGACCAGGATGCACCGCAGCGCCCGGAATATACGTTCTTCAGAATTAACGTACCGAAAACTCGTTTATACATGTTTTCTAATTGCTACAGCATAAAGAGCCGAATAGAACCGACGATACAGTCGTCTCGTGAGAATCCAGAAACGATCGCAGACCTCTACACCTCAAAAAGATGACACATGGTGAATAGAAATGCATATAGGAAAGGAGAGGCGCGTTAAGAATATTACAAACGGCCCATTGGCTCTAGTAATCGACGTTTACCCGTACGGAGGGTTCGCGAACGATCGGTTAAAGGTCAGCATGTTAATTAACATTTAACTGATCGCGAGGGTTCCCGAGCGAAAACATGGCAACAGGCCAGTACCCGGGGAATCACGTACCATTGGTATTGGGTGAAACAATCGCGTGTGAACGTGATTGATTTCCGAATGGCCGCCCGATCGGCCCACGGTTCTCTCTACGGTCAATAAAAATATTTGCAATGACTTCTGTTATCATTGGTAATTGCCTTTGTACGTCGTTCCGATTACCATGGCCCCACTGCATTGCGGCTTACGAATTAACGTGATTCCTTGCGGCAAAATGAAAATATTTCACGATATTGTCGGACGCGTTTTCATTGAACACACGGCTGTATCAGCTTATTGCGTTCGGTCGATGCCGAACGAACGCAAATGGGAATTATGAAGATGCGCCTATATAAAATTCATACGGTACAAATTTCATACCGGCGAATGGAATTCGCGGAATCTACGGAGAATCTTGCATTTCACACGGTGCAGTCGGCGGGGGATAGGAGGAGCCAATCGTATATACATCCGTGTTATTAAGTTCAATATTTTATGCTTCGAGGAATTTTAATAGCGTATCTTCGTTATGTACACTTCGCGTTCGATAGAAATTCAGAGTCGAAGCTTTCCCATTTATTTTACGACGATCTGATAAAAACGGAAAAACCCTGTGAACGCATAAGTGCTGGTACCGAAAACAAATAGAAATTTACACGCGTTATCGCCCGCGGTTGATAACGCACGGAACCATGACTCACGTGTATGCACCGTGAACCATCCGACAAAGGGCATGTACCAAGCAAACAAAAAAGAGAGAAAAAGACGAACGAAGCAATACCAACGGTAATATAGCATCAGGAGAAAATCCCATCTCCATATGTAATACCGAATGTTCGGATAAAAATGTCAGAATGCAAAGGGTTACTCCAGCCCCAGTCGGTATTATTCCACGTGATCCGGTTACGTGAAATAACCGGGGAGGACGCGTGGAATGCAAAGTTCACGATACGAAGGAGGCATGATTGAAAAATTTCTAAACGCATCCAACATTCTACATTATGAAAAGTTTCCCCCGTATAGTCGGCTATCTTCCCGGATTCCTGGCGAACCGCATCAAGTTTTAATATGCGCGCCTCTCTCTCGCTCGAGCATCGATAACGCGACCAAGATAAATAGAAAATGCCAGAGAAACTGTTCGTGGGCTCGACGACGTCGGGACAAACTAATTGTATATACCCGCTGAAGTTCTTACCCCAAGGTAGACAAAGATGGACAACGGGTAACACAGGGAATGGAAAGACATAGAGCTTCATCTTCTCTCTTTCGCTCTTAGGCGTGTAACGAGATTCCAGTTTCTTCGTTAGCCGTAAACCGAAGAGAACTTCCACGGAGAAAGGTACAGACAGTGGAGGGGAGTCGTGAAGAAGAGGCACAGAGTGAAAGACGAAGAAGAAGTCAGAGAAAAGAGAGTCGGCGTACCGTACTACGTAGAGAGGCCAAGCAACAGCCTAACTCGTCGGAGGTCGGGTCGAATAATAAAATAAAAGAGTACGACGGTCGGAGGGTGCAAGGTGATGGTGGCGCGCCATGGCGTGGCAAAAGGTAGAAGAAACTTTCTGCTACGGGCAGACAACACGATATGGCCCCGGACGGCCGGTCGGGCCGCTGTTGGAAAAAGATGCGCGACCGACGAATCGAACCGTGGGCCCGAGGGAGAAGAAAATACAGAGAGGGATATATCCAACGTTGCCACATGCTCACTGAATTTCCGACCGGTCAAATATAAAGGCCGTCTTTATAAAGAGGCCCACCGTGCCTCTTCAAAACTATGCAACCGTGGCATCGAAACTCGCATCAAATTCTTGACGTCTCATTAAACATCGTCGGGTTTCAACGGGTTAAAGGGTGTGCGCCGTCTTCTGACCACCTTCACCCCGCGCAGAACAAGTGTACACACATATACCTATACGGTAGACCCCCCGAAACAACGCGGATTCGATTGCTTAATCGAAATTTTGAAGACAACCTTATTTCGAATGTAATAATAATACCAGGCATAGCATGCAAATTATGTACATAGTGTTTTCTATCAGCAATGGATTATTGTACTTGAGTTTTGGGAAAGTCAAACATTGTACACAGTGTGTCTGTGTCTTTAATCCACGCGTTGCTCGAGGTTCAACTGTACAGTAATCCCTCGAACAACACAGTTTATTTTCAGTTCATTAATAAGAAAGGTAAAGAACAACAAATGCAAGTGCATCCACGTGAACTAATTCTCCGCGAATTTCGGGGGGTTACTGTATATGTACAGCACGCGTTACAGCAGACGTGGCGAAACAATGAATTTCTTTTACGCAAAGGTCTCTGCATGCAAAGACACCTCCCATAGCATCGCGACTGATTGTGAGTCGTGTGTTTATTTACTGGCCGAGTACTGTTAAGCGGTGATCGAGGCGCTATCAATGGCTCTTTTCAGTCAGTGCAGTGGTTAAGCTGGTGAAGGCATACATACATGTATACACACGCGGGGCCAGTCAAAAATTTTTATCGCCGGCGCGTGACATTTACGACACCGTAACGAACGACCGACCACCGGGGTCCATCGTTCTTATTATCCGTATATACGATTCAAAGGAGAAAAAGTTAATATCCACGGTGGCATTGCCGCCTGGGTCGCCCAAAATGTTTGTACACCTGTTGTTTCTATAAAAATAAAAATACCTTACATGGAACTTTCACGACCGTGTATACACAGGTCGTTTCTTAATATCCGGATGACTTCCGTCCCGGCTATTTTCTTTCTCCTTTTTTATTACTTTCGGACCCTGCATAAGCCAGGAATTTCTGGCCCTTATGTTGCGTAAATTATTACCTCTATGTTGAGATGAAAGTAGTACACTCTAATTACTAACAGACAGTCCTATTCGCTCAAATAAACGCAAGCTGGAATTTTCATTCCTTTACTATTGCCCCGAGAATAAATTCTTACCGCGTCAGTTTTGGAGGATTTTATTTAGAAAGCATGATAAATTGTGTTCCACACGTAACACCCGCTACTGGGTCATTAAAATGGCCGATAGGTAAACTTCACAAATCATCCGGGGATTAAACGGCTACTTCGAATAATACGTTATTACGGCAGCGTGATTTAGAGACACCGTGGCATACCGTATCTATACACTAAACAGTCCTAGACTTAACAACGAACACTTGACCGCAAAGCTACCCGTAGAGAAATCCTCAACTATTAGTACAACCCTCGGGGCTAATCTCTAACGCTGGATTTATTGCTCATATCAATAGTGGCTTCTGCTTTAATCGCACTTATGGATAAATCACGGCGGATTAACAATGGAACTTGTACATACGATATGAGAAGTGCGACAGAAAACGAAAGAGAAATCGAGCCGTCCTCGAGCGCGATTTACGCCAACGCGAGAGGGGTACGCGCAATCAACGTCAAAAAGAAATTTCACGAGAGGATCTCGTCGAATGTATTCCAAGCGTCAACTCGAGCGTCGTTCCGTCATCCGGAACACAAAGTACCTCGTGCGAATCGATCGATGCCCGTTAGTCTTTTCGTTAAACGCTTTTTCAGCTGATAATTAATGCCGGTAACGTTTGTATTTCATGAAGTTTCTTTTTTCCACTTTGCATCTGTCGTTTGTACTGTATAACAGTGATTTTTACACAGCGTGCACAACGCGACAGGTGCATGGTGCGTGCAAGACTTTGGAAAAAGAAAGGAAGAATATTTTTGTCTTCTTTAAATTTATATATTTAATTAAATTTATATGTTATAATAAACTGATAATTTATTGAGTTCTGAATAAATATTAACAGGTCTATGTTAATAGAATTAGGGAACGTTATTCTTGTACATTTAGTACAAAATGATTAAACATTTAATGAATAATGAAAATACTGTATTATTTGGCCGATAAAGGCAATAAAATTATCGAAATTTGTTTCAACAGGAAGAACTATGTTAGTAAGAACATAGATAAAGCTTGTCCAGTTTGATCGCGAAAGGAGATTAAAGGTTGGAAAGTTAAAAGTTTCCAATCCTTGCTCGCTAACTTGATCCTGGTTAAGCGCTTGCCTCTTAAACTTTATTATCAATTATTACTCAAAATAAACGTACAATTAATATTTCCTTTCGTCACGATTATCTGCCGAGAAAAAAAATTCATTCATATTCATGCATATCGCTTCAGCGATAGCGCGATCGAAATTTATTTTTCACGTCGGCACTTGACATTCGTGAAAACCCTGTTTCAAAAACGGCACAGGGCTCCAATAATACATCTTCATGATATCCATCAGCGAAACAATTTTCCTAACTACTACAGCTCGTGTGGAATAATATTTTTTTCCATTCAACTGACCACAGAGCTATACATGAAAAAAAAGGGGAACAGAGCGATGACAAAATTTAATTAAAATCAGTCGGGATAAAAATTACAGTCACCCTGCCCCAAAATCGATAGTTTCGCACGATACGAAACTCGCCACTGCTATGGAACGACGATGAAACGTGTTTCGTAAGCGGCACGTGTAGAACGTTCTACTTTCAGTTTGTCTACGAGTGACTTGCATCGCAGATCAAACACACATACGAATGTCGAGAGGAAAAAGTGTCAAAAATTTGGTGTATTTATTCTCTCCATTTTTCGTATTAAAGTCTGCAGCAGAGAGGTAATATTAAACTCTAGCGAAAGCAAGAAACCATTGTAACACGCTCGCAACGACCCATTCGCCAGCAAGCGTTTAAACACGAAGAAAGAAAATGTCGTTGCAATGGTACATAGATAACTATTAAATGGCGCCATTTAATAATAGCATGCTCAGATTCGCCGGCACCAAGCGCGAGGCACGTGCGTTACTTTGCAAAAAGGGTGGAAAATAGTGTCGAAGGGGAGCACCTGTTACCATCACGATAAATTATTTCACGATATCCTCGAACTATGCCTATTAAAGCCGCGAGACGGGTCATACATGGTTAACGTTAAGCTAATGCTTTCCGTGTAAATGAGATTGCCGTGGAGTACGTTTGTTTGCGAAAGAATAAGCTCATCCGCTGTAATCAACAAAAAAAGCAACAACGTTGAACTAACACAGTCGATGGGAAACGAACGTAGAACCGCGATGATGTATACAGAGTGTCGTGCAATTTGTGGTTCAACCGACGAGGGAAAACCATTATAAATATTCGCTTAAGTACTTAATATAGTAGAACAATTGACATGGGGCGATTCTACGTGAATAAATAGGAGGAAAATAAAGAATGCAATTCTTGCATACGTGGGCTTTATTTCGAGAGAAACATTTATCGAATGCGTGCACTTGATCAAGCGCCTACTCAATAGAGTGCAGTTGCGCACGATTAACTTTCAGACTCATTTCTCTCAAAAAAAGGCCCCCTATGAAGAAGTTCTTGTCTCTAATTTCCTCTTATTTTTTCACCTAAAAGCACCCACCGTCGCTCATTCCATCATTTACATGACACCCTATGCACGTTATTTCGCCCTGTCGGCCCTCGTCTCATTTCTTCAACACTGTTTGACAAACATCCGTAAACTCGTCATCGGTACACGTATTCACAGATGCACCATCACGATGAAAGACAACCAGTAACCTTAATACGCGACTAACGGAGCGAAGATGTTTTCACAACGAATCCTTTGATATTCATTCAGAGCGACAAGCAGTTTGGCATTTAAAACAACGCTACGCAAGCTCATGTCGAATTACACGTACAGCGCACAACGCTTGTAGCATATACGTGTCCTATATGTATATATGTATATATATTTATATATATACAACGCGGCAAGCTGGTGTAAGCGAGAAACAGGATACACACCCATTGAATCGGTGCACAAGAAGACGAGCAGTCTTCAAACATTTAGCAACAATAAACCTGCACGAAAAGGGTGGTGCGACATCTTTTGCAGAGTGGTGGTAGATCTTCCGAAATTGATCGTGCTTCGCAACGCGCATACTCTCATTACTACTTGCATATGACAATAAATGGACTTTTCCCCCATGGGAAAGATAGACCGTACATGTGCGGCCGTTCCGGTGGCAGAAGGGAACAAAGTCACGAGTAACGTATAATAAGTAAAACGATTTTTCAAACGAATATCACTGAACGATAACGATGACAACCACGAGAAGATTGTTTTTCTGCGATGAGAAAGGCCGAGGGTGCGTCTAGTCATAGGCGAGCGTATCGATAGATACGCAGAAAACGACTGTTTGAAGGGGAGAAACGAAACGACCGCAATGTGTACACACTACACACACGCACCGTGAATGTTAAGCCTCTTTACGATCGCATACGTACGGTCGTCGACGTTGTACTATACGGTTTCCTTCAACTATATTATACATATATATATTGCATACATATATATCGTACTCACCGATGCTGCGTGGCGTGTTGAGAAGGGTAGAATCCAGCGGGCGAAACAAGCAATATTATCCAGTGTGATAGACGTTTCGATGACCGGCACTATCGATGCACGCTCGACAATGGCTGGCACACATTAAGTACACTGATGCACTACTACTCGATGTACACGCACTCTTCACCGCGACAGAAGTCACCGATCGACGGACGAAAGAGCGGCAGTTCAACACAAGCACGATATATTTATTTAATTCACTGATCTTAACTGGCCGTGGTAGGTCGTTCCGTGATTGCCAGCGTTTCGATTCGAAAAAAAATCCCAACCGCCTCCTTGACTATCCTAGGCCCACGGTGGCCATTACACTCGTCGCCGCAACGCTAGAGCGTGTTTTGCTTCTTTCCAAAGGGACCAACAACTCGCCCGCTCCGAGGCCGTGGAAGCGACTGTTCTCGGGAGATTCGCGGTGCGGTCTCATCGACCAATCGTGGACAAGCTTTCACCGAGCGCCATCTTGCCTAGCCGAACACAAAGGGGCCAAAACCCGAATGTTTGCGTAAACGTCCGAACCTTAGCCACCCCTACTATATACCCGATCGACGTATGTATCTCCTCTGGCTTTTCTCATCCCTAACTTTCAATACGGATTTTATTGTAGGATTATCCGCCCCTCTTTTTTCCATTCCGTATGAGCCAATTCGAAACTAAGCATCGTATTTTCAGCAATAAATCTTGCGGGGCTAATGCATTATGTCGAGTTCTTTTTTCCGGGGGGAGAGAGGATATGGATGTACGTACAAAGTGTGTTGCTAATTGTTTTACAGGCAAGGAGTGGGATGATCGTTGAAATATTTCTTTCTTTCCCTGATGTAATTTCAAAATGGTTTACTTTTTAAAGAGCAATCTTTTGTACAATACTTTTTCGAACGTGTTACTCGATACGACGTTTTTCGAGGGTTAATAAATTTGTTTAAGTTGAAGAATAACCGAATTATTTTACCGTCACTGTTTTTTGTTTGCAATATATTTTCAGGCGATAAATCTGTATAATACAGAATACAGTAAAAGAGAGTCAACAGAGCTCGTGATAATTTTGTTAAATACTGATGATAATGCCCGCAGTGCCATCTATAGGAGAAATGCAAAGGCAAACTATGTCGATAATATTGCGAACGTAGAAAAGTATGGCCATGTGAAACTTTCGAGGTTATGATTTCAAGAGCCAAACAGTTGAATGACGTCTATGCATTTGTCCACCAGCACTTGTTTTCACATCATTTGTTTAGCACGCGTGAATAAGAAGTTAACTTAGAATCTTAGAACATTGTTAAACAATGGAACAGACAAGTGAAGAAAGCGGAAAAATGTGGTCCGAAGGTGAACGATTAGAACTTGCGGCAAAATTGGACGCCGAACTTGACGAATATATAAACAATTTGGAGAGAAAGTGTTACACGGAGGGATGGCCAGAAGATCGTTGGGAAGAAGAAATGGACAAGCATCCGTTCTTCATGAAAAAGGCACCGGAACCTGGAGAAGAACTTTCGCCCCTTATGGCGGGGTTGCAACAACTGAAATACGGAGAGGATGAAAATACACCCGAGGGTACGAATTAATTGTTCACTCCTTCGTAAATTTTATTCCCCACGAGTTTAAGCCCAATTGCAAACATCGTATTTTTATTTTTTAGAGCTGGCCAGTAATTATAAAGATGATGGAAATTTCAATTATAAATACAAAAATTACAGACTAGCCATTCTGAGTTACACAGAGGGTATAAGGACTAATTGCGGGGACACTGTTTTAATGGCGCAGCTTTATAACAACAGGGCGGCCGCGAATTTTAAGTTACAAAATTATAGGTATATTTTTGGGGGTACTGTTGGAACATGTAGTACTTAATTTCAATTTTGTGAGGATTATTTTATGTCTGAATCGTAGGTCGAGTTTAAACGATTGTAAGTTTGCTATAAAACTGAAACCCGGTTATACCAAAGCGGTAAGTAGAGCAGCTACTTGTTGTTTCCATATCAAAGATTACGAACAATGTATCGATATGTGCAACCTGCTTCTCGACGAGTCTCCCACAGACAAAGGAATTTTGAAGTTAAAGTCGCAAGCTGTAGCTGACAGAGTAAGCTATACTTGCAAATGAATCTACAGAAAAGTTGACAGTATTTTACATTCCAAAGTTTATAGGAACAATTAAAAAGAAATAACCGGAAGCTGGTTAGATTAGAAAAACAGTTGAACAAGGAGGAAGAAGAGTTGATACGTGTCATAAGAGATAGGAACATTAATTTCGAATTACCTGACGGGAAGAAACAACCAGATCTAAAGGATTTAGAGCCATTAGTGCCTGATGTACAACAGTATAAAGTTCACATGGATGCAGAAAGTAAACTCATTTGGCCAGTTATAATATTATATTTTGAAACAGATGAAGCTGATTTGATACAGAATTTCCATGAGGATACATTGTATGCTTTCATGTTATACAAGCATTTTAAATGATTATAAAAAGTGGTATTAATGGTTCCATTCATTGAACTTGTTTAAACAGGATGATAGACCAATTAGAGGAACTATATAAAAAGCCACCTGAGTGGGACTGGCAGGGACGCTATACCCTTCAGAATATAAATGTTTATTTTGGAGACAAATCTATGGATTCTCAGTATAAGATAAACGTCCACGATTCTCTGCGGAAAATATTGCAGGACCCGCGGTAAGTTCGAAAATTGAAGCACGGACAGCAGGAAATCAAAATTACGAGTAAAAGATCAAAAAGGAAATTAAAAATTCCAGAATTATAGTTCGAGATGGGACACCGATGTTTGCGGTGTTTGTGAAATCAAGCGATGCGGAGAATCAATTTTTAAACAATTAAAGGTACGTAACTCTATTCGTAGCTGGTAAAGCAAAATTCCAGGGTTCGATTCTCGCCAGTTATACTTATGTTTTTTTGTCATTGCATACAGGTCCCTCAAATAAATGTGTTAAAAACAATTGAAGTTGTTTCAATTATTTATACCTTTCCGTTACGCGATTAAGTCTTCCCACAAAATCTACAAATATTACTAATTAGCGGTTTTTCCATTACCGCGAAAAAACCAGTTTTTTTTGCACCTTCACAATACCAAATAAATAACAGGCCCACTAAAGTAGAAGGGACCGACAGAAGGAAGGTAGAGGATCGAGCAGTGGTGCCACCTGCACCTGCCAGAGCCAGGTGGGCATAAAGAGTCAGGGCCTCAGACAGATATTCAGTACAACAAACGCCTTGGAACGTGCAGATACTTCCCAACGCGGTCCCTCGCATAATTGCTACGAAGAAATTGTGCTAATACAGATACGAAAAAGTGTTGTGTTAATACGTACAATCGACAATATTGAACATCGATTGTTCATCGGTGAATATTGAAAATTACACGGTTGAAGTTTGATGTGAGAAAAAGGGGTATCTTTGCAGCGTGGGAGAGAGGCGGAACTGGACGCAAACGATGCCAAAGCAATGCAGGTAAAATTACCTTTACCTCGTTTGTTTGTTTTTTTGTATCTTTTTGCAATATTTTTCCGCGAATGTGATTCAAGGATACGTATTAAATATTGAACCTTCGTTCCACCGGCTTCCTGGTACGTCTTTGTCTCCAGGAAGAAATTTAAAAGACATTCGCTCTTCCCTGTGTTTGAACGCGATATTTAATATGAAATGATTGAAATCTCGTGTCATGCTAGCTCTCGGGACGAGACGGTGCCTCGTTGAATTACTGCGTGGATAGATCTGTAAATCTCGTTTTTCAACGGTGTAGTCGAAATGAATATTTAATTCCACGGCAAATGTAAGTCTGTTATATTAACCAGATTACGCCCCTCCGTTGTATAATTCTGCTGAACTTTATTGTCACGTCGGAAGAGACTCGAAATTGTAATACGCGTTGATTCCGTTCGATTCGAATCCTATATGAAATTTAAAAGGAAAACAAACAAGTGTGTGGAATTATTGCAAGATCGATTAAAATCGCGAGCTTCCGGGTTTAAAAGGTTTTTCTTTCGAAAACAACCGGCATGCGTGACCGAGCAGGAAATTAAAAAAAAGAAACGCATTCACGGAGTGAATCAGTGCCAGATACACTACAAACCGACGTAATGTTATTAGTACATACCGATGAGACAATGGCGTATGTTAAATTATTCATGAGGTCATTGTTGCATCGTAACGCAGATTCGAGCGTGATGAAACCTTTCGCGTTTCAACTCGCCAAAATTCGAGCCCGATTGCCAGCCGTTTTCATTTTACGCGGGTTCTATTCGGTTCTGTCCCGGTGGTCGTAAAAAAAAATTAACCGTATGCACATCGCAATTAAAGTTATCCGGTGCACCGTAAAAAGTATCCCGTGAGAAGAATTTCGTAATGGAATTATTTCTGGAAGAACCGTAAGGAAATTACGTATCGTACTATACGTATTCTTAACTACCTTTCTCTCATCCTTCACCCCCACCATTTTCTTTCTTTCTATCTCGTCCTTGCAAGATGCTTCTCCTATGACGAACGGGTCTCGTTTAATCGCGATAGAAATAAAAGAGGCAAACACGAACAGGCATCGATCACCCATTTCGATCAAATTAATAATCGATATTTTAGATGGAACGAAATATACTCCATCCTTATTCCTGCCGTATTCTTTATTAGAAAGAATGAAAATATTCGCATACTATTCATACGAGGATAAAGTAGACAGGATAAAATTATTCCCATCGGCTAAATTCTATTTTAACAATTGAAAGAAAAATTGAAGTCAGCCAACACGAACGTCAATGCTATCACAAATTGGCAATAAAAAGTAAATTTCACGAGTATGTATCGGTTGATACCCGCAACTTCATTATCTAGGAAAACGTGTTACGCGAGTGGACAGGACAAGAAACAGGCTGGTGAAGAGATGGCGGAGGGACGGTTACGTGTCCTAGTTTCGCGGGCTTACGGTGGACCACGATGCATCTTTGTTCGATGCCCCGAAGCAAATGGCCAGTATATGTCGAAAGAGTTGCGTCAGCGGGAAGAAAAATCCATGAACAGGACCGGTTGTAACGACGAGTCAATCTGTACGAGAGGAAAAAATGCTGAGATATCGTGTGCGAGATAGAGTCGCGTTACGTTCAGAGAGACATACCAAAGATAACTATCTCGAACCTGTGCCGATGAACGCCGGCAAAAAGAGAAATTCTCGGACAGAAAGAACGGTTTACTGGAAAATACCGTACACGCGATTCTCTGCATCTAATATCCCATAAACTTTAATTAAAAGGCGCGATTATTAGCCCATCCCGTTTCAATACACGATATGCAACCGTGAAATGCAGCATTTCGTATTTAGAAGGGTCGCCGTATTGTTGAAATTGCCAGTGAATTGTCCCGAGACAAACAGAGATCCCACGAGACGTGATTTCTGCACTTTCTCCTCTGCTCTAATTATTTTATCTATAAACACGGTCGGGGCACATGCGAAAATAACATCTCTCTCATTTGATCCCCTCTAAAGTTGTGCACATACTACGTATAGTTTGCCCCGGCCGAGTTAATGAAAGTGTTGAAAAAGGAACGAGAGAAAGTAAAATGAAAATATTGAAACGATACTTTTTTGCTCAGTTCGCGTTGTCTTTTTTCACTGCGAAATTTTGTTTACTTTCTGTCACTTGGCCGAGAGAGGGAACGATCGAACCGGCAAAACTATGTCTCTCGATAGAGGGCAATGTGGGCAACGACACAATAGAATTACACTCTGATGCGTTTCATCCCATGCAAGACTGTCACGAGCAGGTAGATTCAGATCGTCTCTGACTCTCTCTTTGTCAAATTATCCTCCTTCCCTGTTTTTCTGCCTCTCGCGCTCTTGCTCTTTTTTTTTACGACTGGTGACGTTTCACACGACACACACACACACACGTGCATGCATACGTGCATAGTTACGTAGCTGCATCGCTGCATGTTCTAACGGCATTCAGTCGACCTCATCATTCGGCTTTTCCATATTCAGTCACACAGACGCACACACTTGTTCTTGTATTTTCCTTGGTCTTACATTACTTTTGCCAATTTCTGCTCCTCTCTTCTCCGTTTCATCCGCGCACCTTTGTCGCATCGTTATTTTACAGATTCTTCCCCGCTGCAGCTCTCCCTCGACCATTTTTTCCCTCGCTTTTTCCCGCGACGGTTTCCATCCATCTATCATATCCACCGGTCCCTTCGCGCCTCTTCTTTTATTCCCTTTGTAAGCCCGATTCTTCCACATTTTTGTCCGCGACGAAAACTGAGGCCACTGATTAAAACCGAATACCTCTTTTTTCGCCGCTGGTGACTGTTGAAAAACAACGACGTCAATTTTATTTCGATTTTTAGTCCAACGCCCCGGCGTTTCGGTGGCTTTGACGCTCTCCGACCGTTATACCGACATATTTCATAATTAGTACGTTTCCAGGCCGATTGGCGCCGCGGTGATGCGATTAGAACAGATTTTGGAAGGGAACGGCAAAGTGGCGTGGCAAATAAGGACTCTGTCGATTGCTTGCTAACACCTTGGATGCGACGTCTACTGTATACTCACCTCGTGTAATTAATAGGATATACGAATGACAACTGCGTACAAGTAAAGATTAGATATACTCGGTAATTAGGCTTCATCGAGAGACGTGTCGTTTCTTTATGCCTCGCGGTATATAATGCCAGCGCAAATAATATGAAATCCATTGAAGGGACATATTAATCGTCGTGTAATCATTCCGTTTTTGTGCCAATGAAAAGGGAAATGTCCATCGAAGCGTTCATTTAGACTTCCTCCCATCGCTTATTACCCGTTCTCTAGATAGAAACAGCGGTCGTTATCGTTTTTCATTAACATAACTGGTATTAATGTCAGCAATGCCGCGCCAAGGTTTCGATTACGAAAATTACCTGGACCACGATCATCGGAGACCAGTTCCGATGTAACTTGTTCTCGTTTCTAGTCACGAGAACACACGTTCAACCATCCACGAATTTTCCTATTTAAAGAAAAATCTCAACAGGTTTGCCATTAGCATCGATGAGTGTACACGCATAATATGCGTGTATACATCGGTTTGTTTTTTGCTCGCCGACTCAAGCGCCACCCTTCACGAATTATAATTAGCCTACGCCATTTCCGGTCAGTATAACTCCGCCGGGAGAGAAACGGACGGTAACGGAGGGACATTTGAACAATTTAAACAAAAAGAAGGCGGGAAAACATTGCAGCACGTGACTCGCGCGGACGTGTGAATGCAATATATGTATTACGTTCGTGCAATTGCTGTTCCAGTTACGTCGACAATGCTACACGGCGTTATTCATGAATATCAACGTAAACTCATTCTGCGGGAAATGAAAAATAACTTGGTAGGGGGCGCGAAAGGAAGTGCGATTAAATGGCCGGGGGGTGCGGATTGAAAATAGATTACACGTTTCGTAGGTGAAATATCTGATTTCTTCGAGTTTTTATCGATGATATGTCGATCAGCGGCCACGGTGGCAAAGCTCTATTACTTTTATTCGCGTGTTACGAGTTGTTACGATACAATATATATACGTGTATGCAAATCGTCTCATTATTTCGACCTTGCGATTTACTTGGACCACATTGTTTACAGTTGACACAACGCGAAACGGCGAGAACAAGGAAACAGTACGCTGTACGACGCAATCATCGAGAAATCTGGACGGCAACCGATACACGAGAAGAATCCCGTGGTTTAGTGGATACAGGCACGACCACCGTTCGATACAATAAGTAAAAAGAAAAGAGAGGAGAGGGACGAACAAACGGATCTATACGATACATATGACGTGACACCATTTCAGGCACGTACGTGTGTCGATCGTTCGTCACAGATTCTGCACTTTATTACAAATCGAGAGAAACTAGAAAATTCAATCTCCAACTGAATTTCGACTTCGACTCCTACATATACAGACATACACGCGCACACGCACATTCTTCATTCAAGAATCGTCAGCTTACCGCTAATTCCGCACTTATCGCCACTTACGCCATCTTTCCGATACAACTGGAATACAGGATTAACGGATATAAAGAGGGCGTTCGTTAAGCGTTTTACGATTTCACCGGAACGAACGTGGTCCAATTAATACGATTACTATGCACGAGGAACTCCACACTATCGTTACGGGACCGTTGAAATTTTCATTCGAAAGGGAAGCTTAATGGGATCTTAACCGTCCTGTGAAGAACGCGTCGTGTATTTACTTAAGTGGTCATCTAGGAAGCATATATAAAAAGAAGAAGGAAAAAACGTAGAAAGAAAGAAAGGTAGAATAAAAGGAGATCACAGGAAGGAGGGCACCCTAAGCATGACACGAAGTGCATCGCGAGAATATTCATGAAAAAACACTGAGGGCACACCCTAAGTTAGAAAAGGATCTCCCTTTATCATTCAAAGCAGCCAGAAGGAGGATACACACACACGGCGCTTCGCTGTTTCATGCAAATACATCGTTTTCGCCTAACTTCGCACGGTGGCCGGTGAAAACTTTCAGAGCCGCGTATACACGAGCGTGCACTTAATTGACAATTAAGCAAGGGAAAGAAAAGCGCCGGAGGGGACGATTCTACTCGTTTTAAAATACCCGCAGAAGGGGTTCAACGGGAAAACAATCTCTCCAGTACTAAGAACGGACGGTCGGGTGAAAAATTCAATTGCGGTCTTGAATCACGTCCCTTGATAAAGAATCGCCGGAAAGGGATTTTTCCTTTCGCTCACCCGGAAGCTCCACCCCCTCCCCCCACTCTTTCTTTCCCACGATCTTCTGAAATAGTAACCGCTTCGGTGTCCGGGTAACCAACCAACGCCATCTGAAATTTATAATCGGTTAGACTATCCTACCGTGCACGTTGCTCGACAGAACGGCCATTCTCGATCTTCTTTCTCGTTTCGGCCGACCATCTCGAGGCGGCCATCAATCTTTCATAAACAGGACAAATATTCGTAACGGTGAAAGGAGTGCCGTGCCTTTTGAAACTCTACAAAATTACACGCAATTTCGTGACTCCGACGAAAGGAACAAAGAATTCGCCGTTAATACAATCTACTGAACTGTCTCTATTAATCTCCTCCTCGCCGGATTAATCTTCAGGACGCTACTCGAGCGTTCGAGATCGATCGTCATCTTGCCCGAGGGTGGGGGCAAGTTATCTTTTTCTTTCAAAACGGTGGAAAAGAAGTCACGAAACACGGCGAACCACTACGGTATCCACTACACGGGCTCGTACGCGTACAGCAACGGAGCACCGAGCGTGTACAGTAGTTATCCGACAAACGGTGGCTTCGTGCAGTCTAATCTCCATGAAGACTACCGGCCGATTTACTTTTACGTAGCGCAGCCCTATACTATACCGTATACATTCGCCAAGAGGCCGAGGCCGTCGTCTCTGGTGAGGCCTGGCAAACCACCACGTAGCAATTGTCGCGTGAAGTTCTCCAAGAGGCTGGCCAACGGTGACTTCTCGCAGAAGGTCAAACAGGGCGAGTTCTCGAGGAGCCTCAGCCAGGTGCAGTTCGTGGAGGGGCAGGGGCAAGGTACTTATTTTCATTACTTTATTCGCGGTGCTCAGATTTAAGAAGCTTTTAAGGGAATTGTAAATTGCTCGTGGAATTTGTATCTGACTTTTGTTCCTTTTCGGGGTAATTAAAGTTTGTTTTATTTACAATTATTGTCACTGTTTATTAATTAGCGAATTACTTACTCTTTATACCTTGGCTTCAGCCTTATTTAAAACCTTGTTTCCAATTGCAATTGGCCATTGTTGATATTAAGTGAAGTTCGAAAGATCCTCTGCGCTGCGTGCATTTTACAAAAAGTGGGCCAAACAGACACGTAAAGGGGGTGAACAGGTGGTTACGATGTATTCTTCGTATAATGCCGAGGTAAGGGGTGAAAAAGTTCGCGGCGCTTTCACGAGGCTGTGAATTTTTCCAGCAGGTCGGATAATTGTTGCGAAAGCGGCATAGTTTCAGTGGCATAATTTAAATAGTTGCTGTCGTCAAGTAGAACTACCGATGCCCAAGCGGAGAGCGTCTTGTTCACGTCTATAAAAGCGGGGCGCGTGCGAGGCGCGTCCACGGCGTTTAACTGAAAAGAGAAACTGCTTGAGAGAAAGGAACATTCTCCAAATATGAGACACCATTTTCAATGAGCCCACGAGGACGGAGACACGTATACAGCTGTATTTGGACAGACGTCGTGCACTGTCCGCGAACGGTTTTCACATTTACACGGAAAAGGAAACACGTTGCCCGGGGCATTAACGATTAACGTTGCGCCGAGAGTCCTCTGATAAAAGAAAGGCGACGTTTCTGCACGTACGTTATTCTCGACTGGCGGGGAATACTCTATCGCGTAGAGTCCAGGTCGAATCTGACGCACAGTATATATTTTTACTCGCCTCTTAGTTTACTCGCGTGTCACTAGAATTCGCTATATCTCCATCCGCCTCTGTTTATTCAAGAGTCACTGGAAACCTTGGATCCTTGGAACGTTCATTCCTCCTGGACCCTCAGAATTCTTCTCTGATCCAAATACTCACAAATACTCACTTGTCAGTACTGTAGTTATGCGTATATGTGTGTCTGTGTGTGAGTGAACCTTTGTGTTATATGGCCATGCGTTAAATGGTGCAGCCATAGCGTGGCTGCGTAGTACTATGTTTTTGTTTTTGGGGAGAGCACTGTCGCTCTATGACAGTGCCTCAACGATCAGTGGCGTTAGAGCCTACGTAGCATAAAGGAGGTTTAATAAAGTTAACCTCTGGCTTACAGCACTTCGACTTAGATTCTACATGTTTAAATATCTCCATTCCAGTATTTACCTCTCCAGTATTACCGGCATTAGTCTTGCAACCGTCTCCAATGGTCTCACACACTTTTCATCTCACGGATCCCGCCATCAGTGAGATTGTCGGTGCTCGTTTATTCTTCCATTCGTAAGGCCGTACGACAGTCACGTTTATCGTGCAGCCCGGCGTAGACTTGTTTACACAGCGCGTGTGTCAGATTCGCTGTAGTTTAATTAAACCGGGGAATGCGCCGTGCACAAATTCGTTTGCCGTCGCAGTGTGCAAACTTCATTGAAGTTTCATGGGCCGGTCGCTCTCAGAATGAGAGGAATGCGAGCCGTGCATCCGGTATGACTTGCTACTCCTTTCTTTCTCCTCTGTCCAGTGATCTCAAACTATCCGAAGGCTGGCTCGCCCCGTGAACCAAGGATGACGTCGATGTTTCGAAGGGGCACGATCTTCGCGACGTTCTTCTTGTCCTTGCTGGGTGGAGGCCTCGTCTGTGCCGCCCTGGTCACGCAACACTGGGTGGAGGCACGACCCTTGAGAACACCTAATCCCCAAGAAAGTGCTGGCAGGGTTCACTTTGGCCTGCTTCAAGGGAAGAAGGAACTCAACGTCGCTTACGGCTGGAGAACTTATCACATCTCTGGTGAGTCCTCTTGTTCTATATCTCTTTATTTTGTTCTGTTTGGTGATGGATCTTGCTGGCGAGTTTGGGGAATTTTTTATTTCTGCGATTTCATTGCGATTGATTTTCTTGAGACCCGTATTGATTGTACTGGTTGTGAGAGTTCTCAAAAAATGTCACACTGTATGTGCGCAGTGTTGGATGTGAAATATTTGAGATCCAATGGGCCAGCGTTTCAATCTTCAATTGAAATTTGGATGGATCAATACAATACACATTTATTCACTTCGACTACAATTAAAAAATTCCGATGAATCTTACTTACAATCAGCGAACTTTGCACCCACAGTCATTTAAACGGTGCATACAGTTTGTTGGCGGTATTCTGTATTTTTTAGATCACTTTCTATTCGGATATTAGCGAGTTTTTTATTTCTCGTATCTCCTCTGTAAACTTTGATCATGCGTTGGATCTTCTCCAAATATCCTGTATCAAACTATTGGAACATCCTGTGCTTGCACTTATCAAAGCACCATCAAATGCGTTTCCAATTACTATTGCAACTCTGCGTTACGAGTTTAATGTCACGGTTAATGGCTCAGATTCGCTTCGTCCCTGAACTGTTAATATGTATACACTCTCTACTCAAGGAGTACCATCGTTTTCTCTTCCAACTGTTTTTACGGTCTCCATGTATTTGCTCCACCAAGCATGGCTGTTATGCTACTTCTACGACAGAAACGCATTACCAGGTGTTAATTAAACTGCTTTCCGCGTCAACTGCTTTCCGTGCGTTTAGAGGCCTATGCTTGATCTTTTTATAGATTCTATTTCATATTCAAGCTGTTGTCAGTTTGATTGACCTGTTTATTTTCAAGCTGTTGGCAATTGCGTAATGGACGATTGTTTTAATGCTGATAATTATTGGAAACGTTTGACACGTTCGCTGTGCTCGTTTTGGATTCGTATCGACACGTATTTTTATGATACCCGTGGAAAATAATCTCGAAATTTCGAAAGTGGTACAGTATGACAAAATTTGTTTTATCATTAAAAAATAGGAAGTTTGACACGTTCAACTGTGCTCACAATGAGTAAAGAAAATCTAATCAGTATTAAACGCGTTAAGTCGTATTGTATGCAAAATTATTTTAAGCTTATTTCGCAAATAAATGTCGCGATCTAAAATATCCAAATTATTCAGAATCTACGTGTACAGAAATATTGTAGATTTCGCACGAAAATAATTCCATAACCCATTGCCAGCCGCAATTAAAAAAAAAAACAAAAATCAAATTAACTGTATAATTAAAATAGGTACAGTATAGTTATTAAAATGGAAAAATTTGAAAATGTGTCTCAAAAATGGGACATTGGCGGATAATGGGTTAACGCATAGATGCCACAGGCAATGGGGGATCGAATTAATGGTGAACCCGTGGCATCAATTTTAATTGTTACAAATAATTGTCGCGTCCTCTACGAATTATTTCAGACTTATTTCGCGGCCAAACTTAGAGTTCAGGGATTGTAAAATATTGAGAATGCGGGCTGGTATCTAGTTCAGGTGACTGCCAACCGCAATGCTTACCAGGAAGTATCGCCGTTGTTTACTCAATTCAATTTACTATGAAGTTTATGAGTTAAAACACTGACCACGTAGTTTTTCGCCACGATCGTGTACTGGACACGGACACTGGTCTGTTAAATTATTCAATCTGTTCTCCGCTGGCTAATCTGAGCTTCTGACGAGTTTCTCACCAGCGACGCGGTTTACATAACTTTCCTTCGACGGGAATGTGATTCTTATCTTGGATAGAAAAAGAACAAGGGGCAGGTACAATGGCCTGGGCTAGTTAGGTGGTGACATCGGTCGATGAGATTAATCTTGATCATTTCTTTATCAATATATATTTTTGATGATATCGATCAACGATATTGCTTGCTTTCCTAATTACGTTTCGGGTAAATTCTTTTTTCTCGTGAATGGTGATTGTATTAATTTTCATATTTATTATATTAATGATATTTAAATTTATTATTATTATATTATATTAATATAATTGAATTTGAAATCAAATATTAAACATTCTGAAGGAGAAAGGAAAAGTATATTTCCTCATATCCGTCTTATCGTGGATATATACTTATACTTGAATCAGTGATACAAGTGTAAGTCGCTCTCAAGCAATTATGAAAAAAACCAAGGAAGAAAGTGAAAGATATATTTCTCAATACCGAGAAGTAGAATTTCTTGTATTTAAATATATTTTTAATAGCATTCCTTTGTGCAGTGCAGTTCACATCAAAGATTAATTAATTACATTTTGCATAAAAATTAATTTTAATATATTATATATAGAAGAATCAAATTTTCGCAGTCTGAATCGCAAAAGTGGCAGCCCTATATATTAGGTAGACCTAATATACTGTAATTATATATATTGTAATAATAATAATATATATATTAATATATAATATATTTAAGAAACCTAATCATTTTACACGTCGATTTTTCTTCGCCAAGTTATTATTTGAAGCAATTAAAAAAATCGTGGATACTTTTTCTCTGTACACCCTGTACACCCCTGGCGATACCGGGGTCGTAAATTCTGTTGGATAGTTGGCCCAGACCGGGGAATCTCATTCAGCATAACTGTACCTGCACACGATTTCTGTGCTAGATGGCGAACACCAGAGTCACCCTCGTATCTGCTATAAATCTACCATTTGATAATCGCCGTGCTTGGATCAGTTATACGTTTCACTGCGAGCTGCTCGATCGGCGGGACCGTTTCGTTAATGCTCGTAAAATCGTGTTATAAAACCGTGTTGGCTGTTGACAAATGGCATTTTATCCGGCAGACGCGTTTGCTTCGTATGTTTCGATTATTTTCCACGTCGATTCTACTTGTCTATAAATGTACATATTTTTGTTGTTATTTTCCGCGTGCGTGTTTAGAATTTTATTGGCTTAAGGTTTCTGTTTGCTGAAGACGCGAACGATTATTTATTCGTTTATTTGCTTATACGGGCCCATTAGTACAATACTTAATTATTTGTGACAAGGTGAGGTAAGAATTTTGTATAAAATAAATATCACTAGAATTGAAGGATTAAGGAGATTAAAGTAGTTTAAGTCATTTAAGTGGAAAATTATGCAGTGATCGTTTAAGAGAAGAAGGAGTTGAATTAAATAGATCGATACACGAAGTGGCGTCATTAACATTAATAATCATTCGGTCGATACCAGTATGGTGTCCCCATTACGTGAATATAATCTTTTGATTTATTATTTTTGATTTATCGCCCATTTCTTTTTCAATTTACCTCTACTCCATTTCTATTTTGCTCGCTACATATAACGCACGGCGATTTTTGCATACCTTTACATTGCCGCCGTTCGACAATACCTGTAAACGCAATCAGCGCTAGTTGCTTTTCTATGCAGATTCCTACGTTTATGGGTTTCGTTGAATTCGTGTGCGTAATACGATTCATCAGGAAATCTAATTACACGCTTTACCGTTAATACCGCAAAGAAACGTTCAAGAGCAAAAAGTTAAGAGCTCCACGCGGATAAATGAGAAGCAAAGATAATCTTTCCTACGAGGAATAATATCCCATCCAGGCATTCCTCGCGATTTCAGTTTCATTTAAAGAAATCCACAAACTCCGCGTCGCGTTAAACGAAACTGACTCCACCCTTATGGTAAAGTTCTGAATTGCCTGACCCATTTTCTTCTTATTACCAACGCTCAAATTCCCGCTGAAAAATGAAAACGAATTATTTATAAAATAATACCTTGAGTGCCGGCATAATTTCAGAATATTTTACCTGTCCGCAAAAAAGAATATACCGACGATATGCATACGGTATACAATTCTGAAACACCGTATTATACGAATAATTATTTAAAACAAAACTGTACTTATACAAGGTGAGTCACGTAATTCGCACACACCAAACGCACTTATCGCAAAACGCAAAATATCTCGTCAACCATTAGGTTTCGGATCACCATAGGTTTATACTTTCCTACCCAAAATTTAACACTCTATCGATCTGCGGTGAGAAAAATGTACCCTTCCACTTGAAATAACAAAGTTGACCTTCGAATCTCCTAAACGCCTCCACTAATAAAAAAGTCACGCTCACCATGCGATACTCCCCCTGATACCCTGCAACTTTCGTATTTAACAATTTCAGATTACATGTATAATTTAAAAGTTATTTGACGTCTGCAAGTTACGTGAATCACCCTGTATAATGGTAAAGCCTGGTGCACACGATGCTCGCGTGTAACGTCAATCCCGACACTGGAATCATTTATTGCCAGAAGGAAACTGTAATCGTGCCGTAAGTGGCGATACAATGGCGGTCCTGGCCACTGGAGCGAAAACATCCGTTCTCCTGTAACATCTTACCCTCAAGGTGGAGTGTATCGGTATACAGGTAATCGACGAGCTATATGCGCACGCCTGAACATTCGCATCGGTTTTTAATTTTTTTAACCGTGGCGCACTTAATTAAAAAATCTGAAAGAAATTGAGAGTAGTAGTATCGATAACACGTACCCACAAAAAAAGTATAATTATAGTTCTACGATTCCTTCAATACAAAATCGGCATTTTTCTTTAATTTTTTCGCAGCTCGGGTTTCCAATTTAAAAATCCGTCAAAATTCTGTAATATGGGCCTTAGCAATTGCAGTGTCACAGATTTTTTTCAAAATTTTTGATGCTCTAAAATGGGAGATATTTAGCATATATGTACTATATTTTTGTTTTTTCTCTGTGACTACCCTCCCAGTCGTTACAAGGTTGGAACTTGGTCCAAATTGCTTTTTCTTGATAAGCTGTCGAATGGCACCTCGCAAGTCGAATTTGCTTTAGGGTCCAATTTAACCCCCTATCCGGCTACATCCTTTCATAGGCTCACCGTGTATAACGGTTCGTCTCACGCGGCATAATTTTCGCACGAGGCCAAACGCAAATTGTGAACCGTACGCATAAGACCGTTTTACGAGGTACAGTTTGGTGCAGCAACGTTTAAAACCATCGCGGGCAATGAATATCATTGATATCGCATTGCGTTTCATAGTGACATAGAACATGGAGAAACATGTAGTTTCCCTGGGACTTAAATTGGTCGAGATTAAATCAGTTTATAACGAATTAATTGGCATTGAATTGCGTTGCATCGCATTTCATGAAGCAGCATATGGAATCTCGTTGATTAACATTTTTTGATACCATTTAAATAGCATACGTTAGACAGATTAAGAGCAATGAATATTATACATTAATAATTTCAAAGCAAAAAGTCTGGGACAAGTCAGTTCGACTTGCTTGGTAGTTCTGCTGTTAAAGACCTTGGCTGATACGAGATTAGTTCGTGATGAACTAGTTGATATTGATTTGCGATATATCGATGATTCGGGCGTTAGTCAGTAAATTCTAATTACTCGAGACATTAATTAATATTAAATTAGCCCGTGATATATAATTTGGATATCCATATCCATTTCATGGAGCGTATAGTCTGGTACATATGTACATCGATTACATAAGGAAGTTAGCTGATGCTAAATTTCTATGCAATTAATCATACAAAATTAATATAATTTTATTCATATTATAATTTAATTAAAAACTGAACAGTTAGGAATCTGAACAATTTTTTGTATAATAAACGATTCGATACTGAATTCGATTTTATTGAGTGCAATCGCAACACTGAGACATGTGTTGGAATTGACTGTTCCAAATAAAGGGCAAAAACATAATCTATTATAAGTGTGATTGTATGGACATGTTTTTACTGTGTCTGGTGCGTGCATTGTGCGTACAACGTCACGGCATAGATGAATCACTCTTTTATTTCTTGATGCTTGCAACTATTATTCTAGAAGTTTTTATAAACCTGATCTGACGTGCCTTCCTGTATACGTGTCTTTAACAAATATAATTTAATAAAATTATTTTATTAAATATTAAAGATTATTATTACTATAATCCACTAAAATGAATCTCGCAATCAGTATCGCCATTTCTCGCTGCAAGAAAGTGGCTCCAATTGTTCCCTTGTCTATTTGGGCAATGATTCTGTAATTCATTTGCAAATACGTTACTGAAAAAAAGAACGAAATAGATCTAATAGTTTAGAGCCACTGCATCGGGAATTTTCATCCTTTTCACCAGAAGCTTATCAGGGAATATTTCTACCCCGAGTTTCGTCTGCTGGCAGCGTGCGAATAAACTGTGGCGTTAAATTATTGCAGATCGTCGAAATTGTTTCGATCCAACGCGTCAGACATTTTGATCTGTTTCTGCAGAAACTTCGCGTGGGACACCCTGTCTGCAGAACCAATTTTCTCGTCGCATTTCCTGTCCCTCGCGAGATATTCGTTTTCCTCGCCAGTAAACGTTCTGTATTGCATCCTCGATTCGCAGAGACAGTATTTCCTTCTGTTCGGCTCCCCTTCGTTCCCAAAATTTTGATCTCGAACCATTTAGAACCTTGGCCCACATATTTAATTAAAGGAATTGAAGTTATTGAAACGAAAATGCATTAAACAGATTTTGTTTGATTCGTCGTTTGCTACCATCGACGTGGTTCTACGTTCATTTATAATTAAATGAATGAAAAAGCTGTTAATTTTGTTACTTTTTATCAATCCAATTTGCATTTGCAACGTCTAAACTCGTGTCCATTTGAAATAACGGGCAAGCCCACAATTTTGCCCAGTTAGAATTTGAGTAGGTTCAAATTTCGGGAGGTTTCAACAAAATATTCCCTATTCTTTTTCCTTGATATTCTCGCGTCGGGATTACTGTATGAGAAAGAGTTAACAGTTTTTCCAAGTTCTCGATGTTCCCAGGTTCAGGCTTCCAATTAGAGTTCACCCTTTCTCCTCCAGTCGACTTCGAAGTTCAATGTACAGATCACAGAACCAATGGAAATTGGAGAATGCCGTAGAACAGTAATTAGACTCTCGTTGCCAAGTAGTTTGACCCAGTGGCAGCTGAGTGTCGAATATCAACCGCGGTGCAATTCTTTCTGCACTCGATTCCCGTCGAACAAATGATACACCCGCGACATTTACTTTCCTGTATACTTTTCTCCGTTAATTTCACAGCCGTGGTAACAGCGACGCAGCAACGGGCTACAGGATATCGATTGTCAGCCGCATTGAAACTTTTCCATCGTACACCAATTTCACCGATTTACCTAGGCGACGTTCTTTACCTTCGCCTATATCGAGTTCCAACGTTCAGGCGCTGCAACAAGGGCTTTCTTTATTTTGTCTGCAATTCTCGCGGAGGCCCGGTTCATAAATCGGACGGCGCACAGAATCGAAAGGGGACGTTCAGGAAAAACAGTTTGTCCTATTGGCAAACTGCCATTTTGCTTTCCTACCGTTTTTTCCATTATTCCCTCGATATCCGTGCTTTCTCTTGCTCTCTTGCTTGAACCTTATGTTAGCAACCAAAATGGAGTAGAAATTCGAAGCTTAGTTATTCAAATTATTTGGCATAAATTTGCTTTCACGTAACATGAGTTGATGTGAAATTGTTCAAAAAATCGAGATCTAGAGCGGTTTTGCGATATTTTATGAAGAACATACAAAAGTTATTCAAGCAAATATAGAAATGGGTACCCGGTTGCTAACATAAGTGTTAATTCCGCTGGGATAAACATTTTTCGATTCAATTGAAACGGCGAGGAGTTTTCCTTTTTTTTTCTTGCTTGCCTGTTTTATTGTTCTTTTCCGTCATTTCGTTTTTTTTTCACCAAGTTACAGCTGTTCAAGTGTCCTCAATTTTACGTCGATTTGATTTCGAAGGCATTTCCATAATTACCTGTACAATTATCGCACCTGTCAACGGTGGGATAATTGAATCGTGAGGTCAATAACAATGAAGGTTTTATTGTAAGGCTACGGCCCGGTCATTGTTATGCGTGTCGCAATAGAATTGGCGTAATCGTTCATTAATTCCTCCTCTGTCCCTGCTTTTCTTGTTCGACATCGTTCATTGATAATCAAGAGAAGAATTAATCGCGTCGATGCACGCGACTGTCGTTCCCTTTGATCACTAAACGTGCCGTACGCCCGACAGCAAAGGCGAATGGAAAATTAAATTATCGTCCATGGAACGGTACTCCTTTATTTTAGTTACCATTATCGCATAGAGATTTTCCGTAGTCGAAATCAATTTAGCCGAGACTCGCGAATACTTGCTGCAAAAAGTATCACTATTCTTCGAATTCGAAAAGAAAGGAAGCACTTCTCTTGTATATTTTTATAAACATCCTTGTAATAGATGAAAGGGTAAGAGAAAAAGCAAAAGGAAGGAAAAGACTAGGGGGATCAATTTATTTAGGGAACGAGGCTAAGAAATAAGTAAATATTATTATTAACATCTCCGTGAACTGTGAAAAAATAAATGTCCAATAATTATTATTATTTATTTATTATTTTATTTTATTATAATCCTTGCCTTTCGGCTTTGGATGACTTCCGGTTGCATCCCACATTCTTCTTACAAACTATTCTTACATTCTGCTTCTCTTAAGTTCTATTTTAATTCTATATCCAATACTTTCTTAAATCTACCTCCCTCCCTAACCTATTGCCCTCCTTCTTTGGTATCGTTTTGCCTTTCCTCCAATGTCCAATAATTATAAACAGCAAAGAAAAATATATATGCATATCTACTCTGGGGGAAATTATTTGATCGAACTCTACTTCTGCTGCATTAACTTTAGTCCATCAGTCCGAGACCTAGGTGTCACTCCAGTCACTCCAAATAGTGGCGATTTTAAAAATACAAGTACCATTCTCTATTTACCCCTTTCGTTAGTAAGAACTATTCTGAAATAGACCTTATCCCCGTCAAATAGGATTAAATAAATAAATAGACAAATATTCCTCGAGAGTAAAAATAATTCCTCCTCGTCGCAATACGACGAACATTATCTAACTTTCGTTTCCACCATTACACACTCTATCTGGATTATTCAACGGCCAGGACGGGGGGACACAGCGGAGAGTTTGGAAACGTCGAGATTGCTTCTAATTCCTTCCCGTTGGTGGTTTCGTCAGCGACAAAAAAAAGAAGTTTTGCGACACCCACGCGTAGAGGCGAGCAGAAGGAACGGTTTGAATGAAGAAAAGCGGGGCCGGAGGGAAGGATTCCATGCGAGAGAGTAGTCGCGACTCTCTGTAACAATAGGAGCTGAAACTGGTTTCTGAGCGTACAAAAATCCATCGCTTTGCGCCTCGTGGTCGACTTTCACGTGCCTCGCCACCTAGCATCGTCGAACGACGATGCTGACCACGGCGAGCATTAAAATGTCCAAAGTTTTCCTCTGAAATTTTTTCTGTCGACTTCCATTTTTCCGCATTATTCGCGTACATATGTATGCAAATCTTGTTTGATCTTCGTACTTGATATAGAGCTCGAGAAACCGTGTCATAGAAATAAGAAGAAACAAACGAGAAAGTTACTAGGATATTCCCAAACGTGTGCAAAGTAAAAGTAGACAAATAAAAAAGATACGTCCATATTAATCTCATATGCTCTTACGTAAAGATTAATTGGAAGCAACTTTTGCATAAATTGATACTCGAATTGAATCCGTCCGGGAAGAAATTATTCGCCGTGAATAATAAAAAAAAGGAAGGTCTCGTGCACGGTTAAAGGGAATGTTTCAAGTCGTACGCAAGGTATGGCCCGAGAAATTCCACGGATGTCCTTTCGTGGACGTAAGCTGTTAACTTGGCAATTCCCCGAGAAGCCGGCCCGGGGCTAATTAAATAGTCCGTTATTTGCGATGCAACATAACTTGATCTCGCCGAAGCAAGAGTACATATTTACTGCACGCTTAATTATTTATTACGCCCTGTGATAAACTTGAGTTTGCACGCCAATCCAACTGCGATTCGGTTGGCTTGGGTGGAGCGGATGAAATTTTTCCTTCGAATCGGGTACATTCAACATTACGCTAACGAAGAGTCGCTTAACAGTAATAATAATAATAATAATAATAATAATAATAATAATAATAATAGTAATAATAACAGGCAGCTCGAGAATAATAATAATAATGGTACTGACGATGACTAAAAAAAATAAGAAAAATAATAATAGTAGCACCCTTATTTGTCGTAGTCTTCAAACAATGGAATAAATTAACCCGATATTCCAGGAGAAATAGAAATTTTACTTCTGTCCGCCTGCTCTTCATTGTGCATTAATAGCATTGCCAAAGATCCTCTTTAATACCTAGTAATAATAATAGTAATATTAATAGTAATAATTTTGGCGACGATGATTATGATGGATAATGACGATAATAATATTTATCACCCGGCTACTTTGGGAATATTACAAATTTTCCTTTTGTCCCGCCGTTTTTAATCACAAATTGATAGCGTTACCGAAGATGTACCAGTGTTTGAATGCAAACGACCGAAACATAAACGTGAGTTAACGAGGCCCGGATCGTTGATCTTTATTACTGCTACTAAGATGAAGGCAGTGGAAAAGCAATTATTTAAATTAATGTATAAAATGATCGTTCGTCTCGTTTCAGTACCTCAAATGATCAAGCAGGATCCAGCAGTGATGTCTTGGGGCCTTTGGATCAGTACGTTAACAACAACATCGGCCGCCCTCGTCACAGCCGCCCTGGCTGCGTTGCTCGCCGTTTTAAATACAGCGACGTCCCCTAGATCGAAGATCCTTTCGGATCCAGGAGTGTATTTCATCAATATCTTAACGCGTGAGTGTCGAAATTAAATATATAATAATTGTCGTGGCAATAATGAAAATAAGCTCACGATAGCGAGCAATATTATATTTATTTTATTAACTGGAAAGGGTTGCAAAGAAATGTGAATGCTTGTTATTGATTTGAATTATTGATTTCAGTATTAATGTGCATGGCGAGCACGAGCACTTGGCTGGCGCAGTATTACACCAAGCTGTACTTCAACGTTCTTCCAAAGGAGGACATCGACAATATGTGGACCAGTGAAGGTTCCACCGAGCTCGGTTATTCATTCTGGTAAGAGATCCACCATTCTTTCGCTCAACAGAGCCCGCGTATTCACGGTACAAAACTCAGCCAAGCTTCACCGACGGATACCACACTCTTGCGGTCATTGGCAAGTTTTATGCACGCTGTCCGATATCCTGGGCGTTTTTCGATTTCCATTAGTACACCGGCCTTTCAAATCAACGATAGAGTGTATGAATAGAAGAAGCGTCATTGGATTCGTGTATACAGAACGTTACCCGCCAACCGGTCACAAAAGTACCATCCGATTCCAATTATTATAAATTTAGGATAAATTACGATATTGAGGCCTATCGACATTTATCCTACAGGGTGTTGCGTAACTAACTGGAAGATCTAATGAAATGAGGGGGTTGCTGGGGCGATGCTGAACCACTTTCTCCTTTACGAAAATGTTGGTTGAAGCTTCGTTTTTGAATTATTAACGAAAAACACTGGCCAATCAGAGCGCTCGTAGAGCGCGCGCTCATGCCAGTGGCGCTCAACCGTGCTCGGTCGCGAACCAACGAGCTAGCTCAGCTGATAAATAGGGCGCTCTAATTGGCCAGTGTTTTTCATTCATTATTGGATATGGTGTGTTAAATAAAGTGACCATTATATTTCTCTCAGTCAATGTACTTAAAGCGGCTCCTTTCACTATGAAATTCTCTCTGAAACTGGGCCCACTTGTACCTACGAATGCGTATTGTTTCATTTTACAACCTAGGTGCTTTAGGCTAGCCAAGTGCAGACCCATCTGATCCTCTTACTATCTCTGTTAGTGAGACGTTTAAGAACGTTGAGACAATTTTCTCTAGCGCAACTTGTTTTATTTACCATCACTCCAACAATCCAACAAAAAAGCAGTCTTTAAGCATAGAAAAGTTCGACTGTGTACAACGTATCGAACCAGTTGGATTTCTAAAGGGATGTCTTTGAGACGGTCATAATATCCGCCCGTTGCTGTTACAGGCTCGTCGTGTGCGCCGGTGTGGTGCATTTAATCAGCATAGCATTAGTCGGCTGGGGCTCGGGACGGGACAAGATTGAACGACTGGAGACAATTCCGGCACTGGAGGAAAAAACCGCCGCGGCAATAATGCTGTATTGAATCCGCCAGACCCTCGAGACTCGAACGACTCAAAGGGAGAAAGGATCCATTAAAGAAATTACACAGCACGTTGTCGCGCTCACATCGAGGCATCAGCAGTCGATTAAGCAGAAAGCAGGCTGCCGATAATCCTGCTCTTCGTGTAACAAGTTCCTAGATGTTTGTTAACGACTTGGCGTCGTAACTTTTCTGGGCTGCGCCGTTCTAGTGGTTTTTAGGCACACGCGAGTTGGGACCTGTGGCACACCGTTGGAACGGTTTCGAGCAGGTGTGTCTAGCAACGGTGGTCACTGTTGTCGCCAACGTAATGTTTGGGAAATACAGATTAAAATATGAACGATTTGGAAAAATGAAATAGATGTAGCGACTGCTTATTACAATCTATATTTCCTGAACGAGACGTTCGTGTGCCATAATATGTGCGTCCCAGCTGGCGTTGGTTTTGATACTACAGTCCTGCTTTTTTCTGTTTTGTTGAACGAAAAATAAAACGACCACGCCAAAGGGGATATGTATATCGTTTTTCAACGTTGTTAATACATATTCATAGAAGGATTTGGGGTATTCTTCGTGCACGAATTGAATTTTTATACGTTTCCAGTCGTTACCTATACGATGCTCGATGAAACGTGTAAAACAAAAAAAGAACCAACGTAAATTTTACTCGCGTAAAGTCGAATTTAAAATGTGGCGCAGTCGAGCGTGAAATAAAAAGGAAGGAGGAGAATTGGCATTTTTTTGTAACGTTGCGATTGGAATGCAGTTGTTAATTTGAGCGTTTCATTTAAAAACGTGGCCGCTGAAATTATTGAGACTGGAAACTGGGCCGTGTAATTGATCATTTTCTGACGCGGAATTATGAGCTTGCACCGTAATATCGGGTGATCCGAAATATCTTGAATAATTTGGGATGCGTTTGACAAAGCGTATGCCGTAACACCGTGTGGAACTATGATACTGTATTTTTCGTAAATAGCTCTACTGTAACAAATGTGTAGTATATTTCATTCATCATCATCGAATCATGTTCAACGACTTATTATCTAGAATATTTTTGCTACTCGTTTCTATTCTTCGACCGTTTGGAATACCTATTTTTCACACGCATTTGTTAGACTATAATTAATTATGTTCTGTCTTGTTTTTTTTCTCCATACAGTACACAATTAACAATTAGATTCGTAAGGATGACGTGTATCTTGCCCTTTAGGTAAAGGAAATGATGAAAAAAAAATAGGTCGTCGATTGTTTTAGTATACAACGTGTTTTTGTCGTTCCTTTTTTTTTACGACAATGAAACGACAAGTCAACTTAACCAAGGTCACAAAAGAACCTTTCTTTTCTTGAAGTTTCGTAGGATGTAAATAGAAATGGAGTTTGATACTCTGTTGTGATTTATTTATTACGTAGTATCTTAATTATTAACTATACCATAAATGTAATAAAACAATTAAAAAGACAATACGAATAAGATGCGTAGATTTTCATTTATACCATGATAAAGAGGTCTGGCTCTTATGTTCGTCTCAAAACTCTGACATGTTATATCGTACAAGCTAAAAAATCGTTGCCACGGATGTGTGCCGATGGCTATCATAAATCCTTCAAAGTCGCGGGATTGTTCATTTTCTTTCTTTCTTCCCGAAGGAAAGGTACCGCGCGATGCATACCGGGTTTATAAAAAAAAAATTAACGTAAGAATTGGGACACAAGAGAACTTTATTCATGTTTTGAGACTTTTAACCACTGCCATTAGGTTCAGCCTATCCAATTCAGTGTCATCAGCACTCATACAGTTCACCATCCCTTCTGCTCTGTACATTGATTCATACTTCGTATGCGATACGCTAATTCGGTTTGTATTGTATACAGTCTAACTTTTCTGAGTTTATCTTTACTTTTCGGGTTTTTTCTTCTTTACAAGGCTAATACATTACAATGCAGCGTGGTCGATTTAGAAAATTTGTTATTGCGTGGTTTAGAAAAATCATAAAAACTCAATCTCATCGTCGTGTGTTCTAACATTACGTGTCGATCGGTAGTGTTGGTTCGTAATGCGCGTGTGAATTGATTACGACACCATCGATCTTTGTGCTGGTTGTTTTCTGTTTCCGTTATAGTACGAGTATGTTTCGAAGAGAAATTGAAGCGGTGCACAAAACAGTAGAGTTGGGCCTATCAGTAGTTTCAGGCAAATGTCTAACTGCGTATGCACTGTTCTCGTAGGATAATAAACGTTGCCTCTATAGGTAGATGTCGTCTCCTACGTTAACGCCGGCTCACCTGGGACCATCCGTCGTCCTCTGGAGGTCGTCTTCTTTCGTCCTGTTTAGGTGGAAGTCTATCGTCTTTCGGGTCGTCTCGCCTATCACACATGTGTATATATTAACATTTATTCCCCTACACTTTATTCCACGCAATCTAATTAAGTTACGAATTAATAGAACGATACTTACTTCTCGTCGCGTCTTGGCAAATCTCGTGGAGAGTTTTGCATGCCATCGACCTTGTCGCGCCAATTTTGACTACTAGTATTACGCATCATGTCGTCGCGACGTGGGGCACGACGCTCGGGCATTCTGCCACGACCACGGGATCCATCCGCCATTGGGTCACGTGGAATTTCACGCATCTATAGAATATTTCAAAATATATTCCACCATGACCAGCCGCGACATAACAAATCATAGTAATCAACGAAGAAACTTGCATTCACCGAACGACCGTCCATTCCACGATCTTTATCTATTCGATCCCTATCCCTTATATCGTCCTTATCGTAGTCGTCCTTCCTCCATTTATCTGCATTATCTTTTTTCGGTTTCTCGTCGTCTTTTCGCCACTTGTCCGCGTCGCGCCTCTTCCACCGCATAGACTCATCTTTAATACCGTCATCCTTCGGCTCAACGGGACGACGCCACGACATTTCTGCCGAAAGAGAAGTAAACGTAAGAAAATGAAATAATTATACGAAGCTTGTATTTATTGAGAATAAATCATCACACACCTGACTTTTCCTGCACACGATGACGTTCCGGTTGTCGTTGTTGTTGCGGCTGCTGTTGCTGTTCCCCGCGTCTCCATGCACCCGACACTTCCTTGTCCCTCTGCCTATCCTCCTCCAACTTCCGATCTATCTCAGCTTCTCTAGCCCTAGCGATTTCCGCCTGTTTCTCGAGCTTAGCCAAACGTTCAGCTTCCTTCGCCTCTTCTTCTGCACGCCTTGTTCTCTCCTCTTCTTCCCTCTTCGATCTCTCTTCCTCCAAGCGTCGCTTCTCCTCCTCCTGTTTAATACGCAGCTCCTCCATACGTCTTCTCTCAATCGCTTCAGCCCGCTCCTTCTCCCACTTAGCCTTACGATCCGCCTTGCGCTCCAGTTTACGTTTCAACAATCTGCTCGCCCTCTCCTCGTTCAACACCTTCTCGAACTCCTCCAGTTTCTCTAAATAAATACTCTTACGTTCGGCCAATATCTTCGCCAAGAAACTATCGTGATCCTCCTTCATCCTTGCCATGCGTTCACGAGTCGTGACAGCCTGCTGTCTCTCCTCAATTGCAGCCGCTATTCGTTCAGCCTCCTGCTGTTCCCAGCGTTGCTTGGCCAACTCCATCTTCTCCTCGACCGCCTTCTCCAGCAGTGGTATCTCCTCCAAACGTTTGGCACGCTCCAGATAATCGATCTTCTTCTCCTGAGACTTCAATTTCTGTTGCATCTCCCTGCGCTCCTTCTGCAGCTCCTCCGCCTCGCGAGCCGCAATCTGTTCGGCGTCCAGTTTCTTGATCTCGTCCTCGTCCAACTTCTTCAGCACCTTCTGACCGTGACTAGTTTGAGATATCTGTTGCATCTTCTCCTTCAGGTGGCGATCCTTGATCTGTTGGATCTCGCTCTGCTGCCGTTTCCTCTCTCGCTCTTCCCTCTCCTGTTCCAATCTCTTCTGCTCGGCAAGCATCTGCTGCCTCTGCAGCTCCTCCTGCCTTCGCATCTCCTCTTCCTCACGGACGGTGTTTATATGCTCGATGTACTCCTTTCTTTCTTCTATGATCTTATGCCTGCCCAGGATTCTCTGGTGTTCCTTCATCTTGGTTTCATGGTAATGCCCTACCATAGCGGTGCGCAACTTCTCCCTCTCAGTTTTCTTCTTGTGTGGATTGATGATGTTGATCGCACGGTGCAGCACGGTGGCCATATTTACCAATTGGCAGCGAATCTGTTCAGACGGCATCGCCTGTAATACAGGACCATCCGGGTGGTCTTCTCTCTGGGCTTCGGATAGATCGACACCGAAATGCACACACTTCTTCCCGTGGTTAATTCGTATTTGCATGTCGTTGTATCTTACACAGTCCACCAGCAGGCGTTCCAAATGGAAGTCTGTCGTGAATTTGGCCAGTTCCAAGAGTCTAGCGAACTGTACAGTTTGATAAACTTGCGATATCTGATGAACCAGACGTACAAGCGTCACGTCTTGCAAGGCAGGAATGTACTGAGCCAGGGGACTATTCTCGTCAACCTGGAGCGTCTGTATGACAGAGTCTACACGGCTGCACAGCTCCAGAGGGTGGAACTCAACCTCGAGCCAGGAGTACAATTCCTGCAGCTGCGGTGACGCTAAATGGACGATGTTCAAGCGAACGATATCTTTCAGCAGAGATACTCTGGTCGGTGGTTGCGTGAGTCCTAAAAGTGTCGCGAGCTTTTGAGCCTTCTCTAACGGACTCTTGTCCGTTTCGATGAAACGATCAAACTCAGGATGAGCCGATGGCAGTGGTATAGACAGGGTGGCCAATAGCACACGATTGGCCATTCTCTGCTGCTCCTCAGGGGACATGTTCTTTTTCATGTCACGGGACAGCTGCAGCAATTTAAACAACGCGGCGGCATGGAAAAGATAGTTCCCCGCCTTCCAGAAAACCATAGCCAATTTCTGGTAATAATTGGCCATGGTCTTCGGCACCGGAAGCTTCTTAGACAAATTCATCATACCATGCACATCTTCGGACGATTTGAACGCCTCCTGCCAGAGTTCCATCTGAATCGCGGAATCGAGCTGATTCAGACGCGTTTCCAAGTTCAGCTGCTGCGTTTCGGCCCTGTTCATGGAAACGTTCGAGACGAGCGCAGGTAATTTACATATTTCTTCTAAATGTTTTCGCAACTTCTCGCACAGTTTACGAAACTCAGTCTTACGATTGTATTCAAGACAGAATTGGAAGGCCATACGTGCAATATCATGATACAGTGTTTCAACGTGAGCATTAGTTCTTAATAATTCCAAGCACTGGCAATACGACTCCCATAGAAACTTCACCCACGGTGTTAAAATCGTTCGGTCGCTTCTATCTTGAGCGTCTTCGCCACTGACAGCCGACAGCAATATGCTCTCAGGCGTCGCCAAATTATCGAGATCGTCTATGTCTATGACAGCCTGCTGACTCTGCTTCCTCGCCTGATTCGTTTTCTCCTCAGCCATACGCAAGTATCCTCGTATGACGTTTTCTAAACTTCCAACGTTCACAGACTGGAACATATTTCGATACTGAAACAGGCCCTCCTTTGCTATGTGCGACTTCTTTAGTTCCACGCATAGGTCCAGGTATTTGAACATAATCGGTTCTAAGACCGACTCCGACCAATTGTACGTCCATTTTTTATTGCGGAAGACTTCTTGCAAGGTATCTAATGCTCGAGCTCGTTTCCCTACCTCGATAAATTCTGTGGAAAAGTAAAGGACGTACGTCTTTAATGCATCTTAGAAAAAAAATTGCCCAACCGAATTGAACCAATGAAATGTTCTCGACGGGGAGCGAGCAAAAAATATATTCGTAGTTTACATAACAAAGCAAATAAATCTATATCTGTACTGTCAAAGTCAGGTCAATGTTAGCAGTACGGGGAAAAGAAAACGAGAAGAATGTGCAATAAAAAACTGTATCACTCTAAACGGGAAAATAATAGAAATTTCCATCCGTTCGTACACAAGACACGTACCGTACGATCTTGTTTTATTTAAAGCAAGAGAACGTTCCTTTCCGTTCGTGCATAAAAAGCTACGGAAATAAAACGTACGATATATACCTTTCGGAGCGATAATTCGCGTCGCACTTTTACTCGCAATAATAAATATCTCGCCCGATTATATCGCATCGGGGCACATATGGCAGGGCGAAATTAATGTTTCGGAAAAAAAAAAAATCGGACTGACGTGACTGTAGGCGGTATGAACCTTACACGACAAGTAGGAAATGTGGTACACGGACGACTAACCATTATTGGGAAAAAAATGTACGCGCGATCGAGCCAGACGCCAGTGAATTTCGATTTGGCTCGTGCAGAATGTGCGAGGGGCATTTTTGGGATCTGCATTAAATAGCCATCGGCCATGTCATAGCATCTTGTTACGGGATAGTATACGTACCGTTCGCTCTTTTCAGAGCATTTTCAGGTCTCTGTCCGTATCGCGCCATTTTTTCGCACGAATACAGTTAATTTCACACCATACACAACTATCGCAGAATCCGGTAAGTTTACGTGGAAAATCTGGTATACACTTTTGTTTCCACTACACAACGTTTGTCACGACGGACTTCGACCGCGTGTACCGGATGAAAGGCGGCCACTATGGAAAAATGGCTTCCCGTAATATGCAAGTCAAATCAAACAACCATCGATTCGATGTTTCACGGCGATGATCGGTACGAGGTTGGTTAAATCGCTGTGAAAAAAAGAAACGGAATTTAATTGATCGTCCTTGTCGGGCGAGCGACGAGATTTCGTTGCAATTATTCCGATTGCGTCGATGGTATTTTTTGGGGGTAAAAATAGCTGGCGGGCAAGTTGGCACCAGATGTAGGGGGTCTGCTTGCAATGTTGCTACACCTGATTCGAGTGGTCTGTTATTGCGAATTTGAATCGCTCTGTCCGTTTTTTCCAGTTCACTTTGTTTAAATCAATGCGTTTTGCGGTGACTCGAAAAATGGACATATAGAACCGATGATATTAGAGAGGTAAGTTCTTTTTTCGCTAAACGATTAAGGCCATTACTGAGGATGTATTAAAATGGACAACAATACGATTAACAATCTTTGGAATATGTTGGTTAAACGAAATCGTTTATTAATTTGTATTGCAATTGAACATATTTACAAATATAGATATATATTATTTAATACGAAAACAAATTTTCAGCAACCCCTAGATTGATTAAAAAATTTTCAACCGCAGGCGGGAAATTCTTCATTTTTATCGACATCGCCGAAACCACTTCTTTTCCATCAGTTCCTTTGCTCAGAGCGAAGGATATCAGTTGATTTATCAGGTCCTGCGTTTTGTCGTTTATTTCGGATATTATTTGAGACTCTGTGTACGATTGATTTTCGCTCAGTTGAATCATAAACAGGGCTATTTCTTTGTGCGTTTTTGTCATGGTTAGACTTTCTGAGAAAAGAACGAAAATGTAATACGTTTGCCTCAAGTACAACATTTTTTGTTTATTCATATCGTGTTACCTTTCGCGTGCGGTGCCACGGTAATTTCTCTGGCCGGAATATTTACAAGCAAATCGAATAAATCGGTTCTGGACGATATGGAGCCATTTCTACAGCCAGCGATATAATACGACTGCCCCTGTAAAAAATAGAATTGGCTAAGGTTCGAAGTAATATTGTCCGACTGTGTATAGATTTGTTAATGTACTTTTAATTCGGCCAATTCATCGTCGATCAGGTCGATCCAAGGATAAAAATGATCTGTAACCGTTCTGTGTTTCATTAACGCTGGGAACACCCCTATCCATTTCAAAAGTTGCTCCAAGCTGTGGTGATAAACTATTATCCGCTTTTTCAACAGAAGAGCGGTGTATATTAAAATTGTCTCCAATTCGAACGTTTTAATCATTTCTCTAGCGTTTGTATTCAACATGGAACAATGGCTGTTAAATTCGTCCGAAACAAACGTTCCGTTCTCTTGCGTGGAGCAAGAACCTTTTGTAAATACGGACAGGTACAATTGCAGTATCTCCGTCGGTTTGCCCGTCTTGCAATACATTTTGCTCAGAACTCTGGAAAGAACTTCGTACTTTCTTGGATTAAAGTCTTTGGCGAATAGAACCAATGCAAATTGTTTCACCTGTTTGAGAAAGAATAATTTCTGTTAAGGATTCGCTCTTCGCTGAAATATTTCTATCAATATTTCCTACCTTTAAGATTACTTTTATCTTACCTTCGGGAGCTTGTCCGAATCAAATACTTCACTGCAATGAATATAGAACCATTCAGACTTATGCCTGGACAATACGAACACCTGCAACGAGTTGTGTTCGAGTTCTAAGTTACATTTCCTAGCGACAACTGCCTTCTGCGATTCTGAGACTGTTGGATAAGACCAGGTCCATAATATATCGCCATTTGAGTCTTTTTCGATTATGCTACACGAAAGTAAATCCGTGAGTGGTGCCATTTCGTATATGTGTTACTGTCAGATGAGATCGTTAAACTCCATTAATACGTACAGACAGTGTACTGATAGTTAAGTTTTGTGCAGGAAATCTGCATAACAAATTATTGTAACATTTACATATGTGTATTTATGCTACATATGAATTAAAATTAGTTGTGTCGTGAGGTTAAATTTTGACAGTTGTTGAACAGTACGCATTGGTGCGACTGTCGCGTGCTGCCATCTGCGGGAGAGCTGTGAATTAGATATTCGAAAAGTAAATCGCGCCAGTTTGTTTCAAGCGTTCAAAGTGAAATAATTTTGCCTCGTCAATCGTGATTTATTGGTTTTATAATGGGTAGTGCAAGTGCGGGTATTATCAAAGTGTTACGCGTATATTCCAGAAGATTAAGGCGATTGGAAATCAAGAGACAGAAGGTATGTGAACTTCTTTTATTGAATTTCGTAACACTTCAATTGTCGTATGCGTACCGTAAGTTACTTAACCTATCAATTCGTATTCATTATAGCTTCTATAATTCTACAATATTCGGCCTTATGAAAATATTATTTCGAGTATTTCATGTCTAGGTAAAGCAATCGAGAAATATAGTAAATATAGCATATGCAATGCTATTTCTATATACAAAAATATTTACAAGTTCTCGCAAATAATGCGATCGCATATTCTATTATACATATAGTCAATTTATTATAACGATGTGCGCGAAAGCTATACTAAATTCTGCGAATGACCGCATTCAATGCGATACAATCGCAGAATAATGATTGTCTCGTGAATAAACACGAGATATGAACTAAATAGTACGATTACAATAAATTAATTATCAACGCATCGCTTTTACTCTCTCTATATGTATTGTATATCAATGTACACGCTTATTCATTTTATTGCTACGAGCAACAGGGGCACAGTCGTGTTCCAGCACGACTCGAATCGCTAACATTTCCGGTTCTGTTTCCAGAGGATATTAGGCGATCATTTTTAACGAGCAAATTGCCAGTTGACTGTCCGGTGCTTTTCCAAAGGGTTGCGTACCGTCCGGGGCAATGTACCTGTTTACTTGGTAAGTCAGCATCGTTTCGTATCCGAATATATCTGTTCCGAGTTGCTGTAGCGAGAAATAAAATAATCAAAAATAGAATCGCATCAATCGTATACGAAATTCAGTTATACTTGTAAAAGCGTGTAAGAAAGAAATATAGTAAATTATTCATTTTGGCGGGAAATTCGAAAGAAAGTTAAATTGCAAGTTTCGCCGCGTTGCTCTGGAATTTAACGATAAAGGGAACGAGAAGGTATTGCACAGTTTGAAGATGCTCGACATAACAGTAACAGTAAAGGGAACAATCAGGGTCGAGCGTATTCTTCAACTAATCCAATTTCCATGTTCCCACCCGCATAGATGGCTCGGAACGAAGGTACGTACAATTACGTAGCAAACGGCAACGTGAACATTGTTTTGTGTAATAATTATAACGTTCGTATTGACAAGAAATTATGATTACCTGCGTCAGTGGACTTGTGTTTGTAGTGAAAATTCCAGCGTATTCTTTCCTCTTGGCAAGCTGCAGACAGTATTCCTCCATCTTTTTCATCATGATTACATTTTCAGCCGGATTCAGCTCGCTGCACGTAGTCATCATGAAATTGTGTATAATTTGCCCCTTTCCTTTGGGCAATTTTCTTTCCCGAATCGGCCCCTCTAAGTATTCCAAGAACTCGAAGACTATCGTCAGTTTCGAGTCGAGAATTAATTCCGGTTCGTCCCATAAATCGAAATTCAAACCAACGGCGATCGTCTTGCCATCTCGCGACGATTTCACCGCGAAACTTAGATTCTTCTCTACTAATGGTTCCCATAGAATTTGCATCATTATGTGGTAATCGTCCCTCGCTATTCCTGGCATTAGCCATTGTTCCAAATCCGCTTTGCTGTAGAAGCTTTCTGTAATAATCCTGCGAAACAAGATTTCTTTAACTACAATGTATTCGAAGCTTCGTTCCATAGATGGCAGCAGTTTGTCAATATGGAATCCTGCATCGAACCGATCGGTCTACTAGCTTGGAACTAATTTAAAATTTCGCAAGTATCGAAGAAAGACAATTCACGCTAAAACATTACAGTTCTCCTTTTACATTAAATCTCCTTAATGTACAATCAATTTAAATTGAATGAAAAAGTAAACGTGATAATAGTGAAGGAAATAAGAACTCGTTCAATGAACCTTTAAGTAATACACATGAAATTCTGCTTACTTTATGGCGTCCTCTTTATGAGAATCGTTCAGCATCTCGAAAATATACTCGTCCTCGTTCAAATCGTTCTCAAGGTGCACGTCATCCGTGCTGATCCTCATTCTGTCCAGCACCTCGGCCATACTCTTCGCCGTGATGAACTCTGTGATACCTATCTCGTAGCCCTGATCCCTGAGCTTCGTCACCGTGTAAATCGAGTTCAAGGAGTTGCCTCCTAGCTCGTAGAAATTTGCATCCGGCGTAACGTCTGCACGGCCCCCTCCGCCGATCACGGACGCCACCGTAGGGAACAGGACTTTCGCTTTCGCGAGGTCTTTTTCAGGTACACCTGCATAGTCGCAATTTATGCATTGTTCGTCCTCTAAAGAAACAAAAAATACGAGAATAAATAATGTGATTCCATTGGTTGAAGTTTTATAATATGTAGCGCAGTCGCTATTTATGCATTGCTGGTCTTCTAAAGAAGAATAAAATAAATGATATACGTAATCCTGTTCGTTGAAGTTTTTAATAAGGTCGACATTATTTATATTATTGAGGTAAAATGTTAAGCCAGCTATAGTATTAATGATTGCAATATTTTTCATTTATATTAATAACAATTCTAATATGTCTAATATGTAATTATTTGGTGGGAAAAATGGTTCCGTAGGCTGTGTTTACATTGAAAAATAATATACGATTATATTATGTGTTACAATTAATACCGTACCATTGTTGAGATTGGAAGTTTCGTAGTGTTTTAATAACGCCTGGCGATCAGTCTTTCCATTCGTCAAAAGAGGTATGCTGTCCATGACAATAACACGTGGCAGCATGTACACGGGTAAAGTTGATTGCAAGAATGTTTCGATTTTCAACGCACAGGTGGACGAGTCGTTTGAAATTGTTACAAAGGCAACTAACGCCTGAAAAAATTCATTAATCGTATAAAAGGTGAACCACGCTTCCTGAATGCATAATTATCCATTTATATTTCCATCGTTCCACGAGTGATATTGAACGTCCTATTTATACCTGCGATAATTCTCCCGGTTTGTAGCAAAGAACCACCGTTTTGTCTACACCTGGTGATCTGGACACAACTTTTTCCACTTCCGTGAGGTCCACCCGGTGGCCTCTGACTTTGATTTGCGAATCGACGCGTCCCTCGTATATCACAACCCCTTTCGATATTTTTGCATAGTCACCGGTGCAAAAAATCCTCGAATACTCTGTTCAAATATGAAACAATGTCGCATTAAACGATTTATTATAACGAGCCGGTCATTAGTCAAGTAGGTTGACTTCACTTTTTGAAGCTTTTTCAATTTCATTGCCAAAACTCTTGGGTGACTTAATTTTCTGTATTTAAAATAAATTTTCATATTTTTATTTCGTGGATTTGACCCTGTTTGGACTCAATGAATGCTTCATATACAGGGTGTCTGAGATTTTCCAGAACAATAATAAAGTGACAACTTTAAAAATGGTAATTTATGATCCAAAACTGGTTGATCGATGGATAAAGGGGTGCGATTTTTACCTGGATCGATCGCGTGAGGATTGTCTTGGAATTTACGAGACTCGTTGTCACGAATGTAGCCCGTTGCAAGGTTCCTTCCAGCCACTATCAGTTCTCCAACCTCGCCTTGTTGGACCAGTCGCATTTCCTTGTTCACGATGTAAATAATGCAATTGTCTAATGGCTTTCCTGCGAACCAGATACAGAGGGCATTAATTTCCCGCGACTTTACAGCGATTTAGAATCTTTCGAAACGCCCAGATTTCCTCGTTCCGTTTTCCTTCACGGTTCTCCCCTTAATTTCGCAACGTGCAATTTTCCCAGACGACAATTCCGTTGAAACTGTGCCGCACGGAATTTATAGCCTGCTCGATATTAATCGGATCACTCGAGTTCGTTCTGTCCACGATGATAAATATCTTTGCTCGCAGTTCTTTAGTTTTTTAATTTAATTCAAATGCAACTCGAATGATCAGTAAGAAAGTTTTTAATAATATATTATAAATACACGACAGCATTATATTAACAGCAATTAGACTCCATTGAAAGGAGTATGTAGAAACGTTTGCGATCATCATAGTGCAATTCTTTGTGTACAGGGTGTCTTTTAACTATGGGAACTCCTGGTAATGGGGGATTGCTGGGGTGACACTGAACAACTTTCTCCATTACCAAAATTTTGGTTGAAGCTTCGTTTTCGAATTATTAACGAAAAGCACTGGCCAATCAGAGTGCACGTAGTGGCGAAGACGGTTGAGAGCCACTGGCATGAGCGCGCGCTCTACGGGCGCTCTGATTGGCCAGTGTTTTTCCTTAATAATTCAAAAACAAAGCTTCAACCATCATTTTGGTAAAGGAGAAAATTGTTCACAGTCACCCCAGCAATCCCCCATTTCCAGGAGTTCCCATAGTTCAGGGGCACCCTGTATAGGGTTCGACTAACAAGTTGTAAGTTGCTTCTTTTTATAATTATTTCGTCAACGTTGCTGTTTCGGTTGAATAAAAGGTAATCAAGAGGTTGGTTCTCACCGATTGGCACTTTTTCCGCCGACTGCAGTTGATTAGAATTACTTAGGAGATGATACGTAACGTCACCCATTATCTCTGTGCTTCCGTAGAAGTTGGCCAGAATTTTATTATCGTTCTGGAATGCGGCGAAGAATTGTTCCGCCAATGAAACTGGCAACGTTTCCCCGGAACAAACCCACAGCCTCAGCGATTGTAGCACTCGGTTTTCCTTGTTCTGCAAAGTGGTATTGAGAAATCGAATAAAGCCGAGTGCGACGCGATTGACAGCCAAGTTTGGCGATGGCTGGGTAATTAAAAAAATTTACAAACGTATTCCACGTTCTAATTTATTAATCAACTAGCGGCTTAAGGAAATCAATGGGCTAATTGGAATCACCTTAATCATTAAATTGCAGCATAAAATTATCGAAACGATCGGGATGAAATATTACAATAACAGTTCCTTACGTTTGATAAATTGTCGTAAATAATACTTTCCCCATGAAAATGATTACAAAATACAAGATAAAAAATTCCCATTAAAATATATACATATATTGCAACATAGAACAGCCTTCACGCGAAATTATATTCCTATCCTTGGAAACACATTAAAACGAGTTAATGTGAAATTGATCAATTACATATCTTTCATCGTCGAATAATATTAATTAAAAACGTAAATGAATTGAAGGGGGAAACACGGTGATTTCGAGATAGATTGAACTATGTGTGTTGCGTGTTAGAGAATGGCCAATCTGATGCATGAAGATTAGACTTATTGAAACGGACGTGTCGGTATCTGGAACATTAATCTCCATTGATGGTGTGCTATACACATCATTGTGTACAAGTAGTGTAGAGTAACGTACGGAACTACGTGTGTCGGTGAATACAGTGAACAGAAAAAAAATGTATATAAACATATGCGGCTACCGAGAAGTAGAAATATTGAGTGACGTTCTAGGCAATTTACTCTACTAATTGAAACGTTTAAATGAGAGGGTATGTGCGGTCTCCACTTGTAATTATTTACGTGTTGCAATAGCAAGTATACTGCTTACCCGTAGGTTCATGTACATGAGCATGGAGCGTAATAAGGAGGGGACCAGCACCAATCGTTGAATCTGAAATAATTGCAAGGTACAGTGTTTACTAAAGATATATAATTTTCTTTTTTTTGTTTTGTGTATCTTTCATTGAAAAATAGTTAATAGAAATAATTTGAATCGAACGGTCTTCTCGTTTCCTGCTTTTCATTTTTCTAACGATGCAGTTATTCCTCGTCTGTAGGCATCGTTTTATTACGATTTAAAATGAAATAAAAACTATTTAAGTGATTTAATTTTTTTAAAATATGAGTGCGCTACGGTACGATTATTTAACAATTGGTTTCAAATATGATTTCCAATTTCTCACCTTGTGCTTCTCTAATACTCCCACGAACCTCTCTGGATCCCTGGTAACATGTTTCGGCACAACCACGAGGGTACGTCCTTTCAAAAGTGGCCCCCAAATTTCGCATGCACTGTCGACAAACGTTAATGACGTTTTGAAGACACAGTGTTCCTCGTTCTCTTCGTAAGGCAGCTCTTCCCATTGCCACTGCAAACGGTTCAAAACGGTCGCATGCGGAAGAAGTACTCCTATAAAAAAATATTTAAATGCACTGCATTATACAAATTACGATATAAATCATTTATTTCATATAGAACATTGTGCAATGGTCATTAAGAATAGATTACAACCAATACGATGCCGTGCGTAAAAATGTAGAGATAATAGAATAAAACAATAAGTTCAGTTACTGCTTACCTTTTGGGGTGCCAGTGCTTCCGGAAGTGTACAACACTATGGCGGTCTGTTCTGGGCTTGCTTCAATCTCTAAGTCAACGTTCTCTTCGTCCACGGATCGTTTCAGTAATTGCTCGTAAGTGATCGTCTGTGTTCCTTCGTAAATCGAAGGATCCGCTGGAAGATAAGTCGTATAAGAAATTTATTTTGGAACTATTCCATGTTAGTAAAAGCTTGATCCCATTTGAATCATCAAACTACACAAATACTGTACAAAATTATACTGTTCACCTTTTCATTTCGTGTTGCTGAAAAATAATTGTTATCCCATTCGAATATTATAAATGTAAAATAATTATTATCATTAAACGAATTCCTCAGCCCACTCGATATTCTCGCGATTGTATAACGTTATGTTCACCTTTTGGTCCATTGCTTCAGCAGAATATATCATACGATGCGAAAGGATTGAAACGTAGTTAATATCAAAAAGTGTGTGAGCATTCGTGGCTCGAAAATTGTTTGAGAAAATATTTATTACAATATATTACCAGTTGCAAATCTCCATTCATCTTATCTCTCGTTCGCTAATTGTGCGACTCGGGATAAATAAAGAATAACAGGGAATCAAGTCCACGCGAATCGACGTATTGGGAAAGGGGAAAAAACTGGAAAATAATAAAGTTAACAAACTGGTTTGAAAATATACCGTACCCGTCCCCTATCCTTTATTTCGACCGTTTAAACCGGTTTTTAAATACCTTCTACGAAGGTTCGTAACAAAAAACTACAGAAATCAGGAAAAATCTACGCACGGATTAATATCAATAATATTTCTTCCGTCTTGTTTCCAATTTTGTAAAAATTAAAAATTCTAACTCAAATATCACCTCGTCATCTTCCACTGTGACGTGAAGCATTACGTCGCGTCACGTTTTTTAAAACGTTTAAAATTATCCAAACCGGTTTGTGAATCGTCCGGATTGTCAGTCAGGGAAGAAAAACAACAAAATGGACGAATAAAAAACGAAGAAAGAGGAAAATAAACATATTATTCACCTCCTTCCTCGATCACCACAGCGAATGGTTTGGCTTCTTGCAAAACGTGTTTCACCCTGGCCATAGGAAATTCCGTGTCCAGGGGCAGATACGCCATTCCGGCTTTTAATATAGCAATTAATGTTGTTGGCAATCTGTGAGAGGGTTTCATGCAAACGGCCACGATGTTTTTGGACGAGGCTTCCGGTTTGTCGAATTTCTCCAACACTTTGGCCAACTTGTTCGTCAGCCCGTTCAATTCTTCATAGGCGATCGTATATTCCTGTCCATCGTCGTCTGCAATTAATCAACGAAATGAAAGAAAAAGAAGGGGGACCCCGTGGAAGAAGAAAGGGAAATACAAATTACGTATTTTTGTATGTAATGAATGGAGATAAAGTTACAGAGAAGTATTTCAAACGCGGAATAATAAAATCAGAAAGATACATTGCACAATGAATTGCAAAAAACTTTATTTAAATTCAATAATAATTTCAATATTCCAATGTTACTAATTCAGCGTTGCACTTCATTTAATTTGCCGACGGAAAATTTTCTTCGGTTTAAAAGATCGTCGACAGAAGTTTCTAATTTCTCCTTTCTTTCTTATATGGAGCGTTTATTTTGAAAGTGGTGCAAGTCCATCTTTTTTAAAAAATGAGATATCACATAATTTGTGATTAATTTATTGCACATTAATTTATTTTTTGATTGCCCTTGCACTTGCAATGAAAAAATTGCACTTGCACCACTTTCAAAATAAGCGGTCCATATTACGATACTGTACTTAATTTTTTTGGGGGTTGGGGGAAGGAAAAATAATTGGCCAACAGAAGTGTCAACCCTTGCGCGAGATTTATGGATAGATATTTAAAAGAAACCCAATCTCTGATATATTCACAAAAGAAAAAAAAAGAAAGTAACATAAAAAGAAAAAGTATAGTTCGCACGAAGCAAACAATTTCCTACTCTCAAATGTACCTTCAAGGTACGTTCCATTTTTCACTACTCTAGTTTCGATTTTGGATCAGATTGACCCGGTTTTCCATAAATGGTTCAAGTTGTTAAACGACTTCACCGAGCTTTTCTTTTCTCTCTCTTTTTTTTTCCCTCCTTCGCTTATATGTTTCCTTCTTTTTTGCCACAGTTTTTTTATTAATAACACCAATGTCAGTACCTTCGTAGCGTATCGCCAGCTGACTGGAATAATTTGTCGCCGCCTCTTTGAATAATTTATGAAGCAGATCCTTCTCCTTGCCGGAACTGGTCTGTCGGCCTTTTAACACCGACTGCTGCAGGATGGTCCCCATCTGTTTATTGAAATTTTCCAATTTTCAATCGGTCTCAACGAATAATTATGCCCAGGTAAAGGTAAATGTATGGTGAAAAATAAGTACTATAAAGGGACTGGTTCATTGACTTATAATACAATTTAATAATTAATCAAATTAATTAATGAATTAGACTTAAACGAGAAAGAATCGAATGCAAATTCTATTTCTTGATTATCGAAAGATTTGAATACAAACTGTGGCTTCTTTTTCGTTATTACTTATAGAATTAGAAGGTAAGATTATGAGTGTATGTATACTTTTAGCAGCAGCTCGACAGCATCGATAATTAATTGAGCACATAGATACTCAGATCGTAGATCGTTCGTACAGCGATCGTAATTAATCAAGGTTCTGTTGTATACGTGTTTAGTATTAATTGACAAGCGACAGTAAGCGGTTAAAAGTTTTATAATTATTCAATGAATATATAAATCTCTATTTGCAGATGATATCAAATTTTGCATAGCATTATCGCCGAACAATTTTACTCAACAATTACATAGTAACTCGACATCCATTTTCAATTGTTACATCAGACACGCTACCGTACATACATCATTCATTCATAAATTCGTTCACACCAGCCAGCAATTGAGAGACAAACAATTATTCCACCTTGCAAAAAATATTAAACATAATGAAGAAAATTAAACAAGACCTGCAAAAGTATAAATAACCGTGTATTCGTATCACTCCAAAGTCGCTCGTGTTCATAAAGAGTTAAGAAAACGAAACATGTTGTTAAAGATATTCACCCTACGCTCCATCGTTTTCTAAATGATCGATGACAACGGTACAATCTCTAGTCTCATACGACAAATAGACACACCCGACGCGTTGACGACGAATAACTTTCAGACATTCCTTCAATTAGCCGAAGATTGATGGCTATACCCATAGGGAAACTAAAGTAAAGTGGCAGTAGAAAAACCCGGGGAATGCGACCAAGGATGATTCTTTCTTTGGCGGCACAACGGGCATCAGAGTATTAATTGGATTACTCCGATACCCTTTTTCTTTCCCCATTTCGCTTGGTTTCCCGTGCAAAAGTGTGCGTGCGCACGTCCATATGCAGTAGTGGAAAACGTGGCTCTTATTTATTTTATATTCTGAACAGCCTTCGATTCAAGTTCCTCCAATTGTTATCCTCTTCAGTGATTCGATGCCGACTTGGTTCTACGCGTTTCATTCCTACGCTGTTATTCAACGGTTTATTTATAAACGAAACAGAGCTTGTTTATTTCCTATTTTTTGTCCCCTTAGCAGATGTTTATATGATTGTTGCTGATTTTAGTAGAATTAAAATGATTATCGACTAGAATAATTATGATAGATATTAAAAATTAAATCGTGCTTTACATATTTCGTTATTTCCTTTCGTTTTGTACTGTATAGTGTTGTAATTCTGCTTCAATAATTTTTTGGAACACTCTGCTTAATGGAATAGTGAAACAGCAGAACGGTTAGACGACTGGTACACGGATAATAAAAGTTCTGCTTTAACTATATTTAATCAGTGGCACAGGTGTAAGGCAGCTTTCCACGAAACGAAAGAAAGAACATCAGAGAACCTTGAGGCAATCGAATTTTCCACGAGAAAGTGCAAAGGACGACCTTGGACCAGGTAATTCAATCACACTCGTGTTCGCACCTAGATTCGTGTGTCAGGTGAGAGGTAGGGCGAAAGTGATCTTGTTGGATGGCTTAATGTGACGTTTCAAGGGACGATTGTTTTGACACGTTCCAAGGATAGGTTGCTGGTGATCGATTATGTATCAATTACGCCTTGTTACCAAATTAAGGTAACGTTGGGTAATTTGGTATTTCTTAATTAATCTTTGACATTTTCCTGGGCAATATTTTCTCTTTGCTTTGTCGTCATAAGTGTTTGAAAAACTTGTTTTCCTTTTCAGCTGTTCGATCTTGCTATTCACTTGTTCAGCCATCGATATTTTCGTGATCGATTACTTGAAAGGTGAATTCGAATTTTTGTCTCATTTTTCATTTGAGGAGTTCATATTCGGTGAATGGTTTTTGTCGTCAGCTGGATTCTAGACGAATCGACGGCATCACAGGTGTGTATTAAGAAAGAATAGAAAGGTAAATGGCAATCGTTTGAAAGTTAATTTGATAGTGGAAAAGCGTTGAGTACTTTTTACTTCTTATCAACGATTTCGTTTGTATAATAATTGACTAGAAATCATTACTGTATCGCTTGCGAAGTGGAGTACCTACTCCAATTTTCAAATACCTGTTTTACTTTTCATGCAACAATTTTCTCCCTCTTTTTTCTAACTTTTGTATCTCTTTTCTGTTGAAGAAATCGGTCGCTCAGTTACACGGAATAAATTGTGAACAGTTTTTCCAATAAATTCTGTAGAGTAATAATGTCTTTAAACGGTGAACTCATGCCACTTTGTAAGGTATGCACGAACTTGTTAAAACTTTCTCTACTTGGCCAAGTCCATAGTGAGGTTTAATAACCTCCGGTCATAGAATGCAATTCTTTACAATGTATTGGACAGTGTCGGTGTAATATAGCTTCTTGCTTAAATCGATCATTATCTATCAGCTTGTGTAATTGTAAAGATATATAAAATGTGCCTTTCGTTTTGGAACGTTCCCCTGCAGTACTATCTAGGTATAGAGCCCAATAAAGTGTCAAACAGACCTATGAAACGCTTTCGTAATTCCGTGTACTTTGCAATTATCAAGAAGGAAAGAAAAGTAGTCTACTGTCGGTAGTTGATTCCAGTTGTGAACAATTTTGTAAATTTTGTTAGTAATTGAAAAAATTAATGATCCGCGCATATTTTTGTTCATTTATGTCGGGACAGAAGCTTTGAATAATGTTAATTTTTTTTTAAATCTTGTCACTGAATGCACTTTCTTTGTTTCCTGTAATAATTGGAAAAAGTTTTCACGGCTGAATCGTGTATCATGTACTTTCGTGGAATTTAATTATTTTAATTAGCACGGATTTATTTTCGTTGAGTTTCGTATAAAAATATTCTGCACAATCCCTGCACGCATTTGCAATAAAAATATTATATCGCGAGTGGAACAGAAATATTTGTCAAAGGGGAGAAAATTGGTCGGAGGATAAAGCAAAATTGTTATAAAGAAATAAAAAAAATATATCGATATTTAATAATGATAAATGAATTGTTTTATTTAGAGCTGTCGAAAAATTGAAAAATATTTTCCCAGGAAAATATTGCCAGATCTAATAAGAGTTCTGTGAAACCAGTAGCATCAAGAAGTGATCTCCCCAATTTTTAATTCCACACAGAACTTTTTGTTATATTGGGAAACGAACAACTCTGTCCGATTTATCTTCACCTTTTTCCCCTCTACTTTTTGATCGAAGGGTCAGAATTTTTAATCGAATCATCGATAAATTCTGCCATAGGTATTTTCGACTATAACCAGTGGCTCGTAAGAATTTCCTTTGAAATGGATATTAGACATTTATTTGACGTTAATCGTTGGCGGCAATCGATTTCAAGTTTATCGATCGAATACCCATGGTTCGTGCAAAGATGACCGTACTCGAGTTCCAATCGGACGAAATGCATAAATGAAATTGAGAGTCGAAGAAATGTTTGGTACGCCACTGTTCGGCCAGTTCGAACGTTCCACTCATTGTGACTGGTTTCGTTGAACGGATGGTAATTATTTTTCTGAACACACAGACTGATTGACACTCGCCCCACTTTCCATTTCAATAAAAAATGCCCTTGTATACATCTTGGTTCACCAACAGAATCGAAAGTCGACAGAATTGTGGCAAAAACGAATTCGTGAATTTCGTTGGAACAATTAATATTCACCGCGGGCTTGCCAAGTTAAACAGATCATTCGATTAGAAGAACGATGAAAATGGAAATGATTACTCAGTTAGTTAACTTTCGCCCAGGCTTTCCAACCAATTTTCCCAATCGGTTTTTCCGAACAACGCTTTCAGTCGATTTTTCCAAACAATCTAACCAACCGTTTTCCAGTTCAGTTTTGCCAAACGATCTGATCAATCCTTTCTCAATCAGTTTTTCCAAAAAATCTAGCCAATAATTTCCCAATCAGTTTTTCAAAACCATGTAGTCAGTCCTTTCCCAATCAGCTTTCCCAAACCAATTTTTGCAAACACTCTAGCCAACCATTTTCCAATCAGTTTTTCCAAACGATCTAATCCATCCTTTCCCAAACAGTTTTTCCAAAAATCTAGCCAATAATTTGCCAATCAGTTTTTCAAAACCATCTAGTCAGTCCTTTCCCAATCAATTTTTGCAAACCCTCTAGTCAACCATTTTCCAATCAGTTTTTCCAAATGATCTAATCGATCTTTTCCCAATCAGTTTTTCCAAAAAATGTAGCCAATAATTTCCCAATCAGTTTTTCAAAACCATGTAGTCAGTCCTTTCCCAATCAGCTTTCCCAAACCAATTTTTGCAAACACTCTAGTCAACCATTTTCCAAACGATCTAATCGATCCTTTCCCAATCAGTTTTTCCAAACAATCTAACCAACCATTTCCCAATCAGTTTTTCTAAACCAATGTTTCCAAAGAATTCTTCCACCATCTTTCCAAACGACTTTCTAAATCAATTTTCCCTAGAAATTTTTCCTAAGCAAGTTTCTCCACCGATTTTCCCAATCAATTTTTCCTACCAACTTTGTCAAAGGACGTTTTAATTCAGTATCTCCAGAGAATCTGATGGGCATCTATACAAATCCAAAACGTGAACAGTTTGTTCGTGTACTTTTTCTTAACACTTCACACGATGCAACTGTTATTTCCCCACTTTTCGTTCGCTCACCTCAGAATCAGTGTCTCACGGGTCTGACCTTCTTCTATCCGCGTCTCCTCGAGTTCGTTTCCTGCTTCTGGTCACGGATCCAAAGAGGAACTCCACGAAACAGAGGGAACAGATCCACGTTGGAGCCAAAGTACACTCGGCGCACTGGAAAGTCGATTGAATTTAGGAGTTCAGCAGACTTTCACTCTGCCCGCTCGACTTTTCAACGGGCACAGGCCAGTTCGTTTACAGCAGTTGATCTTCTACCAAATCTGTCCCACACGATTTCTCCGTTTCTTTCAATTCCTTCCTTCGCCACGAAATTCTCGATTCTTCTTTGCCTCCGTCGTCCCTTCACCCACACCACGTTGTATATTAATCACTTCACACTATTATATATCCCGACGTTGCGCTTCTACTCTTATCTCCCCTTTGCTCCTCTCTCTTTACTTTCTACGATAATATCTTCGTCACAATGTCGATCGAAAATCGTGATGCCTTGATCCTTCTACTCTCTCTGCCTTCTTATTTTAGCTGAGTCCCTATTCGCTTGACTCCTTCTTCAATTTGTCTGCGTCGCGCCGTTTTCCTTATGAACCGTCGATGTTTTTACGCATTATTGTTTATTAGTATACAGTTCACAGAAAATTTCGTGAGGAGCACACGCTGCGTCGTTCACCAGGTCGCGTGACCTTACTGTTCGGTCATCACCGGCCCGATTACTTGCTGAGAATGTCTTCTCCCGTTGACGTAGCATGTGCTTTTATATAGAACCGGTTACGAGGACCCTGAATTGTTCGTTGTCCCCCATCCTTCCACCACCATCTCTCTGCATCTTTTGTGCCGCTGTGCTCGAACACGGCGCTATCGTTTGGCCCATTCGACGCTGTCCATCGACATCGGCAGCTAACTCCGTGGCTTCCACCACTGTCCACCACTCCCACTCCGCCACCTACCCCTTTTAATACAGGTTTACATACTTCTTATTTTTTTCGCCGATTTTATCTTTCTTCTCCTCTTTTCCCTTTCCTCGCGTTTCGGCCATTTTCTTCCTGTTTCTCTTTTCTCACGTTTTTGCTAGGTTTTTTCCTTTTTTCTCTTTTCTCGAGTTTTTCCTATTTTCTTTCCTCCTTCTCCTTTCCCCTTCTCTTTTCTTCTTTTTCTCGTTTGACTTGTTCCTCTTTTCTCGCGTTTTCCCCGTGTTTCTCTTTTTCCTGCGTTTTTTCTTTCTGTATTTTTTCTTCCTTTTTTTGTTTTGGACACGCTGTTGGATGTGGAATCGGTGGGGGTAACGATAAATTGGTGAGAGTTCGCCAGATCTTTCATTTGATAAAAAGGTGGCCAGTGGTTCACAACAGACGTTTCGAAATTGGAAAAAAGGTGTAGGAGTGGAATTAAAATAGGTGTTATGGACGGTGTTTACTTCGAGCAGTGATTCTCAGTGGCATTGTGTTTTATTCTTGTTTTTTTTATCGAGAATCATGACGTTGTTATTTGGTATTTATTGCCGGCCGGTGATTTGTGAAATTTTTGGATTCTCAGAAGCATTGGAATTGAAAAGAAATTTGGGCATAGGTGATTTAAATATTGACAAAATTATCGCGAGGATGGTGTGATCAGCCATAGCTGATAATTACTCAAAAGTTTTCCCATTTCACTGAAATCTCTTTGAAATATTTTCTCCGAAATCGAGTCGAAAGTAATTCAAAGTTTACGAACATAAAATATTGTTACCGTATATTAAAATTCAAAAGCATTAGCTGCCCAACGAATCGAATTAATAATAATAATAATTTGATTACAATTAAAAACCAGAGCGAAATTTTCAGTCCTGAAAAGTCCATACTAATAATAAATAAAATTATTATAATAATAATCACAACAGCAAGAAGAACCTAAAAATTGCCACTGCATTTGCAAAACAAATGATTGAAATACAAAACCATTACCTACCCAACGGAACGAATCAATGATAAATCGAAGGAATACCTAATCCTGGCTACTAATACAAACTCGAATCGATTCGTTCCATCGCGCGAAATACGCATCGTCGACGGAATAAGGCACAACAATCCTTGATCCACAAGTCACGCTCAATTGCAGGTGTCTAAATAATTCCAGCATGGTCGAGCGTAAAATAAAACAAAAATAAAATTCTAAGAATAAATCCGTCCGCAGTAAAAACTCTTCCCTAGCGTCGTTTTTATTTTTCATTAATCCACCGGCAGTATCGTTCCCGCCAATGATAACCATTCAGCATCGTCGATGTTATTTTGTTGCGGTGAATTGCACCGAGGGGGAGCCAAGGAGATTTATTTATTAAATATCGCTCGTTGTGTAACGTCAAGGCGAAACAAGACGGCGTAGAATATTGTTAATGTCCTTTAACCATTATCGGTGATTCATTGTTTCATTATTCAAGACCTGTTACCTTTTCGCGATTCCCTCTGCGATTCATGCAAACGTAATGCAATTTATTCTCTTATCGTGTCATCAGATTTCTTTTTTCCCTTTACACGCGATGCTGTGTACAAGAACGATCTTCGACCCTATTAGCGCTCCAAACGCTTAACACGCTTTTTGCCACGCATTGTTGCGATTTAAATTACAGATCTGTGTAATCAGGGATTACATCTGACGCGATTGACAACAGGAAATGGAAATGATCTAGGAAGATGTGATACAATATATACGTGTTTGTTTATTTATTTATTTTAGTCGTTCCAGGAATATAATTATAATTTCCTCGTTTGAAACCGTATTTTTAGCGATTCTTGCGAACAGGGTTAAACTGAAAACAGATAAACGACATTTATTAAACATTTTTTACAAAGAGACATATACAGCATAACTCCCTTATATATATATATATATATCTATATCTCCCCTAAAATCAGGCCTATTAAAAATAAAAAAAGTTTATCTAACCCTTCCGCTGCAGGATCACAAAAGTACGAAACTCTCCTCGATCCATACATGAATCACTAGTAAACTTCATTAACATCGCCGAGTTGTGAGTACAAGCAATTGGACACTGTATCCACAACTTGCATAGGTGCCTAGGTTAATATTTCGCATCGTTAATCGTACGGCGACCAGTGCCCTCACTTTATACGTCTCGAACGGGTTAAACCACGCGGACCTACGACTGAACTGTCTCGATTTCCTGTTATCTGCGCGCGTCGGGTATCGTTCCAGATCGATTAATATCGTGACTCACCGGTTCGAGGTGACGCGGCGTCGAAAGATCGACTGGACTGGAACCGGCGGTTCCAGATCGCGCCGGGGATTACCCTCCTCGATGTTTCGTCACACGGCCAGCATGAAACTGTTTCATGAAACTTTCATGACGTGTCGCCTCTTCTAATTGCATTATCACACCTCTCGCCCGGCTCGCCACTTTTTTCCCCACGATTCTGTCGAGAACGATCGTAGCCGTTCAGCACGATCGAAGCCCGCGCGACGAGCCTTCCCAGAAGACATGGAGGAAAAGTCGTTTTTGGAATTTCTCGCGGCATTCCGCGAATAGTGTTTGTCACGTGTATCATCCGTGGCGGCTTACTTGGACGTTGCGAGGCGATGAAAAAATTTGTCAGGGGATTCGAAATATAAATCAGCGTCGCGAAGATCTTCGCAGTTCTATGCGAGTCTGGAATTCACAGTTCGATGTCGTAAGCTATTGCTGGAAAACAAGGTGTAATAGTAGTTTCCCGGGGTTTTTTTTAAACATCGGAGTTACGAAACGATTCAAATGTTGAAACTAGAAGATTAATAAAAATCTGCTGGCGTTGTGTATCACATTGATTACACTTCGATCGCGAGTCGAATTAATTTGTTGTTTGTTCTCAAAGGAAACCCGTATATCTTTTTCACTGACACTCGTTAATATTGTGTACCAATTATTTTTTGGTATGTAAGGTTCGTCGAAAATGATATTTCGATCATTGGGAGATCAGCGTCACGAGCGAATTGGAGGTGAGAATGAAACAAAAAATTACAACAAGCGTAACAAAAACACCTTGAAATTTTCCAAGGGAGACCTTTGACCGTTTGGTAGAACACGTGGAAACACTTGAAATGGCGGGATATCTCACGGACGAATGTTTATAAATTCAAGGCTGACGCTCGTGCACGCCGCTTCAATTAGTTTGATTCAAATTCATCTGCAATTATAACACGGTTGTGATTTACGCGGATCTGCCATGACTATGGCGGTCGTTCTAAACAACCTGACTTGTCCTGTAATTGGATAATCGTTTCATAGTTATGGACGTTAACCTCTTAGCTACTGCAATTCATTACCGTGGTTTTTGTTCTGCGTCTCACAATCAGCCTCAACCCTTATCGCTCCTTTTCGCACGACGCTTAAAAATGACGTCACACATTTCACGGTATGTATTATGAACGCTATGCATCTGTTGGTAATATTGCGATATTACGATCGTTATGACGGTACGTCATAAACATCGTCGTCGTTGCTAGGCGTGTAACAAAAAATTAATTCGATGATGGAACTGGGAAAACTTGACAGTGTTGTCTTCTCTTTTTTTATTGGTTTTCGTTAATAGTATCCACGAAGCTCGAGCAAGAGTGGGACGCTTTTATTCGCCATGGCTTTCGCAAGGCACGCGCTGAGTAGTCGACGAATCCTAGGAACTTTTTCGCTCGAGGCGCGTTTCCATTCGGAGATGCTTTCGTTGCAGTCCTCAATGCATCTGCATATCTCGTTGCGTAGGCCAATCTTTGTATGCCATGTATCACGCGGTGGTTTCTTCATCCAGGGAAATCGGTCAGAGTCCGTTGGTTCTTCGTAATATTTCTGTGTTCCTTTTTCCCTGGATTCCTGTTCGTTTTATAAATATGCACGCAACTGTGTATCGGAACAGTGTTGCCTACGGTAAATAGGAAATGTATATGGTTAACGCTGTTTACACGGGGGTAAAAACTCAACGTGATCCACTAATTATGAAAAGAAATCCATTTTTTGTCGACGCTTCCAACTGCGCAACACGTTGCGAACGTGTTAATGCAAATGTAGACATTTTTTTTGCTCCTCCATGCCGTACTAACGATTGCGTGCTGTTCGAAATTACGGCAGCAATAATAATTATGCACTGTAACGCGGCAATATATATATTAAGCGACCCTTGTCGACTATTGCAGTTTTGATTATTTTCTTACGAACCTTTTTTTTTCAATTTCCTTCCAATTTATTTTCAGGTCAACGGATGCGTGTAATTATTTTTTCCGTACTCCAGCAACTTCTGGACACCATACGAAATTGTGTATTATAATAAAATATTTATTAATCGATCCTTATCGATTATTGTGTTAAAAACGCGTTACGAAATTGTTTTGATCAAGTTTGAAAACTGTTTCAGAGGTGTTTTAGAATGGTTATTTCAGTTTTCTTCCCACAAACTTGCATTCATGTTTTAAAGGGCCAATTACGACGTTATTTCATTGCCGGGAGTAAATCGATTGAACACCGACGCAACAGGTGCGTCGATTCTTACCAAATCAAAGCAAAATACCCTAGTGTTCCAGCAAACCGGATTGCAGGTTGAAACGAACGATTGTAACATACCCTGTTTTCATGACATTTAGAAGGAACAGAACGATTTTGCATATACAATAGGGTACACTACGGGCTGCTCGATTTACATGAAATTTATAGTCACAATTCATTTACATTTTAATAACCATTTACTATCATTTACTCCACTGCTACGTGGCGGATTGCAACATCGATCAAACGATCGCGTTATCTGTTATATTATGATTTGTAATATACCATTTTATCAATTCATACTAAATATTAAATATTAATAAAATTTTATTAAATACAAATAAAAGATTCACCGCGAAGTGCGTAACGTTCCCACGTCACATCTAGACATTTATTAACTGCAGTAATTGCAATTTATTTAACACAGGGTAACACTCGAATCTCTTGTATTATTTATTTCCCATTATCCGCCGTATATAATTATATTTCTTTATTCACCATTGTTTTCTGTATCAGTATTCGATATTCTGGATATTATTCAACTATATCCATTCCATCTTCTACTTCTTTATAGTTGAACGATGTTTCCCAAGTTTCTTCTTCGTATTATTATGATTGTCGTGGACATAGTCTAGGAATATTTAGTCGTGATCTTTCCGCGGATGCATGTCCACTGAACTTTAGGAAACTGTCCGAAGAAAGTGGGAATCCCCTGGCACGTTGCACGACACTTTCCTGTTACACGCATGGGACGTATTCTCCGCTGACGTCACAAGTCTCATGAATTCTAGGATTTCAGAGGTCGTTGTCTAGCCTCTGAATGGACGAGCTGGCGACGAACAATCTAGCATACACTGGAGAAAGGAGGCAAAACGTATATAGATCGACACCTTGTAACGTTTGTGAATGAATCGTTGCAAAATCTGATGACGTTTGATAAGATAATTAAATGAATAAATTAATTAATAGATCTTCCGACGTTCGACGCTACTAAATATTTTGTTATACAATGTACTACACTGCGTTAATTACAGTACTCTATAATCCTTGGCAACGAAGACGCGACAAAGTATGACAATTAATAGTACAAGGAGAAAGTGGTTGTCGTTTATTAATTAAGATAATAATTAGCAATAGGAAGAAGAAGTGAAATGCGTCGCTGTAGAAAAGGAAACAAAATGGTATTCACCTAGTGCAACGAAAGACTCGTGCCACATAAAAAAGGAAAAATGTCCTGCATACAGTGGCTGGCAACTTTTTTCAGCGAAAAATTTGGTTTCAATCGCTGATGTTAAAAATATCTATACATATACAGTAAAGTCTCCATTAAAGCGAATGCCTCGGGACTGAACATTCATTAAATAGAATACTTCCTGCATTGTTTGAAATTTGCCGACAGCGTCGAACGTAGAAAAGGACAGCGTGTAAAGATAAAGGTCCGAGCAGGCAACAGGCAAAACAAAATCCAGCGTATCGGTGAAACAACACTAATGCAACAATGAAACTTTTTTGTCGTTTATTTTTTTTTTATCAAACTTTATCCAACAGTTTTCTGATTAAAATAACACCAAACACGATGGACCATATTTACTGTTCACAACGCATTATACACCTCTTATTAAATAATGTAAACATGATTCAAATTATATCGTGTTTGGTGTCATTTTAATGAGAAAAATGTCAGCTATGCTACATAAAAGTTTCATAAGTAAAGGATGAGAAATAGTAAAGTTTCATCGCTGAATTAGTATTAGCTCACCGATATACCCGAGCCCTGATCGCGTTACACTGATAGGCAAACGAGCTTCCTGACGTCTCCAGGAGTATACCCCCCAGTAGTGGGGATAAACTTTTCGCTTGTATGGGATACCACATTTTCCCTTTAATAGAGACTTTACTGTACATATATAAATAAATGCAGTTTTTTGTCGTCCGAAATGACAGCCCCTTGCTCGTCGTCGTCATTGCTTCGATCATGGCATAGCGATGATCGTCGGTATTTTACGTGTTACGTAACCTTGATTGAAAGTCTGATTGGGTCAAGTGGCGAGAACAATAGTTGGTCTCTCCACGTCGGCTATAACCCTATTTTACAATCTTAATTTATCACATCCGCGGCAACACTCGCCCCGCCGCTTTTACGTGCCCGCTTCCTCGTAGCGGAAGTTGTCACTTTGACGCCTCGTTTCGCGGCTGATAATCTGTATGAAATTGAAAAGAAACACCAAGGACAATTTTATCGACCCTAAACTCCTGTCCGACGTAGAAAATCGTGTCGTTCGAATAATAACTTTCGATGCAATCACGTGGACTTGGCGCAACAGAAGGGTTATCCAACACATTCGTGAGCTATGTATTTAAGATTTGTCCTCTTTTTTTTTATTAATCGTTAATATCCCGAGGAAGAGCAAGAGTAAAAGAGTGTGGAATATCTTACGTAACGCTGAAAATAATTTGATTGATTAATATTTGAAAAATGCTACCAGATGTTTCTGAAAATGCATGATAGTAATTTAACAAATCTAACACGAGACTATGTATCGTTCGTGCGAAATTATTATCGACGAAACGATCTATACTTTACTACAGATATGATTTTAGTCCAATTAACTGAAAGTAAATATTCAGGCGAATTGGCAATTCTCGAAATCACCCGGAAAACCTTGGGCTCTGCTATTACTCGATCGCCTTTTTCGTTGTTGACTATTCCAAACGTCTGCATGCATACGTGTCGCCACGCCTGAATTGTCTTGAACGCTTCTGTTCGTAACTTTATATGCATGGAAAAATTCATAATTGTGCTGTGTGGAAATTGAGACCGATTTATTCTTGGGACCGGTATGTGCACGCATTTCCCTGCTATGGTGAACGCAAATTACTCAGTGCATGTAGTACAAATCTCTGTGCACGCGATGGAGCTTGATACAAACGTAGAGGCCACCAATTATCTACAGGCCATGTGTGTGCAACAAAGTTGGCGCGGGTCAAACGACTTCATTTCGCACGTATGATCAACCTGTCATCGGCGGATAGGTCGAGTGACAATGGATAAGACGCGGGATCGTTTCGATAGAATTCGTTCAATTTTATTACTAAATAGCTAATGGTACACAGGTCTGATAACAAGTTCACGTGTAGTGTATCACGGTTCAAGCAATAACAATATCTACTAATCTTAAACGAGCCAAAGGGGGAGGGGGTTTAATATTTAATTAGCGTTCGGATTGCACTGTGATTGCACTTAACACTTTCGCTCTCTTGTATTTTTTTGTTCCTTTTTCTTTTATTACCTTTTTTTATTTTAAGGAAATTCGTGTATATTACTGATGGTTTGGTCATTTGAAAGACTGGCTGCAGTTGTTTCTGTTTGTCTGTTTTTTTCATTAAGTTTATCTATTTTTCTTTCTCGTTTTATCTGTATTGTTATTATTTCTTTTTAAGGACGTTTTGTCGTTGTGTATTTCTGATTATTTGGTCAGCAGAGGGTCTGATTACCGATGCTTCTTTTATTATTATTTGGTTTTTTGATTTAAGAAATTACAGGTGCTTCCATTGCTCGTTGCGTTTGAGTTCATTCGCGTGCAGTTTCAAGCTTTCTTTCATGAATATCTTTTATGGGACAAGGATCGTGGGACAGGGTAATAATTTATTTAGTTATGTACATAATTTTAAAAGACGCGGGATATTAGTGAGAATTAATAAGCAAATGAACCACTTGTTTCACGTGCTATTTCCCGTTTGCTGAATGGAAAGTTGTTGTATTACAATGTTTTCTAGGAATGTGTGACGTACTTGTTGCAATCGAATGCAAAGTAGTCGTACATGTTTCCTCGAATCTAGCTAATTTCACTTGAAATAATTGTAATAACAGGGACGAGGTACCTGAAACTGTCCGGATCGTGTACAGTAAAACTTGGATATATGCACGAAGATTGGGACCCAAGCCGTGGCTATAGGCAAGCAGGGTGTCGAATCTGTTCGCAGAAGCAGCTCGAGCCGAGCGTGAACGTAGAAAAGGACAGACAGTGAAGGCGAGAGAGAGGTCCAGAGAATCAAAGGGAAGCGCCGAAACGTATCGGTGAGACAATACTAATGCAACAATAAACCTTTCTTGTTTATTAATTTTTCTAAATGCAACTTTTACCAATGTATTTGCGAGATTTTCCTGATTAAAATGAGACCAAACACGATATAGTTCGAATTATATTTACTTGTTCATACTCATTAAATACGTACCAGAAAGTGCAAAACGCGTTGCTCGTATTAAACTAATAATAACTGGACAATGTACAATAATAAAGTACATTACAATAAATACTGTAATACATTAAAATAAATCATAATAGAGCGTGACCTTAGATTGTGACCGAGGTGTCGATTCACGCTCAGCTCGAGCCGCGTGTAAACATAGATTCGACACCCGTCCTCGTTATATGCCACAGAGTTGCGGCATATAACGAGGACGGGTGTCGAATCTGTCGCATGCGATTCCAGGCGTGCTTGAACTGTAGACTGTAGACTTGCGTTATTTTGCAAAACCTGTATTACATGTTATTATTAGTTTAATACGAGCAACGCGTTTTGCACTTTCTGGTACGTATTTAATGAGTATGAACAAGTAAATATAATTCGAACTATATCGTGTTTGGTCTCATTTTAATCAGGAAAATCTCGCAAATAGTTTAGTAAAATTTTTATTGAGAAAAAGTCAAAAATAAAAAAGTTTCATGGTCGAATTAGTATTAGTCACACCGATATTCTGGCACGGATCATATTACGCGGCTCGGTCGTCGAGCGTCGCTATCGCGAAGGGAGATCCCCCCAAGTGGTGGGGATAGTCAACGTGACTATATCCAACCAATGTTTTGTGCATATATCCGAGTTTTACTGTATTGAGAAAATTCACGCCGATTCTCATCGATTCGAATCAAGATTGGTTTGAACTAGTTCGAACGCATCTGAACAAAAACGAAACCGAGTGGAACACAAGTCGAAATCGATTGAAATCGATTTGTACTGAGTTCAGGACAAGTTTGAATCCTATCGTACCAATCTGAGGGCATAAAACAAATTTGGACCAGCTCGAACCAATTTAAACCAATTCGAACATAATAGGACTACAATCAATTCGAAGACTCGATAAAACAGTTCCATAAAAATGAAGTACCCATTGCAAAGAAAATCATGTCGAATCCAAAAGTAACTTCGAACGAACTCGAATCGGTTCAAACTAATTCGAACCGAATCAAAATGAACCGAGTAGTCTCGAATTCTCCATCATCATTTATCTATTCGAATCGACGCGTATTCGTTCTCTTTGCGTCTTTGCTTTCATCGAAAACAGAGAACGTTTCGACAGAATGGTTCCAAGTAGTTCCTAACTGTTCGGCTCGATGTTTTTCGGGGTTTTTTTCTTATTTTTTTCTTAGACCAGGCTAGCATTAGTCATCGATCTCGTATTAATCGCAATCGCATCAGACGCTTTTCTCAGAAACGGTGCTCCTGATGCTACGATTGCTGTCCCTCCTTTGCAAAGTACGAACTTGTCTCTGAGTACGCATCGGGGGTTCCCTGTCGCTGCCAACTCTTCTCAAGCTTGTGTCCCTCTCGATACGAGCGTTCTTAGGTGCAACTGGCCCTCTGATGTTCGTGTAGACCACGTAAACAGCTAGAATTCCAACGACGAACATGGCCACTCCGACACCGCTCACGGTACCAACCTAAACGAATTATTTATTAATTTGTGATTCTCTTTGTGCTGCTGATTTTTAATTGATCCCGATTGCCTTACTGTTATTATATTCCTCTGACCCCATAAACAGAATACGCGATACCGCAAACCAATTATTGCTTTAGACTTGATTTTTTTTAATACCACATTTATTATTATTATTATTATTATTATTATTGAACTCTTTTGAGATAGCCGAACATAAGTTACTCTGAATATTTATGTACGTCGAGAAAAACGGCCATAATTTAACACATTTCTCATCTGTCAGTTCTATCTCGTCACCACGGTGTAAATTTTGCTTCACTTTGTTTAATAATGGGTTCTGTCTTTCCCGTTCAAATAAATAGGTAAATAAATATTGTGATTTGCTAATAATTTGTTAGTGTGTTTGCTAATAATCTGCTATTAACGTGCTATTAATTTGCTAATGATTGACTAGCGATTTGATCCAGATTTATTGGCATCAATGTTGCAAGTGCTACAGGTGCTCAGATGTGTGATGAATAATTTATTACAATAATGCAATAATTTATTACAATTATAGTAATGCAAAAAGGTTTATCTAAGGAGGGCAGAATACGTGCATAGAGATACATGCAGAATCTGTTGCGAACGACTTGTTTATTGATTTGACTATTTTTATTATTCATTATTATATATATATTTGTTGCCTTTCACTTGTAAAATTTTATCATAAGCAATGCTGTTACCGTGTGTTTTGCTTATAAATATTAACAGAGTTATGCAAGCTGTTATTCACTGCAGCTTCGATATTGATTATGGATATTGAACGTCCGTGGACCTCTTTACATTATTTAACTTGTTTATGTCCGACAAGCGAAAACTTCTTGAGAATATCAACCGATAGTGAATTTATCGACCGTTGGCTGTTTGCATAGATGTTATATAGCTGTGAAATTTATTTGATCGTGTAATAATCGGGCTAATAATCAATGATAACGATCAGGCCTTATCAAGGCAACAATATTGGTAGCTGTTACGATTTCTAGAAATCACCCAACGGATGTGATTAATAAATGAAACGATATTGATCGTTACATAGAATCGATTGCGCAGCTGTTCTACAAAATTCGACAACCTGTTTGCAATAAGTTCATTGAAATAGTACCGTATCTATAATTGCAGCAATTACAGAATTCTCTAACTACTCGGCTACGATCATTTCCAACAGCGTAACGCTCCACGGCTACATAGTTGAATATTTAATTAACTTGCACAACAATCGAACTATCGACCAGCCGGGCGCCTTGGCCATTTACACAAGTACTATATTTAATTCAAAAAGTTGCAGAACGACTCAACGGTATCGATAATAGCCACTTGGAAAATATGCAGCCAGTCCCATTGGACAATAATCGAAGCTACTCACCATGGTCCACCACTCGGTGTCGTCCATCTCTGAGACAAGAACATGAGCAGCCTGGTCGTCGTCCTCGTGCAACAGTTTTATCTCCTTCGCCGTGGTGGCGCAGCCTGTCTTTGTCCCCTTTTCCTTGGTGATTAATTTCTTGAAAGCTTTCGGCATTTCCTCCTCGTCATCCGCGTCATCGTCGTCCTCCTCGTCGTCCTCCTTGTCGTCCTTTTTCTCGTCGTCATTGTCGCCCCCGTCCTGGTCGCCCCAGTGCAGCTTCACCTTGTTCTTGTGGACAACGACAACCCCGAGGGTTTGCAGCTCGGCGGACTTCGTCTTCATTGATAGCTCGAGAGACGTAGCCGACGATTGCGATTCTTTCGCGTGATCCGCGATGACGTTTGACAAAACGTTGTTCCAGTCTACTGGGTTCACCTGGTTCTTGCATTTCTTCTTTTTGCTAGAGCCAGGGTGGAAGGGAATTTTAGAACATCGATTCGCCAGATTCGTTCAGCGCTAGACGTGTATATCTAAATTGATATCGGTGTAATTGTTCCAGTCTACTGGCTGAAACCATGTGAATCAGGTGAAACCGGATTCTTGAATTTCTTCTTTTTTTTTGTTACTTAAGTGAGAGGTCAATTGTTGCTTTTATTCGAGGCGATTCAAGGGAACCCACGACTGGACTAAATCATAGGGAATTAGATTCCGGTTTTTATTGGCAATTCGGAATGTATTACTCTATCGAAATAATGTAGATCTGGTTTCATTTATTTCCCTGCTGCGGAAAGTGCGCAAGCTTTCCATTCGTATGCTAAATTGTACCTTCACCTGTTGGGAAATTAAATAGCTATGGCTGTATACTGGAACCCGTTACATTTTCGTGAATCACACAAATACCGCGCTGATACTCGAGCAGTTGCTGTTTCGCCGTGACAATGGGCGAATCGATGTTCGCTTTGAATATAAACTCGCGGTAAAATCTACTCGAATTTCCGAGCGAAGGACGACAGGTATTTACGTATTTACTGAAGCTGGCACGTTCGTGTACATGCTACGCGGAGTCTCATTTAATTAACACCTGATTGAATCAGACCTAATAATTACTACGTCATCTAATACGTAACTAATACGTAACGATTTGCATATCACGTAAATGGTTCTCATTCGTGTTGCCAGTAATTATAATTTCTGTACCATTCACTCGTCTATTCGATAGATTTCCCAATATATCTTTCAGTTCCCTTTCCATCGATCGTCATAAATTATTGTGAATTTTCTTCTTCAACTTTCCATCTTAGATTGATTTCTTCTATTTACCCCACAGTCTTAAGTTCTCGCGGAATATTCGAGTTCCTCGATACGGAATTCGTGGACAAAACTTTCGTATCGATAATTGCAAGGAAACAAAATTGATTTTCTTTTTCCGAATTGTAAAATAATTCTTTCTTTTGTAATCGCGTTATTTTTCGTTTCCTGAATGATGAAATAATTCTTTCCCTTGCAACCGTGTTATTTTTCACTTCGATAAAGCGAAGGATTGTATGTAGCAATTTTTTGCTGTATAGTTGTTTTTTTTTGGATTCGACGATGTTGGAGGTTTTCACGGGGACGGATGATTTTGGGGTAATCAACAGGTAATGCTCACCACAGCGTGTCCAGTGCTTTCGTGTACACCTTTATCGCGTCCTCGAGCCATCTGACATCCCTCAGTTCCTCGGTGTCGTACTTGCCACCGTCCTTTCCGGTCCACCATTTCGATTTCTCCACTCTGCCTTCTAATCCAGCGAATTCGTTCCTGTTACACATTCATCCGTGTCAGGCCTTATTAAATAAGCAAACGTATTAACTATTCTGTTTACAATGCTATGAACGTTCGAGCTTTTCAATTCCTTTCTCGAGCTACATTTGCAGGAACTGGTATCTTTTTATTGCTGGTGTTATGGAATTTTCAATTATTTCAATTTCAGGATATTCCATGGTTCGAAATATTACTGTTTCCACCCTTTCCAAGTACTTCAATTTTTAATAAACGAAGGCCTGGCTCTCCTAGCAAATATTCAATATCTAATCTATTCTCGTACATCAGGATTCTCAGTCTTCCGAAAAAATAAGTCTCTCGGATATTCCGATTCAAATTCGCCTCCTGAAAGTACATAATCGTTGTTTTCGCGGAGTGTCCCCCCGACGCGGGGGACACTCAACTAGAATCATAAAAAAATCGACCATTTTTTTTCTATATAACGATAGTTTAATATCTTATTAATATAATCGCAAAGTTTTATAGCGAACTGTTCCTCCAACATAACAATATTTTATTTATTTAATAGTTATATATATTAATGTCTGGTCATCCTACTTAAAATATGACAAACACGCCCCGTTTGATTAGATTCGGGTCTCTAGTTAGTGCAACAATGAGAATTGCATTAAATATCTGTCGAAGAAGCAGCTAAAAGCAAAAAGTGCTTGGATAACTATAATCTATATATTGTAGTTTCTAGAATATAATAGTGAAGAGCTTTTCCCGCCCAATTGTAGCCAATTTGCGTAATGAAATAATGTTTGCATGACACTTATTATGAAGTGAAGCAAAGCTCCATTCTCAATTTAAAGTCTTATCTTTTTAACTAACGAATTATTAAATCTACAAGATTATGTACTGCAGAAAAGTTTCAAGCAAAATCGTCAAATAGACGTACTAAACAACTTACAAAGAAAACGATATATTTTACACAGGTATTTATTATTGATTACCCCGGACTATCAAGTGAGAAAAAATGACCAAATTTTTTTGTACATAATTGTAAAAGGCTCGTAGCTTCTTGCCTATAAATATAAATTTTCAAATTCGAACTCTTCTTATTGGCCCAATGTCCACGCATACAATAGGCTCGTCCCACTGCGCAATTACAGCTGTTCTTCGCAAGATAACGCGGCGTCGTCTATGTGCTAATGAACCCGACCGTCGCGTGTGTTTATGCTCGCGTGCATCCATTACATCGCCTCTATTATCGGCCGACATTATATGCAACAGCAAATTGCACGATTACCTCTTTTTCTATGAATAATAATCGTCTCGCTTCACGTCTCGATTGAATTTAAAACGCGCATCGATGACGCAACGATCATTAAGGCGCGAAGGTTCAAACGTTTACCGAATGGAAATCATTGCGGGAGAAAGAGCGGCAAATTTTTATTACCTCCTCTATCGGCTACCTTGTGGAAACGTATTTCACATTGAGGTGTACGCAGCGATTACAGCGAGCAATGTAGCAGAAATCTAATGGGCCTGGTACAATATATTCCCCGCGTGCACGCTGGACTGCAATTGCACAGGTTCATTACAAAATTCTTCCGTAGGCCACCTTATGGAAACGTGTTTCACATCGAGGTATATTCCGGCATCGAAACGTGCAATGTAGCATGGACGTGGCAGGCTTTGTCGAATGGTTTGCGACTAATTAAATAACTGTACAGGTTGACTGCACAATTATGGCACAGACGGTAAGCATATTATGCGAAAAACGTAGAACGAAAGGCCTGTTGTCGCGTGATTTGTTGCGATTCTTTTCGATATTGTCCATGCGATGTATCAGTATTTCTTGCTGTACTATGTTTATGCTTCACATCTTTATTTTGACATTGTTTTATTGGTCCCTCCTGATTGTTTCTGCGATCCCTTCTTACGTGTACCCCGCGATTTACGAAGTACCGTTGATATTTATTGAGGATACTTTTCATGCCTCCCTCGCCGCGGTAATTGCGATCGCACCGAGCATCACGGTCGATATGCAAAACGACGCACGATCGAAGTGCCGAGGCGATGAGATCATACGCTCGAGCCAGAAGAAGAGGCAGGTGTAACGTAACTATATTTCCACAGATGTTCGAGCTGTCTATCGTTACACGATATAAATTACTGTAACGCAAGGTGAGCGAACAGTTTAATTCTTTCATCGACTAAATGTGTCGTAAAATAAATCAACTTTTTTGCTCCCGTCCTTGTTAATTAGGTTTCCATGATAATTAGGCATGTTGTCAATTAGATATTTCGATTTCTTCATGCAAATGGAAACGCATAAAATATCAGAAATAGCGTGTCGACTTTCATTCCCTTCTGCTTCGAGTGGTTGGAACGGCGTGGTCATTAGGTCCCATTCTCTGCCCCGTTGTAATTATTTTTATTTCCGTTTTACGACGTTCGACGACGTGCCATCGTACAGTGGTCTGGAATCCCGTTTTCCGTGGGCAAAAGTAATTTTTCAACTGTAATATTTTTAAAAGAAAGTTTTTCCTATGCACTTGAAACTCTTCAAAGCTTAAAAATCCAAACATGTTATGCTCTTAAGATTATTCTCTGCTGAAATATAGCCTTCTGATGACAAAATTGTAAAATTGAAAGTAAAACTAAACGTTTTAGTTGCTCATTATAGAATATCAGAATATATGTTTAACTATGTTTATGAATATGAATAAATGTTTATATTTAATCTAGTTGTAAGCATTTTTTAATGGATGTTCACATAGAGCAACGTTTATAACAATTTAAACTTTGGAAAGGCTTGTACAAAAATGATGCATCGTTACCCTGCCATTAGTTTCAGCTACGATTTATTGTCCGCCGTGTGAAACTGGGTGAATCCTCGACGAAAGTCGAGGCAAAGATATATTTTATTTTACTTTTCTGCTGTCCGTTTGTCTAATTATGTTTGCTGCAGTTCCTTATTTCACTTTATTTTCATTTTATTTTTTTACTTCCATGCGCACCATTGCATCAAAAGGAGAAGCAAAGAAATCGTCTTGGAATTGTATTTCGTGAAATTACACGAAATGACGACGTGTGTATTTTTTGCTTTTAGTAAAATGTAGTTTCTGTTTTTTAATTCAATTTTTTGCCCCGTCTTTCCCACCCTGACGTTGAAACTGGTTGCATGTGCGATATTTATAGCCACAATTACGTCTAAAACTGTAAACCAGTGTACAGGTTGCGATGGAAATGTCAATTTGAATAACTATTTTACGCGTTTTTTATTTTCAAACATTTTTATCGCGCAACATTACATATTTTCTATCCGTTGGATATTTAATTGGCAAATTAATTCACCTGCTTTGATGAAACACGAATATAATCGTGCGAATGAAAAATATTTGTTATCGCGACAGAGACGAACTCGTCAAAGTACGTAAAGGGTTGATTACTCGTATATAACACTTTCTCAATCGCTTCAAACAATTTTGTAATTTATGCATTTATTTAGATAATAATTCGATGATTAGATTTACCCTTCCGTATTATGCGTTTGACAATTGTTTTGATTGTGATGCCTCGGTGTATTCGTCATTTAATTTTCCTTCTTTAGAACACCAATTGTACTATCTAATTGTTATTTCTAACATGCCCTGTGCGCTGAATGACAAAGCTTCACGCTTTAGTATGCCATGCTTGTACGAATCAACATCTACCGTCGAGATGATACACAGTGGAGAGGAAAAAAACGTCATTGTATTAATTGACGAACGTTGCGCAACAATCGATCTGATAAACCGCACGAGATCCAACTTACTACTGTTTGTCTGCGAGTGATCGTGGTCGTGAGATAGTCCCTGGATGATCGATTAGATCGTTGGCTCCCAACCAGTAATAAAAGACACACGTCTGTAACGTTTAAGAAATAATTCTCCCAAGAAAAGAAAATGTCTTTATCATATAATTTTCCAATTTATAAATCTCGATATTCTTCAATTACTTCCAAGTCGATTAATTACTCGCAGAATTTGTCTGATTCTTCGATCTAGAAATATTAAAAGAAGTTGTCGAGTTTGCATTTAGTTGTTGGAAAAAAGGAAAAAAGACAAAAAGGAAAGACAGAGAGAAAATTGCGTATCGAAATAAGTTTCACAGCTGTCTGTGTACGCAATTTGTCACGAAACTCGACCCCAAAATATCCACCCCATTGAGGCTCGCAATCATAATTGATCGAAACCTAAGGGCGACTGATATCGATTTCAAATGTCCAAGGGATGATCCCTGTAAGTGCGAACTCGAAGATCGACAAAACGATAGGCACATCGAGATTTCCACGCGATCGTTGTACAGGTTAACCGAGTGGCGACTGGGGTTCGAATATATCCTGAATAGGGGTTGCAAGAAGAAAGAAGAAAGAAGAAAGAAGAAAGAAGAAAAAAGCAGAAATCAATGTGGTAAAAGAAAATGCTCGACACGATCGGCAACGAGGAAGGAAAAATCGATTCCTCGACGTAAATGCTCGATTCCAATTATTATTAAGCGTACAAATATTTATTGCGAAACTATATCTAAAAAAGTTTGTAGCATTTGATCTGTTGAAATGAATATCTACAATCACGTATTATCGTATCTGGCGTGATTTTGAAAATATCATTTGTGGAACCGAGAAACATTTATAGCGGAGATATTATCTACAGATTTGTTCCTTTTTTTATTATTTTCTTCATTGTGATTTGGAAAATACATTTTTGTGCGGTCTGTAAATATTAATTCTAGAGATATGTTCACAGTCCACTCATTTTTTCGTTCACTTGTTAATGTTTATTGCGAAAATGTGTCTATAATCTTTTATCAATTGACTTATTCCTGATCACGTCAGCGATGTAGGTATTCTAGCCTTTTACATGGAGAAACGAAAAATCGATTTCTCCGTGCAAATGGTCGATTTGTGATAACCTTGCGGCGTTTGCGACGAAATGGAACGGCGAAAAAGAAAAAACAAAAAACGAATAATAAAACGGTAATAATGTCACGGTTTGGAGCTTATAAAATGGATTAAGTCGCCGGGGAGAACGAATCTCTTTTTGCGGTTTGATTCTCGTTTCCAACCGTCATTGGCTAATTGGTGATCGAGGTCTATACGTATTCATAATTGCCCTGATGAGTTGATGAGTAGATTTACTTGCCTTCGAGTTTAATTTCTGATCGACGAGGATAAAGGACTCTGTTATTATTGCCCATTTCGATTTTGTCTTTATTTATAATTGAATGCAAAGGTTTCGCATATGTGAACGTCGAAGTTTGCAATTAATTATAGTTGTAAATTATATTATCCGCGATGCTGTTTGATTGAATCGGTGTTTGGATATTAAATTATTCAATTAATGGGAAGTCTTGTAAATGTTGGTTCAAAGGTGACAGTATTATATATGTATGTAATACTTAATTTAATAATTTAGACTACATATATATGTTGTGATTACCTGGAGTCTTCTAGGAGTATTATACTGTTAGTTGAATCTACGTGGTTCAGGTGTTCCTCGAGGCGCCCTTCGCTGACAACCACGACAGTCGCATTCACAACTTTGTTGAACAAGCCTTCTTCTGGCATTCCAATGTGCACGATGTGCGAAGTTAAATCTGCACATTTTCAATCGGTCGAATTATTTAACTTGCGAGCACCCTAGTTTTGTAACTTTCAAATTTCGATTTACGAGATCCTCCAACCCTTTAACACTAACACCTCCGATAGATTTTCGTACCATTTAGATAGCACACGTTGGACAGATTAAGAACACGAAACTCGTTGAATGTACATTTAATAGAATGACGCAATTGTCATTCTGTCTTATTAAAAGTCATCATAAGTTGCTACAAACGATACCTATATGTTAATAATTCGAAAGCAACAAATCTGAAACAAGTCAGTTTGTTCTAGCCTTAAACTCTTATATTCGCCAATTTCAAAGATCTGATTAACTTTTTAATTGTCAGATTTTTATATTTTCTATCCTTTAGACCTCCTGATTTTCCGTCCTCCAAATCGTCAAACTATTCAATATTCAAACCCCTCGAAACCTTCATCGCACACCCACCCACGTGCATTTTCTATTTCTCCTTTCAAAATGTCGCAAATCCAAGGTAACGTTAACACCCGATCGCTGCTATATATGCATATATTTTAATAAACATATAAATCCTTCCTACCATCCTCGTCGCTGTCGTAAATCAAAACGCAGAGGCCCTTCTGGATAGCCGCCATTGTCAATTTCTTAGCGATATTCTGAGCGTCGTCCTCGCCATCCTCGTCGGCGTGCACCACCAACGAGAACGACTTCCATTTAAGTTCCTCAATAACCTTCAACGTTCCCTGGAACAGAAAGGCAAGAAATCGTATCTCGCCAGCGCGGCAACTTTCAAACAAACTTTCGAATCGCGGGGTAAGAATCGTTAGAAAATTTATGCTTGATCCAGATAATCCTCTGATTGCGCTGCATATTAGCGGAGAATAAATGATAACGGCCCACCCTCCATATCATCTTAATTCGCTTGTCAGTTCCATTCGCCTAGAACGAGTCAACTTTGCTCTAGATGTTAGTGCATAAATCGTTCGAGCGTTTTACACGAGACGATTAAATGGTTCTGGTATCGGAATGTGCAAGAATGTTTAATTAATGTGGAATTGGTCAAACAATCAATTGAAAGGGAAAGGAATTCTAATTCTCTGAACGGCCTTCGGACGTGTTCTGTATTTATTATGAACAATGCTGTATGAGCAATATTATTCATCGTGCGTGAGTCGCTTATCGGAGCCAATCGAATCAATGATATTCACTCACCGGATTGTGTTTTATATTTAAATGCATCTAATTAGATATATCGTACATATCACAGATTCATTTAAAAAGGAGGGTATTTACTTGTATTAGTATTTACAGGAACAAAACAAACCCATCCTCCCGTTTCTATAAATTATTGAATACCGATTTCACCGATTTAATTATTATCGATACATTGTCGTTATAATTAGCTGCAAGATTTATCACATTTTTATTCAATTTGAAACAGTCACGTCCCTCTAGCGAGAATCTGCAAGCATGCAATTATTAAGGCCGCAAACGTGGCGTGTTTGTAAGTCGCGCGATTAACATACGCACGATGCAATTATAAACTCCATACGGGATAATGAATGCTCTGCGAAATTTATTACCGTCGATGGGACGGAGAAAAAACAGGATAAAAAAGAATTTGTCAACCAACGCTTCGCACGGGTTCATACGTTCTTGATCGATTTCATTTTTCCATCCGTTTCTTCCACCATCGTTCGACCTAACATCGTTTGCACTGGAATTAATTATTACGCGGAATTAATTATTACGCTGTTCGGTTCGGCTGGAAAAATTCGTTCATACTGTGGGGGTCATGTGTACGACATGTGTTGCTTTGTGATTGTGAAGTGGATGTGTGTGATATTTGTGTGCCCGCCTTGTGTGTCGATCAGCCACACATTTTTGTTAGTGTTAGTTCGTTAGTTTGTTTATTTGTTCTCTGGGTGACGCTGTCGCAAAAGCAACAGTCCAATCCTGACCACTGACAACGTATGTTATAGAAGTTTCATGTTAATTAGATTATTGAAAGTTTACTTACTTCTGTCTATCATAATGAGAGTTAGTAAATCAGCCAATTCAGATCGAGCGAAATAATTGTAAATATTATTTGCTCGTTATCGCGTGTTTATTGCAATTTACTGTTCACGCGGTCGTTTTTTATTCAGAGTTTTTGTCGCCCCCCCCATTTTTGTAATGTTCCCGGCGATCAATGAGACTAGATTTATTACCTGGACTAGATAAGAATCGGATTCCTTCGCAAGGTGATGAAGGTACGGAGAATTCGATTCCCGCTTCACGATATGCGGCACTTTCAGCACCGACGTTATCTTGTGCACGGCTTCCGCATTTGTCGCCGAGTCTGGCCCAATAATTCCTGGAGAATAAAGTGGCACGATGTAAAATAACAGAGCGACTATGGTCATCGAATAAATTTCATCCTTTTTTTATATTCTCCTTTTGCGCGTGAATGATTAAGAACGTCATCCTGGGAAAAGGAATTTTCATTCCAAGGTATTTTAATATACTTTTTAAATACTGTTTTAATCGAGGATCGATAGAATCGTTACAGAATAATCGAAATGAATATCCTCGTTGGTGACCTCACACTGTTGATAGAATAATTTCCTTCGCATCCTTATCATTTTTTCTTGTGCTTCATCCATGATTTTAGTACATTACGTTTATTTGATAGCAACAAGATGCTTGTTCTTTATTCCATTCTAATTTCGCAATTCTCAATCGCCAATAAATCTCCTACACTCGACGAATTTTTTCACGCTCTTTACTTTTTCTTCCCTTAAATAAAAAATCATTTTCATCTACAGATACTTATGCTAAGTAAACGTTGGCCGAATTTCTCTGTGTTGCAACGAGGAATACAAAGGTGTAATTTGAGATACTGTCGAAGAAATCTGCCAACGAAACAGTGACGAAGAAAGGAAGGAAATTCTTCTATAACGACTTTGTGACTCACTCTGTTATAATTGTAATCAATTAACAAGATGAACCTCTATATGTATGCATGTATAGATGTATACAGATTGAACGATCGACAGAATTGCGACAATGGGAACGGGAGACAACGCAGCGATGTAAAATCGTCGCCACGTTTGCTCCTGCACGATTGCAGCCCGGGAAAACCAGTGATTGATTGTCCAAGTTGCAATGTTTACCTAAGTAGTACGGCGGCTGTAAACAATTCGTGTCTGCCCCCACGAGAGCCCTCATCGACGCTTTCAAACTTCCAGCTATGCTGCCGCACGTGTCGAAAACATCGACATCTGCAAAACAACAGGAACACGGTTGTATCGTGCAGTTTCACGCTGGTAAAAAGTGTGGCCTGTGTAAAAGAGGTTGGGTTGCACGGGACCTAACTCGTCGGTCGAAATTAGCATTTAGATACGAGGAGTTCAACGTAGTTGCATGTTCCTTATATTTTTGTTAATTTGTTGAAGGGAACATTGTAACATGCAACAAGACGTATATTCTAATAATTATTAATATTGTCTTTAGATTGGAGGCGTTGGTTGGATCTCTAGATTCTTCAGTTATTTTAATATTCGTTCTAAACGTCGTTTAATTTCGTTGTTTCTTTCAATATCGGTGGAAATATTGAACAGCACAATTATATTAAAGAAGCTAATTTCTTTTGCTTTTAATGGCGATGGCGTATAGAAATAATGTTTGAATTTCTCCAAGCTTGGCAAGAATCGCGGCCGATCGTATTCAGAACGCGACAGAGCTGAAATTCGAAAGAGCCCCGAAAAAAGATTTCACTGGATCGTTTGCCAAGCAACCGAGACAACTAAGAAATTATGCGGCTCTAATCTATTCCACGTCGATAGGTATCAGGAATGTCTCCTTGGCACCGTTTCTTTCTTTTCCTCCACAAACTTTTTCCCCGCAATTTTTTTGTCCTCCGCCAGCCTCACGGAACGGAAGAACAGAGAAAGAAAAGCTCAGCTTTAATTCATTCAAGCTGTAAGCATAGAATATGAAGGACTTTAAACGCGGCGGGATAAGCTGTTCTCACGCTTGAAGGATTCGGAAACGTCGATCGATCTTCAGGATCTTTGTTTCCCTGTTTTACCGACCTACGAACCTAACCCGTAATACCTAAACATACACCGACAAATACAAACGGGTGATGTCGCAGGAGGCGCGCAGCTCTGTTGCGTTTCTGCCTCCAATTGGGCAATAGGTTATGTTAGCACAATGAAAACATCGCACGGTGCAGGATCGCGTGTCTGCGCATGCCCAGCGTCACACGTGATTTCGTAACGTTACATTTGTTCCCCAATTATCTCCCATATGCATACAGGTCCGGTTCAAAGCACGATGCAAGTGATGCACAGCATCAGGGCACCCTTGCAAGGTGGCGCCTTGCACGACTATTTCTTTAAATAATATGCATGCTGTTTTAAAATTTTTAAAATGTAAACCAAATTCAATGTCAATTATTTTGATTACCGGAAAATTGGCCACTATTGTCTCTAAAATAATATATGGCGGGGGGGCGCTACAAGAGAACTTTGCAGCAGGGCGCCGTCTACCCCAGGGCCGGCCCTGCCCTTGTAACATAGTCTTGAAACAGAAATCGAACTGGGGAAAGAAACGTATCATCCGACTTCGTTTACCGATGTCGTAGCCGGTCGACTTGTTATTGTGAATCTCTGCTAGAAGTCTCGCGGCTTCGTACAGCAGCACACCTCTGCCAGACAATTTCCTGCAGGTCGGATCATCGTGGACGCTTGCCAGTAACGAGATCTGCGCGTGATTTTCACATTCCGTGCGTCCGCCGCAGGTGCACGCGCAGATAATACCAATTAGCAGCAAAAATCCCCGCATCGTATCTATCACTCCCTTGTATCTTCTCTCCGCACTTGAACGGCTTGCTCCTTACTTCCGCTCGCCACCGCTGCCCGATCTTTTTGCCCCCTGCTCTTCGTGTAACTTTTTCAAGCCGTTCTTCGTTCGTCCGATGAATTCGTCGCACTCGATTAAGTACAACAACGATGATTATAATAGCGAAGAATTTATAGTTGTCTCTATTCGCACCGTATCTAATTGTTCAATCCTTCTATTTATTTCCCCCCCGTTTATTTCTTCTCGTCCTCCACAATTCGAATCGTCACCGAACTTTCTTGGGCAGCACGGAACCACACGATCGCGAACAGAGAATTGTCGGAACGCGTGTTTCAGGCTCTCGCGTGGGGGTCGTCGATTTTTTGGGGGCGCAACGGTTGCGAAAGGGTTGCCGTGGTGTGTCCCGCAAGCAGCACCTCCTCGAACTGCGGACCTTGGTAGTGAAAACCGGAAGCTTTATAAGGAAGCCGATGCGACATGTATTAGGGCGAATTTCTAGGGTTTTAGGCCTCGACACCCCGCTCGCCACGCCAGGCGTTCTCAAGACGACCTTGCTACCGCCTCGCACCCCTGTGATTTTATTAGAGCGTCTTCATCCGTTTTCTTCCTTCCTCTCGTTCCGTAATTAATCACCAAGTGCACCTCGATAAATACAGACGATAAATGGTGATAACAAAAATGGCTGGGTGCAACAAATAACATGTTGGACAGAATTTTGAATTAACGTTAAGTACCATTTCAGGGTGGGGTTGTTGTAATTAGTTTAATTGGTATATATTTAATTGATAATATTTTAGTATTATAAAGAAAATTATAATTAAAATTATTATAATATTATTATGATAAAATATACTAATATCATATGAATTATTCAATATTAGATTACTGACCGAACTGTTGTATATTAATAATTCTCATAATGATTAGAGTCTTGTATAGTTCTTATACTACTTCATGTATCTTAATATTTTCTTTAAACTGATACACATCGCGCCTGATCGCGGTAAAATATATTTCCCTTGCCAAAAAGAAAAAAATACGCGAAACTTTTTTTAAGAATCGCAATAGCAACGAATACAAACGTAGGGGTGAAATTTCGTTTCGTACAGTGAGAACCCCTCTTAATCAAGCGTAAGCTCGTTAGCATAGCGTATCGACTAGCAAGATTGTAAATCCTTGTTGCACAACCCGACTCTTGCGCAACTTCCATGTCGGCTGATTAGAATTAATCATTCGCAGGAGCGTCTCGACGTCGGTTCAACAAATTTCGCGGCCAATAAAACTAATTAATCACAACGGGTCCCCCGAATGCTATGGCTACCCCTTCCCGTCGACCTCGACGATTAACAGTTTTTTTAACAGGTTTTTCGACGAACTGCGGTAATAGCAGTCGACAAGCAAGACAAATAAATAATATAGGCACACGTATGTATGCAGGGAGGAATAAATAGTGCAAGAAATAAATGATAAATACATGCACGATCTACAAGAGACAAGTAGGTATGACATGGACAAACGGGGAGAGGGGGAGAAAGAGAATGAAAGAAAAATCGTCAAAGGCAGATACAAGGAGGCGTGTAAATTGTTAACCTTCCTTCATCTCGCAACTGACGCTGACAATTTCATCAGACCAACACGCCCATACGATTTTTCACATTAACGTGACGTGCCTTGGTATCCTTCTTTTTATTTGTCTTCCGGTTTTTTCTGTTTTCTTTTCGCGCTGTTTCTCAGGCTGCGCCGTGTTCGCACGCATACGTGCATCGTAAGCGCATACGTTCTTCTGTACCGTAATGCGATAACGGGATTGTACGGGGTCGTTCAGAGCTGCCGGAAGAATATTTAATACTTCACGATGGGGAGGGAGGAATTGTTAATGCGCGTGGTGTTTTAACAAGGATCACGGCGATAACGGTGACGATTGGGGTGGTGGTGATAATGACGTCAGGAACGACGAGAATGCAATGCTCGATTTAAGTACAGCAGAGTAATAATCCAAGGGAGAAATAATAATGATAATAATAATAATAGTAGTGGTGATGCGTGATAGAACGATGGACGATTGTTGAGAGACCAACAATTGTTGCAGTAATCTGTAGTAATATTGATAGTGGTAATAATTTTAATGTAGCAGTAATATACAGGGTGTCTCGGATGGCTTGACTACACCGAACAACTATTAAACGATACATTTCATGAAAATTGTGAAACGTTGAATTTGAATGGCTTCGAGGGATCTATATCATATTGGACTTGCTTTTTTTGTGAGTGCAGACGTTTCGGAGATTTCAAGGTAACCTTACCTTTCTTTTTTAATGGAGTGACCCAGTTCTTGGATCGTAAGTCAATCGAGTATCAAATTCTGAGTAAAAATGTATTGGCCTTCTATGCCATAAACCTAATAGTTAACAAGATATTGACGAAATAATTTACTAACACGTACTTACTTACACGTACATTCTATACCTTGAATTAGATAGTTAATATCTTGTTATTAGGTTTAGAGTATATGAAGGTCCAGCCATTTAAATTCCATGTTCTACAATTTTCATAAAATGTGTCGTTTATAAGTTGTTCGGGGTAATCAAGTTACCCTGTATAATGGTATATATAATACAGTACAGTAGTACAATGATAAGTAAGATTTAAAGAGACCAATAACAATAATAATACGCTCTTCTTATAGATCATGATCAACAATTAATAAATAATAGTATGGGACTAATACTTTCTGTGAAGTGCTCTCAGCACATAATTTCTCTACTTCATACTGCAACACACGATACTCTTTTGCTTATTAATTAAAAAATCATAAGTATTCGTCGCAGATAGCAATACAGATACGATAATAATAATAATAGTAATAACTAATGTATTGCAATGATACAATACTAGATAATAATTAAAGACAGAAAATACTAATATTGATAACAATTACAGTAACAAGAATAAAACGTTCTTGCCACAGGTCATGGTCAAGTATTAATAAATCATATAAGAAATACACCACAGACTATAGTAGTAATTAGTGTACAGTTGTCGAGATTCAGCGTTCCCAGCTGTTCTAACATCCAGCACAAATAACGGAGGGTAATTGGAAATCACGAGATCACTATTGAGTTCTTCTGGCAGGAAATTGTTTTTTATTTGGGCAATATCGAACGTTTCGTATACTGGTTATTCCATAACGAACGTATGTGGAAGTACAATGAAATTGTTCTTTCTTTTTTTTGGTTTCCGTTATCACCGACAGGATTGTACCGTGGACAGATTGGAATATTCATGCGGGCAAAATGTTTCACCGCGAAAAGAATAATTAGTGAAAGCACCGGCCTTTCTAGAAACGAAATAACATTTTTCGCCAGAATATTTCGCTCTTGATAATATCGTGTTTTATTGCGCTCCAATACGATAGCAAGTAAAAAATTTCGTTACCGAACTATTTTTTACTCGCAAAGATGCCCACAGTTTGTTTCCCAAAATGGACACTAATTTTCCATTTACGATTGCATTAATTTTTTTACAAAAAAAATTCTGTATTCGAATATGGCACCATCCCATATGGTATCCCATATCCCATATGGAATATGGCACCATTCGACCATATGGAAATAAACAGAAATGTGGATCCTCGTATGTCCTATATTGTCTCATCCAATGAGTGAATTAATTAATATGTTGCACGCGATGGATTTTTGGGATTCCATAATTCACGTAACTATTATCAGAGGCTGATGATTAAATTGTTGCTTGTATACCTCTCGAAGATGATTACCCGTGTGCTTCACCTTGAATTCTTTTCACTCTTATAACGCGCGCTTACGAGATGCTAGACTCTTAGCTGAAATCCCTCAGGAATAGAGGAGATTTATTTGTTTACGTAAGAACAAAGTTGCGGTATCGATATGTGTCGTCGTGTTATCGTCTTATACATGTACATTTTATTTTGTTCCGAGTAACAACGCATCTTAAAGTTGGCGCACCCTATATAGTAGTTATAACGCGTGTATCGTACATGCAGTTGGAATCTGTGACGCACGATGAAACACAAGTAGGAACTTCATAAATCCGGGAAATTGAAAACGAAGTTCCTCGACGGGGCAAAGTAGCAACGTGCGCGAAATCACGATGAATGTAGAACCTCGTTGTTGGTGATTACTTATGTTGGTAGACCGGAAGTTTCAGGGCTTCCCACCGTTACAGTTTAGTAGTTAGTAAGGGATTTTGTTGCGGGGAGTATTTCGAGGTACGTTGAATAGATTTGTGTGAGAGATTTCTCTGTGGGTGGTGGAATTATGTTAATATTTCATGGTTATTATTTAGCGTGGGAGGTTCTCGTTGTTTCTAGTGTCGTAGTTTAATGTTTGGTTAAAGGGTTTCGTAGGTGCAGGTGTTTAGAGTGTGTTACATATTGTAGATATATTGATATTTAATAGCGAGCTCGTTTGTATCGGGTATCGTATTTGGAACGTTGCAGGAATAATGTCTGTTAGATATGTGAATTGTGAATTGACTTGTACGTAGTGATTTCATGGACGAAGCAGGTGGCAGTAGAATCAGTCACTATATTGAAGTATAGTTGCTTGGGGACTCCCCGCTAGCTGGCACCACCGACCACTCGTAACTTTTATTTCAACGCAGCATTTGTTTGCAACATTTACAAAGCATGCATACTTACTGTTTAATAAAATGCTTGCCGATGATTTATATTTGATTAATAATTGTTTACTATTTCGCGAGAGGATTTAAGGAAATTTCAGTACTTGCTTTCACACAAATTAAAATCTAACTGTAAATCAGTATCAATTATTAATTAGTGTTAATGAAATGTTCGTAGAAAATTAATAACAATACAGCGAACTTTACTGCGAAAATATGAGTGGTATACTTTCCCTACCAGTTAAAATAGAACACAACATAACAAAGATTTACACCATTAGTGCCAACAAAAAATGCTTCACCTCTGTACCAGAAATAATTAAGACACAAGTGATCCCCAAGATCGAGAACTATTATACCTGTAACATTCATATTAAAATGAATTTCTCGTAGTGAATAAAAATACTGCATGCTGTTCCTTCATGCATTCACTATATTCCATTTGCAGAACAAAAAGAATCACCCTTCAATCCAAACTAGTCCAAAATAAATAAAAATGTACGAAGAATAATTTTTGATGAACTCTAAACGGTTTGCTATGAATTTCATATTCGTAACATAACACCATCATCCTCGGAGGCTTTCAATTTCATCAGCTTGTCCAATTCGTCGTGTCTCGAAGGCGGGACGAACGAAAAGGTTGAAGGGGAAGGCAAATGGCCGCAATGGGGTTGATGTATTTGCGTCATGCCCGGCATTACTTAGGTTGGCCCGGGACCAACAATAACAGTGAACATTTTAAAAGTGTAGACTTGAGTCTTCCCCGAATCTCAAACATCTTTCTCGTCGATGAACTTTGTCTGTTTATCCATACATCTGTCTGCCCCGTAGTCAATCATTCATAGGACCAACGATCCAATCGTGGCAGCCTGGATACAACGAGATTTACGTGGAAACTGATGAACAGGGGCGTTAACCCTTTCGATAATCATTATTATCCGTGAGCACGGTTAAAAGAAAGGCGTCCACTTTTTTGTGCAATTTAAATTCTGGCTATTGTTATAAACAATATGTAAAGACGACACTGATTTACACAAGGAGGAAATTTATTGACAGGACAATTTTTAATTATCCTATTGCTAGGTGGAGGGAATTTTTTAAACTATATATATATATATTAATACACATAGATACATATTGTCACAAACAAAGATGAATAAGACTTTTTACTTTAACACTTATTACTTTATTATGAATGGTATATTCAATGCTTTTGATGATGTTATTAGACTGGTTCGAACTCTGTGTCTTCATTGATTGATTGATGTTACGCGTCGTCCATGGGACTTATATACCATCTCCCACCACGTCCTTGACTGGGTACTGCGCTTTGTTTATGGGCCCAACGTTTTAGCTGCGTTGTCGAATTCCTTCTTATCTATGTCTATTTAAATTTGGAGGTCGCGCCAATTTGCGTCTTCGCGGTTCCGCATCAGTTGCGTCGCAGAATGATTAATAAGGAGGTCGCAATATATTTTTTAAAATTTTATATTCTACGATTTCTGAAAATGACACATTGAGAGACAAGGAATATTTGCTCCGTGAGTTGACAGTATTGGATGATTTTCCCCACACTCGATTGATTCATCGTCGACTGGTTAGGGAGAAAAATACGGTTTCCCGGGAGCTGCGTTTGAAACTCGATTTCAGAAGATAATTGCGTGGACGTGGTGGCAAACGTTATTTCGCGTGATGAACGGCGAGCAATTATGGATGAAACGTGGCTTCAGCTTCGATCAATTGTGGCATATGTAATCGACTTGTTCCGTGTCAGCTGATATTTTTTACCCAATTATAGATTATGCTAATCCCTCGATTGCCTCTCGATTACGCTTTTACATCATCCTCCATTTAATACCGTTTTATATAGAGAGAACGCAACGCGATTTTTTTATACAAACACGGTGAACGGAACAGTGTACTTTTATTCTTTCAGTTATTTATTCGTTTTATTTGTCCTTCGATTTGTTGTATTATACGTGGAGAGAATTTTATTCTTCGCTTTAAATCGCAATCAGAATGTACTTGACAGAACAGAAGAATAATTTCGACAGAAGCGACGTGATAACAAAGTAAATCATATTTTTTTGGCGCGAAACGATATAGACATTTCGAAATTCCAATTTGTATAATTGAACTCTCTGTCGATTGAAATCTCTTCTTTATTAGAAACACGGGGATTACTTTCGAGCGGGTTTAATCGAAATAGCTTTATTATACTCCGCAGAAATGAATTATTTATTATAGGTACGGTAACACGAATATACCAAATTTTGCATTGAAAATCTTTAAATACACGACCGTGAATAAAATTATCAGGGTAATACGACGTATTTATGATACGCGGAACAGTAATTATCGAGCTTCGATATCGAAATGAGAAAAATCGTTAAGAAACAAAAATTAAAAAATAAATCAATTTACCTCCCTGTCCAAATAAAAAAAAAATAAAAGCTAGGAAATGTACGAAACGAATTGCTTCTCGTCGACAGTCTAAAAAATTGTAACTATTTTTAAGGGGCCTGATATTAGTGTTTATTTTTTTACAAAATTTTTTTACAAACTTTCGACTTCGCTTGTAAAACAACTTAAAAAAGCAGTAGATTTCTGACAGGGAACGGCAGGTCGGTGTCGAGCTTCATTCTGGTTAGCGTATTCTTTTTTCTTCTTTGCCCCGTTTCGTCGACGCTGTATGTATAGGCGAACCAGATTCCTATTTAAACGAAACAGAGTGCCAATCAGTTTCATTCTGAGACGCAGTGTTCAATGGGAAACCATGAATCATTCATTGATGCATTGCCCCAGCTGAATCGGTATTGTGATTTCTTGTAAACGGACAATTTTTGTCGTTGGTCTATGGTTGGATTGACTTAATGTTGGTATTGTTCGGGATTATTTAAATTTAGGACATTAGTATCGTCGTGTATTTAGATTCTCATGGTGTTCTGAAAATTCGGAGAGTTGGACATTAAATGGAATATTCGCATAGACAATGTACATAGATATCTTCATCCCTTTTTTCCGAAATAATTTTAAAAAGAAAGAAAGAAATAATTCATTAGAATTATTCTACGCAAGACTCATCGGACTCTTTATGGGAAATTGAATTGCTTAAATCGTTTATGCACCAATGCGAACAAATTTTGCAACAATCTTAATTTCTTTCGGGATTTCTTATTTAGCGTTTAAGCAATGGATTCAAAATCGTTGTAAATAATATTACTAAAAATTCTCATTTCTACCATTTCACAACGCGACGTTTGATCGAAATAATAAAATAACCCTAGTAGCACAAAATATTGAATACATATTTATCCAATTTTAAAAAATAGATTGAATCTCATTTTAATATTTAACTATACGTGCAATATGTATTCTAGATTCAGAAAGAAATATTTTTTCCGAATATTTATATAATACTTATTTGATGTCACAGCAAAATATTTATTTCCTACTATAAAATAAATATTCATTTAACATTTGAAACAAATTGCACTTTAAAGTACAGTAAGAAAATAATAATAATAATAATTCTCGCATGTGCCATTCAAATCACTTGGTTTCACCGCTCGATTCGTCGACCACCGACGAAAACTCCATTCGTTGGGTCATTACGGCCCCAACGATAGATGGACAAATTCAACTTGTCAGCTGATGAGCTTGGAAGCTGCACGAGCTCGTCGACCTACCGCGGTTCAAAGATTTCTCCCGGCCTCCGGTGTTCCGAGCTGTTCCTCGGCCTGCCTGCAACCAGAAACTAATTGAACACGAGCAGAATGATTCTTTCTGTAATACGCTCGCAGAGGACGGACTCGATACCGGCGAAACTTTCGCCCGTGGAAAGATGGAAAGGTCCAATTAAAGTTTCCAACCTCGGGCCAGCTCGTCACGCTTATATTTAGTGAGTCTAATCAAGCTTTCGAGCATTCGTGAAACGACGACCGTCTCGAGACTGTATCCCTTTTATTCAAGCTGTTAGCCATTAAGGTCGAGATCTGCACTCGATGAATTGTGTGCACGAGGTAATCGATAATAGTAATAGGAAGTCGAAGGTTTAGAATGAAACAAATCATTCTGAGTGGTGATCGTACTTTCGGTTCAGTAAGAAGTTGCTGTAAATATTTAATGTGCAGAAATTGTTTAGTAAGATATATCATATGAATTTATTGAAATTGAATATCAATAGTCATCATTTTTATTTATATTCAAATGATATCGAAATATAGTTCGTGAAGGAAGTGATTATTATAAAATTAGTTAAAACTATCATAGCGAGAATAATAGAAATCTTCGTCAAAAAAATAAATTACTACTATGCCATTATTATTATTATTATTGTTGTTGTTGTTGTTGTTGAATTGTTTGGTAAGAGCTCTGACAAACTATAATACGATAGGGCCGTCCTTAATTTTTATTATTTATCCAAATATGATTATCGAGGGAAGATTTCAGCTACGAAAATTGTATTATCTTAACGAAATTATTATCTGGTATCTATTCACTGGGGCGCAGCAGTTTATTTCTCAATATCGGACTCTATAATGAAGTTTACGAAAATCTCATAAGATTGATAAATCGATTCGCCGGTGTCATTATTACTTTCTTATTCGGTGATTGATAAGGGACTACCGGAAGAGCAACCCTGATTTATCTTTCTCGAATCTCACGAGAAGTGAGAACCTTGATAGAGTATGGTTCTACGAATGTTTCCCCGAATTTTTCCCAATTTCTCCAGAGACTTTGCAGCTTGTTGTATCATATAATTTGATATAGATACATGATCACGCGTAGTTTACTTTTCCATTTGCCTCTTCGTTTTCCCGCATCGAAAGTTTTATTTACACGGTTCCGCAATATCCATATATATGTACGTACATTCGCGAGATAATTCTTCGAGTCAGTATTGGGGATAACATTTGATAAAAAGTTGTTAAAACTCGGTAGGCAAATTTCTCGAACGAACGAAAGTTAGATAAATGTGCAATAAAATAATGGCAAACTGCAGGGATGTTAAAGAGGTGTAATAACAAATTAAAGTAAATCAATTGGATAAAACTCAATTAATAGTGTACTTGCTTGAATAAACTTTGCGTTTCGAGCGGTGATTTTAGTTGGCAGCAAATTACTAGGTTCAAAGATTGATTTCTGGGAAATCATTGAAATGGCGCGTGCATATCGAACAAAGTGTGTATACCGTGGATTGTTTGAAGCAGCACGGTTATAATGATATTCGAAAGGCTGATTGATCCTACAAATAGAACTCTTTGATGTGTAGACATCGAGTTTACCTTGGTGTTATTTATTTCGGGATATAGACTGTAAACTAAAATTGAGAACTAGACGAAAAAACGCTGGTAATAAATGTGCGGCGGCCAAGAATAGCGCGAATCCTGAGTAACCAGCTGCCAATCAATAACTATTTCTCATATAAAACCGTAAGGTTTCATTGCAGATTAATTTTATAAAATTGTTCTACTGTAATTCAATAATTATTTAAATTGAATCAATGATTAAACATCCAATAATTAATTTATTCTTAACGCATACATCAAGCAAACACAATTTTCCAATACACTGTGTAATCACTAATTAATAATTAGTAAACGACAACTACAAAAAAAAACACCAAGCATCACCCACAACGATGTACATAAATGAAGCGTTAAAACGAATCGGTTACGCGAAGAGCAATGCAAAATACATAGATCTATGCGCGTAACGCAAAGTGGCCACCGTTCGGAAACGGCGCGAAATTCAATTTTCCCCTAATAGCGGCAATTAGCTGCCGCGCCGATCTCCCGACGACATTACCCAGTCATTCAGTGTTGCATTTGTGTCTGCGCCGCGACGATCGGGACGACACGATCTCTCACGATCGTGCTAAACACGAACGAAGGCATATTATCGACGGGGAATCACCGCGAACGAACCGGCCGGCACGCTCGCACGACATTCAGCCTGCTGAACTGATATACATATAGCAAGCCGTTTGCGGCACGCTTCGCGGTTCTCTTTCAAAGAAACGCGCGTCACGTGACGTAAATCAAACGTGGGTGCGATTTACCGGGGCGCATATAACTGAGGGAACGTTGTGTCCTTCGTTGCGTCGCAAATGCGCGACATCCGGCAAGCGTAATTGAATAATGTTTACCGTCGCAGTATGTAATATCTGTTGCCTTTGGCGCCAAGGGACGATGCGCGCGCATGCAGTATCGCGTTGCAGCGAAAACACGAATTGTAAATACATAATAGGACTCGCACGTCATTTTAATTAATTTGTTGGTTACGTTTGGGTTTCGAGGATTGGCTTTGGAGTGTAAACGATTTCGTTGCATGTAATTGTGTGTGTTAGATTCGTTGGTAGGTGTGTAATGCTGGGTGGAATTGGGTGGACAAGTAATGCAAATGAGCCGCTGTTGTTTTAGATTTCATTTTATTGAGTGTGCAGTATCCTGTGATATATTTAATGTTAATAGAACGACTGATATGATGTAAATAAAAGCATGGCGTATTAAATGTTAATGATTAATTTTGGGTAGTATTTGTTTCTTTTTATCAAACGTGAATTGTTACTTTATTTATGTTTTTAACTGCGTATGAAATTGGTATGTTGAAAATATAACTTGGAACTTGAATAATCATTATAATAATTGCATTGCCCGTGTTAGAGAGATAGGCAGGCGCGTATAAGCTTGTAATTACATAATTAGGTAATTATACGCTACTTTCTACTAAATCACCATTGCAATCAAATTAATGAGATGTATATTATAATTACGTTTCGTTGTGCAATTACTATCTCTGTTCTGTAACTGCATACTGCACACAAAATTCGGTCGAATCGTTCCGCCCTGAAAAAAAGGGAAGAAAAAAAGAAATTAGAAAAGAGTTGCCGAACTGGTCGACACTTGTTCATCGTTCCCCCTTCACAGGATATCAGAACAATCCTAGGCCTGGTTAACGATGTTGTAGCAAAGCGGGCATCAAAGTTCGATTGTAAAGTTCCAAGTGAATGCGCGTCGCGTAGCGAAGGAATTTAATTTCACGGCACGAGTGACAATAACGCTGTATATTTTCTGGCGTTTCGTGTCGGTTTGAGTTTCCCCACAAGACGCTCCATTAACCATCAGGGTACTCTATGATAAAATGCTGAAAACAAAACAGAGTAATATTTAATAAAATTTCCAATAAACAGACGCTGATATTAGACAAATATTCGAAATCCATTGGAACTCAGTCTTTCCTCTACTATGAATAACGATAAATAAATAATTAAAAGTTATATTCCCCATAGAATATATTTCATGAAATTGTATGTAACAAATTATGCTTTACTGAATAAATTGTTAAATAACATAAGCCGTGACTATTATACAGCTGTACATTAGAGCAAACTTTAAATTTATTACAGAGAAACTTTAACACGTTCGTGGACGTGATTGCTATAGCATTCATTGTAATTATAATGCAAAACGAGAAGAATGCTATAACATTCCAATTTACAAGCCTAGCTATCATGCATTCAATTCTATATAGCGTTCATTTTTTAAAATTAGAAAAGATGGTAATAATCAATTAATAATAAGTCATGTATCTATTTTTAGATGGATGATCTATCTTACTGTCCACGAACGTGCTAAAGAACTTCTTGAACAGCAAGATCTATCCCCCTTCTCGTTCACTCCCTATCTCTGAACAAAATCAGATTACGTTCCACGCGTGTGCTAGAACGAGACATTATTCTACATTTACTTCTTCTTATTTTCCTTCGAACTTGCATCTCACTTAAACTTTCGTTAAATTTGGAATTTTCTTTCTTCCAATCATGCGAAATACAAATTGCATTAAAGGCAACGGATAGTACCCTCCATGAAGATAATAGAATTACTTTTTTTCTTCATGAATAATGTTAAAATTAGCAAAACTGAGTGAACGTTTCATGTTGATCGATTGAATCGAGTGGATTGTGAGAGCCAGGTGGAATGTGCTTGGATTCCTAATACGGGATTCCGTTTAACGAATGCCTTCTTCCTTTGTGCCCCGGTCGCCGACTTGTCACAGAGGTAAAGTTTACACGGACGTAGTGATCGTTTCGAAACTGCGTCGGGGAAAGAATGGTTGTAAGAATGCACGTCTCCTTTGCGTTTCAATCGATTGCAAATGTACCGCGAGTCGTGTTGCGAATCGTGCGTAGCGAACCGTCATTTATTTTTGGACGCGTTTCGCATAGGAATTTAGAAAAAAGAAGAGTGAAAGAAATTGGTAGAGAAACATAGGAGTGAAATGGTGAAAAGATTAAACAACTAAATTCTGTAGGCAATTTTACATAAACTTTTATTAATTATATGAAAACTTTTACATCCTTTGCTATCTACGTCCAGAAGCAGTCTGAGGCTTGCTGTTTTCGACAGCGTTACTAAGAGAATAATAAATAAACGAACTGGTTAACATTAATCAAAAGCGTGTAGCTAATCGATACACACACAACCACACATGTTACATACATTACAATACTACAATTCTGTCATTTAACTTGTGCATCATCGGGACGGGTTGTTCTGAAAATTCGAGTGAAGCATTTTGAAGAAAGAACAAATTTTCCAAGGATAAATAAAATAATAATTATTTTGAAGTATCGATTAAAAGCATGGCCCTAGAAGTGACGGTAAAATTAAATTATATTATAGATCACACTTGGAGAGGGAGATCCACACATACTTTGTCTCGATTGATCGATTGTTCTATTCCAGAGACAAGAAAAGTAGAGTTGTTTCTCTTCGGAGTTTTGCAAAGGAGGCTTCGATGATTCGCGGGGAAACTTTATTTAACCCACTTACATATTCCCGCTACTCAGCTTACAGAATTCACTTTCGAAGGATTCAGAATTTATCTCATTCGTATTTCAATTTCAATTGCCCATTATTAAGCACACGTTATGTTTATTCTATTATTCTTCTCTTTCTAAGAAAAGTAATTTTTCATTGATTAATTTTATTTACTATCAAAACAATTAAATGAACGAGTAACAGTTTTCAATTGAGTGCAGTGAAAACAGCATTACTGACATTCGTTTAATTATATTCATCATTTATATTCATGGCACGTGTATTATGCACACTTGCCATTGACAAATAAAATTTAAGTTCGCGCTTGTAACTTTGCTTAAATATGGATACAATAGGTGTCTGCGTAAATTTACATCGCTCCAATGTAGTATCAGCTTTCATCCCGATTAAAGAAATATAATTTAGCACTGTTAACAATCGAATAGCGATTCCGCGTTTTACGACGAACAATATCGAACGATTTATTCCAACCAAAGCAATAACAATAACGGAATTAAAGCCGCTATCAAAACGCGCGTGCGAGGGTATCGAAGGAAAGGGACGAATGCGCATGCGCCGCGCAGGGTGGCGCGTTCGAGAATCGTGGCGGGCCAAGCGATGTTCATTCAGTTCATCGTTACTATTTGCTCGCTGCGGTTCTCCTTGTTCGCGAAATCTGACCGTCACGGGTTCGTCCCCTGTAACGTGCCGGTCGTGCTCGATAGAATTTCCAGTTTCGCGACGACTCGAGTGCAAACTATCCCGCAACTTTCCAAAGCGGACGTGATCGTGATCGACGATCGTTGTGTCGCGTAAAAAGGTGACGCGTGAATCTCTGTTTACAACCCCGAAACTACTCCGCTTCGAACGGAAACGCTGTTAATAAAAGTACGGCAGAATCGCGTGAAATCGTTGATGAAGGTCTTCGCCAAATATCGAATTTAACATTCGACGAACGATGAAAGGTTATGTTTCACTCGATCGCCGTTACTGCTCGCGGTGCCCGCGAATAGCGTGGCCATTGTTGAGGTAACAATGCACGTGCCGTCGCTTCACTCGCGTCGTTAATTAATCAAATAATTAGACAGACTGACAGTGGATAGATTCGTCTTTCCTTAATGTTTCTCTGAGAGGGAGGGAACACGAATATTTGGCGTACGACGTGTAATTATTTTTTATCTCGCGGAGATTAACCCTCCGTGCGGCTGCCGCTTATATGCATCGGTATGACGGAGTTGAAAAACTGTTGACTCATTGGCGAGCTCCTGTCGCGTGTGACGTTGCTCACTCGTGATAGGACAAAACTTTTGCCGGCCATTTGGGGGGCTACGTAGCGTCCTGCACGGAGTACGTTAATGGGATACGGTTGAGAGTAGCTTTTTTTTAAATGTTTTGCGACAATATGGCAATTTTTTCGACGGTGAAGTGCAATTGTAGAAAGTTTGTCCCGGGAACATTTTCTTCTCCCTTCGAGTAAAATCGCGCTACGAGCAATGTCCAGAGAGGTGACAGGATATCGCGGGCAGTTTAATTGCACGAGATAATTAAGGCGAAGACGGTCTGGAGGTGAGCTACGCGTCTGTGTTTGCGGAATTGGTAAGCGCGCGCCATTAGTGGCACTCGATAAACAATCGTTGCAGGACAGCGAAGTAGATTTTGTAATTGATCGCGGTTTTATTAATCCGTCGATAATTGCTGCCTAATTCATTCTTAAAAGTTAGAGATTTTAATTGAACGTCGGGAAAATATGGTAGAATTAATTACACGGTCGGAGAATATAGAAGGCTTCTCTTCCACCGTTGTGTGCTGTACTATCTTATTCCCTGGAACAATTCTGTGAACGCTTGTTCCTTTGGACGGCACAACTTTGAGTATTTCATTGACTAGGGAAGTAATGTGAACTACTGAAAGGGGCAAAGTGAATGAAAAAAACGTTTAATTTTAACGGAATACAAAGACGGTGAAATATACGCAGAAATTGCATTATATAAAATATGCTACGGTAACGTTTCTTAACCGGGGTGAAAAGCTTGCACATTCCTTTGATTACATTAAGAAAAGTTTCATTGTTCTTCTACGATAAAAGTTTTGTTTCACTTATCACGGAAAAATCCTTAACGTCGATACGAAATTTTTGTCAAAGTTGACGTAATTATTGCACGAACCTGTTAGCAGTGGCTAAAGGAGGAAGGTTATACGTATACTATTTCTGGAAGTGAAAATTGGTAAGGTTAACATCGTTAGGGCAGGTCGTTTCATAAACGCAATTCATGTCTCACAGACACACACGATAAAATGAAACGAGTTGGAATTAGATTTCGAATATAGCACGAAACTTAATTGGGTCTGACCGATCGTGGCAACATATAAATGCTTAAATTGTTTCGTTCCACATATGTACACCACTCTATGAAAGTCAAACAGGACGGGCGGTCGTACGTACTGGGAGCCGATATAAAAATATTTACCTTTTAAATAGGGGCGAATTATAATAGAACATTGGGAAAATTCCATCGTATTCCGAATGCTACCGATACACGAGTTACCGTTTCATCCGTATTCCGTATCTTATATTTTCCATAAACCACATTGGCTGCGAATGTACCGCCGGAAGAGGTCGGCAATAAATCCCCCGTAATTAAAAACAATCCATTCAGATATGTGCGTGCATATACTCTGGTATTGTGTTTCAAAAACGAAGGGGGATAATTGAAAACCGAAACACTTTATCACGAAACAACAGTATAGCAGTAGTCCAGTAGCAAGAAACATTATCTTCTGAAAAATAGTGCATTTAGTGGTAATCCGTTTAAATTCGTAAAATTAGTATACCAGGGATTTCGAGCCCGCTGATTACACAAGCCAGACTTGCGCCTGTAGCGTGCCAAAATAAAGTAAAATCTGAGAAACCTGCCGACCAATATCTCCAGCTACTTACACAATTTTCTATAACTTCGGTCAGACCGTCGATATCAATCATCGAATTAAAATATCCCCTAAAAACTGTTTCGCTGTCCCGTCTTACCAGGAAGCCATCTTGAAGGAATGACAAGTGCGTGGCTAAAAGCGTGGCCCGCGTGCACCGTGGGTGGAACGATTGATCACCGTCTCGAACATAATAATTAACATTCTCGAAAGTGCGGTTCCGACGAAACGAACGACCGCGGAGTAACGTACAAGCAGTTTATAATGTCACTTAATACCGTCGCGTTAACGAAAGCCACAGCCGCCTGGAAGTTAAAGGAAACCGTATCGGACGACCGTCCAACGGGCCAGCCGTTCCTTTTACGATCTCCCATGGATTTTCTCCGCTTATTCCCCCGTGTCTGGGAATCCAGTGTCGTTTGCAACGCATCGCCGCGAATTCGCGTCGGTTCGAACGTGAAATTACCCACGTAAATAGTTACCGACCAAGTGTGCGATGACTGGAGACTATTGTTACTGGGTGAAGGCACGGCGGTGCACCATTCATCTGTAAATATGTAACTTAACGCGTGCTGTGGTGGTGGTGTCGCGTGCATACGAATTGTCGCGCGAGTGTTGTGTGCTCGACGCGGAACCGTGGCCGAGAAGTAAACAAGTTGGATTCGCAGAGGATAAAAAGGACGGGGCGATCGACGACTGATCGCACGGGTGCAACGGCGCACGATCGTGCGACAGAGAGGAGGAGAAAACATTCGAAATCTTCGTTTGCCTCGACGTGCTTTGAAGGGCGGGACGAAAGATGTTGTCCACGGTGTCCAGCGTCCCCGTCGAATTGAATTCTTCGTATTACGCGACCGTTATTGGGAATAACGGCCTCGACGGGCTATCGGGTAGGCTTTGGCGTACGGCGCTTTGATTCTTATTATTCTCCGTGCATAAGGTCTGCTCAAAAAGTTTCGGGAACTTCATTCGTAAGGCGCGGTGTAAGTGATACACGAAACTGAGATTCGGAAGGGTGAAACGTTGTACATTTTCGCCGGGAATGGACCAACTTTCGTTCAGTCTGATCTCTTAATAACCGAGTTATCATTATTCTTTTGCGAAAGTTTTGTGGCTTAATTTTATCGGTAGAATGATGGGGATAAATCGTGAACGAAGGGTAAAAGTTTCATTGACGATTAAGTTTACACTCTTTGGTTAGAATCGCAGACGAATACTAAGTCAATGATCTGATATATGTATACATATAGATGGCGCGAGATTATAAATCTCGTCGTAAGCTGATAAATGTATTTGCGTTGGTCCTGCGTTCGGTCTCGAGTAATAACCCTTACAGTTGATGTTAGTTCACGGAATTTGTCGGTGTTATAAATCTGCTGCGAAGCCAAGTGTGTACGCTAGGGTTGGATAATACGGGGTTAAATCGTAACGTTTCAGTGATCGAGTCTGAAAATGCAACCGCGGATCATTATATGTTACCGGCTTATCTTCGTACTACGTCCATGGTTGTCTGCATTATAGTAATGGTCCTGGGCATAATTGGAAATCTTATGGTGAGTCCCGTACTACAATATGAAATACAACTTTAGCAAAGCAATAAAGCTTTGTGGGCTGAAATTCTTTTGGCATATTCATTTATATCTGGCTGGCGCCGTTCAATCTATTTTTAATCGTTATATTCCTTTACGCGAATTTTCATTGCCTGCAAACAGAGAGCATATTCTTTCGAATATTTAGTTACAATGGTGTTCTACTAACAAATAAACGAGCATAGAAAACAGAATACTACGCGATTCAGCGGTAATTGTTTATTATTTCTTATTTCAAACAGTGCACTTTAAATTCTCTTTGTTAAATATGTAAAAAAATCGTTAAAAATGTTATGTCAAAAATTACATTGTCAAAAATAATTGCTGTCTACACAGGTGCCACTGGTCGTGTTTCGTGGCAAAGATATGCGGAACAGTACAAACATCTTCCTGGTGAACTTAAGCGTGGCCGATCTCTGCGTTCTTCTAATCTGCACGCCCACTGTTCTCTTCGAGGTAAATTCTGGACCGCAAATTTGGCCACTCGGTGAACACATGTGTAAGTCACGATCCCTCATCTTCTATTATTATACTTGGCGAAACATGTTCATTTATTCTCGACGCTTATATGAAATTTTTTTTATTTCCCTTTGCTTTTTTCCGCATGTACATATTTTTAATAAACGACTCGTTTGATAAACGATATCGTTCTGCCGCACAGGCATCGAAAGTAAGATATTACTTATTCGGGAGCCACGTGGTTGATGAGCCGCGTGGCGCTCTCTGATTGGCCAGTGTTTTCCTTTAATAATTCAAAAACTAAGCTTCAGCCAACATTTTGGTAAGGGACAAAGTTGTTCAGGGTCACCACAGCAACCCCCCATTTCTGGGAGTTTTCATGGTTAATGCTAGGTTCGCGGGACGCGTAGATTTTACTCAATTCAGAATTAGGAAGACAAAATATAATGCAGATCCGTTGATATTGCATAATTAAATCAATTATATTTCATTTCTAAATTAAGTGAATTAATTTTTTAAGCAAAACGCCCTGTGTACATTATGTACACATGTTTGCATCGAGTTCGTGTGACCGTGTAAAATTCGTGTCGAAATCGGCGACCGGCCATTGGAAAGGGGTTCGTTTCTGCGGCAATTAATTTCTCACGAACGAGATACTGCACTGGCCTCCATTAACCGTTCGAGTTCAATTCGTATTCCATTTGGCGATGGTCGCGGGAAATCTATGCTATCCTTAATTCAATTCGAACGCAACTGCGTTTAACGACGTTTCGTTGGCCCGTGGCCAAGAAATTGGTGCCGTTTGAAAGCGTTTCGTCGTTGTTGGTTGCTCGAAGTGCAGGAGTTTCGTGTATACCTGACGCGACAGAGAAACGATGGGAGATAGTTGTATTATCTTATATAATACATAGGTAGAAGTTCGTGACGGGAGAGAAACGAATATTTTCTCTCGATTTTTCTTTTTGGTTTTGTCAAACGATTGGATGGTGGAGTAATTATTTAGCAAACTCGAAATTGTATTTGAATAATGACATGTGCACCTGGTATTGATAGTTGATATTATTATTTGCCGAAATGAATATTCACAATCAATGTATTGGTTCGATGGTTTCAATTTTGTATAAGTATGTCGTCATACAGTGTGATTGTGATATAGAAACTAATGAATTATTAATGCCCCTCTGTTGTGCATATGGATATAACCCACAGGGGATGAAGTTGTAAATTATAAGTAGGTTTAAGCAGGGGTGGTACTGGAAGTATTATTTTTCGTAAATTGCATAAATAAATTTATATTAATGACAGAGATATTTAACAGATGATTTAAGCAATAAAAAGCACGGCAATTTTGGTAAAAGTTTCGCGGAGTTCTTGCGCATAAATAAAAGAAAGGAAAAAGAGTGTCTGACCTCGTTTTTCATACGTGTGGCCGGAAGAGAGGGTGCACATTTTTCAAGGAAATCGGAACATATCGTACGAGCATGTCCCGGATAAACACTCTCAGGATTTCCGAAAATTCGATAAGAGAATTTATTATTCTATGTCGAGAATTTTTCTAACCTTATAGTCTTTTATATAATTTTATATTTCTTATATATTTCTCATATATTTAGATAGATTTTTGGATTTTCGCAGAAAGGGGCAATTGGGCAAGCGTAATATTTATAATCTGAAAATATTATAATAATGTATATCCATAGAAATAGATAGACGTGGAATATATTCACTATGTAACGGGTGAAATGATTTTCCAGTCGATTGTACGTGTGAAACGTTGATCTTAAAGAAAGTAATAGTGACTTAGGTATTTCTTCGACGTCTGTTGCGATAAGGGAATTATTTCCAGCGGTTGCCTCTCCGCCCTAAATATATTCTGTTTGAACAGATAGAGAATGATGTATTCATCGATTCTCCGGTAAACTCAAAGGTTTATGAAACATCGCGGTGCTTTTTACCTTGGAATTTCATTTTATCAGCGAACGTTCCCCTATGTCGATGCATTTAATGGAGAAGGGGAAAAAAGGGAAGAGAAAATTCTAAATTATTCTTTTTTCCCTTAAATATGCGTGGATTGGTCAACCCCTTGGCTGCAGTTAATATCGGTTAAATAAAACAGCAAATATTTTATAAGGAGGGAAATTTGTTTGGCAATGTGCAGGGCGAATGAAATGAAGAGTTATTTATACACTTGGTGTTTTATCAGAAACCATCTATTTCTTTCTTTACTTGAACTGAATAACATTTAGTTAATGCACTTTTATTTTTAAGCAGGTCCGAACAAATAATTCCTCAAATATAATGAAACTAACATTATAGCGGATCGGAGAATATGACTACGATACTTGAAATTGTTACATGCATGGAGTTATTGCTTGGAATAACAGTCGTGTCGTTTGCGGGTTGTTCTTCGAGATACATAGTGGGCCAATTTCTGTTACGCAAGTTCTTCAAACAGTTTCGCCGAGAAGCAAAAGTTCACTCGTCACGTTGTACTTGGAACTTTACGATTCTTTGTTACTCGTACGTATCCCGGCATGATTTCTCTGTTTTCTGTAACTTTTCAAACGACGCGCTTTACGGTACCGGAAACTGCACGTTAGATTGAAACTATGTAAGAACGAATTTTCATTTGGGTCTTGAGGCTCTTAAGGATCCTCCATATTCAACGAAATTGCGTTATATCGTGGAAGTAGAGTTATCGTGTCGTCTTCCATGGTACTTAGGCCAATATAGATTTTCAATTTCTTCGAATTTTTGCTGGAAAAAATTCTGTCCAAATTCTAATATTCAGATAGTGGATATTGGAGATATATTCATATTTAATTAAATCCCATTACGCATGTATTGTGTCATCTTTCAGGGTGTCTTGACTTGACTTAGATTTTCAGTTTTCAATATTTAATTACGAGAACTTAGATTTCACTTCGAACATGAATATTAATTTAAATCGATAAATTCGAAAACAGCCTGCAAGTATATTTCAGTACGTTTTAATACATTTTATATTAATCAAGTACAACTTGATTAAATCAGATTCCTATTGTTACTTGAAGTTTTCAAAGCACAGAAACACTTGCAGGCAGCGCGAAGCTTTAACAGCAATTGCAACCAGGATTTCTTCTAAAATTGCCTCACACCTCGAAAGCACTTTTACATTTTCATCTTCCACAGTGATTTATCCTAACCAACTCTGCCCTTTTCCACCACTTTTATCCCGCTTTCCATCCACCTACTGGCCTCTCCAAAGGCCACCAAGTCCAAGAAATATACAGTCCCAGGATTACCTTATCCTACAATTTTTCCCTTTCTTTTTCTTTACCCTTCAGCCACTTTTATGCAGCCACCCCTTTCTCCACCTCAACCTCTCGAAGAGTGCAACAAACAAAAAGCTTCCGACACCGTTATACCAATCTCCATGGCCCTATCTCAACCCTCTGGCGAGCCCATTTTCCTTATTAAATTCTTCGCCATGAAAAAAGAGAAAAAAACCAAAGTAATCTACAATCGTCCTTCGCCATCGCTCAGCGTGGAATTAATCAACCATTCTTCCATCTAAAAACGGCCATTCCCCATCGACGATCCACTCTGTTTTGGTAACTTCTGTTTTGGTATTGCACCCCGGTTACACCCACGAAGATCAATGTACAATCTGAAACACGATATTATACTCTTCGTTTCTCTTCTTTTACTTTTTTTCTTCTTCCTTTCTTTTTTCGCACCACGACAAAGTATCCTCGTTTCGTCCGGGCATTATATTCCCGTTACAACGATTGAACGAACGGGAGAAAGAGGGTGCGAGGGTGGAGAGGCGATGGAATCGGGAAACGCTGAAGATAACTTGCGACAGGGGTGTCCAACCCTAAATTGTCCACTTGGGGGAACTTAGAATTTTCAGCGGGGTGCTTGTTAGATGAAACATCGTGTTGCTGATAGATGACAACACGTAAATGGGAATACTTGTATCACAACAGCTGTTGCTTATTTATTTTTTCTGTTTTCTCTCTCTGAAGAACTCTGAACGTCTCGCGCGATCGCGATCGGAATTGAACATGACTCTTCTTTGTAGAAATGTTTGAATACCTTTTCGAAGACGACGTAAATTAATTGGTCCTGCTAATCATAATAATCATCATTATTATAACGCAGACAATTTTCCACTCGAATATAGAAAACTAATCGGATAATAAAATGCACTGCAACATAGTGCAAATATTGAATTACAAAAATCCCACCGATTCATCGAAATAAATTGCAGGCTCACGTGTCAGCAAATATCCATTAAACCTCGCAATTATTAATATTGTGGTATTGGTGGATATTTTTGGCAAGGGTGTGTGTGTCGGTGTGAATCCTAAATGAGTGAGAGCAAATTAGAGATAGAATGAAGGGGAAACTGTGAGTGAAAGAATATATGGAGTGGCTGATGCGTGGGCGAGGCAGAATAGAAGAGTTTGGGAAGCAGAATAGTTGGGGTGGTGAAGGAGAACAGTTTGGTAATCGGAATAGAGAGAAGCGTAGATTTAAGAGAGAATACTATTGAGTCGCGTGAGAATTATTGTCGAGAGAGGTTATCGTGTGTCGACCTTTTATATTAATACAGTTGTTAATGGTTGAAAGAAACTCTGTTCTTTAAAAACTCTGTTTTTATTGCTAAAGAAGTTTACCAAGAATAACTCCTACAATATTATTAGCACAACGATACACGTACAACACGTATGCAACGTAACAGATCCATCGAAACACAAGGGGCAAAGATAAATACCATAAGTATTCGCACAATCTGCACACCAAAATAAATACTTAGCACAAAAATATCCGAATTAGTATAAAATATTCTATGGTATAAAAATCATCGTACAACTTGCAGAGATGATTCTAGATCACTGAGGGTTAACCACCCCTCTTATACGGTGTCCACACGTGAGACACGGTATCCAAGTGTCGAGGGTTGCATTTTGAGGGTGGCCTAATGGGAAGAACGTTCGGCTGTCTGGGTTTTACGAACCGCGTATAACTTGGCGATTTTCCTATCCCTCATTCGCAGGGGTGTATTTCCCTCGAATTTCTGTCCAGCCTCTTTCGTGAAGTAGGCCATCGTGTTTAGCTTATCGAATTGTCTATACTCGGATTATTCCCCGCGTCTTTCGAGTATTTACTTACTTCGTTCTTGTTCCCTTTCCCGCTTGCCTCGTGGGGGAGATTGTTCCAGGGGTTGTTGCATTTAAATACAAAAACTAAATACGTGAATGGACGTACGAGGGTTGAGGCACAGCTTTTATTGACGTCGATACATTTTGCATAGAAATATATATGGTTTACATGGACGCTACGTTTGAGTAATTAATGTGCTATTTATGCATTACAAGCAGTAATGAAAAATCAGGGTGTATGTACACGTGTATGGTGTGCAATCTGTAGAATAATTTCTGTGTTAATTAAATGTGTGATTTATTTTCTTCTGTGAATTTACTCGACGGTATTAATTAATTTGGTAAATAAAATGCGCGAAGGGTTGATATTTATTTTTCGGATTGTACGAAACAAATGTTGAAAATGAATGAACCTCGAGATCATAGTGTACGTAGAAAGATCAAATGAAATAAAGTGCACATCATTCTTAGTACACAGGATGATGAATGAAAGGAACGATTAAAGAAGCAGGCATTATATAGAAATAATACGACAATAATAAAAGAAAAATAAATCAAACGACCGTTTCAAATTTAACACATTATTATTATGGATAATATTGCAAGTACTTTTTACGTCCGCCTAGCGCAATGATATAAATTGGTAATAGCTTGAATTGCCAAATATAAAATGTTTCACTATTTATTTGCCAACAAAAATAACGGCCAACGGAGATACTGATCTGTAGACAGTTCGGCCGAGATAAAAGCCTGATTCGTAACAGAGTTTACCCTCCGGTCTGGGGATGGCATTTGTTTTCCTTCCCAAAAGTGTGCAATTAGAAACGCCCCATATAGCTAAGAGCATACGAGACACGATTTATCCTAGAAATTATCATTCGATTAGAAGATTGAAACGTGCTTTATTTTAACAGTTTATTTATACCGTGCTCCAAAACAGAAGTGAGATAATATTTACATGTGTCAGCTGCTGTCGGTTGAAAAGTTCATTTTAATAGTTGCATTTATTATTACAATGATTATTATTAGCGGATCTCTGTACGGTTGCTGGTTGTTTCATTTTGCTTTCAGAATAATATTTTAACAGTAGCCGAGTGTCTAAGTGATCGACACTTTCAAGTAGAATGATATATAATACACCCCCTCCATCACGTAGGAATTGTCATGATGGTCCAAAGCAAAGGAATTCTTTTTCCTCGTTTCATTCTCGACTCGAACACGCGAATGTTATTCCATGCTTAAATTATAAACCGATAACTTACTCTTCCTCCACTGGTATCTATCGAACATTCTGAAACGAGAGAAACATGACTAATGGAGTGGGCAAATAGTCGTCAGAGTAGCATATACAGGGTGCTCGGAAAGAAATCAGTTCGTCTGTTCGATAAATTCGAGTTTAAAACTGATTAATTTAGTTTTAATTGAGACGAATCGTCGTTCATGGGTAATTTATTCAGAATGAATGAACGAACAGTTTTTAGACAAAGTCTCTTATTATTTAGATATATCAGTGACACTCGAATATGAGTAAATTAAATTTAAATTGAATTACTGCAAATTTGTAATTAATTAATATAAGAAACTGCAAAGTAAAGACCGTAATTATTTGACTGAATACTATCCGTATGGAATACATATCCTTACCGTACACCCTGTACGTAGCTCTTTGTAGGTTTAATTAAACCGAGCTTTCACGAATGAGAATTAATCCTGCATAAGAAAGGGTCGCCGCCAATTTGCACGTAGTTCATGAAATTTTATCGATGACAAGGATTAAAAAGCCTTCGAGGTGGCTTGATTGTATAGCTTTGAAAAAAAACCTTTAACGAAATTCTCTTGGTTTTCCATGAAAACTCGGCCCAGTAAATTATAACATTCCCCATTCCGTCTGCTTTTTTTATTTCTTCTTTTTACCTTGTAGATAGTTCGTGTTTTCTCAGAAAAAAATCACAGTTATTAAGGTTACTTAAAGGAAGGTCAAGTAATTGCTACGGCTTTCTAAAAGGACCGCCTCCAGTCGCCTCCATGGAAAGCGGACTAAAAATTGGACCTCTAATGACTTTTCATTGAGAACAGGCTATTAAATTCGTTGGTATTCATTTTCGTGTACTCGTGAAGTTTGTCGGCCCCAATTTGCCACGAATTTCCTTCTATCTATAATAATTACGTTGGTTCTTCCAAACGGTGATTTTAAATAATTATATTATGAAGATGAATAGTTATATTTTTATTTGGAATTCTATTAGAAAATGGCAAAGCGACAATGCCACTTGACTGGACAATTAATAACCAACTATACATATATTCGTACTATTAACACTAGAACTACCGATAGGTTTTGGCACTATTTGGAAAGTATAGGTTAGACAGATTATGAGCACGTAAAGTGGTTGAATGGATATTAAATAGAGATATATAGTTGGCATTTTGTGTCATTAAAAGTCATCGTAAATTGCTGCAACAATACCTATATGTTAATAATTTTATAGCTAGAAACCAGACACTTTGACTGTTGTAGTTCCAGTGTTAAATACAGAACAAATGGAAAATTTATAGACGAACACAAAAATAATTTATTAACATTGACTCATGTATAGTTACATCAAAGAAGTACTTTTTATTTTATATACACTTTAATGTATCTAAATATACATCAATGAGTGTTAATACATTTTTTCTATTCGCCAATCAATTTTCCAATAACTCTGCACTCGATATCCTGAATTTCTACAATACTGTACAACACGATACATTTCCAGTTGAACCTGGATGCAACAGGTTCTCCTTTCCCAAATACTCTTACAATTTCGCTTCATCAATATCCCCGTACCGTCAGTTTACAGCCGTCCGATCGAAATTAATTCTACTTCAAACCTCGACCACTACAAAAAGAAAACCTGTCCCACAAAAGAAAAATTCTGAAATTCAAGTTTACTCAAGGAAAAAAATCCATGGTCACCACTAGGACGATCTTTATAAAGAGAAAAAAGAAGAAAGAAACAAAAATTATAATTTACAAGATAACTGTTGCATATTTACTAGAGATAGTAAATGAAATATATCACGCTAGAGCAAAATTGTCTCCACGTTCTTAGAAATATCTTACTAAAATGGAATAATACGCGTTTGAGTCAGTTCTAGCGAGCATTTTATAGGGAAGGGACATTCCTTCTGAGCTGCTGTAAATATATTAATTGAACAAAGTGTAACAGTTACTTTATATGTTGGATGCAAGAATTCGTGGAAATGGTATGAAAGAGCTTTGTATGAATCGTGTAACGAGAAGTAGAGAGTGGAGAGTGGAGGGTAGAGAGTGGAGTCTACTAGAGTTGAGTCGAGATACAGTATAGAAATATTTAACAATAAAGCATATTTTTAATAGAAAAGGAGGCAATCACAACTTCCCCTGAAAAATAATCCCACATATATATCATCTTTACATTTATAAAACCAAAACCAAACCTAAGCAAACATATATATTATTATAATCACCGTTTGGCGGAAACACGCGCGTGAAACTTGGCGTTTCGTTAAGCCGTCGCGACGCGCCGTGACGTCATGACGCGTCATGGAATTCCGTGAGCGATCGCGAAGTAAAATACGATCCCCAGGCGGACCCAGAGTCGAGAAGCTTTTACGACTACGAGCCGTGCAACCGGAACACAAGACGCCGACGAGCGAGCTTTCCACGAGTTTTCCACGAGTTTTCTCCTCCGGTAAATTGAGACGGAACGTTCCGTCTCGCGCAGCGGTTCCTGTTCACACGAGACGGCCTTCCTTCGAAGACTTCTCGAGTGGCGATCCGTTACACCTTACGCCCGTCGCTGAAAAAGGATTCACCGGGATCTCGATAAACGGCGAACTTTCAGACTGTTTCGTGGACCTAGTCCACGCGAGCTTCCATTTGGTCGGACGGGCATGAAAGTTACCTGAGAAATGGGGTGTAAGGACTCTAGGCTCAGAGTCTTTCGCTGGCTGCGTTTCTGGCGCGAGTCATATTGCCAGGTGGTCGTTACGTACAGGGTGGAACAATTAATTGTTCGCGGCTTAATAGTGGGCTCAATTTTCTTTGGAAATCCGTGGCTGAAGGTTGGATGGTGCCGATGATATAGCGAGAGTTAAAACAGAAAACATTTGTGGAGGGCAGTGATGTGCAAACTGCTGACCGCGAAAACATGTGACACTCGGGCCACGCGTGATTTTTGAACAACGTTTGGCCAAAAGATAAAAGCTAATATTGTATGCGGGCCGCAATATTAAATACTTAAATATTCAAATTAATCGAGCAAATAAGGATTGTGGTGTTGCGAATTTCAAATTTAGCGACGTGGAACAATAATAAACAATTCAGATTGTACACAAAATTACTATTACTATTGTCCTAGGTTGTTGTACGAAATTAAATAACATTAACGAGTGAACACTTCAGATAGCTGCATCGAATTGAAATAAAAGTTTGAATACGTACATGGCAACGGAGAAGCTGGTTACAAATTAACAGAGCACGATGCTACACACGATTCCCGAGCTTTTTAATTTCACTTCGACTCCTCGAACACGTGCATTTGCCTGTCGGATAATTTTACGACCGCGTCGTATTTTTAGACGGACCGTGTGCATTAATACGGCACTGCAGCGAAAGGGTTAAAAACAGAATTTTGAGAACGAGGAATAATTAGTGCGAGTTGGTAAAGCGTAACGGCGATTAAACGTAATTGGTATACGTGGCGTCTCTTACTTCACGGTTTACCAAACGATTTTACAGGATATTCTGCCGCCTCTCCTCTCTGGTAACTTGCCCACAAATTCCCCTATCTGTAAATTTATGCCACGTTGTCCTACGTAAGCGCACAGTCGTTTTAGTAGGTCCTCTAACCTAAGTCACGGTTAAGGCGAACTGGGAACATTTTCAGCTGAACTGTATCCAGTGGGATATCGCACTTTATTTGTTTGTTTGGTTTTTTTTATGCTTTATCCTTTACGTAGGAGATTTGCGTAAAAATTTGAGCACGGTGTATCACTTCCTGTGTAAATAATTGTTTAAGACGTATAGATTCGGTTGGTTAGACTTTTGGGGAGATTTTTAATAATTAAATAGTTGTATGACTGAATAATGTGAATAATATAAATGTCATGATATCAGCTATGATAGTTTTCGTATTAGAGTTTAATAATTTAGGATTATTGTACAGTGTCGTTAAAGTTTGCAGTAATCAAATTATTACTTAATTGAATTGTCGAGCAGTTTTCAATTATATACATTCAATTGGATGGAGCTTTCAGATCGAGCTTCACGATTTTCGACTATCGTATTTCGTCGTTGATCCACGAGCACCATCAAATTTGTAACAATTAGATTATCGTATAATCTAATTATCAAAGAATTGGAAATATTTGACATTTCGTATTACCGTGCATAGTCCGTCTGATTCGCCAGATAACTAAATTATCAGAGAACTGCAATAACTATTAATCAACCAAGCCATCAGATAACTGAATACTTTAAACAGTATATATTCAACTAATATATTTCAAACCTAGTTCCCCCCACATTTTTCTTCCCATCTACGAATTGTCGCCAGTGAATTGACGTCGAACACAGACCTGAATTTTTAAGTGGAATCGCCCCGACACTGAACAGACATCCAATATGGAACAGCTTCCTTAGACACAGTATGTTTTGTAGCCGGGGCTACTGTATAAATCATAGAATCGATCGGCAGACTCCCAGTCGCGAATTGAAATTTATCATCGATGTATAGTTGCGTTTCTTGCTCGACAACAATAATACATCGTCTACGTCATCCCGATGATTTAGCTGCTCAATGAAATACGACGATGAATTCTTTTTTCGTCGAAACAGCTTGCACACTACTACGCTCGGAACAAAGGGTGCTTCTTTTTCGACGAACTGTACTACGTCACACGCTACAATCAATGTCGCCGAATTTATCGTTGAATATTTTAACCGAAACCTGTCTCGTAAATGTGAGGCACAAATTTCGGAACTCAGCTTTAGTCGATCGTTAAAATAAAATCATTTCCGACGAATTAGGATCGTTAAAGAGTCGTCGATATTCCTAGAATTCTTTTAGCGGTATTGAACAGGCGTAATAAAAATTCTGTGCCTCGTAACCGCACGATTTTATGCCTGCAATTTATATATGTCTTTTTTACTGCGATTATTATTATTTTTTCTTAATGTTTTGTCTGTCGCAGACTGTTTCGACGGGGCAATAAAAAAAATAGCGACGCGAATGTGTGCAAGCTGGATAAATTCAGGGTTACCTAAGCCTGGGAAATATCGACTTCGATTACACGCGTGTCTAAAATAGATAAGAAAAATTAGGTCAACGAGATTAAGGGCTCGTAAACTGGGGGAAGTAGTAGAACGATCTTCCTGCATTTAAAGACGACTGCAGGTTTTTATCTTACTATCTTAACGAGGTATTGTTCGGTTAAACAATTAATTCCTCAGCCGTTCTTTATCTATATAAACAGTCATTGTACATATAATCATTACCTTCCAATCCATAATATAACCCGAATTTCTATTTAACTTTCCTCGATCTTGTAAGAAAAAGCATCGTTTTTCTTCTGTCGAGGAACTGGAAAAATTGCATTACAATTATCCGCCTGTACAAGTGATAGACGTACCTGTTAGATATAAGTTTATACGTCAAGATTATCTAGCTCGAGATTATAAACGTCTGCAATGTTCCAAGGTTTCTAGGGTAAGTGCCATGGGCTTCATCACAGTCCTCTTACCAAAAGGCATAGTCTTCCCCACTCCGTGGCCAGATCCTCCAGGAACAGAGTCCCTATTTATTCACTTTCAAGACATGCAAAAATTAGTCAATCCTAGGATATCCGATAACTGAATGGCGACGGTCACCCAGGTTGACGATTCCCAAAACACTCTTCGACACACGTAGGACTGCGTCCCCATCATAAAGTATACACGGGGTGCATAGTACTTCGCCAGCCGACCGTATATCTTCCTTAAAAAATACGCTGACGCCAACATACCTGAGTGCTAATTCACGCGTGTATTATACCGATATTCTGCATTTATCGAGTGAATCGCAAAGTAGTTTTCCATTTCAACAACGCGCCACCTCTCTATACACGATGTCCTATGTCCTTTGTTGTACGAAAACAATGTTACACCATAGTCGTTTCTTATTCCCTGCGATATACATCCAAAAGCAATCTGAAGACCTGCAGAAGCGAACGAAAAGAAGGCGAGAACGTATCGTATCGTTGAAAACCGTGTTCAACCAGTGAACACAAATCTGGCGCAATCTAGCCGAGTGACTAATGTATTTAGAAAGAAAACATTTTTCGAGGAAGCTGGTGTTAGTATCCATACGGTGCACCAAATGGTACGTCTCTCCTTCTCTCTCCGACAACATTCTAGAATATTAGAACTAAATGTTCAACCCATGGTCCCGTGTGCCACGGAACTTGGGTACTTTATGAAAAGATCCAAACGGCGACCATTTAGTTCGTTCCCCGAATAACGAAGGTTCTTAGGGGGGCGGTGGGTCACGCGTGTTCTGAATGGGATGGCAAGGGTGCCAACGGCTGCGTCACGCCTTCCACAGGGAAAAGTCAGACCTATCCTGTGGATCGTAAATGTCGTACAGAGTTTTCTCGCTGGAGTTTTTCTTTCTCGTCCCCGGTCTTCTGGAGAGGATTGAAATTCCGTGAGGCAACCTGAACGGTCTTTGGGACGGGGTAACGTGAAAAATTAGGCGAAACCCCGCAGAATATCATGGGGACACGGGGTCTGGGTTACAAGGTGTCCACGTGTATCCTTCGCCGAGGAAATTTAAATAAAGAAGTAGAATCAAAGGGAGTAACTGTGCGCACGATTTCTGGAATACAAACGAGACTTGTCTCTTTGTGTTTTAGTGTGTTTTAGTGATTTTAAGGTTTTCAAAGTTTCTGAATGGCAGAACACATTTTGCCATCGAATTCTATTCAGCTTTGTTTTAGTTTATTTATGGGAAAGGCAGTAGTTCACGTATTGTTGTCTTTTTATTATTATGTTTGCAGAATGTCAGTATATGCACGTGTTCGTGGGATTTTTAAGGAACATAGTGTTACGAATGTTTAAATGGATTGATGGGAATAACAAATATTGAAATTCTACAATTGGATTCAACGATGAAACTAATTCATTTGCGTTTCCCCGCGTTTTAGTAGCGAAGCATGTAATTGGTGAATAATTAGAGTGAAGTAATGAAACGATTCACCTTGTTGATTTACCTGTTCTGTTGATCTGTTGATTAATAAACAATCCCCTTCAAAAGCTACTTGTAATTAACTCCACGTTAAAATGTTTTATTTGTTACGAACAAATCCGATAATTTTACTTGTTGAATAATACATTTTTATCGTGCTAGTCCTTATTCATATTTGACCAAGTAAAATTTAGCCAACTTTAGAACGTTTGACTTTTCAATTTCAACTTCACGATAATATTACCAAAAATAATTGCACTTCCAGTGACAAACAGCGTTTGTCACCAATCTATTAAATAAATAAATACCACCCAAAATTCGCCCCCAAAAAATTACAAAATTCCACAACTCTCGTACAAGCTAGCTCTCAGCCAGACAAATTCACCAAACTGACTTCGCAATAAAATAACTGGGCAGCTAATTGCAAACATTATAAAACCAGAAGACCAGTCCACTCGAGGGGCATACAGTTTTCACTCGCGTTACGCGATCCTTCTCTTCGTTTTTCTCTTTATTGTTTCCAAGCATCGATAGCCGTGCCAGCGTAACTCTTGAGATATTATAAGCCCTAAGGGGGCGATTGTTTCCTTCCCGGCTGAATTATAAGCCGAGGGAGCGAAGGATAAATAAACCGGTCGTAATTGCTATCGGCCGCCAATCGGGTGAGGTTGTTTAAAAGTGGGCTGACTTCGTTAACGGAATTAATAATGATGGACAAATATGGCGATAACGTGGCGATTCAGGCGCTCGTTACGAAAGCGAACGACGATCGAACCTTGGACATCGACACGCTGCAAAGCTTGTAGTCTTGAAAGAGACATGTTAATGCACAAGAGAAAAACAATATTTCCGAACAGTTCCGATGAGAAAATAATGAAACCAGTTACTTTTACAATTACCCCAATTTCCCATCCGGAAATGATGAACCGGGAAAACTCGTTGGAAATTGAAATGCGTAAACATATGCACACGCGAGTCGCACACCTAAGCAACGCGAGTTGGACGTAATCAGTGTCACGATACCACCGGTGTTTCTCGAACGATTCCTCCGTTCAGCGACAAATTCGCCACACGAAGCAGAAACTCTTGGAAACGTCCCCAGCGAATTGATTCTTGCCCAAAAGATCCTCCCACGCGTGTACATCGTTCCCTCTCGACAAATGGCCGTGATCATTGGCTACGTGATCAACGAAATTCTTTCCCCCCGTTGCCTTACACCCCGCAATATTTCTGCGGCCGTATTCATTCCATTCACGTTTCCACCGGGACAAACTCGCCCCTTTGCCTTCGCTCACCCCTATCCGCCGTGTATCAGACGATACGGTCTATCTGGGGCCAATTAATTGTTACACCAATAATGACGGTACTTTGATCCGGAGTGTTTGATCGTGCTGCTTATTTTCCCGTGCCAGTGGATTAATTTTATACGGGTCACACAGGACCCACGGACGCACACAAAGGTTCACGTGCTGTCCATGATTCCCTCCCTTTGTTTCACGGTGCTCCGGTGGGTAGGCACGTGAGTTTCTTCGCGCTGCGCGACGGAAGTGTGTTTTGGCAGAGTAAATTTATTATTATTACTATTATTTTATTTTTATTTGTTGTACCGCCATGGGCATTATTACTGGGATTATTGGTGTTTGTGAAATATTGGGTTGCTGCAAACGTAAATGGCCAATATTAATAATAATGACAGGATTTAAAAAACGGAAGAAAGTTCCACTCGACTGGACGCTCAAAGGGGACCGTGTAAATTCCATTCTTCCACGTCACGGATCCGTTTCGCGTTTGATGCAATTATAAGCTCGCCTCTCCGAAGAAACGACGACGGCGATACAAAGCAACTGACCGTTTCTCGCGGATCGCAATAAAGTGTCGACGAAACGGTTCTTCCGGCAGAAACGATTTCGTAATTTCGATTCACAATTCGTGTGCGCTCGCCCTTGGAAATTCAGTAATTTAATCGCGAGACAATAGGGTACGATGGATATCCAGATGCGTGTCCCGTGAAGACCTTTAACCCTTTGACTGCGAAAGGCGTACACAGTGAGGCAAATGAATACTCGTAGACTTTTGATCGTCTGCAAAGGAAATATATTGAAATTATTCGTATCATAAAGATTGATTGAAATTCGTGGGGCCCAGAAATGTAAGTCCAACTTTCCCTGATCTTTTTTATTGTTAAAACTTTCAGTTGATAAATTAATTAAGTCACTAACATTGTCATTTTGTTTTGACTAATTTGTTTAAACCTTATTTATCTCGGATGGATTGCTAATGGACTTACAATGATTTGCTTCTGAACCCTCCATATAGTATATGTCCAATTATGGTGACAAATTTATAGGAACACCACGAATCTCGAATTTCTTTTACCAACTTTCATTCGTACCAATACTTATGAAACTGACTGTATAACCAGTTAGTATATTTTGTTCCATATCTACCAACACTCGCCTCGCTGCTAGAAAACTTGAATGATCGATTCTTGAGAAACAAAAAAATAATACAATTACATTATATATCAAAGAGAAATGAGCTCCCCACCCTTTTATAGAATCATTTAACTATTTTCGACTATTTTATTTACACCTGTACTGCAACATACGATTCCCCTTAGTTTATTAGTGCCAGAGAACATAAAGCCATATCAAACTGTATCAAACTGTATCAAACTCTATGTCTTTATTGCTCCACTTCTCTGCAATTTAACGGAACAACGCAGATCAGTCATTCACGACTGTCACACAGATATCTCTTCGCAGTTAAAGGGTTAACCGAAACTGTATAACACCTTCGAACTTCGGAACATGGAGACTTACCGCCACGTTGTCGCGAACAACCGCCGGACAACGACGAACCGATTCGTCCCAATTTCCTCGAGCATCGACCGTAACCAGTCGATCGTGCAGCTGATTAATTAAACTTTGCCTTAAGAACGAAACGAGGTTGCGTTCAGCCGATAAATCGACAGAGAGAGAGAGAGTATTAGAGAGAGGGAGAGAGGGAGGGAGGGACAAGCGTAGAAATTCAATTTTCAACGGATAATTGACTTTTCCGTGTCGGTGGTCATTTATCCCGCTGGTGTACGTTGGTTTTCACTGATAATAAAGTTTTATTGGCCGTCCGTTAGAATTATTAAGGACGGCAAAACGGGTTGAGACGGGTGGCTGGTTGAACCCTTTCGTTTTAGCGATGGATCGAGTGGATAAGAAGGGGTTGGCCCCTGAAACGACACTTGGGATGTTCTGCGTCGTTCTTCTGCCGGGGGTTCCCAGGGGGGTTTGTGGGAGAACACGATGTTAACGCATCGAAATCAGCAGACTGTGCTCCATTTTTCGGGGCGCAAAAATAACCGGACCGTGCCAAGCGAAATGTATTCCCATAGACAAACGGTGTGCTTGTTTCGTAAAAGCTTTTAGAAAGTATGCTCTTGGAGGAGGAAAATTGGATTATGCTGTTTGAGAGAGATTTTGGTCATTCCTCACCTCGACGTTCTTTGTTGTAACATTTGTTTTTACATATATTCCACTGATTCTTATCATGGATTGGATCGCCTTCGTTTGCGAACGACATTGGAGGAATTTGTACTTTTTTTAATTTGAATTTGAAACGTGCAGTTTATGTACATGACATCATAACTGTTGCAACCAAAATTTGAAAGGTATGGTATAACAGTTAAAATCTTATTTGAAACGATTTTAGTTACGAATAATGATTATAAATGATTCAAGTTTTAATGGTTATTAATAACCAATAATTTGGTTATAACCAACAAAATTTTAATCATTTATAATCATTATTATCATCATTTATAATCGTTATTCACGACAAAAAAAGTTAAAAACTGCAATTTTGTAATCGCATCAGTTTTTCAAAGAAGGATAAGTCCCTTCGGTTGCAATAAAAATCAACTTTTTATCAATGATTTTTTCCTACAAAATTTTAGAAATAACAGTTATTTTTCATGTCTAGTTTATATTTTACTTTCTTTCATCGACACTGCGGTTATATTCCTACTGAAATAGAATATATTACTAATACATTACAATATATTATTAATATATTACTTCCAGTTTGGGTGTGTTTGCGTTTTTGGTGGAAATATGTTGTCATGGATTTTCAATCTTTTCAAAGTAGAAAGCATGCCAATGATTGTACTTACGTTACAACCGTTATCATTTTTATATACCTTTCTTCTTGTTCAAGTAAATACAAAGTTTCAGCTTTTACAATTTATTCTCGATTAAAATGAAAGACATTTTATGCAGTAATGGATGTCTCTCGTATTTACCCATACGAAGGCAATATTATATACAATATACAACAATGTTGTATATACTTTTTATGAGTACAATAATTACATCATAATTGGTATAGTGTTGCATAGGATGGGCAGATATTTTGGTGTTTCATTAAACGGTCTTTCAATTCGAAGAGTGTACAAGATACTTGTGTGATACTTGCTGTACTTCTTCGTTCATTTCCCACTACTATCCTAATCGTTTTCCTTCATAGCCAATTGCTGCTCGCATTTCCCTCCATTTCCCTCCATTCGCATTTCCGGATAAACAGATTTCATTCGCATCCGTTCGAACCAGCAACATCGTGTTCCTCCTTCGACGAATGCATATCATTTTGGCCGATCGCCAGAATCAATTAGTGTTCTGGTTGAATGCAACACGATTTCGCGGAACTTGTTTCCCCTTAAATCTTTTCCATTTTTTTGTTTTCATTTCCCTCCTTTTTGCCATTTCCTGCGTCAGAATAACTTTGATCCATTCTCTGTATCGCACAAGCAGTCTTGGAGTTGGTAGTTTAAATTCCACTACAATTATTTTTGTTTCTTCTCGATGCGAAGGAAACATGTAACAGTAATACAATTTATTCGTACATCAGTTGAGAAGCATTTAAAATGCCAATATATGAAACTAAATCAAATCTTCAAATTATTATCTATTAACTAAATCGAATTTTAAAATTATTATCCATTAACTAAATGAAATCTTCAAATTATTATTAATTAAATAAAACAAATCTTCGAAATATTATCCATTAAATAAATCGAATCTTCAAATTATTATCCACTAATTAAATCAAATTTTAAAATTATTATCCATTAACTAAATGAAATCTTCAAATTATTATTCATTAACCAAATGAAATCTTCAAATTATTATCCATTAAATAAATCGAATCTTAAAATTATTATCTACTAAAGGAAAACAGTTAAAACGCTCTTGTAAATTATTTATATCATTTTTACCTATTGTTCGACAAGAACATATCAATCGAACATTATTTCCCCCCGCACAAAATAAATCCCCATAGCAGCTGTGCTTCAAACAACCAAAACAATCTGACTCTCTAAAAAGTACAAACATTGTATTCGTTATAACAACTGTAAATCAGAAAACTCACATCTATTATCAAAGCTGCTCGGCTATCCAATGCAGGAATGAAATAATGGAATCCGGTGGAAAATCGCAAGGCGAAGGGGTTAATTTATTCTCGCAGATTCACGGCTCACGTTTGTCCGTCCGTTTTCAACGCCTCGCTAAATCATTCCTAATATTTCATTCTATTTGCCCGCGGCCACGGAACGACGAGACTTCAACTCCTCTGCCTGGTTAAAGTATAATTTACTGTCTCGCTTAAATTAAGAGGAATCCAGCGTGTATCCGGCGGTTCGTTTGGTGAACCGAGCCGCTTTTAACGTGATTATTTCCACAGATTGATGAAGATCGTCGCGGCGAAGGGAATCAGTGGTTTGGTCGCGGGGAGAAAAAAATAAAATTGCGATTTTTCTATTTTATTTCACCGCTGGAGAGTGGTGTGACTAGATAAAATAAAAATACCGACCGAAGGAGGAATTTAATTGCACGGTGTTAAACGTGGCTTCAGAGCATCGTACATGTACCGATTTATTTTATAATAACCGTATACAGTGGGCCAAAAAAATATTCATGCAGTGCATAGTTTCGTTTACATGTAATATTGTTTCAGGAATAATCGTCTTAACACGAAAATAATTAAGCTGCGAGGGAAACTATGCACTGTGTGAATACTTTTTTGGTCCACTGTATACATATACAGGGTGAATCACGATACGTGATCAGATCATAATATTCTATCATGTTAGTGGGCTGATCGAAAATCTATTTACTTTTATAACACTCCTTAATTAAAGATTCAAGATATTTATAATAAATTTGCTACACACATAAAAAACGAATGGTGACTTTGAAAGCTACAAAGAAAAAGAGGAGGCAATTTACTATAATCATTGTAAACCATAATGTTATATCAGATGAACAAATTTTCTAACAACTCAATAAAAACAAAATAATCTAAGCTGATCACGTTTCACGGTTCACCCTGTATATGTAGAAGTTATTTTTAGTAAACCTCACGTAGTTTGGAATAGAGGGCAGGTAGGGTAATAAGATATCAGTCTGCTTCAATTAACCACTAGCTTTATTAACATAAGACGTGGACACAAGACAACTCTCACACGATACTCACAATACTCTCAATTCAACACTCTCTGCTCACGATACGTCTCTCTTAAACTCTCCCTTGACTCTGCCTTGCACACGCATCATTCACTCTATATGAATATAACACTACTACTGGAATTATACATTATTATCCAAAAAACTAATATTTCCAATCGTTTTATTAAATAATTAGCGTCGATATTAACATTCTGAAATTCCCCGCCCCACAAAATAAACTACAAAATGATCCTCTGTTATTCTACAAACTTGACGAATGCTCGAACAAACCATTTTCCAAGCGCATAAATATTTCCTTTACAAACACTCCATCGTAAATTGCGGTCCCGTGCCAGGCTTAATCTTCCCCCCCAAAAAAACTTCCCCGAAACAAAAACAAAAAGAGAAGAAGGACGGGAAGAAAAAAATTCGTTGGCTCGCAAAGTGATTTCGAGGTAAACGCGACACGGGACGCCCACGCGAAAGGGTTACGCAGTGATAAACGGTTGACCGTGGGAAACGAGCAAGGTGCGAGCATTTTTCACACGGCTGATATCGGTGAGTACGTTAAATCGTGGCGGTGTGCGAAGTCAAAGGGAAATTAAACCGATCGACGACGCAGAGCCTATCGGGAACAGGATATTTGCCCGTTTCTCCGAATAATATCTGTATTCCATTGAACCGATAATTATTTGCCGCACAAATCCTACGGTTTTAATGACGTCCCGTTATATGTCTGGTGGCGACGTTTACTGGGTCGTTTGTTTCATACGCTGTCGACATCCGGGATTATTGCTTTCAGCTATTATCCACCGCGTCTGGAAGTTGCGCTTCACGTGCTCGAAACGTTCGACCGTGTGTTTAATATTGAATATATTGTTTCGTTAATTGTTGATGCATCGGCCACGTGGCGAATTGGTTATTTCCTTGATTGCGATTGGAATGTTTGATAATAATAGTAATATATTTTCGTTAATCAACGGGCTAGGGAACCCTTTAGTATACAGGGGATTGTGTCACACAGAGAGTAATAGTATCGTATACAGTGCAGAGTAAAGACAGAAATACAGAAAAGAATAACAATTGAAATAAAATAGAATAAAATGGGACAGAGTAAGAGGACAGTTCTTAATTCTTAAAAACGGAAGAATTAATAACTATTTACAATTTACCGCAATTAAAACGGATTGCTTAAACGCTATAAAGGAAGTCCCAAAAAATTGGGACAACTGCAAAATTTTAAATTAATTATACAGACTGTACGATATTAAATGACGCGCACTAAATTAAAATTTTAATTTGGATTTAAAAATTGTTTAACCAAGACATCTAAATTTTAAATGGCCTCGCTATAAATTATCCGAACCGCGAGATTGTTGAATACAGAAATTGAACGATCATCTCTGGCTCTGTTATAAAAAAGTGTTGAAGCAAAGGGTCACCCTCTGTCAGTATTTGAGAATATTGATATTAATTACCAGAGATGCAGTGCTCTCTTTGTGGAAGCTTCCAAAGCAGAATTTAAAGAGCAGTTTCGCTGGTCATATGCGAAAAGTAATATCGCGTCACGTGCGCATCCCTTTGTATTCTCTCCACTTGAAATCGCTCTTTCCGCAATCTTCAAGCTTTTACAGTTTTTCATGGACGGGAATTGCGAGTCTGAATGGCGTGTTGTGCGTTAATAAATAAAAATAAAATGCTATTGTTTTCCAAATCTCACGGGCCACTGGAACTTGGACAAGCATTAGCTTACCCTTTCCTTGCATTCTGTAAAAATAACTCACACCAACTGTGTGTCGTATAAACGCGCACTCTCCCTCCCAAAGGGGTGAGCAAATGAAATTTTGTTAAACAAACTGAGGTAAACAATATCGTTTACTATTCTAGTCGAACCAGATAAACACTGCTGATGGTAATTTAAATTTCAAAGGGCAAACAATGACAAATAAAATAATAATAATAATAATAGGAAAGAAAAATAGAAGTACTACTACAATGCTTTCAATTTATTCCCCTTCGATTAATATATATTCCAATAATATCATCGAAATAAAAATTCAAAATAGTTCACCCCTTTTTTCTGCCACAGTAGAAGTAAACAATATTGTTTATTGTTCCAGTCTACCAGATAAACACTCCTCATGGTCATTTAAATTTCAAAGGACAAACAAAACAAAAATAATAACAATGGTAGAAAAGAGAAATACGAGGCAAACAATGCTAAATATAATAATAATAATAATAATAATAAGAGGAAAGAGACCTAGAAGTACGACTACAATGCTTTCAATTTATTCCCCTTCGATTAATACATATTCCAATAGTATCTTCGAAATAAAAATTCAAGATAATTAACCCCTTTTTTCGGCCACACCCTCTATACGCCTGGCGCCATGTGAAACGATTTCGAAGCACGTATTGTAACTCCAGTTTTACAAGGATCCACGATTACGAGCAAAAGCGGACTAACCTAAATAGATAATGAATAAGTCAAGCGGGCTCTATCTCTGTCCTCCGTACGACTGTGTGCTAGTAGAATTCACCCTAGTCGCGTTAGATAACGATGAGAATTTAACGAAACCGACGCGACCGTGGTGTTGCACTGGAACTAGCTCTCGCACCGGACCACTGCCTCCTCTTATCGATATGGTTCACGAGCATTTCGAATTTATCGATCGATAAAATGGAAAAGAAAAGAGGAGAAAAATGATATACGCTCGTTCGTCGGAACTTCAAAGGAAAATTCGTTTCACCGCGATACGAGAAACTCGTTAATACGACGATAGAATGCCGCGTGGCCGTTGTTTATAGCGTGGCTAAAAAAAAAAAGAAAAAGGGAGGAAACGACGCGTAGGCTTGACTCATTTTTCGTGTAAAGAGGATTACTCGTTTTTATCCAGCGAACTGTTCACCGGTGAGCAGAGAAATATTCGTTTGAAGAATAATTCGTAAAGACGAGGTCGGATTTTCTGTAATTGTTAATTATTCATTTTCTAACTTTATTCTATTGGGGTTCCTGATTAGTGTGGCGGAATATGTATGTATTCGTTTATGGTGAGAGGTATTACGAATATGAATTCTCATTTCCCCTTAAATACACGGTATATGATACGCATTGTTACGCAGTTGGAGATTTGGAATAAAATGTTGCAGAATTGTTTTAGTGAACGTAGAGTACTGTGAATAATAAGTGTATGTATATTTGGGTAATTCGTGGCGCACCGTGCATCTCAGATTTGAATTGCAGGAAACTTGGCGGCGAATTGTGCGCTTATACATATTTATTAATAAAATATAGCACAGACATTGGGGGTATTAAGTTTGCTGGAAAATTAGATTTAAATGAAAACGTCACTGCTGAAGAAAATTCGTAAAATTCGTATCATTATTATTTATAAGTACCAACTTTAAATATGCAACCCTTTCTGCAACATCCTCATTCAATTAAAACAAAAATCCGCCAAAGTAAGAACAATTAAGAACTCTGAAAAAAAGCGGTCAATTTAATACAATAACTGTAGATTACAAAACTGTGCGGCTATCCTAATACAAGAATTAAATAGCGAATCTTGTGAAAAATCGTTAGTCATAAAGGGTTAGTTTATTCTGTCGGAAATAGTAATTATGAGAAGCTGATGCAGTCGAAGCTCGATAACTCGAATCTCGAGGGAAGAGAAAAATACTTCGAGTTATAGAGGTTTCGTGTTATCGAGTGTTCGAGTAAGAAAGGTTCAACGCACGACAATTCGACTTATAGCAAGGAAATGAATGGGAATGAAAGCAAGGAAAATTACATTTTTTTTAGTTATTATTAATTTTCGAGTTATCGAGGTTCTACTGTAGTTTCTCTGCTAATACAGTTAACCTTTAATTAACAATTTCGTGATAAAGGCGATGCCAAGTGTCTATTGTTTCTTCATTTTTTCAACGAAGGATAGCTCTCACTGTTTGTGACATATCGTTTACCTTGTTTTGCTTAAAAATATCAACCAAGATCGCACTGGTATTGATAACTATTTCATTTGAAATGAAATAATAGGACGCAGGTAACCAAAGGGTAAACTTCTCAAGCTTAGACTCTTCTATATTTCAATTCATTCTCGAATATTGCTGTAATATTATCGTCGCCCCTTCTATCCCCCGAAAGTTGCCAAGATATGGAAGTTGGTCGGCCCATAGCCAGCGGGCTTATTACGCTTATTTACCATGCTTATCGTCGCACTGGCCGTTGAATATATTAAGATAATCAGTGTCGAGGATACAAAAGTTCCATCGAAATTCCACGGTGTCTCGCGATCGTGAGCCGTTGGCGAGCCGCCAATACGGACTTTCGTAATTGAACTTTTAGTTTCCTTGGAATCGCGGTTAGATTCGCCGTTCAGTGGAACACGTTCCGTCGAATTATATTGTCCGATCGAGTGTGCGAGCCCTTTGAACGTCTTCGAACGTTTTAGAATGTTTTCGAACGTCTTCGAACCTTTAGGAACGTCTTCGAACCTTTACGAACGTCTTCGAACCTTTACGAACGTCTTCGAACGTCTTCGAACCTTTACGAACTTGTTCGAACGTATTCGAACGTATTCGAACGTATTCGAACGTCTTCGATCCTTTACGAACGTCTTCGAACCTTTGCGAACGTGTTCGAACGTATTCGAACGTCTTTGAACCTTTACGAACGTCTTCGAACGTCTTCGAACGTTTTCGAACGAACGAGATCACGGGAAGAAAAATAAGTACGGGTGACTCGTATCCGGTTGCTTTCAAGTAAATTGCATTCCGTTGAAAACTAATCCAGGGAAACGCAAAGAACATTGTGCGGGGATAACGTTGCGTAGTTTCTCTTTCGTTTAATTGTTTTTGCATTTCGGTAATGGGACGATTGAACGTGTTTTTGGGGTCAGTTGTTTTTATATTGGAAAATAGTTTCATTGAAATTGACCCCCTGACCCGGTTAGTCATGAATTCGTTTTGTATCGTCGAGACTTCTCGAGTGAGGTACCCCTTTTCTGGTCTTTTTTTGTTTTTCGCGGACAGCAAGGGCGTGCCAGTTTGTGGCACAGGTTGATTCATAATTTCCGTGGGAAATTGGATTCAGCAGCCGGACGTAATTAACACTAGAAGTACCAAGCAAGTCAAAACGACTTGTTTCAGATTTCTTGCTTTATAATTATTAATATATAGGTATCGTTGTAGCAGTTTACGATGAGTTTTACTAAGACAGAATAACAATTATATATCTCTATTTATGTGTTCACAATCTATCCAACGTATGCTCTCTGAATAGCACCAACATCTATCGATAGTTCTAGTGTCAAAGAACGTAGACAGTGTCGATTTTTGGATTTAATTTTACACCGTGCGCGTATCAATTTTCGATTTAATTAAATGTCGCACGAAATTGCCGCGAAATTCGGCGTTCTTTTAATTATTTGTCGAAATAATAAAAGCTGCGTTTCTTAATGCGTCTCCCAAGGAAACGCATAATCTACTGTCCACCTCAAACACATCGATCCAGCATAAAGTATCCTCGGATACTTTCCCAGGAATAATATCGAACGCTGTAATAAACTATGAGTGGAAAATATATAACCGGATATGAGGATAACCGCATCTTGCCGGAACGAAAATCTGGGACAGATAAAACGTCCCTTCGCGAAAGAAGTTCAAGAGCTGTTACTCTCGAATTTTTAACTAAAAGGCAGGAACGTATTTCTCGAAATGTTCCGCCAACAAGGGTCGTAATTCAATATAATACTCAATATAACGGATAATACTCACGGATAATAATTATTAATATTTATCGATACGTTAAAACAATTATGCAACATTTACTGTAATATAATGAACGAAGCATTCTGGTTGGCGAAGCGAATGAAAGGAAAGATTATAAAATTCACCGTGTGGTAACAAATAAATAAATTTATTATAATTATTTATCGTCACTTTTGCATTACACATTTGATCAAGAATCTCTCTTAACGCAATTAGGATTATTAAGTTCAAAGTTAAACGCTTCGTCTGGAACGTGGCGCAGATAATCTCGGTTCGATTTACCATTCAAACGACTTCGTTTTAAACAGCTTCGACTCGATTTTCGAAGATCGACCGCAGTGCGATTTACGGATAGACAATCCCAAATCTTACCCCGATTAAAACGTCGATAAATACTAATTTCGACCGAGCCGCTCGAATCCTTGTCAAGCAAAATAGGATTTATGGCGCGATATTAGCCGCCACGTTGACACGTGGTATGTATGGGAAGATCGATTGAAGGTTCGAACAATTTAAAACGGAAAAAGACGGAAAAAAAATGAAGATTAAAAAAGGCGGCTAATTTCGTGAATATCAATGAATACAAAAATTGTCTCGGTTTTACTATTTATTGTGTAAAACTTTGAACGATATTATTTAACTAAGTTAGACAATGTTATCTTGGTTTAAATTTTGTAAAATCTATTCTTGCGGTGTATGAAATTTATTGTCAAACTTTTTGCCATTCAATTTTTATTCCGGCCTAAATGGTTCAGCTTGGATTAAACGATTTAGAGATTTAAAAAGACGCCACCGTGTATTTGGCGATCTAAAGAGCTCTAATTTGTTTGGCATCGTAGAGAGCCCTTCAGATTGAAACTGAAAACGTGGTTAAACACGAGATATATCCTCCACTTCCAGCGAAGTGCTGGTTTCCTGAAAATATTTTCAGAAAGATTGTCCAGAAATTCGCCAACCGAAATGGAAAATTGAAAAGCGTTTATTTCTCCAAAATGCCCGCGACAGTCTTCAGAAATATTGCAATGATCGTACCATTGATTTGAATAAATCTCCAACGCGATCGTTGTGTACACATATTCGTTTAATATTGCATTGAAAAAGCAAGAGGCTTCTCCTGTTTTTCCTATTTCTTCTTCAGTCGCCTTAAGGCAATTTCCATTTCGCAAAGGATATTTGTTCGTTGTGCTGGGAAACGGTTTCGCCAATTTGCACTGAATTATTCGAATGCAGCAACGAATAGTGAACGAAAGTCGAGCGAGGTTGTAGAGGGAGGGAAAAAAAAAAACATCCAAGCACTCCAGAGGCGACGACTTTTATAGTGGAGTTTCTATTTGAATATAAAGCACGGCGGGGATAGCTGGACCCGCGTAAAGGCTGATATCAAAGAAAATTGTTCCGCCGGTGTCAGACAACAGGTACAATTTGTTGCCCCTGTTCCACAACTCTTGATGATATTTATGAACGAGCCATTTCGAACGCGAACGCTGAGGAAACGTTTCTGTCTTCATCGATCATAGAAAATAGTCCAGCCAGAGAAATGAGCAATCTATCCTCTCTGAATTGTTATTACGTTATATTTACGAGGAGCATTCGTGTGCCGGGGAAACTGTAGCGATTGTTGGAGAAATGACAGGTAATTGACGTAAGAATTCTTAATATTGATATTTTTAATTTTTTAATATCACAGTCTTGGGTGTTATCGTTTTTGTATTATATATTCTTGAAGTATATTTAGTTTGGAAATTCAGTTCGTCTATAAACGAGTGATCTTTATGGACATCCGCGTCTGCGCCGTATTTATTACAAAAAAGTCTATTTAATAGTTTTCAAAGCAATGGGGGACGGGTGTTGTCAGAATTATTCGTTTTCACCTGAACGACGCGCAATAATGATCAGCGTGGGCGAAATCGATTCTCGAGAAACGTGCGCGTTTCTACCGAATCAGTTACAAACGTTCGTTTGTTTTCAGAGTGTAAACGTTCGTTTGTTTTCAGAGAGTAAAGTGCAAGTGAATTTCCCTGATAATCAGAAGATTCACGTGTGAAGGCAACGCGTAACAATCACGTTTCCCTTGCACTTGGGATAAACGTTTCCCAACTTTTCAACCTCAATTGAGTCCACTATTATATGCTCTAATAACGTTTCTTTTTTTTCTGCACAAACATTGAAGTTCTTCAAGCCGAAAATTGGATGCCTGTTCTTCTGAACTTGAATAATCGAGAAAAATGAATTGAAAATTTCTTGTGAAACTTAAATATATTAGTTCTTCTCGAGTTTCTGTGCAACAATTCAACGAACTACCCACGACGATATGAAAGCTGCAAAACCAAATTTTAATATGATTTTGATATGAAAGATGAAAAATGAGATATAATCACATAATTTGTGATTAATCGACTGTAAACTTTTTATTTATAACTAGTAAGAAAAGAAAACAGTTTAGACTGGCGACAAATGAATTAAAAATTTCTTGTGAATATGGTATATGAATATGAATATGATATGAAAGCTGTAGAACCAAATTTTAATATGATTTTGACGACCCTCCGTCCAAATTCCATTTAAGTGAAAATTAGCAGAAAGGGTTCTTTGAGGTATCGGGGCTAATGATCGTGCCCTTAACTGATCTAATTTCTAAATCTAATTTCACTGTCAGTCGAAATTCTGAGAACCTCTGATCCAAATCTCATTAGCTCGTACGTTCTTTTATTAAATCATTAACAAATCACTTTCACACGGTGTGCCCAAGTGATTTGTGATTAACTTAGTCCAATCCGTGGAAAAATCATCTTCAAGGGGGACTAACTAATTATAATAGCAAATAATTAAATCTAAATCACACGAACAGCAATTTCAAATGTTCACAAAATAAATCAGTACATATGGAGGGTTCAGAAGCCAATCAGTGCAAGTCCATTACCATTCAAACCGAGAGAAATAAGGTTTTCACAAATTACTTGGAAAGAAACGCCAATGTTGGTACCGTCACCTATTAAAAATTAACCGTGAGATACCTAAATAAAAAAGGAACAGAACTATTGTCAAACGTTATGCCAAACAAAATCTCATCTAATCCTCCTCCCGCAGAAAAATAAAAATTATCAAACACAAGATAAACCCCATCGTTCAAACGAGCCCAAAAACGCAACAACGTACAACGTTTAACATTTCCCCATAAACCATCACCCACAGGCCAGCGCCAACCTTCCTCGAGAACAGGGGCCGGCCAGCCTTAAGGTTGAAATTACCAAGCACGAGTCCTAATTAAATCAGTCCACATCTGCCGATCGTGTGGCCTTTTATCCGTCCCGTGGTAGGCCTTGGGGGCTCCTCAGGGCAAGGCTAGGACAAGGTGGAAACGAAAAGGGCACGCGTTAGCACCACGACAAGCTCTGCACGGATCCGTCACACGACGGACAAGGTTGATGGCTGGCTGAAACGAGCGACTGAACTTCTACCCCCTGCCGGGAATTACCGTTGCTCTTAGAGGCTGGGGCATTTAATGCTACGCCCGGCGTAACACCTTCTTGTCCTGCCGCTTTCTATCCAATTCTCTTTAACCTTCGTGGCAGGAAATAGAATGGAAAAGGCGCCGCTCCTCCGACCGCCAAGAATCCTCTTGGATCGGCGAAACTTCGTGCGGCCACGAACGACGTTGTCGAAATCGATTTCGGGCGTTCCCGTGAAAATTTTCTGTGTTTTTTGTTGGCCGTTTCGTTGGTCCAGTCATTTGTTGGCCCGTCGATGAGGAGTTTCGTTACGTCACGTTCTGGAAGTTTGAAATATTTATTTTGAAGTTTATTTTGAAAGTGGCCCAAGTCCAGTTTGCAATTGTAATAGTTACAATTGTACGTTATTTCTTCATTTTTAAACAATTTACAGCCAACGCGTTCAAATTCGCTGAAGTTTTGTTAACAGAAAATTAGCTAACTAACGAAATGATAAAGAATTTATTTCGAATGTGGCTTAAGTTCGTTTATGACCACCCAAAACCGTTTTGCTTTTTAAATAATGTTTATTAAGCTGTTTGGGTTAGTAAATTACACATTTTCAGAAAAACAAATACATTATACTATCATTTTATTAGTAACCAGTATTTTTAATATGATTTATTACAATATAAACAGCTCATTTGTATAGTTAGAAGATTTATTGAATTGCATATATTGCGTTTTTGTAGTGTTGTAAAGAAATATGAAATAAGTTTTTCAATTTGAAGCATTTAAAATTTTGTTGAATGGACTTGGGCTCTTTCAAATTTTACAACAAACCTAGTTGTTAATTTTGAAAATGACTTAACTCCGTTTGTGGTAAGATAACACATATTATTCGCTTAATAATTGCTATTATTTTAATAAGAATTGTACATCTAACTCTCTTAGAACACTCAAGCAGTGTGTACATTTTTAATTTTTTTGAAACGCAAACTCTTAAACATCTCAATTTAAATATAAATGGATTTAGGTCACTTTCGAAATAGGCGGCTCATTTGTATGTTTGTATATAATCGTGTTAATCAATTCTGTAGCAATTTTTATCGACGAGAGGATTGTTAGAAAAATTCGTAAATATAGAAATTTTGTAATTGTGAGAGGAACGTGTTACATATATTTTGGTTCAATCCATAATATCATTCTCATTGTCATTGTTACTATTAGTGTCGTTACTTGTTCTTCGTGCGGGTCCAACATATACATATTGCAAAATAAATCCGGCATCAATATTTTTCCATTCTCCGGACACACACACAAAAGTCCCGATGGTCTTTCTATTATTATTTGTCCACTTATTCGGCTCTAAAAGTTGCCATTACCATTACACACTACTCTATCATATTATTCCCTTCCTTCCCCCACATTATCCTTACACACTCTCTTCCCTATTCTTCTTGTCGCCCCCACGTCCAAACAGAACTGCTATGCTTCTGTAATTAAATGCTCTAATGCAATCTTTCTCACCCCACCCTGAAATGCCATCAAACCTCTAACTTCTCTCTTGAAAGGCACAAAACTCAATTTTAACATTCCTTCAACCCTTTAAATGTATCGTATTAATCCGTCCCCTGTAAGGGTGACGCTAATTAACCGGCCTGAAAAGGATCAATGCATAAATGAAAATCCAACGTCGCTGCTCTCACACGAATTTTAATAATGCAAGAGAAAAAAAAAGAAATAACATTGATATCGACCAATCTCATCTAGGAAAGCCAATTCGAAACGCAGTTACCAATACGACGATACAGCAATGAAAATTCTAATTCATTAGTGTTTCACCACAAATCACTCGCCATTTTATTGCCGCATGCTACTGACAGAAGGGCTGCCATAAATCGGAGGGTGAATTTTCCGACAAACAATCCGGACTGCCAAATACTATTCCCGATGGCTGGGACGATAATCAAAAATACGATGACCCGCCTAAGCCAAGCGTTCTTATCGTACGATAGTTCCAGGCGGGAAACAACGAAACGTCCTTTGTTAACGAGGCCTGATAAGAGGTTCATGACGCGAACCCTAAAAAAAAGACAGGTGGGGGACCCACGATTGCAAATTCGGGTAGAAATCGCTTCTGTGCCCTTGGAGCGTAGATAGTGTTTAATAGAAATTTGTTTCGATAAGGCTCGTGCGTATTTTTTGCTTTTATACGGCAGTGGATCAAGGGAAACTTAAGGGATAAATGATACGACGAATGATTTTAATTTTAGAAGAAAGAATTGTTAATGGAATAAGAAAGTATTAAGTAGAATTGGAAATTACTGTTATTTGCTTCTCTGTTTTATTAACATTTTTAGAAAGTCCCAGGAAATTCTGTTATTTATATTTTTCCTCTAAAACGATTTTTTAATAACAGAAATATTGTCGGATTGTTCGAATAGATATATAAAGAATTTAAAGAAATGTTTACAGAGGTGGACGATAGAATGACCATGTACCGAATCATTTATTTATTAATCTACTAATCGTTTTACATTAACGATTGTTCGAACGACATAATTACAGGTGCCTTAATTAGCCGCCAATTTTCACTGTACCAAAAGCTTATAAGATCCATAATTGCGAGTATATCAATATTTTATAATCGTAAATATTATATACTCTGATTGCATCAATTTATGGGCTGTTCAAATAATTATCAATGCACGTATTCTCCATTGTATAATACAATTAATCATTTCCCGTTTTCCACATGGAAACGAATTTGTTCTATATTTAACAAATTTCCTTCGTCATTTCGTTGGAAACATTATTTTATTTCGCTTCCACTATTCGTTCTTTTTATATATAGAAAACAGTTTTATCTTCTTCCGTTCACCTATGAAAAAGTGTCAGCGGCGTTACGGTAATATAGTTGTCGATGTGAAAAAGGCCGAGATGCAAAGTGGTGTCTCGCCAGAAGTTCGAAATGGACGTTGTACAGGTGTGTTCGCGTGTGTGCCAATAACGTTCGCATTTGATATGCATTTCTGACGGTGATAACGGCCGCGATAAACTTTCGAAATCGCGTTGCATTTTTGCCGCGGTTGTTATTCCCGTCAGCCGTGTTTATTTTTCGTCCACGAGATGCCTCGCCTATTTTTTCCGTCGAGGGAGAAAATTTATCGTGAAAAGTTCGGGAAACGAACGAGACTCGACACATTTTTTGTTCCCTCTGTTTCCATTCTTGAATGCAACGAAACAGTCACGCCTCGCGGATCGTCGAGCATGTGCAACTGTTTTAAAAAAGGGAGAAAGAAAGGAATAAATGTATGGCCAGTCTTTTTAAAGTGGTGTAAATCCATTTATTTAAAAAAATAAGATATAATCACATAATCACATATGTTGTGATTAATTTACTGTAAACTTTTTATTTATAACTAGTAAAAACACAACAGAAAATGGACTTGCACCACTTTCACAATTAGAAGAATGTAAAACAAATATTAAAAACCACGCAGTAGTGATTGTGAAGAAAATTGTAGAGCCAGAGATAACTATTAGTGATGATCTTGAGCTGCTGATTAGTGGTCAGACAAGCTTTAATCGTCTCTGACGCTATCCAATTTTCCTTCAGATCCAGCCACAATTCTCCTTTCGGTTAATTACACAGAAAGCACAATAAGTACCAATTTCTTAACAATTCCACAATTACACGCATTCTGTCTAATTAAACTTCACAACAAAAAGGAACGAATGTATTAAACAGAATGGAACTATTAGTTCATTCGGAGCCTAATGTTTAAATTAATATGAGGAGCGAGGGAATGTCTTCGAGTCTCCAATTAATTTCGTACGAGCTATAAACTCCCCCCCAACGATTCACTTCACCCCAACGACACTCAAAAGCCGAACGAGTGACGCGAAATTTATTAGAACGAAACGGTGGAACGCACGTATAAGGATTAACAGGCAATTCACATGGGCGGGGAAAAGCGTAATATCCCAAAGAATCAGTGGTCGTGGTACCTCTAGAATTTCATATCGCCCCGAAGAAAAGAATCCTTTTGTCATCCAATATCCTTGGACCCCTCAATGTTGCTGGAGACAAACCGGAACACGCCCTGCCCCTCGCAACCTTCGTGTTACTGATATTCAGGGGTCCAGTTAAGGTACGACTTCCGGTTCAGAGAGTCACCATGAGAAATCCTACAGCTGGATCCGTGTTTTCATTGATAAAGCCCGCAGACCTTCGAGATAATATACAGCTGGTCAGAGAAGTATTCGGTCACCCACTGTAACACGTATTCAAAGGGACCTTAAATCATTTTCATTGAACACTTTTGTGAATAATGTTTCCTGATCGTATTTCAAACGTGGTTTTATACTCGCTGAGAATAGATTTCGCGTTATTTCCCGGTTTATTGATACGTTCACCCATTGTTGTGGTAATAATTTTTTTGTTGAGGACTAATAATAAGCAGACATTTAATAGTAATACAGTAATGTCTCGATTAGTGTTCAAAATTGTGTCTACGATTAATGTTCATTTCTATCCCCACTACTTGGGGGGTCCCCCGTGGAACCAGTGAAGCGGGGAGCACCAATTCTCGAGCGAGTTCGGGTTCCCTTTGATGTTGTGGCCGTCGTAGCTCGAGACAGCGTTCCAGGAAAGAAGCAAGTTTAAATACCCGTGTACGTGAGACAATGCTACGCGATCAAAATTTAAGAATAAAACTTGTTCACTTTTGGTTCGTTTTAAATGAAATTTTACCAAAATGTTTGTTACAGTCTCCTGATTAAAATGACACCAAACACGACATACATTGGTGCCAAGGAACTGATTGTTTCGAAGACCATTATTACCACCATGATAAGTAAAAATAGTCCAAACCATATCGTGTTTGGTGTCATTTTAATCAGGAGATTGAAACGAACATTTTGGTAAAATTTTATTTAAAACGGACCAAAAGTGAACAAGTTTTATTCATCAATTTTGATCGCATAGTATTGTCTCACGTACACGGTTATTTAAACTTGCTTCTTTCCTCGGCTGCCACAACATTGAAGGTGACGTGACGCTCGAGAAACGTGTCTGCACACGATTAGTGTTCATATTTGGTCCCGAACGGAGGACACTGATCGAGACACTACAGTATTAATATTACAATAATTGTTCGAATGTATCGTCAGAATTTTCTAGATGGATAATTAGAAAGTTGTAGCATATAATGGAATATTGTACGGGCAAGAATGTTAACGATGTTGGAGCGAATGAGAATTCAATTCGGCTGAATTCAAAGCTGGCCCCTGCCGTGCTATTTAAAATTAGTTTCGTCTGCTTTTGCGGCCGATGCTTTTGGTAATTTTCCCCGCAACGGAAGGGTGCACTTTGTTCTGTGGTTTCGTCGAAGCGGAAGTCGTCCAAACTCGGAGGGGGATGTTTCATGTTGCGAGAGCGAAAATGCCGGACACATTACTATTATATTATTTCCACGATCGTTCTAATAACTAGCACGAAAAAAAAGGAGGTTTCCGCTTTTCGATTCTCTTGAACCCCAAAACTTTTCTGCCAGTATATTATAGTCTTCTCGTACATTCATTTTTCATCGTATTTCGCAGATTGTTGCTATTCGTTAACAGCATCCAGATATTTAAAGTTTACTGAGGGGGTGGTTAATCTAAAACAAAAAATCGTAGAATTAAATTAGCTTCAGCTTCCAATAGAAAATCGGGGAAAAGTTGTTCGATCGAACTGGACATGGTGGACATGTAATAAATAGAAGAAATTTACGTCCGAAAATAATAGTGACCACAGGGTCGTAGTACTTTATTGCGACACTTTGATTGTCAGTCAAGCTTCCTTTCGAGGGTCGTAAATCTCCAAGAAAATGAACTCCTCGCAGTTAAAATGTTTTGCGCAAAAAGAATCTCACAAAATAGGATATAAATTACACGGCGTGAATATTTCGAACGAGGTACTCTGATCGCAAGTTATTTTTTACATCTGACTTGTATTCGTTTCATGTTTGTTCGTGGAACAAAATTGTTAGTTACAAGTATGGGAGCACTTTCGATTGAAAGGGCGAATTCATCGTTGAATTAACCTATTTAAAATAAACCTCGAATCGATTCTCGTGTTCAATGGCTCGTTCGTTCTTAATTATTTCAATTAGGGTATTAAAATATATATATATCTCATCATGAGCTTTCAATAATTATTTATTCTTCGAATGGGCAAACACGAGCAAATGAGAGAGAATTAAGCTACTGGCATGGTGGAATTTAATTCTCGAAGCATGCAGTAAGTAAATTATATTTTAGGGGAAAATATTCTGAACAGAGACATATAATCTCGTTAATCAACGTGTTTATTATTGAGCTATTGATGTCGTAAACATAAATATATTAATACACGTGGATAATATTGTATTTCCCCATAAGCAGCCCGATTCGTTGTTTAGTCAGCTGACTGAAGCAATCAGTAGAATAGCCATGCCGGTAGTCAGACGTCCCACTTATGTTTTCAGGAGGCATTTGATTTTCTTCTTAAATTCTCCATGTCATATTTGCTTAACTATTTAAAGTAATCATTTCTTTCTAACTATTCCAACTATCGACAAATAATTACATTATTTATGCCTTTCTCTAACAAGTATTTTTCCTTTCAGGTAAGGCAGTGCCGTTCGTCGAACTGACTGTAGCACACGCATCGGTTTTAACAATATTGGCGATCAGTTTCGAACGATATTATGCAATCTGCGAGCCCCTACGTGTTGGGTAAGTGGAAAACAACGCAATCGAATATTTTACACGCTCAACGATTCTCCATTCTCCAAGTACTCCGATACGAATGGAGCCACGTTTCAAATTAGTTAGCAAACCGGCCACCAGTCGCGTGGCGTGAGAAAATAAAGCAGAACCGTAACCTAAACTCGCATAACCTGCACGGACGTTGATCGCAGTAGCCATCTCTAGAGCGAGGGAAACTTTAGTTCCAAAAAATCAGTCGACGAGTATTTGCAAACGTAATGCATATCGGACATCGTTCTACGATGGACCGCGATTAGATTTTCATTAGGTACGCTCGACGTGTGCGTTTTACGGTTAAAGCTGGATAAATGCAACGTGCCTATCCCCTCCACGTGGGGGGTCCCCCTTGGCGAACCCCGACACTCGACGTAATATGATCCGAACCGGAATATCGGCATGACTAATACTAATTCAACGATGAAACTTTTATACTTTTCACGTTTTCTCCATGAAACTTTTACCTCATAAAATAGAAACTAAACTCGATATAGTTCGAATTATTGGAAAACTAGATTATTAAAACTATTATTTTAATAAAAACTGAAACTATTATTAATATATAAAACTAGATTAGGAAGTTTGATGACGTTTATATCAATACACAGTCCAGTTTAGTAAAAGAATACTTTATAATATGTAACAAAAAGGCACGTCCTTATTCAAAGGAGAAACTGTATCGATTGAAATTTATAAGAAAAGCGTCGAGCATTCGACTACCCTATCGGTCCCTCTTAATATAAACACTTTTATATAACCAGTAGAATTCCATTCGACAATATATTCACAGAACTGCAAAAGATCATTTTTGTTCAACTGGGTTTTACACAATAGATAAAACCAACACAAATTACATTTACTTGTTGATACTGATAAATACGTACCGCAAAGTACAAGAACACCTCGCACTTATTAAAATAAAAACAAAAGGATAATGTAAAACAATGAAGTACATTATAAGATAAATAAATGCAATGTTTGGCTCCCAAAGTCTCCTGCATTTATCCAGCTTTTACCGTATAACGAACAGGAAATTATGCATGACGCGGCTGTTAAAAAACACGTCTGCCCGGAACGAGGAAAGGAGGTAAAAATGTTCTCGTGCATCTCCCGCGTGTTTATCCGTTCGTATAACAATCTGTGACTGCGAAATGTCACGCGACGTGCAATGAACGTAGCATTATAAAAAAACATGCCCCGTTAAATGAAGACGGCTAGAATCCGTTTGTATTATTCCGTGCACGTTGCTACGAATCTGTTGTGACGCTCTCGTGTCAATCATCCGTATTTTTCGCGCCTGTTAAAACCGGCGTCGCTCCAGAATAAAAGGAAAAACGAACTGCGGAAGACAAATAAATTATTCAGCTTTCACGGGAATGAATTATTAAAGCCAAGAGCCGCGAGATAAATTCGCGTTTCAAACAGAACAACGAAATATTCCCCATCATATTCTGCTCCTTCGCGATTTTTCACGGGTTTTACCTGGTAAATTGATGCGAAACGCGTGTCCAGTGTACACGTGCGTTGCGAATTCGCCATGTCGGTCACGGTTTCCAGTTAGTTTTTCAAAGTTTCCCGATTGTCGCGGAAGCGCTTCGAAAATTGGTATTCGGATTCGCGGTTTCGCGACATCGAACCCAGATATGTTGGTCACGATTTCGCGGAATCTAACCGTTGCTCGACGCTGGATCGATGGATTTTTATTTGTCCGCAGGTATATGTGCACGAAGGCCAGGGCTACGGTTCTCTGTTTGGTGGCGTGGGTAGCAGCGGCACTGTGCACGAGGTGAGATAATTGAACAGAAAAAAAAAGAAAGATGTATATGTCGATTAATTTTAATTGTCGTCTACCGCTTTCTTGGCTACCATTCATTCACACCCTTCCACAAATTCTTCTCCATCCCCTTGAGAGAAAGAATTGCAGAATCGACATAGCTGAGCAAGTGAACCCAGTTCCTTTCTATTTCGTTCCTCATTAATTTAGCGTCCGCATTTTTGTACTTTTGGTAGATCTTGCTGTTTGTTAAGTAGTGCAGGTCAACCGAGCGGGCTGCCGCAGCTCAAGTAGAATAAGTCAGTGGTATTGTCAGACTACAGTGATTATGTATAGTATAGCGCAGTTTTGTAATTATCGTTCCTCTTTGTTGTAATTCTTGCAGGATTATTTTTTCAGGGGAAATTGTGATTGACTCCTTCGTATTAAAAATGTGCTTTATTGTCAAGTATCTCTATACTGTATCTCAACTCAACCCAATACACGACTCGCAACTATTCTCACTCAATTCTCTCTCGACTCAACTCTACTAGACTCCGCTTACACTCTGTCTCCACTCTCTACTTATCTACTCTACTTCTGACTCTTCACTTCTGTTCCCACTCATTAAGTCACACACCGACACACACACCCTTGCCGCGTGTTGCCACAGTTCTCGACCACGGGTCACCATGCACTCAAGACTCCACGATAAACATTCGCTCGATCCACTAACATTCTTCATTCACACTTCGTGCCACATTCGATACTTCCCGTCACACGATTCATACAAAACTCTTTCATACCACTTCGACGAATTCTTGCATCCCACATTCTTTTTCCTCGACTCGACAGCAACGTTCTCAAACAGATTTCCCCCTTTTCTTTACTCGCGAAACGACTTCGCAGTTTGTGCAACAGAGCGGCGGCGTTTACGATTTTTCGACACGCAGAACCATTCTCCCGACTTAACCGCTAGAGGGCGTAAACCGCAACACGGTGTCGTTAACCTGCGAAACTGCTGTGAATCATTCGGGTGCGCGCCAGTTACGACAGCGGACAATAACGTTCGCTCCGTTAAACACGGAACGCGTTGCATCTTGTTGCAGTCGGACAATTTTCTTTCACCTATTTCTCTGTTCTTTTCTGTTTAATGCAGGCGGCGCCGTTGTGGCCGAAGCACTTAATTAAACGCCGCGGTGACGCTTGATGACGCTCGATAAAATCGGCGATCACGAGCAACGTAACGTGCCACCGTATATTAATGCATTGTTTGTACGAAAGGTTGAAGTGTCAGGTTTAATTTCTTGAACAGGGAGCGATTTTAAACGTTCAACATTTTTATTTAAACACGACAATCTGTGCAGAGATGTTAACGGTGCACATTAACGCGGACAGAAAACTCTCTAGGCGTTAGGGAAATTTTAACGTCGCGTTCGGCTGTACAGATTGGTACGACTTGTGCGGTGACGTCATTCTCTGTATCACATTTCTCCTTTTTTAATTCAGAGGTTAATTCAATTTATAATAGAGTGCAGAGTAGAATAGAATAGAATAGAATAGAATACAGAAACGCCATCAGGCGTAACGTTATTGCCTATAGTCTATTTTTCTTCCACACGTCATTGAGTCCCGATGCAGCCATCTTTTTTTACGCACTGCTGCCAACGCTGAGAAAAGTATTCCCGATATGCGAAATAGGGGTATCGCGACACGGTTACCAACTTCGCCGCGCTTATGCTACGAAGAAACGAAATATATTAACTCATTATCCGCCAATGTCCCATTTTTGGGACACATTTTAATTTTTTTTTTCTATTAAAACTATACTGTATTTTATTATACAGTTAATTTAATTTATTATGTATTTTTGGATTGCGGCTGGTAATGGGTTAAGTGCCCCCCAGTAAATGGTTAAAAGGGGAGACATTCTTTACCCGCATCTCGCATTGAAACGCGTTGAAAATAAATGGGACTTAATTTTCCGGTTACCAAACAATCCAGTAGCTGTTCCACGGTCTATTGAGAAGAGAAATGGCTCCTATTTAGCAATTTTAACCGAGCAGACGATACTTTAAGGACGATATACTGGGGCAGGAAAGGGAGGAGCGGTGTTGAACAGGAATCGAGAATAAATGAAACCTTAAAGGCAGCTGTTTCCTGCAATTACAATATATATTGCAAGATGGAGTTACGCGACAGACGATTGCAATCTTCGGCCATGTGTTACCACATCGTTGCGCGCATGAGGAACGCCTTTTCCCTCCGGTGATATTTTCCGTGGAAATCCGGCCGTAAAAATCGATGCGGAGTGGCGATGATAAGAGAATCACGGCGGTGACCTGCAAAGCCTTAATGGTCTGTGAGACATTTTCAGGAAATTTCTGACTTCGCCTACCGGGGAGGAGAGCCGGGCCGGGTTATAAACGTGGGAGTAACCGGGACAGAATAACGATCCCTCAGTACCGATGTGAAATTAGGGAAAAAAGAAAGCAGTGAAAGCACCGCGACACGTTTCGACTGTATCTCACGATTATCATTACGTATTTATCACTGCGGGAAATGTTCAAAACTGGCGACTTTATTTCTCTGCTCGGTTTGCAGCTACGGCACGTTGCGAGGCTCTTTTAACGGGCGTTCAGAGTTTACTGGTTTCTTGGTTGCCACGCGTATTTATTTATTTATTTTTTAGTTTTGCACCGACGATACTTCAGGTTAATTTAAAGAGCACAGTTTCGAGGTTTATGGTCGAACGCTTTCGAACAAAATTGCCCGGTGTCTTTCTTAAACATGGCGAAACGTTTATCAACATTGAGGCCCGGTGTCTTAGGAAGAAAAGCTGGAAGGGGGACGACTCTAATAGAACTGAGAATGCCCCTCCTGAATTGCATTTGGCATTTCGACGAATAAGCCTCCTCAGTGCAGCTATCACCTTCGGAACATTAACTGGGGAAACCCAGAGTCGATCGCAGGACGAAAGACTAAGAAAAGAAATAAACAGGACTCCAATAATCCCCCGCACCATGCAGCACCGTTACCGTCGTGACCAACGTAACATTCAGACCGCCGAATCCCCTAGAATGAAACCTCGGAATCCCCCACCCGCTAAGTACCCCACTTACATCGACGGGAAAAAAAATCTATCTGCCAGAGATTCGAGAAAATGAAGCTCATCTCGATCAGTCTGGGACGGGGAGAGTCGCGAGGAATCCGACTTCAACGAGTCATAAAATCCACGTGGTATTTCGTTCACGTACAAATTGACCGAGATGAAAACAGGCCAGCCTGTATCGCTCGTCGTAAAAGGAACATCGCCTGCGAATCACTTCTGGGGGAGAAGTTTACGCGCTGCTCACACTTTCCTTTTTCCCTTTGGCTTCCCGAAGCACGACGGCCGCGGTAGACCGATTCAAGGGAAGTGGCCCTCGCACTCGTTCAATTTGTGATCGCACCAGAAACGGCCCCCCTTTCGTGTGAAACAGCGGCGAGAAGGATCGTTCCCCGAGAAAGAAACTGCCGAGGAGAGACGCAGATAAGGCGTTAACGCGTTGTTCGCGGTGTCAAAGGAAATTGTCGGCGAAATTTTGCCCCGTCGCTTGCCAACACGTCTGCAGGAAAAGATGTTGGACTTTGGCGAAAAGATGTTCTGTTTGCTGCGTGTATCGAGCTTCGTGCGGAAAATAGTTAACATGTTACGCCACGACGGTCGACGAAATGAAAAGTGACCTTCAGTTTGTGAGTTTATTTATTTCTTATCTTTGCGTCTGTACGCCGTGGATGCAGCGAAATGCATTCCATTATGGTATTTATAACTCGCGAAATCGGATTCAGAACGCTTCCCATGCGGAACTGTTTTTGCTTTCCTTATGGTTGGATTGCCCTGAAGCGCGGAGATCTAAGAGAATTGTGATGTAGTAGCTTCTAAGAAGCGGACAATTATTCCGAATGGCAAGAGGGGAGAGCATTGTAGAGAGAATGGGACAATTCCAATTTAAAGGGCTAACTTTCCCCATATGTTTGCTGGAGTAACGAAAATGAGAACTGAAAACTACCCCGAAGCTGAAAGAACTTCCAAATTCTCTCCCCGAGAGTCTGTTGGTAGCCAATCGTAGCAATAAATCAACTACATAGAATTCCAGTCTTAGATTCATAGCACAACGGAAACCTGGTGGAAAATAAAAGTTTCTGCATTGAAGTTTCGGAAGTTATTTCGTTGATTTAAATTCCTCGAGGAAGCTCGGTCGATGCTATTAAAAAATAGGCCAGAGAATTTATATGAACGATAATAGATCGGAAAATTGACAAATGGTCTAGCGAAGTAGCTGGAAATTCGGTATTATATTAGTAATAGAAAAGTGTAAAACGTACTTACTTAGGATAATCATCGAAAAGAGGAATTTTTCTGTGAAAATAGAAATGTCGAATAATGCGAATGGATGGATGGGGAGACGTAAAAACGGTATCGTGATTAAAAACCTTCGAAACGAAGCATTTTAAATCTGTCAAAAGCTTACAGGAGGGGAAAATAATGGTACATCTCGTTCCTGAGGGACCTATCGTCTGGAAAGGTAATAAACTGAAAATACTCTTTCATTCCACGGCGTCTCGCTGAGATAAGAAACAGATTTTCCAAGTCAATGACCTGCAGTAGATACCGAAATAAATTTAAAGGAAAGAGTTATGATTTAAATGCAAACCAAAGAAATATAAAAAAAACTACAATATCATGCACTATGGCACTTCTGCATTAAGCTAGAATTATTGTAAAGAAAATGTACGAATTTTGTGTCGAATTTCATATTAGCTTCATGTTTGAGATCCTCGCAAAAAATGATGGAAGATCTCTTTAGACTCCACAAGAAAAAATTTATTTTCTTCTGTTTTCTTTCTCTTTTTCCTTCGTACATAATTTAATTCTTTTTAAATAGTACAGAGAAAATACTTTTCAATCGATTTGAAATCAGGGAATTGTTTCACTCCATGATATATTGTATTTGTTTTACATTGGAAAGCAGAATAATGTATTCTTGTTTTCCAAGACTGGAAAGCAAGATAAATGTCCAGCATCGTATAATTTCGAGGGAAATTCTTTGAATGGTGTATCAAGCGCTCGTAGCCGGGTCTGTAGCAGAATACCATTGATGGATTGCCCGGTAAATCCCCGCCACCTGATCTATGGGGTAGTTTTATTACCTCGGTTGACAGGCTAACGTATGTAGTTCGTCGAATTTTCAAAAACTTATTTACCTCAAGATATACGGAACAAGTTAACTTCGTAACAATTTATAATACACTCCGCTACACATGCGTTTTGTTAAACAATTAAAACCAGCCATACAATAATCCTCCATTTCTGTAATTATGCGCCGTGTCGACGGGGACAACGCTTGCAAACAGGTGATCCTCTAATTGTTTTCAGTATATTGAAGAAGCCAGTAGCTTTTAACACTGAATTAAATTGAGATAATCTTTGACACTAAAGATTCTCTGTTAGTGAATCTGATAACCTTATATTTTTCTCTCCCTTGAAAGGGGGCAAAGAGATACTAGACCTCTACAATTACCGAAAATTGCGATACATCGGACGTTGTAGGAAATCCAATATCACAGTATCGTTTTTCGTGTGAAGATCAGTTCGTTGGTACCAATGAAGGCAGAAAAGGAGGAGAAAAGGATAAACATAGCAACAGAATACCCTGTTTTGTTACGCGAGTGAAACGCTGTCTGGTAGCAAACTATCGTTCTGCCTTTCACGCCTAAAACAACTCTGAACTTTAAAAGCTTCCGCTGCTTGGGAGAAAAAAATTAAAATTCTGCGTTCCGAATAATCGTTATTTTTCCAAGTGGATAATGAGAAGATTAAAGAACAAAATTAAAATAACAAGGCGAAATAATGCCTTTTATTTTTGAAATGATTGTACAGAAATTGTAACGAAAATTAATTAAAATATTCGCTAATAGGAAAGTTGTCATCGTTGTGGCCTAAAAATTCCCTCTACTAAATTTTTTAACAATTTACAAAAAACGCAAGAGGAAAAGAAGTTCCACTTGCGTCACTCTTACATTCAGGAGTTTTCAAGAACAAGCTTTCATCCATTCGAACCGAAGAAGCTGCAAAAATGTATTTATGAAAAAATTAAGGAGCAAGAAAACCAAGAAACATGTCCTTAAGTCGTTCCCTGCTTTTCAAAACGCGACTTAAGGAACCCTTCAAGTCCAGATGTCGCTACTCTCGATCCCAACTGAAATCGTAACAAAAGTGTCAAGCACTGCTTTTGCATTCCACTGAAAAAAAATATCACCAATCTTGCCAATCGACCTATCTAGCATCACAATATTGGAATGTTCCGAGTAGCAGCTACACGTGAATTTCGCTTTGACTGATTGCAGTCCCATAATCTGGGTCTCACAATACCAGGAGATGCGTGTGAAGGGAAGCAAGAACGATCAGGATGCGAGAAACATTGTCCCGGTCTGTCTGACGATGGCCGACACTAGCGCCACCGTGGTCTTCTTTCTACTACTCGTGATCCTGTTCTATCTAGCGCCGTTGCTGATTCTACTGATCCTGTACACGCACATCGTTAGACAACTGATACCGGATACAAGCAACACCAGCGACTCGTATCACGCTAGGGCGAAGAAACACGTGATCACGATGCTACTGTCGGTGGTCATCAGTTTCTTTATATGCCTATCGCCGTACAGGATTATCATATTGTACATAGTGGTCGCACCAGCTGAACAAATCGCCGCCGTTCACAGAGACACATTTTTCACGCTTCTTAACTTCAGCAGGATTATGTTTTACTTGCACAGCGCAGTCGATCCGATTTTGTATAACTTGATGAGTAGTAAGTTCAGAAGGGGATTCTTGGAATTGTGTGGCGTGAAGGGGTGCAGGTGTAGGGTGGTTGGAAGAAACGCTACTGGAAACAGAAGGACGGACTCTAGCGAGCAAGGGGAGAATTTTGTTTAAGCATGTTTCGTTGCGTAAACGCCTAAAGCGTAAATTGTGATTTATGCGTATTAGAAAGCTATGATCTCACTGAAAGTATTTTAAATGGTTGCTCCGGCGAGTTTCTGTGAGCAATCGTTGCTAATGGTAAAACAGTGTTTGTACCGCTAATAAGCATCTGGCGTACTTTGTTACATGTTATCGACCTATGGTAACTATATAAGCAGCCAATTTATTATAACATTCCGAATTATATATTTTGATTGAAATTGTTGCTGTAAATTTATAACGATATTTATGAAATAAAGGACAATATAAAAACGCTGTACCCTAGTAGGTATTCTAGATAAATAATCTGTACAAAGGGATTTTGAAAAAGCCCTTCATTGGTGTTTATTTAGACATTTAGTTAGACACCGTATACACGGCCAAGGAAACGCAAAGAAACCAACAGTCACGTAGAAAAAAAACGTCTGTTCACAGTCCCATTCTACTGATGGTCAATTACGAGGAGGATGAGATCGCCGACGGTTCGTACATTCCAACTTGTAACACTGTGGCGAATACATACTGGACTATCGGTTTCGTCCTGTTCACGATAATCGTGTTCTTCGTGATACCGCTGTTGATCCTGCTGGTTCTGTACACAGTGATTGCGCGACATCTGATGACGAACCCAACGATCAGCCGTGGCTCGTCGAATAACTTGCTCAAGTACCGGAAGCAGGTGATGTTGATGCTGGGAACGGTTGTTCTTTGTTTCTTCCTGTGTCTCCTGCCATTCAGAGCCTTGACGCTGTGGATCTTGATCGTCCCTACCAAGGTTATCCTTAACCTTGGTATCGAGGGTTATTTCACCCTTCTATATTTCTGTCGGGTGATGCTGTACCTGAACTCCGCCATTAATCCCATCCTCTACAATCTAATGTCTACGAAATTCAGGGAAGGATTCCTGAGGCTGTGTGGTCTGGTTCCTAATAGGAGAAAGAAGAAGAAAACTTCGGAGAAAACTGGTACCTATAATACTGGCTCGACAAATTGTAGCAGCAATCATTCGGACTTTTGGAGACGGCACAGCAGCAACAAGAGCAGCAGTGCCAAGGTGACGAGCAACAGTGCCACCACGGAGAAACCGACGAAATTACCGCTTCAAACGACGGTCGTTAGCGCGGGCTGCATTGGGAAAAAACAGGAGAGTTATGTTTGAAATGGATTGTGGATTAGGGAATGACAATTTTTCAGACTGTGATCATTCGAACCATTCCGAGATAATGTATTAGTAGTAGGCTAAACTTTATGCTTTGGGATGCCAGAAATTGTTGATTTTTATCTTCGAAATCCAACTAATGCAAATTTGAAGTCGACCACAGACCTTATTGAAATTTAAAATAACTTGTAAAAAAACGCTGGAAACATAAAAAGTAGCCAAAAATCTTTACTTCCCCAAAAATAAAGTGCAGCCTAGTAGTATTTTTGTGTCGTTCGTACTCGTATGTAGATTGAATTTTATTACGAACAATTGTTTATTATTACGAAAAATAGCACAATCTGGTTGGTAACAAAAATTGAGGGTCGAGACCATGTGAAAGTAAACTTCCCCCCTATCAGATGGTTGGTAAGGTAGAAGTAACAGTCTTGAACCATGAATGATTTTTCTACAATCATATAATTATACTTTATTGTTTTTAAATTGAAACGTTGGTCTACATAAGATTGTGAATGATACCTTAGGATCACGTTTATCATCGAGTAGAATTTTGGAATCTGTGATTATTAATTAAGTAAACGTTTATCGTATAAGTATTAGAACAAAACGCAAGCAACTACATATATTATATTTGAAAACGAATGAAGGAAACAAGGTGTATAGTAGATAGAGTTTGCTTAATGTTTTAGTAATCAAAGGGATCTCAATTTATAGCTTTACTGTACCGTTTACAATTACGCTCGTTTATTTAAACTCCATAGTGACTTCTTGCAGTCGTTGAGAAGCGCTGCCTCTCTGCGTCTTAGTAAATGTTTAGAGAAATATTTAAAATTTGTATAAAAATATTGAGTTCCTATACGCTTATCTACTTGTAGATGAATCAAGCGCCGTGTTTCATAGTTTGATATTAACCTCAAATATAATACCGAATGCTACTGCAATAGGTAGAATTATATTTTAAAGGGTGTAGCGTTTTTTTTTTCTTTTTTTTTTATGAACTAACAGTATTCAGAAAGGGACGAAGCTAGTCTGCAGGCTTTAAATAATTATTTATTTAATTACAGTCTGAATGAAAAATGTTGTAACGATATTTCAGTTATCGCGAATTGAGGAGAATTATTAAGACTTTATTGCTCACGATGTAGCAATAAATAGCAGGTTGATTTAATTGTACATTAAATCATTCCAGTAGTTTTAAAAATTGTACAGCGTTCTCGTTTTAGTTACACGTACGAAGAAATCATATAAATTATTGCTCTCATTTGAAATTCCAATACGCATAATATAAAAAATACAATAATAAACTTATTGGGAAAGAAAATATTACAATATACTGATTACAATACAAGTTGTTCCGTTCGATCGTACTTAATTGCTGAAATATTTAGTTTCAATCGTTTCTGAATTATCATTGATGCTGAGCTGTATGAAGCATCGGAACAGGGGCATCTTATTTTTATTATGCAAAATGTACGTTTCTGTAAATATTTTGTAAAATAAAGTTAAAATAATACTAACAATTATATTTCCTTAAAAATCAAAATAAATGCTATATGTATTTGACTAGCAATACTTTTGCTACAACAAATTAGACTTTTCGAAATCGTTTTTCACGAATATTATATCGTGAGCCAACTTGTCAGCTCTGACAACCATAGCATACACGTAATAACCTTTCGATTCCATAAAAGCGATCAGTTCCTTCTTACCATTTTCAACATGGGAGAACTCCACCGAAAGTGTCTGAAATGCCATTATCACATAATAATTTCAATTCGCCGTTTATTCAACGGTTAAATAAAGCTCATTAAAACTACCTCTATGTTTATCATGTCAAACGGAATCGTTTTCAATACTTCAAGCTCGTGGCCCTCTATATCGAGGCTGAAATAGTTTACGGTAGTAACATTAAGGGCCATCATTAAATGAATAAATGGAAAGCATTGAACTGAAACGTGGACGCCACTGTGGGCCACATCGGGCGAATTTGGTAAATGACTGTCGGTGTCATTAGGTTCGTGGAGACGTCCCACGTTATTGGCCATCAAGAAGGAATTCTAAAAATCGAAAGATTGTAAAACATGCATGCATTATGTACAGGAGAGTATTTCATATACGCGTCCGGCGCTTGCTACCAGAAGCAGCATTCCCGCGGATATGAGATTTTGTATAAGCATACGCATGCGCGTGGGTGCTTCGCCAGTGCGCATGCGCTTAGTTATTTGCTGAGTACGCATGCGCGTAGATGCCTGCCGAGCGCGCGTACGTTCGGATGCTGCAGAATGCGCACGCATCTCGAAGCGTAACGATGGCAAATGCGACGGGCGCGTACACGAAATCCCACTTTAAGGTATATAAATGAAAGTTTGTTTAATTAAGTTTCAGTCGTTGTACGCTTCTCCTTCAGCAAGGACCTGCGACATTTCGTACCACTGAAGGATATGGCTTGACGGCAAGACACGTTGGTGTTAGATAGGCTTTTCTATTTTTATGCAGCATGTTGCTGAAGTTCATAGGATCCGCTTCTACAAGAAGACCAGTCCAGTCCAGAAACCGTTCCAATACTAAGGTGTTGCTCCTGGTTTCCCCGTCGTAGGCGCCACATTCCACGAAGAAGCCACCTTTCTGTGGACGCATTTACATACATGGCTGTTGCAGTATTTCTTTAGTAAAGTCAGTTCTCTATGCAAAATTGATTGTTGAAAAAAGATAAAACTCTGAGACTTGAGAGACAGAGCATGCATGTCTAAATAAAAAATCGAGTACGTTATCAAATTGGTTACCGAAGTCGTTAACTGTATTTTTTAAAATAAGTTTTATATATAAGTTTATTTGCTTTGAAATCACCTTATCTTCGAAAATTTTTCGAATGAAATTAGCTTGACCCATTGATGGATCCTCTACATTCGGATTGTTAAGCTCGTATGTTTCATTCGGATTATGCACCCAAAGTATCCAGTTTTGTCGAATGTTCGATATGTACTGCTCCCAATTAACTGGATCGGATGGCGATAATATTTTCCCATTATACCATTTAGAACCTAATAATAATTAAGTCAATTAAACTAATGTAACTCTCAATACTAAATTTAAGAGAAGTAATTAACGTCTTTGAATGTAAGTACGACTGTAGTAATATGATAAATAATGAAACGCTTGTCGTTATATGTCTCAGCTGCTACCAATTGAAGCCGCATACGTGTAGGCTGTATTGTAAGTCCAATAAATTAGACGTTACAAGCCATAAGTATGTTTTAAATAGCCCTATGAGACGCCTGTGAATACCAATTAAAGTACTGCAAATGTCATTTTCATTCAGTATTACTAAATCTATGTCACTTTATTTATTGGCAACGTTGAACTGACAAAATGCTTTCGAGACACTATTTAAAATTAAAAATAATATGAATCGAATACACTGAAAATATAAATGGTAATTCAGTCGAGTGACATTACCGACCGAGTCTTCCTTCCGAAAAATTCGAAGGGAAAAATATGCATGGGTACCTCAGTTCAATTAATTCTGTAAACTAAATGATCTGGCGGGAGCTATTTACTATGTTCTATTCACTGTTATTTCGTTAAGTTACTTTACTAATACTACAAAACCACAATTACGTTTAGAGACGTCATGAATAATTAACAGGTTGCTCACTACACCGACCAATCAACGGACAAATAAACTCGGCTTACGATAATCTTATACATAAAATACAAATCCCCAAACAATCCGATTTCACTCTTGTTATGTTATCAATGTTATCATACATACATATATCAATTGCGCTATCACGGTATCAAGAAATCGATAATGGAACGTCATAAATTCTTCTGAACGTTTGAAACACATATTAGTGTACACAAGCATGAATCATAGTTATAAAGCAAGATTTATAACTTGATAACCTGAACCCCACACCTGCAACCAATCTACTCTTACAAATTGTTAGTACGATATTAATACAAACTTAATTAAAAAATCAAAGTTAAATCAAAATAGATTAACGTATAACATAATTATTAATGGAAAATATATAGAAGTGGTACTACCTCGCCGATTTCGCCGGCCGCTGCGATGTATTTATATAAAAAGTAGACAACTAGTATACGCTTGCACGTATAGACAAATTTCAATGTAGTAGTAGCTGCAGGTTTTTGCAAATTTTCCGAAAACCGAGGCCGAGCGGCGGTTATATGCATAAGAAAAAGTTGTTCAGAATACTAAGTTCTACAACGTATTCAAAAATCATCGAAATCGGTGAGATAGTACCACTTCTACGTATTTACCTCATTAATGTATTATCAGTCTTTCAAATACAAAAATGCAACTGTCATAAAATTACGATGAAGCAGCAGGTATGAAAAAAATTAGCAAAGAATAATAGATTCTACAAACTCACCGCCGGTAAAGTTATACCATCTGTTCAAAGCTGTAACACCAGTGAAGATAACGTTACTACAATAGAACACGAGTATGGTAACAAACTTTTCATAAATTTATACTACACGAAAACCGTTGTCACAATTTCAATATTAAAAAAAAAGAAGCCAACAACATCTATCCAATTAAAGTATTCAATTCAAAAATTCCTACGATTTTGAACCGAGAATTTAAGCGTCACTTTTATTAACACTTTAAAAGTTAATCCAACGGCAATTTTTATATCAAACCACATGCAACTAACACCAATTTAAATTCGCTTCTTCGAATACTAATGTATTATATATTTTCGACAAATATCCTATACGATACACAATGAAAAGAAAAGGAAGATTCACATACCATTCTGATATACTTCGTCCATGTATTCGTCACGTTTTCTATCCCTCAAAGAAACCTTGGACGAGTGTATCGATTGCTGTATTAAAATAACAGCAATTATGCACAACAAAACAATCACTGCGTACCATTTTCGTCGCCAAACCGGCTTAAAAACGTTCATGTGGACACGCTGACAGTACGACTCCATGCCGCGAGAACTCATCATTCGAATGGTCATAGATAGCAACAGGTAGGTAGACCTTTACACGTGACGAGGAACGAACCTAGGGTAGTTCGTGCTCTCCGAAATTTCAACGGCACACTAAATCCTCGTTCAGCTGTCAAATTTCTGGACTTATCACGAGTATCAGCCGATATATACATATGTACATATATACATGTACCGATCGTTCATAGATTATTCGAGATAGATTTCATCAAGTACATATATACACAGAACATTCTACTTTTACACATCTTTCTACTACGTTATTATTTGTTCACTTTTCGAGTGAAACGAAAGTATTCTTAAAAAGGAGTAATTGTTTTTCGATCCCATTAATCAATAGTTATCAGTGAGCGTTCCGTGTTTGAGAAGTTTGTCCGAAGTAAATAATAAATGGCAGAGGTTATGGTAGATAACTGGCCTGTCGGTACACTTCATAGCGATCCACTGCAGAGATTTCGTTCACTGTGTATGCGATATATACATATGCGCATATTCATGTGTTGTGTTTAGTGTTTCGCGCATACTAGCCACACGTGTTTCCAAATTCCAATGGCACAGCTATTCTCCACTATACGAGAGAACGAAATCAATCTATACGAAGAACTGTTCCAGTATAATTCTAAACGGCACCCGCGATGTTAATTCAGGATGATACTGAGCACAGTAATTTAATACTTGATGGGTCGATGAGAATATTGTGCGCTATGCGCGTGTGTACCACATGAAAGACGAGAGTGGGTTTAAATTTAGCTATAACGGTGTTGCTTAACTATATATATAGTCGTACATTTACGTACCACCCAATTTTAATTTCGATCTTGACCATACGGAACTTATATGTAGCTGGTTTCCCTAGTGTGTTATAATAAGATCGTTGTAAAGTGCTATGAACTATTGATTATGCCTGCTATCTAATTAACTATAATATTATGCAGTCTTGTATTGCAGTTATGTAAACAAGCGTGGAACTAGAACACCTCATTTTTAAAATGTAGAATATTTTCATTAGGAAATATGTAGTTATATAAAAGATATAAAATATCGTTCAATAATATAAAGAATTTATAAATGAAAATAGAATAAAAATAGATTAGAAATACGAGTTAACAAATCAACTAGATCGCCCTGTGTCGTACGTATTGGACTTTTGCGACTTCGGACCAACTTTTAGCTGGACCTACGACTGTAGGGTCGCGCCTACTGTACTTCTGCCGACCCTGAATAAGTTTTAGCTGACCCTACGCTCCTAGGCTCATACCGACTGGACTTTCGCGACTTCTGACCAACTTTTAGCTGAACCCATGATCCTAGGCGTTTTACATAGAACTGATGTTGGCTCTTACAAATACTTCTCTAATAAATACTTTATCAAGTGGCTGCGGTTATAAATAGAGGACACTAAAATCAGCGTTAAATTTCTAAGTAAGTATTGCTCTCAGTATTGCCCTGCTCTACTTACAGTGAAACTACTATATGAGTAAATGTTGCAGAGGTACAAGTGGTTTCACGCACACGTTTATAGATGGCGGAACTAAAGATCAATTTGTGGTAACCGGTAGTTACCGACGTTGGTCGCGAAGCTGTGCCCAGCGTTCCAATGGTGGGTGCCATATTAGTTTTTAGTCACATCTCATTATGCATGGGAGGAAGAAAGAAGATAGAAGAACTCTTGCCACATACTGCAGTTATCCTTTAGATATAGTAAATTGTTTTACAAAAGTAGTTTGTAAATATTAACAGATAAAATTAATTTAGAACAATTGTGTAATTATACTGTTATATATATCTCGTATATCTTTTATTTTATATTTTATGCAGTTTATTGGGTAGATCTTATATAAACTTTAATATTACTTTTACTACTAGTTCTACTAAATGAGCTAAATATAAAATGAAAGATATAATAAACAATTTACATATGCACAAGTTACACAATTATTGTAATTTAGAATAAATTTTAGCATATATTGTACGTAAATTTTAGAATAAGTTTTATCTTTAAAATGTAATATAAATTAACTTCATAGAATAGTTTATAAGTATTAGATTATTTATGTTTATAGTATTTTTAGTGTTACATAAATGTTAGTTTAGAATTAATACAAGATTTAGTTGTTCGATCTATTTTAAGTAGATATAAAAGAATAGTTCATAAGTATTACCTTGTAAATTTGATTTACAACATTTTTGTAACTTGTATCTCCATTGATTAGTTTAAATAAATCTTTTATGAAAGGAATTCCACTGCTCTTTTCATTTTCACCCCTTCACAATCCTTGAAAAGACCTAATTCCGATTCCTTAAACAAGTACTACCGTGCAGGAACTTTAAATGAAAAGTTCACAAACGGAGAACTTGTAAAAATAGACCTGAACCTTAATAAATTCGGCGCTAATTATCCTGGAATTAATGCAATGTCTTCATGGAAACCACTGCAATTAAAGTGCTCGGAAATTCCGTGAACGTGACGTCATTTCCAAGAATTGCTGCGTTGAAAGACATCCTCGCTTATCATATTCACCAAAGACAAATCCACGACTTCCAGCGAGATATTTTTGGCAGAAACTCAGAAATTTTGCGCTCGGCAATTCCTGGAACGTGACGTCATTTCCAAGATCTACCAATGTCGGATACCTCCTTGCACATCATATTCTCCTAATGCAAATCCACGATTTTTAGCGAGATATTTTTGGCCAGAAACTCGGACATTTTGCGCTCGAAAATTCCTGGAACGTGACGTCATTTCCAAGAGTTGCTGCGATGAAAGACCTCCTCGCACATCATATTCTCCTGATACAAATCCACGATTTTCGGCACTTAAATCTCAGAGTTTCTGCCAAAAAAATATCTCACTGAAAATCCTGGATTTGTATTAGGAGAATATGATAAGCGAGGAGGTATCCGAGCCTGGTAGTTCTTGGAAATGTCGTCACGTTCCAGGAATTTCCGAGCCCGCAATTTCTGGGTTTTTGGCAAAAATATCTCGGTGAAAATCGTGGATTTGTATCAGGAGAATATGATGTGCAAGGAGGTCTTTCATCGCAGCAATTCTTGGAAATGACGTCACGTTCCAGGAATTTCCTAGCGCGAAATTTCTGGGTTTTTGGCAAAAATATCTCGGTGAAATTCGTGGATTTGTATCAGGAGAATATGATGTGCGTATACGATGTAGGTATTCGAACCTAATCACTTCTAAGAAATGACGTTGGATTCCAGGAATTTCCGGGCGCTTAATTTTGTGGATTTCTGCCAACATATTTTGCAAGAAATGAAGACTTTCACCTGAGGTCTTTAATAACGTATAGGGCCATTTTGACAAGTTTCTCGCTTTAGGACTTTGCATTTAAAGTTCGTCCACGATACTCCTTGTGTAAGGAATTGGATATAGGTTCTTTGAAGGATTGTTGAGGTGTGAAAATAAAAAGAGTAGTGGTATTCTTTTCATTGAACATTTATTTAAACGAATCAATGGAGATACAAGTTACAAAAATGTTGCAATTCAAATTAACAAGCTAATGCTTACTATAGTATTCTTCTTTTACACGTATTTACAATACATCGAACAACTAAATTGTGTAATATAAAAAACACTATAAACATAAATAATCTCATACTTATAAATTATTCTATGAAGTTAATTTACAATACATCTTACAGATAAATCTTATATATGCTAAAGCTTATTCTAAATTACAACAATTGTGTAACTTGTGCATACGTAAACTGTTTATTACAATATCTTTCCTTTTATATTTAGGATATTCAGTAGAACTTGTAGTAAAGGTAATATTAAAGTTTATACAAGATCTACCGAATAACCTGAATATAAAATAAATAACATAATAGATATACATAACAGTTAGTTACACAATTGTTCTAAATTAATCTTACACGCTAATAGTTAGAAACTATTTTTATAAACCAATTTACTATAACTAAAGTATTGGGCAAGAATTATTCTTTCTTCCTTCTTGCTTTTATGCAGGATGAGAAGTGCAGGTCGATGCTCGTTACTCTTTGACTGCGAAACCTGCACACACAAAAAATATATTAGTAAGTATGTAACAAGAGAGAGAAAGATTGTTAAGGGATATTTAGAGGAATAAGAATGAAGGGAAGGCCAAATCAAAAACATAAGAGACAGAGGAAATTATTTAAAAAGGAATGCAACGAGTCTCGGGATCATAATTTAAGGAATTGAAAGAGAGCCATTAAAGCGATAGCCATAATGCAAAAGCACTAAAGGATGAAGAAGTATTGGAAGAAGGAAAAGAATGAAAGGTGTGACCAACACGGACAAAAATTTGGAACGTTAGAAAACCTATTAACATAATGTATAGAACTAGTGATGATAGAATATTAGAAAGACTTAGGAATTTGAAATGAAACAGGGGCAAAGAAAAAGATGTATAATAGATGTGCCATAAAGAGATAAGGTAAGGTAGATAAGGTTTAAAAACGAAGAGCGAAACGAAAGATGAGAGTGCAAGAGCGAAGATAGTATTGTAAAGTAAGGTTATATGTACACTAACGATAAGCCCAACTTTCATTGCTGCGAGACCGAAACAAAGAATAATACTGCTCTTAGTATGTATTTATTGCATGCTGGAAAATGTGTTTAAAGAAACAAATATTCACAAATGTATTTACCTTTGCTAAACAGCTTGATTGTTGTAGAATAAAATGAACAATGAAACTTATAATGTTACTGTACATATTAGTTTTAATGTAGACTGTAATACCGTGTCTGCTAACACTTTATCGATATGTAAATGATAGCACGAAACGATTTTTTAGCATTATTAACTTAATTTTATAAATGAAGACATAAATTACCAAATTTTATGAAATTTACCGCTAATATACCGCTATTTGTAAACAAGTGCTTGGGATTACTCGTATCCCTGACTTATCTACACCCAAGTGGCTTCAGTTTCGCCATCTATAAAGAACTGCCCGAAACTACATGTATTGCTGCTTTATCATTGTCATTTGTATCGCCATCTATACAGATGTGAATGAAATTACGGGGCCACTGCTATATCTACACTTAAGGTAAGTGGGGGCGCGAGTAGTTTCGAGGAGTTCTGTATAGATGGCAATACAATAGCAGGCGCGAGTAGTTTCAAGCACTACCTTCTAGATGGCGATGCCAATTACAATATTTTCGAGTGTCAATAAGGCAGAGCACGAGATACGTCAAGGTATTTTTCATTTTCTCACTGTTACATTATTAGCAAAAATCGTTTTTCTGTTACTGATATTTGTTTTAATTTTATATACAGAGATTCGATAAAATGGCAGAAGAGAATCATTGCATGTTTTTCGTGAAAAGAAAAATGCGTTACTGTCGTATGACAGTGAAAAAAGGAAACAATTACTGTGGTGAACATCAGGGAATGTCAACAGAACATGTGTTTCCCAATAAAGAAGAATTTGAAAAGAAAAGAATAAAATGCCCACTCGATCCTAAACAGTAAGTATACGTCTAGTCGAATAATTATTACATAGATTGTTTCATGTACGTTAAATTTATAGATCATTTCCAGTACGTGTTATGAGTCGAAAATGGTTAAGCACCTGAAAGTGTGCAACGCAAAACAGTTAATAGACGCAAAGCCAGCATTCATAGTAAAAGGAGTTAACATAGGCGAAGTACAAGATGTTCCGCAACATATACCGCTCTCCGAGCTCAGCGAACTTATAATAGATACAGTTATCGATAAAGTAAATGCTGCTTATGGTTTGTAATTCATACACAATTAGAAATTCTTCATTCATCATTTAAATTGAACTACAAATATCTATCTCTTATATTGCCAGGGAAAGTACCACGTTTCGCCGAAGTAGTATTGGAGCACGATGTACTCAAGGATAAAATAAACGACGATTCCTGTGGGCGGGCTGTTAAAAAGCATCTCTTACAAAACTCTTCGTTACTGTCGCATTTAGAACTCGCAAATCTTGTGAAAGAAAATACGTGCTTTATCGAGTTCGGCGCGGGAAAAGGAAAATTAACTTACTGGCTCGGACAAATTATAAAGGATAAGAAGGATTGCTGTATTTTGTTAGTAGATCGTTCTAGTCACAGGCATAAAAGTGATAATAAATTGAAGAACGAGGAAACCCCACTTATGATAGAAAGAATACGCGTGGACATTGCCGATTTGAAGCTAAACAATGTAAAAGCAATTGAGAAATTTGAGCACAAAGTTGGCATAGCAAAGCATTTGTGCGGAGCAGCTACAGGTATAAGTTTCAAGCTATTTCTTCTATTATTTTTGACAATTAAAATTATACATATAGACAAATAAAATATGCAATGAAAATATTAACATCATCGTCTCGTCGTAGATTTAACTCTGAATTGCTTGGCACAAGCAATGCAAAGTGAACCAAAATGCAATGTTTCTGGCTTGATCATTGCATTTTGTTGCCATCATAGATGCGATTATTCATCGTACGTTGGGAAACGATACTTGGAACAATGTGGATTTACATCGAGCGAATTTACAGTTTTATGCAGTATTGCTAGCTGGGCCACTTGTGGATCTACATTAAACAAAATGTCAGATAATTCCAACAATCGAAATAATTCGAAAGATGCGAGGTAATATATCTTTGATCTCTTGATTTTTCATTAACTCGACATTTTCGTAATTGCTCAATATTTTTCAGAAGAAATGTGAAAACATTAACATCCAGCGAGAGGGAGAACATTGGGCGTAAAGTAAAGGCTCTACTGAATTGGGGTCGACTGGAATATTTAAAAAATATTGGATTCCAAGGCGACTTAATTTATTATACGACTGCTGATGTGTCCTTAGAAAACATGTGTATAGTAGCTACGAGGAATCAACTATAGGACCTACGAAATATTTAATAAATTGTTTTTATCATCGCATGGATTCAATTCTTTCGAACTAATTACCCTATCCACCAAATAAAAATTACTGTGCAAATGAATACACGTTTATTCGACCCCCGTTATATACTTCTTTTTTCATCGCTACATGTAAACGGTGCACAAAGCATTCATTTCTCCCACCATATAGGACGCCCCGCCCAAATACAACTTGGTGTAACAGATTCTAATGCATCGAGTGATGCGTGTATTTCAGATGGCTACGTTGTTTCGTTAAAGCCATTAATTTCGAACCGATTATAATATTAATTGTGAACAACTACGTTATCGATCGATAAAAAGAGGCAACCAAGAGAAGAAACTACCTGACGGTACGTATCGTATATTATATCAACAATGTTAACTTCATTCATCCAATTAAGGAATCTTAAATTCTTCGCCTGTGTCTCATTATTTTTGTGAATACCCATATACAATTATACTTTTTACTGAATTTATTTGTTTCTATTACGATGTAGTATTGCAACGGTTATCATCGTTAATAAACAAAATATACGCACTTTGCAGTAACCCTAATTTCATAATGTTGACCTCACGCCACGCCTTCACCTCCCCTAGTAAGTGCAGATGACGCGGATATGCATTTTCAAAAAACATGAAACTTTCGAGCGTAGAAATACGATTCAATCTCCCTTTCATCGTAGTTCATTTCATTTCTTACTTGATACAGAATTGCATTTGAAATTATCGCATTTACATATCGAGGAAATACGAGAAATTTATTCTCTTCAATCCGGTTTATAAACGAAAACGGAATATTTTACTAAATTTGCTATCAAACGTTTACGCACTGACGGGAAATATATCTTTGTCTTTTTCAGAAGTATCTCAGTCTAAAATTTATAAAATGTCAATTCTAGAGGAGCGAGAGGACTATCTGAAGAATCCGTTCTTTGTGAAGCACGAATACGGTGACTTTACACCGTTCTATATCGCTGTCACTATCTGCTCCCTGATATTCGCGTTCCTCTGCATTTTGAACATTGGATTCTGTTGGTGCTCCCGTCATCGAGATTATTGGCAGAATCCGCACACTGGTATGCACGGGAATTGTAGCACAAACATTTAAACATTCACAGTTTCAATGCACAACTTCATGATGATTTTACTTCGTTAGGAAATCGGTGGATCCAACCGCTGTGGACAGTATTGCCGCACAAAACGCCGCCGTTAGACTTGAGCGAGCTCGAACCGGGACGTGCGTTCGCACAGCAAGGGAACCAAGAAGTTCTACAGTATCACCAGCCCAAATCGTACAGCGGCGAGGCACAAACGCAAGAGTACATGGAGATGCAAAAACGCGAGAGTGAAATTTAAGCAGATATTACTCCGCGCATTCTGCATGCCATCAGACTTGCACTCTAAAAAGTATTAGCATCGAGTTCGAAGAACGTCTCCTCTGTTTCACAATCGTATAGCCAAAGTTGAGACGTAGCGGGTGTACATAGTGCGCACAAGTATAAAGCTAGTAGACTTTAAAGAGTAACTTTAAGTGGTAAAGTTACGTCAAAATGGGATTGCACATCTTTTGGCCAGCGTCCACTTGCCTGACTCTTTTTGTCGTTTGCATCATAATGATTTTACTAAAGTACGGGCCACGTATTTGTAAAGTGCGGCACACGACGCTGCCGTCGGATCAAGAATGGGAAGACAAGGCGTATTCACGAAAGCTTTCAGTCTCTATGGCGTAAAATTGAAATAGATATCACCGTATGTTTTCGTATTTTCATATGTAGTAGAACCGCTTGAGCGAAAATGGAGAACAGACCGAAAATTATTTTAACATGTAGCAGCATGCTGAAATCGTATTCCAGAATAATGTTCTGGGTTCTCGAGTTTCTTTCTACAAGTATTTTTATTTCAATGAAAAGTTCGCTCGGATGTATCTCCGCAGAACAATATCAATTCTCCACTTTGATATAGCGTAGTTATGGGGGCCTTAAACAACAAATTCCACGCGTCATTTATACGTTACCTTTTGTACGTAGTGTTAAGTAATTTTAACTATTATCCGTCCTTTAATATATGTACTTGTTATACGAATTTTAACAACAGTTTGTGTCGTGAACTTCGAATGTTACAAAGGTTTGCAATATAAATATGTTTCACGACACAAAATGAAAAATGACAAAATATATATCGAAAAGACTATAAGAATGTATTAAAAAGAACAAAAGATCTGAATCCGTCCAATTGTTTCAAATGTAACGTGCCTTGCGTAATGAAAATTTTATCATTATCTAAAGATTTTTGTAATTTTTATACGTGTATATGTTTGACATACAAATAAAAGATGCTTGTCTTTAATTAAAATGCATTTTATGTATACCTTTGATATAAAAATAACGGATAGAATTACTTCGATTAATAGTATTGGCAATCTGTTCAATTATTTTATATATAATATTTAGTTTTTATTGACAACATTGGATTTTTATTACATGTGTAACGGTTACACAATTATTTAGTAAGTAAGTAGATTACATTATACAATTTTTGCGTTCAGTTATAACGTCAGTTTTTTAAATGAATCCCTGACGACGACTTCCCACGAGCTACGAAGTATTATTTGATTTTTGTAAATATGAATTTGATTTCGATTGCCTAGGCAACTAAAACTTGAACATCCTATCGAGGACGTATTTATATTTTCTTTTTATTAATTTATTCTCTTAAACAACTAATATCTTTCGCAATTTTTGATCAGATGCAAAACTCTCGTTATAACTATAATATATGAAAAATGATTTGATTTGATTCCGCTAACGACTTCAACCTATCAACAACATGAATATAATTAATAATGATTTGGAAAAACTCGAACGGCCGCAAAAACAGTTGGAAAGGCTTTTGATTGTGTTGCAAGTGCAACGATGGACCGAGAAACTTGATAAAGCAATTAACGTCTACACTTCCGCCATGATGCTGAAATTGCGCGTAAGAAGAACGATTTAACCACTAATTATTGGCGTATCCTCTATCGTTATTATGCTATGTTACAATGCGTTTAAAACACGAAGAACTTCCACCATCAAGTTCTACATAGAGGGAGGTCAAAGCACGTTATTATTTAATTACCCTTTAATAGACGTTTAATGATAGTTAATCGGAAGAAACCATGGAACGTAGATAATGCTATCTTACTCTATCGATAGATTCGTTTTTTCCATATTTTTCTTTTTTAATGCATAATGATGATATGATGTACATATGTAGTCTAATCTACAATCATTGATACCGATCAACACCATTAATCCGTACATATCGTGTGTTCATTGAACAATTCTTTTTTTTTTTATACAGATACATCGTGTATACCCGGCATCGTTACCTGAATCAGCTGACTTTATATTTATTGGATTTTGCTTTTCCTTTTGCATACATCTAGACTTAAAAACAAATACAATTTTGTATTGGGGATGGGAGAGGTTTGATTTCTATAGTTTCAATGGAACGTCTCGTAGCGTCGTGTTCTAATTAACTTAATTAGCAGCCACGGATCTACGAGACATCTGATACTTTTGCATTATGTTAATTTGATTTTCATGCTCATTTGGCTTTCGTTATTATTTAAGATTTCCATTCAGAGATAATATGAGAGACACATATAATGACTTGTATATAATCGACGTTTCATTTTATGCAAGGGTTACGTCTTGTCGAGAAGAATTATTAATACATATCGGCGGAATGGTAATTATTATCAAATCCGTGCTTATTTACGCAAAGCACTGATTCCCAAACTTAAGGACGCGTTATTCGACAAATAATAATTTTGCATGCATTATAACGACGAACGTACATCTGCATATTGCGTCAAAAATTCGTCCAATTTTTTAAATTATCAAATGGTTCATTAACTTGAATTACGTTTGTTATTTCTTTTTTTGTAGAAAAGTAGATTAGTATCTGAAGTGATTATTAAAAGAGGAAAGTCCAGAAAGTCCAGAAAGTTTGGAAATCATTGGGTATACAAGACATAGTTAACATCGAACACTGGCGTATATTACCTATGCAAAAATCGAGAAGATATAATTTCTATCCACAAACATTGTACCTGGTTTTAAGTGTAAATACTACTAATGAATATACTGAAACAAGTAGTCAGCTTAATACAATCGTACGCATAATAGTGTGCGTGGAAGAATAATGCTAACGATAGGAACGGAATTAATGGACTGAAACGCTCGCGCCATAGACGCCACCTGTAATTCTCTCAGTTTAAAGGAAGACAAAAGTAAACGGGCATATCTTATGAACAGAGACGGCATGATCGCCTGTGTTTCTTTATTTCTTTTTTCGTTCTTTCGTCTACCATCGTAGTTCGAAAGAAAGTAGAACTACTTCTAATCGGGGGTTTCTATGCACGCTATGATCGATAATCATATAACATTGGAAACTCGAATGGCCTCGCTACGATATATATTCTAACGGAGAATATATCGTAAAGAATCTCAACGGCAGTATAGTTTCGTGTTGATTCTCGAAACTATATAGGTGTACCACAGCTCTTTGCTATACAATCACTATTATATTTCGGAAGATATCATCGTCGACACAGTAGCACAGGCTAACATTTTCAACTATATAAAAAGTATATTAAAAAAAGAAAAATTGTTTTCTTTTAAATGCAACGTAGTTCCAATATCCCCCCATTGAACGCATGCTCTGCCAATTATTTACAATTCATTAAATATCATTCCTTAATCGTATCACTTATTGGAAGAGGAAAAAGGGAGAACAATGATAATTGATAAACTGATCTGATCATTTTTCACTTATGCCACTGCATCGAGATCACGGTTCGTAAAACGTATTCACGCGCAAATTGATACACAGCAAATTTTGTTGCATTGGCAAAACTGCGAAAAACATTATCGGGTCCAACTATGCGTGTTTATCAAATTCGTATCGCGACTAATCATATTTGGCCACGTATAATGGAAGTGTAATTTCTGGAAACAGCCAAAGTATATGTACGATCGATAATTATAATCGACGATCATACGTATATCAACAGCAACGTTCGAAGAAACGTTTGAATATCGGATACAACGATCCTAGCCGGTTTGTTGTCTTTGTAAATTATTATTTGACAAATTTACTGTTCGATTGGAATCACTGTCAGTACTTTTAAATGCGGGACATTTCTTCCATCATTTCGTTTGATACGTTCACGGTGGATAAGTATTTGTTTGAATATTAGAGTTTCACGTGGAAAAGACGAGTGTGTTTTCGTTGCCTGTTGCCGAAACAGATCGCCGCGCACCACCTCGAGTGATCGACCGTCGGTAATCTTCACTTACTGTTTACCCGACTTCTTATTCGATCGTTCTCCTGAAACAGATAAGTTGAAATTTGTTAATAAATCGTTCGATTAATTATAAACAACACGGTTGAATATTTGAAAATAATACACGTAATAATTATTATAATAATAAGATACAATAAATTAATATAATAATAACTCATGGAATTGAATTATACTAATTTAGGGAACACGAATCAAAACGATGAAGTACTCGTCGACAATACTCCATTTATCTCGTAAGGAAACTATATACATGTTCTGTTATCCGTAAGAAGAATTCATCCAATAAAGAAAATGCATTCAGACAAAAAGAATCATTACGGCAATCAGAGTACGTTCTCCTTGGACGCGTGTTCCCTCCATTCAAAAGGTTCGTACGGAACATTTATTGCTCCATTTGTCCGTGACCGCATGGAGAAGTTTCAATAAGCTATCTTTAACTCTGTCAATGCCATCGTCAAGCGTGCTCGACGATACGAAGTATCGTAACGCTAGTGTCAATCTCAAGTAAGTACAAGTATACACCGCAACAAAACAACGCCGGAGACGCAGACAATGGGGTCGTTGCGTCCTTCAATGAAACTTCAAGGAACTTCATTTTTACGTTACATCATATCAATGGCAAACTACCCTCCCTTTTCAGATCTCCTTGCTTGCGCTCAATAGTATTATGCATCGTTGGTGCATACTCCCTCTAGTTATTTTGAAAATAGGGTACTAATGTAATCGATACCCATGGACAATAAAGTAACTAGACGAGGGGGAATCACCTCTATGACTACTGAAGTCAATTCTACTTCATAGAAAATGTTATCGTATTAATACAATTTATTTAGTAAATTTAATTAATTATATTGCTTGACGAACAGAATTAATAGATACCTTTGGTGCTTTTTTTAGTGTTGGTCTCCGGTTTACACCTCTTGGTTAGTCGGCGCGTCTTCTCGCAGGAGGCATCACTGTTCGCCTTCAAATTGTCCACTCTCGTCATCACCTGATTCACGCATCCGCTCCACGTGCCCTTTTCGTACCGACAAGCTGTGTTCCCCGCAGCAAGCATAATAATACCGTGATAAACTCCATTTTTCTAATTTATTGTGCAAGCTAAAGAGACAACGGTGCATATTCCGCGCAACGAAACGACGCACAACAATCAATCGACTTGCAAACCAATGTTTCATCAATCTCGAAAAATTCGTCGCCGCAGCAAATAAAAAAGAATTTAATTGAAAATGAAAACAAAAGCCTCTACCTCAAATATTGGTAACGTATCCATCAGACCTATCACAAACGAACTTTCGGAAATAAAGTACGCGTTCGAAGTGTTAAACATTTAAATATTCCATGCAACGGGAATCGTCTGTTTTTTAATTTTGAAATCTATTTCAATGTACATAGTTCTCCAAACCACCGAAACATCGAAAATACTCGACGGTCACATAAATTCGAGATATGTATCTAGACGACCGTGGCGGACCGATTAGATTCTAAATGTCGCATTTAGCTCGATTGAAAAGACGCGAGGGAATGGACCAGTGGCGTCCATTAAATTAAAAAGTTCCCTCGGCGGTTTGTGTATGTACGTTGAACGCGACTGGCCTGCGTTTGATGGCGCTGCTCTAACGAGGTTTTTCACCGCGTCTTTTTCTCCTCTCTTTACCGACATACTTCACGGTACTCGGCGAGCAACTCGTCGCGAATAATTTCATTCCCGTTGAATCCGATCCGAATATAGGAGAAATTGGCGCGACATCGCCATTTTGTTGTGCGTCTGTCATCATGGCGGTCGTGCACCGTTGTACGAAATTATCGATAACCTAGAACCGCCTTATTCGGCTCGTTTAATTAATTAAGACCATTCTGGGATTCTCGCTAATTATTCGGCTCCATTAAGCGCGGTTTCGTGAAAGGATTAAACCGAATGCGTGGAATGTTTTATTGGGGGCACTTTTTAGTTAATGGAACTTTCTTTCGATCCTCGAGTCTAATCAAATTCGTTAAAAATAGCCATCTTCATTTATCTTATAGAAGCTTTGGAGATCTCTGGAGAATCGTTTGTGCCACCACTCGATATTAAATTAAAAAATCATTTCATTAGGAATTTTTAAAAGCATCCGAATAATTATCTCCAGAATAAAAATTGTAATAAATTCGATAATGCGTACAAATTGTACTTTTAGAAATTGTCCAACCGAAATTTACTTTTCTAATTCTTTCAATAACTCGACAGCTATGATTACGTTAATTTAGGAATGAAATATATATGCAGGCCGAGGGATTTAAGAAAATAGAAGTGGACAGCGAAGGGTTCAATCAGAGATCTCGTACCTTTTTTGCACTTCTTCTGGATAGTCTTGGTCTGCTCGCAGGACTTGTCGCCCTTCTTCAGGTTCAGCGTGCGGGACCGTGTATTGGTTTTCGAGTCACATTCCGACCATTGACCCTTCACGTATCTGCACGACGAAGTGCTGCCGGATGCTGCGTCAACAGATGCAAAACGTCAATAGAGATAATTGGATGCACGGCCGATCAAGTGGTCAGAGAAATTTCCGAACGAACTGGACGGTCCTTAATTACTCCCTGAGAGTTCAACCCTTTTCCCATCGACCGTTCAATAAGCTGTCCTAGAGTGCATACATTAACACTTTTTGTTACCCTGTCAGTGATTACACTCTGTACTCACAAACACATGATCTTCGAATCTAAATGTAATCTCTGAAAATTTCTTCAGCTACACGAAATGATTTTAATTCACTCACATACCTATGCCAAATTGGATTAGAAGATTCTAATCGTGACGGAAAACTTGCGTCTGTAGTAATACAAATCTGCAATGTACGATTCTTAGCAAATAAACGACTAATATAATTACCGAGATATTAATTCCAGCCATTTCAAAAGAAATAAAAATTCAAAGGCTTCGTGCGTTTCTAAAACGTTGAGAAAATAGAAGGCGAAACTGTACCAAGGGCGAGGGGTGCAGGAAACGAGCCTGCAGAAAGTTGCAGAAACCGAGAAAGGCCATGGCGCTAGTTTCTTGGCTCGACCTGTAATTTAACGTGATTCTCGAAGATTCTCGAAGTTGGAATTTCAGAGGCGGCCTTCTTTCGCCGAGTTGTTCCACTTTGAAAAGGAACTCGAAGAAAAGCCCTCGATTCTTGCCCCCCCTTCACCGTCCCGTTGCCTTCCGGAAGCTCGATCCTGGCCCGAATAAATTTCTAAGACCAAATGATCTTAGGGCGACAATGAAACGGTGGGAGGCGTCGGATGATATTCCAATTGTATTCGCAGCTCTGGCCGCGGGAAAGGAAGCACGAAAGATGGGAGAAAGGGATGTGTAAAGACAAAAGAAGGTCTCCATTGTGCGGGCTAGGACTTGGGAGATCAGAATCAGAGATCTACTGCAACAAAAGTTCTCCTTGATACGCTCGATCGACCCTGGCAATTGCAGTGTATTGTGTTATCTTTTTCTTTGCTTTTTTTACTGCCTGGGATTCAGTACAGTTGAGGACCGGTAATGATGTCCATGCAATTAATTAAATACCTGTAAATGCCTGGTGATATTTTGCACACCGTAGCCCCAATTTCAACAATTGCGAGACGATCTTGAAACATGTTCTCTCGAAGGCAAACATTTCGAGCGTTTCCCAAGGCAAAATAGCTCTGGACAGGTGAGAGAGGGGCACTAGGCTAGAAAGCCTATTAGGCCACACTGATCTCTGATCAAGAACAAACAGTCCAGAGTTGAACACCTTGTAAACACTGATCAGATATTAAGTTTTCTCATCCCTCAGCGAAACGAACAAGTATCCCGTGCAAAGAATCGCCAACGTTTCAATCCTTCCCGTTGATCTTCCAGAACTCACTCGACAGCCAAACTTTTAATGAAGACTTTCGAAGGTTGGAAGTAAATCCCTTTGGATAATCAAACTTCGGCTTTTACTTATTTCTTCAAGCAATCAATGGATCCTCCAATTCGCTCCTCTATTTACTCTCTAATTTATGACGATCGATAATGTTAAAGAGCGAAGTATGATGGTATCTGTAGTGATATGTGCACTGCTTCTCACAAGTATGCGGACAATCACCATTTTTAATTGATCCTTCATTTTAATTGACCACGTTAATCTCCTCTTGGTAACTGGATAATTGGAAACAATGCACATACGCGTAGTACACTCCAGGTAGTGCATAGATTCTTAATTAAATTGAATACGTACCTCGTTCTTTCGTGCCACGAACGGTCCGTACAAGAACCTCCTTGTCGTCTTCCTCCCAGAGATCAGATTCCGCCCTGACGGTGGCGATCATCATCAACAGGGCGACTCCCACCAACGCCAAACTCCACCACAGCTTCATTCTGCGGGCAAAAAAGGGAAGAGAACAAAATTACTTCTCGTTAATCTTGCGTTTTTAATCAACGTCTTTTTAATTACTATACGCCGGAGTATCGAAGAACCGGATGAGCAAGGAGCACGAGCGTAGGAAATGGCGTATGTACCGCGAAGAAAATTTTCGTTCTATTTTTCAAGTGAAGTTTCGTTAAGCCAACAATTTTTCGTTGCCACAGAAAGTTCTGTTTTAAATTTCAAATATATTTTGTATTCTTTGAACATCGGCCAATTCCTAGAGATGGACTCGTGTTTCCAACGGAAAATCCATTTTCATCGAACGATCACGAAATCGAGGGGTGCTGTTCTTTTTTTTATTTAATTGTTTTAACCGTTAAGCGGTACACTCGTTTGGAAGAGGGAGGGAAAAACATTTTTTCCCCACGAACAACACGTTTTAAATTTACAGGGCGATTCGTTCGTGCCACTGACACTGCCATGCGATTGGAACCCCGTATGGGAAAAGGCTAATGCTTTTTTTCGTGCAGAGTTCTTCTTGAAGCAACGAGTTTCAACCTTCTTTCATCTCATGACATATACCTTTAAAGTTGTTACTAAAATTTTACGACGCACCATAGAATATATTATATTCTTTTGCCGAGCTAACACAATTTCCTCGCATTCTTAACAATTGAATAAATAATAACGTGTACACACTGGAGCCGGGCATACTGTGCGCGTGCACGTGGTTAAATCGCGATGTTAATTAATAGGGAAGTACGGGGGCGAGAAAATTATTCCAAAAGCAATTCGTTGCTCTTCCATGGGAGGAAACCGTTCGTTTATCCCCCACATTTGTAAAGCAATTACTGAAATCTTTTCTATTTATGCCAACGATTTCGACAATCAATCCCAATGAAACAATGATACGTTTATCTCATTACGAAGCTGCATTGTGGTATAATCAATCGAAATTGTTCGGGCAATAAACGCCGAATAAGCCGGCTTACACGCACCGTTGCGTTGGCAGCCTTGCCTTTGCAGCTGGGGGAAAGTTGATCCTGCGTTAACGTTGGACGTCGCCCTCGATAAAATATTCATAAGTGATCGCTTTGAGCAGCATTAAACAGGTGCGTTTCATTCGTCATGTACAATTTTATCGTGGCACCAACCTGTTAGCGTCAGCGTATTTTTTAAAGAAAGGAAAGGGACCGAGCAGCGAAGTGCTATGCATTCGGTGAGTGATTTATGCTAGGGACTTAACCTGGGTACCTTTGGAGAGTGTTTTGCAAATGGGCAATCTGGACGACAGACGATGGCTGGTGGCCCGACGCTATTCAACTATCGAATGTCCCAGGATTGACTGTTTATTAGGGGTGTTTGAACGTGAATGAATGAGACTGAACATCCTGTTGACCGACGATGGCTGGCGACCGCATTGGGTCTTCCAACTATGTATCTGGTGTCGAGTAAAAGACCAAATGTGGCAATCGGCTTGTCGCCGTATTACCAAGGAATAGGGACTCTGTTCCTGGAGGACCTGGCCACGGAGTGGGGAAGGTTATGCCCTTTGGTAAAAGGACTGTGATTGACCAATCTCGTCTTTACCCCAGAACTGTTCGAGAAAGATCTACCTCTCTCACGCTTTTACTACAAATATTTAAAAAACCTGCTTGAGAGTATGGTAAGTGTTGGTTCGCGGGTCAATATAATGTCCCTAAAATGATGGATAGCGTGTAAGAAAAATCTCATTTTGTTCTTTAACTCTCGCACAGGGGGGCCGGTGTCTATTCGACTCACACATATAGGTATTTATTGAAATACGTGTTCGAGGAGAGGTCTGCTCGAGTCATTCGTCGTCGCAAGAATGATCCCTGGCATCGGTCGTTCCTGTGCTTTCGGTCGCGGCGTTGTGTTCTGGAGATCGTCGCTTGTCACCTCGCGCCTAAGTCCAGTGAACTTCGACATCGCTGTCGGAGGGTTAAAATGGAATCAGAAAGATGCTCGCTGGACAAAGTCCATCATTTGTCAAACGGACCGACTGTTCCAAAGAAAGCAACAAAAAATTCAATATATTCTGCCAATTTGCCCAAAATAAATTCGATCGTTCAACAAATAGTTTCCATTAAACCGCTTGGGCAGGTGAAAAGTTATTTCGTAAGAACAAGCAACGGGAAGGCTCATCGCACGATTTTAACTTTTAATTCACTGGCTTCGAAGGTACATAGGTAGCGCGAGGTAGTGCTAGGTAAGTAGCTCTGGATAGATCGAAGTTCAGAACGGAGGCGAAGTTCGAAAGAAAAATACCTACTCTTCGGGTTTTTAATTCGAACGAGAAATAATCAAAGAAGGGGAAATGATGAATATAGAAACGCTTGAAGAACAGTTGCGACAATTGAATGACTCTTGCCAGTGAATACCACGTTTTAATTAATTTTCGGGAAGAAACTCCAGACGGAAGATATCGATTCGGCTAGTAGCTAACTGCTACCGTGAAACTGATTCTTCAGAGGAGAATAACCGTGGGGAGGACAGTTTTATGCAAATTTTTATCGTTATGCGTCGTACGGTTAACTTCGAATCATTTCCACTAATGAGCTCAGCCAGAATTGCATTACGCGGGAACTTCTAATTGTTACCCAGCCGGTGATTCGTAACAACGTGGCGTTGCATTCATAAATCCCTTTTCTGTAAAACGTACGGCCTGTGTATAATTGGTGATTGGTGAATGGAGCGCTACTATCGCCTCATGGAGGATCGTCGTCACGAACGTTTTCATGGAAATTGAATTAATACCGCGTGGTACCCGCACAGAATTATCGTTCCTGCATTTTATTGTTCGAAATAAAATCCTGTTTCTACGCATTGTACCTTTGTCTGAAATCCAGATTTTAAATTGGTATCCACCTGTATTCTCGTGAATCCGTTCTCCCCACAATATGCATCTCTTTCTAATGATATTTCAGGGAATCTGAGACCCCGCTGAGACGAGCGGACTTAAATCGAATCTTAATGGGGTTTCAAGTAATTGACGTTGAGAATCTTCATTCCGTTCAACAACTACTGAAATATGAGAAAGATCGTCAAGTGTACGAGGGAAAGGGGTCATCCTTAGAACGATGGGAAAGGGAGCAATGATTTTTTAACGACCAGAGAACTCGCGACATGAGTCATTATAACGTCGTTTCGACGAAAGGGATGTTAATTAATCTTAAGAAGCAACTGTCTTCGTTAACGCAGCGTTACAAACGAGGAACTAGCTTCCAACTTTTTCAAATTTATAATTACACCGGTTTCTTCGCCAGTCTTTTCCTCCCTACCTCTTCTATCAAAATTTCTGCCGTGCAACGTTTCAGAATTTCAAACCAACAAATTGATGGGAATTGATGGTAAAATTGTCTAACTGTATACAATTGTAATAATGAATTTCCATAAATATAAACAGACATTGTATAGAACAATGCTTTTATAAATAATTTTCCGCTCGATTTGAAATCTTGACAATTCAAGTACACCGTGTAAAATTATCATTTTCTAAAATGAAACGTTTAATAAACAATTCTACGTGGAATGCAAAATTAAAATGGGCGAAAAAAAGGAAAATGATACAAATATAGCTCCGGCTCGTTCGGAATCAAACAGTGGAAATTGGCTCGGAAAATAGCCGTGTGCGAAGGCGCAGCCGTTTGGGATGAATGAATTTTAACGAGGGCGGTGGGCATATAAGAGAATGGCGCAAATCGGCTCGAAACCGGCGACGAAAAGTTTAATAACCGCGCGTTAATGAACGGCAGCTGCAATTCCGCGAATCGTGCTTGCAGCCGTGCCATTTCGTGCAGGCTGCCTTCTTATGGGGTGAAAAGAACGGCCAGTGGGTGTGAAAGGGAAAAAAAAGCGTTGGAGAATGGGTGGAGGGAAGGCACATACGTTAGTGGTTAGAGAACGAAAGGCAGAGGGAAAGAAGGTGAAAGAAAGAAAAAAATCGGGAACAACGGGCGTGTGGAAAAATCGAAAGAAACCGAGGGAAATAGAGTTGAAGAATTCTTCGTAACACAAGAACCAACGAGGAAGTAAAGTATAAAGCGAAAGGAAAAAGTTTCAAGCAGGTTGAAATAAATCGGAGAAAAAACGAGAAACGAGAAAGTGATTGCATATGAGACAAATGAAAAATAGAAATACATATACGTGTACGTTGTAGACGGGGTCTAAAAGAATTAAAAAAAAGATAAAGACACAGACGGTTAAAGAAACGATAGGAAATTGGAAAAGTATCGGAAGAAAATAAATAACGCAACAAAAGAGGGATGCACCGGAGCAATAAACGGGAATAAAGGAGGCAAAGAAATGAATGGCCTAGGGAACTAAGGTATACAACTCAAAGAATTAAATGGAAGCACATAAATAAGATGGTAAAATGAAAAGGGAAAAGAGGGAGTAAGAAATGTGCAGGAAGGCGAAGCGAAAATAAGCATCAAATGAAGCAGGAAAAGGGGATAAAAGGTAGAAAGGTAGAAACGGAATAAGGAGGGGTACAATAGAAACTGTGGAATGAAAACGGAAAATGAATTAGCTACATTATATAGACATGTATTAAATTTTAGATAATGCAACGAGAATCGGATTAAAATCGCCCAAAATTTAGACGAAACGTAAGAAGAAACGTAATTCTTCGAAGAGGTACATTAATATCCATAACTATCAGACACCTGTTTAAATTAGATACCCTCCAATCACTTCTATATGTATACACGCTTTCACTTAATTATCATTTTTTACTATTTGTTAATAAATATTGCTTACATTACCCAAGAATAACATTCAACATTATACGATAATAGAATACATAAATCTATAAAAGAAATTAAATTCATAAGATAAATTTATTTGCCTACTTTCATATCCTGGACCGCTAAAGGGTTAAACGAAATCCGCAAATATTTTTAACCAACCAATTAATTAACCAATCCTCCAATTCCCTCATTAATTTTAACTTACAAAATTGAATTAACATCCGAATTCCAGCGCACCTATAATTTCCAGCGAAAAACCAACATTCGATAAATTATACCCCAAATTAAACGCTACCAACATGGGCCGTATTCTGCTTGCTTCGGTAAACGTTTAAACGTCGCGTGAGCGCAGAATTTTCAATAAACCGTAATTATAATTTCGAAACAACGTGGCCATCCGGGAAATTTAAGCTATACCAAAGAACACACGTGGAACACGGTACACGTGCCATTCTCAATACCGTCGCAATAATTGTTCACGATATTTGTTCATTCTATTAATTCTGGAGATTAATTACGACTTTGTGTACCACGCGAAACGTTCTACTTTACGTTACAGATTACCCCGAACGTAGACGACCGTTGAAACAACGTTGGATTACACTGTAGATGTTTCGCGATTAAGAACATGTATATTTAAATACATTCGTCCGTACTTTACTGTAGCGAAACTTTAATCTGGATGTACTTTAATCTGGAATACATTTTACACAATATAATACAGTAATTTCTGTAGAGGCAAAGAAAAATCATGTACTCCCTTATTTACAATTTGTAAATGTGTTAGCGACACGGATCCATACGTGCCGATTCAAAAGCAGTTTACCATATTTTATCATGCTTCGAATGCTCGCACGATAAATCGTCTCCTAATGCCAGTTCATAATTGCAAGAAACGACGCGTGGTAGCGCTACGAAATTATGATGCAGCATGGCGGCCCTGACCGATCCCGGCCACGGAAGCTGCAGATTGATTTGGTAAAGGGTGCACACGTCGGTACGCATAAATCAGTGTTTCAAGGTCCTTCCTTGCATCGCGCACGATCAAATGATATATGCGTATACATATGTATACTGAGGCGCATAATGTGCAACGCTTCGAGCGCATCTTCAAAGGGGTCTCTTGAAATGGATCCTGGGTAACAGTGGTTCCCAAACTGGCGGATTGGCGAAGGAAAATCAAGGCAAGCGCAAAAATGCCAAATGAATTTAACTAGTAAGATAACTGTGAATTCGAGATTTTGTATCCAATTTTGTCCACTGGTGAAATATGTTTTTGCTCGTATTGTCGACGTTTAGATACTATTGATTTTGGCGGTGTTTTAATAAATATTTACATGTACCGAGAGATATGTGTACATGTAGCTTTTTATAACGCCCGCGTAAGGGAAGCATTTCGTCTGTTGGCAACTCTGTTGCTTCCATCCGTTACCAAAGATAGGACGAATATTTTCTCTGAAGGTGTATCGACATTTCAAAGATCGATGCTCGAGCAACCAGCGCGTGTATAATGTCTGGTCAAATCGCTATTGTTAGCCGGCTCTGTTGGCCTAGAAGGCTAACAAAATGACGGGCAAGATACAGTATTTCTAGAATATCAATAAGATGGCAAAAACTATCAAACTCTCCACTGAAAAATAGGATGAAAGAATTGCAAGAAAAATGCCTGCTACGATATAACGAGATCTCATAAAAGTTCAATGTCTGTTTATAATAAATATATACAGAATATGTTGCATAACCTAACAACAAGTTTCCATTTTATCTGCAAGAAATTTACGCGTCGCCTATTTTCCCATTTCATGTGTTACTCGATTAATTGAATCCGGGGCCGGTACAAATGAAGAAGTGCGCTGCCATAATAACGTGACGCCATCTTGTTCGTAAACAAGCCTTAACAAAGTCAACGACCGCCTGTAATAAAATCCGCAACGATGTCGAATTCCTTTTTACAATTGTTACATCTACATTTGTTAGGGCACCGACGCTAATGAAAGCTTCTGGTATTCCGTTACGCTGCTGACTCCCTGTTTACGTTATTTATGAGATTGAATTACCCTCCAAGAACACGCCAATTAATCACAAGATGCAACAAGAATGCGTATATACGACCAGTCCAGCAAACGCCATCTCCAACGAACACGATAATAACATAGAAATCTGTTTTATCTGCAAAACGTATTTGCTGGAGTTGTTACAACCGATTATTGTTATTATTATTATTAGATCCATAATAAATAATTCACTATACGTGATATACCACTTTTTCAGTCGCTATGTGTTCGGAAATATATATGTCAAGCGCCCAAGAGAATAAAACGAGTAACACTGAATTCAGAGGTAAGCAGAATTTTGCAAACTACAAAGCGTTACGAATCTCCGCCCTCTGCCCATAAACTAACAGGTGCTCATACCTTTCGTGGAAACTAAAATAAATCGGATATGGCTTCGACGAACTGAAATTTTTGCTCGAACTGCACAGTGGCAGCGGTAACTTGGAACCAGCAAACGGTTATTGTCGCGGCCACAATTGAACCAGTCCCTAAGAGTAAAGTTTACGGACATGAGCCGGCCCTAGGGGCATCGAAAGAAGGGTCGATTGGAGTTGAATGAGCTGCAAGGATAATCTCGGGGGCACATGTCTGACGAAATAATCTTCGTCGTGAAAGAACGCCACGGTGGGCTTTCAAAGCCCACGAGTAACCCTCGACACGTGTTTTGAGGATATGCAAGTAATCGTCTGTCGTCCACGTGTTCCAAGACTACTTTCGTCGAAACTTTCTCACAATAGGTATGCACACCCCGTGAGGCTTTCTGTTTACCTCGAAGGTAAACGTTTTTAAGACCACAGTGCATTTCAAGGGAAGTACATATACATATACAGGGTCTACCACGTAACTCGCAACCCGTGCGCGCGCGAACTTGTGTAAATGGCAACGTCGCACGCCGATACAGGCGTCATCTATGAACTGCTGGTGGAGGTATAAAGTCTTGTAAGGGGCTCAAGGTTTGGCAAGATCGGAGACTGGCCTGAGATACGGTTTGGGTTATGAATGGGCGAACGAATGGTTCGACTTCGGCTGAACTCGGACGCGATCGGCAGACACCGCACCGAAGTCAACCCCAGGTCAGTCGCTACCTGAGGGTGACCGGTAGATTCTTCAATCATGCGGGGTTTGTTTACGTACATCGTATTACCCGTATTTACCGTGGTGGCCACAATCCACCCGATCCTTCTGCCGAAAGGAAAACTTGCTACGGTCAGGCCGATAGACTTTGGGGTTCTCGAGGACTCGCACATTTACTGTTCGCAATGCATTATGCCCCTCTTATTCAATAATGAAATGTGATCCAAATTATGTCGTCTTTGGACTCATTTTCATCAGAATAATGTCACCAATGTCTGGGAATACGTTTCATAGCAAAAGAATGAGCAATTGCAAAGTTTCATCGACGGCCAGAGAAAGGGCCAGCGAGTGAAAGAAAGAGAGAGAGGAACGAAAGGTCGGGCGACAGTAAAAGATTGCATAAATGTCTTTGTATCTGTGAGGCAACACTACTGCAATGATGAAACTTTTTTATACTTATTCATTTTGTTCTGCAAATTTGATTTTGATATTGTTGACGTTTTTATGCTTAAAATGAGTCTAAACACGATACAATTTGAATCATATTTGCGTTATTAAATTACAGAAGCGGGTTGCAATATAAAGCAACATATTACTTAATATATTACTTTATAATAAAAATATTGGTAAGCAAATATTGATCATTATCATATACTTAGGAATTAAAAAAAAAATGATTCTAAAAAAATTATACTCGACGGGGATCGAACCTACCAAGAAATTTCCAGCCGTTCAGCAACTATGGCTATGTCCGGCAGGATTCAAAATCTCGGCTCGGCCCGATTCATTTTGCTGATGGTCAGGATTGTAAGAGATACGGCAACAGTGCGGCAAAACCGAAGATTTGGCAACTATGCCTTCTCACTTTCGGTCAGCCTCAGGTAGCGACTGACCCGTGGGTGACTTCGGTGCGGTGTCTGCCGATCGCGTCCGAGTTCAGCCGAAGTTGAACCATTCGTTCGCCCATTCATAACCCAAACCGTATCTCAGGCCAGTCTCCAATCTGCCAAACCTTATACCTTCACCAGCAGTTCATAGATGACGCCTGTATCGTCGTGCGACGTTGCCATTTACACAATTTAGCGCGAGCATGGGTTGCGCGTTAAATGGTAGACCCTGTACATGTATGAATACAGAAAAACTTCAATGTTTATATGTATACCCCCGAGGACTATTTACATAAAAGAGTTTTAAGTTCAACGAAATGTATACAAGTGCATACGATGTACATGCAGTAAAAAATATATGGATGCAGTACATTTATATGTATATGTATGTATATAAAATTAGATCACTAGAAGTAAAGAAACAGATAAAGAAAAAAAATAAAATCACCGTAGAAAAGCGTTACGGCGTGTTTTTACGATATCGAGAAAAGGGAAGAACTAACAATCGCGTGACGGCGTGTCAATAAACTGCCACACATAGAAACGCTCCTTTTAACAACGTTCTGTGCTGTTCGTTTTTTCATCCACGTTCTACGTACACTGTAAACGGAAGGACAAAAGGCGAAGAAGGTGGAAACAGAATCAGTCCTAGCGTCCATTTCTATGGAATCGAAGGCAACGCCCCCCTATCGAGTATCATCAACAAGTGCAACGACACTACACACCGGAAATGGCGTGCTGCATCATCGTTCTGCGATACAACTTAACCTTCAAGCGCGTTAGCCTACGAACAAAAAATGCGAAACCTGAAAATATCTTCGCGATAATTTCAGGAAGCATTTCGAAGCAAAATATGAGAACCGCGATAATGCCTGTTTCCATGAACGCTGAATCGAAAGTTCTATTTTCCAAGGCTGGTAGCCGGTGTTATATGTATATCTGGAGACCGGAAGTTGTCCCCGTTGTACAATTGTGAACCACGGAATTTGACAAATCTCAGCCTTCAGGATTTGGAGCATCCAAGGATATATACATGGGGGGGGGGGTATATGGGGGGGGCAAGTTCATATAGAACTCCATTCTCTCGTGGCATATTCGTTGAAAAGTCAATTTTGGGACTGGGATACAGGATGGATCGAAGGGATTGCTGGTCACGTGACTGTGCAGAAACGAATATACTATGGCCAATAAAATACTTCGAATTTTACAACCACAGATTTATAGAAATTCTATTTAAAAAAGAATTATTCTATTGGCAACGAATGTTATATTGAATAATTAAATTGAAACGTTTCATCGAATATTCAGAATTATTCTTTACAATAATTCCAGATTTTGTTTTAATGAAATGATATTATTGAAAATATTGTACTAAAAATGAGATATTAGCAAAAGTACTTTTGACGTTAATGTGTGTGTGCAATTTAAAAGTCACTTCAGTTAGTACCAGTACTCCGTAATCAGTGAAGTACGCGGTGGAACGTAATAAGAGAGTATATATGTATCTAGGGGAAAAGAAGGGGAACAAAAAACGAGAATAATTTCGAAATCGTTAAAACTTCAACGTAACAGAGCATGAAAGCCGTTAAGTTAATTTGGCGTGTCACTTGGAAAATTCTCTTTAATTACGAAAGTCCACTCGAGCTTTTTTCTATAACGGAACCGTAAGGAAGCTGCATTTTTGAAATTCCGCCCTTATTACTTGCAAAGCGTTTCCCTCTTCAACTGTAAAGCAGTAACGAAATAACAGACGAAAAAAAGTTACGAAAATGAGGAGGCAAAAGAAAAGCTTGAGATGACTTCCTGCGTGTGTGATTGAAAAAGATACGAACCAGGAAAGAAATTCATCTAACTCATCTAAACTAAAAAGGAAAACAAGACTTGTAAGCCTCACAGGAAATTGCCACTTTGATTTTCAGATATTTAATTTTATTATCTATATGGAAAAAAGTGAATTAAACAGAAGTTACGCGAGCATACAAGAACTGTTACAAGTATTACAAGAAAGAAAAAAATATGTATATTTCTATAAAAAGGAAATTACTGTATCAAATTTGTAACCTAAGTAACCTAACCGCCATGAAATGCAACTATGTGTCCAAAATAATTTTTCAGCTGGAAGAGATAACCCTACCCCCTCGTTACGGAGCGGGAAAGTCATATTTCGTGAACCCTCTCCTGGAAACACGAAGTGAGCATACAGATAAATGTTATCAGTTCTATTGACACAGAGCCAATGCGAGAAGTAACCTAACACACGTTCGAGGCTCTATGGAACGTCTCACCGTCGAAACCATTTTATTCGATTCAATTTATATTCCCTTTGAAATCACGTAACATTCGTTTGACCCATTTCCCTGTCGAAGACGATAATATTGACGTAAATCAGGCTCTGGCAATTTCGAACGACTCACCCTGTATATGTATATGTGTTTGGTACGACGGTTGCAAAAGAGATAGCATGAGAGAGAGTTGGGGAACGCGATAGTGGCGCCAGTGGAAGTCCGTCGGTACCGGCAACAAGAAGAGGGGAATCCTGGGCGATACTTGTCACCGCGTGGTTAACCAAGGAAATTCTGTTTAATTAGAGAAACCCACTCGAGGCTTTCTTGCGGGAAAAAGCTATTTTTAAAAGATTCCTACCCCTCCTGCCGCCATCGTTACACTTTGTCCTTTTTTGTCTTTTCTCGGTTTGTGTGTCGCGAAGCCCGGTGGCCTGGGCTTTGCTTTTGTTTAGAGAGGCGCACGAGATGATAGAAACGTTGTGGAGAAAAGAAACACAGAAGAACTGCGAGGCGGAAGGAAAGAAAAACTTTTGGTCGCAGTGTATTTCGAATAAGAGGAAGTGCACACTGGTGCCATGCGCGGATCTCGTTTCGCGGTCGTGGAACTTCAGATGAACGGTTCCTTTGACAATATCCTAGGGAATAATAAGAGGCGACGCACGCAGAGGAAACACATGCGCTGTAACTCTTTTGAACATCTAGTAATTTGCAAACCTTTGTTGTGTTGGTGATAGTTGCTGTTAGTGATAGATTAGAGATGGCTACGGTGATGGTGTGTATAATAACTTGTATTTTAATTCAAGCCGGATTTTAATTATCGTTGATAAACCCTGATGTCCAGGATGTACATGATAGTATGCAAAACATATAGAGTGATTCATTTATCACGTTCACTCCTAATATTTAAAATTTGTTTCTGAAAAATGACGAAACGGTGGTCAAAAGTGTCAATAACAAAAACCTATGTGGCGTGAGTAACAGTTGAGAACAGTTACTATTTGTCCCTTTATCCCGGAAAAAACACAAAACCGTTTCATCAGGCGGAATTGAGAAAATTATCAGAACACTTGGGTGGATATCGCGAAAAGCAAAAGACAATGGCGAGAACTTTTACCTTTGTCGAGGGTCGTTGCTTATCGATAGCTATTGTATCCCCGTTCGATGCCAGAAAAATGTTTGTATATATATATACACGTGAGCGTTTTAAAAAAGGAGGTTTTAACTCAACGTGATTGAACGCCCTCTGGAGTGCAAGGATACTTCAAAGATTGAATATTCATGGTTGACGGTATCGAAACGATACGCTTCATCGGGCATTGAAAGTCTAGATTTTGTAAGAAAAGTAAAACTGTAGAGAATGCAAAAAGTGTAGCCAATTCATTTAAATATCTTACACACGTCCGAATATTCGCGACATTAATTCACATTGTATATAAATATTCCGCCATTGAGGGAAGAAAGTGATTTCTTAGTTGCCTTCCTTAATGTAATATCAACGATGTTGCGAAATACTGTACCAAAGTAACCCAATTAAAATCGTACCATGTGCGCAAGCGCGCTTAGTGCTAAATTAAGACGATAAACAGCATTTTAATTGGATGCTCCCTATCAACGAAGCGATAACGCTTTGTCGAACTTCCTACCCACTCCAGAAACCATCGCGAATTTTGAAGTAAACACGAGCCTGTGCGCGCGCATATATTCGCGAAGTCACTGGCTCATGCTAGTGACAAAAAAAAGAAACGAGAATAGTTACCAGTAGTGTGTACAGAGCAGGAAATGTGCCGCGTCCCACTTGGCAACGCTTCTGATTTGGAAATGTTGCATACCTAAGTGCAATAAAGGAAATAGAAGCCAGTGGGGGCGGTGGGGGGTAGAAGTAACTAGAGAGGGTTGAATGAAACGAGGACCGCCCCTGGAAGTCCAATTAAATTAACAATGCGAACGCGTGCAACTGAAGGGCATCGTTCAACTGACAAGAGAGTTACATGTTCGTTGGCGAATCAAGGCTGTCCTGTTATGGCTCCGGATGTAATTTAATATTCGGATATCTTACAAGTATTTGAGCGCACCGGTATCTTGGTACGGCTCGATCAATTGTGACTGGTGTAATTGAAAGCGTCGTTCAAATTGTCAGGGACAATGAATCGTTGTGTTTGAAAACAAGTTAACTTAACTAGACGGTATCGAAATGGATGCTTGAGGCTAGGGTAAATTCCTCCTGCATGGAAGTGTAATTAGATACAGAGAAGACCCTATTCTACGTAGACCCAATTGTAGCCGGCGTTGAAATGTACTCTACATAATAACGAATATTACGTGGGATCTTCAACCCTGGACAAACGCCGCGGCCACTCAACGACGAGATCGATTTTTCGTCGCTGGAAGCTGTACACCGGCCGAAACGTCGACGGCCAGATGAAATTGACAAAATTATCAGGAGCAACGGAGCGAGAGACGGAGACAATGAGACAATAAACGCGCGTTTCCATGTGTCGAAGTTGCTCATCGAAGCTCTATTGTCGGGGCTCTCTGACCGTCATCGCTTTCCGACTTCGAACCAGACGTCTGCTTGGTATCCAGGGTGCGACTAGATCGGTCGAGTGACGGGAATCGAGTTTATGGGAGTTGGTAAAGTGGCGGACACACGGTGGTGACACGCACGAACGGATCCTTAATCTTGTGTCAACGCTGTGGCGGGGATAAAGCGGCGCGCGTGCTGCCGTCTATGCTGATGAACGCAGCGACAATGTAATTCACTGCATAACTCACGTTATGTGAGAAACCTTGATATTTTAATCATAGATTTGCCCCATAGATTATTTTTACGTAAAATAATGGAAGGTTTTTCAAAGGATAAGGGAGATGTATGTGATTCTTTTTTCAATCGAATTGAATTAAATGGGGAGTGAAAATAAATTTCCCCAGGGATAAATCCTACGCGGGAATGGGGGATTTTTCAAGTACGATATGAGCTTTGAGATTTGAATCGGTGTTCGTGCGCCATGGTCAATGGAGCGAGAGAAGCCCCCTAAAGCTTTCGAGCTTAGCTTGTACAACGCTAAACTACTTAGGGCATTGCGTTCCGGCGATCAGAGGGATAATGTTTCGAGAAAATTTTCAGGAACAGGCCGTATATTGCATTTAATCCAGCAATCCGTCTCTTGAACTCGGGAGTTAGAATATGAAATTTCTAAACACCTTTCTGAATGCAATGTAGACGCATATCAGATAAAAATCGCATCTCAAAAACCGTAAACGAGACAGAAAAAAATATTATCCTTCTTTTTCTATTATGCACACTAGAATTATTTGAAATAATAAAACCCTCGATTTGCCCAAAAATAGTCACACATTCTCTCTAAGAACCAGTAACCAAAAAGAACCTGCGAAATGCCAGGAAAAGGGTGGCGCAAGAGGAACGACGTCCAAGCGAAGAAATTGAATCCCAGGGCGGCAAAGTGTTCGATATCATAAAAAACGGTGAAAAAAAGAATTTGAAATGTCAATGAACAGGAACGACTAAAGGTGGCAAAGGAAGCTAGGAAGTATAAAATAAAAAGTATCTGATCCGGCGACAAAGCAACGGATGGAATATTGTTCACAGAAGGTGACGATGAAAAGAAGCGAGAAAAGAAGGGAAAGGAGAGGCATGGATATAGAGGTCTCGATAAAAGGAAGCCATGGAACAGGATGTATCGAGAGTCTCACGAGAACAACTCAAGTAGGATGCAATAGCGAGTTTGCTGCAGGCAGCAAAGCAGATAATGCGTCGTCAGATATAGACTATGTGGCAACACACGCACCAAGTAAGGGACGTTGCCCCTGGATCCAGACAAAACATTACCAACTGAAAGTTTGGAAGCGGTTCGATTCTCAAAGGACAGGTCAGAAAGATAATACAAAAAGTGATCGTTCATGTAGTCATGGGAAAAATGACCAAACTGGGCAGGCATTCAAAATAGTAATTACTCCAGCCTAATCAACACTAATGCAAAGCGACCATCTATGCAATGGTAAAAATAATAAAAATGGACAAGCATGATTAAAATGGTAATTTACATTTTCTCTGTAATACATTGTCAAGTTGCACAATTTACTAACTCAAGCAACTAAACAAAATTAATTTTGTGCCTAATTGCTGCACTTTGTCGATAGTGGACATTTTTAATGGAATGCTTGAAAGGCAAGTGATAGAAAGAACAGTCTGACAATATTGGTACCCAGAGATTAGAAACAAGGTCCATAGATTAACCGCTGTCCCTATCGAATAGTTTTTTAAACGGTCAGCATTTCAGAGCTCTCTGTCGAAAATTTATTACATTCGTCGACGAACCACACGTTTTTCACGATAGACAGGGCCCATCTACCAGCTTCTGCCGCAACTTCGACGACTCTATGCCCACAACAAAGAACGACTTGAGAAGAATGAATTTCGCTGACGCCACGGGACCAACTTTTTGGGGAACACTTTGGGGAACAACACATCTCCCATGGAACACACAAATACCAAAGATTTTCGGAACACTTACTAGAAGACGTCCAAAGAACATTCTCAGTACATATATGTACTCTCTCTTCTTACCCATTTACCTCTGTGTCAGTTTCGAACATGTATGATCGTGATATGAGTCAGTATGAAGAATTAAAAACGCTATGGATCCTAACGCGTTTAAATACTGAAACGATGCAACAAATGTTGTCCAGTGTATACAATCAGGACCGTTCCTGAGTTGGTGGTCGCCCAGGTGCAAAAACAATACGGCCGTCCCCCTCTTAATTTAATATTAGCACTTTTGCATCCCCGTCAGAAACGGCTTTGCACACAATCATGATCCACAAAAAAATATACATACGCGTAACCATCCACGAGTTGCCTCTGAGGGCCACCTATGTATTTCTTTCAGCGAAGCCATTTCGGTGTTCGTATATTTTTTAGTCACCGGTTTCTCTTTTCTCGGATATTACCCAGCTATGGGCAAGATATAAAGGGCCGCTTTTGCTCGTGCCTCGGATAAATGGCCAAACGGAAGTATTCGTTCCGTTCAAAAAGCAGTGTACACGCATACATGTGTACTTTCGAATCCACCACTCTCATCCATTACTATATTACATGTATGAAAAAGAAACATCCCCTATTTCCCTTTATCAGTATGATACAATCTTTATACTTTACAAATTCTATACTTCACTCCCGCATTTGAAGGCAAAATACGTTTTATACGCATACTATATACCGGTATTTTCGGCACAGCTAATTGGTCTTTTAAATAGTACATCATGCTTTTGTTATAATTATTCATGTACCTACGTTTTGTCGGAAGAAAAAGGGATGGAGGGAAAACAAAATTGAAAGCTAGTAGTACATTTACGGAGGTATTCCCGGGGAGAGCGTATCGAGTATCGTCTGCATAGGTATCCCCAATTAAAAGTTTTATTTCAAGCGCCTACGTAGTATGCAAATGCAACGACGAAGACAGATAGAGAGAGATAGACAGGGCAGGGTGAAATCTGTTCGTAACAGAAGTATTATGACGCTTATAAAATAATGAGCTTGAATATCATCCGCAGTATTTCCCTTGTCCAACCCCTATGAATAATGCATGGACGGGGATGAATAATAAAATGTTACGGATCACCGTTGCTGGAACGTCTAAGTGCGCCCATCTTGCCGTTCTTTTTTTTTCTTTTTTACGCCTGCTGAGATCATGATTAACCGGTTGTTGCGGGTTGTAATCGCGTGTCACCGTAACTAGCGATGCCCAACAAACTGGTTGTTCGTTGGTAGTTCAGGTGTTCGAGAATTGATTTCGCTTCGAAATTTTGTGGTTAAATGCAAGAATTTAATTCTTGTAGAAAATTCCAGGAAACCGAATACACGATCAATTTTCCAACAAAGAAAAACGCTATTATTTAGCAATAGCTATAAATAAAACAAATGCTACTAGTTCTTAAACAGAAAAGAATGATTATTTTTCGGCTAATTAGAATTCTATTAATTTCAAGAATTGCAAGGTCCCCAAAAGTCTACGAATTATACAGATTCAATTTGTTCGTCATTACTGAATCCTTGCACCCAACGAACTTAATTCACCATCAACGCGAGGGTTGTCAGAAAGTAGTAAAACCGTCTGGAATTCGGCTGGGTCAGATTCTTGACGCCATTTCGACCAAGGTCGAAACGAGGCAGAGGGAAAAATCATGCTGCCCGACAGAGGTTAAAGATAATTCGTATCAGCAGCGTTATCGCGACTCCTCCTTCCTCAGAATACTGATTAATACGGGTTTTTCGAGCAACCTTACACTCTTCTTAACCACATATCGATACTCGAATGTCAAGGTTAATCGTCGACAGCCCCTCTGTCTTTTTACATCTCACATTTCCTACTACATATTGACATATAAACCATATAAAAACTACAATCTGATCGCCAAAAAAACGCACAAAATGCTTTGCACATGTTAAGAATTTGTATTAAAACTTAAGAGAGGGTAGATCTTTCCCGGACAGTTCTGGGGTAAAGACGAGATTGGTCAATCACAGTTCTTTTACCGAAAGGCACAACCTTCCCCACTTCGTGGCCAGGTCCTTCAGGAACAGAGTCCCTATTCCTTGGTAATACGGCGACAAGCCGATTGCCACATTTGGTCTTTTACTCGACACCAGATACATAGTTGGAAGACCCAATGCGGTCGCCAGCCATCGTCGGTCAACAGGATGTTCAGTCTCATTCATTCACGTTCAAACACCCCTAATAAACAGTCAATCCTGGGACATTCGATAGTTGAATAGCGTCGGGCCACCAGCCATCGTCTGTCGTCCAGATTGCCCATTTGCAAAACACTCTCCAAAGGTACCCAGGCTAAGTCCCTATCATAAATCACTCACCGAATGCATAGCACTTTGCTACTCGGTCCCTTTCCTTTCATTAAAAAATGCGCTGTCCCTAAGACACATTTAACAAAGAACATTAATCGCATTAATTAATCGTCCCACTCTCTCTGTGAAAAAGGAACAAACAGAAACAATGAAAGAGACCACACAGCTAATCCTTCCACTCGAGATCTACAACACAACAAAAAAAAAAGAACACCCGTCGTGAATTCACGGAACCAGCGTGCAGAAATCGTTTCCCAGGCTTCTCCGTCGCAGTCGAAAGTCACGACGGGGTTGGAATTCCGTCGTGTAATTCCGGCTTCGATAAGTTCAATTTAATCGGGAGTACCAGAGTGCTCGTGAGAATCCAAAGGGAACTCAACCCCATCCTCCGTCTTCTTACTCTTTTTGTGACCCGTCGAGTGAACACCGAGTAATCCGGGTCAGTGCACATCGGCAAAAAGAAATCTGTTTCCTACCGTGGCTATGTAATTTCGCGAATTTGCGTAATTGCTACTGATGACCCAATAAAATCCCTCTCTCTAAGCAAGATCCCTCAACTTCTTTCTATGTGCCATCTTCACGTCCCTCCCTATATCACAAATACTCCCTCCTGCCTCCGGTGTACATGTTCCTTTAAAAGATTACGCGTGTATACGTATGTATGTATACGTGTATTCTAAGTACAAGGAGGCAGAAAATGATAGAGCTCGAGATAAATTGATTTTACAGTTCTGGTGATGTACAGGTAACCCTCTTATGACACGGTAGATAGGTTCCTAGAAAATGTCGTGTTACGTGATACCTTATTATAGGAGGGTCACCTGTATCTGTTATCGTCTTTTTAAACTATTTATTCGAGAAGAACACGTTCCACATATTAACCGTTCTTCGCTGATTATAAAATATATAGAACTATAAAATACAGGCTATCCTCGTTTAAACGCAAGACTAAAACTTCCCAATTTTCCCACCATTTTATAAGCATGCATGAGAATCGTGCTCTCAAAGTGCAATATATTATTGTGATCATATTTTGGAACAGTCTCATCTCTGCAAAAACCAATTTCTCTGACCCCAATAAGCCAAACCTAACCCCCCTTAAAGGGAACCTGGTTTTCTCCAGCGAAATACTTTGTCCCGCTTTGTTTGGAAACGGGAAGAAGCAGAAACCGAGGAGGGAAAAAATGCTCGAGGGACGAGGCGCAGAAGCGTAAATGCTCGCAGCGGCCTGATGAATTATTTATCCGCGTAGTTCGTTCCGCGAGCTCGGCGACAGAATCTTTCTTCCGCTGGGGTCTTTGCTCACCTCTTCCGGTGCATTGTGCATCCTTTCTCTATTTCGGTTTCCACGCTTCCACCGAGTTCTTACATTATTCCAGGCTCGGTTTCTTCGATTATTAATTGTCCCGGCGGTTTCGGGGAATCGCAATGTCGGCGACCTCGACGAAACGTGTGCTGAACAAGCTTTACTGTTGCTCAGTACAGAAATAAGAAGAGGGCCAAAGTCAACTTGGATGCTGGATCACAAAATTTGTTATCCGATTAGGAATGAAAGATTGTCTTACAGCCGCGTTATGAATTAGAGACGGCTATATTTATAGTGTGCTCTAAGTGGATATAATTCGTGCCATAAACCTTAGATCTTAGATGACCCAAGAAGCCAGAGGTCTTTCTGGGGTTAAATGTAGAGCACTGGTCTCTTTTAGGCCAATTAGCAATTTATATGTATGGTAATGTTCTATGATACAGTAGCCTTAATGATTCTATTTGCTGTGCCCCAGCTCTGAATAACTATTTTCCCTACCCATTCGAACATGTTTCAATTTTAGCCACAATATTTTTCAAGTTTCCTTCAGAATTATGTAGACTTTATATTACTATGCGTGTGAACCATCGAAAGCGTATCCGAGGAAGTTGGTTCAGTTGATAATTTGAATACCTAATAAAGTAGCTAGAACTTCAGCCAACATAACGCCATTTTGGAGCACACGGAGTAAGTGATATTAAGTGCAAGTACATACGTCTCCACTGCCTCCAAAGCAGTGAACACATTAGCAGAACTTTAAACAAGATTTTCTCCCAAAATATCAACCCTTGCATATGTACAGCATTATGTTTCCTTTGAAACCACAAGGCTCGCTTAGATCGTTTTCCAAATTTCGTATAATATTGTAATACTACAAGGTACGAGAGGTGGAAGCAGGAGGAAAGGCAAAACGACACCAAAGAAAGAGGGCAATAGGCTAGGGTGGGAGGTAGATTTAAGGAAGTATTGGATATAGAATTAAAATAGAACTTAAGAGAATTAGAATGTAGGAATAGCCTGTAAGAAGAATGTAGGATGTAACCGGAAGTCATCCAAAGCCGAAAGGCAAGGATTATAATAAATAATAATAATAATAATAATAATACTACAAGGAACAGTTCGATTTTAATACCAAAAAATTCCCTAAGTTTAATTATTTTAAAATTGTATTCAGCTCATAAAAGGATTGATTAAATTTTCTTCAAAGAGGCAGACAACTATATTGATGTTATTTAAATAAGTAGATCCAAAAGTTCCGATCTTTCCCTCGTAATTATCCTGACTAAAGTCACGTACCGAAACTAGTGTCGCAAACACGACTGCAGTTACTGCAGGCAGGAGACACTTAAGTCGCGAGAGGGATGACGAGGAACTCGTCCATGCAAATTGACATTAATATGCAATTGGAACAATAGATCCCAATTAATTATCTCTGGTTAATTGGAATGCCGCATCGCGCGGCGCGGCATCTTAACGAAGTTACCATGCACTCCCTCTAATTTGGCAGCAAAACGACACGAAATTGCGCTACGTTGCCGTGAAATTAATATTTACCACGGTAATTTCAAGTGGAGTCGTTGGGGCTCGCACGCATCTATTACTTTGCACGCGGTTCCGTGTATCCGTCCAATTGGAAATAATTAAAATCGCCCGCTTGTTATTGCCTTTATAAATTTCACTACTTTGCGGACTGATTTTTTGTACATATATATTATCATTATAATGATATTAAGATCTGTACGTAATATTACTTTTTCTTCTTCTATAATATTATTTAAATTAGATCATCCAATTCGTGCTCTGCTTAGTGCAAAATTAAATGGACGTTCATTTATAGAACAACCTTCGTAATTCAATTATGCATCGATTATAGTACTATCTACCCCAATTTAACATCCCCCAGAAATTAATATTTAAAATTCTACGACAAAGATTTTACGATTTTATGATGAAGAATTTCTTTTTCCATTTAATAATGAAAAAAAAATCGATGCCAAGTAATAACAGATTATTAAAAATGGCAAGTGATTTTCGGAAAATTAATTAATTAATTCTGCCCTTAACCCTTTTATCGGTGAATTAAATATAGATGCGATAACGAGGTTGAGAATAATGGTATCGCCAATTCAAATAATTTCCACGTCACGATCCTTGCATTAATTACTTATTACACAATTTCAATTAAAACAATCGCCGTCCTATTTATTATTCACGAATTAATTATCCCTTAATCATAATAAAATCCATGAATTTCATTATTATAATAACCCAAAATAATTAACCAAATCGACCATCCACCTCGCATAAAAAAAACGAAGAAAAACATGTAACGAGATCAGCAGGCCAGGGTGTCTCCCTTGAGAACCACGAGAACAGGCGAAAAGCAAGGAGTTTCAGAGATGCTTGTACGGAATTATCTCGCGAGTACTAAGAGGAGCTTGGACTTGAAATCTAGATGCATTCGATAAGACGGTAATCTGTGTGGGATAGGGGCCCCTCCATCAAAAGAACGGTATAAAGAACATATAAGAACAACGAATATTAAGAAGAGGCCGTGGCTTACATGAACTGATCAGTGCCCAAAATTACGAAGGTGTCAGGTTCGATTCCCGATGATTTCCCTTCATTTTTATTAAGTTCCTACATCAGTGAGATAGATCGGCGCATCAATGTCAACGACAGCGTTGCATTCGTACGGGGGCGGGAGGAATAAAACGAAGAACATAGAAACCGAGAGAGAGAGTAAAGAAGAGAAGAGGCCAGTAAAGAGGCGAACGACGACAAGAAATGGTAGAAAAAAGAAGAGACGCGTTAAGCCGCGATAAGAAGCGTCTTGAGGCGAGATCGTTACGGTACGATCCATTTTTCCTGGCGGCAGCGGCACGAAAGAGATCGTGAAACGAGGAAGGAAGGAAACGCAGAGGCGCTGGGCCGTTTACATACCAGGGGTATTTCCGGTACCGTGTCTTCCGGCGATGCAAGAGAACCGGGGGAGCACACGTCTTTCATGTCTGTTCTGAAACCCGCCAGCAACAAGCCGCGCTATCGTTTTGATGTGCAGGGTGTCTCGAAAAGGTTGTAGTTAAATTCATAGAACGCATTTTGCGAGGTTGAATACGCGACTGAAAGTGATTCGCTAATGCGCGACAAAAAAATGGAGATTCTGGCGGAATTTACGTGGAAAATTTGAAAATGGCGAAGTAGAGAATATTGGTTGAATTAATATTGACACTGCAACTACCAAGCCAGTCAAAATGACTGGTTTCAGATTTGATCTTATAAAATTGTTAGCACATAGATATTGTTAATAACACAAAATGCCAATTATATATCTCTATTTAATATCCGTTCAAACACTTTACGTCTTCATAATCTGTGTAACATATACATTCTAAATAGCACCAAAAGCTATCAGTAGTTCTAGTGTTAATAACTGTCAAAGTGTCAAATTCTTAATAAAATCGATTTCTCGAGAATGGGAACATTCTTCTTTCCTTCAGATTTGAAAAAAATGAATCGCTGTGAACGGTAGCACGGTGAGGAATCTATTCGATACACTGTATATTCCATGCAGTATGTAAAAGCAAATTGGGGATCACAGGAGATAACAGAAGAGACGCGCAATCTCTACTCAAATACTAGGTACGTGGATATTATGTTGGTAGCAGAGAGATCAAAGTAACATTGTAGAATACGTGTCGCCAATTTACTAAGAGCCTTTACAGTATTACAAACATACGGGTAAGCTTTGCGTTTAAAGGATTATATGCACTCCTGGTAATTACAAATCGACAATATATTGAAGCGAAATAGAAGTTAGCCAAATAATTCAAAAAAATTCAACATAAAAATCCAACCTAAATAATTTCAATTCTGCCAAGAAAATTCTGAACCGTTTACCGAGCGAGTCGTTCTCTCATGGCGTAAATAGGAAACGGAGATTTAGCGTGGCTAGCATGGGAACTGTTCGCTCGTAGCTATTATATGCACGTTATGCATACATATATCGCGGCTGGCTGCAGTGCTTGGTGAAAGGGTTAAAACCCCAGATAGAACGAATATATACGTCTTCACGTCGGAGAAGAGAAGAGAACGAGAAGCTAAGGCGTCCATTATAAAGGAAAGGCGTATATAGAAAGGATCAGCGTAAACTGTACGCCATTTACATAGAATATATATCCACGACTGAAACCGTATTTTCTGTGTTGTGCGACATCTACGTTGTCCGCGATGATTTGTGGCAAATATTTATCGTGCACCACGACGATTTATTATTTCGCGAAATTCTTAATACTTTCGTGTACGGGGATAAAAAATGGAGGAACCCCGGAGGGAAGCAAAGAGATTCGCAAATGCTTACTTAGCTCTGTACTGTGTAATTTATGAAGATCGATCGAGTAAATGCAGGCAAAACGAAAATACCTATTTTTGTTTTCCAATGGAAGCGTAGAAGTGATGATGCCGCGGAAGATGAAGGTATTTTTGGTAAAAACAACAAACTTAACAGAGATTTTTCAAAAAATTTCTTGGAAAAAATAGAACCTTGTCTAATAAAAGAACTTTCGTTCTAACAATACATCGTTGAATTGTGAACGGAAACGATGAATATGGGGGGAGTGCATCGATAACGCACGTTTCGCGGATCGAATTTATTAGCACACTCGGTCGATAAATTATCGAGCAGGTTAGCCACGGAACCCATGGAAGCTAGAATCGGGGATAATCGCCACGTCGAACATCGCCATAACGAACACGTAACGAACAACGTTAGAATACGATAAAGCTTACGGTGTTTCGTAAAATCGTTTGATCCGTGTTCCCTGAATGAAAATCGCGGATGAAAAAGCGGAAACGAATATCATGAATAACTAGACGGTTGTTCGACATTGAAATTCTAAGGGGTTAGGATCTCTTGACGGAAGACTCTCCGACGAGACTTCCTGTGAAACTAGAAAAAGGCTAATGCATAATGTAGACAAAAAGGGGCGAAGAGGGGAAGAAAGGTTCAATTATTTGCATAAGTCTGCGTACCCCCGAGAGATGTTTGGCATCGATTAAATTAGGAAGTTACGCATTTTTCGAATATACAATATAAAGGCGATATGTAAATGTTTGTGAACAGACTTCCGGAAGTCGTGATTCGTCTTGCCGTGGTGTATAAATAAGCGAATGCTTCTTGAAATGTCTATGCCTCGCTGGAGGATAAAAATGGAATATGTATCGCGCGATAAATTTAAACCTGCTTTCAATATTATTTCTTTCTTTTATACAGCGAAGCATTGGTCGATGTCCGTATGTTTTTTCTTCATTTTTAGATGAAAAATTCATATTTAACATAAATCCATACATGCTGCTTTACCAATATAAAGAAAATAACCAACATTTGTCCTTTAGGTCACCATTATGACGACATTTCCTCTCATTAATTGAACTTTTTTTCCCTCTCTATTCTTCGCGTACGGAGAAAAATAGTTCGGTCCGAATTACATACCAGCCTATCGTAGATGAGGCTTTTTCAATGGAAACCTATTCAAACAAGCTGTTCCTAATGGTTATACGCGTGATATGGTATGTAGGTATAATAGCGACAATGGACCTCGATGACCAACCCCCCTTCTAACCGATATGTCTTGCTGACAATATAGCAGCGCGATGCGAACGATACTGTCGATACGACAAACTGCTCGGAGAACGCGAAACGCCAGCAAATTGGCAACTTGGCGCCACATGTATCGTAAATTGAGGTTAATTATAGAGGGAAATATATGGGGTCAATATGGCGTTCTATATGTTTAAAAGAATTCAACATTCTTGGGACTTGAGAGATTAAGAAAATTTAGTGCACGTACTGCATTTGTATTCTTGTAAGATTTGATCGTTGCACGTTTTTCGTATGATTCTACTGTTGCGCAAAAAAGATTCCCGTCGACCATAATTTCTGAATAGTATACAAAAATTATAAAAACTCTATTTTAAACTACTTTAAATTATTCGGATAATTTTCGAATGCATATGTGCGAGTCGTCTAGAAATTAATCTACATTTAGTTACATAAATAAGTGAGGAAATTAATACGAATACGAAAAATATTTCGCTGTGTTACTTCAATTCGAGTCGTATTATAATTTTAATCCGTATCAAGGAGGCATAAATGTCAATGGTGCTAAGAATAAACGTAGACGCAACGATAAGCAGGAAATCACGAAATGAGTGTCACTCGCGCTTCAAGACTCATACATCAAGCTATCCGGTTATTCCTCTGCTCGCTGTGAAAGAAAATCGAGATAGTTTCCGTGGGCGAAGCCGTGTCTCACTCGAGATCTCGTGCAAAAATATGCGTGTCACAGTGTCATCGTGAAACCTTTTCCGACACGATATAACACGACGCCGCGAATTGCTCACATGTGCCTAGCCCTTGTCATCTATCTCGCTCTTTTCGCCATCCCCCTTTCTCGTGCGTAATATGATTCCACCACGGCAATGGCAAATATTGCACGCAATTTCCAGTCAATTGCTGTCGTGTAACTTAATTCGTTCGCAATGGTGAAGCGCGTCGACCCTTTTCTTCTATCGTCGATAATTTCCCTCGCGGGAACGGTCACACAGAACATATTTAAAGTACGAACAACCTTACTACCTCTTTCTCCGTCATTTTCATTTAAAATCGATTGTGATAAATAAATGAGTCGCAAAGAATTATGCACATGGAATGTAAATACAGATAAACGAGAATGCAGTTTATTATAAATGCAGAGTAGTCGGCACGATTAGTTTCCAATGGAATACGGTATTCCCGCGTCGCGACATTTCTTACTACCGACAGTCAAAACAATTAAAAGATTCGACGTGCGCCGATAACAGGTTGCATAGTTTACCGACCGGGGAAGACCGTTTTTGTACGAGGCATTTCACCATTCCGAAGAACACGCTGTTCTCTCTCTCTCAGAAATTCTCATCTTTTATATATTACAATTGAACCGACCGTGAAACAAATCACCATCCCAAATGCCCATCGAGAGGAGTCCCTTCGTATCCCACGCTACCATCATCGAATAACCATCACTTATTATTAATATAACAATGTACGTCTTGCTCAAATTGTTATAACCCTCCGCTAGGATTAATTGGACATCTATTGTGGGAGCCATCTACTGCACAATGAACAAAATGCTCGCTACCCGAGGAGTAGTCACAAAGTCAGAAAGAAAAGTTCCTAACAACGTTGTACACCCTTGCAACCCGTTTAAAACGGAGTACAAGACACTGTGTATTGTCGGATAGTGTGGCAAAAAAAACTCATGACTAACGAGCACCCACGTTGTTCCCATTTTCGTCCAAGCTTGGTCGCAACTAAATTTATAAACCTGCAGGACAGGGGACGGTAGAAAAATATAGTCCATATCAGGAATGACGTGTTTTTCTCCGGTGTTATTTACTCCAAAGGGTTGTTGCAACATCACGTCGCCTACTCGATATCCTTTAATGAATTAACGCAGATATATACGAGCAAAGGGTGACGCATACGGCTCGAAAAAAATCGTTAAACATCGAGTCTCCCACGGAGCCCATGCACTTGTTCGAGATAACCATGTGTATTACACTTTTCATATCGAGACGCAGACCTTGTTGCGTGAAATGCAAAGAGGAAGAGAGTCCTGTGTATGTGTGTGCGTGTGCTGCTGCTGCAAAGAGCATACGTATGTGTTCAATGCGCGTGAACCGCGTGTACCGTATATTTTTATGGAATATGGTGTCTTTAAAGCAGCGTATCTATTAAATATGTTATCATAGCAGCTTACTCGGTTTTATACTGCTTTCGTTTAAAAAACTTTGTTCGGAAACGAACATCGTCGATGCTTTATGGAGTTATTATCATTTTTATGGGAAAGGTTTTTGCCACGATGTACGCAGTGTTGTTCATTTTAACGTTCTACACGAGGATTCTCAATGTAGTGAAATTACTCAAATAGGAAAAACTCTGATTCTTTTTTTAACTTTCCCTGAATCGGTCCTATTATATTTCAATTTAGATAAGGAAATTAGTATCGTCGAATACAGGGTAGCATTGAAGATGAAAGTATAGTATGTATAATAAATTAATAAGCCTTCTATTCAAATATGGGGCACTTGCTATCACATTTCTAATAACTAAACCCTCTCTTCTTAGTGCATAACTCCGTTAAAATATTGAATATTTAAGAAAATTAGAAAACTTTATAAGGAGATAATTTTGGAGCAGATAATAGAAAACTTGGAAAGAAATTCTGACACGATACCGCGTTCCCTGCTCGACGATCTTTATGGATGTTTTCAATTCCGACAATAGATTCGATCTCTCGCGCAAAAGTTAAAACTACTACTTTCAAACTGTCGGTCGGAGCGCGTTGTCGAAGCGTTGGCAAAGTTCCTTCCAATGAATTCTTTCCGTTCATGGGGTTCGCCGGCTGTAATCGGAGATGCAGACCAATGTCTGCCTGTTCTCGGCGAGAAAAACAAACGAGTAAAAATATCGACCGTAAACAATCTGCAAACTTGGAAAAGCATGCTTGCACACCGCGCTCACGATTACCTAGGTGACCACTGTTTTCAAGTCAAACTTAAAGTAAAAAGTCACTAAATTGAAAGGGACTTCTAGTTAACACAAATATTAGAAATCGGGAAATATATTTGCGAAAAGTTACGTGAACCGAAAAAAGTCTCGCAAAGTACGTTGGAGCATGATCGAGCTACGTCGAAGCTTCGATCTCCGTATTATATCGGAAATCGATGCTTGAGACGCGTGGTCCATCGAGAGATGCCGTCTAGCGAACGAATCCCGTTAGAAAGAAATGGCCAACCACGAATCGCGAATAGAGGGTGAAGCAGAGGAGCCGATAGAGTCCATCGATCGTTGACGGCAAACACGCGCGCGCTAGCCGAAAAAAAGGATCCGCGGCAGACTCATCTCAATATACATATAATCGACAAAATTACAGCCGTGCTTTCCAACATCGTACGCAATTATCCGTTCGCGTTAACCTGCCAATATTAATTCGGCATAGAATTGCATACGCAGAGACAGGAGGCTTAAAAACAGCTCCAAGTATAGGGACGCTGAGAAATCGGTAAAGTACAGGGCGGGTCTTGGCGTGGAAAATCGATGGGAATACACAAAGAGCGTGTAGAACGAAACACGACGATACTCTAAGAACGAACGTTTCGGTCGCGTCTTCGTCGAGACGACGCGCGGTCGTTTCCGCCACGAAACCCGCGCAGCGCCGAGTAAAACAGCCACCATTTTCACGCTGGCAATCGAGACAAACGGGAATATCTCATAGAAAAATACTACCAACGGTGTTACATACCTCACGCTGTCTCAGGGATACAGGCGTTCGTTTCCGTGACTTGTTTTCCAGGAGCAACCCGATGGCACGGCGGTCCTGATGACGTTTACGTATATGTTGACACGCTCGACGGTGCAGGTGGTGGTAGCGGTGGTAACAGCGACGCTGGTAATAGTGGTGGTGGTGGTGGTGGTGTAGTGGTTGGAGATACGAAAAAATGTATACGCGTAACGCGACTGCGCCACTGGACCGAATGAGACTGGCTTGAAGCGAGTCTACCGACTACCAAAAGCGACGCTGGTATACGAACCGTGTGCGTCCTCGTCGCGGTGCTACCGTGTACTACGTGTTGCTGCTGCCACAGCCACTACCGCTCTACCCGCTCCACGACCTCTTCTTCCTCTTCTGTGTTTGCCTCTCTACCATCCCTCCGAGTCCACGCAGCAGAAACCTTCGCGCGAGCAACGGCGCGGGGTTGCCGCTACCAGCGTCGCCCCATCGCGTCGTTTTGCTGCGGTGAAGGATATTTTCAAACGTATACCTGCAGTAGACCGGTGCTATTTTGCATCGTTGTCCTACGGTTACGCTGTACAGACATAGAATAATAAATATGCCGTTCCGAGATGATGCTGCTAATCGTTTGCAACGGTGGGATTTAAATAGAAACAGGTCGGGCAGAAATAAGCGGAGGGTAATCTGGAGGGCAAATATGGATTAATGTCCCTCGAGACGGATACGGGAAATTCATTAGAGGTCTTAAAGATATTCGAGGCTCGTTTAAAGGATTAATGCTAACGTAGACGCGACGAATGGCGGCGGCAATGTTACGGTTAGGAGGGAATGTAAATTTAAAGCACACTCTGTGGTAGAGGAAACGAGTATGAATCGATACACCGTAGTTGGGAATGAAAACGGGATGCTATCGCGAAGGATGGCACGGGGAATGTAGTTGGGACGAGATTTCAATAAGGAAATGTAATTCATGCTAGCGTGTTTCGCAAGTTTGTTTTTACCGACACTGCCCCGTGTGCTTTTTTACCGTTTAGGCCAAGAGGATTACGAGTAACATTGTACAAGATGACGTTTACAGAAGACCAAACCTCTCAAGATAAATCAATTCCTCCCGCATTCTCTGTGCATTAATTAAACGCATCGAAAATAATAATCGAAACAAAAGCTAAAAGACAACTTTGATAACATATTTAATAAACCTCCTGTTTCGCCAAGCTACTACCATTTCCACGTAAATTGGCCACGGACACACATACATTATCCGATAACTTGTCCCTCGTATCTACCGAACGATTAATCTCTGTAACGCGACGATTAAACCACGACTGCGAGAGTAGGCAAGAATATCGATTCAAACGAATCAGATGCAAAACATGGTGTATACACGGTGCTCGTGTGCGTGAACACGGACCGTGGAACGGTTAAACCGTATGGGGAGGAAAAAAGCGCGCTAACGAACATCACTGTTAACCAATAGTTGTGACGCGAATCCTGCTCGACCCACACGCCCGATAAGCGAATTCTGCTAAATGTTTTTTATCGCGGATTCCCGACTTTGCCAAAGGACAACTAAGGGAGAGACAGAAGGGGACCAGATGAACGACGCGTTTGTGTACCATATATTGCTTGAGCACGTTTCGCTGGCAGCCCCGTTTTCTTAGAACGCATAGAAGAAGCTGGACCTTCTTCCTCGGCAAGCTCGGGTCATATATACATTCGCTGGTTCCTTAATTGCCAACGAGAAGTGGTTTCTCGCTCAGAGGGCATATACTGACCGGTCTCTTTTCAACGCATACACTGACGTTGCTTTCGTACGACCTTCCGGACAATCCAGTTCCACGATCGTGGGACGATCATAAGAAAAATCATTTGCTCAAGGGTTCGCTGCTCCGGTGTTTAGAGTTTCTTAACGACCAGCGAAACTGGATTTAAGGCATGCATGACTTAACGATCTCGTTATAGATATACCTTGGATTTTTCGCCGAGGTTAACGGGGCGATAAATTGTTTCGTGTCACGGATGGAAATATTATTGACCGAAGTATTGTTCGAGATTATTTTTATGAATATTAACGACGTATAAAATATTACCGGAGACAATTGGGAAAATTAATAACCGACAGCGGAAATTATATATTTATGCAGATTTATGTACCAAGTACTTGATTATTAAATAGTAAGATGATTGGGGAAAAAAAATGTCTGTCTATATTCGTGTGACGTCTCTGGGTTAGCGGGTTGATGTCGAATAAAATGAAGACTTACACGCGATCATGCTACGTGTATATAACTGATACGTGTACACGAGAAGTGATTGTCAGAAGTGACACTGTACAGGGGAGTAAATCACGTCGGCATTAAGACAATTAGGAGAAGAACGTCGTGCTCGGACGGGTCGGTTGACGTGTCTTGGACAGAAACAGATGTCTAATATGCCTCTTCTTTCGACTCCATGGTCAGCCACGTATGCATGCGCGTATGCACATATGTATTTAAACTTGTCCGATTCACAGGACGTATATAGGATAAACGCAAGGGCGTCTGTATAAAACATTAATAATATGAAATAACGCCACGAAAATCATCACCATGCAGTGACACATTTCTTCTTTTGGTCAAGTGTGACGAATGTACGAAAACCCGTATCTCAAATATATTCAAATATTATTATAGGATAAGTAGTGGGAAAAAGTAGTAATGCAAGTTTAAAACTAAATTTTGCAAATAAAACGATAGCGACGACCATGTATACGATACCATCGGTAGTGTGTGCGTGTGCGGTCGTACAATTGCGCGAAGGAAATGAGATCAAGTTTGAGTGATTGCGGACAGCAGTCGAAGAGAGGTGAAGAGGCAGTAGGGAATGGAGATAGGACAGTTCAAGAACCGAATCTACAGATTGGCAGCTGGATAAACTGGAACAAACGAAGTAGCAAGTTTCTACGAGTATCAAATTCATTGTTTTTTTGGGGTTTTTTTTCTTTCTTTGTTCAAACAGATACTTGGAAATATAATTCGTCATTTAAAGTGTAAAAAGAATAATAAATAGTACAGAAATATAATAATGGATAATTAAATGATGCAACATTTCCAAATAATTACACAGCGTTGTTTAAGATTGCTTTCAAAAATAAACATTTATTTCAAAATTAATGCTTACCAGCTGTATCCTAAAAACTAATATCTATCCTATACACTGACTGTGTTTAGGTATTTTCATTATCTTAAGACTTCTTAAGACATCATTGCATTATTAAGTTGTGTACAATCTTTTTTTATATCGTTTTGTTTGTTCATTTCGTTTTTCCTCCTTTTTTCGCTTTTTTTGTTTGCAACAGTACAGCAGGCAATAGGTTCCACAGAGTGCGATACAAATTACTCATTTGCATCATCACACGATCTCCCTTGCACACACGTATATTACATTCAAATGGCAGTACCAGAATGTATTTCGCACGAAACTGATGATTCGACATTTGAGATTATGCTTACAAACTGATTCACGTACTATTTCTCTTATCACCAAACTTAATTCACGGGCCGAATCTCACTCTCCTATGTCTTGATAAAGGTTAAAATGATAGTACCGCTAAGTGGTGATATCACATTTATGGTTCGGAGTATGTACTGTCTGGCCATCAGAGAAAAATGTTTGAGACAGACCTAGACAGCTTCTTTCGCGGATTGTACCAGCTCTCCAAATGAGGTCTCCAAACATTGCCGTAACTCTGCGTAACTTACTACTAATACACTCTGTTCATCTCGTGACATTAAACATATCTATAAGATCAGGGGGAAAAAATACTGAGAAATATTTATTCAAGAATAAAGTAGATCTAAGAGTATTACTATTAACGATTAGAACACTGTACAGCGGAGTCTCGTATATCCGTGTCCCGATTAAACGACGCGTTTTAAACTTTGTGATAGCGTCTCTAGCTTTATTTAATTCGGATGTTAAAAATATAAAGTGTACAATAGTTTAAATAGTCATATGTTGTTAAAACTTTCAGTAGTACGTTATTAAAATGCTTTTTTAAGATTTTATTATACGTTTTATGAACATCCACCGACCCTTTCGTATTAACTGAATTACATGGATAATCGAGACTCGACTGTATATTATTTTAAAAATTAATATAAGAAATTGAAAAGAGAAGACTATACCTTATCCTGAGAACCTGAATCCAACTTATTTAAACAACATACAACATGTGCCATATCCAGCCATGGTCTTCCATCAGCCGCTACCTGGTGGAAAACGTAATCCCTAAACAATTTGAGCATGTATCGGTCACCGGTTTCTGCCCAGGTAGGTTCCATATTAAGATCGGGACGTTCGTTAATAGTAGCCAATTTTACAAGTAACTTAAATAATCTCCCGTTTTCCAACTCCTTGGCAAGCTCATTCTCCAATACGTCGGATCGAAGCTGAGCTGCGTCTAATTGCGTATAAAATCGTGCTCCGATCATTGGCATGAGATCTGTTACACTTCTCCGTGCTTGATTAGAAAGTAAATACCTGCAAAATTATATTCATGTACTCAACCTGTTGACAAACGTCGAGATAGCGCGTAACACAAACAATGCCATCCTTTTGTCCGCCCGTAAGAAACTACTTTATAGAAAAACCTTAAACATTGTGCAAAAAGTGAAGTTATAAAAAGCAGCACGCTAAATGAAGCCATGTGGAAATCTACCCCGCTTCTACTTAATACGCTGATATTTATACGAAGCATAGAAATCTATACGAACAGAATAAGATTACGAAGGTCCGTAGAGTAGGAACGTGCGACGAGCTCGAGGGAGGCTTGCATGTTGTCGCGATGGACGGCAAGGAGACTGCGACACGCTAAAGCCAACACCAATTTTCCTAGAGCGATTAAATCTTCTTGCTGATAGTGTGGTATAAGCGCGAGTGGATTTGCCGCATTGCCATCGAAAGTAACAACGTCCGGTATAGCAACGCAGCTTAGACGAAGTCTCGTTCGCGACGTGAGCAAAACTTTCGTGGGATCCAAGCATCTGTACGCCAGGCCTGCGATAATACATTGAAGTGGTAAGGGACGAAAGAAATAAAAAATGTATATATATATTCATACACAAGTGTCGCAGCGTGTACAAACCGGCAGCATGTATGACGCGAAGAGCGGCAGTCAGTTGAATTATATAGCTCCATATGACACTTTCTGGTAACATACTGCTATGTTGCTGCCTCAAAATGGTGTTCTTCGTGTGACTGTAGGGCCGTGGGGCATTCGGGTCCGAGGAGAATGGGTCCGTGTAGCCATTCAATTCGGTCGCCGAGAAATGCTTGTTCAACAACGTTTCCGATCCGGGGTGATAGTCGTAAACAAATATCATGGCTGAAACAAGGAACGTTGTGTCATAAAGTTGCATTTACGAATTTTCTTAATATAATCATACAGACAATGGTCACCAAAGGCCTTGGTGGTAAAAACTTCTCGTAACTGTACTAGATTGGTATGCGACAATCGCTTCCACATATCTACCAGCACCATACACTTCGTGTTAGCAAGTCTGAAATCTAAACACATATTAAACGCTTATTTCAATACCGATTCCTTTATCTCTTGTACGACTCGATGTGTATTTGTACGACGATGCGGGGAGTCTCACCATGTATACGACGTAAACAATAACGTGTACCGCTTTTAATGCTGGTAGCTTTGTACGTGGATGTTTGATAGCCGAGCATCGTCGAGGCAGGTTTATGAATTGGTTCCAATGGGCACAGTTCGTGGTAATTGTCCACCTCGTTCGGCAAATCTGGGAATCGTACCACGTCGGGTTGTGCTAACGTTAGAGCATTCTTTTGGAGTATGTCTATTCGCAGATTCTCGCTGACAAAGAAACTGGGTGTCGCTTGAGGAGGCGGAGTCGAGGGAGCAGAAGAACTATTAGACGATGTGGGTTTGGCGGGTTTAACTGGCCGGAGGTGAGCAGGCGTGCCCGGATAGACATAGCCTACCTGACCTGCTCCCACATTTGCAATCTGTCGATAGGAAGAAGATTCATTGATTTGTCTGATCAATCGAATGATTATACACGAGTACTCTTACAGTTTCGGGTCCGTCCTCAGCGCCGACAGCATCAGTCGCGGCATTTCCAAGGTAGAAATAAGTAGTGCCACCCACACTCTCTTGCGAATGATAAGAATTATTGAAAAGATTTGGAGAACTGCTGTTACTACTAGTAAGACCCCTTCCAGGTACAAATTCTGGGCTGGCAGTTACCTTTTTCTGTGAATCCAGAGAAAGGTTTGACAAATGTTTTGTAACAGCTGTGGTATTAAGCGTTACCCCAGGACTTTGACGATTCTGTTTAAAAAGAAACACATGTAAGAAAAGACTTTGACAATTCTGTTTAAAAAGAAACACATGTAAGAAAAATAATATATTCATATATCATTATCTTTTGAACAGTCTAATGCATCTAAACAGATAATACGGTAAGGAAGATTTTGCTAAGACGCAACTCTTCTCGAGTAAATTAGAGATAAGTATCATAGTACCATGTAGGTAGCAAGTTTGGACTCCAGTGGAACGCCGTTTGTTTGGGGGCTGTACGCAACAAACATTGATGGGTCCATCTCTCCTTCAACCACTGCATTTACTGCTGTCGCACTTATCCCTCACTTCTATTCTCCGTACTTTTCTTCCCGCTGAAGAGACCTCTTCCTGCCTGTTTGTTTCAACGAACAATAGCGCTCTGTCGTCACAATACTTCCTTCCTATACAGCGGCGCAACTGGATATCAATCTTTGGATCCTGCAACATATCTTATAAGCAGATGAGTGGAAATAAAGATAAGCGAAATAAGTACTTACCGGCGAACAATGCTTAACGCTATAATGTTATACGTTGGTTGTGAAACAAAAGTTACTCGCGCAAAGTGTTCATACATCTATAGCCAGTCACGATTCATTTGTACGATATCATTTTACATGTTTTGTACAATTACGCATACTTTCCCATGATATTAATTCATTTGTTATTATACAACAGAGTTAAAAGTTGAAGGCTGAATTGTCTCGTATACGTAGAGTGAATTGTTGAATTATTACCAATACTATTTACAATTCTTCTATCTGTTCTTTCTTCGCAAATATTAAAATAACGTTAAACTAACGCGCGATCCAATCAAATATACGAGTGTCACTAAACTTTATTCACGCGTATTTGCATTCGTAAAATCGGTCGTGCATAAATTTGACGAAATATACCCGCCTGTTCTAAGCACGAAGGCAAGTTGCCCGCGTACAGCCCGACGGGGCCAAACATAACAAGAATAATCGATTCTGAATGAAACGTCGGGCACGACGGGGTAACAGCTTAGCTCAACAAGAAACAAAAAGCAGAGGGAAAAACAAGAAAAACCGAAAAGAACAAGTAGAAACGCACGCTATAGCAATGGCAGCTGATTTTGACAATACAGCGAAAAAGACGCACAGGATATAACCTTGACTCCACGTTACCGTTGATGCGAACTGTTCATCGTGAGCACGATAATACGGCAAAAGGATCCGTGCAATTGTGCAACGTGAAACGCAGGAACAGTGAGCTACGCGGCAATACGGATACGTGAAAATCGCATACGAGAATGTTACACTCGGCAGCTAACATAACCATTTACACTGTCACTGATGTCGCGTCGGTGTGCGGCGCCAAAATTCCGATCTCCTCGGTTTCCGATACGAGCAAGAAAAAACGCGCGCGCGGCAAAAAAAAGAGGAGCAAAATCAACGAAAATTTGGACGCAAACGATTTGATAAGCAGTCTGACCGTGTTGTAGCATGTTTCCATCCAGTAGCAGTAGTAGACAAAGGAGAAAGCAGAGAGTAGCAATCCAATCTTGTGTGTTTATGGTGTTCTCCCTTTGCCTCGGCCTCGTATTTTTCTCTTTCTCCCTCTCTCCCTTCTGACCCCCCTATTCATGTCCTTCGATCGGAGCAGCTGTCTCTCTGCCGCGGCTTGTCTCCGGGCGCGCGCGAGACGCAAAACTCTATTATTTACCTTTCGAACGCGCTACGGAAGAACCGCGTTTCGAATCGTCAGCGCATTTCTTCTGCCTCGTAATTGCGATTATTTGCTCGATATATGTATACGACTCTATCATATATGGTGATATTAACGATATGAAATCCACAGGGTACATTATTAATTACCAAGAGCCGAGCGGAGTGGAATAACAATGCGCCACGATCTCATTGGTATAATATTATGGAAAGCGAACGAATAAAAAAGCGTCACGTTATTGTGTCGCATTTAGAATATTCATAACGGAATACAACTCTCTTATGTCAGAGCAATATTCTTGGGAACGTTTGTTAGCGATAGAAATATACAGTTTTTAGAAGAAAAGGAATACTATAACGATATACGAGTAGGAGAATTATTGTGTCCGTTTGCTTAAAGGTTATAATATCAGGAAACGATTTTTGCGGAGTCGATGCTGATTTTGTTAAGAGACGGTCGTGATCGTTGCGACGTGATTTGCTTATAATTATATATTTCTACTTCTTGAGATAAGTAAAGTATGTTTGTGTCCGTTTCTTATGGTTTCCTTATTTTACAATAACTGTATTCCTTCTTTTTATATCGATAATAGATACCAATATGGCTTAAATATTTACAATAAATTTATGATGCTCCCTTTGGTAGTGTAACCCTCTCGACAGATCTACGTGACTGCGCGTTTGTTCTGTCCTGTTGGCAACAGTGAACGTGTTTAGAATACTTCAGAGTGTTGCGTCGTTCCTGGCGTTTTACATAGTTTGTAAACGGTGATACGAACTCGTCGAGGTTTCGAGAACGTGTGGAACGTATCGACAGTTTATTTCTTACTATCCAGAGTAAAGTGGAGATACAAGTGGTTGTACCATTTAAAAGTTTAGACTATCCGATTGTTTAATCAAATATTCGCCACAATGATTATACCCGTACGTTGCTTCACATGTGGAAAAGTGATCGGTAACAAGTGGGAGGCCTATCTTGGATTATTGCAGGCAGAATACACCGAAGGGTAAGCTGAGTTCATTGTTACATAAAATTGTGTAAATATTTGCAACGCAGGTGAGTAAAATAGAACGTGTATCATGCATTGTGCACTTCGTAGATATTGTTTACATTCGAATGGAAAACCTAACCTCAATCGTGTACACGCTGTGAGACGTAACGTTTATCGTAACGATAGCGTAGCACGTTGTTTTATATTTTTATATAAATTTCGTATGAAATATAATTTGAATAGAGTGTCTATTAAAATGTTTTGAATACACTACGGTTAATACAATCTATGACGTACATGTATGTGTTGCAGAGATGCTCTTGACGCGTTGGGATTAAAACGATATTGCTGCCGCAGAATGCTTCTTGGACATGTAGATCTAATTGAGAAGCTTCTAAATTACGCGCCACTAGAAAAATGAACACGCGTAATCTCTTATTTTTACGACTCGGCCGAAATATTGAGATACACATTGCTGCGCAGGTGGCACCGAACACCGAGACAAGAAATGTTGCCTTAATGTTTTGCGTCATTAATGTTAAGGATCGTTATTTATGTAGAAATATATTTTTTAAATTGTGTACAAAATAGGGTAAAATAAAGTATACATATTAATATTCTAAAATGATTTGTATTTTAAAGTTATAATTACTCAAGTTTTTTTTTTTAATCTTTTCCCAGGAAAATGTAAAAATTTCCAACAATTGTACGTAGAAAAAAAAGGAAAAAAAACGTTCGACTTATAAGAAGTTAGATAAGCAAAAGTTGCTTCGAAAAAGATCATGCTTGTGTTTAGAAATGTATACATTCAATTGTTAAATGCTGCACAGGAGAGTGAACTTCTATCACTGCACCGCACACTGTGGGTCACATGCGCGACACATGTGTCGAGAACTTATTTTACAATATGTAGTTGCGTAACTAAAAGTTCCGCTTACAAACGTTTCAAATATTACAATACTTATTATGTACCAATAATTTATGTTATTAAATTCATGAAAAATGAAGGTTATACTTTGAGATTTGATTGCTAATTTGAAAGACTAACACGACGTATACAATCATAATTAAAGTTGAAAAATGAAGATACAGATGTGAAGTTATTCAGGTAGTGTATCAAACAAAATGCCGTCACTTCCGCAATAATATAAAAGTTTAAGCGGAACGCTCATCGTGATTACCGTTAAGGAAAGATCCTTTGTAATATTGCATAAATTAATGCTAATTTGAAAGTTAATTATAATTTACTGTTCCAATGGTAAAAAGTATTTCGTATAAATACTGTCAATTCGATTCAGTCTAAATTTTTCTCGAATTAAAAATAGATTTCAGTATACAATAAATTTTAGGAACAAGATGGACTCTTATTTATACTTTCAAATACTTTAGCAATTTGATAACGATTCGATCTTTTCATATAACCTTCCCTACTATTCCTCCTATCGATAAATTGTTTGTGCGTTGATATTGTTTCAATCGTACCGAACGCCGGTTTTCTGTTTCATCATTCTTACAAGAATTTGTTCTTAATGCTCTTATTTGCATAACAATCGAAACGATTGTCTGATTATTGCAATCGTTTCTATCTAACCGGAGCACTTCTTGTAAGCGTATACATGGCATCTAAATTTCTGATACGAATGAATAAATTACCGTTTCGATTTTCGTGATTGTCCTCGTGAAACATCGGATATCAGAAATTTATTGCGTGAACGGTCTGTTAACGGTTTCCAAACGCATTTCAGTGCTTGGAAAATTGGAATATCTACAAGATCTATGCGTTAATGAAAACAATATTTTTTAACTGTATAACGCCGCGATCTGTATTAAAGCACTACGCGATCCGAATACTAGAGCCATAAGGCCAATAATGCAGATGATTATGTTTTTCAAAGCTACCCAATTTCCTGGCCCAAAGCCAACCTCCCAGTAAGTTACGGTTTCAATGAACACAGGAATTAAAAGGCCCAATATCGAAAAACAAAATGCACCGATCAGGCCGATGAACGGTTCGATAGTTGGCACCACCACAGCCAGTAAAACTGTAACACACAAACGATGGTATTGAATAATTTGATTGCTCTAAAATTATGATGGTAAATTCGTTAGCTAATGCAAGGAAAATATATACCTGCTCCAGTAACCATGACTGTCCTGAGAATATAATTAGCCAACATTGGCTTTTTCTGGAATCGATCTTTTATACCGTTCCATGCGATATCAAGGCAAACGTAAAACTGTAACCCAAACGTACAGTAAACAGCTAAGGCAATTAGAATCTTCACTACTTGAGCCGGGCTAAAAAAGATACAGGACACAATTAGTAAAAGTACATTTAAATATTAATTCATTCTGATTTTCTTCCATATAATTTCCATAATCCTTACATTTCTTCCGTTGGCAGATTCAACGTGATACTATCCAAAGTTTGGTCTTGATACTTCACGTATCCCAAGAAACCGAGTAAAATGTATATGAGCGTAACTCCGGACATTCCCCTGTTCAGAACACCGCATATTCCGACAAGATGCTGTGGCGTTTTCATGTTATTTTCCAGTGGCATTACAACACCTGAAATATTAATACTTGGTAATTAAAATTAAATTCTATAATTATATACGCGTACTGAGACAACGTTATTCGTTGATATATATTAAATATTTAACTAAGATTAATCAGTCGATCGGTACCTATTGCTTCCATTGCAAAAATTGTAATGCTGAAAAATCGTGGAAAGTCCTCGAAGGAGGCGAATAAAGGCACTGAGGAAATAGGCGGGAGATCCCATACTAAGTAATAAAAAGTTATTCCTAAACCAGTTCCCATGAATATATTGGCCACCATGGAAACAGGTGCAAGGTATTTTAGATTAGGTATCCAACTGAGCAGTATCATTGGAATCAACAAGCAGGCGGTCATCAATCTGATACTGAATTCGCCGGATCCCTCCTCTTTATAATGCTCGATGATTTGATTGAAGTTAGCGGCAACGATAACAGTGTACACGCTGCAGGTGCCAAAGTATGTTGCAAATAAACTAATCTGTATGAGATACCTGTAAGTATATTAATTTTATTATACATTATTTCTTTGTACATTCCGTAATGGTATATGTATTTTTTTATTTTCAGTTTCCTACTGAATATAATGTACCTAATCGGTTTTGCAAATTTTCTGCTCCACTGTGGTCCCGTTGCGAACGCGACTTCCGCAACATCAGCGAAACTCATTTCCGTACGCTTTGTTTTGTGATAAAGTACGTGTGCACATTTTATCTGAAACCCAAATTCAACTTACATTGTTTTGTTCCAATTTACAATCGTCTTGCGTAAGATTTTCGCGTTTGTACATACCAAAATATATGCACAGTGCGTGCACACGAACGCCACGAGGATCGTGGCAAGAACGCCGGCTAGCAAACCGGCATTCTTGAAGGCGATTGGCATTGATAATATACCTGTTCCAAGGGACGCTTTCAGTAAATGCGTTAACGTGTCGCAGTCCCTGAACAAATAGAAAACAACCAATAATTATTATCTTTCTGTATGCATGAGTGATAACACGCGTACACAGAGATTACTTTGGTCTCCAAAGAAATTAGTAGAATTTTTTCCTTTCTGTGTGCTTCAATCGGTCGTCATACAAGACTTTCGAAATATGTAACTAGAGAATTTACACTAATTTATTTATATTGATCTTTTAGTGCTGAATTTTTGTTTAATGCATATATATATTAAATAGCTGAATCGATATTTTTTTATTATCGAACAGCATAAATACACAGCTTGGAAAGATAAGGGTACCAGTTTAGTGAATATTTTTGTATAAAATGCTCTATCGTGTGACTTACGTCGTCGGGTTATCTACTCTTCGTTCGTTGAAGGGATCAAAGCTTTTTCCATCGCCTTGTGCGGCCTCCGTATCACGCGGTGCGACTTGCACTTTGTATCTGTAACAAGTATGGTACAATTATTGCACTGGCACCGCTAGAAATTTTATTTCTTTTATTATGCTTATTATTATTCGCGATTAGATTTTGATGAAAACTCATTTAATTAATTTATATATGGGTAAATTGAAATTGATCAGTACTTACTTCGTGAGTACCCCATCTTTAAGATTGGACCCATCTTGGGGCAGGAAAGTGTCCAACTCCGTCGGTGGTTTGTTATCCTATGATAATTATTGTTTAATGAAAATATAAGCGATAAATAATAATTATTATATGCTTCGATAAAAATTTACCATTTTTATATTTCTGTGTGTGCCTCCTGATATAACTAATATCGTTTGCCTGGAACAAAAAAAATCAATATTATCATATTGAAAACTGGAAATTATTGTTATAAACAATTTTAATCGAAGGGTTAAAAATGTATGTTTTATTTCGATACTTTCTTCCATACGTTATGCGATTTAACATTTTTTTATTAATTTGCAGAAACGATAATACAAAATTTGGTATTTCGATATAAAAAATATTATCATTAATTTGCGCTAGTATTAGCATTTATAAAAATCAAGAACGTAAATAAATATCGTCCAAAAATAGCTTAAGCACGTGACTTAACGATATCTTAAATTTTCGGTAACACGACAGACGTGCCTCCGTTCAGTCTTTTTTAATCGTGTAAATAATACTGCTCGAAAATTAATATTTTATTGCCGACAGATTTTTCGGTATGGAAAATATCTTTTCTTGCAACATTTCTTATCCAATGTCAAGCTTGATCATTAAATCGCTTGTTACCAAAAACCCCAGTTCGAAATATCAATATGAGAGTTGAAATCCGCAGTGAGGTGATAAACAATTGCAGCACATTATTATCAGTCTTATCAATTGTGTTTCAAATGGAGGCGCATACGACCAAATTATCGTAGCTTAACCGTGTCCGTTGCATAAATAAATCTTAAATGAGGACGCAAGATTCTTGTATGCACGAGATTTGAAAACGAGAATTCGTTTTAGCATTGGACAGGTGGAACAATACCATATGGAAACTAAGATCTCTGAACATAATGGAGAATATCTGAAACTTATAGATGGTAATCTTTTTGTGTTTCATTTCGTGTTACGGTTTCCGTTATGTACCTTTGCTGCTGTCGAGATTCATCGATAATCTGCGCATAATCGATGCGCCATTACGTAACGCTCCATCTGGAGACGCTACTTACCACGAGGACTGGCCTTGCGCGTGGCGGTTCTCTGTGTATTAATGACGTTCGCGGAAATGCGATGGAAAAATTAACATAAACATGCCAGCCGATGTTCCGTTAATAATTATTTTCATAATGCTGCACGGTGCAGACCATTAACTGAATGCATAACGATTTTCGTTGAAAGAACAGTCATTGTAGGTTGAAATTTCATTGTATTAGATTGTTAACGTTCTTAGGTTGTAATTAGGCAGTTCAAGTTTAGACATTCTAGGAAATTTCACGAATTGGGGATTTCCAGAGCTTCCGAAGTCTCGACGAATTTCTATAGTATATGTATACACGTATAAATACTTGCTCCCTTGCAGTATAGTTATCGAAGGTGCATTTTGAGATCATTAATGCCATCGTAGGTTCGAGGACTGCAGGGGTCATTAGGGTCAATACCGTAAGCAGATAGGTCAAGGTTATTGGTGTAGTTAAACTCGCCAAGGGAAAATCGAGGTCGCCACGCTTGTTGGAGTTATCTAGATCTTTGGGTAATTTGATTCTTGTAGAGGTACATATAAGGATCTCGTAAATGTAATTAACGTTTACAATATTCAATCCTTGGCCGGAAGTCTTGTATAATGATGATCTTCCATCCGCAACCCATCGATGAAATACTCATTATTCGAATAAAACAAAGGCTGCCTTTGTTAAATAAATTGTTCAATATCTACGCTCGATATCTATAATTTTTATAGAATTCTCTTTACGATCTTAACCATTTGTCGACTTTATTTATAGCTATCCAGCCAGAAGCTATAACAGCTGAACAGGGCATTAAAGTAAAAGCTTTAAATATCAAATGGCAGTCGGTTAAACTTAGACCCCTATTTCGGTTTCCCTTTATATAATCTCGTTTATTTGAGTTCTGTGGACATAATTAAAACAGACAATATTTACATATTTTTTTATGTATAATAAATGCATGGTTATAAAAAGAAATCAGTGTTAATGTCTTTTTATTTGTGACTCAGCAAATAAAAAAGATGAGAGAATGCTCCTGGGTGATACCATAGGAAAGCCTTTCATTGAGCCATGCAGTATTCATCAATCATTCTTGTCGTAACTCCGGACGTTGTCCTCAAAAATATAGAACCCCAGGAATACTATAGTATGTATACATATATGTATACAGGACCAACTAACGGATGCAAGTGTTGCGTCTAAAAATAATTTAAAACCACCAACGAAATTTCTGACTTATCTGGTTCCAATAACTTTCGGTGTCTCTAGAAGATATTAATGTTTCCTACGTTCGATGTACCCGAATGTAATTACTTTGCAACAAGTAGTGTTTCAGAGGCATATAGGAGGAAGCAATGATTAACGTGTCGTCATTATTCTTAATATAGTTTACTACATTACTGACTAAAAGCGCAACGTGAAATCTCAATCGTTACCATCGATCTTTTACTGTCGGATAACAAGGAAAAACTGGCAAGACAACTTCGACTCACGACATCTGGTCAAATCGCGAGCAAACATCGCATTTATCAAACGAGACATTTCAAACGTTGGTAGCTCAAACTGTTTTTGTTAAACGGGTTATCATATCAAACATCATAAAATTAAACACTATTGATACATCGTATCAAACACTGAATACAGTTATCGCGTGCAAATATGATGTATGTTGTGGATTAGAAGTATGTCTTATACTGGGTTTAGTATGGTTCGGTTTAAATTTAGAAATCACTGCTTTAAACAACTCAGCATAATTTCAGGTTTAACGTAAAGCAATCATCGCCTTTCTTTTCACGTGCAATGGAAGCTAATATCGGTAGATTTTTTATCTGTACCAGCACTTATCAGGGCGTAAGATGATGTTTTATAACTCATGAAATAAGATGATCAATATAACGAAGGAAAAATGTATGTACATATGCATGTGCACGATTATACGACTGCATCTGGAAACGTTTAAAGAGGCGCCATATCGACAATCGCGTCATCACAAAGACGATAATTAAAATACAATACATCTCTGGAATATTTAACAGAGATCGCTTGTGGCAAAAGTAATAATAGCATTCTAACGAAAGAATATTTCGCGCAGACAAATACTACCTGGAAATTATTCGCCAAGAAAATTCATAATTTGAGGTTATTAGGGCTATTCAAATATGGCGTACGAATATTAATAGTCACGTTCCATAATTTCAAATTGGACTTATATAATATTAATAATTCGTTCATCTACTTTACATTTATTATTTTGGACTAAAATGTATTTTTATATAGCTTTATCCTGAATTTTATTTTAATATTGAATTGAAGTGATAGAAGCCAGTTTGAAAGTATAATTGAATGTGTCACGCTGGCAAATTCAAACAAAGTGCAATCATGCTTTAACTTACAAGGAGAGGTCACAGTCGTTGGATCGTCGACTTTTATCGAACTTTTTCTGACGAATCTAGAGCAAAAATAAGTCGACCCATGTTTTTGTCAATACTCATTATTTATAAAGATATTTGATATTTCATTTTCTTTGATTTCTGGAAATAGTAAATTGCTTAATTAAAAACGACCAAACATAGGTCGACTTATTTTTGCTCTAGATCCGTCAGAAAAAGTTTGATCAAAATCAACGATTGCAGCCTCTCCTCGTTAGTTTCATTTTCCTTATGCTCGAAAGGCAGTTCGCGTATCGTTAAAGTGATTGAGCTTAATTATCATTTCACCGTAACACGACAGGGTAACATTGAGATATATAAAGTAAAGCCGAGACGGTAATTTGTTGCCATTCACGCGTCGAACCAGTCGTTTCAGGTGTCGTTATTTTGTCGAACAGTAATTGCACACCTGTCGCGTCAATGAAACGAAGGAAACGTTATATAATCTCAATGTTTTCGCTCAGTTTGATAATGCGTCTTCAGAGCGAATGTAGCATTCTTCGACTTTTTGCCATTTGTTCTTCACCCCGTTGCATTGCAGCATTCGATGCGCTATCGAGTGACGTAGATCAGAGGGGAGGATTATTCTAGGTATTGCACCGACGATCCTAACAATTCACATTGCATTAATTAATCTTTAATCTATCCTCGTTAAAGCGACAATTATCAGACTGAACGTTACGTGGAAAATTAGGTCGTTCAACTTTCACAGTTAACCTTCTATTCATTGCGGTTAATCTTACGTTTAATACTATTGTCAAATTGTCGATTGAATAGTAAAAAGAAAATGTAGGCGGATATGCGCACGGTGGGTAAGATGAGAACTACGAGGAAGTGAAAAGTGATGAAAGGATCTGCGTCATCATTTCAGGTCATGTTTGACTTTGACGAGGACATCTGAAACTGTATTACATTAACGACAAACTTGATATGTAATTTGCGATAAGCTTATTCTTTAGAGACGGAGCTACTTAATCGCGTAATATTGTTTTGTTAATCTTTAAATCGAGGTGTACCGGCGTGTCAAAGGGACATTATAAATGTGCACGGTAGTTCTGGTTCTCGGTATCAAATTCTATGGTTTATTTTCATCCAATTAAACGTTAATTACATGAAGTAATTAATGAAATTGATTCCACTAATCGGATTCGTAAAATCTTTTCAACCACCTCACTGAGAATAAAATATCGCAATCATATGAGTAATCATTTTTACGTAACTTCATATTTTGTAATGTAACGTAACGTTAAGACGATTTATTAAAAAAATTATTTAATGATACACCTATACATATATCCAAGGGAATCAATAATTTTTTGCATTCTTTACTCAATAACTTCAACGTCCAGTTTTCTTTACATGCACTTGGGACAAATTAAAGCTTTATTATATTATTATACGATTTTATTACATCGTGAAAGACAAGTGATAACTGCAGAAAACAATCCATAATGTTTGACGGTAAAACAATTTTCCCTATAGTGGAAGGATTTCAACCAATGGTGTTTTACTACCAAGTCTCGAACCTTGACTTTCTATTTCTGGAATCGACTAAACGAAAATAAACCGTATAATCTACAGGCTTCTTCCTATATATGTATTACGTGTAACTACAATTTACACCATTTTCACGCAGTTGGATTTTCTTTCAAAGGAAACTCGATTGAATAAAACTTGTAGATTATCGACAGTACTCCCTTAAATTCAGTAATTGTGTAAATAAGTTTACAACTATATTGTATAGTCTATGAGAAATAAGTGAAATCAAATTTATCTCGAGGTCATGAATTACAGAAAATGACGCATGTCGTGATAAGCAATTGCAGCGTGAAAAAAAATATAAGTTATATTACACGCAAATAATATTGCTGAAAGTTAAAAAGCAGCAAAACAGAATTTGCGAAGATAATAGATATTGTATAATTGTTTCACCGATGCGAAATACTGAAACCAAAAATTAATTTGATAGGGTCCAATAATTGTCCCCGTAAGTTGTAAGATTTTGTGTAAGATTTGCACAAAGCTCTCAATAAACAAAAATAAACGAAAAATAAAATAAAAAAGAATATATCTGTGGTTATAAATAATCATGCAAGATAAAGGCAGCGTTCGCTCTCATAAATCGTTCTCTTATGCAAACATAATCAAGAAAGACAATCTCGGTACAGTTACATGCAATAAAGTTGCAGTTACAGCAAGGTCAATGAAATTATTCACACCATATACATAAAACTCGTGAATGATTTCCCCTTCGACCGGTTTGCTTTCGAGTTCAAGGAGTACGAAGTTCGTGGTACACTAATTTAGATACTTCACAATGATTACTATACATTTTACTTTAAGTATGTATATTGTTCTGGCACAAATATTCAGTATAATCTTTTACGATGCAAAGATTCTTAAGATTATTCGGGATTCTTATTTCGAACCAATGAGCTCATTGTCCTATAGTATCCTGTCATGATATCTTAAAACAGGATTGGCCGAGCCCCTAAATTCTAAAAGCTACCTTCCTTTTCGGTACATCTGCCTACGTACACAATTTGGCAACGGGACAATTGGGAACAATAAAATTTCTATTCAACTGAAGCTTCACTATTCACTATGTACATATTATGTCTACACAAATATTACAAATGGAACAGTGAATGGAACTTCTTTAAAACATTTCTATATTATACTAATTACTAGTATAAAAGGACGATGTAATAATTATTGTACTTCATTCATCAATTCATCAATTTTTCATTCATTACTAAATATATCAAATCAATAACAATCAGTTGGATTGCTACGTCAACATGATGCAACTCTCAGTGCAAGTTGTATACCTCCGCCAGGAGCAATCCCTTAATTCATTGCTTTCTTTTTAATTGTATAGTAAAGGCAACGTCTTGATAACTGTATTGTGGAGCCCCGTATTCGTAAGTTCGTTAATAAGCACGTGTCGATATTGTCGAGCAACGTGTTACTAGGCAAACACATCAATAATTGTAGGAGCGCCGATAAGAAAGGTTTGAGGTAGTCAGAAGATAAAAATCAATTTTCATATCGCAAAAAGGGTAATGCACGAATTCGCCTAAATAGAACCTGATGTTTCGACGCGCATGCTTGAAATATCGATGCGCAGTTACATCATACCATGAAGCCAACGTGCGATGAAACTACTATTACGGGCCATACAAGTCCCGTCCACACAAACTTAGCACCACGTGCTCGTGGCAGCATGGCTGCACTGATGAAACACGTTACAGAATTTACGAATCGCGAATTTCAACCGAGATCTCTGCATTCAATATTTTTTCCCCTACATTTCGCCAGCGACAGAAATTTCCGGAAATCGTTCTACTATAATATTCGATTTTCATGTAATATGCTTGCCACTAATATGTCATCAGCATACGAGAATTGAATTTCCATATATGACTCACATTAGGAGATATGCACATCTGTTGTGGTCAACATCTACTTAAACTTGAAATAGGAATTCAGATTTTTTTCTCAAAGGAAATATGTACCGATAACCCTTGTTAGCATAACCTTGGCGTTGGTTAAAATTATTTGATCGATAAGCCTGAGCGTACGAACTGACGAGTTCCCCTTTGAAAGTCAGACTATGAAGCAGCAGGAAATAGAATTCTACTGTATTACAATGTTCGCCGTTCTTTTCCTTGAATTTCGTTAAACAGTTTGGCTACGTGAACGGCATGAAATATTTCACCCTGACCAACGGTAGCATGCAAGCGGCCAGGCGCGCGCGCGCGCGCGCGCGCAAAGCGTCCTAAAATGTGTGCTGTCTGACGAAATCCAGTAAGAAAGTAGAAAGAACTGATAGAATTGTTTTCCTCGGCATAGCAAACCACGTGGCATCTTATAATATACATATAAAGAAAAAAGGAATACATGCAACTATCCTAAACCCTGACACAAGTTTTCTATTTTTATCTTCTTTTTTGTCTTAACTGATACGAAACGAGATAATAAATTTCCAATTAAGATTGGCAATCCTGCCAATTTCGTATCGATCGCAATCGATGTCTGTCGATAGAGCACCGTTCCCGCGTTAAATCGTTTCGAAAGCTGGGCAATTGCAGAATGATTTGAATAATCTTTTCTTCAACCAATTGTAATAAAATGCGTATGCCCTAAGCCAGTAGCAAATAAAGGCAGAGTTTAAGTACATAATTTATTCTGTATTTGTAAACGAGGGGTTGTACTTACGTGCGTGGCGGCGTGGGGCACGAAGTTGCTGTTCCGTTTTATACTGTATACAGATAAACGTGGCAGGCACGAACGAAACCTGTACTCTGATACCTATTTCATTTCTGGCAAACGCCGGTACGCACAGTTGTCACGAGGATCGATGAAATTATCGCGACGTGAATACGACACAACGATTTACGGAAAATCGAATGGATCGCACTACACGTACCGGCGTGCACTGCCGCGAACACCGACCGAATGAGACTGCCGGCCAGTCAAGAATATACGGGAATAAACCGAAAGTTTTTGTCCCCAGAAGAGCGTCCACTGCGTTTCATCGAACAACCGCCAGAGGTCGAACGCCCCATCAAACAATCGTTAATCGAAATTCTGTTCGAGTATTTGTTCTCGTTTTTAAATCGTCGCCAAAGATTTGAATAATGCAAACGCGATTACAGGCATTGTGAACGAGTAACGGAGGCATTTCATTTTGCAACTATTGTAATAGATGTTATTGAAGGAAGCTTAGAACTGAATAAACATTCGATGTGTTCGTGGGACTTTAGTACCGCGTATATTCCGTCTTTTGAAATATTCTTGGTGAGATAAGCGCATACCTTTTTCGCCCGAATAAGTTTGAATGGTCTGACTTCGGTATTGTCATTCGACTCATGTATTTAATTAAGTTATCTGTATCGTGACGTATTTTCTATATTAATATTTACTGTTAGAGGCGTGGTTCTCGTATAAAGCTAGCTCGATGCACACGTGGGTAAGACCCGTATGATGAAATCTTGGCCGGCATGGCTGCATCTATACATACATATAATAAACGGCCCAATTCAAACGATTCGAAATATCAATTAATTACGCCAATAATCGACCAATTGCTTTGACCGTTATTTATATTAAACAATATTACAGCAACAAATTTTTTAAATTATTGTATGAAACGTATACATCGGTATTGCTTAATAAAAATAACAACCGTATCAGATTACTATCAACCATTAATGCAATTGCATTGTACGTATTACATTATGTTACGTAACTTTTTCTTTTATCTGTTAAAAGCTGCGGAATACAGTAGTATCTAGGTTAGCTGGTTTAATCGAAAAGTAAACAGTCTATCTCCTTTTTAAATAATTAAAAATTAATTCTGCCTCCACATCGAAAAGCATGATTCCAAATTATAGCCTTATTTTGTAACTATTTTTAGAATCCGATAAAATTATATATATTACATATGTATTATTAGCAAATTCGAGGTATCGGATAATCTAGATCACGGATAATGACTAATCCGCTAATTGAAATTTGAATTGCACGCGATTTAATGCAGGTGCAGTTAACTCCAGTACTCATTGAAGCGATGAATTGGTAGAAAATTTTATGCAAGATATTTATCGAAACGATCTGGTAACGCAATTCATACTGCGACACGTACTCGAGCGTGGCGGCGATTCATTGATAATCGAGAGTCGTGCAATCGATGAAACGTAAATTCGACACGTGAGAAACGTTACTCCTTATCGATCGATATTTATTATTCGCGCCTTTTTAATAAGTTTATTGGGACCCTACTTTCTCCCCCATTTTTGCCGATTTATTTATTCACCCTTTATCATCAAATAACGAGTTACACTCGTTAGCTCCGCTTAACAAATTTTGTTAATTTTATTATCAGAACGCTTAGATGATGATTAACTTTTTATATTTAAAATACATTCACTGGATAATTACTTGATTAACCATTAATAAATAATTTACTTTAATGGAAGCCAATCTATCAATTTTTCTTCTTTTTATTTTACGAAGTTAATCGATTTGGCAAATGATCGGCACAAATAGGTACGAGTGTACAATTTTCCAATGCTGTCACGATACAAACAAAAAATCGTAATGCTAGGAGGTAAACCTTGTCGCAAGAAATGACGCGGACAGCGAGAATGAAATAATCATAGGTATCATGGGTTGGTTCGTGTCTCAAGAAATCTTAACAATCCCAGTTCCTGCTGACACGATGGCGTGCCTTTACTGGAATTCGCAAACATCATATGAAAAAGAAACACAACCCCGCCATGGTGTAATTCAATAGCAATATTAAAATCAATTCGGTGAAATTAAATTGTAACCGCACGTTCGCTATTTACAGTGCAACATTACCATCGTAATAATCATTCGTGGAACTTGCAAATCGAGTCCTCCACTTTGCAACATTAATTGGCACAACATTAGCCGGGGCGTTCCATTGCAATCATTTAGTCAGCGTTTCTTCTTATCTATGGGAAAATTGTGACACATCTCTGCAGCACATTTCATAAATATCACGCTGATGATTTACTATCGTCCCGCGATAGTGCAGATTTTTTCGCCTACTGAGGAATGATTTCAACCCACTTACGAGTAACTTCAATAGGTAATGTCGATTATGTTCTGTCGCGTCATGCTGTGCAATAATTATATCCGTTTTCGAATGGACAATCCGTTCAACGGATTTACACCGTGAAAATTTCATTCATTTTATTAAGAGATTAATAGATATTTTACAAATGAGAGAAGCGTCTTTCCAGTATCGGCGTCTTTCCAGTCTGTCGAATTGGAATGATTAATTTCGTCGGTTTATTCATCGTGTACCACGTGTGCAAGTTGTGCAAGAATGGTTTCGTTAAATATCGAAGTTCCTCGTCCAGTTGTACATCACGCTGTGGAAATTTCATATCCTCTGCGAGACGTTGCCATCGTTTGTCGTTATCATAAATTGCCGTGTCGGGGTCTTCGACGACCCTTCCCTTCAAATTACAACAAGCGAACGCCGATTCTATAAAATGTACAAACGTATTATTTCATTAATTGAAGAAACCAAGGCAATTTCGTCTAATAAATTGAAATGCAATTTTTTTTCCTGCAATATTTAGTTGGAGAAGAATAAAAGTTATAATTGAGCCACGTACGATGTTTCTCTGTGGATTGAACACACTCGTCAACAGGTGGTCCATTCGACGAAGTCTCGTCCATTTTCGAAACCAGTTTAAAAGTGTCCACACACTCCAAAGAGTTTTTCATGCTCGTGTCCTTTGGATTCTATTCGAGATTCAGTCGTTCATTTTTCATCCGCGACGATCCAGTGAAATGGAATCGGGGTATGTGCAGTAAATGCAACCGACTATCGTAATGCATTTACATTTCGAGTCTATCACGCATATTTTCTGAATCGTAGTCGCGGAACCTTGATATATATTCTATGTGAAATACACCCGGATACCCTGTGCAAATAGTAACGCGATAGTGTCAGCGAGTAAGACGAGAACTCTTAAACGAATTTCCCTTCTTCCTTTTTTTAAATATTAAAATAATTTAATTAGAACTCTTCAGTTAATTCTTGCGTGGACAACGTTGCACCAATTTCTGTATTCCCTTTAATCATCCCTTTATGTCCTCAACAAATAACCGAATCACCATTCATTGGACACGTTTACGTCGAAACATTTTTCGCATAGAAAATTTTGGGCAAAATGTTTCACGTGACTTGGAAGTGGTTGAACACTTTGGTTGCCCGCGCAGGGGTTAACGTTGCATTCGTAATGAATTATGGGTGGTGGATTTTGCAATCAGCTGGTTAATAACATAGTTACAAAGGCAAACGTTCACTATGGTAAGAGTTAAGCCACGACCTTGATCTATTTCACGGTATTTGCAAATCGCGAGATAAAGTGGCGATTTTTATTGTCGCGAAGCGATTGAAGTTCGTGCATTCGTTCGTGGATTCTCTTAGAAAAAGAATACTGTTGTGGCGTCGCCGCGCGATACGCCGGATATTAAATTTAATTCCACAAACGAGTGGTTAACTCTGTGACGGACAAAGCATTTACAGTGTATATTCTTTAAACGTTCTGTAATAACCCGTTTCGTAGAACGTACAAAACGACCGCGACACCACCTTAGAAAATATCGGGGAAATTATTATACCGGGGAAATATCGGTTAGATTCGTAATTGTAATAATCGATTCATAATTGTATATTAATTTCTATGGATCATTTTTGAACGACAAAAATAATTTTGTATTGCGCGAAAACAGTCCAAAATATCCTGAAAGTTTAGAAAAGACCGTCCCAATAGTTTTTGCAGAAAAAAAATCGCTGCATTCTTAGCATCCTATATAGGGCTCCCCCTTAATAATTTAATAATTTGATAGCCGCGGTGAAAAAGAGTTGAACAAAATAAAATATGAGATAAATGTATCCGTGTAATAATAATTTTGAATCCATTTCATTTCTTTCCCTCACTTTTATATGACGATCGAGATCCTTGCCTGGCTCTCCGGGTTCGGCTGTCCACGAAACCGGTGGTCTCACGCGACCGGACGGTTCATCATCACTCCTATTAGCAATATTATTCTATTTTCTTCATTGAGTACAATAAAGGCGAGGTGGGCACTCACACAGACGTTTCCTCTTTTTTCGCGCATTCCACCACGTTCAGTCTGCGTCTTGCGAAATCTTTGATTCGTCTGTCTCGAATGTTGCGCAATTCGAATTGCGGCGATCGCGGGAACACCGAGTACGAGGCTGAAAATTTCAATTTTTTAAAACTGGTGAAAAATATTTATCCATCGAACCGTGCAAAATTCAGCAGAACGTTAGAAATATCGCAAGGCGTTTTGCACAGTCCTTTTGTGTATTTAAAGTTAATGTTACTGAATCGAAGTTGGATTACAAATAGCTCGTGACTCGTTAACAAATTAGTGTCGCACGCGATTGATCTCGTCGTTGATTGCTTCTCCATCGTCCCAATTTCTTTTTACGGTCGATATTCGATTGACCGAAATTGGCCGGCTGGGTGTGTGGCCAGCCATTACTTTAAATGGAGAACAATTAATATTCCAGACAATTCGGAGAATTTATTCTCTTCGCCAATAATAGACGATCTCCGACCTCGGGAACGCAATAATTCATTGTATCCATTAATGCTTAATCATGAACCTCTCAAACCAAAAATTAATTTCAACTCTTATCCTCACTAATTAATCCCATTATTATCTTTGTATACAAATAACAGAAAGTGCAAGGGAAGATCTATTCCAATAGGATTCTATTAATAGAAACCAGATAAAAACCAAAGAAATTGGTTCAACACTAAATCCAGCAAGTATCAGGAAATTTTTCGTCCAGGTCATTTCACAGGTATTCGTGAAAAACGAATAAAACATAAAACAATATAATTCATTTAATAATTTCCAATTAAATGCCCCGGCACTTTGTTCATATATTCCGCGTAGCAATTCCAAAACAATTAATTTCGTTCCAGCATCGCATCGACAAATAAAATGGCAGTACCTACTAAATTTTCCCTAACCCAAAGCTTATTTAAATAATACCAACATTTTTGTGCCCCTTGATACTCGGCTTTCCATTTCGGCATCGTGCTTAACGTTCGAAAAACGATCCCGTCATCTTTGCCGACACACGCCACGTACATTTCTCTCTCCCTCTCGAGAATCCGATTCAACGTACGCGAATCCAATTCCTGGACTGGCGCTAGCGGATCGGCTGCAACGATTACGCGAACGTATATACGGCTAATTCGATCGCCTTAACTCAATTGCGACAACGCGCTCAATGCCATTAAACCGAGGGGGATCGATTAAACGACCACCGACAAACGCATTATCGTCGCGTTCGTGCGCTCCGTTTTATTGCCACGCGTTTTAAAATGAACCGGGTCGTCCGCGATTTTTATCGCCTTTCAACGATCTGATTTTCCTCGGAAACGGCGAGGAAAAGCTTCGTAAAGAGACATATTTATTTTACAATTAAACGGCGTGTCCCGTGTATTAATAATTCTCAATAATTATCTCATTTATGGCGGTGCAGAAAAAATTTTCGGGGGAAAGTTAGTGTATTTTAAGGGGGTAGTTAGGCTATGAGATTAAAGGTCATATCATATCTCTGCCCTAACTGCAGGTCTTGTGTTAACTCATCTTCTGTAATAACGTTCTTGTAGTGCTTCATGCTTGTGATTTTTTTTTTGTATTATATCATTTTACCATTTTGCGATCTCCTATTGTATCAACCACGACTTCACTACACTGTGTGTACCCTTCGAATTTTCTACTAAAGGGTTTCATAGCCCGTTGACTAACGTAATAATAAATAAATAAATAAAATAAATATCAAGGTCATTTCTTCTGAGATTTCTTTAATGATAAGGTTCTTTTAAATGGAATGCTCTATTTTCTTTATCCAACAATGCATGGGGTGGTTTTGTTGAAGGAGTTGGACAAAAATAAGTCAGATTCGACGATGATGCTAGAATCGATGGAACACGGAGAAACGGGAAACGTTATCGCACACGTTTGGACAAGATAGAGAATATTGGAAGCGATAAACTTACACACTTTTCGTTTGATCGGCGTCAGCTGTTTAGCCACGAACTTATGGGTGGCGGTGGGTTTAACGGGGCAAAAAACTCCGTCTGTCAAGGACACTGGTTGAACATCGGTCAAGCGATAATCGAGGGGCGGTGGTTCGGGAAACTGAAACAATTATACCAAAACGCGATTAGAACATAATTATATAAGGAAGAGTCGAGTGAATAATTTTATAATCGCACCATAAACATCTTGGTATCTCGATTTCGAAGGAATCACAGAGTTTGACACTCCTACAGAAAATTTCCACGCAAGTATACTTGCAAAAACGACTTACAAATTCACCGAGATTTTAAACGAGGACCGCAATTTCACCTGTAATTGCGTATATAAAATAACCCCGGCATATCGTCCTCACGCCATCATCAACAACCCCGACATTTACAAATTCGATTTCACTATTTTTCACGATTTTCCCGGAAAATCTGTCGCCCGGCAGAAATGCAAAATCAGTGCCCCAAGATTGACCCACTCGTCTGAAGAAGTACGCGCCACGACTAATCGATGTCGCCGTTGCGGCGAGATCGTAATTCCCGTAACGAACTTCACGGAAATGCAGTAACCTAACTACCCAGTGTAAAAAGGAACAAAATTCGAAGTTGAATTTTCGTGAAATTCCACCGATGCAAGAGTCTACGTTGGCCACCGTTCACTCGTCGTTCAGTCAACCCTGATGTCGCTGAAACGAACAGGCAGCATTAATGGAGCGTGGTCACCGTTCGAAGAAGAAAGGTTCGAAAGAGGACAGCTCGAAATTGGAAGCAGATTCTACGCCACCGTTCGGTGCCCGTGACGTACTTCCCGCAGAGACCAATGAACAGTATCTATTCCTACTAGAGTTCTTCATACACCACATGACCAGCGAACGTCTGGCCAAGTTGAATCAAATGTTCTTCGTTCCCACTACAATCGCCGTGGAGTTTCTCGACTTTGTCGGCAAAGAGAGCATCGAGATAACCCCGGTGGACCCGTTATTCGAGCCGCAAGCAGGTGTCGCGGATGAGGTCGAATATTTTTATTCCGGTCGCTCCGTGATGTTCGCCATGGATCAATCGACGGTGGCGAACAAGATCTACGAATTGATAATCAAGCTGTGCGTACATAAGAAAATGCCCGAAGGAGTGAAACCGGATGTACCGGTCGGTAAAGCGGACCTCGACATGTCCAAGCATTTCGCCGCTTTGAGAAAGGAGATACTACAGTGCTGGCATAAAATGGCACCGCCGCCAAAGGTCTTCCAAGGCGAGGTGCCATTACTGTACAACGACGAAGAAATTGGTACCATTTGTATATTCGTCAGGCTGTCCGCGTTCGGGCAGACCATTGTGACAGAGTTCGATGCGCCGCCGGAAAGAACGATCTCTTCGTACTTTTTTAAAGGCGACCAGACGGGTGAAAAATCGGTGACTTATAAATGTCGCGTCGTGGATTCTCAGACCGACGATATGTTCCAAGATTCGAAGATCGATGTAAGAAGCCCACCCTGTCGGGTATGCGTGAAAGAGGAACATCCATGTTTGCCATGTGGACGTTCGTCAGGGGCCACCCTGAAACCGAATGTCACGTGTCTATCGGACTGCGCTGCGACGTCATCGGCGACGAGAGTAAGATCGAAACCGAACACGTGCTCGGATGTGCACAAACAATCGGGCCTGATTCAGTCGAGCCGTGGTCCGGTTCAACCTTGCGGAAAAGCTGTGGTCTTAAAGGTATCCGGTATTCTGGACACCGGGCAGAATAAGAAACCTACGGTGACCGTGGCACCTGAGTCGGGGGCAACCAATCCGGAGGACACGGATCCTGAACATGATGTTTTTGTACTGAGAATTGGGAAGAAAGGTATCGTTGGGGTTGGAGAAAAGTCGGATATACAGCTGGAGATGAGAACGCCGAAGGGAAATGAGAAGGGGCCACCTATCAGGTGCGAAACTAGGGAAATGCAGACGGAGGAAAAGAAAAAGAAAAGTAAGAAGAGTAAGAAAAATAAATAGGGCGGATGGTTACTTTTGTATAGTTCAGTTTATTATTACATGTATTGTACTGTTCATTTGTACGGATATTATTAAATTTCATGTAACTCAGTGGTTTCGTGGTTTTTCATCCGTACGATTGAGTTCTTTTATAGCGGGTATTTTTAAATGTTTGCGTACAGCGCCCTCTTGGTTGTTACTGAACCACGCAACTTTCGAAACAGTTTCAACCGATCGAATTATCTAAATTGTGGGTTACGAAATAAACGTCCTTTACGTTTCGTGCAATCGTGGAAACCATGGGAAGAATCCTCTAAAATCCTGTAAATCTGTAACTCGTTGAAAATGGACGAGCAGCAACTATTCCTGTTCGAATTCCTCGTCGACAAGGTTAAAATACCGGTGATTAGGGCGATGCAGGACGAATTGTTAGCGGCTTGCACCTGTGTTTCGTTTCAAGTATTTTCCAATTGCGTCGCATTTCCAATTATCCAAAGCGTACACTAAAGTCATTCCTCGAAACATAACCTCAGCGAAAACACCTTCTCCGCTACACTTTATTGTACGCTTTCCTTTGCATCGCAAAACTTTAATTACAAATCAAGTTACGATCGTGATTTCACATGAATGTACAGATTCTGAGCTTACCATCGATCGACATTTGCCAAGACGGCATGGTCGATGGTTGTGGTTGTTCCGAGGGCGACACGCAAACATTCAAGAAAGGCAAATCTTGCTTATTCGCATTGCCGTCGATGATTCTTCAGAGGCCGTTAACCAGCTTCCCCATCAAATTATCCGTGTATAAAAAATTGCCACCAGGAGTTCTACCGGATGTTATGTTGGTTGGCTGTCATCAAATCGAAGCGAAAGCTGTGATAAATGCGGTTCTCAGTCAACAAGTGTTCAAAGTCCCGAATCCCTGTCAGACCATCAAGGATACGTTTCTTATTACGACAGTGACAGGGCAGTGCGTCGGAAGTGTGACAGTCTACATAAGAGCTTCCTGCTTCGGCAAGAAGATTGTTACCCAGTTTCAGATACCACACAATAGAAAACCGTACCTGTTTAAAGGGGCGGACGAGAGTCCTGTTTTTCAGTGCAAAAAAATACCCTCCGAGTGTTACACACCGGCCCCATTGAAATGTACCTGTCCGAAGAAAGGCATTGGCGGAAGCGGAGAGGCCATCGGAAGAACTTGTTGCGCGACACCAATTGTTCAGGCAAGCCCCTGCCCACCCGAGAAGGTCAGACAACTAGATTATGGTCCACGACCGTGCTGTGCCTCTCGTCAAGCATCCCCTGGGTACACTTGATTTTACGGCCTATTCAATAGGTTTAAGTTCGAGGGGATGGGGATCCTGGGATAAACTTAATCTTCATTTTATTCTTATTTGTTTGATATTTCTATTACGGGTTTTCTTTGTACCATTTCTATTTTATGGTTATATTATTACGACGAATTATTTTTTTATACACATTTGATATGTTCTGTACATGAAACTTTCAAATATTCTTTTTTAATTATTTATATTGCTTTTAAAAACGATACACGATACCTTTGAACGGTCTTTTTGGGATACAAACACGACCGGATTTGCGATCGGGTCACTAGGTCTGAAAAGAATTATTAGAAAAGAAATACAATATGTGTGTCGTGAATGTTTGCTCTGGACAAGGTAAAAATAGTTCAAATAGGAGAGGCTTAACCAGATCGAAGCAACTGTGCTTTCGTCACACCTGAATATAATTTACATTGTTCCAAATAGATCACTTTCACTTTTGTTCCGAATAAATGAACAAATGACGAATAAATTAGCATCGGATAATATCCTTAATCTTTCCCAGAGCACATCCTCCAAGTTGCCCGCCATGTTCGCCGCAACCACGACGGAGGGGTCAGCTAGGAGCATCTGTCGGAGCATCTCCGTGTTGCTGTTCTCAAGCTGAACAAATGTTCGGTGGAATACGCTCTGCTGCTCATCAACAAGCAGATCACAGTTTTCCCGGGACAGAGTCCTGTCCGCCGTGTTGCGGTCCTCCCACCTCGGGAGGACCCAAACCATTGAGCGACTTGTTTAGTAAAAAGACCGCGAAAAAATGTGGATGTCCTGCGAAAGAATACAGTTGCACCTGCGGAAAAACGAAATGACGGAAGCGTTCCTTCTTTGAGAAAAGAAGCGAAAGGGAATCACTTCCGGTACTTTGCGTGAAATAAAAAAAATAGTATATGTAAAAAGTATAAATTGATAGTTGTAATTAAATAGAGGAAGCGTCGAATATTTCATTTCAAATGAAAACGATACTTTAAAGAAATTTCGACAAACAAGCCGTTAGAAGTTTTTTCGAGCGGGAAAATGATCGTCGTGAAATTGTCTTTCGATAATCGGTCGATTTTGTTTCGACGTGTAACGCTCGCCAAACCATTCCCGGTTCGGACACGTGAAATTTTTCGTTAACATGACCAACGCAATAGCAACATGGAAAGCAAATACAAACATCAATAACTTTTACTCGGTAATTAAATATTAAATAGTATCATAGATGTAGTTAAACAATGTTATTTATCCGAACGGGTTTCTATTATCTAGAGAATAACGTGTTCCTTTTAATGTTTAGATCATTCACCACCATGACGTATTAATTCAGTTTCTGACTGACAACATATTAAGAGCTTTCCAATGGGAAGCCATACTAGTCCATACGCTTCTCGATCTGAATAATACCGCGAGAAACGTATCGCCGTCCATTGAAAAGGAAACTTTCCCGCAATTAAAACGACCGGAAGAAATAATTAGCCAGCCGTGCTGGGAAGCGCTGGACGTCAACAATGTTGAGAACTTGAAGACAGTAGAGCAGGCTGGAAAGAAGAAAGGCAAGAAGAAGGGAAAATCCTCGTCAGCTAGGGAAAGGAAACTGAAGAAGAAAGCTGAAGAAACGGCGAGGCGAGAAGCCGAAGAACAGGAACGTTTGCGAAAATGGGAAGATCTTTGGGACAAAAAATATCAGGCAGAAGAAGAACAGAATCAAGCGGAATGTTGCGTTGGTAAAGGACTATGCGTAGCACCTAGGACACAATCGAACATCTGGATAAACGTGACTCGGGATAGATCTATCAAGGAGATACATATGTGCTTCAAGTAAAAAGAATTTATCATTCTCTGGAAAAACTGGGGGAAAAAAGTAGGCCGTTTGTGTCGCGCGGACGTTAATTGGTATTAAAGGAATTTGTTGCGGTTAATTAAATGACGCGGCAGTATTTCAAGGCGAATTAAAAAAAAACACTCATGATGCAAAACGTGCTGACGAACTGCGAAAGGTCGTAAGGGTTAAACATAAATATTGGATCACAAATGCGAACTGTGTTGTCTTTTAGACTTCGAATGACCCTAGGTGATCAGACGCGGAATAAGTACTCTTATTGAAATTGCAATTCTCAAAGAATAATATTACTCTCGAACAGTAAGATCGGTTGGAAATTAATTGCAATGAAATAAGGCGAAAAATTAATCTTTGCAGACACGTTCCTGTTCCAAGACCAAAGCCCCCACCTTTGCCACCTTTAAGGAGATCAAATCCAGCGGATAATAGCGCACCTGAGCAAAATAAAGCCACGCACAAAAGTGGCGACAAGCATGGGGAAAAAGAGAAGAAGAAGAAGAAGAGGAAGAAGTAGTCAGCGATTCTGACAGTAAAGCGATTCATCTCATGTACGACGCAAAACTTCCAACATTGTCATACGTTGCGATCACCCATCTCTAACACTTCTATCGTATACAGGGCGACGCAAAAATTTCTAGACATCTGTTATTATAATATTGAAAAAAATGGAATAATATTATACAGAAAATTTGCTTGATACAGAGCATTACCACCACAGTCAACTAAGGTTTACCTGACCCAAGGTGTTAGGGCGACACGTGTTAACCTGATCTCCCATTATTCATATCCACAAAGCAGTGTCGTCTATTGTTGCAAGTATCGTGCAATATGTTGTCGTATCATGCAAGTTTTGTATATAACATCTTTCCATATTATTACAAATAACGAAAATATTAGAGATGGTCAAAGTTTCGACGTCACTCTGTATATGTATACATACATACATATGTCCGTATTCCTACCTACAGTGACGTACATATATGCGCCTCTCTTTGTCGAGACGTTTGCAAAAATATATCGCCAACTGCAGCGAGGATTGCATCGCGGGACGTTATTCTCGTCGTTCGAGACATAGTTCGGCGAAGTACGGAAATGGAGGTAGCCAAGGAACGAGCGCTTGCACGTTTCATTTTCGCCAGTCATTCGTTTCTCACCCTGCCATATACATTATACATACACACTCCCACTCAATCATCCATACAAAAACCAATTAGTCAATAGCAAATAGGCTAAATCCATTTCCAAACCGAATCGAACAAAGGCGAAAACAGAAATGCAAATCTTGCGAATAGTTGTATCCAGTCTGTCCATTGACACGACCCTCAAGGGGAACCGACCATGTGCAACGCGCAAGGACATTGCACGCGACGAGTTATTCCTGTACCATACGTTCAAGGGGCAGAGACAGGCAGTGGAGGAAGGTGATCGACAAAAGGTGGCAGAAGGGAGAGACGATAGATGGAAATGAAGGAAAGAATGAATAGGGTGGACGTAGAGGAGTAGTAGGGATCTCCAGGATGAGACTGCGCGTGCTCTGTTCTCCGCTACCCTCCGTGTTACCACCGAACGTCGACGGGGGTGTATGCCGATATTGTCGGGCAGGCGCATTCGAACCGGCAACAGCCGGGACGTAAAGATAACAATAAAAGAGCGTACATAATCGTGCCTAAATGCACATTAACCTCGCGGCCTAGCTGGCTGGCTGGCTGGCGCGTACGTCGCCTGTCGAAATGTAAGCACAATGAGGGAGAGAGGAAGGAGAAAGTGAAGCGTGGTTGAAAGTGAAGCAGAACGCTCGCGTGTACGCCCTGGCCTCTCTGTCACCACGTCCTCCACTACGGAATCACCTGATGGTGAACGCACAAGGAAAACCTAATTAAGGGGATAATTATTCGATTGGTCTCTGTTTATCCCTCTTCCTCTGTCTCTCTTGATTGTCGATCACATCTGCTCTATGTGCGTGCCACTCTGTATTGTACGTTTTTCGAGGAATCATGAACAACTCGCCGCAGAATTCGGAGGTGGCCGGGCAACAGCATCGTGCCGGCATTGAGAACAGCGACGAGGAGGAATGGAGTGGTGTCGTGGAATGTGTAATGTTATTACATCGACTCGTGTATCGAAAGAATGATTTTTATTTGCTGAAACAGCCTTCCTCGAGCAGTTTCTTGTTGCCCATTTCGAGTTGTTTTTCGTGGTCAAGGAAATTCTGTGGGTTGCACAACGTGTGTTGAATAATTATTATCTGATTATTATTTCCTTTGTTGTTATGTTGTACTACTTTGTTTGTTTCTTGTGTTGTGCGTATAATTTCGGTATATACCGTGTGAAACGGTGTAATTTTTTAGCAGTATCTGTTTAATGTGCTCGTTCATTTCATTTTCTTCCCGACTACCGTGCCGATTATCACCAGAATTCCATCAGAAGACTGGATTCACATTGCTTTAGTTGCGACGCTATGTTTATAGAGCGTAGAAGAAACTAGATGTTTCGTAGAATTCGTTCTGTTCAGTCAGATATTAGTTTTATTTTTTAGTCGATGTATGCAATGTTAGACAATGGTGCAGTAGTTTTTGTCATTTTCTTCGTTCAACACGAATTTACCATAGTGCTGTGCTTTCTCTTAGGCTGTTTTGGAGAGGTCAAAGTCTGATCGGGTGACACGAGCGGATGAAGATAGACGACGTCGTACCATCATCGTCGAGAAGAAAAATGGCACGTACGGTTTCACGTTGCAGGTAATGTATCGTGTATCTATTCAAGCGTTTGCCAAGCTGCACAAAATATTATTTAATAATGTGCTACGTATTCTTCCTTATGGTTGCTCTTTATTTCACGGGTATCATGGTAATTGTGTTCCACGGCAGGAATTGGTTCAATTAAAAGCACATACCATTTAATAATTTCATATACACTAATTTCTGAATAGAGCTATGGGATACATTACAAAAGGGAGCAAGAGATCGAGATGGTCACGTACGTCGACTACGTGGAATACGATGGACCAGCGTTCAAAGCCGGCATGCGGGAGGGTGACGTGATACTTTCGATAAACGGCCACGAAATGGACAGGGCGGATCACAAGACGTTGGTCAATTTCATAAAGAACTGTGATACTAGAATGCGAATGGTCGTGTCCTTCGAAGACTGCGTAAGGAAAGTAAGTTTGCAGAAAAATCGTTATCGCGAAACCACTATCGGATATAGTAATCGAAACGCTTGCATACTCCAATCGATCGTGATATCTACGTTCTCTGCCAGGTGGAATTGCATATGCGTTATATCGAGTTACAACGTGCACTCCAATCACGTCTCGGTGAATTAGAAAGACTCTGCGAGAGGGAACGGTCTATTCTTATGGGTCGATGGAAAACCCATTCACTACCAGCACGCAAGAGAACGCCGAATACTGTGATCACAACGAACCCCAATCAACCGTCACCGTCATCGAGTTTCAATTCTTCCACGATTCAATGCTGCCGACCGGCTACATCTACGGAACACTTGTTACTCTACAACGTGGTATTCTGACAGCCCTTCTTATTTATAAACAAATGAATGCTCTATTGCTTATGGAATAACTTGGATGTATGGGATACAGAAAATAACGAGGGTTGCTATTGCAGTTTCCCGATGGACGACCATGTTTGGTACCCCGGAACGCAGCTTGCCTAGTAGCCGTAGGACCACCCCGTTCTCGTAGCGATCATCACCATTTTCTCTCGAAAATGTCAAGCGAATCTGGGGTGAGCGCATCGTCAAGACACAGTTATCATCAAGCAAACGGGATGAGCAGCACGCCAGCCAAATCAAAGTCGCACAAATCCTGCCAACAGCAGCAACAACAGCAGCAGCAGCAGCAACAACAGTCAAGTAGCAGCGGCGATCCGCCTCCTCTTCATCCTCCGCCACAAAATAACTTATGCGTTGCTTGTATCTCGAGCGCCAGTCGTCGCAGAGAACAATCCGACAATGGTAGTTTAGATGCGTACGATCTGGCCAGTCCATGCTGCGATCCAAATTGCGTACCAAGTCGTAGACGTCGAGAGAAACAAAGAAGAGCAAGAAACGAGCAGAACCATCATCAACAGCAACAACAACAACAGCAGCAGCAGCAGCAGCAGCAGCAGCAACAGCAGCAACAACAAGTGCAGCATCATCACGTGCAACGAGAACAATCGCAACAGCAACAACAACAACATGGCGCCCACAATTGCTCGCGCACATCAGGACACAGCCTGCATTCCATTACCAGCAGCGACATTTCAACTGCAGCTGAAAGCGTCGCATCTTGTTCGACGAGCCTAAGTACAGACACCCTTTATTGGGATCCTAGCGTACATCAACGACCACCACCGTGCCTTCAGTACGCCAAACCAAAATCCTGGGACAATTTAACAACCAAGGCGTTCGGTGGCTACGGTTTCGGATACGGTTATCTAGACACGGCTACCACAAAAACGCACAGCGCCGAGAGGCCGGGAAAGGGTGCACATGGGCGAGCAAAAACGCCGACTGGCACCGTTCAAAGGAGAACTAGCAGTAGCGTGACTTACGCTGGCAGTTCTAGCAGACATTTCCAACCGACTAAGTCTACCGAAAGTCTGCTGATTCCACCACCATATCAAGGGGACTTAGACGCAAGTTTAAGTTGCGAATGTTTAGATGGGCCAGCACCCCGGTGCATGCCGGTAATTCAAATAGAGAAGCACAATCGACAGGAAGAGGGTGGATATATTATTAGTACGCATACTCAAGTACGACATCGTCGGTCTAGTCATTCTGATGGGAAGTTAAGGGCTCTAAATAATTCCGAAGTGACGCGTCTGTAAATCAACCCCGGTTTTTTCATGGTAAATTGTACTCCAATAAAATACTCATATAATTATCGAATTCTGGATAATCACGACGTATCAAACGTGTATGATACGTCGGACCAGTTTGCATTTAAATCTTTGTATTCAGCTTTATATCGTGACAGTTAGTAAATATTGTACCCTCGCCGAACGATCGCGGAATGGACCATCGTTTTTGACAATTTTTTGGAGACGGGCGATTGGTTACGAGTTTGGTCAAGTGGAATTATCATTTATCCAAAGATAATTTGCTACGGCGGTTTCCCAAAAAAACAATTGCCACGCGATTTGTCGTCGCCCACGGCGCCTTTGAAACCTTTTTAAAATTTTTATCGATAGTTAATTCGTTGGGAACAGTTTGAAACTGTGACAGGCGTTACTAGTATTATTATCGTTATCACGAGAGGAATAAATTATTAAAGTGTATTACTTTGAAGTTGAAATTATATAGTTATCCTGTAACTACATGGGACGGCGAAGTAGATACCGAAATAAATGAACATTTTTTTTAATCTGAAGTTGAGCAACTAGTATTTTATATTTTATAATACTTTCTTCATGTTTAACCTTGCAAACCTACCTATTTTAAAACGAAAAACTTTTTTTAATTTAATCCAATATTCAACTTTTAAATTCATAATTGAATCTACAAACTTCCTCTAACCCACTCACCGTATCAACCAATCAGAATTACCGTGCTAGTGAATTTCCCTAGTTAAGTCTCACTTCTCGATCTATGTAGGATACATAAGGTTAGGACTGTGTGAGGTATTATTTTCTAATGTTGGGTTAGGTTATATTTTGATCAGTATTTGAATACCTCAACAAGAACTAACGCGATGTCCAGAAAGAAACATAACGTGTCATACATTAAACCGAATGAGCCGAAATTTTTACGCGATTTAAAAGAACAAGTTGGGTACAAAGAAGGGGACACGGTTGACACGAAGGTAAATTTTATGGTTTTTCACTATTAATATAAGAGTAACTGCTTAATTTCTAGGTTAACAACAATACTACAAATTTATTCGAATAATAATTAAGAGCCCCTATAATATGAATAAATGTAGTGAAAAGTATCATTACAGTTACACTTTATATATAGTACATTTATTTTGAACATCGCACACACTTAAAAAATCGTGTAACATACTATAATATATAATTATTCGTAATTAGCATAATCGACCATTTAAATGACTTCTTAAAACAGAGGGAGGTATTACCACAAGACTCAGATAATGACGAAGAACGCGAGGAAGAGAAGCCTGTTGTAGTTGTGCTAAATTCTAAGCATTTAACTGCTGAAGAGGCAGATGCGTTTCAGAAGGAAAGGGAAACAGGTATAGCTTATATGATTTTCATTCAATTGACAATTGACAAATTTAGTGGAAATAAATTTCCACGAGAATTCTACGTTCCAGAGGAAGCTAATGCTCCGGCAGATTTATCTAAGAGAATAATATTCAAAAAGAATAAAATGCCAGAAGCAGAATCAGATGCAGGTGACAAGCCTGTAAAAAAGAAGATAAAGAAAACAAAACAAGAAAAAGCCGTATTATCTTTCAATGAAGACGATGACGATTATCTTTAATATTGACCACATGTATAAAGCGTTCTGTTAATTAAGATGCATAGAGCAAGGATGAAGAAAATTGTACATATTTTGAAAAGGATCATCGGGGCATTTTTTAAATATATACAGTGGATGATATAATACATGATCTTTGTATAACGACCTCATAAACATATTCATAACGAATTTGCAAAACATAGGAGTCAGTTAGAGAATTTTACATGCTGCGTACTTAAGAAATTCCAATTTACATGTAAATATTACTGTACATATATTTGTCGCACTTATATTTCAATAACGTTACGAATTTAAATATAGTGAAATTTATAATAAAAAAAAAATACCATTTAAACGAGACAAATTTGTACGTCCAATTACACACGTGAAGTATTTTTTTTTCGTAATACGACTAAAAAAACTTTTTTTCATATTATTTTTATACCACAAAAAAAAATTAAATACTCAGAAGTCTATAAATAAAAATACAAAAACAGAATACATGGTTCCGCGCCGTAGAATTATACAAATTAACAAAAAGAAACGTTAAAAATACTAATGTGGGAGTAAACAAATTTTTTAACATTCTTACGTGATTTCTTGACATCGGGAGGGGTGTCTACTGAAAGTACCTATGGAAAAGGGCGGGGGCTTGTTAGTCAACCCTATTATTATACATTGTTGCAATTGCAGATTGTCCTTATTCTTGGGAGAGCCTCTCATTGGATGTGCACGTGTACCCGGTCACGTGACTATATATAACAAACGCTACTGGTCGTTTCGTCCCTTTAACATTACACGTACGTCATAAAATTGCGGTCACGTGATTATCGTCGCCATCTTGGCAGTTTTCGACGACGAAGGTAAGAAGGATCCGTGACGTCGAACCCAAATAAACACAAAGTATATGTGAATAATTTTGATATAAAAACGGTGTATATCAAGTGTCGAAGGAGTCGCGTGTGTAGCCGAATATTTATCAGTGCACCGAACGGTCAGTGAATTTAAATAGCGCGGCATTTGCGATGTGTGTGTGTTTCGATTATTGGTCCTCTTTTGGGGGGATAATCGCAATCGGCTAGCGACCACCACGGCAGCTGTTCGTCAGTTAAGCCAGCCCTTACGAAGAGATGGCGGCAGCTTTCTAAATTTCAATAAATCAGTAAACACGAATGGTTCAGTTTTTGATCGTAGTAAAACAAAAATATTACTTGTACCACAGAAAAAAAAAAGAAAGAAAAGAAAATACGCTCAAGGGACTTGCGATTGATTTGTTGGTTTTTATGATTTGTACAGTTGTGGTACCGAATAACACAATATAACCAGGGCCGTGACAATCCTCTCAATTCCCTTGCGCATTCCCCATATATTTAACTCCTCTCGTCTTTTGCTGGACAGCTCGCCTCGATAGATTTTAACGAAAACTTGTTTTGGCCACGTGTAGTACACACTAATGTTTACATTTCTCTGGTAACTTATGAATACACAGCCTGGCTACTATTGCTATGGTAATTTAAATCATATGTGATACATTGATCGCTATTTTATATGGACATTTACCCTTAACATAATTTTAGTTATACAAATTATATATAACATATTTTAATAACGTTTACAATACTAAAAGTTGTTCGATAAAACTCGTGGTATGTTTGTTGTTTTTTTTCTTTCATGCTTGTTTTAACGATCCGACAATGAAATTCGTCATTAGTAATTCATTTTAATTTGTGATTACATTGAAGCATAGCATTTTTTTCTTTCAATGGTGTTATCTTCTTGCATCATTATTTTCGCCTACATAAGCGCGTGATCAGCAAAATGAAAAATGAATTCCAAGAGACGTGTCGTATGCAAATTATAAAAATTGCGACAATAACGTCACATTTGTTTTTCACATTGGCTAAATGATATTTTACAACATTTATCATTTTAATTATTCATAATGTACTTTTCTTATTTATTTCATATTTTCGTGTTTCTTCAAATTAAAACGATGAAATTTCTTAAATTAATATATAGAAACTAGTTTTTTCATATTTAACGTGTTTTAAAAGTATAACGAATTACATATAACATACGGTTTTGCATAAGATAAACAAAGAAGCCGAAGTTGAACAGAAAAGCTTAATCAATACCGTTGTTGACTTTTATTGGAGTAAGAGTAGGGAAAATTTCCTCATTATTTTGGAAACTACTTTCTTCCCAAATTGTCGCGCGAATTGAAACTCGAGATTGACGTACGGACAAGAAACAGCGTGTTTAATGTTTAAACAGTGTTAAATTGAAGCGATCAAGAGGAAATTCGCTTTCTTCCGTTCTACGACCCTTCTTTCTATTTTATTTCTGCTTAACCCTCGCGTGGAGGAGCCCACGATTTTACGACGGCCCTGGGCATAACTTTTTAACGTTTCCAACGTCGCGCCTGCCCTCTGGTGCCTAATTTTCAGCGATGAATGTTCACTATTTACAGGTTTTGTGAATAAATCGTGTATCGTGCGTATAAGGACGAATCGTAGCTCCACCGCCGCCACTGAAGATTGCAGGTTGTGAAAAATGTCGCGGTATCAGAAAATCGTTTAGGAGAGCAAACGGCCAGGTGCGTATATTTGTGCCTGGTGACAGGATACGGATAGAGCTTGTACGCGTTCCATTACCTCATAGAACTGCCGGGATTCGTGGATAGCGAGTTAAGTAGCACGAGACATGCCCCGAACCAGCATACTGAAAGGGATTCCTATATGTTTCGAATCCTCAGTAACTCCGATTCTTCACATTTTTCAAGTTCCAAATAATGCTTTCGTTACTTCGAACAGTGATACACGCTGTATCATGATTCTCATTGGCGTAGGTTAAAGTATGCTCAGCATCTTCTAGTCGAACGCTGTGCCCCGTCGGACAGATTCATAGAAACATATTATCTTGCATTTTCTTCTAATCAATAACAATATATCCAATATTCTGTCGCAAGTCCTCTTGCGTTTGACAGGGAACAAACAGTAGATGTCGAGTTTCTCGCCAGAACCTTTTTAATAAAAGGAACTGCGATCGGGTGGATCAGATCTATATAGATAATCTAACAAAATGGTCCGCGTTTACCTAGTTTCTTCTTCGTCTCGTATGCACATACAGTCCGTATATAGCAAAATAAGTTTTTGTTGACTGGCGGTTCTTTCGTTCACACGGTTTGTAAAACCATTGAATATTCGGCCGGGGAAAATCGTTCGAACACCGTATGGTTATAAAGTGATCATCAGAGATTCGATAGGTCATATAGGGTTGTGGTTCTCTCTGTAGGTGGTTGGCGTTTTGTCTGGCATGTAGCGTAGAGTTCGGAAGGTTGTGCGCTCGCGCGCTTACGGACCCATGGATTGTGAGTTGATACATATGTGTGCGAAAGGCGAAAGTTCGATGTGTAAGTCCCGTAGGTATACGTGTAGGTTGGTAGGTTGCGAAGGTTGTGTGAGGAGAGGTACGGCGGAGGGCTGACTGGCTGGCTGGCTGGCGCTCGGACGCGGTGGCTGGTGAGTGCAGGTGACTGACTGAGAGACGCTAACCATTCAAGCTACTTCACAGGACTCCACTGATCCGAAACATTTTTATCCACGGGTGACTTCCCTTATCCCCTTTAATTACTATTGTAGTAACTGCTCGTGGCTGAATTGTTCAGACGAAGGAGCGGACGCGTCTAGGGCGACGCGTCGGCTGGAAAGCACCATACATACCACGAACTTTTGTTGGTTATGGGAACAAGGAAATAGGAGTACAGAATTCACAGCGCCATTTTGAAAAATTCGGCCCCGCTAAAAATTCCCTCCCTCTCCCCGCCCTCGCGTTCACATTGTCGATGTAATGAAACGCGTCGTCGTCGCCACGAGCCGCTTATTCCTGTGTTCTTATTAATTGTTTAGATCAACTGTACAGTGGTGGCCCCATGGAAGGCACGTTGGAAGAACCCCCTGTTAAGGACTCACCTCAGGCCAGTCCTGATAAGGTTCTCAAAGGTATGCTCTTGTGTCTCTGTTTTGGGTACTGTTTGAGCTATTCCTCTTGACTTCCTTCGTTACTCATCCTCTCTATGTTTACCATTACACGTTTCTTGCGCATTGTTTGGGAAATTGATAACTGTCACTAAGGTTTTCTAATTGCTGCTCGGTGATGTACTTATTTTTTCTTGCAATCCCTCTCTATGGTTTAATTGGATTTAGATGTCATCGTGTTGGTCCAGCTTTACTACAATTGAGTGCACACGATTCTTTGTTCATAGCACATCCCTCGACGCATGTTGTATTGTATTTTTTCAATTGTGCATCATTAATGCATGTAAGTTCTCAGAATAAAGGAGTAACATTTTATTGACTTATCATTCAGCGATGCGTTTGACATTCTATAATTAAGCTGAGAAGTAGTACTACAGATTTATCATGCTTCCAATCATTGGGTATTCAAGTGTTCTACTTTGTTAATAACTTTAACATTGTATTGTATAGTTAATAACGAGCATTTAATATACAAGGAAATACTATAGAACTTCTATAAACATGATTCGTTTGAATTCCAGATGTGATTCCAAATGGGCTCAACGGAAATTATAATGACAGGGAAGAATTCGTTGATGCGGATACTAATGCATCCGAAATTGCGTCGAAAGAAATTGACGACGTGGTAGCGGCGGTCGGGGAGGAGAATGGGGATGAAGACGACCAAGAGGAGGAACGTAGAATGGAGATTGATATCGATGACGGAGGTATAGAGTCCGAAGGTAGTGAGCAAAATGGGATAGAGCAAAGTGAAATTAAAGAGGAAGGTGAGATGTCGGAGTCGGAAAATGACTCTAAAATGTCTAAATCATCCGAAGGTGTCAGTGAGATGAACAATTTTAGTGAAGTGTCCAAGACTGAAGATAAGTGCAAAAACACATCCTGTGAGGTTATGGAAATGGACGAACAGAGTAACAACTCCGACGTCGAATGCCTTGACGAGAGTGTTACGGAGATACACTCCGATAATGACGATGTGTTCTCCATGAAGAATTCTGCTCTCAAGGATCCAAATTTGTCGAGCTGTAGCGACATTCAGCTTAACGACAGTAGCGAAATTGCTGATAGTAGTATGGATACATCGGATGTAAAAATATGCGAGGAGAATGGTAGCTGCGATAGTCCTGACATCGAAGAAATAACAGACAGTGCAAAGAACGGTCATAATAGTTCACCGGAGCGTGCTAATAAAGATCCTAAACAAAGAAAGCAGAAGAAACAGGTCGATCTTAGTAGTATTACACCGAGGAGGAGCTCGCGCAATATAAAAAGGACAAGTTATATAGAAAAGGAATTAGAGGAGGAAGTGGACGACGATGGTTCGGACATCGAGGAAATTAAGCCTGAAGATCCTTTAGCCGGCATAGATGGTAAAGACAAAGAGAATTCTAAATTAAAATCTCCGATAAAGTGCAGCAAAACTACTATTGTAGTTAACGATACTAAACGACTTGTAGAAATTGCTGCCGGTAGTAAATCCATAAAGGGGGGAAAGAAAGAACCTACTTTAGTTATTATAGACACAAATTCTATACTTTCTGGACGCGGCGGTGTTCCTGTGGGTAGCAGTAAACCGCACCACAGCGTTTCCAGTAGTAGCTCATTTTCAGTACTTCCGGTGGGAATGGGAACGACGCAAACTATGTATCCTAATATGAGGACAACCATTACACCGGTGCCCATGACATCAAAAACTGCGCAGCTAAGTCCTAAGACTACAAGTATGACCACGGTAACACCTACGATAGCACCTCCTATATTGCCCACGTTAACAGACGACATGTTCGTGGTAGAGGCACCATCTTTTATAGTACCATATGTGTATGAAAAACCGCCTCTGAAGCCAATGAAAGATTTTGTCACGAAATTGGAGAAATGTTTGGAGGAACAAGAGAAGGAAGAAAGAAGCAAAAGAAGCGCGGAAGAAAATAAAGAGGAAGAATACGAAGATGGGGCAGGAGATACGATGAGTCAAAAAAATAAAGATAAAGGTGAAGAAAGTGAGAATGAGGGGAGCTCTAAGAGTAGAAAAGACGGGGAAGAGAGAGGTGACAATTCATTAGATATAACTGAGTCTGGATTTAGTAATATAAGTGATAAACAAGATATAAGGCAAGACGATAGGAATAAAGTACTGACATATTTTGATTTACCATTGGGGAAATTTTTTATGCAAATTGGAGTGAACCTTGTTCAAGAATACGTGCAAACCGATCTATTACGGACTCAGAAGCGTAAACAGGGCAAAGGTAGCACATCGGCTGAAACTCAAATAGCTATAAATTCACTCATTAAGAATCTAGAATTTAGTAAAGAAAATAATGAACCATTCCATTTAGAACTGAAAAAATGTGAATTCTGTAATTTTAAAACGGAATCGACATTAGTCATGCAACATCATTTAGAAACACCGCATATGCGCAACTACGTCTACAAATGTAACTTTTGTCCAATCGAGGTGCGTAGCCCTCATGATATCTTATTCCATATGGAAGCGGAACATAATACTCGCGGAAGGTTGGAACGTGGTCCAGCCTTTCATCAATGTCCCAATTGTCCATTTGAAGACAACCAGAAAGGCAAATTAACTCGGCACATACTTGCCTGCACTAAGAAATTCAGACCAGAAAAGAATTTAGAACCGGCTGTTGATTGGGAACCACCAGCAAAGATACCAAGATTAAATCGAACAAGGCCTGTCGGACCAACTAACCAGAGTGCACTTGCAATGGCAATGAGTGGAAAAGGACCACAGCCACTTTTACCAAAATTACTCCCTGCCCCAGTCACAGGCCGTGGAAGAGGACGGCCACCCATGCAACCAAGATATTCAGATTTGAAAACGTTACGACCGGGTGGCACAACAATGCGACAGGGTAAACATTTGTTTAAAATTAACAGTTAAATATTTTCTTATGTTGTCTTTATTCGTTTGATACATTTCCTTATAATGCATTGCAATGTTTCAGATAATGTTGCAGGAATGATGTATCGTCCGACATCCTCCGGTTTATTGGTCCCTACTTCATACCAATTTGGTAGTAATCAAATATTCCAGGTAAAAATTGATTTCATTTATATATGTTTTTATATGACGATTAATGGTACCGATATTAATACAAGCATTATTGCTAGGATTTATTCATGCCCTTAAACGAATGTACTTTAAGTACAAAGTGTAGGTAGCACACGTATGATGTTCATAGTATATCTATACCTTGATCAGTGATGTTACTTGAAAGATAGTTAATTTAGTTAAAGCTATTATAATTACATTATATTAGATTATACTCTGTTTTTCTATTTCGTTTCTATCCACTGGCGGCAACAGATATTGATTTCGTTTCGTAAATATCCAGCTCGTTATATGTACACATTTTTTGTTTATCGATTTGTGTAAAAAGCACAGGGTGAGAAATTGAAGTAAATAAAAATGTAAGGATTAGTAAAAAAGATATATGGGTGGTGGCAGGTGGTGGGTGGCTCTGGGACTGTCATGTCGGCTGTCTCGGGAGTGAGTAGCAGTAGCGGCGGCAGTTCCGGTCAACCCACACCCATTGCACTTGTACCCAACGTAATCGACTCTCTCTCTAGATTGTCCTCATCACAGGTAAATAACTGTTGGAACCTATCAGGAAGACCAAATTGATTTTCTAAGATTTTGTGATCGCATGGATAATGTGTTTCGCAGGTGCAATAAAGAAAAGAGGCTTTTATAACAAATTTATTGGGATTCACCAAAAGCGAAGCTATACATAATTGCTTATAGGACTTAACAATATGTTTAACGTTATGGCTGTATGTACTTCCAAAAGACACTGGTGATCGAACGGAACGAAATTTCGTTGATATTATTGGACGAGACAATTGGATCTGAAATATAAAGTGCCGAATACTAAAGTTCTGTCCGAAATAATATTTTATATGTTAGATCTACTATCTCGTCCCATGGCACACGCCAAATTTCCTGTCGATTGATCACCGGTGCCATTAAAAAATAATATCCAAAGTTATGGCTAAACGTATCATTAGTGTGCAGTGCGACTAGTTCTGTAATACTTCCATAATGGGTTTTTTTTTGTCCCTTTGGTATCTTGTATTATGAAAGCTTTTCTAATTTTTTCGATCTTACGATAAATCGAAGTTAATAATTAATATTTAAATTGAAGTTTTATAAGATCTAATAAGACTTGGAGAAACGGATAATTTGGCCGTGCAGTGTTATTACGCGAAGACCCCAAATTTATATCAGATAATTATTTAGGTGGACACATATTAGATACTTTTTATCGGGACATTGTGTTCGTCCTTTTTTCTTTTATACATATACGCAATTGCATAGAAAATACTTTATTTACTTTATATTTTTCAGAATACAACAGCCAGTTCAAAAAATCCCACAGCGAAGTTGCTAAGTCAACCGAGTATATCCATAACTCCATTACCCCGTACTACGTCTCAAACCTCCATTCCTGGTTCAGGAACCTCATCAAAATCTGGAGGCAAAACCACGTTTGTTATATGTGAAATCTGCGATGGTTATATTAAGGTAATCTATCTGTTATTTGTTTCTAACATTAGTAACTTATTCATTACGAATACTGTCTACTGTATAATGTTACACAATTACTTCTCTTTACTCAGGATTTAGAGCAACTGCGTAATCATATGCAGTGGATTCACAAAGTTAAAATACATCCAAAGATGATATATAATAGACCACCATTGAATTGCCAAAAATGCCAGTTCCGGTTTTTCACAGATCAGGTACGTAAATCTGCTACTATAACGTGCAATACTATAAACCATATTGTGTAAAATAAAGACTATTCTTTTTCATATGTATTTTAAGTTATGGCATATTTTAAGTTCTTACATTACGAGAAAGGGTCATTATAATATTATTTATACCTATATTATTGCAGGGTCTTGAAAGACATTTACTTGGGTCTCACGGTTTGGTCACGTCTAGTATGCAAGAAGCAGCAAACAAAGGAAAAGATGCTGGCCGTTGTCCCGCTTGCGGCAGGGTAAGTTTTCGTTTTTTACGTATTCTGTTGTTCTGTGTTCAGAGATGTGCACGCGTTGAGTTTGGAAGACTCAATGTTTTGGGCATCACGATACTTGAGGGTTGTGGATCTTAATTTTTAGGTATATCAATGGAAATTACTAAATCATGTCGCGCGGGATCATGGAATGACGCTAAAACCAGCGCATCTGTCTTATAAATGTACAGTTTGTACTGCCACGTTTGGAATGTATAAGCAGTTCGAAAATCATGTCTATTCGGCACATAGTGTCGTAGCTAAAAGAGTAATGGATAAGAAGAACACACCTTCATCTCCATCATCCAGATCCAATGACTCCCTTTTGAAACCACTGAAGATAAACGATGAAATAACGATTATTGCACAACCAGCAAAACCTACAACCAGGTCGGGTGCATCTCAAGGCAGAGGAAAATAGCAATGATCAGCAGAGTGATACATGTGTCTTGTCTTACTGAATTTCACGTAATTTTGTGGTACTCTTATATCGGTCATTGTGGTATACAATGATTGACGCGCCGTGTACATGTGTATGCATATTATGCTTAAGACGCAATTACAACACATAAACCTACAACTCTTGGCAAAAAAAAAAGAAAAAAAAATAATATCTAGTTGATTGCGTAATAATATTCCATCAATGATTATACCGATATATTTATTTAAGAATTTTTATTGTTGTTATCAGACATAGATAAAATAGACTGTAAAAATATTAAAGGGTGGCCTTCAGTCTAATTCCTTGGTTAATCCTAGAGCTGCATATTCCTGACCTTACACGCCTATGAGAACCTATAAATACGAAGTGTATTTTAAATTTTATGCGACACTCATATGTCATAATGCGAATCACTCTTAAATAGTAAAATTCACTATAATATAAATTCTTTTTCTAAGACAAATATATTTGAATTAATTATATTTTGTTATTAACGCTAATACGGTTACATAGGGCAATGAAACGATAAACTGTCCTTAATCTATATATTCGATGTGTCTACGCGTCATGTTGCGAAGCAATTTTCTGAACGATATATCAAGTAAAAACGTACTAATCAACGAGAGTGCCCTAGAGACTGTTTCGCAATATCCCTTGGTATGTGCACATGTACCAATGACTTTTCACACTTCTTTTTTTCTCTAATTTTACCATCGTACGTTTAAGCAACGAATGTGAAACTTATAATTCGCTGCTTAACTTGTAATATTTCGTAAAGCTTGTGTGTATGAAATAAGTTATCGATATAAAAAAATTTGTCGAAGTTGTAAATTGTATCTATCGCTATAAGTTGAAATTTCTCGTCCCTGACATTGTAATAAGACATTAAGTTTTATTTTTGCGCTCTTATATAAACAAGAATGTACATTAACATAGAATATAATATAAACGATTATATCAATAAAAATAGGATGGCACACATATGTGTATACATTTTTTCCGTTGAGATGATGAATTTATTATGGAACACCGAACTTGTTAGTACACGTCGCGACATTTAAACATATATATATATATAAATATATATATTTATATATGTATATATATAATATCTAGTAGAATATTATATATATAAATATGTAAAATTATTCTAGTATAGCGATAGCGTTGTATAAGAAAGGAGAATTAATTATCTTCTTGTAAGCACTATGGATTTATAATAGGCTTATATGAATATGTAGATAGTCGAAAGAAGTAACAGATTTAATTTAATAATTTCGATTTTTCTTAATAAGTTTTGTACGTTATTGTGTAGGAAATAATTTTAGACGAATGAAAATCGCATTCGATAAAGGAATATAACAGTGCATTTTTGTTGCACTGAATGGCTGTATTATTTAACTTTACTACCACTGGCCAGCCACTTTTATGACAAGCATACGCTGGTAAAACAGAGAAACATTCATAGAAATAATTACAGAAATATATAGTTTTACTGTAATAATTTGTACAATATTATATGACTATAAAAATAAAGTGTACCAATATTGTATTACAATTAATAGTTTATTTTCAGAATCCCTTAAATTGCATGTAATAATATACAACTCGGATCGAAAGTAAAAACTTTCCCTTAAACTTCGTATAAATTTTTGTGGAATTATTTTTACTTCGAGACGCATGTGTTTATAATCATTCACAAAAAAACCCTCAGAACCAACAAATAAAGCATGTATCGTACAATGTAATGACTGGTTAATTATTATATTATATAAAAAGAAGATTGAGCTCGGCATGTAAAAGAATACATAAGTATTGTATTATACGTAAATAAATATTTGCCTTATATTTTAATCATTGATTTAATCAATGAATTTAGAAACTGATTAAAAATTTGTCAAATAAGAAAGTCATATATCGTAACACAAAGTGTGTATCAATTATTTTTTCTTACGTATAATTTACGCATGAATGCAAAAGCCTCGACGAGACGTAGTTTAGTTTCGAATGTAAGAATGAAAAGAAGTGAAATTCACTTCCGGTTCGAACTCGATTGGTCAATTCATCAACCATCGTTGAAGACAATTCGTTCGTGTTTTTCGAATTAGTGTCCTGCAAGTATGTTTGAACGAAATGAAAATGATGTATAGCGATTGTGTAATTTTTATTATTCAATTTGTTATCGGGAACGGGTCGTGACCGAAATTGCATACAGATTGAGTTTCTGAACGTATCAGAATTTGGCGGGTAACGCGCAATTTTCCTACGCTCATTGAATACGTTCCTCCCGTCGTAGTGCTTCACTTTGAAAGTAACATTGCAAAGGGTGGAACGCCGGCACAATGAATGCCGATTTACCGTATTGCGTCGAGTATGCCAAGAGTTCGCGAGCTGCTTGCCAAACTTGCAAGAATTCTATCGCAAAAGATTCGTTGAGGCTCGCGGTTGTTATTCAGGTATGTAATATCGTTAATCTGAATGCGATCTTATGCGTCCCCAGCGTTACTCTGTTAAGTTAAGATTTGCATTACAAACGATTCTCTTAATTGTTGATCGATTTTTTTAAACGTTGCATAATCCAATGGAACTCGGTCACACGTACAGAATAATGAATACGATAAAACGAAAAGTCGAACGGATCTATGCAATTTTTTTTTATATTTATGGATCGTTAATTTTGCTTGTGCTAGTTGCACCGTAATAATAATAATAATGATAATTACTGTTTAGGTGCGAATTCATGGAAGCTACATTTTAATGATTTTGACGTTTTGAATGTATATTTATGTAATATCTTAGGAGATTGTCTTACCATGACATATTATTGTCACATTATACCTCTCTGTCTTTTAGAGCCCTGTTCACGATGGGGTGATACCAAAGTGGTACCATCCGCCTTGTTTTTTCATGAAACAAAGACCGAAAACTACTTCTGATTTTGCCAACTTCGATAATATCCGCTGGGAGGATCAAAAGGATATTCAGACAAAAATTGGTTTGTTTATTTTGGTATTTAGTTCACGTTGGAGTCAGAAATGAAGCATCTGTTTTTACAGAGGAAGCGATTAACCTTCCATTACCTGCAACCGGAAGAGGAAGAAAGCGTGCTGGCGCAGCTGGCAAAGTTGCAGGTCCGCTAAAAGATTTTCTGGTTCAGTACGCAAAGTCTAATAAATCAACCTGTGTTGCTTGCGAGGAAAAGATTGTGCAAGGCGAAATAAGGATGTCGAAGAAAGATTTTGAGAGCGAGCACGGTAAAAGATACGGCGGCATAGACAGATGGTATCATCTGGAATGCTTCGTTAAAGTAAGAGAAAGCTTAGAATTCTACGAGAGCGGTGATCTACTCCCTGGCAAAGATGATCTCTCCAAGGATGATCAGGAGATAGTCAAAAGTTCTTTGCCAAAGATTAAGTCGGATGGCGGACCTCCAGTTAAAAAGGTTAAAGAGGAAGAGGTAGACGTAGAAGAGGAAAAAGAGCTGCAGAAACAAAACAAGGAGTTATTTGCGATCAGGGACATGCTGTCCTCGATTAAGAAACCTGACCTCATTGCTATGCTGGAGAAAAATGAACAGCAAATCCCGGAAGGGGTATCGGCTGTACGTTAATGTTAATGAATGCTATTATTCATTTAAAACGGGAAAATAATTAAATAATTGAACGATTTCTTGTTGCAGATAAAAGATCGTTTGTCGGATGCGATATGTTTCGGTACGTTAAAGCCGTGTCCAAAATGTAGCGGACAGCTCGTATATAAATCAGGTACCGGATACAAGTGTACCGGTGATATGACAGAATGGACGAAGTGTGAAAATGTAACGCAAGATCCCAAACGAAAGAAATTTTCTATTCCGACCAAGTTAAAAGAAGCATACCCGGATCTGTAAGTATTATCGTGTAATTTGAGATTGGAGATACATACGTAAGAATATTTATTATTTTTCACACGTTTTAATAGGAAATCGCTAAAATGCAAAGTTAAAAGACGTATTATAAAGATCACAGCACCATCGACGTCTAGTTTCGTGAAGAAAGAAGACTATGTTGATTCGGGGCCTATGGTTGAAGCAAAACCGAAGCCATTAAAACACATGCAATTCGTTATCATAGGTCATACAAAAAAGAATAAAGACACTTTGAAAAAAGAAATTCTTCTCCTTGGCGGAGAAGTAACTAAGAAAATTCACGAAAATTTGGCTGCTGTTATATCAACGCAAAATGAAACAGACAAAATGAACAAGAAAATGGAAGAAGCCAAGAGTCTTAACATTCAAGTTATTACAGAAGATTTCGTCGAAGAAGCTAAGGAGTACACGAAACCTGCTATATCGCTCATTAAAAAGAAAACGATTTCCAGCTGGGGTGGCGATTTGTCTGCAAGAATTAATGTTGTAGCAGAGAAGTCCAGCCTGAAAAGTAAAGGTAAAAGCACCTTCGAAAAATCAGGATCCGGTAAAATGAAGCTACAATTAAAAGGTGGCGGAACTGTTGACCCGGACAGTGGTTTGGAAGATTGTGCACACGTATATCAGCAAGGCAAAAACAAATATACCGTTACATTGGTACTTACAGACATTCAGACTAAGAAAAACAGTTACTATAAGCTACAAATCTTAAAGCACGATAAGAGCAATAAATACTGGCTATTCAGAAGCTGGGGCAGAATAGGGACAACTATTGGTGGTACCAAATTGGATAATTTACCCCTGGAAGATTGTACAGAACAGTTCGAGGACTTGTACGAAGAAAAGAGCGGAAACTTGTGGAGCCAAAGGGAACACTTTGTTAAAGTACCTCAAAAAATGTATCCAGTCGATATCGATTACGGGGACGAAGTGGCAACAAAATTATTAGACTCTGATATCAAGAGCGAGTTAGATCAACCGATTCAAGATTTAATGAGATTAATCTTCGACGAAACGAATATGAAGAAAGTGATGGCCGAATTTGAGATCGATACGGATAAAATGCCGCTTGGAAAATTATCTAAGAAACAAATCCAGAAGGCGTATGCAGTATTAACAGATTTGCAAGAAGTATTGAAGAGCGCTAATTATGAATCAGTCCGGTTGGTCGATGCATCTAATAGATTCTATAATTTGATACCTCATAACTTCGGCGTATCTGGTCCCAAAACACTGTCCTCGTTAGAAGAAATTCATTCCAAATGCGAAATGCTAGACGCATTGCTTGAAATGGAGATCGCCTATTCTCTCCTGCATTCCAAGATGGATAAGACAAAGAATCCATTAGACGCTCACTACAAGCAATTGAATACCGAGATCAAAGTATTGGATAAAGAGGGCGATGAATATAAGATCATTGAACAATACGTTAAAAATACTCATGCAAAGACTCATACACAGTACGATCTTGATATCGAAGATGTATTTGTTATTAAGAGGCAGGGAGAAGAAAGCAGATACAAGCCATTCAAGAAATTGAACAATAAAAAATTATTGTGGCACGGTTCTAGAACCACCAATTTCGCCGGTATACTTAATCAAGGTTTAAGAATAGCACCGCCGGAAGCACCTGTTACTGGTTACATGTTTGGTAAAGGTATATACTTCGCGGATATGGTTTCAAAGTCTGCGAACTATTGTTGCACGAACAGCCAAAATCCTGCTGGACTGTTAATGCTCTGCGAGGTAGCATTGGGTAATATGTACGAAAGGTATCAAGCAGATTATATTGAGAAATTGCCGAATGGCAAGCATTCGACCTGGGGTCGTGGTCAAACACAACCAGATCCTAACGGCGTTCATAAAATGAAAGACGGTGTCGAAGTTCCATGCGGTACGTCTACGACTGCTAAGCTTCCTAAGAAATCTGAATTATTGTACAATGAATACATTGTATATGATGTTGCTCAGGTGAAAGCGCGATACTTATTGAAAATGAAGTTCAATTACAAAATGTAATATTTTTCGAAGTAGTTTTATTCAAGGAGAATAATAACAAATATTGCAGTACGTTCATACGTTATATTCGATACAATTCACCTGAGATATTTAAGTACGTTATGTTAGAAATACCTACCTCTTATTATACGATATCGATAAGGTTATATTGTTTTACTAAGTACATGTAATATGTTTAATTTTTTTTATACGAACGAATAATAAATTTCAATGTTGTGGTAAAAATGTTTTCTACCACAAATACATTAGGTCAAGATGCTCGAATTAATTAATTTACTAATATTAGTGGAAAAAATAATTTACACACTTTATTTGATTGTACATATTTATTTACTTTTTTTCTTATCACAAAACTAGTATTCAAAATGGAAGTCGAAATAAGACTGATCGAATGTATTTATACGAACATAACCGTCCTCTCCACCCGTTGAAATGCTACGACCGTTGGGATGAAACGCAATGGAATTGATTGGACCAAAATGTCCTTTCAAACGTGCGAATTCTTCTTCGAATACTAGGTGGAAAAATCGGGAATCGAATTTTCCTTGACGGGTGGACGTTGTTGTGACATCCATTGCATCCTGACCACCTCCAAGAACCACCTAAAGACAATAATTATCTGTAATGCATCCTAATTCGTGAATATCTTAACTACTACGAACAATACATACATGATCGAAAATGGGAGAAATTGTGGCCGAATTAACAGGTCTTTCGGTTTTATATGTTTTTAATAGCATCAATGATTCACTGTCAAACAATTTGGCAGTGTTATCTTTCGAGGCAGTCACGAACATTGTTCCATCCTTGTTGAACTGCATATCATTTATTTGTGATTTGTGACCTTTTACACTTGTCAACTTCTTCCTTGTCTGTAAAAAAGAATCGTTTAATAAGTTAGGTTCTATCTGTTCAACTTACAAATGCACAGATATAATTACACACCCTAACATCCCATAGATTAATTTCACCATCTTCGTGCCCCGTAATAATAGTTTCGTCCAAAGCTCCCCACAAAATAGCAGAGATTCTTGGACCATTTACAGCGATTCTAGAAATCGCATCTTCTTGTGATAATACTGCATCAACATTTTTTATGTCTATGATAAACATTTCGCACTGGTGTCCTAAAGCTTTGTCCGTGGAATAAACAGCCAGGTTTGCGGAATAACTGAAGCTACACGTTCTCACTGAACTGTTCGTGTTAAGTAGACCTATTTCCTTTCCTACGATACAAAATGAAACGATATATACTATTAAACACAAAGATCTATGAAATAGACATACAGAAAAATTGTTTGATAAAATCGATACAAACCAGTTTCACAATCCCAAACCCTTAGCGTATTATCACCGCTGCCCGATAGAAACCTTGTTGTATCCCAATTAACGTCAATACACCACACGGAACCATTGTGACCATTGAAACTTCCAAGACGTTCTCCATTCAAAGAATACCAAACATTTGGTTTCTTATCTTTGCTGGAGGAAAATAACAAGTCTCCTTCCCTGTTGTATTTGATTTTTGTTATGGCACGTTCGTGCCCGTGCAACATCAAAGGTTTCTACAAAATAAATATATCGTATTTATTACTTCTCGTATACCTTACGTTGCACGTATTTTTTTCTTCTTCTTCACATGAAGCAAAGAGGTTCGATGAAAATGATCATTACGGAAATTTATTGGAACAACATAACCACATTAATACTACAAAACAACATTACTACAAATGACGTTTTCTACCAATCGTTCTACAATTCTACCAAGCATAAATTTGTTTCAATTCGAAACATGTAATTAACGTTTCGATAACGGACTGCAGAGGTTTTCGTACATAAATTTGCAGACGATAGAGTATGGCATCTTTAACGAAACACTATCATTCGAGGTTATGCTGTCACATGTTTAAATAAATCACGAAGTAGTTGCGTCGAGACAATAATTTAAAGTAATATATAAAGTCGATCATATGGACAAAGCGACTAACCATTTTGTTTTTTGGTATACAATTCTATAAAACGGTCAAAAATCCAGCAAAAGAACACCTCGTTCACTCCTACGGTAGAAAAGGACACGAACTCACTAATTCATAGATCGGAACAACCATTTTGGACATGCATTCGTACCAACTGTATCAGAGAAAAGATTTTCATCACGCGAGAGAAATAAATTAATAAACGAGGATCAAATGTTATCATTGTTTGCGTCTATTGTTAATAACACGTGAACAAAGATTCCCTTATGCTTTACAATTCAAACATTTATTGATAGACCTTGCTGAATTCATAAATAAAAATGCTGCAATGGAAATGCATTGTACACCTGCATATGTGCATATACGTATACATATACGTATCTACCAATCATAGCATATTTTTGACTGGCAATTAGTTCTTTCATAGAATTAATTTATTACTACGTGAAATATTCAAGTAGATTATTGCGTCAGAATATAATGTGCGCTCCGAATAATTAAAAAATAAGTGTAAAACAGGAACGGTTATAAAGATTTAACGAAGTTTATTGTGGGTTGTTATAAGGTGCAGCGAGTAACTAAAGTTCACAGCTTGGTGTGAAGAATTCAGTCCTATTCCAAATTCCGGTTGTGTAAAGTTTATTGGAACTGGGATAGGAAACGAAACTGAAACGGCATGTCCGAGATTGATAACCAACATGAGATTAACCAGAGCTATTGGTTTAAATGGAACGATTATCAAAATCATTTGTCCGATGTAGTTAGACAACTTTTGGAAGAGGATTGTATGGTGGACGTTACCCTGGCTGCTGCCGGGGAACGTATTCATGCTCATCGAATAGTTCTTTGTGCTTGTAGCACTTTATTTCGTGTAAAATATTTTTGTATCTTTAATTGTATCGTATCGTATCGCGTAGGGAACAATATTTCATGATTATTTTCAAATATTCCTGAGAAATTCGATAATATTATCATTACAATTTGTATTTCTTAATTTATATTTCTAAATATCAATTTTATGATTTTATTATTCTTCAAGCTCTAAACATGTTTTTTAATTTTTCTAACTAAATCGTAGCTTACGATACTTGCATACATTGGATATTCGTAGAATACTATTGACAACTTGATGAATAATAATTTGATTTCGTATTTGTAGGAAATATTGAGTCAAGTAAATGAAGATCATCCGACAATAATATTAAGCGACATATCTGCGCAAGATATTAAATCTATTATAGAATTTACTTACCACGGGGAAGTACGAGTTCCAGTCGACAATATTAGCAGTTTATTAGATGCAGCACGTTCCTTAAAAATTTGCGGTCTGCTCGAGGTTGGCTTCATCGGTTACGAACAATTCAATCTGGATATTCCTGAGTCCGTACAAATTGTTTCTATTTGTAGATCGATGGGCTGGACGAGAGTGACTCTGTTGATAGCGCTAAAGATTTTAACGATAACAATGAGGAGCCGATGACTGTAATCAGTGAGACTGACGAAAGTGTTATTAACGAACTGCAACATGGCTACGAGGATTTAGATGAACAAAAACAGGAGATTATCGAGGATTCCACTGTAAATAAAAAGAAGAAACGTAGGCGCGATACAACGAAACGAGATTACAGCGATGATATGTTAGCATCCGCGATCAATGATTTAAAGTCTGGTCAAACGTTAATAGAAGCTTCTACTAAACATAATATACCGCGTTCAACTTTATACATGCGTGCCAAAGCGTTAGGTATACACTTGAACGCATCTAGAAATGAATATCCCGCAGAATGTATGAAAGCTGCTATAAACGCAGTAATAGGTCAGTATATTATTTATATTTTATATTAGAAATAATTGTTCAACAACCATTCAGTTTAATTCCCTGGCATTTTAGGTGGATCAAGTTTGCAGCACGCGTCGGAAATGTTTAGTATACCCAAGACTGTATTATGGAGAAGGATTCAGAAGGAAGGCTATCAAATATTACGTTCAGAAATGAAAAGATCTTACGGTTCTGATAAACGGGAAGCAGCGGTTAAAGCTTTAGAAAGGGGAGAGAATTTGACTAAAGTAGCGCTTGAATTTAAAGTAATTTTTGTTTTTATCAATATTCATATAGATTCTGCTTCGATGTATTCGCATTTTGGTCGCGTAATTGTATATTAGTTATGTGATAATTGTAAATATATTTTCAGATTCCAAAGACTACTTTATTTAGAGACAAAGCCCGACTGGTAGACGAAGGTAAATTACCTTTATCATTTTGGAAGAAACGCAAGACGGAAAACGAAGAATTAAAGAAATCACGCTTGGAAGAAGCTGTTGCTGCTTGTAAAGGTGGAAAAATGTCGCAAGCAGCAGCATCGATGACTTATCATATTCCGAAGACGACGATATGGAGACGTCTTCAACAGGATGGTAAAAAATCAGAGCGCTCGTTAAGCTCGAGGAAGCAAAGAATAACAGATTCCAAACATAATGCAGAAACGAAAGAACAAGAAGGATCTGATTTCACGTATTGCGAGGTTTCGTGAATTACCATGCTTTTTATTTTCTCTTTGAATTTTGCTATCGACCTTACGAACTAATTTGATTAACAGGTTTCATCCGAAATTCCTATAACTTACATAGATGAAAATAGTATACCTGAAGATTCTGTGATAATATTAACGGCTGAAGATATGGACGGACTTAATTTAGAAGAAGGACGGCAAATTATTGTTAATTCAGTATGTCATTTTATTTGTTTATTCATGAATTGAATTTCATTTGATTAGAAACCTTTAAATGAATATGAATTATTTATTTTTTAGGAATCGGGACAAGAATACGTTCCTTGTGCTATTAGTATCGAAGAAAACTCCAATTATTCACAGACAGAAAGTTAGCATACGAATTATAATCATTCGTCTAAAATTCATTAATATTCCTTTTGTACAATAATATATTAATTTAGAGTTTTAGAAATATTATACATATATACATATACGTATACATAAATGCATTACTAAAAGCGTAAAAATTAATCTTATAGTCTTCGTATGCGGTAATTGAATTATTATCAGTAACCGCGTTCTTGTTTGGGTTCAAACATTCCCTTGTACATTTCTACGTATTCTGTGAGTAAAAAATACACTTCTACCAATTTTTGGGAAAGCTAATAGTATAACATCGATTGCAATTAATGTACCAACAATAAATCAGTGAGTCATGTATTAGTGGTTACCAAGGCAAAAAATCGAATAGAATCATTTTATGGACTTTTGCGTTTCACGTTCGACTGACATACCGACCTAGAAAATTGAGGCTGATTTGAGTGTCCTTTGTTCAAGAATAATGGTCTGTTCTACTATTATTTACTGAAGTAATTTGGATTTTGTAAATAAAGTGTGCAAATTTCATTTACAGTAATTGTGTAATTATTATTGTTATGTATGTTTATTATATATTTTATTTGGTAGATCTTGTATCAATTTTAATACTACTTTTATTACAAGTTTTACTAAATGCACGAGATGAATGAAATGAAATGTATAATAAATAATATACATATGCATGAGTTGCACAATTCTTGTAATTAAAATTAACAAGCTTCTACATACAGACTATGTACACCACAGTACCGTTTTATTTGAAATATGTATTGTAAATTAATGTTTAAGAATAGTTCATAAGTATTTACTTATTTATATTTATTGTATTTTATGTGTTACATGTAACATTATATTGTAGATAGATTTAAAAGAATAGGTCATAACTGTTAGCTTGTAAGTTTAAATCGCAACATTTTTGTAACTTGTATCTTCATTAATTAATTTAAAATAAATTTTTAAATCACAGTCGGTATGGAAGCCACGTTGGGCCTCGAAAGTCCGTAAGATGATTTGTCCATTCCTATATCTCGTCTGTGGCGGTAGTAAGAACAACTAAATAATTGCGCTAACCAATTTTGAAAATAAGCAAAATTCCGTATATTTACCACCGACGAGGCACTTATTATTAATAACATTTGTATTAACAACAGTAGCTGATTATCATACGAAATATTGTGCTATTGTACTGAATTCAAAAATCGGTGCGGTCGGACCGATCGGTCAAATTGCATTTTCGACGCAGGATTGCCCGCGTAACTACGAATACTAAATAGGCATGATAAATAGTTTCGAGTCTTGATTTCTACAAGCAACTACGAGAACTTCGTGCGAGAATAAATGTGCGATATTGTTTTCTTACCAGGACCATGATCACCTTTAAAACTCTGACAAAGAACAGTCACAGTACGCTTTTGATAAATCATTTATATTAATCTATAATAATATATCTTGAATAGACAATTATCAGTAATTGATTCAGAATAATAATACGATAGTACTTTATTAAAAAAAAGAGCAGTATTTCCTCAACAGACGTTCGACAGGATGAAGAAATAAGAAAGAGACAAATAAAATCAAATATATATTGTTTCAATTTTTACCTCCTCTCCCCATTTACTAATTTGTACAGATTTTCTTCCAGAAATTTTTGATAACCGCGCGCAATGCGGTTGGTAGAGTCAGTGCTTGCTCCGTCAAAGTTCTTTTTATTGTTTTCAGAACGCAACCGCTCTTTTATAAATAATTATATTTGATATAAATAACAGTAAAGATACGCGAAAGTAGAGTCAGTGTTTTCTTCAAAATATTGCTCTCGCGAAATTAGAGTTACTTTATTCGTCGATCAGAATTATAAAACGCACGCGATACTAGTCTTTTAGTTTATTCTTTTTTTCGCAATAAGTATTTCGGCATTAGAGTCAACACCTACGCTGTTAAAATTTTCGCTTATTTGTTCTGACCAGATTTAGTTGTACAATGTATTTTAAATAGTTATAAAAGAATTGTTTATAAGTATCTACGTGCAAATTTGAATTACAACATTTTTGTAACTTGTATTTCCATTAATTTAAATAAATGTTCAATGAAAATAATTCCACTGCTCTTTTTATTTTTACACCTGAACAATCCTTAAAATAAACCTAATCCAACTCCTTACACAAGAAGTATCGTGGACGAACTTTAAATGCAAAGTCCTAAAGCGAGGAACTTGTCAAAATTGCCCTATACGTTATTAAAGACAGCAGGTGAAAGTCTTCATTTTTTGCAAAATATGGTGGCAGAAATCCACAAAATTAAGCGCCCGGAAATTCCTGGAATTCGACGTCATTTCTTAGAATTGCTAAGTTTCGAATATCATATACAAATCCACGATTTTCACCGAGATATTTTTGCCAGAAAATCGGAAATTTTGTGCTCGGAAATTCCTGGAACGTGACGTCATTTCCAAGAACTGCCAATGTCGGATACCTCCTTGCACATCATATTCTCCTGATACAAATCCACGATTTTTAGCGAGATATTTTGGCCAGAAACTCGGAAATTTTGCGCCCGGAAATTCCTTTAACGTGACGTCATTTCCAAGAATTGCTGCAATGGAAGACCTCCTCGCATATCATATTCTCCTAATACAAAGCTACGATTTTCGGCACTTAAATTTCGGAGTTTGCGCCAAAAAATATCTCGCTGAAAATCGTTGATTTGTATCAGGAGAATATGATGTGCAAGGAGGTCTTTCATCGAAGTAATTCTTAAAAATGACGTCACCTTCCAGGAATTTTCGGGCGCAAAATTTCCGAATTTCTGGCAAAAATATCTCGGTGAAAATCGTGGATTTGTATCAGGAGAACATGATGTGCAAGGAGGTATCCGACATTGGCAGTTCTTGGAAATGACGCTACGTTTCAGGAATTTCCGAGTTTCTGTGAAAAATTTCTGCTGAAAATCGTGAATTTGTATTAGGAGAATATGATATGGGGGGATTTCTTTCAACGTAGCAATTCTTGGAAATGACGTCACGTTCCAGGAATTTCCGAGCACTTTAATTTCAGTGGTTTCCATGAAGACATTGCATTAATTCCAGGATAATTAGCGCCGAATTTAATAAGGTTCAGGTCTATTTTTACAAGTTCTCCGCTTGGGAACTTTTCATTTAAAGTTCCTGCACGGTAGTACTTGTTTAAGGAATCGGAATTAGGTCTTTTCAAGGATTGTAAAGGTGTGAAAATATTAAGAGCAGTAGAATTCCTTTCATAGAAGATTTATTTAAACTAATCAATGGAAATACAAGTTACAAAAATGTTGTAAATGTTGTAAATGAAATTTAGAAGGTAATACTTATGAACTATTCTTTTATATCTACTTAAAATAGATCGAACAACGAAATCTTGTATTAATTCTAAAGTAATATTTATGTAACACTAAAAATACTATAAACATAAATAATCTAATCCTTATAAACAATTCTATGAAGTTAATTTACAATACATATTAAAAATAAAATAAAACTTATTCTAAAGTTTACGTACAATATATGCTAAAGCTTATTCTAAATTACAACAATTGTGTAACTTGTGCATATGTAAACTGTTTATTATATCTTTCATTTTATATTTAGCATATTCAGTAGAACTTGTAGTAAAAGTAATATTAAAGTTTATACAAGATCTACCGAACAACCTGAATATAAAATAAATAACATAATAGATATACATAACAGTTAGTTACACAATTGTTCTAAATTAATCTTACACATTAATAGTTACAAACTATTTTTATAAACCAATTTACTATAACTAAAGTATGTGGCAAGAATTATACTTTCTTCCTTCTTGCTTTTATGCAGGATGAGAAGTGCTGGTCGATGCTTGTTACTCTTTGCCTGTAAAACCTGCACACACAAAAAATATATTAGTAAGTATGTAACAGGAGAAAGAAAGATTGAGAGTACGAAATTATGTACCACTTGTATCCTCGCCTTATCGACACCCAAAGTGGCTTCAGATTCGCCATCCATAAAGAACTGCTCGAAACTACATGTGTGTCTGCTTTATCTAGAGTCATTAGTATCGCCATCTATACGGATGGGAATGAAACTACCGTAAGTAAGAGGTAAGTAGAGGAGCGGGTAGTTTCCAAGAGATCTGTATTGACGATACCATAGCAGGCGCAAGTAGTTTCAAGGAGTTCTGTACAGATGGCGATATCGTAGCATGTGCGAGTAGTTTCAAGCACTTCTTTATAGATGGCCTTACGATATACGTCACACCACAGCGAGGTGCTCACGTTGCGAGAGATTAGGAAAAAGGGAATTCGGGCAGTACGAATACATTGCATGATTGGTCTATTCATGTATCACGTCGGTGAAATCACCACAGTATTTGTTGTTTTCTTCGTAGAATGTTTTTATTGGCTCAGTTTCTGTTTTATACAAAACATCTAACAAACACAGATGCTGTCCGCTGACATTTGTTTTAAAACTTCGCCTCACGAAAGCGGCTAATCTATCGTCTTCGCGATTTTCTAGTCTTGCGGTTCCCAAAGGGCACGCTAAAGTACAATTGCGATACTCGTTTTTAACAGTGCTCGTATGTCGACACGTCTAATCAAAATGCTAACTAGTAATCGTGGTGGTCGTTAAAAAGTCAGAACGTAAGAAAGTGCTTCTCGCTGAACGATTGCGCTAAATCAGCAACGGACGGGGGACATCAGCTAGGCCATGGAAACAAATTTCACTATCGTTTGTAAAACGATTCGCTATATACAAAAAACCGTCCCTAAAATTTCTCGCTTTAACAGACGCGCTAATTCTCGTTCGCGCGAAAGCATGTTTTTCGCTTTATCGTTACAGTTTATCTCGATCGAGCAGCAGAAATCCAAAAGAAAGAGAAACATTGCTGTTTTAGAAGTGTACGGTGCTTCGTTGAACGAAAACTGCGTTAAAACTAACTCGTATCGTTATCGTACGGAGACTCAGTAGGGAACTAGAGAAAGTTTTGTTAACCCATAAACATCTAGGTAACATCAAGTAACAACTTATATTTCTGCAACAACAACGGGATCGGTCATTGTAACTTCTTGTCTCGAGCCAAGTGTTCGAAGTCGCCTCTGCTACCAGCAGCAGCTGCTTAAATACTTTACAAATGTCGTCACAGGATGCGTGCGCATTGGCGCATGGGAGTCCCCGATTATGACGACTTCCTCGTAATAACACTAATGCACAAGCGTTTAAATGACTTTCTCGATATCTATACTTCCCTTTTTGCTTATTTTTCATTCTTTTACGTTGGCGTAGAATTTGGAAATGACACCACGAACGAAGCAAGATTACAAAATATAAATAATCGCCGTTACCGCGTATCTGATTTTGAATGAAAGAAAAAAGTCGGTACAAATGTTGAATGTTCGTTAGCTATTATCTATTCCCTTCGCGTTCATCGAATGGCAAAGAAAGAATTTGTTTTGGGAACTCACGGGTGTACGATGGCGAAGTATCGATTAGTCTGGCAAAAAAATGTGATCTTTAAGGATAACTGTTTACTGTACAAACTTGTCCAGAACTTTCCATTTAGCTTGTACGCCGTTTCTTTGTTCCATTTCGCTGACGTTCTCATCGAATCGATTCTCTAACGTTCCTATAAATTCTCGTGACTCTGCCGGTGTGCAAACGATACTCACTCGAAATGTGATCGTAGAATGAATTCGGGAAAGAATAGAAAATTATAAAAAAAACGTTTTGTATTCATGAACAATACAAATTTCGAGTAAACATGATCCTCTTTCCAGCAGAATTCTAACTCAGCGCCACCATAAAAAACGTATCGACATCGCCAATTCAAACGGCAGATAAAGCAGGGAGTGATATTGTCTCTTAAATTGAGCAAGTTTTCGTCCAACCTCGATATTACAGATTCCAATTGATAACGTCAAGAGCAAAGTGAGGGGCGGCAGTGTCCAAAACGAAGATAATTAGGGGCAGAAAATAATAAAAAGAGAAACCATTTTTCATAGTACATTAATAATCTTTGCATCATCGCTCCGCTCCTGTTCCACCCTTCACTTTCTCCTTTTAAATGTGCGTTATTTACCCCTCCTTCAACGCGCGTACAATGTAACATAATTTGTCGCTCGATAATCCGCAGAATCCTTATTATTCTTCTCTGTCAGATCATCTGTTGATATGGTATCAAGGATTCTGCGAGAGGTACGACTGGATCGAGCGTCGCGAAACAATCTTTTTATGCAAACAATTCGTGTTCCGTAGCGAGTATCACCGGCGTAGTCGAACGTTTCTACGTAGCGTGTAAAACGAAAGTGAAACGTTTAAGCGGCTAATGGTTAAGTCTGCGTAACTCCATGGCTGCGATGTCATCCACGGATATAAGCTTTTCTATGGGAATGCAAGAGAGTTCGCCGCCGACGCACGACTGCGGCTGCTGCCACCTAGCTTCCCTTTCCGCCTCTTTTGCTTTTGTCTCAGCCTCTCTGGCTCTTCGTTCTTTCAATTTCAACGAAAAGATCGCCACAGACCTGGCTCTTTTCATCAGGCTCTGCTTCACCCTGGTCTTCTTTGCCTCTCGATCCTCTTTCAATGGTTTCTCCTCTTCCTGGCTGGATATCGTTTTGCTGGAATCGGAAAGACCACCTGCATCTTTCTCTCTGTCCGGGTAGTGCGGCGACTGCTGTTTGTGATCTTGTGCCTCGCGCTGATGGTGTTGATAATGTTGCTTCTCAGTTTTCTCACGTTCGTTCTCTTTTTCTGGGGAGAATCGGAACTTTTGGCTTCTGTGCGTCGCTGTCCATGGCGGGGCGGACCTTTAAAAGAATTATTAGTATTGCTCTGTTATATCATTAATATTATATCAAGTATAATGCAGAGATATATACCTAAGGAGGTCACTGTCCGACGACGAGGCAAGGTCTTTCGAGACGATGCAATCGGTAGACCTATGGAGGGTTAATTCGTCTCCACTTCCACTGACGGCACCGGCTCCACTGATCTCAGAATCACTGGACTTTCGACCACCAGGTTCCAGACCTAATTTTCGAACCCAGTCCACTCCGCCATGGGGTCCGATTGTTAAGTGGTGGCTATAGTGATCGGCTCCACCCGCTGCTTCTGATTCGTGCTGGAGCCAATCCCTCGAATGTCTCCCTGCAAATATTCATATTTACAAGACTCTCGCACAGACATGCCTATCACTGCGTTCTCTCTATCAACGTTAGTCTGCATATAAAGAATATAGAAACCAATGGACCTCGTTCACCGCCTGGTATGGAGCACCTAGGGGCGTTATGAATGTCACGAACGGTTCCCAGAATGTTTTCCGTCAAGAACGAAGGTGTGCCCACGTCACTGCTGCACGCGCTCCCAGGTGTCTGAGGTCCCGAAGGTGTCTCCGAGATCCTCGGCACTGATCCTGCGCTGGGCGTCGGCGGGCCACTGGGCGTCTGGGCGCTGGACGCCAATGTGGGCGTTTCCGGAAGACTGGAGGATGCCGCGTCGCCGGTACGATCGGAAATCAGTTGCTGTTCTTCGCTCTCGCCGTCTGCTGGACTCACCACGAATCTCCCTGAGTTCGAGCGAAATTAATAGATGGTAGGAGGGAGGACGAGATCGCGGTCATTTGTTTACCCGATCAGTGGGCGAATTAAATGAATCTGCTTTTACAGTTCCTGGGGAATTCGTATGATTTCTTGAGTCGTTCTAGTTGCTGCTCTTCTTGAGATCTTTTTGTTTCGGATGTCTGCGGAACTGGCGAAACTTTTCAAACGATTCCACTTAATTCTGTTACCGATCGGGTTCCATAAGCGGGGATGCTGCTCGCAGAAGAAGCGGAAGAATGTCGGGGTTGCAACAATGACGAAGCTGGATCGCACGGCACGTTTAATCGATGAATCATTTCAAGCGTATCGTCGACGAATATTTATTTACCTATCACTGTGGCAGGTTGCTGCTCGGGCGACGGTGTAGACGACAACCTTCGAACCGCCTCCCGTCTCGCGAACTCTACCTTGGCCATCTCGGTGGCCACCCAATGTGGAATATCCGGAATCGCGCAGATTATGATAAATCGTATCCCCAGCATAATGTGTTCCAGGGCAACTATCAGTAATATCGTTTGAGTGGCTGACATTTCTGGGAACGTCCGTTGCACCTGTCCGCTCAGTCCGATCAGGGCGCAATTCACTAGGATGGCGACGAGCCCCATGGCCTCCATGGCGTTCTAAGAGACCGAGGAAAATTCGTCGATAAATATAATATTTGTCTGATTTCTAAAAATTTGTATCATGAAATTTAATATCATTGTTGCTTTCATTCTTGGTCGGATAATCGATAGTTTTACCGAGACATTTCACAAGTCGAATTTTACCCAAAGGAATTCTTTTGAATTTGGACTGCTGTACACACCTGCCAGGTGCCAATGCTGGAAACCCTCCGACCAAATGGTCGTTGTAGCACGAAGCAGAGCTTGAAGGCGTCACCTCGCAACTCGAGAAGATTTCCAAGGAGGGCTGCGACCGCGGCCAAAGGGAAAGCAGAAGAGAATAGACAGACGTATCCCAGTTGCGACAACATTTCCAGGTGTTCTGAAAACGCCCCGTCGTACTGCGAATCGAAACATTTAAACGTCAATTACCTGTGCACACTTTTCATGAACACTTTTCATCGTCAGTACGTATTATAATTGTTGAAGTACTGCGATACTGTAAATAGTACATCAAGTCCTTAACTGTACAATTCATTTTGCTATTAACACTGTATCGCGTATTTTTCAAGTAGAAATATTAGTCCGATCCTTTGGTATCAATAAATAATCAAGTATATGTACAATCATATAATTCGTTACAAATCTTATTGCTGGTGTCGTTACACCAAACAGTTGAAGTAATAAAACTGCAACGGAATATTGGTCTCTACGCAATCTCAGGAACATCTAGCGGGACCTGTTCTCTTACGTGATTAGTGTAACTAGCGTAGGTAGTGCAGGGTTAACTATGCTCGTAAACTTAAAATAAAAAGCTAGCGCTTAACATGACGTCAGCATGAGAAGCCGTGAATTTTTCCCGTCTACCCTTTTAATTACTCCATAGGTCTCTAGTATACTTTTCATTTCGATAGACATCACTCTCTTCTACATTGCATTGTTCGATTGTAACGATTACAGTAGTAATTGAAAGGGTTATATTATTTATCGATAGGATGATCAGGTGACATTACCTTTTTGCTCGATACCTGTGGGTCGTCGATGGAATCGTTGGGAAACGGGGGAAAAAATCATTAAAATTCTGCAAAAAGAACCGATCAGACAGCATAGGACAACGTTCATCAACATCCATAATGGTTAAGCCACGTCCACTTTCTCGTAATACCAGTGGCGCAGTGTCACGCTTACAATTTAGGATGCCTCAAGAGAAAGAAAACAAAGACGCAAGAAAAAGAAGATTCTGTGCAAGCAGGCCGAGGGACCACGGGGAAAATACCAGAACAGGAAAATAAGGGATTATCGATGCGATGAAGGAAAGAGGACCGTCAGCCGCCAGCAATCGAAATTTCAACAGCTCGGTTCTCGTTCGATTTCTCTTAACACCGACAACCACGAACAATTAAAGAAATAATGATTGAAACCGCGAAGAACCGAATAACTGAACTAACAAAGAATCGATCCATTACGGCAATGAAGAACAAATGAGACAATTCGAATATTAATTTCAATCTTCGATTTCGTTCGTTAAATCCGACGAGGCACGGCGATTCGAACGACGAGAAATCGTTCTACAATTTCGATTCCATTCGATCGCCGGTGCGTCCGGTTTCTGCGCCCAATGAGACTGTGCATCGAAAACGAAAGAAATTAGCTAAATCTAGATCAAACCTTGAACGTAACGTCACTAAGTAGAGAATTTGTGGGATGCCCTACTCTGTAGAGGGAACTCTCCAGCTCTGCTTGGCTGACGTTTCTTGGCTGCTTCGATTTCCCACTGTCTGCACGTTGCTCGCTCTTCTCCTCGGATTCCTTCCCGACCTCCTCGTTCTCATCACCAGGCGGTGGCCTCGCCTCGCTCGGGCTCAACGCGCCGAACAGCTCGAAGCTGAGACGGGCCAATCGTAGCTGTTCGATCAGGTAGGGCACAGCGGACTCCTTTAGATTGCCGATTACTTGCCGCGCTATCAGCAGAGCGGCCAGTTGCTGAAACGAAAGTGAGAATTTTCTGGCACGTCTGTTTTTCTTCTTTTTCTAGAAATTTCTTTGGCGCGGTGAATGGAATTTTCGTGGGCTCGAAAGTCTGCAGATTATTACTGTTCGAGATAAACGGGAATCGACCCCCAGGACCTCGACGTTAGAAGCCACACATTACAGATTACTGTGTGTGCAATTTTTTTAAATGCGAGTAATGCCTGTATATTTTTAGAGAGCTTATTTTCTTGGGAATTGTGAATTCGAAGGTCTGGGTGGTGTTGATTGGAAATAAATTTCAGGAGAACAATTCGCAGTTTTCCTTCGTCTGACAATCGGCCGACTTATACTACTGCCACGTGTCCCGCAGCGATTACACAAAGAGCATCGCTTGTTTCTGTAATCCTCTTTGATTCTGCTTTTTGTATTAATTAGACTGTTTAGTGTGCTGTGCGAAGTGGAAGTGAATTTAGAGAATATAGAATTTGGAACGATGTCGGAAATATTTCTCAAGTTTGTGTAAATTCTTGGTGAAGTAATGAATCCTATATGTATCTATATTTTCGTAGTAGATTGCAAATTCGAAGTCCTGGGTTTCCCTGATTAGATATCAACTTCACGAGAATGATACGGGAGAAGTCGAAGTTCATTAATTCTACTTCGAGGGTCTGACAATCGGCCGACTTATACTACTGCCATGTTTCCTATAACAGTTATACAATGACCACCGTTCGTTATTATAATTCTCATCGATTACTAACAGTGTCTAAGAGCTAGTTACGCAGAAATTCGTAGGAATGTAGAATTTTATACAATAATAATAATAAAAAAAAATAATAGTAGTAATAAATAAATCGATCTAGCTTGTCTAAAATTCTGTCTATGAACATTCTCGAGAAATAAACGTTAATAGAATATGTATATTTATTAGCACTATATTTTGGAGAGTGTGAGAGAAGTATAAGAGGAAGAAACAGGAATAAAGGGATCCTTACCTCTTTGAGCCTCTCCTGATCCTGTAGGTAGAAGGCGATGTAAAATAGCGATAGGAAGGAGTTTACAAACTGAAACTGAAATACATAGTCTCTTCTGTATACTCTCTATTTGTCGTGGTGAATTAAAACGCACACTACAGAACGCACGAGACGCAAACTTAAATATACATAGACATCTCTGTACCTTCTACGCATAGGCAATTTCTTGTTTTTTTTTTTCGTTTTTTTTTTGTTTTTAAAAAGCACAAGCAGAAAAGTATTCTCGAGGAGAATCGGATATATCATGCAGCGACAGAGACAGCCAGAGCAGACTTTCGTTTGTTTCATATTGGATACAAAAGAAAAAGCCTCCCTTTAATGCTAACGTTTATGGTCCACCTCTAAGTTATACAATTGTGTGTTAATATTCACTTAGGGATCAGAGTATTTTCTTTGTTTTCGCAAAATACTGTTCTAATAAACGTTGAAAAATATATACAGATGTAGTTTCGTTGGACTTTCGCGATAGGAAATTTTTCTATTTCGTTTTGGATACACGGGAGTGTTTGAATACACTTCCTTTAAACAGGAAGTCATAGTGCTGTTTACTATTTTAAATTCTTGCAAATTTTAAAAATACGTTGGAATAAATGTCGTCTATTTTATTGTAAAATACAATTCCCTGAAATTCTAATAATTGAAAAGCAGTTTCTTAGATGAACGAAATAAATAACCAATTCGTCGTGGAAACTGAAAGAAAATAATAACTTTTCGATTTGGTTAGAGGAGGACTCGTAAGAACATCTATCACAACACATCAAGTAACTCTATTCATTGAAAGTGGAGAGAGTTCTTCTTTATTACCAGTGCCACCTTGTAGATCAGATGATTCTCGTACTCGGTGTCTAGTCGATAGTTTTCTGCGTCCAACACACAAAAATTACAAATACTATCTACCGTAACACGACCGCTCTCCAATATTAAAAAATAAATAACGAAAAAGCAGAAAATAAAATGGAAAATCAAAGGTAGACGAAAGGCTAGTTAAAGAAATAGAATAGTGAGAAGATTGTAGAGACAAGTGTATGATCCCTTTCACACGAACGATACAGGTATCGTCAAAAAGGTAAAAGAATTTATCAGCATCATGAAAAAGCTCCCTTCTTCTTTTCAGTGATATCAATCTCACAATTATTTATAAACTATTATTAAATCGAGTACACTTGTCGTGGTGTGAAAGAGGTCTAGCCAGTTCTAACCAGTACACCTCGCTCGTACGATATACAATATCCTTGCTATAGTAAAATACACCAATGCATTCACCTCTCGAAGGTCCGTTCATTTATATGTATACTCGTATTAATTAAGGAAACAGTTCTGAGTTCATTTCTAGAAGAAGCTAAGCCGTGGAAAGATTCGAGAACGTATATAACGCTGTAGGCCCTCGACAGCAGAAGGAAAAAGAAATAAAGAAAGAACTAGACGTGCACAGTGTCTCGTGAGAAGAATACATAAAATCGATTGCGACGAATTCGTACAAAAGACATTTCTTTCTGTGTCGAGAAAGAGATGTGCGATCGAGTTATTATAGCCAATACTATGGGAGGCAAAGAATGTACATGGTATTTTCTTTATATCGTTCTTTGTCGGCCCTTCGATATATCACACGTACCGATGTCGTTCAACCACACGGCGACCTTAAAGTAAGCCTCGTCCATTAAAGCTATCACCACGGCGAGGAGAACTTTTGGCACGTAGCTCAGCCAAAAACCGTAACCTCTGGATTCGAGACGGGCGTCCCACCAATCCTGCGACATCAAGTGTTTCCAGTGAGACGAAAGGTAGATCGATAGACGAACATTATCGTACGAAGTAACACGGGTGTATTATTTATATTATATTTATATTATTGTATATTGATCACGGCAACGTTTGAAAGAAAAGAAAGAAGGGTGAATTTAAATGAACTTATGGAAATCGTTGCACTGGCCACGAAAGTGACTATTTTTATTGCTTGCCAGGAGTTTTTTGAATTTTTGAAATGGTCACTCGATAATGAAATGTTTTCCTGTCGGACTAATCGATGATCATTTTTGTATTTTAGTAAAACACTTATTTTTTGCACAAATGCACCGAGCAATTATTATTGGTATTGTAATTAATATATTCGAACAAGGGAGAAGCGTGAATTGTTTTAAGCAGTGCTTTATGAAAATTGTCTGGAGGAAAAATGATCGAATGGGAGAGTTTGGAAAGCACATAGTTCTGCCGGGCAATTGAGTTCTGTGCGTCACGCTGAAAACTTTTTCCCAATTCCGGCGAAAGTTTCTTGGTGTAATGATAAATCGATCATGGAGCAGCTGGACTTTGTTCAAGTAATTTCGATTGTCGACGAAATTTCGACGTTCCCTCTGCGACAGCTTTTTCCCAGCAAACCTGACGAAACACCGATCGTTCCGCTCTTGCCACTTAATTAACCTGCTCTCCACTTCGTCGCGTCGCGTTAGTTCGTAAGAAATATTTGCAAGTGCGACTTCTGGCGGATCGCCAAATTCGAAATTCGACAACAATGCCGCTTGCAACGGAATTTATTTGTTTCACAGACGTCCCGGGGGAATTTAATAACGTTGGCAGATGAATAATTTCGAACGGACGAAATCGGTGGAATTTTAATGGAGAATTTCTTAAAAAAAAATTAATTAAAGTACTTGACGCGAAGTACCGGTTGTTTGGAATCATGGGGAATATACGTGCGTGGGAAGGTTCCTATTTTTCTAGTCAGAAATAAATAAGTTTGATTAAAAATAAAAAGTCGAAGACGATTGAATAATATGTAGTACTAATTTCTGAAATGAAATAATTAAATTGCAATGTGCTGGCGATACTTCGCAAGAATTTGAAAATTAAATATGAAGCAACGATTGATTCACGGATTCGAAAATATTATGAATATCGATCTGTCGCTTGTTTTGTTTCGTCGAATTAAGAATAATTATAAGTCAACCGACCTGTATCTGAAAGTTGAGGATCATCACGATAAAAACGAAGAATAAGCATGCTGCGATTATGGGGACAGTCACGAAATATCTGAACATATTTCTCTTCCACCTTGGATAAGTTGGCTCCAGTCTTCCCGTTACAGGTGATGTTTCCAGCGTACCCTGCGAACACCGAACGGCGAGAAAGCAGGAACAGTAAAGAGCTGCACGAATTAATTATTAATCCAACGAAATTTCTCGTCGATTTGGCGACAAATGAAGAAATAAAAGAGAAAACGTGGGAAGGATAACGCTAATGGTGTTGTCAGAGACAATCGTTTGGAAATTTACCGTGAACAGGGGTCTAGGCTCGAGAAGTAGATCGTCCCTTTGATCCAAGGTGCCCCACCTGTAGGCCAATTCGGCGCCCCTTCTCTTCCAGGTTTCCAGGTAAACGGTGGCCCAGATTACGTTGAAGACGGAGAATAGAACGTACGCTACGTCTTCCACCGCTTGATTCCTACCGATGATGCCGACCTGAGCGTCGAATTGAAACGGTATCGATGTTAATATGACGCCAGGTGTTCAAGTACTTGGGTCGCTAATTGGTATTATTTCATACTTAATATTAATATTTGTCACAGCTCTGTGAACGTGCAAAACCTTTCAATACTCGATCTTTAAAAATACATAGGTTTGTAGATTTATATAATAGGCTTGCACGTTTTGAAATAGATTCGGTTGCTGCGATAGTTCTTTTCTTATTTTATATAAAGCAACTTCGCAGTTCGTTCGCTTGAATAATAAAGGGTTAGAATAGTGTGGATGGTTCGTACCCAATATATGGCACCCACTGCAGCTGGAACGATTAAAGCGGTGGTGTAATGTCCGAGCCACGCGAAATACATGGTGATCTTGACTCCGAAGTATTTACAAATGTCGTCCAAGGGTTGAGGGCTGAGAAACGCCCGGACCCAGGTCCGTTGCAATTTCTCCAGCGCGGGTAATTCATGAAGGGGGAAGACCTGGTCGCATATTCAACATTGCATTCATCGAAATATTGATCATTTCTTTGCAACAAAGCTGCACTTTTAATGTCTACGAAAGTTCCTATTCAGTATAAACGAGGGCCAAATGGAAATTTGGAATGGAATGGAAATAAGAATTGTTCGCGATACTGGTTCTTATGAAAGGGTTAATTCCATACGAACGAGGCCGAGAGAACAGGAGAATAGAATTTATTAGATTTGCTAGCCGATAAACAACCTGAGAGATAATCCCAGAGGAAATGCACTTTGGAATAATTGCTTGACCCTCCACCATCTTGAGACCGGGTAGACTATGAAGATCCTGCGGGCCTGCCCTAAGGGTATGCAGCAGGTGTAAAACTAGCGACTGTCTCTCCTGAGTGGTGAAGAATTGTGCATCGTCGTCGCTCCCTTCGAAGCAGTTCGCCTCGGAGCCCACGAATTCCTTCAGTCCTCCGCCGTATTCTTGCCGCAGAGTCTTTGGTAGATGCACTTCCTCGGCGGCCTTCAACAGCCTACAAACGATTCGATATTGCGATATGCATCGGGTAGTCGAGATGGTTGAAAGATCCAGAATGTCTGCGATTAGTTATGCTACAAATATTGTCAATATTAGGTTCGTAGATGAAGTTTAAATATAATTTTTCCTGTATTCCCCGAGAAAACGAATTCCTTGGATTACGAACTTTGGAAATTTGGGAATTTGAACAAAAATCTCGCGCAATTCCTTAATTCTCTGAAATGAACGTTAACGTGCTATTTAATGGTAGGTGAAAATTGCTAGACAAATGTGTTGCACTTTGGGGACGAATATTGTGCACTTACACGGTGAAGGGGGCTGTCAAGTAAAAGCCATAACTATCTGACGATGTATGGTGTCGTACGTGCACCACTAGGCCCGGGGTCCCAGCCCGAAGTCGACCCAGAAGCCACATCAGAGTTTCGTCGCTCGCTCCGCTGGGGAACATCATTACGACGTCGCATTCCTAAACAGGTGACAATTAATAATTAATAGACGGTAGTAGGTATGGTTGTTGGGGGACCGTCACGATTTTTCGCGAATTTTCGCTTAAACGGACAGTCAATCAAATTTAATAGATAGTAACTATTAGAATTCTACGAATTTAAATTAACTTCTGGAAATCGTCGCACTGGCTACGAAAGTGATTATTTTTATTGCTTGCAAGGAGTTCTTTGAATGTTTGAAATGGTCAGTCGATAGTGAAATATTTTCCTGTCAGACTAACTGATGAACATTTTTCTATTTTTTGTGAAACTGTTATTTTTTGCACAAATGACACGTGCAATTACTGTTGGCATTATAACTAATTTATTCAAACAAGGAAGAAGCGTGAATTGTTTTAACCAGGGCTTTAAACAAATTTTCTGACGAAAAATGGTCGAATCGGTGGAGTTTGGCAACAAGACAGTTCTATCAGGCAAAAGTCAAAGTTTATAGAGTTCTTTAACAGACAGTTAATAGTATTTAATAGATAGTAACGGCTATGATTATGTGTACAGAATTCCTGCGAATTTTCACGTCAGAATTTGCGGGATTACTTAATTATCAATTAGTCGAGATTACGAAACCAAGAACTCCTTGATTGTTCTTGACAGATTTTCCTCCATATTCTGAAGACTTCGACTTCTCCGAGTCTTCGGAGTTCGGAAAATTCTGGCTATCCAAAGCTGCAAGTGCTTTCAGAGTTCCCAGAGGTGCGAAAAGTACACGCTTGGGCCCTCGAGTTCCCAAGTTTCCGAAGCCTTCGGAAATGCTGGATTCTCTAGAATTTCCAAAAGTCTAATACCGGACCCTACATATACACGACTGCCCAAATGTTAAGTTCCAAACATTTCTTGCAACACAGAAACACGTGAAATTCCCACGAATTTCAGAATCCTTGGAGTAACCTCCGGTATCCTTGGAATTTTTCAACTTCCCCGAGTACCTTACATCTCGTTAAATTTTCTGAATTTCTTCGTGCCCACGCGTCCTTGGATCTCTCGAGTTCCCATCGTGTCGAGAACACGAACAAATGTAATCGCACTTGTAGTCCAGCGTTCGTTCGCCGTTGAAGTAATCAGAATTCTCGCGAGAAGCGGCAAGGCGCGTGATTATCAACGAATCAGAACGATGGGGTTATTTCGCAGTTACCGCGAGACACGGTGGAGTTATTTCCCCACGGAACGCCGGGAACAGTAGGCCATCGGGCAGAACGAAATTCTGGCGCGAAGAGGAAAGTCGTTTGCCCTGGCCGCCGTCCAAACGACAGTAGATTGCACGGTATTGCCAATCCACGGGCGAAGATATCCCGATGGCATGCCTGACCTAATATCGCCGGGGAAATTTACCTCCATAACTGCTGCTACCACCCTTCTTTAGCAGGGTTGCGAGGGGTTCTTGTTTCGATCATTTTCGCGAATGTGACGCGGTTTACTGTTTGCCAAGAAATTCGTTTGTACATATTTGCTATTTGCTATTTTCTATTATTATTTAGCGAATTGTATTTTATTATATCTGGAATGAAAATAAAGAATATATATTTATATATGATATATTCGTGAAATATTTCTTTAACCTTTTACAATGAAACTAATCTTATCCGTGGCTGCGTTTAATTTAATATCAAGTTTCCTCGTAATTTCCCATTTCGTCGCTCCACTGTGTCACGCGTGTAATTGCGAAAAAAGAGAAACAGTTTTCCACGTGATACTCGACAACGGGGAAAACGGGGAAAAGTTCACGGGAGATACTACTGGAGTCTTTCGGAAAGCAAATGGCCGTGTGGATATGAAAAAAGTTGCGCAACGACTGGAAGCAACAACGGCGCGTAGGCGAGTGGAAAGTATGTTTGAACAGAGCTACCTTCTGGGAATGGGAATGACGGTCCTCGAAAGGTCAGTTACCAATTAACTGGACCACCGTGCAAAAGGTGGAACGGAAGTAGAAACGATGGATCGTTTGTTTAATGCAGAATAATGATTGCGGTTCACCTTTGTCGCGACACCTGTTGCGCCTGTTTAGTTTTCAGCTTAATGTCAAGACGTGGAATCAGGGGAAACTTTGAATTTGTTTGGCGCCGTGTGGGGGACAAATGTTTGCCCGTGTTCGGTTATCATGTTTGCCGATGATATCGAAGGATTAGACGATAATTTATTTATACTGATTAACATAATGGACAATCATTTGTCATTTAATAGCGTTCACTTGATATTTGTTTTTCTATTTCATTCTGAACTGATTTTTGTTGGAAGACCCTTCTGCTTCACTTTCGTTAATTTCTTCTAATTGCTATTAATTGTCCTCGTACTATCTACGTAGGAGAATATATTTTTATCGCATTGATGGAAAATTTTTCATTTTTTTTCATAGTCCCTCCATGCGATCACTATATCTGGCTTAGCTCAGACTAACTTTTATAATCGTGAAAAACTTCATAAGGAAGTTTCGATGTTGGCCTAGATTCTAGATTATTCGTTTACGCGAATCTACCTTAAATAGCAATGGAAGTTAATTATTAATTTAATCGAGGCATTTACATAATCTGCGTGGTTCGCTTTAGTTTGCAAATGAATGTACAAATGATTTATTCATGTTACTATATCTGAACGTAAATTTTAGAAGAATTATATCAGCCTTACTTGAACATTCAGAATTACGAAGAAGTTCGTTTGGAAACTCGATCTTATTATTAAACATTGCTTTAAAGTTATCTTGGACTATGCGAATGATTCTAATGTTGATTTCGAATGCTGCCTGTGACGAATCTGAAATTGAACATCGATTCGACGTTTCCTGAATTCGAGGATAGAGTACTGAAATGGTACTTGACCCGTGAATAAGGCCAACAAAGACGGGATATCACGATGGCTCTCTGCGGAAGCAAGAAATGGTACGTATCAGTGAACCAGCCAATAAACGTTATTTAGCGAATCTCTCCTAGGACGTGGAAATTTTGAACTTTGTGCAATGCGTTTGACTAAGGTATACGACTAAGGTAACCGGAGTCAAAGAATAAAGAATCGAAAGACCATAGCACCTTTTTATTTTCCTTATCCGATTTTTATTCCGTCACATATATTTCTCGTCTCTTTATTTTATTATATTCTTTTTAAATATTATTATACTCTTATTGGAATATAAACAATAGTTATTTGCTGTTTGCCTATTATTACTCGATACGTGACAGTCTACCGAAAATATTCCAACGAAGATTTATTTGTAATTTGTTTAAATACGACTCGCTTGGTAATCATAAATTTCCATAAAATATGCCAATAAACCTGTCGTCAATTATTTTCCGCAGGTCGAATCACCTTTTATGCCATTTTATCAATTCGCGTACCAAAGTATGTTAAATATATTGGAACGTTGCCTGAAATGATCCACGAAATCCATGCATAATGCAATTTCGCGATAGCCTATTACCCGATACAGGTTGAGTAAAAGCGAATTAAAGTGTGCTGTAATCGCGGTGCAATTATCTCGATCCGTTTTGAAATTTGTTTTACGCTCATGCACGCGTATCGGAAAAGAACACAGCCATTGGACACGTTGCGCTATGTACATATATACTTCATGCTGCCGACGTGAAATCGATAGCAAGTGGCTGCTTAATAATAGAAACAAATCGGTTGGCCAAGCTCGAAAAGGGAAGCTCCATGACCACGGAACCTGGTAACAGCATTTCTGTAATTTCATTTTCTATTTTAATTCAATTTCGCCTCGGAATTGACCAAGCGCAAGATCTTTGAATAGTTTGATTACATAGAGCTTCAAAGAAAGTACACATTGATATAACTCTGTCGTCTCAATTTATTGTAATTTTCGAACCCTACTTTTGTAGCGTATTTTTATATTGAAACAAGAGTTTCTGAAGAAACGTTTATTTTTAATGCTAGCATTTGTTTTCTTCAAATTGATTAAATTGTACTTTTTAAAGTCAATTTTTGATTGCTATGGTATTAATTATTATTATGCTATTAATCTGAGCTGTTCTTTTGCACACGGTTATGGTGTAAGCTGTTTATACAGGTGTGTGTACAAATCGATTTAACTTTTACATTCGCCTGAGTGAATTATTTGCGAGGACATTCTACGATGTGTGCGGAAGTTTCGTTTCTCTTTATTCCCGTTTCCTTGCGTTCTTACTATTGTCGCGCGTATATCTTTCCATGCCGTTCCCATTTTCACGAATATTTTTTATCCTCGCCGTTTCATGCATTTTATTCTTCGTCAGACGGAAGGTCCGCGTCATTTCATATTTTCCAACAATATTTTCGCTACCTACTCGCTTGTTTACGCTTCGATATATTTACCTTTACCTTTCCACCCTTAAATTCCTGCGCTTTTTATAGATTCACTTTCACCGAAGCACACTTTTATGATTCCGCGTCCCTCCGTTGGATTATTCTGTCGCGTTAAATTGGCGCAGATAAACGGAGGATAAATGAATGTTATAAAATATCGTACGCGACAAACGACACAATTGTATTCACAGTGGCGCAGTAAATACAGATTTATTTTTCGCTAGCCAAACGATTTTTATTCCGTGAAATATTCAACGCTGTACGTCCCTCAATATTTCCACGCGATTTTCCCTCTTTTATCGTTATTATAGCGGCGCCAGTGTGGCGTTGCTCGTACCGGAAGCGCAATATCGCGAGATGATCTTCGTGCAGCACCTTCTATTCCGTCGAAAAGTTTCGAGACAAACAAATGCCAGCAACCGATCAAACAAACCGCCCGATATTACGAATGGCTTATTGAAAGGATATTCTAACGAGAGGGGCTCGGTACGTTATTTAAATCAGGCTTGTTGCACGCTCTTATTATAATAAAACGCTCGTCGAAATGCTGCTTTCTTTTTTCATGTCTGTTCGCATTTGTTCGGTTGCTGCAATCGGACGCAGCTGGTTCATAATTTCTCTTTTTCTTCGAATATTAGCATCTTGGGGGGAATACTGTTTATTTATCAACAGTACTGACAGTGTTAGCGTGGGAAATAGTATCGAGGAATTAAGCAGTGGACTATTTTCAGGTCAATGGGATTGACGAAACAGTTCGTAAACTTTGTTACAATGAACTCTGAACACTCGAAGGAAGACTCTTTGGAAGTCTAACGAGTTCTGTTACTGTCGTTGTGGCTATGATTATTATTATTCATTATTACATCGTTCTTTTCATCACTATTATTATCATTTCTATTACCGTCGTAATTCCAAAACTTCCGTTATAACATTCAAGTAAAAATGCTACCACAGCAGATATATTTTGCAATTCTATCAAATAATATTTAATTTTCTCGCTGCCTTGCGTGTTATGTATTCTGTTCTTCTTCTATCTTCCCACTTTATTTCTTTCATTTTTCTTTTCCTTTCCTTCCCATGCTTCTTCCCTTCTTTTTTACCGTACAACATACTGCTGCTCCGTGTGTATGGTATACCAACGCCCATAAACTAAAGGGTTCTTGATGCCACCGATTAAAAATCGAATAAATAAATCGATAAAGAGATCGTTCTTTTCGCGTACCCTTGCAACGTCCGTGTCGTTCAAATTTTCCATCCGTGAGAAAGCACACTTCGCCCCGTTTTTCCAAGCATAGCCGCCAATACCGACGCATCGGCCGATCAATAACGATAAAATCAATAGCCGTTGAACGCGTGCACGTAAACAGGAAAACCATTTCCAATTATAAGCAGGAAACGCGGCGGCGACGATAAATAACGAGAATCAGATCGTACAAATGCGTTTACACGTCTGGTTGGCCGAAGCGCGATGGGTTCCCACGCGAGGTATCGATTTCAATCGGTCAGAAATTCCATATGCACACAGATGACGAGGCATTCAGATGCATATAAGGAACCGGAAACTACGCGCACAATAACGGACGATTAGTTTTTCCGCTCGCGTTCGACCATCGTGTTCTTCCCGCGTCACGGATAATTCGTGTTTGACAATAGCCGAGTAATTGGGGAATTGGGCCCATCGTTCACGTGCAATCGCGAACGTAGGCGGAATTCTCGGACGATGGAAATCGGACACGATAACGATGGAAATTCGATTGCACACTTGGGAAATAATTATTAATTTTTATGCTTTCTTTCTGGTCAGCTTTTTTCGGTCTTGATTGTTGCGGTGCGAGTACCGAGCTTTCTTCGTTGCTTTTCGTTTCGAATCTTTGGTTCTTCAAGCAGCATGCGTTGCACCGTGTGCAATTGTGTATAGGAATTATTAACACTTTAAAAACCGGGCACGCCAATTGGCGACCTTAACAATATTAGCGTTATCTTAACACAAGTAAGCACGTCAGAAGGAGAAGCCGGGTTTGTGTTTCCCATAACATAAGGCAGGATAAAATATACATATATGTGTAACGAATGCAAAGTTCCTTTACGTATTGACTGCTTCCCAAAATATCACACGAAAATGAATGAAAAATGAATTTTACAACTTTAGGTGCGTAAAATAGGTAACATAAAGTGTAAATAGTTTTAGAAATAAAGATTTATAATTATTTTAATCATATGTGAATCTAATAATGTTGAATAAGTAATGCATAAATTATAATCAAAAGCTCCGTAATATGTCCTTAGCCCTTTCCCTACGGCGGTCTATTCCGCCGAAGCGCCGCCACGAAACGGGACCACGTGTACGTGTATTTTCCCTTCAATATCTAAATTACTTCACAATACACAAGAATTTGAAGAAACGATCAATTCCATTTTATAAAAATGCCCCGGTAACAGGTCACAGGTTCATAGGAAAAACCCCAATTCGTTAAAGTGTTAAAAAGAGTTCAAATGGATTCGTAAAGTTCGATTTCATTTAAACAGTGGAGCTTCGCGACTCCTTTGAAATTGTACAAATTAGACACTTGCCGCAAATGGTTGCGATTTATATAAATCGCGACCCCTTCGTTCACTAACAAGAGTTTGTAATGTATTCGCCACCAATACAACTGTATTAGTTTCATTATCTACTAGGCACCGAAAGATTCATGCAAACAAATATATTTAAGCCTCCGTCGTCGCAGCCATTGTATCATACAACCTTATCCCATCTCCGTTTCCTAAATCCCTCGTCATACTGCCCTATGGTCCTTAATTATCCACAGCCCCTTGAAATTCGCCCTCACCGTCCCTACTACATCATTTCCAACACCCTTTAAAAACCCAAGGTTCCCATACTCTCGAGCTCGGATCATTCAAGAAAACTCCACTGCCAAGATCACAGTCCAAGCGTTAATAAAACCTCTTGAAAAATCCAAGTTAGAAGGAAAATTTTCTCTGTGTCCGTTACAAGTCTAATTGAGAGAAACATCGTGTGTCCACGTTGAATATTAATAAATTTAGCTAACAGTTAAAAGAAACTGACCTTAAACCCTCACTACCTTACCTGTCCCCAAATAAAGCACGCGAGGTGTACAGAAACTAACTTCCACGCTATTTTCGGTTAAATCGTTCAAGAACATACCTGAGTTGGAACCTTTTGTATCCATAGGCGGCGGGGGGTCATCAAGTGGCCGGTGCATGGTATCTTTCGCCTGAGCAGGCGAGAAGCTGCAAAAAGAAACGACGATGAAGAATCGTGTACTGTTATCCAACTGTCGAACGGCGGTGCACGGCGTTCGTTAACGAGGCACGTCGTTAGAGACGCGACGACCGCGTCAATTTTTGTCCAAGGATCCAATTTTCCCCGGGGCCGATGGAGGTGTACACGTGGCTTCCTTAATAAAGCGGCAAATTGCGGGGCTGAAATAGCCCGTGTAATTGATGGGAACGCGAGCATCTCGATAGCGAAATGCGAGTAACGCCGCGTTAATTAGTCGTTAACGCGTTAATTAATCGGGGAACACGCTCTTCAACCGCAGAAAATTCGTACATAATTTCGTTATTATATCTAAAGTTTATTACTCGCACACACGTACCCGTTCAATTCGTGTTTAATGTTCGCTCGATTAGATACTTTCCCCGTTTTCATTTACCGTCAATGATACCCTAAGCTTAGGTACCCTAAGCGAAAGTGGGCATGAATATTTAAAGACGAAATAAGTATCCAGTTCTGTTGGCCGTTTATTAAAAATGTATTACAGCAGCTCCACAATTACTGTTCCCCCGCAAATGTAAACTACGAATGGACATATCGTTTTGTCATAGTCAAGTAAATTCACACAGCTCCACCTCTGTGGATGATATAGATACCCGATACGGGCAAATGAACTAGGAGGAAGAAACGACAAGATCATCCAGTATGAAAGAAGAGAATAGTAACGAAGAGATCGTTAACGAAACACTCGAGTTCTCCCACGGGCGACGATAATCCTTATCATTATATCGAGTCATCGGTATTTCTCTAATGATTACGCGAAAGGTATAAGAATATCGTTGCAGGGGAGAACCATTGAAACCACTGCAGGGTTTGAAAGGAAAGAGAAGAAAAGGATGAGGGAGAAGTGCAAAACCGTAAACCGAAGATTCTTAATGAATCTTTCATTGTTCGTTAATAAATAAAAGTCAGACTGTACGGTACACGGTATCGCCATTGATAATCGCCCATTCTTCGCCAATTAAGCTCTTTCGTGAAACGTTGCCTCGAATCTCTGGTAAAAATGGAAAATGCCAAGCTACTGCTGAGTCAGAATTCGTTGCGGCAAATTTCTGTACTTAGTACGCAATGGGTTTGGACATTTTTCAGGAAAATAAACTGTTCCTAATTATATTCTATATTCCAGAGCAAAGATTCTATTAAAAAAATTAATTCCGTGAGATTAGAATGTGTACAAGTCATGTCGGTTTAATTTATCAGAAACGAAAGGACAATATATGAACAAAAATGAATAATTAATAGTAATACTATTTCTGTCCAAAATGCCTCTATACTGAATAATAATTTCAAATTATTATAAATACATTCTTGAAAATATTAAAAAGTTAATTCGCGAAGAAAAGAACTGCCCATATTTTCCGACATGTTCGACGTTAATAATATTGTATAAAAGTCTTCGTTTTACGCGACAACGATTGACAGAATCGAGGAATGCATTCGATACAATGGGAAATCGAGATAAAAAGAAGGAACAGAGGAATCGAGGAATAAAAGTGTGTTTCTAAAGGTTGGAAAAGGATGGAGGAGAGGATTCTCGCCAGTTTTCGCGGTGGACTCGGCGAACAGATAGAAATGTTAAAAATTTATGGCCCGGGGCGGGACAATCTTGACGATTCCGTTTCACCAGGAAATCTTTCCAAGGATGTCCCGTATCAATGGAGGCGCAGGAGAATTTCTCATGGCCATCTTCGTATCGCACAGCCGCGATAAAGGAAGTTTCCCGCTGGCACGCCGGAGGCAATTTTCTGGTCAACGGCTACGAGCTTTGCAACTGCTTCTTGAACTTCTCAATTTTTCTATTTCAACTCTTTCAATTTTTTTGTACCTCCCTCAGTAGTTCTACGTTTGACTAGAAATTTTAATCGATGCAGTGAAGGAAAGTTTGAGGAAAAATTAATTTCCCTAAAAAGCCTCAGGTAAGTTCACGTCGAATCAAATTACTCTCGTCGAATAATTCATTTACCGGCTATTGTAGCCCTGTAAAATATCTCACCCCTTTCCTGAGAAACACGAACGTATATTCAATACATTATTCCTCTAATACATTATTTCGTGTGCCCAACAGCGCGATTCCATCGTGACTTGTCTTTTTTCTTTTCTTCCCGACGTTTCACGATCTTCGACGATACACGATGCTAGTTTCTCAAGGGGATGGAATTCCCTGGGGTGGCTCGATTTTTGTTGTTCTTCGCGAGGTGGTTGATGCAGGGCATTGGGGAGAATCGATATATTAATTTTAGAGAAAGTTTAGTAGTCGGATATTTCGTTCATTTTCCATCGAGACGGTGGAAAAATGTATGTAATGCGTGAATTTAATTTTCCTGATAATTATTAGAAATGCCTCTCAGTTATGGTTATGATGTTAAAAAATAAAGAAGGAATTAAAAATTGTTCTAGCTTTACTGTATTCGTTCTTTTACCATTGATCCACTTCTGTATTGTATTTAATCCTCTAATTGAATTGTCTCTGTTCGACTTGGATTTGTTAACAATTATGTTCTTTATGATAGCCTATTTCCTTAAGAAACACTCTGGAATCGAGACAATGTTCGAATTTTTCTCCGTTGAACGTATAATTATTGGAATAACTTTCTGCGGTTAGTGAAATCGAAACAGGAAATATCAAAATTTAAATCAGTGTGATTTGTGATTGCAGCATGAAAATCCCAGATAAATTATTCTGAAACGAAATATCGAGTGATAAATTTGTATCATTTTCTACAGTATTCGCAATTTACCATTTACGACAGAATCATATCATACGGAATTATTTGCATACAATATTTAATAGAACAGACTACATATAATGAACTACAAGTTTAATTAAAAAAAAGCAACCAAAAAAATAGGAGAAGTAAGATATATCATATTACCCAGGAAAAAACTGACAAAAGTCCAGAATGATAATTAAAACTGTGTCGAACAGTATGCTTGAGGATGAAAGGATGTCACAGTTCATATATACATATTTACTAAGAGATATAACGTTTGGCTTGCTTTCAACAAACACTTGTTTCCATTGTTAAAACAGGCCTGAATGAAGTATTAAAGAAAAGGACGGATTTGCTCCACATTCAGTGCCACATAAATATCTTCAAATTTCTTTTCGCTTCTTGCAAGGTTCTGTCGCCCAGTACAATGCGGATACTGGAATGGAATTAACGAGTCCTCGAATTTCTTGTAAACAGTGGCAATGAATGCGAGAAAGAAAAGATAATGAATAGGATAGGAGGAGTATTATTACCGAATGAGCCATAACTTTGCTATTGTTTTGCGATCAAATTTTTATGGACTCTATTTCCCCATTCAAACCATTCAAAATGAAAAGGGAAGGAAATTTCCGTCAAATTAACGAGCCTGATAGAAGCCAACATAGATCTATCGTAGGGCGAATAATGCTGTATATTTTACTTCAAAAAGATATGGAGAAAAATATAGAAGGGAATGATGCTGAAAATAATTTATAGTGTTCCCGTAAACATTGAGGAGTTCCTGATAATTATACATTTTCAAAAGGAAAGAAATATTATCTACCAGACTGCTGGTTGTCTTCAAATTTAATTTAAACTGTTAATTTAACACGAGTGAATAATTATCTTCAAGATACGTCGCAGTATTTGTTTTAATGATTCTTTTCGAGATCGATTGAACAGGCTTCAAGAAGTGTCGCTATCTATACATAGAGTTAATGTACCATGAAATATCAAATTGTCATGAGCTCTGTGTGCACCATCGACGAGATCGATGTTAAACGTGACACTTCACGGTTACCGTATCGATCCCCGTGTTCCTTTGCCTTTCGAACCATGCTTCTTTACTGGTGTTTACCGGTGACACGTGCTTTTCGAGCTGTAGTAGGTACTCTTGCCGCGTATGGCTTCGTGTTCCTGACCCTAAGCGACCTACACTGCTCGCCTTGTTCATTTTCACCAACCTGTTACCAGGTGTTTCGCGTTCATTTTATTTGCGGAGGATTCTGGATATCAATATTCTCGATGTTCGAATGAAATCTGCCCTGTTACCATTTACAAGTCACAGAAGTACCTAAACATAGAAAAAAGCACCATAGGAATTCGTTTCCATTAATTTCGCTTATCCATTCTCAGGTGTATTAAGCTTCTACTTTGAAATTAACCTCCCCTATCGAAACTAGAACTGTCCAGACAACGAATCAAAGATATCCATTAAGATCCCCTATCGATTAATCGCCAGGATTATAAAAAGGAATACAGGTGCAATTAGCACGGAGTAATTAATGTTTCGTCCGATTTGTACAACTGGTTGGCTGTAATTATTAATTCAATGATTGAAGAATAAATAATTCAGTGATTCTTCTTGGGATCGTACGTGGTAAGACGTTTAACATTCACTCTGTGCATAGAAAATCCATGGTCTGTGCACACGGGGTCAAGCTGACCCCATATATATTTTCATATATCTTGTAAAGTTTTCTTTAAAAAGATAGTTATTTTTATTTTATTTTTATTAAGTCATAAGAAATGCTTATTTTATTCAAAAGCTATAAAATAATTTAAATTATATTATACATATAAAACATTTAATCAGCAGCATCGTCTGAAATGATTTCATTGCATATTAAAATGACTGGGGTCCATTTCACCCCAATGCACAGACTGAAGATAATGTCGATGCATGCCAGAGTTAATGTCGATGCATTTCGATGGTTGGCTCATTAATAATTGATTATTCGAACACGGGAACGAACACGGGAAATCACTCGAGCGTCTTCAGGTGTCTCCATTCTGTGCATCGACGACTATAGTCGTTTCCGAAATGCTAGCACATCTCATTTCATCGGCCAATAGAGGGGGATGGAGACGGAGAACCCTTTTACATCACGTTCAAGCATACATACCAACCCTTCGCAGCAACGTGCCCGAGAAAACGTGTACAGGGTGGAACGGGAATAGGTGGGTAAACTTTGGACGAGTTTATTTTACTCGCTTGAAGGGTGAAAAAGGGTTACACAAGCAGCAGTCGAAAATACATCCCCCTTGAGATATAAACCTTTCTTACCCCGTTACATTCTCGATTACCTGGTTAAAGGAATCGCTGGAAATGATTTCTCAAGCTCACAGATTTACTAAATAGATTTTAAAATATATCCAATTATTTCTCTGGCAACCCTGTGTGTAACATCTAGCAATAAACACGCAGGTATCAATGTACACCTAATCGAAATGTCAGATTTCCCGATCTATCTTCCTTCATTTCCTATGTTTGTATCGTTTGCTTTCACGCTACATTGGGGTGGCCTCCCCTGTCGATGGAAGTAATTAGAAACTCTGTTTGAACTATCTCAATGGTTATTCCTGGCCAGGTGTTCGATATTATTTTAATTAGAGGACGCATCGGTCAAATATTCGCATGCTTTTCTTTACTTCATTTATTTTCGCGAATTCAAAGGATGGCTGTTTATTGCAGTTTACTCATTTCCCATTTCGATGTATCTTTCTCGTTTAAGTCGCAGAACCTCGTGCACACTGGGCACAGAATTAACGCGATTGTATTGCTTTCAAGATTCAAAGATTTTTCGCGAAGGTCTTCGATTTTCATTGTTCACATTAATTCAAAGTTCGTCGAAGTCAATTCGAGATGGCAATTAAAATTGTGATCAGTTCTATAAGTAGCATTAGCGTTATTTCGGTGGGTCGAAATATAGTATGGTTTTTCTACTGGCGAGGTCTGTGCATGAACGGACACTACTACTTGATGTTTTATACAGAATACTGGACTGTCTGTTTGAACAATTTTTTTTCCCCCGATAAAAAGTCCACCTTTTTTACACGTGTATATACTGCAACACTGTCCCCGTTCCATTCTGCATTAACGAGTTCACACACATCGTTAACCACTGCTGGGGGTCACTGTACTAAAATTATTTCCCCTCACTCGTCCTGTTTTTAAAAAAGCGTTTTCCCCTGCGATTAATCCTCAAGATCGATATCCGTGTACTTCAAGATATTTTTATTTTTCGCATTCAGGTAACACGCGAAAAATTCTTGTTAACCGCAGGCTTGTTTTCGCAGACTTTCGCGTATTCTAGGATTAAACATAATTGCAATACAAATTGTAATACCGTATCAAATTGAAGCATTCATTTCCACGCTATTTATTATATATTATAATATTCTCGATATCTTTATTACCATCTAAATATTAACTTTCTCACGCCTGAAACAATCACAAGCTCGTGCACAATCTGATTCAGGATTCGGCAATGAGAAGTAAAACTTTCATCAAGATTTCAATCTCCCTGCGATTACCCTCACTGAAAGAGGAAAAGGAAAACCACCCTGCAGCGATCCTGCCTCGATATGCCTAGGCTTATTTCCTATTTCGTTCGAAATTCTGTCGACCAGAAGGCCGATATTCCCCCTGTCTACACGGTATCGTACCGTCCAATAACAATAGGGCCGCATTGCGATACAAGATAGTAAAATTGCGCAAAATTCCCGTAAAATTGCGCTGGTCGGTTTACTCGTATCGAGAACGCGATGTGAACGAGAATTCACGATTATCGCGGCGCTCTTTTGAGATTTTTGGGGTCACGTAACGTCAATGTTCACGCGATCCACGGCGAGAATTAGAGTGGTGGATAAGTGCGTTCAAGGGGTGACTTGGTGGCACGCTCTCTGGCTTTAATTTGCACCCCTTCACCCGAGGATGCTCGTTAATCAACGCCGCGAGACGCAACGCGGAACTGATGATAAGGAATCTTGTTGTGTCAGGATTTTGTAATCGTGGGCTGTTTTTTTCTTTTTATGCCGTGACTGTTAATCTCGAATTGAATACATTATCGCGAACAAAGTTCGCGGATTGAGTGGAGTTATCATTTGTCGATAGAATTTAGATAGATAGGTTTCACTGTTGTTAACACGTTCGTGGACAGTAAGAATTTTAATGAGATACAAGAATAGATAATATGTATGATTTATTACGAGTTTATTGTTATTTCGTGCTTTTAGTGTCAAGAAATTAACATTCATGTCATTGTGCGAACGTGTTAATTATTTTGCTTTATTTTGCGATGTGAGTAATGTTTACGCAGTGTACGAATACATTTCTCGATGTTCATTTTTTGTTTTGTTGTTAGTTCGTTCTTTATTATTATATTTATATTATGTATTATATGTTATATAATTATATTTATATTATATTAAATATATTTATTTTTGATTCTATGTATATCACAGGAGATGGAAGTTGGAGTTTGAATGCTTGGCGATTATCGTGGAAATAATTCAGGGGAGGGTATTGAAACACTACCTGCTAGAATAAAGTCGTTTAAGTAGGTGAATCCAATTACTGCGAACAATGTAGACAGTGAAGGCTCTGGGAGAGACTCTAGATAGAACGTTTAAATACAGCGGCATCGGCTGAACAAATGAGTGACACGATTAAATCGAATAAAGATGCTGAACAAATCTAACGATACAGCATAACATCGAAGGGCTCCACATTAATTACAAATACCTCATATGAAACTCTCTAATTCTCCAAAACTAACAGCAGACAGACATTTAAAAGAAACAAAAAAGATCACCATCAAACATTCCTATATTTAAAACCAGACCAATAAATAACCCTTAATCTTAACTCCCCCAAACATATCCTTTCTATCCATCAACCACTTCCACTTATTTCCAGACGTAACCCCAGGAAGGGTTCCAGTGATCGTCGATCTTGATACAAAATCTCCTACCGAAAGGTCAATCCGTGACCGATCGTATCTCGACATATTGTCGTAGGGTGAAGAAACTCGTTCACTCGACATCGAGAGACATAACCCGATTGGACGAACCGCCAGGCATGACGTCTAAATTCCAATCGAGACCGCACTGGTATCGCCGAAATTTGCACGAAAATGCAATGCCCTCAGGCGGCAATGCGCTTTAGTAGTGGAAGCTACACGCGATTACCGATCCCCCACCTTGCGGTTATCCACCGCGAACGAAACGGCGAAAATCTGAAAGCGTCGACACGAGGAGAGCCGATCGGCATCGAGCAGAACGTTCAGAACGCGGTTACGAAAGAACCGCGAACCAAGGCATGCGTACACAGTCGAGTCGAGTCGAGTGCAAGCGGAAAAGAGGGATGAGCTTAGCTGTGAGGGGGTTCGCGGGCAAAGAAGAAGGGGTTGAGTAGCGGGTGGGCGTGTGTACGAACGATTTTCGGATGGGGAATCGATCCCAGAAATAAAAGGCGATCACTCACGATCATCATCGTGCACCTAGCTTCGAGATTGTTGCGAGTTTCGTAACGTCCCCTAGTTATAGGCAACCGATTGTCCGGTCACCTTTACGTGCATGCACGGTCCACTGTATTTACACGGACGTCGGGAGAACGCGCGCAACCAAAGCCGTCGCGTCGTCACAGCATCCTTGCTGCGCGCACTGCGGCGGTGGACACTGTTTCTTATGTTTTTTTTGACTGAAACGTATAATTGCTAGGGCAAAGAAGGACACTCCTGGTACCAATGCATCGTATATAGGAGTGTTGTTAACTATTACGAACGACTGGGCTAGTACTCGGTCCCCGTTATTGCGACTGTTTATCGCTCGTGATATATGCATATATACATATACATATATGTACTATGGATTAGGAACAGTAGGTCTTTCCCCTGTCATTCTAACGTCGCGTCGAAGGAACTCTACTGGCTTAATTCTATTGTGACAGTGACAAATGAGTGTAGTATATGGGGTCAGAGGATAAGGCACCCGAAGACTCACCCTTGTCGAGAGTTTCTTTGGCCGCGTGTATGACCTTCCTCCGTCTGAGACCGTCGCCCGCGAGGGGGGTCGTCATCGTGCTGGAAGCGGTGCCCGTTGTTTTTTCATCTTCGTCACTGTTCGCGCATTCGCCAACGGTGGTCGATGCACGGTGGTCGAGGAGATTGATCGGGGACCCCTCGCCGCCTGGCATAGTGTCCCGATTTGCAGGACCGTCCCGTCCTTAACCGAGGACCTTTGCGCCTGAACTGAACTCGCTCCCTCTATGCGATCTCTCTACTCGTTTCTATTCGGCCGCGCACTGTCTTCGCCCTTCGGCGCCGCTGCAGCATTTCGTGGCGCTGGCCGCGCCGTGGCGCCACCCGTACGTTTCGCTGCCACGAGACGAAATTCTCTGAAAGATTTTGCAATTTTCCCCTGTTAGCAATACGGACAGTTTAAATGTGTTACTTTATGCTCATTATTGTTTGAATGGTAACTACGATCAATTTTACAGAATGATTGAAGAAAGTTATCGAGCACGGCCGGGATTGCGGTAGTTATTGCAAGTAACACTGGATTTGTTTGTAAGTAGAGCGAGTTTGAATTAGTAGTGGCAGTGGAACTTGGAAGAATTACGTGGTAGTGTCAGCGTAAGGAACTTTTGGAAGACTGTTTGAATGAAGATGGATTATGTGCAAAGAGTGCTAGCTTCAATTATTGCAGGTAGGAAAGTATTATAATTGTCGCCTCTTTTCTGCAATATTTCAAACAAGCCAAGCATTTCAACAATATATAGAAAGAATGAAGAGTGTTTCATCTGCCCTATCATTGTTAACAATCACCCACAAACTAACGACTACTGTGTCAGTTTATCTCAACAAGTAACTGCCTTGTCCATTTTCTACGATTTACATTTAATAAAAAAAAGAAAGAAGGATATCGCAGTGCGTTTAACGTGGGTTTAAAAGACTGTTGAAGAATTTACCTCAAGGATACGAAATTGAAACGCGTGTTTGTCGCGCTTGTACCATTGCGCCCCGCGATGTCGACGCTCTATGATTCACTGCCGTTTTTCCCCTAAAGCACGGCAACATTATCGCGTTTACTGCGCCATCTATGGCGAACTTTAAACGCGACTCGCGATCGATTGTGTACAACGCCATTTCTCGCCCGACTACACGTTGCTACTCGTGCCATTTTTTTCTACTTATCCCTTTTTCCCCTGTCATTTTCCACGCCATGTGACACCGCCGGAAATCTCTATAATACCGCATGAAAATTAGGTTAAGGGTTCAACTGACATTTACGCCTGTTACGTAACCCGCCTCCTCTTCCATATAATATTCGCAAATGTAGGCAGCATTCAACGGTACCGAAATCTATTTATTATTTGAAAATGTGTCATGTAAGTATATTGAAATAAAAATGAATGGAAAATTTTGTGAAAAAACTCGTTGCTTTCTCCTCTTTGTATGTTGTTCGAGGGAAACATTAAGTAGAAATAAATGTATGATATATTTAGTCAGGAATAGTGATGTATCGATATTCGATACAATTGATCGACTATTTCGTCCTTTCGAGTAGACGTGAACCGGAAAGCGAACATCTGAACACTATATTGCCTTCGATAGTATAGGAACGTTTCGACGCGTCAAAAGCGTTGGATTAGTAGTACCTGATGAGGGAAATTGACTCTCTCTACGGTGTCAAGGGCGCGTTTAAAATTTGAACTGGCGTCGGTCTATTTCGGGACACCGGCCGAGTAGATTAATTCCTATTTCCGGAATCGAAGTGGCCATCAGGAGTAACAGTGGTGTCGTACTCCGTGGCACAGATATCGACGGGAATCGATGGTACAGGACCCGATTGAACGTAGTAGCACGATGGCGCGGGAAAGCGTAGCTATTGGAAAATGATCGTAATGTGACTTCCGCTTTCGTAATTTTCCCCGTCGAATGTGTTGATTTTCACGAGGCATTTTCAACGATTTTTCGCAACTCAAATCTGGGGACCTCGAAATGGAATTTCAAAGACGCGTCGAACTAAATTGACGGTCCTATTGTTTCTCATTGTATTTACTATTTGCAAACTATCGACGCAGTATAATTAAATTAATTTTTGCCCATGTATCGTACCTTTCCATTACTATTAATTCGGACTATCGAGATTGCAATAAATCTTGTTCCGCACGCCCGATCCTCTCCTGTTTTTTGAACAATTTAATTTCCTCTTCTGCTAATAATCAGATAAATGACAATTAATGCCGTCCGTGATGCACCTCGCCAGATTGTCGCGATAACAATGAAATTTGCCGGCAATTCGAGCGTCGTCAGGAAGTTTCTATGAAAAACAATGGAACGTTAATTAGAAGATATGCCAGCGGGCTGATGAACTCCATTGAACTTTGTTCCCGGGAGTTTGCCGGCTCAATTTAACGCGAAAGGGTCGCCGTTCGAAGAAGTTGTCCGTCTTCCCTTTTGAAAGGAAAACGCGCAGTGTATCCCCGCCAATCTTCCTGAAATCGCCGGGCTACAATAAGAGAAATGCTATTCCTGGCGCTGTTCTCCGCCGAATGATTTAATCCCTTCTGCCGCTGCGATTCCTCCTCGATTCTTTCCCTTTGTGCCTCGAATCGGGGTCAGAATTTCGACTGCGACTCTCGAAGTGTAAAATGCGTGCTGCAATCATTTTTTCACCGCATTTCGCCAATTAAAGAAATTTTATAGCACGACATTAGCACCGCAAATATTGTTCCAAATAATAAATCAATATTGGTGCAACAATTACATACTTTAAAGTGCCACTGCGAAATAGAACTTCTTTTAATCAGATTCTCTTTCCAGCGTTGGTACAAACTGAAGGGGGTTGTTAGGTTAACTTGTTTCAGCTCCAGGAAGTCAAAGAACTCGCAGGATGTGTCGCGTGCAAGGCAGATCGTTGCTTTCTCATGTTTTTATTAAAATACTTAAACGCTTAACTTACACGTATACCAGCAGTAGGCAGTAGGCAGAATTAAGTTAAATAGGCTTAGCCGTCTATCGTTATTTTATAGGGACGCCAGCAGGGCCTCCGTTTCCGCTTTCGAACGGGGTCGAAGGGCGCCGCAAGAATCCTCGGCCACCCTTTCGCCGAAAACAAGCGTCGCGACGCACAATCGATTCGTCGTCAAGCACGAAACGTGCCTCACTTTCATTATCGAACCGGTTCAACCCCTTAAACTGGGGTATCATGCTACACTACTTTCTACTCCTTTTTTTACAACCCTCTCGCTCTCTCTCCCTTTATAATACATTTGGTCAATCTCAACCACCCGCGAGAACCAATAAATAATTTAATAAAACTCTCCAATGAAAGCCAGTCGCCACATCGCTCCACCATTTTCGCACGGTCAACGTTAACGGCCGCAATAATACAATGTTTGATCCAGCAACGGGCGAGCGTTGCAGGATTGCGTTAAATTAGGTAAACGTTATAATTTAATAAATAATTGACGAGACACGGTACGAAGATCGCGACCCAACGAAAGCCCTCTATATACAAACGATCGATATACCGGGTACAACATCGATCCTTCAAGAGAACCACACTTTCTCCACATTTCTCATCGCCACGCCGCACTTCATCCGAATCGATCATCTCGACTGGGCCTCGTCATCACGCAACGACCCCTGTAACAGATCTCCGTCATGTGCGAGACCTTGGTGGTCGTCGACGTTCGCAGTACCTTTCCAAGCATCGATTCCGTCGAGTTGTCCGGGACGGTGGTGGTATTAGCCTTCGAACTCGGGGCGACGATGGAATCCGTCGGCGAACGGTCGGTCGACGAACTCGTCGCGTTGACAGAGGTCGTGACGTTTCGCTCCAAGGTCGTTGCGTTCTCCAGATCGATACCCGTCATCGAGACGACCGTCTGCGTTGGCGTCTTCGCGTCCACGTCGACGTCCGTCGTGTTCTGCGCCCCGTCGAGGGTCGTCCTGGTGGTTGCCTCGGCAATTTCTGTCGTCGATTTTTCCTGAATAGAAAACTCGGTCTCCAGCATAGGCGTGGGCATCGTTGTGGCGATTTCGTCCGGATCTCCTGCAACTCCGTCGGTCGTCTCCTCCTCGGCGCTTTTCATCGTGTCGAAGATCGCTTGAACGTAGTCGGTAAGCGTACGAGCGCTGGCGTCCTCTTTACTTTTGGTCACCAAGCCTGGGATCGTGGCCGTGCTGGATTTAGATATTGCTTTTGCGTCCTGGTTCCAGGGCGACGCTTGGGAGTGATCGAAGACTGACGGATACCTCACTTCGCTCCATTTTGCCCGGTGATTCTTCGGATGATGGCCGTCCCTTGGATTTTCTTTGCGTACCGATTCTGACGCAGTTCCTGGTGAATCTTTAATTCCCAGGTCTGACGTTTCCGAGCCTGTTCCAGTTAGATTAGACCGAACCTCGTCGCTCTGACTCCCCGAGGTATCCTCGTTCTGTTTAATCGTCAACTTTTCGGCAATCGATCCGTGGCTCAAGGTGTTCTTAATACCATTTTGCTCCCAGTTCTTCGTCGACTCCCAGACGTTCCCTTTTTGTTTGTCGTCGTTAATCTCCTTTTCAGGTTCATTTTCGCCGTTCGTCTTTGAAACGTCTCGAGAGTCGTCGGTTGCTTTGGAGAACGGGTCGTCGAGAGAAGGTCTCAGGGTCGTTGTTTCTTCGGGGTTGTACGTGGTTGGCACTGTGGTGATTTCGATCTCGGTTGTTTCTGCGACGTCATCGATCACCATGGGCGTGGTCATGGCTGGGGCCATGGTCCACGCGACTTCCGGCACCTCGGTGGTGGTTTTCAATAGATCGTCGCTGTTCTTGAGGATTTCTGTTAGAAAGTCTTGGAAGGTCGACTTCTCTGGCGCCCTGGTCGCTGGTGCTGGACGTTTCGGTTCGCGGACTGGGTTGTACTTGTATTGGTCTTGAAACAAACTGTTCAGAGCCGAGTTGAAGTGCTGCGACTCGGCCGTGACGAAATCGTCGACGGCTGGTCTGACACGAACGCGGACCCTTCTCCTTCGCCCTGTCTGGAACAAATTTTACGAAGTGTTTACGATCCCTTTACGATATCGCCGTGTGTTACTCATTCACGCGGCAGTTGCTTTTTCATCGAATATTACTAATGTTGTGCAAGTCGGACGACTGAGCAATTACTCTGCGTTGATTCTGAGAATCGTTAACTTTGCAATCTGTGCTTGAAAGCTTCTTTTTCAAAGGAGTTTCACGGTGTCATATTCCATATAACGAGTTGTTCATCCTTCCCCCAAGACTGTCTACGCCACGATAACTTATACCGATATTAATATCCCCTATCTCTCCCCCTAAGCATCTCCTAGTCTTACACTAATATTAAATTTCCCTTCTTTCAGCTTTTAACGAACACCGATATCCCGCACCCACGCACTGTACTTCTGTTCGACAATAGAAACCCACATTGATTCGTCTTTAAAGGAACAAAAATGAACTCGTGTTACCGCAGAACTTATATTCCCGAATCTGAGTAGACATAATCTAACACTAGAACTTACAAGCCAGTCACAATGACTGGTTTCAGATTTCTTGCTTTTAAATGATTATGATGACTTTTCATTAGACAGAATAGTACTTATAGATTTATATATCTGTTTAATGCTTTAATGCTCTGTTCAAACACTTTCGAGTTCATAGTCTCTCTAACGTATACTGTCAATATACTGTCAAATAGTAACAAAACCTATCGGTAGTTCTAGCGTTTTAATATTGTGATTTGTAAAAACCTTACTTATCTTGGTTTGAAAGTTAATGGACTTGCACTGATTGGCTTCCGAACCCGTTTCGTGGATTCACGTTACAATAGTGGGAAACCATTTTTGTGTCGTTAAACGAAATACAGATTTTATATTTGACCCGCTATCCTGTCGATATTATTGTTACAAATATTACACTGCAACTATTGATCACAGTACCCATTATCTCATTTCAATTTCCCACATTTCCCCATAAAACTATTTTCACCCCGTGGTATGTACATATTTTGCACTAGCAATCGTAGGAAAACAACGCCTGCACAGAATAAATATTAAGACTGAGTTCTGTCCAGAATTTAGGGGGGCTCGGTTGGCAAACACTAAAACCTATCGATAGTTCCAGTATTAATCAACGGTTATTCGTCCACCTATTCCAAACACCCTTTACCTTTTTCCCAACAGCAGGCTTATCACTTTTCTTCTCAGTTTTCCCCAAATCGATAGCCGTCGGTTCAGTGGAATTCTCCAGCCTGTCCATCAGCCACGAATCCGTAGCCTGGACATTCTTCGCGTCGCTTCCGTTTCCGTCGTTGATCGCTGGACCCTCGCTCGTCACGCTAGTTTCCTTCATCCTCTCCGTGTGGTCTTGACCATTGGTTTTTCTTCCGAACACAGTGGTGCCCATTAACAACGACTCGTCGTCCTCTTCGTCTTTTTCCGTTCGCCCGCCTTTCTTGTAGTCCGAGGAGACTACAAGGGTGACGGACGACGGCTCCGGCGCCGCTGTAATTATTTCAGGCGGTTTGCTATCCTTCATGGACTCGTGGAACCATTCCTGGCCGTTGGAAGCATCCTCTGGTACGCGATTCACCGCGAAACTCGGCTGGAACGACGCCCTCGTCAATTTCGTGGACCACTGGCTCTCCGCGCCGTAGATGTCCGCCGTTGTCGACTGATCCTCTTCCGCTGACAGCCTCGTGCCGGAAGTTTCGCTGTACTTCCTGGCCGCGTTGCTGGACAGCTGCGTCTGATCGTACTCGTCACGTTGCGCAGGCTGCGCCGGGTAGTTGCCAAAGTTCAGGATAAACTCGGATGGGTACTGGAATTTTAATTAAGCTTCGGGGTCACTTTAGTGGGATGCTAGGTTTCGTGGGAATTGTATGAGAGGGCTTGGTATGGAACGTGTGAAGGGAAGTATCGAATGTGACGCGAGGTGTGAATGAAGAGTGTTAGTGGAAACGCCGAATGTGGATCGAGTGAATGTTTATATTCAAGGAGAATGGTTTCGGGGAATGCATGTGGAGTCTTGGGTCATCGGTGGCCTGTGGTCGATCTGTGACACGTGGCAAGGGTGTGTGTATTGGTGTGTGTCCTAATAAGTGAGAACGAACTACAAGTGGAAGAATATATGGAGTGGATGATGCGTGACAGTAAGAGGCAAGGTAGAGCCAAAGAGTACAAGCAGAATCGAAGTAGAGTCAAGTGAGAGGCAAGAGTGACTTAATTCAGAGAAGTGCAGAGCGCAAGAGTTGTGTTGCGACTATAGAGTATTGAGTATTGTAGAATAAGTATTGAGTCGTGTAAGAGAGTAGTGAAAAGGTGAACTATTGTAATCCCAATAATGAACTATTGTTGTTACGAGAAATAGCAAATCACAATTTCCCTAGAAAACAATCCTACATTTTTCTGAGGTGAAGGCGGTGGTTCAATTTCTATTTCTTACGGTATTTAAGGTAGAATTATAATTTGCTACGATTCGTTCATCTCATATACTCCTGTCTCGATGGAACAGAATATTTCTAATTATTTTTTTCGCCGTTATAGAAATACTCATCGAAATCAATACTCCACGATGTTTAACTGAAACTTCATTGGACGGGGCAAACATGTTTGTACGTGTTCGTGTATGCATGTGAAAAGGCTGACTCCTCTATAAAGACGACTCCTGTATACTGGCTGAGACTTTAGAACGAAAGTTAACGAAGAGGGTTACTAACTAGGGTTTACAGAAGGGTACTAAAGTTTCACTTTAGTACCGCGTATTAAAGAGACGGACTTTAAATCCAAACTCGCGAAATCTACAATCATACTATCTATTAAAAAACAACAAAAAGAAAAGAAATAGGTAAATGTTTGAATATTAGCTTGTCCCAAAAGTTTCTTTCGCCTTCTTACTAGATATTAACTGCAAACAATTGTACAAAGAGTACAATATTTTTAAACGATGTACGATACGTTCTTTTTCATCATTCTCCTTGATCCGTCCGGAAGCATCGTGATATCATGTTTTAACATTATTGTATGTTGCTGCAAAATATTGACCAACATGATTTTCATCTCATTTGAAGCGTTCAATTTTTTATAATGAATAGAACTTTTTAAAGAAATAAATCAGTAATAATCAGAAAGGCAAGATTTGAAGGGCAAGGGGGAGGCTAGAATATTCCAAATCAGATCCAAATGCCTTCCCTATCGAGTCAAACGACATTATACTATTGGAAAGCTGGAAAACAACTGACAAGTGTCCTGACATAAACGGAAAATGGATCGGTCACTATGTTTGACTAAACGTGGCCCAATAAAACCGAGCAGTCGAACAGCGAAAGAAACTTTTATTACGCCCTAATAAAAGTAAGGGGAAGAACAACGATCGATTTCATCGAAACTCTCAAGCGCAACACAAAAACATACAAATCACCGGAACTCTCGTTTGCCTGGAAGTTTCCAACAATCCTCAAAACCAGTAGCAAACATTCCACGGTCGGCCATTAAAATTTCCCTATCTCGAATTGCAACACGCCTACTACCCTCTTCTTATCGCGACCCACAAACCGGGCGGTGCATGCCAGAACCGATAAAAGAGCCTCCAAACTGGAGCAGACTGGAAACAAGAACCCCAGCCCCCTCTACCTCCTATACAGACACTCGAATTACTAATCACGTCTCCAATCGTCCCTTCTGATCCGTCCAGGTGTCCCTTCATCACTACAGCACACTCACGTTCTCGCTGGAGGTCTCGTAGAATTGATGCCCGGCTGGATTACGACTTCCCCCGGTGAATCCACCGTTTCCATCGTAATTATCGTCGTACAATGGCTGCTGTTGTTCCGTGGCCACTGGCTGTACTCGCGGGTAATTCTCGTCCAAAGGCAGCTCGTTATGCGCCTCGGACAAAGATTCTGTCGTGCTCGTAGTGGTCACGCGTTTCCTTCCGGGTCGACGAATTCTACCCCTTATTCTGATCTGTTTGTTGTCGTCCGACCTGGACTTCGGTGTCGCGGTGTACCCGGCGTCGTCGGGCAGCACGGTGGCAACAGGTATCCTTTCTGTTGTCCCGATGGCCTCCGGGACAGGTGTCGCGAGGGGTGGCTGCGCGGTTGGTTTCAACGGGGTGCGACGATTGGGGGTTGGTTGGTACTTTTGTCGATTTTTTGGTAAATGCGTCTGCGTTGGACTCGATTCTACCGCTGCCTCGTCGTTCGCCAGCTGTGGGAAGAACGTTTCAGTTTTAGGCACCGGTCGACGAGCAATCGGAAACGCTTCTGGTGATTGAAAATGTTTGACCGGTGAGAGTTCAATTCGGTTTTTGAAAACGAATTTCATCGGGCAAGTAGGCTGCGCGCAACATTTTGTGAAATTAAAGATGGGTTGAATAAACTAGTCGATAAGAAAACGAAATATTCGTGCAATAAAGAAACAACTTAACCCAAAGTTAATTAATGTAATTCATCCACTGAATGAGAAACGATAATATGAAATGTAAATTAAATGCTCTTATCTTCTTATTGATACTAGGTTTATGGAACGCGTCAATTTCATGCATTTCACAATTCGAAAGACAAAAATTAATGAAGGTCCGTTAACACTAGAACTACCGATAGATGTTGGTGCCATTTACATAGTATACGTTAGACAGATTAAGAACACGAAAGTAATTGAATGAACATTTGCTGCAATGATATCTATATATTAATAATTGTAAAGCAAAAAATCTGAAACGAGTCAATTTCACTTGCTTGGTAGTTCTAGTGTTAATACTATATACTTAACCCAATTATATTTAATTTCCAAATTAAGTGAACTAATTATTTAAAGAAAACGCGCAATTCTATCGGCAGTCGTTAATCCGAGGGAAGTCAGTAAACATAAGTATTCGAACTTAAACCTAGTGTTAATTAACTGACATTAATCAATTAGCAATTTCTTTATCGCGACCATCGCCCGAAACTTTCGTCTCACTTTTTATAGATAGCCCTGAAAACATACCTCCGGAAGTTGGGGCCGGAAAGTAACAGGTGCCTGGTACCTGTCGTCGACCGGATGTATCGGTCGGAAGTTCGGCGGTCTTATAAATCCGTAATCGACATCTTCTTCCGGTGGACGGGTGGTGGTTGTGGTCGTAATTGGTGCCGACGTCGATGTAGTTATTTGCCTCTGCTGTGGTGCCGCGTGAATCTTGATGTACTCGTTTCCGTCGGTTTGAGCCTGCGAGCCGTGATTTTGTGGACGCGTTCTGGATCTAACTCTCTGACGACTGGACGAAGTGCGAGTTGAATCTTGATTCACTGCGTTGAAACGCACGTACTCGTCCTGCGAACCTCTGTTTCGCGTTTGAACAGAGGGTTCATGGTGCAGACGAGTGCCAACGCGTCCTCGAACCCTTTGCCGTATGACTACAGGAGTTGTGCTCGTTGTCGTTGTCTCCGTTGTTACCTGGACGGAAGATTAAAAGAGTTAGGCACTTATTTAGTGCAAGGTTCATTTGCGTGGGATTGGAAATGCTGCATGATTATTTAGAATGATTCCGAGGGGCGAAAGATATGTGTTTGGAGCTGAGTACTTGAGATGAATGTATGAACGAAGGGTACGGCGTCCCAAGGATAAGGGTGGACGCCAAGGAATGTCTGCAGAGTGTATCCTAAATTAGTGGGAGCAAATGAGGAATAGAATGAGAGGGTAACTAAGGGTAAGAGTGAAAGAATATATAGAGTGGATGATGGGTGCGCGAGGCAGAGTTGGGGAGAGTCGTATAGAGACTAGAGAGAATGGTAGGCAGAGTAGAACAGAGTGGCATTGGGAGGAGAGACTAACTGAGAGTATTGTGAGAGTCGTTGTCATGTGTCGACGTTTTATATTAATAAAGTAAGTTAATAGTCGAAAGAAACCTAACCTCCCCTCTATTCCAACTACGTGATGTTTACAGAGAATAACTTCTACATTTCTATTTGGCTACATTGTACTAGGTATGAGATCTTTTTACCTCGGGTAGAGGAGCCTCTGTGGACGAAACGGGCAGCTCGTAATCCTCTTGCTTATTCTCCGACAGAGGGATGAATATTGGTTGCTCGTTAGGACTGCCATTGGCCACCTCTGTCTGGATCCTTTCACTCTCCATACGATGCAAGTTATCCTGTCCAGTCAAACTGTATTCCGGTTGTGTCTGCGGCTCGTTCACTTCATAGATCGACGAGTAACGTTGTTCTTCCGGTGTTCTCAATAATGGATCGACCGTCGTAGCCAGCTCAAAATCATTGCTCTCCGCCTTGCCGTCCAACTGATAATCCTTTGGTCTCTGGATAATTCCTTGATCCAAGGACTCGCCATTTTGAAGCTGATAATTGAATCCGTTCACGGGGGTCCTTTCAAGACCAGCCTGTTCCAGAGCAGATTGATCATAGTTAGGTCGATATTGCGCATCTTCTTGAACATTTTGCGGATAGTTCTGATTCTTTGAGTAATCGTCAGGGATCAAGGTGGATCCGTGATTCATGGTCACCTCGCGGTACGACTGATGGTTCTCGGTGGTGCTGGCCGTGGTGGATGGATAATTCTCTGGGGAATAATCGTTTAGACTGGACGGGGAGTCCAGCTGACGAAGACTATTCGAATGTGGGCCAGTCGATTGTAGATACGCATTCGATGCGGGCGGAGAATTTGTGTCGTGCGATTGCTGTGTGTTGCCGAACACCTGTTGGCGATGAAGCGGGACACTTTTGTTGTACATTTTGTTAAATAGAATTACAGTTGAGGGGCGATTTTTGGGGGTAACAATTGGGGTTCGATAGATTCGCGATGACGCACAAATTGCAATTAATTCAATTGATATTTGGACTGAGAAATGTAAATAAAAAGGACCGCTGTAAGATTAAATATGAAATAACTATGGAATTTCAAAACTTTTGTCATTTGACTAATTACTGATTGCCCTTATCCTAATTGAACGTAATTGAATCCTGCAAAATTTCTTAATACTTTGTATCCCAATGAAACTTGTCGTTAGTGCGCTTATATTCCTTTGAACAGATGAATTGCTTCTGCATTAATTCTCAAGGTAAGGGAAACCGTAGTGTTAATTGTCTGTACGCGATCATGCGAGATGCTTCACCTCAGACTGCTGACTGGCCTTATCTCGATTTCTGTACTTCTGCGTTCTACTTGCTGGCCTCCTGTGCTCCGCATTGTATCTCAACGTAGTTTCCGGGATCCTGGATTTAGTTGGCTCGTAAGAGGATTCGCGATACTCCTCTGTGGTGGTTGAGAATCGAGACCTGGATCTATTATACGGTCTTCGACTTCTATCCACGTTCGTTTTAGTAGTTGGCGTGGCCTGGGTTGTTGTTCTAGGCCTCGTGGAAACGACCCTGGTCCTGAAATTAATGCAACGATCTTTCCTCATTTCTATGCATAAGCTTCTAGCTGATCACGCAGTTATTATAATGTCAACTATATGCCACTGTCGATAAATTAATTCTAAATCCCTTGAAAGCATTTATCATTAACGTGTAGATTATTTAAGAAATTAAAATAGTTGCTCGCCACCAATGTGCGTAGATGATTTAAATGTACAGTGTTTATTCTATAAAACGCACCTCTGCCTACTACGTGGTCTGTAAGTGGTCGTGGGAGTACGTTGCGTGGTCGTCGTGGTTGTGCTGGTAGTCGTAGTGGTCGTGGTGCTCGCTTGAAGTTTCGCCTCGTTTTTGTCCAGCAGAGAATTCACCAGGCCAGGCAGGTGAGGGGAAATAGCCGGAAGTTCCGCTGGCAAACTGTACTGCGTGGGACCGACGGGGGTCCTAACTTCATTATTATCACCAGCAGTTATCTCACCGTCGAAACTGTTACCCAGACCAGTGGGCGTCTGAGAACCTTGCTGGCCGTAATGCACTCCAGTGTTGTACCTTTGAGCCTCTCTCTGCTGAGCCAGTTCTTGATTGATTAACGCCAACTGACCAGACGGATCTTGCGAGGCAAGTGTCCCCTCTTTGTAACTTGGCGTGGTGGAATACGAAACGTCCTCCACGTGGCCCAGCGAGGCTTCCACTTTGGCATTGTGCACCGGATGGTCTGTGATCTTCATATTATCATCGTAATACTTGTGCTTCCTCGTCGTGGCCCTCTGGTCGTCGTAATAGGAGGTGCTGACCACGGAAGCTGGCTTATTGTCGCCGTAGAATTGCCTCAACCTAAACCTGGACCCGGAGTATCCAGGCGACGAAGTGCCCGAGTAAGTTTGCTCATACTTTGGAGTGCTCAACGGTTCTTGGGAGTAACTTAATGTTGTCTGAGGCTCGTACATGGGGGTCGTGGAAACGGAACCACCGTCTAGACCACTCTGATACGAGTTGGGTTCTATCAGAGGCGTTGGGCTGGGATTTAGATCGTCGCTCTCCTTGGGATCGGTGTTGTCCAACGTGTTCACGACCACCGAACCTATATGAGGCGCAGGGAAGGGGATCTTAGAGTATCCAATGGGAGGATCAAAGCTGAGCGGTGCTACGAAGAACGGCAGTTTGTCCACCTTCCGCTCTACCCTGTTATGATCAATAGAGGACAAGTAAGGAAGATCGAACTTGGCGTATCCTATTGGCGGATCCAGGCTAGTCGGACCAACAAACACTTGGGGAGTGTCTGGACCAACTGTGTCCAGCACAGCTATAGTCTTTGCATCCTTTAATATTTTCAGCACATCGGACACTTTAATGTTAGCCAGCTTTGCATTGGTATTGCCCATGTAAACAGATAGGGGCGGCTGATTTGGGGACGGCGTGGTAGTTGTCTCTCTGTAGTTCTGTTGCTCCTGATACTGATTTCTCTGCCTGTGCCTGGTCCTGACTTTACTTTTGGCCGGTTTGTATGTTTCCGTCAGGTGCTGACGATGGAATTGTTGCTGTTGGTCTCTGATTAAAGGGAGAGCCTGGGCATCCAGGCTGTCAGTGCGTTCCGGTGATGCAAGTCTTGCATCGCTGTCGCGTTGTCTGTCCAAGATTTGTTGCTGCTTGAAAGCTTGCTGGATCTCCTGTTCTTTCTGCCTTTCCAAAGTCTCCAGCCTTTCGGATTCTCTTTGTCTGGCCGCTTCTTCCGCACGCCTCTTCTCGTCCTTTGCACGAACCTCGGCTAATCTCCTTCTCTCCAATTCTTCCAGCCTCTGTTTCTCTCTGGCTTCTCGAATTCTCTCCAGCTCCCTCTGTTTGGCCAATTCTTCCAGCTTTTCCAATTCCTTCTTCTTTTTCTCTGTTTCCCTTTGCCTCTGCAATTCTTGCTCCCTCTGAAGAGCCTCCTGCTGTAAGCGAGACTTTCTTTCCAGGACCCTTTGCTCCTCGTTTAGCCTGGCGATTTCTTTCATTCTTTCTTCCTTCAAGAACTGGGCGTTCTCCTCGCGTTCCATTTGGATCTGTTGGAGGATTTGTCGAGCGAATGCGTCTTGGTCGTGAAGGGAATCGATCCCTGGGTTCTCGCGGTGTTGCTGCAACGGTTGCTGAGGTTGTTGAAGTTGTTGCGAGTGGTGCAATTGCTGCTGCTGCTGCTGACGTACTGGAAATTGCTTTCTACCGCGTCCCCTTTTTGGCTGACCACGTTGGGATAAAGTATCGGCTGGCACGTAAACTAATTGGACCTGCGAAGGTGAGAATAATACTTTGCGTAATTTTTAAGGACATGGGATGTTTAAAGAGGAGCTAATTTTCTGGGGTGTGGAATAAACTTGTTTTTCGAGATGAAAAATTCAATATGCTCCTAGATCGTTTGAAAAAATCAAATTTACTTTAATACATAAGTACCAACCTCCTCCTCCTCGTCCTGACCAATCTCACTCTGTGGCACCAGTGAGACCTGACTCGTCATCTTCATCTGTTTCGCACCCTGCCTCTGATTCTCCTCAATGTGACCACCATTTCCGATATCCTGTTCGTGTTGTAACAGCTGGCTGCTCTTGAATTCCTGTCCAGCCAGGCTGGCAAACTCCTGCGGAATGTTCGCGTCCTGTTTCAGCGGCTGGTGAACTCGAGGTCGTTGTTGATAGAAGTTTTGCGGCGGAAAAACAGGCGGTAGCGCTTCAGAGGGTGGTAGGGGTGGCAGGGGTGGTACCAGATCTTCCGGTGCCAGATCAGTCACGGCTTGGGAACTTCCTAATCTAGGCTGATGGAGTTGTTTGTCCTCCTCTGCATTGCTAAATCCGCTTGGTAGGAACGTTTGAGACTGCCGAAGGAAATGTATCTTTAGTCTTAAGGAGTCTTAAAGAGAGAGTGGTATTCGTTTCTTTCTCAGTTCCCTTTTGTCCAGTGTTACTTGTATAGATGTCTATACAATTAATTTAATTATTTACGAAACTAACTTTGCATTTAATAATTCTGTGTTAAAATTTGGAAATCAATTTGAGATTAGTGGAGAGCAAGTGATTTTTAACTGGGGAAATAGTAACTCTATTTGCTTAATAGCATATTCATTTGTCACACCTGAAGGATTTGCTGCTGAGCCCTGAGCTGTTGCTGCAGCAACAACAGTTTCTGTATATTCTCCTGGGTCTTCTGAAGTTGCATCAGCTGGTCTTGGTACTGTTGCTGAAGGGCTGGCGGCAGGGATAGTTGTGGAAGTTGGGACACCTGTGCGCTTCCACTTCCCAATAGTTCACTAGGTGCACCATTATGTTCGACCTGAGTTTGCGTTGCTCTGGGGTTCGCCAGTGGGATCCATTCGCTGTTTGACACCTGTCTCGACCATCGTTCGGCCTGAATCGTGTCGAATTCAACAGACAGGATCAAACAGGCCAGCAATGCCAATGCTGGACACTTGTGCGCAATCTGCAATGGTCAACAAAATTTATTGGTCTAGGAAAATGAATTTTGGACAGAATTTTGTCTTGCTTTTCGAACCAATGATTCGACGAAGGTTAATTGTGGAAGAAAATTATTCTTAGAAGTTAAATTTGTATATCTCGAGAAAAATGTACTAGAATATTTTAGAAATCCAGATTGTTCCCAAAATGATTGGACTTATTAAATTCCATCCTATTAAAAATAATCCATAGTCGGTTGAACAAGCTATCGAAATGTTTGCGTAAATAAAAATTATACTATTGTTGTATGCAACGAGTGCAAACATTTTCAATTATCACCGCGCCGCAGTGAAAGGGTTAATAACCAGTTCGCAGGCAACGCGACAGGCACGACAAAAATCAAATCAATTCTACTTAAAACGTTTCATTCTTAAAATAGAATTCTCCGTCCGGATCGACGTTCACCGTGATGGCGGCTGGAACGGTAATCAACAGTAATGAGAATAACGGCGGATCAAATGGTGTAGTTTAAAAATCGTGGTCGTGTCGAGTGACGATGTTCTGCTTGGACGGGAATCGGTGGAGAAAAACGCGACCGCAAAATCGTGGCGATTCGCAGGCATCCAAGATATAAAAAAAGGAAGACAAAATTGAAACGTTCCGCGAGAAGCAGTCGACCACGATCCAATTGGCGTAGCTATTAATGATGCCAGTGGTTTCGTTCGAATCAATGAAACCGCGAGAAGAGAGACAGAGGAAAGAAGCAGCAGAAATTACCCTCGCGAAGATAATGGAATTTGTAATACAAACGTCGACAATCGTAATTTTCCGGCGGAGAAATTTTCTGCTTGGAAAAAAAGAGGGAACCACGTGAAATCGTTCGGTTTAACGATTAATGTCGCGAGACCCGTGACTCTTGGGTGAATTTAAATTGAATGAATTCGAGGGAAAGGTGGCGATTTCTCTGGAACAGGTAATTCAAGAGACTTTGCTCCTTTTCTTCTTTCGATTTGAAACGGGATGAAAAATTTGGAATGCAGTTAATTATTTTCGGCGATAACAGAATAAAAATAGTATTGATCATGCAACGATTTTTATTATATTATGTTAACATTATTTTACGATAACGATACATTTTTTAATTGTGACATTTCAGTCACAAGCGTAAGCAAAATTTTTCAAAGAATTTCTATACTTTCACGCCTCGTTTATAATTTATAAAAGATACTTTCATGATCTTCGAGACTTGTCGATTAATTAACGCCGAACCGAACGCGTGCTCTCGAAGTTTCTACGCGTCGATTATGTGGGGCGCGTAGGAAATTTATCCAGGTACGCGATAGTCGAGTTAATCAGTGAATGTAGTCGTCCTTCTACCTGCGGTCTCGAAAACGCAGGAAACGTTGTCTACTTTGTGCGTCACGCGTATTGCCGATCTCAAACGCATTCTGCGTTACCGTATATTATAGAAAGTGCTATGAACACGATTAACATCGTCGATTCTATTGAAACCCGTGTTCGAACGGGTTAAACTCGTTTAATTGCGTTTCGAGTATGTTACAGTGGCGATCGTATGATTTTCTGATGACTTTTCGACGTCCACGATTTTAACTTTATTCATTTAATCAATGTTTTATTTATGAATATTAAAAAAGGAAAGAAATTAAATTGGGACAGTTCGACAGGAGAGTCGCGAGTATTATTAGACTTTAGTCGATCTGGCGTGCAGACAGAAAGGAAGTAGAATTTTGAAATGACAGCGAATAAAAATCAGGACAGACCGATCGATAAATTTATCGATCACTGTGGCAGGGGCAGTTTGCACGTATCTATCTGTCCCGTACGATCTCTGAGTGCCATTTTGTCTTACTGTAATCTCTCTTTTATGACTGTTAAAGGCGTTTTCGTGCTTCGAATTTGCGTGTCGCAATATCATATATTCTCTTGGCGAGTATGTAAGATAAAGGTCACTTTCGATATTATTTTTTCACCCGGATTCATTCTGCAGCCAATATAAATATTATACAAACGATGAAGAAGAATTAAAATAAAAATACGAGGTCGATATATTTCTGTAGACGCAGAAGGTATCTATCGTCTCGTTTAAATATTAATTTTTAATCGACACTCAATAGAATAGTTACACGAACGATTAATAGAAAGAATAAATATACAAAGTAATTATATTTCTCTCAAGATAAATATTCATCATCCTATTTACGTATCCATCTTTAATTTCTACAAAACTGTACAATAGTTACTACTATTGCCTTTATATTTCTGTGTTCTTCCACTGAATTAAATTTTGTTGCACAAGTTCATCGATACTTCGTTCTGCTTGAAATGGTAAGAAGTTAATCGCCCTTGTAAACGCGAGCTAATTGTGTCACGACGCTATTTCTCATAATCGCAAAATATTTCACGCGAGTAATTCGTCGGCCTGCTAACGAAAAGAATTATCGTCGGCATCATTATGTTTGGTACGTATTGCGTGTCAAGATATCTGGAGTGCAACTGCAGCTAACGAACTGTGAACAGGCTGGAAACGATGATTTCTAATAAATACCAGGCCTCGAATGAAATTCCACGGGGAATCTTTTAATTAATTCATTAATTAACTTTTCACGCGTGTTTTCGAAACTCGTTGGAAAGAAAGAAATTGAAGAACGTTTCCTTAGCATTTAAAAGTAACATCCATTACAGTATTCGAAGTAATGACTATTGAAAATAATTCGAATTTACTGATTTAGCAGTGATTTATAAGTGGCATATTTTTTATTCCAACCCGGCGCGATTTATATCTTGAAAAAATTAAATATCATATCGTCATTCGTCAATTAAAGTCGATCAATAAATGTCGATACAGTTTTTTAGCCTGTCTTCGTGCATTTGTATTAAAATGTAATTGTAATTGACGAATTAAACGGTGGTTTGTAAACTGTAGCAGAAATGTTTCCTACTTCGCTTCGTTTTAAATTTATTCATTTCAATTTGCATTCAGATTCGACGCAAATGTTCAATCTCATTTTCCCCTGTCTAGAAACTTTAATGAGACTTTCAGTCGCGTCGAGAGATTTATATTTAATTATATTTTCATTTATGTTTAACGCAATTTTCATTAGAAAACTCCCATTTCTCTTTACCTTTTATTTTCCTTCTTCTTTTCCTTTTTTTTAAATAAGCTAGATTTACGATCCGTTATTGTTAATTGCGAGTGAAATTGAATTTCGTGCCTGTTACTTCTCCATGCATAAAGATATTCGTTCCATTTTGTTGCAGATTCGTTCGAGACGATTTTACGAATCGAATTGCAGTTTCTCATTATTTATTGGATCATCGTTACTGCAGCGGAAAAATGAACGGTGGCCGTCGACTTCCGTTTCGTTCTATTATTTCCCTATTCGTGTAATTTGGAATTCACCCTTTTTTTTCTTCTTTGCATAATCTGTTACAGTGACGTAGGCATGGTAATCAGAATGAAATTAAAATAGCATCGCGAGCCGAACTGTTACTCAACCGATATTTAATTATTTAATTTTGCACTATCCGTACCGCGATCTTCTATTATATAAAATTAATTTATCGTTGCCAATAAAAGCTAACGAACTGCCTGGCGGAAGTATAGCTCGATGGAGCAAAGTTTGATTTAACACGACCCACAATCGTAAAACGTTTCCATATCGTTTCTTTTATCGACGTTGAAATGTTTAAAAGATAAAAACCACGGCACGATGCAATTATCAAAACTGTTTTCAGCCACTGTCAATCAGCGATGATTCAATTGCCGAGGTCTTGTGTCGACAGAATAAAAAAGCATCGCGCTACTATAATTATAATACATTACCAGGCATAAAAGAAATACCACGAAACATGATCAAAATCGACGAACAATAATATTAATATTTTCCACTTAATCCTCAGCGAAGACAAACAGTGTTATCGATTTTTAATTTACCCTAGAATATCGAGTGACAAAAGACGCGTGTATAAATATTACCGTCTGACACACAAACCACCCTCCGTATAAATAATGAAAACAAACATTAAAAAACATAATTCGCCAACGCAGATTCGTTGAAACGTTAACGAACTAAATGTTGCGTGCACGCAACGTCGATCTTTTATGGGTTAAAGAATCTTTCCAGACACCACGTACGTACCACTGACATCGTTTCTATTATATCGCGTTACGCGTTGCACGCGATTTTCATCGCGGAAGATCGCGTGCCGGACACGGGCCACGGTTTTTCTGCTTTCTTCGTCGTTCCTGCCATAGAAACGGGATCATCGACTGTGAAATCATCGTGATCCAATACGTGTATGCACTAGAGACAGAACCAGTCGATTCACAGTCGAACCGCGTTGCGTCACGACGTTACAGGAATCCGGTTTCCTCATCAAAATTTCGGTCGTGACGCGTGGTAAAATCGTTGCGGAATATTATGCAAGTCTACCTCCGATGGCTCACGTGTGCCTAGAGAGTCCACGAAAAAAGTACGAAAAACACGTATGTACGTACATGCAACGGGGGAAAATGTATTCACACAGCGCATGAGTTTCGCTCGGATCTTTACTTAATTTTATTTCCAAGTGCAACAGACGTGCTTTTGGGAATAATTGTGTTAACAGCGAAATAATGAAGTTGCAAGTGAAACTAGTGCACTGTGTGAATTCTTTTTTTGGTCCACTGTACATGCAGCAGTATTTTCATGATTTCATTTATGGTGAAATTATTGTAAGTGCGTTCTTTGCGGGAGGAGTATACATTACATTCGATATACGAAATATTAATGCAGTTTTATCTATTTATTTTTATTAATGTTTGAACTACTCAAAAGCCACGATTCGGGCTTCTCTATTCTTTTTTACTGGAAGGTGGAAAATGAACGGGTTAAAATATTGCTGTCCAGCGCCGTTCCTGGCTTGTTGGCCGCCCAGGTGCAGAAACAATACCGTCATCCCTATTGATTTAATATTAGTCAAAATTTTACATATACTATATGTTGTACTATAGGTTCGGCCGCCCAGGTGCAGGGGCACCTTTTGCACCCCCGTCAGGAACGGCTCTGTAGCTGTCTATAACAACCCCTTCCTGATATTCACATAAATACAACTTTCTTACTTAAAGCTTTTACACGTTATTATCATGAATCAAACTAAGCTTCCTCGCCTTTCGACTGAGTGACAAATTTTTATTTAAAAAAGTCATGCAAATCTAAATCGAAGATCGGGCAATGTACCTCCGTGGTGTCGTAGGGATTAAACTCGCGGTTAAATCGGCGACGGAGAATCCTTTCCCGAAACGATCCTCCGTCGACGATCCCTTTCGAAAATAGGGTCGACCGTTCTCGTGGTCGGCCGCGAAAAACGCGACCGCGTGTATCGATTGCAACGGCCGCCTGTTCATTAATTTCTAACGAGTTTCCAATGATGAACTTCACGATCTACATAGCTCGTGCCGCCTACTTCTCTTTTCCCAACACCTAACGTTCAACGGCACGCTTTCGAGACTCCCCCCGACTGGAAATCAACCCGATGGATCCTGTGCCCCTGGAAAAACTCTCCCTTTCACTATCGAAGAAAGCCGACGTGCATAATATGTGCGATCGCGATCGATCTCTCGCCGATCCATTCGTCCATTCGTTTCCATTGCTGGATTTCCTTGATCTGGTAGAGAAGCTCTTTTGTGTTGCTTATTCGGTGGTTGGCACGATTTTTAATGGGTAATATGGGATTTCTGTTTCTGTCTCTGTTTGGTCGCAAATAATTGTTCACCCTATTTCCTCGTGTTTGAAATAATCTTTGCTTTCTTCGATCACAAGTTTTATTTAGTAAATCTCAGAACGAGAAGTAAAATTTCCTTTTAAGTAGAAAATCGATTAAACATTATAGAAGGTATTACTATTATTATTATTGTTATTGCAGAAAAACATTATAACTATTAAATGATTTACATAAGCGTGCGGAATTAATCACATTGGCTTCTGAAATAAATTGTCTATTACTTTGTGGCCGAAGAAATTTTTGTTATCTCGTGATATTGAACTCAATGATAAGAGAATTTACTTTAAATATAAAAAGTTAAGCGCTTTGACGATAAAATTTTTGAAAAATTCAAAAGCTGGATTTGCCTAATGAGCGACTCGTACGTGGGTCAATTCTTTCCCCTACTCCTCGCAAAGAACTTTAAAATATAATTGATTATCCTTTCATTCTCCTTTTGTTGGTTCGCGGTCGAATTTTGTTATTAACACGCGCGGCCGTATTACAATATCACTTGGCCAAAGAGGAAACTGGCGAAGTCGGAAACGAGGTCGAACCACCTTTCTCTTAACAAGAGATCAGATCGTTTCTAAAAAGGCGCGGTCGATGTATCTGCCTCGAGGAGAACACGCCTGGCCTGCAGCTTCTCTACCTGCGAGTAGTCTCCTTAATCCTTTGCCTCGCGGTGACGAGTGACACTCGTCTCGCAGGTTACGCGAAAGAAGAAGCTCGAAAAGTGCCAACCATTCGTTCTAATAAAAGAGACACCCGCAGTGAATAATTCAAATCCATTCCATTAACTTCCTACACATCATCATTTCTAGATTTGCCATCATTTCTTCTAATAATAAAAATAATAATAAACAAAATCCTACTTAACTTGTATAAGACGGTTCGATTCGCCACGACTCGTTCTAATGAAAATAAATGTTTAGAAAACATTCTGGTCTCGTTTAAACATAGAAAGGTGTCATACATGTAATTAATCAAAGCTGACGACTGAAATCCTGATTGGCAATCGTTATGCACGCTCGAAATATAGTTGTAGACTTTTGTTTAAAAAATAATTTCTCGCGAGTTCCAAAGGTGGTGGAAAAATTTTGGCGAAGACACATTCGTAGAACGTCCTGTATATGTATACCTGAGTACGTAGGTGAACACTGCCGAAAGCCACATCTCTGTTTACATCTGAATGGACCGAGTGAAAAGAAGAAACGGTGACTGAAGAAGAGAGGAAGATCGTCGGAATGCCTCTCTAACGATGGAAGAGGATCGTCGAGTGCGGCACTTGCCGGCAAAGAGGAACAAGTGGAGGCTGTTAACCCTTTCGACGTGTTTCATCTGTCCACTGAGGGACTCCGACAACGTGGGGAAAAAGTTACCCCCGTACAGGTAGAATTTACTTGCGATGCATTTGGCCAGAAAACGGAGTATCAAAGATAAGGTTCCCTTTGTGTTCCCCGCTACATTCGCTTTAATCTATCCGCGACCAATTCACTTTGTTTTGCGTCCGAGTTAATTGAAGTTACTTCGTTTCAACTGCTTCGGGATAATTAATGCTATGTGTAAGTACACGCGGCATAGCATGTATCTATATATTTGGTATTTTGTGAGGGCACTAAATTAATGTTTAATCTGAAGTGAAAGCTTGTGAAACGCTATTCTAAATAATTTGGTGTTGCAAATAAATATTAATCTTCCAATGAAATAGGTGTTCACAGTTCAGAATAAAACAAGATTCAAGAGTTACGATAAATCTTTGGTTGAAAGAAGGTCTCGGTTTGGGATTCGAGTAAGGATTGAACGTCGAATAGCGAATAGCGATTCATTATGATGGGGTCAAGGTTCATAGTACTCGTAAATCCGGCCTTTCTCTGCCTCCGTAGCAGGTTCTTCTATCTGCAGTGAGTACATACGTACATCCTACTTTTCTTCTGCTTCGATGTTCGTCAGGGTATTCGGTGGTAAATCGTCGGCAGAAAGTAGCACCTGTCATTAGAACCATCAAGATACCCAACCAGAAAATTTCCTCCATTTATAAGATATCTTATCCTGACACATCTGAGTAAACGTCTTAGAATCTTTCAATTCTGATGATGCACGTTCGATACCTGTTCTGCCTTTCTCTTCATTTCTTTTATTTTCCTGCTTTTATATTATTATTCGTTTCCTTCAATCGGCACAGGTATGCACATAGATGGTACATACAATCTAAAGTGCTCCCAAGCATCGTTTTTAATAACAATCCGACCTCCCTATTTCCTTCATGCGATCGTCCAAATATCTCCAAAAAGGAGTTAACCAAAACCAATACAGCCAGCAGTTTCCTCTGCGTTCTAAAAAAACCTGTTGCTGGATATTTACTAGTGATAGTAAATATAATATATCACGCTGTAGCAAAATTGTCTCAACGTTCTTAGAAATGTCTTACTAACACAGGTAGAAAGAGAACCAGATAGGACTGGACTTGAAGTGTGAAAAGGGCCTAGGTTGTAAAATGAGACAATGCGTCTTCGTAGGTATAAGTGGACCCAGTTCTTTCGATATTTTCGTTCAGTTCTAAAGAGCATTTCATAGAGAGACGACGTTCTCTCAGAGCTATTTTAAATAAACGCATTGAGAAACATACAGTAGTTATTTTATTTAACACACCATATCCAATAACTGCTATCCTAAAACCATTTAAGTACATCCAGTTACAAAAATAGAAGATTTCCAAACGACACTCGCTCCACGTCTTCCTATCCAAAAATCTGTCCCACCCAATCTCTCAATTAAGAACGAAAAGACGAAGAAAAGACTCGTACGTGCAGACCAAGTGTCTTTTTTATGGCCAGAGGCTCGTTCAAGCGTGCGAAGCAATCGCACGCGATCAGAGGCAGGAGAAAACGCGACAGGGTAGTCTTTTAGGGTGTCTCGAACGCGTTCGCTCGTTCCAAACGAGCAAGATCCTGATAACACGCCAGTCAACTCGATCCTCCGGTCCGCAGAACACGATACGACACGTGGCCGAGCCGATTGACGCCGCGTGCCATAACCCGTTCGAGGAAACGACACGCGAAAATGCCGCACGCAAACACCTCGTTGTTTCTGCTCCAGTTCTATCTCTACTCGACTGTTCCACCGTTCTCTCTATCGCGGGACTTTCGTTTCGAGAGGGTGTCGCACGCAGAAGGAAAGTACGATGCTGGAATTGCACGCGTTCAAGGCGTTTAAGATGTATTGGATGCCTGTCGATTTCATTCGGATCGTCGAGAACGATAGACGGTTGATAAATTAGCGGAGAGTGTGGTACCGTGATTAGATTTGGCGCGCCCCCTTTTTTGGGAAAAATTTTGGTTTAACGTCGCATCGACACCAGGGTCATTAGCGACAATTTCAAATTATTACCTGTTGGCGTTAGCGTATTTTTTAAGGGAGAAATGCGATCGGGTGGGGAAATACTATGCACCCTGTGTATAATTTATGATGGGGAAGGAAAAGGCTATGCCTTTTGGTAAGAGGACCTAACCCCATGGCAGTTACCCCAAAACCTTGGAACATTGCAGTCGTTTATAATCTCGAGCTAAATAATCTTGACGTATAAACTAATATCTAACATATCCTTTGGTTATATTTTGTCAAACAGCTGGGTTTCTTTGAAGTAGTTTAGTGTGTCAGAAATGCGGTTTTCTGATGGCAATGCGGTGTCAGGTTTTAATTAGTATTTGAGTCTTTGAGATCCATAATTCCGACATTCGTACAGCAGACGTTTGGTGGATATAATCTGGTTACATGTGGAACAAGTTGGAGGTTCTGTGTTTTTTAGGAGGTATTCGTGTGTGATCTTTCTGTGTCCGATTGTGAGTCTCGTCATGATCGACTTTTCTTTTCTGTTCCAGTTGAGTACGAGCATTTGTTGATAGAAGTCTTTTGGTGGCTCGTGTATTTTTGTTCTTCTGCGACTTGCTTTTATTCTATCGTTCTTATTACATTCTTTCTTAGGGGATTTTCGTAATGCCAGTTTCGTGTAACGTTCTCATTTTATTTGAGAATGAAATATTGTTTATATTTATATGTGTAACAGTTTGTAATAGTCCTTGGAATTGATTTTCCTTCCCTTGTATCAGTTCCATTATTTACAATAAATATATTTGAACACCTGTTCTTATAGGATAAACCTGACTTGCTTAGAACAATATATCTTTCCTATCTCACGATGCTGTTCATGATTATTGATATCTTATGTCATCTTCTGCATTCGCGCTGCTTGTTCTCTCTAACACAACAATTATATAACATTATAGCACAAAGGGGCGAACATTATCGCGAGGACTTTCACGATAATCGAGTATCCGCGATTCTATCGTATATTTCGCAGAGGAACAATCGACCGAGGGAAAAAAGAAATAAAATAAAATACAATCCAAGCGATTGAGCTTCCTTTCTCACGACTCACTCTCGAACAAACTCGATTCCCGTGCCCTCAGCGATGTATCGTCTGTTCCACTTATCGTATTTACCTCTTTTAGACTTTCTTCTCCTTCCTATACTTTCGCCTTCGAATTTTTCGTCAAATTACTGGTGGCCTGGATGTATGTGCTAAATACCGCTCTACTGCGTATGGTTGCTCGTCATTTATTATTTAATTGGCGATTTTTCCATTTTTAATTGAAAATTCAAAAGATCGTGCTCGCAGAAGGCCTGGCAAGTGGTACTTCGTAATGTAATATACAAGTTATACTTGTGCAATAAGTACCCCTAATATTGAACGAAATAAAAATGCGTGCAATTACGTAAATTGATGTGCCAGAAGATATTTTCCAATAAATGAAAATTTGAAAGACCAAGAAGCGGCTAAACAGAAGCGGATGCTTCTAATTAAATAAAAACGTTCTATTAAATAAACTTAAATCGCAGGGCAATTGATTATCTGATCTGGTTGCTGTTCTATCAATAAATATAACTCCAGAGAATTTAATTAACCGTGCAGTTTACCAGCAAGAGAAAGGTCCAACTTCTAGCCTCGGTCAGGCAATTCGATCGCTCCATCTTGTTTCCTTTTACCTGCTAACTCTCTATACCAACAGTACCAATACTTGAATTGTTCCAGACTCACGTGTACACCCAACATATATGTACCTTGAAAACTAGATCAGTAATTTACTAAAGGTACTCGTATCAAACGATACGAACCCGTGGCAGAATAAACGGAACAAATGAATTTCAGCAAAAAGTATTGCCATAAAATTGTCGCAAAAATAGTACGAAATGGTAAAAAATCGCGGCAAGAAAATGATTTAAAAAAAAGTGGTACTAAGAAAGGCAAACAAAAAAGGTACCAAAAATGTCAAAAAAGAAATGGTATCAGAGATGACAAAAATAACACCAAGGATAACACAAAACAAAGTGCTGCGATGGAAAAATTGGAAAAAATAACCAAAATATTTGCCCTAGGTCAGAAAGAAGAAAAGACGAGTTACGATATTACGAGGAAAGTGTGCAAGGTCTCCTGTTTCCACACGAAAGGCATTAGAATGCTTCCTGGAAGTCGGCAAACGTCTCGGTGCATTCCAACGAGGTGAAAGGAAGCTAAATTGTCCAGAAACACGGATGGCCCCGAAAATCATCGAACGATCGTCGTCGAATCTTTTCATTCCTGCCACTTCCCCAAAAATGGATTCGTCCAGTCGATTTCGCGTCGAATCGATACGTGTTTCACTCGTTCGAGGAAATCGTACGCCTTCCATCATTGTAACAACGTGGATATTGTAATAAGAGATTGCGTAACGCGAATCAACGTGTACCGCTTGGCAATTACGAAGAATTCATCGGAGAACTTTCAACAAAGGAATGACGAGAGAAAACTTCCAGGGGATTCCTGCGGTTCGCCCTATCGCAGCCGCAAATCTTTCATTGTCTATCAAGCCACAGAGAATCTCCTCTATGATAGATGCTAATTTTTCTATTTTCGAACCGTACTTGTAAGTGTATTCTCGTTTTCGCAAACTGGTACGTTTTGGTATCGAGAGCTGGAAATTTTTCGTTGCTCAATTCGTACCTTTTCTTTTTTAATAATTAACGGATATTGATAGGGGATGTCTTACGGTATAATATTATTCGTGGCACTATTAGCAACTGCACTTATCGTTACGTGAATTCTGTGAATAAATGGAGGGGTAAAGGCTAGTGCTTAATTGTGGGTTAAAGAAGTTGTAGAATAAATGTTATTTATAATATTAAATTCTAATAATGATCTAATAATAATAATAAGAATGCATATAAAGAATGTCTCCGTGCGTCGCATAAAAATGAATTTCAGAAATTAAGAGAAAGAAAATAGACAGAAATTGGACAAGCCGTACCAAAAGGTAATAGCTAACGATAAAAGGTTACGACGAGGAAGTAAAGGCAGAAGGAGGTGAAATTATCATAAAGACGTCTCGGTTCGCTCGCGTTTCCTGCAGCAACCTAATTAGCGAGGTCCCGTGGCAGCAGCCCGAGGTACCCGGCCCTTCAGATTGTGTCGCAGAACGTGGACGCTCCTCCTCGTGACAAGGCAATTAGCAGCAGAATAGGGAACACTTACAACCAGACGAGACGCTGTTAGCACTCTCTGTAAGGGATTGTCCGTTAACCCCCGAGTTGTCGTAGAAATTCCGTCCAATTGCGTGTAACCAAATTCAAGAGAAATCAATAATCTTCCAAGTCGAAGTGGAGAAAAGCAGCACCTATACATTTCTTCTTTTTTCAATCTCGTTTTAAGCTACGCGATTTTTCGCTTCCTCGACCTTTCAACCCCCTCTGGGAGCACTCGGAGACGAAAGAGTTTCATCCCCTGTCTGCCCCAACCCTCGATTCTTTCGTATTTTCTTCAAATCTTTCACGGACTTAATTTTGTTTGCCAACCCTAAATTCCGGACAGAATTCAGTCTTAATGTTTATTCTGCGCAGACGTTGATTTCGTACGATTGTTAGTGCAAAATATGTGTATACCACGGGGTGAAAATAGTTACCGTGATTAATTATTGCAGTGTAATATTTAAAACAATAATAACGATAGAATAGCGGGTTTGAAAACAAAAACTGTTTTTCGTTTAACGACACAACTATTAATTCGATTCAGCAATTCGGCTTCCGATTGTTTCATTAAAATTGTTCTACGCTATTTCAACGTAAATCCATGGAACGAGGAATAATCGAAGGGTTCAGAAGCCAACCTGTGTAAGTCGATTAACATTCAACCCGAGATAAATGAGGTTTTTACAAATTACTATCTATTGCTTACATATAAAAACAGTGACAAAATTGTCTCGCGTTTCATTTATTTTCCATCGACCACTATATTTTTAACGAAAAAAAGGTGACATACCAGTTGGACATTTATTAATCTCCATAATAAAGGATTTTCTTTATAAAACAGAAGAAGGTGGTGTAAAACAAACACCAGAACTACCGATAGGTTTTGTTACTATTTAGACAGTCTGCGTTAAACAGACTGCGAACACGAAAGTGGTTGAACGGACTTTAAATAGACATATATGGACCGTTTATTTTGAAAGTGGTGTCAGTACATTCTTTTTTGTTTTTTTTACTACTTATAAATGAAAAGTTTACACTAAGTTCATCACAAATTATGTGATATCTCTTTTCTTAAAAAAAAAATGGATTTACACCACTTTCAAATTAAACGAACCATATAAGTGTCATTCTGTCTTATTGAAAATCATCATAAATTGCTGCGACAATGCCTATATATTAATAATTTAAAAGCAAGAAATCTGAGACCAGTTATTCTGACCGGCTTGGTAGTTCTAGTGTCAATCGATTTATCAACTGCAAGTTTTAACGATAAAGTGGTTCTCGAACAACGAAACTCATGTTCAGGAGAGTTGGACTTCCGTGCCCTCCAATTTTCTTTCATTTTATGCACCGACCACTTTCGTAATCACCGGCGCACTTATATCGCCGATCACCGAGAACGTTTAGAAATAAACGAGCATGGAATTCAGTCTACCGACCAGTCCTTTTTGCGCACGCCGAACACAGGGAAGAGGGATATAAAAAAAGAGAAAGAAGCACGGCAACGTGATCGAAAGAAGAAGACGGTCGACGACCTCTCGAATTGCGACATAAGGAGCGAAGCTGTTCACACACTGACCCCCATTTCCTTCCCGTTGCAACGCTGGCGCAGAACAGAGCACCGGCTTCGATTTTGCCTATTCCTCGATCCTGTATCGCGACACTGCCTTTTGAAAAGCAGCTTGACAAACGTCCGTCCCTTTTTGGGGAAAAAAGACCGCGTATCCTTTTACCTTTCGCGGCGACTCGATTCTCTTGCGCAATTTTCGCTGCGCCTATCCTCGTATCTTCGTGTTCGATCGGGTAATTTATCGCGTTCGATTTTCGTCGTTCGATTTTCCGACGTTCATTGTTCGTGGTTGGAAGTGATGGTGACTATATTGCGCATTAATTGCGATCATTTTGCAAGCAGGGAATTTTAGAATAACGTTAAGTGGCGGGTGTTAAAAATTGTTATCGGTACCGAAGAATCGGAGAAAGTACGTTTGATTGGAGGAACGAAATTTGCGGTGACGTTTAGATCGTTTATTCTATGCAAGCGTGGGCGTAAGTCAACGCACGATCTACTAACGGCGCTGGCAATAGAAAGTGGAAGACCGGAATCGGGCGGCAATATCCGGGAAACAGTTGCTACTTATGCAAAACTGTCCCTCGTTTCGTTTCTTTTCCATCGACCACTATATTTTAACGAGAAAAATGTGACCTACCAGTCGGACATTCATTAATCTCCTTAATAAAAGATTCTCTTAATAAAACAGAAAAACGTGGCGGAAATAAATACGTCACAAGATTCACCGATAAACACCTGTATCGTCCGATAAAAAAAGGACCCAGCGATTACTAATAACGGCATGAACGTGAAACAAACAATTCAAATCGAAAAGAAACTTCCCACGAAGAACCCCGTTCCCCAGCTCTCGAATAATCCACAGAAATATCATACGTGTACACTCACCATGTCGCCAGGTGATCGAGGTCCCAGTGGACGCTCCAAGGCGCACTGTACTGGCTCACGGACTTCCGGTACAGAACTAGTACCTAAACTCGACTACGTTTCGCTCGTTACTGTTCGTCTCGGTTGCACTCTCTCACAACGCACCACGATCGAGCCATATCCCTTGTGCCCCTTCTTCTATCTTCAACCACTCGTCCCTTTCTTCTTCTATTTCTTTGAATAATTCGTCCCCTCCAGAACAGTAAATCCAGCGAGATCTCGGGCCCGGCTGGCTGTCGGAACGTGCGTGCGTACGTCGGGTCTGTTCAAATTTCGACAGATCGTGATGACCAATGACGCGCACGAGCTTAGGATCGCGTACAGTTTGAACGGGCTCACCTGAGAATGGACAGTCTATATAGATATCCCCTCCAGAGGACGAGAGGACTCGTTGCAAAGGAGTGATCCAAGAGAAAGCCTCTTGTTCGATTGGCCCCGCGAACCGGTATGCCCGAGAAGACAATTCCAGGTATCGTCCTCCAGGTGATACAGAGACACCGGCACGTCCGTCGCTCGGACGTTGCTCTGAAAGCGGACGAACGAATATTGTTAGAGAAATTCGGTGAACCGGTCGCATCGGTGGGTAACGTCTATGGTGACCTTTTGATTGCGCGGGTACGATAGGTGGTTGAGTTTCGTTGAATTTCTCGTTGAATACGGATCAATGGTGCGCAGGAATTTGGAGAACTTTTATTGTTATTGGTGTGAATTTTCATTTAATTCGAGGGTGATCGGCGTTCTGTTGAACGATTAAATTGTTACGCTGTTCATAAATCATTCTTGCAGAGGAGTGGTTTTACTTATTGAAAAGATTGAATAAATTTAATCAAGGTAAATTAGTACAAGTAACCCTCGTGCAACACGGTATGCAACATCAATTCGGTTACTTGCAACGCGGTTTTTTATATGTGTGTATGCATTACAATTTTTTTATTTAAATTCTATAAGTGGTGTACTGACTCTGGGTCTCGTACAACACGGAATTTTTTAGGAACCCATCTACCTTGCTATACGAGGGTTACCTGTACAATGAATGTCAATTTCCTTCGCAAAGTTCATTTGAAAATTTCATTTATCAATTTCTATTGAAAATTGAATTTTATATTAATTTTGCTCCGATGACATTTTACGATTGCTCTCGCGCAACGAGTGTAATTAATCTTGTTAGGAAATGTTCTTTGATAGATGTGCAATTAGTTTTAATTAATGGTGCGAGGAATTTCGGAGAATTGCGTGTTTGGGGATGCAAGTTGTACCAGAGAAGTTCTTTTTCCCTTCAATTGTTTCATTGGTGTGAAATAAATTGAAATTGACGGTATGTACACCTGAGAGTAGTATCCAAAGGGTAAACGGCGATAGCAAAGTTTCCATTGGCAGATTTGAACCAACAACTGGAGCCAGGGTACCAGCAGCACGTAGTCTGTCGTTTTCTTTTCTGCTCTAGAAGTTCGAGGAACGTTTCTGCGCGAAGCAGAATCCAATAAGATTGTTGCTCGTGAATTTTCCTCGGCGCTATTTAATCGAGTCGAATTATGTCCGCACTTTTAAGAGCCGCTTCTCTTTACCGTTGCAGAAGTAAACGATTCTTCCTGTAATTAAACTCAAAGTTCTAATAGTAAGCAAGGGTTAAGCAACTCCTTTTTACCATTCCACTTCAGCACATACAATTAGGATATTGGAATAGTATTACGTTCAATCACTATCATTGCGGTAATTACGATTCTCTTAAAGTGACGATAAAGTGCAGGCGGAATTTCAGTCGAACAATTTAGTAAGATAGAAAGTTACCGGCAATGGAGCAAAGAACGTTTCAGCAGGGAAATATTGTACGATATAACAATGTATAATATGTCATTTCAGGAAATATTGCGGAAAATGAAAATTGGGTAAATTATATATTTGCCAATAAGGAGAAATACTGTACCATAATAATATGTACTAATATAAATAACATATAATTAACACAGAAAGAATATTGTATTATAAATATTTATTCTGCTCCTGAAAATTACATTGCTCCAAAAAATACGTATACCATTTAAAATACAATATTTCCCCCATTCCTCTGGAAATTTCTCCCGAATTTCCCAGCATAATCGTTACGTAAAAGGAAATTTGCATAACTAAAACACGAAATACTATTTCTATCCGTATGCAACATTCCAGCAGCCTCTGAACGAATTTCTAGCAGACTCGATGCACTTACTACGCTATGCATGTACGTGTATACACGTCAACTCGGTCGAGACGAGATCTGGAGAAGTGAGAGGCCGGTTGCTTACAATGTACACGGTGGCTCAGTGTTACACAATTTACGATTGGGATCGTGGGTCAGTCACTTGGTCGGAGCACTCACGTGCTCCCTGGACTCTGTGATTACCTGGGCAGGAAGAAAAATTGTCGCGTGAGACGCGTTCCATTGGAAACAGTGGTCAACGACAATCTTAATGGACATTAATACAGAAATGATAAAACGGTGCAATATCGTCTGTTGCCAGTAACCTTCTATTACGATCAACGGAATATCCCCGCTGTCATTACGACAATTGTACAACTTTTACAACGTTTCACCGGCAAACCAGTGTTTACGGATTCGTATTATATCCACAACGTGCGCAGAACCAATTAAAGCGCAGTAGCAATAATGCTAACCCAAAGATAACTGTAAAAAAAAAATTGCAGCCCACTTCGAAGCACGAGCATCGATGCACTTCGGTGCAATTCGGCTATTCTACTTCCTGTAGGACGCGCAGCTGTTAATTCTTCGATCGAACGCTAATTTCAACGGGGAAAAAGCAAAATATTATCCCTCCGAGATTAGACAATTACCCATTATCTCCACGCGATCGATTACACGATCGATCGTTTCTCCGCGATCATCGGATGCCTATCTCCGGGTTTCTGGCCGCTTGCGAAAGGTAAACGCTTGTGGCGGTTCACAATGAGGTGGATACGAAGGAGGCCGAGGAGAATCGTCGAATTCAATGCCCGGATACACGGCGTGTTGATGATTACTGATTGCACATCTCCAGAATCCTCTTTCTCCCACGTGCTTGAGCCGCTCGGGCTGCTGAAGACGCCCTGATCCCCCGGCTGAATAGACCGAGATAACGTGTCGTCCACCGTATTGTCTCGTGCGTTTTGTAATCAGCAACGTGTGTATATGTGTGTCTTACGTTCGTGCGAAAAAAATTGAATCGCAAGGTTACCATTAGCAGGGCTATTGCGGTGCTGGGAAAACTTTTTCTATTTTATTTTATCGATATTTGGATTCGCCAAATTTTGGGATAGAGAAAGGTACCTTCACTTTCGCAACCATTAGTCGCGCAAAGAAATCAGGGGCAAAGGGTGAACTTGGGGCTGTTAAAGTGGAGACTTCATGCTGTAAAATAAGCACAGGTGTATCGATTTTTTTCGTGTCGATACTTGAATTTTTCACGCCAGTATAGTCTCTGGTCATGTCTGAAAATATGAAATTTAGCACGGCTGTTTTTCGATAGAGGGTTTGCAGTTTATATTTGCCTGTAGAAGTTCCAAATCGAAGGAAAGTACTGAATTACCGGTACTCTTCGAACAGTACCTGCTATTTATGTGTAGAGGTAAGGTATTAGTAAGTGAGAGGCGGCTTGGCATGCGATCAATCCTTTGTGTCACTGCATCTGATTGTACTGTAAATATTGTGATAGAAACACCATAAATATAAATTTATTGTTGCAGAAATTATTAGAATACTTCTAAAAACTTACGCTCTTAGGTATTTGGTTCTAAATCAAGGTACGTGCTGTGTATTTAACTGTTGAAGCAATATCCATCACTGCGTTCACTTTCTGCTTACCAGATGAATATACAGGGAGGAACAGAAGTATGTATTCCTGTAATAAATGGAAGAATATGAGAATAAGAGAGACTGGATTTTTTGTAGTATTAATTCTTTATGGTTCAATTGTTCGACTTCTTAATGGAATCACACTCTCTGGTATCAAAACTCTGTTCGTTGAATTGAAATATTAATAATAATTGTATTAAGTATAGCTTACTCTATACTGTACGTAGCAATTGATAGGTAAGGAAAATATTGCTCTGCACACTTTGATTTTATTCAACTCTAACTTGTTATTAATATAATAATTGCAATATTATTATATTTCATTCCATGGAAATTTCGTAATGACAGTACCACACCGATAAATGAAATTTCTCACTAAAGCTTTTACTGCAATGTTAAAAGTACAAAGGACAATATCATTCAAACGAAATGATAAAAAGAAAGTTTATATCACCGCGTTAATTTTATTTCTACAGTGAGTTTGAGATCAATACGCGGCCTTCGTCAATATCAAATAAAACTCTTTCTCTGTGCCACTTCTTAAGGCCAATGAGAGAAACGACAAATAAAGAACACCCACGGGACAAAATTATTCTGCTCTCCTCTATTCTTGACAGCCCTATCGTCCCTGTTCGCATGGCGCGATAAAAATACGTGCGCAGGACATTTTACCTGAAATCGTTCGAGATTCCCAATCAGTGTCGCCCAAATTTAAACGAGAAATTAGTTTCATCAGTGCGGGACAGTCTTCTATTGTGAACCATTTTCAGAATATCGAATCTATTAAAATTTCGACGAATATCTGTCTTATTTATTATTTATATCGCACTATTATTCAAGTTTCTACTATTTCCTTAGAATCGTAGAAAGCGGGGAATGCAAATTTTATTGTGGGCGACAAAATTTGCTAAAACATCAGAAATATTTTTGTAAATTTCGTTCCCAAAACAATCAAGCTTGCTTCCTTTGAACGAGCAATTTTTCCAGGGACGTAGAAATATTTGAAACCTGTCAATCTGCTCGCCAAAAAAACAGTACAGGAAAAATAATCTAAAAATATTTACACGATTCTTTTCGTTGCCTGATAAACTGATTTCAAAGCTTTCGTTTCAACGCGCAATATAGTCGTGACTTTCGTTGTTGATAAAAAAGAAATTAAGCAAATGTCACACTGAAATAATCCACGAGTGGTCCAATTTCTAATTTCGTAGAGCAAAGTACAGTTAGTCGCAAAAAATATCCAATCACGTTATAAATCCATCGATTTTTTAATTCCACCCAAAACGAACAATAACAAACATACCTGTACACCTAATAAGAAATATAAATATAAATAGGAAATACTTTAAAGACTTCTTTCACACAATTACGAAACATTATTTCTGATCATCGATGACAAAATTACCGAATATTAATTAAATGAAAATGGCTAAATAAAAATTTCTCTATCGTGTCGGACAATTGTATTCTTTCCCGATACACCTGTATTTTTTTAAAACAGCAACAATATATAAGAAAACTGTCGATTATGTCTGGGATAAACCTCGTGTTCCTCGATATCCTCGATATCGAATGGTCCGTACGTGAGCGTATGAACGTGCATAACGGGTGTGCATGCCGTAAAAGACAGACGCACGTACGTACGTGCACGATACACGTACCGAGGCGCATTTTTCTTTGTTGGACAGGTGAAAGGGAAAAGATATGTCGGTGGTCCGGCAGTCCTAGATACCCGAGATCTGTCTATCGCCTCATTTATAATCAACTGGCCTCTGTTCCGTTCGAAATTGTTCACGTTGGGAGAAATTTTCGACCCTTTTTTTTTCATCTCTTACTCTTCGTTATTTCGAAAGCAAATTTTTGTTACGCTTTCGTGGATGATACCGCGGTGGAACAATGTAGAATTACGGCGATATTATACAGGCCACATGTGTGAGGTTTGCTGCGTGCTAATAATTAATAATTAAGGTCTCCACTTCTATTTAGACCCTCCTTACTAAATCACACCACATCCGATCCTTTAAACAGAATGTATAAATCAGCTAATCTCTATTTCCGAAGAATTAACATTTTCGATGCCAGTGTCGCGTTTTTCAAAAGCGAATTATACAAGTTCTTAAGCGACGATCCTTAACACCCTATAGTCCAGATTCATAAGAACAGGAGATATCGCAAATGTAAACTCTCTAAATCACGACTAACATTTGGATTTAGACCAAGATTGTTGATTGCAAGTTAATCATATGTTAACATTGTACACAAAGGCTCTCTACCCGTTGAATAAATAAATAATACGTGAATTATTATTTCTTTCTTTTTCTTTGGCCGATTTTACCTTTAGAATTGTCGTCGGTGTAAATTGAATTGCTGTCCCATTTCTTCATTCGACGAAGTGGACATTCGTGCGGTCGTAATCGTGCAAATAAATATGATCATTTGCGAAATGTAACGCCACGTAACTCCTACGAGCCTGCACGAATTCTCGAACAATTACCGGCAGGACCACAATAGTCGACACACAACGAAGTGGATTACATTCCATTGTTGAATGTTTGCACAGCCTTCCACAGGACTTGGCGCTACGTGACGAACGCTAATTAACCACCTACGTACGGGAATTTAGAAAGCATAGAATCACTTACATCGCCGAACGATACGTTTACAAAACGTTTTAATACACCAAAGCGATTTTCACGATTTTTCTTTCACGAATGAATAATAATTCTTCGAGTTTTAAAACGGATCGTAAATTTCTGCCACTTTCACCCTCGATCGTCTAGATTGTTGCGTGTTAAGTTGGAGGATCGGTGGTTAAGATTGGAAGATTAGAGAGTACCAGTGGACGAGGTTAACAAAATGGGTGAAAAAATCGAAACGAAAAAACGGAATTAGAATGTGCAACATGGGGGTTGTTAAAAAATTGAAGCAACGAATGGAAGAATAATATATATTTTTTAAAGATTTTTCTACTTGTATCAAAAATAATTAATTATTTAGACAATTGATTATGACTATTAATAATTAATTAATAATATCATCCTTCTAAGCTTTTTCCATAAATATGCAATTTGATAAATTATCAGAGTCTCGTATTTGAACGTAAAATATAATCTGACAATATTGAAATTTTCTAAACAGAATCCAAATTTTTAGTTTAAACGTAAACTTAATTGCACGCATAATAATTTAAACAGCCAAAAAATAATTGCGCAACAAACGAAAGACTTCATTATATCATACATCGAATATTAAACGATACTACGTTTTTCCTTGCAAAACAAACTTCTATAAAATACCTCTCTAAAATAATTTCTTACTTTACTTATATATTTTTGTCTACGATTGGTCATTCCTTCTAACGTTAACCACTTTCTGTCAATTGCAAGCTTGAATCACGTTCTAAGTCGTGGCTGGAATGCAACAGAAATTATTCTCACCTGACAATCATCGTATAAATGCACCACTGTACCTATAATACAGTACCTATTAGCGTTCCTTCGTAATTCACCTTAACGAACTGACAAAAGAAAACGGAAACGAATAGCTGCGTTCGAGAAACGGCCGAAAGGAAGCGGCGACATGCAAGCCAATTTTCGTGCACGCGTTTCCGCGATGACACGCGGAAATGAGACGCCACTGTTGCAAACCAGCCGCGTTTCCTCCTCGCAGTAGAAAGTTTGATTACAATTGCACGAAATTACGATTACCATTGCATCGAAATACTTTTATTAAGATAATTGGAGGCAATTATGGTAATAAAGGACTGATATTTCAAAACTGGCCACTTCAATTTATTTATTATCCATACGACACTATTGTCCAAGGCTACGCTGCTTTTTTTATTCATTTCGAAATTATAGGAAGCAAGGATGTATATTAAACAAAATAATTCGCGAAATAATACCTACTGGTTTTAAACATTGATTCAATTTGTCTTCGACAGTAGCATCTTTTATCTGATATATAATTTATTTCATGCAATAATATAGTAAACAATAATAACAAATTTTAACAATATTAATCATTTATTAATATAAGTAGTAACGGTTGATCTTTAGCTTCATTTTTTAAAAGAATCATCGTCGACACTGTGCCATTCGTCGACCAAGTAATTTAGAATATTCTTTTCATTACCTTCCTTCCTTTATAAAAAATAAATACGAAATATCTGAGACAAAAGACGTTGAAATCGCAGAGCTACGTAAAGAATTGATTCTTGTATAATATTTACTAACTTCGTAGAATAAAGCTTGCGACTCACCCCGTATAGGCATTGCTTCCCCCTGATTGCTATTTATCCACGTTGGTTTAACCGAGAAGAATCCATGGGATTACAAAAGCGGAAGATTCTCGTCACGAGAATGATTGATCGCGGGGACAATGGTTTTTTTTTCAAATCTATGACAACATAGTCTCCCGCAGTTAGGATTGACGCAGGTGAAAGCGAGGCAAAATTGAATTCCTGCGGTGTGTCCAGCCCCCTTGTATATACAGTGCTCTTTCTGTGTAATTACTTTAATAATCCTCTTTCGTATCGACTGTCTGTCTATCCACTATCCTGATAGCTTCTTTTTCTCTGGTCAAAGTGGCCGAGACTACCTATGGATTGCTTGGACGTTTTATATTGCACTACATTATTAGTTTCTCTCTTCATTTTACCTGTATCCTGTTTTGCCCGAATGTGTGGATGAAAAATGGATGAAAAATGAATGAAATGTCGAGCATACAAATGTGCGAAAGAGATAAGTAATTAGGAAAAGCAGTAGAATATTGATAAACAAGTCGAGTTCATATAGTTCATAATAAATTCAATATGAAAGTCTCCATGTACGTACTAGAAATATAAATTTCTAGATGTCCTGTGCAATTTAATTGACAGAAACCAAATTATATTACAATATTTAGTATGTCTAAAATAAAATACCTTTCAATTAAATATCTCGAACATGTAAAACAAAATATCCACGAAATACATAAATAAATTCGACGGACAATACTAAATTAATAAAACACCGTATTATTTACCAGTGTTCCCCTTTGTCCAGTTCGACCGGGTCACAGAAACCTTGCAACCAAGCAACTTCCAATTGTCCTAACCCGCTTCGCGTCTCACAAAAAGATCCATTCATATAATGTGGCAGCAGCCAATTGATCGTTCCATCATCCATCATCCCACTCGAATTGCTCAAGAAAAGTCTCCCGTCTTGCCAACAACCATCCATTAAAAACAAGTAGAAAACTCCCACGTTTGCCCCGTACCATTAATGCCCAAGCGTATTTCACGGAACTTCTATTTTCTTTGTTACGGGCAACCTTCTATGGGTAAGAGTGGAAAAAGCGAAGACAATTTGCGGCTACTTTGGGGAAACACACGGGGGGCAATGAAATTGCGAACAACTCCCAGATGTGGGCGAGGAGAGTCGGGAAATTCTCGAAGGACTCGTATCAATCTTTTCCTGAAACGTCATTGGGGAACGAGAACAATGAGAAGTTGAATCGACACGAGTCTTCGTTGATTTTACGTCTCAATTCTGTCGACGATAGTTGGCTAATGGTAATTATTCAGAACGATGCCACGGTTCGGTGATTTCAATTTTCGGGTAACTGGAAAGTGTTCTAGAATGTACTTGCTATGAATAAACGATAGGTCGACAAGCTTGGTATTGTTACTCTTTTCGAATTCCGAATCGCATGCTGACGTCAGTATTTCGTGATTTTTCGCAGTGTTAGTATTTAATATTCCGTTTCCTCGCGAGAAACTGGAGCATAGTTTAACAATATGCATATAAAAGCGAGTATTAGAAGTAGAATGGTATACTCTTCAAATTCCTAAAATAAGAAAATACCTAAACAAAAATTCGTTAAACAAGAAGGAACGAAATCGCGACTTTTACGAAATTTTCTGTTCAAACGGAGCAACCGGAGAAAAAAAGCAGGTTAAATGCAAGCAGCAGTGATTGTTTGATTCATTGTAAATGAAAATCGTAAGCAGTTAATTGTCGGCTGTTAATTACGCAGGTGGATCGGTTAATGGTATTATTATTTTCAGGATTGTTCTCGATTATCTCGAACGAAGATTATCCCCGAGTGTCTACGCTCTAAACAAAGTTACAAACGATAATTATCTTAAATGAAGCGCGCGTTGCACGCGTTTATCGCGTTGCCACGAACGGGAGCATCAATTAGGCTAATTATCTCGCGTGACGCGCTCTCAACACCTGTTACAAAGGCCCCGGCGTGAAAAAATTAAATCTACTCTGCCACTGGCAACGAGGGAAGCATTGATTTTTAAAGGGGACCAGAGTTTAGCTTATCGATATAGCGAGTTTTGTTGAATTTTCTTTCGCGAAGAGGAACGAACGGGTTGTCATTAAACATTCGTTACCTGTTATTTATTTTACCCAATCGATGCAGCAGAGTTACTTTTGTCGCGTGCAAGTTGATTAAAATCGAATGACTTCGAATCATTTAACTCAGCTTCTTTTTAATTATAATTACGAGCTGGTGCGTTGAAAGATGTTCAATTCCAATTAACCTGTTCTATATATTAAATGGAGGAAGTAAACGTTTTCACTCGATTCATCCGGCTTCAGAAGTAATGCCGGATACCGAGGGTATCTTAATGTAATCTTTGTGACGAAACTTGCCAGTGATACACTTCGGTTGTTCGTAGAAAAAGGACAGAGAAGCGCAGCCACTCACGGTGAAAGATACTTTCTAATACCGATACCTCTCAATTAACATCTCGTGGTCAAAAATTCCCCCCCTCTTATTATCACATTATTGTTTACCGAATTGTGCCTCAAAATTTATTTTTGGTCGCCAGTTTTTGCAGGAGAAACGATTTTCTACTACTGCTATCTTTTTATTAACGCATACGTGGCGAGTAAAATTGCTTTGCGAAAACTTCGAGATCAAATATTTCGTTCTCTATCGTAAAAAATCTGTTCCTTCTATTCCATCCACTATTCCAGCCAAAAGTGAATATTTCCCTATGCAATGTTTTCCACGATTCGGTCGTTCCATTGAAAAAAGAAGAGCCATTCTAAAAAACAAAGAAAATAACGTAAAATTGCACTAGCCACGCGAACCGACGAAAAAAATCAATGACGAGTTTACTCTGTACGCCAGACACGCCGTTTTCGAAATGGCAAACGACTTTCACCGCGTCGCAGAAACGAAAAAAGAGCACGACCGTATCCATATCCACCTCGTCGACGTTTCAATATTTCAGCTGCCTCAGCTTTCATCGTAAAAGCATCGCGGATATATATTTATTTCCACGCTGAATCGCGGAAAGTCGTCATTGCGCCAAGCTCAAGCTTTTCCATAATTCGAACGCGAATAATTTTAATAATTCTAACAATTTCAATCATTTTAATAATTGTAATGATGTCACCTAGAAGAATATTGTGCATATAAACTATTTTAATAAATTTCAATAGAACGTCTGTTGCATTATAGAGAACGATATCTACTAAAAATAAATAAACTAACAAAGAAAATAACACAGCAACGATAAACAAAATGCAATGCGAACCTCATCAAGAATTGTTGCAAAATCCTGCACAAAAATTCAATACGACTTTAATTCTCAACTACCGACAGACAATTGGTTATTTACACCGTATTCATTTATTTTCATCGGAAAAATTCGATCGTTTACGGTGTAGTCCCAACGAGTAAGGATATTTTCGTTTTTTCCTGGTCGTTGACCTCTTAACCGGGACAGACCGGTTAACATTTTCGAACGACGAGTCAACTCGTCATCCCCGGTTAAGGGGTTAAGGTTCGCAGGATTTATCGTTCGGCGACACGGATGGGGACCGTAGGCGTCGAGAATGCACAGGTGGGCAGAGAAAGAAACAGGAAGAACGGCACGCGTGCAAGGTGAGGCCACCGTGGCACGGATGAGCAATGAACTTGACCGGAAGTAGGTCAGGGTAAATGTTCCTCGATGAGCATCCTTCGAGGCGCCAATAATTCTGCCCGCAATAATATCGGGAGAGCGGATTTCGTTTTGGATTTAACTGCTCTCACACGAATTCAGTTGGCAATGATATTTAATTGAAATGTTGCTGAGAAACTTTGGGCATCCCATGGGTTTTTATTTTTATTTATTTATTGTTTTTACTTATTTACTGTGTATCGTGCCGATCGGCAATTGATTAAAAGTTGAACAGCGCCGGATAGTTATTGGCAATCCAATAAATTGTACTGATTAAAATAATATCAAATATAATAATAATATAAAGTAAAATAACTCACCTTAATCTTTCAATGCAACGATCGAAGCCGTCCATCGTTTCCAGTAACAGAATTGTATGAATTTACTTGTGCTAAAATGAACTGTTCAATTTGAAAAATATTTAGATTTAAATATCGCGACGGGAGATGAATGGTAAACTATTATCCTCGTTATATTATAATGTGATACGTTGTAGTACGCTTTTACGACAGACTTGTAATCATTTATTCGATTACGCGAAGTTGATGCACCGCGTTCCACTGCGACATAATTGATCCACTTCCATGGTTTCTTTTATTCAAACGCACGAAAGTTTGCATACATGAACTTTCATCCGCTGCTTCAAGAGCCTTGCGCAATTACAGCTCCGCCTTGTACACGCAACAAGGGATAAACACGTGATAGAAAGCAAGGAAAATCTTTGCAATCGTGAAACAGAATAAACGTTAATTTTGTCAGTCAAACGTTAATTTTGTTATATCTCTTGTCACTTCATATTCTAGGGTAAAAAGAAGAAGCAAATAACACTTCACATTAGTTAATACATAAAATGCCAAACATATCATTGTATACATTATATTATATGTGAAACGAAAAAAATTTAGAAAATTAGATGGACGATCTGTGGATCGAATAATCGATCCAGGTGTGAATAATAACGTGTGAAATCGCAAGGCAACGGGTTAAATGCGACGCCTCGTTTATTCTTACCCCTCCAGGAAGCGTGGGATAATCATTCAATTACCATTCCGTCACACGATTCTCTGTTTGCGGAAAGTTCTTTCGTCGCAAAGAATCCCCGGCATCCGTTCCGAGATTCATACGATTTCTGCGTCCAACTGATTCGTGCCTTTCATTAAAATTTTATTCGCGACGAATTTCTAAAACTCCGCAGATTTTTCCAAATAAAGAACAAGCTTGGTTGGTCGCCAAGAAACGTTTTTCTTTTCGACAGGGGAGCATGAATAGTATATCGATTTTGTAAATCTTGATCAACGAGTATTCAATTAATAAATATGGCAGCACGAATTAACTAATAAATACCAATTCAATCTACCTGTATGAAAAATCAGGTTAAGTACTTTTCCCAGATGTCGCCAAACAATATGATCGGTTTTTATATTAAATTATATTTACATTGGATAATAGTTTACGTATAAATTGAAATAAGCAAGAATCCATAACAAAGAAACGCCGGTTAAACATGCCCTACCTTAAACGAAGAAAATGCATAGTGGAAAATGAAAACTCTGTGCGGTTGAAATCAAAAGAATTCCCGTATCAGGTGTGCCTTAATTCAATGCACGGTGGAAATGCTGCGCCTAATAATCGTTAAGTACATATTTCTCATGGGAAAGATCTTGACCCGCGTAGGTCGACATTTCACGATACAGATAGTCACGAGATTAAGTTTGTATCAGGGAACAAGCTCGCAATGCCACTTGCGCAATCCTTTACAACCTTCCAATATCCTTCTGCTAGTGGCTTGTAAATGGCTGGCAACGCAATATTAATCGAACAGAAATGATATACGGCAATTTCGATACCATTATTCAATAATCCACATTTCTTTGTAACAAGTTACCGGTCAGGTAATATATTTACAACGCCCATCGCAACCAAATTGAGAGGTACTAAAATTATCATTAACAATCAGCTGGACTGCAATAGTTTGCACAACTTTGTATTCGAAACCGCTCAATACTCCTTAACCCTTTGACTGCTGTTGGCAAATAAAAGTGCAAATACAGAGGTCCAATAAAAGAAATTCATTTTTACCTGTTGGTTCGTATAGGTGAGCAGTTAAAGTGCTCGTCCACGGTGTTTGTTACAGTGACTTTTATTCCAGTCACGCAGAGGTTTTTCTTCGTTGCTCTGTTCCGTATCGAAAGGGTTGAAAATATTATTACCCCTCCGAGTACCGTCGACACGTACGTTCCCCTAAAAAAAAAAAGAAAATCTTAGTTTCGCGTAATAAAATATTTCCCCAGCGCATAGAATATTTTCTCGTTACACTGTTCCGTGTTAGAAGGGTCAACAACGAGGTTTATAGTAAATTATTTTCAACCCAATAAAATCGGGTAAAGTCTTAATTGCCTGCATTAGTATAAATTGGATCCTTATTTGCATGGAACACCTATAGAGCAACATCTCCTTCGCATAAGTACGAACTGTATTATTAAGTTTCCAGTCACGAGGCGATTACGATGCATTCGAAACATTATTCAGTCCTCCTCGAATGGCCTAATACACGTGGACAATACAATAAAAGTTTCGCATGTCGGTCACGTACCGCGGCATTGAATAATATTTTATAGTACCGTGACAGATTCGTACGCGTATTATGTCTACATCAGCGACCCTCGTTGCATCTTTAACAAACATTGTATTACACATGCAGTACGACAATGGGTTCGATCAATTTATCATTCTGCTCGTTTCTTCGCCCACCCTTACAGCTGCACAACTGTTGGAAGCTTTATTTATATGTATAATACAAGGTGTCCCAGGTTGTAATGTTCAAACTTTGTCGGAATATTTTTATGGCATTAAATAGGAAAAAAATGTTATGTAAACATAGGACACATAGAGCTTTATTGCAGGTATGTATTTACTACTTGACATCGTCACTTCCAGAGTTAATTAATTAATATTTCACAATGTCTACCGTTCTAGACAATATTGTATATGTATATTGCTGATCTATTGGAACTAATGCTCGCAGTAACAGCAAGTAGGTTGGTATTTCGTATTTTTGTTATAACTTTTTTATACAGCCCTTGTGACCTATGTTTGCATTACATTTTTTTCCATTTAGTGCCATAGAATATACTGACAAAGTTTGGACATTAAAACCTGGGACAGCCTATATAAACAATTATTAGAAGAATTTCCCTTTCGCAATTGTTCTATACGAATTTCCTGTCACAATAAATTCGAACAATATTCCTGCCACAATAACTACCACTTCACCAGTACTCTCAATACCATTCCACCTTTCGCAGGACAATCCACAAATTTTTCAATTAAACAATATCGCAATTTATGCCACATTCCCCTCGCAATATCATCCTACCTCCCTGTTCACCATCAATTACCAATTACCATACAAATAATTCGTCTGCCCTCGAGATTTCCTTTTCAAAGTTTTCTGGCAACGAAAAATCGCCCATGAAAATTGTCCAGTCACCGTCAACACGAACAAAAGCAAGCCAAACGTGACGATGACTTGCCTGCAACCATCCAACGTGCCATCATCGGTTGCAACGTAATGGTGTTCCCAAATTCGTCTTATCGAGCCATCCAAAGCGTTGCGTTACCGAAACACCTTCGTGGATCGAGGTCACGGCCAATGGAGAAAGTTCTCTAATCGTTTCCGTGGGACGATCCCGGTCCCTGTTCGTTTACTGGAACGTATACATAGGACACCTCGTGAACGGGTTCTTCAGGTGAACAGACGCACGTACATACATACTTAGGAAAGGTGGATACGAGGTAGTGCAATGGAATCTTACTTTCACGTTCGCGTTTGCTGCCGGATCAAACACACACGTTTTAATCAAGTTCCATGGAGGTGATTCTTTTTTCGTTGTCTCTTGATCTGCTTTTTTTTCTTTTGTCCGTGTATCAATTAGGCGGAAGAAAATACCTGCGGATAAGAAGGGGAAGAGTGGGATGAAAAAAAGGGAAATTTATAAAGCCATACGTGATATTGAATAATGATAGGTTTCTGATTACTATGATAGCTATGGGTGGGAATTAATATGCTCGCTGCATTTTACCACTTTCTCGATGGAAAGTGAAATTTAATTTAGGTTTCGCGGCGTGATTTTCCATGGAATTTAATCGCACGATTTATTTACTGATTTTTGGCGTTTTACTTTAAGCATCCCCTCTCAGAGTTGATAATATCTAACTCGATCCACTTAGTCTCCTTTGAATTATCAAGAAAAACGTGTTTAATACAAATGTGACTAAAATCGTACCTCTTTCATCTAAGGAATCGTTTACCATAAAATTGCAAATGGACGTACAGTTTCAATCTACATGAAATATCGTGACACCCGCAAACTGGAAAATAATCGGCGTAAAATATTCGCGCGACGAAAATACAAAAGCATCTGGATCGACAGTGGCGCAGAGACAGATTGAAAGAATGCGGCCAGGCTGGACGAACACGGGCGAAGGGAGAGCGAACAATTTAGAAAATCACGATCACGAGGTCAGATGGCATAAAGGGGAATAGATGGTAGGCCGATTTGTCGCGACCGTGTCCATTAAATCCGGCTCGTGGAAACGTGAAAACTGGATCGACCGGCCGTTCGTAACTTTCCATCGTTCGCGTATGAAAATTTCAGCCACCTGAACAGGGCCACTGGGCCCGGAAACGGGAGAAAATGAAAGAAACAAAAAAAGAGATACAACCTGGTGTTCGGGTTCTCGCGTGCTCGCGAGACGCAAATATTTCTACCTGTCGTGAAAGTTCCTTTCGATGCTCCATATAGGCTGGGTCACTCGAAACGTTGCTAGAAAACGAGACTCCTTCTCGTTACAGACGTGAACTATTGAAATTGAACGTCCCTTTGGGGCAGATAAGAACAGAGGAACAGCTGGACACTGAAAGATTCTGGAAGTTACGAAACAAAGTTATTAACCCTTAACCCTTTGACCAAAAAAGGCGTATTAGTTTCCTAATAAAAAATTCTTCCTAATAAGTTTGAGTTTCCTAATAAAACATTCTTCTCGGCTGAAGAAGAAAACATCGTTGCACAAAAAACAAAATGCGTTTTGCGGTTATTGAGTTCTGACTCAAAATTAGATAACGGAGATCAAGATGTGACACAATCGCAAACATCTCACCAAGATAATTTAAGTCCGAAAATACAGAATTTTGATGCAAAGCACCCCTGTGTACTGTGTCGAAATCTCTAGATCGACCGTTTTCAATTATTTTTCCAAGAAACTTTAGCGACTTTTATTGTAGACGAAACAAACAAATATCCCACTTTTTTTAAAGAAAGCGTAACTACAAAAATAATTGGAGGAAAAATTGATGGTACGATACTAATACAGAAGAATCGTACGGATTGTTGGGTACCGTATTATTAAGTCAAAGGGTTAACTGCTACTGTGGGGTCCAGGAGTACCCCCGACGTTAAAAAGGTCGTTACATATTTTGCTCTCAATCAACAAACAGCTCCAGGTGTATCTGTGAACCTTAATTACGTTACCCTTTACAATTAGCCACATTAGCTTTGAAAATAATAGTATCTATATACGTGTTTCAGGATTTTAAATAAAATGGTCCAAGAAAACCCACCATAAAATTCCTGTATTTCCATTTGACCAGTGAAGGGTTAAGGTCGAGCATCTTTGAACGAAAAATGTGTTCACGACTTCGGGCAGTTTCGTAATCACCGTGACGAATATCGGGTCCTTGAACAAGTGGACCAATGGTGCCGTAAGTGAGATTCGAATGATCCGAGACGTTCTTGACCTCGACTTTCACCCTCTTGCAAGGTCTAGGACACGCAGGTAACACGGATCCTCTTCCCATGAATGAAGAAGAATCCTCTGCGACTTGGATGAAACGAGTTTGAAAGGTCAACAGACTTTCTTAACAGCGTGCACACGATAACTTGCATTGCAATTACCTGTACCTGTGCAATACCAATGTATATATTCGCTCGTAATACCTATCTTGAGAAAACAAAAATATGTCGACGTTAGAATGAGCGACATTACACGAACAAAATTTCCTTAACCTTTTTGTATTTTATTTCGAACATGACAGAAGAAAAATTTAACGATTAATGTCCTTTTCTAATTATATAAATTAAAAGAATTAATTAAAACTGCCAATGCCAATTTAATAATAAATGATTTAGTTTCTTCTTAATAAATGTCTCGATAATAATGATAATAAATGCTTCAATTTGCTGCAGCTTTAATATTTGCTGTTCCTTTCTCTCCACTAATTGGCAGGACCTTTCCGTTTCCTAAAAGCAATCTTTGCTTGTCCTTTCCTTTCTGTTGACGAAAGACCGATAAATTGGGTCAGATCCTGACAGTTTTACATTTAAACTGGTCGCGACAAAGGAAATTGCGTTAACCGGAACGACGTGCATGCGTCATACTCTGCTGAAGGTATTCTTAAGTATAAAAAGGAAAAATGCAAATGTGAGTCAGCATCCCGTGGGTCCTGAGGTAAGTTTCAGTCGCAGTTTCACTTTCACCATCTCAAACGCTATTTCTCGCTATCCACTGTGCATATCCTATACGATTGTTTATTATGAAATGTATAGCAGTAACATATTGAATTCTTGAGGACTATTTAAAATAAATTCTTTCTGTAATTTATATTAAATAAAATTATGTATACATTTAGCCATTGTGAATTTGCCATATTTAAATCATCGGGAGATCTGTAAAGGAGGAAAAAGAAACTTTTGTTAATGAAAGAATAGAAAATAATGTTTCTTACTTCAATTGTCAGGGCCTTCGCGAAAAAGAATAAAAGAGATCTTTAAATTATTGTAACACAAATATTTAATAAGCAGAGACCCCTATTAATTTACCCTGTGAACGTTAATTGAATCGAAAAGAATATAGTGTCCAATTAAAAAGAACTAATATATTTTGGGGAATAAAAAGTTTAAATTACTATTATGATTTTTTAACCAATACAGAAATAGTGATTTCAAGGATAAATAGGGACACCGTTCTGTTGGATATCGACACCAAATCGTTTTGGATATTAAAAGCTTTCTTTATTTTGTAATTTTACGAATATAATAACGACCCTTATCACCTCTCGTCGTATTAAGTACATTTTGTCGGGAACACCGAGAACGCCGACCAAGTTCCAGAATTCCATCGAAACACCAGCCATATTTTGTGTAATAACGATCAGATTTATTTGTCTCATATTTCCACACTATTCCACAAATTTCCACAAAGTTTCGTTTCATTTTGTACGTTGGCGTTCGCCCGATCTGGACTTGGTCCGTGCTTTCTTTGCTTCACACGTTTACACGCCCCTTTCATCCGAGATTCGCAGCCGATCTCGATCATCCGTCGATCGAATCACAATTGCATTTTATCTCTATCTAATTAATCGTAACTCTTAATGTTCATTCCCCCTAGATCAATTAGGAAGCAGTCAGACGTGTGCGGAGCGTTGTCGATCGATCTGTCGGATCTGGATCAGTGTTGTTCGATCGAGGACCTTAACACATCGAATTAAGAAAGAAGAGAAACGACAACATCGAAACAATGTTAAACATTTATAATTATTATTATAATTATTATATATTATAATAGTAATTATTATTAGATTAATTTAGATCGATAGATTTATGGTGAAAAGAGAAATCAATCTTTCAACGTCCAACAGATCCAAGGTAGATAATGCAAGAAATTATTAGACAATTTACGTGCTTTGGAAATTATAAAGAGAGGAAGAAAAGACACTCATCCAGAGGACAGGATCCTGAAAAAATATATTCGACCTCGTGTGAATTTCGTGGAAATTGATTTCGTCCTGCTCTTCCTATCTCGCTATCTCTCGCTCGTGCATTCCTCTTAACGGCTAAAAACACTTTTTAACGAAGATTTTCATAGAACACGAAGAAACTGGAGCATGCAGACTCGATAGTGCGTGCGTTTACGATAGTACATAATATTATACGCGTGAATGTATGATCGTTGCTGTACTTTTCGCGCGTTTCTGTTTGCGCTCGAAGTATTGGAAAAGCTTTTTGCTTTTTTCTTTTTGGGCGTGGATCTTGAACCGACAGAGAAATGATATCTTCCCTATACCTTTTGGTTTTTCGTTTTTCCTTTCGGAGATACCTTACGCACAGCTAGAAGTAGAAAATTGGAAGAGTAGAAAAACGACGAAGCGTCGATTGTTTAGTTTAAGTTTAGTTTTTTCCGATTTGAACGCATTGTGAATGCTATTGCGAAAGAAAAGAAATTATTAACAATTTCTCCGTTAGACGTCGTCGATAAATATATGTTACGTTTACTAATAGTGACTATGCAAGTATAAATAATTAAAATAGTCGTATTGAAATTTAAAAATGTTAGAATTCTTCGAAATGTAACAAGCGACGCTCCGATACGAGTAAGTACCTACATATTTTCAAATAGAAAGTAATACAAAAATTCTTTATGGTAAAAACCTGAAAACCAATAGTTTCAAGCAATGTACCGTCTAAACAATTGTCTGTAAACGTGGAAAATTTGTAGAAGCTAAAAAAAAAGGACGATATGTGTATAATATAATATAATATAATGCAATATAAAATAACAATTTTTACTATTTAATATGAAAACAGGAAGAGAAAGAAGTTATTCACGAGTCCACGTGCCCACACAATTTTCACAGAAGGAATGTCACAAGGAATGACTACGGAAAATGATTCATCCGTCCAGCAGTGTGATTTAAAATTTCCACGAAATAACATACAACTCGATTGCAAATTGTTCAACTTTACATCACACGCCGGACCCTCACGTTTCTCAATGTATGTACCCAAACACGAACAGATCGATTCACTGTATCACAATGTTCTCGCAAATTGATCGGAAGAAAGTTCGTTGGCTGGATGGCAAAAAGAATCGCCTATCGTTCTCTCGGTTTCTTTGCCTTTCCGACGTTTCCGTACTCGAACCCTTTGAAGCGCGAACGTTCCTGCAACAATGCCGTTTCCTCAACAATACATCAAGACCAAATTTTATTTACAATCATCGCAGCCGATCGATCTTTTTATCGCTGACTATTCTTCGTCACTCACTGTTTGCCATTGAAAACGACGAAAGATAAAATATAATGTAATAAATGCAATGCATTCCGGCAGCGCAGTTCAAAGGGTTAAATACGAATGGAAATGTACACTTCGAGGAGATGAAATTCTGGTGAAATTTTCATGGTGTTATGTGATGCACGATCGTGTAAATAGAAGAAACAGCGAGAAGTTCGATGGCAAAAGATTGACAGTTCGTAAAGTATTAAATGTTGGAAAAATTGGGGAGATTTTTCGAGGAATAATTTGTTCCACGAGTTACACATCCTCCCCCCTCGAGCATGCTCCCCATGGCGAAAACCAGCCATCAAATATATTTCCAGAATTTCTAAGTTCAACAAATTATCGATCAGTAATCAACCACTTTGATTATCAAAAGGAACTCGTTGGTACTCGAGAAGACAAGATAGACTAGTCGCGCTACTTTCGGAAAATAATAAACAAATAAATATTAGGAGGAACGAATAGACTTGTTTAACCCTTTCGTGACGAACGGAAACGTTGCCGTCTCACGCAAGTACTCGAGCGCAAATTCAGCGTCCAATTTATCATCCCTAACCGATGCTACGATCTTAAATACAATTATTCGTGATATTACAATAATTTCAGATCTATTTATACGATATTATTAATTCGATGAAAAAATAATTCAGTCACGAAAGGGAGTCAAGTATAATCGATTTCTGAATACCAATTCAAAGAGTGCTCGTGTACAATTTCAATACGATAATATTGATAAATGACGCCTTGCTCCTCTTCTTTCTTTTCGCCAACCGTGCGTCGTCTTACAATTAGACTTTATCGTAAATCTAGTATTGCTTTCGCGACAATGGAAAGTCGCCTACCCGGAAACGGTAATAAAATATACGGAAGTAAGGTTTGTTTCTACGGGAACAGTGGATTGCACAATCGCGTTGGGGGGAAAAAAACGGCCGTAAAAACGGTGCACAGCTTGATATTCACAATGAAGAAAGTTGCAGAGCCGACGCGATGCGTTATCCAATCGCGGACCGTGGCCTGAAATATCGCCGGGGGCCAGCGATTGCTATTATTGTTATAAAAATAGTAATACAACCCGACGGGGAAACTGTATTTTCTTCTTCTCTTTTGCTTTCCTTCGCCCTTCCATCGAGCTGTCTCGCGAAGCAATCGGGCTGCTTTCTTTTGAACACCTTCACGCACGGACAATCCCTTTCCACGATTTCTTTTCCATCGTTTCCAACGTTCGCGCGAGGAAATTCGACGAGGGATTCGTGAACACTTTTCCAATGCACTTTTCCGCGCTGGCTTCGCGTGTGATATGTTCCCAGGTTGTTCGACGTTCTAGTAAAGTTCTAAATTGTTCATCGTTTAAGGCATAAATACAATCGCTCTTATCTCTTAATCGACAGCAATATTTTAAGAATGCTCGAGAAGGTGGGCTGACGCGTGGACGTGTGCGTTGGAACGAAGAATTCGATAATGTTAAATACTATTCAAAGAGAGTAACGTCGAGACGTTTCGACAAACGTCCCGAGCAGTGAGATTAAATAATATCCGATTTCGCGAACGACGAATAAATCACGCGATCTTCATCAATTTCACGAAAGTCAACCAACGAATAGAGACTATTCTGATTTTTCATATTTCCTATGAAATTTCCTATGAGATTTCCCTTGCTGTTTTACGGAAGCAAGGTTTAAACCCTTGCCTGGCGATTTTTCAGATAATTTCATTTGTAAAACGTTCGACTGTAAAAGTCATCGAACCTCGCCCCCGTGTTCATGATATATTCGTCTTATCCTATTATACGAGATTCACCTCGCTTTTCAATTTTCAAATTCCTGAAACGTGGGAAAACGGGAATTATTCGTCGTTCTTGAAACGAGGAAACAGCTCGTCGAGCGGATTCTCGCGTCGTCGAACCCGTCATGGAACAACTATATTTGTCTTTCTTATTTCATACAAGTTATTTTCTCCATTTTTTTTTGTATTTTCTTCCCATAACATTTTTTCTTTGAAATCTCAGTATCTCCCGCTCACTGATAACGACTCTGTAGCAGCTATATCTACGACACCGATGGACGAAACGGATCGACGAGGATAATCCGTTGGCGCGAATTATTCTCGCCCCTTTTTCCCTTCTTTTTATTCATTTATCTAATTAGTTACTTTGTTTCACTTTTCTTTAAATAACTATGGTATCTCTCCTCCGTCGATATTTTCATCTAATGCACCGCTATGAAACGCACGTTCCTCGCTAGCAATGATATGCTCGAAACGCGGTTCTTCCCACGGGAAGTGGGATACTTTCAAAAACGTTTGTCTAGTCGCGTCTTCCTTCAGCCATTCTCGACAGGGAAAGTCAAACGATTCATTAAAATTTCATTTTCATTTATATCGCCGTCGTTGTATGCTTGTAGCCCGTTGCTAAACTAATTTCCCATTAATTCATAGGGTTTACTAAGTTTACAGGAGAGAGATGTTCACATGCTTCCAATGGGAATCAATCATCGTCCGAAAAAAATGGTTTCAAAGCCTTAATTACTTTTGACTTTCCCCCTTCGACCAGTCACTGCATATACATTATTCACCAACACCGACAACCGAGCCGTACGATACGACTACGAAACGCCTCTACCACGTGTTTACATTTGAAAAATCTATTCATCCGGATAAACGAAAGGAAAGAAAGAAAGCACTGTTGCCTCTTCATTGACACTAGATTTATCATCCAATCAAAACGATTGGTCGTGATATATTAGAATTCGTCTCACACGTGTCTAAAGAAAAGCAAAAGACTGAAGAAGTGTGAAATATCTAAATATCTGAAGCAATAATTTAAACTGCCGATCAGTAAATTCGAAACATTTGTAGAAACACTCGCGACATTTTGCAAAACATTTTGCTGACTGGTATATAAATCTAATGTTCAATTCACAATGTATACATATAATTTTCTGCGTGGTATGCCCCGGATGCCGATTCGTCTACGACTCTAATGTCGCTACTATTAGCTTCGTTTTCAAATATCACTGGGCAACGAACAAACGGGTCGTGCTTTCAGTGTCCGTTACAAAAGGCTCTAACATCTTCGTATTATCGTGGTCATTTTATCGTACACGTACGCGTACATTTGAAACTTGAAATCTCTTATTACGGTATAAAAGACACGAAAGTAATACCTCCTCCTCGCTTCGCGCATTTTTATTGCGTCCTTATTTCTGCGGAAAAAATCGTTGAAGGGGATGATTCGATCCCCTTTTCGTTCCTTTTCTTTCTATCTAATCTATCTGATCTATGTCGTTGACAACGTCCGTGAAACACTATCCCCAGCCAAACGAAAAATAAGGCTAATAAAGAAAATGAAACAGACACGTGAAATTGAAACTTCGAAGACATACCACGCGTGGTATTCGTGACGCGGTTTGAAGAAATTGGAAATTATACGTACATACAGTGGGACGAAAAAGTATTCATGCAGTGCATTAGTTTCACTTGCGACTTTATTTAACACTAGAACTACCGATAAGTTTTGATATTATTTAGACTTAGACAGTATACGTTAGAGAAATTATGAACACAAGAGTGGTTGAAGGGACATTAAATAAAGATATATAATTGCCATTCCTTCTTATTGAAATTCATCATAAATTGCTGCAACAATACCTAGGTATATGTTGATAATTTGAAAGCAAGATATCTAAAACCAGTCATTTTGACTGGCTTGGTGGTTCGAGTGTTAATTGTATTTGAAAGTGTAATAGATGTGCTTCGTACCAATGTACATTTTTTCAGGAATAATTGTCTTAACACCAAAATAATGAAGCTGCAAGTGACACTAATGCACTGTACGAATACTTATTTGGCCCACTGCACATGAAACACGAAAATTCCCCTAAATAACCTTCCCTCCCTTCCCCTCCCCCCCGCCCTTCCCAAACCCTAGCTAAAGGACTACGAGTGGAAACGAACGTTTCTCAGTCTATATCGATCACATCCGGATTCTCCGTGGATCCCTTTCGCTGACGCATCTTCCGGCGTAGCAGGACCGTTTTCAGGATGCTCGGTGATCGTAGACCCGCGACTTCCGGCCGCGGGGCATGCTGCTACGCTGCCTTGTGCCTCTTCCTTTGCTCCCTTCGCGTTAGATTAGAGGAACCTGGACTGCCGGAAGTTCCAGCTTTCTCGCAGTCAGCGGTCGGCAAAGGTTTCAACTCCCTGAAGAGTAAGAAGACAAATATAATGACGTTAATTATGGTACGCGGTTTGGAATAATGGAGGAATAAGTCTGTGAAGATTTTATTCACGAGGAGTGCAGTTCGTATTGTTTAATAATTCTTGATGTGAATTTCTTTTGATTTGTTTGTATTTGTATTTGAATATTTCTTGTTTTATTGCTCGAATTTTCTGAACTGTTTTCGAGATTTAGATTGTGGCAATTTTTAGAGTACTATTTTAGATATGTTATTGAGTTCCCTATGCACTTGTGATTTTTGTGGCCTATAAATTGTTTCGATGACTACGCGAATGTCTGGGACATCTATCGCGTTTCAATTTTAAATTGCCTGCCAATCATTTTCGAGGCGCACAGGTTTATTTTTACCGGGATATAAAAATGCTTCTGCGTCGACGAACAATCAATGAACAGACACGGATTGATTGACCATGATTGATTAACTCGGACAACCTGCGGGATATTCATCGTGAAATATTCATTGACCTATCACAGTCCGTCCACGGTACTCCATTCCCAAATAAATAATCATTGCTCGAGTATAGACAAGAAAATGATACGTATATTCTATCGATCCTTTTATGCAAAAACCGTTGAAAAAGCAAAATATCTTCAAATAAAATAAACATTGGTAAAACTATTTTACCAATGAAAAGTTATTTTACAATTAAATTTAAATCTCATATAAAACTAAATGCCTCGTCCCAATAAAAGTAATTTTACAGTTAACTTTAAATCCAATACGAAAATTATGATAACTCCCAAGAAGATTACAAAATTGTTTGCCCTCGATATTATCTGACAATGAGTGTATTTCAGGCGCAACAAAGATAACATGCAAACAATTGACGAACCTGTAATTAAGAAGCTCCTCGTCGTCGGGTACTCTGGATATGAGATCAAGAAACTCGTTGTTTGGAACCGAGTGAGGCCGGAAGATCTTTCTGGAGAATTTATTGACCCCCCACACCAGGATAAGGTATCTGAGGGGGATGAAATAGAGGACAGCAGCCCCAAGGATCGTCAGGATAACGGCTAAGTAACTTAGGTAAGGAACGGTGAAGTTAAACAGATTCTTAACCCTCTCGCAAAGGCTCGCTATGTAACCAATCGAGTTCTGAACAGTCTGGGTCACCTCCTGAATCGCTTGCAGCCGTTCTTTCAGACTCTTCTTCTCTTCCTGAAAAAAATGGGGGAAATTTGTTTAAGCAAATTTCATTTCGATCGATTTTTCGGAGGAAATGTAGGCGGAGATTTTTGCGGTACAAAAATAGATAAAATTTATTTTAGGGTTTCAAGGGGAATCAGACGACACACGAAAGGCAATCTTTAATAGTGTGACCCCGGCTCAGCAAATATTGATGCACGTCGATTCGACATTTGAATAGGTCGAGGGGTGAATCGAGGTAAATGGCTGGCGTAAAAATATATTCCTGTCGACCATGACATGCGCCCAAATGTAATATTCATTGAAAGAAAACTACGACAACCGCCCGTTAAACATACATTGGTACGAAGGAATACTGCCACTCGCCAGACGAACGATGAAAATGACATAAAATCCAGAAATAATCGTCATCAGAATTCTAGCATGAGTAAAGTACTACAAATATAGTAAAATAACTAAAGGAAATTATTCAGGAGAAAACTATATCGGCTCTTAATAATTGTTTCTTAAATAATGCAATTTTTTTATATTTTATTTTAATATAATTAAAGTTAACTAATAATAACAATAAAAAATGTATATGATATACGCGAGTACATATTGATTTTAGTAAATAATAATAAAATACATGTGAAAGGTGCACTCACTTTATCCTTATCGTCGTCGTCGTCATCGTCGTCCCCAGGTGTCGCAGGGCCCTCGTCAATCTCGTCGTGAAAATGAGAACTCGAATGATGCGACAAGGGCGTCCCGGTTATCATCGCGACCTGTCCGTAAATCCACTGATTGAGTCCACTTCCGTCTCCGCAAAGCTGGCAGGTAGCAAAGGGCGTGGACATGCAGCAGCAATGCAGGTAAAGGTCGTCAAGCAATTCACTCAAATACGTGTCATATTATATATACATGTGTTCAAGGTTAATCTGTTAATACAGCGTCTATTATAATTTTAAGCAAGCTCGAGCACCGAGAGATCTAATAATGATGACAAATATAATAGTCACTATATTAGCGAAGGAAAGTCGTCTAATTCTTGGACACTATTTTTAATAAAACCTCGTATATACATATGTATGAAGCGTATAAAAAAATCATTGTACACGTTGTACCCTGTATGTATACGGGATATTTTATTAAAATGAAAGCGAATACATATACAGTAGGACCCTCATTAATCGGCTTAAACTGAGAGAAATTAATATCTAAAAAAAAATGGTGAAAAATGTAAAAATACCATTTCAAAGCGGTATCGTGTTATTTTTTGTTGTAAGTAACTTTGAATTGCCAAGATACGATTAATCGAGGTTGTACTGCATTGATACATTAGTGGCGCGAAGAGAATATTTTGCATAAACAATGGCGATACGAATCTTTTTCTAAACGATACAGGGGAGCTGCTACGGTTCTGCTTGCGAAATAAATATGTAAATCTAGGAACACCACTGTTAAATAATCTTGTACAAAATACTAATAGCAAGATGATAATAGTATAAGAGTCTAAAACTAGAAGGAATTTTTACTTCTTTGCTCGGCTCGTCTAAACTCTACGCCCATGCTGATCACATACCTTCGTGAATTCAATTTCATTTAGCTCTTTGGAGGAACGATACTAATCTTTATTAATTATGTTACGCTAATTGGAACAAGATATTTAACCAATGTGCACCGTCTACCTCGTTGACGGGGAATATTTTCTAATCTACAGAGTTAATAATAACAATAAGAATCTCGATGTTAGTGATGGTGAAACAGTTTTTGCAGGCACTTGAGATTAGCAAGAAAGTCAATGGATTAGTAGACAGGTAAGATAATTGTGGAAAGAATATTTGCAATTGTATATGGAATGTAAATAGTTGGTACAGTTAGCGATAAGTGTACAAGGGAAATACCTTAATACGATCAAATGTGGAGGGTTATCTCTGATTAATTTGTTTACATACCAGATAATACTTTAATAGAATGAGCAAGGCCGCTCCGGGGAGCATGTAAGGCTCGAAGTAATGGCAACCCAAGACGAAGATGACGAATGCGACAATGCTTCTCATTTTACTCTCCCATTCCCAGCAGCTCCTGACAATGCAATCGAAATACAATGTACAATAATGAAGCTATAGTACTTTATAAAATGTATTCGAAACGATTAATCTGTAATTCGTCAGTCGATTGTGTATCCCCAATGGGATAGAATATAAATCAACAGAGCATTATAAAAAGAAAGAAAGAGCACAGTGCACAGTGTGACGGATTACATTTGTCGCTTCACATATTTGAAGTCGTATCAAACATAAACAATACTTAGATTTTTATAAAAACATTAATGTGCTTTAAATGATTTTTTAAATTTTGTTTCAGTGGATTCTTCAAAGAAAATTTTACGCAGTTTTGTAAACGCCATAAATGTAACACATCGTGCACTTGCTGTTCCATAATTGGAATTGCGATGGAAAATTGCCTACGTACTGCATGTATTTGCCAATGTCGATGACGAAAATGATGATCGCCTTCAGCCTGAGAACGTTGCGCAGAAAGACCTGCCTTTTGAACTTTATCTCCGGCTCCATGTACTTCTTCTCTTTGGGATTCAGCGTTCTCATGCAGGCCCTGAACACGTTCCAAACGACGTTCATCTCCAGGAGAATCTGCGGTGAATTTCCCTTTGCTCGGCCCCGTAACTTTTTGTCCTTCAAAGCGTACCACCTTTTCTCGCCGTTTCTTATCTTCAGAAGTGGAATGGCGACTTTCCCGAGAAACTCTACTTTGTGGTCCCTGTCCTCGTCGTACACTGTCACCTCCAGCACCGAATTGATATCCTTAACGTTGCTGGAGGATGATAGAGAAATGTTGCGACGCTTATTATTAATTAAACGTGAAAATTAAGGTGGGACTTACAAGGTGAAAATTTTTTGCCAATTTGGCACCAGCGTCTTGTACTCGGTTTGAGTCTGTAACCTGGCGTTCACCAACTCCAACACGCAGAAAGGATCGCTTTTTCCGCCTAAATCGGCCGCGGCGAGACCTTGTGCTCTGAACACCTGCGACGCAAAAGAAAAATAGAAAATGTTCCTTAAAAATCGTAAACGATTGAATACTTCGGGGAAATAAATTCCTCTGGGAGTATCATTTGCTTGATTTACATTGCGCTGTATTCTCTGAAGCATGTGAGCAATACCTTCACTGTCAGGTGGCCAACGTCGCGTACCCTCTGCAAGGTGTTCACGAACGAGTATCTTTGGTACATTTGATTGCGTTCACGCGGCGTCTCCTCGTGGGCGGCTAAATCGCTGATAGTTTCGCTGGCGGTTGTGCCACTGATAGTCAGCAACAGGAAGATGTTCCCGGATCCGTCCTCGAGGTCTCGCCATAGGCGATGAGTCGTTTCCCGTTCGAGGGTAGCCAAATCGATCACCGCTCTTCCCATTAGATCGTCCTGGTGGCTTTTGTCGCGATCCCAAACCGTCACCTCCAACTCCTGGCCCAGGTAAGGATCCTCGTACAGGTGAAGATCGAATTGCTCCAGCCAAACTGGGTTCAAGGTCTTGTTCACCACTTTCGACTTGTACTTTTCTGTCCCAAGTCTGGGAAAAGGGGAATGAAATAGAAAAGATAAAGTACTTGTTCCTTTTTACAAAGACTAAAAATGGATCTGTTTCCATAACAAACATGGTTGTAGAAGACAAGAGGCAGGAATAATGGTGTTCATACCGAAACTTCACATAGGGATCCGAGAGACCGTCTATATCCATCGGCAATAGATTCTTCGCTTCCACAAGAACAATCGTTACCACGGAGCTCCATATTTGCGATTTCAGCCGTCTATTTACGTCTGCCAATCGATTGGTCCTTTGGAAGTACTGAAAATAAAATGAAATTACTTCGAGTGAAACAGGCTTAATGATTTAGAAAAATCTTGTCGATCTTTGATGTATTAATACTCTCGATTCTTCGATGGACCGTTTGTATCGGAAATGAATCAAGCTTTGTCTAAGATTTCGAATTTCGCTCTTAGTTCGTCGCAGAAATTTTCGGAGACGCCAAAAGAAGGTGCGAGGCAACGATTCAAGGTTTACATTGGTAATTCTATTTTTGTTTCCGCCAATCGAATATGAATCAGCTTATTGTGTCAGTATGTCATCTGGCCACGGAGTAGATTTTTGATTTAATCTTTGAGTGCGTTTCGTGCATAGCAAATAAAAGATAACAGGCAAAGTGTAGTTACATTAGATAATACGAGTGCACTTGAGATACAAATGTGTACGCGTTGTTACGCCTTCTTCCGTGACAAACCGATTATTTTCTTGCGAGGAATAACATTTTGTCGTGGAAAATAATTCAAATAAATGATTGTAAGAACTAGCAATGAAATTATTCAAACTAAAATCGTGAAATCTTTCCGTTCATTTTTTCACGGTGATTCTCGAAACCAAATTGAAAAAGGAACAAATCTTTCTTAAAAGAATTCGTAAAAAGAACCGTGTATTAAATTCATTCGGCGCAACGAGTAAAGTACTCGAGTCGAGGTTCGATTAAAACCGGTTCATTGTTCCATATGAAAATGGGTCACGAAGTTCAGAACTTTCCCATAAAGACATCGCTTGGCTGTGAACACTCCGGAGCTTCCAATAAATAAATAAAATATAAATTACCCCCCAGCAAGACTGTCTCAACCAAACCTCAACCACTCAACTAATCAACACTTCTCCACTCAATTCCGCGTTACTAATCCATCGCAACTAATCGATTCACCCCTCAAACGATTGCCCATCAACCCTCCGCAATAATACTCAAATCTACCCTATGAATGTCCTCCATTTTCTCCTTCACGTTATCCTTCAGCTTGTCGAAAAGATCATGGTGCTTCGGGTCCTTCGTCCCCGGGACACCCTCCTCCTCCACCTTTGAGGGCTCGAATTTCTTCACCCTCGAAATCGAATTGCCACCCTCGATTCCCGGTCGTTCGGGTCTCCTCAAATGCTCCACCCTACATTCCACCTTCCCATCCTCGTTCTCCTTCCCAGGCGCGGTGAATTTAAAATCGTAACCACCTTCCACCTTCGCCATTCCACTCGATTCACCTTCCGCCGCCCCGGAAGCAACACTCGCCCCGTCCCCAAGGGCAGAACACCCGGAATGCCTGCAACGCTCGGCGATCCAACTCTCAATGGGCAGCAACCACGGGTGTTTCTCCACGTTCTCCTCCAGGATCTTTCCCACCTGGTCTTCCAAAATTCTCTCCACGGACCCCATCTTTCTCTCCAGCGAAGCCCTCAAATGTCCCATGGTCCTCTTCTCCTTTACCCGAGCCGGTCTTTCGATCGACAAACCCTCGATTCCCCTCTCACAGCTGCCCTTTCTGGCGTTCCTCATTTTCGACCCCAAGTTCTCCAAGGAACTCCATCTCCTGGTGCAAGAATCGCCGGCGAACTTCTCTGCGACACGATCCCCTTGATCGTTCGTGACAGAGTGGTCGCTATGTTTGGAAATATCAAGAGCAATTTCTTCCTGCCTCTCGCAGTTGAAGTTCGATATCGTGGCGTCCCCTTCGTCTTCGTTTCGCTGGTTTTTCTTCAAGGAATCTTGATCGGTCGACGACGCAGCCAAGATCTGACGGTCTTCAGACAGTCTAGGTGCGCTGGGTTTCCTTCTTCGGGGCGGTGCTTCTACGTCCTCAGAACTGTCCAAGTTGGTATTGTCTCGATCGAAATCTTTCTCCGTTGCATCTTTCTTCTCGACGCTGGAGGGTCGACAACCTTCTGACCTGTCGAAACGCATGCTTCTGATGGCCTTTCGGAAAACCGCGTCCACCTCAGCCGTCAACTCCTCGAAGGACCTGTTCCTCGTGGGAAAGTCTTCCTCTGACTTGGACCTCGATTTCTCCCGATGATGCTCCCAGAATTTCTTCCATTTGTTCTCGTGATTCTCTTCGCTGGAGCTCGTTTTGCCTGTCTTCGAGGATGAGTTTAAAGAAGGGCTTTCAAGTGCTGTCTGGGGTAACAGCGGTGTTGTATCGCTCACTCTGTCGCATTTCCAGAAGCCACTTCCGGTTCGTGGCGTACTCACCGATTCGGAATGGACGAGTGTCGTATTGGAGTCCGATTCTGACGACTGATTCCCTTCGAAATTTTTTCTGGCGAGAGTTTCGCTGTTCTCGGACATTGCGCCGTCTTTGTCGTCCCTTTAGGGTTTCGTTGTTTCAACCCTTTTCGCGTTTTTCTCGGGTTCGATGGTTGATGACGAAGAGCACGCGAACGCTTCAGGTTCTCTCGAACAGTTGGTTGGAAACAGTTGCGTTTCAGCTTTCGAGAGCTGTTACGCGAGTAATAAACGCTCTCTTCCGGTGTTTGCAGGCGAGCATGTGCCTAATTGACGGGTCACTCCGTGAGTTTATCGTCTGACAAATGGTCGATACCATTGGGGCAACGTTTTGCTGTTCGCTTTTTCGCGGAACGAATTCGATTATTCGCTGGCGAGGGTATTGGAGAGAAATTCTTTTCTATGTTGAAGGTATTTCCCTTCAAGTTTCTGCTACGCAGTCGATGATAGTTTTCAGCGAAGTTCCTTCATCTCGTTCCGTTTCTATCGAACCTCGCCACCGGCGTCAGAACTTCGATCCTTCCTGAGAATTGAAATGTGACCACGCTCCAGTGTTATTCTTTCGTCCGCTTCGTGCCATTTCGATCAACGAGAACTGTTGTACAGGGAACACAAGCAAATAATAATAACGCCGCGGAGTAATGTTCAGAATAATATTCGAAATACTGCAAGTGTCTAGATATTCACTGAAACGTTAGAAGTCGCAGAAGGCACAGTGGCACACGACTAGCAAGGAATTCTGAATTCAGATTCAGAAGAGTATGAAACTTTGCAGACAAGTAAAGTATGTCACCCGTAATACAACCTTATTTTCCGTTCCGGCCATAATTCGGCTTTAAGGGGTGAAATCAGCCCTTGAAGGAAACTCAGAATGTTCTTTCTCGTGAAATATCTGAGGAACTCTGAGAGATACTAAGAAAAAGTATAAACAAAATTTGCATCGCTTTATTGCCTTTTCAAGACTGCGTACAAAAATGTATTAAAAAATTCATGATTTGTTTAATTTTGTCTCCATTGTCAACAAGTTTTTACGCAATTTTTACATTCTGCTTAAATATCTCTCAGGGTTCGTGAGATATTTCACGATAAAGAACCCCCTTAATTATTTTCAGGGCTTGCTTTCATCCCTAAACTTTGGCGATTTGGCCGCCACAAAAAATACGCGGCCCTTATTTTCACCAACTTTCATCGTAATCGGAGACGCGCTTACCTGCTCTTAATTAATTCCTTAATACTTTCAAATGCCTGTCACCTGTTCAGTACACATACACGTGTCCTCGCGTGAAAGAGGCTTTACGGAAAAACCAGCTGGTCGTGCACGAATCGCCAAACCAGTTATGTAGCATCAATGAATCATCGAATCATCTACAGTCACGTGCCACGAAGCCCCGACATAGACTTCCGTTTCGCTCTGATTCTCGATCCAAATTCATTCCTCCTCCGCGCGTTTCCACGTTTCGGCAACAAATATTATTAGATTACACTGAAACACGTGCGGCGAGGTGCAAAAACTCACAATCGTGCTGCGTGGTCACTGGAAAGGTGCGTAGAAACGTGTGAACGGCGATGACACAGAGGAATCTCTTACGCGGGAAAAATTTGCTTTATTTTCAGCAGAGGATCTGGATTGTTTTTAACAACTGGATGGACGGATAACGACGAAGTCGATGTTAGGAAGTTTCAACTACGATTCAATTGATTAATTGAATTTTTATTTCGTTAATCGGTCCACGACGTGGTTGTGACTCGGCGTGAATCGACACTGTTCGAACGAGGCACTCATTTTTTCGGTGAATGAAAGGAAAGGTTGGTGAATGGAATGAGGTGATTCTTGTATCGCAGAGAGGAATGGAGGGAGACGGTGATAACGCGAGCACCGTGTACCTCGAGTACCGGTGTATGACTGACGATACTCGTTTAACTCGAGAACCGGGCCCCTCTCTCTTCTTTCCCTTTCCATTCGCGACAGGAGGTAAACATTGCGATATCGCGGTATATGTATATGTTCAATGTGGGCACATTGGCGTAGACAAATTCGTGCGTTGCCAATGGTCTGTAGCTTGGACGATTTTTTAAATTTCCTTTTTCGTTTCTCTTGGCACTTTCTAGTCGCTAGTTCTTGGCCAGGATCGCGCTAACGTTTTCTGCGACTGAATTAATTGCAACGATAATATTGTTGTTAATCTTCTTCCTTTTTGTTAACTTCGAGGAGAAACACTTGCTTTGTGTTTTTCCAGGGCTGGTAATTATTCCACGTGTTTTTGTTTTAATAATATTCCCTTCGATAGCAATTATTTATTCTACTTTTCGTGCACTTAAATGTTCCTTATCTTACATCTGTAATTCCGTTTATTCGCCTGGGATTATTAAAATTCAAGGCTTGTCTGACAAATTAAACGAGGAATGACGAATGATGAATAACTGTTGAATACCTTTTTACGTACTCGAGACGTATATTCATTTATGAACCATTCGTGAGCGGTCGTCGGAGTTGTTTTAAGCATTTCTGCAGCACAGTCGCATCGTGGCCTTTAAAAATGCAAAGTTCTGGGAGCAGAGAACACGAGATAGAATTTTTTTGTCTCCCTTTTCACGGTTGACGCGTAACTAAAAATATCGTTGGGCGTCTCGTTTCGTTTTTTCGAGATTTGCGAACGAATTTTTTATTCCCAACAAATGCAAATAAGTATGAAACTGTTTTGTTCAATTTATCACTGTTGCGTCGGCATTCTTATTGAAAGCCTTGATCTTTTGTTTATTTCATTCCGATAATATTTTATTACGCGAAGAGAAACAGTACTTTGTTTTTTCCAGGTATGGTATATAATTATTCCACGTGTTTTTTTTTAAATAATATTCCTTTCGATAGTAATTATTTACTCTGTTTTTCGTGCACTTAAATGTTTTCATTTCTGACGTTTACTACGAACGAATTAAAATTGGGACCAATTTTATTCGCGGAAAAGTCGTCGCACACGACTCCATACCTATTGTTAACAATCACCTATTGTTAAAACGACTAATTAAATCGGTGTGCCAACGAATGCTTGCCAGTGTGTTACATAAAACAGTTCTTGCAATTCACACTTTGCACTTACGTCATTAAATATTTCCATGAACGTATTGTTTTTTGTTCTATGACGCTTCCAGCGTCCCGATTGTAATTTTCGTAATAGACATTAATTGCGCAACAAAAGTACCATAAAATTCGTTTCATTTTTGAACATCCTGTAAATGCTATTTTGTGGAAAAATTGTGGTCTTTATATAAGAATCGAATTAATATGAAATTTATTAAATAAATGAGAATGTTTATTAAAGACTAGATTAATGAATAATGGCAAGCGTGCAAGCTGAATAATGAATAATGTGGTTCTTATCTAAATTATCATTTAATGCGTCTAATGGGCATTCTCGTATCTAACCCAAACCAAATCTTATCGGTGCCAATAAACCTAAGTATTTTCGCAATACGTACATACTGCTACAACAGCCTTGACCTGTGACACGCCTTTTTTCGCATAGAACAGGAGATTGAAGTAACTATTTTTATTTTAATTATTGAGACACATTGCACATTATTTCGCGACCAAAATAGCTTTGACTACAACAGAATGCAAATACATTTATATAAAGAGCATTTAGATGAAAATGTCAAATATTTTTGGACAAATACCTTTCGTATTAACATGGTAAGATATGCATATTTTAATAAAGAATCTTCAAATTAAAAATACGAAATACGACGTTTTACAAAAGCAACCTATTAATTTGGGAATAATATAAAATAATAATGAAACAATTATTAAATCACTTAAACATTAAAACACTTTACATAACTTCTAAAGTAAACAAGACTTGTTGCTCCGCGTTAAATAATTACCAGATATCCCGTGAAAATTTGATTAAAACTTCGTGATAAGATTCCCGGGCTATCAGGGTGTAAAGCTCATTGTCCCCGGGCAAATATTAGTGTTTCTCAAACATCAATCTTATCAATTCACTTCTGGCAAGCATTATACGCTCCTCCAACAAATATATTTATCGACTGGCGCAGTCGTCCATTTTTTAACGACGCTCTTCGACGAAACGGAAGCTCCTCAATAGGAACAAGTTACGAACCTTCGAAGTTCCGAACATCTTTCCATCGAGAACACAACCGTAGCCAATATTGTCAGGAGTTCGTTTTCACCGTAACCCAGTTTCGTTGTTCCTCGCGGACTGTAGACGTGCATTTCGTGTCAATTACCAAAGTGTAAAAGACATTAGTTGCCCCGCAAGTTTAGTTAAAACTATTTTCGTCGAATCGTCGAAAAAGCTATTTAAAGTTAATGGAAAAATAATTACGTAGGGTAACGTCTACGTTAGTATATTAAAAATATTTAATTGCGTTTAGAAATATTCGAAACAGAAGTTTGGAGATTGAAAAAAACGATACACCTTCCCTCTACAGGTGAGTAGTCCGTATTCGAAGCGTTTCAAAACTCAAATCTCTCCCAAAAAAAATGAATCTCCGTCACTACTGTTTGCTTCAGCGTGCATAGTGTTATAATTTACATGTTTCCTGCAGACGCAAGATTATAGATCCATTCATATGCAATGACTGGAACTGGTTGAAATTCTGCTCGCAGCACGTGCCAGAAAGATAACGATTGGCAAAGTGGCACAACAACCTGTGCACCCCTATCGCCACCATGAAATGCAAATCTCCCGACGTTACATGTGCTTATGGATGCAGAATTCATTGCTGTTCAACCTCGATAGAGGCGTGCAAATTTTTACTTTCCACGGTATTAACTATTCACGCTTGCATTGGTATTCAGGACCAGATCTTTCGAGAATCAACCGATTGAAATTCAGGGAGATGATTTACTTTTTTCATTTGAATTCATCAATTTTTCACTCTTTCGCCAGGTAGATTTTATGACGCACGGAAAGTTCGAATTTAATTAAACCCGTCGAATAATTCCTACATTATGCATTCTATGAAGAAACATATACTGTATATGTATTTCCTTTGTACGTGCATTGTGAGATAGGAAGATTGACTTTGTCGTTGTTTGTAATTTGTAAGTGGAAAATAGCTTTCCTTCGAGTGCGTGGAATTGAAGAATGAAATTTAAATTGGTATTAAAAATTCGCAATATTTTATGCAACGAAGCGAAGAAATATTTCATTCAATACTGTGGCGACAGAATGAAGAGGGCTAAGCTTTAAAGCTCGTCTTATGCAGCTCTGAATTAATCTATCCAGACAGTGGACAAACTTGCTTCCCTCTAAACATCGTAAGCCAAGTAGCTGTCGTCTGCATTTCAAAGTAAAGCTGCGTTGTTTCATGTTTACGCAACTACCATCGGAACAGCGTACGAAAAAATAATAAAAAAGTGTGATCCTTGCAGCCTGTGCTTCGGACATTTAACGTGAAAATAATATCCGTGCCAGAACAGTTTTTCAAAAACTCACATACGAATAATAATTTTCCAATAAATTTTATACAGTACCGTAAATAAAAAAAATTAAGTTTAAGGATATCCATATTCTTAGTTAGTTAATGCGTACCTATTAACTTTTACGTTTTCGTTCTGCACGTATATTTACCGACATAAAAAAATATAGTTTGCTTTATTTCCATTATATCCTTACTATGCGAATAAGATACTTTTATCTTAATATTTTGTATATTTCATATTCACGAAGCTCAATGAAATTGATATTGTACTAAATACCTGTTCTTTCTCTTGCTGATTTCTTGGCCACAGGGTGACAGTCAGAAATATCTCTCCCAGGTGTTGCTTAGGTCTATTATGATCCTTCAACTCCAACGAGACGTCCAGCGGTTGGCCCAGGTCTAACTGCGTAAGATCTAATTGCGCTACACCCATAAAGTCATCCTGGAGGCCCCAATCGTAGTCGAAGACCTGTCGAAACGACCAAGGTCTTTTACTAGTCGAAAGAAAGAGCAAGAAACTGATAAAAAAAAACCCTCGACAATCATCCTCTTCGAAGTACGCTGGGGATACACTCTGGTGACACTTTCGTTGCAGTGTACGATATTATAAACGCAACAAGTACAAATAAAATGTAAGTAAAGGAAAGAGTACATCCCGAGCGTAATAGGATCAATAAATGATAGCTGGATTAAAATGAATCGAAAGTGACCGGTCACATATTTCTTCCTTTTGTGCCTGGTTCTATTTAAAAAATATTTGCAAATATTTTCTTACGATTGTCAAACATTCTGTGGAGCTCGAAACAAGAAGACAAAAGAGACACGGATTGAAATAGCTAAATGCAGCGTCGTATACTATTCTACTGTGCACCCTGTACGTCCAATAATTTTATTTATTTATTTATTTGATTGTTAATCAACGATTTCAATAACCCATTAGTATAAAGACGTTGAAATGCACAAAGAGCACCAGTATCGCGTACAATACAAAATAAGGGCGAGAAACAAGGAAGAGAAAAGGGAAAGAAAAAACGAATGAAATAAAATAAAATAGAATAAAGTGAGATGATAGAAAAATAACAGAATAACACCCAAGACAAAGAGAAAATAAAAGATTATTCACAGCGGTTAAAAGAAATCCCGAACAAATTCAGCTTATTGCAAAATTACGTGTAAATAATTACGTTGAAATAAATAGATCGACGAAAGATTTACCTTGAACGTGAGCGGCTGAAAGGGGTCCTCTATTGGCAGGGTCACACTCTCGTCCCAAACTGGATTTAGGTCGCGATGAACGGTTCGCGACTTGTGCAACAATCGACCAGCACTCTTCACTTTCACGTAAGGATCGCTCGCACCTGAAACACGTAATTGGTACCTCGTTTCCAAATCCGGCAACTACAAAAAAACTCATTCAAACGTTATCCATATATGTATCGTGATTTTTTTTTACATGGATATTGGACAATATATAAAATATTGTTCTGCACGAAGAGGGATTGGGAAGGGATTACGAGGATGTAGGACAAGTCGAAATCCTCTGTTGGCGATGATAGTAGAGGGAAGGGTTGAATGGTATGATATACATGCACGTACAACCTATCCCGAGGTGACCTGACCTTTTTCGCGGGTTCTACTGTTTCTAGATTACACTTCCTGTCAGTATAATATATGTACATATATATGTATACGCGCAAGATGGCGTGCTAATTATTATATTAGGCCTGCCAGAAAGTTCTGCCCGATAATTAATATTTACTGAAAGATATCATTTCCATCGTTGCCAATGAAATTTAGAATAGCACATATTTAAAAGTACAATGGTAAAAAGAGGCAGCCATATGTGAATGAAACTCGAGTCGACATTATCCTAATGCCAACTGAATTATCCTAATACAACCCGGAAGCTGGTCATTCGCTATAATAAATAAATAGATATGTGCAAAAATATGAAAAACGCAAAATGTACCTATTCAAAATAAAATAAAAATGATATTTCTCCTTATTAAAAGATAATCGACAATACTGTCCAATAATCCATAATTACATCCACCGTCTGCTTATCGCTCGACCTTACACCTCGAGTACACAAAAAAGCTACGGCCACAGGGACAACCCCAATCAATGCAGGGAGTTCTCTAATTTGCAGTCCCCTTTTCACAGCCATTCAACGAACGTCATTCATGCGTCCTAGCAAAGGATGGTTGAAAGTGAACTACACACAGAGCCTGATTCAACTCTTGCACCCAGACAGGCCGGAAAATAGAAGGAAAATGGAACTTTATCTCACCGCATCTATCCATAGCAACGAGATTCGCCCCCCTTCTGATGTGCAAACGAAGCTGGAAAAATGCATGCTGCCTCAACGCCACCTCCCGTCTACGCGAGGCCTCCTCCAGGACGAACGTGCCATCGTCCTGGCTGTTCGATCCTCGAGCTTCCTCGTTCGAGTCCTTCGACAGTTGAAAACTCAAGGATCCTTTCGAATGGAGGTCGCTGCATTTTCCTGGACTGTCCTCCGGTCTCGCGAGGGCGGTCTGCCTTCCGCCCCGTGCCAACGGTGATTCTGCTGAAAAACGAGTACAGAACGGGCAAACGTGTTAGCTGCGTGTACCAATAAAAGATTCGTCCATCGTATTAACCTCTTCGTCAACGCCATGGACGAGATATCACGTCACTCGGCACCAATGGTTTGGCACTATAGACGAATATATTTTACAGGCAATTCTATTCTTATGACTATTCTATTCTTATGAGGAAGAAGTAAATGCAGTTTTCGCATTTACTCACCACGAGGGAATGATAGATTGCTTTATGTAATAAATGCAAACGGTATTTGTTATTCGACTTTATGCTCTTACGTAAAGCAGAACATACTGTAATGTCAAACCATTAATGCTATGTGACGAGATATCTCGTCGAAAGCGGTAATCGTTTAGTATCGAATCGCGACATATCTCGTCGAAAGCGTTGATCGACTAGTACCGAGTCGCGAGACATATCATCAAAAGCAATAATCGGCTAGTATCGACTCGCGACATATCTCGTCGAAAACGTTAATCGGCTAATATTCAGCTAGTCACGAAATATCCCGTCGAAAGTGTTAATCAATTAAACATTTGGTCGCGAGATATCTCGTCCATGGGTGCGAAGGAGTTAATCTTGCAACACTCGAGTCGCAAACTCGATTTCTACATATCCCAAATCTTCACTTTTTCTCCTTTCTTTAATAATCTGCCAAAGTATATACTTTGCAATTGTACCATTTTATCCCAATCAATCATGTTTCCCAATATCATCGCCCGTGATAAAAATTCATCATCGCGAATGCGTTCTCTTACGTGACGACAAATAAACGAGAAAGATACCTGGATGATTGAGACAATGCCTGGCCGGGCTTTGAGTGGCCGATGAGCTTTTGCTGTGCTCGGAGGAATAATCGGCAGCGTAGTCGGACTCGATGCCATGCGGCAGAACGTTCCCGCCATCCTTTGGTTTCTTTCGTTCCTTGCTTCTGCTTCGAGCCCAGCGGCTCTTCAAGGTAGCGAAAAAGGTGTGCGTTCGTTGAGCCACCGAGGTGGCGTGCCGATGATGACGATGATGATGAACGACGCTGGATTCGGCCTGTTCACCGCGTCGCGACGGTGAACCGTTGTCGTTGTTCCGGAGCTCCGTGGCGCTTTTCGAGAGTTGACGGCTCCCGTTTAAGTTCAGCCGGGACCTTTCCTCCGTCAGACTGCGATCTGAAATCGAATTGTTTCAGAGGCGTAAGCTTGAGGACGGAACACGATTTTTCGGATAAATTTTTCCAATGGAATTTCGAGTAGGCGTGATAGAATATAGAAATAGGTTATAGATTATGGAAATAGATTATAAGTTATAGAAATAGATTATAGATTATAGAAATAGGATATAGATTATAGATTTTAGATAAAAGATATCAATTATGGGATAGATTTTGGAAAGATATTTAGTAGATCAGGAAATAGAATTTGTAATACATCCTTTAGTATGGAGATTACTGAATAGATTTTCGAACAGATTTCCGAAATAGATTGTTTATGTATTTTGAAACAGATTACGGGCGAAACTTTGGCACAGATTTTAGACTACGTTCTAGAACAGATGGATTAATCCCTTCGCCGTCGAATAAGTGTCTAATTTCTTGCTTGTCTATCGATCATCGTGTGCCTGTATAGTGGATGACAAATTGAGATGAATTTTTAGTCCAGTACTCAATTGGGACGTACGCCTGCCGCTGGTTATGTAATGGTTAACCCGAGGAGTGGTGTAATTATTGAGACAGAAGAAATATAGCGCGCAACATAATTTTTGCTTTTATGCACGCAGTTCGTTCCACATTGGGCGACATCAATCTGGAGATATTAAACTTAGAAATGTATGCAAGAGTAATTTCTTTTTCAAAGTATTTTTATTTGTAAGAAAAAAGTAGTTTTAATTTTGTTCCAAGTGGAACATGCAACTACCGCGTGCATCCGAGAAAAGGCGAGAATGACTCATTTCTTCGGCACATACACGCGACAAAGGGTTTGCGTAGCTCCCAACTTTAAAGGGTTAAAAGCATAGAGATTGTATCGACGAAGTGCAACGAATACGTAATTATATCCACATATACGACGGTATCCGGCGGTATCTAATTTAATTTGACAAAGTCCAACCTTACTTAATTAATTTTCATGAAGACGAACAACACCCGATTCAATTTAACAGAATTCATTAGGGCTTTAGTGAAGTTTCGTATGGGCCAGCGCCGTTCAATAAAGTCTATTGAAATTCCGCACCACCTAATTATGCGTTTATATATTTGGCAAATAATTATGCAAAGACTCGAAGGGTCAAAGGTTTCGATGGAGTCGAGTGACATTTTATTTCAATCATTCCAATGCCACTAGAAGTCCAATGGACATTTATAATATTAATATAATATCAAGAGAAAATGTGCACCAACGTTCCAGAAAATAAAACAATCTTGAAAATGTATACCAGTGTCGTACGAGGAATTTGCGGAATAAAGTAAAATATATTCGTAGAAGTTACATATAGATATATGTGTGTATAATAATTAATTTTATGCGTCATACACACACACACGAGGAATATTATAATCGAAAAATTGTTCTGAAATATTTGGGGGCCTGAGAGAACTGAGGAACACTGCGTATCCAACGCGTACACGATATCGTTAGATACGAGATCGATTTCTATGAGCACGGTAATAAAGCCACCTGAGCTTTTAATTCCTCTAATGAGGTCGTTACAATCACGTACACAGAGGTGAGCAAATTACTACCAGCGTGAGAGTAGTCACACCGTAATATGTACCGCGTAAAAAAAAACAAACGATCTATGTTTTACCTTATACCTTACGTCTGCTACTGCTTGATTAAAAAAACCAAAGGAAGTAAAAACAAATTTCTAAACAAGCTTGTTAATCGTCAATAACAGCCTTTAAACGTAAATACAGAACAACCCTTCGGATCGCCTCATCGATTTCGGATAATCAACAGAACGTGTTGCAGAACAAACAAAAAAACTTCTCACTAAACTGGGACGTTTCGCGGTGGCATCTTCATTATATCGAAAATAGCACACCAATTCATCTTTCACACGTGTACACACCATACCTTTTGTGATCTGAATTTTGTCTTCTTTTATTTATGTCGAATTAACCCTTCTGGTGCGATTCGTTTTTACTGGCGAACGATGGATAGCGGAATAACTACTAAAGAAACTTGTTTACAGAATTTACATCCTACGGTATACTGTTGGAAAATATTGTAAAACATTGCTTGGAAAAGTTGGACAGTTGAGCTGATTGGAGCTGAATTGTGGAGCAGAAGCGATTAAATAAACCTCGCGTTATCACTGAAAAGTATGTCCAACTAATTGTTCGTTTTAAATATTCAGCGATGCTAGCAATAATGAGAATTTTATTATCGAATAATTGAAGAAAATAATAAAAGGAATAGTAAGCAGAACAAATAAGTAATCAATAATTACATGCAATTGATAAGCAGTTATCTACCTCAGGTACAGAAGCCAACAAAACGTTACAACATCGCAAGTTGCAATAACTAATTATATCCGCTTTTTCTACTCTATTTTCTGCACGTTAAATATTATTATTACTTGAAGTACAATTATTATTTCTTACTGAAATATTTGTATAAACAATATTGACGCTAACGATACAGTTTCCTCACTGCCCTGTAAAAAAATTGTACCCCGGTAAAACGGGAGAATTAAAGGGTCAAACTCTGGCACGGCCTTCCTCGATTAACCTTTACGTACAATCTCCACAATCAACTATTCTAAATCACGTGGAACGCTAAATTGGAGGTGCCATTTCGTCTTAACGACACGCCATACCTATTCTATCTACACCACCCTGGATTCCGTGCAACGAACTTATTAAGCACGCACAATTACCCCTCGAATGAGACGTCTGCTATGAAATTCCATGCAAGGATCTCGTTTACCCCGATTCTGCCTTCGTTTCCACAGAAATTCTTTAAACCTCTCCGTGCGATCGTTGTCTGTAAGCCGTGTCCTAATCGACGAACAAGCTGCCAACTCATGAATTCCATCAGACTTTAAATTACACCAGTCACAATCGAGCGAAACATCTGCGCCGACTCGAAAGTCTGCGAGAGTCCTACGCGTAGGGTGCAAACCCTTTTTCACCTGACAACGTGTGCGTAAACTGTCGAGCAATATTTTGAACAGTATTTCTTTGGATTGCAATTTTATTCCGCGTGTGCTCTCAAACGCTCAACGAAAAATTCCAACTAAACTGAACGGAGCAGAATGGAAAATCGGGGAAAGAAAAATAATACAGTCGAGAAGAAGGAACGGCGACATTAACAAACGAACCTCTGCCACAAGAGCTGGGGTAAATTGGAAACGGCATATGACACAGGGGATTAGAGACACTCGATACCACAGTTAAAAGGCTATCGATGTACATAGCTCTTTTGTAGGGAAATTGGTTTGCAGACGAGGAAAAAATACAAGGGAAACACATTACACCCACTACCATGGGGGCTAAACGGGGTCGACACAGTCAATGTCCAACTGACATTTTGCAACTCCTCTGCATGGGGAAATAATAATGTCGCGCGAGGAATAAAGAGGGGGATTAAATTGTTCTTCTTTTTTCCTCCTATTTTTGTTTGTTATCATTTGATTCGTTTCGTCTATTTTCTCCCCTGTTCTCCTCGACTGCTGATTGATTGCAATTGCACTCGACGCGATTGTCGATTAGATTATTGTTCGATGCAAAATTTGTTCGTTCGATATGAGGGATATATACCGTTGGATATAGGGGTGGGAAATTGATGCTAGTGCGTTCGATTTTATTAGATTTCGGCCAGATTCGCCGGAAATGACCTTAATACGTCGATATACCGGAGGAAACGAACGTGACACGCGATCGTATTATAGTTAAAGGATATGGTGCTAATCTAATTGATACAGCTAATTGATAGGAACCCTGCAGACCGATGTCTGGTGATGATAAAACGACGATATATAAGCCTATAATTTTCCTTTCAACCCTATACAACTGTCTTTATTATTATTATTACTATTTTCTGGAAAATTTGTTCGTCTGATATAACGCGGTTTAATGAAAGCTTCAAAATGATTATGGTGAATTGACAATTCCTTTTGTTTAAGCATGAAATGATTGCCTTCAATTTTTTCATACGAAAAATTGATTGTAATCGTCTTAAAGGTGTAATTAAAGGATGTTATAGTAAATCAAAAATTGTTCAATTGGCTAAACTAAGAAGAGAATAATCTGAGCCGTTAAGGTTTCACGTTTCACCCTGTATAATATAATCAACAGACTATTTTATGATAACTATTTTTTTCAAGTTATATTGCTTCTTTCATTAAAAAATTGTAATACAGTGAATTGCAATTAATAATGTCCACAGGTACGGCATGCTAAAAATAATAAAGTTGGTTGTCATCCCGTGACGATTATTCCAAGCAAAAGTATAATAGCTATAGTAAACGGACCCCTTTAAGAAACACTGGATCTCTCGCGAATCAGTTCAAGTGCACACAGATTCTCTGTACCAGCCAGCTATTGTCACGTTTCGTATGGCACCGAGAGACTGAGAAACTGTGCAAACCTATTTATAAATTCCTCCAACCATATAGCATAATTTAAACTGTATATTGAAAACCCCTTGGAAATTTTACAACTACAACTGCAATTGCCATTATAACAAAATCTCGCTTGACAGATTTAATCGGAAGGAGGCAGACAAGCTAAATAAATTGTGAATTGGGACGAAACGATAAAAAAATGATCACTAACCCCAGAGTTCAAAGATACGACTCTATCGCTCCAATTAATAAATTCAGCAACCTGCATAATCGATACCGCAAGTAATCGCGATCCGCTCAATCGAGGTTCTACTATACGTACAATACTACAAAAAGTTGAATCATAAGGAAGCTCGAGTACGGATCTACAATGCGTCGTTAATTAAGTTAATTCAGCAAGACAACAACGATCGTGACGAAACGAGATTTAATAGAGTGCACGTAATCGCGTGAACGTAAATTTGTGGAGTAATCATCGGCAATGCAGGCTCGTTGAACCTCGTTGAGCCACGCGAATTCAGAAATCGTCCAGTTACTTCAAACGATTCAACGAGGAAAAGATAAATGGAAGAACCACTTTAACGAGGTTTATGCCAGTTGCGTAAGGTCATTAAATTGGAGGAGGGTTCTGTCAGCCTGCGGCTGGCCCAATTACGGCCGAACCACGTGATATGTTGGACACCGAATTTAATGAAATTCTGTAGGTTAATGAAGAACCCAGAGATAATAATGTTGGATTAATTGTGAATCGATTGAGGGTGAATAAAGTGCACCGCGATTACAATGCACTGCTATGAGATATATGGACCGTTTATTTTGAAAGTGAAATAAAAAGTGTACGCTAAATCAGAAATTATGTGATATTTCATTTTTTAAAAAAAAATGTACTTACGCCACTTTCAAAATAAACGGTCCATATTATGTTATATTATACACTACGGCCGAAAAAATATTCCCTCGTCGAATTTTACCTGATACCCTTTTCAATGATGTGGCAAATTTTGTCATAAGTAGGCATATTCTTTTTCAAATAATTCTCGGGATAAATATTCCCATATAGACAGGGTGTTTCGATCAACTGGAAAGGGAGAAATATCTCAGGACAGATTAAGACTTCTACGTTTTGTTCTCCTTTTTTTTAATATCTTTTGTTCTCTGACGTTCTGAATATTAAAAGCTTCTCTGCCGTTATGACATAGAACGGCATATACATAATATATGTACATATACGTATGTGGTTCTTCTGTTAAAGTTGTACTTCACCCCCCGAGATCGATATTTGTGGTCGATCCATTCAATTTTGCATTTAACGACGTCATATCGAGAAAAAGCTTATACGATCGCAATATCTTAGCTATGAAAAACGGCGAATAAAGCGAGGGGTATTTTCATCCTAATCAAACAGTCTTGTCCACGTTTCGTGTATGGTTGAAGGATTATAAAAATACATACGGCTAAATGTTTCCTAGGTCAGAGCATGAAACACCATTTTTATTACTGAAGGGTGCTCGTAGACGCAATATTTATTACTAATATTACACGAAATGTGTGAGGATTTGATATGATATTAATGAATTTATATTAATATTATAGTTTGATTTAAATTCTTTTAATACACCCAAAATGGCGTACTTTAATTAATTTCCGAAAAAATGTTGTAACACAGTTGTACCGCAATTATAATAAATAATTTCAAAGCAAAATGATCCAATATCAAATATTTACACGAGAAGAGTGTAAAACCAAGTACATATACAGTCTAGTTAAAATGTAATCAAATATTCTATCAACTGATTTTCCCCATCCTGTACAATAGTTCGATCGGTGCATATATGAATAAATAAGAAAACCGTATTCTTATCTCGATTCTGGTTCCAATTGACCTAATTTTCCTTCCAAGGGTTAATCGACATTTGATCCAGTTTATATCATACTTATTGCACCAGCAATAAAGATAGAACATTCACGTAAGTCTTTGAACGCTTCACAAATACCACACCTTGCGAAAAATTATTGAACCAGCACAACAATACGAAATATAAAAAACACCCTGACAATCGACCATACCGAACAGGTTGATTCATTTTGTTTCATCGTGTTCACCAGTGGCAAGATAATTAACACTACATTTAGGGGCAAGTTTGAACACTTACTTATTCAGAAAGGCTACTATAAAATAATTTTTTCAACCTCGATAATTAACTTTATAATGTCGAAAAATGTGAACAAATTCTATTTTTGCGCTTCTTTCTGATGGGGCAGAGTTAGTTAAATTTTGAAAAAAATTCGGTCATATTTCTTCAAGTTTCCCCTTCAAAATGTGACCTCATTTTATAATAGCCCAATTCATTCGGAATAAAATAAAAAAAGTAGCTCAATCGGATAAACAGTTCCCCAGATAAAGATGGGCAAAAGTGCAAACTTTGAAGGCCTGTACTTTCTAAACGAAATCTAAACCGCCAAAATGATGACTTAAACCCCCTCTAATTTCACATGGACAACGACATATTTCATTTACAACAAAATCGCCGATGGGACGTCAAAAAATGATCGATATGGCATGGCATGACCCAATCCAAAATCGGACGCTTCTGATAAAATAATTCATCAACCAACTTCCAATTTACAAACGTGTCGCAATTACCATAAAATAATCTCCGCGAAAGAACGTCACATACATTTCAAACAGAAGAATATTAAAACCGATATCCTCCATAAACCTCCACAAATTCCCCCGAAAAACAAATTGCACTCTCCGGTCCCCAGGTAACACGAGGGGTAAACAGGGTACACGGACGAAATTCCATTGAACGTTCAGGGCACTCACCCACTTGTATCCGTTCACTGTCCTCCGAACCAGCGAGTAGCTCGACGCTCTTGCTCATCTTATCCACCTAAAACACGGTTCGTCTTTCGAAGCTCCAGCTCGCGAGCCTTTAATCTCTTCTTGAAGTGCGCCAGTCTGCCGCATGCCGGCAGCATGATTTCGTCGGATGATCAACGAACCTAAGGACCATCGGCCAGCGGTCGCATATCCCGAATATCCACGCGGTCCAACCGCGTATCCGTCGGCCGAGGATCCTGGACACCACGTCAACGCTTCCACGGATGTTCCATGGTTTTGTCGCGATTCGAGCCGATCAGAGCTGCCGTGATAGATGAAACAATCGTGAGTAGAGCGGCACGTGATGACCCTCAACTGTGTGCATGAATTTTCTATTCGATCCGTCCAGAGATATAGCGTGCAAGTGCCATACTATAATCTTATTGTGCCCATTGTAATTATGCGAATATCGATTGTACTGTTGTCAATGAGTTGAGTGAAACATCAAGAAATATATATTGTGAAAAACTATAGGAATTTGAATAGAATTGTTTTGTTTTAATGTAACTTTATATGACTCATGTGAAATTGATGTAATTTTATATTATATGTACATAGATACCTTTACTACTCAAGTGACAATTATTTCAAATTATTATACTAAGTTAAAGGAATTTTCAAATATATTGTGTACCTAATTGACATCGTGCAGCGGTGCTTTTTATCATAATTTCGCTTCGGTGCGCGAAATTATTATTTCGGCGCACGAAACAGGTGTATCTATCACCTGACTAATTTTCACGGCCACGCTATACCTCTGTACTGTCTGTACCTTGAATTCTGTGTAGATTTTACGGTGATTGATGGATCGATGGTGCAGTGGTGAATGTAAGATAGAACCGGGGTGGGTATTAATTCGTGTCGAGTAATTGGGGGTTGATGTGGCAACGATTAGGGGAATTTTGATTTCTGTTTGATGCTTCGGAGTGTGACGAAGCGTTTACCGAATGACTTGGACAATTTGTGCTTCGATTTATCGTGGGGCGTTTGTCGAGGGTCGATCGGGGAACAATGGAAGTATTGTTGTGATATGATTTTAGTGGTTTTTAAAGCAAACGAGTGAGGGATGTGTTAATAAGAACATTCGATTTCTAGTAAGTGGAGTATTACTCCGATGATGATCGATGGAATGATGTGTAAAATAATCCTCCGGTTAGTATTTATATTGCGTTGGCGATCGAGTGTTAAACGTGTAAATTGTTTCTTGCGTTTGTATCAATTGGAGCACAAATTAATTGAGCAAGTAAGTGAACGTGAAGTTTAAACTGTATACTTGCTCATAGATGTTACTCGAAATAGTTGGAGTATTCTGATTAAAAATTGCGATTAATGAAAAGATTAATTGAACGGATAATAAAAGAGAATACTGTTGATCACTGCAAGAGAGAGAGCAAAGGTAATTAATTATTTATTTATGCCTCCAATTACTTTTAGTAACAGCTTTCTACAGGAAATTAACAAACACATTACAGTATCCACCAACCTAAAGTGCATCAATTATTTATATTACAGTGGACAGTAAAGAACCATTAAAGTTTAACAGGTAACAGGGAAACGATGCCATGCGTGTATGTATATGCCTGTCATTGATTACTAGATAATATAGTACGTACGACATATACGAACATAGATTGTACAGACTAAGTAACATGACGTATGTTGACAGTGGTGCATGTAATACTAACATGATGCGACCGTGTTGTGCCCTAGTGGCATCCTAATGTGTTACCTGAATTACACGATAAAGTACGGTCGACTAATAATAATTATGCCTACTAATAATGAGACTGTCTTAATAATTACCAATCTTCTAATTATTAGAAATAGTTATATTTAAAAAGTACAATTAATTCTCTTGATCAAATATTCGTTTTAATTAAAGAACATCTTCGTTCTACGGATATTAATTTTTCGAGCAAATATTTTCCAACGAAATCCCTTCACTTTGAACCATTTTCCTCAGAAATTGAATTTTCCGCTCATAAATCTTCACATTCTCAGGAAAATATTGATCTATCACAAGCCCAGCCGAAAGAAATATCGCATTGCCACATTGCACAATTATTCTCTACATACGATCTTATTTATTAAATAAAACACTTTGTGCGCAAGTTATTGACGATCAAATATTCCATAAACGTTCGCGCCGTCTTTCATTCAGAATAGACAATCTCTCTTTAATTTACGACCTGTTAGGGACCACCACCAAACCTGACCAGAATGATTCACGATCGCGTGAAATATCGAGCAAATTACTTCCGCTTTCGAATGTTCAATATTCTAACGATTCTCCGTCGAATAACTACGAATGACGATTATATTGCACAGAAGTTCGTTCAAGCGTCCCAACCATTTCGTTTATCTAAACGTGAAATAAAAATCGAGGATGTTTCACGAATTTCAAGTGATCAGCAACGAGTCTGCTATCACTTTCGGTGGAGATCGGCGCTTGAACTGAACCATTAGACTGTAACACGTTAAATTAGCTCTTTTAAATTAGTTAAATTAGTTAAATTAGTTAAATTAGTTAAATTAGCGAGAGATTATTACGAGAGACGAAATACAAACGTAAGTCCTGTTGGCGTGGTCATTTAGGTGGTAAGGTAAGCAAAATCGGGGAATGTTATTCTTTGGAAAATTTACGTAACCGGGAGGTAGTGCATAATTTTCAAGATAAACATTCAAAGACTAAACAGCTATCTCAATCTGAGTTAATTTAATTCAATTTTATTCTGATCGTCTCACAAATTAAAACCAGAAAATTAAAAATAAAAAATGAGACAATCTGTGATACTAACAAAGAGTTATACATACATTGAATCTAATTATAAATATGTGTCGCGAAAATAATAAATGAAATTTCACAAAAATACACGGGCGAGTTTCTTCAAGAAGTTTCAAGCCTCTCTGCTTGCCCCGTTATAACAACTTTCCTGTTAATTTCAACAAAGGGAACTCTGAGACACGAGACAGGCGTGAATGGAACGATAACGCCATAAACTTTGCATGTGCATACACGGGGACGGTTGAATGGCAGAAACTCAAGGAACAAATTCGAGATTTCAGCGAAGGATCACAATAAAGTCAGAAAATACGAATCGATAAATAAATAATGGCGACAGTACGGGGACCAAAGAATATTCTAGCCTAGTTCTGAGAACAGACCAGTTTATCGTCTGTTTATCTTTTATCTAAGCTTCGAATGCAACTTATAATTGGCCTATCGAGCTAATAAGCGCGGTTCCCCTTCAACTCGATTTCGTCAATTAAAAAAGTTTGCTTCGAATCAAGTTTTAGCGAAACTGATAGTTTATATTTTATTTCTGGCACCTAAATGTATTAATTCCGACTTCCGAGTTTTATTTTACCAATTCCTACTAATTCCTCCGAATTAGTTGCTGGACCAATAGAATCGTCGTCCCCTCGTTTCTCGTGCAGCGGGGTCTCGTGAAACGGTACAAAGGAATAAATAATGCTGCTCGGTAAATAATCCGAGGTTTCCACGGGCGGACGTTTATAGAACGCCCGTCATCGGCAATCTACTCGATTCCGTTTTTAACTCGGTTAATTTCTACGTACCTAACCCGAGACGACAGGGAGAAGGATACTCCAGTTAATTCGTTTAGCGATCGTTAAAGCACTCGCAGAAATCTTGCCAGCAAGTAGCTACACTGCTGAATTAGTTGTTCGCCTTCTTTTCGTCAACTCTTGATTTTATTTAACAAAACAACGGAAACAGGTGAGTGTACTTTACAATCAGGATTTACTGACTTCAAAATTAGAGTATGGTCGCTTGAAGATATCGTTGAGATCTGAATTAAAACTGTTTCTCCTTTGATTGCAAAGGGATCGCGTTTGTAATGGGAAAGTTCCATTCATTCCAAGATCGTCATACGGAGTAACATATGCATATCTTTTCTCGTTATATCCGGAGCAATCTGAGAACAGATGGTTAACTGCTCGTTGATTAAAACAACGATTATCGTGCACGACTATAATTTCCATGGATGCCGGGTGGATGACAAAACTCATCAGTAAATGCACGCCTGACCCAAATAGCCTACGACCCCGGAGCAACACCATAACCAAGGATGACGAGTAAATTCAATCGTCTTTTCTACGCGATATCAACGATGCACGAGCACCAGGAAAGATGTCCTATCGCACAGGCGATTCTTCTTTAAACGACGCAATACATTTTGTTCTTGTGCTCGTTGGATACTATTACTCGTATCTGGCTATAGAAATGTGGAATAAAAACGATCCTAATATGTACTACTGACATGAAATCTAGCCTCCAGTTGCTGTTTTCCACAACGTAATTGCGTCACAATTCCTCGCATTTCCCTCGCTCGTTTATCTACTCTGCCTAGTAAGTAAAACCTTTTGCCATTCATTTTTTTGATAACATTTATCTATTTTCAGTTCGCATCGGGCGCAACCGCGAAACATAATTGATCGGTTAATAAACATATTACTCCTTTCATTACTTGCTTCTTACGAGCACCGGTGATTCTGGTCTCAAGCGTATCAAGCGGTCAGCGTACCTGCAAGCTCATCGCAGTGATCTACCTGTTCTAACCCTTTCCGCCGCGTGAACCCCAGGCTCGGGGGAATTATTTATACGAAGAATGCACCCGGGTAGAAGAAAGAGGAAACAAAAATACGATGGCTAAAGAGGAAATCGATCGAGGAGCTTGGTTGCACGAATGCAATATTCTCTCTCTCTCTCTCTCCCTCTCATTCTCTCTCCGTCTCTCTGTTCTTCAAAGCAGTCAAACAAAATAATAAAGTCTATGTGGGCCAACGGTACTCGCAGCTGCTCCACTTCTGCTCCGCTATTAAATTAATACGACCGGCGAACTCGCGAAAGGTGTACGTACACAGGTAAACGACCATGATAACAATGGATAATGTGATACGGTGATTTCATTGTTATTGACGGTTGTTCTTTGCAAGAAAACAGGTGTTTCGGGCGGTGTACACACCGGTTGATCAAATATCAACGACTACGTGCTGACTATTCTCCGCGACTTTTCAACCAGGTGAAAACCTACCTGCCTAACGATAAGATTAACAAGGTTCTGAAGTTCTGAGGTGTAATGCTGTTTCTTTTATAAGCCTTTACACTTTAGACGATGGTTGAACTGGACAGTGCGAAAGTTTGTAACCAGTCTGTGTTCCTATTTTTAGTAGGATTATTTTTAGACATTCTCACAGGAATTATGAATTTTCCTGTTGGTGTTTTTTCTTAACGCGAATCTTTGAAAATATTTTCCCTGCTATCCTGAACGAAACGTTGCACTCCGGGGATTTTAACCCGCCTCGAAGAAGATCCACTGACGCGTTGATTATGTTTACAATAAATAGGGTTACACGCGACGATGTTTTGTAAGGCAAGTACAGGCATAAAAAATGCAAGGTAATAATACAAGTAAAATGTGTTGCACGAAAATAAATCGCGTGTATTCCACGCAGCGATGAAACAAAGGTTATAAAAGTTAAATATTATTGGTGTCTCTATTTGCGAATATTAGTAAAAAAGTGATCAATCATTCTTTTACGAACGAAAATAAATACTCTGGTATTAATAATTCCACTATTAATCGATCATTTCAATATACTTCTGTGAAAAATTCAAAGAAAAGGAACCTTTTCTTAAAAAAGAAAATGTCCAAAGTATCTGAAATACGTGACAAAGGAGCAACACTGTAAAACTACCAAGAAAACAATCCAACAACCGCACAATATTTTTCCTCGAACCTGTCTATAAATTTAATCCAAAATCCAATAGATATCACCCCATCGAATCTCGCTGTAGATCATTCCCTGATCCTCTCGTATCTCTTTCGAGATATCATGAAGAATCCTCGGTTCACCTGCTAATTCGGGGATTCGTCCCTTCCACAGTATTCCGAACCACAGTACCTGTTACTCAATTCGCGGATTCTCAATTGATTCCAAGATCTCCGAGTAACATCAGGTATCGCGTTCCACGTATATAATTCACCTGGCAGAGAATCAAATATCAAATCGTGCCACATCAATTTTGAATTCGACGCGGAATACGAGTCACAGCGAAGCCTGTCTGAAGGATTCATTCATGTTTCCTAAGAAATTGTCCCTCTGACTGCAGGAATCACTCGGTTTCTCTATTTCTGTCTCCCTTGGGGCATCGGGAAGGGCACGAATTACAAACGAGACGAGTGGAGAGGTTTCTGAGGCATGTCACGATGCGAGAATCAACGACACGAAATTCTAAAACAGAGCCCAGAGAATCATTATTCTTTCATTAAAGTGAAACGAAAGGAGACCGGTATATCATTCCGTGGGACTTATTATACGAACTGAGAGATTTTTTTTGAACGATCGAACATGTAATAACGTGATTTATCTATGCTGGAAAGATATTGTAGCGTTGTATTTGTATTTGTGTAGCTTTGATATTGTAGAAATTGAAGGAGAAACTATTCCCTCGAGGAAGCGAATTTTTCATAGGCACGGATAAAGATCTGTAATTTTCCAGAAGAAAAATTTCTAAACCAACAGCGACTGCTTATCAATGTGCAATTACTCATGTGTTCTTGTAATTGCACTTCATACTTCTAGCATTAAAAAAAAATTGTATGATTGCTACTCGTACTACAAGAATATTAATACCGATGATACAATTTTTTTCGTACACCATAGTGAAATAATTGTAGAATAGAAGCGACTAGAAACAGCAATTGTACGCCTACGTAACCGAAAGGGTTGCTACCCTTCGTAGAACGGAAATTCGAGGAAATAAATTAACGAGGCATGCACTTATACACGTCGCTTATATCGCGGAGTATTAAAACCCGCAGATCGATATGCGGTCGTGTTACTTGAAGGAAAGCTGCCACGAATCACATTGCATTGTTGCTCGAGTTCATCTTGTGATCAGGCTACTTGCGGCAAAACACTTGTCACCCGTTTTTAAATATTTTCAACAAGAACCACACTGTTACTAATCACGCGTGCAGTGTTTGTAGGGAAACGAAAGTTCTCGGTTTCTGTAAATGTTTACTTGAAGCTGATATATTCTTGCAGCTGATAATAAATACAATAACATCGAAGCAGTAAAATAATTTAACTTTTTGAGGGAGTTTGGAGACCACCTGGTTCTCCAAATAAAACGAATAGTAATGCAAAACAGATGAATCCGAATAATGAAAAGTTGTCGTCTAAAATACTTAATATTTCATGGCGTTGCAATTTCCATATCTTTCCACGGAATAGTTATCTTTTAGGATTTAAATTAATTATTATCCGAATCGAATATTTCCTCGTATTTGATTATAGTATTGCCTATTCCATTCTGTTCACCAAATACGATTATTCCTCGTATTTAAATACGATCACCTTAGTTAATCAACTGCGCAATAAAATACTGATATTAATTCTAATTAGCTGCGTTAAAGAAACAAATTCCGATTCAAGCACTCTAAATGGCTGAAACTTTGTTCTTCCTACTTCTAATCGGGCATCGTAACCACTAAACACACAACGTCTCCTTCGAAACGGAAATTCTCCCCGTTCTTTCTACTTGTCCGGATACGCGATAAAATAGTCGGTATTCCTACACGCGGCAGCGAAATTCTTTCATTCTTCCGCAACCCAATTTCGAAGTTTCGCCTCGCCAGCCAAACTTGTCTAACCATTTACCATATTAAATTCGCCGCGAATCTAAATCCTTCAGCTGTGCTCAATATTCGCGACAGCCTGTTCAACTTGCCTGCCTTTGCAAGAATCCATCAAGGGTTGAAATTAGAATTTTAATTAAAGTATCGTATCCCGTTGCCGAAGGCCATGCCCAAGTAGGGAACAACGTTTCGTGAATTCGAGATATCTGTAATGGAATTTCTTTCTTGCGTTCTTTTCACCCTATACAACGCAGGTAACAATAACGAAGTGAAAAGGAACTAATAAAGCAGAAGTTTCCTCAGTGTTATACGAAAAGAAAGCTAATAAATGTTATCTGTCGGAAGAATTACTTAGTCATTGAAATGTAAGACGAGGGTAAATCGTAACTGTTACATAGTTATTCGTATTTGGAATGCGGATGTTTGTGCACAATAAATATGCAAAAGGCATGTGGCAAAATATACAACATTAACAATGCATTTTGCGATTATTGTGACATACTACAGGAAAGATATGTACAGGGCAAATAACATATGCGATAAGGTAAAGCATATGTTTTTAAATATAAAACATAAAAACATATTTCTGCCTAGGCCCCATTGCTCTCTATATGTTTTCTACAAAAATATGCATTTGCATAAACATCCGGAGTCTATTAATTATATAGTACATAGTACTAGGTAACGTAAATCGCCTAATAAGTGTACCGATTCTTTACTGTGGTCGTTAATGGCTATTCAGCTGACGCGCTTACAAGTAAATAAATAAAAACAAAATGAAAATTTCACATGACGTCATGTGCAACATTCAACGTTACCGAAAATAGTGATAACGAACGTAAAAATAATAATATAATGTAGATCCATTTATAACCCCAATACATGCGCGTCAATACGAATGATAAAGCAAGAATCGTGTTACAATGTTTAATTCCAGTCGGTATCACGACTGTTCCGTTGCCCTAACGATGCTCACATCCGTTCCGCAATCTCCTTCCCGACCGTTCAGCTTCCGTAAAGAAACGTATGCGTACAAACGTCGCGTTCCTTTTATCAAATAAACACGACCGCTAATAAGATTCTCCGCACAATGCCTCCACGACCGAATTTCCTCGGTACTTTCGCGATCGATTGTTGGAACTTCTTCCGACAAAGTTCCAACGAGATCTCCCACCGAAAACGTACCCTCGGCATCGCGACTTTCATTCAACAACCTTTCGCCCTCCAGTTACCAACGAGCAATGTTGTCATTCGTCGACTCGAATCCGTTTCGACCAGATACACTGAATACACATACCTGTGCGTACACACCGTTGCACTCTTTATTCGACCTCCCTCCCTAATGGTGCTGATCTGTGATCACGTTTATCGTCGTTCGCCCCATCGATCTCTACTAAATTGCTACTCAAAAACAACGTGTCTCCTATACGCATGTACAGTGTATCCTGCATTGTGTGTACATGCATGCATTCGTCGCAAAGACATGCACCGTCTAGGCTAATTGTTCTGCGTGCTGCATGCAATGTAAGGATCGGGGCGCATTTACCTTGCGATCGCCTCGACGGTCACCCCGTTAACGCCGCACCTGTCGAACAATGAAGTGGAGTAAACGAGCCTCGCCACCGCGTGAAATTCTGCCGAACCGACGAGAAAAGGCAACGGACGAACACCAACCCGTTCATAAACCTGACGCTTTCGTGTCCGAGAGGCCACTGACAGAACTCGCGATTCCCCATTTTGCTCGGTTACTCCTACCACCGGTAGTGAGCCGCGTCAGCGGAGGGGGCGAACGACGCGACAACGAGAGAAGATACGAACGGGGGGTCGATTGGACAGAGAGGGAAAGAGGCTCTATCGACCCAACTGAACCAGCGTTGTGCGAAAGGTGGAGATACCAGTGGTAGCGATGGGTCGTAGCCGCTTCGACCCTGTAACCCTTTGCGAGATTGTTTCTCGATTGACGATTCATTCCATTAAGTATCGACAAGGATTACGATTATGAACAGACGACGGATGTTTATGTCAATACTGATAAGAGTTATGTTTGCAGAAAATGGAGTAATTTGCTGTCAGAAGAATGGAATAATGTAATTCCTGTCTTATGGAGTGCATGTATAGTTTTCATATTTCGTGCTCTCGATTGACGATTCATTCAATTAAGTATCGACAAGGATTACGATTATGAACAGACGACGGACGTTTATGTCAATACTGATAAGAGTTATGTTTGCAGAAAATGCAGTAATTTGCTGCAAGAAGAATGGGTAATGTAATTCTTGTCTTATGGAGTGCATGTATATATTATATGTTTCGTGCTAATTAAACGATTGATTTTTAATGTTGAAAGAACGTTTGCGTCGTACTGTAAGGTAAACCAAGATGGTAATTAAAATTATGAAGAACGTGTACGGTGTACATCTGCTGTACACTGTATCTGCATAAACATCCGTGTACTTAGTTATTGTTTTGTACCTATGTTCTGGTCCTGGTATACTTTTTCCACGATGGTCCACTATGCATTCGTTAAAATATAAGCTACAAAATATTAACGTATTCAATTCTAACGCTACTTCCTCTGGCACAGTGAATTAAATAACAATAAGACGATATCTATAATGTTCGTCTGAAACGTTCAAAGAAATGTAGAATTGTATTCCTTGCACCCCTGCAGCTGTAACACCATTGCAAGTAAAATATATTTCTCCAGTGTTCGTCAAGCAAACCGCTTAACGAACACTATTTAATCCGCCTAGGACAGGCTGTGCATCAACAAGTTGTTAAATACTTACAAAGTGGCCTCGATTTTTCGACGGTTGTTGACGTCAAGTGAAGAACAGGATCAACCCCATCACTATGCACACGCACGCTTCTGTGGACGACGTTGACGCGCGACAAAACGGCGCCCAAGGTGGCCTCGGATAATGCAACAATGTCTTTCGAAAGTTTGACGCTTTCGAGCGTAGTCGCGGAGTACAGGTGACCAGAGAAAGGGCAGGAAACGGGGCAATCGTTGATAAGCATCGTGCACAGAAGGGCTGTTCAGGCATTGTCCACTTTATCCACGTGTTTGTAATTTGAATGCCCCTCCAACGGGTTAAGTACCTGCAATTCATCGAGTTACACAGAATTTCATTGCGCCCCAGATACGGCGACGAGTATTTCGATTCAATTGATATTTTGCGAAATTGGTTCATCGATCGTTTCTAATTGGCCAACTTCTCGCACAAAATATTCAATAATTTAGTGGAATTATTTCGCTGCAGATACCTTTTTTTACTCCAAATCGTAGTTTTTTAATGCATGCGTCTCGGGTTTTATTTGCTGTAACAAAAATTTTATATTATAAGGCAAGTAATGCAGATACGGTTTTTACTTGCTGTATGATTTTTCCGCTTTACCTAATATCCCTGCCTAACGAGAGGTATATTTGCGTGAAGTTTATGAGAGTTTTCCGCGAACTTGAGCAAACCGAATTCGTAGAGGGCCCTCGACTGTGTCGCACGGAACTGCTTCTACCTCGGTAATGAAAAACGCATCGTGCGTCGTGCTAGGACGAATACGAATTCCGCATGAAATATTTATCAGTTAATGAAGGTACATTAAGATAATTAAAAGAATGAACCACACCCTGTAACGACGCCCGCTTGTAATTCCAGTAATTTCCTGTTAATTCCAATTCCTTGAAACGGAAAAGATTTGTATGCGTGCGGAAAATGAAATTCAGAAGTTTTGCCCACTGTTTTCTGAAACATGTAAAAATGATTAATTATGGAAGTAAATTTAATAATAATTACTTTCTATATTTTTAAAATACAATTTATAAATAATTGTGAAACATAATTTTTAAAATATACATAGATATAAATTGGTACATGTTTTAATACAAACAATTGCCAGCTAGCCAGATTTAACCCGCTGATATTTATCGTCTGCCTTGAACGGCCTCATTCTCCTTAGACTGTCGCCATTCTCGTCTCCAAGCACTAGTTCATAGAATGCGTGTGGAACTAAAATAATATTTCAACAGCCCGTATTTTGTATGAGAACGACCATAAAATTCTAGTTGACAAGATAATTGCATGTTTAAGAAATTGCAAACTCATATTCGAAGCGCAATGAATCGATTTAGAAATGAAATTGAAGTTTGTTTTTCATCCCATAAAGTTACTCATCAAATTACACACTTAATTTACATGTATATTAGCAAAGTATAACGCGTGTATGAAAATACCTGATTATTTTGTTTATCTTTCCATTAATAAAACAAATAGAAAAACCATTGCATTATCAAGTAATCGTAATTCTCGTAACTCTCCTAACGATCGACAAATAAACTTCGAAACGTTTCAACTACACTTTATGTATTCGCCAAACACTATTTTGTTACCTTAATTCCCCAAAAAATGATTATATTCCCGTTGTAAAACAAATAAATTTATAGTACGGGCCAAATTTATAAGCATCCAGTGTCAGACAAATTCGACCGGTGGCTTGCAATATTCTTCGAACGGAAGTCAGCATTCGCGAATCTGAATTACCGACAAAGATAAAAGTGCTGTAAGTCAGCGCACTCTGCGACCAACACAACGTATAGTTGCGAACTAAAACCGTACGCTTCGATCCTGAAAAATTGAACAGAAATGATAATTGCAACACAATTCGTCACGAATTATACACTGTTTAAATCATAGCACATTAGCGTGCAATATCTGCAACAATATTCCCAATATTGGCAACTGCATTCGAAAGACGGTCGTATAAACGCACAGTGCGATTGAAAATCAATTACGACATAACAATGTTTCATCACCACGATACACAATGCAATTCCGATATGCCACAGTTTATGTATCGTATAACATTGTACAACATGATCTAATTAATCTATATTGCAATAGCTAATGATATAAGTAACCTATATCCAATGAATAGAAGAGCCCGGAGAATTTCAAACATTTAACTGCGAAACGTTTCCTAAAGAGGGCGCGGTCCACAAAGAACAAGGGTTTACTACTTTGGACACAATAATGAAATAAATAATTGCACCCCTGTCGCAGTTTCATCGCCGCGCATAAAAGAAAATATTTTTCAAATATGAATTAAAAGCTCTCGCGAAAAAAAAAACAGAAGTACAAGCGATGAACAAATTTGATGATTTTAAATGCGTTGGTGCAAGAAAAAGTAATGCTCCCCTAACAAAATTTTTCCAAAAGTATTATAATCGTGTGGAACTAAAAAAAGATATTCTTCGTACGTTTTCGCACTGCCAGTCACTTGTGTATTAAACTGTTTAGTAAGCTATAGCTTGCACCCTGTTCGCAGTTAATCCCATCAATTACATAACAGAGACCCGTCGACCGGAAGCTCTGTTGAAGAAACGCTTGCCAGCCAAAGGGTCTAAGGTATTCATGTGAAGCCCTTAGGGTTGAAGCGTTTACACCCCACGATCGCAACATTATGATGTATTGTTCGATGATAACGAAATGTGACATGCATTAATACACTTTTTACAATAAAACTCATAACGCAAAAGACTTTTCGTTTCTTCTCTTTTTATATTGTGCCTTCAGGCAGAGACAGCAACGATCATAAAACGATTGTGTGATACAAATATATATGTATCTATATATATAAATATATATTTACATATATATGTATATCTAATCGAGCTTCGATATTTTTCAAGTATCTACATACTTATTTCGAGCGTATTATATACATACATACAAATATAACATATAATATATACATTATATTTATATCGATTTGACAATTTTCTTTGCTTCACGGACGTAATAAAAATGTTCACGTTGAACGTGGAAGAAAAAGGTTCCTGTGAAATCGCAGGAAATCACGACCACATGTTCACATTTGTCACGAAAAGAAATCGACACATTTCTCTTTCTTTTATTGAACAAGGTACAAAAAATAGAGTCAGCATACACGGTATGCAGAATAATGTTTTACGTTAAAATATAAAACTCATTCACGGTCTATTATTAAATAATTAAACAATATCCTACTTTGTGAGATTATCGTCCGGGATAATCGAGTCTGACTTATTAATAGAACCTCAGATCGATTGCCTTTACGCATATGTATCAGCATCGAAAGTTCTGAAATACTGCATTGAAAAACTACGAACAGCCATTCGTTTCACCTTTGGTTTCTTTTTTCTTTTTTTCTTCTCCGACGTGTATTCGCCTGCTGATGCATGTGTTATTTTATCACCTTCTCGAGATGCGATAAAAATATTTTCCCCTTTCTGTTCTAAACGGGCGCAACGATCCTATTGTTAAACGGAAATATTATTCAATCGATATCGACAATTCTCTGTCGAAAGATAAAATTGCTAACTGAACGAAGTACCGGGGGATATGTCGAGTTTATGTTCTCCATTTTGGAGGTACGCTTTCAGCAGGCGAATAAACAATTTTGAAGAGCAAAGTGGCCGCATAAGTAAGCGAGATTTGTCATTAATACGAGTGAAGGCACTTTCCACCGACAATTTCTTGCGAGATCGCACGATCGATCTAACGTAGCCGCCACATCCATCGCTCAAATGTCGCCCCATAAATTTAAAACGCCGCCTCTGTTTCTACGTGACGCGATAAAACCGTTCAAATGAAACTCGACCGATGCATCTACACAGCAACAATAAAAACGTTGCAATTCTCGAGCCGCCCGTTGCTGTTCTATAATACCGTACCTGTTACACCGTCGACGTTGATTCAATTTAATTCCAACGTGTAATTTAATTCGTTCTGAAAGAAAGAGGGAACAGAATTGCGTGTCACAAAGTGCGTCTAGCATCTAGGATCGCGTGGTAAAAATAGTACATCGTTAACTGAACAGAAAAAGAGTGAAAGAAGAAAACTCGTTGCTGTACCACTACAAGTGAAAACGAAAACGAAAGAGGAAGTCGAGGTGTATAAATCTGTCGTTCGAGTCTCATTCAAAAAATTCCTTTATCGAGAAACAAATTTCGCATCCTTTCAGAACGGGAATATGTTTCCTCGAGAATACGTTTACACATTCGCATTCACAAAAATATTTCAAACGTTTCACGCTTAAGCATACATCGCTACGTAAGTCGCCCTTCTTTCTTTCTTCTTTACATCCTATCACGTCGTTCACGAGTATTATACATTTCCCTAAAGAATATCACACATACGCATACACGGATACACACGTTCGTCGCAGGTGAAAAATAGAGAAAGAAGAGAAAGTGCCTGGCGCCAAACGGGCAGGGCACTTAAATCACGCACACGTGTGTCGCGCGGCTTCGCCGCCAAAATCGATAAGACCGCACGCAGTTTTGCGAAGTAAAGAGCGCAAATGTGAATTCCCAACTTCGTGGATCCCCCATGAAATCGTCGCCGCTCTGACACACAAAAGAAATTACTCGAGCGCATAATAACAACCCTTCAAATTTCGCATAACTACAATCGCGGCACAATTATGAAATTAGAATGGTAAACGATGCAATAAGTGCAGGCAAGGAATAGAATAACAGAAAACTTTTTATAATGGAAGAAGATGAGAATCCTAGGTATTTGGTTTCGTATTAAACATTGCCTTCCTTGACACTTGTATCGTTTGTCACTGTAACTCTTCAATTGTCTCGCGTGTTCTCTAATCACTTTTCCAATTGATCTATCAACCCCCTTAGACGCGATCTACACAATCGATTAACGACTCGATTAATCATTTTTCGGGGGAATTAACCAACAAGCAACGGACTAACAATATCGTGGTAAAATGTTTCCAGGAATGATTAAAATTGTTGGTGGAATTGTTTCTTCGATTTGTTTGCAAACGAAAATGATTAATCGATTGCACGAATGAACATCGCCAGGGGTAGAAACGACGAGTCTCGAGTACAACGCAATCCACTTCGTTCAACTTCAAGCATAGACACAGGTGCACGCGATTATATTTTATTCATCTTCCTCCGGTGATTCGTTTACAGGGATTCAAAGAAAATAAAAGAGAAAGAAAGCGGTGGTCACGGCGGTAGAATAAAACTGGGCGTTTGATAATCGATCACTTTGCCCTGCCTCTGTCGTTGCGCAAAGAATAAGGTAATGATAAACGCTAAAAACTGTACAATATGTATTTTATACATTCCGTTCAGCTTATGTGCTCGCGTTGCAAGTACTGTGTTCGTATTTATCACGCGTTGCTATATACAAATCGATACGCGATACCATGTTCTTCGGAATTCACGGCGAATTTACCCTTTAAAGCATTCAAATGGAAGACAATGCACGACATTGAACTCCTTTCTTCAGATCGCAAAGAACTAATCCCTAATTAATTAACTTAGCTGCCAATAGTAACGACATAGTAATCAATAAAATGTAATTGATCTTGACTAAACTTTGAAATATATATATTCTTTTTTTAAGCAAGAAGTAGAAATAAATACTGGAATAAAACTGAATAAAAATCGTTTTCCCGTAACGGAGGTAAGCGGATCGAAGTAGATCCATAGAAGTTTCGCCTTTTAAAACAGTGATAAACTTCGTGGGAAATAAAAAGGGGGGAAAAAGAAGAAAAACATAGATTCTGCGATCTACTAGTAGCACACTACAGTTCCGATCTTCGATCACCTAACAAGAAAAGAGAAGTGAACAGAAAAGTATATACACATATACGTATGGGCGGATAGTAAAAAAAAGAGTCTATAGATAGCTCGAGTCTGGAAATAAAACAGAGGTATCTAAATGAGAAAACTTGCGAACGATTGGGGACCATCGAGAAAAAGTAACAACCAGAACGATTCTACAGAGAAAGAAGAAAAAAAAAACTATGGATCTACTGAATTACAATGTCCAGATCGCGCCTTCGAATTTCTAAAGAAAAATAATCGAACCGACGTTTCACTTCCTCTACATCAGCCCCTTCGTGCAGAAGTAGAAGAAATAAAGTCCGTCAGATCACGGAATGCTTCAAAGGGTTAAACAAATAGGTACGAAAAGAAATACAGTATACATTAAACGGGAGTACGGTTTACGATCGAGTGCTGGCAAGGTCCTCGCTAGATTGCAATGTTTTATTAGACAATCAATTGGTTTTCCAAGGATTTGTCTTGCTACACTTATTTCCTGTGCGCTTCACTAACCGGTATCTACAGATTTGTCGTCTTGACAGTGATTCATTTGCTCACTACCAGAGTATCGATGAATATATTAATAGCTAAAAAAAAAAGAAGAAAATAATAGTAATAATAATGACAAATGAATAATTTCTTCTACGGTGAAATTAGTACGATAAAAAAAAGAAGCGTTATCGATGCTCAAGATACACAATCTGTATAATAAAGGGAAATTCATTTGTTGCTCGCTGGGATTGTGTGTCTTTGCAATTACAGTTATCCAACGTGTACGTACATACATACATACATACATGTGTGTGTATATATATGTATACACAGTTTTACAATTTTCGTCGTGAAAATATTCTATCGACGTCAGTTTTTCATCTCGTCGTGAAGTATAACAATTCAGAAGGTTTTGTCCGACGAACGGCGCAGCGTGCGTGAAAAATTCAAACGAAACGAAAACGGGTTAGTCGAGCAAACGAATCATCGCCAACGGAACTCGTTTGTCAAATTTTTCTTGAGTTTCTTTTTTCATACAATCGTGCTTCCTCGCAGTGAGAAACACGAACAAAATAGAAATAATCGGGAGTAGGCTCTGTCGACCTGTCTTTGTTTGCTCTCCTTCGATCTTGCGACTTCGCTTGGCGCAGATAGCATTCTCTTATTCGGTTTCTTTCTTTTTTCTTTTTATTTTTTTCTCATCCCTTTCCCTTTTTCAATCGAGCTTTTCAAGTCGCTGAATTACGCAGAAACTTGGAGAAACGCATCCACGTTTATAACGAGCATATACGTATCACATGTACTCCAGAAAAAAAATATGGGGGAAATGTACGAAGTGGACCAGAACATAAACATTGCATTTTTATTAATACAGTTTGATGGTTCATTGACATGCCTGTTTCGAGCCTCGACGAAACGATAGAAACGTAGGCAGACGGACGAGTGAACAGGCAATTAGCGTTTATACGGTATGTAGAGGCAAGTGAACAAAGAAGCGACCCGTGAAACGAATTCTGACGATCTCGAACGACTCTCTTTCTCTTTTCTTTCCTTTTCTTTCCTATCCTTTCCCTTTACTTTCTTCTCCTCTCCATTACTCGTCTTTTCATTTCCCTTCTATTCCGTTCAATTTGTTTCATCTCTTACACCCTCGTCACCCCATCGCAATCAGACCAATTATTTCCCTGTTACAGACACAAGTTTCACGCCGAAAACGAAGTCATTTTCACAGGTCGACCCACCTGACAGATATAAATATTATCTTTCGTTTGCTTGTACTCGTTAACACATACGTAAAACAGAAGTTTCCTTTGCTTTACAATAAAATCCTAGAAGGTAATGTCAATCGTTACCGAAGCGACGATACACTGATCTAAAAAAAACCCCTCTCTCGTCACTATTTTATCACCATATTATCAAAGACGCCAGGCGCCGCTTCAATAATACATCTAGATCTTAACAAACGCGTGTAATGTGTGTGATACGTGTGATACGAATCGAGGTTCTCCAGTGGAGAGACCAAAAGAGAGAGACAGAGAGGGAGAAAGAGCGAATGTGTGTACGTGTACGTGTTATATCCTTTATATCTATATATCTATATAGTTTTATTTATATATGTATATAGGCGAATCAATCGCTCAGAGGACATGAATCTTCGATCTCACAGGAAGATCTCACGTCATCTGGGGATCACACTGTTTATTTCTCGAACATCCCTCCCATGTAGAGAGATGCACGTAAAAGAACATAATGTCACCGAGAACAGTTCGACAACGAGGTCTCCCATCCGTTTATTCCTTTCTTTACTTCCTTTTTTTTCTCTCAATCGTAATATCGTATGTACAGAATACAAAAAGAAAAAAAAAATGTTCGATTTAAAAGCGGCGGGAATCTCTTTCTTGGCGAAAGAGACTCCAAACGAAAGATCCCCTTTCTCGTCGTTACTATTTTCAATTTGTCCAACCGAATCGGTCGATGTAATTCGTGCACTCCCTACCAATTGTTACCACGTCCCCGACCTCTGAACCCGTTACCCCTGAATTGTCCACCGCGTTTCAAGCCCCTCGGCATGAAATTGCCGATCACGGGCCCACGTGGCCCTCTGTCCATCCACGGTGCCCTCGGGCCGCCCCTGAAACCTCTACCCCTAGGTGGTCCGCCCCTCCACGGAGGGAATGGCACGGGGCCAGCCAGACGAGGTCGGAAATTAGGCCCGACCGGGCCATCGAACTCGTACATTCCAGGATGCGATTCACCCGAGACCTGCGGTATGGGTCCATTTAAACCAGCGTCAGACTCTGTGGGTGTCTGTGGACCGTTCGACATGGCCATTCTCTTTTTATTCGAACTAACGTCGTTCTCGTCGAAACCACCGTTCGTCGACGATCTCTTCAGTTCGTTGCTTTGCATCAAATTTCCAAGATCGTCCAACGGGTCAGACGTGTGCTGCTGTTGGTCTTGTTGCTGTTGTTGTTGTTGTTGCGATTGCTGTTGTTCGGAGAAACTCATCTCTTGCCCCGGGTTCTCCAGTGACTCGTTACTGTCGCAGGTCTTCTCCGATATCACGACTTCTGATTCAACTTGTTCCTCGTAGTCGGACATCGGACCGTACTGGTTGAGCTCTTTGGGATCCTGTACTAACGTCACTTGATTCATCGTTTGTTGCTCCTCCCCTTCCGTGCTGGGCTGCTCGGAATCGTGATCGTGTACAAGAGTGGGCCCGTCGGAGTACACTGACTGTTGGTCGTGATCACGGGAGTTCGGTGTACCGTGAGATAATCTACGCTCCTGGCAATTGTCTTCTTTCTCCGGGTCCGGCGTGTGTTCCCTGTTTATTGGATTGTCCTTCTCGGTTGACAGGCCTATGGGCATACCCTCTTCGTCGAGAATAACAACGGTGTCGGGTGGTGGTACTAATAGAGGTCGACTGTTAGGCAAGATCTCTGGCGAGGACCTTTGATGGTCTTGCGACGTTCTTGGCTTACGATTGTTCTGGATGTTCCTTTGCTTGTGGTCGTCCGAGTATCTGTCCCGCCTGTTCCTCTGGAAACCACGGCCACCGCGGCCACCTCTGTCGTTTCTGTGAAATGGCATGTCTCTGTGCTGGTGGTCCGTTTGTTGCGAATACCTGGGCCGCATTTGTGGTTCACCATGGAACTCTGGATTGGGTCTTAAAGCGTGATTCTCACGATACTCGAAGTCTTGTTGAGGGAACTCTGGTTGCGTTTGGTGCATCTGATGGAATTCTTGCTGAGCGAATTCTTGTTGGTTGTGTATGAAACTGGGTGGCGGCCTGTTCTGATGGAAATTCGATTGAGCCGAGTGAAATTCTGCCGGGTTGTTGTGCCTGAAGTCTGTTTGATCCTGATGAAACGACTGCTGTCCGGGATGAAACTGCGGTGGCGGAGGTGGTGGTGGAGGTGGGCCCGAATGCATCATATGGACGTCTTGCATTATTTGCCCATGGGGTCCAGGCATTTGCCCCGACGGTAGTGGAATCATTCGCATGTCCATGTCCATGTGCTGAGACGTAGCCGATTGATTACCGATTCTCATGTCTCTGTCTTGCGATCGAACGTCAACCAGCACCCTTCCCTTTGGTTTACTGTCTGTCTCGTCGTCGGACATCTCCATGTCAACGCTTTCCACGATATCGCCTGGTTGCATGTGTTGCCTGATTGCGTATTATAGAGGATTTTAGTTTCGTCACGAGTGAGTATTTATCGGTAGAAATTACTAACATGTTACGACATTCTGATAGATGCAGAGTATTTGAAATATCTTACCTATAATCCTGATCGCCTGTAGCCCATAAACTATTACTGTTAGCTAACACATTCATAACACTGTCGCTGATATTATGATTCGCCGGGCTTCCTGTCAAACTAATTAAATTACGATGATCAACGTCCGCCGCTTTTATTAAACGATACGGCAATTGATTCTCCACCGTCAGCGGTATGGGTATTACTCTGGAAAATTGCATTCACCGTTGTAAGTCTCTCGTAGCGTGCTACTTTTTGTCGTCTCATTATTATAGGATTTTTAAATATTAAATCGTTCACCTATGATCTACGTCTCCTGTGGCGCTTAAAAGAGATTCTTGCGGTTGCGAGTCGTCGTACTCAACTGGATCCGTAAATCCAGCTTTCTCGTACATGGGTGGTGACTCTGGAGTTTCGGATAGTATTTCGTTCTTCCCTCTAACACTGTTGATCCACGTGGTCTCGTTACCACTGCTCCATCTCTCCGTATCTCCTTCGATCCATGTTTTCGTTTTCTCATCACATTCACCTGGCCAAGTTGGATTCATACTATTTTTGCCTATACATAGCGAATAAGCTATGTTACCGATTCGCTATAATATAATCCATCCATTATACAAACAACATGTCACAAAATACATAATGCATACCCTTTTCTTCCCACTTGGCTGCTTCCTTCATGCTTTCAGTTGGAGGCGTCCATGTGGGAAACTTAGGTGGCAACTTGTTATAACAATTTTCGTCGTCGAGAAAAATTGGTGGTGGCAATGGCGGGGGTGGTAAAGGATTGACAGTATTATTATTAGTAGGACCATCGAATGGTACAGTAATGTTACTTTGACTGTTTTGACTGGAATAAGGAGACGGTGTGTGCGACTCGCCCGACAGGTTTCGAACAGGTAACGGAGTACTGTGTGCCAGTTGACAATTATTCACACCCATAGGTGTGCTCTGATTACCCATCATTCTTGAGATCACAGGTGTTACAGGATGTTGTCCTAGTACGGGTGAATGTCTATAGTTCGAACGCTGTGGAGATTCCACTTGCGAGTCTGGAATATCTAGACCAAGACCGGGTATTCCACCGGGGTCCTGCGTTCCATCAGAGGAAGGAAGAACAGTCTTAAGGAAACTAGAGATATTGAAATCTGCGCTGCTACTTTCTGTTTTGGAGGGCCTCATGTTGATTACTTCTATCGGTTTAGCCTGGCAAAATATACATGACAATTTTACGGTAATATTTTTCTCCCGATGTAGCCTTAACGTATGTCTTAATTAAATATACCTCTATTGAGTCATTATATTGCTGCGATAACCCAGTCGGAGTTGACGACCGTTCGTTAAATATATTTCTCTGTGAAAGAAAAACAAATAAGCTACTGTTCATTTAAATTACAGCGAAACTCCGTTTATACGATAGAAATTTTAGTAGCCCCTGATTAAGTAAACTTCAAGCAAGTGTTTCGTCGAATCCTCTTATATCAACATAAACTACTATTAACTGAATAAAACTGGCTCATATAAACGAAGATCCACTGTTATATATTTTATTAACCAACGATCTTACCATATTCCCAAAGTCCACATTTCCTCCCATAAAAGACGAGAAGTTATTAGTAAAATCCCCAGAATCGTTACCCGCGCCCATTTCTGGAGCAGGTACAGGCACTGGGTCGTATTCGTGCGAATATGAACCATACATAGACGGCGGCGCGACGTCGAGCATCCCTAACTGATTCTGCGATTGTGTTTCCTCTCCTGGAAGTTCTATATCACTGTCAGGACTCGGAGATGGGGCATTTATGTCTGGCGACGGGATTGGAGAAATCAACGTTGGCAAAAGTTCATCCAATTTTTTCTTTAAATTCTTTACACGGCTGCCGAAATTTCTGTATGCCTATTTGGGAAAGATATTACGAATTTTAGAGAATATATAAATTTATATAATGAGAGGCATTTTCTATTGCTCAGCACACTTACATTAGTAACTATTTTCACTTCGCCCCTTTGAGTTTCATAAAATTGATCCGCCTGTTCCAACAACTCCAGAATTTGGGTCCTTTCTCTGATTTCTGCTTCCAATGCACGAACATAATTTTCAACATTTGTAACAGCCAGATCTACTTCCTTCTCTGCATCCTCGACCCTTCTTCTATCTTTCAAGGATGCGCACAACTCTTCCGCATTCTCTATGTCTACGTTGCTTTCGCGTAAATCCCTTAGTCTCGCGTCCGTTGCCTGCTCTAATGTGGCGCATGATCTCATAGTAGAAATGAGTAGAGCAGCTTGAAATTCCTCCGGTGGTACAGTTTGCTGAGGATCTAATTTCTTCTTTGGAGCGGCCGAAATTAAACCAGACAAATCTGCGAGAAACTCTTCGTCGTACACTTGTCTCTGATCCCAAATTTTGAAAATCCTCAATATTCTATGTTTCACTTTCTCATCCCTGACCATGGTAGTCGCCCTTTGCAACGTCGTGCCCCACGACTCCACAAATTCAAAGTTTTTCCTCTTGGAATATTGTATAACATCATTCGCCAGATAAAAGAGCGTCAAACGATGTTCAACTTTCACTGTGAAAAAATGCATTATTGTCATCCAACTATATACAGAGCAATTGCAGAGCAATTAAAAGATTGCATAAGCTAAAAGAAACAGAATACATCCGCCACACTACCATTAAAATAGAAATTACAATGATATACTAAAATGACTTATTATTCAAACTGATACTCCAAAATGAAATATTCTATTGAATTGTATTCCTTGGTTTAAACTGTTCGGAAAGTACTAGCCAAAGAATGTGTCTTAGTTCTCACTCGACTGATGCAAACAATCTAAACCTTTCAATTACAAACAAAGAAATACAAAACCTTCCAAACTAGGAGCATACAAAGGAACGATCAATAATTAAAGAAACACAAACGTACCCTTCTTAAGAACTTGCAACCACGTAGCGACAATCTTTTTGTGATGCTGTCGCCTCTCCAAGCACCAAGCTGATAAAGCTTGTATCGACTCCTGCGAATCCTTCAGTGTGTGAAGTCTTCGCTCGAAGAGCTCCATATCGAAATCAATTGACGCCATTATGTATTAAAGCAATTCATTTAATATATTTCTTACAAGTACGATCCAACGTCACGTTTCAACGTGAACCACCGAGAGGTACACGTGCAACGTTGTTCGGGTATCATAGGTATGCTCTACCTAGGCATACAACCTAACCAAATAGCGTTACTACTATGTCAATCGTCGGGTTGTTAAACCACGTAATCGTTCGTTCGGGTCAAACCATTGTGCCCTTCGTGTCACGATGCTGTTTTCTAAATCTCTTAAACAGTGTTCCGCACAGAAAACAACCGAGATTTCGGTATATCACACGAACCAAAGTTTCGTTTCAATTCGCACGCTGAGTAACACCGCTTTCACGTACCACTCGCGACGCTCAAGGAAACCTCCACGATACTGCGAGCAATTCTGTCGTAACAACAATATCATCCACTCAACGTTATTGTACGCACAACATGTCAACTTTCGCTGAGTCTCTCAAAACTATCGTATTTCTGTGCGACCGATCTTGAAAACAAGGGTCCGCCATCTTTTCGGAACCAAAACACGAGCGCGCAATGGCCGGCGCGATTTTCTATAGTACATATATATAGCTCCGGATGAAAATTCGGTTAGAACAATTCCGCGTGACACGTCGCGTACTCGTATTCAAACTATGTAACTCGATTGTTTCGTTCTATTAAATGACAGTATCCCAAAAATAACATAGTTCGTTCCTGCGCCTATCCCACGGCTGAGATAGTAAACGCGAGCCATTCATGAAAACCTGTGCGTTTCATTGATTTTGCATGTAGCTGGCAGTTTTGTTTAAGCCCGCTGTTGTTGATTAAACAAAACGTAAACTCGAGGAACTCGACAATGGGACATGGGGACGAAGAATGGTAGAACTGTTTCCGATGACAAGCGTTTCATGACGGAATTGATACACAATGAATTATTTGATTGCAAGTAACGTGTAAATAAATTATGCATATGTGTATTTATAGCATTCGCCGGTTTTCTTCGTCTACGATCGTTGATTTACCGGATACTGTCTCGATATTAGATTTATGTATATACAATTGTCCATATTTGCTCAGCTATTCGGTGCATAATATGTTTACAAAATAATCGTTCAACCCGTAACTACATATGTGTTGTTTGCCAAAGATATCGGGATTTGGATGACACTTTAAAAAGCGACATCTCGAGCGGAAAGTCCGTGAACGGTATACCGATCTCCGCGATATGTTTGCTTTCCAGTAGAGTATCCAATCTCCTTGTGTGCATTCATGCTCTACGATCGAGCACAGTCGATGCCACAGGACAAAGTAGCTTCGTCATTCAACGATTTTACTGGCTTTTTATACGATTAGATATTTATACAAGAGTTTAAAGTTCAGTTTCGCTCGACGTACTTATTAATAGGCTGTCGCATTCCATTTTAGACAGTCCTTGCTGAGATACAACGAGAGTACTAATTGCGCGTGAAAATTTTTTGATTAGAGTGTCTCGACTCCCTGTGGTCTACTTTTAAGAAAACATCGAGATGTCACTGAAAATGAAGATTTACGTTATTGGCGTTGGCATGACCAAGTTCGAGAAACCGGGCAAACGGGACAATTTTGATTACCCTGAGATGGCAAAGGAGGCGTTAACGAAGGCTCTGGAGGATGCAAAAGTTCCTTATAGCACTATAAAAGCTGCCTGCGTTGGATACGTTTATGGAGATTCTACGTGTGGCCAACGAGCATTGTACCAAGTTGGCCTCACGGGTTGTCCCATATATAATGTAAATAATAATTGTTCGACCGGTTCAACTGCTCTGCTAATGGCAAAACAGATTATTGAAGCTGGCAACGCAGATTGTGTCTTGGCTCTTGGTTTCGAGAAAATGGAAAGGGGTTCTTTGACGTCCAAGTTCTTGGATCGTACTCATCCAATGGACAAACATATAGAACTGATGAGCGATATTGCTGGTAAAGATCTTGTAGAATGGTCAATTTGCATGTTAGTTTGAAAACAAACAATTCGCTTCTTACTTTTTGGTTTTTTTCTATTGCAGACATGAATGAAAGTCCGGTGACTGCACAAATGTTCGGAAACGCCGGACTAGAACATATGAAAAAGTATGGAACAAAACCCGAACAGTTTGCGAAGATTGCCTACAAGAATCACCTGCATTCCGTAAACAATCCTTACTCGCAATTCCAAGAGAAGTATAGTTTGGAGCAGATCATGAGCTCTCCAACAGTGTTCGGTCCGTTAACTAAGCTCCAATGTTGCCCAACGTCCGACGGTTCAGCGGCTGTAATTCTAGCAAATGAAGACTTTGTTCATAAGCACAAACTTGAATCGCAAGCCGTAGAAATTGTAGGGATGGAAATGAGCACGGATCTACCTACAACGTTCACAGAAAGGAGTTCTATTAAACTTATTGGGTAAGAAAATACTAATTCAATGTCTGTATGGCCTACCATTACTGACCTCTTGCGTTACAGCTATGACATGACAAAGAACGCTGCTGAAAAGTTGTTCACTCAAACGCCGTACAAGCCAAGTGATGTGGACGTTGTAGAGTTGCACGATTGCTTTTCGGTTAATGAGCTTATTACTTACGAAGCATTGGGCCTCTGTCCACTGGGTCAGGGTGGAAAGTTAGTCGATGCTGGGGATAATACGTACGGGGGAAAGTATGTAGTAAATCCCAGTGGTGGTTTGATCTCAAAGGGGCATCCTTTGGGCGCTACTGGATTGGCACAGTGCACAGAACTGTGCTGGCAACTTCGAGGTATGGCTGGTAAACGACAAGTACCAAAAGCCAAGTTGGCCCTTCAACACAATATAGGATTGGGCGGAGCAGTTGTGATCGCTCTGTATCGTTTGGGATTCCCTCAAACAAATTCAACCAAAGAAAGCGTGAATGGACATGCCGATCCGAATCTGTTCAAAGCAAACGTACTGTTCAAATTATTAGAAGTCGCAATGCAAGAGGACGAGGACAATCTAGTCGAAAGGGTACGCGGGATATATGGATTCAAAGTAACAAACGGAGCAGGTGGTGCGGAAGGCTACTGGGTTATAAATGCAAAGACTGGAAAAGGAAGAGTGGAATATTACGGAAAAATGAAGCCCGACGTTACAATCACAATTAACGATTCGGATATTACGGACTTTATATCTGGAAAATTGAACCCGCAGAAAGCATTTTTCCAAGGAAAAATTAAGATCCAAGGAAACATGGGAATGGCAATGAAACTGATCGATTTGCAAAAACGAGCCGGCAAGAAAATCGAACTGCTACGTTCGAAGTTATAAATAAATAACATTTAACATTTGTAAATCAATACTTCAGGGTTATCATCACACTGATATCAAAAATTACGTAAATAGGGTTTAAAAATCCAAAGAATTATGCTATTAAGTAATCGGGCATACCGAATATCATGACCCAGATGAAAATTTGACTTAAATTCAAATACTCCTTTTACCAGCTGAAAACGTAATTTAAAGCAAAATTATATTTCTTCCATTTTTGTTCTGTATTAGTAAAGCAATGTAAATTATTTAGAGGATAGAAACGTTATTACGTAATAGTGGAAAGTAGAATGTTTGAGAAATTTTATATAAGATATATTGTTACTTAATGTTTCACTTTAAAAATTCTATTTTTATAAGCGTTATTTCGCCTGAGAAAGTATATTCGATTTAAAAAAAAGCAAATGTTATAATGCGGAAGATAGCTCATGACAAATAATATTCTTAACTTGATACTAAGTATCTGCATTTCTTATGAGCCTTATCAAATCTTTAAACGAATTGATTACATTTTAAAATCGAAATTGATTTCTGATCAATTGTTGAATGATCTCTAAAATTTCAGCCAAATTGGCTACTTTTGTTCAATTCGTGTCTACGAGCATAACATGAATTATTACATTGTCCCTTGTAATTTCTTTATTGCCACATTACATTCCTACAATAAATACTTTTACTAGAAGTTATAATTTCAAATGTTTCATAGAAAGTTAAATGACAGCACCCTTGGTGATGGCACCTTTATTTTTTTTATAATTCGTAGAACGAAAAATATTTTATAACATTTTTGTAGGCCAGGTGTAGGATTTTGTATCTCCCAGCAAATTGTTTTTATTACAAAATAAAAAATAAATAAAGACAATATTATGTTTTCATTTGCATTAATATTCATTCCCTAACTTTGTGGAAATATATTCGTGACCAACAAAAATTCTCGTGGATTCAAGGTACAAACGCTATAACTTTTATTGAGACCGGTTTCCTTTCATCGCGGAAGCAATTACATACCGAGCATATATTATACCCGATATGCACATATCTATGCATGTGTACATACATCCTTTCCATATACAAATGTAAATGGAAGCAACTTTTAAATCAGATTTTGTTGCCAAAAATATAACTACGGTTGCGATGAAAATACAATTGAATAAAATGAGTCCAATTTGGTAATACGATAATTAGTAGCAGGCACAAATCTACGATAACAGATGTTTACTTCGAAAGCTAAAGATGGAATGTCCCGATAATTTAAAAGAAAAAGTACCTATCAAGGTATTTGTACCGCATAATCTTGCAGTAAATAATACATATCATTGCATTTAAGGTCAAGCTTAAAAATAAGATATCGTCTATCTCTCATAAACTGTATATCCCATTTTCCAAATTTTGCAAAGGAAAAGCCAAGTATAATTTGTATAGCGCATCTAAATACCTAACGCGCGGTAAGAAGAATATACATGAATCTAGAATATATTACGGGCATAATGCCATTCTTTCTAAATTTAATGCCGACGCACGAAAATACACGATATACATTATATGTAATCATAGTTGGATGGAAACCAAAGTTGGCGATAATTTATTATCGAACGATTTCGCCGGTTCCTGCCCTCAAGCTGTCTGCCGTCAGATTTTCTAGGATTCCCTCTGACACACATATTCATATGTGTTACAATATTATAGCTCATACAATAGCTCCGACAAGAGATACATCATATATGAATAGGCAAATCACCTTATGGACCGAACAATTCTGAGTCCGACCCACCGTGACTGCGATACCGACCTAGAAATTCAACGCTGATTTTAGCGTCCTCTACTTATAAACGGCGGCCACTTGATAAAGTATTTATTAAACAAGCGTTATCAAGAGTACCGGCAAGATATGGGAATAGACAAATCAGCCAATTCATTTTTTGGAGGACCCACACCATTTCCGTGCCACTCACAGCATTACCAACAAATTACATGAAATGCTCCTTTCTATCGTAGACATTGAGATTAAATAATTTTAAAAATATGCTTTTGTTCTTTGTTTCAACAGAGGCAACAAAGGACCTTAAATATGAAACGAAATTTAAAAAATCGCAGCCTATTTGCTCGACGCTTTTATCATATACATAATTAATAATTGTATCAGACACGAATAAGTGACAAAATTTGTAATTGTATGATAAATAAACATCGATTGCCCAGGTCTCACCACGAGGAGGTTGCTGCGAATGGAGACCCGCGCGGCCCCAGCCGCGTCCCAACCACCCTCCATTTACAAAAACGATAATTTGTAAATTAAACGCTAGTTCCTTCTGATGTATATTTGCAATACGCTTGATCTGCGAACGCTATGCAAAATAACAACACAAGGATATATTACGATAAATAGTTTTAACGAAAGCTGAAAATGAAAATTCTGTTAAAACCATCTTAAATTAAGAAATAAAGATTATAATATAAATTAACTTATTCTTTGTTTAAGTAAATAAAATGTATAAAAATGAATAATTGAAACGAAAACTGAAAATGAAAATTCTTATAAAACAAACTTAAATTATGAAATAAAGATTGTAATATAAATTAGCTTATTCTTTGCTTAAGTAAATAAAATCTATAAAAATAAATAATTTTAACGAAAGCTGAAAAAGAAAATTCTGTCGGACCTAAACATAAAATAAAATATAAAGATTATGATAAAAATTAGCATATATGCATTTGATATAAATCCTACCTATGCTCAAGGTAAATGCAATCACAACTTATAAATAAAATTTCATGATACGTAAGATCTAATTTAATAACATCCTACCTAACTAAAAATCTGAGGGGTTATGAAGGGTGAAGATAGGGATACTGCATGATGTATCTTGAAGTTCTTTCATTGAAGTTGTGATCATGCACCTGAAACACACTAAAACACCTGCCTGGCTAAACACTTTTCTCGACTTAAACATAGCCTGCCTAATTAAAAATCGAATTCGATTTAGGAATTTCCTGCGTGTTTAAAAAATTACTTAATTTAGAGGCACCCTACTTGAATAGAAACTGAACGTTATTTAAACACGCTACCTAGTTAAAAATCTACACAGGATATTTCACGATGAATCTTCTTGCATTAAAATCGTACTCTTGCAGCCTGAAACAGATCTAAATAAATAAAAAATTACAATCTTTCCAATTGGTTCACTTTATAATACTTCACCTTAACACTGAAAGTATTTACACTTTTCTTCTTTACTTGCTTGAAACAATATATCGATGAATCGATGCATTTGGCAATCGACAGAACTGTAACAAATTTATTTATTGAAATAATAATTACGAGAAAATAGTAGACAATTAAACAGGAAGCATGTCCGACGTGAATGTGTATCATTTCGTTTGAGTCATATGATTTCTTCGATTTATTTGATCCATGCAACATCCCCTTTGAGCCTCTGATTACATACATATTGCAATGTATGTTATCGTATGTACTTGTATCGTATCATCTTTAACTTAATAACTCTGTAACAAACTTATATATGAGATTAGTAGTTGTGAGAAATAGTACAGTAGTATAAAGGAAGCATGTTCTTCAAAATGCATATGCGCTGAATAACAATTATGAATTACAAATACAAACATTTACTTGAATACTAAGATGAAACAACTCGTTTTAATGTCAATAAAAAGGGGAGAGGCGAGGAAGAATAATAAATTAGAACATTAAACAAATTCAACAGCCGGGGGGGCATTCTACTATTAATTACCGTCCACTTGTTATGAGCCCGATTGAAAACCGAAAGTGGATTGCCTCTTTTTTTCGCAACACTAATTTACTGCATTAATTGCAAAGTCAATCGCGTATGGTGCTTCATTATCTGTAATATAGTATTTCGTTTAATATATTACAGAAAATAGGAAAAGAAAAAATAGTAATCCATTGCACCCATCATTTTTAATTCGCAACACTAATAACGGAGAAGTCATGGTAGTCGCATCCAGGACTACCATCGAAGCAATCACCTTATGCAGCTTTAGTAGCTGGCTTTGGTGACTCAGAAACCAATTTGGGCATTTCATTGTGGTCGCAACGCTACTTCAAAATCGCGATCATTTATCATCGCAACACTATATAAAAATCTAAGAAAAATATCGCGGTAGTGTAAATACTAATTAAAACCTATGTATAAAAGAAACACGAAAATTATTATCGCAACGCTAAAAGTAAGTACGTATACAAGTATAATTTAATATAAAAGCAACTCAAATTCAATCCCGAATCTGTATTAATTCGCAACTCTAATGCAAACCGTATTTAATCGTACGCAACGCTAATAAAAATCGCGATTGGCCCAATACGACGACGGTGGGCCAGGCAATAGCGCTTGGCCAAACTGTAAACTACAACTACAGCATACAAAAGCGAGCATAGTGATAAAATAGTAGGAAAGAATGGCTCTCCATCCAAAGGATGCAGAGCCATTGGTAGTTGCCCTCTTGAGCGACAGTTTGTCGGGCCTCTTCGGCATATAGCCTCTTCTTTTCTTCGAGCGCAATGCCCGCTGAAACTTAGTCTAGGCTCGAGACTCTATCCGCAAAAAAATAAAATAAAATAAAAATCTAAACCACGCAGCTAAATGGAACACACGTGGACGAATCACGACTAAATACAATCGTAAAAATTGCGATTATGGAAAATCGTAAGGATTACGATTAAAATTATAATCGATCTTCGCCTACACGCGCAGCCTCGAGCATAATGTAACACGTTCGTTTCGAAACCAAATCGCGGCCACGACCGCGAAAAATTCGAAAAATCGATAGGCAAAGCCAGAGGCGAACGCATTTTCGATCGCGCCACAGCTTCACCGTCGACTTTTCAAATCAGATTTCCTGAAACAGGTTGAACACGCGAAATAGCGCCTACCCGATCAGAGACTGTGTCAACCTGCCCGGCCCTACCTACTTACATCTATCAATCACACCAGAAAGTATGCTACCTATCCTACCTAGAGCTATATTTAAAAAATTGCAAGGCATTCACACAAACGCACATCATTCCACGTTCTCAATCAAACACTCGGGTGCAAGAGCCTACACTAGAGAGACGTCCCGGGACGCCCCCGACACCCGAGCTTAGCATACAATCATTCACACTCTAAGGGTACGTACCATTTCCTGAAATCGGCTGACAAAGGCTAGCGACCATTGCGTAAATCTGCGTAAACGTATATGCTTGTGCATTACTTTCGTATAAAATATTGATTGTTAAAATATATTGTACCTTTTCTTTGAAATAAGTATACTTGGTTCTTATGGTACTCCTTTATTATTATTATTTGCCATATTTTCATAATTCGTTATGGTATTCAATGTATGTTTGCAATTGTAAAACATATTGCTATTCGTGAAATCATAGTATCGGTTTTGAAATAAATTCGTTCATAATTTGTTATCGAATTCTCGAGCCGACGCAATTTCACAGCCTAACCACACACACATACAATGTGGAAAATACGTCGTGCACGATACACTAGCAAATGTCAGCCGCCAAACATTGTTATAAATTTAAAAACTATGTGATCATCGTGCCCATTGCCTTTCACTCACCCAAGTAGCACCTGGGCACGTGAGTGAGTTCCTGACAATGAACACGGAAGGGGTTAAACCTGAAAATCCTGATCTAAAAAGATGATTAGTATACTAATAGTATATTTTGTTTGCAAACTCTTTCAAAATGACTCGACTTTGTACTTTATGAAATATCAATAAAAACTTGAAAATGGCTGATAAATAATTTATTTATTAAGAGAAATGACTGTCATTGAAAATGAATTTACTAAAATAAGTAATGCAATTAAGAAGTAAATGCAATTAAATATTTACTTGAAAAATTGACAAACTATTAAATATGCCTCGGGTGATTCCTTAATCGAAGTAAATTGTTCAAGATAGTTCCTCCGGTTTGAAAATCTACCCGTATACAAAGTGCCTTTTTGTACATAATGTGTGCTAAATTTCATTTGAAATGGACTCGACTATAGCATATGAAAATTAGTATTAAATGCTATCATTGGATAGGCATATTCAGTGCTGATTTTAATATAAGTATGATTACTATAATCATGATACCCTTGAAGTAACGAAGTCGGAGGGAATCCGACTTCTGCACTGCTCAACAGTGAAAACAAATTTCAATTGATTATAAATGCAATTATAAATGTAATATACACTGTCCTCAATGAATGTATATACATTTGTTCAATGTATTTATTAATTTCATCATATATTTTTATCGAAATAGAGGAACCTACATGAACAGTACTTAGTATATCAAATATTTATTTGAATAAGAAATATTTCTATGGAAGTAAATTTTTGTATATGAAAAAACGCGGAGTACAAAAAGGCACATCTAACCTCATCTACGAAATAATAAACAAGAAAATAACGTTACAACTGACCGGTATAAAAACTATACCCATAGTCACTATGCTCGCAAAACTACTAAAAAATACAACCAGTCACCCGTGCCGATTTGGACCAATCGTCCTACGGCATGATTGGGGACCGGAGGAACCAAAATGCATGCGACTCACCACCCCGTTGAATGCAAAAATACAGCGTGTCCTCGTGGAAGACATCAGGAACATCGCCGGGGCAGCTCAATTGAACTCAGCCGTCAGAAAGCATGCAAACTGTAACTAAGCCAGAACGCAAAGAACATTAAAATCTACCGCTAAATCTGCACAATTGAATTCTTCGTAGAAAACTGAGAATTGTTTAAAAATACTTACATTTCTCACTTTATCAGTGACGCATAAAACATCCTCTTCAGTGATGCACTGACTCTACTTCCGATAGCGAATGTAAGAAAAAAATAAAAATAGAAGACTATGTACGCGACCGCAAATTATATCGGCGAACAAATTAAGATGCTACTTTCGCGATTGAAATAATTGAAGAGGAGCACCGGTGCTCTGATAATACTATTGATATCTAGTTCGTGAAAAACACTGACTCCACAATCGCGTGTAGCTAAAGTGTGAACGAAAATTTAAGCAGAGCCACTTGCTCTGAAAAAGCTAGAAAACTTCGAAGCAAATACTGACTCTACTGACCGCATTGCGCGCGGTCACAAAATTTTCTGAAAGAAAACATGTTCATCCTATCGAGTGTTTGTTATCAATGATATTTATGAAAAATAAATATACACGAAAAATATGCAAGTGTGCATTAGAAATATGCAAATATGCAAGGAAAATATACAAGATTAGCAATGCAATAAGTTATTGCATATGTTTTTAAATATAAAATATAAAAACATATGCATTATGCAAAAGGTGCAAAATAAAAAATCGTATTCCAATTGCAATTACTTAATTGCAATTGGAATAGAAAATCTAATTGCTTTTTTAAGTATTTTAACTGTGGTTGTTTCATCTTAGTATCAGTCACACATCATATAAAACCAATATGAAAATATAATTAAAGTGCTCACATACACAGGCCTTGGCTGCATTGAATTATTAGGCATCATTGTAGCTATTGGCTTACTTTATTCCATATAATCAACTCTTTCCATACTCCTGTACAAAAGAATAACAAAGAAGTTAAACAGGTGCATGAAAGTAATGATAATTGTGATATACGAAAGCAATAATTCAACTCGAATTTTGTAGAAAATGCGAATATTTGATTTGCAAATGTAGAGGCACACGATGTTAACAAAAGACTTAGGATGAAAGCAATATTATGTGAAGTGGTAATTACAATCCTATTAAATAAACAGCAGTTGTAATAGAGTGCAAATAATTGGTATAGCTATTATGAACGAACCTCACTGAGTGAGTCTTCCGTATGTTTTGTCAGCTCGGAGTTAAGTAGTAGAATGACGACCTTCCCCATCGTCCTGTGCCGTTCGGCTATGTTCGACATCCGACTAAAGCCAAACACCATTCTTGTTTACGATCGCTTGTGTTTCCTAGAAATATTTCGACGCAAACGTTACTTGATAAGTGCCCTTTTTTGTTTCGCGGTAAATTGCCGATATTTTCCAGGAAAAACATGCTTCCCGGCCGTACGCAGAAGCAACGAAGAAATAGCCGCAAATAATGACTTGTATTATGTTACTACTTATCTACAACGCAACTCTATATTCTACATGTTTATACGAGGTATGAATGATAATCCAATAGAGACATATTGCTAAAATTCTACTTGTTTCCACAAAAAATATGAGGAACGCTTACCTATCAGCGAAAAGTTGATTTAACAATATGGCGCCGCGTCACTCTGCTCCTGCGCATTCCCGTTTGAAAGTGTCGCGTTCGCGCCATTTCTGATTCAAAGCAAGCGAAAGGGACGCCATGAAACAGACTCCAACTGAAATTGGAGATAAATATGTTAAGAATCACCAATATTATAATAATGTTGCTAGAAACTGCAGAATATATTGCAAAATAATGGAAATCAGAACTGAAATACGTATACGCAAACGTAAAAAACGATACGTATATGCATACTGGAGTCAATCAGAAAATGCACGCCGCGAAGTGTGATTCCGTTCACTGCAGAATATTTTCTTATTTTCTTTCAAAATATTCATTGATATCAACAAAAAGGGTAGAGAAAACTTGGAAGACAGGGAAATGAAAACAATGGATATCATTTCCTGCCTTCAAGAATATATTAGGCTATATGACATACCTTAATTTGACGAACACTCTGTACACGTCAAATCACTACGAGATCCGTTGGGCGAAAGAGGCAGAGTTTTGAAATAGATTGCGCTAATTGGCTGATGACTGGCGGGTGGTGGGGGTGGGGTTCTTTCTTTAAGGCGGGTATTTTTCGAATATCCTGTTTAACTGAATATTTTATTACAAGTGGTACAGTATGGATATTAGTCGAATAGTGGAATACAAATATATTTATTAGTAATAATAAAGACATCTGAGTAATAATATGTTTGTAATGTCTGTTACACTATAAAATAAGTAAACTATTTCCGTCAAACTAATAATTGTCTTGCCTTAGCTGTATTTAAATTGCAATTCCTACGAGGTGCACATCTTTTTCTAGAATCATTTAACCCGACGAGACATAAGAATTCATATATCTTGTCTGTGGATATCGCTTCCTCGATTCCCCCCGTAGCAATCGCATATGCCATACAACTACATACACGACTCCTATCCCCAACCCTACTTTAATAAATAATAGTGCTTCAACTGATCACTGTTCATGAGCAGAGGACGCTCAAATCAGTGTCGCATTTCTGAGTCGATATGACAGTCACGTTGGACCACGAAAGTCCATAAGGTGATTTGTTTATTCATATATTTGATCTGCAGCAAGTGCCACAGGCTCAGTCATTTATTAAATGCGTATGTTCCTATAGAGAGTTGGGACGATTTGCTACACAATTGTGTACCATGCAAGTTTTATACGTGGTATGAATAATAATTTAATAGTAAAATATATATTCGTAAAAGTTTACTTATTTCTGCAAAAATATAGGAAATCCTAACCTATCAGCCAAGTCGCTTGACATTATGGTGGGACATCGCTATGCTGCTGCGCATTCCCGCCAGTCAGCGTCGCTTTCCCGCCAATCTAGGATCGACAGCTCTTTCGATTATCGAAGCAAACAAAAGTGGCGCCAGCAGAGTAAAATTGAAATGAGAGATAAATGCATGAAAAATCGCCAATATTGTGATAATTTTCCTAGAAAATGTGGAATATATTGCAAGAAAATAGAATTTTGGACAAAAATATATGCATATATGAATGCGTGAAACTTAGAGTCGATTAAAAAATGACAGGAGTACAGCACAGTGACTTTATCCACCTACTAGGCAAATTTTCGCAATTTCTACTAAAATTTGAATTAATATTAACAAAGGAATTACATCAAATTCTTTCCTTGATTTCAGGAATATGTAAGATTTTGTCACACACCTTAGTTTAGTATTTCCGTTAAACTAAATTTCAATCCTTACCATAGTGCGAGTTACGAGCGTTTTCTATAATGTGACGGTAAGATTGCGGGTGACATAAAGTGGTAATGGGGCTATATAGCCCCACAAAAAGAGGGATAGAAAATACATCGGTTGAAAGGTTTCCTCTATAGCTCGTCTGTGGTAAAATATTCGTAAGGAGGCGCACTATATTTATAGCTAGAGATAAATATACATTCTGGCAATAGTCCAAATTACCACACGTACGGGTCTGAGTCGAGTAACGGCCTAACCCCCGTAATAGCAGCAGCGTGTCAGTGCTATTAGTGACGTCTATCGACGTTGCGATCGTCGCGGGCAACGAAAAGGAAAAAAGGAAGGAAAAGGGAATAGACGGAAACGCAGTGCGCGTGGAAAAAAAAGAAACGTCGAAAGATGTAAAACGTTCGCGGATTCTGCGAGGTATCGATAGAGGAACACTTCGTTCAAGTGCACTCCCCCGCCCGCAGTTATCGATCAGTGTTAGACTATTCCTTGTTCGTTTGTTATACTCGTTTATTGATATGAGATCGACGACGTCTTCCAACATACACGTAGTGGAAGGTGTGTTTGCAAACGTTCAGTGCAAGCAATCGTAACGACGTTCGAGACCAACATTTATTCGCATCCACCCGTATTTGGGTGAACATCGATCAAGTAAGTATGGATGTATGTACACGCCGATCGATATGGAATTGCGTAAGGTTTGAAAGAAGACCGAAGTTGAGATCGCTAAGATCAGGAATTCACCGTCTAAGAACGTCTGGGCGATTTCGTATTGGAAAATCTAACAATAAACGTAGGTTGAATACCGCTTTGTACGCATAAAAGCACCAGTTGCGGGATTAGACAAAACTATTTAAGGAACTAAGGAATATGAACGGCGGAATTGTATTTCTTTAAAAATAATTGAATAGAACTTTGCGTGGGTGGAAGATTAATTTATCATAAAAACGAACATTTTTCATTGATTCGATATCGATTACACGAGATCTTTAATACATACAGTAAAAAGATTGTAATTTCTCATAATCTATGCAGATAATTTAGTAATTAGGTTTGTTTTTAATAGAGTTTTTAATAATGTCGATGATCCGATCTCCGTTCGATTTCAATTGACTGCGTACTAGACTGACTAAAGTTCCATATTACCTCCAACAAAAAGCGATGTCAATGTTTAATCGAAGCTGTCGGTATCGAGATTTTATATCGCACCAAATCGTTCGAAATCGACAACGCATTTAAAATAACGGCAGATAAACTGGCATATTTATTGTGTACCTACTTCAATACTTCTTGACAGACAAACAAAACGTTTCTGTATTTATTTAACTGGGGAAAATACCTCGTGAAAAGTGATAAAAACGAGTGACATCGCCGTTGGACAAAAGAAAATTGGAATATCGAATCGAGACGCAGGCTGCATATTCCATCAAGGTTTCCCAAACGCACGTTATAACTACCTGATCTATAATGCGGAGTTTCGAGCTGAATTTCATTTATGCCTTGCCAAGTATTTCGCGATTCGTCTAAACTCAAGTTTCTCGTTTCTCAGCTTGCGAAATTCACTTATATCCTCTGATTAATTGAAGGTTTCGTTTTTAGGTAGAGATCTATACCGATCGATATCGATTCTTCCCCGACCTATCAAGCCAAGCCCTTTATCCAGTAGAAACGAGAAAGGCCCGTTTATCTGCGCCATATGTGACGCTCTTACGAGATATGCTCTACCGGAAATCGTTGAGATTTTCGATTTACAGCCTAGCATATATACCACGAAACCCGTTTATGGTGGTACGGAATTTATAAGAATCTCAAATGAAGCATCGTGCCGCCATCATTGTACCTGCTCGTAATTTCACTCCAATTAACAGCGGCGAAACGAATGAAATGCAAATGATTTATTCACGCTTAATACCTTGTATCTAATACATCATTCATACACGCGCGTTGAAATTAATCGACTTGTCCGTTGGTTCGACAAATATCGCTGGACTGTGTATCCCAAGCGGATCCATCGATCATGTCCCCTGTGTGAATAACTAGCTACCGTTTCATCCTCTCTTTACACGAGCGCAATCGTTTTTGTTTCGCCGTGCAACCATTTCTGCGAGGTCGCTGTCTCGTATCGTGTATGTAAACTGACACCGTTCCCAAGTGTCGATTTAACCCATGTGTTCCACGCACGCGACTTGGAGCGTGACTCGTGAGAACATTTGTATTTTATGTACTACTTATGTATGTGTTCAACAGAATTCTATGTTTACTGATATGTTGCATAGATCAATTCAGATGTATGCATACAGGGTGTCCCGTAACTAACTGAGCATCGGGAACACGCGGTTGAGAGCCCTTGGTTGAGCGCGCTCTACGGGCGCTCTGATTGCCCATGTTTTTCGTTAATAATTCAAAAACGAAGCTTCAACCAACATTCTGGTGTTTGTTCAAATTCACCCCACCAACCCCCCATTTCTCGATTTTTAGTTAGTTACGGAACACCCTGTATGTTTATAATGGATTCTCATTACTTTTCTCCTCTCTTTACATAATACAGGATGCACCACATGTATTCATCGAAGAAAGGAGATCCCCTTTGTCCCCTCGGCTTCCATCCGCAAGTGCGATGGCCGACCCGTTGCAAAAGATGCTTCAGGTATACTTTATCGATTTGTTGAATTTTGCGACCGTTGGTTGATAACACTCAAGAACTCAAGAATTACGTTCAAATTATATTTAGGGACTACAAGGAACACGGAGGCAAGAAAGATAGCTTACGGGAAATTACATCGTCGTCACCTAGTCTTTCTTTTGATCAATCTTCAGGCCGGTGAGCAGTTAAACATTTTTCATTCCTCGGAGGGTAGTGGTATCGAGTCTGAGGTCCATTGGATTGGATACCACGACCCAAGGGATCATTGGACTCGTTTGGACCTGGATCCAAGATCTGGAGAACATTGGTACCAAGAGTCCGACGAGCATAGAAATGATCGAGATTCAGTAATTTGGCGATGGTTCCTGCCAGAGGCCATAAATTAAAAGTCTGGTCTCGAAATCAAACGAGTTTTAACTAATACACTTTTTCCCCATAGTTCGGCCGAAAATGGAAAACGTGTGTGGTCATCGGCAACAAATCTGGCAAAAGATGATTTTAAGGGAAGCACAGAGACATCTGCAGCTGCTGGTTGGACATCCCTCATGGATCTCTCGGCTATCGACAAAGAGGAAGAAAAAGAAGGTAATTAATAAAAACTTATTAATGATGTAATAAGTACATTCCTTTTTTAATCGCAATTTATCATATTGCCACAGTCAGGAGGCCAGCGAAGTTACAGATCAAAGAAGTCATAGCAAATAGGAATGAAAGCACATCGGAGAATGATGTCGAGTTTATAATTCAGGTAAACCCAAAATCGCGAAATCGTTCGTATATTACCTCTCGCTTTCTGCAATATGTATGTCTGTAACTTCGAATTATATGTATTAATATCGGAGGTCTGTTATCGTATGTCCGAGTTAGCATGGTTTGAATTAAGTATTCACAGTCAATCATCGATCAAGCAATTATCTGGTAATAAATAATTATTGTTCCTCGATGAATTTCGCGAACATTATCAATGATTGAAATACTATTGTTCCAATTGAAACACCGAGTTTGATGTGTCTCAGCCAAACGATTTTCAATCGACTCGAGCAGAAAACTAAATTGTTATTCCATGAAACAAGTTCATGTATGTACACTTGAATTTCTTCCTGCAAACATTTTCTAATTGAACAGTATACATGCAACGATTGAAACACATGCCATCGTGACAGAGCTTTCTTTCTATCATCTTTAAACCCTTTTGAATGTCTCTCTGTTATCTCTACCTGATTCTGTTTACTTTGTAGCATTGCCCGACCAAAAGTGTTCTCGATAAAGAAGCGTATATGTAGTCGCACATCGAGGAAAACACTTTTCTCTGTTGTACATTGATTTTTCTACACAGGTGAAGAAGTCGAAGACTGGTTTTACGAAAAGCAGCGAAAAGAACGGGGAACGACGAACGGAAAACGAAGATAGAAAAGAAAAAGTAACCGCACTACCATTTCTTCGTTTCATTCCTAACTCTCTCTACTTTCGGCCAAATCTGTTTCCCTTCGCATCTATCTCGCTAATCGTTTCAGATGTATTGTATAGTGCGCTTGTAGCAATAACAATCTTAGTGCACAGGATAGTCACAGATCAAATTTGGTGATAATTGAAAATTATTCAAATAACGATGAAATTTTGTTACTATCAGAAAGAAGTGGATCACTTAAGGGGGCAAATAAATGAATTGCAAGCACGATGCGAGAGGGTCGAGAAAGAGAAGAGTGAGATCTTAATGAGGCGATTAGCGACCATGGAAACTATTTCCAGCAAAGCAGCGCCGAACGACGTGCAGAAATTACAAAAAAAGAATGAAGGTATTAATTAACATTGTCGACCAGTTCACGAATATACTCGTGTTTACGTATTCGACAATTAATGCAATTATTAATAAAGTACAGAATTATGCAAGTTGTTATTATAGTATGTAGCTGAATGTTTCACACAGTGTTTATTCTATTTAGATATTAATTATTTTCATGCAATTTCGTTATTTTAATTACAATTTCGGACAATTTTTTTACAATATAATTTATCTTTGTAATAAGAGAACTGGGTAATATTCAATTTTGGGTAATATTAAAAAAAGATTGGAAGAGAAGTTCCTAATTTCTCTATTATTATCTTAATAAATATATAATAACGATTTGACGCAAAACAGTGAACTTACGTAGAAATTAATGACTTTTAGCGCTTACGCAAGAGAAGACCAGTTTGTTGAACAAGGTAAGAGAGCTAGAAAAAGAGGTGAATTCGAAAGCGTTCAGAGGCGAACGTGATCGAGAAAAGGATGATTTACGATCGAAATTGAAAGCGGCCGAGAATTTATGCGAGACCTTAATGGACGAGAACGAAGATATGAAGAAAGAGATTCGTCAATTAGAGGAGGAGATATATGAATTGCAGGATACATTCAGGTAATTCTATGCTTTTCTTAATTCGTACAGATACATTTGAATATCGATTTTCTTACTCGTTGCATGATTACCTTGGCTTCCTGTGGATTATATTATTAAACAAATTAAAATACTATAATTCAACTGGTTTTACTCTCTTTGCTGTTCCTGAAATAAAACACTGGAAGAATGAACTAAAAAAAAATCGATTTAGTGTGCAGTACAATTTGTTTCTTTTCAAAACAAACTTTGCCTTAAAATACAAATTAGTATTCTAAAAATAGTTCAACGCAATCCACTAACCGATTTGTTTGAATTTTAAACAAATTAACCAGTCAAGAAAGAACTTGACATCCATAATGGCGAATCTAAAACTCGCTCTCCCGTGATTTCTCTGGTTTTTATGAATAACATATATGTTTGTTTGCATATTAATAAACGCGATCGATTCTCGATGGTCCATTACCATTGCAAGACCAGATCAATCAACGTACGAAATGCGTCTATTTCCATACAGAGGAAAGAAAGAAACGTTCATATGTACATAGACTTTGAAGGGGCTCGAAAACAGTGGATTTCCACTTACTGCATCGAAAGCAAAAGGGGCAAGAAAATGGAACCGACAAAAAGGATATGCTCAGACACGTAAATCGATTTTTTTTTCACGAATCACACTCAGGCGAAATGTCTAAACAAATGAAATAAATAAACAAAATTAAATAAATAAATAAGATAAAATAGAATTAAAAGAAACATTAGCGAATGACTCTGCTACCGATAGTGTCCACGAAGACCCGGACGTACAAGCCTGAAATGTTTAGCAAAATGAGCTATCTGAATTGTTGCAGGACGACGATTTGGACAGAAGAGACGCGTGCGATTCCAACGCGGGAACGGCGCTGCTTTTTGCAAATGCTGGATGGTAAAACGCATTTCACTAGGTTTCACAACCGGAGACGATCTCGTGTGAATCGAATGAACAAAAGCATACGTGTGCCAAATTCTTAAGAGAGCAGAGAAACGATCGTACGAAGTTTAAGTAAAATTAGTGATAAAAAAAGAGAAAGAGAACAGAGCAGTATGTGGAACGTAGTACTGTCGTCGAACCCTTTCGATGTTTGAACACTTGTCGCGCGCTTCCTCTTGCTTCCGTCTCCTTCCGAATGGAGTGTCAGCTTCCGTTTGATTGAATGTATACGTGACCAATTAACAGAGGTAATTATAACAAGACTGGATCAATGAAACTGAATTGTTAAACGATACGAATTTGGACGTGTATTTGAACAATTGATATTTCAATTCAATTTTTCTCTGACACGGTTCTTTGTTTGCATGATTTTGATTTGATACGGTTTATAAAATTGTTCTTTTTATACTAATTTTTTCGTTTCTTTACAATATAACTATATTATAATTATATAGTATCTGTCAAATTATTTAAATCAACTATCTAAATTGAATTAGCTCGTATGGAATATTTATTGTGTATATTATACTGTTAATTTAATCTTTCCCCAGTTTCAAAATACTATATTTAGTTAATATATTTGGATGTTTTAATTAAAACTACTAAGAATATTTCGTGTTATTAAGGGATGAACAAGCGGACGAGTATGTCCGTCTGCGAAAAAGTTTGGAACAGTCGAATAAGAACTGTCGAATTTTGTCGTTCAAGCTGAGGAAGGTGGAGCGAAAAGTGGAGGAGTTGGAGACCGAGAAAACCAGCCTGGAGAAGAAATACGACGGGGTACTACTTTCTTCCTTTATTTCTATCCCTTCTTTCTTAAACTTGACGATCAAATGATTTGATTGTTTCAGGCGAAAAAGGTCGAGGAAACATTACAAAAATTTAAAGGCGAATTCCAGAACAGGTTTGCCAAAAAAACCACTGATTTTACAACTAAAGTGCAGCTGAAAAAAATGGTGGACGAAATGGAAAAAGAAATCGGTTTGTCGTGATAGAAATTTTTTTAACTAGACACAAATTTAGTATAAGTTATTAAAAAGTTATCTTTAGCTTTTAGTTAATCACAAAAAGCTACGATCCACGTGCTTTTTAAAAGATTCCATTCTGACATTTTTTTTATCTATTTTTATCTATTTCTGTGACTATTATGCGCTAATTTGTGTAGGTGATATGATGACCGTTTTTGCAAACATATCTGAGGGCAAGGACGTGGACATTCAGGATGCGAAATTCAAGGACACTCATGCGAAATATGAAACACTTCTAAAAGAGTATGATTTGCTTAAAGAAAAATTAGACGCAGTCACGAAAGAATTAGCGGACGAAAAAGAAAAAAAGAAAACGTCATATGGCACGAAAACAGAGGACAGGGGCATAGAATTGCAAAACAGTAAATCAATTTTGTTATAACGTACTGAAAAATATACTTCTTTATTACATCCCATTTCATCGTATGATATTTCAGTGAAAAAGAAATTGGACGAAGCCGTTTCCGCGAGAGAAAACGAAAGGAAAGCATGGGACCAAGACAAAACGGCATTGTTAGAAGAGAAAGAAAAACTGAAATCCAAACTTCTCTCTCTATCTTCTGAAAAACTTAAAGTGTACAACGAAGTCGTACAATTGAAGAAAGATTTAGGTGAGACAATATAATTAATGAAATGATGAATCTTTATGAAAAAAACCATTATTAAATTTTGTCTACCTTTTTTCTGAATTTAGAAACAGCCAAGTCTTCGGAGAAGGAGGGCGTAAAAATGGAGAAAACGATAAACGACATGAAGAAAGAATTAACGCAGGAACGAGAGAAGTCGAAAAAATTCCAGGATGATTTGTCAGCGTACACTGAACGAGAGTCAAAATTGACTCAATCAATGTCATCGGTAATTTTCTTTTTCTTTACGCAAATATTAAAATATCATAAATGTAAACGTCACAATGGTAATTAATACAGGTGGAACAGACGAAGGCTAAACTGGACGCTGAAGTGAAGCGTTTGCAAAAGGATTTAGAAAATACAAAGACTTCAAACGCAACGAAAATAAATAACCTGGCCGCAGAGGTCTCAGAATTGAAGAAAGAAAGGGAGAGACTGCAATCCCAGATCGATCAGGAGAAACAATCAAAAGAAACTGAGGTATCCACGTTGAAGAAAAGAATTAATTCGCTGGAAAAGACAGGATTGAATACGAAAAGAATGAACGACATGAGGCAAACGTACAATGAAAAGATATTGAGTAAGTTTCTTCACTGTATTAACGAAACATATAACAGAGAAGCCTACAAGTCTGTGAAAACAGTGTTTTATATTGCAGATTTGGAGAACGAGCTGAAGAAGGGCCAGCAAGAGTACGATAATCTAACCGAAAGACATAAAGAAATGACTAATCTGAGAAAGCAATTCGAATCGGACAACGAAGCACTCAATAGGTAGACTTTAACAGTACTTAAACTCATTTGTAATGGTATATTTTTGTAATACTATCGTACTTATTCGTAGTAAATTACGAGAACAAAACACTGAACTGATAAGCATTCGCAAAGAACTGGAATCCCTGAGGCAATCTACGAAATTAAAAGAGAGCGAATGGCGTTCAGAAAAGACGACTCTGCAAGTGAGCATAATTAAAAATGCAATATACATCAAATATTAGTCGATGCAAAATTTGAAACGATATATAAGCCCAATTGCTTTTTTTTAGGATCGGCTACGAGAGAGTGAGTTGCCAAACAAGGCTTTAATAGCAGACTTAAATAATGATATCAGCAACCTGAAGAAAGAGAACAATACCTTGGTATCGCGACTGGAGGACATAAGAAAGGCGGTAAAAAAAATCATTAAACAAATAGATTTGTTTGTCGTATTAAAAAATGAAGTTTAATTCATAATGCATGATCTGTAGAACGACGATCTGTCTGACAAGTTGAAGGATTACGAAGCAGTATCGAAGATCCATCAAGCTTTGACACCAGACACCACCGCCTTCGAGTCAGAAATAAGGAAATTGAAGAACGCACTGGAAAATATGGAAAGGGCGAAGAAAGCTGACTTAGCGCAGTGCAAAATGCGCTACGAGCACAGAATCACAGCTATTAACGACGAGATTCATACGATACAAAATCAATTATCCAGATACAAGCGTGAACGCGATACGTACAAACATATGATGGAAGGCGCTCAGAAAACTATAGCGGAATTAAAGTCCGCGAGGGGAAGACAATCGAACGCGTCCTCTGGAAAATCTGACGAGGTTGATTTATTCCAATCGATTGTCACTCGATTAAATAATTAATGATGATTAAATGAATACAGTAAGATCTTGATTAGCCGTCTGTTAATCAGGGAACAGTCAAATTGTATAAATTAAAATCTGAGGAGAAACGATTAAAAAGACGTTTTTTTCCACACAGTGAAAGGCTTGACCCAGAACTGTAGGATATTTGTAATCAATTTCAGAGTTAAAAGATTACGATTTTTTAATGCATTAATATATTATTGGTATTTTCTGGACTTAATCGAGACTCTACTGTATTATATTTCAAACATTTGTCAATTCTTTCAATTTAACAATACATTTTCTTCGCGTAGGAGGAAGAAGTGCCTGCTACAAGTGCATTAGTTCTAGAAAGGCAGATTAATAGCCTCGAGGACGATCTTTCTGAAGCGAGATTAGAAACATCCAGATTGAAAGCAGAGTTGGTGTCCGAAAAGTCAGCGAGTCACGTTAAAGTATCTGAATTGCATTCGCGTATTAACGAGGTAATTAAATATCGATTCACTAATAAGTGACGTGGATAATACAATAAGACAGTGATTTAAAAAATTCATGATTTCAAACAAGTTGTAGTCATGTATTCTCTGATTTAATTGTTCGTTATATTTACAGCTTGAAGAAGAACGAGTACTCACCAGTGGCAGAACGAAAATTCCAGGACTGAAAGTTCGCATGGAATTGGCGTGGCAAAAAGAAAGAGAAGAGCATCAAAGATTGTTACAAGAAACAGCCACACTTGCCAGAGATCTGAGGCAAACCCTATTTGAGGTAAGCGTTAGATTAAAGTAAATTCTTATTAATATAAAGAGCTTCAACTCTTATATCGAAATTTAAATCAGTCTAAACAAAAACTGAGGTGAGACTACTTTTTCTTAATTTTTATTTTACAATTTAAACCATTGTACCCCGGGGGAAAAATTATTTATCTTAGAACTCTGTTATATAGGAAATATATTTTCGAAGATATGTAATACTTTAAGAAAATGCAAAAATAATTTTGCACACAAAATTTCATTTTTATCGAACACTTGTAAATGTCATGCAACAAACTTATCTTTTTCGTAGATTGAAAGGGAACGTTCTAAAGAGCGTCTAGAGAACAAGAGACGGCAGGATCAATTGAAAAAAGTGTACGATGAAGAAAAGGACGAAACTAAAAAGAAATTGCTTGAGGTAAGTGCAGGATTCTGTTCCGAATGCTTTCAATTTAGTTTCGAGATGGTTTAAGAATATCCCAGTTAATTTTCCCAGTTGCAATGCGATTTACTCGAATTGAGAGATGCTCACGCGAAGCTGAGAACGAGCAACGAGAAAATGAGAAGGGAAAAGGAGCGACACGAGAAGGAGCGGGAAGAACTTAAGGACGTGATCCTGAAGAAATGCAAGCAGGAGCAAACGGAATTGAGAAATATCAATGTACTGATGCAACAAGTGAACGATTTAACAAAGTTCTTCCCTGAATTGAATGGTGTGGCAGAAAATGGAACACCAAATACTTACACGCCGACTCCGCCAAGACGATTAAAGGTATATCAAGTTTAACAACAGAAGGTCAATATAATTAAAATTATAGATTCGTAATATCGTATAATTAATTCTTTACATGTCTTGTAGGGACCAAAATCGAGAGAATCGTCGCCGATGTTGGATTCCAAAGGCGATATAAAAGGTATTCAATATTACATCAATAACTCTTTGACTACAGATAAAAAAAGAACTTGAAATCTTTTCGACTAAAGAAATATTAATGTAATTCCATTAAAAGCAAGAAGGAAGTCAATATTTGCAATGATTTTTGGGAAAACAGAATATACCGAATATAATAATAATAATAATAATAATAATAATAAGTCCACCCTGAATATAAGGAATATTATCAAATACCAATGAAATTGTACACGTTGAATTCTCCCACAGGTTCAAACTCACAGCTCGGTGAAAGAACAGAGAGGCTAGAATATACAATTAAGAAATTAATCGATGTGGCGAAGGACCTAAAAGAATTGAAGAAATCAGCTGACGAAATTAATGCAACGCGACTGAAGAAACTTGGCAAAAGGTACTTTCTTTCTTTTCATTGGAATGAATTATTTGTTTTATTTAACTTGTTCCTTTTATTCCTCAGATCAACATCCGTGGAGAGCGATCCTGGAAAAGGTATGACAGTATCCCGTTCGAAGCCACGTTTAAAGAGGAAGAGTTTATCTTTGGAGCAAACATCGGCACGAAATGAAGACGTACGTGGACTTTTGATTCAAAAATATTGAAGGAATACTATTCTAAAAAGGAAACCTATTATTATTTACTGTATGATTAATATAATCATTTTTTTCATAGTCACGCATTTGGGGGACCGACAGCAACATGTCCAGTTTGCAGTCGTTAGAAAATTCGGATATGGAGGGAAGAACACTCAGTTTACAGAGAGATTCCAGCGTCGATAGGTAATTAAATAATCATTTATTCTCATTATGGTATCTCGGGGTTAAAATTTTGCAAATGCAATTCTAATGATATTCTATAAATTTCAATTTTGTCAAGTTTCGTTAAAAAAAGACACAACTTTAGATGTACTAAATTATTTAAAAAATGCAAAAGCTGATATTTTTTGCGGTGTTTAGTCGATTTTCCACTGGCTCTACAAAAAGCGAAATGATGGTGGACCGAGAGAAGAAGCACAGTAAGGGAATAATAAAAAAGATTACGACGAAACTGACTAAATCGGCCAGTGTAGACGATCCAAATGTTTCCATGGACCTTTCTCTTCAGGTAAATAAAGGCGAATAAAATTATTTATCAAAGCAATTATTCTACTAAATTAAAAATTCAAATTATTTTGCCGTAGACATCGGGATCCGAAACGAGTGTGAATGAGAAGACTGAAAAGAAGAATCTAAAGAAAAAATTGACAGATATGTTCAAACGAGGTTCAAGAAGCGGAAGGTACGTTTCTGTTTAAAACAAAAAATAAGAACTTACATATTTACAGCAATGATAGCTATTGATCTAAATTAATGTACAAGAAACTTTGAGACCGGCGATATTTTGGGTAAATATCAATTCTCAAGGTTTATGAGAAAATAAGTAAACAATAAATTATATTTGACTACTAAAGATATAATAAATGTACGTGTATCCGTGTACGCAAATTACGAACGATTAGAATTAATTCGGTAATTGTAGTCCGTAAGAAAACGAAAGGTTTAACAGCTTAATTCATTTTATCTCAAGCTTCAATGTATAAACAAGAAAATAAGTTTCTTTGTGTATTTACAGTGTAGAAAAGAAGATGAACTCCAGCAATCATAGCAGACCAGCATCGAGAAACTCCACAACGTCGGCGAAATGATCAGAACATAAGCTGTGTACTAGAGTTTACATACAATAATATCGTTTAAGTGTACACTGTTACCAATGAACACTATAATCGAAAAAAGGAGTTGCTCAATTACGTGTATTGGAGCATATGCAAAAAGCATACATATCCTTGCACAGTCAGCAGAACTGATTTGTGCCATACTACTACAAACGTATTGAGGATTGGCAACCCTTCCTAAATACCTTTATAAGCACCCATCTTTCTATTATCTACGTAGAAAAGTATCTAAAAGGGGGCACGTTCTTCTTCATTCGTTCGTGGTACCACGGGACAAATCATTTGCAATTGACCGTACATACAAGACATCCCATTTGCCGGTGTTTCAATTACAAATTCGCACAGGCATTTCCGAGTATTTCATTAAATGTATACAACGTGTCGTACAATTCTGCAAACGAAAATGGAACTTAGAATAAATATCCAGCACGCGTTTCTTTCTTCAGCAATATCCTTTTCGTTTAATTCCCCTGATACAGCAATTCCAAGTCACGAACCACGTTTCGCCTTCCTCGATTTTCTCTTGTGTTTCGAACTTTTGTGTTCCTTGTGCTTGTGCTTCTTCTTCTCCTTCTTTGACTTCTTCACTTTTTCCCGTTCTACCCACACGCCAGAAATCTTTGAATCCACTTTCGGTCTTGGTACCACCACGCTCTTGAACACGGGACTAAACGTTTGCGAACTGGATGGTTCCGCTGGAGGATTTTCTGTTTTTACCAATCTGGAAGGAAGCGCAGGTCCATACATATTCGGCAACAATTCGACGTCAGGAGAATTTGAATTTTCGTCGTTCGATTTCGATTCCATTGCTAATTCAGGACTTTCTATTTTTATTATATCGTCGTCTTTGGTAATATGCTCGTTTGTTTGGCTATTGCTTCTCTTGGTAGTAACTAAACTATCTAAATCGACCTTCGCGAAAATTCCTCTCGGCGGAGAAGTATTTCTGTTTACGTTGATCTCACTTGGAACTTTACCAATTAAAACAGATTTCACTGCCTCGCTGTCTACGCCCTCTTCTGGCTCTGACTCGGATTCCTCGCTGCTGCTTAGAAATATTGCTTTAAATAAATCCTTCTTTTCATCCGATTTACTTTTTGAGACTGCCTTTGTCGCGATATCCTCAACTTCTTCATTTTTATTTTCTTTATCTACAACATCTGGCATCTCATTCGAATCGGGTATACTGTGCACATTTAGTTTATCCTCGGGAATTTTGGAAGATGTTTGTTGAACTTCCTTGCCGAAAACTTTTTCATAGGAGACCTCAAAAATCCTCATTTTTTCTGACACAGATTCCTGTGTTTGATAACTGCCGAAAGAGATATCGTTAACCGTGCCCAAATTCGAGTTTACATTTCTTCCGATATTTTCTTTTTCCGACGGAGCGCTAGTTTCTTCTTTTACTTCCCTAAATACAGTGTCTGTTGCCCTCGAGAACTTCATAGAATTATTACAATCCAGGGAATCGAAGATTGAAAACCTTCCAACCTTCCTCTGCATCTCGGGTTGAGCACAACCAACTTTTGGTTCTGGAATATTGAATCTCTTGCAAACTATACTAGATGGCTTCCATTCTTTACGTTCCCGAGTTAATTTGCCAAACATTTTCATCTTTACAGCCTGCTTCATATCCTGCTCGTGACTACACTTCGCAGAGATATCCGGATTTACGGATTCAGAAGCATGCGTAAATTTACTAATATGTTCATGCGTTGGCTGGTCGAACAATCTAGCCGCTTGCTCGAACTCGACGCGTTCATGATCCCTGTTCCATTCTGTCATCGATAACGGTTGTACCGTTTCCAATTTATTTTTATCGCCAATCTTTACGAATTCTAAGTATTGCTCGAATCGTCTCTGCTTATCTGGATCGGACAAAAATGGTTTCGCGGTTATTCCCTTCGTAGAATTATCTTCATTTAATTCATCGTTATCTGTGCTCGTTTGACGTTCATCAGAAGTTGAAGGATCCTTGAATTCCTCTAATTTTTTGAGGCTCCCCTCTTTACTGGGCCCAACCAAGCCTCCTTTAACGAAACTTTGCACCACCAATTTTTCCATCCACGACGTGGCTGCTTTTGTCCGTTGACTTTCTTGCCTTTGTCTCTCCTCCGTTTGTTGTTTTCCGTGCAGATTCAACGTTTTGGAGATAATATTAGAGGCAACTGACGGCACCGAATTCGGGTGCGTTTCTGAAGGTTTTCTCACAGTAGGCGTATCCTCTAATATTCTAGCTCTATCGGCAGCAGTGAGATCTTTACGTTTTCCATTCTCTATTGCTCGTGGAACGTTCTCAATCGGTGGATAGAAACGACTTTTTCTCACCGCATGCACTGGCTCGTAGTTTTGAGGCAATTCTGGCAACGGAAAAACTTTCCTCCGTGGCAACTGATTTTTCGCCGGCACAAAACCTTCCAGATAATTGCCGCTCGAATTTTTCGAGCTATTCTCATCGGACCATCTTGACTTTGCCTTGCGTTCTGGACCTAGAGAAAAATCGTACCGCGACATATCGTCCCTTTCGTATATGTCATCGTCGTCAGCTTCAAATGCCCCGACACCAAACGCTTGTCCGTGTATCGACAACTTTTTGTTTTTATCCTGCACACTGAATGCAGGAGCATCGAATAGATTTACGTGACCGGATAATATGGTTCTTCTATCTAAGCCAGTGTATCCAATACCAAAGTAATTGTCCTTTGGGTTACACCTACAAAACACGATGTTAATTAGTTGCGTTCCTGATATTCAATATTTTCGTTAATTACGATTTTTCTTAGCTTATTTTCGTTCAATTACCTGAATGGTTCATAGTCATCAGGAGCAAACGTAACATTACCATAATCGTCTTCCGAATCTTCGGAGCTGCTCTCCGAACCTGCCCTTCTAGACTTTTGTACCATTTCCCCCATTTGTTCAACCGTTCTCTTCATCTTAGCTTTCTCTTTCTTCGTCAGTCTCGATCCCACACCCTGGCCCGGTCTCCACCCCATTGTTTTCAATAACGTTATACCAACCGTCTCCCTATTTTATGAAACGTTAGTCAACAATTGAAATGAACCATTTTAAACTCTACGAATTAAGAAAGATTAACTTTCTGTATTATGAAAACACCTACTTCGCAGGCTTCAAAAGTTCCCTTAATACTGGAGTACCAGGAATAGGACCGTTACTATCGCGAGCAATTCTTTCTCGTTTTGTTCCTCTTTGGCTATGGTCAACATAATCACCAGTAGCACGAATACCCTTTGGCGCAATCCCAAACTGACTCGTATCCTCGTCATCCATAAAATCCTCCGGTCTTTGCATAACATTTCCTGCTTTGCTATTTCTGGACGACTTAAACTGCTGCGGCCTCCAGCCATCTCTAGTCCCAACGGTATTAAAATATCCAGCAGAGAAACCACCCGTGAAAGCACCATGAAATCTGCGTCTACCTTGGGCGTCGTACGCACATTGTTCTTCAATAGTAACAGGCTTTTTCCTTGGTAAATTATCTACATGTAAATAATACGAATTGTTAAAGTTAGTACGTTTATTTCCGTCCGGTCGTAATAATTGGAAACACAGCTATTTCGCAGTGAATATCCTGGGCGTTCCATCAGAAAGAGTAATATACTTTTTTTTTAACTGGAAATATATTTATTTACCTTCATCTATAGGTTCAAGTGCTACACCGAAAGTGACATAATTTTCGTCCTCGGAGTCGCCCATTTTTCTAACATTCAGATCCTAATATTCATGGAAAATATGGACGAGAGAAGCCATGAATAGTTTGTTATCAATATTTAAAACCTGTCATGAACATATATATTAGAGGTTATGCGGTATATGTAAAACGTAGAAAAAAATGTCTACATCATATTTGATTCTCCATAAGTTTTATGTCGTCTCACTGTAAACGAACGTACCTTTGCATGAAAAGAATTACATTCCAGCAAGATACATAGATTAAATGAAATATTTGAGACAAAATCCGTAAATGCATACAATAAACGAACCGATAATTGCTCCGCTACAAATAAATTCGATTCTAGAGAAGTAACAGTATGTGTGTTGGTAGGTGAAAGTAGGAACCTTTTATGCAGCGATAGTGGTGTCACGGTATCGCGTTACCAGCCCTTAACATCTAGTAAAATCGAATCTACGATCGACAATATAATTGTGACTATAGATAGCGATAATAACTGAGGAGCGAAATTCGAAGAATGAGCGTACGCGATAAATAAAGCTATATATTAGAGTAATAAATAACCTGTAGAATCCAAGATCAATTATGCAATTATGTTCTAAGATCGAATGCCCTGACTTTCCTTTTGTTCGTCAACCTGCGGCTGATACTTGAACACTATACAGCTTTGTGTATCGCGTACGCTCATCCGATTTTGAATTTCGCTCCCAAGTTATTGTCGCTATCGATAGTTACAATTATAGTGTCGACAGTTGATTCGATGTCACTAGATAGTAAGGCCTACTAACGCGATAGCGTAACAGCGGATAAAACATATGTATACATACACATTTTTTGTTTTTGAAACGCCAGGGAAATAATTTCGTGCAAATTTATACAAAGGTGCATACACAAAAACATTCGGTTACGGAGGGACAGCGTAAAGGATTATACGAGCGTAGGATCGTGGAACGGTGAGTTACGGTAATAAATCACGTACATACGAATTAGTTAAGAGAAATTGCGATCGCGGGAGGAAAATTAAGTTAAAGGAATAGATGGCGTGTGAAATAATTTTTGATAAGATAGTGGAAGCGAAACCTTTCGTCAATTCCGATCCAGTCTGAAGGGTCGCACGACATTTGAATATGATAAGTGAAACGTCGGAGGAACTGATCACGACTGCACCAGCTAGTGCAGCGAGCCGTGGTTCGAAAGTACGTAAATTGAACAGCAGAACGTTTGATTTCCTTTGGAAGCGTGACTCACGGCGAGAGAACATACTGAAAAAGGAGGAGAATCAAAAGAATACGAAAGAGGACTTGGTTGAAATAAAAATTGTCGAAGGCAAAGCAAAGAATGTTCCACCCAACAAGTCCCTTGACTTTTTCAAGAATATCAAAAAGCATGTGCAAGTTAAAAAGCTGACGATACGTAGATCGAAGCGAAGGGTAAGTGGGGATTAAAGTGTTGATTAAATTTTGTGTATATATAAATGACAGAAAAATTTGTTACAGACAAAAGAAATCGAAGTAACCAGCCAGCAGAATGACTCAACGTGTAATGCATTGGAGGATGAAAAAGATGGTTCCAATGTCTCCATAGAAGCCAGTAGTCTGCCTGAATTGAATCGCATTGATAGCATTAGAGACTTGGATCTTGTAAGCAGCAACGGAGCATTGAATATCGCAGAAGTATCGGAAAACGAATGCACTTTGGAAAGCTTAAAAGATATTGCGGAAAGTAGTTTGAACGCAGAGGAGGAGCTAGAAGCATTTAACGTGCAAAGCATTAATAACATTGAAACTGACGACAATTGTGCGATCAGTCCTCGTGTGGAAGAATTGTACGCCAATAATGAAATACATCGACTACAGCTTGAACCAATAGCGGATAGTATTGTAGTAGAACATCGGATTCAAAACATTGACAGAAATGCAGAGGCTAATATAAATAATGATAATAAAGTGAAAGCAGGCCTAGCAAAAGAATTGCTTAAACTACGTAACTATGGATGGTATTGGGGTCCGATATCAGGCAATGAAGCTGACACCAAACTTGTATCTGAACCGGATGGCGCATTCTTAGTTAGAGACTCATCGGATGATAGGTTTGCTCTTTGTTCAATTTACAGTCGAACCTTGGCACCCGAAGGCCTTTGGAAGACTAGAATTTTGTTCATTTCTTTCCATTCTGTTGTCAAAACATGCGCCAAATTCGAAGTATAGACCTTCTATAACTCGAATTACTTGCCACCTTTAGATGCGTTATTTTTCTTTTACATTTTGCAGTACCAAAGTACAAAGTTTTTGTAACTCGTATTTTCGTTCGTTACACGTTTTCGAAAACTTTGATACGTTAAAACCTCCATAATTCGAGGGTGTTTGCTCTTCCCTCGCGAATCGAGTTACCGAGGTTCGATTGGTATTATCAAGATAACCATAATTGCACGATGTAAATGCTTATATATTTTTTGTTTATGTAAACAGATACGTTCTGACGCTGAGCTTTAAATCATCTGGGAAATTACTCCATGCTCGTATGGAACACAGCGGTGGTTTATTTTCTTTATGCAACCAAAGTGAAAGTGAAGGTTTTAGTTCGGTAGCTGATTTAATTGACTATTCTGTAAATTTTAGTCAGTCGGCTGTTTTCTGCTATTCACGGCCAAAATACCCCGGCCACCCATCTTTTCCTGTTAGGCTAACGAAACCAGTAAGCAGGTTTACGCAAGTTCGAAGTTTGCAATATCTTTGTCGTTTTGTCATACGGCAAAACACTAGATTGGACAATATTCATAAGCTGCCTTTGCCAAAAACTATTAGGGGGTATATCGAAGAATCACATTATTAACGTCGTCTTTCGCGAAACCTAAAAAGAAATTATTGAAGTTGAAAGTATTGATACTTTTGTATTGTACGGAGATAACTTAACAAAAGATTAGATATGAGTATTTTTCTTTTTTAAACAATTGACATGTTCATTAGGAGATCGTTGAGTTATTTACGTTTTAGCTATACCAGTTATATACATATATGTATATACATTTATATCGGTTTCAGTGATATTGATAAGAAATATCTGAAGTAATCTAGATAATTTCAACTTGCATGGATCGTGGTAATGTAAAGTACGTTATATACTTTTGAACGTAATGTGAGGTTTTCAATATATGGAGTACTGGCTGTGTAAATATATTTTTTATAATTAATATAATTGTCTGCTCAATCGAATGATAAGGATGAAAAAGTTGATCTCCTTTTGTTCAAAGGAGACACAATAGATTAATTTTGTATAAAACCAGACTATTGTCTAACACATGACAATATTGCAGGGTAATTGTTAAATACTATTAAATCTATATTTCTGACGGGTTTATGATATCTTTATATCTTGCACAGAAGTAAGACATAGTTATTAAGCTCGATCTTAAATGTACAGAATGTTATAATATATTGTACTAAAATAAATTAGTCACGATTGTTAATTCAGCCGAACAGTATTTCGTTTTCAATATTACCATTGCATAAACTAAAGGCACATACGTAAACTTTTAGATATATGTTTATTTATAACAAATAAACTTGGACAATTACTTCGTGCTCCTCTATTAAATAGTCTATGTTTTATTCTTTTTTTTTCTTCTACCTATTCCAATTCAGACCAAGTATATTACGTGCCTATTAAGAAACAAAAGAAAACAGGTAGATGTTACAGAAATATGTAATTCATGTATTATAATGAGCAACTATTGCAATTGTAAATACAAACCGTAACAAAAGCAGCAGTCGCTGCCTCGGTGGCGCGATTTAGAGCTTGATCTGGTAAAGTTATATCAGAAGTTGTTGTCAGAATTGAGTGAATCTGGGTTGCATCCTTTATTCGCCTTTCTAAGAAATTCCACGTTCTTTCGTGATCTTGACTGCTATCTTGCAACATGAACAACTCGGTAGTCTTATAAATACCTGCTAATACTACCCTTCTAGTATACCAGTTGATCTGTTTAAACAAAATTTCGATATAAAATACAATTAAAAACAAATGGAATTATATAAAAAAAATACGAGCATTCTCACATCAACTGATCTATCACCGGCATAATAACAAATGTCGTCTACTAAAGTAAGTAAATTAGCTAGCGACATTGGTACATTAGGTGGAAGTGCCATCAGGGCTAAAGCTTGTGGCCACGTTTTCTTAAATGGAATCACCATTCTGAGCCTTGTCTCAACAGCATCACGTACTTGCAACTCGAAAGCCTTTCTTTCTTTGCTACCCTGAATAGCGGAAGCTTGTTCCTTAAAAATTTTATTTAACTCCTTGTTGCACATTAAGTAGAAATACTGCACCAAGTCTGCACCTCGATTTGGGAACAACCCATGAATCACACCTGGGTATCCGATAGATTCAGCACCTTTGGTACATAATGTTTCATTAGATTCTTTCTATTCATTATTTGCGTTAAATACTAAGAGTAACGAAATAATAATTCTTACAATATCGAAACTAAAAATAATGTATAAACGTTAGGGATCAATCGCAGAAAGAATGTGATTCTGAATCGTCTACTTAACTGAAAAACTTTTACAAATTACCAGCACTGATGGCTTGCTGGCTCCATCCTAGATCGTGAACATATGTCAAAGAGGCAACAAGAATTTTCGATTTGATATTCTTCTCGTACTCTTCATCGCTTTCCCTGCTTTGTTCCTGACTTGACTGTTGTGCATTAACATTTACAGTTTGATCTGAGAGTAATGCTCTACAGGTCCATAAACTTCTAAAACCTATTAAAATCGAAACTAATTTTGAACATCTAATTTTACTTGGAATATAGCAAAGAAAATTGTGATATAGCAAATAATGGGGCATAATCAATACAAATGAAATATAAATCAAGAATAATTTTATTTTGTAAGAAATAATATACATTTCATAAATGTACAATTATTATTCCAAAACTATACGATTATTACTGTGCGATTTGATAGGATTATTAACAATACACTCGTTGACCCTAATTAAAATGCTTTCCACTACGTCAAGACCGTTTAATGCTTGATAGGAAAAGAATATTTTGTCTGGAAGTGGCATTTCTGGCAATCTTTCACCTCCGACAGTTAATGTCACCTCGGTGCTCCCATTTTCTAATTCTACGTTTTTGGATGTCCTGTGTGTTTTCCTTTGCTCCTCTAAATCTTTTACCTTTACCTTCCAGTATACTTTGCACAGATTTATTCCTTCTCTTAATGGTTCTAAATACTCATTTTGAAGTTTATCAACTAGATACCAAATTCCAGTTTGATTGTGCATATCTCTTAAAAATAGAAACCTTAATAGATTTAAGCTTGCAATTATTTCATCTGATAACTCCACTATATCGGATCTACTACCGTGTGGCAATTTACAAGCCAATTTAATCAGAGATTCTAGATTTTTACCAAGAAAGTGTGGCATAGGAGGTGTTGCTTCAAGGCATTCGATAACGAAACCTTTGAATATTCCAGTAGTCAAACTAAGTAGACCAGAATGTTCGCTGGTTTGATATAAATGCAAGACAATAAGATATCTAGCTTCCATGTCAAACATTCCAATGTATTCTTGAAATACAAGTACAGCTTTTCTCCTTTCTTTATCCATGCTGCTATAAATCATTATTTTCACGAGTACAGTGAACAAATCTATGTAAATATTTAATTTCAATAATTGTGATTTTAAGGATTGCTTCGTCAATTTTCTCAAAAGTTGTTCCATAAGATCCAAGCCCTTTTCAATGGTTTCCGGTTCTTTAAATAGTGTAATTATAAGATACGTACATCCTTCGAAAATATATTTTGTATCGTATACCTGTGGCACTTTCTCCCACAAATGCAACTTTGTTACAACATAAAAGTAAAAGTTTGCATATGCCAAATCCGGTACATTTTCATCCAATTCGAAAAGCACCACTTGAAGATTTGTGCTTTCTTCTGTCATCTTTATGTTTTTACACCTTGCTTGCTCACTTCTCATGATTGCAACATTCAAAAACCATAGCAAATCGCTGGTGACACGGCTCACGAGCATTATTATTTTCTCCGGTAAAGGTGGTCCTGGTTGCGATTCCAACTCCTTCTCTTCTACATAACACAATGGTTCGCCCAATAAAAAAATTAGGATACTCGCAAGATAATCTCTTAATGCAGCAGACTTTCCTGAAGTATCTAATGTTGCTTCGTTAACCAGAGGTTCCAAAAATGATAGAACTGCATTGTAGATATTCTTTATACTATGTGGATCAATAATAACGCTTGGGGTCTCGTCTTGAGGCAGCGACATATCACCAATGTAACATCTTATTGTACTGGTACACCACTCTAGAGCTTTCATTTTGTCATTCATTTTAGAAAAACAACTAGTGAGCAGATTGAATATGACGCAAAACTTCACATCATCGTCAGACACTTCCACTTGGTCCAACAATTCTAATACAGTTTCGGAAGGATCACATTTTTGTACCACGGCATATAGTATCTTCGCACAACATTCAAACTTATCTCTATTAGATTTCACATTTTCTAATGTAAGATGCGACGATACGTTCGGTACAATGTCCCACGAGGATTCTTTAACAGTGTCATCGTTTTGATTGCCTTCAAATAGGCTTAGAGCTTCTTTAAACTTGTTCTCATTCAAGCAATCATTTAACTTGTTAATGAAATGTTTTGTCAAGTCAACCTCAGTTTCTGACATTTTTGGTTAAATTAAATATTCTATTGTGAAAATTTCAGCAGGTCAACAATATCCTTTGCAACAGTCTTAATTCATAATTTGACGAAAAAATAGTGATAACATAACCTCTTCCCTGCGCGTATTCAATGTTGTTACATGTACAGATCGACGACAGTTGAATAAGAATGCAAAATCATAATATTATTGTGGTAGAGAATAAGATAAATCACGTCGCTATAGAACAATTAAGATCCTTATACTTCGCCTGGGATGTCGGTGAGAACAGTATAAATAAGATCTTTATATATTCCTTGCCCGCGCAAAATATATAACGTAAATTTTGCGCAAACAAATGCAATCATCCAACATATCGTAAAGTTTGGGTAATATTATCGTTCTAATGAAATAATTCGTTCACAAATATCAATGTCAAACGTCAAGATGAACCTGATGATGCTTATGAATTGTGCCTACGAATTTTGGTATAGGTTACAAATAAAGAAAACGCGCTTACCGTTTACCGAGAGACCTTTTCGGATTAATAAAATACTAGACATGGCCATGTCAATAGTTTTAAATAAACTACTTGTTGCACATTTAAGCGTAATCGATGAAACCTTGATTATTATTATTTCTACACGAGAGATTCGTTTATAGAGGCACTTTGTGAATTGTCCTTTAATTTTCCAATCACTTACGAATCTGCCCAAACTATCTTTCTATCCTCTTTATACATTTCTTTTTTCCTTTTCACATTTAACTTAACATAGTAACTAAAATTAAAAAAGTGGGAGGAAATAAAAAATAATTTATATATACTTTCAGACAGAAAAGAATTTTTTTAATTGAAAGTTATTAAAATGCCATAATTAATTTCTGTGGCTGGCACCAGTTGCAATCAAGGAAACTCTGTTCAACAAACTGCACCGATCCCGTCTACATATGAGTTTGTTTATGCCAAAAATTGCAATAAAGTATCGTGAAAACAAATCTACAAACAGGTTAAGGAAATTGAAGTGTTTGTGTTGTGCATTTAGTGTAAGCCAAACTGGAAATGGAAAATAGTGGTGAAAGTGGTGACGATGGTGGTCCATTAGGTCCGACTGCGTTTCTTGGTAGCGGTGGTGTTTCTGCATCGTATATCAGTGTACAATCTGACGATATGGAAGGTAGGTTAAACGATGTTTTGAATATTCTTTTGGGCACAATTAAGAAATTGTATTTAATACTGCCCAATGGAAGATCGTCGAATTTTCAACCAAATTCGTTTTTAGCAGTAAAACATTTTATGCATTTATCGTAAATGAAAATTTTCAACGATAATATTGTGTTAATTTTACTCACGTTTAACATAAAAAAAGTTTCAGATTATTCAATGGCATTGATATCGATATGCGTGTACATTTATTTATACATTTAGTAAATATTATTTCAGGAGTTAAAATCATGATAATCTGTAGAAGGTAAAAGAATAATCGCACGGAAAAGAAAAGTATAAACCAACTTTGTGTTATTTGAGTATCAACTAAAGTGCACACGACAACAAAGTTAAAGCTTTTGTTTCTGTACAGATGACCCTGAAAATACGGATGATTCTAACCACGGAGCGAGCGATCCTTTACAAGGTAGCGGGGGCAGCGGTGGCGTTGGACCTCTTCGAGAGCAAGACCGTTTTCTTCCGATAGCAAATGTCGCAAAAATTATGAAAAGAGCGATACCGGATGCAGGAAAGATAGCGAAGGATGCCCGTGAATGTGTTCAAGAATGTGTATCCGAATTTATATCCTTCATCACATCTGAGGCAAGCGATCGGTGTCATATGGAAAAACGCAAGACTATTAATGGGGAAGACATTTTGTTCGCAATGACAACACTTGGGTTTGACAACTATGTAGAACCATTAAAGGTATATCTACAAAAATATAGGGAGGCCACGAAAGGGGACAATCCCCCAGGTAGTGGTGCAGCCACAGGTAACGGAAAGACTGAGCCACAAGGAGCTATATACGAAGATCAGCTGTTCGCTATTGCTGCGACCGCATCAAGCGCAACCACGTCCGACACACCTGTTATATACAGTTACACATCTACAGATCAAATGCAATTTCAACTTTCCTGATCACTGCGTGCTGAAGTGATGTTAATATAAATTATTTAATAAGAGATGCAGTTTATGGGACGATTATTTCGACTATGCGCGTATATTTTCGCGCAAAATTGCGTTTTTTAAAAGACTGTAAAGTCAGTGTGAATGGTAAGCCGATCTTGTATCGTAAGGATAGATGTGTGTATGTTCTTGAGATAAGTGAATGAAATTTAGGGAAATCCTTGTAAAGAAAACATAAAATGTGGGAGGAAATAAACCAGGAGACAGTTCAAAGGCTCATTGATAATTACACTGTTTTTTTTTCTGTTTTTACTTTTTCAAACACGGTAGGGGTAGAAAAACATAGCCGATTGTTTATTTAACTATTATTTTTAAGCGCTAGTATTCGCATTAAAACTGGAATTTAGGCTGCGGTCGTTTGTTTCCTTGTTCTTTTTCTTTTCTTTTTGCGAAAACGGTTCAAAGTCGAATGGAGATAAGATATTCTATGTTGGACAAGAACCGGCAGTAAATCGGCGTGTAGATTTCTCGTAGAAAACGTTCGTAATGGTGTTTTCACTCTGGTAATTGGGCAGGAGAGAGCAAGAGCTCGTGTGCTTTTGTTGTTGATGATGATGCAACGCCACTCGAGGACATAGCCGTGTGTTGTTGTTGTGGCTGTTGTTGTTGCGCTGGTGATAAGAGTGAGGCGGTAGGCAATGTTCCAGCTGGACGTGCTTCCGTTTTCCTCACTTTTTCTTTCTTGTCAGAAGCAACATGGCAAAACCGCCAGCGGCATTGGCCACAATGACATAAACAGAGGCAGAGCAGCACCCGAAATAGGCAACACAGTAAACCGGCGCACAGTAGTGAAGGACCCACCAGCCTCAATTCCGGACTGAGGAATCCTTTCTCTCCAGTGCCGACAAACGAGATAACTAATCCGAGCGCTGTAGTTCCCAGCCCCGCATAAAGTACGGTATTCACTGCCGCACTAACTTCTCCTCTACGACGGATTGCGCTACTGCTTCCATCTTCTTCGTCATCTTCCCCGCTGCTTCCGTAGCAGTAGCTCGCGTCTCTTATCTGAAAAACGACATTGGTACTGTATCCGTTGTCCTACACTTTGTACAAAACAGTAACACAATTCAGCGGTATTTATACACAAAGCCTTGAATACTTATTAATTGTTTATGAACGTATATTTACCCTGTTTCTTTTCATCCATCGTCGATGTGCTTCGCATTGCTTTGTCTTGTAACCATCTCCACGGCATCCGTGAGGAGACATAGGAGATAAAGGAAGGGGGGATGGTCTGCTGCATCCTTGCCATGCTGCTTTGCCAGGTCCTCCGCCACACTGAAATTATTTTCTGTTCAGGTACTCCCGTTATGTTTATTCATTTAGAACTACGATTTAGATCATTCAACATTTAAATGTCTATTACACTTTGGCTAATGAAATTTGCGAATAATCTAATATATTAGATATTCTTTGACAGTTCTCTTAAAACTATTTTAAATATTATTCGTACTATTGTACAAAATATAAATAAATGATAAACTTAAAAGCAATAATGTTATGATTATGTAATTTACATCTTTCTCTATCATTTAAAACATCTTCATTGAAGCAAACATCTATTATTCGTTGCTATGTTAATAGATAAATTTAATTAATGATTTTCCTCCTCGTTACTCAGCACATAAATAATAATATAAAAAACATGCATGCACGTACTAAATAGAATGTAGAAAAATTTGTATAAATGGAACCAATTTGAGATTTGTATAATCGTTTATACGTACATGTATTGTAGAACTTGTCTACACAAGTACACTGTAATCATTGCATACTAATTAACAACAATAACAATTGATTACGCGCTATTAGCAGTGGTTATCAACCTCTGGATGTGGAGTATAGTGTAGGGCGCATTGTAAAAGTTACAATTCTTTGCACCATAATATTAGCCAGAAGACTATTATTGTATACGTATACATCTCAATGCTTACAAAGCTCCCTCAAAGTATCCTTCTTTAAGATGAGAAATCACACAATCATTTATTACCCTCAGTTTTAAGTAATAATTTGTACCAGTAGTTATATATTTCATTGAATAGTCGATATCGAAAGTCACACATATGTAAGTTGCCCTCGATATTCTTAACTAACAACCATATGTTTTGAGTATAAACAAAAGTTGATGCATAATAATATGGGAAACACGCATCTGTTCTATGATAAGAAAGAGTAAAAATAAAAAGGACACAAATCACGTAGACACTACAATATAAATTTCTTGTTTCAAAAAGAGGTGTACAAAATTGATGCACAGATAATCAGCTATGGAAGCAGCAGTTACCCTTTGATGCCAATAGCTTACTGTCGAAGATACAGCGTATTGGAATGACTTGATACTTACCCCATAAACATACGATCGTGGGGGATATCGTGGAAGCGGTGGAATAAGTCTGGTGGCCAAGTTGGAGGGTAAATCTCTAAAGTTCACCGCCTTACCCCCCCGTAACCGTTGCTTCTCCCTTCTAATCAATAAAGCAGCCTGCATTCCGCTCATTCATTTGCCTGTTTTATGGATCGTTAAGATCTCGACCGCTCCTTCTGCTCCTCCTCCTCCTTATTTCTCTTTACCACTTTTCTTTTTTGTTTCTATACACCGTACAACTTAAACTTTTCTTTTAACCCTCCTTCAGCCCCAACAAAAATCCCCAAAACCACACGAGTTTCTCCTCAATGGCCTTCCAATTGTTATAGGTGCCAGGCACTACAACTTACTCCTAACATTGCACTGTCTGCCTCCAGCATATGTCGATGCTTTGAATCCGCTGGTAGGAACCAGTAGGGACATGTTAAATACTAAAAAAATTACAATTTATGGATAACCAACTGACGAACCTGGGTGCCGCTCGAGGATGTGTTATCGCGGGTTTACATACGCCACCAGACAGCCGATCGATGGTGTGTTTTCCTAATATAAGTAAATAGGTGTGCCAGCAAGAAGATAGGTGCATAGTGCAACGAGGATTATCAGATACTTGAACAAAGGAGACTTGCGAATAAGTATATGAATAGGGTACCTAGCAAGAGCGACTAGTGTGATAGAGAAAGAAGAAAAACAGAGCTAATAGATATAGAGTTACAGTGAGAAACGACCCTAGAGCGATTAGAATTACGGCTAGAACGATCTACCCACCTGTAGCTCCGAAGATGATGGCGAAACTCGGAGATCGAGGATCGAAGGCGGTGGGAATGGGAAGTTACTGGATTTAGTGGCGCAAGTAACCGAACTAGGCGACTCGAGGGACAACGGCGGTGGTGATATTGGGAAATGGATCGGTGAAACAGGTGCAACCTGCTGACACTTCTCGACATGACGACGTCGTTCGATGCCCGAGTGGAATGCAGATGACGGTGGTTGTGCCTGTGGTGTGGAAGATGGTGGAACAACGTGCGGACGAGCAAACTTGCTGGGGTGAAGGTGTTGGTGGTGATGGTAGTGGTGCTGAGTAGCTGGGACCGTCTTCAGCCGTGACGGTATCGTACCCTCGGCGACACGTTTGTTCAATTGCAGCCGTTTCTGCTTTCTCCTGTTCGCTATACTGGCGCCACCCGCAGCTGCGTACATCGCTTCGCACCCTGATTATACACTCTTCCCGGTTTAACGCCTTCGGGACGGGCGTTCTTTCTGTTACGAGCTTAGATTCCTTTGCATCGTCTTCCTGTCTTTTTCCTCTGGAAAGGCAAGAAACATGACGGAAATCCGCCCGCTATTGGCGGCCGTCATTCTAATTCTACCACTATGTATTCTAGCGTGGAAGCATGTGAAAAAGCTTTTTATTTACAGCGTGTATTTACATACATATGCGCACTAAATTACAAGTAGCAGCATATTATATGAGCTCTCTCTCTCTTTCCTTCTAAATGATCACTTTTAATGCTATTTGTTATTTAACGAATCTATTGACGGTTTCATTTTACTTTAGTTTAACAACCGATGAGGTGATAAACTATCTATGCTAATTGTCTGCATTAGATTACACCTACAGCTAACTAATATTTTAAGAAAAAAAATACGTTTCAAGGATGGAAGGATCGTTTTAGTAGAACGTTATGTTACATATATGTATAAAGTATGTAGTAACTAATAACTTCTATCGTTATATCAGTGTGCAATTACTGGAAAAAGCATGCGATGTATACACATCGATTATTGTATACATAAGTAGAATATGAGGAATGTGATTGTTTATGAAGGTAGTATAACTTAAAAGAAAATCGTGATTTATTTTTTTTACGTAAGCTTCTTTAAAAAAAAGTAGAGAAATATGGTAGGGAGTTGGAAATACTAACTAAATATGTATGAATGAGAACATATATACAAAAAATGGAAATCTTTAAATAAAAATATCTACGTTTTACTTTACAGTAGAAATTTGAAATGAAGTACAGAAACGCGTCTAAAAGATAACTATTTTTTTTTATGAAAAAGATATAGCGAACATAACTTATTACATTTTATACATAATATACAATATACTAAAATTTTGTTTTTTTAAAACACGGCTTTTGGTACTGATTTACCGAAATGACCTTTCCATTTTATCTTTAACATGTTCTAAATTTTTGAAATGTACACTGCGATGAAAGTACCGCATCGACATCTTTCCGTTCTGCTCCTTGACCCATCAATGGGTCAAGAGGATCCGACACAAATCTAACAAATCGAAAAACCCTCTTCGTCCTCATTGTTTTTTGTCGTGACACGTTCTAGTTATCCCTTCCTATCTCACCCCTGACATTTTCCTTTTTTTTACTCTTTCCTCCCCTTTCCCACCCACGCATCATCACATTCGTTTTCCGTAACCTTCCGCTATTCATCTCTATCTCCTACGGATTTTCCTTCCATCTTGTTCGATTTTGTATCTTCCTTCATGACTCTTATCAACCTTTTTTTTTCATTTTATAAATGGAACGCCGTTTATGTAAAACCATAGAACGGAACACCTAAACAAATCAGTTGTGAGCTGTACAATAGGAATTGCAACGGATACTGTTGCACACTAAAATATTGAAGTTAATGTTAAAGAGAATATCAGTCGGATAATATGGGACAATGTAGTTTTTGCAATAAAGCAAGCATCAAAGGCAATTATCGTGTACATATGACCGTGTATAAAATATCGGGGACAACAGACGAATGTATACACACATGCAATGATACGTGCGTGCGCGAAGCGAGTAAAAAAAGGGTACAGAAAGCAAATAAGTAAACGTGAAGTTTCAGAGAGAAAAAAAAAAAGAATAAAATATATTGAAGGACCAAGAGGACCCACGGTGAGCACGAACTCGACGACAGATCGTCCTACTTGAGTAATTCCTAAAAAGAAAGAACATATACGAAGCGCGTAAAAAAAATATATAAAAGGCTGGCTGGTGGCCCACGGGCACGTTACATTTATTATTTTCCCCCTTGCTTTTTTCTTTTTAAATGCAAGGAAAACGCGCATTGGGACACAGAGCGGTTTGTACAATTAAAAAACGACGACCAAACGGCGAGGGCGACGACGACGGAACACAATGAAGGCCACATTTATTTCTTTCTCTCTCATTCTCTCCCTCTCTTTCTCACCCTCAATCTCTCTCATTCTCTCACCCTCTCGCAACACATACATTTATAGTTTTCTCATTTTTTTTGTATTCTCGTTCATTATCGCATCGCTAGCAACTGCTGCAGCAACGTCGGCGACGTATCGACGGCGACGGCAGCGACAGCAATAGCAAAGCAGGCATCAAAAAGTCAGCCAGCAACACACCAAAAGGCTGCGCGTACCAACGACTCTCAGGGGTAACCACTGCACCGTGTTCGACCTGCCTGCTCCTTTCTCTCTCTCTCTTTCTCTCTCTTTCTCTCTTTCTCCGTTCGCCTTGCTTCGACTATGTGGACGACATATTCTGTTCTTCGTTGTGCCTTTCTCAGCCCCCTACAGCGTATATCGAACTGAATCTTTCTTTTTATATTTTATCTTGTAATTATACTTTTTCTGTTTCGTCCGCAGATACTACGAACGATCACCGAGTTGTATTAAAGGGACACGCACGCACACAGATGCACCGACGACACAGGCACCATAGGGGGTTTGGAAGGGGTGGTGGAGGCGGAGACGCGAGCGAAAGGGGATAACACGGGCCACGTAATCCAGGACACGATCCCCGTGTATGCACACGGTGCGTATCACTCGATCGTCGTAATTAACGCAGCCTCCATCGTTATCCCGCACTTCGTGGACGCGCCCGTTATGTCCCGAGCAACCACCGACTGAACACCGCGACCGACGGCGCGGTTACTTCTTCGCCCTCCTGCACGGCAAAACCCCCCTCCTGTTTCCATCGTCGCACGCGCGCTACGTCGCTCGATTATGCACGCCTTTCGTTCAATCGCCTTTGCGAATATCTGGACTTACTCAAGGCTGACTGATACACATTGGGCGGTTGTATATGCATAATACGGCCCATTAGGCACCCTACGAGCCGATGATTTATTATAGTATTTCGGTGTGAAATGCGTTTTGCACGGCAACCGCATAGTTGCGATGACGCGACGGTTCGTCGGTGTTTACCTTGCTGGCGCAAGCAAACGCGATGGCGCTCGATTTTTATTTCTCTGCATGCGTGTCGCTTTTGATAGAATCAGTCACGCACGATGGATAGTTAACTGGTGTTGCAGGGTGTTTCTTGCTATTGAGCAAATTGATACATCGAATTGGAGTAATGGTATTCTCAGAAATGCCCCAAATGCATTATACGTACACGTATATGTTACTTAGGGAATGTAGTTCAATTTCGGGTATAGATACAGTTTACAGGCGAAGTAATGGGTGTCGAAGTATTCGTTTAAATTGTATCAATTATCCTCGATCAATGTCTAAGAGAAATTCAGATTATCGGGGGAATCCAATCGTGTACTCCTAGAATAAACAGTGACGCCGTATGTTGTAGCTACGAACTATTTTTCTGCTCTGTGTCTGACATAACAGTACAGTGATCAACTAGAGCACGTAAGTTGTATAATGCACTTCCGATCTGAAATGTTATATGTAATACTGCGCCCGCTTTGTATTCTTATTTCGCTCGCGGTGGTACATATTTCGTATTCGATAATGTACAAGGTTTTCTGATTGTTTAAATACATTGAATTTACTATAGACGAACCATGCTAATAGTAATAATACAAATTTTCAAATCAGATCTTGTATCGAATCGAATTCTGTTATTGTTCATTTACATAGACACGTAATAAGGTATTCTATTGCACTTGTATTTCGTTTAAATGACATTGAACGTATACACATATACGGTACATATAAAATCACATACAGGGTGGAACTCCTTACAGATTCTAGGGCAACCCGGTTTCGCACTTACCCTCCCTTGTATCCGCTGCCAGGTTACCTCGCCCTCCCTACTTCCTCGAGTCGATATCCCGTGCTGCTTTTGACCTTTCACCTTTCCCGCGGTACCCTGATTCTGTGGCCGAGGGACAACCTGCCTTATCGACACGCAACGCTACCCCCGCATTTTACCAACCCCTACCTAACGGAATATTTTTAATTGTGCTTATGCATATACATACATATGATACTTATAGGGCACAGTAATCTTAGTTTTACAGTATTCGTTACGATCGTGTAACAGAAGAGGTATGGGGAAAATATATTTTTTTTGGTCTTGATGCAGTTCTTATTTAAGGGGTGCAAAAGTGGTAATATATTTTTTCGTGAATTATTGACCGACCCATTTATTAAAACCCTTTGGTTGCACTACTGATGGTAGGGTGATTGATAAATTCGTACAAATATTGTTAATATATTTGACATATTGTTTATTGCAATATTATGTTTCTTTAACATTAGCATATTTAAAAGCTAAATTTGCTCATATCAGTTGAACTTAATTCGTCAAAGCTCGAATGATACGATTACATGAACAGATATTTTATTCTTCATCGTCGTTTTCTGCCTCCGGCTTTAAGTCTCATATCTCGTTGTCCTTTTCCTGCCTTAGGCTTCCTTGCACCTCTATTTTTTAATCCTTTTTTGCCTTTCTTCTTCTCTGGCTTAGCTGGTTTTGTTCTATAAAATAGAAATTTTCGATTACACCGTTTTCCCTCGTTTCGGAATTCTTACAAGAATAAGAGAAACCCTTACTTCGGCATAGAGAAATCTTCGCGAAGTATTTTGGTATTACTCTTTAAAATATTATCAGCCAAATTTGTATTCCGTTTCTTCTCATCGTGTAAATTAGCTAGAATAGCTTCAGGCTTTCTCTTCATACCGGGCACTTGTTTTGCAATACCTTTAGCATCTTTTTCCTTCGGTAACCTGCGAATAGCATATGACAATTTCATACAAACGAAAATAATATTAGACGGAATGATAATTTTTCAATGGCACGCCATCTAATTTACCTGTCTTGGAATTTGCCAACAGACGCTGTTGACGTGCGCGCAATAGTCATAGCTTGCGAAAGTTGTTGCGAATCGGAAAAGTGTTCTTTAGTGGGGAGTCCCACTCTTGGAATCTTAACATTTTTAGACTTGGCAATATTGTGTAATCTTTGCAGTTCATTCTTCGATCTTTTTTCTTGCTTTGCCGCCTTAGCAACTGCAAACGAATCCTCCATAGCTTTACCTTCGTTATTAACTTCCACCAACCATTCCTTTTGTTCCTCAGCTTGGCTGCGTTTATAACCAAACGTAGGTATCCATTTCTATAAAAATATTAAAGGGCAATAATTCCATGTTCTAACACCGTACAGTTAATTGCAAGTAGAGAAATTACCCGCAATTCATCGTCCCACTTAAGCTTAGGTCTATTTTTCTTCCTAGATACGATGCCCTTCTCTTTGGCAAACTTTTGCCACTTTGTCAAGGGTTTTGGCTTCGGAACTTGGCGAGAACGTGGTATCAGAAATTCTGCTTTGGGTAATCTTGCCACTATCGCTTCATCTACCCTTTCCGTTGGAAGGCCCCAAATTTTATTAATCAGTAGTTGCACGTTATCTCTGGTTAAACTTTGTAGATATTGTTCGGGCTGCGAGCTGCAATACATGGAGAAGTAATTAATATAAACGATATGGAATTCACGTACGATGTATTGCATTGGGTAGAAATTTTGTAGGTTACCCCAGAGTTTTTAAATCCAAGGCATTATAATCTAATGCTAGAAGTGTTCCCAAGTCTGTTTCAACTTCACCCTCCTTGTTTACCACTGTCGATTTATATAAATCTTTCTTCCGATTATCATTCTCCAAAATTGAATTAACAATATCCATTCTGTCAACCTTCTGTTTACCTTTAAAATAATCGTTCGAAATAAATGTCTAATAAGTGGCTTAGTTGATTTATAGTACAAATTTTTTAATTTCTTTTTTATCGTACTGCATACTTTGCACTAAGGTTTCGTGTAATAAGCAAGAATATAGTATAACGACAGGGCAGTCGCGATGTTGTGAACCTGCGTTCCGCAACAGTTGTAACACGTGTATTAGAGGTTATGCTGACAAAATGTGATTTCCTCCGATGGCGTGAGGTATGGAGGTGTGTTATTCAATTCGAGGCGTTTATAACTTCTGACAGGAACTATGCCTTCTTTTGAGAAAAACAGATAAATATCGTATTAGTAGTGTATTAAAGTAATAAGTTCTCTATATTGTAATTGAACATATAAATATTGTACGACATAGTATCGTGCTAATGTTTGTCCTCGCAGAACTGAAAGATATAGTTCGAATTCCTCCGTGGGAATTCAAGCGAACATTAAACGATGCTATTACCGATGAACTTAATAGAAAGTTAGCCAACAAGGTAAGATTTTGCGAATGATTGAAATTAGTACACACGATTTCATACACAGAATTAATTGAGGCCCGTGTTCATTTCTCCAAGGTCTATCTGAATGTCGGCCTCTGTATTGCACTCCACGATATCACGAATATCGAGGAATCGTACATTTTCCCTGGCGATGGTGCATCTCATACCAAAGTGATATTTAGATTCATTGTGTTCCGTCCATTTATGGAAGAAGTTTTAATAGGGAAGATACGTAGCTGTAGCGTCGACGGTGTTCACGGTAAAGTTCTGCAGCATATACTATTTACTACTTAATTTAATTCATTACTTGCATACATTGTTATTTTCATCCCTCAGTCACGTTGGGATTTTTTGAGGATATCGTAATTTCGCCTCACAAATTGCAACATCCATCCAGGTTCGATCAAATGGAACAAGCATGGGTGTGGGAGTATGACACAGGGGATGGCGAAAAACATGATTTGTTTATGGACGCAGGTACGATTAAGGAATATCAACTGCATCGATAATTGCATAGTTAGAGGAATAAAACATGTTGTTCACAAGATAGTAATAATTGATACATTGCAGGTGAAATTATAAGGTTTAGAGTAGTCAGTGAAACGTTCACAGAAGCATTACTTACAGGACCGAATGTGTCCGGTGAGACTGAGAAATCGGAAGCCAAAAATATATCTCCGTATACCTTGGGAGTACGTATTATTGGATAATTAAGAAAATATTAATCCAGCTACATTAATTTTTGGGTCAAACGAATAATTATTTTAATTCTCTGTATCCTAGGGTGCCATTGATGAGCCAGGACTTGGGTTACTTACCTGGTGGGAGACTAGCTAGGAGTACAAAAATAAATTCAGATCAATAAATTTTTATTTCACAGCACATTCCATCATGTTATCATATATCACTCTTATGTGTTATAATAATATCCACGAATCGAGTCGCATGCGACCCGTTCTCAGATAGAGCTTTCGACTGTGCGGGTATTATTTATATATTTAGTTTTGATTGGTAACAGAATTATTAATCATATATTTGTACAATATATACAAAGATGTTATGTGCTAAACATGTGATAACACGCAAAAAAATAATTTCAGTTCGGTAGAAGTCGAGGTGTTGCTGAAACGTTACACAGACGTTGTTCGATGGTACAAGTTTCAACATTAAAAAACAAAGTTTTGCACATGTCCAGCTGCAACGGCGGCGTAAAACTCTTTTTCAATATCGTACGTGCGGACTTGGGGCGTGGTGTGTGTGTGTGACACTGATCCGTTTTAAGTAACCGTCGAAATATTAAACAGTATTAAACACATAAAATTCGCCTTCTTCTATATTGCGATATATCGTTACATTTAATGAAAAAACATTCGAGAACTTAGCTAGATATAAGCGTTAAATGTAGGAAACATTAATTACATGACAGCAGAATATACGTAGAGAAAATATAAGTTAAAAACTTTTTTTCCATCTTATAGACAATACATAGATGTGCAATGATTTTTAACGTCCGCTTTCTTTTTTCTTTCGTTCGCTTATTCAGAAACGCATATCGTCGAGTAAATAAAAAAAACAAATCGCGAGACCGCGGTGGGTTCGTAAAAATAAGAATCTTCGCACAACCGGAATGTTTTCTGCACATTTTTGCTTCTTTTTTTTCTTTATCTCATTCACCTGACTAGGAGATAGTAGCTGGTTTTCCTTTTCAAAGCAACGCGGTCTAATCGCGCGCGTTCGTAAAACGGTAAAGCGGGTTTAACAACGCCCTAAACATAGTCGAAGTAGAACAATATACGTGTAATAAAAATTTATCACAGTTCTAACTGTTGTTGAGTCTGTCGTGTCGTCTCATCGGACGTCGTCTCTACTTTTACCGTCTCGTACTCCTTTTTTTTAATCTTTTTATTTTTTTTTCTTCTTAGCGAGAAACTACTGTAGTTAAATAGTCTTTTCGTTTGCTTCTTTTTTGTTTCCTCTATCATCAAGCGGCGACGCGTGAAACTTTTCACGGTTTACAGAGCTTTCAACAGGCGCATACTTCATTGCTTTTTTTTCGGACACTTTGGATTTTTTTTTTCCCTTAAAGGCTGTCGACAAAAATTAAAATAGATAAACAACATAACGAATCGGACCGCTCCGGTCCGATCGAAAGTCTAACAACGGCGAATAAAGGAGTGCGATTCGTATTAGGAGCTCCAGTGTATTAAAAATGCCTACGTGCTACCTTAGTGTTAACGTTTGCACGCTTTTAGGGGCTAGTGTTATTTTTTTTCTTTTTATATCCTTTTTCCTTCCCTGTTATGTATTACAAGAGGAGAACATAGCGTGTGGTAATTTCCGCGTCTGGACGTCAATTGCATTCTTCCTATTTGTACGGTTCTTCTCATTTTCTCTTATATAGCCGTACTCTTGCTTATTTTAATAAGGAAACCCTACAACTCACCCCTCCCCGTTGGAATTTAAATGAAACTTAGAGGGCCGGTCCAGGGATCAAACGATAATATTCTGCGGAACATTTCTTTTCATTGCGCGTATTGTATACTTTACGAACAATTAAAATTGAACGTTAGCTAGCTTGTTTAATTGAAACTGTTTTAATCGTATTCAGTTCATGAAGCATATTTTTCACAAAGGGATAGATATTCGTTCGAGTACCACTGGAGCCAAGAATTTATGTTCATTTTCATTTTAAATGAGATATATTCCATATCATTTTACCTCGCAGTTGTCGCGATTCATTTACCGATTTCTTTTCTCTCTTATGCATCTATCTACAACAAATATATTACAGATATAGAACAAATATTCGTAACAAATATATTGTCTACGTACAGTATGCTATACTTCTTCAACAGAATGGGGACATATTACTTAAAATGAAAATGAACCAAAAATTGCTAGCTTCTGATTTATTTAAAGTCTGTTGAAGAATCTGTCAACTTTCCGGCTTTTATTTATATTAATCGCTTAATAGAAATCGCGCATCGAAAAGGCATGTTCAACAAAATCTCGTTACTCGTCTTCAGGATTCGCCCCCTCAAATTCCATTAAAATCTACGGTGGACCTTTTGTATAGGGCGTCCAACTAAGTATTGCTTTACGTGAAACATTTTTTTTTTATGTTACTGTCCCGTTTCATAGGAACAGAAACGTCTTCTGAGTGAGACGCAAGTGGAATCCACGGAGCTGGTTGCCGTGTTCGTATACGGAATTATTTCGAATATCGTGTATACTAATTACTCTATAATTAGGCAACGCGGCAGGTGTTCACGCAAGTAGTCAAAAAGCTCCTGAGACGTTCCTGGACAGTTTGTTAACTCTAGCTCTTGTAAATGTCGAAATTGAATTAAGCTAGATAGTCCGCTACTGGTGAGCAATGGGCAGCCTGAAAGAAATGTCAATGTTTCAAATGTTTTGCCCCTTAAAGATCAATACTATTTAAATAGAAATATACAGTGTACACAGTGGGTGATGGAAGTATTATAATTACACAGAAGCTATGTATAAGTTTTCTGCGCATTCAATTGCCAATTAAAAATTATTAATTAAATTAAATTTATAATTTGGTCACCCACTCTATACACATCTTCTTATATTCATATATTTTCCTAACAGGATATCCATTTTTCTGTATCGAAAATTACGAAATGATTAGACGACGACAGACTTTATTAGTCGGTGTCAAACTTCGAAACTTCGACTCACAATGTAGGGCATCCTATAGTACTGGCCTTTGGTTAATCTTACCTGCCACGGAGAGTACTTGTAAGGATTGCATGCCGCACAAGCGCTTAAGTCCGAAGTCTCTAAGTAGTATACACCACCTCAAGAACAATGCGCTCAGCGACGCCATTGTGGAGATGTAGCCCACACCTGTATCTGTGATGTGCATACACCTGACCGACAGAAAGAGGGTACAAAAATTAGTTAAACTAATTATATCCATAGGAGATATTATTATTATCGTATTCTGAATCCTTCCACTATGAACCCTTTACATGTACATTTACTTTTCTCTCTTTTTGTTTCAAGGTCAACAATTTCCGTCCCAGCTACATTTTTATTTTTAAAACTTTTCGTTCGTACGATTGCCAATGCTGCACAGTGCCAAACGTCACCTACGTAGCTAATCACACGCATACGTCTCACATTTAATTACCGCTGTTCTCCTAGAGATCATCGCCACCGCGTTAACGTCTCAATGCAAGACAAATTATCGCCGACGTGAAAGGCGAATCTGGCCACGGCGCCAAATTGTACGCCTTCGAGATTATTCCAACGTTCAGGATACAGCATACAAGAGGTGTTTCAAAAGATAATAAGAAAAACAAAGATCTATCCATCATCCAAGAAAGGAATTACACAGAACTATAAAGAATTAACAAGGAAAAAGAGATCATTTCGTGGCGTAAACTTTATAAACATTTAATTTATCCGGCCTCCTAAATACGCCTTAAATATGTATTAATCTGACACGAATCTATCGGATCATCCTATACATTTCATACCGACGGTCTTCGGCTACGTAAGCCGATAGCAAGTCAATTTCCTTAGACGTCTGACTGTGTATTATGTCTTATACGCATGTGCATATACCGTTCAGGACTATCCCTGATTTATCCGCGTATTACGTAATAACAGATCGTAAATAGAAGGTATTTAGAACATGAATGGACCGTACGGATTCACCGAGGCTAAACTAACCGCGATGCCCATGTCGAGGTTAACGCGATTTAAAACAGGGCCCACGGTTTACAACGCCGTGTCTCTGCTTAAGCCGCCCTCACCTGTCCAACGTAAGCTCCTCCAAGTGATCTAAATCACAGGCGATGTACTCTAGGGCCGCGTCGGTGATCCTCGAGCACCAACTCAGATCCAACGAACGAAGCATCGTCAGATTCTCCGCAATCAATTCGACGCCGTCGTCCGTCACCTTGCTGCATCCGGACAGCGACAGGACAGTCAGATTGGGCAGGGAATGTACTGGAAAATAAAATAACGAGATACAATTGTTAGAATAATTTGTTTGCTCGGTAGAACTTCTCATGGTTCTTCTTTTGTTTATCTCTTTTCTGTAACGGAGTGTAGTTAGTGTACGCAGTAGATGATTTAACTCAGACTTGACGTCAGCCACAACAGCTGCGAAAATTTGGGATTACATTTGTCATAATCAAATAGCAAGTGAAATTGTAGTTCGACAAAATCATCCGCGGATCCCCGACTTTCTGAGTATTAACTCTGAGACCCTCGGGGGTCCGCGGACCACAGTTTAAGAATACACGAGTACCGTCTTAGAGAATGCGCACCCTGTACACTCGTCAACTTGTTGCACCGAGTCGCGAAGCTGTATAAATAACGGCAAACGGTCGTTGTCCCCTTACCGGCTGTATAACTCACCTAGGAGCTTGAGCCTGTGAGGTGTCGCTGACAGCTTGAAAGCTAAATAAAGCGGTGTTCCTTAATTCTATATTTATAATGACCGGATGCGTGGGCCATCTGACTTAATTTCACGCTATCGTCGCCGCGAATTATTTCCACCTGATTCCCGACGGGGAACGGTGTCGCAACTGTCCCGATTTTCGCGAGTCTACCTTGTATCATTTTAGTGCAGCTTGTACACGCTGGCCGTTACGTGGCCCGATTACATGTGTCGCGTGTTTGTCATCGTAGTCCGGTTCACTCGAAAGCTTCAGAAACAACCGGTGCCTATTTTTATTTTTATTTGGACAGCGTGCGTTCGTCCTTTTCTTTTCTCGTCAATTTTGAAACAATCGAGACGATATCTTACCAATATTGACTACACCATGATTGGTGATTTCCCAACAGGACTGCAGCCTGAGGATACTGAGCGAGCTACTTTGCGCGGCGTGGAAGTATCCAAGGGCGGCGTCGGTTACGTGGTAAGCTTGCAACGAGAACTCGTAGAGACTCGGCAGCAATTGAGCGACGGCACGGACAGCTTCGTCGGCGACATTGATGCAGTCCGACAACGAGAGGGATACTATTTTAGATGTTAAGCAAGTCCTCAGGCCGGCTTCCGTTATCTCGTTGCACCCGGCCAATTCAAGCTCGAACAAGGCCTGAAAATATAGAAGCATAAATGGTCCGCGTTTCATTAACGAAACGATTCCTATTCTGATAACGAGAGCAGCGAAATAAATGCATCTACGAAGTAACAATTGCCAGGATTGATATACACCGTGCGGTATCAACTATCACTGCTAGGTATATGCACGTGTGAGAGATGTACATGTGTGCCCAGGTAAATTCGATTCATTTCGAAACTATAAAAAGCCAGTCGACAACGACTTCGAAAGAGATTTCTTTTCCCAAATTGTATCGTTCCGCCCTAGTAGCAAACCGTGTTTTTTTAAATCCTGGCCTGTAATTAAATGGAACTCAGTTCCCTGTTGCGAATGGACTATCTCATTGTCAGTGTTCTACTTACTTGCAGGTGATCCAAGAGGACCTCCAGCCCCCTATCGCTAACCGCGCAGCATCTGAGCGACAGCGAGCGGATCTTTCTCTGCGCCAACGGGAATCCGTGGGTCAGTTCCGGGATATCCTCGTCGGAAGCTCCCAGAAGAACCAGAGAATGAAATCCTCTCTTGAGCAACGAGGCGTACAGACGGGTTCGCGAGCTTGGAGGCATGGCACGGAGTTCACGACACCTTAACACAGGTACCAAACCTGCCCAGAGTCGGGGTCGCGCGTAAAGTATGTCCCTCCATCTTGAGCACACCTGTAACAATTGAACGATTATATTTCCTGCCAATGCCTGCTGATAATAATTATCATCATTGTAATTTTTATGTCGAGGACAACGCAGACGTCGAGGATTCGGGGCAAACGAAGATCCGGATTACTTATGGAGGAATATTCGTAAGAGCACATATCTATGCAACGTCGAAATTTTACTTTACCCCATCATTATCTAGCCATCATGATCCATATGCAACCACGCGCCTAATTACTGTGCAAATAATCTTGTCGCGCCGCGTTACCGTGGTAAAGTAAATTTCAAATTGCGACACACAATCCAGTTACATTGCCAAAGAATTTCCAATAAAACCTCCATTGAACTTTCTTTCGCTGTCGTTACTTCAGGGCGTCCAAATTGCCGCGTAAGCCACGTAACAAATTTACAAGTCGACGTTAATCTTGTTGTACAGGGTTCACAATTCTAATCCGTGGAACGCGGTGTCCAAATGTACCGGGCGGCGGAACGACAAGAATAGGATGATGCTTCCTCGAAGTGCGCATCAGAAAACAGCTCCAACCACGGTTATAATAGATCTCGGTAGACAGGCGTTTAAGACACTCGTGCACAATGCACGCGGGGTCGTATATCAATCTAATCGCCGCCGAAACAGCCGTTCAAACAATACGACAAGCCTCTTAATACCGGTAGCTTTAGTTGAATGTACATATTTCCGGCTGCAAATCGGTAACAATTTTCTACATTGTAGGCGCGTATCCACGGCAGAGTCGCCGCTGCCAACAGGCCTGGCGTCCGCCTCTCGGAGAAATATGCATGTCAGTTAAACGAAGCATCCCGTGACAAGACTCCTCGATCATACCGTGATTTATTTTACGACCGTGAAGAAACGCCCGGCACGTCAAAGCAGATGATTGTTGGCCAACATTCGTCATCGACCCTGGCTATCCTCAATGCTACAGAGAATTAAACCATTCGGTCGGCACTCTGTTTTGACGCTGGGCGGAATGGTACGCGATTAAGAAATTGAATTGGGTTGTTGAAATATTTGCCGCGGTACCAAGCGTGAAATTATGGTACACGGTGGAAAGGTTGATACAAGGGGAGAGCTTTAAATGGAATTTCTTTGGCCGGTGATTAATTGATGAGGAAATTGATTTTAATACGTGTGCAGTTTGTTAGACGATATTGGAATGGTTATTGCGTTTGTGTGGAACGTTCGAATCATTTTCATGAGCGGTTAATTTGAAAAGTAATGTTATTCGTGAGATTGTTTAAATTGATGACAGGGAATTCGCGATCTCGAAATCTCGCATCGAATTCTTGGGATACACACGAATCGAACATTCTCATAATGCACGCTGCGAACAATTCTTCGTTCGTTAATTTTATACCTTTCATTTGAGTTTCGAAAGTTTCGACTCACGAAAAAAGTGCAAGGTTTCGAATTCTCGAAACTCGGGGCTTTCCCGAATTCCGAGAGGTTTCGAGGTTGCGATGTTTCGAGAAACGCTTCCCTACTAAAAATGATCAAACGTATTAAAAAAAACAAAATCGGACAATCATAGTCTAACATCTATACATAGACCTCGATGATATCTATTGTTTCGATGAGTGTCTATCTGCGTCGACCGAATGCTCTAACGTCAAAGAAAAAAAAACGAAAAAAAGAGAAAAACATTTAACGTATCCACTCTTAGATTTAGTTAATAACGATCATTTAATTCCTGGCACCTGAGCCAAAATCCTCCTCTCGATGGCGGTGAAGTACAGGAAGAATTTGCTTAGGAACTGATCGTCTTGCATCAGCTCGTCCCACGTGGTAGGCGCGTAGTATCTCCCCATTCCACCGCAGGCAAGTGCCACGTTTTTCGGCCGGTTTTTCGATATCCTTGCTCTGCTAGGTGTACCAACATTGCTCAGACTCTTATTATTCGCCGATGGTATGTTGCTGATCGACGTTGGTACGCTTCTGCTCGGCTTTTCCGGGGTTGCGTTCGCATTGTTCGCGCTCTGCAAATTCGTGTACGGTACCCCGCTGCCCCCGCAGAACACATTTGTAACGCGTTCCATGACGCTCGCCTTTCCCCCACCTGAAATAATTCGTGGTTTATTTAAAACTTGTCTCGTCTCCCATGCCGATCACACTTGTCTACCATTTAATACGATTAACCGCAAGTCTAACAATAATAATGACGATAATATTAAAACTATTAGATAACTAGTATGGACGGACTATGCCAGGTTCATATTAGTGTCGCTACTGTAGAATTTTCTTACCATCGCTGTGGTGTTCAATTTATTATTGTTATTAGTACTAGTAGTAGTATTAGTAGTTTTAGGATTTCAATTACGTATGAAGTGATTGCGGATTGAGAATATGAATTAGGCTGTTTGAGACAGTTAGTTATGCTTTCACTCAATTTAATGACTGAGTCGTTTGTAAATGTATTATACCGGTTTAAAAGAATCCCCAACTTCCTATAAAATAATGCTTCCCTTCGCAGAGTAAGCTCTGGTATCTTGGTACATAGTATTTAACATTTGCAGAAAGGCGTGAACGATATCCTCAATCAGTAGCTATATTATTTTCCTGCAATTTAAGGGAACGATCGTTGATTATTATTAAATTATCAAGGGTTCCTTTGTTAGGAAACGGGTGATATAAATAACAACGTCGAGAGAGAGAGAGAGAGAGCGCTATCTCAAAAAACACAATTGCAAAGGAATATCGACAACTTGTGTAATACAGTCGCACGTGTCGATCAGTTAAAATAAAACAACGTCCCGCATTCAACGCGAAACGCAAACGAATCGATTTTTAAGCGAGCCTCGTGCACATATACGCGTGTCGGCGGGCGTTTCTTTAGGATTTTTAAGGTGGTTCTGCGAAGGTAAATACGACGAAGATGCGACAGTTATTTGAGTTTTATTTTAGTGCTGTCCGTCCTATTTGGCTCCGGGTACGTCTCTATTTCCCGTCCCCATCTCTTTATCGCGTGGCCGGCATTTTTCCCCGCAAATCGTGCCCACCTACGATTCAGTTTAAACGAAATCTTTCCTTTTTTCATCCGCCGCGATCGTGCACCGTCCAACAGTGACCGTGTTTCACATCGATTCTGTCACCAAGAAATTTCTATCTTATACAGCTACCTTTATCGAATCGTCTCCTTAATATTTATAATTACAGAAATCGCGACACTTTAAATTTAACACCGTTTTATCGATCATCCTCCCGGGGGGTGAAAATATTCCCTCCACCGGGAGTTTAATTTTAATTGAAAACGCTCGACCAATTTAACGCGGCCAATATAATTTCCTTGGAAGCTCAATATTATTATTATTATAATTATCGCTTGTATCCTCGAAATTGCAATAAATTATGGCATAAATCCCCTCAAGAAAAAGAAACAAGTTCGCGAATAAAGAACTAAATTTCTCGATACCAGAGTCGAAATGCCAATGGAACAAGAATAGATCTGTAAAGTTCATTAAATTAACATTTTTAATATACAACAGGCTCGTTGCTCGTTTTTTCCTTTCGCGCTGCAAATAAATTCCGACGGTCGAAAAGCGAGCGAACCGTGGGATCCGCAGAACGGAGTGAACGATTGCGACATCGAGTAAAACGCATCGTCGCGCCACGATTTATCGTTCGTGCCGTGCCGGTCTCGCCGTGGCATGGCCAAAAGCGTGTTTTTTCAGGCCTATGTTTCGGGTCGCGGCGACGATCGGTCCGCGGCGACCCCAAACGAATGATTAATCGTCCACGAGGAGAACACTCGACCATCCACCGCGATTTTATCAGCCGGCGTGCAGGGGCTGGCGGCAATCCAGTCGGCGTGATTGCCTATTTTACGCGACGAAATATATCCCCCCGGCCGGTTCAGCACGCGGTTTCCAAGCGGCGAGAGACCGGCGTACGCGAGACCGCCCTTTGTTTCCCGACTTTGCCGTACAACTGGCAGTCCCGACTCTGGCGTTCACCAGACGGGACGTATCGTCGATTCGCCGATATTTCCGGCCGGTGAAACGTCGACCTACTCCCGTCAACTGACGCGACACTATCCCGGTAGCAATTAAACATAATTAACAACGGTTGAAATAAATTCAAGCGTCTCGTGTACAAAGCGTACAATAGCTCCTGCGCCGGACGTTGCTCCGGCGTTGCTTTGGAAGTTTCTGCGCGACGGAATGGATGTGAATGGCGATTGCAAATTGTTCGGCGAAGGCGGGTTTTGTATTCGCGCCGGTTGGAATTTTCGGGACGAGCTGCGAATTGTTCCCGCGGTGATATTTCGTTTTGGGGAAACGAGGGCCGGCTGTGGCCGCGAGTTATTCGCGTGGTAATTGATGGTAAAATTTAGAGTAGATTCCGACGTCGTCCCTCTCGATATTTTTACAAACACCAGCCGGCACCTAAAATATTGATCGGCCGCGTATAAATACTTCTAAACACCTCTGTATCCCCCCGAATGATGGAAACAGTTAGAAATTAAATAAAATATAGGTAACGAAAATACAGCAATTAATATCCTTACGACAACGAGTTGGCACCCAAAGGGTTGATTACCTCTGCAAAATATATCCAAACAGTATTTAAACAGAACCTCGAGATTGACGGCGATCTATGAGCAGAAATATATGTAGAACGAAAGTGAAGAAATTAAAGAGTCTCAAAAGGGGTCGTTTCGATTTCGACATTTCCACGTGCATGAGAACGAATGCTATCGATTTCATTGCAGTTCGGATTGCGACTAAAGGCACCTGGTGGCCGTTTTAACGAGCGTTCGCGAAGAGGATCGTTGGTACCGTCTCGTGGAAGCGATTAACCGATATCCGAGTGATCGTTGCATAATGCAGAATTAAGAAACGTCGCGGAAGCAGCGGCCCGGGGTTGCGGTTCAACAGAAATCAATTTATCATCGCGGTTACGTAATGACCGCTGGCTAAATTCGAAGATCGTTCCATTTCGAGAAATGCACGAAAATTCGTCTGGCTAAATCAGCAAAAAAGTCTAGACGAACAGACAAAGAAATTAATTAATATTAAAGAAGGCAATTCTCCATCCGTTCGAGGGGCTCTTAAATTGGTCACCAGTAAAATGAAAGTCGATAGTTTTGTATGTTATGAAATAAAGAAAAAATGTTCTTAAAACTAGATCAGAACACATAGGTTCCAAATTGTTCCCGTTTAAAACTCGATCGGTTCCAAATTGTTCTCAAGCAAAGTGGGCCATTTACCACTCGAAGGATAAAACGAGCTGCGACGTACTCGAATTAATTAGAGGATCGTCTACTCGAATAAGTTTATTGCTCGGTAAGCTGTCCTCGGGTGTTCCTTACCAACCGATTATATTCTTATTTCGTCCACAAATATTCTCGCCGCATTAAAAGAGAAATTAATTAAGAGAGACAGACCGTTCACAAAATTATACAAACATTTGACGAAGGAGAAGTAAACAGTGGAATAATCGATACTTCTAAATTTATCCTGCAATGAATTCATTTCATCAAACTCCACTCAGCCAGTAATAAAATATAAAGAATAGTAGGAATAGTAATAATAGTAATAATACATAGTAATAATAGTGGGATGAAATTTCGAGGCAGATTTTCTATCGCAAACGATAACTAATAATTCACCAACCATGATGCTTGGACGCCCTCAACCCCAGACCGTTGATTCTCTTCGTTAACTCGGCACTGGCTCTTTCGACTACCCCTTGCGCTGATATCGAAGACATCTCTCCAAAAGCGGAAGGGCACTCCCTTTGCTCAGGCACGACTCGTAGTCAAGACGGTAAGGGACGCGAGTCGCCGTGATTCAAGCGGTTCATATTCGATGGTCACCCAGAAGAAAGCTCAATCTTCCAGCTTCTTCGCACTATCCTTCACCCTTCGTTCACCCTCTCTTCTCTTTCGTTTGCCGTGTTTACAACATCCAGCCACGTTCACACCGAAGATCACGATATCCTCGTGCACGTCTTGTCGATCGTCGATTCCATGAAAAGGTGTTTCAATTTGCGTACGATTCGATCATACCGTCGCCGGTAGCCTTCCAGAATTATCGACAATATCGGCGCGCGTGGCCGAGAAGAACGAACGGCAACCCTTCGAGGGTGCTTGCTCGTCGCACGCGGCAAATCGATGATGAAACGTTTCGCTGGAAGGATCTATTTTAATCGACAAGCCCGTGACTGTCGGCCGAACCATTCGACAAAAGGTGCACCAGAAGCAATAGGGGACGTGTGTTCAATGGGAAGGACGAAAACGGGAAGGGAGAATAGAACGGGATGGATAAAATGTTGAATTGTAGTACACGGAATACGGTGGAGTATAGTCACATGGTACACGTATGGTATATCATTTGGTAGTACGAAATAAATCGTTACAGAATCGTCTCTATTCGACGCGGGCCGAATTTATGTAAAACTTGACCACCTCACTGTAAAACGTGCGATCGGCAGTATGCTTTCTTTCTATCAACGATGATCGTTGATTCGTACTCTCGCGTTTAAGTTGCTCGTCTTTACGATCGTAGAAACGATAGTAACGTGTCACTTTGATATTTGTCTACTGGATGAAAGCACGATCCGCATCGTGCACGGTCTTTTTATCGCGGTACGATATTCTTTATTTCTATATCTGTTTATGTGTCAGTCATGACACCGAACGGAAAATAAAGCTAAAAGGTGGAGCTGCAGCAACGGGCACGGTACATGGGGGTGGTTTGCGCGAGACTGAATCGATATTCGCTCTGAACTTGTCCGGCTGCCCCCCACTCAAGTCGCACTCGACCGTGTGGTTTCCAGGCGCGAAGCAACGTTTTACGCCTGACGAACGGTGAACCGTTGTACACGCCGCGATGCTGGAAACTATGCAACCAGCTTGACAAACTGAACAACCGTTGCGTTCTATCGTAACGATGTTTCGTCACAGACAAGATACAGGAATAGCCCCATCGTACAATGTATTCGTACAGCCAGAATTCACGGGGTATTAAATACCCCTTACCATTTTCTTGTCATTCGCAACGTGAGTATCTCGTCTGTGTTGTGGCGTATATCGTAGGACCATCTATAAAGAAGCGCTTGAAACTACTCGTGCTCTGCTTTACCTACACCCGAAAATATCGTATATAGTATCGCCATCTGTAAGGGAGTGCGCGAAACTAATCGGATCCCTGCTCTACTTACAGAGAAAAATATTTCCTGAGTAAATACGGCAGAGACACGAGTGGTTTCAGGCACTTCTTTATAGATGGCGACGCTAATAACCATTGATAACTGTAGGTAAGCCAGGGATGCGAATAGTTTTTGGCACTTGTTTATAAATCATGGTATTGTAGAGATAACTTTTGGTTATGCATTTACCTTTTTATTTATCGAATTAAAGTTAATAATGCTTGAAAATAGAATGAATATGATATATGATATAGATTGACTGTGCTAAATATGTATAAAATAAATGATATAAGAAATTGTACTTTGCATATGCACAAGTTATAAAATTGTTTTATTATACTGCATTACAATGAGTTTTATCTGTAAGATATATTGTAAATTAACTTCAAAGAATAGTTTATAAGTTATTTATGTTTATAGTATGTTTTATATTATATAAATGTCAGTTTAGAATTGATATTTGATAATAGATAGATTTAGTTGTTCGATCTATTTTAAGTAGATATAAAAGAATAGTTCTTAAGTATTACCTTGTAAATTTGAATTACAACATTTTTGTAACTTGTATCTCCATTGATTAGTTTAAATAAATGTTCAATGAAAAGAATTCCACTGCTCTTTTTATTTTTACACCTTAACAATCCTTAAAACAACCTAAACCAATTCCTTATGCAAGAAGTATCGTGAACGAACTTTAAATGCAAAGTCCTAAAGCGAGAAACTTGTCAAAATCGTCCTATACGTTATTAAAACCACCAGGTGAAAGTCTCCATTATTTGCAAAATATGTTGGCAGAAATCCACAAAATTAAGCGCCTGGAAATTCCTGGAATTCGACGTCATTTCTTAGAATTGCTAAGGTTCGAACACCTCCTCGTACATCATATTCTCCTGATACAAATCCACGATTTTCAGCAGAAGTTTTCCACAGAAACTTGGAATTTTTAACGCTCGGAAATTCTTGGAATGAGGCGTCATTTCGAAGAATTCCTAAGGTTCGAATACCTCCTCGCACATCATATTCTCCTAATACAAATCCACGCTTTTCAGCAAGATATTTTTTCCAGAAATTCAGAAATTTCGCGCTCGGAAATTCCTGGAACGTGACGTCATTTCCAAGAACTGCTTCAATGAAAGACCTCCTTGCACATCATATTCTCCTAATACAAATCCACGACTTTCCCCGAGATATTTTTTTGCTAGAAACTCTGAAATTTAAGTGCAGAAAATCCTGGATTTGTATCAGAAGAATATAATATGCAAGGAGGTATCCGATCCCGGCAATCTTGGAAATGGCGTCACGTTCCAGGAATTTCCGAGCACTTTAATTTCAGTGGTTTCCATGAAGACATTCCATTAATTGCTGAATAATTGGCGCCGAATTTAATAATGTTCAGGTCTATTTTTACAAGTTCCCCGTTTGTAAACTTTTCATTTGAAGTTCTTGCACGGTAGTACTTGTTTAAGGAATTGGAATTAGGTTCTTTCAAGGATTGTTAAGGTGTGAAAATAAAAAGAGCAGTGGAATTTCCTTTCATTGAAGATTTATTTAAATTAAATAATGAAGGTGCAAGTTACAAAAATGTTGCAATTTATACTTACAAGCTAATACTTATGAATTAGTCTTTTAAATCTATTTAGAATACATCTTACAACTAAATCTTCATCAATCTTAAAATAACATGTATTTAATATAAAAAGTGCAATAAACACGAATAATATAATACTTACAACACATATTATTGTTAGAGATAAAACTTATGATAAATATTTATATAGTTTGTATGTAGAAGCTATATAAAAATAAATTAGAGCAATTGTGCAACTCATTTTACATTTACTACATTTAGTAGAACTTGTAATAGTAATACAAGTAATATGAACAATTATATATGATCTACGGAATGATCTGAGTATAAAATAAAATATATAATAGATATACATAACAATTAATTACACAATTGCTCTAAATTAATCTTATGCGCTAATAGTTACAAACTATGTTTATAAACCAATTAACTATAACTAAAGGATAACTAAAATATGTGGCAAAAGTTCTTCTATCTTCTTTCTTGTATCTTCTTTCTCCTTACTCTTTGCCTGTGAAACCTGCACACACTAAAAATATATTAGTAAGTACAAAACAGAAGAAAGAAAAATTATGAAGGGATGTTTAGAGGAAAAAGATGGGTGGAGGGGGTTAAAACAGAAGCATAAAAGAGAAGATTAAATCAAAAGGAATGGAGTAAATAATATGACAAGAATGGAAGAAAAAAAAGTAATGGAAAGCCTTAAAACAAGATACTTTACCGCCAGAACAGACAAATAAAAGACGAGAGGAATATGAAATAATGAGAGGAGGAGAAGAATGCGTAGCCTAAGATACTAATATAAAGTTGGGTTATATGTACACTAAGTCCAAATTTCATGATTACGAGGCCGAAATAAAGCGGAATACTATTGTTAGTATGTACTTATTACACACAGAAACATTTATTGAAAGAAAAAAATATTCAGATGTAAATACCTTTCCTACGACGCTTCATTGTTGTACAACGAAATAAATAAGGGAACTGACAATGTCATAATACGTATTCATTTTAATGTAGAGTTTAATACTGAGTTCATTTGATACCTCATAGATTACAAAATCACCACGAGCCGAAATTGAAAATTTGTATCCAGCTTTTATTATAATTTATCGAAACATTGTATCTGGCGTGGAAATGCTGTTGGGGCACTGGTGCCCCAATGTCAGTCGATAATCAGACACGTGGCGCCATCTCGCGTTTGCGGCATTTTTCGTTGTTTTCCGCACCGCTAAAACCGAATTCCTGGGTTCCATCGTTAAATTAAACAATTGCAGTTTTTCTCGGCTTCTAGTGCGTATTATTGATCCGGACTTGCCTTAAATTAAAGCTACGGACCACAGCTATCTCCCCCAACAGTTGCAACAATATAGTATTTGCGGTTTAAAAGTTACTAACAATTGAAAAATTGGCAAAAATGTAGTCCGGGTCACTGCAATTATTTGGGCTCTTAGTGCTTGTTTTTCAATCTACGGTATCTTGAATGAAGGGGAAAAGAATAAGCTACACAGAAAGTACATCATGTTGCTGTAACTTCATCCCCTTACCCGTCATAATTGTTTAAACATTATATTTGTTTATGAATGAATGAACCGCGCAGGGAATACTGTTAGCACAGATTAAAAATTGTAGCCTTGGCTTCTACCTTTGATTTATGTGCACTGAACATTGATGTAGCTCGCCTGCGAGACGAAATAATCGCATTTGTTTATAATTTATTTGAACAAATTCAATTATCTCGCGTTCTACTGTGCCGACTTTAATCAACGACGTCTCAAATTAAAGGGAAGCAAATAAGATACACGATAAAAAATACTCCGTTGCTGTAACTATGTGCAGTTGGCCGTAATAACAATTTCAATTGTTTAATAGTTTATAACAAATGAACTTCACACAGTTTTTGTGCAAGCATAATAAATTTAAATAAATCGTTGACTGTTATGAGCAAAAGTATAAAGTTAAGTCCGACCGAATGCGTATGAATAGGCGACCTTCGAAGGAATTGTAATTCGTATAGGGGGAATCTGCGTTGCTCGAATTGTTTTATGGGTGCGTTTAATATTTACAGTCCGGTAAAATAGGAAGGATCGATATAACTGGAGGATTAATGAGAAATCGTATATTATTTTCTTTTGTTTTCAGATTTAACATTTATACATCTTCGCGTTTGATGTAATATCTTCCGCACTCCATTGATATAAAAAAAAGTTTTTTTTATTTATGCTATCTTGAGACCGGCGATGGAGTTCTCGAGAAGCTGAATTGAAAAATAATTATAATGATTGTACATGTAGCCTATTGATTGCAGATACAAATGAGAATAAGTAAAGAAAGAATGAATATTACCTTAAGATCCCAAACTACCAGCTGACCGTCTAAACCGCTCGTACTGAATTCAGTGTCCGATACTTTACGCACGCAGTTAATCGTGTTTTGATGAATACTATCCAATGCATTGTCATTCGAGTCCGTCCTTGCTTGGCGATCTAACGATTGGAATTTACGCATAGCGGACAAACCGGCAGCCTCCTTTTTTTGCGTGTTATCTAGTTTTGATACAAAATATAGTCGACCATAGTCGTCTATGGAATACAGCATAGGCATACAACTGTGGCCCTAAGAAGAGGGAGATTAAATGGTATCAAATGTTGCTCATAAATTCTTATAAACGAAATATATCATATATATTTAAAAATGCGAATAAGTACCACAGCAACAATGGAATTGGACCCCATCCAAACGCAGTTTAAAAATGGCAAATGTTCTGTAGATAATCGTACAACTGTATTTCCTTTGGTGGCATCAGCAACGCAAATACTTGAATTATGGGCTACCCAACAAATTTTATTACCACAGGGACTAAATGCAACAGAATGTATCCAACCCCCTAAACACAGAGAAGTAGTCAACAAAACAAAAGAAAACAATTATATCGGTGCTGGTAAGAAAAAAAGTTTCCTCTACCTCCATTGGGAGTATTATGGAATTCAGCGAGTAATGTTCCTAAGGACATATTGGAATCCCAAGGGCCAGTGCTAGGCGCATCCTCCACGTCGCTAATGAACGCGCTAAATACACGAACTCTATAATCAGTGGATCCAGCTACCAAAACATTGTTGTCTGGATGCCAATCGACTGTAGTTACAGTGGACCTTAACGGACGCTTGATGTGTTTGCACTGCCACCAATTGTTCTCGGACACGAAGTAACAAATAGCTATGACTCTACCCCCAGATCCAACGGCAAATTTATTTTCTATAAAAGAAAGCATGGTTTTCCATTTACTATTGTCCATGCATAATAGTGTCATAATTTCTATTTACTTATAACGTCGTACCTAACGGAGACCATTTTACACACGTTGCTGTTCTATTTATTCTTAAAAGCACCCATGCGGGATTCCATTTTCCATTTTCATCTTTCGTCCAGACGTACGCATTCTTGTCCGCGGAACATGTTACTATTCGATTAGTATTAGGTGCCCAATCAATGCCCATAACATGCATGTCATGTTTTTGCAAGTTTTGCAACAATTTCCAACCGCTCGAAGTACGTCTATGAACTTGAATCTCATTGTTGTTCGGACAGATGACCACTTCTATAAAAATTCACAAGAAAAATGTTCGTCAATTGGTAAACAGAACTGAGTTAAATCGAACTAGAATCAAACCTTTTCTGTCTTTATTCCAAGCATGACAGCTGATGGCATCGACACCTAAGTTATGAGCTTCTGTCATTTTGTATTCAATTTTCACGGCGTAATCAATAAGTTTACATGCGATATCGTGGAAAGAAACGTGTGACAATGCGAATTATCTCTATGAATCACCGCACGTAACCACTCAGAAACGGGTGCGGTCGCGTATTAATATAATTTATTAAGCTAAACCTTGCGGAAAAACCTTCGTAAAAAAAATGTATCGGAAATTCGTGGACTCTGGTCAGTCAACACGAATTTCCTGTATCTATAGCCAGTAATATAATACACAACACCCTTCTTAAATACACCAGAATTGAAAGCCCATCCGCCGACAACGGATTATCAGGGCACCCCTTAAGGTTATGTTGCTTCAGATAGGAATATAGGGTGAAACGTTTCTACTTTTTTAAAAGAAGCGACCTCTATAAAAATTAACGATTTCTTTTGGAAATAATAGTAAGATTATGAACAGAACCTATGAAATATTTTAATTAAATTTATAAGTACATTATTGTTTACAATTTATTCAACACATGTAATATGTGAAAAATAAGTTGTTTAGGCATTTTTTAAGGAAACTTATAAAGTTAAATAGAACAAATTGTTATCTAATTGCGAATTGTTATTCATAGTTTCGTAATTATTTTACTATATTTGTGGACAGTGCATAAGGTTGTTGTAAGAAGAACTAGAATTTCATATTGGTACGAATGGGACCAATAATTTCGAATTGAAAAGAACGCAAAAAAACGTACTGATTAATACATTTTTGTGAAAATATGTATTCTCTTTCGTCATTACGATAACTTACAATGGTTTCCTACGAGAATATGTGCAACACTAATAATGTTCGTATTTAGTAATTCTTTAAACAACGTGTGGTACGACATCGGTTTATTTGGGGGGAATCCCACTATCGTGACTTTATTCTTTTATTTTAGTTGGATTGTACAATGTTTAATTTATTACACGATGCTACATTTTAACAATTATTGCATTTAATTTCTGTTCAATTATTCGAAGGTATGTATATTATTATTAAACAAAGTTTATTATTAATTAAAACATAATACTATACTTACAAGGAAGCTGTTGATTCTGATCTGTTTGCCAATATTTTGGTAATTATAGAATATTTATCATTTGTTTATAATTCTTTTTTACTTAAATAAATATATACTTATATTGGTGTTTAACTAATGAAAAAATTGTTCTCCGTCAGTTCTAGATATAAAGACGTACAAACAAGAAAATTATTCATGGTTTTATTAAGAACCTTTGGATCAAAGAAAAAAAGGAAGCAGCTAATACGTAGGGTCAAAATTTTCAAGCATCCTCATCGCAACAATAATCGTTCAATATATACACATACATCACGCAATAAGAATTGTAAAATGTTCGCATCTGATGCAATCGATCCAGGTGAGTAATAAATTTGGATGGAGGTGACAATGTAGATTCTAAAACAATAGAAACAGAGGAAGTTGTAACACAGCTGCGTTTATGTTAGATGCTAATGGACATTCGGATTTGGATAAATTTGAAGCTAATATGTATGGACGGGATATAGAATATGGTGAAAGTGACACGGATACATTCGAAGGAAATAGTAACCATCCTAATGGCAGCATAGGCGATTTAATGACATTGGATGATGATAATTATTCGAACCTTGGTTCTGATAGGAAGACACATAGTTTGACCGCAAAAATAAGAGAGGAGAGTCTTCAACTATGCTCTCTTTTACCTAAGTATGGCTATCATTTTATGTATAACATGTTACATAAAAATCGGTGTGCAGAAAATCGTGTAGAGTTGGTCCTCTGGGACTTATTACCAGACAAGAGACCGAAAGCAAAGTGGATTACAAGAAATAAATGTACTGGTAACAATTTTCAAAAGAAATCAGTAGCTCCTATTAAAATAGTAGAGAAAGAATGGAACTTAATTAAGAAAAATGTTACAGCAGCGGACAAGAGTTATTCAGAGGATAGACCAAATTCTATCCTTGGTAGCGATAAAAGGACGGGTAAGTTAAATATACAAATTATGAATATAACATACTGCTAAATGACTAAATAAAAACGAATAATTGGATAGCGAATGACACTGTTTCAAGCAAATATCTGTTACCAAATTACCTACGGTATTTGAAATATATGAAACAGAACAAATGGATGAAGTTATCTGATAAAGGACAACATTATAATATGCATAAACGTAATAATATTAGACACAGATTTTTGAAGACAGGCTGGATAAAGCACGACAGAAATATTTCCCAGCCTGTTTATAAAAATCAGGTTCGAGGAGCGGTAGACTTTAATCAAGATTGCTACATAAACACAAGGAACGATTTTGATGACCCAAAGGATACAGTAAGTTCACTCATTGTCTAATAAATCGTACAGTGCAATCGACATAGACTGGCAAGAGCTGTGTAACAATCCATCATCTAATGCATTTCAGTGTACGCTTGTTAAATTATCGGGTACAGCGGAACCACGAGATGTACAACAAAGTGCATTAAGCAGTGAAACAGAAGATCTAGATTCTGTATCATCCGATATCAATGACCCATTCGCCAAATTAGAACTAGAAGATCTGTTTCGAAGTAGTTCAGAGCGTGATGGTAACACTCGTGGAACTGTGTATCGAAGCGTTCATCCATCAAAACTAAATCACAACACGGTGGAAGGCAAGAAATTGCAGAAATCTCAAACAGATATTGATCAAGGAAACCAGAAAGAAGTTAACAAAGATATCGAAAATCGCTATACTTATTTGTCAGGCGTCTTTCCTAAGGCAGATCCTGCATACCTAAAGAAAGTTGTACAACGGATGCCTGATGATCCTAATGCAGTAACTCAGTTTATACAAACACAATGGGAAAATCCGACTTACCTAACGCACAAAGAGAAAAAGGATAGGCTACACATAACTCAACAGCAAAGACAGTATACTGTAGCATTCGATGTGAAACAGTTTTTGGAAATATTTCCAGATCCGTTTAAACATTTCGGAAATCCTAGTAGGAAGTGTACGGAGAATCCTGATGCAATTGTGTTTCTTAAATCTCATTTCAATTTATTCAGGGTATGTGTGTTGACTTTGATGTATTCTTGTATCGTGTAAATACATTCCTTTGAATTTACAGTCCACAACTATAATGCGGTTGTACCAGAACTATAGGTATAATTTACATTTGACTACACAAGAGCTTGAGTTCATGTTTCCAGACAGGGAAACAGCTCGTGCCGATTGTTCTTGGGAAAGGCATCCATCTAATGATGTTCCGTTATTGCAAGAATGTGCATTTATAAAACACAAAAAGGAGATTAGGGAATATTTAGATAAATTAAGGGAGGAGGAAGAGAAGGAGTTTAAGAAATTGAAGGTAGTATTTAAAATAGATACAGAACATTTGATAAGTAATGGAAATTTGATTTCCTTGTTCATTTAATAGGGTAGAAACGAACTTCTAGAGTGCCAGTGTTGCTACAGTAACGAATGTATGCCATCTAAATGCTCATCGTGCAGAGATGGCCATGTATTTTGTAACTCGTGTATTATAAAAGGGACTGAACAGATGTTAGCCCAGGGAGTCACGCGTATAACATGTTTTGTAAATTGTGATTACGAATTTAGTCTTTCCACTCTTCAAAATATATTAAAACCGACGCAATTTAGTGCTCTCATCCGGAAGAAACAGGAAGAAGAAGTTATGGCTGCTGGTTTGGATGGTTTAGTTTCCTGTCCATTTTGTCATTTTGCGTCAATACCTCCGCCGGATGATAAGGTCTTTAAATGCTTCAACCCCGAGTGTATGAAAGAATCTTGTCGGTAAGATCGCCGAAGAAACTATATTAGTAATATTAATCACACCTTTTTAAGGGAGAACAATATTAATTGCGTTGTAAATGATTCGTTACTTTAAATTAGATTGTGTAAAGAATTGAATCACGTACCGCTTAAATGCAATGACAAGTCCGAAAACGCACGTTTATTTTTGGAAGAAAAGATGACGGAGGCATATGTGCGTAAGTGCTACAAATGTCATCGTCCGTATGTTAAAGAGAGTGGATGCAACAAAATTATTTGCAGTTGTGGAGCTATGATGTGTTACATATGCGACAAACCAATCGCTGATTACCAACATTTCTCTACGTGAGTGGCACATAAAATTAGTTTGCGTCACTAGATTAATTTACAAATTTTATTTTACGCGTTCGAGCTTAACATGGATGTTTCAGCGGTAAATGTCCACTGCACAGCAACGATGCAGAAATAAATGAAAGAACAGTTGAAGCAGTTGCAAGGAAAACCGTTGAATTTATACAAGCAAAAGATCCTAAAGTTAAGATAGACACAAAGTTGATCAATTCATCAAACAAGGCTCGATTTGAATACAACATTCGAGAAGATTCTACAATTTTGGTAATATTATAATCCAATAATATGTTTGCCTGAAGTATAATTGTTATTCGTTTGTTTGCTAAATATTTTTCATATACTTTATAGAACCGTGTGAATAAAGTAGCAGAGTTTAGTACCTATAAGTATGCCTGAGTCCTGTACAACGACAATAAACTAACAAAAACTGTTTACTGTACGTATTATTTAAGTTTCTTTAACTAGATATAAGTGAAAACTTTTAAACTAACAATAATTTCAATATATTTTCATGTTTTATTTGACAAAAGATTATTTTAAATGATACAGTTTTTATACTAACTCTTATTTTCTGGTGTGTTCGTTCTGTTCATTTATTGTTTCGCATTTAAGAATTTCACCGTATAAGGAATATTAAAATATTTCGAACTGTACGAAATTTTGTTAAATAAATCGTACAAGGGATTGCCAAAGTTACACATGAAATAAGGTGCATTACTTCCCTATCTCAAGTTATTGGTATGTACATTAGTGTGAAATATCACAAGAAATAAAATGCACGGAATTAATTAAACGTCGTCCATTTTCATTCATTATTTAAACAACGCCTATCCTAACATCTATAAGTCCTTCTCCTCCCGATTGATGTACCGGCTCATCTGTCGCAGGTTCGGTAGTAGGAACGTATATCGGTAGCGTAGATGTTTGAACGTTACTCTTACTATGGTTTTCATTACTATTAGGATATGGAGTATTATGGTTTAAATTATCAACATTTCCTGGATTACAATTTGAGTGTCCAAGATTTTCAGTATTCTGTGCTTCAAGTCGATTTACCCACTTTTGTTGGAACTGTAGATTAAGTGTTACCTCGCGTCCATCCAGGTAAGTAATGGTCTGCAAATAAATTGTAAATCGTCTGAATCGTTCAGCATCGGTACGAAAAACAGACAAAATATGCGTCAACCTTGCCAATCATTTTATCATTAATGCGACAATGTATGTAATAACAGCGTACCATATCACCAGTTTCCGGTTTATGACAAACCCACGCAGCAGTGCAACTTTTACCCATATCGTTATTCAGCTGATTCACTTTGTATGAAAATAATTGTTCCAATAATGTGCAAAGCGGTGGATTTTGTTGACCAGGAGGTGTAAACGAGTGTCCTGGCGGGTTGAACGAGTGTCCTGGTGGCCCGGACCAGGATGCAGATGGTTCGTGGTAATTACCCCAGGCTCCATGAAGAAATCGTCCAAGGAAAGGGCCAGCATCGACCGCCGTTAACAACAAAAACACAGCGAGGATTTCCTTCATTGTCTGTACAAACAGAAATCGAGAACAACACGTTTCAAGCATTTCACAATTTACTTGAAGAAAAACGTCAGACTAAAAACTAAACGTATCGGGATCGCTAATCCAGAAAGAGAAGTAGTGATACTCGAGGAAAGATTATCGTAATTACAGGAAGGAGGAAGATCCCTGCAGAGGTATACATACTTTGCGTTTCACGCGTAACTCGGGTAATCACCGACAGAGAAGACAATTGTTCGTTAAACTCTGACTCAGATAACGTCAATGCACGAAGGATGGTGTTCGTCAGTTGCTTCTACGAGTTTTGAGATGCCTCAACCGGTTTTACACCGATTTACACGTTTCACGTGTTGGGTGACTTTTTGCGAGGAAGTTATATTTCTTTTTCCATTGTAGAATACCACGGTTGGCATACGTATTGTAATCGGCTATCAAGTCTTCTCTATGATTCTACGCTTTGAAGAAACTATTCTTACTTTTAATACAAAGTAGCAAGTACTTCCAAGTAGCGGCCTCAATAATCTTCTTGACGAAATCTCCTCTTCTAAACGCTTCATAATTATTGTAAATTGTTTTTGCTGTATGTATCGTGGAAAAGTTATGATCATTTTTATTCATCCAATTTAGGTGAACAGCAGACCATCTCAACATGCTCATCAGTCTTTTGGTAAATATCTCGTGGATGAACGATAGATAATCAAGGACAGTATGACGTAACAGGCTTACCAGAGAGAAAATACGAAGAGAAAGACACCTTCGTCAAAAGTTGCCGCCGCTACAGAAGCAACAGAAGATCCAGAAGAATTGCCGAAACGACGTCGATGCTTTTTATGACCGCAAACTCTTGTGGACACACGCGTCTACCTTCGAATTAATTTGTCAAATTGGCAAACACTATTAGCCGAGCGTTATTCTTTTGATTATTTCGTCTCTGAATTCGAGTTTCTTCGACGACGTTGGACGCAGTGATCGGGAATGATGATGGCATGTTTGCGGATAGACGCATTATAAACTCGACCCTCTGTGATTTATTGTAATTTATGTCCAGGAGAAATACGATTCAATGGATATTTATCGTGGGACAGGTCGGCAAAGGTCCGTGACCTTTCTCGGAACGTTTCGATCTTTCTTTGAAAAATATACGTTCGTTGGATAAATGAATTCCCTTATCCTGTCATTAATCAGATTTTTTATTGATAACGCTTTCTTAACAATGCATTGGGCCATTTTGAAAATATTCTGCAGCGTTTGGCCATAAATGTTTATCTTTACTTCATTCCCAAGTGTGGTGTATTTTTTATGGACGATGAATAATTTATAATCAGTCTTATTATCCTAGTCTTATTGCGCAATAATCTTAACAGTACTATGTATAAATTAATAACAATCTACAGCGATTAAACTCTGCTACAATGGTAAAAATTTTCGCACAGATGACTGCGTGGCGCTTGTCGACGATTCTTCAAACACGGGATCCACATCCATCGAGGTAAGGTTTTCTGTATTAATCACGTCGCTCGCAGGTGTGTCCGACTTGTCTTGCAACAAATTGGCGCCGATATTCAACGGATCAGAAAATAAACCTTTTTTACCCCCAAATTCGTTGCCGAGGCCATTGTTCCCGGACAACATTGGTAACACCATTTCCATTATAAAATCGACGAAGGGTAAATCCAACGCGGAGGTTACGTCGCTCTTCTCGATTTCATCTATTAGAAAGTGGACGTTGGTGCTCACAATCTTCAAGAATGCAATCTTCAGGGCTTTAATGTTGTCGAAGTTAGCGAAGTAGACGTCGATCAAGGTAGTGGTTATATCACCGTCGGTGCTCCTCGAGTTCCTCGAGGTTTTGTATGTTTTATCAATCGTTGAGCCAACGCTGTCCAACGTGGATTCTTTTTGCTGTATCGTCGAATCCATTTGGTCTTGGCCCATTACTGGTACTTCGCTGGAACGTTGTTCGCCGGTAGTATGCCCATCGCGTACGTTTAGAACGTACCCTTGAGACGACGCTGCTAAGATAGCCTGAATAAATTTGAAACAGATTTGTACTTTTATTTAAATCTAAGAGAATTTTAGCTATAAATAATTCCGACATTTTGGGAGAAAGTATTTCATTTATTAAAACACTTTCTGTATCAAAAACTGCATGTACAATATACGTTTTGTGTATCGAAATTGGCTTGTCCATTCGTTCCCCTGTTTCTAATGAATTACGTCGCAAATTAAATCTTAGACTTTTAGCAACAGTGTGATGTGCCTTCCAGTTGTGACTTGTGGCTGAATCCATTAGCATTAATTTGGGACCTTATTTTAAATAAATGTCCTACCTAGTAGCCGAGGAACTTGCATTCATTTAAAACGCCTGTGGGCCGCAATTTGTGCGCGACACACAATTCGTGTTGTTCAACCACTCACGTTTTAACCCTTGGGTAGGCAACCGGATACACGTTTCTATATTTCCATTAATAATTTTTGTATGTTCTTGACAAGCTATCGCAAAACAACTCCGGACCTCGATTCTTTGGATACTTTTACGTCAATTCACGTTTTGTGTAAAAAATCCATGCAAAATATTTCAAGTAACTGAGTTACAAAGTTATTGACCATTTTGGTTGTCCACACAGGAGTTAGATAAATGCAAATTGCTCACCTTCACAGTCATGATTTTTACATTTAAACTGAAGGATTCGGCTAGAAGTCACACGACAGTCGTATTAATTCCAGTCGTAGCTTCTTTGTTATTAACAATCAATTGTTGGAAGGCAACGTTAAAGATTATTCGTAGGCAACAATTGGAAGTCATTTAAGTGCAATCAATTTTGTCCCTTTTTTCGGGATAATAGTAATAATAATCGGAACTTACGAAAACAAAAATTGCGCACGACGTCCACATCGCTCTGAAGAATAGAACTGAACTAACAGGTAAAATAAGTACACGTCCTTATATACGTTCAACAAATCCCGACGATGGGCCTATTTAGGGATATGCACTTTCCCGAAATTATATGTCGTTTGTAGATTTTCGGGATAATCCAGTACTACCTGGAATCCCTTGCAAGCTTTCCCTTTCAGCGTAACAATTCTTATCTATTTATCTCGTCGTTAAGCAGACAGATTAACCCATCTATTCTAATTGTAAATAATTATGCTCGACTACATACGTCGATTACGAAAAAAGTACAAACAATAAGAAAATTGCTGATTCACGGACAATATCTGTATTTCCCTATAGAAGTACAAAAAAAACTTGGTTACAAAAGGGGTACAGTAATAAAACAAAACCACAGGCACGACTTAAAAAGTATGCAGTGTAAATAAACAGGGAGAAATAGAAAAAAATCAGTTGTAGCAAAGAAAAATCGATATTAATTGTCCGGGGTTTTCAGCTTGTCCTGTTCCTTTGGAACACTTTGTGCCCCGTTGTTGCACGGCGCGGATTCTTTTCCCAAGTTCGCCAATTGCTTGAATTTATCGAGGTCGTTCTTTCCGAAGTAAATGTCCTCCAGGACGAACGTGATGGTCATAAGGATAGACACGCCAGCGAAGATTATCCACATAATCAATTCTAACGAGACCTGAACGAATCATCGATATATTTTCTCATTGTTAATTTGATTTCGCTGCAAATTCGTAGGAGATAACAGAGCTCACTGATACGACAGCCTTCAAGATTATTTTCAAACGATTGTTAGCGGAGATCCATTGCCAAATAATAAATGGTAGGAGTATAACGAGGAGCATCGAATCCAGCACGTGCAACGTTATTAAACATATCGAATGAAAGACGGCCGATTTTGTTCGAGATTGTTGTCTAAAAGTGTACACACACTAATGATAATATTATTATTATTATTACATTACTTTTGTATTTTAGAAATATACTCAGCTACCTATTTTTTACTTTTTCTTCTTTTTCTTCTTTTCCCTCCAACTCATATTCTTTCGCCATTGCAGTATTGCTATTATTATTATTCTTGCTATTATTACTGTTAGTATTGTTTGTTAGACTTTTTGTGGTTAACAGAACAACCGTTCTCCTCGTGTTGCTCATGTCGAACGTTGCTTGAAACGAAACCAACCGACGAATAATTTCTAAGGGAACAGCTGTTCTGCTATAGCACGAGTATTATTCGACGCAAAATAATGTGCAAGTAATGTATCTCATTTTAAATTATGCAGTTACAAAATTGGACGACACGTTACAGATATAATTGGACGAACAGGAGTATCCACGTTTTTCATCTGTTTTTCATTCTGCCTTCGTCTACGTACGTCGTGAACAAAATAATTTAGATGTAACGATACGATCAGAAAAGTGAAGATAAAGGAAACATGTAATCAAACTTTGCTCCGAAAGAAGAAATTCGAATAACATTTTAAGCAATTTGGTTTCATTAAGGAAACTTCAGAAGTAATAATACATTCCGTAGGCACGATAAGGCGTTTAAACAGAATTAAAATAAAACAAAATAATCGTAATACTATTTGGTATTTCAATAACGTTCCACTCTCTGTACCGCTGTACATACACCGCCGAAAAGTGTCGAATCGCTTCCTAAATTCTACGGACGTCAAGTAACTCGTTAACGATTCATCGAAACGCAATCCATTTTGCATTAACATCGCTCAAAGTAATGCGAACTAAAGCTAATTTCACAGGCACTGTTCGTAAGCTTATTTTTATTCACACCCCTCAGTAAACACGCGCTGCATCTCTAACAAATTGATCCATTTAATTCAGAAATCAAATATAACTGATCTGACTATGCGGCATTAGCAGATCTTTATTAATATTTCGTTTGAGAGATTTCAGATCCGTCAAATTGCTTCCCTAAACCTAATGTCGATCAATTATGAAATTTCTCGACAACTTGGAAAACCTTTCAAACTTTTCACCGGCACTGTAAGCATTGTACCATACGTCAATCGTTTATCACGCTTTCAGATCACTATAATAAGCATAACAATTCATACCAATCGACACACGTATTACCAGAACCGCTTTCTTCGTCTATGGCACAAATCGACGCTGACTCAATCGGCTAATTATTATGATAATTAGTCGTCCTCAAGGATTCATCGATGCGCAAACATACTTCACCCGTTCGATGTCTCGTTTACATATCTCTCGTTAAACAGCCGGTCGTTTGCTTTATTGCATCCCGCCGGTGTTTCAGGTAATTAAAAGAAGCGGATACGCGTATGAAGAGAGAGAGTGAGAGTGATGGAGGAGAGAGAAGGGGAGGATCCCTCAGTAAACGGGTCGTCGTCGATCGTGACAAGGTTTCTGGCTACCTTGAACACCGTAGACATTGTTTCTTGCACGGTGCTGTCTTTTAGCAACTTGCTGCCTGTAGACGAACAATGGCCTGAAGACTTTGGCGTCTTGAGCTTCCAAATCATCCTGGCCGTCATTTCGATTCGATTGTGTATCGATGGATCTGATTGATCTGGCTTGCGGGGACCCTGAGGCTTGATACCTGGACGAAGACAAGGAAGGTCGAACCCTTTCAATGTGACCGTTCGTAGCTAGGTGTTCCTTGTTCTTTCCGTAGGCTTCGATCTGGGATTAGATATCGATGTATTATTATATCGATGATGATTGCCACTGACGTAGACGAAATTGGTTAATCGAGGCGACCATTGTTCGCGAAGACGTTTATTTAAGATGCTTGATCGTGTCGCGGCGGTTATTGAAGCAAGGTGTTGAGAATAGTTTTTTGAGGAATTTTACTTTGGAAAGTGTCCCCCATTTTCCAATTTTCTAGATTTTATATGCCCTTTCTTTCTTTCGGTAGATGTTCCAATTGTATCTTTTTCAGCTTGGATTCATTTTTTTAAACGAGGTTTTGAATGTCAAAGTTCTTTTTACGTACCGAACGTGTAACTCTGGATGCATCGTTATCTTTTTCCAGTGCTTCTGCTTTTATCTTCCTCTCGATGTGACCGTTGTTTAACCGATGCTTCCTCTGCAATCCGTACGCCCTGATTCCAGGGAGATCCTCCTCGGAATTGATATGAATCTTCTCCACTTTTCCATCGAAACCATGCTGATTCTGTATGTGCAATCTCGTAGTACGACTGTTCCCACTGAGTTTCCTCGGATGTCTTATCGGTGTGTCCTCCAATCTTCTCAACTCCATCACACTAGGACTCGACTTTTCTAAGGAAGACAATTCTTCCTGGGACGATCTTGCAGCATTGACGTCGAACGATGCCAGCAAGCAAAGAGTCTGAAAGAAATTATTTCAAAATTATTGGCAAAATTTAATTAGTTTCTAAATGCAAACACGCGTGATAAGAATGAATTCACTGCGGTTTTAAGATAATCGTTATCGAATATGAAAGTGTTCCGTCACTTGCACGTTTAATTACACAAACTACTCTGCCATTAAAATTTAGCAACAAAATTATGCCAATATTTCCATAAAATCCCTCAAGAAAATGAATAAGTTAAACAAAGATCCATCGAATTCGCCAAATGTACAATCTCACGGACTACTATCCCCTTAAATTGCCCTCCATAAAATCCTCGTTACCGTTGCAACGATCCCCATAGGTTTTGCCCCGAAATAAAATCGTTCCGCAGGTAAAATTTACAAGGAACACTCCGAACCGGACGAAAATTAATTCACGTTGAGGTACCAAAGAACAAAGGACGACTATTAGAGGTCCATAAATGTTATTTGCAAACGATTTCCATTTTTGGCAAGCACTAAACGTGGCCAGACGTCTTACCGCGAGTACAGTCCACATGACGGGAAGATCAACGTTCCTCCTTGCGAAATATATGTGTATGGACGCCACAAGAGCGGTTTCCGTTCCTCTTGGCACTTAGATCGCGATTGAGGGAACGGATTCGCCGAGCATCGGTTATATACACGATTAAGCTGCTGTCGTACACGCGGTGCACAGAGGGAGAGAGAGAGAGAGACGTAGGTAGGAGCTTCCAGTTTAGAAGTGAGTCACTTTTGCGAATGATCGTTGAGAAAAAAAGAAAAAAGAGGAAAAAAGAAAGGAAAGAAAAGAGAGTTTCGTTTGCTTCCTCTTCATCTTCTTCTTCTTCTGTCCTTTGTAACAGAGTGTCGAAGCGAAAGCACGAACACCTTGAATTGCTCCTATACGGTTGTTGTACAAGCGGAAACGTCTCTTGCTCTCGACCTCTGATTATGCGTGATCCGATAGCGGTATCGTTTGTAAGTTTGCTGAATTGTGTGCCTATGTGCGTCAGCAAGTGCGTGAATGTTTTTATTTGATTTTATTTTTTGTTTGGGATGCGTGGAATTTGTCGAGGAATTTTTTTGCGCTGCTGTGCATTATATTGAGTATATTAAACACATATTTGAGTATATTAGATCGGTGGATCTGTGCGTAATGTAAGTAGATTGTAATTACTGTACAATTACGGTATGCTTGTAAATTTTGTGCGGTATATTTGATATTTTTTTATATCGTTCATCCCGTTTTCAATATAGCTCTGCAACAATCAAATACGCGTAACATAAAATTAGTGTAAGAAATATAAATATAATTATTAATTTAAATATAATTTCTATGATTTTCATCCCTGCGGAAGTGCAATACACCTTTCTTCCCTGTTCCATTGTTTCGAGCACATAATCTTATTTCGAACTCCGAAATAACAATTCTCGGGCATTCCGTTTGTTTTGCGCATTAACGCGAACACGCATGCCATTTTCCCGAGCATTTCACTGCAATTAGTCAGAACGTGTTCCACAGGTGTTAAACGTCCACTCACAGCGATCGTGAAACGTGTGCGCACACCCTTTCCCCGTATTATAATGCACATCTGCCCGACATATTCGATGAATGGGTGAACGATATAATGAATGACTAAAGTTATTTCGCCTGCAGGCATTAACGACGTCGCGTTAATTGGTATCTAAGGTGTGTCTATCGTGATGCATTCGTAGAAAACTGGTTTACGAAGGTTCGTCGAACAGCATCGACTGTCGAGTACATCGATAATCACTGGGTGAATTTAAATTCGATCAGACGGAAGAAGTTTACGCGTATATCTGGGATGCACGTGAGACGTTGACAAGAAACGATCTGGTGTCGTTTATGAGTAATTGGAATTGATAGCAGCATCGTTATTTCATGCTTGCACGCAGTTCTGAGTTTGAGATTTATGTTAATTGGACGTCTTTTACCTTTGACGTGCACCGATGAGACCAGAAAATTTTGGATCCGTTTCCGAAGGCCCCGCTGTGTACTTAATTGGAAATATTATATATTTATCCTTACTGTATATGTTGCGTTTAAGGCCGTAAAGTTTGTAAACTTGCCTCGCAATTGCGTTCTTGGTAATAAAATGTTAATGGAGTAATTTGCGTCGACGAGTCGATAAAGATCTGAAACTATTTGAACCGATTGGAATGTTCAAGCGATTTCAATTAACGGTGACGTCCAGTCAGCGGGAAATAAATTACATTTGATGACAGGAGAAACGATGATTAAATTGTATTTCGAATTTCTTCCTCGTTTTGTGCATCGACATTCGACGAGTAATTCGAGCCATTTTTCGCGAACGTAATTAATTCTGCAATTGAATAATTTCAGTAATTGTCTTTTCTACTATTCCGGACATGTAATGATTGAATATACAAATATACTTGTGACATCTGTAGACTCGATCGTGATCGATGATCAAGTGAAATCTTGTCTATTGGTCAGAGGCCAATATAAACTGATACTATAGCTCGCGCTGAAAATGATCACCAATTCCATTGAATGTAACGTCGAGTACTTGTCAAAGAATTGAATGACATTTTATGTAGCATCTGTAGACAGTAGTGATTAATGTTTCTGAATAGACTTGTAGTATTGTTTAGGTACACATACGTAGATAGACTATTGCAAGAAAATCTTGGATCACTGTGGATTCTTTCTCAAGGAAATAAACACTGGCAGGTCGTCCGGAAATAGCGACGACGCCATTGAGATCTTCGATCTCTGATAACCTTGTCATCAATTATAATGCTGTAATCATCCCGATAGCCTTAAGGTAGCTGTCTGTGATTAATCACGACGACTGTGAATGGTTCGAACAAACCGATCATTTCTATTTGTTCAGAAAACAGTTGCGATACATTTCTCCAATTTTTTTCGTACATAAAAGAAGAAAGAATTTTCTTTCGAACGATACAAATATTTGGTAAGGTATTGGGGCGACGTTCTGAAAGTAATTCCCTTCTTTTCAAAAAATTGCGGTTCCTCTAAAAGCGCCATGGAATTGTAATAGATAAATTGTTGTCTCCAGCAAAATTGACAATATCCAACAATTTCATGGAAGAAAAATTAGTTCCTTCATTAAAATCATCTTCGTAATACAAATCTCGCTTCGCCCATTAAAATTGAATACGTCACAGTGTTCGCAACAAATTTGACGATTAACGAAACTGGTCGTAAATCCAGCCAACAGTTTATTTCCAACACAACCGTGTAACTGATAAATTGACAAATATGATACAGCGTAATATCTTCCATTTTCGTCTATCCAAGCACAAATCAAGTTTCCCTGTCCCCCTCTGCTCGCATCTAAGCCTCCAAGTTTTTAATAATCGCCGTATCGAGGTCTGTAAAAATAAGCGCGTCTCGGATAATAGTTCGAATATCGTCGATTGCTTTCGTCATAGTATTTAGACCGCTGCTGCGATTCCTGCCGATACTTAAACAGAGGCCTAAATATAATATCTTCAGCAACGTCCATGTCACCTGTTTCTTTCGAGTAATCCGCTTGATCGTCCTGCAAGGACGGGGCGAACATGTCCCATCCGGATATCATTACCGGCGTCAATAACATTTCCTCCGCGGCCAAGGTTGGGGTTTCCTGATTCGCGAACAAAGGCACTGGATAACTTGCTTGTGTCGGCGATGAAGCAACGGTGATCTGAATGTGGATAGAAAAGTTCTTTAACGTTTGTGGTACTTGAAGTTAAATCACTTTTTGCTCTTTTCCTTTTTTATTCACGTTGAAAATAGCATTGAAATTCTTCGAATTCTACAGGGTGCCCTTTAACTATGGAAATTCCTCGAAATGAGGGGTTGCTGTGGTGATTCGGAAAAACTTTTGCCTTTACCAAAATGTTGGTTGAAAGGAAAGGAAGGAGTTGTTCAGAATCACCACAGCAGCGCTCCATTTCTCGATGTTCAGTTAGTTACGGACACTCTGTATATACTCTGTATATATGTATTTATTTTATTTCATTGTTTACTTATTCGTTCCACGTATGAATCCTTTAATTTTACCTCGATCGGCGTTGAAGATTTCCAGTAAACGGGATCAACGGTCATCGAGCTTTTGTCAATGAAATCCTGAGCTTTTCTCTGAATGTCGCCGCTGTTGTTTTTCAGGAATTGAACCTGACTGTTCAAGGCTCCGTTGTTCAGTTGATTAGGTAAAATGGCCACGATCGGACTGTTCACTTTACCCTTTTCAGCTTTCGATGTGTCGATGACCGCGACTATCGGAACGGCCACTTTCTTCGGAGATGAATCTTCTGGTATCGTGACTCCGTGACTAACAGCGTCTTCCAAGAATTTAGTTTCGCTCCTACGTTTCTCGTCCGATGACACCGGTAATTCCGAATTGTCCTGCTTACCAGACTCGTCGTCATTCTCGTCCGAGCCGCTCTCACTTTTCTAGAAATTCGTGGACAGTAGAAACGTTCGTTTGATTGATAATCAATGAAAAAAAAGAAGAGAACTTAAAATAGTCGAATGATCACTTCTATTTCTCGCTACCAATTTTGTGAGAAATAGTTTAAACTTGTGGGAAGTCCAAAATAATAATGTGTAAAATTCTACATTAATGCGCGGGTGGTATAAATTCTAAATTCTAAATAAACCAGCTATTGTCGACTTCTTGAAAATGTCGATGCAACAATAGGAAGTTTATTCAAGTTTATAGGCTAAATTATTATACCGCACCTCTGCGGAGTATCCATCTGTGTTGTCTTCGAAGAGTTCCTGGTTCTCCAGGGTAGTGGTCTCCTGCGCACCTGCTTGCTTGGCCGCAGTGATGTTCTTTCGGACGTCCTCCAAATTTTCTGTGGGAACGACCAGAAGGTGCTCGCGTTTCGACAGAATCTGGAATTGAAAAGAAAATGCTGTAATGAAAACTGTCGAGCAATATGGAGCAACGGGTAAATTAAATAGTATCAAAAACAACAATAATAATAATCGTTCAAGTGTCCCATTTTTAATAGACACTTGTCAATTGTTTCGAATAAATTGGAACAATAATTTTTCTAATACCAGTGCATCCGCAGTTCTTACATTAAATGAAAAATGATAGGGAACTAAAAAACGAGATGACGTCAATGGTTTTAATTTTGCACGAACCACTTTCGGATTGGTGGCAGGCATTATAAAGACATCCTTCTTAACAACTAGCGCATTCAAAGATCCATTGCTGGCTGCTTTATCGACAGCATCTTGTACAACTGGATCCTGAACAACTGCGGCTATCGTCTCGTTCTTATCGCGTGGGTATGGTGGTAACAAGCCCTCCACGTCTTCTGGTGTCAACGGTTTCCCCGTTGATGTCTTCCCATAAAGAATTAGTAGCATGCAGAGTACCATTTGAAGCGTGTTGATCTATAAAAATGCGATAAAATTAGCTTGACAACAAAAGGGAAAAAGAGATTTAAAATGATGAATAGTTTAATTGATTGGAAAAGACGTCTTTTAAATTTCAATTTGTTTGTATAAACAGAAAAACAGGACAATTAAATCCACCAAAGCAGAATAAAGTAAAGTATATACAAATTCGTGAATTGTGGAAATTCGTCTCCTACGCAATTATTACAATTTATTTAAACTTGACGCTTCGTGATATTTAATTATGGAGACGAGTTAATTTTTGTGCAAAACAGCTGGCCAATGATGCGTCGAGACATAAAATTGCGCAATACTGTAACATCTAAATGCGATTCTTCGATAGAACCGTTCGTAATCGATATTGACTGTTTAATTTTAACTATTCAGTTATTTAATTAATTGCGGGAAAACAGGGTTCAGATTTCCCAAAATTGTGCACGTATATACGTATGTCCTTTTAGCAGAGATAATATTAGAAATGCAACGCGTATTTTATATTGTATATTTATTATAATCTAGTGCTTGACAATTGTAACCCTTTGTGGTTGCCAAATATCATTGATACCATTTTGTTGAACAGCTTTTCAGCAACAGCAGGCTTCTAGATCTTCTGTCCTACGAGTTTCTTGTATTTTCTACTTAACGACTAAAACTTCAGCGACGTCTTCTTGACACTGACTAGCAATAACGGTCTGTTCGCGTTTTATACCAGGTACCAAAAGAATTATCGTTGTTCTGCTAACAGACGTGAGTATCAACCTTGCGGTACATCACTTTGGTCACCTGTACCTTGAACCTGTCTTGTCGACTTGAATATTTTGCTCAGTCGTTCTTGATTCGCGATCTGAATCCTAGTTGACGAAGTAATTAATTGCGAGCTGATTTTCGTCCCTTCAGTGGAAGGGGATAAAAAATAATTTGAACTTAAATCTTGGAATTTCGCTGTATATGAGACACTGTAAATTTTATAATGTACATCCAACTCTCGAAACAGTAGAAGAATAAAATACAGAATAGTTTCCGTTTTACCGAACTGCGACACTAAGTGCGGTCATTGCATAATAAAAAATCGACGACGAAGAAATTTGCACGTAACAAGATTACAACACGCCAAGCCAGAGCTTACTATAACACTATCGATATCTGTAGCCGGTATTAAAAGTGTTGTACCAGACTACGCTGCAACAAATTGGCTAACATGTTACTCAAGGATTTAACGGTGTTAGCGAATTGAAGAAACTATTTAACCCCGAAGTATCGCCCCAGTGGTTCTTAAACATTTCTAAACATTTCTTTTTCAACCAATAAACTAATCCAAAGGCCCGACCGTGCGGACAATTTTCTAGATCATCGGAATCCTTCCGCCACTAATTTCGCAGTTAGTACATCGTTAACAATATTCAAGTGTTTAGCGCCCGATTTAGCATCTATTCGTATATTAGCCGGCTATAAAAGAGCGATCGCCAGATTCTGGCTTCTTAGTGCATCATTGTCATTCGACCGGCTCGTGTCGTTATCGTTGAACCTGGCAAAGTAACAAGAATATATTCAAATCCGCAATAAATTATATATTCTCCAACTTGTACACAGTGGGCGATCCAGAATGAAGCGTTCCATCTATATCTTCAGCTTGATCCTTCTATTCGCCACTCTTCGGCCATCGAAATGCGACGATTCGGAAACGAAAACAGCCTCCACCACCGATAAGTCGAAATTAAACACGGAACCTCCTGATTTCTATTCGAGGCCGGGCAACAACGAAACAGTGTACAATTCCTCGAAAGCCAAATCGACTGTACCAACATTTACCAAAGGTTCAACAATTTCGACAAAGCGAACCGCGTCGACATCCGAAAGTCTGGCAACTGTGACTTCCGGCACGAATATTTCCAGCTCCGTGGATCACGAATTGGAGGAGACACTGGTGTACATCGAAAATAGCAAACGCGAAGAGGATCGACAGATATCTGTAATAATGCTCGAGGAATCGATTCGGCATATCGCGTCAGAGCTACGAAACCGTGTTAGGCGAGACGACGAGGACGAGGAGCAGCCAGAATCGTCGAACGCGAACGAGTCCTCGCAGGATAACGCTTCTGACCCCGATCAGGACTCGGACACGGGTGATTCGTCGCGAGGTAACGACAGCGAGAGTCCAGAGGAGGAAACGGACGATTCGTCGAGCAAAAATTGCGACGACAACGGGTCCAGTCAAGTAGAGCCCGAGGAAACTGGCTCAATGGACGTCGTGGACAGAGAAGAAAGAAGCGCGAAATTGTCGCGGGAAAGTAGTGAAAACTCTGAGGACAGTGAAACATTGCCACCCTATTGGTACCGTGGTCCGTCCTTTGAAGAAAGATACTGGTCCAGTCACGAGAGGGAATCTCGTCGTCGTTTCATCAAAATCCCGATATTCCCTGGAAAATAGCGCCTCCTTTGACACCATTTGGATAATTCAATGCGAATGTTAATTCAAGACTAAGCTGTGAGAAAATGATCGAATAATAAATGTATTTACAGAGGAGCAGTGGGGAGGTTTCAATTGTCGCACGAAATTTATTCGACGAGGACGATCAAACTATTGTTGCTGATAATGAATTAAAATAGCCAGCGAAGAGTTATCGGATAATCGTAAATGTATTTTGTAGAGGAAAAGGCAGATTCGTTCGAGTTTCGATTACCGTGCGAGATTTATTCGGTAAGAATGATAATACTTGGACATAAAAAAAGATATATCACAAAATGGTTTGTTCACATTACATATAATATTCTTAGATGTTTCCTTTGGCGTGCAGCTTTCTCTTAAAAACTAGAGTCAAGTCCATGACTGTAATCATTAATTTACCCGTATAAAGCTAAAGTTTCGTCCTGTCGAAAGACAGAAAGAAAAAAGAAGAGATGTTTTTGGTATCTCTGTCAGTGAACGTCGAGGATATTCAAATTTAATGTAACGTATCAAATATGAAATATCTCGTTTTACTGCAGGAACGACGTTCTCGTTTGGCTTGTTTCCTTGCCGCGTTAGCAGCTGTATTATTTATACGTCTTCTTTAACCAGCCCGCTAAGTGCCATCGCACTCCCGTTTCAAATCATTTTCATCGCACTTCCTGCGATGCCACAGAAAATTCTAATCCGATTTCGTTAAACGCTCGATGCTCGTCGAAGTTCATCTTCGAAAATTGCACGATATCTGAAGTTTCCCTCAGAAATCACCAATACTTCAAGAATATATTCTTCTTTCAAAATCCACCGCCTCGCTAGCATCATTCCTTCCTTTCTCCAAATAGAAGATATTTCTTCGTTTCTCTTCGTTCCTTCAAAATCTCTTAAAAAGTCCTCTCATATTTTAACGCTCGTCTCACACTGCCTCAAACGTAGGTAATTACATCGTCGTTCGATTCATGATTCCATTCCATTTCATTCCATTCCATTGCTTCTCAAATCGCCGTCAGGTTGTCAACGATATAACCAGCCCCGTCAGCGTTCCTCAGAATCGATTTCGTCGACGATACGCGTCCCTCGAACGTTGCCTGTACGCCAATTGTTGCCGATAAACGAACAATGGTCGTAGCGCGTATGTGCCAGCAGCGGTTTCGAGATCGTCCTGCCCATCGTTTGTGGCGCTGCGCTTTTCGATTACAGCGTCGTCGGAATTTCCTTTTGCATGGTCGAGTTTTCCGAGAAGAAGGGCGTACGTGAACGTGGGCGACGATTCGTCTTGCAGTTTGTTATTCAGTGCGGTCGGTTCTGGGATGAGAATCGGGATACCGACAATTGGATTGGCTTGGTCCTCCTGTTTGACCGGAAGCGAGGCGCAGCAGCCGAAGAGTGTCAGGAGTGAAACGATGACGATGGCTTTCTGAAAGGACAAAGTATGGAGCTTGAACACAGTTCGTCGTTTGTTATATAATTTTGGATGGTTCTTTGATGCGGGGACGATTGTTTGATCAAATTCTGACTCGAATGATTTTTAGATACCGTGTTCACACGAGTCGAGCCTGGTTTGAGATATTACGCTGTTTGATATTCTTGCTTTTCTTTACATATTTATTTTACCGAGGGTTATATTAACACTAGAAACGGCTTGCTTCAGATTTCTTGCTTTAAAATTATTAAGATACCGGTGTCGTAGCAATTTATGAATATAGTAAAACAGAATGACAATTATATGCCTCCGTTTAATGTTCACAATCTGTCTAACGTATGATATCTAAATAGTGCCAAAGTCTATCGGTAGTTCTAGTGTTAATAAATCTCTGTCTCAGCCCCGCAGTTTTATTTCTTACTGTTAACGAATTTGATCAGCCCCAATTTACCAGAAAATAAACTTACCATTTTTAAATCTCGACCAGCTGTCTTCGCCCAAAAGCTCGAACAATAAATCTTCAGACGTTCAAGCTTGTGTCACCTTTACACGGGATGTGGTTCCTCGAAGATTACCGCGAAGGATATCGCTCGAAGCAGGCCAAAACGAACGATGAAACTCTCGAAACGATTATCGAATCGCGTTCAATCCAGGAAGATCACCGGATCCGTTCGAAACAGTTCACAGCGTGTTTGTGACCGGACAATGCATCCTTGCTGCATTTTATACGAAACAATGACGTCAAACGGGGGCACGCTAATCGTACAATGACGTTCCATTGCAAGTGATAACTGACCTGGTAAACCAGAAACGTCGGTGCATCCTCGAAGCGCTTGTTTTTTTCGCCAGGTACGCACTGGACAGGGGTGAAAGATGACGCGGGACCGCGAATCATACCTGCTCGCGTCAATTCTGTTCAAACAAGCGTGAATCTTCGTCGCCCGTTTCTCGTTATTGCACGGGCGAAACGTTTGGCGTTCGATTAACGTTAGCTGTTTATGTCGATACCATGATTCACCATTGCACTTACGAGGAAGTTGATAGGTGCGCAATCGTCGTTGGAATTACACAACGACGTACAGTGCGCTGTTAGTCGAACGATATCTCGTTGCGTGTTAGGATGTTGGTTCGTTCACACGTTTAGAGATCATCGATCACGGGACGGGATTTTACGTGTCTCCGAATGGTAAATATTGTGTGGTCCCGTGTGTAATGCGGCCGTATTTTTCGTAGCGCGTTAGGCGAAAATAGAGAATCACCTGTCGGTAATTGGCGAAGGGTCGAGTTTAACTTTTGGGTTTTACGCAACGCTTTTGATCGGTGAAATGTTTTCGTCCAACTCTTTTTCAGTAGTCCAGGCAGGAGATTCATATCTTTTAGATTGTAGTTTTTCAATTGAAATTTTTTAATCCATTTTTGGCACCGACAATTTACCTAACTCTGGAACATGCACCTCGTCGGGTTGTATTAATGCTTCTGTTGAAGTCGCATAACTTAATTGATCCGAATATGTTTCTTCCTCGTGTTTGTTTGAAACGTTCGCAATAACTGCAGTACTCGATCTACGCGTGAACCTTCGTGCAAAGAATTTGTAAACCAACGAATGATTAAAAAGAAATTGATCTCAGGGCAGTGAAAGGTTTCGCACAAGACTGCAGTACTTTCTTTGCAAACAATTCTCGAGAGGGAAATATGGATTTACGTTATTAAGAATATTAATGACGATGATTAATCGAGATGCTGCTATATTTTCGTTCCCTTCGAAAGAATGCTACGAAATTCAAACAACGTGTCGTTCAACTCTGAACTTTGGGAGTGTGAAACAGAGGCAAATAATTGATAATGAATACAAGAATTAATTTACTGCTGTTTTCATCACTGTTTAATTCTGTAATTGAACTCTGTCTCTGTGAATTCTACACGTGTTAAAATGTTTACAAAAAAAAAAAAAAACAGATAAAGAAATATCAAGAATTCTAGAAGCGAGGTGAATCTAGATAGGACATCCCGGTTGATTCGGAACATTCCACCCCCTTCATTTTCCATCGTTCGCGAGAAACAAGTAGCAGAATAATATTTCATTGGTCTGGGAGAGGATGTGCCTTAAAGGCACCGTCGTGCTTCGTCGGATCGGAAAACGTCGGAACGATATCGTTGCTTCTGTTGCATGAAATAAGTCCATTTATTTTCCTCAGTTAAGCATTTCATCGTATCGAATAAATAGACTTTCGCTTCTCTGCGGTGTTTCGTGTGTTGCGTGTACGTGTTCCCGTGTCTGTGTGCTCGATAAAAATAAAAAGAGAGAAGAAGAAAGAAACGAAATTCGATTCGAGTAACGACGAATCACATTATCTCTTTCTTCTTCTTCGTCTTTCCTATTTTCTTCTTTCTTTAAGGTGGCTGTTGCTGTTAACGCGATCTCCTCGCCTGATTCTCTCAAATGTTTTAATACGCTTTGTATGGTTTTTTTTCTCTTTTTTTTTATTTTACTTTATTTTATCTTATTTCGTTAAGTCGCAGGCTCGGCCCCCTCGTGCACGGTTTCGCTGCTATCGGTAGTAGTATCGCTTTTAGATCTGAAAGAAATCACCAGATGAGGGTATTTCGTGGCTGCTGGGAAGACAAGTACGAGAAAAATTAAACAAGCGCAAGGCAAAACGTATTAGTACAGACACGTATTGTTAGTAACTCGAGGGTCGAATTAGATTTGTTAGTACGCCAGGGTCGTTTCGATTTCGTTACGCTCATACCGATCTTCCCGATAGGAGGATGTTAGGTGAAATTTTCGGACTTCGGGGGTAAGGGGAGAGAGAGATGAGTACCGATCGACGTGTTTCAGAATTGAATTCGTTAATCGAAACGAAAGAATTGATCGTTCTACTGCAACGATCTATTATCAACATATGTTCTTCTTTATTTTATTCGATGGACGAAATTCAAGATCCGACACCTGTCTATCGGGCACGTTAGTGAGTTAGTAAGACAGAGTGAGAGAGAGAGAAGGGGGTAGTGGAATGAAAAAAAAGTTGGAAAGTACGAAAAAATGCTTTCCTGTATTGATCGCTCTAAATACGCAAATCGGGGAACCTCGTCTACGAGTTGTTCTTGCTTATTTTTCTTTTCTACAATCGGGAGTGAAGAAGAAAAAAAAAGAAAAAAATAGATAAAAAATATTATATGCGTCGTGAGGGCATCGATGTTGCCGCAAGTCAATCGTATGATATTTTCCTTCTGTTTCACGTCGCGTAAATAACAGTTGTATTGCTAGCAAGCAGTTTCCTCATTGCTATCCACTGTACTGCTCTGTTTTCTTTCGTGGTTCTAATATTCCTTTCTAACTGGCGGACGTGTAAAGAAGCGAAGTGACGTCGCTTCGATCTCGTATCAATTAGAGATTGTTGCCAGAAAAAATGCAATAAAAACAAGTATCTTTTGTTCGTACGGGATCAGTGGGAACGTTGATTCATTTCACTTCTTTCGGCCACCCTTTCAGGTTCTATTCCTCCCCTGCAACTCTACAGAATATAACGTTTCCACTTGTCCCTCGCTGTGTGTTCATCCTATAGTTTTTACATTTAAAATAACCGCATCTCGATATACACGTCTTTCTACCACGGTACATGTGTAAATATGTATATGCATATACATATACGTACTTATAGTAGTTCACTGTGTAAAGTCGAGTCGCGAGGGAGAAGTAACTTCCCTACAGTTTGCCCATAAATTCAATTTCTTCTAAATAGGACAGCTGGAGAAATTGTTGTTAAAAAAACCCTGATCTTCGTTATCTAGCTCGATTCGTTCGCTTTCTACTTTGTTCCTCGCAAGCGCAACTCGATTCTTATTATTATCGTTACGTTTGACCGTCGCACAGGTTCATCGAACCAAGAGGGAACACTCATTTTACGCGTGTTGCGATGGTCTTGCCGGAAGAAATTTAGCGATCCACGGTGTTCTATACCAATGTTCCTGAAAATACATATAAACTTTCAATGGTATTTCCTTTGTCGCGCGTTGCATCGATTAATTGAATGGCGTCTAAAAAAATATAGGAGAATGCTTTGAACCACCGTGCACTATCATTCTCGCTACGTTTCTTCCAATCAAGTGTACGTCGCATAAATTGTTTCTTAAATACTGTTCCGTGGACACATGGTCGTTCGTATCTATTATTCGGTAAAGTAAATCTCAAACCGCGTTGAGTCTCATCGTTCGACAATCACGCGATAGTAAATTTACTGGAACGATTATCTATTTCTAAATATATATATATATATGTGTGTGTATAAGTATATATTGTCGGATAGTAAAGGATTCACTTGCTCGATGACTACTCTCTTCCAAAAGGCGAGGGGCTGCGGTACAGTGTCGTAATTATTTTTAAATGCTACTACCGGTCGTATTCTCACTATGGTTCCCTTTTTTTTTTTCTTTCATACGAGTAGGCACTTGGCTATGTCTTTTTTGTTGCGGTTCCTTGTAGTATCGTAATAATTTATATGTTCTATTGTACAAGACGGAGAGAGATTATTACCGGGTGCAGAGAAACAAATATTGCATACAAAAGCCACCCCTCTTCGTTTTTTTCTCATTTTTGTCCGTCCACTTCCGAGCTCGATCGTCCGATTTCTATTGATAAAAAATGTTTATTACTATCGAAGAGGTATTCTTCTTTCTACGCTTCTCGTACTAGTACTTTCCTTCTACTTTTTCTCCATTTTTTCTGTCTCGTTCTTATCCATTATTATTATAATTATTACTTCAGAGATGAACTGTATCATATAATAGGAAATCGGTCGTACGAAACCTTACGATCGTTGCTCTTAATTATTCCGTTTCTATCACTCTCATACATCTTCAGTGGTTCACTCTCGCTCTCTCTCTCTCTCTATCACACACACCCACACACGAAAGCGTGTCAATAATGTCTGTGCTCTTCGTTTCTTCTTTCTTCTCGGTTATCTTTCCTTTGGAACTTTTAATTAGCACCGTGTCTTTCGTGGATTCTAGCACTCGAGAATACACGTGCCTCCTCTAGTCCCACGCATTCGAACGCCCTATCATTCGTTCCCTTTCCAAATGGCAAAAAAATTCAGGGTACTCTCGTGTAAGAACCGGCGAGAACTGAAGAATCTCCAACCGATTACGCGCTAATTAATTACCGATCAGTCCCGACGAAAGACACCGAACTATTCGCAATACGAATTTTTTCCCCAAAACTGCGACAAGCTTCCAAATATAAAAACAACTCGCCAGTTGACCAGCATCGTTAAAACAATTTGGCGAGTGTCGCGCGCCGCGAATCTTGAAAATGAACATCGCGTTTAACGCCAGAGAAATTCCAAACAACTTTAACATCTTAATAACGAAATTGTGTGACAATTCGAACATTACACGGAAGGAAACGTTTCGGGCAATTATATCGCCGGAAATGAATTTCCAAAAGCACCCGACCGATACCCGGAAGCTTGAAACAGTTCCAACCGGAAACGAACAGAAAATCCAAGCATCCTCGCAACAACACGAGCGTCTCATTCGTCTTGTCTCTAAAAAAGAAAATATAAAAAATATGAAATTTCTCGATTCCTCTAGGAACTCTAGGGATTCCTCGTCACCCCTTTCGTCCAACGTGATCGTCCCAAAAATCAAGGCCTGGCGTTCCTATCGTTCCCCTAAATCGGACAGAACAATTTGTCTCGCTACATCGCAACCCTCTGAACGCCGATTATCGTTATTATTATTCGAACGCGCTGTAAAAATGCTAAAAAGACGCGGGTCTCTCTAATTGATAATGAACGCACGTGTATACTCTAGACGAAAATCAGGTAACAAGATGCAATGGTGCACGCGCACACACACTCACACACACACATAGGTGAACTGTACCGACGACAGAATACTGTACGTTCAACTTTGTGAACGCGTCTTCCTTTCTGTTTTCTTTAATATTGCTCCGAATGGAACGTGACATCTGTTATAATTTTTTTTTTGTGGGGGGGGGGGTTCTTTTCTGTTTTTTGTTGTCCGTATGTTCAGATTACGAAAGAACGTACGGCGAATGCAACGAGTATTGGAAAAATGTCTCTCCCTTCTCGCTCGTGGATCGTATTTCAATTTCCTAATGCCTAGCGACGCAGTACAAAAGTACAAAATACATTTGCTCACGCCACGCGTGCTATCTTCTTGAGAGAGAAGGAAAAAGAAAAGAAAAGTCGGAACACTAAGAGCTCGCCGCTGCAGTTCATTTGCTTCGAGTTTCTTTTCTTTTCCCCCTGTTTAATCTCAGTTTTCGAAAAACGATCCAAACGTCCTCTCGAGTCGACGAATAATATACGGGCTCAGCTCGAAAGTTACGGATTCTTAATTCGTTATGCGTATTCTTTACTTTTCTCCAGGTTTTTTTCATTCTTTTTCAACCTCGTCTTCACCTAAGAAGCAATTAGACGTACTCAGTCTTTGCGCGATGCTCAATGTGCCTCGAACGATTCGACCATTGAGCAGATCAGTTAGAATTCATTTTTTTTTTCTCTCAAGTGTCTCCTAAAATCCCCCTTGTTTTTTTCCTCTTTTTTTCCTACGACAGACAAGAAATGTTACAAGTGTTTAGAGAAAAATAAAATTTCACCGCGCATCCAGTCAATCGATTTTTGGTATCAGAATCGCACGCTCCACTAAAAAAAGGGTGTACAGAAAGTATCGGTGTTTCTGGTTATTAAATACCAAGTACCGTTCCGATAACTGATAGAATCACTCTGAATAATTGAGATTCAATTATTAATTGCGATAGTTCTACTCCACCTTCAAGCGTGCGAGGAAGTTCCTACAAATCGTCGACTAATTTCGTAGTATCAGTCAATCGAGTACTCGATGAATTTCAACGTAACCAGATCTTACACGCCGATACTCAAGGTACTGTGCGGGCTGTTCCGGAAATCGTGGCTGAGCCAAGAAGAAAGCAATACCTGATGTAAAAACAACGTTGAAAATTTGGTCATTAAATCTTACGAACCATACCATACGAACAAATTTTATTCTACATTTTCCACTTCGTTTTTACCTCGGGCACAGTCTCTCTTTTATTTTTGTAACGCGATTTCCAGAACACCCTGTATATCGGTACGCGGCGAAATTAATACCAGAAATTGTTTTTAAAGGATATGAGAGATTTACACTCTTGTGTATCAAAACTCTTCTTGGCTTCCTTTAGTTTGGCACCCACATTGACGATTGTTCCCATCACGCGTAAACAACAAGCTTATTTTGTAGAACAGCGTGATGAGCACCGTAGCAAGTATTTTTACGTCGAAATACCTCGGTATCTTTTGCAAATCGTTAAAATTATCAAACTTTCGTATACCAAGCGTGTGTTCTCGTATATGTATAAAAAAGAGAATTCTTCCAACTATAATACGACTCATATTGCAAAGGTTTGCGAGCTTTTTACGAAAATCGTGCAAGCTATTTTACGTGTATAGCACACACCCCGTTGAAGGCACGAGTTGCCATTTGAAACGGAATTATTTCGGTGACTTGTGACTTCTTGAAGAGAGATAAATCGAGAGAATAGGATACGTGTTTTCTTTCACCGATAGCCTTAGGAACAACCTTTAGAACGTTACCGATGATTCGAAATGAATAGCGTATAAGCTGTAAGAATTGGGCCATGATAAGTCAAAGGTATGACTTGTATTACAGTTCCTAATTTGATCTCACTTAGCCATGATTGTTCTATAAGAGAATGGACTCTACTTCGATGGGCAAGTCATATATATATGTATATGTAAAAAAAACATTTATATAGTATACTATAATTATGAAGATCGTTAACATTTCACTACGCCTATCACGAATATATTCTATAGATTCTAGTAAGATAATTGATCGGGTGCTTATAGATTCTAATCGAATGATTTTGGTACCCTGAACAATTGCTAACAGTAAGTTTAATTTATTCGAAAGTTAATTCCTGACACGGGGACCGAAGCTCATTGTCAGAATTTAAATATCGACTGCGAAAGAAACGAATTAAAGTAATAATACAAACTAAAATTTATTTCAGTGATCGAGAAATAATAATAAAAAAAAAATATTAATACTTGTAATTGCCTTTGTATTTGATTATTACTTTTAAAGTAAATAATCGACTTCACTTATTGAAAGGTTTCGCACCCATTTCGTGTGTAATGTATATTGTATATGAGTGTCTATGATCGTTACAATATACCAATAAGAAGACATTGCCGATTCGTTCGTATTAGATTTTTACGTGTGCCTTTTTTCCCTCTACCAATTTGCGAGATGCATTTATTATTATTGCTGTTGTTGTTACCAAACAATTTGAACGAGGAAAAGATACTCGACATTCCTAATCAAGGACAGAAAAATGTCACGAAGTAAAAATCTAACTCAATGCACCTCTTATTCCGCTATTAATTGAAAGACACCGATACGAAAGAGTATATTCAATTCGTAAAGTGCAGCTTTCAAGGAAACCTAACGGAAGGATCTCTCAAAAGAATGTATACCTTTCTAGTACTCTACATACTCATTGAGTGAATCACAATATAAAAATACAAATCGAAGATCTCCCCTCTTCTCCTTCGTTCTCATCTATCATTGACTTTCCGATCTTTTTTTTTCTTTTCTTTTCTTTCTTTCCTCTCTCGCTCCTTTGTCATGCAACAATGTCCTTTACAAATGCACTTCATTAGAATAAGTTACTTCTCTTTAACGTTTCTTTCATAAACGGCATGCCTCTCCTTCTGCCGACTCAATTGCTAGGTCTCTTAATTAAACAACGCCCCACGACGACCGTGTGTTCGACTCTGAATATATGTAACAGCAATTGCTGTTTCTCCCTGATTAATTACTGTCTCGAAATGGCAATCGACGGCCATGTGCAGTAGAGCTGTTTAAATATCTTGTGGTGAAAGTAACTATTCTTGAATGTGCGAATCACCTAGTATCACTGACAACTCGATGGTCCATGTACACGTGTGACATAGAGACAATTCGGTCCTAACCACCACGCATGTACAAATAGCCACAGATTGCTATAATACCCCCACCAATAATTGCGGCGCCTATGCCTATTGAAAGGGGCTTAAATAATGACCTCTTGAGCTTCTGCCATTCTTCAGTCTCCTTTTGCCGTCGCTTCATCTCTCGTACTTGTGCCGCCAGACGTTCCTTCTTCTCTTTGTTACGATGACGTACTTCGTTTTTCCTAATTTAATTCAATACAGACATTGGACAGAATAGCAATATACAAAAATATATATATAAATCATAACTTCATATATAGAGCAACTTACACATCTGGACTGGACGGAGGACTATTTGTCTGTATAGAGTTTTCACCGTCACTGGTATTTTCATCGGACACTACAACACCGTGAGAGTTCGTTTCGTGTACACTGTTTGTAATTACTGTTGAGTTTGCTCCAGTTTGCGGAGTGGTAGTGGATGTTTCTGTGTGAACTGGCGGCTCCCTGGGTAACGGTTTATCAGGTGGTCCACTTAATTCGTCTGATATAAGAAAGGAAACGAATGATATTTTGCAAAATACTAAGCTTCGTTCGATCATTGATTATTTACACTTGCTTACCATTTTTTGTTATTGCATTTGGAGTTAACTCTGCCATCATGCTACGTGTTAAGGATTCACCTCTCGGAGGTGGTAAAGGAGGCGGTTCGTCTTCATCCTCGATCGAAGAATTACTAGTACTACTTACCACGTCGTAATGATTTGTTACTACCTCGTTATTAATGTTCTGTAAATTGCACGAAAGTTAGTGACAGTCAAGGATCACAGCGTACCACAGTAGAACAATATTATTAGTGTTAGCGTGCATAACGAAAAAAAAGGAAAAAGAAAGAACGAGGCTTTGCAGTAACAAATATGCGCACGACATATATTCTAATGAAACGTTATCTACTCTGATTGTTAAGTTTGAAGACAGAAACTAATAACATTGTACCACTGTGAATTGGTATTAGTTACCACGTTGTTGGATGGCAATTGTTTCGCTCCTTCGATGATAGCAGCGTACGAAAATCTTAACTGGTCCGGCGTCTGAATTAAGCCCATTCTGTGTCTTCTCATTTCTATTAATACGTCCCTAACATTTACAGAGTTTAGTCCATTTTCTTCGATCTGTAATAGAATAAAACAGAGTCAGTAATTCCGCAGACGTTTATATTTGCATTCGGGTCAATATAGCAACCTACCAAAACAAGGCATGTATCAACTAAACAGAATGTCCCGGATCTTCCTATTCCCGCCGAACAATGCACCACTGGGGGGCCAACGTTTTGATCTAATGCTCCCGACTGCCTAACGTCGGTCAAAAAACGTAGAAATGCTGTGGGACTTTGCGGCACACCAAAGTCTGGCCAAGTGGTATAATGAAAGTGTAATATTTCCCTGCTTTCCTTTGTTTCTAAATCGGTTAATCTATGGGACATACGAACGGCCAATTAGAAATATTCCTTTCAATTTTTTTTGCACGTTGAACGAAATATATGCAATTTGATTCTTCATCAATTTCGTACTTTAATATCCTAGTCGTGTAATCCGACGATTCTGTTTTGCTGACATAATTTACTTTTAAACCAACGTCTGGAAACATCATGGTATTGATCATCGAATCGCCAAGTGGCCAATACTGATGACACTTAACATGATTCTTTTCAATTATTTTGTTTAACATTAACACAGCTTTACAATTCTGCTCCCACACCATTAACCAAAAGTGGCCAGCGGTATTTTCTAACGGTCCTTGAGTAAGGATGTATTGTCTATGGGCTCGATCCACCTGCGACGCAAAAACAAGACAGTGACTCATATGTTTCTTGTCTTACGGATGAAAATAAATTCGTGGAATATTTACCAATATGAGGTTGGCATTGATGTAATCGCACGGACCTCGTTTCAGAATAATCCTACTGTGATCGTACGGCAGAACGTCTCTGTAACGATTCAAATGTTTGTTCTGCGGCTTCTTCGATTCGTTGTACGTGTACGTAAAGTTGCTGCACTCGTTGCGTATGTGCTGTAAACACAAAGTTTTCTCGATTAATAATTGGCTTTCTTTAACATCTGTATGGTCCCTTAAAGTAACGTTGATAATGTGTAAAAACGTTATCGATCATTATTGTCAACAGCAAAAATCGTGTGCGGCACAGAGTAAACAATTCCCACACTCCTACCTATGCTAGAAACCGCATCACTAAATATATACCTGCCGCGTATATTTTAAACCAAGACATTCGGCCTTGACAGTAAAATCACAATGCACCTACTATGCAACGTTCAACGATTTATCCGTGAAAATCGTACGGGAATTAAGAAACATCCGGCGTGAATGTCTATCGCAGAAAACCGTGCGCGTTACGAGGCGACGAAATAAAATACATGCCGAAGTTTTTTGCGCCCCGTTATCGTGTACACAATCGCAATCAAGTTGCACGGCAGATCAGATCTATTTGTAGACCATAAATTAATCGAGCACGTTGCCGCGGGGAAATGGAGAAAAAGTAAGAGACCACGAAGGAAGTCGATCGCGACTGTGAACGGTGCGCACGATAAATAAATGAAGCCCCGATAACAGACGTGTGACAAATATGTTGCCGCACAGGTTTCCCATTCAACAGCAGGCCCGTTGTTGAAAAGTTCGCGAGCGTACGCAGACGATAACGCGTGCCACTGTCCACGTTACGATTTTCAATCGGCAGCGAACGTATCGTCGTGCGAGAAGAGAGGCGAGGGTGATTCCATAGTCGGTGCATCATATTATTGGTGCACCGTGCGGCCGTGTCAGCGCGAAACAATTTCACAATGCAATCCTGTTCCCACCGAGCGGCATAGAGAGGGCTGACACATTCGCGGGCAGGAACCATTCGTTTCTCGGGGAAACCGGAAGGAAAGACGCAAAAACGGAAGAAGAGTGGAAGGGGCAACCTTTTACCTGATAGAGGATCGCCCAGGCTCCTTTCGAGTTGATCTCAAGATACTCGGTTTCGACATTGCTGATCCCTTGCTCGCGCGTCTCCTGACTGGTCATTCTGTCGGCTCGAACGCGACTCTGTCTCTCCGGCGCTCGAAAACGGCAAAACGAGACGAAGCACGCGAAGAGGCTGGGTCCCGGCCGCGCGCGATCTTGCTCTTTCTGTATCCAAGAAAAAAGGCGTCTCAGACACGGAACGGTGCCATGCGTGACGCGGATTCTTGCGAAGGCCAGCCCCCGCCGCACAGAAGACTAAAACGCGTAGACCACGGCTCACGGGACGTACGATTATCCTCAGCTCTCTGCAGTACACACCACACCGCTTACGAACCCAAACACTACCGATCGCCTGCGCCGCTGCTGCTACCAGCGCGAAATGCTAGCCAACGTGCTGACATCTTCGGGAAACCGAACTTTCTGTCCCGTTCTTTTACTACATCCCTCTTTCTTGACGACCAATAGGGGCGCGGCAATGGCCGCAGCCATATTGCCGAGGGTTGCGCGTGCGCGCTGTCGAGCGGCAAAATGAATTTGGCACGGAAGCACGGCTTTTTAAATTTCGCGTGTGACCACTATTTTGAGGTGTCTAAAGCTGTTGCGCGTGATTAGCTTGATGATAAAATATGGAACATTTCTTTCGAAACAGCTATTTTTTGTATATAGAGATGTACAAATGTGGTATCGATTTTTACTCGGAATTTTGTAATTATTTATAACATTCTAGAATTTGTATTCCACGAATTTTTGCGGCAGATTCTAATGTGATTAAATCGCAGACAAAGTGGAATATGCACTTTGCTACAAAGGCGACAGAATTCTATTTTCAATACTGATACTTGCAAGGAAATTGAAATTATAGGAAGTAATTCATTGTTACAAATAAGTGAATGCTGCATTTGATAGTTACAATTTAAGGGGAAGACTTATTTTATAGTAACCTGGACGAAAAAACATACTATTAGGTTTAGAATAGAAATCTTATTCTCATGTAATTTATAAAAATGTAATAAATATTTGTGATTAAGTCAAACAAATATATGTAGGTAACCATTAGCGAAGAAAGTCTAAAGTATTTACATGTAAGCTTTATATAGTGTTACGACGATAAAACGTTTCCTGAGATTATACCTGCTGCTTTAAGCAAAAGATATTATTTCCGTTTTGCAATTTTTGATGGCGTTTCGTCGTTCGCTTCACTTTCCGTGCTTTTTCTCTTAGCTGATTCCGCCGACCCCTTCTTCAACCAAGAAGCCATAAAGCTAGTAGGGTTGCCTTTTTTCTCTATTCTGCATGTAATGGAATTAGTAAATCAATAGTCTGGGTATGCCACTTCACGGGATTAAAAGTTCATAATTCTAACAGCAAAACGTTAATTACTATATGTATATACGTACGCGCTCTTTGTCTCCTTTCTGCAATCTTCGCTTTTACATAATACATTGTTTACAACAGTTGAGACTGTATGCCAACTTAAATCACCGTTTGATAACGTTAACTTGTTTAACATGTCAACAGCCTCGTCTACTGGGAGTTCTCCATTTAGCCAAATCTATTGTGAAATGTATAAATATACTGAGAAATTAAATTACTTTTATAGAAAACGATAATACTTTCTTATACGAACTATATTCTCAACATCTGTATATATTTATTCTTAATTTTGTATAAAAACCTGAGATTCTTCATCTGTGTTTAAAAATACAGGCACGCGATTATGCATCCAAGATAAAACACTGTTCGACTCAGTTGTAATCATTGTACAGCTGTATATTGTTTTACCCTAAAACACAATTTGCTCTTATAACGCTCTTAAATAAAATTAAACCCTATATATAAGAAAATGATTAATCCTCACGTTTTCAGTTCTGAATCTATTAAAAATTCCTGCCATTTTTAAAACTTTAAATCCTTTCCATCCAGACTCTTCTGACCATTCATCTTTCCATGTCGTACAATTGTCTGCCCTCACGCCCTTCTCTTGACCAGCATATATATAATACGGTTGCGCTTTTTCTTTCTTGTTCTTCTTGGCTTTCCATTCATAGTATCCTTCGCAGATCACAATACATCTTTTCCCTTTATGAAGCAGTGGGTTGTATAATTTAGAAGTCTTAATATTTTCCAGGCGTGCATTGTGCGTGGACAACCTACATTTCTTGTAATCTCCCTATGAAATTGTAAATATTTCTTTCATTTGTACACGAACGAAACAGGATTAAATTAAAAAAACACAAAAGAAAAAATAAGAATTTTGTAAAATACGAATCAAGACTCATTATAATCTCGTTACAAGATACGATAAGCGTTCACTTTGTTTACGATTCGAATGACCGCGCATTTTTGCATCGCTCATTGTCAGTCGATGACAATTAAATGGCAACCACGTGAGTGCAACCCCACTCGTGAAACGTCAATCGACGTAACCTTGTTTGTAAACACTGACCTCATGCCAGGGTGGAATGATGCTCCACATCATAGCGCATAGGACTCTTTCGTCCTGCTTTTTAAAATACGAGCCAGCAACAATGCACGGCAGTGCATCTTTAGGCCCGATATTCGTGGAGGGAACGTATTTAACTTCGCTCTCGGTCCATGGCACTGTGCGTTGGTGCCCCTTTGCATCCTTGTAACCGCAGGCACGGCACAAAGTTTCCGGATTCAGGGAACTGCAAAATCATTGGAAAGATTATCGTTTCGATTGTCGTCGGCAGATCGTGATTCTTGCGTGTCATGAATTAATTACTGTAATTACGTGACTGGTTTACTTACCAAGCTGAACGACCACACATGTTTCTCGCGCCACTTTACCTGGAAGTGAACTGCTGCCATCTGCAGCGCGAGACATTCATTTATTTGCGTTTATAGGTTTATTTGCATTTTTATTTACAAAATCAAGTTGATACAGCGTGAAAATCATGCAGCCACATATTTGTTATTCTTCTTAGTATAATAAATTATCTAGGAATTAAGTTGCTCCCCTGCATTCACTTTTACACCCTTGCATCCCTTGGTGCTCCGTGGCATCCCCTTTTGTACGCGACTATCACCTGTTGCATGTAATTATTATTTAAATTGTTTTCTTTCTTATTTCTTCCCTTTTCATTTGACACCTCGTAGATTAAAAGATAATCAACAGGAGGCGAGATACAAAAATTATAATTTGTCGGTAACGCTGTTAGTGACACGGGAATGGTACAGGGGCTCTAGAGCCCTACAGCCAAATAAAAAAGTACGTGGCGCCATCTCGCGTTTGCGGCGTTTCGAGCAGTTTTCTGTACCTCCAAAACCGATTCCCTGGATTACATCGTTAATATAATCAATTGCGTTTTTCTCGGCTTCTAGCGTGTATTTTTTAACCGGACCGCTCTTAACTTAAAGCTACGAACCATAGGTATATGCTGCCACAGATTTCAATAATATGGCATCTGTGGTTTGAAAGTTATAAACAATTAAAAAATCGGCGAAAATGCACTCCGAGTTGTTGCACTTATTGTGGTTTCTAGAGGCGCTACATTAACGATTGGGTGTTTAAAATGATTGTAAGAATTGTAGACTAGAAAGAGATTGTTTCTTGAATCGAGAGGTTTAATTTAAGTCGTCGTTGATGAAAATCGGCCGAGTTGAAGGCGAAATAATTGAATTTGTTTAATAGTATTATAATGAAAGAAACATTAACACTCATTTTAAGGTCAATAAATGTGAAAAATGTTCATTTGTCAAATATACAAAATGGACACAAACAAATACTTGCCACGAATAAAATTATTCATCCTTTATCTAAAAAAAAAAAAAGAGAAAAATGCTTGAGTACTCCTAATCGGCTTCTCGAGTTAGCACAATGTTACCAATTATAGTCTGTACTTTAATATAACTATAATGCCTGTATTCAATTTCAACGATTAAGTCTAATGTTCTTGCATGACACCATTATTAGCCTTAATATGTTAATTTTATTTAGTTTCCAGTATAATGTACGAAATGTGATTCTGGTGTGTTAGAACTTGACCCAATAGCACATTCCGTTGGCTTCTCGTAGTTGCACGTATGTAAATGCAATTTTCCGATTGCATTTGTCTTTAAATTATATTCACGTGTACCCAACGCCGTTCGCCGGAGAAATTGCAAAGACAAGAAAAAAATCGACGATCGCTTTTCAGCCGAAGTTCATTAGCGCTGTGCAAATTGGAGCCTGTACATACCTCAACGAGCGGCAGCGTGTTAATAATTTCTAAAGGTAAAACGAATCGAGTTCGCTCGCATGGCCATTCCTGGTGCATCTGTACGCCTACAAATGGAATGTGTCCCTTCCCCAATCTGTTGTCCATTGTTAAGCGACTGGGCGAGGTTCGATTCAAAATCGTTTCAGAATTTAATAATTTCATTGCCCGCCGACAAACTAAAGATGATTTTCTTCTTTGGAAAACAACTGTGGCTGTGACAGCTTTTATGTTTAGATACTATTCTGTTTCTCTATTTAGTAACAGACTCTCCATAAATTCTTTTCTACTCTGCTAATGAATTTTCCGCCAGGCGTGATAATACCTCCATTGGCATTCAATTAAATTCCGATCGAGCCGGGTTTACAGTTTAAATGATAAATTACTCTTGGTGTTCGTAATCATTGTCTCCTTGGATTTTTCTGCCGGTGTGCCTCGAGCTCTGTCCCAGTTGTGGTTTTGTCTTTTTTCCGTATACATTGCATGCACCATTAACATTCCAGGATACTTCCAGGTGAAGCACGAAAGTCTGAAGGAGCACTTTCGTTCCTAGTTCGCCCCCCCTTAAAGTCCTTCTTTATCTCTCCCGAATTCCTGAACGCCAACTCATCGTGGCCGATTGTTATGTTGATTTGATGCCACGTTAGGAGCGAGGCATGCACAAATGACATAAATATGTATCTACCGCTGTAATTAATTAATTCGATTAACAAAAAACAATCAGAATACAATTTAGTCTTCCAAAAGATTTCTCCTAATTAAATTAACCCTTTCATGGTTGAATTTCATAATTTCTTTTTGTCAATTATCCATCGATCATAGTTTCTGCAATTAATGTCAACTTCAAATGAAATTCTCTTCCAATATTCGATAGGGATGCAATCGTCTGATCACGAAAGCGTTAAAACAGTGAGAAGCTGTACAATTCCTAAAGAATGAAGGAAATATTTTTGAAAAAATGTTTTATAATTAAAGGGTATAAACCAGTTCTAATTCGATAGTCATTGTCAGACACGGTGTTAATTAAGAACCGTTATTTCCCGTTGGCTTTAAACTAGAATGCTAATCAAAACTCATTGCGAATATGCACCGGTTTACACCAGCCATTCATTGTGCATACAGCGTTTATCCTGGGATTCGATGCAAAATTGCTAATCGCGGGTCGAAACGACGCAAGAAATATAAATTAATGCTCTACATAAAATCGCGAACAGAATATCATTCGCATGACAATCGTAAATAATGTAATTAGTGATGTAACTTTCAGGACAACCCCCCCACCTCTTTCTTTATTTTACCATTTCATTGTAATTTACCATTAACGAAGGTAATCGTTAAGTCACCAGACAGGCTGGAATTTTTCTGACGTATCGTAAAAGTCAACACGCAGGATGAAACAGTAGTATCATCGATGAAAATGGAATCTTATTTGCGTGCAGCATCATCGAGGACTTCCCAGGTGTAACTTGATTTACGCTTAGTTCAAACATCGCGTCACGCCTTACAGTTTCTAGGAAAGACAATGATTTTATTTGCATTCTTTCCTACTCGCTTCATTTTTTGCACCCCGAGGAATTATAAACGGTCTCAGATTTATGGGTGCAAGAAGTTGTTCGTGTTAATTAAACTTACGTGTACTGCTTCAAGCGCCATCGGGTGCTCGATATTTATTAAACCATAGTTCACTGACTTAACAAGAACGCTGTAAAAAAGGGAAAGGACAAAATTGTTGTCTACATACAAAAATTACATACATACATACAAAAATACATTCCAAGGAAATACAGCAAAGAAGAAAGAACGGTTTTGCGGGGCAAAAATAGTTAAACCATGGAATGATCGATAGATTCACTGCAAACGTCGAATGGAAGCGCGTTATCTCGGCTGGAAATGGAATTTCACTGGTGTCTGGCGTGGTTCTTTTGTGCCTCTAGACTTAGACGATTTCGAGAGACCGGTTTCATACGCAGGTATTCGCGAACCTGCCGGCACATCCCCCCTTTGGGCGTTCGCTAACGATGCAGATGAGAATGGTGCGGAGGGACAAGAGTAACTGGTGCGTTCCACACGAACGGGAAAGAATCGTAATTTATATAGAACCGGTCGTAGGTGGTGCCTCTCATTAAGGCGGAGGAAATGATCGTGGATGAATGAACGGCGTCGCGTGGGTGGATGGGATTGCGGAGGAACAACCAGAACGAAAGTGAAACGCTCTCCTTCTGTTCGATAATAATTCGTCGTTCTGCGTGAAATCTGCTGAATGAAAAATATTAGTGCATTGAATCATTGAATGATTTACGATTTCAAAATATGGTGGTCTCGTGTAAAATACGCGTAAGTTGATATCGTTGAGAGGATAAATGAAACTGATAATTTTTTATTTAAATTATTTCTTCATTGAGAAATTGTTACTAAATTATTTTTCGTTTCTTTCTTTTCTTCAAATGGTTCTCCATGAAAAGTATTGGAAGATTAATTTTACCATTGCTCCACGCACCTATGTACACTCGAAACTGAATTATTTCACACCCCCTTTTTACAAATAGTCCTCCATGAGAAATGCCTCGATTCGACGTCTGACATCGTTCTTTCAGGTAATCGAAGACACGAAATCCGGCCAGGTGATGCTGTAATCAAGGTAAAGATCAAGCGATTCTCGACGGTCTCGTGTGATACACGATACAGCCAGCGTTGTATTACTCGATTCTGAACTTGGTAGCGGTTTATGTATATGTATGTCGTTTTTCTATCGACCTAGATGCCTTCAGTCCGAATGAACCCGAACGAATCTGTACCATAGTTCAAGACTTCGTGAAGTAACCAGGGATGAATTATTCGTCGTTGCATTACAATATCAACTTTTTTTTTCTTCAATTCTGTTGGCTGTAAAAAGTGTGCAGATGATAGAGAGAGAATAACATTAGTCCCTTGCGTTACATTCAGCGGGCATGTAATCACTCCACTAACCTTGGATTTCATTGGGATGGCAATTTAGATTTTTACCGTGCTCCGAAAGCTCTTGTACCTGTTCCTTTACGTATAATACAATACGCCGAGGTAATTTGTTCAAGCGAGGCGGTACCACGAGCGTCGTTCAACAGGAAAGAAAAAATCGGCGAAAAAAAGCGTAATAAGCCTGCAAGAAATCGCTCAAGGTAAACGTCGCTTCAACTGGTATGCTTGACCGATTCCCCTTCTTCTTTCACCCTTTTTCTCGCTATGACAACTTCCTTCATCGAGCCTCCTTCTGAAACACCGTGGACGACGTGAAAGTGAGGGGACAGTGGTGCTCAGATTAAAAAAAGGGACGCCCTTTCACCTGCGAAATTGTACAATTAAATTGACAGTATTTTCAGAAGAGCATTCGAATTTATACTTTGAGAGGAAATGAAATAAAAATAAAAGTTTTCGTTCGCTCGATCAATGCCCCCTTTTTTTCAATATTCCTTTATATCAGTTTTTAATACTAAAATAGCTCAGCAACCTAAAAAAAATATAATAAATATAAAAGCGAGAACTTTACCAATTTATACTTGTGAAATATTGAAGTAAAATTAAAAAGCTCACCGTCGTTCATTGAATGTCTTCTTTTCTTCTCCAATATTTCTAAGTATCACTTTCTTACTTATATTATAAGTTTGTAACTTATCCCGGATGCAAATCGCGTAAGAGGCGATCCCGCCGATTGAATCGTCCGTAATATGGAATCGTTCTTCTTGGGTTGGCAGTCGTCATCTGCCTCGTGATTAATTCGGCTTGATACCCGCCGACACCTGGTGTGCCACGACTTTGGTGAACACTTTGGTGGGGTCTTGGGAGTCTCGTGGAGGCGCGCGAAACCAGAGACTTCAGTTGTCACTGCGGCACCAGCCGAGTAACATTGCGTTGTTTAAATACTTCCACGAGGATTTTGAAGTGTTGCTCCTTCGTCTGGTTCGCCGATAATTCCAAGAGAAAACGAACTTATTAGTGTCGCGAAGGAATATCAATCGATTTCACCTGGTTCGTGAATCAACAAGTGTTCACCACCACGTGTCTCGCGTAATATACATATACCGAAAAAAATTATTCTCTCGTTAAAAATGAGTTTTTCTACTTGACCAGCAATCCATCGAGAAAGGATTGTCCGTTCTCACAGAACTTCGACTGGACCGAAGACCAAAGTGTAATGTAAATAATTGGACAATTTTTTTTTACCGTTTCGTTCCATACATTTGTAAACGACGAAGAAGAAGAGCCATGAGAATTTGATCGGTGTATTTAGAAATTATGTAACCAGCCGTTCAGTGTGTACCTATTGTTATATTTTTGCCCGAGTCAATTCTTCGGGTACCGGCAACCTGATAAGTCACAGAGGGATCTATATACCGGTGGTGTGCGAAGCAAATCGCTGGAGAACGTTTTTCTGCGACACTGTACAGACGATCGCACAGATCAAAGGTATTTATGCTGGCAATTTCTCCCAAGTTTCACTCCCGCGCGACGATCACGGTTTATACTGTAAAACGACTAGGAATTTATTGGAGCGAAGTAACGCGAACGTTCGTTTGTATATACTTACGCATTAAGTCAGCAGCTGCACGGTGTCGTAAACGAAAAAAAACATTTGTCTTTTGCGATAATGCCTGGCGCAATAAACGGGCGAAAACGAAGGTATTCCATTGGAGGCGAGGTATAAAATTTCTTCCTTTTCGAATGGACTGCACACCTGGTTCTTCTTCTTCTTCTTCGTACTGAGAATTTATTGGCATTCTTGCTTCCCTGAAAAAGCAGGGAAAAAAATTACTTTTTTGTTTCTTTCAAGTGGATTGACGCACTACCTTTTTATAGCCTGAATTGATAGAAAAATACACAATGCTATCATTATTGTCATTGTATTGTGCAGTCATCCTCAGCTGCTCAGTTGCAAATTATACGATTCGAAGCACAGTAATTTGATTTAATTTCGTTTTCTTTGCGAAATTTGCGTATGCTTTAATTCTCCGATAAAGTATACGTACAAATACGGTATTTGAATGATTGTTACGAAAGAGCAGACAGCCACAAATATTCGCAGCGATTCAATAGCCGGCCACGAATCGCACGGAAGATCGGCTTAGGACGAAGAAGCGAAATATGCTTTTCATTCTGCATTGTGCGCGTTCAAAGGGGCGAAGACCGGGATCCTTCCGGCGATATTGCCTCTTTTAAAGCTCATTTCGAATGAAAGACAGCGCACAATAGCCCGTAAGCGGCGCGATATCGTACTTTACAGACCTCGATAACAGTCGCACGTTCATGAACCCTGGGAACGCTTTGTAACTGGAGAATTTAATTAGAACAACGACAGGTCGCACGTGCTGAAGGCTTCTCGCGCTGCAACACGGAATTACCCGAAGTGTCTGGAATGCGTTGGATTATTGTTAGTCAACGTTCGAATTCTTTTCCTGCTTGTGTCGTTCACCTTTGTATATATATATGTAGTGGGCCAAAGAAGAGATAGTATGATATTTTTTTTCTTAGTTACTCTGCTTCGAACAGTACAGCAGTTTATTCGCAGGCGGAATAAAACGCGGATAAAATGAATTTCAATATCGCTAGACATGACTGCAACTGTAGCAGTAATCTATTCTAATTAGGATAAGTACGTCCGCGTAATTGATGGATTTTTAATTGAGTACAATTATTAAATCTGATTGATGAATCGCACGCGATACAATGTTCATCGAGGCGATGCTAATCGCAAAGGGGATTCGTTAGATTAATTGTTGCACATTTATCTTGGCTTCATTTTTTTAGCACGCTAGGATTTCGCTGCACTTAATTGCAGGTAGAAAAGTTTAATGTGACTGATAGATGGCACGGCGATAATAGCTGCATATTTTCATGCCAAGCTTCTGCCAATTTTTAGTATCGTTAGCATTTTCTTTTCAAGCGTTCCTTGGTTTAACGTAAAGTTTACTGCAACTCATCATTGCGTGGTAATGCAACGACGTTAAGAAAACAAATGAGCTACGTATTTTTCGCATTCGACAAATTTCATCAGTCACATTTTCTACTAAAGATGGGAACGTACGGGTAAACATGTTTGTTTAACAATTGACGTAGAACCGTGGTGCAACAAGCAGAGGCTTTCCTTGATATTCTGCAATTAAATAACAGCAAAGCCAATGCTGCGAAGCATACTTGACGTATCCTATTTCGTCGTAAACGGACCAAAACAACTGCGCAAACAACATCTTAAATAATTATCCCCGAATTCCGCGAGCTAATAAATTTACGCAAATGTCTCTGCACGACGGGAGATTCTGAATAGAAAGTATTAGCATTTCCTTTCGGCACGGCGTTATATAATTTCATAACTTTCCCATCCTCCTCATATGCTAGGTCGGCGGTTCTAGATTTTTGGCAGACGCGCATCTATGTTTACCGCGTAACACAAAAATAGAACGCCACAGGTTCAGTCTCGTTTCCCACAATCGAGCCGCGCGAATTTTACGGGGTGATCTACTTTACGATTGTCAATGGTAAAAACAGGCGAGACACGCAGATAAAACGCGGGAATTACCTAAAAAAAAGAAGAAGAAACAATGCACAATAATGTCTCTACTCGAGCCATCTATCCTCGTTAGGCATTCTTTTGTCTTAGCAAATCGCCGGGAGTCTCCCCAGCGCGTGTTTCCGCAATTACTGCCCCTCTTGGCACCCGAAGGAAAAACGGATAATTATACGTCGTTAAACATTTTTTTCTCCTTCTGATAAGTCGCAACAAACTATCGGAATTATAATGTGAAAGGAATCGAATGGAAATTAATTCCGAGCTGCGCTACATCTCGACGTCAGGTAACGCAAGACGTCATTGCGCGAGTACCTGCGTGTCCTGGCGAGCAGCAAGTACGTGTGTACCGGCGGATTGTTTAATTGATACGGGAGCAGGAGATAAACGTATGGGTATGGCGGGATTTTCTAGGCGTTCGCGAATCTCCCGGAGTTCAGTAAACCCCCGGTCACGGTGACGTGAACTGTGTGCGGCGCATAAAGGGGCTTTAATGGAGAAATGACTTATTTCCAGCCGTGAACCGAACACCGGCCCGGGCATAGGTAGGACACATCATTGTACCGAGGCGCAACGCGTCACAGTTTCATTGCGTTGCGTGCCATATTGCGCAATGGTCGTCGGTATTAACTTCGGATCTTGCAACGTGAAAGTAAAGCCGCGTTCACAGTCGTCGTATAGGAGACGGGGGAGAAAAATCTTGCTCCGGTTGCGCTTCGATGATTAATGAAAAAAAAATGAAAAAATATGGTCCATTGACGTAACTGGTCGCTACGAACATCGAGGGGTCGTCTGAAAATTATTCCCGCTGTTGGTCAAAGCATGACGCGTATGGATATCCGAATATGTAATAAAATGTTTGGCAAAGATATGTCGAAATTCCGTCTTGTTGTTTTCAAGAGTTGTGTTCAAATATCATACTTGTAGGTATCACCCTGTGGATAAATAGAAGAATTATGGCGATAAATTAACACGGCAAAATAGAACCGCAAGGTTTCTATGTTTATGCTTTTAGTTATTCAAGTTTCAGCGAAGGTAATACGTTCTACGCGAAGACATAGTAGAACTGTATTTCGAGACTCTTTGGTTTGGTCTGGTATGGTAGTCAGCTGTGAATTAATTTGAAACGAAGCTATGCAGCAGCAGATTGTGCATTGTGGCTTGATATTTGATACGCGTAGTTCGCGAAACGAAATTTAATTGAGCACACTCCTTATCGCACGAGGTCAGGGCAATGGGACGAACGACGTCGAGCGATGCTCGTACCGCAGTTCCCACGGGAAAAAAGTCCCTTTTTTTCTTAAGGTCGTCTAGGAGGATTGCAGAGGGGCCATTCACAATCTCCCGCGGAAACATTTTTCACGCAACGAGGTGTGACGCCTCATTATCTTGTAACTTCGAGTGATTCATAAAGGTCAGGTGGCTTGCTGACCTTACGTGTATGCAACTGCGGCTGATTGTATAATTGCATATTATATTTCTCCCTTTTTTGATTAAGTAGCATTTGACAGTACGTTTCTCATAGTTTAAGTGAACTGTAAATATTAAGGGCATTCCAAAATTTATTTACTGCATATGTCCAATTTGGGCGAATGATATGCAGACAGGCAGCTAAAAATTATTACGTATAATAAAATATTGAAATTCGTAATAACCTCTGGTTGCTATTAAAATCTCATCGGTTCACTCTTATTTGCCCGTTACTTTCGCACTCCTGTGAGGCACGGAATTAATTACAAGCGTGCAACGTTTATCAAAAATTCTAGTTCATTCATTTTGGATAACTTCGGTTAATTCATTTAAATCAGTCGATGCTTTTATTTAACTGCCCTCTTTGCATCATTTCATAATCACTTTTATACTTCCCATGTGAATATAAATAGTATTCGCTTTTTCCCTATTCGTATTGCCGCAACTGCACATTATACGAAGCTAACGTGGAAGATATTTATGATGATAATCTGGAAATACGAGAATTGTAATTGGAATGATAAAATATAAAAATGAGATTGAAACTTAGTACATACAAACTAACGATCGGCTGGTCGCATTTCTGTGAAATCGTTTGTCAATCCCAGAACACTTTACGTGCGTTTACTTATGTACGTAGAACTCCATTAGCCGCGATCCAGCATTGCATTTCGAAACGTTCCACGTCCAATGTACATACATACATACATACATACATACATTGAGTGACGTTCGAAACGAGCAAACCATTAACAATTCATACACTTCGTAGTACAGAGCACTCCTGAAACAGCAATTGATACAAATCGATGGGTTTGGAAAGCGGGACGAATATTCCCCGGTTGACGATTTCCCTCCGTTTTCCAGAAGTTTACGGGGTGACGGATCGCAAGCGCACGTGACCGGACACGTGGATGGGGCATCAGAGAAATCGTGAAACTCCGATCACAGCAATTCCCTGGTCGTTTTCCTTCGATCGGAGCGTGACTTGCAGCGTGTCTGCGAGGATTAAGAGAAATTTCCCTTCGATCTGTCGCCCTGCAAATCGAATCATCGTCGCCTGTTTCCTGCGACTCGTAACGGCGATTCGCGTGAATCGCAGGTGTGCTCCCGGGAAGTCGACGATTTGCGGTTCGAGGATCAAAGAGACGGTGTTACGCGTCTGTGGCGAAACCGTGATATGAGCTGACACGGGAATTCAGGTGCGAACGCGCACAACTATTTAGTTGGAATTGAGATTGCGTCATTCCTTCGGCGAAAGTGATACTCTCGTAGCGGCACATTTTTGCGGCTACGGTAAAAGCTGGATTATATGCAAGAAAAGATTGGCTGGATATATGCATGGCGTTCCGAACCGGAATATCGGCGTGACTAATTTTGATACAACGATGAAACTCTTTTATTTTTGCCTCTTCTTAATGAAGTTTTTACTGAAGCATTTGTGAAATTTTTCTGATTAAAATGGGACCAAGCACGAAATAATTTCAATTGATACTGATTAGATGCGTATCGCAACGTACAAAAACAGGGTACTCTTATTAAAATAATAGTTAAAGGATAATGTCAAATAATAAAGTTATAAATAGTAAATCTAATAATACAGTAGAAGCTGAATAAGTAAAGTATTTTTGAAATAAATGTCACTGAACTGAAAGGTGAAAAGTATTTTCTAAATAAACAAAATATTTCATTTCCATTTAATTGACCGTTCATTTGATAGAAAGTTTGATTAGCTGCCTTCGGAGCACTTTTCTGCCCTTTATGTTGAAGTTGTTCTTGTTTAAACCGGGCTGTGATAACCGAGACTCCGCCGTGTAATTAATTAACCAGTAATTCAGTATCATGCTTTCCTTTCGTTTGAAATCGAATAAATCGAGTCGACGTTTTCCCGTAATTTTGCAGCAATCGGAAGTGGGAAAAGAAGGAAGTGCAGGATGCAAGGCGAGGTGCGCGCGCAGCCCTTAGACCCGACGACTTACGGGGCTAACACGATGCAACCAGATGAAGAGATTCAGTACGCGCCAAGGAGCCGTCCTGTCAGCTTTTACGATAATTTTAAGGTGAGCCCCTTCGTCGTGCCACGTGTCATTGTTTACGTTTCCATTCTGACATAAAGACAGTGTAAACGACTACTACGGTTGCGGAGGACACATTAGGTACGAACGATTAAGAAACATACTTAAGTTAACTTTAATTAAACTTGTCATTCGTCAACTTTAATCGTTGTGCACGGTTAAAATAATATTTAACCGTATTTAAATAATCGTTGGACGATTCGTTCGATTAAAGATAAAACGTAATTGCTGATCATTTAGCAATCTACTGAATTCGATTGATTCGCCGGGCTCGTAAGGAGACGCTTATCGGTAGTCCGACCACGAATTTGGTCGGATAAAAATCGAGAGTGAGACACGGCGAGCGAGAATCGATTCGTGCGCGCACAAGTAAAAGCTGTAATCTACATAAATTATAATGGTTTGTTCATTCAAGAATGTGCTTAATGGATAATGTCATAATTGCGTTGGAATTTCACGTGAAACGAGGCAGAAATGTGAAACACGCTGGCTATAAATCAGCATAATTTCATCGCGAGACTTTCATTCTTACCTATTCAGCAATTGGGTTACATTATTATTATTCGTATACGCACACCTGATGAACTGATCATTACTATTTACCTAATTAATTTTTATATTATCGCACCGTGAACGTACTCACGTAATTACGAATTGGACTCGTTTAAAGTGTGTAACGTTTGCATTTTTCTATTCCACTCGCCAGGACGTGCCAATGGTGACACCTTGCGTGACTTCCGCTTTGAGTGCAGACAATTTGAATCAAGTTCGTGACAACAGTATCAGTTCGCCGATGGCCACGGCCAATAATAATAACAATATTAATAATAATAATAATAATAGGGTGAGCAGCGCAGTCAGTGCTGGCAACGTGTCGAAAATCCACAGCATCAAGGTTACTGGTACGTTCAACGACCGTCAATTCTTTTTTTTTAACGTAATTAATTCACGAACGAAAATAATCATTAGCGCTCGATAGAACGCATTGGTATTAGTTTGTATTGAAAGTATTGAAAGAAATTAGTATTGGAACCCCGTTGATGAGCTCAATGGTATCAAGCCGTCCGTTTTAAAACACTATTTTCACCCGTCGAAAGTATTAAGACGATCAATTAATTGCCCACGTGAGATAAAATTGGATGCTCCACCGTGCTATCCTGGGAAAGTTATTCAGCTGAAAATAGAACGGTCGCGAGTGAAATTCGGTCGTCACTTTGCTAGCGCCAGGTATAATACGAAACGAACTTTCTCGAATTTCATTTTGCTCGTTGCGCCGATCAGCATGCTGGCAGGACAAAGCCATCGGTGAAATATTTCGCGCGCTTTCTAATCGTGCCATCTTAAAAAAAAAAAAGAATACAATGTACGGACAACGGGGCTTAGTGTAGGATATTCAATTACGACTATAATATAAGCCATGGAATTTCTTCCAATTGCTCTGCTCGTCGGAAAGGTTTATTATAGCAACAGCAATTGACCATTGCAGGGGCAGTGTCGACGGGGAACATTGGAAGAATTTATCGACCCGAGAAAGAGAAGGAGTTGGGTCGTGCCCCATCGATGGCCAATTGTTTGTCAACCACGGTTCCCGTTAATCTGGCAGCCTCTCAAATTGCGGGTCGCCATACACCTACGAGGAATTCCCTCAGGCACAGCAGGATGATCGTGCTTCACCGTAGCGGCCATCGTGAGTACACAATCACCTTTCTTACCTGGCCTGTTAATCTCGCCTCGTTAAATTTCCACGGTGCGCCGAACGTTTCCGTAAAATTCTGGACTGTTCACCCCGTAGCTACGGGGACAAGAGTTCGGTCTCTTTTGATGGCGTGAATTTTCAACTGAATTGTAAATTAAGGAAGTGCGGAGCACAAACTGGAGCAAGGATGAAAATTGTATTTTCTTTTGGCTTCGTTGATAATCTTCTACCTCTGATATCTTTTTTTTGTTATGCTGTTTACGGTCGAATGCTTTGTATCGAGCAATCGAAGTTGCAAGGTGTCGCACTCCTTTCTTAATTTCTCGTTGGATGACTCGATTTCTGCTCGCTTAGAAAATTCGGTGGCCGTTTTAATTTTGTAGAAGGAAGACATCGAGAGTGTTCCTTTTACACAAGGAAAAACAGTTTTCCTTGAATTTGATGAATTCTCTAAAACCCATGCGATTCATACTTCTTGGTTTGCATTGCTTAATCCCTGTATTTTTTTTCTGCCGACTATTTAATCAAAATTTCGAAACATGGATCTCCTTGATTGAAATGCCTATCATAGTCAGCGAATATTAGTTACCTCGAAACTGCTCGACGAATGTTTTACATATTTAGCAAAACAGGTTCTTGTAACGTGTGCGCGGTTTCCACAATCATAATAAGGAAATACGCCGACCCTGTCACAGACAGATCAAATCAGTGGTACAGGAAAAAAGTGTAGATATTGAAAATAAAAAATCCCATAACTTGTAACTGCTGTTGGAGCTGCTTGCTTCGACGCAACAGTCTCGATGAAACAACGATTCGTATGATTAAACGTCTCCGTAAAAAATCACTCGGCAACGTTTCCTCCTTCCGTGGTGCAACAATGCAAATAAGTGTAACTGTTGATTAGCGAAAGCAACGATCGGAACGATGCATGCAGATAATAGTTGCACGTGGAGGATGCTCGAATGTCACTGTGCGGCCTTTCGCGTTTGCAATAAATATTCTTCGAAATACGAGGAAAGCGAAATGTTGTCGAAAGCGATTAATACTTTATATCGCGTTCAACGGTATCCCCTGGAGATTTTTCCGCTTATGAAATTCAATATTGGCGGATCTGAAATTTAAATTCGCTGGATCTTTCGAAATCGAAATTCAGCGAAGTTCGATCACGCGTGTACTCGTTGTATCTTATTGCATCTAATTTTCTTCGCCGGTTTCTCGTTGCCAGTGCCGTACAATACTCTCTCTATCTCCCTCTCTGTCTCTCTCTGGAGACTTAATCTATTAGAGGAATCGTTGATCTCCCCAGAAGAACAGATGGAAGGTGCAATCATGGCAGGTGTCCAAACAGGTATTCGCTGGAATGTAACCGGCTCGTAGCTGGCTAATTTTTCTGGAACATTTTGTTTTTTTTCTGTAACCCTGGCGCCGTTTACGCGGCTGTCGCAATTTCGCCGGTGGTATCGAGGCTGCTGCCAAGGCAGCCACGAGGATTATGATTAAAAGCTTCGGGATGCTGGAAAGCGTGTGCCCTGAACGTTCTCTGCACTTGTAATATAATCTCTGTGTAATATAATTACCCTTGCAACGATAATTTAAATATTTCAACGACCAACGCAAATGACTATTATCGATAATTATTAGTCGCGGTAATAATTTAGTTTACATTCCATCCAAGTGCACGTGGTATTATCGATGACGACTGGACCGAAGTTGCATCTGAAAATTGACTGAAAGTACATTAAAATAATTACTCGCAACGATAACGTAAACCACTGTCGACAATAGTCGTTGCTAAACTGAACGGCGGCATTATCAATAATGACGACCGACACTGTATAACTATTTATATATTTTCTAAAAATTGTCTCGAAAATAGCTCGAATCGTTATGCCGAAATAGTTTCATTGGAAGCAGACAGAGCCAAGAGGTGAAGACTTCTTGGTCCGTTGGCCACCGTGGACGGGTTTTAAGTGGTTACACACGGTTCCCTGTGAATAGCGGAAGTAGCAGGCCGGAAATATATCATGCGATCCCTTTTCGAGTGCACTCGCGGTCAGGTTCGCGTAACGCCAACTTTGTGTGTAACATTAATCGTTTTTTCCGCTGCTCGTTTCGTAGCTGCTTCGCGATACCGTTGAATTATCGCGCAGCTGATTCACGCTATGCAATTTCGCAAAATTCCCAAAACAATTTTTCCCGATACCTGGCCAACGCCAATTAGCCAATTCCAGTTGCCGATTATGTAACTCGGTTCACGCGATACCGGTTTACAAACGGAACAACGTTGGAGTGTTATGTCAGTTTCCCGAACAATTTCACGTCTCGCGCGGAAAGGAATTCGTACGCCATGGGAACACTCTGTGTACATATTTCGTGTACCTGTTCGACTGGTACATTAACATACAGGTTGCTTTGAAATGTGCAGACGGTCCGGCATGCAAGCACGCTTCATCTCTGAAAGCAACAAAAGTATCTTGATTAATATAGAAAAAAATAAGGAAATTAATATTCGAGGTAGACAGGACTTTCCTTCCCTCTTATTTTCGGGGTATTGATTTACTTGGGTATATGCATACACGTGTACGTACGTATATCGATGTATCTTTGGAGGAAGCGTTTCTTTTTTCCCTCTTTTAAGCGCCATACGAGCGGCACGTGTGGAAATATGAGCATATTACTCGCGTCCGTTTTCCTCCCATGTGGTGAATCTTACGTACCATTCGTCGCCGCCAGTTGAATTCTATTTTTAAAGGAAATCGACAGAGATATGGGAAAAATACGAGCTGAACGCGTGAAAATGTGCGGGGCGAAGATGAAACGAAACGTGCGAAATAAAAAGAGTTGGCGGAGACTGTGGGATAAAAAAAGAAATTCTTCGCAATATTGTTCGGTTGTATGTACGTGATATAATGGAGTGTTTTGTCTTCGTGGTTGCGGTTGATAGACGTATCGTTTTATCGTGTTTCCCAGCGAGTTCGTAACGATAAGGCGTTGATCGTGCCACGTGTTTCGATAGAGAGGCAGTTATCAGACATTCGCATTTAAATATTCGTGTTAATACATCGCGCACTGATCACAATATACCGTAACAGATTTTAATTAATTTTAGCCTTTTGATTATATGCTAATGACATAATGTATGGATTTGCCACGTCCAGAACGAGGGGAATTGTGAGAGAAAAAAAATGATAAAATTGAATCCAAAGCAGTCCAGCAATCAAGAGGTCGGAAGTTTCGTGGGCGATAACAGCTCTCTGCAAATGCAGTTGCACAATTACCGTGTTTCTTCTTACGCAAGTTACGAAATCACTGTCATTATTCGCGTATCGAGGCCATCGATCAATGAAAACATACCACCCGGTACGTTTTCGCGTTCGTCTTTTCTGTATTTCATCCAGTTCGCGGCAAACTCCAGGGACAAAAGTTTGCAATATAAACAAAATTTTACAAATATTCCCTGTACTCAGCCACCGACTAATACTATTAACTATCACGTCCCGAATCGAAACTTGATCGCAGCTACGGAAATGTCCAATTATCTAATTGTCTAATTATCGTCGTGGATTACAGCACAAGTTATTTTAATTTGACCGTACGAACCTACCTGAATTCTCACTAATTCAGATTTCAAAGACATTAACATGAAACTCGTGAAAACGACCCTGATTGTCCTAAACGCGACAAAGATCTTTCGTCGCGAGACAAAACGCGATTTTCTGTCCGACCCCTGGCAGACAGAGGTCCCTGCTGCAATGGCATTCTCATCTCTCGTAATGAACACGATCCGTACAAACCCACGCGTACACAGGTGGCAGATGCATACAAGGCCTGGCATACAATGGGAACAACGAGCATTCTGGCCCATGCGTTCTGTACACGTCGCGTCGTGCGAATCGCTCGCCGAATGAAAAAAGCGCGCATATCGTTTTAAGAAAACATCCAAACCCTCTGGCGTTTCCATTCGCTCATTTCAATTCAAATATATTCAAACACAGCCTGCCATTTAATTATCTTCCCTCTGCGACGTAAATGACTAGGCTACCTCGGAGCCGGTACGACCATGAAAGGCATCGAATATTCCACGAATATTAACGACGTTAATTTCTCGCGGCTATTTTCGGTTTTTTCCCTAAAAGGTCGCGGCCTTAAAAATCACGCGATAGAACTTTTATTACGAGTCGTCGATAGTTGAGACAGGAAATTTTTCTCACAGGTGCGCACTTGAATCCCGCCGATGACCAAGAAGCAGAGGCGATCAATTCATCTTCCTCGGCATTCTCGTTCGTGCACACGTCCGGTACAGTTAGAACTCGTTTCGCATTCAAGCCCCGTGCAAAGGAGACCCGGGTATCGATTGTTGCGCGACGAATGAGGATGCCGTGCCGTTTTTCGCCCCGACGCGTAAACTTCGCATATTTCTTTGCTCGCTTTTTTTCAGTTTTCTTCTCTCGTCGAGCGCGTTATTCGTCGGTCGACGATCCTCGCGCCACTTAAAATATTCCCCGCGCGTCCACTAATATCCAGCTGGAGAACGGAGGAATTTCCCTGTGCAGCAACTATTCGATGCAACGCGAATCGCGATCCGAGAGCCCCTCGATTAGGCACGAAATAATTAACCCTTTGGCAAGCGTTTGCCGCGAAGGTCGCGCGATAATAATTATAATTAATTTATAATTGAATGTTAGCGCAACGAAGAATTTTCTCAGAAATGTCGAAACGATCAGGCGAGTAGTAAATAAGAATTTAACACTGTTTCTATTACGAATTTGCGTATACCTGTTTCGACCAAAAGGTGTCTCTTGACACCTTTGCGTTCGTATGCAAATAATTGACAATAATTGACATTGATGCTAGTTTATTAGAGATAATTTAATTAGGTTGTAGGTTGTAGTATTAGTCACTGCAGTGATCTACACTAAAATGCAATATGGAGGAAACCCAGCGAATATCAAAGGTTTGCAACAACACCTGTATCTTTCGTTACAATAAAAATAGGGATTCTGTAAACTGATTATAATTGATATGGTGCAGTAAAATGGTGTTTATATGTAAAACGGTTTAAAATTAGAATTTGTTATGAAATCCTTAAGGTGTTAAAGGACACCTCGTTGTAGAAATAGGTATACCATCTGCATATTTTTAAAATTGTATCGCTGAATTAATTTAACAGCTATTGTACCAAAAGTCATCAAATTAGTGGTGGACAAATGATTATACTTAGAGAATAATTTAAAGACAAAATTGGGAAAATGCCATTTGACACCTCTTGGTAGAAATAGTGTTAAGGCAGTCTTGTTTTATGTACTTCAAACCGAGACGGCTTTCGAGCTAATTTCTCTTTCGTGGATGCAGGGATTGAGGTTGACGGACAGTCTAAAGCCACAGGGAATTACTCACGAGGATTATTTCTCCCCTTTTCCTCCAAGGATCTATCTCAGCAACCTTCTAAGAAATCATTCCACCCAGCACAAGCGCTTTGTACGTTAAAACCGGACGCGCATGCAGGGGGAGTAACAAATAAAAGGGTGTACTCTGTGCGTTTATTAAACCGTGGAAAAGCGCAAGACTATCAATTTTAAATAAAACAAGCTGCTTGGAAATTACTAAAGGGCACTAAAATAGTTGGATTTATCTTGCATGAGCCGATTACAATATTATATTTAATTGAATTAACCATTTATCGCGACTCAATGATGCATTGCTAACGAATTAAACGAGAACATCGGATCTACGTCGATATTATCGAGGGTTGACGGCTGTGGGCGAGCGTGAACGACACGTTTTCTTTTCTTTTCGTATTCCCGTTGCAAATCTTGCTCAAACGATCCTAGTGGGCGAGTTTCCTGACGGGGATCGACACCGGCAAGGACGGCACGCTCGATCGTCCAGGTAAGATACCTTGTAAGGAGGGACAGCGAGGTCGTTTCGTTCAGAAACTCACCTTTCTTTCGGCCCTACGCTCGTTTCTCGGAACGCGTCGTTGTGTCGGGCATCGATCACTGGATAAAGCCATGGGAAAATGTGTGTCGCGAACCGCGGCCGGCAGAAGAAAAACAGACACGAGGAGATAGCATCTCGTGTGACGTAAAAAGAAGTAAAGCGGCTTAGGAGAAAATCATTCTGCCATTTGGGTCACCGTTCCACGCTGTGGATCGATTTTCTTATCGACCAAAGTCGCCGAAATTCCCATAGTTTCGCGCAATATCTTTTTCGCACCATCGAATGATTGTGGGTAATTTCGGGTTGATTGTAGAGAGAATGCGGTGAGACTGTGGGGGATATGAAGTTTTAGCTCAGGTTTAGTATGGGAGGAGTACGTGGAGTATGTTAATGTATGTACAGGATCGTGTACGAACTTGATACTCATTATGCAACAGGTAGAATGAATACAATTCGATCTTCGTGCATGATCTGAATAGAGCAGGTTGTGTAATCATTGCAGATGGATGATCTAATACCAGTAGCGGTTCGGTTTCTTCTTGCAACAATCAGTAAAAGATTTATACGATGTTCGACAAAAAAGTGGGATTAAATGGATAATTTCTTTAAGCTTCGAAAGGAAATTGCAATTATTAAATAATTGAATAATTTTTTTTATAAGACTGACCTAGTATCACATTTAAAAAAGATATCGAACTTGGAATAAAAAATAGAGCTACCACGATAATTTCGATTTCACATGCTGAAACTTTGTAAAATAATGTATTTTCGTTTTTCCTTCACATATCATGCTTCGAATGGCACATATTATATTGCTTCGAAATCAATCGTTCTCATATCTTTGTCGTTTAGAAAATATTAATAAATCCAACAGGAACAGTGCATTAATTAAATGGAAATCTTTTTTTATTTAGGTCCACAGAAATTCCTACCACCGTTGGTTTATCACTGGCGACTGGGACGATGTTTAGCCGCTTTACAGACGATCCTCGGTGTCGCGGTCATTTCGTTGTCATTCTGGTTATTGCTTTGGGCACCTCATCTTCCAATGGCGGATAATCCCTACTGGAGCGGAATGCCGGTGAATATAATAACAGATTGAAACAATCTTTCAAGAACCCCAACCACCGTTCGTCCCTTATTTTCCTTCTTTATTTGCAGCTGTTACTTTCCGGCAGCTTCGGTATTTGCTTGCTCTGCTGCTTCAAGAAGGAATACCCTGGCATGAGCCCAGGTTTCTGCTTGACGTTCACCAAGGTAATTATCTTGCCCTTGAAAATTCCAAATCGATCGACAATAGAACGTTTTGTACGTTTCACGCATTGTTCAATGCCTAACACGTATATTCGGTATCCCCGAATATACGTGTTCAAATTCGAATAAATATTCAATGTTCGGAGAATATAAAAAGAAGAAATGAGGAGCTAGTTCATCAGCGTTGCTCTCAGCTGATACCGTAAAATGATATACAGTGCGAGCAACGTTAATATTATTATGATTACTGTAACACCGCTGCGTCAGTGCTAAAGCGATCTCTCGTTCTCTTTTGTTGCAATCGAACAGGTAATTAGCGTGTCCCTAACGATCCTGGCAACAGTGACCTGCTCCGTCGCGTGTGTATTCTCAGCGATGCATTTGGTACGCCTGATGGGTCTAGAATGCAATCCAGCTCGTGTTTTAAACGCCACCTGCGTGTGCAGGCCTCGCACGGACCTGACCAACTCCACGGAAACGGCGGTCAGATACATGGATTTAAATTGTCCGGAGGTCGAGAGCATCCTGACCATTCTACTCATCTTCTCTTCTACCTGCAACGCGTTCGGGGCCATTGTGGCAGGTTGGTACGCGTACCTGCACTGGAGCACTCGACACAAGAGACCGAAGTACATGCAAGTCAGGACCAGTCCGTCGAGTGGCCCGAACTTTATTACCAATCGGCCGATATACAATCCGAATATTAACGAACGATGACAGGAAACGTCGTATCTGCGTTACTCCTCTTTAACGATAGACGACGGGACATTTTAGGCGAGTCTTGAGACGACATGTGATTGTCAATCTAAAATGCCCGAAATCTAAAAGGTTTCGTTCGAATATCGACAACGACGAATTCCTTTTTTTCTCTCATCATAATTTGATCGACGATGTATCACAGGGGATTCTGTATTGTACGAATTTATTGGTACTTGGTAGGAAAAGGCTGAAACATTGAGGGTGGGATATTTCGAGAGGTATTTAGAAAAAGAGAAAAATTAGCTGGATTGTGCGAGGGACGTGTAACGGAATTCCAACTGAATTCTACTCAACGGTTCTCGCAATGTGTTCTCGATATTTATTACACCGTAGGCGTTAATTAGGAATATCCTCGGAGGCGAAGAGTGGGGCGTAATTGCATTTAACCGGACGCCGAACAATGCAATTCTATTATTACGGCTCGTTGTACTCGTCGATAACGTGATAGAGCTTTGTATATATAATTATTTCGATTAAAGTTGCACCGTGTGATCGATGGATACGAATGGAAACGCGGTTACATATCATTAATTTATATATTCAACCGAGCAGGGAGAAATGATTAGCATTCTTTTCAGATAAAAGGACGTATTCTGTACCGAAGGAATTGCACGGAACGTAGACTTACTCCAAGAGACACTAGAAACGTTTTGGACGAATTAACAGGATCGGTAAACGGGTCACACCGCGTGTCGATCAGTCGACGCGCGGGTCGTCAGTATTTTAGGTTGTAACTAGTGAAAGAATGTGTATCGTGTGCGTGCATTTTGTACAACGTATGAGAGTTTATAGAACGGCGAATCGAACGGATCGCCGGGATGTGTGGCAAGCTTCTAATTTCTAATATTCGAGCGTCTTCGATTTTATACCTCACCGCTAGCACCGTGTAAGAAGTTAATTAATATTAAGATCGTTTTTCATCGGTAAATTATTATTATTATTATTGTACGTCGCGTACGCATAGGGCCAAGACCATTTTGTCAAACTTTAATTACAAACTGACTAATAAATCAGCTCAGTATTAAAACATCCCGCTGGTGTTGAGTGTTCCTTTTTTTTCATGATTTATTCATTACCGTGGATTTATCATACATTGCGATCCATCGCAGACGACAGCCGAGAATGAACGTCTGCCTTTCCTTCGGCCTCGTTTATGCGAATCTTTGGTATCACGTTGCAGTCACTCGATTGAGATTCCCAGGAGTCTTGGGAAATCTTTGTTAAACTGCTTGAAATAGTCGAGTGGTGAACGATAAATCGGTTGGATGGACGCAGAGAATTTGATATAATGTCGATTCGGTTCTTTTTACGGTGAATAGGTAACCGAAAATTTCATGCAGGAAAGAAACTTTCGATGGTCAAAATATAGCGAACATGAACAGACCGGTAAAAGTAATAAATTGCTTTTGAATAAATCGTGTAAAATTTTCGAATTCATTCCTTGATTGAGCTTGAACTTTGATTTATTTGCTTTCTTCGATTTCTCGCATGAAACGTTTTAAACACCGAATAAGACAGCAAAGACTAACGAATCGATCGAAGATAAAGAGGAGAATTATTTTGTTTCGTATGACGAATGAATTTTAAAATAGAGAACAAGATACATGAAACAGCCGACAATTGAGTTCCAGGAAAGTTGTGAAATAAAAGAAATTTGAAAGGATATGTTATTTTCTTCGAAATTATCAATTTTGTAAGGTATCAATTACCTGGGTTTAATTGGTCCTGTTTGATTGCGATCACTTTCAGACACTGTACACTGCGTTTGGTCGTGTGATTGCAAATTTTTCTCCGCATTGGCCAATTCCGTCACTTCCGACGCAGAATGCTTTTCTTCCATCACGTGCATTTCGATCGGATCCTCTATTCCTACCGTGACTTCCGGTTCACCTGCCAACCCCATTAGCACTTGAATAACCATCGTTCAGGACGCTTTAAACGATTCACTAACTTTTATAAGTTTTCGTACAGGCGGGTAACATTTTTTTCAACTTCAAAAACGGCACGTCACTCCATTCTTCTCCCTTTTTGACTATCTTGAATAATTTGCGTCGTTCCTCGGTTCTCTCGTGACGCAATTGTATCTAAAAGTGAAGAATAATACCGACGAGCCATAAAATTTTCCGCGACAATCAATCGTAACGAAAAATTCATTAATATTCAACTATTCTAATTAGACGGACACGTTCTATTAAAATTATAATCGGGGTGATTTTAAATTGTAATTAGTCGAATTCATAATTAAGTCATTATTCCCTTTCTTTTTTCATTGAACTCATCGAAATTCATGATTACCGTGACGTGAGATATAATGATTTAATTATACGTTAGATACCTTCAGATCGTTATTGGCTTCCCTCAATGAACCGGTGAGCGATACCATATAATAAATAATGAGCGTCATCAGAACGATTAACGGAATTACTATACCAGGCGACGCGATGTAATCGAGACACCTGAAATGTTAATGAGGAATATTAGTTGGTCGGATATTAAATCGAAAGAAATCGTGCCACCTTTGCATTGGCTCCGGGAAGGAATCCGTCAGCTGTTTCGTAGCCAAATGATAGATTTTTCTGTAACCAGAGAATGGACCGCAGTGCCACGACGGTTCTAGCCAAACGATCGCGTAGCCAACAGGTAGAACGCATAAAAATAGCATCGTTAACAGCAGAGCGAAGTAAAAGTTGTTGGACCTGGAAAATATAATGTTTCGCACTCACGTTCGAATTAATAGAAATAACATGAAACGAAACAAATAATTTAAATAATTTTCAATTCACCTGGAAGCTCGAAAGATTACTTCGTGTGGCACGTTACACGTGAGAACGGCCCACGATCTTAAATACATTAGAATTCCAAGCTTCAAAAGGTTCAACGCTGTCAGTCCGGGACTGAAAAACATCCCCATCCAAATCATCCCCTGATTGTTAACCAGGTGGAGAATATTCTCGGCTATCTTGAAGTCGCCGTACTGAGGAAATTGCTTTTCCAGATCCCAGCACCAGCAGCCGTTCATAAAACGAACGAAAACTGCACGGAAGAAGTCTATACTAAGCGTGGACACTATAATGAGTATCTAAAATTACAATGATAAGTGAAACAACATATTTAAATAAATTATAATGTTACTTATTTATATTTCAATAATGGTTTATGTTAAAAATCTATCAACAGGGTACCCAGTGAAAACTTAGTTAATGTTTTAGTTCTTTCGGAGAACGTATGGCACGAAATCCGACAAATGAAAGAAAAGAAGAAAAAAAGGTATCGGACAGTACAATTTGTGAAAACAAAATTACCAAGTCCATAACGGTGAGTTTAGCGAGTTCTTGGCCAACCATCGTCTCCCAACACAGGCGACGAAGTTTCTTTCGAGTTTTCAAGTCCAACATCTTAGATGAAGAAACTGTGCGAAAAAGTGTACGATAAGAGGACCAAAGTATCAAATTGATATCTTCTGCGAATATCAATTTACACTATTAACTCCCTGTGCATGTATTTCTTCTTGTTTTGTAAGCACTGCATACGAATCGACTATTTATTGGATTCCCAATGAAGTGCGAAGAATTTTCAATGATATTTATTCTACTTTACGTGATCGATTAAGAAATTATTCTATTAACGATTATTCATACACAAAGAGTTAACGCTTATATCAATTTCTATATTCTCACTTGTGTCTTGCGTCGTTGTCGTGCAAACCTGTTCGAAACATTTCACAACATAGTTCTCCTCGCAAAGTGGAATCGCATTCTCCTGCAACGACGTCGACGAAGTATCGGCAGTAGTTTCTTCAGCAATTTCCGCGCTATACTCTTCAGCGACTTCAGAAATGTCAATTACCATTGATTCCGTACTCGTGTTCAACGTTGTAAACATCGAATACTCGTCAAACGTATTAGATTCCGTCGTTGACGATGATAATGGCGTATCCGTGAAGATGGAAGTTTCATTAAAATCATCGGCACTAGTGCTTGCACTCGTGTCGTAATTTATTCCCGTCGAGTTTTCGTCATGAATTGTAGATTCGTCGAGGGATACGTCAGTTGGAGAGGTGATATTCATTTTTTCACTTAAATCGGAAAAAACAGTCTCATTTGAATCGTCGTCAGTGGTAAAGACGACAGTCATGTCGGAAGTTGCGTTCTCTTGGTCCGTACGCGTTGCAAAATTATTTTCCTCGATTATACTCCCAGTTACAGGGGATTCCGTGTCGTTCGATTTCTTTGGCTTAACGTCGTCCCCGTCATAATTATCGTACGTATAATCCAATGGCGGATAATCGCCGACGTTGTATATTTCCTCCAGGGATTTCTCGTCGAGAATCGGATTCAGATAGAAATTTGCGGGCATCAGCGAAAACGACGGTAACGCTGGGCAATGATAATTTTTCGTTTGTCAGGCGTAAGGAATTGATCGATAAAATTAGAGAAGGGGTTGAAAGATGCGAGAAGAAGTTGGCCAGAAGAAGTGTTCAGGATATTTTGCGGAAAATTATTAAATTGACGAGTATTTTAAAGTCTATGTCGGTGTGCACAATGGTGAAATGTTATTTTTGCGTATTTCTTACGGGACAAATGGTCGGATACGTTAAGCATTTGGAGATGTGAAAAATCGTTGAAAGGGAAATAGTGGAACCGAAAAAGAAAGACGAGGGGAAACAAAATAGGAAAAAATAACTCGGAAGTAAAGCGGAGCATATCGACAAGGTAGTTGATAAGCGATGAAAAAGAACATACTTGCTTCGAAAATGTTAGTGTTATGTTGCATTCCAGTGACGTTGCTCGCTAGGATTAAACTTAAGGACGCCAGCGTTGCTACCTGTTGCGATTTCTTTATACTTTCGTCGCATTTAATAGGCCTGTAGGTGCAATTTTTAATCGTCGGTTGAAAATGTCTCAGATCTTCCTTCTGCAAAGTCGATAAGTCAGTCGCAAACAAAATAGAGCAATCACGCGCGGCGGCGAATTTCGCTTACCATCGAATTGATTTTCCCGAACACCGCGAATATTAGCGAGTAAAGGTTTAACAAATTCAGAACCATTATCCTGCAACGAATCAACGATTAACAACGATCTCGAACATCTTAATATCGTTGTTCTGTAGATGAAGAAAGAGATTTTAGAATAATCACCGGGCAAGTTGCACGCGTAGCTGTTTCCTAGGGTGGTAGCTCTCCAGCAGACCTAATATCTCGAAGAATACCGGGAACACGTAGGTGATCAGAGACATCACGACTGTAATTTCGTTCTGACGCCACCAGCCGTTCTGTTCGAGCTCGTCTGAACTTCGTGCGACCACTTTTATAACAGCGTATGCCGACAAACCCAGTAACAAGATCACCGATATGTTCACGAAGATCCTCATGGATATGATCTTCCAACTAAAACATTATTATCTATGAACATCATTTGAATAATCGTAATCACATCACGAACATAGGTATTCAATTTCGTTGAATCGTACGAAGAAACATTGATATCCTCATGCTTGTGACCGACTTTAGAAAATTAATGAAATTGATTAATGAAATAACGAATGAATGTAATTAGTTCTTACTTCCTCTCGTCCTTCTCTTTCTCAGCTTCTTCCAATAAAGCTTCCTTGAAACTGAGAACGATGCTCGCCGTCCGATTGTGCGCCGTTTCGGGATTGCCTACCATAAAGTCCCATCCTGTGAACAATTTCCACGAGAACACGCATTCGTCTTCCTTCTCCGTGAGTTTGCTCAGTCGAGAATTTTCTGCCATTCTAATCGAGCGATAAAATAGGAAAAGCACCTCCGTGAAATACCTTGCGGTCGCGGGACTCCGTGAATAGTTCATTTTAATTACGATCATTTACTTGCGCAATATAGCGACGAAGCTGTAGATATAGACGACCAAATTGGTGACAAAGTAAGCCAAAGGTAGCCTGTATCCGCTCTGCGTGTCTTGATTGGTGTACCAGCCGTAGAAAAACGGCGAATATTTTAAAATTCCCTCGAATTCCCATAGTGTTAGCAAATGCTTCGACTTAATCTTCTCCTCTCGAAGCATGATCTTCCGTTCTCCAGCCGCGGCTGGATCCGCTGTGAGCATCTGTTTCGAAGAATATCTGACGAAGTTTGAGCAACTACCATTGTTTATAAATGCAACGGCTCGGGGAATTAGCTTTTCGTTCTTTTCCTTGCAATTTAACCGAGGGTTTCTTATCCGTGATTATTTTCGAAATTCCGTGCGAGGGTCGGAGTTGAATGAAATGTTCAAACGCAAATCCATATGGAATAAATATTTCGAGGGTCATCTATTGTTTGATAATGTTCAACTATACCTCAGGTATCGCCACGAAAGCGGTAAGGATAGCCGCCATAACGAGATTAATCCAGAACAGCCAACGAAGAAACGTGAAGTAAGAGGCGACGGCGGAACCAAAGTGTGACTCGATCTCCTTTATACGAAGTTCCCATGGAATTAACCACGTTTGAAGATTCACCAATTCTCTCCGACAGTACTGCCATTTCTGTAATAAAACACCGCAAACGTGATACCCTTATTACAGATACATAATATTTAAGGGTACCAATAAGTATTCACTACTATTTCTTTGCCAATTTTATCAGTTAGTAGCACACGCTTCTTGAACTGTTCATTCATTACTCGTATTGTCGTCAGTTTCTGTCGAGCTAAAAATTTCTGTCCCCCTGAAAAATTGACTTCCCTCTGCGATAAAGCGATGCACCGTCGCTTATTTTTCCTTGAGCTACAATTTTCGAGGACCTAGAAATAACTGAATAACTCCAGAAAAATGATTTGCAATTTTTTCAGAGGCAGCGAGTTACTTCTCGGTACACCTAATGCATCGTAAAATAATTTCGTTCGATTTCTACCTTTGTGATAAACAGGGATACCCGAGCGATGACGTCTTTGGTGCTTCGGGTATGAGCCAATCTCTCTTGAAGAACGCCCTCGTGCCTCCTGACGTAAGATTTCGCCTGTCTGACGAGCTTAATTTTACGTCGAAGCGGCCATGGCTGTTGCTTCACACCGCTCAACACCTCCTTGTGCATCTTCAGCTTCTCGAATATCTGCTCCTGACTTCCGCCGTCCTCTATCGAGATCGCCGTGCTGCGCACGATTTTTGTTCGGGGAAAATTTTAGTATTTTTTTCAACGACCGCAAGGTTTCGATGCTTCACCTTTGAACTTTTTTTTTTATTTAGTCAACGGTAAGAAGATGTACTGACTCTCCGGAGCTGATGGTGTAAGCGGAGGATCTACGACGAAGAGTGGCCTCGGCATCTACGTTGAATGGTGACGACGTGCGTCGTTTCCGTCTGCTTTGCCGTCGACTGGAACTACGTCGTTGCATGATTGCACATGCAGACGCCGAGTACTCGTCCTCGTCATCCTCTTCTGAAAATTGTGGAAGGTTCGTGGCGTTAATTTAATTGCTCGGCAAAATGTGTGATTAAATGTGTGACGAGAGGTTGGTGTTTAAAAATTGTATGGTGCAATGTTTGACAAGTACAGTGAAGTGGCAAGGAATTTGGAATTGAAATTATTCACGCGCTTTCACGAGTTTAACTATTTGCGAAGTTGATCAGCAAAATGGATCCTTGTTGATTGGTGAAAATGGCGAAATTCTAGTTTCATTTGCATTGGAATAAATCGAATTAATTTCAGAGGTGGTTAATCATTTTTGTTTTACGAAAGTAAGCACTTTGGATTTTTCAGAAATTTGTTAATTTGAAATTTAATTTTGAATTAACAAACGATTATTAAGGTGTTCAATATTTCCGAAATCTAAAGAGCACTTATAAATCGCAATATATTTCTGTAATTAACATAAAATGTAACATTTCCTTCTCAACGATTGAAGCAACCAGGTCATTTCTCACCGATGTTACTATTATTAATTTATTTAATTTTCAAATACAAACCAGCTATGGATAATCTCTGCATATCGGTGCTAGTCCTAGTTCCAGCAAGCATTCCCCCTTCTTCCGTCACTTTGTTTAAACAACTTTCCCTCTGACCACCCTCGACGTTCTCTTCACCGACGGCGAAGGTAACTGACAGTCGATCGAACGACGGTGAACACGTTTCCACCTATAACAGAAGGTAATACCGAGCAATTAGTTGCATGAATTTCACTCGTAAATCATCCGTTCCTCACGCCACGTACAGTGCCCATGTATGTACACCGAAACGATTGGTTATGGAATGATACCGTTCAACTCGGTTTTAAATTTGCTGGTCTTATCACACTCTCTATCCCTGTTATAAAATCTACTTCGATCAAGCTTCTCGTTAACTGAAATAATTGTAACCACTGTTACTCACGTAAGAACCGAACGACTGATCTTTGTAATATAGAAAAGGTTAAAGATATTTAATAATTGTAGAAGAATTTACAGAAACGAATGAACGAGGGCTGCACGAGTATTTTTGTACAAATTGAACTTCTTGTTGTTTTGTTTTTAATAAAAATGAAGAAACGAACGAAGAGACAGATCGGAAGTAGATGAAACAGAGTCGATGGATTCGAAAAGACTGACATCGTGTCGATAGGAGACAACCTGGTTATCCCCCAGTGGAACCGCGCCTGTATCGAAGTCAATGAGTTGAATTAGTGCTTGTACTATTCGATATCGGGATCATCGTGTTTTCGTTTACGATACAAATTCTCGAAAACACGAAGGCCCGTATATTAGGGGCAAGTAGATGATTCGTTTAACGATCGGATGTTTCGACGCGTTCCTATCGTGTTCTAACACGACAAACTGGTTTATAGGCGACACGTTCATTCCGCTCTCGAGATTGTAATTAAATAATACTTTGCTCCATTCGTGCAATTATTAGTAGGATGATCGTAGGAATAATTTAGATTAATTTTTATATAAACTTATGGTCAACTTTTCTTGTCCTTTTTCCGATTTTTTCCCAGTGATTATTATTTGCAATAGTTTTCAATATTCATAGTATCGTGGAAGTTGAAAAAATTGGTCATCATTGTTTTAAATGTATCAAAACCTTCTTGCCGAGTCTTTCTTACAATACAATTTATTGCATTGCACGGTTGACAAAGTATTAAAACGAAAATACGTATATTTACAGGTTTATTATTATGGTGGACAAACTATCAGTCCGTGGATCTATAGATCAGTGAAGTAAATGAATCAACTAACCAAGAGTTTAATTAGAAATTCCTCCACTCTTCATTCTTACAAAAAATAAAATCCCACCCTCTAATAAATTCCACTTTTTTAATTCAACTAACCAAGAGTTTAATCAGAAATTCATCTACCCTTTGTTGTTACAAAAAATAAAATCCCAAACCTTAATTAATTAGACTTTTTCCAATTCAAATCCCATTACGTTTCTCTTCCAAAAGTGAAAAATATCGAATCCTGAATAGTCCGCGCAGAATACTAATTTTTCGTGGATACTATCGTAAGAATTTTAATGATTCACGGCAAGAGCTGGAAACATTATTAATATAGATGTTCGAGGAGCTCGAGGTCAGAGGCTACGTGCCGCACCCTAAACACCCATAATGCCCACGTGCAATTCGCATTCTTCACGTGACTCCACCCTTCGTTCGCTACCCACTCATCGTTCTCTCAGACTCTTGGGTCGTGTTACACGCGAGATCTACAAATCCCCGAAAATCATCCACTCTTTGTGCACGGTTCGCCCTTTGAAAGGCTGAAATGAGATTTCTGAGCAGTCACGTAACGCGACGATTATCGTTATGGTTCGTTTTTTCTTTTCTTATGGCACACCCTCGTTCATTAAAGTGAATCAGCCTTTCGTAGAACGGGCAGTCCTCTATCGAACCTTTAGAACATGACATCGTTTGTTATTTCTATCTGTATAAATTAAATACGAAATTCGAACGAATATTTCTCGAGGCTCGTTTTGTGCATCGTAAATATTAATATTTCTTTATTGATTGACAGGGTTCGATAGGTGTTGCAAAATTAGCGTGAATGTGTGCTTTCGAATGATGCGACTAACGTAGTCGTTTTTATAATCGGTAATAGAATGTTACTGTTGCATCGACATTAATGGGGAGTGATTTCCTGGAAATGGATGTGCTTCGTGAAAATAATTTGCTAATTACTGTTTGATACGTATCCGGCTGCGCGTTAATAAATTATCTGGGAATATATCGAAGGCGATAACGATTTTTGCTTCTCACGCGATGCCTGCTTTTTGTCGACGACACATTTGCTGATTAAACGAACGGAAATAATATAAGAAATCAGTAATAGACGATGATAATTAATGTCTGGCATGTTGAGTGCATCAATTTTCTGCAGAATGCACATTACACGTTTTTTTTAAATTTTAAAGATCGATATTTAAAAAGAACAAACTTAATTGATTAGTACCTGCAGCGGGGATTGCAGCAACGGCGATGTCGCACGAGAACGAGATCGACTGGCGCTGTTCGATCTTAAAATACCAGGAATTTTTTCCGTGGATTTTTGTCTCATGTCCTCCTCCATGTTGGCTTTCACTTTTGAAATAAGAGATTAATCAAAATATTGATTCACCGCTGGTTACACATTCTGTTTCAATTATTTATTGGACGAAAAACGAGATTTTTTTATCACCGTTCTTCCTTACCGGAAGTGAATCCCGGTATTCGGAAATAAGTGGAAGATTGTTTTATTTTTTCGTAACTTTTTAATCTTTCCACAATTAACGTCACTATTTATTTAAATAAGAAGCCAAGAACTTGCAATTGCGATATTTGGTTGCGACCGATTTCGCGCAATCTTTTCTATCAATAAATTGCTTCAAACTTTACAATAATTTATGTTGCAAAAATTTATGCGGCAGCAAAAACTGTTTCAACGTATTACAGAGACACGTCAGGAATTTTTACAGGGATAAATTGTTCTGGCCTTCTCACGGTCCGCGGGTGTACTGACAGCCAGGAAGGCAGAAAACTACAAACACTTTCAGAATAATGAACCGCCTAGCATGATTACTTTATGGATGTTAAAAGGCGCTAACACGCTTGCACGCCATTAATAATGGGGGATATAAAGCGAACGAAAAGGATACGTTTATTTATGGGAATTGTAAATAGATCTTAATTGCTGGACACAATGAGGCATATCGATTTTTACAGAGCACTTTATTTACTGGCCGTTGCCCTTGTTAAAACGTACTTTCACAGTTCAAATTTACACCCTCCTGATAACTTTAACGCTCTCGTCGCTTCACAGACCAATCTATTTTCTCGGCTCGTTTCTATATAGACTCGTCTTCTTTTTTATTTTTTAACGTTCACTAATTCACCTGTTCGAATTTACGTATATGTAGGCTACATTGAAAATTACATACGATACAAAAAGAATGATCTTTCTTCCTTCTTTCCCACCCTAAGAGACGAGTTGGACAAAGTTTACGAGAATCTAACACCAGTTTAGATCTGCATCATTCTATTTTACATAATTCCGTTGAATCGTGTAAAACGAAGTTCAGTAGTATGTACAAGAATGACACACTTTATGTACACTCATTTCTCACACACGCAGATCACAAATACCTTTCGCTCGATTATTGAAAATAAACTCTCTGAGAAGCTCTACGTATTTGGCACGAATCAGCCAATCTAAGGGAACTAAACTTATACTTTTCACTATGATCAATTTTCATTTCTCAATCCTCCTCTTTTGTCCGTTTTATTCGTTCATTGGGCGCTTTTTATATATACAAGGGAAGATTGGGAACGATCGTGTTCGAACCATCGCATCCTGTTGATACATTGAGGGCAATCAATTTCGCCCTCGACGAACGCCAAATCCAATTCACCACGAGGAGATCACCACGAGGAGAACGCAGTTACACGCATTACAGTCGTTACACGATCATTGCATTCAATAGTAAATCTACTCGGGCAGAATCCTTGCGATACATAGTTCATAAATTGACCGGGAACGCATTTATGATAACGAGAGAGGTGAATTCATTTTTACACAAATTACTCCGGTGGATGAGGAAATTATTAGAGCCACATAAAAATCAAAATATTGAAATGCTCAGTTAAAAATGCATAGAAACGTTAAGCTCAACTCGTGTAACTATAAAAAAAAAATTAATTATCGAATAATTCGATCATCCACTGTACACAGCAATACGGTATAAATGAGAATAAGAAACCTGATCTATTAAAAGAATTTACTCCCCGTCAACAGTCATTCTATCTAAGACACGATAATTTAGCGACGTTTTTATCAATTGTCGGGAACTACTTGTGGGAAAGATATCTATGATTTATTTGGTCGTGTGCCTCGCCCATGTAGTCCTCTGCACTTCGGACATCAGTTCATTCCTCGGTGGCAAACGTGCGCTGGTTGTGCGAGACGGCGGTGGTCCAGGTGTTCTCAAAATGGTAGCCAAATTCTTCTGGCTCTGTGCACTCTTCTTGTTCGATCCTTGACCATTCGGGCTTTCTTTGGCTGGAATCTGTTTAGCCATGATCTCTGAACGTTTGCCCTGGGGCGGGGGATCCAGCACGATTGGCGGTATTTCATCGTGCAGACTGATTCGATCCTGCTTACCCTTTGTTTCTTGGACCAAGTGAACAGAGTTCCTTTCGGCTGAGCAGGGCAGAGGTCTTATGAACGTTGTCTTCGCCTCCGTATTTTCTAGATTCACGCTGTAATTTTCCAGCTTGTGCGTCATCACGGGCGACGAGGAGAAGCTGTTTGGCTGGGAGACCCTTAGTGACATGGAGCTTGGGGACAGCTGGGCTGAGTTCTGTAAGATAAAACGAATTAAAGAATAGTACAAATCGTGTACACTGGGATAAGAATGGATCGCGGTATTCGTTGAAGTTTTTGCCCGTTTTATTACTATTATTTGACTGTTCCTACTGGTGATACATACAGACGGTCTACTGCTAGGAGGTAGAAGAAGACTAGGCCCCATGGAGTAAGGAGACGGAGTGTTGTATGGCGATCTTTGGGGCTGATATGGACTTATGTTGTGCAGCCTTTCCAGCAGCTGGGTTTGAAACTGCAACTGATCTGCAGAATTGCTGTTTCCTTGGATCCCTAGGGTACTGAGACTACCAGGGTACATGGTGTCCGGTGGATACGAGCAGTATGGCGATGGCGGATCCAACTCCCATGGCGAACTTTGTCCTCCTGTTCGTTGACACTGTACGCGTCGTGACGGTATTAAAATGATATTCTATGCAACAGTAGTTTAATATCGATGTCGTTCTGTTTTTGGATCCGAAATTTTCATTCAAGTCCGAGATATATTTCTTTCTATTTTTTTCTCATCTTGGGTTCACGTAACTCTCGCCGAAGAAAAATTTTGGACGATGAAAAATGTTCAACCTCGAATACGAAGAGATACTTGGGTGAATATTTATTATTCTACTACCTGAAGAGACATATTTCTTTTTTCTCCCCCACTCTCAGATACATGCTGTGTAAAGATTCAAAATTGGCAACGTTACCTAGCACTTGTTGGTAGCACAAAGTCCAAAGTCCCGTGCGAAGACCTGTTACATAACACCATCACACTGGCGCTTAGCACGATTATTGGATTAGCGATTTAGCTTTAACGTCAGCATTAAATTGCTATTTTCCTGTCGAGCGATTTAGGTCGAAACACGTCGCTCGTAAGCGATACTGTTTTCGTGCATATCAAACTTTCATGCAGTTTCCTTGAAACGATTGAGCAGGTTCTTTGTAAACTTTCTTCCCTGCATAGATAATTAAAACTAGGTTCAAACGCTCGGCTGTGATTAAAAAACTTTGTCAGTTAGTATTCATAAATGCAATACGAATGGAATTTTCGGTGGTTCGGTGGATTCGAATAATTATTAAATCGGATTTCGTGGTGCTGGGTGGCAGGTGTCCATTTGGAAATTGTATCTGTGCGTATCGTAAATTCTATTTCCAAACGGATACTAGCTGTTTACATGCAAGTATCTCGGCTAATCTAGAAGTGTGAAGCATTTCCATGAAAAAAGGAGCAATGTTTATAGTGATGTAACGAGTATCCGCATGCAAGACATTGGAAAATCTCGTTCGAACTGGAAAATACTGCTCGATATTCGTTTACCCGGGCCTTACCTGAAAACGGGGCAATGGAACGCAATCAATTGGTGCAAGCAAACGTAAAAATTGTATCTGTCGAAACGAATATAAAATATAAAAGGAACGCACACACATACATTCTCGATACATTATTAAAACAGATGAAAGTATTGTTCCTTCGGTACACACACAGTTCCATTACATCTGGCACGTTCGATGACAAATTGAAAACATAAATGTGTATCTAAATTGTTTTATTAATTAGTTTATAAAAAAAAATAAAATAAAACGTGTCGGTACAAAAAGTGTTATGGTATAAAAGAAAAGACAAAAACGGGGAAAGTACGAAATACACTGTTAAACGTTAATCGAAATGCAACGTTCGCAGGCATACAGTTTGCTGGCTGGTGAACACTCGTGTCATGGTATTCGGTAGAGCGTTACCTGGCCGAGGTTCGACAAATCGGGAACAGTGGTCTGCTGCATCGTTGCCGAGCCAGACATCTGCGATTGCGAGTTCACATGGCCACTAGAGAGCCGTTCCTGTTCTCGAAGATGGCCGACAAGCGCTCCAATGTGCTCCAGTAGCTCCTTATTTTGCATTAACAATTGGTGCGTCCTGGTCTGCAATGGAAACGGAGGACAACGTGCAATAAGCGTCTCGTATCGCTGCTTTCCGTTTTCTTTTACTTGCCGATACTTGCAAGTTTTGAATAGTATCAGCTATCAGTAAATATCTATCTGGATACTTTAGCATATATGCCGGTAGTATTCGATAAGTGTGCAAGTAACGACTGGTATCTATTAGCAGGCCCAAAGCCAATTCGAACTGACTAGTATCTGATATTATCCAATATTTACTGTAATTGAACGTTACTAGATAGACTACGTCGCATTGCGCGTTAGTAGCTTGCCGATACTACCTACTATTTGCAAGTATCTACATGCCTAGTCAATGCATCGTTCATATAACGCAAAAACACATTGCACGTTATCGCCTAACTGGATCGACAGGCATCATGCAACTAGTATCGCGTGTCACTTACTTGAGCTTCGACTCGAGCTGCCGTTTCAGCCGCAAGCTGATCCTGAAGTAGTCGCGCATGGGCAACAGCGGCTCTGGTCTGTTGGCTCTGTTGCTCTAATCGTTCCCGCAACAGTTGAATCTCGTGCTTTAGAGCGGTCAATTCGCCTCCAACCAGTAAACCTCCGCTCTCGGAGGTGACCGTGCCCTATGAAAAATATTTCCAAATATCACCGTGGCGGAAGGGTTGATGGGGAAATGAAACAATCGAATGCCACACGATTTCTTACCGATGGCGATTGTCTAATGGGCGAGGTAGAAGTTGTGGTCGCTGGGACCTCGTGAGATCTAACGAGACATGGAACAGTCGTTTGTTCCGGTACAGAGTCTTCTGGGTCGCCTAGAAGCGACATGTCTGAAACACGTACAACTATGTTAATGCAATGCAGAGATTTGCAATTTACATGAAATTGATGCACAACTTCGGTGGAAGATTTTAACTCGAATGATTTTAAATCGCGATCGTTCTCAGAACGAGAAATAAAAGGGAGGAATGGTATCATAAATGTACGAAGCAGTTAATTGCGCCATTAAGTGAGAAGCAACATTTGTCGGACGGCTCGAAAGGGATTTTCAACGAACTTGAGGAATCGCAATGGCGCAAGAAATGACTGGGTTTTACGGTCGAACAGAAGTCACGTTATCAAACCTTTATGCACAGAAGACGGCGATGGCTGCGACTGCTCGTTCGGTATTTCGTCCTGGTCCTCGTAAACGTCGCGATGATTCTCATCGTGCTCCCTCTCTCTTTCCTTGTCACCCCGGTCCCGATCTTCCGTGGCGTTGTTTATACTTAATTTATGGCACACCTCGAAAGCTTGTCCTACCGTTCTGACCACCCTCATCGCTTGACTCTAACGAAATCCAACTTTTTCAATTGAACGTACCAGTAAGTATAATATGTATAGGTGGTAGGGGTGGGTTGCAAGGGGTACATCGTGCAACAATCATTGTGGAACTACTGAATATAGAGCATCAAACTTCGAGTACTGTGAGACGTGAAAGCTTCGTGGAATTGTGGTTCAATTATTCAGCGTTTCGGACGCATTCGCAAATTTTGTTTAGCTTGCCACTCATTCAAATTACCGAGCTCAAATCTAACACCCTCGAACACTCGAATCCTTGGGCATTAAAATTTAAACTTAAGCTCAAGACCCCGGTGGTCTAACTTTCGTAAAGGTAAACCTTCTTCACGAATAATAAATAATATGCAACCAAATAAATCATCGCATATGCCATCCGTTGCAAAATTCTCCCCCCAATAAAAAGCGTCGGAAACGAAAAAACGAACTCGCTAGGAAGAAGAAAAGGAAAAGGAGATTGGAGGCTGAAAAAGGGGGTTCGCGAATAGCGGTCAGACATCGGCCTATAATTTATTCCACGGCGACGTTCTCCCTCGTCCACGACATCCCATGGTTCTCTTTGTTTTTAACGCGTCAACCACAGGAGCCTTACCCCATAAACGGCATTATTCGCAAGTGTACGCCTTTACCTCGAGTTCCTCGAGGTCATCGTTCTCCTCCTCGAAGGGGTTCTCATCGAAGCTGAAATTCACGCTCGGCGTCGACCGTGTCAGCTGCAAGGGCGGTGGTTTCGCCTTTCCGAATGGCTTCCTTAGCTTCATATAGTTGAATATTTCAGGCTCCTTGAACGACAATTTCTTCCGCGGCTTCGGGGTGGTCTCGACACCGGAAGGGCTGGCTGGACCGGAACCAGGCGACACCGTCGACTCGGGGTTCGCCTGCTTCGTTGAATTTTTCAGCATGGTGCGCGTTGCGATTTTTAAAGTCTCCCTCTGGGTACAGTATTTTCCTATTTCTTTTCGTTTTGTTCTTTTTACACGCGATGCACTGTGCCACGATTATTCCAATGTTCACTCATGTTGAGAACTCGTTGTTTGCTTAGGGTTCGGTGATAATTGAAACGCTTTAATCGCCGGGATTATCTGCTGGGATATTGTTTAATGTTTATTTTATTATTGTATATACTCGTATATATCGATGGCGACGACAACGAACAATTGTCTCGCTATGAAACAGTTGCATGATTTGTAAACGCGTGGAAAATGGCGATAGGATTTTCATCGTTCAGGTGTGTCTATCGTATGGGTGCTCGATGGACACCTGTGGGCCATTGAATGGTAACGTTAGATAAATACGATTTCCCTCTACCTGAATATACATATATACTCCTCGTTAAATAGCAACGAAACATTCCCTTTCCATTCAATATTACCTGCAACTTTGAAATATTAACGGAACGCTGCAAGAACGCGTTCGTTAAAAATGAAATGACGCGCCCTGCGTACACACCGTGCAATGCCAAAGGCACGTTCTCAATTATATCTGATCGGTTCCCCGTCACGCCCAACAAACAGGCTGCAAAAAAAATTCTATTTCCCCCGAATTAATTGAACGTCTATATAACAACCTTTCGTAACCGCGATCCTAAATGCACTAAAGTCTGGTTTCCAATTTCCCCCGGCCAGTTCGATCATCGTGCCATTTACCATTACCGCAGCGGGGTTGGCGCTATCTGATTCTCGAAAACGGAATGGGAACAGTGTCGCTCGAATAACCGCGAATCGTGTTCCGAAACGATTCTCTACAGGCGGGCCGAGGAAATTTATTTCGAATACCGGTCGGAACGCCGAAGAATCGATATTTCCGTGTTGTAGTGTTCCCGGTCGATTCCAATTATAAACAGCCGGCTGGCCGGCGTGGACCTGTACCACTGGCAAGCTCGCCGATAAATCTTGCTCTTGCTTTAGAAACTATTACGGATCCGCGTCGTTAACGTAGCTACAAGAGAGTTTATTTGCACCGCGGCGTGTACGATCGGCGACTCGAGCCGTCTGCGTGCACGAGAAATTAATCTTCGATATGCGAAACTTTCGTCGATCGAGCACGATTCGACGCTTCTTCTGTGTATTTTCCCTGCGGAATTATTGCGGGTGGAGTGGCGCCCCTACATTTATTTTCCCTGTGATTTCTTTCGTTCTTTCTCCGTTTTGGCGGGGTGTTTTGCGGGGCAACTTTGGTAACTGGAAAAAGGTTTTTCCTGCGTACTTTCACTTTGGAATAATTGCGGCTGGGGTGTCGGTTTTTTATTTATTTCGCTGCTCTTTTTGGTTGCCTCACGAGGGAGCTCTGGCAATTCGAAAATGTCAATTTCTTTTTCACGCACTAGGAATACGGCGTCGAAATATTAGAAAAGGGAACTACGCGAAAAGAAAACAGTTTTGTAGAGTGTACAAAGACCATCGACGTCATTCTGACGACACAGTGCCAGCGACGTCACTTGCACGCTGACAAATCTCCGTGGTCATTCATAAATCTCGAACTTGACCCCAGACGACGATCATTAGTGATAACGACAAGCCACCGCGTCGCTCTGATTAGGGGAGCGTGGGTAACGCGAGCGAACATGCTCAACAGTGATTAAGCGACGACCTGATAACACGCGTTCCTCTTCCTTCGCGCACGCGATCACTTTTGACGTCGTCCCCCTCGTGTCTGTACGTATAATTGTAACCATTTAACAGCGATACGAATTACGTACACCGTTCTCATATTCTCGTGCTCTCCTATTTGGCTAATTAGAAGGCAGTTGAAAGAAGATGCAGTGGTGTTAGCAAACTGGTAGATGCGTCGTAATGAATTAAGATATCCTTTAAATTCTTATTCAGTGTCAGTCGAAGGTAAGTAGGATATTAATTAGGGAAATTAATTAATACGCTCTAGAAGTAGAGCAGAGAAAATTAATTAATGTCCGATGAACTTTGTTTAACGTCAAGGGTCGACGAATCTAGTGTTATTTAAAAAATGTAAGTGGAACAAGGAAGCTGCTAGGAAAACAAGAAGATAAATGAAAGGAATGTTCGTTTTATTCCTCCACAAATCTCCTACTATTCGAAGAAAAATATTAAGTGCTCTAAAGTATTTGAAGAATAGCTCTCAAGGTATTGATCACCCTGTTTCAACTCTCCAATTATCTTGATCAGTGTATTGTTTCAGCGAGCGGAAACAGAAGCGTGAGAAATCAAAGGTCTCCCTTGAGAGTTTCATTTCCTGAGAGCTCTCCATAAATATTTGCCAGCTTCGAGGAACTATCGGGATTTACCGTCGTAAGAGTTTTCACAACCTCGTTACAATTGCCATCCCCCGCGAATGTCTAACGTCAGCTCGTTTCTCGAAGAAGAAGGCCAGGGAAGATATGACGTACGAGGTGAATACTTGACGATCTCCGAGATAAGAGGGATAAAAATGGAATAACACACTGGAGTGCAAGAGTCAGAGATCGCGAGACAAATGTGCCGTCAATTATTACAACTTGTCTGGCAATAAGTCATTCGAGATATCGACAAAAATAAAATATTAGCTAGTTGTTCATTTGTTCGTTGCTTGTTAGTACAATGGAAATGAACCCTTTCGACGGTCAATGAAATAAACTAATAAGTTTCATATAAAAATGTCCACTGCTTTTGATGGTTTAAATTCGCTCGTATTTATTGCAAATATGTGGTACTATATTTTTAATAAGTCATTCTGGTCTCTTCGATTAATTTTAAAACAAGAAATGCATAAGCTAATATTAGAATTTGAGGAATAGTATCCTGTGTGCGCGAGTTTCTCTCATCTGGAAAAATGCAAATATCTTCTTTGTCGCCGATACGCGTATGACCTAAACCATTTTTATAATCACCGTGTCAAATATTGTCGAAACCCAAAATCGTGTCCCGTAGATCATTCAGGATCAGTCCCCTCGCCCATTTGTCATATTTATGGCTACTTACAGTCCCAGAGTTTACACGCTGCTTCAGAAACGAACAAATAGCCTATCAATAATTCATTTTTCTCCCGCGATAAAAGTGGACCTATGCGCAACGACAGAAATAAATCGTCCAGATCTATCTTCGTTTATGGGCGAACTTTTTTTTTCCACATCGGCTATTAGTCACTGAAGCAACACCTTATACGCCGTTGATACTGTCAGTATTTATTCATTTCCAAGTACTGCAACTTTTACTTTGCAGTTTGAATTGGTAAATTGATTTCGGTCTTAAATACCTTTCCTTCTATTTAATATAAATATTCAATTTTTCCATGCATAATGTTTCCATTTAAAACGTTCACCAAGTACAATTTCACTCTGCAATAGAAACAAGATTTGCATACTTGTATTTATTTTTCTCGCGGGGCTTTACTAATTTTATTCTCCGGTTTTTAATCAAACTTCTCCAATTTTCCTGTCCGTGGAAAAAAATTATTTCGAACATTGTCCCATCACTTCTTCCACTCGTACACCCAAACACTCCTCTGGAATCCGTTTCCTGAAGCTTCCACAACTTCCGCTCGAGAAATCCCTCGAATACACTGTTCTCCGACGAATTCAAATCTCCCGGCTCAGAACTTTTCTTCTTTCATCACGAACCTCTCAAATTCTCGCCAATTCCCCTAACAAGATCCTTCAGCGTTTGCACTGTATCTGAATTTTCAATCTCAAACTTATCCCAGCTCTCCTATACGTATATAGACCTATATATAGCATGTATTGAAGACAACTTTTCTTCCCTCAGATCAGCAATTCCAACTTTCCACCAGCCTCGCCACCAGGCCACTAATTTTCCGCGCTCCTTCCTTTCCTTTACCAAATCGCAAACTCGATTCTCCGTTCCCTTCTTCCTCTCTATTTCCCAGTTCGAATCACCATTTTCAATCTCCTCCACCATTATTCCGCCCAGTTTGTATTTACATTTACAATCCCTTCTTTCCATTCTGCCATTCTTCCATTACGTCGCCGCACATAAATTATACATTTCTCCGTACCCCACGTGCCCCTTAGCGAATCACCATTCCCTTACTTTCACTATCACTGTCACCCCTTTTTTTTCTCCAGCCTTCTAACTACGTACCATTTTATTTTCCCCTTCGATTCCCGGCTCAAACCACTACCTTCCTTTCTCTTCTCTCTCCCTTCTTACCCCTTTTACCCTTTCATTCGAACAACTCTTTTCTCTCTCCTTCTTCATATATATCTCTCTGCTCAATTTCGTTCTTCCTTCTTCCTTCTTGGCCACGAATTCTTCCCTCGTAACATCGGGGTCGCTCCGTGCATTCTTACCGTTCGATTGCCTCGTTCGCAGGGGTGAACACGTAAGCCGCGCGTGGCAAAAGGATAGCCGCGAGACCAAAGCAGAGTCGAAAACGGCCGCGTGTTCTCGAAATACACGGGAACGACGAGTATCTCGTCGCGGTGGCCAGGTGGAGCGGAACTAAGCGTGGTGTAGCCACTGGCGGATCGGCGTTCGAGCGTAAGCGGAGCAAGCGGCGGCGAGGCAGAGGCGTCGCGACGCCACATCCAGACGCCGAGCTGGATTTTTCCTTCGGTTTATTTATAAGCGCATTAATATTCTCGCTTTCGTGCAGCTCAATGGCATTTTCGTGGCTGTAGACGCGCGTGACGAAACCATCGATTCGACGCTTCGACTCCTCGACTCGACGCGGGTCGACGTCAGGATGGGACCGGGTCGGGATGGCTTCTGTGTGGAATTACAATCTTTTCTTTCGAGTGGCGCTTAAATTTGTTCAGTTATCTGCGTTTGGTATATTATATTTTATTCACCTTGGTTTACGTGGTCTTCTCTTTATTTCTTTCTGATTTTTGGAGTGGCATTTCAGAGCTTTCGGGTTTATACTGGAATCTATTTTGGTGTAAGATTTCAGGCTTGCGCTTTTGTATTTAAATTAATGTTCGCGTATTGATTTCCACGTTTCGTAATCTCTCAGGAGATTTATTGGGAAAGATTATCGGAAAGAGGGGGGGAAGTCTTGTAATATATTTAACACCCTGTTACATATTTCATTATTACCCTGCCTTCTCCCTCGAAACTTTCGCAAGTTTCAATTTTGTTTGATAAAGCTCCTTTAACTTTTTCATCCCGCGTTACCCTTTTATCCTCCTTAATTAACTCCTGCTGTTAGGGGAACTCAATCAATATCTTGTTACGTCAAGCTTGCTTCCACTAAATTCCATTATCGGTTGGGCACTATTCCCAACGATACATTCTCTAAATATCTTGTTTAAAATAAATTACTGGCATACTGTAGCGTCATCAACTTCACTTGTCAGTCATATCGTTCATTTTCCGCTGCGATGACACCATTCCAGATCACAATGAGTATTAGAACACAGAATAGGTGTTATTTCGTAACAGATTATAATAGCTTTACCTTGATTCAATATCGTGTTGCATTAATTGTGAAATTCAATACGACAATGTTACAAAACTACTACATAACGATTGAAAATATTTATACTCGTCTTTGCAGTAAATGAACAATATATTCTGATGTGATAAAAAAAGAAAATAGGAATTTTCATTCTATATCTTCGATTTACTTCTCAACAAAGAACTTCGGGTTGCGCCACGATTTTTGATACGCCCTGTATTTAGATCGCCGCAGTCGTAAACAAATTGCAGTTTATCAAACTGCGATCATATTTAATTAAGTCCCCCTCGAGGATGAACCCCATCTTCCCATCAAAAATACAATTACTCCAATTAACAGAGCACGCAACCCTATGAAGGTTTCAATTAAACGATTCACAACATCTTCGCTGAACACTATACTCGCTCTACGATTTTACTTCCTTTACGTTCCACTCATGTTTTTCGTTTTATATCTCATTAAATTATTTTTTTATTATTTTGCGCTTTCTTTAGTATCACATATTTAATACTGCTAATCCTTCGCACTAATTCATGGTGATAATTATTTCTACCGTTCCCCAGTCCATATCAATAACTATTTTCAATCAGCTCGAAATGTTGTACTGAAATATTTACTAATTTACAGTGAACCGTTTAAAAGGAATAACCGTTTGTATTAGAATTTATTAACGAAGCCCGCCACTAGATAACAAGAAGCAGTCTTAAAATAATTCCCACCACTAATTTCTAAATCCAATTACCAAAACCACCAGAGTTACCCTCGGATAATTATTTCACAAAATATAACGAAGGCAACGATGCTCCCGAACTCTCGACCAACAACGTAACTCCATAGAACTCCGCGAACATTTCACCACGGCAGCCCACACCATCGTCCCCCATGAAAAGAGGGTCTCCCAAAACTCGAACGTTCTTGTTAAAAATAAAAACCAGAGAAACATCACACCATCCCCCGCGTTTTCCTCGATTATCACAACCCTTTTTCCTCTTCAACGATCTTCACCACAAACTTCCTCCACACCGTCACCCTGACCCCCAACTTAGGCCCCATCAATTAAATCCAACACAGATTATCCTCGTCCCTCCATGTTCTTACATTTTCCACCCTCTCCGCCGTCTTTCGTCACATCTAGCCAAAGTCTGTGCGTTTACTTCGCGAACCAAGCGGCCAGCTCCGCTATATCCTCTACCTTTCCTCCACCTCTTTCTTCTCTGTCGACTCATCAACCGTTTCGAGCAGTCGAAACGTCGAGAGTCGGGACGACACAAGCAACGAGAGAGACAGCTTAGAGCGTACACCATAGCAGAGACGTGCTTTCAGAACGCGGAAAGCAACGCTGTTACCATTTCGAGCATCCTTCAGGCGAAGAGGTAATTCGGTCGGCCGATTCTACACGTCGCTGCTCGTCGCGCAGCACTTCGTTTTCCGCGCGCTGATAACGAGATAACGTTACGTGTTTTTTCCCAAGCTTCCGGCAGAATTTTTTACGTCGCTCGTACGTAGAAGTGGATTTATGGGATTGCTCGAATTTTTAGATACGTCGCGAAGCACGCATTGATTGATGGGTAGGTTCAGTTTGGACACAGTTCACCCTCTGCGGTATGGGGGTGATAGTGAAACTGTTCCATCCACAGATTTCCCCTTTTCTTTATTCAAATGGTTAGTCTAGTGTAATTCGTAGTTCGACGTGGTCTTTAATGTGTGTATTTTAAATTTGGTCTATCTCGAGTCACCTGTATCAGAGGTGAACCGTGAATGATTAGACGTAGCAATATTTTTGGAATAGAAAACAGACGTTATTATAAATCATGATATTGTGCTGCATTCCCCACGCAACAGTTCTGAGCTAATTTATCTCCATTTTGCCCCAAAATCCACCGAATTTTCGGTATCAGAATTAACGCAAATATTGAGCAAAATTCCAATCTACGTATTTTTGTTATTTAAATACTACTATTCGCATTCCGACGCTCAAGCATTGCTGTTCAACTTTATTCGGGTAATAACAGATCGTGTAGCTTTTCCTGCCCCAAACGACACGAAAATAAGGGGAACCGAATGGCTGACAATCGAACGAGCGTAAAGCAGAAAAGTTTCCCCAACAAAGTAAGACAAACTACACGGAGCTTAATTCATTCGCGGAACTGTTTATTTTTAGCTGCAAAAACGCGTCTCGAATCACAGTGTACCGACAGACCCGAATCACTTTCCAACCAGCAAACCGAACGGAAACGTCGATGTTTATTTCCTGGACGACAAATCGCATTGCGTAGAACTATACAACGAGCCTTGAACTTTTGGAAACGATCAAACAAAACTTCCTAGGTACAACCGCAACACGCGAGTTTTGCGTAATAAATTTAGTCTACGTGTAACTGTCACCCGTGACGTTCATACTTGAGCGTTACTCCGAAACTTAAACAAACAAATGGAAACGAAATAAAACATTGCAAGGAGAAACTTTCAATTTATCGAATTTCTTTTATAAGCAGGCACAGTGAGAAATAAATTGGCGAAGTTGTACAATGCCAGTGATAATAGTTCTATTTTCCCTGGAAATGAATGAACATCCCTGGAAATTACGACTCCTAAAAAAACAAAAATGGTAATTTTTCTCGAACGAAAGGAATAAACTAATGAAGTTCATTAATATACACCTAGAATTTCCGCCAACGAAAAGAAATACTAATTGTGCTCGAGGGAAAGGGAAAGGAAACTCGAAGAATTCCCACGGAGGACAGATTCGAAAATCGTGTCTGTCGTAGAAACTTGGAAAACGAGAAAGTTTTCAGCGTCGTTCCTAAAGTGTCTTCTGAAAAACTTCTTCAACGAGTTCTTCAGCAATTTTAATGGCTAAGGAACTTTAAACATTGGCCGACGGCACGTAGGTATTTCTGCGGGGCCCTAGCTGTACGTACAACTGTTCTATTTCTAGACAGACGTTTCTTAAACTTACGAGGCACTCGAAATTTTAATCCCTGCTTGAGATGAAGTCAATTGGAAGAAGATATGAAATAAGAAAGAAGAACACTGGGACGCAATTAGGTGAAAATTAATATTTCTACCTTATGGTAAATTGTTCAATACCTGCCCTTGTGGTAAAAACTATTCAATAGTTAGTCGAGTGCCTAATAATTCAATTAGTAATATTAGGTAATTAATTAAATAGTCAAGTTTCAAACTTCGTGACCCATTTTCCCCCAAAATTATCGAGGCAATTTGAGTCAAATTTCGATTAATGCAGTACTAAATATGATAAATAAATTGTGTATACGCGGTATTATTTTCTTAAATAATTTGCGAAGAAATTTATTTCTCCACCTAACGGTAATACCTTTATATTTTGTTTCTTTATATTATTTCATGAAAGTTTACGCTTTTTCCTCCTTCGTTCGAGTTTAAGCTTGGTATAATTTCCTATCTTTATTTATATCTCGAACAATGATTTGCCCGTCGGCAGACAAATTTATGCGACAATATCGACGAAGCTGTACGGATTCGATCGAAACTAAGACGAAAGAAAATATGGGACCGCCTGACGGTTTGGGTTCTCCAGGAATAATAATTTTCTGTCGGATCGATTTAAAATACGCGCCATTGGTATTGAAAATATTTTCAGACGATAATATACGAGTGAACGGTGGGGATCGAACAAGCGATTCGTTGCCGCGAGAGAAATATTTTTAAAACGGCTTATTACCGGTACGCTCCTGTAAACCAACGCTCTATAAGTTAAAATTAACACCTTGACAACGTGCGTGACGCAGACCGTGGCCTGTTGTACAGACTATACGATACCGTTTGTCAAACATTAAACATTTCACCCGTTCGAGGTTCGTTGGAGAAAATTGGGAAATTAGTTTTTTAAGCATTTCAGTATTCTTTTAATGCTCTGTATGCTTTAACATGTTGTCTCTTTTTTTAAACAACGATTCCACAGTTCGATTTCTAAACGTGTAATTAGTTGGAACGCCCCGTATGCATTACCGAAAGCTGCGCACTCTTAACGGAAATTCCATAGTTTTATTTTTAAGCGGACAATTATTTTCGGACACCCTGCACGCTTCCGTTCTAAGATTACAGACTAAATTAAATTACACGCATTCCTCTCTTTGTTGGAATGAATAAGAGAAAATATAGAATGAATTTAAACTACAAGTTACTCCAAAATATATGATAAAAAAAAGCGCTCGTTTCTTATTTTATAATTTAGTAGCCGGGAAATCGAAACAATTTGTTTTCTATTCGAGTGTTTCTTTTTATTCGATGCGTGAAAAACCGGCTGTGCATTTTGCGAAGAAAATTGTTGCGGTCCACAGAATTTCTTCGCGCGTATTGTATAATTTCCCTCGATATCTACCAATGAAACGTTCCGACCGCTTTTCATAAAGAAGGCGCGTAGAAATATTACGTTACAGTTCGTTGACCAGCATCTAATTGCAGATGTTCTTGCCTAAAATCAACGCCGATCTCGGTTCCCCATGAGTGTCTGCTGAAGCGAGTCAACCTTGATCTTCGAGTAAGTTTCGAACGATAGTTGCTTACGGCTTATCGAACTTATCGCGGAAAAGACTGGTCAGATAATATTGGAGTTTCCTCTCTTATGCGTCTTCAGAACAAACACCGGAGAAAGGTATACGAGGAACCATGTGGCAGAACAGATTATTCTATTGACTTTAGACCTGGAATCCCATTCTTAAATAATACTAAATTGTTCGTCGAGAGTTTACCCTGTTCAAGGATACTTCTCCCACTCTTGAAATATTAAAATTCTGCTGCCGTATTATTGTGTAACGATGCCAAACACCAAGCTTAAAACTTGCCCGATCTCGTCGAAATTTGTATACACAATCACGCTTTCGCGTATAACTCGCGCCCTGTATCCATGGGATGTTTTCCTTGAAAATACACGAGCCTTCGCGAAATTGTTCCTCCTCGCGAAAATATTGAAACTGCCGCGACGCACCGACGCCGAAATTCCACGGAAGATGCGTTACTTTTATTCCTTTTTGGTAGAGACAGTTTCGACCGGCGGAAGGAAACAGATTTTATTGAGCTGTAAAAATTGAATGTTTCTCCCGTTCACGTGGAATACACAGGCGGATACGTTTGTTTGGAAATTAGCGAGAACTCCGTGTTTATTTTAAGTGCATGTTATGTACGAGTTCAGTCAGCTAGGCGTATTGTTATAGTGGTGGGAGTTATTTTAATTGGAAGGGAATATTTCGAACCCTTTTAGAATTTGGCAATATTATACGACGCTAATGTAGCTGCTGTAATGTACAAGTTCCATTAAACTGTACGAAAGTTTTCGTAATTACTGACATTCCGAATTGTGCGCCACATTCGAAGCAGAATCACGAACAGCCGAGTTGAAATTATGCGATGAACCTTAAACTAAAAGCAGGAATTGAAATTCAACCGGACGAAGGTCTGGAGATACTAGAAATAGTCTGTAATTCACAATGTTCTACTGCAACTCTATTCCCATTGAAACTCGCGTAACTTATTCCATCCTGACAAATTCCAACGTCTTCTACGAAGCAATAAAACTTTCGTGAAATTTACTGCCTCAGCTACCCTATGCACGCGACGATTCAAAGCAAAATTCAATAACTTATATTTACACGTAGTCCTTTTGAACTATGTTTATTAGCCTGCGTGGAATTTCCTTGTTTATTGTCAGATATTATTTTGCGTCACAGAATGTTTACGAAGTACATGATGTTAACGGACTCTTGTCCTAACAATTTATAGCTGAACAGTATTTGTGCAATATTGCTTTTAGAATTGAATACAGTCAAAGAAAATTATATAAAACTTCGGTAGTGAGGGTACGTTCGACACCTAGGGGAAGCACTCCCACGAAAAATATTTCTTAGAAAGATATTTAATGTTTAAAATGTGATATTGCAAATTTTAATATTAAGTCAGTAATAAGATAATATTAAATTTTAGATGTTTCTTACAGACATTGAGCATAATCAATTTTCGAATATTGAAATTTTCAATCGTGTGCTCCATCAAATATACAAATATTAACATTTTTAAACTTTCAAATGCAACTCTTCAAATAATTCCATTTTTCCCCCTCAAGTATTTTATTCCCCAAATGTTAAAATTTGAAACCGTTCAAGTACCCCTGAAAAGAATTCGAAATATTTTCCTGCCAAGAAAATATTCATGAAAGAGGAGCTTCGTTACCAGCATGCAACATTCTCGCAACAAGGACCAAATTTGCACTCAACATTCTCAGCAAACATAAAACTCTACGGGCCGGAAAGAACTTTGCTACTATCGCACCCTGATAATTCTTGTCCTGGCGTGAATAACGAGTCACTGTGGATAGAGCATTACACCGGCAACTTTATCGTCACACGATCTCTCGAAGCCGGCGCCCATGATCTCGACCGAGAGAAGTGGAAGGTGCATTCTGTTTCTTGGCAGAGATGCAACTTCCTCTCCACCGCTCCTCCACGACCCATGCATTCTGCTCTGAGCGACAGCGATAGCTTTAACAAGATCTGAATCGTGTCCAACCGTGTGTCGTTCGATGCTCGAAAATTTTAGTAACAGCGTGCACAGTGAGAAAATCGCCGAGGGAAATTTCGAAAGTAAACTGTGCTATAAGGAAATTAAGCGACAGTTTGTACATGTGGAGAAACTGATTTCACTAATTGAATTAAAGAATAATAATTATAAATATAATTCTTATATATATGAGACACATTTTCGTGTGAATTATTAATTGTATAAAATATTGAATTAATTGTATTTGAATAAAATTGGAAAATATCAATATATAAATATTAGCAAAATTGTTAGTTTTGCAATAGTAATAATAGTTAGTAATTGATAGTTCGTCGCTTCTGCGGGAATTTCCCAAGCAGAAAATATTCGAGTCTATCCAGTACCAAAAACTGCGAAATGCTAAATGTTCCGAGACATACATTTTCATGAGAAAAGTATGGAGTGATTAGCCTGTTACAAAAGTCTCCAACGCTCACACGAAATTTACAGGAAAATCTAAAATACAGTGCAAGGTTAAGAGATATTCTGTATACCTAACAACCGCCGTAATTAGTAAAATTATAATACCACGAACAGGCTATTTTACAACTTTCCAGACGCGTGTACGCTCGCAGGAATACTCGCCCCACGTTAAAACATTATTCTAACTCCACCTCTCATTAAAAATTTCAATATAACACCCCGTTGAAATATTTTCATCCCCTCGCAATTTCCAACATTCCCCCGACGTTCTCGAATATGCCTGCCATGAGAACGAAAAGAACAAAAAGTGCAAACGCATCGAGTCGTCATCAAGACAAGCCTAACATCCTTTGTCCATCTAAATTACCCCGAAGATTCAGCGGGGAAAAAAAAGGTTAAATGGCCAACGTGATTGCTGAAAGAAGAGCTCGTTGGTGATTCTCGTTCCAAAGCCTAGGAAAAAGGAAGTCGATTGCGGTGAAAAGGGGAACAGGAAGTGCTCCATCGGGCTCGAGCGTTGAGAAAAGGAGCGAAAGAAACGGAATAGGGGAAAAAGGAAGAAAGAAGAAAGGGTTGAGTGCAAAATGTATATACGCGTGGTTGAAAGAACGCGAGGGGAGCGGTTATTTATAGAGGGTTACAATAACGTGACTCGATGAAACGCCAGGGAACTCAGTCTTCTCTGGCGTGAATAATTGTGGGTGCACGCACGTGCAACGTGTAATATCACAGAGTGCGATTGTGCACGTGCAAGGTGGAAAAAAAATGTCACTGCAACACGACCGCCGGTTCCTAGTTTGCGTTTTAACCCTTCCGCTCGTATTTCTTAAAAAGTGGATTACGCGAGTGCGCTGCTGGTTCATTATATGAACTTGATATGGCAAGTTATGATCTTGCGTGCTGAAAATTTATTTTGCTTAATATGCGACAAGGAATTTGTCTGTTATTCCCTTTTTTTATTTTATGAATGGGATTGAATTGAATGGATAGCGATGTCAATTGCAACTGTTGTATGGATGTTTCGTTGATGCAGTTTTTTTTCTGTTTCTTTTTCATGGAACGTTCACCTAATTTAATATTATTCAGTTCGCGAATAAAGGAGATTATGGAGCATCAAGTAAACGCTTCGCACTAAATTTGTTTTCTAATCAACTTGTAGCGATTTGCAACTGCATACCTTTGGTTATTACTCACTCGTGTAATGAACGGTGTACAGTGTGTGATCAGTACTTGAGGTTTGATAGCATCATAAACAGTTTAGCAAACTATAGGATAATATGTAATCTAAATACATCGTGGCTGCGAGCACTTCACTTACCTTTTTACTAGATTTGAAGACGTTACACTTAAACGTATTACTGCTGCCATCGCGGGCGATGTAGCTAAAAATTTTCAAATCGTGGCTATCGTGCGAGACGTAGAATATCCTGCAACAATAAAAACGAATAAATGGATTCAACCATTCAGAAGCTTCTCCGAATCACTCGAATTCATATTTATATACTATGTAATAAATATACCCCGCAATGAAATGTAAAAAGATTCGAGCGAATCTAAAAATTGCAACTCTTTCAATATACGTGAAAAATACGAAAATATTATTAACAGGCGACGAAATAGTATTGCCGTTAAAAAGCATTGAGTGCTAAGCTTGTGAATTTATTATAACCACGGGTATTTATTAATATTCATTACTATTATTATTCAGAAACATAAATTTATCATAACATACTATGTTTACGCGAATTATTCATATGCCTTTATACCCCTAAAGTTCCTGGCAATATAATAAACCTCTTCCGACCCCGCACCACAATTTCCGAGCGACAAAAATAAAAACCAAACAAAAGCGAGAAAGAATGCAACAAAAATGAAGCCCAATTCATTGCCCCTACAGCGGACCATCGAATTGCAAATGTGTCTTTCAGCCGTCCAACTATTCATCGGAAAAAAGAAATACGTAAAGGCTCGTTCGTTTCGTCGACGTACGGCAATTAAGGTCGCATACAAAGGACGTCGGCGTTATTGCTAACCCTTTAAAATCGTAATTTATCGGTCGTTCCGATAGCACGGTGCATTCGTCGCGATCAGGAAGACGCGTAATCCGTTTTGTCGATTCCTTTCGAATCACCGTGATTTACAATCCTGCGTGTGCACGGTCGTCGCGAGCATTCCGTATCCGCGAAAGAAAAAGCGTATTTCCGGTGGCGGACACTTTGACGTTCGCGTAATGAACGTTGCTGGACGGACTTGGCTTTATAAGCGTGACCGGTTCAACGGGCGCAGCCTATTCAGGGGGGAAAACTCATTAAATTATTTGTCCTTTGCCAAGACGATTTTGTATAAACTTCGTTCGCCCCTGTGTCAACTATACGAATGCACACGAAATACACTCGATTAGTTCGACAGCAAAGGGTAATTTAAATGCGATTAATCGCCCGGTGAAAAATTGTACCAAAAAACGGTATCTATGAAATTTAAAATTCGTTCATTTAATTCTTGTTTGATGCCATCATCGTTATTATTACTATTCAATTATTTGTTTAGAAAATTCGGAACATTTGTTCCTGTTTTAATAGCGAAACGTTCGTAGGGGATTAAACTGATAATTGGTAGGGAATCGCATAATTGGAGGAACCGCGAGTAAAGTTATTCTGCAGCACAGAAGTTGCAGAATCGTTCCCACGAGACGAAGAGAATGGATTCACCTTACCTGTATATGGGATGGTGCATCAGGTATATTTTATTCTCGTCCATCCACTGTTGCTGCTTCTTCTGCGAAAACAGGAGACAAATAACCACTCATTAATCCCGCGATACGTGGGCAACTGGAGGTAATAATAGCTTAGAATAGCGTGTCCCGAGCGTAATGTGACGCTTCATCGAGAAAGAAATATTAGGAAGTACACTGCTGGCCAAAAGTTACACTCAATTTACTTCTTTCGCCGTGCAAACATGAATGGCTCGTTAACACCTCCGTCGCGACGACAGCGTTACCAGTAGACTGTCAATGAATTTTCTTGTTTCTCGACGCATGAAGCAGCACAGTTTTGATACGAAATGAAAGAGCCAATGACATTCCTCGCGTTTACGCTGCGACGGTCACTCATTATATTTTTAATTTTCATGCATTTCGACACTACAATTCGATGCGATATAATTTTTCTTTTGAGAAATAAATTCTCGAATTCCTAATTTAAAACGACCAATCACTCGATAGAATTTCTTTCTACCTCGACCCGGCCGATGATGCCAAACGTTTGAGCCGTCAATTTATTTCCGATTGTGGTACGCGATCATTTTCTACGTCGAAGACGATTCACGCACGTATTATTATTCTATTTAAGCCGAACAATTTTTCCGCAGCAAACAGCAATACCCACTCCAACGTTCAATTCTGAGTACTCGGCACGCCATTTCGAGTCGTGTTCACAATGCTACCCAACCACCGTCTACAAGGCAGCTCTCCTCGAGTAACCATCCATTAACGTTAAACTCTAGCGTGATAGTTCTCCATTAGGGTGAAGACAAATTCGAAGGTAGCCGTAGCGCGTGGAACGCGATACCAAGTGTACACAGGGAAACAAGAGTGATTCCTGTTGGGTAATTATAGGCGACACACAACAGCGTGTAACTAACAGAGTGTACACGACAATTACCTTCTTCTTTCGAAGAGTGACTTTCAGTCCGTCCACCGACACCTCCAACGTCACTTTCTTCTTTTTGATCCCTTTGGCCTTGAACTCGTACTGAGGACAGAATAAGACTGAAATTAACCGACCGTTCGACTGGCTACGTACAGAGATATCTGGCGAATTGATTTCTCCCCGCTCGATTTTATTAAACGAGATATCTCACTATGACTTGAACAAGTTTTATTATCGAAGGAAAAGCTGCGGCGGAGTGTTATCACTTCTTTTCTGTACGATAAAATATGTGAACCCTCAACTAAGAATACATTCCTTATTCTACGCAAAGACTAACCGGGCTCTTTGCGGGAAATTTAATGGCTTCAAATCGTTTCTACGCCAACGCGAACAAATTTTGCAATAATCTTAATTGTTTCGGGATTAATTATTTAGCGTTTAAGCACTCGATTTTAAGCGCTGTAAATAAGCTTTAATTTTCTCTTTGTCTTGCGCGTTATTCTGTTACTTTTCATTTTATTCTATTTCATTTTATTCCATTCATTTTTCTTTTGCTGTGTTCTGAAGGGTTCTTAAACAAATTCGAAAGAGTTAACGCGTTTTGTACGGCAATATAATTATTCGATCAATTGATTTTGTAAGAAGAATTTTCGTGACAATTGGCGTAAAGCCGCACGCAATACGTATTGCAAAGTTCAAGAAATCAGATGGCGAGATATCTCGTTTATTTATGCGAAAGGGTTAATTAGAGATTGTGCAAACTTACGCGGATTCTTCGCATCGCCGCCACGATCTCCACTCGGCTGGTCGGTCGAGGAACCTCCATAGAGCCGATGAACTGTGGGCAAATGTGCAACAAAAGGAATTAGAGGAGGATTTCCATCTGTTCGGTTGCACAGCAGTTGAAAGACGATGAGTCACGCGGACGTCGTTGGTCACGGAGCAATTTTCCTAATTGCTTTAAAAGTTTATTACACTGATTCGGTGGAATGCGCGTGGAAGTGAGACGATCCTGGACGGAGATTATTTCGGAACGTGCAGCAATTCTGAGATCTTCTCGATCAATCTTTTTTTCAAGGCAATGGACAAAATTTCTTTACATTATTGACATAATAATTACTGCAGCAGTCATATCCTCTTGTATCGCGAATAATTATGCAAAAATCGCGCCTGATGTTGCAAAATTCTGATCCTCGACGGGAATCTATTTCTTTTATCAGAAAATAATGATTCTTTCGTGGAAACTGTCCTTGGTATTCTAACAAAAAATCAGGTAGAAATCAATTTTAAAGGAAACGCGATAGAAACGGAAAAAGGAACAGCCTACAAGTTTATTGCAAAGAATGGGCGATTTCTACTAGTGTTTCAAAAAGCCAAAACGGTTTGACCGGCCGGTCTGAATTTCTCGGCCATGAGATCAAAAGCAGATAACCGGAAATAAGCTTGGTAAATGCAGTGACGCGCTTCATTTGGGCCGTTGATTTATCGAGATGTATCGCGGCACGTTCTATATTTCGTTTCTGAATACAGGGCGGAGCACCAATAGATTGAAACAAAAATGGCTTTTAGTCGAGATGAAATTCGAACGAGGACACGGTTATATGCAGACCTGTATCGAAAATATCAATTCTCGTGCACATAGAATCAATACGGGGTGACTTAACAGATTTACAGTTAAAATGTCACCAGTCTATTTTTCACCTTATTAATAAAACCGATGTGATACGTGTTCGGCGAAAAATACGAAACATGCAAGTCGATGATAACGTAATTGAAAAATTCATTACCGTCCTCGAAATTCGTACGCCTCTGCACTGTTAAAGGAAATGTTAAATGTCATATTTTTATACGACGTGGAGTATTCACTGAAAATATTTCAAAAATATAATTTTAAATAAATAAAATATCACTTTCATCCCCCTCAATTAGTTTTCCCGTTAAATTATATAAAATCAAAAGCTGTAAATATTTTTTTTAATATTTTACACGCTGGCAATCATGTCGTTGGCTGGCTAGGCTCTGCGGCATCGATAAGGGCAAGAATGCGAGTCTTCCCTAGTCATGACTAGCATTACTCAGAATGACAGAGTTTTCCATCCTAAGGATCAGAACTCGTGCTTAGTTGCGCTGTCACAACAAGGGCTAAGGTCGTCCTCGCCCCTCCAAACTTACGGTGTAAGTACCATTGCAAAGTGATACTGGACACTTATTCTTTACTCTTACATATTGTTAGATTGACGTTAATCTGTCGCTTGACTAGTTTCGAGTACATTCTTACTATTATTCTTTAAACTGCTACGTATCCACAATAATAGCTGTATTCTGAAGTGAGAACGGGATTTTAGCACCGTGAATAAATATTGTAGTATTGAGTACAATCGGTCGTATCCTTCGCCATAGGAATTCAACGATGTAATATTAAATATGAATTGTATAAAATAGCAAGCCAATTCCATTCGTTCTTTCTAGCATTAGCAATTCTAGCAATAAGGCTATATCGTCCGCAACTTATGAACGAATTGCAATAATGTCTAAAAGCTGCACTTTCGGATGTTTCCTATTGAAACGATGACCTGGCCACGTGTTCGGCCGACTCGTTGCACACGTGGTTATCTCCCACGCACAGTATGTATAAGGTGCGAGGCGATCGAGTTTCTGGTATAATTCACGATCGATCGCAACGAGTACGTACAATGCAACGAATCGACCCGGTGTCTTCAAACGTTTCTTTAAATATTTCAACAGCCTCGAACGTTACACGCACGAGTTCCAGGCACATATTCCGCAGGCGATAATCTATGAGTGGATTGAGTTAGATTGTTCCATATTCCGAACAATTCAATAGGAACGATTGAAATAGTTTTGCAGTTTAGACAAATTTATTGGGTAAAGATGTCAAGACAAAATTAAAATTGTGACTGAAGTAGATATTAAAATTGAAAAATGTTCAAATTTCATAAATGATTGTTAGAAGATTCTGCCGGTATTCTTCTGATTAGTAAAAATTAGATTCCTCGAAACAAAATCCTATTATTTAAAGGTGTAATTGGAATTCTCGAATCGAATGTCACTGTTTATCAGAGAATTAATCATTTAGAATTAAAACCGTGTTCCCTATCAGAAAATCGGAATCAGAAATGGTATCGTGATTCATGCCGATGATATAAAAATTTGCATGAAAATTGGGAAATTTGCATTCGAAAAGATCGTGAACGAAAACGATCATGCTTAAAATAAGGTCAAAATAGCCAAAATATTTTCAGAGTAGAAATGTAAGAAGAAAAGTAAAGAAGCATTTTTAATTTTAAGGGGCAGTGGATAACAATTGTTTCTAAAATATTTCAATCCATTTTGAGGGTACACAAATTCGTATAAAAAATTGTTTATCGATTAAAGCGTTCAAGAATAAATTTGTAAATACGGTCTGGAAACTAAGCTCATAAGAAAGCATGGAAACTATTTTATGTAGAGTAACGCAGGCCGTGCCGTCGAGTTGCGACCAAGTTTCCCGGATATACGAATCTCACGAAAGAAAAGCATCGTGAACGTTGTCCCTGCCAAGAGAATCATCCGTGGCTAAAATTATTGTGACTTTTACTGGGGCGAAAAATTTCTAACAAGAAGTGGGACACACTGGATGAAATGTATTTTAATCCTCGATGACAATACCTGTGAACTATAATTCACACGCATCGCTTAAAATCTATTAATAGAATTAAAATCACATTACCTAAAACGTTTATCGAAAAGAAAAACTTTGTATACCTAATACGTATATCGACACGATTATATTTAAATTCTGCTAATAGCGAGAACAATAGAAAGGAATGTTACTAACGAATGCATTATAAATATTTTTAGATTCGTATGTTCGTTCCGTTTGGAAATGGAAATTTCGAATACGTTCCATGATCAAGTTTTTCTTGGAGAAGCATTATTTTTGTTACTTTTCTTTATTATTACTTTCGCGAGCGGATACCAACCCTGAAACGAACGGCCAAGGAAGCTTGGATTCATGAAAACGAAGATTAATCATCCTTCCCTTGAGTGCAAGTAAGTTCTAGTAAATCCTTAGGGGAAGGCTGGGTTGGGAAAATTCGATGCCTCTGATGTAACATTGAAACCGTAGAAGATTGATAAAATTGAAAATGAATGGAGAGAATTTGTTGCCAAATAAATGTACTGTAGTTAATACCATTTATAAGCAAACTGTTACCCCATGCATACTAGAATTCTTTAATAAAAATGTAAAAAGCTGATGCACAGAAGAAGCAAAATATTTGTATCGAATTCCTACAAAGAAATAGCAACTGAAATAAAAAAAAGTGAAGAAAATAAAATTCATTTCCTTCCACAAAATTACCATAAAATGAACTGCACCTGTCTCGAGGTAGAATAGAAACAAGCATGGCCAAGGAAAGAGAAGAAAAATAGCATAAATGAAATCTACTTCAACCAAAAGATATACGCCCCCATCTCGCTCAAGAGTGGAAATAAAATAAATAAATAAATAAATAAAACTGCAAGAAAAATCAAAACCCTCACTTGCGCCCAAAAGTATATACGGTGCAGCGGAAAGTTACGCCCATAAATGAATAAATAAAAATCCATCCGCTCGTACGCCCCGTTCCAGTTCCAATTGAAACACTGAACCAAGATTACCCCCGTCGCTGGAAAAGCCCTAGCCGCGTCGAAAATCCCAGCCCTGACCTCTCATGAGAACAAGAATTAATCGTCCAGCGGGCGAAACTCGCCTCTGGGACGCTGTCGCGCGGATACCTAAACGTCAACAGGGTCAGAAACAGCTCGGAAACGCCGCGAATAGCCGCGTGTTCCCTCTGTTCGCGAAGTGACCGCTTTACCGTCCTCTTTACGAGCATAGGGACGCGAAAGCTTCAACCTTTCCGAGAAACGAGCACGTATTGCTGAAATAAACACGTGCACAATGACGTCACGGTTCCCCCTTGGTCGCGGTGGTGAACGTGGACCAAAAATACCCGCTTCTGTGTCGCGTTCCCGTCACGATTGTTGCATTCGCCACGCAGTCATCGATCGTGCAACTTCGTTTCTCGTGGCCGTCGTATGCATGCGGCACGTTTCACGAACAGGTGAACCGATGACGATGACGGGTGGGCGGGAGAAAGGGAGCAAGGGAGAAAGGGAGCAAGGGAGAAAGAAACGGATTGTACAGGGTGTACGACAAGGGATGGACTTTCAGGGGGTGAGATTTGTAATGACAGAACAAGATTTTGTACCTTGGACCGGTGGACGTTTCGGCGGAAGAAGCCACGATAATAGGAATTAATGTTGGAAGTCGTTTTCATTGTTATGTATTTCTCGTGGTTGGTACGGAAAGAAAGTTGGAAAGAAGATATTATGTTTGCGAGTGCAACGTGCGCGCAATATAAATTGTTCAAGTTTTCGTACGAATGAGATTTAGGCATTATAAATTGCAGCGGTTGCTTCCCATTCATTGTGAACAGGCCTGCACCCGAGCAGGTACACTTTCAACAAACAGATCAAACGTTTCCGTGACGGAGTGATACTTTTTTAGTTTCTTGGAAACACTCGCGGTTTTATGCGGCTATTAGGACCGGCCGAATCGTGCAGTAAATTACAGCGTCCCTCGTCAAGTATTTCGGGAAAGCGGGATCGACGTGAATGACTTCGCGAATGCAATTGGAAAGCGCCGCGGAATGGAACGAATGGACGCTGGAGTGAACCTAGCGTTTCGTAAAATCGGATGAAAAATTCGAAAAAGTATTACAGGAGTACTGAACAATATTTCAGGCAGGAGATAAAATGGAAATAGAGAAGTAATATTCAATATCTACGATATTCGATATGCGAGAAATTAATATTTGGAATTTGTTTTCGGGGCATCTATAGATACTGCGATGTGAAATTTGGCGATTGTAAAAGGGGGAAATTATTAATTTCTATATTCGAAGTAAACGTAATATCCAAACGAAATATCTATCAATTTTCGTTCTGCTACTTTATAGCTTATAAGGGTGAGAACGCTCCTTAGTTAATGCGCTCTTTCCCGTATACCTTGTAAACTGTAGTAGATATAAAAAAAATTCCCAGAATGAAAACTTAGTGGTTCTTTTTACGCTCTATAAAATGGTGCGCTGAAATTGTGAAGAATTTGTAGTCGAATGAGAGTCTTCCTAAAGTGGAAAAAATGTAAAAAAATGTTCACTTCGTCAGATGAAGCCCGCCGTGAAATTTTCTATCAAACAAATTCTCACACGCAGGCTACCAATTTGGAAAACGTGAAGAAAGAATTGCCTGACACTGCCTGAAGATTCCCTATAAACCCGCAGAGTTTAAAAAAGACGTCAGAATTTCCAACATATCCAAATTCTAACGCAAGAAATCGTAGCAAGAGATTTTCATCTTTTCTCCGAACGAAGTCTCGGAACATAATCCAAGAATCCGTTATACATTTAACATTGCCATACTCATTTCAGCACTTTTCTCCGTCGATCGTATCTCGAGCATTTAACGTTCACCTCCAGCGAAACAGCAATTCCAACGCCACTATTATAGTTGTATTAAAACAACCGCCAGTGCTCAGGTGGAGGAAATTACTTTGCAACGATACGGTAAACTTGGTTACTACATTCTGAATGTGTTTTCCCGGAAGTGACTTAAAATGGAAAGATCGTTCGCGCGTGACTGGACCATTCTTTGTTCCAACGGAGAAGTTCTACGATGTGGATGGCGGAGATAAAACGGCACGTATGTACTTGATTGTCGTCCTTCCTTAGATAATTGCTGAATCTGAAGTGGTAAACTGGATGGACAGGACAACAAAGAACAACTAAATCGACTGATAATAGTATGTATAAAGTCTTAGTATCAGTGGCGTAGATTCAGTGGAACTCGATATAATAGATGAACGATAAAAATGTATATAATGTACTCGTATATAAAATAAGAATTAATTACACGAATTAAAGTAGTAATTAAAGAATTAATTTCGTAATATTATTCCTGAATATCCAGCAAAAATTTTACACCAATAACAATCTGAAGAGTCCGAAGATCCAAATGGAATCATCTCGTTGTTAAAGTAACCAAATAAAAACACCTAAAGTACATTTTTATCTACCACAGAACTATAGGTGTCCCAGCCTAAACGTAGGGAATTGTTACGCTTTGGAACTCGGTTAACATCATACCAGGAATATAAAAGCCCGAAGTTGGCGTCCTGGATTCCTGTGACCCAATTGAGGCCGCCCCATCACGGCCTCGTGATAATCCACCCTCGAGATACCACGACCCCCGAATAGTCTACCCCGAGATCTCACAAATCTAGGCTGATCCGCCTCGTGAGCCCACGGCTCTATGGCGAACCGTTCCGAACTCTCACAATTCTCAGGTGATCCATCTCAACATCTCACAGTTATCCGTAACGTGAAATATCGGATCGCCTTAATAACCCAAAGTAAACGGGTGGAAAATGAAGAAACGTTTAACGATGTTTACCTTGGCGTGGAAGACAATCCCACGGTGGAACGCCTCTTCGCTGTGCAGCGGTATCCTTGTGTCGTACTCGTCATTATGCACGAGATTGTATTGCTTCTTAGAGGGCATGCTTGCCCCAGCTTCATCCGATTATGCTCGTCCAGTCTCGCTGAAACATCGGACCAGATATTATTCTTGCGATATTATATCGCTGCTTTTCTCGTTAAACTTTCAATGGAAATAAACAGCTTTTTTTTACTAAAACTATGAAATGCGCGTTCTCTTTCTCATTGCTCTCTCTCTCTCTCCCTCTCTTTTACCCTCCTAAGAGTCTAGTATCTAAAATTATGCCGGCGAAAGAACACTGTTCCTTGAGATGTTTCGCCGTTCACACATTTTTACGGCTATTTACACGGTTGTAAAAAAAGAAAGGTAATATCGTGATGCTGTTTCTTACAGTACCGACGCCGACGTGGACGTTTCTAATGGTTCTTCCTCGTGGTTCATTTTATTAACGACGTTAAACTTTATCGTAACATTTCTTCCGTTCTAATTGGAAAATAATTTTTTTTTTTTGCCTAAAGTATAATGATTTTTCAATCGTGTATTAATATTCAGAAAAATGTACTCCTATATCACGCAGATTTTTTAAAATTGATGTCACTTTCTTTTATTGCAAATCATTGACAGAATAAATATTAATGTATTCTAACAAATCAGGTCTATGAATATCGTTTGAACGATTTACAAGCTTTACTCGTATTTTTATCTTGCTATAATTATACACCTGTACCGTCGGTTAACGATCCGCGATTTTCTATTTTCGTTTCCAAACAAGCTGCGCTATCACAATTAAAGCATGGGGGACGTGTAACGTCTAACGCCACTGTGTCACACACAGTTCTACCCTGCTGACTACCGCACTCAAGGCAAATGCAATCGCCCTTGGACAGAAAATCAATGTTGGAAGATCTGGACGTAACAACTATCCAATCAATCTACCTGGCATTCGATTTAGGAGAAAAATCCAATCTCCACGAGCGTGATCCTTGTTTAATTAAAAAAGACCATTCTTCCTCTCCCTGCGGCATTAATAAATTAGATCTACATAGTGATAATTTCAGTCTCCCTCTGTAAAATCGCTCTTTTCAATCCCATTTTAATCTTTCCTAATATAGCAGGCAGCAGTTGTTACTAATAAATGATCATTAAATTATAACTGAACCAGGAACCAACATTTCCAATAGAAATTTATTCATCTTTTGATAAACCGTAGACTAAAAATTGAATACCTAACGAGAAAGAATGAATAGAAGATGCGCCACCTTCCCCACAAATTTTTGCATAAAAAGGACTGCCCCCTTAAGAGTTCAAGCGGTCAGATGGTGCATGTCTAGCATTGCAAATAACATTGCAAAGTAATATCGGCGCAGACCTTTCGTAGAAACTATATTTCTCGCAGCTCGACGAGCCAGTCGCTCTCTGGAAATAGTACCATCTCTATTTAAGGCCTTCAAGGGGGCAAACCCGATGGAGAGAACGACAGCCTGAACCCGTACGTCCACGTGCTGCAACTGGTACCGTGTTCAAGGTCAGTAGCAAAGTATAGCTGACGCATGTCTGACGTTTTCTGATCGAGCTACACCAGTCGAACAAAAAGGTTCAGCCGAGCCTTAAAGATAGCATCGAGGCTGAGAATAAGCGCCGATTTCCTGTACCCGTGTACGTTCCACGGACCCAGCATCTGATTGGCCGTCCCTCATTGAAAGTAAGACTTGCCAGGTGTTCACTCTTTTATATCGAACGCGGACTACCGTGGAGGTGTGTGCGATGACGTTACGATAATGTGTACATGGTGTGTCTGTGTTGCTACATTTGTGTAGGCGTAGAGGGTGTGCAATTGTATAGATATACGGGGTGTCTCGTGTGGAATAAGCTGTTTGTCATATATCTCCTCTTTGTCTGACCACTTAAGGGGCGAATCATGTTGCAGTTACTTTGTTTTTTCTCGTTGAAATCTGGAGAAGCGTATTAAGTATTTTTTAGAAATAGAAATATTTTATATGAGGATTTCTTAGGAGCTTTAGTCCTCGAGCAATATTTTTGAAACATCCTGTATTAGACTTATTTCTTATCGTACCGTTAAACGGGCTACTATTTAATTTACCGCGGGATAATTCGGTAGTTTCGCTCTATAAATAATTAATAAGTCAAGCTTCCAACCACGTCCCATTCAATGGATAACAATGAAGTCATTCTGGAAACGTAACAATACTCCGCGAGATTAATCCTCGTCTTCGTGTGGCCTTTCGAAAAATGATAAAAAAAAGATAACCGGCACGGATTCAAGAACAGAATCTTCTTTTGTTAGATTTATGCCGACTAGCGGCATAACCCATGGATTTCTCGACCGTTCGAAATCCACCGGGTGGCGAAAGTAAGAATTCGCCCTCATCAGCTACGATTTTCTATTTTATGCTCCATTTTGTTGAAGCTTTAAATTTATAATCTATTAAAGATATTAAAGACTAATCTCTGGATGCAAATGAGTAATTATATAATCTATTAATAACAATTTTTACATTTATAAATTTGTAATCCCGGTTGATCTAATAATTTATTATATTCATTTGGATAATATTTTATCGGAATACGTTCGGATTTCAAGAGAATCTTTTAATGGACGTTGAAAATAAAGTAAAATTCTATACGCAATATTGTAATCACGCTGCAACTCGATCAAGGCGATACCGGTAAAATAATGGAATAAATTTATGATAACCAAGACGCTTGTTATACCTGCTGATTTAATTCAATGAAATATTATATAATAAAACAAGAAACGTACAACGAGGTATTTATATTTATCTGATAGTAAATATTTCATTGCATTTCATAACCAGTTTCGACGGTATTAAATATCATTCTAACTTTCCACAATTTTTCTAAGCTATACTTCGGTTGGCCGATCGAAATAAAGAATTGTAAATTACGACGAATACGCTTACGATTAATCGATAACTCCACTATGTAGATCCATTTTTATAAATTGCACCTGCTTATTCACGAACTGTAACCCTAACGACGTCGTCTTTAACCTTCCAAGTAAACTGTCACTTGTACGTTTCAAATCGCATGGGAAAACTGCAACGGCAAGTGAAAACCATAAATGAATACGTTGCAACAATTTTCAAGGGTCCCTTATCCGAAAGTCGAGTAGTAGAAACGTTTATGGGAGGGGCAGAACTGCGGGCTTAACGAACAAGAAAGAAATACAAAAGACAAAGAATCGTTGTGATTAGCGATAGGGCAGACTCAAAAAGATTTGATCGTGAAAAGCGAATTAAACCCGATCGCCGCGTCACTGCGCCAATTACATTCACTGGCACCCGCAACGCGTCGCACCGAAATTCCATTATAACCATGGAAAATAAAAACGGCGAGAAGCAGGGTAACGTGCAGCGCGATAACGTTTTGCGCAATTACTTTATCCCGAGTACCAATAAAATCGGGGAAATAGAAAAGAAACGACTCACGGAATTGGACTTAACGAACCAGTTTCTAATTCTCCCAACGCCCCTATTAAATATGTTTCGAATTTCAATGAAAACTGACGAGCAAGTCCGCTGGAATTTTTAAAAGGGTTGTGGTGATGTTGGAAACAGAGTAGACCCGAACGCAGTATAAGGGTTAAATACGGTAAATGATCACATGCGTAGGTATTGCAAATGTTGCTTGTGCACCGTACTAGGTGGGTTCGTTAAAATTTTCCAGCGAAATATTTCTACAGTGAAACGGTGCTTTAATTATTCTCAAATTGAAAGCTTTGGAAATGCTACCGCGACACTGACGCACAAAAATATATCAGAGAAAATTTAATTACTCTATAATCAAACGAAAATCTGCTGTCCAAAGAGTTAATTCCTAAAGAAAACTTTGATACATATACTGATCGCATCAATTCTGCGATCATTTCGCAATGATACCCGTAGCACGAAGACTCCGAAACGAAGGTAAAGAAAGAAAGGGGGTGATAAACAGAACTTCGCATCAGTAGGACAGACCGCGACTGGATTTATTCTTCAAACTGGAATTCTCGTTGCCCGGTTGACCAGGTCCGTTGCAAACGAATTCGCGGGCCACGTAAAGCTGTTCAGCGATTTTGTTACACGCCGCAGCTGCAACTTTATCCGATTCCTATCTTTCCGTGAGACGCAGCAGAACGCGGCCAAGATTTATTTATTTGCGTGCCTTATACCTTAACCGAACCCACGAAGCGTAAAACGACTAATTAATCAAGCTGCTTTATTGCGCTAATGAAACCGCGGCCGGTGACGAGTATTATTAGCACGGTAGCCAGGTGTAAATGCTGTGGAGATAGCAGGTACGATAACAGAAATGGCGCTGTTTATACTTTGATTCTCCTTTCCTAGATTATTTTATAATCTTACCGTTTTAGGTAGGAAATAGCGATATTGGAATGCAAAACGAATATTTCCTACTTTCTATAGATTATATTAACTGTTCCGTGGAAATCGTTGAACGACAATATGTTGCCATATTGCTGGAACACAGGTAAAGGGGAATTGACGGAATACGAAGAAGAAACGAAATTCACGATATCGTGAAAAGACGAAATAGATCGGAAAATGTTTCGGATGCTATCTTGGAATAGAAAGTCGTGTTTCTTGGAAAGAGAACAGCTAAGATTGTTTTAAATTTGATGCAACGTTTGTAATTGTATTCATTTTTAATCGCGGCTTGTAATGATACGAAGAAGAAGCATGCCCAATTAGATAAAGCTGCAATTTGCATTTAAGTTGCACCGTTTGTGGTTTTATCAGCTGAAATTAGACATGCCCTTATTCCACGGCGGGTAATTGAATTAACTTATGAAAACAAATGCGTCTTGCATTCAGCGCACGTGTTCCATTTCGCAGTAACGAATATCTAATACCGTGGATGTAAATTTTGTAGATAATAATAAATTATCCTTAGAAAGTTGCGTGCTCCTAATGTGAAAAATCGGTTGCTGCCGCGCGGTATACTTTTACGCGCGATACTATTTACCATGATAGAAGACGCTCGCGGTAAAACACACATTTCAAATTTAAAACAACGCGTGCATGTAGAAAAATAATTATTCTCGTAAGAAAAATAAATGTATAAAAATCAACCAGTCACAGGTTTCCAATAGGAACACTAACATCTGGACAATAAACGGTCGAAGAATAACATCGTAACATCTTACTATTCCTATAAAAGAAATGGAAAAAAATAAGATTCTTAAGGTTAAAATAGCAAGTACCCATACGCAGCGATCCGCGCGTTCAGAACTAATAGCACAGCACTTAATCTGTGCAATAGATGAAACATGGCTGCGATACTACCTGTCGTGAGGCAACAAATGACACGTCGAAAAGAAAAGAAGAAAATGCTGAAAGAATCGATTATTAGGCACGCGATTGCATCGAAGCGCAGGGTTCAAGTACCGCCCGGAGGATGCATCTTCGTGCACACCTGAATTAAGGTGGCGTTCATACAGGCGCGGCCGAACAAAGAGAGGCGGCTACGTGTATCTAGAATCTGTGCCTACCTATGGTGGCAATAAATGTGGTATGGTGGACGCGCGACGCATACTCATTTCGCGATCCGTCCCTCTGATTTCTTTGTTAATACGCCATTCATCGTGAATAGAATCGATAAAGGAAAGGACGCGCTTTAACGCGGTCCTGCGTATAAATTATAATCTGTTGCTTGCTACGCCTGACGCTTGAATACAACAGGTTTCTGATTAGTTTTTCAAAATGGCCGCGCGGCACAGTGTTCCACGTTAAATCGACATACGATAACTTTCTCGTAGTTATTGGGTATAATTAAACCTTTTGCACAGGCAGATCTGTTTTTTTTCTTTGGACATGAGGAAGTAGTTACAGGACTAAATTTTTAAGGCCGAGCACTACTGCGAACTGCACACGGAGTAAACATTTAAGATATGAGAGGGATGGATATCTGTTGATAGAAAAGTTGCAATTGCTTTTGTGTCGCAATTCGAATGTAAAAGGTTAATATGAGCAGCGATGATAATGATGATGAATAAACGATGATTTGGAGTCACTATCCTATGCTATCGCCGCGTCACTCATTCAAATATACAATCAAAATATTCTGCAAGCGTGTGTATTTATAATTCGAGAAACTAATTTTCGCGACGAGATTGCAAATCACGTAATTTCTACATGCCATTCGACGCCTGTACTGTTTATAAATATTGGTCGACGAGCAGGTTACATACTGAGGCCTATTGGGAACTAAAAGTCAAAGTGAAGGACCTCATTTAGCTACCCCACGTGTTATTCGACGCGTTTTACGACCCGTGAGCATGTATCCAGCTACATTCGCACGAGTCTGTAATCTCAATGCGAAATCCAGGGGTTCTTATGATTAACAGATTTACGGTGCATGCGTCCCCCTGGTGCACACTTCTTACCAGAGAAGCAGCGCAGGGAAACGAAAACTGTAACATAAAACCCCCGACAAAGAAAACGACAGGAAACTGGAGTCGCGCGTAGAAAACGAACGGAAAACGTCTATAGACTAATCCAAGCTACTCGGCCCGTAGCCGTATGTACGAGAATAAACTAAACTAAATTATTCATCGGAAACGTCTGCGTGTTCGAAACAAGTTCGTGTGATAAAAACTGTGCGATCAAGTTATTCCCAATAAATATGGTGTTTCCATTTGATCCTAAATTAAAAAGACAAACTATAGGACTGTAGATTGATAAGTAATCGTAAGAACGGTGTAGATAGAAGTAGTAATACTCAATAATACAAGCAAAAGGAGCAGTATTGTCGAGCGCTTGAAATGGCACAGCATTTTTAGAATACGAATAAAGTGTCCTTAATCACGAATACATTGGCAATATACGTAATTCAATCGATAAGATTCTTACCTGTTCGCCGATTGGACGATCGAAGCCGGATAGTCCTCATTAACCGGTTCGATTCACTTTCCTGGCAAGAACGACCGAGACACGGTCCTTGCCTGAAAATCGGCTCCCCTTGTGAATGCAGCTTAACGGTGGAAGGCAGGCCAGTCAGCCAGGAGAAATATCCACACATTCAGGTCCCGCTGTTCGTGAAGGACCAACACAGGCGTCCCATGGCGTGATCATACACTAACACACGGAGTAACCGTCGACGACCTCTCTCTCTTCTTGGAAGCAGATGACAGAGTGACTCGGTCACCGTAACCCACGAGACGTCCCACAGGAGAACACCTTTACGCTCCGATTTTATTCGATGCAACGCGACCACTTGATCATCGTATATACATATATGCATATATATGTGTACATATATATACGTGTACTACGTGCCACAGGTTACATTGGCCTTCGCTCTCTTCCTTTTTCTTTCCTTTTTCTTTCTCCACGCTTGAACGTTCTTTTCACGGTGAACGCGAGATCTCGCCAAGTCTCTTCGGTACGCGACCCGAGGTGACCGCGTGCTATACCTCGAACGTTACAGAGAAAGGGAACAACGGACGTACAAGTTCGCCAGTGCAAGCACGCACTAGATAATGAGAGGGATGCGGTCCCTAGCATTCGAATTACACGGGAATCTACGTGCAGTCATTTGTTAACGTTGAACCGAACGCGACACTTTCGATACAACATGTTACCTCACTCACAACGTGTCTCAAAGTATATTTTCTTTTCTTCTGTTACCGTAGGCGGTTATCAGTTTTCACGGTTGCTCGTGACACGCACATTATTGCCCTTTCGCTCGTTTCATTACACTGGTTGGTTTATAGCGAGAAAGGAGCGCGCGCTTTGAGTAATCACCGTGCACGCCGTGCTCCGATCGTGGTTACAGCCCTCCGGGGTCCGTGCACATCACCCCCACCGTCGACGCAACCGGCATCACACTGAAAACCGGCTGGCTCGCCTATTGCTCTCGAGCACGGAGCGGGAATGAGAACCGAGGGAAGCATCACCTGTTGGCAAATAGTGGAAGCGTTAATGACAGATACGTCGATAAGGGAGACATCATTTTTCGCGGTAAAACGACGTGGATTTGAATGGGAATAGTTAAATGTTAATAAAATAATATAAAAAAAATAGATACTGCGAATGAGTAAAATTAAATATAAATAAATGTTAATGCATGCGTATTTCGGTGATGTACGCAATTCTTATTCTATATATAAAATTGAATAAAACACTTCGTGTCTGTGTCTGGCAAATGGGAAAATATGATTTCAAGTATTCAATAATTTAATTGTTATTGTATAAAGAGTGTAATTACCTTTGAATTCCCAACTACCACTAGGCAACTGAATTTTATTATCAGTTTTCCAATCTAGCTTACAAATAGTTTGTGATCCTGCGAGTATAAATGCTGAGCGCTGCCCAAGAACGAGTTATTTGGCGGAAGAGTAAGTCCAGTTTGGTGGTGAACGGAAGTTTCGAAAATGAGTACCGTTACCTGTGTTGCACCTGTCAATATTGCTGTTATAAAATATTGTATGTATATATATTTTTTTTTGTATTAAATATTTTCTTGTAACTTTAAGAACTTCATTGCAAACTTACTTAATAGATACGTGCATGAATATGAAAATATATGCAATATTCATTATCTTACGAAAGATTTGTTATTAACGTACGCATACTTAAATGGAAACCGTAAAATTATTCGCTCATTTGTATACGAAAAAGTTAGATAAGCCACATGTTATACAAAATTCTATAATTTCTCATTTCCGTTTTAATATATACGAATTTACACATTTTTATTCAAAGTATCGAATGCACAAAAATTTGCCGAAGCTGTATAAGCTTTAATATTTTTCCGATTTTAAACAAATTTTCCGTGCCTTTTTTTTCTGTTGCCTATTTTGCATTAAAAAGAGATACATTTGAATATATTATAATTTGTTCCGCACATTTGACCTTTAACAGCTATTTAAATTTAAATGGATTTCCCGATGTTTTGTTAAAATATTTTTATGCAAATAGTCTTTTTTCTGCAGGGGGTAAAAGGGATGAAACGCTCATTTTACCAGCAAATGACAATCTGAGCCTTACTTTGGACACTCATCAAGTATATGCATAAAATTTATATTTAATAAAATAAGATATAAAATGGTGACTCTACATCTTTTTATTTTAAATTTCAGTTATGTGCAAAAACTACTGTAATGACCAGTCCAACATTCAAAGAAGACTGTATATGGTTAAATGGAATGTAGGTATACAAAAATATATATCTTATAGAAAATCAATACATATGACTGAAGGAACTATGATCATTTTTTAGGAAAGAAGATATTAGAAATCCCAGGCTTCAGAAATGTTTAGCAGAAAGTATGTAATTATGTTTAAAACACGTCACTGGTTTGTATTTTTATAAATAATAATATTTCTAACTTTAGTTAGGAAAAGGGCAGCAAGTTCGACTAACTTGATCAAATGGAAAATTCATATTTGTTCAGAGAACAATTTTCCAACTGCAGCTGGCTTAGCTTCCAGTGCAGCTGGTTATGCTTGTCTCGTTTCAGCTCTTGCCAAGCTGTACAATGTAAAGGTATGGTAAATGATGCACAATCATAAATGGAATATCGTGTAAAACTTGATACAACCCCTGTAATAAGTGTTGTTTTTTAGGATGATATTAGTTCAATAGCACGAGTCGGTTCCGGTTCAGCCTGCCGTAGTGTTATGGGAGGATTTGTAAAATGGTCTATGGGTTCTGAACCAAACGGAGAGGATAGTATAGCAACCCAAATTGCCCCTGCCAGTCATTGGCCAGAAATGAGAGCACTAATATTAGTTGTGGGTGTTATATCCCAATTTGAATTCTTTATTGGGAATTGTCTGTCAAATATATTTGCGATTTTATATTTGTCAACAGGTGAATGATAAGAAGAAAAAGATTTCTAGTGCAGTTGCAATGAAAAGGACCATAGAAACTTCTGAACTTATAAAACATAGGATCAAATATTCTGTTCCCGATAGAATGATCAAAATGGAACAAGCAATTATTCAGAAGGATTTTAGAACATTTGCTGAACACACAATGAAAGATTCGAATCAAATGCATGCTGTTTGTTTGGATGCGTATCCACCGTGCGTCTATATGAATGATATTTCGCATGCAGTTACCGATCTCGTACATTCCTATAACGAAGCTATTGGAGATACAAAAGTAATGATAGAAAGTACAACATTCATCAAATTTTCGTATTCCATGAAATTCCAATTAAATATGTACCATTCTTTCAGGTTGCATATACCTTTGATGCCGGACCAAATGCAACTTTGTATCTATTAGAAGAAAATGTAGCAGAATTTATGGGTTTGATCGATTATTTTTTCCCACCGTTAGAGAATGGTTCACCAGAATACAGTAAAGGATTGCCAATTAAAGCAGTAAAACCTCCACAAGTAAAATCGTACAGTTTTGTGTAATCAAAACTTACTTCCAGCAAGTTTCAGATAAATATGTTTAAATATGTTTCAGGGTCTATTGGATAAAATCAAAGCATCGAAACACAATCCAGGCAGTTTTAAATATATTATTTACACGCAAGTTGGAGAAGGTCCTACATATTTGAACGATCCGAAATATCATCTTTTAAATGAACAAGGACTGCCTGTTAACCAAGCCTAAGTATTTTATTAAAGATGGGGTTGTAAATTAATTAAACTGTTGTTTCTTTTATGCATATCTTGCTCTTCATTTCTCATCTAATTATACCTTGGCCCCTGTAGCAATGAAATTATTGATAGTTGCTAACAACACAATTTCGGAGGCGCTACAACAGCTTTATGGCATTATCTTATTTACCTACGGATGAAATTAGTACATCACTATCTATTCTTCTATTTTTAATTTATTCATCGATAGGGGAAACTTACTAGCACGTGGTATCTCGAAGCATATTTTGTAGGTTACGCCGATCGTAACACTGCAATAATTAAATATTTGCTAAACAATGTGTGACTTAATTAACAAGTATAATACATACGTACATACTTTGAGGCGATAAACAATTGTGCTTGTTAAGTGGGAACGTGTAATATATCGCAGCCATATCATGTGCAAAACCCAAATGATAAAAGCAATATTAGATCTTGTAGTTAAAACGCCCAATTTCGGACAATGTTTACAAAAAGTGAGTATTGTATTACACTCTGTACATACAAATGATTGCGAAAATGTTATAAACCTTGTTGCTACCCAATTAATGAGAATTTAAGTGATGTCATGCAAGTTTGAACTTAATGTAAAACACTCATCTTTTACTATTCTCTGAACAGCTCAAAATAGTCTCAGCTGGAAGTGGAAAATGTAAAGCGGAACTAATTGTTTCTAAAGAACATTTGAACTTAGGTGGCACTATGCACGGAGGCTTTACAAGTACCCTTGTCGATTGCGTATCTTCGTATGCTTTAATGACTCATGGAAGTGGTGTAACAGGAGTTTCTGTAGATTTGCATATGACGTATGTACATCTTTGGTGTACTCCTGTGCTTATTGTTCTATGTAATTTTAATATATATGGTAATTATTATTTTATAGCTTCATGAAGCCTGCTCTACTCGACGACCTAGTTACAATTGATGCAAGAACTATACGTGCTGGCAAGACACTGGGTTTCCTCGAAGTAGATATTACCAAAAATGAAGGAAAAGATGTAGTCGCTCGTGGGCTACACACAAAATTTATTGGACAAACCAAGTAGTGCATATATTGTATGTATCGCTAATGTTAAATGTACCAAACGTTTTAGATGATATAATAATATATTATAAAACCTGAATATGTTCTGGTACTTTCTTTAAAATATGCATATAGTTGTGTGAATACATAGTTGCTTCTTTTCTTACATTGTTGGACATTGTACGACGATACCATTTAAATACTGATACATCCTTAATATGTGTAAAATATTTCTGCCTAATGTAAATGTTCAACAATTTTCATTACTTTTAAAAAACTCTTTACAAGTAATCCTCTATCGAATATTGTAAAAGCTAACATGCACGTAATGTAAAATGAACGCATGGCACAAATTTATATGAATTGTATAATTGTTTTAACATAGTATTGATTGATAACAAAACTGTACATACGAAGTAATATACGGATTTGTGGCTTGTTCCGCTAGAAAGTTTATGCTAGACACAGTACTTACAAGCAGAGGGATTTCCCCGTTCCTGCTAATAACACTTAACAAATATCCTGCATCGAATTGTGCAATATATCCATGTACGGGGGTGCTAGAGCGAGGCGAAAGGAAATATTAATGCATAAGAAACACCTAAAACATTGCTAGAAACACAATTAAAAAAAGTACCGTGTTCTCGGTATATCAGAAATATCAAAATTAATTCACAAATTGCATACTCCTGGCCTAATCAAATGAATTCTGCAAACACTTGTGTATAAGTAAATCGATGTAAAAATATATTTATACATTATATACTACATTAAACTACTAAAGCAACGCTGAATTTTCTGCAGTCTAAAGACCTTTAAAGTAAAATGTGGCAATGAGAAATTAAGCTTTATTATTGCTTCTATAAATATTATTAAGCTCTTTTTAGTACTATAAACGTATCAAATATGAGACTAGAGATAATAACAGACACTTGAAGGAGGATCGACCAGCTCTACGATTCGTGTATGTACAATAATCGTGCAGGGCTAATGAATTTTTAAGAGGAAGCATATCTGTTTAAGTAAACGGCAAATGTGTATTGAATAAGTTGTTCATCTGTTTGATTTTCCTATTTCGACTCTTCCTTCTCCATTTCCAACGTCGATTTCAATTCCTCTACCGTACGGGACAAATATCTCAACCGGTTCGTAAGCATTTTGGTCTCGCGCAGGGCCTCCCTGATCTTTTTCTCTAAATATCTCGTTTGGCCGACCAAATTTTCCGGGCCTGTAATCTCCTCGGCAAGATTGTGTTGCGACGGTGAATATTTAGCTGCGCTACGCCTAAATCGTGAAATGGTGTTGCTATGATCTTCGCATCCGTCACAGCAATCGGACCAGACTCTTAAATCTACATAGGGAATTTCATCGCAGGTGACGAATTTATTATCCCCCTCCGGCAGCAAGAACACATTCGGTTGTATTCTATTGATATTGTCACCGTTGTCGCATAGAATCCTAGCTAAGCTCGTCTGTTTTATTTGGGCTAGTTGTTCCGGTTTGAAAACTGTTGGACTCTCGTACCAGAACCTGTCGCCATTCCTGGTACGCCTAAACTGCTCTAGCAGGAGACACTTGAACAATGGTCCTACCTTGGCGTTGGGAATTTGATCCTCGAGCACACCGCCGACCCAAACGTCTATGTTACCAGGATGGCCATAAAGTTCTCGCAATTTCTGTCTAACCCTGGCGCTGCGAATCTCGCCAGCTAGATCCTCGAAGGTCTCAACGTGAGACATGTTACAGAATCGTCGCCATTCCAAATACCCGGGCAATGCGTGATCTCTGCCGCGCTGGATGTTCATTGCAGCCAAATCTAAAGCTACCGCATGGGCAGTGTGGAACAACTGTTCCGTCAGTTCTGTATTTAAGTTCTGCTCCGGTAGCTTTAGTTTGGCAGCAGTAGCGAACATACCCCTCATCAGGGGATCAACGCCGCCTTCTTCGACTAATCTCCACGGCGAGAAGAACGCGTCCCTCAGTTTAAGGGGGCCCTGAGGTATCGTTTGGAAAGATTCATTGAGACGCTCCAATCGCGGCTGAATCAAGGTATGGCCGAATCTCAGAGCAGCAGTGGCGAAAACATTCGATACGCTGGCATCCAAATTTGGATCGTAACCTCGGTATGGGCCCAGAAGTTCTTCCGCATTGCCGTCGAACACGCGAGGTATCCAGTGTTGATACGTAATGTGCTGCATCTCGGCCCCAACGATCTTCCTGGACTCTTGATACAGCTTCTCTCCGTTCCAGTGTGGATTCGTCTCGCGCAAGGAACGAGCTATGCGATTATGCTCGCGTAACCATATCGTATGCATAGCTAGGAGACCGATTTGTTCGTTGGCTCGGATATCTCCAGCGACGAAACAGTTGATGGAGCTTTCCAGAGGATTCCTCCTGCAATCCACAAACTGGCCAGAAGCATATGGAAGGAGAGGTTTATGCCCGGGGATTGTGGGTCCTACGCGCAATAATCCGTGATCTGTAGATAAGTCACGCAGATCTCTGGCCAGGGCATCGTCGTAGCCATAAACCTGAGAGGCATCCATATAACTGGTCAGCTGGTTCAATTGTTCTCGAGGAGTGAAGCTACCCCACAATAAACTGGTGGCGCCAGAACCGCAGACTGCGCTGGTTCGAATGAAGTCGATGCATCTTCTGTTAGTCACTCTTGGATCGCCGGGCGGAACGTCCATGGGGAAACAGGGCGCGGCATTGTCGCAGGACTTCTTGCAGTCTATGCCATCCCAGGATTCGCTGGAAACCGATGGGAGAGCATGATCTAAATCGTGGTCTAAGAATTGGCCCCACTGCATCACCATATGGGTGATCCCATTGTCGGATGTTATATTATGGGTGGATATTAGGGTCGTCGAAATTAATCTGGCCGAGGGTTTTGGATATCCGTAATAATGACGTCCCTTCTCCCAACCGACTGGCGACGAAAATCCATTCTCGTAGATCGGTTGCAGGTTTCTGCGGAAACCGGTGTAGGACGAACCCCAAGTGCGATGGCGCAAATTGTTACAGCTACCGTCTATGCTGCGGTACTTGTTATGGTAGCACATGTTTGAGCAGTTCTGACGGTGCCTGTGGCCGGTACATCCGGACAGTCTTTCTATTTCCTTGATCTGAAAAATAATCAAGCGTGTAATATTATCGCGGACCCAAGATTGTCATTTTCTGATACGGAACCTAATGTATTAAAATACGATGCAAATGATTTAAGGGATGCAAATACATTATCCACCAAGACTTTATATTTATTTTTTTTCAAGGCGATAGTCAAACTAAGAGGACTGTATGTGTATTAGAAGACGCACCTGTTCAGCTGTTAATATTTCTTCGTATTGAAATTCCTTACTAGTATTCGCGTTCAGACCAGAGTTTACCATCCGTCGTATGTTGGCGAGCGTCCTTTCAAAAATTTCCGCTGGTCTCGCGGCTGCTCGGCCGATAGCGTCTGGGAAACGCGCGATTCTAAATGGGTTTGCACGAGTCGAATTGTTTCCCCCGAAGAGATTCGTAAGCGTGTTGTTTATTGCGCGATCGATTTCCTCCGTGGCATCTTTGAAGGCTCTTATCACAAGAACATCCGTTCCCTCTGGCTGACGAACCCGCACCAACGCCTGAGCGGTAACACGGCCATATTGGTTCACGGCAGAACATTCGTATCTAGAAATACGATTTTTAATTAGCTACAATAGGAACGAAATATATGTTATTGGTAAAAATTGTGATTGGTACAGAAGAGACTGGTAGCTAATAATATACTGATCTGATTTCTGCTCACTGATCACTGTTTTATTTACAACAGTGCTAGATTATTTCACTATTCTGATACGTAAGCAATAGATGGCGGTGCTAACATTGTCATTTTTTCCCAAGTAATTTGTAAAAACCTTATTTATAATATCTCGGTTTAAATGCTAATGGACCTACACTGATAGCTTCCTCGATTCCATGCCCTTTTTCTTCGAACTATTAATTATTAATTTTACAGACTAACAAATTCCATGCCTCAGAAAACGATAGATTTATTCAGCTTACATTTGCCAAAACTTTTTAGGAATGAAGAATTAATCCGTCAAATTTATATCAGCAGTTCAGAAACGTCCTGTACACCCGAATTTACCTTCCAGTGTCCGCGGCGGTAACATTATAAAGGTACAAGCTTCCACCACGCGATATTCGAATCCTGTTCCCCTCCACGGCAGTTCCGTCCTTCTTCCACTGTATCACCGGTTTCGGTACCCCTTCAACCCTGCAGGGTACCTCGATAATGGCACCGGGTTCCGCCTCCATATCGTGAGGCTCGTACGTCATCCTGGGTGGACTATAAGACTCGTCCACCACCTTAAAATCTGCGCTCGTCTCGGCGAATCCATTCGAGTTTCTTGCCTGACAAACGTAACTCGCCGAGTCCGACTCCTTCACAGCGAAAATTCTCAATACACTTCCATCGTCCTCAATGGCTATACGGCCACCCGCGTCCAACGGCTGACCGTCCTTCCACCACTGTATCTTCGGCGCAGGACGACCCTCGACCCTACAGACCATTGACACGTCCGCGCCAACTTGAACTGTTTGCGATTCTGGTAGCTCGATGAACCTCAACGTCGGGGACGCCGTGATCACAGCTCTGGCTATTCTCGACTTCGTCGAACCCATTTCGCTTCGGGCCACGCATTCGTAATCGCCGGTATCTTGCTCCGTTGCGTCCGATATCACCAGGGTTCCGTCGCCCTGGATCACATAACGGTTCCCGTCGGCGGACACCTCGTTGGAATCTCGCATCCATTTTACTTCCGGCGCTGGGTCACCTATTACCTCGCAGGTGAAGCTGATGGTCCCGCCTAGCCTGACCTCCACGTCCTGGGGACCGTTCATAATGCGTGGCTTACCTGAAAAATAAACGAGTTACGAATAGACAGTGGCGATTCTGAAGCAGTGATTGGTTGGGAAAGGGTATGGTTTTTTGTGCAAAGATATGCGAATTGGAAGTATACGTAGAATGAAATTGTTTCATAGATTTCCATTCTTGAGAAAATTCGTACTATTCACTGAAATTCAGGGAAAAATGTATAATTTACGAAATTCGCGAAATTCACACGTGGAACTTTCTCTGTTAATTTAATGTAATTTAGTTTTAAAACAAAATAAAATTCCTGTCAGTCCATCCTTTAATTTAAATATATATTCCTGTTAGCTCGAATGTATGTTTTGGCTAATATATTCAGTTGCATCTGCAGGAAGGAATTCTCGAGTTATTTAAGACTGCTTCACACATATGCAGTTGCTATATTTATAAGAGGATGGTAATATCGGTCCGTCGATTTGTTTTAGTCTGGGAGAGACTGACATGCTACCAGCAGGGTAAGTATGTTCATTTACCGATGTATAGATGAAACGTTTAACTTTACTCGCGTGTAGTCTAAATAGAAGCTGAGAATATCCAGAGTATTGGCATAATCATATTTTATAGGTATGTACTACGTACAATATTTCTATACAATTTCCTTCCCGATCAAACACGTGTGACCAGGTAATTGAGGATAATTGAGAAAGCCGACGAGCTCTTGCAAATAGCACCCCGCTTGGACTCTCGCTACTTTGTCTTCATCACCGTTAACTATTTACCTTTCGTAGTAAAAAGTTCCCAACTGTAAAAACCAACTGTAACCACGGTATTCTCTAATGTCGTAAAACAAAGTTACCTTAATTAAGAATGATCAGTCTCGCGGGAGTCGTAGATAAATATTCATAACACAGAGCTTTATAATTCACTTTGCTAATAAGGGGCCAAGCCCCGCAGGGTGCAACTTTTTTTCGTTCATCTTTCGAAATTAGAAACGCCTTACCAACAGAGATAGTAAAAGACCAGATGGGTCTGTATTTGGCCAGTCAAAAGGGCCTAGGTATAGGTGAATCTCTGTTCTCTTTGGGTGTTTTTCAGTCAGTTCTAGAGAGGGTTCACACATTGATTGAAAAAAATACAAGTTATTTTATTTAACACACTTTATCCAATACCAAAGATATTCTCAATGCTCAAACCTCTGCAACCGTTCCCCTTCAAATACTAAACCATACCATTCTATTTTGATCTTTCCATCCAGATCTGCTCAAGATACTTTCTTATTGTTTGTACTATAGCATGCATTCAAACGGTTACTCAACTGCAATGAAAATCGTCCGGCGACATCGTCGTCAACGATCTCCCTTTCATCTCGTTCGGCGACTGACAAATCGCCGCCATTTCTGCCGGTTTGCTCTGAAGCCTTTGCACCAGCCAGACCAAATTGCAGTCGCAAACTAGTGCGTTGCTATCCAAACGAAGACGCGTCATCGGTCCCACATTGTGAAACGCGTCTGCGGGAAGATGATGGAGCATATTGCTGTGCAGGAACAACCTTTCCAACGATGGTAAATCATTGAAGGTGCCCGGCTTGATTTCCCGCAAATTATTGTAATGCAGATACAGTTGCTCCAATTTTTGCAGACCCGAGAAAGCGCCCGGCGATATTCGTTCCAAACGATTCTTGTATAAGTAGAGGATCCTCAGGTTTGGTGCGCCCTCGAACGTTCTTGGCAGAAGGTGTCTGATACGGTTGTCGTTTAACAGGAGCGTGTGCAGTTCGTGCAAACCGTGGAATGATCCTTGGCGAAGTTCGGGGATATTGTTGAACCGTAGATCCCTGGAAAATTGGTTCCATTTTAGATAAGAATTTAGTAATCGTTTCCCAAATATAAATTTGGGGAAATATAAACGATATTGAAAGACTCCAAGTTGGTCCTGGGAAGAATTAGATGGCCGCATCTTCATTGGATAAGTGCATGGAAAATATTGTATACTAAATCGAAATATTATGGAACCTCTATTATTCGAATTATAATAACGAGGAGATAACAGTGTTCGGATAAACGAATAATAAATATTTCGTATTCAGTTTTACATACAATAGTTTGTTACGTTCGACTTTATTCATTATTTGATATTTGTTTCGAATTATCGGTACTACGTGCTTCCGGTTTCTCGACGACAGTACAATGGCATCGTTAATGAGTGCGATGCAAATTTTATAGCGAATCATTACGCACAGATTTCTTTTTATGCAAGGAAATAAATGCTATGTGGTACATTCACGTACAATGTTCCGGTAGGAAATATGTTGTAATGGATGAAGACGTTTTGCTGCAGAAGAAATTCTGACATCGCTATCATTCCCTTTTAATCAACACGCATATCTTCGAAATTAAATCTCTGCTCCAGGTATTCTGCGACTCATATTAAAAATATCTTTATTGTAATAATACTTTAGATATTTCCAAGAAATTCTGGCCTTTAAACGTAATATTACAACAGCGCAGACTTCCCTCGATACTATTCTTACAACGAACACAAGATAATCAGACCAAAGGCAAGGAATTTTCTAGTTTAGAGATTACGCAGAAGATCGCTATGTGGGTTGGCTTTTATGTTCCTCTCACAATTGAGCAATAGCCGTGCTCTACGTATTCGATATACAGTGTAATCGGACACTAGGTAGCTAGCGAGCCGAAGGAACAAATTGAATTTCATGTTAATTAACATCTAATATACAATATACAGAAGAGAATGTTTCTCTCATACGCTCTGTATTAAATAAATCCTGTGGCCAATCCCCATTAGACTGTCGACCAAAGTTTCTCTAAACGATAAAACATTATATGTCTGTTGATTAATAAACAATTTACTTCGGAAGCCAATGCGATTAACTCCATACGCTAAACTCAATTAGAAATTCCTGGTCGTAACATAAAAGTCGTATCTGCAGCAATATATTCTGCAATAAATGGTTTGGCTATAATATTTGATAAGAAATTCAGAAAAAAATAATGTATGTATATAAATTTATCAACTTCCCCCACTTTTTGTTTGACGAAGTTAATCGCTGCGGCAATTGAATGGCCCATATATCTCCGTGAATTCATTACAGTGCATTATCACTTGCATTCAACATTTCCACAAGTACTGGAGTTCTAGATACAAGAAAAACTCGAACAACGACTGGCAATTTGCAGGGAGTTCGAAGTAATGTTCTCTGAAATTTCGTCGATTCGTACCTGTTCCAGTTAACTGTCGGAGGGACACGGATTTTCCAGGGCCGCGAACTCTTTGCCGAGGAACAATAATGGCCGATGAGTTAGGCACCATTACATAGTTGATTGCTGCAAAGATCGTCGGAGTCATAAAGCGCGAACCTCTTAATTAACGATTTTACTCGACTCGTTGCGCATTGTTTCCTCCGTCTGAATTGTTGAGAGAGTTCTCGGTTCGACGCGCCGCGCCGGTATTTTAACCCTTTTATCGTTCCAACTGATCTTCCAGCGGTTCGTTTCGTGCTGGAGCACCGACCGGAGCAATGTAAAAAAGGGGGTACAGAATTGTACATACACCGCGAAACAACGAAAGAGTTTACTGCTGCGAAACTATCGCGGCAACATGCGATTTTGTCTTGCCACTATCTAGATAATCAAACTAATGTAGTACATGTCTCCCTAATTAGAATTTTGGGCCGCGAAATTTCTTAATTTTAATGATTTGCATTTAGTTATTAATTTTACTGAATTGTGTCCCCCTCATTGCAACAAAATTATCTTATTCATTTCGTATCTAATCCGGTCGCAACGCATTAAGAAATCACTGCGGTTAAATCGCTCACTGCGAGATGCGCTTCAATAGTTACACAAATATAAGCAATTTGAATTATACATTGCATTAATCGAAATTACGATATATTCTCCAGAACATCTTCATGATTGATCGTGCAAGTTTAAAAAAAAGGAGCAAAAAATTGTCCAAAGACACCAATTAATATTTTATTATATTTAGTTTTAAATCTCGCTCACAATTCGCAACATCCACCCATCATTACTTTCGAAATAATTTTTTAGAAACTTTCACACTTATATGCACAAATTTGTAGCACTATTATCAGTATTAACCTGTAATAATTTTTATGAAATTTCACCCGCCTACTTATGGGTTACTTAAAGTGAGTTATAGAGCTATCTCGATAATAAATTCACGAAACGAGTAACGACGGAGATTCTAAATAGAAAAGACGGAATAGAAAATTCGAGGCATCGAAGAGTTTCCCTTTCACCGATTCGACGATCATATATTTCGACGCGCCAGTAACGATGACACGTGATATTTGCATCGAACCGATCCGCCAATTTCCCCTCGGGGGTACTTGTCTGCAAGTATTTGCAACGATTCGTTTAACGACGAGACGTATCGTGACATAATTGTCGTTCTTCCAAGAACCGTAATATTATCACAACTCTCTGCGAACGATTTGCTATTTACTGACCCAATAGAAAATGGATTCTATTCTAAAAATAAATTCCAGCTGTTGCAACATCCACGCATGTAATATTCAATAACAATAAAACAATCTTACGGAAATAATAACCATAACGATGGCTGATAAATCATTTTTATTTTAATATTTTTCCTAGACGCCTTTCGAGACCAATAAAATTTTCTATTTTCCTTCCTTGCGAGATTTCACGCGCAAGGAACAATTATATTAGCTAACTTCATTTTGGGGCAATTGTCGAACGTATCTCAAAGTACATCTACGTTAATATAAAAAAAAAGGGAACGAAAATCTATGAAAATAATCGGCAAAGAGGAAATACCGTGTCAAATTACATGTATAATATTATATACGATGTATCTGCTATAGAGAAAAAAAAGAAGCCAATAAAAATGGTAATGAGAGTGAAATAAATTTACTTTCACCGCGACTCGGGAACTCTGCTATTTTACGTCGGGATTGACATGAATATTAATGGTGCGCGTTATTTATTCGAGCCGGTCGTAATAATTTTCTGCGCGGTGATTCGACAGCAAAGCGATTGGCTCGATCGAAAATTGTCACTATTAATATTAACGACTGAGTGAATCGGTGAAATTTACGACGGCGAATTGCAGCATTACCAGGGGGAACGAAACGTACATATTGTCGTATCGTTCTTTTCATTTTTCTGCGGCGAATTCTGGTACCAGGTGACGTAATCATTTGTCCTTAATCCCATTCGTGATTCACAGATATGTATACACACATGCACGTGTCTTTAAACGGAGTTACATTCATCGACGATTTTTCTGCGTGTGCTTATTTTTAAACGGGCTAAAAAATGCCACACCCAGGGATTACATTGAATTCCAATATTTGTCCTGCACAACACAAATTCTAGACTCTCAAAGTAGAAATGTTTGATATTCCATTTTAACATCGTTCAATGAAATTATTTTTCAGTAAAAGGGATTCTTCTGTATTCGTGACAATTTTGCCCACACTTAACCTGCAAGTAATTTCAATGTGCTTTCCCTTGCGTAATATTCAATGCAATATTTCCAACGCGTACCTAGCGTTTAATTGTTCGCTGATCGGTCGTCGCGTCGGTAGAATTTTTATCTCGCCAGAGATATCGATGATTTAACAAAGGTGTATTTATTCAATGAAGCCAGGCCAACCCCACTTAAGTATACCCGATATTCAGGTCAATATCCATAACAGGAGTATCTTCGCTGATCGATCCGAACACCTCTTATTTCATCGTTTTAAGGAATTCTCGATCCCCGAAATTGCGTGCAACATCCCATGCTCACGACTTTTAACGAAATACCTCGTTAACTTTCAAAATATAGCTCACAAGATATTCTCCATTGAGAGTTCATCGTTGTACTAAATTACACCTGAGATGAACGTAAAGTATACACAGTCTGGGTAAATAAAATTTAGTTGCAGTTTTTTCTATTACAATACACAACTTGACAATTCGTAAATGCACCTCGAATTTAGTACAACTAGGTATTCTCTTTATACTCCCCGTTTTGCATATACCAACCAAAACTACGCGGATGAAGTTATTCATATTTAACCAAACGGAGCAAATCCTCATTTCATCCATTAAACCAGCCTATCCTTATTTCTTTCATATGTGCTGCAAAAATTCAATATTTCAACTCAGTTGTACGAAATTATTTTACACAGGTATCTTAACGACCTACGCAATTTAAACGATTACAATTGCAAGTGACACCAAAGTATTACATTAAAGGATCCTACTATGTATGTATATGTATACAAAGTGCATTAATAGCAAGTACATTCCGCCATATCGTAGTTCCATTATTCCACCCACCTGCTTTGCAACATACATATTAACGGCGTACACCTCCCCCTATCTGATAATCTTTATCCACCGAAAGGAATGGAAAAATATTTATTGTGCACAATGCCCTCGTTATATTGCACGAAGCCTTAACCTACGTATCTGGAATTAATCGTCGCGAAGCAACGAGCGCCGTCTCCATTGTCTTCGCGAGAGTGCTCCAACTTAACGAGACGATTTTATACAGTAGATGGAGGAGGCAGTGTCTAGATGTATTTGTCGTATCGATTATCGATCTAATGGCGGTTCAATCCTTCTTTCACGGAAACATTCGGCGCTCGGAACGAACGGTAATTTTATTCGCACTCTGGTTTTAAAGCGTTTCAAAACGTTATCGATTCAATGGGAGAAGTTCCGGATGTGATCTTTCTCGTTGCCGTGCGGCATTTTTTACGACGAAATTGTAAACATCCTTTGCCTCACGGGGTGTAAACGGGGAACGCCATAAAAGTTGGAGCAGCGAGAAGAATTAGAGGGAAAATAGAGTTGGCGAAGACGGGAGCAGCTTTATGATGTCTGTCGATCTCCTTTGGTCGTGGCTTGTTATAAACGATTTGTTCGTGAGATAGACTAACAATAGAATTTGTTGTACTATTCGCGCGCACGGTCGTCGTGTTCTCCATGGTCGAAGGGAAATCGTTCGTAATTCTTTCGATTCGAGATACGCTGTTTGCTTTAAGCGTGACACACGTCGACCGGACGCGATTTATTATATCTCTTCTTTTTTCTTCCTCAGGATTCCCGTTTGTAGATGGAAGAAGAAGAATGGTCCAAAGGGAAATGGGAACGACACGCGATGGCGCTGTAGATTTTTCTTCCGTTTATGTTTTCTCTACTTTCTTTTTTTCCAATTTTTCTCGCCAGGTGAAATAACATTTCTTCGTCTTTCCATTCGGGCTTGCGCTGGCGGTATGTTAAACTTTTGCGAATATAATGCAAAGCTGTCGAAAGCTTTCCGTTGCACCTGTGCCTTCCGCCAATTTTTTAATTTCCGTTCTCGGCGAATAAAGTTGGGGTATTATTTTTTTCAGAATTATTTTAGTTCGTTGCGGTTATTAACCATCGAAGGTAAATGGAAAAGAATAAGGGATACTCTGCGATTGATAAAAATATATTCGAGAATATGTATGTGTTAAAGAAGAATTACATCATCGATAGATTATCGTGCTTCAATTTATGTTTAAGCAGAAGATAAGCGGCGTCTGAATTATTTCACGACAATTTCTTACGCAGCAAGTCGGCTGGATGAGACACGAGGGAACGGTTCAATTAATTGCGATTTCTTTTAATTACGATTTTTACACCGATAAGAATAACGCAGCGCACACTCGTCGGTGACTCATGCAAACCCCTGATGGGAACTATTTATCGGGGTCTTTCTCTAAACTAGATTCAATTGCCGTCGAACCGGCTATACATTTGCAATTAGTTATGCATTTAAACGCGTATCAATTTTCGATAAGGAAATTTCAATTTTGCACGAATTTTACGGCCGATCGAGTGAAAGCTCGTTAAATGGAAATATCGAATGGAAATATTTATACTTATTTTCCTTTTATTTCTATCGTTAAATAATACGATATTACTTTTAGACAAATTTGCGTTCACAAATTTATTTCAATGAAAGTTCATTCTTGCAAGGTTTGCTTTCAATAATTATTTTTCTTCGTACAATTATTTGCCGTACGTATTTTTTCTAATTTCCATCTTTATTATTCTGTGCGTGCATTTTTACAAATACAATTCCCCAGTGAACAATGAGAAACGACCAGTAAAAGCGATCGAACGTAAATACAGAAACCTAAGTCCTTAACCCGATTGGGGGTGACAAAGGCGATAAACGACGCGACGTGTTAACACTATCTACAGATACGTTCTTATCGTTTTTTCTACCCGTTCAACAAGAATTTATCCGCTTTTCCACAAAAAAAAAGGGAGAAAGAAAACAAAAGTCTGAACGTCGTATTTATATTTGATTGAGTATTGCACTTAACAAGAGAAAAGGATTATCATTAAATATTTCCAAACCATTGTTAAACATTTTAATCTATCGCATATGGAGCTGCAGTATTTAAAGAAACATCGCTGTGTAAAATTTCAGCAAAAAGTCCCATTGTAGTACGCGGTCTTGTTATCGATAAAAACGGGGGCAAGTATGCTACGACATATATATTAAACAAGATAAAAGAACATATTTCTTATTGAACGAATACCATGTAATACCAGAAACAACATTATGAACTTTCTAATAGAAGTAATCTTTTAGTAAAGATTTCAGAATCTTATTAAAATAGCTGTAAGTTTCCTTTCTTTTTAAGGAATTTTATCATATTCTAATAGAAGTAATGTTTTGTTAAAGAAGATATCAGAAACTCATCAAAAGAGCTAGACGTTCTTGAAATGATTAAAAATCTATCCGTCTTTCTGTAGCAACGAAATAATTAATTACAATCAACCAAAGGACAAAATAGTTATCAAAAGAAAATTGTCGATGTTATATTGAAGCATAGTAAAGTAAGCAACAACTTACTTTGGAAAAATTGTCATTTATGCGAGCCGACACGGAAAAGTTGATCTATCTAAAATTATAACACACGATGCCCAGAAAGCAAAGAATGCACACGTGCATCCAAGAAATCGCATTCATTCACCTTTGTTCCTCTGCTCTAACATTAATTTACGTCCGCCTGCTCGCCTCGTATATACAGTTTAAGCGCCACCGTCACGCCTATTTTAAATGTATTCGAGTACGTGTAGCTTGCGCCGTGCAGAGAAATACAGATATATAAAACTATACATACGGTTGGACGGTTCTACTGAAATCAGTAGAAAACGTTCAAACTCGAGGAGAATAAGTTTTCAGTTGCGGCGGATTTCACGAAAAATATAAATCCAACTTTTCTACAGAAATTTCCTCATTGTTTCACGAAAGAGAAAAACGAAAAAGGAAATAGATCGCGTGTACACTTGAGAGAAGATTATAAATAGTTCAAGAGATCGTGATGTAAATCATAATCGTGTACACAAAGAGCACAAGGTTCGTTTTTAAGACATCAACTTAATTCAGAGCTTCGTTCACTTCTTTTAATTCGCAAGATGGTGGAAATTGAAGGATAAACAAACTTGAGCCGTCCTTCGCAATCATGAAAGGCCCCTGCTATTCCAGAAGTACATACATATATGAACTGTGATATTGATTAAAATGATTCCTCTGTTGAACTCAATAATTTGGAAAGCAACTTGATACACAAGTTGGTCATCCGATATAAGCATTACTGTAAGCACACACGCGACTCCTTTCGTCTTTCATGAAACGCGATCCTCCAATTACTTCGTGGAGTATGTATCTTTGATCAAAACTTATTGCTCTCGTACGACTACAAGGCGGCCTGGCAGCGTACAGTCTCATAAAGTTTCAATTGACCCGAGGTTTCGCGATTTTTTTGTTGCTCAATAATCTTGTCAAAGGTGATTATCTGCCCACTTGTCTAATACCACGATGAACTTTCTATCGATCGATATATTATTTTCAATTGAACACCGTGCAAATATCTGGGACGCAATATTGCAGTCTAAATATGTATAAATTAATAAAAATGGAAAGAAAGCGCAGGACACCTCCAATACCATAAAACAACAAACCAATGCGTATATCCCGCTGGACCTAAAAAAATCCAAAACGACAAACTATGCTACATTCACGGGTCACCGTCAGCAGCCACATAATGCCACGCTTCCCACGTGCACTCTAACTAGAAATACCCGCAGCCTACACCATGAATAATTCTCGATTACTCCCAATACCGAGTTTCTCCAAAAACCGCCTGGCTACGCATGTCAATTTAAATCCCGCTCGAAATACCAAGGAATCATGCACATAAAGTCATAAAAGAAAGATAAAAAGAATGAAATTTAAAGCTCATAGAAGGCGTACAAAGAGCATGTACTTACAGGACCGTCGCGTTGGCCGGTACCCGTGGTACGCGGTTCAACTTCTGAAACATGCATCTCACGGTGGCTCCGTAGCACATGCACTTATGGGGACATTCCACGTGCCGGCCATTTTGCCATTGATCCGCGTAGGACGGTTGCAGGATCAACAGGAGCCAACAAACGACACTTAACGCCAGCATCATCTTGTAAGTGACCGTGTGTAAATCGATCCTTCACATCGAGACTCTTCCTCGCACTATTTCACGCCAGCACGTGCCGCTGGGCATCGAGATAAACGTGTCTTCCGTCTGGCACCAGCTTTTGAACACGCTGTGCACTTTCACTTCGACCCACGAGAGCCACGTTACGCCGTTCCTGAAACGTTCGAGTTGGAGGTGGGTTGTCCTGGTGCCAGGACTCGTGAAATCCTGCACAGAGTCGCGCAGAGTTTGCACAGGGCAGTGGACAATATCTCTAACTTTGACAGCCCTTGCGACGCACCGTTTGGGCATTTGCGATTGGTAATTGAGAATGAGATTGCTCGTAAATGATGCAAATGTTTTAGCGAGACTTGGGTAAGGGATTATGAAAATTGTATGAGACTGAGTGTGAGTATACGGAGAAATTGGTGGTAAATTTTGGGGACATTGTTCCGGCGGTAATATTCATTTTACTTTCGTCGAGGAAGTACTAGTTTTATTTAGAAGGGTCGCTGTCGAAGTTCGAGTGGGAAATTATCTAGCACCCTGTACACGGTACATCCGGTTCAAGTTTTGCGCTACACTATTCTTCAACTTGCATACTTTCCTTTGAAGATACTTTGAATACTCCTGCAGGCCACGCGTTTGCAGTAACTAGGCTGGCAAAAAGGAAAGGAAAATCGCAAACATGATTTCATCCAAATCCAATAATCTCCTCAACGCCCGCAAAACATATACACGTAACTCGAACCAAACATACCGTACACTCTGCAAACTCTATCCCCCCGTTAAAATCCCGAAATAGTCTCGGACCTCGTAAAACAACTTCCTCCCGATCTTCGTGATCCAAACAATCGAGCACTCCCCTCGCAGAAACTTTGCTGGATTGTTTCAAACGTGGAAGAAGCTGGCCCGTGTTTCTGCACGGCCAGCTGGTCCCTTTTGGATCCTGCACGACTGTTGAATATCGTCTGCGAGCGTCGGCGAACGAGGCAACGGCGACGACGGAAAAAGAAAGAGGCGCAGAGGAACGCCACCGCTCCGTTCTCGTCTCGTCGCGATGGTTCGACTACTACTGGAGCTGATCAGCGCCGCTCCGCTCGACTGTACGAGCGTACGCGAGCTTTTCCTCGCGTGTGTTGGTCGCCCCCACCTTCATCCACCGTTTCGTATCCCGCTACGTCGCCGCGTTTCTCTTCTTCATTCTCTTCTACTACTTTTTTTTCTCTCCCCCCTTTCGCCGCTTCTTCATCATTTTATACTCATCCCGGGCTTTTTATTTATTTAGCTACACACGTGGGGACGGTCGCCGTCGAGGATGCAACGGCGGGAAGACGAGTGGGTGGAACAGCATGAAAGAGATCGAGGAATTTTCGAGCGACGTGCGTTTAAAGGGTTTCATTTCGGTTTTGTGGAGCACCTGGCTTGTATAGACCTTTGTTGCTGTAGTTCTGTTAGGTGGACTGGGCTGACGAAGCTTTGCGAGAATCTTTGGAGCGTTTGGGGAAATGGTTTTAAATGGAAGTACCTTCTGCTTTGTTTTAATTAATGGATCGTGACTAGGAGTGGTGTGCGTGTGCCGTCGCAGATGTGTGGAGCGTGCAATATGTGTGTGTGTAGCTGAAACTTCTGAGATTAAGATCGCCGAGAAACTGCAAGGTACAATGAAGCATGGTCAGGGCAGAATTTGTTCGCAACCCTTGCGTAGGAGTCATCCACATTAATTTGTAAATTTTCTTGCAAATTGTGCATGGTGTGTCGGCAATATACGTACCAAGTCACAATTAATTGCGCGATTCTCACGAATACCCTTGTGCACCGTAAAATTCTGCAACAGAGGAAACTGACTTTCGAAGATGAGCGTCCAACTCTCGTGTACCAATATACGATGCTTTGGTGCACATGGGGCGACAAGTGGTCCAGTACGCGTACAAAGCACGGTTTTAAGTGATTGCTTCTTAACTTGCTCGTCCGTGGAGCTTCTTTTTGCAGCGCGCAATTTCAAGGAAACTGTCGTTGTATAATTGGCTGCTTTGTACCCGTCCACTTTAGCGTTTTTCTGCATCGTGCTCTATGGGACACTGTGTCCTCGCGTAGCAACGCCGTTATGCTACAAGTTATGGCTTCCCCCTGTTCTCTCTTCGTTCTCCGGCAACGTGAACCGACGCAGTTGCTGGTTTTGTGCCGCTCTAAATCGTACGCTGCCGACGATTAAACTCTGGAAACCCCTCCAATTTTGACGTCGGGGGATTGTACTTGTTACCGCAAATCCGCCCTCTCTATTCCTTCAGGAATGCCAGCAGCTTCTGCCGAGATAGAGAAAGTTCGGGGAAACATTATGCATAGAAAAGAATATCAACTTTTCCGTAAAGATTTCACATTCCTTGTCCCCATGTGACTCAAAAAAATTAGCTTAAAAAAAAGGATAGCTTCCTCAAAAATAATTCTGCGTGCATCCCTCGGCTTCTCGTGTGTATCGTGCCTCCTCCAATCGATCAATCCATCAGCAGATGGCGCCTCTCGATTTTGCACGCTCACCAAAGAAGCTTTCCCAAGCACCCGACACTGAATATCCTCCGTCCATCAAAGAAATTAGTCGAATACAAACCAACGGTATAAAACACCCGCCCAAACCCGAAAGTCCTAGTCCAACAAAGAAATGAATGACAACCCCCCATTATCGAAACCGCGAAATCAGTAGCAAAGTGATTTATACAATTTTCAACCGAACAATACCCCGTCGTTGAGCCACGGGATCCGAATCAATCGACACCGAGAATCGCATTAGTCTCGCCGAACCGTCGCACCATCTTATCCCCCGTCAAGCACATTTCCCCAACGATATCTCACGGGCCGACGTAAACGCAGTACGTATCCGGCGTGATGCGATATTTATCGACAACGTTCGAACGCGCGCAATTCCCCATTAACATTCCGTATGAAATCCAACAGGCAGATAAGTGGAATGCCCTGTGCAGAGGCGCGTTTGCATACACGCGGTGCATACGTGTATCTAGATGCTGCGTGCATCTGCGCCTGTAGAACGTGCATGCACGCGAGTTCAACGAGCGCCGCTGTCTGGCGGTGGACGAGCGATTCGAACAGGGGCAGCGGTCAACGGATCCGCAATCGGTGTGGCCTGTCGTTGCTTACCTCGATAGGGCACCATTATCCAGCGTGGAGACGTGATCGAACATTGATCGAGACCCGTGCACCACGTTGGTTGGACCTATAGACGGTATCGTAACGAATGGCCGACAAGTTGAGCGAACAAGGATCTCCAGCGGGTCGCTGGAGCGGCGATCACCGAACCGTGGATCGATGGATGGATGGCCTGGCGTCTGGAGAAAATATTCAGGTCGGGAATGAAACGAGGCTGGGGCGCGTAAGTTAGATTCGCAGTGCATTAAACGGTGGGGCGAATATGAAATTGAAAATTGTTAGCAGACTTCGAGAATGAATATCATTGAAATCGTCGGACACGAGTATCGGTACCTTTCGCATCGATCATCCTAATCTTGACAATATTGATCGATCACTGTACCTTCTTCTCTTCGCGACTATTCTCCCTTTAATCATTCTTCTTTCCAGAGTTCTGCGCGTCGATATTCTGATGCCAGCTGTCGTCTTCGTTATTACGTTTAGGGAGGGGGTACGATGGGGAAGAGAATAAGATAAAACGGGGCCATTACCTTCGTGACCTGTTATCGCATTGTCGCGGAACAGCTGCGCTTCCTGGGGGTCAATACAGGTGCACTGTAACGGAGAACAAAAGAATACTCAATGAAAGAGAAAGTATTAACATACTGGGTCACAGGTTGCTAAACGCATCTGCGATTAGAAGGCGGACGCTTTCTGTATCGAGGGTGGAGATTAAATGGAACCGTGTCGCAGTAAATGCTTGAAAAGAATCGTTACTGTGCAAGTAAATGTTATTCAAATTGGCAAGAGTTATCTGAATGTATGAAACATTAATGGGGATCCCTTTGTCCCCTTAGCAGTCGCCCCAGAATTTGTCGCGCATCAAATAATTTACCCTCTATGAGGGTAATTTAGTTTAATTTCTTTTTTGGAAGTCCACTTGCAAGATTTTTATTTGGCCCACTCCTATGAGGAATCTTTATTAGGTTTTATAATATTTGTTGAAAACAGATGACGAGTTGTCTCTTTTTTTAATAATTTATAGTATTGTGCAAATTGGACTGAATACGTAAAGTGGCTGGATAATTTGATGGTGTTTGTAGGTGTATCAAGGAATAGAGAAGAATCGTATATCAATTTTTTATTGGAGTTTTTTCCACTGTGTTTTAATTTTGTAGAATGTTCTGAATCCCACGCGACAATGTCTAGAGCCTAGACTCTAGACCAATCGCAAACAGATAATTTTTTTCCATTAACAATAAACAAACAAAAACTGGATATCCTTATACTTTTACGAAGGTTGTCGGTTTTCAGAACCGAAAGAATTTCGATTGTTTTTAAAACTATGCAGATTTGTAGGAATCCTCAATAGAAGTATCGAACAATTCTTTTTTTCATTTCTTGGTTCTTCATTATCCAATCTTCTATCGAGTCTACCGACAAATCTTGAAAGTTCGTAAAAGAAAAAAAAATCGTTGTGTTCGTGTTACCAAAGTTTCCTCATAAGAAACCTTGTAACGTTGTACCAGTATGTATATGTATTGAATCTGAAACTAGTTTTTCGCTAAAAATAGTCACATAATTTATTGCATCCCAGCTATTTAGCATTCTGCTATTCGCTTCACACAGGAACACGAGTTACGTAAATTCATCTTGTGATAACAGGATTTGAAATGTGACTGGATTATCTTATCGAATGGAAATACAAATTTGTACATCAATGAAATGATAAAGCTAATCGCGAATGCGCACAGTGAAACGAAAGAGATATAATAACGTGCGATTTTGCCAGGGTCGATAGAAGAACTGCACCATCGTGTAATCGAAGCGTTACCACATTATGGAGATAACAGAAAGAGGGAAGATACTCTTTGAAGAATTTGATCGAACCTATAATTCGTTATAAAACTTCTGATCGCGCCGAGAATAATATCTAAAACTCGAAGCTTAGAGCAAACTGTCTTAAAATATACAATTCCTAAGATATAATTTATTTATTTATTTTTGTAAATCTTTAAAATTGTAGCAATAATTAATCTAATCAGTAGCGTGTAATTTGTTTCTCAAGTTTTGTGTATGATTCGGCCTTTTTAGAAATTTTTTATCCTTCAAGATGCAATTCCCTTCACATGCTTTCCTACATTTTCGACTTTAGCGAATCAATTAAATAATCATGGCATCCTAATTTATTTTCATCCACGGCCTTAACATTTTACTTGGCAATCGATACACTCGATTGCCAAGTCACTTCCCTTTAAAAAAGCGGCTTAAATGAATCCAAATAATCACACGTAAAGATCAAGCCTAACGCGATTAAGTTAATTTCTCGGTTGGTTAGAAACACCATAAAGCGCCAGAGAACAGTCCAGCTTGCCCGAGTAACCCGAGATTAAATCTATTTTACGTGGACAAACGAGTTTCTCCGGAGTCGTTTAGGAAAAGCTTAACTAAACGTCATCTCGACGTAGCCAAGCTTCTCGTGACATCTTAATTCCATGAAATTAAGCCTCGAGCTGACCACAAGAAAAAAGACGACCCCCGCAGATTAAACTTTATAATACGCCCGATTTCTTCCGACATAGCGGAAGAGAATTCACCGACCTTATTATTAAAATCGCGGGAACTGATAACGAAATGATCCCGTTATCGACCTTTCTCATTACAATTTTACAGAAATCTGTATATTGAAATTTTGTGTTCGATTGGAGACGTGGGATTTTAGTTTCGTTACTGACAACTTATCTCTAGTTACCCGAAGTCTGCCCCAGGGGTGCATTAATATGGTGAGCCTCGATTTTAGGTCAGATTGACCCCATTTCGCAAATACTAAAATAATTGTACACTATATCTCTTGAAGATTTGTTAACTCGTTTGAAATCGATATCGCAGAAACCAATAACGACCTAATCTCGCTGCAAGCATTTTTTACAAATTCTTAATTATTTTCCAAAAATGTCAAACGTTTGATTAGCAGCATAATGATGCAGACATGCAACGATTAATTCTCATTAAAGTGAATCTTAACAACTGTCGTCCATCGTCATTACATTAAAACGATCCAACGATGATTAATACCAATATCCTCAGTGGCAGCTGTATCTGGGCTCATACGTCTTTTCAACGAGCCTCAACGAAATCGTCATTGTGGGCCAGAATAAATGCGGTATGTCGGATACTGTCGCATTAATATCAATTTTTTTCGATGTCACGATGCTCAAGGCAGCGTCATTGATTTCAAACTTCGCATCACCGAAAGTCTCGTCGAGAGATCAATCTGATTACACCAATAACTGGAATAGCCTCTTCTCTATTGGACGTCCTTGTAAAACACCAGACAGGATTGTGTGGCGTCTGCAAATGGATGGAAGACGAATGAAAGACGTTCCCTGTAGTGGATTTAGAGTTGTAACAATTTTTTTCCGATTACCCACGCCTGGGTTACATTACCGGATAATATAGTTGGCCGCAAAAGAATCTCACCGTGGTAATTATTCGGTGAAACTGATTCAAAATGATGCGTCGTGCTAAATATATCAAACATACATTCAGCATAGAAATGAATGACAAAGGGGTGACTTTGAATGAATCATTTCTCACCGAGAGAATGCATACAAATTTCTGGAAAAAATTAATATGCCAAAACTGCGAAAGAAATCGGTGTTCCTTTATTAACAATTATTCCATTCAACCTGTTTTCGCAAAAAGTGTACCAGTGTCAAGTAAGAAAAAGGAGAAGACGATTGTACGGGACAACTATTTCTTTTTAAAAAGCAAAAATCTAATTTAAGTTTCTTTACTTCTAGTGCCGACAATGAAACTGAAACCACAAAAAAATGATTCACAACGCGATTCCTGCTTTTAGCTGACGATGCAACGATGACCATCGTTGGCCTACACGATATCTACGGCTGTGACACGGTCTGTTCGACGGGACGGCCTTTTTCTCTTCTCGTTCTGTTCGCAGTAACAGTGACCGTGGTCTGGCCGTTCGTTTCGAAATCCACGACACGCACGATAGTTTATTTGATTTCCAAGAATCTTTGTGGAGCGACTTTCACGGCAAAAATAAAAAACCCGCGACGGGACAAAGTTACTCATTTACATGCGTCGAATAAGAGAATCGTGCACGAACAGGCAATAAAGTTCCTTTGCAATTATTTTTCTACGATTACGCAACGATTCCTTATCGACGCTGATTTTTTCTAACAAACGTATATGCATACCGGTTGAATTCGACGTCGCTGTTTTTATTTATTTTTTGCCAATTTATTGGTGGAATTTGATTGATTGGTATCGTTACACGTGGCTCACGATTTTAGTGGATTTGGAATCCGGGTTATCTAAGCGAGGAATCGATTATGAACATATAGAAAAAGCGACTAGAGAACCGCCAACAAAAAATACAAGTTATATTTGTTTTATTCATCGAAGTCGATTGTATGCAAATGAGAATGCAACACGGCATTACGGTTTAGTAGTATGTATATACTCTTTCAAGGTTTCTCTATACATAAATTAAACGAAAATCGTGTTTGTATTATTTCAAGAATTTCAAGACATTTGCTATTCTTCTAAAGTGTAGAATAATTGGACTAGGCGAGTCCAATTATTCGACTAAAACTCTGCACGATTCGAACAGCTCTGTTACCTTTATACAAAAAAAATTACCATAATTTTCTATATCGTAGGTAACTGTACAGTTCTAATCTACTAAGGAAATTAATTTTCACCGAATTAGTACAACCAAGTTGCCATAGTTATGCCTGGTAGAATTCTCGGACAATTTTGCCTTTGCCATAATAACTTCCTCATTTTGAATAGTTTCGAAATAACTTTTACATAGCATTTCAAAGAAAAAAATTCCGTTTAAAGAAATCCATATGCTTAATCAATGAATAAATAAAACGCTATAGAAATTGATTTTCGAAGGATTATTACGATGCACCCGTAATAGTTCTGTCCGGCGATGCACGTGTCCAGATTCGCCGATAATCCCATCGTTGTTCGTGGTACGTAACAAGACTTAAGGTATTGTTCGAAGATTAATGAGAAGCCCCGTGCTTTCCACGATATCTGGACCACCCTGGATTCTATTAATAACGCCGGTTTCGCGGATTATATCGCGACGGTGGTTCCAAGGCAGAAACGAATCCCACATTCTTGTGTGCGTCCGGGGAACATTTCATTGACCCTGGTTGCAGCGCCGAGTCGAGAGCTAATTTGTGCCGCTCGAATAATTAAATGAAGTTGAAATTTAATTCAACCGCTCCATTGAATCAGCAGCCAATTCACTCGTGCCTCCGCGGAGTACTGATATTTAATGCAACGTCCATTTTCCACCATCCAGCGAAATTCCTCCGCCTTCTGTTCGTCAAAAGCTCGTGCCCGCCTTTTGTTACGTTGTTTCTATGCACAACCTGCAGCATCGCTATCCCATTGAACCGAGGGCTGAATATCTTGCGCGGCATGTTGAAAGATGGACAAGGGTAAGAAATATTCCCCTCTTTTCCAATCGTTGCACAGTTCGTTCGGGGTAAATGCTGTGTAGATCGATTGTCTCTCGCTTTGAACTTTGAACAATGCAACTTCGCGACTGATCGAGGTACACTTGTCCCTCGATTATTTCGTCTGCGATCGCATTTTTCGCGAATCTCACGAAGCTGCGTGACAGTCATCTTCGACCTCTGAGAAGGACTGTACTTAAAGCGATAAGATTCGTGGTTAAGCGAGTCATCGGCAGTTGGAACGAAGCTTGCGATACCTAGGGTCGCGTGAACGGTGATCGTGCGTCAATGAGAAACTAAATTGAACCCTTTTTCGACGGAACAGGCTATCGCGAAAGGTAAAATGTAAATCAATTTCCCGTTCGTGCATACAAATGCTAACACGTTCTTGCGCAACCGGCCGTCGACAATGGCAAGAAATCGTAAATAGCGAGCGCACTGCTTCCATAAATTATGCTGATACGTATTTCTGTAATCGATCGGCAGTTGTGCTCGATCAGAACCGGCGAGCCAGCGGCGTGCAATTGTTTTCCTCGTTAATAATCCTAAGCAGCGCGATTATTTCTGGAGTATGGTATTTTCGGAAGTGATCGCATTCGTTGTCTTCGTTTGCTCGGTTTGTTTCACTGAGAGGCTAAAAGGAGAAGAAAGAAACGGCAAACACAGAATAATCAATAGCAGTGTTGCATAATTTCCCTGTAGAAATTTATATGAAATCTCGATAAAATTGTAGTGTTATCCAATATACTTATTTTCAATTCCAAGAATGAAATATCAACCAGGGAGCAATGTAATATTAACTAAAACCAAAAACCCCCCAAAAAACGACAAAATAAATTAACTGCCACTGCGTGTAACGTGTAAGTTGCTTGTACAACCCAATAGAAATTGCCCCAAAGTCGCGGAAGCTGGTCTAGACCATCCCGGGGTTAAACTTCGAGAATTCAGTAAAATCGCAGTTCAATTTTTGAACGTCGCCTACTTCGAACAATAGGAGACATCTCGTTAATCCTCACGCGAAGGTAAGCAAACACTGAAAGTGATTAAAAGTGCTGGAAACGTTTCGTCTCGCATTAAAGGCCCGTTTTTACTCTACAGAATGGATTCATTCGTCACGGGTGTGCGACTTCCGCTCTTTGTTTGCCGCCTTCGTTTCAGCACATCCTCAAGTAACTCACGCCAGGAGGAGCCCGGTTATCAAACACACCAGACCAGCCATTTGCTGCAAAATTACGTTTTCCTCCTCTCTTACCGCGACGAGTATTATGCGACGAGACAAAGGGGGAAGCCGCGGTACTGTTTGCGGCAGGGAAATAGAAATGAGTCAATTTCGGTCGCGGGTGAAACAGAATCACGTACGAAAGTCGTTGCACGTGTCCGTGATAAAGATAGCCCCGCGTTTGCCATCGTAAATTGGAGTTGACGTAGCCGTGATAGACACTCGGCGGATATCTGACAATGCCAAGAACAACGTGATAGAAGCAACACGCGAAAGAATATCTTTTACCTGTACCAGTGTGCACAGGGGACAAAAAATTGCCTAGAATAGTCACGCTAACAAGATTCTACTCTTTTGGATCGGTGAACATTTGTAACGAAAAGAAAGGAAGTTTAAGATCAATATTCCAGCCTCCACAAATGACACGAGGGAATGAGCTTGTTATTAAAAATATCTATCTAATAGATTCTAGATATTTATCGGGCAATGTTTGAAAAACAATGTTGGCCCGCGATGTAGAGACTGGGCTCCACGTTAATCTAGGACCGTGTTTGTGGTAGTATAGCTGACCCCATGCGAATTAGTGGTGGTACAAAACGATTTTCTTGCGCACGTTGTACGTCATGTCGTTCAAGGATGGACCGACGATAATGTAGTCGTTGCAATACACGCATCGAACAATACGATTTCGTTGGGCGAATGTGTTTCGGAAATGCTGAATTTAGATCAACTGTGAAACGAGCTGATCGAACAAGGTTAATCGCTGGCTTCCTCGATCGATCGGACAATTATGATGGAAATCACGGGGAATCAGACTCCAATTATGATTACAGCAGCTTCTGATACTGTTGAGCGATTTGAAGTCGAGTTCAGAGAAGTTCGATGACGACTCGAAACTAAGGGAAGCTTGACAATATCGATCTCTTTGCTCATTCGTTCAGAAGTGAACAAATTAATATTGAACTCGAAATTAAAACGAGAATGACATCTTCGATAAAACGAAGAGCTGCGTAACGACGACAACTGTGACGAGTTAAACAAAATTAAGTTGTTAATCAAAAGAAGTATATCTCAAAGCCTGATTCGATTAAGAAAGGACTATGATAAGCAGAAAAATAGCAATGAAATTCAGACGGGCTGGTTCTTCAAAAATAGCTGCGCATAAAAAATATTCGAACCATATCCACTGCAGCATAAACAACCATAACATTTCACGCGTGATCGAACCAGCAAATGATATTCCTCTACGAGCTAGACGGCAATCCTGGAACGCGTTACATAAACAAATCATTCAACAATGAGCATAAATTCATGCCGTCACCGTTCTATGTAAATGAAATTTCCCCTTTACCGAGAAACGCACCCCATAAACCACCATTAACGATTCAATAAACCCCCCGTTTAAATGACAAAGATTCACGTCAGTCTTTCGTTCCCTCTTTAAACAAACTGGTAAGTACGAACAATTCCAGGTGCGTCCTGATATTTTCGAGGCGCCATTTGTCAGTGCTTAGAACAATGTTGATCGAGGTTTTTTAATAAACGAACGCCCATTTCATCGCAACAATGGTATTGTAAAATGGTGGGATATTTTGAAAAAAGATGACTGGAAAATGAAATGTTCCCGTAGGTATATATTTTAAAATCTTTTACGCAAGCCAGAACCATTCGTACGATCTCTAGAATCGATTGACGTAACACCGTCGAATGCAACACCATGAAATCGTTATGAACGTCGAATCAACGTTACGTAAAGCTAATTGCATTACCTGTACCAGAGACGAGATATAAAATAGACCTATCATATTACGGATTTTTGTATCTCACGTTCGACGGCCGTATCGACTTGGAAAATTAAGAAAATTATGAGCGTCCTTCGTTTCATGAACAGTGACCAGTTCTCGAGCTATTATTTATCGAAGTACGTACTATTATTAGCGAACACGGGGGAAATCAACTGAACATCTAATGTTACGAATATGAGAACTTTAAGAAATCACAGCCAATTTGCTCGACATATTTATCATACACTTAATTAACAATTGTATCACAAGAGAATAAGTGAGAAAATTGGTAATTGTATGATAAATAAACATCGATTGCCCAGGTCTCACCACGAGGAGGTTGCTGCGAATGGAGACCCGCGCGGCCCCAGCCGCGTCCCAACCACCCTCCATTTACGAAAACGATAATTTGTAAATTAAATGCTAGTTCCTTCTGATGTATATTTGCAATACGCTTAATAGGCGAACGCTATGCAAAAGAACAACACAAGGATGTATTACGATAAATAGTTTTAACGAAAGCTGAAAATGAAAATTGTGTTAAAACAAACATAAATTAAGAAATAAAGATTGTAATATAAATTAGCTTATTCTTTGTTTAAGTAAGTAAAATGTATAAGAATGAATAATTGTAACGAAAGCTGAAAATGAAAATTCTGTTAAAACAAACTTAAATTATGAAATAAAGATTGAAATATAAATTAGCTTACTCTTTGCTTATGTAAATAAAATCTATAAAAATGAATAATTTTAACGAAAACTGTAAAAATACAAATTCTGTTGGACCTAAACATAAAGTACAACATAAAGATTATGATACAAATTAAAATATATATGCATTTGAAATAAATCCAACCTATGCTCAAGGTAAATGCAATCACAACTATTAATAAAATTTCATGATACGTAAGATCTAATTTAATAACATCCTACCTAACTAAAAATCTGAGGGGTTATAAAAGGTGGAGATAGGGATACTGCATGATGAATCTTGAAGTTCTTTCATTGAAGTTGTGATCATGCATCTGAAACACACTAAAACACCTGCCTGGCTAAACATTTTTCTCGACTTAAACATAGCCTGCCTAATTAAAAATCGAATTCGATTTGGGAATTTCCTGCGTGTTTAAAAAAATACTTAATTTAGAGGCACCCTACTTGAATAGAAACTGAACGTTATTTAAACACGCTACCTAGTTAAAAATCTACACAGGATATTTCACGATGAATCTTCTTCCATTAAAATCGTATTCTTGCAGCCTGAAACAGATCTAAATAAATAAAAAATTACAATCTTTCCAATTGGTTCACTTTATAATACTTCACCTTAACACTGAAAGTATTTACACTTTTCTTCTTTACTTGCTTGAAACAATATATCGATGAATCGATGCATTTGGCAATCGAAAGAGCTGTAACAAATTCATTTATTGAAATAATAATTACGAGAAAGTAGTAGACAATTAAATAGGAAGCATGTCCGACGTGAATGTGTATCATTTCGTTTGAGTCATATGATTTCTTCGATTTATTTGATCCATGCAACATCCCCTTTGAGCCTCCGATTACATACATATTGCAATGTATGTATGTTATCGTATGTACTTGTATCGTATCATCTTTAACTTAATAGCTCTGTAACAAACTTATATATGAGATTAGTAGTTGTGAAAAATAGTACAGTAGTATAAAGGGAGCATGTTCTTCAAAAATGCATATGCGCTGAATAACAATTATGAATTACAAATACAAACATTTACTTGAATACTAAGATGAAACAACTCGTTTTAATGTCAATAAAAATGGGAGAGGCGAAGAAGAATAATAAATTAGAACATTAAACAAATTCAACAGCCAGGGGGGCATTCTACTATTAATTACCGTCCACTTGTTATAAGCCCGATTGAAAACCGAAAGTGGATTGCCTCTTTTTTTCGCAACACTAATAACGGAGAAGTCATGGTAGTCGCATCCAGGACTACCATCGAAGCAATCGCCTTATGCAGCTTTAGTAGCTGCCTTTGGTGACTCAGGAACCAATTTGGGCATTTCATTGTGGTCGCAACGCTACTTCAAAATCGCGACCATTTATCATCGCAACACTATATAAAAATCTAAGAAAAATATCGCGGTAGTGTAAATACTAATTAAAACCTGTGTATTAAAGGAACACGAAAATTATTATCGCAACGCTAAAAGCAAGTACGTATACAAGTATAATTTAATATAAAAGCAACTCTAATTCAATCCCGAATCTGTATTAATTCGCAACTCTAATGCAAACCGTATTCAATCGTACGCGACGCTAATAAAAATCGCGATTGGCCCAATACGATGACGGTGGGCCAGGCAATAGCGCTGGCCAAACTGTAAACTACAACTACAGCATACAAAAGCGAGCATAGTGATCAAATAGTAAGAAAGAATGGCTCTCCATCCTTTGGATGTAGAGCCATTGGTAGTTGCCCTCTTGAGCGACAGTTTGTCGGGCCTCTTCGGCATATAGCCTCTTCTTTTCTTCGGGCGCAATGCCCGCTGAAACTTAGTCTAGGCTCGAGACTCTATCCGCAAAAAAATAAAATAAAATAAAAATCTAAACCACGCAGCTAAATGGAACACACGTGGACGAATCACGATTAAATACAATCGTAAAAATTGCAATTATGGAAAATCGTAAGGATTACGATTAAAATTGTAATCGATCTTCGCCTACACGCGCAGCCTCGAGCATAATGTAACACGTTCGTTTCGAAACCAAATCGCGGCCACGACCGCGAAAAATTCGAAAAATCGATAGGCAAAGCCAGAGGCGAACGCATTTTCGATCGCGCCACAGCTTCACCGTCGACTTTTCAAATCAGATTTCCTGAAACAGGTTGAACACGCGAAATAGTGCCTACCCGATCAGAGACTGTGTCAACCTGCCCGGCCCTACCTACTTATATCTATCAGGCACACCAGAAGGTATACTACCTATCCTACCTAGACCTATATTCAAAAAATGGCAAAGCATTCACACAAACACACCTCATTCCACGTTTCTCAATCAAACACTCGGGTGCAAGAGCCTACACTAGAGAGACGTCCCGGGACGCCCCCGACACCCGAGCTTGGCATACAATCATTCACACTCTAAGGGTACGTACCAATTCCTGAAATCGGCTGACAAAGGCTAGCGACCATTGCGTAAATGTACGTAAATGTATATGCCTGTGCATTACATTCGTATAAAATATATTGCACATTTTCTTTCAACTAAGTATACTTGGTTTGCCTATATTCTTTGCCATATTTTCATAATTCATAATGGTATTCAATGTACATTTGCAATTGTAAAACATATTGCTATTCGTGAAATCGTGGTATCGGTATTGGAATAAATACGTTTATAAATTGTTATCGAATTCCCGAGCCGACGCAATTCCACAGCCTAAACATACACACACACAATGTGGAAAATACGTCGTGCACGGTACACTAGCAAATGTCAGCCGCCAAACATTGTTATAAATTTAAAATCTATGTGATCATCGTGCCCATTGCCTTTCACTCACCCAAGTAGCACCTGGGCACGTGAGTGAGTTCCTGACAATGAACACGGAAGGGGTTAAACCTGAAAATCCTGATCTAAAAAGATGATTAGTATACTAATAGTATATTTTGTTTGCAAACTCTTTCAAAATAACTCGAATTTGTACTTTATGAAATATCAATAAAAACTTGAAAATGGCTGATAAATAATTTATTTATTAAGAGAAATGACTGTCATTGAAAATGAATTTACTAAAATAAGTAATGCAATTAAGAAGTAAATGCAATTAAATATTTACTTGAAAAATTGACAAACTATTAAATATGCCGCGGGTGATTCCTTAATCGAAGCAAATTGTTCAAGATAGTTACTCCGATTTGAAAATCTACCCGTATACAAAGTGCCTTTTTGTACATAATGTGTGCTAAATTTCATTTGAAATGGACTCGACTATAGCATATGAGAATTAGTATTAAATGCTATCATTGGATAGGCATATTCAGTGCTGATTTTAATATAAGTATGATTACTATAATCATGATACCCTTGAAGTAACGAAGTCGGAGGGAATCCGACTTCTGCACTGCTCAACAGTGAAAACAAATTTCAATTGATTATAAATGCAATTATAAATGTAATATACACTGTCCTCAATGAATGTATATACATTTGTTCAATGTATTTATTAATTTCATCATATATTTTTATCGAAATAGAGGAACCTACATGAACAGTTCTTAGTATATCAAATATTTATTTGAATAAGAAATATTTCTATGGATGTAAATTTTTTTATATGAAAAAACGCGGAGTACAAAAAGGCACATCTAACCTCATCTAAGAAATAATAAACAAGAAAATAACGTTACAATTGACCGGTATAAAAACTATACCCATAGTCACTATGCTCGCAAAACTACTAAAAAATACAACCAGTCACCCGTACCGATTTGGACCAATCGTCCTACGGCATGATTGGGGACCGGAGGAACCAAAATGCATGCGACTCACCACCCCGTTGAATGCAAAAATACAGCGTGTCCTCGTGGAAGACATCAGGAACATCGCCGGGGCAGCTCAATTGAACTCAGCCGTCAGAAAGCATGCAAACTGTAACTAAGCCAGAACGCAAAGAACATTAAAATCTACCGCTAAATCTGCACAATTGAATTCTTCATAGAAAACTGAGAATTGTTTAAAAATACTTACATTTCTCACTTTATCAGTGACGCATAAAACATCCCCTTCAGTGATGCACTGACTCTACTTCCGATAGCGAATGTAAGAAAAAAATAAAAATAGAAGCCTATGTACGCGACCGCAAATTATATCGGCGAACAAATTAAGATGCTACTTTCGCGATTGAAATAATTGAAGAGGAGCACCGGTGCTCTGATAATACTATTGATATCTAGTACGTGAAAAACACTGACTCCACAATCGCGTGTAGCTAAAGTGTGAACGAAAATTTAAGCAGAGCCACTTGCTCTGAAAAAGCTAGAAAACTTCGAAGCAAATACTGACTCTACTGACCGCATTGCGCGCGGTCACAAAATTTTCTGAAAGAAAACATGTTCATCCTATCGAGTGTTTGTTATCAATGATATTTATGAAAAATAAATATACACGAAAAATATGCAAGTGTGCATTAGAAATATGCAAATATGCAAGGAAAATATACAAGATTAGCAATGCAATAAGTTATTGCATATGTATTTAAAAATAAAATATAAAAACATATGCATTATGCAAAAGGTGCAAAATAAAAAATCGTATTCCAATTCCAATTACTTAATTGCAATTGGAATAGAAAATCTAATTGCTTTTTTAAGTATTTTAACTGTGGTTGTTTCATCTTAGTATCAGTCACACATCATATAAAACCAATATGAAAATATAATTAAAGTGCTCACATACACAGGCCTTGGCTGCATTGAATTATTAGGCATCATTGTAGCTATTGGCTTACTTTATTCCATATAATCAACTCTTTCCATACTCCTGTACAAAAGAATAACAAAGAAGTTAAACAGGTGCATGAAAGTAATGATAATTGTGATATACGAAAGCAATAATTCAACTCGAATTTTGTAGAAAATGCGAATATTTGATTTGCAAATGTAGAGGCACACGATGTTAACAAAAGACTTAATGTGAAAGCAATATTATGTGAAGTGGTAATTACAATCCTATTAAATAAACAGCAGTGGTAATAGAGTGCAAATAATTGGTATAGCTATTATGAACGAACCTCACTGACAATGAGTCTTCCGTATGTTTTGCCAGCTCGGAGTCAAGTAGTAGAATGACGACCTTCCCATTCGTCCTATGCCGTTCGGCTATGTTCGACATCCGACTAAAGCCAAACACCATTTTTGTTTACGATCGCTTGTGTTTCCTAGAAATATTTCGACGCAAACGTTACTTGATAAGTGCCTTTTTTTGTTTCGCGGTAAATTGCCGATATTTTCCAGGAAAAACATGCTTCCCGGCTATAGGCAGAAACAACGAAGAAATAGCCACAAATAATGACTTGTATTATGTTACTACTTATCTACAACGCAACTCTATATTCTACAGGTTTATACGAGGTATGAATGATAATCCAATAGAGATATTTTGCTAAAATTCTACTTATTTCCACAAAAAATATGTGGAACGCTTACCTATCAGCGAAAAGTTGATTTAACAATATGGCGCCGCGTCACTCTGCTCCTGCGCATTCCCGTTTGAAAGTGTCGCGTTCGCGCCATTTCTGATTCAAAGCAAGCGAAAGGGACGCCATGAAACAGACTCCAACTGAAATTGGAGATAAATATGTTCAGAATCACCAATATTATAATAATGTTGCTAGAAACTGCAGAATATTTTGCAAAATAATGGAAATCAGAACTGAAATACGTATACGCAAACGTAAAAAACGATACGTATATGCATACTGGAGTCAATCAGAAAATGCACGCCGCGAAGTGTGATTCCGTTCACTGCAGAATATTTTCTTATTTTCTTTCAAAATATTCATTGATATCAACAAAAAGGGTAGAGAAAACTTGGAAGACAGGGAAATGAAAACAATGGATATCATTTCCTGCCTTCAAGAATATATTAGGCTATATGACATACCTTAATTTGACGGACACTCTGAACACGTCAAATCACTACGAGATCCGTTGGGCGAAAGAGGCAGAGTTTTGAAATAGATCGCGCTAATTGGCTGATGACTGGCGGGTGGTGGGGGTGGGCTTCTTTCTTTAAGGCGGGTGTTGTTTGAATATCCTGTTCAACTTAGTATTTTATTACAAGTGTTACAGTATGGATTTTAGTCGAATAATGGAATGCTAATATATTTATTAGTAATAATATACACATGTATGCAATGTAATGTTTGTGATGTTTGTTGCACTATAGAATAAGTAAACTATTTCCGTCAAACTAATATTTCTCTTACCTTAACGTTATTTGAATTACAATTCCCATCGTAGTGAGTATTCACATGGTTTTCTAGAATCTTTTAACACAGCCATCGTCGAGATATAAGAATTCATATATCGAGTCTGTGGAAATCGCTTCCTTCATTCCCGCTGCACCATTCACATATGACATACGACATGCAATTGCATGCTCCTGTGTCAACGCTACTGCGGTAAATCATAATGGTTCAAATGATCACTATTCATAACCAGAGGACGCTCGAATCAGTGTCGGATTTCTGAGTTGGTATGGCAGTCACGTTGGACCACGTAAGTCCATAAGGTAATCAATGTCTACGATAGTGAGCGATAACAACGTTTTCTGTAATCTGTTGGAAACGTGTGTGACTCGGAAATAGTATGGTGTTCTCGGATCCCCGGGAATTCGGGCAGAAAAATTGCATTGGATGATTTGATTATTTCTATATCTCGTCGGTGCTAGAGCCTCGCAAACCGGGAGTAAAGGATAAATTAGCATTAGATGAGAGGTCTATTGTATACCTCGTCTGTACCTGTATCTATAGCAGGACGAGCCAGTAACTTGTACTTTACAAAAATCCTAATTGTAGAGCTTGGTTTCTATTTTTAGTGCGTTACGAAAGTAATAGAATTTATATTACTATTACTGGCAGATGTACTTTTTTAAACAATATAAGATGATTGAAAATGTAAGATATATTATATTAATCAAGAAAAACGGATTGTAAACGTTACCTATTATAATTAAACTTTTTTCAATTTACCACTATCAGGTGTTCGATTCGTAAACGGTAATACGTTTTCATGTGGAATGAATTATTTCTTTCCTGCGTATTCGCACGCGAAACCCATAACTACATATATGCATATAATATTATCTAGTTTTTAGTTTATTATATTACCTATATTTAACTAAATTTAAAGTGGGAAGTGGAATGAATTATATCAGTAGTTTGCTGCTGTAAATATAAATTTATTGAAGTCTTAAGGTGCTTTTATTTAACATAAATATACTGCAACCTGAACAATTTAAGTACATCTGTATCTGGTCAATAAATTCGCCGTACAAATATTACTTTACATCTATATATATAGATCCTGTTGCATTTATTTGTTACATAATAGTACGTCTATGTATACAATATACTATATACAATCCGACTTGATGTGGCATATGTGAATACACATACATAATAATAATTGGTAGAAAATGTGATCTATTCTTGATGGTTCATGGATTTTACGAGTCTTATACTGTGCAAAAAAAGTAAACTCCCCCTTGATATTTAAATTTTGTACTCTTCGTAATTTTATATACTTTTTTACATTCAAATACCGTCGAAAAATTGATAGCAATTATGCAATATTTATAACATAGGTGAACATTTATCTATGGAAATTATAATTGAACACCAATTGTTACATTTTAATCAATTTATTTTTTTATCGATTCAATAGATAAAAATATTTCGATATTACGTCCAAACATGTCGTTTATTGTTCTTTTTATTGCAATTTGTTAAGGATAACTAGGTAATCCGGGGAACGAGGTGAGTTATAATACGTATTAACGATACGTGCCAAGAAAAGTGAACAAACAAACGTCACTTACGAAGTCGGTGGTGATATATGTTATATTTACATTGTATTGGGACACAAGGTAATCTTGTCCCTGCATTAGTTTAATGAACAAGAAAGTAAATATTTAATATATTGCAACGTAATTAATAAGAAGAAGGAGAGGAAGAAAAAAAAGAAAGAAATATCAGCGGTCGTCTTTTCTCGATGATAACTCGAGAATAAAAAATTGCTGCCGCCGTTGCCACGTATAGACTACCTACCAGCAACAAAGCAGCGTTCCCACGTTATTCAATGATGAATAACGATCACTGAGTCGTGAAAAAATTTAGAACGATTCAAACTGTTGTCCCTATAAAAATCAGAGACTCCTATGTACACAAGTTTAAGAACAATATAGTGGTGATCTAAAATCAGCAAGAAACGTCTCGAATTGTCCTTAAACCAATATATGATACACCTTCAACGAAGAGAGGACTATACGCATCGGAATTTTCATCCATTCCTCCGTTTGCAGCTTGACTGTTCGGTATGTATGCCTCTTGTTCCCATCCAAAGTACATAATCAACGAATGGGCCATCGTCTACTAGAATCCATTATCTTCTTCTCCATCCGGAAACAGACTTGGGACCAGTTTGTTCTGAACAGCCTTCCGAAGTTTCTGTATCTGACCCAGCATCTTCTGACCAGCCTCCTCACGCCAGCTTCATGTATATCGTACGATCCCTCATTTTACAGTGTTTCAATTCCCTTAAAGCCCTCTGTGTCTCGCTGGGAGACGCAAACGCCACCCTGGCATCGCCAGTGGGCATACCTCTCTCATTATACCGACGTATAACGTTCTCCCTCTTCACTTCGAAGTCACCAAAGAACTCGATGATCTCGTTAATATCAGCCTTAAACGGGACGTTCTCCAAGGACAACACGCAACCGGGTTTACCAAACCCCTCAACATAATCCATAGAGCCCGGATGCCGACCCAGCATGTGCCTAGGTATACCCATTAAACCCGGAGGACACCTGGGACCGAATCCGGTGTTACCGAACCGTGGCAAATGATTCATGGGACCAGAAAATCGTGGTCGTTGCTCCTGAAGCGGTGGGAAATGTTGCTGCTGCGTTTCCATGATCTGTGGATCCACCATACCTAACGTCTCCAGCATCTTTGCCCGCGGGACCAGCTCTATGGTGGGCACGTTCTTTCCAAATGGCAAACCATTCTTGGCAGTCGCTCGCAGGGCCTCGTCCGTCGTGTCGAACTCGCAGAAACACTCGCCGGCCGGTTTCCCGTTTTGGTTGAGCAACATGTGTATCCGGTGAGGCACGATCCCGATATCCGAAAAGAAGTCTAAGATATCACGATCGATTGTCTGGAAAGGAAGACTTCGCATGATCACGCAGTCCGAGCTGGCCGTTTGGTTCATGCTGTTCTGCTCGTGTTCCCGTTTCGATTGAGCAAACTTCTCCTCCGTGATCGCGGTAGCCGTCACGGACTTATTGCCGATCTTTAAGGACGTGTTCACCGACGATTTCGCGTCCTCTATTCTAGCGAATTGCACGTACGCCATACATTGAGCGCTGCCGTTCTCTTTGGTGCTGGTGATGAACAAATCGTTGATCTTCCAATCGTGGAACAATTTCGCTATGTCCATCTCTTTGGTGAAGGACGGTAAATCGGTTAGCAAAATGCAAGCTGACGATCTGACATCCTCGATCCCGTCGTCCACGTGTTCCCTCTCCTTTTCAGGGGAATAAGAATCCACTGCCTTCTCGAAGATATTTTCATCCAGATGCAACACCTCCACCTCTGATCCCCTCACGTATCTAGTTAAATTCAGAGCGACCTCTTTACCCTCAGCCTTGCTGAATTTAACATAGGCAATACCTACACGGTTCCCGTGGTTATCGTTGATCAACTTCAGTCCATCTTTTCTTATATAAATCCCTTGAAATGCGTGACGAACATCATTGTACGTGGCGCTCAGTGGCATGTTACGAACCTCCACGCAGTGTCCACCTGTGGTATTATTGCTCTTATTATCGCTGGAGAATCTCGAGTTGTTCGTCGAGCTACGATTCCCTTGTCTATCATTGTCGTAGTTGAACTGAGAATTGTTCGACTGGAAGGCGTGCGGATTACGTCTACCTTCCAGCTCTTGTACTTTGCTCAGGAAAGGATTGTTAGGTCTGACTCCAGGCCTGTAGTTCATGGAACCGTTTGTACCGTACATATCGGCACCGTACTGGCCAGATCTCCCAGCAAATCTGACTTGATCCATCCTTCCCTGTTCATTTTGATTCCAGAGCTCCTTGGGTCTGTTCAAGCTACCCACACCCGCGGCAAGACTAGGCAGATTCGAGCTACCTACGCTCTGTGATAAAGGACTTATGCCTACGGTGTGGCCAAGGGTCTGCATATGCGACTGCATCAGACTCCCAACGCCGTTTATTCCATTGATAGGAAACTGGCTCTGCTGCAGCATCGATTGCTGCCCGATTACACTACTACCAAAAGTCATAGAACGTTGCTCGCCATCTTGGGATAGCGCAGCCACGCCCGCTCCTAAAATCCCAGGCGCCAACATAGCAGCCTGCATCTGTGTTTGCGGAGGAACCTCCCATATCCCATTTTCCAATGGTTTCTTCGCACCTGGAACAGGTTTATCTTTGTGAAACTGACCAACGCAGACAACATCGTTGTTGTCGTCGTCGTTGGAGTCTTTCCGACGTTCACCAGTAGAGTTACGTTTGGCATCCCTGTCCCTGGATCGTGTACGATCCCTCGACCTGGATCGATCCCGACGACGACGTCTGTCCCTTCGATCCCTTTCTCTGTCTCGTGATCTGCTTCTGTCTCGACGTCTCCGATCTCTTCCTCTATCCCGGTCCCGTCTGTCTCTATCTCTGTCGCGGTCACGGGATCGTGATCTATCCCTGGATCGAGATCTGTCGCGTCTGTCCTTCCGATCCTTGCTGGTTTCGCTGTCATTGTCCTTCTCTTTTTCCCTTCTGTCGTTGGGCGATCCCGGCTTAGGAACGACCGCGGCTACGGCGACTGGCGCCGTTTGCATGAACGATTGCAGACTTAGCGTCTGCTGTCTAGCCGCCTCGATCACTTTTTGCATTTCTGTGCGCGAGCTAAGCAACAGCTTGATCTTCATCTCCTTGATCTTGCCGCCATCGTGCATCATCGCCTGTCGGGCATCCTCGTCAGTGCTGCAATTTGTATTCAATTTTTATTTCCATGAAAAGTCGGTGGTTCTTGAGAATGTTGGAATTTATTGTAATTCAATAATCATATTTATTTGTATATTTACAATATTTTTGGATAAAATGAGATTGAAAAGAAAGAAAATAAACCACAAAGGGACAACAAGAAAGATGACAAAGGACTCTAGGCACATACGCGGATAATTCTTTGCTATTGTTAATAATTTGCATAATTACCTAAAGGCTATAAAAGCGTCACCCAGCTCGCCACCGACGATGTGTACACCACCTTCTGGTATGCTCAGACCTCTGAAAAATTGGCGAATGTCCAGAGCGTTGGCGGACCATGCCAAATTCTGTAGTCTGATTATAACGCTCATTTTCGACTGTTATTCGAAGGATCTGCAACCGAGCACGAAAGGATTCGAATTAAACGGGGGTGGAATGATTCTTTTTTTCAGTGCAAATTGGGTGTCAGGTAGATCGGATGGTGGAGAATAAAAGTACCAAATCGTAACTATTTATTCGTTTATTTATTTGCCTTTCTTTTTCATTTTTAATGTACACGTCAGTGATTGACATTAATTCTTACAATATCCGCGCACGTAATATCGTATTATAGGGAACCGTTTAATTCTTAATGATTTATTTCTTATCACTGCCGAGGGGTTAAGAACAATATTATACTTTTACTTCAGATACAGCGGAAGCAGTACAAGTAATGGAACAAGCTTTCCTAACTCGATTTAGGACACGGAATAATAATTTCCAATCTGCAGAAGTCAGCAACGCCTGTTTCATGTTGGTTGAAACAATTCGAAGGGATGATTTTCGCCCACAACAGTGTCCACAAAAGTAACAGACGTGTGATACACGAATTGAACGAAGAAACATAATTCTGGACTAAGTACCACTTATCAGAATAAGTCAAGCAATTTTGCGTTCGGTTATCTGCCACCCTTAAATATTCGAAAACCTTTTTCTAATAAAAGTTCGCAAAGATGATGGCTACGTGATCATGGACCACTGGCCATCGTCAATAATCTGGACATATGTTTTCAGTTACCACCCGCAAGATAAGGTATCTTCCACACAGCGATGCGAGTATAATTGATTCTGAATGCGGCATGCAGTACCACGATATTGATTGCGTGTTACCTGGGTACATACTTCTGTTGCCTGCAATATTTTTCCTGTGTAGGAGATACGCTAGCATAAGTAGCATATTCGCACGAGACATCTAATACTCGACGATACAGGTATCGTGATAGCGGTATGAGGCACATTGAACGTCCATAAATCTCAATAGAATCGTTCGCAAGGTAGTTTCTGGTATCGGTACTTCACACGGTATCGAAATACCGATTTCATACCGCCTGCGAATCATACCTGTACGATCGCTGCGCGGAATTACTACAATTGTCAAAGTCTGCCAAAAATCGCCCGAGAATTAAATAAGCGCGTGCTACCTGTGTCCGACGAGTCGCGAAAATGCATTGCCGCTATCATACACGCTGAAATATATTTTTACTCGATGGAAATCGTTCGAGTATTAACGCGTTCGATTCTTTACCGAAGGACAATCGAGAATTATATTACGAAATCGCTATTATATTTTTAACTCTATTCTAAATTTAGCTCGCATTACTAACCGAACGTTAAAGATGTATCGCATATAAACGAAGAAGAAGAACTTATTTTATATAATACTTTTTGATATTATTATTATTGTTATTATTATTATTATCATCGTTATCCACTGTGGAGTTTTCAGCACAGAGAGGATTTTTCTTTGCTATATTAGTAACTATATTACTGTGTTTATTTCAGAATTTATCTCACCGTAGTTATTATTATTATTAAACATTTTTTTAATACGAAATTAAAAAAAAAAAAACGGAATCGTAGAGTAGATCACGCTGTTATGTCTTCTATTATTTTTAGGGCTTACGTGTCTCGAAGTCACGTTCAGCGTCCCAGTTCCAGTTAATTCATTCCGGAAACCGAGGATCGTTCTAACACCGCCATAAGCTCGTAATTGCGCACGACCTCGATCGTAAGATCGTTCCAGGTACCTTATTTCGTGCCTTGTTATCGAGATAAATCATTGCTGACGTAACGAGAAGTTCTGAGGGACTCTCTCCGTTTGATCGATTCAAAGCATGAATAATAATCGGCCGGCGTGATGATTTCGTGTAATGAATAAAAGATCCATACGATTGTAAAAACGTTTTCTCTTTTCAGCAGCGTTGTGAACGACTAGTTCTGGATCGCGATTTAAAACGTGAAACCTGTTACATTTATCAATAACAGATGGAATTATTACTGTTTGATCTGCGATTGATTTAATCTCAATTTAGATGTTTAATTTTAATTGTTAATTTAATCTTTTCCACGGAATATTATTTAATATATTTTAGGCTGTCTTTTAATCTCGATTTTATTCGGTTATTTATTTAAAGCGATGATCGCCGATGATCTCGTTTATCTTCGACAACGATTTAGAACGGAGGAGGATCTTTTTTTAGCCGCTATACTTTTATTTTTTGATATATATTTAATTTCTCAGCTTCGTAATTAATTTGCAAATGAATGAATAATATAGCTAATACTTTTGGGAAAAAAAGCTAATACTTTTAGAAAATAAAGTGAAAATCAGGTGTGGTTTAATCTGAATTTAGTAATCAATGAAGCAGAAAGCCGAATAATTCTCCTCTCCTTTTTTTAAAAATCCAATTATGTACTCAGTAAATGATACTTCGAAACAGTTGAATCTTAGTTTATTTTCGAAACAGGAACGATTAATGGACACCGATAAAGCTATTGAAAACGCCGAAGGGAATCAAACATTTTGTCTATTTCGCAAGAGAATCAAACATTTTGTCTGTTTCTTTTTCATAAACCAGTAACTGCTTGTAGGGCAATAAAAAATTCAGGCTTTCCCTGTGTAAAGCGTCGTCAGTTCCAAACACGTGTACATACCGGAATCGTTGATTATTTTAGTACCTGCCCAGCGGATCGATCTTCCACCGATAGATTTAACGACGAAAAATCCGTAAATATATCGCCCTACAATTATTTACACCCCTCCTTTAGTATTGAAACGCGGTATGCATTCCCTCCAGTTTTGCATACATAAAACGCTGCTTTATAATCGCAACCCTTACGCAACGAGGGGCGTAACAATTTACACGGTCGAAAAACTTGAATAATAATTTCCTGAATTCTCGTACAAACGTTCTCTGCAGCATATAACCATTTTCATTCCGCCCTTTCAAATACAAATTGGGCCCTAATTAGACAAATCAATGTATCTAATTATTATATCCGTTCCATATAAAAGGTGCTAGTATACGTGCGCACCGAGAATTGCCTCGATTTTAAACATTCATCCAATCGTGAATAGAATAATTAAAATTCACTAGCTTCCAGTGTCAGTGGTCTAGTCATTAATTAAATAATTGGAACTCGTTAAATTCCACGCTAGTTTCACCTAAGAAACGTAGTCACCCCCAAATTCAACGCACCCACGCGTTTTCTGGAATCCATCGTAGAGGGTGATCTAAACATAGGACACACGGACCATTGGTGGAGATCCGTACTTCGATAGCGCAGACGTGAACGCTTGCAAACGCAATCCTTAACTGTATCAATATTTCAGAGCCCGATACGCGTTAACTGCATCCCCTTAGCGCACCGGAAGCAAATATGTCCTCGTAATAGGGGGCAAATAAATTGCTAGAGGGTAAAGCTATGCGGAATATAAATAGTCCAAGTTGGCGAAATGGTATACTGACGTGGTGGTCGTATCGGGGGATGAAATAATTCTAATAATAGGATAAAGGGTTCCTGGGAAAAATCGAGGGCGGCTATGCAGACCTAGATGCCGACTTATCGTTCAGAATACTGTACACGCATGACTGCAAAATTACTCAACATTCTGAACTCGGAAAACGGATGGCAAATCAGAAAATTATGCGAAGCATCCTTTCCATATTTTCACGCGTATCGATAGAACGGTGTGGAATTAATTCCACGTGAACTGTAACATCTTTGGTAAATCTTGTATTCCAGCACCTTGACCCTCTTGCTCTGTGCATGGTGCAAGATGTTTATCGAATACCATTTTCTAGCTGTTTCTCAAAATTCAGGATGCGCATATGTATTTGGATGAAATTTTCTCGTGGCAGCCAGGAAAGATGCTGCCAGTCGCTCATAGCCATCTTAAACACGTGCATACGTCTATGATCCCCGAAACGTCCTAAATCGTTCCAAATCGATCCTCAGCATCAAAAGGGTTAAGCGTAACCAGTCTCGAACAAGTCGAACAGAAATAAAATAATATCGCATCCGATAGCACGAAATGTAACTCGTTCGTCTCGAGCCAACATCATTAAAGCTCGTGTTAAAAAAAATGTTCAACTACTGAAGTTCCTCGATCAGGATCAACCTAAACGACGAGCAACGATCGTCGTGGGCGTTCTTCGACGTTTCGCGAGCAGATCTAGTTTGTCGACGCAGCACGATGAAAATTCGAGAGTAAAAATCGGCAAAGTTCCAACTCAGGTTCCATCCAAACAGCATTCATTGGTGCTTTCGTGGCGTTGCGAAGGAACGAGCCTCCAAGACTGCACGACGAGCACGCGTTTCAGAAGTTTCGTTTCTCGTCTTTCTCCATTTGTCTCGTGAAACTTTTGCGACACGTCGATCGAACTTCCGTCAGGACCAAAGGACTCCTTATGTTAGCACACGTCGGTGTTTCGATGATGATGATGACGACGACGAATAGAGTTAATCGTCTAGTGATCTTCCTAACGCGTTTGCCGTCGATATTTTTTTTTAACACGAATTCAAATTTCACGAGGGTTCATGAAATTGTGCACGGGGGGGTGGTGTTCACCCTTGCACTTACAGTGAATTTGTTGCGCGAAGCTCTTCTCCCTTGTGACTCATCGCGAACACGTGGTTAACGTTGACAAAGAAAAATCAATAACATAAAATACGATCCATTCAGGCGAGCGATTTGAGTGCAGTACATTTTTCTCATTCATTTTAAGCGGGTCCAAGTTTTTTTTCCTTCCAGTTGAAGCTGGTTTCACGAGGGGGGCATATCCAGACAAAAAAAACCTGTTCTACTCGTATCGAAACGAGCGCGAAAATCTTTTCGGAAGCCTAAGCGCAGGTGAGCCTAGTTTGCAAGACACCCGAACTGCTAGTCTTCGACCAAAACTGGGGTTTCCCCCCCATTGCTCTTCGCCTTAATTTAAACTTTGCATAATTGTTTGAACATGGTACGCAGTAGAATAACACTGTCCCCGTTTTGTAGACGATCCATTAAATATTTCAGCCACGAATCACCTTCTGGTTCTGTGAAAAGTTCTCCAAGGTACCACGCACACTGTTCTTTTCCTATGATTTTGTTTTTCTTTTCTTGTGAAGATTTGTGGAGGTGGGAGAGGATGGAGGGGTCGATTGCATAGTTTCGAAATCGCCGCAACTCAAGGCTGGCTACACACACGTTCAGCTCGAGCACAAAGAGTGGTCGATACAATTCGGCACGAATAAAAAAGCGAAATCCAGCGAAAGGACGAGACTCGGTTCCATTCACCAGATTTTACGGCAGCAAGTTTAAACCTGTAACTGCATGGACTCAGAAGCATTCACAGCGTCCAAGATCTCGCACACTCGTGCCTTTCTCACTTTCTCACAGCTTCGAAATAGAATAAATCGGTTAATTCGTAACTTCTTTCGCACTAGCCATCCATAACTTAATATTACACAAGAAATTGTGTTTGTTGTAATTATTCAGATACAAATGGAATCTATTAATGGAACAAAAGAAGTTTCGAATGTAATGGCCCCGAGAACTTCGGGCGTTCAATAAACGTGTCCGCGTTAAGAAACCGAAAAAAGTTAGCGTAACTGTTGGAATTAACGATTAAGTATAAAGGTGAAACGATATGAACGACAATAGCCAACTCTTTCGTGTTGTGTGCACGATCTGATATGCGTCGCCAACCGTGTGTCGTTTGCGCAGAAGGTAAACGACAGACTGCCATTGTCCATGCACAGATTCGATCCATCCGTTTTCTCGTCGCTCAGCACCGGAGTAAACAGTTCTTGCGACGCAGTAAAAAGATTGCTCCTTTTCTTTTTTTTTAAGCAGACGTTTTGGCGTGCCAATAAATGTTACTTCAAATCCTGAGCATTTTAGATGTTTTAACATTCAACGTTTAGAGTTTCCGTTTTACAAGAGTGTTCGGGTTTTAAAGAGTTCTTTTTACGATTAACGTATATCGATTAAATTAGCGAGAATGCACGACTAACTGGCATCGTATTTTTGCTGCAAAACTAGATATCGTCGCGGTTCTGAATAAGACTATGAGTTACTAATGCGCTTCTCGTTCAGAGTAATATAAGGTACTTTTAGTATTGGCTCTTGCATCGTGGAAACCAAAGGAAAGGGATTCTCCGCGTCATAAATTGGTGCATACTGTAACGTATGCAACAAGGAAGAATAGACTGTCAAGGAGAACTTTGTAGAGCAATTCGGTGACCACTGTGTCCACGCTGAACATGCAACCGTAATGCACTTGAATAAGAAGGCGATGACTCCCAGCTCTCAAGGACCTTGCAAGAGAATTGCACTTCACAGCAAAGAAGAATCGGCAGAGTGAGATGCAGCAGATATCCCACTCCAGCTTTTTTTCGCTCCTCGCAGCTTTGTGCATCGGAATACTACGTAAATGAGGCAATCTATACCAAAACGACCATTTCTAGCGTCTTCCGTTTAACATAAATGCTATAATATATAAATATATATCGCTATTTCGAGCTTGAATAGTCTCCCGTATTTCGCAATAAAGTAAAATAAACGATAAGATTTAGTTCATCTGGCAGAAACAAACAATTCCGTCGAATTCCGGCGATTACCTCGATTTGTAAAATTTGTCGTAACAATTTAGCAAATGTCTTTTACGGGCATAAAACAAAAGATACTTCGTTTTAAAGATAAATCTGTGCCCGTATAGCTTGAACTTTTCGCGCCAAAGTCTTACGCGATTGCAAATAAACTTACCTTCTTTTCATAAGCATAAGAAATGAATCGAATAATCATAGTTGCTCCGTTTATAAATATTTTAGGGATGCAAACGCGTACAATGTAGCGGAGGTTCAACGAAAAGATTGATTAACATATGTGCTTTAGAGATTTTAAATATATATTTAAAGTTCATTTATATGCAACGCGAGCAGAATCCATGATTATGATCCTCTACGTAAACTGTAACCGTTCAACTGAAATATCCAAGCCTGTATAAGGAATATTACTGTTTTGAAAGTAGCCCCCCTTTTACAAGAATTATTCGAAATTTATTCATGTACTTCATTCAATAATTTTCACGTTTACGATGTATCATTATACCTCGTGATTTCGCGGAAAGTTACGCGTTTTTTTTTTTAAATTTTATTAAGGTAAGTTTATAACGTCGGGATGCACATGATGATCAATATTCTCCCAAAAAACAAAAGAAAAAAAAATGAAGTACATACATAGCGATCATGCAAATATATTAAATGTCCTCCATTCCTATGTAATATTTTCCTTCTGGTCTCTTTATTATCTCCGCTGTTACTCTCTAGTAACTACTTACCACATCTCGTTAGATAGCATAAACGCATAACGAAATGAAATGAAAAGAAATGAAAAAAAAAAGAAAGTAAAAGATATGTTGCATGAAATATAAATTGTGATACGGTGTTTAGTTCTCAACGTACCATCTTGGGACAAGCCAAGATAACGAAGAACTAAATGAGCCTGTAGTAAAATCACAACACTTCCCACCACGATTATGAGCTAGATTTTATTACATTACTTATGAAGCATTACCTTCGGCTTTAGATACTCGAAAAATCTCTTCCTTCTTCACCCTCAGTTAAAATGTACGATGAAAGATAAGAAGTCGATGAGAACAAAGACGACCAAGCAGCAAACAGTCCATCAGCGAAGGATAATAAAATGGAGAAGTGGAAAAGGAGTCAACTGCACCATATCATTGTACTAAAGTCCACTGACGATGCCGATACCTGATCTTGACACCTAACACACACTGAGTTGCCTAAGATCCTGCAACACACAGCATTTTTTCCATACTGTACCTATAACCTCTTTACAACAATCAGAAACTGTAACTATAAAAGAAATATTAGGGGTTCAATTATATTTGAATTCTACGATCTATCGTTGTAATATATTTCGGAGCATTACTTCTTTCATTTACGATATTTATTTCTTTTATCAAATATTCGCTACACATGTCGATATACAATTTCGTGTCATTCGTAATGAATATACTGAACGTACTAATATTTTCTCTAGATAGAGAGTAAAATTGTGAGTACCACTATCGTGGACAGTCTAAATTGTGTATATAAGAAAATTTCAACAATACCGGGCAAAAAAGAAAAAATTGTACAAAAAAAATAATGCATACGAATATTTTATCCGGCCATATAATTGATCCATACACGGGAAATATTGCATCTTATCAAATGAAGAAAACTAACTAAGCAACGACTTATTTCGTGGGCCCGTCGGTATTGCAAGTCAATACACGCAATTGAAGCGCGTATTATGTACGACGCAACGCAACCGTACGAAACTTCGATGCTTCACTGCTTCACTTTTCATGCCACGAATATACACGTACAACGAAACAAACAAAGTTTATTTTAATGATAATAAAAGGAAAAAAGTGACAGTAAAGTTAACGAATCAAGCGGTCTCATGCACGATTAATCAAAGGTACAAAAACGAACGGCGAACTTTTGAAGCGAGGGGATAAATTCATTTTACGTTGTGCATTACCCATTCGCCATTTTCACGGTTTAGAAATGTTGATCGGAATATTTGAGAAGCACACCAGAATATTTGACTCACCGAACTTACTGTGCAAAAACGGCGGGATCTCATAAGGAGAAATGTTGATTTACGGGCGCCGTAAACAAATTTAAACGCGTGAACAAAGAAATGTTCTTTCCCAATGAACGCCAAGCGTATCCTCCTCGTAGCGAATTCTAGAATGGCTGTCGTTTCCGTGCAACGGCTTGTGGAAACCCCGCAAACGCGTCATCCATTGTTACCAATATATGCACAGTTAAATTCGATTCTCTTCTTGTAAATAATTTCATATTGCATTTCAATTTTATTATTGTCGTAGCAGTAGTGCAATGTTTTCAATAAAATAATTTAGGACTCTGGAACATCAGTGTCGCTATTTAACATTAAATGAGTAAAAACAGATTTGTGATCATGTAATGTGCTAAATTGCAACTAATTTTCTTCAAAATGGATCTTATTAGTGAATTTATTTTCGCTGGTTTACTGTGCACAATTTACATTTTAATACTTTCATTATACTTGTTGGAGAAAAGGTTACATTAAGGTATTATTCGTTGAACGCGAATCGGAAATCCCGCCTTTAATACGACTGGTGCGCACCTCGAGGTAGCGCCCTCAAACATATGCTAGACATTTTCGAACTGCAAAGGTTTCTTTATTTTTGATCAAATTCGGTCAAGTACTGTACAATATAACATAAAATACACAAAATCAGAATTATATTTATACATAATGCGTACGTATCCTACACAAATATAGCGTTATTGCATATTCTGCTGCCCCTCCACTTCTCCCCTACGTCATTAATTTCTTACCCGGCCATTTTTTCCCCACTTCTAGCAAAGCTAGTGGCCGCAAACGTAGCTCGTTCTCATTGGCAATACTGTTTAGCCCGCGAAATAGTTCGTGTTGTCCGAGGAGGCACAGGGAGCCAGTTGTCGATTGCGCGGGCAGACGTTAGTAGATTGAGTTTGTGAAGATACACGATACAGAGAAAAATGGCGATGGCAACAACTCAAGTTAAGGGCAGTGGATGGCCAAGGCGAGCAAGTAACAGTTCGTTTGAGGGGAAAGTGGTACAGAACCAGTCTGTAACTATCAACAGGACTGTTAATTTGTAAGTGATAACTAGTTTGTGACTTAAATACGTTATTTTTTAGAGTTAATGTTTTGACTGCCTCTCCTGTAGAACAACTATGGCCGGTTAAGAGACGCTAGCAAATTAAAATTACTATGTTCCTAACACCTTTCAATGCATCTTACATGGTACAACCATGAGACGGCTGTTCATCTTTTCGTTAAGTACCTTAACAGAAATTTTAAGCAATGCCTTTTATCCAAATCGATCCATTGATTGTTCGATCATTTAATAATTATTTGTCGTCGGTACGAAAATCGTGCGAACATAACCAATGGCATTACTCCGCGGTAAATTAAGAATTTCATTGATTTGCTTAAAATTTCGTGAATTCAAAGTGAAAATTATATTATCTCTTGTGCCTCCTCTGCACAAAGTTTTATATTTCTAATTATGAAGAAGCTATTGAGTACATTGGATTTCTATAACATGAACTTATAAAAGCTGTAGCCATCGTATATATATTATATGCGCTGGTCTCTTTTGTACATTGAATGTATGTTTGCGTACAGAGAACATGTTTTGTTCGTTCTTGTAGTCACTTTCATGACGTGACTGTTAATTTGTAATGCGTATATATTTATATATATTTAAAAACAGTTGTATCGTCACTGTTTATTGTTTTTACTTGTATATTATAAATCATTTTGATGTTGTGTATAAAACAAAAAAATGTACAACACAATTCCGTGAACGCAAAATGTTATGATATGAATATTTCACGAAGCCTGTAATATATTCATCTTCTTTTTTTGCTAGTCTATTGGCTTTTCATACTTCTATGGGAAATACATTTTCTCAGCAGAACATATTTTTGTAACTACATCATCAAGAATGTATTTATCTGAGATATTTCATAATATCTAGTCGTTAATCTAAGAAACCACAATAATGTGCAAATATATGGCGAATGTTTTGATATCATTTTTTTTCTCATCATGAAATGATAAAACGTAGATCAGAAAGTATGCATTAAACATTGCCTATCATATCCTACAGATTTGTACTTTTTGTTGACGCGCAATGGTAATGTTTCATAAATATATTTCATAAGTATATGTATTCCACACTTGCAAAACACATCACAAAATAATACTTAATATGTGTAAGTGAATTATTCAATGAAATGTTCAATTTGTGTAATATATAACGAATCAATTGTATAGACATAAGTACTCTAAAAAGGATTGTTCACATTTTGATAATTTGCCAAGTTTATAATCGTGTATCATTTGAAAATATCGGAGAGAATTAGAAATTGTTTGTATTATGAGAGACATATTGAAATTTTGTTGTGACCATCCGCAAATCAGATCGTACATGTGATACAGTGGAAAGGAAAGAAAAGAAAAAAGATTATAGTAAAGATACTAGAGAACAATAAATATATGTATGATTCAACAGGTATTATAACTGCTCAACAGTTAATAACGATGGCTCATAATATAATGTGAAATGTAACATTATAAGTAATATAGTGCTTTGTACATATCAAATATAGTTGATATTTTGTAATTCATAGTTAACAGTTAAGCAACCATAATCCATGTGATTTTGTATAGAAATTTAGTATGCAAACAGAAATTTCATTTGTTACATGATACCTTCATAAACACTACTAAACACTGTATTTGTATACAAGGTTTGTAAATTTTATGGGTTGTAAATATTATCAATTTGCCACCTGCTCATCACTTTATCGATACACTCGTATATATTTCTTTTGTTCCATGTACATACATTTTTAAATATGAAAAATAACCAGATATAAAGTAATTATTTTTGTATCACAAATTTTGTACGTTGTTCTTCTTGCTTGCATGAAAAAAAAATGAAACAAAAAAAGATCTTTTCTGTTTTGTTCGAAATGTGGAAGTTTAATATTTAATAAGGTTACCGGGGGACAAACTTAAATGCTCAGACTATAGTGCATTGTGAGTACCTGTATATTTTTCATGATTACATATTGTAATATTATTTGTGAAAATGATGTTGAAGAGACTGGATTTAGTTACTGAAGGATTGTATAAAAAGCAAGAACCTAACACAAAAATAAAACTCATTTATCATAGATATCCTTTGACAAACTATACATTTGGAACAAAAGAGCCACTCTTCGAGAAAGATCCATCTGTACCAGCAAGGTTTCAGCGTATGCGAGATGAATTCGACAAGATTGGAATGCGCCGCAGCGTTGAAGGGGTTCTATTGGTACATGAACATGGATTGCCGCATGTCCTCCTCCTGCAGTTAGGAACAACATTCTTCAAATTGTAAGTATACATCCTTCGTTGAATGTGATAAAGTTTTCATCGATGTTTGTTAACGATGCGTGCGAAATCATTTTCGTATTTTTCATTGTCATTCTTTTTGTTTTTTCTATTGTAGGCCAGGAGGAGAACTAAATGCAGGAGAAGACGAGGTAGAGGGCCTAAAACGGCTCCTTACAGAGGTAACAGTTAGCACGACGCCTTATGCTACCTTACGAGGTAGCTAGGAGTGGCACTTTGATATGTTAGATTGTAACACTGTCCAAGAATTGATTGTATTAATCCTGCAGACATTTGTAGAACTTTTGTAACCGGGCCTGTAGCTCAAAATAGGGATCTTCTTCTGATTTATTAAATTAGGATTTATATTTGTTTAGTGTGCTGCATGCCCGGACATTTCAATGTTTATAGTAATACAGTTATAACTTGTTACATTATGCATATCATGGTTAGCTAAGAACATTGTTGTTATGTCACTCGTTTGTACACGTTAAAGCAGACATAAAAGGAGAGGGACACGTGAGAAGATTGTAATATTATAACATGAAGACTGTATTGTATATGTCACTATTTTCTGTTATGTCCAATTGAGAAGGCAGAAAGAAAATTGCATGAAACAATACTGCTTAGTTCTAGTAATCTTTGCTAGAAAATAATGAAAATATAACAGGGACTTGTAATATTTCTTCATATGACTAATAGGCATTTTTCAGATTTTATATTTATGCATTTGTCATGTTTTTAATTAAAAATGATAAATATATGTACAACAGCTGTTTCATTTAATTAGGTATCTGTAAGTAAAATGAGCTGAAAGTATTTCGATAAATAAATACTTTTGGCCTTGATTGCTTGTTATACAGAAGTAAACAGGAACATGTTAGGGGAGTGATTGATCGGGATTAATTCTCTGCCGAGCAAATAAGATTATACAACCGTTCGAAACATGTAAAAAAAAAAGAATTGTGTAACCATGTTCTTAGTGGACTGAACGAAGAAGACTGTATTTTAATGTATACGAAGTGTAGCAGAAATGTTATAATAACTGCTATACATTCGAATGACTTTTAGACCTTTGGGCGTCAAGATGGAGTTAAACAGGAATGGGTGATAGAAGATACTATTGGAAACTGGTGGAGACCTAATTTTGAACCGCCTCAATATCCTTATGTGCCACCACATATTACAAAGCCAAAGGAGCATAAGAGGTTGTTTCTTGTTCAGCTACAGGAGAAAGGTAATATATCTCTTCTGCTTAAGTTGAAATGCTTTACACAAGTACTGTATTATATTTCTCTTCTTTCTCATTGTTTGTTTTCAGCTCTATTCGCAGTACCTAAAAATTATAAGTTGGTAGCTGCACCACTGTTCGAATTGTACGATAATTCACAAGGATACGGACCCATTATTTCCTCCCTACCACAGTCACTTTGCAGGTAGTTAGAACACGATACCCTGTTAATTGATTCAAACGTGGTTAATCGTTAAGTCTAATCTATTCCGTTTTATATTGCAGATTTAATTTTATCTATATGTGAAAGGAAAACTAAGTGAGAAAGTGGAGTAATTTTATTTAAGTTAACAGAAACTACTATAAATACAATGTATGTATGTATGAGATGACGAGTGAAGCTGCAAAGACTTGTGTTCTATGTATAATATGACGTGCACTAAGAATTAAATCATTTTTTAAGTAGTACTTATATAACTCGTTAGCACTTTTAATCTCTAAACCTTATTATATGTATGTCATGTTTCGCTCCATAATTAACGATAGAGATCATTATGTCAATGCATATTCGTAAGATGTACATATATTGTTAAACTTCACCGGTTATACATACATAATTGTGAAGTGCTTTAGTTTTATGTTACGTTTCCTTCATAAAAGGCAAATTTAATATATATATACATATATAATTTTATGGTAAATATAATTTTGTAAAATTATAATAAAAATTCATAAATTTCGATCTTATTCAAATTAAATTCACGATTAATATCTAGATATGTTAACATTTATTTCTATGGATTTCCTGTTGTCGTTTTCATATTCAACCTGTAAACCATTCCTGCAATCGCCTAACACTGAAAGAAATGGTGGACATAGGAATGGTAGACGAAACGTGCAATAATTAAATCAAGAATAATGAACATTGAACATATTAGATTACATTGTCAATTGCATTAATAGAAAAAACGTGAATTTCATTTGTCTTAAGAGGAAACCAGTGAATTTGAATTTCTTATGTATCCATATTTTTTTGAATCGTTGATACGTGCCGCCATTTTGTAACTCGCAAGGTGGCTGAAAAACACGTGCACCTGACATTCAGAAACGTCAGAACGTCTATTTGGGATGTTAAGAATTTGCGTTTAATGTGACTGAAGATTGTATAAATTTATATTAAAAATGACGCAGGAGGAGACTACAATGACAAAGGTATACGAAAAAAAAGGGTATTTATACGCGTGAATTCATGAAGCCCCCTGCGTTATCTTGCCTTAACCTCTGTTTGGATCTTTCAAATATTTTGTTAACATTCTTCAGATACAGAAGGTGGAGGACACATTGAAAGATTCTATACACAAAGTTGATGTCCTCGAGAAAAGGCTCAAGACGAAGTTGCTCACGATGGAAAGTCGCGAAGAGTTAGAAACAAAACTTGAAGAAATCAAAGAGGTACTTAGGAAAAATGAGGACAAACTAAAAAGTCTGAGAAAACAGAATACAAGATCGTTCATGGTAGCGGCATGCATTGTTTTCGCATGTTTTCTGCTCTACGGATTGTATTCAATGATTTATGGGTCAATGTAATTTTCTATTCCATATTGAATATTATTGGGGGCTGCCAAATAATGTTAGACATTCATTCAATAGATATTGCTGTCCTTTTTCTACCTGCTTACAAATGATTACTCATTGAACTGCCATTGGCGAGAATATGTTTTTATTGAAGCATACATTCTACAATGTCATGCAACAACTTTTTTCTTTATTATATTGTCGATTATATGGGATCAATAATATTACAAACGAATCAATCGTCATATTACTTGTAATAATTATTACTCTTCATCTGTGCGTTCCATAAATGAATATATTTTACGATATAAAACACAATTGTCATAATCCTTATACAAAATGAACAAAAAGTAAAATCTGATATTCTTCCAACAAATATTCACGTAACAATCGAAGAGTGTTACTTATTAAATTAGTATTAGTAACATTCCAAGCAATGTTATATTTCATATGCAACGTATTATCCCTGGCATCATAAATATATAGAAGGGCAAGTTAAAAACTGATTAACTCAAGCAGTATCCAAATCGTATTGTGGTGTCCCAGCACGACGACTTCGCATGTATTTAGCGTGTGCATCGGTATCCAAATAACTGCAACGAACAGCGGGATTGTCTTTCATCGCAGATCTCCATTCAAACTGAAATTGTAAATAACGAATTAGTAAGACCTTATACTTTATATATTCTTATCTGTTGCGACACGATTTTATATTAAACCGAACAAATAAACGTTTCGTTTTACCAATCTTTTGAATCTATCACGGGGTATAGCAAATTGTTCGCCACGCAGAACCTTAATCACATCTGACCGCTCCCACCATGGCCATATCATAAAGTCCAACATGCCAGGCGAACTTCCATTGAAGAACGGCGTATCCCTTTTAGCCAGCTCTCTTTCAAACAATTCCAACTCCGATAATGCCTCGTCGAATATATCACGATCAACGGATGCGCTGATGTACAACTGAAACAAAGGTATTGGTATACACAGGATCTCTGCATCAACAGGTAAACTGTATATTCAGAGAATAAATATACCTTATACACAGTATTTATGAAAGAATTAAATCTGCTAATTAGCAACTTATCCTTAGCTCTGGCCAACGGATCATCGGGATACAGTTTATTTTTTGAATACGCATCATCTAAATATTCTGCAATCACAAGGCTTTCGTACAACGTTTCTCCTCGTTTTAGTTCAATGCAAGGGACTTTGCCCTGAGGGCTTTTCTCGGACAACCAATCAGGTTTGCTTGTTAAATTTACATATACAACATCGTACCTGCAATCGCAGAACAATTGGTTGTAAAAAGTAGGCGTTTAAGCTTTTGTTATCAGTGGGAAAGCAAATAAACAATAGCTGCTGTATTCATGAACAGGAAAAAAATTCTTTTAGGCATTTTCATAGGTCATCGAATTTATAACTTAAATGATTGCCCTTAAAGGATCCTTCAAGAATGCTAGGCTTTCATGTTGTTTTAATCGCAGTCTCGGAAAATTCGTTTACTCACGGTATATGTTTCGCGTCAAGTACCAGATGAATTCTTTGTGCGTACGGACAAAATCGCATACTGTATAGGCGTATCTTTCCCGGTACAATGGGCGGCGCAACCGATCCTGAAGAACGACGCAACGAAAAGAATTATTTTGCAATTATATCGATGTTGCGCGCCAGTAAAACAATCTTACCGGCTGCCAGGTGTTTGGAACTCATTCTGTTGATCGATTCGCCGAAAGTTTGTAATAGAACTGCTGCTTAATCGACTGATTTCTCCTTTGGCAGATATAATATTTCACATTTTCTTGCAACGCAGGTGGTCTAATAAACATCGATGATAGTTCAAGGTTCTTTAGACACAGGTTACCTGTGGTTAATCTGGAATCAGTTCTCTCCATGACTCGTTCATAAATATATGCATTTGATTAGAATTGATCATTCTCAATGTTATCTCGATAGTAAGAGGAAAATGAGTCATCGATAAATGATCAACTTTTCCCCGGCTTTTCCGAGTGGGGGGAACTGGAAAATTTTAACGCGTGAAAATTTAAATTGCAAGTGGGCTCAGGTGCGGCAACTTCAGAAAATAAAAATTCTAGAATTTCGTTAGCCTCAGTCTAGAACTTCCGTTTAGTTGGGAACGTGTTGTATTTGAATGTTGTTTCTTAGGAAAATGGAATTGTAATGATCTTGTTCGGAACGATAATTAAAAAAGGTAATTTGCATATTTCTGCCCCAATTAAGAATTTAAGGTAAGCCGAATTTTAACACAAGAGTATCGATTAAATCTGAAACCGATAAAACACTCTTGATCCACTGTACGCGGGAAGTGGAAAACCACTTTACATTAGTCGCGTTCTACACAGATTCTTTCAAATTCAATTTCATGGCGCCAGGGCCACAACTTCCATATTTTAATAATAATACAAATGATAGAAAAGTTACGACATCAACCGAAGAAAAATCGCGAGCCTTGTTTTACCACAAAGCTACAAATGCGCCGGAGACGCTGTTCAATCGTTAGCCACCCAGCCGCTCCCAAGTGAAAAACAAAATCCAAAAGACTCCGAGCACGTTTCCATCACTCGCAACCCTCCGTTCTCAAAGCCCGCGATACATCGTTTGAGCAACGTTTCACCTTAAAGAAGGGAACAGAAAGACCAAGAAAGAAGTTGAAGCGTCGATTGGGCAGCACTCAGCCCTATCAAAGCCCAACTCCTTGCCGACTATAATAATCGTACACAGAGGATCAAACGGTTAGGCAGCTTAGGTATTAAAGTGGCACCGCGTATAGAACACGCATAGGCGGAGAAGTACAGAGGTAGTGGGAACGTGATAAAGAAAAGAGAGGGTTTCCGGGCTATGGGAGAAACTGTGAAGCAGTCCTGGGGGTCGAGTGAGAGGTTGAGAGGGACGTTCTATAGTGGTAGCGGAGTCGCGTGGAGTAGGTTGAGGATGAGGAGGAACGGCGCGGGCGCTGATTGGTAGCAGAATCGATTAGCCGAGCCGAGCTAAACCTCCGGCACCGCGGCAGCTTCGACGACGCGTCGCGACGCCACGAATTTCCCGAATGGGGGTTTCCCGTTGGGGCGGGCCCGAATCCAGGGAATACCCGGCGTTCTCCATGGCAACCCGACCAATTCGCCAACCGCCGACAACCAATGCTGACCTACCGTGCGTTGCTTACGTTTTTTTCTCCCTTCTTTTTCTACCTTTCCGTTTTCTTTCTTTTTTTTGTCTATTTTTTATCCATTCCCCACTCTATATCTATAGAGACCCTCAATCCGGTTCTCCTTCCGCCGCGTTACTATCCTTTGTGTCCGCTTCTCTTCCCTTTTGTCTCCCTCCTTTTCTGGGTTTCGTTTACGCTTCGGGGAAGAAAGAACCCACCCCTTTCTCCTGTCGCCAACTTAACTTCGGCGCAAAGTTCTGCGTACATGTATACACACTAGTTATCTGCGATGCGTTATCTGCACAGGGTGTCTCTGGTGTTATGGGTGTGAATGACAGAAGGATGATTTACCAACTTGCGTTTGCTGTCCGAGTGAAAGATAAATGTAAGAATTATGTATGCAACTAATAGTTCATCTCAAAATGATAGGAAACGATTGGAAATGGAATTTATTGCTCTGCGAATTACTACATTTTCTTTCCGCGAATTTATTATTCCAGTCTGGAACTCGGTACGCCAAATACTGTTGATCCATTCCTATACGTTATATCACAGTAACTGCAATTACTTGTTTAGAAATCACCTGGTGACATTTCAATCAAGTTTTTGTAACATTTTTCTCTTATTCGGATCCATAGAACATACCGACAAAGTTTGCCCGTGTACACCCTGTACATGCCTCTGTGTGCCTTCATATATATATAGTTACGTATATGCTGTGTGTACAGAGCGAGAGAGAATCACATTGATTTTGCCGACGACAGATACAACCCCGTCGGCACGTTTAATTAGAACATGGCGACTTTAATACAAGCGCACGACAACAAGAACAACAACAGCGCCCCTTCCCACCCCTTTGCTCCTCTACATCGTCCCTGTCTTTGTCACTTCCTCATCCACGGACTCCTTGTTCCACACGCCTCGTCTGTTCGTTCCCGACTCTCTCGCAGAGGATGTCTTTCGGTTTTGTCGCAATCGCGTGTCCTCCGATCGACTCGAAACTCACCTTGCCCATGTCTCTCGAAGGGGTCGCTTATCTACCTAGCCTAACGCGGTCTATGCTAGTACCAAACACCCCTCGTCCACCCTCTCATCCATCATTGTCATCGTCGTCATCGTCATCCTTATTATCATCATCATCATCAACATCAACTCGTGTTCCAGTTTGCGAATCACGCCCACTCAAACCCTTTCGCTCACCGTTCACTCCCGCACGATTTTCGCAACAACGATCCCCCTCCTTTGCATACTTACACACACAAATGCCCACGCATACGTACAAAGGACAAACGTACCTCCACGCGTTAACACTAGAATACACGCATGCATACGTACGCACACACACTCTCGCTCTATAAGACTATGTTCTCTACACGCCTACGCTACACATGAAAACACCCTATCTACATTAGATCCCACCCCGTCGACGTTCCACGGAGTCAGCTTTCGTTTTTTCCTCGTCTTCTTACTTATTACTCTTACCATTATCGTTACTATTATTATTAATTAATTAATATTATTATTATATTTTTATTTTTATTTGCTTTTCTTTTTCCCGAAGAAGAGTGAGGAAAAACTAGGACGGGGCGAGCGTCGTTTTCCCGTCCCGGAGAACGATCGTCGTGGTCGACCCCGCGGACCGATCGGCCGGCTCTTCTGGTACGACTAATCGTTAGAGTAATTCTAGGGATGCTTACACCTTACGGATTGGTATGATACAGTATACGACTTAAAGTGTTAATCGCTTCTTCGACAGAGGTACACCTTTCCACATTAGGGTAGGTCACCGATCGGATCTTGCTTCGTGGATCGATTCGTGCTTTTCCATTTGTCGTTATTATTATTATAGTCGTGATTCCATTCTCGTTTCGTCGTTTTTTGCCCTCGTAAGATCCACGGATGCGCGGGATCTGGGTTCGCACGGAGACCTACCCCTTTATTTAACGCGCAGATAGAACGACCGCATCTCCCGATCGTTTTTGGCGAGGATCGATGGTGAACGCGGCTTAAGATTTCGTACGTTCGGTTTTGATATGACTCGACGTTGTACTTTATCAATATCGACAATCGCGAATCGATGGACGCGTTGATACAGGAATCCCGATTTTCCTCGGGATGTTACGCTGTCAGCGGCTTCCAAATCGTTCCTGTACTTTACAGGAAGATGAAAATGGAAAAAGTGGACAGAACTGACTTTCAATCCTGGGACGAATATTGAGATTCACATGGATTCCTAGGTATATCTGAAAGTTCTCATCATTTTTTATTAAGAATCTGATGCAACAAGGGTAACTCTTTCCCCCGCAGTATTCCCCAAACAAAGAACTCGCTCGTAGATTTACAAACAAAAAAAACACGTTTCTTAATCAATCTGACTGTTTACAGATACCCCAACTACATCCTGTCCAGTAATTGCAATTACCAGTCCAAGTGAACGGCCTCGCGAAAAGAGTTTCCCAAAAGTTACGCCTGTCCAATAAACTCTGGCCGCCGATAAAAATGCAGATACTAAAAGCCACAGGTGTATCGTCGTAACTCGTCCCAGGATTGAAGGTGTGCAGCGTTCGCATGCCAAAGCTGCCACTCCCGGGTCAACAGAGAACGAAGTCCCTTTGATCCGACGATCCACGTACCCGCGTATGCACGCAACAATGTATGTATAATATAAATTCCATTTGCATTCTGAAGGACTCGCGTGGCGCTGAAACACGCGCCTGAAATTCGAAATCGCGCGCGTTGATCGCGAGAGGAAGAAAGTAGCATGAACCCGCGCCAACAACGCGAGCAACGCGACTCGCGACGATTTCTTTCTTTATTTCCCTCCTTTTCTTCCGAACGACGACACGCGGCCCCTCTATCCACGCTCTTCGTTACGTAACAAATAAGTTAAAAGAGTTTATAATACACGCATTGCTCTTGGCCCGAATCGAACATGTACACGCTTCGCGTGGATTCGAAAGGCAGACGTCGACGTTCGATTACAATCGTCGATTGTTGAACCTTTTCCACGCGGTAAGAGTGTCCGTGTTATACGAACGAAAGCGTTTGCAGGGAGATTTTGCGTGACTACAGTACCGTGTCGTCTAGGTATTGACTATACCTCAGTCACCTGTACGATTTTTTTCCCTCTTTGCCAAAGAGCTTGGTCCAAAGAAATCTTTAGGATTATTGCACGTCTGAACACGGTGTGCAAAGAAAATAACTGCTGCGTTGAATTTTTCGGCAGGGATAAACGTGCCAGTAGTAGATGTGCGTTCATGGTCAGACAACGCTACTGAAAAGTAACGCCTTGCACGTAGGCAACCGGCGCTCAGCGGTGAATTGGTTAACGTGGACACGGCGCGCCGTCTCCGAACGTTCGTGGCAATTATTTCGAATTATTCTGCGGTACGAAATTGCGTACGACGTCTGCCTCGAAGATTATTGTTATCCGTCACGTGGAAGCGGGCATGTTCGATTCTATCCAGTCGGAAAAGCCGACGTTTCTCAGCGGAAGTACGCCGGTTTGTTATTCGCGTACAAGGCGACGCTCATTCGGACAGGATGATTCTCGTCTAGGTATTTCATCTCGAAACTGTTACTGTTGGAGATGCGGGACAAATTGGGGGGACGATTTGGAATGCAATTCATTTATTTCATATGCATATTTAGGAACGTCTGTTTATTGTGAGGTGCTTGTTATTATTCGAGGAATGTGCAATCTAGCTGCACGGTTGTTGCATTTAGTGCAATGAATTTTTATTCTCCCGCGAGGAGATTAGTTGTCACGTTTGATTATCGCGTTTCAGTTGAATGAAATCGATTGCATTAATTTGCACGAATATTTTAATCTGTTTTTTTATTAAATATTGACTCAGTGTCGAGATAAAACGATCGACGAGAATCATCTTGCGAACGTTTCCTGTACTTACGTAATCCATTATATTGTATGTACAACGTTCTTACAGTAATCCGTGTGCACCGTCGGCCGTGAAATGTACCCCCTGAAGCAATGCGGTTGCTCGTGATCGTCGCTTTTTGATACGCGAGTAATTAATATTTTTCATCGCCTTCGAAACGACGGTGGTATTTCCCGATCGAATCGTTCAAATTTCTTCGTTTAATTATCATGTACGTACACCTTAGAATTCTATGAAACGGAAAGTCTGTAAAATCGTTTGCAACGCACCATACAAAATTGTGCCTGAACGCTTTAAGTTCCAAAGAGATCACAGTGTCACTATTGCTTCTCGTAATTTGACAATTCGATTCGTTCAATCGCTAATCAATCGAAACTAAAGATATCGATTCGTCACAATTCCAGGGTCGTTCTATTTTACAAACGTCGCGTGCTCGTCGTAGAAGGGCGGATTCGCTTCTATCGGATTCACGTGCCTGCGAAACAAAACGATCCAGCCCTGCGAAAGTAGTGCCACTGAATACATGCATCGTCCGGTATTTTACATCTTCTCGACACGTATTCAAGGACTTCCAGGTAACTTCCGAACGATTCTCACTCCACACCATCGCGGTTTCTTTCACGCTGTCCAGTCGCGGGAATATCAATTTTCAGATCGAGAGTCAACGTAACTCGGGCTGCGTTTGTTTTGAAAATATTCAGAATACCGAATATATTGATTATCGAATAGACAACGAGGTCGACGGTCCAAAAATGCAACCAGTGCATGCAAAGTTGGATTGCTCGCGAGATACACAAGCCGACGGCACACGTACACCGTCGAACATAAGTTTGGAATCAGTGTGAGTTTGAACGAATACATAAATTTCCATCAACGAGCCAGAGAAATTGATTAAAAGGGACACATATGTAAAAATTGATAGCCATTCGAGATTTAAATCTTTTTTAATATAAACGAATAAAGGAAAGGAAGCATTCGTTTTGCGCGTTATATCATCTTGCAAATATGTAATTACTAACATTTAATTCGTCCGTGCCGAAGGAAAAATCAAGCACTTCGCTGAATTTCAATAAAATTAACGAGCTGGTTAATCAGTTAAAAATAACAATTCTCTGCGCGGATAATTGACCAAAAATTGTACTGAGTTATTCTAAAAGACGTTTCCAAGGTGTATAATAACGAAAAGGAATAATTCGTAAATTTCTCTTCAACGGTGTCTTCCCCTGAGTAGGTTTTATATCTCGCCAAAAATTGTCAGGCTACGATGTCCCGATTCAACTCTGCCAATCGAATCCACATTATTTCTCCCGCAGAAAATAGACAGCAAAACCATTATCCACTTGCCCCGATTTTCCCACTTTGCCTGCACCACGATCCACCCCGCGCGAGACAAGGAACACGTTGACACGATAAATTACAAGAGGCCGGTTCGCGCGTGAAGCATTACTATTAAAACCAGCGAGGCGATTCCAAAACTTTTGGCCGACGGTGCAGACCACGATGGCGGCGGTCTCTTAAATTCCCTCGAGTAGAAAGATTTTTTTAACGTGGCGTACCCAGAGCGCCCCAGTGCTCGGCGGTGGGTCATGCGTAGTGCGGATACGTGCCCAGATGAGGTGGCACATGGCCAGAGGCTGTGTGGTGTCCTGCGTACAGGTTGGCACCTGGACTCGTGGACCAGTAGCTGGATGCCGACTGGAACAGGCCACCCGGAACCGACACCGACACGGAGGCGGCCGGGGGCGGCATTAGGTTCAACTTCGCGTGCCCGTAACCGGACATGAACAGCTCGCTCTGGTATTTGTAGGCGGCTGGGTCAGCCGCGGCCGGCTGCGTCGCCGCCGCCAGGCCCTGGAAGTCGAATTTGTACGCGTACCTCTTCCCGTGGACCTTGGTCATGATGTTCTTGTCGTAGTAGTACCTGGAACAAGGTGAATTCGAACGGGTTCTTTTAACATGCTCGAAATAATGGGCAGAGGAACTTGATATATTTATGCGCAATTGCTTTTCGGGACTTTACTATTGACGAATTGGCCCTTTGGCACTTTGGCCCCCGCGCAGGAATTTTAAGTGCAACTACACTAATCAATTCCGGGTCATTAGAAGTGCCGAGTATAAAATATAGAAAGACGACCCCCTGAAACCTGGAATCGAACCTAAATAATATCTCTCGAACTTAAATAATATCTAAAAATGCCTCCCTTACGAAATAAAATATTTGCGTTCGTGCATTCTTCTACAACTCTTCCCAAGAAGAATTGGATTATGCATGACCGAATCATGCTATCCTCGATTAACGGACTACCTTCCGCCACCCCTTTCGTTCGACCTCTAAAACCAAGCTACTCACCGCCATTAAACCGCGCGATTAAACCGCATTCTAAGGGACAACGTTCCCGCAGTAAAAGCACGGCCGGAACGTCAATATTTAACGGGCAGACGTCCGCGTGGAGGATCCAGGGAGAAAGTAAATTCGTTGCACGAAAGTACGACGGGTGGCCGCTGCACAGGGGCGGCAGCGGCGGCCGGGGGAGAGAAATTTCAATCACCGACAGTCAGACCGACGGCAGACGCGGCTATTATTTTTCGATCAGATCGACTGATTATATTACTCTTCCTCTCCGCTGTTTCTCCCTTTCCCTCTCTAGCCAGCGACAAGTTTCGAGCCGAACGCGACCGTAATTCGACGAAAAAGAAAAGAAATAAGTAAACCAAAGACGCTTCCTCGGCGGCGGAAGCGGCGTCGTTATCGACGCTGGCAAATAGAATTTATTAAATAAGACTACGCTCGCAGCGTCGCATTTTTACGGCTCACAGCGACAACGTTAAATCGCCGGTTTATGCGCGGAACACGACATCAGAAGCAGCGCGAAAGTACGGTCGGGAGACGTAAAGTTCGCTTATCGTTCGATTCCAGGATCGCGTTGTCCATCCGCGACGCGAGAAACAGGATTTTTCGGTGGAATAATATTTGAACTGTAGTTGAAGTCAATTCGAAATGGTCGAAATCGTGAATTTACTACGACGGTTAATAGTTCTTAATTGTAACCTGCGTTTCATATGTTTCCGATCGAAGTTCCTTTATTTCTGGCGCATTCGCAACTTCCCTGCGCGGTAAAGTGTGATCGTTAATTTGCTATTTTCGTTCACGCTTTCACAGAAAATATGGTACTTCCGACTGCGCCACCATTGCGCGGGCGATATTTTTACCTTCGAGATATTCAGAGTTTCAAAAATGAATGGTAACTGAATTCTGTTTAACGACGCAGCTACTGACTTATTTTAGTAGTAAAAATGGTTGCGCATTATGTTACTTTTTATTTTATATTCATTTAATTGCCCATGTGAAACCTATTAAGGCTCTCCTGACTCAACACAAGTGATAAATTCAATTTTCTTCCAATGTTTCGCTTGCACAACTTTTACAATCACCCGCGCAATTATCTCGTCCGATTGTTTATACGGTAAAGCCTTCTCGAAATGTTCCTCTGAAAAATCAACCGCGAGGCAAGGTACAATAAGACAAGTTGACGACTCTCTGTTGTATTTGGTGGTCGACGAAATCACTCACCTCAAAGCCCTCGACAATTTGTCATAATTCATGTTAGGCTTGGACTTCCTTTCGCCCCAACGTCTCGCCACCTCGTCGGGGTCAGTCAACTTAAATTCGCCGTTGGTTCCTTCCCACGTAATGCACGCGGCGTTGCTCGAGTCCGAAAGTAGCTCGAGTAGAAATTGCCACAGCTGAATCTGACCGGAACCGGAGCTCGCGAGTCGACTGCTCGTCGCTCCGAACATTTGGTAGGGATCTGGAAACAGCGAAAGGAAAAATACGTCTACATTAAAAAAGGATGCGCCGTTCGTTGATGCTCGCTACGATTATTTTATCCAAGTCAGTTCCCTTCACCTTTGTCTCAGAGATTGTTTTAATATTAAGAAGCTTCGCGATAGAGCATACGAGCGACCGAGATTGCTTCTCTGCCGTTCACTACGTGAATGTCTTTCTGAATAATTTCGTGGAATTCTCTTTCATTCTAAAATGTTATTAAAACAGTTCAGTGGTTACAGAGAGAATGGGCCACGAACTTCGATGCACTCCCATAATCTTATCGAATCGAATTTCCCTTAACTGCTTTCCTTTGCAGATCGAATTATTTCAGTAGAATACACCTTTGGTCGAAAATGGTGCTCGGAGCATTGGTTCTTGCGTGCACGTTACATGTTAGGGAACACAGAAAAATCGTCTCGCGGTAGATGATACATAATTGGAAATTTATCGAAGGGGAAAGAAAATTTCTATTTCTGCACTCGAGTCGAGCTTAATATTTTTTTCTCGTCTCCACCCTCCTCCACCTCCTCCTCCCACCCCCTCGAACATATACCTATCCATTACACGGTTGTTTCCCAGTGCTCCCTGTATCGCCCTTTAAAAGCCTTACAATGCCTCATCACCGTCGTTCGCTACTGCTCAGACCTGGAGTGCCCTACAGCCGTACAAAAGGATATAATCGCAACCCTACAATAGAATAGAGTTCGTTTGGATCATAATAATTTCAATTGAAGGAACGAACGACGGAGTGGTTCAAAGGGCGTACACGAATGTCTTCTAAGAGAGTGCACACTGTTAAACTGAGCATCGAATTCTAAACGATTTAAATGTGCCCCTCGCGAGATAGATACGCCGGGAAATATTTTATTTTCCCGAAACTGCAATCTTCTTATCGAGTTAATGGCAACTTTGTCGAGTGAAATTGTCAGGGGTTGGAAACAGTTTAGAAATAGCATTTATTACTATTCCTATAAAATTTACTTAGAATCGTTTGTTTCAGTCGGAACATCACCAACCCTTAAAACCAACCACCCACAAGTTCGAAGCTCGCCGCGTGCAAAGCCTGTAAGACCTGAAAACAGCTTTTACATAAATCTAAAAGCCGGAAGCTGCTGGTCAACATCGAATGTCAGAAACAAGGAGAAAGTATTCAAGCGACCGAGAAGTCCCTCCGATCCTGCCGATTCCCATAAAAATACATTTCGTCGATTATGATAGGGGACAGACGTGCTCGATGGGGATAGTTCGTGAATTGTCGGACCTCAAAGGTCGTTTCGCCCGATGAATCCCCCGAAATGCGTGGCGGAGTGATCGCCTTTCGATCGAACGGTAATTCACTTACAAGTTAATAATGGGCAGGGGCGCGGTACATCCATTTATCTGCTGAACAGAGAAAAGGAAGAGGGGGACAGAACCGGAACTGCCAAGAGAAATACTGAAACGCTACTGTTCCTCCCAGCGTCGGACCTTTTATGAAGCTTTTATGGTCAGCTGGGAAACTGAGGAATTCGACGAACACGCGGCGAATAAGTATTTCACCAGTTATGGCAAGAGGAATGACAATTAATTAATATTGTTTCTGGCAAAATTTTCCCACAATTTTTCTCGCATTCTGAAATATTTCTCACAGCTTGAACATCTTCTTTTACGGCGTGGAGCCGTACAATCGAATTTATTCTAACGAAAATTTACGCCAATTTGCATGGGACCATGGTTTCCGTGGACTCTGCATTCACCCTTTAGCTTATGCAAATCTAACCTGGCCGATGGTAAACTTTCAACCGTGAACTGATGATAATGATATGCTGATTTCAGTCCCGAGAAAGGGGAAATGGAGAAAAATATCGGGTATTATTATTAGAAATCTTTACGACGCTTTTCGAAGAACTTGTGTTTTTTCTTTTAAATCAACCATATTAATCTGTTTTTTACTCTGCATATTTTAATTCCGTATGTACCTCGCATGCACTAATTTATGATTAAATTTCAATATAAATTAACGTAAAAGAAAAGAACAAAATGCTCGCTCGGAGTTAAGAATTACTACTTTTCTTCACACATAATTGTATACACACAATTGCACAACAAACTGCAGGGCATTAGCACGGATTGCCACCGATGCTAGATTCCTCCGTTAAATTCTGTAATACCTGTAACAATGGGGCCAGAAGCATGTACGTGGGCCACTTATTTAAAGCTATTGATTAGTTGGCAGAAGTAATTTTTGGGCGTGGCACTGGAAAGTGAAGTCAGGAACGAGGGGGTTCGCGTGATTAGTGACGAACGTAATAATCGTGAAGGTCATTCCGTGCAATTGCTTCGGTAAAATCGTCGTAGATTGGGGCACGCGTGAACGCTCGTTCTTCGGCGCATCGTGATAATTTTTTCTTTTTTTTCTCGCTCCCCGTGTCCACGTCGTTATTCTCTTAATTAATCTTCGCCTTCTCACCATACTAAGCGATCGCTCGATCAAGTTTACTTTTCTCTGTTTTCTTCACCTTTGTCGATACCTGCATCTAACTCACTCTGTCTCTGTCGCAGATGAAAAAGGTGTGGTGCTTTAACTTCTCAAAAATATCTACCTACTACGTACCAGGCTGCCTGAGGTGGGTGTGCGTGTCCAGTGCTGACTTGGATAAGCTGCTTCCGTATCCTGGAACGAAAAAACATTTACCAATTATTCTCGACGCGTTGATACTGCCATTCAAACACGGATAACATACATATAGAGCGTGTAAAATACTCCGAATAGAGACAGAGGAGAATTGCTGTCAAGTACCAAGGATATTAAAACCTTTCTCAGGTATTTCTCAGAAACTTTCTAAGAAACTCGATCAATGTTCTAACGTTCTAAGTAAAGAAACTGTTCTAAAATTTTTAATCATTTTTCTCATATATTCGGGCAAATTGGTGAATCCATATTCAACCGTTTCTATTCTTCGAAAGGAAGGTACCTCGGTTCTTTACGAACGCCCAAAGAGGTCTGTGCCATTTGGTATCGAACTCTTTTCGAGCAGGCGAGCGCACAATTTAATTAATTCTGTAATATCGTTGAAGTGATTGTACTAAGCAATGGAAGATAAGAAAATTACGAGATCTATGCCACACGATCTGGCGATGAAGCATTCACATCAGTAAGTATCGGAAAATATAAGTACCATTTTTATCATACAACATTTTATCAAATATACTTTCAAATATACGTTCAAATAATTATAATAAGATAATCGTTTATCCGAATCACGTTCTGTAACTCAAGAACTACCCAAAATCTTTCTACTCGTAACGAATACTGTGTAAATGGCGATGCTATGAATTTAGTTGGTGTTTTTACGGTTTCGGGGTGCAAGGAAAAATCGTCGGTTCGTCGAAGATGAAAAAGAGTACAAGCTCGGTCGAGCGTTCGAATCCGTTGGAGAGGATTTCCGTGTAGGCAAACACGGGGCTGAGTGGTCCGTATACGTTTCCACCCCCGTTTCCATCGACGTTTCGTCGCCCTTCTCCTTCGCCTTATCAGCCCTTCGCTGCTCTCCTCCTCGCGTGTGTACGTGCGAGCGTCCGAGCAACGGGGAAACATGGCCACCGGTCACGTCCTCGCCAGTGTGCAATCTGTTTAAGGCACAATGCCCCTTAATTTCGCCTCGTTATATGCTCTCGTTGCGGGAAATCCTCCACCCTACCCCGGTGTCGTCCCGGTATCGTCCCGGTATCGTCCCGGTATCGCGTTATCGGTTTCATCTTCTCGTCGGCCCAAAACCGACGAACCTGCCAATCGTCTGGGAAATTGCTTCGACTCGCGGAGAATGCTAATACGCGATGTCGAATCGATTAGACGCGCACTTTCGAGCATTCACCCGGGGTGTCTTGTCTCTGGTGGCATCCAGCACGAAGCTTGCAGGGTTCAACGATACGTGAGGTGGAATTATTAACATTAATAATTATTTATCGATAGCAGTACGGTACCCTAATGCCGTGGCGGTTGATCTCATAGATGGGACATTTAAAAAGAATTTTTCCAGAAAGCTGTTCAGATGGCCATAGAATAATTTATAAACGAATCAAATACCTCGCGACTTCCTTCTGTGCTCGAGAGCGTGCAGTTCTAAAAACGATAATACCGGTTCACAGGTATGATGGGGATAGGTCGAAGAAACCTTAAATTCCAAGAACATCGTCAACTCAGAATACAAGATTCGCGGACGAAACAATCGACTGCGACATCGAATTGAACGTGCAAAGTGGAACGGTTATGCACCGGGACGGTCGAATTAGCCACGGCGAATCGATTCTGTTTTTCCTTTTACTGCCGTCAGAACGGGAACGTCCCAGGAATCCTGCAGTTTGATTGTGCAAGGCAGATGTCTGCCTCTAAATAGCAGTTGGTGTCCGCTGTGCTAAACAATTTGATTTCGCCTCTGATTGGGACACGGGCACAACCTTGGACGGGGGATGCGACGCCTCGGGTCCAAGTCGTGGGGTCCGCCGCAATCAGCGTGGCCACGGGGCTGCGACTCTGCGAGCTTCCACATACATCGGAAGATGTGCACTGACACAGGGATAACAAGGAACGTTCCGAAGGATACGCTTGTTTCTCTCCGTTCGAACCAATGTTACGAGCGTTGCTTAATTTTTTTTCTTTTTCTGCATACAATGTGTTCGACGCATTTACTCACGTTTCTGTAAACAAGTACGAACTAGTAGGTAGTCCCAAAAGTTTCTTTGGCTGTTCGACTGCTCGGTTTTATTGGGCAGCGTTTAGTCAAACACACTGATGTTAGGGCACTCAGTTGTTTTCTAGCTTTTCAATAGTATGTATAATGTCGTTTGAATCGATAGTCTCAGTGCCGATCTGCGTGTATCGAAAAATGGAATAGCAGGGAAGGCATTTGGATCCGATTTGGAATATTCTAGCCTCAATTCTTGCCTTCCTGATTATTATTTATTTCTTTAACAAGTTGTATTCGTTGTAGAAAATTGAACGCTTAAAACGAGATACAAATCGTGTTGATCAATATTTTGCAAAAACATACAAAAAAAATGTTAAGGCACGATATCATGGTGCTCCCGGGCGGATCAAGGAGAATGATTAAAAAGAACGTATCGTACCTCGTTTAAAAATTATTGTGCTCTTCGTAAAATTGTTTGCAGTTAATGCTAATCTAGGAAGAAGGCGAAGCAAAACTTTTGGGACAACCTAATAGAATAAACCTAAGAGAAAATTGAACTCGGCGATTTTTGAATTACCAGCGCATTTAATTTCAGGGGTCGCTCGGCGAAGGGGTTAATCTCCGGTTGACGCGATCAACGAAGAGGAGGAGCAGAACAATCTTGGCGTTCTAAAGGGACACAGTTAATGCTACCCCAAGGTGTACCAGCTCCACCTGTCCATCGGGACCTCATTTGCATCCCTCTGACAGCTGCCTCGCCCGGCTCTACGAACTGTGACCACCGTCGTGCGACGCAGCAGTAGCTAAACGAAACGTAGGAAGCGCAAGTGCAAAAACTTTCAGGCACGCCCGACCTATTTCACTGTGCAACTTAACGAGGAGAATCGTCCAACCACGGTCCAGACGGGCAAGTTGCTTCTGTCTGGCAGCTATTGTGCAATCTCTTGTCTCTATACAAGAAAAACGAACCGACGAACATTCAAAATTACCATTAACAGTTTTCTGCATTTCTCGAAGAAAAGATTCCACGAATTTCTTAAAACAGGCAACCCCGTCGCATAAAGCTCTGTTTGCACAGTGATAAGTATTGACTCTACGGAGGCCTCTGTTCGCGATGTTTACTCGAACGATAAAGTTCAAAGGTCAGCAGCACAGAAATCGTCGACGGCAGCACACCCACGTCAGACGTCGCGTCACCTCGAATCGACGTGTACCCATTGTTGCTCGTGTATCTGCGCATTCACGAGCAATTACTCTGGGCGGGGTAATCCCGTTAGCCTGCGTACAGCTTCCTCGAGGGAGGATCAAAGGATTCGCTATTCCGAGCTGCTGCACTCTTTGCGTGTCCCAGCCGTCGGTACAATGCCACTCGATCGGGGTCCGAGGAAAGGAAAAAAGAAAAAGGGGAACCAACCCGTCAGTTCTTCGTTTCGGATAAACTTTTCGCTACTTCAGAACGTGCATGCTTCTATATATATATTTGCGTAATTATTGCCCTCGTTCCGTTTCCTCGTTCTTCCGTCACTTTTGGTCGATGTAAATTTTGAAATTGTCTTTCGTTTTAGCCTCGTTCCGATCGCAGGGGCGAGAGGCGGATGAATTCGCGGAATGATAATTTCCCAGATGCCGCGGGTCACATTAATAATAGCAGCCGCGGGTAAAGCATTTATATTTGGACATTTGAAGCCTTCGAATTTAATGCGCGAATTGCCAGTGTTCGATTAGCTATCGGGGAAGCCGGTGATCATTTTGCAAATAGGATTTTCCCGCGACAAATTTATCCGCCCGAAATTATTCAGTAGCTATCGGTGCGCACTAAAATATCTCCGGCGATTATCAATCGACGCCTCCACGATCTGGTTCAGCAGAAGCAGGCTCGTAAAATATTCTCGTGAAACAGGCGTATGAAAAAAATTGTGGCCAGAAATCGAGGTAATAGCGGAGGCTTAACTAATGCGGCGTTAATTTTAATCACGGCGATAAAGTTATTTGCGGCAACCAGGCGGTGGTTGGTCTTCGCCCTTATCGGGCAAGGATCGACCCGGGGCGATCAAGGAAATCGCCAGGAGAGATCCAGAGGGCTGTGGTTTCGATACGATGCGTGAAAGCAAGGAAACGAGCGTGGCACGCAACTCGCTCTTTAAAGTCGCACGATCGAGCGAATCGGCCGGCGCGAATTACGTTACGACGCGATCTTTCCCCGGTGGAACCGTAATTAATCATAATTAAGGTGTTGCCATTACGTGTCGCGCGACTGAATTTTTTTTCATCGCTGTCATTCAAATTTTCCGTCACGCGCGCGAGCACGCGCAAAAGGAGGCAGATTGCGTGAAAGTAATTGCAATTCGGTATGCACACGTGAATGGAAAGATGAAGGGAGGTCTTACGATTGGCATTGGATCGTTCGTTGGATCCAGGTGCAACGATTCAGATAATCATAGTCGTTATTACAATTATTATTGTTACGTAGAAAGTTTAGAATTACGATTCCTGCGAGCTTCCGCAATTTGAAACACAAGTGAAAACCGTCCAATCATTTTTCACCGCGCAACGAGACGAATGAGGTTTTTACAAATTACTTGGGGAAAAAATGACAATGTCAGTGTGACTTGATCGATTTGTCCAGGAAATTCGGACTCTCGCCGACTGGCTTCTGACCCCTCCATTTATCTGCCCAATCCGTCTACGCAGTGTGTTATTTTCAAATTCACAGCGGTCCTAACATCAACATAAATTACCACCCCCCGCAATCTTCGTTCTCGAATCTTAGGTGCAACACCGCCGCGGTAGGGTTTTCCATGCCGATTACATCAAACATCCGGCGGAGACGCAACGGACCGAGTCGAAAAAAAGGAAAAAAAACAAAACAGCGGGCACCGGAGGGAATAATTTAATACGCATAGGGCCGTGCACCGTGCACGGGCCAAAATGATCGGTCTAATAGTCTCTGAACGGAGGTTAAAACACCGGCACCCGTCGTTCTTATTTACGCCCGACAATAAGTCAATTCATCACTCTGCGATTTGGCCGTAAGTGGTATCACTGACTCATACACACAACGGCCGTCTCGAGCGACGTGCCTATTTCGGGCATAAATCACTGTGCCCGTGCGGTGCGTAATAATGAGCAAGCGAGCGTAGCACGCGACCCTGCGAGCGTGCTCGTTGGGAAACGGGTAGCTCGTAAAGGTAGCGGGCATTAGCGTGCTTGCTACGTGTCCCTGCTTAATCCACGGAGAGCGGACGTGGCTCGCGAAATTCCTCGCCGGTATCGAGCCACGTAAAAATGCGACTTTACGAGGGCGTACAAGTTTTATGGGAACAATGTTTCGTGGGTAAACGCGACTTGAGGAAAGGCGGATTTCATTGCGTAACTTATTGTTGGGTGTTTGTTTAGATATACAGGATTACTCCGTCGCGCACGATTCAATAATATGGTAGTCCTCATAGAATTGTTTGCAGTGGATATCCAGCATACGGCGCACTGTGGTCTGAATCGAGTTTAGTGCAACTTGTAAACCATTAAAGATATCGAGGTGTTCGGGGCGCAGAATATTAACACGCATCATTTCGAATGTGGTATAATTCCCTTTTGTTTTTGTAAGGAATTCTCACTAAGTAGTAAGTACATCACAATGTGATATACTTTATGTTTATTTAATAGGTTTGTTTTTAATAAAGCATCGCGGAGTACCGACGGTGAATGCAACCGTCTATGTATGTATACGCACAGGGACACGGACGGCTTTAAACAGTAATAATTTGTGAAGTGGAACGAAGTAGGAAACTAATTCTTGCAGAATAGGAGAAAGTATGTAGAAAGTATTCGTGTCTAACATTTGCCATCTAAATGCCACCAAAATCAATCGGTAACTCTAGCGTTAACTGTGAGCTACAATTATGGTTCCTATCAAGCTTTATTCATTTTCTCATTTCGGAGGTCCACGGACATTAGCTAAGCAAACTTTCATTGATTAGATATCGATACAAAAAAAGTTGCCTTCTTGTCTAAACATCGCTAAATTTCGCATTTCAGACCTCTGCGGCGGTACCAGTGTCACGAGTCGTAATTTTTTCACCCTGAAACCAGTATGCACGCCTGTGTGTGTGTGTGGCGCGAAAGAGCCAGGAAGTACGGGGAACCGACCGGATCCAGCGGAGTTCTGGCACGGGTTTCGCTCGCAGGCTCGTGGCCGTCGGCCACGAAACCCTGGGGGACATGGATCCGTGGGCAACAAGTCACCGGGAAACGGCGCGTGACCACCACATTCGCGCTGCCAGATTTACGACAATAAAAATGGGCGCCGCCGAACGGGCGATCCTCCTTTCGCTGGTAAACAATGCCGCTGATAGAATTATGGCCCTACCCCCTCGTGGCCATTCCACCCCTGTTCGATATTCGATGCGACGATCTTCGCGAGCCACTTCACCGTATCGTCGTGTCCTTTTTTCAGCCTGCGTCGAGGAATCGATACGCTTTATTGGCCAACGGTTACGACGCCGCAATCGCAGCTTCGACGTGGCAACGATTACGTTGATCGATGTAATTGCAGGATCATCTGGCGGAATTGGTGGGTTCGCTAATGCGTATTAAATTTATTGCTCGAGGGAACTCGACGGTATGTATTAAATGTTCGCGTTTAACGCAAGCTGGCGAGCGGAGAAAGAGACGGGGGATAATTTGGTATTAATTAATTCGGCTGGGCGCATCGAAGAGGAGGATGAATCCGCGGCAATTCTTCTATCGGTGAGTGCGGATAACAGTTTCGCGATGATGCCAGCGGATCGTGCTGTACAACTGTGGGAGATGAGTGGACGATCGGTATGAATATGCTTCTATATTTTTAATAACCGCGCGGTACTTTGCTTTATTTATTTGTTTTATTTATAAGTCTGCAAGATTCTATAGCAAAGTGCCTCTACTTCGCTAAACGTCACAGATATTTAATAATCAAAGACAGGGATTACAGGGGTGTATCAAATTAATATACATAAAGTGGGTTAAAAAAGTATTCACAGAAAGTGTCACAAAAATGTTGGTGTCAAAACAATTATTCCTATAACAATACATATTATTTCAAGATGTAATAGATCTGCTTCATACGCATGTGTATTGATCTAGGAATAATTGTCTCGACACCAAAATAACGAAGCTGCAAGTGAGACAGTGTTTTCTCAGACGCCACTGCATCTACCGACCTCGTTACTTCCAATTGAACAACACGGACAGGTAAATCGTCTGGCCCGCAACCAATTTTTCACCAATCTCACTAATCACTACGAATCGCATACATTTCATCCCCAACGCCCTCCAGAATATCGTTGCTCGAATCGTGTTTCGCGTGTTGCCAAACTGGAGCACACGGATCGACGAGCAACGTTTCTCGAAAAAGGGTTGCCTCGAGAGTACGAGAACAATCGGATCGACGCGACACGAGTCGCGTCTCGGCCACAATATTATTCTTTCGGGCCGATACACGGCCGGGGTGGAAAACGGGGAATCCTGAAAGAAACGTCGGCAGCATATTGGAGGGTTCGCTCGGAACACGTCGAAGTCGTTCGTATTATGCCTTTTCGCTGGTACATACACGGCCACGTGCCTATGCGTGACACGTTTACGCATCGCTGCCCGGGGTTTCCACTTCATCCCCCGTATCGGCCCGTATTCATCTCCGATTTCTTGTTGGGGTGCGCACCGATTGCGTTTCCACTTTAACCGTGCGTCGTTCAACGTCTATCAACGGGTACACGAGCTGCATGCTACTTAAATCCGGCTGGATCGGACCGTCCGATAAACTTGCCGGCCATTATCGTCTTTCTGTTTGTGAACCTCGATATTTGTACCGCCGTGTTTCGCCGGGGCTGTGGAATATTTATGAACGACGGGGTAGAAACGTCGCGTCGGACTTGTCAAATTAAACGGAGAAGCAGCAAGCGTGGCTATCATCGCGATATTGGTTTATTGGACGTTTGTTTAATATCGATTGCACGTTTGTGTTAGTTGCTTTGCACGCTATACTTATTTATTTTATACCCTGCTCTGGTGTTCGATAGGGGATGATGGATGTATTGCATGCTCTTCATGAAATTTCTTCCGACTAAGTATACTAATAAATATTTAGGAATTGCATAAAAGTTGTCTGGAAAGCTGACAGAAAATTTCTTTTGCCAAGTTCAATACTCTCCCTTTATTACGAAAGTAGTTGTACGGATAATTACGAGGAAAAAAGAAACGATAGACATTGTCGTTGATAGGATTCGTTTGCAAAACGAAATCTCAAAAAATATAAAACGCTCGAAACACCGATTTATTCCAATATCAACTAATTGCATTGATTTTTCTTTCTCTTACGAAATAAATACGTACTAACAGTATCGCGAGACGTGCACAATGCTCGAGTCCATTAAGCGATCTCTGCAGCACGCTTCCGTGCAAAGAGAAACGTTTGCAGGTACAAATCGGTGTATTTCAGGGCGTGTGAACGTTCGTGTTTGTATTAATTGGACTGCCCTCGATAAGCATAACGAGCTGGTATCGGAGACGGGATTTCATGCAAAAGGATATCCTCTGCGCGTTAAGATTCCCCGTCGAGACAAGAATCCTTTTTCCAGGAGTATGTTCATTCGACCACTGTACGTATGGGTGTGTGTGTGTGTGTGTGTGTCGCGTTCACGCTATGCGATAATTAGGAAACGATTAATTTCACTCCGCGTAACACGTTGTTACAAACGGGATTTTCTACAGCCCGGCCTCTATCTGATGAACAAAAACATATTGCTCCGAGCACGAAGCACGTAACGCGGTAAAGAAAATAGTTAACAGCAACCCTGGAACGATAAAGGCACTTGTTCTTAAAGGAACAAACCATTGCGCTGTAATTGCCCGTCGCTCTTTGTTCCCATAAAATAATTCGACGCACGTCTAATACAGTTGTACCTTCGATTCGGAATGCTTAGCTAGAAAGGATGGTATTTGCACCTGTTGTGGTTGCTCGTAGGACGAGGAGTCTGAGGTGTTATTGGCTGACAAATGCTAGGGGAATATACGGTGAACGTTGCAATAGAATAATTGCAACAGCTGCAATAATTTAATGCAATAGAAATTACTGCATCAGAATAAATATTCTTGCTCCTTTACCCAAGGATTAAAAAGAAAAGGAGAACGACCTAACAGCCCACACATCCATAAACTCCTTGCAATAAACAGCGAGCCCATTGCTACCCAGAACTCTCCAAAACGGATTTAGTAAAGACATTAACTTTCGTCGACACTATGTTTCTATCGACAGTCCGTATCTAGCGAGATGCTTGAGATGCAAACCTCACCCGATAATACAAGTTACCTCTACTCTCATTTCCTTTAAATATTTAAAGGTTTGGAACTGAAACCAGTCGCCAAACACGGACCGTCGACGAAAGTTAACGTCGGTCGAGTCGTGTCGGCGAAATGAGTTGTCGAGGCGATCCCAGGGTCGACACCCCTCCAAAACGGGGCTAATTCCGATTCGCCGTTGAATCACGGTAACCAGTCTTTCGATTGCACTTCTTCGAACGCCCAACTACCCCAGAGATCCAGGAGAAGGGAGGCCTGGTCGTTACCTACGGGTGTCGAGGTCTATGATAGTCACGGCATACGTGATCGGACGCGTGAGCGAGCTGCCAAGGCACGCGCCGCTCCGTACCGGAGTACATAATTATCATAGGGAAGTTAGGGCTCACACGCACACGTACACACGCACGCACGTGTTGGTTACATGTGTGCAGAGGGGGGAGGTCGAGGGTTGGTCGACTCGGGTCAGGAAGTCACGCGAAGCATGCTCGCGGCGGACGTGGAAGCAGGGAGGAGTACTTTTATTGTTCCGACGTCGTTTATTGTCTTAGAGTCGCTTTTCCTGGCCACTGGGCAGAGTCGTTGAAAACGGAGGTCGATATCCACGCCTGGACGGGGCTCTCGCCCTCGTGCACGACTGTTCCCTTCGCGGAACTCGTCGCTCTCGTGCGCGTTAGCGATTAACATTTCTTCAGAATTTCGCGGCGAACCGCGGACAAGGCAGATTTTTCATTTCGCTGGAATTTCCCGGGCGACCCGTCCGAGGACGCCGAAAACGATCTGAGCAGGAGGATGAGCGTTATTTGTGGTTTGATATTAGTGAGCAGTATCGAAAATCAGTTGAGGGAGTTTTGCGGTCATAAATGAACTTAAGCTACTTTCAAGATAAAAATTTGTATCATTTCGTTAGTTCACCAATTTTCTGTTAATAAAATTTCAATGAATTTCAACACACTAGCTGTAAACTGTTTGAAAATGAAAGAAACTCTTAGAATTGTAACTATTACAAACGCTAACTGGATTTTTTTGCAAAATGGACTTAGGCCACTTTCAAAATAAACGGCTCATATATTTCGTTACTTTTTTGTGTCGTACTTTGTCCATTATTTTAAATTTTGAATTTTGGCGTCGGACTCGTTATTGGCAACCTCAAAAACCCTTCACTACCAAATTGCATATGGTTCCGACGAATTTTTGACTTTGCCCAATTTTTCGAGGTTCCCAGACCACTGTGCGACGTCGGATACGCCGACGTATGTAGTTTGAAGTTGATCACCGCTATTACTAATTTTCTAATATTATTGCGAAGGGGTATACTTTAATAAATGTGCACAGAAGAAGTTCTTTTCTTTCCTAAGGAAACATATCAGAAAATATTCTGCAGTCGTTCCAAAGGCAGTACTCGCGTGCAGTATCCGACGAGATTCTCCGTTTCCTCGAACAATCGCGTGAATAGATTCCACCGTGGAGTAGACTTTCATCGATAGGAGAAGTACAAGCGTAATTCGTTGTAAGTTTCGGCGAACACGCGAGTAACATGAACGGGCGGGCTCGAATGGCCACGATTCGTGAATGTATCTTGAACGTGTTAATTCGCGGCCGACCGAGCCTCGGTTCATCACTGTCCATGCAATAAGTATAAAACAACCCCTTATGTATAGGTTGTAGGTAAAATTTCACGCACGAGTAATCCGTTCTAGCCGAAAACGACGCATCGACTCGTCCTCTGTGTTTCTGGTCAAAGGAGAAGCTTGTAATTTCAATTTCACGCGAGGGCCGCAAAGTGGCCTGGGGACAACACGCGTCGTCGCGTAATTTTATGAAGCCCGTGGCTCGTACCCATTCGCGGTGTCCCGCGAAGTGTAAACTTGAGTCAAAAGAGACCGGCCGGGATCAGAGAAACGGCGGTGCACGAGTTTATCCTCGGGGACACTGACGCGTGAAATGATAGAAGGCTCTGCGAGTGGTTGCTTCAGCGAGCAAGATTTATAGTTCAAAATGAATTTCGAGGGGGTTCAACAATTAATTAGATATTGGAAGTTTTATTTTACAGCTATTAAAATAGACTGGTTTCCTTCTTTTTTATCTGACTGATAGTTAAATGTCGCTCACCAGTGCTTGAAGTTTCTTGCGCGTAGGCGGTTGGTTGCAAATCATTTGTGTTCGGAAGATTTCAGATAACAATTGTGGCTTTCATTGTGCGCGGATTACTGTTTTCTTTGTTCCATGGGTTGCACTTGAAAATGCTATCGTAGCGTAGGGAATTTGCACGTGCGAACGAGACCATCAATTCCCTCTTTGATAACTGATCCATGGTGATTGCAATCTAACGAGGCGTCGAGACCACAAGCCGTTCGCGTCGAACCACCCCAGGCCAAACCTCTGAACTCCGCGAAATGATTGTGCCACTTCGTGTTCCATCGTATCCGATGAACTCCCCAATCTAATATTCAATTTAATTGCCTCGCCGAATAATTGCCCAATTTTACTCTTTCGCCAAGTTCTTGTGCAGTATTTAATTGCTGGACCGAGAACATAATCAAAGTATTTATTCCTTCATCGTCAACTGATTCTCAGCCCTGTAATTCGTTCTGGACCTAACACATGGATACTTTAATATGGTTTAAAAATATTTCCATTCCATCTAGTTTTACGCACCTTGTTGAATATTGAATGAAATCAAACCTGACCCCTTGTACCATTATATGTGTACTTCTTTTTATTTATTTATTTATTTATTTATTATAACTCTTGTCCTTCGGCTTAGGATGACTTCCAGTTTTGCACATTTTCTTACATCTACCCTAAACGTATTTTCTTAAATTCTACCCTCTCCCATTACTATTGCCCTCCTTCATTGGTATCGTTGTATACTTAATTCAAGCCACGAACAAATTATTATAGCACACTGCTACACACATTCGTGAATCCAGTAAACATATAAAACAGTCCCCGGGCTCTTCCAAATAAATTCTCCATTCTCGCCGATAAACAAATCTATGCTCGAGGGAACCTAAGCTGCCTTCTATCCACTCAACACACACACCACCCCCGTTCCAAGCAATAACCAAATCAATCCCCAAGGACTCATCTGTGTAACGCTCTTCGTCAACGCAACGATAAACGAATCTATCCCGCACGACCCTATCGCGAAACTTGTCGATAAACAAATTTCCCGCCATTCACTCTTTGTACCTCCCCTCGATGACATGCACCGGCTCCGGTCCCGTTACTTAAAACATTCCTCATCAAGTGTTATCATTATCTTCGTCCCGTGCGAAGAAATATAACTGTTAAGGCCCCTGGTCATTTTACCTATCTCGCACTTACTTTTGTTGCAAGAAAAACATCAATTTCGCAAAGGGAATTTAGAGATATGCTTGAATTTACAAACAAACGCAAACAATCTTTGTTATTCAGAAACATTTGAGATCGATGTAAAAATAGATAATTTGGTAGCAAAACAGTGACCATGTAAACGTTTATAATATTCATTATAAGAAGAAAGGTAACTAAAACCATTCCAATAAAAATTGAACCGCAAACTACTTTCTGGAATCGTAAAAATACAAAATATCGTGGAACACTTTCGAGAGTTTAAGGCAGTGTTCGGTTGTTAATGAGAAAAATATGGAATAAATTCATAAAATAACAGAAGAATTAAAGAATTAACACAAGTATTCAGAAACATACAAAATTTCTTTTGAGACATACCAAGTGCGACGTGTCTCAAAATCTGAAAGAATACTGAATACGACTCCCATCCACCTTCTCAATAAACAAAACACCTGTCCTCCCAGGATCTCCTCCAAAGCCAGCATCGCCACCCTCTTAATCCACCATAAAGGTACCATCCTCCCCGTCCCCCCAACCCCAAATCAGAATGAGGCGAGGCTTTACAAGACGGAACTACCGGGCGCGAGTCAAAGCGTTAATTCGCTCTTTGCTGGCCGATCCAGGGCCCTGTAACCCGGTCGGCCGTCCAGAAGCCGTTTATAACAAGCTGCCCGCGGGCACGGGTCTCTGATCTCCGCGAGATGATTGTGCCAGCACCGTCCACAGGGTGGAGCCTCTGGGTGTTCGGTGTTGCCGCGCGGCCAAGCGTCTCTACACAGCCCCCGGGGCATCGTTTCTCCCTCTCTTCTACCCTCTATCTCCCTCGGCGACAAAGGGGCCGCGGTTCAACGCGCCACAAAGCGCCGGGACGCCCACCCACACCCTCCACAGGAGCCGTGCACAGTCGAACACGTACACACGTGCACACGGCTGGAGACGCGTACAAAGGGCAGGGAACAAGGCTGGAGTCGCGACGCGTGAACTTGCACCCAGGGGCGCCCACCCCCGACCACCCTTTCGGCCGGGCTATACGCGGCGAATCGAGAACGAGGAGAAGGAAAATCTGGAGGGTGGAACGAAGGAGTAGCCGGGATCCTGGAACCGTGGCCGATAAGATGGCAACGCGAATCGATCCCCCGCGACGACTTTTACGTCGCGCACTTCATTGGAATCGTTGGATTCTCTCGCGGCTTGTTCGCGGTTCAGAGCTTGCGACATTTGGCCAGAAAGTCAACTCTTTTAATGTCCATGTACGTTGGAAATGAGAAAGCGTGACTGTAACAGACTGCTAACGCAAGTACTACCGATAGATTTTGGTATTATTTGGATAGCATACGTTGGACAGATAAAGAACACGAAATTCGCTGTAAAACCAAAATGGTCAATGTCGCTGTGCTTAACACTAGAACTACCGATACATTTCGGTATTATTCAGATAGCATACGTTGGACAGATTATGTATACGAAAGTCTTTGAATGGACATTAAATAGAGATATATAATTGTCATTCTGTCTTATTAAAACTCATCATAAATTGCTGCAACGATACCTATATATTAATAATTCCAAAGCAAGAAATCTGAAACAAGTGATTTTGACCCCCTTGGTAGTTCTAGCGATTAACATACATAAATGTTAGACCAAAATATCACTTTTCTCAATTTGAACCACTGTGGGGTAGTACGTGGCGAATGGCTCGGGGAGGGTTACGGAGGTTCCTTCGGTGGTATGTTACTTTAATGAGATTATTTAATTATCGTTAAGTGTCAAAGCACTAAATTGTGCACATTTCCTTTACAATATTATTTACGTTTATTTAGATTCAAATAATTCACCATTGATATAGGGAAAAATGGCTAACTATAAGTAGCAGCCTTTTAATAAAATAGCAGGTTAGTAATGTGTTAAGCGTAGGAGGGAAATAATTGTTGTTTCTCTTTGGATAAAGTACGCTGGCTACAATATTTGATTTCGCCATCGTAACTAAGATATATAATAGCTCGACTAGAAAGCCGTGATATGTTTTTCCCAATCGCAGCAATTAATTGCGGGTGCAATAAGATTTATATAGAAAAATCTTAAATACGGCCATGTAGATTCTTTTGGCTAGCCTTCGAAGAAAAATAGCGGTAGTGCAATTGTGGTGCAACTAATTTTTTTAAACATCAATCAACCTACCCCGTTAAACAATTTTAGCTTTTCCTATGCCAGATAATAACGTAGCATCACTTTTCTACTCTCTGTGATAGAGAGTAGTCTAATCGAGAGTCTAATCCAATTGACTCCAATTGACTATAGTAAAATACTATAGCATAGAAGCAAAGAAAAATACGGATGTGCAATTACAAAATCTTTTGCGATTCGAAATGGTAATTGATAAATAAACTCACCCTGTCCAGGGGCCGGCGACGTGGCGTGGCTCCAGCCCCCTTTGTACGAGCTGCTGGCATCTGTAACAGTGAAAAGTGATGAATTATTTAAAAATAAACCCTCCAATCATCTTTACCAGAACAATCAGAATATCCAAGTACGATGAATTTATTAGCGAACGACAACGGTTCACGATTATTTTATTTCAACATTGATCCGAGAAGAAAATTGCGAGTAGCCACGTGCGGGGTGTTCACTTTGTGATCCCCGGTTAAAGATTGCAGATATTTTCTTTTTTTTTTAGGTCACGTTGTTAGAAGACGTATAACGTCTGCAATTGCGGGGTAATCAGTTCTGGGAATCACTGTTGGTCGTAAAATATATCTGATCGCCAGTTTGGAGCGGCTTTCGTTGAAAAACAATTCCTTAAGAAAGTCTTTACGATCCCTTAACGACTCTCCGCCTTGTTCGTGTGCGTGGCTTGGAAACACGATTCAGAAACTGTCGATTGATTAAAACTCCTCTCGGGCATGAGAAATAGTCTCGTCGCGACTTTCCAGGGCGCACGATGAAAGAATTCTTGGAAAGTAATCCCAGCTTCCCTCGGAGCAGGAAATGTGGAAGGCATGGAAAAATCGCGCCAATCAAATATTTAATCGCCAAAAAGTTTAGATTGCAAATTTTATAACGGTTAAGTCTGAGTAGTTGACCCTTTCGCGCCAATTGCAGCCACATGTCGTTCATTGTAAAATATATAAAAATTCGAAAATTATTTGTAATTGCTAAATAATGTAAGAATGAAAGGAACTAACGAATACTGCACCAATTTTTCTTAATAACGAAATAAGAAGAAACAGTCTCGCTCTATATTTTCCAAATTTTATATCGTATCATTTTCGAGAATTCCAAAATAATAATTTTTATTCTAAATCCTTTGTCGCAGCCCTATATTTCAATATTATTCTAGCAATATTCATCCTGAAGTTCGCTCAAGTTCCTGCAGTCAAGTCACTGCATCTCTAAGGTTTTTCCCCCTTCGAATATTGAAATGCTTCTGCCAAACGTGAATGCCATAATCATAATCGTCATCGTCGTCATTGAACGCGTGCACAGTATTGCTTTCGGATGCATCGTGTCCATCCCACGCGAGCTTCTCCCGATTCTTCCGGCGGTGTTCCGAGCGCCGCCGGTTTGTTTGCAGACAGATATATTTTCATTTGGCAGTTATTGGCACGAGGGTGGCCCCCGTGTGTACATACGTGGAATGGTACGTCATTCCTCGCGCAGAAAGTCCGTCTTTCTGTGCAAACAGCCGACTTAGGTGTACGAAACGAGTCGACCTTTCGTCTTTACCACTCCCTTCATTTGATCTAGTGCCCATGGTCCATTAATGGGGCTTCGGATTTCACGTTCCTGAAATTCGAGGGACTTCAGTCGCTAATGTGACGGTATAGCACGTGGATTATCTACTTTCGTGTATCCTTCTTAGGTTTCTAGCGTTGAATTTATGTATTGATTTATGTATTGTTCTGACGGTTCCTTTCGTTTTGGTTTTTAGGGAAATATCCTTCGAAGTAAGGGGAACAAGTTCAAGTATTCGAAGTACTCACAGATTTAAATTCTGTCTGTATGGCGGTACAGTGAGTAATTCGCAAAATTATATTTGATTGTTATATGTCTCTTTTGTGTGTGTGCTTGAGATGCAAGGATTTTCTTCCTGGCGTTCATTTACATTCGCTGAGGATCTCTTTTCTTTGTTTCGCATGTAACTGAGTTACGTGCACTTCTATTGCAACTTCTCTAGCAAACAAGTTGAACAAGTTTGTGATTGCAGTAAGTAACGAGTCCTGATTCTAAATTTACACTGGAATAATTGGTACTTCATAAAGTATTGATTATTTACGTCACATAATTGTTCACGAGATTTTATTAATTAAATCTCTTATATCCTTCCCTTTACAAACTTAATGCCTTTCACAAAATAGAAGTATTACCTCACAAGTCTTGCGTATTTAGAAGTTATTATTTCAAAGCTGCTGAATTTTGAATACCAGGACTAAAACATTTACCCTCGGCTTGAGCACACAATTATATTCATTCGATCACCTGTCGCAGACTGCTATTATCTACGTACCTGTTCAAACTTCACCAAAGAAACGAACAAACCGAATCTTCGAACCTTGTGCAGAACATCCCTTACAGAAATTGAATTGAATACGATACGTATTAATCCAGCAGAGCTCTCTCAATCAACCAAAAGATTGCATCGCCTTCGAACTAATGAAATTCTAAAAGCTAGGAACATTCAGTACAGAAACGTCTGTAACTATAACTGATCAATGATGTTGAGCTAAAAATTAGGGGCGGGTTCGAAACTAATTCTTCAATTCTCGAAACTTTCGGCACACGAAGTGCCGATCTTATTTTGTAAGAGGAATATTTCCATTTAAGAACTGACTCAACATTCTAGAAGTCGGTCGATCGCCAATCTGTTTATATTCTAAAAAACAAAACCCGATCGCCAAACATTCCCGGTGCACACTACGAACAATTCTTCGTCGAAAGTTCCGAATCACGAGAAGACCGCAACGTTTCGAACTCTCGAACCTCGAATCTTCCCTACTAAAAACACCCCTATTAAAAATGTAAGAACGCGTCTAGCCAAAGTTAATTACCTCTACGACAAGCCGTCTATTGTTCGCGCAATTACCGATACTTCTATTCGACGATCTTCTTCCCTACCTGTACCAATAATTACCACCGGGCCACACAGTTTACCCCTATCCATTTGTAGCACCCTTCAAACATAACCGACCAAGCCAAGAGCACATCCCGCGACCCAGACAACACGAGCACCCGGGCGTGCCAAACCACCAAACGGCTTCCACCGCCTCCTAACAGTTCGTGCATCCCCATACAATTCCGAAAACACCCTGCGTACTACGACAATCGAAACCGGGGTCACAAATCGCAAACCGGACGGAAACACGATCACCAGCGGACGTACCGGCGAACAGCATCGATAGGTTGGTGAACGCCGTGGTCCGTGGCAATTCCGCGGCGGTTGTCCCGCTGCTCTTGAGGTCCAGCATCGCGTAATATCGTGTCCAGGTAGTTTCACGGCACTACGAACGTCCTGGTCGGTGGTAGCCGCGTTGTCGACGATGGAAACCAGGTCATAATCAGCGGACACGTTTTCCTATCCTCTCTCTTTCCTTTGTTTTCTTTGCTTCTCTCTGTACCTCGAGAATCGACTTGTTTGCTTGCTCGGTGCTCTTAGCGGAGAACGGCGCGCACGAAACCGACCAGCTTCTCGACGATGGGAATCACGTCACGGTGGGTCGCGTTGAATCTACGATAGGAGCCCGGTTGCGCGATAAGGGCGCCGATCATCTTGGCAACCAGCTCTGAGTGACACTGGCCGTCGAGAGCGTCGCGACGTCGCCCGGGTGGGCCGATACAGAAATCGTGTACGGGGTGCACGCCCCCGTGTGTCGTCGTGGTTCGACGATGGTTAAAATTCGTGTTGAGGGTTGGCTCGATAGTACGGCGAGGGAGGCGGGGTTTACGCTTCCATTTACACCCACGTTACGAAGGGGTGGACGAACGCTTGCGCAATGGGGCTGAAGGGTATCGCGCGGGGTTGACGAGACACGGCAAGGGAGGGCTGGAGGGTTGCAACCCCTACTACTGAAGTGGGTCTGGAAGCGGCGGCACCAGGTTGCTAGGTGGCCAGGCACGAACGTACCGGACCTCCTGCACTTACCGACCGGCGTTGTCGACGACGTAGTTTGCCCCGGTAACGACGTGCCACCGGTTCCCTTCCGGAACAAACCCTCTGTGGTAACGGTGCCCGTTTAGAGAGAGAATGGTCAGGGAATTTTGGCAGTAATGGGCCAAGGTGTTTCCATTATTCTTCGACCTGTGGACCTGTTCCTGCTGTTTTTCTGCATCTCGTTTTCCGCGCTTCTCCTCGTTTTTTTCTTGGGTCCTTCTTCCCCTGGGGGGAGGGGGCAACGGGGCTAGAGGATCGGAAGGAAGACGGACGAATTGACGGTTTCAATGATTTTTGGAATAGGTATTGGAGGGGGTATAGGCCTCGCATGGGATTATGACGAAGATAAATTCTAAATGCTCGTGGGTTACTTGATTTATTTTTCTCTTTGTCATCGTAGAATGCATCTTCTCAATTTTTAGATCAAACGGCAAAGCACGGTTTGCAAATTACTGAATTTATCGAATATTCTTCGCAATAACATTTTCAAGACACCGAACGAAACCTATTAACACCAGAACTACCAAGCCAGTCAAAATGACTAGTTTCACATTCCTCTTTTTTTTCAATTATTAACACATACGTATTGTTGCAGCAATTTACGATGACTTTCGATAAAACAAAATCACAATTACGTATCTCTATTTAATGTCCATGCCACCACTTTCGTGTTCACAATCTGTCCAACGTGTACTGTCTAAATAGTACACAATCATATCGATAGTTCCAGTGTTAATTCGACAGGTTCAAACAAAATCCATTTACTTTCTGAGCCGCGATCCTGCGACTTTGAAATAATTCAATCGCGTCTACGCTGAAATATTTCACGGCTGTTCACAGATTGGAAATGATATTCAACCGCGGTCGCAAGAAATCACGTTTTAATTCGCTGGTCGGCGATCAACGATCGCACAGATTTCCCCTGTCAATGGATATCATTTAATGGGCCGGTACTTTCGCCTGGCGAATTATAATAATTATACGGCCGTGCACGCTGTATGCGGCTCGCGCTCGCAGAGAATTACGCGATGACCCCGTTATTAACGCAATTTACATTTCGTTGCAATTACTCCCTTGTCTCTGGCCGGGATATAATGTCCACGGTTATTTCCATAAAATCTGCTCTGCACCGCGAAAGCATGAGGTTGTCTTAATTAATTGATTATTTACCGCAATTATAATCCTGACAAAGAAAGTTTACGATGTTACACGCTTCGGGGCGGCTTGCACACAAGCTCGTCCGGGCCCTGTTTTATATTCACGTCGCGCCACTCGGTACGTTTCGCGTTTTACGAGCGTGGAAATTGTGTCGACGAGGTGAACTAGTTTTCGATACGAATCGTTTCGTCGAATTAGGCAAATATCAGCAACGGGGTTCTTTTTTAATGCGAAACGTCTGCCGGGACGGATTGAATAATAGTTTGCGCAATTCACGTTCCCCCCCGATAACATTAAGTTTGTTTTTTAGGAACCGTGCTCATTGATTAATTTTGAAAGTTAATTTTTCGAAATAAACAGGTGATTTATTGAGTTAGAAAATTTCTTGAATTGCATAAATTGCGTTTTTGAAGTGTTGTAAAGAAATATAAAATAAGTTGTTTCAATTTGAAGCAATTTAAATTATGTGGAATGGACTTGGGCTCTTTCAAATTTAATAACAAATCTGGTTGATAATTTTGAAAATGGCTTAACCCCGTTTGTGGGAAGAAAAGCCATATTATTCGCTTAATAATTGCTATTATTTTAATATACTTAGATATACTTCAACAGTGTGACACATTGGTAACACAAGTTTTTTGAAACGCATATTCTTAAATATCTCAATTTAACTATAAATGGGCTTAGTTCACTTTCGAAATAGTCGGCTCATTTAAACAATGAGCGATACAAAAATGTTTTCTCTCAAATACGAGCCGTCTTCCTTTATTTTTCCCCCCGTTAAAAGGAAGTTTATCAAGGTGAAATGGATCGATTTCCTGTCAGCCGATTAAAAGCGTGTTAAGATGATCGATTTCGAGGCAGTGCCTCACGGAATATCGTGGAACACGATGGGGAGACAGGGCGATAAAGTTGAAAGTGGTCACGGTGCGTGCGTGGCCACATCGATGGCTCTCGTTTGGCCGCTTATGCCCGTGATTCACGCCACCAGGATATCCCGTACAACCGGAGCAGAGTAAGAATATCAGTCGCGACCATGGTTGTTACGTCAATCCAGCTGGCTCGAATCATCGTTATTCCTCTACAACGTTATCATTTACTCAGACATCTCTCGGACGTAACCGACTGCATTTATACGCAAAATAAATATTTCCTCCCCCGAAAGTATTTTATTAGACACTTTTTATCATGGAAAGTATTTTCATCTTTTGTTTTCGTATCGATTTCATAATTATTTAGCCGAAGGTCGCAAAAGGTTCGTGGTCTCGTTGGAAAGGGGTGAAAATTTTATTGCTCCGTTATATTGTTCAGGGTAGTGGCAATTTTTGTTGTTTTTTCAAGTTGGAAACAAATTTAAAGCGTATACCAATCGCAGAGAGAACTTTCGAATTTCTGCTGTTCCCGTAATATATTTTAGTGGTGAAATAAAAAATCGGTTTCTCCGACCGTTCCACTTTCCCTCAGCATTTGAATTTCCACTCGTTATTGCTAATATAGCGTGTCACTAATAATCTATGTTAAAAAGAAATTGGTCAGTAGTTCAGATCTACGATAAGCCTAGGATATCTCCAGCGTAGAATCAGGAGTTTGCGGTAATTTTAGTTTCCTAATCTCTTATCAGACCCTTTTTCTCTCCACAATTTCGTGCAAGGCTTCTATATCGAAGCTCCCCAAGCTGATGCAATCGACGAGCGTCGAAGGCTGAAAGTGGCTGCCGCGACCACATCGACAGCTCCCATTAAAGTGTTTATAACCGTGGTTCACGCTATCAGGACACCCTAGCTCGAATTGTGATAAATATTTTCTAGGTGAAGGGTCTGAACCGTTGGAAACCTTCCCTTGAAAACGGGAGCGCCACTTCTGTGGCAACTTTCGTATCTACGACGTTCGTTATATATCAGCTTTTTCAATTTAAGTTTTGCACCGACTGTCGACGCACGTACGTACGTACAGATATGTATCTGGCGAAACTTTTAGAATTTCGTGTCCTGTGATACCCTGTATACAATATCTTTCAATACGATATGAATATAATAATAATAATTGCAGATGCAAACTATGTTATTCTTGCATTGCAAGTATTGTATTTACCAATTTCTTTATCTAAAAAAAAACCATACTGGTGCCCAAAATTAAAGAGTGTATATCTTCGATCAGTTCGATACAAATATCCGTGCATGCAAGTACTTCACTGCTCCACACGGTTAACCCTTGTGTGGGCAACCAAAATGGTCAATAAGTTTGAAGCTTAGCTCCTTGGAATATTTGATTATTTTCTCAAGTGTCCAAAGAACGCAAATCCGGAGTGACTTCGCGTCTGTGTTAAAACATACCAAAATTATTAAACGAAGAGTTAATCAAAACCTGCGACACGTAGATGCGAAAACCAAATCTCTCGACTTCATTCCCCTCAACCCTACTCGCATCTTGGCACCAATCCGTCCCAAAACGACGTCCATTCGCGGCAACCCCGTGAACGTTCGTCGAACGCTGAAAAGTGGCCGTCGTAGCCGCTCTAGTCCTCTTCCATTAAACGTTTGCAGCCGTGATTCACGGTCGACGGGACCAGGCCGTTCTAGGTAAGACTCGTTCCACGTGCACGCACACACGTTTCAACGCTCACCTCGGCCATCCTTTTCCAATGGGGAACCCCCTCGATGGGAAGGCACGCGCGTGACACGCGACCACGCACGGCCAGCGGCGCATTTAACGCGCGATCGCTCTCGAGTGGTCCGCGTGCACCGACGAAGGGGGTTGGACGGGGTGTTGTCGCAGGACAACCACCCCCGGACCCACTCCAGCGACTCCGCGGCGGCAGACGTTAGCGACGTGCATACCTTCGTCGCGGTCCACGAACGGCGGATGTCGAGGTTGCCCCTTGGAGATGGGAGTCGATTTCAGGGATCGTGGGGTGTAGAATTTATTGGGTGAATCGGGAGGGTTTGCTGGTGTGGGTGACTCGAATGTATTTTTGTATTTTTGTACTTTCGGAAGGGTGGTCCTTGGTTGGGGAAAGTGGCTTTTGGTATGTCGACGTTTGAGTTGCTTTTTATTGTTGTTGGTATTCATTTTTGTTAACTGTGGATCCTCGGTATACTTCCGAATTGGAATAGAAAAATTTGTTTGGTATACGACCAAGGATCTGGACAAGGATATTCCAATGCATATTTGTTTTTATAACATTTTGTTTGTAATTCGTATAAGCTCCTGTTTTGCTTGGGATACTTTTTTCTGTATTTCGATAATGAGCAGCCGGTTAGATTTTTCCAGTTCGATTACGAAAGTAACGATAAGCTGATCCTGAGGGGTTGATAGGATTGGCAGGTGAGTGTGCCTTATCCAGGGAAAAAAATGAAAGTGATTTTTGTAGGAGGGGTAGGACGAGAGAGAAAGACTGTAATGCAAAGTGGATGCTCTTTTTCCTACGTTTGTTGCGTCGCGTCGTTCGGTTTTTGCAATATCTACGTCAGAGAATGCAATTTAGAGGCATTGAAGTAGAGAGAGAGAGAATAAGAGAGCAACGGTGGCGTGCCTGCCGTCTATTATTGACCACCCCACGGTACGTCGTCAGAGTTAAATTTGAATAATGAATATATTAGCACGTTCAGCCTGTCGCCTGATTTTGATACAAATCCTCGAGAGGCAAAATTATGGCGGACATATGGTGAGTCATTTGAACCTGCCGAATATGTTTCTCATTTATCGAGGCGGTGTCGAATTCTAAATATCGAATTCACATACAAACGTAAATATAAATCAGTATCAAAGGCTACCGAATAATTCCCAACTTTGCGCGCAATTGAAAAAATTCATTCGACAAAATTCTCGCCACGCAACTTCTTAAAGATTCCTTGGCACAAAAATTCATTCCCCCAACTCTTCTATCGTTACCATCAATAACATCCAAACCTATATATGGAGGGGTCGAAAGCCAATCAGTGTAAGTCCAACTTTCTCTGAAATAAGTTTCGTAGTTCAAAAACCTCTTTATTGGTCAAACTTTCAGTTGATGAATCGATTAAGTCACTATTTTCATACGTAAGCAATAGATGACGGTACTAACATTGCCATTTTTAGCAAAAATGAAAGAAGCCTGGAGGAATCGTAATTCCAGGGTGTCCTCGTAACAATAATAATTGTAATAATGACAGCGGCATTAATAACGATAATTTATTATTATTTTAACACTCGACATCTCAATCGTTGCATCTCGATCCAACTAATAATCCAATGCTAATCAAAGGAGCTCCCTTCATCTATCTCGGTTTAAACTCTAATGGCCTTACACTGATTGGCTGGAGAACCCCCCATATAATTCCTTATTATAGTTCCGCTAAGCCATTCGATTGAAAACTATGTTACTACATTAACTAAAACTATTACCAATTAACACTTATGTCGTTGCTGTTATGTATGTTCTTAATAAAATATCGCAAAACCGCCCCAGGTCTCGATTCTTCAAACAATTTTACGTCAATTCACGTTTTGCGAAAACAAATTTATGCAAAATATTTGAAATAACTAAGCCTTGAATTTGGTGACCACTTTGGTTGCTAACATAAAACAGCTTCACAGTAAAACCACAGACCACAAAGTACCTGCTGTCCCTAATTCCCGTACCTGTAAACCAATCCTTTTACCCCGTCATCCCCCAAACAGGCCGATCTCAGGTCCTCCAATATTCAAAACTCCACCCTCACCGCCAACCTAAACCCCCTCAAACCGTCCAACTCGCACCACCGTCACCATCTTCCCGATACACCGATTGCCTCAATCGAACCACTCCAAGCGGATTCAACCGTATCCAGCCGTACGAGTGCCGTCGTCCCCAGTCCCAATCGAACGCACCTACTCTGGGTCACTTGGAGAACGGCCGACGAGCGAAGGGGGCGCAAGGGAAAGACCTCAAACAAAACAAAGAGGGAAAAGTGAAAGAGGGAACGACACAGAGAGTGAGAAAGAGAGACGGGAGAAGCGTGCCGCGATATCCAGCGTGCATTATCTTGAGATACTGAAGCGGCATTACCGCGCTACTTTCGCCTCGGTATCGGTGCTGGGGCGACGAGTATCATTGTGCCCCATGAAACATGACAGGGCCGTCTATTGTACGGGAGACGCATAGCTACGCGGTGGGGAACGGAACGACAAGGGAGCCAGTTACCCCCGCTACGTTTCCGTCCGAAACCGCCACCCTTTGCCCCGTTCCTCCGGCTCCGTAACACGATAAGAAGCGTGTCAGTTTTGTTACGTTTCGGGACGATTGGGGACGCAGAGGGGGGTTGAGGTTGGGGGTCGAGGGGGACGTTTACGCGCGCGACGATAACCGTGGCTCAGGCGACAGATAATTCCTCGTATTCAATTTGTACAATATGCCGAATCCGATGCGGCCGATAATGGCACGCCCTGAACGAACTACTCGTGTTCAGTCGGCAGATAAGCGCCACGGAAATTGCCTTCTCAGGGGTGGTTCCTCTGTCTTTTTTCATTTCTTTCGCGGTCCCGTTTTTTGGTTTTCGGGCTGACAGTTTTTTCTCGGCGATTCCTTTGTTTCCTCGCCGGCGATGGAATCGGGATTTCGCGTTAGTCGGAAATTACAATATATCGCGGTATTCATTTTGTATAGATTCCATTTTCTATATGCTTTTAAATAAATAGATAAATATAGTTGGGCAGCTTGTCTGCAATAATTTTATTGAATTTTAGAGGGGCGATATTTGTTCCGTGAATTTTTCGCCGGGCAAACATTCAGGAAATTTTCTCGTCAACTTGTCGAAAGGGTCGCGGAGCAAGTCCGAATTCGTGAAACCTTTTATCGTGTATCTTTGCATAGCATTTTAAAGTCCGAAGCATTCACATGCGCGTTCCTGTGGCATGTTTGCCGACCTGCACCCGGCACTGGCACAATGCCGACGTTTACGTTTACCGAAACCCCTGTTTCGATTGTATCTCGTGCGATTCAATCGCGATAGCGTTAGTTAACAATAAGTGGCGCGATTAAAAAATCCCTCGACTGTTAAACATACTATTCTTTTGTTTAACACTAGTTCTACCAAGAGGTGTCGAAAGACACTTTTATCCCAATTTTATTAAATAATTTCTAATAAATATGCATCAATGCATCAATAAATATATTGCTCAAATTATCTATTGAAATCCCGGCAGTTCTGTCAATCATTTGCGTACAAACGCAAAGGTGTCCCTTGACGCCTTTTGGTCGAAACAGGTATACACAAAATCGTGGTAGAAATAGTATTAAACCTGGCACCAATTCGAAGCTGATCCAAATAGAAACCTTTTCAAAAATACATCCATCGCGAAGGTTTGAAGGCTCGACCAATGTCATTATTACTTCCCTCTTTCCGCCTCGCCGTAAATCGAACCACCCGATGGAACAGTAGCGCGCGGCGCAACAAAAGGAAAAGAGTCGCCTTCCACGAGGATGCTCAGGATTCAACGCTCGATTCGGTCAGATTGTCAGTGCCGCATGGAGAGGAGTTCCGTGAAGAGGCCGTGGGGCCCGGTTGTCGAAGCAAAGGCCATTAATTACGTCACGGAAGAACGCAGACGTTGGTTCAAACAAAGGGCCGTGCTTATAACCCCTCACCCCTTTCCCTGTCGAACTTGCCGATGCTCGTCGTTCGTGCACGCTTCATATATCCAGCCTAATTATGGCGGATTTCCATATCTACAGTCGCGCTGGACCGAACAACTTCGAGCTTTTGTTCCTGCCAACAGGACGTCCGCCTCCATCCGCTTCGTTGCTGCCCCCGGAAGCCGCGGCTAAGAGCCGTCCCGATAACATCGTGCTCGTTCGAATCTCCTCCTCGCGAAAAAGGGACGAAGGGGGGTGGAGAAGAAAAAGAAGCGGGCACCACGAAACAGGATGCTTCATTCTGTGGCCCGGGCGAATGGAGGACAAGAAACTGGCAGGGAGCTCGATGGGGCGCGGATAAATGAATAACGAACACGGAAACTCTGGATGCCTTCGCGTGCGCATCGTTTTCGGGGCGAGGCTTAAAAGTCTCGGGACAATTCGGTATTTTTCTGGAGCCGGTTCCACCGAGGGACAAAGGGGTTGACGGGATTAGAAAACGACTGTTCGGAGTGTTAATTAAGTGGCGACTGCGCGCGCAAGGGGTGGAATTGTGCATCCGGGCGAGCAGGTTTTATAGAAGCGACATTAATCGAACTTGCGCGATCGTCGGGCGACGATTGAGGGAAACGTTGAATACGAGTTTACTTTCGGATCGCATGCAGATGCGCGAGACAAAAGATAAAAGCTGGTTCACCTTGGAACGAAAATATTGCCACCAGTCGTCAAGCTTTCAAGGAACACCGAAACATTAATTCCACCCGCGATAACCGTCGAGCGTCAAATATCTCTCAGTGGCTGCGAGTTGTATTTCCAAGGATTACTCGCGCCACGACAAACAGACTGGAACGAAGGCAACAATTCCTGACGAAGACGTCCCAGACGCCTCTGCGGGTCTCCCTTAAAATCCTCGAAATTAATCACTCGCGGCGCGCGGCCTCGCGAGCTTCGAAGCACCCCGTTGCACGAGTACCGCAGCGGAGTTTTCGCGCTCCGTCGCGCCGTATCGGGCGCAGAAACCGGAAACGCGGGACGGAGAACGCGAGGGAAGCGAAGACGAGGAGAACCGGTGGAAACGGGTGTACAGATAGGCCGAGAGCGGCGAAAGAGAAGCGCGCGAATACGCGGGAAAAGAGGGAGAAAGATAGAGGGCGGAGAGAAAGTGAAACGACGGAACAACGGTAGGCGGGGGTGAAAAGACGATAGCAGAGCGGAGAACCGAGAGAGCAGAGGCATCCGCGCGCTCATTTCCGTTTCGGAGCCGTCGAGGGGGATGAAAAGGGGGCGCTAACTCGCGAGATATTAATTCCGTGTTAGCGCTAGGAGGGTTGCAGAGGCGAAAACTACGTGCCGAGGGGGTGGCCAGCCCTCCAGCATCTCTCGTCCTCCTCCGTTACCCTCGCAGACCATCCCACCCTCTTCTGTCCTCCTCCGTCGTACTCCCCCGTCCCCTACCTCCTCTGTGGATGTACCGTCAGCCTCCACAGGCTGCCACCCCTGCGATTCCGGCGCAACCCCCACGTAGAAGAGCCGGCTTGCCGGCGGGAGGCGTTACAAATCAGAGATTAGCCATAGTTAACTCGACTTGCGCAGTCAAACAGTTAATCAATAAACGATTATTTACATCGCGTGCCCGCAACCGGCGGTGGATGGCCCGGTGAGCGGGTATCTCGTTTTTGCGAACGGATAATGCGAATGAACGTTAGACGGTCCCTGGGACAGTGGAATGTATCGGTGAATGAATGACGGACTAGGCTGGTTCAGGTAAGGACACCTGAGAATGAGTTCGAAGGAAACGATGGTTGTCGAGCAGGGGGCAGGATTAATTGGAAGCGGAGTTTGTTTCGCAATAGATGTTGAGTAAGTGCGGAATGATTTTGATTTATGGGAAGGGATGAATTGTTCGCGCAGGGGTGTGAATGAGTATCGACATCGGAGCCAAGAAACCGTACTATTTAAAAGTTGTAACTGAAGCACCGCTTAATTGTTAACTGGGTATTGTGGAATAATTATATGCGCAATCGTCGTGCAAGGAAACTAAAGTAAAGAATACAAAATTAAGAACATTAAATTCGTTTAATTAAGTGCAAAATCAAAGTGACAAACACATCTCATAATAAGTAATGATTTCAAGCGTCGAGATAGTAGCATATAATCGACGTAAAAGAAAAACGAAATTGAGCAAGGAAGAAGCAAGCCAACGATTATTGCAAAATGAATTTTCTCTATTCGCCACAAAGAAGAGCACTTGCTGCATGCAAAGTAAGTCGATTGCGATTGCAGACGGACCTAATTCGGAGGAAAGTAATTTTTCTAACAGGCAGCGATTTTCTAATAAACTCGACGTCGACCCCGCCGCCCATTCTCGCCCACGCCGTGAAAATAATAGCCGAACTCTTTGCCACAGTGTGTAGTCCCAGGGTGGGCGGGGGTTGACTATGTTGAAATTACTACTATCGATCCCGCCTGCGTATACGCCGGTGCATACGCCGATCAGCATTTCGTATCTCCTCCATAATCTAAATGACTTATTCGCAGATTTTACATTCAATCTCCATTCGGCGGTGACTCGCGCCGCCTGAACACTCGTTATCTGTGACCCGTTTAACGAGCACAGAATCGAACTTGCGACGAGCAAGGCATCGATCAGATGTACCAGCTACTTTCCCGACCGTATCAAATTTCATAGCCGCCGTATATCGCCACCCTCGAGACCCTCCGCCATTTCATCTCACCTCCTAACGTGGCTTCGTTACACGCTAAACGACACCCCGTTCGTTTCCCTTTCACTCAAAAAAGTCCGACCAAAATCCCCTTCGAGTTAAAGGCAAGACCAATCCCTCGAGAGGCAGCGTCTTCTCCGCGGTCTTGAAGAAAAGGCTGACCTTGGATAACCTTCCCGCCTCGTCAGGATCTCGCGGATGTATCGCGGACGATCCCACGGTTCTCGCCAAGAGGAGAAGCATAGGTGACTAGCGGGGACCGGTGATGGTAACAAACGACGACGAGTGGGGCAGAAGCAGGGGTTGGGGGTGGAGGTAGCTGGATGACTGGCGGCGGAAGCGTCGTCATGGCGACGCATCGATCAGCCACCGCCACGCGAATCGAGTCGAGCTGAGGCCACATCGCACACCGTAGACCGCCACCACGCTGGATACACGCGTGCATTCACCGATACGCGGGTCTGCTGCGCCCACACCTAACGTACGGAGCACACGGACGACTCGTCACGACGCATCGCGACGCATCACGCCGCATTGTGTGCGCCACAAGCCCGCCTTAATTCGCCGAAGCCTCGACTGGATTCTGGCTGCGAGCGATACACAGTCGATGTTCTGACTCCGCTTCATCCGATCCGGTTGATACGATCCGATTGATCCGGTCCGGAAGGAGAAGAAATCGTCGTTCGACGGTCGAGGTCAGGGTTCTCGAGCTCCGGGAGCTTGAATGGACGCGGGGTAAAAGAGTTTGTTTTTCTTCCGAGGAATTAATTCACTCGGACCCCTAGAACCGGATGGGCAAGAAGTTGGGTTAACGCTGCTAATTATCGCTGGGCTTGAAAGCCAATTAGGGGAACAAACGGTTTATTTATTTTCGTACATCTTCGTATATCGTTCCCAAGGCATCGAGCAACAGTATAACGAAGCTGGCTGACTTATTTTGCCCACGATAGTCTTCAACGATGAAACAATCGAGTAGCAATTGGTACGCTGATATAAATAACACTACCTCCCTCGTCACCCTGCCTAAACCCATCACCTGAGCATCACCCTGCAGCAACATGTTCCCACCCCAAACCGGCAACTTCAAATCACCCAACAGCCAGCAATCTAGAGACTACAAAATCTACCGCGTGCTTCGACAAATCCCTGCCTCTTCACCTCAAAAGTGCCCCCTCCCCGTTTCCCCCAAGCGGAGCTCTATCCTCGGCAAGCAGTTCTTAAACGGGTCGTTCATGGTCCACGGAAGCAAACAAGAGCACCTGACTCCGAGGATCGCGCGATCTAGGTCTCCTCTCGGAAAAGGTGCACCCGAGGTCCGTTCGACTGCCACAGTTCAGCAGCTTCCGGTGGGCAGCCGGAACGGGTGTTACGTCGAGGCGGGTTGTCGTTGGCCGATCGATTCTCCAGCCTGGAGAAGCGGCCGTCGTCGTTGTCGACGTCTCGCGCCTCGCTCCCTGGCCTTCCAGTTCTGAGCTTGGACTGAATACCACTGATTGTCCTCCGCTTTCTCGCTCTATCGCCCTCCTCCCCTTTCCTTCGCCCCCTGTTACCCCGCCACCCTTCGCCCCGTGCATCCCTCTTTCTTTAACCCGCGACAACTCGAACCTCGGCTCTCCACTCGTAACCACCCTCGTCCTACCGCTCCACTCCAACCCCGAAACCCACCCCGTGGCACCCTATCCTCCACGGTGCCGTGCTACTCCTACCCACTCCACGATAATGATGGCAATCAGACCCTCAGAAAGGATTTCAGGAAATTCTCTCGCCTTTTTGTCGGCAGCCGGGGCGGAGGCGGACGCCGCAAACACCGGTCGTCATCGTCGACGTCGTCCTCCCGCTGGTAGTTATAGTCGTCGTTCCGCTTTCTACGCTCTCCTCTTCGCGCCCAAGCGATCCCGCTGCATCTGTGGCTTTTCAATCGCGACGCGGCTGCGAGAGTTGTCCTGTCGATACCGTGCCGCATTTCAGATAGGACACGCGCACCGATAGGCTCGCGCTGGCCTTGTTCTTGTTTTGATTAGAGTCGGCCGTGTTTATTGTTGCACGGATGCATAGGTGTTTGCAGAGATTCAGATATTTATTATAAGGTGGCCGGCGGTCAGAGATTTTTCGTGCATCGGTCGACGAAGTATTTCTGTCGCGGTCGGTCGGACTGCTTGACTACAATGTTTTCTGTGGATTACACGACTGCACTATTTTTTATGTAGCTTGCGTTCTGTTGTACACTATTTCTGTCACAGTGATTGCACGCGTGGTCGTGCTACTTCTGCATAGAATTATTTTCCACTGTTTTATAGTCACCGTGTATTACAGGTTGCTGTTGTTTGTCCTGTTGATATTTCTGCGATAGTCACGTGGCTTGCGGGAGATCATTAAATCGCATGAATTCCGTTTCGGTTTTCTAAACGGCGTGACTATTAGAGCGATACCTAAGGCTCGATTCTTCTAATGTTAAAAGGGAAGAAAATTCGACGCACCAGGGCTCGTTAGCCACGAAGTCAGTTTTAATAATTGCACCCGTCCCAGTTACAGCGGCCTGCTTCGAAATGATTTTTAAGAAAGCTTTTCGGCTGACTCGAGCTTCTTTGAGCTTGAGAATTTTAAAGAGCTATACTGCTCTCGATGAAAGCGCCCTTAATTACGAGCCATGGCATTTCTCGTTGCCGAAAGAGGCTTTTCGACAGGATCTTCAAATTTCCCCTGGTCGTTCCATAAACAAGCGAAATATTTTCTCCATTTTTTAAGAGGGCGAAACCAGGCAACTCTAGTATATATTTTATTAAAATTCATGAATTGATTCTTTTTTGTATTTTTCCACTAATAATTAAATGTCTGATTTCCCTCGATTCCCCCGAAAATTTTAATGAACCTTATGGTCTTACTAAATATCTCAAGAATAAATTATCAAGTCTGTCTAATTAATTTTTTTTATATGGTAAACGTGCGAATGGCAGGCTAGAAAATTTGTCCGAACCATGGACAATGCCGTTCGCTAGTTTATCGAGTGCTCCAGGAGGACTGACTTACTAGCAGCGATAAAACGCACGATAATTAGTTGCACCCCCGGACAGAAATTAATCACTCGACCGTGCTACGACTCCGCAGAGTCGCAGTTCTTTAGCGCGCCATGAATAGGGTGTTTTAGGGTGTTTCGTAGCTTGTTACGCGTTAATTCCTGGCCATTTTCACGAGCTCCGTGGCGAGACCAACGAAAATAGTGTTCCAAGGGACATAGCTGCAGAAAAAAACATGGCAAAGAAAGAATACATTCGTCTCCCGTTCACTCGTGTTCCTATTATGCATATCACGTTTCATCTAATTGACAATTGTTTCGGACTCTTCTATTTGTAATACAGTGCCAAGCATTCTCTTTTCTGAACTGTTAAACATTGAAACACTGCTAACGCAAGTTATTTTTGATTTGGCATTGCTTATGGTTATTACTTGTTTCTCTACAGTAAATGTTTATTTCGTGAAATTTGTATAGGCTTATAATTTTTACCGTGTATAAATAGCACCGAACTATTGTTATACTCTGAGAGCTTGTATTAGGGTGTGCTTTAATTTTTCTTTTTTTTTATTGAACTTCAAAACGTTTCAAATTATTTAGACAACATTAATATACGAACCGATTTTGAATCCATGTAGAAAAGGAAGGAACAGACTTCCCCGTTGCTATCGTTTGGCGCGGAGGATCGTCCGCTTCCGTTCGTGACGAAGCTACTTAAAATGCAAGATTTCGTGTACTTTGGGCCGACTACTTCGTTCCATTTAAGTGTTCGGCTACGTGTTCTTTGAATCGACTCGTAGGCCAGGGGAAACCTAATATCATTAGATCGATTCCGATGCCCTTTCCTTTCTCAAACTTTGCTGTTTCATCTTAATCTCGTTTCCATTATGCCAATCTATGCGATCAAATACCGTGTCCGATCGTTTCTAGAATAGCTGGGAACTAAAAGTAACACTGTTTACTTTTAAGTACACTGGTCAATTTATTATTGCACAGTACGTGTCGTATCACTAATGTCTAAAAAAAAACATCAATCCCTCCTCTTCTAAGCTCGATTTTTGTCCGTGTCTGCAGAAAAATGTATGCAAGAAGAGTAGCGAAAATCATAAATAAAAAGCTGCCCCCCCTGATCGAGACAAAGCGACTTCTTTCGCTTCCTTCGTTGAAACGACGAGACGAGGTGAGGGTTGCGGACACGCAGCGTGATCTGTTGCTCACGCTGCGGTGCACGCCGACAATATTGACTGGGAGGAAAGAAAAGGCCGAAAAAAGGGGCTGCCGTGGGCCTCCCTTTTTCTCGATGCTCACTCCCCCGCTTGGTCCTTCATCGACGGAACATTAAGCACACACGATAACGCATGATTAACTGGCTAATGACTTTCCCTTTGCCGCCCTCCCGCTGATTCTTTCCCTCCTTGGGGAGCTGCTTTTGCAAAATCATCGCCGGGGGGTGAAATGCGACCCCTCGCATTTTCCCGATAAGTGACAGACGTTTTCTCGTCCCGTTAATCGGTTGAATAATTTGTTACGACGATAAATATTCGGTCCCTTGATTTGTCGACGATCATGGCCAAATTAGGTGCAATTTTATTGAAGGTTTGGTTCGGTGTAAATAATATATTTCGGTCGTAATTGTTTCGTTTGACGAACTTGCTATAGGCGTTGGAAGTATTGTAATTGGTGGGATTTGCTTTAATAATTCAATTTAATGATTAATGAATAATGATGAATGGAGCTCATTTATTTCTCGCATTAAACAACGAATATAATTTTTGCACAAGTAATCGAAACATAGATTTCTTATAAAAGTCGACGGTATTTCTCCGGCAGTAGCTTTCAATTGACGCATCCGATTTATCAATGAACCTGGATTCATTCAGGAATTAACAGTAGACTTCAGTAGAACGTGGCGAGCAAGTCTGTCACAGAAAAGCTTCATCTTGTAGAAATACAAGAGCGGGGACGAATGCTGAGACATCTATCGCTGTACGAAGTGACTAAAGTAAGGGATGATTTCGGATGAGAGTGCCATCTATCAGAGCGTACCCCGAATTTGGGGGTAGTTATTCGCTAGTCGACGGTTTCGGTATTGATCTAAACTACTTGGAAGAAAACACCGAAACACAAATGTCCCCTGTACCTAAGCTAGCTTCCCGGTGATCTTCTTAACCGATCATCGTTAATTACTTTCTTCGTTATTCAATCAAGATAAAATCATACTCCCATAAATTAGCATTTCCGAATTTGAAATGCTTAGAAAAATTCAAGCGCGCACAGCTGAGAAACTATAACATTATAGTTTACATATCTTTATCATTTCGAAGCCCCAGCACCGTAATAAATATTCAAAATTAATTACCTTACAAATTTTTGAATAAAAAATAAATAACTTTAGCATTCGGGTAAAAATCTCGCAACTAAAATTAAACAAAATACGTTCACAAAATTCAATAAATTATTCCTGCCAAAACTTCTCCAATTTCTTCTCAAACATGTACGTGTGTACGCATGCATACATAATTACTATTTATCACATTTATTTCCCTCGTTTTACTATTTCATTCGCAAAACCTTACAGTCACTCTAAACCTCAAACATCAACCCTATCACTCTACAGCCGAATCACACTTTTATCGTACTTCTTCGTACCATTCCCATCGATGTACAACAAGAATCATCGTAATACTAGTCTCGCAGGTAACGAAAGAGGCTCGAGTTCCCGTTCGAACTTCCGTCGAGTCACGTGGACTGTCAGTGTTCTCCTTTTTTTCCCTCGCCCTTTTCTTCGCACCCCTTCTCCACCCACCCCTATCCTCCTTTTTTCGCCACACCGGCCGTCTCGTTCGAGGCCCGCTGGTGGCGAGTTAGCGGCTTAACGAGGTTATTTCACGACGTCGACTGGGTGGGCCATAGGTCGCGCGAGGATGAATAATGATCCACAGGCTGGCAGGCGAAACTTACTGCGCCACGTACGATCGTTGCATAAGCTGCAGGTTATATGGACGTGTGTAAAACTTGCCCCCAGTTGGATAACGAACAGAGATATATGGTTCGAGGAAATTCGATTGATTCCGTGCCACTTCGCGCGGTGTTCGAAAAACACTGTGCACGCGCGACTAACATTTTTGCCTCTTTTCCTTTGCCGATACAAGAGAATAGATGGTCATTTTAAAAATCGTAATTTACGTGTGAAAGTGCCATTGACGTGCAAATAGTTTCTTCTTATCGAACCCTTTGTAAAAGTAATGTCGTTTGAGGATCACAAAAATTCAATAACGCGTACCTGCTGCAATTTTCCGTACTTTTCCTTGAAAAAAATATATAACACGGCCAAAATATTAGGAGCCATATGCACATAGGGCTGGTGCAAAGCACTGTTGCGATATAAAAAAAGTATTCCCAAAAAGGCCTAACAAATGACTTCAAAAACTCAAATACCCCCTCAGTAAAAAAGATACAACATCCACCGAGCAACGAAAACAAATCGCAAGAAGAGAGAAGAAAAGGAAGGGAAAATAGGGATCGCGTGGTGATGCGAGAAGAACGAGAAACGAGAGTACCAGAAACGGACCAACGAATACGAAGATGTACCAGGAAGATAAAGCAGCAGCCCTTCGATCCCGCGCCACGCTCTTTGTTGCAAAGCGCAATAATTGCACGGGAGGGTGGCCTGTGAGCCGCAGGGGGTGGCAGCACGCGCCGGAAACGGAACCGAGAGTCGTGTGTCCCCGGCGTTCCCGGGCGGAACTATCATGATTAGTCACGGGACCTGCAATGAGCCGTAGGAGAACAGAAAGACACAACCACCCCTCTGCCCCCCCTTTTCACGGTGCTGGCCGGAATTCGTTCGAGCGCGATCGACCTGAACGGACCAGGAACGGAGACGCGGTCGATCATGGCCTGTTCGATTCGACCCGACATTCTGGGTTACACGGTGGTGTTGGCTGAAATTTTTTACCATTCCCAGAAGATTGGGAAAATCTGTTGAGAATTTACATGCTCACTGGTGTACACTTGTATAACATCGTGCATCGACTTTCGAGCGGTCGTTGTAAAGGGGTGACTTGGAACGTCGAATCAGTGGTGATTTGAGTTAAGAAACAAAATTACTTAATTCCGTGGAGATCATTTTTCGCGATGAAAAGCACCTTCAGTTTTGCATTTAATTTTGTAATGTAAGAAGAACCTTCGACAAAATCGGCTTGGGGATGCGAAAGTAAAGACAGTTGAGCTTTTAAAATCAGCCCGGGTAGATTGTCGCACGACTTTTTTTTACCGTTTAGAATACTGCAATAAATTAACGCACGAATAATTGCAGTCGTTGCCGAGCGATTCAATGTTTGTCTTCACTTGCAATGTGTGCCGGCGATAATTTTTCAACAATATTTCTCAAGGATAAGGTTGATTATATTTGTAATGTAAAGAATCGAAATTCACACTCGGGTATCTCGAAATCGCAAGTCGAGGGTCCTCTGAACGGATATCCGGGGTCATCCGAGCGACGTCCCCGAATTTCTTTAATGTATTCTTCCCATTTTTTAGAGGCAAGACAGTTACGATCCTCTGAACCTTAGTCACCCCTTGAGGCTGGGAACGAGGGTGGAACCAGTCGTAGTTGCCGGTAGCGGAAGCGAAGGGGCGCGCAAAGGTTCCCGGATAAAGGGCAAAAGGGATCACACCGAGGCGGCTGGCTGAACCCATAGCTTGACGAGGGCTGCTCGAGACCCCATAACAATCCCCCCCTCTTTCAGGGTTAACCGATACCGGCAATTATCAACGCGCCTTGGTCACCGAAATTCTCTCTTCTCGAAGAAAATCAGGACACAAGGGGTGAGTTTTTATCGAATAATTAATCAGGTATGTATATTTATCTGGGAATAACTATAACTGTGCGCATGGTGAATCATTCTTGGAGCAATTCGTGATCGTCATTTTTGGGGTGAAAATATTCGTTCTTAGTGCTGTTATATTTGAATTGTTTGAAGAGGTCGAAGAAATTCGTATCTATTTATTTAACGCAATCGCAAGTGATAGCACAATGGTAGTCCACTGATTTGTTGCCACGATTTTTTTGCACCCTATATTATTCAAGAATCCCTGTCTCGTTGGATTATTGCAACAATTTCTATTTATTTCATATCATTCACAAATCTACGTCGCACTGAACCAACGCACCGGGGCAATTTCTGTTTAATTAACGTTTCGCAAAAAAGCTATTTCACGTTGGACAGCCGCAGTTTATATTTCCCCGTGGGAAAATACCGCCGAACAATTTCGCGTTGCTGGCATTCTAAGTCTATGAAACTCTGTTCCACTTTTTGAGAGTACAATGCCAGGCGGCCTGGCATCCTGTCTTTCAGCCCACTCTATGCGCGCGAAATTGGTGTAAAGGGTGCGAGAGGCTCTTTTATGTTGCATCGTTTGTCTCGGGAGGTGCCCCATTCCGGCAATTAGACAGATGAGAGGTAACATTACCCTCGGCCACATAAAGTGTAGGCGTTTTCACGTTTTCCGGCGGGGGGTACCAAAGTGTCAGTCCCGATACTTTTCTCTGGTTTAATTGCGCGATACCCCCTGGTCGCCGCAAGTCTTATCGTTGGTATCGCGTACAAGCTGCGCGAGTGTCTGCGTGATAATGACGCGGTGCGATTGTTTCCAAGATATCGGTACTTCTGGGTAGGGAATGCATCTAATATACATACATATATACTTGTGATTATAATATTTTTCATGTCTAATAAGTATTACAGTATTGTATGTTTCTTGATCAAATGATTGAAACCCGTATGTCTTGTTAAATTTATTTGGCGATACCAATCGTGAACATTAATAAATATTGTTACCAAGATACATTAAATAAAGCTTCTCATGGATGAAACCACTGAGATGTTCTTTTACAATTACAATTTAATCCGCACGGTTATCAATTTTATTCACATAGCAATTCGAAGTTTCTCGTATCATTTTATAAATTTTATAAATTATCCAGAAAGTAACAGACTCGCGTACGATGTGTATCAGCAATTCCGAGTACATAATTGAGGCGTCGATAGAGTTCATTTTTTCAACGGGTCGGTGGGGGTGGTTAATTTTGCTGAGCCGGCTGCTCGATTTAGAAACACCCTGTACGATAGTCCCGTAACCTTAGGGGTGGTTCAGTGGAGCGTGCACGATCGAACGTGGCGTAAGTCCTGTGAACCTTAAAAGGGCTAACCACCGTGCGCCCTGGCAAACAACACGTTGTCGGCATGCGCGTCACCTCGTTTTGTCAAACATCAATTACCAGAGCAAACAAGGCGGGTTGGTGCTCGACCAGCAAACATTAAATACATACGCCTCTCTCGGTCTTGCTGACACAATATCCGATATACAATAATGGACCGATCCACCGCGAAACGTACCCTATTCGACATAAATAAAAACGTTTAAGAACGAGTTTCTAATCGACCAGAAACTCGATATTTCTAGCCTCTTCGAGACTGTCGAACGTGCAGGGAAGAAGATCGACGAACTGCCGATACGGTGCAAATATTAATCAACTCGTCTGTTCACCCTCTTCGCCATTCGATGGCCCAAAAAAAAACGCCGACGAATTTTCACGAAGGGAACAGGCCACGACTTCACCATGGATTTCCTCTTTGTCGGCGGCAACGAAACCCCGACAGAATTATAGCCAGGTGCCGTGAGCGTGGGTCCACGGCACGAAATGGTCCGACTTAAAATCCAAGTAGCCGAGCATCATCCCCCCGTGGTGTCGTATAGATACCAGCGGATAGCTGGAAACCTCAAGCAACCGGAGAGGATTTCGTGGAGCAGACCGAGGGAAAGAGGGTGGCGCAGAGAAGGACAGAGAGGAAGAGGGATAGATGGAGGGACAGGAGGGATGCTGGGTTGGCAAGGGGTGCATCCGGGATCTCTGAGGGTGGCGATTCGTGGGGCGGTCGGTCGTCATGGATACGTTCCCGGCTAACCCCTAACCGCTCCTCCTCCCTTGTCATCCACATTTTCGCGACTACGCCGCCATCATCGACCCACCATCTTGTACCGAGGACCGACCACGATATCTGGCTAAAATTTTTCGGCCACCCGACGACCCGAGGAATCGACCAGCCGGCCGATAAGTCGCGATCGATGAACGGTTTCGAGATTTCTGGGATCGTTGGACCGTTTAGATCCTCGTCTTGCGATTCTTCGCAATCCTCGCCACCCCTGTGTCGATTATTTTATTTCGGCGTTGGACAGAACTGACAAGGGTAGGCAACTCGAAAATACAGAAACATTTGAAGCTTTGCACAAATGTGATTCGTATTGTGCTAACAACGAAACAATTTTTATTTCCTGCGGAAAAACGGTCCTGCGGGTTGCAAAGAAATCTTGACGGTTCTTATTATCGCGAATAATTAAGAAACTGTTGAGATACAGGGAAAAAGTTGAATTAAAAGTTGGATAGCTAGAAAATTTCTCACATCAATGTTAAAGACCATAAAGGGGTACTTAACTTTTAATTTAACTTTTGTCCTGTATCTTAAACAGTTTCTTAATTATTCACGATAATATGAGAAGATTTGTTTGGAGGGGTGTTTTCACCCCCAGGACCGTTTTTCAGCAGGAGACAAACATTGTTCCGTTGTTAGCATAATGCGAACTATATGTGTGCAAAGTTCCAAATGTTTCTGAATTTTCCAATTGCCGAACTTCCCTTGTGAGTAGTTCTGAAAATCCATCACTGTTTTACGTTGTTTTTTATGTTTGTATGTTCGACTATCGAATGTTATTCCCCCGCGATTTCATTCTTCCGCGTAAATTGAAAGTGACGATTGAATTGGAAAATGGGAAAATGTTTTCCCGATCTGTACGTTCCGTTAATACTTCATTGCACCCCTAAGTATCTCGAGAAGTGCACCCCTTTAAACCTTCCTCTATTTAAACCAGTTGCAGTTCCATTCATTCGCACCAAGAGCAGAGTGCGTCCAGTTGTCAATAACAATTATCCGCAAAATATTGTCCCAATGCAAGCATCCCAAATAAATATTTCACAGTGCCAATGAGTATCTTCGGCAGCGCACCACCGCCATTCATTCTCCCGTTTCGTAAATTTCGCCCGAAAGTGCAGCCCTTCGTTCGCGATACAAGCACGGAACGACCGTGCGAGTAGAAAAGATGGAGAACGGTCTGGTTGTGCGAAGTTTTCCAGCGAACGACCGATAAATTCCCTCGGAGCGAGCAGGATATTGGTGTGGCCATGGAGAGCGACAGTCGACGACCGTTTTGCTCAGTTGGCAGCGGTGCAACCCTCGTGCAACGCACCCCCGACGTTGCGCCGCGTTTCCCTCCACCCTTTGGCGGGGGGGCGTGGGTGGTAGATAACGTGATTTACACCGGCCGGGTAATTAATGTCCTCGGCGACCGGTGCTTTAAAAAAACAATCGGAAATCGGCGACAACGAAGAGCAACAGTCGGGCCGCTTGGTATCGCGGCTGCCACTCGCCTGACAAATTCTCTCGCCGGAGGTTTCCTTTTTTCTTTTTTCTTTTTATTTATTTATCTCTATCGCACTCGATTAATTCTTTCTTCTTCCGCCGGGTTTCTATCTGCCACGGGGTATCGACGACGCCAGGTGTCTTGAATTCTCTCGCAATACTTTTGCCCGCGACAAAGGTGTCTGAAGGCGCTGCGAATTTTTCACCCTGGAGGACGGAACAAGAGATTTTAATGTTCCTCTTGAATTTTAAGCAATGGGAAATTTAATTTTACCGCGCTACTTTAATCTTCTGCAAGCACTCGGGGTGTATTAAAGATGCAGAATATTATAATAGCGTTTCGAAATAACTATTAAATATTTTTATATGTATCGGCAGAATCTCTCCTGGACTTGTACATGTTTCCCCTGATTTCTGAATCTTCCGAAGATTTGTCTGCCAACGAGAACGATCAAGAAAAGAAATGAAATACGCCCAATAATACTTGCCACTTATTTTAATAACCAGACACGTGGGAAAGAATATCAGAAACGTGAAGATCGATACGTTCGATTAGATGGTAGATTTCTGCGGCGTGCGAAATCCAGCCACTCGATCTAATTGCCCCGACCAATGACGTTAACCTTTCGATCGCAGTGCCTGATTTCGCCGATCGTGCCGGTAAATTGTATTACTGGGCTGCTCGCTTAACGGAGCGACGTTTCCCATGTTAATCGTGGGTCACGCAAGTACGCGTGCAAACGCACACGCAACACAATTACGTCGAAGCTCGTGTCGAGACAAGTGGTACAGGGTGCGCAGACAGACGTTGCGGAGATAAAACTACGTTCGATACGATTTTCATTTCACTCCACCTTCGAATCTATTCACTTCCTAGACCATTGGTGTGCTGTTATTTAAATAATGCAGATATGGTTAATCGGAGATGCGGTACAATTTATGGGGGATAAATTATTGCATTCAAATTGAGTGGAAACCGCGGTTATCGAGAAATTATATTGCATATGTATTACGTAAATTGGATTACAGGTAAAATATTAAAGAACGTTGCGGTGCGCTGAAGGGAAAAATCGAAACAGCCATCGCGTCACCTGAGCGGAAAAGAAATGTGAACGCTTGGAAACGGAATGAAAAGCAGACAAATTTTTTCTTTCATGGTGTCGTTATGACGATACAAATGGTTCTATTTTTTTTTATCAAACTCACCGGTGATGGAAGCGGTCGGTGAAATGGCAGACGGATTAGCACGTGGCGGCGGTGAAAAAGCGCCGGACAGGTATCCACCTCGATCGGCTAAGGCTTGTTTCGCCTTGTCGACGCTTTCTTTGAGCCTCTGGAAGGTGCTACCGCAGGTAAGGCCGCGGTACGGCCAATTTTCCTGCTTGACACTGGCCGCGGTTACACCTGCGGCCGCGGCCGCGGCTCCGGCTCCGGAGGCGCCTTTTAATTCGAGCGCACCTGCGTACGAACAGCTAGCGCTGTCGTACATCACCAAAGAGCCCCTAAAAAATTTCGAAAATTCCTCGTTAACATCCGTACACCTTCCTCTATGTCGATGGAACCTTCCTCTACATTTCTTACAAATGAAGAAGCGAAGAAGGGAACAGATATCTCCGTTAATATTTTCTAGAGAGAAAAAGAATGGAGCACAATTCTTTTTCTGCACATTAAAGAAAATTAATGGGCACGTAATGAAAGTCGCGAAAGAAACTTGAATAAAAGGGTCAAGTAGACCGAGAATGATATTCTGGAATACGCAAACTTTCACGGTGTACTGTGGAAGTTTGCGATAAAATTATTTCGCTGGAGAAAATATAAAAAATAGGTGAGAATCTGTGGACAATGAACAGCGTTAACAGAGTAAGCATGAGCTACTGCAACTTTTGACAGCACTCGCGTATTACAGTAGGCAGTGTCGTTAAGGATCATTAAAGGACCCTCGAAGCATCCGGTAAAGTCACGATCGAATTAAACCGAATGGGCGTGTGCGCAAAAGAGATTCCTTGCTCGTAAACGAGGCGGTGGTCTCGTGAAATTTATTCCTCGTCTGACGAGTGAAACGTCTTCCACTATCGACGAAACGAGAATGCTAACACACACGATTAAGATTGAAACACACGCGAATAAGATGGTCAACTAGAAATGATCCACCATTATGGTTATCGTCTCATCCATTAAATTATTTGTCTTTAACATTGAAAACGTAGCATCGCCAAAAATCTGCCCTAAAATTCATACTAATTTACTGTTTAACAATAATTTATACGCGATATCGCGAACATGTGTCATGGGTAACTCGTGCGACAAGATCGGTCTCTGTTAGCAGATTATGGAGATCATTACCTAAATCCCGTATCTGTAATCTCTCCATTACGGATTATCTCGAATCGTGACAGTACGCTGACGTACCTAACGTAAACAATATCTCGATCAATTAATCAATCAATGCTTCCTAATCCACTCGGGAGCAGTCTCAAATTTTCAATGACTTATTTCACAATTGAAAACCCAGATCTAACTAAATTATTAATATCAGCACACCATAAATGTTCTCGAGTGCAGGGAATATTAGATTATTCCACATAATATTCAACGTCAACAAACAACTTGCCTAATTAATATTTCTCTAATAAATAAATTATTCCAGGTCATCAAGGAAGCCACTGCAACACGTTCTTTTACAATGTAAACGAATTTTTGCTCATTCTCAGTATGTAGGTATAATATCTTTTACATATATTCTAGAATGAGATGAAGTCTCGAATAAGAATCGCGAGGAAACTTCGGAATCCGATGGCACAGGTGATCGCCGCGCAGGAACGGCTAACTGGAGGCAGATTACGTGCGCGTAACGAGCAGGGAACTCGTAATCGATCTCTCGTAATTTAGAGAGGAGCAAGTGGCCGCATCTGCTGGTCGTTCTGCATTTTATCACCGCGGCCTCCAACTTATCGCGTTCCATCGGAATTCCGAAAGCGATAGACCGGCGAAATTTGCATGTTATCGTCACGAACACGATCGACATCGATTACCAACCCCTTTCGTCCCTCCCTTATAATAATTCCCCCTCAAGAAACGACGAAACTAGTTCCAAATAAACTGGAATCCTATCAAGTCCAATCACGAAGGTCTACGCACGGTATCGACATTTTTAAACAAAATCGCACGTTCGATAAGTCCTCCGCAACAAAGTTTCATTTAAACATTTTCCATTTGTGTGCTCGGACAGTCTTTCGAGTTTAAGGGGACACGGGGACATTTTTGCGAGCGACTGTATCGCACCAGATCCGTCGCTTCCTCCCGCGAGTTACGTGAATTATTCGGCCAACAGGAAACGAACAATGACTAGACGAAGAACGAACGCGTGCTTTACCTGCTGTCGTTGCGACGATGTCCACGATAAATTGCGAGCTGCACACCGTACACGCCGACCATCGGGTCGTTCTCCTCGATTCGGTAGCGGGGGGTGGAAGTGTTTTTCACGGGAAAAATTGATGGTGTCCGCCTGGTGTTAATCTGGCTTCTTACGGTGCATCGTTTATCGTCGGCCCCGTCGACGACGTCGGGACGCGGTTTCGCTGGAAAGCGGCGGAAAAACAGCTTGGAACGGCTTGGAACAGAGCGAGCTGCGCGGATGTTCGCGATGTATCGAGGTCAATTTAATCACGTTCACAAAACTGTCACATAATCACGGTGCACCTCCGGCGGGCCGGGTATACGGTTTCCGCGTCCCGTTTGTTAGTGGGTACTTGGCAATTAACTCTGCTTCTGGCCCGTTGTCTTCTTGCGATATTGCTTATGATGTTGTATCGCAATTTGTTTTTTATCAGTCAGTTCGACCGAGATGCTTGGCTACGAGTGCCGTGGAGCTCGTTAGAATTTATCGTTGGCTCTATTTTGCGGCGTTCTGATAACTATTGCGGTTCGTGGATTGCATTTGCGATTGTCCTTTCTTTGATCGATATTGGGATATCGTTCGATGATGGTAATTTTCGGCTTCGGGTGCTTCTGTTCATCGATTTCTTCTGAGATGTCGTCTGTCAGAATTTGACAATTGGTGGTTCTATTCTGCGATCTTCTTATGGTACTGGTTTATCATTGTCCTGCTATACTTTAAGTTAATTAGCGAAATTCTCCCTTAATGTTCTGGCTGACGGTAGGGTTGTGGTGTGTACTGGACAGGTAATATTTATTCAATTTACCTTGCCCTCTTTCATCGTTGATCGGTGTTACTGTTTCAAATGTTTTAATCACCGGCGGTATACCAATACCTGGCAGCTGGTATTCCTTCAATTGGTACGATCTTCTTGTTTCCCCGATTACGTTAATCACACCCGTCAAGACGATCCTAGATCACTCGAACACAAATATTCGCCCACCGCATAATATTTACCTACACCCGTATCAGCGACTGAAATCCTTATCACCTACACAGCATCCCCGTTCGCGTTACCAAGAATCGTCAACATCGTTCCCCCCTCTTCAGAGGATTCTTCTAAATTCCCGCACCAACCACCCACGGCAACAAACACCAACCAATGTCCCCGCAATCTTACAAATGCTCGACTCTCGATCGACGTTCAATCATCGCCCATCTACAAACGATCATCTTCCTCCTCGCCCACCGTTGCCGCGTTCCAACCAGCGACCAGTCGTCTCTCCAGCATCGTGATATCTCTACGAAATAACGAAATAACGAAATAACGAACCGCGAACCCGACAGTGCCACCCGACACGTTCAATGGCACGTTCGATCACTGGTGGGGGCGCGTGGCCGACCAAGTGCGATCTGCTGGCGACACGGTTACGTCGGTTATCGGCTTGCGAAGGAGGCTGGACCCGATATCAAGAAGAAGGTACTCCGGGCAGGTTGTCTCGCGCAACTGCGGCCGCCGCGGCCAGCAAATTGCCTGCTTCCGGGCCTCATTACATCACTCTGTTACTCTGTTAACGCTCGCCGGAAACCCCTCTGCCTACCTCGTCTAAACTCTCTCGCCATCTTTCTTTCTCTCCCTCGACGTGTCGCTCTCGATCCCTCTCTAACTCTCGCTCGCCTGCACGTACCTACACATACTATTTAAATGCGCTGCGCCGCGGACGACGCGGCCGCTCTTCGCGTACTTGCACGCGAACGAGGGAGAAAAACGATACTTGGTCCACCTTGCTGCCTTTTCGTTCGCTGATTCGATGATTGGCACACTTGCCTTTGGACGCCGCGGACAGGAACGGGGATCGTTGCGCTGTTTCGTCGGGTGGATCGTCGATCTTCGGCGGACTTTCGCCGAAGTTCGACGGAATTCGGGCGGTGGTTGGTTGACGTCAGTTTCGAATGGCTTTTGTAGCGAAAGTCGGTGGATTGGGGCATCTGTGTGTTACGATTTTGGACAGGGAAATTGGTCGAGATTGTAAATGGGGAATCCGAGAAAGGAATTGAATAGAGATGTTCGGACGTGTAAGATTATTTGGACCCTGGCGATGCAGTAGAACGTGTACAGAACATTCAGCTTTCTTTTTCGGACAGCACTCCTTGGGCGGTATTGGTATGGTGTGTTCAATAAAATAACTATGATATTTTTCTCAATTTGTGTATTTAAAATAGCTCTGAACGAATGTCCTCTCTCTATGAAATGCTCTTTAGAACTAAACGAAAAAACCAAAAAATTGGGGTCTACTTATACCTACGAATGCGCATTGTCTGATTTTACAATCTAGGCCCTTTTGATTCTCCAAGCCCAGACCCATCTGGTTCTCTTACTATCTGTGTTAGTAAGACATTTCTAACAACGCTGAGACAATTTTGCTACAGCATGATATATTACATTTACTATCACTAGGAAATATCCAACAGACGGGATATTAAAAACTGATTAACAGAGAGCATGGCAATTGTGCGTTGACACTAGAACTATCAGACCAGTTGAAATGCCTAGTTTCAGATTTCTTGCTGGAAAATTATTAACATATAGGTATTGTTGCAGCAATTTATGATGACTTTCAATAACACAAAAAGCCTACCGGTTGTTCTAGTGCTGATTAACTAAACGCAGAGTGCAAAGTTTTATACGTGCGCGAATTCGAGCTCCGATTTTATGGAACGGTTTCTAACTTCGTTAAAACTGTCGTAGCAATTAAAGAATTATATCTCGGTGAAAAAATATGGTTGCGAAAATTGCAGCAGTTTGAATTGCAACTAAAATAGTGGGTGTGCGATATCTATTATTAAATTATGTATAGCTGTTGAAGAATAATCAGAAGTGATTCAACAATCGAACTAATCTCTAACTTTATTTATTAAACGAAGATGTCACTGTTTTATTGGCGAAAAATTGAATTCGTTACGACCAATTGCGACAGCATGTTTTTGTAATACCACAGACTTCTCGTCTATGTGGCTGCACCGATACGAAAAATACTGAACTCAGAACGATGAGATATTTTTCAAACGCAAAGCAGAAATTCTAGTACCAGCCAGAAAAAGCGGAACCACTTCCATAATCGCGATCCATGTTTAATACATGGAGTCAGTTCATCGATGGAAAATGAGGAGAGGGAGCGAAACACCTATATTACCTGTACGAGGCGCGCTTCCTCTAAAAACAGGAATCCATTAATGACAGAAATAGAGGGGGACGATAATCAGAGAACACGTTACAATAAAACCGAGACTTCGTTACTTCGCAAGATACTTCGTGGAACAAGAAGAATAAAATCGAGAGGAAAAATATTAAATCGTGTCAGGAATATTGTCGTTTGCATCCCGCACGTTGTTTTTCGTCCGCGTACCTAGTGCACCCGTTTTTCCTTCAATTTAAGTGAACCAGCCGACACGATTGTCGGAATGCTTACTATTTAAAGAAAATGTTGAGCATTACCATAAGTGAAACTGAGTTGCAACGGTGTCTAAGCAGAAATAATAATGTTAATAATTTTGTGAATTTGATATTTCTAGGTGACTATTTCTAGTTTTTCGTTTAATGAAACTAAACATTTAAGTGCAATAGGAATGAAAGATTTTCTTCAACTGCAATTACAATTTTATCGTTTCGAAGAAATTAGAAGTCGAACGATATAAGCACAAAAAGAAATCAGGAACACTCATTATATTCAATATGAATATTCTGGTTGAAAACTATAATTAATAGCGAATATGATTCGTTTAATAAATCGAAGACGCCTCATCTAAACCGATTACGATGCACAATAAAAAAAAGAAGCACGCTGGATGTGGAAAATTTACGAGGCGTTAAAAAAATGAATAACAACGGCACGAGGCAGTGAAAGAAACGGCAGGAAAAATTGCGGTAATTTAGCGTTGAAGATACACGCCGGCCCGGTTAATACGCGAAACATGCGTGCGGACAGGTGAGACCGGTGTACACAAGGGCGTGTATAGTGTGTATATCATAAACGTGAACCACTGAAACGCGTGAAAAAGGAACGAAAAGAATATCCATCGCGGTTTTGTTTTTTTTGTGTTCCGTGGTTATTGGAAACTTGGTCACCGACCAATAAATGTTCCAGCAGTTCTACCACTGCGATTCGCTAAATCATCGTAGCTATTTTTCAGGAATAAATGGTGAGATAATAGGTGTCGTTGATCTTTTGCTGTTTTACTGCGTGGTTAGAATTGTAAAGGTATTTGGTATATAGTATGGCAAATAGTATCAGTACAATAATTGCAATTAAAATTGTTTGGCTTTTCTATTAAATCAATTTTGGAAATAAGTAACAAGAACGTAGAGACTTATTCTAAATATTTATACTGTTGCAATTGGGTCTCAAATTTTCGTTTCATTATTATTCTATTACCATTTGCAGAAAATATGCACTGTTTCCATTGAGCAGCAATCAGTTTCGCCATTCGTCGACTTAATTTCTTCCTTGTTTACAAAAGTATCGCATTGTAAAACGAATTATTACAACCGGCGGCGTTTGAATGAAATTCTGCGACAATCTAGCTTCTTCGCTTCTCGCTTATTATTCTTATTTTATTTCCCACCACAGTACTATATTAATTGCCAACAATTGTCCCCACAATAATTTCCATCTAAATCCACAATAACTCCTCGAAACACCTGAAACCACCGATATCCAGCACCCGGATACTCCACCAAACTGTTACTCAAAAACACTAATCAGCCGCTCGTTGGCCAAATCGGTCGACTCCACAAAACAAAAATATGGAAATTTATTTTGGACATAGAAAGTGAAATCAAACGCTTTGACTACAAAATTGAAAAATCCCCAAAAACTGGAGCCAATTACCCAACCTCGAACAGAACAAAAAGAAAGCAGAATAAACACCCCAGCTTACCGTCAATGCGGGGTCCTGCGTGTATCCTTATCCAGCACTGTCAGATCCAGTTCTCCTTGCACACCAGGCTCCTCGAACCGTCTTCCAAAACCTTCACCTTCTCACTTCGAATCAATCGAACCGACCCTCCACGTACTCAAACAGTCCACCTTAATCCGGCCCAACCGAAAATAATACAACCGGTCTACAAAGGAGACGTTCCCAATAAACGATCGACCACGAGCCCTTCGGACCGGCCAAGAACAATCGCCGCGACGCCTACGCAACCGTGCTTAGGTACGATGGCCGTGCGTCGTTAACCAAACGGATTACAGCATTCGGGGGATGTAACGAGGCTGCGAGGAACGCGTGGACCACCGTGGCGAACTCGGCCGCGATGCGACGGACGCACATTTGGCAGCGTCGTTATCAGTCGCGGTCCGACGATTGGCTGTGTATCGGAGCCTGCGCCGGGACGCCGGGAGAGAGGGTGGAGATGGCGTCGGAGGAGGTAGGAGGGTTGGTAGTCGCTAACCCCCGTGCAGGGCTTCGGCATGAAGCGGCTCCTTAGAGGCGGGATCATCCACCAGGGTGGATCTTTCCTCTCCCTTCCTGCGTGCCTCTCCCTCTATGTCTCCTGTCCCGCGTTCGGACCGTTTCCACTTGGAGACGTCTGTCCCCGTCTTTCGTTCCTGCCTACCCGCGGAACGCTCTCTGGGTCGGGTTTGGGGGGCTGGTTTCACTTTTTCTGACGTTTTGCCGAATATTTCTGTGTCTCTGGAGTTCGTTTTATGTTACGGTTCTATTTTTGACGGGGGATGATTTTGCTGTGCTGCGAACCTCGCGGCTAACTTTTGTCGCGGCTTTTTAGGATTGTTTTCGCTGTTTTTGTTTCGGCCGTTTTTGGAATTCGCTGCGTGTTTGGAGTGGTTAAGAACGGATGATCATTTTTTCAACGGCACTCGGTGTTTGGGAATTTCGTTTCGTTTGATTGTTTCGTTTTTACGCTTTATTCCGCGATTGCACGATGAGAATTGTTGCACGCGGGACATAAAGCGTGGGATTTGGCGAGCGTTGCGAACGACTGTCGGATCCTGGCATGGATTCAATTGTATATTTTTCTTTTACCCCCCGATTCATCGGAATTTAATCGTTCACCTGTTAACCAAGCAATACATGGCGACTCGTCATCTAGATTTCAATGCTGCTGTTCCCTAGCACTACACACTTTTGCTAGTTGCAAACGCATTCTTACATGTACAATACACTTCGTTCTCAATACAAAAAATGGGAACACCTACCACAAGATATTTTTTGCATGCTTCTGGCTTCCTCGTGTATATAATTGACGAAACGATCGTCGCACATACAATTTCCCTCTTTTGCACAATAGTACTAGACCTAGAACAACATCTTCCAAATAGCCGATATCAAATAGCCGATATCAAATAGCCGATATCAAACGCGATTTAAATAACCACCCACCCAAATATTTCCACGAGCGTCGCGTAAGTTTGATCAACTAAAAAGACCGTGTCGTGCAGAAACAATTGTAGCTATTTCAGTGAACTAATGGCATGCCCAGGCCAGTTCGTGGATATTCTATTAATATGTATCAATGGTATCGCATGGATCTTTATGCAAGGTCACGGTGCGTGTGTGCCCGCCCGTGTACCGGGCATCTGCTTGCACGAAAATTATCTGATCCATGGCGTGCAGCAACAACGGGGGCGCGACACGCCGGACACGTGGCCAGGCCACGATTTTCAAAGGGTGCTGGCGGCCAGCCGCCGGTATATATTCGAACACGTCGCGATAACAATATATCGTTATCGTCGTACTCGTTAACCGAGCTCGATCGGCGTAAATTCGCCCGGCGTCGACCCGAGCTTTTCATTTCTCAGATCTTGTTACCCTTACCATGGGACCATGGTGGCGTTGTCTTACGTCACGGTGGTCGTGTTTCATTTTGGTGGCGGTGACTGTTGTGTGTTGCGAAAGCTCGGAACCTGTGAACCTATGCTGCCCCTTCGTTCGAGAAGATGACTCGACTTGTTAATGATTGTTTAACACTATTTCTACCGAAGGGGTTGAAATACACCTTTCGAGATTTTCGCTTAAAATTATTATTATTGGATTAGTCGTTTTTCTTGGATTAAATTTATGACTCTTCTGTAATGGTTGTTAAACTAATTATGCGGTAATAAGGGAAGAGAAAGTTCTTCCTTATCCGCAAGATATTTGCCTTCAAACGTAAAGGTGTCAAAAGACACCTTTTGGTCGAAATAGGTATACACAAAACCGTGGTAGAAATAGTGTTAAACATTTTGGTACCTTGCTACGGGTGGCAATAATTACAGTCGTGGAAGTGAAGAAAGCTGATCTCAACGTCTGATTCTACTGCAATTATACCACTGTTCCTGTATAAATTGTTCCAATATTTCCAAACCCATCTTTCTCGTACTTTTCATTGAGATTAATAGGAGCAATTGAACGAAATCCAGGTGATAATACGTGGCACTCATATTTCGATTAAATAATAATATTATTTGTAGCTGAAATTAAACCGGACAAAAATAATCGTCGATAAGCTCGATCGACGTAAATTCGCCTGTTCTCGATCCTAGCTTTTCGTTTCCCAGATCCTGCTACACCTACTCTAAAATAATATCGACGATACCGTCGTCTTACCATCCACCCTACCTCCCCCGCGATATCCATGTTTCATTCCAGTCAAGCTAACTTTTCTATCGCCAGAGTTCAAAGTCAATAAACCAGCCCGAACCACTTTCTCAAAGACGATGACTCGCCGAGCCGTATCTTCCACCATTCTCGAGCGACTTCGGGGATTCATAATTTTCACCCTTTCCCTCCGCCCTTCTTTATCGCGTCGTACGTTACACGTCTTGCTCTGGTTCCGTCGATACCTCCGATCCGCTCAATGGTCGCAATTAAAACGAGAAGAAGGGCACGTCGAGCAGCCACGTTAACGTGGAAACGATCGACGATTTCCACGGGCGGAAGTAACGCGGTTCCAGCGAGTTCGTGTACACGAAAACGCACTCGCCAATGGCCAGTACAAAAGGTTCGATGTTTCTCGCACGATTGACATCGTTCTTTCCTCGAACGATCGGAAACTTCACGCATGAACGACGGGCCACGGGCAGACATGGCTCATGATTTCAACCGGAAACGAACCGGCCGAGGGGTTGATAGTCGTTCGAAACGAGGGGAACGTCGTAGGATCCAAGACTGGTCCTTAATTCGGATCGCTTTAATCGATTATTCACGGAGGGCCAATTTGGGGAAAAGGAAGTCTCTTTTGAGGGAAAATCGAAGGGACGGTCGCGAGATGCGTTTGGTAGCGGAAGTTGCTTGGAAAATGGCGCGGAAAATAATACGGCTGATGCGGCGATACGGTGGATGCAGTGTGGTAGTTGTTTTCTGAAATTGGTTAAGTAGAATGTTGACATAAGATTGTATGGAGGCTTTAAAGGCTAATCAGTGTAAGCCCATTAGCATTCAAACCAAGATAAATAAGGCTTGAACAAATTACTTGGGAAAAAATGACAATGGTAGTACCGTCAAATATTAAATTTATTAACTGAAAGTTTTAATAATCTCAATAAAGAGATTTTTAAAAATTGGACTTGCACTGATTGGCTTCTGAGCCCTGCACAGTGGATCGCGTTTATTTGAAAGCAATTTGGCAGCTTTAAATAAATGGCAGAATGATTTACCTACACTTACTATCAGAGATGGAATTAGGTATAGTTTAAAAAATGTGTGAGAGTCAATTCCAATTTGCTTTATTAAACAATAGCATGATTATAAATATCATTTAAATTATAAAATAATCGTGTACCATTATTAATACAAACGTATCACGCAAATAAACATATTCCAGCGCCTAAAAATATTCGCAGAAAACAAACACCATTCACACTTTACAAATCAATCTACGCGCTCTTTCTTCTCGATTTCATCCCTCCAACTCTTACGCGTACAGTGACATTAAAAAAAGGTATGTCCCTCAAACAAATCCCACATGCTCCACAGCATTCTTCCAATGCAATGAAAAAGGAAAAATTCCGATACGCCTTAAAATAGACACCCGCCAATCGAACCACCCCATTCTTCGAACAGAATTGCACCACCGCTCGAAATAGAGTCTCTCCCCTCTCCCAACAAATTCACCAGGGTAATCAACGCGGCCTGAAAATGTTCTTTCCCTTACGGAATCCGGATGATCCGGATTGTTGTCGGTAATCACGAACGGCCGTCCAGAACCAGAGGCCGAAAACGAGTCTATCGGCATTTAGCCGGGTTTCGTGAATGTAAACTAGGCGTTTCCTGCACGTATCGTACAAAGTGCTCGACTCCCTGGTCTTTTTTCACCGGTCCGATCGATAATGCCATTGCAAACACCCTGTATGTGCTCGGTTAATGTTAATGGCAGGGGCTGGCTCGGTTGAACGGGGTGGGTTTGCCCCCCTTTGCCCGTGAGTTAGAGCTTCCTGAGGCTTTCCTCGCATCCACCGAACCACCCTCGCCTGTTCGAGTCCCGTGCCCGGCTAATGGTAACGCCAGGAAATATCAAAAGTCACCTCCGCTAACATACTTTTTTAGTTTCTCCGCGTTTCATCGCTATTCTTGCTCCCCGAGTCATCGACGCAATCCGCCGTTTTCTTCTTCCGCTATTGTTTCTTCGTTAATCGCAGGATAGACGCGGTCCCTTTGACAAATCGAACGGAGGAGCCGAAGTGGAGGGATCACGGGGAATTAGGGGATGCGCAAATTTGTGATACGCGAGGGAAACAATGATGACGATTCTAGTATGTAGGACTGTGTTATCGTGCCGTTCAATGTTCGCTCGGCCCTTGTCGTAGATGGCTGTCGGTTGGCCTCTATTTGCTTCCTTTTCGTTGAACATGTAATAGGAGCAAAAACATTGGCAGAAATGGGAAAATTTATTTTGAATACGATCAGGCGCCCCGACGATAAAATTGAAAACGTTCAAAAGGAGTTAATCGATTTGGCTAATACGGGGCTCGTGTGCATTTGGACATTACCTCGTTGCAATTTATTACTTTACGTTGCTGTTTTATGCACGGCTGACACGAGCCGGATTACGATGGTATATTCGTGATATTCTATCAAGAATGCCCGATTAAGTAATTCGGTGGGACTGGCTTCGCCTACAGCGATCCTGAGCAGCGGTTAACACGGTTATCATCGGTAACACGATCGTTGAAATGATAAAAAATATCTCTAACTCCGGGAGAACAAATGTAATCACTACTTGTCACGAACACAATGCGTTCAACAGGTTAGTGCTGCATATTAAAAAGTGTTCATTCGCGGGCGTATAAATCCTTTCGGCGTTCCGAGGAGGGATTTTTATTGGGTGCTCGAGGAAGAATTTCGTTGCTGGTATAATTTTGTGGAAAGGGTCCCGCATCACCTGTGTTCTACAATTCGAAAGTCTTCGAGTTTAAAGTCCCATAACCTGAGGGGTGATTTAATTCTATTCGATGACTCTGAAGCGGTCAGCCTTGACGATGCTCTTGCACACATTGTGAGTATCAATTTGCATTTGCAATACAAATTTTTCTATTGTTAATAAGACTCTATCTTAAACCCTGCGCAACAAATACGACAACATTATGATACGACTCGCATTATTATCATAAAACAAATTTTGCAATTGTCTCTACTTTTTTGAGACTTCCTTTATAGCGTTTAAGCAATCCGTTTTAATTGCGGTAAATTGTAAATAGTTATTAATTTTTCCGTTTTTAAGAATTAAGAACTGTCTTCTCACTCTGTCCCATTTTATTTTATTTTATTTTATTTTATTTTATTTCAATTCTTATTCTTTTCTAATAGTATATGCTACTATTACTCTCTATGTGACACAATCCCCGGTATACTAAAGAGTTCTCTAGCCCGGTGTTTAACGAAAATATATTATTATTATTGTAATTGAAAGTTAATCTATCTCAATAAAGACCGTGAGCAAGATCTCGTCGCACGAGTGGCCGGATAAAAATTCGCAGAGAATATTGCGTTCCTTTTAATCGTTCCGAATGCGAGCCCTCGCGATTCGCCCGTAGTCCACTGTGAATCCCCGGCCCCTTAATTGGAAACAATGGCCCGGCGAAGGCAGATTAGAGCGTTGAAAAGGCGTGCACAATCGCGGCACGCTTCTGCCCGTGCGCAGATTTCACCCGAGGGAATCGTCGATATCGCGTGATTTAATTTGTTACAATTAGGGCAAAGGGTCCCTTAGGTGGAACAGCACGGAGATGATAGCCGAAACGGAGGACGACCGCCTCTGATAGAGGGAGTACGAGCCCGTTCACCGCGCCCTGCTATTAATATCAGTTAACGACCCGATATGATCGCTCGTCTATACTCGCTGACTGGCCGCACGGCCGCCTGCCGTCGGCTGTTTCGTGTCGTGGCCCCGAACCCTTTCGACCACGATTCACGGCACCATCGATTCACTGACTCACCGATTAGAATTCATCTGAACCTTCCGGCTAGATCGATCAGCAGCTGCTCGCGCCGTACGGTTACCTGCGGGGGATGAATAAAACGATTCGGTTAGTTGGGCCTGTTAATTAATCGTTTCAACGAGGCGTAGATGGATACGCGGCAGATAGAACTGTTCAGTCGAAATCCGGAATAATTGCCATTCTTGTCGTCATTTTTGGGCCTCTTTGGGAATTGGTTTTTTTAAATCGGAGCACTGATTTGCAGTGGCCTTTTGGATATATGGTTGCGCATATTTGAGTTATATTAAAAATTGTGTAACAGATCTCGTGAAAACGTGCCACGATGGCTGACACGATTCCAGCTTTTCCAGTGGACATTTTCTTCAGTACGCAAGTGGTTATAGCCGGTACTAAAAGGGATACAAGATGCCATTTCTCAGAATATTTTTGCCTCTAGCATGACGCAAAATAGGGAAAAATGAAATTAGCGCCGGGTCTGCCGAAGAATCCAGGACACCTGGACCCAGAGATACCGTGTCAGGCATGGCGGAAAACATTAATTACATATCACATAATTTGACAAGATTTAATACAATATTACATTCATTACAAGAAACCTAAATAAACGAAAAAATAAATAGTCAACCATACTCTGCAACTCCTCCCCGAATTTTCCCCTCGAAAATATGTACCAAAGCCGGCCGATATATTCCTTATTCCAGGACCACGCCGGTTCCGTCGAAGACGCAGAAACCGTCGGCTGCGTCGCCGAACCCCATGGGCCGATATAGGAAAAGCGGCGTCAGGCACACGTAGTGGGCACACCGATAACAATAGCTGGGGCCGTAGTCTATCTAGCAGGCATCCGGGCCAACGTCGAAACGAGGCTGGTGCCGAGCACGGATTACCATAAGCATTCATATATGCAGCGGCGCATTATACTTGCATACCCGGCATAAAGGTGGCTACGTCGACGCTCGTATTCGACAGAGGCACAGGTAGGTATATACGTGTGCACGTACGGCTGGCCAGCCACTTACTTACGTGTACCGGGCCGCCTTCACGAGTCGCTGGCACGCGAGCCTGATTGACTTGTAGATGAGGCGACACAGTCGATATACACCAGGAGTCGACCGTCCGATTCTGAAACACCCCCCCGTCATGGCCACCGATGCCTGTGCAATTCACCCTACTTCTCTGTACGTAGAGAACGTGTGTACGTGCGAGTGTGCGCTCCTTTTTCTCGCTTCGCCGGCGATTTTATTCGGGCGACCAGCGTCCACTGGAGGATTGAAAAAAGGCTGGGAAATTGAAAAAAATATGTATCGGGGTGGTAATGGGTTCGAGACGGAACGCGGTTTTGTCTTTTAAAGGATGTTTGGTGTATTTCCTTGGGGCTGCTAGGTGAGTTAGCTTTGCGAGCATTGAACGGGCACACGTCTTTGGATAGTTTAGTCGGATCTTTTTGGCAAATTGTTGGTGAGAATATTTCGATCCGTCGCGGATGGTTTTCGTGGGGAAATAATTGTGTTACTCTTCGATGGAATTGACCATGAAATGTAATATATTGAAAGGCATGAAATCTTTCGGTATTGATCATAATACCAAACAAAGCAGCGCGTTATAATAAAATATCTAATAAATATGCAAAATGAAATAGTAAATATGAAGGAGTCAGAAGCCAATCAGTGTAAATCCAACTGTTCCTGAACACGAGTTTCGTAGTTCACAAACCGTTTTATTGTTAAATCTTTCAGTTGATAATTTGATTATGTCACTACTTTCCTACGTAATTTGTAAAAACCTTATTTATCTCGGGCAAATGAATGGACTCACGCTGATTGGCTTCTGAACGAGTTCACAAATCATCAAAGCGATGATGCGTTTTAACAATTATTATTTGGAAACTCTCCTTCAGCTATCTTCGTCGCGAAGTGTCTTGAGGCCATCGCTAGTCATGGGAGTTCTACACGGTGGCTGCACACCCCCATGAGGTTTCTCCGTCCCTCTCTAGCCCTCCTCTTTCAGCGTTCCCTCGCAGCCACCAACCGTTATCTAGTTAATTAATCTCCGCCGACGGCGGCAGCCGACCAGCAGGGCGGCAAAACTCCCACCATTTCTGCAACCGTAACGAGCCACGACAACGAAAGTGTCGAGCGCCACCCTCTTCGTTCACCCCGGATTCTCGAATGCCCCTTCCATCTGCCAACGAAATTTTAATCACTACAAAAATTCAGGGGCTACCGAGGGACAAACGGTACGAAAAAATTGTAAATGGGTAAACCCTTGGAAACATTGCAGCGTCCACTTATGTGTAACGAAAATAACGAGCCAGACGCTCCAAATGAATAAACAATACTCAGAACGATTAAATTAAATTAAAAATATTCTTCCAGCCACGAAATCGCCCAAATTAAACACGCGACTATAACAATCAAAATCAACCATACTCAACCATACTTTTATTGACGAAATTTCTCTGCCCCAGCAGTGTCGAAAAATCCCGCCGTCGCGGACGTCGATGCACATCTAGAAAAACCGCCGCTGGCGGCATCTCGCCGACCCTCCACGCTACCACTCACCCCTGCAGCCCATCTGATCCAACCACCGCAACCAACCCCCGATAACCAGCCAGTCCAACGCCGTCCCGAACCCGGTTTACCGTCCAGCCCGAATTCATCGATCGCCTAGCCCGTTTCCAAGTAAACCCCCGCAGACTACCCCCTCGCGCAGACAGATGTCCCGGGCGTACGTTGCGACGCGTGCGGGGTGGCGCGTGGCGTCGGACGCGTCGCGCTTAGTGGCGTGGTGTTGCACGCACGGTGCGCCCCCTGATGCGGGGCGAGCAAGTATTGATTGGGTCGCCGCGTTGCTCGGCGTCTGTGTCAGAGTGCAAGAGAGGGTGGCGGAATCGGCAGGCGCCATCACGCGGGGCCACCGCGACCGTCGTCTGAAGGGCCGTCCTCCAGCCAGTGGCCGCGATCCCGATTCACCGAAAAGATGGTCATGATGGCTGGCATGGACGACCACGAGCGAAAAGTCGTCCTCGAGTTCTGCCACCTGCTCGAGAAGAGCAAGCAGCTGTTCAACGGGCTACGGGATCTGCCACAGTACGGGCACAAGCAGTGGCAGGGCTACTTCGGGCGCACCTTTGACATCTACACGAAGCTGTGGAAGTTCCAGCAGCAGCACAGGTAAGGCTCGCGACGTGCTCGTGAAACCGCGGAGGACTTGTGAACGTGGGTGGTGATTGTTAATAAGCGGAGCGGGCGGGACGAGCTGGGGGGTACTGAGTCATCGTGGATGAATCGTGGCGTGGCCGTGTATCGATCACACGCGCGCCGTTTGTCCGCCACGAGGTCCTTGCACGGGGCTAAGGACGACACCGGGGGCTGTTGTTGTCCTCGATTGTCGTCGAGAACGGCCGACTGTCACCGCGAGTCGTCGACACCGTCGGGGACAGGCGTGCACGTTGACGGCGAACGTAGGCGGGCTGACGGGAGTGGAGGACCTGTAACTGAAAGGAAAGGACTATTGCTCCTTTTACGCGCTAGGGTGCCATGTGACGTGAGCGTGAATGGAGATCGTGCGCGCGAGTCATCGTGTCACGCGTACGTTGGGATGAGTGCGTGCGTGTGTATGTGTGTGTGTGTGTGTGAATATGCATATGCATGGAAGTACGTCCCGCGTGACGTTGAATAGTTATTTACCTTCATCGTCGATGTTGAACTACGATGCTGTGGAGCGTACGTGCTACGTGTATGCGTGCAATAGCTCGTGCATAGATACTTTTATTGGGTATGCCTTTTAAGAGCGCCGCGTCGTGTGCGAGGATCTTGTGGTTTTATTGATTCCCCTTTTTTCCGATCGCACGTGGGAAGAAATGGAAAATACCGGGGTTTCGCTTTGTTCACCGGTGGTCTCCCTATAGGGGACGATTGGGGGGATGAAACGGCGCTATATACGTTGTGGCGGAAAAGAAGTGGCTTTCTAATTTTGGGGAGCAACGCGGTTGGCGGTTTATTTTTATGAAATTACGAGGTGTGCGTGCGGTTCCCGCGGTGCACGCAGAGTGCGGAAAATACACGCAGGGGATTTAATTATGCTGCATGAAATTTTAGGTCAATTAAGATCGGAGAATATTTACGTTCGTATTCGTGAAATTATTGAAATATTTGTATCTCCCAAAATGTTTCGAATCTGGGATATGTGATATGTAACTTCTTTACTTTTTTTCACCCCAACATTTTTCACCGCAGCTAAACGGTAATACGATTTCCAAGGAGGCCAATGAATAATGGAATACTGTCAAGCATTATCAATTACCGTGATGTCGAATCCTATCCGGCTTCCAGTCGATTATTTTCGCTCGATCGCCACCAGGAATGCCCGCACGGCGGAAACCACGTGACCCAAACCCTCGTGGCTGCCCCTGCTGCAGATGCACGATCGTATCGCATTTCTCCGACAAACCCCATCGTGACTCGACTTTCCACAACGATTCCACTGGCGTTCAAAAGTAACTCGCAAACTGGGAAACGTTCCAAAATCGTTTTACTTCTTTCCAGTCGCAAATGGAGAACATTGTTTTTGCCCTCCCTATAATTCTTTTAATTCTACCACGTTCCCGATTAAATCGCACAAACGAACTCCACGCACTCTAGCAGTATTAAACAAAGGAAAAATTGTTTCTTCCAGAGAGCAAAGACAGGCTTGACCCGTTAACGAGCTCGCCCAGGCAAGTTTGCATCATTGGCCCATTAGGACGATAGATGCACACACGTCTTTATTTACCCTTTCGTTTCTGTTGCACCGGATGCCCGGTAATCTTCGGCCCTTTGTCCCTTTTCCTTTTGATCGTAAAGTGTCATCAACTTGGGCCGGTTGGCTGATGGTGTGACTCGACAAAGAGTCAATTGTCTATCCAGCTATTCATACGGCTGGCGTTCGTGCAGACATGCGACACCTAGCCGCCGCGATACCTGTGTATACGTGTGCACACGTACGCTGCACAGGTGCGCGCACGTACGGCGGAATGCGTGTGTGTGTGAAAACGCGATCGCGCCGCGTTTGCTGTTAATAAATATCGAGGACGCTCTTTCAGAATCGGCTCCACGCGTCAAAACAATGGCGAAAGTTTCTCGTATGGTGCGGCCTACCAGTTTCAAAAGTATCGCGCCTCCACTCTGGGCGGACGCTTTGGTCTTTTTTTTTTGTTTTTATTTTATTTATCGTACCCTCCCCTGTCGATCCCCTCCCGCTCCGCCGCTTGGGGAACCCTATCGGGACCTTGTTTTGTCCCTTTGAATTTCCTTCCGAGGGGTGCGATTATGGCGCGCAAGTTTGCGCTATTGTTCGCAGAGGGGTGTATCGTCGTCCCCTTAGATCGTTTGGACTCCCGGTTGGAATTGATATTGTTACATTTTTCTGGGGAATAATCGCGAAGAGTTTCAGTGCCTGATCTTTCTGGGCGAAATTATATTAGACGCGGATTGTTTCGTAACGCGTTAATAATGTGATTATGTATGCATTGGTAGGGACGGTTAGTTTATAGCGAGATGTAAGTCGTGTAATACTATCCTGCTTATAAAAAGATCGTACGGGCACGATTTTTAATATTTTTTAATGAATTCCATTGAACGTTCGACTGCGTATTCCCATGATCCACCAGACCGCCAGGTCACCGCCATAAACGAGACGACACGTGCTACCCGTCGATTCAAATAAATTAGTTTCAAATAAATTCGACTCAAAGTAACATCAGTTACCCCAAGCAGTACGATAGTCCTATCAATTAGAAAAGTGTCTAACACGAAAGTAGGAAGATAAATAGCAAATAATTATCGGCATTAACGAAAACCGTATACTCTTGCAGAACCATCCTGGACACAAAGTACGGCCTGAAGAGGTGGCAGATCGGCGAGATCGCGAGCAAGATCGGCCAGCTCTACTACCACTATTACCTTCGAACCAGCGAGACCAGCTACCTTCACGAGGCCTACTCGTTCTACGCGGCGATACGCAGCCGTGCTTACTACAGCCGCGCCGCCAAAGAGGACAGGAGCGATCTGATGGTGAAGAAGCTCAGGTACTACGCCCGTTTCATCGTCGTCTGCCTCCTCCTGAACCGTATGAAGCTGGTCCGCGAGCTGGTCCAGGAGCTGGACGCCCAGATCGCCGATTACACGAGCACCTACGAGCCGGACGATCAGCTCGAGTGGAACCTGGTGCTCGATGAAATCAAGGCGTTCGTGAAGGCCGAGTCGGCCGTAGGAGTGGTGCACTCGGACTCGAACCCGGTGATCTTGACGCACAGGCTAGGGACGCAATCCTCGCCGCCAGTGGAACGTACGCCGCCCATGTGCCTATCCCTGCAGGAGATCCTGATCGTCGGCAACTGCGCCGACCAGGTGAAGTTCAGCGAACTGTCGATGGACATGTTCAGGATGCTGCAGACCCTCGAGAGGGAGCCGAGGGACGACCCGAATCATCTGCACGACGCGTCGCCGGCGGGAAGGATGCCGTTCAGGCCCGGGGCGTATCCGGGCGCGGAGAACGGCGCGTCCAGGCGGGACAATCCGCACAAGTACCTGTTGTACAAGCCGACTTACAGTCAGGTGCAGGTGTTCCTTGCGAGCGGCTTCAAGGAGCTGCCCGCGAACGGCGCCCTGCTTCTCTACTTGTCGGCGGACGGCTGTTTCTCCACTGTCAAGCATCCGGAAGAAAGTGAGTGTTCCCTTTGATCGCTGCCGATCACGCTTCCGCGAGTATTAGAGCCTTGGCTGAGTTGTTCGCTGCTGTACCTAGGCGGGGAAGGGGGATGGATGTCTATCTTTTGGGGGTTTTTTTGTTTCTTCTCGTTTGCACTGGGGGCATGCTTGTGCGTGGTCGCGTGACCGATCCTGGGAGCAACAGGATCGTGTTAAACTCTAGTCGTGTGGGTGTACGGCGATATTCTTCTTCTTGCATCGCCTTGAGGAAGGGAATCGTGCCACAGGTTTTCCAATTCACCGTTTATCCGAGTTCTCGAAATTTCTAACAATTAACGGCATATGTTAGGTTGTCCCAAAGGGTCTACGCGTTTTGAAAGATGACTGACTGACATTTTTCGTTGATGTCAGGGTACTCAGTTGTTTTCTAGCCTTCCAATAGTATAATGTCGTTTGAATCGATAGTCTCGGTGCCGTTCTGCGTGTATCGAAAGATGGAAAAGCAGGGAAGGCATTTGGATCTGATTTGAAATATTCTAGCCTCAATTCTTGACTTTCTGATTATTACTTACATATTTATTTCTTTAAAAAGTTCTATTCATTATAAATAATTGAACCCTTTAAATGAGATTGATCAATATTTTGCTGCACCACAAAAAAATATTAAAACATATAACAAACAAACAAAAGAACGTATCGTACATCGTTTAAAAATTATTGTACTCTCCGTGAAATTGTTTGCAGTGAATATCTAGTAAGAAAGCGAAAGAAACTTTCGGGACAACTAACACATTCGCCCTGTTCAAATTGAATGCATCCCGCATACCCAGAAGTTTCCACACAGTTAATATCACAAGCGTGTGATTACTATCACAATATCTCCCTATCCTCAGTAATCCAAATGATTGCAAATGTTTCGCCCGTAAGGCCATATCCTGCAAAAATAGCCAGTTGGCCGATCAAAGCGTGCGCTTTTCCCCAGCGAAAATAGATGGTCGCAAAAAGGCGATCGCCCCGTCGACGGCTCGTCGATCGGCCGAAAATTACTTATCGCGGCAGAGGACACCCGTTGATGCACGGCAAACGCGAATCACCCGCTCGGCGAAGCCGAAGACGAACGCGTGTCGGTGTTTTCGGTCAGTTTCCTTCGACCTGTAATCGCACGGATCCGGCGGGGGCCAGTAAACTGTTCCGTCGACGGATAAGCCGTGTTCTCAGACGACGCTGCCAGCGGCTGTTACGAACACGCGTTAACAAACGCGTGCTCCGCGTATAATTGGATAGGCGAGAACGGGCTAACACCTCGCCGCCATTCGTCCAGGGGCTTCTGGCCGGCGCAGGGGACCGCCTGAACGATTTAGAGACCGGAAGGGAGCGGTCTTTTCGTTCGAGTTGCCGGCGATGGGATTACGCGAAGGGAAAGGAAGACCGGCAAGTGTTTCTGGCTTTGGTCGAATTGGCGATGAGCTTCGAGGAAGCTTTGAATAAATAGTTGCGTTTAAATTCCGGACGGTTGTTTCGTTTTTTTCTTCTCGTTTTTTACTCGGCTGTGGTAATTGCGGTCTTATATCATTCTATTTCTTTGTTTCCCTTTCGAATTCGTTTCCCTTCCGGCGAGGATATTCGGAGAGTATCGGGGACGGTTCTTTCTTCTTTTTCTTTTCGCGGTTCTTCGTTTAAAGTTCAAACGATTATAGGTGATGATTCTGATTCAGGTATCGTATTGCGGAGATCTGGCGACCTTAAGGCTGGTTAGAGCTGTATATTAATTAAAAGCTACCACGGCCGGCTAGAATAGAAAGCTCGTAGAACTGAAAGCTTACGTCTATCTAATCTTTAGATCGGTATAAAAGATATACTGAAAGTTTGTAAATGGCTAGCCTGGCTGAAGCTGCTGTAGAGATAATGCTCAATCGGGTTAATCAAAACGATTCGTAGTTGGTAGTACCAATTGTTAATAGCAATATCACTGGATAATAACTACAACAATACCCGAATGCTAAATATACGAAACAGTTCGTACGATTACATTACAAACGAACTAACAAATAAAATATCTGCATGCCGAAACTGCAAAAAGTTTCCACCTACTTAAAAATAATTCTTCCAAACTTCGCAGTGAACAATTTCACCGTACATCCTCGATGGTTCATACGTACGTTCAGCGACAAAATTTCTTTCGCCACGAAATCAACACCTTTTTAATTGGACCCGCGAAAAGATCAGCAGAAGGTGCTCGCGGCCCGAAGGAAACAAGAAGCCACGTACAATGTGTGTGTTTTTTTCTCCCCGCGTTTTTGTTTCTTTTCTTTCTTTCTCGCCTTTAATTAGCGCCCATCCTCGCGAAACTTTCACGTGGATCGAAAGAAGACATCTCGAGGGTCGGCTCGCTAGATGCATACCGCCTCGGCCGTGACCCTTTATCGCAGTGGTCGTTGAATTAACTAAATAGAAAATCCAGGTCGTTTAGATGGTTTCCTAATGTTCCACGTGCCGCGAACGTTCCACCGCGAGGGACGTTATCTTTCGGCCAACCTGAAATAGGTGTCCATGATTCGTTGAATGCTCGTTGCATACTTCAATTGAACGATTTCTACGTATATTTGTGTTAAACGCTGGGTGTCGTTGCGCAACGCTTCGTGTGCATTTTAAAATTCGTTCTTTTTGTATCTTCCGTATATCATGGATATATGTCGGCATTGGCATGCTAGCGGATCAGTGTTCTTGTTGTGCGCACCGGATGGCAAGCGAATGGGTCGGAATTTTTGTTTTTTTAGTAGAAAAACCGTCCTCGAAGCGAAATCTTTCGAAATTACCGATTGATTGCTGTAATTTTAATTCTAACCAGGGATCCCTAAAAGATCGTAATCTTCGTGAAACGCTCCTCCCGTATCCAATGTCGCTGAAACAGACGGTAAAAATTTTATCGTCTATTTCCACGTTTTTCTAGGTACAGTAGAACCTCGATTAATCCTCTTAACATTAAAATTTTAACGGAAATTAATTTTCACCTCAACAGAAGAATATGAACGATTAAGAGTAAACTTCTTTGAAAAGCGAAAAACTTTAACACGAAATATTCCCGATCTTCCTTCGTAAGTCATTTCAGAGTTTGCAGATACAATTACATATGCATTGCAATTAAATTCGACACGATCCGGATAATCGAGCTTCTGCTGCATATTCCGCCACCCTGAACGATCTTTCCTCCCTGCTCTTTTCAACGCGCCCTCTTCACCTCGCCCAGTCTTAGCCGCCTAAATGTTACACGTAAGACGCCCCTCGAAAGGACGAAGCGGAGAAATGGAAAGAAAGAAAACGGAGGAAAAAGAAGGAAAAGATTTCGTTGAGACCGAAGGTCGACGATGTTGAAAAATTCAACGAGCTGACCACCAAAGGAACCCTCGGAAGCCGCTATTCAGGGCGCGTTGAGGTTACAAGCCGGACGAGAAGGCGAAAACGGTCTTTCAACGAAAGTAGAGTAGCGCATCCGTGTCAAGGTCATTCCGCGATAGAGATTCCAAGCGGCACCCGCTGTGGATTCTAAGTTTCGCAATCAATATCGAAACACGGGGCGACGCGTCGATATCGAGGAAACCCTCTGGCTAAAACCAGCCGACTGTTCTTTTGTCCCTTTCAAACGAATCTTTGACTTTCAGATCCGTTTTCGCGATTTCACTTTCGCCCCCGGAGAACTCGTAGACGTCCGACGCTTATTGACAGCGCTATTGTAGGGGTGTCGCAAGAAACAATTGTGGAATTCGACGTTCTCCTCGAAGGGAGAGCTGTAATGTAACGACAGAAATATAAATTACCGACGAGAGAGAATAGAAAAAGGATTGTCGGCAGTTGTGGGACGTTATTTGACTTTGCAATCTTTAAAAAAAAAAGGAAGGAAGAAGCTATTTGTTGATTAAAAGCTTGTACTGAAATAATTAATTACATCTTTCTACGTCCCATTATAATACTTTTACAGTTCCTGTAACAAAATGGGCGAAACGATCTTCCAGTGATTAAAGATCATCATTTAAAACATTTGTACCGATTACAGTAGATTCGTCTCCAGAGATACACGCACAGCTTAACCCCGGACAAAGGCAACAATTTTACAGACCTTTCAAAGGTGCTTGCTGAAAGTATGAATTGGTAATCAGGGGCGCGGGAAACTCGGCAGGGTTTAAAATCGGCGCCGTTCGAAAAAGGCCGATACAGATTGCAATGCCGCGGGGGGATCTGGTACGGGCGTAAATAAATCGTCCAAGGATACGGGGAACAATTTTGGTAACGCTCCAATTTCGAGAGCGTAGCGGCGAGTCTCGAAAACCGTCGGTACCCGACGAGCTTCTGCTCATTGTTCCGTCGAAATGAAGAGCAGCTTTCGAGCCGACCGCGCGTGAACAGCCGATGCAACTGATCGCTGCTTTATTTATAGGAACAACGAGCGCGGAAACTAGAGTGAAGGATGATCTACGGATTTCATGTTCGATGAATATTCGTCTAGACTATTCAATCTGAAATGTGATCTTTCAAAGAATAATTTGGAAAGGGACGTCGTGGTGTATCAGATTCGATATTGTGACTGTTAGGCTTTCGACTTGAAATAGGAATTAATTGTATTAGGTCTACCGGAAAGTTCTGTCCGATAATGGCATCGCAAACTTCAACATATATAGTTGCCTCTTTTGGTGTTTGTATTTCTACATATGTGCTCTTCTAAATTATATTGTTCGGTTAATATTAATAAATGTATCGAAAGGGTAGACCTATTGTTTTGAAGAATCAAATTCTCACAAGAGAGAGTCTTCCTTCTATCAATGAATCACGTATGAATCACCGGGAACGTTCTGCCCGTTTTTGAACTCAAAGAAAATAATACATTTTCGATGCATTTATTAATATTTACCGAAGAAGAATATCATTACCATCGTTCCCAATGTAACTTGTTAGAAAAGCACAAAAGCACAGGTAGAAATTAGTTTCCGGTAGACATAATACATTACTTATATTATGATATATTTTGGTATCACGATTGTAGGCTGTTTATAGGGTTGTAGCACTGAAATCTTAATATCATCATTCCGGCTATTCTAAAAGGTACCAGCACTTAATTTCAAGGGCGACTCTAAATCTAATCTCCGCATCTAACGGCAACCTAACGTCCCTGGCCATCCCAAACTTCAACCCACTTCTAAATCATAATCCTCGAATCACCATTTCCAACGCCAAACCTCTGTCCGTCCCTTAAAAAAGAAAGGAACAAAAAATAAGAACAACATAGCCAAGGAGGGTGTGCAACGCCCAACAGGGTGACATCGCGCCGCTCCACGAAACCGGAATCGCACGATGTTGATAAACCTTACGATCTTGCAGTGGGGTACGACCTGGGTGGCGTGTCCACGTGCAGCAAGAGGGACCCGGAGCACGGGAAGAGGCCGACAGGTGGCAAGGAGCCTCACTGCCTCTACCCCGGTGACCTCTACCCATTCACCAGGAAACCGCTGTTCGTGGTCGTCGACTCGGACAACAGCTTCGTGTTCCAACAGATACCCCGTTACTTCGGCCAGCCGTTGATGGTGCTGATGTCGCCCCAGGACACGCCGCCAACGTTGCGCGACGTACGACACGGTGGCAGCCTGTTCACCCTGTTTCTCCACGCCCCTTTAGCCGCTTTTTGCCTTATATGCAACATCGGTAGCCTGGCCGTGCACCACTGGGAGCGGTGCCAGCGTTACATCGAGCGATTCCTCATCGAGGCCTGTCAGCTCGTCACGCGCTCCAGATGCGGTAAGGATCCAGGACGTTGTTTTTGTCGCTCGACGCGGCCTGGAACAGAGCTCTGTTCTCGCACAGTGTCGCTATTTCTCTCTATCTCTGTCTTCCTTTGTCGTTGCTTTATATATGCGCGGCCCTCCCTTACCACCGTGCCCTCTAATTGGATACGAAACGGGGTAGGTTGGGGCAGATCGGTGAAACTTTCTTGGCTCTGGCGGTGGCTGCACGGGATACGCTTGGACCGAGTGATGAGAATTTAGGAAATTTAGTGGGGGGTGTAGATGCTTATTAGAGGGATATTCTTGGAGAAATTTTCGGGCGCGTCTAATGATGTGCCTATTAGTTTCGGAACGAATGTAAGAAAGCTTTGGACGATTGTGCGAGGGGTGGAAGAATGTATTGTGAATGGCGGGGCTCAGTGCTTTGGGGGCTGCGATTGTCCAGGAGGGAAAATGGAGGCGATCAGCGGGGTAGTTGAAAAAAGTTAATTGGCTTGAAGTTTTAAGTTACCTGGTTTTGTAGGAGGAAATGGAATTTTTCTATCGCAATGTCCGTGAAATGCAGTACCCTAGAAATTGATTGCATCGAAAATTCGGATCAAAAAAATAGAAACAATAAATTGATAAGGATAGCCTTCTCTGAGGCTGCATTTAAAATATTGTTGCTACTGACCAATATTCTTGTTCGACTGTAAATGTAACGGTACAGTGGTCTGCCACGATGATAGAAAAACTCGCGAGATAGTATTGGGGCGATGTGCTTAACCCTTAACTGCACAGGCCTGCCATTTGGCAGCATACCGTGCTCCAGAAAATTAGATCACTCGTTCATTATTTAAATGCTAAATCTTCCCCGGTTCCTCTTCGAGCAACAAACGGCAGGACAATTGCTGCGCCAGTTTGTCGTTTATTGTGCAATGTTGAATTTCAGTACAATGCAATACGAAATATGTATATCAAACACCCAAATGAATTATTTCAATTGTTCGTCTATAATTTTCTGGCACATGAATTGGCAATTCAAACATTTACCCTCCCTTGGTAGAGTCTCGCGTTTAGGGGTTGAAACTGTCTGTCCGCAGGTTACCCCATTGGAAAAAATTCACGGCTTTAAGTATAGCGATAAAGATCATTTCTCGAATACAAATTTATTAGAAGACTAGTTCTTAGAGCATTAACCCTCTCAATCATTCGCGCCCTCAGTCACATTTAAAATTGGTCCCTCGTAAGCTCATAATCGTGCAGAATTGTTAAGATTACTTAGGAGGGGGCCTGCGAAGAGTCCCACGCGAAGAGTATTAAGGAGATCGTCCCGGTCCGTTCACCGGTAGCCAGACCACGCTGAAAGGGATTTACGATTGCGTTCGAACGATAAACAGACCTGGCCTAGATCCAGACCGTGTTTATCGCTGAACCGGCAATCTCGCCTCCTAGACGCGTGATCTAGGGTCCGCTACAAAGGGGCTCTCCATTGTTCCTCCCGTGACAGCGATATGTCGTGTGCGAGTTTTGAACGTACGAGTGGCTTCCTTTGTCGCAAACTCTCTCCCTCTCTCTCTGTGTGTGCCTGTGTGTGTCTGTGTGTGGCTATCTTTCTTTCCCTATCTCCTCCTCTTTCTTCATTATGATAGCCTCGTCGTTAAGTAAAGCTTCGCACTGATACGTTTAATGCACTCCAGTCTTAGAAAGTTTCCACCGACCCACGCAAAACTGACCATTTGTTCGACGATAATTCGTTCGGCAGTTGTTGCTTGGCCGTATACAGGGATGAGATCTGTTCAGCTATCAAGGGAGATGGAGTTCAAGGGAATCCACGGTGTTTTTTCTACTATGTGTTCAGTGGTTCCAAAATACAGACACTTGGCATGAAATATCACAGTGCTAAGGTCGGGTTGCTGATAAAATTAACATAGCTAAGAACTAATGATCTTTCCGAAAGACGTGTTTGGAAATTCTGGATCGTTAGAATTTTGTAAGATTGTCGTGTTAAAATTACCAATGGGCATAACAGAATTACATTACCAGAGTCGGTACTACGAATTCTGAATTATTACGCCCCATGAAATTCTGTTGCTGTTGCAGTAAAACTGTGCAACGTGTAATTAAATGTCTGGTCAAATCAAGTAACAGAAATATTGGGACTTCCATCTCCTTGAGAGTCAAGCTCAGGTGCTAAGATTTCTTTCACACAGCGATACCTGTATGCGATACTTTTTTTTAGCCCAGTTAGCACAGTTGTCCATGCACATATCGAATACAGGTATCGATCTGTGAAGGAGCCTCAAACCAGGCACCACCGTGCCTGTATCTGTGAACGGAAATCGACGAAGATCGTGGACGTCAGCGGTGATCTCGGGAATCGAATAGTTCGTCTGGCGTGATTCCCGCCAGCTTTCCTATCTGGAACAAGGGTTACCAACGCTTACGTAATCCCCGCGAGAAGTTTCTTAACCCTTCCGCGCATCGAGGTCGAGATAAACTTGCCGGGGACATTTCTAAAAATCGTGCAAGCTTATTGGGGTGACGCGTAGGCCGAAGTTTGTTGAGAAAAATGGTTCAAGAACGAGAAACGATTCGATGAGGAGGGAGTCGCCGGGAAACTGACGTCCCCGATCGCAATATAGGAGATAAAGATTCCGAAATAGAAAAAATGATTAACGCACAACAGGTTGATCAGGTTGACGCCGCCAGCACGGTTGTCTGTTATGAATTTTTTAATAGTGCGGCTGGCGGCGTTTTCCAAATGAAATAAATTAGTTTTATCAGGAGCTTGTATGTATTATACAAGAGTTGTTGATAAAGTATTTATAATGATCTTGTATATACTATAATCAGGTGTTTCGAAAGGTACAAAGTATGCAGGCTGATGGAATTCATTGACGGAAATAGAGAAACGTATCGGTGAAACAATAAGCTTCTGTTTAAAAATCAAATATAACAACCTTTTCTAAAAAAAAAAGGAAAAAACATTTACATCAGAAGCTCACAGAGAACCAAACGATAAAATGGTCAACTCAACTTTTTAAATTTTTCAAATTTTATTGTCAAAGCGCTTAACTTTTTATACGTAAAGTAAATTTTCTTATTATTAGGTTTAATACAGCGAACTAACAAAAATTCCTACGCTTATATAAATCGTATAAACGTTATAATGTTTTTCTGCAATAATAACAATACATTCTATAATGTTTATACGATTTTCTATTAAAAAGGAAATTTTAATAATCAATGTATACTATTGAATCACGTTTTCCTCCACTATTTTTTGAGGAGTTAACCGATTTGGTTAATGGACGGCTCAAATCATGCCTCGATTTTAACAAAATTATCCCAACTTATCTTGTCTCGTCTCGCAGTATCTGCACGATTTGTTAATCGCAATAATTTCCATCAGCCTACCCCACCGTCATCCACCCCCGTCCCTCTTTCTTTCGAAACACTCTACACACAAAAATATTCTAAGAATTAACAGAGAGACACAGAACCTGATCAAGCATGTTTTACCAATCCACGCAGAGACCAGCGTGTTGCAATTCTTCGGCGACGATTTCCTACGACTGTTGCTGGTACGCTACGTGTTCTGCGACGTGGTGTTGAATCTTCACCGATCGTTCAGGGGTCGGCAACAGAGGCCCCGTTGCCATCCACCGCTGCCGGACGCGGAGGTCCTCGAGCATCCAACCCTTCATCACCTGGTACTCGACCTGGCCGCCTGTCTCGACTGCCGTGACCACTTTCCGGACACCAACGAGCTCGCCTGACCCAGGCATCTTCCCTGCCCGGCCCCCCATGAGTCTACGTCCCTGTTGCCGCCGTACAGCCACGACTACGATTACGATTACTGTAACTATAATTGCAACAATAAAATCGTTACACTGAGACCTCATTAAACCGCGTCTAAACAAAAACAAAAGCGAAAGCAAAAAGAAAAAATGAACAAAAAAAACAAACAAACAAACTCGCAAAGAACAGATAGATAAAAATTCAGGAAAAAATCAGAGAAGAGGAAGAACGGAAACGAAAGCAAAAAATAAATAGATAAATAAAAAGGACAAAAAAAATAGTGGCAGATTTAAAGACCAGAGGAATAGAAGCGAAAATGAACGGAAGAGGACACGCGTGCACCCTCGCGCGCGCGCGCGTGCACGCGTGTGAAATCGTTCGATATATCGCGTGGACGATAAACGGCAGCCGCACGTTGGATATTCGTCGACGCCGTCTCAGGGTAGCCCGGCGTCGTTGGTCCGTCTTCGTCAACATCGTCGTCATCATGCCACGCCGTGATCCGCCGATGCTTTAATCGTTTCCCCCGTCGGTCGGGGGGGGTAGTTTATGTTTTCGACACGCGACGCCGGGTACGACGCGTTTCCTTTCCGCGTGAAGCGCAGAAACAAATGAAACAAAAAATAGAAAGAAGGAGGAAGAAGATAAATAAGTTAAATAAATTGAATAAATAAATGAGTAAATAAATGAATAAAATAAAATAACGAAAGAGAAACGAGGAGGAGAAGTGAGCACCGACGAACGAAGGATTATTTCGTGGTTTCGCGTTCTCCTTTTGCTAACTCGTTCTATGTTAACCGCGACACACCGCTGCCAGTTTTTTGCTACGGACTAGTAAACGAAACACAAAACAGAGAAAAAAGTCTATATATATATATATATAAAAATATATAAATATACAAATATATATGATATATTCTGTCACTGCGTCGATGGTAAAGGAAAAAAAGGGGAAGAAAAATGAAGATAAATGAGAAAAGACAAAAAAAAAACAGAAAAATTATAACGTATGAAAGAAAAGACATTGTGATTCCAATGCATGTATAGACGAACGAGAGAGTGAATTTCTACGCACTGGTGCTTTGTACGATTTTAAGATGCTTTTAGCGTGTTGACGAATGAATATTCGGTTTGGTTCGATTCGAGGATCACGACATTTCCGTTCCGTGCGGACCTCCGCGTTCATCTAGTAACCCTTTGAAAATTCGTTCAGGCTCGCGGCTAATTAACCGATTCGACGAACAAGAAAAGAGGAACAGTTGGAACTAAGAGAAAAAAGGAAAAAAAAACAGAATAAAGAACTCCGTCGTTCGCTACCACGATTGTTCGGCCGCGCAACGTTACGAGTCTATTTATTTATTACGAAATCGGATCGAATGCGAGTTATGGCGTCGAAACGCCGTCACGCTCACCTAGTGTTTAATCGCAGCCAAAACGATGGCAAACACCGCGCGCGTATTTTGTTGTACGCGCCTGAGACTCAAACTATAGACTATACGATTCTATTTTCGTTGATGTGTCCGCGAAACGCAGAATTTTCCGGCCCCCACCCCTCTCTTTCTCTCTCTCTCTCTCTCCCTCTTTGCTCACTCTCATCTCGTAATCGGTTGTACGTCACCCACGCATTCGACGGCCCCTTTCATCTTTGACCGTTTCTTCATTTATTTCACCTATTATTATTATTACTATTATTACTACTATTTTTATTATTATTATTATTATTATCGTTATTATTATTTCGCCTAGAATAATTAATTACTGATTTTTCTTTCTTTCTCTTTTCTAGAAATTTTCTAACGGACGCCTTTTTTCTTCTGGCGTTGAAACGTGAAACTTTTCTTGGTCCCTCCAACGTTATTCTTGCAATTCCACGTTTTCCATCGTCTTCCTCCGTTCTTTTCGAGTTTCCTGTCCGTCTCGACTGCTCAGCAGACCGCCAACGTCACAGTGAGCCAACCGCGAGGCTCGTTTATTTATAAGCAAAAAGTAGAGCGGCCAGAGAGCGAGGGAAAGAAAAATAGAAAGAGAGAGCGCGGCTCTCGTTGAGTCCGAGATGACGATTCGCCGAATTGAACGAAACTGCTCTCCCGCGCGTCGCCATAGAACGACCCTGCTTAGGGGTGATGTCGCTAAAAAACACGACGGACAAACGATAGATGCAGGAATGAGAAAACGAAAGGGGAGTGAATGGGAAAGAGAACAAAGATAGAGAAACGAGGAGAAGAAGAGGAAACGGAAAGCGAGTTCAACTGTGTTCGTGTGTATATACAATACTATGTAAAACCTAGTCTTTATAAGAAAAAAAAACGAGAAAAAATAAAAGAGAGGCGAGGAAAAGAAGGGAAATGGGAAGAGCGGCAGCGACGACTCGAGAGCAGAGTAAAATAGCAGTATTCTCGGGCGAACGTGTTCGTCGAGCATTGTTGCGTTTCAAGAGTACACACATGCGTGGCACAGTGTATTATAACACACAGACACACCGACACTGACACACAAACACACCTCTGTACATTCTCTATGTTTTATAAAAAAAAAAGAAGAAAAAAAAATAAGGGATAGCAGAAGACGACGACGAAGAAGAGGTGGAGGAAAAGGGAGATGAAGAACTTATAATACGCTGTGCGTGTCCTAACATCGCGGATGCGACGATTAACAGAGAAGATTCTATATTTACTGTTTATAATGTCCAGCGGAATTAAACGAGCAATTACCGATTAATCTTGTTTCATCTCAGAAGCTATTATAATTATTAGTATCCATGATGGTCCTCTGGTTCCTAGCTGTTTCACCTCGTTCTCTGCTAACCATGACTTTCATCCCCTGGGTTCTCAATGTCTTGCGGCGGATTTCGTAATCGAATTGGATAATTGCGCTGCCGATGTTGCGCTGGATTAATACGACATTTGGTACTGCTGCTATTGAAGTTTAAAGGGAAATTGGAAAATAGTATTTAACGTTCCTGGCACACAGGGCACGTATATTTGTATTTCGCTGAAATAATGTATATTTAACAGGATTGCAGAGAAGACAATTTCATAGTTTAATCAAATATGATTATATTTATTGATTTTTACTATACATAAGTTTTATATGCAGATCAGTTATTATACGAGTGACGTATCGAAAGTTTATTGCAGTATCGTGGAAAATATATTCTTGACATGTACTGAAGCAGATATTTTCCGTATGAGTATTTCAATGGTACAGTGAAACAGAGTACGTGAACTTAAAATCATTCGAATATTATTGGTTTGAATGGTTAGCTCTCTAATTTACACATTCTTTCCATTAACCGAAGTCTCTTTAGGTGTCAGAATATTCGTCAAATTAGCCCCTACCGTTGCACTGAAAATTGAAACACTATTTTCTCCTGGAAGGTCAGCCGATCGATAGCAGCAGGAAAATCGAAACCAAATGAACCCTGTTGAACCTAGCCGATCGCAGGTCCACGACTTTATTTTGCCCATCGGAGGAAAGAAACGAACAAGAAGTGTCGTCGTTGCATGGTCGAGTGCCAAGTCGTGACATAATCAACGAATCTGTTCATTCGATCATCGTACTCGTTGAATCTTGCCTCTTCTGTGGAATATCGCCGCGAGAAACGAAACGAGAGTTTGCTCTCTCAAAGCACGGTCAATAAGCTTCCGGTTTCAATATAAATTTAATGTACAAATTCTTCAAAACACCTTGCCATTTATTTATTTCTTCATTTCTTAAGATTACAAATTTTGTAACTTTTTCACCTCGATTTAATTTCCGTTCAAATTAATAATATTTTTGTTCAAATTCGGGTAATTCTATTATTCGTAAGGTATCGCAGCTGATTCTAGGGGATCATACATTTTTATTTCACACTTACTTTCTATTGTATGTTTAAATTAATATCCCGTGGTAGCTGTAAAACGAGTCGAATTGATAATTTTGAATAAAGCGAGAAGGTGGGTACAATATTATTAAATATTCTACGATTGAAATTAGATGTAACGAGGTGTGCCCCTCTGTTCAAATAATTATGTTAAAAGATGTAGCGGAGTTCTTCAACAGTTCTACACACCATTCTAGGCAATACTGTTATACCTAAAACGGTAGCACGCATTCGTTAAACCGTAGACGCTTCGTCCCACGAGAAATTCTGCCTAGCCCGATTGTATCTTAAAAAGCTATCCATTGCTCGCTATCTTGTACCACATTACCAACAAGGGAAGTATAAACAACTATATTTTAAACCAGACAGAATGTCGAAAGTCTTTCAAACCCTTGCACTTTCCTTACACTAGAAACAAACAGCCACATTAATTCAATACTGCCCCAACGTATACGTGCACGCAGAACAAAATCGAAAATCGGCAAGTGAAAAAAAGAAAGTGAAGTCTCAAGATTCGAGCATTCTCAAAGGACGCAGAAACCAAATAAATCACCAACACGTATACAACAATTCCATTCCCGTCCCCTAGATTATCCGCCCCTAGGGCGCCCCCGAAATAAATCGAATTTACGCGCGACTACGCTACCCTCTCTACGCGGCTGCGTGTCAAACCGTGCAATCGCCGCCAGGTGGTACAATGATACGTGCGTGCAGGTGAATTCTGACCGAGTCCGCATTAATAGCCGGACGACACGAAAATATTCTATAAATAATCCCGACGTCCGCAGCAGTGTTGCGTGGATGTGCCAGAGGGTACAGAGTCGCCTAGAAGCTGCTGCAGCAGCGGGCTGCTCTAAAGAAACCGACTCACCTCTCTCTCTCTCTCTTTCTCTCTCTCTCTCACCCTTCTGCACTTTCTCCCCCTTGTGCTACCCTCTGAACCGTGTTACGCGAAGAGGACCCGTGCCAACGTGACGAATACCTGTATCCAGCGTGACCCCGACGACCGAGACAACGCCGTCGAGACCCATCGTCCTCGTCGATAGGGAAACGACAGTCGATTCAGGGGCGAGCGCAAGAAACGGAACGCGTTCGAGCTGGAGGCGACGACAGGGACGCGATCGTCGATAGGACGGACGTCGACGGGAGGTGAAGCTCGTCGGAAAGGTGGACACAGAGAGGAATAGGAGACTGGAGGTGGACAAGTGGAATCCAAGGGGGTGGGGATGGAGCCGGAGCAACGTGGACGCGCCTCACGAGCGTCGTCGACGTCGAGCCTCGGACGCGAGGTCCGCTGCGGCTGTCAGTACTACCAGAGCGACTCGCTTCTACCGGAACGGAGTGCTCTCATCGGTAGACCGCCGTCCAGGACGATGCAGCAGCCACCTGCGGTCCGCTGCAGGTCAGTAACAAAGGGCCAGATACGATTAGCGTGGCCTGCCACGATGCAGGGACGACAGACGGTCCCCGTGCTTGTGCTCACCCCTTTCGCTCGGTGCATCGGTACGGACGCGATCGATCGATTCGTTTCTGCCGTGATATCGATGCACGGAGGGGATGCTTACCCCTTCCGTAGTCTGGGACGAGAGATTCGCGGGCGGTTTGTGTATAACGGAGTGATTTGAAATGATGTCCCTTTCACGATACGTTTGGAACGTCTCGTTGAATGTCCCCGGTGTTATGGCCGAATTGTAGGTAGAGGGAAATAGTGGAAAGCTCTGATCCCTCGGTGATGTTGCTCCAACACCGCGGAATGAATCACTTGCACAGTGTGTATACAACTACTTGTTTACTGTTACTCTGCGCCAACCCCTCGTAGCGTGGCTTGGTTATATATGGAAGATCGTGTTATATCGTTAGTCGGTGTGCATACGTAACTGCAGTTCTGTGTTTGGTTGCGATGCTGTGCTGGCTTCGGTAGGCTTGCCGAGGACGTAACCGCGGCATATGCATTGGAAACGTGGTCGAAATACCGTGCGACTTGGTATTCAGGGCAGGCCATTCCTTTTCTAGATATTGGCGAATCCCCTTCGACAGATACCTGTCTGCAGAGAGGGAATTAGAATCGATGGTGTATGGGTTACGCATCTCGACTATGCTCGCGAACCATCGCTGCTATTTAAGGTTCGCCCGGCTGGCTAAACATAGAATCCTCGATCAGCTCGATTCCTCGTCCAGACTCGTCTGGCTTGTCTGTGTTTCGTGAATGCGTATGGGTGGATGTATGAATGTAAGTTTCGAGGGATGTATCGTGCGTGGGTGCGCAGGAGTGAAAGAATATGTTGATGCTTGGCTGTACGAATGTGCGTGCAGGTAAGAAGGGGTTGATATTGTCAATGAGTTAGCACTGGCTGTGGAATATTTAATAACTTTTATTGATATTTTATTACTATTGATATTCAATGATTGTTGCTTGCATTTAGTAACTAACGTTTGTTTTGGGTTACATATTTTCTACCCAATCACTAATGTCTGAGTACATTATTATAATAGTTAATTACTGTCGTATCACAAATATTACTAACAATTATTTGTACCCGAATATTAAGTCTATTTACTCTTCGCGAATGTTGAGATTCCCTTTTCTCTAATTAAACAAAAATGCCTGAACTTCTATGTATTTAACAGTGCATGTATGTTCGCCAGTAACGGGATGATCGTACGTAGATATGAATGAAAATAGTGTATGCAAGTAAAATAACGGCGGAAGTGAAAGTTTGAGGAATGAATAGATGTATAGACATCGGGTTATTGTATCGTGGTAACGGGAACACCCATATCGATGATCGACCATCAGCAAGTCGCGATAACGCTCGAAAAGTTGGAATCGAGATACCGGGAGATTATGAATCGAGGATCCTTGAAGATGTCCAGGGATTATCGAGAAAGTTGAATTTTACAGAAACAAAACGTCGAAAGTAAATTAAATCTTGACTATTATAAAATTGAATAAGAGTCAGAATAAACTTTTTTAAACAATTAATTAATTCGATCGATGTGCGATCAATAATTTGATTGCAATTTATTTATTTGACTAAAGTTGCAATATTCAGTGTTCAATAAAGTTTCAGTAATTAATACTCGAATCCCCTGATCGATCGTTTAAAAATTGATGGAATTAATTGAATTAGTTACCGGAACTCCACTGATTGCGAATGCTGACTATCGAAATCTTTATTTTAGAGTACCGCAGAAATTCATGGGTATGAAAATTGGTATAAACATTGAAGCTCCCTTTCATACGTCGCGATGATTACGAAAAAAAATAATAATCATTGCGATTGATATCGGAAAATGATTAAAAAATTCCCCGCCGTATGAATAATAATGAAGAACGTTGTGACCGCATGAATATTCTTCTTTCGTGCTTGCGAATTTATAAATCCAACCTTTGTCAATCGTGTATCGAAATCCCATTATCACTTAGCGATTAAAATTAATCTTCCCTATTGTAACAGTATTCCTGCCGTCCTTGCTGGAAACCGTGCCTGAATGAAATCCAGCAGAGGAAAAACGATGGAACACCTTCCTCGAGCACCGTCCTCCCCGTCGAAACGACTGCAAATTAACCTTGTGATCGATGCACGAACGCCTTAACACACTGCTGCGCTGGAGTCTGCCGCCCTGTCTGACCAGTGCTTGATTTTTCTACTGAGACGTTCCCTTCCAGTGGAACGAGCGCCGAATAACCAGCCTCGTTCCCCAGCATTTGCTCAATAACAAGACTAATCGTTAAACTAATCAGTATTCGTATTAATGGTACAAATTTATTAACGCTCAAGATAATTATTAATAACCTGGAACATTTAGCACATTAACCGCATTGCATAATATACATATGTAATCTACTGATATGTATACTTGAGGCGCAGGTAATTAACGCCCACCTCAGCTTTCTGTGATTAATCATCGAAATGATTATGAAACAACGATACTGGCATCGTCAATTAATTGTGTATTAATTAATCAAATATAATCGAGGTAAATAACGGACACGAAACCAGAATACTCCGCCCGAGGTACGAAAACCGTGTTACCGAAATCCAAACCATTCCTTAACAACCAAAAAGTGCGATCGTCGTAGGAAGAAACGGAATTCACGTTTTGAGAGAACTTGAAGCAATATTGTCGCGATATTCGTGGACATCCGAAGTCGTAGTATCAACTACAAGATATGAAAGAAGGAATATGTTCAAAGGTCACTCGAAGAATGACCATAACTCCAATGCTCAATTAACCAAAAGCATTTCTATTTTCCAACTAACTATCCAACCATTAACAAACGTTCCCCGTGGAACATGATGTAGCCGGTGAGGCGTGAATGAATGAAAAGCAATAACACCTCGTCGAAAGATCGAGGAAATCCCAGGTGTGAAATAACCATCGTCCGTAAAAGAATTAATCGAAGGCAGCGACATGCCAGTGAGAACGAGAAGAAAACGTGTGACTTTTCGTAACAGTGAGCACGAGTACGAGCCGATCGCGGCACCGTCGCCATCGCCGAAACCGGCGTCGGCCCCGGTCGTGCGGATCACCGACACGGACGTGGTGCCCGTCGCTGACAGCGACGACAGCATCGACGACCGGGCACGGCTGCCACCGGAGCTGACACGTGCTGGCGATGTGGTCGTCCCTTTGGATGGCAAAATCGAGGACTCAGCGATGGAGGGTCGCGAAATGGGGGAGACCGGTGACACCTCCGAGGAGATAGAAACACCCCAGCAACTGCAGGAAAGATTGGAGGAACGGTTCCTGAACGCTGCAACACCTGGTGCCGAGTCTAGGACCGACGGCGAGGTCAACACCAGTCAGGTGGGATTTATCTCAGTTTTCTAATGGTTTGATCAATCTTTTTAGGCGCTTTTGTTTTCCATTTCCTTTTTTCTTCTTAATAAATAGGTTCTTTTTAGTGGCAGTTTTTTTTATTGAGGTATTCAGAATTTTGTCATTAAGCTGTTTGCGTTTCTCGGTAGATATTAGTTATTTCGAAAATTAATACTGATTATTGATCTCTTTTTTTATTTTTGTCTGGTATTATCATGGTTGTTACTTAATTAATATTGCATGGAATTATTGTGCAAACATTACCGAATTTATCTTATCGGTTATTGCAACTGAATATTGATATTCAATCTTGATTATTACTTTCAACGAAGTATTAATAATTATTATTATTTGATTTTGCTGATCCGGTTGCAACTATTCATTGCTATTACCGAAATAATACAAAATTCCTGTAAGCAAGGTGTATCGTGCCAAACGTAACTGGATCGACTAGCCTGGTTCGTCAGAACTGAAACTCTCGAATTGCTTTCCGGGTACTTGGTACCCGTGACCAGACGTGAGTCAGTAGAACGTGGAAATGAAAATTAAGTCACAGGATTGTACGACATTCACGCGTTTATTTCGACACTATGAACACATCGACGGAACCACAGCCGCCCTATTAAAAATATCACAAAAATGAATCGAACTTTCCGAATTAACTCTGACCGAATATAATTCAATCGTAAAGCGTACAACGTGTGCACACCCGTTACCCTTATATTATCATGAATAATACAATCGCTATAAATTGCGCGTACCAAAAGGAAAATTAAGTCCCATCAGTTTCACGAAAAGATCTTCGAAATTTTATCCCAGAGGAATCACATCTACCTGAACATTAATTCCAATCTTTCTCCTCCTACGAAAACAAATTTCCCCCCCGGAATGATAAATCGAGGAACAAGGCTGTCTCGCGTCCCGTGATATTTATTTTTCAAGGAAGTAACCAGTCGTTCCCCGAGCAGAACGGAATTTCACAAAACGAACACATCTAGAGGAACGTCCCTCGAGCCTTCATCCGTTTGTTGCCCGCCGGGTCCTATATTTAGCGAAACACGCGTATAAAAAGCATTGGAGCCAACGTGTCACTGTCCGAGAAGCATTGTGCAACCGCGTCGCACAAACGTTCCAGAAAACTCGGGTTTTTCCCGTCGGTTGCGCAATTCTTCCTCTGTTTTCCACGGGAAAAAAAATCTTGATCCGACGTCGAAACGACGATCGAGAGCACCAATTAACCGTGGACCAATCCCGACGTGCACTGCGTCGGTCGTTGCGCAACACTTCGAACGATCTCGTTGGAGGAACAATAATAATTGATGGATCACGATCCCGCGGCTATTTTAAGACACGACGGTTTTCGCATGTTCGACAAGCCGCAGAAACGTTTCTGGCTCGTTGACGTTATACGCGAATCGAGAGTGTCCATTCTGGTGGTAAAGGTGGCGGTGATTTGCTATGATTAGATTAGGAGGGTATCAATTGACTCTCGTTATTTGTTCGTTATGTTTATTTATTTTAAATCAGCTGTACAGTTAAAAATGTAACCGTAATATGGTATTAATAGCATCATTCGTACACTGTCATTCCTTATAGTCTAAGCTGCAACGGGAGTAGATTTGATTGTTGCTCTTTGTTTTTAATGATAAATGGAATTTGTGATATTTTAACAGTGGAACTATCAAGGGGGTCAAAATGACTTGTGTCAGATTTCTTGCTTTAGAATTATTAATATATAGGTATAGTCGCAGCAATTTGTGATGAGCTTTAATAAGATAGAATGACAATTATATATCTCTATTTCCTGTCCGTTCAATGACAATGAATAGTACCAAAATCTATCGGTAGTTCTCCTGATAAAGTGTCGGACTTTTAACTACACAGTATACTACGTGGTATAATAAGTTCCATTCTCATCAATCCTTGTTTGAAAATTTCTGATCCCCCTCCGTACCATTTTCTTTCTCCCCTCGAATTCCCCATGATACTATTTCTACGAGCTATCCCAATTCCTTTTTCTTCCTGCCAACGTGTCCCATGTAATTCAAGACGCATCTGAAACAAACAAAACGAGAACGCAACCACGCCAAGGTCCGGATCGACGTCATTGACCATCGGTATATCAGCCTACAATAAAACCAAAGAATCCGAGTCACGCAACTCTGCATCGATCCTCGATACAGTCGCGTTGAAAAATATCCATCCTAACGAATCAAGCATACCGAACTTTTATTTCAGGTAGACTCGTTGGCATTGGAGGAGCTTCCTCTTCGACGCGGTGCCCGTGGCTTGCCTCAGCGTTTGAAAACGCAAGCTGGCAAACTGCGCACTCGATTGAGAAACATTCAACGACCGACGTTCGCCTTCGCTGAACGACAAAAATCGGAGAAGCCGAAATCGACGAGCAGCGCGAGGTCGGACAGATCCAGGCCGGAGGCTCGGCCAAGTCGAATGGACAGAATCCGATCGTCCATCTCCGAGAAGTCGAAATTCAACTTGCCAAGCCGTCCGAAGTTCTCGCTGCCGGATCGATCGAGATTCCATTTGCCCGAACGACCAAAGTTCCATTTACCCGAGAAAGCGAAGTTCAACATAAAGAAACCGAACATCCGTCTGCCCAATGCCCTGACGCGCAACAGAAAGTCGACACCGGTGGCGAACGAGCAACGTTCCACCGACTCCACGATCGGCTCCAAGAAGAACATCTTCGACTTCTCTACTTATCCTAGGATATTCGACAAGAAGTCGAAAACCCGTGGCGAGTATGCCACGTCCACGCCTAATGACTCACGGGCGCAGTCCGCAGAGAGCGCTACGTTTCCAAGAACGCGTAAGAGGACGAGCAAATGGGCGGAGAAATTCGGTAAAACGGCGGCTTACATCGACGAGGACCGTTCGAACGGGGATACCGCCGTGGAGAGGTCTCAACCATGGCGGCATCCATCGTTGGAGCTGCCTAGACTCTCTCTGGGTGGGCACGAGTCAGGTGTGATACCCTGGGAGGAGAAGCGCAGGGAAGAAGAGTTGCAGTACATGGACTATGAGCAGGAATCGCCAGAAACTTCGGAAAGGCAGCCAGCTAGATCAGAGGCTTCCAGGACCGAAGAGGAGTCTTACGACAAGGATCGCGTGGAGTCCGATCCTAGATTATATAAAGAAGAGAAAGAAGAAGAGGTGTTTCGTCGCGGGGACGGGGAAGACGACATAGAAGAAGGTGAAGAAGAATGGAGGGTCGAGGAAGTGTTGTCTAGAGAAGAGTTCACATCAATTCAAAGATCCAAGTCCTTGGAAGAAGTTCTCAGGGTCAGGGACGAGCGCAGATACAAGGGATCCTTCGCTATGGTGGACCCAAGAAGATACGGGGTTCACAAAACGCCGTCCGAGGAGGAAGAGTACGACGAAGAAGTGGACGAAGAAGAGGAACTGGAGCCGTCGTCTGCCCAGTCCGATAGAGAGCAACAGCATTCGAGTACCAGCTCCTGCGATCGTAGACGCAGAGGAATAATCGAGGAAATCGATTCCGACGAGTTCTTCTTGCGCGCAAGTGGACTCAGCCAGGACGACATGAACCTAGGGAAGTATTTGAACAGCGAGATCAGAGACGCCCTCAGATCGGTGGAAAATAACATCCTTGCCGAAGAAGACATGGTACCCGTGCCTCCGCAGCGTCCAATAAGAAACAGGTCTATAAGAAGACAAAAGGAGGGATCCGTAGAGTCGTACGACGTGATACCGCCAGTCAGACCAAAGAGGGATTCGAACAGAGCCCGACGAAGCGAGTCCGCCGATGAACAGTTCCGCGATAGAACTAGAAGCGACTCGAGACACCGAATTATTTACCATACAGTGGGGGAGCCAGCGGAAATTTCGGTAGAACCCCTGGACGACATCGTGGTGGTGAAACCAATACGCAGGAAGTCCAGGTCCTCGCTGCGTAGTCAGTCGCAGATACAACCGGAAGTCCCACGTCCACCGTCGCCAGTACCGCCTGTAGTACCAACCCGTCGAAAACGGTTCCGCAATGAAGCGGAGAGGAGAAATAACGAGACGGAGCCGATTTGCAACGGTCATACCCATCGAGCAGAGTGGACTGTCGAAACGGCTCCAGAGAAACCACTTCCGTTGCCCCCAGCGATGACGGAGGACCAGCTGGGTGAAACGGAGGTGTACACGGCTGAAGAAATCTTGGCAGCCAGCGAGGAAAATATTCAGAAGCTGACTACGCGACTTCAGGCAGAACGGTACGTAGAACCAGTTCCTGTTCCACCGAAGAGAAGATCCAGGTCCAGGGGAACATCCGTGGCCCAGGACGAAGACAGAACGTCTCACGGGGCAGAATCGTTGCCGGAAGCTGGTTACGCCGAAGACGACATTCCGCCAGATGACGTGGATGTTGGAATAGATCTACCTGGCTATGCCATTATTGAGAAACGAGAGAAACCACCTCGACCACCACCGCCGAGAAGAAAACGGGACAAATTCGCTACCACGCCCAGACCAGTCCCACCTAAACGTCCGCAAAGAGCCTACAGCACTCTTGGACCAGCAAAGTCTAAGAACATTGGCATTCTGTCAGAAGATTACGATGCAACTCTGCAGCCTGCAGAGTCTACTCCATACATAGAGATCGATTCGGACGACGGAGAGCACAAGGATCTCCGTAGTACCAAAGTTCTGAGTAAAATCCAAGGGCGTCCACTCCCAGCTCCACCTAGGCCACCCAGGATAAGGAAGGACCAGTCCTTGGACCGTAGTATCAGAGAAACGCAAGCGGAGATAGCTATGGAAATCGCCATGGAAACCACCACTGCGACGCAGACGGATCCTCTGCCCGACGACATGGTTATAGAAGAGGAAGTAACCCAAGCTAAATTGATCGTAACGCCTTCGAGATCCGGCTCACAGATCATGGTCTCCACGGAGAGGATACCTAGTCCATCGAGCATGAGTGCCCCACCTGTCCCGCCTCTACCTGCCTCTCAACGATTGCACAAAGAGGATCACATGGTGCCTGCCTACGATACCGTCTCGTTGAAATCTCCATCGCCAGCCAGAGACGTAGAAACTTTCGAGGACAGACACCTGTCTGCACCGCAACTAGAGGAACCAGCGCCTGACGAGGACTTGCATTTAAGATCGATCAGGGCAGCTCTGTTCTCCGACGAGCCTGTCAGGATCAGTAATTTAGAGGTTGGTGACCTGAGGGTGGATCGACTCAGTGTTTCGCAAATTGAGGCTGGAAAAATAGTGGCGTCTGAAGTGGATGCGCTGGTTATTACCGCGTCCGAATTGAGGAGCATGGGTGGCACACTGGAGGAGGTTCTGTCTCCTTCTATTATAAGAGAACTGATCGCTATCAGAAGCCATCTAGAGACGGTGGCAGCCTCCAGAGTGCAGGAAAGTCAGAGGACAGAGAGCAAAGTTGTGGAGGAGCCGCGGACGAAGGCAGACATTCCCGTTGCAGAGAGGCAAAACGTTGAACAGACGCTGGTACATCAGACTGCTCGTCCAGATCCTGACGAGGAAGGCGAGAAACCGAAGGGCGAGGAGCAAAAGGTTGTTAGTAGAGAAGTAACCGAAGCAAAGGATATACCACGCACACATACACTAACGGTCGCGCAAGTAGAGGACAAAGAGACGATACACGTAGTAGCAATCTCGCAAGTAGAACCGACTGACAAAGATACCCACAGCACACGAGTACCATCTGTCGTTCAGAGTATTCAAGATAAGTCCTTACGAATTCTAGATACACAAACCTCCCTATCTTTGAGCCCGGCTACCGTTGAGGAGCTCAGCAAGGGAGAGTCCCGCGTCCCCCTACCCTCATCCGTAACAACCGGCTTAGAAGAGAGCAGAGAGTCGAGGTTGTCTCCGGATCGCTTGTCTGAGGCTGGCAGCGAACCATTGGACCCCGCTACCTTCGACTCGATACCATCGTTACGGGAGTATTCAACCTTAGAACGGAAAGACAAAGAAAGTTCGCCTGAGACTAGCGAAAGGAAGACTCGAAGGTCGAGGTCCAGATCACCGTCTCCTATAAGTATCTCTAGAGCGCGACAAACAGCTTCCCCGGTTCGATCGCTGCCACCTGCCATCTCGGTTACACCAGACACCCCAGACAGTGTCCCAAGTCACGGCATCACCAGCGAGACGCAACCGCAACGTGCCGTGATCACTTACACCTCGTGCACGGAGCAGTCGGACAGGGAAAGTCAAAGGGAATCGTCCCAATCACCGACACCCTCCTCCTTTCCCCCAGGTGGTACACATCTCATTGCGTTTCCAGCTTCGGAAGTTCCATCTCAGTTCCTTTCGTTGGCCAGCCAGCGTGCCGATAGGGAGCCAAGTATCACGGACAGTACGAGACAATTGATTAGGGTCCTTCGTGTGGCGAGCATAAACGCTATAAGACATTTCGTAAGCCGTTTAACGTCTATAGTAGGAGAAGAATCGAGGGAGAAGATGAGGGAAGTGGAGCTGACCCTGTGCGCACTGTTGATCTTGGTAGCGGGCTTATTGATATTCTTCTTCACTAATCCGCGAACGGTGACGCATCATCATCATTGGGACTACTTTAATCCACCGAAATAACGCGGTGGAAAGAAACGCTGCAAGAGTCGACTGCGAAAAAGCGTAATACTGTTAATAATGTTCGTCTCGATTGGCCCTTGTTATCAAGTAATTATATATACACATATACATGTATTTATAACCGGGATTATATTTCCATAAACGAATAATAGGGGCTGAATAGATCTAATATCTTTGTCAAAACGTGAGAGGTGATAAGTAAGAAAAATGCGTATTTAAAAGAAACAGAAATTTGGTCAGACAGGTATAAGTTATTAGATTAATCTTCTGCAACCGATAAATATAGTCAATTGTTAAATATTTGTTACATTTTCTACGAATGTACACGAATTACAGCTGACCGATGGAGAAATTAAACAGCGACAAGCTTTAGTAACTCAACATTCGTAATGGTGATTAGAAACAGCGTTGGCTGACCGATGGTTGCGAATGAGGTAATATCTGCAAACAATTTGCCACGAGAATACTTGTACTTATCTGCTAAGCGGTGCAAATGTATGGATAAACAACAACATATATACGTATATATATATCTCTCAATTATAAATACCTATTACGAAAGGAAGTGTTAAAGGAACTATTTTTTTACCGATATACGTGTCCTTTGTAGAAAATGTGGAATTCAAGTCTAGAGATCTGCGATTCATAAAGAATCGAAGGAAAAATAAAATTGTGTTTTTTTTGCCATCTTGCTCATCCCTTTGTCTAGAAATAAATTTATGGTACCAATATAACGTCATAAAGATAGTTAAGGACTGTAATTTGGAGGAAAGAAATTTTTGATACCTTGCAGGCATTACGAAGACTATGTACAACTTTATTCTAAAATAAGATGCCAGATACTGTAACCTTATAAACATACTCCAAAATAACATAGAAAAATTAAAACCAATATTGCATTCATACAAACAGATCTTCCTCGTACACTTTCAGATCTCGCCTATCTTTGTGCGCACTTTTTTGGGAATAATTTGCGGCGATTGGCGACCACATAGAACTAGATGTGACATCGTTTACAGGTTCTATTATGGGTTGCCTTCGTGCTAAAGATACTTTCAATTGAATAGAGGATACCATACTGCCATCCATTTCACTAATTGCCCTTTCAGCTGCATCTGCTTTGTCGAATGTTACAAAACCACGACTGAAAAATAAATTTATACATTAACATCATTTTCACACATTCTTCAATCGTTACATTCTAATAAATTTCTTAAAATCACTTTTTTTCTGCCTCCATTGAAATATGTATAATATTCCCAAAGGTTTGGAAATGCTTCTTCAAGAAGTCTTCCGATATCTTATAACCGCACACAAATATTGTGTTGCCAGCCCGCGGTTTTGTTTCTTGTTTAGCGGGTGACTGTGTATCACCACTGGTACGATCCTCTGTATCTTGTGCACTAACAAAACTGTCGTACAAATCTTTAACTCTTGGCCTCGACGTTTCTGTTTCTTCTTCCTCCATTTGCGTAGCTGAGAACGGCTGATAGGAGCTTACCGTCTTCTCTGTGCTATTTAATTTCCTTACTAATCCACGTGGCCTCTTAAAAGATTGCTCCGGTCTTTTAGGAGTTTTCGGAGCTGTGATCACTCCAGATTTGATCAGTTTCTTAGCTACTTCCCTCGCATCTCTAGCTTCCGTTGGACGTTTTGGAGCTTGCGGTACACGTTCCACTTCTTGTTTTGGAGCTTTCAAATCTTGAAGAGCCTTTTTCTTAAACAAATACAACATAGGATTAAAGAACTAACAATGAAACCTACCACCACAGCCTCTACACTAATTCTAACATATCATCGTTGAAAAAGTTATCTGTTAATAATTATCGACGAACATTGAAAGAACTTTAACCGCTCTCAGATAAACTATGCAAACGTGTTACGGATAATCGAATTATGTTATACGAAATTAACTTGTTTCCTGCGAAACTAAAATGTAAACATAACCTATAGCATACCTTTCTTTTAAGTTTATTATACTTTGCTTGCAACATCAACTCCTCCTCAGTTAAATTTGATGGAAAGTGTAAGTAGACCATATTTTGCATGTAATAAAGGCCGATATTGTGCAAGTGCTTCCGTGCCCGCGCAGAATTTTAACACACCATCTAAGAGTCGATGCTCATTTCTACTCCACTGTTTTAAACTTTTTTTTTACTATACCACAAATGAGGTACATAATAGATATATCACCAATCTATGTTTTTGCCCCTTCCTATGTGGCTCTAGAACCCCATTACCATTTCCATGTGACACACAACGTTACCAACAGATGATACAAAACGATGTTAATAATTGCTTCATCAAGTTTCTAAATAGAGCGCGCTCCAATTAGCGTAAAATTACCAACGATGCTCTGCCTTATCAACACTCAGTAATGTTGTCCATCGTATTGCCATCTATTAAGTGGTCATACCTACTGAACTTCCACTGTTTCTGACCAACTTTTAGCTGATATATATACTTACATGTATACAATGTTATGTAGGTATAGGTCGTCGTTCACAACGCGCGAAAAGAATTGGCGCTTTAAAAGTTATTAGCAATTTAAAAAGTGGCGGAAATGCACTCTCGGTCCTTGTAATTTTCTCAACTTCTGGACGCGCTAAATTTGTATTCGTGAGTTTAAAATGACGATAAATGATTTATAATACTTAATTCTATGGAAAATGTTGAAAGCGAACGATTAGCTTTCATTGAACATTTATCCTGAAATTAAAAGTGTAACAATAATTATTATTTGCTAGCATTTTTGTATTAATACTTTAGAAACGAGAATACTTTTTTGTTTGGGCGGATAACGCGTTGGGAAAATGATTGTTTTTTATTTAAAGTATAATTGTGCATTTGTTTGGTATCGATAATAATTCTTTGCTGGCCCATGTGACATAAATACAACTGAAAGAAAAGTAAATAGCTAGTTTCAACGTAATATTTATTCAGTCCATTTCAAACGATTCACGCAAAACATATTAAAATTAATGAATATAACAATCGCGCAGACAAAAAGAAACATCAACAAATTCAAACATATTCAGACACTTCGTTATTCAATTATTAATCATTACAACCGTAATGTGCATCGTAATCGTAGTGTATGATACAATGAATAATAATTTACTTGTCGGTGATGAAAATATTCAATTTGAGACTACTATCGTAACGAATGAACTTCGCGCGCTACAATTCTGGAGTTAATTCATCCGCAAAAAGGATAAAATACGACCTGCTACGTCGTTAACAAACATTTCTTGACTAATATAAATATATGCAAATACTTCAAACAATTATCAAGGGACAGAGATACTTAAGCCCAAGTTGAACGTCTAAAACCCTAAGATAGTAGGTACACGCAAATACCGAGGATGTTAGTCAAATACTAAAAATACTCTTGGATTCCTATAAGAACGAAGAATCATGTTTGAAAAGAATGTTTCAAAAGCATTTAATAACACTCATTCATTCAAACGAAAAATCGTCGTACTCGTTAAATGATCGATTCTGCTCGCAGTCTTACAAACCATTCGTTAAATTAGTACAAATAAATATAAAAATATTCAATTTGGGATTAAAGAATGCTTATAGTTTTAAATTTTCGTAGTAATTTATAAATTTCATTATCTTGTTACTCGCACATACCCACTATTATGCACAAAGGGTAGTTTCCATATTTGGTAATAATACAATAAATTACCAAATAGATATTCAAAGCCTAGCTTGTGAAATTATAAATGATAATAGAGATGAGAAAATGCAAAACGAAACTAAAGAGAAATAAGCACTTAATTAATTCTCAAGTTCAGCAAAATAATAACAAACTAATAATCGACCATGCATATGGAATTTCAAAACAATCAAAGGCATTTCTGAATTCGTCATGAAATATATCTGAACTCATAATTAATTACATTAAAATTTAATTATGCATAATCTGTATACTTGAAAAAATGTAATGGTATTATGTTTGTTATTTCTTTTGTGATAGTTTGCAATTAGTAATTTTACGTATAATCAGAAATCGATAGATATACGGTACAGATTTTCGCAGTATTCAACATGAAACTTTTTACATTAATTTTTATTATATATAAATGTCCAGATTGTCACGTTTATAGAGGTGGTCGGTATATCACAAACCATTCGAACTAGACTTTTATGTAACAAATATGCATATCATAAACATAAGGTACAGCTATGTTGAAAATTGTAAGAGGATTATAAATCGTATAACAACCGATGTCAGTATTTTCAAAGATAATGTGTATCTTATAAATTCCCCCTTTGTTTTATATTCAATGGATTCTCTATATCTCTATCCATTATTAATTATTATTCCATGCACTCGCCTCGAAGGATGAAACAATTGCAAAGAAATAATAAATAAATCATGTACAGTCTATCTAACCATTCTAATAATGACAAGGATTAACAACAACTTTGTATTTAACCCTTTCAGCACCAAAATTTCTAATAATGCGGAATTAGCAAAAAATGCCAAGTTAAATTGCTGATAAATGCAAAAGATGATGATTTACACGCGTGCATTGCATTATCGTGTATTTTAATAAATGATATATTTTTACATGTATATATATATATATTGTTTTACCGATGTATGGTGACATTGATGCGAAGAAAGATGTCAATATTTGATTCACAAGTTTTATTATTTACAAGCATTGGTCTACAAAATGTAAATTTCGTGGACTTCCTTTAAGAATTTTGTTGTGATATATTGAAAACATGATTGGTAGGAAATAGCAGCACTGTCAAAATGTGGCCGAATGTAACTTATTGGCCTTACGAACAGTACAGATTTCTTTGTACCGATAACATACGATAAACATAATCGATTGAATAAATTAAAGCAGATTGTATAAAATACATGCCTGACCAGGATGTGTCTTCATATTCATATAAATGATTCTTTCCTTAATTTGATAGCAGTGGCGCCAGAACTATATGTTAATGATGAATACGTCTCGAGAATATAAATTATAACTAATTCTAAGAATTCGTATAATTAGAGTTGAAATGATAATTCTTAATTACGTTTTTGATCATCAATAAACTATACAACATATATGTGTTTGATGTACTCAAAACGATTGAAAGTACAATGTATTGTTCGAATATTGAGAAGAACGATGACTAAATTCAATCAAACGTAAGCGCTACCACTGTCAGATTAAATTATTAAATTGTGGACTTATGATATTATTATAGTGTAAGAATGCAATTTATCCTATACTGGCATTAAAAGGGTTAATTATTGTTGTGTCAGATAAATGTTTTTTTTTCAACAAATGAATATACTCTGTGCTGCATACCGACATTAGAAACATTTAACATTTCAAACAAGTTATTATCATCTCAAACGTTTCGATATAGATATGTGAAGATATCAAAATTCTTAGGAGTAAGAAATGTATTGAGGAATTTGTGAAAATAATATTATCGCAGGAACTCCATACATATACACATATATGTCAGTTACAAACAATTGCCCTGCAAATACTTCAATTTCATTCTCCTCCTTTCTTACAATTCACCACTTAGCTCTTCCATTATTTTTCATCCCGTGAACCCGTAAATTATTGGGAGTTTTATGATCCTGATAATCTCGAAACACTTCGAAACGAAACGTGATAATCGAGATCGAGATCTAAAATCTCTTGGTAACATATAATGTTTCATAAACTCGACGAGCTTTACAAATCCGACCGGTTCCAGAAGCCAGAAGGCTTTAGAAACGAGGAAGCTTTGAAATATCGAAGACTTAATGAAGCACAGAATATTTTGTAATTGTTGAGTACTTGATTCCACAAATACCTGACACGATGTAATCGTTTTGTACGCAAACATTTCGTGTTCCCACACATGCCTATTTAACAATTGTTTTTCAAAGGATATATTTTTATTAGACGATCATTCATCGTTTAAAAATATTCTAAGTGCTTTCTCTTTACGCACACTATATCGTGTTCCTTCAGCAGATGCGAAATAACGCGATACATTTCTTTCTACTTCAGTCGTATCTTTCCGCGTTTTCTTTGAAGTTACCCTCCTACCATCCCTATTAAACATATAGTTTAGAAATTAATGATTGCAACATTTTCAGTTACATCTTAAGAAATGCCATTACATTTAGAATAATTGTTTCGTACATACCTATACAAGAATAGATCACCCTCCAAGACATCAAGATCAACACCAACTGTTAATACATTCCAATCTATATCCTTATAAACTGGTACGTTAGACGTAGAATATATTATCCCACTTATTTTTCCTATATCTATATGTTCTTCTGGTATATCTGTTATCAATGATAACTACAAAAAGATTCAATATAATTATTTACATTGTTCAGTTGTTGGCAACATGTTTGTCAAGTGCAAAACAAAATATAATCAACTTACTTTTTTCAACATATCTTCTACAGTCCTTTCGTCCAACACAACTTCTTCAAGAGGTCCAAGTTCAATTTTAGTTGGGTACCACCTCCGGACAAATACAATAACTTGATTGCTATTGATAACGGGATCTTTATCAGGTAACTCTTGCACGATCATTTCAAAATCCGAATGCAAATGGATATCCTCGAATTTCTGATGGTCTAAAAATACTTTCATAGCTAATACAAAACATTTTTTCCTCAATCGACATCTTTCATACGGAATATCTATATCGTATTTCTTTTTCATCTCTGCCAGGATCTCTTTCTTTGCTTGTCCGACGGTCATATCTTTTGAAATGGTCCAATCGAACAAGAACTTGTAAAACTGTAAGTGTGCGGAAAGAAAACGTTATTATGCCCAATAAAAAAACATCTATCTATGAGAATGAAAATCTGAAAAATGTTGTATATATACCACGTTAGAGTCAAGGAAAAATTGATACAGCTTTACAGGGAATTCACGTTTACGCAAGGATGATCCTATTTGTATCCAAAGCTTCTGACTATCTTCGTGAGGTGCAAATTGGGCGGACAAACTAGTATCTTCGGACTCGTCGCATACATCAAAATGACGATATATTTTGAAATGCTCTGATGGTACACCAATGTATGGTTCCAACTTTTTCTTTAAGGTACTGAACATTATTCTGTGATCCACCATTACCTCCAGAACTACAATCGAAACAACTATTACCACACATACTTCTAACACTTTTCCACATGTTATAAAGAAAACTGAAAATACGTACAATTCTCGTTCTGACTTTTATGTGGGGTGGCTTTAAAGTAATATTCCGAATCATCAATGATATTCTCCCAATTCTCCAGTCCAACTTGATTCATCATTTTAATGACCCGATTACTAGTACTCGATGGAAGATAAGGTAATTGAAACCCATCATCTTCATCCGGTGCATCTCCTACTAAAGTTTTATCACTATCACTAAGACTACTGTCTTCGCTATTGCTTTGTTCTGGCGTATGCCACTCTTCGCCTTCTCCTAATTGGGGACTTGCATTTCTTGCAGAGGTATCTTCATTAGATTTTTCACTCTTCGAAACATCGTTACATTTTCCGTTAGTATCGCGTTGCGATTCATTAACGCTTGTCTTTGATGGACTGTCTGTAGTTGAACTGGCCGTTAGTACAGGCACTAGTTTCTCTTTCTCCTTACATTTTTCTTCATTACTTGGAATATTTAATTCCTCCAAAACTTCTGCGTACATTACATTAAAATATCAAATTATATACCATGACTTCACTAAATATCATATTAATTTCATTCAATATAACAAACATTATAGATTACCTTTGCTTATACTAGGAGGTAACATTATGGATATCATTATAATGTTGTCTAATTCTTTTGCAATTTCGGATATTGCTGCAAGGGAAGGTTTATATCCAGTATCATTTACAGTATATACGAACACAGTCACCAAATTGCAAAACCCTGCGGCCTGCAGTTCGGTGTCATCGATCTTGAGAAATGTCACATCTGGTACACACTTCTGTATGGCTATATTTATCTGTTCAGGTTCAATGTTAATTAATTTTGATAATGTTTGGGTGTATCCTCTCACTGTTTCTGTTTTAAAACTGCGCACAATTAATGGTCCTTGTAAAAGCCTCTTTCTTCGTATATCGACGACCGATACTTTAGTGATAATATCTATCAAGGAATAGAAATAAATAAATTTGATTTTTCTTTCTTATTCGTGAACAAATATATACATTTACGTGAGTGGTTATTATCTGCAGATGGGAAAAAATTGATGTACAAATTTTGTCACCGACACAACATTGCTTCAGTTTAAGGGAAAGTAATAAACTTGGAGCAAGTAAGATCATTCACATTGGGATATTTTTACGTGATGAAAGTACGAATTAATTCCAACTTCAGGAAAATAAGAACCACCTAAAAGTCACACAGATGTATGGATACGTACCTGACTGTTGGTGTGTCTCGAATTTTTTATCTTTATGCTGTATATCTAACAATAAACTATGGCCAGTTCTTTTATTTCCCCAAATACTGCGAAATGTTTCACGTTCTCTCCCTTCAAAGCTATTGACGATTGCATCAGTGTATGGGTCGTATGCAACTAAGCGACACTGGCTTAAACTCACCACACCGTCCAGGGAGAATAGCTTATAAACTTGCTCTGTCATTTCAGCCCAAGTGGAATCCGGCGTAAAAGAAATTCTATAGTGCACTTTATCTTCCTCGGGAGGTATATAATATACCGTCACTTTTTGCGGTATACTAATTGTACTTTCAGCATAAAATTTATCAACAATGATTCTGCCACAGATCTCCCCTTCCTTGTGTCGCTCCTGTTCCTTCATTTTCTTATCATTTTCCTCTTTTTCCTTTACTCTTTTCAATAATTCCTGAGATAGAAATATACATCGTATATATTATGAATAGAAAAGAAGAAAATAAATATAACAATATCCTCAAAGATTATATTCTACCTGTATATGTTTTGGAAAATCCTGCACCTGCATAGGTAATGCATTGCGGACAGGATCAATTTGCCGGTACATGAGCATATATGCGTTGGTACTACTATAACCACTAAAGTATGACCTGGATAAACCACCACCATATGTTTTCTGAATATCATCGTGAGTTATCTGCAATTAGTGCATTTATTAATTTAATACTTCCGCATAATTGAAATACAATATAGCCTTCTTTAATAATCACACATCTGTAAAGCAAATCTGTATACGCCATTACCTGAGTTACTGTTTGATCATTAAAGCACAGCCATTCTTGTGTTCTAAAATCTTTTATATACGCATAGTAATGACCACCACTAGCACTACCACTGTGAATCATAATGGAAAACAATTCATAATTGTAAGGTCCTTTAACCACGTTACTGTTAGATTTTTTTTCATTTTCGTGATTGCGTTCGATACAATTCGATGTTGAAGGTCCATTGGTTGTTTCTATTCCTAAGAATGAAATACTTGAAAGGAACTGTTTGCCTTGGGACCTCTATGGTATACAAAATTAATATACCTTCGTCAACGTCTTGTTCGTGATTATTTGTATGATTACTATTATTAGGAAGACTGGTTTCGAAGAGGAGACAATCATCATTTGTACCGCTATCTGTTACTGAATTCGCATTACATTTCGGTGAATCCATTGTTTCACCGCCATTCTGAGTTTCTTCATCTTCCGTAGAATAAATGAATGAATTCAGATTTAATACATCTGGAAAAGTGACCCTAAAATTAAAAGTTTAGTATAAAAGTGTATAAACAATAAGAAAATTTAATAAAAAATATCGATTCATACAAACTCACTTATCGTTAAGTTTAATTCTATGAAAGGTTTTAAAGTCAAAATCAAATCGTTTAAGGTGAAGTGTCAAAAGATACGGAAATTTTGTGAATTTTAATCCTTTATGAGCATCACATTTTTTATTACATTTTTCACAATGATACTGATTACTTCCTTCCAAAGTTTCATACTGAACAAATGCTATTAAGGCCTCTTCCTATTGCAAATAAATTTTACATGAATTTAAATTATATATTAATATATAGCGATATAAACTTACCACGCTATTGTACGCCACACTGCTACCAAATGGTCTTACTGGTAATGGGATATCGAGAAACATGTCTTCTCTAGATTTTTCAGTACCACACTCCAAACATTTAACATAATCGGTCATCTTTCCTAACAACACAAAAATGAAATTACATACTCCTTTCCAACGCTTATATATATCCTTTCCAAGGTTTATACCTTCATAAAGCCTATTTATTAAATCAGCTTGTTCTGTGTTTTTAAATTTCTGTTCTAAAGCATCGAACATCACCCTACAAAGCTCTTGAATATCGTGTTGCTGCCAAGCTTCTGTGGAATCCCAACCAAAACTTTTCGTTAATGCTGTAGTTTCTACTGCTGATTTGGTTGATGTCTATAAAAATTAAACACTTATTCGTACGTTTCAATGGAATTATATTAGAGATTATATAAATACGTAGAATAGATAATTTATACCTGTAAATTTAAAAACAATTTTTGTAGTTGGAATGGAATACTACTAGTTTCATCTTTTTCCGATCTATCTATATATTCCCAATTGTACAGTGCATTTCGAAATTCTGGTGTCATATACAGAGCCTGTAGTAGACTATTCAAATAGCATGTCATTGCCTGATTTACGAGCCCGACGTAACCTGTGAAAGAAAAAGCATAACAAAACATAACGATACATGCGCAGTTAGATATTTTATCGTTAAAAAAAAATATTATACGTTTCACCTACGTGCTTCAGATTTAATAAGATTTTTAAAGTCAGCATTATCCTCGTTCCATACTGACGAATGATTAGGTGACGGTGGTGGAGGATTGTACGTAGACAGGCCATACTCGACTTGCTTCTCTGACAAAGTATCTGTTGGACCCACAACTAAAAGTGTGTGCTTGTGTTCGGTCGATGATTCGCGATCAAAAGAAAAATCCACGCCGGCTTCCGACATTGTTTTCTCTTTCATTTCAGATAAATCGATCTAATAGAAATAAAAAACAAAAAAAACTTTTAAAACTTCTACAATGAACAAACAGAATGGAATCATTGGTGAGCAATTTGCACTAACAATACAACAAAAAGAAATATATTACTAACCAGTTTTCCTGTCGACATCAAATACAACTTAAAGCTGTCCGGTTGTATTTGACAATGTTCTTCGATATAATCATAAAGATCCTTACCACGGGTAGATTCGCGTAGCGGAAGTCTGTCGGTAGGAAGAATTTTATCTTTAGCTCCATGAAATAGATTGAACTGGATTTGACATGTTTGACCAGCTCTACACACCATGGTCTGCAAAACGAAATAATATGTAGCGCGGGCAATGTTGAATCGATAATATTGTTTAAAGACGAATATTTCATTAGATATGCACAAAAATGTAATTGAATATTTCATTTATATTCTACTATAACTGTACAAGTTACTATTGCTTCTACTTACGACAGTATTAATTACTATTTTGTTGCATACAAAAGAAATACATTACTTTCAGAAATGTGCATGCGCATTTAATAAAACCAATCCATATTAGAAAATAAATATTAAAAATCCTTAGCGAAATGTCTCTACTATAATTATACCACTGCAATATTGTATTCACACGGTAGAACATCATTTAATAAGCGTTACCATAAATGTCAAGAAAATAAAGGGATAATCACTTTTAAACGGGAATTGTAATATTTAGAAATAATATTACAAACTAGTCGGCAATTTTCGTACAAACAAAATTGGCATTATGCCATAGTAAAGGCAGCAAAATGAGCGTGATCTACGCACCACAGTAAGATACTACTCTGCACAGTATGACACAGTAAGGAAAGCCTATAGAACCTCTGGTTATATTTAGAATGTCTAAACGAAGACTTGGAAAATGGCTCTCTTCTCTGAGATCAGAATTCTCCCTCGCCCCTCCCCCCTCCCCTTTCCTCTTTCTTCCTCGCTCTATTACCACTTCCCTATTCTACATATTTTTACACAACACCCGAATAAGTAAAAATGAGTTATATTGAGACCTAGAGATATAATTAAAACACATCCTTTTCATGAATTCAACGATACAAAAAGAGCTAAATATATGAAATTACTTTTTAGAAGCAAACTGTATTTAATAAATGATACGTTATATTGTATTTCTTCCCTCTTCTTTTTTACTTGGTCTAGCGTTAAAAAAAATGTAACCTGATATATTATATATATACACATATATATATAATTAGAACGAGACTTCTTAATATATCACTGAAGAAGTGTAAGATTTTGTATACGAAAAATATACCTAGAATACAATAATTTACAAGCATATCGCTATTATTTACTCATTCAATATCTATTAATACTTACCTAACAATCCTGTTCCAAAAAGAATATACTCTTTTCTTATATATATGTATATATATGCACGTTAGAAATCAGTCGACGTATTCCTCCCAACAGTATCAATCTAAAAAATTCAAAATAACGCAGGATTACAGCAGGGTATTAAACATTATATTAAAGATTATAACGATTTAGAACTAACATGTATAACTTATAACAATCTGTCGCATTAAATTACATTTCGCCAACAACTTCATTTGATAAAATTCACTTCTACCTATGTTTATTAGAGATAGAAAACAAAATAATCACTCTCTTTCCCTTTTTAATTTAACAAGTAAAATAAACGTACACCCGAGTGTGTTCAATTTTCAATACACGCTACGAACATCGTTAGCTGCTCGCGTGTGCGAATAGAGTATGTTAAAAGTTGTACCCAGGACTTTTAATAAAAGCAACACAAACTGTAAACAAATCACGAAGCGATGAATCGACGATGTATAAGCACAGTTATATTTCACTTTTACCGGTATCCACTTAAACTGTCGTGTGGCGAATAGGCGAGGTACGTGTTCCGCGTTTCAAAATGTTTATACAGATGAAAAAGGATAGATGAACGAAAATTGAGCGTATAATACTCAGAAGATCGGAATGCGCTCTCGTGCCAGCACGAGCGAATTAGAACGATGTTTTCCGCGTTACGATGCTCAACGAAATGTTGTTCCGTGAAACATATCCCGCTGTTGGACGATTGTTAGTAACCTAATGGAAACGGAAACATCGAATTGATGGAACGGCAAGTTTGTTAACCCGAGAGTAAACGTGTGAAATGCCTTATGAAATGGCTGGCCAAAATACTCCGTTCAAGTTAGTGCTCGTGCCTTATAGAGTCTGTTTTAGTGAATGACGCGCCGAAGTATACGTTAGTCACTGTACTTTCCTTCATCGCGTAAATCTTAATAAAAGTTCTTTTCTTTCGTGACGGTAGAAAAATATTCAGCACTAGAGTTGACCTCTTACCAAAATCACTGATACATGTGCGACATTCACTTTACGCCATATTTTCTACGCAACACAGTCTAGTGCTGCCATGTGGATAGTATTGTTAGTTGAAAGCTACGAGCGCTTATAGTTCAACTGTACTGCTGTAGCTCGCGAGGCTTCATTTCCATTTTTGACTCGTCGTATATAATTATCACCGCCAGATAAACGTTAATTCTAATATATTTTAGGGGTTTTTGTTATCGCAAAATTAAATATTTCTTTTTTTTGCGGAATAGGCAAATATTTTAGTATAACTAGGAATGTAATACGAAATAAAGTATAAGATCACTACTTTACCTAATTTTATCTATGGTTTGAAACTAAAATAGATAAGGCTACATGCTTTTGAAAAATTCATGCTACTCTTTTTCAATTACTTAATGCGAACAGATGAAAAATAATATATTATACAATAAAGTGCATTTTTCAGTTTTCGTTAATAACGTAGCGTTCCAGATGATTGCAGATATTTCAAGCAAATTAAATTTTCATTCAAATTTGCGTTACAATATGGTGCATGTCTGTAATATCGTTATCTATTTACGTGAAAAATATAGTTAAGGCGATTGTCACAAAATCTGTATTGACAAAACAGTTTTACCGGTATGAAAATTCAGTAATTTTTGGAACGCAAATGAAATGATTGCACGACCGCGGCGCTACTCGTATTGTGGCAACATCAATGCGTACCAGTCTATTATATATCTGCGATGGTGTACCAGTCGCCATAGAATTTGCAAAATTGCTCGAAGTGCTCAATGAACTTCGGGTAAGTTAACTTATTAATTCCTCTCGAGATACTCATAGTTGAATCGAGCAGTTTACCTTTCGTTTTCGCAGATTAAGCGATACATCCAACAGATCTTTCGCGGACATCAATTCCGAATGACCTTTTTTATGAATATTATAGGGCAGAACCGACAGCTTTTTTTTTTCGTACCTTTAGATAGAATGAAAGATTCACTGATAATAGAAAAATAACGTGTTTGATATTTCATTTTGAATGATCATAATGATCGTATTATCCAAGATTATTTTGCATATTAGAATCACAACGCTACGAGTTAACGTGCCGATTTGCAAAATTGACAGTTCGTGGTACAGTGGAATGTTATAGAGTCGTTAATGCCCTTTTTGTATTAAATAAACGATAACATTTCGAATTCATGTTCTCTTGTTGCAGGTACATTTCAAAATCTTTTCTCTCTACTGACGAGGCCTATTTTACATAACAAATGACAGATGGATGAAACTAAGTTTTATAAATTCGCTTCTACTTCCATTATATGATCATCATACGATCCGGATAAATATCGTTTCTTTACCATTGGAATTACTGCTGTCGTCAAGATGAACATTAACTCAATAGGAATTGCCGATCTGTTTAATTTATTGGAGTCCAACAAACTCGGGGAGGTAGAAGAAATAAAGAAAGTATTCCACGAACTTTTTTTATGTAGTAAGTAAGGTTATATACATTTAAAGGTCTCCGATATCCATGAAAGCTGATTTTAACCAACGTTGAAAATTTTATAGCAAAAGACAATTGGTTGGTGAACGGTCTCTTCGACTATTATCTGTCCACAAATTCATTGAGAGCCGTTGAGGTATTAGCCGGAGTTCGTGATCCGCACGACAAACATTTATTAGATCGTTTATCCGAAGGACTGTCTAAATCTGGAAATAACAGCCAAAGAATTCAAACCCTTACATTATTAGGTCATATTGCTCGTCGTCAACCCACTTGGTTATACAAGCTTGCCGGTCATACATTGTTTCGAGATTTACTTAAATTGCTTAAGGTAAATATTATCGATACAAGAGACAGATCTATCATGAGGTCAGAATCGATTTTAATGAACCAATCCATTTTTAGATGGAAGGCGATACATTATCCCTCATGAGCGCGCTTCTTCTCTTGGTAATGTTATTGCCAATGTTACCCGCTGCTTTAGGGCCTTACCTTTCAGAAATATTTGAAGTATTCGGTCGATTGGCCTCTTATTATCATCATCAGGCCTCGTCTGTATTTCCTTCACCTATGCATTTTAATTCGACAACAATAACAGGGACTACGGATAAAAATCATTTATATTTATTACATCTGCAAGTAAGTATTGATATTTGTTTTAAAAGCCTAGAGATTATTAATATTTATTGAATTTCTTGTAGGTGGGACTGCACAGTTTATTTCACAGATTATACGCTATGTACCCATGTAATTTCATTTCATATTTAAAACAACAATACATTCAGCGTGATCAATTGGCTACTTTCACTCATACCATAAGGCCGATGTTGGATTCAGTGCGTATGCATCCTTTCCTTGTCACAGCGTCCAAAGACACAGAGATTTCGGCCGCTAGGTATAATTTGTACCATGAAAAGTGATTTTATTCTTATTAAAAACTATCTTTTGTCATTTGTTCGTCAATTTTTAGATGGAAAAAAATGGAGCATCACGATGTTATGGCAGAATGCGGTCGTTTTACGTTAGACAAGTGTCGAGAAGAAGTATTTAGATCTACGAATTCGCGCTCTACGCCGCCATTAGGTTCGTAAATTCAATACGAAATGAATCTGTCTACGGATATTGTTATACTATCTGTAGATTTTCTAGATTACCCTTCTATGTGTACCCCGATAAACATTAGTGGAGGAAAAGCACCGTCAGAAGTTAGCAATGGTGAAAACGATACGTTTTGGTCGCCAAGTATGAGCGTGCCGCCGCATAGTCCGCAGTTTCCAGCTACATCTCATGAACAACGATCTACTCCTTCAACACCTAACAACAATAGAAGCGGTACATCACCTCCGGAGGCTGCAGTTGAAGCAACACCCGAAACAACACCTGTTAAAGTACGCATGTAAAAGCGCGGCAAGCTAACATCGGAATAATCTTCGCAACTTTCTGCAGGATTTAAGAAAATTATCGTCGAGACAAATGCCTACGGGTTCTGCTGCAGTTCGAGCACTTACTGCATTTGGCAATGGTACAGTGGGAGCAAGTTCAAGGCCATCCACGCCGATTCCCTTAAATCCATCTGTGTCTGGATTTATGATTGGAAGCGGCGATGGGAACAATGCACATGGATTTCTTTCGCACAAGCTAAGTAAAATTATCGCGGACAGACAAACTACTGTTCACCAAAAGTCATCCGTCAACGCCGACGAAGATGGTAGATTGTTAGATATGGATACTAATCAAAATGGGAAGAACGATTCGTGGCAAGAAGATCAAGAGGTTTTGTATTTTATATACTTTTGTATGTAAGAACATTGTGTACCGATGGGAATTAATGGACACGTATGTAAAGAATATTGCATTGTGCAGGTGTTAGAAATTGTAAGCTCTCAGAATGCTGGAAAGTTCGATACATTGAAGTACAATCAGCAGCAAGAACAAAATAATGAAAAAATACAAAATGCTTTCGCAGATTTATCTCAAAAAGTTTATCAACTACGTTTATATTCCCAGAATCAAGCGACAACGCAATATTTGAATTTGGATTCTCTTCGTAAAGTATGTTTCGTTTTTATTAGTAACTGTTTTGAATTTATTACGAAGAAGGAATCAGATCTTAGTATGATGAAGGTGTTCGTGTATTTATAGATTCGAAAAAGTAAATCTTGTCCCGATATCAAAGTTCAGAAACTAGTTGGCAATGATAAAGTGGATACAGTGAAAATGATAGGAGCAAAAAAATTGGAAGAAACGGGAACGCAAACGTTTGATTTGCTTCCGTATGAATATCTATTGCTGGGAATTTTGGATCAGAAAACACAGATGAATATACAAAAACGTATGCAACAGGATACCGAATTCAAAGTATCGCCAACGGCAATGCTTGATCGATATGTCGAAGCTTGTACGCGTGCTAGTAATAATCACTCTGCAGATAGAACGAGTTAGTACATAAATCTTAATCAAACATTTTATGTTTGAAGTTGACGGAAGTTGTAATGAAGTAACTTTTTTATCAAAGGGTCTAACATTATTAAACAAAAGCAAAGAAAAGAGAACGATGGAGAAGATGAAGTGGTGGAAGAAGATACCTTAGATGTCGAATGTGCAAACCAATTACTACAATTAATGCAGATGCAATTACAGTTCGAACGACAACGTAGAGAAGTTCACGCTGAACGTAATCGAAGGCTTCTTGGCAAATTAAGAGATTCGCGTGCATTGGAAGAACATAATTCTGCTTTGGTCAGTTGATGTTATTTACTTTAAAGAGGATTCGGCTGCATTTTCTTAATCGTAGCTATCGCTAAATACAACATTCTTCTCGCATAGACTGATCGGTTGAAAATTATGGAAAAAGAGGTAGAAGGCTTAAAGGTTGAACTAGAGCGTAACAAAAGAGAAGCTTGCCAAACAGAAGACCAATCTAAAGATGCACTGCACCATTGGCAAACTAAGGTAATGTCGGTAAAAAAAAGTTATACTAATTATATTAATAACCGACATTAATATATTAACACGATTAATAATGTGCAGTGTATAGAAGAACAGCGACAAAATCAATCGTTGAAAGATCGTCTCGAATCTGTTGAACTTGAGCTGAAGAACGAACTAAAGAAAGTGACTGATTGCGAACAGCGAATTCGTTCTACGGAAGCATCTCTGTTCGATGCGGGCCATCAATTAAGGGTAGCTTTAAAAGCTGCGAATCGTAGCAAAGAACTGGAACGTACACTTGATACCGTGCAGAAAAAATTCCTTCTGCTCGGAGAGGTAATATTTTCACAAATTATACATACGTTCGCATAATGTTTAAATATACTAAATCGATTTTTACACACATGTAGGCACAAGCAAAATTGCAAGAAAGTACAAGTGGTCTTTCACCGGCGAGCAAACAAGAAGTAACACAAATACAGAAATCATGCGCAGAAGAATTAACCAGTGAGCATATTTCAATTATTTATAAACGGTATTGTATAAATTGTCAAGTATAAATTCTATAAAATACATGTCGATATTCGCAGGTTTACGAAGGCAATTAGAATCGCGAACATCTCTAGTAGAAGCCTTGAAAATACGTCTAAGTGAATTAGAGAATAAAGATGCAAGGAAAGAAGCTCAACTCGTCGAGTTGCAGCGGCTCTTACAAGAAACGAAAGATCAACATGAGGCAGAGTTGGAAGCTGTTGAGTCAAAATATAAGGCGCAGGCCGAGATTAATCTTCTTCTTGAAAGTCGTATACTTGAGCTTCATGGCACTCTAGAAGCGGCGACATGCAGTAATACGACTGTAAATAATCTAGCTTCTTCGGCATCACCTAAAGAAAGGTCACCTCCACTGTCAGCCAGTTTAGCTTCCTCCAGTGAGGGAAGTCTTGCCTTTATTCATTCAGGCACGGGGATTATAATGAATGATTGCTGCAACACCGCAGGTGAAATTCCGAATCTTCAAGCTATCGTAGAACCTGTGCCAAGCCAGGCAACGTCGCCGACCCGTCAAACTCAACAAAGACGGAATCCTAAACAAGACTAACGCTACGCAAACCTGACCGCCGAGTCTTTTCGTATGCAGCTATACTATTTTGCACACGATCTACTGTTATTCAGTGACGTGGTATTAAATCAGAAGAATGTTATTTCTAGCTTTTTATCGACATACTATGCGGAACTCGTAAAAATATTATTATCGCGTGATTTCGATAAATAATTGAAAAATACACTGGTAATTAATAAAATTACTAGCATGATATGATTTTACTCTTAAGAATGAATTCACAATGAATAAATGGTTGAGATATTTTGTGAGCAATTTCATATTTCTCGACTAACACGCAATCCTTATACTGCTTCCCTCCTCGACATCTTCCGGCGACATTCCAATTATCGGTGGCATTTTTAATGATAATTGTGAGTAGATTAAAAAAAAAATGAATATATTATTGAACAAGAACAAGGTTTATAAGTACTGTATAATACTGAATAATCAATGTTTATCTATGCAACAAATACGGAAAACAACATAAACATGAGTCACGAATATATGGAAAATTAAACTATCTCGATAATCATACCAAAAGTATACATTTTACTGTATTCATATTGACATTACCATATCTAATTAAACAGATTATGAACATATCAATTTTCTCTAAACTCTGTTGTATTTTTTTTAGTACGTTTGTAATTCGCGACTCATAGTCATAAGAATTGCATCGTCTGGATTAGCGTAATTCGCCAAATCTGGAAAAAATCAACAAATAAATAATATTTCTCTCTGTTTAAAACAAGGTCTCTTAAGTACCCAACACTATTCTGGTTAAATGCTATCTACATATCCACATAATCGTTACTCACGATTATGTCCCATATGGGTTGGCGATGTTTTTAGTCTTCGTAGTAACAACTGAACGAGCCAGAAGCAAGTTAGCCATAGTAATGCACCTACTGAAAATACCCTCAATGTTGTCACGCCACCATACGAATCTATCAACCATCCACATATGAAACTGCCACTTGATACCCCTAAAGAAATAAATATTAATACAAGAACAATAAATTCGTTTTTGTAATTGTTTACTATTTCTAACTAACCAATTCCTTCAAATATAGCACCAATAAATCCTTGAATCGTAGCTTTAGTACCAGGCGGTGTTACCTTGTCGCCATACGATACCATTGTAGGCCAGCAAAGGCCCAAAGACGGTCCGTGAAGCAATTCAATAACTAGAAACCACCACGGATTTGATACAGTACTGTACGCCATAAATCTGTAAAAACATAGCAATTGTTAGTAGAAAGTTTAGTTGCGTATTCAAAAAAAAACGAAAATTTAATTACTTGCCTAATCGCATAAATTAGTAATACTAGACTCATTACATTCACATGACCCAATTTTCGCAATACGCTTCCGGAGATAAAATTAAATGGTAATTCTCCTAAAAAGCACTGTACACCTGTCAGAAGGCCTTGCAAAGTTTTCAGCCGTATTATTTGAGAGCTACTTGCTAGATCTTCGGTGTACCAAAATAGAAAATTCCATATTACACTGGTACACATTCCAGCACCTATGCACCACCATCCAAACGTCAACACATTACCATCTTTAAACAGGGCGAATATTTCCCATAATATCGATGGTTCTTCCTCAGAGCTTTCTGGATTTTTCTGTAACGATACTGCTTTCTCCCATTACCTGGCAATTTTTTATTCTTTTGATAAGTAAGAAGTATCAGGACTTCTGTACTATCGAAGCTTTTGTTAAGTCTACGTTAAATCAGCCATACCTTTCTTAGCGTCGCAGACACAAGAATATCAAAGACCATAATGACTAACATGATATAAAATATACAGGTGTAGTCCTTTTGATATTTTCCTTCGCTGAAAACGTCTACCAAATATCCAGCGCTTATTCCAAAAATACCAAAACCAATACTACCCCACATTTTTTGTTTGCCATATTCCTTTCTCCTTTCGTTTCCTATAATGCATACATTATGAAAAATACCTCAAACATTGTTAACAAGCTATACGGGACTAACCGAGAAGATCAAAACATATAGCATCAGCTATGCTAACAACAACTGCCATTCCAATCCAACTAATTGTGGTTGCCCATAGAAATGAATGAAACTGATACGTTGAATTTTGCGTGGAATTCGGAGAAATATCAGCTTCATGCAGCAGTCGATTAAACATTGGATTATCGTGACACGTAGCATTGCATAACGTTTTCACATAATTTTCACAAGCCGGTTTGTGTGGTTTATTGTCCGAGAATGTCGCAGTGAGAATACGTATATACATGCATTTATTTATCTGTAAAAAAGAATCATTTAACATTTAACCGATCTTCGATTTAATTTTGTAAACAAATATGAAAAGACATGTCGGTAAAACATCTTACATAAGAGTCATGAAACGTATCAAAGGTTAATGTGAAATCGAATTTATCTGCGTCTAATATAACGCTCGTATTTGTTAAATCACAAAACTGCGATGCTTTCCAGTACGAACACATTTCTGCATACATTTCTTTTGACGCTTTGCACGATACCTAAAAACATGCGCAAAGTGTAAATTATAATCCCATGCAACACGTCATACAAAACAAAAGGTTTCATATATTACAAATGTTTGCTTTAAAGGACAATCGTACCTGACATGATAAATTTAAATGGAGAGTATCTGAAATTACGTTGTGTATAACTTTATCCGAATAGCCCTCCTTGGAACATATCTCTAAAGATGCATCGCCATTACAAGTTAGAGCAACATTCGCCGTGTTGTCTATTTCAGGTATAAAATATATCGTGAACATAGCTATTGCAACTACTGCTTGGAATATTAAAAATAATGTCTTATGAATTTTAAATTTGTCTGCTAGACCGCCAAATAAAGGTTTTGCTATTAATCCAGATATTGGTAATATTGTGTATATTGTGCCAACTAAAAATCCGGAAAAGCCCAATTGTTTTGCAATTGTTGGCAAAAATGGAACAATTGGTCCGGTGGCTGAAAAAAAAGTGAAAAATAATATCAACTTTTAAAATAAACAAAAGTTAGACATCCTAAAAATCGATTTATAAACTATGTATACCTCCATTGAATAAAAAATAATGCGCTTTTATTGGTAGCAACTCCTTGTTTATGTTTTCAAACATTTTTAAAAGTACTTGTGCCACAGTACGTTAAAAATCTATTATCTGCAAATTATATACATTATTGGATAATTGTTTTAATTTTGATGTATCATTTCGGCGTAACACATTTGCCGATGTTAAGAACGTCTTAAAACTAAAAAAAAAATTGAGAATCTTAATAACTATAACACAATAACCACATAAACATTCTTGCTTTACGATTAGAAACAAACACATGAAAATGGTACTGTTCTATGGATATACATACTGCGATTATTAATTGTAAAATCTCGTAAGTCGTTTCCAATGGAAAGATATAAAATCATCTGTCAGAAATAGTCTGTATTTTCTCTCGGCACGTGCACTTTGCCCAGAGATTCTTTACTCACTGCCGTATACTAAAATCATAAATCCTCCACTTATTGCTTTATCTGCAATTTTCATCACCTAAATCATGAAATATAGATAGCACAGAAATGCAACTCGGATATACATATTATGTTCACATTCCACGTGTACTATTATATTTCACATTGTGCCTAGCGTTGGCGATTCGAATTCATATAATTTAGATTTAGATCGTTTCGAACTTGGTGTTCCAAAGTAGTGGGATGCGCCCACGTCGTATTCAGTTTCTGTTTAATATTGCTTATCTATTAGACCTTGTGCATTGTTAATTAGACAGAACTTATCACAAATTTAGATAACAACGCACGCATTATGAGGCAAATATATTTATTCCTGTATCGATCTGATCGAATTTTCACTCGCTAAGCGAACATCGAAGTCACAGCTTATACAGACAGTATGTAATAACTCGATCATTTCGGCGCAAAGGATTGAAATCATTGATTATAAGATAATTGGCCCCTATTAATGCACGATAGTAGGTCCGAAGTTACAACGAGCGGCACATGATTATGTAACTCCTCTTATTTAAGGAGATATATTACACGTGAATAATTTTTAAGTACTGTAGCGATAAATTTCCCCCCTCAATGAGAAAATAGGCAATTAAAATATCAAATTAATATATTAATACTCGTATAACATTACAATGAAGTACGTATCAGCATTCCTGTTCATTTGTGTCTTAAGAAAATATTAATTGGGAACAAAACTTAATCAAATTTATAGTTAAAAAAAAAGATTAGAAGTATCTAATTGTAAGGCGATGTTTGTAACAAACTGTGCTTTAATCTGTCATCGATACATTTACAATATACATTTACAATATATATGTATATATTTATAAGTTTTAATATACCGCTTCCTTCCGTTTTGTTTTTTAGCAATAAGGTGGGTTAATGTATGATTGCGGTGTATTACACTTTATTTTGTCCGCATCCATGAGATACGATGCACATTAGCAGTCACATACATACAAATATAACAGACACACGATGCATACACGTACGCACATCTTTCACAATTTCACCTATTTTCCTACATTTTCCCAATTTTTTCTGTTTCGATCTACCGCGGGCAACTCTACAAGGTCTTTGACTTTGCAGATCATTCTTTACATCGAGCACATCGTCTATGAAGGATATGTATTTTATATACAAAGAAACAAATTCCTAGCTTACGTACTAAAGAATCTATATACTCTACATAACATACACCACGAACAGTGTGCTCAATAATCATACAGAAATCGTTTGAAATCAGAAGCCACGTTATACCTCTAAGTTTCTTGCGTGTCCAGCAGTTTGCTCTCGAACACAGAAAAGGAGAAAACAACATGTTTCTGACAGGACAAGGCAATTAAGAGCACTGTCATGAATGGACCATAATTTTCTTCACTTTAAAAAATTGAATATTGCATATAATCCACATCTCGGTAGGTGTAGAAAGAGAAAGGGGACACCATTAACGGCGCAGTAGATAGGAGGAACTTTTGATAGAAGATTACTTCTGGTACTAGCGACTGAACTTACGTCTAAGCTGTCGACTAGTTATTAGAAAAAACTATCAAAAATTCCTACGCAAAGTAGGCTTATCCTTTATGTACATATGACTACATAGTAGATTACCCATTAAAAGGTAAACTTTCCTTTCTGATATATGTCGTGTAAAAATGTCAAAGATTTTTATGGTCTAGATTCTAGATTAAAGAAAAAAGGAAACTGAAACAAATGCGAATACTGGGTAAGACAACCCGGTGAAAATGTCGACATCCTGATTTTAGAGAGAGCTTTAAAAATCCGTTGTCGTTAGTCAATCAGTAAAACAATATTTATAAACAGAAATAAAATGAAATACAAGAAAAACAATAAAATACCTCCCATACATTCTTTTTACTGCTTGACATTCACGAGTTTACGGTGCTTCGATATTCTCGTGGAAAATCGTAATCAGAATTTCATTCTATCGTTGTAATTACAGTACCGAGATTTTTCGGATTATTTCAGAAAATAATAATTAAAGTTATTATTGGCGCCAATAAAACAAAAGAATTATCTGATAAATGATCATGAAATAAATAAATATACATATAGACTCCAAAAAATTAAAAATATCTCAGTGACAACATGATGTATTAGAAAAGCAACCCACCTTCTAGTCAAATTGTTTAAACAAGAAAAACATCGGTACCGTTGTCTCTTTCATAAAAGAAGAAAACTCTGATTACATTTCCTCAAATAGACAAAGTTAGATGAAACAGTATTTACAATCTAGCTAACAAAACGTACTATAATGTTTCAATAAAATTTCCTATTGCAACCGTACATCCTTATTCCGCAGCGAACAAGCCTATATCTTTCCATTAACATAGTTCGATCAGTAAAAAATAAACAACTACCACCAGTATCTCTTTTTTTAAATACCGTTTAGCCCAGCATTCCAAAAAGGACGATGCATACACTGAAATGTCACGTGTAAACGTTTCAAAACGCCCATTATAAAGATTTTAACGGCTAAAGCCAGGACGGTCGATGATGATGGGGCGGCGGTTGAAGAGCGTACAGGGAATGAATGTACTGTTGATAAGCAGTTGGGTCCATGGTTAAATTTGGTCCGTGCGGGGTGACATAAGCTGACACCGGAGGACCATAAGCTGCTGATCTCTGAGCGGAATGAAGGAAAGGATGAGGCGCGTAATTTCTTGGTGGTTGATTGCTGAGTTTGTTGCAGGCTTGTTGCGTCGCGTCTGTCACTGGCGGAACTTGTTGTTGCTGTTGCTGCTGTTGTTGCCTGAGCGCCATACTATAGTAGCTATTCGGATTTCGAAACTCGTCCAAAAATGCGAATGCTGCCGCTGCAGCTGTTGCATCCTTATCGTAGAAAGGTGAACTGGTCGTGGTGCTGGTGGATGCAGCGAAATTGAAGGCACTCCCAGCTGGTGGGACCATGGTGGTGTTCTTCAAATTGATGGAATCCGCAGGCGTACCCGAGTATTGTGGGAAACCAGGTAACCCTGTACTGGGTTGAGCATCTGTGCTAACCACCGATGAAACGCTGGTTACATTCTGCTGTTCTTGTTGTTGTTGCTGCTGTTGTTGTTGTTGTTGTTTGCTCTTTCTGCCCTTTTTCGTTTTCGCTGGGGCAGATGTGGCACCCATAGACGACGCTTCAGCGCCCCTGCGGGATGACATCGACAGGATACCTTGCGTATTCTTTGCAGCAGCTGTCTGCAAACTTTGAAGAAGATTCAGGTCTAGCTCTGCAGCTCCAGGAGCTGGACTACGCGTATAGGCTAAGTGCTCCGACTTTGTAGGCGGTGGTCGAGGAATGGTTAACAACTGTTGCTGTTCTTTACTCGTACGACCTACCAAACCTAAGCCCAGACGAGCATACGCTGGATTCGTTGTTACAGAATCAGCCAAGTTCCCAACGAACGCAGCATCGAATTGACTAGCTGAGACTGTTTCTGGTTGCGGCAACGCCATTATGGGGTCGAAGCCGAATTGCTCTTGGCCCGTTCTGGTTGCGTTCTCCTGCGTCAAACCACGAGACGTTTCTGTGGTAGAGTCATTATAGATACGCTTCTTAACCGGAGGCAAATTGCTGGCCGCGCTGTTCGCAGCTGCGCTATTACCACCACCCTTTGAGCTGGTGTCAAAGTAATGCGGACTGGGGTACACCGGTCTGGAATTCGGCATTGCGTATCCAGACGGTTGAAAGCCACTGGAATAGAGAGATTCGTGTGCCGTTAAGTTTTGCTGGAATGCTAAGATTTGCGACTGATCTTGCGTTGAAAGTTGCTCGCTGGTACCCGACGTTTTACTCAGGAACGATCGTTGCTGAGCATACTTCTGGACGTTCAGAGAGTTGCTGAGATCAGTAAAACTGGGTCGCTCCTGGGTCGACTGTTGTTGTTGTTGTTGTTGTTGTTGTTGTTGCTGCTGCTGCGATTGTTCCTGACTACCATGCCTCGAGAGGGTTCGTTGAAGATCAATATTAGGATAATTATTAAAGCTTGGCGGATACTGATTCGATGATTGATAGATCTGATGGTTTGCATTAAGATTCAAGGATGCAGCCTCTGGCGGCACAGCGAAATTTCTCTGCTGCTCCGCGCTCAGTGTCTTATCACTGCTAGTGGATTTAAGATAATCCGTCCGATGGTCCGATTCGTTTATGGCTGTCGGTGCCGGTGACTGTATATAAGAATGGTTCTGCTTGTACGAATGGGAGTAATTGGAAGGCGTCGATGCAGTTTGTGGATAATCCTCTGCGTTCTTCGGCTGAGACTGTGGCTGCAAACTGTAGTTCGTGCTCTGCTGAGGCGACGGCTGAGAGTAAGTTGCAGGCTGCTGCGAGGTCTGCGATATGCACCCGGATTTTTGTTGCGGCGATGGTTGAGAGTAGTTTCGAGTTTGCTGAGGCGACGGTGACGGCTGAGAATAGTTGTGTGATTGCTGCGGCGACGGCGATGGCTGCGCGTAATTGCGGGACTGCTGAGGTGACGGGGACGATTGAGGATAATTCCGCGATTGTTGAGGCGATGGCGATGGTTGAGAGTAGTTGCTGGATGGTGCTTGCTGAGGGGACAACTGCGAGTAGTTCTGTGGCGTTTGGGGCGAGTGCATCGAGTGTGAATAATTGGCAGGTTGTTGAGGAGAAGGCTGGGAATACTTAACAGGTTGTTGCGGCGATGGCTGCGAGTATGCTGTGTTTTGCGGAGAGGGCTGGGAATATGAGGGCGGTGGCTGTGGCGAATGCTGTGAAAACGCTGGAATCTGTTGTGGCGATGGCTGGGAGTAATTTCGTGGTTGCGGCGATGGCTGAGAGTAACCTGATGTGAGAGGTTGAGGAGACGATTGAGCATAACCGGCAGAATGGGTCTGAGGAGACGGGTGAGAGAAGTTCGTAGGTTGAGACTGTTGTGGATAAACGGGAGGGGGTTGTGGCGATGGCTGAGAATAATTTGGAGGTGGATGTGGCGACGGTTGAGAATAATTCGGAGGTGGCTGAGGTGATGGTTGAGAGTAGGTTGCAGGCGGTGGTTTTGGTGATGGCTGAGAATAATTAGGTGGTGGTTGTGGAGATGGTTGAGAATAATTCGAAGGGGGTTGTGGCGACGGTTGAGAATAATTAGAAGGTGGCTGTGGCGATGGTTGAGAATAATTCGAAGGTGGTTGTGGCGACGGTTGAGAATAATTGGAAGGTGGCTGTGGCGATGGTTGAGAATAATTGGAAGGTGGTTGTGGCGATGGTTGAGAATAATTGGAAGGAGGTTGTGGAGATGGTTGAGAATAATTGGAAGGAGGTTGTGGAGATGGTTGAGAATAATTGGAAGGTGGCTGAGGCGATGGTTGAGAATAATTGGAAGGTGGCTGTGGCGACGGTTGAGAATAATTAGAAGGCGGCTGTGGCGATGGTTGAGAATAATTGGAAGGAGGTTGTGGAGATGGTTGAGAATAATTGGAAGGTGGCTGTGGAGATGGTTGAGAATAATTTGAAGGTGGCTGTGGGGAGGGTTGAGAATAATTTGAAGGTGGTTGTGGTGATGGCTGAGAATAATTGGATGATGGTTGTGGTGATGGCTGAGAATAATTGGATGGTGGTTGTGGTGATGGCTGAGAGTAATTGGAAGGTGGCTGTGGAGATTGCTGAGAATAGTTGGCCGATGGTTGAGGTGACAACTGAGAATATCCAGATGATTGTTGTGGACTTTGCGCGTAAGTGGGGTGTTGAGGTTGTGGTGACGGTTGAGAGTAATTCGGCGGTGCTTTGGGCGATGCCTGAGAGTAAGGTGAATGTGGCTGTTGTGGCGAAGCTTGAGCATAATTGGAAGCTTGTGGAGACGGCTGAGAGTAATTAGCAGTATTTTGCTGCGGGGAAACTTGAGAATATTTAGGAGTAGGCGCTTGTTGAGGCGATGGTTGCGAATAATTGGATGGTGGTGGTTGAGGAGAAGGCTGAGGATATACCTGTGATACCGATTGAGGAGAATGCTGCGAGTAGGCAGGGGACTGACTCTGATTGGACGATTGAACCGGTTGATTGAAGGGCTCATTTTGGGTCGATGTCTGCAGGAAATTTGTTTGCGGTGACCGTTGTGGAAATGTAGGTGATAACTGATACACTTCGCCAGAACTCTCTTGGGGCGACTTTTGAAAGGTCTGGTGCGTTTGTTGGGCCGATGCCTGGGAGTAAAGAGGTGCCTGTTCGTAGGACGACGATGGATAAGCAGGAGATAAAGGATGGTTTTGTGGTGACGGAGTGGGTGGTAGTTGAGCGCTGTATCTTGGAGGTGTAGCATAATATGGACTATTATATGGACTACTTCCTGTAGATAATGCATCCTGATAAAATCCAGCTCCTCTTATTTGCGGCTCGACCGATGCTATAACAGGTTGCCCCTGTGGAGATCGACCTGCACGTCCAGGTGGGGATTCTTGAGAGAAACTCGAAACAGATTCACTTACACTACTACCACCGGTGCTCATTCTTCTTTGCCTACCACAAAACACTTCCGGCAATTCGCCATCTTTCTTGGTCGCACCATCCTCGGACTCTTCGTCTTTCTTTTTCGACTTCGGCGCACCGAATGCTTTGAACCAAGCACTTAAGTTAGGTGTCGCTGTTTTAGGTTTTTGTGTCTCTTTTGCGGTAGACGAATTATCTTTTGACTCTTCCGCGACCGCGGGTGCTTGTGCCGCCGTTGAGCCCGATGACTTTTCTTCTTTAAGACTAGATACCGGGATTGCGGGGAGAGTACTATGATCTTCTTCTTCGTCATCGTTGGAGAAGTTAGGATTGGGTGAGGAAACTAAGCTCTTACAAATTAACTGAATGGAATCCGCGTTTTTTAAGACAGTTCCTAGGCTAAGTTTTGGTTCTTCGTCTGTGTTTTTGTTCGTTTGATCATTGTCACTGGCCAACGGCACTGTGGTTTCAGTAGCGTTGGCGTTAGGTAAATTCAAAGGCTTCTTCAGAAGCAAATTGCCCTTACTCTTTCCGGGTTGCAAACGGTCTATAGTGCGTTGAATCTTTTTTGGTCTACTAGGTCCGTGGGGGCCGAAGATCTTCATAGAACTCGGCCTTTTTCTTGGTACTTCTGCTTTTGGAACTGGTCGGCCAGATTCAGTAGATGAAGAATGAAATATTGGCGAATCGCTCCCCGATGAAAATTCGGAAAGCCTCGGTGCATCATCTAACCATTTGTTAATATCCTATAGGGAAGTAAAGCAGAAAACATTATATAATTGCATATAAAATATTACATATGTTATATAAATACGATAGAAAATATTCTTACGTGAAGTGTTTGCTCTGTGGCTTGATTTAAAGCTTGTATCGAACTTTCCTCTTTTCCAAATCCTTTGGTATGCTTGGTCTGCGCTTTTACCTTTTTCGCGTCACCGCTTTCTTGGTCTTGAGTTTTAGTAGAATCTTCCAGGGTAGGAACTTTTTCTTCTTTTATTCCTTTTTTCAACTTTGGTCGTTTCGCGCTGGGTTTGTCGGTGTCGTGAAAGGTACTACCATTTGAAGGCACTTTTTTTGAATACATATTTTGAAGGTCGCTTTTAGCCGGTTTCTTCTGCTTCTCTTTTTCATTTTTTAATTTCTCCTCTCGTCGCCTCTCGCTTATTTTATCTTTTAAACCGTCCAATGACTCTATATCTTTATCACCTATAAATGCAGCAATTTTCTTAGACGTATGCGTTTCTTTTGAATCTATATCGCTTTCTAGATCTACATCTTTGGAATTTATTTCACTTGATATCTCCCCGTTTTTGAGTTCGTCGTTTTTCTGTTTTGATTTTTTCTCTTTCTCCTTTGTATGACTTTTCTCGGACTTCTCATCAGACTTTGACGCTTTCAACCCCACTTTTTCCTTTCTCCGACTCTTCTTAACCTTGATATGCTGTGTCTTATCTTTGTTTACCGGCGCCGGCTCATCCACGTGGGATTCATTTTTCTTCACCTTATTCTTTTTTGCGTTATCCGTTAATATTTCGGTCTCTTCTAGTTCCTTTTTCTCGATTTTTCTACTTTTACTTTTCGCAACGACTAGGGGCTCGTAATCTTCTTTAAAATCTTCCTTGCGTTTCTTATTTTCTTTCGATTCTTTTATCGGTCGCACATTATCTGCTTCTTTCTTTTGTTGATGACGATCCTTGGTAGCTTTTTTATCTATCTTCTTAAATTCCTCTGGTTCTTTGGGTGGCAGCTTTTTGGTTTTTGATAATAAATTATTTCCGTCAATGTGTTTCCTTCTTTTTGTCGTTACAATACCTGACTCAGACATGGCATCTTCGCTTCCTTGTTCTTCCCGTTCTTCTTCTTCCTCCTCCTCTTTTTCAGACTCCTCATCCTTTGCCTTTTTACTCTTTTTCTTTCCCCTCTTTTTCTTTGGAAGCTTATAAGTTTTCCCACGTTTCTCTTCTTCGTCATTCTTATCATTCACTTTTGACTTTCCCTTACTTTCTGCTTTAAATGATTTGGACTTTTTAGGGGACTTTTTCGATCGTTTTCTATTTTGATGCGGAGATGGAACACGAGAAGGACACGAAGGAGACGCGGGAGTAGCAAGCAACGTTTTTGGCGACGAAGCATCCTCATCGCTAGATGTTTCCGACTCCAAATAACGATCGACAGCTTTATCAAAAGCTTCTTTAAGATTCAATGCCATTTCTGTATACTCTGTGCATGTAATAGGGAAAAGAAAAATATAATATTTCGGACGGAGAAAAATTTCGAGAACTATGCAATACTAATAAACTATTGAAAACAATCATTACTCACCATTATCAGAACCATTGTATTGCTTACAATTATCTACTATAAGTCGGAAATCACGTTTAAATTCACTTAATCTTTTGTATAAACCATTTTCCAGTTTCTCTTCCATTCTCGTGAGGTCCATAGGTTTTCGTACCACGCTATAGTACCTACAATAAACAACAATGTTATTAATATTGCATTACACTTTGTTTTTCAGACAATTTTTGCACCGTACCTTGGGGCATATTCTTCATCCACGGGATCAATGAACGGCCATGCATCAACATGATCTTTGAGACTCTCAAGAACTTTATGCATTCCAACACGACGTTCTTCTTCTTCAATTCCAAATGAGTACCCATACTTATATCCGTAATTCGAAGACACATAATGTCCATCGCTATTATTTCCAACCCCTTTCTTCTTTTCTAATCCTTCAACTTCGTCCCTAGTGTGAATCACAATCTGACCAACAGCTGAAGCCAACGAATTATTAGTCTGCCGTCCTTTTTTTTGAACTGGCGGTGAAGGTAAGGGTGGAGGTGTTTCCTCTTTAACATAAACGTTCTTTGAATTCTGTGTCCCCTTTTTACTCCCTTTGTTTGTTTTAGTTTTGATCTTCGATCTAACCATGACTGTTTCCATCTGTGTCGTCGGTTCGTGACTTCGAAGAACTCGCGAACTATTACGTTGTAATAATTTGCGTCTTTGTTGTTTCTCTTTTAAATCGAAAAGCTTCGGAATTTCAGGCATGAAATCCTCTGAGAGAGTACGGTAAAGTTTACGTTCGGTATCGTACTCCTAAGTATTATAATAACATCGTTAGCAGGGTCTATGGAATAAAATGATTAACTCGTTTAATAGGACAATTACCGAATCACGAAATTTTTCAACTAGACGACTCCAATCCTGCTGAGTAAAGCAGACAACTTGCCAAACACTTTCCTTCCCTTCTCCGTCTATTAAACTCTTCTTCTCCTCCTCTTCCTCTTCCTCCGTCGCCACTCTGTTTCGTCGTCTCTTACGCTTTTTATCCCTAGGTTTACTTTTCTGCTTGTGTGAGATGCTGTTAGAAGTATCAATGTAGTCCTCCCTATATAATCGAGTGCCGTAAAAGTACCAATAGGCAGAATTCTTACGATCATGTCCTAAAGGTTCGACTCGCAGGCTATCCGAGTCCAAATTACTTAATGATTGCTCCTGAAATATTCAAAACAGAATTTTTCTTTTATTCACATATTCACTTTTAATCAATTGTATTTCTTATCTAAAATTTATTTTCATTTCATACCACGTCTTCCGCGTCAAGCCTGAAGTCGCAGAGGGCGCGTAGGATTTCTACTTTTTGACGAAGAGGCAATAATTCGAAATCTACATCTGTATTAAAAGGATTTTGACATTTATATTCCTATGGAAAGAAGTAAAAAGCTCTTATTAGTTGTTATTTTTAATAAAATATATACCATATATCGAGGCAAAAAAATGAAACAACAGTTTTACCTGACATTTTTTTCTAAAAAGTCTGCGAAGAAACATCTGATAGTTAAACGTGGATATGTCATTGCGGGTGTCGTTGGGCAAACAGCCTTCAAGTAACTTGACTATCAGCTCCTGTACTAAACGTCCCTCGGTTCCACCATCCGTTAACAATGCTTCTTCTAAATCCTAAAGCAATGTATAATTAAAATATGCCTACATTTTAATAGGAATTTGGAGCAGCCATGAAAAAAAAAGGACGCATAAGCCGTTAAGAACATAAAGCTGAAGCATCATCTATGTAACTTCCTGGAAGCAGAAGCGATACTAACAAGTCTCATATGCAATGCCTACTCGAACGAGTTAGCATTTAAGGTAGGTACCTCAATATCAAAGTCCAGGAGATTGAAGGCGGCCCTAAATAATGAGCAGAAGTGTGCTATACTTGGCACCTCCCACCACGATTGAATGTCTAAAAAAATAAAGGAACAATTGAGAGTTCCTTGACTATAATGGCTCTGATCTCTGGAATATCTTTTTTTTTGCATGTACCCGACATAATGTCAAAGTATCATCATCTTAGAAGCTTCATCGTTAAAGTTATGTATACACATATATGAACGCACAAACAGCATTCTTTAGAAAAGCAAATATGTTCGCAACGAAAACTAAGATCTTACTTCGATAGAATATATAGTATGAAATGCAATTTAATATTGTGCTCGGTATAGAAATAACCAGATTTTTCTTCCCATTCGTTTCTTTTTTTATAACTTTGGTGCAATTCATTAAATTTACACTATCATCAGCGAAATGTACACGTACACATAAATATTTGCCTTCTATTTACCACTGCAGATGTTATACATTATTTACATTGTTACAGCACATTATCATTGATAGTATTGATAACACTTTATCGACAGCTTAATTATAATTATTCTCATTGTCTGTATTTTCATTTATTTACAGTTAAACATTGTTGTTTGAACGACAATGCACATTTGTAATTGCTAGTTTACCAAAGTATCTGTAGCATTAAATAATCTTTACTCCCGATATAAAATAAAAAGCATTGTAAAGGTGTCAAACAATTTGTGGCCTTCATTACACCATTTATTTAAATGTCAAACCATACAAATTTACCGATAAAAATACTGAAATACTACAAGTTACTAATTTCTATTTATTGTTAGCCAGTATATTCTTCCATGATCTACTGCAAAATTACAAAATTGCTGCCCTCAACAGAATTGAATATTGACGAAAACCTACACTTTGGGGAAACGATGTTTCTAAATATTCCTAAATATACGACAAAAGTACTTCCCAACAATAAACACCAATCGCAAAATACGAATACAATAAATTACGGCCGTGCACCGATACCCTGCGGAGTATGTAACTCGGCAGAGGAGAGTAGAGGAAAAAAAACAATAAGAATGATTCTGTTGCTAAACTTGGGGTCATTGACAAGGGCTCTTAATTGTAAGCATTGATCTTCCTAGTTGGTACGGTGTAATAATTAAGGGTTATAAAAGGGAAAAAATGGGGTCCACAAAAGATTCATATCGCAATTGTTACCTTCTTTTTTTTTGGTCTTTTTTTTCTTCGCGATAAAGGAAGAAACGATGATACCTAACTCACCTAGGATTCCGATGAAAGTGGGAAACATAACCCGTCCTGTGGCGGGCTAACCGGGCGAATCACGTCGGGATGGATAAAAAGATCGTCGAAAAACACCACGTTGAATCGTGTGCCGTCGCCAGCCCTTTTCTTTTTCAGATGCGATTCGAACGGGCGAGGATAAAATCGAAAAGTCGAAAAAAAAATCCAGGGGGAGGGCGAGGGAGGGGGGGGGGAGAGCAGATAAAACGATAGCCAAGCAAAACACTTCCGCTCGGCACAGCCGATCACTTTTAAAATACCGGGGTGCACATCAGCAGACTATGACACCCATAGTCTTCGCGGAGACAAAAGAGCGGGCAAACGCGATTCCACATAGCTTGTCCCGCCGTTAGGGAACGGTTTCGACACAACGATGTACATTCGTCCACTGCCAGTTCCCGATGGAACGGTTAACGCCGATTTATTTTGGCACAACACTGCACGGGTTGCCAGCGATGCGCGCGACACTTGCAACCATTCTAATCGGGTAACACTACGCTCTCAAAACAACCACCAGCTTTGTCGTCGATAAACTGCACAGTTGTTTGACGTGGTGGACAACGTTGGACGACTATCATTTACGTGAATCTTCTTCACCGTTAAGAACGTTTTAACCAACCTTTTAACATTCGATTTCGCAGATGTGTAGATGTATGTGTATGTAGTATACGTTGGTGTTTCGACAAGGATGATTTTCTGAGACGCACTACGTGAACGTACGGGTGCGGACTGTGCAGTGGCAACTGCAACTTGCGGGCGTATACCTATGAACACGTATTACACAGATGTGACTGTGACGCATTTGGCGCGAATGTACTCTCAATCTTGTTGACATACGTGTATGGGCATATATGTATACATACTATATACATGCATATGGCCGCTGATAATTGTCGAGTAAACTATTAGATTATATTCAACATCGAATGCTTTTTATTTCGTAAAAATCAAAAGAGTTGCATATGCATATATAGAATGTATTATCGTCATTTTGTTACACCTTTTCTTTCAGATCTCCTTGAATATGTAGTTAAACCAATATCACGTACATTAATATAATATAAATATAGAATTGCACAGACAAACGATATATAAATGTTCTAATAGAAAGACGTAATATTTCTGTTTTGCTGTGCGTTTGTCGTGCAATATGTTCGATAAAATAATTTCTCCTCAACAGTTGGTATAATCATTCTCCCGCGTTCAGTAACGTATACTAACGCGTTCCCTCGTATTAACAGTATGAATGGGTTTTGAGGTTGCTGTTATTTGTAATCAGATTATAGCGTTTGTATTTTTAATTACTCGATGTGACTCTGTTGGGATCAAGAGACATTAAAGGGTTCATCATTGCGACGTGTAATTGAATACAAATAGAACGAAACTATGTCTTCATTTAATTTAGGCGATCTGCAAGATCAGTTGAAAGATCTTACCCCAAACAATGCCGGCATCGGTGTTACTTTTGCGAAGAAATCGCTTAAACTCGATTCTGAAGAGGACGGTAAGTTATCCCGATGAAACTTTAATTACTATCTGACCTGCGTTTCCTCTATTAGTACATTCGCAAAAGTAATTTTCTAAAGTTGTAGAATGCACGAACAATACAAGGGTTATACAATTAAAGTGAACAATTGTTTTGTCTCTTATTAGCGCTGGAAATTGTGAAAGCAATAAAGGCATGCAAAAATTTGGAGTTTTTGGATTTGGAAGGGAACACTTTGGGACCGCTCGCTGCTAAAGCCATTGCTCAAGCGTTGGAAGAGAATGGTTCTACATTGAAACGTGCCCTGTGGAAAGATATGTTCACGGGTCGTTTAAAAGCAGAAATACCAAAAGCATTGGAGTATCTTGGCTCTGCTTTATGTACAGCCGGTAGTCAACTTCATGAACTAGACTTGAGCGATAATGCTTTTGGTCCAATTGGAGTTGAAGGTTTAGCTAAGTTCTTAACGTCCAGTTCTTGTTACACGCTCCGTGAGTTAAGGTTGAACAACAATGGACTTGGCATATCGGGTGGCAAGATGTTGGCTAAAGCGTTGTTAGAGTGTTACAACAATAGCTTGAAAGCAGGTAACAATGTTCATTGCCAATTAGTTTCCTTGCTACAATAGACTGTTAGATTTACAGATTAACTTTTTGCTTCTTAGGCTCGAAACCTTTAGCTTTGAAAGTATTCGTTGCTGGAAGGAACAGACTTGAGAACGAGGGTGCAAAAGCATTGGCGAACGTTTTTCAAACGCTGACTAGTTTAGAGGAAGTTGCTATGCCTCAAAACGGTATATACCACAATGGTATAACTGCGATTGCTGGCGCATTGTCGTTCAATCCTGGATTAAGAATTTTAAATCTTAATGATAACACGATTGGATATAAAGGAGCACAGGCCATTGCCAAAGCGTTGCCATATTTTCAGAATTTAGAGCAACTCAATTTGGGAGACTGTTTATTGAAAACCCGAGGCGTTTTAATATTGGCAGAAGCCTTAGGAGTCGAGGGTAGTTATCCTTCACTCACTGAGCTCAATTTAAGCTACAATGAAATTCACACACGGGGTGCCAATCCCATAGCTCTGGCTGTAGCCAATAAGGAACAGCTGGTAACATTACAATTAGGTGGCAACGCATTTGGCGAAGAGGGTCGTGCGATCTTGCGTGATGCACTTACAGTTTCTAAAAAAGTTGAATCATTAAATATATCGAGCGATCAGGATAGCGACGAGGAAAGCACAAAAGATAGCGATGAGGACAGCGAGAGTGAACAGGAGAGCGAAGATGATTACAATAATGATGTTGATTATAACAATGAGGATGATGATAATAATGAAGAGGAAGAAGATTTTGAAAGTAAAAGTGAAAGCTTTGAAAATGGAATGGATAATAGAGGCACAATTACAAATGGCAATAAAACAAGACCAGCGGTATCAATTGAAGAGTTTTTAAAATCACCGACAGGGGAGAAATTATTATTGTTGCAAGGTGGTGTCGAAGATTGTGTAAATCATGCGAAAGTAAGTAAATGATATTGCGAAATTTAATATTACCAGTTACATCGTGATCCCTCTTACATTTTATAGAATTTATCGAAAAATGTTGATACATCAACGGATTTGAAATACATTGAAGAATATACAAAAATACTTATGAAAGTATCTGCACTGAGCACAAGTGGTTACATTGATGTGAGATTAAAAGCTGAAAACCTTACAGATGCATTGTATTCGAAATTATGCTCTTTTGCAGTGGAAAATGATCAGCTTTCTGTTTGGATTAATGCTTTGCTAGTCAACTTAGGTTTGATAAAAGTAAGTATTCTATAATAATGTATGCTTTGAATAAAAGAAATTAAATATCTTCTTATCCTATAGGCTGAAGACAAACGCAGTGGAAAAATTGATTGGAATTTAGAGGGTTGTTATAAAGCATTAGAATCCGTTACGCAAAAAGATTACTTTTTGCAAGAAATACGCGACACGTTAAAATTCTTCTTGGAACAACCGGTAAAGGCGAATAAAGAAAAAGTCGTGGATTCGTTTCAAAATTCAATAGAATCTCTAAAAAATGTTTTAAGTCGTACACAGAGTACGTAATAATTATTGATCTATTTTTTTATATAATTGCATCATAGGACATTAACATATGAGATATATCTATTTATTTTTTAAATATTTTGAAAATTGTAAAAATACAAAATTATAAATTTTTTGAAAAGTGAAAGTGTTGTTTTGAATTTTTAATAAGTTATTTTATATAAACAATTACAGTAATGTGAATATTGTAAATTCTTTTCTTTCATTATTGGAAATTGAAACTCTTGAGTACTGAAGCTGGACTAGACTAGAGCTTTAATATCGACCATGAAAGTTATAGTTAAAGATGGTACTTTTATCAATTTCAAGTATGAAAAATAAATTGAAATTCATACAGAATAAATAACGCTTACTTATAAAACTTAACGTCAAATGCAACGAAAATTATTATGACCGCACACAGTTCCTATTGTTGTAGAAGATCGGAATCTGGAATAAAGCTCCAAGTAATTAATCAATTATAAATTACGGAACTTTCACTGTTTTATGGACGTTGTAGACATAGGGTTCCAACCAGGATGAAACAAATCCACTGCTAAAGGTGTACAATGTGTCGATGGTTGATCCTTCATGTACATTGTTATCTAAATTAATACAAGAGTAACGAATCAATAAATATCAACAGAAATTAAATTTAAACTATCTGTACGTACGAGAAATAGAATGAGCTGATGTTTCATTTTAAGATCACAGTCTTGTCCAAGTGTAGAGGCATAACTTATAGTTCCACCGTTCTTTTCGATATCAGCCGCAATGAGTCGTGAGCATTGCTTCTCGTCGATCCCTACTGTTTCGATTATCGATTCTATAAAAATAAATTAAAATATATTATAACGTTGCAATGTTGAAGGACCAATTTTAAGAATCGTATTTATTATGAATTTCTTACTCCTAGTAGATACATCGGCAGATAGGAATTTTACTAAAAGATCAGCAGATTCTGATGTTTCCCTAAACAGGTGTGGGTAACGTCGTATAAAAAGTTTTGTAAGCAATATGTTACCTCGATTGCCTGATAAAGTGTTACTAGGTGTACATACTACTTCGTCTTCTGTTCTTCGTATAAGCAACACTGTGCCATCATATCTATAAACCGAAGCGAATATATATTAATTTACATACACGTGCATATACGTAAAATTGAAATGAATATTACACTACCTATTTAATTGCTCAGCAATATTCAAATTGAAGTAATCCCTGATAATACTTCGAACCAAACCTTCTAACGACGAAGGCATTGTCATAATGGCTAGCGGAAGTACATGATCGAATGTCGCATCCAGTACCTACAAAAATGTTGTAATGTCCATAAGTTTTCTATGCAATCCTTTTATTCTGAATCCACTATTTTATGTACCGCTATTTTATTCAATAAAATGTCTTTATAAAATATGTATGTATTACATTTCTCTTACCAAACTATGAATAGAGGGATAATTCATTGCAGCCCACGTAGCGCTGTATCCACCAATACTCCAACCATATAGAATTATCCGATCTTCAGGAAATTTTAAATGGTCGATGGCAAAACGCATGACACTGTCGATAGCATTCTCTTCTTGGCGAGGATACGGAGAACCCTTTACAGTGATTTTCAATTTACGATTGTAGCTTCATTGAAGGAGAAGTCTTGCCATTACTTCATTCAATTATATTTGATTTACATACATGATTGCTATTAACTGCAACATTGGCGTAACCCAATCTTTCCAATTCTAAGTGAGATATCAAAAAGTAATAGCAATTCTTCTCATGAAAATATCATCATGCAATATTTCGTAATAACAAAAGGGCGGGTGCAAAAACTTGATATAAAAATAATGCTTACAGTACTACTACCAAAACCTGGATGATTCCAGCCTAGCACAGAGTAGTCCTTGCTTAGTGGTGTTGACATAACACCAGTTTCATAAAAACTACAATTCCCTTCACATGTAATAACCAAGATATTTCCATTTGTCGATCTAAAATGCAAACGCACCTGTATGATATTACGTGTCGTAAAATAATAATTTCAAATATTGTAATTACTGTTTACATTACTTGTTTCGTCGGTCAATGAGTATTGCATCAATCTCATTGTTATCTGCGGTCAATAATTTGTACCTTTCCCCCCCGTATTTTAATCTTAAATGTATCCTTCCCTTCAGAATTGTAGAACCTATATTAACAATATATTATAATTGATAAGTAAAAAGTATTGCACATAATAATCTATATATACATATAAATGTACGTTTATAGTAACTTACGGAATGCCCAGTTAACAACTGATATACTTCCAGGATATATCATCTTAATAGCAAAAGTATGAGCTACAATGTATGCTACAAATTTACATGGCAATGTAAATATAAATTCTTTACCAGTTTGCCTTTTTGTACGTCCACTCGAAGTTGCAATTTTTTCTAAAGTCAATTTTTCTCCCCGTCCGTTGCTAGAAGTTCAAGCGAAACACATAAATATTCCTTCTACAAAGACTTCATTGTACCTCTATATGGTACTATGATGACCATATTTCAATAAAATTTACCTTTCTGCATCGGATACCTTGTAATCTACAGGCCATGCCCAGAATTCAAAATCATACATAAGAAGTTCTTTCTTTGCCTCTGCATTATAATGTACATTTGCCTTTTCAAGCGTTTTCATAAATTTACAATATACTGGGCTGTTGGCCCTAGAGTAGCTACGGGCGGCCAATGACACAATGAAAATTGCCCCAGCAACAGCTGCTATTTTGCTCAACAAATTAACATTCTCTGTTAATGTAATAGTACGTTGATAGAAAAAGATAGCTACTAGTGGAATTGTGTATAAACTAATGGACCAAATTGCTGCGAACTAAAAGGAAAAACAGAAATTACACATTTATCAACATACATAAGATGTTAGTCCATCCGTATAGTTAATTAATGCTAATATACTGTGCTATTAGACGTAACAATTTCTTGCAACAGTAATACAACAAATATTCCCAATGAATTAAAATTTACTTTGTTAACTCGACAAGAATGATAATTTAAGATAAGTACTTTTCTTTTATTGAAATACTCACGCAAATTACGATTTGGTCGCCGCAACGTTCTATGTTACTAGGCTCGTAAGATTTCTGAAATAAAACAACACAGACATAACCTAAAATGTAATGATTCTAACGGGTCAGTGTGTGGTTATTGATACATACGTCTAACAGACGGCCAATCCACGGTATTTCATAGACTTTAAAAAGCCGTGGGCCAAATGTACATTTCCAAAGTGTCCGAATGAAAGACATTTCACACTTGTTTCAAATGCTACTTCAAACAAACCAATTTTCGAAATTTACTAGTGCAAAATAGTGCAAGAGGCACAGCAAACTTCGAGGATCACACGCATATGATATGAGAAAACAAACCACTATGATTGGTATCGCATTTGTTGACCATATATATGAAATATAGATTTGAGAAGTAAAAACGGCTAATGTGGATTACTATGCACAATTTGACTTCGCACGTTCTCCATTTAAATAACAATTTTATGCAAATGCGTAATCTATTATAGTGTACCCCCCACAGAAATATTTATAAAGCAGACATAATTTTAGAAAGGTATAGAAGATCACGACGTAAATGTTTTACCAGAAAAATAGATTATACATTTATTGGTTTTTCTAAAAAAAAAGATGCGGCGGATTTATGTACGTTTTCAATAGAGAATTATTGATAAATATTTCATGCTTTCCTGTCGCAACATCGTACTACTTTTTCGTATCTATTTATTCAAGGATTACGTAGCTATACATTATTCCTCTTAAGCAAATAAAATTGAGAGTTAAACAAAAACAATCACCTAATATTTTTCGCCATGCGAAATTATTCCCGGTACAAATAATAGTTCTGTCGTTAATTTAAATACCGCGGTCGTTTGATTTCTACCTATTTTGTAGGATATAGAAAAAACAAGATTGTATCCACGCTTATTCGCTACCCGATTTTGCATAAAAGACAAGTGAAAACATCTCTTAGAGAGAGATGTTAAATAAATGTTCGCTGTTATACGAATGAAATTACGCGTAACATTCGCTAAAAAAAGACTTGATCTAATACAGCTAGCAGAAAATTGGACAATTTGAATGTCGGTCGATTTCTGGGACCGTATGTTAAATCGTGCCTTTTGGAACGTACAGCGAAGTTACTGGAAGATTCGAAGCAAAGTACGATAGCGAACAGTAGTTACTGCATATTACGTGTGACGTTGATAAAACAATTTTCAATTTCTATCGGTGTATTCAACTTTTTTTCAATATGTCAGATTGGGACACCGCTCCTATCACTTTACGAAAACGTCCCCTAAAAGCTTCAGTACTTAAATCAGAGCAGGTAACATTTTTTGATGAGTATTTCAGTCAATTTTCACCGCGATTATTCTTGTGTCTATTGTTGTGTAATTGTGTTTATTTACAGGCGGTAAACGCTGCACGCCGCCAGGGATGTGTAATTGAAACGCAGGCGAAATGTGCGTATACAATTAGTTAAGTTCGCTCTGTATTTTTTCTCTGTTTTTGTTAAACACTTAATGCGCCTTTTGTAAAATGATTTCACAATTACTTGAAAATATAATCGTGAGTTTAAATGCAACCCGTGACAAATGTGATGTAATATATAACGTTGTGAATTCAGTCAATTGTTTACTCATTTTGTTGCTCACTGTGTGTTTACACAAACAAAATTGTAAGGTCAGCAAGAAGTAAAGATTTTTACGTATATGTTTTTTTCTCCCCACAAAAAAAAGGGGGTGGAGGAACTAATAAACAACACGTGGCTACTAAAAATACTGCTAAATTAGATAGAGAAACCGAAGAACTGAAACATGACAAAGTTTCGCTTGACCTTGGCAAATTAATTCAACAAGGACGACAAGGCAAAGGTTTATCACAGAAGGATCTGGCAACGGTATATATTATTATTCGTGCAGACGGTATAAATGTTTATATGCTTACAATTTCTAACTATTTTTTTTTTTTCTTTTTTACTTAGAAAGTAAACGAAAAAGCGCAAGTCATCAACGATTATGAAGCGGGTCGGGGAATTCCAAACCAAATGGTCATTGGTAAAATTGAAAAAGTGCTCGGAATAAAATTACGCGGTAAAGATCGTGGAAAACCGCTATCGGCGCCTGGGAATAAAAAGTGAACCTCGGCAAGAAGAATTGCTACTTCATACCTTTACATATTGTTCCCTAAACAGAACTTCAAGAGGAAATTGTCGGATTACGAACATCTACACCTGTCCTCTCTACCTTTGGTTATTTTATTACATACTTTAAAATAAAATATTATTTTATTAAATATATATTTCTGTGTATTATAAACTAGGTTGTTATAGTATGCCTTCCTGTACCAAATACAAGAAAGCACATTTTTATATAATTTTAAAAGAAAACATATATATGTGTTCAGTTCTAAAATTACAACTGGCTGTTACAGATTATCTTTATGTATGATTTTTTTTTTGTTATATTTTTAAAATACATGCAACTATTATTATAATATACAATCATAGTTAAGTCTTCTTCAGTTTGATTAACGTAGGCTAAAACGAAATAGTATTAATGTAAATGAAGATAAAAAGGTCATTATATGTATGCATATAAATCATTAATTTGATAGCATTTATACACATACATACACACTCATTTCAATGTATCATATAACGATATGGATCACAGTAGTTGTATATAAAAATATAAGAAATTATTAAGTAAATATTAATTCTACCGTTTAGCGTTAACTTTATTCGTATAGAAATTTAATAATACATCATTTCCATCTGATTTCTCCATTAATCTCTTCTCAATCCAAAGGTTGAATCTTCCATTCCATCCTTTGTTATTACTTTGATAGTTATAGAATCGCCAGTATAAATATCCCTTTCTGCTGCCGATATAAAAACATCTTTTATTACAGCAACAGCTTTCTCTTGAGTCAATGGGACAGGTTCAATGCCTTCTTGATTTTTAAATCCAATCTAAAAAAACGTATTACGATAATGGACAAATTAGATTAACAATTAGATAAACATAACAAAATAATAAACAAATTTTTCTTCAGTACCTGATTATCAAGCAGGGGCTGTAACAGCGGCCCGGCTGAACCACCGGCTCTATATTTCGTTACTTCACAATGTCCAATCGGATCGTAACTGTACACACATCCTTTACCAGTATCATCTAGTCCGCCAAGGATGTTACTCACGTAATAAGGGAAGAATCGCTTATAGTATAACATTGTCGACAGCATTTGTGCCACCGCCGGGGTCGGCATTTCTTTCTGATGTTCGTGCTCGTACATCTACGATACATTAACAGCTCTAATATCTTACATTTTAATAATGGAACATGAAGTCCCTTCGAATTTAATATGAATATGAATGCATTCAAGTGGCCGATGGGATAAACACACAACAAAGTATAGAGTATTATCACCTGCATTCGTGCGGACAAAAGTCTAGTTAAAGTTAATGTGTCGCACCAACAGCCCGAGCAACCCAAAACGGTTTTTTTCGACAATGGAAACAGTTTCTGCTGTTCACGAGTATAAATGGAGAATCCAGTACTCAGTCGAGTGTCCGCTGCAATTACACAGAAATCATCTCCAGCAAGGGCTATGACACTCCTATAATTATAGTGCACAAAAGAAAAATGTATAATTGTTTCATTAATCTCGTTACTACAACTAATTGATTAGAAGTATCATTTGATTTGCGACAAATATTGATACACAAATATTCGGGAGTGTATTCGAACGAATCAAAGTTAACACCAGTTAAGGTTATATTATACATTTACCCTCCGTTATCGGCGTACGGACTGAAGCTTTTCATTTTTGCTGCCTGTGTCTCGTAATCGGGCAATGATCTTCCCGAATATGTATTTAAAAGAGCCATTTTCCTTGGTATAATTACGACGGCTAACGCACGGAGACTTTTTAACCGGAATGACAATACACTTTACAGCGAAAATGCCAAGGAAAACAGCAGATCTAACACACGTATGGCTCTCATTGAAACGATTGGTCGACTTGCATTGGGCTCTATAAGAATGCGCGGCCAGCAATAGGTCGCATTTAAACTTTGCAATCGTACTAGGAATCACTAATATGATTTAAAATAAAATAACATTTAATGAATATCAATATTGAATAATTGAATAATTGAATCTTATAAAATTTCAGTATATTCATTCGATACAAATAATATCGTCAACATAAGATTGACTATTTGAATTCAATTTAAAAATTGATATTAATCTAGATTTGTATTTCCTGCTTAGATAATTCAGAAATTGACACGTTCACTGTTTTTGACATCGTACGTATCTTCGTGCCACGGGTATACATTAAATATAATGTGCAAGTGCAGCACCTAATAAATTTAATTTTTATTAAAATACGCGTGAAATAAAAGTGCTATATTACACAAGAAACACATTTCTTGATTAAAACTTGCAAAAATCAGTTCCTGGGTAATGTATAAAAATTCTTGATCATTATCGGTCGACAATTCATATCTTTTTACTTATTTAGATCAGTTTGTCTTTTTAAATTAAACCGTTTGATTATTTAAGACTTAAATCACTCTAGAAATATATTTTCTAGTAATCATTGTTTGGGTTACGCTAGGTTTAAGGATTCTATGTGCATTAGTGTTGGGCGGGACGTTTTCTTTGCGCATGCCCTACACTAAAGAGATTCGGACAGTAAATGCGTGAAAACATAATCGCGTATTTCTATTGGTCATTCATTGTATTCCAGCTGACAAGTGTGTATGACAAACACTGTATATGATACACTAGGATAGCAGCCGAATGTATCAAACCCGAATGAATTTAACCAGTTGCCTTGTCAAAGTTGATAACATACGAATTTGTTGGATAGCAGTCGATGCTATTTGAAAAGGGGCAGAGAATTTTAACGTAGTACATACATCGAAATGGCAAGCGGCGATGGTAGGCGTGTCGCGCTGATTACGGGTATTACCGGACAAGTAAGATTGACATTTCTTATTTTCCTTGTCATATCTACGTTATTATTTTAATTCTCGAAATTTATCCACAGGCATAAAGAAATTTTCATTATCGTATCTATTCGTTAATCCAACGGGAATTAAATGATCTACGTTTTAATATATTATGTTATTGTTTCTTGTTTTTAGGATGGTTCCTATTTAGCTGAATTTTTATTGGAAAAAGGATACGATGTTCATGGTATAATTAGGCGAGCTAGTTCCTTTAATACAGCTCGAATTCAACACCTTTACGAGGATCCAAAATGCCATCGCCAGGGCAAAATGAAATTGCATTACGGCGATATGACTGACTCCAGTAGCTTAGTTAAAGTGATTAGTACTGTACAACCGACAGAAATTTATAATCTTGCCGCTCAAAGTCACGTTATGGTATTTGTTAACTTTCACAGTTCTAAATTTTGAACTATTTAAAGCATCTTTTTTTGTGTTAATATATTACTTTACCCTTTTGCAGGTGAGTTTCGAAGTAAGCGAATATACAGCCGAAGTGGATGCAGTAGGCACAGTTAGATTATTGGATGCGATACGTACCTGCGGCCTTGAAAAGTCTGTGAAATTTTATCATGCATCAACATCAGAGCTTTACGGCAGGGTAACCGAAGTGCCTCAAAACGAGAAGACCCCATTTTATCCGCGCTCTCCATACGGTGATTATATGAATAACTTTGTATTAATGTCAACTGGAACTTAAATTGTTAGTGCAATTTATGAAATTTCAGCATGCGCAAAGCTGTACAGTTTTTGGATCGTGGTGAATTACAGAGAAGCGTACAATATGTTCGCTTGCAATGGTATATTATTTAATCACGAAAGTCCGCGCAGAGGAGAGAATTTTGTTACCAGAAAAGTGACCAGATCTATAGCAAAGATACAATTAGGCTTGCAAGATATTTTTGAACTAGGTAATTTAGATGCTAAAAGGGACTGGGGACATGCAAAAGATTATGTAGAGGTAAGAAGTATAAGTGTATACTTCGCATAAATATAAGTACATCAGCGTATTAAGTGTATACATACAGTAGACTGCCGACTATCCGTACCTCATATAATACGGAAGAATCGGTTTACAAATTCTGTAATAAAATCGTACAAAAATTTTGTACATGTAACATCGTACAGAAATTGGGATTTCGATAACCGAGACTCCACTGTATGAAAAAAGGCCAAAATTTATTATGATCGATAGGCAATGTGGCTGATGCTGCAACAACCAACTCCCGATGATTATGTTATTGCAACGGGGGAAACGCACAGTGTTCGAGAATTCGTGGAAGCAGCATTTCAATACGTAGGTCGTACAATTAAATGGGAGGGTGAAGGTGTAAATGAAATTGGGCAGGATGCACAAACCGGACAAGTATTAATTAAAGTGAATCCTAAATATTTCCGTCCCACGGAGGTGGTAGGTATCCAATTTTGTATAATAATAATTATTGTATCACTATACGCGAACAGTACATAATTATTTACTCTCCTCATACAGGATGTACTTCTGGGAGATGCAACAAAGGCAAAGGAAAAAATAGGATGGAATCCTACTGTTACGTTTGAGGTACATAACGCATACAACAATCCGTGCGAATTAATATTGATCTATTATCAGTTTTGTAATAAATTGTAATTGCTTCAGGAACTCGTAAAGGACATGATGGATTTTGATTTAGAGCTGATGAGAAAAAATCCCAACGCTTGAAAGTATTCCTTAGTAATTATGGAACATGATTGCATTTTCACAATACATTCTATGTCTCTGTGAGACAGTAATATTAAAATTTAATTAGATTCCGTAAGAAAATATAAGTGTCATTTGGTAATTGTTGCGTTCAGTATGGACAAGTTTGCATCGTGAACCATACTGGATCAGGTGCTAAAGGAAAGTAGCTTTGCTTAGTATCTGATCTGGAATACATATTAAATATGATGGTATGTAATACATGTTGATAAATCATTCAATTCCATTAGTTAGAATTTACTTATGTTCAGCGAAATATCAGTTCTAGGAATATTATTTTTGATGTACCGTTACTACTACGATTTCGAACATATAATTTCCATAATGCCAATATTTCTATTTTAAGCATTTGACATAAACAAAAAAACTTTAGTCTCTGACAGACGGCACAAAATTGATAATTTTTATATACAACATGTCTTCCTTGTACACACGTTAATCTATAATTTTGTATATAATGTATTATATTTTACTCCAGTCGTTGAATAGTATTTTAATCTTTACACACGATATTCGATGTATGATTAAAAGATGTAAAAAACACTTCTCTAATAATCAAACAATATTCATTTTACATACATATATGTATAAAAAAAATCAATCACTTCCACCATTTCCATCATCATTTCCACTTCCTAATATTAGTCTAATATAGATCTATAAAATGATCGCATTACTGATTTATTTTTATACAAAAATAAATACAATCCAAGTACTTTAAACGGTCGATTAATTCGTGGATTTTCGTAGAATATTTTCAATCGTGAACATCATTGATTTTACGCAATGTCCAGGAGCCTGGGGGTATTTCATTTTTCCATTCGGTGTATTGTCCTCTGTATCTTTCGCCTTAACGATTCCGCACCCTTGTTCATCTTTTTCCTCACGTTTTAAATCGTACAAGAGCTGCGATGGCGCCTAGAATCGCAAAATACTTGATTAATAAAAAGAATGATATCTCCGGGGTATATAAAAAATATAAAAGAACATAAAATTCTTGTACCACTCTGTCCAAGGGAATATCATTTCTTTTTATCATACTTCAATATAAATTATACACATAATATCTAAATAAATTGTAATCACGATTTTTAATTCTAAATAAATCATACATAAATATTAATTAAAAAGTAACCAATTATATTATAATGAACATCCTATGATATCGTTTATTCGTTTCCCCATACCATCGTACGATTCTGTTCTTGTTTATCTTGTCCAGATCCCCGTTGCCTCCTCATTCTTCTCCTTCTATAATTTCCATGCTCGAACATTTCGCTGGCAGACGGATCCAATGTCCAGTAACTTCCTTTGCCAACTTGATCCTCGTCGTTGTCACCTCCAACCACCTTGTCTCTCGGTATTTTCACGAAGCAATCGTTCAAACTTAAATTATGCCTTATACTGTTCTGCCACCCTTGCCGATTTTCTCTATAGTAAGGAAATCTCTCCATTATAAACCTATAGATACCAGAGAGGGTGAGTCTCTGTCTGGGCGAAGAATTAATAGCCATAGCGATTAGTGCGATATAAGAGTACGGTGGTTTTTCGTAACGAGGCTGCGGTTTGTATCTCGCCGTAGGAAGATCCCACGAGAAGGGGTTGTTTCTCGAGTTCAGCATATCCGGTACCAAGCTGTAGTAACTCGGTAAAGGACACATAGTTGGAAACAACTCTTCCGCGCCCCATAAGTCGTAATTCCTACGTGGATCACATCCATAGACCTTTGACACACTACACGAGTGGTTTTGGCAGCTATTGGGCTCCATTGAAAACTGATCTAAGCATCTGTCCATAGGACACCGACGGCTCTTTGATCTTACGCTTAGTTCGCAAATAGCTACGTCTACGTAATTGCGATTAATCTTCTTTTAATTAAATTCGATCGAGATAAAGCTTCACTCGTCCTTCACTCCAATCACGGCATCCTCGTCGATCTGAATACACATTTACGCGTCCACCTTCATTAAAATGAAAATTTCACCCCCGAGTATGGTGACGAACTGCACTTTTGCAAATAAGGGATCTATCAATCCCCTTTTCATTAGCTCCGTCCACTGTAAACCCCCGGCAAGATTTAATGACACCCCTGGATACAAATATTAGTTAAGCTGAACTCTTCAGTTAAATATCAACCGTGCACGATGTCTAATTATTATGAAACACTTCGCACAGTTTATTCCTAGCTGTATACCACCAACTACCTCCAGTTCCGGTCTGCAGAGGACTGACTGCGATTTGCGGCTGGTTAGACCAATTCTCTAACGAAGGGTGTTTAATTTGACACGAAGATGCAGAGGACGGTCCAGCTCCGCCCATCGTGGTTTCCCAGGAGGAGAGTTGTTCGCGTGTTTCGAACACGAGGGAGGCGTGGGTTACCTATCTGGGGACCCGTGGTACATGTTTTATTGCTGTTTACACATATGCTGTCCCAACACCCACGCCGGCAGTAAACGAGCCGATACGTAAACAGAGTTGCGGTAATTATACCGAAACCGTGCAGCTTCTCGGAACCGCTCTTGTCTTCCTCTTCGTGGACGACACCCTCACCCCTGTTGCGAACCCGGTGACTTTTAGGTTTTGGAGAAACATCTGGTTCAACCCCCCTTCGAGGGAATTTCGCGATGAATTTCGTGGAAGAGGATAGTGGTGATATTTAATTATTGAAGGTCGGAGAGACATGCGATATAGACTTTCTTTTTTAACAATTTTTGGGGGTGAGGGGAACATTTGCATGAAGTGTTATGGTTTTCTTCGGGGAAATGCGTTTTATTTGTGGTTTTCGGATATTTGGAAAGCTGCCTTGGACGATATTTTAAGTTTCGGCGATGGAGATTTTATAGGATATTATCTATGAGACTTTGCTATAAGTGAATTTTAATTTATATTGTTCGGAAGCTAATTTTCAGGTGTTAATGTATGCTATTGATACGGATAATGTTATCGAAAAATAAATCAGCTAATGAGTAGCTTTATTGCATTCGGTTTTTTAATTGTGTCGAAGTGAAAAATAATAATATAAGGGTTTAATAACGAGACCGTTTTAGAAATAAGATTTCGTTTTAAGGATTGTTGAACGATTTAAATGAAGAAGGAAATTTCATTTGCATCTCTAATCTACTGAATTTTACGAATGCCAGTTTCTGTTCTCAGGGGAAGAAAGGATGCACAGTTTATCTGTTTTAAAACTATTTTTCCATGGATGCATAAACTATTCCGACACGTATCGCATTTTAAAGAACGATCAGCTCACGTCGTCGAGTTGCTGTTGTTAAAATAAACGTGTTGACAATTAAATACATTCATTAATATATAATGAACCGATGACATTTTCGCACATATATAACGAAGTAACTTATTTCTTTTCAAACGTTGAGACAACCCAACGTAAATTCTAATCACCATCGAACGAGAATAAAACGAGACGTTTATTATTCTTGTTACTCGAATTAGGTGTCTTTCGTCATTTTTAGAAATCTATTAACTTGAAAATGGAAGAGCTAAATTTTACGTACACATGCTACATACAAGAATCTTTCCTTCGGCAATATTTTCGTAGAAGATGAGCCGGGCCTTTTGAAGATACAAGAGCAACCGAAGATGAAGAGATCGAGGGAGGAAACGTCGTTATTTGTTTGCTCGACGTTTCTGGTTTCGTCCTTCGAGCTTCGTTCCACGTTGAAATATTAAGAAACAAATCACCGTGGATCTGACGGCGGAAGGAACCGGCGGATTAGCGTGTTCGAAGCTCGAAGTACTTTTAAGTTGCCCACGAACATCCATGGAATGTTCTTCGAAAAACAGCCAGAATTGTTCCAGGGCCCATGTTTTCTGGCTCCTTAAATCATTCCAGTGGTATAACCAAGAAAAACATTTACAGAGTCCGCGGCAGATGGTAAAAATAATTTTTTACAGAAAGAAAGTGACTCGCATGTATTTCAACAACCCCGTTCAATGAACACATGTTGAACGATAAATCCAGAAAAAGAAGTTCCTAATCTCTTTGACTGACAAAAAATGAAGAAGCGAGAAAATTAGCAGTCGCGAAAATTTAAACGAGTAGACGAAAAGGAAGGGGTGATTGTTCATAAATTATTCGTAACTGATTCACAGTGATATATCATTTACAAGCACGCCTGGTGTATCAATAAATAATAATAAATCAATCAATCAAAAGTTATCAAAGGGATGAAACGAGGGAGAGATAGTGGACTATACTTTCCATGGATTTCGAAAAAGTAACGGGTGAGAAATGTGGTCCAGGTCGGACAAAGGGTTTAAGAACGAACAGAAAACATGCAGACCTGTGAGATAATTGAATAAAACAATATTATAATCTAAGGGGAAATTATTTTAATCGTCGACAGTTCAAAGAAATATCTGCGTCGATGAGGCAAGATTTTTGTTCTCTTCCGTGTTTTATTTACGAGATCGGGCAACCGCAGAAGCCTTTCCTCTTCATCGGCGAAAAACGCACCGCGAACGCAGACAGTCTTGTTTGCGGATCGTTTCGTTTTACAGCCTCGTATCCGTTCGAATCTAAACAATCGTTCGTTATTGACAAAATCGGCAGGCGTCTGCGGGTTAGCCGGCTTCAGATTGTTGCTTCTGCGACGTTTTACGAGTGTGGGAAAATTCACAGCGTGCACAGAGCCACGGTGTTCCGGTAAACCGTTTCGCCTTGGGCCCCTAGAGAATCGCAAAAAATAAACGAACTGCGAATTTTCTTGGAAGCGACGAGCATTTCTAGCCGACTTCAAACTTTAAACTGCACGCTAGAAAACGCAATTGAAAACGTTACATAATAATGTGAGCGGAGTATTAGCCAAATTGGTTAACTCCACCTTTAATTAAAATTTTTGTACAATTTATCGTCAAAGCGCCTGATTGATTTCACTTTTTATGTTTAAAATAAATTTCCATCTGTGCAAATCCATCTATAACACTGCGAACTGTATGGTATTTTTAATTAATTATTCAATTGCGTTCGTTAGGAATTTTCTTATTATACATTCTTTTTTATAAACGAGGAATGAAATAAACAGTTGTAAGGAATAAAAATTGTATACGGTTTCACGTTCATCTTAATTTACCGATTTGCCATTTAGCTCGTAAACTCTTCCAGTATGTTCGCCATTGCATCTGGATTATCCTTTGGCACCTGCGTAATCAAATATCACTCGTGAACAGGTGAAAGAATTTTTTAACTGCTTGAAAAATACATCATAGAGGTGGAAAGTTTTGAGGATTATTTTATAGTTTGGCTTGCATTCATATAGTATTTATAGCCAGATTATTCTATATATGTATATACCATATGTCCAGCTCTTTCGACCCAGTACATGGCCAATTTGCCATAAGCCTTCACGTAGCCCTCGATGGTGTCCTTCACCACCAATGGTTCTCTGGGCGAGTCTTGCCAGGAAGTACCGTGCTTCCAGTTTATCTTCTCGACCCAAAGCAGAGTGCCTGCAGCGTTGTATCAATAGAAAATTATAGTTCCTCGGAAACGATTGCAAAGTGATATATGTACTTCGTAACTGCATTACTTGTTAGCAGGTGGGAAAATGAATATCGAACAGGAACGATAATGAACTCGAAAAGCTTCTTGTAATTTTACATGGGGATTCTTGATTCCATTTCGTTCAAATTTCTTGATCAAATTAAGGGTATAAAAAGAATTTATGATTTGTATGTCCATTGTACCACGGAAGGGGGAGAAGAAAAAGGGTGTACCTGGAGTGTCGACGATCAGGTCCATGTGACCACTGATCACAGCAACTTTTAAGCTAGTTTCGTTCAGTAAATGCTCCACTGGAAAGAAGGGAGCAATTTTTAGTATTTCGAGGGGGAACAATTTGGACACCTATGGATACCTATACAATTTGGATACCTATATCGATGACAGGTTTCATGAAATCCCCTTGCAATTTACTGAACACGGTACCAGATTGACCGCCGTGTTGTCTCTTCAGTTGGAGAGCTTCTTTCACAGGACCGTTCATCAATGTTTCCAAAGAGACTTCACTAAAGGTTGAATATTCTGAGATATTGAAAAAACAATATAACATTTAATTATGAATAATTGATTATAATTAGCTGTATATTAATTTCGCTATTTAACATCTAACGATTATTCAAAGGATTTAGTTACTAGGATTGTCCCTATTGAATATTACAAATAATAAATTCATAAATCTATAAATAATAATTATAAGTTTGCATGAATGGAACATCTTTTTCAATTGTTACCTTCAGCAAATGTGGGTTCTGACAACAATCTTTCTGCAATGAAGCCTCGTTTCCTCTCCACGGGCTCCATTTTCGTCAGAATATTATAAAAATCGATATTGTTCGTCGCTCGAGCAATAACACCTTCCGTGAAACTCCACAATGTCGTTGCTCTGCTCCATTTACCAGATTCGACGGCGTCTTTCGTCATTTGTGCAGCTTTGTCAATTGCTTTGTACCCGTCGGTGTCTACCATACCCTATACAAAATATATTCAACGTTACAGTGAAGCAATACAAAATTTCTCAATTTTTCTTTTAATCATTATAACTTTGTAACGTTATTATATTAAAATTCCCAATTGTAACTATAAGATACTTAATAAGAGCAAAAATATTATAATATCATCATTCACTGCCACGAATTCTCGTTTAGTTCTGAGTTCTGAGCGATATGTGCGAGTAGAGAACTCACTGTGGCGAGTAAGAAGGGCGCCCAAGTCATTACAGAATCAATGGGGGAGATCCAGGCATCACCAAGTGCCACACCCTTTAAATTACTCTTAATGGTTCCATTCTCTTGTGCCTGAAGATCGAATAAAGTAATTATTATTTAAAAACAAAGGGAGCAAAAAAAAATAGAAATTAACAATTGGTCAAATTAATTATTAAAAGGACAAGCATTATGATTACCTTGTACCATTCGAGGGCAAATTCAGCACCCATTTTTCCCCCGTATGACTCTGTCGTGATATAGGTGGGCACATTAGCGAATCCTGGTAGTTCCTTCAAAAAACCCCTTATACACTCTACAAGATCGTGTGCGATCACTGCGTTCGTTGTCGCGTATCCTTTCGGCGATGTGACGTAACTGAAGCCTGTTCCGACAGGGTTGTCAATGAAGAGGACATTGTAGTCTTTCACCTGCGAGAAAAGATGTTTCTTAAATTCAAAAAGATTAACGTGAAATCGGGTAAATAAATGTGCCATGATAACTTTTAGAAGCTGATAAAAAAAAGAAGACAGGCGGTACGAAATCATTGAAACGTAAAAAGTATAGCTATCCGAAGTGTCGACGAAAAAGAAATTACACCAAGATTTTAAAGATGATTTTGGGAGATGTTGAAATAATTCATTTTCCCAATCGATGTTTAGATTAGGAAATCAAACATGCCCGACCAAAAAAAAATGTTGGCATTATCTTGTTAACATTCGTATCGAGATTCATATACGGAAGAAACAAGATAAGCCAAGTGCAATCAAGCCTGGACTAGATACAGGAAGAAGAGATCGATCGTTTAAACGATCGTGTCCAGATTTGTGATATCCTGCAATATCTTTACCCAAGTGAAATTTCTCGGTTTCAGGTGTACGTCCAGCGGTCCAAGTTCTTCGAAATTTCCATACGAAGTCGACGATGCCCCTGGCCCACCTTGCAGCCAGATGATCAATGGTTTTTGATAATAAGAAGAAACGTTAGCGGTGGTATAATATAGCCACCAGAACATGTTCGATTCCGGACGCACTTTCACGTAGCCCCATTCTTGTTCACCAGGACCGAATCCTTTTTTCGCTGTCGAGTAAGAGAGGTGCTTCTTGAAGGTGTTACTTTCAGGAGGTCCGCGCGAAACGTTTCGCAATTCATCAAAAGTCACCGTTAATTAATGTTAATCGCGCAGCCAAGAAAATGATCACGCATTGCGTTGACACGGTGGGAAATGTGAAATACCGAGAGATTCGCCAATTTTTTTGTCCGTTCTTGTAAACATTCCCGTCGCGATCGATAATGCTTCGAGATTTACTGGCGCGAAGTAAGGTAGCTCGAGTGACTGTAGGTCTTAATGGACTTTCAACGTGAACGTCTATGTATATTTGCAAAGATTTAGGAAATCGCAGAACAAATATGAAGAAAGAAATTCTTTCGCGAAGAGAATGGCTACTCTTGTACAAATATTCGCGAAATTTTTGCGAAACTTCAGACACCTCTTATTAACGGATTATAATTGGCGGCTAAAAAGGAATTGCTGTTAATAAAATGGAAATTAATTGCAGAGGGAAACGTTTGAGAAAATGAAATAAAATAAAATAAAATAATAAATCAAGAGTATTCATATTCTCACATTAATTATGTCCAAGAAAATAATAATCTATTGTCGTCTCATAGCATCGTACTTACCAAGGGAAACGGACGAGAAGCAAAGTAACGCCAGAAGAAATATCGAGAACCCCCTCATTGTTGTCTGAATAACAGTCAATCGAAGACTAAACGCTGAACGCGACAATATACACAGGATATAGCCTTATCTGACATTAATGGCCGTTTGATTAGATATACAGAGACAAATTGATTTCTTCGTTTGGGGTTCCCTTATTATTCGTTGATCCAGCCGGTCGCAATTAAATCCTCGTAAACTTCCACGCGTGTAATTATCTCTTTGTAATTTCCACCGCGCCAGATTATTCTTTCGAAATAATTACAGTATTCTTTAGGCAATCCCTCTAACGACAGGTTGAAGCGGCATGTTACACGCGTATAAATACCTTGCTTCCAGTGTCCTTATTTTGTTTCCCGTTATATGATTACCGGATTAGAGGAATATCTTCGGCTGATTTTTATGGCTTCTAGCAGGATCTCGGAAATATTGAAAAATATTGCAAAATGGAAACGAGCGTCGATTTCACGGATGAAATGTAAAGGAACAGTTATTCCTGCACGTTCCTGTTTATGTAATATTTATTGCCCGAATGTTCATTTGTTTCTGTCTATTAATAAAGTAATTACCGACGTCGTTAATCATAATTCGAATGGAATTGAATGCGGACGGTATACAAGTTTGTATTTTAAATAGAATATATATTCTACGTTACAACATTGCGATTAATAATGGAATGTCTATCAGAAACATTGACACATTTCAGGCACAGGAAACGTGATATGTACATAGTTAACCTTCTGTATTCTCCATTTTGCGTGAAATTATTATGAAAAATTCGTAATAATACTTGCTCTGATTTCTCGTTATAAAAATCGAAACCCCATTTGCATACTTTTATTAGTTCAATTAAAGTAATAAAATCTGAGTTTCGTGTTGCGCGCGAATTCGAATGGAGCAACGACTGATTAGAAAGATCGATAAATCGTCTACAGCTGCTTAAATAATCATCGTGAAATCAAGCCTTCCTATGTAAGGTCAAGTTTGCGGGGAATTGCCAAAAACAAAAAACTTGAAAAACCCGTCTTTTTCTCCGTTTCAATGGCGTTGATGTAATCGTGCCATTTCGAAAATGTATGGAACAGGAACTCTTGCTGGTTTTTGTGGCAACGCTCTGGAATGTGAACGTGGACAGGAGATTTTACGCATTCACGGATTTACTGATACGACAAATTGAATGATTTACCACCTGTCAAAAATCCCATATTATTGAACAAAATATTACTTTTCTCTTCGTCCGTGCGATACTTTTCACAGAAGCATTTTTGGAATTCCAGGAGGCTCGAATTTGGAGAACGTTCCAATGCTTTGTGATATTATTTCGATGCCATTTCGGGAATTATTATTGGCATTATTAATTCACGAATTACAATATTGTTTTAGCAAAGTTTTTAGAGAATTTAAGGAAATATCTTATTCTTTGGAAGCAACTGTCGTTCCCTTTGTCGTTTGCATAATGTTTTGAAATTTCACCTGAGTTATTATACACTGCATTGAGTATACATTCCGTCGAGAGAAAAGAAATTCGGGAATAATGTTGAAACGTAATGTTTTCACTGTACCATTATCTTGACAATCTTCACTGCGCGGCGCCCAAACATTTTTTTCTTTTGGGAAAGTTGACAAGGCATACGAAGCACTAACTAACACGAACCATCTCAGTTACAGAAAACTTTTCTATCGTTATTCTTATCTAGAAACCGATTCCTGCATTCCTCACACATTGAAACTGCAATTACCCCAACCAATATTCAAAGTTGAAATTAATTTCGGAGAATGAGATGAGTTGCTCGAATCAATATTTGGAGGCCAAAGGAAAATTTCTCACGGCTCAGTTTAACAAGCCATTTCTAATATGAAAAAATAATCATTCATTTGATTATTGTCATACTTCCAATGGAAGCTACAATCGTCGTCCCTGGCTGCTCTTGATTCCCTTGAAAAATAGAAAAGAGAAATCGCGACTACGCGCTCGATTCGTGAATCAAGGTCCTCAAAATTGCAGGTTTTCCTTGAAGTTTCGTAAAATTTCCCCGGGAACACCTGCGACCATACTCGAAAATCGTAGTCGGGTTTACTGCAAACATACTTGTTCCCATCATGGAATGCAATTGAAAATGATATTTCTTTTTTCCTATTTACCCACTTGCACCCACTGGCTACGAACGGAATGCAAGGGTCTCGAAATACACACGCAGCTACTGTTTTCCAACATAGACAACCTATGTAACACATTACGCAACTGATTATGTTACGAAGCCGAAGACATGAGGCACGATGTTATCGAAATTTCAGTCACGATTAGGAATGCAATATTCCTTCCTATTTCAACTGTGGCAATTTATTTGATTCGTGCAGACAGCACGAACGAAAAGATTTCTGGACGTCCTGGGTGGGCCACTTTCAGTGGGTTAACTAGTTTCTAATAGTATCGATTGATTATCGAACGATATAGATACACGACTAATTACTGCTTTATTAACAGCGAAGCAATCTAAAGCAAGTGACCAATCGTTAATAATTTAGTAGACGAGACGACGGAATTGAAGAAGTTTGATTCACTCCCGGTATTAGTTGGAATATCTCGTTATTATATTTAGTCGATAATTTCGCTGAGCAGTACCGAAATCTGAAGAAGTACAAATGGAGAGACAGAGTGGTGTTGATAATTTTCACTTTAACGGGGTGCGATCGTAAAGATTGGAATTAACTATTGGATTCAGCGGAAAGTTTTTGCACTTTCTACGAGATGCCACCGCAATGTCCAGTTAAAAAACAAATAAATTAAAAAAGGAAGATGGATAAATGAATCGTCGAATCGTCACTAGAGTGCTTGCGATTAAATTGCCAACGACAGGTAGTAGGAAATAAATAGCTGAAGAACGTTCGTCAGTATCTCTTTAACAGAAGGACAATAATATGTGAAAATTAAATTGGAAAATTCCAGGACACCCTTGATATTCATTTCATTCGTTGCAACCGGATAAAACCGTTTATTAAGTCACCGAAAATTGATCTGAATTGGAAAGACAAGAATTCGAAAGCCCCGAAAAGATCGACAACATTATTCCAAAAAAAAAAATTTGAACAAGAAATTGAAAAGTTCGCGGAACTTTGATGGAGGACGATGCGGACTAATTATTGACATAATGTCATTATTAAATAAAGAAATGAACTTTTTCTAGAAATAATGGAATGAACCGAATCAAAGGAAAAGCGCGAAAACGTTCCATCGAACCTGGTGTAAACGTTCGAAAGAGTTGCTGTCCCGAATGAGGTGGAGACAAAAAATTGATACATACACCGCTTAGAAACGGAGAAATGCTCTCTATCGAGCGTACACGATGCTGAAAGTGAAAAATAGATACAGGGGAGAAAGTGACGGCGTCATCGCTTGAGCATTCGTCGTTCAGGAGCGATTAAGGAAAAATATTTCTCAATTCTTGGCCCGTGGGTAGCCGAGCAAATAGACACGGATAGAAATGTAATTTATTCTCTTCACCCTTTTTGCTTATGCGTTACCAAAAATACACCACTATTCATCTTCCGTTCAATTGATCTCACGGAGCGTTGGCCAATTGAATCGTCCACAAGATATTTGATAAAGAAGGAGAAAGAGAACAGCGAAAGGTGCGACGCGGGCCGGATGATCGAAAGAAATGGATATTGGTGATAGACAAAAATTTGGACGATTACGTTGGCCCACTTAAAACGTGGAGTTGAAAAATTCATAAGGATCCAAAACGAACTTCGTGGGCGTTCGTAAGTGCTTCGAAGCGTTTCGTTTCTGGAAATTTCTAAATCAATATCAATCGATCAATCGAACGCCCTCGCGCATTAGCAATTGTAGATTGTGTGACTTTTCGCGATTGGTATTCGTGAAACGTTCGATGAATCGACACGTACCCCGCCATAAGTTTTTCGTACCGATATCGGTCATTAATCGTTGAGTACATAATGGTATTAAGGTGTTGCTTCAAAGCTGTGCAAATTATTAATGAAACATGTATTAAATAAGATTACAGCCGCTCGTATCAAAGGGTACACAAAAATCGCCGCTCCTTCAAAAACTCATGAATTATATTAAAATACAGAAATTCGATATTTTCATTTTACAAAGTAAAGTGGTAATAGAGAAGATGTTATAAAATTGGAAGGATTATTCAACCAATTATGAAGACTGCCACCGGTTTCGTAAATATATTAATAGATTTTCACGCAACTTTTAATAATTGCTGTAATCACTGTGTCCTTGAAGATATAAGTTTCCATAAGTCAAGACATTTTATAATAAAGCTATTGGGTAGACGTTGTTTCCGCTACACGCTTTGCTTCCATGAAAGTTGTATAAGGACTCGCGATAATTGCTAATTGCCATTTTCCTTCGATTGCTTCGACGCGTAATGAACTTCGCAGTTCGTTCGACGTTTTCATCCCCCTCTCTTATTTTGGATATATGTACCAATCCTATTTCATACAAATCAATTATTTAAAATGCAATTATTTTCCCGTTCAAAAATTACAATTTATTTTTCAAATTGATTGAACTGTGAATTTAAAAAGAAATTTGTGTTAGTTTCTTTTTAACGGAGCAATCGTGATTAATGTGTTTAATCGAAAAGGAATAGTAACTCGTAAGACATGACACAGAGAATTGTAATATAAATGATCTTCGCGGCCATAATTACAATTTGGAAGCAATTATCATTATATAAGATCCTCGAATTCTCTCTAGAAAAGGACAAGTAATTTCGCCCGATCTCTATATTCATTTCAGGCAAAAAATAACCAGCTTACGCAACCATTCTCATTACTCGTTGTCGCGTGAAAGTTCTGTCTGATAGTAAAAAAGAACGAAAGAAGAAAAGCAGAAATAAGCAAAGGACAAGGAGATTTCATTTTCATGGTTCAACGCGTACAGCATGATTTTTATCTCGAATAATTTGAAAGGTTACAACGAAGAGGAGGAGATAAGGATGAACAGGAATCCCTGACAAGGCTAATTAAATATCAACCCTGGTTGTGTAATTAAAAAGATCGATCACAGCCTCGACTTTCCGTTTGGATAAGTCCAAATAATAAAGATAATGGTAATAATAATTGGCAGGATGTAACTACCGTGATAATGTTGGAGGAGACGATAATGACGAACGTGTGTCGATCGAGATGGAGAATTCTGTGCCTTCTTCAATGCATCTGCTTAGCGTAAACGTCGATTCTTTCAGAATCGAATTAAGGGTGAGAGAAGGAGCAAGTAGCATATATTGTATGTATATGCAGAATAAAATTATTAATGATTGTGGTCGCACGGTGTGTGGCGTGAAGGAGCTAAGAATGGACGTTCGTACAGTTGTAAATTGTGAGAAATTGATTATTTGTAATATAAAATTGAATTGCTTTTCATGGAGAACTCCGTGTACGAATTTATCATTCATTTGATTCAGAGAACATTCTTCGAGTTAGACAAATAATAATTATTGGTACCTTTAAGCCCTTTCTTTTAATACATATTAATATATTTTTTGTTTTGGGATATTCGAACTTTCGATTAATAAATATAGTTGAATTAAATTCCTGCATATCCCGCAAAAAAAATTGGCCCAACATTATTGCAATGTGAATCGATGGTGTAACAAATATTTTATAATTTCATCGGTTTTTATTTTCCAGTGACATTGCTTGATAATTTCTGGCAAATATATGGTAATAAAGTGATTGAAAAATAGTATAAGGTAGAAATAAGGAAAACAACAATTTGAGAGCCTTTCAAAGTACTTGATACAGTGACAAGAAGACGTGCTACGATGAAAATGACACAAAAATCGTTTAGCGATTATATACAGCGCTTGAACTGCTATCTACTTTCGAAATGAAGCTCGTACAGGGATTCCTCATTACGCTCTTTCGCAAAGTATTCCATTTGCGTACCTACTTTACGCAACGCCTGGACAAGGATCCTTTCTTTTCATTCTACATAACTACATCAGTCAAACATTTGTCTACTCTTGTATTTGACAGCTGTGGTATTTTGAAAATTCCTGTTACAAGCGCTCGACTCAATAAGTTCTCGTGAATATAACATGATAACATTTCACTTGCTACTTTCTTCTTTTGAGAAGTTGAATACTACAAGTTGAGCTTTCAAAAGTGTGCATATTTAAGTCCAACTGAAACTTTTGGACGACTAATTCTTATTTGAATTAAAATTTTTTCAATCCAAGTCCAGATTCTTCAATTCGCATTAAAACAAAAATTTTGTATTCGTATTTTTAGTTCGAGTTGAAATCCCTCGGATGGAATACAAATATTTAACGATTCGAAATCTTCAAATGGAATTGTTTGTAAAGATCGCAAGTGTCTGCTGATAGCACTAAATATTTGATTACACGAGGAAGGATAAAGTGAAAATATTGCGAGTCCAATTCGATCGTCTTGCAGCTCACGTGGTTGCTTGTGTATTCGAACAAATCTAAAATCGCGGTACACACCACTTGTTCAGTTTACCTGTGTCGTTCTTGCGTGCAAAAGAGCGTCCAGAATTTCTAACACGTTTTCGGCCTTTGAATTCCCCAAGAATTGCAATAATAATTATATAACACGCTACAAGCAACGACTGCCAATTTTTTACCAACTAGTCCCAAAGACCCTTTCCATCGCAGGTAAAATAGAATTCAGCATCGACATATAATTATTAGAATTCATACATGTATATAAATATTTGCCTTCGTTCTTATATTTAAATCGCTACTTTTACATAATATTTCACCATCCGTTACTCTTTGCCAAAAAAATGAAATCATATTAAATGTTTACTATTACGATAAGCGAGTTACAGTTGTTCAAATACAGAAGTTTAATAATACAAGAACAAGGTGGAGCATATGAAAAACTTATCACTTTCGAAAATCATTACCGAATGTAGAATAATAAGAATAAGATTTATAAATCTGCAGGAACTTCTAAATGGAGTACATCAGCAGTTCGATCGAATTCTCGAAAACACGAAACAGCATCGGTCGTGTATTTTTGGCGAATTTTAATGACCTGTTAGTTTATCCTCGCAGACGAATGGCGTGGAACAGATTGGCATCGTATATTTCCACAGACACGCCTCCGAAAAAATAAAAGTTTTCACCAGCTTCTTCTAATCCTGTCGTTTTACACACTGCAGAAAAGCGATGGGAATATTAAAGCACAATAAATATTACTAATCAAATCTCTGTAACACAGTGAAACACAAAAATCTGTTTCACAAATCGAACAAATTTGTCCTCAGAATATAAACGAGTATAGGTATACATATGAAAGAAATAAAACTCTTTACATAACGATCTCCCTGCTGATTATCCTTAGGGTTGCAATTAAAAAGCTTAATTTCCTCTATATCGGAAACGAAGAACCGGAAGAGATGTCACGATAACTTGTTACTCGTTGATGAACACTTACGACGTCCAGTTAAAATTGGCGTCTTGATAGCTGTGGATTACGTTATCAAAACAGAAATCGCGAGACAAAACACGTTTTGATGAGACCTCCGTGCCGGAAGCCACTTTAAACTTCCACTTAAACTCGCCTCATTAATAACGAGATCCACAATGCACACTTACGTAGTTGCAGTATCTATGTGGAAAGAAGCATCACTTTCGTTCGCGTACGACCTGCTACCATCGTTCCTCACACGCTCTGCAAACTAATCTGACATCACTGGCAAATTTTCCCTCGTCAAATTGCCCATTCCCTTCTATATAAACACTTTTGTCTGTGCAGTTATTAAAAATTGCACAGTTTTCTCTCGTACATATCTATAGGGTTCACAATTAACTACTTTGTAAATTGAAAGCAAGTTTTAGAGAATACCGATTGGAACTGGGAAGAACGTATAGAATAATTGTTATTGGAATATTTTAACTCTTCGATAGGTGATAAGTATAATAGTAAGGTTGTTACATGGGGTTTTCGGGTTTTCTCCGACAAATGGTGGCTGGGCATGTACTAGGAATAAAACGGAAAGAAAATTTAAAAGAAAAAGAAAGAAAAGTTAAAGACTTAATAGTAGGGAAGAACGAACAATTTAACAAATTGTTGTCAAAGGAATTATTATTATTGAAAGAATAATTTTGTAACGTAATCATTGAAATAAAAAAAAAGCAGTTTGTAATTTAATAAAGGGATATGCTTTCTTTTTTTAATTTTTTATCGAGCTGTGTTCTTCTTTATTATGCAATTTTAACTAATTTTCACTTCGACGTGAAACTTTAAACATTCGAAATTGATTCCCACAGTGTAACGAACAATTTTTTACAACTTTGTAACAAAGCATTTATGAGCCCACGCTTATACCACACTTTTTTCCTTACTTTCTCTCGCGGAACATAATATGTATACATATATGTATATGTAGTACCGTTCAACGGGGAAAACCTGGAACACCCTGTACCAGATTACGAATTCGTGAAACCAACGATACACGGAATTCCATAGCGTTGAAAAAAAAAGAAAATCAATTTAGAAAATCGCGAGGTACACAATGGAAAATATACAAATTATCACTGAGTTAATTCATTCTCGTACATTGGCTGATGTACGATGTTAAATATGACGAACCATACACGCGAATGCAACGAGCTAGGTGATTGATTGCACAAGGTGCCAGCAGAATCGCCCGCAGAAATTGCTAACGCATAGAAAACCGAAACTGAATAATCGTTTTTGATTCCGTTCGTTCCGACTTCCTGGTTAGATGAGAAACTTCTTCGCTGGAAAAGCTGGTTTCCCTGCGCTATTGTTCTGAAGCTGCAAACGACGTCCAATGAATGTCTTTCCCGTATCATTGTCTTCAGAGACAGTGGATGTGCGTTATAAATCCTGAAGTTTCATTATTCCAACCTGATTTGTTCCGGCGATTATGAAAGTGTTAATAAAGTCTGAGTAAAAGGTAAAATAGCATTGATTTATTACACATATTGCATTTCAATCTTTACGTAAAAATAATGTTGTGCTATTTGCACAGAATAATCCTTAGTCGAGTTAAATAGAATTCATAGCTGCGACGTTCAAGCAGAATTCCGTTCCTAGTTATTTCTAAAAGCTGCAAATATTTCGAAACGAATAATACGTGTGTGCAAGACCAGTAGACCACTTTCATAATCGCCAGCGCAATTTGCAATCGATTGCAGGGGACATGTCCGTGAATAGCATGTGAGTTAATCTCCTCTTTACTGTGCGGATCACATGATTATTGCCACGTAAATGCGGAAGGAAAGCGAACAACCTGTAGTGGCAATCGTTGTTAAGGTGTTCCTCCTCCGCGTACCTGTTCACGCGCAATACAAAAATAGATTCGCATTCTTCATTGGGCGGATTATTTCAGACGCGTATCTATTCTTTTTTTCCTTTAAGCATGCGTATTTTTTGAAGGTTTTTGGAAAAAGGGATTTCTTGTATTTCTGAAACGCTTGTCACGGTTATCCGTGCTTTAAAAATATTAATTCGTAGAAAGTATAAATTCCTTTCTACGAACATGTTAGGTAAGAAGGGTGCCGGTGAAGAACACTTGTGACATTATGTTTTATTTTACTTGCTGATTGGATTAATGTAGTTATTAAAAATGGGTCTGCCCAACAGGTACTTTCTCCGAGTGCTTATCTCCCTATCTTCTAGCGGCGTGCCATGCCGATTAGAGATCCCATGTCAATCACTAACGATATATCTGTTCTGTGCCGTATGCCAGAACACAAAAAGGATACCCCCCTTCCGTAAAGAATTTAATTAAAGTATGGCACGTGAAGAATTCTAAAGTTTCTAACTTTTGATTTCAATTCTTGTTGAGCTCATACTCTACGTGGATGATTTTACTTTGGTTTACAGTGCACCAAAAAGTAATAAACATTCCGCTTGCAATTTCTTTTTAGCCCCTTTCGTGGCGATAGCGAGAGTGCCATTTGCAACATGATATTCTGTAAAGTGTGAATTATGTAAATGTTGGATAATTAGCTTGCCGCTACTTGGAAAATGACTGTCAGTGGAACGAGGAAAGTAATACATAGTTCAACCTTCCTAACATGTATGCATATGTATATGTACGTACTACAGGCCGTGAATTTTTATAACAAACAGATTAAAATAGAGGTGAACATAAACTAGATAAGGTGAACGTATTTGCACAATATTACTACGCCAAGTAGCAATTAACAATTATGGCGTCGTCAGTGAGAAATGTATTGTGTATGTACTGCTTTTTAAATATTGAAAGATAAAAAAAAAACAATAAGTGTGCAGAATAATTATCGTCAAATTGTCTCTTTTTTTTAATCTTTAACACGAAAAACTAACGAATTGCTAGAATTGCTAGAAGGGAAAATTTCGATCATAAAAAGGGATTCTTAGCCAGACGCATGTTACACGAAGGACAGTAATAAATAAGAGAAATTCACTTTATAGTACTCTCTATACTTAAACTTTATGTTTCATTATATGACTCCACGAAACGATTGGAAAGTCAACGCGACACCAATTTTTTTACTCCTTGTTTTTCTAGTTATCGGTTATTATACATTTCATAATGGTTATGCCAATTTTAATTGAGCCGTTCGGTCGAGAGCCGCAATCATGCCATTAAATTGTACATATTTCGAGACGGTTACAAAACTACAGATATAAACGTATAATGGTTCCTCTCCTTTTTAAAAACAAACTCTTAAATTACGAAGAACTATGATTTCGCCAGTTTCGTAAACTGATTGAAGCCACGCTGTCAATCGTATGCGCTCGAGGCACGGTGAAAGTAACTAACAGTATTATACTTTGGAATACAAAACGCGACAGAGACAGTGACCCGATCATAAAGGTAATGATGACTTATCAATTTGTGGTCGGTACTTTTTGCGCGCGTGCATTTGTAGATTTTCACTGGAAACGTTGTACCTGTTCTCGGTGCACAGTGAAAATACAAATTATTCCAATAACTCTCTGACCATTGCAAAATCTAGCGTGATTCTCGCGAAAATTACGATATAAAAAAGGTTGACAAAATTCTTTAAAATACTCCCGTCGAATAATTTATTGTGGACAGTAAAAATAATTTTGATTAAAGGGATTAATTAGACACATAGATAGACACATAGGGGACGATAATATTCGCACGTATTATTAGCTGCACCGTTGTAATTAGAAGATACAGTGTTTCAAGAACGAAAGGGAATTATCATTTCCAGCGGTTCGCTTGAACTTTCACTCGAAAATGCGAAGTTCCGGCGTGTATCTCACGGTCTGCACTGGGTATGAAGATGATACCAGGGTCAACGGTACTTTTATTGGAATCGAGAAACTCGCGGTACTTCATGCTGTTTTCTCCGCTGATGCACCGGGACCAAGAAACCAATAATAACCGAGCATACCAGTACGCTTCTAGCAATATTTGGACGTGGCCTAGTATTAGAGAACTTTCATCCAGCAACAATTTCATTTGCTCATAAAGGTCAAGGGGATGCACTTTCGTTTTCTCCGGAAATATAAATCGGTTTACTTTTTTTAATTTTTTACAATTTTAACTAGAACATCGGTTTCACCGTTTCAGTTTCTTACAATTGGAGTCTAGTTTGAATAACACGAATATTATTTCACCTATACATACCACACTGATAACCAAAAGATTTTTAGAAGTGCCAAAGAATAAATCGTAACAAATCGAACATTGCAAAAAATGTTTCGTCTAAATTCTTCAACCAGCATTATTTTCGTCTAAATCATATAACAAATCTTTCATTAAATCTCTATTTGATTCTCATTCAACATATTTTTGAACGTCCTTCTATTCAACGTCCAAACAAAATCAAGCTACAAATCCAAGGGTTCAAATATTAAACACCTGATCAAAATTTAAATCGTGTAAAAAGATAATCGGACATTCTTTTGCACAGTGTTAAATCAAATTCCATGCAAAAAAACAGAATATACTTTCGCAACCAGCCTCCCACGGTAATATCCAGATATACAAGTACGTAGCCTGTCCTGTTTATATAACGCCATACGAACCGTGTTCGCCTTTGCCACCTATTAAAACTATTCATTGGTACAAGCATCGCGGAAGCTTTTGGCACGTCGAAACGATCTTTATTCAAGGGGTCACGAAGGCGCAATCATGTTACTTCCGCGATGTTCTAATGGTCGCGGAAGGCGAAGATGGTACCCAGTGAAAGGTATCAAATCGATAGCAAGCCACGAGCTAAATCAGAAGAAAGTCAAAGTGTTTCTGTTAGCGGTGAACCGAGTCGATGCACCTCGGGGACGATGAAACTTTGTTGTTAGACTTATTCTAATGCGTTTCTTCGCTCTGTCGCATTTTTGCCCATATTTCACGGTGGCTAAATTGCACTTCCAGGTTGGAGGTTCCAGTACACTAGTTGCGGGCGCTACGAATGGTCTGTTGAACTCTTTGTTGATGTTAATGACGGATACTTTGTGCGTCGGATAATTGATGTAACTGTGCTCGTTAGAAAAAAATAGAAAGGTTGCGTTTGTGAATATTAATATTATCTAAAAATAACGGCAGACGATGATTAATCGTGGCAATTTTTTTTTCCCCCCGATAATTATAGTTTATTCGGATTTCTGCGTTTATTTGATAAACCCATGGGGGAAATTGTGAAAGATATTGATTAGACGATTGGTACAACGAATTGCCCACGACCCGTTCCTCGGGCGAACGTTCAAAGTTCTCGGGGAAACTCGTAAATTATGCGATTAGTTTCGTCGAAACCAATCGAACAGTTCCGCCGATTCCCCGGTCGTACGCTAATTTCGTACAAGGTGTTAACACACGATTCCCATTTGCTTTCCATAAATTTCGTTAATCATCCAGCGGTCGAACGGCCAATTAGAGATTTAAATAATTTCCGAATATCTCTATTAGAAAATACCGGTCTCGCGTGCGCAGCATCGAAATCAAAATTTGCTCGACGTTTTTCAAGGTCGGTGAAACAATATCGACCCGGTCACAGGAGACACGAAGACCGTCCCGGAATTTCGAGCTCGACACGAATAACGTTGACCATGAAAATTTCTCTCCGTGATCGCTCCCTCGTTTACCGTGTCCTTTCTCTCGTTCCCTCGGCACTTTTCTCGCCGCTTCTTCGTCCAACTGACCGAATCTGTAGTTTCGCCGCAAACCATCGGAGGCCTTCCACGTTTCCGTGGCTCGAAAGTAAATTTCGCGAGCCGGCCCGAGAGGTCAGCAATACTTTATACGGCGCACGATCAATAATTACGTTCGCATTGCTCGTTCGTGCCAGCTCTCACATTGCATCCCATCTTCCTCCACGACGATTGCGTAACACCTGTATGTGACGTTCGTGGCCAGCCTGGCTCGATTGGGTAACGAAATCTGACCGATGACACGTGTATCGGAAAGAAAATCTCCTCTCCTCCCGTTGTGCCACGGGGAATGGTTCAAGTGTTACGAAAATTACCGGCGCTATCAGGAATTCGAACAGGTCCGACGCTGTCCGGGCGCTGAAACGGATGTTGGTGTTGCATTAGAAAAGAGTGGAGAAGGAATCGTTAATATCCGAGCGTCCCTGCGATAGCGTGAGATCGACGAGAAACGAATGGAATTTTCGAGGAGTAGAAAAGGGTGGAAATATTGATCGAGAGGGAGAGAGACAGGGAGACAGGTAGAAGCAGATACTTTATGGACTGTTTGGTAATGTCGGACGGATCGCATCGCTTTCCAGGATTACACGCAAATCGAACACCCAGTGGGTAGCAACGATTGCATAAAGCGCTTTAACCGTAGTACCAGTGAAAGCAAAGGAACGCGAGAGACTGGTATGTCGTTTCCTGTACACAATTGAATACCAGCATTCGGGGGCTCGGTTTATCTCGGCGAGAGAGTTACCTGTCGCGGTGTTAATCGGCGTTCAATGCTGTTCAGTATTATTCAGAGCAGACCACCCTTCGCGCTCTTCCTCGAATATACTTGCTTCTCGGACAAAGAAAATGCTAGTCTAAGTTGCCACTAGGACCGGATCGATCAGTTTCACTTTCGAGGGGGTTGAAGTATTTGGCTAATAATCGAAGTCACACTCGGTAATCAGACACGATAATCAGGCGGCAAGAAAAGAAATGTAGCCATATATACGAAGTCGAAGCACAATGGGCCTGTGTCAAGATGAAAGCGAGCACGTGAGAACGAGTGAACAGCGTGTAATATGTACGAGGGAAACAAAAAAGCACGTTTCGTGTCTGTTTGATTGGTGGACACCTAAATGCACCTTTTACCTTCGACAAGCAACGAAGACGCGAAGCAGATCCCCACCAGAAGAAATTTCAGGATGTAGCACTACTCGGGCCCCCATATAGCGTCGTGAAGGCACTTATGGTACCCCTCCTCGAAATGTCTCTATGCTTAGGGCGACTAGGCACCTAGGCGGTGGAAACATTCGCTATAAAAGGCCCCGTGGCCACGAGGAATTCGTCAGAGAAGTGACGAACCGTAACAGAAAAAAAAGGCGGCAGTCCTTGCCGTTCGTCGTCCTCAGTCGGTGAACGACACCCCCTGCTCGAGATGATGCGATCCAGCTTGGTCAGTGTGCAATTAATCTGGATGATCCGTGTATCGAGCAAGTGATTCTGTGAAAAATTGTGACTCCGGCGAAACGTTCGTGACGAAGTGGCAGGAGAGACACCGGGGCCCAGTGGTGACGCCGACGGACTTTGTTTTTTTTTCGAAAATTAACATGCACCGAGCAACAGAAGCACCACCTTGTATCGGGTGGTGTAGAGAGTGTTGCAGAATCGCAAATTCATTTTCGTGAACCAGAGTGCTTTCTTTTTAAACGTTTCAAAAACGAGGTGCACGGTACGAACGTTAACGCAGTAGAAAAGTTTTTATTTCTTGCACGTCGGTGTTACACTACTGGGCCGAAGGATCTCTTGGAGCTACTTCGTCGCGTGTATTTCGTATTGCAAATTCGTTGTCTACCGTTCTCGAAATCTGCTGGATTCGCAGGAATTAGTAATTCGTTCACGAGTCGGTCGACTCTGCTGAAATCGTGTTCGAGCTACCGATTTTTCGAGCACCGCGGCTATTCTCTAAGAGGTATCCCAAGCAGGTGTACTTGCTCGTTGCGCGGAATGGAAAGTCGAGCAGCGTACTCGTTGCTCGAACGATCATCTCTCGCGAAATGCACCGAAGATCATCTTCCTCTTGCGACCTAGTTAGAAAAGCACGCAACATCGTCGAACTTTTTTGTTCGAAATCATTGCACAATCGGTAAACCTTCGATAATCTTCGTCCCGAGTAGGTCCGTTTGAAATTCACATATTCTCCCAATTTGTCCCCGACGTGTCGGTAGAACGAATAGCTCATGGCAGAGTGTCATACTTTTCTTCTTCTACCGTTAAATCGACGCTGCCTCCGCTTTCTATCGATCTTAACGGACTTTCATAAATTCGGTACAATCCCCACGCACGTACGACCGTATTATAAGATCGACGGCCACGATTATTTCACCGGTTGGCCGATTCGGGCCTTGATCTTGGCAGTGGAGCAGCCGTCTGTGGTAATCGACGTAACAGGAGCGGAAAGCGGTGAACGTTCTCCAAAATGGCGGGCGGTTCTCGCACGTCTCGTGTGTCGGTAGTATTGGGACGAAAAAGGAACGAAACAAAACAAAAAAAAAGGGGGGCCACTGTTGTCCCCATTTCCGGACATGTTTACGCCCGTGCGTTAGTTTGCGGGGAGACACTTTCATTTTTGAGAGAGACACGCTCGCAAACAGATGGGAAGATATATGTTATTCATAACTCTTTGAGCACGTCAGAAAAAGTAGTCGGCCGTTGCTGTCACCGATCTCACTTGCGAGCTGTCTTTCTTGTCACTTGCGGACATTTTTTGTCGATACAAGAATGAGATATTGTTCTTTGTCTGGGAAACGAAGTGGCTGAGGTGTACATACATGTATGCGTGAGGTATGAGGTTGATTTTAACAATGGCGTGGCTGGAAACATAGATAGAAAGAGGGATAAGGCATTGAAGGTCGGGCGGAATATAGATTGAAATCAGCGAGTAATTATTAGTATAATGCTCGTGTACGAGGTGCTAGTTCACTTAGGATACCAGAGATTGTATCTCTGTATGAGTAATTACGGAGCCACCACAGTCACCTAGATGACTAACGTGCCATGATTGACTGATTTGCATTTTTCCTTGCCGGTGTTTCAATTTTCCAGCGAACGATCTTGACTCGCTTCCCTTTGTATTTCCGTAAATAGTGGACATTCTTCTGCTATGGTTATTTTTTACCTGTTTCGACAATAACAATTGGGAATTCTTTTACAGCTACTCGTGTGCTGTCTCTTCTTCGTCTCCGCCCTTGGAGATCCCATAAGGGCGAAGAAAGAGTAAGTGATGCCACTAAATGAACAAACAAAATATTATAAATCCTTGTGAAATAAATATTGTGGAATCCAATTCTATGGTTTTCGCGATGCTAAACGTTGTCTCTAATAAAAAAACAGTGCGAGCTTGAGAATTATTTATACAAATGAAACAATGAAAATTTCAGAGCACCACTAAGCCCACCCTCGAACCAATATGGTCCACCATCAACGTCTTACGGGGTGCCAAACCTAGGAGGCTCATTCGGTGCACCATCTGATTCTTATGGTGCCCCGCCAGCACCGTCCGATTCTTATGGTGCTCCACCATCCTCTTCCTACGGTGCACCTTCGTCACCGTCGTCGTCCTACGGTGCACCAGCAGCACCATCTTCATCTTACGGTGCCCCATCAGCTCCATCTCCCTCTTACGGAGCGCCATCCTCATCCTATGGCGCACCATCAGCTCCATCTTCATCCTACGGAGCACCATCGTCTAGCTATGGTGCGCCAAAGGACCACGGTTCCTTTGGCGGAGATCAAGGATTCAGCAGTGGGGGATCCTTTGGTGGCGACGACCACCATGGTGGGTCCTTCGGTGGAAGTGGCGGCGGACATGGGTCCTTTGGTGGAAGTGGCGGCGGACATGGGTCCTTCGGTGACGACCACCATGGTGGATCCTTCGGTGGAAGTGGCGGTGGACATGGGTCTTTTGGTGGAAGCGGTGGCGGACATGGATCCCATGGAGGAGATCAGGGTTCTTTTGGTGGGGACCACCATGGCGGAGGAGCATTGTCCTCTTCCTATGGGCCCCCGTCTCAATCTTACGGACCCCCAGCTCAATCCTACGGTCCCCCAGACCAATCCTACGGACCTCCAGCTCAATCCTATGGACCGCCAGCTCAGCCTGAAGGAAAATACGAGAAGAAACTGACGTGGAAAGCGGAATGGAAGCAGGTCTGGAAAAACGAGCAGAAATTGATCTGGAAGCAGGAATGGAAGAAAGTCCAGGTACCAGTGTGGAAGGAGATCCAGGTGCCAGCCTGGAAGGAGATCAAAGTCCCGGCTTGGAAGAAGGTCCAGAAGCCAGTCTGGAAGGAGATCCAAGTGCCAGTGTGGAAGGAGGTACAGGTGCCTGCTTGGAAGAAAGTCTGGAAGCCGGTCTGGAAGGAAATCCAAGTACCAGTATGGAAGGAAGTCCAGGTCCCTGACTGGAAGAAAATCTGGGTGCCTGAGTGGATCAAGGTCGGTATACCTGGGGAACAGTACGTTGGCAAAGACCAACACGGCTGGCAATATACCAGCCACGATCTTTGGAAGAAGAAGCTAATCTGGAAGCCGGTGTGGAAGAAGATTTGGAAAACGGAGAAGAAGCAAGCTTGGGTAAACGACAAGAAGCTCGAATGGAAGGCCGAGTGGAAACAGATCTGGAAAACGGAAAAGAAACAGGCTTGGGCGACGGACAAGAAATTGGTATGGAAAGAGGAATCGGTGCAGGTTTGGGTACCGGAGAAGAAGCAAATTTGGGTCACGCAGAAAAAGCAGGTATGGAAGGACGAATGGAAGAGCAAGTGGGTGCCAGCCTGGAAGGATGTGCAGGTACCCGCGTGGAAGAAGGTATGGAAGCCCGTTTGGGAGAAAGTTTGGGTACCAGCGGAGCCCCACCACGATGGACATCACGGATACAAATAAAATTCTTTTCGCGAGATCGTCCTTCGATCTTCTTCCATCTCGACGACAAGTGTCGTGCATCGTTGTTAAGTTTCTGCTAGCATAGTCGTAGGGAGGATGAAAGGTCGGCGCATCGCGTGAGCCGAAATCGCGATGCGTTTCTTTTCGACTTCTGAAAAGAAAATGGGGATTCTGCTGCGACGATTACAGTAATTGAATCCAATCATTTTTTTATTTTTTTTATGGACGTACTTGTAGGAAGTACGTACCATAGGGGAGGGGGGAGGGGCTGTATTAATTGAGAAACAATGTTCACCTGTAAATTAAATTTATGAATTTATCGAAAGAAAATTGAGGATGCGCGAAAGAACGGCTTGTTGGAAATTACCGTAGTATTTTTTGTAGCTCTAGTGATTTTTGGTAACGATACAGATTCTTTTTTTTCGATACATGCACCTCCCGTGAGTAAACTAGTGATCGAAGTGGCACATGTCGGACGGAACAATGTAATTTTTATAGCGTAGAAGAAAATCGGTCGTGCTGTTTCTCCGCATTGTGGACAAACTATTCATGACTCCTCGAATGTAACGATATTTTTTTGTACTTGTAAATAACGGCTGCTCGCAGTCATATATCGATATTTTTGTACGATGATTGTGTATGTTACCGTAATAAATATACCTTTTTTTATACATATGGCTTCTGTCAGATCGCATGGTTTTCAATTGAAAAGAAGGTAACCTTCGAGGAACCGTAATTGGCGTAAGAGAAATCGCGATTGAAAGCGTTGGAAATGGAAAAACGATCTCAGTTTCCAGGTCCCCGCGAACTTTATTGCCATCCCGTTCTAAACAAACGTTTTCTCGTTGGAAAGCATTTATTTATCAATGACTGACAGCCAGACAGCTTTTCAAGTCACGCGAAATCGCAGAAACTCAGAAACGCCATACAATAATGCGAGATAAATTTTCTTCGATGGACGAAAGCCGATTAAATTCGACTGGCTGTCTAATCAAACTGATTGTGAGATCACAATTAAGCCATCACGTACATCAAATAAAACCCAGATTCTCTCTATTCTCATCTACAGTTTATCACGAAGAATTGCAATTTATCTCCCCTACACACGGATAACACGTACCCAGTAAATACATCTTTACAATTCTTATCTTTTATCCATTCGACAAATTGTAACAAATTTCACTAGAAAAAAGGAAAGAAGAACTAATAACAACGATAACACAGTCAACAACCGCTTTATCTAATCTAACCAACGTCATTTACGCTGTCGATTCGTCTATAATTATAATCGATATAAAGTATGCACACTTGCACTCGTTAATTCTCCCCAGCGCTAACAACAGTGCATGGATCGTCCTCCGGGAATCCAAGAGAGGCATAAATAATTAAGCGTCATAAACACGTAGAGCACCGTGGTCTCGAGTAGGCACCAATGCTTCCCAGATGAAAGTTTCTAACAAGCAAGAGGAAGAAACCCGTGGGAGGGAGTGAAGAGAATCGATGGAACCAGCACATCGCTGGGTCCTCAGGGTCGCGAGTCACGATCGCGACCTTTACTTTCTCCGTTCCCTGTGAGCGAAAACCGTGCGAGATGCGACATGGGAAATCTCGTGGTCCCGACACGAAGGCAGACGGAAGATAAAAAGACACAGGAAGTGGCACGGTCGCACATTCCTGGTACATCCACGCGCGACACGAAAAATATAACAGCGAGAAGCGACTCTCCAGATCCAGGAAACGAGTTTGATCGATCAAGCTTGCTACCTTTTACAGCATCGAGAATGAAAATCGATCAAGGAAGCAATAGCTGGTCAAATGTTAAACGCCAATTCGGCCTGCGACAGGTGATCGCGTAATGGGAGAAAAGTTTCTAAAAGTAAATGAGTGCAAATTAAGTTAGCCGGTAGTCGTTATTAAAAATCGTTCGTCTACCATGATTTAACGGAGACGATTTAAACTGATTTTCTATTTCGTTTAATGTTCCACGATAGGGAAGCGACGGATAACGAGTGTCCTTAAAAGTGAAACGACATAATATGAAATAATTGTTTCCTGTAAATCCTAGATCAAACGTTTCTTAACGCAATATTTCCACGCAACATTTGTGCTTATTTTGATCAAACAAGATTCCCAAAACCCCCTACACAAAGTCTCTACGAGCAACACTAAAGCTACCCTCCGATATTAAAATCAGCCTAAATGATAATAAATTCGAAAAAATATAATTAATTTCTTGGAACAAACAGACCTATTAAAAAAAAGTAATCTACCTATGTACGAAGGTGTAGCGATCATCATTCTGCAATAGTTCAACCTAACTGTTAACAAAGCATGTATACACATATGTATATTCTATAAAAACCATGTATTGTACAAGATCCAATGAACAACAAACGTGGTCGCTAATGACTTCCACATATACCGACGCGACCTTAAATAAATAAATTCAAAAATAAAAAGATTCACAAAACGCTGGATTCACTAGGAGAAATACAAAAAATCAATGATTCTGTCGATAGTTGTTGACAATGTGTAGTATGCCTTCCTCGTTACTTCACGACCTTAAAAGCAAGCATCCTTCGTCTACTTTCTTCGTCGCAATCTCGCGATTACTTTAATTCCCCGCGCCTCTTGTACATACACCATACACCTGTGAGAGATAAGAACGGCCACTTTCGAATGTCTACCTACAGGTGGTAGCAGCTCATAGCTGAAAGCAGATGCGAGTTAAATGTAATTAGTATGTAATGAACGCGGGAAGTGTTTGAACAAAAGCCCTGATCAACGTACCATAGGCTTACCCCGAGAGTGAAAGTACCGGATATGATGGTGGGTGCTCTTATACTTATATCGTGGTCCTCTGCAACGAGTGCCATCAGAGTTTGTTTGCTTTTCCAGCCGTCGAGATTGGGATGATATGAATGGAAATGAAGGAAAAGGCACACGGGACGCTGTTTTATTGGAAAGAATGTGAATCTGTACAGGTTTCAGCGCGACGCAAATATTCCATAAATTTGAAAATGTGAAAATCTGAGGAGAAATTGAAAAAGCAAGAATTAGGAAAATTTAGATGGCAAACATTTTCCGTGTAGAACAAAATATGTAAGCGGCCAGATGTGTGAAATATTTGTCAAGAAATGTGAAGTTAGGAAAAAGTAGGGAAAGGATGAAGTCGAAGGAGATCTAAAGAAAAACACTTTCTGAACGATTAATATACAATGTAGAAGCGTATAGTTTTCGAACTATAAGATATACGATTTTGAGTATGCAATAATGTACTCAAATGTTATGCATTTATTCGGGGGGATATATCGTTTGAATGGTAATTAGAAATTCCAGTAATATGCATAGATAGTATAAATTCCATCGTGTGCGATGCAAATTTATTTTCGGCCGTTTCGAGAAATCACGCATAATTCTTCGGTAGGCGACGATTATGGTGTCGAGCTGTTAGACAAGTTTTATTAGGCAATTTACAGATTCCAGGAGTATAATGTGTAAATTAGGTGGTTTCAAACGGACCACCATGATCGGGCAGAAAATTTATGAATAAATTGGAATGACAGGGTAATTACAAGCTCGTAAAACAGCTATCAAATCGTTCAGATGCTTTAATGCTCACGCTTTTAATAGATAAACACGAGCACCTTAAAAAACGCGGTAAAATTGTGAGGTAAAAAGAATTCACCAGTATACATATACAGATCTAATATGATTTACAATTTTATTTATTACCTATTAATTAACAATTGGCCATATCAATCATTTTTCAATCGATCTTTTTAATTTTGACATCTATATTGAATACCATAAAATAATGATTATTCACTGGTACAGTCTCGTACCTGCAGGGTTTAATCCATCATTGATGGATTAATAATGAACCGAGCCCTATCGGTACAAAAATGTTAATCCTTTGCTTTCTTTTTTTGAAAGAGATGTTTATATTATTGGTAGCAGAATATGTACGTGGTTCTGTCAGTGAATCTGGCAAAGTGACACTAGATAGAGTCACTTGCAGGTTTCAAGTCATTTCTCCAGATATACGAATAGACGAATCAGCCAATGTATTTTTTCGCCTCGAATTCATGAAAGAATGAATTCTATGATTGGTCTATTCCTATATCACGACGATGACAAAATGAACCAAACGAATTAATATTGTTACGCATAGGAGAAATTGGAAAAAATCGCAGCCTATTTGCCCGACGTATGAAATATCTATAAAAACTCGAAAATTACTGATAAACAATTTATTTATTAAGGAAAATGGCTGTCATTGAAACTGCATTTACTAGAATGCAATTAAGAAGTAGATGCTATTAAATATTTACTTGTAAAATTGACAAGCTATTAAATAAGCCTCGGGTGATTCCTAAATCGAAGGAAATTGTTCAAGATAGCTACTCCGATTTTAAAATCTACCCGTATACCAAGTGCCTTCTTGTACGTAATGCGTAATAAATTTTATACGTAAAGGACTGGATAGCATATGAAAATTAATATTAAATGCTAGCATCGGCTGTGCATATTCAATGTCGATTTTAATATATGTATCATTATATCTATTTATTTCAATGCATGATTACTATAATCATAAAACGCTTGCAGTAACGAAGTCGGAGGGGGTCCGACTTCTGCACTGCTCCACAGTGAAAACAAATTTCAATTCATTATAAGTGCATTTATAAATTTAGTATACAATGTCCTCAATATATATTGTTTAATATGGGTAGTTGTTTAATGTATTTATTAATGTCGTCATATATTTTAAATATTTCTACTGTCCTTGATTTTTTTATATTAAAAGACGCGGTGTACAAGAAGACAGGTCTAACCTCATATAAGAAATAATACACACGAAAATCATGTTGCAACTGGCGGGTATAAAAGCTATACCCGCGGTCACTATGCTCGCAAAACTACTAAAAAATACAACCAGTCACCCGTGCCGTTTCGGACCAATCGCCCTACGGCATGATTGGGGACCGGAGGAACCAAAACGCATGCGACTCACCGACTCGTTGATTGCAAAAATAGAAGTAGGACTCGTGGAAGACATCAGGAACATCACCGAGGCAGCGCAATTGAACTCAACCGTTAGGAAGTGTGCAAACTGTAACTAAACAAGAAGGCAAAGATCATTAAAATCTATTGCTAAATCTACATAATTTAATTCTTCATAGAAAACTGAGAATGGTTTAAAAGATACTTACATTTCGATCTTTATTAGTATCGCCTAAAACATCCCCTTCAATAATGCACTGACTCTATTTCCGATAGCTGATATAGGACAAAAATCAAAGTAAAAGACGATGCACGCGACTGCTTATTATATCGACGAACAAATTAAGATTCTACTTTCGCGATAGAATTAATTGAAACGGAGCACCGGTGCTCTGATAATAGGATTAATAACTAGTACGCGAAAAACACTGACTCTATAATCGCGTGTAGCTAAAATATGCTCGAAAATTTAAACAGAACCACTTGCTCTGGAAATACTAAAAAACTGCGGTGCAAACACTGACTTTACCGACCGCATTGCGCGCGATCACATAATTTTCTGGAAAAAAAATATGTTCATCCTATCGAGTGTTTGTTATCACCATTACCGAAACATTACAATTCCAATGAGTGAATTGTAATTGATATAGAAAATCGAATTATTTTGTAACTATTTCAATTGTTGCTATTTCCTCTTAGCATCAGTCTCGGATCATATAAAACCAATAAGGAAAAATAATTAAAATGCTTACGTACAAACGCCTTAGTTGCAATAAATTATTTCGCATCATTGTAGCCATTGGCTTACTCTATTCCGTCTATTCAACTCTCTCCACACTCCTGTAACAAAGAGTAGCGTAGAAATAAAACAGGTGCACGAAGGTAATGATAATCGTGATATACTAAAGCAATAATTAATTACACATTGACTATAGCAAATATGAATATTCGATTTACAAACGTATAAGCACACGATGTTAACCAAAGATTTAGTATCGAGTCAAAAGATAATACTATGCGAAGTGGTAATTAGAATCGTATTAAAATAATCAAGAGCGGTAATAGAGTGTAATAATTAATAATTACGTACTTCACTGAGATTTTTCTATATGTTTTGTCAGCACGGGGTCAAGCGGTAGAATGACAACACCCGCCAACGTCCTTTGCGCTTCTGTTATATTTGACATCCAACTAAAACCAATGACGAGTTTTGTTTACGATCGCTTGTGTTTCCGAGAAATATTTCAACGTACACAATACTTGAGAAGCATACTTTTATGTTCCGCGATAAATTGTCGAGATTTTCGCGGAAAAACAAGCTTCCTGACCATAGACATAACAATAAAGAAATGATCGCAAATTATTGCTCGTTTTATGGTTATTACTTATCTACAATGCGACCGTATATGATACAAGTTTTATACGTGTTATGAATTATAATTCAGTAGGTATATATTGCTAAAATTCTGCTTATTTCCACAAGAAATTTGAGAAACGCTTACCTGTCAACCAGATCGTTTGACACTTCGGCATGCTGGGCGCCATGATGCTGCGCATTCCCGCTTGTCAGCCTCGCGTTCGCGCCAATTCTGAATGGATTCTCGAAGCAGGCGAAAGAGACGCCATTGAACAGAATCCAACTGAAATTCGAGATAAATGTATTGGGAATCACCAATATTATGATAATATTGCTAGAAACTGCAGAATATATTGCAAGATAATGGTATTCAGAGCTGAAATACGTATACGCATACGTAAAGGATGATACGTATATGCATACTCGAGTCAATTAGAAAATACACGCTGCGCGGTGTGATTCCGTTCACTGCACAATATTTTCTCAATTCCTTGCAAAATATTCATTGATATTAACAAAGAAACCACAGAAAACTTGGAAGACAGGGAAATGAGAACAATGTATATATAATTTTCTGCCGTCAAGAATATATTAGACTATGTGACATACCTTAATACGGCGAACACTCTGAACACGTCAAATCACTACGAGATCCGTTGTGCGAAAGAGGCAGATTTTTGAAATAGATCGCGCTAATTGGGTGTTAACTGGTCGGGTGGTAGGGTTCTTTCTTTAAGGCGGGTGATTTTTGAATATCGTGTCAAACTGAACATTTCTTATTACAAGTGTTACAGTATGGATATTAATCAAATAGTGGGATACAAATATATTCATTAGTAATAATAAACACATTTGGATAATAATATGTTTGTCATGCTTGTTACACTACAGAATAAGTAAACTATTCCCGTCAAACTAATATTTGCCTTGCCTCAACTTTATTTGAATTACAATTCCTATCGTTGTGAGCGTTCACTACTTCAGTAAATAATAGTTCTCCATCTGATCACTGCTCGTGAGCAGAGGACGCTCAAATCAGTGTCGGTTTCCAGAGTCGGTGGAGGCCACGAAAGTCCGTAAGGTGATTTGTCTATTCCTATGTCTCGTTTGTTACCGTTGTATCCACTGCAAATATATGATGCGCGTCCTTCCATATGATATTTTAAAAAGATACATACATGAATTAAAACGAAACATGTGTTGTTGTTTTTTTTAATACAATACCTACACATTGCAATAGCACATGAAAATTGCAGATCGTTTATCAATATTCTTTGCGAGTTTTCGAATACACAATTACGCTAAGAAATTCTTTCGAGATTGTAAATAAATTATATTAAAATGCATACCGTTTATATACTGTAAATGCTTGTGGTTCTTAAGTGGCTATAATTATATATCTACGGTCAGATTGCCGCCAGTAAATCAAGTGTCCTTGCGCTCATAATCTATTTGTAGCAAAGCGAATTGTCGAAAGTTGTTCATGCCTTATGTATGTCACGACACCTGGCCATTGACGATACCATGTATTATCCAATAGAAAGCGTATTGTTCATACGTTGGATTTGTGGTAATTGCAAGTCACCAACGTCTTCATTACACGTATGATTACTGATTTTAAAAAAAATACTAGCTTCTTTCCTTGCTAATCTAACACTTACGTACGACACATGTCCGGACACCATTATCCACACTTGCATCTGTTATCAATACACCGTTGAAATACTTTAAAGAAAACCAACGTTTAGTTAAAACAATTATACAATTGAAGGTGTTTCACCTATCGAAATAATTTCGCTGCCACTTACATACCTGCTTCCTCTGATTACGTGATCGACAAAAGTAGCATCGTTTCATTCAGCGTTGCAACCATATACGTACATCTCAAACTTTCTATTACAATTATGAATGTAATTGCTTCGCCCCCGTTTATGCGGTGAATTACAATGTTCGGCGATTTTTTCACATTTTACCTCTGTATTGTTGCAAAGCATACCCCTTCACATTTGCTTCCTCGTTTAATCGATGATTAATTCTTTTAAGCCAGCAAAATATGGGAAGATGCAAAAGGATGTCACCTATCCCACCTATTCGTGTGGCTCTTTATTTTGGCCTTTCGAAATTCGCTTCCTCGTAATCATCGCCAGTTTCATAATCACCGTCACTGGCACAATTAAACGCCAGAGCAAATGCGATTGGAATATCGATAGCATGGTTACGCGATCTATTCCGTGTATATTTAGTTCATTTGCTTTTACGTCCCACGTAACGTGGAATCATCTGCAACGTGAATGAGACTTGCAGGTCAATGTATCGGATAATGATAGATTATGGCACCGCCTATTAGAAACGTAATTTCACCTAGATAACGCGCATCACTGACCGCGAATTGAAACAATTTTCACTTTCGAATGGGATCGAACGCAACACCCCATACAACTCGCTCATTGCAACATGCTTGCGTTATTCATTTCACGACCATCGAACGTACCTTCTTCACGCCATAATATTTACGAAATTTTCTGGACGCTGTTGAATAAACATCAGCCACGAGTTTTTCCTGGTATGTCAGATTGGGTTCAAATTAATGGTTCGCCTGTTGTTACAACAGTTTCAATATTCGAACACTGCAAGGTGTATTTAAAAAGAAATATGACAACTCAAGCTATCAAACGCAATTAGAAGCAGCGACTGCTTAATAAATAGCAGTAACTAAGTAAAAGTGTTACCGAAAAATAATGAATCCTTATTTATTTATTTTATTTATTATATATATTATTTATTTTAGCATAGATTTTTCTCTGTATTCCAGTCTAAATAAATCATCGTATCATTGTAGATTTATTTCTGCTATCTTATTCCGTTTAAATACAGAATTTCTCAGCATCCAAACAGAATTTATAGATCAGAATCGTTGGTTCGATGGTTACTGCCTGGCACTCGATTGAACAGCCAATTAAACATTAGCCATTAAACATCGAGATTTCACCTACCGTGGGCGCATCATTGATCGACGACCCGCGTTTCACTTTCGAATCGGAATCGTCTTGAATGCAACGGGACACTTGAGCTTAAACGACGAGACGATCGCAACTGGCTACCGGTACTCACAAGTATCCCGGAAGTTGGCGAGCCCGTCACAACGAAAATCAACTGGAGGCAGACGACGTGGCGGTCGTTGAACGACGATGAGAAAATTCGCTGAAATTCCAGGGTATCCCGGATAACGTTCTCGATGGAATTATAAGCGGTTATATAAGTAATTCCGTGGATTTATAATCCAGGCAAACATGAGAAAAAGTTTATGTCCGGTTGCATACGAGCAACGCGATGCTATGCATTATTAACGAGCCTCTTTCAGGGAAAGCGAGGCCTCGAATAGGTCGGAGGCATTTCTTTTTGTTCCTTCATCGAAGTCTATTTGCCAGGACAAATTTTACTTTGTCGCGTTGTGGATATTGTTAAGTGATGGGGAAAGTATCGATTCCAATTTAACGAAATACCAATTTCTCACTTAATTGTGGCAAATAATTATGAAATAATGAAATAATAATTTATTTAATTTGCAATTTTCACATTCCACTTTCGATCATTTCGGATACGTTAAAGAATACTCTCGTTTCCCCGTGCTAGGGTTGAAACGTTATTCAGCTCCTCGCGCAAAAGAGATAAAAATAACAAATGAAAAGCAAATATCTGAACGCACGATTCAATAAATCTTAATTATGCTAAAAAAATTCAACAAATAATAACTAATAACCACAAAGGTGTATGCGACCTTAAACAATTAAATTAAATTAAATAATAAGTTCCAGAAATGTCTGTTTCGTTGTTTTCCAATTTTCCTCGAACAATTCAGGCGTGGAGGATTCTACGGAAGTGAACATGCATCGAATTTCACACGGAACCTCGTGCATCTCGGCGCCTACCGGTTCGGGGACTCACGATGCAAGTCTCCTCTTAATTGGCTCGATCACGTTGTCGCTTCGAAGCAGTTGGTTTCACTCTCGACCCAACAGGTTCCTCCAGCCATCGATGCATCTTCGCAAACCTCAGCTCTCTACTCCTCCGTTACACCGGAAACGTGCGATTCGTTTGCAAGTCGAAAACCGATGACTCCGCGTACCGTGTTCTTTCATGCTTGCTATTTCACCGCGACGATGCAGAAGATCGCGACTTTCCCATCGTGAAAATGATTTTTACGGTGACCATGGCAGCGGAGGAAAGGGAAGACTGTGTCAGATGGGAAAAGGGTATCGTCTGAACCTACCCGATGACCTACACCTACAGGATACGGGAGACACGTTTCCCTTTCTCTCGTCTGGTCTCGTTTCCAATGACGTCGCCTAAGCAAGCACGCAGAATTTCACTGATACATATTTTTATACGGGGCTCGTAGAACAATTTCGTACGTCACAGATTAATTTATAGAAATCGCTTGACGCGGGGATAAAGGAAACTTGTTCGACGAAGTCAATCGCGCACAAATGAAAAGCGAAAGCTGTTTGAAACTTTTTAACGCGATTTCCTGATGTCATCAAGACCTGCGCCGATGATCATTATTCCCCTGTGCAGCCTCACCGACGCGAAAGGTCGGGGGTGAACGTAGAAATTCGCCAACGGCGAAGAAGAGAATTTATACTTCTGGCTGATTAATGCCCCCGTGCAGTACGGTTCACCGTGTACCTCGTGACCCGTACGCGATTTATGGATGCTACCTCGAAGAAACTCGTATTATAAACCGTTGAATCCGTACGCACAATGCCCGCGTTCCGGAATAAATTGAACCGTGAACTCTACCTTGAATCAACCGGTGGGAAATTCTCCTTACCTAACCGTAATAACACCTTTCGGTTTGTCATTGCGACACTTTATTCGCCATTTTGCTTGTACATTTTACTTGGAACGCCGGGAAACACGAAGGCAACACGCGGGCCCCGTGGCAATTTAACACGGCATTAAGTGCGAGTTATTTTAATCAGGCTTGTGAAGGTTAACGACAGGAGAAAATTCTGTGGAATCAAAGGCTGCTCAAGCGTACACGAGCAACCAGCCATGCTCTTAATCACGCTTCCCGCTTTCTGGGAACATACTACTGTTCGCGAAGTTGTCATGATGTGTGAAAGTTAATCCCGACGATTAGCGGGTTCTTACACTGCTCCCTGCCACTGTCGGCAATAATTATATATTTTATGCTCGTTGTTGGTTCCTTTGTTGGTCCCTTTGTTCACCTCTGTTTCAGTGTCATTCGGGATCTCACCGTAAAGAAAAGAATCGTTCTCCTAGTTTCCTAATACGAAATAGTCGGTCTTCTGTAGAGAGTAGAGTTTCATCCGGTTTCTAGCGAACGCTGCACAGGAGCTGGCTAAGCCAGCACGTGTGTGGAACCTGCGCAATTGCGTGCCAGGAAATCGAAGATGATCTGTACGCAATACACAGCTCGTGGAAAATCTATGCAATTCACTTTCAAATGAGTGTGTGTCAATAGTGTGTGTTGATACTTTCTAATGAATCAATGTCGTTGTATGCAGAGTCTGTTAATGTGTTTATGATCCGAGGACGGGGTGTTACAGTATTTGTGGTATCTTGGACTCGAGATGACTCGGGAAATATGAGAACTAGAAGAACTGGAAAATTGTTGGATCGTACAGCTTTGGGGCAGGTTTTTAGAATTTCTGTATTTAAGATTTTTGGAACTTTCGAATTTTAGTTTATTGCTTTGCAATTCGAGACTTTCGTACTTTGAGACTTTGAAATTTCGCAACTCCGAATTTTGGAATTGGGGAGCTTTAGAAAGAAGAGAAATACAAACTTAGGAACTTTCAGATTACAAACCCATCGAGAATAAGGCACACCAAAATTTCTCCCCCACAGTACTCCCCCACAGACTTCAAACATTAGAAAATTTAAACCTAAATAATTGAATAATTACCCTCAATAATCTTCTTTATTCAGCGCCACTACTATTTCCACCCTCTATCGCAATATTATAAACTAAATATCCTAATTCAAACCTGCGACTTGCCGTTTTAATAATATTCATCGTAACCTTTAATAATACGTCAGACATATACCAACAACTCACCTAACGCCAAGATATCAATCATAAATTATGAAAACCTTTCACTGGATTACCTGTATAGGAATAGGATCACTCCACAGTGATTTTCGAAGAAGCTACGATTCATAACAGAGCGGCGAGACAGCCCCAGGTCCAAAGCAAACCTGTTACATAAATTGTCTGTTAGTATTTCATACTTTCACTGAACTAATACACACCGGAACTAGCGGGTGTTTCTGAGTATCGCACGCCTGCACATTTTACCTCGTATTCACGTATACCGTTTAATCAACGCATGCCGAAGGCATACAACGAAGTACAGCCACGGTAAACGCTCTAATTGAACGTCAAACAACGTTTCAATTGAGTAACTGACTCTTATACAAGAACCACTGCAGGTCAATTTAAATAGCAAACACACAAGTCTGCTTCTTAGCACGGTTTTGCAAGGGTGCAGTAAAACTGCTATTGTAACTATGGTAAAATGTCAAAAGAAAATTGCAAATAAATGTGTCGAAATAGCTGACCACATTTTCGAGCCATCATTTTCATATTCATTATTATTTAAAACGTGGGAACATTGGAATTTTTTTAACGCTGAACGTAGTTACACTGTGGGACCTTCAAAAAGAAATATATTCGGGAAAAGGTTTTCGAAATAATTTCGGTGAAAGTGATTCACTGCGCCAATTAATTAAAAATAATCAGTAACCCAATAATTAGTGATTTAGGGCGAGTAGTAATTTAGCCATTGGGTAACGCGAGAACTTTTGTTTATATGGACATGCGAACGTGCGTAAACGCGCCTTCCCAAACGCGTGTCTGACCAGTGACGGTATGAAGTTACTGCGGGCGCCTTTCACTACTGCGTAATTACACCAGCAAAAGTTTCAGGCAAACTAATAATTTTGGGCCGAAAGAGGAATTACAATAACAACGTACGGTGTAATTGCACCCCGATACACTGTCCTATTAATTATATTTAGTCGCTAAAAAATAGATAGATTTCTTCATGTGCAATTTTCTTGTACCAACGTTACACATCAAATATTATTAATATAACAGATATCGTAAATTTTGTTTATAAAGATATCTTAAACGTACATTTATGCTCCCTTTGTACATACTTTACGATCATTCCTGACGTGTGTACATTTTCCGAAAGCAAAAGAACTTTTTAAAGTACGCCACTCTTTTTTTAATAGAAAGTCAAGTGCCACGAAACGAGAAGAAATCATAATCTCGACTGATACGGATCGTAGTAAAACGTCGTGGATAGAACTTTCGTCCATACACTTACTTGCTTGCTGGTTCTCTGGATTGTTGTCGGCTATTCGAGATAGGGGCACGGTAAGTGAGAAGAAGAAATCAGCAGCAGAGAAATTCTTGGGAAGAATTAAGGTGATTACTCATGATGTCTGCGAGCTCAGTAAGAAGACGATTTCGAGTGCACAGGAAAAGTGGAATAGTATCGTGTGGACGCGTGAAAGAAACATTATTTACCATGGACGAAATGAGGAAGAACAGTCGAATTAATAGATTAGAAATAATATCATTATCACTTTGGAACATCGCTTCTTCAATCCCAAAAATTCTTCAAATTACCTTTGACTGTCGAATTTTCAAAGTCTCTTTCTACTTCGATCGACGATAACTCTCAACCTATCTACAACCATCGAAGAAATGATATTTCTAAAGGCAAGGTATTGTCTACGACCTCGAGGCACGGGACGTTTAGAAAGTGGATCATAGGTACTCGCCCATAAGTCGACCATTCGGAGTGCAAATACAAAATTCTAACATTCCTCGATCTCTATTTACAGCCGGGCCTTTGAAACGTTTCAAACGTCGTTCCGCCAATTCATACCCAAGCACGAGGTACAGAACAAAGAACGATACCGAGCCCAGGTGCCGTTTCTTCCTTCCTGTCTTCACGCCAAGGATTACCGCACGCTTTTTACTAATTCTTACTACATCGACGTTTCCCGCCAAGTACAACGGATCCGTCGGAAGTGTCCGACTCTCTCCCTCGCGGCGATAAAAGGAAAAAAAGAAAGAAAAAAGTAAAACGGCCCATATATGGCAGGCAATCTTCCAGACGTTAGCCACCGTTCGCCATTTAGAGTCCACTATATTCTTTTTTTAACTCACGGTACAAAGTTAGACAGTTATGAAAGTTCCGATGCCCGTGCGAATGAATTCCACGAATCGTGACTTTCAATTTCAAACGAGAGATTCAATTTCTTCGGGCGACAAAAAAAGGCCAAAAATCGCCGTATCGGTCGTAAACTAATACCCAGGGCACGGGCGACAGGTGAAACGTCGGTCCAAATCGTTCTCCCGCCTCGAGACGAAAATCTGGAGCAACCGAACGACTTCCGAACCGGAATATGCTCCGGCAATTTCGTGCGTTCTCAGGCATCCGGTTTCGCTGGGCAAAGAATTCACTTTCATCCTGCCGACCTATGTACCGTCTTCTCCTACCTGTCGTGGTTCGTCTCGCAACGAATTTAGACAGTTAACACTGTCCCGACGAGACTAGCAAATTCGACGCACGCCGAGCAACAGTGTATCGCAGAAGATGCCTTCGTCGGATAGACGGTTCGATTTCGAGATAAGCAAAGGTAAAACGGTACCTCGTTGCCCAACGCGTCCCGGGCTGTATCTATTCCGTTTAATTTATACGGAAATTATTGAAGCGTATTTCGAAACGATCGACGGTTGAAATTTCAAGAAAACTCGCCGGCAGAGAGCGTTGTTATTGCATTATAAAATTTCTTCCCGCTTCGACCGTGTACTTTCACCTGTGCAAGGCGCGCGTGATTATGAGCTTCTCAAACAAAACGCAACGCGCCCGTAATCCCCCCGTGTTGCACCTTTTAAGACGATCGTAACTTGCGAAAGTAATGTAACACGGGGGGACAGATTGTTCCCAAAAGTGCGAACATATTTATTGCTTTCTTGCTGTTCCTTTTTCTCTTTGGTCGCAGCCTTTCTATTTGACGCGTCTTGGTCATCTTCGACGACCTTGGGCACCATCGTTTGATTATATAAGCGGTGTCTAGGCGATGACACCTTTACGTGTGCCCGGTGAATCACTTAACGGGCAATAAAATTGTGTAAACGAAATCACGCGAATTTCGTTCGGAAGTTGATACACGTGGAGGGGGCGCAGAATGCTTAATTAATGCGCGAGACGGCGTTAGGAAACACCGTGAAAAGTCGAAGCTCTGCGTGGCTCTATTAGACCCTCGATTTTCCATACGTTAATATTATAAATATCGACTTTTACTTCGTCAAAGTAAATAGAAAAAAAGAAATGTTCAGGTTCAAGCAACGTAACTTGTCACCGCCTCAAAGAATTCGCACAAAAGCATTCATTATGCCCCCACCGCTCGAAGATATTGCAACCCGTTCGATAAGTTTAGCATCCGCGAGAGATTAGTCACGTTCCGGTTCTATTGTCAGGACGCATTTCGTTTCATCCATCATACGTGTCACTCGAAAGAAGTGAAATCTCTTTTCGATTCCGTACCGGGGCCCCTGTCAAATCGAGACAGGTGCCAATGCCCGGTTCCCGATACCAAAAACGCCACACGGCATCCGTGATGTACGAGAGAACACGCGAAAGGAAAAGCTGCAGTGCTTCAGCCCTGGGGCTTCCCGGAAGAGAAACCGGACGTTCTGAAATCGCCCTGGTCCATCCGCGGGGAAGATGTTTCGCGTGGTGCACGCGAGACGGCACACACGATCCTCCTTGCCGCCGCGTTTTCGTGCCCAGGTAATAATCTGGAGCACCGGGTATAACCTTGCTGCATAACCTTGCCTTACCGTGAACTTCGCCTTCGACGATCCGAGCGACCGTAAATACTCGAGAGATCGGAACCGAGCAGGCTTGCTCGACCGGATCGCGTTCACGATCACTTTCTCCAGCACGATAGCCCGTCGTGGTATAAAGTAAGATCGCTAGCCTTTTGCTCGTGGGAGGTGGATATCAGCGAGGAGGAAAGAGAGCGGGTGTAGTAATGGAATCGAATCCCTCTTGAATCGAGACGAATGCGATTGTAAACGTCTTTTTTCTCGTGGTGTTGTTTTTGCAGGATTCTGTTGCGAATGGAAGGAAGATGTTTATCTTAGATATTGTTGCAGAGAGTAACAACGGTTTGGGAATTATTGTAGGGGTGTAGGAATTGGAAGGACTTGAACAGGAATTTGTTTTATCCTTGGAAGGGTGCGAAAATATACGCAGAGTATGAAAGAATGAAAATATATGGATGTACATATTCTTGTTGGTTTTTGCTACGTAGCTTTCGATTGAATTAACATATAAACGATGACATTCAAAAAATTTGTTACATATGTTATTGTGATATATCAGAAGCAAACATAGCATATTTTCTGGCTCATGTTCTGCATATATTTTGCATATATTTCGCATATTTCAATATATTATACTGAATAAATATTCCTACCCTAATTATGAAATATATGTTATGTTTTGAGTATGCAAATATTTGGAATTTTTTACTGGAAGATGATAAGATGTAAAATATAAATAGGGGTAGACTCCACTTTTTCCATTCCATCTTCCGAAAATATGTTCTCCTCTCTTTGTTATTCTTTCCACCACAATATATTCGTCCATAAAGGGTATGTCGAAAATAAAATAAATTACAAAACCCGAAGAACCGTATGAATTCTCGCATATCTAAAACTGATTCCCATTTCAAGCACCGCAATTATTACCTAAATGAAACCCACTCGATAATAAAATCACCCCCGTAATCGATATCCAACAACTTTACCACACACCGCGTAACGAATATCCAACCAACATTATTCGCCTGTCTTATCACGCGAAAATACTGTTACGATTAAAATCCCATAAACCTATGAATTAAATAATATTTCAACGTATCCTCGTACCATATTTTTACTCGATCTACATCAGTAGATCGAGTTGCCACCAAAAATTAAACCAAAAAAAGTTGGCCAAATCGATCCCATCACTACCCATTCGAGTTACGAACTTTCCGTAACACAGGCCCCCCCTACAGAAATCCACCACCGTCGCGACTCGATTTCCTCCGACTATGTGATCTACCTCCTCCACCAGGACGATTTTACCACCACCTTCACCACCTGCCTCGGACACACCGTGGGCTACCTTCAACGATAGCACTGGGGGAGAATACGCGCCTATATAACTACGGCGTTCCGCTGATTGGACGGAGTAACTTACGTTTTCCTGCACTTAGGGAACAAGAATACGCGGCCCGAGCCCAACGGGCGGCAATACGAGAAATATGAGGATTCGCCCGGGATGCGCGGTCAGTTTTCTTCTTTTTTGTCTTTCAATAAGCCTTGCTCACTTTGACGGTCAATCGCGACTGCTTTTAATATTATCGCGAAGGTGGTACTGATCGGGAACGATTGAAGATATACGATTCGCGATGCGTCGTGAGTGTCGGGGTCGAAGTAAAACTCAACGGTTCGAAATTGCTTGTGCTCGGGGGTTGTTGAAGGGATTACGCAGATTGTCGTTTCGCGAGTAAAATTTTTAGTCGGACCGGAAATCGCGAAATTTCGAACTTGTCGATTATTTTGTTCGTCGCGGGAAAATTGTTGGCCTCGGCACTGATTTATAATGTTCATTATTCGGAGCAGCTATCATATCATCGTTGATTTATTTAGTTTGCACGATTTCAATATTTCGCGTTGCAAATTGAACGTAAAGCGATTCTGATGTATTTGTACGGTGTTCTGTATCAGTAAGCCCGTATCAGAGGAACTAAATTGTATGGGGGTTTCAGAACAGCAATGGCCAGAAACGGAACTGTAACCGGAACTATAGAGGCGTCGGTTGCTGTTTGCCGACAAAATGTGTTACTTGATTATCGGTCTACGGCGAGATTCGAAAGTGATGTTCCATAAACGGACAGGCGCTAAAAGCGTCTTCGCGACTGAAACATTATCGTAAAAAAAATTAACGAAAAAACCCAGGTTTCTCTATCTCGAATGTGTATCTCACAAAATGAAACTCTTATCGAAATCTAAAATGATGCGCGATTAGGTTGGCCGTTTCTAATTGGAAAGCAATGAAAGACGCAGAACGTTAACCGCACGATACATCTGGTGAAATTCTATAATATCCATGCAATTACGTTGTTTACAGGCTGCACTAGTAGTGCTACTGCAAGTCGCTCTTGTGGTGAGCAAGGCGGTCGATCAGAATCAGCTGCAGCTAGAGAAGTCTCAGCAACAGATTCCGTGAGTAAACCTTTGATATAGAAACATTTAGTCTCTTCTTACAATTAGTAATAAAGTTCCCTTTGCCATAGGGAACTTTGCACAAGTTCCCACCATTCGACCCTGAAATATTCAGCCATATTATTTAGACAGTAACGATGCTTAATCGTATCTTATCGTTTCTAAATCAGGCACGCAGGCATTTGAAATGAATAAATTACCGAATTCTTTTCCTCAGACATGACACAGCGGCACAAAAGCGATGGGGTGGTGACTTGGGAGGCCATGGGGGCGATTTAGGTGGCGGCTACGGTGGTGACTTTGGTGGTCACGGTGGTGACCTGGGTGGCCACGGTGGTGACCTAGGCGGTGGTTTCGGTCATTCTGGGGGCAGTTCCATTTCCGCGGACTTCGGGCATTCCGGAGGTGGTGACATTGGCGGTGGTTTCGGCCATTCTGGAGGTGGTGACGTCGGTGGTGGTTATGGCCATTCCGGTGGGGGTGACATCGGTGCCAGTTTTGGCCATTCTGGCGGCGGCGATGTTGGGGGCGCGTTGGAGGAGCACCACGAAGAGCATCACGATCACCACGACGAACATCACGATCACCACGATCACGGTTACTGGAAGAAGAAGCTGATCTGGAAGCCAGGCTGGAAGAAGATCTGGAAACCAGCGAAGAAACAGATCTGGAAGCCGGCGTGGAAGAAAATCTGGAAGCCCGTGTGGGTGCCAACTAAGAAGGCAGTGTGGAAAGATATTCAGGTACCCGCGTGGAAGAAGATTTGGAAGCCCGTGTGGAAGGAGATAAAGGTTCCGGTATGGAAGGACATTCAGGTGCCTGCTTGGAAGAAGATTTGGAAGCCAATCTGGAAGCCCATCAAGGTCCCAGGGTGGAAAGAGATACAGGTGCCAGCTTGGAAGAAGATCTGGAAGCCCGTTTGGAAAGAGATCCAGGTGCCAGCGTGGAAAGAGATTCAAGTACCAGCTTGGAAGCAGATCTGGATTCCTGAGTGGGTCAAGGTCGGCATTCCTGGCGAACATTACCATGGCACCGATCCCCATGGCTGGGAGTACACCAGCCACGACCTGTGGAAGAAGAAATTAATCTGGAAACCTCTATGGAAGAAATACTGGAAGCCGGCGAAGAAACAGATCTGGGTACCTGACAAGAAGTTAGAATGGGCGGAGGCCTGGAAGCAGATTTGGAAGCCAGCCAAGAAACAAATCTGGGTGGACGACAAGAAATTGGTGTGGAAGGAGGAATGGAAACAGATCTGGAAACCGTCGAAGAAGCTTGTCTGGGTGCCTGACAAGAAACTGGAATGGAAGGAAGCTTGGAAACAAATCTGGAAGACCGACAAGAAATTGGAATGGGTGCCGGACAAGAAGCTGGCGTGGAAGGAAGCTTGGAAACAGATTTGGGTACCAGCCTGGAAAGAAATTTGGGTGCCTGGATGGAAGAAAATTTGGAAACCTGTCTGGATATCGGAATGGTTCCCGTCAGAGGACCATCATCCTCATCATCATGGATGGGAGGATAGAAAGGATGCTCAGGCGCAGGGTTCTCAGACTCAGGGTTCCCAGGTAGTCCCTTATAGTCCCGAGGCTGTATCGAAGCAAGGCGTTCAGGGCCAGCAGCAGCAACGTCAAGTCGACGAAAACAAGGTCAGGTGGAATAGATCGTCCCAGGGTGAGACTTCGTCGATTAGCCAGGACATGGTACCGCCGCCAGTGTCGAATCAAAACGGCGCGACAGCCGCCTTCGCTTTTCCCAAGCACTGATCGAGCATAATGCTTGTACAGAAACTCATCCACAAGAGTATTGTATCATAAGCCGCTGTATATATTACATTAGTCTAATGTTAAGTCGTAGCTAATTAAGTTTCCGAAGGATTAATCGACTGACACGGTCCGGACTCTAATGCGTGTTACCTTTTATATATATATATACATGTTTCCTCATCGTCCTCGAGTTTTATATGATGTTGTTGTTACCTTTCTTTGTTAACCGATGCCGTTACGAATAAAGTTGATTAATATTTTGTTAAACATTCATCACGTTATTCAACCAACCTCCCACTATCCTTTAATTTATGGATCTGTCTGCTCAGCATAACTTATTTCCAAAGCGTCCATGAATCGCAATAGACCACAAGTAAGTAAATAATAAAATAACAGCGAGTGTATTACCTACACTTTTCTTGTTAAACGCCGAAACTTTTACCTGGAACTGTAAATCTTAAAAGAAGTTTGGAAGAACTTGGACCTCCTGTTACCTATGCGACACCCAAGTCACGTTACACCGTCAAATATCCGAAAGTCCCAAAAGCGAAGCTCGAAGCGTCGCAGAAAAACGATTACCTGAAATTCTCGGCTTCTCAAATTGTCAATCGAGTCAGAACTTTCGAAACCTCGACGGGCCAGCATCTTTTTCCCCTTTCTGCCGTTTCCCCGGGCCACTCTAAAATGACACCGTGTCGAAATCGTCACCTCCGCTAATCCGTCGCTGTTTCGAGCAAAGTTCGTTTGAATATTTTGCTAACACCTCCGCATTACTATTTCACGTCGTCATCGTGGGGGCCCACGCTCTACGTGACGCAACGTGATCATATGGTCGTCGTCGTTGCTGTGGGACCGGAGAAAGTGGGATCTGTTATGGAAGGAAGTCGAGTCGCGTTGTATATGGGGATCCTCGACCGTGGAGAAAGTGTCCGTGCACCCACACACGCACACACACATCTATATATAAAGCAGTGTGTACACGGGTACTTACACGTTCCAGTAGCATAAATTAATTCGTGACATCGTGGTACATACTCTTGTCGCATTATCCAGCTGTGCCATAAGTCGTGTGTGCATCGTGGCGCAGAATCGTAGTCGGTGCGCGACGAGAGAAACTTTTGCTTCGATCCAATGCGGGATCCGAGCTTTCATCACGTGTGTCGTGTTAAAAAAATAACAACAACTAAAAAGAAACGGAAAAATTAGTTGGAGAAATGTATTTTCGAACGGATCATCGCGAAGGCTATCGTTATTTTCACTTTCCTGTTTAGATCTTACTCCGATTGGTTTCGTAATACTCAAGTTCGCCGTCGTTTTCTGCTTCGAAGTTTGAAGGGGTCTTTTCTATTCGCCGAACAATTGATTCATTTGCTGGATGCCCTTTAACCACCTTTCCATTCGAGGTATAAAGATTGGAGGCATTTTTTTTTTACGTTTTCTATTTCGAAGTAGCAACTTCGAGTACGATATTTATCGGTTTCTTCCTTTGGGATGATTCTGCAGAATTTTACGCCGCAAAATAAGTTTCGTCCACGCTTGAAGATTGAAAAGAAAGTGAATTATCTTCTTCTTTTTTACAGAAGGAGAAAAATAAGCATCCGCATATAGTGTTTCAAAAGAAACCTTTACGGCTGTTAGTTCACTGACTTATACCCGCAGGCTTTGCACACAAAACATACCAATATGTACCTCTTTACTCATGTGTGTACATGTCCAAGCACATGGCGTCTCTCGTGTTTGTTTTAAAATATTCAAACTGGTGTATACTAGTGTGTGAACGATACCAAATAAAAAATAAGGAAACAAACGTACACCACACTTGTATCTTATCATTGCAACACTTAATTAAGAGTTCGAATAAAATAACCAAGTACATACATGCATAATCGAAATAAAATATTGCTTTCAATAACCACGTTTTTCGCCCCCCCAATTAAGAAAGATAGGAGGGTCAGTGCCGCTTCTAAAAACTTTCCAGAAAGTGGAGGCGTCGTCGTGGGCGTATCAAATGCTTCCCGTGAATGTGTACGTACAACCACGTTACGGAAGGTCAACAACGATGCAAATAAATCCGGAGATAATTAACAGGAGTCCGTGAACTTGCGCGTAAACGTAGAATTTTCCCTGTAACTGGTAGGAAAGTGAAACCAGTTCGATCAGTTTATTTAAATAGCCGGTTCACCAGGAAATAGTTCTGTTATAGACTTTGAAAGTTGCGTTCTTATGTCGCCTTCTTTTTGCACGGTCTAACAAAAATACGCGGATAACCGGTCCGCCCGATACAATTAAGTATTTTTATCGTAGCTTGTACTAGTGGAAGATCAATAAAAGTGTCCGATAAAACGATCATAGACTACTTAACCGCTATGTACTTCCTTGCACATTTAATCTTACTCATTAATCCCTTATCTACTTAATCGTAGATATCGCGTTTAAAAAATTGTTCAACCTTTTTCCTTTTTTCCCCTTCGCTGTATTCATGTTCAAGAAAACCAAGATTACTCTTTGAACCGGAACTCTGCTTTTTAGAGAAATCAAATTTCTACCGTGTGTCTCACGTGTCGAGAGAACGTTGATCTCGAAAAAATTCTGTATTCCAACTGGAAAGTGTACCTCGTAGGCAAATTGCTCGAACGTAAATGGGTAGACAAAACGGTCGGTCGTGATCGAAATCTAATTTCACCGTTCTATCCTCAATACGACGGATCTTCTCCTTACGTATGATAGTTTACATTATTACTCGTACGATAATCCACGCTACTTTTCTCGTGCAATCGAAAGCGTGGAGACTTTCGCCAAAGAATGTAGCCCGTAGTGTTACATAAAAGACGATGATTGTTAAGCTCCAACTACCAAAGAATTCATTTTGTCGCGAGTTTCCGCTGTATCACGCGTTAAGAAATAAAGGAAGGAAAAAGGGAAAAAAGACAAATAGTATTTCTATGCGCGGGGAGTAGACCGTGAAAAGAATGCCTCGCACAAAAAGATATTTTCGTCGTGGGTCATGGATGTCACGACGATAATATCGCAGGGTACCGCCGGAATCGTTTTTGTTGCCCTATGTATATATGCTTGGTATAGTAACCGTGCTCGAGCTCGACAACCAAGGTATCAGTGTATTTCAAGATGTTCTACGTACTCTTCACTATACTCGTCGCACTGTTTTGCGCCTTTTACGTTTACGACTGCGTGAAGCCGCGCAATTTTCCACCTGGTTAGTTCACAATAGTACATAATTCGATAACGAAGGAAGCTTCGTTGGACGTGCAGTTTGCGTGCCAGCGAATCGTATGAAATTTCTCGCGGGCAACCCATTTGAAATCGTTCTATTTCCCTCGATGCTCGACTAGGTCCGAAATGGCTGCCGCTAATCGGCTGTTTCCTCACGTTTCGCCGATTGAAACAGAAGCACGGATACGCATACCTGGCGTTTCAACGGCTCATGGCAACCTACGGGCCGATTCTGGGCCTGAAATTGGGCAAGCAGAAAGTAGTTGTGATTTCGACGCACGATCTCGTGAAGAAAGTTCTCCTGCAGGAGGAGTTCAACGGCAGACCGGATGGATTCTTCTTCAGGGTGCGAGCTTTTGGAAAGAGGAAAGGTACCGAACGATCCTTTTAATAGTACCTCGAAACAAGCTGCTTCCTATGTTGTTATATTTTTTTGCGAAAATGTCGCGAATATGTGGCGTAAATGCCACTTCAACCACTTTCGTCCGCGTCACATCGAAACAATATTTAATACGGAATCATTCATGTACATATATAAATTGTACGTGCAGGTATTTTGTTCACTGAGGGGCCGACTTGGGCCCAGTGTCGTCGATTTACTATGCGCCACCTCAGAGCCTTTGGCCTAGGTCAGTCAGTGATGGAGCAACATTTACGCCTCGAAGCGGAAAATCTCGTGAATTATCTACGTTGCGCAAGTGAAGATGGTCCGGTGCCGATGCATACGGCTTTCGACATTGCGGTTTTGAACTCTCTTTGGCTTATGTTCGCTGGTCACAGGTTCGATTACGGGGACGCAAGACTGACGGAAATGCTGGATGTTGTTCACGATGCATTCAGGTAATCGAAAATCGATGGAAAATTACGCACGAAGGGTTTACAGTAAGGCATCTATACGATCGACAGCAAATTGAAATCAATTTCGCGCAAACACGAATACACGTTTCTGCCGTGGTGAGTATTCGTTGGTAAAAGCTTCCTTTTTCCCCGTAGAACAATGGACACGATGGGTGGTATCGTTTCGCAAATGCCATTTCTGCGCTACGTAATACCAGAGTTGTCCGGCTATAATAGATTAATGGAGAATCTTCAGAAGCTATGGGGTTTCGTGGACGAAGAGATATCCGCTCACGAGAAAAAAGTATCGAACAATCAGGCGCAAGATTTAATCGAGGCGTTTCTGTTAGAAATTTCATCCGAGAACAGCAAACGTGATGATTCCATATTCGATCGTACGACATATTTCTTTTTCTCTTTCATTTATTACTGCCGTAGAATTAATATTGTCAAATAAAGATACCGGTGACACGAGTGATAATATTTCTTTCAGGTGAGAATTTACTGATATTATGTTTGGACCTCTTCTTGGCTGGTTCGAAAACCACCACGGACACTTTAGCGAGTACTTTCGTATTTTTAGCTTTACACCCTGAATGGATTAAAATACTTCAAGAGGAAATGGATAACGTGGTGGGTAGAACGAGGTCGCCAAGTATGGAAGATTATTCATCGTTACCAACGATGGAAGCGTTTCTGGCGGAGGTAATTGGTCATTGCTTCAACTGTTGTTTCTTATAACCGCCAAGTATTTTTTTCGAGGCCTCGGGCTTGAAGGTGCATTAAAATACACGTTTTCGCCAGATAAGCGTCACGTGTGTTGCGCAATAAAAATTAGTTTTTTCAATGCACGTGAACGGTATTCTTTCGACCCTGGACTGGAGTAGTAAAAATGATATTCGTTTCCCACACATATAGGGTCTTCCTGTTGTATGTGCTGCCAATTTCTACAGTCACAAGTACATTTAAAAATAAATTATCACCACTCTTAAATGTTACTCCCAAAATTTCCATTCCATTAACAATAGATCGGAAAATGAATGGAATAGATAGTAGTTTAATAATGAAAATATTCTTTACTATCTAAGTACTATTATTATTCTTGCAACTAGATATGACAAATTGCATGAAAATACAATTGTTGCCATTAGATCCAGAGATATTTCGTTCTGGCGCCACTTGGAGTACCTCACAGGACCATGAAAGACACAAATCTAAACGGGTACACTATACCCAAGGTGAATACCATGAATATCTTATCTAGGAATATTTACAATGTTTTCATCGTTTTGAATATCCTCATTCCAGGACACAACCATTCTTCTGGATTTCGACAGCGTGCACAATGATCCACTGTACTGGGATCATCCCGACGAGTTTCGACCGCAACGATTCCTCGACGGAAACGGACGGTTCAGTCAAAATAACGCGAGCATACCGTTCGGTTTAGGTAAATCCTCTTACGTAAATACTCTTCGCGATAAAACAGAATTAAAATGAAACCCGTGAATTATTTCACAACTTCTCGAATCCTATCTTGATCAATTCACTTTTCCATACGACATTCTTGGACATCTCATTAAACGCTCGCGAATAACTAACAAGATAAAAATCAAACCTTCGCAGCTGTACAGGCGCCGCTCAAATAGAAATTCAATGGAAAATATCGCCGGTGAAAATATTCGATTTTGCATATTCCACGGTGCGAAGCGTTTCTTTAATGTTGATGTTGGAATCGTTTCGCGTTCCAGGCAAAAGACGTTGCCCGGGAGAAATGCTGGCCCGCGCATCCTTATTCTTATTCTTCGCCTACGTTATACATTACTTCGACATCGAAATTTCACCGGAGCACGGCCAGCCGGATACGGACGGCTACGATGGTTTCACCATATCGCCGAAACCGTATCACCTGAAGCTCTCGGTGAGGTCCGGGATTATTAATTGCGCCACGACGTAAATAATACGGACAATAAGCCGAGTAATTGTGAGTACACACGTGTGCCGTTATTACGTTCTCCAGACGTGAGGAATTGTGTAATTACGGTGATCCTCGATGTTGATTCACGAGGGTATGTTGCCAACGTAGCAGTTTTAGTACACTTAAATGATTAATTACGATTTCTAAATACTTAGTTGAAATGATTGAACAATTTCATAATTAACGAAAATAGAAAGGCCTTCGATATTTAATTGTATTGTGCATATATCTAATTTTCATTAAGTTCAAGTTTGTTTGGTAATAAAATGTTCAGGTCCATTGCAAATCGGTGAGCGATTTGGATTATTCTTGCAGAGTCCGTTTTCCATCGACAAGGGAATTCAGTAGCACGTTAGAAATCGATGTAAAAGGATCGAATCGCCACGTGGCCCACGAACGAAGGTACATTTGGACTTCTGCGAAACGAGCGGATTTCGACGAACACGTAAAACGACGCGTAAAGCGACTTTCCCGCTACAGAAACAATAAACAATATCCGTAAGAAAAATTGCTCGTGTCAAACAAACCGGGGTCTATCTAGATACGAAATTACTTGAAGCGGAAGAACACGACATTATGTGTTTATCAGCAACACTGTTATCATTTAAACAAAACGCGGACAAGGAAATGTTCACGCCCGTAATTTATAATACCAGAAGTAAATGTGACCCACGAAGATATCTTTATTTTGATTTATTGTCCGGCCTCTTACAAATAATTTTGCATTCATGTAAATGTAATATTTCCTTAATACTCATAGTTCAGCCGGAACAAATGCACTTGGGGCATTGCGATAAATATGCACAGCAGGCTGAATTCTCAATTGCTTCGATAAATGACAGAAAGAAATGAAGGAAAAACAATGGACAAAATTTTGTAAGTAGCGGTTATCGAGGAATAACCAGCACCTCGTACGGCATTGGTGAGGTCGTCAGACCGGCTTTAATTTCTATCGTGGTTGGTCCTTTGCCGGGGTTCGGAAGTAGATTGTACTTCTGCATCACGGCAACGAATATAAGAAACAACGCAGACCTTGCCAATACTTCGCCTGGGCATCGTCTTTTTCCTGTGACAAAAAAGAATGAGAAGCATTAGTGGCAGAGTTATTTTCCAGCAATGAAATTAGAAAAACAATACAGCATGCTAATACCACAGGAAACTTGAATTCCCTACTGTATTCTGTATTCATGATACTACTGTACTATATGATTCTCGGAATTCTGATACTGATATAGTTTAGTTTTACTCGTGACGGTTACATTTAAGTAGAAAAAAAAAGTTGACGACAATTATCTACCCCATCGGAAGTATTTTGCAACTTTCCTGAATTTCCATCAAAGTTTCTCCAACTTTAAAAAACATAAACGTTATTCTAATACCTCTTCCAAAGTGAATAGTATTCGCATCGGGTTCAAAGCATCCGTCCTTTAAGAATCTTTCCGGCATGAACTTCTCAGGTTCGGGGAAGGCAACGGAATCGTAGTTGATGGAGTACATATTCATTAAAATAGTGGTGTCCTTTGGTATCGTATAGCCGTCGAGTATCGTATCGCGCAGAACTCGTCTCGGCCCGATTATAGGAAATACCGGCCACATTCGTTGAATCTCGGCCAACACAGCTTCCACATATGGAAGCCTGTAACAATAAAGAATTTCGGCTTTCACGCGTGCTGCATTTCTCTAATCTCTCCGTCAGAGGTTCACTTTTACTCTCCCACGCGGGAATTCCAAGCAGAGCCGGAACGACATATGCAAAATAGCGAATTGTACGTAAAATGTCAACATTTCTCAACAATTTATGCGAAATCCAAACGAAATGAATCTCGCGGGAACTTTTATTTGAGGCGTTTAGAGGCAGATTTGTGTTACTTGATTCTGTCTTCCAAATGGGGCATTCTGTCGCGTGGTATCACAGAATCGATTTGCTGCTGCAGCTTCAGTTGTACATCTTTGTGCACCGCCATACTCAGAAACGCGAAATCCAAGGTCGTTCCGGTGGTTGTACTGCCAGCGATAAAAAGATCGACCAGCACTGATACCAATTGATCCTCTGAAAGTCACGTTGGAAATTATTTTCAGTTTCGGCAGGGTTGCACGCGAGAGCTTCCGGGTGCTTTCTCTTTTGTAAATGTGTCGATTTTAACGGGGAGATTGTTGACCGTTTTTGAATCGGAGGGAAACTTCAAGTTTTACTTAACTTAATGATATTAATGATACTTAACTGCTGTTTTTAGAAATGTAAGTAAAATAACTTATAAATTCGACTGTACCAGTGAAGACGGTGGTGGTGGGATCTACATTGTTCATCATTTCGAGAAGGAACATATCAATTAAATCCGTCTCGTTCCCAGGACTATAGTTCTGCCTGTGCTCGTTGATAGTATCCTATGTGCGAAAGACAATCGCGTTTAACAACATAATCGAGGTACCGTGTACATATACGTATAGGTACAATAAATATAAAATTATAATTGATTTATATAACCGGCGCACCATTAGGAAGTCCTTGAACTCATTGTTCAGTGTTTCGAGCACGTTGTATCCCGAAGCCTCAGGTGCAATGTAACGAAGCCAGGGGAAAGTGGAAAGAAGGCCCCCGAGCATGTCGAAGACTTGCGCCCGACGATCCATCAGCATGCAGAAACTCTGTAACCTGAAGGGAGAGACATTAGAAAGACAATACGCAATCACGAACCGTTGCATTTCATACAAATGATCCACTATGCGACTCTCCTTTATACTCTCGCTATAGATCGTTGTCTTAAACGTCAAAATGGCTACAGATTTTCGTATTTGAAAAACGAAATTAATATTGCCGGCTTTTTAAAAAAATTACAACACCTCGCGAGATACGGCTATTCAGATAAACCCTATGCAATTTATTACAGGACAAGTATGTCTTTAATTAAATTCTTCTTCGTTTATGCGTCTCGTTTGCCACGATTTCTGAAGAATACGGTTTCTCAAAATTGTTATGTCTTTGAATTCGGAAGACCAATACTTGTTATCCTCTTATATGAAACGGAGAAATTCAACGAAATGCTTAGGCGGTTCACAAGTGAAACCAATTCTATGCCCGCAACGAGCATCGAACATCGGTAACGTTGTTTCCCCAATGCAGAAAAATCGAGTGCTAGTGCATAGTATATACTTTTTTTCCTCGCTGAAAGGTTTCCCCGTCACCAAACACCAGATTACATTTATTATAGCCGGTGTAATCAGTGGTTTTAATCGTCGTACACCACCTTTCTTCAATTCGTTTATTATCGAGAGGGATTCGTTACTGATCATCTCCGACATCTCGCGCCTTCCGAAACCGAAGGATTTCATGGTGCGCACCGTCCAACCACGCACTTCCTTCCAATTCTTTCCGTCGTTCATCGTGATACCTGTTATTCATAATAGAAAGATATAATGGTGTTAACAGGTCAATTAATCAATATTTAATAACATACTGTGCGATTAGATACCAAATGTTCTTGAACGATGTATCTATGCAAAGGAGTATCTATGCAATACTTTACATAAATTATATTATTGCTTATTCTATTTATAGAAATTTGATCTTTTCTTTTATTCAAAATAATGTATATGAAATGAACGAATGTGAAAAAATTGTACAATTTTAATACCTTGCTTCTTCCCCATGTTACGAAGTTTGATAAACTCATTCCAGGGACGGCCATCGAAGTCTTCGTTTTTTAATAACATGTTAATCAGTCTGTGCCCGGAAACGACCAACAATTTCTCGAATCCAACGCCCACGGTTAATATATCGCTACAGTAACGCCTTGAGAGTTCCAAGAATGCCTTATGCTGCCCGCCGAATTCACGGCTTAATCGCCTCAGCAAAAATTGATTTCCGACAAATGGCCACGAGAATGGTCCTAAAAGATCAAAGAATTTAATCGATATCTTGTTATATACTACAAAATCATTTATTGAAGAAAACATAGTGCAACGTCTATTTTAGAGAGCGGTCGCAAGCGAAATTGCGATTATAAAAATTTAACAAAATTCAACGTTATTATTTTTTTTCACCGTGATAAAAATAAAGATGGATAAAACAATTTGTTCTTTTGCAAACGTTAATTTCGTGCATTCCTTAACTTTTTTTTTAATGAATCTATGCTAAGGGCACCGAAAAATGTAAATATGTACTTTGAAGATCTTGAGGTCCATTCCAAACGCAAGTATGTCATGCTGAATGTCACCCTAGTTTCGATTGTATTTTCTAACTATTTTATTAGCTTTCATTCTCTTTAGCGACGGACAGACGTTTCTGAAAGTAGAATGGATGCACCTCAAAAAGAATTACATAGTTTGAATTGGTGGGCACAGTAGAGACACTAATTTAAACCAGTTCAATGACCTAATCGAATCGATCCCCGTACGTGTACGCGCGACACACATTCATCGATACAACATTCATTGATCGAATCTCTCACGTTTCGAGCGCGTTTCAAAATAATACGGGGCGGATGAGTCGTTTACAAAATTTAATAGAAAAACGCGCGTATTATAGATTTTATTATACCATCATTAATAGTAATACAAAACTGTTTCATGTATACAACGTGACGAATTAATTCCGTACACTTTATTATATACGTTCCGTAATAGATCACTGTGTGGCTACGTACTATTGTTTGAGTTTCAATGAAAAATATCAATACGCTTATTATGACGAACAGAAATACAAACATATTACAATAGCGTTTTAGTTTTGAAGAAGTGAAGAATGATGAGAGAAGAACAAGAACAAAAAGTTTGTTTTTCACTTTATATCTAATGCAAGGATGAAACAGTAGTTTCCTGATAAAAAATAAAAACGAAAATAGAAAGTGAAAATATTAAAGGAAATCATCAATTTCAAGTGAGCGGAAAATGATTGCCGTGCACCGGTTCTGTGCCATGTGAATTGTGCAACGTGATTCAATGGATCTAAACAGAAAATAACATCCGTTACCTGGTGGGCTCTTTTTTTTATTGTGCCCTAATGCGCGGAAAAACATCAGTAACATCGCCGACAGTATCACTAGTATCACGGTGGCGAACATCCTGAATTCTATTCCGCACGCAAACAAACGAAAGAAGACTATGAACGTTAAATCCGACTGGTCGAATTCCTCGTACACGACTAATATGCCAAATCTCACGTTTCAATCGTCGTTTCGGCTTCTTATGCCTAACCACCGCCGATAACAAGGCTACTACGATAAGCATGAGAAATAATAAGTGGTATATATTTATTGGCCCCTTGCTCGCAAGCATGTTAAAGTTAAATAAATGAAGAACCGACTTGACGATGATTCAGTGTGATATACATAGACAGGTTTTCTTAACACATTCAGTCGGTCCGTGGTGTTACGTGGCTTCAGGGGCCGTTAATGTGCGCCTTTGATTAGGTCCACGTGACACGCTACCTAAACCCTTTTACGACTGAATACCGGTTCAATTGACATTGCTATCTCCTTTTTTTCTTCCTATTCTCTGCCGCACTGAAATTTTACCATCGATATTTCTATGTTCGAATAGACAAAGTACATAGTCGATAATACGAAGAGATAATATAGGGCTCATAGATAGATCGAAAAATCATAGTATGTACCGGGCATCGGTTACAAAAAAATTTCACTGAATTAATTTAGACAATTTACCGACAAACTGAATATTATTTTTGATTAAAATAACTTAAAGTCCTTGCAATCATTGAAAAGTCAAAGTTTGACAATAATTATTTGTATAGTTAAATTAAGGTGGTTTCCGGAAACGTAAATTCTAGAACATCTATGAATTTCGATAATGTTATCAGTTAATGGTTATCTAAATTGAACCCACTTTGTATTTTCAACAATACATTTTTAATACATTTACTGACAACTACAATGTGCAATTCATAAAAACAATTATTCAAATAATGAAATAATGGACACAATTTAAATGTTTAGAAACCTTTTTATTCAAGTATTCAAATATAAAATTACTTACGATATAACGACACAAAATAATTACAAAACAATCCTTCGATTAGATAATTTTTTCGAACTATATGACGTACATTTGAAACTATACATTATGTGCATATTCATGTACAAAATTTACATATACACCTTCAGAATAAAATTATTGTGTGTACAAGTCGCATATGCATTGAATTTACATTATTTTAAAATAGCAGCAATTATAATGTTTCCTTGACAAATTATTTTATAGACCAGTTGTCCTACAAAAAGGTTTATATAACATCCAAATCAACTACTTTCCTTTGCCGCTTTTTCGTTACTCCTTTCCCCTTCATAATTTCCATCTTTCTTCTTTTACCCTCCTTTTTCTTCTGTTGTCGCGCGATTTTACGTTTCGCGGCCAATTCTGGGTCTGTCACAAACTGAAAATACAAAACGTAGGTGACAGAATGCAAATAACTAATAATAGCCTTTAACGTTCCAAAAAAACAAATTACCTGTTGTGCTCGAACTTTCCTCCTTTCTGCTTTCTTTATGTCCAAGTGCTGTTGTATGCGACTCACCAATCTACTATACTCGTCATTACCTATACGTTTTTTAATCATCACAGCAGCTTCTTTTGCCAATCGCCTTAAAGTTGTATCTCTTTCTTCTATTGTAGACATTTCACGCACAATCGGCGACAAAATATTAAAAATTACCGGTTTCAAATGTGCCATGGATATTGTAGCTACTATACCGGCAACCCATTTGAAGAAAGCCGTCCGCTGAACAATAAATAATGTATAATTAAATTGTACTCTTCCGTAGGAAAAGAATTGCATGAAAAAAAGAAGAAGACAAATATAAATACTATACCACTGTTATCGATTTAGGAGCTTGAGCTATTTCTATGTTCACAGCCTTTCTCAACCTTCTAACGAGCCAAGCCAGGGACAATTGATTCTTATCTTTATCTCTTACTTCATTGTCTTCATCGATAGCATTGTCAACAGTATTTGCCGATTTCAAAATTCTCGCGATAAAAATTAGATTTTTTATTGTTTGATCCGCCAATTCCTCCAACATCATGTCAGGTTGTAATTGCGCAATCAAATCTAAAGTCAAACTCCTTATGGTGGTAGTCGGGTCGCAATACATGTACCTGGTTTCCGTTTCACATTTCTCAGGATTTTTTAAACAGTCTATAATCTTATCGACGTCATGAGCTGCGAGTATGAATCCGATCATTTGAGCGGCAGCTAAACGTACCCATGTGTGAGGATGTGCCAAAAGGGACTGACTGTATTCTGGAACATATAGAATTCTATTAGCGTTGAAAAAATATTTGAATAATCTAATGAAAGACTTGAACCATACCAGCAAAGGAACGAACTGCCTCTTTATACTCTTCGTTTTTTAAAAATGCTGTACAATTTGAGGATAACTTTAGTAACAATTGTAGTACTTGAAACATGTGATGATCTTTCATTCTTTCTGGATCTTTGATGTTCCAGCTCATTTCTAATTGCGTCAATTCCTGATCTGTACGCACTTTTACGAAACGACCGGGTTTGTCTTTATCGTCAATGGTTGCATGGAATTGTTTCAAAAGTAGGGGTAACAGATCTTTTAAACGTGACTCGAAAGTATCTTTCTCCGTAGTTACAAAGATACCACACAACTGTGCAGCCAAAGTGCGGTGCATAATCTAAAAAAATACATAATAAAGCAGTTTAAATAAATTAAATATAACACAAGATCATAACACAAGATCATACAACAAACATTTTAGGTAATTACCTTTGTGTCGGTAAACCATTGCACAACTATGTCAAATAAATTGCTCCGTTTATTGTAAGGAATACGCGTAACCATTTCTTTGATACATTTCGCACACAATTTGCGACACGTTGGATCATCATCATTTATTAATCTGGCGCCGGCCATAACAAATATAAGGCCCGATTTAAAAATCAAAGTTTTCTAAAATAATAATTATGAAAGTAATTAATTCGTTATCTATGTTATTTGCATGTAAACACGCTAAAGTAATATTCACCAATGGAAATCCTGTAACAATACTGTGAAGCATTTCCAAAGCACTAAGTCGACCAGGTTGCATTTCGTAACTGAGTTGCGTTAAATAAAATGCGATATGTTTATTCAGATGTTTACCAAGCGGATACTCCATTAAATATGAATAGAAGACGGAACGAGACTGTAATCTGACATGTTCTAATTCTGATGTAACACTTAAAATAGCTACTTTCTCCATGACAAGATGCATTTCCGAATAAACCATTTTTCGAGCAATTATCGCTTTGAGTAAACCAAACGCTGTTGCCTGCTTATCGGTATTATGCATATCTTGTTCAGCATACATGATCAACACTTTCAGCTGTTCCGCGCTAATTGTATAGTGTTTCACATCACGAACGATTACAGACATACATTTGAAACCAGCCATCACTAAATCAAAGTTATCTCCTTTGCTCAAACCCTCCGCGGCGTATTTATGCAATATGTTAAAGATAGATGTACAAATATCAGAGATCGATTCTTCTACAGAAGATAAATCCATCTTTAGTAACCAGCTTAAACACTGTAAGCTTAAAGTGCTTAACTGGAAAAAATATATAACATAGCAAAGAATTAATAAACCATCGATTTTATGCTTATTAATAGTAGCCATCACAATATTTACCTTAACATGCTGAGACTTTAAGCAGTCGTTTACGAGGGGAATAAATGGATCTATGAAGGGCTTGAAGTCTGTGTTAGATACTTTATCCCGTTTTAATAAAATATGAAAGAGTTTCAATCCAAATTCCACAATTACATGAGCATTTGTATTTTTCGATGTTTTTGAACCAATCTTTACGCCCATTTTACTTTTCGGTTCAGGAGCTATAATAAAGCAATCCGATTTCTGTCTAGATAGCACTTCTACTTCCTTTTCCGTAAGTTGCTTATCCTTTATTTCAGGCTTAAGTTCCGGAATACTTTCCGAAACTATACCATAAAGAAATATCGACATTTGTTCCAATGGTATATACGTGTTGTCAGCCAGACCTAATACTATATTTCTGAAACATTCTATTACCTTTTGCACAGTTTTATGTGAATGCGTTTTAATAAGAACCTCCTTTAGTGGCAAAATTAAATCCACCAAACAAGATTCTGTGATATACTGTGCTAATATGTGAAAGATATCAAAACTTTTCGTGGACTTTGCTTCTGACACATTTTTCACAATTCCTATTACTTCTTTCTCTTCTGCAGTTAGCCCGAATAAATCTACTTTGCACACCTGTTGTAGAAAGGTATTATAATTCATTAGTACAATGAGTATAAGGGTGGTATTTTAACATATATTTCTATTACTTACAGATAGAATGCTTTGAAGATTTTCATTGATATCCAACTTCTGAAAGTGTGGTTTCAATGCAACCAACACTGATTGCACCGTGAATGCAAGGACATGAACTTGAAAGCCCCTTGTTAGCAAGGTATTCATTTCTCTCAAAAGATGATGAAGATACTTCGGACCTAAAGTTATCATAATCTTCTGCAATATTTCCCGTGTTATCCGCCGTACCGATTCTAAACGTGATTTCAAGAACGTACATAACTTCATAAAAATTCTGAAACAATTGATTATAACATCTTAATAATCGCCTGCTTATTTATGTGTGCTGTGTAGAATGAAAAATATGTAACTTACCCAGGTAAATTAGAGTCCAGAATGCCCTCCGGTAATTTCTGTAATAACTTCACGAAAGCAAGTGCAATGGGAACTCGCATTAATTCTTCTTCCTCGTTATCTACAGCAACACGTTTCTTGTTCACTTTGTGGCTATTTTCTCGAATCGTCCTTGCTATAATGGAGCGATGGAGTTGGGGCAATAATTCCCTAGATATGCTAAATACAACTCGTCGTGCTCCATATTGTGAAAGAGTTATCTGTTTCTCCAACACAGGTACCTCCTCCTGTGTCTCCTTTTGAGATTTGTCCACAATTTCTTCCATGTTATCTACATTTTCGGAATTCAAAGCTTCCTCCAACTTCTCCTCTACGTCCTGTTCAATATCCTTTTCATCGCTCTTATCGTCAACAGTTTCATCCTGTTTTTTCTTTTCATCAGGAACTATTGATACCTTACCCTTGATACCTTTCGATTCTATCGATCCCTCTAAAGGTTTATATTTGGATAAGTTGTAATGAAAGGAATCTAATATAATTACAATGATTCTAACAAGCTGCCTCTGATATTCAACAGAGCGTCTCAATTTGTCCAAGTAATGCTTCAGCACAATCTCATACTGATGCCATGGCAAAAGTTTGCAGACAGTTCCAACCGTTTCTATTGCAGCATCGATAATACTGTTCTTGTTGATAAAACTTGGATTGCACAGATATAAAGAAGTAAGGGGGAGGACGAATTGCGTTAATGTTCTCGGATTTAATGGTTTCTTCAACGTTTTCGCCACGGTACAAAATTTAAGCAACGCCCGAGCTCTCCTGTGCAGTTGCAAATGTTGTATATTTTCAAAGAAATCTACCTCGGGGTCCTCCTTGCTAGTTAACAGCGACAAATCTCGCAGAACAGGATGAACGTCTGAGCATTCCATAGCCATATGCCCTAAGAACGATATTGATTGAAGTCTCATAGCTTCGTTCTTGTTGCCTATTCCTCGTCTTATTAATACTAAAATCGTATCATCCAGGAGATAGCGTCTGTTAAGTATACTCCCTTGGTGTTCTTTTGCCAATGTATACCCAAGAACTTTAAGACATTGTCCTGCGTTATCTCTTAACGCTATATCCGATTCATTCTTGAGAAAGTAGTAACAATTATAAATTATAGCTATACCGAACTCTAATGTTATTTCGTTCATTTTTGCGGCTGCAATAATCTCAGAAAATGCGTCCAATCTCCTTTGAAAATCCGGTTGATCGATCCATCTACGATCCCAAGCATTTAGTTCACTTATTAAATTGTAATTTCTTATCAAATTCTCACGACAATCATCCGGGGAGCCTTCAACGATAATTTGATAAAGATTCAGAAGCAGTTTTCGAGAAGGGCTGGTCGATACCGACCCTAATAAAGGTAAAACCGCACGTATATGAATTGTCGGTTCATTGACTTGCTTTATCAGATTTATTACGGTCGTAAGCAACTCCATAATCGTCTCCTCTCCTTCTCCCGCACCAGCTTTCTTAGTTAATATTGGCAAAGTAAGAGTGAGGAGTATGTCACATGCATCAGCATCTTTCACGAATTCAGATATGCGCGACAGTATCACTAATTCTGTTTTGCTTATAGTCCTGTTCGCTTTTTGGAGCTTATGTTTAATATGCTCCAAAATGCTAAATACATGAGGCAGAAGTATGGTAGATCCATAATTAACGCCACTAGTTAAGGCTTCCTCGTTTACTTCGAGTAAATTATGAAGTGCAGGCATTAAAGGAACAATAGGCGTATCAACTTCCATATCATTTTCATTCGTCTTCCCGTAGTCTTGTAATGTTACCATTTTTTCGATCATTTCCAAAATGGCATTAACTACGGATCCATGAGTTTTTCGGCCTTGCAGTAGTTTTATTATATATGGAAGAGGGCTGACGGACTTGTCGTTTTCACTATACTTTATAAATAGTGGATAATAACGAGAGTTTTGACTCCATGATATAAACAGCTTCAATAACGGAGTTGGACTATGGATACCCTCAATGGGTAATTTTTCCACCCACGGAAATACAGCTACATTAAATAAACCATCCATTTCATATTCAGTCCATTCATAATCCTGGAAATGACTGAAGAATCTTGCCAATATTAGTATACAACTTGTCCTTACATTTCTGATAGACTGCAAATATCCAACGTGAACTTTATCCGATCTTTGCAAAATTCCAGTAATTTTCGCCAGAATGCATATTACCAGTCCAAGTAAATACGGTAATAATCGTTGGGCCATTTTACTGCCAAATTGTTCTATTAAAATACCAAGTAAGTTTACAGCACTCTGCAAACGCTTAGGTGGTATAACATTGTTCAAATCTACATTGTCCATAATACTCTGCGTAAGCTGCTTTAAGTTTACTTTTTCGTTCAATTCAAGCGGCATGTATTTCTTGAATGGTTTAAATGCCATTTTCGTAAACACGATCATTTCATTTTCTTCGGATCCAGCTAGAAAGCGTAAAATCATTCTTCTTCTTAACGCACCTCCAGCTTTGCCGCCAGTTCTCATTCCTGTCTTCGCAACCATTTTTGCATATATGATTCTCATGAGTATAGGCACAAATTCATCACGATGTTCGGTCTGTATCATGTTGCTATCAGTGTCAATTTTGAAACGTGCGAGTTCATTTTTTAAATTCTTCTCATTAATTAAACTGAACAAATTATCTTTGTAAGGTGACAAATATTTGTACTTGTAAGTCAAAAGACAATTTAAGGCACCCTTTTGAATGTCCCAATTTTTCGACGATAGCAAATCTAAATAGATCTTCTGCATTTCTGATTCTCTGTACAACGTTCTTGGATTTGTTACCTTTTCAAATATCTCCAGCTGTGCTATTAAAAGCTTCACCTTGTAATTCTTGCTTAGTACAAATTTATTTACTTGCTTCCATTTCTTCGACATTGCATTGAATCCTATGTTTTCATTAACTGCAATATCTGTTCTCTTTTTCTCTTCTCCTTCATCCTCATTTTCCTCGGTCTCGCCATCATTTTCACTGTCCGCATCAATTTCCATCTTATTATCAGTAACGTTCAGTTCTTGTGTCCTCAGAATACTGCAACACTTAGCATCTTCGGAATTTGATTTAAAGAAATTTTCATTTACAAAGTCAATAAATAATCCTGTTATATCTCTGTTTTTCATTTCACAAAAATGCGAAAAATTTGCCATGCAATTCCATAAAAGAATTTCGTGATTATCATAGTCAGGCTTCTCGTTAATGTTTTGTACCGCAGCTTCTATTTCAGCAATAACTTCACATTCGAACGATGATTTATACTCTGCGTTTACTTTTTTATCGCGTTGCAATTCGCCCAAAAATATAGGCCAAAATTGTTCGCATTCTTTAGTCGCGTACGTGGCTATAATCTTGCTTACTGGACTCCATAATAATGAAAAGTTCACATACAGATTACTCAATAAATATCGCAGAGGTAATTCACGATACTTAACGTCCAAACATGCCACTGTATTATTTTCAAACGATAATGCTTGCAAGTGAAGCAACTTACTCCTATAAGTTTGTACTGTTACAGGCTCACATTCCGCTAAATACATATGCTCCATAGCGCTTGTTTCAATCTTTTCGTTCGTGATTGGCAATGTTATTTCATTGACATCAGAGAATAAGGAATACAAATGAGTTACTATTAAACGCACCTCGCTAAAAGGCGAAGTCAATTTATGTCCAATAGTACTGTTTAAACGGTCGAACACAGTCTGATTGATATACGTCGTCTTGTAGCTGGATGTACTAAAATATGTTAAACATAAATCTACTGCGTTCAAAACAAATTTGTTATCGGGATGTTTTGCAGCTATGTCTAATAATTTTATTCCATTCGTTTCCATAAATTCGTGCAAGATTTCTGGCTCAAAAATGTGCATTGCTGATTCTAAAGCGAGCAAGAATGCCAAATATATTTTTGTCGTATTACTTTCTGTGTTCGAGTCTTCGACTATTCTCATATGCAAAGACAGCATTCCGTTTTTCAAAAGGTTTTCAAATTCTTCCGATAAAGGCATCAAGTGTGGTAAAATAATCAACATCTTTAAGGCATTTGTTGATACATTGCTATCTGACAGAGCTTTCAACTCCTTTTGAAGATAACTAATGCTATCAGATTTTGCACCTCGTACGTCCAAATTATATTTCGTCCACTTATTTAAATTAATTCCACTGAGAGATAAGGGTGCCTTTGCTTTAACTATCTTGGTAAATAATTCCAAGGTACTGTCATTAAATGTGATCGAAATGCTGTGACGTATTATGTGAGGCAATACCATCGTCTCAAATGCTGAATAGTGCATTAAGCTTTCAACAGCGCTGTACAATAATAAAATATCTTTCACGGACATAACTTTAAATAATATTTGGCTGGATGTCTCTTGCATTAATCTAATGTTAGCTGCCAAAAGAATTGTAACAGCTACATTTATAGTTTCTTGTAAAACATCGTTCTCATTCTCGAAAGTGTCCAAAATCTGTATTAGCTTTCTAATTAATGGTACAGGTTCAATGACCATTCTTCCATTTTTGTGTTTAATAACTGTATTCAGTAATTGCATCAGAAGAAGCAAGCTTTTCTCTCTTCCAGCTGTTGATTGGAAATTCTTAGTCTTCTCAATAGACAAATCCATAACATTTAACAGCACAGACCAGAATATTTGACATTTCTGAGGATGTATAGTTTGTAGCAAGCAATTAATAATTTCCTTTAATAACTCAAATGTCAAATTTTGATTTAAATTTTCGTTATTTAATGCATTTAAATATAATGTGAGCATTTGTTCCGCACAAGAGTGAAACTGTCCCGGCGTTCCAGATATCACTTCGAACAATAATTTACCGCATCCCGGTATTCCATTAGGATTGTTTTTCAAAACTTTCAATATCGTCTTTAGAAATGCATCTTTGTCCTTGATTTTGCGTACCACGAATGCAAAACTTTCGGCAGCGAAGCTGTTTATATAAGCTGGCTGGGTATCCGCAAGCAATGGTAGCAACAGATCAAGTACAGTTTGAATATTTTTAACCAAATACCTCCACAAGAATTTGAATAAATAAGCCAACGAAGTAAATGTACATTCTATTTGTTCTGTGTCTTTCGTTTGCAACAGCTTGACGATAATGGTTAAAAACCTTGGGAAATGTTCATAAAAGTCCTTTTGCAAATCCTTTGACACAGCTACTACTAATCTGTAATGACAAATTTATTAGCAAGAGGAACTCTTGGAAAAAGACTGAATTACACGTCCCGTAGTAGACAGCTCACTGGTAAAGACATTGAATGGAACAGTCTCTTTCCAATTCTTTCATGGACTCCGTTAACTGATAACAAACAGAACTTTGAGCACAATACTTACTCTAAAATTGGCTGCAGAAACAGAACATCCTTTTTCTCTAAATATTCTATTAACAAGTCTATCACGTATTGCTTTTGATTGACCAATTGTGGAAGGGTAATAATATCGCGGACTTTCCTTTTAAAGCTACAGTAACCCTCTGTGAGGTTAAGGAAATTCCATTTTTGAAGTGTTTCATAAAAATGTGTTTCGACTTCTTCATCGTTCCCTTCGTTCCGATGGGCAACACGATGAAATACATCGACGTCGATATCGCTAACTCTTTCCGAAAATGTTTTAAACTGAAATCAGAAAATGCTACATGACAAAGTACCGGGAGGGAAGGAAATGTTGTTTTGTTTATGTTTAATACCTGAAATGTATTTGTTTCCTTGTGACGAAGTGGCTTATTCTTCATGTTGATAAATTCTATGAAAACGCTTTATATTTATCACTTCAACTTCTCATCTTTCAAGAAAACTTGGGAAAGCAAGTTTGAATTGACATCAATTCGTACGCACGTGTATTGCTCACGTGTAACAATATCACAGAAATAATAAACATAAGATAGGAAGTCGTCCACTATTTCGAGAACAACCATCCGCTAAATGTTTTGCGTGAACTTTCTTGTCCGCAAAGTTTGTATTAAAATGCAAAATTAAAACATCTAATAGTTATTTAACGATTTAAAACCTATTCGACATAAACGAAATATTATAATTCGCAGTATTTTATTTATTTTATGATTAATTCTTAGTCACCGCCCGACGAGATATCTCGTCTTGTATCGTGACCCCAACACTGCTTCAGTAATTTATAGTTCTTCAACTGATCACTGTACATGAACAGAGGACGCTGAATTCAGTGCAGAATTCCTGAGTCGGTATGGCAGTCACGTATTTGTAATATTATTTTGTAGTATACACTGCCCTTTTTATTCATTTTCATCACTGTGACTCTCTATTGTTTATTTAGAAACATTATTGTTGCTAATGTTTATGGTGCAAATTATTGTGTACGTATGATGTAAGATATAAACAATTACTTCGCCTATTTATACATATATAACTTAAACATTAATATATACCGTACATTATATTGTTTTCATTGTACACACTTCTAAACAGATGGCTAGCATGGAACAAAATAAAATAGAATTTAAGAAGAGGTCGAAAAAGTCATTAAGGAAACGACAGGTTTCATCGGATGAAGATGATAATAAAGCGGAAGAAACATCTGTCAGGTAAATGATAAATATGTATATATAAACGAGGTTATATTTGTTTCGTGTCAAATGAACCTGATATAAGTAGTTGTTCCATTTTCAAATACATTATCTACAAAGATATTGCAAAATTGTATTGGATTCATATTTATTTAGAGAAAAAGTTGAAGAAATGAAAATTATACAGAAGCTACGCGAACGTCCGAAAGGTGTAAATGTTGTTGGATTAGCACTCGGAGAAAACGTAACGTCAGGTGCAATGTCGGTAAGAGTCATTGCTACAAAGTAGAAAGCGAAATGTAAATGTTATATTTTTATATCCTGAACAAAAATTGATATGAATTTATCTATTTCAGTTGGATCCTTTTAATGTAAAAGCTGGAGGAATGGTTAATATGGCTGCATTAAAAAATACAAAATTAAAACAAAACGATGCGTACGAAACAGGAATTGGCACACAGTTCAATGCAGAAACAAATAAAAGAGACGAAGATGAAGAAATGTGATTAAAAATCTCTTATAATTATTTGAACATTATTTTCGTCAATATATAATTTTCATCTTATTTTATTTAGGGTGAAATACATTGAGGAAGAATTGTCAAAAAGAAAAAGCAAGAACGAAGGCACAACGGAAAACGGCAGCAATAATGAGAAAGGATCTTATTGTTCACCAGAAGAAGCAGCTTTGCAAGCTGTACCGGAGCATTTGAGGCAAAGTTCTGCGCACAGAAGCGAAGAAATGCTTTCAAATCAAATGTTATCTGGTATCCCTGAAGTGGATCTTGGAATAGAGTGTGTTTCTTTTTCTTATAAATATGATTCCCTTAGTAAATTATGCACGAAATAATGTTCGTTTAAAAACCGTTTACACGTGCAGGGCAAAGATACGCAATATCGAAGCAACCGAAGAGGCAAAGCTAAAATTACTTTGGGACAGGCACCGTAAAAAAGATGGTCCTTCGCAATTTGTGCCGACAAATATGGCTGTGAATTTCGTACAACACAATAGATGTATACCATTTTTTGTTTTTATTATCGCCATTATCGGGTTTGTAAATTAATTGTAATAACATTATTCATACATCGCTTCGTTTCAGTTAACATAGAGGACACAGACTGCCAGAAATCAAAACAAGATGCCGACGATAAGAAGAAGGTGCCAGTCCCCAGAGACGATTATAAAGGGAAACGAAAGGATAACGGAGAAAAGGCAACTGACGATTATCATTATGAAAGATTCAAAAAACAATTTAGACGATTTTAAAACTATCTGTAATGAATGATTATTAAATGATCGACAAAATAGAAATAAGAACTATCGCGTGTAAGAATATGTATTATTTATATTTAAATATGTACAATGTGTAAAATAAAAATTCAGCTATTACCCGTTATAAAAACGATTGTTTACTTCAATTTCAATAAAATTCCGAAATGGTAATAAATAAATGCATACAATAAAAAAGAAGCATGCGCGTATATCTCATTCTCATACGTATACTGCAGTATTGTAAACTCGGCATAAGCGCGATGCAATCCTACAGAATGACGACAACGGTGTAGCTACGTCAATTGACTGTAGGGGGAACATACCGAAATTCGATCCTTTTAAACTTGCAGTAACTATTGTTTTCCTTTGCATTTTTGACTATGAGTTGTGGATTCGTAACGTGTGGGCCGAACGAGGCTCTCGTAGTGTCAGGTAATTATACGAGAAGTTTTCTGTTACAATTTATTTGCTTTTTACGTGTGTCGAGCAAGGCAACATGGGTGGAGTACAGTGTGTCAATTAATTGATTGGAAGATTTAGGCCGCAATGAAAGAAAAAAAAAAGCAAGGATGAATTACATTGTTTGTTACTATTAATTGTCAGTATATTTCGAATAGTGCGTTATATTATCGTATGCTCTAACAGTGTATTCATCTGCTTATTTTTTTTCGGCGTCAAATTAAGAGGCTGATGCTTAATCCTATAAATATATTCGTAGTTTTCCCCGTGCTTTCTGCGACTTATCTTTGACGTGTTATTTTTTTTTTCCTCTTCTAAGGATGCTGCTACAGCAAGCCGCTGTTAGTACCTGGTGGCCGAGTATTTGTTTGGCCCATTGTTCAGCAGGTACAAAAGTAAGTATAAATTTTGTAATAAATATATTACGATTTCTTCAATCCTACAAAATGAAAATGTCTCGCCCCTTACACGTTTTGTTTATTACGTCAAAAGTAATCATTTTATAACAAATTGAGCATTGAATTATTAAATCGAGTCACAAATAATTTCCGTTTCTCGGTACAAATTGTAATGTGAACGTTGGAAATTATTCGCGACACGCTCAAATATATTACTAATCAATTTCTCTTCTCCCTCTTTTTTCAGAATTTCATTGAACACTATGACTTTACAAGTAGAAAGTCCAACAGTGTATACATGTCAGGGTGTACCGATATCTGTAACTGGTATTGCTCAGGTAATACAATTAAGCCAATGCTTTCATGAAAGTATTTATATACAAATAAAACAGTGGTCAAATTGTCTAAAGCAGAAATGTATGTATAATGGTTAAAGGTCAAAATACAAGGGCAAAACGAAGAAATGTTATCCACAGCGTGTGAACAATTTCTTGGAAAATCTGAAGAAGAAATTCACAATATTGCGCTAGTAACATTAGAGGGACATCAACGAGCTATAATGGGAAGCATGACTGTAGAGGTATAATAAAGAACGAGTTTTCTAATTACTATCGTCGAATTTCATACTACGAAAAGAATGATTTAATTTAATTTCTCTTAATTCTGTGTCCCAGGAGATATACAAGGATCGTAAAAAATTCAGCAAAGAAGTTTTCGAGGTAGCGAGCAGCGATCTAGTCAATATGGGCATTACTGTTGTGTCCTATACTTTAAAAGATATTCGAGACGAGGAAGTAAGTTAACCATCCTCCGCATTTAAGATATGTTACAAATTCAAGAGTATAGGAAGAACTTTTGCGCAAAAGAATACAAAAAAACGATTGGATAATACTAAAATGTGATAGAAAGATTGAGAAAGTCACTTTATTGTCAAAAGTCCCCCTTAGATGGTTGTATAATACGTATAAGTCATTTCTATTAATGATTTAATGTAGACTGCTTTTTTGTATGTTTTAAATATTGAACACATTTTTGTTTTGCTACTTGCAGGGGGCAAAGGTACGTTCAAATTTTGTTTTATCACTACGTGTAATGCCAACGCACCGCTGTTCAAACAACATTAGTGTGTATCATTAATATTGAATTGAGCAAGGGATTTAGAGCGTATCTCGAGTGCTTGCTTCAATGGTAGCACAGGTTTTCAGTACAAATTTTGCAAATCTCTATCGTTCTAATATGTGTGATGTTCTTACTGTATGCTGCCTTTGTGTAAATTCAGGCTGCATTATAATTTATCGCCGATATTAATGTTGTTATTAATAATTCTTAATGGGGTCAGGCAACACATTTACCAATTATGTATATAGGGATATCTGAAAGCACTCGGAATGGCACGAACTGCAGAAGTAAAGCGTGATGCAAGAATCGGCGAGGCTGAGGCTCGCAAAGATGCACAGATTCGCGAAGCAATCGCAGAAGAACAGAGGATGGCCGCCCGTTTTCTTAACGACACCGAAATCGCAAAAGCGCAACGAGATTTTGAATTAAAAAAAGCTGCTTACGATGTAGAAGTGCAAACTAAAGTAAGTTTTTTTTCTACTTTTTTCACGGGAGAATTCTGCAACCTATTTTCTTTTGTCGTTCTCAATTTCATATAATACACTACTAAATACAGAAAGCAGAAGCAGAAATGGCATTCGAGTTACAAGCTGCAAAGACTAAGCAAAGAATCATGGAGGAACAAATGCAGATAAAAGTAGTCGAGCGTGGACAAGAAATTGCAGTACAAGAGCAAGAAAAGTTGAGACGCGAGAAGGAATTGGATGCAACTGTTCGTCGTCCAGCCGATGCAGAGAAATACAGGTAAATTATATAACGTTTGAAAAGATTAACTACCACCAATTGCTAATAAACATTGCTGCATTTATAGATTAGAGAAGATGGCTGAAGCTAACAAACTGCGTTTAGTAATGGAAGCTGAAGCAGAAGCAGAAGCCATTAAAATACGCGGTGATGCAGAAGCCTTTGCTATTGACGCAAAGGCTAAAGCAGAATCGGAACAAATGACAAAGAAAGCCGCGGCGTGGAATGAATACAAGAGTGCTGCTATGATAGATATGATGCTTGATACTCTTCCAAAGGTAATTGAAAGAGAATTTACATTTTTATTTATATGTTCTTCCCTTTAGATAACATAATCACCCTCTAAATTTATATCATTTATAGGTTGCTGCTGAAGTTGCGGCACCTTTGTCGCAAGCAAAGAAGATAACAATGGTTTCCAGTGGAAATGGAACTGTTGGAGTTGAAAAATTAACGGATGAAGTACTTAGTATCGTAACACGCGTGCCAGAGTTGGTCAAGAATTTAACAGGCGTGGACATTACCAAGGTACGCTTAATTATTACGGGGAACGTTTGATATATGTGTACGCAGGAAAAGCTAATAATAATTTGTTTTTATTTCAGTCTGTTCATGCTGCTTAAATAAATGATGAAAAGTTTTAAGCAATTCTTCCTGACCACACTCATATTCATATTAAGTATTTAACGAATCTTTGATATACAGATTTATTTAAATATGCTGTTGCATATTAAAGTCAATTGATATTTCGTTGGTCAAATGTTCGGTACTTTCACTGCCAATTAATTCAAGATAACAAATCAATTTCCATTAGTGCCAATCTCAAATGAATATATGAAAATTAATTGTATTCAAACTGGTATATACATATGATGGATACTCAAAAATAGGTTTATTGTGAATATATTCGCACAATGTTCGTATATCGTCACTTCTATGGTGTGTAGTGGATAGCACAGCGAATGACTAAGTTATTCAGGCAGTGAATGTATTATTTTATTTGATAAAATATCGAAGATTGCCCACAGTATCATTTTATTTTTATGTAATAAAATAAGTTAAAAGTTAATATAAGATTTTAGGTTTATTATTCTTTTCAATCTTTTATGCACTTAGAAGAGAGGAGAAGAAATGCAAATATATCTTTTTGAATCTCATATTGACCAAAGACGGTCCAGTTTTGTCCATACACATGTAACTTTGCCACTATGTGCCGAAACATTCCTCTAAATATGCTATTCATACCTTTCAAACGTATTGATATTATTAACGGGTATGAGCAATGTGGTTTGATGTTGAGTAACTATGCTAAGTCTCTGAAGTTTCAATATTTTTATTTAATAAATTGGAGAACGTATACATATATTTTGTGTCAATTTTCGCTAGGATTTACTGCGATCTGAAAAGAACTCTTTGTACGAAAAAGAAAATAGTCATACTTCCTGAAACACGTTTGAGAGCTTCGATGACAAAATTTCTGTGACCAATTTGAAGCCTTAACTTGACGATTAAAAGAATTCAATTTTATGTAAATTAATTAAACGTTGAAACGAAAATTGTTGTACGTTAATATTCCCAACCTGTTATGAAAAGTAAAAAAACAAAAGCAGTAAACAATAGAAGTTGTAAACTAAAACGGTGTGACGAAAGTTCATTTCAGATGTTGATTAAAGTTTATATGCATACATTCTTTTTTACACTTTTAGTATAGTGGAAAGATATTACGTGAACTAACAAACGTGTAAACGCGATTTATCTAAAAAAAATCTACGTTAACATCATGGTTTCTAATTCGAACCAATTTTATCTGTATGCATTGCAATTTATATTTAAAGACACATATGTCCCTTGAAAATTTATAATATGGATGCATACCAGTCATTTTTAGTCGATTTTCTAGCTGGTGGGATATCTGCAGCTGTTTCAAAAACTGCAGTTGCACCACTGGAAAGGGTAAAGTTATTACTCCAAGTTCAACATACATCAAAACAGATAAAGCCAGAACAACGATACAAGGGTACGTTTTTTTCCTTTATAAAATTCTATATGATGTTTGTTTATTCTCATTGAGTTTGACTGATCTTTTCTTTTTTTGTTCCTTAGGTATGCTGGATGCATTTGTACGCATTCCCAAAGAAACTGGTTTTCGCAGTTATTGGAGAGGAAATCTGGCCAATGTAATTCGATATTTTCCAACGCAAGCTTTAAATTTTGCGTTTAAAGATAAATTCAAACAAGTGTTCTTAGACGGGGTTCCAAAAGAGTCATTTTGGAAACAGCTCGCTGGAAATTTAGCATCTGGCGGTGCTGCTGGGGCAACATCTCTTTTATTTGTTTATCCCCTTGATTTTGCGCGTACAAGGTAGAATTTCAATCCCCTTATTATTACTAGTAGATCACGTACCAGTATAATGCACTTTTACAGATTAGCCGCTGATATTGGGAAAGGAGATAAAAGACAATTCAAAGGATTGGGTGATTGTATAGCAAAAGTTTTCAAAACAGACGGTTTCCTTGGTTTATACCGTGGTTTCAGTGTGAGTGTTCAGGGAATCATTATTTATAGAGCCGCATATTTCGGTTTATACGATACCACAAGAAACATGCTTTCTGACCCAAAAAACACTCCTGTACACATTAACTTTTTAATCGCTCAAGTAAGTGGATCTTTTGCTATTTCAGAATTACTTCTTAATACAACAATTTTTCTATGCAACGTTGTTTATAGGTAGTAACAACAGTGGCTGGCATTATGTCATACCCTTTCGATACAGTCAGGAGACGAATGATGATGCAATCGGGACTTAAGAAAGCAGATGTAATGTACAAAAATACATTGGATTGCTGGATAAAAACGGCCAAACAAGAAGGACCTGGGGCCTTTTTCAAAGGTTCCTTTTCGAATATTCTTAGAGGTACTGGAGGAGCATTAGTTTTAACGTTATACGATTCAGTCAAAGAGGCTATCGAAGATATATTAATGGGCAAAGGTGCACCGCCTTCTGCAACAAAATGATTTTAACTTTGCTGCTGTATTAAATTTTCGAAAAATTTGAAGAATAATTGATGGTATCAAGTAAATTCATTGGAGTTGCATATAGTGAAATTATTGAAACACCTGATAACAATTCCTGAATAACACTCTGTATAATATTAAAATTTAATCTTTAATGAAATATTCCTAAAAATATATATATATTTTAGCTTACCAATAAAGGCTAACACACTTGCATATTTTATTGTTTAATACATTAAATTCCCTAAATTTAAAAATTTGCTTAATTTATATATACGGTATACTGTTAACATAGATTCCATGCTGGCAATTACAAGGAAATCGCGATTATTTCCTTCTTTTTAGAAATCAACGACTATACAGTATAAAATGGAAAGTTATATAGACGATTGTAAATGCTTTCGAATAAATATCACAGCCCTTGTATCGTTATTTGTTGTAATTTACTTCCTTTCTATAAATAGGACTGTACAATTTCATTTAATTAAGCATGGTGTGTCTATCATAAATATTACGGCGTTGCTCACGGACTTGCCGTTTCCATTTGTCCTGTTGATGACCGACACGGTTTAATACATTACCCCTTTCACCCATAGGGTGGAAGGTTCCAGCTGCCACTGAAGAATCATCCTGTCCGAACAAAAGGGAATTACATAAATATAAAGTACTTGACATTCTGTTCGTACAGTGTATGCGATACAATACCTCCTCGTTGTTATGTTCATGATAACCGACATTCGCAGAAGCTTTGTGGATTTTCTTATTCAACAACGGATCCAAACAAATTAAGAATAACATGTAGATTACTAAAAGGGATATTACCCAAATAACAAGTATAACCACTATCTGCAAGCGAAAAATTACTATTGAAAATTTTCACATTAAGAGACAACAAAAGACAAGGAAAAGAAACTTACTTTGATTATAGTCGTATTTCTATTTTCATATTTGCAATCGCATCGCGAACAAAAAATTTCTCCCTTGTCCTTCAACTGGTCCCCTACTTTTGCCAAGACAACGCCTTCGCACTTGCTGTACGATTAAAAATTAAATGAATTTATCATGATGCTCCCTGTATCGACTTTGCATATGCTACATATGTGGGATTAAGTATACCGATTAAATATTGGGAATTTTAATTACCATTGAGAAGGTGGGACGTTTATAATGTACGTTTGTCGTTCTAAGGATGATTGTGTTGTATTTATAACGGAAGAAAGACTCGGACAAATGCATTTACATCGTTTGTCATCGTACTGCGCCTGCAATCGTTCACACGGGTTATCGTATTAGTAGCAATTAGATTTCGTTGTTTTGTAAGCACTGATATTCTAACCTCAGATTCTGACAGACATATCCATATGATTGCGGTTACGAAGAAAATGTGTCTCAACATTATACTGTCGGGTCTCTCATCCAGTCGGTATTCTTCTTCTGTTATCGTATATTTGTGTGACGGGTCACAATCGTATTTCCGAACAAAACAATTAGTATAATTTCATCTTGCGCGAACACAATTCCGAACTACTGAACGGTCCATGGATAACTGCACGCAAGCAACTGATACTGTACCTGACACATCTGGTATATTCTCGAATTGGCGGTGAATTTGTGCCGCGTGTATCGATGAATCGTAACAGTTTTTCGATACAAACGATATGGCGCGAGTTTTCATTCACATGACAGTATATTGCATGGAATTAATTACAACACGAGCAAAAATGATTACATACATATTACTTTTATATTCGTGTAAAACGGTTTAACAAAGAAATGTAACAATTAAACGTATAAATAAAAAGAAAAAAAGTTACATGCTTGAAGTTTAAATTAAATGAACTTACACAAATAAATATTTTAATTAAATCTATTATATGCAATTTGTTTTATACGGTTTATTACATTATGATTAAAATATAACAACATTCTTAAATATAATACATTAGCTTACATAGATTCTTCATTCATATAACTCTTCTGTTTCATATATCCTTTTTTAATTTTTTTTTTTGGTTTTTCTGGATGTTAGAGAGATGAGAACAATTTTCGTAGGACGTTCGACGAAACTTACATACTACATCAATGATTATATACCAACACATCCACTCCATAGTGACTCATACAATTCACGCAGGATTCAAGTTTTAAAATGCACATTGGCATCGTTTTAAAATGAATCTTCATACTCTTCGAATATACTTCATAAAACCAAATGGAATATTATTCATGACTATATCATCGGCAAATCTATGTGTACAGATATATATATGCATATATATCTATATACTTTTTTGTATGCGTATATTTACGTGCTAATATTACACAATGAGTAATGAAACGTACAAATGGACCGAGCAGTCTTACACCTGCCATTGCACATCTTATTCGTAAAATAGATCTTGCACCATTTATTATCACAATTATAATAATGTTATTAATAAGATGTAGCGCGATGCAAGTTTCTTCCATTGTGTTCATTTCCTTTGATGATTCTATGCTTCTCACATAATTGAAAAAAGCGATGTTAATTAAATCAGAAGTTCCATTGAAAAGTACACCGACCAAATATGGTACCTTGCAATTATGATGCAGCTACGTCTTTATGGTCATACTACTCGTAACCATCATTTATCGCACAAAGCACTTTAAGAACTTTGCCAAGCAATGATTCCGATTAATATGGACAGTACTACCGCTCCAATAACAAGTAATATACATTTCTTCTTGCGCAATTTATTTTGATACATGCTTGCTTGCCTTACATGGGAAGTGGCTTCACTTACAGAAACTTCTGTCCTTTCAACAGAAGCTTCTATGGAATCAACTACCTCTCCTTGATCGTATACAATAGCACCAAGATCTTTGAAGATTTGATTAATATCACTAATATTGTTCTGTCAAAAACGAATTAACGATTACAGTACAAGTATAAGGAAAAAATCAAAAATAACCAACGTACAATTAAGGCAAAGACATACCTCTAACTGTTTTATGCTTGCTTCCTGCTCTTCCAACATTCGCAAGTTTTGCTCTTCCTTTAATTGCTGTTGCTGTATTTGTTTCTGAGATCTACTATCTTGTAACTCTATTAATGTTTCTTGTTTCTTTTCGCCAAACGGAGCAATACCAGCAATTACTCTTGCTTTCCTTACCATTTCCTTCTCTTTAGAGGCAGCAAGCCTTTGTACCACCTAAAAAGAATAAACGTGTACAGAAATTCATGCAAGCGTACGTGTTTATTACTGTATAAGCGAAATATATTTATAAACATACCTGGAAGGAATTTAATGCAGCTGTGAATTCATCTTGAAGACGTTCCCTTTGCATTTTACGTTGTCTTTGTTCCCCAGGACTGGTAGATCCCGAATTACTTGCCAATACAGCTAAGTCTCTCAGATGTACACTAGTATCTTTAGCCAGTTGTTGCGTGTAATGTTGAATTTGATGCCTACAAGTGTGTTAAATAAATCAGATATGCTCTGTAGTTAACTCTCTGCTACTAACATGGTTTCGTTGGACATTATTACTAACGTTGGTCTTTATACAATTATTTAATCGATCGTTTCCAAGCTTTTTTAATAAAACTTTTCTAGGACTTCTTTGATCGCTAATGTTATTGGCTCTATAAATAATATATGAATTGATGCCTGCTACGTTCAATTGTGCAATAGAATAAACTCATCGGTCAACGCCGGGTAGCTATGACACAGTTGTAAGTTTCGCAGAGTCGCAGATCTCATTCGTTCAACAGTTACCGATAAATATTGGTTGCAAGGTTAGTAACAGAGGGTTAAGTTTACCCGGAAGTAAAGTTTTTACCAAACTTACAATTGATTCCGAAGCTCTTGAGAATCGGTAGAACTGCCCAACTGGTTAACCATCTTTTGCATGGACGATACTATTGAACATAAGTTAATATAAGCATTGCGTTATCCAATATGTGTAAATAAAAATCCGTATATTTACCATTCTGGGATATCTTCAAAATTGACGTCCCAATTGTCTGAGACAGTCTACCAAAATCCTGTTCCCTGGTAGGCCCACCGTTGTGATAGGATGAAAACCCAATATCCATGTTGACTGGTTTATTAATCAATCGAGGTCAGAAATATTACGGTATTATTCACTGTGAATAACAGTAACCTCCTTCTTAGAGGTTATTCGTCCACTGATTAACGCATTGAGTTAATGGTTCGTCATAAAAATCACTTTCGTAGTTATGTTCGCGTAGAAATAGCGATGTTCCAATTAAAACTTTCAATTACGTATTTCCTTCTTGGCTTTTAACGCGTGAAATACGGTATTTCTTTGTATGTTGAACGTTACATGAACGAAAGAACACAATGACAGTTCGAACATCAAAGATGGCAAAGAATTGTTATCTACTGTTGTATCGCCGCTGTCAACGAAATGACCAGCAAGGTGATTAAGTTAACGAGATGACTCATGCGGTTACTATACAAAAAAAATTAATAATTTCTCCTGGAAAGTCTATAGGCACCGACACCTTTACGTTGTTATACCCAAAGGAGACCAAGTTCACTGTGTGAAGCTCCAAAACTTCGCGTAAATCGATAAGTCTGAATGAATATAGTCGTCACCGTTTGTCACGGCGAACACGTTAAGTTCTATACGCGAACTGTGTCGAGATAAATAAATGCCGCTCCCATATGCGAAAAACGAGGCCATCACGCATGTGAAACCATCTTCCTTGTCATTTGCTGAGAAATTGACGGCTAGTTCTGGTTCACATTAGAAAATATCGAGTTCATATAGGTATTATCTACAGAATGCACACGGTTACTGAATATACACACGTATAGTGTAACGGTTGCAACCTTATTCTTGCTATGCTTTTTAATCCCTCTCTGTTTCACCAAAAATATCTTAAATTACCGGTGTTGCTATGAGTGGTATTCTTCGTCGCTAGATCTCGTTCCGTAGGGCGAAGAATGAAACACTGAAAGCACCATTTTAAAAATTAAAAATTAAAAGAAATATATAATATCTAAACGTACCGATTCATCAAGGGAAAAATGTATGTGCCATAAGGTTTTTTTATTCGACTGTATTAAACATTTGTCGCTTTACAAATTATATTTGCATGTTGGTATGTAGTAATAAATATTTTATTAAAATCGTCGAATGATCACATTGGTCGTTATTTGTAATATTTAAAAAATATATACAAAAGTATTTACAATGAAATGAATCAGCGCTCGTCACGCTAATAATATAGTTGATAGAAAAATAATAGTCGTGATCTGCTAATAATCAGGGTGGGTTGGCCTTAAGTTTATGAAACGATCCATCTATAAATTAAGATATTAAAGGGTAAAAATGCACACAATAAAAATCATGATCACTTATCAATTAAATGGAACCTCTGAAGTTTTAAATGCACGGCTTGGATCGGATATACATATATTGTATATATATATTATTCTATTTGCTCGTTCGTTAGAATAAAATTAAGAATAATATACAAGTCGTGTTTCTGACAAGCGTTATGATTTTAAAAACAACGATCTTATTCCACCCTGCTTTGTTCAATTACGAACACAAAAAATGGATACAAAATACTCTAATTTAAGATATGCCATGGAAATAAATTTGATACGCGTTAGATGAAGTCTTGGTATCGTAAATTAACGTATTTAGACGAACAAATTTTTGCTCAACATGAACGAAAAAAAAGCTTCAAGTCGTCCAGGTATTTCAGGGCTGAGTTTTGAAATTTACGAGCGTCTTTGATGACTTTTTTTTACAGAAATCGTAGTCACAGCAAGAAAGTTCTTATATATTTCTTACGTATGAATTCGTCAAAACTTTCGCCTATTGTCATGACCCTGGAAAAACCTACGTCAATAAATATCTTGCGCTAGCTACCATTTTCTTAATCGGACACGATACATCGTACATTTAACATACAGCCGAGAAAACGTATTTACCGTTCGCATGCATCGATATAAATGAAATGTAATATTCCTTTTGATTATCCCTCGAATCGCTAAGCATCAAATTGTCATTTGCAAATACATAGTCACTCTTTGAAATATTATTTATCGTTACACGTCGTACTTTCAGCGGATTGTGCATCGTTTAGGGCAGACGTTTTCCAAACGTTATCGTTTTAAAATCTTCCTTACTTATTTACAATATAAACACTTTCAGCAGTTGAACAAAATGATGTTCAGGTAATCAAGAGTAAACACATACTTTCACGTAAACTAATATCTTTACAAGCTGGAAAACGCCGGCACTAGAAACATACTACCTTAAATGCACAGCGTTACGTCGAAAGTTGTTCCTCGCGTATATTATACTGGTCATATAAAATTGTTTCCAATTCTCCGGTGTAAAAAGGTGCTATTAAAATTCATTATTCCAATTTATAACAATCGTGCGCACCGCTCTGTCGGTGATCAAGTTCACGATATAATACATATATAGTTGCAAATGTACTTCACTGCAAACTCGATTTCGGCTTGAATAAATTGAGGTATTCCACGTAGTGTCGCAGTAGTCGACCGCGTCCCTTTTCTCAATTCTTTGGTCATTCAAATCTTCTTTGGTTTCTCTTTCGTCCTTTTCGGTGCACCTACATATCGATACGTAATATCTCCTCCTTAATGCAACCCTCTGGAAAGATGCGATTACAATAATGAAAGTAATCGATTGGAAACCGATTTAGCATTTCAATCACAGACTAGTCTCCTCAATCGAATCCGCTCTTTGAAGCTGTCGTTTGTCGTCGATCCCTACAAAATACGTCGTCACGAGTCCTTTCGGTTTGACGTATGTATCTCCTCTGAGGTGACACTTAACACCTTGCTGTTCGAGGACAGCAGCAGTTTCCCCCGTGACCTGTATTTGAAAATTAATATAAAAAAGACATTACCATTTGAAAGGAAAAAACATTGTACACTTTTTGCTGAAAACTTAATTTTATATAGACCTGTATTTTTCCTGAAACGCCTGTCGTATCCATTCTTGACGCCATATTTACAGCATCTCCCCAAATATCGTACAATGGCTTTTGTGCGCCTACCACCCCTGCTGTTACTTCACCGTGCGATATTCCGATCCTCAATCTATTGAAAGAAGTAATCATTTACGAATTGCAAATATAATTCTATTAAAATCGTAATTACATTGAATTGTAAATTGAATTTTAAACAGCACTGATACAATATAGCGATATGTACCTATAAGGTTTCGATGTGTAAAATGATCTCGCGTTTAATTTATCTAATACAGCTATCATCTCTGCCGCAAACTGTGCCATCACTTTTACGACGTTGTCGCCGAAACTGTCCTCGCTCTCTGTGGTGCTGCGCATCGAATCACGTCGACTGGCCTCTAATCCACAAGCTGCCATATACGTGGTGCCTATAATACAATTGGCACCGTTAGTTTCATTGATTTTCAAAATATGTTAAAAAACATTTATGTATATATTCTTCGTCATTTAATCACTTGCCGGCAATTTTGATTTTTTCTATTCGACAGACGAAGTACGGTTCAAATAATAATTTGTCGAACTCGCATATAATTTCATTAAAGTCTGCCAGAATATTGCTCTCATCGATGGATACGTCAGTCAGTGAAGCAAACATGACGGCCACGTTATTATGAGCCTCGTGATACGGCTCATTTTCTTCCGTTCTGTTCATGTTTAAATAGAATTCCGCTGCGAATGAAAAAAAAAAATATTAAGCGAAATGTAATTGCATTCAAAACCTCTGGCTAGCTATTTAACTTTACATAAAAATTAGCATACCAACGTGTTCCGGTAAAATGTTACGCAGTAGCAGCTTATTTGCGTTTCTCGTGTGGAATGCTTCGTCCTGTTCCTTGTTCAATTGACGCTTCCATAAATAGTCTAATCGACTCAAGTACTCTGCCTGAATGTATTTTCATAAGTATTAGCATATACGAAAAATGCGGAATCGGAGAGACATTTATTAATTAGCTCAGGTATACTCACCTGACGGTCAATCAAATGCAAAGAAAAAGTAAGAAAAATTACGCTTAAGATATGAGCCAATCTCGGTTCTAAATTTGGGTTCCATCTTTCACCTGACTAAAATAAAATAAAACAATTAATACTGAATTAATCACTGACGACAACTAGACATTACCTGAAATAAATTCGAACGATGCACCCAAACATTCCACGAATAAAATGCCACTACTGCGATACCGATTACCAGCTTTAAGATATAATGAAGCCTTAGGAACAGGAAGCTGGTCAGAATCGCCAAGGAACAAGTCTGCGTCATTTGCTGGAAACAATCAGCGTGTCCCGTTAAGAACATAAATGCTTGGTAAAATTATTGTACAGGTGAATCTGCAGCATACAAGTACCTACTAAATAATCTTACCCAAGGTGTGGCCACGCATTCGAGGTTCGAGGTATCGGGATCGATAACGCCAGATGTCACATTGTTGCTTGCAATCTCGTCAGGATTTTTACACTCGAACTGAAATGATTCTTTTTTATTATCTATTTTCGTGTAATTTATTATGTATATTAAGTTATTTACTTACAATCATATCAAACATGGCACAAACCGCTAACATTATTGTTATTACCAAGTATAAAACCGTCCTGAGGAATGCGCTCCAAACAACCTAAAACGTAATGTACAACTTTGAATACGGTAAAAGGCACGAAAGGTATGCAAGGAATTAAATACATCACAATATTAACCTTCACGCTAGTTTGATACAGAAAATATAATAATTTATTACGCGGATGAGGAACTTGTCCTTCCTGTTCGTCATGCGGATCCTTATATCGGTTCCATGCAAAGTGCATCCAAGTTATGGGCATTAACGCTATTAAAAATAACATCGCTGTCGAATAACTAATAGTCGTGCTTAGATGCCACCTAGAAATAAATTATTCGTGTCAATATTCTATAACATCGATATGACGGTACCTACTATAATTTCTTGTAAGAAAAACATACTTGGTAAAAGAAAGCGTGGGTACCAGGTACATGAGTCCCATAAAAGCCAGGACGAAGACAGCAGAGCTAATGTAAAATTTAAAAAGTGGATCTGGTTCCTTCAGAAATGGTATCTCCCAACTCCACTGTTGAAATGTTAAGAACAATGGATTTATATGTTCCCATTTACACCATTGCCTGAAACATCGTTCATACATCGTATAATGCTACCATACAGCGCATACATTATTATAATAAGCTCTCTTCCACACACGTGATAATAGGTGTCACGTAGCTTAGCTTAAGTATTTCGTCCCATCATTGGACAGGTGGCAGATGGAACATCGCGGTTCTTCCATAAAAAAAAACATTTTCGTGCAAAAGCGTGTATTTGAGAGGAGAAGATATTCCTAACAGAAGTAGAAACGATCGATATCCAGCTATATAATTAGGTGGATACTCAGTTGCATTACTCAAACGCTCATAGCATACTGGTATTGCATGCATGCATGGAATCCAATTATCGCCGTGTGGAAGAGGTGTGAGAAATGGAGCCAGCTACAATAACTTACTCCCACTTAGTGAGAGGCATTTGCTTAATAGCATTCTCCATCTCCGCATCTGCAGCTTTGAGCATCAGGTGATAATCCCTCAAGCAGGAGTCCATAAAGTGTGTGCGACGTCTATAAGTGCCAGCGAATACGTCGACATGATTATTCATTGTGGCTGTGAGCCGCCTACTGTTTCTCGAACCAGCGTTCACGCTACTGGATCGAACGTTGTAGAATCTCACGTAATGTTTGTTAGCCGCCGGTGGGGAATCCGGAGTCATGACTGTCAAGGTGTTCTCGCTGTTCTGCAACAAGGTTCGCCTGTCAACGATGCGAAACCCTCGCCCAGAAGTTCGTTCAACGTTTAAAGAGGATATTGTCAGTGGCGTAGGAAAATTTCTCTCAACTTTCTTAAACATTGAACAATTTCCACTCGTGTTCGTTCACCAGGCTTCCTACGCCACTGGGAAATACGCACCTGCGTGGCCGGTGGCACATCGTCGGGTGTCGGAGGTGTGATAAGATAGCTACGAATTCCATATTTCTTCAGGGTCTCGTCATTCAAGGACTCGACCGGAACGCAGTCGTATTCGTCGGCGTTCAATAGGTCCAACGTTTGCTGCGTAACGTGAACCTTGCCGGGTTTTCCTGTCTGCTCCATCTTATTAGCTATAACGACATCGCGTGACCAAACATCATACTGCCACTTGTTGGCGCCTAGGATCCCCGATATTATATTGCCCGAGTGAACTCCTATTCTCATGTTTACGTCCACGCCGCTCTCACGCCGTACTCTCGCCCGCACTTCCTTGATGATCTTGATCATGTCGAGTCCTGTAGAATGTTAAAATCGAGTTACCAGTTACGTAAGCGATAATATTAAGTACAGATGCGTTCGTGATATATTTACCTAAATCTACACAGCTCTTCGCGTGCTGGGAATTCGGAGTTGGCACACCGCTCACGCAATAGTAACAGTCGCCCAAAAATTTGATTCGCAATACGTTGTGCCTTTCGGAAGCCTCGTCGAAACTGCCAAATAAATCGTTCAACGTTTCGACCAGCTTTCGTACAGGCAACGTTACGGTTAATCCGGAGAAATTCACCACGTCTGCGTACAGAATGCTTACGTTCTTGTGCGTTTCGACGCACAGATCGCTGAAAATCGAACGGATATTTATCCTTCCATACTTTTTCTACGGTTCTTGTTTTTTGAAGAATGCAATGGGTTGTAACATATTTACGTGTGCGGTCGTCCTTTGGGAGGAGGTTTCTTGTGTTCCTCGATGAACTTGAAGATATCACGAAAATCTTTCTTGATCTTCGCGGCTATGTGTTGCGGCAATATACTTCGCGTGAGTTGCTCCTATAAAACGATACAACTCTGCGGTCAGAACAATTCCTAAGTACGGTTGCGAGATTAATTATGAAATTTTCGAACAGCAGTATACCTCTTGATCTTTTTCATAATTCAAGCGCAGCGTCGATTCGACGCACTTTCGGCGATCGAGGAACGATCGTCTGATAACCACTTCATTCATAAATCTGAAGTACAATCCCAGCCCGTTCACGCAACCGAAGTATATCGTATCTGTGATAATCTAAAAATATAGACATTAGAACATTCCAGGACAATTTGAGAGACCAGTATGCATATACGATTCGATCAGCTGATGCTCTAATTACTTTGATCAACCTAAACTTTGAACATATATATATAACTAATTTTCAAGTATTTTAAGTCAGCAAACAAGCACGAGACTCTACCTTCGTCGTATAATCGAACGTGTTTCTGTAAGTGATTAACGAGAGAGTGACCAGGTAACATATGGTGGCCGTGATCCCGAGTATGAAAGCGTGTAGATTTTCCGTAAGAGGTAGGAAGACGTAGCAGGCCAGAAGTGCGTGAGTTGCATACGCTGGTCTACAAAGTAGAGGAAGAAAAAGAAGAAAACATGATTACACATGCATATACATATACAAATCATGTATAAGTCGACAAACGAGTCTAAAAGTCTACGTTTTCATTAGCAAAGAATATCAAGCGGTATTCAATTAATTGGCCACCGAACAGGACCAACTAATCAGAATGACGGGCAAGCCTAATCCACGTATCGACTAATTTCAATTTTATTTTCCGTGTTCGAATTTGCCAGAATGCAAAAAAGAAGAAACGCGAGGTCGTTTTCGCGAAATATCAAGATTCAACGCCAACAACTATTTAACTCGCGTTCGGAGTAATGAAAGATAACGATTTACGACTCGTCGAGCTTTCTTATCTCTCCTGGAACATCTCCGTTCAGAGACAATCACCATTTGCCAACAATTCGAATTAAAAGAGAGACCACTGCCCAGGGGAAACGTCTCACGGGATCGATCGCGAAAGTGCTCGCGGCAGCCAATGAGATTAATATCGATAAGTGGTTTCGCTGATCTTTCGTAACTGCGATTTCGAGGAAGTAAACCGGAGTTATGAGGTATAGAAGATACAGAGTGGCCGACGAAGGCCAGCGATGATAATTAAACCACGACCTTGCCACGATTAGCCAGGAACTTCCCCGTCTCTTATCGGCGTTACCTTATCGGTGGTATGTCGTCGGTATACACGAGGGTGTAGTACAGGGGGACAGCCAAGTCGCCGATTACCAGCAGCACCACGATTAAACAAGACAACATGACCGGAAGATAGGTGTTCCTGGCGATAATCTTCGACCTGAACGAAAGCGCGATCATAGGGCAGAGTAACGCGCTAACCACGCTGCAGACCACCACGTCCGGTACACAATTCTCGATGCTGACCTGCGGAAAAAGTGGAGCAACTTTAAACGTCCCCCCCTTTCCCACCTCCTTCTCTCCCTCTGAATACTTAAAGGTGTATTTTTGGCGATACCGAGGATCGTTACGTGCAGTGTACCCGTAATTTGTATGTACACCGTGCAGGTCTATTAATAGGAACGAAATGACCGACCGCTCCTTACCAATGGAAGATTATCGATTCAACGAAAGTTGCGATTGTGGTCTGTGTGCGGTGGAATAATTACTATTGTACGGCGTTTGGAGAACAGTTTGCGGATATATTTATTTCGTTGATGAAGTTGATTTTGGAACATGAGTTTATTCCCGACGCTCCTTTGTGTGTTGACTGGGATACGTTTGCGAGTGATATTAATAATGGGTGAAGATAAATTTGGGATGTTATTGTTCTCGTGTTTTAATGGATACGGATTTGGAACGTTTCTCGGTTTAATTCTTGCACGAAACATTGAGCCAGTCTGAATGAAGCTCGAGACAATAATATTCTTGCCAGAATGAATTATAGTAGAACTGTGCTGTAGGGAATTTAATAAATATTTCTTTGTGTTGAGTTATTAATTAATTAAGCGTTGCAACGAAATTCTCGAATCAACTGCATCTCCCAGTTTATGCACAGTTCCTGCAAATATCTCAACTTTTCGGCTTATTTGCGACGCGACGTTATAAAATCGTAGCGTGCTTGGAAAGTTCGTGCGAGGATTAATTGTTGCGCTATACGAAACGATACGCGGTATATTCCGTTGGTGATAACATAATTAGAAACGAGGGAAGAAACTTTAATTAATGCGATATGCACAGTATGCGGAACGGTTCGTCAGTTTCAACTGAATATGTACTACAAAGCGTAGACCTCATTGTCCCGCGTTCTGTTTCGCTTACCATTGTAACCAGAATCAAACAATACGTGCTTCCGAGGGCCAACTGCAGCAAAACGAAGAGCGACAGATAACCATACTGAACCCTCCTCTGGTAAACCGTGAACAGCTTCTCTAGGCTCTTGTATTTGAACTGTTTCTGAAAGTGAAAGCCCACGTGAGATTATGTATTCGGCGTGTGATCGGACCGTTGTTTGAACTTTCTAGCTTAGTTAAACGATCGTTATCATCGTGACAATATTTCTCGATATCCTAATGTTCTCGTAGATCTTCCGACATCAACGAACATTGTAGACAAAATATTGGAATTACGATTACACCGATAAGGCGATTGGAAGAATATAATTGTCCCTTGCAATTAGTGTTCGACAATGCTTAATCTGAGAATAAAAATATCTACGCTGTTTGTTGATTAATGTCCGATATCTCAAGCAACGGGATGCATGAACATTATTTTGCAATAGATATTTCAACTTTCTCGTCGAGAAACATTCGAGTTAGATGCACGATGCAGCACGCTTGCCTGCTTCGTTAACTCTCAAACTACTTGCGGATCAAAGCTCTCCCGCGATTTGATTAATCTGACAATGAGTGCAATAACGATAGAAACCAAGGATGCACGCACCGAGAAATTGAATACCAAATACAAATAGGAGGGTAGATTTGCATACGAAAATAGCGTTCTATTTGGAAACTGACCGAGAGTTACAAGTGGGCGCAACTGCTCTATTACCGTCGATCGGTCGTTTGAAATAAAACCAGTCTTTGTGTACTTGTGTACGTTCCACGATCAAGCGTGCAGAGACCAAATAGAAAAGTGTGTACCACTTTAAATCAACGTGATTATATCGGTTTCGCGAGAACAGGTTTCGCATGGTTTTACGACTAGAACCGGTTGCAATGCATCATCCTTTGCGCAAACAAAACACGCTAATATCGTTCAATATAATAATAATAATGTTACAGGCACAAGAGACACACGTGTTCATTGCATCGTTCATTCCACGAGTGATTTATCTTACCCGGCCGTGCAATTATGTATTAACCGCACCAGTGGAAGAATCTTCGTGCTATCTGTCTACTGTAAAATTCCAGCCAGTTCGGGGTGAACGCAGGAAAAATCCTTCGACGTTCCCTACGCTCTCGTTCTATACGGTAACACGTGTAATCGCGTCACGGTGTAACACACTCCGGGCCCACGCAGAGGGCCGCAAAGATTCGCGAACGGCCACGATCGATCAATAATCACTAAGCCGAGCCGCAAATCCCAAAACGAGCCGCACTCGGAAAGAATCGCACCTGGAACGGTGAGAAACGATACCACCACCGCACCACTTCCTCCCGGTTCCACCGAAGGACACGATCCGGCAAGTCGATCCCAAACTCCCCCTCGCGACACCGTCGAACAATTTTTATCCGTAGAAAATTATTCGCGAACTGCCCGATTAATCGAAACGCGGTTGCTGCTTCATCGAAGAATCAGGGAGCCGCGAGTGATCGCGTGTACGTGCCTGTATCCCCGGCAGTCACCGGCTGTCTGATGCGAAATCGACGCGTGCACAGTGGCCAACGTGAATTATGTGGCCAGTAAAGCACGACAAAAATCGGGCAAGTGTCGTGGGGCGCAGCCGCGCCTCCACCTTGTTACGCCGTGTCGTCTTTTCGCGATCCCTCGCCCCTGGTAAGCACCGGTGCCAGAAACCCGTGTACACGGACCTCTCCATCGGGAAACGAACGGGTTCCCGTCTGCGTTTCGCGCGTGCGTTTTCGCCAGGCAGCTCGCCGCGAACCTCCTTTCGTCCGGTCCGGCGAATATTGATCTTCAATCTCGAACTCGGGCCCCGACCACCTTTTCCACCCTGTCCTTTTCCCCCTTTCGTTCAATCGTCACGGTGAGTGTGCGTTCTTTGGTTTGCCGGCGGTGCACGGATCGGTAGATGTACTAAATGGGGTAATCCACTGTTTCTAAGATCTCGCTTTTATTGCTCGTCGACGCGTTCCATTCGGCGTAACGATGATGGATCTGCTATTGCTCCGGCAATTTTATTGTTCGGTGGGAGGACGATTTTATTGGGCTATGCAAATGGACCCGTTAATTTGAGACTTACTTAGTAGATACTACCGAGGTACGTGTATGATATCAAATGATATAGCTAAGCAATATGCAATTCACTAGCCAACGGTGCTATTTTATTTAAACTTTGTAAATCGTCGGTAAATTTTGTTCCGACTGTACTTGAATGGCTTTCTAAATATATTTCGGTTTATAAATCACTATCGATTTTGATGCAGCACCCGATACTGCGTGAATGTTAAGATAAAACTTGCCGAAGCTTGTGTCAAAATAAGATATTAAAGAAATTCTAAAACAATGAGAATCGGAATCGCCGAGGAGATAAATTTACATTGAAATTGAGTAATAAGTGAAAACAATTTTTCGCTAAAACAGAACACGAGGAAACTTCAAATGTTTTCCACGAAGAAAATGGAAACTTACGTATCTCAGATAACTGCGAGGACGACCAAAACTAAAAATTCGTCTCCCTCGAAACATTGTGCCCTAACAATGAGTCACTCGAGTCTGGAAATTTCATTTCCGTAGGCGGCACAATTTATTCTAGACAGGGTCGGCGATATCTCTTAAATAGAATCGATATTGCGCGAAGGATCGAGAGATCAGAAAATATTTAGCATTTCTGTGGACACACGATTAGAACTTTCGATAAAATGCCACGTCGATAACACACTCGCTGCAAAATGTTTGAAAACTTTGCGAAACGATAAGGACGCTTAGAAGAAAACGAAATTAATCGTTTATCTGCCTGTCGAAATTAATTAGCAGCGTTACCAATTCTTCGTTGCACAAGAAATGGGGAGAAAAAACCCGAACGACCAATAAAGACATCGTCGGGCGTACTTTCAAGCAAGATAACTTTTCAACACTTAAAAATCCACTTGGCGCCGGTTGAAAAATTCGATGAATCCACGCATCGTTGGATTACGACGAAGGACGCGATCCAGATTGAATCATTTTTCTCAGCGAACTGCGCTTATCGGGTACGCTTGTTGATACAAGCACGATATTGTAACAAATAGGCTATTCACGCCATCGACGTTCGTACGCGGAAAAAAAATGCAACTTTTCCCATGTAATAATCACAGGAGGTGGAAAAAATGCGATATAACATCGCGCTACTCTTCAACTTGTTCACATAAACGCCTGCATATAGCGAGAAAGTCATCGAGATCTGTCACGATAGATAAAATCGTCGATAAAACAATTGCAATTTCAGGGAAATTTTCGCGATCGCTCGTACACATTAACGAGCCCCCATACCCTTCACCGTCATTCCAACGCCGTCCTTATAATTTAATTATCGGGCGCGGGCTGACTCTTTCGCGAAACGTGTGAAACACTACTAAACAGGTGTGGACATTTATCTACGAAATCTATCGCCGGCGGTACGAAAATCGAATACCTATTACATTAACGTCGTTTCGCCTTGCTTGTACCGCGAATAATTCGAAGTTCGATTACGAAACAGTATCTCATAGGTGCTATCTTCGAACGTTAATAATATTATACCAGAACATCGACGTAGCATCCTTCCAGTCGGGACACTTAATCGATGCTCGATCAATCTTGAATTCCAGTTGAAACTCGCCAGCAAGTTCCGCGGTATATACATATAATTGATTCCACGAGTCGCTTAGCGCGTCGGCGATTATCATTAGAATTCGAACTATCGAGCGTATTACCCTTTCTGGTAGGAAAATTCTCGCGTGTTTCCAATTAAGACCGTCCCACCTATTGAACGACACGCGATAAAAACAACGATCTTCACCGCGAGAGATATGTACATGTATACCCTCGTTCGAATTCTTTGCGGTGGCAATCATCTACGATGTACGCCAAAGATCGAACATTATCGAGCCATCGTCGATCACGATCTTACGTAAAATCTGCACTCACTCGTAAATTAGACCATGTCCATTCGTCGAGACTGTTCGGCGAGACGATCCGACCATCGTCCACCATCTGCAGAGAATTCAAGGATGCACGAGTGACCAGTTCCACGTCCATCTTTTCACGCGGGCCAATCTCGAGTTCGATCACTTCTTCTTGCTCTTTCTCTTCCCTTTTCGTCCCGTCGATCAAAAAGACTCGACGAACAACGACGTGAATGTCCACGACGACCACGACGACGGCGACGGCTTTACCGGTTCACTTCGATCCATCGCGGCTAGAATCCACGATCAGACTGATCGTACGTGAAAATGACTCACCCCGAAGCGACTATTGGCACACTGGCCGTGTGCTTCGTGTTCTCCTGTGGCCACTGTTAAAGCACCACCGTTAGCGCTATACCGTTTTATCGTGATAAGGGAAATGGGCCACTCTAATCGCTCCCTTCTCTCCTCGTTGCCGTGGACGGTGTCCAGCTATCGCACGGCTACGCTCTTCTAGCTTCAGAAGCTCGGCGCAGACACGCGATACCTGGCTGCCACAGGGGATAGATACACGTGACCGTTGGTCCGAGATCACGACCGCGAATTCATTCTTGCGCCGGTTTCACCTTTTATGTACGTGTTGACAATGCCCGCCTGTTATTTTGTCAATGGAGCTCCTTTGCGATTCCCCGAAACCTCCTACGTTCGACGCTTAATTGGCGTGCGTCTGGCCACGACGGTGATCGTTCACCACTGAAAATAAAATGCCAGTGTTTGTGTGAGCGTGGGGTGTGTAATCGTTTCCTGTGGAGGAGTCGTTTTGGGAACGCCGCGAGGGAAGACGCGGGGTTTTTCGATCATTGCAAGTGGGAATTGCGCGTGAGAAAATTTGTGCGTAGAGGGTGTTATCGAACGATGCGCCATGGCGGATGCTTAATTATCGTTACAGAGGTGGACGACTTTCTCTATTGGATTCACGTGTGGTTGCTTTCACGTTGGCGGTGGTACGCGGTTCAGAAGAACGAAGAAACGCTTCTGGAAATTTCACATAGTCGAGTTTCATCGGGGATTCTCGTTCGAAGATGATTATTCATCGTTCATCGATCTCAATTCCAGACCTGTTCCCAGGTAATTCCACGGCATTGGGATCTCGACGGGCTGACCGTGACTGAAGTTTCGTATAAAGGCACGCGCGACTGATATGAATCTTAAAAGCGAGGTTTCTTTGCAACGTGCACGGTATTCTTGTAACGATTTCCCTTCTCCAAAGAAGCCCACGATTGCTCTTGATTCAGCCGCGCTGAAGATTTCGTTGACGACCGACGAATTCGATTAAAGGGACAAGAAATGTGTGGACATCGAGTTTGTAGAATTTGCTCATTGAACAGTGATGAACGATTATCCTGAACGAGAGAAGAAACGAATTTGGGACCGAGCCCCCTTGTGTTTCTCTTTCCAGTCTGTCATCGAGAGCGAAAGTAGTATTTACCTGCAAGCAACAGCCTGGTCACTGCGTCTGGCACGACACGCTTGAATACTCCTTGCTACCGGAAATACAATGCGTGTAGTCACGTGTACCAATTCGCGTACAGCCAATTAAGGGGAGGTTCCAAAGTATGAGTGTAGAAAAAAGTTCGTTTTCCCAGAATTTTTCTACAACAAAATATACAGGACAATTTATAGTTTTCAATATCTTATTGTATATCTTCTGAAGATATAAAAAGTTGTATAATTCTTTCTTCTTATGCTGTTTTCCGTACTATAAAGAGAATGTATTTTTAAACTGCATGAAATTTCGAAGGCAGTGAACCTCGAAAAGTAAAGGAAACAATTTTCTTTTGACCATTTTCTGACACTTTCAGCTCAAAGAAGTGAAGTCAAAGAAGTGAAAAGCCAAAAGAAAATCGACTTTTTTTTCATTCAAGCCCCGAACCTCCCAGTAAACATTGGCATGTGCGGTCCAATTATAAAGATAAGCAGCAAATCGTTTTAATATATAGCTACCATGCATTCGATCTTTAATATTCCTAAGTACATATAACGAAGATCTTTGGAATACTGAGAATACTAACATTTTCAAGCCTCGAAAGAAGAAAGCAAATACCTGATGAAAATCTTACATAGATTAGTTTACAGTAAAATAACGTTGTGTATACCTTACGTCTCTGAAGTGGATATAACGATCTACAGGACTTGCGTTGCAAAATACAATTAGCCAGTGTACAACGGCAATGCAAAGTATCAAAGTGACAACGTCTAGATCCGCAGAAATGTTAGTGCACGTTAACAGGGGTTTTACTTGCACACGCGCGAATAATCGCGAATCATGGAAGGCGAGTAAAAACCACGGTGACCTCCCACCGCGTCTACAACGAGACAGACGTCTCTTAATCGTCGAATCATAATTACATCCTGCCGTTGCTGCTTTGTATGCGAGTGATATCGTGGACACCTCATAACTACGCGGCCTTCCAGATCGTTCCAGCGACCAAAAGCCGATCGGTCCATTAAATAAACGGCTGTCGAAGAAAGGATACGATTAGCCTGCTTGACGCAGGATGTTGTTCGCATTGCTAAACAAATTATTAGGAAACGCGACGAATGTTGTGCCATTCGCGGCTACCTCGTTAGAACCATTCGCTCACATGACTTCATCGTTCAATAAACATTCATCGTTTTTAGAGTCTCGATAATTTATGCGGCTATTCAACGGATATATTATGCGTGGAATATATGTATATGGCGTGTGTTTTCCTCGTTGCTGGTAGAACTAGATTTTGCATCGTTGTTACAGCTAACATGATCGATCAATCTTCTTTCAATGCAACATGCTCGACGATCACAGCGAATTGAATGAAAAGTTACGATCCTCGTACGATCATACCTTTTCATCGGTCATATTTCTGACAGAGTCATCGATGATCGACTGATAATCGCGTTGTTAGATTAACAACCGAATAATCAGGCAATCGGCTGAATCATGCGATTGATGGTTCCTCGTGTACATAATTACCGTGCAGAAAAAGAAAAAGGGAAACAGTGCCTGTCTCTTTGTGATATCATAACGGGAGAAAAAGGAGATAGTTGTTACGACATAAAATCGGTGGCTGTGTAAGATAATCGGTTCATTCAATTTACTATTGGCCCAACTTGAATGAAGTGTAAACCACAGCAGGCGAAAATTCTATACTCGTAAAAGGGAATATTATCGTGAAATACTTAATGCGTACCAACGATGCGAAATTGTGACATAAAACTTCAGTGATACGGTGCATAATAATGAGATGAATGCGTGTACGAGGGATCAACTATAGCGCCTGTGCACATGTATCCAGCAACGCTCGTACCACCCCTGATAAAACAGAAATATGTTAAAACATGTCGAGGAACTCTTGGCGTAAATACTATGCAGTATACCACTGCCTCCAATTCTTTTTCTGTACTTAATTTGGGGACTTAACTTTCACTTACCCAAATTATAGAAAAGATATATTATTCCCTGTATCGTGGTTCTAATATCACGCACAACTATCCACCATAGCGCGCACGATATAACGTTTCCACTATAATGTATAATACAGACACGCTCTCGCACAATTCATCGATGAATCGTACGATTTAACCGCGTTCAGCCGTCGCGCGCAATAAGCCACTTTCGTCTGACGAAACTTTCCACTAGCGATATCTCCATGAAGCATGGTAAGCTCGACAGGTACACAATCGAGCCACAGGCATGGGTCGTACACCTACGGCTCCTTTTCGATTCGAGTCATGGTGGAGACTACAAGGACACTCGCCAGCATCAGCCACTCGATATAATGTCCACCTACAGGGTGTCCAAAAATTTCGCCACTTGTTCGATATTTGGGCATCCTAAATGATTGTTTCAGCAGGCTCGCTTGAGTTGTTTTTATGGCGCATACGTACGTACAGTATATGTGTGTATATCCGGTTTGCTGGTAGCAGTGCGTGCGAAGCTATGCTCGACTGCACGCTTTTCTTGGAAACGTTGAAATTTCAAAATCCAGATTTGCAACGCTGAGCTTTGTTCGCAAGTTAAATCTGTCGGCGTTCCTTCGTCCACGGGAGTAAGCGTCTATTTTATGGTCGATAAATCATAATTCGAGCAGAAATCGAATGTATCGATTTGGTAGTATAGAATGGTGCGAACGCTTGATTATTTGTGAATCGATCGATATTTGGAGTTTGAACATCCGGTTCCGAACATTCTTCGCGCCTAATCGCGGCTGCGATATATCGCGAACGAGATTTCCGCTTATGTAGCTTTCAATAGCAGGCATTCTTATGCTTTCCAAACATTGGAAATACAGCTGTGACGAATCGTCTGAAGTTTGGAATCTAAACAGTGGGAAAAATGCTTGCTGCCTTTTGCTGTATACATCGGTGTAGAAATGCGCTTAATTTTGTATACTCTGAGTATGCAGGAGCGTTACCTGTGGGTATACGCACAGTCAATCATCGATGACTAATTCGCCCGGCTCAATGACACGAAAAGAACCTCGATAACATTTTATGACTTCCGCCGTCTCGATGCCGGAAGGTTGTCGATCGACAGGTTTGTATGTATGTGCGATATACGAAAACAAGATGTCATCTGGTCGTGCCACTTATTACGAACAGTACACGTGTACAGAACACTTTCACTAAACGTGCCAAACACAGATGATAGGAAATATACTTCATATTTAAATCTTCAAGTGGTTACCCGGCATCCTCTTATTTGGTGGATCATTTCAATCACGTGATATTTCAAGTCTGTTCGGTCGATAATGGGGAATTACTTTTACTTCTTGCAATTATGGTAGAAATTAAATTAATGTTACTGACGTTCTTTTATGTATATAATTTCCTCGTAGTATTGTAGATCATTGTCAGTAAAACACAGATCATACGATCAAATTTGTATTACTGAATATCGAGAATGAAGTGTTTACACAAGTGATTACATATTTTTGCTCACTCAACGTGCAGCGACGAAAATGTTTCATATTTTTTCCGACACTCCGATTTTGAAGTATATATTGATTGGATCTTTAAATAGTTTAATTTGGAACTCACGTGTACACTTATGAATATGTTTGTTCAGAGATGTTCAAAAGTATTTTGGAACTTGTTTCGCGGTAAATCCAATATGTCGATAATGGTGATCTCTATTAGTTGTTCTCCAGATGTTTGGTCTGAACGTTTTATGGAATGCATTATGATCTTCATTATTGAATGTTTAATATTAAATGGACGAGTTTCTATTTTCGTATTTCTTTCCAGCAAAATTATTTTCGGATGATTATTTATAATTATATTATTCAGTTCTAATAAATTATATAAAACACTTTTGCTTGCTATTTTTCATGAACACTGCACGCCGTTAAGGGTTTAGCTTTAAACGAGCTATTATTTAAATAAATTTCTTATTACACATTGCACAATGACGCTACCTTCGTCTTTTCACGGACGGCAATCAAACACGTTCGATCGACTGAGTACTGAGTTATCTCGTGATTTTTAGATAAAGTATCGATTGTAATACAATAAAGTTCAACATTCCATTGCAATAAAAGCGCCGAAAGCATAATACATATATTACTTCATTTTTGAGGCTGTTTAAAAATATTGAGTTCATATAAGGATAATCTTTTAATGCATACACGTTAAGTGTGGTAGAATTGCACGGACATTTATGACGGCACAGAACATTTCAATAATGTAATTTACATTTCGCCATCGAAAGAAGTACAAAAGTTATTTATAAAAAGGATATAGTGCAACAAATTTATTCTTCAAATAATACATTTATGTTCAATGTATACATACAATGATTCATGTTATATGCAACATTTTTGTGTACAAACATGAAACATGATAAACAATATTTGTTTTTCAGTATAACATATTCTTATGACAACACTTGTAACAAGCGTTTACATCGCTAGTTTCTTAAATCTCCGCGATTTGCAATAAATTAATTACATCAACTGTACTGATTAGAGTATCTCGATCTTAAATAATGCCACTTTAAACAGTACAAAATTACGCGATATATTGCATGCATTTATTAAAATAATAAAATGAAAACAGAAATTTCTCATCGTAAGATCACGTTAACACTGTTAATTGTATTGTGAAACGCGGGCATCATAAGGCTGAAATGGAATATGCAAATGTATTACATCATTGACGCGATAATTGCACTTACTGACTGCCAGATGATGTACGAGTATAAAAAAAATAGACTTTCCATAATAAAGACAATTTTTAAATAACAGACATCTATATATACATACATATCTATATATGTATATATCTATAAAATTACAACCTAGTGTAACCAGTACAGATAACCGTAATTTGTTACATATAACTTAAAAACACGAGCAACGGCTCGTGCTCATTAATTTCGTTGCGATGAAAATATTTTCATCTTTCAGTCTGTGTGCCCCTTGCAATACGAAACAATCCAAGATAAATGTTTTCGAGCCTCTGTCGGGACCTAAGAAAATATGCGTTGAATATTTGTCGTGACTTCTGCTGGAAGTTCAGAATACATGGAATTCCATTCATTTGGGAAATCTCGCTGTGCAGATTTAATGAATTCCATTACAATATTTTTTGACTCTGCATGAAAAAAGGAATATAAGTATATACATATATATAAATATTCTACTCAGTATACGCCCTGTATTACAATATTAAATAATAATACAAAAAAATATGTTATATAGTAACATACCGTCGTCAATAGCTTTGTCCTCGTGTAATACGCTGACTGCAACTTTGAGTAATATCTCCATATGTGGTCGTAAAACAGGATGACCAGCCTGATACAATATTAATATACTTTTGAAGACTGCCTTATTTTCTTCAAAGTCTTCTTTTAATGGTAACTGCTTAACAAAAACTGGAAACACTTGATCAAGTGGTAAATTGCTATAATTAACGATGATAAGTCGAGCAATTGCTCCGACAACATTATCACGAGCGCCAGCATGAGATTCCTTGGCAATCGCGCCAGATAAAATTTGTAAAATATCGGGATAATGACTATGATATTGTTGTTAAGAAAGATAGAAAAAAGTAAAAATTTTTACAAGTGATTCGAAGTAACACAATTAAAGGATACGAATAAACTGCATCTTTCCCGTGTAACGCAAGTTCACCAATTCCATATATTACATTGTTACGGACTTCGGCACTTGGATCATTTGTGAGCCTCAAAAGGGTAGGAAGAAGCTGAGGAACAAATGCAGCGACCGTGTGTTTAAGTCCTGCGAAACATTCGGAGATTGTACCAACTGCAAAAGATCTTTGGGCTTCAGATCTGTTCTTTTTCTGAAAATATGAATCAACTTTGAAATTGTAAATAAAACGATAACACCAGGCGTATAACTATATTGAATTAGAATAAATACCAATCTTTCTAAGAGCAATGGTAACACGGTTTGGAAATAAAGCGCAAAGTCTGCAGGTGGAATTACTTTTCCGAAACTAGATAACACGTCGCCAGCACATTCAATCAGTAATTCATCTTCTTCACCTTCAGCATCTAGATCGTCTGCTTCATCTTCCTCTTGGCATTCCGCTTTTCCTGTTGCAAGCAATTTTCTAGTTAGATACTAATCTATCAAGGTGTTAAAAATACAATTTGTATTAAACATTTACCTGACATCACTTCCGTAACAGAATTCATTATAGCATCTATATGACCTTCTCCAATAAGAACATCTGCTTTTATCTCTTTCAAAAGTTCTGTATAGGCGTCTAAACCACTAATAGCTACAGTTCGTTCATCGCCTACTCTTATCACTTCCGATAATTTTGGAATAAATATAGAGAGAGCTTTTAATAGCTTTTCTCTTCCCTCGTTGGTATTAATCTTCGAGAAGTTAATACAATACTGTACAAGAGCATCAACGGAGGCTTTACGTATATCTTCTTGCGGGTAGTTAATCAATTTGAAAGTTTCTTCAAACGATTTCTCGAGATACGGCAAGAATGCTTCGCTAAAAGGGAAAAGCTATAAATGGCAGACAAATCAAATATGGTAAAAATTAATGGGGAAATTATTCAATATTTTACCCAGTATTCTCGGCAATTTCTTTTAACGCTAATATTGCTTCTTCTTTTTCCTCAATGTATGCATTCTCGACAGAGTAACCCGCTATGTCATCATCGTCGTTATCATCTTCGTTATCTGTGTTTTCTATGTCTTCTTCATCATTTTCATTTTCGTTTTCACTGAGATCCTCGTAAACGGGGAAGGCAGATATTTCATCCTCCTTAAAATGGGGCTGTTGGAAACAATACAATTATCAATGTAATCATTGTACAGAAATTTGTACATAGTAGAATTTACATGTTATAATTTACATACCACTATGCCGTCTGAACTCTGTATCTTTTCTATTATATATTCCACGATTTCTGGCAATGCACTAGCCATATCCTTTTTCGTTACGGTACTAATCGATGCAAACAATCCGAAAATTGACTTTTTCAAATCCGGATCGTCTGTTTCTTTCAACAGTTTCATACCAAAATCAAGAGATCTAGCCGCCAAGGGTGCAAAGTTTGCATCCCCTATGGTTCTTGCAAGTACTCCAAGTGTATCTATAATACCAATTAATTATTAGTATGATAAATAAGTTTCGTGTAAAATTTGTATATGTTTCAATTGTACGAACCAACTGCTTGTACTTGAAGACACATGGTTTCTCCTGTTTGTTTTTCTGAAAGATAACCATCTAAAATAGAGACGATCCTTTCAAAGTATGGTAACATATGCTCTTTACTCGCTGTCGCAGCTGAACCTATGGCGCTTAGAGAAAGTTCCCTAACATGAACTGGAGTGTCCGTATTCAGAATCTCAAAAAGCCTTTCCATTAATGTTGGTAAATATGGCAAAAGACTTTCGTTCAAATTTTCGCAGAACATTTCCAAAGCATAAAACATACGGTCGATTGAGGGTGGCTCCTTTTTTTCTTGCTTAATATGCGCACATATTTGACCTAGGTATTCAAATAGAACTGGTAACAATTCGGAAGAGTATTGGGAAATGTCTGGCTGTAAATGTTCGGAAAATTGACCAAGCGCGAAAAGAGCTGCGTTGCGTACTACAGGTACAGTCTCCGTAATCCCTTGACATGTGCAACGCAAGAAAGATTCAAGATATTTCGTACGGATATATTCTGAACAACCCTCTGCTAATACGGCCATTGTCAAGTATGACGCTTTCTTTGCATATACGTCCGTGCCTTGAAGACTCGGCTCTATATATTGCAACTGTAAAATGATGAAATATAAAATATTACATTTTTTCCAACAAAAACGGAACAAAAGAAATTGACAAGGTAAAATGGGAAATTATACCAATGGAGGAATTAGTTTTTCCGGAGGTAAATTAAGTGCTAGTAAATCTAAAGTTTGAGCGGCACAAGTCACAAGTGTATTGTCGTCGTTTTCACCTCTGAAATAAACCTCATCATTGTCGTCATCGGGACGTGTAGACATTAAATTAAACAAAATATCTGAAAAATTGTATCAATAGATTATATCATTTCAAATATATGAAACTATTTCACATTCGTATGTCTTACCTAGAATGGGTTCGACGAGTTTATGTTTGATCATGACTTTCTTTTTGGTTCTGACCAGCCAGCCAATAAAACCGACTGCTTTAACTCTAAGAGCATCGTCTAATGATTTATTACCAGCAATAGCAAGGCACATACTAACGAGAGGTTTCACATGGGGGGCGATCACAGCAATTACATTCTCACACAATTCATCTAATAGTTCGAAACATTCGTTAGCTCTATCTTCATTAGTGGTAGTAAGAGTCTGAATTGTGGTCATTACTTGTGGCATCATTTGATGATAAGCATTTACCATCTACAAAAAACAGTAATTTTTCTTAAGCACAGTTACTTCTGCATTTTGTTTATGTCTTTAATCCCGTTGTAATCATCGTACGCGACTTACCATTTGATTACCTTCGACCAAAGGAACAAGGTTCTGCATTATTCTCAAAACATAATATGCTACAGGGCTTCCGAAATCTTGCACACTGTTTAATGTTTGTCCCAAAAGAATTGTCAGTGATTCGGCGTGCGTAAGGTATGCATCTGGCGCCACTTCGGTCATAATTGACAAAGTATAGGTGCCCAACTAAAACAAGATAATATCTTACAAACACGTTCTATACAAAGCCATGAAGCAGTTCGATATTGCACCTCTTTGTCCAATAAATTTTCACTAGTGACTAATTGTTGTACAAACTGTAAGACTTCCGGCCATCCATTATTTGGCAATTCGTGTCTTACAATTACACCTATTAATTGTGCAATTGCATTCTTCACAAATTTCTCTGGTTCGTTGACTAGTGCCTAAAATGGAATACAAATTGTAATACAACTTGGGCACACCTTCGGTGGAATACAATTATAAAAATAAAGTCTCTTACCTGCAAGAGTATTGGTTTCAGTTCGTTGCGTATGTGCTGCGGTAATTTCAACCATTGCTTTCCTTTGCCGTAACGCTTTCTAAGTAATACAGCTGCATATTGTCGTATCTAAATTCATATAGTTGTTCGTTATAATAAATTTATAACGTAAATAAAATTTTTATCAGTGAAAATCAATACCTGGGCATTTGTAGACGATACGATCAGTTGGCACAGTGCAGGTGTACTTTCTGGTTTTTTAAAAGCTGCTCTGAGTTCTGCCGTTCCCTATAAATTTTTTTGTCAAAGTCTTATCTAGTTATGTGAAACATAATGAAATATCTCCGTAAAAGATCACGAACACTGTTCTAACAAACAGATCGCTCGATCAGCCTTACTTAATAGAGAAACTCAAACGTTACATGGCATGCATACTAAATATATAGGTATATATTATAATAACTGGTGTAAAAGATATAGCATAAGAAATATGGTATTCAGTTAATTTTAAATATATAACTTTGCAGATAGGTCCAAATCGGAATCGTATCATTCGCTAAAAAACGCAACGCTGAAAAATGACGCAAAATTTAATTTTAACTAAAGTGGTTATCGATAAGGGCAAACACGTGCTTTTAATATCGTGAAATTTGTGCCCATCGCAATTGTCATTTCTCCAAATATACCTGCTGTATCGTTGCGTTGTCGGCTACAAGCAATTTCAATAGTATTTCCTCCATTATCGATGTAATTATTATTAACTAAAATATATATCTGGCAGAATTTCCGAACAAGTTAGCCGGCTGCCTTCTATCGCTTTTCTGACCTGTTGGTGACGTCTGTAAAATACTGCAGCGAGCATGCGCGGCATTCTAATGTATAAACAGTTCACAAATTTCCTTAAATTAATATGATGGAATCAAATGATGCTCGTTTTTGAGAAATATAACGAATTAAAATTTTTCTCTTAATTATTATCAGAAACCGCGGGAGATTTTCTTTTCCTCTAAACCTAAATGTCATTATGAAATGCACAGTAGTTTTTTTTGGATTGACTGTACCAATTATATACTACTTAACGTAGATGGCGCAACAAGTATTACGACAGATAAGGTATACATAGAATAGATCAATCTTCCAATGCATTTATTTGTCGTCTGTTTTGCGGAGCTTTTCAGTCTCATTACCATTTCCATGGCACGTACAACGTTACCAATAGATTATATTACGATAGGAATTAAAACGTAATTCAAGTTAAGAAAAGAGACATAAGATAACAGTAGTTTGCCGGAAATACTTTACTTATTTTATAATTGCTACTATATAATGCTACAGACATTTTATTACACAATTGTGTTTAGTATTACTAATAAATATATATGTTTCCTATTATTTAAGTAATATCCATACTGTGACACTTGCAATCAAAAATATTCAGTTCGATACGATCGTGTATCGATATTTAAAAAACATTGACCGTAATGGAAGATGCCCATATACATACATATCGGTCCCAAATTTCATTTTTTTGCAATATAGTTTACATTTAACATAAGTATTATTAAAATATTTACTCTTTTTATGCATTTATCTCTAGAGTCAATTTTAATGTGTTTCATAGCGTCTTTTTTATTTGATTGCGTCTCTATCGTTTGCTTCCACAATCGCAAGAATAATCGATCTTCGATTGTTGCGACGCTGACAAGCGGGAATGCGCAGTAGCATACTGACGTGCGCCACAGTGTCAAACGATCCTGCCAACCGGTAAGAATTTCTTACATTTCTTGTAGAAATAAATAGAACTGTATGAATACTAGCAATATATCTGTATTGAAGTATTATTCATACAACGTATAAAACTAGGACGATATACAATCGTATTGTAGATAAGTGACAATATGAAATAGAAAGGGGTGAAATGAAACTTCTACTGTAGATTCTGCAAAAATTTAACATGGCGTCAGGGCCGTTCCTAGATTGTTGCCCGCCCAAGTGCAAGAACAATACCTAATATTAAATTAAACTAATTCAATATTAGTCAAAATTTTGCATATACTAATCGGTTTGCGGCTGCCCCTGGGTATGGCCGCCCAGGTGCGTGGGCACCTTTTACACCCCCGTCAGAAACGGCTCTGCATGGCGTAGTAATAAATTTATAACGTTGAAAAATTATATAATGTTCCTGGTTGTCTCGTGGTAAGTATTTTCTCGTGGAACAAATATTATTCTGTGACAACATTCTTAATTATAAGATAAAAGTATCTATCAAATTAGCTGCGATTTTTAAAACGGCCCTATTTGTAGAAAAATACAAAATTTTCAGAAAAATATCAGCGCATGAAAAAATGTTCATTCTTTGAGTCTTGTTTGTTTAATCGATACGTTGCTACTCGATAACTGGCGAGAAGTCGCCGCATTGCACGTTACTAGAATAAGTATAATTTATCGTGAATAAAAATATGGATGGGAGCAGTGTATGTTCGCGAAAGTCCAAAAAGCATAAAGCAAGTGATGAAAGTAATGAAAGCCTTTCGAAGTCAAAGAAAACCGATACGAGTTTGGAGTCGTTTACTGCGCCCGATACTTTCCCTTCTAACTTAGCGTTCAGATTGTGTCGAAAACCGCCACGTAGCTATAAAACGTAATATAAAATTTGTCCCAAAAGATTAAAGCATTGTTAAATAAACAGCAAAGAAAAATCTAATATATTTGGAAATCTCGATACAGGGGGAAAAATGAAATACCTTTCTTTAAGCCACACAAGAAGTTGCTCGAAAAGATCGAATATAAAGTGGACCTTCGTGAACCTTTGGTGAGAATATATTGAAATATCTTTCTGCCCTCATACTCAATGGAGCAGAATATGTGTAACGAAATTATTCTCGTAGACTGGGTTCAGTGCTCAACAAGAAAAAATTAGGAAACAGACATGCAAACCGAGTATTTCGTTGGACGAACCGAAGGAAAGTAATGCGCTTATCAAAGGTGTTTTATCGCTTTAGTTTTTTCATACCACCTAGCTTCTTTCTCTCTAAAAGTATTTAATATCTTTTATTTTGTCGAATCTCTAGGTCTCGAATCCAGCGAAAGAGTTTCTTGGGACGTTCAGAAGTATAAAAAGGAGAAAGATATCAACGCCCCTATATTAGTCGATCAATTGGAATTAATTCAACGATTACGCGAAGACCCGAGTATAGGATTTTATTATATGATTTATGCAGTAGATCGATCATCTAAATATTTCACTCCTTACGCACTAAAGTGAATAGCTTACATTTCCGTTCGAACTTAAAAGATCGTTAAAAAGTGCAAGAATAATTGACTGCGATCTTTTTTTTTAGAGTTGTTGACTATAAAGATCTGGATGATATTTTCATGACTATCAGTGCCAGTGGAGTAACCCAACATAGTCCAGACGAAATGCATTTCACTCCTATAGAACAATGGGAAAGAGAGTATATGTTCTATTTAAAATTATTAAAAGTATGTAATTTCATTTCTAAATTTCTCATTTATAAATTAAACAATCTCATTTTATCGATCATTTTGTTCTGACTCTGCATAATTAATTCTTTTTAGATAAGGATATTCGTTGTGTTCCAAACGTGGAAATCTTTCTACGTTTGGAAGATGTCTGTTCGTTATAAAAAGTTTGTTAAGGCGAAGAATTATTTGGAGGAGAATCTCTTTATATCAGACCCGATACTCAGTAAAGCGTTATTAGAAATTAAGTCAATGTGTTCGATTTTCCTCGACTCGAATTTCTTCGATAATAGTGTTCTTGAAAAGTTATTACTTTTCTACTTTGTAGAAAAGCAGGTACGTTACAGAAATATGCGTTTATAAGAAAAAATATTACTTCATTATCGAAATAATTTATTACAGTTAACGAAACTGGAATTAGTTAGAAATAAGTTAGATGAGTATAGAAAATTGGCTGTAGATATTGTTGATAACGCGTGCCTCGGAGCCCTATTAAGAGCTGGCTATACACCTGACGATTCTAATATAACGATAGAACAAACAGCCTATGGAAAGCTTGGTACTGTTTTAAGAACAATGATTGATTTTTTTTCGCATCACCGATAAACCAGTGTACGAGTCTCACTTAATTGCGCAGGTGAATTTGGTGCGGCCAAATTTAAAATGCCGAAGGATGGTATTCTCAAAATGAGCTACATTGAGCAAGCACGAAAAAGGGAAAAATGTTACAGGCTGGCTTGGTAAGCTATTTCTTAATACCCACGCAGACAGACTTTAAGAATAATTCACAATGGACATAAAAGAATGACAGGTTTTAACTGTAAATAATTATTTTACTATATAGCTTTATTCATTTAATCGATTATATGCAGACAAACATGTTGCATGGCCTTTTGCTAAACACTTATCGAGAATTTATACAAGCCTTAAAACTTCACACAGAATTTTTACCTGCTATCGATTTAATAGATAACGATGTAATTGACAATGCATTGCAAGAGAATCGTTCACCGTCCCACCGTATTCAGGTATGAAATTATAATGGTTGCGAAAAATTTGCCCGTCAGCGATAACGTTCTCTTTTAGTCGCCATATTTCGTTGTGGATTTACTCATTTTATCGTCATCCAAAATTGTCATGGATCCATCTGAAAGTATTTTCCGTTTCGTGATCAAAATTATACAAACCATGTGGGAAGAGAACTTGTACGCTATCAAGCCTTTGCTCTCGGATCCCTTTTTTCACTCTTTTACCAGGTATAGACACTTACATTTCCCATAATAGCAATTCATGAAATGTCTCATTGAAATTCTAATGTTTTGCACACGTTTTGTACTCGAGGCCTATGATCAATCATAAAATAGAAGACCGTATTTGCGGAAATCCTCCAGAAATTACGGAAGTTATGAAACAGGATCCAATTACGAAGGCCTTGAAGGTGGAATTGGATGAAATTATAAATACGAACTTCGATATGGTAAAACGTTATTGTCAACGGTTTAAGCCAATCGAGCAGTTTTTTCACGAGGACGTAATATTCGACGAGAATATCATTCGAGACAATCGAGACTGTAAATTATTCCGAGAATGGAGCATTCGTTACAGAAACGAGGTGGATTTGATTAGTAAAATTATCGACTCCCAACCATTCGGCCTCTTTTTCATCCAACTTGAACGATTTAAAAACGCTGCCGACGTTGCGCCTAGAGGAAAGTTGGGAGTAATCGAAGCTGTGCTGCCTGGGTATATTTCGGGAGTCCTTCATTTTCCATGCGATCGTAATGCACAACACTTTGAACCGTATATTTTATTAGTTTGGGGAAAAGCAGAGTCGACACGTTACTAACACGAGCGATGGATGCTATTACTTATCTCGAAACAATTCCTGTCACAACTGAGGATTATGTGACGTATATAAAGTTTGTAGATCAAGCCCAACAGAGTGTCGACGAGTTGGAATCTCAGTTGGATTATGTAAAAGAACTGTACGATACAATGGAAGAGTTCGATTTTCCTATACCTCAAATAGATATGGCGGATTATCTGGTAACGTAATCAATTGGCAATTAATAAACAGTTCGCTGGCAGGTAACAGTTTTATTAAAGACTATGTTTACGAGAACAGGGAATTGGAGCCCATTTTACTAGTTTACGCTTAGTCGTGGAGAACAGACTGGAGGAGAGGCCAAAATTAATCAACAAATTCAATGCTCAACTACATAAGGATATTACGGAATTGAACGAAGAAATATCAAGCATACATGACGAAATAATGGTAGGATTATACTTGTCAATGGTCTTTCTATTCAAATGGAATATGAAAGAGTAAAATTTCCGTGTTGCTCACCAGCAACCCTGGCTACTGGACGCTGAAAGCGACGTCGATGCGTGCTTAAATATTTTGAAAGAACTTAGTGCACGATTAGATGTTTGTGCGATTACGGCCGAGGAATATCGTGCACACCAAAAGACGTTCAAGGTGCCACACCAAGTTATGTAGTTAATAACTAACCAGATCGTCCATTTTATTTTGGTCTAATTTGTCTTTATTTCGAGCTAGCTTGAGCAAACAAGATTCGATGTCCTGGACCAAGTAATGCATGAATTGAAGTTACGAACTTTATTGTGGGAAAGTTTAACTTCCTGGGAGCAGGCTATCCATGAGTGGTACACCGCCGATTTTGATACCTTGGACATCGAAGAAATCACGGCCGTCACAATGCGGACTATGAAAAATATCATTCAATTAGAGAGAGGCTTGCCACCGAATAAAATCGTGCCCGATTTGAAGGAGAACGTGGAATTGCTAAGAAATAAGTTGCCAGTTCTCGGTTACTTGAGAAATCCAGACTTACGCGAGAGGCATTGGGAGAAAATCGAGGCATGTTTGAACTACAGTTTCAAACCGGACGAAAAGAAAACTTTGTCCCGTATGGAAGAGCTTGGTGCATTCTTGAAACCCAACGAGTTAATGGAAGTCGCAGCCGCGGCCAGTTCAGAGGCCAGCTTGGAGCATATGTTGAAGAAAGTCGTGGACACATGGGAGAACCTCAAGTTTATCATTCTGCCACATAGAGAAGGGAAGGACGTTTTCATCTTGGGCTCTCTCGAAGAGATACAGACTGCAATGGACGAAAGTAACATTAATTTGCAAACTATCAATGCATCCCGCCACGTTGGCCCGATTCGACCTGTTGTTGAAGAGTGGGTGGAAAAGTTGGACTTATTTACGGTCTCTTTGGTACGAATTCCTTAAAATTATTTTCTGCGCCTATGGTAATTAACTTTCACGTTATCCTCGTTTCAGGAAGCGTGGCAATATTTGCAGCAACAGTGGCTGTACCTTGAAGCAATATTCTCGGCCCCAGACATTCAACGACAGCTTCCCATGGAAGCAAAACTGTTCATCGACGTCGACAAATTTTGGAAAGATCTCATGAGACGAACTCATAAGGTGCGCGAAGAACATTAGTAAAGTATATGGTCGGCGACATTGCTGCATGGTGAATTATTCTTTTTAGTCACCTCTGGCTCTGACAGCTGGTACACAACCAGGACTACTGGAACAGCTTGAGGAGAACAACTCGATGTTGGACGAAGTAATGAAGTGTTTGGAAGCGTACCTCGAGACGAAACGAATAGCGTTTCCAAGATTCTTTTTCCTATCTAACGACGAGCTATTAGAAATATTGGCTCAGGTACCGATCGAAAAACGACGTTTATAGTTAAAGACGCTAATCATAGAGCCGTTGCAAATTAACGTGCCTGTTCAAATAAGAATTATTACGCGATAGACGAAAAATCCGCACGCCGTGCAAAGGCACTTGCAGAAATGCTTCGACGCGATATACCGATTGGAGTTCGCGACGAAGGAAAGCGAGACCGACGATGTGCAAGAAACAGTATTAACAACAGATATAGTTGCTATGATCTCGCCAGAGGGTGAACGTGTGCCTCTGGGAAAAGGTTTGAAAGCTAGAGGTAACGTTGAAGATTGGCTGGGCCGAGTCGAGGATGCCATGTTCTCGACGTTAAAAAGAAGAATGAAAGGGGGTATTCAAGATTTCGCAGAGAAAGGTCGCGAGCCATTTTTGTCCATGCATCCGTCTCAGGTTGTATCCACTTGCAAAAAATATTTCGGCTGAAAAGAAATGGAGAAATGATTAGTGATGTTATTTTATTTACCATCTTCTCTGTCCTCCTCAGATAGTCCTCACCGTATCCCAAATATTCTGGTCCCGAAACATTCACCGTATCTTGGAATCGACGGAGAATGTGCTGGAGAAAATGAAGGCATTCGAGCAGAAATGTTTCGCAGTTCTGTATATCTACATTTCCCGACAAACGTTTCAAATCGTTCGTTACAGTTGCTTCCAATTTTCATTTCTTCCTCCCAATGCATAGGATTTAAATGAATTAGCGACAATGGTGAGGGGTGAATTGCCGAAATTGATACGCGACGTGATAATCAATTTGATAACGGTGGACGTGCACGCTAGAGATACTGTCACGAGTTTGGTTGAGCACAAAGTAACATCTATGTGAGAAACAGGGCTCAAGCTATTTTTAATTAACGAAAACCACTGGGCTCGAATGGAAGACCATTTAAAAGAACAACATTTTCTATCGCAGTACGAACTTCGATTGGGTAAAAGCGTTGCGCTATTACTGGGACAATGAGATTGAAAATTGCTTGGCACGTATGAGCAACGCGGAATACCTTTACGGATACGAATATCTTGGCGCCCAAAAGAGACTCGTCATTACCCCCCTCACAGATAAATGTTACTTATGCCTTATGGGTGCTCTGCAATTGGATTTAGGTATCAACGATGAACACTGGGGTGGAGAAGAAATGAAGAGAACACTAACGTGAACAGAATTGCTTGACAGGTGGAGCTCCAGCAGGGCCCGCGGGTACTGGAAAAACGGAAACAACGAAGGACATGGCGAAAGCAGTCGCTATACAATGCGTTGTATTTAATTGCTCCGAAGGACTCGATTACAGAGTACATTTACCAATTCTAGCACCTGTTCTTCGATTGAAGTATTAATCGATCCCTGTGACAAGTAAAAACGATTGAGGCACTTGTCGTTATTTCGCAGATGATGGGTAGATTCTTCTCTGGTTTAGCCACTTCCGGTGCTTGGTGTTGCTTCGACGAGTTCAACAGAATAGACATCGAAGTGCTTTCAGTAATAGCCCAGCAATTAATTACAATCAGAAACGCCAAACTTGTTAGAGCTATCGAGTAGGTCACTTGTTTCTTTACACATTCTACTTGAAATAATGACACGGTCTCCTTCTCCTAGCTTCATGTTCGAAGGAAGGATGATTAAATTGGTGATGTCTTGTGCTACGTTTATCACTATGAATCCAGGATACGCCGGACGTACGGAATTGCCCGACAACTTGAAAGCACTGTTTCGACCGATCTCCATGATGGTTCCAGATTACAGTGCGTTTCATAAAATTCAGACGATCTGCAGATATTTGAATAGCTCAAAATTCAATCTATCTTTCCCAGAACTTATTGCCGAAGTGACGTTATATTCAGAAGGATTTGAATCGTCGATGCCATTATCGCAAAAAATGACGCTGATGTACACGCTTAGCAGCGAGCAGCTTTCCCAGCAAGATCATTACGATTTTGGAATGAGGTCTCCCTCCATTTGTTTCTAGCCCATCTTTCAAGTTGACCAGCATTTGATGGGTCATTGCAATATATTTCCTTATCCCCAAAGGGCTGTAAAGAGCGTACTAGTAATGGCGGGCAGCCTGAAACGTGCCAATCAAGATAAACCAGAGGACGTTGTTTTAATTCGAGCTTTACGCGAGAGTAATATACCAAAGTTCTTACGCGACGACGCACAATTGTTTGAGGGTATTGTGGGGGATCTCTTCCCGGGCATTGAAATCCCCGAAGAAGACTACGGCGTTTTAACAGAGACAGCTATTACGGTAACTCACCCTTAAAATGTTCCCTATCTGTTCATTCAAAATACTGCTTAAGATCCAGTTGTGTGGTAGGGCTTAATTACATACCTGTATATGAAGGGCTCAGAGGCCAATCAGTGTAAGTCCAACTTTCCCTGAACATGAGTTTCGTAGTTCGAAAACTAGTTCATTGTTCAAACTTTCAGCTGACAAATCAATTAAGTCAGTGTAGAATGAAGTAATTTGTAAAAATCTTATTAAACTTTGTTTGAATGCTAATGGATTTACACCGATTGGCTTCTGAACCCTCCATATATATCTCGCAGCTGCTGCAAGATGCTAATTTGCAACCAGAAACGTGCACTTTAAGAAAAGTTACTCAACTGCACGAGTGTTTGCAAGTGAGACACGGGGTGATGTTAGTTGGTCCCACTGGTTCGGGCAAAACGTCAGTACTTCATGTGAGTGTAACATTACGTATGCTTTTATGTTAATTTCTACGTCAACGTTACCACTAAAATTATCCTTCCTTTTAGACTCTTGCCAATACCTACAATCGACTCCACGAAATGGGTATACCTGACCCCGTTTACCAACCAGTTCATATGTATCTAATCAATCCGAAAGCAGTCACCATTGGCGAGCTGTATGGACAAGTAGATTTGATGACTAATGAATGGCATGACGGATTAATCGGTTCCACGGTTCGCCACGCGTGTACGGTAAGTACGAATACGTGTCGAAATAGAAACACGGAGTGGCAATTAAGAAAATATTTCCTACGCATTGTTCAGTTTACCACAGAGGACCATCAATGGATCGTATGCGACGGACCCGTTGACGCCGTATGGATAGAAAATATGAACACTGTTCTGGACGACAACAAAATGTTATGCCTGGCCAATTCCGAGAGAATTAAGTTCACACCGTATATGCGCATGCTGTTCGAAGTTATGGACCTTGCTCAAGCGTCACCGGCTACTGTCAGCCGTTGTGGTACCGAGAACATTATCTTTTCTTCGCGATTAAAGTGTTCCTCCTTTATGCGCGAGCACTAACATTTTTCATCTTCCAAGGAATGGTATACGTCGATCCTACGGAGCTAAAATGGATGCCTTCCGTGAAATCGTGGCTGAACACTCTCCCTGAGAATATTAAATCTAAATATAAAGCGCAAATTGCTGAACTCTTTGAGGCATACTTCGATGATGGTCTAGTCTTCTGTAATAGAAACTGCGTGTGCCCAATAATGCAGGTCCTGCAGAGAATGACTATCGCATTACAGAAGATTGAGAAAAGTGTCTCCTAACGTTTTTCATAAAAATGCTTGCAGGTGGACATCAGCAAAGCAAGTATGGCTTGTGCTATAGTGGAATGCATTTTAAATGAACCCGATGCTATTGAAAAAACTACGGAGAATGCACGAATTAAGACATTTTTGGTGCAATCGTTCGTTTTTGCATATCTATGGGCGGTTGGTGGTAACGTCAGTGACGATTCGCGACCTATGTTTGAAGATTTTGTCAGAAAACAGTTCGAGAACAATGAAGACGCAAAGTAAAATATCCAAACCAAGTAATTGATCTATTTGACATTCTAGTGATAATACAAATATATTCGTGTTTATCTCCAGTTTGCCGGCGTTAGATTTCTGGGATCTTTACGTAAATGTTCCACAACATCGGCTAGATGTTTGGACCGACATTATGCCAACGTTTATATACGACAACGAGGTACCGTTTTTCGACATTCTTGTTCCAACAGTGGACACCGTACGATTCGGCTACATTATGAAGAAATTAGTCCAAATAAATAAACCGGTGTTCTTTACCGGGGCTACTGGTTAGAAAAATCTCGTTCGTGTCTTCCATTAAAAGATCAGTTTAAACTGTAACATTTATTGCTTCAGGCGTTGGGAAGTCAGTAATAACGAAGGTGGTTTTAAGGGATCTGGAGAACACCCAGATTTGGACACCCATCAATTTAATCTTCTCAGCTCAAACGAGCAGTGGTAGGACACAGGAGATCCTAGAACTTAAATTGGAAAAGAGGAAAAGAACCGTGCTTGGCGCACCGATTGGTAAACGGGTATGCGTGTTTGTCGATGATGTCAATATGCCCAAATTGGATAAATATGGATCTCAACCCCCGATCGAACTTTTGCGGTAGCGTTTCATTTTGTTACATTCTTTTCTCTCGATTAAATATAATTTTATGTACAGCTTTATACTTAATTTTTGGATTGCGTAGACAACTGTTGGATTTCAACGGGATGTACGATAGGGACAAATTATTTTGGAAGAGCGTGGAAGATGTTGTTTTCACTGTGGCGTGTGCCCCGCCAGGTGGTGGTAGAAATCCCTTAACACCACGATTCGTAAGACATTTTGCGATGCTACTAATTCCAGCCCCCACCGACTTATCACTCAAAGGAATCTTCAAGTAAATACTTTCAACAGAACTATTGCGTGTCTATGTCGTGTAACACATCGAATTGCTCTAGGGCAATTATGGACGGTTTTCTGGAGGAGTTTGTGGATTCTGTTAAACAAGTTGGATACAAAATAGTCAACGCAACAGTCGATATTTATCAGAGAATTGCAACAGACCTTCTGCCCACTCCGGAAAAGAGTCACTACATCTTTAATTTGCGGGATTTATCGAAATGCATTCAAGGTATCATGCAGGTGGATGCAACGGCCATAAAACAACCCAGCGAGATGTACAGGTATATATTGCGTGCGACGTGACAAATGCTGCAAGTGCTCTTAAATCTGCCAGAAGAAGGAAAATCGATTCATGCTGTGCATACGTATATTGCGCAGACTTTTTTATCACGAATGCCTTCGAGTATTCCATGATCGATTAATCAACGTTCAGGACAAGAGTTACTTCTACAAACTTCTGAGTAGCATATGCAAGTACACGCTTGGCAGCGAGGTGTTGCGCCTACCGGCCGACGAAATTATCGAAAACCCACCGATATTGTTATTTGGTGATTTTATGACATTTGGCGCGGCGAGAGAGCAACGAACATACGAGGAACTTACAGATATTCCAAAAGTCAAAAAAACATTAGAGGTTTACAAATGATTGTTACCGAAACGCGTTAACATACATGGATGTTTCAAACAATTACAGTTCTTTACTGCGTGTTGCAGGATTACTTAGAGGATTATCGTTTCTCTGTGGGAAAGGACATGAAAATTATTTTCTTCATGGATGCTGTCGAGCACGTTTGCAGGCTCGCGAGAATTCTTCGCTCCGAAAGAGGAAATGGCCTTTTGGTTGGTGTTGGTGGAATGGGAAAACAGAGTTTGACGAAACTTGCGTCCCATTTAAACGGTTACAAGTTTGTATAAATATTTGTTGTAGTTTCCTCTGTTATTATCGCACAGAGAATTAAATATAAATGACAAATTTTCAAGGTGTTATCAGATAGAAGTTACTCGCACCTACGATAAAAGTTCGTGGCACGAAGACCTTCGACGTTTCTACTTTGAACCGGGTGCCAATGCTAAGCATACGACATTCCTGTTTACAGACACTCAGATTCTTCTGGAAGAATTCTTAGAAGACATAAATAATACTCTTAACACAGGTAGCCTTAACTCCGTTACTGTGCATAAATGAAACTATGTATATACCTCCACAGAAAATACTTTTGCTTTGCTATTTCTTTCCAGGCGAAGTGCCAAACTTGTACGAGGCGGATGAACTTGAGAAAGTTATCATAGCTACCAGGCCGGCAGCAAAGGAAGCTGGAATTTCAACCTCTAATAGAGACGGGATTTATCAATTTTTCATCGGAAGGGTCAGAAATCAGCTTCATCTGATGATCTGTATGAGTCCGATCGGCGATGCGTTTAGGTGCAATTATATTTTCAATTTATCACCAATCTCTTTTACTAACTTTCGATTGCATGCTATCGTAGACACCGTTGTCGTATGTTTCCGTCTTTGGTGAATTGCTGCACCATCGATTGGTTCACGAAATGGCCAAAGGATGCTCTATTATCGGTGGCAGAAAGTTCATTAACCACAGTAGTGCCGAAGGACTCGGAGCAACTTGTTGCCCTTAGTAATATTTGCGTCCTGATCCATGAGGTACCCTTCACGAATCTCACGAGCCTTGATCTTGAGATACAGTAATTCGAAAATGAAATTGCAGACCGTAGAAGAAATGACAGCACGATTCTTCGTGGAAATGCGGCGGAGATATTACACCACGCCGAGCAGTTACTTGGAACTACTGAAATTGTTTCAAACAACTTTGATCAGGAAGAGAAAAGAGATAGAGTCACTGAAGAGCAAAATTGCCAATGGGCTGAACGTAAGCATCGGATCATTCTAAAAATAGTTACGGTTTTCGTCGGCTTATCTTGCCAAATTCTGGACACCGTTGTAAATGTCAAAGACCTGATTCTGGACAGTTGGCGACATTTTTCTAAATAACATCGATTATCATTTTTATTAATTATATAGAAACTTCGAGAGACGAACGAGATGGTTAGCGTTATGAAAGAGCAACTGATCATTCTTGCACCAAAGCTTAAGGTGAGTACGGACGAAGTTTCGAAGCTGGTGAAGATTATTTCGCGACAGCAAGCAGAAAGCGACAAAGCGAAGCACGTCGTTACCGCCGAGGAAGCTGTTGCCAAAGTATGAACAGTAATTGAACGAACTCTCGAATCGCAAGGATAAAATCTGAATGTGTCATTCGCGGGACACGTATTCTTGTTTTGATTAGGCGAAGGCAGAAGAAACAGGGATCTTGGAAGCTGATGCCAGGCAAGATTTAGAAGCAGCAATACCAGCATTAATGGAAGCCCAAAAGGCGTTGGAAGCTTTAAACAAAAGTGACATTAACGAGATTCGTGTTTTCAACAAGCCGCCACACTTAGTCCGTTTTGTCATGGAGGCAGTGAATTTACTGCTGGGTGAAAAGTGAGTCTCTATAAAATTTGGCAAAGTGCGAGAATATTTGTTATACGAAATTTTCAACGCTAGAACGGATTGGCCGAGTGCTAAATTAGTTTTGGGAGATATACATTTCCTGGAACGTTTAATTACTTACCCCAAGGAAGACATAAGCGACAAGCTCCTCAATAAATTGCAAGAGTATGTCAGCCATCCGGAATTTCGACCAGATCTTGTCGCTAAACAAAGTAAAGCCTGCAAGTCGATGTGTATTTGGGTAAGAGCAGTGGACGGCTATGCTAAGATTTACAGGGTGGTCGAGCCAAAGCGTCAAAGGTAAGCACTACTCAACGTGAGAAGGGAGAAACACTTTTTTTCAGAGCGTACGAAGGAAAAATCGCTTCATTAACAATTGTCAACTCAGATTGCAACAAGCTGAGAAAGAGTTGCGATCTATAGAAGAATTACTTGCTCAAAAACAGCAAGAGCTCGTCGCGCTGGAAAATAAAATTAAAGAGTTACAAAAGCAGTACGATTCGGCTGTGAAGAATTTGAAAAAGTTAGAGGTCGAAATGGAATTGGCAGAAGCAAGATTAAATAGATCTGGACGGTTGACTTCTGCATTGGTCGATGAACGAATTCGTTGGGAAGAATCAACGCGCGTACGGGAAATATTTTACACTCAAACAACATGTTACATGGAATCGTGAATAATTATTTTTCGTATCAATGTTCAGGGATTTGACAAGCAAATAGCGAATTTAACCGGTGATACTCTGGTAGCTGCTGGGGCACTTGCTTACCTGGGTGCTTTTACGAACGAGTACAGAGAAGAATTGGTGCAGACCTGGTTGTCCAGTTGCAAAGATTACGATATAAAAACTACAAACAATTATAATCTGATCGCAATATTGGCCGATACTTATGAAATTCGTCTCTGGAATACTCACGGTTTACCACGAGATAAAGTCAGCACGGAAAATGCAATTTTCGTAACGCAAGCCAGCCGGTGGCCTTTAATGATTGATCCGCAAGAACAGGTAGTGTACAAAAATGCTCGAATCTTTGATGACCTTACAAAATTATGTTCTGTGCACCTGAAGGCGATCAGGTGGATACGCAATATGGAACTGGAGAACAATCTAAAAGTATGCAAATTGACGGATGCAAGTTTGATGAGAGTTCTGGAAGCGTCCATAAGACTCGGGACTCCTGTATTACTTCAGGAAGTAGGAGAGGCGTTGGATCCAAGTTTGGAACCCATTCTGCTTAAAGAAATTTATACTCTAGTAGATATAATATTTCGCATTGCTTAAGTAATACTCGTTACGTAGTAACAATTAATTATTTAATTAATTATTGTTCAATTATATTTAGGGCGGTAGACAATTGATACGATTCGGGGACACGGACGTAGAGTACGATAGCAACTTTAGATTGTACATCACGACCAAAATTGCAAATCCTCATTATTTACCAGAAGTCTGCATCAAAGTAACGATAGTCAATTTTACTGTAACTATGGGAGGTCTCGAAGAGCAATTACTTGCGTACGTGCATTACTCTTGGAGTATGAGAATATATTTGAACGTGCGTCGTACGTATTCAATCGCATTGACGCCTTCCTTTTTTCCGTTTTTATCCAGAGATGTTGTACGCATCGAAAGGCCGGATCTCGAAACAATGAGAAACGACTTAATCACGAAAATCAATGCGGATAAAGGCCAATTGCAGAGCATTGAAGACAGAATATTGACGTTGCTGTACGGCGCAGGCGATGATATCTTGGACAACGAAGATCTAATAGAGACCTTGAACGACAGCAAGGAAACATCCGCAATTATTGCGACACGATTAATTGAGAGTGAGGCGACCGAAGAAAAGATATCAATTGCACGAGAAAAGTATCGATCGGTTGCAAATCGCGGATCGGTCTTGTACTTTGTAGTTGCGGGCCTTGCAAACATAGATCCCATGTATCAATTTTCACTGAAATATTTCAATCAAGTAAACAAACGCAAGATAAAGTATTGCACCACCGTGATTGCAGACGTGGATTTCAACGTTTTTCTATTTATTTCAGGTCTTTAATACAGTAATCGAAACTATTGAACAGGAAAGCGACTTGCACAAACATTTGCGAACATTGCTAAGTGAAATAACGTTAGCTATGTATACTAACGTTTCACGAGGATTATTTGAAAAGCACAAATTAATATTCAGCTTTATGCTAAACATTGCGATACATATGAACGAACAAGTTGTAACTAAAGCACAGTGGAATTTTATGCTACGAGGAGCTACACAAATTGCCACGGTAAAATACGTGTACACTTACAGGGGAAGAATCAGCTAATCATTTTTAGTGCTCATACGTATTATCATTAATAGAAAGAAAAGCCGGATTATCCTACTTTAACGGATCTAATGTGGAATTCGATCAATCATTTAGCTAAAACGTTCAAGAAATTTGGAAACATTGTTCAGGACGCGTTCAACAAAATTATATTAACTCTTGGATATTTCGAACAAGTAATAAATCATTACAATTCTTTACTTGCGAGATGCCAGAAGATACCGACTTGCATCTTCTTTTAGGAAATCAATGTAATACCCACAAACAAATCGAACGCTAAATTCGATTGGAACAAATCGTTAACCGACATTGAAAAATTGATGCTAATAAAAGCTTTAAAACAGGAACAATTAATATTCGCAATCACAGCGTATGTGGCAAAAAATCTTGGACAAAAGTTTGTGGAGTCGCCTATGGCAGCATTGCAACTTTTGTATGTACAAAAAAAAGAACAGCATTCCTTTGAAATTACAAGCTACCCTTCTAAGTTGTTTAATCTGTTCAGGTTTGCAGATACGTCGAATAAAATACCATTAGTGTTCATACTTACAACTGGATCTGACCCGTTCAGTGGTTTTCAAAAATTTGCAAACGAGATGGGTTTCTCCAACAGATACGACTCAATTTCTTTGGGACAGGGCCAAGGTCCTGTCGCAGAAGGGCATATACGGACAGGTACCATCGAAGGTAGATGGGTGTTCCTCCAAAATTGTCACTTGGCCACTTCGTGGATGATTAACATGGAACAACTTGTGATACAAATTTCTGAGGAACCAGAAGGAGTAATTCATGCTGATTTTCGATTGTTCTTGAGCTCGATGCCGAGCACCGCTTTCCCCGTTTCCGTTCTCCAAAATTCTGTAAAAGTTACAAACGAACCGCCAAAAGGCTTAAAAGCCAACGTTAAAAGAGCATTGTACGAGTTAGAGGAAGAATTCTTCGAGTATCACCGTAAGGAATAATCCATAAATATTTATAACTAATATATAAAGATTTATCGGCGATTTAAGAATGCATATTTCAATGCACAGATTTGGGAGAAAACTGGCGTCGAATTATATTTGGAATTTGCTTCTTCCATGCAATAATACAGGAACGAAAAAAATTTGGACCTCTAGGGTGGAATATTTTGTATGAATTTAACGACAGCGACAGGGAATGCTGTTTGTTGAACTTGAAAATATTCTGTGTACATGATAATATACCTTGGAACGCCTTGATATACACTACGGGTTCACTTCTCTTTCTTCTTAATATTTTTCTGAAATATATTGCTTATCCTATAAACATATTTTCGCGTGTATTTTAGGTGAGATCACCTATGGAGGAAGGGTTACAGATAATTGGGATTTGAGATGTATGAAAACAATCTTAGCTATATTTTTCTCACCTAAAACTTTGGCTGCTGGTGAGCAAGTAGATAACATATTAAAAAAGCGTGGTCATATATTGAAACGTGAAATATTACAGATTATGTCTATTCACCATCTGGAAAGTATTATTGTCCCGTTTACAATACATTAACCGAATATAAAGACTTTGTAGAAATGTTTCCAATAATCGATGATCCTGAAATTTTTGGAATGCACGAAAATGCAAATATTGTTTATCAAGTAATCAAAATTAATCAGAAAGTAATGACTAATATTTGAGATTATTTATGTAATTGTTGCATCCGTTAGTTAAAAGAGTCACAATTCGTTTTGAACACTATTCTGGAAGTACAGCCACAGGAAAGTGCTACAGAACACGGTAAATCTAGTTCGGATATAGCATATGAAATTGCCGATATGATCAGAGACAGAATTCAAATGAAAATAGATTCCACGCAATGTAATCCAGATCATTTGAAGGTAATCTATGTTTTATGCAATATTTCGTTATTAAATGAATAACGTTGGGAATTATTGCAGAGAGATTCGGCAGGAAGACATCCGTCTTTAACTACTGTTCTTATTCACGAAGTTGATAGATATAATATACTCCTGAAAAACATACACCAATCAATTGATAATTTGCAGAAAGCCATCAAGGGTTTTGTTGTTATGTCCGAGGAATTGGAAAGTGTTTTTGTGGCTTTTGTTCATAATCAGGTCCTACCCTCTTTGATCCACCATTCTCAGCTACATTTGCATAATACCTATAATATTATATTTACATGAATTAGGTACCACAAATGTGGCATAATGCAAACATATATCCATCTTTGAAGACTTTAGGAAGTTGGATACGGAATTTGGAACTGAGAATAGATTTTATTCAAGTATATAAAGCATCATGAAATAAAAATTAATTGCCATTTTGGTAATTGTTACATATTTCAGATTTGGTTGATCGAAACAAAGCCCGTTTCTTTTTGGATCTCTGGCTTATCATTTCCGCAAGGATTTTTAACTGGCATGCTACAAACCTATGCACGTAAACATAACATTCCTATAGATCATCTAAAATTTGATTTTCACATGACTAATGTTACACTCGATCAAGACGAAGTCGAAATAGAACATAAAAAAGCTGGGAAAGAGGTTTGTTCAGTAGAAACACTTTAAAGCAATCTAAAAATTACTGCTTAACTTACTAAATGTATAAGAAAAGAATACTATGCACAGAAAAGGGAATCTAATGGATGCAATATTTTGCAACCTTTCTGTAGGTCGTAGAAGTATATAAAGATTTAGAAATGCCCCAAGATGGTGTACTAATACATGGATTGCACATCGATGCCGGCAAATGGGATTTTGAATCCATGACTTTAGTAGATGCAAATATAGGTAAAATCTGATTTTGGTGAGATGTACATTAACTGTTATCCTGTTCAAAACTGGTAACTAAATTATCTATTTCAGGTGAAATGCATCCAACGCTTCCAGTTTTGCATATATACCCAGTATTAAGTCTACCGCAAAACGATCCCAGATACATTTCCCCTTTATATAAAACAGCAGTAAGAGCAGGTGTTTTGTCTACAACTGGACATAGCACAAATTTTGTCGTACAAATATTACTTCCATCCGTGAAGGAACAATCGTACTGGATACTAAAGGGAACTGCCCTTTTGATAGAAATCATAAATTAGAGTTCATATAAGTTGGGTGATAGAAATAATGAACAACTCAGATGTACCAATTCAAAACACCACAGATTTATGAATCTATACATTTATATTTACGTTATATACATTCTTTAATGTACAAAGCTTATAAACAAATATTGATGCAAGCACAAAAGGGCTAACTCCGTTAAATGTAACGAACACAAAGGGTGAGAAATTAAAATAGTAAAAATAAATTAATGTCAAAACAATTCTCTTTGCTTTCTTTTCACAAGGTGTGCATGATAACTATAATCATCCTCGTCGATAGTCCACATCAAGGCCATATAAATTGTAAGTATCGAAGCCAACAACAATCTGTCCAATCTATAAAATATTTAATGTCAACTACTTGTTCGGCATAAGCACTTTGAATATTACATTTTAACTCTTTCCGGTCAAAGTCTGGGATATTCCTTCGCGATCCAAACATAATTCCAATGAATACTTGGCTACCATGCTTATAGAAAATACAACCGGAGAGAGTTAATATTAATACTTGTACATTAATACTGAACATGTCTTACGTCATATAAGGATATATCCAAAAAATAATAAGAAATCCTATAAAACTTGGATGTCTCATATGCGAATAATAACGAAACAATTCTTTAGACTTCATTACCATAGGACTTGGTCTGAATGAAAATTTATAATAGACTTGTTTTATTCCAGTTAATTCGGATATATCCATCATTAAACATCCACTATAAATGATTGACCAAGCCAGTACGTGAGCTGCAGTGAATATGGCCCATAATGTATTATTAGAAGAAGTATTTACTTCCCATAATTCAACCGATGAGATTGTTTGCCACTTGTATAATAATAAATGAAGTGCCATAGCGCTGGAAACATTATAAATGCTCCTCTCCATGTAATCCATGGAAAGCTTACAGAATAAATGTTTCACAAAATCTGTGGCCATAAGCGAATGTTGTAATACGAATATACTTAGGAGAAACATATTTACTATCAAGGACCACAATACAGAATCCTTAACTTCATCTGCAATCAAAATATCTTCGATTAAATACGAATTTTAAACACGTTATGCATTTCCAATATTTTAACTAATAATCCGGTAGTATCGATTATTAACAGCTATTCACCTTTTTGCGGCGAAATAATAATTTCCCTCTCTTTATCATGACCAGACAAGAAATATGTTAAATTACACAAAATATAAAAAGTGTACAAAAAGCAGACAGTACAAGTCACTACGCTAAAACATTTTACAAACATTTTGTACATAATACTTATTATGTATTGTCAAATTTAATTGCATTATTTTTTTCACATCGCAGACATGAGTAAAGGCAACATCTGAATGACTGCGATCTATTAATAGCCTTTTGATTAAATAATACATAAATCTGTACAGTAATTTTATAAAAAGAAAACTTGTTTATAAAATTATAAACATCAAAGGACATACGCGAACTACATAGATACGAATCTTTCCTCGACCTGCCAAAAGAGACACCTATGTCAGCATGGCGCGAACACGTGTTAATTTAAAATGTCCTTTAGGCCGGTTGCTTTGTACTGCAGAAAGGAGAACAATTTTTTCGGTCTGCCTATAAGATATAGCACCGCGATCATCAAACAGTTATTGTTTATTTGTCATTAATATGCATCTTTAAATTGTCATTATCTAAAGATTGGTCTGCACCTGTCGGAACGAATTGTCATCTATGACAGTAGTATATATAGTGTTTTGTACTATCTGTTTCATCGGTTTGGAATGCAACTTTCCGTCAAAAGAAGAGGACAGGTTAACTTTCAGTCGTGTGGTTTAGAAATTTGCACATCGGCCAGCTGGCTTCTCAAGAAACTTGGATGGCACTTGTCCATATCTGATTTGTAAGTATCGGAAATATGCGTGGGTCATACTTAGAAGTAGATAGACAGTACAAGAGCATATAGAGGAATATTTAATAGTTTGCTAGCAATAAGTTTACTTCTGATTATTATTTTAATAAATATATATTCAAGACTCCGTACGATATAAATATGCGATAAATAATTAAAATAAGAGGTTAAAATATCTGCTACATATTTGTTTCATTTTATATAATTTTTATATATTATACATGTGTATAAAAATAATAAACATGAACTATAATAGTAGTGCACCAAGTATAGTACAAAGAACTCGATTGCATCTGACTCAATTTTATTACGCAATCTTAATGTTATTGAAATATTCGTACTTGCCATAATTTCAAGTGAACCATTTATAAAGAAAAGTGTTATTAGGAATACCCGTGAAGTACTTTGTTTAACTTTTGTAGTCGGTCCAAGATGTCGAATCCCTCTGAGCGATTAAATTATGTGCAAGACAGCAGCAGCGATACAGAGACTGACAAAGAAACAGGTGGCAGAGGACGACATCGAATTTATAAGAATCGAATGAGGTATTACATTTGATGCATAGAAAATTCACCCAAACATAATCGCCGCTATAAGAGAAATGAAAAAACATTAGAGGCATTTTAGTACTTATTTATATTGCTAGCTTAATTTTCTAGCTCAAAGGAACAGGTACTTTTAGACAAACTGTAATGTTGCAAACAGATTTCTTGTATTCCTAAAAGAACTTTATTTAAGTAGTTATATGTTTAATGTGTAGCATGTATTTAAGGGTCTTGTAATATTGAATGTCGTGCATGCTAATTTATTATATAGTTAAAGTTAAAATATCTGCTATTTATATTTTAGTATCAGAGAAACGAAGGAGATGTATATTAAAAAATAACAACCTTCCCAAACGGATTATTGTGTTACTATTATAGTTATTGCACAAAATATAATTGATATTACACAGTTATATTTTCTGCATTTAACTTATATTACATGAAGTTTCGTCTCTGCCAAATAATTGCATTTATTTTGTTGTTTTTAATTTCTTATTGAAGGAAATAATGGTAGAAGAACCATGAGAATGGAAGTACAGAGTAGCAAGTCTACGTTACTGTCATTATGTACCACATAATACAAATTTTTGGTGTAAACGCACTTATTTATTAATTAATTATAATTAACTGTTTATTTCAATCAGTAGATATTAAACAATGCCTGTCTATGAATGCAGACATTAGAAAGGTAATGTCGTTGTTTTGCATGTAGTTGTGGTGGCTCTTCGAAACCAAAATCTTGTTTGGTACAAAGGGACGGAAGCAATGAAAGGCACTGTCATTCCTTCAATTCTGGCAGGCAAAATATTAGTATTATTCAACACAGCAGGTAATATTAACTAATGTGAACAAAAGATTGTAATCACAGTTTTTTCTATGGTCTTTTACTAAAGACATAATTACAATTGAAAGTTAAGTCTTATATAATATAGAGTACCCTCAGTTATATTATACTTTTGTTGATTCTATTTTTATTTCTTATATTCTTGTACGATAACAAGAGTCCAATCGTCATTGTATAAAAGGTAGGTATTCTTTATGTATTTGTTCCACACACTGCATTGCTTTATATGTTTATTAGATGATTCCTGTTTGTTTCATGTAGGTATTAATATTAAGTGATCTGCAGTAGTCACTTAGAACATATTTTTCTTCAGACTTTGCTCTGGAGTTGGAGTTGGAAAAAGTCAACAAAGTCAAAGTAGGGATATTTTACCGTCGTCCGGATCTGTTACCGGTAATAGTAATCCACAGGCTAGTGACGAACGCATTACCCTCATTGTCGATAATACAAGGTACAAGCCATTAAATATTCGCTTTCAATATCATTCTTACTGCTATTAAAAATATGTTATTTAAAACAAATAAATCTTGGTTTTAGATTTATTCTCGACCCAGCACTATTCACTGCCCATCCAAACACAATGTTAGGTAGAATGTTCAGCTCCGGTGTTGAATACGCTCAACCAAACGAGCGTGGCGAATATGAAGTCGCAGATGGTATATCAGCTATGGTGTTCAGAGCTATTCTCGATTACTATAAAGGTGGAGTAATCCGATGCCCCCCAACAGTGGCAGTTCAAGAATTACGGGAAGCCTGTGATTATCTTCTCGTTCCGTTTGACGCTAATACAGTTAAATGCCAAAACTTGAGTAAGTTTTTAACTTGTGAATTATTTAAATTTTAGTCAATTAATCGTACACGAAATAAAACAAATTTATTAACTTTATCAATTGTCACGGAAAATAATTTGTTAGTCATTCACAATGCACAGAGTAATATATGACAGGAGCTCTAGAAGACAATTCATTGTAGGGGGATTATTACATGAGTTATCTAACGAAGGTGCACGCTGCCAATTTGAAGTGTTCCTCGAAGATTTGATATTGCCGCTGATGGTAAATAGCGCACGTAGAGGCGATCGCGAATGCCACATTGTTGTTTTATTGGAAGATGATATCGTCGATTGGGATGAGGAATATCCACCACAAATGGGAGAGGAATACTCGCAGAGTAAGTGTGCAAAAGTTTTACAATATCAAGGTTCATAATTAAAATAAATTACCTTACCATGGTATGTTGAATATATAAAATAGAAAGCCGATTATTATATAGGTCATACTCTTTAACGCATACTAATCGCATTAAGGCTCAATCTCCTTAAATTTTATAATATTAACGCAACTCTTGTTTTTTCTACCAACAGCTGTCAATAGTACTGCAATGTATCGGTTTTTCAAATACATTGAAAACAGAGACGTAGCCAAGCAGGTCATGAAAGAACGTGGTCTGAAAAAAATTCGGTTAGGCATCGAAGGCTATCCTACTTACAAGGAAAAAATCAAAAAGAGGGCAGGTGGCCGCGCTGAAGTGATTTACAATTACGTGCAAAGGCCGTTCATTCACATGTCCTGGGAAAAAGAAGAAGCGAAAAGTCGGCACGTTGATTTTCAATGCGTGAAATCGAAATCTGTAACGAATCTAGCAGAAGCTACAGCCGATCCGGCGCTAGATGCCGGAGGCAATCCGATAGCAATTGCACTTTTACAAACGGCAGAGCCAGTTCCTCAGCCAGAAGCTGTATTACCTGTCGGTTCGGACGCCGACGCCGAGGGTGCTATAGGTTTACCAGCTGATCACGATCTTGGATCGGTACCACACGACGAGTTACCATGAACATCGACCGTAGAAATCAGAATGAACAGAGACGGCATTCGATTACCAAATATTTATGGACTGCTTCCTCCTTGCGTCAATTTCTAAGCTTGGTCAGACTCGCTTATCTCGTCAATCTGATTTAAAATCAAGTTTAAAATCATTGGTTCTTGAAAAGTATCATATTTTTATAAGGTAATCAACGTTAATCAAGTCAAATTGCTTGAATATGAATGCGCTTAAAATAAAAATGGACGTAGGTATTCCCGGTGGGTTAGGCAAGTCTGATTTTTGACCCAGTCAAAGTGATGTATAGTGAAATTATCGCATCTTGTGGATGTTCAACTAGTTTATATGTGTGTGCTGCGACTTTTTCAATTTTGTATGTAACGCTAAACGTTTCTCATAATTACCTGTCAGATACGAAATAATGTTTAATTTGGTATGTATTTGTGAAAAGCACCCCCCCGTTTTATACGATTAATAAAGTTGAATACTGTTTCCGAGACTAGGCTTCCCTGCTTTTCTCGTACAATCCCCATTCTATTCTGATCATTTATATATTTATTCTTTACTTTTTTTTCGTACCCAGATCTTTACTAATGCCAACGAATAACGAAAGGGACAATGAACGAGGTGCACTAGGTATGCAGTAAATGGAACCAAAAATTGCATACTAAACGAAGTATTTGTTCGCGTTTGGTTGATCATCAAACAATTTCGTAACAGTATGAAGTTGAAAATGGAGAAAAATGAAAATCCTTATCGAAAGAAGAAGTATACACGGTCTCATCTTAAATCGATGAGACGAAATATTGGCATTACTGGGATGTTAAAATTTTTGGTGCAGCCGAAAATTCAGATACATCGGGGAAAGTCGGAAAAGGGAGAATCAGAGATTCCGAAGATGCAAGTAAAATGAACGCAGGCGCGTATGCGATCAATAAATAGGCTAGCTCAGTCGAGGACAGGAGATCAGTAGCGTACGAACACGCAATCAGTGAGGGTGGTAGCGCGTGTAATATTGTGTCGGGTGAGGCGTACGAAAACAACAGAGCACCCCTCCCCGGCGGACGGTGTAAAACGGGCTGCCAGCGGTGAGGCTGCAGAGCAGGCCGCTTGTCCAGCATGCAACCACCACCGAGAAAAGTAAGCCAACGAAGTTGATACCCATATCCTCTAATATACATATTATATCCTCCAAATGGTAGAATGGAATATTTGCCATCTATCTCGCGTAGACCATATCCCTTTTCCCCTTTATGTCATACCATTTCATTCAACTACTACATCGCAGTATTGCGGTGCCTTCAAGATGTTATACCCTATAGAACGTGCATGATGTGGTCGCGGAGTATTTCGCGTTAGCGTCCGTCAGAGTTAGCGCAATCGGTAGAAATGGGTTCCATCGGAGGAAAAGCGGACTTGTTGTGGCAATGAAAATGTAAGAGGAATTAACATTTCTGGGCACGATCGAGATACGCGAATTTGACCATGTATCGATCTTCAGCGACGTCTTACGGAAAAATTGACGTAAACGGCGCTCGAACGTTGCCACGATGGGAAAATCGATGCGCGCTTCAGTCCTTCCTGCGAATCTATATACCAAAAGTTGACCTCAAAATGTATAGAACAGGCCAAAGACCCAAGTTAATATCGTGTCGGATCGTAACGAATGTGCCTTCCACCGGTAATGACATCGTACACCCCTTGCGATCTTTACTATTCGTATTCGTATCTGATAAAAGTATTACCACCCTCAGTGAACCTGAATCTCCCTAATTCCAAAATTTGCCGCCTGCCCCCTTTATTATGCAACGATACCGTGCTCCCATCAAAATCGATTCTGATTTTATCAATGAAGAATAATTTGCAAAAATTCCAATTCGTCGTCGCAATTCTCGAGTAGCAGGAACGATGGAATATTTTTATTAAGAAGTCCGTTCGGTGGAATGATATTCGAAAAATATACAGCTTCGGGTTACACATTGGATACATTGCGAAGAACGAACGTATACGATAGATGCTTTTACTGCACGTATGAGTAATGATTTTCAATCGACTCTCAATCTTTCCACGCCCAGAGGCATTTGTATTTATCTGGAATGGGATATGTTGCTGTTTCCTGATTATTCTTCTATTCAATTTATTACGATTAACCAATTGTTCTGCGCAATCATTGAAGAGGAAGTTGTCGGTAGACCGTTTATTACGTGAAATTAGCTCTCTGTAGTCCTTTAAAGATAACAGGATTATCTGACCTATTTATTAAGGAACACGAATTGGCCCTTCGCCTCGCTTCGTGACAATGAAGTTTTGTAGTTAAAGATCGGGAGATTTCTGACCCACTTCCACTTACCGCATACCAGGCGGATGATAAGAATCCGGAGAAGCTGGCGAGAAGGGAAAATGCGTGTTCTATACTTAACGTTATTTGAAAAATGTGCATCTACCCCTACAGCGATATTTCCTCCGGTTCGCGTCAAGTACCTTTTTTGCCTGTTTGCTCTTCACACTGGTAATTTTTCTTCCCGTCTTCCGGCCAATTTCACGTTTACCTACTTCTTTCCCAGAAATATCCCTTCAAAAAGGATGCTCAAAACGGGCGACCCTCTTTGTTGGTCTGAAGAATGAACAGCATTAATTATTTGTTAGATTGTCAAAGAATAAATTTACACGGTGCCGAGAAGCTCTTCCGCTGCCCCTTCACCTTGGCCTCAAGGATGTTCGCCGAGCTCTTTGATCGATAAAATATTTCCCAAACCATAAACGTCTTTATTACGGTCTTGATTATAAATTTCCTCCAGCTTGGCCTTTCATTGATATTCTCATACTTTTTAGTATATCATGGTATATTGTTGAGTTACTCTTTGGACGGGTTAAAAGCCTGACCTTTCTGTCTTGTAAGGTTCAATAAGAATTGAAAGGAATTGGATTTCCCGACAAAATTAGATGAAATTTCGGTCTAATTCTACGTTCTGCACACTACTTTTGCGATCAGAGAATTGGAATAGAACAAGACGTTCGATTCGGTCACGTCCGTTAGCGTAGTTTTGTTATAACAAGAAAAGGAAAGGCAAATTAAGCAAAGTTTGTATCGTACTAGGTAACAATGAAGTAGATTTTTCCTCCTAACGATCCGCGTAACAATACATAAAGCGAGAAGTACAATGAAGGGGCGGGGATGAAAGAGAGAAAGAGTAATTATGTATAAATTTCTAAGCCTTTTACACAGCTGCGCGATGCATTCAACGATACTAGAAGAGAATCAACGGGGGAGCAAGTACAATTTGTATGGTTAGAGAAAACGACATGATCTGTGTATCACCTTGGCTAGGGTGCTCGTCAGAGTTCATGAGGTCAATGAAATTTCCGATGCGTAAGGGATGCATCGATGCACCTGCTTGTATTGCAAAATTGAACTTGACTTCGAACAATGTTATCCTCGATTAAAGTGTTACCCTTGTTAGCTACCTTACGCCACGATTATTCCCGTACAGCAGAAACCAATAACCGTAACTAACATGGCGAAAACTTTTCAACTTTTCATTTTCCCCTCACCGCGAGCAGGGTTGCCTGATTCGAGTTTATCAATTTCTAAAAATATGCACGAACGTTCATTTATTTCACACTCTAATCAGAAAGATGGTCCTTGTTTCCTTCTAAATAGTCGTGTTGGTGCTTCTGCACATATATAGAAATGACTACGTATCGATCGAACTACATATACATATGCGTATGTATGTTTTTTAGGATGCTTGCAATACATCATTCTTACGTTATGTTCTTTAACGTTTGCCAAGTTCATTTTTCTACGATGTACCTTGCCAACGAATCGCAGCACATTCTTCCGCGTTTCAGAAGAATATATTTGATTGCGAATCGCAAGGTTCTGGGCAGAGGATCTTTTAAATATCGATTGTCCGATTAATCACTTTTATGTTATTTCACTTCTCGAAAGGAAAATATAAGATAGAAGCTTTTGTACCAGCAATAAGTAAAGAACGATTGACAATGTGATTGTTGTCCTCAGGGCAACTATGCAAAATTTCTTAAGAATGTGCACGCGGAACAAGCAGCAAAGTTACAAGCGAAAAACCAGCATGAATGCGACCTTCTGGAAGATATTCGGTAAGTCACAAACTTATGTAAAGGGGGATTAGATGAAAGCCCTTTAAGATGTGTTGAGCGCAAACCGTTTCATGTCAGCAATTTCAATCTCTTTCGCGTTACACTTTCACTTTCATTGAACTTCTTAGAAATCACCGTTCTTTGTGAGCAAAAAGTTAATCATTTTCTATTTAAAGATAATTCAAAGTACAATTCGGACGAAGAATTTTCAAATTTAAAATCGTACACGTATATCGACGCTTATTTGAATGTTTCACAAAACAAATATATTTTTCAGCAACTTTACGATAAAGAAGTCTGCGATTGAAAAATCGTACTCCGAGGTAAAGAAAATATCCAACAGTATTTACGTTTGTGACGGTTATTTAAAGCTATCGGTGATCAATTGTTCTTTCCAGGCTCTCCTTAAAATATCTTCCGCGTATCTGAATAAAAAGATACCAAATATTCCGGACCTTAAAGTCGATGGTGCAGATGAAAAATGGTATTTTTTATTCATTAAGTCTTACTATAAAGCATGTCTACTTGATTCTACGAGATTATTTGATAAGTGAAGATATTGTGTTCTTCTAATACTTGAATCATTTCCATCGAGTCCAAGTAATCGTCAATTTCAGGAATATGTGGAATGTTTGGCGAACTGTTTTGGAAGAAAACGAAAAGCTTGCCAGAGCACGGCTAGCAGCAGTAGAAGTTTTTCAGCAGCAAATTGCTGACGATGCGAAAGGATTAAAGATGCACAAACTTCAGGTTTCTAAAAAGGTAGACATTAAGAAATGTGCCTCCATACAAGCAACCCTTGCTATTAGATCGTACCCTAGGGACAGGATTTCCGTGTAACACGGTGCGAATTAACTATTAATTATTATGAAAATGTTTCCCCTTTCCTCGTTTAGGCAATCGACCAATTAATGATAGTACAAAAAGAATTGCAAACGTGTGTACAAGATGTAGACAAGACGAAGAAATTGTATTTCGATGAAGAACACAGCGCTCATGATGTGCGCGATAAAGCGAAAGACATTGAAGAAAAGTATGTGTAGAATAATATATGATTACAGACCACTACCTTCGCATTATATCTAAATGCAAACGTAAAACATATGCATCGTCTTCTTACAGATTAAAGAAGAAAAAGGGATCCTTCTTTCAATCGATAACATCACTGCAGAAAAATAGCGCAAAGGTATGGAAGTGCTTGAAAAAATATTATTCACTTAGATAATCTTTATTGTACATATTGCATTGGAAATTGGTATTATCAGGTAAGCTCGAAACGCGATGCATTGGAAGAAAAGTCAACCGGAGCACGAAATGACTATTTGCTTAGTTTGGCCGCTGCCAATGCACACCAAAACAGATATTTTGTGGTTGACTTACAAAATACCATGCAAGTAAGCCAACTTTACTCTCGTGTGGTTCTTCCCCGCGATTTCTTTGAGAAAAAAATATATTAACATGCTTTCTTCCTTGGAACAGTATTTGGAGCAAGGTGTTTATGATAAAGTTGCAGAATATTTAACGCTAATGGGTCGTACAGAACTCTTGACCTGTTTAGCTACGCAAAATAGTTTCGGCAAGATCCGTGACCAAGCGCAACAAGTAAGTAGAGAACTTAAACTGGTAAAGAGATTTTATATTGCAAATGTCCCACCTCTTTCAGCTAACTAGAGAATACAATATACAATGCTGCTGTTTATATTACCCTGTTCTGAAGCAACATATACAATATGATTTCGAATGTTGTGACAACGATCCCGTAGATAGGTTTGTAAATCATTTAATCGAGTATACATAACGCTTAGATGTTTCAATTTTCAAAGTACTTTCAAGAGCAAACTTTTTACAGGGTAACCGCTGATCATGCTGCTGCGGCTACACTTGGAAAGGAAGCTCGTCGCTGGTCGACGAGAATAGCGCGTGAACTAAGTAGCATCAGAGAAAACAATAGGAAAGTGCAAGTTTTTCTACAGCTGAAAGAATCTGGACAAAAGGTTAACACAAATCGTAGTTAATCATTTATTCGAAGCATCCCAAAATGCCTTCCTTCCGTTACATATTGCAAAATTATTGATTAACAACTATGCCGAACAATGATTGCAGTCTGATCCGAACGATCCACAAGGTCCAGATTTAGATACGAAAATTGATGAATTGAAGCACGCGATACGACGTGCAGAGGTAAGATATGTGATGTACTGCAAATCGTGTCAATTCTCTCCGTTATCTGTCAACTTGTTCTTTAGACGGCAAAAATGAAGTCAGAAGCAAGATTAGAATGCCTTCGAAATGGTGGAGGTTCGTTACAACAATTTTATTCTCACTAGGACACAACTATCAATGTAGATCTTACTATCTATTGTTTATATTGATTCGATTGTATTTTACTTTGTTACTTGGGTAGTAAACATTGACGAATGGCTGCAAGAAGCTGAAACTTTAAGTGTTCAAGATATGCCACGATCGGCTAGCTCCCTTTCTGTCAGGACCGATGCATCAGGGGCGGCGGTATTTAACTCAATTTATTTTCACGATCGTCAATGTTAAACCTACGAAAAGGAATTTTATTCGACCCCATTTAAAAAAAAAATACGAACATGTTATCCAGGAACACCCGTCCTCGGATTCATTTTACGATAGCGATGGGGATGGCGGCAGCGACTTAACAACTGTTGAACGGCCCGGTAGTGCGCGAAACGCTCCTCAACAAGAAGAAGAAGCAGCAGCAGAGGAAAGACAAAGACACGATAGCGAAGAAGTTGATGGTGCGTAGACATATATTTATGTTGGCCGTCTTAAATCGTAATGCAATCATCTAATAAGAGATCCAATTGATCAATAGCTTTACTTGAGCAAGAGAAACAGCGAATAGAAGAACTTACTGTTGGCTGGGATGATCCAACATCGGCAGTCTGGGACAATGAAGAAAAGGATGAACAAACTGAAATTACCGAAACATCCGAGGCTGCTCCTCAGCAAATATACAAGTGTACCGCGCTTTATTCATACACGGTACTGATATCGCCTTAGTAATAGTATCTATTATACTAGAAATAGTATATTTCTTCTGAGAAATTTTCTTTAAAATGAAGATATTCCTGACAAAGATAAATATCTCGTTGTAGGCACAAAATCCCGATGAATTGTCAATTGTTGAAAGCGAGCAACTCGATGTTGTTGGCGAAGGTGACGGCGATGGTTGGCTTCGAGCTCGAAATTATCGCGGCGAAGAAGGTTTCGTTCCTCAGAACTACCTTGACGTGGAAAGAGAGACAACATCCGGTCTTGGATCCCAAGGGCCAAGCCTTGTACAGCAAATATCTTTCTCCTCGGTAGATTACACCATTGACGATCATGATGCAGTCGATCCAGACGCTAATCTACAAGCTGCACCACCAGAAGCTATTGTAGAGAACCACATAGGAAGTAAATGGATTCCTTAACTTCGCATTAAATTAAATGCACGGAAGAAAATTCCTTTTAGTAACAATTAACGTTATCAGTACCGAGTACTGGTACCGATTCATTTGCAGAAGGGGAACAATATTGTATCGCTCTTTATGACTACGATGCTACATGCGATGAAGAACTTAGTTTCCTCGAGGGCGACATCGTAAAGATTTTAAGGAAGGAGCCACACGATGTCGATGATGGGTGGTGGGAAGGAGAACTACGTGGGCAGCAAGGATTATTCCCATCTTTAATCGTCGAACCGTGTGCCATAGATGGTTCACCTTTAACTCCACAGGTTCAATTCATTAGCTAAAGAATTCTAAATGTTTTATACTCTTGTTTCCTGTTTAACGTTTCCTTTATTTCTTTCGCCATTATTAGGATGATGTAACACCACCAAGTTCTGCACCACCCGTGTTTACACCACCTGAAGTTCCAGAATTTCTCTTAGAAGACGAAATAGCTAAGAGTATAATGAAAGGTAAACTTTCCTGAAACTTTAGTAAAACTTTTGTTATTTGAATTATTTGCCAAAGAAATACGCTATCTTATTATTTTCAACCTGTAGAATCGCAAGATGAAGAGCCTAATAATGAGGACATCGAACAACAATCACAACAAGAAGGATTCATCATAAACCTTTCCAAGGTCCAAAAAAGTCAATACGGTACACAGTTTGGTGGTGACGCGACTGATGGGCCTGGTATAGTAGGTAAGTTTCAAATCGTTAGTGTTACATATATGTGTATGACACGTTTATATTTAACTGGTGTCCCAATGCATACGCAACTGCTGTTTAGTTGTAGAAGTAACGGATGAATCGGGAGCAAAGGTAATTACAAATTCTAGAGAGATGGTAGAAGAAAAGTTTGTTAAGAAATGATTGCTTGGATAAAACAAACTATTCATCTTTTGGTTTTTAGGTAGATGATGAAAAGGCGAAACACCCACAGTCTTTAGACACTGATCAGTCAAACGATGATTTCGGACTTGGCGTTGCTCAAATTGTGATTACCGCAGCGACGCCGATGGAAGAAATTGAACATCCATTTCCAGGATTAGAAGAAACCGCTGATGATACAGCAAAATCTACAGAAAGTTCTGAAGGTGATGTACCCTTAAGTACTGCTACTGACGTGAACGAAAGTGACTGCAAAGAAGCAACTGTGATAACGGATGCAAAAGAAGAACAAGAAACTACAGAAGCAGTAGAAGATATTGAAGAAAAATCAACAGTTGATGACCTACCAGCAGACTCAGCACCATTTCCAGTTAGTAGCAGTTCTGGTAGTGAAGCGGACTCAACATCCGGACCAAGTACAGCAGATAACTCTCAATCAATGCCATCTCGTGGTACAGTAATCGAGGCGGAAGAAATAGAAGATATTGACATCATGCCGGAAAAAATGGTAGTGGGCGGACGGGCAAGTATTCCAGATGAATTACAGCCTGATCAGCTGGAAAAGCTGCAAAATCTGAAAGAATCAAATGCCTAGGATTGACTAGACCTCGGAGATCCCGAATATCCTGCCTTAACAGATAAACTGGCTCTTCCAAAAAATCATCAAAATAAATTTCAGCATTTGCTGGAATTTTGGAAATCTCCTGAGGTTATTGGAAAGAAAGACTAACGAATAACGGGACAACTAAACAATTTTTATGTTAATATTATGTACACAACTTTTTTGCTAGATGATACTCTAGTGAACTATTTAAAGAAGGGTGTTGCGACTTTTGCAACGTATTTACAAGACATTAATGTACAGTCATAAGGTAATAAAGAAAATTGTCGATACCTATGATAGATGAAAACTTTTAGTTGTTTGTGTACATTTCAAGAGAATTATAATGGTGTTGCATGTAAAGAAAAGTAATTGTTTTATTCATCTTTTATATACATTTGATGTTTTTTTATATATATTCTTCCTTCAAACCCATGCCCTGTAAATCGTTTCCCTAATTCCGTGCTTATGTATAGAATATAGGACTACACGCATTTAAGGTTGCATCCTAAGAGCACCGTCCAGTCTTATCACTTCTCCGTTGAGTAGACTGTTCTCAATAATATGTTGCGCCAGTTGGCCATATTCATCTGGATTGCCCAACCTTCTTGGAAATGGCACTGTTTTCGTTAAAAATGAGCGTACCTTATCCGGTAAATTTCCTAACATAGGTGTATCAAATAATCCAGGTGCAATTGTAACAACGCGAATGCCAGGTTTTGCCAGATCTCGAGCCAATGGTAAAGTCATTCCAACAACTGCGCCTTTGCTGGCAGAATATGCTACCTGACCCATTTGTCCCTCAAAAGCTGCAATGCTTGCAGTATTAATTATTACACCACGCTGTCCATCTGCATTTGGTGTGTTTTTATGTATAAGTGGCAAGCATAGTCTAATAACATTAAATGTACCGGCAACATTTACATTAAGTATCTTCGAAAAGTCTTCTAGCTTGTGCGGTTCGTTTGTATTAAAATTGAAAACTTTATGCGCGCAAGCTATGCCTGCTGCATTTACTATGACATCCAGTTTCTTAAACTGTGCTTCTATTTGTGCCACTGCAGCATTTACATCATCGGTTGACGTTACCTGTAAATGCATGGCAAAGTTATATTAATATAATACTGGCGATAATTGTATTATAAGTTTGAGTATAAAATTATAGAGAATGTCTAATGAATATCTAACAAAATAATGATACAAACATGTTTTCAATGTCAATTAAATGTATATAATTTAATTAATATGTATAAAATGATTGATATATATATAGTGTAATTAAAACCAACGACAGTAACAATATTACAATTAATAAAGCTATCACATCATATATTGGCAATAGATTGCTAATTCTAAAATAGTTATATTATACTGTAAAGAAATATATATACATTATGTTAATATAATTTGAAACAGAACTGATATAAGACTAATACATGTAGCAAATTAAGTTCGACCCTTATGCATGATTTTTCAATACTTTGTGGTACTGTTTTAACAAACAATAGCAACATTAATAGTAGTGCTAATTATGCACTACTTACATCCATTGGTGTATACATAGCAGAATCTCCAAGTTCTTCCGCAATGGCATTTCCCTTTGATCTGGGCAAATCAGCAATAACTACTTTGGCACCTTGTTTTACAAATCTTCGTACTGCTCCTAGCCCCAGGCCAGAGGCACCACCCGTTACAAGAGCAACCACTCCCTGAAATAGCAATGAATTTCACATTTTATTTAAATATTCTTCTTTGCTGTTCAATATTGTATAATAGAATAGCATTACTCATAATAATAATTAAGATGTTGCACGTGATGGAAATGATAAATAGAAATTAACTTGGAAATTAATTATTTTCAGTACATTGCAGAAGCTACAATTAATATTCACTGTAATATATTTCTCAATTATCCGAGCGTTTATAGTCTTACAAGATACTCTACACTCTACAGTAACGAGAAAAATGATTTTGATGACCATGAGATAGCAATAATTTATGTGGATACACAATATCATGAATTTTGGTGGAGAGTAACATTTTCAAATTGTACGAGTACTGTGCGATAAGTATGACGAACAGTAACACATCGCACGCAATAAAATATATAAAAAAAGAAATAACGCACGTACCAGGCGTGCTCATACTTGTAATAATAATACTAATCGACATGCCGGAAAAAGAAGAATATGTACACTTACGTTCATCGTTTAGAACAAGCTGAGAGCTTACGAAATTTATCACAAGTAAGAAAATACAAAAATTACGGTAGAAACAGTAATTCGACTGTCGCTAATTCTCAAGCCACGGCGTGTCTGGAACGGAATGAAAGCAAGATGAATATACGAATCAACAGAAGGGTTGTGTGCGAGAGAGTTAACTTATCGATATGAAACTTTGAACTATGTATATGGGCGTTCCTTCTTTGCTAAAAGAATGCTTATCATTCACGCAACAAGGATAAATGAATTAATGGAAAACAGCACGAATACATTTTTAACGTTGTACATATATATATATTGTCAGATTATAATCTTTAATGAAAATTTTCTTTCTTCGACTGTAAAAAATGTTAATTAAACTTATTAAAATGTACGCGTACATTATTGTGATTAGTCAATTTTTGCTGCGACACATTCTTTTCTTCAATGCAAATCTGTGCCCAATTCTGAATAAAGATAAATACTGCAATTAAAGCATATTTGGCGACTGTTTTGCATCCTGAATCTTGATAGGAGTCAAACAAAAAATAAAGTGTACTTAAAACCTTTCAATTGATACCCATCGTCGATGTTTGCATATATGTAGATAATGGATTTATATAATTGATAAACTCTGGAGATTTAAAAACAGGTGCACTGTTTCTTTGCACACGTATAGATTTAAATATGGAAGGAATTATTATGCTATTCTGTAAAATTTTTCATTACTAACTCTTTCCCATGAATTTTATATTAGAGTTTATATGTAGAAGCTATACATGGATATGCGTAAGATATAATGAAGCAAGAACTATCTAGGATCGTCCTGTATTATTAACAAAAATTGTGTACATTCTTTAAATAGCAACGCACACAAGATCGTGTGTAGTTTCAACCCAGACGAGGTATAGGAATAACCAAATCACCTTATGGACTTTCGTGGTCACCCGTGACTGCCATACCGACTCAGAAATGCGACACTGTTTTCACCATCGTCTGCTCATGAACTCTGCTCATTTGATCAGTTGAAGAATTATTATTTATTGAAGTAGTTGGCCACAGGAGCCAAACCTTTCATTATATCTTGTCCCTTCTATTTTTCTGTTCTGCCCCTGCTGTTGTATTTCATAGTATATTATTTTAAGGCTCCCCATGACTTCCTTTACTTCCGCTCTCATCAAAATCACTCTTGCCAGACTCATTCCGCTGCTTTTTAAATAAACCTCTGTTCCTCGTATGCTGTTAGTTTGATTCTCCCTCCTTTCTTTTTCCTCTAAATATCCCCTAACAATCAACGCATTGACCGGCACCCCTCATCCTGCATAAGCGCGAGAAATGTATATATTTTAACTCATAAATTAACTATTCCCTGTAAAGATGTGCTTGAAAGTACGCGGGTCTCTGCCATATCTGCAGTGCCTGCTGTGGTATCGCCATCTATACAGAACTCCTTGAAACTATTCGTGTCCCTGTCTTACCTGTACTTGGAATGTACTTACAAATTCATCTTTACAGATATTAGTTAATTTATCAATTAAAATATATACATTTCTTCAATTAATACTGTTAATGACCGCGTTGGAGTCGGTATGGCAATCACATTGAGCCACGAAAGTCCATAAGGTAATTGGACTATTCGTACATCTCGTCGGTGACCACAGCAAAATATTGAATACAAATTCATGTTGAGGGTTTCTTCCTTACTGGCCCGATAAAATAGAGAGTGATATGAAAATCTTACGCGTCACGTAAGCCGGCTTCACATTTCATTGGTTATATTTTATATTCGCTAACGTATACATAGATTAATAAAATATTATTTAACTTACGATGAAATTTGGGCAGCGTAATAATACATTACGTCTTCATTCTTGTTACAAGTATTCTTGTAATAAACTTTCTACTAATTGTCTGTCAGGTACATTTGTACATTTTGTATAATGTTTCTAAGAAATATAGTACTTACTAAAAAATAATCATATACTGCTTTCATTTTTTAGATTTCCCAAAAACTTTTAATCATAAGAATGTTGAACATGAATGGAATCAGATATGGGAAAAGAACAATTATTTTTCAGTTACAAATAACGAGAAAACAGCATTGAAAATGCTTTTACCTCCTCCTAATATAACAGGAACGCTGCATTTAGGGCATGCATTAACTGTTACAATTCAAGATATATTGGCTAGATGGTACTATTAATAAGTTAATTTTCTATTTATTGCAACAAAGAAGAATATAAAATAATATCTATTTAGGCATAGAATGCTGGGACATCCGGTGATATGGATACCAGGTTTTGATCATGCAGGAATAGCAACACAGTTAATGGTAGAAAAATATGTTTCTAAAACAAAAGGAATCAAGAGGTCAGATATGAGCAAAGATGAATTCCTTTCGTTTGTTTGTCAATGGAAGAATGAAAAACAAACAACAATAAAGCACCAATTAAAAACTTTAGGCGCCAGTTTAGATTGGTCAAGAGAATATTTTACATTGAGCCAGGTTTTTAAATTTGATATATGCCGTAAATAGGCTCTCAAATGGTTAAAGCTATACATGTCATCTTTGAAATTTTAGGAACATAACAAGGCTGTAGTAGAGGCATTTGTACTATTAAATGATCGAAATTTACTCTATAGGAAGAAGGATTTGATTAATTGGTCTCCTACTTTACAAAGTACCATATCTGATATTGAAGTAGAACGTTTATACATTACAAAAAAAACAGAGCTCCGAATTCCAGGATACGAAAGACCAATCATGTTTGGTCAAATAGTTTACGTAGCTTTTCCCGTGAAAGATTCAAGTATTATCCCCTGTTCTCTAATCATTTGTATTATATTTAATAATTAATTTTTATAAGGAAGTTAATGTTGAGCACATTTTTTAGAGCATGAAATAGTAGTGGCTACTACTAGGCCAGAAACTCTTTTTGGAGACGTAGCAATTGCTGTACATCCAGAGGATGAAAGATATGCAAAATACATTGGACAACAAGTTTGGCATACATTACGAGAAACATATATACCAGTTATTTGTGATTCTTTGGTTGACCGAAATTTTGGGACAGGTCATTTTCTAGATCAATTTTCTTCAATTATCTGTGTCCAATCATATATATTGAAACAGAATTCTTCTTTTAGGTGCAATCAAAGTAACACCAGCACACGATCCCTTAGATTACACAATTGCAATAAATCATGAGCTAGATCTTATTGAAATTATCAATGAATATGGGAACATGACAGATGCAGGCAAACAATTTAGGGTATAAGTATTTCCCTACATAAGTAATTGTATTTGGTACGTATTTTAATTTTTATGTTAGAAATAATATAACAACTGTTTCAGGGTTTGCCGAGATTTATCGCTCGAGAGAAAATTTTAAACGAATTGTCAAATAGAGGTATTTTAAGAAATATCACAGAGCATCAAATGTGCGTACCGCTTTGTTCACGTTCCCACGATGTAGTAGAATACCTCTTAAAAGAGCAGTGGTTTATTAAATGTAAAGATATGGCACAGAAAGTAATTCGAGCTATGAAGCAGAAAGATTTGAAAATAAATCCTGACAGTCATGAGCAGACATTGTATGACTTCCTTGATAATATTAGGTAAGAAACGGATACACAATAATACAGGAAAATTAGCAAAATACTTCATTTGTTGAATATTATATTCTTCTTAGAGATTGGTGTGTTTCAAGACAAATATGGTGGGGACATACCATTCCTGCTTATTATGTTACAGTAAATGATAAAACGGAATGGATAGTGGCTCGAACTGAAAATGATGCGAAAGTACCTGCACAAAACAAGTATGGACCGGATATAGAATTACACCAAGATCCAGATGTATTAGATACATGGTTTTCCTCGGCAATACTTCCCTTTGCAGTAATGGGATGGCCAAATGAGGTATAAGGCAATTATAATTATACAACATGCCGAATATTGTAATTATATACATATTCAAGGCCATTTTTAGACGGAAGATTTTACGAAGTACTATCCCTTATCATTAATGGAAACAGGAAGCGACATTCTCTTTTTTTGGGTTGCAAGAATGGCAATGTTAGGAGTAGAATTGACAAATCGTTTACCATTCAATGTAAGAATTTATTTTAGACCGTATATTCCTCTTCAATTCTTCTACTGTAATGATTTGAAAAACTATTAATCCAGGAAGTTCTATTGCACGGACTTTTATGTGACGCTTATGGGAAGAAAATGTCTAAAACGCTTGGAAATATTGTCTCTCCAGAAAATATAATCGATGGCATTACATTAAGTGTGAGTATTAATATGTTTTGTTACAAGATGCATTTTATTCGCGGTTAAATATTTCGCTACCAACAGAGTCTCACTGCGCAAATGAAGGAAAACTATAATGCAGGTATTATCAATGAAACTATTTTCAAGCGAATGGTGAGTGCAAACAAAAAAATGTTTCCTCATGGTGTACCAGAATGTGGAGCGGATGCATTACGTATGACACTATGTGCTCACAATATTAAAAGTTAGTATACATTAGTATTATGTTTCTTTGCCAATGTTCAATGGTGTAGTTAATATAGATACATGCAACATACTTTTCTTCGTAATTAAACAGAACAACATATCAATTTCGATATCATGGAATGCCAAACAAACAAATTTTTCTGTAACAAAATCTGGCAGGCAAGCAAGTATATCTTACTTATGACAAGTGAAAGAGTATCTCAAAAACCTACAAATATGGCTATCATAGATTGTTGGATCTTAAGCAGACTGTCACTAATGGTCAATACAGTGAACGATGCATTTACACAACGAGATTTTCATAAAGCTATTGTATCAATAAAACAGTTTCTTTATTATGAATTTTGTGACTTTTATTTGGTAAGATAATAGTCAAACATTAAAACGTCATGAAAAGTGCTGATAACATTTTTAATATTGAATGCGCTTCCTTTAGGAAGCAACTAAATGGGGATTTAAAACTGAATGTAAAGATACTCATATTAGTCATACATATAGCTTGAGGAAATGTTTAGAAGTATTTCTACGTATATCTGCTCCTGTAATGCCGTATCTTTCTGATGAATTGTACAAAAGAATGTCAAATAAGATACCAGAATTTGCATCAGTTACATCATTAATGGAAGCACCATATCCGGTACCAGACCAGGTAAGATTTAATCTTAAAACTTTGATTGATTTTTGATCCATGAAAACCGTATACATGTTTCATTATTGTAGTTCAATGAATGGAGAGATGTTCCTCTTGATGAAGAGGTTCACGAAGTCTTACAAATTGTATTTGAAATTAGAAGTATCATGTCTAATATTAGCAAAAAGATAAATGCAGAAGGTACACGACTTACATACAAAAGATACATATATATATATATTGTTTTAATATCAAATTAAACAAAGATTTTCCCCCACAGTTCACATCGTGACTAGTAATCCTGACGATTTTAGTTTTTACAGTAATGTTATAAATTTAATTAAGGGCGGAAGCAAAATATTCAATATTTTTATATTCCAAAAAGATGATTATATAGAAAAAACGAATAGTGTTTGTTATCCTTACACTCCTGCCTGTACATTATTTGTTATCGCAGAGGTAATTTAAAAACTTGCGTTAAGTATTATTGTCAATATGTAAAAAGTTTTATATTTATTGTTTGTTTTTTTTCTAGGACTCTACTATTTTGAAGCAACTTGAAAAAAAAGTATTCGAAAAATCAACTGCGCAATGCGATGGAAATTGAACAATTTATTTTAACAAGATAGTATTAATAACTTTTGTAAAATAATATTTCAATCACTTTGTGTATAAATGAATATTCGACGTTAAAAGTCAGGTGAGAATTAAATTACGTATCGAAATCATTTTAAACATTACGCTATTAAACAAAAATATTTATATTTTATAATACATCAAGATCATGAGTATTAATCAATGTCCATGCGTTCATTTTCATCTTCACTTGTACTACTATCGTCTGTACATTTACTATCAGAACTAGAGTCGCTCGAGTCGTACCACGTTAATGAAGTTAAATCATCTGCTATTATTGTTCTCCACTCCTCTAACTTGCGGTAATCTAGATAAAATAAAATGTAAACATATTTTATCCGTTCAAGTTTTAATCACATGAATGCATAATGTTTATTATCTTGTGAAACACGTACCTAAACTATAAAAATCATTGAGTGTATATTGGCGATCTCCATCTTCAAATATGCCCCCATATAAATATAAAATATTATGTTTTACGACAAGTCCAGGATTTATTCTTGGACATGGGACAAACACATTTTCCTGTATGCTTTCCTTTTTATCGGAAGCAGATGTTGCTGCTGGACCGATTGTAACAGTAAATATTCCATCGTCATCAGTGACTACAGGTTCAACAAAATTGGATGGTGGTTCTTGTGCCTCGTCATCGCTATCATCTTTAATGTCAACATTATTCTCGTCCTCATCGTTTTTTGGTTTTCTCCTTCGACGTCGAGCGTTTGCATCCTTCTTTCCACATAATGTCACTGATAATAATCGAATAGAAATATTTACTCTTCTATTATATCGAAACATTAAATGAAGCATTTTTTTTACATATACTATATTTACCCGTGTTCCACTGCAATTTTTCTAAATCTAAAGCTACTAAATCATTGTAAAATGTTCCACGAAGTTCTTCCTCGTCATCCTCTTCGTCAAAAACTCCCCCAAATAAATAAGCTAAATTCGACTGAACCGAAGCAGCCGACGCGCTACATCGTGGCGATAGTTTAATTCCGGATTGTTTTACAGATATCCACTTCCATTTTAAGCCAGACTGATCATTTTCTGTAAGAGAATTTATAACATTATTTATGATTACCATACAAATCATTGTCATGTATAAGAATTACATACTTTCAGGAGTCATCAAAAACATGTCGCTATGAATGCAACCTTTATCAACATCTTTCTTCACTCTTTCTTTGCTATAACCACCGTATATCAGAAGTTTATTTTCAGGCGCCGGCAATATTATGCATCCAGATCTTGGATGGGGCGACATGCCTGAAATATCGGAGAACATCTTTTATTTAATATGCTATTTCTAAAATATAGCTTTGGTATGTTGATGTTTTACCAGATAATTCAATTTTCTGCCACACATATGTTTCCAAATTAAATACGTGTACATCATTGTAATATTTGTAATCTCTCAGATTATCATGAAATCCTCCAAAAACTATCAGTTGCTTCTTTATATGTGCCATTCTATGACCACTTCTAGCTGATGGTCCACCTGGAGATCTTACAAAATTTGTCAAAGATAAATACAAAGAAAAATTCAGTTTGTATAATAATATTTCGAATAATACAACTAACATACAAAATCTTTTCCCATTTTTTTTCTGCGAATCGGAAAACCCATAAATCTTTATAATGGTAAAACTGTGACTCTGATGGACTTGAAAATTCCCCACCAAATACCCATAATTCTCCTTTATTTGTAGCCGTAGTTACTGCCTGGTGACCACAGCGAGGAGGCGGAGCTCTAGGTGCTTTTATAATTGTCCACTCATTTTTATTTATATTATACACAAACATGTCCCCATAAACGAATGTCTAAAAATATAAGTTAATAGATTTAGTAAGCAATTAATATTATTTTTTTGCTATGAGCTACATGTCTATGCTATAAGCATTAATCACGATCCAAGAGCATTTTGTAGTGTACCTTTTTCCCATCATGAAATTCTCCACCAAGCATAATAAGTTCATCTTTGAAGGGGTGCGCTGTAAAAGTAAAATTTACACGGCGAGACGGTGGTGCCACTGTTTTCTCAATGACATGCTCTCTTGTAGCTTCCTCCTTTTCAATTTGGGCGATTACATCTTCTATGTTGTCCTAAAATTTATTTTAAACAAAACATTTCTATAAAATTATTGCTGCACTGTTGAGTTTCTTTTTATGCAGTAGATACGGTCTGCAGAAAACCACAGAGAAAAGGCGTAACTTACTATCAAATTAAAAATTATAATTGTATTACTTTAAATGACAATAAGATGAAGCAATTGTGCTTATGTAGTAACATAAATAGTTACTCCCTTAATTCCGGAATTAAATGTTTTCCAAATGTTTAGGAGAAGTCAAATATATTTCCCAACATTTAATTTACATATATATACATATGAAACTAACCTCACCAAGTGCAGCCAATTCCTTTTTCTGTTTAGCATTCAGTTTTTTTTCAGTTTTGAGGGCGGTTTTTACACTACCACTGACTTTTTTCTTACTTTTATCTTTTTTACCCATGTTATACAATAGTCCTTTTTAAAGGTAACACGTAATTTTGATTGTAAAGTTTTAACCAAGCACGCGGTATAAATGCATCATATAGCCGCTCTGTATACCGCACAAATACGACACTGAAATAGTACATATATTTTCATACAGGTAGAGGGACTTAATATATGTATAACCAAGATAAATTATAGTCCTCGTTATTCCTTAGACAAATGGTTATTATTTTACATTTATTAATCGTTTCTCGTTAAATATAAATAAGTATGTATTGAAGTACATCCTTGCATGCGTTACATCTTCCATTCATGTATGGTAAATTACTACAAGTATAATTGTCATTAGTCATCATTATCCATATTAGCTTTATAATATATTGGGTTGTTCGGAAAGTTTCCGCCAATTTTTGTATGCATCCTTATGTATGCATATGTAAAAATCGGCGGAGACTTTCCGAACAACTCATTACACATACATATTATATTTTACTGAATTCTTGTACAATTATCTTCTTTAATGTACTTGTCTTCTCCTCTTTTTGCAATAGTTTTATTTACTATGCAAACGATGGTTAAAATGAGTAAATTTTCAAATAAATTCTTCTGAAATAAGGTGCATATCCTTCCTCGAAAGTCGATCATAAACTGTTACTTCTTCTGTGGCTAACGTCAAAGTTGAAAGAATACTTGATTAGAGGTTCTGCTTTTGGAAAATAGAAGTGACAGTTTGAAATACTGTTTTTTTAAGAAAAAAAAGATCTTTTAATTTTCACCGCAATAACGCTACGAGGCTGTGGTTGAGATTATTCGCAGTGTCGTCACCGTTCTAATACGTCCATGCAATGTTAGTTGGTTCCCTGTCCAGCGAAGCGTTACGTTATTTTTTTAGTGGCCACCACTTCAATGTTGTGATTATTTTCACATCTGATTAATTCTACCGTGGTCGAATAAGGAGAAATACGTTGTCGCATCATGTTCTGGACAAATAATTACGTGTTATGCCCTGTTATCGAAGCACTTCTTAACAAAGAGGTAAAGGAAATATTTCTTCAGATACACCTGTTCTCTTTCCTGACTTAGGTCCTAACAATTCAAGAGGATTATCAGGTATTTCACCCGAAACGTTGCAAATTCAATGTTACCATTTTATGTTAATATTTGACCGAAATCAATGTTAAACGTATTATTTCTTGTATAACATCATTTCGTTCACGTCGTTTCTGTATGTTTTTTATAAAATATACAAACAGCTTGTAACTACATTTATCAATTATTAATTCGTAATGTAATAATTGCAATTTATATAAGAGACACAGGGGTAAGTATTTTTGGGAAATTGCACTGTTACAATGTTTAAATAGTTGGCTTCACACTGGTACTAAATAAATGTTTGCTACGCACACATTTATTTCTAATAGTAATTTGTTATATTCATTAATACTGCACTCATATTATTACATATTGTAAACTTAATACATTTGTGGCCTTATAAATATTATGTTAGCGTAACATGATATGTTAACGTATCTTTTACATAAAATCAGTATTCATGTATTTCTATAGTGTTAATTTTTATGTGTATTTTAACATTGAATTTGAAAACGCGTTTGATGCATTTTATAATTTCAGGATGTTACGTTACAAGAATTAATGGATCAGGAGGATATCGTACAAGAATGTAAAAGTCAAAATACGAAGCTGATCGAGTAGTAAGTGAAATTAAAATACATTTCTATGAATACTAAATAGTTTTAATGTTAATGTTACTTCTAGTCTTACAAGAGCTGATGTAATGGAGGAGCTAATAACGCTCACCACTATTGAACCAGCCATCGATATAGAAGAACGCTTGCGTTATAAATATCCAAATATAGCCTGCGAGTTATTGACCTGCGATGTACCAGTTCTGAACGAAGCATTAGCAGGTATGCTAGGAAAATTTGACCAAGGATTTATTTATACTTCCAGGAATATTAATTTGTCAATGGAATGGAAAAAATGTAAAACGATAAATGCTAACAATTGCAGCTGCCAGAACTAAGATCTAAGTAATTATAATAATGTAAGGTTTTAAAGCAAACGCCAGTTAAAGTATGTTTTATTGCAGGGAATGAAATGCTTTTGGCAAAACTTTATTCTTTTATTTGTACGGACCAACCACTAAATCCACTTTTGGCATCATTTTTTAGTAAAACAATCGGAGTACTTATTTCTCGCAAAACTGTACAGGTGATTATAAGTTGACATAATTATAACAGATTATATAGAACAAGGCAGAAAGTAATTCTACTTGTTAACATTATTCGTAATTTAACTATAAATCCATTAGTAATCTAATATTAAAACTCTTTTCGCATTACTCCTTGTTCATGACCCGAACCTGGTAATCCCACATTTCCATTTTTACCCACCAGAACTGGTACTCGTATCAGTTCACTTGTTTGCAGGTTTTAGAATTCTTGAAAAGTCGTGAAACATGCGTCGATCTACTGTTACAACATTTAGAAACATCTGCGATTATGGACTTAGTATTGAAACTTGTTATTCAATTCGAAGGCAATACACGACATAATGTATTAAATGTAAGAACAAATAAGATCTTCACTTTTAACATGATTATTAATGTTGTAATAAATCTAGCTATATTATGTGATTATAATTCACTGTTACTCACTTATACCAAATTCTATGTACGTATTTACTTTAACAGTGGTTAGATAGTGAACATTTAGTGCAGAGAGTGGTGAAATTATTATCGCCTAATACTGAATCAAGTAATAAACATGCAAATGCTGCACAATTACTTTGCGATATGATAGCTGCTGCAAGAGAATATCAATGCACATCTTCCACCACCGTTGTGCCAGACCCTCTTTTGGATACTCTTGAATCGTTAGTATTAGAAATAAAAGAGAGAGTAAATGAATATATGTTAGAAAATAAGAATTCGTTGGATATTCAAGTTACATTTTCATTTATAGTGCAGATACAGTAAGCTTGTTATTAGAGACTATTTTAACTGGAGAGAAACTAGAAAGTAGTATTACTGGTGGAATACAGGTACTTCTTACACTTCTTACTACACAAAAAGCTAACAAGTAAGGATGTATAATTATTTTAAAATATTTTCAATTTTTTACAAAGGATTACACATGTTTTAGAAATGCTAATGTTTCATATTTCCAGTGGAAGAAGCGAGGAGAGTGTTTACGACGAAGTCGCAGAATTAGAAAAGCCCACAACTATTTCGAATGCAACCTTGCCTTATTTAGAACAGCTTCATAAGCTGTTGATAGACCCACCTTATGTAAATATATGGAAGATGATATATTTTCTATGTAATGAAAAACTACTTTTGTATATTCTTATGTTGCAGAAAACTCCTGTTAAAACGACTACAGGAATACTAGATTGTCCAGTAGGTATTACACGTTTGACTGTTGCAAAGTTATTCATGAAATTGTTGGCAACAGAGAATGTAAAGATATATGAAACCTTAGTAAAATTAGGAACATTCCAAACGTTACTGGTAAGTAAAAATTATAAGAATAGAAAAGTTAATTTTTAAGAACTCAAATTTATGATTCCTTTTGTATCTTTTAAGGATTTATTTTTTAAGTATACTTGGAACACTTTTTTACATGCTCAAGTACAATTTTGCTTGGCTTTAGCTATTAATTGTGATTTTAAGGACTCAAATAACATTATTTATATGGATGTGAGTATTATCAATTCTATATGATTAAATGTAGTTGTATACATAGAAAAATATATATGTAATTGATTTAATTATACTAATTTTCAGATATTTATTAACTGTCAGTTAATAGATCGAATTCTAGAAGCATGGGATAAAAATGAAGGCAAACAGTACGTGCAAATAGTAATTTTCAAGTAATGTAAGAATAATGCAATAATTTTCTTACTATAGTGTGCTATAACATTTTAGAAACAAAGAGAACAAAAATAAACAAGGATATATGGGCCATTTAACAAACATCGCAAACAACATTGTTAATCAGCGTGAAAAAAGTGAATATTTAGATAAGTTTTTGAAAGATAATTTATCAGCCACGTGTCTTAGCAAATGGGAAGATTTTGTGAACACAGAATTATCAAAGATTAATAAAACCCATCAAATACTTTTGGTACGTTTATATTCTGACATAAAATTTGATTCACTTTCGATTTCATCTTACGATTTCCGATGGTTGAAATGTGTAGGGTGGAAATCCTCAAACGTCCACGACAAGTTCCAGTGAAAATCCAGATGAATATAGTGCTTATCCTCAAGAAGAATTCTTTCAGGTTCCGAAAGTTGTACAAGTTAGTAACATTTTTCTGTACAAAATAGATATTTTCCGAATATTAGAGACAAATTTGTAAAAATAATCTTATGTAATATTTGTAAATTATTGTTTTGTATAATATTGTTCAACATAAACACAGTGTTATGCCGAATATGTGGGAAAACGCACGACGCGACAGTTTACCGAAAATTTTGGATTTCACGATGATCAATTTAATGAGGGTAACGAGGCTTTCCAGTAAGTATTTTGCTGCACTTATTATGATGTATTGTGAGAGACAAAATTTATTTCTTCCTTAGACTCGAAATATTGTTTAAGTTTAATGAAAATAGTGCTATTAATACGTGCCCAAAGTTCATACTTTAATTCTTTTCGTCAATAATTTATGCTTAATAAGGATATTTAATAGCGTTGTTCTCATTAAGCTTCGGTGATATCTGTTTTTGCTATTTATCACTTGTTCCGTGATTTATTATTCACATTTACATAAGCAGTTGCTTAATGCTTGATATTGCAAATAATCGCAAGAAAAATTAGAAAAGATATATTGGAATAAAGAGTACAATCTAAAGTTATTAGTTTGGCAACAACCTGTTTTTGTAAATGCTATTGTAGTAACTCGGTTGACCCATTAACAAGGTTGGCCTTTGCTATCAGAGAAGAAGATCTCGATAAGAGGGAAAATATGTTTGATAAGGTATGACGACTAATGTTAGCAAAGCTTGCTATATTAGCTGGTCAAAAATAAAAATGTCTTATTGGTTTTATATAGATATGCCAGCTAAAGCAACAATCCAACCTGGAAGACTGCGCTCCGGGAGTAGAATGGGGCGATGAAGGTGAACTTACTTTTGAAACTGTAGTAGAGAAACGTCTTTGGTCAACAAAGCAGCCACAAAATGATTCGAACTCTTCCGATGAGGATGATGAAGATCCAGATCCACGAGATATGCAGATGGAAATTGATTCTACTGAGCGTATGATTTAATTTTCATATATATTTTTTTTCCGTTTTCGTTTATTACATTCATATTAATTTCAAGCATAATTAGATCTTCAATGAATACATACTATTTACTTGAAACATTTTTCGGCTAGTCATAATGCTCTATTAATATTTCTTATCTTAGCTTGGGTTTCAAATGAACCTGTATATACCGCTAGTGCGGTTCCTGAGGTGAATCCATGGAATGTTGTAGCTCCTGAACCAGTAGAATCTACCGGATGGGCTAACTTTGATAATTTCGAAAACTCACTCAACACGGAGAACACTGTCATAATAGATTATAAATTGCGCGATGAAAGTAAAAGGGAAAGGAACAATACAGTAACAGTTGCAGCCATTGAATCAGATGATACGAAAATTGCTGAGTCTGACGACAGTAGTACTACGTCACATGTCGAAATGAATATAAATCACCAAAGTACCGAGGATAATCTATATCCTGACAACGCTGATAAGAATGCAAATCCGAGTGAAATTATAGATAGCAGGTAAATGAAGATCACATGTGCATTATAATAGTTAGAAGCTTAATGTGTATTGTAATTTTTAGGGAAATCACATGCGAAGAGAACGTACAAAATATGGAACTTGCAACTACGGTACAAAATGAAACGTCTTCGGCCGATTGTAAAATCTCGTGTAATGTAAAAAGTGAATCATCTGAAGCTGTATTACCATCGACAGATGCCAAGTGAAAGATCATTTGTTGAGTATGGCATTGCAATAGAATGAAAAAAAAAATCATATCAAGTATAAATTTATACGAACGATCAGAATATATATTACGTCCCTATATTTTCATTAGATCACATTAATTGTGCTTCATTGCATTGGCGCCTGGATTAAAAACTTACAGCAGGGTATAAGTATGGAATGAAAAGTAAAAGACTAACCGAAGCTCAACTATGAATAGTATAGTACTTGATGTATATGTACATGTCCTCGGATCGCCAAAGTTTCAATTATAAATACTACTACGTGAAATACAATTATTAAAAAATGTCTTTAAATTGTTATTTGTACGGAATTAACATGGAAATTAAATTAAAAAGATCACTCGAATTGTCAAATTCTTTGTTGCGGATTTGGCATATTACTTGATGAGATAGACAAAGTACAATTTGTATAGAGAATGTCTTTAAATGTTTCGTATGTGTATGTGTATACATATATATGTACATATTACTACCTTATACGCAGTGTGTATGTGTGTGTATAACATACACATATATTGTAATGTTTTAAACAGTACTGATATGAGGCTTATTTAAAAAAAACGCCGTAAATAATATTTCATAAAGAACTGGTGCTTTTGCTTCTTCGTTCGATAAGGCAAAGGTACTTATGTCCAGTGCCTATTGTTTCATTAAAAAGTTTGCTCGTGTAACGATGCGATATGGACAAAGAAAGGAAATTATGTATTTTTATTACGTTGATGATAATATTCCCCCAATGTATACACGTATAATGTAATGAAGTATTTCAATAATGATATTAATTTTATTTGCATTCCAATAAGAAAGTTATGTAAAAAAGAATGACTGTACTATTTTTTCAGAACGATCTTCCAAACATATTTAAGTAGAATTATATGACAATATTGCAGATTCAAAATGGTGTATATTTCGGTTGATATATGTACAGGTTTCGTAAAATAGAATTTTGTGATCTAATTTTCTGAATTGTTGGAGATATTTCGTTTGTTTTAAGCATTTCTGGTATAATAACGTGTTTACAGTACCGTACATGAAATATTGTACATAAATGATAAATATAAGCAGTGTTCAAAATTAAATATGCTATTATTATTTTCTGTATCTTCATTTTAATATTATTTGGCTCTACTCTATTTTGGATGAGAATGATACTGCAAGGACTGCCAATTTCTTGCACTCACTGATCAATTTGGACATATTGAATAAAAATGAGAATTAATTTTTGATTATACTCTTAATGATATTAACTTAATTCTTTCTTTTAATTGAAGTATTTTATCTAACAACGATTTCTAGTCGGAATTTTTGTACTCCATTTGAAAAATGTACAATTTCCCGCTCAATGCTTTGTTACCGTAGTGCAGAAGTATTATGCAAATTAAAGAGTAGACGTTGCAAAATTGCATTTAAGTGGAAAAAATAGTAATAAAACAAGCATATTTACACAGATATGATCATAAATATTTTTTAGAAGAATCATCTACCCTCTTCGCCCAATTATTGTGGAGCTAAGGCGCCTCTGTTGTTACGTCATGTCGTAGCATGTATCGTTCTTTACCGAATTTACTAGTTTCTGTTGGAATAACGGTTTGTATACAATAATTTGACGAAATAGAATATAGTGTTGTACGATAAATTTAGTTATTTACCACTATAATCGGCAGTAACAATGTACGCAATAATAAATTATTATTGTCATGATTTTATACCATTCATAACCAACTACCTTTTTTACAAGCATCATCCTTCATTCAATACATTTGTTCCGTAATAGTTATTAATGTAAAACTACTTCGTAATCTGGCAACAGATTTTAATTTTTAATACTTCTATTCCAGTTTGATGGGTGTATCCAAAGTTAGTGCTACTATTAAGCGGTTCGGCTTAGTGACCATTTTCCCGATCTTCACAGCAGTTTCCATTTACGCAGACTGGAATCACACCCGACTGTGGAAGAAACAGTTAGCCGAGGAAAAGAAATTAGCATTAAGCGTTTGAAATGGCAGCCAGACCACTTTGGTTTCAATATATGCTAGCAGTCCCTGGTACGATAACTGTTATTCTTATTGGCAAGTGGTTTGATAAGCAGGGAAGCTTACACATGACACGATTTCGTGACAAGTCTGCTTTATATGGAAGAGAATTGAAACCTGGTGAACCTCACTCTTGGCCATGATCTATTCTCGGTGTGATTAGTTGCGCTTCTATGACGTACTTTTCTTGTACATACATGTAACATCTATAAAATAATAAACTTGTTAAATCAGTAAAACAGAAATTATTTTATTCAACAGCACCTTTATTTCTTTAAATATCTAGTGTACATAATTAATTTGATTTGCATGTTTTGTCACAATTATTCTAACGAAACAAGGTAAATATTTTAGTCTTCAAATCTTTCTTCTTCAGAACTGTTTCAGCTCTATCTTTAGTTGTACTATTGCACACAAAGTTTTCTTTGTTGCTTCTATGTACCTTTTTCATCGTCATGTTGTAAGCCTTCCGTTTTTTTAGAAGCCATTCGTTCGTTTCCTCGCTCCACGATACAGGCCTGTTCAAATCTCTGGAGAGTTTTTGATAATTGCAAGGTTTATTGCTTGTTTCTAGATTCAGATATGAATATCTTTCTTCGTTCTCTATTGTACATGCATTATTTGCACCGGCTATATTTTCATCTATAAGACCATAGTGTTGAAATTTTGTACTTTTATCTTGGGAAGCAAAAATATTTTGAGTAACTTTTTTTAATACTTTCTCCTGTTCTATCCCGACGGGTGCTTGAAGCTTTTCGTTGTCACTGCTTAAATTCTCGGTGTCAGGATTTGCAGCATTCTTACGGTTTGTACATCTTATATGGCGTTCGCTTGTTGTTCTACGAAAAGCATAGGGTTTTTTGTACAATGCCGGATTAAACTTTTGTGAAGTTTGGACAAAAGATGAATCTCCAATATCAGCAGACAATGTGGTATCCAAATCTTCGTAATAAATTTTACAAGATCTCTTTCCCCTGTTATTATTATCGTAAGTAGATTTGGGGCGTGATGACTTTGTTGTTATACAGGTCTTTGTACTTGTCGCCTGCTTCATTTTATTTTCTGCAAGTAAATTGTCAAAAGAAGACGAAGGAGAGCTTATAAAACCGGTTTTATCTTTACATAGACCTTTGGGTACATTTTCTGTGACTTGTATACATTCATTCGACTGTACAATGTGCCCATCTACTGTTTCTTGTGCCACAGTATTTTGTACACACACATCCATCTTATTGATATCCAAGTTATTTAATTCCTCCTCGGAATCAGTATTTATATCTGTTTTATCTTCGCTTATTTCTTTCAGGCTGTTGTCGATTAATGTCACTAAAGGATCTTTCTGTGGCAAAGTGTCCAATTTCAATAAATGCAAGTGACTTTTCTCTGCAAACTGTAAATCGATTTGCTTTAATTTATCACTTAAAATACATTCCAAGGCTTTTAATTGTTTCTCTTTCTCAAGAAATGCTTTCTCACGATTCCATAAAAGTATCTCCTTGCTTCTTACTATTGATTCCCTTCGGTTTATATCTTCCAATTTTTGTAACCAACTTTCTTTATATATGTTCTCGCTAACTTCTTGGGGTGTTGGTACCGTTGCTGAACATCCATTTTTACATCCATGATAACAAAAATCTGTATGCTCATCTTTGTTATCTTCATTTTCTTCAGTGATAGGTGCCAATTTAAGATCCTCGTGAGTCACATTTGTGGAATAGTATATATTACTTCGATTGTACAATTTATCATATTTTACTGGCGAAAAATTAAGAGAAGAACAAAAACTAATGGTTTCATCTTTGTTTGAGTCATTCATATCAATTTTAATTTCTGTAACAGTCTTTCCATTTGTTCCATAACTTTCCACATTTTGCAAATTTTGCATACTTTCTTCTTCCATAGATATGAAATCATTTCGCAACTCTCGAGCATCGTTAGATCTATTATGTTTAGCACACGTGCATACATTATGAATATCCTTTGATTTTATATGTGCTTCATTCCTTTTAAAATTTGTACCATAATCATTTCCTACAGGTACAATAAATGCTTCAACTTTGTATTTCAGTTGTTTCATGTTCTACAAATAGAGACAACGTATTAATCGTTTAGTTTCTTTAAAAAACATTCAATATCAATATACACAGTTGATGTTTGATTAAAGAAGGCCACTTTCACTTTCTACTTACTATGTATGTTTCTCCTCTTTGTTAACACTGACCACTAAAATGAGTGTAATTAGAAGTACATGTTTAAATAAATAGTGTCGTAATTATAAATTCATGCTAACAAATTGCATATTTGATGACGAGCGGAATGCGTCTATTAGACGCGTTGTCTTGTGGACGCTTGGAATTCTTTACAGATGCATTAAGCTGCGTAAAATCATGATTTATATAACACGCTTTTATATAATTACATATTTAGATATTTCTCTTACAATGTAATGTAAGAAAACCATAACTGTTCATTTATATACAATTAAAAATTGTTATTAACACATCGGAATTGTTTTGAAAATACTATCATTTTTTAAACTAGTGACATTATGTTCATCAGTGCTAGAAATTTAACAGGTGCAACTGTATTAAGGGAATTACATGAATCCCTAAAGGAAACTTGAGAAAAATGATTTGTGATTTTACTAAAAGGAATAAGATTGTTATGGAAAATATATATTATGACAACGCAAGTGGATACTTAATCAAATATAGACAAAAGTAATAGTTTCGGAAAATAAATCAATTTTATTACATTTGCTTTTTATTCAATATTATCGTAAAAAATTGTGTCTCACTAGGAAGCTACTTGTTTAATAGAACATATTGTTCAATCTATAACAAATGTAATACCTAAAAATTAGAGTTAATTAAAAATAATTCATAATTTGGTTAAATGCTAATATATTGTTTATCGAGTTATGTGAAAATGTAAAGATTATAAGGTGCGACATATGAAAAACTTCCTTTTCTGATCTTGGGAATATTTCGAGAGTTTATATCATAATAAAATTCGAATGTTTCCCCTAATTTAGAAATTCTTAATTTGGCTTTGATTGGAGAAGAGGGCGCTGTTATTGATCATTAATTCAGGGCCATCTAGATGGCGCCCCATAAAACTAAAAATTACTCTTTATTTTCTTATATTCTATCACTTTCAAGTACAAAACTTGCATACTCTAAATATGATAAATATTTTAAGCTTTATATTTAATACAAAGAATTCTATACTTTTTCCTTGTATAACCGAATAATATATTTCCCGCCTAATATGGAAGACGCATTGCTATGCGCACGCATATCGATTCGACCAATAGTTCTATACATTTTACTGAAAACAGTATCGTAGATAGAAAATAAATATCTAATAAGATCACGTTGAATCAATTATTAAACAAATATATGATAAATCTAAAAACGTATTTGTTAGTTCTAGAAATATGTATGCACAGATGTAATTGGTAGAAGATATATTAAAAGAAGTAACTTGATTAGATTTTTAAAAAATTTAATAATATCGGTTAATTTGTATACGTTAAAGCAATCAAGACACTATTTTCTATGTACGTAATAATTTACGAAGTAATAATTGCTTTGGTGTACAAATTCATGCAATTATCATTCTTATCGAATGCATCGTCTACTTTGCAAATAAAGTTATCCAAAAGGTTTATTTTCACCCTCGGCGTGTGGGCCAAGTAATGGAAAGGAGTACAGTTTAAAAAATTGTACGAAGAGGCCAGTTAATATATTTAAAACTAGAAAAAACGAATGTTTTGTTTCGAAGGAATATATAGGGAAAACAGGGTGCAAGCATTTCGTGATACGTCAATGTAAGGTGCGTTGTTGGCAGTTCCATGGCTTTGCGTAGAGGGGGTTACGGGCTGCATCGTTGCAGCGTTGCAGTTGTCCGCCATTGCTAGGGAGTTAACTTCGGTACTAGGCTAGGCAAGGATATCGGTTCTCGTTGTGTGCCCCCTCCCCCTTTTATCGTGGAAAAAACTATTTAGTGATTTCGTGTTACGATTTTGGGTATTTTGAGATCCGGGCGATTTCGAATTGATCCTCGTTCAGAAGGAATGGAGAAAAAGAGGCAGTCGGCAATGATTACAGCCGGGGAAACGGTGTTACATGCCAATCTTCTAACAGCAACGGGTCAGCGTCTCACACCGACGGGGAAAATCAGCCATGCTAAAACGCGTGTCTATACGCAACGATATCGCAAAGAATGGGAACAAATGCCTGACTTTAAAGGTACTTCCCGTTATTGTCCATCGTTGTCATTAATTGTAAGATTACTACTCTTTATCGGTCAAACCGAAATTACGTACTTCCAATACTATACACGTTGTATTGTGCCACGCTGGACACACGATATGTATACAACAGTCGTGGCTGCGTCGCTTTGTCACGGCCTTAAGCAGTGACGCTTTCGTTTAACTAGAGTATTATTTTTAGAGGGAACCGTTGTCGCGTAATTTCCTTTTCTTTCCTCTCAGTTGTACGGCAATTATTCGATGTTTTGTGCCATTTCGAACGCTCTTAAGCGGATGCAATGTTCATTATTTGTATATAACTTCTTCAATCAGGTATATTTGCCACGATATATTCGTTCGTTTATCATTACCCGAACACGTTGGTGAATACTTGTAGAAGTTCGACATGAGAACCTTAGTTATAGAATATACACTTGAACACTTTACTGCATTGTTTCTTATTCATTTGGAACTTCGTTCGACTTCTTCTATGCGTAAAATAGCAAGATTTCAACTCCCGTGTTCGGCAGCCGACGGTTGACGTTACTGACACTGTTGTGTAGGTATAACCATATTACTAGCGTTAATAAGTTACCAGTAAAAGTACTACTACTTGGTAACTGAAATGCCGAATAAGTATCACCATAGGACTAACACGTGTTTAGTGAATTGGTGAATTCGGGACATTCTTCCGCAATTACCGTAGAGAAGAAATAAAACGCGCGCGGCTTACTTGTAAGGATGAAGGCTCAACGTATAATGTCTTTTCACAGGATGGCTGACATCCGTGCCTTTTCAACCGACACGTGCTTATTGCATGTATTGCAAGAAAAATCTTCATGCCCATCGACTTTCGTTGTTAAAACACACATGTACGATGAAACATCAACGTGCCGCTTTATTGCACGAAGCGGAGGAGAAGAAGAAAGCTGCTGCCCGGAAAGCAAACATGGGAGAAGTTGTCGAAGTGGAGGAAGTTGACGAAATAGAGGTATATATTTTTGAATTTTCAACATTCTTAGCATCATACAAAATGTTCTTTCAAATCGTTGTATAACGGCACACGAAACTATAAATAATATTGGACGCATGCTCATCAAAACATTCCTTACCAGACTGTTGAACATACACAAACTGAAATAGAAGAGAACGAGGATGAAGTGGAATATGTTGTGGAAAGATTGGAAACAGACGACGAGTTGGAGGAAGTGCAAATTAAGGATTCAACAGAGGACGTTGGGGTAGAGGTTGAAGACGAAGAAGAAGAGGAGGACGAGGAGGAGGAGGAGGAGGAAGAAGAGGAGGAAGAGGAAGAGGATTTGCAAATGCCCTCCGACGAAGAAGACATAAAACATTCTATAAAAAAGATAAAAATCGAAAGGGTGGTAAGACGTTTGCTTCATTTTAATGCAATAATTTGATTAAACGAAATGTCATAAGTAACTTAATTCAATTGATAGGAAAATTGCGAGGACTCTTTGACAGAAGCTATGGATCACATGCAGAGCGAGTATTTGGAGGAGGCAGATAACCAAGAAAGTGTACAAATGGAAATGGTAGTAGAGTCGGAGGACCAAAGTAATTCGGAAATGCATGTTATGTCGATTCTTCCCGACGGCGAAGAGTCGAGTAAGGAGTCGCATGAAAACGGTAGAACGATTCGTAGAGGGGACAAAAAATCAGCAAAGTTATTGGTAGATATTGCATATAGAAAAATAAATATACATTATAGTTGGCTAAAAGTATGCTGTTTGCAATTTACATTACAGTTACTAATGATGTTTTAGCAAGATGAATGTAAACAGCAAGGGGATTCGGGAATAGTGGTGGCATGCCCGTTACCTATTTTAGGTACAGCATATCAATTAAATACATCGGTTGCACCTTCTGCTAATGCTATCAGTGTGCTTCAGCCTGTGAACACGATGCCTATTACACCTACGCAAAGTAAAACAATTACTTTGACATCGGGTGGTAAAACTCTGACTTTAACAGGTGGTACATTCCAGCCTGGTGCTCAATATGTCCTGAGTAAATTGAAGGGTAAACTTCCTACGTTGGTAATGGCTGATAAGAAAACTGCAATTGCAGCTAATCAAGCGGAAGACGCCACGAAAAGTGTTCACATAAACAGGGATCAATTGGCTGTAGCAAGTACGAGTTATCAAATTCCGAAGAAAGTACGTTTTTTTTCTTTTTTGTTATTAGAAAAATCATGGAATTTGCTTGAAAATAGTTTTTTTCTGAGCAATGCGTTTGTTTCAGCATGTGCTTTTGAAGACCGTTAAATCGCCCACAATGAAAAAGCCTCGTATTTCCACGCATGTTGTGGATACGAGTAAAGGCTTACCAATTGGTGGTTTGCAAGTCAGCCTTTATAAATTAATGGATGGACGATGGACATTTTTAAACGAAAGGTATGATGTCTGTACAAAATTTCAAACTTATCACAATATGCTCTTAATTGCTAACGTCTCGGTTGATACAAGCGCCGATGGAAAATTGACGTAGCCCCTTTCTTTTTCAGCAATACAAGTCCAAATGGTCGCTGTGTAGATTTAGTAGATAATATGAAAGTTAATTTCACGGCTGGACGTTACAAGATTCATTTCGACGTGGACAAATATTTTACTCTCAGAAGGATAGAAACAATGTATCCATTCATTGAAATTGTCTTTGACGTAAAAAATCCTGCCGGTCACTATCACATACCAGTATTGTTGAGCCCATTTGGCTATACGACTTATCGTGGTTCCGAGAGATGAACAACGATGAAACAATCACGTTTACCGAACTTCTTGTTTCTTTGTCAAGACCCAATTACGTTTCGTCGAAATAAACATTTCACGCGATTGGAAGCGCAGACAACAAATACCACCGATAAGTCTAGATTAGTATTTCTCGATTTACTTATTTGTAAAAGTAGTTTTAACTTGTATATGTTGAGAGATGGCTATGAAAGGTTATTAAATTGTAATACGATTTATGAAAAAATATATTTTATTTCTTACTTTACTTTAGAAAAACTACTTTGCGATTACTCATAGACTGTGTCGTTCCTTTGAAAGAAAGGATAACATTGCGGTATCGTGTTAAAAGTCACGCGTCTAAAAGCTGACCATCAAAATTGCCCTTAGGATCTGAACTGTTAAAAACAGATATACTTTGTTACGTTGCTCGAGAATTTATGCAAAAGCAGTTCCAGAGATAACACACGAATCGCCGATAAAATGACTGAACTATTATCTATTATACAGGATGTCTGAGGGTTTTCTGGACAAACGTTGTCAGCCTGTTCTTTGCCCGAAAGTAAGACAAAAATATTACACGCAATTCGATCAATTTGTAATAAAGCCTTACTGGTCGACTTTGATGTCAAATTTTTGTCTTACTTTCCGTGCACAGAATACGCCGAGGGAAACGTTTGCCCGGGAAAACTACGGACACTCTGTATATCTTTAGCAGGAGAATGAATACCTTTTCAATTACGAGTTCAGTTAAAAGACCTTTCCTGAATTTGTTCGGAGGGAATCGCGGCGGCCTTATTGCGGTGGTAAATAGCTTCTATCAACATCTTTCGGCGGTAGATACGTGCTACTTTTAGGTTCCTTTGATCCTTTCGCAGTTTGGCCACCGCGTCCGCCTTGATTTCCACCCTTTGGTCCAGAAGGTCGACCAGGGGTGCCAGAGCCACCGCCACCAGTCGTGCCACCATTACCGAACTTAAAGCTTGCTCTATTTCCGTTTTCATCGGCTTCGTACCTTCAAAGGGATGTCAGCGTGAGGAACGCGTAATCGTGAAATGAACGATAAGGGGAGCAGTGTTGTCGCTCACTTGACGAATATGGGGAGCCCTTCGGGACTTTTGTACGAGAAGCTTCCTTGTACCGTTCGCACTAGTTCACCGTCCACCAGTTTCAGCATTTCTGTCTCCTCTTTTTGTACACCATCCACCTGAGCATTGGCGTTCGGGGCTGGGCGATTTACAGCTTTATTGTCCTCGAACGGCGTATTCAAGATCAGCCCGCCAGAACCACGAGCGAACAGGGGCGCCTTCTGATCCGGCGACAATTTTTCGCCGTTGCAACAGCACGTGCCAAGAATCGCTAACCAGAAAATCTGAGGAAAGCATGTGCGGAATTATGAAAGACGATCGGGGTAAAGTGCAATGGGCGAAACCAATTTGTACAAGGGTCCCGGGAAACTCTGCGAGGCATTCCGCGCGTCGCAATAAATATTTACTTTGCAGGTGTCTACGCGGACACGTTAAAATAATTAGTCGTTTCTCGTCAATGCGTAAAGTGGCGTTTGCCCGAGGTGATTTTACCTCGGCCCATGGTGACCTCTCGGCCGATGGGGATACGCGGTAAAAGTGCAATAAACTTACGATCCTCCGTTCGCTTTACCGTGTATTATCGCATCGGCACATGTGCGACCAGATTCGAAAGGGCACTTTCTATTCAATTGATTTCCCTAGCTGATTATTCCCCGATAGGCCGAGGATCGATCGCCGCGACGCGTCCCGAATAGGATCCGCTTTAATTCAATCTGATATTTGTTTATCTCATTTGGAAAACGAATGCCGTCTACGTCGCGCGCCTGTCTTTCTGGACGCAGCTCCGACGAAGAACGGTTGCGCGGGAAGTTACGTGAAAAATTGTCGTATTACGCTGCAGCTGGGTTTGATCGAATGCCGCGGAAAACGTACCAGCGATCGAGGCACAATTTTCCGAGAGGTCATCGTCGCCAAAGATTCGTTACACCGATGTCACTTGAAATGGCATCCCTCGAGGCACTCGCGACTCTTCGACTTACGACGATATTAGTGGATTTCAGAAGCTACTAAACATCTGCGCTCGTTCACTCGGGCAGCTTTTATATACCCGACACTAGCTCTATGCAAGGACGATGCTTTTTTCCCCCTCTGAAGGCACTGATTCTTGCAGGAGACCGCGTATAAACCTCGCGCTCGCTATCCGAACGTCGCTTTTAGCTCTAATTTTTTTAATACAGATGTACTATACATATGTTTGTATACCACTGTGCCCTGTCGAGGGATACGTAATAATCTTCTTTGATCATTTTTGTCCACCATCGAAAGAGCTTCCTTGCACCCTCGCTGCCAATATACTATCGTTTTCCCAAGAATTAATTGGACACCGTTCGCAACTCCTTTTCCCCCTTGAAATCTTTCTGCAATTACGTACTTATGCTCGAATCTACCAGAGCGATTCTAAGCCACGTTACGTTGTATTACATTTGCAAAATACGAATCCATTTGACGAAAAATGTTTCGCGACGCCGCTAACGCGTCCAGCCAGGTAATATTGAAATTTATTGTCGCACGTTCGTTACGTGCAGCCTCGATGCTGTCCGTTGCTATAATAGTCTCGGGATAGAACAGCGATCTCACGGAAGGTGCGAAGAACGCACCGCGTTCCATCTCGAGGGGCCCTAACGATCGTATCGTTGCGTATCTCCCAGGATTCTCGATTAATTGCTGGCAAGAGACGCGTGCACATATTCGTCCGCGATTATTTTATCCCGGCCATGGGGACGCACGGTGGCTGGATTTATCGCCATCCGTTTGGCACGCGATTCAAAGGCCAACGTCGTTACGATGGATGAGATTTCGCTCTTTTAAGGGCACACGGGCAAACAATGCGATCTCTGAACCGCTAATAGGATGCGTTTGCTCTTTCGTAGGTAGTAACAGAGTCGCGCTGACATTTTACCCTTTTATTCCGTCCGTTCGTACCAAACCCATCGCATTCCGTGCCCGGTAGCCGATCAACGATCCCTTTCCTTCTATTCGAGACCGATCTCGATCGAAGCTGAAACGTGTTCAATGATCCTCCTTTAATCGAGACCGAATGCACACTTCGGCGCGACGCTCTCGTTATTCGATCTTTAAGCAGCGTGGTAACGACTTTTGTAGCCGACACGACGGCTGGCGAATGGCCAGGGCTCGTACGAGAACAGCGGTGCTCGATTCAAAAGATTCTTTTGCAAATGTGGGCCAACGTTTCGTCGATAGCGTCTCGACAATATACCGTACGGTGACCCCGTGATTTCTGCACGATACCGATCGTCCACACGACGTAACGATTTCATAATCGAACGACTATCGTTCCCCGAGACGTTGAAGAGAGAAAGGACTTTGTCGCTTGGAAGGAAGATGCATTACACGTGCATCCACGATATCGTGTAATCCCCGCACGTTATCGTACGAGAGTCGATACTTGGCGCGCATTTTCCACCATGGATTTATCTCCCGTAATTTACATTTGACTTTTCGAAGCGCTCCTTTCCTCTTCGAGGCTCTCCGTTCCTGGGCACCTCGCGGCTGCGATCTTTCCATTTCCATTCGAATGCTGCACGAAAGTACCAGAAGAACGATCGCACGGCCAGGGTAAATTTCGCGCGACCGCTCAACTTCGTCAAACAACGAGATATCGATATCGCTGGAAATCATCAAGAGAACTCGAGGTTCCCCTTCGACTGCGGGAAATCTATTTGTCGCGAAAGCAGGGCCTGTTTACTCAAGGAAAGGAAAGGCAAGAAGTCCTATCCGTGAAGAGTCCAGCAAGCTTGACGACTTTCATTAGATCTTAATCGCGTTTTTCCTCGAAGCAAAGAAAGGATGAAGAAGAGGATAAGTCACTAGTCCGGTGGGATTTAGGCATGTCTCCGAACGTTTGCTGTCGTTTAGTTTGCTTTTTTTTTCTTAACAAGACATTTAATGTTCGCTCAGTATCTCTGTAAGCTCGGCAAAATCAACATTTTGCGTGGGAACAGATGTCAGATAAGTTTCGATGGATTTCACTCGCTGCTAATAAAGCGCTTTCCCGTGCAACTCGACGACGCTCGCTTCGTCTCGATTGATTCGATAGGACTCGCGAGCTCGTCGATATCTAGGTTCATTTTTAATATTTATAAAGTATCGTAAGAGCAGGCTCGGAGCTGGGGAACAGCGAATAGAATTCGCGTGACCTGTGCACACAGTCGCGTAAAAATCACCTGCTCGATTTTTTCGCACAGACGTAACTCAGGGCAGCTATAAATTTGCGAACCACTTCGGGCGATTTATCGACGCGGGAACAAGATTGCTTTTAATATCACAGGCAGTGTTAACTTGAATAAATTTACAATTCTGATATAAATAAACATTGTTTTGTACAATTCTCTTCTTCCCGAACGCAAATCTCGATCACTGAAACGAAACTACCAGTTCAGATTGAACGCAGGGGGGAAAAAATTCTCGAGCTGCTTCAGACTCCGAGTCTACACCTACATTACCTTTTACATATTAAGAAATATCCTTGCGTGTACACCACGCGTCGTGCCAGATGCTTTTGACGGCGTCTTACGTTGTGTATGCACGTTTTCACTTAGCAAAATAATACCTTCGATATTCGTTACTCGGCACCCTTCGTACCTCTTTTGCATCCGTACTATCGGACGTTCGATTTCTCACGGTACAAAATATACTTAGGTACTCCATGAAACGCGGTAAGGCTCTGACGCAGGACCAAAGCTTTATCGTATGTACGTGAATCTATGCAATTATCGCGGACATCCGTCTCGTAGTCCGGAACGCGCGAATTTCCGCCACGTTAAACACTGAAACGTTTATTAGATTGGCTTAACTTTTACGTAGAATTCTTGTAGATATATATACATATTAAAAAACGGCGTCAAACTTAATAGTTTTGACACGAGACGAGTTAAGGTTGGTATGCTCAATCGCCGTGCATCGTTCAGAGGATACAGGCGGCCAGGAAAGTCGTAATAAACAGTTTTCTTTCGAATTACGAGTTAATGTCTTCAGAGCAAACAGAGTTCGTGTAGGTCCGTGTGGCATACGCTCGACCTCGTACTAAAACCGTTAGCGAATCTAAAGATCCCCGAGGAACGTGAAGCCCACTTAATATCCACGCAGAAATCTCATATTATTTGTTTAAAAAACCATGAAACAGAGCGGAATTCGCGGGAGGGTAATGCCTTTTAAATTTTTCCACGTTTCATGTGCGTGCGCGTGTACACGCGAGCGTGCAGCAAACGCATAATGTATATTTGTATATTTTTTCTTTTTTTTTTTTCGAGGGATATACACACAATGTTTAGTACTTCTTCCATTCAGGTTTGCTTGCTGGTGTTCCATCTTCCGATTGCGGTTTGCGAGGGCGCGAGTAAATTATTCAGGATCTTCGATTACTTGCAACTTTTATATTACACTCTGTACCGTACATACATTGCACCTGCGTACAACGAATGGAAATGAAAGAAACGTCACTCCATTTGTTGCCAGGGTCGCGCTTCTCTTTTCCCCTCTACTCCAGCATCCTTCGCCAAGCAGTACTCTCATAAATATCTTTTGCCACAGTGATCTAGGAAAAATATGCGGATATGTGTTAAAAAATACGGACGTTCGCACAGGACACGCAACCACGCAGCACACACGTACAGTCATAAACGGAAACCAAGCACCGCTCGATACAGGATGGATCGTTGCGCTCTGTTTTTCTGTATACAGGATGGCTCGAGGATCGAGCAGTTCATTTTCTTCTTACATAATTATTACGCTTGGAACCGATCAACGGTTTCCCATTTGACGAACGCTACTTAACACGTTTACAGGCAGACACGCCGTCGAAACGAGTCGCTTCCATAATACACAGCTACAATGTAAAATAGGATAACATGGGATAAGCTGCGAGGGGATACGTCTAAAAACAGATAATAGATAAAAACGAATATAAATAATTCGAACACGCTTGCACGGCTGTCGGATTGAAAATATCTCAAGAAAGAAATGGCCAAACGATCATTCGGGCGTCCAGACATTTACATGTTTCCCGTCGTTCTCCGCGACCCGCGATCACTTTGTGCTGGCTGCAGAAATCGAGAAGGTACGGTTCGAGTTCGCGGAGAGAAGTAAAGCTGTCGTCGAATTCGTTCTGCCACGCCACCTGTAACCGCGTTCTCGCACACTTCGGATCGCCGACAATCAATCACACACACCGTTTCAAAAAATATCGCGATATTTACACATTTCATGTACGACGATCCTGAATAGTTACTCACGCGCTTGGACTGTCGAGCGCCAGCTCGCATAATTACAACTGCCTCCTTCGATACGATTGCGTTTCTCTGATGCGAGGTGTGGAAAAGAACAGCGATTGAATAGAAAGATTCTCTGTGTCCAAGTAAAAGCAGTTCGCCACAACGATATCTTCTCCGCGAAACAGAGAAAACATACTACCCGCTCTCGTCATGCTCTTGCCGCGCGAAAAATGCGGCCGGTTTTTGTAGCTTTTCGTTTCGTCGAGCTGCATCTCATTATAATCGTACACAATTCTCAGTAATATCTACGCGACGTTAAAAAATTTCAGTAAAAGATTTGCCTATAGAGGATTCTTTTGAGTTTTAGTAAAAACGCGAATCTATGAATCTATAATATTATATCGATGTCCAACGAAGTAATAGCGTTCTGTAAACTCGATAAGTTTGAAACATTCTGTGCAACTGTGACTCCGTTTCAAGTTAGCGTCGTCGTTGTCGCGTAAACGATACGCGGACACATTCTTGAAATCACGATAATTTTGACAGTAATTAACCACAATAGTAAAAGCATATAAGCTATACAACTACCATTTTTGTATCTACAATATATATATATATATATATTTTTCTTCTTCTTCTTAATTCTCTCCTTTTATATAGTCTGTTACTTTATAGACACTTCACTGCCTCTCTCGATAGCTGCCGACAGAGGGTTTCTGGTTTTACGCGCGTTCAGGTCAATAATTATCGTTCAAATATTATCGTCGCTTGAATCGGCGTAGGCATACTCCTTTTGTTGCTACCGATAATCGGCGTGGCCAGCTCGCGCATCCTCCTCGCAGGGAGAAGCCGACGAGAAAAAGAGTACGCGTAGTTCGTATGCGATCACGCGCTGCTCGTCGTAACTGTATTCTTCCGTTTCTCCAGGAAACATGTTTCCTGAAATGGGACACACCAGGGGGATATACATCGTCCGCTGTACTTGTGTAGCGGCTATTTCGCGAAACGTGACCCGCAGGGTCATTGGCGATGCGAGTCAACGATGCATCTTCAACGACGGAGGATCGTCCGATTGTTGAGACACCCATACGATAGCTTCGCTCCGTTTCCATTACTGCAGAAGACAACATTTACATTTAGGCTTCTTCTTCAGGGTGACGTGCTCGACCTGCGAAGCGTCGCCTGGTCCCTGCGCCGTCATTCGTGCCACTTCTACGGTAGCTGCCCTCGACGCGGCAACCTGTACATCAAGAACACCATTTTACTACTCCTCTTCCTACGCGTCCAGTTTCTCTATCGATGAACCAGCATCGGTGTCCGCGCGAGAAATTAATCCGGGTTCTCTCGTCTACTTCAACTTATTCTAGAGCGAAAAGATCTGCTTCATATATTACGAGACACCGTACATACAATCTCGAACGTATGCATGCAGAAACTCGTGCGTTTCGTAAGTATAAAAGAAGCAAGTGTACCTTATCGTTGACAGGTTGCTGGCTCTTCGCGGTCGCAGCTTTCATCGGAGTTCCGTGGGCGTTTCCATTTTCTTGTCCCGGTTTCGGCGACGAGTTTGCGTGCCGTGTCGTCGAATTCGCGGAGGATTTCAGTAGGGGACTGGAACTGGAGTCGTGGTCGACGGTGGTCTCCGCGTTGTTGGTAACACCGTCGCATCCTGGCAACGACGGGGCTGTTTGTCCAGGGGTCGGGGTGATAGGCTTTCCGCCTTTTATCAATTCCACTATCTCGTCGGCCTCCCTCGAAAGGTCGCCGTCTGGTCTGAATGGATTGTCCCAACCACTGTCCGTGCTGAAAATCAATTTGCCTCGTTAAATGTTCGTCTCGCAGACGAGTATCCGACGCGACATTTTTGTGCACGACCGATTGCGTTCCGGTAATCGTGTTTACGATTCGCGCACCCACCCAATTATTTCTACGGGGCGATACTCGCTGCCCCCGATGGTGGCGCTCGCATATTTCGAGCACGTATTTTTCTCTACGATCTTTCTTATCTCGAGCTCGGCAACGTTACCATAAATTAAGCTAAATTGCAATTGCCCCTCCCGGTTAACCGTGACATTGGCTACGATATCGGATTCCATCTAATTGTAGCCTATCTTCCTCCCTCTCTTTTAGAGCTGCACGTGTAGCGAATGCACTCTGAGCTCTATCTTACGGTTCGTCCCTTCGCGATCTTATTAATTGCATTTGAAAAAGTTACAATGCTGAACGAAAATGACTGACATAATTTCTAGCAGGTATCGTTGAATGAGATTTAACGAAGCTACAGAGGTGGAAATAGCGGTCGTTTAAAAAAAAGGGGGAAACAGCGGAGAAGAAGCTATCATCCGCAGGCGAACCGAGGTAACGTGGTTAGTAGGCTCGTTGGAACCATTGGACCACTGCCAGACAGACTAATAGTGTTCTATATTGCGAAACTCCGCGCCGATTCCCTCGCTTTTCCCGCTGCTATTAATCTTTGCAGATTGCATTCCATGGCGTTTGTCCGCAGTTCCGCCATCGTACGTCCACAATGGAGGATCCGAGCCATACCAACGAAGTTGCCCACCGATCACGAACCATCGTCTCGCTAGCTTTTTCTTTCCATTTATCCGCGCACACGTTTAAGAATGTTATCGTAACCGATTGACGCGCATCTTTCGGTCAAGGTGTATGTACCTGAGAAGAAATTTGGTAAGAAGTAATTTGGAAGGTGACGAAAGTTTTCACAGTAGCGACAACGAGCTATGTATTGGCCGATACACCGCTCTTTATTTTTGAAACGTTTCCGAATCAAAACAGGTATAGCCATGTAGGTCTAATAGGTATATGCAAGTGTTTTGTGCGCACTATCTCGATCAATCATTTGAATCTCCAATGCATTTGAATACAGTGTGCTCAGCGTGCAAGAAATCAGGAGGCCACTGGGCGTTTGTGGAACATCCAATGTTTAGTACCTTTGACTTGCACGCGATATTCGCCGTTGTTGATCGCGTTATTGCGTCAGGTGTCGCGAGCTCGTACGTACATATATTAAAGGTCAGACAGGTGCTACATATGTACGTCCTCGTCGGTCAGAATACTGCGTCTTCCAGGCGGTCGTCCCTAAACGCGTAAAAGCGTCGAATCGATCGTCGATTACATTAACGCATTGGCAGACGGTCGAGTAAAATTTCGTTTAAGGGTTTTTGGACGAGTTCAGTTTTGGATTCATTCATCGGGATGACATTTCTGATACAGTTTAAGAAAATTGGTCTACTTGGTTTTATTCGCCTTCTTGGAAAATCCTCGATACAGTAGGTTGCAAATAAAAAAACGTTTTCACTTTTTTGAAAGACAATACTGCTCGTTTTAGTAACGAATAATAATTTCTACTTTCTTGCTACTTCTAAAGTAAATGAAGAATTTTCGCATTATTTTCAGTTCTAGATATATACTCCTTTTATCCAGCAGGATTTGTTCAACGCAACAGGTTCGATAAGTAGCTAATACTCTTCGGTAAAATGAAATCGCGCCGGCTACGCAATATTTTTGTGCATAGAATCGTCGTTCGTGAATGTGCGGCCGTTAACCGTGCCCGCAGGCTTTCAAGCTATTACCTTTCATTTCCATCCGTCTCCTTGGGCACCTTGATCACGTAATACACGTGGCCTCCGTGAGTGGTAGTCATTTTTCCCGCGATCGCGCATCCACTTTTCCCGATTTCAACATCGAACGTCCGGAGATCTGTAGATGCTCACTTCTAACACACCACGGCTGGACCCGTTTAACGATTGCAATAATATCGACACGCGGTACTGTCCATTGTCGCGTTTCTTTCCCCTGCTACGTCCCTTTAAACTCGTGCTTGGCCGGTGGCGGCTCGTCGCTCGTCGACGCTCGCCCTACGGGTCGAAATGTTCCCTCGACCCTGTCACCGAGAGAACTCTCCTGTGATTTCGCGCGAACCAGCTCGAACAGCAGCGTAAGACTTTATTTTTAAGCGGAATCGTGGCGGGAGATCTTTGCAACTACCGTCGTTTGTCTTTCTTTCTCTATCGCGGCCGTCTTTTCCTCCCACTCGCGCCAATCTGGCTTACACCCCTCTCTCCTAGCGCCCCTTTTCACCGTTTGTCACGGAACGACGACGCAATCCGTTATTTCAGGCCACGTTCGCGATCGTGAAAATATCCCTTGGTCGAACGCGCTAGCGACGCTCGATTTTCACCGAAGAAAATCGCCGTTTTCAACCTTCTGTTTTTCGACCGCGAGAATTCGTTTAGACGTCGAGAGCAGCTGGAACTCCGTCTCAGAATAAACGCGAGGAATGATGTTTCGCGAATCGAGAGCACGAAGGCGCGTAAGACGAGGTTACTTATTCTGTATCTCGATGGCGAATAAACAGAGAGACAGAGACCGAGCACGTACATAGTTTGTTCCGTCGACGTATTAATGAGACGCGTAGCCGTTCATCGATCCACGCCAGTCGAAACTGACCTATTTACCCCAAAGTCCTCGACATATTTACTCCGATTCCCGTGCTGTCCATCGCCCACTCGGCCTTTGCGTTATCAGCGAAAAGTTTGCCCCCTCCCCGCGTCTGTAGGGGGGAATACTCTCTCTTTGACGCTTAATTAATTTCGGATACTCAATTTATCTCGGGGGTTACTTTCTGAAACGAGCGGGCTTTTCACCACAGAGAATTCAATCGAGTTTCCTAGTACATATCGTATATCGAACAACTGTAACAGATTTTTATCAACGGCTCGCGATTAGTTTTGCAAGCAGCATGGTGGACGTGGTTGGCATCGATCCGATTCTGTTTATAACCGGAGTATGTACTCGATGTACGGCTTCGGCAGAAGTCAATTCTCACCGATGCAGGTGGGCACGCGATAACAAAGCTATGACGGATCCCATCGAGCGATTCCACAGTTTCGCGGCAGTAACCGCGGAAACAAATGTTTCAAACCAATGGAAACCTTTGATCAGCCTCTGTCGGTTGGAACAACGGTCGCCTCGCTATTTTCTCTTCCTGTCGTTATAAATAACGGCGGGTTCGACGCTCCGAGCTAAATATGTACCGGTATTTTCCTATAAAAAAAAAGGGGGTTCTGCGATAGAAACAAGTGCACCTCCTGCACGGGACTCGACGTGCGGCTAACGATCCTTCCCGAATACGACATTAAGCATGAACTAGCTTGTACCTGGCAATTTCCTATTCCACCGCCCCGTGGAAGATCTAAAAGTCTTGCCGGACACAATTTTCCCAGGTGACTTCGTTATTTCCAGCGGTGACATTTCCAAGATTACGATTAACGAGCGGCACGACCTCGCGTTGCGTTTGCGGCGGCTATTATCAGGGACAGGTACATACGCGTGGCGGATTCTATACACGCGCGATACTCGTCTCGTGTAATATATTTGCCCGATCGTTTGCGATTCCAGCGATGGGTTCGGCCAAGGGTGTCGCCACGAGGGTGAGCGTGTATATAGGTCACGGCTAGGCGCAGAGTTCTCGTGCGCCACCGTCTTCATTCCTTATCCACGATTCGCCCTCGCGAGCTTCTTTGCGTTTCACCTGTGCTGTCGCTAATTCTACTTCTTACCCAGACATCTGCGTATGGTCGAAGTTGCACGGGATGACTGTGTTAAAAAAACATGCACCGCGAAACAGGTGTTGAGCAACGTTTCCATTCTCGTCGCGCGAGAAGATGCCGAGAATAAATTAGAATTACCACGCTTGGGCATCGAGAATTGTTCCACGATGGAAATGGTACTTCCATCTGATAAATTTCGCAGACACGCAAGGGAACCGAGTGATTGCGGTGCTAAAATATGCAACAGTCACGGGCTCTGAGAAATTCATCAAGGTGAGACCTGCCATCCTCCCAATACGACCGAAGACTACTCTCAATTTTCCTACTACAAGCGTGATACTTCACGACGAAGATCATCTCTCAAGATCAACAATATATCAACAGCGACAGTGGCGAAAAATGCGGAACGCCGAAATCGCCTGGACAGAAAAACACGCGGCGGAAATCTCGAAAGTCGAAGACATTTGTCGAAAGGATGACGATCGACTTTTCCGATTTTCCGCGTGAAAGACGAAAAACCGCGACTGAAAACTGCCTCGACGACTGAGCGCTACAATTGTTCGCGAATGTGGAACACAAGGAAGCGAAACAAAAGCTTCCGCGCGTAGAAAGGGTGCGCGGTTGTCTTTTCCGCGACTGCGTCGTCGCTTGTATTCGGTGACCAGGAAAATTCAGCTGGAGAATGCGAAAGCTCGACCGAGCCGCCAATAAACAGAGGCATGTAGGCCAGTGTGTTCGTCGCAACACCGTCACGTTATTATACCAATTGATTTCCTCCGTGGCGACCCGACGATCGCGCCTCGTCTCGTTACTCCGCTCAATTTGCCCGCCACCTATTTCATAAACGTGCGTGCTGCCTCGGCGAGCTACGAACGACGCGGTTGACTTCGTTGGTCGTCGATTCGCCACCGAAGGGCGTACTCCTTAGCAAAGTAGAACTCCTCGGAACTGAAATGTGGAGCGTCGACTAGCTGAACTTTGCTACGGCCCCGCGACGCCAAGTATTCAAACGTTTGACGATATTTTCATTGGTATCGTGGTTTTCCTCCACTGGGTGTAGGAAGAGTAGATTGCGATAGGTCATGGTTTTCGGAGGATTCCTTTACTTTTGTTTCGAGAATATTCGATACTTGTACGTCGAATATGCCAGATCTCGGCTTTTGCCCGGTCCGCAGTTCTTCGTTACCTTTCCGTGCTGGGGGAATTATTATTATTGCAACGTCAAGTCCCAGGGAAGCTGTCGTCAAGCTTTCTATCGGCACCGCACAATTCGAAATACTCATTTCGAATTTGGCATGCAAAGCAATGACAGGATTCCCGAGACAGTTGCCAATATCGCGAGGAGGTATCGCAAAGAGAAGTCGAAGCGAAGGGATCGTCGATAGAAGGGTACGATAAATATTGTAGCAGCGCACAGGTCTGCTCGCCGAGGATCCTTGACGCGACTGGTCGCGATTCGTCCATTTCGATCGAAGGTAATGCTCGGAAGGTGCAAAGAGCTGCCACTGATTCCGCCAGTTCCAGAACGGCAAGCAAAAATAGGTAATCGCGATCGAGCGGTACCACGTTACCCCGTCGATTCTACAGGCATCGCGCCGTCATCGTTCGAAAATTCAGCGAGGACGGACCGTCGAGGAAGAAGAGGCGAACGCGTATCCGATTGCCAGCTATCGCCGGAGATCCCCCATCCAAAGAGTGCCGACGCATTCGGGTGCACGATAAACACCGCGCACTGCGATCACGGATGAAGGAGGACACGGTGCACCTGGGAGCGATCGTGAACACGGTTCTTCGCCGATGCAGCCAACAGCACAACTGGCGGCTGTCCTACCGCACCTCTGCACATCCACCCACGCTATATCGATCCCTCGGTCCCTCCTCCTCTGGCTTTTGCCTATCCTTTTCGTTCTGCTCCTCTCTTATCTCCTCTCTCTTCCGCCGCTACGGCTAGTACCTAGCGTTTCTCGTGGTGGCGGTACTGTTAATATGTAGTAGCACTGTCGATGCTATTTGTGCATCGCTCACTAGGCTATCAGCGACCACGAGCGACACTCGTCGCGCTGTCTTGGCACTGCCGCCGCCAAACATGCAACCCTTTAACCCCCGCGGCAGGTAATCGCAATGACCGCTAAGTTTCGAGCTCGGTTATTACAAATGTTTCGCACGGTCGAACCGTTTCATTCTGGCTACCCAGGAGTCACTGAACCAGACCTTACGTGGGGCGGTATTCTATTCGCCGAGAAAGGGGATTTCGACTCGAAGAGCTCGTTTCGTGCTAGCCTAACCGTACAATGCACCCGGTTCGCCGTATCTAACGAATTGCTCTTATCTTGAAGAGAATTCAGGGCTCGAGGATTATGCAATCTGTGCCGACGAAGCAGACGGCAAAGTAGGCTGCCGGACAATAGAGAAGGAAACGCTGTCATAAACTGTGGCCTTTGCAAGCGTCCTTTCAAATTGTTCTTCCGGTTATCGCGTTTAGGTTTTCGGCACGGATGGCCATCTATTATCTATATAATACGGCCGAATAGCGGCCCCCAATCAACGAAGTGCTTGCGAATCAGGAATTATAGTGAACTATCCCACGTTCTACCAATCTCGTCAGCGAAGCAATAGTAAAATCTTGATTAAAGATTGCAGGAAGCGCAGGCGTGCCGCCGAACCAAGATACCTTGCAATAGGTTCAGGTGTTTGAAAATTATTCGCGTGCCGTGCCGTCGCGTTTTGAACACTTGTTGCCCGTTTTGCCCGGTCCAGGGTGATCGAACGCTTATCCCCGAAACGAACGAGTCGCCGGAGCACAGCAATTATCAATTAGATCGAAGTCGAAGGCGTTGCTGACGGTCGTAACTTCGCCCGATACAACTATCGAGCCGTGCATGCGACTTGCGTAATAGGGTCACGTTATTTAAAGAGAGGACATTGTATCATCAACGGGGCACACGTAAGATATACCGTCGCGATACTCCGGGTATTGCACCCCGCGACATCGATTCGACGGAATCTACAGCCCTCTCTCGTGTGCTTTCCCTCCGTTTCCATTTTTTCCTCGACGACAGCCGCGAATCGCCGGACACGTAACGACTTGTAGCCTCATACGCGCAACTGTACACCGAACGGTGTAAAACGATACGTCCAAGACGGATTAAGATTTAAAGAGAAACGACCGTCCGAGAGGGAGGAGAAAGGGAGGCGGAAACGATTGTGCAGCAAATGATTCATAAAACGATCGCGTCGCGGCAGAGAAGGCACGCGCGAATGCGTAACTGTTACTCGGTTAACGATGCCTATGTACCGAGCTTCGTTCTGCGTCTGCATAATAATCGCGACGAATCGTAAATAAATTGGCAGCACGGTACCGTTCGACAAAGGGACAGAGGGAGAGGCAGATAGAGAAAGACGGAGGAAGGCGAAGAGCCCGAGGGGACGCTACGTCACTTCCGGTCCATTAAGAGCAACACGGGGGTCACTGGTGTTGCGCCGAAGGGAGCTAATTATAAGAAAGACGGGAGCTCCCGTTCGAACTGGCGCGATCAGATTTCTCGATAACTCTGTCACTCATCTCGATCGTCTCTCTGTTCCGAACGCGAAGCCTTTGGAAATTTTCTAACCCGATTTCGGAGCTCTGTGTCGCGCTGCAAAACACGGCCAGCACCGTTACGCGTTGGGAATTCAGGATATGTAGTACCGGTAAAATGTTGCAAGCACTTCCGATCGCCCCAGGAATTTTATCAAATCCGCTCCGTGTCTAGTGAAAATAGCGAACATTGCTGGGATACGTGCAGTTACATACTCGGCAAATTGCGCGCGCGGTAATAAGAAATGTATAGTTTTCAATATGCGAACAATAATATTGGCGCAATGAGAAAAGCAGTTACTATAATCGTTAGTCCCTGTACAATTTCCTCGTTTCCATTAAATAATTTACACTTTCTTACTACCGTACGCTCAATTTTTCGAGCAGCTGTATCAGTGGTGTGGACGAAGAAATACGATTTAGCGTAGCGGTCGACAATTTGTCGGTAAAGCCGAGGTGGCGAGGGCTGCAATTGAACTAAACGAAACGAAAGGTGAGAAAACGGTAGACGGTGCTTACCTGATTTGCGTGTGATAGGCGGGAGCCGTGTGTTCGCTGTGCGTGGTCAGGAGTTCGGCCGGAACGGTGTCCATGTCGATCGGTTGAGTACTCGATATCGGGATATGCTGCACCTGAAATACGCCGGGCGTTGTCGGTGAAGGTTGTGGACCTAGCAACGACACACGTACCATTTCCCTACCTTCGCTGTAAGAAGAAAAATTGAGCAAAGCATGAGAATGTCGCCTAAATAAATGCCAATAGTAAGTCTCGAGCAGTTTACGTTGCAACGTTTTAAATTGAGTAAATTGAGTTTGCTCGGAGAAGATTAAAGTAGAGAATGATATTGTTAGTTTTAGTTAGTGTTTATCGATATCTTTCGTCTCTCGAGGTACGAGAAATCTGACTGTAGTTCTTGGGGTCGCATCTACTGGGCTTCTACGGGTTCTGGCCAACTTTTAGCTGAATCTACGATCCTTGGGTCACGCCTATTGGACTTCCACAGTTTCAGACAAGCCTTAAGCTGAAGCAACGATTCTATGATCGTGCCTACTGGACTTCTGCTGGTCCCTGACCAACTTTTAGCTAAATCTACGACTCAATATTTTTTGCATTGGAATAAACAGAAAATTCATAACCGAAAATTAATGAGGTTTATAATAATTTTCTTAAACTTCAGTTTCTCGACACATGTTATTTTTAGAGAAATGAGAACGAAGCAATTTCGGGTTTCAATGGTGAGGTTCGATTATACTAATTTACTTGAATTTACGTCGCAGCGGATTTTGCATAATGGGCAGTACCGAACAATACGTTCACCTACGACACGAAAACACGATTACATAATGGTGATTTATCACGACTAGCTTTCTTTCTTGGTGACGTTCTTATAGTTGTTGACTGTTTCGTTGGGCACACGTGTTGCGCGAATGGCACCGTGCCAAACGGTGAGCTAACACTTGCCAATTTGCGGGATTACTAGACAATCGAAGAGATGTAATAAAGGCATACCGGAAAAATCAAAATGTTATTAACCTCGATTGGAAATTGTTGCTCTTCCTTCCCGTTTCGATCAAGGTGGAAAGCAGTGGGAAGTCTCATGTGCAACTAGCAATGCAGTTAACGAAATGACAACTCTGGACTTTTTTTTTTTCTTTTTGGTTAAAGGTAAAGTTACCCAGAAGTTATTTAATTCGAAAAGAAAGAAACGCACGCGAAAGAACGGAGCGGGTTCTTGCATGCCACGGTGAAGTAAAAAATCAGCCGCGGGAGAGATCGTCACCCCATTCGTTCAATGGCTGTTTGCCACCACCCCGTGGCGTAATTCCCTCCTTTTCAAGGGGTGTCCCCACGAATTGCGGAGAAAGCGTTTAATCGATACGTTTCGACACGGCAACAATTCGCACGATGAAAAAGTCGACGAATTGCGCTGCTTTAAATTACCCGCGTGCATTGCGAAACTAACGGCAACTTTCATTTTATTCCTTTGTTTTTTGCTGTCGAATCGCCGGTTAGCTTCCGTACTTTACACGGAAACCAACAACGCGGTCATTAGAGGCGTTCTAATCACTATTAATGGAGGTCGCGAAAAGTAGTTAACGGAATTAGATATCGATTGACTTTCGCTCGCAGGAAATACCTCGTGTAAAGGGAAAGATCGAAATTAGATAATTATTAATCACCGCTGCGATATTGCGGTAAATGTTTCATCGAGTAATTTGTCCATTAAAAACGACCGCTTCAACTGCTACGACCTTCCCCAGGCAATTAGCCCGCTGTTACTGCTTTTACCAGATGCAGCACACCATGCTCGTAAACTATTCCACGCTAATGCATTTCGTATCGATGCGCAGTTAATAGCGCGTGCTGTCACATCAATGCAAGTACGTGTATATTGTACACGTTTCACGTATGTACTCACTGGACGTCGACGAACGAATTCGTGCGCTCTGATCGGGAAGATCGGGCTGCTGGAAACCAGGACGTTCCTGGCTGTTGTGCGTTAATCGGTAAGACGATTGTACAATTAAATTATCGAAACCGCGATAAGGCCACGAACACCGTCACGTCTAACGTTATCGCGGTTACTGACCAACGGTACACCTTCTGCTGTTACGCCAATGAAGCGCAGCGCCAGAATTCCGACGCATTACGCTGCGTAGCGAGTCGTGAATCATCCTCTTGCACAATCGCCGCGTTCTTCTGCGTCGGGTTTTAGGGCGAAGGAAAACGGAGTAGCAGAAAAATAGGGGCGTTGGCAATTTCACGGGAGGGGCACGAAGGAAACCGAAAGGATAGAGAAGCGAAGTCGACGCGACGTCTGGCTCGAAACCGGTTCCAACGTGCCACGGTCACGAGACTTTTCATCTCGATGCAGCCGGTTACGAAGAAATCGATCTTACGATAATGCACGAGTGTTACGCGCGTTCAACTGCAGAAATCGCTCCACCATGTGTACATATTTTGTACATGCAAGCTGCCCTGCAGCGCGCGTACAACGGTCTACGAGAGGAAAGAGGAGACAGAGGGAATGCAGAGTATATACGCGTGTTTACGATCATTCTAGCATACTCTGCCCTCTCTTCCCTCGACACCCACGTTCGTCGCGTTTGCTACTGTAGCGTACGGTCTGACGTCATCGAGCACTTAAACACCTACTGTACGATTTAAATTTCAGACCTTGAGCCCGTGATATCATCCCGCGTCGATCGGCTCACGGTATGCCAAACGTTTTTCGTGTTTACCGTGCTATTGTGCACGCCAGCGAGCGTTATTCGAATGCCGGTTGGTTTCGCCTATTCCTTGGAAAATTCTGGCCACGGGGAACGACGGGGAATCTCGAAACGGAGTCGCCCCGTTTTCTTACCTAACGTCTGGTATGTTAATGCGAACCAGTTGAGTCTACGCGGCTCTGTCGTGCATGTGCTAATCGAATTCAAAGTCAGAAACGTCGACTAACGGGGATAGATTCCCATTCGCTCGATGCGCGGGAAACGAGCGAAAAGATTAATGGATTTTTAACCTGGTTTCACGGACGATCGTCTCCTATGTTTAAAAGATACTCCAGAGTAATGGCATCGATCATGCGACTGGTTGAGAGCGAATAGCCGTGGAATACGTGGGCGCCACTGCGTCTACAACCTCGTCAGGTCGGCTCCTTTGCACTCGTTCTAAACGGGAACGGTCAATGGTACCGAGACCCATCGATATTTCTAGAAAATCGAATTAAAAATCGGAACCGCGTTCCTGAAGCTATAATCGTTATCCGCTTGTGCGAGAAGAATCTGAGGGAAACGCGACAACGGTTGAACAATGGAGCGGAGTACATTTCAACGAGGGGTGATTAGCTCGGCGAATATCGTCGATTCGTCACGCAGCACGAATTATCGACTCGGTTTCGTCCCGACGATCGAGGTCGATCCGTGTTTTCCATTTTGGAGCTGCACGCCGCCCATCGTGTTTCTGTTCGGCCGCTTATTTTTAACTGCTTACGCTGGTCGGAATTTATGTAACGATATACAGTATGCGATCGGTTGTACGCGACGATGGTGTGTGCGTGAAAAGTTAAGCGGGACCGTCGGGAGAGTTCGTGTGCAGCGGCTCGAACTCCCACACGCCCCGCTTCAATTTGTATTCATAACTGAAAGGAATTTATTGCTGGAAACCGTCTGTACTCGCGTCGACAGCCAGCGTATATACTTTCCGCCGCGTGTTTTCTTAACGTAACGGATATAAGCGAAATGAGAAATACAGATCTTTAATCTATCCGGGCGCCGATCGATAAAAGTGACGACGAGACACGCGCGAAATCGGGGGATTTTTTAATGCGATCGCGGCGACTCGATTCGGGACGGTGTTTTTTATACTGCCACGAAAGTATGCGAATAAACGTCCGATTGTTGTTAGACAACTGCGACGAGATTTGCGAGGTGCAAGATTTTTGTTCTTTTCTTAGTACTCGAGCGTGTTGCGAAAGGGAACTTGTACGTCGGCGCCGCGTTTCCTGTATCGATTTTATTTTAGTAAAATTCGACAAATATATCTCGACGATTTCGTCAAGGACACTATAAGCTTGCAGCGTCGAATTTATTTCTTTTTTTCGGTCCGCGAGCATAGCGCGGAATGTTGTTAGAAAAATAGAGATAACCAAGCAGAGAAAGATAACGTCATTATCGTCGCGAGCTGAAGACTCGGCTTTATTTCAATCGGTGATAACGCCTCGAGCCGGAGTTGCACCCTAATAAATGGCACGGTTTATAAGTGAAACCAGAAGTATGATCAGGGCTGCTGTTTTGTGCTTTGTGTGATTGGAGATTAATTATCTAACGATGGCATACAAAATTAAGAACACAATCCGTTTAAATTTCTCTCTCATCATTCGAGTGTGCTATAGTGGCATTTCGGTGCCGGCTTTGGGATATTGTATAATCGGGCTATAATACCTGTGCAAGACGAGCCTCGAGAGCGAGGCAGTAGGTTAACGCGAAAATGTTACCTGCTCGAGTGGAACTACGGGTTTAACAAAAGGAAAATCTGAAGGTTCGAAGGAAAGGGCCTGTAGTGTGTCAAGATGGCTCGTCGTCATGGTAACTAGCCCGAGAGTACTCGGTCTCTTTTACATTTTCTCTCCCCCGTAACTGCGATGCGTATCTCTGGCAAAATTCCCCTTTTATTGCATTAATTCCTGCCTCTTGCGACCTTTTAACGGAGAATCGATTGCGACAGAAGAGATGCGTGAGCGTTGTCGGACGCGCAAAACTGGAAACGCGCGAGACTCGCCGATACCCAAAGCGATTACGCCTCCTATTGTTGTGCTTAAAATAGTTAGAAACGGGGAGACGATGGGAAGGCTGGGTTTCATTCGAGACGGTCGCGTTCAAACGGCCACTTAGCGCCTCGAAAATGCTGCTCCGAAACACCATGCCCCGCTATAGCGACCAAGCCCTGCCCGACTTCTGTTTACGACTAGATAGACTCGGAAAATCGAGCATACCTGACAGATGATAATCCGTCAGCTTCCCGCGGCCGTGGCTCGGGAACAATGACAAGAAGCTTCCGTAAATACACCTGGCATGCAACTTCTTTTCCCTGAACTTCGATCGAGCCCGACCTGTATCACTTGGAGGAACGATAGACGACACTCGCGAAAACGCGCGGGGCTGTTGACCGATGCCCGGGTACGACACGAACTAAACCTTCGGCACTCCGGCAAACGAAGCTCGTACAAGTCACGATATCGATCGTAAATCCTCGGGCACCACGCCTGCGTTTATGAGCTTCCCTTGCTCCACCTGGTCTCGCGCTGCACTGAGCGACCGAGCTAACGTCGCGCTGGAGAAACACCGACGGTGGCGCGCTCTCTCGGTATTTCCGCGAACCGCCAATTATACGACACGCGCTGCAATTGCTGGCCGAATTGTACGCGCAATCGAAAACTGACAATTAACTTTTTTAAATTGAAACCTTCCCTGGAATACGGGCAGGTTAATTCGATCATTCTAGATGCTCGTCGAGGAACGTTTTCACTTCCAGATTGTTACTCTTCGTAATTGTTGCATTATGGAGCACTGCTAGTTGCGATAATAATGCGACTGCATGTATGTAGGTACGCGCAATGAATTCGTATTTGCACGTATGCAAATTATTCGGATGACATCATTCCTTATCTTGGGACACACGAGATGGGCTTTAAAACCAGAAAAAGAGAATGCTGTCGGTATCGTTACCTTTTACGTCGGTGTGCAACCTATTGCTTAACAAATTTTGCACCGTGCAATACGTGCTATTTTTACACCGGTCGTTCGATACACTTTATTCGCATTGAAATGGGAAGCGGATTTAAATTTAAACAAAATTCCGTGCAAAACTGTATTCAGGCCCGAGTGAAACTTAGTTCAACGGTAAGTATTCCGGGTGTACACATCATCGTTTAACAGGATCAAACGCGATAATGTTCGTACAGCGTGAGTAGAAGTCTATTAGGAGGGCCGTGAGTAGGCGAAGGTATTTAAGTTACCAAACTATGTATTGTACATTCTGAGCAATGCCTGCCAGAGTCGTTAGCACAATGCAAAGAGTACTGAGGAAAATGGGAGATGCGCAGAATTAGGAGATACCGTTCGAAATATTTGGATAAAAAGTTTATAAGTCTATGTCATCCATATCATGTTTGCATTGAGACTTCGCGCAATGAGAATCGTATTTAATACTATATAATACGTATTGCAATTAACATCGAAAGTTATAGAACGTCGACACAATTATAGGCGGGCAAAGGGTTCACTTACTCGGTATCAGGTACAGGTGTGATCGTAGAAGGTATGCGTCCATTGTGGTCCATGAAACGATTGATTTCCGGTTCTTCTTGAACCGGAGTCTCGTAAACCAACGTTTCCACCATTGACCCCTTGCTCGAACCGAAGGAAACTCTATAAAAAAATGTGCACATCCCTTTAACTTTTTATCTAGAAATAATTAATATCGTTGTGATACAGAATCACTCGTGCTGTATCAAAAAACAGCGTAACGAGTAGCTGCGAGTAACAGTAAACGAATAGAAACATAAACCTGTTAGAATAGCAGAGGATGATCATTGTCTTCTAAAAAATCTCAGTTAGCCACGTGGAAAGTCGAAAAACTAGTTACTGTAAACCTCAATTTCCTATCGCGTGACAGTACTCGGGGCAAGTGAATCGGACACTCGGTAACCGCAGCAGCGGGCGGTTCGATATCAAAATCAAAATGCCGCGATCGAAAGATCAAGTTACAGCGATCAAGCGCGGTCGAGATTAAAACAACGAGCCTGTATCTTGTGCGATTGTGGACAACACGGGTAGCATCAAACTTGAAAAATGTTGCACAAGAGCATAATACGTACTTCGATTTATCGATACAATTAATCTACGACAGGTGAGCAAAGCATAGCTTGTCGATCAATTAAACGTTTCACATTTGATTTTGTTTCGCGAATCCAGCATCTCGATTCTGGGTTTCTGATAAGGCAAGGTTCTGATCTGGACTGAAGTGATTGTCAGGACGGTGCTGCCACACGGTGATAACACGATTCAATGAAGCTACATTCGACAGGGTAACGCAGAGATACTGTGTAAAAAATGCGTAGAATCATATGGTTCCGCAATTACGCCCTGCAAACGTAATCGTCATTTTGTCCACTGACACACGCGGAACCTTTCTACCTACACCCAATCTGTGTCACCAACTGGAACTGTTCCCGATGACGTAACTGTTACTTCCAATTGTCCTCCTACTCGCTGCTTTCGCATTCTCATTTCCACCAAAAAGAAATGAGCTCATTCCTAGCAATTTTTTCGCCGTAGCACAATAATCAATCGGTCGATGCGTTCTATAGTTTTTTATTTTTTCTTTTATTTATCGCAGTCGCGGAAATTTTTGTTATCAGGCTCGTTGTAGCTTCCGATTACCGCTGTCTATCGGCACTTAAAAGAAATTGGAAGTGTAACGAGTTCCGCACACATATGTGAACGCTTGAAATCAACATTGGACGAACTTTTTCTTTTTACTGGAAGCAACGGGATGTTTACTAAAGGGGCACGCAAAAATTACTTTGGAGATGAAAAAAGGGCGGGGAAAATAATGAATGAATGTAGCAATATTTTGCAATGAAAGTTAGCGCAAAGATAATGCGATTTTTATAGGATGACCAAACACTAGGGCAAGAAAATTGGTTCGAGTCAAAATTACCGACTAGTTTTAGCAAGCACCTAATGAAAAGTGTGTCAAGTGGGAGAAACCTTACCCTCGTAATATTTCGCCATCGCTCGATGGTTAAATTTATATGAAATTTGTTTCAAGGTTGCAAGTTAGTCATCCATATTGGAGTTTATGTCAACCTAATACATATATGTATGTACATTTCAAATACGAACATACATATTTTGAAATTCAAATTTAATATAAAAGCTCGAGACCGTGGCGAACATTTATTTGTTTCGATTGAACCTCTGGCGAGGTTCGTTACCAAATCATTAGAGACGAATATATTTTGCAGCAAGCAACCTTAAATAAATAATTGATAAGCCAACATGCGCGGTACCATTAAGTTTCGTTCAAGTACGGTCCACGGAGACGTCGAATGGCCGTGACCTACCCAATATGTAAATGTCATGGGAGTTTCAATGAGATGGCCTGCAGAAGGCGGCTTGTAAACCGGTATTGCGTTGCATCTTCCACAGCATCGGAGCTGGGATCGCATTGGCTTTGCAATTCGTCGTTCAGAGAAATACTTTTCCGATATGAACGATTGGTGCAACTTTTCCTCCATAGCGGAGAATAGCAGGTGACTTATCGAAGTTCAACTATATGTATCAACCGTGAGTCACTAGTGAGCGTGGCGTCAAAGTGAAGCGACGTTAACGTTGGAAATAAAAGAAAGATTACACTCCTGTTGCTGCTTTCACAAGCGATAGATAATTTTAACTCGTGCAACGTTAGCGAACGCCCCACCCTTGACAGTGAACGACTCGTTCCGATTTTTCTCACCCATTCTACGCCGAGCGTTACTGAGTCTATTCTTTCAGCTGACAAGAGATTTAAAGTCAGACTTTGAATCATACGCAATGATCCACTGCGGGGGCACGAATATTATCTGCCGCGATAGCGTCGATATCGCACCGAGAATAGTACCGAGCGTTGAAGGTTAAAAAGATAAGCGGGAATCGAAAATTGCCAGAAATAGTAAAGAAATTTGGAGAGTTGCTCGGCAGCAAGGTTACCACACATCGTACAGAATGAAAGGTCAAAGACCTAGTGAACCGATTTAGAAAGGTGGTCTCGAATGACACCTGAACTCGTTACCCCGTCACTATATCTATCCCAAGCTCGCAATATTCGTCAAAGGTTCATTCTTACCGTTTCAGGCTGGTATGCTTCGCCCCATTGAAGATTTTATTCTTCCGGTCGCTTCCAACCGTGCTCGTGTCGCTGTTGATGCTGTACAAGCTGTCATCCTTTGCAACTTTCGAGGTGTGCAAAGTCGACTTTTTCACTACGGTGCCGTTGTGCTTCGGACTCTCGCTCGTCGTCCCGTGCTGCTGTTGCTGTTGCTGTTGCTGCTCGTCTGATCCGATATGCTGTTCGCTGCCATGCTCCTCGATCTTTGTCGAGACGATCATCGTTTTCGCCGTGTCCACGTACTTTTTCGGGGAAACGGTGATCACTTTGCCAGCCGATTTCGTCGCGATAGGCGGACGTTCTTTCGGGTTCTTCTGCAACTTACTGGCGCGGTAGTTGCCCTGATTCGAGTCTCCCGGCGGTGGTTTGTCTTCGGTCGGTAGCATGTACGACAGCATCGTCCTTTCTTCGTTCACCTGCACGAGAAGACAAAAAAAACACCCAATGCAATTCTTGTACAGCGGAAAAAGGAAACGGTCGCGATTGCTCCGGGATTGCCGGAGCAACGCGTAACACCGACGCAGAAATCGATACGCTTTACGTTGCTCGGCTATCCTTATTCTCGCATCCGGTCTGGGCGATCCGCACAGGAAAGAGGTCGCGGTTGAAGCAGCAATTGGGACTAATTACACCATGAGCCGTGAGACAGAGCCCGTTAACGCTTCAGCGATCTCTGCGAAGCGATTTCTTTCCTCTAACGGAGCAACGTCGACGGGATAGCTGCAGGACCGGCGCGATACGGGACGGACGTTCGCTTCTGTATCATTGTTAAATCATAGATCAATATTTCATCGCGAACGCCTTGGGAACAGGTCGAGCCAACGGTTCTTTGGAACGCGTCGGGAGATTAAGCCGTGCTTCGCCCATCGCGTTCGGAGCAAGAATGCTTTGGAACAAGTTCAAAAACGTTTCCTTGCATCTCGAATTTCTGGCGGCGAACTTTCCGAGGGGAGAAATGCTTGACCACGTTTGATCCAGTTCGTGCTCGAGAAGGATACACCGTGACTCTCCCTACTGTGCCGTGTCGCCTTTGGATTTAAGAGGAAACGATGGAGCATCGAATGGAGGAGCGATCGCTGGCGCTGGTGATCGCGGCAGACGTCTAACTGGCTGGGCAACAATGCCGCGACACCTCACAGGTTACGCAGAAATGACGACCTCGAATAACTGCCTGTACCTACGCAGCTGCATCTAATATGCGTGCACGTACATCTGTCCTACCGTGTTTCAAACTGTCCCGAGCCTCGTGTATGCCCTGCTCGTGCCTCCTTCGTTCGATTACGCCAGCATGCAATAGCCACGGACAGCTTGCAGACCGTTCTCCGTTTTATCTTTGCCCGCCGCTCTGCGATGGGCTCCATGCCTTCCCGATACTTTTACGTCGATGCAATGCACGCACGCTGCCCATAGAAATATCGAGGCCCTCGACATTATTAATTCGCGTGTGCACGCCCAATCGTTCGAGATCCGTGAACTTTCGTTTGCGCCGGCCGAAAGTTAAAAGATATACGCGAGCGTCGGCAAAAATCAATATCCACGGCATCGTTCGCTCGCCGAACGAATTTCTGAATGGTATTTTGCCCGGAAATTGGCGTGGAACTGTTCGCAGCCGCGCCGGAGCAAAAGAAAAGCACCGGGTACCATTTAATTCTGCTAATACTTACACCGGTACCAAGGAGCTCTCGAGACGGCGCTTTCCAAATTGCTCGCGTGCCGGACTGGCATTTGGCCTACCTGCAACACAAACGCGATATTCCGTGTTAAGACTATCGCCTAGAATTTCGTCGCGAAACCTATTTCTCCCTGCGCGCTGCGTTTTAATGCGACTCGTACGCGTTCTAGTGCATCGTAAGAGTCACGCGCGCTTGAATCTCGTCTGCGGGAAAGAATCGTGGAAACGTAAGTCGGGACACGCGTAGAAGCAACGCAACGGCGAGGTGATTCTGAAAAGTGCATTTTACAAGGGACGACGAGATGCTCCCTCTGTAGGCAGGGTTGAACCCTGGCCGCGCAGCATCGCTCATTTTTCAATGGGCAATGCGTCAGCAGGCGTGGCATGGGACGGACGGGAGGAAGCGATCTCGCTGGTTGAATAGGCACCTGTTTTCGCAGACAGGTGACACAAACACGTACAAAGCAGGCTGTATGCAAACGCGTGAGAACCTCGGGATAGACCGAGGGCAATGACTCCTAGAACAGCGCCAGTGAGCCGACAGACGAATGTCGACATCGAGTGCAACCTTCCCCGCGACCGACGTCTTGGAAAAAAAACTGCCTAAAGCCAGCCGGCTCGAGATTTCCACTACCTGTCTGCTCGACAGACAGCCCCCTTCGCGGAAACTGTCGTTTCCCGTTGCATTTTCCTCGGATAGCTGTTTCAGCTATTTTCTCGCTGTTCGTAATTCGCTAACGACTGACGCGAGTGCAAAGGGCGATCTCGGGGAGAAAGTTGAACACCAGAAAATTCGCGGACCTCTTGCAATCAGTTTAAAGCTGAGATCAAAGTACAGATAAGCCAATGGAACGTACCGCGGAGTCGCTCGCAGTTTAGCTGAATGTAGCGCGCAGTATCCAGCCGCTAAATTGATAAATTTGCATGACCCGCCATTCACGGACACAGTCGTTTTACGACAACGCGAACCACGATTGCAATCGCGCACTCATTTATAGTTACACGAGGAGGATCGTGCGCGACTCGTCTCCTCCCAACGACAGATCGCTTTCGCAACGGTCTGAATCGGCGTAAAAGCACGGCAAAACGATACCTGCGACTGGGAATCATTAGCATCTCGTCGCGGCGCAATCACTGGCGTGACGGTGCTTTCTCATTTGCCCAGCCTCTGTGTATTTTAAATACCGTTCGAATTAGTTGGCAACATTATTCAATTGTTGAGCGTACACACTGCAACACGGGAACGCGAATTCTCGGACCATCGATTACGAATAGCATTACCATAACATTTGCCTCGCGTTCGTGACGAACACGCCATGCTTACGTAACTACAAAACACCAATGAAACCGTGCTGTAAACAGGAAGGTCCCGCCATCCCTGCCGGCAGATATTTTAGTCGCCCTTCCGCCCACGCTCAAGTTGCTTGCAAGCTTGTCGAAATGTAACTTTACGGACGCTCCCTGTCAACCGTGAACGGCACTCGAATCCCGCGTTCTATCCGAGATGTTTGCGTCGCAATTAGGGCGACCGGTCATGCGAGAAATTCGCGACAGATCTCTAACCAGTCAGTCGAGTCTGCGCGAATCAATCGATAAAAGTGCTGTCCGTAAATAGCCGCGCAAGTGCATTCTGGAGAAAGCGCAGGAAAAAGATTCTTTTTTCTTCTTCGCAGAGGCCGATCCCGACGCGACCGCTCCGATTCTGATTTCAATCGCAGCACTGCGCCGCATAAAGATCACTGAGCGTGAAAACTCGTACATCGTTCCCTTTTCACGCCTCCGATTACTTCATTTAAACGATCACGCTTCGATGCGAGGAGCGTTTAAAAAAAAAATAGTGATTACTTCCGGCCACGAACTCCTAACGTTACACTGGACGAGATTTCCGGCATCGTGACTTCCTGTCGCTAACGGCTCCGCGCCTCCGCAGCTTTGAAGATGCTCGCGAAGCGATAAGAGGGAATGCAAAAGTCGATGCTGTTAAATATAGCTACCGCGTTTATTTATTGCAGAGGGAAAATTTGCGACAGGGGACCCTCGATATACCTTATCCGAGTATTTCATTTTAAGCATCGCTGGAAATATGATTTCGCCGGCAGTAAATTGGATTCGTTCAGGTTCTTTGTCCAATTAAATTTGCTTTGGCCACAGAGGTTCATGTTTCCTATCACTTATCGTTAATTCGGAGTAAATTGTACGGTCCCCTGAACGTTGCTCTGCGTTAAGCACGAACTTGTCGACGACGCGGACACGAAATAAATGATTCTCACGACTTGTGGGAACTCTGTACGTACTTGTGCACATCCGACGCGATTCACTGGCTGCAAATACAAAACCGCGCATCGAAAGATCCTCCACTCTCTTGCAAGTCGGCGATAATTCCTCAAATCTCTTCCTGCTTTCCTTTTTCCCTCGCTTCTTTGCAACAGGTACGCCTCTTTCGCCTTACGTTTCCTGTCCGTTCTGCCCATTTTTATCGCTTATTTAAATTCAATTCCTGTCGCCATTGGTCCGCATCGATACCTTTCGAATCGTGCTTGGCAAGTTTGTAGAAAACTCCGTTTCCGTTCGCTTCTCGGTCCACGTTGCTAAGAGCATCGAGATGCGCATCTCGGAGCATGACTAAAGGAAAAGGAAGAAGGCTCGAGCTTAGACTTGTCACGACTATCCGGATCGTGATCGTGGAAAGAGGGAAAGATAACGGAACTCGACCGGTAACATCCGTCCACGCGTGTTAGTTTTAGTGGTGCACGCTGCGAGCACAAACGTGGGACAGAAGAAGACGATTGCCTTGGTCGACCAATAAGCACAGAAAGTTTGTGTTTCCAGAAAGAAGCGCGTAATAATCGGTTAGAATTTCCGTCTGTCACTCTTCTTCCTCATTTTTTTCTGCCCTTGTTCGCTGGCTGGTCGCTCGGCTGGTCGAGCCGTGTACTTTTCTCTCCTTCGGTTTTTTTTCCATGCTCGACGTGCCTCTGTCACGGGTATTAACGTAACTGTAGTACCAAGCGAACCGTAATACGAGCATGCTTCTTCTCGTATGCGTAAGAATTGTCGGGTGTGCTTGCCGAGTCGCCAGGATTATGGAGCCCCGGGCCTCTTTGCAAACGCTCTGGATGTCCGTGCATGCCTTTACCTGCGAACGTTATACGCGCCCGCGACCACTAAGCCTGCGTGCAGGATCGTACAGTTCATCGTGGACACAGGTTGGAGAAACGAGTCCCCGGATAATTAGATATCCGATATCGTTCACCGTGGTCGACTCGGCCGATTTTTTCCTCACGCCCCGGAGCACTCGAGAAGTCGGCCGCATCTGCATTCGCGCCTTCGTTTCCATTCTTCTCTCCCATCCGCGGGGAATTCGTCGTGCACGCTGGAATACCACGATGATTTCCACTGGCATTAAATTTGAAGCAACCGGTGCTCGGGAATCTTCGCTCAGGAGATAACGATGCGCGTATCAAATTCTACGGGGCAAGAAAGATCCGCGCGGTTACTGCAGGTCCGGAACTCGTGCAAATTTTTATCCCTGCTAGGATTAGCCGACTCGAATACCGCAGGCCTCTGTAACCGCAGCTTTTAAGCGCGCATTTGTCGCCAAGCGCAGAAGCTCGACCCTCGCGCTGTCGGGGGAGCTGCGAACCCTTCGTTCTCCCTTGCAGCGAATAAGAGGGCAAAACGATCGCTAATGTATACGCACAGAGGGCGATTCGTTGGGGAAAAATACAACAGATTCGACGGAACGACGAGACACGATCTCCAATTTAATTCTGTACCCGCGCTAAGGAGAGTACGGTGCTCGTCGTTTATGTTACGCCGCGGAACGAACAACGAGGGTTGTTTTGCTCGCGATCATTCAACCATCCCGGAAGCTCGGATCGTCCAAACAGAGATACCCTTCGGTGCAACCGAGAACAAGAGGGTCGGTGAAGATTTTCCGTGGAAAATTTGCAAACGTTCGGGGAAATGAAAAATGGTTTCCACGACCGTTAGCCGTCGTCGATGTCGCTTCCGCCTGCGAGGTCCGGTTCTCCAGTTCGTTCAATTCGAAACTCTTGAAGCAGCGGAATCTTGCCTAGTGGCAACTTGACCTAAATGCTTTCCTGTTCGCTCAGTCAATCCGCGAACTGCGGCTTCGTTATCGGCAAGCCGACGAGTCGCGACCCCCCAAAGTTCGAGGAACTTCAACGAAATTGAAATAAAGCTAGAAGGGTCAAGAAATCTGTACCGTCCCCGCGGTCCTGACCGATTCTGCTCGCGCGAGCTCCATTCAAGTCGCGATATTATGCCTACATATGTATAACACCAGCAGTTCACGATACCATTTGCCCACGTATGCAGCAGACATTTTATAATGTCAACATCCTGGTCAATGTCCTAAGTTGGTCGCTCGTTTGTCGCACTCCGACTTTCAGCATCGGGGATGGCATTAATCTTCTCGAGCGGAGCAACCGAGCAATTTTGAAATATCCGTGTAGACCGTCTACGCGACGTATATGCCTGTACACATTGTACGGTGTCGCGGGGTCGACCTATACGGATGAACCCGTACGGGTTCTGGCAGCTGGTTGGGTGCCAGTAAACGTCTATGCTTTCCGACGCTGTCCGCTGGCATTATAACCAGGAAGATGCTCGCGACCGACCAGAGTCGTCTCCTCTACCTCTCTCTCTCCCTCGGCCTATCTCTCTCGTGTTATCGTTGAAACCGCCTCGAGCCTCGTTACCTCAACCCTTGTCACCCCTTCCGGATCATTCGGATTCCTTGCGCGGTCTTCCAACGCTGACTGTCGAGCGTCGACGATCGCGAACCACATCGTGGTTAGGCGTACCGGTGAACGCACATCGAACTAGTTTTCCTTTTTTTCTCCTTTTTTTTCCTCGGCGGATGACGAGTTAAAAAGATACGCGCGTTAACACGACACTCTGATTCCCCCGCCGCCAGATAAGGGGCGCGAGCAAAATGTTTCACGCGTGCTCCGCATTCGTGAAACGTTTTTCCGACCGGTGTACAGCAAGAAGCGGAACGACAACGGCCAGGTGCAAAGAGGGCATGCAAATCGCGATTGCGTACGTCGCGAGTGTACCCACCACACCGTCGCCGTAATGACTCGTGCACGCGACATTCTCACCGAGCCCTCGTACCTGTAATCAAGCCTCCCTATAAACGCTCTTTTTTTCCCACGGCAGCGTGCCTTGCGCGGCGGCTCGTTTCCTCTTGCTCTCGCTTGCTCTGCGCGCAATTTTCTACGGGCATAACATTTTCCTATCTTTGCTATCTTTGCTATCTTTGCTATCTACATTTCTTCGTTCCAGTTGCAACGGGATAGAACGAATTGTCGTTGTTCACGAAATCACTGAGCTGTCGTATTCCGTGCTCGTGAAACTACGCCGGCACGGAAAGGCCCGCGAAAAATTTGCAGCTACAGCGGGACACTCGTCCAGGCGTTTCTTCGTTCGATAAGTGGGCACGCACGAATGCGGCAAATGACCGCCGCATACTTGGACGTGGTTTGCGTTTCATTCGCTGAAGACGACCCTATTTCGCTACTCGTACTCTACCGGGCATTCAGGAATTCGAATTTAAATAGGCGGGCGGGGAATCCTCGTGGCGAGACCGCGTTCGAGATTCTCTAGCGCCGCGAATCGATTTCGCGCTGGCCCTGGCACCCTCGTTCCCCGATAATTCGGAATGCGAATAAACTGTGCTAGCCAGCCGAGGCTTGCGAAATATCCCCGGCTCTGCTAGAGCGTAGGCGCGTAAAGTCAACCGTCGGAATTGGACGGGTCAAGTTGCAACGATGCGCCACGCGGTGAAGTAATCCAATAAACTCATTGCTGGCTGCCGCGAACCTTGCTTCGAGCTGCTCGTGAAACCTACATCTTATTTGATTAGACGCCCATACTCCTTGGGGAGAGTGCGAGCTAAAATCGACTTCGCGGCACGCACCAACTTGCTTTTCAATTTCCTCGCTCAATCTCCGCAACCCTGTTCGACGGACGCAGGACAGGTGTTGATTGTCAGAAAGCATGCAGGGTTTCGTTCGGGCAATCGGTTTCAGAACCCACTAGCGAATTGGCCTCGACGATCCATCGGATGGACGGCGGTCATCGAAACGATTAACTAATTAGGCAGGGACGTGGAAAGACTAGAGATGCCCCTTGCATCGTTCTCGATCATTGAAAGTGTGCGTGTTCTCGTAACAGACGTCGTGCGTGAATAGTATTTGGCAGCGCGACTCGCAACTACGTAGGCAGGTTTGCACGGAAGGTGCGTACACCGATGTGACTCATTGTCGCCCGTACCTGTGAGATCGGCGCGTAACGGAACGCGCGTTAACAGTACGAGCTCATTCATAGTTCGCCGCTAAGGAAGCAACAAAAGTTTGAGAAAGCTTCGCGAAGAAACGGTCGGGGGGTGGTAATCACGGTGAACCCATGATGGACTCGTGCAAATTGCAGGTTGTCTTCGAAGGCAGGGGAGCGGGCGGAGTTACGAACGCTCGAGAACCGCTTCGGCGAGTCGCCGGCTGAGAAGAAGCGATGAATTACGGGCGAGATGCTCGCGGATGTCGTAAATAATGTATCGAACGTGACGCGAAAGGGACGCGGAAATTGATGCGGCCGTCGGGCATTTCGGAGCGAAAAATTGTGCAATCGCTGAGAGAATTAGTTAAAGCGCGCCGTCTCGAGGAGACTTTCGATGTTTCCGCGAGGCTGCACGGGGCGAAGTTATTTCGATGCAGTTGCAAACGTAGGTCAGTGCACCGAGGCACAACTTCCTGATCGCTCTGACCATTCTACGAGCTATCCTTGTTAAAGCGCGCCCGCTTTATCGCTAAGCCTGCTCCGATAACGCGTCACGAACGCTAACCCGGAAAAATGCTATTTATTCACGGCCAGGTTCGTCCGATCCGGTTCGCGTCGCAAGGTCGTCGAGCAGGAAAAATCGCCGCGCCAAACTAAATCGACGAGGAAAGGTAGAAAAGCCTTTGCCGTTTCTTTCTTCGCGAGAAAAGAAAAAGAAGATGCGGGACCTTGAGGGGAGCGATCCGTTTCGCACGGCACGCTAATAAAAACCACGCGTCGAGAGGAAAAAAGAAAAGTCCATCGTCTCGTCGAACGGTCGTGTCAACATCTATGTGTTAGCGTTAGCGTATTTTTAAGGAAGAAATAGGATAGGGTGGCGTAGTACTATGCACTCTGTGTGTAATTTATAATAGGGACGCAGTCCTACGTGTGATCGAAGAGTGTTCTGAGACTCGTCAACCTGGGTGATAGACGATGGCTGGTGGTAGGTATGACTGACTTATAGAACGTTTTAAAAGTGAATGAATAGGACTAAACATCCTGTCGGCAGGCGGTGGTTGGCGACCACTCTGGGTCTTCCAACTATCGCGTGTCGAGGATTTGTTTATTACATAGAAGATTGAGAGAGTTTAACATTGCTAAAGATTAGGGACTCTGTTCCTGGAGGATCTAGCCACGGAGTGGGGAAGGCGGTGCCTTTCGATAAGAGGACTGAGATGAACCTCTCGGCACTTATCACAGAACCTTGAAAGAGCACGCATCGCTAAATATCTAGATCTCTTATATTACGAAATATCTAACATATGTTTTCCTTCGCTTTGTTGACGCGACGTTATTCCTCGATGTTAACGCCGTATCGAATTACCAAAGATCCAGCGGGAGTATATATTTTGCGTGGCTGCTTCGGCGATTTAATTCACCTCCCGTGACTCGTGACGCCTAATTTACGGTCGCGGAAGCGTTTGGTGCCGCGTGCTTCCCATAGCTCCAGTTCTATCTATATACACTCCGGTTGCAGCTCCGCCGCGGGAAAAAGGGCCGCGAAATCTCTGCGGAATTGCTTCACGCGACAACGGACGCCCCGACGTTTTTCCTTTTGAATTCCTCACAGCAAATGCATTCGGAAATACATGCATACGCGCGTCGTTGTTATTAAAACGATCGTAGAGCCGGAAAGAAGATTGACGGTGAAGGTGTTGCGCTTGTTCGCGATGGCGGCTGCCAGGTCCGTCGTTCGACGTTGACCAGGAAGCGTGCAACGAGGCTCGAATTTAACGCGCGAGTGGTGGATCTTTCTCGTCAAGGGCAAACATTTTGATCGATACAGACGACACGAGTGGAACGGCGAACGCGGTGCTGCGACGCAAAATGAGTACACAACGTGCACCCACGTAGGTATCCCAATGTAACGTACATCGCGGTAGAGTTAAGTCATTCTCCAAAATTAGAACGCACAGTCGAATGATGTACGTTCGCATTTCGAATTCGACCTGTGCATGTATACGTGCAATGTACACGCGCATACACGTGCGATACGTTGCTCGACCGCTCGGCCACGCTCCTTTCGAAACGCACTCTCGATCGTGCTGCTATCTTTATTATTTTCTTCCGTGCTTCACCCGAGGCGGCCTCCCTCTCTCGCGCTCTATCTCATTTTCCCTTGAGCTTATTAACGAGAGATACCTACCACCGTTCTCGACTCCCGTTTTAACGACGCCACTATGCACCTCAAGTGCCTTTCCCCTTCGTTCCTTTGTTCTCTTTTATTATCAAGCCATCGAAATCGTTTCGTACGATTACTCGACTGTACTTGCTTCCGTCTACGTGGCTTATGTAACGCGCGTCATCCGCGTGCACGTCGCGTCGCCCTGCTCGCTTTTCAATCTAATTTCGACCGCGGCCTACGTTCTTCGCTAATTCCGCGAGCTTATTCGAGCGTGCGAGAATTATGACGAATCATCGTCGATCGCGTTCGTTCCAAGACCCTTCGCGCAAACCCAGGGCAATCTGTTGAATCTCCCATGGCGGATCGCAAGGTTAATCGAACGAGCAATGAATTGGCGGGCGAATCGATGACTGCGTCGGGATGGATGCGTAGAACCGCGTGCACTCTACATACGCGATGCGTTGCTCGAACGGGAAAAGGTGTTCGACTAACGAGATACAGATTCATTGGCGACCGAAGGAAACGGCGCGTCGCGTGGGCCTGGAACAACCGACGCGACGGTTCCGCATCGGACCGAGGATTACCACTTAATAAAAGTTAACGAAGAGCAGCGAGAGGGATAAGTCGGTCGATGGAGTTGCGCGCAGCAGCAGACACTTGCGTACGTATGCAACGGTTGCCCCGCGAGCAACAGGGGCAACGACACATCCGCGTCTCCGAGACGAGACACAGGATGGGCAGGATGCATCGAATTTCAAGCACTTAACACAAAGATCGCCACATCTCCCCCCCGTGCAACCCTTCCCATCGCTTCCCTGTTCACCGACTATCCCTGTCCGGCTTTCGGCATTGTCGCAACTCCGCTGATCCGTGAACGCGCACCGATCCACCGAGCGGGCTATTCGAGACTATCGAATTTCATTGTCACTGCACCCTCGGATAGTGTCGTTCGATCTGTTCACGGACAGGTGCACACACGTGCGGACACGAGTCGCGACCAACCTGTCCAGAATTCGGCCGGGGAACGAACCAGAAGGGATTGTACGTGAAGTGATTAGCGTTCCCGATTGACCATGCAAATGTAGCATTCCGTTTCAAGCGAAAAAAGTTAACTGCAAAGACAATGTGGACCACCCTGTATTTTCCTGAGAAATGACGCGATCGCTCGCATTCGATTCAAAGCGAATATGCAACTGGAGCAAGACGAATCTATGTGCCATATGGCCCATCGGACAGGGATCCAAATGGGGATCGTAGCTTGTTGCAGCTGATTTGTCTGGCCAACTGTTTGCCTTTGATATCCGAACGATTGGAGTATTTCGGCCGCGATAGGCGCGAAGCATCGCGGAGCGACGAACGATAGTTGGCAAGGGTTCCAGGAAACGAGCTCCGATCGCGAACTCTGTTGGAATTATCGCGGTGCATCTTTTGCGACGGCGGCCGCCTCCAGGGTGAAGAGGGAATGATTGCAGGACGGTCGGCTGACCGATTCGCGTGTACACGCACCCAAAGGCAAAGGTAAAGGCAAATGCAAAGGCGGTGGAAGAAATCGATACGACGCTTGCGCGTCGCGAAACCTAACCCCGCTGGAATCGGCGTCGTTCATCCTACTCGAAGCTAGGCTTCTCCCAACTTCCCTTGCCGCCGAGCCGTCGTTATCGTAACGGAGAGCACCCCTTGGACGGTAACTCACGACATTTTATTACCGCCCAGCGAGGACTGACGTTTCGTGCGGATCCAACGTCGGCACGTCGCAGAGGCGAGGGTAGGACGAACACGGCCACAGCTCGTCCTGGGTAGGCCGTTGCGATCTCTCGTGTTCGCCTAATGTCGTCTAGACGGCCTCGTGACACACCAAACTTTAACCTACTCGCTTTCTAGAGCGGCTGACCCGGATATTTTGGCTCGAGATTGAATCACGGCTAGACATCCGTCCAAGATGTTTTGGAGAAGATGCTTCTGGCGCGTACGCACCGATTCATCGGCCTGAATTGCCACCGCGTCTACGTCCACTGCGCGAATTGTTTATCGATCGCACTACCGCCGTTTATCTCCGCGGAATTAACGCAGGCACGTCGACGGGCGCAATCGGTTGATCGTGGCATTTCTTTGTCTCGGCGATTGAAGAAATGTCAAAGATATCGCACGCCGGCGGTGGAAATGTCGACTGCCCTTGAAAGAATGTCAATTCCTCTTCGCAAGAGCACGGTTCAATCCGTGTTATCGCGCCACCACTCGACAAAGTCACGTATGTATGCATGCAAGTAGAAACGGGACGAAGGCCAGGTGCGAGCAGGTAGAAATTCCGAGGAAAATAAATCTGCGCGATGCTCTTTGAATGATGGCTTTGACTTGTCCCGGTTCTAGTGATCTAGAGACCCTAGACCCTAGACGAACGATTATTAAATGCGCTATCATATCTGCGGTAGCTTCGCAGTCGCTCTGCAAACGAGTTAATATGCCAGTCGCAGTTTATACTTTCACAGATAATATAATTCTACGGTGTTGAGATTGATGGATTCGATACAGGATACCGGATAGTCTCGCCGATCGAACGCTTATTCACCGTCCACCTTCGAGCACGTTGGACCGACTTCGATTCATCGAAGTTATTCGACTAGCATGCATTAGTTCTCGCTGTTCGTTCGCGTGTAGCTCGACGCAGTCGTTAGACAGCTGTTTTCCCGCGCCCTTCCCTGCATTGTTACTAACATCTTCGTTAATGTTACAGCTGAATCTATGAGCGCCATGATAGCTCAGCTGTTCCACAACAAACCCTATCTGTGTCGGGGATTACAACGAAGCTGCTGAAAATGTCGCATGTAAGGTTTCACGGAATGATGTGGCAAATACCAAAAGGGGCTTTCGAAAGTTTCTATTTTCGATATCTTATTGTTCACCTTTCTACTTTCTTGCTGCAATAGGTTCGTTCGGAAGGTACGCAAGCGTACGCAAGTCTTGGGCACTCGAAGACCAAAGTTATTTCACAGGGAAACGAGGCCGCAGACAATTTTGCACGATAAGGTAATCGATGTTGCAAAAAGCAATTAGCTGTTCCGCGTGTGCAATGGTACGTACAGTGAAACGGGAAAAGAAACGGACATTCGTGACGCAGGACGCGAAATCGCGTAACAGATTTACCGTATTATACGTACCTCTACTACTATCTGGAACAGCCTATTTGAAAACATGGCTGCGTATTAGAGACGTCCCTGACTTGGATGTAATTAACCTGATAATACTGCTTCCATCTCTTTGCGTTCGAATGGAAAACTGGTTTGCTAATAGACCGAGCAAAAAGAACCTCCACGTCTCCGTTTTGCAGCTTCGTGCATGTCCGTGATATATTTTTATGATTCGCACTGAACGCCCCGCTTTACTTTTCACTCGCGAGCCACGTTTATTCCTGCCTTTCTGCTTCGAAAATCGACAAACCTCTCTGCGCGGAAGAGTCACACGTAAATCGACGTAAAACAATTCAACGAACGAGAGTGGCAGTGGCGATGTCAAATTTCTTATCGCAAGCGCTCGGTTCGGACGGTGGGAATCAAATTCTTTCAGTTTTAAGACTCGTTAGGTGCTCTCGTATTATGATTCTTACGCACTCGTGCAAGGACGTTACGCAATATCGAACTGACATGGCCAGTTTGAGCATTAGATCGTGTTACACCGAGTGCATATGCAACTGTGGACGGTTGTCTTTATACCTGACTCAATAAAACTGGCAGCTTCGTTTGTGTATTGTGAATCCGTCTCGAGATGCAGTATCTTATAATTACCACGGAAAAACGAAGTCGCGAACGTCTGTTAACGCGGACGAGTGCATAATGTGTACTACTATGCTACTGCTGCACATCGTCCTTTACGACTTTGTGTCTAGAAATAAGGGAGTGTTTTGCAGCAAGTCGCGTGTCACTTCTTTTGACAACGATTTCATTCTTATTGTCAGTCACGTGCTGCACACACTTATTATTGATAAACGTATAAAATATAAAGGTAGACTGAAATGCACGTAAATGAGCCGATGGATATTCGCATACGTGGTATCGATATATGTATTTATATGCAAGACGCATATTGTCATTCGCAAGAAATATAATATGAATATAGTATAAAAAACAGAAGATTAATTACACGGTTGATTTAAATCACGATTAATCGTAGAAATAAATCCAGCAAAAGATGGCACGACAACGATTGGAGACAGCACACTTACCAAGGGTAGTCGGAAGGTCGTCCTGGGAAACAGCTGATCCGACTGATTCGGTGGGTGTCGCTTTCGTTCAAGTTTCTTAAATCGCGATCGGCTAACCTCGAAAACTAGCTGCGCAATCAGGCTGAAGGGGCAAAGATAGGTTGGTCGCGTGGAACGCACCTCGCGTTTATTAGCAAGTGTCGCGTGTCTCGACAGGGGAGACTCAAAGTCCTGGTGCAGTTAAAGCGGCACGGAAAGATCACGAGGATTGTTGGTACTAACGAAGGGTGGTCGTTGCGTCATATATCGTTGCCAGGCGAACGGGACGTAACCCAATTCGCGGCTGGCAGCTTCTGCTTCAGCCTCTGTTCCTCGTCTCATCTCTCTACTTCGTCGCGTTGAATTTTCGAAAAACTCACTCACAGGGCACCGCGGCTCACTCTTAACATTCAGCAGGTAGTAAACACACCGCGTCAACCAGTCAGTGGATCATCGAGCATTGCCGATCCAACAATTAATTCTGCCCTCTCCGCGAGGAGATCGGCGCAAGCCGAAACTCCCGACCACACTGTCAACTACGCGTATCCAGTTATCGAATATTTTTCTGTTGCTATTTACTTGGATGGGATAACCACTGTGCGACGAGACGCGACAGGATGGGCCACCGCAGGCGAAAATAGCGACGATACGAAGCGAACCCCACACTCGCACCAGTGGAAATGATACTGCGGCTTCGGGAGACTTTATTCCGTATATACTGTATATAAATGCTAACGCGCAGACGCAGAACGATCGTGGCTGTCAGCAGACCAAGACCGCCTCGTTCATTTTTACTGCGCACTTTTTTCCCGGAAAATTTGAATGTATGTACATATATTGCCGCAGATTTCTCCAGTTTAATGCCTTTTTTTTAAATTTATTTGCCGCTGCTAGAAAATTTATTTTCTATTTTTTTGCTATTTTTGTATGCGTCTGTCCTCTGCTTATTACTCTCTGTTTATTAATGGCAATATTTAGCGCACTTTCCACATTATTTTTCATCCACAATCGAACAAATTAGAAATCGTTTAGAATTATAGGCTGGCATTTAATTATGGTGCCTCGGGTATCCAAGATTAATAATTACTTTCGTAGTATGTACCTATAAGTCAAATAGAGTGGTGTAGAGATAGAAGTCATAGTTTCGATATATAATACATTCTTATATTAAAATATAAATGCCAACTCTTTAACAACTACATGTTAATGTAGTATATAATATATATTACATATTTAGTTTAATCGGTTTTACAGCAATTGCAGCTCGTCTCGAATTATCAATCAAGCATTGTTTTTTTTTTAGCTTTGACGCGTAGCTTGTGAATGAAGGTTTATACTTCTATAAACAAATACTGTAAATGTGTACACGTTTTGAGGCTCGCATCTTCAGGACCTAAAGATAAGGCAGATGTTCGAAGAATAATATGAATCCTTGATTTTCAGTTATTCTCATTAATGATGGATGCAAAAAATACAAGTAATATTTCAAACTTCACAAATACAAATTACGCGCTCAATCACACAAATATAATGGAAGGTTGACTTCGAATATTTCACTGCTCGTCCTTGTCTTTGGCCCCGTGCTTTAAAATTCGTGTAAATTCTATGTAATCGAACATCGATCCCTTGATGGGTGCCTCGCGATACATTTCATCGACGTCGTCATCCGTAAACCTTCAAGCAAAAATTAGCATTAAGAAATTCGTTAGTTGCAAACAGGATAGCCAAGGAATTGAGTCGCGTATAGAAATTACCTATCTCCCATTGTCGTGAGCAGTTCCCGGAGACGCTCATCATTTATATGTCCCGAATTCTCTTCGTCGAAACAACCGAAAGCATTCTTGATAACATCTTCCGGATCTGTGCCCTGAAGTCTTTCACCGAACAATGTTAAAAACATGGTAAAATTGATTGGGCCGGGTGCCTCGTTCATCATCCCTTCTAAATAGTCATCGGTTGGATTTTTGCCTAAAAAAGAATGAAGAACACGTGTATTTTATTTTTCGTATATCGAAGGTAAATCAAATTGAAGAGCACACCCGTTGCGGTCAACTTTTCTCCTTTACGTTACCTAGCGAGGCAAGCATATCGTGAAGATCTTCCTTATCGATAAAGCCGTCATGATTCTGGTCTATCATGTTGAAAGCTTCTTTAAATTCGGCAATTTGGGCTTGATCGAACATCGCGAAGACGTTCGACGTTGCGCGTTGTGCCCTCTTTTTGGTCGTCGCACGACGACCGGCAGTTTTGCGTGAAGACATGTTTGTATTCCTAAAATCCAAAACAAAGAATACACAAATTTTATGATTAATTTGTAAGTTTTGAATACTATACACGGATCAATTGGCTCTCACAAATTGGTTTTAAAGCTTTTACCTAAATAGAATTTTATGAATGAAGTAGAGGTTAGGTAAATGTAGCCAGTTCTTGTTAAACGGATTATGCGAAATCGGTGTAGAAGGAGAATAAAGGCTAAAGTTATCTATTTGCTTTCCGAGATCACTGTTAGTGAACTGTTATTTATTATTGGATAATTAATTTAGGTAATTACGATGTAATGATATCAAGGTAAAAATAAGATAGGCTGCGCGACGGTTCAATAAAGAGGACATTACACTTTAAGTCTATATATACCAACGTAAAAATACCCGTTTAAAGTGATGTATAGTTGAACTTGAATTTTGGAGTATAATTTAACTAACAATTTTACTTAATAGCAAGATATTTTCCTAAATATTAGCCGTCTCAACAGTATCGTGCATTTTCAGCACAATTATATTTCCGAATGTTTTTCATTGCATTAAAGCAAAGTTGCAATACTACTTTGCACAATCTTTGTTTCCAAATAATCATTCAATTGAGTTTGCACAGGCTATAAGTATATAATTACTCTCCTATAAGCCCTTTTTGTAAACCGCTGGGACATGCACGAAATTATTGTATCGTAACTGGAACGTGTTTTTTAGTAATCGAACGTGAAAAATGAAGTTATTGCGTGAGAGAAATTAGCGAGAAAGTATGCACATCGTTCGAAGCAACGGCACAATAACAATGGCCGCCCGTATAAGCAAGGAACTGCTGTCAAATAATTTAGACATTTCTCAGCCCGCTCGCACGTGCACAAATGTATAGTTACAGTACTTTATACCGAAACATTACAAGTATCCAACAATTTTTTAACAAACCTGATTTATAACAGCTGCGACACAAAAATTGCAAAAGTGTACTACAGATCCGACACTCGTACCACTACTGTGACTCACGTTACGCGTCACTCTATGGTTATTCACCACACCCGGATAAGTAGCGCCATCTGATGAAGGATCGTGTATTCACTACACATGGCTTTTGTAGATCCTAGGATGTATCCAAAAATTAGGCCACATTGCTTCTGCGCTGCTGCTGCTGCATAAAAAGAGTATTTTCTACGGCGATTGATTTTTTACCTCATACTTGAACTCCATTATTCGCAATAGAGATTACTGTTTTAATATTGAACAGAATATCTGATATACTCGTTGCACAAATGGCAATATAATTTTAATTATTTTCTTTGCAAATGATGTATATGATATGTATATGATATGTTTTTACGTATGTAAAAATTATTTGAAAGGATCAGAATTGTGTGTATTTTATGGTGGCCACGGCGTACATATTTATTGCCATTAAGAATGTTACCGAAACTGTGTTACAAAGATGCACTTTTGGTTCACCCTTGAATGGATACGTCATCTTAGGTACCGTAGTTGGAGTAAGCCGTTGACACAGAAATCCCTGCCTTATAAGGCAATGAAAGAGCCCGATATAGCTGCCCTTCATTTCGTAATTACGTTTACGGTAACCACTATAAGTATAAGTACAACCTGACTACATATTTTTGTATATAATTTTTTGTTGATGTCGGTGCGTTTCGTAAAAACACTACGAGGTTTAAAATAAAACAAGAGCATTGGTTTCTTTATTTGCATAACCAATGAACATACGAATTTATATTACAAATTTGTTACTTGTAATTTACAAATAATTCTAAATTCGGGGAACATATTATATACATAATAGTATGATACATAGATTGATATGTCGAGTAATTTCTTATGCAAATTAATTGGAGTATTGGATGCAGTTAAACGCTCGTTAATATCACGTGTTTTATCGCTGATAATACATATAACATTGGCTCAAGGTTTGTATAGTTATTTCGTCATCTGTGTTACTCCTCTTTACTTATTTACATATATCGGCGATGCGTCGAATATATTAACATAAATAAAGGCAACAAAAAATCGCGCACCTGTATCTTTCTACCTGTACATAAATAATACCTTATTAAAAAAAAACGCATTCGATTCTAATCACGGTTTCTTAAGCTATCGCACAGACACTCCGTTAATTGTGATGCCGTTTCGGTTTGAAACTGGTTCCGCTTCGTAGTGTCCCGATCTACCGTATTGTCTCCTCATATTGGTACCGTACCTGTAATTTGATAAAGCCATTCATGATTCTCTCCCTTCCGTGGTATAAATGCAGTAGGAAATATTGTATTTCAACTGACCCATAAGTACTGCCACCAAGACTATAAGGATTATCGTAAAGACCATCCTCTGGAACATTTTCGTACATAGTGTTAGGCGTGCCGTCGTTTAGAGAGGCGTAGGACATAACAGCAGCATTTTGATCTTCTTTCCTTTCTGCTGCTTGGACATTCTCGGTATTTTTGACTGGTGTAGCCTTTCTCCTAAAAAGTATTTCATTAGTTTGCAACAACATCCGTTTTCCCGTGTATGCAAGAATTTATTTAAAATCCTACTACTGATTATACGTACAGTCTCAGGTAAATAAGTCCAAGAATGATTAATATAAATATAATAACTGCAGCAGCGATGCCAACACTGGTACCCACGCCCTGCGCTTCTGCTACCTCATTTGGCGCAACTAACGGATAGGAAAGTACAACGAATAAAAACAATTCTTCCTGCACTTACATAAATACATATGTACTTGTAATGTTGCGTTTCACCTACATTCGCACTTCGGTTCCTCTCCACTCCACAGGGCGGTATCTAAACACTTTCTCAAAAACGGCCCCGCTCTCTCGTATTGCGGTAAACAGTGATATTCGGCGGTTCCGCCGTAAATAGTGCTTCCGTTTACCACTATCACTCTTCCATTTTCTATTGATCCCGGGTGCTTGCAATCAACGGCTGTTAAATTACATTTTAATCTTATAAAGTTGTACTTCAGTTCCGCGAACAGTGATATTAATCGAAGAAGATCAGACGGATGTATTTACAGAAACAAGCAGGCGTGCTTCCACTCCATGATCCATTCTGCAAGCACACTCGAGTCTCGTTCCCCTCCATATAGAATCCACGTGGACAACTATAGTGAGCAATCCCGCCCACGCTGTGCGTCGAAACTTGTGTGGATAATACTCCTTCTTTCTCGGGATCCTTGCATCTAATTTCTATATAGACCAATGGTACGAACGAACATGATAGTAGAATGTTGAAGAAAAAAATAGGGCGCTTCGAGTATTCCAATTGCGCCAAACTTTACATCACCCCCGAAGGTAGTTATAAAGTTTTCACACCTTTTACAGCAGGGAAACAGAGTTGCTCGCGTAACATTTATTTCGAAGCACCCTATACAACACGGAATTAAATTCTGAGCGTATGCGACGTTCACCTTTACAGAGTGGAGTTTCGCTGCTCCAGGTGGCATTCTCGAGGCACAGTCTCCTGGCGAACCCGTCCAGTTCAAAATTACCATCGCATTCGTAAAGCGCGGCTGCTCCGTAATAAGTGGCGTTCGATGTTAACGTGTATTTTCCATGCTGAATGTGTTCCGGTTTTCCGCAATCGACATCTGACGTATGCGTGATTATTTACTTGGACGATGAATTTCGCAACCAATTTAAATACCCGGTAGAATTTGTCGGATACTTACAAACGCATCGTGGAACCTCGCCGCTCCATTTCCCGTTGTCTTCGCAAGTGGACAAAGGTTCGCCGACAACCTTGTATCCTCTTTCGCAACGATATTTCGCGAGAGCGGTGATTTTGTACGAAGTGGCGCCGGTGTTTGAGTTCTCCGGGGTTCCTGTGCGAATCAGAGTTCTACCGTACATTCGGTCGTTGCCGGTCACCGAAAGAATTCCGTGCTCCGCGTAAACGGGCTCGGGGCAACGAATCTCTGCGAAAAGAAAGAATTACACGGGTACTGGTGTTAATGCCACGCGCGTATACCAGAAGCTACAGAGACTACAAACACCCAAGTACCTTCGCACTTTGGTGTCGCGTCGCTCCATTGACCATTGTCCAAGCAATATCTCCTTGCCACTCCATTTAGCCTATAATTTCTCGTACAGCTATAGGTAATCTCGCTTCCCAGGTGTGTCGTATCATTCACGTATTCCACGGCACCGTTCAGGACGGGCAAAACTTTCCCGCAATCGACGTCTGCAAAGTTAATGGGCGTGGAAATTGTTAATATGCAAGGATACGATATAGTGTGCAAGTTATCTTGGAAAACAAAAAGGAGTCGTCAATGTCTTACACTCGCAGGTCGGCACTTCTCCGGACCACTCGCCGTCTCTGCCACAAGTATGCCTGGCTTCGCCTCGAAGCAGGTATCCTGCTTCACAGTGGTATTCAATGACACTGTGTACGTTCAAATCGTACCCGACCACGTAGCTTCCAGTCGGCACCTCGGGTTCCTCGCACGTGATCACTACATTGGAGGAGCAATCGAATCCTTCGCGTTAATTATCTCCTCATATTTAGTGGAATCGCGCGCGATTCGAGGAAGTAAATAAACGATTAAACTGTCATAGTTACATTCGCACGATGGTGTATCGTGACTCCATTTCCCTTCTTTGGTGCACTCCTGCTTCGCCTCGCCGACCAGCCAGTAATCCTCCAAGCACGTATACACGACCAGACTTTTGACCGTGGTGGTGCCGTTAATTAAGGTCACGGAACCAAATTCGATTTGAGCCGGTGCTCCGCAATCCACGAATCGGCATTGGGGCGCTTTGCCGGACCATTCCCCGCCGACATCGCACGTAAGGACCTTGCGAAATTGATTACCCGCGTTAACGATATTTAATATTCCGTGCGCGGTGGAACCATTAAGGCAAACTGGTTACGCAAACGTTTCTAAACTCGCTACAAATAATACCGCTGCGATAGATGCGAAAGATCGGGTTAATCAAATTTTGCGCTCGAAACGGTCGCTACGCCTCGAGCATATTAAACGAGGGAAAAGATCGGCAGATTGCAGTACGTACAACGCCAACGGATGTAAATTATTGTCAAAGCAACTCACGTTATCTCCGAATAGAATGAAACCATTTTGACAGGAATATGTGGCGGTGGAGCCCGCTCTCTTTCCAGTGGTTGTCACGACTCCGCCGTTAACTTGCGGTGGTTCCGGGCACCAATCGACTAGAAACAAATTAACGCGTCTAAATTCTAAATCATAAGGACAGGATACGAAGTGTGAAAGAACCAATGCAAAATTTAGTTCGTACACAAGCACTGCGGTTTATGTCCACTCCAAATACCACCGTCTCCACACCTGCGCCTGGTGTCTCCGAGCAGAGTGTAATTTTCCTTGCAGGCATAATCGGCAAGCGCTCCGTGGGTTGTCCTCTTATCGAGGAGTGTGATCGCACCGTTCTCCAGTTCGGGCAGACGGCCGCAATCGACGTCTGGAAGTATTTAAGAAGCGACGTTGGGGTGCACGTGAAAGAATGTCTAACAAGCCAGCCGCATTATCGTCGCCACAGCAATTATGCAGCTCGCGTAGAAACGTGCGTACGATTAAGCTTACATTTACACGTAGGCGCTCCGCCGCTCCAAAATCCGCTCGGCTCACACTTTCTGCTCTTCGAGCCAATCAGCATGTGCCCATCGGGGCATACGTAATCTATCGTTGATCCTATGGTCCTTTTGATTCCTGTTATTGTAGTGTTTTCGTATTTCTCTGGGCTGCCACAACCAGGCGGTCCTGGCGTAGGGGAAAAGAACAAGTCAGTTTGTTAATATCCTTTCGTCCAAGTACGCGAACGAGTTTTTAATGTTTATCCAAGTACGCGTGTATTGTTTGATACTCACTGCTCTGACATATCCAATGCAAATAGTCAAGATTGCAGCCGACGTCATTCCAAAGCCAGCTCCGGCCACCGTCCAACACTACGCAATTTTGTTCGCCGTTGTAATTATTCGGCTGATCTTTCCCCCAAGAAGGTTTCTGCACAATTTCACCTAAAATCAAGGAGCATCGCTGTATTTCGTTTTTTGCTAAAAAACATGCATCCATTATAGCTAGTCTCCGATAAGGCAGACTCGGATTGACAAGGATCATTTTTTCGTCCCCTCGATCCAGACGCAACAAACAATTAACACAGATTGCACGTTCCAACAGACGTTCGCGGGTGTAACTTCCCGTTGATTTCCTCATAGTCGTAACTTTCACGTTCTATTTATTAGCGCATGCTATTGCGCCGACACTCGGCCGTGTCGGGTCTATCTTCGATTTCGCCAGGCCGCGATGGCTGGCCGATGGACGAATTTCCAAGCGGCGCGACGGGCTAACGAATTCAAACGGCAAACGGAACTATAATTATAGCGCAAGTAATTGCAGGGCAAATTGAATGGCCCTGATCGACGAATCTCAACGAACGTTGCCCAACGTCACCTCTTCGATCCGATTCCCATGAACCCAATTATCGATTAAATCGTGAGAAAGGAAATAAGCTTTTCGGCCGCGATGAATAATCGGGGGAGAAGTCAAAGAGATCGACGAACGGAAAAACTCACCGTCGACCCAGCGCCACGTTCGCGCCGTTATCAGCGGCTCCTTTTGTGCGCCTATCCAAACCAGCTGGGTCTTCAGCTTCTCCTTTCGCCTCTCCAGATTGTTCAATATGTACACAGACGCCGCACCCTGCATCACAAGACGGGCAAAGATTGCGGTGAGGAGAACAGTTGGATCGCGTTCAAGAAAAGGTACGAGGAGTGGTCGTTACACAGACCTTGAAACCATGAACGAGATCGCCGCCTCTCGTGCGGCAATAATTCCTGGCTTCTTGAAACGAGCCGCCCCTCTTCACAACGAATTCGTAACAGGTGGAATTGAAGGCGGCCAAGTCGGCGTCAGCTGGTGTTCCGCTGTTGGCGCATCTGTCCGTCGAGAACTCTACGAAAAACCAGGTAGAACTTTTCTACAAGAATTTTATTTTACCAAGCAGCCGACCCGTAGTTCGAACTCCTGAGCTGCCGACTTACCGTCAACGGCGAACACCTCCACCTCGCACAGGCTCAAGCTTCCCTCAACCCCAACCAACTGTAGGAACACGTATTGGCCAATTAACGCTCGGGCGCACACGAAAGTCTTCGTGATTCCTTCCTCTGCAATGGTCAATTGATCAGCAACCGAACGCGAATTACCATCGTTGATTTCATTGAAATGTCAGCGCTTACCTATCGTCCCGGGAAACCAGGCGCATAAGGGATTGCGTTGTAATTCGGCGCTGCTATTGCCGACGCGTATTTCGATGTCTTGCAGAGGTTGATGACCTACCAACAGCAGGCAAACATTTTATTGTCAATTGGGAACAGCAAAATCTAATAGGTGGAATGAACGCCGGGAGAAAAATTTACCGCAACAGCCTCTGGTCGTTACTCTGACGACTTTCACCGAATAGGACCTGAGAAGGTCAACCTTCCACCAAGGACTAGGCTCGCTTTGGGTCTCCGTGCACCTTTTTCCGTCGTGCTCGGTGCTGGAGTCTCCGTCGTTCCCATGGCCGGCATCTCCACCTCGCACTGTGGTCGATTGATTTGTTGGCTTCCGGAAGGCGACGTTCGTGCCTGCAGCAGCGTCGCGCATTTTTTCAACCGAATTCTCTCCCAATGATATTCAACGCAAAAGGTGACGAAATAAAATGATTCGAAACAAGCCCAACGAAAGGTGCCGCCTTGTATAAGCGAATAACGAAGCAGCAATTAATGGCAGGATGCGTTCGCAGTAGTGACGAAGAGAAACGATTATCTGCTGTCGCGGGTAGTTTCACCGGGCTGCAAGTACCCGATGCTTCGGAATCTTCCGGTTTTATCATTCTTCCGCATTCTCAATGGCAGTTTGTTTGAAGCAATTTCCCCGGCGTTTCAGTCCGGCGCGATTGTCACCGAATAAATAGCAAATGGTGTAACGCTTAAATCGGTGGCCGGTTCGCGGTCGTTCTTAAACTTTCTTCCCATCAGGCATTCAAACCGATTTTACCGGTAAAAGTGAAATGTCGCAACGAATAAAAAGAGGAGATAATCCAAAGGTCGATGTATTTTTAACGAGGATGCTTATGGCATACAAAAGATCGCTTTCTACCGTGCGCCTAAAACCGGAGTACATAATTCTGTATTGCATTTTAAGGGGAAGGAGTTCAACTTCTTCGATCGCAGAAAGCAATCGATTTTTTTTTTGCGACACCGTTTCGTGTACACAGGTGAAAGTTGCGTGCAATCTTGCTGTCAAGGCAGACACGTAATCGAATATGCCAGTGCGATAGAGGAATCACGATGTTCGGAGGGATACCAAATCGAATGATATTTCATTGACAAACGAATACTTACCGCAAAATGGTAAATCCCCTTGCCACTTTCCTCGAGCATTGCACGTCAGAGTGCCGCTGCTAAACAAGCAATAGCAGGATAAAATAATCCTTGTAAACAAGTCACGTTAGGAGAACTATAGGCATAGACACTCGTGCAAGTATAATAAACCATTTAAAGTGTACAAGAAAACAGTGAAAGTCTGTAATAAACGGTGCTATCGACGACTATCGTGATATACGTATGTGCAAACGGTCGTTGCGCGTGGCCACGACTCAGGTGCATTCGAATGTATTACGGACAAAGCGAAAAACCGCGAAATACTCGTAAATATTTTTTTTATCTGCATTGGCCCAAGTTGTTCGCGTGTAACGCGAAATGTACCACGGAATATAAATGCGTTTGAGGATTTAATTTCGCTTACCCAAACAATTCGTATCCGGTATCACAAACGTACGTCGCTAAAGTTCCAGTTTCTAAAGTTTCATTGGACAATGCCACCTTGGCGTTCATTGGTACAGCCGGATGGCCACACTTCAATCCTGTATTTGGAAGAAATTACGTTCGATCAACCATGATGAATTTGCTAAACCTCTGTGCAGTGGGGTTTTAATGGCAACGGTAACTATTCGCTGGAGATTTTATTGCCTCAAAATTAATGAAGCCACAGTTTCAATCTCGCCGATATTATTTGCGGTAAAGTGCAGAGCTTCCAAGGCAAACAGAACGTTGCCAGTGATTATTCAAAAAGAACTGCAGTTTTTCCTACCGGCAAGAGATACGTCTAATTGTAAGTCAAGGAAGGAAAGATTTATTTGCCCGAAGATTTTTTTTGCGTGGAACTTTCACAGTTCCTTCGTGAATAGCAATCGCCAACAACGCTGTCGGTTGTTAAATATGTAACAGAACTTGGAAAATAACTGAAATTTAAGCGATAGTAATCAGTGTCTCCGTTTAGAAAATTGTGCGGCGCGACATAAGGAAGATGGAATTATCTGTCCGTAAGTTAATTAACATAGTTCCCTTTTCCATTCAATTTCTCGTACTCCACGGTTACGCAAGCGTGTACCTGTCGTTAATTGAACAAGAGATGTCAAGGACATAGCTGTCATTCTCCTCGCGACTGAAGTTTATAAGGCATGTACCCGTGCTTCACTTTCAAAGTAAATCAAACAATGGCTGTAAAACGGTGAAAAGAGAAACCTTCGTCAGAATCCCACGCGTGTATCATTATCCAAGTTCCGCGAGCCGGGAAATCGTACGGAAGATAATTCAGAGAACCGCAAAAGGGCTGAAATTAATAGGTCGCGCATGGAACAGGTACGAGGCTACAAAGTTATGGCAGGTACTGAACGCGGAGAACAGGTATCGGCACACGGACAGTGTGCTCAGCTTGAGAAACTTTTTCTACCAATGGAAAGCCCGGCAGTTAGAAGACGATAGAAATCGACATGCATATACGACCACGTGCGCCGTATAATTTGCCACAGAATACTCCCGCGAGAGTAGAAACGACCAAACCTTGGCGGAACCGCGAAAAAAATTGCTGCCTATCTTTCGCTCTCGCCTTCCTATAAACGTATAAGTACGCGTGCAAAGTTACAAAAATTGATTCGGTACAATCACACGTAGCAGCGTAGCAGGGGAAGTCTGTGAAGAATTTATGGAAGAAGAACCGGCCGAGCCAACAAGAAAACGAGATTCCAAACGGGAAAGTTTTATTTATTTCCGACATTATTCGAGTACAGAATTGCGCCGCTGTTTATGAGCAGATTGCATACGCGTGCTCGATAAGCCGCTTGCCTATTGTGACGTCACAGTTAGAATCTGCAACGACGATAACGCGAACCTCGCGAAACCTGGGGATATCGGCAACAGGATCATAAAAAGGATTAGAGGAGCGGAGCCGTGCGACCCATGGAATAAGTTTCCTGCGATGCGATGCGTCAAGGCCGGTGGCGAGAGACGATGGCCTCAGATCTTCGAACCGACGATGTTAACGATCCTACTTTACAATTTCTGTGCCTTCTTGTTCATTCCTTTCGACAAAATGCCTCTGGAGATCTGTTCGTTTGAATTTGAATCGGTGTTCACCCGATCGTACGGTGAAAGTCACCGTTGTCTCCTTTATTTCGTTCGAACTCTCGGAAAGGCGCTGCTTCTCATGAGACACCGAGTTACAGTTTCGTGCGAACGGGTTAATTAATGCGAGAACAAACACGTTCGCGCGTACAACGGTCCGCGATTATTTCAATTTGAAACATCTTTCTCCGGTGAATGTTTGAACCGCTTATTCCGTTGCTCACTTTCTATACAATTAAAATCATTTCACCATGACTCTAACATAAATTTCTTAATTAACCGTGGTGAAGTATTATCAGCAATAAAAGTGATCGAGTTTCCAACTTGAACGTAATCCGTGTTTCTCGAACTCTCAGTAATTGCGCGAAAACGAACAAAAAGCGCAACGACTCAACTCGAAATTTTAGTAACTGAGGGACACGCAGTTCGTTTACGAAATTAGAGGCAGCCGACAGGTGTGACATTTAAAAGGTGCACCGTAACGTGGAATCAAAAATTGTAGTAAAAATCTATGAGTGATTTGTGTTGACATTTAGTGTTGCGTGAAATGCAATTGGAGAAAGGACCTTCATGGGATCAGATCTCGATGAGACGGAGAGGTCGAGAATTCCCGGTTAATTACCCGCGTGCCTACGTGTAAGTACATTACTAGCTTCAGCCTGGTCTTTGGCATTCACTGGTCGCCTCATGGGTCTGGGTCACGCGGTTACAAAACTTTAAAACCGAAATAACGGTACGACATGGAGCTACTTTGGATCGAGACTACTGCCGGTGAAGCGTGTCACGGTACAGTTCTTGGTTTATCGCCATTTTCCTTTATTTTCTTTCGTACGACTCGATACAGGACTGCATAGTTTCATTCCAAAACCAGCATACACACATCGTCTCGTTGCAAGCGATTACGGTTTGGTGCGATCAGTTAACATTCGACCAAGCCTTGAAAATTGCGTTACTCTTAGCTGATTATTATTGTTTGCAGATTTTGCGTCATGTACATAAATGCATAGTACTATCGCCTGCAGTTTCCAGATTATTTTTAAATAAAAATAGAAGTCTCTACACTCGATTGGGTACTTTGTCGCAGCGGAACATCGAATATTCCACCTGGAACGTCTCGCATGACGCGGATATGTACTTTGCAATAATTACGACGATGAAAATAGGCGGGAGAAAAACGCGGGTTCTATCTGTACATCTCGAATCTGTCGATGCACGGTTGCACGTTGTACAAAAGCGATTGTCAGGAAGTTGGAAAGTGGACTTGCCTGTTTGCGTTCTTCTACCTGACAGAAAAAAAAGAGAGATCGATTGAGACTGCTTTTTGCCGTCCCTTCGGATGACGGATAACAATTGAGGGCCCTCGACAATTTTACATTTCCTTCTTAAAGTTCAATGGTTCTAGCGTGATCGAAAGGACAGGTAAATATATATGACATTAACGACGGATATTACGTGTTATCGCATTTACGTAAACGATACACACCGAGAGCGAATTTAACAGCCGCTTGATGGGCAACAGGGGGCACGATGAAACCGGTTAACGTCGTTATTCGATCCTACGAAGAAGGACCCACTTGTAGGGACGGGCGGCGAACCGACGCCTCAGAATTTGTGCCACTTAAAACATTTAATTCGAAATCGACCGGTGTTATCGCAAGAAAGCATCGGCCATCCGTTCTATCGGCGGAAAACGGTAGCGAGTGCCTTTCGCGGATTTCCTAATCTATTGTCCGGGGTGTGAGAGCACGTGGTGCATATGTCATCGCCATCGGCGATGACTTGCGACACCTCGCAACGCGTCAGGAAACGGAAACCCTAGCGAGAACGGGCTTCGCATTGTACACCTTCTTATGCTCGTTTCACAGTTCAAAGTTTCTAGCGGCGCGACGCGAATTTCTCGAGGACGTTCCAGTAAGGTTGATACGATTGTGTAATTGGTGTAGAAAATTGCTCGGAGCCGCAACCAAAATACCAACGAACCGTCACGCATGTTGATTGCGAGACAACAGGAGCGGACTCCTGTCGCTCGAGATTTCACCTGTATTGGCCGTCGAGGCATGGCGCCCCACCCATTAAGCTGCGTTTATTGTAATACACACAAGTTATCGCGAGTTTCGCGTTCCTCTGGGCCTGGCCGAACCATTGAGAGTTAAATGTTACGGCGGTCTCAGCTTGGCTCGGTGGAAACGTGAATCGTGCAGATCCGTAGCGTTCGACACGCTTCCTCTTTCACGGGAACGAAAGAAAAGCGTTCACCTAGAACCTCGAGGACGCTTTTACTTCCCCACCTCAACACGAGATTCAACGCACCACATTGGCCACCGGCTAGCTGCTTTGCAAATCATGCTATTACTTATACATTCTATCGCGAATGATCTGTGAGTCCCAGGAATTGGATCGTTCACAGGCTCGCGAACTACACCCTCTCGTCGGTATTTAGGGTAATTCGGCCTGGCCAATTTACGAATCACCTTATTTATGGGGGAACTATAGACATACATAGTTGATGGCAATCTGCACAGCTCGGCTCGTTCCATTGAAGTTGTTTTACTTTACTCATGAGATACCGCACACGTAGGAGCCTTTCATTCGATTACCAAAATCATATTCTTGATGCACAAGGATAAGGTAGAAAGCATAAGAAAAATAATTCCAGCAAGATTGCCACTTAAATAGATATCGCTAACAGATCGACGGAGGTGTTACTTTCAAGCTAGAATTGTGCCTCTATCAAAGGCATGGCCTTCCTACGCGCATATGCTCCTTCCAAATGAAAGTTCAAGCAAGCGTTACCTGCTACGAAAAGGTCTACGTTTTACGTGGCTGTGACGTAAAGCGCACCGCTCCACATTTTACGAAACGGCGTTAGAACGTCACGGCTAATTCATTGAAGTACGAACCCGAATCGAAAGTATCTTGGAAGCAAGACGAAACAAAGGGGTGTAACGGTAAAGAACAAGCTGCCTATTAAAAAGGTGTTTGTTCCCAGAGCACGTGTTTGTTGTACAGCTGACGGTACTTTAAGGGCCGCCTCTGTACAATTACCACGCACAGGAACATTATATAACCGTTACAATACACGCACAGAAATATAATATAACGTCCATCAAGGTATTTAATATAGGTCAACTGGGTGAATATGAATCACACGAGGTACGAACTCGCTTCGATTGACTATCTCCGCGGCGAGTCCTGTTACCCAAATTAAAATTCGTGGAGTCGAAAGAAGCCAGGGGAAGAAGGAATGTCGAATGCAAATTCACCGTGTTTCCGGTTCGTTTCACCAATGAATATTTCTCAATGGTCCGCTGATTTCGCGAGCTGCAGCTGCTATACAGGTGAGACTCTTCAAGATGGACCGAGAGGATAGAAAAATATTCAGCGCAACGGCCGAGGTATTTCTCTCTTTGCAAGGAGATTGAAAATCTCGAATGGAATCCGCAAGGTTTTGAGAAAACAAATTGCAGAGCGATATGGAACCTGTGCGTTTCATTTGAAGCGGATACACCGGGTGACCTCGAGACACCAGAAAATCCGCGTGGACGAGAATCGAGTGGGCGGTACCTGTTTTGTTCGCTTGTATTCCTTTCCTTAGTGCCAGGGACAAAACTCAGGAACAAATGGAAAATACCGGACGCTCGTTGGATTTCAAATTTCGATATGGTAGCACCGCGCATCTCACCTTTCCACCGCACTACCGTTTTAATTCTCTGATGCGAGATACGTAAGTGCCTCGCATTTTAATATTGCTCGTGCGTGGCTTCAAATGTAAATCGTTCGACAAGCAGGTAGACAGAAAGCTACTCGATAAAGGAGAAGCGCTAATTTTTCTGAAAGCGTTAATTTTTAACGACACGAATAACTGTTGCTACACTGGCTGTTAGTCTAGCCGCGACAAGAAACGGCTGGAATGTATACGTGCCTTCTGCGCCCACGGCCAGGATCCCCAAAAGGGATAGGAGAATCTCTCGAGCCATCCTCGATATATCGCTCTCTGCTCTCGACGAAAGGCGGGATCACATCGAATGCGCACTAACTTTGGTTACGATCATCCACAAATGCGTAATCCGCTACCGGGGAACACTTTGTCGCGCACCACGAAAACTATCGCACGAGGTTCCTTTGTTCGGTGCGCACCACCGATGAAAACGTATTTCGATCACAAAATATCTTTCCTCTTGTGTGGCTTTCGTAAACTGAACTCAAACTTTAGGACCAGATGCGCGCGGAGGTTGGTTCAAAGGTGGCGCAGAAACGCCTTCCCGTCTTGCTGATCAGCGAGCTAATTTTTGGTCACGATATTCGATTGAGTGGACAATGCGCTCGTCCCTCCATGATCTCGTGAACTCCATTTACGGGTTACTTGCACTGCGCAAACTTATTCCAAATTGTCCACAATCGATCGTTGCTTTGCTTCCCGTTCTTCATGATTTGCGGCATCGGTGTCGTTTCATCTGTTGCCCATACGGCTGGCGAAAGCGTTCCTCCAGATACAGCTTTCGAATAGAACTCGTCAAAGATCACCGCAGCTCCGATTGACCGGTCAAAAATTCAGCTCGCCTTTTATCGAAAACTGTTAAACACGACTTCTCGGAATAGCATTCTTGTTGACCGTTTGGTCGAGTGTAGACCGAGTACGACGGTCCGTTCCCTTCACTAGTCGTCTGTCGAGTGCCAGGGGCCTCGGTTCTCTTGTACTCCTTCGACATTATGAAAGTACGGTGTACCGTGCTGCATGTACCGTGCACCAGGCAGACTGCTATGGGGGAACTTAGCTCGGCTACGTTGTTCTCGACTTTTCATCGTACAATCAACAACTGGAATAGGCTATCCTATATTGCTTTTACTACTGAATATGTAGTTTCTTTTTCGTGCGCACCTACGACACCAGCCATTAGCATTACACGGATCCTTTGTTAATCTGAAGTAGCGTTTGGATTATAAATTGGCAGTGGTCCCTGAACTGGCTACGACATCTGGGCTTTGCAGTAGTAGAATTTGTGTTTCATATATCGAGAAACGATCGTGTTACGTTATCCAGAGTGAAACTTTCGTTGGCTCACGGTCCTATAGATTCCCGCTCCAAGATCAAGAAAATTATTCGCTGACAAACTGCATATATTTGTATCGCTCCACGCACTTGTCCTATTCGTAACGTTCCCAAAGTAATGTAGCAAGCGATGGTCTCTAGCTGTGACAACTTTTACTTGCAGACGATTACAGAAGACGTGTATTTGTGGATTAGTTCCGTAGGGGTAACGATTGGTACAGAAGTAATTGCTTCCTTGTGCGTAATAGGTTTGCCAATGGTTGATAAATCGCAGTCGTACCTTCACGACATCGGAATTAATGCAAGCGTGCAATGGAGTATACATTAGCATAGCAAACGTTGGCAGGTGTAAGAGTGTTCAATTGGATTACTTGTCCAAATGATCATACCCTAATTGTAAGCGAGGTATCCATCTACAATGTTCTTTGCAAACGTATCAGCCGTATTTACACCTGCTAGATCCCGGCTACCTCATCCTTCTTATTCTTCCAGTATCTGTGTTCCAAGTATCTGTACTCCAAGTAAGTACATAATCACTCTGCCATCATTTTTCGCAATGCTACATTACAATACAGCGATCCACGCATGTAATATGGATAGTTCTCTTGAAAGCAAGCGAACAGTTGGCAAGGAACAAAAACCTGCGAATCTACAATGATTTCTACAATGATTTCGGCTCGCGTTTATACATATGGACTTTAGTGTCTCTCGACCAGACTTGATCGTGATAGCGATTCCCACACATTAAGAAACACCCCATTGTGCGGGCTAGGGCACCGCAAAGGGTATCCAAGCATCAGGGTGGTAGTAAGGAAAAAAGGATTGAAAAACACCGCTGTAAGGTTACACCGACTTTACCGTTAAGCCCCTCCTTTCCATCACTCTTACCACATCATACCGCCCTACCTGAGTCACGATGTCCCTCGCGCACGATCGCGTTTCCACTCCGATCCGCTTCTCTCCGTTCAACCTTTCTATTCCCTCTCTTGCCATCCTTCGTCCTCCTTTCGACCCCCGGTTCTATCCTTTTCTTTTTTTATCAACGCTCTACGTCACCACGCGCACGGGCCCCTTTCACCTCGCGAAGCATCGTGTCTTCCCTCGATTTCTCAAAGAAACGAGAGACACGATAATTTCAGTGACCAGCGGGAAGGTGAGCAACTGGAATTAAAAAAAGCAATTTTTGCGCTACCTAATCGCTGTCATTAAATGTTGAGGAACGACGACCGGCGACGTTTCCTCATTCCTTTCGCAAAAAATGTTCTACAATATCAATACCTACATTATTTTTTATGCGCTGGAATGATCAATGTACCTACGTAGTAAGCTCGTGTCACTTAATTAGCTGCCATTGAAGGTATATGCATCATTTGTTAATGTTTTCTTCATAACGTATATAAGCAGCAAATGTATTATCCTTCCTGCTCCATTGATAGGTAATGTACGTTTGATCGTGCAAAAGCAAGAGATTTTAATGTGCATCAAACGACGATAATTATGCTATATAATTATTTAATTACATAGCATAATTATTAAAAATTGTATATATACTTGTTAATGTTGCAGTAATTGTGAAGCCAATTTAACTTGGGCCAAGTTTGCAGCAAGCCAGTGGAGGCCAAAAATATCTCCAGCTGGCACAACAATATTATAGATATTACGGAAGTTTTCTATGCTGCCGCAAGTGAAAGTTTTCGTTTATCACCATTCATTGTCATATATTAGTATCAACTTCTTGCAGACGATTAATTATAATTTATTACATATTAATACACGTAGAAACCATCAATTCCGAGATTTCAGGTAGAAAATTTCAAGTGCAATATGAGCAGACATGGTAAGCTTTTTGCACACAAATATGCTGCAGAACTTAAATATGAAAGGATATCAGAACAAATAAACCAGTATTACAGGTAGCCTTCGTACATTCAGTATAAAAATTTAAAGTATAAGCACAGACGAGATATTTAAGAATAGACAAATCACCTCATCGACATTCGTAGCCCAACGTGACTGCCATACCGACTCAGAGATCCGACACTGATTTGAGCGTCCTCTGCTCATGTTCAGTGATCAGTTGAAGTACTATTATTTACTGAAGTAGGTTGCAGCAGGAGCCGTGCGAATGAGCGAATTTAAGTGAATGCTATGGGGCGAATTAGGCACAGACGAGTTATATCGGTATATTATAATCTTTACTCTTCAGAATTTTTATTTTCAGCTTTCGGTAAAAGTTATTTCTTTTCATATATCCTATTTATTTTATCAAAGTATAAGTTCATGTGTATTATTATTTTTATTCGTTACTTTTTAATTTCAGTTTTCGGTACAGTTATTTCTTTTAATGTATCCTATATATTTATTCAAAGTATGAGTTAATGTTTATTATAATCTTTATTCTCTAGTTTGTTCATACCACTGAATTTTTGCTTTCAGCTTTTGGTAACATCATTTATTTTAACATCCCCTATTAATTGAAATATGATTAAGATGATTTATATTGCATTGTTCATTTTTTAGTTTAAAATTAAGTTTCGTTAAAATTATTTTATTATTACTTGCTTCCATTGTTATTTTGCACAGCGTTTGCACATCAAGCGTACTGCAAATATATATCAGAAGGAAGTAGTGTTTAATTTGCAAATAATTATATTTATAAATGGAGGGTGGTTGGGCCATTCGCCATGGCGGGTCTCCATTCGCAGCAACATCCCCGTGGTGAGACCTGGGCAATCGATGTTATTTATCATACATTTACCAATTCTATCACTTTTTCTTCTGTGATACAATTGCTAAAGATATGATAAAAGCGTCGAGCAAATAGGCTCCGTTTTTTTAAATTTCACCTATATATGTTTCGTTAATCTGTTGATAACGTTGCGAGTGACTTGGAAATGGTATGGGGTTCTCGGATCCCCGGGAATTGGAGCCGAAAAATTACATTGGCTGATTCATCTATTCCTATATCTCGTCGGTGGCATAAGGTTGCGCGTCACTGATTGCGAGTTCACTAGGTTCAAAAGGTTCTCCGGCTATTCCTACGGAATCAGTACAAATGGCGGCATCTGGTCAAGACATTTCGTATTAAATGTCTCGTTGAAAGATAGAATTACAGATGAGCGTAACCGCGTAAATACCTCCACGGAATACAGATTGGTTTTGCATCATTGACTTCGAGTGCAGGAGTATGCACGAAGCGAATTACAATGGTGCCGGTAGCTGTATGTCGCTACCAACGCGAAATCTGTGATTCCTGTTACTTGTACTAATCTAGTATCGAGAATATGTGGAATAACAAGGAAACATGTAAGTGGCTAACTTACAAAACTTTCCATTAGAAAATTTGTCATTTCGAATTCTCCAGATTTTATTGATTACAATAAAATTACTATTACGAAACGCTGCTATTATTGTATTTTATTTCTGCTCTACCTTATTTCCTGTTAAGTAATCATCCAGTTCTCAATATCTTTAATCGTTTAAGAGTTCGTTTTTAGCAGGGTGTTGTATTAAAGTAACAACGATACAGGCAAACCCATGGAACTCATTTTATATTTAACTCACACAAATAGGTGACTAAACTTATCCCAAATTCCAATACTTAAAGGGATGTAAATATGGCAGAGGGCGGAACGGAACCAAAGTCCAATGACAATCAGGTATCGAAACTTCAATTAGAGGTGAACGAGTGTCTTGGTAATTGGCTAGTGTACTTACAGGTTCGTGTACAGGTCGCTATCATTGTTACATTAGAAAATGCGGAATCAAACTGTAATTTTTAACACAGACGCTCAACGGCCTATGTACAGCTGGTACAAAGTTGGCCCAATCTCTACAAACAATTTTGTCGGCTCACGATACATTGGCCCAATGCAGATTAACGGGGCAGTGTCTTGCTGGTTGGGAGGAACTTACACGTGCAACATATATTGCTAGTAACACCGTAAAGAATCACATCATCTCTGCGCTCAGGGATCACGAAGCTCGAGAAAATGAAGGGGACAAACACGTATGTAGTTATCTCGAGCCAATTTATATTAAGGAAGAATTGTAGTTATCGCTTCCTCATATTTGTCCATGTTGTTTCAGGATATACTCAGAGATAATTTATTAACTTTCATAAATCTGCAATATCAATTTTGTGTTGCGTGTTGCGAATGCCTGGGTAGGATGGAAATTTTACGACCGTATTTAATATGTTGGTTACTCTTCCACAATTTCTGAAATTATTTCTTTTAGGTGGAATGGCAGAATGCTCCTGCTCGCAAAGCGGTACTGCAGAATGCGATATTGCCTCCCTTCAGCAATGTTTCGAAAGATTATATAGCTCACCGCCACCAGTATCATCATCGTCGACGCACCAGTCCGTGCAAAATTGTCATAGATCACCTTTACCTTATCCTTTATTTCCTCTGCAGGTGATCTTGCCTTTCTTCTAGATGGTTTGCGTGGTATTATCATTTCGTAATATTGAAAATAGTTTTTCACAAAGGTTCAGAGGAGATGGTCTGAAACTGCTGCGGCAGAAATGCCGGGCGAAGTTTTAGATAATACAATGAGAAGGTGGTCTATGCCATGGGATTGTCGAAACATCACAGATTGGCCACGACCAGATGTTAGATCGCGATTGAGAGTACCTCATCAAGACAGAAGTAGGTCCACTACACCGGACACAATATGGAAAACATCTACGATGGCTAGTCAGGATGGGTTGCAAGAAGCAATTCAACTGCTATCGTGTAAACCAGGTATAAAGAAGAGAGTAAAGTCTATTGTGCTATATACGGCTTAATCACATAGAATTATGTTGATATCTACATAGGAGTTAGACCTCTGAATCAGTTGTCTGCCTATACTAATCAACATGTTCCGGGTGTTACTTTAACAACGTGCAATTTCGAATCAAACTATGATTCGACTATTTGGCTGGGATCTCGTAAAGTAGGTTCTTCGAGGTGCTGGCCAAATGATTCCCACTCGAGCGATCACTCGGACCAATCAGGACGGCGCGAAAGTGATCAAAGTGCGCATAGTGGAGAGCACAGAGATTCGGGTACAATTTGGCGTGCATTAAAATTGTATTTCTTTTATTATTAATTCAATAAGTTACATATTATACATTGTATAGAACAAAGTGGAACCAGCGGTAGCCATGGGGACAGTAAAGATAGCATTCATTCGCATAGCGATCACAGAGACGTCGAACTTGGTACGTATACACATTCCGTACAAAAAAATAAACACCGCGTTGTGTAACGTATGATTTTCCTAATAGGTAACGTAGACACTTTGCCGTCTCGTAAAAGTAGCTCTTCGACGGATTCTTGCATATCAGCCCATAGTCGTTCAGGTTCCGAGAGTGCTGGTGGTGGGGTAATGCATGATTATATTTTAAAATCAATATTGTTAACACTATTCCTTTTTATATATTAGCTTCGATCGATTAACGACAGTCGAATATTTATTTAACATTATCAATATTTACAATTGCAGGAATGCGCGAGATCTCAGTTGTACTCGATGTGGAGCGGCAGTGATTTGCCTTTCATTAAATTACCAGAAAGCAATGAAACGCAAGACGAACATCCGCCCGTATAAATATTTCATATCGGCATACAAGCTCTTTTGCATTTTCATTTTCGCACGCTGACGCGTTTATGAAATGAAACGATTAAAATCGTTCTCATTTTACTCTATTTATATGCGTGGTGCAATAACGTTCGTTAATAGTGCGTATATGAATTAATGTACGTGGTCGTTGAAAATACGCGTGAAACGCGGCATTTAATTTTCAGTATAATAAAGTAGTGTTGAATGAGTGTGTTTATATAATATATCACGCGGTACAATGGTACACAATTATCTGAAGGATGGAACATGCTTCAAAATAGAATTATTTATGAAAATTGATTGCAAGGTTCTTGACTGTGTGTGCTACTTTATTAATCGGTTACTGTCGATATCGGCTCTGCTTTCACCTTCTAGTCCGTCGATGATTTTCACGAAAAAAACTGTGGACTGTTCTTTTCGTAGCGAAATTATGTTCCCGAGTTGCACTCTTCGTTTAGTATCATAAAGCATTAACCTCGTAAATGGCTGTGACGGGTATAATCGTCATCGATACATGTATTTCAGTATGCCCAATGCCATTTGAGAGATTAATGAAATCCGCAATTTTAAGTATCGATATTCCACTAATGTTATTTATATTACATATAACCGCACGGATTGGAAATGAAAAACTGGAAGATTTTCCCACATGACCCACTCATACTGTATCTCAATATCATGCATTGGCATAACAAAGTGCAGTATTAAACCATATCTTACAAATTACATTCCCTGTTATCGAATTATTAATGTGTGCACGCTACAATCGTATCGACTGTCTGTGTTCCTCTATAGCATGTAACTCTGCTATTCATTAAACATCATTCAACCACGCATACCGATTTTAAATCCCGTAATGCACATTCATCGCTACAAAGACGGATAAGAGGATTAACTTTAGAAGAACATAGACAATAGTTTTCTATTTAAACGGTATAACAAACGCTTAGAGTACGCGTAGAACGGTTACGAATGATTCGATACATATACAATTTGATTCATATGGCACAGAAAAATAAAACATTCGACACTGCACGCCTACGTACAAACATATTTATCGCTCATAAATGAGGGGCGATCTGTACGCGCTGTGCTGCTAAAAGTCACGCTTGAAACTAGCCGGCTCGAGGCGGTTTTTCTTTGCGCCTGCATAGTTAAACCCAAACGCGATACTATTACTTGCATCTACAGTCGATGGCTTTAAGCCTTCCAGACCGCAATCGTTTAAATTATATCTCGTAACGGACGAGCCCCTTTTCAAGGGAACTATCGTTCATCACTTATCGTATATACTTTAAAAAGTCGTTCCGAAAGACCGGAGAAGTCGTCAATTATAAAACCACACAGTTCTTATACGCGAACGCGTCGTCGAAACGATGAGTTTCACGAATACCAAATACAAGTAACGTCACTATCTGCGGTTCGGTCTGCGAAAATTTTGTCACCGGGAATATCACACATCACCGACACAACATTAATAGAACTCACTTATCATTAGAAAAACGTGAACGACGTGGACGACGAAATCGGTTACATTAGTCGATCTCGTCTTCCGTCAGATCGTCGTCGTCCTGACCGTAGTCGTCGTACTGATCCTTCAAGTCGTCTTCTTCTTTGTCCAAAGGACAGTGCATGCACCTCGATTCGTTGATCCCGTAATTTATGCAGGTGTCCCCGATGCACTCGCAGCAGCCGTCGTGAAACCATCTGTAACTGGTAGCACCCATGCTTTGGCAGGACGCGCGGCACTTGTTCCAGGAGTTGCATTGTGCCATGAACGCAACGGTGCAGTTCACCGTCATCACGTTTGGCTTCAACGGGTGCACCTCCTCCTCTGCCGTCTCTGGAAAACGTATCAATTGTTATCGAATGAAGATCACTTCACGAATGAAGAATTTCCGTAAGAAACGTAACACATACGTATATGATATTTAATTTCCTTTTCGTGCTTCGGCGCGAACAGGGACATGTCAAAGTCCACCGGAAACGTAAACGTAAGCCAACGTTCGTGCGGATCCGGTTCAGCGGTCAGTGCTTGGAAGAGTCCTGGCATCGGTTCGCTGAAATCCTCCACGTGAGACTTCTTGCTCAACGGATTGTCAGTGACGTTCGGTTTGGGACAGAGATCTACGGGAAAATCAAGCGTGCAATTTAGAAGCGTGTTCGCTTCGGCTCTCGAACATCAGTGGAGCGTAAAAAGAAAAAGAGGCAGGAGTGGCAACTCACCTACGCACGAACAACACTCATCGTAGAGGTAACTAAGGCAGGAGAAGCACTCCTTGCAGCACGTACAGGTAACGAGATCGCATTTGCAACTTTGCGTAAGCATACACTTGCTCACGACGCTGGCGCAGATGGCTTCGTTGCAGGCTATCGAGTATTTCGTGGTGACTGCCAGAAGTAAGGTTCCAATGATACCCACGATCAACGTCCTGCTCCAACTCGTCATCGTGTTCTGAAGAAAGATGACAACAGTAAACATTAACAACAGACATGGAACTGTTGGCCCCGAATTCATTTCCATGACGCATGAGATTCTCCTTCTTTGCTCTCCGCGTTTTCCGTTTGGTAGACCTTTGCATCCGTCGCCCAAAATAAAGCGCATGCACGAGGAGCTTCGAGATGATTTTGCAAGGATAACAACACGGGTATCGTGTTTGTAGTAAAAATACTCATCCTGCCTGCCATCGAATCTACGGTAAACCATGAATCGCGGACGTTGATTACGACCATGAGGCTCGATTAAGGTTATTAAGAATATTCATGAACGTGAGTCACGTCGTTAAGGAGTCGTGTGCCGAAAGAATGAATTTTTAATCTTGCACGTTTTCGAGTGCCATCTTCCCCGCACCGTACGTAAATATGTACACACCAAGCCTCTTCTACCTCGTCGCGTCGTTGAACGGTGCCTATTAATTTTTGAAAAATCGTCTGCAAATTCACTCGACTGTCGTATTTAATATTCAAACATGAGTGAGATATCAAAGGTAACGCGAGGGTAACAGATTCAGCAAGATACGGGGGTGATCAAAGGGGAGATCGCAAAGATGCAATGTCCGATAATTTCATGCAAAATGATTGAGCTCGTCATAATTACAGCTTTGGAAGATGCCAATTAACTGGCTATTAATATACCACATAATTACGTCCTACGATATTGCAAGTGAATTACGATAGAAGAAGCATTCCATTTCAATGACCCGCCATACGCAACGAACTATGGAAAATCACACTTATTTCGGACATTACCTTCCAACAGGTACCTCGAATTTCACTGTTGCACTCGCGGCACTTATCACTATTTCGATTCACATGAGAATATCCATCGGCCGGTTCAACTTCACTGTTAGCGAATCATATATAGAAAACGTGTTCGATGGAACGTTTCAGCTTTCGTCACGAGGGACAAATTTCACCGCATATCCTGACGCGACCGTCCGTCACTAGTTACCCTGGTCAAATGAATGTTAACCGACTAACAGAATCGAAACTAGAGCCTAATTTTTCACGCTGGAACCCCGCTTTAATGTTCGAAAGGTAGCAGCCGTAAATGAACATCGGGCGGATCGGTTTTACGACTTCTTCCAGGTAATTGTTGCCCGTGCCCCTTCACGATCGTGTAACCCTGCACTACCCCTAACAAGCGCCACTCCATTAAATCTCTGTTATTCGCTTGACCAATAGGCTGAATGAACCACCACCGATTTTCGGAGCCCATAACAGGTGTATATATTCCGACCGATTTTACGGAAACGTTGGACTCGAAATTCTGATCGCTTTGAACCACGATCGTCCTGGGGAAGTTTCGCCCGAGATTTACAAGAAAATTGTCGGTCATGAATACGTAGCTGACACGATGCTTTCCGGCACATACAAATCGCGGAGAAACGATTGCAAGTTTTCTCCGGCTAGGCGGCTAATTGAAATGCCGCGGATGTCCTATGCAACGGAGAAATCGCGATGGAGGCATCTGCGCATCGCGATTAGAGACCGGACTTTAGAAAAATTCCAGCAGTATTGAAATGTAAACGTTCGTCATCCAGGGACAGACATGCTTACAGCCTCGCCTTGTTCTGCCCCAAGGCGATGGAATAACTTCAATAACAAACGGCAAACGCCTTCGTGGAAGGCATCTGCGTGGTATCGCACTTGGACCAAGAGCTTGCGGGCCTTGGTTTTTTTTCTCCATACAGTGTCCTCAACCCTTTTCTATTTTGAACATTGTAGTAGCAAAGAAGTTCTCTTTAGCAGTGCTTTGCTTCATCTTTTGTCATCGTTGCCGAGGAGGCAAGTATCTGGCAAGAAATAACGAGCAAAACATTCCTCGTACTATCCAAGCACCCATTGGGAACTTATCAAGTATACTATTTTTATTCGGATCGATAGATGCTGCTCTGTATAGAGCACTCGTAATAAATTGAGGGGCAAGTGAAATATAAGAAGAAAAGAATTCAATACTGCAGAAGGAATCAGGCGAGTCCAGGGAACGCTTGGCCTGTACATATTCGAAATATGTATTAACCTGTCGTTTCATCTTCGTTCTAAGAAGCAATAGAAGAGGGGACCCGATCGATCGTGAAATGGCCGACTATAAATGCGTGCACGCGGCCAAGATAAACGTTTCACGAGAATTCGATATCGCGTGGCAGCCGGAAGGCACCAGAATTCAAGCGATGTCGTGACCGGCACCGCACACGCCGCGTCGAACGTCTCGCAGATTCTTTAAAATCCATCGGAGCACCAAGATCGATGGCGCCAAGTTTACGATCGTGATCAACAGCGGGCAGAAGGTTTGCGATGCACACAGTTAAAACGGCGCCGCCGATTTTCGAATCGCGGAAACACCGTCCGAGCGAGAAGGAGGGAAAGAAGTTTATCGATATTTACCTGACAGTCCTACGACGTATTCCAACGAGCAAGCGGCGGGAAGAGCGGTAACCTATGCACGGGTAACTATTTTAAGCACACGCAACCGGTTCGCGTTGCGACTGGTACGAGACATGTTCTCTCCGTGAAGCGTATCCTTATCGTAGCTGCAGCGTTTTTCTCGATCACACTGAGAATCTTCGTGTCTCTGTGAATGATCCTTAACGTTTTAAAACGACCAGCACAATCCGTCCGATTTCCCCCGTTTCAACGATCCAATCCTGCCCGCAACAGCCTGACACTTTCTCCGAACACGATCTTTGCCCGTGGTTGTTTGCATTCGCGCGGTCCGACTGGTTCGCGAAATTCCGATCCCGGAGTAGACGCGTCGCGAGAGCCGAGGAACCGTGGTTGCACACTGCCCGCGAACACGACCTCGCCGAGCGGTAACAAGGTGGAGAAGAAAAGGTATCCTGAAAATCGAGACGAACGGATCTGCGACGGGTACGACGAATCGAAGAGCAACTCTCATTGGACTGAATTAAGGAAGGACGTGGACCGAGAGAAACGGAGAAGCGGAAAGGGAAAGAAGTGGAGGAGAAGGAGGAGGAAAAGGAGGTGTTGGCGATGGTAGCCAAGTGAGTTAGCGATGGTGGTGGTGCTGTAGCTGCTGCCGTTGTACCGTAAGTCGTTGCCGAACACGCTGGTGGTGGTGGGTGTCGACGGCGATGGTGGTGGAAAAGGAGAGGAGAGCGAGTCCGCTCTCACAGCCTGCTGCACTCCGAACTACCAACCTACCGAGACTGGTTTACAATTTTTTCCAAACTTTTTGTTTTACCTGCCCAACAGCCTCTTCGCCTCTGCCACTACGTCTATTCCGTCCTTTCTCCTTCCCTTCGAATCGCAACGTTCCCCCTTCTTCCGACGTCGTCCACTTATTCCTATCTCTTACAATTAGTTAGTTCTTCGTCTGCTCCAACCGATCATCCCTTACCGCGAGAGTTGTGCTTCGGTCGAAAGTTCGAGAGTAGATTCGTTGTTTGTTACCGCCGATAGTATCGGTGGACCGAGGACTCCCATACCGCAGGTGTTTTACAGAAAACTCGATCGAATCGCGTCCTTAAATCTATTCTTTTACGGGGGCGTTCTTTCCTAGGAAAGCCTCTTGCCTCTTGTTTCGGATCTGGCACAGATATCCTAAATGTTCATTTGCGACTCAATTTGGGGTGGTTAATTTCCTGCGTTCTAGTATCTCCGAAAGTATTTCGACTCGAGCTCTGGCTGGCGAACAGTGGAGAAGAGAGTTTATTATTGTTCCCTGTCAAACGTCTGTTTTCTATCGCACCTTTTCATTTCGCGGAATAAATAGAGCCACGCCGTTCCATTGCCACGAACGATTATTCCTGCTTAATCGAATTCCCAAGAATTAGAATCAGAAAGATGAACAGACGTCGAGATTATTATTAACGCGCAGGAACGTTCGAGGCGAGAATCACTTTGCTCATCGATTCGCAAGAGTAATCGTCTATTTACAGACCTGCTATTATACTTATGTCCAGTCATTTTTGAGGACGCTCGGTGCCACGAGATACGAGTCCATCATGCAACCTCCCATTTCCCTCCTACTGCAATCAACGGCATTTAAGCCTGCGTTTCCAGCGTTTAAGTATTTAGCTACTTCCGTCATATCTCGACGTATACCGAGAATTTTTTCGCACTCTAAAACGTTGACTCCTTGCAGCCTGCCTTTGGGCTACGGGATATGCGCGTGGCAAATCAGGTTTCACGACTGACAGTAGCTCCCACGCTCTTTGACGTATTTGCATACTTTCATTTCTTATTTTAATGTGCCCCGATAGTGCGGCGTGATTATAAACCGACATGGGCGCTAAACAGAGAGACCTTTCGATGGAAAAAAGGAAAGATTTCTCGCGACCGCAACGCTCTATTCTTTAATAAGTAGAGACATCAACGCCCACGTAGGACAGAAACATCGAAAGGTAGGAAAATCAATGTTTAAAACCCTTCCCGCCATCGGTCTTACTTGTGAAAAGAAAAAAAAAGTGGAGACGAATGAGCATGGGAAAGAGGCCGAATGAGAGATCGAGGAATAACTCAGGGGGTACACGCGTGACTCTGCGATCCTTCGGGACGTTTTTCGGGGCAGAAAGGACACAAAGTCGAGAAGATAAAGAAAGCGAAAGGGAGTGAATAGTTTTGGGGGGTGGGGGGTCCGAGGCGGCAAGGATACGTCAGGTATACAAAGATTGTTAGCTCGAAGAAAAATTAGCCGTTTGACGGAGTTCCATCCAAAGATGGGTCAATCAGATACGAAAACACTTGTCGGTTATGGGCATTGTTCCAAGGTAACAGGTCTACGAAGGATCGTAGACACAGGTATACTTTTGTCCTAATGACCGTTCGAGGAATTCGAAGGATCACGAATCCTCGAATGTTCACCAGGGTGGCCACGATCGCTCATGTGTTCCCCTGCTGCCATTTTCTTCTTGAAAGCCGTGCGCGAGACCATGATTACGCTTTATGGCATTTCCGGAGCATCAAGTGCCTTCGATGTTCCCCCGTTGTTCCTACGATTTTATCTACCGTCTCCTTTGAAACCACCGTAAATCTTGCCTGGCTTTGTCCAATATATTACTATCTCCGCCTCTTGATACGATAAAGTGCGACTTAACCGTACCAGGTGCTATGTTACAAGATTCCCGCGCATTGTATTAACGTTTCCTGACTTTTAGTAGCACGTACCACCTTAACGTGTTTTGTATTATACCTATATAGTATATATTCTTTGACCGGTTTGACGAACATAAGTATTATATGTATATGTATATTGTTACCCCTTTTCAATTCTTTGTACCTTTCCACGAATATCGTATACGCGAAGGTTTAACTTGTAAACGAGCAATAACGCATTATTGCACGATGTTTACGATGACTTAATCATACTTAAGCCGATGAAAAGTGTAGCCCCGTTCTACCGATTCTAACCATTATTGCGATTAACCGCATAAAGAGATTACTTTCAGCTTATAGCTTATTCTTCGCAACGCGTGCTGGTAAAAGTGTTGGCAATTTAATTTTGTTATACAGCGCAAGTTTCGAACAGTACATAGGCGTGGCCATATTCCGTAGCATATTCTATTTCAACGTGTCCATTCGATCCTTTCACCGTCCGTTTAGATTACTCCCACCCGCCAAGGTAAGGCTGCAGAAATGTTTGTTCGACGGCAAATTTGAAATCGGATATATGTTACAATACACCTGTTTACAGTGGTCTAACTCCCACTTTATCTATTCCACTTTATATTCAGACTTTTGTGTCTTACATCGTTAAAAAAAGCTGTTAAATATTTGGAAAGCAGCTATCCATCGACGCAATTTACAAGTTGGTGTTAATTAATCTTAAGGTTGCAGAATGTTTTAATCTGTAGATACAGATAACGATTAAACTAAAAATTCATCTTCGACGAAGTGCTCTCCATCGATAAAAACACTAAAAAATTCAGTAGATTACAGACAAGGCAACTTTGGCGCCATCTACCGTACAAACGTAGCATCTTCTGCAACGTGACATTTAATCGGACATGTATGAAATTCCGTCAGATAGCTGATGTGAAAGGAATATCGTGAATCGTGAACAAATCAGCACTAATCAGTATTGAACGGTACCGATCAGTACCAATTCCGTGTACCTATTTATTCTTGTTTATGCATTGAGCAAGTATGTTTACTTCGATTTCTATTACGATTCACGTGACGCAACATCGTTGCAACTATATCAGTAATTAGAGAGAGTTCTGTCGAGTGGCGAACCCCTGTGTATCTTTCTCGTATTAGTGACGATCCTACTACCGAGATTACACGTCATTACTTATTTTGGAAACAAACATTGCGTACCACGGTACTTTTTCCGTTTACCACGATACCCTATTGGACTTCCCAACGTGTCCTAAGTTTCTCCCCCCTGGTACAGACAATACTCTCTCACTTTAATCTCGCAGCTGATCATCAAATCAACGTATGTATACGACTATATGCGATTGTGGTTACTTACTCGTGCGCCGAGGTCCGTGATTTTTCATTGGTTAGGTTTAAGTGTGAATAAAGAATCTTCTGCTGTGACCAGGGAAAATTTCTACATCTGTACTTTCACCGAGGCAATCGAAGTAACGGTAAACCACGATATTAAGAAGAATTCTTTGTATATGTATTTTTTTGTATGTGACCTCATTTAGTCAGTACGATTTCGAATTTATGTACATCTCACATTTTTATCTTCCCTGTATTCTGATTTTTAAACGTCAAATTTGTTGTACGCGTTGCAGGTAGTTTCTTCGTATCATACTCGTAAAACGATCCGAATATCGTGGGGGTTTTTCATCCTTTCAGCCAGCTGCTGTAATCGTCGAATCGCATTCGATGGAATGCTGACAATGCTTATCATATTTCCGTGTAAATACTTTATTGGAATAACATTTTCATTTAAACATATGTCGATCGCTTTTTGCGTACGCTATTAAAAATGTGTGTTTAACGGTGACGCGCGAAACAGGGAAACGGGATATAGGTCGATCAAGATCTACAATTAATCGTTTTTAAATAATTTTTGCTTCTGGAACAGCATTTCAATTGAAGCGTTTATAACGAAATATAACTTATTTGGCAAACTGATTTCATGCCTATACCTTCTAATGAACTGTTAACGTTTCGATCATTTTTCTACATGAAATTGTACAATTCTGGTTGCAGAGACATGAAGTACTTCCTTTTATTACTTTGTATAACTGTGATAGTTCAGTTGTCCGTTGCACCGCCTGTGAATCAGAAGAGCAAAGATGAAGAACACGAAGATGATGGCGATACCGCACAAATGGATGAAATGGTAATTTTGTCGAGCAATAAACGTTTAATTTTTTAAACTACCGTATAATCAATAATTTTTACCATAGGCAGGCATTTTGGAGTATCGTAGATATTTGTCAGAGGTAGTTCAAGTATTGGAGAGCGACCCAGAGTTTCGTGAAAAGCTAGAACAAGCAAAGGAATCTGACATACGTGTGAGTTGAAAGACATGGCAACATATTAATGTTAAATATTGGGGATGTGGGCTTCTTATTTCATTGTGCTTGGAAACCTTTTTTTTAACTAGACAGGGAAGATTGCTGATCAGCTACAATTTGTGAATCATAACGTTAGATCAAGACTGGATGAAATAAAAAGAGGAGAACTAGAAAGATTAAGGCATCTTGCGACCAAAGAGAATGAATTAAGAAATGGTTTAGATATCGACCATTTAAAAATACCTGAACATCTGGACCATACCAATACACGTACATTTGAAATCCAGGATCTCAAAAAATTGATCGCTAAGGTGCTGTAAAATTGTAATCGAACGACGAACAGTTGGCACAAATAATTTATGTACAATTTGCACTTCCACACAGACTACTCAGGATTTGGCAGAAGCTGACAGGAAGAGACGGGATGAATTTAAGCAGCACGAGATGGAGAAGCAGTATGAAGAACAAGAAAAATTGAAAAGTAGTATGCTGTAATATAATTCATTGACCATATATTTATGATTGTATCTCTTAATCCAACATTTGCTATTATCACAGGCATGAATGATTTAGAAAGACAAAAGTATGAAGAAGCGCTACATGAAGTGAAGGAAAACCAGAAAAAACACGAGCCTGTAAGTTGCCTGCAATACCGCATTCTTCTGTTCCACTTGCTTATTTCATGCTTATTACAGGTGCACCATCCTGGGAGCAAACAACAATTAGAGGAAGTATGGGAAAAGCAGGATCATATGGAAAGTGAAGAGTTTAATCCGAAAACGTTTTTTTTCTTTCACGGTATTGTACTATTTATATCGATTCATAATTAATGTATTCCTCATTTTTATGCAGCTAATTAAACTGTATGTTATAGATCTTGATGGTAATGGAGTATGGGATCAAGACGAAGTTAAAGCTCTCTTTTTAAAGGAATTAGATAAGTTATATGTTCAAGGAGCGCCGCAAAACGATTTATTAAAACGGGCCGAAGAAATGGAACGAATGAGGGAGCATGTGTTTAATGAAGCTGATCTTAATAAAGACGGGCTTATTAGGTATATATAAAAGTGCAGCCTTTACGGATAGGGATAATATTATTACCTTAACATTGCATATTATTATTTCAGTTATGAAGAATTTTTCGAGCAAACAAAGAAACCAGATTTTCAACAAGATGAAGGTTGGCAAGGATTAGATGAACAACAGATTTATACTCAGGAAGAATTCGAAGCCTTTGAAAGGCACAAGCAAGATGAAATGCAGAAGATGATTGCGAAAGGAATGGTAAGTGAATAACTATAACAAAACTTCTAACGATATTTTCATGTTTATCCCATTGACTTGCGGAGCTGTGTTAGTGATGTTTACTTCGTTTGACCGTTTTAATGCTTTCTTACTTATTACACATAATTAGCTAGTGGCATGGAAAAACTAATATCTTGAGAATTTAATTAAAATTCCGGGAACGACTTTGTTCTGAGAAAAGCGACAGCTTAAAAGATTAAGTGTGATCATTTGTATCATTCGTTGCATAAAATTAGTAGAAAAATATTTGCATAGCTTGTTACTTGTGATAGTGCACAGATTTAGTAATTAGTTAATTAATTAAGCAGACAAATAGAGATACCACAGTGTGTTGTGTGTCACTAGTCATTCATCTTTAATCGCTCCTTTTTTATTTTCATTAAAAACGGCATTGTTTGTAGTATTTTTGTAATTGACAATAATTAGCTTGTGCACTTTTTGTTGCCGTCATTAGCTACCACCGCACCCAGGTAGTATACCTGCACAAGTTGAGCCGGTAAGTGTTCTTGATGTTTCAAACTATACCTTATTTATAGTACGTACAAATTACAGCCTTAAAAAATAGAATTTTTTAATATATATATACAATGCGTAAATGTAAGTAAATTTGGCATAGTAAAAGTAAATGTAATTGTCAATTTAGTAGAAAGTTGTATCCGACGAGATGAACAAATTGTTGACTTATTTCAGTTTCCGCCACAATACGGACATGCACCGGTTGCTCCAGGCGTTGCTCCTTCCCAGGTGAACGAAATCCATCCACAGTATCATCAACAACCTCCAATTGCGGTTCAACACAATCAACTGCAAGGTCAAAATGTGCATCATCAAAACACCTTACACGATGTACCGCAGAACCTTCAGAATAATGTCGTGCCGCAACAAAATAGCCAAAGTAACACGAACTCGCAACCGTCGCCAAATCTGGTACTGCAAGACACGAATAGGAATCAAATACTCACGAGCGACAAAATGTAATCGAATATCGACCGACGAAACTTCAGATGACTTCAAAAGTATTTCATGAGAATGTATGTAAGTTTCGATTTATAATAGAACCTTTCGTTTTCAATTTGTAATATTCTTCAAACGTTTGTCCACTTCCGTTGCCATATTGATTTATAGTATCTACAAAGATTGGCCAATTTTTTTTATCATGGAATGTAAATAAAAAATGTTTCAAGAGGAGCAGGCGCGTTAAAAATAATTGTTTATGTACCACCCTGACCCCTTACGGTGTAGATATTCGTCGCGTTTGCCATAGGAATTTTCCGTTTTTTTTTATCGAACAAGTAATGGAGAACAATGGAAAGGGTATATTGAGCGACTCAGTGCAAGAAATGGTGTTTAATTTCTCATATTTATTATTGCATACTGTTTATGTTAGTATATTACTTAGATATACGTGCCAAATAGCAACTTAAATGTATGATTGCGTGATTCTTCTGTTTGTTTCACCCGTTAAAAACGGATAGGTTGGTAGGTAATTAGGTGGGTATGTAGGTAGGTAGGTAAATAGGTAAGTAGTAAGGTAGGGTGGTAGGTAGATAGGAAGGTACGTAGGTAGGTAACTAGGTTGGTAGATAGGTACGTAGGTGCGTAGGTAGGTAGTTACATACGTAGTTCGGTTGGTTGGTTGATTGGTTGGTTGGTAGGAAAGTAGGTAGGAAGGTAGGTAGGTGGTAGGTAGGTAATGTAACGCTTACTCCACTATATATAATAGGGTGTATTTATAATTATAGCATATGTCGGTAGAACGTCATCTTACATGCTAATCGGTAATAAATAAAAGAGGAATTCGCAATGGGTGACAGGTTTTGTTTGCATCCGTGACTAAAGTAAACTATTTCCAAAGCCTCGTGTCCGAGGTACGTATTGGGAAGAGAACGGAAATAAACGTTGCTTTGCGATCGTCACGGGTACATACACATATCTCGAGCGCCTTAAAAAGGACACGCGTGAACCTATTCGTATCGTGTGTATTCGGTTTAATGAATTCGACTATCTACTCAAAGAAATACTTTGTTTAAACGTAAATGGAAACAATAGTAACTACAAACTATCGTCATCTGTAAAGAAAATTGCGCTTGTTATTTTAGGACACTGTGAGCACCTTCTACCATAGGCCGGAACGATTCTGAACGAATTGATCGTGATTAAAAACTGAAATAAAAAGTTGGACGATCAAGTTTACAGGATCTCGCGACCGAGGCTGAAAGTCGAATACAGGCTGCACAGAAGAACCGAAGAGGCGATACAGAGACATTTGAAATTTCGAGGTAAGAACTGGTCGGAACTTGCGACGATCAGCTACGGTAACGAGGTACTGCCTCGTCGTCCATTCCGAATTTGCTTGCAATTATCGCGAGACACTGGTCGGAAGCTGTACGCGCTCTAGAACATTATTTGCCAGCGCTTTCAAAAATATTTATCATACCAAAAAGAACGCCGTTCCGCCTCTCTCGCTGTACCGACCAATGTCTCGTTTACGCGGTACGACGGTAGATTCAAATGAAACAGAAACTCGGATCTTAAGCTACATAAAATATCTTTACGACCGGACAAATAAATATATTACAGGTTACGATAATAAAGATGAACTCTGTCGTATAATAATGTTGCATCCTCTCTATTTACAGTGAACGCGCTGTTGTGCTTGTTTTTCGCGTAGCATACTGTATGTTCTCCTTTAGTGTACTTGTTCCAAGAATGTTTCTTTGCTACCCTACCTCTTTCTCTTTCTCTCTATTCCCCTTCTCTCCCGTGCTCGCTCACTTACACGCTTTTCATACTCTCTCCGTTCAAGTTTCTTACGTTTTCTATTACTTTCATGGCCCTTCTCGTTCCTCTTTTTCCCCGTCCCTTTGCTGCACTCTCGGGTGATCTTTTTCTGTTTCTTTTTTTTTGTTTCATTTATCTTTTTCTTCCGATTTTCTATTCCTCCCCCTGTGCAATCCTTGCACTATGTTTCTATGGGCGTGTACGCGTAGGTATAGAGTCGTGTCGTGTGTCGTCTGTGTGATTGCGTCGCGAAGCGCGCAAGTGAAGTGGCGGGTGCGCGTGTGTCGGATAGCGGCCTATGGCCGAGTGTATACGATTAAATAATCGGATTCGGAAAAATGTGCGATTCTATTGTTCGACTAATAGTTTCTGCAAATTAGGATGCCACCTAGTTTATACTCAAATTCGGCCGTTTGTCGCAGCAGCGAAATGTTGTCGCCAATCGGGCAGGACGATCTTCGACCGCGGTCATTGCGCTGTCGTTAACGATCCTCCGGTGTAATCGCCGTTGCGCCTCGCATACTGTAAACTAGTCGTAAGTCGCGGATACAGGATTACTACGCTTCGTTTTCACATTATTCTTACAGCTTGTATGGATACTTGTCAATGATTCTTTCCTCCATGCGTGTACAAGTGTGGCGTGTATGTTGGGTCGACCATTACTATAATACGACGTTACACCTCGAAGCTAAGGCGAAAATAAAGGAAAGATTCGGCGCGTGCGTGATACATTACACATCCTGTTTTGCACATTCTCAAACTAGAACGAACGCTGGAAATTTGCAACCGCAGCTGAGTGCTCCTCGCCTCGTGGCTGATCGCGTGTTGTTCGCCTCAAGTATATATTATCGCGCCTTTCTTCGACCATTGAATTCACGAGCATCAAACGCATCGGCAACGATTCCATTGGTACCATTCATCCCTTCGACCCGCCTTGCCAGGCACGCGTCGCGCGTCCTCCCTTCAGAAGAGTCGCGAGTGTTCTGCAGCATCGCGAATCGAGAAACGTGGACCAACGGAACCCCCGACGCGTCGCGACGTTCTGATCGAGAAGGTCAGAGAACGGAACGCAGTAGCCTACGAGGGCAAATAGGTAGGTTCCCCCGAAAATGGTATGCTCGCGTCACGCTCGTCCGTCTTTATGTTGCCTCGATAAAAATTCTAACAGCTACTTTGTTTTCGACTCTAACGTCCTTACTTTTGTCTAATTTAACTCTTCCCGTAAACTTTTGTTTCGTCCTCGACGACGTTTGAACGGAAAACTGCGTCATCTTCCATCAACGTAAAACGCATCCAGCAGCAATCTTATAGCATCAATATATCAATTTATGTATATATATATATATTTTTTTTTGTCTCATATATATTTACTTTACTTTGTGTTCTATATCAATAATAGCGTATTAGATGCTTTTTTTTGTCCACTTACACCTTATGTATGTACTATAAGTATCTTTGTTTTTCTTCATCTGTCCACAGATATATCAAAAATGCATTAACGAAAGATTCTCGAAGTATCCGTAATTCAGTTGCACACTTTCCCCTCCTGTTTACCGTTCATTTCCGCTCTCTCGTGCAAGCGAATCGAAAAGAAACGTTTACGAGAACATGCCATTCAGGGTATTACCGGTGGTGGGTTGTTCCAAAACAGAAATTTTGCCGGGTTTGCTTGCTGTACATTCGCTCTACACGCACACACAAAAGATTCGTAGACACATTGCGTAATCGACGGAAAAGATTCTCCCATCCCGACTCGATTCGATCCCGTCCGAGCCGATCCGATCCGATCCGAATCGGTCGGGTTCTGGGTATGCGCATGGTTCGAAATGTAAGCCAAAGGTTTTCGCAAAATATTCGAGCTCCTCCTTTGATTCTAATCCTCGACTATGATCGCGCTGTTCAACCTTCGCAGAAATCGCGCAGCGTCGCTAAGACTTCGAGACGAGACGAATAGAATACGTACTAAGAAGAAATGTTTACTTTACGCAACGTCCCCACAAATAATTCTTTGCATCTTTGTCATCTGCACTCTGTTTCCTGGTTTTCACTATTCCTTTCATTTTTTTTGCATCCCCCCTCCCCGCCCCCAATTCTCTTCAGTTCTTTTTTTTTTTTGATCGGAAACAATTCATTCGGTGATGCGAAATTTCGAATGATTTTTCATCACGTACAAGTGGTCACGGTCTACGGGACACGTTAAATTTTTTTTCTTTGGAAGGCACTTACTACTTTTTTTCTTTTATACAATATTAATTTTAATCTTGTCCACATTCTCGCTTGTTCACATGCCCCATCCTTTTCTCTCGCACACTCTCTCCCAAACCCCTCTGTCTTCCCGCTAACTCTTTCTCGCAATTTCATTCGCGGCCCTTTGAATATATTTTTACGTTTCTTTTTTTTCCCCTCCCAACCCCATCCCCTCGCCTTGACTCCACGAACTTCTTTTGCTCCACCCTGCCGCTGGTTTCGTTCAAATTTACCTTCTCGTTGAACACATTAAGCCTAAATCGTAATAAAATCTTTTAAAATCGCGATCCGTCGTATCCCTTTACTCTTCTTTCCCCGTCTTCCGCGTCTTTTACACGCTTCATCGTTAAATCGTTCGCTCTGTCGTGCATCGTTTCGATATTCACGAAAAAATAAAACATGCTCGATCGAGCCATTCACGCTCGATCATTTTTTGTTTGCTTCGTCCAAAAATCGTATCAAGAATAACGCGTTTTAGTGCTTTCCCGAATTAATTTTCTAATCACCGATAATTAACTTGCTAATCGATTCCTCTCGAAACATCCGTCAAAATCGTTAAAGCTTTCATAGGGGAGCGGCGCGAGAACGTTTTCTCCAAAAATTGCCTAGACAATGGATAACACGACGGGCAGCCTACACGCCCCATTCTTTCCGAGCAAAAGCGAAAAGCGATGGTCTTTTCCTTTTACAGAAGGCCACTTCGAATTATTATTATTATTATTTTTTTTCTTTAATTTTTTAGTACTTACAAAGAATCACTCGAACCAGTGTGGCACCTTTGAAAAATTTGCTTCTTTTGTTTGTTTGTTTGTTTGTTTTTTTTAGAAAATTCCGTTCTCTCCGTTACAAACGCTCCCTTCGTTCTCCCTTTCTCGCTGTTCGTGCCGTCCCATTCGCTCTCTCATTCTTGCCCATCCTCCCTCCGACTTCATCCCGCTCTCTTCCTAGACGATGGCTAGGTGCGAAACGAACGCGTTCAGCAGACGTTGCAGATCGTTTCTGAACGGCGGTTCGCGGCAAGAGCGATGGAGGAGTAGACGCGTGGATCATTCGAACGAAATTTCGTGTTAAATTGGCGACGTAACGCGCGGTAGTACTCGACGGCACCGACCCGTTCCAATCGGTTCACTACAATTTCAACGATTCCGAAAAGGGCGCGATTCGATTCGATTGCTACGCATCGTTCGTCGATTGTCGAGGATCGAGGGTCCCTTCGCGAAAACACGTACGCGTAATATGTAAAATTTTGAAAAATAGCACGATCTTTCCGAAAAACGCATACAACCGTTACTTTCACGCATCGCTCTCAACGTCTCGCATTCATCCGCTCGCAATTTTCAACGCACAACCGTGTCTCACACGCTTATCGACATTTTCACCAGCCCCGAATTCAATGAATTTCGCGGTAGCGTCGTCGTTCAATTTTGTTCGTTCCCTAATCTCTAAACCTTATAATTTTTATACTTGGCATACCCCAAATATGGCAGGAAGGCAATCATTACACTTAATAGAGTACAGCAATCGGTTTTGTTCTCCGCTTCGCGTGTTTCGCCCGTTTACTCGAGTCGAACGCCCCATCTTCTCCTCTCTTCCTTTCGTTCCGTAGAAATTTCATCGCCGTCTCTCACGTTCGTCGGACAGTCGGTAAGCAAATTTTGTACACCCCACTCGCTCTCGCGGGATTTCTCACAATTGCTTCGGAAGCGCAACGTTTCTCGTTTCTCCGACGCGTTCATCCCCCCTCGGCGTTCCTCCCGTTCAGCCGACGAATTTTCTCTCCTCGCCCCCGCGTACGCGGACGTTGCTTCCGAGCCGCGAGTCCCGACGAGTCGCGCCTCGATCGACTGAAAAAAAACTGCAACGGCATTCGAGTCGAGGAGCCTGGCCGAGCGAGATCTCGGCGACGCGATCGACCGACGCGAATGCAGGCTCGCGGCAACATACACCGCTCGCCAATTACTATACATTTGGCATATTAAACGTACACGGTTATCGTATATGTGTAGATAGTATAAATCTCGAGTGCAAGCAGGCACGCGACTCTCGTTGCGCGTCCACGCTTCTACGCGCAGCCGGCGCGCGGCCGCTTCGCGAAAAAAAAAAAAAAGAAGAAATGCCGCGAGCTCCAATCCTGCAGCTAGCTCCCTACGATTGGCGGTGACCGCGGCTGCGTCGGAGTCGATCGAGCGATCGCGATCGACGCTCGTTGCCCGGTGAGGGTCTCAAGGATCGAGCATCGATCGTGTGCGTTTTTCCGAGCTATGTCTCCGATAGCTCGCGACTCCTCCCCACTCATCCCCCTTTCCTTCCCCTTTTGATTGCAAATCTCGAGCGATCTCGCGAGAGATCGGTCCGGCGCGTATCGCGGCGTCGCCGCGGAAACGAGCAAGCGGAATGCTTGAAGTTCGACTCGCCGCTCGAATCGACCACCGGCGGTGCTTCGCCCGAGTCGTCCGCTCCTCGAGTGCCGCCTCCGCGGACATCCGGTCCCGCGAAAAGATCCGGCCGGTGTGCGCGGCCGCGTGCGCGCTCGAAACAGAAGCCTGTTTGGATCGCGATGGAAGTGGGACGCTCCCCGGCCGATCCAACGGGCAACGCTTAGCTCGTTCGATCATGACCGCGTTTCGCTTACTATTCGCAGCGCGAGTCCGTCAACGGTTCTAGCTTCACGGGGATCTTGTCCTTGTCCTTCAGCCCGTGAGAACTTTTCACGAGGTCCGCGATGTCTTCCTGGAAGAGATTCTCCGGCCGCGGGCTGACGAAGCTGCGCGCCGGTTTGTAGGTCATGCCGCTCACGCCGATTCCAACCTCCACGCTGCTGGGTATGTGTCCTGGATCCATTAGGGGGCCGAGCGGACTCGCGAGAGGGCTCTCCATCGGACTCTCGGGTGGACCACCGGAGCCTGGGCTGGCCAAGCCTAGGTTCAACGGCGAGTTCCCGTTGTTTCCACCGCCGCTGCCCACGCCGCCGACACCGATGCCGACGCCACCGACGCCACCGACGCCGCCCCCGCCGCCGCCGTTGTTGCTGCTACCGATGACGGGCACGCCGCTGTTGTTACTGCTATGGTGATGCTGGCTGGCCTGCATCGCTGCCTGGAGGTTCGACGAGAGGCTCGTCGACAAGTTCGTCGAGAGATTGGTCGCCATCATGTCGTGCTGCTGGGAATGGGCAGCGGCCACCATGCTGCACATTTGATGCCGCAGTCCTGTGTCAACAGGCAAGGCACAGAGTTACGCTGCGATTCGTGGTCGAGGCAACGGAAGTCGCCTGATCAGCCTTAAGGGAAACGTTACCTTGGGCGACGGCGGCAACCGCGGCGGCGGCTGCCGCACCGGGACTGACTGCCCCCTCGGGTCCGTTGCAGGCGGCGTAGTTCGCCAAACTCGGGTACATCGAGGTCGGCTCTTCCTTCACTATGTGCGGAGAGTGGCCGTCGCGGAACACCACGGCCCGGATCACCCCGCGGATGTGCTCGTCCGGCCACACGCCCAACAGAATCCTTTGCGGCCTGCCCCTACCTTTTGGGCGCAGATCTGAGCGGGCAAGAAGCGCGTGAATAGTATTTAGGAATGGAATCGGAATTACCACTTGAGACTTTTTCCCGCTTCTCGATGCATGCGCGCTATCGCACAGAGTATCGCTTTCTCGAAACGCGATCGAATATAGTTTTCCGTTTGCTCCGATTCGCGGATTCTGGCCGAGACGCGTTGCGATTAGAATGCTGATCGAGAAACGGCAATGTCGCGGGACCATAATGAAAATGGCAACTAACACTCACCGGCCCCACCGTCGGCACTCGGGCCCAGCATGTTGTGCACTCGATTGGCGTACAGCACGAACGTCGGGTACGGGATGTCGTATTTCCTGCAACAAAACTCGTCTCAGAGGTGTGATCGATTTCCCGTTGGATAGGGCGCGTTTGCCAGGCCAACGCCGGCAGACGCACTCCATCGATACTCGTAAAGATTATCGAGCATGCTCCACGAGCGTTGCTCGATCGTGCTCTTTTTCGTGAGAAAAAGGAAAGAACCTTTAACGGCGACGCGTTATTACGTGCGTGCGATACGCGTTTACGACTGGGCTGTTAAAGTTCTTAAGTTGACCGCTCGCCGAGCCGAACGACCAATTGTTTTCTCCCTGTTCTGACCCATTTACATACATCCGGCACAGGTTGCTCGCGACGAAGCCGATTCGACGGAACTGCTCGGAACTTTCGCGACGAATTATTCGTTCCATCAAAGTGCAACGCCGTGGAATTAATTTCAATCAGTTGTTGAAAAGCGTCGGCTGAAAAACCACCGGGGCCGCTCAAGCCTTAATCCCGAATCCGCTTTCCCCCTTTAACGCGGGGCTGATTCGCGGCCGATTTTGTCAACGACACGCGCCAACGAGATCGACGACGATCGAAGCACCCGACTATCGAGTCCGTCTCGCAAAGATCGTTTAAAATTCGGCGCTTAGCATCCACGGTCCGATGAACTTTCTTAGTTTAATTCTCCCCGTTGCGCCACAAATATCCCCGCCTAATAATAAAATTCTTCTCGTCGCTTTCCGTAAACGGGCAAACCTGTCTGGCGTAGACGTAATCCAGACGATTCATCTGGTTAAATAGCGACACGGCGCGGCGCGATTCCTGATTCGATTAACGCGCAAAATTCGGTTTCGTTAATTACGCGGTGCGACAGAGAGAGGGGAAGGAAGAAGAGAGGAGAATAGGTAGAGAGAATTGGGTAGCGCGTGTGAAACGCGGGGAACAAACGAAGGCTGGTAGTTACCTTGCCGCTTGACTCAAGGACAATCCTTCCTTCAGGACGCTGAAGATTGCCTCCGCCATCGTTTCCGGTCGCCAGGATTTCAGCGGGCCCCGTTCCCGAAAGCGCAGATTGTGCACCAGGCTCTGATTGGTGTTCCAGCACTTCTGCCACATCGACTGCAGCTGATACTGGTAACTGTCTGCTAGTTTACGCCCCCCGTGGAAAAGAGAAAACAGAAAAAGCACAGCGTTAGTAAAGGTCGTAACTTTCAGCGACGGTAGAGCAACGAGAGAAAAGATTGCCGAGCGATCAACCTTTCGATCTGGCTTTTCTGCGCTCGACTTTATTAACCGGCCTGGCCTTTGTTACGGCATCGATCGATCGAAAAGTTGATGCGCTGTCGCGCGAATATGTAAATGGACGCGCGTCGATTCGCGCGAACCAATGCAAACGCATTGAAAGAATCGGACCGAATTGTATCGGGCAGGACGATTCGTGTTCGACGAAACGATGCAAGCGTACGGCATATAAATAGGGTAAATAACCAGACGTAGGTAATTCGAGCGAAGGTGCGGGTATCACGTGGTTAGGTTCCTTTGTAGCTGCTTGGACGGAGCGTACCTGCGAACAAAATATTGAAAGGCAAGTTGCGGCGGGGAAAAGGGCGATGGGGAATAAACACTACGCGTGGTGTATGTTAACGTATCGATTGTATTATCGTTGGTATACAATCGTTACAGAATAAAAGAGAGAGAGTTCGCAATGGAACAAGCTCGGTCGTTAATAGAAAATATTTTGCTTAACGTTAAACGGTAAACGCCGGCTCGCAACTGTTTCACTCCGCGCGAGCATACAACTCGAATACCGGCTACGCCACGAACGGCTGGCCTCAATTCGCAACGATTATTTAATAGTTAACTTATTGGGTTTAATTGAGCATCCTCCAATTTGACGATTAATACAATTAATTGGAAAGAAGCGCGCGCGTCCACGTGTACCGACGCGCACGCGTGTGCACGACGGAGGCCGCGAGTTATTCCTCTGCATTTTCCAACAAATATTTACCTAGGTAGAGGACCGACGAGCGAACGTTTTCTTTCGTATCGGGACGAAGTTACGCGAGTTCTTCCCCCGTCGTGCCTTTCCAGCATCTAACGATAAGGCACCTGGTGTCTCCGCCAACGATCAAATGCTTTCGACTCGAGAACCACGAAAGCGCTAAGACCACGCTCGCTGGAATCCTCCAAACTATCGGAATGTCGGCTCGCCGTTATCTCGCGCGAAAAATCAATTAACGCCAGACTTGTACGTCGCGCGACACCGTAAAGCTATCGTGTTTGACGCGTTTCAGCGACGCGAGGCTTAGCAACGAAAATCGAACGAAACGGAACGATATGCGTCGTGGCGAGGTAGCGGTTGCTTCTCATTCGCAAATCGACGAATCTTGTCTCCAAAGTGTACACGGTACCTCGCTGAAATCTCCTCGGCCGCCTAGAGAAGCGTGCGCACGATTCGAAGAGTATTTCTGCCGCGGATCGGGCGACAACTAGCCTGGACTACGGTTACCATGGAAAGTGACCGAGATCGATCTAACGCGATCTCCGATGCAATTGAAACGCGACGCGACCCCATCTACCGCGTACGCACCTGCCAACCTGTTTAGCTGGAAGGTGTCGTTTATTCGCTAACTATCCCTCCTAATTATCAACCGCTCGCCAAGTGTAGCGACTCGGGAATTTTAATCTCCTTTCGAAAAGTGGCCGCACACCTCGACACGTGTCGGCCTCGAAAGCGTGTCCGACGCGCGAAAACATACTCTAGAAATTTCAACGTCCTCGCGTTGCAATACCTTTTGCCGCGTACAAAAATATATAGCGGCAGTGCGTCGCGTAGAGCGGAATCGTTAGCGTACACGAACGATTCGTGATAATTATAGCGGTGTTCGCTCTCGATACCGTGTTAGCATTTAATCCTCGGCAAATATCAAGACGCTGTAAAAGCTTTTGTCGCGTTACACTACTTTTATTAGGGTTGCGCCGGGGAACGCGGGTATTCGCTAACCGCGTCAAAACTTAACGGGCCCGTGTGTTTCGAGCGACACGGATTCGCGTCTCGGTGTCTCTTCCCCGGAAATGAAGACTGTACAGCGTTCAAAAATTCGCCAAACAACTTTTATAACAACTCGACGTTCGTTCGAACGTCCGGCGAACCCTAACGATAAACTATCGCCTCGTCGAACGAGACGGACGCGGCGAGCTTCGCCGAACGCCTAGCGCAAACGCGTATCGGTGATTTCGAGAAAACTTGAACAAGAGGAACTGCCGCGCGACTCTCGGCAAAAGTAAGGATAGAGCGACGGAACAGCGCGGAACGCGGCTTGCGTTCTGAGATTCATCGGGTATCACAATTGAGAAGTATTCACGGATAACCGCGGCCGCAATGCAGCTTCCCGTTTCGAGGGTCGAAAAGCTTGGCGTCTCGATCGATCTATCCGTAGTCGTGACAGCGAGAGTCGGGGTCGGCAACTAAAAACGAGGAGTTCACTGAATTACGCGCGCAGTGGAAGACATCGGACGAGCATAAGGCACTGTCTTATCGCTGGAGCACTCGTTGGCTGCGATAACGGAATATATTAGTATTGCTATTACCGCGATCGTTGCCATAATCATTATGGATACTATTCGTTGCAACGATCATCATTGGTCCCGCTACGAAGGGATCGCGTTAATCTCGAACGCGAGCATCGAGTGACTTTCGTTCGCGAAGCAGGAATGTGCATGGAATGTAGAGAATTGAAATCGAAGGTTAATCGCGGTTCGCTCGCGGGAATTTCACGGGCTTCCGGCGCCGTTCGACTCGCGTAATCGCGAAAGCAGACGCACCACGCTTTCGTGCGAGACGAGCCATTCTACTGGTCGTTCTCGTTCTCGTCGTTGAAGTAAAGGGAGACTATCGAGTGCTTTTTGCAGAAAGCCCACCACCAACGGAAGCCGGATAGACCGTTGAACACAAAATTTGGATCGCGCTTCCGTCTGAGCTTTTCCACGAAGTTGAGGATCGCGTTCAACGACTTTTTCGTGCGGCGATTGTACGGGCTGACGGTGATGTCGCAACAGAACTCGAGGACAGCTGTTTCTTCGCACGAGTTCAAACCCGCTTCCTCCAGGACCATCATTCTTTTGGTTTTACCCAGGATGTTGTCGTACAGAGTGCCTTTCGGTATTCCGTATTTGGTGGACGCCTGGGTGAATCGCATCTTCTGAGTTACCACGGCCTCGATCGCTTCCTGGAGATCGTGCCGCGTCCACGTGGGCGCCTTCAGCTTCAGCAGGGTTGAATAGTCAGCTAGAAAATAGTCAGGGATTTCGGCTTCTTGTTTGCTTTTTTGTTTTCGTCGTACCCTGACTACACCTAACCCAGATCGACCGTTCTTCGAGGTAGCTGGTCAATGTATTACAACGACAACGGTGTCCACCGTTACATATTCCCAGATACAACTTCGAAAAAAAAACCCCTTACTACAGTTAGCCATTTCCTTCAACGATCGCTTAGTCCTATTTCTATCCTGGCACTTTCATTTATTCACCTGCCGTGTCCCTGTCTGCCCTTTTTTTAGGCAGCGCGTCGAACCTTCTCCTGTCCTCTGCCGTTCAACGGGAAGAAGAATTACGCCCGAAAGGTCGGAAAGAAAAGGAGACTGCGACAAAGCGGCGAAACGATGAGACGCGGGGCGGATCGAGGACGAAGACGATCCTTGGATAGAGCGTTTAATCGAATTGGACGCATCGCGTAACCAAGAAAACCTGTTCCGAGAAACGAAGAAAAAGCACCGCTGGATACACCTTTCAGCGGGCTGTATAATATTATATGTGGAAAGCAGAATGAGATATTGCCGTTGGAGCAACGCAATTGTCTACCGCGTCAGGTGTGAAATCGCCGGAAGATACTAATGGTAAGTGTACATAAAACGTTCCAGTCCAACCTTCGTTGACGCGCGTATAACAATGAATCTAGAAATGATGCCACCGTGGAGACGAAAAACACTCGAGCGAAGAGATTGAGTAGAGGTGAAGGACAAAAAAAAAGGAAAGAATGAAGAATCCAGGTGCACGAGATCGCTGGGGGACAAGTGGAGATTTATCGATCCAAGGCGAACGATGGAGGCAAAAATTGATGCTTCTCGAAAAGGAGCAGATTTTGAACAGGTGGCAACGTTGGGCGGCTACATACATACGAAGCGTGCGAGCTACCTGTTCGAAAGGTGCGCGTCGCTAGCGCGTTACTGGTGCCATTAATGGCAAACTTGCTTGCCTATCCAAATTGCTTTCTACGTATATTAGTAACGCGCATTCCTGCTTTCCGCTTTATTATCGCCGAGCTAACGACACGGCCCTTCCCCTCCACCTTTGTCCTTCCACCGTGCTTCTGCACGGATCCTTCGTTCTCTCCTCTCTTCTCCGTCGTCTTCTCCGGCACGCTATCTTCAATCGGTCGCGCTCCTCTCGACCGACTCGCGGTTTCGATTTCTTCTGTCCGCGTCGTCTCACCGTTATACTCCCCGCCTTTTCCGCTCCGTTTCTTTCCCACCTCTTCCTTTCGATATACCATCGGGATCTGTTCCTGCCGATGTCGACGAGTCGACGAATCGACGATTGCTCTCGAAATACCCGGCGAGTTACTCGATCGGCGATGGAAAGGTGCGCGAACGCGAGAAAGCTCGGAATTTCACGTACTCGTGTCAGCAATGGTCGATAAATTTAATTCGAGGAACGATCCATTCGGTGGACAGCTTGCGAACGTGTTACCGTTATCGTTTCCTGAAATTTGCTGGCGAGACAACGAGCTGATTAAATGTACATAGGATGCGTCGAACAACTTACCAGCTATACTCGATGTGGAGGCTCCGAGCCAAGCGTGGGATGACTCCAACAACTTGGCCTGCAACAAACAATAGAAATGACTTTAGCGACTTTATCGTGCGACGTTTCGCGGTTCGCTCGGTCGGGACGACGTCGGAACGTGGGGCGCGTCCGAGGGATTACTCGTAGTCGCTTGCGAAAGAGCGTGGACGTCGAGGCATGCGTCGCGAGGCGAGGAAAGGGTTAGCGCATTCCGGAGGGCCGGGGAGAAAAGTACGTCGAGGTTGGAAGATGCTCGCGGGGGCGGAGGAAACAGGTTTCGTAGAACGGAGGCTCGCGTCTCTGTCGACAACTTTAGTAATATGCGAGTTTTTCCGGGTCTGTATAAAGGGGTTGCGAGAGACGCGGCAAAAGCGCAAGACACACGCAAAGTTGGCTCATTTGAAAAGTTTTTCGTCCGCGGTTCGACGCGGTTTGCGATTTCCGCAATACCGAGAGATCGGCCGCCGTGTCTCGGCATACCAACGCCGGACTTCTCATATACCGACTTTTCAAATTAATTTTTAAGGGTCGAAGGGCCTCGCTCCTCATTTGATACGCGCCTCCGATCCTCTATCAAACTCGGAACCCCTTTCGCCCTTTTCCCGCCACCACTGGCGCCGCACATTCTCCCACGTTCTTGCGCTTGTTCGCATTTTTGATAACTTTCCCTTGTTATTAGTCACATTATTGTTATCAGCCACCGATTCCTCGGTGTATTCGGCATTGCCCTTTGCCGCGATCCACTCGAGATAGACGTTAACGGTTAACAAATAGTTCGGGGCCAGCCCGGCGGTAAAGAAAAGATTGCGAAACCGCAAAACGAACGGCGGCATCGGTGCGCCGAAACGCACGCGGCAGGAAAATCGAGTTTACCACGAATACACGGTGCATCCTGCCATGCGTGCATTTTTCATTACCTCGTGCACCCGTCGCGGTGCGCGCCTTCAAGAATGCCCGTCGCCGTCGAGGTGCACGCGATGCGACGCGTCGCGTCGCGCCGTAGCGTACCGCAACACGCTCGATCGCTATATTAACGAGAAAATTGCCCGTCGTGTTCTCCCCGTTCTGCTCGATTCGCGGGGAAGAACACTCTGGACATCCCTCGCGTTCGTTTCGTCCGCTCGAACTCAGGAGGAGCGTTCAGCAGGAGTACAGCGATCTTTTTATTCTCGAGCGGAACGCTGCATTTCGTACTGGTCCGACGCCGCGGGACGGGGATGATACGGCTGCGAAGATTAACCGTCGCGTTTCGCGCAACGCCAAAGACGAAAGCTTGCGGGGAAAGCATTTGTCGAAAAAGTTGAAACTTTTAAACGTTACAAATGGGCTCGCATCGGTAACAAATGGAGCCGCGAAACTTTCGCCCCGGCTGCCGCGTAGCTGTTTCAGAATTTTGTTGCCTTCCCGCGAAGCGAGCAAAAACGTTGGACGAAACTTTTCTCCCGCGGAAACATTACCGGCTCGTCGCTGCGCGACGAGTGCTCGGAATTTCTGCAACGAGTTGTTCCGTCGACGCTGCCCGGACGGACAGGCGTCCAGGCGTGAAACGAACGACGACAAGGGCTAAATATGGAAGAGCGGCGATAAACAAAAATTAGAAGAATAGACGCGGGCGAGCGACGGTAGGCCTAATTAGGGAAAGCTTGGAAATCGCAGTTCCCCGGACACTCCGGCGGAAAATCCTGTGAACCTTCCAGCGGAGAGAATTTACGACGTGCTCTATCGTTGCTAATTCCAGCAAATATTTGCCAGGCAAGGATATAGGTGTGGGCGAAATGAATAGGCGTCGGAAGAACGCGAGAGAAGAGTTGACGAGCAAAAGAGGGAAAAGAGGGAAAGGGGTATAGGGGGAGAGGGAAGGGCGGATGTATACAAGTGTATACGTAGGAGATCCGAGTGAACACGAAGGTACGAGGACGAGGACCAGTCGGTGGGCAGCAGGCTCGTCCTCTTCCTCGCCAGTGCCGTAGACGCCCCAGCGACGCGACGACGTCGTTCTCGTCGTTGGAGACTGCCGTCGACCGGCTGGAGTTTCACGCGGCAGAATGCACCGCGCCACGGCAAATTTCTAATCAGATTAGCGCGGATTAGCAAAGTTCGTTTGTTCTAATGAAATTCGTCTAAATTAACGTCGGAAGAGGGAACGCCGCCGGAGGAGGTACGCCTAGCACGGGAGAAAAGGGTAGCGAGCGAAGGGGGAGCTTCTCCTCCAGTCCCTTCGACTAACTCACCCTTCCTCGTCGATCAATCGTTAGCCGGCCAGGTCTACGCGTATCACGGATTCAGCTGACCGCGCTTCTGCGAGACCATTCGCCGCGATTCCACGGAAAAAATCGGCCCGCGGCAAAGGCAGAGACGTTCGAAGCTCGGTTAAAGAGGGAAAGAGGAGTGTGCGAGAGCGGGCACGCGCGTTAATTGTCCAGCGGCTCGTGCAAAAACATGCGGCGACCGTGAATCCGCGCGCATACGAGCACCGTGCGCGTTGAAATCCAGGACACGCGAGTCTCTCCTCCTCTTTCGCACGCACGCGCTGATATTTTATTTAGCGGCACGCCGGTCAAACTATTCCGCCGATAGTCGCCCAGCTGCTGCGGCCAAGTTTGCCTCTTCGTCGCTGGTCGCGCGGAAGCTGAACGCACGCGGCGCGTGTTTTATTCATCGGTGCACAAGGGCGCGTGAAAAATGTCTCTCTGCCCGGAAGATTGCCGGCGAAACTCGTTTCCTAGAATCGTGGGCTCTTGCTTCGATTTTGCATGCGCCCGTCCGACGAGGCGTCGGGGAGAAATTAAAAGGCAAGGGGGCAACGAGACCGAAACCCGACCTGGAATTGTTTCGAATTCGCGGGGGTAATCGTGGTGGCCAGCAAGATAGACGGCCACGGTCCTGTCGACGCATCGACTCGTCATTATCGCTTAACGAATCGTCCTGTTCAATTGGAACGGAGCTTTTTAGCGAGTGGATTTATTTGTGCATGGCCCGTGGCCTGTCGCCGTTCAACGGATAAGCGATTCTCCCTCCCTCCCTTGCCACTCTTTACCTTTCCCGGCCCATGACCGTTTTTCTCGTTTTCACGAGTCTCTTGCGCTCTTTGCCGGTCACTGCTTTTTCATCGCCCCGTTTTATTTCGAGCGGCGCTCCACAGGTAGTCACGTACGGGGCACACTCGATGGACGCGGCCGTCCAGATAAATCCTCCTCACGAGTGGTCACGTGGACGCGACAAAATATGTTGGCTTCCAGTGAAACGTTATCCGCTACACACGCGCCCACCCCCGACGCCCCTCGCCGGAATTTCACGCGAATTTTCTCTAAAACGTTTAGTCCGGCGCGTCCGGTTTCCCTCTCGTTTCGACTTGCTCCATTTAGCAGCGGCATTTTTCCGTTCAAACGGACCCGCGCCGTGGAAAGTGGCCTGCGACTGCATCGCCGTTGAACGGATTCGGCGATCTATCGCGGCGATAGATCGTTCTCTGGCTTGAATATATAAGGAATGGATTATCCGTTGAATAATGTGGCGGAGCTGCGCTAAGCCGCAAGCAACGTCGGTGGTCGTGGAGCGAGCACGAGTGCACGCGTGTACAAGCACAGGCACGCAGTCACGCGTGCCCCGATGAACCATCGGCTCGCCTCTCTGCCCCTCTTCCTCTTCAACCGGACCGGACTATGTTCGGCGCTGTGCCGTTAGAACTAGGGATAGATACGTGTACCGGCGACGACGGCACGGGGGATGTGGAGCAGCGCAAAACGGAGTAGAACGGAGTAGAGCAGAATGGCGAAGAGAAAGGAGAGAGGGTGGAAGGAGGAGAGGGAGGAAGGGGTTGGAGGAGGGGGAGAGGAAGGTAGGTCGGGCTGGCCAGAGAGCGGAGTTAGCGCGATGTTAGCTCGCACGTATGTAGATAGAGTACTGAACTATGTATTAGAGTCGTGTACCTTCCACATAGATATACCGGGGTTTGTATAGTACAAGATTTGCCATTGGCGGAGCCGGTCTGAAATCCTGCACAACGGGTGATCTCGAAATCCGTGCGCGGACCCAGGCCGACATCTAAACGATACTTTACGAGCCGCGAAAGCTCGGCCACGGCCTCCGCCCCGCTATCGGGGATTAACCGATCGCCGCGAATCCTCGTAAATTTCAAAAAAAAATTTCTTCCCTCCGCTCTAAATAGCGCTTCGCCGGCCGGGCAAAAAGCAAAAGCCCGACCGCGGCCGCGTCGAACTAGTCGCTGCGATGCTCTGATACGGGGACGCGTAAACGGGCAAAGGACGGGAAGAATGCGAGTAGGGCACTCGTAAACTAATTGCGAGCGTGCGCTATAAAAATACGCCGGCAAGGAGTGCGAACAAAGGGAACAAAGACGCGCGGTGAAGGAGAGAAAGAGGAAGCGATCCGATGTAAAGAGGGGTTGGCTCCGCTAACGCGAGAACCTGCCGGCGTGACTCGACGACGATCATGCTCCGAAAGATGCTCAAGAAGCAGAACATTCTTTTTAAAGCGGATGTCGAGAGGGGACCGCGGAACCGGCCTCCGCGCCGCCACAGAGCGAACGAGAAGCACAGCCACCGGCTGATCGGACGTGGAACGAACGAGGAAGCCGGGAATTGTAGACAGCTCGCGACCCTAACGATAATTAAGATATATAAGAGAGAAAGAGAGAATCGAAGGCACAATAGAAGATTACGCTCGTAACGCGGCGGAAAACAAAGGCGAGAAAGAAAGGGTAATACGCTGGATTCCGCGGAGAGAGAAATCCGGGGAAACCGCTGCGATAGGAAAGAGAAAGCGACGAGGAAGGAGAGAAAAAGGACGCGACCGACGGTGTGTGCAACGCGTATGGGCACCAGCCGGGGAAAAGAGGGACAGAGGGAAGCGAAGGAGGGGAGAGGAAGCAAGAACGGCGGCGAGAACGACCGTAAACTTTAAATTTACGAAGTGATATACACGCCAAACATCCGGTAGATATTTAAACCCCGGTTTCGCTAAATTCAACAATAACGTTCGCTGCTATTTCGGGTCTAGCCGCGATGCTCTCTCGATTCCGTCGACGCGTGTCATCGTTCCCCGAATCGCTCCGAGGTCCGAAGAAAAATGATCAACTCGCGGGAGAAGCCGGTCGCGCTTTTTCGCGAGACCAACGTTCCACTCTATCGTTCGGTCACGCTTCACCCATTAGTTTCTTTTGCAATCTCGCCCGAACGTTTCGCTTTGTTCCGCGTCCACGGTTAAACGTCGACGCTTTCACGCGGCAATCGCGGACAAATATCGAGATAAGCGCAACGTGGCCGAAGACGGATTCACCGCGCGCCGTTTGCAATCTGCACACCTTCGCCATCCCGGCGAAAGTTTAGCAACCGAAACGACAAAGCTCGCGGCTGGAATATCGTCGATGCAATTCTTCTGCTCGCCGACCGCTTGATCGCGCACCACAGGGCATACCCGTCGCACGCGGAAAGTCTTTTCTTATTTACGCGATCGCATCGAGCGAACGGCCGTTTTATAAGTTACCCTTCTTTTACGCGTACACAGATGCAGCTCCCGTGGTTCTTCGAAGCTAGGGGATCACCGGGCTGCAACCCTTCGCGGTATGAATGATATATAACCGTGCTCGGAGAAGTAATACCGCGACTGATTATGTTTCGATGCAGAATGTAGCCGACCGCGCGATTACGATCCTCTCTTATAAAAATTTCAAACTCGGGTCTACGCGAGTTCCGTAATCGTACATCGCGACGTCGTAGATTACCCGCCCATCTTTCAGAATCGATCGAAATAGCTCGGCTGCGGCGCACAGTCGACGTGCAACTATTTCCTACCTGTGCACGCGTATTCTTTCCCTCGCTCGAGTTTACCGACACCCCGATGCTGTTTCAGACCTCGAGAGAAGCTCTGCGCCGGCAATTTCGTTCGAACGAAAGGCCAGAGGCGTCCACGTTCGAAAGAGTGGAACGACACTGAATGAAGCAGGTTGAAAATGTGTAGGACGCCGTCGGGACGCGTCCCCCGGAAGTTCTGGTTCCGGTGCGCGTATTCGCGGGCAATTAACGGGCCTGATTCTAATTCGAGCCGATTAAAAGCACGACGTCCCGGCAATATCGTTCGAGCGATTTAATTTAATGCGGGGTGCCGCGCCGACTCGATTCAATCCAAATCGATTCCGTTGCGACTCGATTCGATTAATCCGGCCGATTAATTCGGCAAAAACTAATTCGTTGGTCGGGTTCGCCCGAATTATTCTTAACCTCGTTCTTGAGCCGAGCTCTACTTGCCACCAACGACCTGCCTCTCGTCGCCGTACACGCACGACCGCGACAATCCTTTCGGAACGCGCGACGTTTCGTTTGCCAGCTGCGGGAACGAATTTTTCAGAGCGCCGTTCGGCGCGTGGATCCGCGCAAACCGTCGTTTCATTATTAATTTCGGCGAGACGGATGCATTCGTTGCACGGCCGACCGGGATCGGAGAAAGCGAACGGTGGAAGGTCGCGAGGGGTGGACTTCTAAATTCATCGCTGGACGAGGACGTTGCCCTCCGGCGGATAGGTGTATATATATTTTTTAGCGAAGCAGGTTCCGCGATTAAAGAGTCGAGAACAAAAGTCACCGCGGAGGCAACGTAATTCCATCCTTATGAATCTTCTATGCTTCTGTTGCGGCGTGCTTCCAGCCCTGGCCGTCGTGTTCCGCGGCTTTACGTTCACGCGCACGATCGATCTCGAATTCTATAAGCCCCGAATAATTGCGCGCCTTTTTCCGAATTCCCTTCCGCCGACTTCCTCCCGGCGCCACGGAAAGCGCGGCGACGAAGATCTCTGTTCGGACAGAGAGCAACAGCAACGAAGCGACGCCGATTCTTCGTCCTTTATTCTTCGTCCCGCGGAGGGGAGGAGGGTGGAAGTCGCGCGAGTTGGGAGAAATTGCGAATGGATAGCGACAAACGAAGGACACAAAGGGTAGCGTCATACGTTATACGTTACACGCTACGCGTCAGCGAAGGGGGTGAGACCGCGACGTCTCTCGTTGCTTTTTTGCTCTAGATCGCGCCAAGTCATCGGAAGTAACGCGATTAACTCTCGAGCCCTTGGGGAGCGAAACGGGAGAGGCGGTTTTTTTTCCCCCGACCGCGTTATCGCTCCTCGGCGATACTAATCGGTGCCGCGTCACCGACACGCCAATTCAGGCCCGATTCGCTTGTCTCGCTTCATCGACGCTCCGATCGTCCTCGGCGGATGTTTTCTATGAATTTGCCTCCCTTTGAGAAAACGGGTCGATCGAAGTCGCGCCGCGAGATCGCTTTCGCCCACGCAAATTCAACTTTCTCCCAGGGTCCTCGGGGGTCGCCATCGTTTGTGGAATTTTCGGGCAAACAACTCGTCGGAGTTTTCCCGAGTCTAAAGCATCGATCGGACGCGCATCCCTGGGGACGATAGGGTTCGGATCTCCGCACGACGGGCACACGCCGCGGCGATACTCGGGGAAAGGCGAGGAATCGTTCTCCCCGGATAGATGGACAGCCAGGATGGCGTGCTCGCGGACGGGGTCGAGCTACATTCGGACGGCGAAACAGTTTCGATCGACTTAGCGGTTAAAGGATAGGCTCGAGCATTATTCGTACGTGCCTGTGCCTCGGTTACGCGAGCTATCGATTCCTTGGTCGCTTGCCGGGGGTAGTAACGTTTCCCCTCGAAACACAAACACAGGGCCTCGCATGCATGCGCGATGCAACCCCATGGTATGCATTCGATACGCACGTAGGTACCTACCAAGAGGAAAGAGGTCCCTGCATCGCGCGATCGATGTTTGATTGCACTTTATATCGCATTTCTCTCTTACCCTATCCGCCCGCTGCCTTCGCCGCCCCTCTGCGCCACCGACGCTACTTTCGCGAGCCTCCTCCTCTTTCGTTCCGCTTCTTCGGTGGCCCTTGTTCCCGCGACTTCCACGCTTTCTACGCCGACGACGCCGCGCGAAAACGACACACCCATCGTCGAGGGTCGTCGAGGCACTCGAGCAAAAGGGAGATCCGTTGCGAGCCGGGACGCGGCGGTGTCGTCCCGACGATGCTAACCGCGTAGGCGGTAATCAATTTGGCGGTATTAGACGTCGGATGAACGCGGGGCAGATGGTGGTATCGGCGGCGGGTAGTCGGCGGTGGCGGCTGTGGAGAAATCGTTCCTTTTTTCGCAGCTTCGCCGAGACGGCTGATGGATGATCCTCCATATATTTCGCCCCCCGCAAGAAAGGTAAGACAGGCTCGGCATCTATCACGAGCGAGTCTGTATCGCCGGTCGGCGGCGGGCATCCGCGAGGAGAGCGGCCGCCGCAGAAGAATGAAAGGGGGGTCTATTAATAGCGAAAGGTGCGACGACGGTCTCGTTGGTCGGCAGGATCGGGTTATTAACGGCGGGGAAGGTTCCCAATAATCTATTTCCGCGGGCAATACGTTACGCGGTTGGATTTTAACCCCGGGACACGGGGCTGATGGCTACGTTCGGTCACCCCGTTCGCCGATAGAGACGCGAAATACATATGTAGTTGGACGCGTTCTCGCCGCTCGCAGCCCCGTCGACGATCCGTCAGGACCGGCGAACGCTCCGGTCACAATTGCGCGCAGCGGCGTTTCGCAGCGGATTCGGGGCCAAGTCGCGACGGAAAGGCGGGATTTTGCAGCGAGCGGTATGGTCGGAAGGTTGCTCAACGCGGCGGCGTCGTGGTTTAATAAGGAGCTATCTATAGCGGAGCATTATGTTACCTCGATACATCCGTGAGATGAGACGTTGCAATATTAATGCGTCTCATGAAATATTCGTCGCCGTCTTGCCATTCATCTCGCTCGCGCTCCGTACATTATATAGAGGGCGCGGGTGCGAGGGCGGGCGCGGGGGTGGCCGGGATGGAGCAAGCTGGAGCAGTGTTCGCTTCGGAGAGCGAGAGAGGGTCCGAGGGGAGAGCGAGGAAAGCGGGCCGAGGCCGAGCGAGGGGAGCATCGTCCTCCGCGGCCGTCTCCATCGCCGACTGGATACGACCGCGCGGATTTCCCCGGCTCGCCTACGTTTTTGCGCCGCGCTCGCTGTCGTCCGCGAGCGGTCCCCGAGCGGAGCCGCGAGCGGAGACGTGCTCGCGGGATCGCGCGCACCAGCGCACTGTCCTTCAAAGCTGCCCGAAAATCGCCGACTGATCTTTCTAACTTGGCGCGCATGCGTGTCCCGCGCGAAACGCTCGCGTTCTAAAAGCTCCCGCGTGCGAAACTCTTCCGTCGCGGGGTCCGTCCATCGATCGCCTGCACAGAGATTCCGCGATCGCCGAAATCGCGCGCGTCTCCCTTTTGCCGCTTTCGAGACGCCTGAAAAATTACCCCCGGCATCTGGTCCCATCCGACGAGCATCCGACGAGCATCCGAGACGCACGGCATATCGATCTTGAAAACCATCCCCGCCCGTGCCGGCTTCTCGTCCGCGATAAATTTTTCACCTCGGCCTCTCGTCGTTGTTTCGGCCGGCGAGGAGCGGGGCCCGTAACTCACCCGCGGCCGGGCAGAAGCTCGCGGCCGAACGACAGAATCTGGGGTGCAGTCCGGCGATTCGAAGAGGAACGAGAAAAAGCAACGAAAAAACGGAAATAGAGCAAAGGGTGCGCGCGTTTGGACAGGCGAAGAGAGACGGAGGGAGAGAAAGTAGCAGCGCCGGCAAGGGTGGTCGAGAGGGGAACGATGGAGATTGTCGGCAGCGGGACTGGGGTGCGGGTAGGAGAAGCTCGAACCGACACGGGTGAAGGGTGGCCGGGGTGGAAGCAGAGGGGGAGGTGTGGCGCGAGGGCGAATGCTAATATTAAAAGTAATATTTCTCGGGCCGTCCGCGCCGCAGCGCCGCTGGAATCACGCTCTCGTTCTCCGCGGTTCTATTTATTTTTAATATAAATTAAACAATTTATTTTCCGGCGGCAGCAAGGACGGGGCACGGGGCGGCGGAGGCGGCGGCGGGCAAGCGTGCCGAAGCGTCGAGGCCGTGGGGGGTTGAAGGGAACGGGGAACGAGAAACGGGCTACTGAAATAGAGAAATAATGCCGGGGCTGCAATATCGAATGAAATATCGTCCGCGATCTCCCCGCTGCAGCTGGAAAGAGAATACAAACGTATTCTTTCTGTACGTACGCAGAGGCGGTATGCACCTGTAATTTCCGTCGTTTCTCTCCGAACGTTATTTACTTATATTCGCAGTCGTCTAAGCGACGGTGCGCTGCAGACGTCGACGAGAGGGACGTAAACGCGAAACGGAGAAAAGTGGTGGCTGTCGAAACGCGAACAACTGTCGCGCGTTGTTCGCATTTCAGCGGCGATCGTCGGAAAAAAGGCAGAAAAAAAACGCGTGTCCGACAGACTCGGGGATCGGCGACAAGCTCGACGAATTCTTCCGGAGCTTCGAGTAAACTTGAAAACGCTGTTACAAAAGTCGAAACGGTACCGCGACCGCCTAACACTCGGAATTATCGATTGCGCGAAATCTTGGAGAGCTTCTCACAGCGGTCACCGCTTCTTCCCCTCGACATTGACCTCCTTGGATGAAACGACTCGCGAGTTACTCTCCGGACGACGCGACCGCTAATCCTCGCTAATTACTTCTGTGCCGACGTGGACGCGGCTGTTTTCGCCTACGCCTACGGCGTGCACGCAAATTCCATCAGTCCCGGAATTCTCTAGCTGTCGATGCCGACGGACGCGGGGGGCGGGCAAGGAAAAAAAGGGGGAGACAATAGAGACGGTGAACCGGTGTCGAAGTAGCCCGGTCACCGCGGTGGTTTACAAAGCGCGCCGTGCCGAGATTGTCCAGCGAAAAGACTGGCTGGCAGGGAAGTGGGTAGGTTGGCAAGGCAGGAGGGAAGGCAATGCACTTTATGATCGAATATAGCGAACGGCCGAGGGGTAACGCAGACTTCTATGTATAGCGCGGCTGAATCATAAGCGATGCCTATACCCGCTATGCCTCTAAGTGACGGACGTACGCGAACGCGTATGCATGCATACGTACCCTGCGTGTACCCACTTTCGTTTCTGCGTCCGCGCAGTCCTCCGACCGGCACGACAGGTATCGTCTTTTCGTCGGTTAACGACAGACCCTCGGTGATACGACGACTCGCGGTGCCGCGAGCGTCGCCGAACCAGAAGCGTCTTTCCGCGATTTTCCTGTTCCCGCCAAACTCGACGTACCGTCGCGCGAGTAGTCGAGATCTCCGATCGAGATGACCCGCGAGAAACGAACGATTCACGCGTCGTGCACGAGGCTGTCAGGTATGAATTGAACGCATCGCCGAGCTCGGCCCTCCGCGGTTGCTCGAATTGGATCGTTAGCGGGTGCCCTCGAGCGAGACCGTGCAGCCCTAATCTCTTCATTCGCGCGTTCTTTAGCTTCTTCTCGACAACGTTCTCGGCCTGTGCTACCTTTTTTTTCCTCTACTCTCAAAGGCATTTCAGCCCTCACTTTCCGCTTATACACGTACGTGGATGCGCAAGTTCGCGACCATTCTACGATTCCACGAGCGCGTTCACGATTATCCCTTGGACGACCGTCCAAGTTCTTCCGATACGGCGGGTCGCATAATCGGAGCTTTGACCTTTCCGCGAGTACGGCACCGCCTCGTTGTCGCTCGGACGTATGAATGAAAGAAGGATCGATGTTGCCCTCGCCTCGAACGAGGGGATAGGGATCTGAAAAATCAGCGCCCCTTTTGTCGACGCGCGGCAGGCGCGTGCCGCGATCGCTCGCAATCGCGAAGCGAGAAACAATTTGATCGCGAATCGAGAACGCGAGCACGCCTTCGCGCTTAGCGTGTCGCGTTTCTATTTTTTTCCACCTGCCTTCCGATAAAGGCCCGACGAGCGTGTCGCGGTACACGCCGTAAAACCAGCTCGACAAAATATTGTACAACCTGAGCGTTTTTAACGGCCCCGTATCGCGATTAGCGTAACGCACCGCCGCGATCGCTGCCCGATAACTTTGTCTCGCGCAATTACTTAATTCGCGGATGTTGATCGTCCGTTAACGAGCCGTTTCCTCGATTTCACGGCCCCGCCTGCGAAACCCGCGAGCGATCCCGCGCACGCTTTCGCGATTCCATTCGATTCCACGGCAGAACGGAAGAATCGAGGGTCCGGATTAATCCCAAAAGCCTAACGTTGTCGTTGCTCCTGGGCAGAAATCGCGGACGGAAGACGCGCGGCAGTCGGATTTAATCCGCGCAATTACGATGCGAGAACACGAGCCAGGGGATCGAATCAATTTATCGGCTCAGTTCGACTACCGAATCGTTTTCCATGCGAGATTAGGCGCGGCATTCTTCCGCAACCCGTGCCCGCCACGCTTCGCCTTTTCCTTCGGCCGGTTTACCGACCCGATTTTCCTTCTCCTCTCCTCGCATTGCCACTCCGCTCGGCGCTCCAACCCGGTCGGTCTACTCTCGTGCTAATGGTGTTGTGGCTATTACCGTGACGTGCTCCGCCTTTAATAGGTGTCGAGGCTCGTTTCTGAGCCACGATAATGTCCGCGGGCACCTTCGGCCGTGCGCGCTAATTACTCGACGATCGATCCGTTCCGGGATCGGAAGCGGGTTCCGATGCTCGGACACGGACGCCCGGGGACGTCGTCCCGAGAGACGTACGCCGCGGACGACGAAAATTTCCTCGCTCCTCCGGTGGCTACGCGCGTCGGGTCGAGCGTCGGGTCGGGCGTCGCGACGGCCAGCGACGGCAAGGGGACGAAGAGCCGCGGAAGAATTGGAGATCGAGCGGAAGAACGCTGCGCCGCGTCGACACGCCCCCGAGATCGATGGTGCATAAATCACGCGTCCTATTTCTCCGTACTCTATTTCGTTCCGCACTCCGCGACAGTCGGGGCCGTTTTTCGCGCACGCTGTTTTTGACTTCCGCTCGATAAAAGTTGATTCCGCCCACCGGGCATACCGTGCACGGTGCGTTCCTATCGGCCGGTCGGATCAGAAACTTCGGTAGCGAGTCGGAGCGTTCGCGGTATGTATCCCGTTCCCATCTCGCAACGACTGCACCTCTCCGCTTCCCTTCCGACGCCGCTGTCCCGCCACGATCTCGCGGTCCCTCGCCGCCGCAGCTCCAAGAAATATTATTTAAGCGCTTCCTGCCATATAAATAGTCCGTACGCGATGATAATTAAAGTCTCCCGGGACGGTATCGGGACCGACGATCTATCTGTTCCGGTGTACCGATACGAGCGTCACTCCTCCCCCTGCCTCTCCGCCGCGGACAACTTCTCCGTGGCTGGTTGTTTCGCGCGGCCCGCCCTGCCCCCGGTGCCGAGGGCTCATTTAAATATCGGCAGTAGCGCGTGAGAGGCGGTTAACAATGCGCTCGCAGATCTCGCGACGTCGAGAGGCGAGCGACGCGAATGTGCACGGCTGGGGACGAACGGTTTTCTCGTGCAACGACGAGCCGCGACGAAATTGAACCCGAAGCAGATCGATTTTGATGGACGCGTCGTCGGGTCGGTAGGTTCGAGGAGGGATCGCAGGAGGGTCCGAGGAGGTGGACGGCCGAGGGACGCGAGGACGGGGAACAGAGAGTGGCACGGCGGAGGGTGCAGGAATGGATCGCTGAATTTCTCGAATAATTAAGTTAGACCTCGGTGAGCTAGGGGTGGTCGCTTACCTACCAACACACAGTCTCATACATTATGTACAACCGGTGGTACATGGCGCGCTCGTACACGCGTACGCTGGAATGGCAAAGGGCGAGAGGAAAGGGGTGGAGACGGAGCAGAGCAGAGAGAGAGAGAGAGAGATAGAGAGAGTAGGCGCGTGTGTGCGGGCGCGCGGGTCTGCGGGTGTACGAGAGCATCCATCGGTGCGTGGAAACGGAGTTGAACGCGAGCGCGGCACTCGTGCTCGGCTTCCTAGTCCTGGGCAGCGCTTTGCGAAACGCGTACGCGCGCATAAGCGTAGGTAAGCGCGTATATTGCGACGGGATGTTCGCGCACACCATCAGGGCAAACGGTGTACCCCGGGTTTCGTACGTCCACCCTCTGCGACTCTCTCTTCCTGCCTCGTCCCCGGTGTGTCGGCGACGCTCGCGCGCGCCCTACACTCGCCGCTATTGGATATATACTTAATGAAGCGTAAATAATTGAGTAATGTGCTCCAGGCCGTTCGATCGACGTTCCTATTGGTCGGTATTAATCTATTCCGGCGCATTAGCGGCTGGTATCTCCGCGAACCGGCCTAGGACCGCGCCTAAATACTATCCTGGACTAGCCACCGGCTATGTTTCTGCCATCGACCGCTCGCCACGTTAACCCGCGTTAAACACCGCCTAAACTAGCCGACGACCCCTTCTTCCTGTCGCTAATCTCGCGTCGTCTTTCTTCTTCCTCGCTCGGCGCCCCTCCTCGTCGTTTCTTCTACTTTTCGCGCCGCCAATCGATCTAGGCGCCTGTTTCGATTTCTACGCGTCCCTGCTACCCCCGCGCATCCCCCGGCAAATCCAGCGATTAAGCCGGGCTCTCGCGGCGACTAATCTCGGGGACGGTTAGCGAATTTCCAAACTGCCCGGTGGATCTCCCGCCGAACGAGCATTCGCGACCCTAGTGCGCTCGCAAATCGGCGATCGTCCGGTTTCGCGACACGACCCGTCGGTCGAGCCAAGACGGTTTAACCCCGAATGGACGAAAGCTCGACGTCGAGCGTTTAATCGACCGCGAATCCAGCGCCATCGATCCTCGCCCGCGTTTAATCGCACCCTTTCTACCCCATTCGGTTCCTTTATTCTTACACGCTGGCGTGTTATTCGCGGCGATGCAGCATGCAAATTCGACGGAATAATTCAGCGGAGGCGGAACGCAATAGGAGCGCAAAATATGCTGCCACTCATTTCGCGCCGTTACCTCGGCTCCCGAGAACTCGCTCGGCGAGGAAGGGTTTGTCCCGAAATAGAGACCGCGAGCGGGGGAGGCGGGATCGCGCGTCGGAGGAAGGATCTCTATTCCCGCGGGTCGGCAGTCCGTTATAGAAATCGAGCAAACTATTTTCGAGAGCGATGGAATTTACGAGGCCGTCGGAAAGGAGACGACGACGACGCGACGGCGCGCCGGCTGGAACAGGTAGCTTGTTAGAGACGGAGAGAGGTCGGTGGTCGCGGGTGGTCGAACGAAGAAGGAGACCCAGAGAGAGGAGGATAGCTCTTACTATCTTTGGAAAAGTCGCGCGAATCTAACGAACGGAGCCACAGGTGTTTTCCCTGTGAGTGTGTGAGAGAGAGAGAGAGTGCGCGCTCGCGTGCCTGCGTGTGTATCAATATTTTCGCACGCGCGTGTGCCCGTACGTATACGTATATTCGTCGGTATATTGACACCCACAAATCTTTCCCACCTATCTCTCGCCGAGCACAATTTTCGATTCCGGTCCTCGCGAGGTTTCGAGTCGACCGCGAACTTCCGCCGCCGACAAACTTCTCTCCCCTCGTCGATAGAATGTCCTCCGCCGATTAGAACGGCGACGGGTCGTGCACAGGTGTACAAAGAATCGCTGGCGCGTTGGCCAGAGGCCAGCGAACGCATCGTTCGTTCGTTCCGTTTCAACGATAGCGAACATCGACGAGATTCGCCTTTAGATTCCCGTTCGTTGCCACCGGGCGTAAGATAATACAGGCACGATTCTGCAGCGTGTCATGGAATACCTTTGATCGCGAATTTTGATATCATCCCGTTGAGATACGGGCTGGCCGTTTCGGCCGCAGCGAGAGCGCGGTTGCATCGATGCTTTATCAGGAGGATAGATATTTTCGAAGCATTCCACGCATCCGGGGATCCTAGATCATTCCGAGGCTGGAAGGGGCGAGCGGGGAAACAGCATGGAAAACGGAGAACGGAGGGCCGTGCGAGCTGCGAGCGTTCCAAGCGGAACGTGCTAGAGGGGTGGCGGAGACCGAACGTCGGAAATATAGAGGGCAGAGGGACGCCGGGTGAAACGCGCGTAGCCAAATGCAGAATATTAGCTGGTGATTAATTATTAATAGTATTGAGTGCCTGCTAATAGATATAATGTTATTGGGCCGAAATCAGTTGGTCCTGGGCGAAGAGGTCGAGCCTCGAATAATAGTTACGTATGTGCGCGTATCGAGCGGCCCCGTCGTCGCCGAAAACGCAGCCGATTGCGACACAGGGTTCCTCTCTTCTTCTACTCGCGTAATGCACGAGGATTGAGTACACGCGAACGTCGAGGAAAAAAAGTCCGAAAGAGGAAAGAAAGACGCGTACAGCCGTCTCTTTCGCAACCAAGACGAGCTTTCCGTCCTCTGCCCACCAAAAATGTTCTCTCCATACATTTTCAGTTTATCGGCCGCGAAACGGAAAAAAAATCGTTGCGGGGACAATGAAATACCGATCGAAAAATAATTCGAGAGAATATCTCGATTCTGCTGGTCGGGAAGTTTCCACGGGTTTTTCCACTCCCTTGGCGCGTTTCTTCTTTTCGGGCAAACGTCGGAAAGCCGAAAGGAGAGTCTCCCTGGAAAGAAAGTTAGCTGGCTGCGGCGGTATAATACGGAATACCGGTAGGGTTTTGTAGGGTGGCGCAGGGGAGAACGAGGGGCAAAGGGTGGTCCCAAGGCACTTTCTTTGAAGCCGGTCGAGCCACTTGGAAAGGGTGGCACGGACAGCCGAGTTTGGGGCAGGTCGCACATCAAAGAGCGAAATACTTGAAGCCGAGATTCCCGTCCCCTCTGCTCTTCCTCGTGCCGGTTCTGCCGACTCGAGCGCCTCCTCCTAGCCGTCGCTCCCGTGGCAGCCACCTTCTTTCCTCCACTCTTTCTTCTGTCTTCGCCGTCGCGGCCGAGCGCGAGCCACCCTCCCATAGGGAGGTATCATCCTCCCTGCGTTTCTCACCGATGACCTCCGTTCTATTGTCCGCTCTCGAGCAAAAACGCTCTCCTATTTTTTGCATGCACCGGAAAAAGTCACCGCTACCGCGAGTCATTCAGCCGGCAAGGCAATAAGGGAGCCGCTTTTAAAGCGACTCCGCGCAAGCTTTTCGAGCCGGTTTCCCTCGAAGGGCCTGCCGTCGCCGACTCTGCTCCGACTCCGCTCGCTTAGCGTACGTATGCGTGCGTGCATTGCACGGGGGCAAACCTGGCGAATAGCGTCGGTCGCGTTCGCGCGAATCGATTCCGCGACCTTCCCCTCGTTCACGGCTGCGATCGCCTTGCTTCTCCACCGAATCGGTGAATCGCATTTCGCCGAAGCAATCCATTTCGCTGTTTAGTTCCGCTCGTTCGTTTTTATCGCGCGCACGCCTGCACACACGCGGCCGAATAATTTGGCGTGCCTCGGTCGAGGACGCTTCGGAGACGGGAGAAAACTCGGAACGACAAGGGGGCGGTGGGCGGCGGGAGGGCAGCCGGCGGTGTTCGAGAGCAGTTTTCCAGCGCAATAATAAAGAGACCGCGGTTTGTTTATTATATTATATCGCGTTACGAGAACCACCGTAACGACCGGTATTATTCCGGCTTATACGATGCTGGAACTTCGCTCGGGCAATTTTTATTATTACGCCCGGTGGTTGCAGCCCCGATTCTTTTCAAGCGCGTTCCCGTTCCTTCGGTCCGCGGTCGCTCCGATGAATAAACTTTTAATTTTGCCGAACGTGCTTTTAAAACCGGTAGGCTGACGTTTGCATCGATGCTCGAATCTGTTCTCGCGATATCACGCACCGGCTACACCGCCACGGTCCGCGGCTAATTCCAAAGAATAATGTTGTTTTTAAATTCCAATCAGAAACGAGTGGGCTGTACGCCGATGATCACCTCTATTTTTTTTGTCCACCGACCGGGTGCATTAATTCGTAATTGCGCGGCGTTTTTACGCGCCAAGTCCGCCGATCGAAAAATAATTGTTTCGAGTTTGCCGATCGTGCGGATTGCCTTGTTTTGCGTTTTAGATGGAGCTGCACCCGGTCGGGAAACGGGCAACGGTATGCGAACAGCGGAAGGGAAAGGGTAGGGGTGCCAAAGCTGGCTTTTTCGTGGCTTAAAATTAATATGCATGGAGCCAACAGCGAAACGTTTATCTTGCCGGCTTGATTTCGTTTTGATACGCCGACAAATTGCTCGAGTCCGTTTGCCGTCTATACACGGTGTAATCTAGCGTCTGGAAATATGTACGACGAAGTGGATTCTTTCCCGCTCTTTCGAAAAAGAGACGCCAACGAACGAGAGCCACCTGCGCGGCGTCCAAGGGGAAAATAAAAGTGGCGCGGGAGGACGGGCGCGTTCGCCGCGAAAAAAAAATAACGACTACTTTTTTCCGCCGAATTTTCACCGCGAGACAATATTCAACATCTGGACCGAACGCAACGACGATTAAAAATTAATAACGAATATCAACAGCGGCGGGGCCAGTGGCGCTTCATTACCCAAAATTAAAAATCGTCGTTCGAATCGCGAATAAAAACTGACCGTGGCAGCTTCGATTCTGTAATTACAAATATCCACATGGCGCCTGTGGAAAAATCGGTAAACAGACTCGTGATCGATGGCTCTACTACCCTCTCCCTCACCCACCCCCTCGCCGCTGTCGTTTCAGCCACCATCGCTGTGCGTCCTTTTTTTTTTCCCCCTTTTTTTTTCACGGTGCCGCGAATTACCATTGCAAACGTCCGGCGCCTGTAAAAGTTCCGAAACGTATGGGGTTTCGATATGATTTCCGAAAATAAAAAAACATTTCGGGACATCGACAGAGAAAACGAGAGACGGGTCAATCGGACTCTATTATATTCATGAATCTCTAGCTGGCCGCGTCGACGTTTCCGTCGTGTCCTTCGTACGCGGAACTCCTTTCTGTCCCTTTTCGCTACTTCCGTTGGGAAAGAATCGCGATGCGTGCACCGCGTTCGAACGAGCTTAGGCCCCGCACCCTCGGAAAGAAGCGAGAACGAGTGGAACGAGATCGAACGGAAGGAAGAAGCAAGGACAGGAGGAGGCGGGTCGCGGGCCAACGCGCAAATTGTCATTCCACATTTAGCGACACAACCACACGCGGGCCCGATGGTTGTCGGTGATACCAATACCGTTGCGCGATATTAAAACGACGGCCGGTGCGAAAATAATTACATTTCATAATTGGCTAAAATATCAGAAATGAAAATTAGTTTATCGAGCGCCGCGTTAATAATTTCGCTTAATCGAAGCGACCGACGGTAGGCAGCCCGCCGGATGATATTCATGGCGCCTGAACAGAATCAGGTGTAACCGGAATAAATCACCTGCGAATCAACGGCCGGCTGTTTCGTCTCGCGTTTTTTCTCTCCTCGCCCTCACTCTCGCACTCTCCCTCACTCTCTCCCGCAGCTCCAACCGATCTGCTCGAATGTCGATCCAGCAGAGGATACACATAAGTACTTTGACTTTTATCTCGTCTCGTCTCTTCTCTCGTTCTCTCCTCTATTCTGTTCGTCCCTCGGTCGCTCGCGTCCCATTCCCCCTTCCCCCGTTTCCCTAATTCGCCGCCTTCCGGGCAGACGTTTAAATGTATTTACGAGGATAGGCGACGAAGCGTGATCGTATAAAACTTGTCATCGTAACAACGACGCCGTTCCAGGGACGAGGGGGAAGAAAAAAAATGGAAAAAACTGGTATTTTTACTTGGTCCGACACGTCACGGTGAAAAAGTGTAATTGCGATTTTGCGCGGTTCGTTCTTTCACACGTGCTGCCGGCCCTTCGGCTTTTAATCGCGATTATCAATATCGGTGCAGAAAATAGCGGCCGTTTAATTGGCGTATGACACGCTTACCGATGCGGTAATTTAACGTCAGCCCGGCGTTTACCCGATTCTGGAATCGCTGATCCTACGCTCGATTCGCGGGATGATCAAAGTTTCACGCGTGGTCGCCGTTCACCCGGACCAGATCGTCCCGGTTTAATGAGTTTGTTTAGTAATAATTACCGGCGCATCCTGACACGCAACGCTTCTCGAATTGAGATCGCACCTTTCGAACGGTCGATTAAATCGGCTTCTTTGAAAATGGAATTCGCGTCGTCCGTACTATTCTCGCCGCGTATTTCCTTCCCAGCTTCGCCACTTTCCTCTCTTCCGCCACTCGTGTATCTTTTTTCAACCCGATATTCGTGCGATCGATAACGTCCCAAAGAAGCTTGGAAAATTGTCTTTGAAAATTTATGGGTTGCGAGTATAATACACTTACGGCGGTATATCATTTAACGTGGATTTTACGAATACAATGGGGTTCATTATTTTTAATTAAATTTAAAATTATATCGCGCACCGGCGATCGAACGGAATTTCGCCAAACATGTAATTTATATTTATGCGCCGTTGATTCATTTGCGCGATTTGAGTTCGCAAAATTTTTATTTCGCCCCTTTAATTACTCAAATACCGTCGGGCTTTGTGCGCGAACGAATGTTATGCAATATAAATTTGGTAAATAAATTAACTTTTATTCGCGAAAATTGAAAACACAGCCGCTTTATAAACCGGCCGGAATAACGCGCACCGCGGCTCGCGTTCGGCTTTGCCGCTTTTCCCGCGTCGCTCGTCGCTCGCCGGTCTCTCAACGGTTTCCAAGTGCAATCGAAAGTCTACAGCTGAAAGTGGCTGCACAAGTAACAATCGATTCGAGCGTTTCCCGTGCACGCGAAACACCGCGAGGCGGATTCCGAACGGACGAAGCGGCGAGACCGAGGGCGCGATCGTGTCTATCGCGTTAACGAGGACTCGCTGGTGCAAGTCTGTCGACGGTTGAGACGAAAGCGATTCGGAGGTGAGAAAATAGGGGTGCCTTCGAGGAGGGCAGAGGGTTGCGCAGCGGCGTCGGCGGCGGCTGGGCCGAAAAAAGCTTACGGTGATCGGGGTAAAAGCATTTTTAACGAGACTCGCGTGAAAATCGTTAGTTATTCAATCGGGCTGGCGGGCTGGCGGGCGGTCGCGCGGCCCATAACGAGCGGATTGATTAAGCCTAAGCGATTCTCATTCCGGACCGTACTTCCACCCCTCGTTTCTTATTTTCCTTTCCTCCTTTTTTCCTTTCCCGCGCCAATTAAACGCGCATCGAAAGTCATTAGCGTACCCGTAGGTGCCTGGCGAGAATTTGATCTCGAGGAGGCCGGCAGCAGGGAACGGAGCAAAGTCCCGACGACTTCAGGGATACGTTCTTAATTGGAGTAGCCTTCGATGGATTTTTCATGAATTTATGCTCGCGCTCCAACGCTGTATGTACATACACAGTTCGTCTAGTGGACGTGGCGTATACACGCGCTCGAGTTGATCGCTCAACGCCGCGCGTCGGTGCGTGCTCGCATGCAACGCCGCGATCGGAAATCGTACTTGCTCCGACAATTTCTACTCGATGCTACAGGGGCAGTCGCTTCTTCCCGTCCTGTCCACCGGGTTCCTCCACCCTCCGTCGAAATTCAGGGGGAACGAGTAGATACGTTTAATACGCGAGCGATATTTCTAGCGAGCGCTGCCCCGGCTCACGGCCAACGACAGCGGGGAATTAACGAACGCGTTTGCCGCGATACGTTACACGCTGCGAGCCGCTCCTCCCGCAGCGGGAAGTAGGCCGAAAGGCGGCGTCTCGCGAAATAAATTCCGGAAGAATATAGACGGCCTGACAAAAATGCGAAAGTGCGGGACAATTGGTTCGCGCCGGCGGCGGCGCCGAGCCGGTGAGCGCGCAGGCCGCGCGTCCTCGCGCGCTCGCGAGCGCAAATAACGGTCAGTATTTTCCAGTAATATTTCACCGGAGCAGTTGGTATTAATTCGTAATATGTTACCGGCAAACTATACGAAAGCCCACGGTCCAACCCCCTTGCTCGCCCCCTACCCTCCTCTACCAACTGACCTCCCGCCCCCGACACCTCTCCCTGCCACCCTCGCTCGCGATGGACATCGTCCCGCGACCACCCTAATATATGGTCCGGTATTATTGCAATGCAATGGACAGAATACTGTCAAAATTTATCGGCAGCCGTTTTTCATGCGCCGCGTCAAATGAGCCGAGCGATTAAAGCGCGTGAATTAGCCCCGAAATTTTCGAGCGCTGTCGCTGGACGAGGAACAAATGGTAACCGAGACTCTAACGATCGAGCCAATCCGGAGGATCTGGACCATCCTCGATCCCGGGGACAGACGACTCGTCGATCTCCTCGATCCTTCCTTCGATCGCAGTTCACCGCGACGAAAGTTGCTCGACCACTTCCAAGGGATGCCAGAACAGTTGCCAGCAGCGGAACAAACGCCCGCGTACCTCCGAACTTTCCTTACTTTGTTCCACGGCTGCACTCCTCTTGCCCCTTGCCACGGGTTTTCGAGCAGCTTCGCGATTACGGGAGCAGCGATAAAGATGAATTAAAATAGCCCTTAATCGAGTAAAGTAAATTCAGAGAAACGGATCGGCGCTTAAAAACGGCAGGATCGGCTGAGTGAAAACGGCGATAACTAGGAAACGGACGCGATCTCCATTTCCTGGGCGCTACTACCCCGCCGTCGATTGCCCTTCTTTTCTCTCACTTTCCGTCGCTCGATTCGTTCTTCTTTCGCTGCTCTCAAGGAGTTTCTTGTCGCTGCAATCTCGGACTAAATTGCCAATCAACGGGGTATTATTTTCCCGTTAGTCTCCCTGGGCGAGAAGGAAGGCCGGCAGCTAATGTCCGCGACGAAAGATGGAACGGCGGGCCGAGCAGAAAGCCGCGAGCTATCGATCCTTCCGTCTTTTCCCCCGGATCGGAGGAGTCCGAGGAGCGAAGATTGCTCGGGGCGTGTGTTCGCCCTCTCGCCTAGACAGTTGTCAACGATTACGACGTTTCTTTTATGGCGGCGGGAGAAGGGTAGTAGCGCAATTAGGGACGGCCGGCGTGGCTCGCCTCGGGTAATTGCATTTATAATACTTTGAACGAATTATGCAGAATTTATATATCGGGTGAAAGCAAACCCGCGAGAAGTCGGTGAAAAGCGGGGTCGCGACGAAAGAAGGTTCGGTGAACGAGAACAGCGCGGAAGTCGGAGGGGGGTGAACGGGGGGGTTGGGGCAGAGAAGGGAGAAAACGGAACGCGGAAAGCGAAGAAGAATATAGAGGCGCGCGCGTACGTTTAAGTATACGTACGTGCCTACGCGTCTTTTTATTCTCGTGGTTGCGCGACGGATAGCGGCAGAGGGACAGGACAGGGTAAACCTCCCTCTAGTGATCTACAGAAGTCAGTACAGCGTGGTCTAGGGGTTTCGCGTTTCAACCACCCTCTTATATACTAATTATCATCGTCGCGCAGTCTCTTGATGTAAATGCCTGAATGCACCGGGCGTACCGAGAGGAACGGGTATCGCGGGGCGGTTGCGGCCGTGGCGGTGGTGCCGTTGCCGTTGCTGTTGCCGTTGCCGTTGCCGGCGGCGGAGGCGGCGGTGCTGCCGGTGGTGCGAGAGAAGAGCCAAAGGAAGGGAAGAGACTTGCACGCGTATTTTATATAAAAATACAGACGGCCGCTTCGTTGCCTCGAATACGGCAACTGCCGAATCTCCTTTCCACCGTCCTGTCTTCTTCATCCGCGTATACCTCTGCCTTCTTCTCTCCTCCCTATCTCCCTCTCTATCTCCCTCTCTATCTCTCGGCACGAGCTTGAAACGGGTTAAGAGAACCCAACACTCGAGGGATACGCGTTTAAAGCTAAAGAGGATGTCGTCGTTTCCCGAGACACGCTTCTCCTCCGACTTTCGATCGTTCAGACTTTCGAGCTGCTCTTCGGCGAGTTCCTCGTGGAAGCTGCCGTGCGCGAGCTCCCCGAATCACCCGTCTACCTGGCCGCTGCAACGCCCCGGCAAATTCGAACGAAAAGAAAGGGCGAAAGGAGAATGGGATTCGTCGGGTAAATGGTTGGAGCGAAACGATTCGGTGAAATGGACGCGGGACGAAAGGCAAGGAGCCAGGGATTCGTGCAAACGCAGGCGTCAAGGGGAGGAACGCAGCTCTAAATTGCGGCCGATATTAAGATCCCGCGATTACGCGAAACTGTATGCAAAACAATTCCAGCGACCACGCACGAACGCGGAGGTTGCCCCGGACTCTATCGCGATTCCGCTTTACGGATCACCTCGCCCGGTCGAGACCGTACCTCCGGCTTTTACCGGACACGTCGGCAGCCTTCCGAGATGCGATAGATTTTCCCCGACATCTGGTGAAAATCGGACAGCTGGCGAGTGCCGCAGAATGGAGCGATACTTCTCGCGGCGCGACACGGGCAGCCAGCGTGTTATTACTTTATCGGAGCTAAACCGAGGCGTTTTCGAGGAAAGTAATTCCCACTGGCCGTCACGCCACCTTCCGCGTATTTCCAGTTAAGCAAACGGAGTTGCATCGTACACACTTGGCGAGCGTAATCGGTGGCACTTGTCGCGGATACTTTTCGTTCGTAGCGAACGCTTTAAATAGCGTGCCTCGAATGCACGTCCACAGTGGAAAATGCTCGGAAAGTTTATTCATTGATTGGCCTCGCGCGTGACTCGGATTTTCATACGCGAACGAGCGCGCATCTAAGAGCGGATCGCGGGAAAGGTGATTGCTCGGAACGCGAGGTTTCGCCGAAACTTTACAAACGTACAGAAGTGTGTGTACAATAAATTATCGCGCGCATGCCTGCCAGCACAACCGCGCCAACAAATATGTGCCGGAGCGATAAGCGACGGCGAACAAAGTTGCGGGATCTCGGCGGACTCCTTTTTCGAGAAACGTTCCTGGCGTCGCAGGCCGAATTCAAGGAGGCCGAATCCAAGGAGGCCGCGAGAGAATCGCGAAGCGTTCGCGGGACAGGACGAGCGTTGACGGGCATCTCGAGCAAGAAGGAGCTCGTTCCGGGTGCTCGGTCATTACGCAGATATTATTATCCGTGCGAGACAATAGCCGATACACATCGATCCGACAACGTCGAACGATAACGGAAAGGGAGGCCGCGCGTAACAGAACTGTCTCATTAACAAGTTGCAATGGAACGGCCGTATCTATTGGTAGGTTTCTGCGCGTTGCAAGAGCAACGGGCGCACCACCCTTCGTTCTCTCGCGTGTTTCATGAAACGAGAGGCAAGGGATAGCGAGCAGGAGGAAACAGGAAAGAGGACCGGGTGAAAGGAAGGGATACGGGTGTGGGAGATGTCGAAGGGGAGGGTAAACCTTGGAGAATAGACGATACGAAAACGAGCCGAACGGCCGATGAACGAGCGAGCATACGTTGCGATACGAGAGACCGGGGAACGAATGCGCGTACGTCCGATGGATACAACTTCGCCATCCGCGCATCGGGCGGCATTGTACACGCGCCATTGAAAACAACGAAACAATGCGTCGAAGCCAGGTTTTGTCCCGTGACTTCTCGCCCGTTCCGAAGCAGACCGCAGCCCGAAAAGGAATCGGGCGACGCGCACACAGGCACACGCGCACCGATGCGTCTAGCCCAGGGTGTCTACATACGCGAAATCCCTAACGAAGCTCCTCCGATGCGTCCATTGTCTATCTTCGACCGTCTTTTCAATTTTCGCCTTCCGCCCCAACCCAAACCTGACCGTCTGAAACTACGCCCCGCTGCTTTCCAAGCTCGGCGCGAGCAAGTTTGCCGCCGCAAGCGCGTCGCCAAGCGTCTTTCCTCCGCTGCCCCCTTGCCAACCATTCGCTCGCGGATTAGCGGACACCGCCGGGAGGGCCTCCGCGATTTTCTGCGGAGAGCATCGTAGTTCACGATTCGCGATCGTTAGCCCCGCAAAACGGTCGGATTATAAACGGCCGGCAAACTCTTTTATTTTATTCGCTCCTCCCGCGCGAAAAATCGAGCGTCGCCCCATTCCCCCGACTGCTTTTTCCTCCGTCGCATTTTTATTTGCTCCCCCGGCCGCGGCGAGCCGGCGATTCCGATGGCTATCGGGAGCACCGTAATTGGTCGTCATTCGCGGCGAATTGGCCGCAAAAAAGGAACGAACCGATGCTGTCGCGGCGTGGCCGTAAGAACGTCCGCGGATCCGCGAGCAGTTTTTCGACTACCCGTTCAAGCGGACACGCGCGCGTACATGTTCGCAGCGCGGTTCCTTCCGGCTCGCTTCTCGCGCGTTCCTCGCAAAAACTTCGTTTCCAGCCGCGATCGTATCGCTCGCTAGCTTCGTCTAAAGGGGAAAGGAAGCGGGCAAGCGGGAAAGGCGAAGGAGAGGATCCTGGGCACCAGCGACGCGGAACCGGGAGAAGAAAAATATCGGTGAAAATTTGATCGGCACGGGCGGACGGCCACGCGATCGAGGCGGTCGAGGCGCGATGAAAAGACAAGAGCACGGTGCACGGGCTTAATAGCGAATTAACGGCGGAGCGTTATCGCGACAGCTGTACATACGCGCGGGCGGTATATAGACCGGAAGCTTCGGCTCTGACTCGTGACGACGGAACTCGCAAACGGGTTAAAACGCCAAACTGTTTTACCACGACAACGTGCTAACGATTAACCCAGCCGGCACATGCATCGTCATACCGCGCGCGATACTGCATTGTACACGCGTGTACAGATTCTCTCTTTCCGTCGCGCCCGCTTCCTTTTTCCCTCTTGCTCCGCTCGCATGCGACCTCTGCCACTGTCCGGCATAAACGCGCCCGCACCCCTTGCATACCCAGCGCGTCGCCCCTCGCCCCGTTCGCTCGCTCCTCTGGCTTCCGGACTCGATTTTCGTCTCTATTCGGTTCATCGTCTCTTTCGCACCAGCCGAAGCGTGTCGTCCTCCCCAAACCTCTGTATCGCGCCTCGTCCGTGCTGCACCGGTCCCTTTCCATCTCCCCGCCGCCCGACGCCCACCCTCGCCACCTCCTCCGCCCCACGACCCTGCCGTTCTCGCAGCGGCCTCTCTTTCACCCTCGAGCGGGCCTCTCTTCCTCCCTCGTCGGCCCCAACACCCGATACTCGACACCCGATACCTAATTATGTTAAACGCTTCCGGATTTTGCGGCCGGATTATGCGGCCTTGTTGCCCTCGCGCGACTCCTCTCTCCGCGCCACTATTTCTGCGCTTCCTCTCTCGTTCCAGCTCGCGACCGCTGCCGCTGCCGCCCTTTTTCCCACCCAAAAGGATTTGTAGCTGCGAGCTTCCGCGTTAAAATCGCCGAAAATCATCGACTCCGGCTCGCGTCCGCTGTCCCTTTTCGCCTTCGCGATTTTCCCCGCCCGCCGCCGATTAATCGGTCGTCGCGTTTCTTGGCAACTGGATTATGGGGGGAAGGGGAAGCGGGAGCATCATTTTTCCCGCGACAAAAGAAGCTCGAGGAACGGGGGAAGAGAGATTCAGTGTTTGGACGGCACGCGAAACGTGGAATACTGGAGGCACGCCGAGCGATGTCCCAAAAGAATCCGCGGCAACGGTGAAACAAAGGGGTTGGCGCCGAGCGTTTTAATTTCTCGGTAATCGCGAGGCAAGTTTCGCGCGTGCCAGATTCCACCCTTTCGACGCGACGCGACGCTCGCTCGATTCGTTCCCGCCGTTGGCCCTCGACCGTCGAAACCGACGTGCCGCCGAGCTGCGATTCTCCTAAGGATGTTTTCCCACGCCACGAATCGTGCGCAAAATTCTTTCCCATCGCCCCTTTCCCTCCTTCTCGCCCTTTCAACTCCACCTGCACGCGAACGGACCAACGAACCACCGAACGTTTCGGTTTCACTTTTGTATCTCTGCGAGTCTCGAAGAATTTCGCTGTCTTTCGATTCGCCTCAAATATCTTGCCGCGATACGCGATTGCAAGGAAATTGATTCGTCTCAACGCGCCGACGACCTTCCGTGGAAAATGATTCGATGTAAATTTTGCAAGCGGCTATTCCTCGGACACGGCCGGATCGATCGCGTCCTTAAAACTTGAGTAACGTATTTAAATGAACAAGTTAATAAATAGCATTTTACCGCTGCGCCATTTACCTACAAGGCTGACCTGAATCCTCCAGACATTGATGCAATCAAATTCTTTAATATTGCAACGGCTATTCGATTCCATCTTCTTTCGCGTCGCCTGAAAAAGCTTTATGCACTCGGTTATTCGTCTCTTCCTATTCCTACGAGGCACGGCCTCCGCGTTGATCAGGCGTATCTTTCCACGCCGGCCGTTTCTCGAAGCTGCCTCCAACTTTTTTCCCCCGTACCTAATCGGTCGTCCGGGGAAACGCGTAATGCAAAGTCGACGAAAGAAACGGAAGAGCCCCGTTTCGCTGCGATATCGTTCGTTCGAAGACGAGGGTACTTACAGCTGGCGTGTACTCGATAACGAATCGACAATACTGTATCGGAGGTCGAATTTACGGTTCGATTTAGATAATGCCCGTGACACGTTGCTGTGGAACGATGATACGCGAATATCGCGCGAGTCGGAGGATTATCGCGAACGTTTCGGTTTAGTTTCGATGCGGCTCTCGATACGTACAACTCGCATCCCGCCCGCGTGTCCCTCGCGCCCTTTCTATCATCGGCGTTTCCGGCGCGTTAGCTTCGAATCGCGATAAAATTTGCGGAAGAACCGTCGGAGGTAACTGGCGCGTGTCTACGGCGAGAGGCGGGGGCGGAAAAGCAGCGTCGCTCGGTCGTGCTAGCTTTTCTCTTCCCTTTGCGTCTCCCTTTCCCCGCTCCGTTATTCGCGACTTCGCGCTACAACGCGAGCCGGCACAACGCACTGGAGTGGGTTGCGCGCACAAAGTATTCAGAAATAATTAACGTTTGTGTCGCAGCACAGTCGCAAAGCTGCCAAGGAGCCGGCGTCGCTGGCAGCGCGCGACTTTTCCCTCATCCATCCCCTCTAATCGGGACGGCACGGTGGTCGTTGCGGTTGCGGTTTGGGAAAACGAGCGCGTCGGGGCGACGGAGGGACAACGATCGGAAGATACCGTCCCTGTCCGAGAAAGGAAGCGGTCGGTTCGGTCGTTTGTCACAGTGGCACGCGCGCGGACGCGATCCCCGATTCTTCGGGCTCGTTTTAATTGTCGACGACCGGTCAACAAGGCGTAAACGTTGGCGCAACACGTGTACGGCAGCGTTAATTGCCCGATAAAAATCACAACACGCCAGCCGAGGCAAAGCACCGAGGCGGCGGTAGCGCAGGTCGCGTGGTCGTAAAATTAAAAATGCCACGCTTCCGTCGAGGCTCGCGTTAGTCGACCATTAATTCATTAATTATAAGGGCGCGTGGTGTGTGTCGCGGCCATGCAACGCTGCTCAAAGCTGGATCGCAAACGGTCCGTCCCTTTTTCGGCGTTTCTCCTTTTCTCGTTTTCCCCGCTGCGCTTTTCCCTCCTCGACGAACCGGCGAACCTCGCCGCGCTGCTCGCGAGCTTACTGAAAAAACGACAGCCGAACGCGACGATCGAGAGTCAGGTCGACGACGCGAAATTAGTGCTCGCGCGCATCTCCAACGGGCTCGCGAGCAAGGCGACGGGCGAGGCGGCCGTGTCGATTTTCCTCGGACGACTCTGGAGCGAAGAGTCTCGCACTTGCAACCGTTTTTTAGGGTCGTTCGCGAAAATACCTCGTCGAGTGAACACCTCGAACGAGTCTCTCGTCTGGCGAAAGAAGCAGCCCCGTTCCAACGTTAAACGAACGAAGTCGAAACTACGACGCAGGCTCTTTTGGCACGGACGCGTTCCTCGCCACCCCCCCTCTGCCGTCGTGGATCTTTTCACGGCGCGCCGCGACGGAGGGGTTCGAGCGAGCCGAGGCGAGCGAAAGCGGTCGGGGGTGGTTTTACGACGAGCGAAACGCGCCGCCCGTTCCTCACCCTCGGGCTCCGGAGCTAGCTCGCTCGCTCTCCTACCACCGAGACATAAACTTTATGGTGTTTATGAATATTTATATTAATCTACATTTTATGTCAGCGTCTACACGGCCTGGCGAATGGAGTGTGCGCGCGGGCGACGGGGAAACGGGGGAGGAAACAGAGGAAAGCGACGAAAGAAGGGAAGTCGCGGAACGACCCAGCCCCGACGAAGAAAAAGGACCGCAACGAGGGCTGCAGTTTTATTCAGGCGACGAAGGAGATATACATATATATATATATACCGGGCGATGAAAAACTTGGGCGATAATTTACATCGACGGGCATCCGAGCGTTTGCGCGGTAATCGTTCCTTCCGCGAAACCGAGGCAGAGGGGAGACGAACCTATCGCCCAAACCTTCCGCGAAAGGGTTGGAGACGACGCCGCCACCTTCGACGCGGGTGCCCTTTCTTACCGCGTTCTCCGGTGTCCTCGCCCCGAGGACACCAGAGGACGGGAACGGTAACGATAACGGGACGGAGGAATAGAAACGGGTTGGCGTTGCGCGAAGGTGAATGGTAACGGTAACGATAACGGTAACGGTAAGGGTAAGGGTAACGATAACGAGAAGGACGCCTGCAGGATGCGAAAAGCGGCGGCGGGCCGCCGCCGTCGCTACCGCCGCCGTCGCTACCGCCGCAACAGGAAGTCTTCGGTGTTCGGCAACAACGCCAGATCGATATACCTCGAGGAGACTAAGGCTCCGCCAATGGCTATTATCTAACGCGTATATATGCATCGCTCCGTGCATTGCTCGGTACACTGAATTCCCCGTCCACAAATACGCGCGCGTATGCCTACGCGTTACTTGGGCACATCGCGTCCTCGCGCGCGCCTGTACGCGTGTGGAAGAGCGCGAGAACGCGCGCGTGCTCTTCGGGAGGACACGCACACCGCGGTAGCGAGTATAACTGGGCGGCCATCTTGGATATTAGCCAACCAGAACAATAGTATACACAATAGTACGCGAGCTAGCGAACAGTGTTTGGTACCACCCCGACCCTCCGAGTTCTCTCATCCCCTTGTCCTGCCAGACCCGTCCCACCTCCCTGCCCTCCACTATTCTCCACCGCCACCTTCCGCCACCTTCCGCCACCTTTCGCCACCTTTCGCCACCCGCTGCGTTCGCGATCGCCAGGATCGCCTCTTTCGCGACCCCATCCAGCCTTAACTCGTTGCCTCCTAACCCACTACCTGTCCTGCGTGCCTGCGTCTCCCTTCCGAGGAGAAGGAACAATCAGGGTCGAGCGTTCTCCGCCAGCTAACGCGAACGCCGAACGGTGCTCCAATTTTCGGGGCAAACCTGCTCGAAAGAATTGTTTCCTCGCCGGGGGGGATGCATTCGCCCCCGTGGAACAAAGTACAGCTGGCAGAGAGTCGGGAAAGGAACTTTCGACGCGAGCGCGATACCGTTAACGGTGGGAAAAGCGCAAGGAGGAGAAAGTTGCCGAAAATTGACGCGCGTTCGCACCGTTCCTAAAGCTGCTTCTCCACCGATCGATAACGCGATCGTTTCCTCGTCCGACGCCAACGAAAGATACGCAACGGTACCTCTTGCCCCCGTGAATCCCTCGTATGCGAAGTTTCGTTACCGAGCCGTGAAACGCGCGAGCTAACTTTGCCACCTTCGAGGTGGCACGTACTTCGCGAGGCGACGGAAGACAGGGTCGCGACGTCGGATTATCGGATCGCTCCGCGATACTCCGAAAAGGGAATAAAGACGCGAGCGGCAGTTGCCGTTCGATGTTTCTTCATAGACGGTGGAAACGAGCATCGGTCGCGACTGCACGAAAAATTGTCCAGGGGTAAAGGGTGGTTGAGCGAGAGATGAAGGGCGAGGGGCAGAGCGAGGCCGAAGGAGAGAGCAGACGACGACGACGGCGGCGGATGCATTTTGCACCGACTGTACATCCTATTCGCGCACGTGAATATATTAGGGTGGTTCTGCTCCCCCTTGGAACTCAAACACATACAAATTAACGATATTACTCGTACGTACGCGTGCTTACTGTCTGCACAAGTCAGAGGGAGACGTAAAGCGCGGCTGGTACGGTGTGCCGTATAACGCGCGCGAAGGGGTGGAGCGGTCTACCCGCGCGCACACACGATCGTGCACGCTTTGTCGATCGGCTCGGTGTGCGTGGCCCGCACCACGGGGATGAAATATTATAATACGTCACTTGGCAACTGTGCCGCGCCATCGAGCGGTGTATACCAAGTTTCAAATACGCTAATTCGAAAGCCACCCCTCGCGCGTTCCCTGCAGCGCAATCGGAGTCACGGGACTTCTTTTTCGCTCAACCCGTCCCCACCTTCGCGACCGCATCGCCCCATTTACGATGCGGTTACGCGTCGCTACAGAATCCGCGCGGCAGACTTTCGCGTGGAAACGAGCGCGGGGGAAAAGTCCGCTCGAAAAGCGGGGCGAGACTGGCGGATGGATTAAGAAATTGCGCCGATAAATTTTGACGCGGACGCCACGCGCCGCGTTTCTCCAAGTTATTCGGCGGCGTCGTCTTTTATCCGGGTGCACTTTAAACGCCGAGTTTTCGCGAACCTCGAGGACGACAGTATTTTACACCCTCTTCTCTCCGGTGTCTGCGCTGCTCGAACGAGCCGGCCAAGGGGGATCGCAACCCTACTAGAACCACTCCGACGAGGAACGCGCGCGCTAAATTTACCACCGCGAACTTGAAGTGCACTAGCGGCCACGGCTGCGGAAAGCTATTTGATACGCGACTCCTCTAATTTACTCTCGAGTAAAAAAGATTCCGCGCCGGCAACTTTCTTCGTCCGGGCTTCGAGCGACGGTACGCCGCGTCTACACTCTGTCGATCGAAAGACGATCCGCGTCACGATCGACCCGTGAAACCCGACAGCCTCTGGTGGAACTCGAAAGCGGCGAGAATACTTTCCGCGAAAGACGCCCGGTATACCGTGCCTATCCGCGAGGGTGTGGTTTGATTAATGACCTATTCGATAGCCCTTCTCCGCCTCTCGTGCGGGGATGCCTCGCATTGAACGTACTATCGAATTCTACGTAAATACACTCGTACGGGAACGTAAGCTTGGCTCGTCGGCGTAAATGCGCCTATCTACTCGCTCTCGTCCGCTCGGAGATGGGAGAACGAGCGAAGGGTTGAAATGGGGTTCGAGGGCGAGAGAGAGAGAGAGGGAGAAAGGGGGACGGGGACGTGGTGAGGGAGAGGGGAATGGGAAAGGAAACGAAGAGGAACAGAGAAGTCGCGCACTTATGTAGACGCGATGCGAGTACAGCGAAATGCATTAATTTTACAGCGAGGAATATTCGCAACTTTGGCAATTTCGGTGCGTTCGAGCAGCGTCGGCCGGCCGATTCGCGATCCGCTCTGCAAAATACTTTGACAAATTTGCCTCGATATCTCTGGAAACTCTGCTGGCAGGCTCGAGCGCTCTCTAATCGAAAGGAAACATGGCGTCGCATATAAATAAGAATTTATAGACGATGAAAAATGCGGACGAAAGTTGAAGTTTCGCTCGAGTTTCCCATCCACCCTTCTGCCCGCCACCTGCCTGTCCCTCACTCTCTCTCTCTCTCACGCCCGAACAGCACCATCTCCCTCCACCCCCGTCTCTTATATAGTCCTCCTTCTCCTTTCTCTCCCGCTACACGCCGTGTCCCGCACCCCCGCCCCGACCGTTTCGTTTCGTCGTCCTTCTTCTCCCGCGTTCTCGCGGCAGAGTCTCGCCGAGAAAGAAAGGGAGAATTTACGGGACGGAGTAAAAGTTTTGCGCGAAAAGCGAAAACTCTCGCTAATGGCTGTTTTTCTTGAGCGGAATACTTAAAAAAAGGGAGAGGAGAAAAAAAGGACGGACGAAACGGAGGAAATAAAAACGAGAGAGTTACTCGGCACCAACCACCCTGCCGCCCTTACCCTCTTCTTCGCTGTTCGCGGAAGAAGTAGGAAGGCGTAATTTGCCGCTATTAGGCGACACCCTTCCTTCCTTTCTAGTTCTCGTTCGCGTTCACGCGTCGGCTACGTTGGAGGGCCGCGATCGAAACCGCGTTCCTTTCGACGAATCGCTTCTCGAACGTGCGCCGATCCCATCGCCGAGGAAACGGAAAGGAGGAGGATGTCTCTATAGGGGAAAAGGCGAGAAATGTTTGTACCAACGGCCGTAGCTCTTGCGCAATTTTGCGACAACTCTAGAGCAACGCGGACTCGCCGAGCGAGCGAGCGGGCTTGCTCTCGTCGGCGAGCAACTTTAATTATACGGCTTCGGAACGAGGAGAGCGGTTCGATGCTCGACCAGCATATCAAGATAATGGCTTCCATCGGGCGATGGTTCGTATATACCAATCCGCGGTAAGGGGTTGCGCTTGATTTCCATTGCATCGCGTTATCCCTCGCCGGCCGACCAGCCGACCGGAATGTTCGCTCTCTCCACGCCTCGGCGTCGCGTCGTCTCTCTTTCCCCCATTCATTCTCTCTCGCACCCCGTGCTCCGAGCGATAGATGATTTTCCGAAATCTTCGAGCCCGGTAGGTCCCGAAAAATCCGCGCAACCGTATCTTGCACGTATCGCGCGTCCGATCGCACCCCTTGCTCCAAAATCACCGAGCGCCGAGGGAAACGTTGGCCAACGATGTACATACGTGATATTTCCGCGGAAGATTATCGGTGAAAACAATTAATTGAAATGCAATTTTATACACGTCCGTTATACTCCGATTGCACCGGCACGGAACTTCTCCTCTTTCTTTTCGTCTTCTCGGAAGAAATTAATTTGCCGCGATATAATACCCACGCCGACCGAGCGGCGAGTCGCGAAAAAATTTCGCCGACGGGAAAAGGGAGGCGAATTTTATTTCAGCGATGAATGTTTCAGAGGAAAGTTTGCGATACGAATATAAATTCTCCCGTCGTTGCCGCGCCAACCGGCTGCTACCCGATACAGTTTCGTCGAACACAAAATTTCGATCGCCAATTACGAATCCGAAAGGAATTCGTCGCCGTTTCGTCGGGTACATACGGATATAATGAATAGGACGTTAGCTCCCGCGAACCGCGATACCCTTTCGCATCGTTGCTTCGCTCGTAGAATAATACGGAATTCTTTTCCCGATTTCTACGAACGACAGAGAGATAACGCTTTCCACTGCAAGTTTCATGCCGCTATAACGCGGACAATATTAGAACAAAACGTATGCGGGGGGGAGGACGAGGGTGGCATACGTTGACGCACGTCAATTTGACGCGCACGCAATACGTCAAATTTGCCGCACCGCGCCGGATTCGACGCTTCAAACGTACTCCCTCTCTCTATTCGATTCTATTCTATTCTATTTTCTCGCCCCGTTCCTCTCTTTCGTCGCAACCATACGTGCAATATGTCACGCAGCGCTCGAAAACAGGATCTTAGCGAAAAAAAAGTCGTCGGGAATGAATTGAACGAAATCGTTGACCGCAACGTTCCAAAGAGATGGCGCGAAGCGGTTCTGTCGTGACGAGCTAGAGGGTTGAGGCTCCATAGAAGAAACAATCGCGATCTCACGTTCCGAAGGAAAGGGAAAGATCCACTTTGTGTACCATTTCAATTCTACCCGGGGGAAGCTGCTTATAATTTTCCAAAGAATAAGCAGAATCTCCGATATCCGACGTAGCGGAAGATAATTAAATGCTTCTCCGGTGTATCGATTCACGGAAAGAAGCTCTCCCTTTCCTTTCGCAATCGCGCACCGAGGGCTGGACACCGAGGTGCGGACAGGGGCGGGTGACGAGAAGGTGCCACAACAGCAGAGACAAATCTCTCCGAAGCGATATTAATCCGTAGCCTGTAATATTTTCTAACCCAGACCCCGGTATATTTCCGTCGTGTCTGGTAATAATAACTCCCGGTCCTCCTCTCGACAAATGGTGGCGGCAGCGAGCCGCGGCGATTCGAAACGTCGCGCGACGTTCACGTGCTCCAGGTTCGAAGAGGGTAGGAAGTTTCGCGGAATCCATCGATCATCCGGGAAGTTTTATTTTATCAGAGGTCGCGACCGATCGGAAAGATGCCAGCGACGTCGAGAGGAGGGCAAAAAGGAAGCGGATCGGGGGGGAGGCAGAGGTGGAGGATAGGCAGGGTTGGGGCAGGGGGCAGTGAAAGAGGAAAGACGTACGAGGAGCGTAACGCGCACGAGTGCCTGCTCTCTGCACGACGGAAAGAATCCGTAGTGTAAATAAAGACCCGTTCGCAACGCTGGCGAATGTTTGCCGAATGCATTAAGGCGGTAAGAGCAGTGCCCGGCGGATAGCTCGTGACGCGATGTATCGTGGAGCACGCGGGCCGAGGATGCAAGGGAGACAGAGGAGCGTAGGAACTGTGCTGCGGAGCCGAGCTAAGGGACGCATGGTTAAAAGGGGCCAGGGGATCGGCGACGATGCGGCTTAAAGCTTCTGTACCGCTCCGAAGCTTAACGTTTCGAGGGGAAAAGGGTTGGCAGGGCGCACGAATGACATGGTCTCGCCTTTGGTGCACGCTCCTCCATCGAACCTAGCGAACGTAGGCATATATCCGGCAAAACAGAGAGAAACAGAAAAAGAGAGCGTACTCTCCCTCCCTCCTTGTCTGTCCGCCGCGCTCCGCCCTTTGTCTATGTCTTAGGGCTTACATATAATTCCGTGTTTGCAAAAAAGATTGGAAACCTGTATCCGGCAGAGTGCGCCCTCGTTCCATTCTCCGAACGTCCGCGTGCGGATTTTTAATATGTCGTGCCGTATGTGGATAAACGCGCTAATACGAGAGAACGCGACAGAGACGCTCGACAACCTTCTCCACCCCTTTGCCCTTTTCCTCTTCCGCGCGTACCCTTCCGCCTTCCCCTCTGCTCTATCGTGGATCACCGACGAAGCCGGCATAATTAAAAATAGCTCTATTTTAAAATGCTGATCGCCCAGCCGTCCCCCGACCTCTCCTCGCCGTCACCGTCGCCCTCGAAATACCCCGCAATATACCGGAGCGCCGCGGCGTTTAGTCGGTTGCAGGGTACGCGTGTGTTCCGTGCCGTGTAATTGCACGATCGCGAGTTTGCAAGACCTCGCGGTTTCGCCTCAATTTCGCGGCCGACTCGTCGTCGCTTTTGTAAGACGACACCGCGAAATGAAGTCTGCCCGGCTCTCGTCTTTCCTCGCCTCGACGTTTTTTCCACTGCAAAGCATAGCGCTGCGTTCGACGGCGTCGACGCGTCCAGCCCGTTCGAGAGCTCATTTTCTTCCTCCCCGTCGGCCCTTTCTAGCTCGAACGTTGATACACATATTTCCCTGCATCGCGACACTGCAACAAGCGAGGAAGAGACGGAGGGGTCGGCGGCAGCGAAAGGGGATGGACGGAGAGAGGAGGAGAAAGGGTGAGGAGAAGAAGAGAAGGTGGAGACCAGGCTGGATGCGGTAGGATGGGTGTAGACGATGCGGGGGAGATAGGGGGTGAGTTATAAATTATAAGGCATTAGGGGCCGGGCTGACTCCGGTGGATGTGCTCGTCGGATGTGTAAGGGGATGATTATGCCTAATGGTGAGATATTACCCGACTGGTATTACTTGGACACGGGCGCGGCCGTGTTCTAATCTTTTCGACAGGATTTCCTACTTTTCCGCCATCGTGTGCCTCCTACGCTGCTTCCGTAGACGAGCCAGCGAAAAAAATTATTCGTCCGCGGACCGTCGACAACGCAGAGGGTTCTGCTGTTCACGGCTTGCTTACGACCATCCCCCGGGACAGAGGGGGAACGAGCCGTGTCTCCGAAAGAAACATGCCCACCGTGGTCCGATAGCCGACAGATGCCACGGCTACAAAAATTCTCGCGATCTCTCAGCTGACCGGTCGTCGAGTTTCTGCGCGCCGTTTTTCCCCCTTGCTGCCTAGAAGGGTGAAACCACCCCTCGAGGTGGCGGCCGAATTCGAAACGCTCCTCCGCGGACAACTTCTTCTCGACCTCGATGGCTACCTTCCAGAGGATCGGCGAGCACGAGAAATCGATGGATCCTGAACGAAAGAGAGATGGGCGGAGGAAAGGAAAGGTAGACAACGAGAGGGAGAGCGATACGATGGAAGAAAGAACTCGGGTTGGCATTGCCGCACCCTGTTGCGGGTGGAGGCTCTCGAGAATCGTTTTAGAGCTATATATTCATAACCGTGGAAGGGCAGTTAGACCACCCGTTAGCTAATATCTATTTCCTGCAGCGCCATTTCTCTTTCGTTCGTAAAACGCGACCTCCGCTCGATGGGTGCGGCTGACACGCGCGGAACACGTAATACATACGTACTTATCGTGGTCCCACTTTAATGCAGACGTTCGCCGTTTACTTAAGAAGAACGAGCAACGGACACACGTAACGGGATATCGGGACATCGACCGGCCGCAGCGGAATTTCACGCGCCTCTTAATTATTTGCTCGATGCCGATTTCTTTGTACTTTCTTTTTATTCCTCGCGGCGAATAATTCGTCGCGTCGAAAGTCTGGCTCGCGTTTCCGACGAATACAAGGGGGCCCGTTTTTCGAGTCGATGCGTCTCGAAGAAACCTACCCCCTTCGTACGAAATTCGTCCGATCGGCCAACCTGCTTCGCGATAACTCGCCAACAGATTGAATCTCGCCAAGATTTTCTTTTAGCGATGTCTCGAATCAATTTTAAACGACTTTCTCTCGATTTAATTTCATTTCGTTTCATTTTCTCCGCCCGGAAAAGCCATCGACAACTTCAATTATTCGCATTCGTAGGATTTGTCGTAGGACAAACGCTTTTTTGCAGTGGCCAAAGAACGAGGGGAGACCGCGCGAACGACATGAGCGACGTCGAAGAAAACGTCGCGTGATTATCGGCTTCGGTTCTCGCGCCTCCGTGAGAATCACTTGGTCATACAAACTCGAGGTTACCGTCGGAGAAGCGCAACGTTATTTATAGGCGTGCCAACGACCACTCGGCTCGTATCTCAGATACGAATCGACCATTTTCTAATTCAGTTCCGTCGTTTTGCCCTCGTAAATCAAGAGGGCCACGCTACCGTCCGTCTCCCCCGCGAATCACCGATCACGATTAACGATTCTCCAACTAATGCAGAGCGCGTCACGCGAAATGTTGCGAACGTTGCGAACGTTCATCTCGACGGACCGATCGACAAAAATCGAGACCGCCGTCCACCTCCGCTCTTCGACTCGAATCGTGCTCCAGTTGGCTCGAATCCACGTCACGCGAACGAAAACGTTCCAACGTACGTATACGTAGCTTCGTACTTTGAACATTGGCTTGCCCGTTACCCGTTACGCGTCCAAACTTGTCCAGCGTAAGGAGATCGCCTTCCCCTCGGATACCTGTCGCCGTCCGTTACACGAAAAACGATAGACGAATGCGCGCAGCAAGGTGTTCAAGGTGTTCGATCCTCGCCGAGGACTTCGCGGCCGACGTTTGCACTAGTGAAACATTCTTGAGAAGATTTCGACTGGAGTCTGTTGAAGTCTCACGATTATAAGACTACGGGAACACGGAACTGACCTATGCGCGCTTCACGACGAATGCACGAGCACGCGTTCAACCTAGGCGTTCAACCTCGCGTCTCGCGAGGTAGATGGACGCGATTACGTATTCGATCGAAACTTCGCTAAATTGCTTTGGCGGGAGAACTATGGAACGAGTTAAAGATTTCGGAAAGGGTGGAAGAAGTGGCACGGAGGAAAGGCCCGGCGCTCGACGAAACGATAAAAGGTGAAGCGACGAAAGACCGAAGCGGCGTAAAATTGGCGAGAAGAATCGAGGGGTGCGAGACCGAGCCACGGGGAAGGTAGACGCACGAGTTGTAGGTGTTTACACGGATCTGTGTGGCCGTGTACTCGCAGCAGGTGAGACGGTGTAACAGTGTCAGGCAGGCGTACGAGAGTTGCGCGCACACATCGACCAGCCACGCATACGCACACACGCTAGGCGGCGGAACAAACTTCGACATGAATTACTTAGATTAATTTAGTTGGGCGGCAGGCTGGTTGGCTGCCGTTGTTGCTTACTCTCCGACCTTCTCTATATCGCGCCACGATACACCCCCACCGACCACCATCGTCGTCAACAACACTATTGCATCCAAACGCCCCACCACCCTCGCTACCACTAGGTGCTGCTATCGATTCTAGTTCCCGCTTTCGCCTAATTTTAGAAGCCTTGCTCAAAGAATAACTAGAGTTTCTACTCGCCTCGAAGGATTTAAGAGTCCTCCCAGGAACTGCACGCTCCGCCCTCCTCTCGCCACCCTCCGAGCATCGCCGGTGAAAGGCTCGAAACTTCCACGCAAAGTGTTTATCGAAGTTTATCTTTCGATGCGAAATGTCAATGAACGCACGAATTGCGCAACCACCGTGCGCCCCGAAGGAAGGGCGACGGATCAGAGATTGTGTCCACAAAATTGTTCCCGCGAGCGTTCCCTCCGCGTACAGGTGAACGAATCGGCCGACGTACAGGTAGTTCGAATCGCGAGCCGCGACAAATTCCACAGCGGAATGTTTTCTCCAGCGCAGCGCAGAAACGTTTTACCCCGAAGGTTTGGGAGAAGGGTGGTTTCGACGAACGACGACCCTTCCTCGATCCGCGTTCCCGCGACCCGGACCCGCGCGATCAAACGACCAAGGAACGAATAGTACCTTCAAAGAGATTCCGGCGGCCTGAAACATCGGGAGAAAAAAATCGTGACTAGTTGCCGAGATCCGAGCACGAAGAAAGCCGGCCGTTGCTCGCGCGATCAAAGTTGCAAAGAGGAAGAAGAAAAATAGGCGAGAGAATGCCGGACGACCGCGTTTGGTATGGTGCGTCTACTCGGTGTCGCGGAAATAATAGATGAACCGGTTACTCGGACCGTGCTACCAGGGGGCTAAACAATGTTTTTCAGCCACTGAAATCCCTTTGAATTTTTCATCGGCTCCTATGTTTTAACCCTTTCGCCAGGCGGAGAGGAAGGATTTTTTCTCCCACCACCCACGCGTTCTCGCTCTCTCTCTCTGTCTATCTATCTGTTCGTCCCGCGAACTCGCCCCGGCGCGTCACGCTTCTTAAATTATGTAGCCACGTAGTCTCTAACGTCTACGGGCGTGCGACGAGGCAGCCGGATACCACGCACCCCGTTCTCTTTTCTATGGCTGACAATCGACGCCGAGTAGTCATCGCGTAAACGACAGAAATTCACGGCGGTCGAAAGGAGGAACCATGTTCGTAGCCCGGGTGGAAAGTTGAGCACGGAAAGTTTGCAGGCGGCAAATGGGAGGGAAAAAAGAGAGGACTGCCCGGTATCGGCCTCAACGCGCATAAACGATTCCCTGATTTCTCCTTCATTTCGCATTAACGACGCATCGAGGGGATGAAGGACTTTTCCGATCAACGACCACCACATCGCCAAGAGGCTAGGAGAATAATGACAGGTTTTTTTAACGAGAGCGCTGTTTTTTTCCTTTTCCGCTGTTGTTTCCTCCCTCGTGTAAGCAACCGTGCAATATTGATAAACAGCGAGCTACGTATTTCTACCGGTGCATCGACGAGAGAGGAGGGTCGATGCGTGCTGGTTAAGTGAGTGCGTCGTGCGTCGCGCGTGCATGCGTGCGTGCGGTCTTTCTGCTTGCTTGGTTAGTTGGTTGGTTGGCTGGTTGGTTGGTTGGTTGCTTGCTCGCTTGCTTGCTTGCCTGCCAGCCTGCCTGCCTGCCTGTCCGCTTAGCTGTCTCTTTGCCCGATTGCCTGTCTGCGTGCATGCGCACGTACGCGACGTCATAGACGGCTGCAGTGCACGGAGGAAAACGAAGCAACAGACGGAAAGGCAAATTCTCCGGGCGGGATAGAACGAAGAGCGGAGAAGAGTATACGTGAAACCATTATGTAATTACATGTAGGACAGTCGGTCGGTCCGTCCAGCTGACGAGCGAACAAATTCGATCGGAGAGCGAAGAAACGCCGAGCTAACGGAGGACGACAAAGCCGAGCAACCGTCGAACAATGGGGCAAGCAAACCGGTCGGAGAGTAAAAGAGGGTCGAGTTGAATTTGATTTCAGAGGAAAGGGTCGATACGCCGGCGGTAGCTGCGATCGCGCGATATCGAGCTGCGTGTCGCGAGCCTTTCGCAATCCTTCTCTCACCTAGATGCACCGCAGCATCGGATCTAGCTTCTTCGATCGTTGGATTTCCTCGGCCTTGACTTTCGCCGGACGCCGATAGCCGGGCGATCCCGTTGTCGAACTCCCTCGACGGCCGGACGGCGGCACAGAGATTTATTCGTTTATTCTCGGTCGCTTTCCGTTCCGCGTCAAAAGCGAACGATCTTTCCGCGCGATCGAGCCCAACGAGAGGAGAAACGAGGGATGAAGAGGCGAAACGGAGCGAGCGAGGGAGAACAGAGGATTCATGGTACGAATCGAGGTGGCCGACGATGCGTCGGATGCCGGTCTTTGATTTCGTCCTGACGTGTAGGCATTACGGGATACGCTTTGGTCAACCTCCCGTGGAAAAGGCACCCTCCTGGTCCTGGATCTCCATTACGGTAGTCATAGCGACCGCAATTGATTCCACGGGGTGAGGGCGGTCGAAGAGAACGGAGAGAACGACCGAGCGAGGCCGAGGGACGCGGTACAAGGCTATTCTAGATAGCGGGAGCGAGCGAGAGAATCTGTCGTTTGGACCGAGACAGGGAACAGGGGCGCGAGAGGGAGAGACGGAGAGGCAGAGCGGCGGAGCGAGAAAGGGAGAAGAGGTGGAGAGGGTTCGGGTCGACCGGGAGAAGGACCGACGAAGAGATCGACAGAGGGCACGGTGTTACTATGGTGGTGTTACACGGTACTCGCTTTATCCGATACAATTCAGGCTAAATAGCACCGGTCAGTTCTATGGTGTTGGATTAGAGATACGTCGCTCGTTTGAGGCGAGGTTGGTCCACCCCTTTTCCCAACTCCCCTTTCCATCCGCCGCCCCCTGGCCACGGCGCTGCTCTCGGCGCGACTACCTCACCGTCACCGCGATTCATGACTGACCTCTGACCACCGTCACCGCCGCGTCGTCACGTCCGAATTACCTGCGTGCCACTTGCTACTCGCTATTCGCCAGCCACCGTTCCCACGTACGGCCGGCATCGCGCGCCAACGCAACGATCGGGAATCGATTCGTCGATCGGCTTTCGGGGAACGTCGCTCCACTGCTCCTGTCGGCTCGATCAAAGGCGCTCGCGACACCGGAAAATTTCTCCGTCGACCCGTTTTTGTCCCGTCGAACGTCGACCGACCGTATTCGCGCGGCGAGCAACAATTTCGATGGAAGACGCTACGGACATCCGGGCAATTCGACAATTGCGCGCGACTCGGACGAGCAAATTCGAGGATGGCGTCGACGCTATTCTCCGCGCAGAAAGAGAGCGTACAGCGATTACACGGCTACGCGTTCCGCGTTTCTTCGTTAATTATACGAGCATTGACAAACGCGGAAACGTTTTTGTTTCCGCAAGAGCGCGGGCTCGGCGGGTACCCCCTTATCGAGTGCTTGGGAAAAAAGTATCGCGTTCGAGTAGGCGGTGGGCTCCGTTATCGTTAACGCGACGATACTCGTTACCGTTTATACTTTACACGGCACACGGTATCGAAGAGTACGCCCACGCGGCGCCGTTGGGCTAGGTCGGTTCTCTAGGCGCGCGCGATACACCGTCGAGTATTTAGTAGTCGTTTGTGCGGCTCTCGGCGAAGGGTGTGCACTAGCGGGGAGCAATTGGCGGGCGTTGGCGGCAGAGGCAAAGGAGAACGGAGCGAAAGAACGGGGAAAGGAAGAAGGGAAGGAGCACGGGCGAAAGGACGGGCGAAAGCACGGAGGGCGGGGGCGAGAGACGCAACTATTGTCCAAAGTGCCAAAGTTACATGGAGCGTCGTAACTTGCATCGTATTATGTAGGTACACGCGAAGCCGCCGCATATACCTAAGGTGCACGACCGCTTAAGTTTCGTCGAGGCGCCTGCTATCTCCCTCGCGACGAGCACCGTAAACAGAACGACGTGGGGGGTGGTGGACGAGGCGAAGGAAGAAGATAGAGACGCGCGCTACGCCGCGCCGCGCCGTCCGGCCGGAACGATCGATAAAAGTGGAATTGTCATAGCACGAGATGGCAATAACGACCGGGGTACAACGGCAACGACGATAACAATGACACCGATGTTGCGCGCAAATAATCGCCATCCGGCTCTTCCTCGAGAACGCGTGCATTCCGAGAGGAGGCCCGATCGTCGCCTACCCTCGCCAACCCTCGCCAGCTGACTTCGCGTTCATTCAGCGCGACGCCCGGTCTTCGAGTCCGAATCGAGTCTCACGAGATTTGCTGTCCGTCCCTCATCGAAAACGGGCGGGGCGGGGGAGAGGGGCGACCGAGTCAAAAGGATGTCAGCGTGTCGAAAGAGCGAAAGAGGTTTAAAGGGAAGAGACTCGAAGGGCAGCGGCGATGCCGCGGGAGAGGCTGAGCGAGCGAAACAGTAACGATTGCGCTCAGGTGCGCGCGCGAGGTAGCCGCGGACGCGGACGCAGCCAGTGGCATTTTGTAAATTAAATTTTAAATATTAAAAATAGCCGGCCGCGGCCTTTCTCTCTCCTTCTTTCGCCGTCGCTGCTGCGAGCTTTTCCGAACGCCATATATCGCGGTCAGCATCTCCCGTCCTGCCTCGTAACGCTCGAAACCCGCGCGCCTCTCCCTACCCGATAACCTGCAACCCACTTACTCATTCGTCGATAATAATTGTATTCGAGGGTGAAAAATTGCTGTTCCCTCTCGTTCTCTTTTTACCGCCCAAACCCTTCCCGCGTTCGGTCGGTCGATCTTTGTCAATCTCTCGGCCGACGATTCTCTCTCCACGAATATCCTCTTACTCGCTTTTGCCGTTTGGCCTCCTGCGGTGCAATCGCGCCGGCACGACCGGGTAACCAAAGGTAGATCGGTGTCCCCATGCATACTGCAAAGTGCTTTTGATCGTGCTGGACCCCAACGGAATGAAATATAAAAATCGCAATAAAGCGCCGCTACCGGTGCTAGAATGCTCCGGTTCCGTATTCGGGATTCGTCGCGCTCTCCTTTCGACACGGCCAAATACAGCGGTGATATTACTCGCGCCGCGTCGACCAAGCCTCTGCCCGCTGTTCCGTTCCTCGTCGTCCGTCGCCGCGATCAGGCATCGCCTCTCGTCCCAAAAAACAACTGCGTCGGAATCGAGCGTCGCTCGAAATCGGCGAACAGCTAGGAGAAACCACGGAAGGAGTCCACGGAAAACGCGTACGCGACAAGCCATCGACGAAAGGGAAGTCGCGACAGCAATTTCGAATTTCGAACCAGTGACGAGTATGTACCTGTCTTCCCTCTTCTTGGCCGCCGCGCGAATTCCGAAATGGTTCGGACGTGCGTGTTTCGAATCTTTCCCTCGGCACAGTTGCATCGGGAACGATCGGTGCTCGGTACGCACTCGAAACGAAAACTCGGGGGAGGGATTCGTGAAATTTCAAGGTATCTTGCGGGTTGGGTTCCCTTCCAGGAAAAGGGGTAGCGATGAATTGTTGCAGCAGGGTGAAACGGCAATTCGCCCTCGAGGAATGCATCCGTGTGCCCGTCTGACGCGCACGTCGATGGAACGAGCACAGGGGCAGGAGATGCGCGTGTATGTACACGGGCAGACGCAACCAGACTGATAAATGATTCATAGGATATTTTTCTCTCGCAGCCTCTGGCGCGGTCTTGCTATCTCGCCTGGCACACCATTCGCGAAGGAACTGCCGAGCATTAATGCATACATATTTTATGCTTTATATTTGTTTCGTCGGACATGCGTCAGGTTTTATACGCCGCTGCGTGTAGACGCGTGCGTCTTCGAGGAGACGAATCGCTCTTTCGCTCCATCTGCCATCTGTTTCGCTCCCACCTACCCTGCACCCGGAGCATCCTCGAAAACGAGAGAACGATGCGTCGCGAGGGGGGGAACGAAATTGCTTGCGATTGAGAATTGTTCGAGGCGGAACCGAATACGGTCGAAATGGGAACGACGGAAAGGAAAGCAGGTTAATATCGTGGAAAGTTGTTCGCGACCTTTGACCGATGGCGCGGCGAATATAATATATTTTAGGATTTTCTGCCACGTATTCGCGCGTTTCTCGTGAATAGTTTAAGAGCTGTGGATGGAGAAGCGAATGGCGTTTAAAAATGTAACCGCTTGAAATTTCTCGTCGACTTCTGTATCGAGCGACCGAGAAATCGCTGCGTCTACGTTATTAATCGGTCGGATTTAAACTGGCTGGGCGACGCGCCGATTCTAGGACTACCGCGCCACGGGAAAAGGAACGTATGCAAATACCTAAGCGTCCGAAACCTCGTTTCGCTTCTATGACATCCCTCGGACGCGCTACCTTCGCGCTGCGATCGGCTGGGCAGGTACTCACCTGAAAAGCAGAAAGAACAAATATGTTAGAAAGCGCGGAAGCGTCGCGGACGTCGGCAAAGCTTTAGCGTTACGGGCGCGTCACTCTCGATATCGTCGGCGGCAGAAAATCTATTCACGCGTAGGCCGATACGGGGCCATCGCTTTATGGCGCCTGGCCGTGAGAGATTTAGCAGTTTTAATTTTGCGCCGGCACCATCGTCCACCCCGCGGCTCCCTCGTCCACGAAGAAATAACCATCGGAACAAAGACGCTTTCTCGTTACTCACCATTATTATACTACGTAACCGTAAGTGGCGGCGCGTTTAATGGGTTCGCAGTCCGCGCAAAGACTCGAGCTTGTTGCCGGTTTTGCTTTCAATTTGCGTTTCGATTAAACCGCACCGTTCTCGTTCGTTGCTTCGAAACGAACCACTGGCAGCTGTTAATTTAATCGCCGGCGCATTTCGGGCGCCCAAAGAAATGGCACCGGGCATCGAAAGAGTCCGATGTCGCGAGGCGAATTCGCGCTCGATTTCCTATTTCGTTGGAGAAACTTTAAAGATGAATGTCGCAATCACGGAGGAACGGCGGTCGTAACGGGGCGGGGAAGGGTAGCGCGAGGAGCTATGGGAGGCGAGGGGAGAGGGCAGGGGAGTGGTTGGAGGGTGGTCGGGGGGTGGTTGGAGGCACAAACATACGGGTAAGCGAACGCGAAGGGTACAGACGCATACTAGGAGGGAGGCCCGTCATAGAGCATGGCGTTCTGGCATAACTCAGAATTGCCTCGCTGCAAGGGTAGAATTGACAGCATAGCACTAACATTGTATGCACCCGCGTTATGTATTTATGTAAATGCATACTCCCTCGTCCCACGCGAAAGGCGCGCTCGCGCGCGCACCGTTTCCCTTACCCCTGTACCCCTTCTTCGCCGACCCCCGTCTCCTCCAGCCTCCTGCCGCCAAACATCCCTCCGCCTCACCCTCTTGCCGACCGACCCCCCGTTCGCTCGTTTGCGACCGGCCGATGGCAAGCTCTTGCACAAACTATACCACTCGTGGACGGAGATATATTATACGCGCGTACATAGCAATACGTACGAGTACACGTGCACGGTTCCCTGGCTCTCGCTCTATCTCTATCGCGGCGCACGGGCGGGCATAGCGAACTGCGGCGAGTGTGCGTGGAATTTGCGTGGACGTGCACGTAGACGCGCGTAAGGCGCGTGTAATCGTACACGCGTGGAACCGAGCTACCGAGCTGGCGAGGGTGGCCGCGTGTCCAACGAGGACGGACGCGGCATCGAACGAAGGGAGAAGAGAACATAAGCGCACGGGCCGGACGGGCCGAACGGGCCGAACGAACGAGAGAGACGTCGAAGCAGGCCGATCGCAGGGAGTTCGAAGGGGGATCGAAGGGGGATCGAAAGGGGAGCGAAGGGGGTGTTCACGTAAGCGGTAGCCGAGCCAAAGGATGGAGCAACGAGCCGCCGACGCCACCGACGCCACCGACGCCACCGACGCCGTCGTGCCACGCTACACGGCATATACCATACACCGATCACATTAATCAGAGGTTATTGCGCGCATTCCTAATCATCCGGGCCTCTAACTATTCCCAGATTCTGATTGGTGCATTACTCGGCATTTCCGGTATGATTCTGCATTCCAATTGGCCGAGCGAGCCGCACCGCATCTACGAATTTCAATTTACCCGCTGCCGTTGACCGAGGCCAGCCCCACGCCTCTTTCGACCCGACCGGACCCCGCCGCATCGCCCTTTTCCCTCCGCGGCTCGTTCTTCCGCGAATCGCCCCGCTCGCGACGAGCCGAGTAAGAAACGCCTAAACGGCCGAACCCCTCGGACGGGATAGAAGGGGCGAGGCAGGATCGTAAAAGTAATTTCGATTTCTGCAATTTCGACGCGACTTCGATTCTGCCTGCGATAATCACCGAGTAATTAACAATCCCAGTTTCAATTCGGCCGCCGCGGAAAATAGCAAATTCGTAATATCCTACGATATTGCGGCCCTCGTATGGCCTCCACCTCGTGGCCCCCACCACCATCCCTTCGCTGCTGGAAACTCGGTGAGCGGCGAGTATCCGAGTTACCGCCACCCCACTTTCCGCCGGTACAACAACCAGCAGCGTAGCCCGTGTTTCGAGTACGAGAGTGCGATCACCCTCTCCCTCTCGCACCGTCGCGCCCACTCTCTTGCTCGACACACGCCGCGCTGGTCGAGGAACGGAGTCCCATCGTCGCGTTTCTCTCTTCGTCCTGCGCGAGCAGGACCGCCGCGCGATTCTGCACATTTTCGAATTTCCTATTTGTAAATAAGCAATCAGGGAACGCGGCCCGCTCGGCCAGGGCCGCCAGAGGTGAGACAATTAATCATTTCAATTAACGAACAATTCGATCTCCAATCGCCGACCGAGAAGAATATTGGAAAGCCGGGGACAAACCGGAAGCTCGCGCACTCCCTCCGCCCCGCTTGTTTCTTCCTCTCCGCTCCGTCACGGCTCCGTCTCCGCTCCGTCTCCGCCGCCCCCGCGATTTCCCGCTGCCGCAGCCTGTTCGTCAACCGACCCTTCTCACGCCTCGCTGTCTCCTTCGCCCCGCTCGACGATCGTTCCGTTCGTCGCCGTTTAAATCGTAATTTCGTAATTCTTCGTACGGTTCGGGATACGCACAGTTCGCCTTGCCTCCATTATCCCCGACCGTGCGAAGCGGCTCGTCCAATTGCCGCGTTCCCAGAGCGTCGTCGTCCCAACCATTTCTCCCGACTGCCACCCCCGCGAGATAGAGCCGCAATTATCCGGTTTCGTAGGCCGATCCGACTAATACGTGACATTAGCGGAAACGCGATGCAATTTCTCGAACGCGAGCCGACTTTTTTTCCTACCAACGACATTGCGCCGGCGAAACGATACCGGCGCGCCACGCCGCTAATCAACGCCGAGCAATCTAAATTGTTATTCTTCTGGAATTACGTTTCTCCGTAACCTTTGCGCTGCTCCGTTTCTCGCACGAGAGCCCGACGAGCCTAATCCGCGCAAAGTTGCACGAAAAACGATTCGCTGCCACGTCTATCGATTCTCTACGAACCGCCGGAGTTTCTCGTCTATCGCGGTTAGACGACGACGACGACGACGACGGCGACGACGACGATACAATGGAACAGATTCGCGCTTCACCTTCTCCGACCCTCGGCGATCCATTCAACGGTTACTTTGAACGGCGGCGACGAGAGGCGACGAGAGGCGACGAAAAGTGGCGAGGGGCGACGAAAGGCGAAGAAAGAAAGTAGATTAAAGCGTCTCCAGCTCGAGCCCCTGACGCGAAAACTTGGGAAATACTGCTCGAGTATTTGCAGCGTAATCGGTAACGCGGTCGTTTCAACCGCGAAGACAAACATTCCTCGGGAGGAAAGTGCGGGGCTGTTTAAGCGTTTCGAGTCGGAAATCACGAGCGTGGTTCACGGCGATTCGAAAGTTGCGCCCGGCCACGGGTGTAACCAGGTTAGCGCCGCGAATTGCTTCGCGGTAACGGCCTGATTGAGAAAATTCTTGGCCGGCTGCGACGTGCCAGCTACGAGGGGATAGAAGGACACGGCCAGAACACCGACGAGGAGCAAGGACCGGGAGAACCAATGGCGGGCCAAGGGAGAGGAGCATCGACTATGGTGTCGGATGGTACAGGGAAAAGCATCGAGGAGAGAAGAAGGGAGAGCGGCTGAAAAACTATAAAGGTCTTGGAAGAAACGAGATAATATAATATTATTAGCGAGTCTTCGGGGGGTGGAAAAAGGAGGAAACTCGAGCGAGGAAACCGAAGGAGGGTGGCGAGGCTGGACGTCGACCGGTTAAACGATAAAAAGGTTAGCGCGGCCACAATAACGGCCGCCGCCCCGCTAAGAGGAAGCGGACGCGAAAGCGGAAGAAGATACCAGAGGCGCGCAAGAAAACGGAACGTGCTGGAGATTCCGCGAGCGTTCCTCGGGAGGAGACGAAAAGGTCGACGGGTCGAGCCGCGAACGGTTCGCCACTGGGATTTGCGACCGTTCACCGTTCACCCTCGAACCGTCGCACCTTGATTCGCTGCGCATCGATCGCGATTGCGGGAGGGCCGCGATGGCCGCCATCGCAAAACCGCCATTTTGGGTAAATCGTGACAAAGGTTAAGATATCGAGGGGTGATCCACGCGTAAGAAGGGGTCGTTCGCCGAAGCGGAGACGAGAAGGGTGGTAAATAGGAAATAAGTGACTGCCGGAGGGAGCGAGAACGGATTCCGTAGCAATTTCTCGTCTCCGCTCGTCATTGGCGAGAAATTGTCAAATCCCTGCCGCTTCGTCCCGACGCGTTCGTTTCCCACCCTTCGCTCGCCTAATCGTTCCACCCCCGTCCTCGTGTATCCACCCGTTTATCCACTCCGAGTCATAAGCGAGCGTACTTCCCGAAAGTAACGAGATTTCTCGATTATGGGTGCAAATAAAAGTGCGCAACTCGATTCCCTTTCACGCTGTGCTCTCCCGTCGACGGACACCGAACGTTCGCCGATTCGCCTCGAACGCGAAAATGTATTTATACACAGAAACGGATTGGCGAAGCAAGCGGAGAAAAGGAGGCAGAACGGGCGAAAGGGTGAAGAAACCGTGCGAGCTCTTTTAACTTTCGATGAACCGACGGTGATTCCATTGCTTTTTCACGCGATTCCGCGACTAATTTTCTGCAATTTTCTGGAACTTTCAACGACGCGCCATGACTTTGTAATACTGTCCACCGGAGGCGGATGCTCGCGAAACCGCTGACAGGAAAACCTGCTCAGGCGGTCCGCGACACCGAGCAGATGTTTTCCCCTAAAACTCCAGCGTGGCGTTTCGCTACGAGAGAGGAAGGCTCGACGGAAAGGGCAGAAGAATGGAAACGAAACGCCCGTGTCGGCGAAATATATTTATTTTTAGGGAGGATGTTGCCTCGGAGGTACACGGGGAGACACGAGATTGAAAGCGTAATAGGTCGGCCATCTTGATTTTCCAACCCTGCGTCAATTAGTCGTGGTAGGAGGGTGCGAAGAAAAGCGATGGCGTCGTTGCGGCGAGACCGGCGAGGAGAGGAGAGGCGAGGCGAGGCGAGCAGGCCAAAGCCAGCGGAGAACGCGAATGAAACGAATGCGTTAGCGCTGTTGTCGTCTTCTTCTCGCCTATACCCAATAGCGGAGAATTAAAGATCGGTTTCCGCGGCTCCCGGAAATAACGCGACCTTTCGTTGAGGAATCGGGAAATGAAACTCGTATCCTTTCAGGATTCGTGCCTGACGCGTTCCGCCTTGGAAACGCTTTTGCTTCTCCCGGCCCCTTGCGCTTTATCAGTCGGCTCTTGGCTCCACGTGTCTGCGCGAAACGACGTTACGCCATCGTCGTTCCAACCCTTTCGAATTCGTCCCCAACTGTTTCCTCGCGTGAAATCGACAACCACCGTGAAGCCCAAACTCGAAGCGAATCCCGCTCGAGCGTTGAACACGCCGGAGTATCCGATGGAACGATTACCTCGGCGTTTAACGAGGAGGTAAAGGAGTATGCGAGTCGCTTAGGGAAACGAACGAGCGTAACGTCCAAATCGCGGGGGAGGAGAACGAAAACGTGCTCGAGATCGTTAGGCGCGTCGCGACGCCTATCGCGGCGCCTTTGAATATCCGATTCCGCGATTGCGGTACGTGGTCCCACCGCCGACTCGTCGCGGAATAAATCAAGCTCGCAGGTGTCCGTGCGCGAACCAGTCACTCGCGGTTCGAGCGTGCGACCTGGCGTTAACAGCGGGTCGGTGACGCGGTCGCCGAAGGGTGGCGGCGACTTTCCCTGATGCGTCGGCGAATACGAAAATGCAATTAAGCTGAAAATATGCGGGGTCATTGCATATTTGCGGGTAACGCCGGTCGTTAGCATCGCAAAGGGAAGCGAGCCCTCTCTAGTCGCTAGCGCGATCGTTCCATTCAAATGGATGAAAAGTCTTTGGAAGATTTATCCCTTCCGCGACCTACCCCACAGGTCTACGGGCTGGCGCGTCGCGACGCATTAATGCTGTTTCGTCGCTATCCCCCTTTCCATTTGTTTCGCGCACGCTTTCCGCAGCCGCGTCAATCTTTTCCGATTAGAGTCCGTTCCCTGCATCTGGAACAGACGCGTAGCCTTCCTTCGATCGAAGGAAAGCTACGCGTCTATCGTCGCGCGAGTAACAGACTTCTCCGAGTTACGAATTGGGGGATACAGGAGGAAACTGTTGGACGACGCTCGTTTCGCCATTCCGTTCGATTCATTGCCGAGACAAGACCAATTTCTTCGAGTAATCGGTGGATCGCGATGGACGGGGCAGCTGTGTCGATCGGCAGTGAAAAATCGTCGACGCGGTGTCACCCATAACGCGCGAACAATTGCATCCTCTCGCGAGGCAATATCTGGCAGGCGAATTGCAACGATGCCCGGGACGAAAAGCTTCGGACGTCCCTCTGGTGGGACGAGGAGTACCGATTCGGTAACGAGCCTGGAATCGCCGTTAAATCCGGATCCGCGGCACTCGAGAATAATTTTTATATTAGCCCGGTGCTAATCTCGGTGTCGGTTTAATAAGTATAAACCGCGATAATAACCGTTGCCGTTTTACGTTCCGAGGCAGTGGCAAAAAAGCGAGACGGCCCGATAATTATTATTGCCCCGTTTGTCCGAAGCAACTAACGAGGTTCCAACGACCGCGGGCAATAAACGTCGAGCACGGGAGAATGGAAGCGGGAACGATAATTACGAATGTTAATTTGTCTAATAATTAACAAGATTAATAGGACGCCGCTATCCGATCTGCGAGAGTACACGTGGAAGGATCCGCGAAGGTCGCTACCATGGGAAAAGGAAAATGCTTCCAACCGAATCCAGTCCGTGACGGCGACTCGGTTACGTCTTCCACGATCGGCATGAGCCGTTTACCGCCCGTGGAATCCGGCCGTTATTTTTCGTGCGAATCCGCGAAGGCAGAGGCAACTGCGGAGGTTTCGTCGGTCCGACGACGGGAGTCACCGTTCGCAAAAAGGCAAGGAAAAACGAAAGACCGAGCAGGTCCCGCGATCGGCCGGAAGACGGGTGCGCGTTCATCAGCGGCGTCTTAATTCCGAGGACCCTTGGTATGCAGCAAAGGGGACGAGAACAGAAATTCCATGCAAATACGATTCCCCTCCACCGTCCCTTTCACCCGTGCCGCTCGACTCGCGGTAGGGACGACGGGTGCTCTTTTTTCCCTTGCTCGAGGCCGAGCGATCGCCGGGGTGGAGGAAAAAAAGAAGAGAAACGACCGCGATCGAGGGTGGCAAGAGCGACGAGGGTTACGGGAAGCAGAAAAGCACGAACGGACAAGAAGGAAAAGACGAAGGCGGAGAGGAACGGGCGAAGAAAGAGGAGAGCGAGGAGGGCAAAACCGAGTATCTTATTTATGAATATGTATGGAGCATCGAGCGAGCTCGAGAAGCTGGCTACGGGCTACTACTACCAGCAGCCGGGCATACCGAAGCTGCTTTGGCAACGCGCGCGCGCGCGCTGCGCTAGCCTAGAATCAAAGTGACATTAGCTGGAAGGTATTCGTGCTGGCGTTACGTACGTGTATATACCTTCCTTTCGGAATTAATGTCCGCGCCGCACGATATACGACCGCGTGTACGCTCTTTTTCATGCGACTTCCGTCCTACGTCGAAACGCTCGAAACGCTGTCCGCGCACCACACCTTTCCCTTTTCTGTTCCACTTGCTTCGAAGCGGACTGGCCGCCCGCGTGGTCCTCGTTATCGCCTCTTGCTCGAGGATCTTCGACCTACCTCGAGACGCATCGCTCGCCCTTCGCTTGGGCGTAATTTTTAACGGGCCGTGCAAAGTTTCTGTCTGCTACTGCGACCGTCGCCGTCGCCATCGTTGTCGTCGTTGCGCGCGGTTATATTAATATTTTAATATAAATGCAAATCGCATTAGATCGCGCTCACCGATAGGGAGAGTTAAGCTCTCGCGGAGCCCGTGGAGACGACGGCGGGTGCAGGAACGATCTGGAGACTGGGGTGGGTAGGACTAAGAGAGGAGCCGGAGGACGAGGATGAGAACGCGTCTTTCGCGCAAGTAAGTAGCTTCGTGCAACGCGCGATTTACAACCTGCACTCGCCATAGCCGCCTCTTCCGGGCGACGTTAAGGAACGGTCGCAAGATACCCAGCTTACGAACCCGCCCTTCGAAATTTCCAAACGATTCTCCCGTGTCGCGGACAGTTTCGGGCGGCGATAACAGGAACTGCAACAGCTTGCAATTTAGGGAAAAGGTGTCGAAAGTTGACGCGTTCCAGAGAGAGTGGACGAGCACGTCCAATTGCTGGCGACGATACAAAAACGAGCGTGAGAAAGTGTTCCCCCGCGGAAGACCTCGCAAAGGGGTGGTCGATTGGAGCAGGGAAATCTCGGAAAACCCATGGACGAGTAACCAGGAGTTCGCCTCGCAACCGTAACCATCCGTGCGAGTTATTAATTCCGGCTTGCGATGCGCACTGGGTTCGGGGTGCAGCGTCGGTGCTCTTGGCCGAGTAGACGACGCCGTCATCCTTCACCGTCCTCGTCCACGTCCTCGTCGGCGTCTACGTCGTCGGAGCCACGGCGCCGTGACGCTGTCGACGCTCTCGTTGCCGATGCCGTCGTTGTATTCGCGAGTTGCAGCCACAACTGCATTCTACACGGAATCTACCAACTCGCGCTTTCCCATTTACGCGAGTCAGCGATGCGCGATGCCATTCACTGGCGAAAATATGAAAACCCCATTATGCGGCAACCCGAGCTGTTGCTTTTTGTAGCACCCAGCCTCTACCCCCGTACCCCCTGCCGGTGCATCTCTTTTCCCCGTCTTCTTCGCGTTCCCTCGCTTCTATGCCCCGAACGCGCGACACCGTGCGTGGATACGCGTATGGATTTATCGTATATTTCCACGTTGCACCTAAGTCGGGGTGCCCGTGTTTCCCCACTCTGTTCCCCCTCGACGTTGTGCTCGCGTCGCAGCGATTTCGACGGCTCCGTTATTTCGCCCGACAACCGGAAGCAGCCCGTGCCAGAGCGCGTATTTACCCCCGAGTCAAACGCGTGTCGCCGATCGCGGCTAATTTCGCGCAAAAAATGTATTTCTCGCCTGCCTATTTCCAATCGATCGGCGTTCCAAGGTATCGCTGCGGGAATATTGCGAGCCGTCGATACGAAGGGTGATTCTTTGGTTCATTCGATACGTCGTTGGACTTTCCAGGAAGGATCGCCTCGTCGCGTCGCGTTCAATTGCTGCCGATCGTCTTTCGCGACGGCGCTCTGTCGTAAATTATAATTAACCGCATAAATATGCACTCGACCGTGGCATAATTCGACCAATAACAGTAAATTACTCACGAGGTGGAGCGACCCGTCGCTGGTGCAACAGCAGCACCAGGCCGCGCTACGCGTAGACGGGCAGCCGTCCGTGCCACCACCCTCTTTCCAGAGTAACGACAACGGCAACGACGCACCGAGGACGAGGTAATAGACAACAACGGCTACGCCAACGGCACAAACTGCCGCGACGTTCCATTCGACGATGCGTCGTCCACTCGTCCGATCTCGTCGGCGCGCACTCGAGCTTCCGCGACAATACGATTAATTGGTATTGCTAATCGTCGACAACTAATAGAAATAGACGAGCGCAATTATTAGTGGAGCGCGAGCCCGATTCGCCCGCATGCGGGTGCAATTCGTTCCCACAGCATCTCGCTCTTCGCTGCCCCACCCCCGTGCTTTCTAATCCGCAACGGCCGTCGCGACGCTGAAATATCTGGCGTGCCACTTTGCGCGCGGTCAATCCGCTCAGAAATTTCTGTTCCGCGTTACTCTGCCGAGGCTCGACACCTCTGTCGAACGAGATCTTTATCGATCAAACGGTTCGCGAAACTGGCGTTGGATTCATCCACCCGCGGCATCACGCGTCGGTAGAAAAATTGCGGAGGAATGAAAGGGACGGCGGGGCTGGGAGGGGAAGGGCGAAGAGGTCGGCGAGAGGCAGGACGAATGGGTGGAGGAAAGAATTAGGTAAACCGCAGGGAGACTGCTTCAGGGGAATAATAATGGAGCGAGCGTTGTATATTTTTTTATATTCGATGCGTCATATTTTCCAAGCCTCGAGACGCACAGGGCTCGAGAAGCACGATATTGCAAAAAAGAGTGCCACTTCTGACGGGTGTGCGCTCCGACCCCGGCAGAGGAGAGGGAGAGCGCGTGTGGGTGGTTGCGGAGAATGGAAGACCGCGGAAGTGGTACGCGGTAGGGTGACTCGACTCGACTCGACTCGACTCGAATCGAGAGAGACAGAGAGAGAAACGGATAGAGAGAGCTACTCGTATCGGATGAGAGAGAGCCGGTGAAACAGAGTAGAATGGACCGAGAAATCGAGGAGAGACAGAGGCAAAAGCCGTGGCAGAGTCGGTGCCAGAGCCGGAGGCAGAGGCGCAGAGTCGGAGGAACGGAGAGAAAAGAAGAGCACGCGAAGACGGGGGTGAGAGCGAGAGGGAAAGAGGGGGGCCGAGCACCGAGGAACGGAGACAGAAAGAGAGAAGAGGGTCGCGTTGGCAGACTTCACGCACAATTAATTTCCTGAATAATTCCTAATCGAAGGCGAAACTGAACGTGGATAGTGGTTGCGCCGCCGATGAAGCGACAGCTGGCGCTCCTCTACCTCGCCCTCCGCCTACGGTTTCCGCGTCTTCCTTGATAATTATGTGTACGTTAATTAATTGACTAATTATTATTCCAACTATGTCATCCGGGAATTTCAAGACGCCATGCGCCGCTTGGAGCCTGCTGTATCGTTACTGTGCCGACCCTGAATTCATCTTTCCAGTGACAAAAATTTCCAAAGGAAAAATCGAGAGCAAAGACCACGTTTTTATCGTACTCGTCGTTCTGCAACTTTTTCCTTTGCCCGTCGACGCGTAGCATTCCTCCGCACCACCTTCGATGGACTCTACCCTTTCGCTTCGGCTCTCGACCCTTATCAGCTTCCTCCTCTATCGAAGGACGCGCACGATGCCCACCGATTTGCCTATACGTGCATCCGTCGCAGCTCGACCTAACGACGAGCATTGCGCATCGGGGACAAGCGCGTACACAGCACCCCTTTCCACCGCCGTTCCGTCCCCATTGTCATAACCCATGGACGCGACCGTAAATCGACGGGAAAGCTGCAAGAACGTTCGATATATCAATCTACGTCGGCTTCTATTTGGTGGTAATTAATCACGTTCATATCCGAGGGCGTACTTAGCATCCAAGAGGAGGAAACATCGAGTCGATGCTAAACGCGTTCGAGGCATTGGCCCGAAAGATTCCGAGAATGGCGTCGCCGAAACGATCCGTTCAGCATCCCCTCGCGGACCGAGAATCGCGAGGAATTTCAGGACTGTGCGGGCATTTAGTTGCCTCGCGATCCGTCCGAGGCGACCTTTTCCCGTCAGGACCATTCGACGGAAGGAGAAGAAAGCACAACGGTCAATCGGTATTTCAGCGTGCGCTGTCACGCCTCGGAAGCAACGGTGGCGTCGCTGAAAGGCATTTCGAAAGCGGGAAAGCGTTTTCCCCGTTCCGGGCCTACGTATCTATCTTTTCGCTGCGACGAATTTTCTGTGGCATTTTTTTTCACCCACTCTCTCAACGATTTGTTCTGGGGCGCCTATTCGCGAAAGCCTCTCTCCCGGCCGAAAACCGCCGGCAAAGCGGCAACGGAAAGAGAAAAGAGTGTCGAAGGATGCGGAAAGGGGTGGAAGAGTGGCACGGAGGCAGGGAGTCGGAGGTCCGCGTTTAAAATAATGCGAAGCCTCCTTTATTCCTATCTCCCTCCACCGAGAGCATCCCCCGCGCCCACGCCGCCGATCCAGCCACTTCGTTCTCATCTCGCTTTTTTTTTTTATTTCGCGCTTTCTACCACGGCCAATGAAAGAGCCACTTCGCCTTTTGTCGCACTTCGACCGTGCCCAGACTCGTTCCGTACGCTTCGAACCACGCGGCCCGCGTATCCGCGATCACGCCGCGCCGTTCTTCCCCGAGGTATCCATACATATTCCGTTGCTGCCGCGGTTGTTTCACAAACGCCTGCTTCGAATACTTTCCATCGTTACGGCGAGAGCGAACAAGTGGGCTCCTCTGCCCCTTGGCTCCCGCTCGACGATCGACGCTTCTCCGCGAAGAATCATCGATCATAGCGCCCCGCGAAATCGCTACCATCGTGGATGACAACTGTCGGCGACGAACGAGGCTACACATATTTCGGCGGTGGGTTACACCGACGATCCGTCGAATGGCCGGACGATCGAACAATCGAGACGGAAACTAATCGCGGCGTTTCGAGGCATTTGAAACATTTTTTCCAGCGTAACCGCGGTTGGCAGGTTGGTATGCGAGAATAGCGGCGAGGCGAGGCGGAGAGGAGGTGGCCGCGGATCCAGAAGAGGGTGGGGGAGGAGGAGGAGGAGAATGAGAACAGGGTGCGAGAGAGAGAGGGCACGGGAGGGCAGGAAGGCGGAGGGGCGGAGAGGGTTCGCTTTTCACGATTTTGAAAAAAAATCCATTTCGCGATAGAGCCGTCGCGGAATAGATACGGGACGCGGCGGTGTAGGCCCTATACCGTGAGGGTATAGGGTGTAACCAGGATTGACGATACGAATCGGCTATCTGCAGGTACGCGGTAGATAGGGTGCCGGGGGGAGGGCGGGGGAGGACGAGGCAGTCGCGTGTGTGGTGTATACGGATTCGCGGGGTGGTACACACGCGAGAATGCCGCGTACGTACGCGCAACTCTACACGTGCGTGAAGTTACACGTGGCTGGGTGGGTATCTCCGATATTTATGGGCAATATTTCCGATTCAGCTGCCGCTATCGAAGCCCTTACCAGTTCAACATGTCCGCAATAAAAAACTGGATAAAATTATATCCACATCTCGCCACGGTTTCGACTCGCTGAAACTCGTCAAAAGTTATGGAGCGGGGATACGAGGAATTCTATTCTACTCCCCCTTTGCCAATCTTTTTTTTTCTTCCTTTTTTTTTTTTAATATTTTGCACGAGGCTCCGGTGCGCGAATGGATCGATTTCGAACCGATAAAGCCGCCATTTCTACACGCCGCGAAACCTATTCTGCCTCTGCTCGTTCGAAAGGAATCAACGGCAACGAAATAATTCCGCCGCGGAAGAACAGAGCGGAAGGGAAAAAAAATTGTCGCTCCTCCGAGTCTCGTAGGACGGAATCGGAGCAACCGTTTCCCCGTCAACGTTGCCGACGATCTCGAACTTCACTCTCTCTTTCGCCGTGGTCCTGCTCGCGATCTATCGAACGCCTAGATCGCTAATTCGAAATAGAGGCAACCGGATTTTGGCTGTAAACGAACGTGCGCCAAGGGTGGAACTACGAGGGCAAGAAATTGGTGGACGCCTAAGGAACGCGACGCAACCATCGACGTACAGCGCTGCGACCGAGTTTCAACCGTAAAAATTCCAATTTGTTCCCCGGACTGTACGCGCCGTTAAAGCCACGACGAGTCAGAGAAACGCGTAATATATTACGAAACTTCACCGCGAAGCTCGGATGTAGGGACCGAACGCTATATTATTCGAAAGTTTTCCACTCTGCGAAAAATTCTTAACTTATGGATTTCGGGCTCGAGAAACTACGGCACTCTTGCCTCCTTTCCCCCGGCCCCCGCGGTCGATGCAAACAGGATGGAACACACGCTCGCGCGAGTTGTTTCTTCCTTCCTTCCTTCCTTCCATCGTCCCGACGTCCTTTCCCAACAACCGAGTCGCGGGAACGCCTCGAAGCCCATCGATTCGCCGTCGAATCAGTTCCTTGAAACTTTGTAGCCCCTTGTACCGTGCAATTGTAACCACCCCGCTCGTCCCTATCGCCGTGCGCCAACTTTTCTCGCCGATCTCTCGCGATATCTACGGAAAGCGATAAGTATTCGAAAGCGCGCTGTCCAGCGTGAACTCTACGGCGATCACGATTACGAAGGCGCGTCGAAACGCCGGACGCGCGTAAAGATGTGCCCGAACGACCGAAAGGAAGAAACGAGGACGCGGGGGACGGGAAAGTAGGGATCGCGGCACGGGGGTTGGGGGTGTAGGAAAGAGGAGACCGGGGAACGGTGGGGGGGCGAGAACGAGAAGAACGAGGAGAAGGAGGAGCAGAAGAAGAAGGAAAAGGGAGCGGGCAAGGACGGGGGGTGCGGCGGAAAAACTTTTTAAATTCGAGACAAAATGCTAAAAGTTCCCCGAGGCCATGCATACGAAGCGGGAACCAACGAGAAAAAGAAGCGAGGACGAGGCGAGCGAAGGGAGGCTGGCAGCGACCATTAACATAAAACAGAATGTGGGAAAAGCAAATATTGTGATAAAAAATAATAATAATAGGAGGCTCAGCGGAGAGTACGGAAAGGAAAGGGGGCGCGAGAGAGGAAGAGGGAGCGAGAGGGAGAGCGAGAGGGAGAACGCTCGCGCCCAACCCCTGAGGACGAAACGAACGACGGATACTTTGGCTCCGCGAATGCCGTCGTTCTCTTTCTCTCCTTTCCTTCCAACCTCCACCGCGTACCATCTTCCTTCACCCTCCGACGCTTGCTTTTCCGTCTCCGTCTAACTGGTCGTATAAATACAAGTATACGCCTGGAGTTTTCCCCGGGCATTTATGAAACTCATTCGGCTAGAACTAACTCTAATAATCGTTGAAACTAATGCTCCCTTTCGACTACGCGTACCGCCACTGTGGACCGTTGCTCCCTCGCCCTCCCTCTTCCCCTGTCCAACTCGGGACGTCCTTCTCGAGAGGCTAAGGATACCAACGGCGAGCCTGATACGCACCGGACTACGGAATCGTGCGTACCGCGACATCCGGATCATCGCCTCGAGAACGTTCGCCTCGAGAAGAGACAGACGTTCGCTTAAATCGAACTTGTACATCGCTATGCGTCGCAAGGAAGCCGAACGAAATTCCAACCGCCGTCGAATTCACCATTGTCGACAGATTTACGGGCCTCGTAAACTCGGCCAAGGTAGAAACGAGGAGACCAAGGACCAAGGACAAAGAAAGGAGGTCCGAGAAGACGGGGATGCAGGGAGGACCGAGGAGCGAAGCGAGGAAGAAAGAACGGAGGAAACACTGCGACGTAAACCGTAACGATAACGATTATAGGCGCAGTTACCCTGGGACGTCCTTTCTTAACGATTACGCCGTTGAAAATTATTGCGCGTAATAACGCTCTGTCGTTATTACTGTTATTGTTACTGTTACTGCTATTATTACGAGCGTTATTATTGCCGTTATTATTGTGCCGGCTATTACTATTATTTATATTACTATTTTTATCATTATTACTACTGTTATTATTATTATTATTATTCAGGCTGCGAAAGCGGCGAGCGGGGCTAAACGATTTCGCGTCGCTTCGAAATTATTTTTTTGCCGCTTGCGAACTTAATCCGAGCGGTGGCCATTGCATTACAAATTGACTTTTCCCGCCGCGATTCCACGTCGGCAGCCTGAAAATCGAGGCAGCCGCGGCTGCACCCGGATCGCTCCAAACGAATTCACCATTAAATCTATACACCGACCCGACGTGCACAACGGGTCTTCGAAGGGGATGTGTCAGTCGGAAGACTCGTCCAGCGGGGAAATTTTTTGCCTCCGCGATCGCCGAAGAGTTTCAGCCGTCGATCTTGCACGCGGATTTCGTTCGCTGTCGGATAAACGCATTCCTGACGTTCCTTCCGATACGTTACGCGAAAAACTCGAGCTACCGGAGCGAACTGATCGGTCAATTATTTTTCAAGAGTTTCACCGGTTTCATCGTTTCTCCGCTCGACCAGAGCTTCTACGAAATTGAAAATATCGATAAAAAGAGATCGGTCTCTGGCGCGTTCGAGAACAGTCGCGAGCGCACTGATGCGAGTCGCAAGAACCGCGAGGGACGGCAGAACGGTGTACGTACTAGGTCAAAAAGAATAATTAAATCTAGCCGAGACCGTCTATGCCGCGCTGCCGTCACTCTGGCTGTCGTCGCGACTTACGTCAATCGTGACGTTATATTACAGCAAAGTGCTCGCCGATTGTTCGCCGGCCAAACGCGGCTTGGCGGGCGCATCGATTCGGTCGAGATCGTGTAAATTGAATTCGTCGTTAGCGTAATTTCTCACCGGCCGCATTTCTCTTCGCTCTCGACGTGCAGGAGGGGAAAAAAATCGTCGGTAATCTTTGCGGCCACGGATCCGATGGCGGACCTGGCGGGAATAGGGAGGACGACACTCGATCCGATTAACTATTCCACGTACGGTAATTGGGACGAGTTTACGAATCGAGTCGAACGAACGGCTCGCGATACAACGTAATACGTATTCGGATCGATATAAAATTACTGGCGACTGCTCCGCCCGGTCGACAAACGAACGTAATTTAGACGTTCACCTGGCGCGTCGACTCGCCGATCGATTAGAAAACGTTTCCCGAGGCTTCACCCGAATCTAACGATATTTACGATCCACGCGCCTCTCTTTCTCTCTGCCCCTCTCTCTCTCTCGCGTGCCAGCAAGGTGGAAGGTCGAATCAAAGTCCGATTTCAGCGGCGCGAAAGAGCGACGATCGCAAACGGTTTGCCTATTTTCGGTAATTTCCGATTCGTAAATTGGCCGGGCAGGGCGCCGTTCGCGGGCATTCCAGGCGACAAACTAGTTTTGTCCCCGCTCTTCCTACGGACCGCTACGCTCGTCCATCGACGATAATTCAGCGCGTATGATAATCGTCTAGCTGTTTACCATTTGGAAGCGGCGATTTCTTTGTTTACGAATGTCCCGAACAAAGTTGAACGGCCGACGAAGAATCGCGGGACAGTGTTACAGCGTGCGCGATCCATCTTCGCGTCACGTCCGACTTTCGATGGTCCTTTACCGCTCGATATCCTCGACGCTGGGACGCTTTTCACAGGAACGGATACATACGTGTGGGGCGACGCGGCGCGACGCGACCCGACGTTCCCAAAGGCACAATCTACTGCTTAAACGACGCGACAAGAAGATCGCGAGAACGCGATGCTACTGTCGGCGTGACGCGACGCTACAGTGTCGAAGCGTGCCTAGTTACACGCGCGTTACGTTACGCACGAGGCCCGACTAATGTAATTGCACGCAGGTAAGTCGCTCCGACCGATAACGCTCGCACCCTCGGCCCGCGTCTAATTGCGCATAATGCTCGTCGCAACGTTAACGCGATAATCGTTCTACGAATATTTGTACACGGCTAATCGTCGCCGTTTATCGGGCCGCCTATCAACGTTTCACGCGTAGACCGTGTTCGAGCGGGCAGAAAAATCGGCACAGCGAGTGCGCAGCGCCGTGTTTCCCCGGTTGCCAACGAATTACGCGGCACCGGCGTTGCATGAATATTTATATATTTCAGAGAATGTCGTAATTTAATGAATCGTAAATGCAACTATCCGGTGGCGTTGTCGCGGCGACGACGAGCCATCGCTGCCTTTACGATCGCGTCGTTCGGCTCGCTGTAAAAATACGAGCCGTGGCGCAAAACGATACGACGTTAAATAGAACAATTATTATACGAATGTTTATGCACGTGTACCGATAATATTGTTACCCGTCGCTTTAACGACACGTAAATGGAGCTGCCCGACCAAATCCAACTTGCTCGCCGATGCGTCGTCGAACGTAATTGACGATTACAAAAATATCGATCCCCTTCTTATTGTACACGCACCTCGCGATCGCGATTATTGAAAGAATGCTATGCCCCCTTGGCGCAGGAAAATTCCACGTTCCCCTGTTTTTCGTCTTCTTCTGCCTTCGTCGTCGTTGCTCTCTCTCTCTATCTCTCTCTATCTGCACCTCGAAGCAAAAGGTGCGAGGAAAAGTTGTTAGCCGAGGCTCCACTGACCCGCTGTCCCGCGAATATCGTATCAATTAGCATAACATTTTGGAGCAGGCAAAAGGCAGTAATTGTTCGGATGTAAACCGATATCTGCTTCTCGCAGCGCATCACTGCAAATGCGTTCCCATTCCCGCACGTTTTCTCTCTTTTCCACGGCGTGCGTGCGAGTGGGTGGTCGGGGGTTGCACGGAAGGGTGGGACGATTCGGGGAGAGCGACGGAGAAAGGGAGCGAGGGAAAGAGGCAGGACACGGTATCCAGTTCAGAATATTCTGTAGCAAAGGGGATTTTGCGAGTGGAAAACACAACGAGCGCTCGGGCCCCTCTTTCTCTGTCCCTCCGACCCTCCATCCCTCTGCCGTCGCCCTCTCGCGCAACAGGACCACCCCGTGGCGCGTTTCGAGTTAAAACGGCCGAATACTCGTGTTTAGATATCGTTAAACCGCATTTTCGACACTACCATTATGTAAAGCACGTGGTGGAAGCCGATAAGTCGAACAATGGTGCGCGCTCGCCCCAAACGTGCCGGGTTAGGGTCCTTTCGACGATCGCTGCACCCTGCTCGCGCTCAAATTTCTCGCCCGCTCTTTTCACCAATTTCCGACTTTCTCCTCCCTTCGTTTTTTCTCCCGCTTTCCAGCCCGGTTCGCTTCTTCCGTTCTTCCAGCGACACGCTGCTCTTTCCCTTTGCCGCGGCAACGCTCGCCCGTGAAACGAGTAACTTGGCGCCGTCGACGAACTCGTAGAAACCGTCGCTGGTCCCTCGTTTACCTGCCCGATTCACTCGTCTCGCGAGCGAGACAAGGTCGTGCCAAACGTAATTAGCGCCTCGCCGAAAAAGATGTTCCCAATCCGACGCGGTGGAGGTGGCGGCGCGCGTTTAAAAACCCGCTCGAAGACGGGGTCCTTCGTCAACGGCGCGACGTAACGCGACTAACAACGTGCTCTCTGTCAGACTGCCATGCCGCCTAGCTGGCATCCGTTGGCATCCGCTGGCATCCGCTAGCTCGTCCACCGGTCTGCCCGGTACAAAATAATACTTTTTACTGCCGCGATCTTTACGATCCGTACTGTATCGAGTATAAAGAAGATAATAAAGGAAGGCGCGCGTGGATAATGGCTGGTATTATGCGCGTATTACTTGGTGCATTACCATTTTTATTGCCGGCTTTTTTTACGATCTACTTCTCTTACGAGTTAACGTACGCTCGATCCGAGAACGTCGATCAAGGTCGAATTTATTTCGTCGCTAAATACACATTTCGCCAGGTGCTTCCGACTGTGCTTCGACGCTGGATCGATCAGCCGCGGACGTCCCCGCGGAAAAGCCCTTGGAATTTTTAACGCGGACGCGGTCTTTCACCTGCCCGACTCCAACGGAATTGGGAGAATCGCGACGCCGAGCCGCGTTCGTATTTTCGTCGGGAAACCACCTCCAACCCCTTCCGCCGCCACCCACCCCCGCCGATGAGATTGTCTTCTTTGGAGGCGTCACGATGGCACGCGCGAACACCTCGTTTCACGCGCGGCCAATCATTCTTATCGTCGCGCAACGATGCAATTACCATGTCGCTCGATAAGCTATGCTGCATTCAATTTCTTCCGCCTCGCCGAAAGATGCTTCGCCGCCTTTGCGAGTGCTCCGTCCGCGCGGCGGCCCTCGAATGTCCATTGGAAGAAAGGGTGGCATCTCGATAACGAATTCGTTGGCGATTATCGAGACAGCTGGGGCGATTTTCAGCCCCGGAACGGACGGGAACGAGCAGCGGCGTCGAAAGGAGCCACGATCGTGGCGACACGGCAAAGAAGCACACGCGTGGCCGATCCGCGACCTATGTATGCACATATGTACGTACATAGGTCCGTATTCTCGATATAAATTGTGGCAGAAGCGCGCGGGCTCTGTACAAGTATAGTATCGATAAATCAGGCGTATCGACGTGCTGCATAGAATTGCAAATGAGACGCTGCCATCTTTAAAATAAAAAGTTATAACCGTGGGCTCGCGCGCTCGTAAGTTTCGAGCGTACGCGTCTAAGCGTGTACGTAGAACAGTTGGCGGTACGCGTGTGCGGGCGTCCGTGAACGGGTTCGAAAGGGGGGTGGGGAGAGGGATGGAGGTGGAAGAGGGAGAAAGAGTGCACGAGAAGCAGGAGGAAAAGGGAAGGAGAAGGTTGTGTGCGCGAGAGCCTAGTGTGCGAATAATACATACGTTCTCCGGGCAAGCAAGGAGAAAGAACTTAAAATGAATAATGTATCGTATATTTAATTCTATATATAAGTACCCGCGCGCTCACGCTCACGCACACGCTCACGCACACGCTCACGCACACACGCACGCACACGCGCGACATATCGCGCTGGCGTACGTAGCAGCGTAATCGAAGACGTAGGTGTCCCTCGACCCCGTCCTTCTTTTACTCTCGGATCTCTCCTCGTCTCTGCTCGTTCGCTCGCGCGTTTGTCTCTGTTTCGTGGTCGCGGTGCGACCGTACGAGCGAGTGTGCAAGCGAGCAAGTGTGCAAGCGAGCAAGTGTGCAAGTACGCAGGCAGGCCGGCTAGTGCGCGCGTCCTCCCGCACCCGTGGAGCGGCTCTCTCGTCTCTGTGTTTCTCCGACGAGGATGAAGTGGCATATTTTCTACGCGGAGGTCGTGACGAATCGACTTTCCAGACGGCGACCAGAACGATACGAAAATATTTTACCCGGGGCGCGCCTCGAGAGAAATAACAGCCCGGTCGAGAATAACTATCATTAAATTATTATCGATCGATAAGCGCCTCGTTATTGCCGGCCCGAGATTCTTTTTAACCGTCCCGCGCCGGATGAAGTTGCTCGCCGGTGAAAAAGCGCCAGAACTACGCCGCGACCTTTCCACCCCTTCCCCCGTTCGCCCTTTCTCCCTTTTCGCTTGCTTCCCGGAAAATTATCCTCGTTAAGACGTTGCCCGATCGCGTGGACGGGCAACCCTTAATTAGACTCGAATTCGATTGACCGAGAGACGGGGACGCAGTCTCGTCGTCTTTCCCCAGCGTCTGCGATCCTGCCGCTTCTCCGGCCTCTCGGATCGCTCGGCGCGCCACCCTTGTCGATTCGCACCCTTCGCGTCAATGTATGCGAGTCCCACGCCCCGAAACGGCCGCGGTCGCCGCGATCAAACGCTATACGTTTCTTAATAATGCCAGGTCGTTCGACGTTTTATAGCCCTCGGAGATCACACCAGAGATCGTCCGAGAAATCGCGAGCAGCGGATGCGCCGCGACTTCGAGGTCCGTCAGCTCTGAAAAAACCAAGCCGTCGTGGAGACCGAAATGAGAACCGCTTTGTTGTTTTATTCGATAGAGAGAAACACGTCTCGACGTACGGTCGCGGCTCGAGCTACGCGTGATGTAACAATATAAATACGACTCGCGCATTAACAAATTCCATTTAATCTTATCGTTTACAATAAATATTGATACGAAACTTTGGTTGCGCTATCGCCTCCGCGCGATACTACACGTAAAATAATATAATTCGCCTAATCTCCGTCTAGCGAGAGCGGCCATGAAACGCGAGCCTTATCTCAACGAAATAGCTGCGCAATTAGCCAGCCGCGGCTCCCCCGAAACTTATTGTCCGCGCAGCGAGCTCCGGCGACGCGCGTTGCACCGTGCCAGATCCTCGGCGAGCTGACGAGCCGAGCTGACGAGCCGAGCCGGCGAGCGGCGAAGAGGACGTCCGCGCGAGGCAGCGGAGAAAGATCCGGACGACGTCGCAACCGGTCGGTATTATTCTCAAACGTGTCATTACCCATCGACGAGCGTGTGCACGAGAATTACATCGGCAGGGAAAATATGCGATGGCTGCGCCGAGCGTCACCTTGGCGGCGACGTTCCGCTCCTACGTCGACGCGATTGATCGCGGGAAACGGCGGTGCGCGACGAATTTCGCGGAACGACAGCCGCGTTGTCGTTCCATCGCATCCTACTTGCACGCACGTATACGTCCCGCGACTTTTCTCGCAGCCGCGTGGCAAAACAGAGACGAAGACGTCCAGCTTCGTGGCAGCTCGTTGACGAATCGTGCGGGCCGCATACGTATACAGTACGTACGTGGAAAGTGGGAAGAGTCGTCGCGACGTCGCCGTCGTCCAGCGACGCGCGAGAATGGTTGGAGCAGCGACTGTGGGCTGGTTGAGCGCCGCTGCATTAATAATATACGATACCCGTAATGGCATCGGGCGTATACGAACGTATATATTGTATAATAACTTCCAAGGCCTTATAAACGTTTATTATTTACCGCGTAACGTAATGGCAAACGGGCCCCCACTTCTCGGCCGGTCGTTATTAAAAGTAATACCGTAACGTCCATGCGCGAGCTTCCCCAATTCCTCTCGCGTCCTCGCGCAAGATTACTACCTGCTGGGTTTTTGACGGAAGCGTAATTGTCCGCGGGATGCCGGTTGTCGCTGGACCAGCGACAGAATCCCTCTACCCAGATTTTCGTCAAACGCTCCCGAGGGAACGCACCCTTTGGCATCTCGCGCGTCGCCGAGTAGTTTCGCGGCGGAGCGATGGAACAGAGATAGCGCGAGACGTCGTCGACGTGGACACGACGTGGTGGTTCCTGTTCTGGACTGCGAGCCCGGTCAATGAATCTCCGCAGACGGAGACGTCGAGGGCTTCTAGTAGCGGGCCACGCGTTCCACGGATAATCGTGCCGAAGATCGACGGCGACGCGACGCCTCGCGAGCCCTTTGGATTCCGAGTCGCTCCGGGGTGGAAGTCCACGAAGGTGCAAAGAAACGGAGCGAGGCAGCGTTTGTTGTTCACGAAAGAGCGTGCCGGATAGCGATTTCTCGTTAGGCGAAATGGTGGAAGGTGGCTGGAGGTAGCGAGAGCCGTTCGGGCCGGCTCGGCCGTGCCGGATAGAACGTTTGATTTGCAGGAATCAATAAAAATCCGTGAGATAAAAAAGTCGGGAATAAAAAATGGTTGGCAGTCGTGGCCAAGCGGAAAGCGAGAGATCGAGGAGAGGAAGGGGCGAGCGATGCGACAAGCGGAGGAGGACGAGGAACAGGACGCGAGCAGGGATAATCTGATTTTCAGCAACTTTATACGTTGCGCTTCGATTAAAATCCAGCCACCGTGCAGGGCCAATACAGTTACACCGCCCGTGTCCTCTCTTCCGGTTGCCGCGCACCTGCACCTCCTTCCCCGAGTCACCGCCGTCCAGCTCTACCCTCATTTTCTTTGGTCGACGCGAGACTCGCCCACGCGTGGCCGAACGTTCGCACCGTTGCCAACGAATTCGTTACCCCTGCCCGGGACAACTGGTAACTCTTGCCGTCCGGCGAGGAAGGCAGCTTCTTCGAGTTAGGCGTCGGCGTCGACGTCGGCGTCGCGGCAGATGGCGAGGGAGCGCGAGAGGAGGAAGAAGAAAAGAACGAGCGACGTGTACGTACGCGTGTTATTGAAACGCAAATCGCGTTGCGCAACTCGCTGCCGTTGCGAGCCGATCGGAATGTCTTGCATTAATAAAATACCAAGCCTGAAAAGTTATTAAAAGGAGTAACGAGGAATTTAATGTTTATTCATATCCGAACAAAGCGGACGAACGAGGGATGGGCGGCGTACGCGATCCTCGGCCTATTTAAAAAACCGCAAATAACGGCCGCTCGTCCGCGCTGAAATCTTTAGTATTACCGTCGAGCTTAATCCGCCAGCATCCGCAAAAGCATCGTCTTTCACCCTTCTCTCGTGCGTTCCGCTGGGCCGACGATATCGTCGGGATCAGCGCGATGGCTACGTGTTCCCGGTTGGAAAGTCGCGGGGTCGCGGACGGCCACCGAAAATGCCCGATCGAAATGATTTACAGACGGTGCAACCAGTCGACGCACCTGGCTCGCATCGGCGACATTCCATTGTAGCGTACTCACCTGCAACAGAAAGCGAAAAAGATCGATCGATTAAACGATTGCCGATTAACGGCTGGCGGCGAACGAGCGGCGAACAAACGCCGATGCAATCGGATCGTCGACGCGTCGACACCGTTTGCCAGGCTATAGTTTCACCTACATACGCGCTCGGGATTCGAAGCGCAGAGCTCGACCTCGAGGCAAATATATGTATAATATTGCGCAGAAATAATAAATTACAGTGAAACGCGAACGGGCGTAAATATGTATCCGCGCAATTATGCATTGCGCGTGCTGGATTTCTCAACAACTCGACGCAACGATCGAGCGATGAAATCGTTTTCATCGACCCTCCAAACGTATTCCGTAATCCCCGGTGGAGTTTCGTGTCGCGTCTTTTTTTCCCCCAGCAAACTTTGTCCACCGTTTTCTCGATGCCCTATGTCGACAGCGCCGAACGAATCGACCGACGACAGAAGCCAGCGCGAGTACGATATCGTTTTCTTCGAGTCGCCGCGATCTTCGCGCGATAAAAAGGAAAAGAACGATCGGAGGAATTCCAGGTTCGCGTAGAACCGACGGTAAATTGGCAATCGATCATTTACGAACAGGAGCCAACTTTTAAGTACCGCCTATCCTATTTCAAAGTTGGAATCCGTGCGCCGCGGTGGCAACGATAAGGATAATTCCACCTCCAAGTGCAAACCAACCCCCGGTGGAGCGATGCGCGAAAGCTGCGCTCGATCGACGAACCTTTCCACTCTAGGGCGTCGTTAGTTGGGTCCGTTGGGAAGGCGAAAGCAGCGTCGCGGGAAGGGGAAAAAATTTTGATAGATTCGGGATGGCGCGCGAGATAACGCAGCAGGGGCAAGAGACACGCTGCTGGGCCGGCCTATCGAAGGACGATTAAAATATAAAATGGGTTTCGAGGATTCGGACGGTGTTACGCGCCGTTTCAATTATTGTCGCCTGGCAACTACGCGCGATTTTTGTTGCAGTCGCGGTTTTTCGTTCATCCCCGAAACCCCGTCCCGATCCCATCCCCCGGTCACGTCTTGTCTATCGCTCGCGTCTCTGCGCGTATCTCTCGAATGTATTCGTTTTGCTTTTTTACGAGTGCCGGTTTTGCTGCCTTTTTTTTTTACCAGAGATACAAAACGGCGCAAAAATCCGATACTGTTTTGCCGAAACCGGGATTAGCGGCAGATCGCGCTACCGATTCGCCGTGCCAGCCTCTGCGGGCTTGATGAAAAAATATTTGGTTCTTCGTTCCTTTTTTTCCGCCGCGCTGCATCGAACTGGACAAGGCTACAGCTTTTTCGTTAATCGAATCGTTCGAGTCCCTTTGACGCGAAAAGTTGCCCGGCTATCGTCCGAGCACCCGCGCTTTGCTTTGCCGCGCGCCTCGAGAAAGAAAAGCAGAGAGCAATCCTTTGCGCGAAAAAGGCCGAGCATCTAGATATCCTTTGGCTCCGCGCGCGGTCTCCCGAGATTCTGTCCACGCTGGGAAAGGGCGAAGGAAAACGCGAGCGCAAAGATAAGCAGCGGTCGCGATAAATTCCAAGTGGAGTTCTCGCGGCGAACGAGCGAAGGGGGGGTGGAATGCGATTCGCGGTGGCACGGTTCGCGATTCTCCAGCGGCGCGACGAAAAGCGTACCCGACGGCACACGCGGCCGCGCGAATGCCAAAGAGGACGGGGTGGAAACGGGCGGAACGGGGTTGAAAGGGGAGAAACGGAGGATAGGGCTGCGAGCCGGTCGTCGCGCGGAAAGAATCTCGAGCGAAAAGCTCACTCGAGATGCCGCGAAAACAATGTCGAGGGTGGCCCGAGATATACCTAATTGTTGAGAGTACAGCCGGCGCGGAGGGGAAAAAAGGTGGCGGAGAAGAGGAAGAGAAAGGCGGAAGAATGAAAATGACACCGACTTCTCTCGAGCCCTACCTTTGCTCTCCTTTGCCCCCCGGCCAAGACGCGCCGTCCCGTTTTCACTTTCGGCCCTCTTCGTTACACGCGCAGCCGAGTTCCTCCGTCCCCGCGACGCGCGGCGCCGACACGGCCCCCGGCACGGTCCGTCTTCGCCCTCGCCCAACCCCGCTTCGCCGCCACCGCGGCACACTTGCTTTTTATCGACAGCGTACTTTAACCCTCGAGCCGCGATGGTAGGGTGGGCGATGGAGGTCGGCTCGGAGGAGCCGGTGGAACGGAGGATGAGAGCGGAGAGAGACAGCAGAGGTACGACGGTTGCCGGCTGGTCGAGGGTACGGTCGGGGCATTAAACCCATTTAAATATAACCAATACCAGGATGCCTTCTACCCTCGGTTATGGATGATTTTTACTGTTCATTTGAATAACCCGTAAGCTGCATTGGCCGCCGCGCCGCGCAGACGAGCACGCTGCGAACCAACATGCACGCGGATCTCGAGTATCTCTTCTCTTTGCATCGCCCACCTCTTCAACGGTTTCACTGCCGCCGCTGCCCCTTTCCGATCTACGCGAAAGGTGGCTCCGGTCGCGTTCGACCCCGCGTCCGATCGATCGATGGGGTCGAACGGAACTCGTTCGTCGCTGGATCGGGAGCGTCTTTGAAGGATGGAACAGGCGAGCGGAGGATGGAGATACGTACACACTCGAGCGAGATTTAGCAGCGGCCGCGGCAGCTGCGACGCTCGGCTATCTCTACGCGTTGATCGCGTCGGAACGGATTCCCGCCGCGCGAGCGGGCGGATTCGCCGGTGATAATTTCGCGCGATAGAGGCAGGAGCCTCGGAGGATACACCGGCGACGATCGGTCGAAGGAAAAAAAAAGCGCGCGCACTCGGCGAGCAGCTCGAGCGGGAAAAAACGAGGAGGGAAGGGCCGACGGACGCGTACATACGACGATGCGCTGGTGCGCGCGCGAGGACGAGTGGAGTGCAAATATCAGCCGGCCGATAATGCGAGGTCAATTCTCTCTCCCTCGTTCTTTCGCTCCCACCGCACCTTGGCTGTTCAAACCTCTCGTCGCTCCCTACGGCGCTACTTCCAATCGAGGAATCTCGCAGAGGAGCGGCTCGAAATTGGGGCGAAAACCGGGCATGGGGATCGTTCGCGCGCATCGGCATCGGCGGCAACCGGAAGGAAGCGGAACCTGGTTAACGGGGGCCCACGGGAGTCGCAATGTTTCGTCGAGAGGACGCGACCCCATGATTCTCGCCCTCTCGCGAAGAGAAAACTCCCGGCTACGATCCGACTCGAGGTCTAAAGATACAAGCGTTCCGCGTCGCGACCGAAACGAAACGATAGAACTGCCAGCCGCTGTTGCTCGATGGAAACTCGACCAAACGAGCGAACCACCCTTCGCGACTGGACTCGGCTCGCTCGATGCCTCGATGCCTCCATGTCCCCGGGACCGCGCGAGTAAATGTATTCTCTCGCTTTCCAATTAAACCCTAGCCGAAGAGGGGCATCGAGCGTCGCGTCGCTCGATATCGAACGCCGCGCGTGTTTCGCAGTCTTGGGGTAGGCCAAGGCGACTGCGGGGCTACGCGTTCCCGCTTCACCCAGCCAACAACTCGACCGGAGCGACGACGCGGCGAACGCAGATTTTCGAGCCGACGCGAGTCGCGCTCCACCCAGAACGACCATAGGGGACCATAGAAACTCCGATTCGTGGCCCGGCCAGGTGCTCGCGAGGGGAGCTCGAACCGACGGTCAACGATCCTCGAGGCGTTACTCGAATTCCGGCGAGATCGGGAACGACGTCGATCGATCCGTCGACGAGCGGCGATAATTTTCGACCGAGTGGACGGGGAGCATATTCCGGGTAGCTGCACCCCCGCGACCCTCGCGACCTCCGATGAAATCGTAAACGCTAACCGTGAACGTAAAGCCGAAACGATAAACGCAACGGGTGTACGCAGCTACTTAATGGCGCGCGAGATGGAACGGGGGCGCGCGTTTATCGCGAGGCGGGCAAATATTTTCGTGGCCGCGGCAGGGACGAGAAGGGTCGCGATGTCATTTCGGTCCTCCATACGCTCCATCGTGCGCGCTCGGTCGCCGCGGGTTCGACAACCGGCCATAGGACGCGGAACTGGCGAAATCGCCCGGTGCTCGACGCTTCGGCGACCGTTCCAGCGAACTCAATTTCATCCACCTTTCCGGAACCTCGACGTGGCGTCCCGGTCTTTCCCTGGTCCGCGAGAGGAAGGGCCACGCGGCGGGGCTGCGAGTAACGGGAGAACTGTTGGCATCCGTGGCGGCGACGAGGCTCCGGGACAAAAGGGAAATCGACGAGCGATCGAGCGCGCTCCGATGAAAAAGAAAAAGTCTGCAGGCGCGTAGGCGCGTAGGCGAGACGGCGACGGGGAAGAGAACGTAGCAGCGCAGGAAAGATCATTTTCCGGGGAACGATGGCGGAGTCGATAACGCCCGAAGTCATTCGACGATCATCAGAGGCCACCGTTAGCGCGACAGGGGCTGACACCCTCGCGCGCCCGTCATCGTCCCGTTCTCCCGTTCATCCGCAGCCTCGTCATCGTCCTCGTTCCTGTCGTTGTCGCGGTCGCGGCCGTGGTCATCATCGTCGTCGTCATCATCGTCGTCGTCATCGTCGTTGCCGTCATCGTCATCGATATCGCGAACCGCGAGAGTCGAAACGAGCGCATCCGGGCCGCGGGAGGGCTCGGGGATCGGGGGACGCCGTATGGACGAGCTTAGGGGTAGGATAACTGGGCGCAAGACCCAGGACGGAGGGAACGCGAAACGGGAATGGAGAAAACGGTATGCGTGTGTGCACGTGTGGGGGGTACAGAAGTAGGAGGGGAGGTGGCAGAGGAGGAGAGAGGTGGCGTTGTAGGGTTCGGTGGATCCCGGTTCCAGAGCCCTCGCCTCTCTCTCGCTTGGCAGGATGTAGGCGTATAACAATGACAAACCGTGAAACAATGCTGGGCGCCACTGGAAAAATTCCAAAAAACGCGAATAATAAAAATGAGAGCTCGCGTGCACCGCGTGTGTGGGTCCCGCAATGGTGGTGGCGGTGGCGACGCGATGCTAGCGCGGCGCTGATGCGACGCTGGCAGCGGTGCTGGTGGCGGCGGTGAGACAAAAAAAAATGGGCAGGAAGGGGGGTGGAAAAAATGTAAAAGCCCCGCGCGCACGGCTCTTCGTCGGGGACAATACGCGGCGATGAATGCCTATTATATTTATCTGTAACAGGCGTTCCATAAAGCAAATAACACAGAAGTGTAGCGAGCAAAAAAAAATCCGGCTTTTTTTTCGACGCGGCGCAGCGCCGCGAGGGCTCGCTCGTCGGGAAAAAAGAGAAGCAAAAGCAAGGGCGGAAAAGGGGACAAACGAAAATTCCACTCCTATCCGTGGCGAGTCGATCTACCCCGCTTCGGTTTCGTTACACGTTCCGTAGATTCGACTGCGCTCCGGTGCGTTTCGATGCGTCGCCTTGCAACCCCCCCGACCACGGCGCGCTTTTATCCGGCCTCTCTTCCGGCTCTTGCCTTCGACTCCGGCTAATCGCGCCCGCGTGTACTCCGCGTCCCGAGCGTGCTGCGGTGCTCGCGCGGGATCGCGACGCGGATCCGCTCCCTTGCCCGGCGCGACGGACGATCGCCGAACGCGTCCCTTCGAGTCCGTCGCGCGAGAAACCCCGAAAAGAGCGACACGACAAACGCGAGTCGGGCAAGGGAGACTCCGCGACACGGAGTAGCGCGGAAAAAGAGAACGCGCGGATGGCAGAGGAACGGGGAAGAGCGAAGGAGAGGAAACGGGAAAGGGCGAAGCGGCGGTGTGTGCCAAAAACTATAACCTGTTGCATACGGCGTCACGAAGCCCGAAAAACGCCCCTAGCCTCGTCCCTTTTACTCACCCCCTTAACCTTCCACCCTGTGTCAAGCCGAACTTTTCGCGGCACCGCGTTAAACCGAAGAATTTCTCCCTGTCGGATACTCGATATCCCGATATTCGCGATATCGAGCCATCGGCCGCACCGCGTCACGCGTTCTCTCCTTTTTGCCGGCCGATGCATTTCCCAGGCAAAAACTGGCGGCAAGCAGAGCGGGCGAAAAAGAGGGGGAACGGTGTATCGTTTAAAACGCGACTCCCCCATTTTTTCGTCGACGCGATCGACGAACGATTCCGACCGTCCGCGTCGAGATTCCTCTTGTCCGCTCGCGTCGAAGCGTCCGCCTTGTCTCTCTGTCCGTTCCTGGGACAAGTTCCCGCGACCGTACGACGGTCGTCCTCTTCGTTGGAATATTTTAGTCGCGCGGTCTCGTGCCCCGGGAACCGTGCTTCGCGTTTCCTCGCAAATCGAGCGCTCCTCGAACGGCATTCTTGGCCAACCCTCTCCTCGAGCCGCGCATCTCATGGGTTTCGCATTGCTCTGCCGGCGGCGGAGCACAGCGCGCACGCAGCGAGCCACGCATCCAGCCAGCCAGGCATATTCGCGTGTATTTTTATGAAATCATTGTTTCGAATGACAATACACCGGGATGAGCAACGCACAATGACTGCATCGACGGAGATGCAGAGGTAGAGCGTGCTGCGGACCGGGGACGGAGGCGGAGGAGCAGCAGAAAGGAAAAAGAGAGCAGGAGTGGAGGGTATTGCCGTGCTGCAAGAAATCGGAGGGATGGGACGCTTGTACGGCTGCGTCTACGCACACGGGGGCACGCGCGATACGCGCTTCGTTGCCACGGATCGTTTCTACGCTGCTTCGCCTGTCCGTCCGCTCGTCCGACCGTCCGTCCGTTGCTTCGCTCGCTCGTTCGTTCGTTCGTTCCGTTCGTTCGGTTCTTTGTGATGACTGTCGATGAAACGATGACATATTTTTCCGGCTTTCACTCCCAGCGTGCCCCGCGGCTCTTCCATTCACGCTTCCTCGCTTCGTCCCTATGCTTCTCGGCCGTGGCCGCGGATGCACGCACGGACGCACGCGCACTTGCGTTGCCTCGGGTGCAATGTCTTCTCTTCCCCGCACTCGCGTACTCCCTTGTCTATTTTCTCTCCGTTCCCCCTTTCGCCGCTGCTGCTCGACATTTCCCCCTCTTTCCCTGTCTCGTTAAGCCGTTCGACAGCTTCTCTTTCATTCGCGAGCACTCGTTGGCTCGCGCGCGTCATTTTCTCGATCGAGGGAACGTCTGGAAAAGAAAGCTCGCCCGATCGAACCGCGACTGTTGGGTCTCGCGCTAAGGAGCGAAATTCCTGCGGGCAAAATCCTTCTGGTCGGTCCCACGGACCGAGCGACGCATCGATATCGCCCTCGGTCTCTTGACGGAGGAGCGATTCCATCGGTACGCTGGAACACGGGGGCCATACGCAGGAATTCAGTCTTTTTTTTATATACGATAAACGAAATAAAACGTCGATCTCGTAAAGCCCGAGCGAGTACGATAAAACGGACGCGGAAAATCTGGCGGCACGGTTGCGCGTTTCGCTGGCTACAGTCTCTGCACGTACATCCGAGAATTATATGTCTGTCGCGCTCTATGGGAGAGCCGTGCTCTCGCAGCCTCGCGTATTGTGCGTCGATTTTTTATCGTCCCATTTATTTGTACCGACCTTTATTAAACGATGAAAACTTTATTGCTAATTGCCGGGGGCGAAAGGGTTTTTATGGATGCTTGCCCGGCCGCGTTTTCATTTCGATTCCGGGAACATTCCGTATAGGCATAGGCTGTGCCCAACTCCCGCCAACCCCAGCGTCACTCGTTCGTCCTTCGTCAAAAAAACCTCGCCCTGCGTCTCGTCGCTCTCCCGCAAGCGCGTGCACGCGTGTGTTCTTCTCCACCTGGCCGGCGAAGGTGCGGCCTCCTATCGGTCGTCGACAATTTTCCATCTCGATCGCCCGCCCCCGCTCGAAGGAACGTCGCCAGTTCGAGGGCAGATGCAATCTCGGGGCGATTCTGAGGACGCGCCTCCGATAATTTAACGTAGTTTCGTTCCGACGACCGGCAAAGAGAGTTTAATTAAATGAAATCGTCGATGAATTAATCGTTCGATCGCCTAATTCGACCCAACGTCGTAACGACGTTTCCATTAGCGACCCGGGAGATGGACCGACGACGCTCGAGTAAGCGCGAGGGCTGTTCCGCGGTCACGGCAGCCGCCGCGACAGAAATTTCTGTCGGAGTCTCGAGGAATCTTGGCGGGCGATTTCGATCGTCCGTGACGCTTTTCGCCGTCGCGCACCACCGTTCCGGATCGTTGCTAGAATTCGTTGGATAGCCCGAGCGAAAGAAGCCGCTGCTCGTCGAAGTCGTTAAGGCCTCGGAGCCTTGGAGCTTCGCGAGGATGAAATACTGGGAACGTTGAACCCAATCAAGTGGCTGTCATAAATTTCCATCAAGCCACGCACCCGGGCTGCACTAATGGTCGATACAAAATTGCGACCGGCGACTGGCAAGAGCGACGAAAAAAGCACGGGGAGGATATGGGCCGCGGAAGACCCGGTGTCGGGCGAGGATCTTGCCCTACGATTCAATCGCCGCGCTTCCAGCCTAACCTCCGTCGCGTGGACCGGAACCGGGAAAGGTAGAGCTGCTCGAAGAAGCGGAGAAGCGGAGAGCGCAGCAACGAGGGGCAGGGCGCGCGAGCGTATTTATATCCGGGTGCGCGTGTTCGCGCGTACACCAAGCGGCGGGAATATTTCTATAGAAACGGTTATACACACGTAGAACATATTGAAACGCGTCGTTGGGGGCAGATGCGTCCGATGATATATTAACGCCAACTGTGCGGCCCATATACAACACACGCGCGCGTTCGCCGCCCGAGAGCGTCGTTCGCACGTACACCCATACTACGGGAATAAATTATAGAATTATCGTTTTATCGCCGTGCCCGCGCACAGATATACCGGCGGCGCGTGTACACGTTTGCGCGCGTCACCCGCGCGAAAATTGTCGCAACTCCCGCGAGGGTAAGCCCTCTTGACGCGGACTCTCCTCCGCCTCCGAGGTTCCCGGCCTGTCGTCCTTGCTCCCCGACGCAGCTCCCCCTGGTTCCCGGCGAAATCGGCGCCGCTCGCTCGGCGTTGCACATTTTTTTTCCATTCCCGGCGACGCCGACGCCGCTGCCGCCGCGCAGATAATAAATCGCCAAGGCGGTACGCCAAATTAATATCGTAAATTCGTTACGGACGCGATACGGCTTCCCGGAAGGACGGGTTTGGGGGCTAAAACATTCGCGACCGCGGTGTAATATTAAAAACAGGCGCGAAACGCGCGCACGGAGAGGCCGGATGAAAAATAAGCACGGTAATATTCCGCGGGGCCGTAGCCCCTTCCTATTCGTTCGCAATTAATTGTTTGCCGCGCGAGCAATCCCACTTCGCGGTACCGAATATAATTACCTACCTAAATCATCGGTCGATCGTGGAATATCTACAACGGGGAGAAGCTGCGCACGGTTTTCAACCATTCGAGCTTCACGATTTCTCTTCTGCCGTATACAACTCGCTGGATCCCCGGCGAACGCCCCGCGTTCTCGTTCGCTCTGCACAGGTAAATAGGTTTCTCTGTTCCGCGGAGGCTTTCGGGAAAAAATGCGAAAGGAAGAAATTTTTTACCGCAGACGGGAGACTGTGGGAGCGCGGCAAGATAGATTTACGGACGATATAAATTTAAATAAGTCGTTATAAGTATAATTTGTTCGGTTGGCACCGCGATGCCAGGGACGCTGGCGCAACGAAGCTCGTTAAAATATCTGCGCCACGCAGCCGGGAATATATTTTAATAATTTCGAATACATTAAAGTTTATCGTCGGTCAGCCAGTGTCGAGGCGTTCCGCTTCTCGGGCGTAAAGTACCCCGAAAAGACTGAACTCTCGCCGGCGCGGCGGTTGATTCCGCCTCGCTGAAACGATCGCTAGAGCCCTTTATTGTTGGACGATTCGTGGCTGCACCCAAGTTGCCGATCGCCACTAGCAATAAGTTATCCGCCCTGGATCGACTGCACGCGCTCGGCTCGGGGGCACACGCGCAGCCAGAGTAATCGCTGCCCTCGTGCGAACATTCTGCCGTCTAATTGTAAGAAATTTACGGCGACAGACGATCGCGACCGCGATCAAGGATGGAAAGTTTGCGCCTCGTTCGAGAAGAAATTCTGCTCGCGAAATTTATTCTTTCGCCGGTGAATTATGCAGCGATCGACAGCGATGTCGCGGAGGAGGCGCGGAACATCGCGGTGATTTAAAGTCGCGAAATGGAAGGAGCGTAAAGGAAGGCGGGGGGGTGGAGTGCCGCGAACGGCTGGGAAGTTGAGAGGAGGCGAGGGCGAGGAAGATGGAAAGCGTGGACTGGAAACGCGAGACGGAGAAGGACAGAAACGGAGACGGGCACAAAGACGCAGAAGCTTGCTCGACCGAAAAGTTTGCCTAACGGTAAAGCGATGAGTTAACATTAATATATTCCGTCGGAAAGTTTTTATAATATTCCCGGGCATTGTCTGCAGTGGAACAATAAAACCGCTGTTCCCGTTTACGACGGACCATTTTTCAACGAGTCGGAGAAACGAAGCGAGGCGTGGCGAGGCGAGGCGAGGCGAGCCGAGACGAGGCAGAAGGAGGCTACGAGAGGCGACGCCACGCTCGGACAGAGATAGCGTCGAGCCGAGCAAGGGATAGATAGATACGAGGAGAGAGGGAGAGAGAGAGCGGGGGAGAGGAAAGACGGAAAATATCGGCTGAAAGGAAACGAGTGGTACCAAATACGCAATCGGTCGCAGCGCGCGTCGCGAGGAACGCTCAGCTGATGTCCGGAAGCGAATTTCATCGAACTCGCGAGCCTCGCGATTTCTACTCCTCACGGATCGCCGGAGAGGAGCCGAACGCGAAAGGGCGAGAAGAGATTCCGAGACTCGGCGAAATCCAGCTTCTTTCCATTTAACGTCCGGTCGACGAGAGCCCAGCTTTGGGCGAGCTACTTTTCTTTGATCCCGCGTCGAACCGAGAAACGGCTGCAGTCTGAGCGACTGCGCCACTGGCAGAAGGAATTAAAAGTAAACACGCGGACTCACGCGTTCCTCTGGGTTATAGTAATTACGAGCCACGCCAGCTGCCGCGGAGTTTAAATTATAGAAATTACAAAACGCCCTCGCCTCTCCTGCCTCCTTCTCCTTCGTCGCTGCCCAAGCCCCGCTCGATCCCCGTGCCCTCTCTTGCGTCTTCATCGTCCGCCGTTGCCCGTCGGCCGCCGCATTTCCGTTCCTGCTCGTTTTTTTCTCGAAAACGACGCGTCGATTCGATCAGCGAGGACACGCGTCAGAAGTTTCGACGAGCGGAGTCCATAGCGCGTCGAGGAAGAATCGAACGGAAGCAGCCCAGTCTCTGACGGCGAATGCCGGACGAAGGAAGATGCGAGTCGAAATAATAGGGGGGACGCGCGTGGACGGAGTCCAAGTAGCGCAGGTGAGCACGAGTCTCGAGAGAAAAGGTGCATTTCCAGGCGAGTGCGAGGCGAGTGCAAGACAGGCAAGTCGGGTTGCAGGCAACGCAATGAAATAATGCCGGCAGAATTTCTCGAGGCCGCCACGGCTAATGCCATCGGCCCTCTTTGTCTCGCAGTGCCATCATTTTTCTCCGGTAATATATTTTATTGCTATCTCGGTCTCTCTCGTCCCACTGCCGTTTCCCATCAACCACCGTCTCCTCCACCCCCGCCCCCACGACCATCTCCACCTTCGCCTCCGCGCTTTGCGACCACCGGCTTCTCCTCCTTCACCTGTCTCCCGTTCGCCGACACCATCTCCCTCCCTCGGCCGAACTCCGCTCCGCAACGCATCGTGTGTTCCTCGCGCGCTCTACACCCTGTTCCCTCGGTTCCAGGGCTCGCACGGTATCTACGAACACCTTTGCTCGCTCGACACTCTCCACCACTGCGCAACACGATTCCGCCCTCCCCTCGACGTCCCGCGGACTTTATTATACCTTGCTGTCCCTTTTCTGTTCTCTCTCTCATCCTACAAACTCCTAACATTATCATTCTTTCGCCCCGCTCGCTTTCTCGATCCGTTGCGGGTTGCTAGCTCGCATTCTTATTCTCCTTCGGCCAAGTCACCGGCTTGCCATCTTCCGTTTCTTTTCCACGCGTACTCCAGTGTATCTCGACTTGCTCGCAGTGTATCTCTCTGTCTCTCACTGTATTTCTCTCTTCTCCACCTCCTCCTCCTCCTCCACCAACGCCTTTCACCCCCTTCGTCGTTCCTACACAGGCTCCTCTTCGTTGGTCGCGCACCATGTTTCAACGGTAGAAGGAGGATGAAAATCACCGACGTGCTCGCGACCGAGGGAGAGAGAGAGAGAGAGGGAGGGACGGAAAGGAGGAGCGCGACCGAGGAAGAGAAACGAAGAGGGACGACGGCGACGGTATCGGCGGCGCGGCGAGTGCGACAAGGAGACCGATATAATTGTATCTAAATTATAATATACAAATAATAACAGACAGACCGGCAGCCTGACGCCAGTACAGTTGGTTGAGAAAGTTTTTGGTCGGTCTATGTCGCGGAAGTCTGGGCAAATCGCAGAGAGAAAGCAACGGTCGCGGCGTTTTGCTTCCTAACGACGTTCGCGACTGGGATCCGTCAGTTTCGATTACGCAAATGCTCGGCTCGCCTAACGTCCTGGGCCCGCAATTTTCGTGGAAAACGCGTGGCGGTGCACCGTGCACCACTTGCGCGCCTCTCTGACGACTCTATTCGACGGAGCCCTCCGGGAAACGGGGCAAAGAAGCGAACAGAAAGGGACGATCTCCTCTATATCCCTCTCTATCCCTCTCTATCACTCGTCGTACCCCTGAAAGTCCAGCTGTGCGCTCCTCTTTGTTGCTGCTTCTTGTCTCTCCTTTGCCTATACAGTGTACAGCACCGGAGGGATCTCTCCTCCGGGCAATACGCGTACAAAAAAGGAACAACGAGTTTGGGGTTAAGTTTTTCTTGTCCAAGAAGGCGAGGAGATAAAGCAGGAGGATAGGGAGGGGGAGAAAGGTGGAAGGAGCGACGAAGGGAAAGGAGTCGAGCCAACCATCTGGAATCCAAGTCGGTGGGTAAGAAAAATAAGCTTGGTGGGAGTAATAATAAAGAAATATGTTTCTCTTCGGTCAGAGCCCCACCGTCTGGTTTCGTTTCTCCCTTTCTTCCTACCTAGCAGCCGGCTCTTCCTCTCTCTCTCTCTCTGTTTCTTCGTGAAACGGACGCCCGCACACGCTACCGCGGCAGCAACGAATGAGCGTTCCAATCGTTTCGAATCACCCCGTTTCCTCTCGACGCGGCGCCCGCTTTCGGAAATCTTGCGCCGTTCTCGGCCCGTCGAGTGCAACCGTCTGCAACGACGGCCGCGTACGACGATGAAATTTTCATGCGAACCAAACTTTGACCGCCGCGCGAGATCCGTTGAAAATCTGCGCGACGCCCTCGCGCGTGCTCCGAATCGATTAATATCGATTCCCAGAGAGCACGGGCCTGCCCGATATTCCGCGCGTCGAAAGGTGCGATCGAAGCGACAGGAACGGGAAGGAAAGTTGGGCGAGGTAGCGAACCCGTCTTCTTGGAAGGAAGGGCAACGGGAAAAAACGAAACAGCCGGTAGTTTTCGCGTAATCTGCGAAGCACGGCGAGGCCTTGCGTGGAAATCGAGAGACGGCGCGTCGACGAAGCCAAGTAAGAAACCACTACGTATCGCGGAGAGGCCGCGGCGGAGGCAACGGAAAAGGAAGCACGTTATATTTTATATGACAGCGTGATTGCATTTCCCAGAACAAACATCGGTCTGGCCGAGCGAGCGCAAGAAAACGTCGGCGTTAATCGCAGCTCTCCGTTCCACTCTCGTCCATTCGTTCTTCCGTTTAGTCTCTCCACCGTCGCTCTCACTCGCTCTCCCTCTATCCCACCGGCCAATCTCATCGAGAGCTCCGAGCACCCCTATATCCACCGCCGCCGCGTCTTTCTTCCGTCTTCCTTGTTTTCGATTCTACACTCCCGCGCGGCCCTTCCTCAATTTCTTTCCAGAGAGTTGCAAGTCAGGGAGAACGATTCGCGAAAGAATCGTCGCGTTTCGTCGAGTTCGAACCTCGACGATATTTTTTTTCTCGCTTCTGTCCGCAAGTGGGTCATCGTTTCGTCCCATCCTGCCGTTCCGTATTCCGGCGCAAAAAAGAAAGAACCGCGTAAACAGCGAAGCGTGCCAGGTAGATGGACCAATTCGAACGACAGGTGAGAGATAATCGGATTGATTTTCCCCCCGCAAAGTTTCGTTCTCTGCCGGCCGTGTACAAGAAGTTGAACCGTGAGTAATTTTCACGAATATTTCCCCTTTCCGGCTATTCGGCCTCCGCATGAACCATCAGTCTCCTTCCACCATGGCAATACTGACTCGCATTCCTCTTTTCTCCTCTCTCACTCTCTCTCCCTCTCTGTCCCTCTCCCACTCGCGCTCTTCTCTTTCCACCCTCTTCCGCTATCCCAGAGCAATTGTACGGTCAGGACTATTTGTTCGCGGACTTATCTGTATTTTATTATACCCGAAGTTTTCACGCTCTCCCTTATCTGTTCTCGTGTTTACTATACGATATTTATAGCTGTGCTTGTCTGTACTCGGTGCCGGTTATTACGGATCTCGCTCGAAGAGGGGGCCGTTGTACCGAATACCGCGGGAACGAGAGAGTTTCGTCGGCTGAGCCGACGAGAGAAGAAAAACCCTCGAGGAACGAGAGGAAAAAAGGCAACGAAGATGGATAAATCATTTACTTTCTTGTTCGCGGAACGAGTTCTCTACCAAGAACCAGTGCATACAAAACAAACGAAACGCGAGAGAAACGCGTTGCGATCGTACCAGATCGCAGATCGAGGGTATAATACGTATTCACCGATGGCGTACAGAAACGTTGCCAGCCTCTTATTCCATACTTTCAAGGACAAATGTCAGCTCAAAGGAATCCAGCTGACTACATTATTATAAACGTTTATACATATACATATAAATATAAAATTGGAGTCGTTGAATTCGAGTCAGAACTATGGCACGTTAACGCAGATCTTTGTGTCTTTCGCAAGTTCATCCATGGACGTAAATACCAACAATTTTTGTGTAACTTTGCTTATCCATTTCAATGCTCCCAATCGTCCCATTCGGAGCACATGTGCTCTCCGAACGATCGAGCTTTTCATCTTGCGACGACGTATAGTTACCTACTTAATTTTTGTCATCGCTACTGTTTGATTTCCATTTTATGTTCCCTTGGCCTGGTTTTTTCAAATTTTGTTTGCAATTTTATTACATCCATGGAGTAGGCGATCTCCGCGATGGTTCCAACCTCGCGGGGGTTCTAAGGGAAACAATGGTACCGCTCATCCATTGCTACGATTTCTTTTGTTTCGCGTTCGTCGAAAGATAAGCACGCTTCCCGATCGCGACGATACCCTCGCGCGGACTGTCGAGCGGATTCGCGTTCTTCGAAGAGCGTTTTCGGATCAACAAATGTACATAATTGGCCACGTACTCGGAATTAGCGTCGCGGCGAGCCCTTCTTCGGCGGCGCGCGGAAGAGCGCGAGACCGAAAGGAGAATCGCATCGGGGGACATAACACGCGGATATATTGCCCCGGCAAGCCAATAATTATTGTTTTTGCCCAGCAGCACCGAGCCGCAATTAAAAACTGTTTATTTATTCAGGTTCGGCTTTTTAGTATTCGCCCTCACCCCGGCCGAAGCAAGGGGCGCGTGTGCGCGACCACGTTTCTGCCTCCGCCATCCGGTGCGCGATTTTTCGGCTGGCCAAGCCGTTGTTTCCAATTTTCCAGTCGCCGCTGAGCCGGACGTTCCCGCCACCCCTCGCCAAAAAAATTGCCACTCAGATCGATCGCTCGCGGAGCGGCCAATAAAAAGCATAATAATGCGCTCGTTTGCTCGTCACCGCCTTGCTCTTGCCAACGCGAGCATCGTTCGCGCCTCGGAACTCTCGCCCGCGGATCAGAGGCTGTGGGGCGCGTGCGATATGATACGTAGCTCGCTTTATCGGAGCACCTTCGCGGCGGATGGCTCGCTGCTTCGAAGACGACTGCAAATTGTCGCCGGCGCTGGACGAGGAGAAGAATGGAAGAAGAACGAGCGGGTATCGAAGAATTCGGCGATCCGAGAATTCTCGCAGCCGGTCGACGTTAACGCGGCGCGCTATCTCCCGCGAAGATTTATTATTTAATCTCGCGTCACGATATTTATTATTGCACGTAACCCCGTAGGTCTATAAAAATATCACGCGTTATCGCGCACCGTCCGGTCAATAACAAGCTGACGATACCTTGCCTCGTGTCGAAATCGTCGCGAGCACGCAATTTTTTCACGAACTAAGGAGAAAACAGATTCCCGCTGGTGAATCGACGCGACGCGAGGCGTCGGCGAGTGTCGGTCGGTGCTGGAGCGAGCTGGAGCGATCTCGAAGCACGACGACGAATCGTAACGAGCGGCGGAGAGGAGAGGAGAGGAGGGCGGGGGCCAGATGAAAGAAACGCGGCACGATCGAAGCGGCTCGTCGCAACGCGAGGAGGACACGGTGCGAGGAGGCCGAGGTGGGGCTACGGGGAGAAGTTACAACAAATAAAGCGATAAAATATATAATATTACGTCGTGCCGCCGGCTGGCCGACTCGTGCATTCCAGAGTGCATTGCCCTCGCGAATACTCCCTCGGCCTTTCCGACGAGGCACACGTCACGCCGGCCTTAATACGAAATTACTGCTAAAGCGTGCCTGCGCGAACACTTTTCGCCGCGAATTTCTTTCACGATGTCTCACGGCACGCCTCGTATCCTTCCTTTTCCTTTCCTCCTTTCCCCGCTCCTCCGCCGCTCTTTGCACCCTTCCGGTCGCCTTCGCTCGGCACCCTGCTCCTTTTCCTCGATCGCCACCGCTCCGGGAGGCTCGCTCCGAACCCTCGATCCTGCCCGCGCGAGACTTTCCTAAAGTTCTTGCGACTGAAGGACGACAGCCGAACTGGCCGCGAGGGTAAGCGGAATTGGGCCAGCGGCGTCGAGGAACGCTCGATCGCGTTTAAGTTCGCGGGGGTGCGCGCGTGGACGGCGCGCTGCTGTACGTAGGTGTATACGTAGCCGGTGCGACGTCGAGCAGGTGGAGCAGGGACGCGTGCTGGCGCTCGCGGTGACTTCGCGACTCGATTGCGTCGGCCAAAGGTGAGCATCCATCGACGTGAAGTGTCCCACGGCGATGCACGCGTGCAGAGGAGGGATAGGTTACAGGCGGCGAAAGAGAGATCGTCTAGTATTCGAAGGAAGGCAGCTGCCGAAGGATTTTAGGACCAATTACGGGCGTCCGTTCTGGGAAGGGGTCGTAAATAATTTGCCTCGCGAGGGACGGCGACGGGGGAGGGAGGAATGTCGTAAATACCTAAAGTATAAAAATCGTCCGGGCGGGGAGGGATGTCGCGGGCACGAGCGATGCCAAGCAACCGGAAAGGAAAATTGTCGCGTTTTATGTATTTTACATATTAAAGTAAAATAAATTCCGTCCCAGTGGATTAAGCCGAGCTTCATCGTCCGTTAACGCGTTACGCATGGATCGCGGGTTTTTATGCGCTTCCGACCGGACTGGCCGCGTTCAAAGCGATATTGATTTTCATTGAAATTTTTATACGTCACGTCACTGGATCTTTTAATTCGCGAACGCGCAGAGACGCCCACGCTCCTCTTCGTTCTTTCAAAATTGTTGTAATCTGTACAATCGCTAGCATCTTTGCAATCGATGGAGCAAATCTTGGGATGCTTGTATTCCAAAGACATTGCGAATTTCTGCTTAGGCAGAGCTCGACAATGGCTCGGACGATACGAGCGTTAATAAAAGTTGTCACCCTGGTCTACGGGGAATCGGAAAAACGCCCGTGACACGGAAAACAGCTGGCCCAGGGGAAACCGTGAACGCACGTGGAATTTCGTCGATCGCCACCGCCCCGAGTAATCAAGAAGACGAGGAAACACTAGCACAAGTCCAACGCGCGAACCCGTTCCGATTCACCTGTATCTATACATATAGACAGCGCAGGTCGTCTCGATGACAATGCGCCGAGGCCTAGGTCCACGGGCTGCTACCTATGGAACGGAATCAGCGAGTAAAAGGAAAGGAATTCCGATTAATTCCCCCCTTTTTATGGGCGGCGTAGCGAACGTCTATTAGATTGGGAAACGCTTTCGTTGCCGTCGCAGTAAATCAACGTTTTCGTAATATCGTCGTTGAGTATTGGCCCATAGGGGAAAAACATTTTTAACGATAATATTTCGTAACGTCGGAACGGCGCTGCGCGGACGTCCAAGTTTTCCGCAAGGTACATAGTTTAGTGCGCGAGCTTGAAGAGCGTTCGAGCAACGCGGGAACGGACGCTCAGCGCGTCATCGCAGTGCACTACTGCCGCGGCTAAGGCAAGGGCGCGATTTCAGCGTTCCGCTCTGAAAATTTGAACGCCCGGGTCGACGGTGTCGATCGATCGAACGATACCCCGCGCTTGCCACGGAATCGAGTATGCGAGGCTGTCGAAGAACGTCGAAGAACGGCGCGATCGATCGATCGATCGATCGTACCGAATGCAATTCCACAGGCTGCTGTACAGCTTCGTGGAAAGCGAGCGCAGCCCCGTGCGCGAAACGACGCTGAAGGAGAAAGAAACATCGAGGTCTCGCGGGGAAGTGGAAAGTGGAGCGCGCGACGTGATCGCGTGGTTGCGAGAAACAAACGAAAGAGCAAGAGAGCGAAGGAGCGATTCGGGGGACGCGACAAGGCTGATGCGCAACGATATACAAACACGTAATGCACTCGTGGCATCGCACGGCTCGAACACCTACTCGATCCTCCGCGCAGCGTCTCGAAAGTGTATAGACGCGCTAGCCTTGCTTTGACCGGGATGCAACGATTCATAGGAAAACGCTCCTCCCCCTTTGATTTATATTCTATAAAACCAGTCTCGAATGTTCCTAAGGAACAGGCACCTTTCGTTTGGACGAATTTTCTCATTCGTTCAGGACTCCGTCTCGATTCTGTCTGGTCGCGTAATAATAGGGTGTCAGGAGAGCGGAGTCGAGGATACGCGTCGAACTGCAATCGAAGTCGGAAGACGCCAAACGGGAAATCGCGACGGATCGGCGGAGCAGATCGGGAAAGGAAAAGTGATGGATGGCGAGATCGAAAGGAGAGCCGAAGCGAGAAAACGGGAACAGAAATCGAATCGGGTTCCGTTCGTTTCTGGTTTCGAGCCGAGGGAGCACCCCGTGGACGATGGCTTCGGATACCAGAGAAGTACAAGGCATCGCTGCAAGCACGCGCCCCACCTTTGTCGCGTTCCCTTTTCCCCAGCTCGGCCAGCTTCTCGATTTGTTCGCCGAGTTCGCTCGTCCTTGAAACGGCACATTTGGAATTCCAGCGCGGCCGGACACGACCGCTCCATTAGCTGCACTTTCAGCGGAAGCAAAGCGCAGAGGGGATCCTTATCGCCGGCCCGCGAGAAACCTATCAGCCCTTAGGATTCCCGGAACGGCGAATCGCCGAAACCGCGCCCCGATCGAGCGTTATGATCGAAACGCCATCCAGAGACGAACGAATCCGTGGAGGCGTCGGGCACCCTCGCAGACGAGGACGGGGACCGGCGCGGCGTCGCCGCCGTTGCCGCTGTCGGTGCCGCCATTGTGCACAGCGTAGAATAAATAACGCCGTAGTAAGAATGCCGCGGGAGATATTATACGACGACTACAGTGTGGCGCAGAAGTAGGCCACCATTACAATATTTTATTACAAGGCACTAACGTACAATCTAACGTGCTCGTATGCATTCGTAATGAACGTATATGAGTCGTGTCGAACGTACTCTCTCCTTCTCGGCCGTTCTCTCTCCTGCTCCCTCAACCCCGGTCGCCCCACCTGCCGTCTCCGCGGCTGTGCTCGCTACGCACACCGAGTGTTTTATTGAAATTTATGACTACTCGCCTTTGTTGCCTGCCTGTGTGCGTCTCTGTACGCGTCGCTGTGTGCGTCGCTGCGTGCGTACACGCGGCACTGCGCCTGTTCCTGCGTGCGACCACATATGCGCTCCACACGGAGTCGCACACGCTCCTCCGCTTCTCCGTTCCCGCATATTATATACGCAAATAATATATTATGTACAATCTGCATGCCGCTTGCGCTCTCTGCGTTAAATGGAGAAAACGAGCGGAGCTCGCGGATCCGCGTGTCCGTGATCGCAGCGACTGCTTCGTTCGATCATGCTTCTCATCCAACCCCTTCGACCCGCACCCTTTGTTCCAATCCTCACAGCGTCTTACCTCTCGCTCTCTCTCCCACCCTCTTCCTCCGTGAGCTCTGTGACGTCTACGCTAAAATTCTCACGGGCGATCGACGAAGGAGCGAGATTCGCTCGCGGAAATTCGAGTTCGCCCGCTCCGAAATCCGCTCCGTCGCGGGTCCTCCCGCCCCGGGTATCGCTTTTCGCGGTCGTTTATTTTTCGCGAGCCCCGCGATCGAAGAGGCACCGCGTATTCCGAGGAACGTTCGGCCGACGGTCAATGACTTCGGAGAATACATTTGGTGGGAACGAAAGCGACTCGAATCCATCGTGCATATCCGGCCGTGTACGATAGGAATCGCGCAAATTCATCTCGGCGACTGGTCGTATAAATAAAAGTTTATTTAAAGACGTACGCTCGTATACACGGTATAGCGTACGCGGCGAACGAGCGCGCGCTCGAGAAAGCGAGGGCGAAGGAGAGAGAAGGAGCGAGGCAGAGAGGGAGAGTATGGCACGAAGGAGAAGAGGGACGAGGAGAAGGAGAGTAAAAGAGGCCGAGCACAGCCGTGTAGGTAGTTGGAGCGGTTGATTCGCAGCACAGCGTCGCGCAGTAAACGAAGGAAGAGAAACAGCGAAAGAAATGCGAAAACTCCGTTCCAAGCGGACAAGAGAAAGATCGAGAGGGCGAGGAGCGGAGGGGGGTGGGGGCGGCTCGCACGGAGCCAGGGGTACAGAGCGCAGCCATGCGGTTTACAGTAAGCTTATAGTTTACGTTATAAATTATTATTATCGTATTTCATACGAAGAATAAGATTTATTAAAACCCTATAGATTACCGCTCGTACCAGGCAATATATTACGCGGCGTGTACCGTGCACCGGTGCATACGTAACCCAAGCTTCGACGCACACGCGTGCACCCACGTACCGCCGAGCGCCGAGCGGTACGTGGCCGCGAGTAAACGCCGCAACGAATCGTGCCGAGACGTTTCGAGTATGTATTTCGTATCGTTGCGTCGGATCGCCGATATTTATTCGGTTTTGATCGCTGCGCGCGCGAATTACGGAGCTGGGTCCCTCGTACGTCTCGCGAATCGTTCCGACCGCAACGGACCGAGAGGATCGCGGGCGAAACGAATCGAGGACGGGAACAGGAGTTTCTCTGCCCGCGCTTCGACCCGACTTTCCGACACTTTTCACCGCCAGCTTGCTCGCGTAGATACGCATGCACGTATGTACATATATACGCGTGGAGCTCGCAACCGTTGGACTCGTGAAAGTGGCGATGCGGGCACGAAAAACGCCGGCAATTCGTAACGGAGCAGCGCGGCGCGCCGTTTCCAACGAGAGAGCCTGCTATCTTTGAAATCGGGCGCGTGGCACCTTGCTCCCTGCCCGTTTGCCGATCGACAGGCAATGCGACTCCTCGCGATTCAAAACCTGCGAGATGGGCGAGGCACCGGAATAAATATAGTATAGTTTAGAAGTGCGACACGTGCGAGCGGCACGGTCGGACGCCCAGGTGCCAGACCCCCGTATGCTTTCCCGGATATTGGCCCGAGAAAAACTTACGCCTGGCATCGGTCGGATCTTTGCAATTGAAATGCGCCGGATTCCGCCTCGGCCGGCTCCTTCGAGCCCTGCGCGGTATCTCGCCGGGGCCGTTACCGGATCGTGCATACATATGTACCTTCGCATCTCGTTATCTCTGCGCGCGTGCGATTGCATCAAAATTTATCGCGACAATCTCGCTCCGGCTACCGTCTATCCTCGTTACTCGCCGCTCGGGCCGGCGATCGATCTCGATCGGCGATCCAAGTTTCGCGGACGCTCCAAAGTAACGCCGCTGTCCATTGGCCGGGCCGCGAAACAAATCGGTCGATCGGAGCGAAAAAATATTAACCAGCGATTCGAGATTTTACCGTTTTACGGGTCTGCATTCGCGGTCCTTGGGGACCCGCGGCTTGACAAATGCGTGCGGCCCGTACTCGACTATGCGTCCAATGATTGTTCTTTCATAGAAAATCATTTATTTATCTCCTCGGATGCAAACAAAGGGGCGAATCGGTATCGATTGCCCTTAAAGGGCGACGGCATTGTTTTCCCGGGAAAGCTGTCGAACGGGTCGTAGCTGGAGAGACGCGTCGAGATCGATGGGTCGACGAGACGTCGAAGATCCTAGGCTGAACAAGCTAGCAAGCGCAACGAGCGTGTGCGCGTTGGCCCTGAGCCCCGCACGCACACGCTTGGCCGTGCTTGCCCGGAAACACGTAGGTGCACAATTCCAATGGCAAACGCACGCTCGTGGAGAAACATCAAAAAACGTGCCGAGCACAAAGGGACCCGCGTACAGGGACGAGGAACGACTTTGTCGAGGGGAAGAGAGAGAGGGGGTCGAAGGGACGGCGATGCTAGGAATCTAGGAGATATATACACAGGGAAAGGGAAAGGGAAAAGTATCGTGGAACAGAGGCAGCTGTACACGAAAGATGAAGGAAAAATAAAAGAAGAAGAGGAAAGAAAAGCTCGCGAGGGCAGAAAGTGCGAAAGAGAGAACGGGTGTGGCGGCTGATGTGCAAGTACGAAGCGAGGGGGGGTACGGGGTAGAAGAACGAGCTAGAGAAAGAGACGCCGGCGGTGGACGGGGAGGCGAAGAGAGGGGTAGAGGACGGAGAAAGAGGGGACGTATGTACATTAAAATATTATTCTCAGATGAAATACCGGGTGGGGCCCGGCGGCACAGCGCGCGTATATTTTTAGACCTTATATAAATACACGAATCATAATGAACGCGCCTCGTTCTCCCTGTGTGTGCTCGGCGCTCACCCGCTCCTCCGCTCACCCGCCGCGCTGGTCGCGGCCTCGCCTTGCCGCGCTTCGTCTCGTCGCTCCCCTACACGCCGCTTCTATCTCGCCGCGTCTTCTTTGTAAAATCTTCTTTCCCTTTCTGCGGCACTGGCTTCTCTGTGCGCCGCGTTTTCTCGTTCCCTGCGATCCTACGCGCCCACCGATATCCCGAACGGACTGGGCGACGCTGTTTCCTGCTCGGATCCGCGTCTCGTCACCTGCTGTGTCACTGGCCTGTGACTCCAATTTTCCTCCTTCGCGGACGCTGCCGCGCCCGTTCTTCCAAAATCCGTTGTCCCCGAGCATCGCCGCGGAAGCTACGATACAGCCTTATCTCCACGTACGCGAGAACCGAGGTCGGTTGGGAAATCAGCTTTTCGTTCGTCTTCTGCCGCACGGTAGCCCGCAGAAACGATCGAGAGCTTTGGCCTCGTGTGCGGCGCGAGGAACCACCGCCGTCGTTCGTTATCCGTACGCGTGTTATCAAAAAATTCTGACACAACGATCCCATTGTCCGCAGGGAAAGGTCTGACTGCACTCGTAAACCTCGATCGAAGCGAACGTCCGACGCGGATGGCGACCCTGCTTCCCTACCGTGACAAAAAGCAGCGCCAAGGAGGTTGCCGATGGCGTCTCACGGAGAAGACGGATACGAGGCTCGGCTGAATTTCTCTTCGTAGTACGATCGTTATACTGCCAAGTTAATTACAATGAATTACGCCCCGCGCGTATTCCGTTATACACTCCTGCTTTCGAGCAACCGTAAAGTCGTCGGACCGATACCATAAAGCGATAAAAGGTCTGCTGGGGCGTTTATCGGTTTCCCATACGTTTACGATTGTCCTTTCGAAGTGGCGGGAACCTCGAAACAGTTGGCAGCCTCCTTTCCTAATTCGAGCAGACCTTATGCCTCCGATGGTATCGCCGATGCTTCCGAGCGAAGCGCGATACTGTATGCATGCGTATGTACGCGCGCACCCATCTTTACGATACCGCCGTTCCTCCGGCAGGACTAGATGCCGATCAGCAGTGGCATCGCGATAAGCCTGCTGTCCAATTCCGCGGAAAATCCAGTTGAGAGCAGAGCGGGGAAAGAGCCGCGCACGTTTATTTTCGTTACTCATCGAATAGTTAGCATTCTTTGTCCGCTCGGTGCAGCGAAGGGGAAGGGAGATGGTTTCCGCGCTTGTTATTTTTGTCAAGAGTTGCAATGTATCTCCTTCGGAGCAGAGGCTGGCTAATTTATTCCACGTATGGATCCCGTGAACGGTTCGCTGAACGATACAATAATCACGGGGCGGGTAGGCTGGCGAGCTTGTTGCACGCTGGGTGCTCCGTCGTCCACGCTCCTTGGTCGACCCGTTTGGTATTCGTTTAATTTTCATTGGGAAAAACTGCTCGCAGCTGTGGCTGAAGCCCGGCACGGCGGCCAGAGTGGCAGAGCAGCCGGTGCGTTTTGGCGCGCAAGACAATATTTACAAAATGATGGAACCACAGTCATCGCGGCGCTCGCATCGCGGGTAAATACGCGAAGGGGAAACGGTAAACAGAGGAAAAATTAAAATAACAAAGTCGGCGGGGGAAATCGCGCGGACAAATTTGCCCGGGAAGCGGCATCTGAATATCTCGCACCGCCACGCGATCGTGGCGAACGTCTCCGAGGGAATCGTCGACGTTCGCCCCGGGGTGCGGAACCAGGCGCACGCCTCGGTGAAAGACGCGAGGGCGACTCGCGACCTCCGGTTCTCGCGCGTCCAGCTGACCGACGATGCACAATTTCTCGGAGAGATAAACCGCTTCGCTTATCGCGTTGACTCGCGCCAATTGCGCAACCGCCTCCATTATTTAAACAATAATAATAATCGTAATAATGCGTACCGCGAACTGACCAGTCGAGCTCGTTTTACTTTTGCTGCTGAGCGTGTCGGAAAAAATACGAACGCTACAACATCGATGAATATTATCGGCCGCTGTTCGTATAAAATATACAAGCTGCCGCGGGACGGGCAACGTCGATTGCGAATGTATCATCGTGTAAATAATATGTATTTCTATCGTTATCGCACACTTACGCTCCACGTTATCTCGCTTTTCATTTTTCTCTCCCCACCCCCTCCGCGCTCGCATCGTCTGTCGTGCTGCCTCTTCTATTGTTTTCACGCGAGCGCGAAATGCTACTCTGAAATTGGTCGGCACGCCCTCGCATCGGGGAGAGAGAGGAATCGTGCGTAGCCCGCCCTCGAGGAGCACCGCGAACGACGAGCATCGTAAAAGCGAAAAAAAAGCGAAAAATATATCGTTTCGCTAGGCCGCGATAAAGCCGAATTTATCTGTTCGGGATGAGTAACGTTGACGGATGTTCCGGGGTTCGTTGGGACTCGCGTGCACCCCTAAGTGACCGCGCCGCCGGCGTATCATTCATTTGACCGGGCCCGTGCATATTCCGCGTAACGCGGTCCGTAACCGCAGTCATGGAAAAACACGCACACGCGAAGTATAATTACGCGTTAATAGCTCTTAATTTATGAAATAATTTATTATATAACACGGGATACGGCCGCGGTCGCGGTGACGCAGAGGAGAGCGGAGGGCTCGGTGCGCGAAGAACGAAGAACGAAGAGCGGAGAACGGGGAGCGGGACGGGGTGCGGCGTGAACGACGATGTGTCACAGATCGGTGAAGAGCCAAGGAAGAGGTCTCCCCAAGTGACGTAGAAATCGGTCGGGGCGCTTTCACCGTTTCCCGAATGCCAACGAGACGCGCAGGCCGATTAATTATCGGCAAGCAACGCCGGCATTGGCTCAAGGATAATAATCGTTGCAGATTATCTCCGCAGTCTCCATCTCGTTCGTTTCGTCCTCCCCTCTTTGGCGTCCCCCACCCTCTCGCTATCCACCGGACTGAAATAAATCGTACATCTCGCGTAATAAAATTGGTACTGTTACGCGAATAACATGCGCATTATGCCCGGAGTTTTACGAACGTACCTCGCGCGCACACCACAGTTACGAAGGTTACCGTATTATTGCAGCTTTCGCAATCTGCATTGTTGGCTCTCCGCTTTTAATACTCTTTATTGTCTCTTTTATAACCAGAATGACGCGCTTCTTTCAGCGCCGGATAAATTACACGCGGCATTGTACCTCTAATTTTAGAGGGAACAGGAAGGGATACCTCTCTCGGACGCGCTCGTATCGTTTCACGAGCTTCGCTGGCGACGAGCCTCCACCTCCGTTCGTTCTCCATTCAATTCCACCTTGATGCACGGCTATAGGCACTGCAACCACTGAATAAATAAACGCCTATGATCGATAACATTTTTTTTCCTGTGTCGTACGCTTCGTTGGATCCCGTTCGCCGCTCTACCAGCTGCTCGTTAATGCGACTTCTTTTCTTCCTCCCCGTTTTGTCGAACGGCGTCGTGACGCGATCGACGACCGCGTCGACGATCGCCCGACCACGCTGACCCCGGGAGAAACGAGAAAACGAGAAAACGCCGGAATTACGCAACGGCTGCAAAGACGAGCGCTCGGACACTCGACGATACGATATTGTGCAAAACATAACGTATTCAGCGTAAGCGCTAAGTAGCGTTAAGTGGGTCGAATTTACTCTGCGCCTTATTATTTCTACTTTATATGCCAACCAGTGGTTCGGTGTGTGCGTAGCTCGCGAGCCATGCGTGCACTAGACGTGCGTGCGCGGTAGGATGTGGCTTATTGCCTCGAATCTGGGTTATGTTATTCGCGACGGTAGGAAGTACCTCGACGTTTGTACGCTCCGCTCCAACGGCTCCTCGACCTTCGTTCCTTCCGCGAAACTGGGACCCGCGCCGCTTTCCCGGGTCCCGCCACATTTCTGAGCGATACGGCCGTTCGAGGGGCCGCGAGCACGCGAAGCCTCTCGGGACCGTGGAATTAGAAGGAAATCGAGCGGGGGCTAATATGCAAAGCGACTCGATGCCGGGTGGTCAAGAAGGATCGTTCTGGAGTGGTTGGCGAACGGGCTGAACGGGCTGAACGGGCGGACGAGCGAACGAGACGCGACCGCGAAGGGAGGGTGGGAGTTAGGAAAATGGCTAGCTGTAGGTACTTATCTGCGTATAAAGCGGTACGGTGAAATCTGCATATAATATTGATGCAATTTGCCATTAGAATGGCGACGGCACGGTCTAGGATGTGGGCTCTATTCTGTATGCGGTGGCTGAATGGACCGGTTCAATTAGAGAATCATAAGTTGCCGTGATGGGGCCATCCTGCAGATATTACCGTCGTACGGCCCTGAACCGATGAGCATCGTTTTTATTATCGCCGGGTATCGGTCTCGGTGAAATAGAATCGACGATTACGTAAACCAGGAGAATCGAACGGAATCCCCGCGTTCGGGTGAATCTGAATTTTTATTAATTACGCCAAATTGAGCACATTTAAATTACATAATACGAGTACCCGCGTTTGCACGGCCTTTCATCGCCGATTCACCGCCCTCCGCAATTCCCTTCTGTCCTTGCCCGTTCGTTCGTCGCCGCTCGTTCAGACTTTTGTCGAACAGTACAGGTGTACGTTCCACGCGGAAAAAAATTGTCCTCGGAGGACCGTGGCTGCCGAAGATCCATTTCCCTCCACCTCTCTGCTTCGCTAGCGCCGTCGACGCATCGAAAGGGGATGACGCTGCGAAACGCACCGTTAAGGGAACACCCCGACAGAAGGGCGTTGCAAGGTTCGAAGCCCGATTCACCGTTCTCGATTTGTCCAAACGAACCTCGGTAGACGTCCGACCGGAACGACATGTGGCCCGATGCGCTTCTGCTATGCACGTAGGCTACGATCGTACGATCGTAATAGGATTTATAATCGCGCGCAGCGACGCGAGCTCGTGCAACGTCAGTGTTGGACGGCCCACGTTGTGTAACGACGACTTGCATTATGCAGCATTATATGCGTATTACGATAATAATAACGACAGCGACGACGACGAAGACGACGTCGGCCCTCGCTACGCTAATGAATTTCATTATCGCCCTATCTCCCTCTCTGTCTCTCCCCCTCTCCCAGTTACCAGCAAACTCCTGAACGCGCGTACCGAGCGTGCCCTCTTTATCTTCGTCTTTCATCCGAGCAACCGTCTCGCTCTTTTGCTTTCTTTCTGTCCAATACAGAAGGACGGTAACGGATCTCGGTTGCACAGGCCGGAACGGAGTGCGAAACATTGGCAGGTCAGGATCGCGGCGAGTGGCAGACGCCTGCGACCACGCACCGTTGCAATTTGCTATCGTTATCGCGTTTGCGATTTTGACCGATTTAATAAGTCGCGATCGCAGTGCCGCCGCGTTGCTCGCGTACACCAGTCGCAGTGGTTTGCAGAGACTCGTCTCTAGCAGTTCACCGGCTACCGCTCCATTCGTCGCGATAACGCGTGTATGTACCTTTCTTCTTGCGTTCCCGCTTTCACGATTCGTCACCCGCCAACTGGGTGTGCTTATCTAGAAACGGCGCGGTCAAATTTGCCGCCCCGTCGCGTCCGTTAACGTTGTATTCGAAGACGATCCGTTCCCCCACGCAAAGTTTTCACCGCTGGGCAAGCAACGCTCAGCCTTGACACTCGCGTGGATGCGACCGACGACGCGGGGGGAGCGTTAATTATTTTGCGCAACGCGACGCTACGCGTCTTGAACGACGGAAACAGCGCGAGCTGTCCCAGAATCGATTCGTTTCTCGCGCTCTCCCCTGCCCGACAAGTCCATTAGCGCATTGACTCGTTCGCTGCCAACAAAATTGAGCATCCCCTGCCCTCGGTGCCCAAACTTGATTCGAAAGGAAGCAACGAAGTTTGCTCAAATTGAGCGCAGATATAGTTTTCGAAAAAATGTGCTACGAGATATCTCGTAGCTGGTCGGGAATGGGTTGAAGCAATTCGTCCCCCACACCCCCATGAAAATGAAACGCAAGCTCGTTCAGACGCGTATCGCAATACCTCTCCGCCAAAGACACGCGTGTCTGCCCCCAAACAGAGCAGCGATACTCACCCGGGTTTGGAATCGTCTGGGCGATTCTTGTACGACGCTACGAACACCCCACCGTCGTTAGGATTGTTTGAAAAGTTTCCGAAAGAGCGCTGGATCTGCTCGCATCGCCACCTCGGCGAGATCTTTCGATCGAGCAACTTCCACGTTTACGTTGCATCGTTTCACGCGCGATGCAGCGAACGCCGAACGACTTTTCGGAACACGCCTTTCCCTTCGAACTATTTTATCCTCGATGAAAACTGGTCGTCTATCAATCGTCGAATTAACCGCGACGTAGAAAAGGTGGACGAGGCAGCGACGCGAGACCGGATCCAGGGTAAAGGGCGAAATAAAATATTTTAAAAGCCGTGCGCAATCGATACGGCGTGAAGCAAAAGTCAAACGTTTCCATCCATCCATCCCGCATCATCGTGTCACAGACGTATAAGGGGACTGACAACGAAGCGGCGAAAAGAAGCAGGGTATGAAGCGCTCGATCATCGACGGGACGACGATGTCTCCCGCGTTTCTGGCCGATATTTCATTACTGTTAACGTGTATGCTTTGAAAGCAAAAGGACGGATAATTGATATTTTGATACGCGAAATTTCATGGAGCCCGAGCGCGCAACGGTGTCTCTCGGCACTCCCGCTGCCCGACGCTCAAATTCAATTTCTTCTAATCAAACGTATTTTGCAGCAGCAAATGAATGTCCGAACGGTCGATAAAATATTCACGTATCGAGTATCCAATTGGTCAACGAAATTCTACACGTCGACGGCGCGAAGGCGACATCGATTTATCTTCGTCGGGAGATCGAAGGGAGGCGATCGCGAACAGCCGTGCGCCAGAAGCTTCCGTCGAACCTTCTACCCCTATCGCTCCGCGACGTCCAAGCAGCCCAGGATCGACGGGCCTCCCTTCATCCTGGATTTCCACCGCGGCGAAACGAGCGGCTTCGTCGCGATCCAAATACAACCGGCGAGCAGTTCGAGACCGGGCGAGACGGAGCGAATACATATGTAGTGGCCGCGTTTTTCCCGGAACGGAGCGTTTTTGCCCGGTGCGCCGAGTACCGGTGGCTCGGCGTTGGCTGCTCTTCCTGAAAGCGCATCTCCGTCCGTTTGCAGCGAGCTAAGCAAACGAGGAGCTCCCTGCATTCTTTACGGCAGACAGGCGCTTCTCGAGAACGCCACTTTGCGACTCTCTCGTTCTCTCTTTCACCGTTCCCCGAGCCCCTACGCCGCTCCTGTTCGCTCACCTCTTTTCCTCTCTCAAGATGACACGTCGTTGCGTTTACACAAGTAGGTGCGCGCGCGCGCGTAGCTGTGCAAGCGGTCGCTAGTTGGCGATAATACCCGTTCCTTTGTCGAGCCCTTGGCCCAACCCCGACGCTACTTCTCTCGCACCCCGTGACCCGATGGACTCCCGTCCTCGACCGTTTCTCGCCAGCCGGGTGAATTTCGCGGCGGGCCGACCGGGGGGAAAGAAATCGGACGGCGATGCCGCGTGTCATCGAACGCAATCGAAGACAACGAGAGAAAAGGAAGAAGAGAAGAATGTCTGAAACGCGAGATGCTGGTTAGGGCCTCGGTCAAAGCAGTATCCGTTGGAAAACGCAAGTGGCGAGGTGGGAAAAAGAAAAAAACGAAGGGAAAGAAAGGCGAAAAGCGCGCGGGAAGCGTCGAGACGAGAGTTATAGTACTTGTTCCTCGCCGATTTGAACGGTCGGCCGGACGTTAAGCGATCCGAGAGCGAGGCAAGAGAGCCCTCGTCGAATTGCTCGCAGGAACAATTTCCGGCATTGTCGCGAGCGAAACAAAGTTTCAATTACGCTTCAGCGTCGCTCAGTTGCCTCTTTTTAGTTCGGCTCTCGAGTCCGAGGCGAGTTTTCACTGCAGCGCCTTCTGGAGCCGAGACGTTGTCGCGTCGCGTCGCGCGGCCTCTCGGTCCTCTTTTTTTTCCATCCGCCCTGCCCTTTGCCATTCTCTTCCAGCGGTCGCTCCGACGCCGGTCCGCTGGCCCGCTGGCAATGCCAGAACGGAGCAGGAAACGACGAGGCGCGAGGTGGAACGCGAAGGAAGAAACCGCCGGGCGAGAGGAGGTAAGAAGGAATCCGCGACGACAAGGACGGCCGACGCGGCAAGCAAACGCGGAAAGCAATGTTTTTCAAGCAGCTTATCGCGGGAACGCGCGCAGCAGAGGTCCCACGCGGACTTCGGCGTCAATTATATCCGCGGAATAACTTAACGGTCCCTTAGAAATTCGCTGAATGGCCTATTCAGAGGTTCGTTGAAGGTTCTCGAGTGTTATATAATAAAGAGCTCGCTCCGCACGGGCATGACGCAAGTTCGCCGGTCTGTTCGAGGGTACGTGCTTCTTTCGAAGGTTCGTTTCAGGCGAGCCGAGATTCTCGCGCGAGAAACTCCCACGCATTTTAACCCGAACACGGAATTACGGGGACATTGAGACGAACAAACAGGTCTGCCATGGCATGCTGCGCGTCTCCGTGCAATTTTTTGCCCCGACGCAAACCGGGGAGCGCGATCCAGCCGGCGAAATGGAAACGAATGGAGCGGCGATGGTTTTTGCGCTTCAGGGGGAATCCGACGAAAGTGGCGGACAATCGGAGCAGCCCGTATGCGCTTAGGATCGCGCGCGTGTCTCGGCAATCTTCTTCGAGGGCGCAACGGGTTGGCGAATACGCGAGAAGGTCTGCGCCGTTTACGCCGTCTACGATGTTCGGGGGCTACCAGGAACGAAGATACAACCGGTGCTTCCACGGAGCGGACGATGACGGCTAATTTGTGGCGCCTTACTTTCTCGTTTGTTTCGTGGGAAAAGGGGGCTGACGGAGCGCGGCAAAGTTTCCCCGAGTTCAAGACGGGAGGCGTTGGCGAAAAACCGAGGGCCGCGTATAACGGAGCGGAGATCGCCTCGTCGTTGGACAATTCCTAGAATGGTCGTTGGAGGGAAGGGGGAAAAAAATTAATGGAGCATAAAAGCGAGCGTAAAACGTTTTCGTCGGCCGGCGATAATCCGGCCGGCGAGCAGTATCGTTTTTATCGTTGCTGCCTGGTCTACGATAATAATATTTATTTCCGCGGTGCATTAATTTTTTTGCGGATCGCGCCGCCGAGCCCGAGAAACGCCCGCCGAGCTGCGGCGTCGTTGATAAGCAAACGATACCTGTGCGTCGAGGCGCGGCGTCTCCCACGCGAATCTTCCGAGTCGAGTGGCGAACGATTCGATCGATGACTGGCAAGGTCCCGCGGGTACGGCGGCCTTTTCGCTTAGGAAATCAAAAGCCTGACCGAGCCTGGCCGAGATCGGGAAGAAGCAAGGTGGCAAGGGTGCGGCGCTTCGCCGGACAGGAGAGCGACGGCGATGGAGAGGCAGAAAATAAGGAAGAACGCGGCGCCGCGCGTATCGCAAGCGTATTCCGAGCGTACGCGCGGTCCTGGGTTTCCGCGAGCGAAGAATATGACGGCGGTGACGTCAGCTTGAATATTTGAAGGGGGCGAGACTTCAAAAGAACACGTGTTACGGTGCTAGGACGCCGCTTAAATAATGCAAAGTCAACTTACTCTCCTCTCGTCCCACTCTGCTCGTCTTTCTTTCTCCCCGTGTCTTTCATTGCCTTCTCCTTTTGCCCGTTGCTGCTCTCTCCTTCGCACACCCCATCCCGCCGTGCCTACCCCTTATACTTTCCACCTTGTTCGTCTCCGTCACCGCCTGCTCACCCTCGCCTAACCCCCTGCCGGTTCGGCCCGCTCGCCACTCCTGTTCTCTCGCCCTCTCTCGCTCTCATTCTCCGTCCCTCTCTCTCCTCCTATCCACCGTCGACGGTCTCCTTCTCCTTCTGTTTCTCGTTCTCTTTCTCTTTCCCTTGCAACTCGCTCTTCGACGCCCGACTCGAGTCCGAACTTCGTAACGATCGATGTGCCAACCTGCCGTATGTACAGAACCCGATGAAACGTTAATGCAGCGAGGATCGCCCGTTCGTGCCAGGAATTTCGGATTTCCCACCGAATCGTGCGTCGTCGGTTGCTCGACCGTCCGTGGCCGGCCGCCGTTACGAATTAACGGAATCGAAGTATGTAATCCCCTAGTCAACTCGAAATTTTTATCCTCCTCTCCTTCGCGGAACAGCGGCCGGCACGGATTTGGAGCACGAGCAACCAGTGTTTACCCTTTCTCGGAAGGTAGCCCGTCGCGAAACATCGACGGCCAAATGTATATAAACGCGGGCCGCTCTCCAGCGATGGGCCGGCGGCGGACCGGCCGAACAAACGCTAAGAACGAGAAAGTTAAACCGCTCCGATTGCGTGCAAGTTTTCAAGCGCCAAAGCCGAAAGCCGACGCTGCGATGAGCGACCGGATTCGCGGGTCACCGATCGTCTGTGCCCGATGCGAACATCGGGGAAGGAGCATTCGCGGAAAGAGGAGCGACGGGTACAGAAGTGGAGGAAGTGTAGAGGAGAAAGAAGGATTAGTGGGCAAAGCGGCGGTAGGTGATCGAGGAAATGTACGAGGGGGTAGAAGGGAAGAAAGATGAGGAAGAGGGGGTGGTCTGTTGTTGGGTGGCACGGACCACCGACGGGAGGAAAAGAGGAAAGGAGGTGGGAGAGGGAAGGAGCGCGGTGCGGCGCGGTGTGGGATGACGTGCGACGAGGTGGCAGAGGAGAAGGAAGAGGAGGAGGAGGAGGAGACGATGAATGAGTAGTGTGTGCAGTCGATGCGATGCACGTGCAGGTGCATCGAGAGTGGGGCGGCAGGAATTCGCGCTGTCGCACCCGCGCATTTACCCCACCCCCGCGTCGCAGGGCGCAGGATTATGGAACCACCCCTGTGTACGAGGCCCTCTGTTTTTAGTCCCGGTTTTTTTCACCGATTGGCCACCCGTCGTAGAGCCGGTGGTGCGCCGTTCGTGGACCGAACTCGCGTGGGCGTTCGTTCGCCGCTCGAAACCATTCCGTTCGGTTCCCACGAGCGGACGATTTGCCAACCAACGGGGAATTCGTCCGCGTTCCTCGAGCCAGCTCGCTACCGGCCACCGGACAAAAGATGCGGCCGATTATCGATCGCCCGGTGAGAAATCGTGCCAGCTACGTATAGTGATTATCCCCGACCACCCGTTCCCTCCAGCCACCGCGTCTCGGCAACTCGGTGACACCGAACGCGTACCTCGTAAGATCGCACCGTCTCGTTATTCGCACGAGAGCACCTCGTGTTTGCTTCCAGATACGGTAGCACTGCCCACGGAAACGATCGAGCTGTGCGCTTTATCGCGGACCGAAAGCGAGATGAGTCCTCGAGATGGAACACCGAATCCTTCTGGTACCGTGGGCGAGATCGCGTGCCGCGCGACGGTGTAAATCGTTTAACTCGTCGTACGTGGGCTGTACACGTGTAGTTGCACGTTTTACGTGGTACGTGGTAAAGGCGAGTCAACGCCGCTGCGACGCTTTACGCGCTACGACCGAATACATTAACCTCCTCCGCCGCGTGTCGTTGCTTCCTTTCCCTGCACCTTCGCGCTCGCTCCTCTTCCTCTCGCGAACGATGCTGCTGTTTACTCTCCCTTTCCGTTTCACCCGAGGACTCTCTCGCAAACGATCCTCTCGATTCGACGATCGAGCAAATCGGAGTCGACGCGCTTTGAAAATGCAAGCGGCGACCGAGGATCGCTTTTGCCCGGAACAAGTTTTCGAGCAATTACGAGCAACTCCTGCGCCTTCCTGCCCCCCTCTGCCTCCGTCGTTTCGCACCCGCAGCCTCCGCCGTCGAGTCGCTTCCCCTAGTCCCGCGACCCTCGCTCCGGCTCTCATCCTTTGCTGCTTTCTCCCGCGTCTCAACTGCTTCTACCACCGTGCCTATCTCTCTTTGCGCCTTCCTCCTCCGACCAATTTAACCCTTGCTCGTCTCTTCTTCCTCGCCCAAGCGAACCTACTTTGCCCTGCACTTTATCTTTATCCGCTTTTCATCCCCGTGATCAGCCTCGACTCGAACCGTTCTCGTTCTCTCTCTCTCTCTCTCGCGCTCACCTGTGCTCACCTTGTATATCCGTCGCCTCTTAGTGACGCGCCCGTCGTTCGGTATTACTTTCGCTCTATCGTTAGCACGCTTGCTTTTTTACCTTCCAGGTGAATTTTCTATCGCGCCCCAGCCTCTCGGGAAATATCGGCCGGGGGAAAAGATGTAGACAGACCCGTCGAGCTGATCGCGTTATCGCGATCTCACGGCCAACTACGCAAAGGGGGTGCGGAAAAATCGGCAAAGCCGTTTCGCGAGGGTGACACAGTTTCGTAGAAGCGTCCGTCGCCTGAATCGTGCATCGATCGACGACGACTGCGGCGACTTCGAAGGTAGGCTCCTCCGACGCGAGTCGAGTAGCGGAGATTGTCGCGCACCCGTTCCATCGGCTGCGTTTCCGCGAGTCACTACACCGTGTAGCGCATAACCGGCCAAGACGTTGCTGCTATCGATCGCCGGATTAATTTGTAGTCGAGACAATGGGCCGCCATCTCTCCGGTTTCAGCCGACACGATGGGCGCCGCGTGTGCGTTTACTCGTTCATGCTCGAGCGTCGTTTCCTGCGAGAACGCGTTCGCCGGTGCGCGGGGCCGCCGCGAGCCAGGCGAGCAGCGACAGGTGCGACGAGGTCAAAGGTCGGAATACATAAGTACGCACTCGGGGCGACACGGTGATCGACGCGCAAGATTTTTCCTCGCTCCAAGCGCAACGTCGACCGTGCAATCGACTCGAAGCTCGACACGGATTCGCCTCCTCTTTAGCTACCTGTTATCCAGCGACTCGACCGATTCCACTCTCGCGAGCGATCTGATTCTAGCGAGCCAGCATACACGTAGGTGGTATGCGTTTTTTCAACCCCCAAAGTAGCCCCTCTCTCTGTCTCTCTCGCTGGCCCGTTAATCTGTTTCCGCGGGGATTATTTTTTCAGGGAAATCAATCGCTGCTCCGCAAAACTAATTGACACTCGCGACCAGATATACGAGGGGGAGGGATTGCGCGACGATTTTTCCTAGCTGCCCGTCCAGATACGAGGAGCGCGGGGGATCGACGCGAATCGAAATTTCCTTCCTAGAGGAGAACGGCGATCGTTGAAATCGGCTCGAATGAATCATGCGCGTTAGACGTGTGTATCGCTGCGTGAGTCATCGACGTAAATGAGATTATATTCTACCTCTTAATAGTAACGCTCGGCGTTAACCGGCGCGCCGCGCGCCGTTCCGACAAACAAATTTGAGCGCGTGACTCAGCCAGCTCGTACCGTATGTAATATGTACAAATATATGCTCGCGAGCGGTTCGTGCTCCTTTCGCGAAGCTTGCGGAGCAGTTCGCGAGCGGAGGATTCGTCGTCCGACGAGAGGAGAAAGAGCCGGGGGAAAGGAAAGAAAGGGAAGGTAAGAAAGATGTAGGGAATAGGGACGCGACGGCAATCGGGCTCCCGTTGGAGAGCGGATTTGAACGCGGCACGACGATTCAACGTTCGAGCCACTGAAACGTGAAACAAGCGGGAGGATGCGCGACTCCGTGAAAAGAGGGAGAGAAAGCTCGGCGAAACGTCCCTCGGCTTTCGTGTCAGAATTAAACGGGCTTCATCGCCGCGTGTCTTATTTCTATAGGTCGCGCGTGCCTATTATACGCGGTCGAGGGTTTTTTTCGGTTCGATGTCGACGGCGGTAAAAACTCGGATGCGCAGCAACGAACAGCGAGGGTTTTATTGGCTGCAGAGGAGGATAGGAGCACCGGTGAATAGGATGGGAAGAGAGTATGGCGCGGAGAACGGGGCGGAGGGGGCGAAGGATGGAGAATGTAATCGAATATCCTAGAATTTAATTCTATCGGTTCGTCCCGCGCGTTCGACTTTCATATCGCGCTTTTTTGCGACAGTCATTAAATCTAATTTATCGCGACGCCCGGCGTCGCGTTTCAGGGATGCGTGCTGGTCGAAACGAGCGGAGCCGTGTTTCCGCGATTCGATTCGACTCGATTCGATTCCATTCGATTCCATTCGATTCGGTTCGCTTCGAATCGAATAGAAACGAAAGGCCCGCTGCCCTCGCTCGTCCACCGCACCGTTCCGACACGATCCTTCGGGAAGAGCGTCGCGATAGTGGTCGCGTCCGAGTTTTCTCGCTCGCCTGTCAGAAGCGACCCGTCCAACCTCTGCTCCCTTTCCGGAGCGAAACGTGGAGGCGCGGAGCAGAGCACTCTCTGCTCCGCAATGGTGACGCACGTTTGGGGGCAATTTCTCTCGATTCGCGAACAATATCAATCGACGGCGAACCGTGAAAAGCTGATGCTCAAAAAACGATTTCCTCCCCCGGCGGACGAGCGGCTGACCGAGCGGCTGACCGAGCGTCGAGGTGCGATGAAATAGGTTCGAAAGACGACGCGATCGATCGATGATCGAGCGGAACGAGGAGCTGAAACGGCAGGAGTGTCGCTGGCGGGTGCGGGACAGATAACGACGAGAGGTTATAAATCTCCTTCCGGTTGGAATCGGGAGCGAAGCAATCTGCGGAATGGTCCGGTCATCCGTCCATCAAGTCACGCGTGCACCGCGCCGTACACTCCGCGTATTAATATATCTGCGGGCCGGAACGGAGATTCGCGCGCACGCACACGCACACGCTCGCGGATCGGCTGCCTCCTGTTTCGCGTGTCGCGTATGCACGGTGCATCCGTGTATCGTGTATCGCGTATGCCGTAGGATGTACGGCGACAGTCGGTGTTCGGTGCGCGGTGTCTGGTCTCTGCCCTGCACGAGTCGCGATGCCTCTCTTTCCTTCTCGCCCGTTCTCGTCTCTCCGGTGTATTTATGCGCGTTTCGATGGAAAAAGGCAGCGCGCAACTCGGACGCGGGGCAAGATAATTTCTGATTTACCGTGCCTCCGTCGGTGGCCGTACATTTTCAAAACGGTAACGTCCACCTGCCCGCACCCATTATTCCCCGTTCCGAGTCTCTCTTGCGAAATCCCTTCGGGCTCTCTTCCCTCGTTCCAAGCTAACGATGCCAAGTTTCGTGGTCGTTCGTCTACTGCTTCCAGGTTAACAGGTACTGACGGGCCGAAGCTGAAATCGTCTGGCCCTATCGGCGAAAAATTGGTCCGCCGGAAAGAGGCGCCACGCATTAGCGTTTCGCGGCTGGTCTGATCGTTAAGAGAAAGTCCTTGGGGAAATTTCGAGTCAAGCGTGTTTCCCACATCGTTCGAATGAATCTTTCGTGGCTGCCCGCTCGTACATCTTTTATCAAGAAAGTACATACTCGCCTATCCGCCGTCTCTCCGACAAACCGTTTACAATCTGCCTGCCGGATCGGCCTTGTCTCCGATCAAAAATCGTGCCAACGCTAAGCTGCGCCATTCAAGCGCCACTTTCCGTCGACGTTTCCGGGCTCCCTAGCGCTTGGGAAGTTTCTGCCCCGCAAGAAGTGGTTGCGCGCGGGGGTAAGAAATTTGCCGCGAGAGAAACGAAGAGCGGAGGTAGGGGTCGAAGCTGAGATAAAGGCGCGACAAGGAAGAAAAGAAATTTGCTAACGCGAGACAAAGGTTACGGAACGGAGGCAAAGGTAGCGCGAAGGATGCCAAGGTCGGATGCTGGCGGTCCGCAAAGCGAATAACAACGTTAGCAGTATCACGAAACGAAACGAAACGAAACGGAGCGGAATGGAAAGGCGATTATCCGAAAAAGGAAGCTGCGTGAGCGCGAGGGAGCAGAGAGACGAAGAAAGCTGCGAGAGAATAAAGGAGACGAAACGCGCGGTCCGGTTACCCTGAGATTATATTCCAAGTATTGCCATTATACGAAGAGTTTCCTAGGAAGGCGCGTTTCGAAATATTTAAAACACATAGCATTATGCCCGCTAAGCCAGCCCTTATTATAAAAATAAGTCCGGCCGAGCGGTGCCTGCGCAACCTACCGAAGCCGTGAGTCAACGCCGCTCCGACTTTGTCGATTCCGACTCGATCGAGTTTCGGAGTCCGCTCCACTCCGTCGTCGCCCCGACTGTTCTTACCCCAACTCTCTCCTCCCCAATCCTTTCCTTCCTTCCGTCGAGATCGCACGACGAAATTATAACCGTTGGACGCGCAAGGGGATATCCATACCCGCCAATTTCTTCCGACCTCGTCGGTGCCGGTTCAGCCGCACAGGCAGACGCAGCGTGTAGCAAAAACTAACTCTACCTGCCATCGCCGGAAGCTATACGCCCGTGCAACCTGGACCGTCGACTTTGCGTATCGCTCCGAAGCTGCCAGGACACGGAGCGCGCGTCTCCAAGAAATACGAAAAGTCGTATCGCGCGAAACAATTCGACGCGTCCCTTCGCGCTTCTGTCAGGCTCCTCGTCTTCGAAAGCGACGCGCGTCGATCGGGACGCTGGATACCGACCCGGGGGTGGAAAATGAACGACGCGGGGCGAAGGGCGCGAGGGGTGACTTAAGATCGAAGCGGCGATAGACGAAAGCCCTCGATCACATTGTGACGGGCGACGTAATCGAGTAAGTGAGCGCGGGCCAGCTTTTTTCCTCGGCTCGGCGAAAGAAGGGGGTCGATCCGCGTCACGCATTTTAATACATCAAACTTTTCAATTTTGCCCGCGACTCGTATCGCGAGCCGCTTGCCCGTCGAAACGACGCTCCTGATATATCGCTTAGGCGGCCCGTTGCGCGTTCATCAACGCGGAATCGATACGCGTGCGTACAGCCCGAACCCGTAGACGATGTTCGCTCCAAGTTTGCCAGGGTGGCGCGGGCAAAGATATACGCGCGTGACGGCCGCGAGAGCGCAATCAAGACCGTACGGCAGAAACGCTAGTTTAAACGAAACGAAGGAAATATGTGCACACGTAGGTGCGTCGGTTCCCTATCTAAACGATTTACCATTTTGCGACTTTTTCGCCATCCCTTCGACGCGCACCGTACCCCTGCTCTCTCTCACTCTCTCTCTCTCCCGTGAATAGCATATCTACCCCTTCTTCGTTTAGCCACCTGTCTGTCCGTTTCTCGACGCGACCCGCTCCCGACTCTCTCCGATTGCCGAGCAGGAACCGTCGCGACGCGGCGGAGGTGAGACCGTTATTGCCAAAAAGGACAACGCGAGGAAAGATTAAATTTTGTTCATTCCGCTCCGCTGTACTCGAGCGACTGCGCGCGAGCGCGCCTGGATCGCGGTCGATCGCGTCCTCTGGAAAATTGTACACACACGCACACTTTGTCGCGCTGCTCGCGAGAGAATCTCCGCGCGATCGGAGCTAAAGCGATAATTTATATTTAAATTCCAGCTGGCGCGATAGGAGGGATTCTTCGCGGCGACCGAATCTTTAATAATTCATCGCGGAGTGGCGCGCTTCGCGTCGAGGTGTATTTTTCGCGACGCTATACGTATGCACAGTTGAACGGAGGAGATCGCGGGTGCGGCCTAGGAGTCGAGCGGCCCTAGACGCGGAAGGCGAAAGGCGGGAAGCGAGGGACGAGGGGCGAGGGAAATTGGCATTAAGCTTTTATCGCGCGGAATTTTCCACGATTTCGGTCGTCGATGACTCCTGAACGAGTTCTCGCGCAGGCCGACGGGCTTACTCGAAACGCCAGGATGCACGCGCTCCTCCTATTAGTTTTGGCCCGCATCGATTGAGCATTTTAATCGGAGAGGCTCCGCGCCGCTATCGTGTAATAGTTGCGATACACCAGCGCACCGCGATACGAGCAGGCATGCCCGGAGAATTGGAACGTGGTTGCGTTAACATAATGGAATTCCGCGGAATGTTATTCCCATTATACATAGCTGATTGCGTCACCACGCCGATACATGTATACCCACGATAGAAAAATAATAGTCGGCCTCCAGCAACCGACTCGCCTCAATTTTCCACTGCGTTCAGCGAGCGACGCTACGGTTCCTCCCACCTTCCCCGGTGTTCGCCGATTTTTCCTCCGGAAGGTCGTCGATCCAGCGCGCGTTTCCCTTCCGTGCGCGAACCTTTCGAGTTCGACGGATGCCCGATACGCCGCTCCCGCGACTGACAATGAAATTGCGAGCATTCCGCTTCGTCCGTCGCCTATCGCCTATCGCCTATCGTTGGCGGGGCCCGTGAACGAAGATTCGAGCGATGATCCGACCGCGTCGAAAGGTAGTCGCGCCAGTTGCGAAACGAGGCGCGGCTACGAGCTGCTCGTTTAATAACTTGCGCCGTGGCGGACGATAAATAATGCAGGAGGCACCGTCGTCCCGATGTAATTAACGAGAACAGTCGATACCCGGCGTGTGTCACGTATGCGCGAACGAGCGCGTAGTCAATATTTGTCGTTCGTTTTAACAAAAAGAACGTTACAAAACGGTTGGATGCTCCGCGTCCAAATATTGACTATGCTCATTGACGTTCATTGATACTCTCAATTAGTGCACACCGTCGAAGCCGATCGCCGGGTAATTGGACCTCTCCGGCAAAGGCTCGGTCTTCCCGTTGGACGTCGCGACGCTTCGCGTAAAAACGTTCCAGCCGATCGTAATTGGGAGCGTCGACGACGCCAGCCTCTACGCGATTTCTCGCCTCTCGTCGCGGCCTCCGCTTTCCCAAAACCGACGGCCAGCCAATTTCCAATTACAATCGCGCCACCTTTTCCTCGGGACTTTGTCCCACCGGCCCATCGCCGCGACACCCCCCATCGATTTATGGGTAGATGGAATTCCTCGCGAGTTTGCTCCGATTTCCAAGCGTCTCCGGCGTTCCATCGATCGCGAAACGTTATCGACGGCCGATCGATTTTTCCGCCCGTCCTTCCTTCGATGGAAGGTCGAAGCCGACGAACGCCCGCGCACCTTTCCCTTCTATATCGCGACGCGCGATCGTTCAAGCGCGGCTTACCGTCGCGGTGTTTCCACTCGCTCGATCGACGACGATTGGTATCGCGCTAGCAATCCGAAGGGACGAAAAGAGCAAAGCGTGAAACGATTGTAAACGATCTCACTCACCCTTTCCTCCTCGCGAATCATCTCGGCGATGCCAGGCTTGATCTCTAAATCGTCCCCAGGATTCGGTTGACCGGCGACACCCTGCTGATGGTGTTGTTGCTGCTGCTGCTGCTGTTGCTGTTGCTGCTGCTGCTGCTGCTGTTGCACGGTGAGCTGCTGGCCGTGAGTGGTCAGGTGGTTGACAGTGGCGTGGGGTCCGGAAGTCACGTGGCCGGACACGTGGTGAGCGGATACCGAGTGCGAGCTCTGCTGGCCCTGAGAGGGTGGCGGGGGCGGTGGCGGTGGTGGCAAGGGCAGCGATACCGGAAGCTCCTGAAGGTTGATCTGCGGCGTGACCGAGACGTTGGGCGTGCCGGGTGATCCGAGGGATCGCGGAGTCGAGCTGCTGGCCAGCATGCCGTGAACGTCGGGCACTAGCACGCCTCCTAGGCCTTGGCTCGGATCCTGGTCGTCGAGGATGTTCCCGGAAATGATTCGATCCGGGCTACTCGCCGGTGGCGACCTCTCGCCCGATATTCGACGACGCTTCTTCCTGTGCATCGCGGCGTTCGCCACTTCCTCCAAGCTCGATCTCGTCGTCAGCTCCTGTTCGCTGTTCACGTCCGCGAGGCCACGGATCTTCAGGCTCTCCGCGACCTTGAGCAGCGGGCCGATTTGCTCCTGCGACACGTTGATCTCGCCCTTGTACATGAATTCGACCGCCGCCTTCAATTCCGGCCACTTGATGTCCTTCATGATGACGATCGGGTGCTGGCAAGGATTGTCGAAGAAGAGGGCCTGGAAGTACGGGCTGCACGCGGACAGTACCATCTTGTGCGCCTTCACGCTGTGCCCGTCGCAAGCCAGGGTCACGTCGACGAAGCTCTCGCTCTGCAGCAGCTGATCGAACACGTTCGTCAGGTTGGTCTGATAGTTGTTCCACCTTAGACAAAATTGCTGGGGGGACCCAGCCCCGCTCTGTTGCGTCATGTTTTCGGCAGATTTCCACGAGTCTCGATCCCTGTTTCCGTTACCGATCCCGATCCCGCTACCGATCCCGTTCCCCCCGCAAACTTCCTCCTCCTCGTTCGCCGCCACCTCTTCCTTCTTCTCCTCGTGCACCGTCTCCACCGCCGCCACCGGCTTCGGGCTTTCGCCCTGCTCCCTTACGCCTGCCTCCTCCACCTCCTCCTCCACCTCCTCCACCGCCTCCTCCTCCACCGAGCCGGCGACCACTCTTTGCTCCGTTTTTCGATCGAGGAAATTTTATCGCTCTACGGATCGGCCGCGAATCGATTACCAGCCAGACCGCATCTGGAACACACACGTACACAGCCACGCGCGAACCACGCGTCTCCTCCTCGTGGGAACACGCGCGCCGATCAATTAAACGGGACCGGCCTCGACGATCCTTGCTCCAAGGATGTCCCGTCCGAGCATTGCCTTCCCTCGAGCTTCTTCTACGGCCTCTCCATCCCTCGCCCACCCCCCTTCGCGCACCCGCGCTCCTTCCTTCGTTCTCCCGCGTTCCTCGTGCTCCCCGTGTTCCTTTTCACGCGCGTCCAAGCACCACGACCGGAGTCGTCGATCAGTTCGCTACTTCTGTCCGCGGTTAACCGTCCACGCGATCGAGTTTGTCGCGCCGAGCCGGCATGGTGGTGGTCGACGAAGGGTTGCGCGAAACGACCGTGGATCTACGCGACTGCTCCGAAGGAGGCAACGCGCCCGCGCGCGCGCGCGCCACTTTTGAACGCGGGACGAACAGGCTATACCCGCGCGGCTACGCTGCCCGGGTCACCGTCTAGCGCGGCGACAGGTTGGTCGCGGTTTCGGAGCAACGGAACGTCCTAGTTCGCAGCACTCACCGTACTTCGGAGTATCACCATGGGCGTGAAAACACCAGATGCAGCACCGATTCGGCAAACACCGAGGTACACCAGGGCGCGTTCGGCGAACCTCGCGGAACGGAGAGGCAAGAAACGTGTGCACGCGCGTATACGTGTGGCGCGCGATATCGCCCGCGTTGAAGGGACCGACGAATGCGACGACTAACCGCGCACGATCTGCACCCCGTGACGAGCGCGTCGCAACTGAGAGGCTCGCCGCGGCGACGGTTCGCTCGAGCGGCAGTAGAGAGAGGTTCGTGAGGCGGCCGAGCGCCGATACCGTGTGCTCGCAACGGTGCCGACACACCGACTCGGGGGGCGAGACGCGCGACGGCCGCGGGGAGACTGGCCCGTTAGTGCGACGGAGAGGCGCGCGTCGAAAGAGACCAGCCAAGGCGAAACAAAGAACCGTCGAGTCGACGGGCTCGCGTGCAACGGAGACGGAGCGGCGCTCGGCGCGACGGAGAGCCGTCGCGGTGCGACGAAGACGCCCGGGGGCCGCGAGGAGCACGGGCGGCGGCGGCGGCGGAAGCTACGTAGGTCGCGCGTCCTAGCGTTCCCCTCGCACCCCGCTCGTATCGGCCAATCGGAAGGCTCGCCTTCCGATCGGACGCGCCGACAGGCGCCGCCCCCGGAGACCGCCTCATACCGCCTCTCCTTCTTTCTCCCTCGCGCGATCGGCCCCTCGCTTCTCTCGCGTTCAAGAAGAGAAATTCTCTCGCGGCAGATCGGAGAGGAGGCCCGCCGCCGATCGGCCTCCCGAAACTCCGATTCACCGATGACGACGAGAGGAGGACACGCCGCGCCGATGTCGGTGGTGGTGGCGGCGGCGTTGGAGGTGGCGGCGGCGGTGGTGGTGGTCGCAGCCACCGCCGGCGTTGCTCTCGCTCGCGTTCGCGCGTGTCTCGCGGTCCTCCTTCCCGCGTTCTCCTTTTTCCAACGATTCCCTCGGTTCCCCGTCCCGTTTCGTTCCCTTCCGTTCCCATCCGTTCCCATCCGTTCCCTTCGTTCGCCGCTGCCGTTGATCGCGAGGCTCGCATCGACGCTGCGCGGTACCGGTACCGATGCGGACTCGCTCCGTCGTGCGACGTTCGCCAATGAACCGTGCCCGAGAACCCGTTCGCCACCCCCCTGGACGAGGTCCATCGAAGCCTACTCAGAAATGATTTGGTCCGCGACGACGGTGCGGCTTCGCGCGATGCTTGGACGCGACGATCGGAATCGTCCGATCGACCACGGGAGCAGGGACGATTTCGCGCAGGATTCGCTGATCTCGCGACGAGTGAGTTCAACGAGGTAACGGCGGCGACTTTTCGGTTGGCCGTTCCGCGGTAGACGGCCGGAAAAGAAAGCTCGAGCTGCCGGCATCTCGGTCGGTCCCCTTTCGGCAACGGACTAATTGAATCGCGAGGGAGGAAACGATTATTTAACGACAACGACGCGACGCAGCCTGCCGTTTTCTCGAGACAAGCAAGAATATTAACGGTCGTATTTAGGGAGTCCTGCTTCCCGATAACGAAGTTACAGTTCGCCGGCAGAAAGGAGAGATGGCCGTCCTAATGAAATTAAGGGTACAAAGAGACGACTCGCGTCTGCCCCCCCGACTCCGCCAGATACTCCTAAATGGCTATTAACGCGAATTTCGGGACTAGCGTGTCCCCTCTTCGTGCCGCCCGCCCGGCAATCGCTCGATCGCCTGGGAATTTGTTGTTCGGCTGTCGCAGCGCAACGAACGGTCGGATAGATTCGCCGCGTGACATTTCGGCGCCAAAGCACGAATTCGCTCCGCTCGCGCCTAATTGTAAGTGCGAAGCGCAAAGACACCGCGACAACGCATTCGCGGCACCGTTTCGTCCCTCGGCCCCGTTAACGCTCCACTTACTTCCGCGAGCGTACGCGCGATATTAGAAGCGTAAAAGTACGATCCGAGCGTGGCAATGGTAAACGACGAACGAGTCGTTGAACCTGCGTCCGCGTTACGACGCTTCCGGGATTCTAGCGGAGGGATATTGCTTGGGTTTTACGGGTGACGCCGCGTAAACGGGTCGCGGGATTGCGCCGCGATAAAAGCGCGAACGATGTTTCGTAGCCCGAGTATTGTTCGCGGTATCATTGAAACGCAGCCGCGACTTTGGATCACGAGTCTCCCCTGCTTCGCGCTGCCGTAACGAACGCTGAATCGTGCTCCCTTTCCTGCTCGCGGTCCGCAATGGTCGTTCGTCGAAACGCGTCGAAGGGGCTGGTCAGGTGATTTGGGCAAGGGGATGCCTTTCAACAAACGAAGAGGACGAAGAGCGCGGAGAAGGTTAAGGGTAGCGTCCGTTAAGCCACGAATCCTCGCGACGCGGTAACGCAGGGCTGGTTATGACGCTACGTTCCTCGCGCCGTTGATACTTTCAGTCGCGTGTAGGGCAAAGAGAGTGCACTGCAAGGGTGCAGCGGGCTACCTCGGCTCCGCATCGGGAAAGGGGCGCGGTCGTAAATTTTGCCACGCAATATTGTTTAACTGCAAACGGTATACCAGGGCGCCCCACGCTTCGGCGAAATGGAAAAATGTCGCCTAGACCGACGCGGTAAACGCTTCCTCGCGGTAGGGAGCGAAGAAGAGTCGAATGCTCGTTTCGCCTGGTGGAATTTGGCACGCGTCTAAGCTGCTCGCGAGCTTGTAACGCTCTCGAAGGGCGACGGTGGCCCGACGATTCCTGGCCACCGAGGAACGCGACAGTACTTTTGCCGCGGCTACGCGCTCTCCTCCCGGCCAGTTATGAAAAAATACGAGGGGAGGAAAAATGGGCGGGAACGGGCGAGCCTTGCCGCGAAATAAAACCGTAAATTATCGGTGCCGGGGATTTCCGCGCCACTTTGCTCGAAACTGTCGTCGCGAGAAATTTGTTTGCCCGCGGACCCGCGCGAACCTATCGTCTCCGCCGATTTCCTCGCGTCGAATGTCCACGGGTTTTCGATCGGCATTCTTTTTCCGCGACAGAAGAAAGCGAAGGCGCGCGTCGTTCTCTTTCGCGAAGAGCATCGGGATTCGTCGCGATACGTACGGGGTGGCAGAAAATTAGCCATTTCCAGAGTAATCGTTACTCGCTCGGGCTCTGGCCGTTCCTCTCGGAATTACAGGGACCGTGGCAGCCTTGTACGTATTGTACAAGAACAATGAGCAAAGAGAAATATTGATGATGCTGCCGTGTGGCTAAGCGCGCGAGCGAACGAACGAGCATTCGCGCGTGTGTGCGTGTACGCGCGCGGAACGTGAAAGGACCGTGCGTACACATCGAGCTATAGACGAGGGAGGAAGAAAGAGGCACAGCACGCGAGGTGGCAGAGGGGAGGGAAAAAGAGAGGCACACCGAGCGAGAGAGAGAGATGGGGAGAGAGTGGAAGAAAACACGAGGGGGATAACGGAGAGGAAGATGGAAGAGAGAGTCCCGCGAAGGAGGAGGGCGCGGGGGTGGTTGGTGCACAGGAAGAACGAGCACGGGGAAACCGGTAGAAGGAGAAGAAGAACAGCTAAGGGAGAGAGAGAGTTATGTGCTTAATATTTCAGCATCGCGAAATTCTGCCCCTGAATCATTAATCGCCTACCCCTGCGGTGCCTAGCCGAGTCTCGCTTCCTCCGCCGCCGCTTTCTCCCCCTGCCCTTTTGCTTTTGCTCTCGTTCTCGCTATCGCCCTTTACTTTCACCGCTCCTTGCTACCTCGTACCCCTGCACCCTATCTCTGTTCGCGCTCGCTCCACGGCCGGGAAGGCTATCCCGCGTCTGAATACTTCTACTCCCCGCCAGCCTAGCAATAGACTCGCCGACTAAGCTGTAATTAACGTCTCGATTAACTACCCTCTCCCCCTGCTGCGATTAAGAGAGCGCGCGATCGCGACGTCGCCGATCCTCCTCGGTGTACCGTATCGTTGCTGCACTCTCGTGCGCTCGTTTTCTCGCTTGGCCACCGGGCATTCGTCGACAGATCGGCCAATTCCACGCTGTTCCATCCCCGTCGATTGTACGCGAAGTGACCCAACGATCGTGTCTGCCGAAACGTTGCGCGACGTATCGACGAGCGAAACGAAACGAAGGAGGACGACGCGATAACGTAGTTAGACCTAGGAAAGAGGGAACGCTCTGGCAGCAGTTATTAGTCGCAGTCGCGGTAGGACGTACAGGTTGCGGGCGAGGTTAACGTTGCAGAAAGGGGTGGCATAAAAGGGGAGTAGGTGGGTGGCCGGGTAGCTGGCTTGTACCAAACAATGATATCGGGAATTTGATTTGTAACCGACGACAATACCGACTTGCGACCCCGCATTTCATCCCCCGTCTCGCTTCACTCCTCCTTCCCTTCTGCGCCATTCTCTGTACGTGCACCGATACACTGCGCTACACCTACGCGCGTACGTTCGTTAGCTGCGCGTATGCACGTATGCACGCCGGCTGCGGAGCAGGCCCAACGATGCAACGATGCAACGATACTTTTGCGCGAGACTCGCCGATGCCTCGAATTTCCTATCAACGATCCATCGTCCAAGCGTTTCCTTTCTTCCACAAACTTTCTCCGGTCTGTTCGCACGCATCGCGGATTCCTTCCCCTCCCTCGATGTCTCGTCGACTTCGAAAGACTGGGGAAAACAAAGGCACGTGGTGCCTGATCTACGCGAACGGCGATCGCGCGTGGTGTTCCCTTGAAACCGAGACGCGGTTGCGCTCGAGGACGCGGAAGAGGGAAAGGAAGAAGGTGGAGAGGAGGAAGACGAGATAAGAGAAGGGTGGAGAAGCCGAGTCGGTTGCCCGTGCCGTTTCGCGCGGACGTATATACGTGCATACATATTTGGCGGAAGACGACCCCGGCAGCCAGCTGCAACGAGCCTATTGACGTGTTAATTGCGCCTGAATAATTGAAGGGGACCACTGCTCGACAGCGGTGCCCCGTCCTTTTAAAATGCCCGCCGATCTCGTTAACCGGCTCGACCGAGAATCAACGTGGGCCAGCCGTCAGGAACGTTTCGCCGCGTTACCGCTGACCGTGCGACAGCTGCTCTGCCGCCGATTCGCTGGACAACAAAATTCTTCCTCCACGACGTCGCAACGTATCCGGGGCTCGTGATCGCGGCCACCCTTTCGTCGAGCCGGCAGGTATAGCCGGCGTCGGGATTGCGCGGGAAAACGGCTCGACCGGTCGAGTTTCATCGACCACGCGCTTTCGGTGCAGATGTATTGTTGCGCGCGGTCGCGAGCGGGGAGAATGTTCGAGGCAAAGGGTGAATTATTGAGGATTTAGCTGTGCATCGCCGAAAGGGAAGGGTTCTCGGTGATCGTAAGAATATCTAACCTCGACGTGGCTCCTCTATTATTCAGCGGCTGTCATCCCCGCGTCGGAGTGAAACGCGCCGCTAGAAAGCTCGATCGTACCCGCTTATTTCCGATCGCTCGATCGCCCGTTCTATTCGCGCGTCATTTTCCTCTCTCTCTTCCGTCGCGTTCCCCCCTCGCGGATATCTTGGACGCGCAGCTCGGACGGCGAGGGAAACCGTGTTCGCCAGGCCCGGCTTTCTCCGCGATGTTCCCGCACCTCGTCGAACGCATCGAAGTAACAAGTAGCGCTGCTGCACCGTCCGAGGTACTGAGTCCTGTCCTCCTGAAGTAGTCTCCCGGATCGACCCCCGCGCCGCAGCGCGCTGGCAGATACAATTAGCAGGGATAAGTCGGGAGCGTGAAATGGATTCGCGACGAACAGAGATGTTCGAACGGCGTTCGATAGTAACCGTGATTGGTATTTAGCCGCGACACGCGACACTCGGCGCGCGGCACTTAAGAGGATTAAGGTTCGTCGCGGAACTGTATCGGTCGGGAACAGCCACGACCCGGGGGTAGGGGTATAGCTGTAGGACACGCGGCTCGAACTTCCAGATGCCGAACCGGGGTTGCCGGGCGTTCGAAATAGCGCCAAGGATGCCTATTCTCCGGACACGCCGCAACATCCCGCCTCCGATTACGCTTCAACTTGTGCATCGAATCGGCGACGCGTTCGTCTTCCGCTTCTCGAGCGTGTGCCACGCCACGGGGATGCCGACGCGGCGAGGGGCTGAGGGCGATTCACGGGTTGCTGAAAAATTAAAGCCGCCCCGATGGTACCGCGACAACGAGACTAATATAGGAAGAGGACGTGATTCGAACGAGGAGCGTTTATCTATTTCTGAAACGAGTCTGCGTTTTGGAACGACCGTTTGCATACTGGATTTGACTGCCGCGAAAATAGATTCGTGGGAAAGCGTTTCGCTAGACAGAATCGTATGGTATATTGATAAATCTCTGAACGGTGTGTCGCTTAATAGCGAGCGTCGCATTCCGAATGCAGGCGAGCGTTCGAGCTCTGCTGGAAAGAGGTTCGTTCGGTGCATCCTTTGGGGGAAAACACGGCGCCCGTCCCGTGGCGTCGATCGCCGTCCCGGGAACGAGGACGACGAAGTGCGAATCCGAGGGGATCGTCGAGGAAGAAAGAAGCGACCGTTTCGAAATCTGCTGGGCCGTTGGCTGCGCCGCCGCTCCGCTCGTATCGATGCGCGTTCTTCGACGTCGAGCTCGGACCTGCATCGATGGAGCTGGACGGCGGGCCTCGGCACCGCTAGTAGGTTTAGGGGAAAGGGACGCGAAGGGTTGAGAGTCCGCCGGCCAGGACCCCCTACTCCTCTCGATAATATACGATCCCGCATGATTCTGCTTCGCGTATCACAATGGCCCTCTGGGCAACCTATTCTACGACCTAGCAGCCTCTAGCTGCGTACGTGGCGCTCGATCTACCCGGCCTCCGTGCGCCTGCGGTAGATAATGAGTGATTAGGTAATTAGTTGTCCAATATTCGACCCATCCTGGCGCGCTTCCAACCTCTCCGCCGTTCCTCCTAATCGCCGTCGCGCGTCGTCTCCGGTTTTCCGTTGGCCGCCTCTTGGCCGGCGTGGAGCGCGACAAAATCGAGCGACGCTCGTCCCGGGTTAATATCGATTCGTAAAAGCAAGGGGTTCACTCTCGGCCGAAAAAGCGCGTCGCGACGGAGTGCAGGGCGGTATCCCTTCCGTGTATCATCGCGCACGCTAGTCCTCTCCCTTTATAGATATAACAATTAAACGTAGGAGGGTCGCGAGGCAACAGAGACGGAGATGAACAGGCACGGGTGCGATGGAGATGGGAAGTCGGTGCGATCGGGGCGCGAAAAGGGGAGTCAGCCGCGTGGCCGGCTTCGATCGACGCTATCGAAAAGCCTCGATCCACGTTCGACAGGCGAAAGAAGGACGTCTGCTTCGAGAGGGGCGAAAAGTTTTAGGAAGACGCCGAGAACAACGTGTTCCGCGAAAAGGAGAACGAGCGTGAACGAGTAGGAGGACGGAGATTAGATTAAATTAGATTGGACAGAGTTAAATTAGATTAAACTGGGCCGAATTGGAGGACAGGGGAGCACGTGCGTAGCCGCGGAACGGAGAGATAGAGAGGGTCGATAGACGGAGGCGAAATTGCTCGGGGAGAAACGTCGATAATGAAAGAAAAGCGAGGAAGAACGTGGGCGGGCGGGAGTTAATTCGCGAAAGCGGCGATACGAATTGAACGTGCGCGAGTTAACGCGCGACAGAATTGTCGGACGGACGGACGAGCAACCTTTTAACGCAACCATTTAAATGCTCGCGGCCGGATAAATTGTTATATCAGTCACGGCAAGTTAGTATTAACACGGCCCGGACGTTCCTCCCGAGCCGGAGCCCGACGCCAGGCTCTTGCTTCGAGTCATTCGCGGTTTCATTCGCGTGTTACGATCAACGGCCGTACATGCGTGCGATATTTCTCGCTTTTCTCCGGCGTCTGGTTCGCGAGACGCTTCTGTCTCGCCCTGGGCCGAGGAAAACGGAGCGAGGGGCGGGGGAATGATCGGCGATTTAATAATAAAATAGCGAAAGAGTCGGCACGGTGAATGGGAATTGCGTGAGCGCGGTGCAGCGGCAATAACGCGTGCGTCGTGTATCGCAAACCTGTGTTGCAATAGTTTTACGATCGGTCGTTGCAATTTCTCGGGCGACAACGTTCGCTGTTTCAGCGGTTGGCTCTGCGCATAATGACCGGGTCGGTACGCGAGCAATGGATATCGCGTGCATATCGTAGACACGCGTAACGTCTTCCTCGCCGATTTTACTGCGACGCGGATTGTTTTCGCATGGTAGCACGCGCCACGGTTTCCCCTCGTAATTGCCAATATCGATGACCGACGCGACGGATACATTTGGTTTCCCCAGTACGACGGAACACGTGGAATCCGTATTGCTTGTTCCGCGGAGTCGCGGCGCACGGCCGAATCGGCAACTTACATACCTGTACATTACGCGTCCTCGAGCGTCACCGATACCGTTGATAGCGGAGCTCGCGTTCTTTCCATGACAGGTACATTGCTCTCCTCCAGATCCATGCGCAACGCGATCCTTTTCCTGGCCTTCCTGCTGCAGAAACATATTTTCCCAGTGAAATATTAATCGAACTACGCGCACGATACTTGCCACGTTTATTAAAGGGGAGAGAAAAGTAACGTTGAGTTAATAAATGGCTTGCGTGGGATAAAAAGGAAAGGACGGGCAGGGTAGGGGAAGGAAGGAAAAAGAAAGGAAAGGGGGGTAAGAAGATCGAAGGGAGACGCGAATTCAATAAAGGCTTTTACGACGGTCGTTCGGAGCGAACGATCCAACGACACGGAGGAAAAGCTGGCCCACATTCGTGGACGCGATTTTCATCCTTGAAATTTCTCGAGCGTGTTCCCTTGGAGAGAGATCGCGGAGCCGACGAATCGAGCCCGAGTGGCGAATGGCAGAGAGAAACAGAAGCGCGATTTATCGGTCAGCGGGGGTACTCTTGAAAGGCTCGCCGATGTAACGGAGACGAGGAAGCGTCCTGGAATCGTCGCAGAATCGAGACAGGCTCGTCGCGTCGCGGTATCCGAGATGCAGGACCGAGGAAACCTGGCCGCCGATCGAGCGATCGTAATCGAACCGAGATAGAAACAAAGGACCGGGCTGAAAGAGGCGTAGGACTTGGAGGGCACAGGGTTTTAGGTTGGAGCGACGAACCGAAGAGGAAGAATGGAAAACGAAAGGCGAGGAGACAGGAGTTAGAGAGAAGAAACAAGGGGGCGGTACGGGTAGCAATGGTTACAGCAGAATAAACCCCTCAATAATGAGTTCCGCGAGTGAATTCCCCCGGCACGGAGAGGCTCGAGATAATAAAACAGAGAGACTGGGACGCGTCGGAGCGACGGCGGTACGAAGGGTAGCCGCGATAGTGTTGGTCGACGAGGGGTGCGAAGGGGTGCGGGGCTTGCACGCCGGCAAGAGTAATAGTAAGAGGCAATAAAATATAATGAAATAACATCCAATCCAGGAGAGATATTGTGAAAATATTATTACTAACTTATTACTCGCTGGGCACGGTGCACCACGCTCTCCGCGTTTTTCTCCTTTTTCCTCTCCTTCTCCCATTCTTTCCTCCCTCTTTCGCCGCTAGCTTCCCTCGCGACCTCGCTTCCTCGCCCCCTTCTACCTCCTCCTTCGCTCTCATCGCTTGCCCGACCCGCAGCCGTTTCACCCCTCGGGCAGCTTTTCTGCTATCGTGCTTTCGATAAATGTTTCGATTCCAAGTCGCGGGACCAAGACCGTTCGCCACGGTCGCCCCGATCTTCTCCGCGATTCCCGCGGCTGGGGAAAAAGACGCCATCGATTGAGAACGATAGTTTTAAACGATCGACGCGGTCGGGTAGATGGACGCGGTGGTCGCTCGGCAGGTAGGTCGAGCGAGCGGACGGTCATGATCGGCACGACCGGTGTACGTACATATTTGAAATGCAAAGTGTACGGGGAGCGAATTATCTGGCAGGAAAGATCGGCCGGCCGACTGAGAAAAAGGTGATTACGGAGCGAGATATCCAGGGAGATCGTGCGCGGTGACGAAAGCTACCTGGTTACATAAAGGACAAAAGTGTACGGGTAGCGGCGGTGCGTAGTGGGTGGCGGGTAGGGGTAGCGGCGGTTCCCTGCCGCGACGGAGGAGGAAGAGGAAGAGGAGATCGGGGGCGGAAGGGGGGTGGATGCTAGCCCGTAACAATCCTATCTGGCCGTGGAAATCTCCGGGCGTCGTAACGAAGCGGCAAATCGAAACTAAACGGTAGACCATGAATGGGAAATCAGAAAATAACGTTACGGCGCGCGAGGCCGCGCACTTCCGGCAGGGACAGCTAATGCACGGGGGGAATGTGCTCGAGAGCCGCTCGACCAAGTATACGCGGGTTCCGCGACAACTCGCGTCGAGCAACGCTCGCGCACCTTTTCTCGCCGTCTACCTTTATGTCGGCAACGCGGCTCGCCGAAAACGCCGAACCAAGAGGCTTCGATTCGCTCCGAAAGAGACGCGACGAAGCGGAAATCGGAGGGGCCCGTCGCCCTGTTCTCGCGGTGAGAAACGCGAATGCGCGTTACGTCGGACGCTCGCGGTAAAAGACGCTGGCTCGTCGCAAAGAGAGATTGGAAAAGAGACGTTTTGGAAGAATGTTGGATGCGAGCGGCTCGAAACGACGAGCGTTACTCGCGTTAGCGGTTTACGTTGGCGGCAATTTGCGAGAGTAGAACGATTTGCCGGAACAGCTCCGCTTATATAAATAATGTATCGTTATGCGAAAGAACGTCCGAGCGGGCTGCGAGGCGAAGAGACTCGTCCGTGTCCGATGCACGTGTCTTTGCATCGGGTTACGTAAGCGCATCCCGTGCGCGATAGTATGGAGGTAGACAGGTACGCGCGTAGGTGAATGCGTCTGGGCAGCACACGGCCGGGAAGGAAATCGGTACGCGATAGCGTTCTCATGATGCGGTCTGCACGAGTAGTAAGTATAATGTCTTTATCGTTGCAACCGGTATTCCATGCGACGTACGAATTAAACAAGATTTTCTCGTGACGCTGTGTTTCCGCCATTAAAGAAACCGACGTTGCACAGAAGAATAATATCTTTATCCGTGCAACCGACCTACCATGCGAAGCTTAAATTAAATAAGATCCATACGGGGACATTGCGTTTCCGTCCCTAGGAAAATCGGTCCGCGGCATTCTCACGATATACATATAATACGTGTACGATACACGAAAGAATCATTTTTATCGACGCAACTGCCGTTCCGCCGAACACATACATTAACTCTCCTTTTTACGAGGCTACGTTTCCGTTATTAGCACGCCGCCGTCTTGCTTGCATCGCTCCGACTCCGAGCGAAAATTTCCATAAATGTTCGACCCCTGCGCTCCACCTTTTCGTTTACGCTCTACCTAGACGATACGCGTCGCCGATTCTCCGTATCGTCCGGCAAATGCCGTTCCATCGTTTCCGTTCTTCCATCGCGTACGTTCCTTTCCGCGAACGTATCCCCGAACGGCCAACCCTTCCGCGACACCGCCGGAGGATCGAAGACGCTCCGGACTTTCGACGCCGCTTTCCACAGTGCCCGACGATATCAGGTAGGCACGAGCGCGACGATTAATCGCGATCGCAAACGAGTTCGCGACTAATGTTGGAGCGCGTAACGCCTTTCGATTCTCACGTGTCTGAAAACGTGGTCGCGTGGATCGTCCATTCTTCCTGCCGTCTGTCCTCGTTCCTCCGTGTAAAGTGCGCTCGCAGTCACCTCCTCTATCCGCCTGTAGCGTATTTCGAATCGGCAGCTAGCATTTAAATTGCAAATACATTAGTTACTCCGCGGTTACCGCGGACGTCGATGCGCGAAAATGTACTCGACTGACAGGCGTAGACCGGGCACGAGTATGCGCGACTCTTTTCTCGCAGGTGTTCGAGCGTATGAATAAAATATTGTACATAGTTTCCAGCCGAAGATCCGCCGAGTCGACAGCGTTCGCCCGTCGGATTTGCATCCGCGTTACGCGACCGTATAACCCGGCGACTTGCGTAATATTATAATCAACCTCGGGGAAATAAATAACTACGGCGTCTACGCGGTCGCCGCGCTTCGTCCCTCTCGCAGGTTTTTACCTATTCGCTAGATAACTATCTTTTCGTTTCCTGTTGACGGGTCGCGGTAAACTGCGCGCACCTATGCTGCATCGACACACTCGCCCGAGAAACGGCCAATCCTTTCCCACCGATACCCTGCCTATTTCTGTCTCGCGAGGATTCCATTTTTCGTATCGGGATCGCAACTTTCCGACAGGTATTTGGGATCGATGGGCCGCCCCCTCGAACCGCCGAGCGCTTCGCTATTCCGCGAGAACACCTGCTGCCCCGCATTGTTCCCTTTCCTATCGATGCGAAAACAGATACGCGATTTTTTTCCGCGGAAACGTGTCGAAAAAGTTGGCAGCGCTACGCGCACCACTTCTCTGCGCGGTCGTTCGCTGTTCGGCCGATACTTGACCCGTGGAAACGGGGGTACGGGGAGCGTGTATCCGCCTTTTCATTGCGCCAGACGAGAACGGAGGCGAGACGTTTCTTCGCGAAAGAATTCGGAAGGAGCAAAGGCGGTTTGCACGCGCGATCGGCTCGGAGAGCGAACTAATTGGAGAGGCGGACGGACGCGTTCGAAAAGACGCGGCAAGTAGCGCGGGCCGTTCGAGCGGGTTGCGTAAGACGCGGGACGATAATACCTAGCCGTGGCTTTCCGCCGTTGCTTTCAGCCCGTTCTCCGCGATTCCATTCGATTCTCTTTCTCCGGCCAGATATCTATTCCGCGTACTTGCACACGGTCTCTCCGGCGCACAGAGAGGATCGGCAGGTACGTACGAACGCGCAAATGACAAAACACGTATTACGTGTAACTGGAGCCCGTGCTAGAGATCAATACACATAATAGAGGGTATCTATAGCGCGCGCAACCCGTGCTCATTTACTTAATTGTGTTCTATACGGTACAACCGAGGTATGATGTGCGACTCGTGTAGGTACGCGGCTGCCTACACCCCTCTTACCGTGCCGCGCCGCTTTGGCCACCCTTCGGAGCACCGTTCTTCCCCTGACACCCATACTCGCCCTCGCTCCCTCGCTGCCGCCCCCATCTCCTCTTCCTCCTGTTCCCTGCTACCCTAGTCCCACCCGCTGCTACCTCTTGCCACCCCTGATGTCCATAGGGCCGAGTGTGCGTAATATTCAGACGTATAACGTGCCGGGGCCACGTAGGTACATTGGCATCAATTTATGGGGTGGGAGGGTGCAGCAGATATATACGATCCGATAGGGTTGAATATCTCGTGCTTTTGTGCCCATCTACACCTCCTCGTTTCCATCTCTGCCCGTCTTTCTCTCAACGAGCCCCGCCGCCACTCTCGCCCTCCTCCCCCCTTTCTCCCATTATCTTCGCGCGTATGCTTTCTCTTCCGCATTTCTCTCCTCCTCTCTCCTCTCTCTGCTACACTCCTATCCTCTCCTATCCTCTCCACCCCGCGTCCAACGACTCATCGCCTCGCTTCGCTCCACTCTTCGCTTCGGCGTCTCGTATCGCTTCGCGTTTGGTCTTTCGAAGCATCTCGAAGAGTGCTTCGACCTCGACCGCGACGCGGCGAGTAGTTCGATCGTTCGATCGAGTCGAGGATCTCTCGAAGCGAACGCGAGCCTTTGCGCGTCGCGCTCACGCGACAAAGCAAATACCACAAGGGGACGGATGAGGGCGGCAGGATTTCTTGGGGAAGGGAAGGGTTGAATCGCGCGACGCGCCGATCGCCGTGCGTTTTCGAGGGAGCAAGCAATAAAAAAGCATGCCCGCGGCAGGTCTCGAATGGCGCGAATAATTCCGCGAGCAAGTGCGATTCGGCCGCGGCGTGCTGAAATTCCACCGGCGATGCTAATAAGCGCGCGTGATATCGCAAGAATTTTCCGACGCGAGAAAATCCGAAAGCGATCCGCGCCGCTCGGCCGGCCGACAACTGCGACAAACGATGAACAACAAAATGTCGACCGCAATTATGCTGTAATTAACTTGGAAACGTACACACGCGGACACCGGCACGCACGCTCCCGAGCGCGTGCACGGACGTCTCGGTGTCGCCGTGGATAGGGCACGGAAACATGTGGCCCGCGCGAGCGCCAGTCCGTCCGCCCACACCGATAACAAAAATACGCGGACACAAACGCACGCATACCACCGAGGCCGGACGATGCGGCGTGCTTCACAGGTGGTTGGGGATTTTTGTATTTAGCGGTTGGCACCGCCCTGCGTTCACGCGTTTACACGCGCCGCCTGGCTGCATTATGCATGTTTGCGGTAGCAGAAGAGAATTTAAACCAACTACCTCCTATCTATCCTCTGCCCCGTCGCTCGCTCACTCTAGCCCTCTCACTCTTTCTCTCGGATAGGATTCGAGCAATCTCCAATTTCGATCATCGCGACTCGCGCCGCTTCGACCTACGACTTTTCCGATTGCTATTCGTTGCGTCCCTCGTCGAACCCCGTTTTGGGAAAAAAGTGTATTCGTCGTCCGCTCGATCGAGTACTATCTCGTTTCGCGTTGCTTTCCGCTCCGGATCGCGCCGCGCGTAAAAAGCGGAGCACCGAGCGGCATTCACGGCATAAACTATAAACCATCAGTCCGCGGACGACAACGAGAATCGTATCGTTTCCGCGCGAAATCGCATTTTAAATTAGCATTATTACGATACGGTTATTGCGAGGTAATTGCATTATTATTATACGTTTTAGTACTTTATTAGATATTTATTGCACTGTTATTGCGTATCAAATACGGCATCAACGCCTCCCTAGGGACCCGCATTTCACCGGATTTCATCGAACGTTCGAAGCGCAAACGTTTCAGCTTTCGACGACGACACCGTATGAGTGTTTTTTCCGTGGACAGCAGCGGCAACCTCTCCCTCCTTTCTCTACGGATGAACGATAAAGGACGAGAGCGAGAAAGGAAGAAAGACAGAGAGAGCGTAGAGAGCAGGTGCGAAGAATCGAAATTCGTAGGTGGTAGATCGGGAGGCGTATGGCGGAGCGGTTAAAGCGGGTCGAGCGATCGGCGTCCTAACGCGACGTCGCGTACACCCACGACTGAACGGCGTGTTACGCGGATGTACGTCAAATCAAAATGCACAATCCCGGCAAATCATTCCGAATATTTCATAATGGGCGCGAAATATCATTACCTGCCGCCTGTGCGACACCCTCCGCCACTCGAGGCCACCCCATGCCCCGCGCTCCGCCATCCCCCGTGAGTTCGCCGCCGGTGACTCTCCGCATCGCGAATATTACCAACACGGATGGAAACAGCGCCAAACGGAGGGAGAGAGAGAGAGCGGGAGTGGTTGGGGGGAGTTGTGCTCGGGGATGGTCGAGAGAGAGAGAGACGGATGGAAATACGGGACAGCCGGAAGAAGGGAAGAGACGAATGACCGACCGGTAGATTCGTGTCGCGCGTATAGGTATAGCGAAAAACACATTGGTGAGCTTGCACACGGACGCGCGCGAACACGGCGCACGATGGGCTATGCAACCGGGACTAAATTACGTTCCCCGTAACGCGTTTAGCCGCGAATCGCATTGCGAGCGATCCGTATAACCCGAATATCGGCCGCACGCCAGAGATAGGGCCGACCGACCGACCGACCGACAGACCAACCGACCAGCAGAGGGATTCATCCAGAAACGATCATTACACCCATCGATGAGAGATTTCACACTCCGTTTTCACGATCATCGACCCTCAACCGAATCGTCCGACGCTCTTCTCCTTTCCGGCTCCTTTCCTCCGCGGCGTTGCTTGCGTCTCGAGAAAATTCTCGCTTCTTTCGCGCGCAGGACGATCGTTCGCCGTTCGAAATGCTCGATGCGCGTAGCTTACGGGAACGGTCAATATCGATGGTCGGGAGCTCTCTGGTGCAACGGTTCCGCGATAAGGGTCGCTTTAAATCAATGCACGCGCAGTCAACTAAATACACGCGCCTACCACCGATCCAGCTGTTTGCCACTATCTTCGTTCCCTCTGCGAAGCATTCGCCACTGGCCAGTCGTTAGCTAGGTAACAACTGTAACGAGCTGGGGAGGAAATGGAACAAGATAGTCGTGGACGAGAGCCGAGTGCCGGCGGCCAAGCAGCGAGGCAACGAACAGGGGGCACGGGTAGTCGGTTAGTCGGATTGCCTGAGCAGCAGGAGCAGCAGGAGCAGCAGGAGCGGTAGCAGTAGCAACAGCGGTGGCTGGCACCAGCAGCTAGACAGCAGCCAACCGTTCTCGACTCCGTTCTCCATTTGCCTTCCCCTATGTTCCCCGACCTATCTAGCCGGCTATCTTTCTCCCTTCCTCTCCGGCCATCCTTCCCTCCCTTCCTTCCCGTCTCTCCTCATCGACCTTCTCCACCATCGTCGTTGAAATCACCACCACCATCGTCGGTACCATCAGCACCATCGCATACACGGTACACTCTGGTACTACTCTGGAATCGCATCGCGGCCACTCCAGTTGCATTGCGGCCAACACCGATCCGCACACAACATAGAGTCCGGCTCGTCGACACACGTGCCGGAGAAATACGTACGGCACACGCACGTCCATCCAGCCGAAGCAACTCGACGAACGATGCGTACATACACGCGCATACGCGTGAGCACAACGGCCCGGCATTGCCCTCTGCCTCCGACCAGAGATATCGTTAGCATGCCTTGCTAATCACGGACTCGATAATAATACCGTGATTGATAGGGCGAACCTCGCCCCTTCTCCTCGTTTACCTCTACCACCATCTCTAGCTTCTCGTGCAACCTCCTACAACCTCCCATAGCCAACCTACCATCTCGCTACTACCATCGTCCCCCTGCCGTCCTCGCGAGCCCCTACCTCTTCCTCTTCCTCTTCCTCTTCCACTTCCTCTTCCACTTCCTCTTCCTCTTCCTCTGCCTCTTCCTCTTCCTCTTCCTCCGCCGCTGCTTCTACCGCTACCGCCTCCGCAACCACCTCCGCATCCATCTCTGCCTGTGCCTCCTCGGAGCGTGGTACGTCCAACGTTCCAACCCTCGAGAGAGCGGCCATTGCGCCCTTCCGACTTTCTCCTGTCCATTCTCTTCCCCCAACCTCCACCTTCCGCGGCCCCACCTATCCACCTTTCCCCTGCCACACCTTTCGATCTATCCTTTCTTTCAGTCATTCTCGCGCGGTCTCTCGACTTCTTAGCCCGCGACACTCTTTCGCGGACACCGGCGATCTCCTGGTCCCGTTGTAACTCCTTCGACCAAAGTGTCGACGAGAAGAACGAACGCAATATCGGGCACGTTTGTTACCGTTCGGATTGCAACTCGAAGCAACGAAAGGGAACGGTTGGACTGGTCGTGTTTGCGCGTTACATCTCGCGACTGGTCTCAGGCTTGCCGGCGTGCGTGGAAATCCACATGCGCGCCAAGGAAAGCTGAACGGCGCGAGTCGAGATAGGAAGCACGACTCCGACCACGTACACTCGTTTCACGTACAGAGTCGTCCTGTTTTTCTTCCTTCTGCCTCCTCTCGTGCTCGGCCGAGCGGTGCTCTGCGTGTGCCCGACAGTGTGCGCCACTACGAAACAGCTACGCCGGCCTACGATACCATTAGCATCGGTGATTAATGTATGCCGCAGCCCGCTCCATGGCAGTGCGCGAGATTCGCATGCACGTACTCCGTGATTGACTCGTGGCCGAGGCAGCGACCGGGGCTGAAAGAAAGCACCGAGAAGCTTATTTCTCTCGGCTCTCGCTCGTTCGAGACTAAATTAATCCCGCTGGAACGCGCGTGGAACTTTGCCAGCTTCTGGAAAAGTTAGCCACCTCCGAAGTACCGTTCGACCCAGCTGCCGGTTCATCTCTCCTAGAACTCGGTGGTTCTCGCCAGCTAGATGCCCTCGTGCAAGGACATCGACTTGTGTCACTTTTAAAACCACCAACAAGAGGTGGCACGAAAATGACGCGAAGCCTCGGTTCGAATCGGAGACCGAAGATGCTGCAGCGAGATCGTCTTCTCGCCACTTCCGTACTTTGTTGGCAGGCCTCTGACAAAGTCCAACTCTCGACGATTTTCCTTTCGCGCAATATCGATTAATCCCGATAAACACTTCTAATGGATATCTTTAGCAATTTTTATAGTTTGAACTCCAAGGTTGCGCAATTGGCCCGAGGTTTGCAAGAACGTTATGGTTTCGCGGAATTACCTATTGCCTTCCGAACGCTGTACATATACAATTTAATTTTCTACGTCGCGTGACGCAAAAGATTTGACGCAATCGACCAGAAACGATGTATTTGTTTCTTTGATCGATTGCAACGCAAGGCACGCGTAGAATATTTGCACGGGCTTTGCTTGCGTTTAAGTAATATAAATTCATAGATTTCTATTGATGCCGGCAGTTCTAATGCATGGTAATGAATGTATTTATAATCGTACGCTAACAACGAGATGCGAGAGGCGATATCGTGCACATTCGCAAGGTTGACGCTGCTTTAACACGTATGTATGTAGTGCGAAATCAATTATAGCGCCGGCTATCCGCGAGACTCGCATACGTAAGTCTTGCTTACAATGTAGATAGTTATCGGGAGAACGGATGCTGTATACATGGAAAGAGAAATGCGAAATTCGAGACTGAAATAATTCTGCGACCCGCTCTTCGCTTCTCGATGGATCGCGCATCCCGCGCGACGTAGCCCGTTTTACCACAATATCTAAGCTAGTATCGGCGATGCGAGCGGTTTCTTCGTTAGTACAAACAATATATAAGCGAGATAAACGCGTGGGAATCGCTCGCTGTTTGCCAGAATTATCTGGAAGAGATCGATAAGCCGAGGTTCGAAACGATCGGTGGGAGAATAGCACGAAGACGGGAACGGATGAAGGCGTGATCGACGTTTACGTTAACGCGGATTTAATTTCCTCGAGTTTGTTTCTTCCTTTACTCTACGAATAATAAATAATAACATTTCGGTAAACGAGGAAGCGTGGCGAAAAGTTGGAAATCTCAAAGGATTTTGTCGTGCGGTTCAGATACGAATGCATCGCGTGGGTGGAGGGGAATATGTAAACTGAGAATCGCATTAATATTCAGGCTCGCGGAGGTCTTAAGGAAGAAGAAGAAACTCGTGGTAGGTAGGTTGGCTGGCTGGCTAGCTGGCAGGCAGGCAGGCAGGCAAGCAAGCAGGCAAGCAGGCAGGTAGGCACGCAGGCAGGCAGGCAGGCAGGCAGGCAGTCAGGCAAGCAGGGAGGTAGGCAAGGAAAGAGGGAGCAGGTACGCTAGCGGGTGGGCACGGTGCCGCGATCCATAAAAATGTCGGGGCTTCCGAGTGACGGCCGGAAACCAGGAGATGGACAGGGCCAATTGTTTATATTACTCGGTGCAACAATGGAAGTCCAGCGGCGTGTACCGTGTAGTATCGTAATACATGCTACGGTGCTTGCATTCTTTTTCCAGGAATTCGACCGTGCCTCGCTTGTTGCGATAATGCCAACTAATGTTTCTTTTCTTCTTCCGATCGCGCTCGCTTGATTTTTATTCGTCCTCCCCCGCCCCCTGTATCGCCGCGAACCAGCTCCGCTTTACCGTTCCGTCGTTACTCGAGAGACACGGGCTTCGTTCGGAAACGGAAGCCTTGGCGTGTCTGGAATTTTTCCGCCTCTCCGAGTTCAGACCCTTTGAAGTACGATGTCGTTCCTCGCGGCCGCAGCAACAGATTTTTTTAACCGAGTCGCTGACCGTCCTGGGAAGATTCCAATCGGTCCCGAGGTTTTTCGTTTTTCATAGGCCGCGGCGACGTCGCCCAACGAAGGGTGCACTCGCGGAAAGGAACGGGGGCGCAAAAAGTCACGAAAGGAAGGGAGAGACGAAGGAGCTGCAAAAGATACGCACGACCGAAATTTCATTCATACATGTTTGACGACATCGAGAAATTCAGCGTGGTGCGAGAAAACGAAACGAAACGGAACGAGAGGAATGGAATGGAAAGGGAAGGGTGTGGGGCGGGGTGGAACGAGAAAGAGACTCGAGCAAGGAGGGCCGAGGGGGCGAACGGAGGAGCTGGGCGAACCGTAGAGGTGGAAGAGTTCGCTACCTTTACAGTAGAGTAAAATCTACAGAGCGCTATGCTACAAAGCAGGTCTGGCCATTACGTATTTATTAAGTTTAGAAATTTATAGATGCCTCCTGGGCACGGGTCCCGTCGCCTCCCTGCGAGTAGGTACGCTCCTGCCCCGCACCCCTTCACACCGCCCCCCAGCCCCCAAGGTTTCTCCGTCTCCGCGGTGGCAGTCTCCACCCCCGGCCAGCCGGCAGCCAGTATTAAAATGAATTATTTAATTTTAAACTTGGTAATTTTTAACCGTATTATATCAGAAATTATTTACACGCCTGCTTCAGCGCTGCTCTATCCCTACCCCCGACACCGCCCTGCCCCTTGCCAATGTCCTCCCCTACCCGTTTCGCTGCTAAACTCACCGCCACTTACCTCGTATACCAGCCACGAACGTTTCTTTCCAGCTTATCGCCGCTAAACACCGACCATGTATTTTCTTTGCCACGTCGAAATGTACCTTCCGTGACCTACGGTGTCGGCGTCGGCGCGGCGATCCGGAGCGAAACGATCGCAACCGAACAAGTACATTCGACTGATCGAATAGACAGCGGGGATTCTTTGCTCGCTAGAAAATTGGAAAATCCTATCGGGCCGCTCTTGCCGAAGAGCGACTGAAAAGGCGGTACCGCGTGTTCGGATTAATTCGCGCGCAGCTATTTAGTTAACGAGTTGATCGTGGAAATTGCAAGGTATAATTTAATACCGACAACAATCAAGTTTGCTTCGTAAATAACGGTAAATAAACGAGCCGTTTAGCGTGGCCGGGCTCGCGCCTCTGAAATTCGTCCCTTCCAGACGGCCACGGACAAATTTGTCAACGTAAATCACCGCGATACGCGTGCATCGTTGAAATCTAATTGAAATCCTAATTGCCGCGACGAGTTTTTTCCTGCCTGCAGGAAATTTGTTACGACGCCCGGTCGATTTATGCTAATTACCAAACGGCCCGGTAATATTAATTAATATTGTCGATAATATTGGAACTCCATCTAAACAAACGACCGAACACGATGCAGATCCCGTGTCAGTTGATTAGCGTTCGTAGGGAGGTCTCGCGCGCGCGCCAAATACTCGCGCGTAGGTGTATCCAGGTGGATCCCGCGCAAAGAGAGCCGCGATAGAAACGCGGAAACGCTCGAAAACGTGGAGCAGCGTGCATGTGCGGGTACACTCCCGTCTACGTAGACGCATTCGTCTCTGTTCGTAGTTAGAAAGCGGAGGGACGCGTCCGTACTCGTGGAACGGACGGCCGTGTGCGCGCTCGCGCGTTTTCATAGATAGGGGTTGGGAGCGCAGGGAGCGGTAGATAGGTACGGTCGTATAATACGTCCATTCCGTCTGGGCACATACGCACGCGATATCGCGTCCAGCCCGCGCGGTATTAATTGTTACGACGAGAAAGGCAAATAATTATTATAATTGTCCGGTATAATAATAGGATTCTGCGCTGGAATACCGCTTATACATCGTTCGTCGTAATAAAGCGGCCATCGATTTCGAAGCGGCGCGGCGTCCATCGGTATCGGTGTACGCGTGCGGGTAACAGGCAAGCGCATGATACGCTTATATACGTATATATTATAGCTAGCCCCGTAGTTCGGCCGGGTATTTACGTAGCGGCCTGGTGTACGTGGTACGTACCACCTACCGTAGGTGTAAGTGGTGGGTGCGCGCGTATAACGCATATCGAATGTTTATATTATATGCACACACCTAACGAAAGCCTAAATATACTAGCCACCGTGTGGGATCACGCCTATAGCCGGCTATTTGAGCGATAAACAACCGGACCCGACGTGTTACGCGGCGAATGGTAAAATGTATGTATACCGGGTGTACGCCTCCATTCTGCCACGTTGTTGGTGTATCAATTGTGATTAGGGACAAAGATCCGACGAATTATTCCCGCTCGGTCTCTAATCTGATAACCGAAGCCAGGGCGCGCACGCGTCATTGCATCGAATTGTTTCTGCATGTGGGAAATCATAGAGGCCAATGAGTCACCGAGTGTCTTCATTGTGTCCGTGATAATGAAACGCTAATCACTTTTATTTGCCCGCGTCGCAAATCAGCGCGAGCTATCTCTTCCGGTCCCCGGAGTTTCGCGAGGAAGAACGTCTCCAACGGAGCGACTCGCCCCGATGGACCCTGGCGCCGCGACGCCTCCGCTATTCTAGATAAAGCGAAGAGGCAGAAACGCTCGCGAAAATTCTTCGACCGGTCGCGAGGCCTTCTCTCTACGACCTCGTCGAATCGTCCTTCTGCTCGCTACCGCAATAATGCTCGAGAGTTTGCACTCCCCTTTCGAAAGGCCGCACCCCAAGGACCGAGGGATGAAAAACCGAGGGGTGGTCGAGTCGAATCAATTCCAAACACGAGAGGGTTTCGCCGTTTTTAGCGCTGGGTCACGGCACTGGGTTACCGGGTGCGCGCACCCTCGAATTCGCCCATTCTTCTGGCCCTCCTCTCGACGCGATACTTCTCGCGCTACAAATTTAACCGACCAGAATACGTATATATCGGCGGCCTATTTGCCACGCGGTTTGCCGCGAGCGTGGCCGAGCAGCTCGCGCGTGTTCAGCGGAGCGCACTCGTCCAAGTAAAATCGAAGAAGCTGCACATCCCGCCGAACCCGTCACGGCCCAGGAAGAGAAATTCTGGGCGGCCGGCCGCGCGATATCGGTGCATCTGGATTGTCCATCTTCGAAATATCGCTTCGGATGGAAATTTCGAGGGAACGATGGCCAGTCCGAATACAAAATGTGCACGAGATTCGGCGGATCGGACGTATCCGATACGAACCGGCACTTTTGGATTTCCATTTACGAGACGCGGCCTGATTGGACGAATCGACATCTCCCCGCAGGACACGTCACACACATTGAGACAGACTTATGGGTATAATTCATCGACATTACTCGCGCCAGGGGTCGGACCACCCCGCTGTAACCCAGCACGCGCGTTTTAATCTGCGCCGTGCCTGCTGCACTTTTGCACGCTTCCGTATTTACGGCCCCGCGACCATTTGTCCAACTCCGTTGCTCGAAAACGCCTCGAGACCTTGATTCGTATCGATTCTCGAAGCGAGGTAACGCGGAGGCAGGTCGCGGCGGAGGAAGAATTAGGGAAATTCGGCGGAAAACACCACGACCATCGAAGGCTGGGGGCGGGCGAGGCGAGCCGAGACGAAGCGGCGAGGGATGAAACGCGTCGATGCCGATGTCGATGTCGTTGACCGACGACGACGGGCGGACGTCACGGTGAAAACTGACCATCGAGCGAGGCGGAAAGCAATGACGCGCGCGAAAATAGCGGAGGGTCGCCAATCACGGGGTGTCAGTCGGGGCGAACCGTCATTACCCGATTACATTTTTCCTGCTGCTCGATCCGTCTCTGTTTCGCCGTCGTAAATCTCGATTAAGTTTCGATATTCGGAGTAGAGCGACGCTGCGATGTAGGAAAAAAAAGCCGGCGAATTCTCGCAGTTGTTTATCGAGTGTCGGCTGGGAAAGAAGCACCGTCGCGATAACGGGCGATCGGTAGAAGCAGAAGCGCAACGGCCATCAGCGCTCGGCTCGCGTGCTCGCGGTAAAAATATATAGCGAGCAACTCGAATCGATTCGAAATAGGAAAGGAGCGGAAGTTGCTCAGCAGTTTATCGCTATTATATGTTCATATAATGAGTGTTGTTCTAAATAACCGGCCGACCTTTCCCATTGGGTTGCGACCTTCCTGCGCAATCACTTCAAACTGATTCGCAACGGCACACCGTCGACCGAATGATATTAGAAATTTGTTCACTCGGGCGGCGTTCACGGAGCAGCGGATTGCTCAACGAGCGACGATCGCGAGCACACTCGAGTGTGCTCGCAGGACTCGGATGCTATAATATTAAAGGTAAACATCCTTGAACGCTTGCTCGTTAGACCGATGCATTCTGACTGGATGATTGCAGCGTCGACGCACCGCTGGCCTGTCTTACGTAAATTTCAAGCCACGTACGGACGAATGCGTGTCGCGGCGCTGTTACCCTTCTACCTGTCGCACGGCCAACTCGGAAGTGATTTTCCCCGGGAACAGGGAAACGTTAATATTCGCGGATAACTGCTGGCCCGCGAGCTCGCTTCCCGAAATCCCTAAACGTGTACCCGGTGCTCGTCAAGTCTCGTGCCCACGGATAATGAGTTTCCATGTTTTTGCGGCGGAGCGAGACGAGCAGCATCGAAGCCGGTCGCGGAGGAGGATCAGCTGCGGGAAGATGCCAACGACAGCGAAGGAAACGACCCGAGGGGAAAGGGAGCAAGCAGAAAAAGGGCGAAAGAAGCGGACGGGCCAGAGGTGGACCACACACACACGCGGGCGCATACGTACACACGAACGCAGGGGGGGAACGTGACCAAGGCGATCCAAGTTCATATTGTAATGCAGAGGTATCCATCCTGCTGCATTATCGTACAGTCCGCGACAGCAGCGCAATATTTCACGATGCTTCCGTGATCATACTTTCCAGCATGAAGTCGACTTACGTACAGAAGCCCGTTCGATCTGTTCGACGACGACGACGACGACGACCGGTACAATACACGTAGACTTTGTGTCCCCGTTGCAACACCGGTAAGCACTTTCGAATCCCCGTGCCCGCGATCCGAACCTTTGCCCCGCGATACGAATCTGCCTCGCTTCGTTCCTTCCTGTCCCGTGAAACGAACCGTCACAGCGGCAAAAGAAACCACGATATCGAAGGAATACGGTTTAAAGAATGTGGTCACCGTGAAAAGTAGCGATGGACGACGAAAGACGAAACACGATCTCGAGATACACTCCGATGCGGATCCGAGGTTTCGCTACTTTGGCCGAGCATGACTGTACGAAGATGAGATAAACGAATCACGTATTATTATTATAATGGGCAGTTGCTAAATGTTTTTTTTCAATTCGTCCAACTCCGTCCGCATCGGGCTCCCTTGCACGCCGGGCCCGGCTACCTCGGCCTGCTTCTATAATAGATGCCACGCCGTTAATGCTTCATTACAACCGCGCAACGAAAATAATAAGAACCATTGGCCCCGGCCTGCCGAGGATCCTCCAACCTCTCCTTTCTCTCGTCTCGAAGAGAGGAAACGCGCGGAGCAAATGATTTCTCGCAGTTCTCGTGGGTCGCGTATCGCAGAACGCGTACCGATTCTTCCACGATTATCGACACTAATCCGTCGCGACAAAGGGCGAGCTGAAATGATTTCGACGAAAACGAGACAGTGAGCGGGAAAATCAGAGGGGAAGAGGAGCGGCAACCATTCTTGAAAGTGACTGCGGAGAGTCGAGGAATCTCCGGGAACAGAGTTTTCAACGGAGCCGCAAGTATTAACCTTTCGACGGGGATACAAGGGGTGGCGCGCAGGGTGGAACGAGGTAGAATATAATGGCAAAGGTTGTCATTTCGCAGGAGAATCGAGATGATTGGCGGGGGGGAAAAAAAGTATCGAAAGGGACGGCAACGGCGAGTGGGGCCCAGGGTTCGCGGGTAGGAGCGGCCAGGAAAGAAGATGCGAGGCTTTTTCATTAGCATAAGATTCTTTTTAGTAATCCCGCGTAATGCCTTTCCCTTCCGTCCTCGGGATGCCCCACCACCCAGAAAGTAGAAGCAGGAACGTCGAGGCCTATCATTATAGAGAAGGAATCATTGGATGATCTTAATCATGCGAACCGCTCTCCGTGCCCTCGCGCCGGCCAATAGCGTCGGCCGATTTCGAATAATGGTTTCCACCGGCACTCCGCTAAACTCGGAAATACGTAATGCCACGGAGCGGCATGCAAAAGCTGCGAGTGCGAGCGCGCTTGCCCGCCGAATCGCGATCCGCCCATTCCCGTGCAAATCGGCGTCAAGTAAAGATCGCCAGGGCGTGCAGTCGCTGGATACGTTTGGCGAAAACTTCCACTGCCACGCGGGGAAATTGCGAGGTCGGGACGGTTCGTTTGAACGCCAGAACGCGAAACAGACGGCGCGAGGATCCGGCACGAATTCGGCTTGCTTCGGGTTCCGGAGTACATACGTACACGGTTTGGCCATCCGTTGCCACTCGAAGAGCCGTTGACAGGGAACAGCGAGCGCGAGGCGTGTCACGTACGTTCGCACTTCTTCCCTCGGGTTATCTTCCCTATCCCATTTTGCTCGCGCTCTTTCCTTCTTCCCTTTGCCCCTTTACGCGACACCCGGTCTTCCCTTAATCGCGAAAATCGATCGGAGCCAGACCTACATATTTCGATGCGCGACGCGAGCAACGAAGGGACGAGGCGGCGTAAGGGCTCTCGCCCTTGAATTCTAGACAGCAGCTTTGCGACCGTTAAGGGATGGCATGGGCACAGGGGGCGGGGAGGTGGTGGAAGCGTTGGCGGTTTTGCCGTGGAAGTGGAAGTGGCGTGGGACTCCATCCACCGCCGGCCCGTACCGTTTCATCCCCTGGAAAACCCGTGAAAACCGCCACTTGTTGCATTACCTACCCTCCGCACCTCCGCTGAACGAATATATATTTATACCTATATATATATATATATACATATATAGATATATATAGATATATATATACATATATATATTTAGATGTAGAGCCGCGCGTGGTGGGGCACGTACACCTCGATCGCGGACGTACACGTTCGCGTTTAACCGTACGAGCCGTTGCACACCTCTGCGGCACGGAATTTATATATCCAGAGGCGCTTTTATATCCGAATCTTTTCAAGGTCGTGGGAGAAACGCGAACGCTGGCAAACAGCCGCAGCGAAATATCGCGGACGAAAGGGAGAGTAGAGTTTTCGGATGGCTAGCTCGGTGGTTCGGCAAAAAATTAATGACTGTGTTAGATCCTACTAGCGGGGACGGCTACCGCGAAGGTGCGCGGGATTCCACGGGCAGCGGCGAGGTTGGATGCGCCTTCTAGAGCAGATGCCGTCTGCGATATACGGAGAGGAGAGCCGCGAAGACCAAAGAGGAACAGGGGCATCTGAGATTTGCATTCGAAACGTGCAATTTCCGACGTTTTCGCCCCCTTTTTTCAAAGTTCCGAATTTCTCTGGCAAACGATAGGCAGCGTCTCGATTCTATCCCCTTCCCCCTTGCCGCGCTACTCCAATGCGTAAGGGCATACACCCTGCATTTACTACCGGCTAGACGCAAAAAATGTCGACGTCGACTCACCGAATAAAACGCGCAGTTTCTCCGGGGCGCGCAGCGATTTTCGATGTAGGCGCTGATCACGGGGGTAGGTAATATCAGTGCCCCGAGGCAATCGCCATCCGGCGCTGTGTATAAGCGTTACGTCGATCATGCTACCGGGTACCGAATCACCGAATATCGAAATTACCCCCCTGGCTCCCTCTTCTTTGCTCGCCACACTCTTCCACCTCTTTCTTTCGGCCTCCTATCCTTATGCTAATCCACCCCTGTCCCGACCCCCCTGCCTCGCGCTCTAACTGTACATACACATGTACATATATATATATACATATATATATTTCATTCGCCGCACCCTCTCCTCTTAGGACCTAAGACTCGATCGATATAATCATCGGTCTCTCACCTGCGGCCAGGAATCGACACACGCGTTCGGCGTGGTCGCGGAAAAGGCGAAAGCAAAGGGAACCGTCCCTCTCGCGTGTCGCGAACGAACGAAGCAAAATATCCCTAGGCAAGTGGTCGGATTTCGGGAAAGTTCGAAGAATCGGGGCCGCGACAATTTGCCATCGGCATTCCGGGCGCGTAGCCGCCGTCAGGTCGCGTTTCTCTGTGAAATAGGGCAAGGGAGAACAAACGTGGTGGAGGAGTAAGTGGTTCGGCCGAGCCGGAGAATCGATCGAGTCGACGATGCTCCTTCTCGGCCGTCGATATCGATCGGCATTTCACGGAGAAAAACAACTGCTCTCTCGAATCGGAGCGGTCGCTTCGCGTTGAACGACGGTTACGGCGAACGGGCAACAGCGTGGACAGCCTTAATTGCGATCGAAGGAATTTCGCAACCTCGTCGGCAGACATTTGCATGTTCCCGCGATTGCGACTCGATTCCCGAGTGCAGATTTCAATAGACACCGGTACGAATTCTAGGTCGGCCGAGGTGTATTGTTACATGCAACGAGACAATTGCGACAACGGCGGAGCGTTGTGCCTTGTCGCCAAACGGGCCACGCTTCTCCTACTAGCCAAACCTGACGCAACGCCGTTTCATTAAATCTCCGTTCAACAACGATATAATGGCACGCGGCCGCTTTGACGAAACGAAAAGTCAACCATCAAAATTGCGCATTCGCTTTGCGCCTCCTCCGACCAGCCATAGAGCAGCGGGTACGCGAACGAGACGATCGAATCTCTGGCGAGACGCGTCGCAAAAATTCCGCGGGGACAGCTTCGACGGTATCGAGGGAGGCATGAATCGTCCGCGACGACGCTGCTTTCTCGCGAAGGGGAAAAAGATAGCGATTCGAGCGAAGCTCCAAACACCTCTGGTACTAATCGACCAACAGGACGTTCTTTTCGCTGTAAACGGTTCGAACGAAAGAAACACGAATTCGTCCATGGATCGGTGGGTCGGCCGAAAACCACAGACAGAGGGAATGGAAAGAGGGAAAGAGGAAGAAACGGGCGCGTTTCTAGGTTCCACATATGTATTCGAAATGGAATTTGAAAGAAAGGAAAAAAAGTAACGCGCTCTCAGCGGCGAATCGTTGCGAGCGACGCTCGATCGGCGGATCGTTCGTCTTCTAGCTGTAAATTCTCCGTGTACGCGCGAGACGATGCGAGATGCACGATAATGATACGGTATTTCTAGCATTCCGATAATTTCTTACGATAAATCACGTCTAAACGGTGCCGCGAGATGGTATAAACACACGTTTCGACCGGGCCCGGGTTATACGTTGCCAGTCGGAACGCTCGATGATTAATGATATTTTATAAATTCGAGCACGGCTTTGGTCGCGCCTCCCGACCAACCTTTCCCCCCTTCTATCCGTCCCCTGCGACCTCGCTCCTTCGTCCTTCGAGCTGCTCGCAAACCGCGCGCGCCAGCTACCCTCTTCGTTCGCGAGCTAACGCAATTTCGGCCGGCCGAGACCCTTCGCGGGCTTGGAAGAAGTCCGCGAGGATGGGCACGGCGACGCGCGTCGCAAAAGCATCGAGCACCGACGTCAAAAGTTCCGCATTACGTTGCACCGCATTTCCATAGGCGAATAGACGAGGGACGCGGAGCGTTCCGTTGCCAACCTTTGGTCCAACGCGCGCCCCGTCGAAGCAGCGTACCGGGTGTCTCGCGTCGTTCCCTTTCCTCCAATTCCTCTCGCGCTTTCGCGACTTCGCGAACCCCGTCCACGGAACCCTGCTCCTTGGCTCGATCGCAGTCCGCTGGACACGACCCCTACGGTCGAGGGATCAGCTCGACCGAGGCGGCGACCTCGAGCCGTCATACTTCATGGGGAAGATGCTGGAATTCGCGGGCGACCCTGTAGAATCGGTACGCTGCAACGGCAATGCTCGCAAATTCGCGAACCCGAAGCGTTTCTCCGGCCACGTGATAGTTAAATCGAATTCTCTCGCTGTCCTGTCCGGCGGAGACACAAAGCAAAGGTTGCTCGAGTGGACGGTTCGCCCAGGGCGACCATCCAGCAAATTGTGGTATCTAAGTGGCCGCTGGTAACGGGCCGCTTTATCGCTTGGCTCTCGTCCGGAATTTCGAATTTTGGAAAGTCATTTTACGTTCGCTTCGGGCTCTTTTCCCCCTTCCTCCGTCGCTCCTTTCCCGCCCCCGCCCTTCCCGCCGCAGCCTCGTCTCGACGATGCCACGCGTCGCATCGCAAAAGAGGTTACGACGCGGAGCACCGTCGCGATACGAGACGAACAATTTCGACAGCGTACGCGCTTCGAATCGAGGAGGTTCGTTTGATTCCCGGCGAACGAAACTGTGCAGCGGTGGCCGCCGGTCGACGCTCGCGTCGCGACGTTTGGTCCATGACGCGCGTACCGTCGAGTCGCCATTCTCGATTAGAAGAATTGCGGCACGACGACCGCGAGACGGAGCGGAGCAAGTCGAGGGGAAGAAAGCACGGGACCCACGCGCGCTTTCGCCACGGGAGTGCTTGCATTACGCGGCTGTAGCTTTCCACGGCGCCCGAGCAATTTCAACCTCGAAACAGTCCATTAAAGATTCAGCGCGTAATTGCGTATGATCGCGGCAGAGATCGTTCCCTCGCGTGTCCCGCTCCGACCCGTTTCGACCCGACGCGACGCGAGCGACGCGATACACTTCCCCGTCAGACGTGCCACGCCAGACTACCCAGGGGCCAGGGGATTATCATTGAATCGAATGATCGCGCGTACGAGTAACCGTCGTACGTGAGGCAATCAGCCGACCGCGGGGCGGAAAATTCGTCTCGACGATGCCTCGGGCGGCCGCGCAGGTGGTCCGGTCCGTACGGTCGCTCCGAAACTGATTGTCGGATAGAATCGCGCCACCCTTCGCGGTTCGAAAACCCCCATCGGTCGAAGACGCAGGACCGGTGGTTAATTCGACGGCGCGGTAGGAAAAGTGCGCGCGGGTAACGCGGAGGAAACTGTTGTCGCGGAACGCCGATGTAGAAAGTCGCCTAGGGGCGTCCTTTTTCCAGGCGTATTATTCCAGTGTTATTCAGAAGATCGGAATGCATGTACAGTTATGGTTAGCAGTAGCGGGTACGCCGTCGCTCCGCCGCCGCTCCGCCGCGACGGTGCACGGCCTCGCGGTTGACAATACCGCGAGTTCTCTTCGCGGTCCCCCGAGCGTCTCCTCTTCTTTCGTTCGTCGTCCCGCCGATTCTTTTCCACGCGCGATTCTCTTTTTGTTCCGCCCGTCAGGCCCCCCTTCCAGTAAGGCCGCTTCGTCGCGAGCGCGTGTCTTTAACCTCGTCCTCTTCATTGTCGGTTCGCGAGTGCTGCGTGTATGCGATACGTGCCCGAGCCAAGAACTCGACGACAATCGATAACGTCGTCACGATCGCGAAGAGACACGCACGCTTCTGTCCCCTTATGTTAACGCGTCCTTAATATTCCACGCGCACGCTTCTCTTCTCCTCCTCCTACTCCTTCGCGTTCTCCGTTCGCCTTCTCCGTTCGCCACTTGGGCTCATTTCCTCGCCTTTCCTTCTCCCTTCTTCCGTGCTCCTCTCCTCGTTCGCTGCTCCTCTTTCTCCCGCCGATTCACTGGCCGCTTCGCTTTTCGGACGCCCCCGTGCGTCTCACGGTTTACGGCAATGTTTGCCGCCGCGGCTGCACACGGGTCCCACCGATCGAAAGGGAATTGCTCGAGCAACGGTTGCCGCCAGTTTCGCTGGACGATCTCTTTATTCCGGAGGCGTCGATGCGAAGCGACGCTGAGTCATGCGTTTGCTTTGCGCGAAGCACCCTCTCTTCCGCGATCCTCCCTTCGCCGTCCTTCGATTTCGTTTTGCTCGATTTTTCGTCGACATTCCGCTCGCGTCAAGGCCTTCGGGATCGACGAGAGAGCGCACGGGTCAGGCCGCGGGGGCGATAAATAACGGGCGAAATTGCGAGCGCGCCGGCGAGCGAGCCGATCTGAAATATCGTCGCGGGAACCCCCGAGACGGATGACTCGGACAAATCGCGAGGCCGAAAGTGGCTGCGCGCTTGAACAATGGTCGGCTCGAATCGCCTCGCAGCCCACGATTCCCGTGAACGCTGGAACGGACCCGCGACACATCTCGCCGAACGAAAGCGGCGATAATCGATTCTCCGTCGCCGTACGTTTCCGTTCCCGGGGGGGTTCGGCCGAGGCTAAACTCGCGGGAAGAGCGAACGGGGCGAGCGAAGCGAAGCAAGATCGGTGCCCGGTATATGTTGGCGCGTTTAAGCCGGCAAGGGGCCCGATATCATTAATAATAATTATACAATTATATGTAGGTACGGCGTATCGAGAGTATAGTTTAGTGCCGTGTTATTATCCCGTTCGCTTCGAGTCTCGCGAGAGGCCGTGGCCGAGAACGCGCAGCCCGTTCTCCCCGTAGCTATACATATGTTATTACTTATAATATTTCATCGCCGGAATTGGCGGTTGCGCTTTGTTTATGCCATGGGAACGTCACGGGGTTATAACTAAGAGCGGCGAACGAGCCGGCCAGAGCGGAGCGAAGCCGAGCTGAGCGGCGCGGTCTCGACAGCGTCCGACGGCGAACCAGCTTCGCGTCCCGCGACCAAGCGGGCCGAGTAGAAGAAAATAGACGTTACGCGTGTTACCCCGTTCACCCCTCACCCGCCCAGACCAAAAGGAACCTTTATACACCTACCTTCGCGCTGAATTATACGCCGCGCTGTAACTGCCTTTTTGAGCCGGTCGCTCGCGCGGAATGTAATTAAACCTACCGCGCACCACGAGCCTCGCAGACCCGACTACCTTTCGCCTCGTCGATTTTTCTCCGGGTATCGCTGCTCGCGGCCGTGCTCTGCAGAAACGCGGTCGCGTACGCGCTTCGAACCGAACTTTTCGCGACCCGGTGCAGCACCGTCGAAAGATTCGCAGTACGTATGTATCCCGAAATGTCCGTCGATAGATGCATCCGTTCCCGGAACGGGTAAGCGAGCCGATCGATCCCACGAATCGAAAAGATAGGGCTCGCGGTGCTTCACGGGAGAAGTTTATAACCCGGCTGATCGATTATAGGCAGAGGGATTCCGAGAACTACAATGCCTGATTAGAAAGCGAGGCATGCACACGAGTACGCATATCCAGCCCCGCCTATTCCTGCGTCGCTCGTTCGCACCCTTTTACGCGTACACGCTTCCACGCGTCCGTGTATCCCTCCACGCAGGCCTCGCTCTTTATCTTTCGCGAGGCTCGCAAAAAATCACGGAATTCCAGCCGTCGGGGGTTCTCCTTTTTCAGTCAATTTCGGGCTGCACTTTCGGCGAAAACTGCAGAGCAGTCGAGAAATGAAATTTCGAGCTCGAGCTGGTCAGAAATGTGTACGCGCGTGTACGCGTGGGAAGGACAGTGCGACCGATCGACCGTAAACGCTCCGACAGCGGCGATGTCTCGAGGCAAAGGGGAACCAGGTGAAACGCGAGAAAGGCGAGCTGGATCCAGGCAAATCTATTCGAACGACGGACCGTGGCTGCGACAACGCCGTCAGCAGCCTCGTTTAATCGATTCTAACGCGATGCAAACTAATTACCCTGCACTTTGTATCGGCCACGCGCTAGGACGAATCTAGCCGAATTTCTAGTTGGATCGCTGGTCTCGTTAACGCTGGAACCGTGTCGAAAAAGGGCTAGTCGCCGTTGCGGCCCGACCGCTTTATCGTCGCTCAGCGGGGCGAGATTTTAGCGCCGCTTTGATCGAAACATTTCGCGCGCTCGATTGGTCGTCGAGGGTGGATATTAATCGCGTTCGTCGGCCAGTGTCTCCCGCCAGGGTATCGCTTCTGAGCACAGAGGGCACAGAAACGATCTGCTCTCGCCCTTCGGCCCTGGCGAACGCATCCAAAAATGTATCTCGCCGCTCTCGTCGACGATGCTTGGCGATAAATTATCCCATCGACGGTTACGGCAAATCGATTTACTGGCTGGGCTGTTTACGTATTAGTAGCGGAACGGTTTTGGCCAATTTTCCGTGTCGCGTCGCGCGTGCCGCGAAACGTCGATACCTTATAAATCGTTGCACAATTATTACGTATCGTCGCGCAATTATTCCTGCACGATCCGAGGACCCGAAGCGACCGGTGCCGCGGCGGGGTGGTCGAGGGGGCGGAGGATTGTTGACGGTTGACGGTTGACGGGTGACGCGATACGTCGCGGCGTAGCGGACCGCGGGATGCCTCCGTTTCGGTACGCTCGATTAGCCAAGGTTCGTCATCGTCGGGGAAGCTCCAAGATGACGAGGGGTGAACCGCATCCCGGGTATCTAAATCGAGGAACGAGAGCCGAGGGTAACCGGGGTCCGTATTTGCCCCGGCGTAAGTAGTCAACGATTCGGCAGCGTCTCCGTTTCGTCGACGTTGACCGTGTCGGTGGGAAATTACACTTTCCGCGCGACGGATTTCTTTGCGAGTCAAACTCGAAACGCCGCCCCCCAACAATTCGTGATCTCCGAGCATCGAGACGGCCGACGATAATCCGTATCGGGAATCGGTCCCTTTCAGAGGATCTCTCTGCAAAGTCTCTCCTGCTCGTTCTAGCGATCGACCGTGTGCATCCTCGATTATTCGCATGCTCGAAATCCGATGGTACGTTCAATAAGTTGGCGCTCGAATAAAGACTGGTAGCCAGAACACGATCGGACGCTTCTCCAAAACCCAGAATTACGAAAATTATGGACACCGTGCAGGGGAAGCGACGAGGCAACAGGCATTCCCAGCATCCCGTTCCTTTCGCCCCTCTACGATTAACCTCCTAGAGACGGTCAGAGGAGGATACGGCGGAAGAAAAATTGCGCCAGCGATCTCGGCCGTTTCGAAACGCGAGCGTTGTCGCGATCGTCGAGGGCAGGGTGCAACGCCGAACGCGCGGCAGAACGAACTCTCGTTTCCATCGTGGCAGAATGAAATGGGGCGGACGGAAAAAGAGGAAAAAGGGTAAAAGGGGAAAGGGGGAAAAGAGACGCGCTTCTCGGCCGCAACTAAGCCAAGCCAGTCTTGTGCCTCGCGCGGCTCTTGCAATGGCGAGTCGGTCACGAATACCTAATCAATAATTATTACCGCGATACTCTCTATTTTTGCGTCCTAACCCCCATCGCGTTCTTCTAACGAACCGTTCGTTTGCCAAAGTCCTGCGAACTCACCGCTGCTCCCTCCTCCGCCGCCTCCTCTTCCTTCGCCACTCTCCCGCCCTTCCTCTTCCTCCACCGCCTCCACCACCACCTCCTCCTCCTCCTCCTCCACCTCCTCACCCACGGTTCCTACTCCCTACATGCACCGTGCCGCCATATTTGCATATTTATAAGGGAATGTAATCGCAGAGCTCGGTCTTCGCCGCTCGTCGCTCGCTACCGTGGAAAGAATTCTCGCAAGATGGCGGAAAGATTCGAGGCAGACATGCGATCCGATTTCCTGTGCTCTCCCAACCGATACCTTTGCGCGGAACGTATCATCAGCCCGGTCGATCCTGAAAAAACAATCGTTCGTTTCGCCCCTCTGTTCTATCGTCGCGAAATGGTTAGCAGGAAACGAAAAGTGAAATCGTTGAAATCGTTGCGAGCGGGCGCGTTTTTTTTCGCCCGCGATGAATCGTCCTGGTCGGTCGGCTCGTTCCATTCTGAGCGATGCTCGAGGACCGATCGATCGCAAGCATCGTTGCCCGTCGAGGCCTCTTACGTTTGCTTTGCAGTGTGTAAACAGGCAGAAAAGAGGGCAGAGGGGAACATCGCGTTCGCGTTCGAGTTCGAGGGGCGGCCGCGCTGCGAGAGCGAGCGAGAGCGAGGGGATCGCGAAAGGAGCGTAAGGAGGAAAGACGGGAGGAAGAAGAGGGCGATCCGCTTGTTCCTAGAGCTGTGCCGCGGCCTCGTGTACGTAGATAGCATTAAAACCGCCGTTTCGGTTCTATCGTTCGACCGATTTAGAGGCGAGCTTGCGGATAAGTGGCAGTTCCCCTGCTGGCGGAGGGATCGCAATGCACCCTGCCAACGCGCCACCAGGCTGTTCGCGCTCGTGCTCGCGCTCGCAACAGTCGGCGAATAGGCTACCGTGCAAGAACGGCGAGTCACGATCGCCTCGTTACCGGCCGATCTCCCCCGATATCGCGAATCATGAAATCACGAAGATCATCTACCTCTGCCATAGAACGGACCTCTATGGCTCTCCCCTTTTTTCCCCTCCGCTGGAACGTGCCTTGGTCGTTTGTGCTCGAACGCGACCCGCGCGACCGGTGTTTGGGAAAGCTTGAACGCGACGCGTGCCTCTGCGAGGCTCGGCTTTTAGGCCGACAGAAGCGATAGAGACACCAGAGGACCGACGAATCGGCGTGGACCACTTTCGCGAACCCGAGGGGGAGAACCCTCCGGTACTTGCGTCAATTGCGCGTTCAACAAAGTCCACGGTTATATCATTCTAATGCCGGCTACAACTTCGTTTGAAAGGAACGGAGAGCTCGCCGGATGGGGTAGGCACCCCCGGGTGGCCAATTCTACCGATCGGAAATGAAATTTCGACCGTCGAAACAGCCTCGTCACCGCCCGAAGAAATCCAACCTACAATTCGCATCGAGCACCAATTTTCGCTCCGCGGGGCGTCGGGGCTCGCACGCCGGTGCAACGATCCGCCGATCCTGCGGGCCTCGTGGAACTAGACTAGAGGACTAGACTAGAGGACTAGACTAGAGGACTAGACGCTTTCGCGCTGCTACGTACGCGTACGAAAGAACGATCTTTACACCGCGCGGGGATGACGCATGTGGCGTTTGCCACAGCCGCCTACGTCGCGCGATGCTCCCCGCAATACTCGACAGAATGAATCTCCACGGGGCGCGAGTCGACGAGCTGCTGGAACCCCGACGGACAAGAGGAAAGCGCGATTACTCGTTCCCGTTCTCGGTTCCGTCAACGACCGGTACCCGGCCGTGTCGAAAGTCGCGAAATCCCTGCGATCGACCGACTCGTTCAATGTTGCACAAGAGAACGGACTTCCTATTGCTACTTGCATACAATCGAGCCTGTCGTCCATATATCTGCGTACTAATTTCAGTAGGTCGTCTACGAGCAAGGCTAACGAATACGTTACACAAAATATCGTGGCGACGCGGGGACGACGCGGTTAAACGGTTTCACGCAACCATCGTCGACGCGTTCGCGGATCGTCGCCCTAATTTATTCGCTGAAGCCAGCCGGGAAGTCAAGGTGGCAGACCGTCGACAGGTGCCGAGCAAGGTGGGACTGCCGGAAGGGAACCACCGTTCTCGGCCATCGTTTCGTTGGTCCACTTTTCGCGAAATACCGTCAACGACGGCTGTGGACGAAGGAGGGGGAAGCGGGGTGAAGTAATAGGGAACCCGAGGCGCGCTTAGGGGACAGAAATATTTAATACAATAGCATTGATTGCGCTAGATCGCTACGGGTGGGCGACGCTCGAGCGACGCGTGTGGTAGAACAACGCGCGACAAACAACCCGCCGCGCACAGACGGTCGGGAGGTGAGAAACGAGGGGTTGCTCTACGAAAGAGGTGCACGAGTAGGCGCAACGGAAAACACAGACTCGAGAGGGAAGGGACGCGGGCCGATAGCAGGGAAGGCTGAAGACGTCGGACTGCCACGGAATAGCCGGTACAGGAACGAGAAACGAGCGGATCGGACCGCGATAGCGAGCGTACCGCGGGCATTAAAATCGGATCAAGATCGGTGACAGGCGGGGGAGGGCGAGCTATCTACGAGAGAGGGAGAGCGCCGGGAGGTTGTACCGGGGGTGAGACCGGCACCACGGGCATTAAATATACACGCTGATTTGTCGTCCGCGGATTGTCACCTCTGATAGCTTTCATTTTGTTGTATATCGGCGGCGGCCGCGCTCGCCCCGCGCTTTTCGACGTAATTCGGCCCGCTTGATTGACTTTTGAGTCGGCCTTTATGGCGATATTCGTTGCGCGAACGCGCGAACCCCCAAGCTTGCTCCGCTCTGTCCCCTAGACGCCTCTAGTAGATTTATCGGACAGCGAACGCGTGTCTCCTGCTGTGTCGGTTTCTCGTTCGGCCTCCACCCGTCAACGAGACCGTGACGTTTGCCCGTCTACCTTTTCGTCGCGCAACCGCTTGCCAGAGGCCCCGGTGATTCTCCCTTTGACAGATTCCGGCTGGCCTTCTATCGGCCGCGTCAACTCGACCGAACGGAAGACCGGAAAATCGACGCGTTTCGGACATTTCGTCCCGTTCAGTTTTTCCCAGGCTCGCCGTCATCCATTTTCGCAGCCTCGCGTGCTCCCTCGCAGGTGAGCGCAGTGCCAATGATCCGCTTGCTCGACTAGATTCTTCGCTAGGTATACGATCGTTCGCGGTTGCTGTTTTCGCGAACCACGCCGACCGTACTCGCGTGTTTCATCAACATCCTCGGTATCGCGACGATTTTGAATAATATACGCGAACGTTCATTTGTTTAAAGTCCCTGGAATTCCATTGGTATTGTTCACGGGCGAAAACAACGCTCGCTCTTGCCACCGGTTGTGTTTCGCCCGCGACGCTTTGCGACGCTCGGAGAATAAACGTCTTTCTTCGATCCCCGGAAATCCGACGCCCACGAAACGTAAATTTGTGTCGCGTCTGTCGTCTCGCGTCCAGGTATCCCGCGTTTCGGCACTGTCGAACGCATCCGCCGATGGCCCGATGGCTGACGGCAGTTGCCTGTGTCGAAGTCGCGGTGATATAGTATTCGCACTCTTCCCGGCTGGAGCAGCAGCGCGTTTCCGTGTGATCTACCTACAATTGACGAGCATCGACGGGATAGCAATGATTCGGTGGGAGGATACTTTGGACGATCGGTTTTGGCGGTATCGCGAATAAAAAAGTGATCGGAGCCAGGGCGGCCAAGGCAGCCGGGGCAACCGGGGACGACGGAAGAGAGGAACGGCACAAAAGGGTTCTCGAAGTCTCGCGAACGGTCTCGCGATAACGTTGCGCGGCGGTTATTGGAAATAGTCTGGTCGATCTACCCCACCGTGAAATACACACAACTCGGCGAGCCTACGTCATACCTTGGCGTATGTACATTATTCATAGCCATCGGTGAAAAGGGCGCCAGCCGTATTACGTATGCCACGAGTTATTATGCCCTCTAAATGTTTAATGTGTTTGCCTTCCTTCTCCGGCCACCGACGTAGCTTTATGTTTTACTAACTAAATTACTATTTTTTTTTTCCTCTGTTTTTTATTAGTCCTTCAGCGTTTATGTTGGTTCAATCGATTCGTTCGTCTCTTTTGTTTGCCACCGCTCCCTTCTTCCTACTCCCTTGCTCGCATCGACGTCCCATTCTTTTTCACGCTGTTCCTGCACCCCGCACGTTTGCCCCCCGACCTCGACCACCGAGTTCTTCGCGCGCGTTAACTCTTCCGGACATCGTACATTTTTGTACGCTATTCTTCGAATATTTAATCATCTCGTTCTGTTTGCTCTGGCGGTGGAGTGGCTCGCGCGAATTATTCCACCGGAGAGCGTTTCACGGCTCGCGGGGGTCCGTTCCAGGCGGGGTGGCTCGGGGGTGGCGAACAGACGCGACAACTGTCGGGCGCGCTTTGCGGAAAGTAAGCGGTTCCGCGAATCTGGTAAAGGCGACGCTTGTTTACAGGATTAATATCCGGCAAACGTTCCTTGAGCCGGAGGATGCGGGAGAGAGGATGGACGAGGTCGTTAATGCCGGCGCTGCGAAAACGCGCAACAACGAAACGCGAAACCCGCTGGAAAGTTTGGAATTTACTGCCCGACATATTGGCTGCGAAAGCACACGAAATTAAGGCTACTAAAACACTTTCCTGACACCTCGTGCACCCCTCGCCCCTCGCCCGCCACCTTTCCGCCGACCCACCCCCTTCTGCTCCTCGCGCCACCCTTGTGCACCGCGAGCGTATCACTCGACGCACGACGTCGCTCATCGACGCGACGTATCTATCGGCTTACGTCGACTGCTCGTTTGACAAACGATCTATACAATTCTCCCTCCTGGTTAATTAACTTTTTCCCCGACCAATTCGTGTATCCGGCGACGTTCCTGTTCGATATTCGTGAACAAATCGCCCGCTTTGCCCCTCGCCAGTAAGCAACGCTTTGCGTTTCTGTTTGTAACGCTGTTGCGTTACTGCTGCATAAATTCAAATGTTTCTACATCGAATCGAGTGAACCCGTCAAAGCGTGGAGAGAATTCTCTACGCTGGCGATAAAGTTTTGCGGACATTCATGGCGGATAATCTTCTCCTTCTCAAAACTTTGCCCGCGATATCTCGTCCTCCTTTTATTCGCGAAGCATTGAAATTTTATTAAACGATTCTACACGTCGCATCGCGCACCTGCTTTTCAAAGCGCATACGAAGCTGCTGCTGCCATCTGTCGGATACGACTTACGCTGCGTACCGAACTGCAGTCGGTAATGCGGGCATGCGATTAGCTTTATCCTACCTTCAGCACTTACTTTCGTTGCTTGGTAAACGTGCTATTTCGATAAGTTTGAAAATAATAGCGGAGTAAAATTAGGTGGGATAGAAACGGAAAGCTGATCGAACAAAAACTGAAGAAACTTACCAAAACGATGAATGAAAAATGAACAGGGGATACGGAAGAAACTGTAACAAATGAAAAAGTGCACTTCAAATAAAGTATAGATGGCACGCTGTAAATTTTTCAATAATTACGATATATTCGTGTTTTAACCAGGTTTTTTTATTATCTATACATGTATATATATTTCTTTCTTTAATCGCTTACAAAATATTACAAAACGCGTGAAGAAATAAATTATCGGCAATACCTCCGTACAGTAAGGTGCACGATCTCCCTTGCATGTATGATACAGTAAGTACGATTTAACTTAAGGCCTGTATTAATTTTGTCGCGTTAAAAAACATGTATGAGTCTCTTTTTTTATTCGAAACTGATTTGGCTTTCTACTTGAACGATCGAAGATATCTGCAGTTTTAATAAATTATCTCGTCTAAGTCGCTTCGTGCTGTCGCATGTCTTAAAAATAAAATCGTAACTGGTCGTAGGAGTATTCGAAAAAATTGCCCGATGCTGAAGGGTTAAGGGTAGATTGGTCATCGTTGAATTTAGAAAAATCGAGTTTATGTACAACTCGCGCTACACAACCACTTGTGGATCGTAGGCACTGGAGATACGTGTGCGAGCAACTGCGAACGCGGTCTTCCTTGGGATAATACTAGGGAAGATGAGCTTTTAATATAAAACGGCGAGGTTGCAAAGTAGCCCACGGTGCGTAAGAAACAAACCGAACCTAACGATGTTGAGTGGCTGTACATTTTTACAGAATTTTCGACCGAAATACGTGTTTGTCAACGCCATGTCAAATTTTGATCGGCGTTACTCGCAGAAAGTAAAAAGAATTCGGCGCTCTTACCACGACTGTTTAAAGGGAGAATTATAGGCTCCTAATAAAAAGCTCCAATGAAAATTTCACGAGGGAAAACAGCACAGAATTCACAAAATACTCCGAAGCTAGCGGCGAGATGTTTCGCGCAGGCAACTGCATGTATACACAGCTGACGGTGCTGCCGTGATCGAATGGCGGCAACCACGGGAATTAGTCGGGCGACGGCGGCATTTCGAATCGTTTAACAAATGTTTGTATCGAAACAAGTGTCTACTTCAGTTCAATAGTCACGATACCTGCTATATTTTAGATTCAGATGCAAATACGGTTTTCACGTTGCTCCTTTTCCCTTTTCTTTCCTACCTTCTGCAGCTACACGAAGATAGATAGGGATGGAAATTGAAGGGGCGAGAGATTGTGAGAGAGGGACGGCGACAGAGTGTGGTGGGGTTGGTACGTAGAACCCCTCTACACGCAATTAAATCGAACAATTAATAGGAAAACGCGCGGTACGGAAATGCGGTGCACAAACAAGGAAGTCGATAGGTTAGAGAAGAGCATCGTCGAAAGGCGCGTACGTATTCGTATGCAACAAAGGGGAATACATAGAGGGAAACGAATACGCTGGCGAAGCTGGAAGGGGCGGAAGGGGGAGATACTTGTACCGTCGACAGTAGAGGAAGCAGTGCTGCCTTTAAAGATGGCCTCTCGAGGTAACGCGCCGCGTCGCGTTCATGCTGAAAAATGAACGAGAATCTTTGCCAGATCCCCGGCTCTGATTAAATCGTATTGCACGGTGATCGAAGGGGCGTTGAACGTTTACCGGTGACGAATGTTTGGTGTTTCGAAGTGTTCGACGGATTGAGAAAGCGGAAAGGTTGACGAGATGGGAGAGCAGGCCAATCTATCGGTGGTCATTCTACCCCGTGTCGAGTGACAGTGGCTTACGTAACGGATTATACTCGCTATGATAACGATATTCCAGCCGTGGATGCGAAACAAGAAACTGTTTTACCGGGTTATTCACGGCGCTGCGCACGATTCTGCTAGAAATACGCATCGCGACTGACCTGAATCTTCTCTGTCGTTCTCTGTATCGGAGCACGCCACTGTTCGATCGCACCCCGTTAGTTTCGAATCCGACACTCTGGAAAGGCATATCGGAACTCGTGCTGATAAATGATGACAGCGGCGCTCGTCATGGAAAGCACGAATTGGGATCCCGGTGAGTAATCTTTATCGGGCGAGCAGCCGTTTACGCTTCCCGACGACGCGTTTGTTTTCATTTACCTTTTTTCTTCTTTCAACTATGTACATATTGGCACGAGCGCCGCGACAAACGTCACTGATTTAAATATAGTGCTCCCTGTTTCGTACATCCGTGTACCCCTGACCGGCTCGATTAAACGCGGCAGGTACTTTGGAAAAGTGGCAGTACACATTCGCGTTATGCGCGAGCCTCTATTTTTACCAGCCCCCGACTTTTTCTCCAAAATGTTCGAGCACGTTGGACGATGCTATTGAAACGAGACGCAAGGAAGTCGGGTAAACGGGGTTAAGAACAAGTAAACAGTGATCGCTGATATTTCCCAGGTGATTTCACATCGGTATATTTGAAAATTCGAGCTCCGAAACGTTAGAAGCGCGAGGCGATTTCTTGTTCTAGCTCGAAGGAAGGAAGCTACGTTCGAGGGTTTCGTGTTCGTACGATATTAATTTATCGATCGGGAGGTAAATGTGTGGACGAACTCGGTATTTCCGAGAAGAGCCGAAATGAAACGTTGCAATTTCCGCGGCGTGTCGCATCGCGTCGCATCGCGTCGTTCAAGTCGAATGTTAAATGAATCCTCCTCCTAATCTCGTCCTGCCATCTCTTTCAACATTGTCGCCGCCTTTTTCTTTCAGCGTTGTCCAAGCTGCTGAACTCCCTACAGGAGAACAAGAACGAAATACCGAGCTGCACCGACGAGGAATTCGGCTTCCTCAGCGATTTGCTGCAGTCGAAGGAGCTGAACGCTCTGGTGAACGTGCATAATAAAATTTTGAACAATGTCAAGGACGAAAAGTTCTTTCCCGTACTATCCAATTCCATGGACATCGACATCGATGTTCTGGATCTGCTGTCCACCAAGACGCACATTTCCAAGGAATGCAAGGAGCTCTTCCATTTGCTCCAAAAGCCGCATATACAGGTAGCATGGCTGCGTAGAATGGGCGCGATTGAAAGCTAGTTAAGTAGGGTTGGCTACGAGAATCTGAGGAAGAGCCGTGACGTTTTGTCGCAGGGTCTGTTGTGCGCGCACGACGCGGTCGCCCAGAAGGACTACTATCCCCGACTGCCGGAGATCCCCCTGGAAGTGGACGAGGACGAAGAGACGGTGAAGATCGTGCAGTTGGTGAAATCGAACGAACCATTGGTACGTCAGACGGGTCGCACGATTCCTACTTTAAGTATTTATCGTTAGAATGTTTTTGCCCAATTTTTCACTGAATTAACACGGTAGATAAAGGGGGAGGGTGGGAAAGCGAGTGAAAATGCTGAAGCTCGAATCGTCGATAACGTAGCACAAAATAACAATTGCGTTTGGAAAAAAGTTGAGAGAAATAGAGTGGTAACGTGTGACAAACGTAATCCTTTTGGAGTAATCACATCGATTTGCATGGGATTTGATCCTGATTAATCCTTTCTGCCAACCTAGGCACCCCGTGCTCCCGTAATAAGTATCGTAGCAACGATCACTTGCTCTCGAGTATCGCACGAGCGATGCTGAATACAGTTTCTTAAGTAATCACGTGTTTCTTTCATCGTCAAACTTGCTTCGAAGTGTGGCTCCGGCGTTGAACCTATCGTGGTAAGTCGACTGTACGCCGAAACATGTTGTATACATACAGACTTGCAAACGTTCTAAGCGTTTCTAGTATCTAGTTTCTAGTTCCTAGCGATTCGCAGTACGATCCCCGTAGCGTTTCCGTTTCCCCTTCATCTGTTTCGTTTCGTTTATTAGGCATCCAGTTGTTAGAGAGCATTCGCTTTTGTCACTTTGCCATGCCGCCTTCGTATCGGAAAACCGGTGAAGCAGCGCCGATAAAACGAGCTGCAAATAGAATGCCGTTGGTTTTCCATCGCACTCGCACCCACGCATGCACACGTACATACACATAGTCGCCAATTGATTAATTTGGCTTGCATCTTACTTTGTATCCGTTGCGCCCGTTTCGATCCCACCTGATTTGTGTCTTTCTGTTTGTGGATATTTCCTTGCAAATAAAACGATCCCTATATCGTAACAATTGGTTCCTGTCTTATTGTCTCGCATGTCCCCGTTTTTGGGTCTAAGAACATTTTTCGGAGATCGCGTGCGCGATCTGAGAAACGCGAGTCGTCGCCGATCGAAATTTCATTCGCACGCATGCCTGTCGTCTCGAAAAATTTCTGAGGAACCTGAGCGCAGCCGACGACGCTTGGATCCCAGTCGTGTTCGACGTTCGCGCGACGCGACCACCACCGTTTCGATTCGAGCGTGTGCCTACGCCTTCGCGATCAATTCTCTTTGTTTTTTATTTATTTTTTAAGAAATACGAAGGCGTTCCTTAACACGAGCACCTCGCAACCCCAATGAAAACATTAGTTTACACGTTGACCATAGGGGGCGACCATAAAAACGTGCGAGGTCACCGGGAAGATCGTGATAGCGCGCATAATGCATGGCGGTGCGGCCGATAGATCCGGCCTCATTCACGTTGGAGACGAGGTCTGCGAGGTCAACGGCATCAGCGTCGAGGGAAAGACGCCGAACTGTGTTCTCAAGATATTGGTAGGTCACACACAGGTCTCTACTTTGCCCATCGGCACGGGTTTCGCGATCGCCACTTCCCGGCTTGCTGCCCGCGGCGATCTAAACGAACTCACTGAGCGCAGAACGGCGTGATATTTTTCAGCAAAACTCCGAGGGTACGATTACGTTTAAAATAGTGCCTGCCGACAGCAAAGGAGGAATCCGGGAGAGCAAGGTAGGTGTACGCGTTCGAGCGCGTTAAATCGAGGTCGGATCCAATGGAAAATATATTCATCCGTTGGTATCGTTTTCACGCCGCGCATGTTAGGTGCGAGTTAGGGCGCACTTTTCGTACAAGGCTTCCGATGATCCGTACATACCTTGCAAAGAAGCTGGACTAGACTTCTCGAAGGGTGACGTCCTCCACATCGTCAGCCAGGACGACGCGTACTGGTACGAAACGAAGCCGCGCCTTCGCGTCACACGCATCGTTCATCTCCATTATGTTCGTTTGAAAATAGGTGGCAGGCAAGGCGAGAGGGTGACCGAAATATGAGGGCCGGTCTGATTCCCAGCAGAGCCCTGCAGGAGAGAAGAATAATACTTGAGAGACAGCAAAAAGAAAAGACTGACGACGATAATATAAGTAAGTGGCGAACGAGCGTAGAACGCAATCAATTTCGCGTGTACGCATAACTTACAAACTAATATTCGAATTTGGCGGGATAAATGCCGTTGCCTCTCTGATAAATGCGTCCAGCGTTTCTTCTCCTATCTCGCCGCAAATACAACCGCATGCTATCCAACGAGGACGCGCCTTGTAAACTTTTGCCAGAATTTTGCCAGAATCCGGCGTGAACCGAAATGGTATTCCGCGACACGATAACAACCCGACGGGCCGCCCTCGGCTGCTGTTCCTAACGGATGTTGGCCTGACGACCTAACCGTCGGTTAGGCTTGTGTTCTGTTCCAGTGCCTTTGCCCGCATTGTGCCCCCGTCCCAGTACCTCTTTGCACGCCTCGCCTACAAAGTGCAACTTGCAGGGAGTAAAAACTAAAAAAATCATGTATGACGCTGCAGAGAACGACGACTTCGACCGGGAAGAAATACCGACCTACGAAGAGGTCGCGAAGCTCTATCCGAGACCGGGTCTCTACCGACCGGTGGTTCTGATCGGGCCACCGGGTGTCGGCAGGAACGAGCTCAAGAGACGGCTCATGGCCATCGATCCCGATAAGTACAAGACGCCCGTTCCTTGTAAGTTCCCTTCGATTCTCCTCGCCTCTCGATACTTCACGATTTTTGCACAGCGAACTCATCACTCATTATCACCGCCTCCATCGTCTTCCACAATTTCATTTAACGTTTCCGCCTCGATCCACGATCGTTCAGATCTATCTCGTGATTGCGTTCAGATACTTCGAGGCCACCGAGGTCGGGCGAGGTGAACGGTAAGGAGTATCACTTCATCAGCCGTGAAAAGATGGAGGAGGAGATCGAGGGAGGGAAGTTTATAGAGTACGGGGAGTACAAGGGCAACCTGTACGGCACGAGTACCGAAAGCGTTAGCTCGCTGATAAACGCCGGATACGTGTGCCTGTTGAATCCGCACTACCAAGCCCTGAAGATGCTACGAACTCCGCAGACAAAGCCGTACGTGGTGTACATAAAGTCGCCGCGGTTCGAGACGCTGAAAGAAACGAGGAACGACGCCAGGGCAAGATCGACGTTCGACGAAAGCAACTCACGAGGATTTACGGTAAATCGGCGAATCGCGTCCGAAACTGTATCGCTCTTTCGCACGGTACACGGTAATCGATTGTTTACAGGACGAGGAGTTCCAGGAGATCTTGCACAGCGCTGCTAGGATCGAGTTTCTGTACTCTCACCTGTTCGATGAAGTCATCGTGAACGCCGAACTGTCGATAGCGTTCGAGGAGCTGGTCGACGCGGTTCATCGAGTAGAGTCGGAGCCGCTTTGGGTGCCCGCCTCTTGGGTGCAATAAATCTCACCGCGAAGAAAGCTTGGAGAACGTTGCGATTTCGACGCAGCCGAGCCTCGCAACGTTTTACGATCGGCGGCTGTTTTTCCTTAAACTTCTCGAGCAGTGCTTTCCCAATAAAACGCCTATCTCCCCTCTACTCTTCTGTGGCATTTCAAATCGACGCACATTCCCTGGGAATAGTATCGATGCCTTCGTATCCCTAAAAGTGTGTGCGTGTATATACGTATATTATATATCCATTTGACACGGCGAGAGTTACGAAGCTCGGCTCGTGCTTCACCGTGTCGCGAATAAAGTTCGTTCTTTCTTTCGGTATAATTGAGCGAGTAACGCGACGTTCCAAGACGTTGCCATCCGAATTTGATTCGGGCATTTTAGTCGGATGGGCTTATTCCCTAAGCGTTCGGGTTAATCAATTTTTCATCCTCCTTTTCTCATGCGTCGTGCGTTCGATGCGTGACCACAGAGTCTTTACTGCCATGAACGTTACCATCGGCGGAAGCGTACCGCCGCGAACGAGAGAAAGTATTGCGCTACCTTTGATTTCGTCGTACGCGATATAGCGCGAGTACCGGGTACGTATTCGGGGGCGGAGAAGTTTAAAGAAATATGTAGTAGGAAAGGACACGCGAGCCGTGTTAACGCTATTACGTAATTTTGGGATCAATGATTATAAATGGTATAGCTCGCTGGGACAGACCGAAAAGATTCCATCGGCGGTTTGCTGAATCGAAACTTTGATATACATACCAATCGTGACCTTTGATCCCAATTGTTGTTGATTGTTGCCAAATAAGTATCGTACCTAGAACACGGTCAGAATCGTCAGAAAATTATTGTATTTTCCACCCGACCAGCATTGTCACCATATTGCTATTTTTTTCATAATTAAAGGGCTGTCCGGGCGAAGGAGATTCGCGCACGCTAGCCTGTCGGCGTTGCATTAAATAGTTCATCCTCCATGTAAACTCTGTATGTTGCCGAAATATAGCCTTACACTTTCAAATATTTATTATTACGTCTCTCCCTGCGATTAAACTTCGTGCATTTTTTCGTACACTGTTCCATCGCTCGGCTATTTTTACCCCTCGCAAGAGAAATTATATTTTCATTCTTACTGTTACGATTATCCTTTCTTTTCTTAGTCGCGAATAGTCAGGTAGTTGCAAGCCTAGAATCGTAGGTTCAGCTAAAGGTAGCTCCGAACCCGTAGAAGTGTATTCGGAAACTGTGGAAGTTGAACTTTGCTGATTCTACGACTCCAGGGTCGTACCAGCTGGACTTTTGCTGATTGTGACCAACTTTTAGCTGAATCTACGACTCTATGGTCGTGTCATTTATTTCTGAAATCTGATTCTTGCCGTGTAAACATTCTATCATGTTGGATGGTGCAACGAACGTAGAAGCACCAAACGCACGATCTCACTTTGGCATGCACCGCTAACATTTGTTATAAATTGTAACACACGAGGTCATCAACATGTTGCCTGTGGGTGAGTTTATACATTCGCGAGTAGCTAATAATACTCAATGTGAATAAACAGAAAATTCATAACCGAAAATAAATGGGATTTATAATAATTTCCTTAAACTTAAGTTTCTCGGGACATACTGTAATTTCTCGGGAAATGAGAACGAAGCGATTCTCGGGAAGGAACACAGTTGGGCGTATATAAATGGAATTCAGAGTGTGTATTAATATTTTAGTTGTTTCGCAAAGACAACGTGTCGCGGTAAGGGCCACAAATGAGGCCTTCGTCTTTTTACATTTGCTTTGAAAACGGCAAAATGATCGCGGCGAACACCGCTGCGCACAAATTCGCACGCCTTCCAACGTTTTAGTGCTCTCCGATCTGCGATCCGAGAAACGTCGAAAGGAAGATTGTTGGTCGAAGTTTCTTCCAGACGAGCATCCGCCGAAAACATTTTTACATAGACCGAAATAGATCGCGGAGGCCCTAAAAGCATTTAAGAAGGTGCGTTATATGCACCTAAACCAGATAACATTGCTTACCGGTAGATTACTTTGGAATTATATTTGCGCGATACGTAATACCGTTTCGCAGAGTGGCCAAACTGGGATAGCACAATACATACTGGGAATACTATTCTTAGCAGCGGTGGTTTTCTAATTGAACTTGAACGATCGAAGAGATCTAAGCAGGTGGATACGCCACAACGCAACGCGTCGGAATGATCGCATGTCAGCGCATGAAAATAGATCCAAGACAGTAGATCGGAAGGAACACACTTTAAACGTTCGACCAGGAGTACTCAACAAGTGCTTCTTGGCGGTCCTTTCCTTTTTTCTTTTCCACGCGGTATCATTCGAATAGTAATCGATCAAGAACGGAGCACCTCACCAGGTTCCCAGGTCGCCAGATTGACACTACGAAATATTTCGTAAAAGAAGTCGGAAATCTTGATATTTTTTCGGTGGCTGCGGCTAGGCATTGAAAAGCAACACCTGGCCAAAATCCGCGGCTGCGCGGACGCGCAAGCATATGATACGACTCTCGCGTTACTTTCACAACTAGGCTGCAAATTAAACTTCGGCCCAGTATCCAATTAACCCTTACACGAGCGGATTAGTTCACAAAGTTTCCCGATGGAATTAATGGCGTTCCGGATTATTAGCCTTCCCGTGTATTTCGTACGCAGTCAGATAATGGAGAGGTATTGCGGGTTTATATTCGGTGAATTCGCTCTAAAAAAGGCTGCAAATATTTCTCTCGGAGTTTAACAGTGAAAGTAAAACACTTTCTTGACAGACGAGAAAACTTGAGAACCCCGGTGTAGGTGATGCTTCCCGTATAATTAACGGACAAATTAATAAGTGGCAAGGTAAAGTAACATTTGGCGAATTGTTTTGCGATTTTTCGACAGAACTTTCCGTTTTCCCGTAGGAAAATAACGTCCAAGTGCATGCGAACGGCGCGTCGCCGATTGCGCTGGCAATTGGAGCTGCGAGAAAACGATCGGTACATATCGAGGAGGGTCTCTTTACGTAGGCATAGTATCCGTGTAGCCATTATCCGGAAAATCGGGCTGGCGAAATCGAAACGATTCGTCACCGAGGTTATTGTCGTCTTCGAATTGTGTCAATGACACAATGCCGCACGTGATTGTCAACGAAACACGATTATTATTCCGGGTGATGCCGCGTCCGTGTTATCGACACTGACAGCCTTCGCAGGTTCGGCATGATATCTTATGAATTTTCATGAATCGTTGCACATTGTGTTTAGAAATGACAATGATGGTAACATTGATCGTAACAATGGCTCCTAACAAAACCCTTACGAAAGACGCCACGCGAACAAGTAGTATGCCTTTCGTATAACTTCCGGGCGATATTTCTCGACGACTATTTAAAAGCGCTAAAAATCGAACAGCAAAAGTGGCAAACGAAATGTCTCGTTTCTGGAAAGTATTCCAGCAGATAATTGCTTGAACTATATTTCGCGCACCTGGGTACAAGCGTGGCAAGTCACGCGATTCGCACCTACTCTGTCACACCTCACTTGATCGTTAAATCGGCATTACGGTGTAACTGTTTTTTTCCGTAGTTCCGCGTGCTCTGGACTTTTTTTTAGTCGGGAAAGCTTCGCAAACGTTTGGCGTGTAATTTCATACCTGCTGTAATAACTCAGAGCCATATGCGACCTCTCAGACTGGAGATGGGGCTGGGATTTTGTAAGGTCGATAAACAGCTGCTGTCGACTGACTTGCCGAGCTTGGCATAATCGATAGATTGTTGTGCATAAGAGAATCCAAAATATTGGCGTAACGCCAACAGTGACAGCAACGAAGACAACGACAACGACAACGACGACGACGGCAATCATCTCCGGAAAATGTTTCGCCGTGCGCCGCCAAAATAAACACGCGGTCGCGCAAAAGCTCGTTCGACGAGAGCATCGTCGTTTCGCCTTCGAACACGTATGTAGCCCGGAGGCGCGACTTCCGAAAACTAGAGCTGCAAGATGCAATTGCCGTGTCGTTAAATATATAGTTGCAGCAGAAATTGTAACCCAGAGATCACTCGTTCCTTGCCCCTCTAAGCCGATAACGAATAATTTAACTTCGTTTAACAGCATCGCCGAAATTACCGCAACGAGATGGCGAACAATCAAGGGAACAAAATGTCAACGAGGAACGGGATCAGTACCGGGAGAAGTCCCTTGCCCGGTACAATCGAGGGCGACGACGCCGACGACGTGTTCCTATTCGACGTGCAACGAAATGCCAATCAAGTAAGCGTTTCACGCTGAATTTGTTCCTCCTCCATTTACTTTTCCTTCCCGCAGTCAAAATCGAGCACTCGGCGTTGGCGAGTTTACGTCTTCGAGAGTCGACCACGTCATGGCGGGGCGAGCGATTTACGATTCGTTTATAACACATTTTACGTTCAAATCCCAGCAGGCGGTTTTAAAAATTTGTCTACAGCAATTTATACGGGCTTCGTTTGACGCGCCAGCCGTTTCATTTGCAAGCCCGAGAGCGAGCACATACGAACGTCGGGTGAAAAAGCGGAAAACCTCGAGACGGTCGATTGGAAAGGGCGAGAAAGAAGCCACGTTCCTGGGCCGGAGGCGACGAAACGATGGCGTTTGCGCGGGCAAAGAAAAGCACGTACGCGCGTATTGCTCGCATAGCGCGCTCGACAATGCGCGCATACACGTCGACCAGCCACCGGTCGACCGGCGAGAGGACTTAACAGACATATAAATAGCGTTTAGTTGAAACGGATGCGGTAGAACTCGCGTGCACGTCTTGCGTGGCGATCCGGAAGGCACGATTCGCTTTTCAAGGAACTTCTCCTACTCCGGGCATCGACGTCCGTCGCCTCGTGAACCGCGACACCGTCAGTGATTTCTCAGACTTGCCGCGAGACCGATCGATCTCCGACACGCGATCCCGCGTTCATCCCCCGTTTACCCAGAACCAGAGAACCGAATCGGTCTTATGCGAATGTTAAACATCTCCCGTAAGTGCTACAACGCATACATCCCAGCCCGTCCCCTTTGCTTTCGTTCCGTTTCGCACCATCGTCCCTGCGCATCAACTTTCCGTTTCTATTACGTCGTTGCACGCAATTATTACGTACGCGGATTGCCGTAGACAAGCGGACGGGTGCTGGAGACAAGTTGGCAGGTAAATGTTGACGAAGCCGCGCGCCTAAAGTGCCACACCTCTTCGCCAAAGGGTAGCGCCTGCATCGTGAACAACTACGGTATCGTCGCCTCTAGGGGAGAGCTTGCTCGAAATAAATGCACGGCGAGAAAGGCGTCGGCGCCGTGCATCGTTAGCAAGAAGAGCAAGGCGATTTCGAACTCGAGTTCCCGCGCCAAACGGCGCGACAACTTTCTCGGTGAAGAACTCTCTGCTAAACTACTGCTCGAGGACATCGTTGATCCGAAAGATTTCAAGATATCCCAGCGGCCAGCTCGCAACTTCTTCTCTGTTCCCACCTGTCTACGAGAAGGTACCTAAAAGCAATTCAACAGATACGTTCATATTTCGTTCTCGCGTCCGACATCAAGAACTATGTTTGATCAATCGAATACAGCAATTCGATAATTGAACAACGATAAGCACCGAGTGTAGATACGTTCGCGTATTTTCAGGTGTTTCAAGAGAGCAGAAGGGCGACCGGAACGCGACCGAGGGAAGCATTTTGAAGAGATCTTCGGTGTTCCTTGCCAGTCTCGCTCATTCTGCGAGCAGGATCAAAGCGAAACCTCAGCCGAGTCATTATTGCGTTGAAAGTGATTGTTTGACGAATTACCCGTCCTTGAGGGAATACTGTTCGATATTGACCAACGTGACCACCGATTTCGATTCCCTCCGACGTTCGGCGAGTGTTCGAACGTTGCCAACCGAGCGAAGGAAGAAAACCGTTTGCCGCGTGAAGAAATCGGTGTCCTTCAGTTCGGATACGAGTTTCGAAGAGAAACGCAAAGGGACTTGCAAGAGGGCCGCCGTTCACGAAGTCCAAGTGTACCATAAGGGTGTCCTGCAAGGTACACATTTTTTTCCTCCTTCTATAGACCTAATTAACCCGACGATTGATGTCGAAAGAGGTATATCGTAGGTGCGTTTAAAATTGCACACTGCACGCAACCGGCACTATTTTCTTTGGAAATTCGTCAAGAAAAATATTTACGCGAACACGATACTGGTAACGAGCGGACAAAGAGGGTGGCGATCGAATGTCAACCACGTAAAACGTTAAACGTTACACATTTCGTTTTACGAAATGAACGGTTTGGAAAATATGTTCCGAGCGAATGGAAAGCATTGCGTTTCTTTCGTAGATCGCTGCCCGGGCGAAGTTTTCGTCGGAAAAGTGCCGTCCTCGTGGGAAACAGCCCCCGAGGGCCGCTCGGCCCTTCTGAGGGCAGCAAGGGATGCCGATGACACGGTCCTCGGTGAAATTGCAGCACAGGTACGAAAGTTTGGGTTCAGGGACACGGATGTCAACATGGCTGATAGCAGCGGCAGAGTAAGTGCACCATTGACCGTACATTCGAACGAAACAGAAGAGCTGCGCAAGTTTTCGGGAACTCGGTGTGCCTGTTGAAAATCGACTCGCGAAGTAGCACGCGTTATGCCTGTTCCCTTGATATATGGGCGAGTGGCTTTGCCAGGAATTCTTCCGAGATAAATGGTGCCGTTGTAATTAATTGAGCACTTTTGCTTACACACGCGTACGTATGTACACGTGCATTAGACCTCGGCAAATCGACGGTAGCATTTTATTTGAAGAATTACCTACGATAAAAATTGGGCAATCTCGTTATCTCGTGCGCGTTCTCGTTAAATAAAGTTAGGACGACCTAATTACACTTCGAAATCTTGCTCGCACAATTTTTGCAAGCGATCGGTAAGAAACGCATCTCATTCTTCCCTTGTCCACTCGATCGACTATTCTCGAATCGGCTCGAACGCGCCTCAATTAGCGAGGTAATTCTAATTCGATCTCTCCCGAAGTGGACCTGCCGGTTCAATTTTTCGACGATTTTGGAAAGTTGTACTCGCGATCCACGTTTGACTCGCTGTACTTTGAAATCGAGCTTCCACCAATGACTCGCGGAAAAGTTAGAGCGCACCGTTAACGCCCTGTTCTGTATCGGCCATGTATCGAAGAAATTTGTTTCGACGAGCAGGGACTGTTTCCACGGGCTCCAGCAGCACCAAAAACGTTCTTTGCGCGAAAACAAGTTTCTCGTGTTCTGACGCATGTTTGCTGTGGTGACGCAGATAAGGCAATAACGTCCGAGCTGTCTCGCGAACGTCAGTAACCACTTAATAAATTGAACCTTAACGCACAGTCTATTGTATATACTCCCCCCCGCGGCCTAAGAATGCCGAGCGGAGGCAAATCTCTTTGGAGGCGGTCGCACTTGTACGTTCATCGTTTATCCGGTCGCCGTACAGTTTCGTAATCCTTTTCTTGACGTTCAGAAATAGCTTTTCCAAGTATCGTCCCTGTAGCACTCCGGTCGAAGCAAGTGCTGAGGGACGCGCGGTTTTCAAAGAAAAAAGAATGAAAAGTACCTATGTACTTGCCGTCCGCGGCTTAACGCGAGGGGGTGGGGGTGGGGAAGGGCAGCAAGTGCATCTTTGCAAAGATGATCTGCGTGCTTTCTTGAACAATCTCCCGACGACGCGTAAACCAACGTTCGCATTGTTTGCTTGCGATGTTAGACGGCCATCAGCTACATGGCTGGAAACGGTGCCACATCGATGTTGGAGCTAACTCTATCGTCCGATGGGGTGGATCCGAATATTCCTGACAACGAGGGGAACACACCTTTACATTTCGCTGCGCAGGCGGGTAAGCTATTATGTTACGCTTAAACGAAGAGCAACGGAAAGGGGGGATCTGTTTTATGCGCTGGCAAACACCGCTTTCTTGTTACTTTTTATCCGGATACTCGCGGTCCCATCTATTCTGGTGCTCGGAAACGGGTCGGTTAACAAACCGAATTTACCAAGGGTCTCGATTGACGGGCGCAGGGATCGATACGAAAATAAAATCCGTAACGTTTCAGCTTTTCAAGGCTAATTACTCGTGAACCCTCTCATCACAACTTCCGCATCCGCGCCGTGTTTGCGATCGCCCCGCGAGCGTGGGCCCGCGAAACTTGCGAAGCCCGGCACTTTCCGAACCAGATCAGGAAAACTCTCCGAGGCGTTGCAACGTTGGGCATAAACGCTTTCCCGTAGCGTCGAATTTTACACGCGCGATACCGTAAGGATTCCGCATCGCGTCACTGACGCCAGAAATAGCCGACGTTGGAGCACTTGAAACGCGCGTAGATTGCAGTGACGTACGCCGATGAATGTTTCGGGCCAAAACATGCTCGAACTTTACGTTACCTGAAATACGCGAGCGCCTGACTTCGCGAAGGCCACGCAGATCGCTAACCGCGTTTCGTTTCTTGCAGGGCAAACAGAATGCTTGAACGTGCTCCTCGAAAGGTGCTCGGACATCGAATTGGACGCCAGGAACGCGGCCGGCTTTACGCCGCTGATGAAAGCGGCCCTTCAAGGGAGAACTAAATGCGCCAAGATATTGCTCTTCGCCGGTAAGCGAGCTTTACAACATTTCCCCGCTGCTTCTCTGACAATGGGAGACGACAGTTTACTCGAGCATCCGACGCTTCGCACTTTTAGGCGCGAATCCAACATTGCGGGATCACGGAAGGGGATTGAGGGCGGAACAGTGGGCCAGATTTTGCGGAAGGTACGTGTGCGCCGACGTGATCGAGAGGTTCGCCAGGCATCGCCTATTGGAGAGATCGACCTCTTGTCGATGGGGTAGCGAACCGGAATTGGCAGCCAAAGTACTCCAGGGAAAGGTTTGCGCGTCTCTATTATTATTATTGTTGTTGTTGCTATTACTATAATACAGCGTTGCGAGAGCCGAGAACCGAGGTGAAAATGCTGGGCGATATTTAATACAGGTGATGCCCATTCCAACTGCACCCCTATCGCCGCCGTGTTCCGGATTTAAGTCCAAGATTCGAAGAGTTTTCCGCACAACATCCGGACCGGACCGAAGTTTTTCCCTGGTCTCGCAATTGACCAGCGCCGCTCTTTGCGCGAGTAGTCCCGCTTTACCGAAGTCCAGCGACGTCCCGCCCGTCGTTAAAAGCCTCCTTCGACCCCTGAGCGTTCCACAATTGAGGTACTGATTTTCATGTTGTGCTGTTGCACGAAACAGATCTCGCTGCTAACGTTTGTACCGTTTTAGGGTGACGCTAGTGCCGTCGCAGGATTTTTTCGATCAATCGAAGGAAAGGTACGGGCTGAATTTATCGGAGAAAATCGAGAGCACGATAGGCAAGCCTTCCCGATCGAAGAAGAAGGCGAAGTAAATCGAGAATGGATTCGTGGAACAGTGCACGAATGTTCCGTGAGATACGTCGCGTCGCGAATATTCTCGGTACGTTCATTGCTTATTAGATCCTTTACATTGCCTCCGACTTAAACTAGTTCCGTAGTTTTCAACACAATGTTTCCTCCCCGCGTCGCACCCATTCGCTGAATTCTGAATCGCTCGATTCTTCTCGCCGTAAATCGTGTATTCGAAACGGTATACGTGGAAAACTATGAAACCTGTTTTTAGTTTGCGATCTTGAACCTACCAGTGCAGTGGACAGTGGTTGGAAAACGTTCGGCTGCTCTAGATAAAAGTGAACTACGGTGAAATGCAACTTGACGACAATTAAACGTTCTCGAAGGGATTACGATACTCGATGACCGCGCAACGATTAATGTACGAAGTTTTAAATAAATGTCTTGATATAAAAGCCATTTTGGTTTGTCATTAAGGGCGAAGACACTCGGCGTATACTTATAATAAGGGAGTTCAGAATTTAGATGTACGTTCATTGACTTCGGTTTATTCATACAACGTACATGACATATATGTACATGTATAATCCATACATATGTATAAACGTTTGAGCCCAGAGCTTGCATGACAGTAGCACGTATCGCAGTGAGCAACGCGTTCAACAAAAATGCGCAATGCTATAACAACGTATCGAGGTAGTACAAGATCGAGAAATAAACACGTTTAAACATAATATACGATGTACGGAATGTTTCATTAATACTCGAATCAGAAATATTTGTTTATTCTTAGCTTGTGAATGGTGTTCGTCAATTTTGGTGTCAAGTTGAAATATCGCGGAGAAAGTTCCCGGAATGCCGGAGGAACGTAAACACTATTATTTACACCGTTTACTCTACGCAATTAATGTTGTTATTTATTCTACCAACTCTTCCACAAGCCGCAAAGACTTCTACGGAATTCTGCGAACAGCGAATCAATCTGATTTTCTGTTTTTGCGTTGCCTACGATTCTTTGCCTTCGACAGAATTTCGTACGCCTGCTGTATATCCATAAATTTCTCTTGAGCTTCTCTTCTTTCTTCTTCGGTGCCCTTTACCTTGTCCGGATGATGTTCCCTCGACAGAGCCCTCCAGCGTGATGTTACTTCGGCTTGCGTGGCGGTTTGGGAAAGGTCCAAGATCTACGCAACGAACGACGAATTGAATACATATGCCTTCGCGTATGTGGCAGTATTTAAAACATACCTTGTAAGCATTTATTTCTCCTCGAGGATCCGTTAGATCTATCAGCTGCGCCCATGTTGCCCAGAAACCTTGGTGCTTCGCTTGGTTCCACGTGGCTTCCAGGCTTGCCTACGAAAAATGTTACTTTCACGAAATTCCAGTTGCTTCAATGTTTGGGTGCTTTGTGTATGATTCTTGACAAACCTTAAGGTCCAGCCATATCGGGGACGTTAAAAAATGTTGGACAGCTTCGGACAGCTTGATCTCTTCGCCCTCGCTGTCCGTAATAACGGCGTTGAAGTACAGATACGAGCTTATCAGAGACGCAAAAATCGCGACAGCGAGACCAAGATAAAACATTCTCCGAACGAAGCTTCGCCTCTTTTTTGGCCCTAGCCTCCATTGCTTGCTGAACGTATCGAAACTTAAACTGGCGGTGATGACCATCAAATATATCCATAGGGTGTCGTCTCCGATGTAAGATAGGGTTGGATAGACAATATACGTTGCGAGTAGGGTAATCCATATGGATCCTCGTTCTCTACCAATGTTTCCAATGGACCAAACACCTGATCCAGTACAATAGTTACGGATATGAATAGGTAGATAACATCATAGGCGTATATAGGTGAGAATAGAGACCAGGAGAATGGAAATTTTACGAATGCAATTAGTGGAAATATATCGAGTCTCAGTCTAGTGTAGGTAGACATATATTGTGCGATTATCCATACTAATAGGAACGTACACCTGTTTAGTTTCGCGGCCTTAAAAATATTATCAGCTAGGCGGACGAGGTGCATAAGCATGCGGTTAATAAGCGAAAATGATAAGCTGAACAAAAGTAAAATGCAATTAGTGGTAGGATGTTTGTACTTTTTTTTACCTAAAGCTATGACAAGAGGTGTTAGAATTAATAGATGCCTCCAATTAATTCCAAACACTTCGTCTTCTGGAATGGCATTACGAAATAGTTCGGCCCACAAAAATGCTACCGCGTTTGCGGTAACAAAGCGCACTGTCGAGAATGGCGGCTGAAATTAAATTGAGTTCAAAGTTACGTCGATATATTGTTTGCGGGAGACGCTTAAAATTGTCCCCGGCGATGCATGGAATTCGGATCGGGTGACAGACTGTGATCGTAAAACATGCACTTGAATTACAATAGCAGCAAGATAAAGATTTCGTTCAAGACGTTCTCCATTTTCGCTCCTGCCTGCATTCTGCTATTACAAGTTATTTTCATCCAAAAATTTTACGAATTACGTACAGAATACCTATAATTGTACGATATTATTTAGATATGATCAATAGTTCCGACGTTATAGCTATTTCACGTGAAATGTAATTTCGCGCACGAATCTGGAAAAATTGCCCGCTTTACGGGGTGGATTGATGAAAAACGCGGCCGACAGCAATGTGTTAATACTTCTCTCGAGCGACATACATAATTCGTTCTTCTATCTTAGAATTTCCCGCGATTAATTTGCGATGAACTTTTTCGCAGAGAAGACAGTACGTGTAGAAAGATTTTTCGTATCCTCGATGTACTCGCGATCTCGCGCGCTTGCCCGCACCGTAAATTATCGATAATCGATCGGCTATATCACTATACCTGAGGATTGCTCCTGACTTTCTGTTTAAAGGCATCAACGAAACTGGGATCTTCGTTCGCATCCCGCGTATACGTCGGTATCCGATAGATGTCTCGAAGCCATCCGATGCCAAAGTATCCACCAAAAGTGCTAATGTAGACGAATGCTTGTATATCTCGTTCTAGATACACGTGATGCACTCCAGCTAGACCACCGAACAGCCAGAGTACGTAAGCCCATAGTGTCGATTTCCGAGCCTTCGTTGCATCGTTGCACTCCTTCCTACGTCCATTCTTTATTTCCATGCTGCCTCGTTCCGTTGTACTTTAATTACATATAGGGTTACAAGTTCCTCATCCTGATTTTACCGATACAACGGAGAAACTTATTCGATCACTTTGTTACTTTCAATGTCATCGATTACAATCGACAAACGATGCCACGACACACGCGACGAGCCGAGGAATGCCTCCGTCTTTCAGTCCCGCGGTTACACTAATAAGAACATTGCATATACCGATGAAGTTCGCTCGCCCGGTATCGCACAATGCCCTCTTTTTATTCTTACGCACAACTGTATCCACTTTTTATGTATTACTTTTTTCTTTCTTATTTACGATTATTTAGCTTAACCCACATATCTCTCGAAAGCACGATTGCCCCAAGTATATTTGTCCGTATCGTCGCGGGAAGTGGCCAAGCAGGTCCAACACACCGGTCCGTACCATCAGTGGTTCAACGTTCGGTTAGGTATAACGGTACTATTACAGGACCGTACCAACGAAATCGTCATATACATACATATGTACAGTATACGTAGAACCTGCGCGTATGAAAATGCATCATTGGTCCAGCACAAGAAGATGCAGATGCGACTAGTCCTACGAATTCCTAATTATCGATTCAAACAAATTTTCGATACATCCGTTATCATACATCCATATCATACATACGCATGCCAAAGTTATCATTACGAAGATTCAAAGACATCATTTCACTAATAAAACGTGACACGATACAGTGGGTATGACTTTTCACTGTTTTTTGTACATATTCAGAATTCAGGGAATGCGTTCAATTACATATACTTTGAACACGCGCTAATAGACGTCTGTTGAAAGTGTTCGTATAGATTGCACCATTTGACTAATAATTATTTAGTCTCCCCGAGATAAGTATTTTCAAAGTGAAAATTATTGTCAGTATTAAATATGAATTTGTTACGCGTTGTACATTTGTCATATTATGATTCAGGAAAATACAACACGTATACATACATAGATTCGTGGGAAGTTTGTAGTTTACAAATATTCGCATAACGTCATCTCATTCCCTGCAACGTTTTACGTAAATATTTACAAAATATTCTTTTAGCCATAATAGGATTGAAGAGAGGCATGTACGCAGTTTGTGAATATTAATTCGTTCGCGTCGAAAGGGAAAATCGTTTGAAAGAGGTAGCGTTACCATGACCCTAAACTGAAAGTCTCTAGAAAGAGATACTCTAAAACGGTACTTGTTTCAGCGACAAATCAATTGTCGCTGCACGTGATATTAATATTTATGACATCTAACGTTCTATGTGTATAAATTGCAAAGAGAATTTGCAAAAGCAACTCGTATACGAAATGAGTTACAATTGAACAATGTTTCCGGAAATTTCCGTAATTGAGCAGCTAAATAATGCCGTTATACCACGAACTGTACAAGATATTTTTGCGTCGCCAGTATTTAACACGATACTACAAAAATATTGATCAGTAAAAGATCGAGGTTTAGAATGTACTTTCGCGTTTCATTCCAAAAAATAGGGACAATTCTGATCGAAGCAAGGTAACATGGCGGCGAGCACGTGTTGTCCGTATTTTTTCGTTACGATCGCTTGTCGGACGTGTAACGCGTATACCTCACCAACATCGGCAAAATTGGAATACCATTGGAAATAACGTAAATACTTCTCTCCGAGAACAATGCATAGCGATGGAGGGCAATTGTTCGACGAAAAGAAGCCACAAAGAGTGGCGAAAGACAGCGAAAAAGGAGCGTCGCCGACGTCTGCGTCGTAAAGCAGCCGCTGAACGGGAAGCGGACGAGCAACGACTGAGGGCAGCACTTGAAAAAAGCGCGGCATATTTAATTTGGCTGGAGCAGCGCGATGCCGAGGAGATCGAAACCGAAACTCGGGAAAGGGAGGAACACGATCAGCTGGAGAAACTGTGGTTGGAGGAGGAGGTAAATTAAAAGATTTACTAATCAAAGTACAACGAACTAACTTTTCCCAAAAGTATACGCGGTGCTTGTGAAAATACTATACCGAAACAGTAATTATTGATAAATAATATTCACCGCGAATGCCGTTGCGATTTTCATTGTCGTGATTATTTTATTTTGCAATCGATTTCGATTGCTCTTTCGATTAATATTAAGGTTATTTATATATGAACTTGTTATAACGTTAAAAATCATGATAAAATGTGGATACCAAGGCCTGCTAATTACTGCATAACTCCCGTAAGCTGACGAAGTATCAACGTTCAGAATCTGCCCGTTTGTAACTCTTTGGCCATTTCTCTAGGTAAGAGCCCAACAGGAATGGCAAGTCCTGCAGGAACGCAAGCAGAAAGCCCGTCAATTGCAACTGGAGCAGGAGGCGAAAATTCGACAGGAGTTCGAAACGAAGCAGGAAGCGATTCGTAAAAAGCAGGAAGAGGAGAAACGTAAGCGAGACGAGGAAATTCGAAAGCGAGAAGAGCTGCTGAAAGAGATCGACGATTATATCGATAACGGAATCAAAACTCCGGAGGCTTTACGCGAAGTTATCGAAAGTCAGCCCGGTAAAGAGCTTTGTCCATTTTTCACAAAAACTGGTGCCTGCAGGTAAATGAAATATCATCGTCTACATTTTTATCCAGCGTTAAATAGGAAAGTGATAATACTTGAGAACCATTTGCGCAGATACGGAGACACTTGCTCGAGAAATCATCGTAGGGTATGTTTGAGCAAGGTGATACTAGTACCTGGGTTTTACACGCACTTTTCTTTGGAGAAGAATTCTGCGGAATACGACACGGACATCGCCCTCGAATTCGAAAGTTCGGAAACGCGACAACATTTTCGTGAATTTTATAAGGATGTTGTTCCAGAACTCGAGTCATTTGGTAGGATCAAAACATTGAAATATTGTTGCAATACCGAGGTACATTTGCGGGGCAACCTGTACGTCGAATATCAAACCGAAAGAGAGGCTGCCAGGGCGTTGCGAAGATTAAAGGGTCGTTGGTATGCTGGACGACAGCTAAATTGCGAGTTCGTTAATCTGAAATCGTGGCGGAGCGCTGTGTGCGGGATGTCCAAGTGTCCAAAAGGGAGGGCGTGCAATTTTCTGCACACTTTTAAAAATCCTCGCGACGAGTACGATATTAAGAGTCCTCCGAGAAGGACGAAACAGTTTACTCCGCACGGGTCAACTCAAGAAATGACGAGCAGCCGAAGGTCCGAACACAGGTACTTCTTCATAGGGGCATTACTACTTGAAATTCTATACTGAACGATTGTCGCGTATTACCGACCTCTTTTATCGACGTTCCTTATTTGCAGAAACAAATCGAAGTGGGATGATGGCAGCGACGCGGAGGAAATCAAAAGTTGGAGGTGGTCCGAATCACCGGAACCCGAGATGGAGCATCGCTCGAGGAACACAGATAAACGCCGTCGCTGTTCCGACGACAGAGATTCGCGGCAAAAATCTCTGCACAGTAAACGACTGCTGCAGTCTGACAGAGAAAGGATTGCGGATAACGGCGAAACGCCCGTCAGGCGGCGACGGCAGAGTTCGAAAAAACATTCCGACGAGAAAACCAAGAACGACAGTGCAGCGAATGGCTGTGAGTCTTCGAAAGGGCGTTCGAAAACCTACCATAGAAAGAGAGAAGAGAATGATGACTACGGCACGTCGCCGAAACATTCTCGCAAAGGATACTCGAGGAGCAACGACAGAAGTTGCCGTTCAAAGACTTGTAGATCCTCCGGCAAATATCCTAGAAGGGAAAAAGAGGAGGACGAGCGGGCGAAACGCAAGTGGAGAACTCGTAATGAATCCTCCGAAGATTTCTCGAGGATAGAGGACGAAGAAGTCGAAGGGGCAACAAACGTATCTCCTATAAAGACTAAGTGGGATAAAGAAAATACCGAGCAAGCGGATCCTGCGAACGCGAGATTTTCACATTCTGATTTGCCCGTCGAGATTCAGAACGAAGAGATGCCGGTAACGCCACTGCGGACGTCTGATAAAGGAATGTCTGAAGATGACGAGTGGGCTACGACAGATTCGGACAGTGAAATGAAAGTGCAAGAAAAGTAGCAAGATAGACGTTACAGAGGTTACTTGTACGAAGCGGCGATCTTGCGGATAATGGTCGCAAGACATTCTAATGTAATTACTATATTTAGGTGAACGCATACATCTTCGTATTAAAATATATTTGCCGACGAATTAAGCATTTTATATCCGTCGTACCTCGTCTCACTGTTTCGTTATGATTTTCTGCAAACAACCGAGAAGCTTTCGAACTTTACACGCTGCGATTCTTTTACAGCAAAGTGCAATTTCTGAAATACTTTTTAAGCGCGCTACGATATGTATGTATTTGGAATGGGCACGCTTACTACTCGGACACGTTCGATTTCAACTCGCTATCTCTCGAGTGTCAATATCCTTATTGACAAAATGATATTTTTTGGTCGAACGAGACTGTGTACTTTTCACTGCCTCCGCGTTCTAAGTGGCCGCGGTAACTGATTTTATCCGACAGTGCATATTTATGTCAACTTATCAGATAAAGCTCTAGCAATTTGATTTTTCATTATAAGAAACCCATTCTGTATCTCGTTAACCGAAGTACCGCAATAATCGTCGACGAGTGAATTGGTCCGGGCCTTAAGCGGGGCCAGAAGATAGAACAAACTTTGCGCCATATCGGATATTCGATATGATATTTCTAAACGTTTTATTCCTGTTTTACCTGTGCTTTACCTGCCGACACGGGCATGGCGTTGGTCTTCACGGATTCCACTTTCGAGGTTTGGAAGAACCGAAATCTCTAACGAAGGCGAGTTCTGAAAACATAACCGAAGGCTGGATCGAACAATCTCTGGATCACTTCAATCCTCGTGATAACCGCACCTGGTCTATGGTATGCCTGAAACGGAGCTTTCAAAGAAAAAAAAGACAGCAGCAGACTTACGTATATTTTATATCGGCAGCGTTATTACGAAAACTCGGGCCATTTTAAACAGGGTGGGCCGATTTTGATTATGATCGGCGGAGAATGGGCAATATCTACTGGGTTCCTATCGTCTGGTACGATGTACGATATCGCTGCCACGCATAATGCGATCATGTATTATACCGAGCATCGTTATTACGGAAAGAGTAAACCGACCGAGTAAGCCGAGTGTTTTTAATTTGAAGAGCTTTACGATTTCTCGGCCAACGTGCTTCACCAAATTTTCACGAATCGCGACATACGTACGTACTTTTAGAGACATCAGTTCGAGAAATTTGCAGTACCTGGGCGTGGATCAAGCCCTTGCTGATCTGGCGTATTTTATCGAAACAAAGAAGCAAGAGAGCGGGCTGCAGAATAGCCCCGTGATCGTTTTTGGGGGATCTTATGCTGGAAGCATGGCAACTTGGATCAGGCTTAAATATCCTCATCTGGTCCAGGGTGCGCTCGCCAGCAGTGCCCCAGTTCTTGCAAAAGCCGACTTCGATGGTGAAGAATGAAATCTGTCATAATAAGTAGCTAATATTCGTCTTGCTGAGAGAAATCTGGCTTTTTAGAGTATTACGAAGTCGTGACCGAGTCGCTGCGTAAACATAGCCAGAAATGCGTCGACGAGGTTGAAGATGCATTCGTTCAGGTCGAAGAGTTATTATTCGTTAAAGATGGGGCGAAAAGATTGAAACAGTATTTCAAGTAATTATCACTTTTTCATATCCACCTGATCCCTAAGTTAAATGAAATTCGTTGGACAACGATCGTACCGAATGTTTCAGTTTATGCGACGTGCCCGACGTAGACTCTGTCAACGATCTTGGACATTTTATGAATCTTTTAGCAGAGGTACCCAGTATCTAAAATATGTATACACTAATACTGCGAAGCTTCTATACATATATTTACCTACTATTTTTTACTTCAGTTGTAATTTCGATCTCTTTTCCCATTTAACCAGACGTTCGCGGGTATTGTTCAATACGATACACTGAACAGCGACAATCGAACAAAAATCGCCACTTGCTGTGACAACATGACTGCTGAGTATTTAGGCAGCCCCCTCCAGAGACTGGCACATTTGGTGGCATCCGAAGACAGTTGTTTGGAGAACAATTACGAAAAATTCGTTAAGCTTTACAGAAATGAAAACTGGGACGGTCAACCTGATATCAGTATGTTACAATCAATGGACCCCTAGTATAAAAATTACTGCGTACACATACATGTTGGTACTTCTGTGAATCGGTGCTTTCAGTGAGACAATGGTTTTATCAAACATGCACGGAATATGGTTACTACCAGACGTCGAACGCAAGAAATTCCATTTTCGGCTCCCTGTTCCCGCTACGCTATTTTACAGACATGTGTGCCGATTTGTACGGCGATTAGTGCGTATTGAAAAATATTGTCCCCTTTACCTTCCAAGCCCACCGAAATATGTTGCAGAGGCCATTCTATTTTTTACAGTTACGATGCAAAGCTCTTGAACAGCGTGGTCCGGAGGACAAATATAATGTACGGGGGTTTGCGACCAGATTTGCGCAACGTAATTTTTACAAACGGGGACATCGATCCATGGCACGCCTTGTCTATCCTTCAAAATTTGAATGCATTCTCACCCGCGATACTTATCAAAGGTATGTAGCTGAAGAAGTTCGCTCGTTTTCATGCAGGGGTAAACCAAAGGCAGCGAATCAATTTTTAATCGACAAGTGCTTGTTGCTTTTAGACTCGTCGCACTGTCGAGACTTGTATGGCGATTCGAATACGGACAGCCAAGATCTTGTTCAAGCTAGAGCGAAAGTGCGCAAAATTATCGAGTCTTGGATCGAATCTTACGTTTAAGGTTTGCACCGTCAGTCAGGAAAAAGGACGTCTATGTATACTCCAATGCGTTAAGAAATCTACATTTATTTTCAATACTACAATCTTATGTACAACTAAAATAACATACAATTTATAATAATAGTAATCATACTAATAATAACAATACAAAAAGTAAGTTTAAGTTTAAGTTAAGTGCCTTGAATGTTTGATTGTAAATTTGCATCGCATGCAAGGATGCAAGTGCTATTATAATCCAGTTTCCAGTAGCCCAGTGTGCGTTAATCGAGATCGAAGATACACCCCCTTTTTGTAACAAGATTTATATCTCATTCGTTAAGAACGACTCGCTAGAAGATACATGACAAATATCGTATACGGCATACGACGACACGGCGTTACGTGGCGGTCAATCAACCTCGAGCTTTCTGAAGGAACCGGTGATGCCGAACATGGAATCACCGGATCCGATATCGGAACAGCCGAATCCTTGTTTCAAGGCCGAAACCGCACCTTCCCGAGCCTTCTCCGAATACAAATCCAAGCACACTTTCATTTTATCGTGGGTCATTAAGGTAGGTCTCATATCTAGCAGCTCCTTTCTCCATAATTCTGCGCAAGCAATAATTTCGTTAGACGATTCGTGGCGAGATGATTTCGCCTCGGAAAAATCGTTCATGGTGGAGACTGCGAACCAGCAACTTACCAATCATTTCTTTCATCGGCATCTTGCCGCCGTATTCTTTAGGTAAAAGGCTCGTATCCATTTTCTGCTTAACGGCATCTTCCAGGCTAGTATAGAGCTTGACACGCTTCTTTATTTTTTCAGAGATCAGCGACATACCGAAGTCCAGAGCGAACTTCAACGAGGGGTGCGTGTTAATCGCGTGAACTTCCTTGTGTCGCATCGGTATAGTTCGCTGAAACCGCCAATTTTCAATGGGAATTCTTGGAAATTAAAGTCATTCGCTAAAAGATGTTGGAGCATTTCCAAAACTTCTTTGCAAGGTGAAAATCTGTCATTGTTCTTCGCTTGTAAGCGGCGCGTAACATCCAACGTTAAAGCGAAACGATATCGTGTTTATTTAAACAAGACGTTGCTGGCAGACAAGTTCCCGACGAAGATGAAAGTTTGCAAAGTTCATACCTCGCCATTCTTCACGATACGGACAGCTTCCTTCGGTGTGAAAAGTGTTAAATGCGGGAAACTGACCCCGGCTCCATCGGCAAAGTGCACGAAACCTCGCACCTGACTCTCCTCGTCTTCCATCAACGATTCGTAAGTAATCGCGTGAATTCTGCACATGTCGGCATTCGTATACTTATGGGGATCGAAAACGCCTGAAAATGCGAGATCCACGCGTGAAGGGAAACGTCAAATTTGTTGCGAGTGTATTGAACGATCGACAATACTCGCAGTGCTCGTCCTCTTTCATTATCGTAACCGGATGCCAATATTTTCAGAACGAATATAATAAGCGTGTGAATGGAATAGCTTTGGCCGGTTGCATACATTCCGCCCAAGTTAGACTGAACGTTTCGCAGAATAAAGTTGCAGCCGTTCGATCACCTTAAAAACCTGATGCAATCGGCTGAAGTCCTTGGGAATTTTGCGTGAAATTATTTGGGGTGGGAGAAGAGAGTATTATACGATCTCTAAAACAACTTCCATGTCATGGTGGTAAATCAATATTCACTTTTTTTCTGATAAACATTAAACCGTACAAAATTGCATTTAATGATTTTTTTTCATTCGACTCAGCTCTACGAAGTGCAATGAAGTTAGTATCGGTTACGTCACTAATGTCCCTTTTAACTGTAATTACACCTATCAAAGTTTACGACATTTTATTTGCAATTTAAACGATTAATTAAAAAAACCATGCCAACTGCGAAATTCAAAGGAATTCGCTTTGCTTGCCAGAAGATCATGTTTATTGGAGGAAAAAGTGGTGTTTGATTTTCTACAACGTGCAACGCAGTCGTTCAGAGAGCAAAGGGCTTTATGGTTATGCATGTATTGCATAAAAATATACGTTCTGCAAGACTACCGGCCTGTTCTTCCAATATTAATCTGCGTAATCCAGAATCATTGGGCAAAGCTAGAAAAACTTATGTACAGTGTTTATGAAATGTTCATGCGATACTATACGAACTAGAGGAGGGCTTCAAAATATTGAAAATAATTGCAACAATTTATGGGATTGAGGACGTACAAGTATTACTACTATGTTTCTCTTGATCGCGGTACGTGCAACGTGTAATCGTGCTTTGGCATTAAATGGACTTTACCTGGTCTAGCAATTATGACACGGCGGCCTTTCTCGTCGCGTCCCGGTGCAGCGAACAAATATCTGCAGGAAAACAAGGTATAGTGACCGATCAGAGGGTCGCAATTGACACAAGTGTAATCGTATCTTCCTTACCCTAAAGATAGCAGCTCCTGCATCGTCGGTTCCATAACGTCTAAATTATTGAATGCAGGGTGGTACACTTGGCGCAATAGCAAATATCTTTCGATTGCCTCTTCCGCCATTGGTACGTTAAATTTTTTACATCTTAAAAATTTTAGCAAGAATCGTGCATCTATCGAAGGGAAAGCGTACCGTTATCACTAGTCCAATAATTTGCGTCGGCTGTACATAAAGCTGCGAGTACTTGGCCAAATTTTCTCACCGAGACGACAGTTTTCAATACGTGGATTTAACTTGATCCAATTACGTATTTGATCGAGTGCTTGATCTCTGGTATTTTTATCCTCCCTAAGTTCCTCTTTCGCCATTTTCTTCGTTTCCTCCGAAAGGGGACACTCGTAGTCGTCTCCCTCGGTTACCCACTCGATCGCAGCCATTCTGTTATTAATTTCTTTCGAACAACAGACGGAATGAGCCAAGTCAGCTTCAAATTTTGCAAATCCAGAATATTATCGGTCGTTCGATTGGAGGTCTAAAAAATGATTCCTTTCTCACGATCGACGATCTATTTGTTACTTATTTTCAAATGTTCCTCCTTTTATACGTAACATTGAAACTATAATATACAAGGTTTATCCTGATTTGTTGAAGTCGAGTGAGACGAAATTCATCCCCATTCTCCCTTTTGATCAACAGTTGAAGTTCTTTTTTAAGGAACCGTTGGCCACGGCATAGGTAACAGGTATCGTTTGAAGCTGCGGGTCGAATGAAAGGAATATCGCGGTGGAAGGAGATGTGTTTGAACTATGTGTGTAGTATCTTTCGATCGCGTAACACATGATCGAAACCGTTTCATAATCCCATAGGAACTCAGCCACTAGGAAAACCGATGATAATTTTGTGACATAACAATTTCGTTGCTTTATGATATAATGCTCGACTAAGTCGGAACAGTGAGAAGTATTACGTGTCCGTTGTAGCTATGTGTGCCTTGAGTGAGTGACTCGTTTTGCAATCACTTTCTCCGATTATGCAATTGGCCAGGTAGTGCGCCTATCTTTGTTCTCTGATTCTCCACGACCGACTAACATGAATCGATAGTATTTCATTATTCCCCTTTTAAGTAACCCGCCTTTGGTACACTCACTTTCTACCGATCTAACGCCAGACGATAGTTTTATTATTCTTCCGCAATTAGGGGGATAGTAAAACGGAATGAAACATTCAAGTTTACAAAATCGAGTTGAAGTGTACCGGTTTTCGGATGTTTAAAGATCTAGCAATATGCCGTGAGTTTTTTTCACTACGTCCACTCGTGTGGGAGAAAACAGGATCCACGGGAAAAAAGTTATCGAAAAAGTATTCTTGCATTCAGCGACGTTCTGCCTCTTACAATTTCAGTCTTGGGGCGAACAATGGGCGAACAAATTATCTACGCATTTTCACCGTGCGATACAAAGGATGAATCATTTTACGAATTGTACTTAATAACTAGCTACCCGTAACTTTGCTTTCGGTAATCAGCCTTTGCTCTGTATTACGTATAAAATACGTTACACACAAACGTAACACTAATAATGTTACCGAGCAATCGGAGAAGCGAGCCGCGTGTACGGCTACCTTCCGTGTAGAAAGTGCCACTTATCGTATTATTACTACTGAAGTTTTCCCATCGATACCAACTATCGTGCGCCCCGTGGCTAAACGTGTATTTTTCCAGGATGCAGTTAGTCAATCAGAGCAGCACAATTCTGCGCATTGTTACTTTCTTACAGAACTTCCTATTCACGTTTCCATCGAATTAGTGACACCTGATTGCGTACTAGTGCACTGGCGATTATAAGTCTGCGGTCTGCGACATGAATTGCGAGCCCTCGGAAGATGATCCGTGACGATCAATTTATAAAATAGATTAAATTCAATCGCACAGAATTTTGAAATTATGCATGCTGTTGGAGAGATCACTGAAGTACAAAGTGCAATGGATGTTACGTTTAAACTTGCGTATGCTTCTAAGAAACTGAAATTGAATATAAAGTTGAAATTGTAACATGCTTTCAATGACTGGTGCGGGCACGATGTGTACCATGTCCCTGACCTCCAGAATCACCGACCTTTGAAGACAAGGTTGGCAAACAATTGCCGATACTTAGCATGCCTGGGACATTGATTCAATGAAGTACATCGAGAAGAACGATTGGACCACCTTATGACGTGACCAGACAATATAATGATTGTCACAGTTATCGTATAAAGTATGAAGCAGAGGGTTAAGCAATTGAATTATTTTCATTCTTGGGATATATAACACTTTCGATTGTTTAAAAATGTTGACATCGCGTATGTATATGTTTTCAGAAGAATATGCACGTACTAGTATATTTTATCTATGCTGTTTCTATAACTGAAGTGCACTATTTGCAACAAGTGATACATTTGTCCTAGACGAAATAAAAATCTTTCGACACAATTCTCTTTCTTCCCTTTTATAAAAAAAGAACAGAAATAGGATAATAGACAAAATAAACTAAAGAGGAAACACGTGACGTACCTCGCTCGTAGTGACGCAGGTGAACACTTGAAAGAGACTGCCTCCTCTTGAGTGTCGACCGCTCTTTTATAATTTCCAGTTACACCTTTCTTCTGGCACGGCCTTCGGTACCCTTGTAGCTGCATACGCCAACGTATTCGGAAAACAAAATTTCTTCGGCAAATAGCCTGCACTGCCCTCCAAATTATCCTTAATCGATTTTACTAAATGCTTTCCCCAAGGAAAAGGTCTCCTAAATGAGTCTGTGATTCACTGTCGAGTTCTGAACATAGAACTACCACGGTTTCCCTAATTGCCTTTCTTTTATAGATAGATACGTCGATAGGTATCGTCGACGGTGAATAATTTCGTAACGACCCTTTCTTCTTCTAAACTCTAAATCCAACGGACGTGTTACAAAACATGCCGAAATTGTAAGTTTTGCTAAAGAGTGGCAATGGTCAGGTTTTTTGCTGCAAGTTACGTGTTAAAGCTATTTCAACGGGTATTTCAACAGCGGCATAACTTTTGAGTAATTCAATCTTAATTCATATTTCTGTGCAACTACCAATTTTTTATTTCGATAAAAATAGTAACGGAAATTTTGATTACTTTGCTAAGGGAAAAAATGTGTCAAAGAATTATTTTTCAGCGCCAAGCGTGTTTGAAATAAATTATGCAATATTCTATCAATTAAATTAGCAACTCCACCGATTTGGATTAATATGAATTTAACAGTATGTATATTACAAAGCGAATATTAAGAATGTGAGTGTTATAATTATAATAATATATACTGCTGTGCAACATTTAGAACTGAATTCGAAAAACGCGTAATCGATCCCTATTTTATAAAAATCGCTATGCTATACGTAACTATTCCTCACTTACATCATCGTTCCACGTAACATGCAATTAGAAAAGTTTTTACCGATTTCAGTTTCCGATAAATTTTAGGGTGACATATCGGAATTGTATGTAAAAAGGTGAGTGCAGTTTTAATGTTGCGTTGCTTATACACACATGTATGAGGCACCGATCTTGCTGCTAGAGACTACTGAGATTCAAGTAATTAGTTTACTTTACAATTTTTACAACTTTACAATTTTTTATTATACAAAATATATAATAGGACAGTAAAGTTGAAGAATCATTTTCGAGCGATAAACCACAATATGTACAGTACACGTCACGAGTTTATTGCTGGATAAATTGTTACGGTTTTGCATAACGGAAGCGATCATACTGACATAAGCCTGCGTAACACTCGCTTCGCTCCTGTTTTCTTACCAAGCTTCGGCACGCAATACAGTTCGAGCACTAACCATCGGAAAGTGAAATGTGACTGTTTTCGCAGGAATGCTCAGTCTAGGGATGGAAAAGTTATGTGGGCGAAAGAACAGCCAGCAAGCGCAGCTAGTTATGTGTTCTACGCGCACGTCTTTGCAATTTTTTCCGCTACGATAAATTAAAATTACATTAAGTTAGATGTATTTCATTGATTTTATTATAATCGGAAAATACAAATCAAATTTAAACATTGCGCGAACGTTTAGCTCTATGTATTCGTGCTTCACCTTTCGACTCGGAAAGGGGTAAGAGTAAACAACGAACGTTCGATATTATTTAAACCGTTATGAATATAATAGAACTATATTATGCGCAAAATGTTACGAGAAAAATGGTTGCAATGAAAATAAATTAAGACTAATCATATTCGGTCTTTTAAATAATGTTTATTATCTTTGAGCAACTAATATTACATCTCGCAATCAGTCTTAACATCTTTTGTCTTTTTAGTACACAGATACGAAAAATAAGAATGTATTTGGAAAGCAAAGTCCTATGGAATTCAGGATCTGCCAATAACTTGCAGCTTAGCATAAGCTCCTTTGCAGCCAGTCCCAGAAGAGAGCAAACTCTGTTTAACTTCAGTTATTTGATCTCTTGTAGGTGTTAATCCACTAACCGATGCTGCTTGAGTTATGCACAGTTCCAATGTTTCTTCATCCAATGGTTCATAAGGAACAATCGAGAAATCAACTATTTTATTTTTCATTGCTTCGTGAATTGTACTTCTCCCTTGCTCCAAGTCTACCCTCCTCTCTAGATGATTGTTTACCTCCTCAATATTAAAAATTGCAATCACTGTGAGGCATTTGTGCGTTTCAGATATCGCATCTATAATATTGGCAAAGGTATCCAAATGCTTTGTTTTCAAATTTTCTATGATAAACAAATGATGCAAATCAAGAGAGCTTAATGCCTTTGTGTCAATTGGTTGATCTAATGCAGCGTCGTATACAAATATTTTATTTTGGGATGGGAAATTTTTTGCTATGATTTCAACCGAATAAGATTTTCCAACACCTGTTCCTCCTATAAGGCACAGAACTTTCAACTTAATAAAATCGTAATCTAAGAACGATATAAGGCTCGAAATTGCATTCTTTTGGCCATATATCTTTTCTTCTAATTCAATGCTGGCATTTGAGAAAAGGGTCATACGATTACATACCATATGTGTATCTAAGTTTATAAGCAGTGCAAATATTACTGTCAATACTGGAATTATGCATACAGCTAAACAAGTGCAAAAACATCCATTTCCTTTTCTTTTTGTACTACTTTTTGTTTTTACTACCATTGGTCTGAACTTTTTCTTTATGTCTTTATAAGTTCCCTTGTTTGTACTTGTTTTAGCATTAGTTTCTTCTACTTTGTTGTCCACCGATTCATATTTTTTCGGCTTCGTAATCGTCGAAGGATTACTTGTATCGATCCCATTTGTATTTGCAGAGGAGGCGCAGAATGAAAAGGTAGATTCAATTGTATTTCCCATATTTTTGACTTTATCGCATGGTACTTCGTTCGATACTTTGTTTGGTATAAATTTCGGTGCTTGCAGTATATTATTGCTCCTATAGAAATGTGAAGTAGAGGATTTGCACAAGTCAGAATATGATTGTGCTATACGACACTCATTTATACACCTATTCTTATTGGTAAACGCAACTGTTGATAGTTCTAATTCTCTGAAATACGAAAGGATATTAATTTCTTACGTTGCAGTTCTTTTTACAAAATAATTTTTACCTGGCATCTGTATCATCGCTAAAAATTTTCTCACAACTGTATTGTCTAACCAAGTTAGACTGACTCTTAGATCTATACATATGTTTTACATGGACTCGACGAGAATAGGGCAATTCGGCGTAGCTATAGGCTTCTGTTAATTGGCAATCGGTATCCGAATCTAGTAATTTCAACGTTGCAAAGTGTTTTTCCATACCATTAAATCAAACTTTTAATCGTAATACACAACTATAACCGGCGAATCAAACGTAACCCCAATTACAATCGAAACTTTTCGATTTCAAAAACAATTTCAAGAACATTGTACGCGAGCCACTTGTGCTACAAAATTCTATGAAATAACGATTGCCAATTTCAATTAATCAGTAATAAATATTTTAGACTTTGTGTCTCGATTTGAAATAATATGCTTAAAAAAACGCGGGTAACTAACGTTTACCAGTCCGACAGATCCTTGGATTATTTAATTACATCACCAGTATACGTATTTTATAAAAAGTTGCAGACGACAAAGATTTGAAGTTTTATTACAAATGTATGTCACTGTGGTCCCTAACGAAATTATGGCAAATAGCTCATTCATTTTACTTTTATATACATATTATGGATAATGTTAAAACTGCCTAATGATTAAACGCCATTCAAAAATCGCGCGTAATTCAGTTCATCCGTTCCGCTGACAGGGAGCACAATCCCTATTCCTGTGTTTCAGTCTCAGTTTCTGCTCGTTTATCGACGAGCAAACATTGCAAGTATTTTGGATGTGTGGTTATTTTGTATTTTCGTAATGTGACATTCCTCTGTTGAAAAGCAGCAAAAATGCAATCGACGAAGCTATTGATACAATGTGTTTGGATTACGATAATATTCGCATTAGCTACTGGTAGAATTCACAAATTAGAAATACGGGTTAGTTTAAGAAATCACTAACAGTAATGCATGCATATCTAGCGACAATATCACTCCATTTGCTTCCGAACGTTAATTTTGTTTTAACGAATCGTTTTAATTGACGGCGATGTGTCGTTTCATGTACTTGACACGATAACTTGAAAAATGATAGTGGATAATGTAAATAAATGATATAAAGGAACGATATATTTCAATCTTGCATCGACGTTTTTGTTGAAAACTACGTTTATATAGATGGTTCCACATACAGGCTACATTATAAATAGTGTAAATGGTTTTAGAAAAGACGGTGCATGTTTTGGTTAGTCGTTAATTGCATAAACTAACGTTGGTGAAAAAGAAGATTTTTGTCACTTGGTTATAGGTTACGGAATACTTCTACGCTTTGCTTACGTTTACAAATATCCATTAATGTTACAGAAAGATGTAAGGCGTTACATTGCTCTTAGTACATTCGGTTTCTACAAAGGTGGCATCCTCGATGTAAATCTAACGAATTTCAAGGTCGATCCTTTCGACGAAAATGCCGTGGTGAGTAATCGTCAATTGCACGCCCGCGTAATGCTACGCGTCTTCGTCCATTCACAAACACCTGTTTCCATTTTCCGTCATTCATTGTGTTACCGCTAGCAAGGTACATAGTACTCGGATCTACTTTCCTACATGCATCTATCCCGGAATAAAAACTCACTATCCACAGTATTTGTATACATATGCAAATACACGAATATATATATTCATTTTTTATTTTTTTATTAATTAGACGGGTTTGTTTAACACATTTTCGAAATGTCCCTTATGCATTACTATTTTCACCAGTATATACCAGTATGTACATTTAAAGCAGTTCCAAGGTGCCTGTACGCTGCTATAAGTCTAAAAAATTTAAATTGATGTAAAAAACAATCGACGATAGTCGATTATCGTAATATAAAACTCAGCATTTGGTTTTCGCGAACGATTATAATCATTTCAATAAAATACGGGAGCTCACAGTATTTTTTTTTTTGTTTTAAGCAGACCATTCCCGGCATTTATGTGATGTATTCTTTGTATTTTTGATTACTTAGTTTGGATTCAGCTTGGATCGAACGCTAAGCGATGCGATGAATCCATATCTAGATAGTTATCAAGAAAAATGCGTACTCCAAGACATTTCGACCGTCAAGCCCGATTTAGAGCAGAGAAACGAGAGCGCGGTTATATATTTCACAATGGATTTCAAGAATAATTGGTAAGGATTAAATGAAAATATACATCTTTCTTACCTTGCTGCTCGTGTTTCACAAATTTACGAACGCAAAACAATACGAACGAACGTGTTTCAGGTTGAAAGTAAACTGTAGCCGAAACGTGCACACTGCACATATCTACAAAGATTCCAGTAAAGTATTAATATTTCGGGAGAAAAGAGACTCGTTCCCGGCTAGGTTTAGCGATACGGTGCTTTTTCCGCGAAGAAAACGTTACACCTCGTATGGTGAGTAACACTTTTCCTATCACCTTCGCTTACAGCATGAGATAATATCTAGGATCTTAATAGACACGCAATCCAAAGAGACATTCTTCAATTTTAAAGAAATACACCTACGAAAGATTCACCGCCGTTTAAAACGTCACTCCAATTGAAGACGTCATGTCTTTATTGGCAATGAAAATTAATGTACAGATGCTGCGGAATCTTGAAAATATATCGGTCGTAATATACATATTTCCGCGTTCAATGGCTCGTAGGGCAACGCGCGCTCATTTTTTTCTCTCTTTAAATTATCGTCGGCAAAAAGCAATCGTGTATGTACGTTAGCGTAAAAAATGAGCAGCGTTGACGGAGGAGCAAGGACTTAATGTGTTAGTTACGTGGCGTTAACACTTTTATTTCTGGCAACTGTCCAAGCATAAAAAGTTACCGCGCTATAGGTTTTGCGTGCAATATGCCATTCTTTATTCCGACGATTGCAAGCACGATAACAAAGAGATAGAACGATTGGAAGATACCATTTACCAGAGTGAGGAGTTGTACAGTAACTTTGCCTTGAACTATGCGTTGATAGCAAGATGACTGTCCGAATCAAAGGACAATTTCGTTCTATTTTATACACTGACGACGCTGCGCTCGTGTGCATCTCGTATGATGTAAGATGACATGCATAATTGATTATTGGATGATGGTACAGAAATCGATACCGAACACTGCGAAGCGTCTTACATTAGTACGGGATCGACATCGATTTCAGTAGCACATTTATGCGTGTGACGTCTAGAAAAGGATAACGACATGCTTCTCGTCTTCAACGATTTACTGGGACAATTCGGAACAGTAATTGCCGTCGTCAAACAGCTATTTGCAAAGTATTTATTTCCCCCGACTCGTTATTGTATTACGATACTTTGAAAGCTGTGCTATACAACGGAGGAACTAAATACGATCGTGATCGATATCTTATGGAATGTGGAGTTGAAGCGACATCGGTGATCGAACGCCACCAAGATGAGAGTCGCTATAATTAACGTGACTCGTCCTCAATTTTATAAATAACTCGAAACTCGAGTATTTTTGAGGGTTTGGTTAGGTAACTGTCTTCTACAGCAGTTCATTTCATGCCAATAATATATATATATGATAGTTTTAAACGGCCTTATATGCCAGGCATATTACAGCAGCGTTGCATGCATTTCTTTCGTTTCAATGGATTTGTGGAAAGGAATTGAGTAAAATGCTAATCTCTTACTAAGAGTGGCCAACAATAGAATCAATATATGGACATGCTCTGCAGGTATCGAGAGATCCATATTTGAGGATCAATATGGGTCCAGGTCGGAGAGTAGCGTTTGCTCTCGTCTAACGCTACCAATGACAGTACAGACTGTGAGAGGGGAAAAATATTACAATGCGAGTTTTGCGATGTACGTTGCCAGCGAGGAAGAAGAAGGCCTTTATAATCTTTACTTCCATAGCTGTCCCAATTATAAATATGATTCTCAGGTTGCGTTAGATTTTACGGTAAGAATCCAACTTTTTTCCACGTTCGCGTTATTGCCAGAGAAAAGTTTTAGGTCACACTGCAACGATCTATAATTTACAGATACAAATATCCGAAATAAACAGCGGGAATTTTCTAAGCGCTGGTGAAATGCCTCTACCAGCCCTTTACTTCATGATGGCTCTCTTATTCTTTTTGTCAGGTTGTTTCTGGGTATTCATCCTTAAAAAGAGCAAGTAAGCGCGCATGGAAAACATTTTCCCGACGTCGTCAAACAGCAAAATAATTCGAATGCTATTTTAACGTATGTTTGTCCGTTTAGGCATCCTGTATTCAAGATTCACTATTTAATGGCAGTCCTGGTTTATCTAAAGTCTATGTCATTACTATTCCATGGAATTAACTATCACTTTATCCAGACGAAAGGAGAACACGTCGCTGCTTGGGCGATTTTATATTACATTACTCATTTACTAAAAGGGGCCGTACTTTTCATTACGATTTTACTCGTCGGAACCGGCTGGACATTTATTAAACATATCTTGGCGGACAAAGATAAAAAGCTCTTTATGATCGCCATACCTTTACAAGTTAGTTGATCCCTTTTCTTTCTATTAATACATAATGTCGAAAGCAGGATCGGATGGGTAACGAGGTGTCTTGAATTTGTCAGGTACTGGCAAACGTGGCGGAGATAATAATCGAAGAAAGCGAGGAAGGAGACATCGAGCATAAAACGTGGCGGGACGTTTTCATCCTCGTTGACTTGCTTTGCTGCGGCGCAATTCTATTTCCCGTGGTGTGGAGTGTTAGGCACCTAGAGGAAGCTGCACACACAGACGGGAAGGCAGCAGTGAACTTACGCAAGCTCAAGCTCTTTAGGCATTTCTATATTATGATAGTTTGTTACATTTACTTCACAAGAATCATAGTGTACTTACTTAAGGTACATATAACTTTCACTGCACTACGGTATTCGTTGTTCTCGTCTCGTATCGTCGACTTCCGTTCGAAACCTTGTCATCCTCGATTTTCCTTTTTGTCTTTGTTTTAGATCACCGTACCTTTTCAATACGAGTGGTTGGATGAAATGTTCCGAGAAATGGCCACTTACGTCTTTTTCGTGCTTACCGGGTACAAGTTTCGACCAGCTTCCGCGAATCCATATTTCACATTAGCCAGTGACGAGACGGCCCAAGCTGACGAGGACGACGAAATGGATGTCGTGTGAGTATTCAAGTTGTGCACTTCTCTACGCTTCTTTAATTTTTGGCAATATGCATAGGAAAAACTTTCCCAGTTTCTCGAGTCACTTTTTTACTTGCTAGTACTTTGGCCAGCTCTAATATGACGATCTCAGCCTTTTTTCCAGTATTTCCGGCGGCAGTGGGCTTACCGAGGGTCTCAGTAAAGTTAGCAAATTACCGAAAGTGTTGAGGCCTGCTACTTCGGATCTTCCATCCACTCGGGAAGAGAGAGACTGCTTGTTCAATAAGACAGACCCTTCTCACGAATACGACTGAGCAAAAGCGAAACCAAACCGTTCGTATTCCAACGATTGAAGAGTCAACAAAAGTAAAAAGAGTCTCGGTTGTCTGTCTTGTGATACTTGAAAACAGTGCTAACAGTAGGATTAGCGTGTAGTGTTAACAATGTTTAAAAGCTATCGAGGGATGATGGTATTGCGTAGTTAAAGATAGCATTAACTTTACCGTTTCGATCATTTTTGTATACTTTTAAGAGAGCAGAAAAACGGATATATTTTATTTATCGAACGACCATACCATACCTTCAGCTCCTCTATACCACACGCTCCGTGGTATGTACACACTTGCTTCAGTACTACATACTTGGTATTTGATTGCACGCAAGGTACGGACCGCTCCGTTCAATACTTAACACTGAACATACTTTTCTTTTACCTGCTCATTGTTTCCCAGTACGTTACACTTAATTCGCGACAAGTTTTCTTACAGGAGTGATTTATTTCCTATATATTTATTTCCTACCCGGAATCTAGTTAAGCCCGGTTCTTGAAACTTGGCGCAATCGGCAATTTATATTGGTCAAAGTTTATCGTAGATATTGGGCGAAATTAATCTAGACAGAATTTCAAGTACGAGCTACGATGCAGCCTTGTATCCTTAAATTGAAACTTCGATGCAAACCTAATGAGTGTAATGTGTTTTAACATGCAACTTGCAGTAGCTGGGTTTTCTTAGGCATTTAGCGAGGTGGAGGAACATTTCCATTTGTGTTTCCTACGACAAGCTTCGTTTTCTTCGGGAGAAGAAGTCGCGCCGCGGCGCGTTAGTAATCTTGTGATAACCGATGCACCACATTCGGTGTGTCACGATCCAGTTTTGTAAAGCACTTGGTAACCTTTTATATAGGAATAATTATTGTGTCGAGTGGAAGGTAATGTGTTTTAAAATTCAATGTTTTATGTGTCCAATTTGCGAAATAATACTATCTCTACCGTATACGCGTTATCGTAATTATTGTTACGTCTGTTACTATTAGTACTCTATTGTATGTAATAAAAAGGACACGAAAAGATGAAGTTGAAAGAATAAAATGGATATTTTTTATGAAATTTATCATTTCCCTTGATACGACGTAATCACCGTAACTACGTACGTGCCTCTAGAACCAATTTCTTTCTTTCTTTGAAATGTCCAATTCAATGTCCAATCCGTACAAAACGTTACAACCATATAATTAAGCTACGGACAAATACGCACATTTGCATATTTGTCGCAAAGGAGAGACTACGAAACGGGCTTTGTGCACAGACCTATTGAGCTTTATACGATTATGGTAGATTCAATCAAACGAGAGGGATAGAAACTAATGGACAAAAATGTAATATCAGTAACAGTCGATATTACATATAATTGCGGTTACATATTTCAAATTATTTCATCCTTTTATTTCTTGGCAGTTACGCCGTGTCCGTCGCATAGGAATTATTCAAGGTATGCAATCACCTAGGATCCAGAGATACGACTTTGATTGCCTTCGCCCACGAATCAACTTTGCCTTTGGCGCGAGTCGGTTCCATCAAGACGCTATTTTCATTTATCTTAATCCCGACGATTAACGTAGAGAGATTAATTTTGTCTCGAGTTTTGCGAAAATGAACGAAACTCTGGCGGATTCCCCGTTTTGCGAAACCCATTGCCGTACTCAATGATAACGAACGAGATGTTAACCGAGATAAATATCCCGCAGTTAGATCCCATCAAATGTATCCGTCCTATCGTATAACATACGTATCCCGGAGCATGCGTCTCTGCGTCCTAGCGTTCTGTCGTCCCCGTGACCAAACGACGCGACGCTCCTATGAAACTCGTGGAGCTCTTCAGTTCGCGTTGCGACGCGCTTCAAACGTCTTTTGGTTCGCGTCGGTTTCTCGTTCAGTTAAAAACTGGCGCGAGACTGCAAGTTTCAGCGTTCATTCCAACGCGTTCCTTTTCTGTCGGTCGCCCATAATATTTCCATTGCGACGAAGCGCCTGCAGGAACGCAGAGAAAATATATTCCCGGGGGTACGTATAATCTGCGCTATATTAATCCAGCATGCAATTGAACATGCCTTCCGAAACACTTGTTGCCATCTGTTGCGAGCGCGACATCGTTCGAGTTAACTGCATCGAGCCATTTCAGTTCAGTGAAATACGTCAATTTACACGGCTAAGGACCTTCGAGGATTATGATCGAATACTTTTGCGTGGCAAGGTCGGTCGTTAGATTACGCGGTCAATTCTTCTGACAAATTGCGAGGGAGGGGGAAGGATAGGGATAGTTGAGGATCCAAAGGGTGTAATAGGCGACAACGCTATTCCTCGTTAAGGGACACCGTTGGAATGCCTTATTATCCTTTTATTCAACGCAGCCCTTCAGCTGGGACATCAAACGCAACGCGAACCCCCGCGCTAATTCCAACAGAAAATGTTTATGTTAAATTACGAGCACAGTAGGGGGTATAGGGAAAATTACACTCCTGTAAGCATGTTGACAGATACGCGCATCAAGTGTCCAGGGTGTCGGACGTAGTTCTTGCTCGGTGTCATTGATAAAAGTAAACCGATTCCAACGGCGAGCAATTTACCTTAGGAGAATTGTTCTAGAGGGATGACGCATCTCGATCGAGGCAGCGAGATATAAATTGTCATTAGTATTGTCGGCCGTGCGCCTTCGTCGACAAAACGATACGCGTCGGTGCAATATATTGGCCAGAAATATTATCGTCGGTACAGAACGATGTAAATGATATTTAATCGGGTCGCATCACTTGCAATCTATCGACAATTTTTGGCAACTTACGCGCTCACACGGAATAGGATTTACCCATTAAATGGCTTGCGCGTGTTAGCGATAAAGTGTGATCCCTCGCTTTAACACGTTTGCCAATATTATCCCGGTGCAATGATTTGCAGAAGGGACGGGTGAATTTAGACTGGCGAGGTTCCGATAGAGTTTAACGAAAAATGTCTACGAGATTTATTTACAATAATTTACAATATGAGCAACAAATGTATTGTAAACAATGCGCAATTATATCAGACGGAAAATTAGATAATCGGACGAATAAATTATATACATTATATTATGTTTAAAATTATGTTTAAGCATTATAAAATGTTTAAAAAAAAGCGGTTCCACCGAAGCCATAGCGGTACAAAGGGTCGAGCAGTGTCCGATATTTGTTCGATAAGTTTGGCGAACAAAGTTTCGTTAATTCGACAGGCTGTCATTTTTTCTACAATTGAATAAACCCGAGTCGCGTTTTCTCTTTCGAGGCACGATTCTTCTTCGAATCGCAGAATCCCGCCTGTCGACTCATCCCCTCGATCCTTTGGGATGAAAAAGTTTCGTACGTCGGAGAACAAATCACGGTAACGGCGCGGCGCGGCGCGACTCGACGGCTGGATTTTGATTTTAATATACGTACGTTATCAATGCCGTCCCTTCGTTCGGTGAAACGACGTAATCTCGCGGCGCCTTAGCTGCTGATGCCTTTCGACCCCATTTGAAATCCATTCACGGACTCTAGTATTCTGGAAAAAAACAGTGCGGGTTCCCATCGAACTTAAATTAAAAATGTTGCGCGCACGACGTGCAACGAATAATCGAGTCGAATCGTGCCGTACCGCACTGCTCGCTTCCTATCGATGAAGCCACCGTGTCTCCAACATTAGCGGCAACATAACGGTAATATTTATCGTGGTCATACGTTGTCAAGCGTACAGAGAGCGGAATGCGTTTGCGTTTGCGAACCGACGTATGTAGTTCGGGATTACGTCCTATACGAGAGTATTAGAATTTCGGTAAAAAATTGAACACCGAATGGTTTCATACGGTTCTATATCTCTCAGCAGTTGAACATCGCGGGAACAAAGTTTTCGTAATAAGTAGCACCGCTTAAAGCGATTCCCAGGATCAGTGTTGCTGCAGCGTACTTGGGCTCGGCGCCGTGCTTTTCCCCCTTCGCAGGGATCTCGGTAGAAAATGGGAACGATTCAGGGAGCTCTGTTAATTTTCTTCCGGTAATTTCCTCGAAGGAAACTCTCCTGCGATACGGCTGATACGCTTGATCGAACGTCTACGTGCTAATTCCAAATTGTCCCTTCTAAGGATTAGATTCCGAGTTTGAACAGTGACGCGGAATACATACAGCCTGAACTCGTTGCTGTTTCATTCGCACCGCGAAAATCTTCTTTACTCTTGCTTGCACGAGTGTCTTCCTTCGAGTCGAAGAAAGATCCGGACGAGGCATCGCACTAGAATCCTGTTGCTAACTTTGCACGCTACCGAACGTCGAGCTCCGGTATGCACCAGATTATACTCTAATCGGATTCGAATTATGTAATTTCTTGCATGTACGCAAGTCGTGCATCCAGAAGCGGGATATTACTTTCAAAGGTGAGATTATGCTCGAGGTGTTCGCCCCAAAGCGACGAGGAGCATCCGAAATTGCGGGGATCGTGAACACCTCTTCCCTCTTCATCCAATCTTTCCTACCACGAGCTTGACATTTTCCTTTCAGGCTTCTGTCCGTCGCGTTTCAGCCACTATATTTGACCGCTGAATAAATAAAAGAGGAGGCCACCGATAAAGGGAGAAATTATAGCGGCACTTGATCGCCACGAGCCGAGAGGTAGCTTCTTAACATTAGTTGCTCTTTGAGATTGTGACGTGTTAAGAGTCGCTCCGTACGAAAGTTTTCCCTCGGCGGTTGCCTTTCATTAGCTACGATCTTAAAAGTAATTCTCCGAGTTGCTTTCCTTTTCTCTCCAACGCACCCTTTTTCTTCTTCTCGCGCTTAAAGGCCCGAAGACGTCGGGAACATCGCGGAGCAAAGGGAAAGATCTGCGACGCAGAATTGCCTTGGATTTCCAGGGATACAATTACATAGGTGGCTGCGCGTAGGGAGAAAATTGTTCCGAATAACGTTAATGCTGTAATGCTTCGAGTAAATCATTTTATGGCACCAGCTTTTAACTGGCAACGAGAGCAGCCACTTGTGTATGCACGTATCGTGGACGAAAGAAATTTTCATCCCCGAGACATATCTTGCATCGCTGATATACACCTATGTATACGTATTATCGAAAGAAGGGCGAGACATTCCGTCGCGTTTGTTAACGTTCCCAACAAAGTTGGGTGGGAGTTACGACTTTACTCGAGTAACTCCAGTAACTCGAGTTTTCCGAATTGATTTTGTCGTGTTTTTAATAAGTTTCGGTACACCGATTTGTATGCCCACTTGTTTCTTCGTTCCGTTCAGAAGACAGCGTATTTATTTAGGCTTCCGCAGAGGGCCGCGTTCCAGCAGAAATATTCTCCCTACGTACGCGCCCCTGTAATCCCTAAAAAATCTGTCCAATTTTTATTTCAAACTTACGGCCTGCCCTTTCCCCTTGCTCGTGCTTCCTTGCCTCGTTCGAGATTAGCCTTCATCCGAACTTACGAGAGCTTATTTTCATTTTCTTCGGACGGCAATAAAATGCGATGCCCTCTTGGCTGCTCTAATCTCCAACATTTGTTCGTGCAAAAAAGTAGGATTCGTTTAATATTCGGGGCGTCGTTTGATTTCGGAGAAAACAGCGTAGGTATACACGACATCAACCCGACACGTTTATACCGCACGCATTTTGGCGTCGTCGCGAACACCATTTGCACGATCGATACAAAAAGTCCCGGTTGGCAGACGCGTCTTCGAGAAATGCTGGATAAGGTACGAATACATAATACAAAATGGATACGAAGTCGCAGCTGTTGGTCGAGGATGGAGGGAAAATTCGCGGGAGAAAGTTGCGTGAATCTGTTGAACCGTCCCTAAGCGCGAGTTGCACGAGTCGCTTCAGATGCTGCAAACTTTCCTCCGCAACTTTGCACCGCATAACGATTTTTATGGTTGCACTTGCGCATCGATCAGGATTCCCGATAACGTTACATCGATCCCCCGATTCGCGGGCATTCCAGACGCCCCCGGCTCGTTCACCCCGAAATTCACGACCTGCACGCGCTAGGCGTAAGGGAGTCAGCGCGATACGACACCCGATGTCTCGTCATAGTCACGATTACGGGAACTTAATGAATAAGTTTAACCTCACGACTCTCAAAACCAGAAGAACGGTAGCGGATCTGAGCTTCATCCATGCAGCCATAAATGGGAGTATCTCGAGCTCAGAATTATTATCGAGGATCAATTTTAATTCACCATCACTGAACACGAGAGCTCCTCTTCTGTTTAGTCCCTCCTTACTTAAATACAACACATCTGATCCTTTAAGCAGAATGCACAAAACAGCTAACCTCTATTTCCGTAAACTGAACTTCTTCGATGTCAGTGCCGCAAATTTCAAAATTGAGCTATTCAAGCTATTAAGAGAAGACCTGTGACACCCCTATGTCCCAGCTGGGTAAAGACTAAGATTTAGATTTATGTATTAGACTTATATTACCAACGTACACTGTTACCTCTGTACACAAAGGGTCTGTTTTGACCCGTTAAATTAAATTAAATTAAATTAAATTACCGTGAGCCAAGATGTTTTGCAATTTACTTCGAACCGGAGCCAGCGCTCAGGTACCACAGTTTCGACGCATCGACAGCGTCTAATCGGTGTTTCTATAATTTGCATCAGAGCTTTCTCCCTGCTTCGTTAAACTTGCTTCATGCGTTTACCACTTTCCTTTTTTCTATATCTCTCTTCGGGGGATTCGCGGGTATGTTTTTTTACGTCAACACGTTAGCACGCTAATAAGTTTCAGTCGCGTTACAACTGTTGGGGAGATAGGGGATCGGATGAGCGCAGATAGCTTCTTGTTCGGATGAAATGTCGTAGACCCGGATCGAAATGGCGACGATCCCATCGTTGGAACGACGAGCAAGGTTCTACGTTCGAACGAAGAGTCTGCACCTGGTCGAAAGTGGAGCCTTGACGGGTTAAACCCTTTATCCACATGATGGGACTCCTTTACGGTTCCGCTTATGATCCACCAAAGTCCACCGGACTAGTGCTTGCGTTCTTTCCTAAGTAGATCAATGTCCATGATAGCAGGGCGATCGTCCTGTCGCGAATAGCCATCTTACGGTCAACGAAAGTCGCTTCGCAAGAAAAACTATTCCCCCCCTCAAAGATTCACTATTACGCTGTCGTGTTTCATCGACCTGCCAGTCTTATTTTCCTCTGCCCGTATAATGTCGCTATTATCGTCTACCTCCGATACGTTTCTTTCCTACGCTGCGCCCCCGTTTAACGATCAGGAGAAATCGACTCGAATGAAATATTGCCGAACGTCGCAGACGAAAGTGCCTCCACGCGGTCCATTTGTTGGTGGAAAAAGTGCGCGCTTTCTAAAGGGCTTAAAAAAAGGCGAATATACGAGGGCCGTTGAAGAAAGTCTCTCGAGCAAAATGAACTTGAAGCCATCGACGTGGTACATCAATAAGGACTCGAAATTAGTTGAAAGAAACCAGGTGTTTGCGGCGGCGTGAAAAGTGTCGGCCTCGGCATATGAGAATTTTTATGAAATCCGAGGAGGAGGTAAAGTTTCGTCTCCCTCGTTGCTTTGCATATTTGATCCTTTTAAATCATCCAGACGCGGCGATACCGCCGAACCGCGAATTTTCTCCAGTCGAGCATAAATGTTTCCGAAACGCGTGGCCGTTCGTCTACGCAGCAACGAACATTCGTCGCTGTTGTATTCTGTATCTTTAATTCGAATTTTCGACGAGACCATCGATCCGCGTGTTCACCAGAGTCACTTGTACCTGGGCATATTTCAGTTTTCGAACGGGACGAAAGCGGAAAGACTCTTTCACCAGATTTCTCGTTCCACCTCGAAGTTGGACAGCGTACAGGTACATACTACTGCCCTGCCCGCAACACCGGCGATACGTATTTCTCGCGGCATTTCCCGCAGATTTTCTCGCGCAAAACTTTGTTATTGCGGCGAGACGTGAATCATATTCGTTTCCATATGGCGCCCCCGATTTTTCCTCCTTTCCCCGTTTAGTCTATTCGCGGTGGTCTCTCCACTCGGCTCGCCGCTAATCGGCGCTTCCGCTCGACGCCGACCAAGCCGAAGGTTTGGGCTTGAACAGTCGATGGCGTTAAATTGAACGGGGCATTCTTTGTTTCTAGGTGAACGCATCGGGCTTGGCCGACACGTAGGAAATGGCGGTGGACAAGTTGTCCGGAAGAGCACGTTCCGATTTATCGATGGAATCGTGCGACCGACACGAACCGCTGCCGCGCGCCAAACGTTGAAACTTTCAAGAGTACGGAGCACAGCCCGGCCGGATATTTCGAGTGGCGTAATGAATGCCGAGCCACCGTTTCACCTGTTGCGTCGCAAACTACTCGCCTCGTGATTCGCGGCAAGTGCAAGGAAAATATATAGCTCGCGCGATACTCCGTGGGTTTTACGATGAAAGCAGCGGCCGGTGACGCCGCGAGTGAAATCGCAAGCTGGCAAGCGACCGCGTGGATCGCGAGTTGATCGGCTTTCGGATGCGCGGGATGCAGGCGGAAGTGAACAGTCTCGTGGAAATTTCGGACGCGGGTCCCGTAAATGCGCGAAACAGGGAGAGTACGTGTTTGTGCGCGAGAGGGGGAGACGCAACGATGGACGACGCCGTGAACGGAACGGAGACACGAATATGCCTTCTACCGGAAGACCTCGAGGTCTTGGAAGATCCTCGAACGCCGTCCCTGCGACGGATCAGCTACGGCATCATCTTGCCTGCCATCTGTTGCTTGGGAATCGTCGGGAATATTTTAAACTTGGTCGTCCTTACCAGACGCAACATGCGGGGCACCGCTTACATCTACATGCGAGGTAAGTTGTTGCTCGCAAAGAGCAAAGGAGATTCGTCCTGGGCAGGCGACCCGGAAAGCGGTATGCAAAGGGGACGTTATCGTTGTTGACACTGCCGGCATCGTCATACCTTTCGCAGGTTTCCAGAGAAGAGGAAAAGGGGAAAAAGGAACGCGAGGCAAACATCGTTTGCCTACCGAGGCGTTACACTATCTCGAAATAAAGTTATTCCATGTTTACGTAATATCGAAATGGAAAGTGCGGTCGCGTTAATCCAACGGCGCATCGCCGTTTCGCGACGCGCGTGTCTCTGCCCGATCCGTTCGAAATCGTGAAACGTACGTACGTGCAGAGCTCGTGTCCTCTCGAGCACGCCTCGCGATGTGCACCAGAGTCGGCGCGATGAAACAATATCGCCGGAAAGCATGCCTATTGCTAGCAGAGTACTTGACGTAATTATCCGTGTGCAAAGAGTACGATATCTTTGCCAAATAGCGCGACGGATTTTCCGTTTTGACTCTGGGCCAAAATAATAGAGGCACGAATCACCGTGAACACCTTACTGAACTAAATTTCACGAGGAAACTTTTGTTACGCGATTCGCGCGTTTATTAGCTTATCAGCCGGAAACATATACCGCCGCGCCGTTACGTTACTGGCTAAAGCCTGTAAACTTACGATTTAACCAGAGTCTAAATCGCCCGTGTATCTCGACTATCTTCTCTCGGTTCAAGTTGCACCAGGTATCCAAGAAGTAGAGGGGCGTTTGAAAATTTCTAGCGCAAAGAAAAAAAAGAAAGTCTCTTAACGCAGTCGATGATGGTAGCGTATCTTTTTGGGTCGACGAAACAGCAGGGTCGAAAGATTCTCGGTTCGTTAGAATCGAGTGTACGGTTGTTTCCGTAGTCCCCTAGTCCACATTCGCTTCCGGTCCACCGAGGGCTGTAGCATTAGGAGGAAATTGGACGAAAATTCGATGTCCGTCGTTTTGTCTTCTCTGTATTTAATTCTTACAAACGTGCTCGAGCTCGTTGCACGTACTTTGAAGCGTGCTTTCCGATCCGGTCGGCTGGATTATTGAAGTCCCTTTATTGAAATTTCTCCGATTATCAGCCGCCCCAACAATTTTGATCGAGCCAAACTCTCGACTACTAATTTCCCCGCGTGCTCATGAAAAATCGCTCGCAAACGAGCGTTGCGCGAGGAATCGGTTCGTCGGCGTGCTTTGGATGGAAATTTCGGGCGGGGGCCGAGAGCCATCGGAAGTTTAATGGCACGAACGCAAACTATTAGGTCCTCCTGGGGGTGGGGTGGCCTGGGTTCGCGAAGAATGCATCCGCTTATTTCGTAATTTGTAATCTTGCGCGGGACAAGCGTAAACGAGGAGCACGGGGACGGATGAATCGGATCGGCGATGAGTTACGAGAGGAAGGAAATCGTTTGCGCGAACGAGGAGCGACGGTGCGACGTCGAGACGATGGCTGTCCGCGCGGGCTAGGAAATCTATCGATATGCACGATGTAGTGCAGCTGAGGGATGAGGCCAAGGACCAGGATGAGGTCGAACTAAAAGGACGTGCCTTTGAGCGTGGAAATATTGCGAATCCTAGGGTATTGGGGCGGAAGAATTTGTGCGTAAGGAAATGCAATTTGAGACGTGCTCGGAAACGACGAAAGCTCCGGTCGAACGTCAGGTATACATATGTAAAACAGGCTCGTACACGTATCCACGGCATATTTGCGTGTACAAAGATACGTGACGTGGCTTCGACAAATCTTTATCCACCGTTGAGCTGAATATCCGCTGCGAACTCTCGCCTCGGCAAGAGACTTTGTCCCTATCGTTCAAAGAGATCGCGCGTAGCCTCGAATTAGCTTAATTGCTGTTCAATATTGTCGCCGGAAAATCGGCCAGAGTTTTATTTTATTTTATTTTATTTATTAACGGCATACAGCTTTTATATAAAAACACATGATCGCTCGGTAGGTGTATACAAATTCAATTATCATAATATTTAAAGAGTTGAGGGTTAAAAGATGCTTTAGTGTGCACAAACGAGTCAATGCATTGGTGACAATTATTGCTTGAAGAGTCGATCCTAGTAAATATTGTGTTGGAGCTAAAAAGTGTCCTATGCGTAGGAACATGAAATAAAGATTTGTTTCTCCTTATGGTCCTTCCCGGCACGCAAAAATTAATTAGACCGAACAAATCGGAGCAGGTGTAGCCGCTGCTTATAATATCGTATAAAAAGAGCAGGTCTTGTACAAGTCTTCTTGTGGCGAGAGATCTCAGATTAAGTTGATTGAGTAATGGTACATAGTTATGATCATAACGAGTCATAGGAGAGTTTAATTTAAGCGATATAAATATAAGAGTTTCAAAATACGTTCCACTTTATTATCTCCGTCGTTTCCGAGAATCGTCGACCTTTTACCACGCGTTCAATAGTAAATCACCCCTCGGGCGTTCCGCGTTTTTCGCGATTCGATCTTGGACAATTTACATCCAAGTTAATTTTCTCCCTATTTTGCGCGAAAACACCTGGGCCCGGGGATATCGAACGAATTGGGGATCGTCCATTTGCAACAAAGAGAACGTACTCGCGAAACTAAATACCCTTCACGGTTTCGTTCGCGAAGAGTGTATATCACGAACGGGCGTTGCTCGATTATTTGTGTCCGTCTAATTTTCTTCCGACTAGTAAACCACGAAACCCGCCATCCTCTCGTACTGCACTCGGCGATCTTCTTTGCATAAAAGCAATTAGACTTTTTCAAGACGCCCAGCTCGCGCGTATTCCCGATAAAATCGTGGTACATACTAGGTGCTCGTTGTTCTGCACCTCTGTCGCGCCTCCACGAGATAGCCCGTTCTTCTCGGGGTCGATCGCGACTAATTCTTCTTTGAATGCTTCCGTCTCTCTGCGCGACATCAGAGTTTATGAATATTAACGTACACGCTGCCACTCTTTCTCGCTGCCGGTGCATTAAGCGACGCTGCAAAAATATGAAGAACGGGCTTCTAATAGGGAAGATGTACCTTGGAGGGTGAAAAATTTCACGGATCTTCTGATACTATCTTCGCGCCGCCACGCACCCTTTTTTCTCCCCTTTCCGCCAGTGCCATTTTTGTCGCGCCACGGCGAAAGACCCTGTCACAATTATCCGACTCGTTTGTACTCATTTTCAGCTCGCTGTTCGACAAACTTTCCTCCGGCTGATCGAGGAAACTGTGCGAACGATTTCCCAGGAAACGAACTTTCATATTTCACCGAGACTATACGCATGTTGAGACGTGGAAAAGTATCGCTTTCTTCGTTGTAAACTAGTTTGGCGCTCGTGTATCTTACGATAGATCCCAGAAAGAAGCGAGAAGCCGCGAGGAAACGCGCGGGCGGGATGGTTGCAGCGCGCTCGAGCGGTGTAAACCACCCTAACCGGGTGCAACGAATGTTCATTTAGGGCATCAAGCGGAATTTGCATGACGCCGTGGAATAAAAGGACGAGGAGCGACTGACGAGAGGAAACGTAGGGCGTGGGCTGGTGGGACACTGCGTTTCGCTCGGTGGTTAAGCAGATTCAGTGGCCCCGATCTTAAGCTTCGTTCTCGGTATCTTAAGATAACGAGGAGGACGTGCAAACGAATGTTCTTCGTTCTCCCCTCGTTCTGTCGGCGCTTTCGCGAAATTTATATCACGCGCGGGGAAACTTTTTTCGTTGCATTTCTGTCGCATCGGTGAAGACATCGTGCATCGTCATTCGAGTCGAAAGGTGGGAAATTAAAGACGTCCGCTCGTTTCCTTTGCTGCTTTGGGATAATTTTAAACCTGCCACAATTAAGAATCAGTCGTGGTGTTCGGCGGAGTTTTGCTATGCGGTGACAAACACTGATGAAAGCTTGTGCTTTAGCTGTTTCACGACAAAAATCGACGGGCGGTCAAAGAAACCTATGTACGGTCCGCACCCTTTTATCAGAAGACATCTGTATCTCTGTATCTCTGTCGACCCTCGTTGTTCGGCGAAACTTTACTCTGCTATTCGAACGATCGGGCAATCGGAACGCGATGGCTTTTTCGTCGCACACCTCTTCAGTTCATCCCCCACTTCTTTGCACGTTGAATCGGATCAATCGAGACCAATTAATTGAACGGACCGTGAACGGACCAAGGAAATACTTCGGCAGACATCTGGTCGATGGTGTAAGTGTAAAGCGTAATGAACGTTGACTTATTTAATCGCAGGTGTCGAATTTTGGTACGCTATCGGACAGCTTTCATCGTTACCTGTCGGGGGCAGTAGCTCTCCGAAGAAAGGATATTCCGTAAAGCGAAGCAGCGGAACGAAGGGAGAACGTGGGACGGGATCGTTATGCAAATGCACGAAAAGAAAGCTAATTTTCTCTATCGAAGAAAAGCGGAGAGCGTTGTTTTCTCGCGATCTAAACGATCCCGCCAGTTTCATGGAAAGACCATGGTGGACTTGTACTCGAGCGCATTACCCGAGCACCAGAGAAAACTCAACGGAAGAATGTCAGGTTCGCCAGTATCGTCACTCGTTGTCGACCGTCTCGCAAAATGCTTAGAATACCTGCGATGCGCCGGGAACGATATCCCTGGTTTATCAGTCGATACCCCGCGTCGCTGTTTAATTGCCTCGCACTTTTACCCTTTCGTCGCGCAATTGCGATGCGTCACGATTCTGTGCCGCATTTTTTTTTATTAACGCGCGCTTGTTCCAGCTACCTCGATGCGTATGAAACGCGCGACGTTATTCGTTCACCCACGTTATCAGTCCTATAGTCCTATAGTCCTATTGTTCGTCACTTTTTAGAAGTAGCGTTAACATATCGCCCTGTGCGGAAACGTTTTTCGTGGTCGCGACGCCGAGCCGTTCTGCGAACTCTCCCAGGAGCTTGGGACTGGTCCGACTTGATCGAAAGTCTGCTGTATTTCGGGATCAATTTGTCATCCTGCTTGTATTCGTTGGCCGCGATATTAACGCGCCATGGTTTATCACCGCGACACTCGGACTCGTTACTCTGGCGCGACGAGTTACGAGTTGTTACCGCTTGCTGGCCGCTTCGAGATTAAGCGTTGCCGTTTCTACCCCCGTACCCCGTACTCTGAACTCCGTTCCTCGCAAACAGCTGTTTGCAAAATTTCCAGCTTCTTTATCGTTTTACTAGCGGTGTTGGCGGTAACTCTGCACGTTTCACGTGCACGCTGGTTAACCCTTGTTTTCAGGCGCGCCGCGTTGAAACGTGCCCGAATCCCTATAGAAACGTCTTTGACGGCGAGTGTTTAATAACGCTCGTATAAAACAAAGTTGGAGCTGCCAGAGTACGTTCGAGTAAAGCGTCGCTGTAGAGTCTCGTGGTCGGTCTTGTACAGCTGCTTTACCTTTATACTTCATATCGTGTACGTATGCCGTGTATCGTGGAATCGTTCCCACTTTATGTCGCACGAAACCAGCATCGAAACGCTGCAATTCTTGGAGACGGCTTATATTTGCGAAAAAAGCGTTCGGCGTGAAAGTTGGAGTATTAATTACGCGCTAAGCGCGTCGATGAATCAAAATCTCGAGTTAGTTATTTTTATATTTAACTGAAAATATGAAAATGCTGCTGTTTTAGTAGGTATGACCCTGGGATCGCGGGTTCAGGTAACTAAGCATTTTCTAACAAACTTTTAGCCGAGTCTACGATCCTAGGGTTGTAGCTACTGCAGTTTTACAGCTTTTGAAACGCTTTTAACTGAGCCAATATGTAATTCTAGCTAATTCCCCTCGCATCCCTTTTGCCCTCCCTATTTCAGTAAATAATAGTTCTTCACCTGACCACCACTTCATGAAAAGAGTCACGATCGGGCCAGACTTAAGTTCCCAGGTGCTGTTGCAATCATGATGACCCATGGAAGTCCATAAGGTGATTGGTTTATTCGTATATCTCATCTGTGACAGGACGTATCAGCGCACTCGATTCTTCTGAACATAAACTCGAACTCGAACGGCATTAGAAAGCAAAATTCTCGATCGAACGAGGCCTTTTCCCAGATTGCGTTACGCAAAGGATACTTTGCAAAGTATGAGCAGCGTTTAGAGCAAATTAACGTTCGTTAATTTGCAACAGGTATCCCTGCATTTGAGGGAGGAAGAAATACGAAATTCACGTCACTGTTTTATAGAAAAGGGCAGTAGGTAAGATTGAGGGGCGAAGAAGGTAAATCTAATCAATTTCAATTCAAAATCAACTCGTCTTGCGTCGTAATAGTTTATTATTTAGCGTGTACAAGTTCTTCATATCCAGGCTAACGTTCTGCAATTTTATAGTACATACAATTCTACTATAAAATGCCTGATTCATTGCTACTTGGTAAAACAGATTCTGGCTTTCCTCTTATCGGTACAAATGACCGGCGCTGTACCACGGTCGAGGTACAGAATGTTATCGACGAAGAACAAAGCAGGCAACATTCCTCGATCATCGGTACATTATTGGGGAATATTCGGCGGTAACGAAATCTCTGCAATACTTTTCAATATTGTACGCAAAGTACAAACTATGTACCTAGAAACATAAGAAAGCAACGCTGAATGAACAGCTCATCGACGCATTGCTCGCGATGGTCATACTTGCGAGTATACGACCGATGCACGATCAATGCGACGCATCGATCAGCACTTTTAATTCCGCAAAGCCGAGATAACATTCTTGTCGATTTGTTTCAGGCTACTCGGCAGCGGCACTGCTCGCAATTCTTTTCTGCATTCCTTTCGGCCTGAGAGTTCTCATTCACAAAGAAACCGGTCGATGGAGCAATTGGGCCCAAGCTTTCTATCACGCTCATCTCGAACTATTCCTGGGGAACGGTTGCTTAGGTAGGAGCAAGTAAACCTTGCCGGCAAGGGTTAAACGGAGAAGGTTGAGACGCAAAGAATCGATCGTCCTTCCAGGTGTTGGAGTGATGATGCTACTAGCGCTAACCGTGGAACGTTACGTTAGCGTCTGTCGACCTGGTCAGCACACTCGTCCGCTCTGTGGCCCTCCGCACCTGACGGTAGCTCTCATACCTTTGGCAACCTTTCTAGTCTATCTGCCGAGCGCGTTCAAGGAGGAAATTACCACATGCCTCTTGGCATCCGACGGGCCCATGATTTATCAGAAAAGGGAGAATCATTCGTACCTCGACTCGATGTTCTATCAAGTAATCCCATTGCCTGTCCTCTTGGAAAGATTCCGACCGGAGGCACTGGCTTGCCGACCCGTTTCACGAACATGTTTGCACAGGTGTACAAGGTAGTGCTGGAGATCGTTTTCAAAGTGGCGCCGACGATTCTTCTGGCTGCGTTCAATCTCCGGATAATGGTAGTCTACCGGAGATCCTGCGAACGGCGTCGCCGAATGACGCTCTCCAGAACCGCGAGCAACGACGAAGATCCCAGGACGTTCGCGGAAGAAAGGAGGCTGGTGCTCCTGTTAGGCAGCACCAGTATCTTGTTCCTCGTCTGCGTTACCCCCATGGTAATTCTAAACGTCACTGTGAGGGAGAGCAACCTCAGCCACTATCCTTACCAGGTAATTGTTTCGTGCTACATTCGCCGACCGGGAGTCAGATATCTCCCGAGCGTACTCCCCGAGTAGTGCTTTTGATTTCTCGATATCTGTCGTTTGGCGAGAAATTAAAGGTCGGAGGTGGCAGAAGGGCAGCAGGTATAGCCCTAGTCGAGTAGGTCCTACTCATGGACTTCTGCAGGTTCCGACCAACTTTGAGCTGAACCTACGATCCTAGGGTCATGACTATCGATAGCCTCGTACACCAAACAAATGTATATACATTCGTCTCGTTTCCATTTTTCAGGTGTTCCGTGCTCTGGCCAATTTATTGGAATTAATCAACTACTCGATCACGTTTTACATCTACTGCCTATTTTCGGAGGATTTCCGAAACACCTTGATTCGTATCCTCCAATGGCCTTGGGCGAAGAGCAGTCAAGAAGGAAGAGGATTCCAGATGAAGCGTTACCCCGTCCCGAGGCCGACCACCACCACCACCACGCCGCCGACAACGGCCGTCGCAACACCCGGACATTTAGCTCGAGCCAGCGTCTAGTTCCACGCGTCTCGAACCACCACGCCGCGAGGGTGCCGCGAGGGTGCCGCGAGGGTACGGCGAGGGATTAAATTTTAAAGGGCAAACTTTGCCTAGTACCAGGGGGCACGTCTCGGCGAGCATACATCGATGAATATTGGGCGGGCTCGTCGTTCGTCGTCGACGAGGTTCGCCAGCTTCCAGCGGGGGAATTGTCGTACAATTGTAAAGGCCTCTCTTCCCACGAGCAGTCCACCTCCGAAGTATCGACGCGGAACCGGCTGAGTCGATTACGTGGGTCGTGACCGGCGCGCCTCCTTGAATTACGTATGCGACCGAGTTTAATTAAACCATTCGCGGGCATACTTTCCGCGCGTTCTCAATATCGTTCGAGGACGAACTCGGGGGAACGTGAACGATCGTTTCGCCCTCCGAACTTTCCTCGACGCGAGGCAAGGCGACGTCCTGTGCCGTTTCACCGAAAGACTTTGCGACGTGGTCGCGACCACGGGTGAACTTTTATCAATCGGGTACAAGCTTGTTCTTTTTTATGACACTTCCACGTGACAAGCGCTTCAACCGTGGCTCACTGCGAGCGAAACACGGAGAGCCAACGAGTATACAAATGTATTCGTCATTTAAGCAAAGGAATTTAATAAAGGTGTTCGTGAAAGTCGCAGTGGATGTAGAGTAATTTCGCCAAGAATGAATCGGTACGCAACAAAACGTTACTTCGCGAGCCGAATGCAGGCCCAATCGTTTCAACCCTTCTGTGTGCCACCGAGGGCAACCTTTCGAAGTCTGCCTTTGCCGCCTCCAATTCGGGACCAGGTCGATTTCCAGAAATCCTGCTCAGAACGTTCTACGGTGTCGGGAGCACCTCCAGTTCGTAGGTGTGTAGAACGATGCAGAGGCAATCGAACGAAGGCGACCGAAAATCAATCACCTTCGGATCGTTCGCCGTAAGAATAGCACGGAACGTAGAAGCTGCGGAGGCACGGACGGCGCAGCCAGAACCCGTTCTGTTTTCACTCGCGCTTCTGGCTGCAGTCGATGAAATTTGGGTTGACGAAGAGGGAGCGAGATCGGCGGACCAAGAGGACGGGAGCAAATTTTTGGACAGCGTGGCAGCTAGCGATAGCAGACAGGGTCGTCTATGGTGGGGGCTGCTGTTTGGGTGGGCGTTGCTGGGTCGATACAGGGTGCTTTCGTCGTCGCTCGTGAGGAAAGCGCAACGGAACCAGACGGACACTTGTTCCTTGGCCCCCGCACCCTTCTACGGGGATTACATTTCCTACGCAAAGAGCTTTCTTGCCCCTTCAATTATACCCGTGGGTCGTTTCGGAAGGTCGCGGAAGATCGTGGACAGGTGGCGATCGATGCGAAAAGGTGCTCCCGCTTAATTGCATACTCGTATCGCGAGTTTCATCTCCTTCAACGTATTTTAAGTCGCTTTCACTCTGCGTCCGAAGAAGGCGTTGATAACGGGTCGCTTATGGCTTTCAATTATAATATTTCGTTGAATCTTTCGCGAGAAGGTTGGATCGCAAGCTCGATGCTGCAGGAAGTTTCGACGAGAGATACGCCGGGTTGTAAAGTACGTTTTAAAGGTTTATTAGATCCAGTGTAGATGGCTTTCCAAAGTTGTCCGGGAAGCACCAGTCCCGATGGATAATTGATTCCTGTAGATCGAGGCCGCTCCTTTTTGCTCTATCGTCAGAAAAGTTTCCCGTTGCCGTCGACTTTACGATAGCGCGATGGCATCGGGAGATAAATGTTCTCCTTTATCTTCTCAACAGTTAATTAACTAGCTTCGCGCTGAACTGCGCGCGTATACAGGTATACAACATTTCTTTACACGCGGTTTTATTCGTGTTTCCGGCCAAGTTTTCTTCGGACTATTATATTTATACGTTGCGGCGCGTTAAGGCATATTTGCAAATTCATCGATGACTTCGCGGGGCAACACATTTGCCTTGGAATTCAAATTTCCAATGTTCGCCTAGTGCGGTATCCGCTTGGCAATATTTCATCGCGAGAACGGCATACCATCTTTGCATCGCAGCCCTCGCGGCGTAATCGAAGTTCCGTCCGATCGATTCTCGCCGATACGCGGGAAAAACTATCTCGAACTCGTCCGTGAGATGAGACTTGTCCGTGCGAGACTTGTCAACTGTAAGCACGTATTCGGATTGCACGTGTCGCATACGTGCCGAAACCGGGACCGCGCAAATTGCTCCCCAGTTATGTCCGTGGCTAGCAACCCCCTCCGCTCGATTCTAACGAGGGCATTCTCGCGTTTGTCGATGACAAAACCGATGCTATTTTCGAAAAAGCAGAGATCTGATGTTTCTCTAATATGTGTGTGCACGTCGCGGATGCCCGACACCTTTCTACCCACCTATACCGTTGAAAGTTCCTTAGAAAATTTGTCGAACGTGCTCGGCTGCCGAACGAACGTCGCCACGTTTGTACACTGTTTCGAAAACACTAGACGCGTGCTCGAGACAGGCGAATGGTTAGGAGTGTAGCGTGTAGCTCGAGCTTAAACGTCCCGGCAAGAGATGCAATATTCCACGGCTGGTGCGGCCAAATGGAAGCAACGAGCAACCCTCTGCCGTTCCCGTAGCTTCCTCTCCGATAAGCGGGCACCCTGTCGCGAATCGCGTTACCTCTCGCCTGGGTTCGTCGTTAAAGGTGGACGATTACAGGGGGGCGATAGCTGTCCGAGTTATATACACACGATATTATAAAAGCAACACGGTGCTCGCGAATATGACTTCGTTGCCACCCTCGTTGCGAGGGGGATGCGAGTACCATCGATTCCATCGATGCGACCGATCGCTGATCAACTTCGACTACCTTTGCGTTCCGACGACGACGATCCGCCTTGCTCTTTGCTCTCTTGTCTTCTGCTGTATCGCCCATTCGCGTGCATCACTGGCGACAAGTTAGTTTACCTGGCAGCGCTTTTCAAATAAAGTATCGATGGATGAACGAAACGCTTTGCTTTTTCAAGGGATTCCTATAGCAACGTTCGACGGATAACGGTGCAAGCATTGCTATCAATTTGCTGTCTGGTAGAGGAAGAAAGAGTACGGGTGGAAGAGAAAGAGCGGGGAGGATAGACGGTGCTGTTTTCACGAGTAAACTGATTCTACTCTATCGAATCTATCGGGCAGAATGCTGACTCCGCTTTTCCGTTTGCGCTCTCTCCGCGCTTCTTTCCGTCTTTCCCCGGCGTTTATTCCACGTCGACCGCCTTTCTTTCCGATCCAGAGACGAAGATGCGGCGCTTTGCGGCGAAACGCCGATAAAGAAACATTACATCTCTGTTAGCTCGCTAGACACTGCTCGTCCCATCGAAAATTGGAGAAGTAACCCCCAAGTTGTAAGTTGTAAAATGAAAACACGAGTGCGATTTCGTTAATTTCCTTTCCCCAGTACAATTGTTTGCAGTCCATACGCGCCACGTCGCGCACTGAATTACGGTCAATTTGCCGGACGTGGCAGCTCCTCTGCCGATAATGGACGACAGTCCATAAAGCACGGGCGAGCAACTTGGAGAACGTGGTGACTCACAGGCTGCGATGCGTAAACACACCGAGGGTACCGATTTCGTGGAAAACAGCCAGGGAACCCGAGGGCGCGCAATGGATAATAATCATTACGGTCGAATCGTGCAAGCGTCAGGACGGCATACGGCAATTGCTCGGCATTATTAATGCACAGGAGGCTATGAATAATAGGGGAAAGTACCAGGAAACGCGTACGTTCTCGCGTGTTGTGGCTTATCGCGAGACTCAGTTGCCGGGCAACCTTGATGGCCGTGCTGCTGCATTTTCTCGATTCGTTTTCCGTGTGCCGCCCCGTCGCAGGTAAAAGTTCGACCCGGCTCAAATACCGTAGCTTCTTCTCGCGTGGAAGCCACATCGTCGAGCAAATCGTGCTCTTTTATTCGAGAGGTTACCCATCGAACCGATTACCCGTCTGCCGGTTTCGGGGCTAACGATTCGAAGCTAATCCTTGGCTGCTCGATTGCGAAAACCGCTAATCTTGCGCGTCGATATTGGAACGTAACTCTGCGTAAAGTAACGAAGACTACGGACACTGGGCCATCAAGGCAATACCGATTTTCGCACCTTGTTCGTTCAGAAGAAAAAAAGCGAACCACTAATCTGGAATAAATATGTAAATACGAATAACTGGAATAACGATTTGTTAATGGCGAGCAAGCTGGAAAAAAGTGTTTGCCGCGTGCTGCACGCAGAGAAATATACATATGTCGGTTTTTTCAAGATGAAGGGCGCGCACTGGCAGTTCACTCCCTTGTTCTCGTTTAGTCCGAATCGTGCCCAATTTCCATATCTCGCTGTTGTCTTGATCGCGATAAAACGACTGCCCCGGGTTTAACGCGAAGAGTGTCGCTCTCCGTGGAATCCCTGGTTGGGGTAGCGAAAGAAAGGGGAGAGAAATCAGTCGGGTAGTAACGTGATATCTGACAATAAGAGGCAAGGGAATACATTGTTCGTCTCGCGGTCGCCGAATATACGATATTGCACGATATTTTTGTCGCAATAGCGATGCTCGTAAATCATCAACGAAATCTAAAATTACCTGCTACCCGAACTGGAACTGGAACGTGCACTCTTAGTCCATTCCGAATTAAATTTCAAAGTTCTCCGTTAACGTTCGGATCGACTGCACCGAATGTCCCTATTCGCGTTCGGTTCTCCGTTCGACCGAAAATGCGACGACGCGATTGAAATGCAACCCGATAGACACTCGGGCCGGCGATACGTAGGAGAAAGAATCGAGTCAGTGACAGCGGCGGGGGACTCGATTACGAGGTTGGTGGAGGAAGATATCGATTCGCTCGAAATTTCGACAAAAATAGTAATGCCCGTTGGACAGATTGGCGACAAGGAGAATCGCGGTTCACTATGAACCAGAAAGATTTGATTAGCTCGTTGCATTCGGCAGTTCAGTTACCCAGCATCGCTAGGTTCGACAAGGGTGCGTGGAAAAGAACGGGGATCGCCTTTGTCGCTTCGAGAAATAGTTTCTGGTCTTAACGGAGTTCGTAACTTTATCAACAAGCTATTAGTCATTCTTACAGCAACACAAACGGATGCGTATGTTTGTTCGTCCGCGGGGCTATAAGTAGAACAGGGAGGAAACAAGATGAACGGTACGTTCATTATTCAATGGACGCGACTTTGCCGAAGTAAGGGTAAACACGGAAGAATGTCCGGAAAAATGTCGAGAAGTAGCGGAAGTGTCATCGCGGGATAACAGACTGCGATCAACCGATGTACACAATTCCGAAATCAGGGTGACTAAACCACCCGGGTAACGAGCCCTTCTGCGCGGAACCTGACGAAAGTAGGGTTGCGAGAAAAGATGAAGAAGCGAAACGAAATCTCGTTGGAATAATCAACGGATTCGGAGCGGACGAAAATTCATTCGAAGGTAAATGGAAGTAAGTGCACCGCGCCGAAAGGAGAAGAGAGCGAAGACGGTCGGGTTTGAAGAAGGGTGGTCTTGCCCCGCAGCATCGGGAACAGTGGGACGAAAGCAGGGAGCACCGTGGTATTTGGGGTACGGGGAGAAGAAGTTCAGGGCGAAAGGCGCGGAGAACGTTGCGATCCGGTGAGGCGACGAGGACGACGGGCCGGGACAGGACGGCGGGGGTACGATCAGGGTGCGAGGAGGGTCGAAGGGGAAGCGAGAGAGGACGAGCGAGGAGATACGACAGAAAAGAAAGAGAGTACGTACTCCGGCGAGAGCGGTGGTTCGCGCTTGCGCGAATCAGTAGCTTCGCGCTGGCACGTAAAGCATCGGTGAGCCAGTCTGACGCCAGGCGCCGCGACGCTATGACGTCACTGGTCCGCGTTCTTTCGCAAATCGTTTCTGGTCAGCGCAGCGGTGAGAAATCATGAATGAGCATCGCCGCTTCGAAGCCCCGACCGATTCTCGCAAGCTCGAATCCCACGAGGCCGCCAGGGGAATTGCCCTGCTCGACCGAATCATAGACCGGGCCGACCCATCTCTCTGCGTGGGTAGCACGAGGCCCGCATTCGTGAAATGGAACGGACCTAGTGCCGCGACTGGCTACGTCTCTGCAACGCCACCACTTCCGTCTAGCATCTCGCGTCTGCGAACCGTCGAGTTCCCAGCAATTTCTTCCGCTCCTATCCGTTTCGTTTCCCGATCAACGTTTCACGCGACTTCCCCCGCGAGCTTCTAGTGATGCGAAAGTCCGATCGGGCAACCTCCAGGTCCTTTCTTTTCGCGCCTTATCTCCCTTTTCCGATTCTCTGCACATTTTTCCCCCTTGGCGCGAAGGCACATTTTGCCCTTGCCAGCAGGCGACAGAGAGTTTAGCTGTTTCTGTTCACCTTGATCGCCGATGAAGCGTGCGTCGGAGCTCGATTTCGGTCACACGGAATACGTAATTGGTGTAAAGCTAACTTGTTCGAAGCAGCAGTTGACGCGATAATACCCGCGTTGTCTACTTGCCGCCTGCGTTCGTGCATCATTTATAATGCACACGGCTCTCGTTCGTTCTGGTACGCCGCGGGACTTTCCAATCCTTTGAGTGGCATGCCAGGGGCTCGTCTAGCCCCCGGTACAGAGTTCCACGATCGCGATCGCAACGGGCGAGACCAGTTGATTCCGGACGATTGGTCTCGCTGTCAGCGAGTTCCAAGCGTATCTGCTGTCCGCTCGTCAAACTAATCTTGGCGCGATAAGCATCGATTCGCGTTAAGGATGCGCCACGTAGATGAAATGTGCAATAGACTTTTGAACGAAGCAGCGCGTCAAGAGTGCTCACCTTCCGTCTTCGACTGCCTCGGGGAATATGGTCCACTGGAGCACGAATCGTTCCCCGATCCGATCCGGCCGATAGCGATATCGGACAATCAGTGTACCACCATGCAATTATTGTTCCCAAATTCTCGATACTTCACCCTCGGCCGAATTTACCATACGGTTCGACAGCAATTCGTAACTCCTTGCAACCTTTGGTAAATGTAGGAGGAAATTCCCCTCTTGTGTAACCCACAACGAGTAGCGTGCCTATTTCGATCTGTCGCTTAAATTTCGAAACGTCCAAATTGCATGCGACGTTCGTGTACCCGTAACGTTTTGTACAATCACTCCTCTCTCTCTCTCTCTCTCTCTTGCTCCGCACACTTTTGCCGGAGCACGCGCAAGATTCGCTTCTCGATCGAACGAATTCCTTCGCGATACGCAAAATTTCGTTCGACTCTGCATTAGTTGCAGTCTTCCCGAGTCGACAAAGTGAACATGTCGGGTTGCACGTACTGAATAGACGGCTATGTCCCTTTCAGCCACAAATTAAATGACAACCCAGAGGGTTGAAGAAAAGCGCTTCCCTAAGCTCCTGCAAAGGAATGAACGAAAGCTGAACGAGGAGCGAAACTCATTAACAAGACACTTGCCATCTTTCGCTCGCTCCCTGAAAACGTTTCCTCATTCTTTTTTGAACACTTGGCAATACCATAACGATTGTCGAAGCCACCAAGATAAAATAGACATGCACGCATGGTCGCGTGTTAACATTGCTGTCGCGCATTCCTCCATTTAAATCCGGGTTTCGAAGCAACATTTCGGACAAACAAACGCCGGAACGACCAAGCGCGAAGCAAAGAATTCGCTTCTCTCGCGAATATACATACATACCGTGGCGAATTTATTTTCGAATGGACCACGATCCAGGCGTGCTACAATCGCGAGTTGGACACGCGCCCGAAAGAGTAGAGTTTCGTTACGGCGAGAGCAATGTTACAAAATACGATCGGTCGCGGCGATACGCGAAATATAAAATAAAAAGTCCGGCAGAGAAATTTTTAGAAGGGTTTGCAGATAATCCCTGGCGGCCGGCTTCGAAGTTGCGAAGGAAAAGTGAATCGAGCGGAATGGGATCGAAATGATGTCTGCAATGACGCGAAACCAACTTTTTCAGACGTCTATCTGGGACGAAGCGACGCACGAGTACTTTGAGCGCACCAATATAAAGCAGACGTGCTGGAACCAGAGAGTACTCCAGAGCGATACGAAATTTTGTCCGCGCCGGATGCGCCGAGAGTAAATTGAATCAATTAAGAGCACCGTCCTCGAAGGTTCGGTCGTGCCAAACGACAAAGTTTCCCGAAGCGCGGAGAGTTAAGAAAAATTAAAGGTACCGCGTTTCGCGCAAGACTGCTCGATCCATCTGACGAGATCGAGAAAGGTGTTCGCGCGTCGAAACGAGTTCGATCTGCGATCTAGGATCGGTAACTGACTCGAAGGGATAGCCAAAGATGCGAAGCGATTTGTAAAACTGTTTGAAGATCGAAGAACGGGAGCTGGGGAAGCGAGCGGCAAAGCGTAACTTAGAAAGGGACTCTATCGAGAAACATGGGGAAGAAGAACAGCAAGCTGAAGCAGGATACCATCGATCGACTGACGAGTGACACGTATTGTGAGTATCGACAGTCCTACCTTTAAGTCACAAAGACACCGCGGTCTTCTTTTCATCTTCTTCTTGCACCTGCGACACGGAATGCAACCGTTTCGGTCAAAATTACGGGAGAGCATATTTGTTGGAATCGTGAAAACTCTGATGATTTCATCGACTATCTTGCGCAACGTCGTTCACCAATCGCAACCGTATCAAACCTAGATTTCATTTTACCTTCTTGCATCGAACGCTGACTCAATACCTAGACAACTGCTGGCACGTTTCACGCGTTTCGTCTATTTTTCAATGCGCTTCGACCGATATTTAACGTACTGTCGTAATGCATCGTATCGAAGGTAACGTAATAGCCAGCAGATACATATGTACGTGTATGGAAATTCTCCGCGACGACGAAGCCGGGCAAAATATTTTCGTGTCCCCTCAAGATACATACATACATAAATGCATCTCGTTGCACGAAATTCGTCCATCGCGGGGAAGTATTTTTCCAACTGACCTGCTCGAATCACCTCGTTCAGAGAACGCGTACAGTTTACGGTCTAGATGTTTTCAAGCAGCCCTCTTCGCGATTTGCCAGCCAATAGTGATTCGGATGTACATTGGGACTGTTCTAGTAATCTTGCCCAATGTTTCGATTTACCATCGTTCAATCTTCCAAATTTGCTCTCCTTTACACGAGTACCTACATAAATGATGTCTAAACATTCGGCCTTTGTTTAAAAACGATCTCGTATCGAAAAGTATTGCTCAAATAGAAAAAGAAACACGGGGGTAGAGAAACGGAGAGTAACCCGCGTTGGTTCAGCCGACTACTCTTGTCTAGAGTCTAATAGAGCTTGCTCGCTGCGCGAAACAATGCCCCTTGTTAAACTTGCAACGTGTCTGCCCCGATGTTTCCTTTCATTGCACCTCAGCCAGGCGCCACCTTTTCTTCAAAATAACAGCTTAAGCGCCACGCACTTTATCGTGGAACGTCGCGTCGATCAAGATATTCTTCTCTTCCTTCGTCGTCGGCGGCGCTATAAAAACCTACGTCGTTGGCCTCGAGGAAGTGTCATGGAGGGAAATGGAGGGAAATGAAGAGAATTTGCGAGATTCGATTCCGAGAACGAATCGGAATCGGAAGAAACTGGAGCGCTACAAGAGACGAATCGACGCTCAATAATATATATACGAGATGTACGGAGAGGTAGAAAATGGTCGAGCGGAAAAGTTATTGTTATTTGTGGGCGACGTTCGATGCGTCGCGACGGATGTACATATAGCCTTTCCAACTCGTGGATCGAGCCGCGTTATTAACGCCGCGCTATCGTCTTGCATTTCACTAGTTTATACCTCATACGAGGCACACGTTCGCACGAAACCATTAAGCAGGCGAGCAGGTGGGCAGGCCGATTTTTTTCATTGCGTCTACGCGACGTGTTATCCGATTTAAGGGAGTTTCCGCGACAAAGTTATTGCTTACCCCTACAACGTCATTACCGCCACGAGTACCCGCGTATCGACCTTTCGCGATCTCCGACTCTCGAGCAGGTCTCATAAACCGTACGTAAGTTCTTTCGCATAGCATTACTCACCGTTATCCTCTTTCTTACACGTTCGATAAGAAAAGGCAATTATCTTTTTTAAATACATCGTTTGGACGGACCATGCGAGCCGTGCTTCCTCGAAGTTAGAGTTGCCACTTCCAGTTCCAGGACCAGAAGGTCCTCGGCAATTCGGAGCGGAAAGCGACGAATTTCCAATTCCACGTGCACCACGTTACTATTTTACAGCGCAGTGTCTCCCTATAAACCGAGCGCTTCTTTCTCCCTGTCCGTGGTCGATGTCGATGCCACGAACCCCTCTATTATTTATTCGATTCGCTCAGCCGGACGTAAGACGTATCGTTTGCACCATCGTCGAGACAGTCGTCCGCGCGACGCTCTGCTCCGGAACAATCGATCCCGATGCCTTTCCACGCTTCGTCCAATGCTTGCAGGCCTCACCGACACGGTGGTGTTCTCCCTGGTAGCCACGCTTTGGCCATTCCTTTCGTCCCAACTTTATCGCTAACGTTCTCGGGTTTTTCTCCATAGCAAACAATTGCTTATGAGTTTACGCGTCGCCATCAATTTCTTGGAGTGGCAATTTTGATACGGCAAGCACCGTCTCGCAGAAGTTCTGCGGAGTCGTTAGCATGCGGCTTACTTGCTCCGCTGCACGATCATGGCAGGACTCGATGGAAGGTGGCAATTAGCCGGGAAAATGAAATATCCGTCGGGTGGAATAACGAGAGGTAGCGTACGAGTTGCTAATGGACCCGAAACGGACGAAACGAATCAGCGAGGCATAGACAGGACACCTCGCATCGCTCGTCAGATCCGTTTAATCGGCCCTCGGGTCGGTTAATAGCCTCGATTGACGCGAGCATTCGGAGTTACGGCATTTTCGATCATCGAGTCGAACGCTACCGTGCTGCGTTTCCGGTCGACGTACTTGCAACGAATTGGTTTTAATTTCCCCCCGAGGCTGTACGGAGAGAATGAACCTCCCTTGCTTTACCCTGGAGATTTCGCTCGACTCCTCTGCGTGTTGCGTCCCCGAATGTTCCAGCGAATAGCTTTCCCTCGAATACACGCGACGGAAAGGAATGGAAAATGTCCAATTTCACGTGCAAGGTGTTGCGACTCGAGAAGAGGACGGTTATTAACGTAGGACTATCGTCGAATGCGTTTCAGCAGTTGGTAAATTCGCGATCTTCGAAGGACGCGAAAACTCCCATCGTTCGTGCCTGCCAAAAGAGTACGACACGCGTTTCGCCATATCGCTGACTTATTGTTGGACAGAAAATCGCAGGTCGTTTTCGTGCCCCGCAATCTGGAAAATCGGAATACATTGAGCCGGCGCGCAAAATGCGAGGGAGAACAGTTAACGCGTTTCGCTGTAATATAATGGGTAACGAGCATGTGAGGTAATGGCGCGTGCCCAATTGTTACCCCTTAACGACCTACTGAAAGAGTTTAACGCGCTAGCATCTACCTAGATAATTGCTAAACATTTCGAATTAGAACGCCTGTCCCAAAAGCACGGATAAAGAAAAGAAATCAGCAATTAAGCCTGCATTCGCAAATCCGGACAAGGGCAAAGAATACCATTGATACTCCGGTAGCACGTGTAACCTGAAACTAATGCATCTATTAAGGTTACCTTCCACTGTCCTCGATAGACGACACTTCGCAAACTAGCTTCGTATAATTGTACAACAACTCGAGGTATCAACGCCTCGGACATTGATCCCTCCCCCGTTCGAGTCGACCAGTGGATACGACTGAACAAGTTATGGAACACCGTGCACAACATTGTGCGGCGGAAAAAAAGAACGGAAGCGTTTCCACCTCGGGCAACTGGACAGATCGACTGGAAAAGATGAATCGAGCTGCGAAATTCAGTTGCAAGTATTGAAACGAGTATGGAAGATTTATCAGGGGCGGTACAGCTTCTCCGTGTCCGACGGGATTACCCGCGGTGCGTGACAGGTGAAAAGAACAAGCGAGGCAAACGCGACGGGCCGGTCGAACTTCGCGTTTATTAACGTCGCTGTACGCTGCTCCAATTCCATTTTCCAATTTCCGCGTACATGCTCAAGCATGCGCAGCTAACTTTTGCTGGTTGTAATCGTGTTTTCCCGAGCGTTACGGCAGTCCCTTCGATGTACTCGAAACGCTATTGTACACGAAACACGGCCGAGAAATGATCCACTACGCGTGGTTAAAATAGGCATCGACAGAAAAGGACAAATAGTAAATGGCGAGCAGAAAATACGGGAACGCGTTCGGACCATATGCTTCTCATGATTACGTATTCCCCTCGAGGAGCGTTTCCCTCTTTTCCTGTACACATATGCATGCACGTACATCGACTGCTGCTCTACGCGTTACGTATCGTTCGCCTGGAACCCGAGCACTTTTCTGATTTCCATCGGATCAATTCGTTTCTGCTTTCTAAAGTAACGCTGCGCGCCGCGTCGAATCGAATAGCCCATTAAAGAACACCGCTTTCCGCTACTCCAAGGATCATCCTTTTCGAAACGCGGCCAAATACTACTTTCAGATCGTACTTCCCCTCGAGTCCACTTCTGGGAACCGAAGTTTTCCCTCTTGGTTCCAACCGTGTCTACCTTTTGCAGAGAAACCTCATCGGTGAACTGCACAAATTATGAAAAATATTTTCATCGTTTCGTCGCAAAGATTCGTGTAAATTTCTTTTTCGTCGTTGCAAGTACCTTTCTCGTATTTTTCTCGTTCATCGAAATTGAAGGAAAATTGAACAAGCAGTGCATTTTCCGACTCACCAAGGGTAGGCGAGCTCGTTGGGGAATTGGAAACTTGTTCGTCGGAAAAGACGACCCATCGAAACGATCGTTTTTCGAAATGCATAACGGGGAATTCATTCGCCGGTCCGCCATTAGGGTAGTTCGTTATCTCGGTGAATCCAAGATGCTCGTTATTCCTTGAAAATTATTCGACGGCACTCGAAACGGAACGAGGACGGCGGCATATCGCGACTCCTAAGACTTGCGGCGCGATGGTAATATCGGCGAATATTCCAAGCGATCCTCTCGACCTTAGCCAGCTTTCCAGGCAAGCTTTTGCCAGCGTTCCGCTCCTTCGCCCCCTTGGACGAAAGTCGGCGGATCGGGGGTTAGAAAAGCGGCCGTGCTTCTCGTGCCACGGCCTTTGTCCCGTGAAACGAGAGATTTCCAGGTTTATTACCGGAACGAAAGACGAGATGCTGTACCCACCAGCGCTACTATCAGCGGGAACGAAGCGCCGGCAAATGAAAATAACGAGAGGCGAATGGAAGGTACGCCGCGTAAAATAGAGAGCTCGTTTTAAAGAGATAACTCGACCTTTTGTTCCTCGCGTGCCTTTCTAATTCGACCTCCATCGAGCTTCGGTTAAACTGTTAAACTGTTACGCGATCGATAATCGCCGTCCACGCATTTTTCGCCACGACCGGCGCCAACGAAAATTATCGACTCGCGTTGCCGCACGCTTTACGTCGGATGAATTCAACGGCAGAACGGCGACATTGATCCGCGACAAAATACGCTTTCTGCCGCGTATTTGTCGATCGAGGAAGCGACGGCGATGGAATAGCATTCAGTCGCGAGATGCGCGAGATCGTCGGAAGAACGTTGGACGGATGTACGCGCGACGTAACGCTTCGCAAAGAGCCACTCGAAAGTAGCCCGATGCCAACAGCTGTCGCGTATACACGGGGGTATCAATTATTCGTTGGATCGTACAGTCGTGACGTACAGCGAGGTATACGGTGGCGGCTACGTGGCTGAAGTGATCGTTAACCTCTAATACCGTTTCCGAACCATCCACGTTTAACTCTCCCACCGCTGACACTTCACCCCGTGACTGCGAGCCTCGTCGTTTCACCCTCGCGACATGACAGCGACGCGACGCTCGCACATAATCCGTTCTTAATTTCGAACTGATCTGTCTCCATTGTTCTCCTCCCGAATAATCTGCTGGAAAGCCGAGCTGCTGAAAATCGTGTCAACACACGGAATATCCAATGAACAACGACCGACGACACGTGACGCGATTTCGCATCGCGACACTCGTATCTTAATTGCGCCCCGTTTCGAAATTGACGGATCTCGATATAGTTGGGGAAACTCCGCCTGTTCCCAGAGAGCATCGTACCTTGCGCAACCTCATCGGATACCGTGGATTTCCTCGTGGAATTAGATATGGAACTACACACGTTCCAGCTAACGATTCCAAAGCCAACGATTTGGACCTCTCCAAACATTTAACGTTTGCGCAAAATTGTATGCTCTCGTCTGGATGTTTGCGTGCCGTGCTCGAAAACTATGTGCAATTTTATCGAAGGTTATAAATGTTGAGCACTATCGAAGCAACGTGCCAGAAAGATTATGCATGCCCGGTTTGTCAAAAGGAAAACTTAAATAGTTATCGAAGAAACCGACTTTCGTGCGATGCGTTGTCTTCCAGGGCTATCCATACATGTACGACCAAGGTGTTTCCGAAATCGTGGTACAATTAGAAAAGACAAATTGGACGGGGTAAAAATGTGGAGCGAAATCTCGATTTCACTGAACTGTTTTATTCATCCATCGAATTGATTAAGAGTAAACACCTTGGCGACAACATTGCGCGAATTCTATCCTATTTTAGATATCGATCAATTTCTAAGGGAGGACATTTTTCAGGCAAAAAGTCTGCCACGTAAATACGACCGTGATAACGGCCATCAGTGAATCTGGAGCGCAGTTATTTTTCACGTCCCACAAACGACGAAAATTGTAGGCCGCACGTTCCGTTGCTAAGCTTGTCCTTTTCTGGACGTTATTTCTTTACTCGTAATCGTAAACTCCATTCGTACGACACGTTTTTATTTTTAATTGCTCGTTAAATCGGCGTCCTGCGAGGACACTTTTGAACAAGCCTCGCTTTGACGTTACTGCCGAGAGCACTCGATTAAAACGGATTTCGCACGTTTCTGTTTCAGTTACGGAGAAGGAGATTCGACAATGGTGAGTCGCCGAAACCTAGATCGAACCCCTCGATCGCTATCTTGGATCAAACGAATGCGCCTCGTCAGGATTCTGCCGGGAAATCGATTCTTCTATCTCGACGCCGATAAAACCGTCGAACGCTGTCGCGTGATCGCGTCCAACGTAAATTCCATCGTTGATTTCCGATACGCGGGAGTTGGGTTGCGATAGATGAAATTAAACGTCGCGAACTTCCCATTCCCGGCGAATAAACTTCTAATCGTATTCAAAAACAATTTCCGCGTGCTCGCGCGACCGTAAATTTCGTAAATACGATTAAACATACCCTGGAGTCCGTCGAATAGTTACGCCCATCAGATTCTCCAACTCTGTTCACGCGCCTTTCAATATGTCCGTTCGCCCGGGAAATGTTCAATCAAGATTTGTTGAAAAAGAGGCAGATTCCATCGCCTCGATAACTCTGGCGACTGTTTGTTTAGGCACAAAGGATTCCTGAAGGACTGCCCCGATGGTTTGCTGACGGAACAGGTATGACCTCGTTTCAGCTGGCACGTTAATTACATGAAAATCGATACGCACGAAGGAAGTTGGAAGATAAGAGTGCCTGTTGCGTGATTTCAGGGTTTTATAAGGATCTACAAGCAGTTCTTTCCCCAAGGCGATCCGTCGAAATTCGCCACGCTCGTTTTCAGAGTGTTCGACGAAAACAGCGTAAGTCCAGTAACAGATTTTTTCTCCCAGGCATCTTACTATCACTGTCTTCGTTCTACGATAGGCGGCATGTTTTATAAGACAGTCGGAAATATTGTAAATTGGGCAAAGGGTGGCGATGAGACGAGGGAAGAGACCAAATGGGACGGAAGAAGAATAACGGAAGAAAATTTCATCATTGTCGTATATTATTTGTTGCGCGTTGTATTTTTGTGGATTTGTTACGGGGTTGATAATTCATAACGATACCCAACCGAGAATTAATGAACGATAGGTGACAGTTGGAAACTTGCTCCGGCAACTTTCCAACAGCACCAACAGCTCTTCGATTCATTAAACCGAACGATCCATCGTGGAAGTGACGTTACAGGTCGCTAGAATTTTCCGCGTCAATTTAAATAAAAGTCAGCGGGGTATTCGTATCGGATTTTATTGATCAACTACAGACTGCCGTGACGATTGTTTTGCAGGACGGCGCGATAGAATTCGAAGAGTTCATAAGGGCGCTCTCAGTGACGTCCCGCGGCAACTTGGACGAGAAACTGCTCTGTAAGTTATCCCAACTAATCTCGCTCCTCGAAGTTTCCCCGAAGCAGGAAGCAGAGAACACAATCTTCTCTGAAATTTCGAATTGGGCATGCGTTCGTTTTTCTTCGCACTTGCGAGAGTGAGAATAAATATGGCTACAAGAATTTCGCGAATGCGATACCAAGTCTCCGTTACCTTCGGGAAAAGTATAATGGGGCGACTCGCGTGGCCATAAGATCGCAGATTGCAGGAAAAAACGGCATTGTTTCTTTCTTATTTCCAGGGGCGTTTCGACTCTACGACGTGGATAACGATGGTTTCATTACACGGCAGGAGATGTACAATATCGTCGACGCGATGTACGAGATGGTGGTAAGTGAATCACCCCCAACCGGGGTGCACCGCGCACAGACGACTTTCTGTGAAAGAAAAGGCCACCCTTTATCGGCTGTTGATTTACAAAAACTCGACTTGTCCTCGAAAAATCGTGGAGGCAAAAATATGGTGGTCAGTTATGGTTACAGTGGAAAGAATGGCACGATGCAATTATTTATTTAATTATTTGCTCATTTAACGGGTGGAGACTCTTTGTGTACCATGGTAACGTACGATTAAATTATAATACAACCTTAGTCTAAATTTAAATGGTAGGCTTGATGTAGAGAGTTGGCATTTGCGATATCTTACTGTTCTTATTAATCTGGACCATAGGGTGTCAAGGATTATAATTCGCTTTTGAAAATTATACGAAGTCTACGTTGAACAGGGGAATATTCTTAAATGCTTTTATTAATCACTATCGATTATAGCGGGCGGTTTCGCCGTAAATAACGATTCGCGATCCCGCGTTAATTGCATCTCTTAATTGCGTCGCTGCTTCCCGTTCCTTTGAATGCACGCGCGGTGCAAATTATTTTCCTGGAATTTTGCGGCTCCTCGTCAACGGGCATCATTGTTTTCGTCAATTGTGTCCACTTCGGTGAGTTTCCACGCTAAAATCGATACGCTCACCGTCGCTCCGTCCTCTAGTTTCGTATAAAAATGCGGAAAAGTTTCGACTGGCGCGTTTCCTCGCCGAAAGGGGTCGCCATAAATTTCTTCGGGGACAGCACTACCCCTACGATCGGTCTCGAAGTGCCTAGAAAATCATAATCGGACGTTTCCCGATTCGAAGATAATTATTCTGCGGGTCAAACGTGACAAACGTACAGCGAATAGTGGCTAACGATAATGGTATCGATTAACGAGAACCATTTGGGGGGGGGCGGTCAGTCGTGCGGTCAAAGGAACGAGCTCGCGGTACAAATTCAAAAAGAGGATCACCAGATTCTTTTGCGGCACTCGATACGAATTTCAATTTGGGGGCGTTCAAGCTCGGGGACAAAATTCTAAAGGCGACTTTGTACGTACCGATAATCGTTATCCGATAATAGGACGGTTTACTTTGGACGCGAGAGGTGAATGCTCGCAGCACTCTTGCCATAGTTATTATTATTATCGGTATCGGCCTCGCCAAATTTATAGACAGCCAATATCTCCTTACCTTAATCGCATCTGTAAATTTCACGCAGCTTCTTCCCTCTAAGAGCGCGCTGCGGAAAACAGTCTCGTTAAAAATTAACGGAATCATGTTGCATCGCCTCGGGTTACACGCTTTTCCATCGACTGCGAGCACTTGGCCACGAGCTTACGATAATAATGAACCACGCTATTTTCACTGTCGATGCTCCTATCAAACGCTTCGCTGCCACAAATAACAGATTATCCATGGTGGCTGGGCGACGAGCAAATTGCTCCGCGTCGTCGCGCCGTTGATTCAACGATAGTCGCGAAGTTTCACCGTGTCAAAGTCCGCGCTAATTAACGGCCGGTTGCAGAAGTTTCTCCCCATCGGAATGTTTCAGACGACGCGTAACTTTTTTGGGGCGAACAAGAAATCCGAGGTTGTTAGACATTCGTTTACTCGAGGAAGAGCAGAAAGACGAGGGAAAAGTGAGTCGCGTTTTATGGCCGAGTACTCGACACGAAACGAAACTCGGTCTCGTTAGTTGGTCGCGCCGCAGAATTTGTACGGGCACGTTGTTCGCAAACTTCAGCGCGCAATTTTAGTTGAAAGAAAAATAGACCGCGACATTGAAAATGAACGGATAGCCAGAGTTTGGATAGATTAATTTACGAGTCGGCGAGTTATCCGTCTTAACGGAAAGTTATACACGGCGTCTGAAGTAAATATGAACCTTTTTTGTTCAGAGGTACATATACGGCGTCGCGACGCCGCGTTGATCCTCCGGGGAGATGGTACGTCGCGCAACCGGAACGAAGCCGCGGGAAAAACGGGACACCGACGGGCAAAGGAATACATAACTTCGTCGGACAATTCCTTTGGACCAACGCGCACCGCTGCAGCCCAACTTTGAATAAATGTTAAACGCGATAGGCCGTGTATTCCTGCGAAACGGGCGCGTGTATGCCAGAAACTGGAACAGTAACGCAAATATTGTAGGGAACGTTGAGGTAGCCGCTTTTCACCCGAGGCAATGCGAATGCAACATCCGTCTGCGTTATCGTAGAGGCGTTTAATTCAACGCGTGGAAATAGCCCGTTTACCGTGCAGGTGTACGATTAAACGATTATCAACGTTGCAATCGTGCGTGCACACGATTAGACGTTACGCTTGGACGATTGCGATTTTCCTTTTTCCAAAATAAAGCTGAAATTGGGTATCTGCTCCCCTGTCGTAAGAATCGTTGCTACATTTTATAGAATCGCGCGAGTGGCAGAGTTCCAAGGCAACGGGCAGCGTTGAAAGAGATCCTAATAAATCCGATTGAATGTCGAAAGAGATCCTGGGGGCCGGCTGGTGGACGATACGAAGAACCTGCGGGTGGTTGTATCGAACTGCTTCAGAATGTACCCCGCCGCCCTGGCTCTTTATTTAAATACTTGTTCGCGGCAACACGAAATCCTCGAATTAACTCTTACAGATATACGACTTTTTATTTCTACCAAAGGAAACGAAATACATACCCTTTACCTAGTTGCACGCTGCTCTTGAACGCAATTAAACTCGACCGATAAGCGCCGCTTATCTGCTATTCAACTGCATACGTATCGTCGGGAAAGAGGTCAATTTACTTCCCCCGACTGTACCCTTGCCCCTCGTCGAGAGGAGGGGTGATCGATAGTTCGCGGCGCATCCCTTTCACCCTGGCCCAAAATTGCTCTACTTTCCCAAGACTTTGGGACTCGAGACTGTCTATGAGTTTTTCTGAGAAGAGCGAGAGGGTAGGAAAGGGGGCTAATAGATCGGTCGGGTGGTGTTCCAGGGACAACAGCCGCAAGCGGAAGACGAGAACACGCCGCAGAAGAGGGTGGACAAGATCTTCGATCAAATGGACAAGAACCACGACGACAAGCTCACCTTGGAGGAATTCCGGGAGGGTAGCAAAGCTGATCCCAGGATCGTGCAAGCATTGTCGCTTGGAGGCGAGTAACGGCAAGCTCCCTCGAGATCGGGCGAATCCTTCATCATTTTATAGAGAACGATCGTATCGTCCCCTCGCCTCGATCCGATCCCCGAAACCGATAGACGAAAGAATCTATCGTTCGAACAGATAATCGAAACGAGTGATCTCGAGATGGCTCCCCGTTAACTATGCTGCCCTTCGTACACGCATACGGAGGTACACGTACAAATCGCAATGTACTCTCTCTCTCTGTTTCCCCATCCCTTTCTACCTATGCTCCTGCGGATCCCCCTCCTCTTACCTGCCATAGCTTGTCTAGTCTTTTTATCTTTGCACAATTTGTTCGAAATATTGTGCAACAGCGTTAATAGAGACGTAGAAATTTCGTATATCGGCCTAGTAGCCCGTTTTCTAGATCGCTGTATTCGGTCGAACGCTCGGCTGTTTTTGTATGAACGACACCGAGGAAGGATGGTAAGATTGTGAAAATCTCATGCCAGTAGAAAATGTCTTTAAAGCGAGAACCGACATCGACGATCACAGCAGGCAAGTGCCGGTAGGTGTTCGAATAATATACAAAATAGCCCCATTTAAACTACTCGGTAAAGAAGTTTCAGGATCGTGGAAAAAGGAAAGCTCGGTGCTTCAATTTTTGTAAAAGAGGGAAAAAAGAAAGGAAATGGTACCGTCTCCTTCGTCGTTCGTACACCAAACTCTTCTCAATGGTACACAAATTTTCGCCGTATCTTATACTCCGTAACAGGAAGCAATATCTAGACGATCTTATATCATATAGAATTGTAAGAAATTTCTACGCTAGTGTCGGACTACGCTCTTAACAAATACACGTATATGTATAACGTGGATCTGTGTATGCGATACGGGTAGTATGCGTACCTGTATGCGTGTCACGTTCGGCTACGCCTTTGGGCAGACGCTTCGAACTGAAATAAAATCGACGACAACCCGAACGCTCCTCTCGCGAAGAGACTCGTTCAGCCTCCAGCGAGCGCAGCCTCTCTCGTCGCTCGAACATTAGCAATAATCGAACAACTTTGTTAGCGCAGTTAATAGAAAGTTTTAAGCGGATGGACGAGCATTGGAACCCAGCCGATTTTTGCCGGAGCGAAAATTTCGTGACATCGTTAGGAGTTGGTGTGTAGATTGAATTAGGGGTCCTAACGCTTTTTGTCAACTATCCGTTTCCCTCGTGGCTTCGATGCGTCGAAACATTTCAGTGACCCGCGGGTCGTTTAATTAACTCGCCCGGCAGGCAAAAGCTGTTAAGGGGAGACGTCGGCTAACTAGCTGCACGCGAACGTGCAATTGACCGAATGCAAGGCAGTTCACACGTCTCACCGGATACGCTGACCAACAGTTGTCACGCTAAGCTAACCCGAAGCAATACATTCCACTTTGGTATTCATGGAACGCTTTCTGAACACTTACGTTTTCCCATTCGCGTCATCGCCGAGTCAGACATAATTTTTCGATTGTCGAAATATCGTTGAAGCTCGCCTCGGTCGAACATCGAGAAGGCTTTTCCTGTCATCGATTATTAACCTTCCAGATGCCGATGGACGTCCCCCAAACCTGTTCGAATTTAATTGACATTCTTGCGATCCCATTACGTTATTCAATTACGAATGCCTGCGAGAAAAATGTTGACCAGTGTTTCGAACCCCTGTTCATCCCTTGCTTGAGCATTCGATTAAGCATTCGATTAATCTACCCGCAATGATTGGTCTCGTTGCGGGGGGCGAATGTCCTCAAAACTGGAAACGCTTGCGTGGAGGAGGGAAACGTTTCCGAGTGTTGTTACCGTACGCATCGAAGGCACGAGTACGACAACTCGAAACGATCAGCCGGGAAGAATCGGATTCAGGTGCAATCTTTCGTAAACCAGCGAAGCATGAAGTTTACTTAAGTAATTTTTACATTTTCAAGGAATGTTATAACGATAAGAAAACGATTTTCGCTTAGAAAAATTTCTAGCTGCTTTCCGTGTGAAATTCTCGTAGCGAAGTCTCGTCGAGTAACAATCTCCTCTCGTTGACTTGCCACTGAAACGAAGGGAAAGAAAAGGATTTCGAAGAAGGGAGAGCGACAGGGGGAAGACAGGGTGGTAGAAAGGGTGGAAATGTAAGGGGAGCTCGCATGTGCAGGGATTTTTGAAATGTAAGATATGAAACAGAATAGAATGGAAGCAAATCGGATGGAAAAGAGCGATACTTTTAAAGTGCGAGTTAAATTTTGTCAGACGTACTTTTGCGGCTACACAAGAGAAGCATTTCGCACTGCTGTTGTTCATATTCTATGTACGATCAAAGTTGCTATGATATCGATTGCACACTTTCACGCGACAATCAAAACTACTTTACAAATTTTCCACAATCCTGTCCTTGGTTCCGAAAAGCAAGCTGAACTTCTCCAGGTTGTGTCGAAACAGGTGGTATTCACTTTCCAAGCGATTGAACGTCAACGAAATGAAAATGCAAAAGGCAAGGCGACCTGAACGATAAATATTCTCTCCCTCTTTCTACCTATTTATCTATCTATCTATCTCTGCTCTCTGTCTCTCTTTCTTCCGCTCGTCCAATGCACCGACAATTCCAAGTAAAAGAAAAAAAAAAACTTGTCCGCGCGTACAATTAAAAGGAGCTATTCTATTGTAGCGAAACTTAATATTTTTTAAATGCTACAACGTTAAAGGGGTTATTCTAATGCGTGCCATTATATTCACATCGCTACTCGCATCCATCACTGTTACTCCTAAATTATATACTAAACGTTGATTTCTTATTACTCTACTTGGAGCAACCCGACAAATTCTGTCTACACGCGCACGGTTCCTCCGCACCTATATCCTTTACCTGTCTCTGCCCTCCCCTCTATCCCTCCCGCGGTCTTCTGGTTTGACGAAAAGACGAGTTGAGTAAACAAAACGGAGTGAATCGAGAAGCCGCGAGAAATGGTTGCGAAAAATAGAAGATACGCGTCGATACACGTCACACGCGCACACACCGCTGCACTTGGAGCAGAGCACGAAGAAACACGAGACACGCACACACACACAGCAAACAAGCCTACACACCGACATACGTCAGCGTCATTATTTTACGAACTTTCTGTGATAATTATTAACAATCACTAAATACGAGGAGAATCGCTAGTTACACGATGACGTATATATGTACAAGCCTCGAAATAGCCTTTCGACGTTGCTACGATACTGCGATCGTAGTATCGCGGTATCACAGATGGGAGAAAAATTAGACCCAGCAGCTACAAGCTGGGTCGAAGGAAAAAGAGAAATCAAGTTGCGCGCTAACGTTACCGTTCCGTACTCTGTCGACGATTCACACGGTGCCGTCGGTGATACGTCGCGTCGGTTTATCGTACCATCCGCAGTGGAAACGAACGAGGGAAATAACGCGACCACGATACCGAGTATGTACGTTGACCGGTTACCACGAAAAATCTAAGCGCATTGTTATTTTGTATGGTCCCATGCGTTTTTTCTAACTGACGACGACATCGTGACACACGATAATGGTGGCGATTAATAAAAATACTTTGAAGCACACACGGACGTCGACATCTTTCTTCCATGCTTCTTGTACGATTCTGTTGCACGATTTTTTAACCGGGCTTTTCGCCCGGGTCACGGGGTGAATGGCGGTAGGGGCTGCCTATCGACCTCCCGCCCTTACAGATCTGGACTTCCGGTAGTTAGCCGCGCCAAACGCATCCGATGCAGCTCTTCCGTGCGTCGCATGTCCTCCCTCGAAGCTTTTATCCTCAGCTGTATCTCCTGAATCGTCATCTCGGCGATCTTTATTTTCAGTTGCTTCTCTTCCGTCTGCAACCGAAATTTCTACGTTTCCTGCCACGTTCTCGATGGATTTTAATCGCGGACAGCATACGTACCTCGAGCTGCTGCAGCAGTAGTCTGTGCTTCAGTCGATTGCGATAGTCTGTTAAAAAAACGTAGTTCCTGGACTCGAGACGATCGTTTCTCGCTTTAACGCTCTTCGAACCGTTTCCCTCGCCGTCGGTCGCTGCTAAATCTCCGTCTTGCCTCGGAAATTCCCCGATCGCTCTTTCTCGCGAGGAGTCGTCGTTCGTGCCATATTCTTCGCTATCTACAAATACCGTTGAATGTTTAAACGAACCACTTTTTTGTTCGCCAGTGTCGTGTACACTCTACTTTCGGTCACCCTGTAACCTAAACTTAAGAAAAGGCGCAACAAAGCTTTACGCGCGGATATGAAAAGTTGCTGCACGAGTGTTCCGGTTAAAATAATTATCGATCGATCGGACATGTTCTACATCCGACTTGCGACGAGGAACGGTCCACAATTTTAATTCGCCCTTCACGCCTGGAGTTCAACTATTCAAGCGCAATTAAATAATTACCATCAGCTTCCATCAAGCTGCGACGGCCGTGTGCCATTGCGCGTGTACGATCGTCGACGTTCGCACCTCGAGTTTTCATCGAATTTAAACCGCATGGTGTCCCATCGTTCCACAGGGCATCCGCTACTAGAGAGTCGAATCGGGAAACTATCATCCTGCTGCTTGAATGACGGCGGGGAGAAAATTACCTATTCTCCGCATAGGCAACGACATGCAGCTCAATCGTGCTTCGAGCGTCCTCTCGGCTGCATCTTCTTGAAGCGGCCCGTTATCGTCCTCGGGATACAACACCGATACGATGACGCTGTTGTTGGAAATCTTTGCGTTGGACACCACGATGCGATTTTTCGTTTTGCATTCCACCGTGTTCACCATCGACCCGGACGACGCCGGGAAATCCTCGGCTGCGAAGATCTCCTTCTTCTCGTCCACGCTGTCTTCTTGAAAATTGCTGCCCTCCGGGAGTTGCGTCTCCTGCGCTTTGCAATCGCTGCGCTCCACCTTGACCCTCGATAAATCTTGAAATTGCAAACAGTTCAGACGAGGGCGAGAAATGGAAAAATTAGCAAACACTAACAGGTGCGACCGTGCGTAAAATAAAGAAGAAATACCGACCAAAAGTGTTGGGGGTATTCGATTTCCCGGTCGACTCTTCATCATTTCGGTTCGTTTCGTCGATACGGCATCCCGATTCCAGCGGCGATGTCTGCGAACGATTGGTCAACGATCGAGCAATCTCGGGGATGTCCGAAAACTTGGTCGCGATCCGATTGTCGACGAAAACCTGATATCGATTCCACTCGAGGGAATCGCTCACCTCCGAGTCTACGTGCCTTTTATTTTCCTGCAACGCGGCGTTACGTCGGACATTTCGAGAAGGCGCGATAAATATTGAAAGGGGAACACGCGGATACCTTCCCGAACGCCGTGGCTCTCTTGCAATGATACTTGTAATTCTGCCAATATTTCTTAAGCTGGGCAGAAGTTTTGCGGGTGAAGCCGGCCTTCTTGAATTCGTCCTCGATGGTCGTCCAGATCTTTCGGCGAGCCAGCGTAGATGCGCTCTTGTCTAATAACGGCGCGTATCTCTTCATGATAGCCAATAAGTGAACTCTTTCCTCCTTATCGAACTGATTCTTCTTCCTGTCGGCCTCCGACAAATTGCGCGGCATTCTCCGGGGTAACTGTGCCGGGAGGACGAGTCAGTCGTTGCAGAGTATCCGGTATATGCAAATGGCTCAGAATCGATACTTAAGAGCGTAAGATCGTCGTTCAGAGACGCAGACTGTCTTGGCAGAAGTGCGATCGCATTTGTTTCGACAAAACAGACCGACGCGATTCGCGCTTCTTTTCGCGTCGCGTTCAATCCTTAGTAGTTTTGCACGTCTTTTCTCCGCTTGCTCTCCGCGGAAAACGTGCGACACCCGAGACGCACTGTTCACCTTGCACTCGATGCCATTGGTTAGATCGCGAGCCGCGAGTAAACCTCTGAACGGCTGGTCGAATCGATCGTGACGGAACGCGTGCGAACTTTACGATAACGGCACGAACGTTGCAACGATAAGCGCATGCTCGCGGCAATCAATTGCCAATAAATTCGACGCGCCGTAATTGCGCACATCTGGATCACGTTTACGCAAATATCAATCCATCTTCGCAACTAAAGCGACTCGAGCCCCAACGAGGAAGGGCGCCCTTTTTATCGGCCAATCGGACGATTATGCTTATCGGCGATTCGGCGATCGAACTTCGAGACGTTTCGGTGCGAACAATTGCTCCGCCGAATTGCTACGCTGGAAGGATTTCTCTTTCGAACGGGCGTTAATCTTCTCGAAATATCGAGACCTTGGCGGGAGAGAATTTCGAAAGAAATTCCCCGCCGGCGATTGACCGAAGACGATAGGTTTTTCGAAACATTCTCTGTGGCTGCATAAAAGATTCGATAACCCCGCCGGGTTGCCTCATGGATCCCCTCGAACTCGCGTACCCGGACACGGGATTCTTTCGGCGCGATCGCAGCATCGAGGCGTCTTTAAAATCGGCGAATGCGAACGGCAGTTCGCTCTCGAGGTTGACGGCTGCCAGCCGCACGATTATGCAAACTTCGGTCGGGTACCGCGAGGAGAAAATGCGTATTAATCAACGAATGCGCTGCTGTTCGCAGCCGGAGCGACACACATGTTTTACGACCTCTGCTTCTGTATGAAGAGCGCCGCCGCTTTCTCGCCGGGGCTTTTCGCCACGAAAAACAAATATACACCTACGCATCGACCCGCTCCTTTCGGACAATGTTGCGTTACGGCCACGTTTCCATTGCCCGAGAGAGATTCCATAATTAACTGAACGTTCGTTCGATGCGTCAAGCCAATGTATGTATTGCGCAACTGTACTTGTTCTTGTTTCGGCATAATTATTAGGCATAATTCGGCATAATAATTTTAACCCTTCAGCAACGGCGTCTTACAGCTGATCTTTTATTTATTTACAAAATCACGAATCGGATGATTTCGTGTCCTGACATCCTTTCGGAACTACAATTCCACGTTCCCACCTTTCAACTTAGAATTCATACTTTATTCCGCACGAACACTCACCGGACTCTCTACGGGAAATTTTAATTGCTTCAATCGTTTATGTACCAACGCGAACAAATTTTGCAATTGTCTCAATTTTTTGGGGATTTCCTTTACTGCGTTTAAGCTTACTGCGTTTTAATCGCGGTAAATTGTAAATAGTTATTAATTTTTCTGTTTTTATGAATTTAGAGCTATCTTCTTACTCTATCCTTTTCTTCTTTGTATTACATTCTACTTTATGCTTTTTTATTTAAGATGTTAATCTTTTCTTTATCTCTATATTTACTTTAAACTGTACATGATACCATTATTCTCTGTGTGACACAATCGCCTGTATACTAAAGGGTTCTCTTGCCCGTTGATTCATGAAATATATTATTATTATTATTATTATTATTATTATTATAATCGTGAGCAACCACTTGGCTTTGCACCTCGTTCCCCCCAAAAGGAAGCTAATCTCGTGATCGTTAACTGCTTTGCTGTGCTCTGGAATTCCTGTGGCTAGCAGGTACCGAAAAAACTCGCGGCATTAGAATTTGCTGAGAACAATGTTTCGCGCGCAAATTTTTGCACGTGAAACACAAAGCGCGTAGAAAGTTGGTATGTAGTTTGCCGGACCATAGACACGGCAGAAGAATGACGGAAGAAAAGGTTTCCGGAAATGCCAGAAATTATTATAATTTTTTATTTATTATTACGTTAATCAACCCTATGAAGCTTTGAAACCCTTTAGTATACAGTTCGAAGGGTACGCACAGAGTAGTAAAATCGTAGTTGATACAATAGGAGATCGCAAAATAATACAATGATATAATACAGAAAATCGCAAGCACGAAGCACTACAAGAAAGTTATTACAGAAGATCAGTTAACACAAGACCAGAGATTGTACTGTTAAGGCAGAGATAAAATGTGAAAATGAGATATGAAAATGAAATAATAATTTCTAGATATCGTTTAGGCGAAAGCTTTTCAGACGATTGCTTCGCTCGAATGCGATACGCAATTTTAACTAAATCGCTGCCACTCGGCGCCTGGCTATAGTTAAGCGCGCGAATAGCGGGCATCCGTGGTACGAAGTTTGCAAAATATTCGTCGACTAAACATCTCCGGGGAAACGGCAGTTTCTTTTCGGGGAGAAAGCAATCGGGGAGCGCAATCACGGGAGCGCAAATAATTTGCCAAATCGATCGGGTTCGCCGTTGCGATCGAAAAACTTATAGTTTAAACTGCTCTGCGAAGGTGGCACCGTTGTCCCGCGAAAACCGAGGACAATTCCGAGAACTCCACCGAGCCAACAAGGTAGGATCTCCTCTTTGCCAACCCTCTGAGAAAACAAGTCAGAAACTGCATGCCATTTGTACGTACATACCTATTACCGTTCGAAGAAACGTGTTGCCTCTCTTCTTCTCTTTTTGATCCATCTTCTTTCCGATCGTTTTCTTTCTGTTTTGTCCGAACGCTGTTTCCATTTGTCTTCTATTTAAAGGATCGCAGTGGTACGCGATGCTTCGAAACACCTGCGAGACGGTGTATCGCGTTCACTATACACAGTCGGCGAAACTGATTTTGAAACACCGTCGCTACGGTCTCGGGCGCTTTCGGATAGTCATTCGACTATGCTTTGCGTAACGTTTTAAGGATATTCAATATTAAGGTCTGCCGGAGGAGATTTTAGAAGAAGTACTACTCTGTCGCGAGACTTTCTCCTTTGCGAATCTTTCGTCTCTGTCTTCAAAGATCGTTTCATTCTGGAACTTGTCCGTCGCGTTCTTTCGTTACTTTTTGGCCGACGCGGCGCGGTTCTTGCGAGTCTCTCAGCAATTACTCGCGTAACTAGAAACTAATTTACGTTCAAACGAGAAGCACGGCAACGTTTGTTTTTTCTTCGGGGAATTTCACAGATTCGTGCATGCCCTCTGATCATTTCGACCATCGAGCGATACGTTGATCAAGAAGAAGCGTCCGAACGGAACCCGTAAAAAAGCTGTAACGAGAATGGACTAATTGGTCGGGTCGATGGTCGTAAAAGTAATGAACAATCGTAACAATAGTAAAAGCAGAAATTTATGTGGAAAAGCGGTTAATCGCGTCACTTTTGCGAGCTATTTCGCGAACTGCCGCACCGCGCAGAATTGCATCCTCGGGCCTAAGGCTTCGGACCTCGCCACGTAACAAATTTAATAACCTGGCATTTTCTCATTAATTCTAATGTGGCTAATACGGCTAATATGGCTATATGGTTTGGTTGCGTGGCAGAGCGTACTTTGCAGTCGGGCAGAATCGAATTTCTGCGTTTTAGCAACGGATTTAATTGAACTACCTGTTCCATTCTTCGCGCAAAAGAGCAATCATCTTGAATTGTCTTCTAATCCGTCTGCAAGGGAGCGATTTGGTTTAAGATTTTTTGAAACTATACCCCCAAACTCATATCCTACGGCCAACGCCGGTATCCCCGTTGATCGTCAAAGTGGAGATGTTTCGAACACGAGTCGTTAAAAACTCGAAGCAAAAAGGCCATGCCGTAACCCCTTCGACATGTGTCTTGAAAGTCTTGAGGCGTTAAAGTCTTACGAGCGAACATGCGGCGGAAAGTACTAATAAAAGTAATGCAGTTACTGCAACTATCAGTTACGACAGAGAAACAATTTTTAGAAGAACTTAGAGGGATCTGGACTTGCCGTCCACTATGATTTTCTGTAATACGACAACCAAACGTTTGAAACGTAATGGAATATCAGCGGAACGTAGATGACCGGGGCAATTTTTAAAAATTCATTTCCGCTATTCGAAACGCCACTGAAATTTGCCGATCGTGAAACTTTCCTCACGGGCACTGCGCACAGAGGAGATACATTATCTCGTCGGTGACATTACGCGTACCTGACGCTACTTATCGGCAACGTTACGCTGGTTATAAAGCAACGATGAATTCTAGGCGAAACAACGCGTCTTCCTGTTTGCATTTACTCGAAGGAAGCTGCATTCCGCCGAAAAGAATGTACGTTGCGCGAAGCAGAGATCCGCGACTTCCGTGGACATTGGCGTTTGCGAAACAACCGTAGCCCGTCCACCCTTTCGTCCCACAACCAGACGGGCACCAGTGCTCGAAAAGGTAACCCAAACCTAACGTGCACATATTTTTCTCCATCTGCATTCCAGCATTTCGGGCTGGCGAAATTGATTGTCTCCGGCAATCACCGAGGTAATTGTTCGTCTCGCAATATGTACACGGACCACGCGCCTCGGGCCACCGATCTTGCGATAGATTATTCGGCACACAACGGTCGAGAATCGCAAACCGATGACGCTGTCTCTGCTGCCAAAGATCCGTTCTCTTCGAGGGCAGCAAAGCTTGTCGGTGTCCAACGCGCAGGAAAATCTCGCCGCGCAGGCGATGAACAGCTCCCGACGATACAGCGATCGGGGGAAACAGACGAAATCAAATGAGTTTTCACGTAACTAAATTGCGTCGGGCGAAACACGGTTTTCTGGCTCGCTGTTGTCCCGTTGATGGTACAATTACGGTGGGCAACCGTGGTGGCACGGTCTTTCTACAAGCTGGTTAGGAAAGGGGGTACAATACCTATATAAAGCTTGAATGAAGATGCTCCCAGCTATTCACTCTCACCTTTCTCACAAGCGTGTACACGACGCAAATCTTCCGGACGAATCACGAGGGAAGATCGGCTTCGCGTTCGTCTCCCGTCAAGAGGATTTCGCTCCGAGGTGAGTGTCCCTACTTCGTCTACCGTCGATTCGTCTCGTCCGATCTTGATCTGCCGAAAATTTGCGAGATCTCCGGGGCAAACTTTCGAGTCTCGCTATGCCGATCAAATTCTCGGGAGAAAGTATCATTAACGAATGCACTGTGTGCACTATGCGCGACTATTGCAAATTGTCCAGTCGACGGACGTACTTCGAACGAAAGATCCGTCGCCGTTTACTTCTGCGGACAATCCACGAAATCCTCGAAATAATCGAGCGGTTCGAATGCGTTGCCGCAGCTAAGAAATAAGTTCGTCTCCGTTCATCTCAAATCGTAGACAAGTTCGTACAAGTCGGAAGAACTTTGCTCGAGAGCGTTCCCTCGTTAATTTTGAACCGGTGAAACGGTCAGGTGCGACACGCTGCAAGGTCCGGTCGCGTCTCGTGCGTGACCCGCTGCTCTGACCTCGGTGAAACAGAGTCTAGTATCATCGCGCTTTGACTCGATTCTGTGAGGACCGTATCTGGAAGAAAGCGCGCACAGATCAGAGTCGTGCGTTTCTACGTTAATCGTCGGACCAGTGGTACTCACGCGGTTTAATGTTCAAGTTTGCTCGTGGTGAAAATCGTGTCAACGCGATCCAAGTTTCGCAGGATGCGCAGCGCACTTGGACCGCGGCCACGCTGCCTACGCTGGGCACGTGTTCCCGTCGCATTTACGATTCTCCTTTACAGGTACGCGTAGGTACTTTGACTTTTCATTACGCCCCGCGACCCCTGACATCCTCCGTCGAGACGAGTTAGATATTGCGAGGCACGCGAGGGAATATTCGTCGTTCCATAATATTGCGCAATTCATCCGATAGAAAAAGTTCAAACCGCGCATGCCGCAATCCTAATTTAAGGTTGCCTCTTGGCGTTCGCGTCTGGGCGTCCGCGTTCGGGGAACCACGTGTCGCCGGGAACATTGAAAGGGAAAGTGTCCGGGAATAACACGAAGGGAAGTATTTAGATCCGCAACTATGTACATAAGTACGTTTGATCGTGATGTAGCAATAACAGCTATCGATACTTTTGTCGAACCGAATTCCCCCGGCTTTCTCCGTAGTTAAGGTCGCGAGAAGGCCGATTTCTCGTTACTTTTTCAGCGCTGCTCGCCGTGTCGCCGAGTCCCTTAACAGTCGATCGTTTGATAGACGTACACCTTTACCCAGCGACATCTTCGCGAGTCCTCCTTTTTTTCTATCGCGCAATATCTTCGATATGTATAGTGTTACGCGCAAACACCAACGACGCGTTCGGTTTTCTCGGATACCTCGCTGATACCACCTAGTCAACGTTTACAATCGGCAAAATGTTCACGAACTCTTCGACTTGCGAAACGCGGTTCAATCATTTTCACCGTTCGGCGAGGAATCGATCGATCGAAACAGAGGTTTCCCGGGCGTCCTATCGAAACTCGTTGGACCAGAGAATTTCGAAGCGCAATATTTCCATGTTCCCCGAGTTCCGAGGAAAACAGGGCGAGTGCGATGGTTGAGGCGAGATCAAAGGTCCGAGCGCTCGCCACGACTCGGTCTCGTCGCCCGAGGCTGACATTGCGCAGCTAGAAACCGCGGGACACGTTTTGCGCGCTTTGCTGCGTTTCACGTCGCGTAAGGCAACCGATGTCCTCGTAACCCAGACCTATCGGACGTAACCGCTAGTTTTCACTGATAAATCTCTGGCGAGCGGCTTCGAACGCTGGTCTCTTCTTACCGCGATTACCTGTAGCCTTCCCACCTCCCGAAATAATCCACGACCGATCGAAATCCTCCGTTCAGCTTAGTCAGCGAAATGGCATCGAAACGGGCCGATTCTCAGTTTGGATTCCCTGTCTGTGCACCAACTCGATCGTTAGCAGGGATAGAGCGTTAGGATCGCGCGCGTGGCACAGTTACCGTCGAGTTTGCTGCTTATTACGAAATCCTAATAACAAACAAGTACCGTTTCGTCTCGTTATTAAGACGCCGCCGCATCCAGACTAAACGTCGAGGCAGGGAAACGCCGAAACGTAACCGCAGCATCTCAAGTGCACGCTGCGCTTACCCAATCTCGCCACCGCAAACGACCACCTTGCCACGGCTCTTTGCAAACTTCACGAATTTCCTGCGACAATTATACGATCACGTTTGTTCTCCACTTGCCGAACAGACGTCGCGACGTTTTCCCATCGGGTTGTTCCCGAATAAAAGCGAATGTTCGAGCTAGTCGTAGGAGACGTTGAATCGCATCGGGCGGTTCTCGATGATATTCGACCGCCAAATCGATTGCGGTGTCTCAAGATTCGTCACGTTTGCTCGCGCTTGAACACCTCCGAACGATCTTCGCGACTCGGCCTTCCCCTTCCGGCCCAGCAGTTAACAAACTTTCAGCGCGATCGCGATCAACTAATTGCGCCAAATCTATTCTTGTGCGAATTACTCGGCACCGCTCGTACCATTCTCACGCTCGTTGCATTTTAATGCGTCCGGCCGCGGCGTGCGCGTACCTGCGTGCATTCTTGGGAAAACGTTGAAGAGCAGACGCATGCCGCGTGTCTACCTAATTTCGATTTTGGTCGAATCGTACGAGCAATTTAATTGGTTAATTGGAAGCATAGAATAGCCAGATTCGATTTCATTGGTGGGAGTGGAATGAACGGGTCTGTAGTATATTGCAGTGACGCGCAAACTGTGTTGAGGCATTAGCGGCGCATACGATTGGTGGCCGACGCGACTTTCACCTTTCGCCTCGATGGAGCACGATACAGCTGTTGACTCCTCGAACCTTTGCCCACCACGAGGAACGCCGCGTGGCTTCTCTCGAGGGAAGCTAGACGAGGCCCCGAGGTCGAGGCACGAGTACCACGAGTACCACGAGTACCACGACCACCACGACCACGCGGTGTCACGATTCGGTTTCACCGTCGCGTCGGTCAGTCGACGGAAGACCCGAGCCGATACCGATGGAAAGCATCCGGATCTAGCCAAGTATTCCGCTCGTAACTTTGCCTCCGTCGAAAGCGACAGTGCACCGAGTTTCCCTGCCGGAGACGAACTTCCAGCCACGTTTCCGTCTCTGTTTCTCTCCTCTAAAGCCGCTTGCAACCATACTTTCTATTCCACCTGTTTAAATTGCAAATGAAAACTCTTGGAACGCGAACCGTCCTGATCAGATTTTCCGTCCGCTCGTTCGCCCCGGGGTCCCAGAAAAAATAGGAAAATTACCCAGATGTTAGGGACAAATGTCAACGGACATTGACTGGACGATCGTCTCGCCCTCGAGCAGAAGAGAACAAGAATAAGCGCGCCGCTCGCTCTTTATCGAGAACAATCGCCATGCAAAGCCGTGCGCAGAATCGTAGGCTTGTGAAAGTGCAAAGACAAACAGTAGCGGCGTAAAAAATTGTACATGCGTAGATAGTACGAAAGGATTGCGTCACTTCGCTTCTCTCCGCGGCGCGGAAAGTAATTGCGCACCTGTCGAAAAGCCGGCAAGATCAGCCGGTGACCGATCTGTCGCGCGTCGTTGTTCGATCCCCGGCGCAGATAAAACTCCGGGCGATTGCACCCTCGCGCCCTTCTGGTAATCCGATACGACGAAAGATTGCGACGGCGACGTGCGTGAGAAAGCCGAGACAATCGTGAAAACGACCTCCCCAGAGAGCAGAAAATTATTTTAGCGATTGTACTCTCCGACTCGTTAAATCTGTGTGTCGAAATTGTGACGAAACGAGGCGATGCTAGACGAAACGCGAAACGCTGGAATCCCACGAACGCCGATCGCCAATTTTCGCTTGCTCCGAGCAAATTCCACGCGCACCTCTGCAGAGCACTCTTGAATAATCCTCCGTTGCGGAGGGTGCCGATTAGCCGACGCCCTCTTCCATTGCTTTTATCTCCACCGGAAACAGAGAGTACAGAAAGTTCCCAGCCTTCTTGATACACGATCGCTGCAAAATTCAAGGTTCTCGGCCTACGTCAACGATGCTCTCGTTGAGCAAGCTTTCGATCACCGAACTGTCACCGCCGACGCGAGCCCGATCATTCGCATCCTTCTCGATTCGAACCGCATTGCCAGGCGAACGCGGAAAACGAAAGTGAAAGAAATCGTGTTACAGGTAAAAGAAGAATGAAGACGATTGCGGCGTTTCTAGTCGTAGCGGGTCTAGGAGTGTCGTTGGGCCAGGAGCACAGCGGAGGACATGCCCTGTTCGTCAGAACTTCGCCGTCTACAGCTGGTAAGGGAGTAGGTCGGGTGAGACCCGACGGCGACATATTCGGGGAAAAATAAGAGACAGTGTACGACGATTACGACGAACGAATTTGATCAAAGCAACCGTTTAAAATCCATTAGCGCACTCGAGAGTTCGACGAGCTGTTCCATCGTCGGCCACTGACGCGTTGGCGCAAAATATCCTAGAGTGGATTCAAGGGATCTACCGACAGGGCGCACGTAAACGTACGTTCTCTGGAAGAGCCATCCCCCCTCGAGCTACCCCCCGACACGAAAAGCTTGTCGAAGCAAGACACGTGTATCCTCTTTCCTACATTTCGCCCTCTGCCCGTTGCCAGCTTTGCCTTTCGACGCTTCTTCAGACCTCGAGCGTGCACTTGCGTTCCTTCTTCTCCTCCGTTGCGTTGCACGTTCTACTTCCAAAGAGCAACATTTTATTTACCACGCCACCGAAATGTTTACGCACCCACGCACTTGCTTCTAAGCAGCGCAGCACTGAAGAGGTTCCAGCGGTAACGTTGCCCCGACGTTCGAACGAATCAGAGGCCTTTACCGCTGCCCGCGTTTTTTACACGGTACCGTTTTTCGTTTTGCACGAACGTGGACTTGATAGTTTCTTGACTTGATAGGCGCTCGCAAATTTCCGAACGCAACTAACCATAGTTTGTACGCGAATGCGCATCAATGCACGCTTCTCGCCAGTTCAATCGCATTCCGCCCGAATCGCGGCTGAAAACGCACCCACCTGTGCAGCCACTTCGATGATCGGTCGATGATCAATCATTAACGAGCGCTGGGATCATAGGGTTGCGTATTCCCCGCGGCTAATCGCCAACCTCCAAACTTTGTTAGGGCTTCCGTAACCGACGCCAATCGTCTTGTAGCTCGCCAGCAGTCGGATCCACCTGGCTACCTGCCGCCGTACAGCACCCAGAGGCCGCCGGAAAGACCTCGGCCTTTCCAAGCGCCGTCGCCTGGTCCGCAGGCAACCTACTCGTCTCCTGTGTCGAACGGGGTGACGAATTTCCCTTACCAGAGACCGTCCACCGGCCTCTCGCTACCGAACGTCGCCCTGCCGTCAGGCCAGGCGTCCAGCGTTCAACCTCCGCCCTTCTCCACCCAAAGATCGACGTACCTTCCGCCGAGCGACCGATCTACTTACCGACCCTCTTCTTACAATCCCCGTCCCACGATCACCACGTCCTACCCCAATTCTGCTTCGTCCGCCTTTCCTCCGTACAGCACAACTCCTAGACCTATACCCACCGCGCAGCCGACGTATTCTACTTCCGGTGCTGTCTCGACCAACTACGACTACTCGTCATCCAGCTTCGGCGGCTCTACCGCCACGGGCAAGTTCTCCACTCCCAGCGGATTCACTAATTACGGTTACCCGTCTCAAAGGCCGAGCTCCACTTACGTCCCTCCCGTGGATGAGCCCGTCACCGTTCCATCGTCGCCTGGATATTCTTATCCGACCGTCGAGCCCGGACCAAATGCGTACGATCAAGGCGTCTCCACCGGATACCCTCCGGCGCAGGGCTATCCCTCCGCCACTCCGGATAGAACGTTTCCAGCTCAGGACGCCGGATCTAGCGGTTCCGGTGCAACGGCGACCGACACCGGTGCTGGGTCCATCGGGGAAGGTAGGATGCGTGATCGCGTCACCGCAGGGCGGTGTCGCTCGAATTTCGTTCAATGTTATCAAACGTCGCAGGATTCAGCGGATCGGGAACTGTGGCTGTCGATGGAACGGCGGAGAGCGACGACGACTTGAAGCATCCTCCCCATATCCACGCTCTCGATGTTCAGTGCAGCAAGACCATGATGACTATCAACATCGAATTTAATCGCGCCTTCGACGGAGTTATATATTCGAAGGTAAACGAACTTGGACAACGAGCATCGCCCATTAGCACTGTTCGCTCCTGTTACATTGCCGTGTGTCTTGCATTTTCAGGGGTACTTTATGAACCCGGAATGTAGATACGTCGAACAGAATTCCGGTCAAAGCAAGTACGCGTTCACGGTAAGCTTGGATTCCTGTGGAACGCAGTTTATCAACGACTTCGCGGGAGAAGCTGGCCAGGCGTACTTGGAGAACGTGCTGGTTCTTCAGGTGAGAGACTTGCAAATCAATACGAACGAATCGCTTAACACTAGAACTACCGATACATTTTGGTATTATTCAGATAGCATACGTTAGACAGATTATGAGCACAAGAATCGTTGAATGGACATTCAATACAGATATATAATTGTCATTCTGTCTTATTAAAACTCATCATAAATTGCTACAACGACACCTATATATTAATAATTCTAAAGCAAGAAATCTGAAACAAGTCATTTTGACTCCCTTGGTAGTTATAGTGTTAAACGACTCGACAGAACCACAATTTTTCTCACTTTTTTCTTTTTGCAAAAGAACGAGCCTGGGATACAGGAAGTTTGGGACACGGTGCGCACGGTCCGCTGCCTCTGGGAGGGAAACATCAACAAGGCATTGTCCGTGAACTTTTCCGTAGATATGTTGAATCAAGAGATAGTGACGTTCAGCGGTGATACGGCTATCGCCAAGCTGGACATACAGGTAGGGAAAGGACCGTTCGCGCCGGCCGCCAATGGACTCGTTAAGATCGGCGAGATCATGACTCTGGTTGTCTCCGTGGAAGGTGATCCCGCCTTCGATCTGCAGGTAACCTATCTAATCGTTCAACCTGCGCCCGTTTCCTGCGCCGGTGCAAAATGCTTTTTCTCACCTGCCGTCTGACTCTTAAGGTGCGCGACTGCATCGCACGGGACGAATCGTCGACCAACACGTTAGAGCTGACGGACGACCGAGGATGTATATTGAAGCCAAAATTGTTTGGGGCGTTCCAAAAAACGAACGACACCGGAAATACGGGAGCATCGATCATAGCTTACGCGTTCTTCCAAGCCTTCAAGTTTCCCGACGTGATGGATCTGTTCATCGAATGCAACGTCGAATTATGCAAAACCGACTGCGAACCATGTCCAGACCCGAATCAGGTACGTCCACGTTCGCGCGTGCTCAACTAAGGGAAGAGTCGATGGATTTCATTTGCTTGCCTCGAACACTTATTTATTCGAGGATCGTGTTTTTTCAGCAAATCGAGCCTCGCAGACGTCGACGATCGATAACTTACACACCATCGAACACGCCACTTAACAGAACGGCCGTGCTGCTCGCCGATCCGATTCGCGTCTCTCGTGGCTTCAGAGTGATCATGGTGGACGATCTGAGCGAAGCAAGCAACCAAGTTCTCGAGCAGCTCGAGGAAGCTGCGCTCGAGGAGATCACGAAAAGCACGATGAACGTTTGCATCACGCACAGCGGCTTCTATATCGCGATCTCGTTCGCGCTCACCACCATCCTCGTCACTACGATCAGCACGCTCGCGCTCTACGTCAAACTGCAACGAGTCTACAGATCGAAGATCGTTCAATCGTAGGGATCGGTGCCGCGTTCAATTTCGTTTTCGTGTCATTGATAAATCACGCGTGCCGTTTGTAGCCATTGTAATGCCATTTATCATTGGCGTGGCATGCACCTGCCAGTCGAATCTGACAATTGTAACATGTTTCCCCTATCGACCGTTCGCTTTCCAAGCCTACGTAAATTTACATATTGTTGCGAATGCAGTAACAAGCATTGTAATTTTCGTCGAATTGGAGAAACTCGAAACTTTCCGGCCTACGTCGTGGAGCGACAGTAAATAGAGGAAACATTTTTTAGACGAATTAACTGTTTTTAAAGCGTTTGGTATTCCAATCGAAGCGATACACGTTCGACGATAAAATTGTAAATACGAAGAACTATTCATACGCGTACGAAAAATAAACAGAAATATTTTGTAGTATATTTTTTTTTTCTTTTTCATCTCTTTCAATTACACGTGTCACTAGACCGGCGCAATTAATTATCTTTACGTTCAACAACGACCATGCGCGCAAGCTGGAATTGCCGCGCGAACAGTTACAAGTTTTACATGTAGAATAAAATCCTAAAGTGTATTATCCTTAATATTTACAGCGCCCTTACTTTCCTACCAATAGACGAACGAGATTAACGCATTGACCGTCGCGTGAAAATTTTCAACTTAGAAATTATTTTATACCATATTCTACGTATATCCATAACTGATATGGAACTGATCGAATGCTATCAACGGTTACAATTAATCATCGAAGCAAGTATCACAGCAGTAGAAAGAGAGGACCTGTTTGTAATCGCCATTAATTGTAAAAGGCGAAAGAAAATTATGTTCTACCCGACTCGGATACGTGTAATCTTCCTTCAAAGGTGTATTCCATCTTTTCGTTACTTCATTTTTCTAAAACGCAACACGTACAAATGTTCCCCCCTGATTTTTCTTTCCGCCACTATTTCACCTACCATTCTCAAGTCCATAAAGATTCGCAAAATGTATTCCGGATCGTTCTCTTTGATGACTAATAGGTAAAATGCTCCCGTGTCCGATAAGATAGCGGGCACTTTAGAAAACACGCGTTCCATAACTCTCCTGCCGTTTGTACCACCTGCCCAAGCTTTGTACAAATTCTCCTTATTCAATATTTCTTCGTCGCTCGTTACCACGTACGGTGGATTGAATACCACGACATCGAAAACTCGATCGCTGCGTATGCTGCTTAGCAAATCCATTTGTACCGCATCTACTTCTACTAGATTATGAATGGCAGTCTGTTTAGTGATTTTGCACGCGTTCGCGTTAATATCGATCGCAAGATGATACACTTGAGAGTGTGTTCTCAACGCCATTGCCAATGCAGTGATTACAACACCAGACCCACTGCCTATCTCTAAACACATCACAGGTTTCGCAGCTTTTAGAACCTCTAAATCGCCTTCCAAGGCATCTATCAAAAGGAAAGAATCCTCTGAAGGTTCATAAACTGTTTGCGCATCTTTGTCCAATAATTGAACTATCGGTGTATCCATTTTATATAAACAAAACACATAGAAGATCTTTCATACGATGCTTCTCCTTTAGGTAATTTCTATTTCCTAAACTAATAAAGCTAACGACATATGGAAAGCGTATCTTACAGTTATTCTAGAACTAGTTTATTCTTGCCCTTTGGGCAAGCTAGATTGCTTCTCTGGTTCTGCTTGCTCTTCCTTAACGGATATATTCGTAGTATTGCCGTACGATGTACTGTGATCCAATAAAGCTTTCCTCTTCGCTGTATTCTTCTCCACCGCTTGGTGAATCTTGTTCAATCGTTCCTGCGTGCTTTGCAAAATATTACTGACAATGGTTATTTTGTGCTTGGCGTTAATCAGCTTTTTTACATAGGAGTCTGTTTCTAATGGACATTGCAACGCTTCGTTGATTCTCTGCAATTCCTCAGTCAGTGACTCGATCCTTTGCTTCAGTTCTATTTGACATATTCTATGGAAGTAATGGATATTGAGATGAATAAAATAATCCATAAAATTAATATCGATGAATCGTTTCAAATCTTTTGCGATCTAGCAAGAGATACGTCTTACAAAATATTCTCATGGCGCAATTAATGTTTATCTGTATACCAACTTTTAATATTCTGTATCGACAACGCACGTATAGGAAGAAAGTGTCGCATACCTAGTGGCACGAATTCTCTCGTCTAATTGATCCACTGTAGGTTTCAGGAGGCTCATAAGCCCTTCTGTCAAGGCATCTCGGGTTGGGTTTTCGCAAAAATCGTCAATTTTGTCATCGATAGATGTATTATCGCTTGCAGTGTCCACATCCATGCTTCCATTTACTTCCGTCTACTTTCCAAAATCTCTGCGACTTTTCAGATGGCACCACGTACTGCGTTTTGTGTGGCGCTTTGGCACAGACGAGATATAGGAATAGACAGGACATCTTATGGAATTTCGTGGCCTTACCTGACGACCATACCGACTCAGCTATCGCATTAAGCGCACTATAGTTATTTAAGTGGGCAGAGGTGGAATAAGAAGTGGGGAGGGGACGTGATCGTAGCAGGCGCGAAATGTGATTTAATTCTGAACCGGTAAGGTGCTAGATTAATGATCGAGCGTACAAACGGTGACTGCAGCAATTATTGCTGCACTTGAAGCTCTCGAGAAATTGAGAGGGAAAAAACATTCCGTTGGTAGTTAGAAATTTGCGGCCGATAGGTGGGTTAACGTATTTCCTAACCTCAAATTGTGTGAGCTGTGTGGCGAGTGAAGTGCGCGACGGTGTTGCTCGTTTGCGGTCGTGTTACTGCAGTTAAAACAGCTCTGTGAGTGGGGAATACGCGACATTTGTACACTTAGTGACAAGTTACGGCGATTTGGTGAGAAAGATCTTGGAGGTTAGGGTGACCGGGAGCGGCCAGCTTGCCTCTGGCTACTTCTCGGTAGAGGCCGCCTTGCGCACGCAGTCCCAAGGACGATAAGGGCATATGTCCCGATCAAGGTGCTCTGCGATGGAGGGCATCCGCCTGGCTTGCGGGTTCAGTGACCGCTGTGATGACTACGGGAGCAGTGATGTAAACGATTTGGGAGAAGGGCATGGAGCCCCAATGAGGCAATGTGGGGCCTCCCCGGAGCCGGGTGTGGCGCCCTTAATGGAGCTAACGCCGGTTCGTGGAGTGAAAAGACCACTGGCAAGGACCCCAGAGCGCCATAATGAGCAGCCTCTGAGTGTGGTGGCAAGCCCCACACTAACTAGCAGCCTAAGCTGGCAGAGTGCCTATACCAGGGCGAAGGTGGCGGTAGATGGATACCGTGGGGTTGGTGAAATCATGTGCGAGGCAGCAGCGGCGGCGGAGGCTGTAGAACGCTACTGCACGGGTAACATGGAGGTGAATGAGCAGCTGGGGCAGCTGCTCAATGATGTGAAGTCCGCGTTCCTGCGGGCCAGACGTGCTGCGGATAAGTGTGTGGCGCTGACGCCGTCTGGTGCGCTGGGGAGCATGGAGCAGCTATACGAAGATGCGTGTCAGGAGGTGGTGGCAGCAAAGCTGGAGCTCGCCACCACTAAAAAAGCCCTGGAGAGCAACTCCAAAGTTCTTGTGCAGCTGACAAGGGAAAAGAAGGAGCAGGGCAATGCCAAGAAGGGCAAGCAGCGGGAGGCCCTGGTATCGCCCGTAGAAGCACCGCGACGGAAAATCGTGAGAAGGCTGGAGCCAAACACGGGCGAGTCCACCGAGCAAACGGAAGTGGACGCGGCCGGCCAGTGGAATGATGTTCCTGGCAGGAAGAAGCGGATCAACAGGCGCATCAAAATGGAGGCGGTTGCTCTCAAGAAGCCTGCCACGTATGCTGGTATGGCTGCTAAGAGTCTCCCGGAAAGGAACGTTGCCAAGATGCGGGTGGAGAACCTGCTGAGGACCAAGCCAGCAGTTGCAGCGATTACTGTGAGGGCTAGTGAAAACCGCTCGTTTGCGGAGGTCCTCCAAAAGGTCAAGGGGCAGGAATGCCTCAAAAGCAAAGACGTTGTTGTGACGGCAGCGCGGCAGACTGCAGCAGGGTTCCTGCTCCTGCAGTTCAGCAAGGCGACGGCTCCGGAAAAAATTGCGGAGATCAGGACGGAGATTTCCAAGGCAATGGGGGACTGCGCAACGGTGAACTCATCCACAAGGAGGCACACCATACAAATCAACGATGTGGACCCGTTGACGGAGAAGGAGGATGTGAAGGAAGTGCTTGATGAGATGCTTCCTAAGTCGGGATGTAAGATTATATCCCTTCGAGCGGGGTATGGAGGAGCGCAGCGCGCGACCGTCAGCTGCGACGATGGGCCGGAGCTCCGCAATTTGCTGACCAATGGTAGGATCAGGATCGGTTTCGTTTCGTGTAGGGTGAAGCTCCTACCGAACGTGATGCGATGTTTCAGGTGCCATCGACTGGGGCACATCGCGGCTCGATGCACGCTGGACAAGGCGATTAAGGAGATCTGCCGAAAATGTGGATCAAAGGAGCATGGCATTGATGCCTGTCTGAATCAGCCGAGGTGCTGCCTCTGTGTAGAAAATGGAGCCCCTGAGGACAAAGTTGCGCACGTTGCTGCCTCAGCAGCGTGCCCCATCGTGCGAAAAATAACGGCCGTGTAATGCCCCTAAACCTGCGAATTATCCAGGTGAATCTGAATAGATGTGAAGTAGCGCAGAATATGCTCCTGGAGGAGATACAGAGCCAGGGGATAAACGTAGCCCTGGTCTCCGAATACTATCGGAAATTGCCCGCATGGCAGTGTGACCTAAGTGGACGAGCGGCCATTTGGGTCAGCTCGCGACTCATGGTTACGGCTAGTGACTCCACCCGCGTGAACCTAGTGACAGTGACAGTGAATAATACCCAAGTGATCAGTGTATATTTCCCACCGAATGACACTTTTGCGTCCTTTTGTGCGTCGGTAGAGGAACTGTGTGACACTATAAGTGCACACAGCGGTGAGTGCATTCTCGCGGGGGACTTTAATGCCAAGTCCCCAGCCTGGGGCTGCACATGGAGTGACAGGAGAGGAGTCTATCTCTCTCGAGCGCTGGCTGAGAAGGGTCTCCGACCGACCAGCACGGATGGGGTGCCGACATTTGAAAAAGCAGGCAGGACCTCTACGATAGACTTTATGGCAATTTCCTCGGGAATGGAGAGGTTCCTGAGGCGCTCGGAGGTGCTGCTGAAATATAATGCATCGGACCACCGATACATACGGCATGATTTCGCTGATGAGCGGGCGAGCCTGGGCCCAGCCCGGCTCAGATGGTTGGCCAACCGCATGGATAAAGACAAGCTTCGGGAGAAGCTAAGAGCAGGAGCTGACATCATCGACGCGCGTGTTGAAGAACGCCCTGAGCAGCTGGTGGAGGCCTGGATGGTGTACCTACTGGAGGCATGTGACGCAGCGATGCCGACGGTGAGAGTAAGCGATGGTGCTAGCACCAGAGGGAGCACTTACTGGTGGACCCCGGCGCTAGCTGGATACAGAAGGATGGCGGGAGCTGCCAGAAGGAGACTCCATAGAGCTTATCGGAGAAGAAGAACGACCCCGGCAATAATTCAGGCCCTCCGAAGGGAGTACACGGAGGTCAAGAGAGTCTTTAAAAACGAGATACGACGAGCGAAGATAGCGGCTTGGGAGAGGTTTTGCGAAACTATAAACGAGGATCCCTGGGGCAAGCCGTACCGGGTGATCATGAAGGCCATCAAGGGACATCGAGGGCCAGTTAACATGGCTGATGATGCGGTCACGGCTGCCGTCGCGGACCTGTTCGTCACACAGCAAGCCGAAACATACCAGCTGCCTCCGGAAGAGTCTGGAAGGGTTGATGTCGGGGCCCCACGGCTGACAGTCGGGGAGGTACATGCTGCGTTGAGTAGGATTGGCCACAAGAAAGCCCCGGGGCTGGACCAGATGCCGATCGCTGTTCTAAAGGAGCTGTACAGAGAATTGCCACAGAACATACTGCGCGTGTACCGAGCATGCTTGGATGGTAGATGCTTCCCTGCAATCTGGAAGGTGCAGAAGCTGATCCTTCTGCCGAAGGGGCCGGTGGGAGCAAATGCTGTGCAGAAATACCGGCCCATTAGCCTTATCCCTAGTGCGGCAAAGGTATTAGAGAATATTATAAAACTCAGGCTTGATGCTGAATGGACCGCTGCTGGCGGATTTGCGACCCACCAGTATGGGTTCAGGGAGGCTAGATCCACTACGGATGCCCTCGTGATAGTGCAAAAGTTTGCTGAAAGGGCGAAAAAAAGTCGCAAAATAGCATTAATGATCATGGTTGATGTAAAGAATGCGTTTAACAGCGTGAGGTGGTCAGATATTCTGAAGGCGCTGCAGGCTAAGGGAATATCCCGGTATCTGATAGAGATTATAGCATCCTACCTTAGCGATAGAACCCTTGTCTACGAAGGAGACGGGGAGCCACTTAGTTTTCCTGTACATGCCGGTGTGCCGCAAGGCTCGGTCATCGGCCCGATACTCTGGAACATAGTGTTTGATGACATAGTGCGGACTTATGACTCTGACTCAGTGCGGTTTGTAGCGTTTGCGGACGATCTGGCCATCCTGGTCTCGGCAGTTGACCAGGATGTGATGATTCGACGGGCTGAGCGTGCGTACGGGGATGTCTCTCGATGGATCCATGAGAAGGGCATGGAGCTCGCGCGAGAGAAAACTGAGGCGATGCTGGTGGCAGGCATTAATAGGCGAGGGCGAACCCAATCCATCAGGCTCGATGGAAGGGTAGTTGAGTTTGCCAAGAAAATCAAGTACCTGGGGGTGATTCTCGACCAGAAGCTCACCTTCAAGGACCATATTGGAGATGCCTGTAGAAGGGCGAGTGGAACGGCTGCGGCACTTGGCAGACTGATGAGGAGGACAGGACGAACTGTGGCTGCGGCACGCAAGCTGGTGATGAACACGCCCCGCTCGGTGGTGTTATATGCTGCCCCGGTATTTGCACACACGCTTGGCTTCGAGTGGGCAAGGAAGGAGCTAAGATCGGTGCAGCGGAATGTGGCGATCCGCGTGGCTGCGGCGTACAGGACGGTCTCTGCGGATGCACTTGACGTACTGACACTGACCCTGCCGATAACCTTGGAGTGCAAGAAGAGAAGGATGACATACTTCCTCAAGTGCGCGGAAAGTGAACAAAGGATACTGGAGTATGCCAGATGTGATCCACGGCTGGCTATTGCGATTCAGCAAAGTGGTGCCTCCCATCCCCTGGTTATAAAGGACGTTGAGAGGATTTTCCAGATTGCATGGCAGAGGGAGTGGGATGCCTCAACGAAGGGACGATGGACATACACGTGGATCCCGGATATTCGGGTCTGGGCGCGCAGGAAGCATGGTGTGCTGAGCTACCGAGTAACGCAGGCGCTCACTGGACACGGGTGTTTTCCCAGCTACCTCCACCGCATTGGAAAGGAGGAGGATGCGAGGTGCTGGATGTGCGCAGCGCCGCTAGGTGACCCTTGGCACACTTTCTTCAGGTGCCCGGTTGCCGAGATGATGAGGGCGGGGATCCTCCCGACTGTCGCAAGGGGCTTGGACCCGCCTGCACTGCTGGAGTGGGCGGTCGACTCTCGGGAAAATTGGAACAGCTTTAGCGAATTTGTTACAGGGATTGTGACAATCAATGAGAGGGTCGAGCGATGCCGTGAGAGGCTCGCACTGCGCATAGTGAGCTGATAAAGACACTGGAGTATTGGGACAGGGACCGTATTGCGACGCGAGTGTGACCAGTGCGAATGGAGCACGTGTTCCCCGCGAGTGAAAAGTGACGGCAAGATGATCGGCACGGAAGAGGATGATGATGCTTGGATACGAACAATGGGAGGAGCTGCACGGAGGGACGATCGCTCAAGCGGAACCTATGCTGAGGGCTGGAGGGATGCTGAGAGCTCAAGCTCAATAAGGACGCGGAAGGAATAATTTTTAATTTTTAATTTTTCTTCTTTTCATATATCTTGATTTCCAGAATGCTTGCAGCGCGAGCTTCTGCTCATTGCTGTCTTACGCCGAAGGAACGATGGGAAGGACGCTCTGGACCCTGGATGCAAGATTGTGAGGGCGATGGTATGCCGGGGGTTGGTGGGAGACATCCGCGTTGGAGCGGGTGTAGTTGGCCCAATCTCGATAAGGAAGAAATGTGTGTGTGAATGGAGGGCGCACGCTACTGAGAGTCGGTATATTACCGACGTTCGGCTGCAGAAGCCTAGTATGTTGTCGCGACTTAATAGGTGTTTTATTCGTAATTTGATAAGGGAAATGTTATCTAAATGGATAGGGTGGTATTTGCGAGTGTGTGTGCTTAATACTGAGATAGGATGGGTGGGCGTAGTGTGCCCTGCACATGACAGGGTCCTGAACCAGGACCTGGGTACATTTGTACCTGGGCTGGATGTAGGGTCATGCCCATCCAAGCGTGGCTAACTCAGAGCTTGGCAGACCAATAGTTTGTTGACTAGTCCTTCGAGGATGATCTGAACTGGTCTGTTGAGGGAGGTGGAGGGTAAAAAAAAAAAAAAAAGTTATTTAAGTGGGCAGAGTCCTAAGTTCTCAAGTCCCTAAGTTCTTATTACAATTACTTTTGAATTCTCGTTTCTATTTCTGTATCTATTTGCAATTGTAAATATTATTTGTTATTTATTACCTTGCTGCTTATATAGAGTCTGCTGTTTTCTGGCGCTCTAGAGATAATTGTTCAGTAAGATAATTCATATATGTTTCTTATTCCTCAAGTGTTTTTATAATGTACCCATGTACCCATCTACATATTTTAATTCATAAATTGATTAATATGTGTAAAGATGTGTTTGAAACTACGCGGGGTCTATGGGTCTCTGCCATATCTACAGTGCCTGCTATGGTACCGCCATCTTTACAGAATTCATTGAAACTACACGGGCCTCTACCATATCTACAATTAAGGTAAGTAAGAGGCAAGAGTAGTTTCCAGGAGTCTTGTATAGATGGCGATACCAAAGCCACCGCAAGTAGTTTCAAGGAGTTCTGCATAGATGGCAATACCATAACGGCCACTGTAGATATGGCAGAGACCCGCGTAGTTTAAACACACATCATTACACATATTTATCAATTTATGAATTCAATTATATACATGGGTATTTCCATTATAAAAAAACTTGAGGAATATACTATGAGGCAATGAATTATCTTACTAAAGAAGTATCTCTAGAGCCATAGTAATTAATAGGTAATAATTAAAACTACAAATATGTAGATACAAAAATAGAAACTAGAATTCAAAAGTAATTATAATAAGAACATAGGATAGTGTCCAATAAACTGAGTACAGTAACCAATAATGCCCCCTTAATGTTCGCTGGTTAGGGGCTACCTATCGAACACTATCCGGGGATGCGACGTTCCAGGAACTGTAGTTCCATTGCTGAACACAAATTGAAATAACTCGGACGCTGGATCCACCGCGATTCATCTGAACAGGGCCAAGAATTGGTGGGGAAGACCAATTTAAGACCGTATTTCAGAAGACCAAAGAAAGAAGAATTTGGGGAAAAGAACAAACATTAAGCGGGCACTACTGTACTTTGAATCCTAGGTTCAATGCGCAGTCAATTCGCTCGAATTATTTTCCACATAATTATCAAACGTCTGTTAAACGTTTAATAATTATACGATAAATAATTGATTGCCCGGGTCTCACCACGTGGAGGTTACTGCGCATGGAGACCCACCCTAGCCACGGCCCTTCCACCCTCCAATTACGCGAAAACTAATTCTACTATATTTTGTAAGGAACAAAAATCTCCTATTATTGTCAATTTGTAGAACGCTCATTAATTGATCGTAGTACAAATATGACAGCAAGAGGAGGACTTGGAATATTCACGACCGATAGCTAAATTGAATATCCGAAGCAAACCTGAAAGAAAATCTGAAATCAATTTCCTGAAACAAAACATTCTTAAAAATATATCGTACGATTTTAAAAACTGGACAACGAAATATTATTACAGCAGTGTACACTGCTGTCTTAAAAACTAAGACACACCTTAAAAATAAATGCTCCCTTCTTAAATACTAGATTAGATTCAAATGCGTCCTACCTGACTAAAGATCTAACTTAAAACTAGAATCACCCTACCTAATATAATATCTAAGAGTAAAATTAAAACAACAATTTCAATAATATTCTGCCTACATAGGAATCTAACAGATACATTATCACACTCATCTAGGTATAAGTATGCATATACTTAATTCCCCTTCAATTAGACCATATTAATTTCGTGGACCATGCCTTCCTAGAACAGAAAACTGGAAACTGGTCAGGGGCTGGGCACGGGCAAGGGCAAGGGCATGGTCAGGGGCAGGGGCAGGGGCAGGGGCAGGGGCAGGGGCAGGGTGAGAGAGTGGCTACATTATACATAGTATAAGCAATCCTCTTCTTTAGCTGATTCTTTTGAATGCTTCTGAAACAAAGACAAACAGGCAGTAATTAGTAAAGTATTATAAAAATTGTAAACTCATAAATGGGATCAAATGGGAGGCAAGTAACGAGGGTGACTGCTACCGAGCAGCCCGCGAGCCCTCGGCCCAGAGTCCGGACAGTAAGAGGACTTAGAATCTACGCCAGTTTCGATACCGAGCCACAGCAATCATTGTGGAACGGAAGCAAGACCGAACCACGATTCCAGATTATGTCCCATATACCTTCTGCCACCCCAAGGTGTGCTTGGCGTGGTCTAACTCGCAGGAATTTCCTACTCGGCGGGTCACCTGTCCGGAACGCAATCACAGCCCCACACACCGCTCACGATGACACTGCAGCCCGGAAATGCAAGAACCGCGACCATGATTCCAGATTTAGGGCGAAAACCAACAACCGTTAGAGACGTAGTCTAACAGCGGGCCTCGGATCCTTCCTCCAGAACCACAATCACGCCCCCACACATCTTAACTCGCTGACACTAAGTCCCCAACCACCGGTCCTCCGGGCCGAGAACGGAATAGGGAATGAAGCTAATAGTAGTGAAATGAATTGGAAGAAAAGTAACGAGTGTGATTGATCCCGGCAAAGAGTAAAAAAGGGAATAAAGCAAAAAAGGGAATGAAGCGAAAAAGGGAATGTGGGGGAAAGTGCAATGCGCAGTCAATTCGCTCGAATTATTTTCCACATAATTATCAAACGTGTGTTAAACGTTTAATAAATATACGATAAATAATTGATTGCCCGGGTCTCACCACGTGGAGGTTACTGCGCGTGGAGACCCACCCTAGCCACGGCCCTTCCACCCTCCAATTACGCGAAAACTAATTCTACTATATTTTGTAAGGAACAAAAATCTCCTATTATTGTCAATTTGTAGAACGCTCATTAATTGATCGTAGTACAAATGTGACAGCAAGAGGAGGACTTGGAATATTCACGACCGATAGCTAAATTGAATATCCGAAGCAAACCTGAAAGAAAATCTGAAATCAATTTCCTGAAACAAAACATTCTTAAAAATATATCGTACGATTTTAAAAACTGGACAACGAAATATTATTACAGCAGTGTACACTGCTGTCTTAAAAACTAAGACACACCTTAAAAATAAATGCTCCCTTCTTAAATACTAGATTAGATTCAAATGCGTCCTACCTGACTAAAGATCTAACTTAAAACTAGAATCACCCTACCTAATATAATATCTAAGAGTAAAATTAAAACAACAATTTCAATAATATTCTGCCTACATAGGAATCTAACAGATACATTATCACACTCATCTAGGTATAAGTATGCATATACTTAATTCCCCTTCAATTAGACCATATTAATTTCGTGGACCATGCCTTCCTAGAACAGAAAACTGGAAACTGGTCAGGGGCTGGGCACGGGCAAGGGCAAGGGCAAGGGCAAGGGCATGGTCAGGGGCAGGGGCAGGGGCAGGGGCAGGGTGAGAGAGTGGCCACATTATACATAGTATAAGCAAACCTCTTCTTTAGCTGATTCCTTTGAATGCTTCTGAAACAAAGACAAACAGGCAGTAATTAGTAAAGTATTATAAAAATTGTAAACTCATAAATGGGATCAAATGGGAGGCAAGTAACGAGGGTGACTGCTACCGAGCAGCCCGCGAGCCCTCGGCCCAGAGTCCGGACAGTAAGAGGACTTAGAATCTACGCCAGTTTCGATACCGAGCCACAGCAATCATTGTGGAACGGAAGCAAGACCGAACCACGATTCCAGATTATGTCCCATATACCTTCTGCCACCCCAAGGTGTGCTTGGCGTGGTCTAACTCGCAGGAATTTCCTACTCGGCGGGTCACCTGTCCGGAACGCAATCACAGCCCCACACACCGCTCACGATGACACTGCAGCCCGGAAATGCAAGAACCGCGACCATGATCCCAGATTTAGGGCGAAAGCCAACAACCGTTAGAGACGTAGTCTAACAGCGTGCCTCGGATCCTTCCTCCAGAACCACAATCACGCCCCCACACATCTTAACTCGCTGACACTAAGTCCCCAACCACCGGTCCTCCGGGCCGAGAACGGAATAGGGAACGAAGCTAATAGTAGTGAAATGAATTCGAAGAAAAGTAACGAGTGTGATTGATCCCGGCAAAGAGTAAAAAAGGGAATAAAGCAAAAAAGGGAATGAAGCGAAAAAGGGAATGTGGGGGAAAGTGCAATGCGCAGTCAATTCGCTCGAATTATTTTCCACATAATTATCAAACGTGTGTTAAACGTTTAATAATTATACGATAAATAATTGATTGCCCGGGTCTCACCACGTGGAGGTTACTGCGCGTGGAGACCCACCCTAGCCACGGCCCTTCCACCCTCCAATTACGCGAAAACTAATTCTACTATATTTTGTAAGGAACAAAAATCTCCTATTATTGTCAATTTGTAGAACGCTCATTAATTGATCGTAGTACAAATATGACAGCAAGAGGAGGACTTGGAATATTCACGACCGATAGCTAAATTGAATATCCGAAGCAAACCTGAAAGAAAATCTGAAATCAATTTCCTGAAACAAAACATTCTTAAAAATATATCGTACGATTTTAAAAACTGGACAACGAAATATTATTACAGCAGTGTACACTGCTGTCTTAAAAACTAAGACACACCTTAAAAATAAATGCTCCCTTCTTAAATACTAGATTAGATTCAAATGCGTCCTACCTGACTAAAGATCTAACTTAAAACTAGAATCACCCTACCTAATATAATATCTAAGAGTAAAATTAAAACAACAATTTCAATAATATTCTGCCTACATAGGAATCTAACAGATACATTATCACACTCATCTAGGTATAAGTATGCATATACTTAATTCCCCTTCAATTAGACCATATTAATTTCGTGGACCATGCCTTCCTAGAACAGAAAACTGGAAACTGGTCAGGGGCTGGGCACGGGCAAGGGCAAGGGCATGGTCAGGGGCAGGGGCAGGGGCAGGGGCAGGGGCAGGGGCAGGGTGAGAGAGTGGCTACATTATACATAGTATAAGCAATCCTCTTCTTTAGCTGATTCTTTTGAATGCTTCTGAAACAAAGACAAACAGGCAGTAATTAGTAAAGTATTATAAAAATTGTAAACTCATAAATGGGATCAAATGGGAGGCAAGTAACGAGGGTGACTGCTACCGAGCAGCCCGCGAGCCCTCGGCCCAGAGTCCGGACAGTAAGAGGACTTAGAATCTACGCCAGTTTCGATACCGAGCCACAGCAATCATTGTGGAACGGAAGCAAGACCGAACCACGATTCCAGATTATGTCCCATATACCTTCTGCCACCCCAAGGTGTGCTTGGCGTGGTCTAACTCGCAGGAATTTCCTACTCGGCGGGTCACCTGTCCGGAACGCAATCACAGCCCCACACACCGCTCACGATGACACTGCAGCCCGGAAATGCAAGAACCGCGACCATGATTCCAGATTTAGGGCGAAAACCAACAACCGTTAGAGACGTAGTCTAACAGCGGGCCTCGGATCCTTCCTCCAGAACCACAATCACGCCCCCACACATCTTAACTCGCTGACACTAAGTCCCCAACCACCGGTCCTCCGGGCCGAGAACGGAATAGGGAATGAAGCTAATAGTAGTGAAATGAATTGGAAGAAAAGTAACGAGTGTGATTGATCCCGGCAAAGAGTAAAAAAGGGAATAAAGCAAAAAAGGGAATGAAGCGAAAAAGGGAATGTGGGGGAAAGTGCAATGCGCAGTCAATTCGCTCGAATTATTTTCCACATAATTATCAAACGTGTGTTAAACGTTTAATAAATATACGATAAATAATTGATTGCCCGGGTCTCACCACGTGGAGGTTACTGCGCGTGGAGACCCACCCTAGCCACGGCCCTTCCACCCTCCAATTACGCGAAAACTAATTCTACTATATTTTGTAAGGAACAAAAATCTCCTATTATTGTCAATTTGTAGAACGCTCATTAATTGATCGTAGTACAAATGTGACAGCAAGAGGAGGACTTGGAATATTCACGACCGATAGCTAAATTGAATATCCGAAGCAAACCTGAAAGAAAATCTGAAATCAATTTCCTGAAACAAAACATTCTTAAAAATATATCGTACGATTTTAAAAACTGGACAACGAAATATTATTACAGCAGTGTACACTGCTGTCTTAAAAACTAAGACACACCTTAAAAATAAATGCTCCCTTCTTAAATACTAGATTAGATTCAAATGCGTCCTACCTGACTAAAGATCTAACTTAAAACTAGAATCACCCTACCTAATATAATATCTAAGAGTAAAATTAAAACAACAATTTCAATAATATTCTGCCTACATAGGAATCTAACAGATACATTATCACACTCATCTAGGTATAAGTATGCATATACTTAATTCCCCTTCAATTAGACCATATTAATTTCGTGGACCATGCCTTCCTAGAACAGAAAACTGGAAACTGGTCAGGGGCTGGGCACGGGCAAGGGCAAGGGCAAGGGCAAGGGCATGGTCAGGGGCAGGGGCAGGGGCAGGGGCAGGGTGAGAGAGTGGCCACATTATACATAGTATAAGCAAACCTCTTCTTTAGCTGATTCCTTTGAATGCTTCTGAAACAAAGACAAACAGGCAGTAATTAGTAAAGTATTATAAAAATTGTAAACTCATAAATGGGATCAAATGGGAGGCAAGTAACGAGGGTGACTGCTACCGAGCAGCCCGCGAGCCCTCGGCCCAGAGTCCGGACAGTAAGAGGACTTAGAATCTACGCCAGTTTCGATACCGAGCCACAGCAATCATTGTGGAACGGAAGCAAGACCGAACCACGATTCCAGATTATGTCCCATATACCTTCTGCCACCCCAAGGTGTGCTTGGCGTGGTCTAACTCGCAGGAATTTCCTACTCGGCGGGTCACCTGTCCGGAACGCAATCACAGCCCCACACACCGCTCACGATGACACTGCAGCCCGGAAATGCAAGAACCGCGACCATGATCCCAGATTTAGGGCGAAAGCCAACAACCGTTAGAGACGTAGTCTAACAGCGTGCCTCGGATCCTTCCTCCAGAACCACAATCACGCCCCCACACATCTTAACTCGCTGACACTAAGTCCCCAACCACCGGTCCTCCGGGCCGAGAACGGAATAGGGAACGAAGCTAATAGTAGTGAAATGAATTCGAAGAAAAGTAACGAGTGTGATTGATCCCGGCAAAGAGTAAAAAAGGGAATAAAGCAAAAAAGGGAATGAAGCGAAAAAGGGAATGTGGGGGAAAGTGCAATGCGCAGTCAATTCGCTCGAATTATTTTCCACATAATTATCAAACGTGTGTTAAACGTTTAATAATTATACGATAAATAATTGATTGCCCGGGTCTCACCACGTGGAGGTTACTGCGCGTGGAGACCCACCCTAGCCACGGCCCTTCCACCCTCCAATTACGCGAAAACTAATTCTACTATATTTTGTAAGGAACAAAAATCTCCTATTATTGTCAATTTGTAGAACGCTCATTAATTGATCGTAGTACAAATGTGACAGCAAGAGGAGGACTTGGAATATTCACGACCGATAGCTAAATTGAATATCCGAAGCAAACCTGAAAGAAAATCTGAAATCAATTTCCTGAAACAAAACATTCTTAAAAATATATCGTACGATTTTAAAAACTGGACAACGAAATATTATTACAGCAGTGTACACTGCTGTCTTAAAAACTAAGACACACCTTAAAAATAAATGCTCCCTTCTTAAATACTAGATTAGATTCAAATGCGTCCTACCTGACTAAAGATCTAACTTAAAACTAGAATCACCCTACCTAATATAATATCTAAGAGTAAAATTAAAACAACAATTTCAATAATATTCTGCCTACATAGGAATCTAACAGATGCATTATCACACTCATCTAGGTATAAGTATGCATATACTTAATTCCCCTTCAATTAGACCATATTAATTTCGTGGACCATGCCTTCCTAGAACAGAAAACTGGAAACTGGTCAGGGGCTGGGCACGGGCAAGGGCAAGGGCATGGTCAGGGGCAGGGGCAGGGGCAGGGGCAGGGTGAGAGAGTGGCCACATTATACATAGTATAAGCAATCCTCTTCTTTAGCTGATTCCTTTGAATGCTTCTGAAACAAAGACAAACAGGCAGTAATTAGTAAAGTATTATAAAAATTGTAAACTCATAAATGGGATCAAATGGGAGGCAAGTAACGAGGGTGACTGCTACCGAGCAGCCCGCGAGCCCTCGGCCCAGAGTCCGGACAGTAAGAGGACTTAGAATCTACGCCAGTTTCGATACCGAGCCACAGCAATCATTGTGGAACGGAAGCAAGACCGAACCACGATTCCAGATTATGTCCCATATACCTTCTGCCACCCCAAGGTGTGCTTGGCGTGGTCTAACTCGCAGGAATTTCCTACTCGGCGGGTCACCTGTCCGGAACGCAATCACAGCCCCACACACCGCTCACGATGACACTGCAGCCCGGAAATGCAAGAACCGCGACCATGATCCCAGATTTAGGGCGAAAGCCAACAACCGTTAGAGACGTAGTCTAACAGCGTGCCTCGGATCCTTCCTCCAGAACCACAATCACGCCCCCACACATCTTAACTCGCTGACACTAAGTCCCCAACCACTGGTCCTCCGGGCCGAGAACGGAATAGGGAATGAAGCTAATAGTAGTGAAATGAATTGGAAGAAAAGTAACGAGTGTGATTGATCCCGGCAAAGAGTAAAAAAGGGAATAAAGCAAAAAAGGGAATGAAGCGAAAAAGGGAATGTGGGGGAAAGTGCAATGCGCAGTCAATTCGCTCGAATTATTTTCCACATAATTATCAAACGTGTGTTAAACGTTTAATAATTATACGATAAATAATTGATTGCCCGGGTCTCACCACGTGGAGGTTACTGCGCGTGGAGACCCACCCTAGCCACGGCCCTTCCACCCTCCAATTACGCGAAAACTAATTCTACTATATTTTGTAAGGAACAAAAATCTCCTATTATTGTCAATTTGTAGAACGCTCATTAATTGATCGTAGTACAAATGTGACAGCAAGAGGAGGACTTGGAATATTCACGACCGATAGCTAAATTGAATATCCGAAGCAAACCTGAAAGAAAATCTGAAATCAATTTCCTGAAACAAAACATTCTTAAAAATATATCGTACGATTTTAAAAACTGGACAACGAAATATTATTACAGCAGTGTACACTGCTGTCTTAAAAACTAAGACACACCTTAAAAATAAATGCTCCCTTCTTAAATACTAGATTAGATTCAAATGCGTCCTACCTGACTAAAGATCTAACTTAAAACTAGAATCACCCTACCTAATATAATATCTAAGAGTAAAATTAAAACAACAATTTCAATAATATTCTGCCTACATAGGAATCTAACAGATACATTATCACACTCATCTAGGTATAAGTATGCATATACTTAATTCCCCTTCAATTAGACCATATTAATTTCGTGGACCATGCCTTCCTAGAACAGAAAACTGGAAACTGGTCAGGGGCTGGGCACGGGCAAGGGCAAGGGCATGGTCAGGGGCAGGGGCAGGGGCAGGGGCAGGGTGAGAGAGTGGCCACATTATACATAGTATAAGCAATCCTCTTCTTTAGCTGATTCCTTTGAATGCTTCTGAAACAAAGACAAACAGGCAGTAATTAGTAAAGTATTATAAAAATTGTAAACTCATAAATGGGATCAAATGGGAGGCAAGTAACGAGGGTGACTGCTACCGAGCAGCCCGCGAGCCCTCGGCCCAGAGTCCGGACAGTAAGAGGACTTAGAATCTACGCCAGTTTCGATACCGAGCCACAGCAATCATTGTGGAACGGAAGCAAGACCGAACCACGATTCCAGATTATGTCCCATATACCTTCTGCCACCCCAAGGTGTGCTTGGCGTGGTCTAACTCGCAGGAATTTCCTACTCGGCGGGTCACCTGTCCGGAACGCAATCACAGCCCCACACACCGCTCACGATGACACTGCAGCCCGGAAATGCAAGAACCGCGACCATGATCCCAGATTTAGGGCGAAAGCCAACAACCGTTAGAGACGTAGTCTAACAGCGTGCCTCGGATCCTTCCTCCAGAACCACAATCACGCCCCCACACATCTTAACTCGCTGACACTAAGTCCCCAACCACTGGTCCTCCGGGCCGAGAACGGAATAGGGAATGAAGCTAATAGTAGTGAAATGAATTGGAAGAAAAGTAACGAGTGTGATTGATCCCGGCAAAGAGTAAAAAAGGGAATAAAGCAAAAAAGGGAATGAAGCGAAAAAGGGAATGTGGGGGAAAGTGCAATGCGCAGTCAATTCGCTCGAATTATTTTCCACATAATTATCAAACGTGTGTTAAACGTTTAATAATTATACGATAAATAATTGATTGCCCGGGTCTCACCACGTGGAGGTTACTGCGCGTGGAGACCCACCCTAGCCACGGCCCTTCCACCCTCCAATTACGCGAAAACTAATTCTACTATATTTTGTAAGGAACAAAAATCTCCTATTATTGTCAATTTGTAGAACGCTCATTAATTGATCGTAGTACAAATGTGACAGCAAGAGGAGGACTTGGAATATTCACGACCGATAGCTAAATTGAATATCCGAAGCAAACCTGAAAGAAAATCTGAAATCAATTTCCTGAAACAAAACACTCTTAAAAATATATCGTACGGTCTTAAAAACTAGACAATGAAATATTATTACAGCAGTGTACACTGCTGTCTTAAAAACTAAGACACACCTTAAAAATAAATGCTCCCTTCTTAAATACTAGATTAGATTCAAATGCGTCCTACCTGACTAAAGATCTAACTTAAAACTAGAATCACCCTACCTAATATAATATCTAAGAGTAAAATTAAAATAACAATTTCAATAATATCCTACCTACATAGAAATCTAATCAAATACTTTACCATACTCATATAGGTATGAGTATGCATTAACTTAATTCATCTTCAATTAGTCCATATTATTCTCTCTTGGGCCACGGTGTCCTAGAACAGACAAAAACTCGAACCAAAAAATTGCAGCACCTGCAAACAATTTTTGGATTTATAAATCCTGCCTACTTAAAAGTCTAATATTTTCAATTCGTGTAAAACCTGCCTGTATAAAGTTCTAAGATTGTGTGTTCGAACAAATCCTACCTATATAAGGAGCTAAACGTATTGTTCGATTTATAGTTGGGCCCAACTAATTAATTATCTAATAAATGTAGTGAGTTAAAAGAGCTGTGGTTAGGAGCAGGTGCAGGGCGAGGATGCGGTCATTTTATACGTATGTATTATCATGTATCTGCTTCTTTAGCTGATTCTTTTGAATGCTTCTGGAACAAACACAGACGAAATAATTAGTAAAGTATTATAAAAATGAATTCTTAAACTCAGAAATTGGATCGACGAGGCTGGCTCTTTAATTTTGTAGTTTCCAATCGTGCATTTGATAATATTTCTGGATCTGAATTGTATATATTCTACTTTTGAGCCTCTGACGTACTTCCACTTGTTTAATATATCATATTTGGGTTCATCTGTGAATCTGTAACAATCTCAGGCATCGGATTAGTGACCTCCCCAAGCCTCCCCAATTTATACTAAAATGCAGCTGCTTTTAATTCGTAATAACAGAATTTTAGCGAAGCTAATCAATCAGAATTGATATGAAAAATGCAGCTATTTTTTAATAACAATAGGTAATTGGATTTCGGCCAAAGTGATATATTCTTTTGTACGTTCTAGATTAGGTGGTATCAATTTCATTAAAAACTCCAAAATGAAGTAGTTGCATTTCACTACAATTGATTCTATTTTGCTTCGACAAAGAAGCAACAAACGATTATTCAAACTTAATATCAAACTTCCACTATCACCATGCCGAGCCACAACTACGGCCAAAGATTTTTGTTTAAACATTTACGGATATCGCGAGGGAATTTCAATTTCTACAAATCAAGCTCGAAAAGTTATAAAAATTATCTCTACTAAAAAAAGGTGAAAATACAGTTGCAACGAATAGGGGAAAATGTTGGGGAGTTAAACTCCAATAATGAACAGTCACTAGTATTGTCTCTAATTGAAATCTACCATCTAGAATTATTATTTTATCAAAGATAGTACGAAATATTTCTTTTTATTTTTTCCTTTCTTTCTACTTCTTCCTTTTCTTTCCTTTCATTTTTTTTCATTTCTTTTCTTTTCTTGTCTTTCAGTTCGTCCACACGGGAATTTACTATTACGTATGCAAATTTTTGACAGCATTTCCATCAATAGACATTCCAGGTAGTATAATTATTAAGAAAAGCAAAATTAAAAGGAATGCTTGAAGTAACATAGGTGGCCAGAAGGACCGCCAGCAAATTATTATTATTTAAAGAGTATTTATGTAACGCAACGCTAGTATACTACTATTAAATTAAAAACTTCATTAGCAACAGAAATTTGTAAGAATCAGACGCGAGTGGTGCTTCAATATGTCAAATAGCAACTCTAATTAAACAAGTTAATCATTAATAGTATTAAAAATCAGCAAAATCGCGATTGGACGCAACACTAATGAAAGAATGACTCGATACTCTGTGCACCAATTTTCTCTTTAAACGCAACACTAAACGCGGAAGATTCAGCCATGGTCTTTGGCTGACGATGATGTGCCACCCTCCAGGGTGGCTCAGGAACAAACTTCCAATTGGAAGCAATTGGGGACTGGTTTTCGCAACTCTAATTAAAAACGCGATCATTAATCAACGCAACGCTAAATGGAACTCGCGATACAATCATTTCGCAACACTATGAATTAAGGTTGATAAAAAGCAAACAATAAATGATTACTAATATCAAAAAGCAATGTAATTGAAGATCCTCTGAAAAGTTAGCTGAAGGCTCAAGACGCGAAAATAATTTCCGCAACACTAGAAACTTTCTCATATGTAAAATATATTATAAAATACTACAATTCAACTAACAATAAGAGCAGCAAAATTGCAAGAACAATCGCGACATCATTGCGCAACGCTAACTCAATCGCGATTTTCATTTGCCCGCAACTCTAATTAAAAACCGCGAGTCCCTTCGCAACTCCAATAATACGCGAGACTCGTTTTCTTTTTCGCGATTCTACTTGCAAAACCGCGTGGCATTTGACGCAACTCTAATTCAATCCGTTTTCAAGTTTTTCGCAACTCTAAAGCAACGCGATATTTTTGGGAGGGCTGTATCGTTGGGCCGGAATGAGCGTCGGCCAAGTACAAGTAAAAATTCTACAAATGAAAATGCAAGCACAGTGACAAAGTAGTAACAAAGAATGATTCCCCATTCTTTTTAAGAATGGGGAGCCATTAGTAGTTGCCCTCTTGAGCGACAGTTTGTCGGGCCTCTTCGGCATATAGCCTCTTCTTTTCGTCGGGCCGAAGGGCCAGCTGAAACTTAAACTAGGCTCGAGGCTCTAATCGGAAACCAAAGAAAAACTTATAAATGTGAAATAAAGAGTTTAAATCGCGGAGCTAAATTGAACACACGTGGCCGAATCACGACCAAATAAAATCGTAAAATTGTGATTACGGAAAATCGCAAGATTACGATTAAAATTGCAATCGTTCTTCGTTCACACGTGCAGCCTCGAGCATAATGTAACACGTTTCGTTTCGGAACCTGAATCGCGACCACGACCGCGAAGGATTCAAAAAGTCGATAGGCAAAGCCAGAGGCGAACGCATTTTCGTTCGCGCCACAGCTTCACCGTCGATTTTTCAAATCAGATTTCCTGAAACAGGTTGAACACGCGAAATAGTGCCTACCCGATCAGAGACTGTGTCAACCTGCCCGGCCCTACCTACTTATGTCTATCAATCACACCAGAAAGTAAGCTACCTATCCTACCTGGACCTATATTTAAAAAATGGCAAACAGGCACACCAACACACGACACTCCACGGTTCTCACTCAAACACTTGGGCGCAAAAGCCTACACTAGGGAGGCGTCCCGGGACGCCCCCGACACCCAAGTGCTGTCAAACAACTTGCACACTCTAATGTACGTACCATTTTTCTGAAATCGACTGACAGTGGCTGGGATCTTTGCGTTTGCGAGGAAAAAGACCACGCCGCGGTAGATATTTGATAGAAAAATTAAATAGCACCGATACAAGAGGTACTTGATAGCAATTGATAAGTATATTCAATTCTCTTTGGCATTTGGCCTCCGTCATCTCAAATGACAAAAACTTCGTGCCTCAGTATAGTAGGGATTTTTAATGCAGTAAATAGTAAAAATGATGTTTCTGTTTTAAATTAATGGACATCTTATCTTGGTCAGAGTAACTACGTTTTAGTACGGAACGACGCAAATCCACAGCCTAACCACACACACAATGCGGATATTACGTCGTGCACGATACACCAACGCACTGTCAGTCGCCAACAATAAATCATTCAATAGCTTATGAACTAAAGAAATATCGTCGTGCTCTACCACCGTTTTCCCACCCAAGTAGCACCGGGGCACGTGAGTGGGATCCGGGCAGTGAACACGGAAAGGGTTAAACCTGGAAATCCTCGTCTAAAAAGATGATAAAGACATATTGATTTTCTAACGGGCTAAATATACATATATGTACTTATGTATATGTACCAGATCAACATATGATTTTACTTTATTAAAGAGAAAATTAAATGATTCTACTTTATTAGAAAAATTGTGCAATGACTCTACTTTATTAGAAAAATTGTGCAATGACTCTACTTTAATAGAAAAATTGTGCAATGACTCTACTTTATTAGAAAAATTATTCAAAGACTCTACTTTAATAGAGAAATTATTCAATGACTCTACTTTAATATACTTTGAATTAAATTGAAACATCCTCGGGCGTTCCCGTTATCAAGGCATTGCTTCTAAAACGCAAGATTGCTTTAAAAATTGATTGCCTTGATTTCGAAAACTACCCGTTCGCGTATTGTCTTCTTGTACATTCAGGTTTAATTAATATCATATACGGAAACAGTGAAATTATCGATATTTTTATACGCTAAAGACTAATATGGATATCGAATAATAAAATTATTCGGTAGTTTCAACAAATTGATAAGGTAAGTAAGTACCTTTACTTTATATATAATCAGGAAATACTATACTCTTACTAACAATTTATAACAACTGTGCAGTAATTGCAATTGACAAGTAAACGAAGTCGAAGGGTATTCGACTTCTCCACTACGAACTAATGCACGTATAATACTGGACGTTACTTTATATTCATTTAATATTTAATAACGATTTAAATATCGTTTCATAGATATTCAATTAAATCGTCTATTATAAAAAGATATATATTGATATATTTTATACTGAATATGACCTCTTTTAAAATTGTCAAGCTATTTAAAAACGCGTTGTACAAGAAGACCTATCCTCATATAATATAAAACAGTAAAGAAGTTACTACTCATGAGTATATTTTCATATACCCATGGTCACAGTGCTTGCCAGAAAAATCTACGTAATTACAACCAGTCACTCGTGTCGGTTCGGACCTTTCGTCCTGCGACATGATTGAGTGACCAGAGGAACTTTAAAGCATGCGACTCACCGGTTGCAGACTCGCCAGGGGTGCGGTCAAGCTCGTCGCCAGCGAAGCCTTGGAAGCTGCTGAAACATTCAAAAAGAGCAAACAACATTAAAATCTATGTATTTTCAGTACTTTTGGAATGGGTTAATTATCAATGATTATTGCAATACAAGATTAAAGAAATAAGGAGATACTTACTCGTCAAGTTGATGGCCGAAAACCCGAACTCGCCGAACAGGACACTGACTCTAATGGAACACTTACGATTGACAAAGTGATTCTAATCTCGCGAGAGTATTATTTCGGAGCAAACACTGACTCTAATTTCGCGTCTCATTACTGTGATTTATGTTTAATTATTATTAAGAGCGGTTGCGCTCAAAAAATAATAAAAAGAACTTTAACGGAACAAGCACTGACTCTACCAACCGCATTGCGCGCGGTCATCAAAATTTGCTGAAAGAAAATCTGTACAAGTTAGTAAATGAGGGGAGGAGGTAGAAATTAATGCAATACACATGTGATTTTATTTGTCTCTTTCTTATTTCTGTATGTCTGTTGAGGAATTACTGCTTTTCTTTTTTAATGAAGTATTACTATATTATTAGTTCTCAATTCAAGATATATTATTATAGATTAATATAAATGATTTATCGAAAGCGTACTGTGACTGTTCTATGTCAGAGTTTTAAAAGTGAGCATGCTCCTAGTAAGTAAGCAATATCGCGCATTTATAAATTCTCGTAGCTGCTTGCAGAAATCAAGACTCGACATTGTTTATCATGCTTGAAGGGCATGGCAACGAGTGCGTAAGTACGCGGACAATCCTGCATCGAAAATTCAATTTCACCGTACTTGTGCCAAGGCACAACAAGACAATGTCACAAAAAGTGTCAACAAGAACACTAGTGAAGCTATATAGAACTCGCGACCGATATGCAGCGAAACATGAACGTATTTCAATTTTTCGTTTAGAATTAATGAAATTTACTGACTCTAGTTTCAATCGCGAATGATATATTGTAAGTTCTATTTGAAATGTTTTCATTATTTATTGAACATAGATAAACGAATAGAGAGAACTGAGTATTGAAATCTATTTACAATAATGAGAGTGTTCAATAACTTTAAATCGAAATCCAACCGCCGGATACCAAGATATATACATAAACCGTTGCGATAATAAGTTAAATGTTACCAGTCCTTCATCATATGTCATCGGACTGATTGTTATGCATCGCAGTAATTGTATCTCAGAACTCCATTCCTGCAGCTTCAATATATTATTCTTTACCAACCAATCATCCATTGTACCTACAACAAAAAGGAAAGCAACGAGATAAACCTGTGCTAAAATCAGAATCGAATTCAAAGTTGCGGAAGGACATATGTAACTGGGTATGTAAGTGACATTGAAAGGAAAATAAACACAACCTTAACACCGCATCGAATCCAAATAATCGTGTAATAAAATATAATAAAGATTCGAACATCCGTTTAAACTAATAAATTTATTAACCCGATATTTGAATAAACGGCTAGTTATCGCGTATCAAAGAATCGATGGTACCGGATGACCGGTCAAGCGTCCAGCAAAAGAGACTCGAAAAAGAGTTTAATATATATCCACGATAGTCAAACGATTGTTAAATAAACGCGTATTAATTAATAGAAGCTAATAGACAAGCGTATGCGGTGGTAAAGTAAACCCCGAGATGCTATTGTATCGTAAGGCGATGTATGTCGCTAACCTTCGACAACATAAACGACCCGTACGGTATGACGCTTGAACTGATAGTGACACCCGGTGCGCCGCGCTCCGTCATCCCCACTCCGCCGCGCGTCGGTAGCGCTCGGTCGCGCTCGGTGGTACTCGCAATTTCCGAACTCTTCGAAGGTCTCCGACCGCGGTCGTGTGTACTACTGTACTAAGGTCTTGCGTACTGAACTTTTGCGGCTTCTGATCAATTTTTAGCCGAACCTACGATCCTAGGGTTGTACCTACTGGACTTCTACTGTTTTTGACGAACTTTTAACCGGATCTACGACTCTAGGGTCGTACCTACTGGACTTTTACTATTTCTGACCAACTTTTAGCTGGATCTACGACTCTAGGGTTGTACCTACTGGACTTTTACTATTCCTGACGAACTTTTAGCTGGATCTACGACTCTATGGTTGTACCTACCTAGACTTTTACTATTTCTGACCAACTTTTAGCTGGATCTACGACTCTAGGGTCGTACCTACTGGACTTTTACTATTTCTGACCAACTTTTAACTGGGTCTACGACTCTAGGGTTGTACCTACTGGACTTTTACTATTCCTGACGAACTTTTAGCTGGATCTACGACTCTATGGTTGTACCTACCTGGACTTTTACTATTTCTGACCAACTTTTAGCTGGACCTATCATCCTCGTTAAAGAATTCTTTTGTTCTTTGCCACGCAATGAAAGTGGGACTGCACAGGTGGGATGATTGACGTAACACGCATCCCATTGTCAATTTCATCGCCTCGATGGATCGGGATGTGATTCCGACTCAACTCGAGCCGAACCGAAGTGCATCGCGGGACCAGGCACCGCAACTCAATTTTTCTACGGAAACGTTGACCGAAAAATAATTATGCTAATTCCTCCAAAGCATTCACATATATTCACGCAATGGCATGAGTTCTGTCCCCAACACTACTTCAGTAAATACTAGTTCTTGAAGTGATCACTGTTCATGTGCAGAGAACGCTCGAATCAGCGTGGGAATTCTGAGTCGGTATGTCAGTCACGTTGGGCCACTAAAACACTGACGGTATATCTCGTCTGTAACGAAAGTCCATAAGGTGACTCGGCTATTCTTATATCTTGTCTGGGTAAGAATAAACTGAGTGGTGGTCGATATATGCGTCGTTCTAAAGCTGCAGGGTTACGGCGACAGAGCGCGCTTAAAATGCATGCCGTACTGCAGCTCTAGAAACCCACTACGCGCGAAAAGTTTGTGGTACCATCTTGCGTTGCGGCTTTTTGAGCAGTTCTCCGCGACTTCAAAACGAGCTTCATGGATTTCATATTTAATTTAAACAATCGTGTTCTTCTCGGCTTTTAGTGCGTGTTTTTAACCGGACTGATCTCAAATGTAAGCTGCGAATGGTACCTTCAGTTTCTAACAGGTTTTAAAAATATGGTATTTGTAGCCTAAAAGGTGTTAACAATTAAACAATCTGCGAAAATGCCCCTCAGGTTATTCCAATTATCTCGGCTCCTGGTGATTTTTTTTTAAATCTACGGGGTCTCATATGAAAGGGAAGAGACTAAGTAAGTTGCACGAAAAAAGTATCCCGTTGCTGTAACTTCTTCCCTTGGCCCGTAAAATTAATCTAAACTCTTTACGTGTTTATTACAGATAAATCGCGTATGGAATAATGTTAACACCTATTGGAGTTTGTAGCTTATGCTTCTGGCTTTAATGTATGTCCTCTGATCATTGATGTACCTCCCCGGCAAGTCCAAGTAATCGAATTCGTTTATGATTTCTACAAACAAATTCAATTATCTCCCGTTCTACCGGACCGATTTTAATCAACGACGTCTTAAATGAAACCTCGCGATTCAAGCAACGATAATGGTCGGCAGTACATGGTGCGGACGATCATCTCTTAGAAATGCATGCAACTATTAATGGGATAACAATTTTTTTGCTCTTCTCTGATAACTGGTAGTTAGCAGTGTGCTAACGATATACTTTTTAGTTGCAGCGTGTTAATGCAGTCGTTAAAATACGTCGATATTGATAAAGGAAAAGATCGGGCACATGTTTTCGTATATAGATATATCAGCACATGTATAAACATATGTATGTATATGTATATACATATCATATATATCATCATAATATATTTAAATTACACAACACACAAGTTACAATGATTTAGAAACATTACGAACCAAACTGGAAGATATCGTGTAGGACAGGGAATGAAATTTCGTCGGGGCGACGCACAATTTTCTATTGCGGTAATGAGGTATATATACGTCAAAGTTAATATCAGCCTAGCAAATAAAGTGATCCAAATACGAATGCGAAAAAGATTTGGCGAAAAGAAATATGAGGTATTGCTGGTTAAAGAATCGCGAAGCAAGCTCAATCCTACGTTTCAAATACTGAAAGCAAAGTAAACGTTTCTCGACAAAATTACGTTCGCTATCGTAGCAAAATGTGTAACGCATGCAACGTCTTTTCGTAATTAAAACTTGTTCCAGGGAAGAATGATGCGCGAACGAGGTACGCGCATACATGAAAGGAAAAATCGTTGAACGATGTCGGCTATTAAAAAATTCGAGTTGATATATTCGGTTGCGCAATGCGGCAATGGCCTAACGGAAGAACAATTGGATAATTATCGAAGTCCTCATCTATTTTCTAAATTTTCGGCGGGTGGAAGGGGGTACGTGACGTACAGAAAAATACGCGTACAATTGTCGCTGCCAAGCTTCCGCATTCTAGAGGCCAGGAGAGCCGATCGAAAGAGAGGAAGAGTGAGAGAGAGTGAGTGAGGAAGGGTGGAGTGTAGAAGGGCGGGAGAGAACGAGGGAGTAACGAATAGAACGCCAAGAGTTACAAGTTGCAAGGAGAAAGATATTGAATCGCTTCGCGAAAATCTTTTTCTTCGCTTCTCGACCCAAAACTGACGAGAAAAGGAATCACTTTTTTTCACCTATCGTATCTACTTATTACGCGCACTATTTGTCGCAAATGTAAGTAAGGTAATCGATAAAGTCGTGCGATCGACGAACGCGACGGTTGTCGCTTCGAATAATTAAAATGCATATTGTACAGATAATATTACACTAACTACATATATATATATATATATATATATTGGATATATGTCGCGTTTTTACACGTATACACACAGAGAAGTGCATAGACCTTTCAGCCGCAAGGAATGCGACGCTACAGTTCTTCGAATATTATACGTAGATTTATATGTATATATACATGCGCTTGCGTATATGCCTATATATGAACATATATACACATATACGTACACGAGACGCACCTACACGAATTTGTACATAAGGCATCGCTATAAGTTTATTCTTGCGTAGATCATGAACCGAGACCTAGACCGCTCGTTACGAAACGAAGGAAGATCGATGCAAAGGTATTGGAAGTTGCCATCACTGACAAATTATTTTTCAAACGAGCTAATTCGGGCTTAATTCGACTCATTACAGGCACTATACATATACTATATATATATAATTTATTAATAAAAGATAAATAAATTAACGCATCCTCCGGAGGGTCTTGTCGAAGTTGTCGGCAACACTCGCCTCCTTTGCAAACGAATCTCTAGCTTCAATGGTTAAATCGCTTGGGACGAAATAGACGTCACTGTATTTGTAGCAGCACCGGCACGAAATCGCAGAGAAACCGAAATTTCCAAGTCTCCTCAAGCCTACACGCTACTCGTCGAAAGGCTGATCCTTTTTTCCTAACGTTCGATTTGTTCAATCTAAAATTTACAGACGTGCGAAATTTCGGTAGCGCAGGCATACATCTTACGTATTAATCGCGTAGTAGAGCGAGCTTCTAGAAGAGCATCCCACGATAATTTGCTGCGCGATCGCAATCGGAAAAGCCGCGTTCACTAAAAATTCAATACCTTTACACGTGGATTATTCGTAGGAGTAAGCGTTACCAGATTAAAATTGTACAATTCACTTTTCAGCAAATATTTTCTAGGTTCCATGGACAAATGATTTCGTTGAACGTAGAACGGTGGAACGATAGCGGTCCAGCCACTAAATTGCAACGAGTTACATCCCACCGAACAGACGTCGGTGTATCGGTTACCGCGAAATCCAAATATGCAATTCTATTTGCTCGGCGATCGGACACGAAGGGACGCGGCAAATGTTCGGAAGATACAGCGGTCGGAGGCAGGGTTGTCTTTCAGCTATCTTTCTCTTTTGAGATCGGCGAAAGCACTGAACAGTGACGCTCGGCTTCGATTCCGTCGAACGTTCCACCGCGAAAGTGTAACGCAACGCGTGACGATGATCCGAAGCATCGGGCAGCTAATTCGAGAAGAACGATTAAGAGTAAAGAGCATAGAACGCTTTTGCGGGCATTTGGTTCGAAGCTGATTTCGAGCATGGTCAGAGGGGAAGGTCAGGCTTCCGGGTTTCCTCTTGATCAGACCAGGTAAGCTGAAAAGGGCTCGAAGAGATCGACGCGGCTGTGTCCGCTCACACTCGAAGACGAAGGTGAAGGCGAAGGCGATGGCGAAGGCGAAGGTGAAGAATCCGTTTCGGAGCAGCGGTACAGTCACTTGGCATGCTGCTTCGGAAGATGCCGTTTCATGTGTAGGGCGAGGTGGTCGCTTCTGGCGAAGGAACGCTCGCACACGGCACACTTGAACGGCTTCGCGCCGGTGTGCTTCCGATAGTGACGAGTTAATTCGTCGCTCCTGGCAAACCGCCATTCGCATTCCGGCCACTGACATTGGTACGGCTTTTCACCTGGAACAAAAATGAATGTATCGCGCACCGATTGCTTTCGTCGGTGCCGAAGACAGTGGCACGCGTCCCGGGAAGCGCGAGTGCTCGGGAAGCTTTGAAATTTTCCAAGGAGCGTAAACGCTTAACGGGTCGGAGCGTTGCCCCGTTCGGGGGGAGGCGCAGCTTTCGCGAAGGAGAAAAGTTAACTGGACTCGAAGCGTATGCATCTCGGGACCGTTGCTTCGGCTACGACGAAGCGAGGCGAAGCTAGGAGAGGCCAGGCGAGACGAGACAGAGAATGAGTCGCGGCGCAGCGAGGCACAGCGGGGCAAGTTGGTTCGGACGAGGCAGGGCGGGGCATGGCGAGGCGAGGCGAAACGAAGAGCAAAAGCAGGCGCAGGAGCAGGATCAGAAGCAGGAGCAGGAGTAAGAGCGAGGCAGGATCGGCGCTGCGAGAACGCGAACGGATTGCGCTAGAATACAGGTGAGCGTATTGCGGCATGCGGGTACAGTTAAAGGTCACCGCGGCATCTCTCCGTAGCCTAAGGTTCCTCGTATACCTATCACCGTCGGAAAGAGCACCGCTTTGTTCTTTAATAGGTGCCTTTCGTTGCTCCGACTACCCACTGGCGAGCACTGCGCCCTCGGAATACCCGGAATTTCGATCGAACCGATGGATCGCGGTAGCCCTATCCACGGCTCGCGCGAAAAATGAAATTCGGGATGCATCCGTTGTCAACGGTGAGGCATTTGTACCGTGGAACGAAGCCAGACTCCCGCCGATCCCCCCGACGGTCGAAGGTGGAACGTAGAAAGGTAGAAAGGAGGTCGCGAATCGAGGTAAAATATATTTGGAGAGGAAGTTCGAGCAGTCGACCAAGAAGAGGAAAATCGTTTAGACAGACGGCGGAGGTATGCGCGCATCGGGAAATAGCGAGAGAAGACTCTATAGCTGAGAAATACGCCCACGCGTGCGGTGACTCGTTCTCCTCTACGGAACGACTCGGTCTCGCTATGGGGACGACCCCAACCGGTCCGAGGCACACGCACGGGTTCCATACAATCGGTACTACCACCACAAGCGGCCTATCCATTCACGGTATTGCCCGTTCATGAGAATTCCGCGGCGATTTCTTCGAGACGCCTGCAGAGGAATGGACCGGCTCGAAGCAGCTTTCCGCTAATAGCTTTTTTCTTGCCGACAGCCATTCTCGTCGCGTGCCACGCGCGTTCGTTTGCTTCGTCGACGCGATCCTTCCTAGTCCCACCGAGAATCGTGAATCGTGAAACGATGCGACTGACAATGAGTGAGACAAATGATTCGCAGATCGTGGAAAGAAGCCTGGCCAAATCGATCGCGGTAAAAATAGAAAAGCATACGTGCTTCGCGCGCGTCGTCGACCAATCGATTAGCATCGAGCCGTTCGATTTTCAGCCCGTGGCGCCGGGCCGCGTCGTTCGGAGCATCGGCCCAACTTATTAACGGCAATTACGTTCTTCTAGCCATTCGCGTCCGACGCGACCGTGGCCACCGATACGATTTCCCGGGTCGAGCAACGTTCAACCTGGAGGGTCAGCGAATTTTCCATTTCCCATAAGTACAGAGGGGCTCGATGGATGTTTTGGCAGGCAAGTAACGTTCTAGATGGCGTACCTTTGAATCGCGTCCGTTTGCCGGACGACGCCTACGAGCCTCGAGGCGTCCCCGTTAATTTCGGATCACTTTCACCGCGCTACGTTCTCTGCCGCTCGCAGCGTCGACGCGTCCGGTGTCGCGTCGCTCGATCCAACGGCCAGCTCTACATTGGCCGCGACAATTCTCATCGCAGTCCCTTCCCATAGAGAGCATTCGCGAGTCTATTCGATATGGACCGACGAACACCTTCGAGACGATGCCGCCGTTGAAAGTCGACGGAACGGAATGCCGAATCGCGCCGGCTAGAAGGTTGCCACAGTCGAAAGCACGGACGAAGCAGGAATGTTGCTCGCCTCGCGTCCGCGTTACCGTGCCGTATGTCGCGAACTTCTCCGTGCTTACGTACCGATGGGTTACCTCCACGTGTGCACCTATGCACGTACTGCGTGTTCCGTGTTTCTCCTACGAATGTACGCGCGTTCGTTTCGCGGATCGCCGGCCACGCGGTCACACGTTTTTCGTCGAGACACCGCCACCGGATCGAGGGAGTGCGCGGTCGATCGGTTGCGCCAGTCGATCCACCGAATCGGCGCTTCGGTAATCAGTTCACGAATTGCGAACGAATATCACGAATCCCGGTGGCAAAGTTCGCGGAAGCGCGGGGTGTCGGTATACTTAAATTGCGGATGAGAAATTTGCGGTCGGGCAAGTCGGTTCGAGCACCATGAACAACGGTAAGCGCGCGCACGTTTCATCCCACGTAGAGATACGCTACACGCCCGGCTCTACTATCGAGAGTTCCTCGAACTCCAGCGCGATTACGCGCGGCACAGCCGACGCGCCGAGGATTTTTGACGAGAGCCATGGAATTTTAGAGCCGCGGGATCGGAGATCGTTTCAGCTGCTGGAAGCTGGGTGCCCAGTTGCGGCACCCGTCCACGACGACGCGACGGGACGCGCGCAAAATGTTTCGCTTAAAAAGCACGCAACGTGTGCGCAGCGTGCACGCGGCGCAACGCGTCCGAGCGCATCAACGGAATACTAAACGCGCCGTAATACCTTCGCGTTGACCAAGAGCCGATCGATGTCCGCTCACACCCGGGCGAACAGTCCAAAGAATATAGACATTCCACCTTGGACGGTGTATAATTTACGAGCGATCGAGCGATATTCCTTTCTCGACGCTCGACACGGGACGGCACGGAATGGGACGGAACGAGTTGGCTCCGAACGGGCCAGACGGGGCCAGACGCAGCTGGCCAGGACCGAGCGGGACCAGACGAAACAGAATGGGACGGGATGGGACGAACGCCGGCGGGTTCGTTGCGTGTGCGTCGACCGGGCACCGGGAAGGGACATCCAGGGTGAATAATGCCGAGCTCGCGATGTCCTGAGCCGCGGACCGGCACGACTGTGCTTCATTCAAGACTAGCGCCACGTGCCCGAGGCACTGGACCCGCTAACTACACCACTGATTTTCTCCACGCGATTCACCTTTCCGATTCGAACGGTGACCGCGTTATTGCCTGCCGTTCGTTTCACGATTTGCAAACCAAATAGTTTCGCGCGTTTTCTTCCACCTCGAATCAGACGTGAATTGCACGGATCGCGATTCCGGACGGTCAATCGAGAACCGTTTAATAACTCGCGTATTCCAGACAACGAGATCGTTCCGGTCACGCTCCCGTCGCGCTCGCAGCTTACGCATTCCAACGCGCGTAACGATTTTACAGAAAGTCCACGGCGAACAACCGGGAGCAACGATGAAACACGGAGGGACGAACCGCTGGCGAATCTAGATCGATTATTCGGTCCGGTCCCGTCCGATCGAGTGTCGAGCGTATCGCCATCGTCGTGGCGGCCACGAAACCGCCGAGCATCAATTGGAAAGTGGTACATCGCGGTTTAGATGCCTCCGGATTGCATTCCGCGAGAGGCTGACGAGTGGGCACGCGTGCATCTATCCTCCGTCTTGTTCCTGGCGACGCGAAGCGAGTGTTGGCGTTTCTACGAGCACGCGGGTCCGCTTTCGCGCTCGTACCTGTACCAGTGTTTACGTAGTCGGGGAACGCGTCCGCTTCATGGACGCATTTACGTAGCCCTGCGCGCCGCATCGCTCTTCGAACCAATTGGCAAACGAGTCGACCACCGTCGAGCAAATTTGACGAATTCTACCGACGTGCTCCTGCGACTCTACAGGAATATATCTAGCTACGTAGCGATTAACAGGCGCGATGCGGCGGTCGTGCGAATGGATCGACGCCAATACGTTCACTGAATGGACGAACTTAACGCGCTGGATCCGCCAGCTCTTCGCGCACACGCCGTTAGCCGACGCTTCTTCGTTCAATTATACTTTCGTCGAAATGAATGGAAATGTTCCGAAATGCGTATTGCAATATATGCGAAATCCTTGCTCGGAGCGTATAGCAAATTTCCCTTTCCGGTAACGCGCCGAAATATATGCATGCACGTGTCGGAGACGAAGCGGGACCGACAGCTCTCGTAACGAGACGTAAAACGTAATCGTTGAACCCCGATTGCGATGGCACGGTAGCCGTGAGTTGGTATTTAAAGAGCTGCGTGGAAAAAGCCTCTCTCCAATAATCCTTGGCCCCCAAGATTCTCCAAGACCCGGAGATTATTGGAAGATCCAGGCCAAATAAAGCGCCAAGGACAGGTAGCCCGTTCGATTTCCCTGGTCCCGGTCGCGTTCCTTTCCCAAGAAAACTATCGCTCCGCTCTCCGTGCTCTGGCTTCGAAAAATGCAAAGGGTTCCGGCCGACTCGTACGGAAACATCGATGCCAGATCGGGATCTCGAGCTGTCTGCCGGGGACTCCGTTCGTGCTCGGCCGTGTACAAATACACGTAGGTGTACGTTCGAGCGCGCTCGAGAGCGGGGTGTTTGAATACCGACAGGATGTGGGTCGCTAGCTCGAGTCTACGAAGCGGCGAGTCGCATACCACGCTTCGTGCGTTCCTTATACGTTTACATATGATAGAGGCTCTTTGCGCGACACCGCGCGCGCGGACGGAAAGATTGGAGTCTCTTAGATAAAACGATAGAGAGCGAGAGAGAGAGAGGGGGAGAGCGGCAGGGGAGGGACGGGTGGCGGAGACAGAGATTGAGAGAGAAAGAGAAACGGCGTGGTGCGGTGCGGCGAGAAGACAGAGACGAAGGTTAAGCGGAGAAAGAGGCTGCGAGACCGCGCCCTGCCCACGCCGAGCGCTCGACCTCGCGCTTTCAAACGCTTCGTTTCGCTTCGTCGATGAGCTACATATCTAATTTCCACGAACGTTCCTCCTTTCCAGCGGCGTACCGTTCATCCCTGAAACGCTTCCGAGCAGCCCGGCCGGGGATCACGGACGCCCGACGACAGAAGTCGACTCACCTGTGTGTATCCGCTGATGCGCCTTCAGATGCGAACTCTTCGTGTAGACCTTTGTACAACCTGAAAAACGAGACGGTTAGCGGCACTCGTGGAGTCGCGAATCCCACGATCTGTACACGCTACGACTCCAAGCGAAAACGCGGCACGCGGTGGCATCGATGGAGAGCGAAATCGATGCACGGGAATCGGGCACCCAAGCTACGCCGATTCCTGTGCTTCGAAGCGAGCGAGACGCGTTTCACTCACCTATAAAATCACAGTGGTGAACTCGTCGCTTTTCGAGTTCGGGATTGTTCCGCCTGTTGAATTTGGTGGTAATGGCCGGTGGTTGAATCCTGTGAGGGGGGTTCATGATGGACGGTTGGGGATAGGGTGGAGGCGGCGTCCGTCTCGGTGGTGCCCCTATCGGAGAGCCGGGATCGGAAATCGGCGGCGTCAGCGGGGAAATATACATTAACCTAGTCATCGAGCCGTAAAGCGGTGACGTCGCGCTACCGCCGATCTGGCTCGCGACGCCGTGATGGTTCGCGGTTGCGTCGTTGTTGTTGTTGTTGTTGTTGTTAGCATTGTTGCTGCAACCGTTGCTGGGGCAGCTGTTGCCGTTGTTACTGTTGTTACCGTTGGCCGCGTTACCAGCGCTGCTGCTATTGTTCGTGACGACACCGTTGTTGCTGTTGCTGTTGCAGTTACCGCTCCCGCCGCCGTTCGTGTTGTTCGAAGGAAAGGTCTTGAACGCGGCAGACACGTTCCGATGATGAACCTGCGACCCGGCCGGTGGATTCGGATGGCCGTTCGCGTAGCTCGATACCGAATTGGAAGCCGGACCCTCGAGGAGATGCAGCGTCGGCGGCGGTGCCAGGGGCTCGGTCTTAATTTCCACCGGCGACAGCACCGGGGATGCCACGTCCTCCGCTTCCATTTTAACGTGCGACTGCGAGCCCAGCATGTCCGCGTTCTCCGGGTCGAGCTTTTGTATGCTCGAGGTAATGTCCTCCCAGAGCGGGGGCCTGAGGAACACGTCGTCGTCGTTCCCCGCCGGCTGACTCCTGGACGAGACGAAGCTCGCCTGCGGTCGGCACACCGGTCCACCCACCTCGAAAAAATCTTCCATCTGTACCGAAGGCTCCCTCGGCTCCTTCTCCGGGTCATCTTCGTCGAGCTTTTGCAGCCGATCGAGATCCTGTCTGCACAGCAGCGTGTCCAGGTCCGACGTCTGCTAGAAATAGAAGAAATGGACGTGGTCGAGAATGTGAGAGCTGGTGCGCATCGCGCGGGAAGGAATAGATCATTTTTCCGACGGAAAACTAATCGGGCCGAGCAGCCTCTCGAGGCGAAAAATCGAACCGGCCGTCGATCGACCCCGACCAGCGCGAAGCGAGGCAAAGGGGCGAATGACTTGCGGTATGCTGATTTACGAAAACGTATGCGGCACGCTGTTCTCGGTTAATATGCAACGAACGCGTCGAGGGCTGCGCGGCACGAGGTCTCCTGCGTCGCACGCCTCGTGCGCCAGTCCTACGGTGCATAGAAGAGCTGGCCAGGACCGCCGCGCCGCGCCAGAGGGGAAGGAAGGCAAGGAAGAAAGAAAGCAAGAAAGAAAGAGGGAAAAGAGAAACAAAACAGTTTGGTCCCGAAGATGGGAGGGAGCCGGCCGATGCAGCGTCATTCTTTGCATGATTTGTACACGCGCTACACCGCCCTCGTGTTCTGCGCTGCGCTGCACCGCGCTCTCGCCCCTCGACGCTCGCGATGAATCCTCGTGCTCTGTGCGCACAGTCCGCGTACATAATACGCCGAGTGTTCCAACGCGCCAGGGTACAACCGGCGCAACGCCTCTCGCGCTCTCCTTCTCGTTCCTGCCCGTCTCGTCGGCAAACGATGCCCCTATCGAGCAAAGGGACTTGCGACCAAGACCCTCAATTCGCTAAGGGTGTCGGTGCATTAGGGGTAAACACGTTGGACGGTGAAAAATGGCGAGCGACCAAAGTGGCGAGATCGACAGATCCCGGGAACATGCGCACACTTTTCCAGTCGCGGCCACGCGATGAGAAGCAACGAATCGTATTAAAATAATCTCGTCGGAAGTTTTTTAAACGATTCGGGCTCACCGTCTAGCAAACTTGTAGGTATAGCGATTTATGAATTATGTACGCAATGAATTATTCATCGTCGGAAGATTGGTATACTCGCGGCACTCGATCGAAGCTGATATGCAATTTGAAAAGGAGTCCGTGGGGAGGCGAGCTGCGCGCGAAACATTATACATATTATTTAAATGGCATACCGTGGCCGCGCGCGTCGAGTATCGAATGGTCGCAGGATGCTTCGAGTCGCGCTGCTGCGACGCGTGCACGGGAAGAGAGAGAGAGAAAGAGAGAGAGAGGAAGAATTGCGAACGCGTAAATTCTTCTAATAGCCCCGATACCCGTTCGCCATTTCCCGCCCAAAACGATCCAGACCCGGCCGGCTTTCCTCCTACTTTTCCTCCGACATTCGGACTCGACCCGACCGCGTCTTACATTTCAGCGTCGATCGCTTGCCCGCGTCACGATAATGATAGTGCGGAGCGTGAGCAAAGTTCGTCCATCCGGCTATTAATGCGCGTAATCATAGAGTCAGGGACGTCGGTGTTAGTAATGCGTTTTCGATTCTGTCGGTGCAACAACGGACACCCACGCCGCCGATAGATACGCGTCGTCATCGGAGCAAGATGAAAAACCTTTCCGTTCGCGTCCGTTAGTGCCGCCTAGAATTTTTTATTTCGACCAATCGCAGCCTCGCGACCGACAAAGGAACGTGCCAGCGCACGCGCGTCCACCGCTCCCATTTACGAGGACGCTGCAATTACTTGTCCGTGTTCGTGGACATTCCGTCCAGCCCGATCGGGACGAGCCGGGGCGATTCAAAGGGGGCAACAGAGACACGCTTTCCTAGGGAACACCGAATCGATCGCCGTCGCGTTTCGTAGCCTATTAACGTCTGGACATGTATCGAATTTGGGCGGGAACGCGAGGGCCAGGAAAACGATTGGTCGAACGGTTCCAGCGACGTCGAGGTGATCGGAAACGGCGAAACGCGAATCGAAATAAACCAAGAGTGGGTATTGCAGAAGAATCGCGCTTATGCTGATCGCGCCGACTCGATGTCATCGCGATGTAGGAAGGACCAAGGGTCGCGTGACTCGCGGTCCCAGTCGTTTCATGGAAACGATAATTACGGACAGCGTATCATCGTGCAAGCGCTGCGGCTGCGAAGCGACGGCTTTATCGCTCGGTCTATTTATCGGGGCTCCGGCCAAATGGGACAATTGAGATGGATGAAAAGCCGTGACGAGGATGGCGGCCATACTGTTCGCAGTAACGAAGCATAGCGCGCAGAAGCGAGCTGGCCTCGCAGAATCAATCTGGCGAGGCCACACCCTCTGACCTAAAGCCGCATTATCGCGATAAACGCGCGGGCAAATGTCAGCCATTTTTCTTGCGTGCTTTCGCGTCGAGGCCGCGCGAGCTTCCAAAATCGTTCCATCCGCCCCGCGCTCCTGCAATCGATCGTGGAAATCTCGATTGGTCGCGGCCCTGCGCACCATCTACAAAGTGCGGGGAAAACGCGCTCGTACCTCCGAGTACCTGCACGCGAGCAACTCCGTCGCGCGTTTCCTTCCAACGTTTCGTAACGGAGGAAGCGAACCAATGGCTGCTCTCTCGGTCGGCGAATCGGGCGCCAGAGCGTGCGAACGTCTTCGAATTCGAAGGGGGTACGTACCTGTCCCGTTCAACGGGACACGCTTGAAGGGATCTCGGCCACCGGGAATCAGGCGCCCCTGCAGAGGTGTTTCCCGTGGAACGATGGACGCCGAGGGAAGAGGCGCGAGAGAACTCGGAGAGATGGACGCACCTACAAATACGCACGAAAAGAATGGCGAGGATAGAGCCGTGTCGTTCCTTGCGCGACAAGCTGGCAATTTACTTAAAGGATGGCACGAGATGGGCGACGCCTGTGGCCAGAACGTGCCGTCGAAATAAGAAGACGAAGAGAGGGATGAAGGAGAAGGATGAGGAAAAGAAAATTTTCGGACTGAAGCGAAAAGGAAGGAACGCAGAAGGCGTGGCTCGGTCGAGGATTAAGTTCAGATGCAAATTTACGTTCCTCGAGGACACGACTACCGACGACTCCTCCCTCGAGAATCAATTAATTCCTCCGCTCCGGTTCAAGAACTTTCCGAAGAACCGATCTAATTTTAATCGCGACTACGCGAAAAGATCGATACGCCGCACAGACGAGGCTCCGCTATCGCGTAGAAAGATCGCCACCCCGAGAACCCTCGATCGCTGGTGCCCGTAAATTCGTCCACCTCAGAATCTTCGCAAGAAACGTAAAAGCGAGGAGCCAGTTTGGAAGGTAATCGAAGCACGGAGGTCGTGATCGCAGAATCTCGACGGCGAGAAGCTGGTATTCCGATCGATGACCTATATATATCGAATAGCTATTTATTTCGCAACGAACGAACGAAGGATTCGAGCGATGAACCAACGCCGGCTTCGCGTCGACCGGCGCTAAGAAACAATGGGCTCGGGCGTATAAAGTCGCAATGGAAGAACCATTGGACGACGTCGCTACAAGTCGAGACGGGACGACGATTTATTTAGCCGATGACAGAATGAGAAACGGTCGCTCGTCGATGGAGAGCGAAAGAGAAACGGACAAAATTGTTTCCAAGAAAGGGCGACAGAAGCGCGGACGACGCGGCCCTAAAAGTAGCATTTTAATCAATGTTTTGCTAGAGACAGGGTGGAGACGCGGAGCAGGGGTCCAAGCGCGAGCGAAGAGACGCCGATCGTGAATCTTGGTGAACTTGGCTGGGTCCCGTCCTGTCTCGTCTGGCCTGGTCTCCTCTCGTCTCGTCTCGTCTCCTCTCTGCCCTTTTCGCGTTCAGCGTTCGAGGGGGCTGCACTGCCGCGGACACGTAGATTCTATCTCGCCATTCAACCGCCTAGGTAATAAAACTCTCGCGTCCATTATTTACTCGCATTATCGTTACTTTACACCCACGCGAACGTGCCACGTATTTATGGTGAAATTATTCAGCATTATTTCGCGGGTACGAGTAACGCGAGAGATACGTCCCAGCGATAGACGTAGGTATAATTCGCGGGATTTTCGAAAACGGCGGGAAGAAAGATAAGGGGAAGCAGCTGCAACCTTTAAAATAGAAATAGATTCCTGCCGGATTTGGCAAAATTGAGGATACCCCCGCCGAACGGGCGGGTCGCGGGGTCGAAAAAACCAAGAGCGTTCGACGACGAAGGAGGTTCGCGAGAAACGCAGGGGCTTCGTCCCGACGAGGATTCGACGGAGGTAGCGAGAGAGGGGGCGAATCGCTTTCCACGGGAATATCATTGTTCCCAGTTCCCTGTACACATTTCGTAACTAGATTGGCATTTGTGATGCAAGTCGAGCTACACTGACCTTTAAACAACTTTCTTTAGGCTACGCGTGACTTGATCTCAGAACTCGGCTCCTCGGTTGCCTCGTTCACCTAGTTGATACTACGTGCAACAGGGTACGCGGTGCTCGCGCGCGTCCACGCGATCCAACTCCAGGGATAGACACCGTCGTCGAGTCGCGTTGCTCCCTCGTCGCCCGTCCCGAGGCACCGCTCCAAAGACAATTCGTCGCGACTATTTCACCAGTTCGAGCGTACGCGCATACGTGCACCTGAAACCGACGTCGCGAGGAACGGCCGTTCGAGAGTAATCGAGACCTGGTCCGCGTTGCGCTGACCTCACGCACGCGGCTACGTTACCGTTACGCCGCGTCGCCGCCGCCTCCACCGCCGCCGTCGACAAATTGCACCGACATCCAAACTGTTCCTTCGCCTCCTCTTCGGCCGCCGCGAGACAATCGTCCCTGCCTCGCGACCAAGAGAATCGTGCGATTTCACCGTAACCACAGGGCACGGAAATTTATGCGCGCGGACCGACCGAGCTCTCTCGCCGTTCGACGAATCATAAATATGAAGGAGATGAAAGCAAAGGACATCGCGAGCGGGAATGCGCCGAGAAAAGTAGTGCCCCGCTCCGACCGATCAGCCCGCTCTGGACGCGATTCGCGCCTCTCACCCTCGTCTGCGTCGGACGTGCACGGCAGGCGTAGAAAAGAGAAACGAAAACGTTCACCTTCGGCTCTGGATACGAGCGTCGACAATAGCCGTCCGACCAGTGACTTTCAGGGCAGAAAATTACTTAATGAATATGGACATGCGACGCATTATGGCATATTAAAAGGCACGTGCGCGCGTGGGCACATCTCCCGACGCTCCGCGTCGCGCCACGCGGCCCGACAGCCGACAGTTTGCGTTACGTTAGTCAGCGCGGGGCCACCAGCCCTCCCCTCTCACCTCAGCGACCCTCGCCGCTTGCGAGGCGAACGCGAAGGGTCGCGCGCGAGTCCGACCACCGAGTCGGGATGGTGGATACCGTTTCACGCTGTTTGCCCAAGGAAAAGGGGACCCCGTTGCGACCGAGACGCGAGTACCCGGTGGCAAAGCTAACGAAACGAACTTGGGAATCGTTGGCCCCCCCCTCGACTCGGAGAGCATGTGGTAATCGGTAGAGGATCGGTAAAAGAGCAGCGCAGACCGTTCGACCGTTCGGTTAGATAGGTACATAGGACGGATCGCCTGCCGCATCGTCATCGATCTCATTGTTAGTCGGTCGTCTCACGCGATCCGCGCGTCCCGTCAATTCACTCTCCTCGTTAGGAACCACGTGTCATGTATTGCACGCGAACGGGCCGCATTCTCGGGAACCTCGAGAACGCCGGGAACGCATAAATCCAGCGGCAACGACAAATTGCCATTAAATCGAACCGCTCTTCGATCCTCGTCCGCGTTGCTTCCGGTCCGCTCGACCACCTTCGTTCCCGTGTCGCCCGTGCTCGACGATTTCGGAAACGCTGCTCCCAAATAGCTGGCGGGGAATTTCTGGAGCACCGTAGCGACTTTGACCCGACGATTCAGCCGAGCGATTGCGGGTCGAGCACGGCTCCGGGGCGAGTGTACTTTTCGCGCCGATCGTTTCATTATCGTACCTCATTAAATTTCCAGGTGGAGCGGGTCGGGATGATTCGTCGTCTCGCTCGTCCCCTGTGATCAAGATCGCCGCTACTCCCCGTGCCCGATGATCGACGAGCACGCTCGCACACAGCGGGAAGATTATCGTTATCGAGTCCAAGTGGTTACGCAATGACGCGCATGAGTCACTGAAAAGTCGATCCAGGGTGATCCCTGTGGCGAAACCGGGATCACTCTTGGCAACGACGTGCCGCATTAGCGTGATTACACGCCTCGCTCGCAGGCCAGTCAGCTGGTAGCGCGGCCAACTTCCGTGCTACCCGGCCATCCCCCTTGTAATTTGCACCTGGTGCTTTGATTCTATCTACTCTCCGCGCCGCAATCCCGATGATACACCCGCTACCTTTTACCATCGGCAACGCTTACGCGTGGAGGGGCGCCGTTTTTCGGACACCACGATTATGGGCCCTATTTCCCGTTAATGTGCCGCACAGCTGTAGCATCGAAGCAGGATGGGGAAAGCGTCGTTCTAGCAATCGGTTGACCGAGGGACAGTGGGCGCCAAGCTATAATATAATATAATGTAATGTAATGTAATACAGTTGGAAGGATTTCTCGCGCCGACGAAGTCAATAGCGCGGCCGTTCCGGCCGAAAGGTCGTTACACACGTATCTAGGAGCCCCCGTAAACTTGGTTAACCCCCGTCGCTAATGCACTTTTAATTAATTAAACGAGCCAATAGGGCGTCCCCCATTGCTCCGCAGTCTCGTGTCGGCCTCGCGTGTCGGCCATCAGCTCTAGGTGCAAACTCATCCCTCCGGAGAGAACTCCCTTTTACTACCCCTCTCATTCCATTACTCCGTCCTCGTTCACCCCATTCCGAGCTTGTCCTTTCCGTTTCCGTGCATGCCTCGAAGCCCTGCTCGAAAGCGTTCAGCCGACGGCCGATCCGTACCCATACCAACGCCGATCTCCTCGATACGTTTCTCGATCGCCAATCGCAACGTATGCGTGTACCCATGATCGGGTGCACGGACATTTAACGCTAAACCCTCTTCGCCGATGCGCCCCTCAATAGCTAACTCTCTTTCGCCGCGAGCGTCCAGGTACATGTCGCAGAACCAAAGGTAAATACCGCAAAGTAACCATAAAGGATACAAAAACTGCGATCTATTCGCACGGCTTTACGGCTTCCTATTAGCCCTGTTCATTCCACCTAGTTTACGAGCACCACGATCCCAGCCACTGCTATTACAGCCGGTGCAACTCAATAAACCGGTTATTACAGTTAATTGCACGCATTTGTAGCTAATTAAACGTCCTATCGTTTCATCCGTTTGGCGGGCCGCGCTTTCGTCGCCGCTTCGACGCGCACTTTCTGCCCCGAGTGAATAGTTACGAGATATGAATTACGCTACCTCCTGCGCCCTCGGTCGACCTGCGTTCTGCTCGTCTCGCGGGGCTGACACCTTTTCGCGGGAACCTGGAATACCGAGGCCGGTCATGGAATACAAAGTGGCGCACCGATGATTGGATGCACCGAAGGAGTTCGTCGACGCCCGAAACGAACGGAAGAACGCTGGAGGAATAAGCGACGGAGGGATGGCTGGAAGAGAGATCGGCGGTGAACGGATGTACGGTAGGGTCTCGACGTCGCGCGGTCGCAACGATATTTACGAGGTTCGAAAGCGGCCAGAAGATCGGACGGCCGTTAGAGTCTCGTTAATTAAATGGTTTATAGGCTTGACTAAATATTCGAATTTTTGTATTCAATTAGCTGCGCGTCGCCGAGGGCGGTGTCTCGGAAAGCCCGGCTACACACGGTGGATGGGGACGCCTCGAGCAGCGAGATGCAAGGCGATTAGAATGAATGGCCGCCATAAATCAGCGGGCTCGTTGGCGACGGCGCGAGGTGAGGAGCAAGCCCGAAACGTTGGCGCGGGTTGGCTCGCCCTCCAGCTACCTGGCCACCGATCCCGTGCCCGGGTCCCGCGTCTTTCGTTTCATCCGCGATACTTTCCCTTTCGCCGATCCTGCTCTCCCCTACTCGCGAACTCGCCCCTCGTTTGCCCCGTTTTCTCCCGCGTCGCGGCTAATCTAAAACCTACTCCTCACGCCCGCGACGTCGGCCTGTCCGACTGCCCGAATAATCCTGATCCACCGTGGGCCTCGTTCGACCCAACTTCTCCAGTGCCCGTGCCCGTCCTCGTGTTCGCGTTTATGTTTGTGTGTCGGTGCCTGTCCCAGTACCCGCTACCTGGCCCGTGCCGCGCACCTCACCTCGTGACCGCCGAAAATAAACGAGCTACGAGCTGACACCGTTCGAACGACCCACGCCCTCTCTCTCTCTCTCTCCCTCTTCATTTATCGGTGTTCCGCTTTCAGGAAAATCTAATTATCGGATGCGCTTTTTATGGATTTGTCCGAAAGTGAGCTCGCGCCCCTTTTGACAATGGGGATGCGAAGCGACCGGGGTTGCTAGCCGCGGTGACGCGTCGATTAAGGTGCCCGTTGGCTGAAAAGTTTACGAAAGAAGAAGCAAAAGGTGCGACGATTCGCAGAGCCGATTGCCCGAACGTCGAAGACCTGGTTTCACCGATGGCGAGAAGAACCGGTCGCGGAGAAGAAGCTCCGTTGAAAGCGATAGTCGCGTTACGGATGCTCGAAACTGGGAACGTCTCTGTCCATATTCGAGCGCACCCGAACCGTCTTCGCGGAGGGCGACGAGATTTCGCAACGGGAAGCGTTTTCTGCGACATAGATGTGCCAACGGCGTGTACAGTCGGTGAAACGCGCGGACACCTGCGGTTTCGACTTCCAGTAGCAACGATAATCCGAGTAGAATACTCGTTCTCAATTACTTTTTACCGCTGCCGCTGCTTTTGTGCCTGCGAGATCATTACCCACAAGAATCAGAATCTTCGAGATCGTAGCGGTCGGAGAGTGTTAATACCAAGAAGAATTCGATGGTATCTCCACGGGAAGGCGGAGCTGGTGCCGCGTGACGATACGAGGAACGTCATCCCGCGAAGACTTGCGTCACAGGCTGTAATCATCGGTAAAAATTGCTCGTTTCATCCCTCTAGCGACGGCAGGATCCACGTATCGGTCCCCAACGGACCATCGTCGATCCTTGTAGGCGATTCCTCCGTCTTGCACAATTTCATAAGTCGATTTCATGAAACTGACGCGGCACCACCCTGTCGACGATTTCACGAGGAACAGGCGACACCGAGCCGAAGCAACGGATATCGGCTTGGTTAATAGGAGGCTAATATGTGACGTTTGCCGCGTATGAATCGCCGCTATTAATGGGTCCTAATGAGCAGATAGCAATTCCATTACGATTAGCCTGACGCGCTTTGTGCGGCTGGAATGTTTGAGCAAGTGCGTGGGCGTGAACTGTGCACGGGGATGACGATTGTTCGGAGGCAGCCAGGTATATATCTATAGGTGTACGTGTGCGCGAACACTGGCGAGCGTGGCCATACACACCAGCAGCGGACGAGACGAAAACTTGGCTCCTCTACTCAGCGGTGAGCATGTTTCCTGATGGGGTCATCAGCGCGAATTAACATACTGGGTGGACTCGTATGACACGCACACGTGCGCTTCTCTACCAACGTTTCCATGTGACTCAATCCTATCCTCCTTCCCTTTCCCATTCGTTTCGTTTCCTTTCATTCCGTTTTGCTTTCTCTCTTTTCCTTCGCTTTTCCTTCCCGATTCTTTCCCTTCGCTTCGATCGCTGCGGCCCCGACTCGTGTGGTCTGGTCTCGCGTTTCACCTCTATTTCATCGACCGGCCGACCTTTTCCCTCTCGCCTGTTCTACGCAGCAACGAAAAGCAACGGGTTCGTGTATCGCGGTCGAGAGATTCGCGGTGAAACGAATTCAGCGACGAATCCCGCAGCGCGTTGAAACGGAACTGCTCGCGTACGTTTCCGTAACGCACAGGAGCGGAGGAAATCTTTAGCTGAAGAGATACATAGGTATATGCTTCGGGGTCCCGGGGAGACAGGAGCAATCGCGTGGACGATGTTGTTCGCCCGGCGAACGAAAATCGATTCACTTCGACGAATTCCTGACGGAGACCGATCCCCCGTGGGCTTGGGCGAACACAATAAGACAATTATGGATAAACGATAAGACGAAAGATAGGGGACGGATTAGGCGGTGGTCTACCGGTAGACCAGTAGACCAGGTACAACGCTAAGCCCCGATCAGACTTTCCTCGCAAACGAGTATCCGAGGTTTTTTGTCATTGATTGTATCCTGCCCATCGCTACGGACATCTTCCGTTCCTTCATCAACCCTCCCCTCCTTCCCCGGCCACCTTTTCACCTTTTCACGCGTGGACTTCCATTCGTCGCCGATTTTACGTACCTACGTTCCGCGAAAGCCAACGCGAGAAAGGGGGTTGAGAATTGATCGCGGTTCTACGCCAATGGCCGAATGGATTCTGTCTATCCGACCCATCAGCGTTTCGAAATTTGACGCGATGCTGGCCGTGTAGGAAGAATGGAATCTCAGCGGGACGTTGATATGCAAGGCTCGTGTCCTATCGACAGAGCGGTTCCTCGCGCGCATCTTCCGAATCCCGCGACGCCGATTAACCAACGATAAGACGGCAGGTAGATGAAGCGAGTATCTCGAACGAGAACCATCCGAGCCGGCTGTCGCGTGTCATCGCCGTTTCCAGTAATGCCGGAAAGGACCGTGCAATCTGTTTGGTCGAGGCGAGTCAACAGCGAGTCTTATTTGATTTCGGTCGAGACACTCAGCTTCGAGATGTCGGTTTCCTCGGCTCTACGCTTCTTCCCCACGCCGCTCTCACTCTGCTAGCCTCTAACCGATCGCGGACCTCGTGAAACGTTTTCGTCGCGTCCTCGCTCGGTAATTGCTTCACCAAAAACTTCAAAGCGTGCCCCGTGCCTATCTGCGCCTGTCTGCGCTGCGTTTGCGGATTCCGAGTCGCCTCGTGTCGTTCCGTTCCGTTGCCCGCGTACATTGGGGAATGGAAACAGTCGTGAAATGTCAGAATTTCAAAGGATGCGCCGTAACCTTTCCTTTCAAGAACGGCATCGTGCGTGTCACTGAAATCGTGCAGCTGCATGTGCGTCTAGTCGCATGCCAAGACGTTTGCGCAACTTTCCCACCACCGTCGAACCGTTCGCGAGGTACTTCGCTAATGATCCGTTTCGCCACCGAGGAATCGAAACGTTCGGCGAACCGCTGATCGCGCGCGTGCCGCGAATCCCAGTGCAGGGGTTTCGAGGTCTCGGCAAAGCGTTGCTCGCGTGTAGCAAATTCTTGTGAATCGCGGCGAATATTGTAATAAACGAAGAGCCGACGCCGGACGGGACAGCCTATGAAACGTAAAAAGAGTCCCAAGTCCCGGCGCAACAGTTCGTGATCGTTGATCGATCGAAAGCTAATAGAATGCGGCTTAAAACTGCCATTTAACAAGGAATAAATCTCTCGTAGAGGTAGAGACCCGGGATACCTGCGGCGAGGAGTCCCTCCCCTCTATATCGGCTTACCTAATCACGTCGGTCCGATATTCGGATCTTTTGGGACCACCTTTTGTCCGCCAGAATCCTGGCAGGTGGCCCACCTGTTGGTCTCCGTATCCCCTATGATCGTTCTTCTTGGAAGGGAATCCCTCCTGTTCGAGTGAACGGTCGATTTTCACGCGACGGGGTCGGCCGATCATCGTTTCCGCATCGGGAAGAACAGATATCCGTCCGATAAGTCAAACTTTACCTTCGCAACGCTAATCTGGTCGAGGGTGATACGCGAGGCGCGTTCCAGCATCCGAACTTCCAATTTATTTGTCGCTTCGTTGATCCGCCGAATGCGCGAGCATGCTTGCGAAACGAAAAGAGTAACGAGGGAACAAGTTTGCGTGCATTTATATACGTTGAACCGGGACGAATAATAATTCGCATGCGCTCAATTGTCAGGATTTCGGGGCCATTCTGCGCTGGCAATGCCAAAGCTGCAACGCCCGGCATATCAATGGGAAAAGAGTCACCGTCTCGCGAAAAATCGGCGAAGCATCGGATAGAGGGAATCCAGCAACGAATCGGGAGGGAGGCAGAGATGTGTCTGTGTGTGTTTCGAGTGCTATAGAGAACGCTCGCATCACATTCTAGGCTATTCCGCATTCTGTTCCCCCACTATCCATCGTCCACAAGCCGCCGGCTCACCTCTCCGCCGCCGTGACTGCTGGAAAAGTTGTATAACGAACACGTACGCGTGTACCTGACACGTACGTTCGCCTCGTCCGAGTGTTTCGCGTCCGAACGTATACGTGTGCCCGTGCGGACCTCCGCAACGGACGCGGCTACCTATGACACGAGGACTCACCTGCGTGAGCACGTTCGCGCTCTCAGGAGCACGCTGGTGCGCGTGTGCGTCGCCGCAAATCCACCAGCAGCACGGCCACTGGACGAACGGCAAGCAACACGCGCACGCCTAGGGAGACACGCGTTCAAAGTTCCTTCTTCCACTGCGCTGTTGCCAATTCCTTTTCCGATTTTCCGCAGGAATAACCGACATTTCGCAACGGTGCCTTTCCTTCTCCATTTTGGAGAACGGACGCGCTCGTTGAGCCGTCTGAAACGCAAGGGCGCGCCGCGTCGTTCAAAATCGATTCCTCGACGTGTGCGTGCGACCATTGACGGTATCGCTCGCGACCGCACGCGTCTCGATAACCAGAGAATCAACGCGAAGATCGTCCACGCAACAGGAGAAAGGTCAGGCACTCGCCCCGAGTAAATTGGCAACGTCGATGCCCCGGCAGAGAGATTGGCGAACGTGGGGCACCGTCGTGGACGTCGTGGTGACTGCATAGCCCATTTCTCCATCCACGTCGGCCCTTTGCGCGATCGCCTTCGATCGGGGAACGGTTGTCGAACGAGCAGCGCCGGTTTTTCAAGTGTAACAGGCGTCCAAGGCTGCGCTCGGGTCTAACGCGCATGACAATTTAAATGTTAATTGCAGAGTACAATCGTGGAATTATCCGCAGCTACGCGTTCGCGTCGCAAAGGACACTTGGCTGCGTCGAAAACTATAAACGCGATGGTATCTGTGCCAAGAGTAATGCCGATACCGCAAACATATTCTCACGCACAAGGGGGACGACGAGAAGCGTTGCATGCCGGCGACAGGTAAGCGCGTCGCGGCCAATTTCCTCTCGCCTGCCCGATGTCAATTGTCGCGCAAAAGGTACGCGAATGGCGATGAAAGTGACGGCACGCGACCGTCGAAGCAGGCGCTTCTACCGGAGAGCGCCGAGAATCGTGCAGTCTACCTTGCTCAGAGAGTTTACCTGCACGCATAGACCCGGGGCTGCGAGACACCGCGACACGTCTCGATTGAAAACTGCCGACCGAATGCCTCGCAATCTGCAACCGCTACCTCGAGCTCGATAACGGCCAGCCCGAGCAAAAAGGTGACGAGAAACACGAAAGTTCTTTCTACCGTAGAAGGTTCCTCGGCGAGATAACTCGAAGTTTAAGTCTCGAACAACAGACACGATGCTTAGATCTTCCTTTCGAAATCGACGAAACAGTCGCTCCGGACGGAAAATCGCAACTCGAACCTCGAACTAGATAAATCGATCTGGCGCCCGGGTCTCGATGCTCGACGTAGGCGAGCATGCTGCCCGACCTTGAAATCGGCCACGCAGGTATTACAGATACACGCACCGATGAATCTACGACTTTCGCCACGCTTCGTTCGAGGAGCAACGCGATCAAAGATTACGAGATGGAACGCGTTTCGCGGGCCCCGGGTTAGCTAAGCCAAAAACGATTTGCCGGGGTAGAATCGAGCACCTTGGTCCGCAGAGTAAAAGGAAACCGACGAATCGTAGGAGGACGGGCGCGGTTGTTGCAAGCGATTGTAGCGTAGTCATCGACCTTGACACGACGAACGGTCACCTCTGGGACCGGTGCACCGGGTGCGATAGCGAGAGGCGGCACGCGCGAACGGCGACAGTGAAACCAGCCTCCCGTAGTCAGGCGACATTCTCGGTTTCAATGCCGACCGACCCTATTCGGTTTACCGTAAACCCTGCCCTCCATCGCCCTTCCTTCCCTTTGGTCGGTCCCCGGGTTACGGCTGGCACGGAGGAGTCCCCACTAACGGGCCCTATATTCGCACCCAGCGCAGCGTTTCGCCGTTCGAATGGTTTTTCGGCGATTCGCGATCTCGTTCGACTTACGTAAGAGACGGCGCGGCGTGCTCCGTTCGAGCCTCGAATCCGGCCGATTTTCGAGGCGACTCGCGATAACGACTGAAAGGATAATCCGTGTAAATACGAAAAGCAAGTAATCGCAAACATTCTAATCTCAATGTGACATTGGCCGCAGTCGCGATGTAACCTGCACCGACGCGTATCATCGTTTACCGGAATATGCGTACTATGTGTTTACCACTGATAAGCCGTTCGACGAGCGACACCGAAAGACCAAATACTGCGCCGTGTACACCCATCTACGTACGTTTCGCAATTCGCATTTCTGCCAACGGATTCTCCCCAAACTGCCAACGAATTCGACGCTCGCCTCTTCACCGAACATTCCTGCCCCCGGGGACATCGTTATCGATTCCGCTTGCAATCACCGTTCCCGTGATCCGTGGCTCGAGATCGCTGATGTTCACGGGTAGGTGACGCCGACTTATCCCCCGGGACTGATATATCGTGGCTCTGACAGAGATAGCTTCCAGCGTGAGAAGAAGGAATAAAAATGAATCCTCGCGTAAGAAGATAACGGTTGGTGCACGGAGCATTGCGTCGCGTCATATCGGTGTCACGAAGGCTCGCGGACGTCATCGAAAATCAAATACCGACACGACCGAAAAAAAATCGAGAAGCGCGAACAAATATAGCGTCGGTTTGCTTTTCAGGTGCCGTTCTCACATTCGCGAATCGGTGCACGGCCGTAAATAAGTGCCGCTTCTCTATCTACCCATCCTCTATCAAAGATTCGACGAAATTTTTGTTCCGATCGGTGACGTCCAGCAAACGATTCTTCATTTATAGCGTGACTCGTCGTCGATCTTCGCCAGGAGGAACGAAATAATATCGGCTCACCTGCGCGCACGGTATTGTGCAATGCATACTGCGAAATAACGCCATCGAATTCAGAGCTTTCAGGGAGAAGAAAAATACTGCAGCAGTTGCAGTTTCCGTGGGACACGATGTTATCGATTATCGATCGCGTGCACATGTATATTCGATGCGACGGAGTTTGAACGCGATCGCACGCGGCTCGAGACGCGTTACGTCCACTTGGCTTCTATGGCCCTGCGAGGGAAGAATTTGCATGCGTTTCACGGTTCCCGGCATCGCTTACACGATTGCTACGCAGCCGAGAGACACGTAGAATGCGTGTCGGTACGCATCTTAAAAGTCGCTGCTTCTCGCCGGTCTTCCTCCGAGGCACATGGCTCGCGTCGAAGGCTAAAGACCTTCCGGCAACTTTTCTCCGGCTGAAGGAACGTCTGAACGCGATTTTCGTACGCTGCGAGTTTCCTCCGAGCTCGAAACCAACAAATTTTCATCGCGTCCCTCACAATTTTCCATTCTCGCAACTCACAATTTTCCTCTTATCGTATTCTGTTTCCTTTAATATTATATATATATAGAGAGAGAGAGCCGCAATATTGGCGATAACCAAGCTTTGGATACCGCGCGAAGAAAAAAAAGCTCCTCACGATAAATGCAATAGATACCGTTTCGTGGCAATACGATATATGTATCGAGAATGACGTACAATTATAGTCTTATGCCGATAAGCATCGTTACGATACATATCGTAACGGTTTCGATCCGATCGGTTAGTAGGTATCGAACCGGTGCGATCCGCCGCGATCCGCGATGCGTGTACAGCACGTACGCGCTGCATCAGATATAAATTTCCCCGATCTCCCGTGCCGTAGGTCAACGTTCACAGAGAATTCCACTCGGATCTCCTCCGCCGTTTCCCTTATTAACACTAGAACTACCGATACATTTTGGTATTATTCAGGCAGCATACGTTCGACAGATTATGAACACGAAAATCGTTGAATGGACAGTAAATAGAGATATGTAATCGTCATTCTGTCTTACTGAAACTCGTCGTGAATTGCTACAACGATACCTATTTAATAATTCTAAGGCAGAAAATCTGAAACAAGTCGTCTCGGTAGTTCCTTGGTAGTTCTAGCGTCCGCGTGAACGATGCACAGAGACCCTGCCTCCGCCTTTTCGTTTTCTATTCCTAGCCGCTGCGATACAACGCGGTCCAACATTTTCGCGAGGCGTTCGGTGTGTTCCCACGCGTGTTTCGACACACTCGAGATCGATAGCTCGCGATGCCTCTCGTGATTTTACCGAACGCGACGCGGCCGTAAAAACGGAGTCGCGCGAAACTTTCGGAGGGCCGTTCAACCTTTACGTAATAGCCAAGCTCGAGAAAGTAACCCAAACTCCGTTCACCGTAAATCGGCCGCTCGGCGAGCCGCGGGGATGCGTCTGGCCGATTCTTCGGCGAGAAGCAATGCGACAAATGAGATTTTCCAACATTTCCCAACATTCTCCAACGCATTGTTTGCCACGAATACCAACGAGAATGGATTTCGAGTTGCGTCGCGGTGCCACCCGAGACTTCGAATGCCTGTTTGCGCGCATCCAGGATTAACCGTGCGTAGTTGGATAGGGCATGGTAGGCCAGGTTAAAGAGAGATCGGATGAACAGAGGAACGAAGGTAACGGAAAATAAAGTACCCGTGAGGTGATGCGGGGTAAAGAGGAGTGGGGATGCGGCGAAGGAAGCGGAGAAGGAAAAGACACGGAGGATGAAGGAGAAGAGGATGGAGAAAGGAGGAGAAAGGTGGAGAAAGGAGGAGAAAAGGAAAGAAGGGCCCCAGGAGCCCCGGGCGCCGCGAGCGTAACGGTACCTGCCGAGAGAGTGCAAGAGAAACGGATAATCAGCTAACCTCCGCCCATACGAAAACAAGTCGTATCGTTATCGTCCAGTTTTCCTCTTTTCCCCCTGAAAATTAGTACAAGTATTTCCCAGTGGCCGCAAGTCTCGCGCGAGACGCTTCTCGAGGAACGAAAGCGATTTTTTGCTCAGGTGCGGTGGTAAAACGCACTCCGGGACATCGCGCCACTAAAATCCTTCTCATTAGTATGAAGGACGCAAAGTCGTTTCACAGTTATTACACCTTATACACCGATGCTTTACAATCCGCTCCGATGTTGGTACGTAATGTTAACGCGTTACGCGCGTAGTAGAGACTTCCGTGCTCGCTACGAAGCGCTCGTTCGCCACATTAAGCATGCAACGCCACGAGGTTGTCTTCTTCGAGGTGCCCGTTGCTCGATGCCTGCAGCGGGCAATCCTGCTGTACATACGCCTGTCGCGACGCTCGTTTCGCTCGATTCACGATTCTCGTTGCCTCTCTCCATCCCTTCTTATCGATCCATGCAACCACCTTCCCTCGCTGTCTCCTCGACTTTTTTCGAATAACACCTCGACTGTTACCACTGTGTCCAGCCAACTCGCTAGCTCGCGCCAAATACAGGGGGTATTTCCAAAATCAACTATTTTCTGCCTGTATCTTCTCTGTTCCCAGAGGAACCCCATTAATGGCTGCGGGTCGATATTAATGAGGGGCGAAAGGGTAATCAATATTGGAATTATTGTCGCCACCTTAGGACGTGCAGTAACGGGAAATTCGTTCGGCCGCTGCAGTTTCTCGATACCGAATTGTCGGAGTGTACGTCGAACGAGTAACGGTGCGCAAAGTTTATATTCGTTTTCCAATTCGTTGGTTAATGGCACGGGGCGACGCGCGACGCCTGCAAAGCACCTTGCTGCCTTTTTAATACAGCTCCAAAGGGAAAGAAGACGACGCGTTTCGCGACGTACCGTGTCAGTCGAACGTCGACGAGCGAAAACGGCGGGGGTACATCTTCCTTCCGTAGCATCTAGGTCTCGTCGTCGTCGCAACGGATTGCAACGATACGTGACACAAGTGCGAAGGAAAGGGCTTGCTCTCGAGCAGAAACTGTGGAAAATCGATGGGAAAATCGAGGTCGAGTACAGTGAAATAGGAAGAGCAGAAACGATTCCCCGAACGTTCCCACAGCTGAAAATCGTTTAGCCGCAAATACGTAAACTTGCACACGTAGTTGCCCGTAATCGTTGGGTGCGTTCACGCTTTTCACGCTTCGCGACGCGCGTCATATCTGCTTCCTGGGGACCGGGGATCGTGACCCGTGACTCGTAACCACCGAAACCCTGGAACAAAAGGCCGCGGCGCATGGAACGTCGCGTTGCCCGATCAAATAAATATGAATCGTGCGTTGCACCTCGCCGTCCCGTTCAAACTCGGACGAGTTTGGCTCGCCGTTGGAAAGAGCGGGGAATGTAGGGATACGCGCTGCCCACGATTCACGATACACACGTTCGAGCGTATTATGGTAACCCGCGAACAATAACTCTTCCTCCACTCTCGGCGTTTAATGGCCGTCCATCTATTTAACGTGAAGGAAGAGGAAGTGGCTGATGGGTAGATAGGTCGAGCGTTTTGTAACTAATTTCGCGAGTAAATTGTGCGTAACATTGGCTCGGTGCAGCTCGAACGTAGCTAAATGTAACGCGACAACGAAACAGGGTTACCGAAGCCGATACGCGTGACAACTCGTGAATCTCTATGGTCCTGTTCATCCATCGAAACATCGAACTCGAGCCGCGCCCAATCGCCGTCGCTCCGATATCGATAACGCCGGCGAAAACCTCGCCACCTTCTTTTTTTATCCACGGCTAATCACCGCGACGCCGATCGATAGACTCGTGAAAATCTCCGTCGTTCTTCGGATCCCCAGGTCTCATTCGTGGACGCGCTAGGTTTCCGTCTATGTATTCCAGAAGAGAGTTTCCCATTCATGGGTGATTCGAGAACATTGAAGCGACTGCGGCCCTGTGTTCGTCGGGGCCCGTGCAACGCAAGTAACTGCAAACCCACCCACTCATCCGCGATTCGTCGTGAGTCATTGCAAGCGAGCAGCGCAGCAGCGCATCGGCTCGATTCTCGAGTAATACGAGTCACACAGTCAACTCGTCGACGCAGCGTCGACGTCTCTCCCCCCTCGATCGTCGGTCCTACCGAAACGCATCGTTCACGCGAATCTCTGGGCTGCGAAGAACGCTCCGCCTGCGACAACGAAGAAGCAATTACTTGATCGCATACCTATTTACATTCTGCCCGGTGCTCGCGACGACCACCGACGCGACGGTCGTCGCTATTGGCGCGCACACGACCCGAAACGATCGAGTAATCGGCCTGGTAACGTTAAACGCGTGAGAGAGCTCCCCCCCGAGCAAACAAGATCGTTCTCGTATTTTAGCTCGACAATCTTCGAGCCTAATGTTAATTGCGTTTGTTCTTCGCTCGAACGTCCAGCAAAATAATCGGTGGAACGATAATCATACGCAGAGCTGAAACGAAGGGCGGTGAACCGTGGAAATGGTTCGTCCGGTGCTCGTCGCTGGGATGCCCTTTCTGCCTGGCCACGATAATCGTGGATTTCCGTCCGCTTATTATCTTACGCGGTTCACAATACGTTTAGACTGCGTTCCGGTGACGGCTAATTAGAAACGCAGAATCGACCGGTCTCTACGCCCGCGACGCTCTTGCCCCTGACGCAAACGGATTGGCCCGCGTTCATCGGTTCCCCCAGCACCGGTGAAACGAATTTCGCCGGCCAAAACATGGTATCGTTAACGGTATCGAAAAACCGGTTTCCTAATCTAGCCACGACATATGTATATCCGCGCTCGTCACCGTGCAAGACGTCGCGATTGATTCGCGCGCAGACGGGCTCGAAAGTCGTTCACGGGGACGACGAACGTTTGTTCTCGATCGGCCCTCGCCGATAAGATCGAGAAAAAGTTTTCGAATTTCAATCAACCTCGCCGGTGGATTTCTAATCGATCGCCGACCGTTCGAGTTCGGCCACGAAGAGCGGACCAACGATTCGGCGTGAAATTACACGCACCACGGTCGCCGGCTTATTATATTTAGCCATGAAAAATATTCGCCGATGATAAATATTCACCGGGCGTTTCAATGTTGCCCAAACGAGCGTTACGTGACGCTATCCGACAAATATTCTCAGCGGTATTCGAGATTCGCCGTTCATTATTATTCCTCGATCGTTCGAATTCCTGCTACTCTGCAGATCGGTTTTGGAGTTTTCAGCCAAAAGTGACGATGCCCATGGTGTAAATTCGAAACGCCGCGCGAAAGAGGGAAAAGAGTTGAAGATGAGTATCCAAATGAGACGTCCGTGTAGAGGAATAAGAACGGTGCGGGTGGTACGAGGGTTGCGGAGGACGGGAAAGCGGGAAAGCTGGTGCCCTCTTCGAGACGCACGCGCTTGGCGCGTTGGCCGGATAGGTGGAAAGGCGCGCGACGCGTGTCAAAGACGGACGGCGTATCAAAGGATATTTACCTTGTCAACAACGCTCGGCTTTGCGCGTAGAAACGCCGCTACGTCTAAAGGGGGAAAACGATTACTCGATCCGAGATAATAGTAATGGCCGTTATTACTTCGCTCTATTATTTTACGATCTAACGCTTGCATGGAATCGATACGGTATCTCCAGTCGTTCGCCGCGCACACCACCGTCGACCTACAAATTCCTACGGGTCCCCCTTTTACCTACGTAACTTCCTAAGCTCGTTTCGTCACGAGAGTTTCTGCCCGATGCGATCCAACTGCTTGCGATATCCCTGATTAACAGTGGCCAGCGGCGCGACCCGTCGAATTAGAGGAGGACAAGAAATGTTTGCCAATTGGAGTGCGTTCTCACCTGCATCTGCAGCCAGGAATAATCGATGTAGGTGGTGGTGGTGGTGGTGGTGGTGGTCGTCGTCGTTGCGACCGCGGGGACAGCGCCGACGACGCTGGAAGCGGTGATCTGCTGCCAATTGTCCTGACCGGTGCACCCGAGTATCGGCAATCCGTCGGGCTGGCCCCGATCCGGCACTATCTGATCGGCATACTGATAGGGTGGTTGAATCGTTGGCTGTCCGGCGGAAGGCAGACTCGCTGGATGAGGGTGCTGGGCCCCCGAGCCGGCACTGGCGGGCAAGCAGCACACGCTCACGTCCATCCGTGGTGGCGGAGAATCGTAGAAACGTTGCTGCTCCGGCTCCGTCTCCGGCTCCGGCCCCAGCTCCGGCCCCAGCTCCGGTTCCGGCTCTGCCTCTGCTTGCTCCCAATTCGTCCTCCCAAGGGTTAACCCCCGCGGAACCATTCAACCCGCGACCGTCGCCTTCTTTCTGCTTTCTATCCCTGGATACACGAACCACCGCGACACAAACCTTGCACCCTATCCAACTATCTTTGCCACCGATTCGCCACCGATATTTGTCCACCGATATCTGTCCACCGATCTGTCCACCGATCTACCCACCACCCCGGGGCGACGGCAAACTTTTCTTCTCCTTCGCTTCACCGTACCATGCTACTTTCGGCTGACCGATGACGCGGCACGCTTTTCACCCTCTCGGCGTCGCTTCGGTAGCACGATAATCTTTTAGCGCGGCTGATTAACTTATCCTTCCTCTACGATCATTCTCGGCATTCGAGTTTCGAATCGACATTCGCGTCCAAAGATGCGATGCCTTCCTCCGGTTCAACGTTGCCCCGTCGATTTCACTCGGAGCGCACGAGCGTTTGCCACCGCGGGCCAACCAGCGGGACGATCGTTTCGTATCGTTGCAAATGAAATCATGTTTCGCGACGGTCGCCTGCTCCGTAGAGGAAGACAAAAAATCTGCTCGGTTTCAACGTTCTCTGGATGTCATCGCAGTTTTCTGCTTCGCCCCTTGTTTACTCGCGAAAGGTAGACAGGAAATGTTCCGAGTCATCGTGTCGCGTGACATCGAGATATTCCATGCTTTCGTCCAACGCTTTCCTCGCCGTAAATTAGCCAACGGATTCGCCACATTCTTCAGTACACTCGCATCGAGTTTTGTGCTCCGTTTCACCTTCGTTTCACCTCGTCTTCTGTCTAGAGAGCACCTCTTGCGCCCTTCACCCTCTCAAGTCTCGCGTTCTCGTTCCTTCTCCCAGATTCTCCACGATACGTATACTCCTCTGGAGATACCGTCCGGCTTTCGTTAATTGCGTCGGCGATGCGATCCCGTTTCAATTTCTGTCGACGGGGGCATCGTCGCGCGTTACTCTTGCGAAAGCTCGAGCGCAGAGAACGTCGACTTCGGGCGCAACTGCGTTACGATACCAGCACTCTTCGTCGGTACCGCCGGCTACCAAGTTCTGTCAAACGAATCGGTTGAAGGTATACACCTCCCTCCGTTTGCTCAATCCTCCCTCGCTCTCCTCTGAAGCTGAAGCACGCGGCACACCACTTTGCTGACTTGGAACTGCTTGTTTGTACTTTATCGACGACACTCGAACCTTCGTCGAAATGTTGAATACGTTCGCTCGATTGAATAGATTTGCACGGAATAACGAGTAGCCCTTACGAAACAAACGTAAAGCAGCTATACTCGACGACGGAAGTCTGTCGCGCGACACTTGGAGCGAATATCTTTGCACTTGTCCGTGAACGTCGGGCGATCTTGGCAACGATCGCGCGGACTTTCTTCGGAAATTGTCTCGCGATAGACTGATCGGCGACTATGGAACGAGTGGACCATTTGGAAACGATGCCTGGACTGGTCGATCACGGGCTACCGACGAAATTCGCCCGACACGGTCGCGCCTTATCACGAGCACCGTCGACGCATGACAACCGCGCGCTCGTAGTAACGATACGCGAACCGCATAGAAGAAAGAGGAAGAGGTGGAGATCGCGACAGCGTAGGAGAGGGAAAATGAACAGCAGAAGGAGGAGATGAAGGTGGAGAAGCAATTGAACGCGGAGGTGGTGGTGTGGTGGTGGTGGTGTTGGCGATGGTGGTGGTGGTGGCGATGGTGGTGGTGGGCTTGGAGGTGGAGTCGAGATAGGAGGAACAATCGGTCGAGCTAAATATGTACTATCACCGAATATTCGGGGTAGCCTTGAGATAGAGGAATAGCTGGTAGTTTCCGAAACGATCGTCTCGAGATTTGCATCGCATGCGGTATCAATGATGGTGTCTATGAATGATGATCATTGAAGTGTTCATCGATGCGCATCTACGCATGCATCGATTCATAGAGCGCAGCGTTCTTCTGTCGCAAGGATGCACGCAACGATAGCATCGTTGTCACCTTCCGTACTTCGATTCGCCTCTCTACCGTCCATCTAGCAGGAACCGCGATGCGATAAGGAGCAAAGGGAAAAGGTGAGAAAACGCAGGAAACTCGACGAAGAAGCGTGGACCGCAACGTTTGACGCGACAGCTTATTAACGGCGCTGATCGTGTTGATAGCGACGGCCTATCGCGGTGACAGAGAGATAGCAGACGAAATAGCTATAACGATAAGGATGGCATGCAAGGTGACGGCAAGCAATGGTGGTGAAACACTAGCGAAGGATGGTATAGGTCGATGTCAGGGGTGGAGCGAAGCTATTCGGTAGCAGCGTTGGAGATGCGAGGGTGGCGAACGCAACTGGTACTCGTGACGCGATGTTGGTACACCCGTGGTGTCCTATATACACGCATGCGCGGATACGTGTCTCCACGGCAACGGTTTCGAACTAACTGCCCGATGAACGAAGCGGCGAAGCTCTCCGCAGCCGCCCTCTTTGCCTTCTCCTTCTCTCCCTCTCGTACTACCGCTCTCCCTTCCGCTCTTCCCAACCCCTCCATTCAATTGCGATTGCTCTCTTTCTAATCCACTGTTGCTTTCGCTCCTGTTCTCCGTTCCTTCGCCCTCGCGTCTACTTCTGGCTTTTGCTTCTGGCTGGCTCACGCCCCAAGCGGGACCGATGCGATGCGAGCAGTCTAGGCGGTCATCAAGCACGCCCCCGTCCCGTCGCTCTCCCTCAACCTCTCTCACTCTCCCACTCGCATATATGTACATATATCCACGTATGTATTTCCCTCCTCCTGTCGATCCTGAAGTCGTCGCTTTCTCTCTTCCCTTTTCCGTCTTCCTCCCGTTTTCCACCGCTGTACTTTTCCCACTCTTTCCTTCGCTGCCCCTCCATCATCGTACTCTCCCGCCCTTCCCATTCACCCCTTCGTGTGCACTCACCCTCTGTACTCGTTTTCCCTTTTCCTCTCTCTTTTCGTTTGTACATCTTCGTCGGTCCGTGACTAACTCTCTTTCTATTCGTATACATATGTATTTTGTATGCATCCGCCCTCTCTCCTTCGCTGCAACTCCCTCGTTCTTGTTCCCGTTCTCCTTCTACACGTGTACCCAAGTGCGCGATTACCGCCAAACGTTATCGAGCAATTTCTGTTGGAAACGATTTTTGCACACATTCCCGATCGAACAGGTACGTCTTTCATACGTTAATAGAGTGACTTAAATCCCTGGTACCGTCGACCAGGCTAAATCACCGGTCATTAGTTGTCGAAAGGAAGAGAACCGGGTAAATTGTCGCTTTGATACCGCAACGTGTGCGCATCGCCTCTTTTCTTCGCTTCGGTCTTCCTCGTTCAGTAACGGGAACGATCGCTGTGATTCCGCCAACGCTCACCTGACGTCACCTTACTACAGCTACCAACGTGCCTTCGCTCTTGTTTCGCTCCTGTTTCTCTCGCGATTTTACGCGCGCACCCGCGCTAGTTTTGTCGTATCGGCGCATCGTCCAAAGAGGTATGTACTTCCATTCGTGGACTGTTCGCCTCCCTTAATCGAACGAAACAAGAAGAGGAGAAAATCTCCAGCAAATCGATGGAACGACGCCTATCCAAGCTGTCGACGATAAATCTCGAATCGCATCGAATTCGAAGAGGAAAACGATACGGGATATATTTGTATGTAATATACGCGGCAACAACGATCTCGAATCTCTCCCCACCCACGGTGCCAGAGATTCCCTTTCTCTTTAGATTGTGAAACGATTCTCTATCGCGGCGCTTTAGCTTTGCGGATTTATTATATATGCAACGGGTTACGCAAATTACGACAAAGTGCAAATATTTCACATGACCTGCACCTGCATGACTCCCCTTTCTACGCGAGCGATCATTTAAGCCTAGCGAACGCGTGAATCGTAATCGGCAATCGTCTCGCTGCATGGATCTCGACGAATCGGTTCGTCTATGAAAACGAAAGCCAAAACCACCTTCTCTAGTCCCACGCTCCAACCTTTCAACCACGAGGCACTCTGAACAAAATCTGCCCAGTGCAGTCTGCTTCTCCTTAGAAAATCTGTGCAGAAGAAGTTGCGTGTGACATATAAACGGCTAGAAACAGAATGAGACGTGGCATTCCGGCGAAAAACTTGCATAAAGGAAACGTTAAAAGTTTCAAAACACTTCCGCCTAAAGTTTCGGAATCCGTGATCCACGACTGTTTCGTTTCGCCGCCGTGCGTGGTTAACCACTTGGTCGATAAGGATTCTTCGAAGCAGTTTAGCTGACGAAAATTCGGGAAAATAAAATCATCACTAATCGGGCGAATCTGTGGCGATAATTACACCTTTAACTCATTAATTTACGCGCGTAAACGTTTTCTCTGTCCAATGTGGATTTAATCTACATAGATCAAAATACATACGTTTGCCCTAAGGAAGTACATAGTATCGATGCAGTTGGAGCTGAGTACCCTTCGGTAAGCAAAGCAAAATTGTGCCGACAGAATTAAACACGAATTCTTATCACCAAGCAGCGACCTGGCCAAAAATGAAACCGAAGTATCTACCTATACACTTACATTGCGAGTAAATGGAAGCAAATTATCTGTTAAACAAACTCCTGAACCGTTTCGTTATCGAGTCCCCATGCATCGTCCTCTTTCGTACGAATGAACGGCTAATCCAAACATTCGATGCGTCTGGAAGTGCAACATTTTCCTTTAAGGGTGGCGTCCGTACATTCTAATTATTCTCAGTCTTACGAGGAACCTGCCAATTTTTTAGGGTGGCGAGATGGCGTAGCAGGAGAGGGGGGTGACCGGCCAAGGGCTACGAAACAGGTCGAGACCTCCCTTGGACAGCGCGGCTTTCGTACTGGCGAAGAGTCAACGTGTCAAGGGTCGTACCGCGTGTGGTAATGAAAGCGCCTAGCTAGAATTCCTCCCTCCCTTTCCACTATCAAGACGGAAGCAACGCAACTTATGAATGGAAGTACTCGCCCATTGGCCACCTTCGATAGCCAATGGCTGGCTGTACGCAGCCCTCTTTACGTGATTTCGCGCGACTCCACCGCAATGCGAATTCCCCACAATCGTTCCCTTATCACAATTAATAAGCGGAGTATGCTGCGTGCCTTTGCCTACGTATAATGAAACTAAATCTTTCAGAATATCTTTAATGTCAATTTATACTCATATTCAATCTCTGGAGCAAGCAACTCTTCTAGTAAACCATTCATATTTTCGTTGCTTCTTTTGTTTTCCGCTACGATAGATCTATCTGTATAAGAATCGTTTCGCAGCTTCTCATGGAGAGTGCAACTATCATTTTTTATTTTTTCATTTTTTGGATAACGAACGGCTCGTTCGTGCTTGTACCTATAATTATCAGGAACTTCGAACAACTACACAATGCTCGGTACTCCTCTTTCCAAAGTTGCATTGAAACTTTATCAATCGACAGTCAAGCAAGTATTTATCCGGACTTCTGCGATCCAATTTAATTCCCTACCAAGAGATGTTTCGAATCCAAATTTCGTACAAAATTTCACTTGGACGCGTAGGCGTTTCGAAAAATACAGAATCCCGGCTTTCTTACAGAATAAAGTGACTTTTATAGGCGGTCGTATCGGTGCAGGGTTGCATCCGAGCTACAGTTAATCTGCTAATTAAAACCTTACCTACCAGTCTACATCGTCTATAATTGCGGGGATCTTCGAACGAGATATTATCCTTCGTTTCCTAATTATATTTCATAGCATTTGACGTTTAGTCATAGCTGACTTATTCTTTTATTCTTCGTCCAGTTGCGAAGGCAACAACACAAAAGAAACGAAATATTTCAACACACGAGTCTCGCTTTTTGCCTTCCACATGCCCACTATCAGATTTTGGACAATTACTATGACCGCAAGATTTCTCATTACGTTAATTTGTATTTTTCATTCCAGCATCACCAAAATTTATTATTGCGCTGCAATTACGTACAATTATGTCACGTGCGAATTCTAGGGGCAAATCTATTTAACAAAAACATACAGTTTACTTCAACTCCAAATATCTTTCTCTCCAACTTCTGTTTCTGGGGCTATGGAATCTTCAGAAGCTCTATACCGCTGGGGCGTGACTGGCTTCGATCTGTTCAAGGGTGGAGCACTGGAAATAAGCATGCATGTTATAAACTTTGTAGTAGGATTCATTTATGAAAGCCCGCAATAACAGCTTTCAAGGAGTACGTTTTTCCCACATTTCTCCGTACAGCTACCATAGTATCTTTTTTTCTCACCCCATACGGTTTCTATATTGATCTTTAGTTTGTCGATCTCTGTGTTCTACCCATAGATCGTCGTACGTTACACGCCTCTTTTCATTGCTTTGCTGTTCGTTCGTTAACCCTCCTTGACTATCCGCATCGTCAAATGCATCTGCTTGAAAGAAAATTCAGAAGTGTAACGAAAGGGTAACCGTTTAACTAACAGTGGATCATCAGCAGTTCAATCAAACTTACAGCTGCTCTCAGAATTGCTATCAAAATTATTCCACGCGAATTGTTCCTCTATAGGGCTATCCAAAGCAGGACTATACTTGCTCTGATGATCTTGTTGATCAAAATTATCAACATGGTCGGACGTATAGGGAAAATGATTTCTGAAAACATTTTTCTTGGCTTGATAAACACAAATGCTTAATATCAGCCAACTATGACTATATGCAATACCTTGCGCCTGCGTTATTGGCTATGGACTGGCTTGTCACGCCAAATGCTCTCTGTGTACATACTGGTGCATACATTAGTTTACCAAACATGTATGTCGATAAACCAATGATACCAGTTATAATAGGTTTCGATACTCCAATCTTTTTTGGAATCAACAAGTGCGTTGCTACTACGCCTGCCACCCCGTACGGAATAGCAGATTTATAAACTGCATCTGTGCTCATACATTTTTTAAAGGCATGCAGCTTTTCTGGCGTGGCATCTGGAATCTGCAAATGATTATCGAACCTTTATTTCACCTGTACAGAGTACCATTACCACACAAATAACCTTTATCTTCAATGAATATTGCCGTTGATTAATAAGCATACTGATAAATGTGTAACAACATTTTCATTCCATTACGTACGAATTTCTGCAAGACCTTCAAGTCCTCCTCCTCCGTTTGCTGATACATGGTGCACACTTTGTGCAGGGTTATGAACCATTGGGGTTACTTGTACACCTATATAACCTGAATGGACCTGATAAGAATAGCATATGGAATTATTGAGAATCACTCCTATGATATTTAATATAAGCAATTCCACGTCAATCCAGAAATATAATATAAATATATAATATAATATACAATAGCTGTCGGTTGCATATATTTAATAAGAGAAAAAAACTAGTACATATGAATGTATGCATATGTATATACATGTGTACAGAATGCACGTACCAATCAGTCTTTCACGAAGTAACTCGTTTATAAAAAAAGATTATCATCCGAAAAATATACAATGCATATAAAATGAATTGCTATTCCTCGTCAACATTCAGCATCCGGAAGCTTGAAACTCCACTTCATGCAAAGTGTGCAGAACGAATACTAAAATCGTAAAAAAATAATTCGAACCAATTTTGAAATTATAATAACAATCTTCTTATTGATGCCAAACATTTAGATATCGCAGTTCTCTTTATTCATCTATTTAATAATAAGTGCCACTTTTTCTTATTTATAATTATTCGTTCTTGCGCACTGTTAAACGATTCATTCATTCTATTTACATAACAGTATGTATCCCTTTTGCTACACAAGAGCTGTGCAATTTTGATATTTTCAGGCGATTGTACCCATTAAACTAATGTATACATATACATACACACATATAAAATATCGAGCGTTTATGCCAATAGCATCTTATACGTTTATAAAATAGGAAACATGTTAACAATTTTTTCTATTTATTTTACAAGAAAAAATTGTATTCTTTCAATGGATCCCAGAAATATATAAAATTATATTATTTATATTCGTCTGTACAGAAATTACGATCTTTCTTCTAATACATTTTATCCTGTTGGGCACATCCAAATAGGAAATTACGAAAAAAAAACAAAGGACTGATGAATTCAATTAAATAAAAAAAAACGTATGCACATATAAAATACGAGAAATATACGAATTCTCTCACTAAGCACTATAATGTGTATTAAATCATTTCGCGAAACTACACGTCAGCTGATACACGTGTAAGATATACATATGTGTATTGCAAACAATGTTACGTATAAACACATATGTGTGAAAGAGAATTACGAAGAACGCGTTAATTATCGTTATTATATATACATGTATATATAGCATAAAAATGAAAATTTGTATTCAGAGGATTCCCCTGAATATTAATTTGATATACCTTTGTATTTTTTTAAAGAATAAAATCATTTGGAATTATAATTTAAAAATCATTTATAGAAAACAATACTAAGTTCAAACAACTTCTTGTTCCAGATGATTTATATTCTCTTCTATATATCTGTCTGTCTTATTTTATGATTCAAATAATACAATGTTATAATTCCTTCACCTGCACTATACATTATGTAGTTGTAATATACACATTGATTAAGATATAATAGAAAGAGTAATAGAATAATTGAAAAACATTGAATTGTCGTAACTAACAATATAGCATACGTTTCTTTTTTTGTTCAGACTTTTGTTTCCATGGTTGAATGTACAAATGCAGCTACACAGTTTAAGAACATTTTCGAATAAAGATTCTTCTTCTACAAATTTTTCCACTCCCACTTATGAACAAGATGAAAATATATGTCAAATTCTTTGATGTACCTTGGAGTTGCAAGGTGAAAAGAGGGAGTGGTGCTAACAAGGTAAAATGATTCGCTATAAAAGTGCTTGCTCGGAGATCAAAAAAAGTATTATTGAAAATGTTGTGTAACAGTGAAATGAACCGGTACTTAAACGTTTCCCAAATATTATATATAACATTATTTCTACTTTATATATCTGTGCCGTTAATGGTATCTTCTTCTATATCTAATGCATATAACAACGAAACAACTACAATGCTAACGAATAATGCATCTAATAATTCAGTCGGTGATGACTTGTAAGAGTGCCATAAAATCATAATCTCCATTAATTGCTGTTTTTACACACTTCATTCGTAGAATAATTTATATGCTTTGCAGATATGTCATAAAGGCGGTGGTATACGAAATTGGTATTTTGACAGATGCGGATAATACAACAAATGATACAACTGAGAGGTAATACCAAAATACTATTAGTAACGGTCGATCTTGGGTGGTATTAGTCTTGAGACAAGATAAAAGACAAAACTATATTGTTAAATGTAGACAAGTTTCTATTTTCGTTTGTTATATAAGTAGTATGCTTTTATATTTCTTTACTTTCTTTGTAGGCAGGAGGATGTTAAACTCTCCTTTTATAATTCTCCTAGCAACAGCAATGGCCCATGAGAACAAATGTAATAAACAAACAATCATTATTTAACGTTATTTAGTTAATTTTACATGCTTAGCGACTTGGCGACACGAAAATTACAAATTTACCTAACATAACCTTCTATATAAGATGGTTGTTTATACAACGTATACTGTCAATAGCCTATACAAGAAAAACAAAAGATGAATATTTCTATTGCGTTATAAAAATAAAAGTAAAAATAATCGGTTCTAGTAGATATGCATATCAAGTACAAATCGATTTGGCACTTTTAGAACTTATTGAAAGACTAAAGACGCAGCACTAATAGTAAAAACAAAGAGAATATTTTTCACCAATACCATCAAACCACTCATTCAGACACCGTCTTAAATTGTGCAATATTTTACATAATTCCTTTATAGAGTATAAGAGGAGGAAATCAACGAGAACAAATAAAGCGAATTACAATTCAAATTACATGCATGTGATAAGCAGACACCAATTATACATGAGTAAATACATATATATGAAAGGGAAACTTATTTCTCCGTCAGATGTCTCTATACACGTTTCATTACCACGTGCCCTACCATGTGTGTGTACAGTATGCAATATTTTGTAATGCGGTGTAACGAGCAACAGGCAGGAATGATGCGTGTAAAAAGCTGATTTGTTTCATTAAATGTTTTTTGTAAATGTTCTTCGAAATGCATACAATTTCCTGTAAAACAAAAAGGAGTGAATAAAGCAGTAGCAGTTAAAATACCAGTAAACCAGTAGTTTACATAGAGTGCAAAATGACAAAGAATTTTTATTTTTCACTGTTTTTGACTTATACCAAATCCAGACTACTAATTTTATTCTCAAAGTTGTAATAAATTCTGCAATTGAAGTTAAGTTAATGTTCGTTTTATAAATCAGTTAGTATTGTTAGCGGTTTGAAAAAATAATTTATTTCCCTTCCTACCCAATGGTCATTCATTCAAATGAAATGATCTGAGAAAAATGGATATTGCTGAAAAGGAAGTTTCGATCTTATGAATAAACTTCCTTGTGTGTAAGACACCTAGTAAGTAGCTGATTTCACCTATTAAACATGTTTTTCAAATTACTCTTCCGAACTTGTGTTGGAAAAGGAAAGCAACATTTTAGAAGTTGCCTCCATAAGAAGCATATTCATGGAATCAATGAAGATTTTATGCTCAATATATCTGCGTCGCATTTGAAACAATGTTTCAAGCAAAGATGCTTGACCGCAGTAGATGGATACACATGTGTTATAGTGGATTGTCCTTTATGCGACAATCGAAAAAAAGGATCAAAATTATATGTAAATAAAACAACAGGTACAAGATTCTCTTTCTATAAATTTTGTATTACTCAATATTAAGATTTTAAGCAAATACTTAAAAGAATATAAAATCAATTACAGGCTTCTTCATATGCGATACGTGTGAAATCAATGGCACCTGGGATGTGTTGGAAAGATTGTTATCAAAACCAGAATCCGGAGACAAGCAGAACAAAGTAGATATGTTAAAAGCAAAGTGCAATTACAGAGAAAGCTTTGCAGAGACATGGACAAATTTGGTAGAAAATTGTCAAAGGATTACCGATCTATCCACAGAAGAGTACCAAATTCTGCTCAATAATTTTTCACTTCCTGTAAGGAAATTAAAAGGATCATTGAATAACTTTTCGGTTTGCAATAATATAATTGATTAAAATTAATTTTTCAGCATGTTTCCCAAAAAGATTTGTCTCGTTTGAATTGTTTTTACAAAAAAACAACCAAAGTATTGTACTTTCCATTACTAGGTTTGAACGATACTATTGTAGGGTACAAATCGCTCACTACCGACATACAAGGGGATGAGACCGTTCCAGCTATTGATGTTGACGGATGTCTTAAATTTAAACAGCACCATACTAAAGATGAAAATTCTGCCATAGTTGTAGGAATGATAGATGATTTGTTAGCTTTAATGCTAAAAAGACCGACGAGTACAATTATCTGTCTCCCATATAATTTAAGAAGTCTGCCTCAACAGTTGCTACCATACATGGAAAAATTCAATCACTTAATTTTATGGTTTGGAAATGACGAGGCAAGTTGGCAAACTGCAAAACACTTTGCAAAGAAGTTGAATGACAAACGGTGTTACTTTGTTAGACCGACAGATTTACAACCTCGGCCGAAATTAGCTGCTGAAATGAATTACAATTTCAAAAGCATTCTTGAAAATGCCCAGCCTTTGTGGCACAAGAGCATAATTACCTTTCAGGATATCAGAGAAGAAATACTAAGTGATTTACAAAACAACGACAAAGTACAAGGAGTAAAATGGAAGAGGTATCCAACTTTAAACCGTATATTAAAAGGACATAGGAGAGGTGAATTTACAGTTTTAACTGGACCAACAGGTAATACATGTCCTATACACTATACGGTATATGTATATCATTTTCATACGTAATCAATTATTAATTAATTTTCCTTTGTTATTCGTTAGGATGCGGTAAAACAACTTTTATGAGTGAATACTCTCTGGACCTGGCAATGCAGGGCATTAATACTTTGTGGGGTAGCTTTGAGATAAGAAACGCGCGATTGGCAAGAACGATGTTACAACAAATGACAGGTGTATCTTTGGAAGAAAATCTCGAAAATTTCAACGTACACGCAAATGCTTTTCAGAAGCTGCCAATCTATTTTATGACATTTCATGGTCAACAGACCATCAAAGTCGTGATGGATGTATGTGTACATATAATCTAGCACTTATGATTCTCTAGTTAAAATTCGACCTGTAATACTTTTTCTTCTAGGCAGTAGAGCATGCAACGTATATACATGATATAGCACATGTAGTAATCGATAATGTTCAATTCATGATGGGAACAGGTGATTCTTCGAAGCATATGGATAGGTATTTCATGCTGCATTTCAATATAAAGACGTTATCTTTCCACTAATATAGCATCAATGCATTGTAGGTTTTGGAAACAAGATGATATAATATCAAAGTTTAGAAATTTCGCTACGCAATATAATTGCCACGTAACTGTGATAATACATCCAAGGAAAGAACGCAGTGACGAGGAATTAACGACATCGTCAATTTTCGGAAGCGCCAAAGCTAGTCAAGAAGCAGATAATGTGCTCATCATTCAAGATAAGAGGCTTAGCAGTATCCGTGGTAAAAAATTTCTACAGGTATGTTTATAAAAGAAGAATGCACCAGTGAGGTAGCAGTGGCCTAAAATAATTCTGTTTACAGATTGCTAAAAATAGGTACAGTGGTGATTTAGGAATTATGGTGTTAGATTTTGATAAATCGAGTCTCAGCTATGCACAAAAATCAAAAACAAAGGTAAAATCTGATGAAAAAGGGAAATCCTTAACAAAAAAGACGTTAACAATAGATAATGACGAAAGCACTGTATGCTGAAGGGTTTCAAACGTGTGACTGAATAAATGTAATTTTCCCAAAATATGCATATTTTATTTATTTGTGTTTTGTGGAAGGGCTGTGCGCAGTTTCCCAATAATATATGTTACTAAAAAATTCTTTCTTGCGTATGTATACTTGATTCCATATGTATCTCGTCTGTGGAAATTGTTTCCCTGATTCCTCCCATAGCAATCACATGTGCCCGCATGATTGCAAGACCCAGGTTCCAACCCTTCTTCAGTAAATAATAGTGCTTCGAGCGATCACTATTCATGAGCAGGGGGCGCTCAAATCAGTGCTGATTTCTGAGTCGGTATGGCAGTCACGTTGGACCACGAATGTTCATAAGGTGATTTGTCTATTCATGTATCTCGTCTATGGCAATAGTGAGTTCTAATTTACAATAATGATCGCGGCTCAATCGATTGATACTCGAATACACGAGCTATCGATTAATCGAAGAATCACAGAGAAAAATCGGGTGGCAAAAATTGAAATATGTAATTTGCGGAAATTGGAATTGAATATAGTCTCGTATTGAAATCTCGAATTGAATATAGTCTAACTTATAACAATTCTTTAATTGCAATTTTACATTTGCTCGCGAATGGCTTTATGATTTTTTACAGCTTTCAAAAAATGCCAAACTACATCTAAAATATTTGTATAGTCAATTGATCATCGTTTGTCTGTAATTTTTAATGCGTAACTTCATTTCTTCGTTTTGGTAAAAACATGGAAATTTTTATTTCACAATAATATTTTAAATATCGTCTGTGAAATATAATTTACTGTGCTTAATTTAATTCAAATACTATTGTTGCTGGTGTTGCTAGAGTCTCTATTTCCTATTTCCTATATTCCTATTTCCGAGTCTCTGTCGTATTAAGAGATTACCCTGTTCGAGTCAACCCTGCATCTCATGTGTGTATCATGTACATTGTACATATATTGTACATATGTATACACATATCCAACGTGGGTGGTAAATCTTTATCAGATGAGAGATGAAGCAACGAATAATATAGTGAAGACGAGAATGAACGCGTTGAGAAAATTTGGAATTATTTAGTAATTGTTTATCGTGTCTTTACGTGTCTTCGTGTATGAGTGTGTAATATAAATTGATCGCATAAAAATATATTGGACAAATTAGAAGCAAAGATGAGGGTACTAAATTTTGCTCGCATTATCTTAGTTCCTCTTATCGCATTTTTAACAATTGACGGCAAAGATCTAAAAAAGCCAACGGTTCTAATAGCAATCCTAGTACGTAATAAAGCACATACGTTACCATACTTCTTGACATTTTTGGAGCAACTAAATTATCCTAAAGAACGAATACATCTCTGGTAAGACCGTGTACTATAACCTTACTTTTCTATTATGCTCATTAACCAGATATCACCAAAGTTATTGTGCATTGGCAGTTTGAACTAAAATTTTGACCAATCAAATGAAAAATATTAAGAATATATCATGTATAATGTAATAACACCAAATTTTTCTTTCAAAATGTTATAATTTATAACTAACAGTACTGCATGTTTTATATTAATCAAGTAACACTGATTATATAAAGTCCGTATATTGATAGCTTGGCGAATATCGTTGAATATTCATATATCCATACACCTCAATTATGATACTTTATGCCGGATGGTCTTACAATTCGTATCTTCCCGCGATAGTATAATCTATGATAATCTCTTGCGATTGTACGAGTTCGATAGTGGAGCCAATTCGAGATTTTATATTTGAATTCTTGTTACGTATGTTCCCTGACAATTTGCGAATCATATTAAAACTGTTTTAAAGTTTGCTTTTCTTTTTCTATTCAAGGATACGTAGCGATAACAATATCGATAAATCAATCGAAATTTTATCTACATGGTTAAATAATGAAAGTAAGAAATATCACGGTGTTAATGTAAATCTGGATAAAAAGTCAAGCGCTTTTAACGACGAGAATGGAGTTGCCCATTGGTCGACTCAAAGATTTTTACACGTAATAAATTTACGCGAGGAAGCGCTTAACACCGGAAATGATATGTGGGCAGATTATATTTGGGTAAATATTTAATTTTATATCTTCTTTCTCTTTGTCTCTTTCGCCACCAAAGAGGTTGTTTCTTTCCAAATTTTCAATACCAACTATGTACATACTATCTTTTAACGATATCAAACAAATTGTATACAATCTTAGATGCTCGACGCAGACGTTTTTTTAACAAATCCGAATACTCTCGATGAGTTAATATTAAAAAATGAAACTGTAGTTGCACCGTTGTTAAAATCCGACGGTTTGTATAGCAATTTTTGGGCTGGCATGACCGATGATTACTACTATTTAAGAACAGAAAAGTATGAACCGATATTGCATCGGGAGGAAAAGGGCTGTTTTAAGGTGCCCATGATTCATAGTGCTGTTCTTATAGATTTAAGAAAATATTTTTCCGATTCATTGACGTACAATCCAGAAAAGTTGAGCGATTACGACGGCCCAACAGATGATATCATAACATTCGCAATGAGTGCTAATAAATCTGGTAAACTAATGATAAAAATCTTAATAGCTTCCACTACGTTTCGTGGCTTTATCAATAATTTGCTATTCCGCTTGTTCTCCAGGTGTACCGCTATATATTTGCAATGACAACATTCATGGGTTTGTCATGGTCCCGTTAGAAGACGGGGAAGCGATCGCGGAAGATCTACAAAGGCTGACCAATATTAAGACCGAAATACTATGTAAGCCAATATTTCAAGCAACAGAAGGAATAGAAGTGTTTCTTTATTCTATATTTCCGTAATACAATTCGACACGAAACGCGTATTTTTTTAGCGGACAGTAACAAGCTTCCATTGTCAGTACATCTCGAACAGTTTGTACGTTATCCTGCAGAGGATACATTACAGGCAGATAACGTTTATATGATTAGTCTACTACGGAGATCAGAGAGACGTGACAGAATGAATAAACTGTTCAAAGAACTCGGTATTAAAGCGGAAACAATCGATGCTGTTGACGGTAGGTAAGTTACGACAAGGGACAAAAATGCATTTCTGATTGATCAAGTATTTTCATTATAAAATTTCCCACTCTCATTTTAAAGAAAAACGCGGTTCTTTCTTCTCTTCTTTTTATTTACAGAGTACTGAATCAATCTGCACTCAAAATGCTTGGGATTGAAATGATGGCAGAATACACCGACCCCTATCACGAGCGGTAAGTTTGAATTAAAGTTGAATGTAATGTGAACCGTTAATAAGAAAAAATACAATTACAGGCCAATGACAATGGGTGAAATCGGTTGCTTTTTAAGTCACCATGTTATCTGGAAGAAGGTAAGAAAAAATTTTGGTTTTGGAAGGTAAGAAGTAATTGTTTATGTGTTCGTTAAAATTGTACTAAATAGCTGTGAAATTATTAGGTAATTGAAAACGGTTTCGAAACTGTGATAATTCTAGAAGACGACGTACGGTTCGAACCATTTTTCCGACAAAAAATACATTACATTCTGGCAGAACTGAAAGACCTGCAATTTGAATGGGATTTAGTGTAAGTGTTCATCACCTAAACACAGTTGTCTTTCTTCCAAACTACTTATTAATATTAAACAAGAATGTCTTGCATTAGCTATCTAGGTAGGAAAAGATTAGCCGAGAAGGCGGAATCGTGGGTCGAGGGTTCAAAATATTTAGTACATGCATCCTACAGCTACTGGACATTAGGTTACATCTTATCGGCGAGGGGGGCGAAAAAACTCGTTGAAGCAATGCCGTTAAAAAAATTAATACCCGTTGATGAATATCTTCCTATATTATCAGACGTTCATCCCAGGTAAAGAATGGCGACAAAATGTTTTAACCCTTTATAACAGCTTAATCGTTCTTTATATTTGCATTATCTTGTTCATATACAGGGAAGATTGGAAAATACACTATCCAGATCGAAATCTAGTAATACTTTCTGCAGATCCTTTATTAATATATCCAATGCATTACACAGGTGAAGAAGGATACGTTAGCGATACAGAAAACTCTAATATTATATTTAGTCATGAAAATAACGATAAATCGAGGCGAGACGATCTGTGAATGTCATAATGGTTGCCATAAGAATGGGGAGAGGAAGAAGACATTACATAATTGTTTTAAAAATCAAAACGTGTATCTTGCGCATTACAATTCACTGCCATTTGTGTTAACTTTATAAGAACATGTATATGTATACATATCCATATATGGATCGTGTGGAGGAGCGCTAAATAAATAATGATGGAAGGGCGCTAAATAAATCATACATCTCATATATGCACATAATTTGTAGTTGTGTGTTAATAATAAATATGTTAATATTAACGGCAACTACAAAATATTGTCTTTGAACATCTCCCATTTACCATGTCCACAAACACGTTACATTATTTATGCGATATTTATCCATTCAGTGAAAGTACTGCATTATACGCATGAAGATAAAAAATTACAATTATCGTCCCATGCTATAATTTATTGAAATGATCCATGAATAACTTAAAGGAAAAATAGAGATCACTAAATTCGGAAAAGGATTGTTGGTTCATGTACAAATGTTTTACCCTGTACATTATGTACTCTGGAAGAGTTTCCATTACAGATGTCGCGCGTTCATCAGTTAAGGCCCTATTTTTAATGGTCTATCGAAAAAAGTTTCGCTCATTGAACGTGCTGCTTAAACTATGTTTCTGCTTTATCTTCACAGTTCATAGTGAGGTGTGGTTAATTGAAGCGGATGAGTGATAAATTTAAGTTGCAGTTAAGACTTATTTCTTTAAGGTGAAAATAATAGTTGGTCAAACGAAGAGAACACGATGCTCGGTCGTCTTCCTGCATGTGTAATCGATGTCGGCACAGGGTATGTATTAAAAAAATATATATGAATCTCGATTGAAACACGTAGACCGGGCTGTGACTAATGACATATGACATTTTTAGCAGTAGGCAAATGCGCTCATGATTATTATCACCAACTCATATAACGCCCTTTTCTACCTGTGTCTCCTGTTAGCTTCGTACCGTACCCATTCACCTACTTATATACTTATCTCTTAACAAGAAATACATTCAGATGTACGATAAAAGTATACATTAAACCCAACGAATTTATTTAAATTTTATTCGTGAAATAGTAATTCTTGCTTGGCTTTCCCTAGCTACACGAAGCTGGGCTTTGCAGGCAACAAAGAACCACAGCTTATGATACCGTCTGCGATAGCTATTAAAGAAACTGCTAAGGTCGGAGATACCAATACCAGGAGGATTACCAAAGGAGTTGAAGATTTGGATGCTTATATCGGAGATGAAGCTTTCGAAGCTACTGGGTATTCCATAAAAGTAGGCAATCTTTTTGTATCATCGTAAGCTTTGGAATGTACCATAATTGTCACAACGTTTTATACTTTATATCGCATTGTCTGCAGTATCCGGTTAGACATGGATTAGTAGAGGATTGGGATTTAATGGAGAAATTTCTGCAGCAATGTATATTTAAATACCTTAGGGCCGAACCCGAAGATCATTATTTCCTACTCACGGAACCACCATTAAATACGCCAGAGAATCGAGAATATACAGCAGAAATAATGTTCGAATCCTTTAACGTGCCAGGCCTTTATATCGCCGTACAAGCAGTATTAGCATTAGCTGCCTCATGGACGAGTAAACCTATAGAAGATAGAACGCTGACTGGTGTAGTTGTTGACAGTGGTGATGGTGTAACGCACGTAATACCTGTGGTAAGTATCGAAAGGAGAGTCAATTCGCTACAGAACTTTACGTAGGACAATACAAGGTAGTAGCTTTCGAATTGATCCATTGATTTTGTCGCTTAGGCAGAAGGCTTCGTCATAGGAAGCTGTATAAAGCATATCCCTATCGCTGGACGTGACATTACGTACTTTATTCAAAGTCTGCTAAGGGAACGCGAAATTGGAATACCACCTGAGCAATCATTGGAAACAGCAAAGGCAATAAAAGAAAAGTATTGTTATATATGCCCTGACATTTCGAAAGAATTTGCCAAGTATGATAGTGATCCTACGAAAATAAAAAAGTACGATGGCATGAACAGCATCACCAAGCAACCTTTTGCAGTGGACGTTGGGTACGAGAGATTCCTTGGGCCTGAGATATTCTTCCACCCTGAAGTATGCGCACTTTGAATCAAGTGTTCGATAAAGACAACTTTGTATACATGTTTAACGTTATTATTTCATTCTCTAGTTTTCTAACCCGGACTTTACAACACCACTTAGCGAAATCGTAGACGATGTTATCCAGAATTGTCCCATAGACGTTAGGAGGCCATTGTATAGTAACATTGCACTATCGGGTGGTTCTACGATGTTCAAAGATTTCGGTAGACGATTACAACGCGATATAAAACGAATCGTTGATGCGCGTCTCAAACTCAGCGAAACATTAAGTGGAAGTCTTATTACGGTAACAAACATATGATTCCTTATGCTTTACTTAGAAATTGAAAATCTTTCAAGTCATAAAAGTAAGATTAAAACTAATGTTAATTTCTTTCAGCCCAAGCCCGTAGACGTTTACGTTATATCGCACCATAAGCAACGTTGTGCTGTATGGTATGGTGGTGCCCTGTTAGCTAGTGATCCAGAATTTTACAGAGTTTGTCACACCAAAAAGGCTTACCAGGAATACGGTCCCGGAATTTGTCGTTATAATCCGGTATTCCATAGTATAGTGTAACATAAATAAAGATATAAGTTGGCGTTAAAAGAAAATAATATTATCATGAACCGATGGTCTCTTTAAACTTTATGCGCTTTATCAGTACTTTGTTCAATTCCAACTGATTCACCTTGAATGACTATGTATTTGGTCGAATGTAATGAGTACAGCATTTAATATGTAATAATTAATTGAAGTGACCGAAGTAAGAAAACAAGAGGGGGGGAAAAACGCCCAGTATTACATTAGTAAACGCACACGAAAATGTTTTCATGCTCACTACTTACTATAATAATATTACAAAGATTTTCAAATGTAACAAAGATACAGGGACAACACTCCATTAGAAGTAACGTTTATCAATAGCTAATAAAATGCTACAAAACAATTGTATAGATCTGTATATAAAATAAGTCTATATAAAAATAATAATTCTTTTTTAATGTATCAAATTGACGAGGTATTTTACATCCTCCTATATAACATGCTGGATATAGCAAGAAGGTGTAGACGAACATTAAAGGGTAAAAGTCGTAGACAAACTTGGAACAATACAGTTTATTTATTGGTATATATTATATACACATAATAGTTCAAGTATTTACAATTTTTCGAAAAGTGGGTACACGATAACTGCTTTGGAATTCCCATATAAATTATAACAAGAAATACAAATTTGCAAAACAATGGATACAATCCAGAACCACGCGTTAACATGATCAGGGCGTATCAAGTTTCAAATACATAAAACAGACTAATATATAATAACAGTAACAGTAATCGTAATGAGAATAAAGAACTTCAATTTTACAGTGTTTATTAAAAAATAATGAATATACCACCTGGCATGAAGTGTACATTTTCCTTATAACAGTAGCTGGTGTTTGAAAACTCATCTTAGTATTTTTAAGTTGAAAATAAAGTTCCGTTGCCTGATTTGTCATTCCATGGTTGACATTAGAAGCCAAGCTTACGTTTGTTCGTTGTTATCGTAGCTAAAAATTGTACGTAAAGTAATACGTTGCAATCATAGTCGTTCTATTTTCCTTTATATCGTTATACGAACTTACAATAAATTCAATCCGTCAAGCCCAGCTGCACCAACTAAACCGTGAATGTCTGTGAATAAAGATGAGAAAAAGAGGGACAAAAAATTGGAACTAGTTCTAGTTGTGCCTGCAGTTGCTGTGGGTCGTTTGTAAATGTCAATGCTATCCACAGGTGGTAGAGGATCGTGCGAAAGAACCGAACCATCATTTTGTATCTGCGATTCGATACGAAAACGTGGTATATTACGTGGATGATTACATTTTACGAAATACGATATAAAAGGCCATATACCTCCTGAATGTTTAGTGTAACATCTTTTATCTCAGACAGTATAATGTGTCGTAATATATTCTTTGGCAGCTTCCCTTGATAGCGTTTACCACGCTTCACTTCGCAATATTTTACATAATCGTCCATAGAATCAACACGATTTAATACAATATGCGCGTTTTCGCGTAGCCACGGCAATAGATCTGCTTCCTTCCACAAACGAAAACTGCGCGCAACATATAAATTTTGTAGCTTCTCTAATGCCGGTGAAGTCGAATTTGTTGCCTTACTGTTAAAGAAATCATGTGTCCGCACCTAAAAGAAATATTTCTCATAAATTTTAGAAAAGAGAATTATTAAAATAAAGGTATACTCAAACATCTAATTAGGTAATCGTACCGTCTCATCGGATCCTATGCTACATTTGTCTAGCAACGGTATCAATACGCCAGGAAACATTATTAAAGAATTTTGTAAAAGTTCGGAAGCAACAGTTTGATTGCCCAAGTGAAAATGGGCTAAAGCTAAACTGAATGCTATATTGGGCAGCTGTGTTAAATTTCTCGCACTCTCCCAAAGCGTGCAGAATTGTATAAACCATTCATATTCTCTCGCTCTCAGGGCATAAAAATCGAGGGACAAAACCACAGCTAAAGGATCACCTTCTGGGTCAAGAGACAAAAGTAATTTACAAAACTCCAGGCTTGTCCTGAAATAGAAATACTTTTTTTTAAATCCACTTGAATAAAAAAACAAGTTCTAAGCAAGCCGTTTCTTACCTATAACAAGCACGTCCGCCAACAAAATTAAGATGTTTAAACAATGTAATGAACAGGGCACGATTCTGCTGTTTCTTATAGTCTACTCTGCAGAGAGCACTGGTGAAATTAAACAATGGATGAAAAGCACATTCTAAGCAATATAGAGCTTGCTCTGTGAATTCTGCTGCCATTGCTAAATCTTCGGTGAGCTTACAGAATTCAGCTAATTGCAACAGTGTGTCCACGTGATAGGAGTGCGCATTGATTATACTCTGGAAAGGAAATGTTGATAATTTTGTTCCATCTAAACAATTACACACCTGCCTGCTCAATTGAAACAGTAACGTACAACAATATTTTCAGGATTCGAGCTTTCAACAGCTTCTAAAAATTTTAGCTGCACTTGTCTGTACCATGGACTGTGATCGAACACAAAGTATTGGACATTATTGCTGGACTTCATTGTGTGATCCACAGACATTGAAAGACCTGATTTATTAATAGGTGCCCAATTGTCTCTGGGGGAAACCAACCAGGTTTTCTTCAGATGAGTCGACCGACCTCTGTTTCTTCGTTTGCTATCGAAATGAATTATTTGTCACAGGTGAGATAATGAAGTTCCTTAACTGGTACATCTATATAGATATGCGTTAATGTGATCCAAATATCATTGAAAACATACTTGTGTTCGGCCTGTACTGTTTTACTACCAAAAATTCGTTTAAGTTCATTGTATGGATTTAAGTGTTTATGTTGTACCATCAAAATTGCACCATCAACCTCTTTAGATTTTTCTATGCTACATTGGAAGTTATCAGTATTCTCCGAGCTACAACTTGGAACTGGCTCACCGAGCAATTTATTGACTTCTTTCACGCTTCTTTCAATTTCATCCACATCGTCCTGCTCCTTATACTCCTCGATTTGCTGAGTTTTAAAACCGTCCAACTTCTTTCGTCTCTTTTTCTTTTTCTTACGCTTCGCTTCGTCGACACAATTTTCCTCAACAGCTTCTTCTCCTTCATTTTCCTTCTCACCAATTTCAGAATTTTGATTTAGCTAGAAATTGGTAAAGTTTCGTAATAATATCGAATCATATACTAAGACTGTTATTAAACTTAAGCCAGTAAATGGCAGTTATTAATATATGAAGAAACTGCAATCGTGATTGTTTAAACATTACAAATGAAGCGAAAAAAAAAATGTATAAATAGATAAACCGTTATAACGTTTGAAATGTAACGTAAAACACTTGGAACACGTACTACATCAAACAAGTTAAATGCCTTCGATTTTACGTTGCCAACTATCGGATTTTCCGTTTCACTCTCATTTTCACTATCCTTCTCGGTCAGCACGTCACCTCCGTATACTTTTTTCATATACCGTGTGGACATTCTGTATAGAATTACTTTTCATTCGACAGTACAGGAATTAATGTTAAAGCTGTTGGAATTCCATTGGAATCTATCGATGAACTCCTTACGCCTCCGATCAATTCTGGCGAGAGTCAAACTTTTTCCTCACTTGTCAATTTTAGTCTTCAAGCCTATAAGCATAACTACTGTAGACGTACGGAACAACTATTCGTTACTCGTTATGACTGATCCAGACCTCTCCTAGCGTTTCCAAAAGTAGGGAAGAGAATGGCCACTAGAGACGTGCCACGGCCACCTCTGGTATTAGAGATGGCCGAACTCGTGACAGTATTGCCACAAACAACATATAACATAGACCTACCATGCGAACCGAAACGAGCTCGAGTGGAGTAAACAAGTTGTGCCAACAGTCTTACGGTTTAAAAAGTTGCTAAATTGACGGGAGATTTTGAAATTGACATATTCGTGGCCGTTTGGCATTGGTGTTCACTCACCACGTGTACACCTTGTCCGTTAAATGCTTTTCAGTAATACATGCATATAATGAAATGATATATCGCTCGAATGGAAGATCAGATAGCATCTTGCCATATTGTCACTCGGTATTCTTTTCGTTACTAACTGTATAGCAATATGTTTTTCGCCGGAAGGTGACGCTTCGGAAAACTACTGTGAGACGTCTTCCATGGTTTATTGTTGCATTTGAGTAATTTTTTTACGGTATAAAAATGAATTTAAAGAACGTTAAGGATAGGCTAAAAAACGACACGCTGGACCTCAGCTTATGCGACCTGAAAGAAGTGCCTGTTCGAGAAATCGTACGTTATTATATTGGCTTGAGACCTGATTTACCAAATGTTTATGTGATTCTAGCTAATTTCATATATCTAATTCCTACTTGGCGATCAACAGCTGGCACATCCCTTTAATATATTTGTTTATATTTTGTAGGCAACCATTAAGAAAGCCACAAATTTGGATTTGTCGAATAATTTGTTAACTTATTTACCTGTAAGCATTTTCAACTTTATTCCAAGTAAACATCACTCGCATAAGACATTGATTGTATTCGAAATAATTGATTGCAGAATGCATTTGCCGACCTTAAACATGTTGTCAAATTGGACCTTAGTAAAAACATGTTGACAGAAATCCCTGAAAATTTTGGGGAACTCAGACAGCTGAAACATTTGGACCTCTATGCGAATCAAGTAAAATTGAAATAACATAAGTCTGGTTCAATTACATTTTTATCAATTACATTTACCTATTGCAGATAAGTAGATTACCGCTTAGTTTAAGCGAATTGAAGAATCTTCGATGGTTGGATTTAAAGGAGAACCCTTTGACACCCGCAGTTGCTAGCGTCGCCGGTCCTTGTAGTAATTTGAACGAATGTCAAGCCTGTGCTCGCAATATCGTTACATATTTGTCCCGGGTGAAACTTACTATAGAAGAAGAAAAATTACGAAGATTGAACACTGTTACGAGTAATATTCTACAAATAAAAGATAAAATAAAAGTGTAAGCTTTTGCTTATTATAGATAAATACGATTTGATGTTTTCAGTGAACAATGAAGCAGACACTGTGTCGATGAAAAAAGCAGGAAAAAAGAAGAAGAAGAAACAAATAGATAAGAGTGGCAAAGAAAATTTGGATAAAAATGGATCTAATCCACCCAGTGAAACATCTGCAACAGAAGATGGAGTAGCGAACCTTCCACAATTAACGAACGATAAAAAACATGCTAAAGAACAATGTGAACGTAAAGGTAATACATTTCTTATAAGACATTTTACTACAAGAGTTTAATATTACAATATTAATATTAATATTATTCCAGGGAATTCGTGTTGGATCATTGTGACTATGATTGCGTGGCTTTCTCTTCTGTGTTTAGCATTTTCTCTGGCGATCGTAATTCTGCCATTGTATTCGAAGCAGTCAGAGCTGTTTGTAAATTCCATAGAAGCGAACACAGGCATACCTTTAAAGGCATTCCATAAACACGCTACCGATATGTACTACACCTGCATGCGGTACGCTGTTAATATTTACGACAAACTGTATCATACTTGTACGAAAAATTTCCAAACTGACAATGAACCAGACATTTCAATGTGAAAATGTGCACGTTACACGAATTACTGGTAAACATATACATATAATTCTTTGGTTGAAAAGTCCGAACATACCCTTTGGAATTCTAGGTGCTACTAGCTAACGAATAAAGCGTTTCGTCGTTGTAAAATTTAATTGGGTCGTGAATTCGTCGTTGCGTCACGTATACAGTCTTATTGAAATAACGCGTAAGCATAAGGGATTATTATTTATTTTACAAAATAAAAGACTATTAATGATGAAAACATAATAAACTACCGCATTCTTTGGTTTGTAATTATAATTTGGCCGTGGCAAATCGTTTCTTTTTCAGCGCTATGCATTGTTAGTGACATTAGCTTTGTTTAACATGATGGAAGAGGTTGATCTAGAGGATGCTTTACCAAGCGAGTTTTCCATTCTACTGATGAGTTTTTGAAACGTATTCATTCTCATCGAACCGTGTTGCTCGTTAAAATCGTCGCCGGATTCCTCGATTCCGTTTGAACGACGGCCGTTCGTTTCGGCAATAGTTGCATCGGCCACTTTCAACTTCCTACCGCTAACGAATCGGTTCCACGACTTCTTTTCCGGACTCCCCTGCGATCTGGACGCACCACCTTGGCTATCCTTTCTAACGAGACTTTCCTTTTGTCGCGCCGTAAAGTCTGCAAGTATGGCAATGTCGTCGTACAGATCTTCTACTTCTTGATCGATGTAATGGCACCTAGGATAACGCGGGTCGACCCGTGGGGTCTTATAATGCTCGTTCTCGCAGAAAACTATTCGATCAGCCTCCGTGCGATTTGAATCTTTTGTAGTTTGCTGTAAATCCGTTTGATGCGTGTTAAAAGCAATATAATACACCCGGAGTGGATGTCGATAAAAGTTGAAAATGGAAGAAGTAGGAGTGCGATGCAACAACTACCTGATGTAAATCTGCAATTTCGCCATTGTTTCGAAACTTATCTCGGTACGCAGTAACATCGTCGTAAAATTCTTGGGGCTCGATCGCGTCGGCATTTGACGGCGGTTTTAGATAGATAGGTCTAGGCGGGGGCGGACAAGTATACTCTGATTGTTCTTCCTCGAAACGGTGTAGTTCCTGAGCCGTTTGAACATTCAGATCGGTCACGCCGTCGTAACAAGTTGTCGATATCTGATTGTTTATGGTCGGTGTGGTAGGCGGCGGACTTTTATACTTCACTTTTTTCTCCACTTTTTTGGGACTCTGGGACTCCTTTTTGCTCCTTACTCTGCAGAGAAACGATTTCTTTTGCGGTGACTTTGCCGATTCGTCCGCCTTGTCCGGTCCAGGAACGTTCAACGATCTTGCGTTTAAAGCCACGTTCTATAAAGAAAACGGTGAACAGAACGGTACTGAAACATCTAGATAAGTACAATATGTATATCGAATAAATATATAAATAATGGTGGGCGAAAGGAGCACGGCGGGAGGATAATAGGGGTTGAAGAAGCAGAAAAGTGATACGTAGTTACCTCGACGTCGTCGTATGATACGAATTTGTCTCGATGCTCGGTTATTTTGTTATCTTGCCCTAAGGTAGCAGCGGCAGTATCGTCGTACGTGTCTTCGCCGCGCGTGCCACCCGATTTCATACCCGCAGCTTCGACATCGCCCTCATTTCGTTTCTCTTCTATCTTACTTTCGGGTTTCACGCTAGCTCGAACATCGTCGTAAGTAATCAATTGCTGGATCGGGGTATCGTTGTTCGATTGGTGTGCTTGGAACGTTTCGCCGACGTTCCCGTAGCGCATCGAGTCCCTAAAGTCGTCGATCTTGTGATAAATGTCGTCTTCCTCCTCCTCGGGAAATTCGTAAGAGGGACGAGGGACAGTGGAAGCTGGTAAAGAGGGTAGTTTTCGCGGGATCCGCGTGGACAACGACGAGGGGCATAGCTGAGCTGGCGGAGGTGGTGCGAGAGAAGGGACAACAGTTAGAGCATCGGTCGAACTAGGGAATGGAGAAGAGCTGGCGTTTTCGAGGAAGTCGTCGTTCGGGAGAGAATTGTCCGCCTCGACATTGGTCTCGATGGAAACGATCGGATGCTCCTCGGAACGTTTGTCAACGTTTAACAGCGATCCTACGTCTTGATATCGTTCCTCTTTCCGCTCGCTTTCATCCGGATCGTTCGGTTTCGTGTTTTCGCTGCTCGCCGTTACCGTCACATTTACCATTACTTTCGCGACATCTTTATGCTCGTTTCTTTCATCGCCGCCTAACTTGCATATTTTCTTCACCCATTCTTCCATGTCTTTCGGAGTTTTCGCGACAAACTGAAACAACATCGAACGTCATCCCCGTTCGTTTCCTGTCTGCCCTTCACTGTTGGATCACCATTCGTAGTTTTCTCGCTTACCTGGAAGGTCCTACTACCAGGACGAAAGATCTCGAATGTGGATTCGCTTCGCCGTTGGTCCCGTGGAATCGCATTCGGCGCAGCCCGTGCCATGTAACCGCGTATCGGCAAAATTGTGCACGGGCGGATGTCACGATCGTTTCCGTATATCAATAAGTGCGAACCAACCAAGCCTGCGGTACGTATTTAGAAATAAGACACCCGTCGCACGGAATCATCGATCGCGTCTCATCAGAATCAACTTACCGACCCAACAACCTCGATACTGTTCGAAAACGAACAACTTCTTCCCTTCCTTCCTGTAAAGGGAGCCACACATTTGGCACTTGCCTCTGGTCTGCGCCGCCGAGAATCTCCCGTAAATGTTTACCAGTGTATTTTCAATCTCTTCTTCTTTGTCTCGGAGATAATCGGCAGTCCCGTGAATCGCGAGGGCAGTACTGTTGGCCGATTCGACAGTCTGAAAGGTCTCGTAATAATCTTGTTGCTGAAGTTTTGGTAATTGCTGGTGTTCATCTGCCCCCACGTACTCTTGCAATTCCGCCTCCTTTCTCAGGGTAGCCATCAAACCTTTCGATCCGGCTGCGTTCATATTCAAATACTGTTCTGGGGATGCCGGTCTTTCTATTCTTTCCACCACGAACATCGTCAACGTATCTCTCGAACGTATCAGCAAGCTATCTCGAATGCTCTCCAAGCTGACCGGAAGTTTCACATCCCGGAGGCATTCCAGAAACTGCACTATATCTACAAGGAGAATTACTTTGTATCGAACGCGACAATCGACGCAAACACGTATTAATATTCATGCATGTATAATAGCATATTTACTACGTATGGGTGTCTATATATGTATATGCGTGTAGTTACCTCGAAGTATGCTGGTAAGCTCGTTGTCGGCTCCCATCGCAACGGAGTTCTCTATTCGATTGCCGCGTTCTTTCTGTTATTGTTACTCTTATTGTTAGATCTATCGAACAACGCGACACTTGCATGTGTGCGCGTATTCTTCGCAACAACAATTGATGACGATTCTCGAGGCGCGCCGGGGCATACGCGGTATGGGGTAGTTTCGTGGATCGCTTTGAAATTCAACAAAATTCGGCTACCAGATATACAACATATGCATGTAGAACTGACAATGAGATCGAACCTTCTACGATCACCTCGCACAGTTTCGCGGCCGAAATCGTCGATGGTATTCGATGTCACTCTTTCGGCTAACAAACTCGTACAAACGGCTCTTTAACGACGCATCGAAATCTTCGCGCTTCCTGCATTCATTGCGATCACATCGGTATGACGTGATTTAGGATGTCCCGTACATGTACAAACACGTACATACATGTATGTATGTATATGTATTACCGTCAGCGCGGCGCGTCGAATAATGTCACCATGATATCGTTTGCTATTTAGTTCTTACATATCAAAACGCGTCGCGAATCATTGTGACGATTGCCGAGCAATATTTAACTTTATTCTATTTCGTGCTTTATTCTATTATTCTATGTTTCGGTAGGAAACACTTCTATTCGTTGCTCACTTACGCCCGTTCCACAGTAACTGTATATCCGTCGAGTACCTTTGTAATTCTACGTCCTCGATATAGCACGATTTAAAGGAACGCGTAGAAATGCTTCTCCACATTAGCTCGTTAACATTCAACGAGCTGTACTGCACGTGGGAGCAGAGTCGAAGGCGACTCCCGCAAAGACCGTCTTCTCTCTGTCGCCGTCGCCACACGCTGGATTCTTTCTTTTCTTTTCTTCTCTTCCCTCACCTTCGTTTTCTTCACCCCCGCCTTCGTTCCGTCTCTCTCCCATTCCCTTCCCCTTTCGCCTTTCATATACTCTTCTTGCCCAACTATTGTTCCTTCTCTCGTGCAATATTCTTGCGGCCAATTGACTCACACTTTTCGACCATTTCCTTCTGCGCTAATGTCCCAACTCTCAACCTCGTCACGTTCGCGACGTCCTCGTCTCGTCCATTCGCGCGCTCTTCTTTCCTTCGTACTCACTTTCTGTCCCGTCGGCTGTCAGCCGCGACCTGACGCAGCGCGATGAGCTTTAATTGATCGTTCCAATTGACGGAGTATGAAGACGACCGCGAGACAAACACGAACGCTCGCATACCATATTCTTCGTTCTACGCATTGCTCATGTTTCGTTTGTCCCCGCGAGAAATTTCGACCGGTCTCTCATTCTATTCGCAACAGAGACAAAATATTCGTTCACGATCAAACGCAAGGTTTATTACTCAAATCGATCTATCGATGATTTTGCAAAGATAAGACAGAATTTCCGTGTACGAGGACGATCGCGCCCGACACGCAAGACATTTGTAGAAAGCGTTTGGATAAACCCGTGCATTGGAAAAACGCAATCGTGTTCTCAATGAATTTCCCATGGCACCTTGCCGCGTACTGTCTCCAATGGCTTCACGTAAAGACTCGTCGTAATTTCCGACATTTCCGGCTGCAGATCGGCTTTGGCTTGCTCCAATTCTTCGTCTACCGCTTTGTACGCGCTTTTCTGAATTTCCTAGCACAAACGGACGATCCATGGTAAACGAAATTGCAGGCGAAAGGGTGGACGATAGGGAAAGACAATCGTGGCCGGTCTTACTTGAATTTCCGCTTCGGTCTTTATGCCGTTATCTATGAGCAATTTGCCCAACAGTAAGATAGGGTCCTGTGTGGATTGCACCGATTTCACTTCTTCCCTGGTGCGATAGGAGGTACCAGGATCGCTCATGCTGTGTCCAAAGTATCGATACGTGACCATTTCAAGGATAATTGGCCCGTTCCGAAAAGCATAGTCCCTAGCAAATTTCGCGGCCTCGCAAACGTCCGGCACTTTCATTCCGTCTACCTAAAAAAAACAGTAAAACATTAACGGGAGATCAAAAGTGTTGAAGAGGCTGTTATCTCACCTTCACCCCAGGAATCAGATCCCCTCTCGTGTAAAACTCGGTATTTGCAGAATGTCTATTCGCCACAGTTCCCATTGCGTACTGATTATTTTCGCACACGTACACCACAGGCAGATTCCACAATTTTGACATGTTGAACGCCTCGTGAATTTGCCCTTGAGACGCCGCCCCGTCCCCATAAAACGCCCATGCGACTCCACCTGTGCCATTGTACTTGTGGGCAAATGCCAAGCCAGCACCGATCGGCACCTGTCATCGATTTTCGTCAACCATCGTGGACAATTGGACCGTTTATTTAAATGTGGTGTAAGTCCATTTTTTTTCAAAAATGAGCTATCACATAATTTTGTGATTAATTTAGTGTAAACTTTTTATTTATAACCAGTAGAAAACAACAAGAAAAAATGGACCTGCACCACTTTCAAAATAAACGGCCGAATTGTTCCGAGAAAAAAAAAGAACCGCGCCGAATTACGTCCCCACCTGCCCGCCAACGATCCCGTCACCTCCGTAAAACTGATCAGCGTACATGTGCATCGAGCCACCTTTCCCCTTCGAGATTCCCGTCTTGCGACCCATGAGTTCCCCGAGAATTTGCCGAGCCGAACCACCGAATACCACCGCGAAACCGTGACACCGATAAGCCGTGATTACACTGTCCTTCTCCGTGATGGACATCTTCGTCCCGACAGCCACGGCTTCCTGCGAAATCACGAAAAGCTTATGTCTCCTATACCTGTAGAATCAGCGGCGTTCCTGCGACCACGTTATGCGGTTAGAATTATACCGATCGTAATTCAATTCTCTACCTGACCGGAACACAGATGAAGGAAACCGTTGATCAACCGCAATCTGTACAATTCCGCCGCTTTGTTTTCCATCCGCCTGATATAGTTCATCGTCTTCAGCGCGTATACAGCTTCTTCTTCGTTCAACGTTGATTTCCCCGATGGTCCACTGTCCAAACGATACAACTTGTACTCCTAAACGGAACAAGCGGTTCCTTCGACGTTTGAATCTGCGTCGGCATTTTGCATTTTACATTTTACATTTTACATTTTATACGTGTGCCCCTGTCAGTGGAACGAACGTAGGGGAAAAGCTCTTTCTCACGCATCGTTGTTTCCTTTCTCCAATTGAAGACTAACAATAAGTACTACGTTACCTATACCCGTCTGTTTATGGAAAAGTCACGACACGCACATCGTGGTACAAATTGGGGATATCTTTTACCGTGTCTACTGTTACTTGTTTGCCCGTACTCCTATGCCGGGGAAAGGGAAGACACTGCCAGTGTACGGAACCTCGCAACAATCTCGGGAAATGCATATTTCATTGGATCCAGCCTTCGTTACGATATTTCACTAATTGGTAATTGAATCGGTCGTCGACCGAACTGCTGGTGAATTTAATACTTGGTTTGATTCAAGTTCATCGTGCCTTTCGTTCGTCGACTAACGTTTAGATTGCTGCTTGGCATTTGAGGAATCGAGCATCGATCAAATTCTCACATCCACTACAGCTTCAGGCAACAGCAATTCGAATGAAAAACCATAGTATTGTACATAGTCGAAAGATCAAGTCAATTCTGATGCTTTGGCAAGGCAGGAAAGTGAGTCGGAAAATTGTCTGCAACTATCATCTAAACATCCACGTGCTCCTTTCTATATTCGTTGCAGTCTTTGATTCCGCTTCGTTTCTCGTTAGTTTATTAGTCAAGTCGCCTCCCGAATCACCAAACGAATTACCACGGATTTCTAATAGATCGTGATCAGTGAAATATTTTCTATCGCCAGTTATTATTAAGAAATTTGACGCTGTGAATATCTTGTTTATTTGTACATTTCGTTTTGCAGTGAACCCCCGTCGGATAATATCGATTCGCGACAGGTAATTAAATATCTCCGAATACGTTCATTCGCGAGTGTCGCGCGAGAAGTGCTCAAACAGTGCTAAACAACATCAAACAGCGAGTCGAGCACATTGGACGGAGAGCCAGCTGGATGCAACAGTCGAGACGTCTTCCTCGGTGCCCAATATCGGTGATTCATCTTCAATCTCCGCTGAATCTTTCCCTCTTCGCGAACCTCGATGTCGTCCTCTAGTTCAACGCGACGCGCTGCTCTAGCGAGAATCGGTGATCTGAAAATTGTGCTCGCCGACCGATCGTTCTCGTATTCCTGCCTGTACCGTTGAAAATAGAAACGATAGACCAATCCGTTTACCAATTACGAGTCATCGTGAATCAATTCAAACCGTTTGGATTACCGTTGCGGCAAACTCTCAATGTTGAGCAACTTGTGCAATGAAGAGGGCGGTTCCTCGGGTTTCGTGGCCGTCTGCAAAGTGGATGGATCGTATTCGATTCGCCTCGAGAGCAACGAGCTTATCGCTTGCAATTCCTGCTCTAACGCAAACGTTCTAAAGCATCGCAATATTAGATCCATGGCGCCAACGGTACTTGCCTTTTTCCTGGATGATCTGCCGCCGGCAGCCGCGTACAGACGGTTCACGCACATCTTCTGTCTCTGCCATGCCTTCGACGGCGAAACGTCAACGTTCGACACTTTCGCGTCGAGATTGAAGCTCTCGGTTGCCTGGGCGCACCAACGTGCGGCGGGAAATAAATGATGAAATCGTGTGTATCAGCGATAACAATTCATTCTTTTCCATACCTGGAAACCAACGGCATCGGTCCAACTTGCGCACCGTTCGTGCCGAGGACAAATTCGATTCCCCTGCGTGCTTCTCGACAATGAGGAATACGTGTGCGCCATTATTCGCTCGATCTCGATCTACAGAAACGAGTTTTTAGCATTCGTGGCAATCTATTGTTCGGCGAAACGGCATAGAGCACACGGAATTTCGCAAAGAAGAAACCTTGCTCGCGCGACTCGCTCGTTTTCGAGCACTATTTTGCGAATGTGGTCGAAGCGAGCGATCTTGGACGGACTCGAGTTTCGGCTCCCCCCCAACGGTCGTGCCGCCGAACAGCCCCTTAGATTCTGCTACTTTGATCATGAACAGCGAGTCGAACTGCATCATTTCCTTCCGCCGTATCACCGCTAGGAAGCATCCTGGGTCGAGCATGCTGCTGATGTTCTTCCCGTAGATCTCATCGACACTGCCTATCTCGAACAGATCGCTGTTCGGGACCTTCGATCGGGGAAGGAATTTCTTAGCACGAGCATAAAATATCGGGAATAGTGTGCAAGTGTACCTGCATACCTGTATATATGAGTGCAATAGAAAAATACATATGTATATACCGTGACGTTCGTAGAAATCGTTGAGAAGCGGCCACCCTCCGTTTTCGACAATTCTCCATCCTCCTTTGAAGCTTTCCTCTTCGATCGAGAAAGAGATTACATGTAGTTGTTCCATCGCGTTACTCTTCACTAGCAACATAGAACTTGGATTTAACGGGATTTACGGGTTTACCGGATTCTCGCGGATGTATTTCTCCATAGCTCTTCGATTCACGTATTCCACCACCGCTTGAACCATCTCCGTGGTCTCCAGTGGCGAGATAGTGTGCACTTCGTATAGGAGGAACTGCACGTTCGGTCTAGTCAGAGCGTATTTCAAAGTGGCCATCTGATCGGCCAGAAAGTTTCGCCACTGTTCGTGGTCGCAGCAGCCGTCGTCCATGTCGGCATCGGCGCAGGTGTTGGTCAGCGATTCAAGAAGATCCGAGTCACCGCCACGTGCAACAGCAAGGTCCACGATATCCTTGACGCCCGTGTAGCTGCACGATGGTACCGCCAGGACCACGGTCGCCCTCTCAAACTCGCTGATGGCTGGATGGGACACGTATCTAACGAAGCATACATTTGTTTCAGACATCAGTGCGTTCGATATAAAGCGGATAATCTACTGATCTAATCCAGGAAGCCTGGGGAGCAATCGGATGTGCAGCGATGCAGAGAGATCGATAGGAAAAAATACTTTTCGGAGAAGACGCGACACTGTTGCAACGTAACGCCGACATCTTTCAGATAGGTCTCGTACTCGCAGCGGTGGTCGCCAGCTCCGAAGGCCAAGAGTCTACCGGCGTGTTCGATATCGGCCAACAGCCCGGCCAGGTAACCTGTGTGTCGGGGAGCGAGCGAGTGCGTCAGAATGATGGGACCGCAAAGTCGGCCGATTCGAATCACCCGGGCCAACACGGCGGCGCCCAAGCACAAGGACCTCTCCTGCAGGACCGAAGCGATATTCGTCAATCGATGTTCCGATACGGACGGTGCCGCACGAATCGTATTATCAATCTACCTACTAAAAATACGAAACGATGGCAACGAACGAGGCTAGAAACGGCCACCGTTTCCCGCGCACGCTCGTGCAAGTTTATCATTTTCGGGCAAATAGAATCGAAAGCGTACTCGGTTTCCTCGAGTTCCGCTGGTCCCTCGACCTCTGCTCCCTCCACGTTCTCGCAGCAGCTCAACGTCAGCTTCGACATCTCGCGCAGAAATTCTTCCTTGCTAGCGATCTTTGCCGTGTTTATCCACCCGGTGGCGATCGCATCTTGCTCGCCCCAAGAAATGCCTTCGATCACGCGCAAACGAGAGGGCAGCAATTCGTCTTGGAAATTTCGTATAATAACTACCGGCAACGACAATCATAACTAGACTTAAAAGGGGACAGATATTCACCGAGGTTCAGAGCAGAGCCACGGATACGCAGGCGTGAGATACTCGCGGCTAGACGCGTCTTCACCTCCAGAAGCGCCTTTTCGATATCTATCAATCCAGCAGCCTAACGAATAGAATTTGAAGATGTTCGAATTTCTAGAATACACAGGTTCGCACACCTATCTTGTGCACGTATCTAGAAGGTTCGGGAAGACCCAACAAATGTGAGAGAAACAGAACCGAAGGAGGAGGAAAATGCAGAGGACACGGGAATAAGTGTTGGGAAAGTTTAGGAACGGAGTGGAAACCGAGATAGGGGCGGGTAAGGACGACACGTCGCATTTCTTACCTGAAACATTTTCTCGCGCTCTATCGTGTCATCGATCCCTGCCCGCGGTCTCGCAAACTTTCGCCCCTGCATGTCGTACACCAGCAACCAAGCAACCTTCTCTTGATCCCTGATCGCCTCGTTGTCCCGCCAAAATCCGATGTCCTCTAGGGCGCGACTGAATATCCTTTTGTCTGAGTATTGCGAACGGAAAGGGTGAGTCGACGGGATAAGCAACATTCTATATATTCTATATATTCTATATATTCTATATATTCTATATATTCTATATATTCTATATATTCTATATATTCTATATTTTCTATATTTTCTATATATTCTATATATTCTATATATTCCATATACATATACATTTATAGTATAGAATAAGCAACAGCTGACTGGTCGCGCTTCGACTTACACCTGAAAACATCGTAGACCAGACCAAACACCCGACGCATCTCCGCCTCGTCCGAGTACGTAGGAGGTGGCTGATCTCTTCGAAGAATACTCGCTGCCAATGGGATATCGTTGACGCGCCAACCCAGTTGAACGCGAATTTCCGTCATAGATCCACCGTTTCCGCCGACACTGGTCAACGATCCTTCCTTCGATTCTTCGCCGTGATGCTTTTTCGCCTTGGCTTTTAGCTGTCCGCATCCGTAGTTCTTCGGCTCCCATTCCCAACCGTTGCTCTTTCCCTCCACCTCGGAGAACGTTTCAGCCGCTGGCATAGCTTCTTCGAACCTTCGCGAGTTTGTACATCAATTTTTCTGCCTTGCTCATACCGTGGCGCCCATCTTACTTACTTCTGCATTATTTATTGATTTCATGATTGTTACATGCGTACGGGCCTAACGACCGAGCTGTTCTGTCGATATCGAAAGAGGATCGACCGTTTCCAATTACTTTAAACCGTATGCTGTACACGGTACACGGCACACCGTTTACTGTATAATGTATACTACAATGGTGGTTGCAATTGTCAACGGTATAGCGCGAAATTACGCGGCTGGTCCCACGACCAGGTGTGCGTACACTTTCCACAACGAAACGCGGAAACAGCAATGCAAAAACGTGCGAATCGGATAGAACAAAATGGAATCGAAATGCGCGCGTATGCAACGTCAGATCGGTGCAAGTACTCTATCGGTTGGATAAAGTCAGTGCCACAGGATTTTTTAAGCGATTTATGAATGCACATGTGTACAAATGAATATATTTGCATCGACGGCAATGAAAAGATGACGCCTGCTGCCTCGCGTTAATCTTCGCCATCGAGACTCGTCCGTATGGGACCGTGAGATTCTAAATGATCCCGTGGAAAATGATAAATTACCTCTTTCTTGCAAAATCGTTGTCGCATTCTCTTTGCAGCTCGACCAGTCGATAATAGACTCTACAACGCCAGTCGGTATCGCTCGGTAAAATTAAATCTTCTCCGTTTTCGCTCGGTTTAGCGTTACAAAGTTCACTGTCCATCGCATCTCGCGTCACTTCTGGCAGTGAAATCTGAAATGTTCCGCCGTACTCGTTGAACACGTTGCTCTTGCAAACAGACGGGGCAATGATTCGTTTCCAATGACTCTTCGTTGGACCTCGCCAAGTTGCAATGAACGAAAGAGGCGAGGAAGCCCGCTCGATCGAGAGGAATAGCGTGGGCCGCGATTTTACGAAATGCAAATTTTCTGCTCTTTTCTTTTCGCGTGGATCGAGCCATAAGGTAAAAACGACCACCACGTGGGCAAGAATGCGCCGCAGCGTCGCGTGTTTCGGCTACATCTTCTGCGAAAATACGAACGAGGGGCACATAATTCGCAGCGAGCTGACAACGATAAATCGACCTTCGCGACGATTTGTCCCGTTCAATCGAGTTCGCATGCCCTTCGTGCTTTTCCCCATTTATTCGTCGCATTATGTGCATATAAATATACCGCGAGCAGCTGGAACGTGGCGCAATATGTCACAAACGAAACGGCGAATGATGTGCACATTTTTCTTCTCACGAACCCGACCAGGTTAGGTGCACGTACAAATATGTACACGAACGTACAAAGTGGCGGATCGAAAACGGGTGAAATATTTTGGGATATTATTCTGTTTGTAACGATGGATCAACAATTACTTAATTTATCGAGGAACAATCAAACTCGTGTTACACATCATAAAAGGATGTCGTCGTCGTTGCGGTCGGCGTAGTTCTTGCTACTCTTTGTCACTATCGAGGGTTTCCAATAAGAAATAGTACGATATTGTTGTGTTCAAGATCTGAAAAGGCACGAAGCAACTGCTATGTTTGTATGCACATAGCATGTACGTAGAAACGGAAGAAAGAATGGTATTTTACCTTGCTGAAAAGATCCAACGAGACTTGAAATAAATCGCACGCCTTCAGGATAATCGCTCTCTGCACTAACACTAGCTGAAATTGTTTCGCGAAGCTCGTATCGCAGCATTCGTACCAAACGTTGTTATAAACTTCACGGCGAAGAAACTCGCTCTGCGCAAAGGTGCAACATCGTTGCTTGAGTATCGTTAGTCGGAACGTTTCGCTATACGAACCTCTGTAACGACGAGTTCCCCGGGCCAGGCGTACTGAAACGTCTGTAACAATTTCATGAACAGGTACATTCCGAACTCCGCGGCTTTACCGCCGCTAATCCCGCTGACCTATCGAAGAAGGATCATTATAGTACACCTGTGCGTGGCCGTGTAGCGGCAACGCGTTCTCGGTCTCACCTGAAATGTTTGGAATATCAAAGAACACATGCCCACCGCGTTCGTTACGGTTACCAAAAGAATAGTCGGCCCGTACACCGTTTGAACGATGTCTCGACATTTGATTAACGAGTTGTGCTTGTCGACGCATTTCCGAAACAATTTTCGTTCATCCGCCCCGTTCTCGCCACCCCTTGACAATTGCCCTTCGAACTCGACGGACAACGAGCGTAGCAACGCCGATATTCGAAACATGCAGAAGCCGAAAAACGCATCCACGCCGGTAGATATGGACAGCGTGAACCAGCACATGCTTGTCTCGAAGATGTAATGCACTTGCCAAACCAACGTAGAATCAACTGTCCATGGGAAAACAGCACCACTGGGGAACGGATACAGCCCGGTTGTCGAATTTTTTGCAGCGTGAAGCTTCATCGTAATCAAAGGACCCGACCATAAAATTATTGTAATCACCGTCATGATGGTCGTTTGGGTGAAAATCAGCCGATAGAACGTTCGAAGGCTGATAAGAATCACCGTTCTTGCACGGGCCTCTCTCAACGCTTCTTCCAGCAAGGAATCGAGTATACCGTCTGCCTGTCGCAGCTTTTTATGGTGGATGGAAAAGCAGCAGGTCTGAAAAGTACGAGCTGTTCTGTTACGCACTCGATTGAACGGCAAGGTTGGATGAAGAAACTAGCGAAGGCCTCTCATGGGAAATAAACTTTAATTGTTGTGTAGAATGGTCCGGGATCCGGCTCAGAGATTCAGAGTGGAGATCTCGAATAAAGGTCGGAGGCGAGGGTAGATCTTTTAACCGAAATCATTAATCGAACATTGATCGCGATAGTACAATATATCGTATGCGCTTGGAGATCTTCACGATATGATCCTAACAGGTGACCACATAACAATATGTACATATCTCGCTCCCTACCGTGATTTTTATTATCGTCAAATAGGTGCATGTATCATACACAGGTAGAGAAGTGTGAGAAGTAAAACGATTACTGTTGCTATTGCTATCGCGATTACCATCACTATCTATGCTACCACTATTTTATTTAAAGATGCAAAACTTACCTTCATGGTTACGTTCAGCAGGGTGGAAAATAAATTGAGAGAGGCCGTGAGCAAGCTGATGTTCGTAACATTCTGCTTGCAACAATTTCCTACACCCAAAAGCGTAATAAAACAGCAGATTAGAATCCAGAGTACGATGTATCGGTAGACGACATTCCGCCTTCTCGTATGCGGGCATATACCACCCATGATGAGGAAACGTTTCACGAAACTGGCGTATCCTTGGTACATTCGTAATTCTGCCGACATTATTGAAATTGAAAGAGCAATTCCTTGCAAATAAATGCGTGAACCAGCCCTACATCAGTCCTTTGGACGAGGCGCATTTGTCATACGAACTTTGAATATACCTCCTTTCTACTCTACCATCGCCTATCGATCTATCCATTAGAACCGTTTAAGAAATTACTACATAAACTTCTTTTCCTACGTTTTAAACTTCTCCAATATCCTTTCAAAATGATGAGTGCAATTCGAGTTAAACTTCTGCGGACAAGAATGCAAGTAGATATTACACTTTGCCGCTCTGTCATCAAGCATCGATCCTTCGTCAGATAACAATGAATAAAGTAGACCTTTAAGTTGGTAAATTGCTTAAAATTGATCGGAGGGCTCGAATAATTCACTCGATAAACCGCATGAACGCCCCTCGACTCTTTCGCATCCAGCTGAACTGTACATCGACGTTAGTGGTTGAACCGCAGTTTCAACTTAATAAAAATCCGTAACAATGAGTATCAAGATTCATCCAACTTTACATTGTTCACCGATGGAACTAATCAAGATTTCTAAACGGGAACAGTATTGAATACAGAATTTCCAACATAAACAAGTTACAAAGATGTTTCATTAGATCATATTAGGTAAGAAGACAAGACAAAACTGTAAGAAAAATCATTGTCAGATTTATTGCCGGTTATATAAAACATATTAATTTGTATAACAACGATGGTACACACTGATATAATATAATATCGAAGAAATATTCGATTTTCTTTCTTCTTAATCTATTGCCACTGTCATAGAGGCAGGCATAAAGGCACGATTGTGTAAAATATCCTCTTTGGTTAGAACGTTAATGACGTTACTCTTCCTAAGTTTCATTATGCTCGACTGTCTTTTCAGGTAATTTCCTTATTTCAATTCATACTCTTGTACTTGGTGAATAAATTGTACAGTACTCGTAGGGTTGATTTTAGGTCCAAATTTACGATATCTGCGAATAGAAAAAGGTGGTAAGCGTAATCATTTATTTCTCGCTATCGGTATTTATCGATTACTACATTAAGGTAACGGGCGATGTCAAACCTTCTGGACGGGCTTTCGGTTTTGGTAATCCAATATCTTGCATAATGTCAAACGCAAACGATACGTTATGCACCTTTTGATCATGAGTTTTTGGCGTTAAGTGGAAACTACCTAAAGGCACAAAGAATCCCTCGAGAAGCCCGAGGAGAAGCGTCAGAAAAACACCATCGTGAAACTGAGTATCCAAATCTGTTACTTCCAAGTGGACTTTACTCAAATGTTTGTTGACAAAAGTGATCAACGACTGAAAGGTAATACAGTGAATATTAGTACCATTCAGTCAACCAGTTCCATGCATCCCAGACATATCTTTGTAATTTTACCTTTTTAACCACAGCTAATTTGTCAGGCGCTTGGTCAAAGAGAGTATCGAAAGCGTCTCGTTCACAGCGCATTCCTAAATCATCGTACGTCGACGTAATTTCTTCTCGTATCGTTCTGTGCGTCAACTGACCATATTTTTTCCGTACCACTACAACCTGAGCGGCTACTCTTTCCGGTAATCTAACAGGCGCTCGAAATTGCCTTGCCAAGCCAACCAACAAATGCAAAATGGCAACAATATTTTTAGAATGGACAGATTCTACGCTCCATTTGTATGGAGGATACCGGCCTAATACTCGATTAGCAGTTGACAAAACAACAGCTAACTTCTGTTTCTGGCCCTCCTCTGATTGGGTCACCTCGGGAACATCCAATTTCTCTCCTGTGAGCTTCTCTAAAATTTATAAATGTCTATCATGTTTAAACATGCTTCATGTGCGATAGCGCGTTCATCTTTAAGTTTCTATTTCTAAAGCATACCTAACAACTTCTGTAGTACCTGCCCATCATACAAATCTTCAGCGATATCTTTTACTATGATTCTTTGATCGGCCAATTCATCGTTAATCCACTCGATCAAAACAAATATAAGTTCCTTGAGCTTAGAATCCTCCAACGACCTTGGCTCTATCATGGAGCGTTCTTCATTTTCGTCTAATGCATATTCCTCCGGTGGCATTTCAGGATTGGCCGCGTATCCTGGTGAATCGATCGCATACTTTCCCTCTTCCTGAACTTCTTGCACTGTACCAAACATATTCATAATAAACATCATACTTGAGAATAATCTTGCTCTTAAGAGTGAGAAATATTTCTTGAAAACTGAATAAAGGATCAATGTTGTCCATTCTTATATGTATTAGAATAATTTTATAATTTATATTCTTTGAACAGTAAATGGAAGCTGCAGTTAACAGACTACTCCTACCATATAAGGGCATACAATCCGTAGACTGTCACCCGACGGCGTACAAGTATGGTTATCTTGACATACCGTTACAATAAACGCAATATGATACCTTCTTTAATACGCTTCTTTCGACCCAACGTGCCAATCTTATCCCAAAAACTTTCTTCCTTTTCATCCTTCCTCGATGATATGGGAGGTCGCGGTGATTTTGGACGCGGGGACGCCATTCTTTCATACAACCACTATACCACTGTATATGGATACGTCAGATTCAACTGCGCGCGTACGAAGCACGTAATCTCTGAAAATATGTACAAACTTCTGAGTTGTGACCTCATTCGTCGGAACCGTCCACGGACAGTACTCGAATCACTCTTTCATCTATTCTCGATGCATACATACCTCAAATATTTCGTTAATCTTTGATATTTAAAACAAAATGAACTTGCCAACCAATTGCACTTTCAACATTTTTATTTTGCCTTGGATTAAGGCATCTGATTATAATAGTACATTTTAAGAAAAAAGAAATCAGTTCCTCGAAACATGAAGAATTATTAGCTGTGCAAGTAATACTTCGAATGTTCTTTGTAATATTCTTCTATATATGTACATTTATTATTATTACAATTTTCATGATTATATCAATTATATTATATCATCACTATATTCTTCTAAGTGCTTTTGCAGCAATAATATGTAGCGAACAATATAAATTGTGCAAGTTATATTACGCCAGAACGACACTTTTGAATGGACGCATAATCGAGGAGAATGTTTGAAATCGAACCCTTCGAGTTCGAGAATCATACACTGTTAACTATGGCATGCGCAGATGTAGTGATGGACAAATATCGATAGTCAGCACTAGCGATAGTTTGCGATACATGGACCATCGATCATCAATAGTTATCGATAATAATGGAATGTGATATTTGTACATGTACATGTATATGTATAAAGTATACAACGATATAAAGTTATTTAAATTGCACATTCTTTCATACGCAAGATCAGACAGAAAGCCAGTCTTTAATGACAAAATACTATCGCTACCGTCAGCTATATAGAAGAAATGCCTATCAACAAATTATAGCTATCAACATTTTTAAATTCGCGGCATTACGAATATCAATCCACGTTTCCGATAACAATCGATAGATTTCGATAGTATTAACCATCGATAATATCGATATTTCTCCACCCCTAGCAGATTGGTGTTTACGATATATAAAAAGAACATAGGACATGGTTTAAGGTTATCAGGAAAGTACTGGGTACTAATCAGCAAAATGTTGTCATTAATGCAGCGTTACAGAAGCAATAATATTGCAACGGCAATCAAAACTATGAGACGATCAACGACTTCTTCTTCAACAGGCGTCGACGATGATACCGGTATTATAATACTAGTATTATATACCATTCAAATTCAATTAACTTCTTGTATGAATATATCTTTGTAATTACCTACTGATGTATTTGTACGCAACTACCTGTGTAATTCCATTCTTTTATAGAATTCCGAGTATTGGAATTAATACCGAGCGAAAGGAAATTAAATAAAAGGAAACAATCGGGTATGGTAATGAATATCGCTGTGCCTAGAGCTAAAACAATGCCAGTCGACCAAGACTGGCAGGCAGTTTGGCCCAGCGCACGAACATTTCACCCCGACACTGTACCATTGCCTTTACGACAGGGATATAGAAATCCTAAAGGTATACACCCTACTAAATATGCGAATGCAGAATTAATGAAAATTCCAAACTTCCTGCATCTGACTCCACCTGTTATTAAGAGGCACTGCGAAGCATTAAAGAAGTTTTGCACAAAATGGCCAAAAGAGTTGGACACGGATGAAGCATGCGGAAAGTACTTTCCTCTTGAAATGATTACATCTGATTATTGTTATTCATCTCCTAGTATAAGAGATCCTCTTGCTAGGATAGTAAGTTTGAAAGTGAAATTATCCGCGTTGTATCTAAACGCGCATGCTAAAGATAAAATGCTTAGGTTATTGGGCGATAAATATAATCCTCAAACAGATGTGGTGACGATAACTGCAGACAGATGTCCGACTAAGAAGCAGAACATAGATTATGTAAAGTATCTTCTAACAGCCCTGTTCCATGTATCCTGGGTAAGTTTCTTAGTTTTAATTCCATTAAGTTTCACGAAAGGCTCTAAGCAACACGAGTAACCAATTCAATGGGAACAATGTTTTAATTTATTTTAGCGTGTCGAGCCATGGGAGGCAGAAAAGTCTGAAGCAGATATGGAATATTACGATTGGGACAAAAGCAAAAGCAAAGAGTCTTTAATATCATTGTACAGTTGGCCGAATAACCCGAGCGGTACAAGTCCTGAATCCATACCGCATGCAACAGAATATAGAATTGCAGTTACAGATTTAGTAACTAAAGAGGAAAACGAATTATTAATCGATAGATACAAGCAATCTGTGAAAAATGTGTTAAATCTTCAGATCAATGAAGGAACATAATAAATGACAACACTTATGCGAAATTTGCCCCTTTTGTAATCCTTTTCAACTGATTATTATCAAGCAATGCTCGAATAATGAAAAGAAGTACTAATATTGGTAATGCAGCATTATGATATGCTCATATTATTCTACAAGAATCTGCTAAGTGTATAAGTGATAAGTGATAAGATACTCTGAGAAAAATTGTAATTATTTTATAATCCAAATGTATAAAAGTATAAACTATGCTATAAGATACTGAAAGATGATTTGCCGCGTTCGTTATACATATGACTTTAAGAACAGAGTTTTACAAACAGTACTCAACACAGTGGCAAACTTCTTTCATAGCATTAAAAGTATGTACATTGCTCAAACAAATGAGAGCTGCACCAAGTACACAAATTAAAAACGCCCAGTGAAGAGTATAAAACCAGAGTACATACATATTCAAACTATCATGTCACGGATGGACAAATGCTGAATTTATTATTCTTTTCAGAAGTGAGTTTCGCGTGAAAGTTACTCGCGTCGAATTACAAACTTTCTGCTTCTGCCTTCAGTTACATGATAACTTCCATTTTGTCACAAAACTATAATGTACAATATGTTAGACTTAGAAACACTAATTACTATGCATAGTATTGCGATGCATAATAACTAGTAAATCCTAAAAAAGATCAAATTGACATCGTTCTATATTTTCATTTATCTATTCTACATTCATTGTCAGTCTTTAAAGTAACTCATTAAAGAGCGCGGTCGCTGGGTGGATTAGGGGCTGGACTCGTAATCGAACAATCTTCGGTTCTTTACAACGTGGTTCTGGTCCCACCTAAAACCGTAGATCTCTAGTCGTTCGATAGCCCCATAGTACATAGTTGCTTATAGCCTGCATACCAGTCCATGTGACGTTAAATAAATGGATTAAAAAAAAACCATTAGTGTGATGTGTGGTACAAAATATATGCACCTTTGGTAAATAGGTGGTACAAATAAAGTGGTACATATTGTGATTTTCATCTTTCTTATTACAAGGTCATGTTTTTACAAGTACGGTGACACTACTCTACGCTAAAAAATTTTGCAATTATATTCTAATAGAAATATAAGGTAGTACTTCTAAGTGACTCCAACCTAAATAACTAGATACACGCTCGGTCTGTTATAATATTACTGAACATAATTATCATTACCACGGCACACGAGAGGAAGGTCGGGCTGGAACGAATCTGTAATGTTATATAATTTTTATTCAACCCATTAATAATCAAACTACTCTAACTAGCGAATAGAAACGCTACAATAAATATATTTTTCCACGCTATCTTTGAAATTGATCCTACTTGGAAAATTTCTTTGGTACAAAAGTCTCTGCCTCTTGTCATTAATGAATACTGTTGTGAATGTGACATAAATCACTGTACATTTTCCTTGCAAGTAGTCAATAACATCGCTATATTATCTTTTACTAGACAACTTACTTTTGCTTTCCATTCAGCTTTTGATATGGATGGGTTGACGTTAATCCTCTTCTTTCTTTTTCCCTGACTATCTTTAATGTCCTATCCGACGCATCCATACTCGCATTCTCTTTTTTCAACTTGTCAGCTTTGAACTTATTCAATATAGCTAAACTTTTAGCACTCATTGCTGCATGCGATTTGGATGCGTGTTGTTTATTCTCTTTACCTTTGGTCCCTATTGGACAAATTTTCGTATCTTTATGTTTTGGAGATATCTTTCTCGTTTGCTTAGCAGGAGTTTTCATTACATTTGCATTGTTTTTATCGGCAAGAACGCGCTTCTTGGCCTTCTCTTCTGTACAAGATATATTACTACGTATATCTGTTATACTTTCCTTTGCCTCTATTGCATCCTTCTTACAATTTGCACTCAAATCTTCTTCCAATGTGGCTGTTACATTGATCGCATCAAACACTTTCTCTGTTCCTGAGCAGGATGCATCGAAAGTTGTATTCAGGGTATCCTTGGTAGAATTAGCTTGGCTTTGCTCGTCTAGTGGATGTAAAGCATATATAGGTACTTTATTATTAAGCGGGTCACGTACGTGATTTACACTGAGGCACGTTAAGCTGTAAAAGTTCTCTTCGTTACTGATCGCTTCCATATCCGACCATTTGATGTTCCTAACACCTTCCAGCAATTTTATCAATTGTTTAAATTCTTCTTTCATTGTATCTGTCATTGTTCCATATCCTCTCATCATGTTGTAATAGTGTTGCAACGTTGTACTCATCATTTTAATCATGGAATACTGGGACTGCATTTCGCATTGCTGGATATTGCTTACTTTCTTTGCGTGATCGTACTGCTGTTGTAGCCTAGACTTTTCAATTTGGCAAGTTTGTAGCGCAATTAGATCCTCTAATTTTCCAAGATCCCCCTGCGACTTAATCTCTGTTTCAACCTTCTTCAATTGTTCCTCTATCGAACATAAGTCTTCCCATGCTGCTTCAATCTGTATTTTCAAGGAATCCCTTTGTCGTTCGAAATAATGTAATGATTTGTTAACTCTAATTTTACCACTGGCATTCTGCTCCTCGGATGTCAGAGCGTCAACGGCTGTTGTCAAATTATGTAATCTTTCGTCCGCTGCTTTCTTATATTGGATTCGGCAGCATAATATTTTGTCAGCACTTTCCAGCGAGAGAATCTTCTCGTTTAAAACTTTCCTCTTTTGGAGTAATTCAAGCAATTTATTGCTAATAGCTAGGGTCTGTTTATCTGCACCATCATATGACTCATTGTTTCTACGCTCTGACAACATATGCGTAGATCCATTTTCAAATGCCAATAATTTTTGTTTCAGATAATTTATTTCCTTCTTCTGTTCCTCAACCATTTTTATGTAAGTAGTCACGTGCACTTCGCAGGATATAATATTTTTCTTTATATGAGTTTTGATCTTCTTTGCCCTGTTCGCGTATCTCAACGTATTGTACGTATCTTCGTAGTTGGAGCTGGAGGGTGCTATATTGGCAATCATCACTGTCTGACAATTTCCACCCAATGAATCTTTCAACAGACGTGTCAATTTAGAATCTCTATAAGTTATATGCTTTGCACCGTCAGCCAAATTATTAATGCAATTTCCTAAAGCCAAAAGAGATTTATTAATATTTGCCCCTTCCTTAAATCTTGGTCCTTTGCAACCCGTGGCTGACGCCCTCTCCGATCCAGCTAAATCAATCATAGATAACTTGACTTGTCGTACTTGCTCGTCCAATTTGTTAGTAATGTTAATGTAAACTTGAAAAACTGCATGACTTCTACTGCTTTCCTCGTTCGCATCGGTAGGATGCTGAGTACGATTTTTGTTACCCTTTGCTAAAAGCGTTAGTAATTCCTCCGCGTTCTGAATGTTAATTACATTCAGGCCGGCAACAACTACACCGCACCTACCATCGTCTCTTAAATGCAAAGGTCCAGACTTGTGTAAAAGATCTTGGACATTCTCGTTGTAAATTTCTAAATACGTTACACCCAATGTGAATTCACGGTGTTCGCTGTGATTTTCTATTTGAGAAAATAATTCAGCCACTGTCCTGTACGTGATGCCAGGGTCTTCGCTACAGCCAAGCATAGTGTGAGTTTTCCCAGCCCCTGTTGCCCCGTATGCAAAGACAGAACAGTTATAACCATCCAAAAGGCTGCTGATCAAATCTTTGGTACTTCCCTCAAACACGTCGCTGTTGTTAGACGACATATCAAATATTTTGTCGAAGATAAACTGCAATTCCTTACATTGCTTCTTAAGAAAGTCACGACCTTTCTGCGCGACGCCGTGATAAAAAAACGGATTCTCGGCTTGTTTCGGGTCAAAAATAAGCATTTTATCGTCAACTATTTTAACAACAGTCCTACAATTGCCTTGCCGCTCATTTTCATTCTCGGGTCGCACTCTTATGATCACTTTGATACTTGTTTGTGAACCAGACTCTGTTTGTTTTGATTTACCAGAACTTCCACTCGTACCCGGTTTCGTTCCATTATTCGACAACCGCCTCTTCGTAAATCTTTTAACCTTGTTGGGCGAAAAGGCTTTCGCCAAATCTCGTTTGTTAAACACCATAGCAAATTTTATTAGACTAGGATGCAAACATCCATCACCAACCGTTGAGGATAAACCGAAGTTTGAAATTCAAATTGCTCTGCAATGAAGTTGCATCGGAAACAGTTTCGCCAATATTAAATGCATCGGCAGTAGTAAGTAACATCCCAAGGGCTAGGGAATTTTTCTAGAAATCTTGTACAGAAGCATATAATTATTAAATTTTAGTGCCGCGATTATATTGCGCAGAATAGTGGCTAAAAAGTTTACGGTGGATTCTAAATCATCTGAAAAATGAGTTTAGCAATTTTAAATGCATATCGTATTCATATAGAATGGTGATATGTATTATATTCCCCCGCATCCTACATTATATTTAATCATCATAAACTCTCGTGGATCGCACTAGGAGTAATAATCTGAAGTTTGAATTGTTTATTCACTTTTTTCCTTTTTATTATCGGTAGTCCCTTGTTTCATACTGATACTTACATTTATCAACAAATGATATACATGAATGTATATTGTATATGCATGTATGCAATACCATTTGATTTTTTCGATTCTCATGTTTAACCAATTGAAATCTAACAAGGTAAAACAATTGTGTAATGAACTGTTATGTATATCTATTACATATTTTATTTTACATTCAGTTTAATCGGTAGGTCTTGTATAAACTTTAATATTATTTGTACTACAAGTTCTACTGAATGTATTAAATATAAAATGAAAGGTATAATAAATAATTTACATATGCACAAGTTACACAATTGCTGTAATTTAAAATAAGTTTTAGCATATAAAGTACGTAAATGTTAGTCATTGTTTTAATAATGGGGCAATGCAGAATGGAAACTTTGTGCCTTCTATGAACATATGCACTAATGGAAAATATTTCCTTTTTCTATATTTATATTGAATAAGTCACTGTGCCATTGTTTCGTATTCAGAATACTTTTATGGATTAACAATATAATGTTAAATTAAATTAACAATTCTAAATCTTAATACTTGGATAATTATTTAAGATTTGCCCTTTCATTCTCATCCCTATTATAGTGATGCATTCGAACTACGCGCGCCTGCTATGGTATCCCCATCTATACGCAGCTCTTTGAAACTACTCGCCTGCAATGTTATTGCCATCTCTACAGACCTCCTTGAAACTACTTAGGCCACTGCCATATCTACACTTAAGGTAAGTAAGAGTCACGAGTAGTTTCAAGGAGTTCTGTATAGATGGCGATACCATAGCAGGCACTGTAGATATGGCAGAGACCCGCGCAGTTTCAAACACATCTCTATACATATTAATCAATTTATGAATTAAAATATTCCACGGCTATTTCCATTATAAAAAAACTTGAAGTAAACATATACTATCGATAGTTTTTGAAAGTAGCAACCATCGATAATATCAATAGTGTCATCGATATTTCTCCAAACTGCTAGGCAGCGAGATTCTTACAATTACATACATAGAAACAAATTTGATTGACTTGAAACGCTTGCATCAAAAGCGTGGTACAACGATGTTTTCATCGAATATTATTACATTAATCTGGAAAAACAATTATTGCTCCATATTTTAATGCAATTTATAATTGAACGAATGCAATATAAAAATGATGATCAGGTCGTTCTGTACATGTACGTAGATATTAAGCTATTTTTACAAAAGTACCGTCAAGCTGATGTACTCTTGTTGCCAGCATTTAGTGTAGCCAAGTCCATGTATTCATATGCATTTACATACATATATGCATACATATTTGCACACATTTATATAGATGTATATTAATTGCAACATTAGTTCTATTTTAATACCGCAAAAAAACTAAGAAACAAAGGAGGACACTATACGCAATATCACGAAAACAGTTCCCTTGTAAAAAGATTGATGAGATGAGTACTTAATATAACCTGCAAGACGATCAAGATGAGCTGTAGGAGTAAAAGCACGATAACGTGCTAGCACAAATATACTGCAAAATCGCAGAAATAGGATGGTCTTGCAAATCATTAGTGGCAATTTAATTAGAATTGTTGGTAATGTATGCATCAGACAAAATGAATGGAACTGCAACAAATCTATTCAGAGATTGTATACAGCATTACCATGCCTAACACCTCAAGAGGTAATGAAACCTTTGAATTCTTTGCAAAAGAAATATCCAAATTGCTCATGAAACCTATTAAGAATTATTGAATCACAGGTGACAGCAGTGCTACAAGCTAACGAGCATACTAAGGAATTCAATGGTCAAAGTTCTGTTAAATACTATGACTCGAATCAGTTAGCATCTAATAATCCTATTGAAGATACTCGGTCAGAAGCCCAATGCTTACTTACAAAGGGTATACAGGCTACAGAGAATATTTTATATATCAGAATGTCCTATTAACAGCATGTTTATCAATATCATGTTATTTACAATAGAAATAATATGAATATTTCTTTTAGGAATATTATTAGGCGTTTTCGACGGCCATGGTGGTGGAACTTGTGCACAAGTTGTTTCAAAGAGACTTTTCCATTATATATCTGCGTGTTTGTTACCTAAAAAGTTGCTGAAACAGTATCTCGACACAGTTAACTCTGACAATAGATTAGAACTCCTTGGAATGTTAAACGATAATGTGGAGTTTGTTGCAGAGATTAAGGATCTTTATCAATCAAGTTTCTTAAGTTTCGCAAGAGATCTGGTGCAAACTGAACACAAAGATGAATTTCAAATGGAAACAGCTTTGGCGACAGCGTTTCTCAGACTAGACGACGATTTGTCGAATGAAGCACTTTTAAATCTAGGAAAAACCATTGCTGCTAGAACTCTAACTCTAGCAATGTCTGGTGCTGTGGCGGCTGTAGCACATATAGACGGGCCGCACCTTCATGTCGCTGGTGTTGGTGATTGTCAGGCAGTGCTTGGCATACTTTCTGGTATGAGTTGCATTTATTAAACTCCATGGAGTTTCTGGACATGGAACTGTAAGCATTATTGCTGCTGCCGTTGTCATAATATTTTCGATTATAGAAAATGAAGATTGGTCTGCAAAGCTAATGACTGTCGAGCATAATACGGAGAATCGAGCAGAAGTTGAAAGAATTCTGTCGGAACATCCATCAAACGAAAAATCGACCGTAATTAAAATGGAACGATTACTAGGACAACTAGCACCCCTACGTTCGCTGGGTGATTTTCGTTACAAATGGAGCAAACAAATTTTGAGGGAGGTAGTAGTGCCGTACTTTGGCGAAGCCGCAATCCCACCGAATTATCATACCCCGCCATACTTAACGGCAAAGCCAGAAGTTAAATATCATAGATTGACACCTAGAGATAAATTTCTTATAATAGCTAGCGATGGCTTGTGGGATTTGATGTCTCCGCTACAAGCAGTGCGTTTAGTAGGAGAACATATGAGTGGAAAAATCACGTTGAGTCCAATAAGGCTGCCTTGTAAAAACATGAAACTGTCGGAGATAAATAAAATGTTACTGCAACGTAAAGAGGGTTTGAAGAAGAAGCCTCTTGATAGTAACGCTGCGACACATTTAGTAAGACATGCACTTGGTGGCACCGACTATGGTATAGATCATGCCAAACTATCGCAATTATTGACGCTACCAAGAGAAGTCGTGCGAATATTTCGCGATGATATTACAGTAACTGTTGTTTACATGGACTCTGAATTTTTAAGACACTGTCCCCCGTGACTCTGTACGAGCTTCTTCTTTCATCTGTATGACAGTTGCCTAAACTTGAGATCGTCCTTGAGAAACATCATTCAAGGAATTGATGTACTTTCGTGTACAGCTTGTTATTTATTTAGTTAACAATAAAAACAATTTACATGGAAACGGCATTTTGCTTAATTGAAGTACTTACACATATATCACATACTACATGTAACCGCGTTCAAATTAATTTAGCAAATCATTTTAATCGATGACACATTATTATTACGAACCGGAGTAAATCAATACAGATATCGTAGACAACGTGTCATTACTGTCTAAGCAAAATCAGAGTTATAAAACATACAAATAAATTGCTAATATATAATCGTAAATATTGTTCAGAAATACTTATTAAACCTATATATATATAGTACAATTAAGTTGTTAGGTACAAGTATAGAGAATATTAGGAGTTGCGAACGCGTCAAATTTGTTGCACATTACGTTAAATATCGCATTTCAACTGTTCTTCAAGTTTCTGAATAAAAAACAGTTCAATGGTATTTCGCCGTCTAAAATCTATCGAATGTTTATCTCAAAATATATGGTATTCATTCTGCAATTTCTATGTTAGCTCCGATAAACTGTATTTGTGTATAAGCTTGCAATATTTTTCATTATCATTGCGTATTGGCTATCGAGGAAACGTAACAATGAAGAGAAACGTGTGAGAAAAAAAAAACAAAAAATATCCGAGTCAAAGTGTTTTTGCATAAACACTTGAACATAGCAGCAATGATAATTAAACAAGGTATAAGGCAAGTGCGTGTATAAACGAATCACTTTTGGAAGTGTAGAGTGATCTTCTTTGAGTAATCTGTGTATCAACCTTCTTGTCCAAAATCTTCTTTGAATTTTTCTAACTTGGTCATATCCTCTTCGTTCACCGTGGGACGGGTAGTTGATAACGATTTTAACATATCTTTCTAAATATCATAGGGAAATAAGACGACGCAATGATTTACATCGAAATAAGAATTGTGGGGATGCAATGTTAAAGAAAAATAAAAGGATGTATATATTTACCATAGTTACAGGAGGTTCGTACAACTTGTCCCCCTCGACCTCCATCCAACTCATTTCGATAGCGGCCGGGTCTCCCGGTGAACATGGCGTCAATAAATCGTCCACGATGATAGATGGATCCTTCGGCGATGGCCCCCTTATGCGTTTAAAGTGTGTCGCGGTTTGAACTTGCCTAACTGGTTGCATAAGTGAATCTCGTACGATAATACTTATATCAGCTCCCGAATACCCATCGGTAGCAGCTGCTAATCTTTTAAAATCGTCCTCCGTCAAAAAGTGTGACGTACTTCCCAAATGAAGTTTGAACATTATAACGCGAGCTTGTTCGTCGGGTAAGGGGATGTAAATCCTCTTTTCAAATCTTCTTCTAATAGCGGAATCCAATACCCATGGTATATTAGTAGCCCCCAAAACCAGTATACCGTCGTTGTCTGATCCAACACCTGTTTCATCAATGTACTATGTACATATGTGCACTTATTTATATATATGTATATACTGTGCGTTCGCGGAGAGTTGGCGAGTGACAGAATATTGCTTTCTCACTCTATTCCACTGATCACGTGGTCCACGGAGCACGTGGAGAGGTGGAACAGAGTGAGAAAGCAATATTCTGTCACTCGCCAACTCTCCGCGAACGCACAGTACGTATATATGATATGTATACATACAGGTATCTATCTATGTATGTACATATGTAACAGCAGAATGTTGTGCTTACCTTGCATTTGGACTAGAAATTCGGTCTTTATCCGTCTTGCAGATTCTGATTCATTGTCGGAACGTGACGAACACAAAGAATCTACCTCGTCGATAAATATGATACTAGGCTTGTGTTGACGCGCCAATTCAAACAAGTTTTTCACAAGTTTCTCGGACTCTCCGAGCCATTTGCTGACCAAATCAGAGGATGACACGGAAAAGAATGTTGAATTGTTCGCTTCTGTTGCTACAGCCTTTGCTAAATAAGACTTGCCGGTACCTGGAGGCTAAAAGGTGTCTTACAATTATTCACATAATATGTGTAAAAAGTTGTTAAAATTTCCTATTTAAAAGTTACCCCAAATAATAAGATACCCTTCCATGGTATCCGTTTTCCAGTAAAAAGATGCGGAAAACGTATTGGTAAGATAACAGCTTCCTTCAGAGCTTCCTTGGCTCCATCCAGACCAGCAACGTCACTCCATTTTACATCCGGCTTTTCAATGATGATAGCGCCCTCCAATTTACTTTGTAGCTTTTTCTTTTCAGGATCGCTATCCGTGTCGCTATCACCGCTGTCGCTCTTTTTATCCTCAGTTTTAGAATTATCTTCGCCCGCTTTCACAGGTTTCTTCTTACTCTTCTTCAAAAATGCTTTCAATTTCTCTGCCCTTTCCAAGTATTGTGTACATTTTGCTCTTATACTTTCCTTTGCCCTATCCCCTTGTGCTTCATCTGGAACAAAATTCTTGTAGCATAATGTACGAACTGTTTTATGGCAAAGGCATGCAATGAAAGGAATATAATGAAAGAAAGACGGTACGCTCTTACACTTAATAGAATGCAAGAAATATTCAACGGCATGTTCGTACAATCGAAGTGCTTCTTCATAATTCTTGTTACGATCTTCCTCCGTAGCTTTGGTGACCAAGTCTATTGCCTTCTATGAAATAACAGGTACAGGTGTAATTTGCATTGATCAACTTTAATAAACAAATAAATTTTCAACACAAACGCAACTGCAATAAATCTGTTTACCTGCAATATTGTACCCGAAGCCATTGTATTATTTAGTAAGTTCTATCTAACCTTTGCTTAGTTCTAAAATTGTTGAATATTCATACGGTAGTTTGCTGTCACGATGGAGCGCAACGTTTTTGGGAAGTAAAAAATATCGAGGCGCTCGAAGCGACGACCTACCGCATCGACGAGATATTCTATTTTCCTTGATTTTAATCAATGTTAAAACTTCGACTCCTCTATCGGTTGATAACCTTCAAAATTTGCTTGTCCAACGTCACGGCTTGACATATCATAAACCGCACCACACACACCTCACTAATACACGTTCCGACTTTCGTGATGAACTTAATACGTAGTGTCCCGTTCATAGGACTTGCAGTTGTACATAAATAGTGTGGTAGCTAGACAAAAACCGTGCAGATATAACCAATCGACGGAGAATAAAAATTAATGATTAACTGATGTAAGTTAAGTAATGTATAAACTATGCAAAACTATCCTAACTTGTTACAAATAAATATGCAGTTTGTAATATGTTTATTCAATTAGAGGAAATTCATGAAATATCGCCCTACTTCACTTCCACAAATTAGAAATCGAATTGAGGCGCTATAGAAATGGATCCATTATTTTCACTGAGCAGCATAATCTATAAGCACGAATGTGATTGGGCGATGCATTGAAAGATGCCACCGATGGGTATGCGGCTTATGAACGGGAACGCATGTGCAACAGATACCTGTCTACGAAACACCGAGTGCGAGGAGATAAAAACCTCGGTGCTACCGAGAGCTACCGATGGATCTTTTTCTGTGTTTATATCTACTTCTTATTTTTCTTTCAACATTCGCATTGGCCTAATTCTTTAGTCCAAAAATTAACTCTATCATATTCTAACCTAACAAAGTACCGACATACGAAAAATGTATTCTGTGACCATATGATAGAAACATCAACCGAAACTGAGAAACCTGTATCACCGTCGTGTAGTACTTTTGCAGCGAGGAAGCCGAAGGAAGGAGAAACATTTAATCTAAGTATGAATTTCATTTTCATCTCTAAGTTTACGCTTTGTTCGTTTGTTCCTCGAGATAATCCCATGAAAATTAGGGGTGTGGCTAACCGGTCCTTCCTTTTATTATTCTAGGCTATGTTCCATATCTAACTTGATTTTAGGATCCATGTAAGGTTAGGAGTTTTCCTTTCTCTCCGCCACTATTTCTGTTTCTTTCCTTCGTTACATCGAATACCATAATCCATTCTGTGCTCTTAGAATATATTTTCTAATACTAAAAGATTTTTAATAAATTTCAAGTATTAATCTGACTTACCTTGACTTTGCGACTTTATCAATTTACGAGTCTACTTGTCGATAACATTTTTCTATTTGTGTAAATTTATATTTTCTTAAATTACGAATTCGATAAAATCTATTAATTCACGACGAACAATTTTTCGACATAAAAGATAATAAACTTAATGTACGAAAATATAGTCGCTTGAAGAGCAATATTTTCTATGACTTTTTATGCACCTAACATTCCAGTCAATTACCTCCTTGAAATTTTAATGCCTTGTGTGTTTCTATGAACATTTCCATTGTATGCAATTAGATATTTTTATTGTCGCTGTACATTAAGAATACTGAAATTACTTTCGCTAAAGGGAAGAGAAAAACAAAAACGTTTTGGTACATTCAGGTAACACCATATATCAGACTTAGCCAGTGATGTCTGTCCCTTCTTCGTCGTCCAACAAAATAAGCGATAATAAGCCAGGTGGTACAAGTCCAAGTCCTATAGAGGGCATCGAAGGTGTTCCTGGACCTAGTTCTTTAGAACCTATGCATTCTCTTTTAACGCAAGATCAAGAGTCGGAGGATTATGGTGACGATGGCGAAGAGGAAGAGGAGGATGACAGTAGCGAAGAAGGGAGCGAAGTGAGTTTCATTTTAGCACCGACTTTGCTATGTGAAAACACATTTGTGCATTAATATAGCCAGATTAATTCGATTACAGATCAGCGATACTGGAATATTTTGTGACACAGAATGCGAACCTGCCGTTGAAAGTAATAATTGTTCCCTGTCCGGGTCGCAGCCGCAGTCTATCGCACAACGGATTCATAGTCCCATTTTGCATACCTGCGTACCATTGGATATTGTTCAGCCGCAAAGGAAGCGTAAAAGCGAAATGGAATCAAGTTTACCTTGCAAGAAACTTAACCCAGAAGATAAATTGCATTCTATGTAAGTGTAACCCAAAACTCATTAAGCAGAAGAAGAGTTTCGATATTTCAGCGAAAGTTCATATATATTTCACAGAGATCTTTTATTTTCAGAGTTGTGAAAAAGTTGGAGGATAAAGGTAAACATATGAGATGCGTTATTCCAACCAAGGATAATCCTCCACCCGAAATGAGTAATTGGCTTCTGCAGTTTCAGGTACAGAACATTCAAGTACTTTGGACGGTTCATACTTTCCATTTTCTTTCCTTTTGAATTACATCATAAAATTCTTCTAACTGTAGAGATGGTCGAATGCAGAGAGAATGCTAGCAATAGATGAATTAATTGAACGATGCGAACCGACGCAAGTACGACACATGATGCAGGTCATCGAGCCTCAATTTCAGAGAGACTTTATATCATTGTTGCCGAAAGAATTGGCCCTGTCTGTGTTAGCTTTCCTAGAGCCTAGGGATCTTTTAAGAGCCGCGCAAACATGCCGCAATTGGCGATTTCTCGCTGATGATAATTTGTTATGGAAAGAAAAGTGTAGAGCCGCTGGAATAGACGATTTAAAGGATCTTCCACCAATAAAACGTAAGAATTGCAGAACGTCTGGTAATTCATCGTCCCCATGGAAACAAGCATATATGAGACAACACAATATTAAAATGAACTGGAGGACGAAACCGATTCGTACCCCAAAAGTTTTAAAAGGTCACGATGATCATGTGATTACATGCCTCCAATTTTCTGGTAACCGGATAGTAAGCGGTTCCGACGATAATACGCTTAAAGTATGGTCCGCCGTTACAGGCAAGGTAAGTCGTATATTGCAATTGCAAATATTGTATAACGTTTTTTTTTCCATGCTAGTCGTTATCGATTTTTGACGTTTTCTATGTTACGACAGTGTTTAAGAACATTGGTTGGGCATACCGGTGGCGTATGGTCGTCACAAATGTCCGGCACAACCGTGATTAGCGGTAGCACGGATCGTACATTGAAGGTATGGAATGCCGAAACTGGTCAATGCATTCACACTTTGTACGGGCATACATCAACAGTTAGATGTATGCATCTGCACGGCAATAAAGTAGTCAGCGGTAGTAGAGACGCTACTTTAAGGGTGTGGCAAGTGGATACTGGCGAATGTTTACACGTGCTCGTGGGCCATTTGGCAGCTGTCAGATGTGTGCAATACGATGGAAAATTAGTTGTCAGTGGCGCCTATGATTATATGGTTAAAGTTTGGAATCCGGAACGCGAGGAGTGCCTTCATACTTTACAAGGACACACAAATCGTGTTTATTCCCTCCAAGTAAGTATATCTAATTTCCATAAAAGGTGACTATGCTGACCGTAGTTGAAGTAGAACTGTTCCAGGAAGTTACTTGTCTCCGTACGCTGTGTCACGATTAGTGCTCGGCAATTATATTGAACTCGATGCAATTTAGGGTATTACTACGCTTCGGACAGCATTGCACTTCGCGCTATTACTCTTAACATTGCTTACTTCATTTACCCATAAATGTCATATTGAGAAAGATTAATTTGTTTCCTCTGTCTCTCCTTTTTTTTCTCTCTTGTCACCATGTCAGTTTGACGGTGTACATGTCGTTAGCGGCTCCTTGGATACCAGCATCAGAGTCTGGGAAGTTGAAACTGGTGCATGTAGACATACGTTAATGGGACATCAGTCGCTCACATCGGGAATGGAACTACGTAATAATATCTTGGTGTCTGGAAATGCGGATTCAACTGTTAAAGTATGGGATATTGTGAGCGGTCACTGCCTTCAAACACTGTCTGGTCCAAATAAGCATCAGTCTGCTGTTACTTGCCTTCAATTCAACAGTCATTTTGTAATTACTTCGTCCGACGATGGCACAGTTAAACTTTGGGATGTTAAAACTGGTATGTTCTGGCTACTTTTGTTATTTTTTCTTCTTTTTCAATTGTATTGCGTAACGTGATCTTTTTCTAAAGCTTTTACCACGTGTTTAGGTGATTTTATAAGAAACTTGGTGGCTCTTGAAAGCGGCGGAAGTGGTGGTGTTGTGTGGAGGATACGTGCTAGTGATACAAAACTGGTGTGTGCAGTGGGTAGTCGTAACGGCACAGAGGAGACCAAGCTCCTTGTTCTCGACTTTGATGTAGAGGTAAAATAGTGCACTTATTCGAGGAGAAAACTGCTGCTGCCCCCTTCTATTACTCCTGTACATAATACTTCGATTAGGTAGCGTAACCAATCTACTGTACGATGATTCATGTATTACGTGGTGTGATTGTGATAAGAATGTATGTCGAAAATTGAAAGGGAGATCGCAAAAAGTCAAATGGTGGATCGATAGTTGTTCAAAATGATCTCCGAAGTGGTAGAACGTTTAAGCCGATGGCATTAATTATATTATGAAGTGTATTAATCGCGGTGTACAAATACGAGATTTCAAAGACTTAAGAAATTATGGAGAACGAGGAGCTTATCAGTGTACTAATGCTGTATTACTGCTGTTATGAAATTTAAAACAAATTGCTAATAATTGAACGAAAAAGTAGCCCACTATGAACATTACTATATATTATATTACGATGTATATGGGCGTTTAGGAAAGTATTTTTAAATTACAGAAAAAGAAAGATTTCATACGATATTTATCAAGCCTATAGATGAAAATATTGCTTCATGAATCTCACATTGCGAAAAAAGAAAAAAAAGAAAAATATAATAAATCCCAAATAATGGAAACGGGGAAGATGAAAAGCAAGGGCAAACATAGGTTTAATAATGACAAGAAACGAAAATGTGTGGCCAGACTGGTAAAAACATTTTTTGTATATTACGTTCTTCGCCGCTGTACTTCGTATGGCTTATTTAAATTTTTCACTTACGTTTATTAATTTAATTACTATGGGAATTGTGCATAATTTATTGGATAATAGAATCGATATTTAATCATTTTCGCATGAAAGCGATCGTTGCTTTCCATCTATTATATTTCGTTCGCGTCAATTTTTCTAGTACCATTGAAACTGCTCATGCACAGAATAAACGATTCATACGAAATCACAAATAATTCGTCAGCTTAAAAGTATATATATCGAAGAATCGTAGCAATTTCTAATATTTTACGAACACCACTAGTGTTACATCGATACATTGAATTGAAACTTGGACCATTTGTTTTATTTTTGTCTTTAATCAAAAGTACCAACGAACGTGTTACGTGAAGGAAACACGTATTCATACAAACTAGTTTCACGCGTACAAAGATTCCATCGATACGCAATATTTTTTACCTGCCGCTTACTAAATGTGCGTCTACCGTTTTAATTTGTCATCGAAGTAACGTACCCATTACATACTAAGGATTGTGTACGTTCATGCATTTAATGTGTGCATATAGAATGAAAAGTTTGCAAATTGCGAAGCACGAAAGAAAAAATTTTCAAAGATATAGAATGATACACAATATATCTTGCATTTTATTCTATTATTTCACATGCTACAGGAACAGAATAACACGGAAAATGTTTGTAAAAACTAAGTTATTATATTAGAAATATTTGTATATTATACAAGCTTCATTTGTCTATATTGTGCCACAATATAGGTGTTATACCGTTTTCACATTCATTACCAAAAATGTGATTATGAACAGTAATCATAGATGATTTGTATTTTGATATCTTTTAGCTATCGCATATACATTTACAAATATATGATTAGCGATTTCCATACGTAACACGTTCCGCAAATTATTTGCCGCTTATTATTGGCTATTCGATTGGACAAACAGAATTAATCGAGCATTCGTGATAGTAATTTAATTGGATTGTCGATATTTAAATAAAATGTATTGATTTTGACATTAGTAGCAAGTCTGGTTTTGCCATGGTGCAATAATAAGAGTTGCAAACCTGTTCTGTGCAATACGCACGAATCAACTGAACAACGTATAATCAGTTATGATGCAAGACAAACTACAATTATATTACAAGTTTCATCAAACTTAACTTAGAATACATTTTATAGCAAATTAGTTTTTTTATACAAACTCTGTTGCCATACAGATGTTACATAAGCTATGCAAACACTTGATTCCAATTGACAATAAATTTTGTAAATTTTATTGCCAATGTGAAACACGATTCGTGTAAATGCAATTTTTATTATTGAACCTAGGATATTCTAAGGATCGTGTTTTTATTTGTATATTGCTCAATAGTTTATATTTGTAATAATGTGTTATCTGTTGTATCATTTTTTATATGAAATAGAAAATGTTGCTGCATTTTACATAACGTATGTTTTCAATCTTGCATTTTAATGTTTTCAGTTTGTATACGCTAATGTTACGTTTCAACAACGATAAGAAATGTACATTCCAAACAAGGAATGCACATGGTCTGGTTTTTCTTCTGTACGCTGTTCCTGTTAATACAATACAATCCTCCGCATCTGCAACGATAAGTCAATATTTCTTCGTTATCAGCAATCGTTTCCAGTTCTTGAACAGACACTCTTGCATATATCAAAAGGCTTTCCGCATCTAGCTCTTCCTGCTTTTGAATGGTGTCGTATTCTTCTCTTGATTCGGGATCGCGCAGAACTTTCCAAGCTTCTAAGATACGCTGAAACTTTACACCATCAAACTTCGATGTATTCTTATCTGGATGATTTTTTAAAATCAATGTACGATATGCACGTTTTATATCTTCGGCCGTTGAGTCTTTGGTACAACCGAGTGTATCATAATAATTCACCAAACTCATCATTTACACTTCAGTACGAATAATATGAAATAGTCAATGAATAGACACAAATTTGAAGAGGTTATATAACCTATTAAACATAAAATATACTTTCTTCATACAAACTTAAGTATCAACGTTGTGTGCACTCCGAACTCGTAAACGTCAATTACAATCAGCGAATTCTCAGGTAATTAAAATTACATAGTGGCATCTTTCTAATGGATAAAGAAATCGTACACGCGACATCACAAATATATTATCTGCACCGATGTATGCGCTGTGCATAAGCATAACATCATCTGTGCAATCATGGATGTAAATTTTTAATCGCCATCTATAAAGGAATGGTTGAATCTACTTGTATCCCTGGCTTATCTACACAAAACTAAATTCCAAATGTTACGTGAAAACCGGATTCTAAGTATGTACACCGAAAACGGAAAATGGAACAAAAAGATTCTTTATTATATCTTATGTATGAAAAATTTAATGGAGGAAAAATATTTAGTTAAGTATTGATTACATTTCGTTTTGTCTATATTAATAATATGGCGCAAACACAAGGAAACGCTACATAAAAAACCAATTTAACACTGATCAATGATTTTTGCAATATTCCCTTTTTGTAAAATGAGAAGATTCATATAGACTCTAGAATAAAAATAATAATACATTCACTCCTTTTCATTCCCCACTAACAAGTCCAATCAATTTATATAGACTCGAACATTAACTTTTGATAAACTTTTAAGTAAAAGTACACGGCCTTTTCTCGAAACCGTTGAAATCGATTAATTTTATTTACAAGTATTCTCTCAGACAATCGACATTACGAAACATGGACTGGCTACAAGAATTATATGTATCACAATAGAAACCTATACGATGATTTGAAATACCACAATATGATGATATTAAAAAATTCCTACACAGATTTTCCGTTCTTCGTCTTTATCGAATTCCAATATTTTTACACGCACAGCAATCAATGACTACGATAAACGTTAAAACCGGAAAACTGCCAACGTCTTTCCATGTTTGCACCGATTCCGAATAAGTCTTGCTTAAAGACTTGCGGGAATCGTTGCATCAGGGTTTCTACTTCGCTCGGTTTGATACCAGGTTCCATTTTTTGTAAATACGACCATAAATAATCAACGCTTGCACCAAATGGATGAATATGTAAGAATGTCGCTATCAATCCTGAAACAGGAAAAGGACAAGTCGATCAACTTTTTCATGATTTTTATCTTGTTTTCTTTGTTGTGTATAGAATCGTGTACAGAATCGTGTACGTACCTGTGCGGTACGTTAAGTGGTAGGGTAAAAATTGAATGACCGATGATATTATTATATCGACATTACCTATGAGCTTAGCATCCTTTTGAGTTATTTGGACGAGACCGGATGTTAAAACCAGTTGCTTAGGAATTCGAGGTTCCTCGTTGACATCGTCATCCTTGTCCAATGTTATTATCTCGCTTTCTCGCGATTCTTCTTTCTTCGTGGCATTTAGTTTCACAGTTAAATCCTTTATTTTCTGATCATCTTGCGCTTGCTGCTTCCTAGACTGCATTAGCTGTTCTTGCATGCCTTTCAAAGTTTGCTGCAACATCTTCATTTGCTTATCCTTGGCATCTATTTCACTTTTTGTCTCCGATTTCAATAGATCAACCTAGAGAAGAAAATGAATCTCTCATTTCAATGACAATTCTCCTATACCGCCGGATTGCTTGAACCTCAGATGAACGATGAAGATCATTGCATACTTCGTTTTTATATGCCTCCAACTGACACCGAAGACTATCGTTCTCCTCCTTCAATGCTTGCAATCTTTCAGAATCGTCCTGTAGATCCGACTGGTTGCGAGTCTTCTTGCGTTGGGGTTCCTCTTCCGAGTCAGAGACTTCCATTTCCCCTTCACCCTCAATCAATGTTTCTTCCAGTTGTACCGCTTTAATTTCCTATTGCGAAGTTACATCATAATTGAGTTCGATTCCATTCGAAATGATTGGAAAAAATAACATCAAAAGACATGCTACATGTATATGTATATGTATATGTACATGTACATATATACATAGACATATTAATGCATATGTATGTACACATCTGACACCTTTTGATACCGATAGGAGGAGAAACGTGATACAACTTCCCTTCGAAATCGTTCAAAATCTCTTCGCATGTTTATATATTATATTTAATAGAATAGTCGCACTACGTATTAGGTACTTCAAATAATCTTTAAGAGGAATATGTAATTTGCCGGATAAAAATTTACGTTCTTCTGAAATCACGTGCTTACCTGAAGAAAAGTGCATATAAACATTCCTGATGAACAAATAAATATAATAGGGCATACGTATTGAAAGTTGAATAGGATTATGCTAAATAAATAAGTCCTCTCTTTTACATATTCGCGCTCCACTTTTATAACGTAAGAAGATAGAGAGCCGCCGAATACAAGTGAAAATCGCATTTCAAGTTAGAAATACTTGTTAGTTCGATCGTTACCTGTTCAAGTTCCAGTCAATGGTATCTGTCCAACTCAAATAAAGGAAACTAATCTTTACCTTTTACATACGGATATTCCCAAAAAGTTTAAACACCGAGTATACATCGTTCGTATGAAGGAAGCACACGTCTCGCTAGGCATGTAGATGTGTATCGATATCGTTCATATCCTTTGATCTCTACTTACCTTCCCCTTCAAAAAAAAGTGTTTGCAAAACGCGTGTGCGTGGTAGATGGATGAACGTGCAATCGCATAAAGAAGCGCTTAGTGACTCGTAAGACTTTGTCGTTGATAACTGTAGTCTAATTGTAAAAAAAAAGTATCGTACTGGACACGGGCTACTGACATGGGAATGCAAATACATACCGAGGATTGTTTCTTCCACATTTCGATGTTCTTCCGCTGAGCCTTTGTGAAGTGATCCCAGACCTTCTTGTGGCTGGCCGCAGTAAAGACGCGTTCAATCTGACTGACTGTTGATGACATGGTCGCATGTTGCATACAAAAACACAACAAATCTTCTGTTGTATACCCTGCTTTAAACTCTACATTCGTTTTGATCTAATACGGCAACTCTCGTTACAATCATCTATACGTATATGCTTTTTAATATAGTCTTTTCAATGTTCTCAGAGCACCATAGATGCTGCATCTATATATCGACGACATTTCTACATCATTCAGATTAGAACGTTTCCTTCGCACGTATACCATATTTCAATGTTATCCTTCTATGTATTGTCATCCTCCTTTTCCCTCTTTCTATTTGATCATACAGAAGTATCGTATGCACCGGGGTAAACAGTTATATGTAGAATGAAATTACTTATCCGAATACGATATTTTCAAAAACTTCACCGTTGACCGGCGCTCCTTTTTCGTGGGCCTTGCAATTCAGCTGCCAATCAGTCTTTACATTAGTGCCTTTTCCTCAAGAAAATGTGCACTATTCTCCTAACAACTTACAACATGTAGAGACTTCCGACGCTAGGAAGACGACTTTGCGCTACGACTTCAGTAAATTGTTTCACAATGGCAATCTATGCTGTACGGTACATCACTCAAGGTTCACTAACAATTATGATCCAATTCGTCAATCAATAACATCATCAACATCAACAGAATAATGAAAAGTAGCGCAACGTCGTCTCCGCAACAATTATTTAGCCCATCACCGTTAATCCTTAGCATTGCAGGCATGCAATTCTTAGGTACACTATGCGTCTATATAATGGATTCTTGTAGTATTTGTGATCTTTTGTTCAGTCTTTAGAGCCTATAGTACCAGAAGACAGGATTTCTTCACCCACCTTATTTTTCTCCTATTGTCTTTGATCCTTCTACCGAGTCGTCCCAATCGTGCATTAACCACAATACACTCGTTACAAAATAGATTCCTTACAATACACCTGCTGTTGACTCTCAACGGGGATGAAATTTTGTAACGAACGAGATTCGATGCAAAACGGTCGACGACGAAATTTTCAATGTTAAAAGTCTGATTCTCTATCGTGTATTCGTTTCCTTCTCTCTCTTTTTTAACGTTAAAATCTTCAATATCAAAAGTGGCGTACATTCTCAATCGTTACAATGTTCAATTTTGAATCTATAGTATATGCGGCACGGCGGTTTCAATTGGATATCATATATGTACTATGTAAAATTATATCGGGCAAATCAAGAAGCTATATACGAGTACGCACTTTTGTTATTACAAGATGCGCCCAAGCTGTGACACAATCGGATTTTGCCATCTTTTCTCTGCTGGTTAACCAAATAACTGTAGAATCTTACTTTATGACGGAGAAAAAAAACTTACCAGACAAAGCATTATGTTTGTAGATTTGCTCTTGTACACAAAAGTGTACAGTGGCACAGAGCTTGTTGTAAGAAAAGAAGAGAGAAGAAAAGACAAAAAAAGGAAAGAAAAGAACAGAGGAGAAAAGAAAAGAGAAGAGATAAAAAGAAAAGAAAAGAACAGGGGAGAAAAGAAAAGAGAAGAGAAGAAAAGAAAAGAACAGTGAAGAAAAGAAAAAAAAAGGAAAGAAAAGAAAATATACATATAAATAGTCTAGTGCATGAACGTACATTGTATTAAAAGCCCCTGCATTCTGCCTTTCATTAGTTCCTTCGCCTTCAGCAACTCCTCTTCGTAAGTGACTTTTTCCGTAAGTAACCTTCGGACATGAGAGTTCGTTGATTGGATCATCGAGTAAAACGTGTTAGCGTTGCGTTTAGTACAGTCCCCGCGCTCGAGCCATGTCACGACAACCTGGAACCATTTAATGCGCTTGTTTTGTAACGTGACAGAACGTGTTTTCTGGAATTCAAAAGATTTAGTCTGCACAGACGTTTAATAGCATTTAAGCATTTTCAAGAAAGCAAACACAAGCACGATACCATGATTACTCACTTGTACCGCTTTCATAAAAGTGTCATCTTGCTTAATTTTTTCACATATGTTAGATGCCTCATGGTCCGTATAATGCACAACCGGAGGTGGACTGGACGGTGCTCTTTGCCTTTCCTTTTCGACTCTTTCTCTATGGCGTTGTTCTCTTTGGAGTTGACGTTGTCTACATTCCCACTCATATTGATCGTCCCTGGCCTGTATGTTTTCAATAGACCATAGAATGACAGACGTATGCTTGTATATGTAAATGCAGAGCAATACCAAACCTGAGCAAAATCTACATGAAGCCTTCCAGTGTTTGCCGAATCACCACTGGATCCTATCCTAACTCTATATCCTGATAAATAAATAGCTGCATCAACGCTACTCTCCAATACAAAACGTATGTGACAAAAATTTTTTTTAGAAAGGCGTAAAGTGGTTATCTCTCCGCATCGCTCGAATACCTCTTGTATTATCGTCTCTGTGATATTTTCCGGCAAACCTGGACAAGACACAGATAAATTTCTGAGGAATACATTTCGTAATAACGAGCTTAATGAAACGAACAACCAAATACCTCCGACAAAAATTGTTCTGCATCCTGGTGGCCTTTCTCTAGTCGTTGGAGGTGGAGCATTCGGGTTTGGAGGGAACAGTGTACAACTTTTGCAATGTATAATTTCTTTGGTACCTTGCGGCGTTGTGGGTGGTGGGGGTAAGGCACCGCTCATAATTTGTGCAGCATCATTCATTATTTGCTCTGGTCCTAATATTTGCGCACCTATCATACTACCGTCGTGCGACATCATTCCCATGCCCATGGGTCCGTAACTATGAGTATGACCCATATGCGGTCCAAGCGTCATTTCGCTCATCATTGGTCCCATTGGTCCCATCGGACCCATTCCCATGACTGGATACCCTACTCCCATACCCCAAACTCCTGTTGCTTGTTCCATCTGAGCTCCCAAATTTTGAGTATTACCCGTATTTGACGACGACGGAATTTCATTGCCGTTTGCATTGTTATTATGGCTACTATTACTATTCGATGAATTTATACTATTACGTTCATCTGGCCTCCGTTCTTCTCTCCGATCCCTTTCGTTCCTTTCTTCCCTTCTATCTCTATCTCTATCTCTTCGATCGTTTCGTTCACTTCTTGATCTGTTTGAAATGAAACGCTGAGTTAGCGCAATACCGTGGTGAAACTTTTCAAACAAAAATAAATGAGTAATACCTTCTGCTATCTCTCGTATCCCTATTATCCCTATTATCCCTTGTTTCTCTGTCACGACGTATGTCACACTTTTCGCCTCTTTTATCGTTGTTATCTTCGGATGTTTCCCTAACTACCGGTGGTTGATTCTTGTTTGTGCTAAATTCTAATGGGGAATCATTCATTCCAGGCAGTGGTATCTGCGGAGGTAGGGGTGGAAATCCCTGACCTGTTAAGTCCATGAAACTTTGTGGGCCCCCGATGGATGCTAGTGGACCCATTGCCCCCATACCTAGAAGCGCATATTATTTTTATGTTGGGACCGGTAAAGATGTTTACCTAATTACAATAACAGAAATGGACATTGAAACGCAGCATAGGATTGAAGAGTGCGGGAAGTAGCTCGAGAAACGTTACGAGCAATACCGAAGACTGAAGTAAAGTATATGGTTATATCGTTTAAGCATACCCATTGGTGGTATAGCAGCCGCTGGTACACCCGGGAAATTGTAAGCCATCTTCTAATAATCCCTTTATCCCTTTATAATTGTGCAGCTATTCTTGATAAATCTTGGATAGTATAAGAAGAAACGGAATGATTTTACTTTTCCAGAATCTTAGATCATACCGTTGCAAACTCTGCATTCAATATGGCAGAAAGACAAATGTAACCTCTTCAATTCTTCGATTCGCTCTCCGATCATCGTCTCTTTGATAGTATTTCTGTCGTACGGTATTGAATTATGAAGGATAATGAACGTACTAAAATTATCGGAACAAATGTGATTTTGGTACCATATAAAAAGACACACGTTGAAAGGCTAGTATCGTTTCCCTATTATCGATCATCGGCATCGTTATGAATTAACGAAAATATCCGCCATTTTTAAATTAATTCATGCACATTTATTACGTACACATTATGTATTATATATTGGAAAAGTTTGAGAATCAGCTGAATTTGTTAATGCCTCTTTACCCTATCAATCATATGTATCGTCGTATATTATTTTTTTTCAGGTATCACGAATGGATGAAATCAGCAGAACTAAGATATTTAACTGGTTCAGAGATATTAACATTGGAAGAAGAGTTTCAAATGCAAAAACGATGGCATCAAGATGAAGATAGTGAGTATGTAAATCTTTCATTTAACACACGGTTATACAGAAACAGCACTTTTATTTTTCTTTTAGAGTGTACCTTTATCATTTTGGACAAGAGTATATTTTCTGAAACGAAGGACGAGATAGGTACAGATGACAATATAATACTACGGATAATATCCTTGTTACTCTCACTTGCAATCGGCTATTAATATCAATGAATTTTAGAAGCTATGATTGGGGATACAAATTTATTTTTTAACGAATACAATCAGCCATCCAAGGCAGAAATTGAAATTATGATAGCAAATGTTGCTTGCAGAGGAAAGAGAAGGGGTTGGGAGTCAACAATTCTAATGTTAATTTATGGTAGTTATTCTATGGCTTTATGTTTCGCTAATATCCAGATCCTGTTGCATCTTTGGTGAACCATTTTGTCCTTAATTAGGAATCGACAAACTACACGTAACTGAATATACAGCAAAGATTAAATTCGATAACGAAAACTGCATAAAGATGTTTAAGAAATTGCAATTTTATGAGGTAATCATTGTCTGACATTATTTATTGAACAATAGTAGGTTTAGTATCAGTAAGAATAATTTATCTTCTATAATAGGTACAAAAAAGTGACATTTTTCAAGAATATACCTTTGAAAAGGTTGTAAAACAAGATTGGAGAGATTGGTTATATTCGGAAATTATGGGTGCAATTAATTATGAAATTTCCAATAAAGAGTGATATAGTTGCGTGTAAATTATAAAAATATGTAGCAGAATCAATTATTTGTTCAATGTTAAATTTTTTACACTATAACTTGTCCGATATTAATAAAATGAAATGAATTTCCATAAAACCATAAATGTTAGTATTTAATGCGCTGTATCATTTTCTAGCATCGAATACTACTCTGTATCATAGTTGTCCGCAATTGATGTAACTGACTGAGATCTGATTGTACTTGATTACCTCTAATAAGTGGGCATACATAGTCGGCCACACGTGTACGAGATACATCGAAGCAGTGTTTCGAACGTGAAGCAATCGCTTATTCAATACATTTATGGAAAATGTATTGGTCCATAGTATACATTCGAAATAATTGCAAGCACAAGTGAGTGATCTTCGTTACTCATACATGTGTATGTATGCATAGGTTGGTATTCATCTTTTATTCCGCGGACCGTACGCGAACGTGTTCGATACCTCGAACCAACGATTCATTTTAAAGTTTTCAATCTTCATTGATCTAATTTTTTTATACACGCTGCCCATTTAACTCTGCTGACAACATTAAAATAAAAGGTTTTATTGTGCGAACAATTCCGAGCCAAATTTTTGACAAGATGTGAATTTAAAATAAGTATTTACTCTTACTTCAATACTCTAGGAAGTAAGCAAGGCCCTTACAAAACTAGTCGTTATAGTGAAGATCGTAAAGACTCATTATCAGTTTCCGAGTAAGAAGCTGGCGATAAGTAAGAAAGCGATAAGACCTTACAGCAACGTACGAATTTCGTACTATAGTTTTCTATTTCAATTGCGATATGCGAGATAATTTTGAAGAAAAAGAAGTGATTGCATTCATTACCCTAAAGTAAAACCGTATATTGTACAGATAGTTAGAAAATATCCATTAGAAGGGGAATTGTAAAATATTTTGAAGCGAAGATACATTAGAAAAGATATTCGAAAGAATTTGAGGTATGCATGTTTTTTCATAGAAATAGTTTGTGTTAGAAAGGTGGAAAGTATAAAAATATTGGCGTTGAGACATGCTCTCCCTATACTATGAAACAAATATGCAAATGAATGTTACACTTTCACCTTCGGTTAAAAAGAATAAAAGAATTAATTTGCTTTTGCACATTATCATTTTGTGACTCTTAATTGCAAAATGTCCATAGATTATTCGTTATATACATTTTTATCACATCCGTCGAGTTTATACATAGAAAAACGTAAGCATACTCACGATGTATTATACTAATCGCGAAAATATGCCGCATTGCGACAATGTTTTCTTGTCCCTACTTACTCTGCGTTTTCTGTTTGTCGTTTAATTATTGTTTTCATATTGGAACAGCATAAAACCTAACGAATAGTTGTAAATAACATTAATGAGTTTTTCTGTACAAGATCAAATGGCAATCCCAGCGGTTCGCCATGATTATAAAATCGCGTTGAAAAAAGATTTCGGATATGTTGCTAAAATTCTTCCACAGTTAACTACCATCGATCTTGTCGCGTTCGACAAAATGAGATTGAACATGAGCGTACAGAGACTAGTTTATGTCTTGATTCACCTAATTTCTCACGCTTTTAGTAATGTGTGCAGTTAATATTGTCAATTAATGCCCGGTTAATATGACTATGTGTATGTATGTATACATACAAATAACGTAGCGCATTAATTTACAGATAATAAAGTTGAAAGCAGCGTCGATCGGAAAACTATAGAAGAGCAATTTGCAAGTTACGAATTACAAGAAATCATGTCCGTATCTAGAATATTACAGAAGCTAAAAAGTTCTGCACAAAGAAGGCCGCTACTCTTTAATTCAGTAATATATGGTTCTTTTTACACTGGTGCTGAATTCGCGCAACAAACTTATGGCAGAATATTTAAGGTAATGCTTCTTCCCATACGATCAAGGTGTACGAACACAATGAATAACAACAAGTTGAAAGCTTTTTAAAACACAGCAGTAGGGATGTTACACTTCTCCCTCTTTGCCATTTATTATCTTTTAGTTATTATGTACAATTATGTAAATTGCTTGGAGCAAGAATTTGTAAATTCTGTTTAAAAAAAATACGAAGACGCGCGCGCGTACAATTGATTTACTTTGACACGCACAATACATCAGGAACAGATAAAAATATAAAAATCTATTTCTTGTACAAAAAGTAATTAATAGCAGAGCCGTTAAAAAAAAGTGTAATAATGTAAAAATGTACACGTATAAAACTGTCATTTGTATGTCTGATCAGTAATACATTTCGATTTTAGTTTTCGCTATCACCAATGTCGGCAAACATCGAAAAGTCGGACTCGTTTGAGACCGAAAAGTCGAAATTTATCTGGAGAAGACATTTGAACGATCAGTTCGATTCCTTGGATCAAGATAGCTTGGCACAATTAAAAGATTACAATTGGGCCCAACTTAAGCGATTTGCAATATACGGTTGTTTTATTGCGGGGCCGATTCTACACGGATGGTATCGCGCATAACTTTACATTTATGTATAAAATGCTTTATATCATGTGTGACTGTTTTCATCACTTATCACATTATGCATCTATTCGACAAGGCACCTTTATGATTACGTGCACGCATCCTATACATACACGTGTATGTGTGATTCGTTTGCAACAAATCGCGCATAAAAGTTTACAAAAGTGTTTTGAACAGATTGAAATATCGATAATTACAACGATAACGAGGATAATATTAAAAACTAAGCGTCGGAGTTGTTTTTCTTTCTTTTAAAGAACATTATTATACAAGAGAAGCATATAACTAAATGTTCACAAGTTGTTAGGCATTGTACAATTTTCTTACTGGTGATCTCTCATATGTAGGCACCTATAATTATAGATATCAACATGAAATAAACTGCCTGCCCACTGGATGAGATCGCACGATTGTATTCATCGGCACGCTGGTTTTCTTTCGGTCTATCACCGTCGGTGAGCTTATACTGCTTTGCCGTTTGTCTTGATTCAAAACTCGCTTATGTATTCGTTGATGCAAATTTTTCTGTGCAAATTATCGTGGTAAATGTTCGAATAATTCTTGCTAGATAATATCTTTCTTTTTGTTGTTTGTAGCGCTTGTTAATCGGCAGGGACTGACGGAAAACTCATTAAAATATTCTCTATTGATTTTATCAGGTATAAATGGCTGGATACATTCTATAAAGGCAAGACAATGAAGACCGTCCTTCTAAAGCTTTTGGTCGACCAATTTATTCTTACACCACCATTGATTACGATGTTTTTCATCAGTTTGTATTTCTTTTCTGTTGTTTCCCAATTACCGTTTACTTCTTCAGAATTATATTACACACCTTCTACTTTATCAACATTTCAGGCATGAGTCTTATGGAGGGCAAAGCAAATGTATTTGATGAATGCAAAGCAAAATTCGTTCAAACATTCAAGGTATAAAAATCTTATCATTGTCCATGCTCAAAAGACTCGTCACTAACAGAATTCTTTGTTCTCAGACTTCGTGTATGTACTGGTTACCAGTCCAGTTTTTGAATTTTTTACTAATACCGCCAGCACTACGAGTTACCTTCGTAAGTATTGCGGCCTTTTGTTGGGTGAATATTCTCTGTTATTTAAAAAACACACCTGTTTTCGAACGAGATGATGACAACCAGATGAAGAATTGACTTTTAACATTTATATGCATCCTGGTTTCGACTTATCAAAAGTTTATCAGTATAATATAGTACAAAAATTAACATATCATAAGTTAAATGAATGATTGCAATTTCAACCAATGTGAATATCAATGACGCACTGTGGAACTAATACAATACAACATTCCATGACTATGTATCTAATTGTAATTTGCACACACTTGTGATATCTTGAAGAAAATTTTCTTCCTAACAAATCCAAATAAGTAGTAATAAGTTTTTAATTGTCGCTCGGTCCACGAAATCATATGTTTTTATTCTCACGCATAACAGCAAATAATACATGTACGTAATATCAAATTATCAGCGTGATAATCTCTCGTAATTTGCTTGGAGAAGGACTTGTGCGATGTATTTGCATTTACATATAAGCATTTACAAGCATTTCAACCGGAAGAAAAGTTTAGTAGATTTTAGTTTCATTTTAAAACTCGCCGAACACATTTTTGAAGTATTGAATACATATATATTGCAGATATATTTTGAGAAAATAATTTTACGTTCATCATTTTGACATGTATTGTAGTGAATAAAATGTTGCACGTTTTGAAAGTACTAAATCTAAATTAAAAATGTATACATTACATGATAACGAAGAGTTGAAGGAAAAGTATATATGTATTCCATTGTAAATCTTAGCGCGGTTGCAATTAAAAATTTGCGAGTTATAATTAAAAATATTAGCGCTCACTTAATCTTAAGAGGTTCAACAAAATCAATAGATAAATATGTATATACAGACACGCTCCATTTATAATAACGCCGATACTATATCAAGAAATTTAAATAATATTATTATTTTCACGTTTAGACTAATTTTCTTCATCATGTATAACATAACGCTACTATTTTAGTCAGCAGATGAACAATACTGCGATCGACACGATTAACAATAAACTTTGAAGCGTACAGCTCTTATTACATATTTATCTCCATGCATTGATATAATTACTGTTGTACAATAAATATTATTCAGATGATTATTATTTTGAATGTTTTATGAACAATATAAAATGTGCATTAGCGTTGAAAATTTGCTTTCGGAAAAAAATAACTCAATATTGACGTGGCTCAATGAAAATATTATTATACATCTTTTTATCTTGCAACATTTGAAATATTTATTTATAAATATAAATATTCATTTATTTAAAATATTTTATCTTCCCCAATATGCATCTGTATGAACGCGTATACATATATGTACATAAATATAGTAGTGGCGCATATACGTACACGTATATTAAATGGTTTTAATACAACACTTCATACAACGCAGTCTTTTGGTGTCTTACATACATTACAAAAGAATTGAATCATAGTGTAAACACGAATGTTTTCTATGAAAATGTATTGCAGGGGTAAGGAAATAAACGATCATAAGCGTTAACACACAACTATAATAAACATTGTCGATATAGGAGTGATAACAGATGACGTTTAATAACACGTGTACTCGTAGCAGCACACATCATGTACATATACATATGGAAACTAATTGACTTAGCTTACTTTCATCTTAGTGTGATCGTGTAAAAATGTATAAGCTTACATAGGCCATAGAAGTTTGTTACTTCCGTAAAGAATATCATTATTACTCATAGTATATGTTATGTTTATTTTTGGCAATCAAAACGAGTCGACAATATTTGTCATAAAACAGGGAAATACTGAAAATTTGTTAATTTAAACATTCGAACTTTCATTCATTCATCGTTATCTACCTTCTTTCACGCGTTACATTATTGTACAACATTTATCGTAAAAATTATAAAACGAATATCATACGTTGGTATTGCGTACAATTTTGTAGGTTTTTATTAATTCACGAATAAACATTAAGTAGGCAATGTCGTTAGATCAAAAATTGTTCACGATGTCGTAACCAATACTGTCAGACAGCAAATCGAAACGTGAAATTCTCTGATAGAAAGCATCGTCAGAGAGATTATCATTTGCACCTTGTGCTCATGTGAACACTACATTGCGTCAGAAGAAAGAACTATTTAATTCGATATACATATTTGGTTCATTTCAATTCACTACTTGATCATATTAAACTATCTAAATTTATTAGCAAGGGTCATATGAAAACGCTAAAGAATGCGTTATGTTCAAGTAAAAGGTTTTTTTTACGATGCTACATATACATGTATACATGTAATAATATATGTATGTGACTCGATGGCGTTGTGCGATTACGAAACGTGATCCATTCGCCACCGTGTTGAATGATCCAATTTCTAGACAGTCTCTTTTTCGAACAACTTATTCAGATTTATCTAATATTGGTTTTCAACAATTAGGAAAGGCACCTAAGAGGGATCCAGCCCTACCTTGTAGAGGAAAATATATTCATTGTTCCACTAGCTGTTCGTTTTCTTATAAGACGAGCAGCCACTGCAAATTTTAAATTATAAACTACATCAGTGCTTGGAAAATGCTGCCAATTTCGGCTATTACTTTATTCCCCCTTCCATTTCTGCTCCCCTTAATTTTTATTCCAATGAATTTGATCAATCTTACCGGTCGCATCCTGCGGCGTAAGTGGTTTATCTATCACCTTTTGAATCACATTTATCCATTGTGTTCTATCATCGTCGCTTTGAGCTGACAGAAGGTAGGTCCTATCCGGTGTTTCAAGAGTAAACGAAAACCCTTGATCCCTTGCACCTGCGGGTACACCTGTCTTTACAGCGAACCCCTCTGAACAATGGCCCAAGAAGATTTCACCTTTCGGATGTGCATCCTTTGCATTTGCACAAAGCATGATTTAATATATATTTCCCAATACTCGAAAAATACGAATATCCAGTTAAATAAATATGCACACCATAGGGTCGTCATGATACATCAGTTTTCGTCCATCTAACGTAAACCATCGTTTCTTATAGGCGTCCGTATGCCTGGGTCCAGTTTTCCATAAAAATCCTTCACGAAGGAAATCTCTGGTCAGCTGTGTGAGTAATTCAGCCTCGGTTGCTCCTGGAAACGCAACCTGCAAACGATGCAGCTTGGCGCATCGTATTGCCAAATACCAATTTGTGATTACTTCTGGATCTTCGTGATATACATAGATATGCCTTGTTGTACCATCTTTCATGAATGATAATTGTAGGCTGTTTTGATTACCAGTCTTTGGGGGGGCAAATGCTACATTTAATTCTGATATTCGAAGGACAGCTTTAGGTTCCTGGAAGTGAACAAATGAAAGAGCAAACAATGAGGACAAAAATTACAAGTATGTAGTTCAAAGCAGGTAGAATATTTGACAATTCCCTACCTTATTCTCTTTAACATGATACTTAAGCGTATCTTCTGCTTCGCAAAGAACAAATTTCCGAGGATGATAACGCGAATCCTCTTTGCCACGCTTCATTAGAAATCCTTCCATAAATCCTGAAACATAATGATTTTGCCTTTCCGGATGGCAAAACTCTTCCCTCTCATACTTTGCCCTTATCCATTGCTCCACCAACACTCTGTCGATTCAAACGTATAGTTATTAATGTAATCATTTTCTAATTTGATGCTTTAAACTTATTCCTGGCAACCTACTGTGGCGCATCTGGGCTTGGTCTGCGATAACAAGGAGGTAAACGGTCTTCATAATGAAGTTTTGCCGTAACATTACCAACTTCTCTAATTCTATTTACTTGAGAATCCTCCCATCTATCTAGTTTCAAATGTTTCACTTTCGAGATATGTGCACCCATTGATCTATGTATGCCTGCGCATCTTGTGCACACAAATATTCCTATATTATAAGATGCCCACTCCGGATCTGAAATAAGGTTCGAAATTAAATTTTGGAAAATAATTCTCTAAACATTTCAGCTGCCTCCTGTTACAGCGTATTCTTATTTAATCGACATATGTTTGTACCGTATACAAGTGTCTGTTGACTAAACTCCAATGCTGATAAACAAAGGGCAGTTACCAAAAAATGCTTTGGAGCTTTTATAATCAGCTATTATTGCTTGTTAATAGCGTCAACATCATATATGTATATCACTAATAATTATTTAACCTATACCTTTTTTCCAATTATTAACATATCGCACCTTCTAAATGCAGTCAATATAAACTTTAAGATACAAGCAAAGCTTTATGTTATTCATCCATAATTTATACAAAACTTTAAAGCTTACTACAAATTGTAAATAATGAATGGCTTCATATGTAAGCAATGGTATTGGATCGAGATAAGGGGTGCTGTATAAGATCACATTCAAAATATCTTGTATGTAATATTAAAACAGAATAAAGGCAATGCGGTCGATCTTATTATAATGTTGAAAATGCATCTAAATTGTTTTACCACTGATTGTAAATGTTGTTATAAAATCAAAGAATAAAACTTGGACACTGATCAGTTTTTAATATAATTCGATAAACACATTTAAAACTGCTTCACATATTTGTATAATACTATGATGGGTATTTGTTAAAAAATCCACTCACTCTTTGCTCCACAATCGGCGCACACGTTATTTCCAGGTTTTTTTAGCATTTCTGCTAATAACTTCTCATTTAAGTCCGCCATCTTAAAACACTGTGACAAACAGCAATATGTGCACGTGCAATGAACATTCGATACAAAGAGAGATAACTCATTCGATAGAGATTTTCTGCAATTAAACCTCAGTAGTGGCAAAGTTATCAGTTTATTAGGCTGTTCCATACTAACTTATCACGCGATAAAATACCGATTTCTAATGTTAACTTTTGGTCGGTCACAAAGTTTTGTGCTTAACAATTATACTTGAGCATGAGTCATTCTTCATCTATTGCTCTACTACATAGGACGTTACTTTCAACAATTAATATAACAGTTGGCCGAAAACAAACTACTTTTTTTTCATATGCATTAGAATGCCTAAGTGTAAGAATGTAATCGACAGCTTAAAAGAAGTAAATATCGTTTAATTGGAATGTTAATATTCTTTTATTGAGACATGTATTTTAGCGACAAAGTGCAAAAAGGAATAAGTGCGAACTCCCGTCAGATTTACACGAAATGTGAAACGAAATATATTTAGAAGAAAGTGTATATGAGAATATTTAATAGAAAATGAATGCACATGTATGAAACTCTAGATGTTTGAACATAATTGCGTATAAAAATAACGCTTCGTATTATTCTTTCAAGTAGAATATCATTGCACGGGCACGCAATAGTAATGATTCCCTGCCATTGATCGATATGCATTTACAAATTGTTACTATCTTTTATTTTATTAACGAATACATATGACCAAAGAGAATACTGACTATTTACTCTTCGTTATTTTCACCGGTTGCTCCTTATGTTTTAGAATACAACGAAACAAAACACCAACGAAGTGCAACCTGAAAGTTAAATCATTCGTTCTACTTCCTTTGATCATATTTCTCTTGTAAAAATAATTGTATGTTGACGACATTTCGATCGTCAGAAGTATTATATACATAGTTTATTTTACTGTTAGTTAAATTATTCAACATATGTATGTACGTTGAAAATTAATATTGTATTGTCTGTTGAAATATGTGTCCAATGTACTTAAACATATTAAATCTATTATGACTTTGTATCAATCTGGTAATGACGTCATCAAAATATTATGCAAATTAAAAACAAATAATGAATGACTGCATCATTTCATTTTTTTACTGCTAAACTTCTAAACTATTAGTAGCATTGATAAGAGTTTGAAGCTGTGATTTGTTCAACATTTTCATATGAGATAATTATTAAATGTGGTTTTAATTGCATTTCCTGACATCCGTGATGACGAGACGACGAAAAAAAAAAGAAACATAAATGAGAAGAGTAGCAAGGAGATGTAACATTGATTTCGATGATGGAGTGACCTATCGCTTATACGAGGCCACCGGGTGTAATAAACGACGCGGTCTGCAGCTAGCTAACCAATTTTGATTCGTTAATAGGTCGACCCGTATGACCCAAAGTGTCGGAGACTGCTAAACGAATTAATTTACCCGCGTACTTAGTGCGAATGCGCAATGTGTGCTTTTCTTTTGCCGAACGAAATTATGTTTATCGTCAATTGTGATCGTTTTTATTCGTGAGTTATCTCAATTGTTTACACTCTCGAGGTTGATCTGTTCCGCATCGAAGACAATCCAACTAAAAAATAACGTCGACATGTAGATTCTTCTTGCTAGTTTTATCATAAAACTGTGCGAGATGAAGGTAATTTGAATAAAAAATAAATATTTTCCACCTTTTTACATGTCGTTATTAACTCTAACACAAACAATATGTTCTCCGTTCCGGAAAAACATCAATTGCTGCTTTTAATAAACCCTTTGTTGTAAAGACGTGTGCCAAAATTCTCTGAAAATTAACGTTATTTCGGGTTAACGTTACAATTATTTTCACCACTTTACGATCATGATACATTTTTTTTAATAGCAATTAAGCTGTATGGTATATCAGGAGTTTTTCCGTTCGCATGCACTTAGGCACATATATACGTAAATGCACGCATACTGCTTTTCTTACGTGTATGTAGGTAACCCGCGCATATTTCCTTTTAAGTCAATGCGTTATTAATCGCATGAAATTTTGCCCGAACAATTTAATTCCATTTTACGAAACTTTCGTTTAAAAAGAAACCGAGCAATTGCAAATGCGGTACATCATTTTACAATGCGATGTGTTATAGCCATGTATACATACTTAACAAGTCTTCTTGTTATTAAACTAAAATAGCGTCATTTAATTCATTAGACACAACGGTAAATTGCATTCCAGTAATACAATTCCAAATGAAATAATTAACGTTATATATATATGTATCCGCGCAAGCTGCTTTATCCGGACCTCGAATTTCGATCACTTTCATTGTCTACATACCTTTGCTATAGGGTAACAGAACATGAGAAGGATAAACAAACGATGGAATATTGTCATATTGGACTTATTTTTAGGCCTTAACATTAATTTGCCGAATTTTTCCTCCTTTTCCTTCTTTCTTATTGAATAATATTTCAATACATTGCCTCTGGTTTTTCCTTTCTTAATGAAATAAAAATGGTTGAATTATTAACTAAAAAATATTAATAAATCGATAATTATTTGGCCTGTATGTAATGGTAAAATTTAGATTACTTGTTTAATTACTTTGACAATTCCATACACATGTAAGTAACTAAAGCGCAAATAATAAATACATTCAATAAGTCAATAGTCTTCCTATGCTCATTTTCCTATGCTCAGAAGTATTAATCCAATTTTCAGATGCAGTGGTTTGTTGTGGTAATCTGCTTGTGCGCTGGAGTAGCAAGCGCAAGAACAGAGGAAGATCAACAAACTTCTTCGACATCGGTTATAGGAATGTCCGGTGTCCTCTCGGAACAATGCTTCTATCGACACGTTAATGAATGCCCTGATATTAAAGTAACTCGATGTGCCTGTAAGAAGATCATCCTTGCCCATAATAATCCAGAAGGCAACGCTGTATTCTGTTGCAACTTGGATATTAGAAACTTTGAGTCTGAACTTTCATGCACAGGTTCTTAGCAAATTATTCTATTATTCTATTTTGGTTAATGTATAGTTCAGTAATGTTGTCTTTATGGCGATCTAATGAACATATCTCTTAAACATAGCATCAACTTTTGAACAAATCATATTTGAATTCTTTATACATTGCACGCTTGCAAAATATTAGTGTAGATCCTTGTCATGATAACGCTACTGTACTTTTCCTACTCATTGTGTAAGGAATTATTGGTGAGCTTTTGTTAAAAGTTTCATTAGTACTGACAATATCTTGTTTTTCTCAGGATTTCCATCAAATATATCTTACATACATATGAGGAACGTCACGTTGGATGTGTTCAATGTTAGTGAAATTAGATGGAGAAGACTAAAATCACTTTCTGTTACCGATGGAAAAATTAATAGGGTGAAAGGGCAGTTTCGTATGATGACACCAACTGTATGTTTAAATCTTTCAAACAATGCACTTATCGAGCTGGAAAACAATTCGCTTACTAGATTGGCTCAACTGACTACTTTGGATTTATCTTATAACAATCTCACGCATCTACCAGCGTTAAACACAATGAACGGCCGCGAATTTTGGCTCGACATCTCAGGTAAGCTGAACAGGATTAATTCTTTTTCTACCAATATATCCCAAGATTATGCAAGGTAGTAACATTGGTTTACTTGATTCAGGGACAAATACACTTTGGTGTCATGATATTTACCAATATATTAATAAAACGGGAGAAAAACAAATAAACTTCAACAGAGAAAATGAAACCGTGTGTTCAGCTAGTAAGACCTGGCATTGGTTTAACACCACAGAGCAAGTTCCCTTAAAGCAAGTTCGATACCTTAGTTTGGTAATAGCTAAAAACAAAGATTATATTTTTAACATATCTTATTACGTAACATAGGTAACAATATCGTTGCAAGATTCTAATCAGATATCTCAAGTTAAAATGTTGTCGTAAATTTGCAGTTGCAAACAGAATGTCCTAAAGGAGATACATGGCAGTGTCAGTGCAACTTTCGAAGATTGGATATTGTCGAAGGTAAACCACCGACTTTGGCAGTGAACGTAGATTGTAGTGGAATTCAAATAACAGAGTTACCTGAAAAGTTACCACGCAATACTATAGCACTGAATGTGTCGTATAATAATGTACGTAAACTTTCTACTCCTTTATAAATATTAATCGCATAGAGAGAAGCAACTTGAATTGACCTTTAGTAAAATAAAAATATCTAATGAGTTAGCATATTCTTAAGTATTGCCATGTATTGCTGCAGATTACCGCATTGGATGATCTCAGTACCAATCCATGTTACGAAGATATAAGAGAATTCTATGCCGATTATAATAACATATCGTCCATAAATAAGCTAGAAGGTTCCAAATTTTTGGACAATTATGCTTTACTTAGTTTACGCTACAATAAAATAAAATCTGTAAGTAAATTGGTGAACAAAATAGTCGACATTCTTCACTACTTTCGAATTATATGCAATGCTCTGTTTTAAATTTTTAGCTTCCAACGTATATTTTAAGCCCCAATACTCATGACAAAAGTTTTATCAGCTCGCGGTTGGTGAAACTTGGCGGAAACGAGCTACATTGCGACTGCAATACAGCTAAATATCTAAAGGTCTGTATGTACTACTTGATCTTCTACGCAATTTCGCATTCATTATCATTCATTATAATATTACATTTCAAATTATCGTTTAGGTATGGTTGCAAACTCGTATATTAGATTCGGATGAAGTGCTGTGCGAAAATGTAAAGGAAAAAGTTGTTGACCTAGAGCCTTCAAAAATGTGCGTTTACCCGGGCGATTGGACTGACTATATTTATTATATTATTGCTACCGAGGTAGTACTTTTAATAAGTCTAATAGCTAAAGTATCTTACGATTATTGGATCTTCAAGACAGCAGGTTACCTCCCATGGCCAGCAAACAAAATGCCAAAATTACCTTGCGATTGGCTATGCGAGACCTAGCAATGTCTATAATTTACTTTCTATTGTACCATTTGACCAAATACGAATGTCAATACTATTTTAGAACAAAACGAAACACGAATAACTGTCGTGTTTCGTTGAAGACACGTGTTACGTTGTAAATATTCTCATGTATGAATGTACTCGTAAGTTCGAACAATATACATTGCGAGAAGTTTCAATTAAGTGGCTATTTTTAGTCAGTCAATTTCATGTACAAAATTAAGGGAAGCAGTAAATATATCAAGATTTTACGGAGTGCCATGTTTCCATTTCTTGTAGCGAAAGAATCGTGTATAAGTAAATTTACAATGTAAATAGCTTGTATTTTCATACTCAGAAAACACGACGTTACCCTTAGCAATCTATTACTGTTTAAGAGCATTAGACTTTAGCAAACGATAATTGATGCTCAATTAATGTAATTAGCGAACTACAAATGTACTTCTTTATTACTTTATATAAAGTAATGTATGAAGAATAATGCATAAAAGGTGTAACAAGATTTAATATAACGTTTAAAAGCAATAAAGATGTGACCTTTCATTTGAATTCTAATGTAATGCTCTTTTCGGTGGATCAAAACCTCTTCCACTTATTTGCAAAATATTTACAGATATGAGAGGAAAGGGGTGCGTGGTCGGGAACTAGTTTATTGTCGGCCTCTTCGTTCGCGCATTTACAATAGTGTGGAAAGAATCAGTTGAGTGTCGCAGTAGTTTATGAATTAAGTAGGAATCTTAAAAGTGGCTGCATTAAAAATGATATTATAGATATGCGTATTTACCAGAGCGAAAAGTCTTTAAGTAATCCGTTTCGCACTAGCGCAAACGCACGAGAGAGGGAAGTACGCACCTATTGTTGTTATGTACATGATATATGTAATTTGTACCATGCTATTACATTAAAGTGCAAAACGAAACAGTAATGAGAAATCTGTGAATACATGTATTCTTTAGTGATTTATAGCTCTGTTGTAATTACACCATTGTACACGGATTCATAGATTGTTAATTTTACTCACGACCTTCTTCTTAACAGGCACGGCAGTGGTGCTCTTATTTCGCTTCCCTGTTTTTCTCTTGACTGAATTTTGTTTACTTTCTCTATTCTTTCTATTTATCTTATTTTTTCTTCTATTGCCATCTTTTCGTTCGTTCTTCGTTCCACCCGCAGTTTCAGAAGTACTAGCTGTACCCGTTCTACAAAAGATCAATCGTGAATTTGATTTATCTGACAAATTTTTATATATTATTTTATTCACCTGCAAATGCAAATAGATACCTTGTTTTTTCTTTATTGTAGACACGCTTGAACTTTGGCACGGTAGATATTTTTTCTCTGCTGGGGGCGCTGCGTTCCAGTTTCCGTCTTTCTTTCTTACCATGTTTTCTCATAGCTAGCATGTAATCAGGAATGTTACATCCAGATTCTCGTATAACGGTAGCAATACTGAAACGTTGTGTTTATTTATAAATATTTACATGGAACACTCCTATAATATTTACCTCCTTAGGTTCGTAGTATCTTGATCGGTAAAAAATGTAATCGCCTTTCCTTTATGTCCAGCTCTACCGGTGCGACCTATTTCAATAAATCAACATTAACCACTCTGTAACATATACTGTTCTTCTTACTGAAGTTAGAGGTACATACCAATTCTATGAACATAAGAAATAGCAGACGTTGGGAAGTCGTAATTTATAACAAGGTTTACACCTTTGAAATCAATCCCTCTTGCCATTAGTTCTGTACATATTAAGATCCATATTTTTCCCTCTCTAAAACAACGAACAACATTGTCTCGCTGAAACGGAAAACATTGAAAGGAACAACAGGTTTGAATTTAATGTATTTAGTAAAAAAGAAGAAATACCTGCGTTTGTGTTCTATCAGCGTGAATAACGTCAACATTAATTCCATCATATATAAGTTCGTTAAATAATTCTTGCGCTCTTTCTTTACTTTGCACGAAAACCAATACAGGCGGTAGCACTCCCTGTATTAACCGATAGTTGTATAGTCATTTCTTAAGTGGATTTAATGAATGTATTCGAATAAAGAAAAATATACCTTTTGAACAATATTTCTGAGTGCAACAAGTTTCCCACTTTCTGTTCCAACAAATAATAGCTCCTGATCTACCAAATCCGCGGCCGCATTTCTGTCATAAACATAACATTCGTAAGTATTAGTTTGTAGAATTGAAACGCAATCTTTGCGATAACGAAAAATTCAACGAACCTGAGACCAACCGTAACTGTTATAAGACCTTTCAAGTTACGCCGACACCACTTGGTCACTACAGGTGTATTAGTCGCGCTAAACATCGCTATCTTTAATTCGGCATTTGTACATGCTTTAGAAATTGTTTCCAATTGATCCCTGAAGCATCTTGTTCCGTCTTCAAATAGTTTATCTGCCTCGTCCACAACTAGCCACTCGACGCTATACAGATTTTATTAAATTTTAGATCTACATTCTGTTTCTATATTCTATGCAAGATGAAGACATGGAGAAGAAGAGTAAATCTAAAAACATGAAAATTGGGTGGCTTACTTGTTAAACGAAATAGCTGGTGGGTCCTGATTCAGTAGGTATATTATCCTTCTTGGTGTAGTAATAAGTATATCTGCGTATATAAATAGAAATATAAAAAAAAGGCATCGGAATGGTTTTTTTCTTGGCACATTTTTTTATATACATTAACCAACCGAACTTCTGGGAACTTTTCGATCCATAGCTGTTTAGCGCTTGATTTATTTTACTTATAATATGAACTCTAAAGTTGCACCCCTCGCTAAGACGTAGGCACTCTCTGTATGTTTGCTTTGCTAATTCTCTCGTTGGGCTCAAAATAACAGCTCTAAATCCCTTCTTTTGCGGCCCACCTAAATCATGAATTATGGGTAATAAAAATGCAGCTGTTTTCCCAGACCCTGTTGGAGCACAGGCTAGTGTTTGTCTACCCTGGTTTAAAAATAATTGTAAACAAATCAATTCTAGTTTATATTCTATTGTAATATCCGATAAATAAGATCTTACCTGCAGCATAACAGGCATAGCTTGCATTTGGATTGGTGTGGGTTGTGTATAACCGCAGTTAATAATATTACTTACTAATCTTTCATTTACACCATAATTCGTTGAGATTTCGGTAAATTTAGAAATGGGTTTGGGTACACGATTACCCGTAACGCTTATACGATGCTGATTTCGAAGTTGGTTAATCTACAAGAAAGATCATAAATATCTAAAACAATGTTACCTTATGAAACTACCTTACTTATACTAGCAAAATGTTTAAACCTTTCTACCTTCTCTTGTTCTAACATTAATTGTTTCTCTTTGGTAAAAGGAACTTCATGGTTGGTACGTCTTATCTTAATTCCATTACTTTTGATACATAGTCCATCGAGCAGTACCACTTTATTAACATCTTCAGTTTCTTTCTCCACTTCGTTGTGCTTACGTTTTTTAGACAATGCTGAATAACTTATGCTCTCAGATGGTTCTCTGCTTGTTTGTTCCTCGTTTAGTATACTTTCAGTTTGCTTCTTAACAAGCTATCGATTAAAAAAAATAGTCATTAAATTGCAGAAATGTACGTGAACTATGTTTCTTACGTCGAACTATAATGTAATGTAACAATTATTATTTCTGAAATACCTGAAATCTTTCAGCATCAGCTTGAAAACGTTTTTTATCGAATTTTACACCAGTCGAAAGTTTCCGAAATAGTTCGTATGCGTCCATTTCTTTCTAATTCTTTCCAATGTCTTTAATAAAACCAGGTTTCCTTGAACTTTTTAGAATTGAGTTCAAATTTCAAACACATGTACATAACCTCCAGAAACTCGAACTCTGATAGAATTGACGAGCATGTGATTCGATTTGAATACATAGTGACATTGTATTGCCAACTTTAGTATGCACAAATGTACATAGAGGAAGTTCTCTGTAGAACATTGGCTCCGCTTGTTTTAAATAATTCACAGCAGAAGTTCTACCGATTGTGAGGAGGGAGGTGTAAACAATAAACAGTTTGATCTATTGATAATGAAAGAAGCATATAAATGGTTAATGAACCGCTTGTTTTTAAAATCTATATAATATATACTACATAACTTATCGATGTTTAAAGTTTTAGTGGAATAAACATTTCTCCTTTTAAATAATATGACATTTATCAATGTCAACATTGATATTGTATAAAATGCTTCTAGAAAGGTACAAAGCAAAAGTAAGTAGCATCTGATGAGAAAATATGCTTAATTGCTTTCGTTACATTGCATATAATTCCATTGCACATTGTACGTAAATTCTGTTTGCTAATAAGTAAAGCAATAAGTAATAATAAGTTCATTGATTATTTTTTTTCTGTTTGATGAGTAAAAAAATTTTTTTTTAATTCCCCGTAAAGGAAGGTCGTTACTGGGAAGTATGTTACAAATGTTACGAAATTTAAATCTACGATACATTTCCCATCACTTTTAGCAATTCCTATAAAACATTTGAAAACATGGAAGGACAATCGTATGTTTCTTGTATCAAATTCAACGGAGTTTCTATTTTGCCACCTATGGTATGAAAAATAATTACATCTACAAACTATGGATACTTCAATTTTACCAACAGCAAATCTTATTTTTTCAGATAACTAAAGAGATGAAAAAAGAAATTTCTGATTACAAAGAAAGGGCAATGATGGTGGAAAAAAGGTTGGCTGCCTTACATATGGCTAAAGAATGTAATGCAGGTATCCAAATGGCAAAAGGAAAAGAAATGTCTAATAACGTTCATTACGAGAAAGAAATTTATGGATTGGGAAAGAATCTTGATGTTTTTCAATACAAAAATGGCAATAATTATATTGAATCCACTACGGATGCTACGGATGTAAATGATGTTTCAACAGAAGCTTTTGAATATTCTGATGAAAATGTAGAGAAAACGTTGAGTTGTAGTAAAAGTTTCAAAGTAGAACATAAATTTGAAGATCAAAGAAATTTAGTTCCTCGCACCGTTTCCAGACCAGGGTCAGCAATCACTAGTAGCGATACAGATTGCTATGTAAAAGAGGCTACTTTGATAAAATCTGGTACCGCAGGAACAGTGTCAGAGATTTGGAAACCACAAGTGCCTAAAACGTTAGACATTATTCCACTCACAGTAACTAAGACCGATTGTAGAGAAAATGAAGGATATCAAACGGGCGATGTAGGTAATGCCGAAAGTACTCCGAAATTAGTACGACAAGGTTCATATGTGTTAGATACTCCAAGTCCAATATTATTAGCACACATGCAAATGGAATTGGCTGGTTCGGCTCATACTTCGTGTTCAGAATATGTTCCGACATCGAATAAGGTTCGGAGAAAAGAATGGAACGTTACAGGGTCTAAAGTTGAATGGGAGTACAAGACCGAAAGCAAAGAATGCATTGCTATGGAATCATCGAAATCCTTGCCAATGCTTAAAGCTAACTCTTGTTCAAATAATGATCGCGTTATGTGCAAATCAATTCCTCTGGAAACAGAAGTGGAATATCCTCTTGGAATGTTCCCAACGGCCAGATCGGCTGACTGTATTCAAGCAATGCTGGCCAAAGAACATAGAGAAGGAAATAACGTGGAAACCGTTCACGATAAAAATTCTATCATAGATACCAGCGATGAACAAGTACAAGGATACGAAACATGGAAAAGATGTAATAGTTCTTCCACTGTAAATGGAGTATGTGAAGGTAGTGGTTCCTTGGTAGATGTAAACGAGCACAATAATCTATCTATAGGTCCCAGTTTGTTGGAAAAATTTTCGGGAAATTTCAAAACACAAGACTCTACATGTAAAACAAAGTCTTCCACACCAGCTTCTGATAAGCTTTTAACAGTTTACAAGAGGGTACAGGATATGCACAAAACACAAATGGCCGAGTTAATGTCTCGACAGCATAGAGAACAAACACTACTTCAAAAGGAATTTGAGAAGCAACAGTTACTTTTGTTGACTGAAATACGAAAATCTTTCCCAGAATTTTCAGTTGGTTTGCTCTCAGAAAATGTTTTGTCCCCGTCTATTAACAACCTTACACCTGCTGCTGACAATGGTGTTAATAATAATAATGCGCAACAAAATATCGGAAATATTGTGGAAACTAATACACAATGTAATAATAAGAAAGTTAGTCCATGTCCACTGGATTATATTTATAACGAAGTGAATTGTGATTATGATCCTTGCCCTAATACAGTTAATCCAACTGACAATGAGGTAGATGCAGATAAAGAAGATAGAAAGACAGATTTGGATGTTTCAAGATATTATGAGGAAAAATTATTAGAAAGCGTTGAGTGCAAACATTCAAATGTTAGTCGAGAATTATTTCCTTTAGATGGTAAAACCATGCACGTACCGATTATTGATAGGACAATGTACAATGTTGAACATGTAAGAAATCGATATTCCTAATCTAACTTTTGTCTCAGAATAACAATGATAAGTCTGACATTGCAGATAAAAGCAGCTAATATAATCAATGCGTATGTAAGGGGCTACTTAGTTCGTAGGATGATGAAAACAGAACGAGTGATCGCTTTAAAGAACACGTACAAGGAAGCTTTGCACTGCATGTTGAAGCTTCACGTCGATGCACCACTTAATCGATCAGAGTTCAATTTCTTACATCGCCTTCAATTGCAGGTAATTGGCATGAGGAATTTTTGTAGGAAAATATATCATACCCTTTTTCTATGGTCGCAAAAAGTGTACGCGTCAAAATTTTCTTTTATTATTCATGTGAATGCATAACGAAACATATTTCTTACTCTGTAGTTCTCTTATTCGTATTAATTTAATGTTAATCGGCAAGTACTAAACGAGTATACAGTAAACTATTCCTGCTTAAAACGCCTTCTATCGTTTCATTGGTAAAAGTGCTGAGACGTAGCGTACTAAATAATTATTATCGTACAATTATCTATAAGTAAAAAGAACTGCCATCAGGAATATGAAAACTTTGGAAACAAAGATATTTATACAAAATTTTGTCATTTCTGAAAGTGCGACGCAGCGTCTATGAATATAGTGGAGTTGTTTGCCCAAAATTCCCAGAAAAGAATGCAAGTAATAGCTCAGGATCGTGAAATCAAGCAATCTCGCATAGAACGTCCAACATCCGCAAGATCCTATTCGTTTGCAACCCAACGGACTTTAGCCAGGAAAAAACTGAAGGAGTATGACTCTGTATAGTAAAATTTATTTTGTTGTTTATAAAAAGCAATTGAATAAACGTTTAAGGTGTAGAATTTTGCTAAAATAAAATAAATCGTTTCATTATTTATTATAATCATTTGTATTAAATGGATTTTGTTGATGGGCTACCATTAGTAGTACAAAATTGGCATTGCGCAACTATTGTTTGCACGTTTGTGAATTGATTGCATTTTATGTATCTAGCAGGTGCTCTGAAATAAACATGCTTCTATGTTTTGCTTTCACATTTATAACAATATTGAGTACCGTGGTTCAAAATCTCACCTACGACACATATGCATATATGTATACATTTTGATTTATGTATCATTGCTTTTCCTATTATTAGGTTGGAAGAATGTCAACGAACTTCGTTTGTTCGTTCATGTTTATCTAGATCTAGGTGTCAAACTTGGACATCGGACATTAAAGAGAGACTTATCTCTTCAAACATTTTATGTAAGCGTCTTCCCTTAATATTTTCTAACGTCTACAAGTTATAGTACCTGCTGGCTTACCTAATCATTGGATTATTTCATTAGCCTAAGTACATGTATTGCTATTGACAAGTTATCAATTGCAGATCATGGCATTAAAAGGAGTACTAGTGCTGGAACTGTAAGGAAACCATGGCGATAAAATTATGATAGTGCCTTATATTATTATTTATAATATAGTATGGCATAATATGATATAATATAATATAATATAATATATTATGTAGATACATTAATTGCAAGTTATAATTTGTAAGCAAAAATTCACTTTGTGCCTGAGGTTTTTTAATAAATTTATTTCATACAAAACTCACACTTACATTTATGTTTGACTCGTTTCATTTATTTTCAATAAACCGCATAATGTGAAAATGGACAAGTTTTTAAAGTGAAGAGTTATATTTACCTAGCATCAATAAAATATAAAAGATGCAACATTTATCGTATTCATACGACCGCTCGTATGAATAAGGAATAAGCAAGCATGCGTATTAGGTATCCCATATGCGATTCGTGTCCGTGACTCGTGATTCGTGTTTCGTGACTCATGACGGAATGAATACGGTGAAGAGTGCAGTAATAACGTAGATACTTTACCTACTTTTGTAACATTTTCTAATTTGTAAATTAAGCAGCAACAATTCATTTCTCGATCAATTATGCTTGCAACACATTTTCCAGTTGAGTTTTAACGAGTAAATCATGTGCGACAATGTGAATGACAATCCTTTCGCTGGATTGTTTTCAACTATCAACGATGCCGTGTCATTCTGCAGTCAGAATCAGGCGAGCACTAGCGAAAATAATACAATTAAGTATACTGCAGGACTCGGCGATGCAAAACTTGCTAATATTTCGAAAACTAGACATACTGGGGGTTCTGCAGATTCCATAGTTACCGAGAGTCAGGTTAATCGTATTCTTGGAGATGTACTTGGAATAACATTGCACGAAACAGAAACGAATATTCATCAGAAACGTGGATTGGTTTTCATTGATGTCGATTCGATCGAACAAGCTGTCTTTGAACGGTTAATGTTGCCTGAACTTCAATCTAAATTAGTTCCTGTTGAGAATAGTCATGAAATTTTTATCGACTCTCACACAGTGGAGAAGCAAGTAGTACCTTATTTATTCGAAAGCTATTGCAGATTACAGCAATATCAAAGTGAATTGGAACTCTTTGATATCTGTTGTAAGATACGTAGAATTATATTGCAAAATGCAAGTGTTGCGCTACAGGAACCGGAATTGTTTCAAGATCAAGAGGTAAACCAACGTGCGCTTACTATTGTAACATATTATGTTATAGCTTATGCCTTGTGGCATAATTATTTGCCTCTGGCAAAGTAGAGCCAAAGTATTAAATTAATTGCTTTCTATGTTTGTAGATTCATAAACAATTTTTCGCATTATGTACAGACGAAAATGGACCTAAACCAGAACTTGTTTCTTTTGCAAATGGTATCGTAAATGAGATACGAGCAGAAAACGAAAAGAACGCTACGGATACTATAGCCGCATCGTTCAGCCCTGTACTTGACATTATTCGTAAAGAAGCAGCAAAAAGTAATCTTGTGCTTTTTCGTCGATGTTGGTTCTCTGTATTAAATCTCTTCTCTTCGATAGAACATTTAGCCAAATTGTTAATTAATCACAGTACACCTAAAACTAACGAAGGCCAAGCTTACGCGAATACATTATTAGGCGAGCTCTTTAGTTTGAGCTGTTTACCAAAAACAGCAGAGGAGCCAATATATTTTTTTGAGAAACCATTGCAGCAGGCAAGTAATGCGATAAAACGGGATAAAAGTAAATAAAAAATGTACATTTGCGGATTGAGTAACATTGTTGTGTATTTTGCATCAGTCTTTAGCTACAGTAGAAGGGAGCATTTGGACTGCTTTGGACGCATTAAATGAGTCTCTCCAAAAGGTTTTTCACCTACTGCTAAAATGCTCGACAGAAGTTCGCCACTTAACTCTAAAGTGGATTGGCACGTGCCTTCACTTGAATGCAAATAGAGGAAAAATGTGGAACACGCAGAACGATATTGGTTTTAGCACAATGATGTGTGTTTCCGATGGATTTATGTTAAATTTAGGGAATGTTCTGTTGCGCCTTTGCCAACCATTTTGCATTAAACAAAACGAGTTTAAAGTGCCTAAAATTGACCCAACCTATTGTGCAGCAGGAGAGGTCAGTTCTTTTGAAAAATGTGCGTGCAAATTAAAATTAGTTTATTTCAAGATGGTACGATATTTCATAGAAATGTAATCCCTAGGAGAACGACCAAGAGGAATGTGTAAATTCGATTGTACATTTAAAAGGCATGTCTTCAGAGACTTGCTTGATACCAACTTTGGAAGGTGTCGTTCGACCACTGGCAAAAACATTTGCTTTCACAACTGAATGCTTTTTCTTGACCCACCGAGCACTGGATCTGGGCTACAGAGTGGTGTTAGATAAACTATTAAGGTGTGTGGGCGAGTTGCTTCGTTTATTACCATATGCCATATCCATTAATAAAATAATAATCCTAAATAAAACTTCGAAAAGTACAATTTTGTCTAAATATTTAGAACAAATCAGGACTTGGTGAGAATACAAAGGGTATATCAAGATGCACAAAGCGGTGGTGGCAGCTCAGAGGTATTGGAAATAATAACTCAACGTATGGAAGAAGAAACGACCAAGTATATATTTCGAATTTTTCAAACTAAACGAAAAAACAAGTTTTATACGATTTGTCCACTTTAGTAAGATATAATACATGTATTTTGGTTTATTTTTTGTTCCAGATATTTATCATTAAGGGCCAGTCTTTTGGTGCCAGAAATGCTAAAACTGTTAGCAAAATTTCATGCGACAACAGCATTCTGGCTGGTGCAAGTATATTTAGATGACGCCAAAGATGGAGAAAATGAACAACACAATTACATTCCCAAAGAATGTAAAGAAGTGATGTTCCCATTGCCCGAAACTGTTCCAGATACTTTGAGGTACATTTGGAAAATATTCTGTTTTCCCCCCGGGTTTTTGCCTTCCTCAGTCTCAGTGTCCAATTGTAATATTTAATCAAGCATTATTTTCCCCACGTAGATGTATTCCGGAATTTGTGGTTGAAAATACCATTAGATTTTTGTATTTGTTGCGCCGACTGAATCCAAATATTTTTGAAGAGCAAGGGCCATCTTTCTTAACACCTATACTAACAGAGGTAAACCAACATATGTTTACTATAGAGAGGGTATGCAGTTGGCAATTTAATATAATAATTGGGTACAATTCGGCAGATTATAGTGTTAATGGAATCTCAACAACGTTTATATAATCCTCATTTACGTGCGCGACTTGCAGAAGGTTTAGAGGCTCTTTTACCTACAACTGACGAAACAATGAGCCCTGTAACACCAAGTTTAGGAACATTCCATAGAGAACAATTATTTATTACCCATCCGCATAGGCAACATGTACGTGTATACAGATTTCATCAACTTGTAAAATACGTCTCTGTTTTCTCGAAGTGCAAAGTTTTACCGTACCATATCGTATGATATATGTCTAGATCGTTCCCAATTTACTTAAAGTGTTTGTGAGTATTGAAATGACCGGACAAAGCGTGCAATTTGAACAAAAGTTCAATTATCGACGACCGATGTATGTTGTTATGGAATACTTGTGGAAACTACAGGAACATCGTAATAACTTTACGTAAGTAGATCGAGGAATATTATCCTGTTCATCAATGTCTTTCCTATATAGCAGTTCAAGTTCCAACTGAACGTTTACTTTTTAGTACTTTAGCGGAAGAAGCAGAAATTAATATGGAAGCTGCCCAGCCTCCATTATTTTTACGTTTCATAAATCTTTTAATGAACGATGCCGTCTTTCTTCTAGACGAAGCACTTTCTAGTATGGCACAATTGAGGCAATTGATTCAAGCAAGGTATTCGCTTTGGAGATATTATTTATTAACATGATGTGCATACATGCGATCTTAATTATTATAGTATAGTTCAATTTCTCTTTCTTAAACAACGAAAAACATTAATTTTCAAATAAAAGGGAAAGTGGAGAATGGAATAAATTACCACAACATGAACGCGACCAACAGGCTCAGTATCTGTTACATCTCGGGATGATTGCTCGATTCGATAATATATTAGGTAGAAAGACTATATACACGTTAAAAATGTTGACCACGGAAATAAAATCGATCTTTTGTCATCCAACTATGGTGGATCGCATTGCGTCGATGCTGAATTATTTATTACTTCAGCTGGTTGGTCCAAATAAAAAAAATTTAAAGGTAAAGAAATTGCAATGGTGTTAAATGGTAATTAGAACTTAGTTAGATGAATTTAGAATTAATCGAAATTTTTGACTGCAGGTCAATGGCCAAAACGAATTTGCGTTCAACCCAGCAAATTTAGTATTAAATATATGTGAAATTTATATAAATCTCAGTCAAAGTGAATCTTTTACTCTTGCCGTGTCTCAGGATGGTCGTTCATATAGTCCAGAACTGTTTAAATTGGCCGATAATGTTCTTGGTAAATATACATTACTACATATCTATCCTTATTTTTTGTTCTATCATTTTAGGAAGTGCAATTCCATGTATATAAATCTCCATGCATTTATTAATAAATTTTAGTTCGCATCGGTGGTGTGGGCATATTGGGGGATTTGGATCAGTTTGCGAAAAACGTAGAAACAGCTGCGAGTCATAAAAAAGAAGAAGATGAAATTTTAATCGACGCACCTGACGAGTTTCTTGATCCCATAATGTCTACTTTAATGACCGATCCGGTTATTCTTCCATCATCCAGGATTACCTTAGATCGACAAACTATTGCAAGGTAGTAACTTGAGCTCGGAACTTTTGTAAAAAGATAATATATCTGATTACTTGATTTACTCTATTAATTGTGTTTAGACATTTGTTGAGTGATCAAACTGATCCGTTCAACCGATCCCCCCTTACGATGGATTTGGTAAAGTCGGACGTTGAACTTAAACGGAGGCTACAGGAATGGATACAGCAAAAAAAGCAAGATAAAGCAAGAAAAAGCGAGAAATTGTCATTGATTATCAAAAAATAAAACTCATTTGGTGAATTGTAACACGCACAGTATGCTTGCCAAGATCAAAATAGTCGTTGGATTAATTAGTAAGAATTTCATTTCTTTCAGATAACGAATACAACAAAAAGAGTATGATCGAATGTTTTACATTGCTTAATTCAATTTCGCTTTTTCCATTAGTCACAGAGGAATATATTTTTCTATAAAAGTTCTCACCGATATGTACAGATAGCAGTTCTCTGCAGGAAGTATCGCCATTCAATAGAAATTTCAGCATTGCCGTTTACGGGAGAAAGAAAACGAAATTGTGTGTTGTAACAATTTGTGTAACGATGTATTTTATGTATAGAGCACTGACAATGAGTTAACCGTTATTGTTACTGTACGATAAGTGTAAAAAGTAGGTGTAAACTTTCTTATACCCAACTGTTTCATTTCTTCGAGGTGAATGTTATAAATATAAACGAATTTCGAATAAAGCCAGTTTCCATTGTTCGCGCAAATAGTACAATTTCAAAGGACTCTTATATTAATTTATTTTCGTTAAAATATTGCAAGTAACACGATATTTCTGTGAAATATGTTTACATTTTCAAACAATCCACAAGTTCATTAAAATCCGTTACAAACCATGAAGATTGCAGTTTAACAGTTTCTCTGATTACATTTCCTCCGTATCCTATGCAGCAAAAAACGATATTATTATTACTATTAAAGAAGATAAGAAAAATTATCTGATCATTTAAGAAAACTGAATCGGGCATTAAGGCAATCGAGGTGTTATACCTATAAATAAATCTGCTACCGAAGCAGTTTCTAAATCTGTTGCGCCGTCTCCAATGTGTATAACAGTTTTGAATCCTTTTTCCTTTTTGAGACGTTCTATTACTTTTACTTTCCCACCATTCTCTGTGGTTGGCTGGCTCTCATCGAATCCTGCATATTCTCCTACATACGAATGGAGAAACATTGTATCATGCTATTTTAAGTTAATTTCCCATCCATGCGCATACCAATAACAACCTGTGAAATAGAATTTAAGTCTATTCGCAAAAACATTCTCAGATGGAACGTGAAGAGATGTGGCGACTGGTTCGATCAAGGACCTAAATCCACCAGATATTAGAAATATGTGCTTTTTCTGAGTGCGTAAAGCGGTTATTAAAGTTCTGAAATAATTCATAATAAGAGACTTCAAGGCATGCGATACAAATTGAAGTATAAAAATCGTTGATTGCTTTGAATTTTTTCCTACTTGATTCCTGGTGAAAGTTTCACTGGATGAGTGTCTAAAAATTGTTTCACTTGGCTATGACTTGGTTTGATAATATTTAATCTTTCCACCAAAGATTCTCGAAACGTAACATCACCACGCATCGCCCGGTTTGTTCTAAAGAATTTTTTAGTTAGAAATTACTCATATTCAAGCGATCATCACGAAGGTTAGAATTAAGAGAAGCAATAATTGTTTCGTATAGCAGGAAGCAAACCAGGGGAAAAGATCTTACAAAGCCGCAACAGCATTTTCTTTTCCACAAAATTTAGCGAGCTCATCGATTCCTTCTTCTTGCGTTACAGTCGAGTCAACGTCAAAGGTGACCGCTTCCGCGTTCTTCCATATCGATATCACCTCGCTTAAGCTTGCCATCTGTTTTGCACAGCGCAACAAGTGGTATGTACGTGCGTCGGCGGTTGAATGTTTTGCTATGTGGAATGTAGCAATTAATAATAAAAATTTGTCCGTAAAAAGCAAGGTAACATTAAAATAACGACGGACATGTATTTTTTTTCGACACACTTGACTATAGACACAGATAAGGAAGTTTTACACGCAAGCAAGATCTATGACGAAATTACAGTATACATACTTCAGTTATATCAACGCGATGTACATATTTCCTAAGTTTCTACTATCCTAACTTTACGAAAGATAGTCATACATGTTTAATATTTCTGTAGAACAAGATACATACTTTCAATGCATCAAACACTTGCTTTGAAATTCAGTAACAGGTAAAGTTAGCAACTATTTTCCTTTATCGTTAGGAGATTAAGGCATGTATATTAATTACAACTGAAATATACTTGAAGAGTATTTCACGAATGGTACAATTGTACGATAGGTGAACTTGATGGTTTTTGGGATAAGAATTTTTCCGAGCGTCATGTTACAAGGGAACACATAAATATCTTGAATACGAGAAAATTGGTTCAGACAATAGTTGTAGCACATCAGGGGGCACATATCATGCTAGCATTTATATCATCTTCAAATGACCTTGAGATGCTCTACAAACATCCAATTCAAGTTTTTAAATGGGACTCTATATCTTTTATTACATATTACTATACATAGGTGGCATCGATATATTTTCAAAACACTACGTACACGGCTTTTATATAAGCTTGTCCCGCAAAAACGATATTATAAACAAATTCAATTGTCCACCCGGTCGGTTTTAATCAATGACGTTCTAAATTAAAGTCGTCAATTCAAGCGACAATCTCTTTCTAGTTTAGGATAGCTTCCGTGTATAGTTACCGTGCTATGTTCAAACAAATATTTAGAATGTTTATAAAAAAATAAACAGCGCATGGAGCATATGTACATCGTTTATTGTCGTATAGCAGCATCCTTTTCCTTCATTTCAAGCACTCGATCATTAATCTAGCGTCTCCAGAAGTCGAGATAATTGCAACGACCCAAAGTGCATTTTCGCCGAATCTTTAATTGTTAATAACTTTTAAACCAGAAATGTTATATTGTTTAAACTGTTGGGGGATATAGCTGTGGTTCTTAGCGGTAATTTAAGACCATTCCGGTTAAAATATACACACTGGAAGCCGAGAAAAATGCAATTGTTTAAATAAACGATGTAATCCAGAAATTTGGTTTTGAAGGCGCGGCAAACTGCGAAAAAGGCCGACAACGCGAGATGGCGCCACGTGTCCAGTTATCAACATATCGTTACCGACAAAATTTGTAAAAATGATTATCTCGGCTCCTGGCGATTGTTTTTTAATAAATGAGGTGTCAAATGAAAGGGAAACGAATAAGCTACACGATAAAAAATACCCCGTTGCTGTAACTATATGCAGTTGGCCGTAATAACAATTTTAATTGTTTAATTGTTTATAACAAATGAACTTCACATGGGATATAGTTCATACCTATTGGATATGGTACCTTATACTTTCAGCTTTAATTTATGTTGTTTGGCCATTGCTGTATCTCTCCAGGAAATGGCAGTAATCGCATTTGTTTATAATTTCTTTAAACAAATTCAATTATCTTGGCTTCTGCTGGGCCGATTTTAATTAACGACATCTTGAATTGAAGCTCTCGGTTCAAGGAATAGTCTCTTTCAAATATAGAACAGTCCGCGTGTATAGTTACTGTGCAATTCTCAAACGAATACTCAAATCGTTTATAAAAAATAAATAACTCTAGCAGCATTCAGATAAATTGTATGTGGTCGTGTAGCAGGATCCTTTACCTTCATTTCAAGAACTCGACGAATATGTTCTCATATTGCCCCGATACAAAGTTCTGATTATCGGCAGAAATTTTCTGCAGAAACCCAGACATTTAAGTTCTCGTAAATTCCTGGAATGTGCACTGAGTACTTAGATTGTTTCTGACGTAGGCTTATTTTTACATGTTTCGCGCTTTAGAACTTTGCAATTGAAAGTCCTGCCGCGGTATTAATTGAACACGGTAGTATCAAAAGAGTTGCAAAAATATACAACGAAAGATACAGAGTTCCATTTAGAAACTTGACCTTAATGTTCATAGCGCTACAACTTTTGCCCGAAGATATTTAACTGTTGACCCTTAAATCGGACTTGAGTACATATACGTATTAAATATTTAAATATGTACACGTGCGTAGTGCGAGGCATGTTGGATAATCAGAAAGCTATCGTTTGATATCTCTGGTATTATTCCCATTAATATATAGATAATACACATATCAGGGTGCGGCAGGATAGAAAGAAAAGAAGGGGACAGAAAATGAACAGAAATGGCAGCATATTTATCGGGGAAAAGTTACGTATATGTACATATATGCATGTGCATGAACCCGTTAAACGAAGTGGTGCGCTGTGGTCAGTTACTTATACGAATTTATTAGGGATCGACGAAGAAGGTGCACGAAAAAGGGTAGCATGGAGCAGAGACGGAAGCCACGTATTCCGCGACGGTTTTCCCGCGAGTGGTGCTGGTCCAGACGGAATTGGGGCGCGCGCACGTTCGCGCAAGTTCGCGCGCGGAGCGATCAACCGAACGATAGAAAAATACGAAGGGCAGTCGCTCGCAAGCCTCGCGATTCATCGGGCGATTGGGAACGGTCGCGTGAGCCTTCATGTTCTGATAAAAAAGGATGATTCTCGCGTTACTCGAATCGTTTCGACGTGAAAAGAGAGAAGAATCTTTGGAACGATCCGAAGGATCAACGCGTACTCGTGACGTAAATTGAGAGCGGGGAAAGGAAAGGACCCGGGGAGAGGAAACAGAGAGGAATCGTGGAAAAGTGTACGGGGGTGGAGTACAAGGAGACGCGACGAAAGGACGGTCGTTCCAAAGCGCGAGACCGCAAGCGCATCCGTGCTGAAATTCGCGATGCGTCGATCTTCCGCCATAATTTGCATAATCTCGTTCGCCCTAATCGATCTATTGACTGTGGTCCAAGGGGAGAGCTCCTTCCGTTCGGAAAGAAAGGAGGATGCGTTTTGTCGTCCATTCCCCGGCATCGTTTTGAACGAGAATAAAATCGGCAGATTCGATAACGGCAGTTTAATACACGATAAAGTAATGTACCCCTCTGGCTCGTATCGGGTGCTCGGCAATCGGACGTATGCATGCGTGTGCAATTTACGAGGATGTTTGAAGAAGTGTTGCAGGCGAAACGAGATCCTAGGGGAGAGCGATCGGCCGAACTGTACCCGTTTACCAGGCGGGATGCACGCGCCCGATCTTGTCCTCGAGCAGCATCAATTGGCATCCGAGATTCAAGGAATTTCGGGAATAAGCGATCTGTTCGTTCTCGTGGAGGACATGGCGTGTCTCGAGAATACGTTCAAGTACATACTCGAACCGGAACGCTACGAGGAAGACGCGTTCGTTCTGCAAGCGAACGGCACGCTTCGCACTGTGTCCAACAAATTCCCGGCGTGGACGTACTGCCTCGATTGGAAAGAATCGTTCGAAAAGATCGTCGCCGTAGTTTGCCTGTCGGCAAACGCATCGCTGGACGAGGTTGAGGAACAGCAGGAGTCGTTCCAGGTCGGCATCATAGTCTCCATTCCGTTCTTCTTTGCCACTTTCTTCGTGTACGCGATCATACCGGAATTAAGGAATCTATATGGGAAAACGCTAATGTGTTACGTGGCGTGCCTGATACTCGCCTACACGTTCCTCGTGCTGGCCAAGTTGTTGTACTTCCAAGGCATCTTTTGCACCGCTATAGGTAAGCACTCTCTCCGGGTATGTACTCGTCACTGTCTTTCCCCGCGTTAGCAACGCGTTCTTCTTCGACGCGACGGCGCACGGTGGTGCCATTTCTCGAAAAGCTGGCCAAATTCAATTTTTGAAGTATATAGCAGCTTTTTTTAGTATAGCAGATTTGTTGTTTATATATCAATGCATCAAATGCCGCTTGAATTTTTTAAATATATTCATTGGTTACTGAGATATAGGCCTTCAAAGTTAACAAAATTTCATGCTCCTTCATGTCTTGAAAATCTGAGCTGGTTAAATAAATCGGAAGGGAAAAGGACATGTTATTCACCGAAATTCACGTTGGGCCAAGTTCCTTGATATAAAGCTGCATGTCAACTATGATATCCAGTTGAGAAACTTTGCGCCTTTTTGCGCATTTTGAAGATATTCAAATTTAAAGTATCAAGTAGGGGTATTTACGGTCAGTCCCTCTAGAACATAGTGGCGATATGTCGTGCAAAGGTTTGAATATGGAAAATTGAATATGAGATAAAAAGATCTACCGAAAACATTAATACAATAATAATAAATAAGTAAATAAATAATAATAAATAAATAATAACCAAAACATAAGAATATCCATTTTTATGAAAATCGTGTGAAATTACGCATTTTGGCCAGCTTTTTCAGAAATGGCACCACTGTGCGGCGTATCCTTGGTTCGGTATTCGCATGACTTTTTCCTGCATCGCGATTCGCAACTCAGAATTCATTCGGTGGAGTGTATCGCGATGAATACGCGTCGGCGTAAACGAAGACGATCTCGACGGACCACCAGCCGTTCGATATATGTACCTGTTGCTCCGAATCTACACCACGTGGGCGAATCGCCAAAATCGTCGATCCCCGATAAGCTTTTACCGAACTTCTGATTAATTCTCGCTGATATAACACTGATGTGGATATGTTCATCGCGGAAGCATTCAAGTTTCCAGGGTAATGGAAAATTCTAGAATCCGGCACTCGAGTTTCATTCGAGGAATCCAAGAAGCTTCCCTCCACCCTTAACACGCGGGAAATAAATCTTTCTGCACTAATAGTAGAATGCATAAGAGAAAGAGAAAAAAAGAAACAAATGGGAGGAAAACAGAGAGAAGGTGGGAAGGGGACTAGAAATGAATAGAGAGGCGATGGAAAAAGTAAGGGAAGAAGAAGGAGATACGATGGAGGGGATAATGAAAAGAATTAGGGACAAAGTCGAAGAAGCCGAAGAAGAAAAAAGGAAGAAGAAAATTCATGAATCGAGATATAACGAAGTATCCATATAATAGAATAGCCACGAAGCAAAATCCGGGATATCTAAAGGAAAAAATGAACAGAAGAGAGTAGATGCCTAACAGCGAGGTTTACACGTGGAAACGAAACCAAAGGGGACAGTATTGAAAGAAGAGAAAGAAGCCGGAAGAGATGAACGAAACCAAAGAAGGAGGGCAATCAAAATGGGAGAGGGTAGAATTAAAGAAATTAGGTTTAGGCTAGAAGTGAAAAAATGCGCAAATATGGAAGTCACCCTAAGCCGGAATGCAAGGGTTACAATAAATAAATAATCAATCTTTCTACCGCGCCGGGCTGACGGACGGACTGGAAAAAAAACGTGCGAAGAGAGGGACGCGGTTGTTATCCAGATTTTGTTAGAGAAGAAGAAAAGGGACGAAAAGGAGAAAACGCCGGTGGCACTTGGTTGGTTGCAAAGCGACGCAGCGACGTGGAGCTTGCCAATCGTCGTGCCGTTTCCGCGTAACGCGATAATTCTTGCGGTCGCTTCGATTCCGGGCGAATCACGATAAACAGTCGGACAGTAAAAAGCCAAGTGTAACGATGTTTCGTGTTCGCCGTGATCGCTGGTCGATCCTCGCGATCGGATTCCTGTCCTTGCTGCTCGTTCGAAGTGCACCCGATCCACCCACGCGGTTCAACCGCGAAGACGGCATGACCGTCACCCTCGGGTTCAACGGCGGGGAGAGAATTGCTGTCGGTTCGTTGATGGCGCCGAAGAACGATTCTACTTTTGCGACACGCAGCGCAGGCGAAGGGAAAGTCAGCGTTCCCCTGTGTTGCCCGTACGCGAGTCGTCTAGCTAGCAATCGATGCGTCGAAACGAACGGAACCTTTCGTTTCCCGCCCATTTACGATTCCCATAGCCTGACGCTGCTCGATCAAACGCCGGGCCGCGAGGATTTTCATTTATTCACGTGGGATCCATGCGAGAATCGTCAGCGGTACAGACTCAGCCCGAACGAGTATCCGGAGGACGCGTTCATGCTTCTGGATAACGGTTCGATTTACAAAGAATTCGAGAAGGATGTTATCCCAACGACGGACTACTGTCTCGGCATCGTCGACGTCGACGCGTTCGACGTGATCCTTTGTTTCGACTCGGCCGAGCAACCGGAGAACGAGGACGGCTCGACGAAGATCGCGGTGGTGTTTCCAGTGGGACTGATCGTGTCGGTGCCGTTCCTCTTCGTCACGTTTTTCATCTACACCGTGCTACCGGCGCTGAAGAACATGCACGGGCGAACCCTTCGTGGATACGTTGCTTCCCTGCTGGTTGCCTATACGATACTCGCGGTCGTTCAGATGACTCCGCAGGATCGGATATCGGACCCACTCTGCATCGCATTCGGTATTCGTTGCACATTGTACATGTGTATCATATTTTTACTCTCCCCGATCCACCACTATGTGAGACTAATTTTAGAGTAAAATTGCCCAGCAATGTTAATACTCGTATTTATTCGTAATAGACGCTGATACTCCAATATTCTGCGGATTTCCCACCCGATTACCAGATTCTTGATTAGATTTCAAATGGAGTCGCACGGACGATCTTCACCCTTTCACTGCGGCAGACTTTGAGACGCACCAGCCGTACCATACGGTGGGAATTCATTCGCGACGTACACCGAGAACGGTGAAACTTTTCGTTAGGCGTGCATTTCTGAGAAAGTATATTCAAATAATCAAACCACTGAATTCCACTACATTGAAGCAATATTATTTATTTCTTTGTTTTCTGCATTGAATTGCAAGCCTAATTTCAGGGTATAATTAGTCAGTAATGTTAATACTCGTATTTATTCGTAATACACGCGGATACCCCAGTATTCTATGGATTGCTATTCGTACGCTCTCAATGCGGGCTCGTTGGACCCACGACGTGTTATTTTAATCACAGTAGCCTCAGCAATATTTCAATAAAATTTGCAGAACGAAATAACTAGCAATAAAGAAGTTTTATAGTTGCATTAGTGTTGTCTCACCGATACGTAGGTATCAAATTTTTAAAAAGGCAAAGTTATCCCTACACTCTAAGTAATCGCAGCCGGTCCCGAGCTGCGATCCCTCTTCAAGAAATTACTGTAGTACGTTCAAAGGCCTGCTTTACGGCACCCCCAAATGTAGGCAACCCCGTTCCGGCTTGCATATCGGCATCTCGGTGACATTTCCCAGACGGGCATGCTAGGCGCTCCGTACCCTCGGATTTTCTTTTCGCACGCCCACGACGTCCTCGTGCATACCTATGTACGCGCAATCTATGTTCAAAACTTGGAAAAACATATTTACGTTGCATGACCGATTCTGTTTCAGCTTTCGTCATCCATTTCTCTTTCTTGGCCAGCTTCTTCTGGCTGAACGTTATGTGCTTCGACATATGGTGGACCTTTGGGTAAGTACAGTTGCCGGGCAATCGCTGCGAAGTACATGTATGTCTCGCGAGCGTTCTTTCAATTATTATTGTACAGCTTGTCGACCTCATACTTTCAGACTCATTGTCAGTTCGCTGTACTCCGAAATTCGTCGATGACGTCGGACATGTCGGGGCGCGACGTAATTTTCCTGACGGAACGCGTTTTCGCTTAATCATTGAGAACATATTCTTCGGTGGAACGTGCCGTGAGCCACGTTACGAGTGCTACGCGTTATTCTCCCAGCCGATGAAACTCGATAGTTGACCAACGACCGGGAAAATTGATAGCGGCGTAACGCGAATTAATATCCGGTTCGTGACGGCACGTGTACACTCTGCAAACATTCTTAAATTAAGTTCGATCGGTCCACGGGGTAAACGATGCTTCCTCCCTCGCCCACTCTCTCTCTGTAAGCGATACAATGTACATTGTACGTACGATTTCGTTCTGCATCGTGGTCGGTGAGCAACTATAGCGAGGCGCTTGTCCATTTCGATCGATCGTGTACTTTGTACAGGTATATGTATAATCTGTCCATACACGAGCATACAATCCGGAATTAACGACATATGGTTCGCGTGGTAAACCGCGGTATGGAAATATGTATTTATATTTCGAGTGAATCGAAATTGTCCACGTTCGAAGCAATTCTCGGATATTCCTCGTTCGTCAAACTTATCGTAAGAACGAACGGTGAAAACATTCGCGTTTAATAGCTTGGATGTGCATTTCTTCTTTTAAAGATAAAAAACAGTATCTTGTAAAAGCAAGTGGATAGAAGGGGTCACGATCGCGTCTCCGAGACGGAGAGAAACGTTCGTGGACGCGGCAACGTTTTGCCGAAACGAATTGTTCGAAAAATTCGGGATCTACTTATGTATGTATTTGCGAAGCACCAGGTGTACATATAGCAAACAAATAGTGACGTATCGTCCAAACAAATCTCGAAAGCTGAGAATCTCTGACGCCGAGGCCAACGCCGACGCCAATATCGATGCCAATATCGATTCCAATATCCAACGCGTTACCGAGTTGTTTCGAAGTTGTTACGAACAGTGAAGAGGTCGATCGATTACTAAATCACGCATGCGATCAAGAAGAATCATCGATCGTTTAGAAACGCCTCGCTGTTTTTCAAATTGCCCGATAGATTTGTATACGTGCGTGCAAACGATATCTCGCCGTTTTAACGTCGCTCTCTGTTGATAAAGCTATTTCGTCGTGACACGCCGCAGACTGGGACAAACGCCCAATCCAGGTGGAAAACAATCATAAATCGTTTTGCGATGAAATTTCATTTTTATACTTGGAACCTGGTTTTCTAGTGTTTTTAATGTTAAAAAAATAAATTGCATGCATTAAATGCACGGTTTTTAATTTATTATTTATTTTGATTTTTCAAAATTTAATTATTTTAATTTAATAAATAGTTTCAAAGCGAAACCTCTTGGAGCTTTTCAGTCCTACTCTATAAAAGTCAGGTAAACGGCATAAAAAGAAATGCTTTTAAAAAACGTCCAATAATTACTGTAAAATTTATATATTGCTATGTGAATATTCACTTATGCTAATATACTCCATAATGCATAGAAGTTTAAGAAACGTTACTAATTCCTGTCATACAATTTTCTTTACAGCGATAAATAAATGTACGATTTGGTCGTGATCAGGTTTTGCAGTTTTCAGAGGTTGACTTCCATACTTGGATAATTACTAAAACAATTATTATGACCATTCTTAGTGTCAGTAAACATGACTTAACAAGAATAAACGAAGATACGGCCGTTTCGCGACATGAATTCTTTCCACCTAGATTGACTGTTTGTCCCGGTGTGCGCCGCCCCGATGCTCTTCCCAACTTTCGATTGTTCAGATTTCGTTCGCGATAATTCAACAATCCCGTCCCCCATAGCCGCTACCGGTATTTTTAAACGCTCCGCGAATAGAATAATATTGGCGGGAAGAGGGAATCGCGTGACCAGGATGTCACGCGCGAAGATTCTAATGCGTTTTTACGACGATGCGTGAGAGCCGGCAACGAAATATCATTTGCCGCGACCACCGTCGTTAATACGATGGATAGTCGTGGCTCTTTTCGTCGGCCTGTTCGTGCCGCCAAGCCCTTTTTTTTCCCTCTACAAATATACATAAGTGTGTGCGAGTTTAGCGAGGGGTGTGACCACGTGTGCGTATCCGCGTACCCTTATTGCCCTTGTCTCTTTGTTCGGCGACCTCGATTAACGTAATACGGAGACGTATATACATATGTACATACAGCTATGTGGCTACAGCGAACTGTGTGCCACGAAGAACCCCTTAAACTCGAACGGTGTGTATCGCGATATTCGCCGTCGTATCCTTCGGCAAACATGCCTTATCCGTTCGCAATTTACTCTCGATGAAATCATCCCACGAACGAGCAAACCTCCACACGCCTTCTATACCACCGATACCACGTCGCTTTTTATTAGTTTTATCTTGCTGCTTTTCTCGCGACACCTCGTTCGAATGGGTCCAATTAATCAATGGTCCGTGATTAGGAGCGCAACAGGCAGGGAATAAATGTTTAACGTGCGTTGGTACTCGGGCGAGGCCCCAGTATGCTCGGTAATCCGTAGTCGTAAGAAAAGAATGGGAATATCTCTGTGTCAGCCATGAACGAATCGCGTAATATTTTTCAGGGGTTTTCGATCGCTTCAGGGCAGCGTAAAGCAAAGGGAGCGGAAGAAGTTTTTGATGTACTCGATTTACGCCTGGGGTTGTGCAACGTTGCTCACCGTAGTCTGCGTCATTATGGACTTTCTTCCCGACATACCGCAGCACTTTATCAAACCGGAACTCGGGAGGCAAAGGTGCTGGTTCACAAGTAAGTCATTGTGAGCACCGTTCTCGGTACTCTCAAGATTCCCCGTCTAAAGGAAGTCTCCAAGGTCCGATTCGAATCTGAAACGCGTCTATCGCGGATCCAAATTATCCGATTGCTGTATAATATTCCAGCGGACAAGGCAAAGGCGATATACTTTTACGGACCTATGGGCGTCACCGTCTTTTGCAACATATGTCTCTTCGTCTCGACGGCGTTGAAGATCGTGCAGCACAAAAAGGACACGGCTCATCACTTGAAAGGCGCCGACAGTCGAAGGCACGACGACAATAGGCAATGGTTCGTCCTCCTTTCTTTTTCTAATTTCATGAATATCAAATTACTTTTACACGCCCTCGACTTGCAACCGCTCGATTTCTTCAATCATCGCCTTTCTTATTGCCCGCCCGCGGCGAGAAAATTATTTTCGGATCTTCTCATAGAACGCGCAAAGCAAAGCTTTTTCCCATGCTTCGATTTGTTATCATAACGACGGAAGGCGGGCTCCTTTCGAGCAACAAATACTTCCGTCTCGTTGTAGTCGTGTACGTTCTTGAGGTGGGAGTCGCATGCACGCACATACACGCGCGATTCTATATCTACACATACATGTATGCAGTAGTGCGAACAATCTTTGAAACACGTGTACAGTTTTTTCAAACGTGTACACGTATCACTGCGGGAAATACGAGCATGCACGCGACATTTCAAAATACATACATCCACAATGTTCCGTTTGGAAATATTGATGCGTTTGATCCAGGTTCAATCTATATCTGAAACTGTTCATCGTGATGGGAATTAATTGGTCGATGGAAATAGCATCCTGGCTTTGCAACAATAAACCGGCATTCATTTGGTACCTTACGGATCTAACGAACACCCTGCAAGGTGTAATCATTTTCTTGATCTTCGTTTGGAAGGACAACATCCGACGACTGCTCGTCAAGAGATTTGCTTGTCGCGAGAGCAACATCCTCTCGAGAAACTCGACCCGAAGCGCTTGTCACAGTTCGGCGGCCTCTCGTACCTGCATGACATTAGCAACGCCGCTACAGGAGAAAAGCATCCCATATGCGAACGAATCTTCTAGCGGCAGAGCAACACTCGATAATACCGATTGATCACGATCGCATTTTACTCGATCGCCGGGTAAACTGAAGAAAAAGAAAAGGATACTTCGAACTACAAATTTCAGAGAAAATGTATTGCACCTATTACGTGTTACTACGTGTTCATCATTGGACCAAAAAATCGAAGAGCATCTAGTCATTATCCACAGGTTACTGCTCCAACCGGTCGAACTGTACAATCGTAAGGGGCGGTAATAATGATGTTTATGCCGAAACATAATGCAACTTCGAACAGGGATGCGTAGAATGGTGTGTTACGAAGAACGCATTTCTCTTTTCTCATAAACGCTCGCGTGTAGCGGTAAAAATTTTATTCGATGTTCGATATTATAAAAGTTTCTCGACATGTGTGCTTTCTTCTCAGCTAAAAATCCAACAAAACCGTGTAAATGATGTACTTCAAAATGTATATTGTCCGCCATCTTTACCAAGTTTGACATATGAAAGATTTGTACACTTTGTTTACGTACACATATTTCCTCCTAATTAAACATACATTATAGATAATACATTGTACATTACTTTACTGTAAACCGATCATTAAAATATAGTACAAAATAATTAGCATCTAAAGTAGAGCAACGCTACACTTATTCATTGAAATATTATTTACTAATGTAGCAATCGTTTCTCCTTTACCATTTTACTGTTAGTCAAATGTGAGCTCTAGTCTTCGGACGAAACGTTCGCACCGCCGCGCTTTTCTTTCCCCCGATTCAAGCATACACATCTTCACGGTCAGCTCCGACACCTTCCCCGTCTTCCAAGCTGGAGAAATTTAAAAAGTGCGCCGGTCTGTGGATCTCGTGATAGAATTCCTTTGGATTTGCCAACTGTAGTTCATATTTCATGTTGGGATCGTGTCTGACACCTGGGAACGACGAGAAAATGCATAAATACATTGCAACTTGCTGCATCGCTGATCAACGAAACCAAACGAAATGAAAAGAATAGACAATCTGGCCTTACCCATGAAATTGTAGTTCCATGAACCTTGACTGGGAACCATGAAAAAGCCGAGGAAACGATCGGATAACAACATCTGCACCTTTTCGTAATGACTGGGTAGGTAACCTTTAGGATTATTTCCCTTGTCGGTATTTTGCTTTCCCCATTCGAAGCCGCTGCAAAATCGAGACACAATGCGTTCATACGATACCGCACTCATAAACATCGTGCTGTCGTTAAAGGAGAAATACGAACCTAGGTGTTAATTTGTAGGCTGTAAGGGAACACGAGCCTGGCGTGAAACTGCAAGTGATAACGATAGTCTTTTCCCCGTCCCAGATTGGATTTTCAGCCATTACTCGAGCATGCGTTGATATGTCCTATCGAGAGCGCGGTAAGTAAGAATGGATCGGAAAATAATAAAACACAATAACATATACGACAGTATAATAAAACGAACCTGTGGCGACAATTGCGGCAACTCGTTAGGTTGTGTGTGGATCCAGCCGAGCGGTTCCATCTCTTTAAGATACTGATGATTTGGAAGAGTGTTTGGCAGGTGGACCGTTTGATGAGTTCCCCATTGCGGAGCCATAACTATACACCTTATTTCTTTAACTTGTGGATTATCTGGCGGACTAATTCCATACAGGTATCCTGCGATCTATACGTATGATGAAAAAATTAACGATTATTATGTTTCGTTCTCGAGGGAGCAAGCATGCGACGAGTGGAATATACCTGTGCTCGTAAATCCGAGATAGTAACAAATTTCTTGAGAACGTTCTTTGGTAAGATATAAGTGTAACCGGTCTCCTTGATGTCGTCGGATGATACGTATATATGGTTGGTCCGGAGATGCAAATTCGTAGCGGAAATTGCTCGAACTCGCCATTCAGTTTTCGAGCTGAACGTCTGTGTTTCATAATTGGACGTGGTTGCTGTAATTATTTCGTCCCCGTGTTTATTTACTGTCCTCGTTGTTGTAGCTGTAAGCTGCGATTGTTCTTTCGTTTGCTTTTCTATTTCGGCGATTTGTTGACGCTGGGCGGACGGTGCACTAATTTCCATGCCCAAAATGATGTCCCGAATTTCCGACTGTGTCAGTGACGCGACATTTACGCTGAAAGTAACACGATATTAATAATTTATTGCACTTTCATTCGTTTCTTCCTTTGAAAGACCTCCAAATCGTTGCACTTACTTGTTCTTTTTACCGTAATCGGCCAAAATTAGATCCTTTAATTGCACCTCGACTTTGATCCATTCGTCGTCGGTCAAAGAAGGCCATATATGATGGGGTTCCGTTATTGTTGTTTTGTCAGGTTTCAGAACCACTTTCGTTCTTTCGGTGTTAACGTGTAACGCTCGAAGGATTAAGATTAAACGCGAGAAGGCCTGGTGTATAAAAAAAAGTTGTTGAATAATATAAAATAATATGCTACGTATACGTAGACCAGGGCTCGGAATTAAGTGAACTTTCGGGCCGATTTTCAGAGGCAACGCCCCCTTTCTCCGGCCGCACGTCTTGGCCCCCGCGATCGCCCTGCAGCTCGGGGGTCCTCAGGCTCGTAACCGCGCGGGTCACATTAGGGCGATACTCGTATCAATAGGATTCCACATGGTCCCATATTCCATATCCTGCGGTTCATATGCTACGCGCCTGAAGATCTTCGAGCCGATTGGTGATCGCGGGGCCAAGACGCGCGGTGGGAGAAAGGGGGTGTTGCCTCTGAAAATCGGCCCGAAAGTTCACTTAATTCCGAGCCCTGACGTAGACGATACGTATTTACACGTATTTGCAAGAGCAAGAGCAAGGAAAAGAACAAGGAGAGAAATGCAGCCTGGGGTAGTTACCGTATACGATGATATAGTTTTCAACCAGTCATCGTACAGGTTGAATAACACCATTTGTGGTTCCGTTGCCTTCAAAATTAAATCGCCAAACTTTTCGACTTTCAAGCATGCTTGGAATGGTAACTGAAGCTCCGACCCCTTGATAACGATGTTAGGGAAGTCGAGTAAATGTACTTCCAACGGATCCAACATTCCTTTCCTGGTTACTATAATCTGCTTAGGTTGTTCCTCGACCGGTAAAGATCGAATAAGCGCGGCCACCTCTTCGGCAGTTTTCCATTTTGCCAACTACAACAGCAGAATAAATCGATCACGTTCGCGATTGACGAATTCGCCTGTTTTTCTAAGGGAATCGGTAGTTGCACAGGTGCAATATATTTTACGTACCTGACCGAGACGCTTTTGGCCAGCCCAGACGGACGTGTGAATAATCTTTAAAAATAATTGACCAGTTCGAGGATTGAAAATAAAGATCGCGCCGTTTATGGGCTTTGTAGTTAAATTACCCTCGAATGTCTTGTGAATTGTAACACGGTAAACGTTAGTATCGTCGACGAACCTAAGAACGACATTCGGTTGGTTATTCGTGCTTCCAATAATTATCAATAAAAACGTATAAGAAGAAACATGTATATGTGTGTGTGTACCAGATGATTTGATTCGAAAATAGTTCTCCATAATTTTGCGAAGATAGATACGGTTCGGTGGGCTCCGATGAGTAAAGTTGCAATGCTTTTCTGATACGTTCTCGCAGTACGTACAAAGCAGGATTAGCCTTCATTATCTTTGCCATCGCTTGCTGTATTAGAGGCTTGCATCCAGGGAACCAGTTTCCATAAGCACTAAGAAAGAAAATTTACGTATTTGTGAAACCCCCTTTAATGCGAGATCCCGTTGAGGTAAAACATAATACTCGTTTTGTTACTCGTCGATGTACATATTTACCTGTGTAAATTATACGCCAAATCGATGGCAATTAGTAAACCTGTCGGCGAAGGATAAATGGACATGTTATCCGTCGTATAGTCTAAGAATTTCGCCCTGGCATATCTCTCGATGTCGTGAGAATCGTAATCACCCCACCGAAGTTGCACATCTATCCAATATTTTTGCGTGGTGGTGTTATCCATGAGATCCCTGTCCGCAAATGCAAGTTTGTTAGATAGAGAAACACAATATTTGTATTACAGAATAGTCGCTTACTTCGAGTCCGCGAGCAACGATGGTCTAGAAACGTTCCACTTGTACGCAGAGAAAAGTAAAATATCGGCGCAAGACGAGTTCATCTTGTACGATTTCCTAGGATGAATGGTCTCTTTTTGAACAGTTTCGATTTCTAGCGCATCCAATTCTTGATCAAAAACTTGACACAGATCCATTACGATCGACTCGTGCACTTTTTGCCACAAGTGAGCGCGGAATATTTGAATCAGGGAAATCTTCAACGTGGGAATTTTGCCGTGCATAAATATACCTGTCAAATCCAATTGTACCTAGTTGAAAAGAAATGGATATAGCCCGTGTCTAGATATACGCATCAACTTGCAAAATAATTCTTAACATCATCGTATACAACATATAGGTGATTTTTTATAGTTTACCTGAAAACCAACATACACGTTGGCTCTGTTAATGGTCGGCGACCACCATAGGGTGAATCGACGATTGGGAATTTGATTCAAACCCGATCTTTGAGCGTTAGTCAGTTTTTTGTATTTCATAGATTCTTCGAATCCAGATGCCTTTTCCCTACGCAAACGAAAGAAACGCAGCAACAAGTATTAGATGCTTCAGGCCCTTGCTGGTCCCGGTACTTAATCTGTTAGTTCGATGAATAGACAAAAGATCTTACCAAAACAGACCTTCCCAAGTTGGAAAGTACGTTCCCTTAAAGAGCGTATGCTCTAATATGCCTTCTACACCGCCCAGTGCCTGTATCATGTCCGTCCTGTAATTGTTCAAGTTCCATAATTTTCCGTCGTGCCGTTGATGAGTCCACCAAAATGGATTCTGTTTCAAGACCTAAGCGAAGAACATAGACGAGATTGTTACCGAGATCTACAATGAAAATGTACGCGCGTTTTATGTGGAGCACAATCTGACAACCTACCTGATACTGCTTAAACTCTGTGCGTATTCTCCAACCCTTGTCGTATGCGAGAGTATGTCTGTCCTTTTGAAACAGTGTGTTTATTCTAGGAATACCACGGTCCCAGCTGTCCTCCAGATCTTCCAAAGTAAGCCTACGATTTTGTGCATTGGCTTCCTGTCGTTTCAACGCATACTCCGCCCATACTCGCTGCGAATCTATAAACTCGGACTCCCAAGGTTGTATGTACCTGTACAAATTTGGGATCAGCTGATCTTCGTCGTGGCTCATACCGGAACGGAAATGCGTGATACCAACGTCGGTTTGTTTCGACCATCGTAAATCGGACTGAAAGAAAATTTCACCCTCGTATTTGTGCACTGTATTTTTTCGAACACGGTTATCGTAACGAGTCATTTACCTGCGGTATAAGCACGTGCCCCATTGATAGCATACCAAGGCCGCCCAACTCTTTCGGTGTGTAAAAAACTACGGGTGGAAATCGGGAAGGCATTTTCGAATTCAGGCCAATCTTAATACGCGTTTGTATTTTGTTTTCGCATTTAACTAGTAAATCGAGAAGCTCTTGCGTGTTCACCACAGCCTCGCGGAAGTAAGTCATCAGCCCGATCAAAGCTGTATTCCATTTATTAACGATCTTTGTAAAGGTTGTCGATCCAGAAGCCATAAGAATTTGCCGAACTCTGTTATGGAATCGTTGCAGACTTTCGTCGTCGACCCTTAGGAAACACTGTGCCGTCCTTTCTTTCGTAATTTCATTTTGCAAATTCCACACGCCATCTCTGTGCGTAAACTCCTCGTGGGTTGTTCGACATTTCGGCAAGATTCTGCACTCGAATCCGCTCATATTGAATAGCAAATTAGGATTATCTTTACTATACACACTGACGAAACTGTTTTCCCATTGTATCGTGGTCGTTGAACGGGGTAACCGATTTTTTATGTCCCAAAATACAGCGCGCCCTCTAAAAATCAAGATTCACGGTTAATCATCAATGTAGACGTTCATCTCTTAATTCGAAAAAATAAATGTTCACGTACAAATTAACATCGTGCTTCATAAGTCGCATCCGTGCATCTCGGGGCCAACATTTTTTATTATTATATCCAACGATGTTTTCGTTATTGGGATCTGGATGTTCAGTCAAATATCTCTGAATCAAATCTCTTGCTTCGTCGGCGGAGAATCTATCGAAATCAACGAGGACGTTGATTGAACAATGAAAATCGTTTTTCGTCGAGCCATGGCTAAAATGGTAATGCTAAAGACGTACCTTAGAAACAAATGTATTCTGTCCACGTATCTGCAATACAATCTAATTGGATGAGCTGTTTCCGAAGCTACGTCTTGGAAGGTCAAAAAATCGTTTGGCATTTGCGGTGGACCAGCCATTTCGCTGGCTCTTTGCAACCCAAGAACCAGCAGATCCAACACCAAACCGTAATACTGGGCTATGAACGACGCGAATTGTAAACCTCTAATTATTCCATAACTGTTTGTATGATTCATGTCCTATGAAATCGTAAAGAAATATATAGTTTCGTTTCTTTCTCCTTCCATCCTTGTGTCGTGACCGGTATGAATGCAGATTAGGATTACCTTATAATTGATGACAACGTTATTCTTTGCGGTCATATAGTCGGCTATGTTGTGATCAACGATCAATCGGAGAAGTCTATTCAACAACGTCAGATCGATTTTTTCGTACAATTTTTCAAACTTTGACTCTAGCAACACATTGCATTCCCCCTCGCTGACGTCCCATACGTCTTGCAGATTATTAATACCCTGACACCATTTGTACACCAACAAAGGTGGCGGCTCTGTGTCTGAAGGTTTCACCCATGGTGGGAACAGTCTTCGTTTATCCGCTTCGTACCACAAGTACTGATCCAAATATGCGTCCGTGATCTTTTCCAACGGCTCGACGTCGTAAACAGGGATCAAGTGACTATAAAGATCCATAAATTCGATCCCTACCTGGAAAACGGGTAGTCGGGAAAACATTAGCAACGAACGAATGCCCGGCAAGGAGAATTTTCTACGACGATAAGCGACAACGAAAAATCATCGAACCTCTTTGAACGCTCTTTGGGTTAAAAGATGACGCTTAATTCTGGATAGAGCTTCGTGCGGGTTGTCGTATGCCTGCTCAATTAAACCGAGTTCCTCGCGTTGGCTTTGATTCAGTCTCGATTTAACGCTATAAGCTTCCTTCAAACGCTCCAAGGCTAATATCAAGAGCTTGGTATCGTGCTTGTAGGACAACGGTGGAAAAGGTATAGGTGCGAATCTTCTGGATTCCAGCCAATGTACAGTCGTGGTATATATAGCAACAGCTTCCTCTGGAGAAATATACGGACCGTCCTGCGTGCACAACAAATACGATTCACTAACTGTGATGTCCACAGTAATATATCATTTACAAAAATTGCACGCCCTGTTCCGAAAGCTACTATTTCATAGTTCTCTGCTCAGTGTACCTTCAAATAATTGTGCTGACGTTCCTGTTCGGCTTTAAGATAGAGTCTGGTAAGACGTCCAAGATTCTTTTTGCAAACAGTCTTGTCCACGGTCGCTCCTCGTCTGATGCGTTCTCGGTTATAATGCGCCGTATTGGTCCACCAATCTGCCTTCATTTTAACGTAACGGAGGATCATGTTCTCGATAGGTATCGGTAATCCAGGAACCTGAGACAAACGATCATGTAAAGGACATAGAAAACAGATACGCCGGGAGCATCTTTTTCCTTCCCCTATTCGTTAGATAGACGAACCTTCCAAGGAATATTGGCCTTCCAACATCGCCATGCCTCGCTAAGATGTTGAAGAATGGTTCGAGCTTTATTTTGCTTAATACCCTCCGGCATCATGTCCACGATATCGTGCATCACGGATGCCCTCAGTTCAAGATCAAAGTGCGACTCTACTCGTTGCTTCGTTACGGTTTTTGCCACTCCCTTTGAATGACGGCCCTCGAACTGCCTAGACAACAGATTCCCCAACCATCTCTCCAATAATGGTGTTATTCCTCTCATGAAGAAGAGCCACACTCTCCAACCAGGCGCCCAAAAACCACATCCAGGACCTTTCCCGACGGGCCCCTAATTATTATTAATAGAAAACAAAAGAACATCGGTTAATCGCGTTATTCTGCACCGGAGAAGCACCACGCTGGCAGCTTACCGTGTTAAATCGATAGTAGATCAAATGTTTTAGATCCTTGCACATTCTAATTTGTCGCATCAATTTGTACTTGTATCGATACATTCCAGTTAATTGGCCAACGTGCGCGAATATATATTGCAATCCGTCGGCCAGTTGAAACGCATCGACGTTATTCAAACGATATTGCACGTGTGAGTCGATGATCAATTTCGTCAGCCGCAGAATTTCACGGCACAAATGGAAAGCTGCAAAAATACAACAATGCGAATCTTCTATGCTCGTACCGAGTGAAATATGGATTGGTGAACTCGTAGGGCACTCACCGTTTCCAAATCGCGATTTCTTTCTCTCTTTGGTTGTGAGAGTTTTAACCGGCTTGAGATTGAAATTGTAATCCAAGTGGAGATAGTTGAGATTTTTTCTATGAATCAATAAATTCAGCATGTTATATCCCTGTCTGCACACCTGCAGGCCAGCTTCGACCCAATCTATGGTAGTGGTTTGGAAGAATTTTGTTGATTTAAACGATCGGAACAAGTAACGTTTCTTCTGCGGTTTAGGGTGTCTGTGCTTTAGCGCGTTCAGCACAAAATATTTTAATAGCTTCTGATAGCTGACGCGAACTTTCACTGGTTGTCCAGGTGGGCAGTGTTCCCTGTACCAAGATTTCACTAAAGGAATATCGATGGCTCGCCTCGTTCTTCCGGAACGGGTATTAAATGGTCTTGGTGCCCATAACAATGCTATCCCATTTGCTGTGTTATCGGTGTACAGGGGCGTTTCTTGGAGAAACGGCTGCACCTCTTCGTGAAGAACGAAATCTTCGTCATCTTCGATTTGTGGTTCCATAGTCTGGAATGAATGTACAACTTCAACTATAGTAAAGCATCATCTATTCCATTCACAAGTCGAAGACCTTACCTTTAGTGAATTTCTGTGAGAAATAGGATTGATCAAAGGATCAAAATAAAACGCTGGCAAGTCGGGATCTTCGGTCTTTATATAGACAACGTTCGGAGCGTGATACCTACGAAGCGTATGAAATGTATGTACTGGTTATAGTTATACTGCATTGCCATCGGCAAATTATTGAAAGATTGTCGGTGATTTCAGCAGTTGCCTTTTATACTTTACAAAGAATACGAATAACAATCACCATTTTTTTTCTACCACACTGCTAGAGAGACTTTAACACACTTATCAACGATAAGTCTCAAAACTTGTGTGGAAAATTGTGCCAGGAATGACAAAACCGATTAAAATACAAACTCACCATGATAAATGTACAAAATGCGGCATGTTGTTGTACAAATAGGGGAATGCGATACGATATTCCGTTCTTATAGGTTGCCTAATGATTATCTTATTGATATCGTTAAACTCGTTCCAATCTTCGTCGGCTGCATTTGAGTCCTTCACCAATGGTTCAAACTTTGGACCACCTGGAATCGCCATATTTAAAGCCTTCGCGGTGAAAAATGATTTCGGATCGAAGAGATAGAAAAAGTTTTGATCCACCAGATCCGTTAGTAACTGATTGGCCAAACGATATAAAGTTGCCATTTGGGGTAAAGTTAAATTCCATCTTCGATACGTGGATCCATTTACGTGCCTGTAATATCAAACATTGAAACCATTAGGGATACATTTTGCAAAGAATAGTTCTGTTCTTTAATGTGCCCAGGAGAAATTCAGCATTGCGTTTTGTCCAGCTACTAGTAACCCGCAGTGCTCGTCTCGGACAAGTCTGAGGAATTACAGTAGCCATCATCTCACAGTTCAGATGATTTCAGGACCCCTACGCGATTCATCATAATAATATACGTAGAATGTTACAATTCGAACTGATAATACGCGTAATTGACACCTGGCCAGTGTCCCGTTTAATATCGATCGACAAAAAGAAATCCGTCCCCTGAACGACAAAATATTTCTTGACCCTTACTTTGTGCCGACGAGTGGCTTATGCTCATAAAACCATGACGCCACAGATTCGTCTTCCTCTGAATCAAGCTCGATTTGAATAGCCTCCAATGGTTCTACGTCCAAAACATTGTCCGCGTAATCTAACGGAGGTTCCTCGTCGTCGAATGGTGGAAATCTCATTCTTTTGAAATGTCTACGATCTCGTTTCTCTCGTCGCATCATTATCCACATTGTCCTAGACGAAACAACCAACAAGAAATGTCAATAAAGTGATTAGAAACGTCTGCTTGCAGAGCTTAAAAGGTATGTATTGTTCTTAACTTACCCCCACTGAGCAATGTATACAGGTTCTATAACCCATGGAATTTCATTCACAAATGTAATTGCACCTGTAATATGGTACAAAACCTTTACATCTCGAATCTGCTCCCAGGGCATTGGCATGTTTTCCAAAAGTTTCATCACTGCATGGGGCATATACTTCAATGCTCTACAATAGAATTATTCAAAGTAAGCGAATCGTTTTGCTTCTGATTCACTCTGTTCTTCTTTACACCCAACATATATCGCATTTTTTTACTTACCCCAAATAAACTCGTTTATCGTGTCTATACTTGCGACTGCTCATATCGCCGTGGTCCCTGATAATTTTTCGAATATGCTCCGGAGGCATATCTTCTTTTTGAGCGTCCACAAAACCAAACTTTCTTTTCTCCGCGAACCTTTTCGACTGAAGCTGCTGCCACTTTTGTGCTAAAATCGTGCCAACATAATACAAAGTTAATTGCGATTCTACTTTCACATTGTACCATTTGTAATTCCTAAATACCTTTCTCTTGAAGCTTATCTTCCGACAAGACCTCTGGTTGCTTGGGCATTTGTGGCAATGGTGGTCCTGCTATTGCTTGCATGTGAGCATGATGAGCTGCTTGCGCGTGTGCCGCTGCTTGAGCATGAGCCTGAGCAGCAGCTAACTGGGCATGAGCTTGTTGCTGAGCCATCATAGTGGCCCATGGGTTGGGACCCAATAAATATGGTGGAATTGACATTTTTAACCGGAGCTGTATATTTGGGGTAAAATATAATGCGTTCAGTAAATTTCACCAGCTCCAAGTATCCCAAGATAATGTTCAAGGGAATAAGTTCATATTATTATCGTAGATGCCATCGCTTACTCGAAATTACATACATGTATGTAAAGAAAAATGTATTCTTTCTGCTAGATGCGTATCAACGATGTGCGTATAGCAAATATACTTTTATGTAGGCAATAGTTTTACTACCATAATAAATATTTATTAATAATTTTCTGACAATTAATGCGTGCATTCTCCATAGCGTTGTATAATTAATATCAATTGTACCTCGATTTATATTATATAGCACTACCAAACCTAATAATCTAAAGCTTTTCCAAATTACAAATGCTATGCCGAACTCGGCGGACAGAATGTTCTTTTCAATGTCGGTTGATCGACAACGCTCGCCAAAGTAACCGAAAAGCGGTGCACAAATTGATGCGAAACGTATTCAAAGTCTCCTTGTACGAATAAGGAACGTATAATCGCAAACAAACTGCGACTAAACATTTATTTGAAAAATTGGGAAAATCGGCGAATCGGCATAAGCGCATATCGCGGTATAAAATATCAAGCACGCAACGTAAAAACGAAATACAATGTTTCGGCCATTTTTATTTCATCCCTATAGCAAATATCGAATTTTCCAATAAAAATTGATAATATCTCTTAAATAGCCCAGTTAAGAACTTACGTTTTATCTTACATCGAGGCAATCATAACCCTTACGCTTTGGAATCACCACACCGCCGCGCCATTAGTGCCAACGCTTATGCACGGAAGAAAGCGACGCTGCTTTGCGGTTGATCCAACAAGTAAAGCAAACTCGCGCCGAATAACCCCGTAGTCTAACGTTTACTGGACGAAGTAATTCTATTTATTTTTTTTTGCATCAAGTACACAGTTTTAATATATTATGCAATTTTTCTAATTTCTATTGCAGTTCCATATGCGTTTGCACGTAGATACATTAAAAATATACACACATTTACAGAAATGAAAAAGAAGTAAACAAATGAGATTCTACACACTGACTGTTAGAACAGATTTACAGATTCGGTGTCATCTTGATGTGTACGTGCGATGCAAATGTTCCCGTACAAGTATAACATAAGAAGTTCAAAATTTTAGATACAACAGAACTGACGAAAAGGAAATATACTTAAAAATAGCCAGCTTGAACTTTTTATCAATAAACGTTATACATCGCACGCATACATTTGTACATCATATATGTATCTACATGGAAGTAAACATATATATAAATTTATATATGCATGTGTTGTAACATATCTATTACCTATTACCTATTACTGATTCCATGCTAGACGAAATTAGCATACGCGTTTTCTTTGTGCGTTTAAATCGTTTCGTATTTCCACCTTTCATAGCTCCCACATTATCATCCGATCATACTGTCGGAAAAAGGGAAAGTAAGGGGGGCAGGGGGGTAAAGGGAGGAAATGGTGGAAAGGGTGGAAAGGGGGAAACCATTTCTCTGTATGCAATCGCGTATAATTTTCTATATACAGTAATTTATCATTTACGTTTATATCTAGATAGTTTGATTCGTCCGCCGCAAGATCAGTGCGGTAGACGCAAATAAAGGGTAGCATAACATACCGTCGTATTTACGTTGATGCGTGGATATCTATGTGATTCGAACGCATTACGATCAATTGAAATCGCCGACGAGAAAAACTTTTAAATGTGATTACTCGGTGAAAAGAATGGCCGGAGTATTTGACATAGAGTTGCACGAAGGAGATTCTATAAACGAAGACGAGTCAGATGATGATATCGTCGAAAGTAGAGAAGTTCGTTTTCTGTCAAACTTTTGATAGATTATCAGTCACCGTTGTCAAGTCGCTTAGTTGTTTCTTAACTTTTTCAGGACGAATATAATCATGCCACAAGCGTAAATACTTTACTAGAGTAAGTAATCAAATTTTTGAAGGTAGGCGTCATTCATCCTGCAGTTCATATATTTCTCAAGATTAATATTAAAGTATGCATGCTTCTCTGCGCTGTTTCTATCACTTCCTTAACATAAGAAAAGAAAAACTGTTATTTTTTTCCCCCCTTTTCCTTTTCTCTTCTCGCAGATCCGATACGTTGGAAAGGGTTCAATTATCGGAACAAAATGTGAACATTGGCCAGGAGAAAGTCGGACCGCAGGACTTTGAGCTATGTAAAATTCTCGGTGAAGGAGCGTACGGAAAAGTTTTTCAAGTAAAGAAAGTCACCGGCAAAGACAAAGGCAGTATTTTTGCTATGAAGGTAAATATTTTTTGTCACACGCACACATACAAAAGGCTTTATAGCTTTTTCTTTCTTCAGGTGTTAAGGAAAGCGTCCATTATACGAAATCAAAAGGATACAGCTCATACAAAGGCAGAAAGGAACATTTTGGAAGCGGTAAAAGTAAGGGAAAAGTATCCCATTCGTACATATTAGTTGCAATCATTTACTGAACTTCCTTCTATCCTTTTCAGCATCCATTTATCGTAAACCTAATGTACGCGTTCCAAACTGGTGGTAAATTGTACTTAATTTTGGAATATCTCTGTGGAGGAGAACTTTTTACGTATTTAGACAGAGAGGGCATGTTCTTGGAAGACACAGCTTGGTAAATTATTCGTTTCCTCGAATAGGTTCAAGATAATGCACATCCTGTTTCCTTTCTATACAAGTTTTATACACGTATTTAATACTTTTGGATTCCCATTCCTATCGTTTAGTATTCCTTTGTATCTAATCTTTCTACTTTCTATTTGTAGTTTTTATTTGTCCGAGATTATACTCGCGTTGCGACATCTTCATAATCAGGGCATCATATATAGGTACAATATCGTTCGTAATTAATGCCACTCCCTATCCATAGTTTTCTCTACACAAATTACCAGCTACATAGACGGATCATTTTTACAGAGATTTGAAGCCAGAAAATATCTTATTGGACGGCGAGGGTCACGTAAAATTAACAGATTTCGGCCTTTGCAAGGAGCATGTCGAAGAAGGTACGGTAACCCATACATTCTGTGGCACTATAGAGTACATGTAAGTAAAATATGTATTGTATATTAGAGCAACAACTTGAATGATTTAAAGAAACAGATGTGTGTTAGCGTCACAATTGTTATCGTCCTTACCGCGCTTAGGGCACCGGAAATTTTAACAAGAAGCGGACATGGCAAGGCGGTCGATTGGTGGAGTTTAGGCGCTCTAATGTTCGACATGCTTAGTGGAATGGTACACATTGAATTAATAATGAAAAAAACAAATACATCGCAAGATGTTAAGACCGAATCGAGTAACGTAATTGTACGACGTAATATTTACCATGTTTCCAGCCACCGTTCACAGGAGACGATAGAAGAAAAACAATCGACAATATTTTACGTGGAAAACTAAATCTCCCGCTATACTTAACACCAGATGCAAAAGACTTAATACGAAGATTGCTAAAGGTAATTAAGTTCGTTCCATTCTCCTTTCGGGGCAAACCATTTGTTTCCACGCATTTATCCACCTACTCCAACTGTTTCGTGTACACATGTTGCATCTTAATCACAGAGACAAGTATTGCAAAGACTAGGCTCCGGACCCGAAGATGCTGAACAAATCATGCACCATCATTTTTTCAAACACATCAATTGGCAAGATGTGATTTCACGGAAGTTGGAACCCCCGTTTAAACCATCATTGGTAAGACAGTTACATTGTTTAGAATGAAACGTATCGCCACGATGTAAGAAGGGAACATATTTGTCGATGTTTATAGAAAAGCGCGGACGACACATCACAGTTCGACGAACAGTTTACCGCAACCGTTCCGGTTGACTCTCCCGTGGAAACAACGTTAAGCGAATCTGCGAACATGATCTTCCAAGTAAGTACGATATAAATCACACATTACATTGTATTCGATTAGTTATATTTGACTATAACGAAACATTCCCTGCAGGGGTTTACATACGTAGCACCCAGCGTCTTGGAGGAAATGTGTGCTCAACCAAGAATCGTACATGCTCGTAGTCCTCGGAAAGGTCTCTTTGTTACCGGATTTAGTGGAGGCCGTCACGGTTTGTCCTCGAGATCACCCGACGCCCACCTTCGTGCGGCATCTCATTTTCACCAACAAAGGTATCCCCGCTTCAAGCGAAAGGTATAAATATTTTTATACGTCAATTTAATACCAACTATTTTTGCGCCCATATTTCTAGGCGGCACGTACTAGGTACGAATAATATAGAGGATACCGAAATGACGGACATAGGCCCACCTTTTCATTTCTAACCGACACATAGAAGACTCGAGAGATACGTAAGGAATCGAAGCAACAAGCTTAGGTCACCTAATGCAAATTCATTTGCAACAGTGCATGGAGTATAAGCGAATGAAAATTATTCTAGTTTCATTCTCAGTTCTGCGGAATAACTTATTTATTTTTCTTTCGAACAGTGCAACGATTACGACGTTTAATTGACTAACTACAAAGCGTGTTTAACGGGTATACGTGTATATGTGTATACGGACGTATTATAATTTTATATATACACGTATGCGCATATGTATACACATATATACGTATACATATGAAGTACATGAAATGCGAACAACTGATTTTAAAAGCGCTGGAAGAAGGTATATTTATAAGGCAGTGGTCTCACTCGCGTAAAATAAGTAGACGTCTAACTGCTTTCGCATGACAACTGATTATTGTTTGAGTTGGGATGAAGTGAAATTATACGTTTTCGTTATGTAAATACGCGTAGATCTCAAATAATGAGTGCATTCTGTTTTGGGGTAAAATAGTGTATCACTGAAAGATCCTTGAGATATTTTTGATGGCATTCGTATCTATTGTTACAATAACTAATTCAATCTCTTGAACCTCGTGACTTAAGGCGTTGCGCTTGTAAAATTATATAGCAGAAGTTTCTCCTTGCCATAGAAAATCGAATGTAATAGTTTCTTCATTTTTTGTGCATTTAACATTTCGTTCTGCTTTTACACACATATAAATTCTGCAACCATGCGATTTTCTTCATCCTTTCAAAATGAATACATACATTCCCAAATTGTAATATCTTGGAGAATAACACCTTAGGGACTAAAATTTGATGCTTTGATATGAACTTCTACTTTTCAGAATGAGACAGTGGTATCATTGCGGAAAAAGATGAACCGTAAATAGTGTTGATGCTTGAGAGAAATCAGAGAAAGTTCAGAGCTGTAAGAATGTAGTATGTATAACTAGCACGAAATTAATTAAATACCTCGTACAGCTCTGAGCGAAATCCATTATAGGTGCTGTTCCTCGTAAATTCTTTTGGGCTTATGGTTTCAGTGTTCAAACCACATGCATATTTCTCACCGAGCCATACGTATTTACGGCTTGTCTTTATATATTTTTCACCGATAATGCATAACTTCTCAAAGAATAGATAACGCGATGCTCGGATCACCATTTCGTCTCACCGGTTAACACGATGATACTTCCTAAAAGTAATCATTGTGAAGATGACAATTATAGGAAAAACAAACATTCAAACTGCCCAAGTGTTCACAGCTCCCAGCTGGATATGTAATATTACATTTTACGTAGAAACATTGTGCACGCTCAATCACACACGCGTGTGTAGTAATAAGTACGTAAAATTGTTGTTCATAGTTAATTATGTTATAAAAGTAAAATGTTGAGAGTGAAACGTTGATATATTGTAAGACAAATATATAAACATAAGAAAATGCTCTTTTGTTTATTTAAACTCGAAAACTCGAAGGAGTAAACATTACACTTTCAAATGTGTCTATGTATTGATATTTTCTGTATTCCATGACATTGGCGTCTGAATGCAATTAAAGGAGAATTTAAACAAATTTAATGGTCAATTTGTATTTCGCAGTGAGCGCATATGTCGCGATTATGTGAAATTGATATTTCAAAATGATTAACGTATATGCATGTGTGTGTGCGTATATATTCATATATGTATATACAACTCTATTTAAAACAACTGTTTAGCTGTTTATTTTGTTACTGATAAAAAAAATGTTCGAAATGAAAAAGCTTGACTAATAATTTATAATATTAATATTAAATGCCAATAATAATATATTAATTATATCGACTTACAGATAAGATAACATATACTAACGCTAGTTTAAAAACCTACATACCTTTAAAGGACCTTCAGTGCAGTGTAAGCCCGAAAATGATATAAAAAAATACATTTTTCAACCATATTGTGCATTATATAGTGGAACGTTTATTAAACATTTCAGTAACTACAGAAAGTCCACGTTATATTATAGTTCCTCTGCACTTGTACAATGACTACATATATGTTTCCTTAATCACGCACAGTAAATTATGTGAATAGCAAGGGCTTGTGTATGCAAAATCTCAATGTAATCCCGCGATCTTTACCGTACAGCTTTAGCGTGAAAAAATATCTTATTGTTGTTAAACTTAACATCGCTTTGCTCTCTTTCTGCTTTGACGTTCACCATTTTTGCCCCCCTCCAAGTCTGTAATCTTTCTTTTTCCGCGAGTGTCGGAAGAATCTTTACTTTTACTTTCCTTCGCTTGCCTGCGACATGATTTCTTATGTTTCTTTTCCTTTTCTCTTTTACTCTTCTCGTTTCTTCGACGATGAGTGCTATCATGAGAAACAGACACCACTTTTTCTTTTCTCCTTTGTTTCTTCTTGAATCTTTTTGAACCACGATCGTTACAAGTGTCATCGGCACTATTTATACTGTTGGATGCATTAGTACTAGTATCGCTACTAGAGGTACTATTATTTATTCTACTGTTGTTACTGACGTCGCTAGCACTGGAATCGCTATCGCTATGCGTGTCGCTGTCCTTACTTTTACGTTTAACGTGTTTCCTCTTCAATTTTTTCTTTTCCGCCTTTTCCGTCTTTTTCTCAAGGTACTGCAATTTCCTGTAATTATCGTTTTCCAAGTTTATCCTCCAACAGATTACTGCCACCATGATAATTTCACCAGATTTTCGAACTTACTTTAGCAATTTTTTCTTTTCTTTTTTGGTAAGGGCTTTCAAAAATGTAATTTCCGATTGTTCCTCGTCGTCCGACACCATGAGATGTTCATGCTCCGGAACTCGTAAATGTTGTTGGGCACTAAGCGCAGATCTACCGATTAAACAAAATGATATTAGGCTAGGAAAAATTCTACAACAAAAAAGAATAAGCATATGGATATTTTAGGAGAAGTGATTCTAATTGCAACTGTGTGACGATGTATATGCAGTACAAACTTTTTAAGCGCCAATCCATCTTCCCTCATTTGTTGAACTAACACTAAAGCGTCGGGAGCTGCTGGTGCTTGAGAATTATTTGCCATCACTACACTCATCGCTTGACTATACAGGGGACACTCCTTGTCTGTAATAAATCTGGTTAAACAACAATCTTTCATGCCAGGTATCCATCGATTGTATCAATATCGTAGATAATACGCTAACCTGTGTTTATGTGTCCCCATTTATGGCATTTAATACAACGGACGTTACGAACTTGAATGCCAAACGGTTGGTCTCTTATTTCGCTGTCCCCTTTGCAATAACTTTCTCGTGGGGCATTATACTTTCGCTGCCATTCAAACTTATACTCTGGCTCGTTGTCTTCTTTCTCCCTTTCTTTTTTTGCTCCAGGCGGTGGTTCGTACATAAAATTTACGCTCAGCTTATCTTTGCTCTCCTTACTCAACAAAGCTCTGCAACAGACACGAACGCAAGAAATTGAAAGGTGAAGATAATTGAGAGTTTTGTTCAAAAATAACCTGGCAACCATTGCTCCTAGAGGTAATCTTACTTGTTATTGTGTAGATCCTGCTCTTTTTCATACTGTACACGTAATTCCTCTTGCTTTTTCTTGTAGGCTTCCGCCTGTTGTTCAGCCATCCATACCTTACGAGAAATGAATATCAGGTAAATTCTCCCATTTTAACAAACAGAAATAACCTAAAAATTCAATATAATAATAATATGTAATGGAGAAATCGTACTCGCTTCAAGTTGTCCCGGGATGCTGGATGGAAGAATTTCTTGCACATGTAATTATTAAATCCCTTTCCCATTTTATATTACCGAATAATCACAATTCACGAAACAATTAATACAACTTGTACACATATATCTACGAAGCACTTTGTTGCTTGCTACGGGCTACGACGAACAACGACGAACGACGACGACGACACGTATCGACGCCTCGACGCAACGTAACGCGTTGCACGTAACTTTTTATTCAACTGTCAATGAAGGTTAGTGCGATTGTTTGGCCTTGGTGTGGCAATTTTACGTCAAAATCATTTAAACCGTGCAAATGTGCTGTTTACAAAATAAACCACTATTTGTAGATATTGCATGTATTGCAATGCTGTGAGCGAAAGACATATATTATAGGGGGAAATACTGCAATATTGCACAATTCACGATAACGTTACGAATATTACGGCTTGACGTGTATTCCCTTATCATAGGATTCCTTTCATCTCCAGGAGTGAATTACAATATTACGAACTCAGCTGTTCGGTTTTTTTTGCTTCGTTTCTTTGTTTCTAATGGCAAACGTTAAGTTTGACTGATGGGAAAGAATATTACATAAGACCAAACGAGTCTTCCCTTTGACTGTGAATAGCGTCGGAATTGATGAATTAATTTGTAATTACTCGTATAAGGTACGATTTCGATTGCAATGAAAATAAACGAGAAAAATATGGTAGCTTTTGCCACTTCGGCGACACCAGTCGATCGCGAAGGTTGGCTAAACAAACGGGGCGAATTAAATCGTGGCTATCAACGAAGGTGGTTTGTCCTTAAAGGAAATATATTATTCTATTTCGATCGGCGTGGTGAGAGAGAACCGGTTGGCTTGATAGTTGTGGAAGGTTCCACCATTGAATTAGCAGAGGACGAAGAACAATTTGGTTTCCAAATTGTATTTCATGGCCCTAACAACAGAAATTATGCCCTCGCAGCTGAATCGCAGGTAACGGTATAGAGCAATACTTCCACATTTACAATTGACACAATGGATACATAGTTGCTAACTTTTAGGAATCTATGGAACAGTGGATGAAAGCTTTAACGTGCGCAAGTTACGATTATATGAAGATAATGGTTGCCGAATTACAAAGACGATTGGATGCAGCCGAAGAAGAGACAGCGACGGTGACAGCTGCCCCAGAATCCCCCAAAGCTCCGCCAAGACAAAGACACAACCCTTTTAACAGATCCGAATTGCACCATCGTTCGCAGAGCGTCAGATCTGCACCTGGTAGAACGGAAAATGTACCTCGAACAAGGATAACATTCCGCGAACTACATAATACGTATGGTAGAAGAATTTTAGCAGATTTAAACGAATGGAGACACGCTAAAAAGGCAGCAGAGGCTCCACTGATTAATCTTTAACGGCACAACGCACGTCGATTGTAAATATTTAATTTCGGATACAACCAAATACTTATGAAATATTACTGGAATGTATCGTTTATTTTTCTAACATCACCACAATAGTTACAATGAAAATGTAACAAAGTACCAGTAACCTTTATTGCGCAAGATATTAGACATTGTGATTGCTACGTAATTACACACCCACGAAGATGGATTATTACCACTCGGTATATAAAATTTACGTTGCATTAAAAATTTGTCCACATAATTACGTTTAAGGGCGAGCAGTAAGACCAATGAAAGCGATTGTATAGGAACATTGCGAAGCGTTGTACAGAAAATTCTGGCCAATAGCCCTCTTCCGTAATTTCAAATTGTTTTCGGTCCGAATTATCATCGTACGTCGAGCATGCATGGAGAAAAGCCAAACACTGGTTACAATCCAAGAGGTAATGAATCATATACAGCTGTACATAGTAAATAGTCGTACGTGAAAAACCATAAAAAATACTGTACGGCATGAATAAAGAAAGAAGAGAAACAGAAAGATATACTTAACAATAAAGCAACAATTTTTTTATTAAATGTTCTGTGAAAATAAATACTGATATATCCTGCGTTCGATGTAAGATACTTGCATAGTTCACTTAAATTTGAAAACACTTTTCTTCCTCGCATCGCCTGGTAAATGTCTAGCACCTAGTAAAAGTCGAGCTTTGTCCTGTTCTTGCGGAGCGGATTCTTCTTGCGGGCCTCTTGGCTTAATTTGTAACTTTTGTTTAATAGCTTGGCTTAATATAACACGTCTAGAATCACTTTTCATTGCTAAAAGTAAGTCGAGCCACGTCCAAGTAACATTATGGTACTCTAGCGTGGGTATCACTAGCGCGAAATCGCGAACATCTTCCAAATTTTTCTCCTTATTTCCCTGTGTGTTCACGTGTCGTTCAACAACAGATGAGAAAGAAGAGAAACGATATTAGCAACATTTCGCCACGTTAAATGAACAGCAATGCGAAAAATGTGACTATAGATACCTTGTAAGAAACACGAACGGGCACTTCAGGGATTTTGATATATATAAATAATTTATTTTTGTCCGCGCGCTCCTTCATTTTTTCCACATCGTCCCTTCTTTCAATCGGCACGTAAAAAGAAGAATCTCTTTGCGGCGCAGGCGGCTCTTCAATTCCCTCGGGATCTCTCTCCGGGAAACAGAATTTGAGCATCGTGTTGAAAAACTTCTTGGTTAATCCTAAGAATAATATTCGACAGATGAGTTTAAAAGAATTGAAAAACACACACGCACGAGTACAGGTTTGCGCGAGGCCTGATTAAGATATGGATAGGGAGAATGTAAAATTTACCAATCGTTAATGGAACAACATTAATTTCGAAATGTTCTTTTACAGATATTCCAGCAACGGGTGCCTTCTCCCTGCAGAAAACGCGAAGAGCTCTCTGTCTGTCCACAGGCATATTGCTTTGCAGCTCTGTGGGCGTCAGCACCTCCGTGTATATTTGGTTCGGTAACAAATTAGTCATCCTAACGTATCCCAACTCGAGTAGATGCTCGACCGAGTCATCCGTTTTGCTAGTTTTGGTGTACAAGAAGTTGGTTAAAATGAGATCGGCGATACCCAATTGGCCGTCCGCATCCGTTAGCCTCCACTGAGCGTGTTTGAAACAAATTTCTGCCACCCTAGCAACCGCAGCCGGTTTATCTTTTAGCGTGGTTGAAGCCGTAGTCGGAGTAGTCGTTTCTTTGTAACAGCTCAGCATCACGTCGAGCTCTTCCGCCTTTGCGCCGAGCTGTTCTTTACATTCGAACACTCTCGCTTCTAATCGTTCCATTTCCGTCAACAATTCCGGACCAGACTCTTCCGCCAAAGCTTTCTGCACCAAATACGTTTCGCGCTCCAATCTTCTTAACTTGGCCACTAAGCCGCGCACGGTATTTTGCAGCTGCTGAATAGGCCGCCGCTGATCTTCAACCGAATGCAATTGCAACTGGAATCTCATTCTTTGTAAACGCTCCGATGCTTCCTTTCTCCTTGGCTCCACGTAGAGCAGCAAGTTATTCACGATATCCAAAATCATAGCGTACTGCAAGGAATTTGTACAAACATCGAGGTCATGGTGCATCAGGGTAAACGCGTCTGCGGCCGAAAGTTCTTTCCTCTCCCACGGGCTGACCTCTTCTCGCGGCGGTGGAGGTACTTGATCGATCGAGCCAACGTCCAAGGCTTGGCCATAACCGACGTAGAAGAACTCGCATTTGCATCTCGAGACGATACGTTGCAGCTGGTGCTGAGGGCCACCGCCGCCGCCGACGATCTGACTTACAACACCTCCGACACTTTGTCCCGAACCTACTAGCGCCGGAACATCCGGCAGGCCAGCGATCACCGTCGAGTCCTTTTCCTTGTGAAACGTTCAAGTTTTACTTGCTACTCGTGCATACCATTTATACCCTACGCTCTACCCCATCGACTTACTTGTATATTGTCCAAAGTCAACCACATTATGTTATCGTCGATATTTTCGTCAATGTTGGCACTGACCGTCGCATAATATTGCATACATTCTAACGAGCCGACCCAAGTTGTCTTCGACACTAATGTTCGTTCCTTCCATACCGGTTGATGAATTCTTTGCAATATTTCAGCCTTCGCTGCGGATAAAATCACGTATCCTCGAGTCTCGATACCTTTCAACAATACTTGACTGTTTACCAAGGCAACTGGAAAATTTAGAACGAAATATGAAATATGAAATGTGAAACATAGGAAAAATGCTCGATGAACATACTTAGCCAATTTTTGTGCAGGACATCGTCCTGATGACAAGCCGCCAGTCCGCGCAATTGCTGGCCCCTTGTTTGCACCGACAGATCGTCGCTAAACGCGACCGGTTTATTCGCCGCTTCAGCTATTAATCTTTGCAGCATACCCACAGCTTCTCCCTGCTGCGGTTTCGGCGCGGACGATGAATTTATTGGAACCACCTGGGTTGGCTTTTGCGCCTCGATCGGTCTGGTTCGATTCTTGTGCGGCGTCGAGGAACTCTCTCGGTGAAAACCTTTCAATGCTGCAGTAGACAGATTCTTCTTAAGCTGCTGGGTCTTTATAAACGAGTCGAAAAGCGCAAAGGCCACGTCCCTGTTAGTCTTGGTCCAAGCTCCTTTCAAATCGTGTACGACAAGCCTGTGCGTCGGTGTATCTCCGCTGCTAACACCAATCACCATTGCCTCTCTGCCGTAACTGACACGGGCTACGCTCAAACAGTAACACTTCTCTACCGGTTGCCGAAGCGAAGCGCTCTCCTCGTCCTCCTGGAGTGCGCTCTTCAGCCAGATCTCCGCGTCGCTTAGCTCGCAGTTCATGTAAACGACCGACCATTCCGCTCTCGGTCGATGAATCAGACCGTCGTCGATTCGATGCAGGGACAAGTTGTGCTCGCAGCTACATCCCACTCTTCCGCCAGTCAGTTCGAAACCACGTTGCATGGCGAAGGACATCCAGTAGCTGACGTGAAACCTATGAAATGCCAAAGTTAGACGAACTTTTTTGTAATGTCTGCTCAACTGTTTCTTCCTGGGCCGGATGTTCTTGAAGAGCGGCCCCTTCCGCGTCGGCCTCGTTGCACCAGATAGAATGAACTTTAGATTCTCGAACCATCTGAGGGTGCTGCCGTAGAGCAATGCCGTCGGCGCACTGGCCAGCGCCGGCGAGCCCGTCGGTCTCGTCTCGAGCGACAGGCTGACGTTCAAGTTTTGCGAACGAAACGCTCTGAACGAATCGTGCTCCTGATTGCTCGAATATTCGGGCAATCGGTCCGGAGCGCATGGTATCGCGGCGTGATGATCTCTAGGATCGCCCAAGCAAACCCAGGCCAATTTCATGCTTAGCCGTACGTTCGGTAAGTGTAGCAGTCTGCAATCGTCGTATTTGCTCGCCGTACGAACGTAAACGTCGAAATCTCCTTTCACGATGATTCTGCCCTGCGTCCAATCGAGCTCCAATCCTGTCCACGTCAGTTCCATCTCTTCGGTGGTGTTGTACGGATCCAGGGAACCGTGCAACAGTACCGTTAGCTGTTTCACGCAGAGCGTCAACCTTCCATGGAGGGCCAGACGCATTTTATCCCAGAACGGTAACGGAGGACTCGGGTCCCTCGACGGATGCAGAATCTTCTCGAAGCTCAGATTGCACTGAGCGATCACGGGCTCCCAGCATGGACCAAACGCGTACCTGAACTTATCGATATCCCAATTCAAATCGTGGTAATATTTCAACGATGTCATTCCCCTCTCTACGACAATGTCCTCCCATGGGGCGCCGACTTCGATTCTGACGGTACGTCTGGCACGCGGCGGTGCTAGCGCCTCAGCGCCGGCCAATCTGCCCCAAACGCTCAGACTCTCGACCAACAGCAACGGTTGCGGGAAATCCCGCAACTGCAACTTCCACTCGGTGCACTTCACGCTGATACCCCTGACCCAGAGCGTGCTGAACTCCAGCCCGTCCTCAGGCCACGGGGTTTCCGCGTCCATTTCCCGAAGGGCCTTGCTCGCGTTTGCCGTTCCGTCGATAGACGGGTCAGCAAGGACAAGCACCTCGATGTCTAGCATGGTCCAGGCGAACAGGCGAGTTCTAGATGGACCGGCGCGTTGCATTTGCTTCCATCGCTGCACGTAAATCTCGGCATTCTTCTTGTTCAAACTGGCGTACAATTCCTCGACTTTGCCTTGCGGAAGCAGCAAATGGGTGCGATACAGTTCCTGTACCTTAGCATCGAGCATCGCTTGCCTCTTCAAGCTCTCCTTGTACTCGTCCTCTAAAAGCTCGTAGTTGTCTCGCAAACGTACTTCGAACGGATCGTCGCTCACCTCGAACACCCACTCTTTGATCTGCAACGAGAAATACGTACCAATACCAACATTTCCAATGGGCTCCGTTCCCACGTACCTTTATTATCAAGTCGCGCGGCAAACTTTTCTGCTCTCGTCCGTGACACGTTGTCGCCGATCTCGAGTGTATCTCCTTTAGCCACTTCTTTATGCTGAACAGTTCATTCTGAATCGCGTCGGTAAATTGGTGCTCGTACGGAAAGCAAGCCTTCACCGATTCAATGTTCAGCATCCAAGTCTCGTTCCACTCCAAGAGAAAACCTTCGTTGCTTTGTCTTTCCAATCGCACCTCCTTATTATCCACTGCTCTGATTAATTCGAAACCCTCGATCATGATTATATCAGCCATATCCAAGGTGGCCCGTACGTAATTCAATCTCCATTCTCCTTGAGACCATCGCAACTGATCCGAAGACAACTCCAAAAAGTGTTTGGGAGAAATATCAATGGACAAACTGATCCCGCCAGTTGCTAGAATATCTACCATTCGTTTCTGCTGTTCCACCTGATCCACCTGCTTTTGCAGTTTCCCACCTGCGCGTAAAACGACACCCAACGTTCACATAAAAGTAAGATAAACAAAATATTATATTATATATGGAACCGTATAGAACCTTGATCGGTGCCCGTCGGTGCGCTTTGGCCTATAATAGACCGAAAATCTGCAGACTCCAGCCAAAGTTGCAAGAGACGTAGATGTAAATTTGGGCTCCACGCCAAACTGCTACCATCTAGACTGATATTTACCGTTTCGGTAGTGACAGCGCCTTTGCACTTTCTAATGGATAGAAACGGATGAGCCAATGCTTGTGCGTGTTGACAGATAATTGGTTCGTTTTTATGTAACGTTATCGCGCTTACACCTTCCGTTACGGCTACTAGTCGCTTAGCGTTACGCTCTACGTTTGCAGTATCCAAACGCATCATGACAGATACTAGAGAAAATATCAATAGGACCTTGAACCATATTGCATTCATCTATGTATATGTATATGCATGCACATTAATGACACATATATACGTACGACTGTTTTCTGCGATAAAGAATAAATTGCAATTCGTGACCTTCACGTTTAACTGGACTACATTGTCTGCGTCTTTGGAATTCATCACTGTCTCGTTTCTTTGATTGTACGTTTGGTAGCATCTACCGTTTTAGGAAATTTCAGTTAACTGTTAGTGGAGAAACTTCAATTCTGTCCTTAAACTTGAAAGTAATTTTTTTTTCGCTCCTTATCTAGATATGCGATTGCAATGAAACGCCTTACTTGTATGCCTCTTCGAGGAATCTGGCAAGCTCCAGACTCCATTCGGTTACCAGTGCATCAACAGCTATACCTATGGCATTGGTACGCGTCGTAGCTAGTAATACTCCGATGGACAATGGTGTTCCCCATTGGTGGGACATTTCCGGGGCGATGGTGTTGGAACCATTTAAAGTACAATACAAAGACTCCACAACCAATTCCGTGTTCCAACTGTCGACAGTATCTGTGAATCATTAGATAGTTGGCTTTGCTAATTCGAACCCACGTTCCCGAAATTCACTGACAGTCGCTAATATGCTATACCTGCGAGTGTGTTCAGAGAAAACTTCGTATGAGCTACACCGCAACAAGCTTCGTGAACGTCCAATAACTTGATGCATACGGAGGAATCGTATAGTTCAGTGTTCACTACCACGTTTGACCATGGCAATTTATTTGTTAACGTTACCCTATCTATGTGCTTTGGAACTTGATCACTGCTGCTATTACACAATATTGTCTCCCAGTCTTTATGATCGTAAATAACGGAAAGATTACTGATTTGCGTGGCAATTTGTAAATTCTCCTGCTCCACCTGTGCTATGTAGAAGCACGAATAATCTGCTGTTCAACATATACATATTTCGTTCCCAGATATCAGAAACACGTAAGGAAAGAATGAGCGCGATACCTTTGAATTGATTATTAGCGAGCGCAACGTTAGGACTGGAAATTTGCTGCGAACCGAAAGTCCATCCAAATTTAAAGCAACGTTCAGTTGAGGGCTGCACGGTTGGAATTTCGTGTTCAGCTGCAACCCCTTCATTGTACCTTCCAAACCAAGTACTACGCCGTCTTCTCTACCAGTAATTATAGAAGAGTTGCCTATTTTCAACGTAAAATCCTGCAACGTAAAATACAGAAACGTATCGATCTTTCATTTAATCAAATTATCGAGACAAAAAAGAGATTAGAAACGCGCGGCCCGATTCGTCCGGTTAAAAATCGACGCCGGCGAATTTACCTTTGGTACCACCGGTGCTAATCGAGCCAACAGATCACTGGATGAATCAACACGTGCATCTGAATAAGAAGATGCCGCGCTGGCTAATGAGCTCCTGTCTTTGAAGAACGTAACAAGACCTGCACCTCCAGAACCCTCTGTCTGCGTTATTCCGATGTACAATTTCTATAAATTAGATCCTGCTTGATTCCAATATAATCCCATTTCAAACGACAGGTGTTCAGGATGATCCGTTAAGTGTGCTAAACACAAATAGCTACCGTTCAAAGCATTGAGCTATGTCATTGACGCGCAACATAATATCCTTAGATAGTTTACTATATAGCTCTTGCACCTCGCGTCTCGTGTATCGCGTACGTTAGAAACTCTACAAACTCTACTGAAATCTATCTCTTCCTACCTCTACTGAAACTTCCCCTTGTGCCTTCAACGTTGCTTCGGCTGTTCCAGCAAACGATACCTGAGACAAACAAGCGTCCGATGCATGGCGCAACAATTTCATCGCTCCACCTATAACAGATGCAGATGCCAGAAGCGTGCGAGCACCGTGTACAATGCTACCGTCCAATGTGAGGCTCTCGGCGCTTCCATTAGCCAACCAACCGTTACCCAAAATTAGAAGACTTAAATTTTCTACGTGTACCGCCATAAACTAAAAAATTTCAAAGAAGTCTAGTTTACTTATCGCCTAGCTTAAGTTTCGCATCGTACTACCAGAGGCAGTTAACAGCACGGATAGCAGAAGCAAAGGAAGAAAAAAAAAGATACTTTGGTCATGGAATGCTCTAAATATACATACTTGCACAAACGTTATAATTATAGGAGGAATCTTTCTATTACGAAAATCCAAAGGTTTCCTCGTCCTTTTTACTATTTGTACAGGTTTTATCGGAACATCTTTGTTAATCCTAACATCCTTCATAATCACAGCCAATAGTTTAGCAACGTCGCTGCTGAATAGGCTGCTACGTATACTGATCTCCTCCACTTGCTGAAATCGTATATCGCGTCATTTTTAATTGCTGCGATTTCGTTCCTCCTCTTAAAGCTGTAGCGATCTATAATAGGCAAACTTACCAGCGTGAAACCATTCTTTGAGATATTTACGTCTCGCAATATAAAATATGGCAACGAGATGTGACCAACGCGTAGATAGATTTTGTATCGTCTCTTGACCAGCCATGCTACAAACCTTGGTATCAGCCTAATATATAAACAGAAAGTTACGGTTCAAGTTTTCGACTAGATTCGCGTTCTATCGTACAGCCGTTAACCTCACCATGTAAAACTACAGTATAGGATAGAACAAATAATACACAGGGCGATTAATCCAGTCATTTTTAGGAATCACATAGCGTAGACGAAACCTGAATATAAATATTTAGCGGCATCAATAATTTTTCGTGTCCCGATGAAACGACGACACACGAACAAATCGAATATATTGTCGCAGACGACGTATAGAACAGTCGTACCATCCAACGTACTTTTATGGCAACCTATTTTCGGGGTTCTGGAGCCTCAATACGATTTCTTTAAACTCTCTTATTCGTAACATTAGATATTCATTTGCTTTCTCTTGTATCTTTGTGTATTCAATATGTATACAAATATGAGCAATGCATCCATTTAAAAATATTCTATAAACTCAGTTATAGGATAGGGATAGATCAGCTATCGTACTTTTCAGCTTCTTGTCAGTGGACCTCGAGACACAAAAATCCACAGGGTGATTGATCTATTCAATATCTCGTCTGTGGCAAGCACAAAAGTGTAGAACACGTTGGTTCATTGCATATGCATCTCGTCTGTGATATAATGCTATACGTAACGTCGTCATCGACAGCTGATTAACTAAACTGTACCTCTGTGCATCTGTACTTACATCGCATGTACATATGGTACATGCGTCCTTTTTCAGAACGTGTATCGATAAATCGATATTTTCGGTAATCTAACTAAAACGACAGTTCGTGTAACGTGCAACTTCAATCATACTTGTTGGTTACTATAAATATCCCGTATTTTGAAATATCGTCAAAATACCACAAGTGCATCTGGTTTTTGAACAATAAGGAGGAAAGCTTTTTACGGTGTTTGTGTGCTACGGTGCGTGGTAAAGTGGAGGAAAACTTGACGCCTAACCTTTACGTTGGAAAAGAAGAATAAGGTTAGTACGTGCACTCCTAGCAAACAAAATTTTTCTCGCTTTCGTTTACCGAGAATTTTTGAGGAAATTATACCAGTTTCGCTGCATTGGGTGGTACCGATTTCTAAGATAAATAGATTTAGTTGCGTGAAACAAGTTTGATCGAATTAAAAAATCTTCTCTCGCACTGTTGATTCCAATCGACAGATTGCTTTAGCGCCGAATATGAAATTTCACAAGCTCCGTGGAATTTGCATTTTCAGTTTCTTATAATTGATAAGGTGAGGTGATTGCAAGGTTCAATCAGATTGCAATCGGTTTCAAGATACACATGTGCTTGCGACATTTGTGTGGTAAAAAGGAAAAACAGAGAATGGCATGTACACCGATGAAAGTGCGTGGATATTTGGGTGATATTGCAATTTGCAAATGTTGCAATTGCAATGCAAAACGGCGGCGACGAAGGGCGACGAAAACCAACGATGGAACGCAGATGTGCACATTTAAGAAGACATTTGCAATCGAATTCGTGATATTGGGCGAAAATCCGTCCACTGATGAGACATAGGACACTAAAGGGGCACTGTGGGAGACATTCTGAGGTGAAAACCGAGGCAAACCATGGGCATGCGGAACCTGATAAATCTGTTTACGTAGGCAACCGTGAAAAAATCTAGCATGTGTTTTTCAGTTGGTTTATGCACACGCGTCGGCTACGTTGCTATGCGAATATCGATTCAGAACGAGTTCCATCGAAAGGACGGTTCCATTATTATGCACGGTCCCGGCTGGTTGTGACTGTGACTACTGCGAGGAGACAAAGAACTGCGAGGTAAAATTGGAGCCGCACTGAAAAGTGTAATCGAGACGGGACGAGAATCGTTGAATATCTCGTGGAGGAAGGGGGCGAATCGGGAGTAAAGGGACAGAAGGATCAGGAATGTTGGCGAGGAAGAAGAAAAGTATCCACGCGCGACTCGAGAACGGGAGAATTGTTGGAAAACGGCGCGTGAAATAGAATCGCGATGAGAAACGAAGGGAAGAAAGGAAGGTGCGGCAGCGTATCGAGATGGTGTTCGGAGCAAAGGCAGGGTTTCACGACCCCGGAGCGCAGAAAGTTCAGACGCGTGCACGGGCTTCAGTTTCCGTTGCATCCTCAGCAGGTAACCGGCTGGATCGTAATCCTGATCATCGTGATAAACACGTTCGCGGTGCTAACGCCTCATCTCGAGCCGAACTCGCGTTCGACACTCACGCTCGTGATCGCAGCGATCTTCCTCACGCATATCTCCTCCCATCTAGTCGTGCTACTGATGGACCCGGCGGATCCAAGGATCAGGTCTCAGCCAACGAACAAAATTCTCCCGGAATTCGATCGAGGCAAGCATTCGCACGTGATCGAGAACGGTAGATGTCACCTGTGCAACATAACTACCGATAGCAGAAGAACGAAGCATTGCTCGATCTGTAACAAGTGTATCGTTCGATTCGACCATCACTGCAAATGGCTCAACAACTGCATCGGCGCCAGAAATTACTCGGCATTCCTGGTTTGTCTGATTTCCGCCATTCTGGCGAATCTGTTTGTCGCGGGTCTATCCGCAACGGAATTATCCTTCTGCTTGATTCCTGATCGGTTCGCAAACGATCACGGAGCTAATGAAGCAAATAGAGCCAATGGAACGGCGGAGAATACGACCACCGCTCTTATCGCTCCTGTCTCGGACATTGCTACCATAGTTGCCATGTTCGCGATCGGAGTCCTTTCGGTGGTCGCAGCGATACTTTTGCTTCATCTGTGCTTCTTCCATGGCTACATAGCTTGTCTGGGCCTGACCACGTACGAGTACGTGCGAAAGAAACGGGAGAAGAACTCCGGCAGACCACCAGGAGATGGTGTCGATCCCCGCAGCATGCCGACCGCGATCCACGAACACGCCTCGGCTCGCTGCGTCGCGTTGTCTCTTCGGAAGAGTGCAACGAAGGCGATTCGGTCTTCCGGCCCGTATCCAGGAAACAAAAGGGTTACCAGGAACACGCGCCTATGCTTATCGGTGCCTCGTTGGTGCTCGAACGTGGAATCGAATCGAGACCAATCTACCAATTCCAACGTCTCCGTTGGCTTACCGACATCGTCGGCCAACCTTCGTCCCTGTCCTTCCGTACAACTTGTGCACGATGCGATGCACTGTTGCTCGATGTTCGGTACGTTGGCCAGATCGAAGAAGAGATCGAGGAAGAGATCGAACGGAGAGGGCGCCGCGGACGCGGCGGACTCGGTGCGTGTTTCGACGAACACTTGCGCTACCGTTCAAAGGGTGAGAACGTTTCTTCGAGCATATTTGTGCAACGGGGAGAGGCGAAGATGCAAGGACGATGGAAAGGTTGGACAACGATCCCATGAATCAACGATGGTCAACAGCGACCCCAGTGGAGAAATTGTCACGGCATTTCCCGCCAAGTGCATCGTGCCACCACTCGATCCACTCGATTCACTCGATAACCCGTACCGCTCGCCTGCGACTACTCGCTTGCAAAAAACGCTTGGCCCACCGGTACACGGGAGATTGCACGCCACGCGTACATGTTCGCGAAAACTGAAGTCGCGTGTGCCCCAATCTGCGAAACTCTCGCCGATCTTGGAATCGGAACACTCGACACCCGATACCCCACGATCGCCAAATTCTTCGCAGCCCACCTTCCCGTCGCGAATCGACCGACTCGTCCCGCCTTCCCCGGAAGTGTGAAATTCACTGTACCGGTCCCGGTTCGCTGCTCCTAGTGTCCTTTCCTTTCGTTTCCCGCGGCATATAGTATCAACGGTGCACAAGTGCCGCGAACTCACGATCGCGATGTTTTCGCAGATGACGTCGGTTTCAGCGGAATCGGCCGAGCAAATCGCAGATCCCGTCCCCATTCGGACGACTGGCAAAGGAATTTGGGATAGCGTTCTGGGATCTCCGCGATACGTAGTCGCGCCGATGGTCGACGCCAGCGAGCTAGCTTGGAGGCTGCTAAGTCGCCGGCACGGCGCACACCTTTGCTACACGCCGATGCTTCATTCGTCGGTGTTCTGCAGAGATCCAAAGTATAGGCGGGACGCTCTAGCCAGCACTAGCGAAGATCGCCCGTTAATCGTTCAGGTATAAATGTGTTTCTTGTTCAGTAGGTTTGCCGCCGAGAAGCATCCCGATACAAATGGATTCGCGTATACGTTCTAGTTCTGCGGCAACGAGCCGAACAATCTACTGGAAGCGGCGCTGCTGGCAGAACCCTACTGCGACGCGGTGGACATAAACATCGGGTGTCCCCAGGCGATCGCGAAACGCGGCCGCTACGGGGCTTTTCTTCAAGATGACTGGGATTTACTCCGACGAATCGGTTCGTAAATATGTTACATGTATAGATATGTATACACGCCAACTGCGAGACCACCTTTCAAGGGTGGTGATTCATTTGAACGTAAACACTGCAGTGACCACGCTAAGCAAGGGTCTTCGCGTGCCGGTAACTTGCAAGCTGCGAGTATTCCCGGAGATTGAGAAGACCGTCGAGTACGCTCGAATGTTGGAGGCCGCTGGTGCTCAATTGCTCACGGTGCACGGACGGACCCGGGAACAGAAAGGCCCGTTGACCGGTGTAGCGTCGTGGGATCATATCAAGGCTGTCAGGTAGAATTTCATTCCCAATCGGCCCATACTATCTCCCGTGCCCTCCGATTTATCGTTTCCATTCTAAACACTCAGACAGGCCGTCGCCATCCCAGTATTTGCGAATGGCAACGTGCAGTGTCTGCAGGATGTCGAGAAATGCATAGAGGAGACCGGTGTCGACGGTGTAATGTCAGCGGAGGGCAATCTTTACAACCCTTACATATTCGAGGCTCGTCATCCACCTAGTTGGGAGCCAGCGCTGGAATACTTGGATTTGGTAGAATGTCATCCAGCCCCGGCGTCTTACATACGCGGACATCTCTTCAAGCTGTTCCATCACACGTATGTACCGACCTGTTACTCCTGCGACACTCTGTGCACCTTTTATTCGCCAATAGAATACCCTCTACGCACCCACTAATATCCAAATTACACGATTGCCTTATGCCTTCAGCGTTCTTTTAACTAGAGAGTAGACTTTGTTTAGCAGAGAATAAAGAAGAAAGAGAAAATCTGGCGAAAAATTCTACCATGGAATCTTTCAAAAGCGTCGTGTACGCCTTGAGGGATCGATATCTACCTTTCCACGAAGGACGACTAATTTGGCAAGGCGAGGAAGCCGGTTTGTACGATCTATATCACTGTAGCGCGAATAGATTCGATAACCGTCTTCGTTTCGTATTCGAAAATATGTATCTATACGTGTATGCACGGTGTATATTTCAGATTACAACTTGAAATTGCCTCCATGGTTGTGCCAAGCGTACGTTCGTCAACCACCGGAAGAGCACGTGCAAAAACTACAAGTGGAAAAGATCGAAAGGGTGAGCCATCCGTAAAATTTCTTCGTTTTATACCGCAAAAGCAGCAACTTACAATACGTTTACGTTTTCTACAAAACTGTCCCGACTTCTTTTTCACTGCTTTTCATTTCCCCTCCTCACTTCCACACTTGTTGCAGCAAAACGAAATCGCAAAGAGAAAATTCACCGACGAAGAAGGAAATGAAATATCACGGAAACGTTTGAAAAAACTCAGACGAATAGCGCGTCGTCCTAATAGGCCAGCCGTCGCAGTAAAGAGAGGGTCCGATTTGTGTTGGAACTGTCCGAATCCAGTGGTTTGCAACATTTTCGTTTACGTTGTCCACATCCATCTTTCATCGTCGAACAATGTCGATTAATTTCCTTATATTTCCCCGACAGGGCCTCAAGTGTGTTCACAAACTGTGCCGTCAATGCTGCAGAAATAAATGTTTCGCGGAAAATCTAGATTGCGCCGGCCATAGAAATTTAACTAGAACGAGGAGACAAATGGCGATAGAATTTGCTGCGAAACGGAGGACCGTCCAAGAGTCGATATGACGTTGTACAATATTGTAAATGATAAATGAATGATAAATAAATGCGTGTATACGTACGTGGCCTAAATGTGAAACTAGAAGATCATTGCTAATGTTACGGTATCATCGCTGAAACCAGTTGCCGGCCTAAATTGATCGTCCGTCTAGCGGCATTTCGTTCTTTATAATAATCTCGCAACTGTGTCCAAACACAAGATTCCGCACTTTCAAATTTCTTCGCGCAACCCTGATAAATCGTGGAGCACAATATCGATGGTGGAAAATAAACTAAGTACTTGGAAACAATTGCGTTGTAATCGTTTACGAATACAACGAGAACAGCTAATCGCTGCCATTATTCACAGATTATGCTACAAAATAGTTGATCGGCTCTTTTAAACTCCTTCTGTACACTGCACAGCACTGCGCCGGGTTTAGAACAACCGTCAACGCGACAATGACGAATCTCTGCGGTGTTATTGCGTATTTATCTTCCAACGATCGAAAATCGTGTAAATATCACTCTCCTTTGTTTCATCGGGAATCGTATTCTTCTGCTTCTTCTCTCCGTAGTGTTTCTTGGTTGCAAGTATTAAAACCATCAGAGCAGGTAGATGAATCAGAGAGAAGTGGAAAAGTTTCCGCGAACTTTTACTGTCTGACCTCTCGCGAAATTTCCAAGCTGGAAAGAAAAGAAAACTTTCAGAAAGTCGTTTTTTCCGAAAATCATAAGTCGAACGTTGTCCTGTTATTCCCCCCCTTCGTTCGATCGGTACACAATTTCCGAACGTACCGAGGTAAAGAAAATATGCGTTCAGTGGCGTCGATGTTAAGGAGAACCACCAATTCGTTACACCCAAAGCAGGTGCCAAGTAACAGAGACCCATCAATGCAGCGGTATAACGTAACGCCGTTTCGCGACACAGCTTCGGATTTGTAACTGCCATCATCCTATAACCGGCACGCGAGTAATCCGCTCTCAAGTTCCACGACAGCGCATTGAAATGGGGAAATTGCCACGCATACAACAGGCCAGACATTATCCAAGCACCGGGGAACATTATATCACCAGTGCACGCAGCCCAGCCCATTAACGGTGGTATGGCGCCGACTAAACAGAGTTCAATAAACGTATTAATAAAAATATTATTATCAATAAAATTTAGTTTTCATCGGGTTTGCAAAAGATGTTCAACTGCTGCAGCACAGATATCGTGATATACTTGCCAATAGAGCCGATCCACGTGTTCAAAATACTAACGCGTTTCATAGGCGTGTAAATCAAAGTGTACAGAATCAGATTAGTCGCTCCCAAAGCAGCTGTCAATCCGTTTACTTCGCTATACAATAGTAGTAATCCACTAATACCAGACACTGCTGCAAATGCCACCGCGTGCGCAGACCTATATGGACCATTTCTATCTCAAGTTCAATGTCGCTACCAAATATTTTTCAGTTACCCTTACTTTGTACCTACGTTAAATGTCCTCGAACCAGCACCCTATTCTTTGTTCTCGACATTTGCGAGTCGAATGGTACTTCGAAAAATTGATTAATGGAATTAGCAGTAGCAGAAAGCAATCCAGTACCCAAAGAGCACGCGACAAATGTCGTAACATCAAATGGTCCAGGAGCTAGAGTGTAACCAGCCATAGTTGTTACTACTACCAGAGCTGAAACAAACTATTCTGTTTAGTCGTTCTCTTATTCTCTAATTATCTATTTCTTTTCTCTTCTGCTCTTTGTTCAAATCGATAAAGCAATGGCAATTATACTTACCGGATAGTCTTATCTTGGATAACATGAAGCAATGCTTCCGTAGCTTGCTCGGATCTAGCTTTACGTATCGCCATTCTTCTTCGTCTTCCACGCGTACGCTCTTTCCAATTGCAACGTTTTCTGTGTTGGCAAGTCGACCACTCCCGCGTTGATCGACGGTTGCAATTAAACTTGGCAATACTGACGGACCTTGTAAACTTTTTATATTCGGCGCGCATTGATGTTTCTGACTAGAGGGTACGCTCTTCACTCTTGGCCTAGCTTCAGAAGAGTACTATGTACAAGAAAAGAGAGGAGAAGAGAAGGAAAAATGTGAAAGTTTATATACGGTGACGTAAAATTAGACGTACTGTGGTGATGAGCAGTTTCAATGGTGACAGGCGTCCGTTTCGAGTGATCCTGACCGGGCAGAAAATAAATAACATGATAGACAACAATACGCCCGTATAAGGATTAGTGTTTTCTCTTTCGCATCCTGAAAATAACATAAAAACGAATTGGTCCACGATTACGGTTTATGCGATCAATGACGACGAGAAGGTGATCGATTCGCTCATGATTCGCTCGCAAGCGAATATATTTTATAATAGGCGATTATAACTTACGTTATAATATATTTTCGTTCCTACGATTTCTGTCTCGCATTACGTAATAAAAATTCGAATGGACACACATTGCGCCGAAACTTGAAATAAATTCACTAGACTATGAATGTTTACCGATGACTGTCCCGTCGAGACGAAACGAAACCCCCATACTAAAATCGAAGCCACCAACCGCCAACTAACTCTTAACAAGATAGGAATAGATTAGCTATCACCAAGATCCTAAACGCATCGATTTGTACTCACACTCGTGCTCGCAGAAATTCCAAAGAATTTCGAGGGAGCAACGTTTCGCACAAAAATGTATTATTGAAACTCATTAGCAAGACGATTCTCTACACGTATTTCTGCGTGTTACTATTAGAACGATGAAAAATCTATTTGTCAAGCCTCTCCCTTCGATAGGTACGTACATAGTGCATACGTTATATATAATTGTAATATACTAAACCACAGATGGAAAGTTAAGTGTAACAATTAACCGAGGCCGGTTTAAAATCATTTCGATATACTTGCTCCGAATTCCGAACTTCCCTAAACTGTGCACCGATGTTGAACAAAAGCGAAGCGGTGAATTAACGGGCAAGAAGTTACTACATATCTATCAATGAACTCGTAGGTTAAGGTTTTTACCTAACCAAATGTAGTACATCAGTTATATACAGAATTCGCATAAATGAGCAAGGTGCACCTCCCTGGATTGGAATGAATAAATTACATATGGCGACTAATCTAAGGCATCTGCACGCATTCGAATATGGTGTAGACGCGCTCATGAATAGCAAACATACGGGAGAGGAAATAGGAAGAGGAAGAGGAAAGGGGAAAGATAGCAGATGAAACACGCGGCGAAAACGTGCATGCTAACGAAGAGAGGACGAAGAAGGAGAAGTAACGTACGAGCACGAGCGAAAAGAGCTTCGTTGATACGAGGAGCAAGGGGCGTGTGGTTATCGAGGACTGCTAGGTTAGGTGTCATCGACAACGCATAAGAAATATAAGAGAAAGCAGGCGGAAGAAGTTGTTTGCACGAAGATTATCCTTTGCAGATTTGCTTAAGACGGAAGGAAGGAAGGAAGAAAGAAGAAAAGAAAGGGAACGGAAAAATGATAAGGTTGTTCCAGTGTATGTTGCATCAGACTTGACAAGAATTCACTAGAGAACAGGAAGATAAAAAGTGTAGCTCGAGGCGAAAACAGTGACGGAGCACAGGTTAAGGGAGCGATAGAAAAGAATCGACAGAAAATCGGTATGCCGTGGAATGATCAAAATGTGATGTTCACGCGCATCGGTTCCGCCGTATTTTACGGGTCGTCTTCGTTTATGATCACGGTTGTAAATAAAACGGTGTTGACGTCGTTCGAATTTCCGTCGTTCCAACTACTCGGCATAGGACAAATGTTGGCTACCATTGTGTTACTCTTCGGTGCAAAGAAGTTGCGCTACGTGGATTTTGCCAACCTTGAAACGTCAACGTTCCGGAAGATATGGCCGTTACCGATCATTTACATCGGCAATATGATCTTTGGATTAGGTGGCACGAAGCAGCTCAGCCTTCCGATGTTCACCGCTCTCAGGCGGTTCAGTATCCTTATGACGATGATCGCCGAATATTATATCCTTGGCTCGAAGGCGCGCGTCTCCGTTCAGTTGAGCGTTTACACGATGATTCTTGGGGCAGTGGTGGCGGCATTTAACGATCTCGCCTTTAATTTGGAAGGCTATCTGTTTATCCTGCTAAACGATTTCTTTACGGCCGCAAACGGTGTTTACATGAAGAAGAAGTTGGACTCGAAAGAATTGGGGAAATTTGGACTGATGTATTATAATTCGTTATTTATGATTGTCCCAGCGATCGCGATCGCCTGCTGGACGGGAGACGCGCATTCGATCCTACAATTCCCGCATTGGAACAATGTTTTCTTTCTTGTGCAGTTCGGCCTTTCGTGCGTAATGGGCTTTGTACTGTCCTACAGCATGATCCTTTGTACGCTTTACAACTCTGCGTTGACCACCACCATAATCGGCTGCCTGAAAAATATATGTGTCACGTATCTCGGAATGGTGATCGGTGGCGATTACATTTTCACGTGGCTGAACTTCGTCGGACTGAATCTAAGCGTTGTGGGCAGTCTGGTTTACACCTATGTCACCTTTCGCCGGAAGGACACGACCGAGCCAAAGTATTCCCCGCTTTCCGACAACCAAATGGCCAAAGTGCAAGCTGTATGATAAGCGTAAAGAGCTAAAGGCCTCCTCCTCTGCCTCCGTCCTATCTGTCTCCCGTTTGCCCTGCGTTCCTTCAACATTTCTGTACATCCTAGGCCTAGTTGCTAAGCCGCATTTGCGCGCTTGTCTGGACTTTCGGAGAACGTTGGCGAACGGCGGAGGAGGGGGAGCGGGTGGAATAGCGTAATAGTGATAAAGTACTGTACCAAAGGATAACTATCGCGATCGGATAGAAGATAGATGCGAAGTGTGATCGTGCCATGGCGTGTCAGCACGGGATAGCTGGACACGCACGAAAGCAAGTTGTACATACGTATTACACGCATATGTACATAGATAGGAGTGCACCATTGAAAGGTGCAATGTCGCCAGCAACGGACGTGTACATAGATATGTTAGCGCAATAAATTGTAATTTGCGAAGAAAGTAAAGGATCGATCGTTATTGTCCTCGGACAGTTTCAGGCTGGCCGGTTCGAAGGTTTTCGGAGAGTGCGGCGGCATCGTTCAGCAAGGATTACGCGGAACAACGCGTAGCCCTGTCGACGGTGCAGCGTGCGTTATTGACGGCTGGCGCGGCCGCGATATCATTCGCGAATCCTTTCCGCGGCGACATGATCGCGTGTTTGGGAGAAACGACCGGCGCCGAGGCTCTCTCCCACTGTCATCGACGAATGCTCGCTACCTCGGAGGGACGTCGAATCCTCGCCGAGAAGCCACGCGTGTCCTCGTCGACGATCGATCTGTCCGCGCTGAAACGCTTACCGGAAGGAACCATTGGCAGGATCTATCACGATTTCTTGCACGTAAACGTAAGGAGTGTGTGATTGCGATTGGTCGATCGTGGACGCAGTTCGGACCGACCGCGATACCCGCAACGTCTGTTGCAGAACGTCTCGCCCGACTCTAGAACGTTGGTCAGATTCGTCCAAGACCCCGAGCTGGCGTACGTAATGCAACGATACAGAGAGATCCACGATATATTTCACGCTGTGCTTTTAATGCCGACCACGATGCTCGGAGAAGTGTCCGTCAAGTGGATAGAAGCGCTGCAATTACATTTGCCGATGTGCTTGAGCGGGGCGATATTCGGAGCGTATCGCCTGCGACCAAGGTAAAAACAGCACCCTCTTTCTTTCGTAGCAAACGCCTATTTTACCTTGCAGACAACGCCGATTGTATCTCGATCATCACTTGCCGTGGGCCATCGGCACGGGTATTCGAGCGAAATTCCTCTTGGGTGTCTACTTCGAGGAACGCTGGGAGCAGCCTCTGGTCGATTTTCATCGAGAAGCAAATATAGTTCCTCTGGTGCCAATGGAAAGTTGCCCACGCGAGGGGCAATCGGAATAGGACTCGTACGATAGCGTGTAACAATTTTTATTCACCGTAACGTTGGAAATATGAAGAATATAATTTTTACCGAGATATGTGTCATTTCTCTTGCAAATCTCGATCGTTAATCTGTAATTGTACACTTAAAAAATGTAGCTTCCGCACTCGTCGCATGATTTGCCAAGCAGTTCTCGGAAAATTGATTGTCCCGTTTCGCTCGTAGTTTCTACACATTGATCTGCGGCCGTCGCTTACAATTAGTCCAGCAATGAGAATGTAGTGCAAAGATCGACATTTAAATGAACGAACAATAGCGGACTGGCTGGGCAAAGTTTCACGCGCTTCCCCGATTTCCTATGCCAGCGAATATTGCAACAGCTGTCTATCGTTATTTGCACAACATTTTCTTAGGTGCATAGGGCCTGTAACATCGTTATGATATGTTGAAACGAGTTGGATGTATCAGACAATTCGATTGGACGCGATATCTATAGTATGTATGTACGTACGTATGTATGTAGTTACTTTGTTTTCGGAACTCGCGTAGCAAGGAAAATTCTACGGCCGATCGTCGATTAGCCGATGACGGGACAAGAATAAAGTCTTTCGTTAAACGTCTGTTGCGACTCGCGGCCACGCATAATATAGTCGATAGTACGTGTGGATGGTATGTATGTATATGTATGTGTATATGAATATCTATATATATATGGTGAGTCCAGAAACATAGTAAAATTGTGGAATCGGAATTGGCGATTGGTGATTGACAGGGCGGTACGCGATTCGCGATTGTAGGATCCCAAGCAAACAGACAAGAGGACCTACGAGTTAAATAAAGTAATATGATTCAACTTATACCATGTTTGGTCTCATTTCAATCGCAAGAATCTCAACAGCACTTTCAAGTAAATTCAGCACAAAAGAAGCTGGAAAGAAAAAGTTAAACCGCCGTTTTTATTGTAACGTGACACGGTGGCATTCAAATTTGTCAGCTGCCTCGATACTCGCTCTATACTTCCATTCTTTTACGGCCTATTGACACCGAAAATAGTTCTATCAACGCTATCCAGTCCACTTCCTTCACCATCTATTTCAAATTGACGTCGCACGTACACATACTAGCCTGGTCGGCTCGGTCAAGCGGTCAAGCTTTGTAGTTTGTGCTTTTGGTTCGAAACGCGTGTTTCCTTCCCGCTGCTTTTTTACTACAATTCTGGACTCACTATATGTATACATAGATGTATGTATATATATCTATATCGTGCGCGTCTATACTTACAATTACACAGAAAAGTCGATTCAAGTATATAATCTAATTGAGCATTAAAAGTTAATGGCTAGAGCATCCTGAGAACGGTTCGAAGGAGAGGTTTGATACACAGGCAAGGAGGGAATTGAAAGGGAAGAAACCGGCTAAACGAAGTGGGATAGAAAAGCGATGAAGAGATAAAGCGAGAGAGCGATAGGAAACTTTGGTACAGGATGCTTCTTAGCTGATTGTAACCGACTTGGTCCGTGCTATCCGTACTCGATCACGGGTATCTCGAACGTTCAATCGAGGGGCAATCTTTCGAGGTAGCGGTGAATATCCTCGAAGCTGGGTCTGTCTTCGCAGCGTTTGCTCCAACATTGCTTCATCAGGAGGTACAAATCGTCGGAACAACGATCCGGCTGTGGAGGAACTCGTATATGATTCCCTTCGTCGGTGTCGTTGCCATCGTATTTCTGGTTACTCCCCAAGCACGCCTCGCTTCGGTACCAGTGGGCGAAGTTGGCGAAAACTTGAGCCGAGGATAAGTCCGAATACGGAATCTCCTTGCAGTTTGTGAAAATTTCCCAAGCAGTGACGGCGAACGACCAAACGTCTGCCCGGCAGCTACGTTTACCCTGATAGCAGAGAAGGAAACGGAGGATGCAGACAGGCCGTAAAGCATAAAAATAAAAACGTCGAAAAGTAGAAACTTACCATTAACATGGCCTCCCACGCCATCCATCGAAGCGGCAGCTTCGCGTTAGATCCGTCGATGAAATAGTGGCGGTCGTATTTGCTACAGTACACGGCATGATCCGACACCTTTATCGTCAACCGTTGTCCGACGATGCAATTTCTAAAATATCGTAGCATCGTTAGATCCATCCCGTCCATCGCGAACGCATTCCCAAACTCTTACCTTGCTGCCAGGTCGCAGTGCGCGATATTCATAGATTCCAAGTACCTCATGGCGGACGCGATTTGGACAAGAAAGTTGATAGGGCTCGCCCGTCCGCTGGAAACCAGAAGAAAAGTCGGGGCGACAACTGGGAGGAGAGCTGGTGCAAAGGGTTTCTTTACCTGACGTGGTCGTTACCGTCGCAAAAACGGTAACTGTCCAGGAAGGCAGGGAGATCCCCGAATTGGCTGTACTCGAAGACAGCCCCGACCGGTTCCTCTTCCACCAAAGCCATCATCTTTGCTACGTTCGGATTTTCAAGCGTCGCCAGAAATTGCATGTCCCTCGCGAAATCCAGTCTGTGACAAGCAGATCGGTACGCCATGCGCCAGTCGAATACAAAGAACAGTTCCGTATCTACGAGGCGGGATGCCGCATGCAGCGAATAAAACAAGTAAGAGACTGTACCGTACCTTATCGCCTTCACAACGCCTCGCCAAAGAGATCTAACGATTACGGTTTGTCCGTTTTCTATCGTCCCTACCTCCGGATTCGTGATTCCCTTAGCTTCGCATAAGTGAACCTATTCGCGTTCGATTCGATTTCACCTTAGTTACGTTACACGACGTCCCTGCATCCGCGTCAACATTTTCCTCGAGCGCATATATGCGACGTTTTTTCCTTACCAATCCGAAGTTTCCTTCCCCTAGCTTGTCCAAAATTCGCAATCTGTGCCTCGAGACGCGCGGAATGTTCGCCGCGTACGGCTCGACGTTGGTGCGCGGCAAATGCGCAGCCCTTTCGCAGATACGAACCGGCGTGAACGGACTGAGAGTCAACGGCGGCTCCCGCTTCTTTATCTACGAACATTCCTTTCTTTCAACATGATTTCCACCAGCGACGACGAGGATCCGTCTCTAACATGCCCATTCTTCTTATTACTATTACCGTCAAAATATCGATCGCTGCATAGTGTCCCCCGTGCGTCCTTCGATTCACCTTTCCCGATTGAAGCTGCAGCGTGTTCTTGGACGCGTAAGTCGTCGTTGTCGCCGCTGTTATCGTGGCCGGGGTCGCGGTTCTGTTCGCCGCGAAGCTCGAGTTGCATTTGAAATCTGTGGAGCGCGTACCGCACGTGAGAAAAGGCAATTTGTGAATGCAACGCGATTCAGGTCGTATCTCACCGGAGCACGATTCGGTCGAACGACCGTCTTTTTCGGTGAACAGGTTGTACGTTGCGTCGTACAGGCTAGAACGACGACGATGGTCGGTCGAAAGATCGACCGATTGGCAACTGATCTGAGCGAAGGTTCGATCGATGGTTCGATCGATGGTTCGGTCGGGCAAACTATCGGTGGACGCGATCACAATGGGCTTGCGAATCAGCGACAATCCGTTCGCGATCGACGTCGAAAGTTTCCGGTCTTTCGGAGCGACTCCGATGCCGCTGGTGGATGAGTCGCACAGAAGTGCCGCCGTATGCTTTTGCAGCAGAGCCACTTTGTTGCGGCCCCTTTGTTTCACGAAGAAAGCTGTGCCGGTCAAAAGGAGAGCGAGAACCGTCAGGAGGCCGCTAACGAGGCCGATGTACGTTTGCGAGCTACCAACGGGAAAGGCGTCCGGCGTCGAGCTGTCCTCTCCTAATTGATAGACGCCCGTCTCGTTGCTCCTGTACGTTAAAATCGAGCTAGGAGAGTTGCTCGTCTTTGCACGGCCGTCGCTTCGGTTTCGTTCCACTCGGAGATTTCGATCCATCGACGAGTAGGAGTCAGCCGATCGATTTCTGCTACCTGCAATCGCAATCGTAAATCTGAAGGTTCGTTGGCTGTAGCTCGCTGGAAACGTCGCGTTTACCCGTGTTGAATGTCACTTCGCTAAGCAGCAACCATTTCCCAGCGAGACTCAGCTCCATTTTGACCATGCGACCGATCTTGGATCGCAAAGGAATCGACGTCGATACTGTGTCGGCTGTCAACGAGCTGGCATCGACGGACACCTCCGCACCTTCCGTTTCCATTTCGTAATTCTCTCCGTCGACGGAAAATGAAATTCGCACCGCCGAGAACATCTGAAAGGATTGTCTCGTGAAGGGTCGAAGGGCCGAAGGACCGACGGGAATAGGAACGAACCTCGACTTCCAGCTCCGGTATGCGAGCAACGTGAAGAGTACAGTTCTCGAATTGTCGCAGCTCTTGGAAGTAGAAGAGCAGCTCGACGGTAGCGCGTTCCGACCAGCCTACCCAGTTCGTGTCGGTGCCGGGCGTTTGCATTTCGGAAAGATCCCCCAATATTCCGTCCGTCAGTTGACCCAGGCCGTTCGCCAATAGCGAATCGACCTCGACGCCGTCGTACGACGAATCTCGGACGTCGCACCCTCCTGGTCCGGGGTATGACGCCTTCGGCGCGCTGTAGCTCGTGACGTATTCTGCGGAGATTATTATTATTATTATTAAACGGGCTGATGCTCTTTTGTATAAACGTAAGTACATAGGTAATCTGTCGCAGAATACGAAATAACAGTACAAACAGTGTTTAAATATCGCAAGGTACAGAAATATAATATAAATAGCTTATCTATCGCTGGGTACAGAATTATATGCAAGGTAGTGGTAATCGTATGTTTAATCTAATTCAATTTAATTTGCCTCGAAGAACTCCCCTTATATACCTGTGATTTGAATAGGAGTAAAGGGCCTTTAGAGAAGTTTCTTCTATCGGTGAATTTATTTGGTGATGATTCGAGATTAGTGAATCGGCCTTCGCGTATCTACAATCCGCAATACTCACGTTCCCAGATGCATCCGTAGATTTCTACGCGCATGCAGACGGTTCGTGGATGCTGGCTGTAAGGCACGAATCGCACTCTGCTCGCGACAAACGGCAGGTCGAGCTTCTGCTTTTCCACCAAGTAGGTGTTGCTGTTGCCCCGTAACACCTGAAACCAGTTACACTCGATCGATCCATCCCGCCTTGCTCTCGAAACGATGTTCTTGGACGATCGATTCGAAGCAAGCCTTCGATTCAAGAAGACTTATGTAGCACACGTACCCTCTCGCCCGTCAGCGTTTTATACTGATGCCATGCTGCCTCGCGCCAGTACTCCAGGAAGAAGGTCTCCGCGTACTCCTGGCCTTGACCGTTCCCATACCGCCCTTGAGTTTCGGTCCAAGCGATCAAATGGTTCCTCGTTAGATCAATTTCTAAATACTCTCGTATCGCGCTGCTTATTTGCGCCTTCGGACACCAAGCGCCACCGTTCTTCTCTTGTCGTATCCTGCGAACATGCTCGAAAACGGATGCGATCGTTGGTAGTTCTCCCTTTCTTACTTTCTCCCCTCGCAACACACTATCTCGCGCACGCTTTCCCTTTCATTCTTCCTGTCACGGTTCGTTCGTTCGTTCTTTATTTCTTTCGTTTGATCGTTGAACTTTTCGCGAAACCCGGACGAGTGCCCCGTTATTTATTGCTTTGCCGGGACAAGAAGGAAGAATGGAAGCTGGAAGAAGTGGAGGTCGTGTGACGGTGTCGCGATTCACGGCAGCCGATAACCAAGTCGATCGTTCGGAAAAGCGCACACGTAAATACTTACCTCGCGTTCTGTGGACCCACCGACTTCGTTTCGTAGCTAGAGGAAGCGGTGATCGCGTCATCCGGAATCTTTCCCTCCTCCATACCGAGCGGAAGGATGCATCGTCCTGAAAACAGGATACGCTTTGAAGCCTCCCGGTTCACGAATTTTCCAACCAATCTACGCTTTGTTATTCTCAGCCTCACCAAAAACGTTTCCCGTCGAATCCTCCACGGGTGAAGCCGTGACCAGGAGGACTCCCAAAGAGACGACCGTTAGCGTGCAGCGCATCTCGATGGTACGCGGTCTTCGGGCTGGCCTCGAATTCTTTGCAATTCATGATAGACCTAGTCCGTCTGGGTTCATCGTTCGGCACCTGAAACTTTAACCGACTCCTCCAATCATTCGTTCGATCACTTTTCTGTTAACGTCGCGACCCGGGACGCATCGGTGCGTGCCAAATTTCTTTGCGATTTGACAGGGCCAGCCTGTTCTCCAGGTACGGCCATCAACGAGCCTGGGAATAGGGTGAAACGAGCGAGGGCAAGGATAAATATCAGTCGCAAGGAAGTTGGACGAGATACGATAGCGTTGAGAAGCTGGCAAGCGTGGTTGTCGCGTATGCCTGCATATGCTTTGCAATTGCAGTTCCCAGGTCGCGTTCTAATTAAATTCGCCGACGGTGAAATGCAGACAAAAAGAATGAGAGAATGCGCATGTGACCGAGGATAGGTGTACGTGCGCAACAAGTAAAGCTCGATCAATACGAGCATGTTGTATCAAGGAAGAGCGCACCATGCTCGGCCCGACGTACATACGTCTGTACGTATAACCGTATAACCGTTCGTTCGAAATTCGCAACAGCTGTACGCGACAGCTCTACTACTTTTGGTGACGATCCCAAGCTGTAATTTCTTATCCACCAACGCGCACGCTTTCTCGAACGCCGTTTATCTCCGACACAGTATTCTCTTCGAGCTATTGAATAGCGTCGCAACCTAATAGATTTATTCGACAGACATAGACAGAGAGATAGGGAGAATGCGAGAAAGCGGGGACGACGATAGGCATGGGGCTGTCGAAAAAGGAGCGAAGAAGACGAAAAGAGAGTTCGATAATTGTCGCGACTCTGATATAAATGGGAGGTCCTGGTTCGACGCGCATCAAGTCCAGGACAAGCTACGAGCTTGCTTCTCCGTTTTTGTGCATACAACTCGTATATTCGCCGATCGCGCACCGTTGTCAATAATCGCATTTCCTCCGCACCCCTGTTGAATAGGTCGGCCGGACATTTCACGCGAAATTTCGTAGTCGATCGAATATTTTCGTCGTTCCTTCGTTACCGAGACACCTATTTTCCACGCGGCACAGCTCTCCTTCGATTAGACCGTTTACTACACATTCGTGGGAAATCGTACCTCGCCAAGTTCGACGTACGTCACCATCTCATGTTTAGCGAGCAAATCGAAACACGATGCAGCAAATAATCCCGCGATTCGAAATTTCTCCAGGTATCACGCCTCGAGCGTTTCCACGTTTTCCGCTCGCGATCCTTTCTTCCGCCTCTCGACGGCGCACAGGTACGCACACTCGTTTCTGTAGGTCGCGTACCTCGCGGGAAGGTTGCTCGATGCGAACTCGGCCCTGGGGTAAAGCTCTTACCCAGCATCCACGATTCGGCCCGTGCGACCGTGGTGGGCTTGCTCAAAGATAGGCGGGAGGAGAAGAGTGGGGCGGACTGGACAATGCTAGGGGAATATTATTCTTGGATCGTCGTAACGGCAGCAAAGCTTTTTGTCGACCATTAATTGTTAACTAGTAACTAGCAACTGCATAGTAAATTAGCTGCGAACTGGTTAAACTTTTATTGCGTTCGGGAACAATCGATGTCAGGAATTTGATACAGCTTGCACGCCCTTCCCAGAGGAATTCGGGCGATCCGGGCGGACACGCATGTTCCTCAGCACCGGCATCCCGACGCTACTGATTCCCGAATGATCGGCAGAATGTGTTTCCTGGTAGCGCGTACATTTCCCTGCGCGAAAACGAGCAACCCGAAACTTTCGTTCTCCTTGCACATTTCTGCAAGCAGGCTCAGGTCGAGTTGTGGACTCGTGGATGTCGTTAGGGCTTCCGTTATCTGTTAGGGATAGAAACGATACAAACTTATCGTACATGCGATTTACGGGGCAAAATAAAGTAACGATGCTTGCGAACCCGCTCTCTCAGCCGGTCGGCGGCCAGCGAAAAGATCCCAATATCTCGAGACATTTTTTGCGATTTGAGATCCATTCCCATGAGAACGACGACCGTAGTTCTTCTAGACTTGGCAAAAATTTCGAGGCTATTCACAGCATCCGGCAGCTCGAGGAAATTCTGAAACAGTCTCGAATATATTCAGTCAGGGCGCAGAAGCGTGACAAATTATTCTAGCGGAAATACAACAATTCCTTCCAGTTACCTTCACTAATACGGGCAGCCCGACAATCGGCACTCCGCTGGCGACTTTCAGATCTCTGATCAATAGATCATCGCCAGTCAACCCGCTGATGTCAGCTTTCGCTTCGACGATCTCGCTCAACACTTTACTCCTATCTGGGTCCAGTTGCCCAACTTTTTCGAGAGCCTCCACCACGCGGACATCGGCAGGGGTCGCGCGATTTACCTCCTTCGACAAATTGTGTGTATCGATCAAGATCGGACCTGGTAACCCGTGGAACGTTCTTTCGATTACGCCGCGCTACAGCTCGCTTAAAACTTATGCCTAGAGTAATCACTGATTACCGATCAATTCAAGCTATAGCTCGACACCTCGACACCTTAAAGCTTGCCTCGCAAAAGACTCGATAACCGACGATCCATTGCTGCCGGATGCTTTTCGAGCAAATTTCGCGCCACTAGCGTTGCGCAGCTGCCTACGCTCTCCAGATGCACCTCCCTGCCAGGCCAAGGCCATCGTGCGTCACGTGGCCGGTGGTCGATTATTTTCCTCACCGAATCCGCCAGGAACGCGTCCTCGTCCGCGAGGCTGTGATGATCGACGAGTACCTTTCATATATTGCCCGGCTAATAAATAATAATAAGGATAATAGTAATAACAACAACAACAAGTACCACTTCCAGTCTGCTGTCCTCATTTTCCTTCAGACCCTTCAAATCTATCTGATCCCTGCAAACAGAACGGACGCCGTCGTATTTCGATCGCTGTTTAATCTCCACCACCGTATCGCCAGCTCACCGAAACGTCATCAAATCGGAATGTATGTTGTGCGATTTTAAGAAGAATACGACTTCCGTCTTCACCCGGTACTCCTTTTCCGGTACGTTCATCACCGGTATTACCGCCAGATCTGACCCATTGCCTTCGACGTCGTCCAAATATTCGCAGAAGGCCTGTATCAAGGCTGACACGGCCGAGTCCAAGTCGCAAGTTTCATTTCCCAAAACGACACGGACTCTTTTGTACGAGGATAGCTTTGACTAGAATAATAAGGGAAGACAACGATCGTATACACACTTTCGTTTCGCTTAAAATTACCTTCGGAATTGTGCGCGCGTTATCTCCTGCGATGCGCCACGCGCAACACGGGGCGCGACGCGGCGACGTCACGACGCGTCAGTTTGTTCTCGAGTTTGAAACGATGCGGCCGACGGAGGCTGCGGAATATTTTTTATACGATCTGCTTGCGCGACTGTTCAAAGTTTGAAGAACAAGCGTACTCGAAACGTAAGAATCGCTACGAGAATTAATACGCTTCATTCGCCTATTATTACCGTTCTACGAGGCACGTATGCACGTACATGCAACATACATGCAATCGCGCAGTGAACTTTCATAGGTTAATTTTATCGAAATAATCCGACAAACACTTTCGTTCAAACTGTGCTCCCGCGATTCGCTTTGCTTCCTTATTCATTCTTACGCATGCACGTATGTATGTACATACGATACACTATTCGATAAACATCTAGAACGGATGTACAAATAGTGGCTTCGCGGAGGTTAGGGTACATACGGCCTTTCGAATGTTCGAAATTACAGCTACGTGTACACGTACAATTGCTCGCAAGACTATAGTGGCTACGCAGAAGAATATTTCACAGAAAATATCAAGTTACCAGGGCTGATTTCGATGCGGACAGAAAGGATTCCATAATCCTATCGTTCATAGGATGCACGTATGTATATACATATACAGGTGTGACTATCGATTCTCGATATCATATCGATATCCTATTGACACATACCGATATATCGATAATATCGTTAAGTGCGCATGAACTGGTTACGGTTCGTATATTTCCTTCAAGCCCGAAACTCTGTTAAACTGTTAATTAAATCGAATCCACCAGTTTGCGAACCTGTCCGTGCATCATATCTAACACTATGTAGAAAGCGCGTTGTGCGACTCAAGAATTACCTACGTCTGCGTGAAGCGGTTGTAAAACTCGTTAAAGCACAGACATTACTCGAAGAAATTTTCATTGGTCAATATCTATTATACATAGGTAAGCTATAAAATAGATTTTAGTAGGCGCGTCAGCAATGGTAGTGACAAACTCGTGTCGATAATCGCAATACATACTAATCGCAGTACATGTAAGTATTTATGTACATTCAACGAACTATACACGTGCCTTGAGCATGGAGTGCATCGACACCCCAGGCCCGAGGCAACCAGTCTCTCGGGAACGCTCGGATGTATTCGCGGTTGGTCGGAAACTTCGGGGCGCGTACGAAAGATGGCGAGATGGGACGACTACGCTACGAGACTACGAGACTGCGGCACAAAGTGATAGTAATGTCCGCTGCCGTCTGTCTCGGCCTCGGCACTTTGACAACGGGAACTGTTCGTCGCACGATGCGAAATACGGTACGCGTTTCTCTCGCGTTCGTTCCGAGTCTCTATTGATTCTGGGTGCTGTCTCCGCATGCACTTGTACCTACCAGCATGTACTTTTATTTCCACGTCCGTGGGTATATCGCCATTGCAACGCGAAATGTATCTTAAACTCGATTGGGTGAACATTGTATCGACATATATCGGGACCAGAAGCGCGAAATACGTCCGACCAGGCAACCTATTATCGAGCGTGAAAAGGGGAGAAAGAGGAAACGAGGGATTGAGAGATAGCATCCGTGAAGAACATCGCTGGCTGCCTGGTCCAAGATATCGCACCACTAGACACACTTTTCTCCGCGTTCTCTTCTTTTGTCGTATCTCCTCCCAGACGTCAGCATCTTCGTTCCATCGCGTCAACATTTTCTACTTGCTCGTTTCTTCTGTGCTATACGCGTATCACAGGTAAAATAACGGTACGGAACGGATAAACATAGAAGAAAGCTTAAGGATCGAGCGTGGGAGTGATTGCAAGATAGCGGAGGAGAAACAGTAGGAGTGCAAACACCCGAGGTGTAGAAAAAGGAATAGGTTTGAGATTTTATTCGAGTGAAGGTGGCAGCCATTCGCGTATCGCGAATCTATAAAGAGTGATAGAGTTCGGATCGTTTTTAATCTTGAAGTTTCGTTCCGCTCCGTTCCGTTCTGTTCTGTTTTGTTCCATTCCATTCCATTTCGTTTCGTTTGTAAGTTTATTGAACAGCATGACGCAATGGGCAAAGATGCAACGCACGTGTCACTAACCACCTATTTCTTGACAGATAAGGAGAAAAAACAGTACGTGATCGCGGGCAGCGTGGGTGTAACCGTTGTGCGTTGTCTTTCGAGATGCGATTCAACAAGCAAGAATTGTTGACACTGGCCACACAGCCGTCACAGAAGTTCGAGAAAGAGGGTATATTGTACGTACGCGAGCGACAAGAAGGCTTCTTTCGCAGAACAGAGAGTGAGTGATTCAATTATTGACAAATACTCACGCGATCGATAGACTATTATTTCATCGGTTAATTGTACATGTATTTTTCCGGTTCCGGTCGACGCATGTTTCTTCCTAATCTAAACTGTACATGTTTGATCCTTGAAAATAAATTCACGTGATGCGCAAATTCTTCGTCTTCTATTTAATGTAGAGCCAGCCCATCATCCGTGTTCCAAAAAGTACGACTAGTGCATGATGCATAATTATTGCAACGATTAAACTCGTGATTCGCGCGATGCTCGTATAACAACACGAGACGCTCGTCCACGTTCAATCGTTCACCGATCGAATCGACCGATCACTGCCTTGTCGTCATCGCTGCTGTCGTCGTCGTCATCGTTGTCATTGTCGCCGCCGTCGTCGTCATCGTTGTTTGTCATCTTTATCGTCGTCGTCGTCGTCGTCGTCGTCTGTTTTCATCGTCCACGTTTTCGTCGATCAGACATTCGTAAAATCTGTCCCGATATTTACGAATATCGACGAATCGGCGCGACGATCGTCAACGTCCCCTTGGAAATGAACGAATGCCAGGCGACTGTAGAACTTGTTTCCGTCGAGTACGAAGAATTTGTCAAGTTCTCGTGTAAAGGTTTCACGTGTAGGGTGTGTCGTAGCTACGAAACATTCTGAATCGAGCGTCAAGATTAGCGTGGTTGGATGTCCTGTCTCGTCTAATCGTAAGCGTACAATAATTGATAACTCCACGTATCGATACATATTGGCGCACGCACTCACGCACGCACGCACGCATGCCGCACGCACACCGCACGCACGCACGCACACCTGAGCTTATCGATGGATTTTACGCTTCAATCCGGTATAATAGATTTCTGGTCGTAGGATACGTTCACCAGCCGAGCTGATTATGATTAATAATTGGATTGCCGATTCGGGATGTCGCTAGGTACGATACACTTTGTATATATGTATATACTGTATGTATTTGGCATTTTATCTAACAGCCTGGTCTCGTCGCAGTTAATATTTTCGACTGTGTAGAATCACCGAGCGCGTCACCTTTCTTTCTTTACGACCGGCTCGATCGGTTCGATTGTCAGATGTTACGATGGAAGGGATCGAGCAAGCCACTGATTTGCGAATGCTTTGCGATCAATCTCGGTCTCTCCTTAGATGTGCGGGATCGAAAGCGTGCCGGTGATGGGGGTGATTAGTCGCTCGTTGATACAGCTCCATCGAATGTTGGACGTTGGGGAAATCCTCGAGTATCGATGGCCGACAATGGGTCGAACGATTGAGCAGGAAGCAAGCGAAGCGAGTAAAAGCGAGCGACGCGATACGAACCTTAATATAGGAAGAGAAAAGATGGATAGGTGATTCTGGTCGATCGTGATCGTGACTCGCGTAACGCGTAACTCTGTCTCCTGTCCTCTCCGGTCCTCACCTGTCCCCTTCCGTTTCGTAGCGCCCCATCGCGCGCGAAACCCGATCTCATGACAACCGCTAGCAATTAATAGGCAACAAAGAGCAAGCGAACATACGAAAATGTCATTCCCCATTGCGAACAGTCCTCGGGATTCATTGAAAAATACTTGTAGCTACGTATAATTTGCAGGTACAGGTAAAAAGTCTGACAGCAAATGTCAAATGGGAAAAACGCATAAGACACTGCGAGACCTCAGTTGCGTTACAGCCAGTACGAGTAAAGGTATATTCGATTTTTGTTCTTTTCTTTTCATTTCTAAACTGTCCCTTTCGCTGTTCTAACTCTGAACTCGATCTGCGGCGACTAACATGCTTATCGCGAGGGTCGTGTAACTTGCGCGCGTCTGATCGGAGATGCTTTGGGCCATCCGTCAAACGTTTCGCGTCTGTCGAACCCGATTCTTCTCTCGCCACCCCCTTCCCCTTGGTTTCCAAGTCCACCCAAATTCCCAATCGACCGCGCTTTTGCTTACCGAGTGGTTGATGCACATTTACAAATGCGTCGAAAGTAGAAAGGAGAGGAGGGGTTCGAGAGCCAAGCTCCACTCAGGAGCGGCACTTTTTCAACACTAATGACACATATGTACGTAGCTGTACGAGTGGTACGTAGATGCTTTTCGCAGATCGCTGTACAAACGTCATATCTCCCGAAGCTTAACAGTAACCGGCGTATCTTGCATGCGTTGCCCGGATCCGGACTACCTGCCAGGTTTTCGACCGGTCGTCTTTTGCACGTGTGCACGGTATGCGTACACATACACGTACCTCAGCAGCAATATAGCGGTACGAAATCGATCAGCGGAGAAGCATCAACGATTTCACTTTTCCAAAAGGCTTGCGCCGTTTCACACTCTTCATCACTTTTCGCACGATCCCAACTCCTCGGTCTCGTCTCGTGCATGCAACACGCGCGCGTCACAGCCTGCTCCTCGAGGGGAAAGGAACCTCCCCCTTTCATGTTTTGTATTTCGTTGCACGCAATCCGCGGTGAAAAACGCCCGACGACAATTTGCTACGCCTCGACGGTCGCACATGTGCGAACGAAAATAACACACGCTCGTCCTTCTTCTCTGTTGGATAGTCAGTTTGGAGAGATGGTGCAGATTGCGGGGGAACCTGTTATTTTACTTCAAATCGCGGGAGCAGTGGTCGGAGCCTTTGGGAGTGATAATACTCGAGCAATGTTTTGTACGCGTAGAACAACCGACGAATCAGATTCCTTACGGTTTCAGCATAGGTAAGGGTTCAATGCGAATCGATGTAGAAGGATGGAAGGGTGGAAGAAGAATGTAGAAACAGCGTTATCCTGTTGTTACAGTTTTCGAGGGAGGTTTATTCCAAGCGTTGGGTGCAAACTCTGGCGAAGAGAGGGACAGCTGGTTGCAGGCTCTTCAGCTTGCCAGTTACGAGTGCATGCGAAGCCAGTTGCTGGCGCTGCAGCAACGAATAGAAGCGTTCAGCGGACACAAGCACGACACGGACATCCAAATGCTGCGACTGCAGCGGGGCACATCGACAGGTTGCTCGATCCTTCTCCCCTTCTTTTCAATCTAGCCTAGTGCTAACGGCTCTACCCGTGGACCAACACCGAACGATTCCTTCTTCCATTTGCTTCAGATCCTGCCGAGATACCGATGTGCGAGATATCGTTGGCATGCGATAACCTCCTTTGCGACGGCCACGGCCGTCCGCCCAATCCGATTCTGGAGGTAGACGTGCAAGTGAAGGGTTCCAAGACGTGGATCAAGTACGCCCGCACCGAGGTAGTGGAGGTAAGCACGCGTCTTGCCAACTTTTCCGTTGACCTTCGCGTCGATTATCGATTATAGCTCCTCGATCTCTGATTTGCACAGCGAAGCAGCAATCCCGGCTTCCTAACGACCGTCAGCTTCAGAGCCAGCGACGGCTTGACCCCCGACACAAAAGTAAGGATGACCGCGTACGACGTTAGAGAACGCGTGAGCCAAACAGCGACACCGATAGGCTGCGCGATCGTAACGTTGAACGCGGTTCAAGACACACCCAGGTAATTTGCAATCTTTCTTATCGACGTGTAGCCCCGTTTATCGTTTCTCCGACCAGCGGACCATTCCGAAACATTTCAGGCTGAGGATACCCCTAAAATCGGCAAAGACTACCACCGTCGGCTTTCTCACGATCAATGTCTGGAACTTGGAGGCCGAGGACAGAGGGAACAGCACAGAGAGCACTCCGTCGAAGGAACCACCTTCCGGATCGAGTCAGCAGGTAAACGAAACGTCAATTCGCCCGCGATGGTTCCTCCATTTAACCCCGCTACATCGCTTCTTCCCCTCGCCACAGGTACTCTCGCACAGACGATCGCAATCCCTGCCGCCGAGATTGGGAACGAAAATCAAGTTGCCGCATCAAGGCCAGCTGAAGCTTCTCTTCGCCAACCCTTACGTTCAGACGTATAGGTACGGTAACGTTGGATTCGCTTCCACGCTTCGCTCGTATACCTCTGTACACCTCTGTACGTCCTTTCTACGAGCGTGTACCGGCTGTTTCAGGTTTCATTCCGGCTTGGGAGGAGATATTTGCGTGCACGAAATCATGGCGGAGAGCAAACTATGTTTTCAGTTCCCGCAGCATTTACTGTGAGTCGCTGCATCTCGTTCTTACCTCCGATTTCGTCCACATTCTCCCCTACATTTTCCCCCTCCGTTTCTCGCGATCGATCTCTTCGACTTTGCAGAGCTATTTGGATTCAAGAGGAGAAAGAGCTGCTGCAGGAGGTGGCTGGCATGGGCGAACTGCGGGAGCCCTGGCACACCAAGCAAATCGAGCTACTCGACCGACACCTCCACCTGCTGCACCTCTACTCGCAAGCTAAGGAGAACTTGACGACATTTAAAGGTGGGTAGGATGATATATCGGCACTGATCGGCCGATCGAACGGTCCTTGCCACTTTCTCACTCCCGTTTTTCTACTCTGCACTCCGTGCGTGCACCCCCGCGTCATACGCCACGACGCTACTGGTGTCTATTCCCGTCACCGTAGGGAGCTACTTCAAGCGGTCGTCGCGTCGAAACGATAGAACACTCGAGTTTGCACCCGTCAACTTGCACCTTCAAAGGATGTGGGTTCACAACGATACCCTGAACAAGTGCGGGTTTTACGATTTTATAACTGTCGGAGCATTCACCGCGCACTCGCACAAGAGTAAGAACGGAGGGTTGATAAGGTAACGAGCGTGACGAGATAGGTGGGATCCCCGGCCGCTACCTTCTTATCGCTCGCTACGTTTCAGGCTGCTGCAAGCTTTAAAAGAATCGCCGATCCGCGGTGCCCAGCTGTACCAAGGGACGTCGAAGATCACGATGGCCCACGACGCGATTCAAGCGATCAAGCAACTCCGACGGGACGTCGTCGAGGCGATGCGGGCTCTGCTCAAGCTGGCAAAGGACAAGCAGACCAGTGGAATGTTGCCGATTTGCGAAGACATGATCACCAAGACCAGAATTTTGCTCAGCCTTTGGGATCCTGGCTTGGTCGAGGAGGCGTTAACGTTTCTCGAGGAATACAAGGTAGCCAAGGTTCACGATGCCGCGACCGACGATTTCCTCAACTTGGATTTAAAGAAGACCAATCAATCGTTGTCGCCGTTCAAACGAATTACTCAGCAACTAAACTTCGACTTGAAGAGTCCGGACTTTGACGATTTTGTGACGCCCGATACTACTCCGGAGTGCGTGAAGGATCTTTGGGCGAAGGGGAGCGAGAGAAACGGCTACTCGTCCTTGTATTCTCCAAAGGCTGATCACGTTCAAGCGAATCACGCGACCGCCAACGATCGTCGAGACGTGGACGACAAAGAGGGGGGAAATTTTGTTATTTTCCCCGAGATAGAGGAAACGGTTAAATACGCGGAGGTGTCGAACTGCACGGGATCTGAAGCGAAAGCGAATCGAAAGTGCGGCATTTTGGAGGAGTCTGATGACCACTCGGATGCAGGGTTACCGATCGAAAACGACGCGGAAATTCAAGTTGAGGCCGAAGTTGAAGCCGAAGTTGAAGCCGATGTCGAAGCCGAAGTCGAAGCCGAAGTCGAGGCCGAAGTCGACGTCGACGTCACGGAAGCAAAAGAGCAGGAAATCAAGAGCGAAATAGACCCGAGCAAACGTTTTCTGGACACCCAAAATATGTGCAACTCTCCGTCCGCGAATTACTACAAACCCACCGACGAACCCGAGCCATGGGATTTGACGCAACTAAACATCGAGGCGAGCGTGATGTGTTTGGTCTCGAAAGTAAAGTTTCTCTGCGGAAGATGTAGTAGCCCGGCTGTGAGGCTGCGGAACAAAAGCACGATAAGCAGGTCGCACAGCCTGAAAGGATGCGGGACCGGCAGTCGCAGCAAAACTGCACAAGTCGTGACAATTCAACCGAAAAACGACGCCAAAACAGAAGAATCCAGTAAGCTGCTCGAAGGCGTAGAAAGTCGGTCGAGTTTCCGACAAAACTCTAGTCCAGGAGCGGAGAAGACGATGCCAGCCTTATCGAAAGCCAAAGAAGGTAAGAGAGAATCCTTCCCTTTCCTGTCTTTTCTCCAGCTGCTCGCTTTATCGATCCCCGAAAAATCATTTGGATGTCGCGTAAAATGGAAAAACTAATTCACCCTTGTATCCACTTGCTCGAAACCAAAAGTGTGCCAAGCCGTCGACTCGATGACGAGGGTGATTAAAAGCAATTCAGGCCAAAGGAACAAATTCACCGAGGGCCTGGATTTCGCCTCTATCGTTGATTGGACGAGCGAGCTCAGACCAAGTATGAAAAAGCTGCGACAAGCAATGGACGGCCTGTTAAAAACTGCCCGATTGACGCATTCGGTGTTCAGGGTGCAAGAAGACTTGAAAATTGCCCAACGTGTCTGCAACGTACGATACAGGCGAGACGTGTGTTTCAGCCAAGCGGTGAGTTGCTCACTCCTTATTTACTATTTCTTTTCTGTCGATAAGTTTCACGTTTTATAATTTCACAGTTGACCAGCTTGGTAACCGGATTAATGGCGAAGCTTTGGTGCCAGAGGCCCGACCCGATGTTTCTCTTGATCCTAACAACCCTCGGTCCTCTGGTCTCGTTCGAAGGACTTCTCAGTTACTACGGGGACGAGATAGACATGTGGGGCGACATGGCAGTAGCGGTGGAGGATATGCATACGGTGACTTTCACGTTGACGAGGTGTGGCATTCAAGCGAGGTAAGTGTGTGTGTTAGGGGTTCGGCAGAAGGACAGAGATGACACGCGTCGCTTTTCAGGCTCGACGGAAACTGCAAAGTCCCTTTCCAGCAGCCAGTGCCGAGGGTGGTTGGGTCTCGGGCAGCGTTGACGGTGATATTGCCCGTCCCAGACGCTATCTATTCGTTGCTGCCGCTGGTCCCATCCTCCCGGCAAACCATATCCTTCAACGTTACCCCCGTCTTCTTCAACGTCGGTATCAACGAGATGGCCTCCCTAGCGGAGAGCCTGGGGACCACGAAACCGCAGGAGAAGAGCAACATGGATAACTTTGAGAGACTGAACGAATATTACCTGCGATTCAAGAAACTCAATTTGCCAACGGAGGCGTCCTCGACTCGGCGTAAGTTTCTTGGAACATTTCTCACGGTTCTATCAATCTGCTTTCGTCTTATCGTGTACCCGTCCCGTTCTTTCTCCAGTCGGTGCTAGATCGCCGCTGGGGCAAACGTTGGCGGAGCTAATGGCCAAGCTAAAGGCGAGCGTGCAGTCCAAGGTGAACAAGAACGTGGAAATCCTGCAACTTTCGTCGCAAATTTGCCGACGAATGCGTGGGCTGAGGTTTACCAGTTGCAAGAGCGCAAAGGATCGCACCGGGATGTCTATCACGCTGGAGCAGGTCAACATACTCACTAGCGAGTACCATCTGGCTGAACACGAGTACGCGAGGGCGGTCGACTGTATGCGAAGGTAAATTAAGGGACGGACAGTCGGTCGGTCGAGCAACACTGTAGTCGAGAGTGTTGGACGGTGTAACGGAGCGTTGTTTCTTTGCAGCGAAGGGTGCCGCAGAGAGAACGCGTGGAAGAACATCGGAATTCGGAAGTACGCGTTCAATTGCTTGCAGATATTGACATTTCCAAAGCAGTATCGTCCACCGACAGGCACCTATGGGTCGGCGCAAACTTAAGTCTCGTCCTCGCCAGTCTACCTCGCACCAGACGCACAATTCTTCCGAATGGTCGCCCGGCCGATTTTAATGCGAAGCGCATGCAATGTTGGCGTGGCTGTGCGAGCGTACTAGGGCCGCGCATCGAAATTATCCTCTGTAGACCCTCTGTATGATGCGAACGGACACGAGCCGAATCCTTACGGAATCGAGAGTGCCATTTTATTTAGTCTGTCGCGCGTTCATTAGCACCTCGATAGAAGGTATTTTGATCGTTTCTGTACATAGAATTTTACCCTAGATAAAATAAGAGAAGACGATAGGAGACGACGAAAAAAGTTTTAGGAAAATTGCCATCATCCTGCGCCGACGGATTTCCCTCGGACGTTGGTCGTAGCTAGTAGAGAGGTGGCGCAACTACTCTACCAAGTAGAGTACGCCGATCGACAGGGGCTGGTTAGCAGTTTGCAAAGTGGACGGCCGATCCTAGGATCGGTGAAACGAAATCGGTAGTACCTGCGCATCGTAGAGCAACCGTAGCTCGCATCCCCGTGGTTAATCGAATTGGGAAGTTTTAGATTTTGTCAGTGGGCTATATACGAGGTGCGATTCGAATAATAAATTATTTCGCCCGCTCACGCGTGCACGTGCACGCGAATCCAACGGATATTTTCTTTCTCCTTATTTACTCCTTGCTTGTCGCTCGCTCTACCGTGCTGTCGTTCTTGCACTTTGCCCCAGACCGAATTCGCCGGAGGAAATGTGCTTCGGGGGGACAAGTGGAGGAACGTCGACGGGGAGAACGGGTGTGGCGAACTTGAAGGACGCGGATGCGAGGAATGAGCCGAAAAATGATGCCGATATGCAACAGATAGCGAGAATGCTATGCACGGGTGTATAAGCACGCACCGACACGTGTACGCGAGCACGTCTTAGTGTGCGTGTGCGACCCATAGGCAGAGGGCGAGGGCTAGCAGCTTGCAGGCACGAGACAATGCACGATCGCGGAGCGTAACTTGCTGGCGTGCAAACACCTGCTCTCTGAGCCGGCCCTACCCCCAACCTTTTACGGGAAGAACGATGTATAAAACTGGTAGGCCGGCTGATGGTTCGGCCAGTGAGCTTTCGGTGGTCAAGTAGCAAACACTTTCGGGTGAATTTCGCGGATGAAACGTAACGCGACCGGAACAGTGGAGTAGCTAACAGTAACGATCCAGCCGAGAGCGATGGCTGGCAGTGGCTGGATGTTGTTCGGCGCGACGTTGTTTGCGCTCGTTGCGCGGAAAGAAATACTCGGAGACGAGAATGCAAATGTTTCCGACGCGATAAGGTCGCTCCAGGAACAAGTGAACGCCCTCCTCGATCACCGGCAGCAAGACTACAACGCGCTCGAGGGCAGCTTGAAGCACACTATCGAGAAAAACACGGAGCTGTCCGAGCTTAAAAACGAGATGAAACAATTGAGGTAAAGCGTCATAGCATTTTTTTCTTGCTTCTTGGTTGCAGTCGTTATTCTTACTGTACCTCGCGACGATGCACTGTTCTGTTCCGTCCTAGGAAAGAAATGGTCGCTCTTCGAGGCGGCAACGGCAACGGTAACGGCAATGGAAACGAGGTGAAGAACGAACGATTGCGAGTAAGGTGGTTGGGAAGCGCGGTTACCGAACTTCAGGGGGAAGTTGCCCAAGTGCTTCGAACGAGAAACGCGAGCGAAGAGCTTGCCGAGAGGTCCAGAATGAAAAGCGAGCTTGCTCTCTTGAAGGGGGACGTGGCCGCGGTTGGAAGAGGAATTCGAAATCTTGGCGGCAGAATAGCCAAGATCGATGCTATTCTCGGAACGATTCGCCTCGATATCGCGTCGGTGAAAGAAAGTTTCAGTCTCGTTTCGCGCACCTGCGCCGATATTGGCAGTCAGGTAAGGTATCCACGGCCCCCTCCCTTTAAATCTCTACCGAATCGCTGACACGCGTTGCTTTCTCCCCGCTCGTGCATTTCTTTTTCCTTCCTTTTCACCGACATTTTACTCGTTCGCTACTCCACCTGCCCGTATCTCCTCTATCGCACATCTGCCTCGACTTCAACTTCCCCTCGGCTCTCCAACCTTGCCTGCCCTTCCCTTCTTTTCTCCTCGCCCCTCTTCCCCTTCTTTCGGTCCTGCTCCTCTCTCCGCTCGCTCTAGCATTCGTATACTCCTAGCCGTGACTGCATGCGCCTATCTCCTTCTCTAGAACAGCTGCGGAAACGTAATTCGATGAATTTCGAAGCGAACAGCTGCCCGACTCCTTCGCATCGCGCGTTCTAGCCAGCGAACCGTTGCACTGGTACGTTTAACCGTGCCGCAGCTGTTCGGCATTCCCTTTGCTTCGGTGCTCCTGTACAAATACCTGCCGTCCGTTCACCTGTCAATCTTACACTCGGCCGACGCGTGTTCATTCTTTGTGTCGCATTTTCAGTTGAGCTCGGTCCAAGTCGAGGTGAAGTCGCTTAGATGCGACTCGGCTCCGGGTGCCGCGGGAAGCTGGCCAATTCGACAGGAAGGAGGGGTCGAAGGAGGAGCCGAAGGAGGCGAGAAGCTGGAGGCGAAGGTGGCCACGGTTGCTGCATCGTCCTCGGGCGCAACAGACAGAAAAGAAAACGGGCGAAAAGGTGTCCTCGGCACGGGACACAGGTTGGATGGACGCAGATACGCGAGGAGGCACGGATATTGGAGGCGGAGCGAAGTCTACAGACCCTGGATCGATTTGGAAAATCGCGTGAAAAATCTGGAGCGCAGAGTATCGCTGACCGCGCAGGATAAAGCCTCGCTGGAGAAGCGAATAGCCGCGCACGAGAGCCACGAGTGGTCCAGCTTGAGCTGGCGGGTAAAGACTTTGGAGAAAGCTCGGCTCGCCCTGTCTCGAGAAATGTCGAACGTTAGCGAGAGCGCGGCAACTTTGATCGGGAACGTCGATTCGCGGCTGGAACGTCTGGAAGATGCGATCGAGAGGAACGGCACGTCGACGAAGCGGGACGTAGCGCAGCTCGGCGTGGACGCGGCACGAAAAGCTGCCGAGCTCTCGTTGACTAGGGAAGAATTGAACAATTTGCGTCGCACCGTTCAAGCGCTAAGCGTCAGCGCGTCCAGGCTCCAGGAGAGAAGCGATAGACAGGAGGAGGCGATTGATCACCTCCAGAGGTTAAACGGTAGCACGTTGTCAGTCGCTTTTCCATCGTCCCAATCGCCCCAATCGCCGATCGCCGCGTTCACCAGCCTCCAGCAACTGGAGGACCGGTATCATTTAATTCGCAGCGACGCGATCGGCGATTGCCGGGAAGGCGCCCTCGTTCGACCGTTGCCGAACGGCACTGCCGACGGACTCAGGCTCCTGGAGGTAGGAGAGGGTGCCAGGCCTTTGCTGGTCCACTGTCGCAGTGAATGGACAGTGGTGGCGCGGCGAGTCGACGGAACGGTGGATTTCGATCGCACCTGGCACGACTACTCCGTCGGTTTCGGTTCGCCTGTTCGCGAATATTGGATCGGGAACGAGATCCTTCACCGACTCACTCGTGACAATTGCAGCACACTGCGAATCGACATGCTGGACATTTACGGGGAACGATGGCGGGCCGAGTACCAATCGTTTGCCGTTGATTCGGAGAAAAGCGGCTACAGGCTACGCGTTTACGGCTACTCCGGTAACGCGACCGATGCTCTCTCCTATCAAAACGGAATGTCTTTCAGCGCCAAGGATCGAGACATGGACGTCAGCGCGACCCACTGCGCCAGAAACTATCACGGGGGATGGTGGTTCAGCCGATGCCAGCATGCAAATTTAAATGGCAAATATTCCTTGGGCTTAACGTGGTACCGGACCGACACCAATCGGTGGATGTCGATTGCCTCTTCAGAAATGTCCATACGTCGAAATACCGACTGTCCGTCGCGGTAATTCTTCTTACAGAACTGTTCACCATTCTCCTTCGATACCAAAGATATTTCATTTTCTGTTTTCTTTCCTCTCATTTTTCATTACTTTTATTATTATTATTAATATTATTATAATATTAATCAAGCGTTGTCGTTGTACTTGCAAGAGATCGACATCGAACCAAGCTCTACCTCTGCAATTGATTCCTCGATCAATCGCCGCGCCGCGCGCAGGTACGTTCCCCCCCAAGTTGTATAGGTACTTTAGATTTTAGGTTCGGCCGATAATTCTGGACAAAATTGATGCCTCGTTCTTACAAATAAAGGAACCCTACGAAATCGTTGGTCGTTTCATCCCAGCCGTTTCCGCTCCCGTTTTTCTTCGACGCTGAAAATCGATCGAACCTTCGATACCGGTGCCCCGTTAGGATCGCGCTCGTTGCTCTCGCCGTTCGATTGCTTGTTTCTGCATCTCTTCTCGTGGACGAACAAGCTGCCGGAACTTCCGTACGAGGAGTCGCACGTCTTGCAGACGTACGGCTTCTCTCCCGTGTGAGTGTGCGCGTGCTCCGTGAGGTATTTGCGACGACGGAAGGACTTTGCGCAAACATCGCAACGATAATTTGCCTCGCCTGTGTGCAATCTCGAGTGGTACCGTAGACCATTCGGGGACGCGAACTTTGCGCTACAGAATCGACAAACGAAGTGTTTGTCGCCGGAGTGGATCGTTTCGTGTCTCCTCGCGTAGCTGGGAATCGCGAATCCCTTGCCGCAGTGACGGCAGAGATGCGGTTTCAAGCCGGTATGCGATTTCAAATGAAATCGCAGACCGGACTTGGATGCGAACGTTTTGCTGCACCGATCGCACAGATATTTTTTCACCGTATCCCCTCTGTCCCTGGAGGACCCAGGGCTTTCCCTACATTCCCGATTTGCCGCCCCCTCGCACGTTGATAATTCCTCATCTCGAACTTTGTCCGACTCGTCCACGTTCGAGTCTGTGCATCGGTCGGAATCTTGAGTAGTTTCAACGCTACGATCCTATAGTCGGAGGAAGAAGGATATCGTTGATTGTAAATGTATGTACTACATATGCATACGCTCGTTCACGGGACCCGCATCGGTCGCAACTTACCCGTTGGCGTGGCCCATCCGTCGCATCGACGCCGCAACGTTGACTCGAGTTCGCGTAACAGCTTCTGTAGAGCAGCCGTAAGGTACGTTCCGACTGTCTGCACTGCTCCCGAAACTCGTTCGTTGCGGCCAACTTCCTCTGGCAGTCGGCGCAAATCGCGTTTGGTAGCGCGGCGTGTTCGACTAGCTGGCCGATCGCGAGCAGAAAAGCAACATGAATAAACGAGCAAGCGGGCAGCAATCGTCCAGCTGGACGAGAAGTATAGCAGTGTGCTCTCACCTCGACGGGGCAACAATCCAGAATGCGACGACGTAGTAGCTCGGACGCCTCCCCCTCGGCGAATATCTTTCTCGAGTGTTGCTCCTCGTTGGCATCGGCGCAAAGGCATAGCCTACACGCCCCGCTGCTACTCGTGGAAGCGCGTGCAGAGCCCAGCGAATCTTTCATTCTCTTCCGTGCACCTTACTTACTTACGTGTACTCCGGAATACAATTCCACTTGGCCGTTAGTTTTCTTCGCCCTCGTTTCAGGCGCCAATCGCTGCCTGCTCCTGGACAGCTGCAACAGCTGCACAGCCGCGCGCATCTGCACCCTGACCGTAGGCCGCAACCAAGCCGCCCTTTGCGAACAAGAAGCATGCGCACGGGGCACCCGTTGCGTCTTAACGCTTTTAGGATTGCCATTCTGTAGGCGCTTAGCAAGCGCCGCTTACCGATGCCGGCCGGCCAGCCTATGCAACGCAGTTATACATATGTACACGTGGTCCACGGAGCACGTGGAGAGGTGGAACAGAGTGAGAAAGCAATATTCTGTCACTCGCCAAGAGTGGCGAGTAACAGCATATTGCGTTCTCACTCTGCTGCTACCATGTGCGATGCTGTTATTGGCTACGGCCAGTAAGAAAGAACGACGAAGAGCAAGTCGAGACAAAGTGAGATAGAATGATGAATTTAGAGCATTGGCGTAGCTTCCCCCAAAAGGTGTACACTATGGATTAAGACATTTAATGGTTTCCTGAGGCTACGCCAAAGCTTTGGAATCATTCTATTTCACTCTGTCTCGATATGCTGATCGTCAACCTTTGTCACCGTCTTCAGCCAATAACAGCAACTCACGTGATAGCACCAGAGTGAGAGTGTAAACTGTCAGTCGCCAACTCTCGGCGAACGCACAGTACGTATGTAAGTACGCATATTTGTCGCTGCGCCGCAGTCAGGACTTTGCGACAGACGAGAAAGCTTACATCGTACGATGCGAGGGACAAGCTCAAGAACATTTTCTGCATCACATCGAATACCATAATTCTTTATTACAGTATTTATATCCTGAGAAACGAATACACGAAATGTACACAGCTAATACGAGGGTGATCGAAGAACCGAGCAGTTTGTTGGAAAAAGGAAAAATGCTTCGGTCGTGTCTCGCTTGCGCTAAAAAACAATTGGGCGCGCGTCATTTCATCCGAGCGAACCGTAAAATGAAGAGGCACCGACGACAGGATAAACGGGCAAACATTCATTGCACCCGACGACGACAGATCGCAGCAGGACAGATATTTTCTTTCCTCCTTGCCTTCTTTGCCCGCGCAAAACATAAACGTTTCATTTTTAACGCCGCGCGGCGCTATATTGGATTAGGACGGGATGGGGATAAAAGGAAGGAATAAACTGCAGGCGAGAGGAAACGGACCGAGCTTCGCGTGGTAAAGGAAAGGCTAATAAAGATAACGGGATCGCGAACATCGAAATATCGAAACACCGGGGCGAAAAGAGTATAGGAACGCTTTCTCTCGAAAGAAACAGCTCGCGATGTCGTCTTTTGAGAATAACTTTTGCGCACAGTTGTAACCTCTACCGTGCGCACAGAACTCGCACCTTGCAAGGTCGGTTTCGGCAGGTACACGCGCGCACACGCACTCATACGCACACACACCCACGCATTTCAAAAGAGCTACTGTTCGCTCAAAGCTATCCCGACTCTGTCTCTTAGCTTCGAGCGAATGATTGTCAGTTTTTGTTTGTACGATAATCGCGATACTTGGAAAACAATTCCACTCCCAGAGAAACGAAACGAAGGGGAAAGAAATCGAGCGAATCGCTTTTTCGACAACGGTTCGATGCCTAAGCCCGTGCAATACGCGCCCCTCTTTATCTACGAATAATTCCATGTCAAAAGAGACAGGTAACGCGATGGCAAAGTTTGGGTCGTTTGTCCGACTTCTTCGCGAATTCTCGTATCCAGCTTCGATTCGTCGTACCCGACGACCATGATTGTCCACGATTGTCCAAGATTGTCCGTGCAACGCGATTCGACCGTGCGCCTCGTTTACGATCGAAAGTACACGATATGTACTCCTAGACGCGAGCCATAAGGACACTTTGTTTCCTAGTGCCGCGGCATTCGTCCTTGTTCTCTCGCCCTTTTTCCGTCTCTGCGCGTCGTTCGCTCACCGAGATACCTTCCCTGTACTTACTGTTAGTACAGCGTACTACACTCTATGTACATGTATGTACATGCATATGTATCATCGATACCGCAATGCCAATGTACAGTTATCATTTCTATAGGGTGCCGAAGTTGACGTCCGTCGAGGAGCGAAAGTACCACCGAAATCGGGTCCCTTGATATGTATGTATAGTCCGAACGAGCGAACCAAATGTAAATACGTATACTTGCATACGTAGATGGGAAATCTAACGCATTTGCACGCTTCGCCACGTGAACTTTACCCATTGCGCGAATCGCGTGCCAAGTGCATACAACTGCAACACTCGAACCGGGCATTCATTTGCGTCGCGCCGCGCCGCACCGCCTCGACATAATCTTCCTAGATTTACACGGAGAAAAATGCTAGCGAAAATAATAGCGCTTCGCAATTTCGATTCGAAAATTTCCCTCGGAATATGCAAGAATGTTCGCAATTCTTGAAGCGATATAACGACAAGGAAGAGTGGGGAGTAGTTGAAAGGAGAATTGGTAAGAGCAGAGGATAATGCGCGAAAGGAGTATCCGCCCCTCCCTACCTCCCTACTCCTCAACTCCACGGGGGTAGGCGCGAGTGAATCACGCGAGGCGAACACACGTAACACGAACCACGAAACACGAAACAAGAAACACGGAACACCAAACACGACGTTAGATACGATTTGCGTGCGTGAGAAGCACTGCGCACTTGACGTAGAGTCGAGGAAATAGGGACCATCTTGTATCATCGGAGGCATCTACTCTCCGAAGACGATCTCGCACGATTTCGAGAGGAGCGCCTGAAATCCTCTCCATCTGCCGACCAATTTGTCCTATCCCGTACCATCGACTATACATATATGTCTGGATATACATATACATTTAGTACATGGCAGAGTGTACAGGCACTGCGCAAACGTTACGCTCCCGTGTTCATTTGTGCATTGCTGCCACGCTAAATGGCTACACGAGGAAAGGACGACGTTACGCAGTACAGTAATGATAAACGGATTAGGCCATTTTTCTTACGGGGAATCAAGCTCCTTATCCCTTTGAAGATATCTGGTCGTCGATCAATCTTGAACTTGTAATTTCATCGGCGCGTGCGTCTCGGCAGACAGAAAGTGTATGTCGCGTACCGTTTCTCCGCCAATTTCGTTTCACGTTGCCGCGAGGACGGTACAGCGTAGCCCCTCGCAATCCTGATGAAACGTGATCGTCGTCGACGACTGCTTACCGTTCAAGCGTCGAATTGTTTGTTGAAGAATTGGTACTGAAATCAAATGCACAACGATCACACGTTCATTGACATTCGCCGTGTCAGCAAGTGTACGTATATGTATACAGAGCCACGGACCGATTCGACGCTACGTATCGCTTCCCTCTCTTTTGCTGCGAAATACACTTGCCCCAGACAAGGGAAACGTTCTTTTCATTTTTTGCGAACGTCTTGTCGGTTCGTTCGAATACATGTACGCGCATCTAATAAAAAAAGGCTGCGAAGAAAAAGCTCGGTGCAGGCAAGCAAAGGAGGAGAGAAACTAATTTCAGCGAACAAGCAGTTTATACATACACGTATATAGATAGAAAGGGAGAGAGAGAGAGAGAGAATCGGGGGGAATGGGAAACACAATTGGGATACAGGTCTGGATAAGTAACGGGGGGTCGTCCAGAATGCATCCGGAAGCCTTTTCCCCAATTCCTTTGGAAAGAAGGAGACACGAGCGACCCACGGGTCACGAGTACCGGGTGCGAATAAGAAAGAATAAAGAGAGCATCGACGAGGCATTGGCTAATAAGCTAGCGAATATCCTTACACTGTAACGAAGGATCAGTGGAAAGACTTTCCCGGTAGCTGGAGTAATGGAGAAAGTGTTGGTGGTTGTGGTGATGGTCCATTGAGGTTGAGGCAGATGGGGGGTTGTTGTCTTACCATGCTGGAGCCAACCTGCTGCAGCAATCCAGCGCCCTGCTGGGACGACGTCGAGGAGACGGACGGTCGCCTCGAGTTGCGTATTATACTATTCATGCTCGAGCTAAACAAGTATGGCACGCTGCTGCTGGTGATCGGCATTCCTCCGCCCTAGACGACAGACAATAGACGAGTTGAGTCTCGCCGCCCTCTGCCATGCTCAACGTTCGCGCATGTTTGCGCAAACATTCCCGTACAATGTAGTACACTTTGGTTACGCGAGCGCAACGACAGGATAAGAGTACGATATACCAAGGGTGGAGACAGATTTATGTTGGATCCACGTCGGTCCTGGGGACCGATGCTGGAATGCCGTCGAATGGGTAGCCCGTCCCCGGGCGTCGCACCCGGGGAACTCTCGCAGGACGCTGCTACTCGTATCTTCGGAGTCATCAGCGTGTTGTCCGACAATCGTCTGTTCGTAAAGGTGTTGGCCACTTTTAGGAAATTGCTGTTGTCCGTGTTAGAGGAGGAGAACCACCTGAACATGGCTGACGCGATAAACGGTAAATAGTCTTTTTACATACACGTACATATACGTATATATAGTATGCAGAGGCTAGCGCGCATGTATGTTCGAGATCGCTTACCCGTCATCGAGTTCTTCTTCGCCATGTTTTCCGCCGAAGCTGCCGCCGATATCGAATCTGCGGAAATACAAGCAAAACGACTCTTTGGAAAACTGCTGCCAAATATTATTAGTAACATTACTTGCACGCCGTATCCTTACTCGTGCTGTTCTTTCTGGCCATGTCCTCGGCCGACGAAGTTTTCCGCTGCTCGATACGCAAGTTCGGTATATTGAAAGGCGGAACGTACATATTGTCCGTGCTGTGCTGGTGCCGTAAATTTCGATACCGGTCCGTATTCGACAGCGACAAATTGTCCAGCGTCAACTGGTTCCTCTGGTTTCTGTTTCAAGCGGAGAAAAGCAACGTTGGTTTTCGGCAAACGGACGAAGTACACAGATCATAAGACAGAAACGGAACAGAGAAGGGGAGGCAAAGGGCCCCTAGCCTGTGGGAGGGGCGTGTTCGCTTCGAATCTCAATCACCTTTCAATGTCGTTCAGCATGCCCTGCAACACCTTCAGCAGCAGCTCGAACTCGCCGAGGTTCAACGCCGGATTGATCGTTTGAGGTAGCAGAGAGGGCATCGCCCGCGTCGCCATCCAGTTCACCGAGAGCCCGTACTTTTTGTCCGTCAACATTAATCTGTAAATCGCTGAAGGAGCCGAATAGTAATTCCGAGCCCAACATCGTAAGCGATTATTAAACGCTTTGAACACGACCGGCGACGAACACAGAATGGAAATGCACCGCGGCATACTCACTTACAACCCGAACAATCATCTCCGGCTCTTGAAGCTTCACGTTGAACAAAAGCGGCAGGATGCAGTCGATGATTTTCTGCTTCTCCAGCCGATTCAGTATACAGGGGATCACGTTCATAAGTATGCGGGAGTCTAGCAGATTCTTCTCGAACGCTTGAAGCAGCTTCGGCAGCACGATATTCCGGACGGCCTCGTCGTCGATGTACTCGGTGACGTTCGACACAGCGACGAACGCCGCGGTCTACGAACAATTTCCTCCCTTTTTCATCTGCACGCATCTCTATCCATAGGTGTATGCAGCTATACGCACCTGCACTTGGGTGGTCGAATTGTCGAACGATGCGTACAACATCGGAAGTACCATGCTCTCCACGTACTCCCGGGACGTCTTTTTCAATATTAAATGCAAATTTTCCAGCAGCGTGACGGTCCCTTGAATCGACTTCGGTTTCGAAAAGAGAGACCTGCGCGAGATAACGATACGATCACATTGTGCGAGAAGAAGAGGGGGGACGTTCCGGATAATTACCGCAACGATGGGAACACGATTTGATCGTACTCTTCCTGCGTACTGTTCTGCACTATGTAGAGTACCGGTTGCAGCACAGCCGACTGGACATCCTTGCTCTCCATTTCGACTTGCAGATACGTCCAAATATGCTGATACCAAAGCTTCTGCAACGTCAGAAGTCACGTTTTACTCGCCCTACTAATTACGCGTACACGCGTTACATATTAATCACGCTACCTTTGGTATATAAGGCAACACTCCTTTCAAAGTGCTCGTGTAAAAGTGTTCCTTCTGGTGGACGTCTTTCATTTTACTAACGTCCAGAAATTGAAGCGCGTGCACCGGTGGATCTCTGCGGAAAGAGAAAGAATTATTCTGTGCAGTGCCGTTCCTACGTAACAGATTGTCCACTCGTGTTCTCTAAATAAGCGATACGTACTGAAAGTACTTGATCATGGATAGAACTTGGATGGTCGGCCTCCGTTCCGGGTCGACGTGTAGCAGTCGGGAAACAGCTTCTCGAAGCGGCAGCGGAATTAGAGGTAGTATCTCGCCAACTTGTTTCTCAAGCTATGCGATTAGAAGCAACGCCAATGGTAGAAGAAGAAGAAGGAGAAGAAGAAGTAGTAGACGATATTAGAATGGAAAGGGGCGAGACAGTGAGAGTTGGATGGGAGAGAAAGATCAAGTATGGAGGCAAAAAGAAACAGAAATATTGCAAATCAAAATCGTAAGTGATGAATCATAAATGTCGCTTACGGTTTCCAATTGTTTCAGATACTCGGAGCAACTGTGATTCGTCTGAATCAGCGGACGCCCTTGATTGAAGATGGCGCATATCGTCATCCCGAAACTATACATATCGCTACAGAAGCCTCCTTCTTTGTTGCGCTGCACCTCCGGAGCTATCGCACCAATGGATTTACACGGACGCCTAAGTTTACGCACCGACGTCGAACGAATGCTCGAAAACCAATTGCTTCCTCTTACCTATGTAGTCGAGATTCGGCTGCGTCATTTTCGACATTCGGTTCGTCCATGGTGGCAACGATATCATCGGAATCTCGTTCACTTTTTCTACAGGCAAAAGGGGCATAGCTATACACCGTATACGTAGTGGGTGCGATACGAGGGAAAGGAACGCGAGGACGAAATATTCACGACTCACCGATGAACTCGAGGCCCGACAATTTCCACGTACCCCGTTTGGTAATTACGATGCTCGCCGGGCAAACGTTCCGATGCAACACTTTGTACGTTCCGTGAAGGAAAAGCAGAGCCTCGGTGATCTACAGAGAACGGGAGGGAAGAATAGAATATTGGAATGAAGGATATTGGTTAAAATAGATCGCTCACCTGCAGGAGCCCGTACTTGATCTCGATATCGAGTAACTCGTATTCTTTCGTGTAAGTCCGATGGCTTGTGGCAGAGGAAGTTTGCTTCGTAACGTTACTCGACGTCTGGCCGACGTTGTTCGCTTGCTGCTCCTGATAGGCCAAAATGTTCGCTAGGCTAGCCAAGACAGGCTCCGACGCGAACGCCAAACTATCCGCGCACTCTTCAACTTTGTAAGCCTGTGCCGATAGATAAGGGCGCGTGCATATAAACCTATACGTATACATATGTACTATGTCCTCGGGCATCTTACCTGTAATATTTTTGGATGGGAAAATCGTTCCATCTGGCGAGCCCCCCTTCGCAAGATTTCCGTCACGATCTCCTTTCGTTTAGGCTTGTGCAGCTTCTCGACCGATCGTTTGTCGAAGAAAAATATCGAAACTTCCTGAAACGAGAGCAAAGGAAGGGTAGAGTCTATCCTGTGGGCGTAGCTCGTCGATTCTTTACCTTTCCATCTGGTTTCGCGTATCCGTCGTATATACGCCAAGCATTTTCGGGACCAGCAGTCGCCGACTGTTTGCCAATCTCGTACAAATTTTCGAGGGAAGTCGGGAGGAGCACGCTCGGTGCTGAACCAGCGCTTTTCGATTTGGCAAACATACCTACTCGCCTCTTAATCCTCAATGCTCATCGAAACACCTTTAACGTTAAAGTCTGTCTTTAGTCGTCGGTCGGCAATCGCGTCCCGTTCTGTCGAGACACGATCACCGTCACTGTGACGCTATTAGCGAACTCTACCCATTTCCCCTCGTTTCGTTTCGTTTTATTTCGTTTGGTTTCATTTGGTTTGGTTCTGTTTGGTTTCGTTTGGTTTCGTTTGGTTTCATTTGGTTTGGTTCTGTTTGGTTTCGTTTCGTTTGGTTTCGTTTGATTTGGTTTCGTTTCGTTTTCGCGTCTCCACTACCTTTTCGCCCCTCTACCCAGCTCTCTATCGATAATTCCACAAATCGTACAGCCCACCTCGGACAGAGCAAACTTGCAGGCCAATTCGACCGATAGCCATGCGATTCGCATCGAACCAGTTCGGAATGGATCGTCCCAGAACGGGAAACGTTCGCACCGGGCAGGTTTGACGATCGACAAAGGGGACATTTGTATCATTGATAGTCGACATCGATCGATGCATGCATTAATAACGCGGCGGCATGTGCGAGAAAAATCCGCTTGTTCAACTCTAGTTATTCCGAATTACGCGATTTACCCGATTTACCCAAATTACCCGAATCATTCTATACACGTATATAGCGAGACCCTTCGACCACACTGTCTCAACGTCTGGGCTCTTTCCTACGAGACGCTCAAACTTCAGACCTTTATCGACCCACTCCTCTGTACGCCTTCGCATGTTTGTTCACTTGTCGATGGTTCGTAATCTGCACGTTATCAGAAATGTAGCACGAAATTGTCGGTTCCTCTTGACTATCAAGAAATATCGGACTCCCTGTTCCCAAAATCGATCAAAGCTTCCAATCATTCGACGCGAATGTCCTCGCGATGTCTTACTTCCCCGAGCAGAGCAAGAACAGCGATATCGCGATGCTGTTCAAACTGTCTATTCGAAGAGCACCCGCGGACGATTGAACAGTTTCGTCCTGTTGCAGGGGTGCGGGTGAACGCGATCGATTCGAACACAATCCGAGTCAATTACCGGGACACAGCTACTCCAAGATAGCACTAGAAGCTAGTCGACCAATCAAAACAATTCCATCCGGGCAGGTTCTTTTCGTCGAACAAGTACAAAAGGTAACAGCGAGCGATCGCCGCGATAGAGCCGTGCATTTACAATTCGCGATAAGAGACGAGGCGACAGAGATTCAAGAAGAGCGTAGAAAATGAAGTAGCAGGGTAGCTGAAAGTTTCGAATGGCTCACCTGTTGCCGACGACAACGGGAATCGTGTGTCTCGCATAGAAGCACTATAAGTATGAAGAAACCGAAAGAAGGGCAATGCGCGTTGCGCGATGGTTCGGAGCACGCGCGCGCCGCACAGTATTGCGCGATGAATCCAAAGGAACAGTCGAGCACGATTCACGAGCGTTTCCATCAGCACCGGTGCACATTTTCTCGTACTGCTCTCAACGTATGGACCGCTTTCCTCTAATTCATCAATCTCGTGCACGTCCAAAGCCCGCCGCCCTTCTCATCCTAATCCACCCCTCTCTTTCCTCCGCCTTCTGGCCGGTCTTTTTACTCTTCACCCCCCCTTTCCCCGGTCGTTATTCAAAGAGCTCACGTATTTCTATCTCTTCTCATTGCTGTCGTCGTTGCCCCTGTCCCAGTCCCTGTTCCAGCCCCTGTTCTTCTTGTCTTCACCTTCGTCTTTCGTCTTTCGTCTACGTTTCTCGTCTCTGTCACCGGTCCGTCTGTTTCTTCACCCCCTTCTTGCCTTTAGACCTAGCAATAATATCGGCAACGGAGTTACCGATGCCGTTGTTGCTGCGCTATATGTAAGCGTGAGCGTTGTCCTCGTCGCCGCCGTCGTCGCTTCTCGCTCCCTTTCTCGCGCTCGACGATGATGTTGTCGTAGTGCGAGATAACGTTGTCGGTATTCAGTGGGAGTATGAGAAAGTCGCAAGGAAATGGCGAAAAGACGCATGCGCGCCCTCGAGTCCCGGGTACGGCTTTGGCTACGACCTCGGCTCCGGCTTGGTTCCGGCTCTGGCCAGGGTGTAGGCCTCTGCCTGGAAATTGTCGGTCTGGGCTGCAGGTAACTGTAGATACGGGTCACGGGGGCTTAGGGGTTGGGGAATAGCGTACTTCCGTCCGAAAGTAGGGAGGTTCGATTAAGCGACAGAGCTTACAATCATGAAATCTCGAATAAGGATAACCGGTTGCAATCATTAAATCACATTATGGAGCAGAGCATTGAAATAAAGAGAACAGAATAAAGCGGAGTGGAAATAAAAAATCTCTCACTAATGCGTCGATCGAGCAGGCATTCTTTGCAATTTTTTTTATTGAGTACAACCGACCGTCGAACGGTTGGAACTATTTTTGCCGTTAGTAGTCACTATGGTAGGAAGGGGAAAAATGAAGATAAAGGATATGGTTTTGTCCTTTGCCGCAATGAAATGCCCCATCGTGACTGCCATACCGACTCGAAAATTCGACACTGATTCGAGCGTCCTCTGCGCGAGAACAGTGATCAGTTGAAGCACTATTATTTACTAAAGTAGTGTTGGGCACAGGTGTCATGCAATTGCGTGAATCATATTCATGCATGTATGTAAATGCTTTGGCGGGGAATCAGGGAAGCAATTGCCACAGACGAGACGGATATATGAATTCTTATGTCTCGCCGCTGTCTGTGTCAAAAGTATCGAGAAAACGATATGAACGATGTATGGTATGAATTGTACTTGAAATCAAGTTAAGGCAAGGCAAACATTAGTTTGACGGAAATAGTTTACTTATTCTGTAGTGTAAGAAGCATTAGAAACATTTTATTATCCAGATGTGTTTATTATTACTAATGAATATATTTGTATCCCACTATTCGATTAATATCCATACTGTAACACTTGTAATAAAAAATGTTCAGTTGGACGCCTTAAAGAAAGCACCCCTCTCCCCACCCCCCACTAGTACCAGCCAATCAGCGCGATCTATTTCAAAAATCTGCCTCTGTCGCCCAACGGATCTCGCAGTGATTTGACGTGTTCAGAGTGTCCGTCGAATTAAGGTATGTCACATAGTCTAATATATTCTCGAAGGCAAGAAATGATACTCATTGTTCTCATGTCCTTGTCTTCCAAGTTTTCCGTGGTTTTTTGTTGGTATTAATGAATATTTGGCAAGAAATTAAGAAAATGTTGCGCAGTGAACGTAATCACACTGCGCGGCGTGCGCTTTCTCGACTCGAGTATGCACATACATATCATCCTTTACGTGTGGGTATACGTATTTCAGCTCCGATTTCCATTATCTTGCAATATATTCTGCAGTTTCTACCAATATTATCATAACATTGGCGATTCTTAATATATTTATCTCGAATTTCAGTTGGATTCTGGTCATGGCGTCTCGTTCGCTTGCTTGGAGAATCGTGTCGGAAATGGCGGGAACGCGACGCTGACAGGCGGGAATGCGCAGGAGCATAATGGCGCCAGGCCATGCCGAAGTATCAAAGGATCTGATTGACAGGTAAACGTGTCTCACATATCTTGTGGAAATATGTACAAATTTTGCACTATATCTTTACTAAATTATCATTGATACCAGGTATTAAACTCGTATATTATACAGTCGTATTGTAGATAAATAATAACAGTATTTCTCTATGGCTTCTGCCTGTGGTTGGGAAGCTTGTTTTTTAGCATTGGGTAATGATGTCGCGATTATTCTTGTCATTTTGCTGCTCTTATTTAATATGTTTTACATATGAGTTTTTAGTGATGCGGAAATTATTTTACGCGTCTTCAACTTTCAGTTAACTTTTCAGAGGATTTTCGGTTAGCTTATTTTTTGATATTACAAATAATTTATTGTTTGCTTTATATCAGTCTTAATAAATACTGTTGCGAAATGATTGTATCGCTAGTTCCAGTTAGCGTTGCATTGGTTAAAGATTGCATTTTTAATTACAGTTTCGAATACCAGTCCCCAACAGCTTCCATGGCTGAATTTTCCGTTTTTCGAGTTATCGAGGTTCGAGTTATCGGGGTTCGAGTTATCGAGGTTCGAGTTATCGGGGTTCGAGTTATCGAGGTTCGAGTTATCGGGGTTCGAGTTATCGAGGTTCGAGTTATCGAGGTTCGAGTTATCGAGGTTCGAGTTATCGAGGTTCGAGTTATCGAGGTTCGAGTTATCGAGGTTCGAGTTATCGAGGTTCTACTGTACCTGGAAGGTCTGTTTCATGGATACACATACTGCTAAAAATTTTATTGTTGATATTATGATAATTGTTGGAGATTTTATGCTCAGCAATTCACCATGTGAACGAAGTAAAGATAATCAAAAGAAATAATTTGTAAGAATCTTGGATAAATTTATAATAATTCTAGATAGTAGATTTAAATTAGAGGCAGTACTGGTGACTCTTTCTTCTATTACCTTTTCTCAATCGAGTCAATTTTTATAGATTTTTAAACTTGCTTTGTCGAAATTAAAATTCACTCATGATTGCGTGTATGTTTACACAAAAATTCTTGCACGAAAAATGTTCTTGGCTGTAGTTGCGGCTCGGCATGGTGATAGTGGAAGTTTTTTATAGAAGTAAAAGAGAATAATGTGTCGTGAAGTGTGACTACATACTTCAATGTGGAGTATTTTAATGAAATTTCTTCGGTTCGATTAAATAATTGAAAGTAATGATTTCGTAGAATTATATAATCGTTCATCAGCAGTTATTACGACCTATGTACGACTGCACCTACGACTGGACCAACTTTTAGCTGAACTAATAGGTAATTGCAGCTGATTCCCCCTATAGCATTCACATTCGCATACACAATCGCATCCCTCGCTAAATCAGTAAATAATAGTTCTTCACCTGACCACTATTCGTGAAAAGAGGACGCTCAAGTCAATCTTAAATTTTCGGGTCGGTATGGCAGTCACGTTGGGTCACGGATGTCCATAAGGTGATTTGTCTATTCCTATACATATTTCGTCTGTGATATGGGGTTCTCGGGTCCCTGGTAATTCCGGCCGCAAAAATACATTGGCCGATTTGTCTATTTCTATAGCTCGTCGGTGAAACAATAACGCGGGCTTAAATTAAAGCTAGACGTCTAAACTCCAATCCTCAACAGGCGATAGCAATATACGACAAACCGATGATTTCTTATCCAAATTCAAACAAGTTAAATAAAGTTAAAAAATTTATTTAAGGAAAAGACAAGTGGCGCCAATCTCACGTTTGATGCACCTAGAATACCTTTAAACCACACTTTCTGGTTCACATCGTTAATTTCAACAATTCTTTATCTCAGCATGCAGGGGGCTTTTTAGTCTTTCATCGGACTAGCCTCAAATTAAACCCGAGAACCTTGGCCATATTTTCCAACAGGTTTCAAAAATATGGCGTTTGTGGTTCATATCTCATTAACAATGCAAAAATCGGCGAAAATACACCCGGGTAATCGGAATTTTACATCGACACCTAGCCACGCTTAATTAATGATCGGCAATGCGAATTTCAAATATAGTAGTAAAGTCGGTCCACGCGCGCCCCATTCATTCTTCCCACGAGCCACGAGCCGCGAATCACGAGTCACTAACATTTTCCGTACCCAACTAATCCAACAGATCTCTACAGATACACCGCGCTCATTGACCAATGTTCGCTCGAACGCTTCACTCGGTTACTCGTTCACCGAGTCGATACGTTTCTAAATGCGTTCCTATTCCTATAATCGCAATTTCCTAGTAATCACAATTCGCTAGTCCGTTTTAATGACGATACGTTGCGTGTGTACGACTCGAAGGCTCAAAGATAGCTACGACTGTTTTCCCCACCCCCTCTACACTCTGCAGAACCATGTTCTCACGCGCTCTCTTCGTTCCTGTCATCGTCTGTTTCAACTGTCATAGTCACTGCACTAACGCCATCAACCCTTGGACGTTTTCCTTGTTTGCTTTTAGACGGTAAATAAGATTCGTTTGTTCGCTGCATGGGAGGCTCTAATTCACGGAATATGGATATCGAACATGATCCGGGGCTTGCTGCTGTCTTGCAATATTTGATACGCAGGTTGGTTCAATGTTATCTCATAGGCAAAAGGTATAATATCGTTGTAGATCTTTCCTGCGTACGTGTGTACGTATATGCACATTGGTAGAAAGAGAGCGGAAGGACGTAGAGGCTGAAAAGAAAAGAGGACGAGAAGAAAGATGGAGAGAGAGGACGAGCGTGCGAGAATAGGAGCAATTCTAACCTCATTGCGCAAATTGTTGTTATTGTACGTTTCAGTAGTTGCAATAGGAAAGTACGTGATAATACCAACGTTCGGGCAATACGTTCGCTTTGTTCGAAGGGATCGTTCGTCTTGACGGTGCATCGCCGTTTTGACAAATTGCCTACTTTCTTTAATTTGCCCCGCATCTTTCGTACTGGCAGACTTAACCTTTCTCTTTCGTCTCCGCTTTCTCGAATTAATCCGCGCCGAAATCACAATATCTCACCTGACTGTTGCAGCGGACAACTTCACATCATATCGTCGGATCACGAAGACTCGGACGAAGAATATGCGACAAATTCGCAACCACCGAGAATTACATCTCTACCAAATACATCCAGATTAGATGTTCGTTATTTACATACACGATAGATATACATGTATATTCAATATCGTTACGCTTAGCAAACTGTCATTTGAACTGCAATTTAACGCTGCGGTACTCTTTCTTTTACAGCAAAGTGAAATAAGTCTTGCGACCAAACAGGCATGTGGTTTTATAGATAACATCGATAAGCACAATCTGTCTGTGACGTCTATGATTCAAAGAAGGACCCTAGGACCCAGTTTTAGTACAGGGGAAAGGTGCAGAATAAGCAGTAGCTTCTTGCCAAATAGGATGCACCAGGTTGCCAAATACAGTAACAAAGCGTTCTGTGGTTCCTACTCCAAAGACGGAAGATTCTTCTTAACTGCCAGTCAAGGTGAATCGTGGATTCTCGTACTTTTCAACAAACCTGCCCTCCACTCTTTTGCACTTTCTAATCTATATGTTGTATGACGTTCTATATTCCAACAGACAAGTTCTTACGTCTCTACCGGACACACGACGGGCACTTTATAGAATTTAAGACAATTCCTGCACGCGACGTAGGTTGGAGTATCTTGGATACAGCGTTCAGTCCGGATGGCAATTACATTGTTTATTCCAGTTGGTCCGAATGTTGTAAGTATCGTGACGTGCTTCTTCCTATTGGTGTGTTGTCAGTTATGGCTCTCCTCCGCTAACGTACTCTACGACCCTTCTCTTTCTCAGTATATTTGTGTCCCATTTACGGAGATTCAAGTGCACAAGAATCGCTGTCACTGTGCCCAGAGGATCGGAGATTTTGCGTTTTTTCTCTTGTATTCTCTAGCGACGGAAGGGAAATTTTGGGTGGAGCGAACGATGGTTACCTTTACGTCTATGACCGAGAATGTCATCAGCGTGCTTTCAGGGTGCGTATGCAAGCTGATCGTTTTCACCTATTTCGTATAAGTTACGCGGCTTATACTGTTTCGGTTATCTTGCAGATCGAAGGTCACGATAACGACGTAAATACAGTCGCTTTTGCGGACAATACATCGCAAATTCTCTACAGCGCTGGCGACGACGGTCTCTGTAAGGTATCCGCAATCTTGCACACTTTCAACTAATTAATCTTTTCCCTCGATCATTCTCTTTCGCCGTAACTCCTGCTTCTTCAATTTCGCACGATCCGATTAGGTGTGGGATAGGAGAACTTTGAACGAAACTGATCCACATCCTGTCGGGGTGCTGGCCGGTCACATGGATGGCATTACGTACATCGACCCGCGAGGCGACGGTCGATATTTGATCACGAATAGCAAAGATCAAACCATCAAATTGTGGGACGTGCGTGCATTTTCGGATCACAACGGTGAACAGAACACACGGAAAGCTGTAGCGAATCAGAACTGGGATTACCGATGGCAGCGCGTACCAAAACGATGTGAGTCGCGGTTCGACGTATAACTCGTTAACGGATACTATTTTCGTGCAACGCAATTCAAACGATTCGTTTTCATTCTAGTGCACAGAGCGAGGAACATGTTGGATGGAGACACTAGCATAATGACTTATCGCGGTCACTCCGTACTTCAAACTTTAATACGTTGTCACTTTTCACCTTCGTCCATTACCGGACAAAGGTACATATACACCGGATGTGCCGCAGGCCGTGTAATAAGTAGGTTTCACCCTCGCTCGAAATTCTTTTCGCACGATTAACCGGACGATCAATACGATCGCTTGAATTTTAAAGTCTACCAATAAATGTTTCTTCCTTCCAGTATACGACGTGTTGACTGGGAGGATAGTCAGTAGTTTGGTAGGGCACAAGGGATGTGTACGCGACGTTAGTTGGCATCCGTTTCATCAGGAGATCGTTTCCACATCTGTACGTATTATACGCGTGCAGGTCGCACATGTCAACGCACAATCGCGGCAATGTTTCGATCGTGTTTCAGTGGGATGGTGCAATTATCAGTTGGCGATACGCTGGAAAGACCGCGCTCGATAATTCTGACTCGGAGGAGGAGACCGACGCGGAGTCACGACCACGTACCTTAAGACGAAGTCAACGAATAGCTGCTCAAAGGGCCAAACACGCGGCAGCGTGTTGAGTCGGGTATAGATTTCAACTGGGAAACTGAATGTTTTTGGGAACTCGGTCCTTTCGTTCCTACGGGGAAATGCTTAGCAGTTGCGGCAAACCAGTGTTCCGTACCAGTTACTGTTGCCCGTCGACATTCAAGAGACTAGCTTTTTCTACAAGACTGAGTTATCATTGAATACGCGCACCGTTCCAGGATCAATGCCTATGATAACGCGACGGCAAACAGCGACACGAATTACAATATTCATAGGACGTGGACGCAGCAGAGCACTATAGACTATGCGACTTATTCTTGTGGAACCGAATTTCTTTTTTCTAAAAAAAAAACACACACACATACAGCGTACATACATACATACGTACATACACAGAGGCCATGCGCCGCTTAACGACGGGGATACGTTCTGTGAAGTTGCGTTGTTAAGCGGTTTCGTTGTTGCGCGAACGCCACACAGTAAACTTACAATGGTTACTATTTGTGTACATAAATATATCTAATAATACAAAACGTAGAATAATAATATGGTATAAGAGATAAAAATATGAAATTTCTTTGCTTAAAACTTATTTATTATACTTATGCAGTAATGCTGGTTAGTAACTTCGGGACCGTCGTATACTGAAACGTCGTTAAGCGTCGCGCAACTGTACACAACTTTTTGCCTAGCTTTTTTTTTTCCTCTAATCTTTTATGTTGTCTTTTTGGCATTGAACCTACTTACGAATGGAAACGCGCTTTTATTTTTAGAACAATGTGATCAAACATCTAACGGATGTGTATGTAAATATATGGAGCTTGCCTCGTTATTCACTTAAAAAGTAATGCTTTGTCCGAGGTTAGGACAAATACTTAACGATCTAAAAAAACAAAGAAACAGAAAGTTTTATTTATTGGCTGCCCTCAACCATTTTAGACAACTTATTTCTCGAAATGTAGTGATGACGTTTCATTCGTTACAAATTATCCCGACTTACAAACATTCGATTCGAGGCAGTAATTTACTTTCGCAACAAAGTTGAAACACTTTGGTAAGTTCTATTAAAAGGCGAAGAGCAGACGGTCTTTTTCGTGTAATTTGTTGTATGAACGGTAAATGTATTTTTCTGATTTTATGGAAGGCAGAAAAAAAAACGAAAGACAAGAATGAAGAACATAGCATAAGGAAGAGGAGAAGAAAATTCGCGAGTATTGCAGCTGATTCCTTTTTCTTTTCTTTTCAAACTGACCAAGAGCGAAGGAGGCGTTGTTATGTACAATTCGCAGTGTACGTATTTTATTAGATGTATTTAAATGATGCGTACGCACTCAAAAAAAATGTACAGATATATCAATATATATATATACATATACATAGTATATAAATTATATACACGAGCTCGCGCACACACGCTCGCGCGCGCACATACGCATACATATACATATACGTGTATATATTTCTATATACACACGTAATGTTACATCAAATATGTATACCAATAAATTCCTAGAAAAGAATTACACGGGTTTTGCATTCTCCCGTGATATTACGCGAGTCTTTGTATCTGACGGTTCGGTAGAAGAATGAAAAAGGAACAAGAGTTTTCTTCTCCATTTTTTTATTTCGAACGGAATCATGCGGTGTCCGATAGAGCAGGGCTGATGCCAACAAGTGGGCTTCGCGAAAATTTTTGCAGCCCCAATACTGTTGATGTTATTAGACAATGCTGCGTTCCTCCTTTACGGTTTTCTTATTTATAACAGAGATTGTGTAATAAATGATGCGTTTCACGAGTTTGTGTGCGACTTTGAAATTTAAAGATTGGTCTCGTTCCTGTGAAGTCTGGTTAAAGAACTATGCATTCACAGGCAGAAAGCAATCTATATGTACATATGTACAACATCCTTTGCAATGAAAAGAACAGAATAATACAAGCCTTTGATCAATTGCAGCGGGAAAATAACGCGCCGCATCACTCTTTCATTCGAAGATATATTGGCATATTTTATTTATTAGTATGCACGTAGGAATGGAGATAGCTTAAGGCACGCATACGTAACGTAAGCCACGTTTTCGCGAATACGAAGGAAAAAAAGGTTATTTCTTTTTTCTACTTATTTTCCCATTGAGAATCAACTCCATATATGTATGTAAATATTTTCCATATAGATTTTACCACCCGTCCGGCCTCGTCCTGTTTAATATACGCGCTGATACTTTACGATCATTCCCATCATCGAGGAAGTCTGTTCCTCGATACTTTTGTGCTCATTAGAAATCATTGTATACACGACCATTCGAACAGCGAAGATTGCAAGGGAAGCCGTAGAAGCCGATCGAGCTCTCGTCCTCGTCCACTTTTAGAAATCGATGCTCGGATTTGGAAGCCATATTATCGGCTGACTGTAACTCGTACGCTTACGAGATTTCCCCGTATTCGTGTCACAATGTGTAATTATAATGATTATGCTTCCTTTACAGTCACTCCTCGCGACCGCATCATCCATAGTGTACGTCTACATGTACGTATATGTATGTACGCGTGGCGCGACATGCGTACCCCCGTTCAACGATCATAGCACACTAATCGTTGGCAGATTCAACAAACTTACGACACGACACGTGAATGATTGAAATTGTTACATAATTTTGTACAAGGAAAATTGTACAAAGAAATGGTCCGAATGCGAATGAAAACATTGAATGGTTGGTGGATCTTGAAACGGGTGGCATTCGTAAAGCTGTACATATGTGATACGTGCATAAATTAAGGATGACAGATTTTCCCATAAGCGGACAAGTCTAAGTAAAATTGTCGTCGTGCGATACCAATGCCCTAATTTGTACAATTATCTTATTACAAGAATCTTTATGTCCCGTCGAACTTTCGTCATACCCTAAACACTTGCGTTTGCGTCTACCGTTTACACCTAAGCGCTTCTTCTTGGATCTCTCATCCGCCCGGTTGGACCACGTCGCGTCTCCTCGCGACGTCCAATCCGTACGATAATCGAAGGCATTTCGGATCGCGTCTAATAAGTAACAACGCTGTTGGGTAACGACACGTTGACAACCGCAAAGTTATTCGTAGCGAGCGTGAATCGCAAAAAAATTTGCGGATTTTTCCTTCGCTGCACCGCAACGGGTACTCGTGCGACGTATGTCTTATAGCTACATTCATGTTTGCACCTGTATGGATTCCGTGGCACGTGTTCCCTACCACAGGTGATACAGCGACGCGTCCTTGTGTACATAGCTCGAATTTTTGATACCATCGAAAAGTTAAGTCCGCGTGACACGAACGCTATGGCGCAGCGGTACGGCGACGGTGCCGGTATCAGCGGTGGAAACGGTAGCACAATATGCTCGTCGAACGCCAGGAACTCTTTTTTTCCCCCTGACGCAGGCGGCAACGTATACATGCCGTGCAACGTACAACGTACAGCTAATCGATGTAAGTCGATAAAAGCTGGATTAGAGTTGCACTCTTCGCGGTGGAGAGAAGCCAATCGTCAACCTTCAGTCGCGCGCGACAATCATTCGAGTTAGAACGACATTTGGGATACGTTATTTCCTCTTGTCTCCAACTGTCGGTGTCTTCAATCGTTCCCACAGAACCCGAGTGCGTCAGGTATTCGTAGAGACAAAGGTAAGCAGGAGATCGAACAAAGTCGCATGAAATCGAGAGCTCTGACCAACTAAGTTGATCGCACGGCTGACACGCGTACTTACATGCACCTGTGTGTCCCATCTACTTTTTACGAGTCTCACGTTTATTCCATTACGTATTTGGAAAAGTCTAGTCAGTCGAGTCGCCGCAAGCCAATCGAATTCCTTCGTTCACCCTCTATTTTCTACTTCATCGGACCTTATGCGGTTCTCCGCTACTTTTTCGAACGAACAGGACTGTTGCAAACTACAAAGGGAACGAAACTATTCCATTGTTGCGGCGAATCTATGAAAATTAGTAAACTCGACGAGGGTCTCGACGAGTGCGTCGACGAATGCCTCGACGAATGCCTCGACCGCAAATTGAAACGCGATGCCGATAACGCAACGCGCGGTTCTTCAACGTACCAATATAAATGCAAATAGTGCGTAGAGCATTTTACCATATCGTATTTGGGACAGAGGTATTAAAAGCGGTGGACAAAGGGTAAGAATATGTACAGAGAGCTGGATCCGACAAGATAGAGGGATAGAGATAGGTAGATCCGAGCGAGAACGCGAAAAGGGATCGGAACGTCAGCGACGCGACGGGGTGGAGAGAGTGAAAAAATGTCTGAGCAGCAAAGTGCAGTAAAATAAAAAATGCGTGGGAGGGAGGTGAACTAGGTGCGATAAGAAATTGTAGAATACGCGATGGAATAGATTCGCATTAGCGTGCTTGATGTAACGTGAACTGTCTGTGAAGAAAATTGGCCGACGACACCGAACGACCGAGAGATGACTGGCCTGGAAAACTGTGTGAGGAGCGCAGCCGAAACGGAGGATATCGGAAGAAGGCACGCGATTCCTGTCATTTACACCAGAGGATCTCACTACGACATTGGTTTCGATATTGTAAGAATTCAATTCTTCTTCTCACCGCATCCGTGTTCATCACCGTCCGCCACCTCTGGCTATTCGAAAGTCATGCAAATTTTTCACGCCCTTTGTATCTTATTGTCAACGGTAGCGGGCAATAACTAACGAACGGAATTGGCAGGTACATAAATCAGTCGAGCCGTGATAATCGCGACGCTCGTTCCTTTCGGTTCTATTCAATTCGATTCGATGGGAACGAAAAGGAGGACGGAAATAAATGCATATGTACACATATAATGTACAACTGGTTCGTTCCTAGTTCCCACTTAATTATTCAGCCAGCTTATTTCGATCGATACGCATTCACTTGTGCGTGTCGTTTGTCGCGTCCGCGACTCTAGAAGTCGCACACGTGCAGCGAAAAACCTTTGGTCTCCTTACTTGTCGCCGTACACTTACTGCTTGCAGACTTACGAATTTATAAACTTATCAGCTCATTAACGTATTCCTACCTTGAGCCGCGAGCCCGCCTGAAAAAAATCGTCGCAACGAAACACGCAAGCTTATCGCACCGATCTGGCGGTTCGTTAATCGTCCTCGCACCTCTAGTTGCCAACACATTGAATATGTTACGCAACGAAAAGTTACATAATATTGTGCAACTTCCAGCCCGATGTGTTGTTCTCTGCGAATATGAATAATGAAGACACGTGGAAATTGTTCGATAATAATAATAAACGCGTACCCGTGTGACCGAGCGCGGGACGCGTAACTGCATCGTTTCGATCGGGCCGCGGCGCGGGGAGGCGTGAATCGCGTTCGACCGAGGGAATCATCAAGAGATTCATCGGAACGGAATCGTGCGAGCAAACTTTCACGACAAATTCGGCTTATTGTCATCATAGTACCTGTGTAATTGGAGAGCGGCAATAATTATTCCTTTCCCGTCAAATTATTCCGCCAGGGTCGTACATTCTCCGGTCTAATTCGAGCGTACGCCGACAGCTATCGACCACTAAACGAATCCTATTTATCGCTCTACGAGACCGATGCGGGCAAAAAGATTTACGAGGAGACTCTTGCCTGCGTCCAAGACCAATTTCCCGAATACCTCAAGGAGATTCAAGGAACGGCCGACGGGGCAAACATTCCGTTTTATAAGGTATCTAATTCGATCAACGAAATTTATTCTGCACGTGTACATACATGAATGCGTAATGCGACTAATTATATATATATAATTACATGCATATATATATATATATCTTTGCGTAGCTGTTCCTCATGCACTTGGACGATATCTTGCCGAATGTAGCGAACGAAGGGGCAGAGAGAGAAATGCAACCGGTTGGTTGTTCAACCATCCTGTGCAATCAAGCAGGGCAGGTAAGCGTCCACCTTGCACGTGTCGTGGCGGAACCTTCGCGAATCTCCGTTTCCCCCGGGTTACATCTCATTACTATACGTGTACTTGTTATCATATCCATCGCATGTTTTCGCAACAGGAAATTTTGGGACACAACGAGGATGCTCTAAGCGAAACTCTAAATCATTGGTACTTGGTGTCCGCGCACGTTGTCGAACCAGGATACAAGGAAGAAAATTTTACGTCTCTGAGTTACGCCGGATTTTTGCCCGGGTACACGATGGGTTACAACGAGCACGGGCTAGTTTACAGCATCAATACGCTGAGCGCTAAATCCTTGAGGTCCGGTAAAACGCGTAAGTTTAATCCACTTTTATGCCACTCGACGATTCCGCGACTCTACACCTTATCCCCCCGCAACAATCGCTAATCGAAACGACGCAATCGTTTCTCCTCGTGCTAAAATATACAGCTATAATACAGTTGGTGCCTCGTTCGTTCTATCGCGAACGTAATCCTCTCACGCATCTTATCATTGGCCCCGCTTGTGTTTCTCCTTACGCGAATATCACTGTACGTATGTGTTCGTATATTCCAGCCAGATACTTTCTCACTCGAGCGCTGCTTGCCGCGGAGAATTACGTGCAAGCCCAACAAATTTTACGGAACGAAGGTTTCGGTGCGGCGGAAGGGTTTTCCGTGAATATGACCTTCCTAATGCAAGAAGGAAACAGGATGTTTCATAACGCAGAGGTCGGCCCTTGCGAGATGGACGCCACCCAGTCGCAGCTGAGCATCTTGACCGTTAGTCCAGGGGAAAATACCGCCCATTGCAACAAGTTAGATATCCTATATGTACATCGTTAACCACCGATCGCGTCGCCCCTCCTCTCTAATCGCACGATTTTCAGATATCTCCGATTAAAAGTAGCAGAAGTAGGGGGGCTGATCGTGGACAGCAGTATAAGAAGAATGAACGCTATATCCAGGCATCCGCCCGCTAAATCGCGACAGGATGTTATAAACATTTTGAGCGATCAAACGGACGACAAGTACAGAGTGTACCAGGAAATTAAGAAGGACGATCCTGTCAAGACCATAGCCACCGGTACGTTTGCTCTCGGACGATCTATGTACTTGCACGATGTACCGATCGAGTAATCCCTCGAATATACACTTAGGTATCTTCGACTGCATCGAGAGGACCTGGTCCATCTACACCGACAAACCGAACTCCGCGGAACCAATCTTGGTCATACCCTTGCGGTTGCGCAACGAATCGGCTCCACCTGTCAAGTAAATGCCGTCGACCGCGGCCACGTTTCCGAGCTTCGTTTACTTTACCCTACCTTTATTCCCTCCCCGCGTCGCTCGTGACGAGATACAGTAGTGTAGTTGCCCATTGTCGTCTTCCTCCTCCTCCTTCAACGTTGCTCCGTTGTGCTCGATAGCACAGCGCGCCAACTATGCCTATTTCATCGGGGGTTACAAAACTACCAGAAATCTTTCTTCCACTTCTCTTTATTCCAAGCATACACGATTTATCGAAGGTTGCATTTCGTTTAAATAACGTTAGATCCAAGAAAATGCATCATCGCACGAGTGACATTTACAAAGAAAATATCAAAGAAAAATTACAGTGTATCGCGTTTAGTTATACAGGAGTAGGTGTATGTATTATATGTATATCTGTATGCGTATCCGTATGTGTATATGTATATATCGACTTTGTCCCTATTAGAATAGAATGACGCTGGAATAAAATATGTTTCAACGACAATACGTCGGTACGACGACCTTTGGCCGCTTCTTCGATTCCATTTCCGAGAAGAACTCCTTTATATCTTCTTCTCGAACGACTTTCTTGTTATCGGCAAACTTTTGCAAATACTGTTTCAATCGCTCCTTCATATTATTGTATTCTGCGAATGCGAGTACAAAATGTTGGATTAAGTGAAACGATTGCCAGCAGAACGTAGAGAAGTATACATATCTTAACCGGGACTTACCTTCAATGGCTGTCAACTGTTCGACCCGACCTAAAGAGGCAAGAGCCTTCATTCCCTTTTCGTACTGCGATTCCCGAGTGTTTAGTTTTCCCGCTTCCTCGTAAGCGTGTACACTATCCGTTGGGTCAAGAAGGAATGTAATGTTCTTTTCTCGATAAAGCTAGACACGGAACGTAAGCCTTTCTTTAATATCCGTTTCTAGAGGGGAAAGAAAAGGATATCTACCTCTATGCACGTTTCGCAGGTGCATAGCGCCGCCCTCCAGCCTTCTGTCCAAAAGCAGCTTCCTCGTGATCCAATTTCCGTAGTACTGCTACTGTTCCGTGGCATTGTGCATCCTTTCGGTTGCTTGTCGACCTCGATTATCTCATCCTCTTTCCCTTCGGAACAAACTAACGACGTTGGTGATACTGCAATCGTGAAAAACAGACCTCTGTGCTATATTCGACCAGGTGCACTGGCAAACGTACCAACCGCGACTAAAATGCGCGCGTTACCTGCGTATTTTGCAGCATAATTCCAAAGGAAATCGTTTCTCCTCATGCATCCGTTGCAAATCATTTCGTCGTATGCTCCATCCCCAGGTACTTCCTTGGCGCATTCTAAATGCTAGCAGAATTTATTAGTACGTTTGTAGAAAAGAATACAACTGGGTACAATTGAAGCCCGTTAACTTCCTGCCCCTTACTTTGGAGTGATACCAGTCCTCGCATATTATGCACTGCAGCATTTCATCATTGGCGGTACTCTCTGGGTCTGGATAAGGCCTCTCGCAAATGCAATACAGTCCGTCGAAATTATGATTGTACCGATTCTCTGAATTGTTCGATGCCTTTGACTGAAGAGAGGGAACACCAAGTTGGATAAAACAGATGAGACTTATGGGTACAAGTGAGTGAGAATAAATGCCATCGAACTTACAGCATCCAAGTTGCACGGTTTTCCTCCAAACTTGGACGTGCCACAATCGCAGCGGAAGTGCCGTTTGGTGTAAAGCTCGATAAGCTCGTGACCCTCGTGACAGTGAAAACTGCAGGCAAGGCAAACCGCCGACCGTATCGGCTTCTGGCAGCAGGTCTTGCAGGCGTAAAGGGCTTGCCGTGTATATCCCTGCAAAAGTGAAGCACGATACGGCTGCAATGAAATTTCCTTCGAACGCGGTTAGTGCTTGCGAAATATTCGTCGGAAACCTTGCTATAAGTGCAATTCTTGTCATCGGATGCGCCAAGTACTGCATAAGCATCTTCTTCCAATTGCTTCTCTTCTCTGAGTACATCCAGCATCGTAACGGAATTCTCTTCCTCGGCCAGTTCCTCGATATTCTCGGACATTTTCTCGTATATGTTGTTAGCAACACGAATCGAACGGAATCGCAATCTTTCCGCTAGTCTTTCCTCGATTAAGCGTACACGATGCACCCATAGAATGTCGATAGACTCCAGCCGCTAAAGAACGTTGCTTTATTCGCGCGTACCAAAGGATACCGAAGGAGATTGATTCCAAAACCACACTGCTGACCGTTCCAATGTATGTATACACAACAATGTCATGTGACGCGGCGTCGCGGCGTAAGCAGCCACTCGCGTTCGCGGTACTTGCACCGCGATCCTGTAGCAAAATATGCGATAGGACGACGACAGCGCTCTCCTCGTTTCGGACGCGTAGATCGTACACCTGTCCACTTGTAAACAAGAATACAAGAGAAAGGGTCGTGCTAACCTATCGACGTTGGAAATACCTTTTTACTTTTACGTGTCGCCCTAGCTGGCCATTGCTAGTTAGTAGGTACTAGGCATTATTCTAGTTAGACGAATCGTGATCGCGATCGCTTTGAATTTTCAATCATTCTAATAATTGTTGAATCGTTTCGCCCTCTCGCGATGTAAGCACTAGAATTTCAATTGTTTGGTCGATTTTTCGTTGCGTTGAGATCCGCGGGTGGGAAAAGTATCGAAATGCATGGACATTGTATCAGGGGTAACGCGTATGCGTATGGCATTCGCAATCTTCGTATCTGTCGTCATTTGAATGGCGCGCGCTAGCTCGCTTGTACATTATCTGCATAGGTGCAGATAAATGGATTTGCTGTACAGTCATCTATAATGGTATTAATAGGCATCGAGAGATGGCAGGCACAACCAGCAGCTTTGCTTTTCGCGCCTTAATTATGCTTAACCTGTCTTAGATACACAAACGCGCTTTTAATTTATACAGTGAAAAGGGAACGATATTCCATAGTCCAACAACAACTGCACCGTTTGCATCGTTATTCCAGTGGCTCAGTGAGACCGTCGTGCAATGGAGGAAGTAACCAAATGCAGATACGTCGATTGTGTCGACACCCGGGAAAAGGAGCAAATACTTCACGAACTTCCCGTTTGCGATACCAGTCTCTGTGTGAGGTGGTTGATCAACAGTGGTCACGTGGATCTAATTGGAAGCGATCTGGACACTTTACGGTCTATGAAATTTTTCGTATGCAACAATCACTTTACGGAGGATTGTTACCTCAGCAAAGGCACTTTGAAGGAAAATGCAGTCCCTTCTCCACATTGGGGTGCTGTTTCAAGGACACTGAGAAATTTGAAAACACGCCGAGTAAGTGCTCTAGTTGCATTCTGCATTTGCTTCTTGGACCATCATCGTACACATACGCGCATTCGCACATACGCGACACCATGAAATACCTATCAGTGCTGTATAATAGAGATTTGCACAGTTACTCCTTTTCGTCCTTTTGTCATGCAAAGCTTATTTAAACTTATTAATTGGAAGCATTTAGCGTAGAGGAAATGCCTCGGAAACAAGCAACGCTATCTCAGCCTTTCCATTTCATTTCAGAGAGTTCAATTAAACGGTCAGGAAAGTTCTATGGAGGAGGTATCGCTGAATCACCTGACAAAGAAAAATGCCCCCTCCGAATTCGAAGTGGATCAGTGGTGTAGAACATGCGCGACTAAAAAGCAAGACCTCGTAAGTATGACAACCAAGGGAAAAGGTACGGACATGAGTCTCCTTTCCAAGCTGAAGCTCTTGATAGAGATCGACGACGAAGATGCTTTGCCAACGAAGATGTGCGACGAGTGCGTCGACAAGCTGGAACAGTCGTTTAAGTTTTTCCAACAGATTTACGTAGCTGACAATACGCTTCGCCACGTGTTTCCAAATATGCGTACGAGCAATACGCCGAGGAAGCCTCTCTACTCCATCGGCGAACACATGAGAAACGAGCAAAGAGAAAAAGAGACCGAGAAGGAGAAAGACAAAGGAAAAGAGAAAGAGGAGGAGCTACAGATACAGCAGCAACAGCAATCTCAAGATCGTGCTCCAAAAGTTTCGCGTGGCATTTTTAGACGAGGCAGAGGTAGACCTAGAACCAGGGGGTACGCTGCCAGGGCGAGATCGAGGCAAAGATCTGCTCAGGTGCAAGCAGTTGCCCCAAGTTCCAGTGTCAACGATAGTACAACGTGCGCGAGTAAAACGGACGAAACTCGGAACGTCGCATCGATGGCCAACCAAGAGAGACAAGGTGATACCGTGTTTTCGTTACTCACCGATACATGCCGCAGCGACGAAGAGCTGGATTGGTCGGACGTGTTAAAAGTGATGAGCAATCAAAGATATCGACCAACGCCCAGAGCAGAAATCAAACCCAAGATAGAGAAAAGAGGAGAACGTGTTACAGTGGAGCGAAAGGTCGAGGCGAACGCTACGTCCAAGGCGGAAGCGACGGTGGAATCGTCGGGGCCGATGACGACGGAGGAGCCGAAAACAGAGGCGCAAGGTCGGATCAAGGACAAAGTGGATGTGAAGCCGGAAACGACGACGGTCACGACAACGGTCACGACGCAGAATAACCAGTTCGAACGAATGCTTTGCGAATTTTGCGAGAAACCGTTCAAACTTCGACGCCAGTTGCAAAACCACCTATTGACCGACCACTCTCAATTCTCTAGGCACATGTGCACCGATTGTCTGTCCTGCTACGAAAGCGAATCGTTGCTTTCGGAACATCGTAGCCTGCGCCACGGAGATCGAGGATATCGCTGCGAGCATTGTCTCGTCGAATTTCTGGAAAAAAAATTGCTGCGGGAGCACGTGAAGAAGTGTCAGCCTTCGGTCGCGTCGCATTACGCTTGCGATTCGTGCGACGTGACGTTCGCTTCGAAGCAAGCCCTTATCGAGCATATGGATGCCCATCCGAAATGTTCGCTGGCGACAATCGGGAAAGCAGCGAAAGAATCCGCGACGCCGTTGAAATCCAACGTAGAGGTCGAAGGCAAGTCCGAGTGTTTCGTTGCTGCGTCTTCGAACGCGGTTGAAATGTCAGAGAGGGCTGCTCAAGAGAAGAAGAGTATCGCGATCGATGATAAAGGTGGGGAGGAAAGTTGGAACGCAAGGGGCGAAGCGTCAACGGCGACTTGTCCAGATTGCAACGAACGAACGCAGAGCACGGTAGAGCTGAGCATTCATCGGATGCGTCGGCATTCGATGAACAGTAAGGACACCACGTGTCTTTTGTGCGACAGTAAATCCTTTGCTTCTCTGGAGGAGTACGAACAGCACGTACTCGATCATTGTAAACGATTGAGAATATCGCCGTGATAGTGTCGATTGTCCTTCGTTTTGATACATTGCGTCACGTAGGCAAGGACTCGTTCCTTCGATTCGTTTCTATCGCGATCGCAACGAGTTCAATATCTACCGATGACATTAGGGGAAATGACTGTGGAGTAAGGAAGGGCAGCATGCGTATCCGTGTCACCAAGAATCTTGAACACGTCTCACTATATTATCGTGAAGTAACTTGGGTAGACAGGGGAAGCGGTAGAGAATGAACGCAACGAGTTCGCGTCGACGGCACAGGGTGTATATTTGGTCCCGATTGTCTCGCAGATAAATCGGTCGATCTTAATGATAAATTGGTCCGATTTGTATGGTAGGAATGTTCGGCTCGCGATACGCATGCATGCATTATGTAAACGAGATAAGCGAGATAAACGGGATAAACGAGACGAACGGCATAAAGTGGGCGAACACCCGAGGAATTGGAATACTTGAATGCGCGTATGCAAATGTAAACGCGTCGCAATTGTTGTTTATTATTTACAATCTGCCGAGTTTGGTCGGTAGCTTCGAAGGTTGTTCATCATTAATAAATATATATGCCTTTTGAAAACGATGTTGGTTCACGAGTAAAAACTACTGTTCCGGTCTTGGCGGGATTTCGAGCGTAGAGCACGCCGATCGATAAACGCAAGCATTCGGGAGGAAGGGATCGTCGCACCAGTCGATATCTGAAAGGAGAACGGATAACGTTTGAGTCGTTGGAGATTGGCGTCGACTGTAGTATGAAACGCGGTCGGTTGTGTCGGTTACCTTGAACCAAGGTGACAGCAGGGAATAACGAGCGGTCGATCTCTCTTCACCGCGTAAGCTCAGCAGGTTCTCCAGAAGGCATTTCGCGTCCTTCGATATCTCCTTAAAATATTCGTCGGGGAAACAAAAGTCGCACTTGAGGATATTTGCGGTGGTTTCCTCGATGGAATCGTCCAAGAAGGGTGACAGCCCGCTGAGAGAAGAATTTTGTTAGCAACGTATAGGGTACCTTCGTGGAAACGTAATTAAAGTAACCCGTAGTGGCACGCAATGGATGATACCTTAAGAGCACATAAAGGAAAACCCCCGCTGCCCACATGTCCGTGTAGGAGCCCGTCGGTTTACCGAGAACAGATTCGGGAGCAGCGAATTCCAAATCAACGGGTGGGACCACCTCGCGCAGCGGTACAGCTCTAACAGCTTCGCCGAAATCGATCAGCTTCACGACACCGCTCTCCTTGTCGACCAAAACGTTCTCCGGCTTCAGGTCCAGGTGTGCTTGCTTACGCGAGTGCAGCCACTGTAGCGCCGACATCAGCTGACCGGTGTACTTTGCCGCGGTCGCTTCCGTGTACTCGCTTTGCTCTCCAAGATACGCCAACAGGGTCGGCCCCCCTCTCACCCTGCATGGCCGGTCGAAACAATTAGTCGATAGCTACGGTTCACCTGTTCATTATATCGTGCAGGGCAATACTGCTACCGCCACTACTCACAGCTCCAAAACGATGGTATCGATGTCCGGTTGCGGCGCGTCCTCGAAGAGCGCAAACGCCCCGACGATATTATCGTGTCGAGTGCTCCTGAGAATATTGTACTCCGCGCGCGTCACCGGTAACGGCTGCTTCGCCCGGGCAATTTGCTTGAGCGCCACTTCACGATCCGATCCCTTCTCCCTTCCCCGACGTACTCTGGCGAATCGGCCGCTGCCCAACTCTTCCAATTCTACGTATTTGCCGACAAACTGCTCCGCGGTGCCGAGCACTTGGACCGCCGAGGTCGCCTCCCTCGTCGCATCGTTCCAAACGTGCGCCGTGTCGATACCTAAGAAAGCAAGGAAAAGATGAGAATGGTAGCGGCGGGTTCCACTGTGAATGGGGCCCGAAACGGGGCAACCAGGGAACGTACCTACGACGCAAAGGGGGATCTTGGCCGAACAGGAACCCGTTTCGTGTTCGACGCGGCAGTGGTAGATCCCGGAATCAGATGGGCGGCAGGGTGCGATTTCGAGACATAGGGAATCGGTCGTTCGGAAAAATCGGTATCGATCGCCTCCCTCGATGTCACATCGTTGACCCTCCTTTTTCCAGCGGACGGCTGCGCGTTCCACGCGGCGCGCTTCCAACACGAGTCGAGCCACGCCGCCGGCCGTCGCCCTGATCGAACACGGAATAGTCAAGATCACGGGAGGACCGTTCTCTTCCGCGTATACATCTTGCGGAAGACGGACGCTCTCTCCCTCGGAATCGATTCTTCGCGGCCGAAACGACCATGCGCGGCTGATCGACGAATTTGGAACGAGACTTGCCGGAATCCAAAATTCCTCCCTTTTCCCGACTACTGGCGAGACGATCAATCCTGGACCGTCCAGTCGGGACACCTCCAATTCTTCGCCGGCGTGCAACTTGCCCCAATCCGCGGTTAATCTTACTCTGCTACCTGGAACGATCTGCGGAATCTCCCGATTAACTTGACGGGCCCTTTCCCTTTCGCCCCTTCGCCCTTTCCCACCTTCCCAATCATGCACCGGACCATCAAGCCCTTCTCCATCGATACATACATATGTATGTATATCTCTCCGAACCGCTCCTCCCTCGCTTCTCGTTATATATCCATTATCCATATCCGAGGGGGCTCTTTTATCCGATATCTCGCTGCACCGTTAATCACCAACCACTCGATGACAATTAGCAGCAATTAGCGGCGACGCAACGTTTAGCAAACGGCTAAAGATAACCGTATCTAACGCTGTGAAAATACAATAGCGACAGCGATAGACCATTCTACTAGGCTACACCATACGTTATCGTTGCAACATAGGCCAAATAATTATAGTACTACTATGACGACAACGAAGACGACGACGACGACGACGACGATGACAACGATGGAGTACAAGAAGAAGAAGATTAAAGGAAGACAAATTTTGGATAGAAGGTATTGGAGCGGTACCTGTGCAGCAAACTATTATATATTCACTTGGTAATAGTTACGCGTAGAAGTAACGAAACCGTGAAACCCCGTGCAGCAATTAGTGTAGCCCATTTAATTTGTCGCAAAACGCAGCACGTTGTGTTAGCGAAACCCGCGAATAGAAGAGGTGTAGCCGTACCAACGATAACAGTTACGCTACAGTATACAAATAGCGACAGGCGTCAAGTGGAAGAGACAGAGGATCCCTTTTGCTGCAATTGCAACAACTCCTATTACGAACAGGCAAATTAAATTTCTATGCATAAACTTGGAAAGTTACCAACTAATCACTAACAACTAATAGTTATATCGGTGCTGTTGCTCACCGGTATAGAGTTGTTGCGAACGGGCGATCGGGGTCGAAGGGTGCTCCTGAATCCCTCGAGAAAATTCAGCCTGCTCTTGCTGGGGCTTGGCGTTTGAGGAGTATCCTGATCCAAAGCTCCAGCACGAGTCCGTTGCGAAAGCGACGGTGCTGGTGGCCCTGTTACAGCAGCAGCTGTTGTAGCTGTTGTAGCTAATACATTTTGCATAGAAGAGGCAGCAACGATCTCGTTCCTCCCTTCCTCGTTCGTTTTGGACGTGTGCGGTACCGTCGATGAAACCTTCGTTGTAAATACACTCCCCCGACACGGAGATTCCGGACTCACGCCACGACTGTACGCCAGCAAATTATAAATGAAATTCAAACACGGTACTGCATCCACGAAGTTGCCTTCATTACGATCTTATACATCTATCTACATAATAACTCGAATCAACGCTCGGACGGCCATGTATAATGCGGAACGAATGTAATTGTTTGCGTTATGGAGAGAGAAAGGAGTCCATTGGTCTTTGCCAGTACTTAGTAAATTACGAGGCAATCGGAGATTCGAATCCGGCAAACATTACCAATGCAGTACCCTGTTCGCGTAGTAAACGACCAGGAAAAGAAGAAAAAACAAGCTGTTAGTCGAACGAAGGGTAAGTAGTGTTAAATAGGCGAATAGGAAAAGGACGCACATCACAATTAGAATGTTGACCAATGTACAATTTATTCTAAACAATATGCTTACGTTTCTCGAGTCATTAATTATACTTTATATCGCTTTCCATGAATGCATATATATATACAGCATACTATCCGCCGCGTGCGTTCAATCTTACGTTTATAAACATTATTAAAATTATTATACATTTGCAGCGTTAGGTCGTGAATAGGTAATACATATTTGGGTGGGGGTGAGTCAGCCCGTGGGACACATCTTTCTGTCACGCGTCTTAGTTTTTTGCGTCATCTGTGCATCGCTATTGCTCGTACATACCGAAGATAGGTACATGTGCTTCTCCTCAAAATATATCAGCAAATGAAATTCACTTACAGGGTTCGCCCGTAAACCCGTGAACCGATTAACCAGGGAATAGAAGTATTTGCGATTTTCAGAGACTTCGTTCATAATTCCACCGTACTTTCGTTCGTTGTATCGTCAATTTTGCTCTCAGGAATATATTCATTCGTCTATTGGTCTTGTAACAAATCCTGTCTCGCCCCCACCCTCCCCATTTCCGAGACCGCAACCACAACCGCAAGGCTCGTACGCGCATTTACACATATCGCCCTTGTACGCACACACCCGTACGCACAAATTCATGCAGGCGCGTGTGACAAATAAGAAATTCACATAAACGGAAGCATGCAATAAACACGCTTTTTCAAATTTTGCCCCCACCCTCTTTTTTCCATTTTCAAACGTCGGGGCAGAAAGGAGTAGTGACGAGGATTTATTCGGTACGTGTGAAGATACATTTTGTGTTCTATCTACCCACACCTGCACGAAAGTGCAAACACAGAGCGGAGAAGTAAGAAATTGTTTAGTAGTTTGCATCGTATCGTACTGTACCGTATCGTATCGTACCGTATCGTATCGTATCGTACCGTAGCGTATCGCATCTCATTGCAATGTATCTTACAATGTACTATTGTATCGTAAATGTCCGCTATTGTATTGTATTGCATTGCATTGTATCGCAGTGTGCTCCGACGAACTGTACAACAGCGCACGCTTTTAGAAACGTTAAAAACTACTCCACAGGAGGTAGGTAACTATTACAGAATATAGTAGGAGGCGAACCCGCGGTAAAGCTACTCAGCAGCAACAGCGAGGTAGATTCCTGGACTGCGATATTAAGGCAAACAAGAGGAAGCACATTGCAATACGGTGAGTATGAAAGTGATAGTGAGAGAGAGAGAGAGAGAAAGAGAGTGTGCCCATAAAATGTGGTTAAAGAAGAGACGGTGAGGTAAAATAGGACGAAGAGAATGAAAGAGAATAAAAGATAATGAAAGAGAAAGAAGACGAAATAAAGAGAAAGAAAGGGAACGAAAGGCAAAAACGGATTTCTTGTTAGGAGATGACTACGGTTTCTCTAGCATACAGCGTTTCTGTATCTTTTCTTATATAAAATATACAAAAATATGTCGGAACGAATCTTCGTGGGTCGAGCGTTGAAAGAGAGTCAATGTAATTCAGTGTGTTAGAGATAGAATGACGCTTACAATGGATCTTTGGTAAGTTCCTTTTGGTAGGCAATCGGCGACTGTATCGCCTTAAGGAAGTCACGTTGGGTCTGCAGGATGGCAGTTATCGTATCTACCCACTCCTGCTTTCGTGGCTTATTTTCTTCTACCGCGCTACAACAAAATCCAAGGCCAGGTTTCCGAGGATCCGTCGATCGAATCACAAACTTCTCCGGGTCGTCATAACATTCCTCCAGGCACATTTTATTCACCTATGTGAACCGACATATAGACGTGTACATATAGATGTAAACATAGAAATTGTATCATAGCAGTGAACAATTATTTGATAGACTCATTGATTATAAAATGTACACGTTCGGTTTCACCTTTTTACGCGCGTAAAAGTCAATTATTGGCAAAATGTTACGCAACGAACGCAACTGAAAGGGATTGAAGATAAGTGTCTGTCTATTGGCCAAAGCCTACAGCTTGTGAGATATCATATATCTGTCGAAATAATCGACCAAGTACATTAGAATACAGGTGAAACGTTGTTCAAGAGGGCAAGAATAGAGAGAAATAGTAGACGCGATATATTTCAAATGAAGCATTCGTCTTTCTCTTCTTCCTTTTAATTGGAGCAATCAAACCGACTTATGCATCGTTGAAAAAATCGAAACGTTCGAAAGGAGAAGCGGGTGTGATTTTTTGTTGCGTGAGAATATGAGAGAAATTTGATGGTCGTTGTTTACCTGGATATGAGCTTTGTATATATAGGCGGGATTCGTAAATTGCGTCTTTTTGCCTACAGCCTCGCTACAAATAATGTTTTGCTCGAAGAGGAAAACCTGCCACTCTCTTCCCTTGCTGGGCAAGTTTGACGACAATTCCGATACTAAAAGTGGCCCGTGCAGCAATAATTTACCTTGCGCCGTAATCTTCCCCTGACAAGAAGCAAATGAGTAGTCAGTCGGGCAGCGCGCGGGCAAAAGTGGATAAAAATTGTTGTGTCGAAGTTCGTTGCTCGTCACACTATCTTCATCTTACTCACGTCGAAACCCTGAAGTCTTCCAACATCCATCATGTCGTTGGCCGCTTTTGGGATGACACGCATTACGTGCACTGCTGCTCGGAGCCCTTCTATTTCGGAGATTCTGTGCGTGCGTTCGGTAAGTTTCAATATCTCCCGCAGAAGCAGTTGATACTTGGTAATCCTCTGGACTGGCTTGATCAAAAGATCGCACAGCTGTAATCGGTGTCCCAGTTTTTGTCTCAGCTCCTACGCACAGTAAAGGTAAATGGGTCGAAGCGATTCGAAACATCAACGGTGATCGAAGAATCAGTGATCAACGATTGGCGATTGCCGATTACTGATCAATGATTAACACTCTCGAACCTACCTCGAAATAAGTGTCTATGTACTCGGACACAATATACTCGGAGACTGGTTTATTTTGACAATAAACAACGTACATATGTAACTTCCTTTCGTATCGTTTGAACAACGGTCCGAGTTCCTCGGGCCGTTCTAGGCAACGTTCCAAAGCTTTCAAGAAGAAACTGTGTACACGTGAACATTAGGAAAACAATGAATCGATCGCGACAAATCGTGTTACGGTTACGATTACGATGTTTGAACAATGGATATGGGACTCACTCTCTGTGCCATTCGTAGATTGCCTCTACGTTGCCGAAAACCATCTTGTCTTTTCCACCGCGCAAGTCGTCCGGCAAAGGTACGTCGCATTCAGGATCCCTCATTAACCATATGTAACCGTCCACTATCTCTTTCAGATCATTCACGTAATCTTTCTCCGTCTCTACTAATTCCCGAATAACAAACTGTCGTTTCGCAACAACTGCACTTTCCGGGTCGCCTTCCTCCGGATACGCGTGACCAGGGCTACTCGTGGTCGCCGTTCCACTTGTGCTCGTGCAGGATGCCGCGATTGTCCCAGCGCCGATGGCGATCGTCGCGGCTAGGGCGCCTTCCTCGTAGACATCCTCATCGATCATGCCAACGTTCGCGGCGCTTTTGCCACTCGGTGTCCTCATCAGACTTTGCCTCTCTTGATTCTCCGTGTGCTGTTCCTATTTTTATGATCGATATCATGCACCCGGGCGAACATGTACTTCCAACAAACTTACCATCCTCTCCTTCACGATCTGTTCGATTTCGGCCAAATCGGCAGTAGTCGCGCCGTCCAAAATCTTCGTGGAACGTTCCGCTGTCTGTAGAATCACGATACAACGATAAGATTAAACCTCCGATCGATACACTTTCCTATTCTTTGCTTTCTTTCAAGGAAGCTAGGGAGGCGAGGGCAAACGAAGGGCCACGGGAACAGGCCGAACGGTTGCAGTCGCGACAACGAGTATCGATTGTCGTAACGGCAAAATAGCGTCGATCACTGCAGAGGACGAAACACTCGAAATTTGTTCACGTACGATTCATTTGTATTCAACGCGCCTCAGCGCAAACTGTACAATTAGATGGACCGAGCAAATCGTAGCAATGCAGGGTTGTACATTGAATAAGGCGCAGAGGAAAATGATTGCAGATTTGTTGAAAAGAGGGGACCGGGTGACGGTGGATGATGGAACTTACGCGAGTTTTCCCGCAGCCTTCTGGTGCAATGACAGACGTCGAGGACCCGTTGGCGGTTGCCACGAGAATCGGCTCGGTGATAGGTTTCATCGGCGGAGGAAGTTCCAATTCGTCCTCGACGTCGTCCGCCCCGTTTTGTTCCGAGTATGTCAAAGCTTCGGCGTCATCGGGCTCCGGTGTATCCTCTTCCAATTCAGGCTCCGATTGTTCAGTTTCACCTTCTTCTTCGTCCGCGTCGACGCGCGCCTCTTCTTGAAAGTCGGTGTCCAAATGGGCGTCGGACACCGAAGCAGACACGTGCATGGACTCTGTCGCCGTTGTTAATACAGAAATGGAGACAGAGGCGGCTCTGGGTGGTCGAGATTTATCGGCACCGCTGGGCAATTTGAAGCGTTTTTCCGAAACGTTCTTCTTCAATGGGGGTCGATCGACCGATCCGGTCGTGGTCGTCGTCGCCGGTGTGGTCGCGGCCGTGCTCGTCGATTTCTCAACTTTACCTTGGCTAAGTTTGCGCAACGGAGGGGGCAGCCACTTTCTCCTGTTGACAAAGGGAAACGAACGAAATGGTCGATGATAAGCTTCTTAACTCTCCAAATATGAAATTTCTCTTAATCATCTGCCACTGTCTTACGTTGCGTTAACACTAAACATACCAAGCGGGTCAAATGACGCCTTTCAAAATTTACTTTAAATTAAAAAAGAAGTATACAAAGAGTATACTTAGTTTATTTAGTATACTTTTATTTCATAAGGGGTCAAATGACCCTTTACGGTAAGAATAGGTATGTGCAAAATACCGGTACGTTTAGTGTCAAGCATCGCATCTCCTTACCCACTAAATCCACGTCTCTTGTTGCCTGGAGAACTCGTGTTTGCTGCGATACCACCATCGCTGGCGATGACATTCTCTGCGAAACGAAACAGACTCGGAATAAATCGGGCAAATTATTCTCAGATTACCTCGAGCACAAGAAACGAAAAGAAATGCATAACAAGAGGTATAAACGCCGCGAACGGCGACGCCACCGATGATGCCGATGTCGAGGAAAGGTTATTGCTCTTCGTTAGAAGAAAGTTCAGCGCACGACACACTAGAAGATCGACTCTGTTCTGCCGGCGCAGCATCTCGGTTGAAGATCCAACCGGTCAAGGGCACAGTTATCCCGGTACATCGTATTGATCCGATACGACCGAGTTGGAGTACGCGTACAATGGACTGCTGTCAAAGAGGAAAACCTTCTCTTCACCGTAACGTATCAATTCGTAAGCTCTTTGTCAATTTATCAATCGTGATCGACGGGGAAATGCGGCGTCCAGATCGGCAGCGATCGATATCAACGTTTCGTTGCCCCCTCTATAGTTAATCGGATGCAGGATGCATTCCTACAGTATTACACGCTATCCGATGTATTTAATTCTACATCTCGGTACCGAAATTTTGCGCGGGTTCTATTTCGAATTGTTGCTCGCGCGAAACGCATCGCCTACCTGTCTCGTCTGCCAATGCAGGTCCAGCCGTCGCAACGTTCGTTATCACCGGCGACGACGACCCGGCCGTCCCGATGGCCGAGGACGACGGTACACCACCGACGATCCCACCACTAAACGAGACTGCCTGAACTTGACCGCTCGTCTGCTGTTGATGGCAATGCTGAGGCGGCGGTGGTGGCGGCGGCGGTTGCTGTAGTTGTTGCTGCTGTTGACCTGAAATTTTTCTCGACGGCGACGTCTTGCTGGAGACGGGCGGCGGCTGTTTAAGCGCGCTAGTAGGAACTAATCCTTCCGGTGGGGGGTCGAGTTGCCCCGGAGCAAGCAGCAACCGCACGTGCGTCCATTCGGATGTGTTCACCCCGCTGATATTGCTTCCATTTTCCAGTACCTCGACTTGTTGACCCTTAGTTACCGTCAACTCTTTCGATCCAGGTGCCGCTGCATGATCCGCTATCACCCAAGTAACTTCGGCTGCGCCCGTCTAGAATCGCAGGTAAAAAAAACCAATGATAATCTTGCGGCCGCATAGGTCTCCTCCAAGTGCGGTCAAGCTCGCGAACATTACGAGCTGCACCTTTTCCAGAAGAAAGGAAGAGAAAAATGAGAAATCATACGATCATAGGTATTCTTCGAACGGCTAGTGACGACGAGGAAAGGACGGATGGATAAAAGGGGTGTGCGCGTGACGCGATGCCGATGCTGTTGGGCGAGAAAAAGGAGACAGAGGACGACGAAGGGGAGGAGGAGGGTGGCGTAGATTGACAGACCTGTGTGCGCGCTGATCGTCTTTGACTTTGCGGTTCGACGGAGCGTTTAATGGATCATTCTAGCTTCGGTGATTTCGATTTGATGGAAATAGCTTGTCTTCGATAGAGAGGCAACACGCCGGTGCCTGTTTCCCTCGAAAAATACGCGGACAAGTAAACGCAATAATATTACGCCTTGCCATTTTACATCTTATCACGGCCGAATATTTGTCTTTATCGCGTCATCGTTCGCTCCGATTCACTTTACAAACTTCCGCAAATCGATCTCCCTCCCACCCTCTTGCCCTCTCTCTCTCTCTCGCGCGCGCGCGCGCTCACATCTATGCTCGACAAATTATCGTAAACGTATTTTACTACGGTACACGTATGCGTGTAAAGCGCAGCGAATCATCTTCGAAAACGAGAATCGGGCGAAACTTTGCTGAGAAGAAATTTGTTCGAATTCGGGTATCGAGGCATATTCGAGCGTAGCAATTTTATCGAAGAAATTTCAGCGCAGGCGTCGTTTATCAGGGGGAAAATACATTCAAGGACTTGGACAGGTTGGCTTGACTGCCGTCAGAAGCCATGGGCAGACTCCTTCGCTATGAACCATGACCAGCTGGTTTTAGATATAAGACCGAGAGTCAAAACAGTTCGAGAAGTCGACCGCTTTCGCGTCGCATTCCGCCGACGAAAATAGCCGTTTTCCACGTGCCAAACTTTACCGATTCCCTTCGAATGCTCTTCATGCTCCCAATATGACAAGATGACTACCGATGAACAGCAATTAATCGCCCATCCGATCGAACTAAATGCATTCTGCTAATAGCGCCGCGGACATTTTATCGATAACCAATCGTAGCTCGTCCGCCGCGTCGTCCGTGCCGCTCTCGGGCCACCCCGTTCTATGCGATTCATTCGATTATTGAATACGCCTTCCGCTTTTTAAGACAAATACGTTCTGCCGGTGTTCGGCGTACGCGCACGCTTTTCAATCCGAATCTAACCATAGATCCGAGGCATGTACCGCGCAACCTCGGCAACAAGCCAATCTCAACTTGGCCTCGAATCGCGCAATTCTCGCCTCGTCCCTGCAAATCATTTCGAGGAAACGGAAAAACTGTGAGAAGCGGCGACACTATGACGCAAGCCTCGACCCATCTGTTTGCCCCTTCGCACGACTATCCACTGGTAAAGATTGGGATGCGCGTCGAATTGAAAGATGCTCAGTCGGGGCAATAAAGGCGGGCAGGGAGTAGGCAGGTGCTCCAGTTAGCATCGGAAATAAGTATCCGCGAAGCCTCGTCGCGTATATTTTTTCGCAGCGAACGCGGGGAAACGCCGGCGACGTACGAGGCGCCCTGATACGTGAACGCAGAATTGACTGCGGATGTGGCTACGGATACGATTGCGGACGTGGCTGCGGATACGAACCGCGAACGCGTCCCCTCGTTCGTTTCCGCCTCTCTGTCATATTTCTCGTATTTTCGACTGCAACGAACGGGTACTCTAAAAAACGCCGCGATTACGTAATTCTCGGAATACTCTTCAGCGTCGACATCGGCCACACGTCAATCCAGGCTCATCTCGCGTACACCTTTTCAATATTTCTTTTTCGTCCGCGAATTTCCTGCCCCACGATGCGCCAACGCGTAGCAAGATATTCTCTAGAGGCCGCGCCGTCGATTGTACGATTTTCATTTCTCTCTGAATTTCGCGCAGACCCATAGCTTTATTGCATTCTTAGGGGAATCACAACGCGATGCATCGATCCGACGGATCGCGTTCCTCACGCGGGCAATTCGACTCTGTACCGCCGCGATGATTCCACGAGACATCGCTCTCGAACGGCGGTACGTGTTCGCCATAGAAAATCTGACGGATACGTCGATGATTGTTCCGCGGCAGGGCGAAATTGTTTCGAAAAAAAAAACGGTAACGCGTGTGTGCGCGCGCGCATGTGTGCGTGTGTGCTCCTCTTACACGGGTGAGCGAGTACTCAAGTACCTGGGAGAGGGAGGGTTGACGGTGCAAAAGTCGGGCCTGGAACGAGCCCGGGGTGTCGATGGTATGCTGCCTAGAAAGGGCTGCATGTGGCGGAGCTACGGAACTCTGGCGAAACCAAGGTAACGAGATCTTCCTGCGGGCTTTCTGGACGATTGTTGCAGGCTTTCCTGCTGGTGACGTCATGACAGTTTCGCCTCGTGTTCAATTCACGTGCACGAACGCGATAACCGGGTGTAGGACGCGAGGTACGCGATTGAAGCTGTCATCGAACGTACGAGCGACATGCTTTCTTTGGCGGTTCGTCGCGTTTCTCAACAAGTCAGTGAGACTCGTCCAACGATTTCCCTCGTCCACCATCGAACGGATTCATTCGACCCAAGTGTCGCGCCCGTACTGATCCCGCTAACTATCGTTCCACGCATCCTCGCCCTCCTGACTGTCGCCGACGCCACCGCCGCCACCACCCCTCCTCTTCAACGATCTCGCTGCCGTCGCTCCTACCTCTCCCACCTCGCCCACCTCCTCTGCCTCCACTCCACCCTCGCGTACCTTGCCGCGTACTTTCCACCCTACCGCCCGCGCCGTCGCTCACCTTCCTTCCTACCCATCCTCGCGCGCTTGCTCGTTTTTCGATCACTCGAGAACCCCACCCAACGATGCGGCCGCTCTTGCAGGTCGCTGCTCGCCGTAATCGCAAACCCCTTAACGACCAACGAAAACCGGACGAATCAGTCGGGTAATCGTAGTTCGCTACTGCTACCACCATACCCGACACCCAGCTCTCGCTCGGCCTTTTCATTTCTGTCTCCTCTTCTACATTCGGATCCGACCGATCTGCTTTGCAAACTATAATTATGAACCGCGTCAAACGATTTTCAATAGGTTCTATCCAGTCTCCTTCTACCTTCTTTCCGAATTTCTATCAAGCCCGCTTCTTTTCTGACGCCCCTTTGTTTCTAGTTCACGCGAAAGCACTCGATTAACGGCAACCTTATTTTTTAACGGTTAAAAACGTTACCGCGAAGCAAGTCGCTAAAAATCGAAATAGAAACGACGACTTACCTTGTCGGAATCTGTGGTGTTCGTGGAACCAAAAGATGCCAGGGAGTTTCTATCCAAATTTTCGACGCTGTCGTCGAGGGAAGCGCACTCTTCGAGGTCCCTGCTGGAACGCTGGCTCGAGCTTTTCTTCGCAGGACTCTTCGGCATACTCAAGCTGAAATATGTTTCCTGAATGACCTCGCGTAATCTTTTCACCCACAACTGCTTCGCGTCCATTGAATTAGCCCGAAGAACGACACGCGTGTCGCTGGTCGGTGCCCGACCCGTCCAAACGGCGAACTTGCACTCGTCACCCTCGATGTGTTCCGTCACCCCCAACTCAGATGTCATCAGGCGACTTTTGTAAATGTATTTTACCTGCCACGGCGAACGATTGCGAATTTATGTAACAACGTCACGCTTCCTCCCCCTTATTTTCTAATCCCTTTGCCTACCTTTCCCGCAGAGTCTTTCACCTCTTTGCTAAACAGCAGGTACAACTCGAAGAGGAATATATGCCGATCTCTGCCCTTCCTAATCAACTGCTTCGGGTCCCATACAGTGAATGAATCCTGCAGCACTACGTCCCCCAGCGTGTCTATCCTCACGTCGCATCCCTCGAGCATGCTCAAATGTAAGGCATCGTTTGCTTTTTTAGGCACATTCAACATTACTTCTAGTCCGTCTTTTATTTCGCCTTGTCCCTCCTGACAGCAAGCCTGCAAACGTGGAACAGCGGGCAGGTGAAAAATTGGAACAATCGAGGGAATTTTGGTTCGCTCCCGAACGTACCTGAAGATCTTTCAGCAGCAACTGATACTTCGTAATTCTTTGGACAGGTTTAATCAAGTATGCAGCGATCGGGTGTTCAACTCGATGTTTCCTTTGCAATTCTTCGAACCATGTTCCACCGTGGGTAACTAATAATTGATTGCTTTCCGGCTTGTTCTTGCAATACGTCACGTACATGTCAAACTTGGCTGCCTGTACGCAACGGGATATCGTCGAATATTTATTATCGATCTACTTCGCACCAAGCTGCCGCGCGTCTAAGGAAGCAAAGGAAGGGAGGATGCTTACCCAAGTTACGAAACAGTGGCCAACGTCTTCCGGCATTGTCTCGTATTTCTCTAGCTCTCGAAGAAATATGTTGCTATGAAATTGATGAATCTCCTCCACATTGCTGAAGATAATCGACTCTCGACCTTGCAACCCGGTCGGAACGTTTCCCCTTCCGCAACGCGTTTCGTCCAAAAAGCATCGGATACAAGTTTCCAAGTCTTTCACGTAAGTTCGTTCAGTTTGCAACAATTCCGCCATTATGAACCTGCGGAAATATATGTACGTAATTTCAATGTCGAATCGTTAGACAAACGGAATACCGATCACGTTTTCGAGCAAGCTATCGATGCTCATCCACAATATTCGATGAAATTCTACAAACTCTTTTCGTCGCGCGGATCTCCTTTTCTCCTCGTTCAACTCTTTCAGATCTTTCCCCTTGATCTTCTCTTCGAGCAAAGGATCCGAATTCCGATCGATCGAGAGATCTTTCTGCCCGTCGTCGGACTGAATGCCAAGGTCATCTTCGATTTGAGTTTTATAGCAATCCATGCGCGTGCTAAAGTCCTTGTATCGCTGATCAACTTCGGCAACGGATTGCTTGATAGCCGCAGCATGAGCATGGCCCTTTTCGACCAAATTGTCAGCAAGTTGGATCAACAATTTTACCCTCTCCCTGGTCTCCTGTACAGCGCAGTGGAGAATGACGAAGGAATTAGAAGAAGAATGACATTATTGTGACAACGCGTTCGTCTGCGTTTCAAGAATTAGATTTAGCTCTCGTTTCAAACGCATTGGCGAACGCGGAAAACGTACTTTTGCAGCCCCTTTGAATTCGTTGTGCTCCCGCAGCAATTGTTCGTTTTCGATACGATTTTTCCCAACGTTGGTATGCGTCGCTAAATACAATTCTCCCGTTTCTCGAATCCACTCCAACGCTTGTTTAGCGCTACGCTCAAACAAAACGTACTGGTGACATTGATCCAGCCGCTTCTTACGCTGCGTCCAATATTCCAGCACACGATTTTCTTTGCTAAGCAATTCTTCCAAAATACCTGAAAAATTCACATTCGTAGCTCCTTTGTACCTTCGGCATCCTCTACTGAATAATAAATAATAGAGCAAATGCCTCGGTGGCTCTGTCGGTTAGGGGCTGGACTCGTAATCGAACGATCTTCGGTTCGAGTCCTGCCGCTGCCGATTTCAGGGTCATCTCTCTACATTTGCACCGGAGATCTGGTGGTTCGGTTTCCACCCAAAACTCACTGTTCACCGTTCAACGCCTCATTGTAGTCGCTAATGACCATTGGCACTCGATGCCACTCTAAATAAATGGATTACAAAATAATAATAATAATAGAGCAAACAGAAACTAACTTTTAACTTTGTTCTCGGAACCAGCGCTGTTCGCTTGATAACTGTAAAATTGCAGGCTGCGATTCGTATATTTGAGGAATGTCTCCGCGGTTCGTCGTACCAGTGTGCACGCTTTCAAAAACGCTTCCTTCTGCTCTTGATGTTTGCCAACCAGTGTCAGTACTTGACTGGCCTTTTCGCCAGCGGCACACCAATCCTCGTCCCTTTTGTATTCACGCTCGAGACTATCCAGTACGGAACGAACTTGTTCCGCAGTCTTGTAAAAGTTAATACTGGCGGTGACTAATTTGTGTCGCTCCTCCGCGCATGTTACAAGCTGCTGCCATCTTTTCGTTACATCCTCGGCTACCTCGCGTATACTCTTCGGATCGTAGTGATTCGCGCTTACCAACGCATCCACTCTATGTTTCACCTACGGCCAATCAACGACGATAGTTATGCGATTTTTCGTTCACTCGAATTGAGACGACACTGGACAGCCAGAGGACGAAACCGTCTGAAAGAGTCGATTTACCTGAACAGCAGATGTATGAGTCTTTTCTATAGCTACTTGAAACTGCTCGTGCTCCAAGCGAAGCTGCTCGGCGTCCTGAAGATTCTCGGGTACCCTTAGAGAAGCCAGCAGCATGGCCTCGCCATTGCGAATCCAATTGGCTACGTGGGTCGCGTCGGTTTGCAGCTGAACCAATTGGGAAGCTTGTTCTAGGCGAACTCTTCTCATCTCTGCCAAATCCTCCGCGTCCATTTCCCGTTCGTTTAAGAATTCGAGGAGCACTTGCACTCTTGATACAGCGCTGTGTTGGCCGTCTGCCATTATGCAAACCCCCGCCTGTTCCAACACCTGGTCGCCCAAGCAAAGAGAAACGTACTCAACGTGATTCCGACATTTCTTACCCTGTGCGTACTATTTACTTAGCCGAATTCATACCTGCGCGAGTTCTTGACCTTGTTGCAAAACTTGAAAAGCCGTATTCTGCATATGGGCGACGCCATCGTTGTGCACCCGCAACAATTGTTCGGGTGAACCTTCTCGGGGGGGACCTTGCAGTTCTTGCGCCCACATCTCTAATTGACCGCTCGCCTCCAAGGCGTCTCTTTCGAATACACGCAACCGCAGACACAGTTCCAGTCTTAATTTTCTGGTAGCCCACAGCTCTTCCAATTCCTGTCTTAAACCGGCTAGTCTGTCCAACGCAGCTTCCACCGCGGATATCTGCAAAGCAGATGTTCGTGTTCATCTTCGTAACAGTAGACACAAGATTGAGTCCAAGGGCCGAGAATACTTACGGAACCGGTGGTATCTGGTGCATCGGTTGACTCACGGAGTTCCCGAAGCAACGCTTCTCCTTGGACAATAGTCGACGCACAGGCTTCCAGGCAGGAGGCCCGATGTTGTGCACATTGCTCCAACAGCCGCTCAGCCGTTTCCAGGTTTTCGGCCACCTCGTCTTGCTGCAACTCTTGCCGCAGCTCGTCGACCCAGCCACTCAACTGTACGACAACAATACGGCAACGCTTTATTATACCTCTGCTGCTTCATCGCCTCGAATGGAATCATACCTCTTTCTCGTGCGTATAAAACACGACCGCCAAATCCAATCTTCGCCGGCGTTGTTCGACCCTTGCCGCAAAGCTGCTCACGTGTGCCTCTAATTCTTGCGCCACAGCGTATATCTCGTCGGCGGCACACTCACCTGTGTGAGCCAATTCTTGCGCAGCGGTAAGTAATTTCGTGGCGTTCGTGTAAGTATTCTGCGGCAATAAACACGTTTGTCGATCAGTTCTATCGTTACGCTCCATCGTTCACAAGCATATCTCCCATGAGCACTTTATACATTCTTACCTGTGCAACATTTTCGAAATGCTCGTGACTCTTTTGGTACACCCTCGCCTTCTGCAGATTACGTCCGACACCTGTGTTCTTCCTGATGAAAACTTCGCCGTGATTGGTTAACCAATCCAGAACTTGCTTCACGTCTTCTTGAAATAATCTACGACGAATCGGTTAGGAAGCGTGTGTTCTCGATAGAGGAATAGTTTGGAAAATTAGTTTCGGCGAATGTGATACCTTAACGCTAGTCGCTGATGTAACTTGACTTTCCGAGCATGCCAACGTGCTTCCAACGCTCTGTGATGACCCAGGATCTGATGGATCACCGCCAACACGTGCGACGCACCCTCGCTATAATCGGCGGCTGGATTCCCGCTCATACCGGTGTGCCCGTCGATACTGTGTCCATCCTGGCTCTGAATAGATCGATTCACCTTACCCACTCGACCACACAAATTCATTATACTCTCTATATTCTCGCTATTCTCTGCACTTTCTATGCTCGATTCACCCGATACACGACGCATGCACTATCGCAGCATTTCCAATAATACTGTTGAAACGAAAGCACGCGGTCGCTTCATTTCGGACATGAAATTATTGACAAAAGCACTACATGCATATATGCGCGCGCGCGTTTATTGTACATATACATGCGCATACATACATACACGCACGCACACATATATATATCTTCATGCACCTTTTCTAAAAACAAAGAAAATGAGAAATAGGAGAAGGAAAACATGATTCTACTGCGTAACCGGTGCGCGATGTACAACGAGGAAGCAATGCGATCAAGATTAGTCTGCAGGCATATACATGTACACTCGTGCACATCACAATAAACGTACATGTTTCCTTGCTGTATGGTCTATCCCTTGCGGCTGATTACAGACTTGCACGAGATGATCCAGTTGATAAAGAAGCTTCTTACTGGTACTATGCACCTAAACAACAGTAGGATTACCCAAAACCATATTTTCAATTCCGCCGTAATCGTTCATCATATTGTAAATCGTAAATTGAAATTAGGCAAATCTACGCAATGAGATGACGTTCGTCGTCGTAACAGTACCACGATGCATTCCGTCTCCTTTCTTTCCGTATAATTACCCCCCACCATCTAATCCTCTTTATATACTTTTTCAGACATCCCCCACCCAACCCTGCCCTCCCTTTGCCTTCGATTTTTATGTGTCAGACCCGCGTACCAAGCACATGTCCACCGGTTAGAAGCTATAACAAATATATGTATATCTATTACTAATCGTTTCGTACATAATCGATGCGCAATGTATCCGAGCTCGGACCGTGCGTCGAAATGAAGCCGTGACAAACTTGCAGCATCGAGCCTAGTCCGCTCAAAAGTGCCTGATACGCGTCATATACCTGCCAAACATCATCGTCTTTTACTAAATGGTACGTCACTACCGTGTGAGCCTAATTTCGCCCGTTACAGATAACGTCGAGTATACTTCAATGATGGAAGAAATATGTTAATTGCACCGCGGATGGACGAGCGAACAGGGTGGCGGTCGAACGGACGAACAAATAGACGGACGATATTGTATAGAATGACGAATAGAAAGGAAAGAAACACGTGGAAAGTAACATTACCTCTGTGTAAGCTTGACACATCGCCTCGTACAGAGTTTGATGCTGGCGTATATGAGATTCGAGAACAGGTATTTCGTTGGCTAAGTTTCCAGCATCGCAGGCTTGACTCCATCCTGCGACGCTGTCGACGTATTGCTCCGCTTTATGGTGAAATACAACGCTCAAACTAAGAACCGCGGTACGCTCGTCGAGTCCTGCAGCAAATTCTTTCCAAGCCCGATCCAATCGACCGGCTACCGCCCTTACGTGTCCCGCGGCGTAGTGTTGAGTTTCCAGCAGACGGCTGGCCATTGTTAAAATCTTGTTTATATTCACATAAACGTTCATAGAACTCATGGTGAAATGTTTATGATCTTCCTGTAAATTTTTCGCCAGTTGGTAGGATCGCCCAATCTCGACATAGTTCGCCAGAAATCCTTCTCTATTGTGACAAATCCAATCGAACATTTTCTCGCAGTCCTGTTCGAACAGTCTCAGTTGAAAGCATTGATCCAACTTCATCTTTTTTATATGCCACAGCTGCAAAAGGTGCTGCTGCGCAGCGTGTACAGAATCCAAATGTTGAATGACCAAGGCCGCCAACGCTCGTCCATCAGGATCAGATCCACCGGTCGCGCCACTCTCTATACTACCACCTTCTCCGCTGCTCCCCGCCATACCTGCTCAAAATTAGCCCCATATTCACTCGTTAACGTATCGTTACCAAATAACAACGACCGGAACCATCAATCAGACATTGTTCAAAGCAAAACGAGTAAACGTGCAATTATTCCTCACCGTTATCGAAACGTTGTAACAGTCGTTGCCCTACTACTTCGATCTCCTCCACCGGAACCTTCATGATTTTCTTCTTCATTTCATTGTGCAAATCAATACCGTGTTTGGCTCCAGCCACGTCGTCAGCGAAATCATTTCGGCTCAAATCTTCCTGCAAATCGTCCAATCTATCGAGAAGGTCGGCCGCTTGCCACGTAAAGTCCTCAACGGCTAGCCTAGTGTCGATCCATTGGGCATGATCGTATTGCAACGATCCGTCTAAATCCGAGGTCAACTGCGACGGATCGATCACTTTTGTCAACGCTTCTAAGCTGATTGTGTTTATCTGAAAGAGAAGCATACTCTCGAATCTTGAGCTGTCCCAACCGAATCAAACGCGTTCGCAACTCCTGCCCGCCTTACTTCAAAGTTGTACTTCTTTTGCTTAGCCAACGAAGTCCGCTGTTTCTGCCAAAAATTTTCCGGCTTGATGATGAAGGCGACGTGAACCGACCTATGGAAATGCTCGTGCAACACCTGCAATCGGCATCGATCCGTAAATCTACAATATCTTAAATTGCACGGCACCAAGGAGGAAAAGCTTAAAATCTAATAATAACCTTCAGAATAGGTTTAACAGAGTCCCAAGTAGCACCACGCATATCCACAATTACGGTAAATCTCAAACTTCTTGCTTCGTCGCTAGGCACCGTTAACAAATATTGCAAAAGACGACGATAATCCTCCGGTTTTGCCCTCTCGCGTCTAGGCGTTGTTGGAAATACAAGTACGGGTCCACCTCTGCGATCTCTGCCACCCGGTAAGATGGCCAGACGTTCTTGAAGCAAAGGTAGGACCTCCGCCGCCCTCGTTCCATCCATTTCCTCCAGTTTTATTCGCTGGACTTGAATCTGTCGGACGATATACATTACAAAGATTAATGTCAACGCTTACAGCGCACGTTTAGTATGTTGATGTTTGCCTCGTATCCACTTATACAATCCAATTAATAACATAATATCGAATTCAATGTTCCTACCGCAAAGCTCGTAATAATTTTCTGCACCGCTATAGGAGATACGCGCGATAGAAAACAGCAAAGTATAAATGGAGCATTCAGCTGGACAATTCCCAAATTATATCGTATTTGGATAACCGCCGATGTCTATTGAACCGCGATAAATATCTGCGCAAAATACACACTATAACGCCGCAGCCGTTGTTCATCGTGACGTTCGTTAGAAAAATTATGACAGAGATGCACCCAACAATCTCTTTGTCGCAATAGCTAAAACCGCCGTTGCTATCTCGCTCAAACTTCGTTGTACCATCGCAATACCATCGCTATACCATCACTGTCACGTCATTGACGTAAAAATTTCCTTCAGTTGTCCATGCTATTAAATTTAACCTTACGTTACTTATTAGAATCGTGTTACACGCGCTCATGTATGCATGTATGCATGCATATCGAGACGTCTCTTATCGTTTGATCCGTTTACGTAGCCTCGTACCTTCGGGCAGATCACGAATCAGAAAGCACGGCGAATCACAATGAATATTGTTCCGCTTACCCGTTCGAAAGATCAACTCTAGGCACGCTCGGCTGTTCGGACTTTCTCATTTCCACTATGAACACATCTCTCCGAGAAAATCCGTCGCGACTCATATTGCTCGTCTGCCGGTTTTACAATTATTTTCATTCGCAACAATTGCCGAGGTGCCGAATCACTACCTGCCAACGGCAGTCTGCCATATTCGAACTGGTTCGAACAAGATATTCTCAATAGTCACCCTGTTCGAACGTCGACTCGGTCGACTGTCGACAATCGAAATACGCTAGACGCTAACGGGCTTTAAAGCCGCACGGGGGCAGCACGTGTCACTTGGAGTCGAGTCCGATTTTCCGCACTGTACATTCAGTCAGATTCTGAATACGAGGTACATAACACAAGCGTTTCCACCCTAACCTTCGAAACTAATCGATCGGAGATTTACGCCGAATGCCGTTTTATTTACATCTATGTATATTTAATTAATGATTGCCTCGCATGACCGTCAAGTTTTATCATGAATGTACTGTGAGAAGAACAAATGACACTTGCGATTTCCTTTTAAATTCGTCCCACATTCGTCTCTTCATTCTACTTTGCTGCTTCGCGTCGTACAAATTTTGCAAAATGCATCATTCATCTCTGCAGGCGTGTTGTATGTAAAAGAAACGTTCACGTTCTTTGTGGGAAATTTCGATCAGAATCAAATATCGAAACGGTAAAGATTCAATTGCAAGTGAAGAATGGTTTGTCGTTCTTTAGAGTCTATAGTAGAGTGTAGACGGTCTCGATAAACTAGCAGTGAAAACGACAACTTTGGTCGTTATCATTTCGGCGGATCAAGACCTGTATTAAATATTGGACAATATTTGAGCAAATACACGAATCGCGTTTGTTTGATATCATTATTAGGTTTAGCATACAGTTTTGCGCATCAGTGTCATTGCACCGGTGCTGCGGTTAGAATTTTCGGAGATTCTAACCTCATTTGCAATCTTTTCGGCACTACGACGGAACAAGCATCGATTCATTGGGACATACTTTCTGTTGACAGAGCAAGCTGTATCGTTGTATCTCTGTGATCGAGATTGAAAGGTTACGGTAGTGCAATGGCGGGTACAGCCTTACGAACTTTCGCCAAAGATGTTCCCTCGTACTTGAAAATTCGGCTCGAACATGTTCGACACGGACATCGTCTACGAGGGAAACCACCGACGGTCGCACTCACATTGAAGCAACGTCTCAAGTGTAAGGGAAATGGAGCGCTTTGTTTTTAACCTTTTTCATTCTTCTTAGTGGCATTCTTTCCTTCCAGTACTCGAGCCTGATCCGACGTTATCGTTTAAGGTGAACATAGGATTCTCTGCTCCGAGTATCTCGGGCCATAAAAAGAAGAGCTGGGTCTCTGAACGTGGAGCAAAACGATCGGATCCAACATTTCAGAAGCAATTAAAAAGCGGAGACTGTGAGCGAGAAATGTTCTTATCAAAATAATGTTAGCTTGTTGCAATGTACAGCTTTCAATAGGAGTTGATTTATCGTTTAACGCAGTATCTCTCAATTTGGACGAGGCAAGGAAGATTTGGTTGGAAACGTGCTCCCCATTGCACGTTCGTAGGATCGCGGAACATTATGGAATATTCCGGGATCTCTTCGGCGATGCGTTCTTCTTCCCTGTTGTACCGTTAGATATCAATTACAGAGTTGAAGACGATACTTTTATTAAAGTTTATACGGGAAACGTTGTAAAATCAGCGGAGGCAAACCAATTACCAAACATTGAATACAAAGCTGAGAAAGAAAGCTTATGGACACTGGTGATGTCCACTCCGGATGGCAATCTGGAAAACTCCGAAAACGAATATTGTCATCTGTTTCTGTGAGTCAACCAGACAACTTTCGGCTAATTAATTGGAACATACATCCCCGCCGTGTTAATGTTACAATCGTGCTTGTGTTCTGTCTGTAGAGGAAACATACCCGAGGATAGAATAGACCAGGCGGAGCAAATAATAGATTATTTAAGACCAATTCCAGCTAGAGGAGCAGGATATTATCGTTACATATTCGTTCTTTACAAGCAAAACCAGTGTTTAGATTACACAGAGTACAAGAAACCTCAACCCTGGTAAGTGACAAATTATTGAAGGAAAATGAATGGATTCGATCACGTATCGTTGACGTATCGATGCACGTTACCTAATTCCCCGTTCCAGTTTACAATTGCAAGCGAGGAACTGGAGTACATTGGAATTTTATCGTAAATATCAGGACAGTCTTACCCCAGCAGGATTGGCATTTTTTCAAAGTGACTGGGATCCCTCACTGAAAGAATTTTATCATTCTACGTTAGGTATGCTCTCCTTTTACTTGGACAGTTGTCGACGCACTTTGTTGCGTATCTCATACAACTTCGTTCGCAGATGCAAAGGAGCCAATGTTTCAATACGACTTTCCAAAACCGCATCTTAATCCGCAAAAGTGGTTTCCATTGAGGCAACCGTTTAATCTTTATTTGGACAGATACAGAGATCCTAAAGATGTCACTAAAGACATTCTGTTGAGGAAATTACGAACGGTGGATCCTTTCAAAGAGCCAAGCCCACCACTCAAGTATCCCAACGCGTGTAGGGTAGATGGAAAAGTGCCGTCTTGGTTGAAACAGGAAATAGAAAAGGAAAGATTGGGATGGGGACGAGTTAATGATATCAAGTAAAGCATCGATTACCGGTAGTCGATTATCGGTTGAACATCATGCGGTTTTTTTTTTTTGTAAATAAAGAGGAATATATGTATGTTGGACGGTACGGGAAACGAATGTAAGAGAGAAACGTCGATTCTGTCCGCTTTATTCCGCTATAAAGTTGATCGAAGGTAGCTGAACCGTATCCTACAGGATTTTACGCGGCCTCGTTCATTCTAGCCGCAGATAGGCTTCCACAGCTTGTTTGCTTCTTAACTTGATCTCCGCTCGCGTCGGGACCGAAGCATCGATCGCCTCGTGCTCGACTATCAGACCTAGCAGCATTATGGAAGTATTGCATTTATACATGTATTACGAACGGAATGGAGCGTGTCGGCATTCACTCTTGTATGTCTAACCAAAATTCATATCACTAACATCAACACTCACCAGTTGGCTCTAACCCTTTATCCCCGAATTTCAGTTTCGAACGATAATTGGACACATAAGTTTGGTACAAATCTTTCGCCCGCTCCTCCCTGTCTTTGTCAAATTCGAAATTGCTCATTCCAAACAACGATCCAACTTTTCGGCTCACGATCGACAGTAACGCCAAACCTGCGGGGAGGCACGGGAAGTAGAGAAGGAGTATAGATTATACATATGTACGTATAAATGTCACCTTCCGTTTCCATTCTTTCAATTATCGGTAATTCTACCGGTCCTTCTTCGAAATCGTCTGCAGGCTTCTTCGGTCCTACTCTAGTACCTCTTCTGATACAGACCAGCATCGCTACCATGTTCTGCAGTGCCGCTCTTATATCCATCAGCAGTTCGCCGCGCTCCTTCTTCACATTTTTCCCCTCGAGCTCGCGTTTTTTCTGTATCGCTATCTGTTCTAGCAAGATGTTCTTGTCCGCGTTGTATCTGTGGAATAACAGTGTTCGCTTGTAGTTGGCAGCGAAATCCGATCACACGGTATCTCGTTTGTTTCGCGAACAGACGTCACCGACTACAACAACTTACTCCTCCACATCAGCTACGAGCGAGTGCTCGACGTTCGACAGAGTCGACAATGCTTCGTTCTTTTTATTCAACATCAAGTCCCGTTCCTTCACGTTGCGATCGAACTGTTCTAGCAATCGTGTTCGTTGCTTCATTTGCTCCACCAGCCTGAAACAGGTGAAGTGAAGGAAGGTGCATAATACTAGAACTGGGAAACGTGAACGATCAACGCCACCTTGAAAGTAACTCCCGATAGGATCGCACAAGCAACGAGTCCTTGATCTTCTCGAATATCTCTTCCAATGATTTTATTTGATTTTCCAACGGAAAATCCCCGTTCATCGCGGTTCCGACGCGCGTTACGCTCTTGGTCAGTAGCGCTTCGCTCTGGGACACGTGAAGGACCGCATCATTCTTCGTCCCATCGTGTTTATACATTTGCATTCCGTATCGCGCGCTTACCTCGGTTCGTATCAATGATTGCGCATACGACCAGAGATCCTCGACCTGGCCACGCACAAACGTCAGCATGCGTTCCCGTTCCTTCATGTTGCTCCAAACGTTTTGCGTGACACGCTTGTACTTCATTTCGATATCGTTCGTCTCTTCGGCCGCGAGTTGGCCCATTATCGTCGCCCGGACAATCACCTCGCACTGACCGCGTCGATCTTGCTTCAACGCGTTCAATATAGTTTCATGATGTATCGCGTCCTACGAATACGTATCCCAGTTGGGCAACGTTGTCGCCAACTGGCTGGATCATAATTATCTGCTTCGGGAAAAGTTACCTTCTTCAGGATGCTGAGCATATACACGTACGTCAGGTTTATGGCCTTTGCCGCATTCTGTTTCGCCACGGACTTTTGATATCGCGATACCAGTTTCTGTTGCACTCGATCTTGAGACCACGGTGTGCCCATTTCTTGATCGTAGACGTTGCTGAGTTCGGCGTGCTCTATCTTTTGAAGAAACGCCCCATGTTACAGCGGTACACTCGCAACATTTATGTAGTTTCTTTCATTTCTATACGCGTCACCCACCTGCAGTTCGAAACATCGTTTCAGTCTCCGCTTTTTCTCGTAACGCAGCTTGTCCAATTGGCAGCGTTTCCGATGATTCTCCTCGTAAATGGAATCATAGATTTTCTGCAAAACGGAAGAATCGGCGAGAAGGTAGAAAAGGTTATGGGCTCGTTAACGCGTATGGAATATACCTCTGTTTCTCTCCCCAAACACTTCAACCGCAAATCTTTTCGGCTTTGCAACAAACCACGCACATGTCCCTTCGGAGTTCCTCTCGTTATTTCTTTCACGATTTCCCGATAATTCGCCAGATCTCGCTTGTATAAATTCAACTGCCACGATACCCTTTTCTTCAACTTCCCCGCATCTTGAATCCTTATCTTCTTTTCGCGTGCTGCGTTTTTACAAGCATTTTATCACGCATCGTGCAGAAGGGAATAACGCTTACAATAGTGTTGTCATCGCGCCAGTTATCGTTGAACGTCGCATCATAAATGTATCGAAATACAAAATTGGAATTGGTCGCACTGCATTTCCCGCACGGTCGCCACGAATACGTACGCGGGTGAATCGCTTTACTTACAATTAGTCTTAAAGCACAATCTAACCAAAGCATAAAAATCATAAAATGCATAAAAAAAGAAGGTGAAGAAGGAAATGAAAACGAGGCGGCGTAAAGACCATATAGCGGAACAGTTGACACATTCGCATGAATCTTCTAACCGTGTAACTTGAGGATTCCACGATATTGTTCCAACTTGTCTTTCGTCGACCACCTAACATCTTTGGCTCTACGAAATACTTCGGCCCGTCTATGATCGAGCATGTTGTCGTCGAGGTGTCGGACGCAGCAGGAACGACGATCGATTCGATGGTAAGAAACACACAACTCGTTACGATTTGCGACAGATTAACGACGTTCGGACGTTCGCTTGAACCGTCGCGCCGCAGTAGTCGTGCAAAAGCTGCAAAGGTGGACAGACAAAACACTCGCATATTCAGAGAATAACTTAACTTTATTTTGCATACAAAGATGCATCGCATACAAGGGGAAGAATGTTGAATTCTAGATACTTCTAAGGGTTGGAATTAGGCATCGGTACGATTCATTTGTTGCATTCGTTTATTGCACAGACGCATCGACGCACACGGGGTTTGCCATCCCTTTGTCCACGTCGTTGATCCTGTCGTCGTTTGTCACTCACTCCCGCGTTGCATTCCCCGGATGCAAATTGTAAGCTCGTTCGGTATCGTTTGAAACAACAGTCGTTGCGCGTCTGGCTTCACTTCGTTTCCACTTTCTCTATCGATCTCCGCAGACTAACGTGCTGGCAGTAAAAAATGTTCGACGGATGTCGTCACGAATTTGGCAAATCAACGCAAACGCGGCTAACATTTTGGAGAAATCGAAATCGAGGTTGACGTTGCGCTGAACGCGTCGGCATCATTGTAATATGTACATCTCGCACGGTCGACGATCGAAATATCCGGTAAATCGGAACCCGACGGGTGACGAGCGTTTTGGATGCATTTGGATTTGACCGAATAGGTATTTCGTTGATATGTATCATTTGCTTATTCTATCCGCGATCAAACACGCATCGTTCTGTGCTCTTCTACTTGTGCATATAGTACTTGCGTCTGCCTTTGGGGCAATTCGATCGAGCACGCAAACACAGCTGTCTTTCTTTTAAACGTCCTTATACGACCTGCAAGGTGGCGGAGGTGCGCTCCATATGCCGTTTTCACGACAGGTCGGTTTTCTCACGGGTTCCAGGGGTGTCACGTAGCCTGGTGAACACGTTACCTGTGCAGATAAATCATTTCAATTTCGACCACTACGTGTGTATACATACACAGATGGATATGTGCGTGAGCGCGCGTGTGTATGTGTGCATGTATAATATTCAATTTAATCGAGGGAAACATATTTCTGTCAATGGCACACTAGTAATGAATGAAACGCTGAAGAGGCGATTATCTAGAATTCTGATTCTTTTGCGGTGCTACCTGTATGTTGTCGCCGGGCTTGTACCAAAATTTAAGAGGCGCGATTCGACCATGGGGCGGGTCGCCGGGATACGGACACCTAACTTTACCTGCGAATTGGAAGGTGGATCAGTCGCAACACCGTTTCGTTGAAAATGAAGATTCCACGGGCAGAAATAGGAAAATACTTACAAACCGGCGATGGATGAGACCATGTCCCGTTTTCTGTACATATCATAGAGGCCTCGCCTAACAGCTGATGACCAGGTAGACAGGCGAATCTAACAAGCGCGCCAACTTTGTACACGCGCGTCCGATGTTGCTTCCGTCCGGCGTTATGGCGTTTCGTTTGCTCCATAATGCGGCCGCTCTTCGGTATCAACGGAATCGGGCATGTAATTTCTGGAAAGTGAGTATGCAAATTGCCCGGCACTGTACACGGAACGCGCAAGTTCGATAGGCCTACCCATGCAGCTAGGCACAGCTTCGCTCCACGAGCCGTCCCCTTGGCATTCTATAGTCTGCGATCCCAACAACTTGTTACCCCACATGCAAGCAAACATCACTCTCCCACCGAAGGTATTGTTATATTCGAGAAGTTGCAACCTCGTGTCGTCCAGTGTATCCATAGGTGGGCATTCGATTGTTTCGCATCGGGGCATATCTGCGGACCATTTACCTATAAAAATGATTGCGCGCTCTATCACAGAAAGCCATCCCTATCTCTCTCTCCCCTTTATATCACTCCTCCACATAAATGCGCACTCGCAAAGGCAAACAATAGCATGTGGTGAAAGCGCGTGTATATACATATACACCTGTGTGTACACATGTATATACATATATACATACGTACAGACCCGTTCCTGACGGGGGTGCAAAAGGTGCCCCCGGACCTGGGCGGCCACAGGCCGTTCAGTTGTTTAATATATGTCAAATTTTGACTAATATTAAATTAATAGAGGCAGCAGTATTGTTATTGCACCTGGACGGCCAACAAACCAGGAACGGCTCTGCATACGTAGAAAATGTACGCATAGTTTCTTACCGTTGTATTGACACGTGATACCAGCCGCCCCTTCCAGTCTAAACCCGATAGGACATTCGAATACTGCCCCATGACCCATACGCGCACCTTCGATCTTGCCGATCAACGGTGGTTCAGGTAGGCTCAAAATAGGACACTGGACGTCTGTAAATCGGCGAGGAATAGTGATCGTGCGTGAAAATCACATTAATACATTTTCGAGACATTTCTCGCTATTAAAGATATCCAAGTAGTAGGAGTGCATGTGCCGTCCGAGGGTCGAACGAACTTACCGACAACGTGGACGCGTATAGAATTGGACAGTCCGCGAGGCGTAGAACAGGTGTAAACTCCCGAGTCCTGCGTTTTCGCGTAATATATCGATAACCGGTACTTCCAATCTCTTTCACGGGCGGATATCGCCCATCCTGCAGTACAGAGAACACAGTGACCCTACTAATAAGAATAGTGCAGGTTCATGTGCGAGATCGAATTTCGGTTAAATTATAAAGAAAGAAGAACCAGAGGATTCAACGAAGAGAATCGCGCAGGGTGGGTACTGCTGCGATTGCACATCAATTTTCATGTCAAACAGACAGCAGAGGGCGACAGTTATTCACATTGAAACGAGAGTTTAGTATCTGCGTAAACTTTCCGATTATTACAACGCTCTGTTACTGTTGCTACGTGCAAATGTCAGACATCACCGCATACCGGTCAAGTACTGGCGAAACGTGGAGGTCCAAGTCCATTCGGGATTACCAAGTTTCCTAGCGAAAAGGCATTCCAGGTGAAGAATACTTCCAGGGAAAACGGCGAGGGTACCGGAAGGTTCGACGGCGGCCGAACCGGTCGGAAGTCCAAACACGATCGTAGGCGGCACATCCTCTATTTCCCCTCGAACAAACAACCGGGAGGAGAACGATTAAAGGGGGCATCGTCTTGGCTCGGTAAAGGGCTCGATCAGCGATTTTCATAATGCGTCTGACAAAAATGCGGAGCAGGTGAAGAATAATGATTGCGTCCGTGCGCAAGGGACAGATAAATAATGATACGTTCATCGGCTTACCGGTGTAGTTTGAGAGCGCCGTGGTCGATACGCAAGAGGGCAGCTTCCCGCTCCAACTCGCATTGCGACAATGCAGCAACGAGTCGCCGTCAAGTTTGTACTTTCCAAGCTCCCTGCATCTTACCGTCACGCGTTCGCCATGCGGTACCGTGATTTTATCTACCTAGAAACAATCGTGCACGCTGTCGCTTCAACGTATATACGTATATACGTATTTCACGCGACGTTCTACTATGTTATTGTCGGTAATAGCGATCGTAAAATACGATGGATATCGGACGTCTGGCGTGCCGCGGCGTTCCGATCGGATCGTTCTTTTCAGGAGCAATCGGTGGGGCCAGGGCCGTTCCTGTGTTGTTGGCCGCCCAAGTGCAGAAACAATACAGCCAACCCTATTGCTTTAATATTAGTCGAAATTTCACATATACTAAACTACGAAACAGTCTGCGACCGCCCTGGTGCGGGGACACCTTCTGTACCCCCGTCAGAAACGGCTCTGGGTGGGGCCGCAACTTTGCGACGACAGGTGCTACTTATTACCGCGATAATTACGCGATTAGGTGCGCCTCTTCCATCTCGTGACTCCCGAGAAGAACGATCCGGATCGATCGAGCAAGCCCTTCGTTTCCGGACGCTAAAGTATCCCGTGCTTCGCAAGGACTGTTCGTCCGTGCGTTGTCGCTTTCTCGCTTATTCTTATATCTCGCTTTCCGCGTATCCTTTTTTTTCTTAACACAACGCATTCGTGTTGAGTGTTCCGGGAAACTTCCTCAGCGTATTTCCCCCCAAGATCGGGAAAACGTTTAAAGATTTTACGGATAAAACTTACGGATATCGTGATATTTTTATACGTAACGATCAAGAGCGGGTGTAGGCCCTCGAGTCTGCAACCACGTTGGAGTCCATCGGTATCTGCAAGAGGGACATGCGAATAAGCGACACGGAGGGTCATTGGTTAGCAACGTTAAATGGTTACTTAAATGTACACCGCCGTCGTTCGCATTGCATAAATCGCGAACAGTGTAGCACGATACGTATCGCGTAATTAATTAACGCGTACGCGCCAGTGAGTACCTGTGAAATTCGCGGGAACGAATGCTGGTCTATTAGTTACGCAGAAGGCATATTGCGTGCAGGCGCACATGTAATTGGGTAACCGTGTAACTGTGTAAGGCCGGGTACGGTATATCTTCGGTAGCCGTTCAATTTGTTTGACCGTAAAAAATTGAAAGAGATAAAGAAGGAAAAATTGAAACACGTGTTAGAAACAGATGCCTCGAAACTTATTTTACATTCGATGCAGCGCATGCTCAGGTCGAGCTCATTCGACGCTCAATAGCAGAACTAACCGCCTTCCAAAGCGACCAGACACCGTTATCGATCCAGCGATTCGTCTCTCGAGAAGTTTTCGGTCGGATTGCACTAAATAGCCGGTCGGCATAGCACTGCAATTATTCCCTGCAAGGGTACGATCTACATATGCCTGTTCGACATCATTCGTTTGTTTCCCTACCGACACCGCGACGTTTCCACCCTCAGTTCATTCGCGATATATTTACGCAATGGTAGCGTCGCCGCGATTTAATGCAAGCGTAACCACGCGCAGATGCAGACACACGCGTACACGATTGGAAAAACGCAATTACGCTCGAGACGTCCAAGTTACTTGGCTCGGAAAATCGAACGGTCCACACGCACCTGCTCGTTTGGCTTCGCCAACACTGACCGTCACAAATAGGCCGAGCAACAAAATATAAATCTCTCCAATCAGTATCGCCCGACACTCAGTGTCGAGGAATCTTCTTCTTCCTTTGTTTTCGTTGGACATGCTGTTGATCTTTGCATATCAGAATGAAATTGCATTCAGGTCGAGGGCTTGATCGAAACTAACACCGATCTTCGCGGAGGAGACAAGCGACTTTCCTGTCCATCGATGTTTCGTTTCATTCGCATAGCGAGCTGCACGTATACAACTGGCGGTGTCGCAGATAACGCTGAAACACGGGGAAAGTGATGAATCGCGTCTCCCGATACAGAATCGTACGCGAAACGTTGAGGAGAGCAGGTCAATTGACCGTAAGTAATTAAGTACGTACATACTTGCCGTTGGAAGACGGAGGAATCGATCGAGAGAACGAGAGTCGGAAGTGTTTAATAACGGCAGGAGCGACGTTGCTACCGACTCGGTGGCTGAGATCCGCAAACGACACGAACCACACCACCATCCGCGGCACTAAGGGGCGAGCAGTTATAACACCGATACGCCAGTGCATCTATCGCGATGGCGCAGGCGTGTCGTAACACGTTACATTATACCATATCAAAGGCTTTCAATTCTCCTTCTCGTCCATAAGAAAGAAGAAAACTATTATACGTATCGTCGACTCTTTCCCATATCGCACATCGAGAGTCGTACTCGTACGCGAGGACAATGGGAAAATCGGTGCGTACGCGTACAGAGGAAACCTTTGTAAACGCGCAGGAACGCTATAGCTGCAAGTTTGCGAAAGTTTTCTACCTTTGTCTATACTTCTATCCGAAAATATGCCGCGCTCAAGAAAGGATTATAAAAAAAATTGCACGAAGATTGCGGGGCAAGTGCCACGTCGTGACGGTCGCGTCGATTAGACATACGTTTCTTTTTCATGAAAACAATAAGATACAGCAGAAGCATTAAATCAGCGTCCAATTTTTCTTCGATCCAGTTCGATTAGTGTTTGATAATAGGTAGATGAATATTTGCGTAACTTGAGCAATTCGAATCTTTACGAGTGACACGAATGTTAAAGATTCGTTGGAATATATTCGAGTAGTTCGAAACATTTCGAGCTGAAAATTCATCTGCAAGTAAATCGATGTCTTACGAGGGCTCAAATATGCAAGCTGATTGATTCTGTTCAAGTAGATTGCATATTTTTTTGAATAAGTTAATCGATTTCAACACTCGAAAATTATGTCTACAGTATCGCCATCTACAAGGAACTGTTTGAAACTACTCGCGCCTGCTATGATATCGCCATCTACGAGAAGGAGCGCGAAACTACTCGGGTCCCTACTTTTCTTACTTACTCGTTAGTAAATATTACAGAGGCACAAGTGGCTTCACTCACTTGCTTATAGATGGCGGAACTAAAGAAAAATTTTGAGTGTTGATATGGCAGGAATACGCGTGGTTTCAAGAACTTTTTGATAGATGGCGAAACTAAAAACCACTGATAATTGTAGGTAAGTCAGAGATACCAAAAGTTTCTGCCACTTGTTTATAAATCATGGTAGATTTAACTAAATTTGGTTATACATATGCCTTTTTATTTATCAAATTAAATTCATAATGCTTGACAATAATTTCGAGTGCTCATTTTCATATTAATAAAGTGATAGGAAACTCAGCATTATTTTTTTGTGTGTGCAGGTTTCATGGGCAAAGAAATGAAGAGCATTGACCGGTACTTCTCATTGTGCATAACAGCAAGAAAGAAAATAGAAGAACTTTCGCCACATACTTTAGATATTCTTTAGTTATAATAAATTTGTTTATAAAAAGAGTTTGTAACTATTAGCACATAAGATTAATTTAGAGCAATTGTGTAATTAATTTATATGTATACCTACTATATTTTTTATTTTATATTTAGTTTACTTGGCAGATCTTGTATAAACTTTAATATTATGTACTTAAGTACAAGTTCTACTGAATGTGCTAAATACAATAAAGTGAAAGATAGTGAATTTGCATGTGCACAAGTTACACAATTGTTGTAATTTAAAATAAGCTTTAGCATATAAAGTATGTAAATTTTAGAACAAGTCTTATCTGTATGATATATTGTAAATTAACTTCAAAGAATAGTTTATAAGTTATTTATATTTATAGTATTCTTTATACTATATAAACGTTAATTTAGAATTGATTGTAAATAAATATAAAAGATTAGTTTATAAGTTTGTAAATTTTGGCTACAACATTTTTGTAACTGGTATCTTCATTAATTAATTTAAATAAAGCTTGAATGAAAGGAATTCGACTGTTCTCTTTATTTTGACACCTTACCAATCCTCTAAAGAACCTAATTCCACTTCCTTAAACGAGAAGTACCGTGGAAGGCCTTTAAATGCAAGGTCCTAAAACGAGAAACTTGTCAAAATGGCCCTACACGTTGTTAATTTTGGAAGCAACAAATTCTAAGTCTTCACTTCTTGTAAAATTGGTTGGCAGATGTCCAGAAAATTGCTGAGATCGAATACCTCCTCGCATATCATATTCTCCTAATACAAATCCACGATTTTCAGCGCGATAATTTTGTCAGAAACTCAGAAATTTTGTTCTTGGAAATTCCTGGAACGTGACGTCATTTCCAAGAATTGCTGCGATGAAAGACCTCCTTGCACATCATATTCTCCTAATACAAATTCACGATTTTCGGCGTCGAAAATTTCTGAGTTTCTGGCAAAAAAATACCTCGTTAAAAATCGTGGATTTGTATTAGGAGAATATGATATGCAAGGAGGTATCCGATCCCGGCAATTCTTGGAAATGACGTCACGTTCCAAGAATTTCCGAGCGTAAATTTCCGAGTTTCTGCCAAAAATATCTAGCTGAAAATCGTGAATTTGTATTAGGAGAATATGATATGCGAGGAGGTATTCGTTCTCAGAAATGACGCCACTTTCCAGGAATTTCGAAACGAAAATTTCTGAGTTTCTGGCTAAACTATCTCGCTGAAAATCTTGGATTTGTATCCGGAGAATATGATATTAAAGGAGGTATTCGTTCTCATTAATGACGTCACTTTCCAGGAATTTCCGCGCGCAAAATTGCTGACTTTCTGGCTTAATTATCTGCTGCAAATCGTGGATTTGTATTAGGAGAATATGATGTGCAAGAAAGTATTCGAACCTTAGCAATTCTGAGAAATGACGATGAATTCCAGGAATTTTCGGGCACTTAATTTTGCGGAAATGGAGACTTTGACCTGCTGTCTTTAATAACGTATAGGACAATTTTGACAAGTTTCTCGCTTTAGGACTTTGCATTTAAAGTTCGTCCACGGTACTTCTTGTATAAGGAGGTGGAATTAGGTTCTTTCAAGGATTGGTAAGGTGTGAAAATAAAGAGAGCAGTGGATTTCTTTTCATTGAACATTTATTTAAACTCATCAATGGATAGTTACAACTTGTGCATATGTACAGTGTTTAGTATATCTTTCATTTTATATTTAGCATATTCAGTAGAACTTGTAGTAAAAGTAATATTAAAGTTTATATAAGATCTACAGAATAAACTGAATATAAAATAAAATATGAAATAGCTATATATAACAATTAACTACACAATTGTTCTAAATTAAACTTACAACCTAATGGTTACAAAGTATTTTTATAAACTGTGGGAGTGCGTGGGGTCTGGCGTCCGAACTAGGGCATTTATGATTGGGCCACCTGGGACATGGCTGTTCTGCAGACTTGTAGCAATGGCCTGCAATGCAGGCCATGCATAGACGAGGGAAATTACACAGTGTAGTTGGGGGAGCAGAAGAGGGTAAATTGAGCAACCAATTGGTCTGAGAGCAAACAGCGTAGCGTAGAACAGCGCGAAGCAGTGTGGAACGTTGTAGGATTCTGTAGAATAAATAAATATATATACATTTACTTCTGTATAGTACCTTCTATTATATCAAATATAAATATTTTATATTGCACTGACATCTTTCAGAAGGCCAAAGGAAGAAGAATTGGGGGAAAGAACGAACATTAAGCGGGTACTACTGTACTTTAAATCCTAAGTTCAATGCGCAGTCTATTCGCTCGAATTATTTTCCACATAATTATCAAACGTTTCTTAAACGTTTAATAATTATACGATAAATAATCGATTGCCCAGGTCTCACCACGTGGAGGTTACTGCGCGTGGAGACCCACCCTAGCCACGGCCCTTCCACCCTCCAATTACGCGAAAACTAATTCTACTATATTTTGTAAGGAACAAAAATCTCCTATTATTGTCAATTTGTAGAACGCTCATTAATTGATCGTAGTACAAATATGACAGCAAGAGGAGTACTTGGAATATTCACGACCGAAAGCTAAATTGAATATCCGAAGGAAATCTGAAAGAAAATCTGAAATCAATTTCCTGAAACAAAACTTTCGTAAAAATATATCGTACGATCTTAAAAACTAGACAACGAAATATTATTACAGCAGTGTACACTGCTGTCTTAAAAACTAAGACACACCTTATAAATAAATGCTCCCTTCTTAAATACTAGATTAGATTCAAATGCGTCCTGCCTGACTAAAGATCTAACTTAAAAATAGAATCACCCTACCTAATATAATATCTAAGAGTTCAATTAAAACAACAATTTCAATAATATCCTACCTACATAGAAATCTAACAGATACTTTATCATATTCATGTATGTATAAGTATGCATATACGTAATATGGACTAATTGAAGAGGAATTCATTTCGTGGCCAATGGTATCCTAGAACAGACAGAATCAATTTTTAGTTACATAAACCCTGCCTGTATAAAAGGGCAGGGGCAGGGTGAGAGTGTGTCATATTATACCAATTTTAAGCAATCCTCTTCTTTAGCTGAGTCCTTTCAATCATTCTGAAACAAAGACAAACTGGAAGTAATTAGTAAAGCATTATAAAAATCAAACTCACAAATGGGATCAAATGAGGGGCAAGTAACGAGAGTGACTGCTACCGAGCAGTCCGCGAGCCCCCGGCCCAGAGTCTGGACAGTAAAAGGACTAAGAATCTACACCAGTTTCGATACCGAGCCACAGCAATCATTGAGGAACGGAATGTAAGACCGAACCACGATTCCAGATTATGTCCCATATACCTTCTGCCACCCCAAGGTGTGCTTGGCGTGGTCTAACTCGTAGGAATATCCTACTAGGCGGGTCACCTGTCCGGAACGCAATCACAGCCCACACACCGCTCACGATGACACTGCAGCCCGGAAATGCAAGAACCGCGACCATGATCCCAGATTTAGGGCGAAAGCCAACAACCGTTAGAGACGTAGTCTAACAGCGTGCCTCGGATCCTTCCTCCAGAACCACAATCACGCCCCCACACATCGTCACTCGCTGACACTGAGTCCCCAACCATCGGTCCTCCGGGCCGAGAACGGAAAAGGGAATAAAGCTAATAGTGGTGAAATGAATAAGAAAAAAAGTTACGAGAGTGATTACTCCCGGCAGAGAGCAAACAAGGGAATGAAGCAGAAAACGTAGTGAAGCAAAAAGGGGAATGCGAAAAAGGGAATGAGAAGGGAAAGTGCAATGCGCAGTCAATTCGCTCGAATTATTTTCCACATAATTATCAAACGTCTGTTAAACGTTTAATAATTATACGATAAATAATTGATTGCCCAGGTCTCACCACGTGGAGGTTACTGCGCGTGGAGACCCACCCTAGCCACGGCCCTTCCACCCTCCAATTACGCGAAAACTAATTCTACTATATTTTGTAAGGAACAAAAATCTCCTATTATTGTCAATTTGTAGAACGCTCATTAATTGATCGTAGTACAAATATGACAGCAAGAGGAGTACTTGGAATATTCACGAGCGATAGCTAAATTGAATATCCGAAGGAAACCTGAAAGAAAATCTGAAATCAATTCCCTGAAACAAAACATTCTTACAAATATATCGTACGATCTTAAAAACTAGACAACGAAATATTATTACAGCAGTGTACACTGCTGTCTTAAAAACTAAGACACAGATTAAAATTAAAGCCTCCCTTCTTAAATACTAGATTAGATTCAAATGCGCCCTGCCTGTCTAAAGATCTAACTTAAAACTAAAATCACCCTACCTAATATAATATCTAAGAGTAAAATTAAAACAACAATTTCAATAATATTCTGCCTACATAGGAATCTAACAGATACATTATCACACTCATCTAGGTATAAGTATGCATATACTTAATTCCCCTTCAATTAGACCATATTAATTTCGTGGACCATGCCTTCCTAGAACAGAAAACTGGAAACTGGTCAGGGGCTGGGCACGGGCAAGGGCAAGGGCAAGGGCATGGTCAGAGGCAGGGGCAGGGGCAGGGGCAGGGTGAGAGAGTGGCCACATTATACATAGTATAAGCAATCCTCTTCTTTAGCTGATTCCTTTGAATGCTTCTGAAACAAAGACAAACAGGCAGTAATTAGTAAAGTATTATAAAAATTGTAAACTCATAAATGGGATCAAATGGGAGGCAAGTAACGAGGGTGACTGCTACCGAGCAGCCCGCGAGCCCTCGGCCCAGAGTCCGGACAGTAAGAGGACTTAGAATCTACGCCAGTTTCGATACCGAGCCACAGCAATCATTGTGGAACGGAAGCAAGACCGAACCACGATTCCAGATTATGTCCCATATACCTTCTGCCACCCCAAGGTGTGCTTGGCGTGGTCTAACTCGCAGGAATTTCCTACTCGGCGGGTCACCTGTCCGGAACGCAATCACAGCCCCACACACCGCTCACGATGACACTGCAGCCCGGAAATGCAAGAACCGCGACCATGATCCCAGATTTAGGGCGAAAGCCAACAACCGTTAGAGACGTAGTCTAACAGCGTGCCTCGGATCCTTCCTCCAGAACCACAATCACGCCCCCACACATCTTAACTCGCTGACACTAAGTCCCCAACCACCGGTCCTCCGGGCCGAGAACGGAAAAAGGAATAAAGCTAATAGTGATGAAATGAATTAGAAGAAAAGTAACGACAGTAATTGCTCCCGGCAGAGCGCAAAAAGGGAATGAAACAGAAAACGGAGTGAAGCAACAAGGGGAATGAAACAAAAAGGGAACTAGAGGAGACAGTGCAATGCGCAGTCAATTCGCTCGAATTATTTTCCACATAATTATCAAACGTCTGTTAAACGTTTAATAATTATACGATAAATAATTGATTGCCCAGGTCTCACCACGTGGAGGTTACTGCGCGTGGAGACCCACCCTCCAATTACGTGAAAACTAATTCTACTATATTTTGAGTCAAATGCGTCCTGCCTGACTAAAGATCTAAGTTAAAACTAGAATCACCCTACCTAATATAACATCTAAGAACATCTAAGATCTAACATGTAAGAAGAGGTAACATGTAATTTCTTGGCCCATGGTGTCCTAGAACAGACAGAATCATTTCTTAGTTTCATATTATTGATTTAGATTTTATTTGTCTCTTTCTTATTTCTTCATCCTGTCGAACGCATGTTGAGGAAATACTGCTCTTTTTTTCAATAAAGTACTATCGTATTATTATTCTGATTTAATTACCGTTAATTGTCTATTCAAGATGTATTATTATAGATTAATATAAATGATTTATCAAAAGCGTACTGTGACTCTTCTTTGTCAGAGTTTTAAAGGTGTTCATGGTCCTAGTAAGAAAACAATATCGTGTATTTATAAGTTCTCGTAATTGCTCGTAGAAATCAAGACTCGAAACTATTTATCATGCTTCAAAGGCATGGGAACAAGTACGTAACTACGCGGGCAATCCGGCGGCGAAAATACAATTTGACTGTACTTGGGACTATGTAATACAGAGATAATAAAAGTGTCAACAAGAACACTCGTGAAGCCCATCGATTCCCGATATTTGTGTAATAAAATATAATAAAGATTCGAAGAACCGTTTAAACTAATAAATTAATTAACCCGACATTTTAATAAACGATTAGTTATCGCGTAACGAAAAACCGATGGTACCGGATGACCGGTCAAGCGTCCAGCAAAAGAGACTCGATAAAGAATTGAATGTACATCCGCGATAGTAAAACGATTATTAGATAAACGCGTATTAATTAATAGAAGCTAATAGTCAAGCGTATGCGGTGGTAAAGTAAGACCCGAGATGTTATTGAACTGTTGTTATGTCGCTAACCTTCGACAGCATGTACGAACCGAACCCTGTAACGCTTAAACAGATAATGACGCGCCGCGCCGCGAGCCCTCCCCACTCCGCACCACGGCAGCGCTGCGCGTCGGTAGTGTTCGGTCGGGCTCGGCGGTATTCGCAATTTCCGAGAATCTTCGAAGGTCTCCGACCGCGCCGTGCGGTCTACTATCCCAGGGTCATACTTATGCACTTTTGCGGATTTTGACTGTTTTAGCTGAACTTACGATCCTTGGGTCAGACCCATTGGACTTACTACGTTTTATGACCAATTTTTTACCGGACCAATTTTTTACTACTTTAGGTTCGTTATTTGAGACTTCGGTTTGTTTTCGCGGGGCATTATTCGCAACCTCCTTAATTTACAATACATCTTCGTAATGAACGTGGAAATTATACAGCCATTCATACTACTGTATGGATGTTAACTTTAGAATGCACAAGATTTAAATGATAGGGTTTATTCTTATTCTGGTCTGCGATATTGCGTGCCCCTCAGGAACTGCAACACCTTTGCAGCAATGTAAACGTATCTTTACACATATGTATTTGTGTTTGTACTTTTCGGTAACATGAACTCGTTCGGATTTTACGGAAATTGTTTCATAACTCATGACAGTAGTGCTGACACCAAAAAGTTAACAATACCCATTTGCTATTAATTCTGTATGTGTTACAGATAACAAATTGCCTTATCCGGGATAAATTTCTTAATTTGACTTGTGAAACAGGTTTGTTGATATGCGACGTATATTTTTGGAATGATACGCCAAATGATCAGTGTCTCAGTATGTTATTAAAGTATCTTGCTTTCGGTTCAATTGATAACAATCTAAAAAGATAATTGTAGACAAATTAGATTCGAATCGTTGCATGCAATATTTGACATAGCTCAGTTATCGTTGCCTTATAAATATTACTGCCAAGGTTAATAGAAACTGTCTCTATTAAACCTTGTACCGGCTAAGCTGATAATGTTGTATTAACTCAATAAAACAGATTTTCGTGAGGCGTAACATCAATTGTCTTACAGAAAATATTAATTTGCAGCCTATCGAACTATATAATATTTTTTTCTAGGCAACCTTTTCATCTAAATCAAGAAAAGAAAAATCGTATGTTATAAAACACGTAATTATAATCAAACGATTTATTCATTTATTTTATCCCAAAATGGATAATTCTCGGCATTACGATAATCCTTTTGAAGATTATCCCAATTCTAAATCCAATCTTTTTATTGACAGTACTATCAACGAGGTAAACACATGTATATTATTTTATATCGTACATTACATCTTTGTATTTACAATATTGTATATTTTATAATATAAGGAAACTAATGAGATCGATGCTTATTAGGTCAATGAAAAGTATAAAGAAACAGTTCATATATGTACAAAGAAGCTATTGAACCGATTGGAAGAAGCCAAAAAACAGTGGACACATAATGACGATTATTCTGTGTACACTGGATCAGCTGGGATTGCGTACATGTACTACCAATATGGAAAATGTTTTAATAAACCTGCTTATATCGATGTATGTACTGTTGTATATAGACTGATATCTTAAAACGGTTTCGTCAATGCATTATTCCTTTAATAGAAAGCAATGGAATTATTAAAACAATGTGTACATAAATTCAGAGGTAAAAGAGAGATCACATTTTTGACTGGTGTTATGGGTCCATTAAGTCTAGGTGCGGTTGTTTTCCATTCGCAAGGCTATCATGATGATGCGCAGAATATGATTTCTAAGTATTTAGTAACATTTTGCTGCATTTCTTTATTCAACCCATTGACTACGACAGGGCCTTTAGGCGCTCATTGTCACGGATGTTGATGCTAAAGCACTGTACGATTGGTCCGTTTCCTTTCTAAACACTCCGTAGTCAAAGGGTTAAATACGTTAAATGTATAATACATAATTGTGCATGGATATATTATTGCTTAGGATTAAATCGCTCTCCTCATATGTTCTGGACGAGAGCAGTGATTTGCCCGATGAGCTGCTTTACGGAAGAGCTGGTTATTTATTTTGCGCATTATTTTTAAATAATAATATATCTCCGCCACCTATTGAGGATGAACTCATTAAACAGGTAATATACAGCAATAAAGATATTATATACGAAATTGGATAACCATTGTTTAAACATGATCATTAAAAAACCATGAATGATCATGTCAGGTCGTTGCACTCATAATTAAATCTGGAAATCTGTATTCTGCTTCAAGAAAGTACAAAACACCTTTGATGTACGCTTGGCATGGTTCAGAGTACATTGGTGGTGCGCATGGATTAGCTGGAATAATTTATGTGCTATTGCAGGTACGTTGTTAATAGGCATCACTCTATTTTAGCAAACAGACGAATTGGTACAAATTTTTTGTCAGAGATTATATAAATTTATACATCTTTTAGGCGCAACAATACTTGACGCAATCTCAATTAGAGAAAGATATAAAACCGGCATTAGAATTTCTGCAGAATTTACGATATACATCTGGTAACTTCCCGTCTTCTATCGGAAGTCACAGCGATAAGTTAATACACTGGTGCCATGGGGCACCGGGAATGCCGATGCTATTCTGTTTAGCTTACAAGGTTATTACTGTTATAATTTGTTTAGTAACCCATAATAATATTACGATATTTTTCTCGTAACTGCATATATGTATGCACAGATATATCAGGATGAGAATTACCTACAAACTGCTCTCAAATGTGGCGAAGTGATCTGGTCAAGGGGATTGCTTAAAAAAGGATATGGAATATGTCACGGGGTTGCTGGAAACGCATACTCATTTTTATCACTTTACCAACAGACGAAGGTTGTATTCGATGTAATAAAAATACAGTATTGCAGACGGTAATAGAAAAATTCGTATTTTGCAGGATGTGAAACATTTGTACAGAGCATGTAAGTTTGCAGATTGGTGTATGGACTATGGAAGCCATCAAATCGGGTCACCCGATAGACCGTTTTCATTATTCGAAGGTATCTTATTGTAAATTAAGATAGTCCTCCATATATGTCTATCGTACTAAATTATGTCACGAATTTTATGTATTGTTCTAGGTCTTGCCGGTACTATTTATTTTTTGATCGACATGCAGAACCCGCTCGAAGCAAAATTCCCGGCATACAGTGTTTGAAATTAATGCACTAATTATGTATTTCGTACAGATCTCCTTTGGCCGATATAATGATTGGTCCCGTTAAAATTCTTCGAAAAACAAAAGTCATTTTCCGTACTATAACATTTGTATACGCATCATATAATTTTGATTTACAAGATATATGTATAGATCATTGTGTACTTTACTGATAAATAATAAACTGTAGTAAAAAAAGAATTGAAAAATTGTGTTTTATTGTGGAGGGGACGATACATACATTTCGAAAGCTTCTCTGAAAGAAAGTTGCCAGATGCAAAGATATACATATATTGCCTAAGGCCTACACTATTCGAGATAACACTATCATTTAAAATAGCAATATATAATATCTTATGTACAATCAGTCATTGCATCGTCGTACAGTTGCATAAGTAAAATAAAAGACTATATGGTATAAACTTTATATTGCATTACAATGCATAACAACTAATTGCAGCACGGCAACGAAATTAATTAGCGGCATTATAATTACAGTTTCACGCTGAATGCAACGAAGAGGATACTGTTACTTCCGCAAAAGGTGGTTCACATTTCTGGTTCATTTATTTTTACAACTACTTTTCAATTTCACCGATCTGCGTACATATTTTCATTTAGATGATCCTTTGTACTTCGAGTCATTTTTACGTTCATTGACCGCCTGAAATGGAGACGCAGAGGCCGTCCAATTGATTTCTCAATGGTGCATACAAACAGGTAAGACAAAATTCTTGTAATTCAATCTGTGATAATATTTGTTTATGGATTTTAATGGAACAATCATAGCGTTCGATGTCACATCGTGCATTTGTCGACTACCGAAGCTCTAGATTTTATAAAGGACGCGAAAAATAATGGAGCCCCATTAACAGCTGAAACGTGCCATCATTATTTAGTACTCTCTGCGCAGGAAGTTCCGGATGGCGCTACGGAATTTAAATGTTGCCCCCCTATCCGAGATCAATTTAATCAAGTAATAATTTATAAGAACAATCAATTATACGAGAAATCTATTTGCTTTTGAAACTGGGGTGTTCAAATTAATGGATCCAATAAATTTCTTACGTAAAAGTAGTTTTACATTCATATTAGAAATAAATGAAAGATCTGCGTCTAGTTTTACGCTGTATTTTGCAACGAGAGGGATATCGATGTCGTATCTTCGGTAAGCCCAAGAAAGACAGTGGCAAAAGTGAAACGCCGATCACGATGCAGCAGTGAACTCAGTGTTCATCGTTACATATTGGTTAACGGACAACGAATATTCACGGCGGGTCGTACGATGGTATTTGTAAAAGCGTGAATGCGCCACATTGAATCCTAACTATATTACGCTGGACATTATCGCGAAACCTATACATATTTAATAATCTATCGTTGTATAGAACGAGCCAAAATAAACAGTAATAAAATGTTCATAATAAAAACTATTCTTCAACAATTCCTCCTTAATTCACCTTATGTATTTCCAATAAATATACGAATAATCGTAGGCATGTTACTACTTCCACCCCCTTAGCCGCGCATTATTTCAAATGAATAACAACGCCGAAGAACAATTCTCAATATATAGAAAAATGAGGGCAAGTTATTACAGTTACACTAAGAAAGCTACCAATGGAGCATGCCCATCAATTACGATGTCCATCTCACTGGCGATCGCCTCGAATCCTTGACCCAAGAAGGCCAACGACAGGCAACCAGGAGAACGAAAGCAAAGTGGTGAACGCCACGTTTCCTTCCTATATAGCTCGGAGCTAATAAGAAGATGGATCCACGTTGGATGGACAGGAGTGGTGTGCCAACGGCCATCCAGGTGAACATCACGAGTATAAAAGCAACGTCTGCCGGCCGCGCGCTTAGTTTCGCTCCGTGACGATCGATTGTGAAACTGCACACTCTCGGCGTGAGTACCGTTCACGAGATCGTTTTCACGATCACCTGGCCCGACTTCCTTTTACTTCCAACCAGTTGCTTCCACATCGGAGAGCTGCAATTTTTGCTCCATCGTCGTTCGTCGTTTATTTGGCGATTGGTAACGTCGGCGATATTATACATTCCGGTGTTGGACGATCGATCGACGTAAGTTGGATTCGTTTCTCTTTTCTTGTCTTCTTTTTTAGTCCGTTTTAGTCATTCTTTCTCCTCGTTCGGGATAAAATTAATGGGAAAGTTCGTCCGTGTGGCGGAAGGTTTTAAGTCGCGCCGATTTTTCTCTTACGAGAGTGAAAGTGTTAATTGATTGGCTCTTTTAGAGGAGACAATTGGCGTACAGTTTGAGGATCCTCCTATGAGTAATTATAGTAGATAATAAAAGGGAGGTATATATACATATAGTGTTGTTTTACAGGTGGTTGTAAATAGATAGAAGCGTAGTACGAGTTTACATAATCTCTTTAGATCCTTCAGGTTTATTACGGAAACGTTTAAACATTGCGCAAATGAAATTAACGGAGATCGTCTGTTACTTTGTTTCGCAAGACAGACGCAATTTGTAATGCAAGTTTATGCTCACGGAAATAACAGTGATTTTCTTTAATTTTCGCGATGTTATATTATTGTTGCCATTGGTTGATCTTGTTTAGTTCAAATACTTTGCTTTGTGCGGTAAAACAATATTACAAAAGGAAATGTTGTACAAAGTTTGCATAAATTTTATCCAAACATTTTCGTTGACATTAATGAATGTCTTAAATAATTTTTCAAGCACATTTCCATTCGTTGTAATGAATAGCGATTTCTTAGCAGCGAAACAAAATTTCACCCGGATACTTTGTTGCATTTTTAATTAACTGTTGCTATTCGGCTGTTATTTTTTTCTCTTTTGTTATCTAGCGGACTTCTCGATTTAAAAATTTTTACCGCGGTCAAATCACAAAACAAAGTTTAACATTAATTACTCATGCAATTTTTCGTTTTCAATTCAATATTTCACCTCATTTCTGTTCTACAGTACACGCACGTTCTCCATTGCGTCAGAGGTACGGTTGCAAGAAGTTGGATCAACCATCCCTCTCACGCGATGACAGAACGTTCCAAATTCCAATCCTTTTCTTATTAAAAAGAAACACATGAACATTCTCCATTTAATTCCACTGTCTCATCGAAACAGCAGTGAAACTAGTTTGCAACAGCAAAGAATAATTTTTGACGCAAGAACAAAATTTGTTTGTTTCAGTACCTCTAAAAATTAATTTTTTTAACGTACATACATGTAAAAATAAATGATGAATTGAAGTCACTTAGGAACATAATACTTGTGAACCACTTTAGAACACATAACAAAATGACAGACGATGAATTGGATTTTATTTTTATTTTTAGATGGAGATCCGTTTTGTTCTATTAGCTACGTTATTCCTCGTGGGAGTCGCAGTAGCATATCCGCAAAAAGATGGTCAAATTTTCAGTAACGAGGCTATAAAACAGGCACAGAGCACCTATCTTATTCCAAAGGATGCAACAATACAAAAGGTACAAGAGGGTATCGAATTGGCAGCCTACGAATCGATCCCTGGCGATCAGAAGATCAATCTTTTCGAAATCTTGGGAGAACACGTGCCGCCAGAAGTTGTTAACAATCTTCAAGCTCAAATCGATCAGATAGGACGGAATTAGGCCCCCCCTTTCTCTACGCCATCATCATCGTCATCACTTCCTACTGTAAAAGAAAAAGAGTTCTAGACCTAAGTTTTGTAACAATTATTTATAAATTGTGATAGGCTTCTTCCCTTTAAACAATGTACTTACATTATTTCCACTTTTCGTAAATAAATGTATGAAAACCACGACTCGCACAATTTCCTATTTAATATTGATTTATTAACGATTCTTTTCCAGCGACACCTGGAAACTTTCTTTCACGACACGATTTATAGAAACGACCCGGTAATACAGACACTCAAATCGTTAATTAGTGAAAATGTTTGTTTGAAAAAGAACTACAATTTATTTTGTCTCGCTTTATAAAAATCTGTTACATAATTAAACTACTACAAACTGGCGTGTTTGTCTATATCATTCGTAAAAAAGGGGGGTATTACAACATGCGTCTCGAGCAACATTATTCATTGTAAAAAAAAAAGAAGAAAGAAAATAGTTGTCATTCGCAATTTGTGAAACATTGAACTAAGTCACCTGCCGGAATTATGTATGTACCTAGTGATGTCGTGGAGAAAGCTGCAGAACCACTAGCCAGAGGTGCACTTTCACTTCACCTACATTTACGTTATTATTGAAACGGTTCTTCTTTGGCATTGCCAAGGAATTTGAACGTAATGTCAAATTGCCGATAGGCTTTTCCTCCCTCTTTATTACCAAAACATATTTCGACGGCGAAAAACGAAAGACAGAAAAAAAAATGAGTCAAGGGTATAATAAATTTCGTAAAATTACGCTTTCATTTTACTTTCACTTTCGTACGAACCTATCAATATTCCTATCCTCTTCTTTTAAGCTTAACAAGAAAATAATTGCGCAAGATATCAAGGATAACACACGAATTTTCATTCAAACAACCTTCAAAGAGAATGTTTTAACACGAACAATAATGGTAAATATATTAGTGATAGCGCCGTTAGTAAAAAAATATAAATATAACTGTTTTATACGTATATTATGCAACAGTGCATACTCTGTGATCGTATTGCATTAATAAGCGACAATGTTTTGTACATTAATGATAAATAACTTAAAAAGTATTTATTTTGTTTACCAAGGTACAAATTTCAGAACTGTTCGAACAAAATATCAAAGACTTTGATCCATTTCAGCTTTCTCCGTTTTAGTAAATTAATATCTATATCCTGGGTATCTTATGTACGACAGTTATCACTAGTGCATTGTCTTGCATTGAGAGCGTATTACAATTATACCAGTAAGTGTGCCTGTTCTGTTAATTATAATCATGAATTAATTTTCATATCCCTTCAAAAGACAAAACAATATTATAACAAACGAAACAAGTTGCTTTTCTTTTTTCATATATCTATATATACTATCTGTACAATGAATGCCATTTAATGCTTAAATGCATTTGTTTAATTTACGTACTTAAGTTAAGACAATTACAATTGAATACTACTAGCAAACGAACAATGGAATGAAGTGATACGTGTTAGTAACTAGATTATAATAATTAAGGTCGACAGCTCATTTTTTTTTCTTTTTACTTAAAAGACAGTTTTATATACAAGTGATAAAAAAATGTGTTCGTATGTAAATTTACGTTAAATTACCCGTACAAGTTCATACATATTACATCACTATCACCCAGTGCTGGCAATCATTGAAGCCTTGTCCGCACCCTATCGAACTTTTAAGTAATATTAACAAATCGTTTGCTAACAGCTTAAATGAATCAATGCAAGAAAATGTACTATCCTTGTAACTTAATCGACGTACCATAAATATGAAAGCTTAATGTAGAATCAACATTCGGTGTTCGTATTTTGTTATATTATGTGCTTCATCTTCAGCGCGTAGTTGAACCTTCTTATTTTCTGTAACATGAGAAATGAATTACGAACAAATGTTTATAGACCACTGTAATCTAAGTATAACTAATAGTCATACGTACTTGGATTTCTTTGACCCCCTGTCGTTTCTATCCGCACTGTCGTCATCACGCGATCGTTTCTTACTGTTAGATGAAGAGTGGTGGCTAGATCGGTGATGTTTGTCGTGTTTGTCGCTCTTCTTTGGACTAGACATAGAAAAATGAAAACCAAAATTAAGTACAACATTCCGAAATGAAGAAATACTAATATTATTCACCTGTGTTTGGACGATTTGGAAGGAGACACTTTCTTGTGTGATCCTCCACTCCGTGATCGGTCCGATCTTTAATTATTGAAGCATAGAGTGAACATAATTTTGTAACAAAAATAATGTTTTTCTATACTCGACGCTTCGAAGCTTATAATATGTACTATCAAAATATGTATCTTATTTACCTGTGCTTGTCCGACGATGACGATGATTTCTTGTCTTTACTACTGGACGAACTTTTACTCTTCGAACTAGAAGAACTCTTGTGCTTCGAATTATGCCTATGAATCGTACATGTATATGAGTTACTAACGGTCTTGAGTGGAGAAGTTAAAATAAATTTAAAGCAAATAAATTAATCACCTATCCTTTGATGGTGAGGATGAATGTTTCAGACCTCCTTTTACTTCCTTTTTCTTTTTACTTGAATTATAATCATCAAGAAAGCGATCGTCGCTTCTCTCTTTGTCTTCCTCGGCTGCTTCACGTTCTAAGTCAGACCAGTCTTTACCGGACTCTTCGGAGCTACCCAATTCCTCTTCTGAAATAAAATATTAAACACATGAGGAAGTATTATATAATAGATAAAAATATCAATATTATTATCGTATTGAAAATATTTAAATATTTTTAATATTACCTTCACTGTCCGAATCCTCTGATGCCTCAGAATATTCAGAATCATCGTCAGATTCTTCTTCAGTATCAAAGTCTGAAGGCTAAAGAAAGAAACGAAGAAATGTATAAGATTTATTTCCCTCGCAAACAAATGTTTATTGACTTTCGTAATTCACTTTCGTAATTATTTAAGTGAATCCCATACCTCGTAAGCATCATCTTCCTCTTCTTCTTCATCATCTACTTCTTCGTTTTCGGCATCACTTTCTGGGTCCAAGAAACTCCAACCGCCATTCTCAAAGAAACCTTCAGGATCATCCGTAATTGTTTTCATAATCTTTGTCCAATTCAAAGATTGTACACCCTCGGTGTATCTAATATCGCATGAACTAAAAACGACGCAACACGGGTATATTTTGCTCTCATAAATATTAGTCACGAAGAGAAAACTGGAAACGCAAAGAAACTCACTTTAACCATTCCTTTACATGATCCAGCAAGTTCATAGGAATAGCATTTAACATTGCGACTTTTCTATGATAGTCTTTGAAAACGAAAATCATATCGAAATTCTTAAGGTGAAATTGTACTCTTTCAAAGTGAACAAGCTCGACATCCTCCAAAGTAATAACAAACGGTGGCTGAAATGTGAAAGAATATGATACAATTAGCACCTTATTAAACAGAAAATTGAAAGTAGAAAACAGCAAAGGAAGAAAGATGTAAAATAATATGCTTACCCATTCTGTGAGATTAACCAAACATCCACTGGTTGGTTGCAAGAGAACAGTACTTCTAAACGGTGCACCAGGAAATCCTAGTTCTCGGAAGGGCGTATCAAATTCGATCTCTTGTTTCGTCATACTTTCAACCTAAATGATAATTATTAGTTCTTAGGAGTTTGCTGATTAATTTTACACAATATGAAACATATCGAAGCCACCAAATATTACTTTTTCACAGAAGCTCCTGAAAGCTGTTTTCAATTTATGCCTGAGTTCACGTTCTGATTGTTCAGCAGCAAGATCGTCACGATCGTGCATGTGTTGATGTTTTCCTAAATCGGTTGTAATTTCTCCCACTTCTGTATAAAACTGTACATCGACGTGCTTCTTTTTACCAAACATTATTGCGTGCTAAAAAGGAAAAGAAAATGTATAAGTGCTTGCCAGTTACACCTCGATACGTTAAGTGGAAAAAATAAAAAAGATATGTACTTTCAAATGAAAATGAAGTAATATGATCATTTCACCATCGCATGGTTGGAAAAAGGCATTCTTAATGTTATTGTAAAGAATATCAACTTTGTCTCCTCTAACCGAAGTGTAGCGGAATCCATTTACATGCGCTTCTAAACCACCCGTCATTCTCTTTGAAACAATATTTGGTCGAATATATAAATCTTTTAGTTTTGGATTACCCTTATTTTGGGACAATATTAAGGTATCTTGTTTTACAAGATCCTCCTTTTCTCTTTCTTCTGCCTCTCTATTTTTAAATTTCTTTTGGACCTCCTTAATTAATCTGAAGGCTGTATTTAAATTAGAAGACGGTGCTGAAATTTCACCAGGCTCTTTGGTGTTTGTGCTTCGATATGTTCTGAAAAAAGAAATAAGTAAAAGTCTTGCTTTTGCAATGTCTGCGCGAGATTTCTAAAGTAAAGAAAAAGCATATGCAGTTCGAAAATTGTATACTAACACTTCCTTAACGAATGTAGCATCGGGTTGTGGATAAGTACCACCCTCGTTTCGACCCATTGTGGCACCAGGATGAAAAAAATTAATTCGGAGATATGTGTAGTCTCCTTCTACCGACTGCGAAATGTTCTTGATTGTGGATATATGGAATGGTACAGGAATTCCAAATATCGGTAAAATTACAGTCTCATACTTCTTGTCTGCGAATAAAAATATATAAGACGTATAGAATACTCAACGTACATGTAAAACTTTATGAACAGACGCAAATTCCAATTACCAACGTATAATTTCAATTCTTTTACTTCCGGTTCTCGAGGCATATGGCTTAAACTTTTGTACGATACTGTTGATTTCCTAATTTTCTCTTGCTCCTTTCCACCAGACTGTTGCGCCAATCTAGCCTTCGCTAATTCATTCAACTGCTGCGCCAGTTCCTTCTGATGCTGTTTTCTCTTCTCTTCCGAGCTGTGCTCTGTTCGTAATTTCGATTCTATTACTGCCGTTCTTTTCCCTCGACCAAGGATCTCTGGTTTTCGTTCATTTTCTTTCCCGCTTCCTTCTTCTTCCTCTTCTTCTTCATCTTTAACGAATATTCCAATGTTTTTCACCTTTTTCTTCGACGGTGTTAAATTTGTACCCGCTTGTGACTAAAACAAATCATTACACTGTAGGCGTAATTTGATTTCTCTACTGCATTTCAAACAATTTTTATCGAAATAATTTCAACAATACCTCGTTGACCATAACTGTATCGCCAATGAAAAGGGCGTAGACTTTTCCTTCTTTATCAGTTGCATCTGTATTTGTAAGATTCGCCAATCCAACGTTGATATTGAATACCATGCCTTTCTTAATAGTTGCATGAGTTTTTGGTCCGATAAGTAATGAACTTTCTCTGAATTCAATACCCATTGCGAACCCGAAGTTTTTCGTCAAATGGTCTAACATTTCTGGCTTCTCATCCTTCACGTATTTTACACCCGTTTCGTATACTTCGCTTATTTTTGTCCCAGATACTAACTTTTTCAGAATTTCCTCTTCTAATTGTAAAAGGAAATTATAATTGTCCTAAAATTCAATACCATGCATTATTATATGCATAACATTATGTTTACTGACGGTTCCTTTATTCCAAAGCTCACCTCAATGGTCTTGGTAGGATTTACTAATAACGTTCGAACAATATTGGAACAGTACGACTTGTAACGTGCCCCAAGAGAACAGACAATGACACCAAAGTGCAAAGTATTTTTATCACTAACGACGCTGAACTTCAAAGAATAATTTCCGCCACTCTGTATTATCGCAGGATAACACATGTCTACTTGGGTAACGTCGACACCAGTCACATACTTTTTATTCGTGATAGCCGCATCTACACCCTCCGCAAGTTTTGAATGTTTGACTTTCTGAAATAAATATGGTTCAATTAAAAGATCGATTATTAAATATGTAAGCACTATAAAAAAAATTCAGCTTAAGATGAATCGAATACCTTGTCGGAATCTATAATTTCCATTATTTGATCCTTGAGGTATTTTGTAAAAACATCTACGGAGACTAAACATGCTTTCTTTATGGTAAGAATCTCTGCATCCTCCTTTGGACACATTACATACGCAGCCGCAGCACTTACATCGACCTAAATGGATTAATATATAGTACAAGAAAATGATTACAATATTTTACGGTGTGCGTTGTATCGCACATAGAAAAGCAAAAGTTTTTTCTCACCGTATCAAAGGATTCCGATTTCAGAGCAGCTCTCCATGCGTCCATAAAGGCACCTGGATAATTCTCTTTGGAAAAAACGCCCAACGTTTTACCCTTTTTACTTTCCTTTATTATGTCAATAAGTTTCGTAAAATTAGCTTTGTCTTCGTCAGTCTGAAAAACATAATCGACATTGGCATTAATCTAATTGAAATCAGGAATTACAAGGAAAAAAAAGTAATACATACTCTGTCCCTCACGAGCAGTTTCACAGGAGGTACACCGGATTCATCTGTTTTCTGATTTTCGAGTTTCCTTAAAAATTCAATTTTCTTCTTGCTAGCTAAGAAGCATATAGAGTCTTCCGCCAAGATCATTATAGTATCCGTAAGTTCGTAACTCAAGAGCCACGTCTGAAATGTAATATATTCGTTGAATAATAATTAGCGATAGTAAACGAAATATATACGAAATATACGCTAGAGCAAAATTGATTCAACACTCTCAGAAACTTCAGTAGTGGACACCAGTTCTCCTTGGGTGTTTCAGTCAGTTCTACAGATTATTTCATAGGGAAAGGACATTCCTTCTCAGCTGTTTCAAATACATTGACATCGAAAAATGTAGTAGTTATTTCAATCAACATACCATATAGAATTTAATGCATTAAAAATCTTTGAAAAAAAATGTTTTGCATACATGAAAAATAAAATAAAAACCCCAAAAAAACATGCATATTTTATTCGTATAATTATAATTCCTTATATTATTGTACGTTTATTCGTACGTCCCAGGCAATTAAAATGTACGTATCGCGCTTTCGTAAAAGATAATATAAATTCGGAAAAATCACCGGACCGGAGCCACAAGTAGTTTTCAAACACACGAAGAAAAGAATGCGATCGTGATTAATGATACACTAAAAACAATGTATACAAGAAAATACGTACTTGCAATGCTGTCGATTTGCTATAAACGATATCCTCGTCTGTGCCGACCGCAGAGACGAGGCAATCCATTTTACTAAAACTGTCATCTGTACCGACTTCTCCATCCTGTTTAACGAAAAAGATGATTATAATTTGCATTTTCCTTCGACAACTGCATCCCGTTTCAACCCATGAAGGAGATCACCGGCGACATCATTACCTTCCACGCGGTATAGAGACGCTTCATACGCCGAAAGAACGTCTCTTTGTCTACGGATACGTTTGCCATAGCTTCTTGTTTTCAGTTTGTGTTCACCCGTAGCACAACACGCGGTTGCGTAAAATCAACTCGACATAAAATTATAAGATTACTCTCCAGTGTAAACGATAACGAACTAAACATTCAGAAGATACAAAGTGCCGTGGTGTTATCACATTTTCCTTGATACTCTTTATAAATCACGCAATACTATCAAAAACCTCGTCGCTCACTGCGGAGATGGCGGGATTTATAACCAAACCGCAACTGTAATCCACAAACTACGGACCACGCGGCGGGAACGTTTACATGCGGCACAACTGCTCACGAGAAAAAGAAACTTCGCAACGCTCCAAGCGGTGGCGTATGGAACTATGTCCATTCATGGTGAAAATCGTAACAGGTCGTATTTGTAATGCTTCGTTCACACTGCTGTTCGCGAGCTATGTCGTCAACAGTGTGAACACTATAATCAACAAGGTGAACCAAACAACGACGGCTCTGACAATTTCCGAAAATTAGTTTAATGTTCTGATTCCTTAATAGGAAGTGTAGCAGATATTGAACTGATAAGGAAACGGTAGATAAATGAAAGGACTTGTTATATAGCTTATCTGCTGACGAGCTGTTCGCTCCATTGTGAACTGTTTCTGCTCGCGAATAATTTCGAATAATGTGGACTCAGCATAAGAAGTATTGACTCTGTACAATTATAAGATTGGGAATTTGGTCCAAAATAAATTACGAGGATATGGTTTAGTACTTGATCATTGCTCGTATTGAAAATACGAAAATTACAGAAATTTCTGTAATTCTTTATTACAGGAAGACACAATACTATACGATTCAATGCTTTTTGCGATACAACCTGTACGATTTTCACTGTTGCTGACTGTAACTTCACTCATTAAAATCACGAACATCGTATTATACAGGCTATTGTAAATAATTATGACTTTGCGATATATTATAAATAAATGTTACAGAACAATGTCTCAAGAAAAATTACATGTCTAATGTATTTTTTAGATTATTAAATCATTGAAATACTAGAACTGAATTACAAACTAATCGATCATTTCTTTTCTCCTCGTTAAATATGTTGAAACAAAGAGATTAATTGAAAGTAAAATAATTAATTATATATATATGAATACAGTGAATGTGAAAATATTACAATATTCGTCATTATTAGCCCAAAAAACCGAAAATCAAAAAATGGATGAATGACATACTTGAAAAATATGCAGAAAATATGCTCGAAGAAAGGGACCGTCGGTGTAGAATCACAATTTTACTTATTCTATGGTTAATATTGGTTCATACACATTTACGCCATGCACGCGCGCATATGTATCTGAATGTATCATAACGTGTATACCTACACAGTGGAGTTTTCTATTTGGGCGTCAAACAATTTTTTGTTGTAAATAAAGTCTGATCTTTACGGTATAACTTTGTAGAAAACAATTATTATGAAACCACCATGTAATATACAATTCATGTACACGCACTCCCGTAGCAATTCTTCTAAAACTACGAAAGAAGTACATGACCATAATTCATTGACATCGTTGCTCGCTCGTGCCGATTTATTAGTGTTACCTTATATGTTGCTGAGTGAGTCGAAAGAAAGTGCAGTTTTACTCTATTAATTTGTGCTTCTCCATAAAAACTACGACGAAACGTTCAACAAGTATAATGCCAACTGGTCCAATGTGCTTCTGTCTCCGATTAGAGTTACATCTTTTCCGTACCTCGGCGTGCTACATGTCGCTATAGAAAATAATGAAAAGGGCAATAAAGAAGAAAAAATTCATCGAACCATTTCTATTCAACCGAAGGCAGATGGTTTCCCTCTTAATGTTTCCATAGAATAAATTGGTGGAATTATTGAAGAACGATAGCGGTTTTCCCGTCTGTCAAGCGTGCAAGAACACCTGTGAAAGCCGTATTGGAGGTAGTGCAACGGATCATGAATGTAAGTGCATAATTTTTGCAGCGCTCGTTTAATGAAATTGCGAGACAATCGGTTCGACGGATGCAAATTATTATTTGAGCGTAGATCAATTGGAATATACATTTCTTGATGTCAGAATTATTTGCGATCAAGTGGCACTTTTTATTTTCGGCTTTTTTTTTGTTTCTTTTACTTTAGTAAAAGTCTTTCACTTGCAATGAGACTGTAATACTTTCGATCTTTTTTTTTTGTAACGCTGAAAGAATTAGGAATTTTAGTACATGAACAATCGAAAGAGGAGATTTTTTCATTGGATTATCGCGACGAGAATTGTATACAAATATCTGTCGATAGTGTATTTTAAATTTATAATAATAAGAAATAAATAAGATTCACATTTCTCAGATTCGATCGACATTAGAATAAGTAACAGTACTTTTAAGTCTCATCTTTCATCAGTCTGAATGCTGCAAAGCGTTTAAGAGTATTGGCATTTAATGAACCCCTTTTGCTTCTTTTATGTAAACTATTTTCAGAATGCCCTGTTCTACATTATTCTGGCACGCAGTAGACATGAACTTGCTTATATAACTGACGCTAGATTATTGACCCGATGAATTTATTTTCAATGACATCCAACGAATGTAATTACGTTAAACAGTGCTTTACGATTTATCAATCTGTTGGATCGCATGGGACTGATATATCTGACACGATCATTTATCAGAATTGACAATATGTTCGTTGACATAACCTTGCAGTTATGATAATCAAATCAGTGCCTTCCAAGCTTTCCGGCTTATACGTTCCGCTGTTTTAAAATGCGAACCGATTCACGTATACATTATGGAAACATATATTATCCTTATCGAACATTTCTTGAAGCGTATTAATTTGTCAAACAATTAAGATGGCAATCCTTACTTCTCAGTTATCGCTTGTCTATTTAATTTATTGAATTCTTCATCCGTATTTAATACATTTAAACTGTTTGTTTAATTAGGTGGTCAGCGTAGCGGAGAGGTGGTGTCGGGAAGGTGGTTGACACGCCTTCGTATCTTTGAAATGATCGAAAGCGTATCGCGTAGAGCGTTGAGTGGCTCCAGTGGGAGCTACCACGTTCGTGGTGCAGAGTTAGCAAGAAATCGTAGATTGAAATCTTTATCCGCCACTGTTGTTTTCCTTGATGACACGCAACATACGTTTCAGTTAGATGTAAGCACATCTGGGAGTTATTTCAAACAGTAGTAGTGCCCATTGTACCTTTCGTGTACCTAAATATTACAAAATATTTCAGAAAAGAGCAAAGGGTCAAACATTGTTGGATCTGGTATTCCAACATTTAGAGCTTGTCGAGAAGGATTATTTTGGCTTGCAGTATGCTGAAAATGGGGCAGCAACATGTACATATTCGCCGGATGTAATGGTGAACTTTTGTATTTAATTCCTTAATAATCATTCGAAGACCAGGCCTACAGATCTAACTATTATTGTATGAATATTTCAGAGATGGCTAGATCCCAGTAAGCCGGTGAAGAAGCAGATAAGAAGTAAGGGTAAAGATCATATTTAAATACATATTAATATCGTCGAATGCGAAAATATAAAAGATAGTTGAATGTAACGTATCATTTTAGGTGGGCAGTTCTATTTTAGGGTGAAATTTTATGTATCCGACCCTAGTAAATTACAAGAAGAATATACTAGGTATCAATTTTATTTGCAAATAAGAAGAGATATTTTTCAAGGAAAACTTCAGTTACCGCCAAGTACAGCATGTCTTATTGCTAGTTATACTGTTCAGTGTAAGTGTCTTCGATTGATTTCTCTGGTACTGTAAATTGGGGCTTTTAATAATATGTAACATTGATTTTGGATGCAACTAGCCGAGCTGGGTGATTATCAACCCGAGGAGCATGGACCAGGATATCTTTCTAGATTACAACTGATACCGGGTCAAAATGAAGAAATGGAAAAGAAGATAGCTGAGCTACACAAACTCCACAAGTAGATGAAACTTTTACACCACATTAATAGTAGTAATTCACGTTTTCTAAATCATTATACTAAATCCGTGGTTCATTTTAAGGGGTCAATTGCCAGCAGACGCGGAGTTCAATTTTTTGGATCACGCGAAGAGATTGGATATGTATGGAGTAGAATTACATAAAGCTAGGGTAATTATTTCACTTAACTTCAAGCGCAAATACTGAAACCGATCGTTTTGTTCTAATCATCCTCACTGTGCTATTCCTTCTTTCAGGATTCAACGAATAAAGAAATACAATTAGGTGTAACGTCTATAGGTTTAGTAGTTTTTCAAAATGGAATAAAAATTAATGTGTTCTCGTGGTCAAAGATAGTTAAAATATCATTTAAACGGAAGCAATTCTTCATTCAACTTAGGAGGGAACAGGTAACCGAGGCATTTTATTTACAATCGAACTGGCGTAAATATTCCAAATTTTTTCACTAACACGTAAACCAATTTTATTGCAGTCAGAAAACTACGATACGTTATTAGGTTTCAACATGCAAACATATCGTAGCTCGAAGAATTTATGGAAAGCGTGTGTGGAGCATCATACATTTTTCAGACTTCACAGTCCTAAAACCAGACCGAGGCGTTTTCCTCTTACTCTAAGCAGTAGGTTTACATACTCGGGTCGTACAGAATTTCAAACAGTAGAGGATGGAAAACATAGAGCAAGGGTAGAGAGGACGTTCATAAGGTAATATTAATGCATTCAATATTAATGGCATGATATCGGTTCAATCAACTTAATACAGTCTAAAAACTAACTTAGATCTCCTAGTAAACGATTAGTGCACGGAGTTACGTCCGCGTCGGTCACCGAAGAGAAAGGAAAAATATTTATGCCTCCGGGTAGGCCTTCCAGACCATACGATAATAAAGTCCAATCTCTTGGTGCTCGTGAACCACGTCAGGCATGGGGTGAAGGAAATCCAAGCGACGAGTTAGTTTACAATCTATTTAATATTCTAGTTCACTTAATATTCGCGATAATCTGACATTCTTCCTTATAGTGAAGGTGGTTTCTTATCCCTGCGAGATGAATTAACAAGTTCCCACACACAAGGCAACGCATTTTCTCCTGTATTAGGTTCTAGAGTTTTAAGTTATGCCGACGACGATACCACTGCCGAAAGGAACATTTACGATCTTCCTGATTACAGTGAACCCACAAGTTCACCTGCTCCTCAGGTTACCTACATTTATTAGTTTTAATTACCAAGCTACGTATACAGTATATTGACATAAGTAATCGGACGACTTGCGACGCTGAATTTTTTCTTAAATAATTGCAACATTCGCGTGAAAGATGTGCTTACATTCATCCAAGAAAAAATAAAATTATTTCGGTGGTCCGAATACTTGTAGCCGATACTCTATGTGTATTTCTGTAAACTGTAACATTGTATTTCTCTAAAATGTATGTTAAAATTATAGATAGTAGAAGATGGATTAGTTACAATATCTTTAACTCCAGATGAGCAAGGCCGATTCGGATTTAATGTGAAAGGTGGATTAGATCTTGATATGCCTATTTTGGTATCTAGGGTAGCACCTAATACACCTGCCGATCGCTGTTATCCGAAATTAAACGAAGGTGACCAGGTATGTACGTGACTCCAATTAATATAAGCATACATTCTCGAACTATTTTAATTACAAATAGCAGTGGTGTAATTCGTTAAATTCCATACTATAATTATATAATGCCCAAACAGGTAGTTTATATCAATGGAATTGATGTCAGTGGCTTATTACACGAACACGTTGTCAATTTAATACGCCAATCACGGGACTCTGGTTCCGGCGAACTGACATTAACTGTTAGACCAAACGCGCTATACAATGCACTGGCTGGTACCGATGAAATGTCTGAAGAAGAACCACCTTATAGGTATCGTATTTTGCAAACATTTATATGAACGTTCTCTATAAACAGTATATCATTATTTCAATTATTTACGTAAATTATACCCGAGGTAATCAAACGGAGTACCTAAGTGTCTATACATATAGGTCTACGATATTAATAAAAATCTGTACTGCACTGTGCATCAATGGTACCGTATCAAAGCCGTTCAAAGTTATATAAAATACACATTATTCTTCTCAATAATTAAGGTACGTTCCGGATGCACCACATGCAGCTATCGGATCAGATGCATTGGCACAGTCGATGTTGCTTCTTGCTGATGGTCTTGCAAGCGGCGCTCTAATTGCACAGTACGAGCAGCTGTACAGAAGAAATCCTGAGCTCACTTCTCTCGAATCCAAGAAGCCTGAGAATCAGAGTAAAAATCGTTATCGAGATATTTCACCGTGTAAGCAAACACAGTAAACTCTAACTCTAAATTTCTCGCACGACAAATGTAATATAGACACATAACAATGTTAATTCATTTCTAGACGATGTTACGCGAGTAATACTTATGGGTTCCGCAAGTGGCGATTATATAAATGCCAATTACGTGAACATGGAAATACCAGGGTCGGGTATTATTAACAGATACATTGCTACCCAAGGGCCATTGTCGTCGACTGTTGCCGATTTCTGGCAGATGGTACTCGAGGCTGGTAGTACTCTTGTAGTAATGCTCACAACGTTGGTCGAACGTGGCCGAGCAAAGTGTCATCAATATTGGCCGGCAGTGAACGAAACACTAACTCTACGAAATCTCACTCTGACTTCTACGGCTGAAAATGTCGAAGACACATTCATATTTCGAGAATTCATACTTCGTGATATTAATGTTAGTGAAGGCATCGGTTCATGCTTTACTCGATTCCATGTCTTATTTCTTACGTTAATTCAATAAATATCGATTATCTTATTTTTACTTACGTTTCAGACGGGAGAAGAAAGGGATATAACGCACATGCAATACTGTAGTTGGCCAGATCACGGTGTTCCCAGTGATTGGCGACAATTCACGACGTTCACTGAAAGAGTACGCGCAGCACGAACAGGAATAGTCGAACCTGCTGTTGTTCATTGTTCTGCTGGTATAGGAAGAACAGGTGTTTTAGTGTTAATGGAAACAGCACTGTGTCTTATTGAAGCGAATCAACCAGTCTATCCCTTAGATATCGTCAGATCTATGAGAGATCAAAGAGCAATGATGATACAAAATGCTGTAAGTTGAAATTTATACGAAACGCTAAATTGAATTTTTAAATAATAGGGTCTATAACTTTTGTATATCTTATGCCGATGGAAATGATTGCTTTTAGAGTCAGTATAGATTTGTGTGCGAGGCGGTTCATAAAGCTTACAGCGAAGGAATAGCTAAACCACTTCCGGAGTTCAGCAGGTGAAAATAACACGAAAGGTTGGAAATCACTGTAATTACCATTCTTGTTACGTTTTACAAGAACATCACATCGCTAGAGGATAATTTTATACTCTGACAATAATATACATACACATATGCATATATATATATATATATTATCGATTAATGGAAGAGATATATACTATTTAAAGTAGATATTTTCTGTCCATTTCTGAATATACATATATTTTCAACCAGAAATTTCATTAACAGAAAGATAAAACATACACATTTGAGCTTAGTCCCATTTAATTTATATACATTGAATGTCTGTAAATAATGAAATTTCGATTAAAATAAGATTCACTAATTTATGTTTAAGCTTAAAAGTATAAATCTCGAAGTATTATTTGAAATAATTGCCTGTTATGAATTCTACAACTATAATTATTATTATTATTACTATCGCTATTGCTAATTTCGTTTTCCACATTTTGGGTAGAACTACCAGAAATCAAATTCCAGGCAATACTGCTAATCTACTTCTTAAATTGTGCAAAACTTATTGTATCCGTTGGAGACTATTAGTATTTCGTCGAATTTAATACGAGAGTGTTGAATTCTATCAACCATTGCTCGTAGTAAAATAATAGCAGCACAAATATATAATGATCTTTGTATGAAATTAACACGGCCGCCTTAAAATTAATAAGTGTTAATTGGGATGTTAGCTGGAAAATGAAAGAAGACACAGAAGGTGCCAATGTATTGCCTTGAGAGAAGCCATACCGAAACATTAATGAAATATAAGATAGCACAAAACAAACTAGGATCAAATCTATTGTCATTCTATTTAAATAAGCTACAGAATGTGATCGTATAAATCAAGGATACAAAATGATTGCACGAATTCTCGAATATTTTGAATAACACTTATTGTCAGACGAGAAATCTGCACGCGAATTCTGCTCACTTGAAAGATAATCGAAGAAGGCATTCGTTTTTTCAGCCAAGATATCCAATCATGTATTTATATTTATTTATTTCATCACACTGAAGATAATACGTATTTATGCAATACGTAAAACAAAATTTTCACTTTCAACAAGTCGCCCATCTAATTCATCGTTTTCGAAGAATCTTAATGTTCTCATTATAGCGATTCCAATAACTTCTAGTACACTGTACAGTTTAGTTTTTATTTAAATTAAAGTCTACTCGAAGTATCAAATTCTATACGTCCGTCTTATAATAAAAATGTGCAAGTTGAAATTTGCATGGTATAGAGACGAAGAAAATAAAATGGTATTCTAATATTAGATAAAGTTCAAGGTATCTTTATCAACTAGGAGTTAATATTAAAATTGAGAACTGAAGAGATTTTAATGTTCTCGTTTTAGTAGCTCGTTTAACGTAACAATTCGTCGTAAAGCAACAAAGTAAATCAAAAGGAGTGATATACATATAACAATTTCGTCCCGAAAACAATCCGACTCGAAAACGTCAATATTCTTTGAATCTTTCTAACAATGTTAACAAAACGCACTATTTTTTTATAAATGTCTTAAGTGTTCTATTTTCCGCCCATTTCTACAATGTTAAAATATTTTTATGTTTTGTATAATATATAACGTACACTAATGAAATTATTTTTTACCCACGAAAGCATGACCTTTTAGGCGATCTAAGGGAATTCACATGATCTGTAAATTGATAACACGTACGGATCCATTATTCCCATTGTACGATAATAAGAGCGTGTACAATTATTAATCATCATGTACACAATAGGAAAGAAAGTTACAAGAATTAAATAAAGGGCTCTATTTGCAACACTTGGTATAAAGTGTTAAATTTGCCCAGATTACGAAATAGATTGATAACCCCAGGTATAAACTGTTTATTCGAATAGCAAATGTATTTTACTTGAAACAGTATGCCGTATAATGTATATTACGATAATTTACTGTTATTACTTTCATTTCATTAAGATAAATTTCTACTAAACATCGATAAACCACCTGTGATTAGAATTTATAGTAATTATAGTTAAAAGTGTACATTCTCTATACGCAATTTCCTATTTCTTATTTCTCTGATTTATCCAATAGTCTAATTATTAAATGAGGCTAAAAGCATAGAAAAATTAGCTTAAAACATGTAAAAATGTTTTATAAGCAAGACTGGACTGCAAAACGTCGTTACTTTATTGTTATATGCTTCTGGTAATAAACAATTGAGGATTGGGTGAATCTGTTAAGCATATCATAACAGTAAGCGCAGCAGTAAAAACACACCGCCATTTGATTACTTTCTGTGTTATTAGTAATAATATCCTTAAATTATTGATAATAGTGCCTTGTACACATGCATCCAAGTCATTGTTGCAAAGGAAGAATGGATATTTTTAACGACTGTTAATACTTTAACAGTTTCACTCGATACAATTACTATTATTAGTTTGTTTTAAGTTTTATTTTAAATTAATATTATTGTTTCTTTTAACGTGTATATTTTTTGTATAATTGTCTATAACTCTTTTTTTATAATTTATCTGTCAGAAACTTATGTAAATATATTTACGTTTTATTGAACTACCTGCTTCGTGCATCATGCTTTCATACGAATTACTAACAATTTATTTATAAGTATTATTAAGTTCACGAGACAGCATTGCAGTTAATGATAATTATACGTTGAGCGATTTACTTATAAGCTTCTCAGACAGCTATTAAAAAAAAATGAAAATTAAGCGATCATGTTTAGTTTAATTTAAGAGTACAATTATATACGAGATATCATATATAAAAAATCGAAATAGAAACGTCAAGTGTAAATTGGTAGAACATTTTGCCATAAAGTTATAGTATACTTATGTTATAAAGTACTGGGGATTCATTTCGAACAGTATGAAAAGGTGTAAGGTAAAGTTGTAGTGAAAATCTTAGGAAAAGTGTTTCGAAAAAAATATTCGCGAGTAGAATTAGCTTTAACCGAGTAGGTAAGAAAAAGTACAGCAATACAAATTAATACGAATTAAAAGAAACACCGACACGTTTCTTTGCGTTACTTGCGATTTATATGCGAGACACTAATAACACACCTTTTTATAAAAATAATCACTGTATTTACATTGCATCTTTAGTGAATATTTACACATATGCTGTTTAGTATTCAGTTGACATAATTGATTGGAATAGAATGCATTCTATTATCCACATTATAATAAGAACAGTACAAAGAATATTAAATAGCTAATTAAATAAAAAAAAAATATTCGGAAGCTACGTTCATCGAAATTTAGCTACGTATGTGCCAAATCATACCACATCAAGCAATCGCTAATTATGAATAAAGTGCCACAAATTATCATAATCCAGTCAGTAGTTGTCTAGTCTGATTACTAATTTGTACTTTTAAAATATGAAATAAAAACATTTTATAATACACCTGTCTTTCGATTTACTATATTACCATTAGTGCATATAAATTAATCGTTATGCACTGTGCGCACAATAATTGTATAACATTGTTAAAATCTTTATTATAAAAACAGTAATTTGTATTAAAATTGTTCTTATTATTGCATCCTTTGAAGTTGCAATTTGCAAGACGATTTACAAGTTAAAAAGAAAGGTCCTTCTTGCCCAGGGATGTACGTGGATGGGATAATATGATATGTACCTGCCGGTACATTATCCAATTCGAGATAAACAAATCCTGATCTATATTAAATTAAAACATAATAACATAAATTAATAAACATATATTCAAATATTTCATACAATTATGTGTTACGCGTTTTAAAAAATTACCTGAATGGACCGGAGCTTTTCATTTTAAATGCATTAGGCGCGTCAGAGTCATTTACAACCACCGATAAAACATCAAACCCTATTTGATATTGTTTGGGACCCTTCAATATAATCAACAAATAATTATTATTATTTGAGCTTTCTAAGATCAATTGGTAACGTGGATTATTTTGGTATGTTGGATGATTGATACACCCACCAGCCGTAACATCTTTCCATTGGTCATCGGTGATCTAAACGAATGGTATAACATCATATGACATGGAATTCGAAATTAAAAATATAGAACATATTAGCACGGTATACCTCTTTTTCGTATTTATACAAATTTGGTAGCTTCCTTAACGAGAATTCACACGACCCATAAGCACGTAAAGTGTAATATATGGTGTTCGTTTTTTCGTACTGCGATACGACTAAAGTATAACAAGTTTCACTTTGTGTGTCTAGCTGTATTTTACAAAGATAATGCGGGCTATTTATTCTGACACCGTCGATATATGGCGGTGGATCGTCTATACAATCAAAATTTGTCAATTAAATTTCGGAAGAATAAAGAAGAAAACTTCTAAATAAATGAATTAGCTTACGAGGATAATACACCCGTTTCCCATCATTTCGATAAATTAATACAGTTATATATTCTTGGTTTTGTCGAAAATCTGCAATGTCTGTGATGTGTCTTGTAAGAAGAATCCATATTGCACCTTTGACATTACTCTTCACGTCTAATAAAAATTGTGGATTATCGCTTATATTATATGCATCTTTCACCGGTCCTGTTCCCGCGTTCCACATTCTACAATATAAATATGAATCGTTAGAAAACAATCTTTTATTTGCCGAGTGTGATATATTAAAATCGAATCTAACTTACTGATGAATGCAGTAGGTATAATTAAATAAACCTGGATTCCAGTTCAAATAGAACACATCGAAAAACCGACATATACTATCATAGTCGATCCAAAAAACTCCATTGTCAAATTGGGAGGCTGAGTCTGGATCGTAATTTAGTGCTTCCTTTAGCTCATTTGTCCAGTGTACAGTATCAAGTTCAGAATAATTTCCCTTCCAGCGTAAATGTGACCAAGGGTTTTTAAGCTGCAACAATCTTTCTTCCTACAAAGATACAATTTTTAATACGACATAGTTCTTTCCCTTGCTTTACGAATGCGTTTCAAATATTTCGAATGGTAATTGATTACATTTATTTTTCTGACGTCAAGAACAGCATAAGCATGAGTGGGAACAAGACCAGTTCGATCAGCATCCAAATTAGATAATTCTCCAGTAGCAACTGTTACTAATACATCCCCTTTGTGTAAACGCGTTAACAAAACGTTGAACAGATTGTCTTTATTAAAATCAGGTTCACCTGGCCTTATTGCCCATCTTTCTGGTATCCACCCAGTTAAAGCATGTAAATCTATATTCTAAAGAATATTGTATTGTTACAGGAAATATTTCGTATCGTATGTTTCATCTGTTATTACGAGTAACGTATAAAACGAAACTTACACTATTAGAGCCAGGAAAATCGTAACCGCCCATTACTTTCATGTACGCTTTTTCGAGCAACGAGATCCATAACTCTCCCTGATTACTGGAGTAGGAACAGAGTAATTGGTTGTACCGACTTACAGGTAATAAGTCGTCTATTATGACCTTGCGTGGAACACCGTTAATGTGTAGTTTCACCATGTACTTTCCTAATATAAAATACTCGTAATTTAATTTTCATTGGAGTCAAGTTCGAACGAAGTTACAAAACTATTCATTCTGAAGATATTACTTATAAATTCGCATGAAAATAAATAACTTCTTACCAAATGGATTATAAACTGGTTCTTTGTTTCTGTTCTTCGGATAAATGATCGACGTAATAAGTCTACGGCCAAATCGTCTTTCGTATTGTGCACTGACTGCAAGAGACGCCACGAAGGAACAATCGGATACAACCTAAAATACGATACGCTATTAAGTTTTAAAATACCGTGAATCATTAATAAAAGAAATATCGGTGCTCACAGCTCTTACTAACAGTCTGCTTTATACTGTAGTAATCAACGTGCTGAGTCTTGACCATTTTTGGATCGGAGGACAATTCTTCCGGTCGACACCATCTTGCAAAATCTGGCTTTTGTTTCGGTGCCAATTCTAGTAAACCGTCCCTATCGGTAAATGGAATAGCGTACTGAAATTTTTCTGTCAGGTCAATGCTCATGAAAGGTACAAATTCATGATCATTAATGTGTGAACTATGAAGTAAAACTCTTTTCTCTTCTTCTGTATAATTCGAACTGCCACCGCTAACTTTCAGATGCACGCTACTTCCACGATGAAGCGGCGGTCGATTTTGCTTTCCTGAATAGTAAATACAAATTAACCAAAAATAACTTTCACTTTATATTACATATTCGTAAAGAAAATGATTACCTGTGCTACTAGAATTTACAGTAGTAGTGGTAGTGGTAGTGGTATTTGTTGTTGCCCTTGTTGCAGATTGTACTTCATCGTTGTCTTCGCCTAAACTAGTTTCTGGTACAGGTGGCAGCTTAGAGAGGCTTTTCAAGATATCACTACTCTCTATAGTCTTTAAACCTTTCAAAGATTCCGCCCGATCAAGTGCGAGTCTTATGAGCGCTGTTAGTTTTGCCTTCATCTCTGCATCAACATTTTTCTACCATCATAATATTGTATTCACAGTTCAATGCTACAAGACTTGTTGCTACAATGCAACAAATTATTTAAATACCTACCACGCTAAGCCCAAGTTCGGCGGCATCTGTATACAATTTCACTGCGATATCTTTACACCCAGATTCATCCGCATCTTGCGCTTGATTCAGAAGAAATTTGCACCTTTGCAATTTCGACTGGTGCGTTGACTGTACTTTATGACGGTTTTCATCCTCCTCATTAACTGTAACACATACATTCTTTACTTTATTTGCCATTACATTAGAATGTTTCCTATGCCAGTGCTGGATCTATGCAATGTAATCTATATTTCCTAAATGGTACTTATACATAAGCTTTCCATTGATGTGTCATACATAGCATTTATGTTGGCTTAAATACTATGACGCAGACCATTTCAAATACTCACCGAGCCTTTGTATTGTTGTTATTCTTTCTTTATATTCCGAAAGCTTCTGCTCGTACATGGACTCTTGTAATTCTACGAGATATTTCACGGCTGTGTTATAATAATACAAAGCTTGTCTGTACTGATTATTGCCATCGAAGTGCACTGCTTTGCGCGCCGCATTTTGTGCCTCCTCCAATGTCATTGTGCAGAATTATGTTAGCAAAGTTGCGCAGCAATTTTTAACTTGCCTTCGTTCACACATAAATATACATTGTCGTACTGTGAAAGATTTTATTGTGATGATTTCTTACAATAATTTTGTATTCTAACAGAAATCTCCACTTATTTAATACATAGCACAACTTTCGTTTCTTTCCTTGCGCTAAGCAATATCTTCGAGGTGTACATGTAATGCAATATTGCGATTGACAATACTGACAATGGTATATATTTGACTAAATTACACTAAATAAACTATCATTTTTCATATGTCAAAGCGATTTCAGAACCATTGCTTTCATTTTTACGTGCAAAATTAAGGGTTATGTGTCACCGAATTATAATAGAATACAGTGCAGCTCAAGGGCAGCTTGCGAGACGTTTTGTGTTCTCCCAATGGCAGCCATGTCGTCATGGCAACACACGACGCTACGACTCACTATTGCGATTTGCGTTCGTGATTGGGAGAACCCAGAATGGCTCACGAGCCAACCTTGGACAGCTATGTATTATACTGTTCTAGATATGTATTTGGGGCTCCATAAAAATGTGGAATTTTTAAACAAACGCAGTAAACTTTTAATATCCAACGCATATTACCAAAAGGAAAATCAGTATCTTCTTAAACCCTTCGAAAGTAATAATGTCACGTTTGATCAGTTTGAAATCTGCTTCAGGCCGTGTAAAAAAAGAAAGAACTTAGGGAAAACTTTTTTTGTATCTCATACTCTTTTGAAATTGGGCGGCAATTTAGCATATAATCTTGTTATATTTACTGTAATTTTTAATTTAATCGATGTTCCAAGGTGCTGATATCCAAAGCTATCTTTATATATACCTTGAGTATTGGGCTTTATGCTTACTTTATTTTCTATAACACAGTACACATGCATGCATTATCGCATATGCATTTAAGTATCTGCATTGACTTACGCGGCACAGTGGAAAACACAAATCCAAAATATGGCAAGTTCGTCGAGGTAAATATTGTAGGAATTACGTTTAATGTTAATCATATGAAACGTATTTTATATTTCTCGCATTTCCCCGTTTCACGTGTTACTGTTAATTCATATTAAATCAAGCAAGTTTGTTCGTGACGCAACGTTTCGAGTTACGGTTATGAAATTTGACAGTAACATTGTTTGTTTATTCTTGACAGGCTCTTCGTTAATAATCTTTGATAATATGATGGATCGTTTCATCAATACTATACTTTGAACGATGTTCATTCGGTATTAACGTATTCTTTTCACGTTGTTTTCATTGTTTTACACGTATATGCATTGGATGAAAATGTAACTTCTTTTTTTTTCAAAGAGTCCCAATTTTTTATCAGCATATTATTGTACATGGTAATTCCATCGTTGACGGACGTTCAGTTTATATAATTATTTAGATAACGACGATAGCAATATCTGTACGTACATGCATGTACGCATTAATATGCGATACACATTTTCTCAGTCCTTTTTTACAGACATGAAACAAACAAAGTTTGTTGTTACGCACACCCAGATGCACCACTTATCGAAGACTATCGTGCTGGAGACCAAATTTGTTCTGAATGCGGTTTAGTAGTGGGAGACAGGTAAACGTATATGATTTCTATTTAACATACTTACCAATATACATTAACCTTACTTTTTCCATTCTTTTCACATTTTCTTTTCTCTTTTTGCCAGAGTAATAGATGTCGGCTCGGAATGGAGAACGTTTAGTAACGAGAAAGCAGGGGTTGATCCGTCGCGTGTCGGCGGACCAGAAAATCCACTTCTCAACGGCTCGGATCTATCCACCATGATTGGTCCTGGGACGGGTGCGGCGTCGTTCGACGCTTTTGGTGCTTCAAAATATCAAAATAGACGTACAGTAAGTATTTTCCTGTATGCGCAACTTGCGCAATTCTCTTCCGCTCCTTCTCTTGGATTAGCGAAATTATTTTGTTTCAGATGAGCAGTTCTGACAGGGCATTGATCAACGCGTTTCGCGAAATTAATGGAATGGCCGATCGTATTAATTTACCAAAAACCATTGTCGACAGGGCAAATAACTTGTTCAAACAAGTACACGACGGAAAGAACTTGAAGGGGCGCGCGAACGACGCGATCGCCTCTGCTTGTTTGTATATTGCATGTAGGCAGGAAGGTGTACCTCGTACCTTCAAAGAGATTTGTGCAGTCAGTAAGATAAGTAAAAAGGAAATAGGAAGATGTTTTAAATTGATTTTGAAAGCTCTGGAAACCAGCGTGGACCTTATCACTACAGGAGACTTTATGTCCAGATTTTGTTCCAATCTTGGACTTCCAAATATGGTCCAAAGGGCTGCGACGCATATTGCAAGGAAGGCAGTAGAAATTGATATTGTACCTGGAAGATCACCCATTTCTGTGGCAGCAGCTGCGATATACATGGCATCGCAGGTATTTTATGCAATTGAAATGAATTGTATGCTTTTATAATTGTACCTCGATTGCTGCATATTAATTGTTACATTATTATTTAGGCATCGGAAGATAAAAGATCGCAGAAAGAGATTGGTGATATTGCTGGCGTAGCAGACGTTACGATCAGACAGTCTTACAAGCTAATGTATCCCCATGCAGGAAAATTATTTCCAGAAGATTTCAAATTTGCAACGCCTATCGATCAGTTACCACAAATGTAAAGTTAACAGAGTCCTTTATGTTTCTATGTATATTTTACCATGTTGAAACAATAGCTATCCATGTTGAATAATTATCTCTGAATAATTTGACCTATAATTACAGTATACATTCCTAAATAATCTATGAAACATTGGTATTATCTATTTATTACATAATTACTGTATTTCAATTTTCTGTTTTATTCCGTTTCTGTAATGCAGATATTCGCAGAACTATAGTAAGTATTATTGTTGTAAAACGGGTCGAATGTAAAAATAAAATTCGTTCTATTATAATTGGCACGTTTCAACATGTTAAAATTTAGAAAATCGGGCGAGATTAGACCATTTATATTTGATACCAAAAAGTATATTGACTATTGAACTTCTTATAACGCGTTTGAAAATTAAGATCACATTGACATTGATTTGTTTTCTCCGAGACTCTTAATTTGTTTAAAATTACCGCAGTACAATAACTTTGTTTACGTTGAACATGCAACTGTTAGAAGCGATGAAGACTAAATATAAAATGTAATACAGATTAATTTGAAAGTACCACACAATATAATTGTGTAATATACATTCTGTGATACTTTTACAAAATGCAAATTAGTCAAAAGTGTGCAATTAGCGGATACGATCGAAAGTCGAACGACAATAGACTTCTTCCACATTAAATACATACATGTACATATTTTATTTCCCGCGAGAAACTTGTGTAAAATATTAGGTAAAAATTTCTAAAAAGATCTTCGAATTTAAATTATGTCAACTATTCGTATATGTATTTTTCTTTTGCAATTTCCCACCTAAAATTGGGGGAAAAAGGGAAGAGCATCTATCAAACATTAAACATCATTAAACTGACAGATATACCGCAATGTAACATTTTTACAAGAGCAATAACAATAAAGAATATTTTTTCATCTGTACTAGCTAACGAAAAAATTAATTATTTCTAATGCCAAGAAATTAAACAATACAGTGCATACTAAACAAAAGTTTGTATTATTTTGCATATAGAAGTTAACTGTGCATACATCATTTAATCTGTACGCCACGTGGTGCAATAAAAATAAATATTGTTACGATTAATAAAATGGATCTTTCAAAACCTCATTTTACATGTGTTTATACTCTTGTGTCAGCTGGCATGCTACCTAATGTCATTTGCCAAACTTGCAATTAGATGCTCTCCTAACCTTCATATAATAAATTAGTAACATTTATGCGATAATATTTGATATACATATACATACATATATACCTGTATGTTTAACTAGAAATGATTTTATACATATCGAAAATTATCGCGATTTAGTGTGCCCTAGCCCATCTTTGGCTTTGCACAAGAGTAGGGTACGATTTAATGTTTAATTCGTAGTGGGGACTTGACGGTTCTCGGTGGAGAAAGGGTTCGCTGTCACTGTGTACGATAATATAACCTACATAATATTCGGTGCCAAAGCATATACAAACAAAAGTTGAATTCTGTGAAAGTGGAGGGTGAACACGAATACTAAGTATTTCGTTTCTTATTCTCACCATTGAACGTTAAAAAAAATGAATTCAGTTCCTCCCACTAAACCCCCCAGGGGTATCAAACCGACCAAAGAAACGGTACGCTTTGTATATCTGCTACTATAGATCTTTAACGATTACTTTGTTCTATTTTTCATTGATTGTCCCCTGTTCCCCAGAGTGGTTTACTGATTTCTGTGATTCGTGCATTATCTGCAAGCGAAACTAACGAGCAACGCGAGATAGAAAAGGCAAAGCTCGAGAAAGAATACAAGAAGAGCGATCAGAGGCTTGACGAATTGGTGTCGTTACACGACCAAGATCTCATGCAAGTGATGAAAGTAAGTATTTGCGGGTATAGCTGATGAAACAGTCTGTCGGTTTTAATAATGCTTTCTTATTTATCGCCGTAGATATTCAGCGCTTTGTCAGAGAAGGTGACAGCGGCGCGAGAGAAAATCCACGCAGTTAAGGAGAATTTGAACGCGTGCAAACAGTTGTTGAGGTGTAAGCGAGAAGAGTTGTTAAATTTATGGCTGGAGGGTATTGAACACAAACACGTGCTACACCTTTTAAAAGATGTGTAAGTTAATTATTATAGTGAAACTCTTCGAAGAGAACATTTCATTCATATAATTTCAGAATTGAAACTAAAGTTCTGAAAATTTTTAGGACCCCGGACTCTTGTACTAAGATGCTACCATTAACGGAGCAAGATGCACTATCGGTACCTGCTTCATACAACGCAGCATCGGATTGATAATTACTTGTCTACTCGTAAATAGTTATAAGTAAATTGTAATTGAATTATTTTGTATTTATAAATAAGATGTAAAAGTTCTATAATATTAATAAAACTGAATTACAAATTTTTATTACAACGAAGTAATTATTTCTATTCGCCCTTCTCAAAATAAAAATAAAAATACACAGGGTGTTCAGTCTAAAAGAATGTCCACCATTTTTTAGGCCTCTCCAATAATCTCGCAAATCCGATTTTATATTTCCCCGCCGAAAAAACGCTTCGGAAACAACTGAAATTGTTGGTCACATTTAAAACATGATACCCCTTTAAGCATTACAATACGAATGACCAGCTTCGTACTTAGGCATTTTTCAAATTCATTGAATGCGCGTCAATTATATTTCAATCAATTCATCATCTTTTATCAGTCATTGGTTCGTAGGTGCATGGTGCACGTGTCATTTTGCAAAGTATTCCTGTTTGCCAAGAGTTCCATTATTTATGCGACTGTTTAATATTGGAATTATTCTCAAGGCGCATGCAAGCATTACAACCTGCCGATAACGTTTCCCCTTATTCAGTGAAACCAGTAACCTTTCAAGACGTACATCGTAAGTACTTGAAATATAATATACTGGGTTATATTGCTAACAATACACCATTCTTATTACTACGCCAAGTAATTGTTGCCCGTAAATTTTGTATTCGTAAAACATCATTTAAGAATTGGAGGAATTTGAAGAATTTTTCGTAAAATTTTAATGCCATCAGAAACGCTTTGCACAGTAAATTTAATATTTCGCAAGGCATTTTCAGTTGCTGCTAGCAGTGATGTGTAAGCATTTCCCACCCGTGTTTCCTCTAGTAATGTCTATAATTCGCGAGCTTATTGTGTTGGTTCCGGGGAAGATTTAAATAGAAAGCATTTACTTGTTGCAGGTAGAGATGGGTACGTTGGAATTAAAACAAACTTTGAGCGGACATAGAGGAAAGGTGTGGAATGTTTGCTGGCATCCAAAGGGCACATGCCTGGCGTCTTGCGGCGAAGACAAGAGAATTATAATATGGGGCGCGCAGGATCCCAAATGGGTTGTAAAAACTATCCTCACCGAAGGGCACACTAGAACCATCAGGGAGATTGCGTGGTCCCCTTGTGGAAATTATATCGCGTCTGCTAGCTTCGATACAACCACTGCTATATGGGATAAGAAATCAGGGGAGTTTGAGTGTAACGCAACGTTAGAAGGACACGAGAACGAAGTGAAGAGCGTTAGTTGGTGTTGCAATGGCCAATTATTGGCCACTTGTAGTAGGGACAAGTCTGTGTGGATATGGGAGGTAAATGACGATGAATACGAATGCACTGGTGTTATTACTGGTCATACGCAAGATGTGAAAAAGGTAAGTGTATATATTTTGTATTGATATGTTTAGAATGTTGTTATTATGATTTATTATCATCGCTATCATTCAATTATTCCAACCATATATAAAGGATTTGTATCTGGTGTACACATTCGAACCATTTTAGGTAAGGTGGCATCCAGACGAAGAGATTGTGGCATCGGCAAGTTACGACAACACCGTGAAAATCTTCAAGGAGGACAAAATAGACAACGACTGGTCGTGCATCGCAACGCTGTCGTCTCACACATCAACGGTTTGGAGTCTCACATGGGATAAAACGGGTAATCGTATCGCGACCTGTAGCGATGATCTAACAGTGAAGATATGGCAAGAATACAAACCTGGTAATGAACCGGGTGTTGTCGCGACAAACAATGAATCGGTTTGGAAGTGTGTGTGTACGATATCTGGTTATCATACCAGGACAATCTATGATATCGATTGGTGTAAAACGACTGGTTTATTAGTGACTGCATGCGGTGATGACATTATTAGAATATTTAAGGAGGACGACGATTCGGATCTTCATCAACCTACATTTACCATGGTTTGCTCCATGGACAATGCACACACGCAAGATGTAAACTGTGTGCAGTGGAATCCCACTGTTCCCGGGCAACTAGCGTCGGCTAGCGACGATGGCTTAGTCAAAATTTGGTTTTATAACGAATAACAATTGTTACTAATTGTAGTTCTATCTTTTCATAATAAACGTACTTAAAACATGAACAATCATTTTGTTGTACTGTTCTGTAAATGAATGCTATACGTCTAAACTGTGCTACACGGGTGTAATTGCAAGTTTAAGCTAACTATTCTTCCGTTCTAGATTGTTACAGATGTTCAGACATTTCACTGGATTGAAACAGAATTATAAAATTCTAACTCTTAACGTCACATTCATACGCAAAGCATTTTGCACAATGAGCGATATAAGGCCCAATGCTGATGGAGGAGTACCTTTAACCGACGTTGTGAATGCCCTAGAAAAGTTTGCACCCTTGTCACTAGCAGATTCATGGGACAACGTTGGATTACTCGTTGAACCTACAGAAGAGAAATTAGTTTCTCATATTCTTCTTACAAACGATTTAACAGAAGACGTTATGGAGGAAGCTATAGACTTAAAAACGGACATGATCATTTCTTATCATCCACTGATATTTGCACCTATGAAGTCCGTAACGACTCGATCATGGAAGGTTTGGAGAACTTTCTTAATTCAAGACATGAAACGTGTTTTACAAAAATGTTTCCTTTTCAGGAGAAAATCGTTGCCAAATGTTTAGAAAATAAAATAGCTGTATACTGTCCACATACTACTTTCGATTGCGTAAGAGGTGGTGTGAATGATTGGTTGGCCTCGATGTTTGAAGATGGTAAATTCAAAATGCAATGTATTCTAACACATTTATGAAGACTGTCTAACTAACGATATTGTATATGCAAGTAATGGACAACAGTCAACCCATACGAGCGAACGCAACCAATGACGATTATGGAATTGGACGAAAGGTTACATTAAAGAATCGACTATCTATCGAGGAAGTTGTACAAAGAGTCAAGGATCTTACTGATTTGACATACGTTCGATTGGCACGAGCCCGTCGAACAGGTATATAAATATCGCGATTAAAATTTGTTGTCCATTGTTGATTCGAAGTGCAGTAATATATATACATGTTTAACTTGCAGACGGTTTTGTGAACACTATTGCTCTTTGCGCTGGATCGGGAGCATCTTTTTTAAAGAATGTGCCTGCAGACTTGTATCTTACAGGCGAAATGTTGCACCATGATGTTCTTGACGCTGTGCATAAAGGAACAAACGTGATATTAACAAATCATTCTGACTCTGAACGTGGTTTCTTACAGAATTTTGCATTTACCTTGAGGGATATGTTGAACAAACCTGTAATGGTGCGCATGTCCAAGAAAGATACAGATCCCCTGAAAACCGTTTAATTCTTCGTGAATTATTACATTAAAACGAGATATATGTTACTCGTGATCGAATTTTTTATTATTACCATGTATTATAATCTATCCGTTCGATTTAGGGATTGAGAAATTTTTATTTCAGCTTGGTAAAGTTTAAAGAGACATAAGGGAGGATGGGTACATAAAAGAATCATCATGTATTGCGGTTGAAACAAAATCATTTTTACAGCTATAACAGAAAATTGCATTTATGCTCTCTGTGTATAACGCGCTTAAACTACATTGCAATTAGTCTTTGAACATGTGTAACCATTATTAGAATCGATTTCCCATAATTTGATTATTGAAATACATTTTTCCACTTGCACCGTCATTCGTCCGTTTCGTATATCCACATTCATCCCAAAAATTCACGCACGATGGTTACGAAGAGAAACATGACTTTAACAATGTACGTTTACATAACTGGCGCTTATTGGAAACTTATAACTAAATAAAATATAACAGTCGTTATTCTGGTCCGATTAAGAACAATTTCAATTTTGGGTCCATGCGTCCAATTTCCTTTTCCTTTCCTAGGATTTCCATTTCTATTTTTCTTCTTTGGCCTTCAACTTGTGTTTCGCCTAACGATAGACAAACGTGAGTTGGATAACTCGATTTCTGTAAATTGTTCGATGATGGTAAAGTTATGCATGATTGTAATACCCGATCATTCATCTTCCCTTCTATTACGTTGCCCTGAATACGTACGCGCGTACACTGACGATGAGATGCTTTTTTAATACACATGGAACACTTTATAAATTGCGATTCTCTATGTCACCGGAAGTGGTGTGGAAGTATACCCTGAGCTCAGGATGCCCAAAAATGTGGATCGTGCGTCAGCCATTTTCAAGAGTATTGCAGAACAGATAACGTGAAACTTAAAACATAGTAGGTACTATATATTATAGATTAATAATATATGTATAATATCTCTTCCTCTCCTAGTTGTTTGGTTTTCTTGTCCATATTAATACGTTTTGAGTTTAACGTTTTCTATACTGCGTCAACGGATTGGTTTCTTTTAACGCTAACATCGTTGCGTTTCAATCACCCAAATCGGGACTATATTCTTATTAGAAATTCTGTCTTGGCTCCCCTCGAAAATCCTCTACAATCGATACTATTTATTATGTTTAAAAAAATATCAGTACAAGTACAAGCAATCTACCGAATTTTAGCGTAATAATACTTAACAACCGATCGATGCATCGATCGAATTTCAATGTTTTATATCACCATGAATTTTTAAGTACGGTGGTTCGTTTCGTCCGCAAGAATCATAACGTCGAATCTGTTCTAATATGAACATAGTCCAATATACGTTTCGAGTTGCCATCGAAAAATCGTTCGTCCATTTATTAGATATTCTCGTTATTCTGTTAGACGAAAACGCAATAAGGAAAAAAGAGCAGCTGCCGTAACTATATTTTTTTCACAAATAAATATTATCGCCTCTCCATTATCACTGTTTCTTCCGGCGCGAAATATTTTCGTATTCCAACTCGATAGACGATTCGACGAGTATCTAGATCGAATACGAATATAACGGGCATTTATTTCGCGAGTCCAATCTGTACACCAATGTACACGCTAAAGGACGATTTTTTTTACGCTTCCTCTTCTGTTATCAGCCGTTTTACGAAGCAAATAAATTCTCTTGGCGATTCAGAACGTATAACACAGCATATGTATATACCATATATATACATATAGTAGGTGCATTGTTTATAACAGAATAATTAAAAATCTTAGTCACATCTCAACAGTAATTCATACACCTTCTTTGGCAAGTACAATGTATTGTCTTACAACCGTAACACAGCAAATAAAATCGTATTCTTTTCAGCGTTAAACGGTTCATATTTAACAGAAGATTATATTACCATTGCCATTTTGTTTATTTATTTATTATTATTATTATTTCTTCCTTTTCTTCTGAAAAACAAGGTGCTCCAGAATAGAAAGATTCATTCGCGTTAATCGTGTTGCCAATAGGGTTGGCAAGTATTCCTTAATACAATTACACAGGTGACTAGATTATGAACACCGTCATATTTTTAACGGACCGCTCGAAAGAAATCAATCTTTGTTCACCGAAATACAATTTTTTGTCTGTTATCCGAACAATGACGGCCAATAAAATATTTATACTTAATTTCATCCTCTTTCAGCCCTGCTGTTACAAATTAATCAATTTTTTGATCTTTTGTTTCTGGAACACCCTGACGTCGATCCTTACATCTTTACTTCGTTACAACAGATTACTTTTTCCCTTATAATACATTCAGCAGCCGTTGTGCCGCAATATGGTCCAATTCCACCTTTCACCATTCGTTTTTTCCCGCCTCCGTTCTTTTAGGTATATCCTCACAGATTCCCTTTTCACGTTCACGTTTCTCGATCCAATAAGATCACTTTACCGTTCCATTTTTCACTGGTATCGTTTTAATATGGTTCGTATACTTTCAAGATGGTTGTCTCCTCCTCCACACCAGCCATTTTTCCTATCAATTGTTCGATTTTCCAGAAGCCGGCTACCAGTGACGTATTCAATTCATTCTGAAACACGTGAATAATCTGTATTAAAACGAAACAAAAAGATAATTAAAAAAGAAAAAATTTCTTTTACACCATTTTATATTGGTTCGATTAGATCAGAATCGATTTACAATCTACTTTATTAGACGAGCATTACGGAACCATTGATGTTAACTGCGTGCACAGAGTTCCTTACGGGAAGAGGTCCCAAAGGTGCGAATCTCACTTTTTAATGAACTCTAGCACGTCCATAATAGCATTTTAAATATGCATGATTTATGAAGCACGATGCATTAGCGGGCAATTAACGTTACAAAGTTTTAAAGAGATTTCGTTGGAGCAAACCCCTGGGCCCCGTCCACCTCTGTCGTTTGGGGACATCACCTGTTCCTGACTAAGTCATTATAAATTAACGTCGAGCCATTTATTTAATACATATTTGAAAAATTAATGTTACCATCAATGATTCGATGAAAACTGTACAATGGATCGTCGATAGAGTATTTCATTCTAATTATAAGATAAGTATTACAGAATCTTCTAGCTACCACAATACAAAGAAAAGTAAGAATAAGTTCTTTTTCTAGTAAAAGCTACTACGATAACAGTTTCATACTTTCAATAAGTATAGCAATGAATCGATAGATATCCATATCGAATTACTTCGTATTTAAATGATTATGTTTAACAAACAGTAAATGTTTAATTCACAGTACGAAAGAATTATCGCAACGCTATGTTTAAATAATCGTGCCTCGCAGAGGCAGTAATATTCTTGCAATCACGTAGCGCCTGTTCGTCGTAACTTCGCCATTAAATTACAAACTCCATGCAGATTCGATTCGTAGCTTCGCGTCTCTGCTCGGCAGACATTCAGTCAAAAATCAAATTTTACGCGTGACAACATAAGTCTCTCCAGAACGTTTCCACGGTTGACTGGTTAGGGGGGAAATTTACCGATGAATATCCGAAATGAGTATTTCGTGATCCCACGACGGTGCCAGGTTCAATAACGATGATTGAGGAAGGCCAGTAGGGTCGTCGAGATCATTACGAACGGCAGATTCGCCAGCCTCAGTTGGCCACCGTGTTGCATCGCCGCTGGATGTTCCCCTGTCGAACAATGATTAAAATTCAAATTGAATTCCGCTGTAGCATCCGTCGTCTTATTGGAATTGTTTCTCAGCTGCGCGTTGGTTGCATGCACGCAGGGGGTTCTGTTATTACTCGAATGGGAATTTTAGGAGTTCAAATTGCTTACAACCTCTTTAGAAAGAACGGCTTTGTATTTTTTGTTACGGTTCCCTTTTTTTTGTCTTTTTTTCTATCTGTAGAGTTTTATTGGAAAACTGGTAAAATCGACGGTATTTTGTTCCTGGCATTGTCCAAAGGTATTACATTTTTTCGGCCCGAATTGCGACAGAAAAATACGGAAAAATGGAAGTTTTTGATGGTTGGATAAACATGACAAAATTAAATGCAATTGCAATTTGTGATTGTACAGTGAAATATTTGTTGATATTTGTTGAATAGGAATAATTGTATATCTCTGAAGGTATTAGTTGAACGAGTTCGATTTTAGAGTTCTAAAATTGCGTCTCTACTGATGAAACAAAAATTCATTTTTATTATGTGTAAATCAGCGTGAATTATTGAATACATTTTATATTTATATGAGCAATGATTTTACATTTAAAAAATTTATTTGCGGTTTACGTACGGTGAAAATAAATATTCGCTAAGAAGAATATACATTATATAAAGAGCTCTCACATATTTTAGCAGAATAAATAAATATTATGGACCCCTGATTAGTAATGAAAATTCGCTACTTTTACTCGGCTATTGACTTAAGGGAGTAACGTAATAGGAAGTTTCTATACACAATCAGCCCTAGAATCGACTGTTAAGTTCTTGTTCACCCGTCAGAGGAATCCCTGTATGCAGGGTCGCCTGGTAAATATTTGCTACGTTAATCTCGTCGACCTGTGGAAAACGGTATAGGAGGGAGCGGAAAAGTCACTCAACGAGAGTTTCATAAGTTAGGAAGTGCATACCATTCCATGGTGATGACTTTATGTTCCCTAACAGTGAACTGTTCTATCTATCTTATCTGTACCCATCTTTGCATCTTCTTGTTCAACAAAAGGAAATAAAAGAAATTGCTTGCACGGCCTGCTAATTCCATGATCAAGTATACTTTCTAATATTGCCATTGTTAAATTGCAAATGGGAAATAGTTACACGAACAGTTCGTGGTCTAATTTGAATCGAGATTGAAATAAATGGTGGGAGTTACTGATTCGCTGACGCTTGCAATCCTGAATGCCTGGAAATGAAATTAAACGGGGTACTTGGGACTTTGTGTACCCGATTTGCATCGCAAAATTTCAGCATCTGTGCAATATTCGTAATTTCGATTAACGTGAATTTCGATACTCCTTTATTTCCTTTGAACAAGACCACCATCTTGAATATTAGATTCCGCGATACTACGCAGAGAGCGTTTCCTGTGAATGGCAGGTCTCGAATTCGATATTCGGTACGAACGATCGATTCTGTTTCAACCTACATCGCGTCTCCTTTTATTGAACCGAACCAGAGATGCCGCTCCAACAAACAAGATTGTGAATCGTGTCCAGAGAATGGCTACCAAAAATGGTGATTTCAAAATGGTTGTTCTTTTTACAACGGTTACGAGATAGCCACAGAAGCGTGAGAGATTCCAATTTACTCTCCGATATTTACGGTACGACGCAGGGAAAAGAAAAAAAGGAAGAAAAACCTTTGAAGGGAAAACTTCCCCTATTTTCACGCGAGACACACGGCTGATTCAGTCATCCCGTTATCAGTGTGCATGTACCTGAACCACATGTATCGTTACGAGAATTTAAAACGGCCTTCAATAGCCTCTTTCCACACTCGTAGTTCTTTATACTCGCTTAAAGAACCTTCCAACCACACCTTTAAGAAAAAAGCGTATCATCCCTTTCAAGGAAAAGTGATCTTCATCCGTCTTAAGCAGTTTTGTATCTACAAAGAAAGTTCTTCCGCTATACACGATGGCCTCTTGTGTGTCCTGCGATTTTCTCCAGTGTTATTCTGATTCCTTCGAGCGCGGATGCATTAGCGCGACAATGCTTGTTGTAGTCTATGAAAAAGATTTCGCTTGTTTCGAAACGGCTAAACTGTTTTCCTCCGCCGTTTAATATCGCCAACACCATCAATTTTATCTCTATCCTCCAAATGAAGAAGCAGGGTAAAATAACAATGCTTCCAATTAGCACAGACCCCTTCACCGTACCCCCAAAAATATATGTAATATGTACCATCGAACGTGAGAATATACTCGATAAAAAGAAACGAGTAAATGCAAAATTTATAGAGTGCCATCCACAAATGGATTCCTTTTGCCGAGGGAAACTCTAGAAACTCCAGAGATTAGGTTGGAAAACGATCCGCAGGGAAAACCTGTGCCGTGATATACGCGACGCCTACGTGACAAAACTTGCGTGACAAGATTGCAAAAGTGGCCTGTTACTTCTAATACAATTCCTAGATGGCGTGAACAGTCTTGACCGAGCAAAATCTTCAAACCACGAGAGGAAAGAGGGATAGAGAGCGGACCGTGTACTATAGGCCAAGCCTTGTGTGTATATCGATTTTATGATAAACCAGGGAAGCACGGGACCCGGTCGCCGATAGACGTTTATCTTTCTCTGTCAGACATATCCTGCCGCTTCCCTAATCCGGAATTCCACTTCCTGAAGGCTATCTATACGGCAGTATGGTTTTGCAGCGGAGGGTCGGCGGCTGTAACAATAGCTGAGCTCAGCACGGCGCCCCGTATACTCGGGGAAATCACTTTAATTACTCTTCTCGCTCTCGGCCGAATGCTTTTTGTTAAGACCGTTATCTTCAGGCGAGAACGATCGGGATTCATTCGTTTTCTTAACGCGGTCAAAACCCGCCGTGAAGCGACCTAACCCTTGCGCACCGTACAATATTATGAAATACTGCACGGTCCGCCTCTCTCTCTCCCTCTCTCCCTCTTCCTTTTCTGATTCAGCACTATGAAAGTAGGTGAAGGGAGAGAAGGGCGGCAAGTTTTGCAGTACGGTTACGACAACGGAAGCGGTTTTTCGACGAGAATTAATTAACGAGCTAGTTAATGGAAACTTGTGGAGATCTTTCTTTTTCCCCCTCTTTGCCACGCAGTCTGTGTATATCTTTCTCCGCTTTTCGCTCGAATCTGTTGCCACTCTGTAGACAGAGGTCTTGGCTAATTCGTTTTCAACAATTCGAAAATACGGGTCGCTGTTACGATCGAGGGATTCTTAACTAATTGTAAAGTAAATAGAAAAGCAGCGATTGAGAGACGATTATGTATGGAGGGTGGGCTGTGTATTTGTATACATATATGTATACATCGCGGGTTATCAATTACGATGTAAAACTGTGTCGAGAGTATTTGAGCAATCGTTCTGACCGGAAGAACGGCCATGTAAGAAGGGAAGGGTGGTGGATAAAATCTTGAGACGGATAGAGGGTGATACAGAGCCACGATTTGTATTTTTTATCCCTTCTTTGGGTAGGGCGTACTGCTGGATGTTATATAATCGGTATATACGTGGAATTTCATTTAAGTCCGTGGAAAAGAAATGACGGTCCCTGGAGGTCTGGGCTTTTTAATTGCTGGAGCGGTTCTTTTCCTGAATATTTTGAAAATTAACCAGGCGAGGAAAGCAATGGAATAATTGAAATGGCGAATTAGTTGATCGTCCTCTTTTTTATAGCCGTCGTTTACGAAAATACGTCATAACTGTTCCCGTACCCATTAGCAATATTTTATACAGAGTACGGTACTACGTCTTGGTACGTTTATTTCCCAGGGTTCCTCGAAATATGATACGTACCGAGCAGAACGATGGAAACCGGGGGAAAGAATAAGAAGACGGCTTTAGACGATAAAGTTAGCCGCATCTACTCGACGTTACATTATATTATATAAAGTGGAAGCATCTAAATAACTCAGTTGTTTTTATGGGCATAGGAGGAAACTCTTCAGAGTGAAATTGCATTGTTCGAGAGTGTAGCTTATTTTTATACTTGTTTCGCTTCTTTCCCTTCTCCATACCGCCGTAATAAGAGGCAACCACCGTAACACCGATGTTCTCATGGCTATTTGAAAAAAGTATACCGCCACTTCTTGCCGTATTCCGTGCAGGTGTTATTATATCTTTAAATATAATGTTGAGGTGCGTGGAGCGTCCGGGCACGCGGTGCATGTAAATCAATTTCGTTTCATTCTGAGAAATTCATACTTAAAGCCGGCCATTCAATTCTCGCGGGGGACAGTATCATCAGGGGGGTTAATTTAATTCTCCGACTATTTTAACTTGAAAATCTCTTTCTCGGTCGACTCAATTAGGAAAAGGACTGCCGTTGGACATTTTTGTTATCTTCCTTGGAGATGTAAGAATATAAATGAAATATTTAATTTTCGAATGGAATTTTAATTCTGTGCGTTTGATTCTAGGTATGGATATTTTAAACTTTGAACAATTCAATTGGAACGTATTTAAAGAATTTCGATATGTTCATCTACTTTACTAATTAATCATTTTTCACGTTATACAATCAGCTCCGGTTCTATTTTCACGTGTAATTTTTCGTTTCAGATTTACTCCGCCGAAGGCATTTCTTTATTAAAATTTCATTATTCCACGAAGGATGAAATATTTTTGTAACTTTTACGCTTCGCGTAATGTACGCGCTAATTAATAATGCATCGCAGGTTCCAGGTACACGCAGCATTTTTAATTATGCATTTATTACGTTTATTTCTCAAAGTAGAATGAAACGCGTTTTACCCATCGTTCATGTTCAGAACCACGAAAGCCGTGTTTATGCGAACAAACAATGAACAGCTTAAACTTTAGAAGCCACTTCGCGAGGACGCAGACAATTACGATAAGTAAGTAAAGTAATTATCACTGAACATCGCTGCGTTTAAGTCTATCACCTCCGTAACTATTATTTGTCTGACTAGATGCGAAGCAATTTAACGAGCCACGAATTTACCGCAAGCACATCTTCCATCATTTGGAGAAATTATTTTCAGATTAACGATGAACAGAGAGAAACGTCAGCCCATTGGCAAATCCACGTAGACATAATCAGATGTGTTCACGAATTATGTATTTTTCTATGCATATTATACTGTGTTTTTGTAATTTCCCTCTGCTTACCCCGAAACAATTATTCCTCTGCTGGTCATTTAAATAATTGAGAAGGATTTCCTGCACGAGTCTGGCAGCTTTTATTAAACTGCTTCGAAACCGGAAATTGAGGAGATCAAATAATTTCCATATTACCACAGTAGATGAAATGATACTAATATCGTGAAATCTACGATACACTCGTGTGCATAATAAATAACTATGCATCTTCCAACTGTTCAATCACGTTTATCTTCTAAATCAAATTAATCAACCAATCCAATTTACCATTGAAACCGTTGATAACACCATATTACTGTCAGCATCGCTCTAATAAAAGGCAAATATAATATTAACGTAAGACCGAGGATAGATGCAACCCAGACATCCCTGCACGAATTGCACGAATAAAATTGTTTATCCGAATTAATTTCCCCGTCCCCCATGCAAACGATTCTTCCCGTTCCATTTTAAGGAACCCATTAAACCAGACACACAGCCAGGAACATTTCTGCGAACTACCTCTAAACCGGAAGGAAGTGTAGCAGTCCAAGTAATTCCAGCGATAAAGAAGAATATAAAAAAAAGCTCCATAAAACTTAAGTCTCCCTCAAATACAAATGCACGCGATACATACATTCTCGTGCGTGCACGAGCCGGTCCCTCCAAACGAATCATTATTTTCAATCAACTGCCCCGAACTCATTGGCAAACGTTAAAACCTGAGAGCCGCCAAAGAATGAAACGTCTGGATTACCGTCGCGAAACCGGAAGCGAAGGAGAATCAAGCGATACGAATAACGTTAAAGAAGCAACACCGGCAGCCCGGAAATTTCAAGTTTCTCGCAAATGTATGTACATACCATTAAGCACGTGCACCAGGACAGTCTTTGTATTAGCGTTACTCGGATGGCAGGTATACCGTCCGCTATCTGCAGGCTGAGCACGCTGCACCAGGAGATACGACGTTGTAACTTCTCCCTTCTCGGTGATCACCGATACACCGCCCCTAGGACTGTCGTAGTTGATCACCTATATCGGGACAGACATAAAAAAAGAAGAAAATGAATAGGCGAAATAAAGAAGGCGAGACTGACGCAAGTTTCGCCGGTCGAATCTTCGTCGCTGAATCTAGTTGGGCGAAAAAAAAGAGACAGCGACGATATATATTAGTCTCGTTCCCCTTTCTGTCTCTGTATAGACGGAGAGAAAGATATAGTCTTTCGCCCCCTTGCCACTCTACCCCGTTATCCCGTCGTCCTACGGTATCCTCGGACGAACGAATTTATTTCGCCGAGAAAACCGAATTCCACGGAATTCGCTTATCCGCGGTTAATGGAATCTTCGGTTTTTCTCGAGGAGGAAAAGGAGGAAAAAAATTTGGAGGGTGGAACGTGAAATTCGTTCCTGGGAAACTGCGGCAAATATACGTGGGGGTGGCAAAAAATAGAAGAAGAATGTGGAGAGGGGAACGTGTGTATCGGTGTGTTGCATGTACCATACGCACGGATGAAGAGGAAAAAAATGATTTTACAAAAACGCTTCCACGTCGTGGCACGATTTTAGTGGAGTAAGAGAGTTTCAATCGGGCGGGTTTTGTACAATTCGTGATTGAAATTTTGGATGAGACGTTTCTTTGGAAGTAGTTTGCTTTAATTGAAATAAAGTGTGAATTGAGAATACAAGAATTATCATTTCTGGGATAGGAACGAGTGATTTAAAATACAAGTGTGTATGTTTCGTTTTGATTCACAATACAAAGGTATTGCAATGTGTTCGCCCCCAAATATCTATGTTAGTCTTATGATATATATTTCTGTATTACTCTTATTATCTAGTAGTCACCTAAGGACTCATGTATACTAATATAACTACTTGAGTAATATAACTACTGAGTAAGTATAACTGCTTGATTTCGAAAACCCTTTAAAAACCCAAGGTTTTCCCTAAAACCTACCCTAAACCCTTAAAAACCCAACTCGAGCTCAGATCACACAAGAAAAGTTAACTGTCAAAGTCACAGTCCAAAATTTAAACTCTAAGTGATAATAAAACCTCTTGAAAAACCGAAATTTGGAAGTTAAATTTTTTCTGTGTCCATTACAGTATAAAATTACGTAAAAGCAGAAAAATAACGATAAAGATTTCATAAGAAAATCCCCAATAAGCTTCTAAGCAAATGATTAATCTATTAATTGATCCTGCACTGGCCCCAAAAAACTTATCAACTCGAAACTGTCGCTTCGCAGAGACGTGTACCTAATCGTCCCTCTGAAATATTTCCTAACTACATTCGCAGGGTAATTAAACTTAAAACGCACCTGCGTTTTAAAAAGAAATTGCCTTAAAAAGCGTGCTTACTCCGGTAAGAAAAAAAGGTCGCGAAAACTGTTATATTCTTCCGCTTGTTTATTTTGCCTCTTTAGGTGTACGTAACCCTTTAACATCTCCTGGGACCCTTTTCGTTCCACTTCTTGCTGCCACGTTCCCTTCCCTCCGGTATTGTTTGTTCCCTCTTACACGCGCACGACGGTGGCCGGGTAAAATAAAATTAAACGCCAACCGCGTCGAATTCGAGACGTTTTAATGAAATCGTGTTCCGCGTGCACGTACGCGTACACAAGGTTGTCCCCGGAATTCGAATTGAATTGTTAATAAGCGTCCCATTAGCATAAACTATCCGCGATCATCGTACGAATGTTTGGGCCGCGATTTACAGGAGGGTACCTCGATACGTTTATGAAAACCGTTCTATTGAAGCGTGCACGATTTACACTTGAACGTGGAAGAATTTAAATTTATTTATTTAATATTGAACGTGTACTGCATACTTGGGAGGGAGAATGTGATAAGCATATGACGACAATAATAATAAATGGATATATTTTGCCTTTTTTTTTAAAGTGGGGATGAATGAAAAATAATATTATCATATTTCATGTTTGTTTGATATTATTATAAAGCAAAATATTTTTATAATTACTATTATTATTCTCATTAGATGTTTATTCCACATATGACAAAGGGGCAATGAAACGACGCTGTGGAAACTAATATAATAAAGAAAATAGTATGTATGTGTACTGCATACTTAGTAGGGAGAAGGTAATAAGCTTATGACGACAATAATAATAAATGGAATATATTTTTCCTCTTTTTTTAAAGTGAGGATGAAAAATAATATTATCATATTTCATGTTTGTTTGATATTATTATAAAGCAAAATATTTTGTTATTACTATTATTATTCTCATTAGATGTTTACTCCACATATGACAAAGGGGCAATGAAACGACGCTGTGGAAACTAATATAATAAAGAAAATAGTAATTAAGGGAACAAAGGGGAGATCAAAAACTGAACCCTTTTTACGTCACGCTTGTTGAAAATGAATGAACGAAAGTAACTGACACAGCATTGACATCAGAGGACCACATTTCTGACACACTGAACTACCTCAAAGAAACTCAGCTCCACGGTAAAATATAACCAAAGGATAATAATTTGAAATTGTCGCTAATGACCCCGGTGTCGATTCGACGGTAAATTTTAATGAACGAACATAAAATATTTAATAAATATTAAATCAACCCCTGTGGAATGAGCAATTAATCGTTCCACACGTTTTTATAACTCACAGTGAGTCACACTTTCACTTTCACACACTCACACTTTCTGTCACGATTACACGGGAGCACGAGGACGTATTACCAATTTATCAGAACGAATTACATACATAGCGTTACAAAGGGGGACGTTCCCGTTCGTTTCGAGATACATACTCCTCAAACACCGTGAGCAATATTTGACGTCGGCATGCAAACACTTTGCGAACGTATGTACGTCCCTCGATAACGAACAAAGTGACCCTGCGACCAACACAAAACGGGGTACAAGGAAACCGACATAAAACTCTGATGCTTGCTTAACTCCGTAACATTCCGGTGCAAATATGGAGAACGGATCGACCCTTCGCCCACGATGTACAATTTGTATAAATCGCTCCGCGAACGTTATGTGTCTTTCATGAAAATTCACGGAACGTTCTGGACAAAATTTTTTCCTTTCCACCGAACGTTCTCGTTTCGTTCGCAGATTAATGGTGGCACGTGTCTGTTCTGACAAATTCATCGACGGGTGAATAAATTGTTACGGGGGGAAATGAATAGATTTTACGTTTACAATTTGCATTGAATAACGAAACGAAAATAAATTTTGGCCGAATCGGAGGAATTGATTTGCTATTGCGGTCGCGTTGCTTGGATGTTTGAATCGATAAGAAATGCGAGACTGTATATGTATAATTGTTTTTTTTCTTCATTAATGTTTAACGTCGCATCGACACCAGAATAATTTCAAATTATTATCCTTTGGTTATATTTTGTCATAGAGCTGGCTTTCTTTGAGGTAGTTTAGTGTGTGAGAAATGTGGTCCTCTGATGTTAATGCGGAGTCAGGTTTTAATTTGTATTTGAGCCTTTGAGATCCATATTTCCGGCATTCGTGCGGCAGATGTTTGGTGGATATTATAGTCTGGTTACATGTAGAGCAAGTTGGAGGTTCTGTCTTTTTTAGGTGGTTTTCATGTGTGATCTTTGTGCAGTCTATTTCTTACAATTACTTATTTTTATTATCTCTGGTTTGAATCAATTTTTATATAACTTTTAACTGCATCATGTACTATCGTTTCTACTTTTCACAATTACTCGTGTTTCTTTATTTCATTCCACTATTCGTTCCTTGTAATTTATCAATTACATTCAATTACACGAGTACGTGTTTGTCTTCTTCGTATTTAACCGCCACCCCAGGGCTTCAAATGTTCCCCAATGTTTAAATACGTTCCCCAGTGAATGGTTTCAAATTGAGATATTTTAGATGGTTTTTTTTCCAACAAATTTCCCTCGTTGTAACGTTAATGGGCATGTTTTGCGTGATAGAGGAAGTTAACACGAGCATGGATGATTCATAACGGAGTTGCGTTGACTCGAACCACTTTTCTTGTTCCAAACTATCCTCTTCCAAAAGTTCGCCCATTAAAACCGGAAGTGGCCAGTATAAACAAGTGATTTTAAATGCAGCCGCCAGTTTAGTGGGCAGGTCAAGCAACAGACCATTGACGACCTCTATCCATTTACGAGGAAACTGCTCGTTTTAGGGGTGATTTAGCTGAATCGTTTAAAGGGGCCAGATAAGCAGCGGAATTAAGGCACTTTTACTATCTCCCTAAAAAAGAAGAAACGCTTGGAAGCATTGCACTACGTTGAACAGTTTGTCAGCATTCTAATTCTAGTACGTACGATAATTTCATAGTCATTCAGGATTTCCTGATTTCTCTGAATATTTTAATCTGTTTGTGAACCAACGGATGCGATGCTTTATTTCGAAGAAAATTCGACGCGTTTCTCTGTTGATTAAACGCTGTTCGAATATAATTCTGCAATATTATGATAACAATAATTAATAAATCGCAGACGTGGAATTTTTGCAATTGGTTGCAAAAACCAATTAAGCAGCGCGTATATGAATACACCCGCATACCCCGCACTGATCTGCAATAAGAGAAATAGAAATATTCATTCGAAAAATTCGATAAGCAATAAAACACCGATCAAATCCATCCCCGCGGTTCTAATTTCAGTAGCCCCAAACGGTTCCAGCGTACATTCTGTTCTTCGCCCTCGCCCCATCGGGGTCCAAAACGAATTCCATTCACAAATCCACACCCCAATTCTAATCACATCTACGCTTCGTCCCACAAAATCGCCTACTCATCTCTTTCACACTCAATTACGACACCATCGTCGTACACAGGGTGCAATAGATGAGGTTAGCCGAATAAATGTTGGTCACGTATTCCACTTATCTTAAGGGAAGAAGATTATACGAGCACAGGGTCAGACTTTCCTTTTTCTTTTCTTTCTGTTGTTGATATACAAAAATGCTATCTTTTTAATACCATGAAGATTTCAAGAATCTATTCAAGTATATATCCCACAGGTATTATAATTTTTCTAATTCAAGAATAATTGTGGCTTTCTATTTTTCTCATTGCTGAAGGTAAAATAAATTTCATCGAGATCCTTCGCTTTTTAATATGTCTTCTGACACACGTAGAGTTGAACTTATTAATCTTTCCTTTCAATTCCTTCTTCACTGAAATACTATTTCATCGTCACATATGTACATACGAATTAGTACCGGGAGGCCGGTAATTCGACTCCTTCTTAATTACCGAAAAATAATGATTTTCTTTCCCCTAATACACTAAAAAAAGCAACATGTTACCTATTGGATGTCAATACATCCAATACATATTCCCCCAAAAATATCTCGCATCGAGTTAATTCCATAAATAATTCAATACCTCAGTCTCTAAACCCAGCTTCTATTTTTTCTGTCCCCTAAAAAATGCAAGATAAAACAATTTATCTCCCTCCATTACTCCTCGTCCGATTTTTACACTTCCCTCATTCCCAGGTAGTCCCATAGCGAGTTGCAAATAATTGCAAGAAATTTTTGTGCATGCATCTCAACTAGGTCCTAACAAATACTTTTATATAAATTTCATCGGTCCCGCGAATATCCATCCCCCTCATAAACCATATTAAACTGGAACACAGGGGGAAATAGGGATTCGCGAAAAGGTATTTGTCAAAGAGTATAAATGCCTTGTAGCTGGAAGAACACTCTTCCAAAATATATAAACAGATTTGAGCCAGCTCCGCTCTGCAAAAAAATCTAGCACCCCAAACTATAAATAATTCAAAAAGAAATGGAATCGTTCCAAAGTGGGCATTTTTCCCCTCCTTTGAAGGTGTCTCAGCAAATTACCGGTGCCCTGCGGCAATCTTTAGTCTACATGTTGCGAGGTACATCGCGGTTCCTGAGGGTTCGGCTAAATCAGTTTATGACACGGTCAAACTAATGCTATTTTTGAGGTATACTTCTACCGGTATAAAACATCTGGCTGCCAGCCTTCGGATGGCACCGAATTCTAATAAGCTTAAAACACAATTATAGCCGCGACACAGCACTATCTCTCTTGCACCTTAATAGCAGCGACCCTGTCATAAAACTCGAGAAGTCCGAGCGGTCATACACAGGCATATCTGGCAGGCCTCGTGTCAACCCTCTGGAATTCCCCAACATCTCGCGGTGCACCCCCACACAGGGGTGGGCCTCTACCCCTCCTCGATACATACCACCTCGAGGTGCACACCCACACAGGGCTGGGCCTGTTCCCCTTCCAGTTACACATCGCGCCAAGGGCGCACTGGAAGGGAGGGCATCAACCCTTAAAAGACACTGACCAGCCCGTGCGGACATCATTATCTTTACTTATTCATATCTTTACTTAATCAATCATTATCACTATCATTACCAAAGTATTATAAACCATTCTCATTCACTACTACTACTAAGAATCAAGTTATCATAACCAGTAACCTTATACATTGGAGAACTCAATCAGAGAACTCTCCAAACCAGTGAAATATACGAAACTTATACCCAAACCAAAGAACTCATTCAATCCTCCACGAAATCGCAAAGAGCGTAGATATTCATTTGGAACATCTGAGTGGACGTCACCTCACGCTCGAAACACTACACATATAAGAAACTACGCCTAAAATTGTCTGCCTTTCGAAAGACTTCGAGAAATTGAATTTACTTCGTGTTTTTACGGTCTTTTTTCCTTTCATTTCCACCGTCCAAAGATCCGTACGATTACTCAAAATCCCCACAACGTCCTCGCCATACTGTACCCAGTACAGCGACGAGGATCAGGCGCACAGGTGAGGTGGAAAGGTAGTATCCCAGTTAAGTGTTCGAAGGATGATCCAGATTTTGCGTTCAACGGAGCCAACACAGACACGGCATCCATTATCGTTACTGCAACTTGGAACTTGGTCCAGGCGTCTCGGTCTCTCATGACTCCGGCTACAGACCCGTTCCACTTCGATCCTCCAACTGGTACCAGACCTCCTTGGTACACACGCCACGGTAACATTACGCAAATGTTATTATTCGACAGTGTTCCCAGCGATTCCAGTTTGCCTATTAACGCTGCTGCGCCAGCGTCGTTGGGTCCTCCCCTTAACCCCTTCGCTCCCTCAACCCAGCCATCACGCCCATCCCGATACTTTGGCTAATTCACGAGGAAATCGTAGGAGGCTGGGAAACGTCTCTGCTTACACGTGCCAGTAATTTTCCGAAGCGAGCTCCTTTTCGGGGTGTATTAAAGTTCGAGTCGGCTCGAAGTGCGACCTTTCAATGGGCGTTCGGGACAAAAATCGAGAAATGCATGTAGTGTTGAAATGATCGAGATTTCTATAGCGAGAAGGGTTAAAGGAGTAGCATGACGTAACATCGTCGTAACAATTACAGTGAATAATAAGAATTAGTGAGAAATAGTAAGGAATCAATAAGTAGTTGTTACATAACCGGACTCTGGATGGGAAAATTAATTGCTTCGATGGTTTGTGTACCAACGCGAACAAATTTTGCAATTGTCTCAAATTTGTTGGGGATTTTCTTTATAGCGTTTAAGCAATCCGTTTTCATTGTGGTAGATTGTAAATAGTTTTTGATATTACCGTTTTTAAGAATTAAGAACTGTCTTCTTACTCTGTTCCTTTTTATTTGATTATATTCTACTTTATTTTATTTTATTTTATTTCAATCGTTATTCTTTCCTGTATTTCTGTTTTTACTTTGTACTGTATGTGATACTATTACTCTCTCTCTGTGTGACACAATCCCTTGTGTACTAAAGGGTTCTCTACCTCGTTGATTAACGAAAATATATTATTATTCTTCTTCTTATTATTATTATTATAACGAAATATAAGTAAAACTTGAATATTATAAGAAATAAAAATTACATAAGGGAATGAACGGCATAAAGTTAACATACTGTTTTATTCCTGGATTTTGAACCACTGTGCGTCCGTTCAGTGAGCAGAAACTGGGTTTCGGCCTCTCCGAAAAATTAAATAACATGTAGCGTTGAAACTTTGTTGCAGAGAAAAATTTATATAACAATGTAGTACAACACATTGTGTATATAAAGCAACAAAAATTGCAGTATTTTTTGGGTTGTTACTTTTCAAAATGAACTTTAACAAATACCATAACAAATTTTGCATTGAAAATTAAAATGTGGCGTAGCGTTTATGAAGATTCCCATGTTTAACGTAGAACAAACAATATTACGAAAAAGAACGAGTGATGCACGAGTAATCTAATTTTGAATACTAAACGTACCGGTACTTTACACGTACCTGTTCTTACCATAAGGGTTCGTGAAACTCACCCATTGTGAAATAAAAGTATACTAAGTGAACTAAGTATATTTTTTTGTCAATTTAACCCTCTATGGACCGAATTTTTGTTTTAACTCCAAAAAAATTGTGGGAACGAAAAATCAGAAATTATAAACCTATATATGATGCAAATGAAAACAAATTTTTATATATTCACTATGTGAATTTCAAGTCACACCGGCCTATAAAGTTTGCACTTCTGTGTATAATAATTCATATACGTGGAATTCCATAAAACAATTTGCATTTCGTGAATACTAGTATTGGTTGTGTTGGCAACGTAATAGAGTTAAGATTTGTGCGCAATCTCATGAAAAAAAGCTATAATTATTTTGTAAAATGTCGATAAATTAAAATGTGACCTGAAAGTTACACGAGCCCATAGAGGGTTAACGTAAATATCGAAAGGGGTCATCGACCCCGTTTGTTGCTTTATTCCTAGTGTTAACATTTCAGTTATTAATTATAAACAGATGACTATTGGCCGGTCCCCTATTGATTTTTTACACTGTCAATCGTCACGTTCGCATTCCTTACTGACCGATCAACGATTATTTTGATCAGAATTCTTTAAGATCAGAATTGAATCACGATCTCTTTACTTCTGCCCACTGGAGGCCGCACTGTGCGCCGTTGTTATGTAGAGAGTTCTGCACCGCGAGGGAGTATACGAAATTCAACTATTTACAGAATCGAAGGGAAATTAAGGAATACCGTAATTACTAACGATTACGAAACTTTATTAAACTTTTACAAAATCCGCACGTGAAGACGTTTCCCGACAAAAGACCTCGACTCCCGTTTTAGGAGCCCTTTTCTATATTGTCTTATCTTCCCCCCACTAACGCCACGTTGGACGGTCTGTCTCATCCAAATTTATATTTCTTTACTACTAGTTCTCTGTAACAACGTGGCACACGCGTTTACGCGCCGAGGAAGTCGCCGGCCCACCCTCGTAATAGAGAAAAGGTGCACGGTCGATGTTATTCCGCAATTAGCTGCGTTTCATGCAAATGAGCTCGAGCAGAGGATCGTCGGAAAGTTTCCCCGGCCGCCTCTCGCGAATTATTCTTAATCATCCTTTTGTAGCCGATTAGAGCGTCGGACGGTTCGCGATGGTATTTTCGTTTGCGACGCGTTCCTTCGCTTCTCTTTTCCCTAGCATCCCTTCTTGCCTCCCGCTTCTTTTCCCCGTCTTATATTCGGGACACGGGGGCGACGGGACGAGGGGTGGCTTCGACCGGACCCGCTTCTGCTTCCCCGAGCGGGAGAAATCATTCTCGAGTTTGCCGGTGAAAACGAGTGCGCAATTTATGGGGGAATTATCGCCGCTTCTTGCGACGAGCTGACGTTCTTTGCTTGGAAATCGTCGACGTTTTCTTTTTGCATGATCGCCCGTTTTACGTACATACATACATACGTGTTAGATATAAGTTTGTACGTGAAGATTATCTAGCGCGAGATTATAAACGACTGCAGTGTTCCAAGGTTCTGGGTTAAGTGGCATGGGGTTCATCACAGTCCTCTTACTGAAAGGCATAGCCTTCCCCACTTCGTGGCCAGATAATCCAGGAACAGGGATTCATTGACTTATTCATTCCTAATTCATTCACTTTCAAGGCATGCGATAAATTAGTGAATCCTAGGACATCCGGTAACTCAATGGTGTTGGGCCAGCAGCAATCGTCTGTCACCCAGCTTGACGATTCTTAAAATAGTCTTTGATCACACGTACATAGAACTGCGTCCCCATCATTTCCTTTATAGAGTTTAAGCAATCCGTTTTAATCGCGATAAATTGTAAGTAGTTATTAGTAGAATTAAGAACTATCTTCTTACTCTATCCTATTGTTTTTTGCTTTTTATTACATTCTACTTTATTTTATTTTATTTAAGTTGTTAATCTTTTCTGTATTTCTATTTTTACTTTAAACTGTACATGATACTATTATTCTCTGTGTGACACAATCCCCTGTATACTAAAGGGTTCTCTTGCCCGTTGATTCATGAAATATATGTAAAGGAAATATAGTTCCTTTAATTTAAATATGGTCACGTTCTTCCAAGCGCTAATAGAATAGAGGGAGTGAGAAGCGACAGGTAAAAACAAAAGGAGGATGTGCACGTGGAAAGCCACGCAGATTAATTATAATATTTAATATTAATAAAACTTAAGCAGGGATTAATAACATTAGGGAGCAATAACATTAAATGTCGTTTCTTCACTACAGGTAAAGACTTGATATATAATAGTATAATAATAAATAGGATAGTAAGTGTAAATAATGAAATATAATTTCTTCACTACAGAGAGAAACTCAGTTTCGTTATTGTTTAACCCAAGTTAACTCCCCAAATAATTAATAACACATTATATATATTATTATTATTATAAATTATACACAGGGTGCATAGTACGTACTTCGCCAGCCAATTGTATTTCTTCCTTAAAAAAATACACTAACGCAGACATACGTACATTGTTCCTCGGCTGGGCCATGGAAAATTGGTCCCGCGTAATATCGGAGGGAGATTTTCGAACCGTTTCGACCATCATCTAGCCTGGAGCTTTACCGATCTGCGAAAATGTTTTCTTATTTCCGTAGTCTTTGAACCTCGGACGAGGTTCGAGAAAATCACTCTGAACGTTGACCCCTCGGTATTCTTCACGAATGTACATACTCTGCGACGAAGATCTTGTTTAAGATCGTCCGTGCGACTCGATTTGAAATCTAATCAAAAATCCAGCAGCCGAGCGCGAAATTCTCGAAGAACATTAAATTAACAATTCATCAAGCGCCGATAAAGCTTCGCATCGAAAAGTTCCACCGGGCTAATTTAAGCCCGCGATATTTCTTACTCAATCAATTTCACGGGAATACAGCAATTTTCCTTCTTCGCAACCCTGATCGTCAGTTTATCTCGTTTCGCATTAAATGAAATGCGACCGAGGCGACAGATGATTCAATATACGTGCAAATGATCGTCGGAAAAAAGAATGGAACGATCGCACGAAATAGGGGGACGTATTATTTTCGGAGGGCTCCCGTGGAAATGGAATTTTCCACGGATTCGAGAGAATCGTATAACGCAGGGACGTGCACACCCAGAAGGGAGACAGAAAAAAGTGAGACCTTCTCCACTGGATATAAATTATGCATAGAGATGTTGTGAACATCTATCATCCGAGTGGCAGGGGAAAAGCAGGAAATCAGTGGAATGATATTTCTGCTGGCCGAGAAGTTTAGGATAGAAGCTGTTGGAAGAAAAAGTTGGCAAAGCAGTGAGAAAAGCGAAGGGAGAACATTCGAAACGCAGATTTCGTTGTAAATATTTTAGTTATATACACAGCGGACCATCATCGCTTCGGTATATGTGTTTATAATATTCTTTTGCACATCATTTTTTGTTGAGCCATGAATACATAGGTCCTTTTTCGTGGCGGGTCGTAGACGGTGTAAGATAATCGAATGAGAGGGTAGTCTCTCTATCTCGATTAGGTATTACTTATTACAATGATTTTGTAGGCGTGTGTATGTTCAAAGGTATTCTGTTTATTAACACTAGACCTACCAAGGGGGTCAACATGACTTGTTTCAGATTTCTTGCTTTAGAATGATTAATATATAGGTATCGTTGTAGCTATTTATGATGTGTTTTAATAAGACAGAATGACATCTCTATTTAATGTCCATTCAACGACTTTCGTGTTCATAATCTGTCTGACGTATGCTATCTGAATAATACCAAAATGTATCGGTAGTTCTAGTGTTAGACTTCATACACAGCGGACCATGAACGCTTCGGTATATGTGTTTATAATATTCTTTTGCACATCATTTTTTGTTGAGCCGTGAATACATAGGTCCTATTTCGTGGCGCGTCGTAGACAGTGTAAGATAATCGAATGAGAGGGTAGTCTCTGTTGGAATGTATCAGACAACGCTCATTATTTCATAAGCGGTGCCTTCTAACAAGTGTAAGTGAGGCGCGGTTAGATTTAGTTTGTACAGTTTTCCTTTCTTACACAAATATATGTCCTATATACTACACTTGTTCAAAAGCTGTAAAAGGGCGTGTGTACGTTAATAAAAACCTCTTTGTTAATCCATGTGAACCTGATTAGTTAATATAAATAACCATCTCGATTAGGTATTACTTATTACAATGATTTTGTAGGCGTGTATATGTTAAAAGGTGTTCGGTTTATTAAAACTGCGCTCTCTCGACCGTAGTCAATACAAGAATGCCTTTCCTTGGAAAAAGAGTTGGTCGTGAGGACGCCTACGTCACCATGGCCCTTTTTAACCATTTTAGGATTCGCCCCAAATGAAAACTACGCTAGACAAAGACAGGGTACATCAGCAAAATTCACTTGATCCGCCTTGGCGGAAAAAAAATTACAAATTGGAAAAGTGGCAGACCTCAGAACAAAAAGCTTAATATTTTAAAGAAAAATTGTACTTTCTTCCAGTAAAAGAAACGTTTATTTCCGTGATTTTAACTTTCTTTTAGGTTCATCCAGGAGACATTACTACCATTAATATGTGTACAAAATTTCAATCCGATCAGTTGAATAGTTTTTGAGTAATCGTGCACACCGATTTTCAACTTACAATTAGAGAAAAAGTAAGTTTCGAGAAAATCGCGTTTAAAGTTGCGGCAAGAGAAAAATATATGATTTTGTGACTTACTGGATAGTCTGCTATACCAGCACCGTACAATTCCACTAAAAATATCAATGTGTTTCGTATTCTATAGATTTCAAAGTAACTTTTTCAGCAATGAAAAGATATGACTTTTTTGACCACTCCCACATAGAGGTTCCCCCTTAAAGCGACCAACTGTCTTCTTGCAGGACGAATATGCTATAATTTCTAATAATTTAAAATACAGTCCACTCTCAATCGTTTTTCGACGAGCGTAATTTTCTTTGACCAACCACACTTTAACTCGGCAGTTTCATTTGAGCGTATTCGTACTCAACATTTTTGATCCGAGCTAGAACATTTGATTGGCAATTGGTTGGAGTAAATGAACCGTGCGATTCCAATATCGATGTATCGTACTGTTGGCTTGTTTTTGTTTATTTATGAAACGATATTCGAGTCGGTGAATAAACGATATGATTTGGGCAGCGTTGTTATTAATACATCCACTCCGATCGGTGGGAATTTTATCTTGCACTGTTTGAACTGGCTCCAATTATTCCTATTCGTGAATGTATCGTTAACAAACTCTAAATAAACAACCAGATGGAGTGAAATTATGTTTATTGTATCGTTTCCATATGTATAACAATTAATTAACCATTTATACACGTTTGTTACCGATGGCTCTTACTATTGATGATTCATTGAAAAATTAAAAAGGACTGACGAATATCGACTTCTTTTTTCTTTGGTTTATTTAGAAAATATCGTTGGTAATTACAGCCTGATATATCGAACATTAACGCTAGGTTTTCGAACCCGTCAATTTGAAGGCTGTCAGACTTTGAAAGCAAAAGTTTAATGACGCTCTATTAATATTAGCACAAGTAAATCAATTATATTTCATATTGGATTCAACGAATAAACTTTTCAAAGAAAACGCGAATTTTTATTGGCAATCGTTAACCCAAAGAAGTCGAAGTAACCCTAAGGAGAAACAATTCTCTATTTCATATTCCTACGCATAGGACGCTTTTTAGCTCCAACTCAATCTTTACTAGTCTCTTCGGGCAATAATTGTCACCAATCCATTGACTTGTTTAAATTGACTCCAAAGCATCTTTTGAGACCAAAACATTAAGACCTCTTTAAACATTATGTTAATAGAATTTGTATACACATACCGAGAGAACATGTCTAACTTACTACTGTTTTTATATAAAGGCTGCATGCCGTTAATAAATAAATAAATAAATTACCAATAAAATATTCCGGCCAATGCATCGCGGCGAATGAACACCGTGTGTCCGAAAAGTAATCGCAATCCATATTCCATAGATACAACTGACGTGTAATTATAATTTCTCTAGTCGTTGGCGATACGGATCACGCGCGAAATTCTATACTCGAAAGCCATAAGTAAATGTTATCAAACCAGCTATAAATTCCACCCCCTATCGATACAATCTCACCCTCCGCCGTTCTCCTACCGCCATCGGTATCTTCCTCTCTATATCATTTTCCGTGTAATGGTTCCGCTTAAATTCTAAAGGCCGTCTCCAGCGCTCCGCGGGATTAACCGTGTAATTTTTGCGAAACGAGAAGCTTAGACTGGATGGGACCCCGGCAGCGACGCCGCACGAAATCGTCGATGCGTGAATTTTCTCAGGCGAAAATATTCTCCAAAGGAAAGGGAGTACTGAGAAAGAGATGGCTGCGGCGGCTGCCAACAAATTTCTGGCCGGACAGTAATTTCAATGCTCCTCTTAAATAAAAATGAGTGGTATTACTTTTTGATTTAATAGAAGACTGCGATGGTTCCAGCTGCGCGATTAATTGTTATTTTTGAGAATCTTCTTCGTGAAAAAACAGAGATATGTTTTCAACGAAGATACATTTTGGTTGGAAATGTTTGGCAGCCGCTATGAACGCAGGTACACCATCGAATACTTTGCTCAATTTAACCGTATTGTATTTTCTCTGTAAACCAATATTCGTTAGCGTTCGAAGTGTTTCGCGAAAGTTTGATGTTGTTATATGCCGCGGTGGAACGCTTCTAAATTATTTCTCACCCTAGAAATAATCTCTAGTATATACATTTGCAACAATGTAACAATGAATATATTGCTCAGATTATCTATATTTAACTGATAATTCGAAATCCCGAGTGCTTTGTCAATTATGTGGGATACGATACGATATTAATGGGAATGACTGTAATACTGTGTACATACATATATGTACAATTAATAATTAATAATTAATAAATCCATCCTGTTCTTAATTCTCACTTTCCCTACAATTATTTGCATACAAACGCAGAGGTGTCAAAAGACACCTGTTGGTCGAAATAGGTATACACAAAATCGTAGTAGAAACAGTGTTAAAGAGTTCAATTTTGTTTCCAACAGATAGAACTTGTTAGAGAAATGAATAATTAATAATCAGAAAGGCAAGAATTGAGGCTAGAATACTCCATATCAGATCCAAATGGCACCGAGACAATCGACTCAAAAGACATTATACAATTGGAAAGCTAGAACACAACTGACAAGGAAGATTAGGCAACCCGAAGATTCAGAATCGCATCGAATTTTGCATACAAGTACACTATTTCATTCGTAATACAACCCTATTTTCCGTCCGTGCCATAACTCGGTTTTAAGGGGTGAAATCAGCTCTTGAAAAAAATTCAGGAAGTTCTTTTTCGTGAAATAGCTCAAGAACGCCGGGAGATATTTACAAAATAGTATAAACAAAACTTGCATCGCTTTATTCCGTCTACAAAACTGCGTAAATTTTTGTTGAATATACCATGGAGAAAAAAATGAAAAAAATCATGGACTTGTTTACGCTGTTTTGTAAACACAATAGAGTGGTGCAAGTTTTGTTCAGAATTTTTTTAATTATCTCTCGTCGTTCTTGCGATATTTCACGAAAAGTTTCGTTCTGAATTTTCTTCAAGGGCTGATCTCACCCCTTATAACATAGTTGCATTATATTACGGATGGCATATTCTACTTGCATGCAAAGAGTCATACATTTCTGAACCTTCTGAGTGCCCTAACATCGACAAAAAATCGATCTGTCGGCTCGTTTGACTAAACGTTGCCCAATAAGACCGAGCAGTCGAGCAGCGAAAGAAACTTTTTGGACAACCTGTGAACACCTGTGCATTGCCTGATAATTTTCTGGCACGGTCGCCCGGTGGTTTACTGAAATTGTTGGCAATTTGGAAACTCACCTGCGAGTGGTCGTGCCTTGACGTCTAATGTTCGATAATTAATTGGTAATTGAAACCTGCCAATACTCCATGTTTCTGATCTGCATTGTTCCCTGATAATTGGCCGTACTCGTATGTCTCTGTTGATCCACGATCGTTTATTCACAAACATTCACATTTCCGTTGCAGTTAAACAGATTCACCAGCATATTTTCCGCCATTCTCTTTGACAATTAATTACTACGTGCAATTCACAATCCACGTCATTTCGCGTCGTCATCCCGCTGTTTACAAAAAGAAAACACCCGCCACGCTGATATCGCAACAATGCTCTGATAATTAACCGTCAGGAACAAATAATACGCAATTCACTTTACTAACTTTCTGCAACGCGAAAAGCCCCCGCCGCACAGTGGTTCGAAACAGAAAAACACTAGGCATACGTTCAAATTTCACGTATTTCGTTATTTATTGATTCAAATTAAGGTTATAGGTAATATTACTACACGATACTCGTCTAAAGCTGAAATAAACAAATTTATTAAAAAAATAAATAAACAAAAAAAGGATGCAAGGGTTTATTGAGGCCTCTCTGTCAGTTTACGTAACTTCCGAATCTTCAAATAGTTACAATTAGTGGAAACATAAAAATATAAAGCAATGTAGAACACTTTTGAGTCATTTCACCCCTATCATGCACCTATTTTTGTTGCAAGAGAAACATCAATTTCTCGAAGGGACGGATGCGGACAAATGCAAATAATTAAATTTTCCAAACCTGAATCTATCAAGAATGATGAGACATGCGTGAATTTACAAACAAATACAAACAATCTTTGTTATTTGTAAAATCATGGAAATGTAAAATCAATATAGGAAATGATAATTCGGTAGCGTGACGATTCCTATAAATAGTGATCATGTAAATGGTTATAATTTTCATTATAAGAAGAAAGATAACTAAACCGACCCCAACAAAAATTGAACCATCAACTACTTTCTGGAAACATAAAAATACAAAATATTGTAGAACACTTTCGTGACATTAAGTAAGACAACGTTTGGCTAATAATGAAAAAAAATATGGAACAAATTGATAATATATTACTACATATAATATGTAGTATAATAGTAGAAGAATTAAAAAATGAACACAAGAATGCAGAAGCAACAAACTTTTATGGAGGTACGCCTAGTATTTTTCACTTTCGAACCACTGTGCGCCGTTCGACACCGGCATTACAATTAACCGAAAATAAATCTGGAACAGTCGTAACGGGGCAGTTTATCAGCAACATCTCGTTGTTGGCCGCGCCCCGAAAATATCTGTTCCCCCTGTATCATAACAATTAATTACGAGAAATCATTAACGATCCAGGCTATTTTCTGCTCGATCCCCCTTGCGAACCAACGCCGCCACCCCATTATTCGCAACGCTGTTCCATAACACTTATAGCTACCACGAATAATGACCGAGCCACGACTACTTTTGTCCCCTAGCTTCCTGAAACTTGAACTAACCCTCCACTTATAGATCCGCCGTAGCTATTTCGTCACAATTAATTACCACATGCTTCACACACACGTACACACCACACCGTATGCCCATACAATTTCACACCTCCTTGCGCACCTAAACCGTCCCTGATACCAGCCTCGCGTCGCAATATCCCTTGCTACCACCCCCCTACAATAATTCACTATCCACCCTTGAAACGAGCTTACTCGTCCAAAAGCGGGCCAATCTTGCCGGCGACGTTTCGCAGGGTCGCCATGGAATCTTTTTCAACGGGGTTGCGAGAAGAACGGGGAAGGTGTCCTATAGGCCTCGTATTGGATGACCAGTCCTTGGGTCACCGATGAGTGCAAGGCCCGCGGATCCTGGCCTAGTCAAAGTTAATATTATGCACTAAGGTAGTAGTCAACGATATGACTGCTGGCAAGGGCCATTTTCCGTGTTGGCTAAGGCGACAACAACAAGAGCTAAGGTCAACCTTTCCCCCCTAAAGATCATAATATATACATATGTATAGTGGCGGAGTAGCTATTGTAACAAGAATAGTTTTGGACACGACGCACAACGTTAATCTGTTAAGCACACTCGTCACGGTATTCCTATATGTATATTAAAACTCTCAGTGCAAAATTAATTGTTGAAACACGACTTCGTTTAACCCCGAAATCCAATAGCAGAAAGATGACGCGTTCGAACGGGAACAAGCGAAAACAATAATGAACAGTGGGGGGTGTGATGGAGAATTTGCAAGGGTTTCCCTTCGCTTTAATTTTGCAATTATTATACCTGCAAGATTATGCACTGCACAAATCCCTCAAGTAAAATCGTAAAATAGACGTACTAAACAACAGATAAAGAAAAATATATATTTTTACAAAGGTATCTATGATTGACTGCCCTCGATTATCTAGTGCAACAAAGTGAAGCAAAATTGTTGCACATAACTGGAAACTGTTCATAGTTTCTTGCCTACAAAGTTAAATTTTCAAATCTGAATTGTTCCTTTTTTGCCCCAATGTCCAACGATGCAGTAGGGTCGCCCCACTGTGCGCCGTTACATTGGAACACCTCTAATGAACCGGATCGGAGATCTACAACGAGCCGTAAAACCCCTACGTGAGATTTGTCGCTGACGTAAAAAGAGCCCTTACGCTCCCCCCCTGACACTGTAATTACGATGCGCGCGAACACAGCTCCTCTCTGTCTTGTTTCTTACGCCTCTTGTTAGAAAGTGTTCTTACCGCTTCTTCTTCCCCTCGAGATTGTCCTCGTGGCAGACGATCCGTTTTCGAGTGGTTTAACTTGCTTTCCTTTTCTTTTCTTTTTCCTTTTTAATACGGTTCTCACTACCGGAGTGGACCACTTATTTTTTTTTTATATTGTTCTGACTACTGGAGTGGAATTATTATTTTTTTTTAATATTGTTCTGACTACCGGAGTGGAATTATTATTTTTATTTAATATTGTTCTGACAACTGGATTGGAATTATTATTTTTATTTAATATTGTTCTGACTACCGGAGTGGAATTATTATTTTTTTTTAATATTGTTCTGACTACCGGAGTGGAATTATTATTTTTATTTAATATTGTTCTGACTACCGGAGTGGAATTATTATTTTGTTTTAATATTGTTCTGACTACTGGAGTGGAATTATTATTTTTATTTAATATTGTTCTGACTACTGGATTGGACTTATTATATTTTTTTTAATAAGCTACATTTATTCTTGCGTTAACTATATTTTCGCTATCGTTCTTGATACTCGTTGCGCGTGTTTTTACCACTAGGTTTGCGGAGAAGTTTGAACACTTATTTTTACCGACTTCCCTCCGATTAACAATTGCCAATGAAAACGGGCGTTTTCTTTAAACAATTAGTTCGCTTAATTTTGAAACGAAATGAAAATTAATTTAGTTGCATAATATTAACAGGTCTTCATTAAAGTTTGCACTTAAAGTTCTGAAGTGCGCGAGAAATTGGGTATTATATATGGTTGTTATTTTTTAATGTGGCAGAATATGCACCTGTGTCATTGTTACTATTACCCTGGTTGGCTCGTCGCGCGAAATGAATGATTCCACGCAGGACAAACTGTTACTCCGAAAAGATCTATCGAAAATAACTGCAACAGCGACGCGAATAGCAAAAATATATAATAAAAAGTAGAGGGACGGAGCAGCGAAAAGGGAGTGGAATGGTTGAGAGAGCCAGAGAAAAGAAAAGAGAAGGAGGCGAGGGATAGCATAAACAAATAAAATACAAATGCGTGAAAACAAATACGGCTGAGATGAGGATAAACGAAGGAATGGATGTGGGCATGGAGGTGAGAGTGAACGCGAAGAATGCGAAGAAACCAAAGAATACGAGCAACAGATTAAAGTTAAGTGTTGTAGATAAGAGTATAATCCGAAAAAAGGAATTTCGTAGCCGCGGGGCAAAAATTGCAAATAAAATAAATACAAAATATAATAAAAAGTACAAATCAAAATAAGCAATACCAATTACGACTAACCATAGCGGCGAATATTTCCCCGACGACAGAATGGAAATTCCAGCCCGGAACATTTTCGACAGCGTCCAACTTCCATGCGAGACATGTGCAACAAACAATTAAATCCCGACCAACCTTGCCAAAATCCATTCGGGTTACACTCCCCCCGGATAGCTCAACCACCCCTTCCAACCTACACCCCGTAACCCCTCGCCGAAAAACATTTTCGGTTCATTTCGTTTCGTACTTTACCACGTGCCGCGTCATTGTCGTCCGACGCTTTTAAACAAATGTTTTTTCCTCGCCCGCGCCCCCCATCGCCCTTCCGCACCCTTTCGTCCGGTCCATAATCGTTTCCGGTCCGGTCGTTCGTTGGCTTTTTGCACGCGCCGCGGCGATTGAACGTTAAAACGCGAAACATACTACCCACCGCCCCCATTTGTCATTAACATCTGGCATTCGTGGTAATTTATGCTCGGACACGTCGCCAGCCTGTTTCCCGGGCCGATTTATTTTTCCAGAGCATGACGGACAGCGGGCGAATATTCGCGGCGGGCAGCCCGTCGATTGCCTTATCATCGATAATTTCATTCGCGTCCAGCCCCCCGGCAATCTGATATAAATTCGTTCGGCGAACGAAAATTGTCACAGCACGACGTTTAACGAGTTCAGGCCCATCCCCGGCACGTTCGCCGATTGTTTCTGAATCGAAATGGAAGAGGAGAGCACGGATTAAACGATCGAACGACGTTTATATACAGGTTCGGCAGAGTATCTGACCCCGATTTTAATGGGGGGTTACTGGGGTGATTTTGAACAATTTTTTCCTTTACCAAAATGTTGGTTGAAGCTTCGTTTTTGAGTTATTAACGAAAAACACTGGCCAATCAGAACGCTCGGGCCCGTGGCTCTCAACCGCGCTCGGTCGTGGTCACGTGCTTGAGCGCGCGCTCTACGGGCGCCGTGATTGGCCACTGTTTTCCTTTAATAACTCAAAAACGAAGCTTCAACCAACATTTTGGTAAAGGAAAAAATTGTTCAAAATCACCCCAGTAACCCCCCATTAAAATCGGGGTCAGAGACTCTGCCGGACCCTGTATATACGTGCACATTTGTGCGGCGAATGCGAGACGCGTGAAGGTAAACGGTGATTCGAATGATTTCGATGCAATTTGAAGTGCTAAGATAGGACTGAACGGGTCAACGGTTGGATATCTTTCAATTTTATTCGATGCCAGAAACTGTGAAGAAGAAAATTCGAGGGTTCGGAGGGCCCAGTATGATCATCTGGGAAATGTCACCAAGAGGCCTATACGCGAGCAGGAATGGAATATGTACAGTTGGGGGTCCCGTAAAACAGGCCCTTGAAGGTACATACTACGTCGTGGGTCAGACGAACCCCACTCTATGGGAAACCAACCTTGTGAGCGCACGGATAGCGATCCGTAGAGCATTGTAATATCAGCGTGTATTTAAAATAAATACGAGTGTTATCATTACTGACTAATTATACCCAAAAATTAGTCTTACAGAACTTTTGAAGGTTTTAGTACACCGTGCCCCATCGAATTTCTATACAGTTTTCAGTTTAACTCCTGCCTTATACGTTGCCACAGAAACTTTTTCGTTTGCCTTTAGTGAAATCCTGAAAGCAAATTCTACCAGTTACATCGCACGCCATTGTAACTGGAATTTGATTCACCCTGGTTGATCAAAAATTTGAGAGTAATAGTGATTCGTGAATAGCTCGTAACATTTCGTCTTTACGATGGACATTATTCTTTAATTATTGGATAACAAATGGCCCCGCTGAATTACGCCCATTTATCAAAATGCGCTGGGAACTTATAATTGCGACTGAATATGTTCCGCGTCATTTCGCGGAAATTAATTACAATTCGCATATACCAGACGGCACATAAATCGCATTCAGAAGAATGTAATTAAATCTAACAATATCAAATTCGCTACGAGCAACACTGGCTCTGGTGGAACGCGAATATAAAAAGGAAAGTCAACAGCGATCCACTAAATGCAAATTCCTCGAAATCGTTTCACATTAACCTTCACTCTGTGCACGTCAAATTTTCCATGGTCTATGCACGGGGTCAAGCTGACCCCATATACGGTGGTCTGAATCACGAATCGTGATCAGTAGAGATTACTCTGTCATCAGCAGTCCGGTGGAAAATGTTTTAATCAGCTTTTGCATGGTTTCAAGAGAGCTTTAACGTCATTATAAAAAATGATTTGTCAACTCTTTTTTATTTCGTTTTTTCAAGGTGAACTGATGACATTTGTGTACCCAGACTAACCGTCCAAAACGGTTTTTTTGGCCACCGAATTCATGGGGTCCTGAGGACCCCCATGTCATTTTCGATGAAAACCTAGCACGATATCATTGGAATTGCAATTTTTTGCAAATAAACATATACATTTTGTACGCCTATCTGTTAGAGGATTTCAAGACGAATTCGGTAAATATCGGAACATAATTATTTTTTCTACCGAGCCGAAAAAGAATTAAAAAACTTTGTACGTGGTCATATATTTTGTAAAGTTTCCCCAAAACTTTATTTTTATTAATTCGTAAGAAATATTCGCTCCGTTCAAAAGCTGCAAGATAATTTAAATTATATTTACCCGCACTAAAACATTTAATCAGAAGCATCGTCCGACATGATTTCGTTGCATATTACAACGACTGGGGGCCCATCTCACCCCGATGCACAGACTGAAGATTAACGAGCAGCAGGGCTGTTATAAAATTGTACAGGCCTTGTACCAGAAGGATTCGTGGTTTTTTCGTGAAACAATTTTCCCTTTCAACAAAATTGATCCTTCGAATCCATCTATACATACACCCCCAACCAACCCTTTTCGCGATTCCTCGCTTCTCCACTCGTTTGCTGATTGTTTCCAAATCGAATCGAGGGGAGGGGACCAAAAAAAAAAGAGCTACGCTGAACGAGTCGGTCGTTCTGTCTGCGAAGGTTTCATCGTGAAAATTCCACTCCCAAACGTGGAAAACCTCCTTTCACTTCATCCCTCGCTCTCCTTCTCCAGCTCTCTCTCTCTCTCCCTCTCTTTCTCTCTGTACCAGTGGATCCTGTTAAATGTCATTTCACCCCGGGAAACGCACAAAGCGACAATCGAAGGGAAATTCGAACGTCAAACGAACGGAATCCAGCAAAGAACAGGTAAGTTTCAGGAACAGAGCAAACAGGCCCCCTCGTGAATGGCTGGTTCGAGGTCTGAAAACATCGCGATACCCTACAGAGGTCCAGTTTTCCACGGCGGAAAAATGTTTAATAACCACACTGGATTGAGGAACGCCGTTGCCCGTCCATTGTTCACAAAGGGGCCGGGAAAACGCAGCCACGTTTTTCCATCGTGGTCGCATTGAAACAAGAACGACCCACCGCCACAGATTTTCGATGGAAATGGAGGGAAAAACGGGGAAAAAGATGAAATACCACCGGGAAGAGGTATCCGTCCTCTTTGTACGGCGAACGTTACGATCTGTTCACTGTGCAGACGTTTCTTTTCATTTCTTCCTTTTCTTTTTTTAGAAAAGGCTCTTTAAATTAGATGCATAGGCAGATTGGGACCCGTGTGGGATTGGAAATAATGCGCGACGGTTTAGAATAATTCCGTGGTGTGGAAGATATGTTTGGAGCTGAGCAGGTGAGAAGATCGCGTGAATGGAGGGGTCATTTGACCTCTTATGAAATAAAAGTATACTAAGTAAACTAGGTATACTTTTGGTATGCTTTATTTTTAATTTAAAGTAAATTTTGAAAGGGGTCATTTGACACCGCTTGGTACGTTTATTGTTAATTGAAGAAGACAGGTATCTTATTGCGCTACCTGCCCTGTATGTATTCCAATCTGCGTGAGGTTTACGAAAAATAATTTCCACACTCGTTGTCAGGCAGGTATTCAACGAATATTTCGGAATGAACAGTCCGGCGTGCTAATTAATGTGAGAATTGAGTTTTTTCGAGCACGGAACAAAATTTGACGGATACAGTGTGTGAAATTAAAGGATCATCAAATTGCAGATGAAAGGTGCGTTTTTCTTACCATTTTATCGCACTTTGAATGCAAAGCAAACCGCCGGCAATGGAGTAACACAACTTTTCATGTTCACCTTTCACTGAAAGTGCGATGAAATGGGCAAAAAAAAATCGTACACCCATTTCTCTGCGGTCGTTGTAATGGTGACACCTCAATATTCCAAACCAAGGTGATTTCGGTGGGGACAAAAAAAAATTCAAAATCCGTACGGACGTTTGAATTGGTCAAATTTTCGAAATAAAAGGTGTCCTCCCTTTTTCCGTCCGCTGCGTTGTGTAAAAAAATATCTTTGGAAAAAAATGTGCTGGGGGCTGTGGAAACAGAGGGTTAGCGCTTGAAAATTAGCCCAGGTGGATTGTTGCGAAATTTCTTTTCGCAACGAAATCGCAGCGGTTCAAAGTGTCGCGAAATTTTCATCGAAAATTTCGCGAGCCCTTAAATTGAATAAATTGAATAAATTGAATAAATTGAATTATCTAACGCGAAAATGCCACCGAAGGATAAAAGTATAATTACCCCCAGCAGTTCCATTCGCTATTATTATTATAACACGAAATCGAATTGTCCGGCGTCAATGGGAATTTAATTTCTCCAGCTGCCGGGCGGTCAAATTTGTTTAAACATATCGAACTCGGATACACACGGACATTCTGGAATTCGGCAATAACATTCCTACGCGCGTACGAATTCGGCCGTCCTATACGTAATGCGATTGAACGTACCGAACGAAGATTGCATTAATTACCGGTACGATCCAATAATAATCGTGTCTGTCGCGTAGAATTCATTGGGGGCGATAAATAAATAAAAAGCATCGAACTCGCCGGAACAGTTTGCTACGTGACAATGCGCACACAGCGAAGCATAGTTGGAGTATGTATCTCGAAGTGAGTTCGGAGAACACAGGATGGGGTGGCTAAAAGTTTCTCCCCTATTTACTGAAACGACCCTCGAAGCGATATACAGATTGAAGTAGACGAAGGAGAAGAAGCGGAAGAACGGCGAGTGAAGAGGAAAAAGTCGACGAAGAATAACTAAAAATAGAGGTCCCGGCGGCGTCGAGCAAGACGCCCGCCGAAGAAAAGAGGAAGAAATGGATGAGGAAGAAGAGGGATCTAAGCAGAAAGTTTCTGGGGAATTGATGTACAGTTACAGGCGAAGGACAGGATCTCTGATCTTTGAGAGGACCAGCTTTCGAACAGTTCGAGGGCTCTCGGATTTCGCGAGTGCCTGAGAATTTCGTGTATTGACAGCTACATTTCCTTCAGGCTGTTCCTTTTAACGTGTTGCACGCAGGACGATTGTCCCTGCGTTTCTGTCATTTAAATCTGGACGAATAGGTAATTGTTACACTGCGTTCTATGCATAGATCATTATACGAGTGGATGCGTTTAAATTCTTTACGAACTTATGACACAGTTGCTTGCTTGTTTTCAATAATTCCTCTCGTTATTGATTATTATATATGTATACTATGACGTAAGTATAATATTTATAAACGTAGAAAATATTATAGTCGTGGCTTTTGTAATGGATTCGCCCCCAAATATCTATATTAGTCTTATGATATACAAAATTTTTGGAATGATAATTATAATTATAATTATAAATTTTAAATTTTAAATTCATTATATTAGGATCAAAATTATAAAAGTTAAGTTCATTTAAGTAAATTATATTTCTGTATTACTCTTATTATCTACTAGTCACCTAAGGATTCATTTAAACAAATACTTTGAAGTTCCGTCGTCACAAACAGTCGTCATGCAACCTTATCCCGTCACGGTTTCCAAAACACCTAGTCGTACTGCTTACAACCCCTACTAACCTGGAGTCCTTTGGAATTCGCCCTCACCATCCCTACTACATCCTTTCCAACACCCTTTAAAACCCCAAGGTTCCCTCACTCCAGAGCTCACATTCATACGAAAAAGTCAATCGTCATAGTCCAAGTAGTATAGTCCACGTCCAAAGTTGGGAGTTAAATTTTCTCTGCGTCCATTACACTTTAAATACAAAGTACACAATCGCGGCGTTTGCTTTATTTGTTTAACGGCAATCGGTGTGACAACGAACAACTAGAATTATTTGTTAGACGATTGAAGTCCATTTTCAATTACCCACATCCATCGTTTTCACTGATATCTTGTTTTTTACTAAAAACTGCATGTTTTCTATTTTTCATTACGAACAATTATTTGTTAATGCAGTTAGGAATTTCTTATCGAAGCTGGGAACCTATAAAACGATTGTACTTCCATGGAATATTATATTTCACGCGCGAAAAGCTGTGCATGCAACAATGGGCAAGCGAGATGGAAATCAAGCTATCGGAAAAATCGCGCGCTGTCAGATCGAGAATATTCTCAAATACAAGTACCCCGTAGAATTTCATTGGAAACAAATTGCTACTGTTTCATCGGGGTCAACGTGCGTTCATTGTTTATTGAAACACACGCAGTGCAATACTCTCAAGCCCGCCAGCATGTTAACATTTCCCTCGTAAAACTTTCAACCTCCGTTTCAAATTACGCCGACGAACATCATCAGTTTAATATTACAAAAATACGTGAGCAATTTGCTCGAACGATTTTTCATTCGTTCAACTATGTACATATAATCTACATACTGTTGTACACCGACATGACTATCTCCTAGTCAATTATAATATCAACTGCGAATTGCTCACAGTCTACATTATACATAGTATTCCGGTAATTTTCACATTTCCATTCCGATGATAAATATGTACTCCAAACCTCCTCGCGATGCAGAACAACCTCAACCTTTGCCACTAATCATCTTCAACCCTTGAACCTCAAACTCCTTTCCCTATCCCCTACTAACAAGGAAAGTGAGGATGACGGGAAACGGATTTTCCTGAAGCTTGCAGTATTTGAAGATGTCGTATCCATAGTTAATTTGGCAAAGCAGTCGCGCGCACTTCTCAAGATTTTTCGAGAGAATTGCATTTGAAAGTCGCTGTACTCGGATATAAGGAGTTCGTGTTGATCCACCTGCATTCAGCAAGAAGGTGAGTAACCGAGGGCACAGGGAGAATTATGTACATACTGGTAACAGGAGGTTGTTGGTTCGATACCCCTCGCTACCGATATTTTGTTTTCCTAAAATGTATGAAATCTGCGTCAATGAACATTTGCTTTTATTTTTTAAATAGAAAATGCACGTTTTTGCGCGCTACTGCTTTGCCAAATTAAATTTGGATACCACATCTTCAAATAGTGCATGTTTCCGGAAAATCCGTCACCCGTCATCCTCGCCCTCTCCTTGTAAGTCCTAGATAACCCCTACTCTCCCATTTTTCCTCAATATACATATGTATACATACTGAACCACGTCCAAAACGCGAGTGTTCCTTTAGACTAGAGACGTCATCGACGTAGTCTTTTCTCAGCGAATTGTCACGAGAATATCAACGGTACGCCGCCGCTCTAAGTATTCGTCAAGTTTCCGTCAAGCGTTATTGTGATTTATTGTGATTTATTAAATATAATAAATAATTCCGTCAAGCGTTATTGTGATTTATTGTGATTTATTAAATATAATAAATGAAAGCTGCGCGGAGTACAACAATACGTAAGTGCATGCACACGCGTGTTTGCGATTACGCTATTGAGTAGGAATTTTAACTTGCTTTCAATTTCGTCCGAATAGCACGTTTGGCAGGATAAAAGGTATCCTGCAAAAGATCGTGCAAATGTTCACTGGCGGTAGGGAATTGAATACTTGGTAAAGGGAAGTAGCAACCTAGTTGGCTTTACTTTGTTAGACGTTCCGCACAAAACGTTTCGCCCTAATGAAAAACCCCTTTTTCCCCACTAACGAGGACACGATCTTTCTAGATCTGTTTAATCCTTCCATGAAAAGTCTCGTGGATACGTGAATTATACACGCTATAGTAATTCCCGACAGTAAACACCTGTGCGCCGGTTGAAACTCGACTTGAAACTACGCACCTAGCTCAGTATGTACATGGCGAACGTTTATTCGAGAAACCGGAAGGTTAATTAAAAGGTAAGTAAAAAGATGCGGATATGATGCCTGTAGTATTCTCAATTACCATTCCAAGATAATTAAATGAAATTAATTAAATTAAAATTTGTTACGATGCTTCAATTCAACCTCCACTATTATTCGAGACGAAGAAATGATTAAATTGAAATTCGACACGAGGTTGAAAATCAATTTCCAACTCGAACGGATCTTTCCACGGGAATTCAATTTATCGAGTAAGTCGTGTAAAAGTGGCAGCGTGTACGAAAGAAATAAAAAGCGACGTAAGACAGGCAAATACATACATAGTTGGTAACGGAAGTATGAACAGAGTCGGTTCCATCTTGTTATACATTCCGTTGAATACCGAGAGCTCGGGTGGAACCGGCTTTTCACACCAGGGAACGCGAATCTCCTGCAATCTTTATTGAAAGTTCCATAAAAGACGAACTAGGCAGTCTCTGAACTATAGCGATACAGGAACTATATATATGTATATATAAATAACAAGCTGTCCAAGTTCTAGATACGCTTTTATGAACCGGTACGACTCGTTATCAACAGTCAGCTACAGGTAAAGAACGAACAAAAGGCTTAAATTTTCGTTTCCTGAACGATTAAATAAAAGACGCGGCTTTGCAATGGTCTAGGGGGGCCATGGAGATATTTTGAAGCGAGGTATCGTGCAAATATTGCACGATGATTAATTCTATTTCAACGGAAACGGTTTTACCTTATTATCGGTGGATTTTTAAAATTGTAGAACCGCGCAGAATATTGCTTGACTTTTATTCCAAGTTTCTTAAACTTGTCGGAGTTCCATGGGATTTAATAATACTTCGCAGTTAGGGAAAGTTCGCCTTCCGTAGAATTTAAACGCGACTCGTCCGAGAACAAAATTTGTCGGGATTGTGCGTGCTGTATTTAAAGGGCTGATTAATCAATGCGCATCGATCGTTCTTAAGAATATTTAAAAGAAATAGAATATCTTTTAGTCAAGCCTGAAAGTTCGGTCACGCAAATCATTATTTAATTTTGTTGTTTTCAGTTTTATTATTAACTTCCATTAATACCCATATCTGTTTTAAATAAATATCATACATTTTTCTGGCATATCGCAGTACACGTATCAAAGCTACTTTTTCCAAAATATGCATTACACTGAGCTAAATAGATTTTATTTTATATGAAAATGTAAAATGTTCTCGAAAGGAAGTAACAAAAATTCCCCCAAAAAAGCAACCAAATTTTAAAAGCTTTCCACAGGAGTTTAAAAATAACTATAAACAGAGAGAAAAGGATAGAAACCCCCCAACGAAATTGCCCTTAAAAATACTCAAGATTCCAAGCTTTGCCATTAAATATCATACATTTTTTCTGGCATATCACAGTACACGTATCAAAGCTACTTTTTCCAAAATATGCATTACACTGAGCTAAATAGATATCCCATATAAAAATGTAAAATGTCTTCGAAAGAAAGTAACAAAAATTCCCCCAAAAAAGCAACCATCTTTCAAAATCTTTCCAAAGCAATTGAAAAAAAAACTACAAAAAAAAAACAAAACGGAACAAACTTCCAAAGAAATTACTCTCAAGAAATACCTAAGATTCCAAGCTTCCCAGTAATCCCTCGTCTCCCACGAAATCCACCGAATCCTCGAAAAAGAGGGCGAACCGAAAGGAAAATTCCAAAACGTCGAGACCCATCGTTGCCAAGTGGCAACAAATCATGTCCAATCGAACCGTTCGGAACAACTTCCGCCACGTGACGAGCTTTTTACACGCTCCGTACCCTATGCCCTGTCTTCCGGAATCATCGTTTAATCCCGCACGCCAACTCTCATGGGTGAAGTTTCGTTTGGCCCCATCAATCTTGATAAACTTATCGATACAGACCGTCGCGTCGCGGGGGTCGCCGAAGGCGCGAAAAGAGGAGGGGGAAAAAACAGAGGTAAAAGGTAGAAAGAAATTCCTGCCTCGACAAAGGACCACGATACTGTCACGTACCATTCGTTTTCTCTCTCCAGCATCCCGCCAACCACTTCCGGTACGCGTTTGCGGCCGCCGTTCATGACTATTCAGATTTCCGTGAGCATTGTGCGTCCTCGTGGCTCGCCCCTTTTTTCCTCGTTTGTAAGTTAATTGACCGACGGCTGCTCGTCACCGTTTTCTATACCGTAAACCGGAGTAATTAGAAAAGAAAGAAAAAAGGCAGAAAGGAGACGGGGAAGAAAAGGCGAGGCGAGGAGAGAAAGGAAGGGACGAGGGAAACGGGACGGCACAAAGAACGAGAACGCACAAAGCTCGTCCACGAAGACACCTGGGGGAAAGTGGATGAAAATTTCATTTCGCTGCGTCGCCACGTTGCTCCACTTACAACGCCTATCGAAATTCCAATCGTACCGCGTGGAGACGGTGAATACGGATGCTCCTCGAAGGGGTTAAATGTGTGTCAGAAATATGTAATTCGATTATTTCTATAAGCTCGTAAGATTTTCAAAATGTATGCTTATTCATCTCGAGGTTCCGGGGTAAGTGCCACGGGGTTCATCACAGTCCTCTTACCAAACGACATACAGTAGTGTCTCGCACTGTGTTCAAAATCGTGATTCTATGGCTGTTCATTTCCTATCCCCCCTACTCGGGCCGCCTCCCTTGGATTCGGGGAAGTGTCGTTCGGATCACTTTTGATGTTGTGATTTCCGAGAACCGAAGCAGCCCAGCGTGGAGTACGAGTTAGTATTGTCTCACACGTAGCCGGATATTGAAACTTGCCTGATTTTTTTTCTGGTCGTTGCCTCGAGTCTCTGTTGCCACAACATTGAAGGTGACCTAACGCTCGAGAATCGTGTCTGTACACGATGGCTGTTCACATTCGGTCCCGAGCGATGAACACAGAGCGAATCATTACTGTAGCCTTCTCCACTCCGTGGCCAGATCCTCCAGGAACAACAGAGTCCCTGTTCTTTAGCAATGTGACGTCAGGTCGCTTCAAAAATATTTCAACTCTCTCTCACTTCTGCTTCTGAAGAATTCATTGTCAGCCATCCATCCAGTCATCCATACGGCGATACACGTAACAAATATCCTTACAAATACTAAGACATTTGCAAAACACTCTTTGACCACCCAAAGAGTAGGACTCTGTACCCATCATAAATTATCCACAGGGTGCGTAGCACTTCGCCAACCCGATCCTATTCCTTTCTAATAAATTCGCTATCGCTAACATGTGTATTTTTACCTCGCTGAAAAGGGCGAACCTTTTTTCTTTATATTTTATTTTTATTTTCAGGAATTGCTCCGTGAGAAAATGCAACGCGTCTTAAGCGTTTCTCCGTCTTCCTTTTTCTTACTTTGCATGCATGTACCTAGGTACATACATATTTGGTGGTATAAGTTCTTCACAGGGTTCGCGGAATTTTTCTGCGCTTCAGACTCGGTGTGCAATGGTTTCCCTGTGTTTTTCGTGCCACGTGTGTACTCCGTTAGCGGAGAAAGATACAGCGCGATTATTTATTTAAAAGTTGCATGCAACCAGCGTGAAGTTCTCCTTGGTAAACCGAATTTTTATGTCTCGAAGGAGCGGTGAATCACGCGACGTCCTTTGCGATGGTAAAAGTGTCGAGTTTTATTAACATCCTTGTCGTCTATTTAAATACAGACTCTTTAATTTTCTTTTTAGCGTTGAAGGTGAAGTGTCGAGGAAAATATGTTTAGTAAGGTCCACCGTTGGCTAATTTCACGCAGGCAGACTTTGATATAACATTTCTTGAACACCCATAAACACTGTACACTGTAGACGGTTCAATCTTACTACTACTACTACACTTGATTATTCAGTATCAACAAAAAAAATGTGGGAAATTTATTTCTTCAGATAGCACAGATGGACTGACAGCTTAAGAATATTTCCAAACATTTTTGCGATATCGGAAGTAGTGGATTCTGAAATCAAAAGCTAACGATTTTTCCCAATTTTTCCAGTGAATTTTTTGCCACGATTCGGATATTTATGGAATACATATTTCTCGTGCATAAAAAGCATTGCGTAACGCTGAACAAAAATGTAATAACTTTACGGTACGATAAGCTTACATAAACTATAATATTCCTGTAATAAATGCAGCCTCTGTGTGCAGCCAAAAATATATATTTCAAAAGCCTGAATGCCTGAATAAAATGGGGAAAGAAAATATACCCGTAAAGATTAGCTAACGAGATGAAAAAATTCGTTTAAATAACAAACGCGTGGAAAAGCAGATTGAAAGGAAAGAGGGAGAAAAAAAAAATTATTGAGCTGTAAAAGTTTAAATACAGTATTCACCATAAAATTGATTATCTTTGTATTCATTCGTCACGGAAAAACCTGTGCGTATATACACGTGCAGCACAATGGCGAATATTCTGGATTCAAATTTCCTTCCTTCATTGAAATATTATAGAAGTCGAAGATGGCTTTTGTGTTTTGCCAATGCCACCGCCATTCCATAAGAAGAAATTTCTATCGCAGGATTTCTACGTACAATAGCGTTCCAATAGGAATTTATATCCTTGAAAGACGACATTGTGTATTCTTTGTTTCTCCGTAACGAGGCACTATTTAAAAGAATGTTTCGTATAATGTCAACATAGAGTAATAATATTCCACCATTCTATCAACTGCAAGCGCACTGTACACAAGGACACTTGTAAACAATAAGCGGATTGAAATGTACAAAGTATAATAGTGTATCGCAAACGTGAATGTGAAACCTGCCGCAAGCAAATAATTTCCAACAAGCATAGCGACGCCCTTTCATTTGAACGAAAGAGCAATGCTGAACAATTCGTTTAAAGAAAATAAAGTTATACGCAAAAGTGCCTTGTAATTTCGCTTTGTGCCCGCGCTTTGTGCGCGAGAACTCTGTCGCTGAAAGCATTAAGTCGCATAAATCCATCTGATACGACCTTCCCCGATATCCAAAGCTTGCTACGAAAAATAGAAACACGAAAGAACGACAACAAACGGTAACAAAAATCGCGCGGAAACAAATACCCTTGAACAGGGTCTCAGAGCGTAATTAAAAAGAAAACGATCAGCTGATAACTCACTCTAAACGGTTGAATTTTTTCTAGCCGACAGCTAGAGTTCCTTGTTTAACTTCCACTTCTGGTTTATGTTGAACAGTTCATAAATTCGGCGGCAAGAAACACGCCATAGTTATAATTCTTCTTTTGTCTTTTTATTGCGCGCGCAAAGCCGCGAATATTATATATTTATATATTCGCACATGTAATAGGCTCGATGTATGGTTTTCATTGTACATCTTAATTATATTATTTGAGTAATACAAGTTATTATATTATATATATTAGTTATTCATTTTGTCACCGTGCCCTGTGCCGAGTTTCGTATCCTCAACAGTTTAAGTATTTGCAATGTACCGACCCAATTAATCTTAAGCTATACGCCAAATATTATTGCATATTGCCAAACTTTGCCCTTCCTTGGGCAAAGTTCATCCTTGCCCTTAACCTGTGAATCATCTAATAGTTAGTCACCTGTTCTATGCCGCTAACTCCTGACCTATGTCCCCAACTATTTTCCATTCCTACTTTCGACCTCTCCTATCTCCTATCTCCTACTCCTATATTTCAGATCCCTTATAAACAGTTGACCATTCCTCCCCAAGAGCATTCTTATTTCTGAAAATCCGAGTTACAAGTCCGTCATCGTCGGACAAGTATTTTATAATCTAAAATGAAGTCAGTCTTCGAGAAAAGGTTGTTCCAGCATTATTCTCAGGTGTAACCCCCATTCATTACGGCTTTACAGATTTACCTGGGCAATTAATTAACTACTAACCCTGCCAGATCTTCACGACACTATAGGCGAACTTTGTTTTTCTCCTGTAAGTCAGTAAATAGGTATACATATATGTACTTTCAAAAATTCCGTTTTGCAATTACCATGCAAATTGAAAAATAAACATATTCAAAATAGGATGGATTGAAAGAAATTTTATTACCAGTAGCCTCTAACTAAAACTTAACCCTCTTGGTGTGTTCAAAATGAAGAATATCCTAGATGCAAAAAACAGCACAGTTTTTTATTGACACCAAAGAGTATAGCTATACGTATATCTTTGCGGCACTCTGTTTAATTACCTAACATATTATTTATATAAATAATTGTAGTAGCAATGCATTGTTGTAGGGTAAATTTATATAGATTTTTAATGAACAGCTGCTGAATGAATCGTTAACGTTTTAATTCAATACATTAACAATCAAAAAAGATTGCTGCCAAATTTTTTAGAGCAGATAAAATATAGAGAAGGTTCCTCCAACAGGAAGGTTGGAGACGATAGATTAAAAAGTAAGGCAGTTCCACTGTTTTTACTGTGGCAATAAAATTGTCGAAAGTTTTTTGGCTACATGCATGCAACACTATCGCACGATTAAATAAAGTTTTAAATTTCGTATAAACGTTTCGTTTGAAGTACGTGCATCGCGTCTGATTCGACGAAATTTCCAGGAAAAGAATTAAGTTCAATCGGCGGATGAAAATTGTATCAGGGCAACGAATCATTTACGAGGAACGAGCACGCCAGTTTTACAGTTCGAAATAGTATGGCAATCATTCATCGTACGAAATTTGCGCTACTTTTGTATTTCGATTTACGGCGGCCAGTAAAAGTTGAACGGCGAAGCTTGACAGTATAGAATTGGCATTACCTTCGACAATCGTAATTCGAGAATTCATTCGAAAATTTTTACGACCGTCAATCCTTTCCCTCCGCAGTCCAATACCTTTCCCCCTTTTTTTATTTCCATAGATACTACAATATAATTTTATCCCGCCGCTACATGTTGCCTCGCGATTCCCCCACGCGATCTCATGACGAACGGATTAATAAAAACGTGAGAATTCTCACCGAACTTTGTCGTTCATACGTAGGTGAACGAAATATTCCTATAAAACGAGCAGATAAAACTTCAGCTCGAACAATCGTACACTCCCGAAATGAATGGGCGATTAATCGTTTAGGACAATCTCCTCTCGACCCTGCCGTGCCGGTATCGCGAAATAATTTTCCATTTCGAAAATCTGCTGGGGTTTTCACTTGATGGAATTTATTGTTCTAACGAAGACAAAACTAATCTATTATTCCGCATATGTGTTAGAATATTCGAGGTACAGGAACGGCCGAGGCTGTCTTTGCCTAGCGTAGCTTTCCTTTGGGGTGAACCTTAAAATGGTTAAAAAGGGCCATGGTGACGTGGGCGTCCTCACGAACAACGCTTTTGCCAAGGTAAAGGCATTCTTGTATAGACTACGGTCGAGAGAACACAGTTTTAATAAACAGAACACCTTTTAACATGTACACGCCTAAAAAATCATTGTAATACCTAATCGAGACTACTATCTCATTCGTTTATCTTACATATGGATCAGTCAATTTGTTTTAGTCTTGCCAGGTATACATATTTTATGTGTATAAAATGTGTATACCTCTCTTACTCCAGACGATTCCTTTGTACGTATACATATGTATATGTAAAAACGTGCCTTCGAATATTAATTAATTAATAAAGTATTTTTCATATAAGATAAAGTGGTTATTTATACCCATATTCCAACATCCCTTTCAGCGTGATTCGCCGGTGTGAGGACGAATCGAACCGAAATAAACGAAAATAATTAAACAAACATACAGACATTTTAAAAATAAATATATCGGTGAAGTCATAAAAATTCAACAAAAAATTTCCCCCTCAATAATCTCTAAACTCGCGGGCTCTGGCAAATTCACCTGTTACCGTAACAATTACTAGTGGTTCTAGTATTGTTCGGCAGAAAATTCCCCGCGAAAATTCGGTTTCTCTGCGCGTTCCACGGATCCGAGGAAAATGCAACGAGAAACGGGACGCACAGAGAGGGAGGTTACCAGAGGTGTGTCTTCGGCTTGAATATTCACGTAAAACGGTCCTGTGAAACGCGACGGTGAGTAGATAAATCAAAAGGAGAGCACACAGGAAGTCGTAGTAAATAACGGGGCGACGAAGCGAGCCGAAAGAAGGGAAAAAAAAAGGCGGAAAAAAGAGAAGGACAAATAAAAAATGCTTGCGTGGAACGGGGCCGCGGGAGTTGAAAGAAATAAAACACAGGCGAAGGACGCGGTATGAAAAATACGGACGTAAGCTGCATACGGCATATAATTACGTTTGGAGGGTAAAGCCTTAACCCGTTGGTTGGCGAGGGGGACAGAGTGTGAGAGGGAGATTTTGTGCTTCGTGGTCGGCCAATTCGAAGCTACGTGCCCGGAAATTGGGCCGACATCGCGATTGGATAATATAATAGATACAGGTGTACAGTGTATCCGGTTCAAGTGTGCGCACGCTATTATTTCATTAATTTTTTGAAACCTGCCAAATCGAAGTTGAACCTTGCCTTTTAATATGACGCGAAAATATTCGATAAATTTTTGGTGAATTCCTTTGTGCTGAGTATTTGATATTATGGATATTTCACATACTTACGTGCGGCAAGTATAGGACATACATACCTTTATATGTATAGTCAGGTTGCGTCCTGTATGAAAGAGCGACGTGGAATTTGGAATAATACTGCGAGGGTGGACAATTCTTAATATTTTAATAACCGAGTGATTTTTATGTGACGAGCTAAGGGATGAGCTTGCAGATAAGCAGATCATTGGAGGATACGTGGGGTCAGAGAATAGGGTCAAATACATACATACCCTTATATACTCAGGTTGCGTTCTGTATAAAAGAGTGTCATGGAATTTGGAATAATACTGCGAGGGTTGACAATTCTTAATAATTTAATAACCGAGTGATTTTTATGTGACGAGCTAAGGGATGAGCTTGCAGATAAGCAGATCATTGGAGGATACGTGGAGTCAGAGAAAAGTCAATAGTGGAAATTTTTAATAGGTGAAACGAATGTAAAAATGGATTATTAAAATGCGAAATTGTCTGTCCTTGTATGTACTATTCGGTTAGGCTGGGAGTAATGTATGCTTTGTTTATGTCACGGAAATATTGCCATTAATTTGTTTGCGATAACGAATCGTCGGCGTACTATGTTTCATTATCATTCGCAAATGTTTTCAAATTGTATTAATTTCCCGGAAAACACTGTGAAAATTTAAATTATCGCGCACTGAGATTTATTGATGTTTTCGTCTGAATGCGAAATAATTTCGTATTATGTTTAAATGTTTATGTATTCAGATAAACCGATTTTCCGTTGCTTTGGTTATGTCTCCGCTTTCCCAGGATGTCAAAATAAATTTTCGCTCGCGCCGTGATTATTTTTTCGCCGATGCTTTTCACGCAATTGTAGTTGATTTTTGTTCGTAAATAGAGTGGAGTTTTTCCATACTTTTAATGGACAGCAAGTACGTACTTCGACACGTTGCAATATTGAAAATTGAAGGGGGAAAATTGAAAATGTAATGCGCATCCATAAAAAATATACACATAGCTAAAATCATAATGAATCGTTGTGATAAATGAAGAAGAATGCGGGGCTGGAGTAGTATTAAGAAATTATGTAAATTCTACGGGGGAATTATGGTAAAGAGGACGGTAGGACTAGAGTAAAATTCCTCTGTATATGTATATATATTTATATACACATTATTATAGAAATATAAGAAAGTCAGAAAAATTCAAAAGAAAATGTTTTTACATAATTTTAATGTTTGCCAAGGAGAATTATTGAACAAGAAATTTCTATTCCAAGCAATTTTTGTCAATAACAGTCAACAAAAGTCTGATCAAAATTTACGTTATTTAGAACGTTCAATTTGTATGAAAGTAGAACTAACGAAGGGTATAAATTAATGGTGCTCTAACAGGTAATACAGAATTAAAATTCATATGGAAGATTAAACATTTTTTAAATGTACAATGTTACTCATATACGCACAACTGATCATTCTCCTCTTTAATTCCATGAAATTTTATGATTTACCATTAAAAGCTCCTTTGTTAAAGGACCAGCTTAATTTTTCCTTTGAAAATATTTTTTTCATACTCTGGTTTTCAAATAATATACTAACAAAAATCGAGAGACTACAGAACTTTTCGTTTGCTTTGGAATTACGTCATGTTGCTAAATATAATGGAGAATTAGTAATGATATTGCATCAAATGAACAAATTCCACGAAATGGCACGAAATTATAATTATAATCCGCATTAATTGTACCAATTTATGCAAATTGGTTACTTTAATACCTAAACTTTTGATCAACTCATTATTATTGGCAAAACAATATTGACAAATGTTACGGAATTATAGAATCACCTGTAATAAAATGAATGGATTTGAGTTAATTAATACCTGCATTATTTGTATACGTGTATCACTTCATATTCAACTAAAATCGAGTTGCCTCAAAATTAGCTACGCCTTTGTTAATTTCTCCTCTCCATTTTTTACCGCGTATATTACTCACAAATTTGTAAGGGAGCAAACAATATGAAAATCATGTTCATTCATCCAACAGTGCGGTCCGTGGACGATGTATCGCGTGTTTGGTTTTTTTTCTCCAGTGATGGATTCAACATGCAATAACGGTTATTTTAATCCCAATAAAAGCGAGATCCATCGCTGCGAGTTCATATCGAACATATACATACATCGATATCAGCGAATAATTTATTGGCCTCTATTAAACATGCAAGACGATTTAAATTCAGTTTTCCCTTTAAATAATCCGTTTACACGATGATAAACAGTACTCCTCCATAAATTCAATACTACCTCAATATTTGAATATTTTAGAACGATGTGACGGTGCACAGTAAAATATTATTGTCTTGTAAATTGTCTTAGAAGTTTCTTAAATAACCAACAGTAAACTATACATAACAGTGCATCGTTAACAAATACCGATTCATATACCGATATAATTGGCAAGTTGGAAAACCTTCGCGCAACTATTCATTGGTAACTTTAATACTATAAATATTAATTTTCTCAAAAGTATTATCAAAGTACTTATATACTCGCGGCTCCTTTGCGAATCTCCTGTATTTAGTCCACGTTATAGATCCCAAGAATCGAGTACCGAGATTAAGATAGGTCGCAACAGTGAATCCATTGTGCGAGTTTAGTGACTTATTCTGTACTTCGCTGTACTGAAGTACAGATTTATATCAGAGAGGACGAGATTCTGCCCCCTTTCCCGTGTAACAGCTACAAGATTCGCGATAGATGGAAACTAAGAAACTTTTGTTCCTTGCCCCAATTATTATTTTATTTACACTCTGCACCCGAATTACTTTACACCTATTCGATCTACCAAATATATTGCTCTATCCCGTTTTTCTAAACCAACAAAAGCTAAATATAACCGTTTGTTTTGAAAGTGGCGTAAGTCCATTTTTTAAGAAAAATGAGATATCACATAATTTGTGATAAACTTAGTGTAAACTTTTAATCTATAACTAGTAAAAAAAACAAAACAAAAAATGGACTTACACCACTTTCAAAATAAACGGTCCAAATTGGTTCAGAGCAGTTGTTCGGCGAGTTTTTGCAACAATCAGAGACTACTACGAAATGCAAAACTTTGATCATTATTTCCACGAGATATTTCGAATAGTGTGTTCTATGCACGCCGGAAATCATTGACCAAGGGGGAATCGCTAATTACACACAACATTCCAGTTCCGTTCTCGTTAAATCCAAATTGTTTACACACCTTCATTTACGATAATTTGCAGCGACTCTTATAATTATACGTTGCACTCATACCCATGCATGTATTATATATGGTACTTCGCGTTTTACTAAATTATAGTGCGCACAGTTTACGATGAAAGGAAAAATTATACGAAACTTCCAAAGGCGTGCATTAGCAACGCTCATTTAAGTAAATATGAAATATTTAATGCGAAGTGTGTCAAATAATATTTGTTTTCTAATTTTACGAAACATGGATTCGTTCTTTCTTTTTGTATCGATTGTTAGAAATGATTTTTAATACCAAGTTCGACATTACTGTTTATTACTGTATTAATAATTTATTTATCTTTCCTCCTGATTTAATTCTTCCCTTCATTTTCAGTATTTCACACAGAAAAATGCGAAGTGTGTCAAATAATATTTATTTCCTAATTATACCAAACAAGGATTCGTTCATTCTTTTTGTATCGATTGTTAGAAATGATTTTTAACAACAAGTTCGACATTACTCTATATTAATGTATTATAGTTTACACTTCATATATTGTAATATTATGTTATTACTGTTTATTACTTAATAGAAGATTAAAAAGGATTAATAATTTATTTATCTTTCCTCCTGATTTACTTCTCCCTTTCATTTTCAGTATTTCGCACAGAAAAATTGACCACGTTGCTGCAACGTTACCTGAACTATGATTTCCTAAACTCCAACCACGAAATCGCCAATTCCCCTCGTTTAACCAAAAATCGCACGATTACGTTCTCTTTGCTAAACTCGCGGGCGTGTATAATTGCGGCATGCAACTTCGTTTTATGTCCCTTATGCAAACAACGCTCTTTGACGTTCGCTAATAAGCTGTTTACATTTAAAAATAAGCCACGTTTTCCGTCGTTAGAGTGGCGAAAGTTCTCGTCTGATTTTAACCGTCTACCTACCACCAAGCAATCCAAACGAAATTTCCCCCCTGTAATATCGGTAAATTTTTCAATACTGACGTCGAAAAAAAAGGTATATATACACGTGTGCATAAGCACTGTGCGTTAATACCGAGCACGATGTATGCACATGCACGTTTCTAATTATCAACGGTGCGAAGGAACGATTCCGAGAGGTGGAGGATTTACGCCGCTGCCTTTTCGACTCTTTCGACAAACAGAGGAGCAAATTAAAAAAAAACGGCTCACGGAAAGAACTAGAGGAGAACGTGGAAGGAAATTTTCGTTTCGTTCGTCGAGGCTTCTCCTCGAATATTAATCGAATCCACGACTCGATGTTCATTTTTACCTGAAAAACACGCGGTTATTTCCCGCCGTGCCTCGTGTTATTTTAGATTTATTATTTTTAGAAAGCCAGATAGCTGCACGGTGGTAATAATTCGAATTAAACCCCAAACATATCCGGCGAACACGAAATTATAATGCACACTCGTAATAACGAAACGCGAGGACCGTAATGTTTCGCCGACTTCGATGTCTTTTGTTGACCCCTTCAATTATTACATCGGGGAGAGTCGAACAGTGCACTTGGACCAGAGGGTTTTTAGGTAATACAGAAGCATTGGGCGTGCAAATGTTTATCGGCTTACTCCGCGCAGTTAATTAAAACGCGATACGCAGACTCCACGTACATTCTGTATTAATAATAACACGCTCCGGTGCCGTATTTGCAAATGAAATACAGCAGCAATCGGGATAGAAAATAATAAGCTGCCGTGCATAAATAGTAATATCCGAGTAAGAAGCAGCATACCGACAGCCCTAAAGCGCCATGAATTAGAACAAAAGCAGCAACGCTTTCGACAAGCGATTAATTAATTTTAACGCAGCTACGCCGAATATTATATTACTTCGCGGAATATACAAAACTCGTAGTACCGAAGCATTTATACCTTTTTGCGTGGACGGTGAAACGGTGAAAAATGAAACGTGATACGACGAACGGGTAAATTTATATTGCGCAATCAAATAAGCGAGGAACAAAAAACAACACGAACCGAAGTGTATAACGAATGAAATTTTAAACGAAGAATTTTTAAAAATTCGGAGAATTTGTGGAACAAAAGTGTTTGTCGTTCATACGAACGATAAAGTCGTGCACGACTTGAAAATAATACGAGCCACTGAAAGAATGGCACAGCACTGCAGGGCACAGTTGACTTAACGGGGATTGCCGGTGACTCGTACCACTGCAAAGTAGTATGACCCGCTGATGGTTCAGACCAACGGTCAGTAGTCGACCATTGTTAAACAGCGACGATCTATATCGTCCTGTGTCAATACCCCATGTATGTACTCCCATTTGCGACATACACGATACTGTAGTCTACGGTATCAAGACTCACGATGGCCGATGTCTCCCTACAGCAATTTACTATTGTGGCCCATTAGAGACCTGCGGTATTTTGCAACAGCAGTGATATGGTAATTCCCACCGATCTCGTATTCTACGATAGTTTATTGCGATTCGCACACGATTTACGCGCGATTGGGTAACGTGTGTTTCGCAGAAAAGTTCATACCGATATGAATAATTTTCTAGGGTTTAAACATTTTTTTTTGCTGCGTGGTAAAAATGGTGAATTTTTCAATGGAAATAATGGTTCAAGGCAGAAAAATAATAGGAATAATAATAATATATATGAATGATAGTAACAAGTTATAATTAGAATATTATATCCGGTTTTAAAAAATGGATTTTTAATTTTTTTAATACATTAGGTATACCGGAATGTTCTGTTCGATTATATGGCTGCCTCTTTTTACCATTGTATTTCTAAATACGTGCTCTTCTAGATTACATTAGTAACGAGGGAAGGTATATTGTTCGGTAAAATATTAATAAATGTATTGCAAATGTATTATTTTCTTCGAATTCAAAAACGGACTGATCATACACCATCACTTCGATAGATCGAAGACTTTCCCCTGCGATTCTGATTGCGAGAACTTGATTCTTCTAAATAACAAATTCAAAGGAAATAACGCAGTTTCAATACATTTATTAATATTTATTGAACAATATAATTTCCATCGTTACTAATGCAATTCGAGAAAGCACATATGTAGAAACACCTAGCAAATGTTAATTTGATCTCGTCGCCATTTTTTAATAATCGTCAAGCGTGCAATATGAATGTTCCGATTTATCAATTCACCCCAACGTCTGGGGAAGGAAATGTCAATGTCGCACCCCTCGATATCACCCTGTGTACTTCGCACCCTATCAACTTCTGTGAACTATCATTCCGATCCTCCAGCGGTATCACCAACTTTAAAATACTCGACCATTCCAGCCACCCCATCATCTTCTACCCCTTTCTAATGCCCGCACATTCCAACCCCTGTCCCCAGAACCACTCCGCGTAGAAACTCAATCAACCCCCTGGCTGCCACACCACGCGAAGTCATCAAAACGTTAACTTCTTTTCCCAACCTTTGCCGATCGGCTGCCACGGCATAATTCATCGATAACCGTCGGCCCATTTTGTGGTTCGCCACTCCATCTTGTGGAGCCGGTATCATGATTTAGAGAGTTCCACGAGGTTTTAGAGTAGCGTGTTAGATAGGTTTAAGTGCAGGGCGAGGAGATGAAATTGTCGTCCGCAATAGCACGTTAATGTTAACGTCGGGGATCCTTAATCTCCGTTTTACACGACTGAAGGGTGGAAGTTGTTTAAATAATTTATGAGTATTAATGTTGCATAACTCGGCAGATGAATTTAAATTGATCAGCGTGAAACGGACTATGGGAAAGTAACCATAGCAATGCCATGCCTGGTTTACCCAGTGCCCCTACAATGGACCAAAAGAGTATTCATGCAGTGCATTAGTTTCACTTGCAACCTCATTATTTCGGCGTTAAGATAATTATTTCTGAAACAATACGCCTGGATACGAAGCACACCTTCAACGAAGCAAAGTTACGCTTTTACAGATGTGCTTAATATACATGTTAAGCATTTGCATTAAAATCGTAAGAGAGGTAGATCTTTCCCGAACAGTTCTGGGGTAAAGACTGACAATGAGTGGTCGATCACAGTTCTTTTACCAAAAGGCACAACCTTCCCAACTCCTTGGCCAGATCCTCCAGGAACATCGGTCAACAGGATTTAAGTCTCATTCATTCACTTTCATACGCACCTAATAAACAGTCAATCCTTGGACATTCGATAGTAGAATAGCGTTGGGCCACCAGCCATCGTCTGTCGTCCAGATTGCCCATTTGCAAAACACTCTCCAAACGTACCCAGGCTAAGTCCCTATCATGAATCCCTCACCGAATGCATACCACTTCGCTACTCGGTCCCTCTCCTTTCTTTAAAAAATACGCTGACGCTACATACGTGTATGTAGGGCCCGAAAAGTCCTAACTTGTACGTATGTTTACGTGCGTCTATGTTTCTGCCCGAACAAAGGACGATGCGAGCGAAAGATGTAGCCTGTGTGTGTGTGTGTGCGTGGCGTGCGACTGATCGAGAGTTGAATGAATAGTCACAAGGAAGCAACGAAGCACGACGGTCGACGTAACGTAAATACGCGATATATGTATTTTCTTTTGTGTGTTTTAATAATAATAATAATAATAATAATAACCTCCAGTTTTAATCATTATAATAATACTGTACTTTAATAATAAACAATAATATTGATTATTACAATAATCCTACATGTACATAGTTTCGGAAATAATCATCTCGGTACCAAAATAATGCAGTTCCAAGTGAAACTAATGCACTGTAGGAATACCTGTTTGGCCAGCCGTATGCATCTTGTCTACCTTCGCGCAATATCACTTTATAGGGTCCCGGAATCGCGACGATCTTCGACGTTTACTCGAACGTGTTAATCCCTTCGGAAAGTGGTTCTGCCTATGCGAGAGCAGAGGGGAAGGGTGGTGGGATAGGGATGAGGGACGAAATTTTGAACGCAGGGCGTGCATACGTATGCACCGGCCACTTTTGATCGTGGCACATTGATCGAATTCTCCGAAAGCCTACACGCGTTCGCAAAACGCGATCCACGAATTCCGTGAATGTATATAAACGCCAATAACACCGGGGAATTTAATGGGAACTGCTTCAGCAATTTCGGTGAGCCCGATTCGTTTCCATGGGCGATCGCGTTTCGACCGTGGATCGTTTCAGATCGAAGTCTACGGATATACGGTGTGTTCTGGTAAGAAATTTCACGAGCCGATTGTTATTCATTTAATTAAATTCAATATTAGTTTCATATTAGTATTGGCCAAGTCGTTGAACACTCTTTAAGTGGGGAATATTTATGTGGTTTTTATGTTTATTTATTGAGTTTCTTATGGTGGCTTATACAGTTTTAATTATGAATTAAAGTATCGCAAGTGTAAAATACGCAGAATACCATGGTTCTGTATAATGAAGAAGAAGTGATGAAGGGAGTGAACTTAAGGGGGTTAGTCCATCAGTAAAAACAAAAGAGCATATATATAAGATGACGCGGTGTATTTAAACTGCATAATTCTAACAATTTAGTAGCAAAGTATTTGGTTCAATAATTGTAAAGAAAAAATAATGGCAACATAGCTCATGCCTTGAAGGGTTGAAAATGCATTTGCATTATCGGTTTTTGCCCCTTTCTATTTTCTCTTAATTATTTTTGTAATTTATGTATACAAAATTGTCCAATATCCTGTGACCGACGTAAGAAAAATATTGGCAGAATATTTTTTCTACGTACGGCAGGCGTAAAGGGATGAGAAGAAAAATATTGCTCGTGCTTTTAGCTTTGCTATCAAAGGGTTGATTATTCAATTAGAAAGGTACGAGGCGTTACTCTATTTTGAAGGGAGGGCAGTGTTAATAGAATTGTACTTAATTAAAAGAATATATAGGGGCTTTGTTCTCTAATTAAACATGAAATTGTTAATTAATTGCAATAGAATTCATTTGGTTTTCAATGTGTCTGACAAGGTATCCATAAAATATTCATTTCTAGCGTTGGCAAAACAATTTGCTTACAGAAATTTCATCCCTACGTACACAGACTAAACTTGATCCTTGCTGTAGGCATCAGTATCAGATAAATCATTAACCGACAGTGTTTCCAGTTTGAATTACTAAACGTTTGTTAAAAATTTATGAACAATTTTCCTGTAAAAGTTGATTAACAGCAAACTGCGTATCGGATGAAACTGAAAACCAGCCATGAATATCTCAATTTAGAAGTGCCGGAATGAAGGTACGAAAGTATCGTTGAAACGTAATACAATTGTTCGAAATACTATTCCATGGTTATTTATCACCATTATTATATCCACTGTTGTTTCATCATAAATTATTTTACATACCATTTTACCAAAAAAGAAGTTTACAACAACGTTCCCACTAGCAATATCCAATTTATTTCATTCGCCCGATTTTTCCACTTTGACAAATTCTAACGCGATGAATATTAATATCGTGATATAGAAAAAAAAGGAGATAAAATTCGTACCGTTCCAATTTAAAAGAATTAAATTCTATACGCTTTAAAACTTGCGGTACACGTTACAGGAAATTTAAAAAATATCACACCCGAAAAAATGCACATTACATACAATTTTAAAAATTTCACACCACAAGAGATATAAATGTAGGAATGAAAAATCGGACAAAGCAATCGACGAATAATACAAAGAAAATGCATCACCCCTTAACGATCACAGCAATCTTAAGTCGTATAATATAACTGCGGAATCCGTAGCGCAGAATGAAACGACCGACATCACCGCTTAATTTCCACAGAAGGGGAAGCAACGGTTCTATTACACAACACAATGAGTGGCCACATTTCAAAATAATAATTCTCGCCGTTCCACGCGCAAAAACAATACACGTATCTCTAAGAAAAAAAGTAGGCAACCACAATTCTCAACCAAACACGAGGAAACAGCGGTTGTCGGAGGAGTTAAATCTTCCCTATCCACGAACGAGACACATGCACAAAAAAGGACCAAAAAAGAAAGACCCAAGAAAAAACAAGAGGAGAGAACGGTTAAAAAAAAGTGTCCCCAACTGAGAAACAAGTGGCGTGTCTAAACGGGGGCCCGCGTGGTAAAGTTATGTTTAACTAACAAAGGAGCGTCGCGGAGGGAAAGTAGCGAAACTGTAAGCGGAAATAAGAGAAACATTGGCTCAGACGGAGTAGCTCCCGTGGAAGTTTAACGAAGTGGCCGAGAAGTAGACGGACAAGTGCGAGAAAAAAGACGAGCGTAATAGGCTCGAAGGGGGACAAATAGGCGTCCGTAACGGAAGGCCGGCTAGACACGCCTGTGTAATCGAGTGATTAAGAAATCGATTCATAAGTTCCACGAGCTAGAAGGGAGAGGATTCGAACATTGTGCGACGGTCGTTCGGAGACGGTGCGCGTCGAATGAATCGCGACGGAGAAACTCTCGGTGGAAAGTACGCCGGCCTTAGGGACGGCCGAGGGAGAAATAACAAAAGGACGAGCCCGGGCAAGAAGTAAAAATGGACGATGGCGAAGTTGGAAGGCGCAAAAAGAACGGGTGGAAGTTGGATGAAACGTGGAGCGAAAAAAGCAGGTGGGGCACGGGGTGGCAAAGAGGGTGGAGAAGTTTTTTATTGACTAATTGATTCATTGCCTTATTGAATAGAGTACGAACGACGTCGAGGCGGGAAAGGTAGGGCAGGGGACGATTGGCATCTTTTTTGATGGGGAAAATTTGACGAACGTCGATGAGCGTCCTCGGTGCAGAATTGTTTGGCGATGTGAGAAATGTGCACGAATCATTCGATCGGTGAAGCGAATAACTCGGCGAGCAAAAATATGCATATGCATTTTTTGGGGGGGAAAATGTTCGAAACGGAAGTTCGGTTAATCGTATTCGTACGAGTACTCGTGAAAATGGCTCGGGCTATTGTGAGTTAATTTGGCTGAAAATTTACTTACACCTCTATTAAAGTAACTATTGGCGTGTTTTTTATGGTGGCCTTGCTTTAAATATCGTTGAACAATTGCGTGGCATGCGTACGGTTTATTGGGCAGTGCAGTTTTTATTGTATTATTATATTATAACAACTTTATTACTTCTGGCGAAATATAATAAATAATGAATGTATAATAGGTCTTGATAAATAAATCCGTTATAATTCAGTATTTGTCAAATATGTCACGCTCGTTTAAAAAATCATATCGAACAATACATTCGTATTCGTGAACATAAAAGTGTTTATGAAAAGTTGTCTAGCTGATCATAAACAGAAAAAATGCGGAAAATAATTTGGGGTGGTGGGGTGAGTGTTATCGCTGTATTATAGATCTACGAAAATCATAAACTTTCGTATTTATCGTTTTTTCGATACTTTTTACGATATCAAAGATATTCACGATGGCACGAGAGCTCGCAATTTCTTCAGAGTGGGTGCAACCACCCTTAAACCCGTTTCATTGCAGAAACAAAAAATAATTATGTCGCTGAATCCAGCTGCTCTACATTCTAGGCAAAGTTCCATGATTTTTTTTCTCATATTTAAGTTGCCAAATTTCCTCTGTCAGTATGCAGTAGAGAGTAGAGACACATCGTGTTGGGGGACAAAGTTTTTCCATAGAGAAACTAACAAGGAATTTTGCATAAAGAATTCCAATATACAGTTTCTAGAATTCTTCCATCATTCATAATAGATCCGACTACAAAAGTTTCTAAATCCAGTAATATTCGCACGAATATTGTTTCCCAAAAATTCTGTTGTACGCCAAAAAAATTATGCAACGCTGTTTTTTCTACCAATCAAATTTTTCCGCAGAGCAATGCAGAAACGGGAAAAGAATGTTACCTACCGATATGCCTGATAAATTCTATGAACTAATTACGAACATTCCTAAAGGTTCACTATTCATCAAATTAAAAATTCCCCAACCAAGTTCAGCATCGTTGTTCGTAGGCCTAAGAAATAAAAAATAACATTTCCCCAAATACCTTTTCCTCCACTTGTACTCGCTAATTCTCAGGTGCACAAGCGTGACAGAGCAGGGCATAATTGAAAGCGGCAGAAAACGGGTGAAAAAAAAGATGGAGAAAAAAGGAAGAAATACCATGGCAGGAGTATAAAGGGTTGGAACGTATAGAACGTGTCGCGGGAAAGGGTGAAACAGGGACAGACGCAGCAACCCTGTCGAAGAAAGAGTTGAAAGAAGATGAGCACGAATAAGAAGAGGAAAGAGAGAAGGAAACGACGAGGTGGAGATAAAAAAAAATGAAAAGAAAAGAGGGAAAGAGAGGTAGACCCCGGGGGTGTGTGTTGCAGGTGTTGACACACTGTCTGCTATTCAACGAGGGATGCGTGCAACAGAGCCGAGCTGATACACCAGAAGCAGCCTGTTTCAAGGGGAATAGGCGAGATAAATAACAAGGAAAGGGTGGGTGAAAGAGGCGCCAGCTGATAGAGCAACAAAGAAGGGACAGAGAGACTGTAAAGTCGATAGGGTAGAAGAAAAAAAAAAGGGACGGTGGAGGGTGTAACTGCGCCAGAAGTGAGAAGGATAGAGAAGATGAAAACGAGAGGACAGTGGTGACGAGAGTGGGGTGAGGAGTGAACATGGGACACGGTGGAAAATTGTGTGTGCCTGGCTGAAGGATAGAGAGACACGAAAGTGGGCGTGTTGCAGGGGAAGGTGACAGAGATAATGGGCGAGAGAGAGAGAGAGAACGGGAGTAAAAATGAGTGAAAGACAGTGGAAGGCTGCGAATTGTAAAGACAGACGCGGTGGTACACAAAGACCCAGCTGCCAGAGTGAACTGACACTCTTAAGAAGGATGGACGGAAAGACAATGCGGCTTGGAAGGGTGTGAGAGAAAGATGGGGGAAAAAGGGCGGGGATGGCGAGATAGAATAGAGAGAAAGTGTAGAAAAACAGACTGCTGGAGGAAGTACGAGAGACAGAGGAAGAGTGGATAACAGAAAAAAATATTCAGGTGGAAATGTAGGGAAAAAAAATGTAAAGGGAGCGGAAAACAAAAGGGGTGTGCTCGAAGAGGAAAGTGGGGAAAGGGGGGAGGAACATAGTAAATGCTAGAGAATTGGGGATGGAAGATTGCGCAGGTATTACCGTGGACCTGTAGGTGGATAGTTTTATTCATTGCCCCGAGCAGAAAATCCACCCTAAGATACTGGGAGGAATTCTTACGAGCACCGGTTTGGAAGATGGTCCAGCGAAGGAGATTTGGTAATGAAATGAATAATAAAACGGTGCCGCTAAGTGAATATCAATGATACAAAATGCCCGGGTATTAGGAAAAGAATAGTTCGGTAATTGATCGCAGTCTGATACGGTGCATACCTAGAATAAAATTGTAACTTTGATCTATGTATAGGATGACTTGTGCAAGGACGAAGATGGAAACGAAGAGTTTTCGAGAATTCGAACGCAATCAAAATTCACTGGCGTAAATTTGTAAAGGCACAGACGATCCACGGTTCGTTCGGTATGCGCGAAGCGTGGCGCCCGCTTCTTCGAGACATAATTGAATAATTCATTTCATAAACTACAATTTGAATAATTTCGATTCTGTTCGTCGGAATTTGCTCGCGCAGTTTGTAACACGCGAATAAAGGACACTCGTTAGCGGCGGGGAAAGTGAAAAATCGAACAGTGTGGCAAACAGAGGGGGAGAGGAAATACGACAGAAAAATTAAAACGAAACGATCGGGCGAGTGAACCTTGCCCAGAGTTTCCTCAAATATTCCTTCAACCTAGTTAAAACGAATTATATCGTCAAATGGCCGATACAATGTTTCTAACTCGCGGAAAATGTTAATCCTCTCTCTTTTCAGCTGATTATTGCCCCCCATTGAATTGCGAGTTTCCAAACTCCTCCAACGTTCAATTAAATTTGTTCAAATGACTCGTTAAACACCGTTATGTTTAATCCGTTCAGTTTTAACGGAATTCCCTTGCTGTTTCTGCCGTTGCGCATTACACAGATACGTGTATGCAACAACAAAAAAACAACATGGAGGAGACGCGGATCCGCTCTGGGATCAAAATTAAAAGTACCATTCATACGTGTCACGCTAATGGTGATCAATAATATTCCGGCTGCCCTACTTTTCGCCTCTTTCTTCGCCCGCGATAATTTATACGAAAGAACATATAATAATTTGCACCACACTCACCGGTACACGCGTACACACTCATATATCACATGTGAAATACCTCGAGATCGTGGGTCCAATAAATGGCGGTTGGTGGCTCGGGGCTGTGACGCACTACGCAAGTGAGATTCATGGTGCTACCCTTGTTTATGAACATTTCTGGCTCCCCGACGATCGACGTGACAGGTTCTGTGCAATAGAAAAGAAAGCACAGTGTTCCAGTGAATCACACGCGGCAATAACTTATACTTTTTTCCGAAAAACAAACAAAACAAACAAACAACATAACACGAATAAATAACCGAGAAAGAAACGTAAAACACTCGCGCATTCTGCACCGTCTGTTGTTCATCGTTACGTCCGGATTCACATACTGGGTTAAACATAAATTGCCTTCGAGCAACAGGAGAAAAAAAAACTATTCAATTGAAATTCAAAGCAAACGCGAAGTTGGAAACGCGTTCTGCACGCGAACACGACTATGTGTGGAAGGGCGCGAGTGTTTACAGTCAGATTAGAGGGTATCCTGGAAAACGATGTGCGAAAATAAAATTACCAAGTACGTATGTATATGTACGTAGGTGAACCGTACGTAGGTGAACCATACGGCGTAAGAACGACAGGATGGATAATAAAATATAAAAGGGGAAAGAAAGTTTCGAAACTGACCGACAACCGAAAGATGCATCGAATGACCGATGGGTGGGGTCGTTGACACTTGACACTCGTATGTCCCGGAGTCGCGGCGTTGAGTATATTTCACTTGAAGCGTCCAGTCCTCGGTTCTGGGGTAGTGTGATGCTACGAATCTCTGGTCGGACGTGTAAGTTTCAACGCCAACCGTCAAGAGATGAATATCCCTGTGTCTCACCCACGAAACCTGCATACGTACACATATAAGTATATACAGACGAGAGATCATTATTATTATACATATCAGGGTGTTCGCGATATTCACTAACCAGCGCATTTTCTCGGCAAATAGTAAAGTATTAGAAAAAAAAGTGAACGATAGAAAAGTTTAACGTTTTCGATGGAATGCTGTATATTTTTTTATATGTCACATAAAAAAGCCTGTGCCGAGAGGAATTCATCGAACGCGACATAAAAGGAAATAGATAAAAAGCATTCTATATAGGGTATTCTTCGGTAGGTGTAGTATTGGGGAGTTACATTTTTTAAATATGACTGGATATTATGTATCCATATTACCGTAGTGTATGCTGAGACGAATACAATAATTTACGACGTGATATCATCCTGTACAACAGAACGTGAAAAAGTAGATTCGAGAGGGTCTATAGAACCGGAAAGAATACGAAGCAACGAAGCATCGATAAAAATTCGTCGTGCCGTATTGCTTCGACAAATACATTAAAACAAAAGCAAAAGCTGTGTAACGTATCTACTTTCCGTATTACCTGACGCGTGAAAAAGCGCTCGATGCAGGATTCTGCATCGATGACGTATCGCGATGTATATGCATAAATGCACGATGGTGCAAGAAATGTGCTGTTACGAGGGGGACAACAACGATAACGTAGATAACTGTTATTAATGTTCCTGTAACGCGTCCTGATATGTTCGCAAACATCAATTTGCGTCAGTTGGACACCGATTGTTGTCGACCAAATAATTATTAACGTTATCCGCTCGATGACAAACTTTTTGTTTGTGTGTACATACGCATGCACACGATAAACGCGGTGAACTCTCCTATACATTTATGTATGACGCTCATGTATATGAAAACCGTTGAATATGCATCATTCGATGTACACTCTGCCCTCATAGAGCATAGAGCCGAGTAAAACGATCGTACTTCACGCCTTCGGTGGCCGTCATTGATTGCACGCTGATGGTTTAATGCCATTTGATGCGCAGAAGACAGAGATTACACTTCTAAATGGATTGTAAATTACTATTTAGAACGTGGCGATTATCGTTTCGTTTGCGAACAGAAGGAAATAACAGGGACAGACACATTACGTATATTATATGCGTTGCCGTTGATGACGCGCGATATAACCTTACTACTACAATATTTACCTTAACATTTTACTGCACTCGAATGAAAATCTACTGCTACCCAGTCGACTTTTAGATCTAGCCTCCATTAAAGGTTATAAACACCACCCTCTCTGCCGCTATTTAACATTCAAGTGGAACTGAAGGTGTTGCACTTGCAATTAAAGCCGAATCAAGGCACGCCAATTGAACGAGAATTATAGCTTGAAACTTTAAGCTGAAACACGCGAGTGACCCGGATGTTTGATACGCGAGCACACATCCCGATAAATCATGTATCGGATCCTATAAGTAGCTCGATGGAATCGCCATGTACGCGTTTACCGCGTCACGTGATCCGTTCACGTGTTTTCCGCGCTTTATGGGAACGCCGTTTTCGAGGGGGAAGAAGAAAACACCTTCTCTGTAAAACGACATTGCACCGTGCAGCGTTATCGATGCTTCGCGACAAAAGTTCAAAAGGAAACAAGGCCTAGAGGGAACGAATGCAGTGGTACAAATAAAAACTGCTCGACCATGCGTACTGCAAAAAGGCAAGCCTTCTGTTTTACTTGAATTCCTCAGGCAAATAGGGAGCGGATATGCATACATACGTAGTATGAAATGCGAATATCAAGCAGGAGAAAAATAGAAGAAACTTTGCTCCCTCACTCACGGGTATATTGCAATGGCAAAGCTAGACTCGTTACACAGTTATCAACGGCAAGACGGACCAACTTCAATTGTATTGTACTCTCCTCCGCTTGACGCATTATACCCGGCTGTCCGATTCGTTCGTCTTTGTTTTCCGTTGCAATAATCGTGTCCGACTTGTTTAGAAGTCCGATACGCGGTTTCGTTGCACCTCTTATTAAACCGTGGGCTGAAGTAATCACGGGCGGAAATTTATAGGAGTCACAGAATTTCCATCGTTATTACCGACCGATAATCTTATTCGTCGTCGCGTGGGATTGCACGTCTTGCATTTTTTTCTTTCTCTGCGTGTACCCATAACACGAATTTGTTTTAGGTACTTACCGTGCGATCGCCCAGATTTCGTACTCGGCAGGTCAAAGTGGCCGTTTTGCCAACCAGCGCGGTGACGTTCCGCGACGCTGAGACGTCGAAATAGGGGCCCCTGTCGAGAGGTTCCAGCGCCCTATTATCGTGCATCTCGTGCATCTCGTGCATCTCGTTCATCTCGTGATTGGACGTGCCCCGGGCGAGTCCTTGCACTTCAACAGAAAAAGGGAAACGAAACACCTAAACGCATATTCAAATAATAAATGCACAGGGCTGCCTTTACGGTGAACTCGTTTCAATCTCCAGATTGCGGCGGGCTGTTCTTTGACCCGAAAGATTATTTCCCGTGCACCGCCGCATCGCGAGCCGTTTTAACGGCGAAAAACCGCGAAGAGTGCACGAAGCAAAAGGGAAAATGCACACCCACGTTTCGTCGTTCGTTATCGGAATTTCGTTAACTCTTCGTGTTTACCGCGAGGCTCTGATGCACGAGAGAGAGAGAGGGGGGGAGGCGGTGTACGGAGTATGTATACGTGTACACTCAGAAGTGGCAAGAAATCATTTTAACGTGTTCCGATTCATTTTAAAGTGATACGTGGTAAAAGTCCGCGATGTATGTATACATGTATATATACGTATGGATCTCCTGCTTTCATTCGAACGTGGACTTTGCTACACATCGTTACAAAGTATTAAAGTACCCAGGTGTCGAAGTTTCCACGTTGCAGTTTCCGAAAGTAGTTTATCTCGCAATACGTATACAGCAGTGAACTGTCGATAGAAAATCGCCTCGTCACTGTAGGACCTTCGTATACAAGTTCTGTGCAAAAGCATCGCACCATCGACTGGGCGTTATGTTATTACGCACAACGAATGTTCCCAATATTTTTTCGATTCCGTTGCGTTACTTATAAAAACGATCATAAAAGCTCTACATTCATTTCTGTTTCAAATCCCACGATCGAAGTTGCCCGAGAAATTACTCCCCTTTGTGTGGAGTATAGACTATTGTTTCCGCGAAAAACAATCTCTCGGAAAACAATTTTTCTGTCAGTCGTGAAAACTCCCTTAAACCGCGTACAATTCGAAAACTCTGTTGTGTACGTGCGGGCTCGGCGATTACGCGAACGAGAGAAATTCAAAGAACAATCCGCTTGGAACCATTAAACACGTGCTTGATGAATTTCCACTTACCCGAAAACAATAGACTCAGGGTAAAAAATAAACCCCTCATGTTTTGTTTCTCTCACTCATAGTCGATCCATGATGTCGCTCGATATAAACCGCCGCGTTTTCGAAAAAAAAATCACCACAATCCCTCTGCCGTTCACCGGCGTGTTTCGCGGAAGGGACGGGGAAGGAAGCAGAGATAATGGATAGTTTCGCGGATCGCTCTTCCACGACTTTCACTTGTCAATTATTCCCGGGGCTGATCCCCAAGCGCGGCGCGTTTAATCTTCTCCCGGCATGGCGTAATAATCCAGGACCGCGAGCCCTTCTATAATGCAATATCCCGGACGTCGTTGACGTGGATAAATCAAAATCGTGCGGAGAAAGTATCGCGACGAATCGATAGCGTCCGATTTTCCGTCGCTTTATCATCCGATGTGGCCATTATGTCTCCGCTATTCGGAATCTACGCGTTCGCATACATAGAAATTGTCCTCGATACTTCTTCCCCATAGTACACGTAGCCCTATCTCGCCTCCAATTCTGTGTTACACCGTTGCCCCTTCGTCTTCACACTAGTGCATGCCTTTGTATCCGTGAACTGCTTAATTGACCAACGGGGGGGTTGCAGGCGAAACGACGATGACAATCTCCTCCTGCTCCTTTGTCCTTCCTACTTTTTCGTGTCCTTTGAAATCGACCAATGAAAAGCAAATTACGCTCGTCTCTTTTTGGCGTATCCGTTACGACAGATATGTTCTGCTGTACCCGTCGAACTTATTCGTTACGCAGCGACGGGCTGTCAAGATACCAGAAGTGATCTCGCGCTTCTGATCGACCTGTGCATCGTGTTGATCGTTCCGACGGAACCGAACTATCGGGCGAACGTTCGCGAAACGACAGACAAGTGTTCCGCGATTCGAATGGGACCTGTTACAACCGAAACAAACGAATGCCAACCGAGCCTAGTGTAACCACACGTTCGTGCGGTGTTTGATACGTTTGACAGAAGTGCACGACAATCGTGGAAGAGCGCGATATAACCTGTGCACCGAGTATCCGAGCGAAACTGACAGTGCATGCGACACGGCCCGGGAGAGACGCCCTGCCATCTGTCCTTGCACACGCCCCGCTTTCCCTCACCCGAAGTCAACGGGAAGATGGGGTAGACATCGTCCGGCGCAAGCGTATCCCTTTAGTTCTATTACAGGCACTAACACACCGATACCGGGGTTGAGCGTGCAGCATCCCTAGTCAAGAATCGAATTCCATGCCATGCCGGCTCGATCGTCACCGCCGTCGCCGACGTAGCCGTCGTCATTGTCGTACATGTGTCACACGCACCAACACACATTATGCATCGTAACAAATTTCATGCAGCGCAGCGCAGAGCGAGCGAGCGTACGAGATAGAAAAAGACGGCGATACTCTTTTGCATCGTTTTCACGTAAACGCGAGCTGGACCGAGCTTATCGCTTCGATCGTGTTTCGTACGAAACGCAGTCAACAGAACGATACTGTTACCTCGAATGTTTTTGACGGTTGGATTGCTCCGAACAAGCTACATCGAATGACGCGTAAAGCTCGCTTTGAACGCAGTTAAATGTTTGCTATCCACGCGAAATTATTGACACCACTTTTATTATCTTTGCTTAGATGTTACGTGCCAATCAGTGGAATATTGTATCAATTGATATTAGCAACTGTATGGGGAAATTGAAGTTAAATATTTCGGCTTTAAATTGAAAAATCTCTAGTCACGTTTATCTAACGGTATACACGTTCGTATAAAAGACGCTTTATCCCAGCGAAAGATCTTGAAATTTTCCATGGAATAAAGTGGTCAATTTAGAAAATTTCCACGGAACAAGATTTTCGCTAATCTCCGGAGGCTTTGGTGCTCGCGAGACAAGACGTTGGAATATGTATCGTCGTTTACTTAGAAAACGTAGTTGTACATTTTTCACTGAACGTTGAGACGGTCTTATACGAGAGAGGGTTGAATAATGGGTATTCGTAGCGTCGTAGTCGTGAAGGAAGATGCAGGGAGATGCCTTGCAAGGCACCAAAGCATACGACGACCCGCTTTTGTTCTTTCGAGTATAATGGACATGCATCGCGTTTCTTTCTTGCCGCTTTTTAATGTACAATTTACACGATGGAATTGAAAGAGAAATCGATGCCCTAAATCGTCAGAAGTGAGATGTACAAAAGACGCGCTGCTTTGGTACCAAGGGATTCGACTTGAGTTTTCCCACCTCTCTTCCATTTTCTTTTTTTTCTTAGCAACGGTAACACGTAACGGCGCGCGACATCGTAAGCTAGAAAAAAGGCGGGAATTCACTTGGAGCGTGGAATGCATGGTCCATTGATACGTTTATCTTCTACATACTTCGTTTACCTCGAACACAGCTGAGAACCAGCTAAAAAATTTTGAATGCAGTTACGAATTATTTGATGACAGTAAAATTGTTTTTAACATGACGCGAAATGTGAACGACAAAATTATAATTATAAAATGTATTTAGAATTATAGTAAAATTTGCATTTGCCAGGCGCGGCGATTAGTCATTTCTATGCAAAACGCAAAATTGCATTTAAGTAGTTAGAGCTATAGGAATTAATTTAAATTGATATACAGCATATATCGCAGTTATACGCATCTTCGATACCTCGAGTTTTACAAATTCTCGATCCTGCAAGGGTCGATTGTCGTTCGAGTTCAGCCTTCAGTTTTCAAGCTACGTGATGATAGCGTGAAACTGTAATTTCAGGTTATGTCACGGAACGTTCAGTTTTGCGAATAATTCACAAGAATTTTGAAATGCAAGCATGTTATCGTACTCCTGTTGTTTCCGATTGCACGCGTTCGTTTAGCTGACTTGAATTTACATTAAAATTATATCATATATCGTAATGTAAATTTTTCTAACACTTAACCGGCCGATCGGTTTGACAAAGAAAACGGTAGTTCCTACGAGTGCAACAGTTTCGTCTAATATCTCGCAAAAATGGATGAACAAGCTTGTCCAAGATGCAAAACTACCAAATACCGAAATCCATCATTGAAAATGATGGTAAACGTTTGTGGACATGCGTTGTGCGAAAGTTGTGTTGACTTGTTGTTTCTTAAAGGTTATTACGCGTATACTGTATACCCGAACGAAACCATTAGAAAATCTCACAAAAATTCAGTAACACCCGATATGCGTTTTTATAGGTTCCGGATCCTGTCCAGAGTGTAAAATTCCTCTGAGGAGGGCAAACTATAGAGTACAATTATTCGAGGATCCTATGGTAGAGAAGGAAGTAAACATAAGGAAAAGAATTCTTAGAGACTTTAACAAAAAGGAGGAAGACTTTGCAACGTTAAGAGAGTACAATGATTATTTGGAGGAAATTGAAACGATAGTATACAACCTGGCTAACAATATAGATATTATAGAAACAAATAAGAAAATAGACCAATATAAGAAAGACAACAAGGAACAGATAACCAAAAGCAAATCGAAGATTGGTAGGAGCGAATACGAGTTGGAGGAGATGCTGGAGTTGGAGAAACAAAAGGAGGAAGAAAAAAGGATCGAAATAGTTAAACAGGAACTGGAAGCTAAACGGAAAAAGATCAGAGAGAAAGAGGCACTGATAGATGAGCTTACGTTTTCAGAAGGGAATGCAAAGAATATTGTAGAAACATTCGCATCAGCTATACAAGCGTCCAAGAAGGAAACAAAAACAGCCCCACCTAAAGTCACCCAATTTAGTACAGGAATCAAATTTGGCAACCAGGCCAGTCAGAACTATTTGCCTCTACCAAAGATCGACGAGGGTCCTTTGTTCTCTTACACTGCTATACGACAAACACTGGATGGTCCAATACCACCTGGTTGCCGAGAGGTACAGGCTCGTGGTTATATCTCTCATGTACGTGTGGAATCTACTGCAGAAAAAGCAGGTGGATTCAGAACACATGTTGCATGCTTAAGGGCCTTGCAAGAATCTATGGCTGGTTTATACCATAATCCTTCGCAACGGCAAGCAGAATTTACCACAGTGTGATTATACAGACTGTTTGAATACCAAGAAACTATATCTCTAATTTTGTATATAGAATAGTATTTAATGGGTGATTCATCTAATTGTTACATACATACATGTGATATAATCCGAAATTACAGGTACACGTCCCTTGTATATTTATGTAATTTTTATCACTGCATATTGTATATCTTGATCGGAATATTAAAACCACGATGGTAGTACCTGTCCACTTGAGAATACGTAAGAGAATATCCTTTTTTTTTCATTTTCACGCGAATTAAAACTGATATTCTTAAAAAGTATAATATAACTTACTACTAGTCCTTCCTCCAACATTCTATTTCATGAACGAAATATGAAAAATTTAATCGAGTAACTTTATCATAAACGTGAACAATCTACTTTGCAATTATTAAATTTTATAGATATTCTTATAGTCCATAATACCAACGAAAGATAAATTCTATGATATTTGCACCACAGACGGGATATAGAATAGATCTCTTTTCTATATAATTGCACATTTTCGTTCAAGTTCTGATCAATGATGTGATGATAGGTCCAGTGTCCGCATTCATTTGCAACTTACTGATGGTACACCAGGTCGTTTATTTTCTTTCTTTAATGTAATATTAGAGAGGTTTTCTTAACTATCTTTCCTTGCAGAAAGGCTGTCCAATATTTGTACAAAATCTACCTACTATACTTGCCATAAAGCTACCTAATGAATAAATTGCAACACATTGCAAAATAGCAGTTTTTAAATATTAATCTTAGAGTTAAAAAAGTATGAAATATACAATTAACAATTTCAACTTGAAATGATTAACAATCTGTTTCAAACATAGTACAGAATTGATTAAAAATAAGAATTAACGTTAAAATTAGCATCTGTGCAAAGCTTTAACAGGGTAATAGTTTTAATCATATATATATACTACTGTACTCACACACATAATCGTTAATTTTTTTCTTGCTCAGACAAGAAGGTATTTAACACGTCCCACGCTTTTTGCACTTGTTCTTCAGTAATATTATGACTCCATAAACTACATATTACGACATTAGCTTCATTGACTTGTTCTGTATTACTCGGTTGAGCTTGGATTCTAAGTTTCGCCTCAGTTTCAGTTAAAGCGTTTCTCTCGATCACTCGTCTTATAGCCTTGGTGTGAAAAACTCAAATTTTGAATGCATCAATGGCACAATTCTTAATTCACGAACTCAAAACGTACCTCTTCTTGTGGAATAATACAGGTCCAAATTTCGTGACATTCGTTTTGCCATTTGGCTTGTATTAAAACAGCAGCCTCCATGACAATTACATCAAATCCTTTTACATAAAAATTATTTATTTGTTTCTTTGCTTCCTCTAAAATTATGGGCCAAACCATTTTATTTAGTTTGTCTAATTTCGTCTGAAAAAAAGAATTGATTTTCCCAGATATATAAGCATCATAGTATTAACAACATTAATGCTATAGAATATGAACATACTGTATCGTTAAACACTATATTACCAAGTGCCTTTCTATTAATAAAACCACCAGCATCTAAAATACTAGGACCAAAACTTTCAACTACCGCGTCGAAACATCTTTTGCCAGGTAAATATAAATCGTGCGCTATTTTATCGCAATTTACAAGAACTGCGCCCAACTTTTGTAATTTGTCTGCTACTGATGATTTACCACTGGCTATACCACCAGTTAAGCCAATAATGTAAGGTTTTAAAGGTTTGTCTCCTATTCTCTAGAAAAAAAAAGGTGATAACAAAGTTAAAATCATTGCACAACTGTGTATAATATAATACATACAGGTGGCCGAAGTTTTGTTCCCAGCAACCGTATTCTCTGATTACTAGAACTAATTTTATGTTCCTCATGATTTCTATGATTCTCATCTTCTATTAATTTCACAACGTGAATGTCTAATTGATTTAAATTGTTCCTCATCCGCATTTCATTTACTTTCTCTCCGCCGCGTTTCGTTTCTTCGCTGACTACTATCATTTCAAACGTTGGATCGTCTTTAGTTGGCCCGTACATATCAGTGATGGGCACAACATTGTGCGTTAATGTTGAATCTATATCTCCTAAGAAGTCTTTAATGTTGGATATCCTTGTGGCGCAAGGTTCTATCATCTCCCACAATAATTTAGCTGAAAATTGAATTTATTCCGTTAATAAAAATATCAACTGTTCAAACTTTTGATAATACAAAAATGATTGTCCTCCTAATCTAAATATTCTATATCCTCACCGGACAACATATTCGTATCTGTTACACCGACTGTAAGTTTTTCGGTGCAATGCATTGCAGCTTCGCTCAAGAATATTTTATGACCATTATGTATCCTATCGAACGTGCCACCGAGTACAACATTCTTGTACATCCTCTCTTCGTTAATGCACTGTGTCGCAACATTCGTTTTATCTACTTTATAATCGTCATTAAAAGTTATAAAAGTGCAGCCCATGGAAGTATTAGCTAAACAATCGTGTATGAACGCATTGGCTTCTTTTTTACTGCAAATTTCATCAAAAATAACAATCTCCACAGGTTTCTTCGTATTTATTACTGACAAATCGGGACTTTTTATACTTGTGAGCAACACTCGAACATCGAGTCGAGAAGATATCGTTGACGTATCGATGTAAATGTTAGAAATTGTTTGAACGAAACGAGTTGCTTTCCACTGAGGATTCGTAATCGTGTTATTGTAAGGAAGAAAGGTACTCTTCTCCGGGAAATATTGAATGTACAATGTCTTTAACACATGTTTCTGTATGATCGGCAACAATTTTGTTACCTTTGCTGGATTTGTCAATACTAACAAGCCCGTGTTTGCCATTGTGTGGAACGATAGATCTCTCTAAATTATAACCTCTTCGTTCTGATGATACTTTGAGCCTAAGAAGTGACGCATGATATGTGTCATACCGCATTCATTAATGTTTCTGCACATTTAATGTACGCCTTGTGATGTAACATATCGTGCGCAACGAATACTTATTATCTCTTATCACTTAAGGTTTTTTTTGTTATCATTGTTTGAGGTTTGTTCGAATCGGTATACGCGCGACTAAAGCTACATGCGGATGATATAATAGGTGTGATAACATACAGGTATATATGCAGCTATATACAGATGTATATATAAATCTATTATACATGTAACTATATATATAATTAAATATAAACATATCTATGTTATTTATGTAAATATATTCTATATTTTTTATTACTTTGAGTTTTTAATTTCAGCCACAAATTGAAAATTGATGTGCTACTTATTTATTACGAATAAATGTATATAAAATAGGTAATTTATTTTACTAACTATAATTGTATTGCAACTCACATTACGCGTTTGCAAACTGAAAATTATTAAATTATTAATTTGTACAATATTTATGTATGGGAGACTGGAGAGGCCCGATAAGTCGGGCAGTTTTAAATTTTTCAACTAATAAATAAAAAAGTACCGTACGTTACAACATTGAGTAAACAAACAATTTCTCCCTACTTCCTGAGAGCACTGTACATATGCTGTAACAGATGATTCTCTCCTGTCTACCCTACTACATAGAATGAAATTAATATTATAGTACACGTATAACGCGTTAATAAAATTGATATATAATTCATTTCATCATTAATGGCATGGAAGAGCAACGCATTATTTTGTTTGTCAAAATGTTCTCATGTAAAATTAACCATTGCATCAGTTTCCCATGGTTAATACTATGCGCCATTTCTAAAAGACGATTATAACATATATCTTGGGAATTGAAACTGCATCCTATAGGGGCATAAAATATGAATATATTTAAAACGTATCCAGTTAATGTTACAAATTAGGAATTAAGAAAAATATCTAACCAGTTTCTACGAGTGTTTCGAGACAAGAAAAATCATTGTCCGTTGGATTATTAAGAAAATAGGAAATTGCCATAGACAAAGCATTTTCTCCTGTTGCAGTTGTGATAGTAGGATCTGCGCCTATGTAAATTTAGTGGCAACACACAAGGATATAATTTAATCAGTCGCAAAGAATTTAATTTGACCGATACATTTCTCTTCCTTATGTACGTACCTTTCGCTAACATAAAAGTAATCAATGTTTTGTTGCCTTGACGGCAAATTCGATGGAAAGGCGTTACACCATCGGGCAGAGATTTTACATTTAATAACTGCGGACAATTAACTACTATGTCGATACATTTTAAAGCACACGACATTTTGTAACATTCCTAAAAGAAACATTGTACGAATATTTTATTTCCTGGCCTATAATCAGAGATATATAATTAAGGAGATTCTATAGCTATTGTGTTCGAAAATTTAGTTTATATTAATATCGTTTTTTAGCAACGACTTAGGCTCTGAAATAATGTTTAACAAAAAAGAGAAGTGATGTACATCAGCGGCTTGCTCCAGCGTTTTTAACATATCTTTGTGACTGATCATGTTTCGTTGACGTATTAATAAACGCTGATATTCCTTAAACTTTTGAAATTCTAACAAGTTACATGTTAATTCGTTCCTGAACCTTTTACAACGACCCTCTGCAATTCAAATACAATACACGTATAATTTAGTCCGCTAAAAAATGCATTGCATTACAAATTTAAATGTCAAAAATTTCAAATGTTTTAATTATATCTACCATAAATTCGATAGAATATATACGAAATAAATACTACAGATCCAATGGGAACAACGAGCTTAAAAATATTCACAACCGTTTGAAACAATTCTGTAAATTGTTCAAACATGCTGTCATACAACGATTCATTACGCCGCAATGCAACGCTCATTCTACTATTTTCTTTTTACTGTATTTCAAAAATAAGCTGCAACAATCGAAAATTGTCTCCCTTTACTTTCACGATCTCTCGTATATAGCGCAAAAATCTCTTCCCCTTCTTCCCAATCTCTCTAATCTAGGAACAATAATAAACAGAAAATACGCAGATGTATATCTAAATGTAGCAAACTATTTCCCTATATCCGTGCTGGATAACCAATCAGAATAAGCGGGCAATGATGCAGGATGTCCTCTTTCAATAGTCGACAGTCCGGAAGTGATTGTCTAAGGGGTAAAGAGAGCCGTTACCCTGAGTAACGATTAGATGTACCCCGAATCCTCAATTTGAAGTTCTGTAACGGGGTCGTCGTAGGGGGCACGGGATACATACTCACAAGGTATATACACTGCGGCTAAAACAAGAATCGACGCAGACGCGAGTCATACTTGCTCCTCTGTATGACTGTGTTACGTTGCGAGAGCCCGTCCCTAATGTTTACAAATCTCCCTTGACAAAACTAATTGGTGTTATGGTATATCGTATCTGTCGTTCACGAATATCAGTGCGATTATCACAAGTGACTTTGTTCGATTGTTGAAATCGGTTCGTTTGATATCTATCGCGACATACATACTATGTAGCATATATACGTATATATATATAGATATATATATATATATAGATTCATTGGAGTAAAAGCGTAGGTAGAGATAGACTTGGTGTTGCTACTACTTTTCTGTGTGTTTCTTAACTAGAAAAAAGGAAAAAAAGGGAAGAAGGAAAGAAACTTGTCATCTCTTGTTACGAAAATGGCGAATCGTACGAATTATCGATACACGTACGGGAATGTTGTATATTTCTACACGGATGATAAGAAGTGAACGATTCGACGTTTCTAATGCGGAAGAACTTTATCGGGGCCAAGTGAGGAGAAGATAAGGAAAACGAAGAAACGGAATTAATAATAATAATAATAATAATAATAATAATAATAATTCGGACACTGTCAAAGATGGATGCAACGATCGAGAGAGAGTACAGTGCTTTAGGTGGACTCTTTCAACAGATTATAACTGACATGAAGGTAAGTAATGGTCGCCACTGTCAACATTTGATACTTTATTTGTATTCGAACGACGTCCGCGTTTCGTTTTTCCTTTTTGGGTCCGTGCATCATTTCCTTCTTTTTTTATTTTTGTATACATAGCCCGTGTAGTTTTGCACGAATAACGATGCAGGTGGAAAGCGCGTTCGTCGATCGCAATTGTCATTTGTTACGTGTATTTACACGTTTCGTAAATATTGCCACATCGTTGACATTGTATATCGTAATATATTGCTTCCGTTGATATTTTTCAGTTCTTTCGTTTCATTGTACGTTTAAAATAGGGTTCCAGTGTCCTGATTCTGAAAATTATTCTCCGAAACCATTGAGATACTTTAATACGATAACGAGGACGAAAGCTAATTTACACTTGTTCCAGTTTTCGCGATACATATCAGAAATGATTTTTCGTACTGTTTCTGTGAAAATAATTGCACCCGCTTTATTTGGATGAAATTATGTTCGACGATAATAACAGGGACGATGCATAATAAACGTATACATATTGTATGAAAAGGCAATAATTTCTTCGAAATGTTTACTGGGACGAAGTTTTTATAAATACATTTTTTTTAGTTTCCTGTTTTTATATATTTTTGTTAATAGTCAGTAAGGAATGAACAAATGTCGTAGCTAGTCTGTTAAATTATCTAATCATAAAAGATAGGTAGGCGTATGTGATAGCATTACGCATTGCATTCAATGTATGTATATCTTGTATTATCGTTAAACTTGAATTTTAGAGAAAAAGTAAATATGTCAAGTATTTTCGATATTTTTTAATATTTTTTCAAACGAAAAAAGGCTACTTAAAATTGTACTTTTTTTTAGAATGGAGCACCATTATGGGAAGATTTAATTTCGAAAGCAAGCAAATTACATTCATGTTTAAGGTAATAATAATAACAATAATAATATTGCGGATATAAGTATCCCACTATGGTTTCAATGCTTATTATTTTAAATGATTATTAATTTTACAAGCATATCCTGGTTTTAAATCTATTCTTTTCATACCTTTTAGGGCTGCCATCTTAGCTATTTCTGCGTATCTTGAAACGTTTCAAAAGATCGCAGATGCTGCGACTAGCGCAAGAGGTAACTTACTATATGCACTTCTTATATTTATCGTAGATGGCTCAGTATTTGGCTGTGCAACATAGCTTTTGCTCAAACAAAACGATTGTAAGTTGTTTCCATTGTTAATAAATTGAAAACGATTTTATATACAAAGGTGCAACAAAAGAAATCGGAACTGCTCTAACTCGGATATGCCTCAGACATAAGGCAGTGGAGACACGCATGAAATCATTCACCAGGTAATTCTTGTTCCTTGTACTTCAATAACTTTTACTGCCTCTTCCTCCGATACCAGTAATACTTATTCAATCGTTTTTCTATTAGCGCAATCATGGATTGCTTGGTGTTACCTCTTCAAGAAAAGTTAGAAGATTGGAAAAAATCGTTAATAAATTTAGACAAAGAACATGCCAAAGGTGAGTTGATGTAACTCGTGTATTACCAACTGCGCTATTGTATTAACAATTAAAGTTAAATGAAATTATTGAGAGTCCTCTGGAACGTAGTAAAATGTCCACGAAATTATTTCCGTTTCAGAGTACAAAAAAGCAAAATCAGAATTAAGAAAACGATCTACAGACACGTTGCGTCTGCAAAAGAAAAAAGCTCGTAAAGGTCAACACTTACAAGGGCAGTCGCAAGTACATGGCCCGTCGTCTGGAGATATTAAGTTGAACCGAATGTTGGAATCTTCAGCTGCAGTGGTACAAGAGAAACGTTTAAGTTTAGAAGAGACAGAAAGAAAGGCCGTTCGTGCTGCGCTTCTCGAAGAGAGGGGCAGATATTGTTTTCTGGCCAGATTTTTAAAACCAGTCCTCGTTAGTACAATTTCTTGTAAACCTTAAAATAATTTGCAATTACAACTTTTAAATGATACTATTAATAATATTCCCGAAAAACGTAGGACGAAGAAATTGCAATGCTAATGGAACTGACCCACCTTCAAGAGGTTTCTGATCAATTGGAACGACATGCAGCCTCTCCGCATCATTTGCCACCTGCATCGGAACAAGTGATATCGGACATAAAGGGTTGCGATGTTACCCAGTGGTCACTAGCTACGCCTCCTTCGAGCCCGTCTCTGTCTCTTGGATCGAGGAAAAGTTCAATGTGTTCAATCAGTTCTTTAACAAGTAGCAGCAGCGGCTCTTGTAAAAGTCATCCAAGCCCCTCTGGACATCCTTGGCACAGATCGTTGTCGCAGGTAACAATTCGAGCAGCAAGTTTTCCACTCCGCTCCATTTAATTATTTTAACAACCTTTTTCACTCGATGGACGACTCTTACCCGCCAACTCGATAAAATAGAAAAACCTCGTATAGTGACTGAGCAGATATCCCAGCAGATATCTTTCCTTTTTTATATTCTAGATGTTCCATCTGTGTATGTGCAATTCGTGGCACAGCATGGTCTTTAATATAATTGTTTTACATTTAATCTATCTCGAGCTTGAGCTTCCCTGTACCAGAAGAAACAACTCTCGAGTGAAAAGGGTTAAGAATGTCTCAGCCTTTATAGTGCATGGCACCATTAGTTGCATTCGTTTATGCACTGGCCGCATTCTAAGCAGATAGTCGCTTGTAGATTATAGCATGAACAACGCCACTTGGCATCATGAGCTTAGTGTATGTGGTAGTCGATGTTGTACTCGTTGTAGCCTGTTGGTGTCAGGCCCTCCAGCATCAGTGGTATGATGACTCTGCGCCGCTTGGCAAACGGTAGTTCCCGCGACTCTGGCTTCACTTCACAGGACACACTGTACACACAACCAATTACGGAACACCAGGTAAGGTTGCTAGACACTAGTTTTGCCTGCCCTAGCATTTCACGTTCTCCCTTATCAAACGCAACGCTGACATAGCAACGTTGTGCGTTCACCGATGAAACCGAATGCCTCGTTGTTACGACGTTGAAGTTCAATTGTGTTGTCGTAGGTATCGAATGTGTCTTCTCAAACTAATCAAAATACTGGTTGTACTGCAACAAGACCTGTAACCACTGCTACTTGGCCTGACTTGCAGGAAACATCGGTTCAATTCGACAGGCAAAATCAGAACACGATCAACGAACGGCCGCACACTATCTCCTCTGGTAAGATCATTTGCATTCAATTATCGTAACGATAGCCGTGTGCACTTTTATTACTATTCGTTAGAAACGCTATTCGGTCGTTTACGTGAAATTGTAATATCGATTATCATTGTAGCATATGAGAAAGGCCATCAAAGACCAGCACTCAGCGTCTACACATTCCAAGCTCCAGATAATAATAGCGGTTGTTGCCATAGTCAACCTGCTTCTCCAGTATCTTCTTCCTCGTCATGTTCTTCCTCCAATCAGCAAGCATCGAGAGTACAATTGCGTAGAAATAATGGTAGTAGTAATCGCCCCCCTATACCGAACAGATGTTCCAGTTTAGAACGACCAACAGTTCCAATGAAAAATGATCCACCTGGAAGTCCACGTGGCAAACCTAAGTTACCGCTTCCGGCGCACTTAGCAAAAGGTCTATATTACTCTATGTTCAGGGGGTATATGTGTTTTGAACTTTGATAAAATTGATCTTTCTTATTTGGGTCTTCTTGAAGTACATATGCTGGAAAACGTCCAATAAAAATGTTTCAAAGGATATGCCGGAATTCGATTGAAAAAAAACGTTGAAGACACAAATACCCCCTTCATTACATGAATGTTTAAGAATGCATCGTGTAACGAATATGATGTAACACAGAATTAGCGAGTCATCAACTTCAACAACCAATGTACGTGAACATGCACGAATTGGCAAATCTAGCCGCAAGCCGTGCTCAAGAGATGCAACTGCCTTTACCGCCACCACCTGCATCGCTATCGGCACCAGGAACTGAAAAGGTATGCCCTGTAACAGTGAATGATTCAAATGATTAGAATCACATAATATAGTGATGTATCTTTAGTGGTTAATTAATTCAAGTACTTTGCCCATAATATAATCTGGTCGTCGATTGTACTCGTCAAGTGGCATGCGAAAGATGTACAATTGTATGATTTACGCGTGACCGTGTTTGCAGACTGAAATTACGGAAAAAGATGGCGGGAGTCAAACATCGGAGTCCAGTGTTGAATCTAGCAGTGGTTACGGTAGCCAGACCACTATACCGCATTCTCATTCGCTACAAAATCAGAACGAGAATGCCTGGAACGTGCCTGGCGCTGCGTCTACTTTAACCGTTCGTAGAGGTTCGATGCAGCAGGCAAATAAACCGCCACCGCCAGCGAGGCGTACGTCCACTATAATAACTGCCACGTTCAATAATCCTTCATCCGGTTCTAACGATGAACGGAATGACAATAACACTTGTGACGAAACAGAAAATCTTCCACCACCGCCAGCATTTTTGCTGGAAGGCTCTTCACCCACAGCCAGTCCTACACCTCAGCGGTAGGGGGACAATTCCTTGTATTCTTCTCTTCTTCTCTATATCTATTGATGTGAAATAATTAAGGGCTACATGGATCGTTATCGCAATGCCATATATATACAAATATATATATTTCATATTGTAGATCTATCTCAGTATCCGAAACAGTAAGGACCCTTACAGAGTTACGTCACACTCCTGCTAGTCCTTCTCTATTGCGGAAGGCAACGGGACAGGCACAATCGCATAATAATTCATCTGCTACATTGCCGCATAATACTGTATTGCAAGTAACACGATCGAGCGTCGAACGTTCGTGTGCAGCGATTCGTTCTGGCTCTCAGGAACGTGGCTCGACAACGACACAATTGACAACGGTTAACACGGCTGTAAATATACATGGGCAAGGCCCGGGAGGGGTTGGTCAAAGCTTTATGGCAGTGCTCAGTGCCAAGCTAATTAATAGCGCCGGTAACAATTCTACGAGTGGCAGCAACGCGAGCAGTAGCCCAAAGTCGACCAGGAAACACACGATCGAACAGCAGATGAGCAAAAATGCTAAGACGTCGACTGGTTTTTTGGAAACGTTGAACGCTAAATTAGCTCAGCAGCAACAAAATTCGCAGGGGAACAATGCAACGAGTAGATCAGCGAGCGTGAGACGTTTGATGGGCAATCGTGTGCCTATTATGGATCCGTTGCAAGTCAGGGATTCATTAATGGATCAGATACGAAAGGGCACGTCTTTGAGAAAAACTAGCGGCCCTATTAACGACCGTTCTGCTCCTAAAATTTATTGAATATTATATGATACCGATGTTCGTGTAAGTTCCTCTGCTGTCTGATGCATTTGAGTTGCATTTACGATTATCGTAACAATCGAGTTCGAACAATAAGGTGTTTATGTCGCCAATTGAAATGGACGCTTGTCAACACTTGGCGGATCGTATATAGATGTACTTTTCGAAACGTACATATATACATATATATATATAAATACAAATATATACTTGATAATTTATAACCAATTTCTTTGCACTTTGGTGCACGATTGTCTAATTGAAGAGAGCAAAGTAAATCTTTACATGATTCCGCTAGTATCATGATTAGTTTGATTAATGCTATGTAGAAAAAAGGCAAGCTCTATATTAAATCCATCCTTAAATAATATCTTTTAATGCGTGTTATAATGTAATATTATATATGTTAAATCTGTAGGAAGATAAAGAACAAAAACAACTTATCTTAATTATATAAATTGGACAGCTCGAACTATATAATATACCATACGTGTACTTGATAAGTAAGGATAGTAAGATTTTAAATAATATATTTATAAACTAAAGTAGTATATTTATATATTATTTCAACTCTAGTTACGTTTTGTTGGTGTTCGATACTAATTGCCCGATGCTTGCCAGTGCTCTACGGGAAACCTGACTGATTTAATAATATCCTTAATAACGATTTAATGCTTTACGTTTGTTTGTTTGTTTTTTCTTTTAATTTAACGAAGAGGAAAAGAAAAACGATACACCATCTACGTTATATAATTTAATATAGAGCTCGTGTCTTAATATATCATTACTTTAGATACAGTTATTAAGTTTACCTGCATTACCTGTCTTTCATTTTCACATAGAAAGCGCACAAGCATATCTCTGTAATTTTTCTGTCATAAGCGCTTTTATTTCTCACTCAGTATTGTGCTCTGCCCGAGCACAGGTTCTAATAGTAGCATCTGTCAAGCCATACGATACTACTTGGTGTGACGAAATTTGAACGTGAATGTATAATAAGTATTAACTGCCCAGGCAGAACCAAATCTGTAGAATTAGTTTTTATATTGGCCCGTTAATATCCACAAAAAGATCTCTTGTATCGTTAAACGTTTCACCAATATTGATGTTAATAATATTGTATTACCCAAGACTACAGTATTACTACGTTGTTATTCCTTTATCGCGATAAGATATATTTGTAAAATCGACTTTTTCATCGCGGAAAACTTTTGTATCTATCTATCTAGCGTGGTAGTTTCATTTAAGTTTTTATCAATTTATCCTCGTGCGTAAACTGTTCGTATCGTTTATTTTTCAACTTAGTATCGTACTCGTAGATACGAGTATCAATGGACTCTGTCCTTCAGTGTTACCATTAAAACGTTTCCTCTCTATTGTTCGCACTACATATCAGAATTTTCGTATAGCCGTGTTTTCTTTCTTTTCGTTTCTTTCATATTAGAATAAGTAATTGTATAAAATACTGTTTCGTGAACATCGATATTCGCAACGGTGTATGAAAGCTGCTGGGACATGCGTGATTAACAAAAAAACAAACAAACGAAAAAACAAAAATCGCGCGCGTCCCAAAAAGCGTTTTAAAGCATTTTACTGCCGATTACAAATTTCACCGACATCTCCGTCAAATATTGGGCCAACATTTCGTCCCAGTACTTAATGTTCTGCCTGGGCAATGCTGTTCCAATATCAGTAAATATCCAAAGTAAACGTGTATGTGTGTCTCAGATCGGCGGGGAAAAACGAAATTACTGTCGCGGTAAACACCGATGATTTGATAACGACGAATCTACACACCCTTCGAACTGATGCAAATGATGGTCCCGGTGTAACGAAATATTGTTAATCGTATTCGTCTCGTTTCTTACATTTCAATCGCCCGGTGAATAAAGCCCTATTAACCCTCGGCCAAACGGCGCCCGGGTCTCCTCGAACCCAAGCGTCGCACTGCAAAGTTTCGCTTCTATATTGTTAAGAAAATAATTAACTCGAGCAAACATAAGTGCGGTCGTTCGAACCGTTTGTTGTACGACGGTTAATGTGCATTATTACATGTCTGGACCCCGGAGCGAGGGTGTATTAAGTCCATTAAAAAAAAGAGGAAAGATATTATACACGTTTCTAGTATCAACTTTATCCAACGCTAAAGATTACTTTGTTTCAAATAGTTCAGTCTTGGATATGATAATGTAAAACTGATATTAAGTCAGTATCTTGTTATGCAGAAGACATTGCACCTTTGATTAGCTCTTCCTCTGATACGTACTGGGTCTGGTGTCCAGATATGTAAGGTATTTATTTATAACGGACAATAGTTAAGGGGTAACCGTTTGAGACGAATATATGTAGGCATAGATAGAGTAATCGTTTTGCCGGGTGCAAATGAAATCGATGAAACGACACCGACTGAAATGAAACCGCTACTGCCAATTTCTATAAAAACATTCAACAAACGTTCCTTTCATTCCTGATACTGGTTAGATTTTGTATTTTACTTTAGTGAAAGCGCCGCGCAACGAGCAGTTTCTCTAGCGAATAATACAGATAGGTTTTTCCTTATCTTTCCTCTATTATTTATTATTCATGAAAGTATTTTACCGTTTCACAAAGACGGATAATAGTTGGCACACACTTGCAGAGCTGATTCCGATTTGATATTTAATGCTGAAACATTGGTGTTCGTAGTTGATAGCGCGTACTAATCAAAAAAATTAAAAAAATTAAAAAAACAACAATAGCGAACGTTATCATGAATATGCTGTGTAGTTCTGCAGATAATGAAACGAACGAAGAAAATACAGAAAAAGGTACAAGATGTTTCAATTCTATCAGCATTAAATGACAAACACACCTAGTGCGATAATAAATAAATAAATAAATAAATAAATAAAAAAACAGAGCCGTAATAATGAAATAGATAGCCGTAAAGATCTGCAGTACTAAAAGTAATATGTAATGTAGTCAAAGTTCAAGAGGTGATTGTTAATTTATAATAATTATTTCAGTAGCAAATCAGATACAAAGATATGATGAATAAAAACGTGACAAAAAAAAGAAACAACCAGTATTCTCTTTGCGTATTTTCGTGACGAGTAAGTCAATCAATTTGTCTACGTCGTAAACTTTATTTACAATTGACTCGATTCGATGAAATAGAAAGAAAGAAGAGAAAAGTAGAAACTATAATTCCCAGGTAAATTAATTTACAACGACGAATGGTCACTTACATATTCCCAGTCAAATACACGCGTTAACTAATTCTACGATTACTTACAATAATAAAAACGTACTTGTAGATAAAAAAGACAGAAAAAAAAAACACGAAAGAATGAATTATGTATATACCCTGCGCAAATAAGTTCACAAAAAGAGAACACCGACGTCTTTCTAATCGGAGTTCGCCCTCACCATTTTCGTTTATTTTCAAAATATTATCGTGCGTTAAGCACCTAAAACAACAACAACGACAACAACAAAATAAAAGAAAGAGAATTGAATCTGTCGATCGTTCAACTGTAAACCAGGGGATCCTGAATGTTACACTGAATGTTCTCCTCGTTCGAACAGGTGGCTCGTGCCTCCGCTAATTTGCACGGTACACCACTGATCAATGGTAAACCGTATATGTAAAACGAGTCGTTCAACGTTTGCTTATGCTCCCCGGATCCAAGAAAATCTTTATCCTTGTTTACGATTAACGCGAAACTTCCAGCTGCAAGAAGAATATTTTTTTATACAGAGAAACATTGTGAAACAACGTGCGCGTTCATTATCGTGTAACGATCATTCAGGCGCGTCACTATTCAATTTGTCGACGTTGTAATTGTAACGTGCCGTTCTAAACACGACGAAACGTTTACGTACGGGTATCTAAGGGTGAACACGAGCAATTCGTATTCAGTGTGAGCTCCAGCAGCAGACGAAGACGTTGTATTTGATGGGATGGGTGCAAGTCAAGCAGAAGTCTCGCTTTGCGGGATCGCCTGATTGCTACTTTAACCGCGGTACTTGCTGAACAATAAACATTGCCGACGTCTGACGGTAAATTGTCCATGCATACCGGACAAGATTGTTTCTCTCCTGTTGGCGCTGAAGGAAAAAAAGAAAAGTAACATGTAACGCGAAAAACAATACTTGTACGTGTAACTGTTGTAGATTGTAAAATACATTCCCTTACACGGAATATTCGTCTCCGTGTTTATTGTAGTATTCTTGATCTCGATGTCTGATTCCTCCTGTAACAAATGATCTATTTTAGAGATGTGTTCCCCCTTTTTGTTTTATGTCACGATTGTTTATGTAACGATGAAGGAACAATTTCATGGACACCTGGTGGAATTCTTGTTCCTCGATTTGCACAGGTAACACAGTACGATCCTCCATTGGGATCATCGGTGTAAAATCAGGCAGTCCGTTCGTAGTGAACGTTGCATCCATTTTGTAATCGAACGTGTTCGGTTTCATGTAAACTGGAATCGGCCCCTCCATTCCGTCAGGTGTTTCTAATTGATGATCGAGTACGAGAAAAGAGGAATCTAACGAGAAGGAGCTCTTCAGATTTGTTTTGCCCATGATATTATTCGGCGCCTGTTCTTCGATTGGATCGGCGCTGCCGCAAATCGACGCGATTTCGTAACTCTGAAACATTGATCGTTGTGCTGATTATTGCGTATCGGTCCAATCTATTTAATAATAACTTCGGGATTGCAACGAGAAATCGAACGAACTTACAGTGGACACCGTAAGTTCTTGCTGGTAATAGTCGTAAAGTTTAACGTTCGCCGGTTCAAGACGATCGACAACGTACTCCCTTATTATTTTAAAGGAGACGCAGGTTTTTTGGCTGGTCAATTTATCGAAGTAGACAGTCACCATATCTTGGCCATCCTCGAAGCGTTTCACTCCTGTAATTCATTGAACAATGTTTTTCCTAATATCGTATTAACGTTGCAAGTTATAATTATTAGCAGGTCAAAGGTGATTTTCACTCACCACTTGATTTAACAAGAACAAGAAAGAATCGAATGGCGATTGAAGGGCGATAATAATTTTTCTATTAACAGATATCTTTTCCCTTCCATAATATAATGAAATTTTCGATAAGATGAAATCAATTTTAAAATTTGATTGAACTTAATTCGATTGAATTAAAAAGACCTTCATATGCAAAGGATTAATAGAGGACACAGTGAATTTACGTGAAGACGGTTGTAACAAGGAATGGAGGCTCTCTCGATCCGGCACGTAACCACTAATCATTCCAACTTCCAACAAAGCCATGTTACTCTCCTCGTCTGCCAATTGATAACGGGCGCAGACTGTAATTTCTTGCAACGAGCATTCGTTCTCCCTGGATGCAGATCGAGCACCCACAGCAATATCAAAAGCCTCCGAGCCAGTGGTACGATGAATGTTATATTTAATGTTACTCTGAAATCGAGACCCAACGAATATATAGTTTCATTCTATCAGGCAATTCACGACGAATATAATTAATTAATAATATTAACTGGTGAACTAGACTTTTGTCAAAATTGCTTCTAAATTTACAATCATATCATTCCCATCGCCCATCGTTTTTATACGATTAGTACTTTGTTGATACTTGATAATTACTGAATTCGCATATCTATATAAATTCGGCATAAAAAGTAGAATTAAAAATCACACGCGAAAAGACGTAATATTTCGTAGATCGGTGTAACAGAAGAAAGGAAGTGATTAATTGTAACTCACTTTTAAATGATACATGTAATCAAAAATTGTTAAATACAAAAGTTGCAGGGTATCAGGGGCGGTATCGTGTGGTATACATGACTCTTGTATAAATGGAGGCGTTTAGGAGATTTGAAGGTCAACTTTGATTTTTTAAATGGAAGTATATATTTTCCTCGCCGCAGATCGAAAGAATATAAAATGTTAAGTAAAAAAGTATAAACCTATGTTGATCCTAAACCCAATGGTTAACGAGATATTTTAAGATAAGTCGGCCGGGCGGTGAAGTTTCATACTTTTCTACTTAAAGTTTAATAAACTTACGATCTTCGAGAAAAATATATCCTTTCATTTATAAAAAAAGTCATGTACGCTCTACACCACACGATACCGCCCCCGATACTCTGCAACCTTTGACTCCAACAATTTTTCACAGCAAGTACGATTTAAAAGTTATTTGACGTATGCAAGTTACGCGACTCACCCTGTATATTGTATATACAGTTTTCGCTCTTACCTGCACTAAAGCGCAGCCCTCGCCCTCGGCGAAAATTTCGACGACAGTCGGAAGAACGGGCAAACGAATTTGCGTAAGAACCATCCGATTGGCATCGTGCAATCTGTAGATGTAGTCTACTTCTGTGGCGGTAACGACAACAGACAAATCGGTGGCACGGTGGTTTACAGCCATAGCGTACATTGTTAGAGCCTCCAGTCCGATCACGGTGTCTTGGGTATCTTTGAAACCACCCTGGGCATTCCGTTGCTTCGATATCCAACGTACAGCCTTCAACGCGTCGATCATATTCTGTTCACCTTTCAGCTTTAACAAGCTAAGGATCGCGTACGCGGTCAATTCGATGCTCAAACCAGTCGAGGGCTTGGTCTTATCTTCCCACCAGACGAGATTCTATAACGGCAGCATAGAATTTTCGATTTTAGTCAAGTTCCATTAATACAAACCTAATCAGCTTACAATTGCATTGTCATCCGTTGTTAGTATTTTATATTACAGTGCTCCCTTCAGTGTTTTATATAGAAATCTGAATGTTCTCATTGAACAACGTTATACCGAGTAAACAAATTTTTCGATCCGCTCACTAACAACGGGATAATTACAAGCTGTTCACGTTTCGTGGTTCACCCTATATACATTAATTGAACAGTGTTAAACTGGACTATATTAATAGTCGGTTGTGTTCTCTTCAATATTATTCGTACATTAGATCGTGTGGCGATGTTCATCAGCGATTTCATGGTGGAATTGGCTTTCGGATGTTCTGATAACGCTAGCACATATGTAGTGAGAACCATAGTGTACGTGCTCGCGTCACCGCTGGCAATTCCTTTTTCCAAGCATTTCAAACCGTTGTTAACCAGGGACCGTGGTAACGGAACGTCGGATTCAAGCAGAGATAGTAAAATGTAGGCTGTTAATGCTGTTGGCGAACCGCCGTACGCGTCAAGACCACCCTGAATAACGAAGAGGACACAGATAAATTGCGTGGATGCGAATTGTTTCATTCGGGGCATAAATACTGCTTTATCCCATGAGCAATGAGCTTTAAAACAGCGGACACGTCATATTACCGTATACCGATGTAAATTAGAAACATCGGACATGGTGGCGTTAAAAGTTATTAAATAATAATTGAAAATAATCCCACTGCAACGGTGAGAAGCGTATTCCATACGTACAAAGAAATAATTGTATCTACAGTGCCAAGCATAAATTACTGCTGAACAAATGCCAAAAGAAATTGTTACAAAAATGGACCAGAAAAATACCGGCAAATAATTATTCAGATCATTTCAGTTTCAATGTAATGTATCGAAAAAATGTCATTACTCGCAGGATAATTCAATAGTTTCGGTCTCGTACTGTAAACCGTCTAACAAACCATCATCTGTTTGCGAAAAACTCTGCCTATTGCTGGGAAACAACCGTTGTCCAATTGCTTGGCCATGATCCAATTTGCGGTCAATTCGAGATCTCGTTCGTCGATGTAAATGAAATTTCGCGCCTGAGCGAACGACTTTAACACGAATGCTGTCAGCCATATGGAGCTTTTTCCACCCGAAAACGTCGCGTATGATCCATCGAATTGTCTATAATTTAGTTCTCTCTGATATCCTGTTAAATAATAAATATATCAACACGTGAAATGAAAATATTCAATTATCTAAATTATCCAGATTGCATCAGTGCCACAAGGATGACTTATCTACCTTTCTCCATATTTTTAGTCGCCTCGGCACGAAGCGACGGATTATCGACACCGATCGCGTCCAGGTACGTGATCACATGGATATTCGGCACAAGCAATATCATATTCTGTTCACCGCATCCTCTGGGTAATTGTACGAGTTTGTCTAAATTATCGAGAGCCGGACCTAAAACATCGCCTATCAAATTTAAGTACGCCCTTCCGCTGTCAGGCACTATATCTTCCGGCAGAAGCAATTCCCAGACGAACTTCGAATCTTCATTGAAATCCACCGGGCAAACCAACATCGACTTTGTCTCTTCCACTGGGAAACCTTCTGGTAGAATTAGGATCGGTTTAACAATTGTGTCCCTTGAACATGAAAGGATTCAAAATTCATTTTTACTTTATACACGGTTTCGAATACATTATTATTACTTAGCATCGATACTTCAATGTACACTGTCGAACAAAATTTTGGGACGATTAGGAAACTCGAGCTATACATATACGATTCTTTTTTTTTTTAAATTGCAGCAGTTCAAAGAACGACAATTTTTCGTCGATAATATAGTGGCTCTTTAATTTAGTACGCCAGTGTACTTGAATTATATTTTATCGATTACTCACCGCACAGAGACAAAGCTCTGTGGTCCACAGGATTCAGGATAATCGGTGTCTATAAAAGCGGTAACTGTTATGTTCACCTCGCCGATCACCCGTGGTTTCAATACGTAATCGTGAACGATACTGTCCCTTGGTTTTATGCAAAATGTAACTTTAGGCTCCGACAGGTGCAAATCGATTCCATCTATATCTTCCAACTCAATTCTGACCTGTGGGTCAAATAGAACGGATCGAATTACACAACAGCTCGTCGTAATGTCGATTTCTGTCAGACTAGAATTGACGAGTGCTTTGTAGAATTTTTAGATTCGACTTTATCGGTGTTGGGCGAAGTTGAAATCAATTAACGATGAACAATTACGCGTCGTGCTTCGCAAGAAGCATCCAATACAATTTGGATAGTTAATTCTTTTTAATTCAAGTGAACGAAGGAATCGATCGATGTATCATATTAAAAGTTTCAATTCTTCGATGCCCAACAGCGGACTGCATTACCTGCGTGACGCACTTACCGGTAAGCTGTGCTGCATGTAATTGAAGAGAGATACCTTCAGATGTACGATCTCACCGCGTTTCACGCTGTATGGTAAACTGTAGTCGAGGAAGAACGATTGGAAAGATGTTATGGTGGTCGGTGGTGCTATTCCGAGACCGTGGGTCGGCGAGATACAAGTCGTGTAGCCGACCCAATCGGTGATGGTGTGCGGAAGATTACGTTCTATGGTCACCTTACCCTCTTTCCTGCGAAATACAATTCTGTGCTTTATATTTGCAATGATATAAGTACGAATTTGTAGTGCGATTCGAAGCATACTCTGAGATAGCCACTCGCTTCTGTGAACCAGTCGACTATGAGTACATGCGATGTTACAAGCAAATAATGATTGAAATATTACCCGGTAGGTATTAATTCCCACAACCAGGTTTCAGGAAAATATGATCTGAGCGTTTCAGTGTTGTGCAGCAGCTCGTCAACGTAATCTACCTCTGGATACCTGGCTGCAGCAGCCACGGCGGATTCTGTTGTGGTATTTAAAACATAGTATTATTAATAAATTGCAAACGTACGGATGCGTGTATATAAATATTTTCGATTATTGTTATTGTACAATGGTCCACAAAATTCAAGGATGCCTAAATTCTTGGTGAAAAATTGTCGATCTTTGAACTGCTGCAACTTTGGAAAACAAAATCGTGCGACAATCTGCCTGGACTCGTTTTAAAGGGCGAGGTCTCTACTTTGACAGCCCTTAGTTCATTTTTTTCCACGTTTTTTTTTACATGGTGTAAGTGGTTGGTAAACGAAGGTACTGCACTCTCGACAATTTTACAAATTCAAACGCTTGCACGGATCTCGAGAATTTTTTTCTCATAACTCAAATCATCATGCATCTGAAGAGTGAAGTCTTCCCTTTCCAACGATGATAGATAAATTGACGCACGATTTTTTTCCCCCAATTTATCGGTCTTTAAACGAAAAGTGCGCCGTCGGCATTCAATTGAAAATATAGCGATGCTTGGACAAGAACGTTTTGAAATTGATCGAGCACAACCTGCTAAATACTTGCCAAAATGTTCCGACATCTTCATTACGTTGGAGAGACTATGAATGGAGAATATGTTGTACATATTCAATACAAACGGCGGGCACGGTCTCGTTTCCAATACCAAATCGCTCATTACGACCACACCAAAGTCCTGCGATAAGCGAAACCAATAATAATTGCCTGCATAATATATAAAAGAAGAAAAAGAAAACAAATGAATGTTTAAAGAAAGAGAGTAGCTCACGACAAAGGCTTGCATGACGTCCACATAGGTAACGCTTCCCTCGTTAGCATATCTTCTTTTTCTTTCCCGTTTCAGAGCATTGTCCTTTTTCGTCGCTGAACAATTACAAATTAACATTAAATTACGCGACTTGCAAACTTGAGGTGTATCAGTTCTTTTTGTTTCTTTGTTGTATTATTTACAGGCGTCAGAAATAAGAACGTACATTTGCAGTGCCACATAGAAAGTGGTTCAGCAATTGGATGGAATCTTTGCAGCTGATCGAACACTTTTGTTGCGCTGACCATGTTTGATTTCGATTTGCTCAAGAAGAGGGTCGACTTGTCCACCGCAGAAATTCCACAAAGCGACCACGGGGCGGCTTCAACGTGATACTGCGCCGTTGATCCTGGTGTTTGTACATCGGTGTGCCACGCTGTTTTTACCTTGTTCTTGAAGCAGTGACCGACATCGATGGTGTAGGTCGTAGCAACAATCTCACCGTCGTATCTCACGTAATAGAGCAACAATTCCGAGACCGGTGCCATTGTCGGTGTAATTTTCACGCTTAAGGGAAATCTAGAAAGAAGAAGAAAAAATATACAGTAAACTCCCGTATAACGGGAGTCCTCGAAATAAAATTTGCCCGGACAACTGTCATCCCGAGTATGTTATTTACTCGTCTTATATACTTAGGCGAATTTTATACTTCGTATATTTAGATAAATATAAACCGTTCGAAAACGATTGTATTTGATGAATTCAGCTGATCAGTGATATAATTTTGATTTACCTATGCACCACAGGGCCTTTGCGAGTTTCATTGGAGGTAAATTCAACGGGATTGAATAAATTACGAAACTCCGAGTAATCCAATATCGTGTCGCGATTAGGCTTGTGCTTTATTTGGCCGTATATTAAGATACCGCCCTTCGAGTTAATCGAATAGTAGAATGAAATCGCTTCGTTCGTGTCGTAGCTTGGCGCCGTGTACATAACGTTGAAAGAATACTTTTCGCCGCACACAATCGGCTGATTTCCACTAGCCACTGTTAAGTAACTATTCGATGGGGAGTACCACGAATTCACGTTGATACTGCCGGATGGCTGGTCCATGAAAACCTAAAATATAAATACCGTAGGTGAATTGATTTTTCGTTAATTGCCATTGTTCACGATGAACACTTTCGAATACTGGGGACACGAATTTATCAAACATCCTCCTACTTTCCAACGTTTGTCCGGCGAGTAATATTTCGTTGGATAATTCACGGCAGTTGCGATGAAACTCAGGAAAACGACATTCTTGTTCTGGGGCGGTACGACGAAATCAACAAAACCGTCGATGGACGACGTGAAGTATCGGCATTCTACAAAATCCTCACTCCAATCGATCTTTCCACGAACTTTCAGGCAGACTTGAATCTTTTCGTTCGGGGCTGGCGTGTCGTCGTGTCGTAAAACTCGTAACTGTTGTTCAAATGGAATGAAACAGAACCGATATTAATACGTGTCGCACAGAACTAAGCGAAGAAAAATTGTGTAAGGCATGCTTGTAAGAGATGAATTCACTTTTCCATAATAAGGCAAGCCCAGGTTGAAGTATTTGGGCATGTAATTGGCGAATTCCAGTTTCAATGCCTCGTGCATCACCTCCGTCCGACTTATCGCAGTCTCCACTATACCGGTACCAGCCTCTGTAAATTCCGCTACGAGGACGATATTGTTCGGATTCACTTTCCAATTAGCCAGTTCGAGGACCTTCCCGGAGAGCACGAACTCGGTGCAACCATCCGGTTTGTCGAACTGCAAAACAGAATAATTAGTTCGTAATCGAGACGCACAATGTGTCTCTACATTTCTGTATTCGTTCGAATGTAATATGCTTATCCTTGCGTACGATCTACGACGGATATAAGTGACGCAACTAGGACTAGTGATTACCCATAGAAATATTTATGTCAGGAGAATAAAACGTACTTCCGTTTCGGAACGTATCGCAGGAAGATTAGGCTTTCTTCGCCAACTTGGTGTCCGCGGCGTTAGCTTCAGTAGCAGGGTACCTTTCACAGGTTTACCATAACTGTACCTGCGAACGACGATCGATTGGTTTCGATTTTTCATATGAAACAGCATAATAATAAATCGGCGCGATAATAAATCGGGTAATTAATATTAAGAATATTCAGGAGCCTTTGGATAAGAATTAAAAATGTCGATTACTTGACACAGATGTTCCAAGTGACGTTCTCCGCATCAGCGAGTATATACTCCGGCGAATTGATCACTACTTGAAATCTTGGCAGGACGTATTTCTCCACTTCGAACGTAGTAGATCGAACGAACCGTTCGTGAGATGCCTTTGCCTCTACATTTATTGTCCACGTGCCCTGTTAGACGACGCATAGGATTATGGCAAGAAATAGAAGGTCTCTTCTCTGTGTTGCATTTATATTGATTTTATGTGGTTGCGAACGTTATATGCATTTAATGTTACCGAGTTCGGTTCTGGAGACAAAGGGAACGCCAACTGTGCCATCCCGTGCTCTGTGCTGACATTGGTCCATTGTCTTACCCTGACTTGTGACGGGTTACTAATCCATACTTTTGGTATCTAAGCGAAACGTGTTTGAAAATATGTTTCAAGTAGTATAACACAATATGCATGCAATAATAATGAGATTTATCGTTGAACTGTTGAATTATATTCTACTATTAATTAGATGAATAATAATATAGTTACAAGTTGTGCAATTTATTTGTGAATGATTATATATATAATAACTCATCAATTATAATAGAACAATTATATATTTATATATCGCGGGATTGTAGAAAACTGGAAAGGAAGAAAACGTAGGTGAAGAAGAGCTAGTTAGTGGCAGAAAAAGTAAAGAGGTGTCGTGATGGTTAAGGGAAGTGGAAAATAAAATAAAAAAAGGAGGAATAGGGAGTGCAAGATTATGAATTTCATTCAAAGGGTATTCATACATTCAAGGGTGTGAATGAGTATGAATGAATGCGATAAAGAGAGAATGAAGGAAACTAAAAAGAAATAGAATGTAAGGTAGAGATTAAGAGATGTAACACAAGTTCCATTCAATTCTATATATTTATATTTATATATATATAAATATCGGAGTAATTACTTACCACATTGTCCCAAAGCTTCAAATCATGCCGGAGGATAAGAATTCTGATGTTGACATTTTGTCCGGGCTTGTAAATCGGCTTGTCGGTTTCCACGAAGGTAAGCAGCGAATCTTGCTCGATTTTAACTTCCTTCTCCGATTCTACCACGTATTCAGGATATTTATCGAATTTGATCTTCAATCGAAGCCTTCCGGTCGTGTACTCCGTCGATGGCACTGGTAATTGCAGGCATGTCTCTACGTTCGTTGGAAACAAAATTATTATTACTTTGTCGTTAATACTGATAAAGAATATGCAACGACTTTTGAGACAACGCAATCAAAAATATTGCAGCGACGAAATTAATTTTGGAACTTATATAGAATAGACATTTTTTTCTTCTCTTGGTGGGTGTTTAATTAGACAAATACTGAATTACACGGGGATCTACGTAGCTTTAAGAGCTATATATCGTATACAAGTTATCCCACACAGGTATCCGTATACAGAAGGTCTATCAATTAGTCCTCCTATAGCAAATGTAGTGCAGAGTACAATTGATTCATTATTGATTAACGGGACGTCGTTATCTTCTCATTACTACGCGGGATGCAGCAGTTTTTGCAATGCAGTTTTCTTTACAATGTTTATTGACATAATTGCATTCATACAAAGCGATGCCCTTAATCGATAAATTGCTGCACCAGCGACCCTATCTGATCAAATGTCCATTTACCTATTTAGAAACTCTGTAGAATTTCTGCAGCACTGAAACAAATTAGCTGACAGGTTTATTTCATCGATAAAGTTGGATTTTCGATCGAGCGAAACGGACAATGTTCGTGGCTGCACGTACACCCTACGTATAACAATATAAATAGGTTTCCCATGTACAACCAGCGATTGCTTATTTCCTTTCCAGTGAGGGAGACGGCCAATTCAGTTCCCCCACAGGAAACGACAATAATCTCAATTTGCAAATTGTTTAAAGAGCCCGACACGAGATGGAAGGATTAACAGAGATAGTGAAGGAGATGAAGAACCACGATGATAAAAAGAAGACGAGCCTCGTACGTACACCCCTGTTCAAGAGCTCAGATATTAAAGGAAATCAATTTCTTCGTTGAATAAATGTTTCATTCGTAATATTGTTCTTTTTTAGAATTGAAATAGTAGTTAACGTAATGTCATTTTGAACTCATATTTTATAGTTATTTTTAAATATATTTCATTTCTTAAACTTTTGAGCGGGACTGTATAACTTAATACTGATAAGTGCAGCTTGTAAATTGGCTATTAAATGTCACAACGTATTTGCATGTACATTAATAAACAATTCTGAATCGAATATCAATTAACATTTTAGTAAAAAGAAACAGAACAATTCCTTTTTAAATGAATTATATCAAGTATTTATTAAACGATTGACTTGATCGTCGATAATGAAAAATGTAGCGTCGATTTTTATCGATAGAGGGATTTATCTATGCTTACGTAAATTAAAACAATTTTAGATATTAATAGTTCGATGTTAGTTAATTCTCGTGTCAAAGATAGCGTCGGAAGAACGTAATTAGTCTAACGAGAAGATTTACTGGTTTCTGTTAGATGACAGAATAGACGTAAAATAGATTCGACATAAATATCTTATTATTATTGATAATTAAAGCGAGAAATTTTAGATATTAATATTTCTTTCCGCCTATACTATATGTATACTTCACTATTAATCAATAATTGAATATTGCACTTCTGCAATAATATCAAATAAACCATAAAATTGAAACAGTACACCTAGATTTACCTATTTTCACGACGCTACTCGTACTAGCCAACACTTCCTCTTCCGGTATCCCCGATGGTGTCGATGGTGTCACTAATTCAAGAATAACATGGGCAGGCAATTCTAAATTGTGAAAGGACAGGCATCCGCTTTCGGTTTCGCCGGTTAATAATGTTCTTGGCGCCGTGAACACATAACCCCTGAGAAAGAAAAAGAAAACGGAACAGAATTAATTTAAATACACAATAATACATCTCGATTACTGCTATCCGCCATATTTCGTAAAACATTGGCGTGCTCGATAATGTAGTTAGTACATACTACGTTTGAATTCGTTTGTAAAAAGTCAGATGTCGCTGACGTAGCCCCTCATATTTGAAATTTTAAATGATCAAGAAATTAATGGAACTAAAATAATTAATTAAACAAAATTGGTCCTTAGTACTTTTCTACCTACATTTTAACAGTACTAAGTACCAGCAGTTCTTATAGTACATACGAAATACATATGCATAAAGTACGTAGATGCATGGCTGATTTTATTTTCAATAGTATCGATACCTTAATTGATATTATGATACCAGTGTCACATAATACTCAATTTTGAAATGTATCAGTATCCACTGTCACTACATAATGTACATAGAGTATGTGCTTCACTTTTCAATGCGTTTCGATTCTACGAAATAAGTATTTGATTACCGAATTACTTGTGAATCATGAGAAAAAATTAGATGACTCTCATCGTATCAGTGTTTTTATCAAAGTTACTACGTCCGTCGTTCTGCAACGCACATTTCCCCGTGGGTTTATGTTTTCTGCAATTATAATAATTGCGCGATAGACCCGTCTGATAAAACATTATCTTCTATCAACAAGTTATCGACATCTATGAAATTTACTAATGATTTTTATTATATTAAGACTACCGTGTTGTTGTTGCGTTAGCATTGCAGCAGTATAAAAATCCCAGTGAAGAAACAAGAAACACCAAACTACGCACCAATTTATCCATTGTACATATCTCGGTTAGTCGCGTTTATTAACAATTATTTTTTATTAAATATATCGGTAGACATTCTTAAAGAACTATTGGAAACTTGTTCTATCTACTGACTGATTGCTGAATATTGTTTCCTGTATGATAAAAGATATTAAAAATTGTTTATGATCGTGTTGTTACACGTAACTGTATGCTGTACGCAGACTGAAAGTACGATGTTTGTACGGTGCCTCTTATTAACCCCCTGAATCTGTAAGGAGAAGGGTTAAGCGTTTTGTTGATACCGGTCAGACTATGACCTATGCCCGATTAATTTTATTTTGCATTATCGGCAACCTTTGTCATGTGTATCATCGTTCGAAAAAAATAGTTATTCTTTTATTGATCATTATTATCATATACATAAAATGCATATCAGCATTACAACGCAAGCAACAATTAGTTTGAATTACATTAGTACCGATTACTCTTAGTTGCATTAATTACTATTTTTAAACTTGATTTATGAATAGATATTTATTCCTTAATGGAATATCTGTATAAATTGTATCTGTGTATTATGTTCAATTTTTGTTGAACTGAAACTGGAGATGGTATTTAAATTACAAGCGAGTTTGTGCATTTTGATACCTCTGTAATTATAATTCGCCCGACATCATTACCGTTTATTCTAAATTGTAGCTGATAATTAAAGTGCGTATGTTTAACAAAACACACTCAAAATATATATATTACTATATAATAAATATTATAAGTATTCTTATAAAAAACATTTGAAAAAAAAAAAATATTTGATGTATCGAAACTTAATATACAATTTTTCAAAACTGCCCCTTTTACCGCCATCGATAGATAACAATGCCATGATTCGTATGTACAATTATTACGCATTGAAAATTTAGTATTTAATCGCAGTGGAATGGTACAGCAAATTTACCGCGATATTTAATAAGAATAATTCTCATCTACGATACCGATACATATCGTTTTATATTATTGTTAAGTATGGCGATATGGAAATTACAAAAATACGCGGCTTTCAAATTTGACGTTTACAAATGTCGTAGAAGATTGGGCGCTTCGAAACATTGTTTCGTTCCTGCATCTAATGCATGCATGTATACAATACAAACTATAGTTTATTCAAAAGTCGAACGAACACCAACAATCTACTTTACGAACAAGTGATGTACGTCCAGATGGTACAATGTTAATAATTTATTTCCAATTGTAACAAGTTACAGAATGAATCCGGTTAATCCCGAATGGTGAGAGCTTTCGAACACGTAATTTAAAATTCACCACCCGCAAACCAGGTTAAGACACCACTTGTCAAAGTGTCGGATATTGCGAACCTCGTATTGAAATCTGGCAAATATAACAATGTCATTTCTACGTGGTTCAGCGAATTTCGTATGGTGTACCACTAGTGTCCTTGGTAAGGGTGCAACTGGTGCAGTATTTCAAGGGGTGAATAAAACAAATGGAGAACCTGTCGCGGTAAAGACGTTCAATCAGCTGAGTCATATGCGTCCGCATGATGTTCAAATGCGAGAATTTGAGGTGCTTAAGAAAGTGAACCATGAGAATATCGTACAGCTGTTAGCTATCGAAGAAGAACAGGACGGTCGTGGCACTGTGATCGTCATGGAGCTGTGCACCGGAGGCAGCCTTTTCAGTATCTTGGACGATCCAGAAAACACTTACGGACTGGCGGAGAGCGAGTTTTTATTGGTCTTGGAGCATTTAACGGCAGGAATGAAACATTTACGAGACAACAATTTGGTGCATCGAGACTTGAAACCAGGTATTATATCGTATGACACAAAAATGCTTCCTTTTGTATAAGAACAAATCGTTATTTCTTTCTGTAGGTAATATAATGAAATTTATCGCCGATGATGGTAATACCATTTATAAACTAACCGATTTTGGCGCTGCCAGAGAACTGCAGGAAGATCAACAGTTTGTATCGTTGTACGGAACAGAAGAATATTTGCATCCGGATATATATGAGCGTGCGGTTCTACGTAAACCTGTTGGCAAAACGTTTGGAGCGACGGTAGATCTGTGGTCGATCGGTGTAACATTGTACCATGTCGCTACAGGAAACTTGCCGTTCAGGCCATTTGGTGGTCGTAGAAATAAAGAGACGATGTTTTATATTATTACGAAGAAAGCATCTGGTGTTATATCGGGTGTACAGACTTCGGAAAATGGACAAATAGATTGGAACAGGGAATTGCCACACCACTGTCAGCTAAGCACTGGTTTGAAAAAAATTGTAACACCTTTGTTGGCCGGTTTATTGGAAGTCGATCCTCAAAAGATATGGAGCTTCGAACGATTCTTCTCAGAAGTTACCGACACTCTTTGCAAGAAACGTATACATATATTTAACATTCACAGAGGTAGCCTAATAAAAGTTTTCTTCCATCCAGAGGAGAAATTAGCATCTCTTCAATTGCACATACAGGATCAAACTGATATCGTGCCGCATGCACAAATACTTCTATTCGGAGAAACATTTTTGACAAATATTGTTGAAGAATCTACTCCAGGAAAAGGTTTCCCGAACACATCGGAAAGCAAACCATTGATGCTGTTTTCTAAGGACAACAATAACGTGAATTTATCGATAGACACAGAATTACCGAAATTTCCAATATTTGCAAATTTGGTATCGGTCGAAAATGATGCTAGTCAAGCAAAAGTAGCTTGCTCGGTTGGCTACGTTTGCAAAAGAAGGATAGACAAACTAGTGTTGTGCAGTAAATTGTCGCAAGACGCAATAGAAGCTTTCAGTGGCCTTGTTTCAGTCGAACTTACACGATTATTAGAAAAATGTCAACATTCCAAAGAATTTACCAAAGCTATAGAAGATACGTCTCTGGCAGTTGAAAGGAGCGAAAGTCTTGCCTGTCAGATCTCCCGCAAACTTGGAAGCCAAAACATTTTAGAGACAAAGAATTGGAAGAAGGAATTGGATTCGAAGAGTAAAGAGCTTCTGTCTGAATTAGCTCCGGCAGTAGTGCAGCTACACCAGAGGCGACTATTTCCTCTTATCCTATGTCTCTTCTTTTTATTCTACTTGCTTCAATGAAAATGTTTATGTATTATTTCAATTGTAGATACGTGAAGGAAGGCAGTTTGCGCGGTGAATGGGACAATATTATACGGGGATTATGGTGTCCATGGACCAATAAAGCAAGTCAGAAAGCAACAACTTTGGTTGATCGTCTAAGAGACGGGTGGCAACACTTGCTAAGGGACAGAGCTACCCGCAGTCTGACATACAATGACGAACAGTTCCATGTTTTGGAACGAATAAAAGTATTTTTCTCACACTACTATGCAGTAAGAATTCGTTATAAAATAATACAACAATATTGACTTTAATTCGTTTATTCATAGGTTTCAGAAACTGGTCAAAGAATAAAGAATCTTCTTGAAACCCTTTGTACACCCTCGATGATAAGCCGATCTGAATGCGTTGCCGATTGGTATAAAATGGCACAAACAGTCTTTCTACAAACTCAAATTTTAGACAAGGATGTAGATAACTATGAACACATATTGGAGACTTATTCGTATCGCCTGTCTCAAGAAAGTCAAGAACGTTACGAGAACTTCGTACATTTAATAGATAGACTTCCCGGAAAATTGAAAACGATTGAAAAAACTAGCTTACCCGCCCAAGAGAGTACGAAAAAATGGAGAAATATTTGCTTTACGCAAGAGCAAATTGCAATGCTTTTGTACAAAAACGGTTTACTTGTAGATCAACTTGATCATTTATCAACACTCGAAACTGTAGAAGATACAGACGATTCTGAATATACATCGATTTAACGAAGTTCCCCCTCATTTGTATTATTTCCATAATGAGAATAAGACTGATGGTATATACATAAAATAAATATATGGACAACACCGAAAGTTTCCTTACAATGGCATCAAGTGCACACGTATAATATTTATTCTTTGAGATTTTACGAAAGTACATTGTACGTATTCTAAACCATCTAACATTTCCATATAAACAAATCTGAGATATTCATGTTAGCTAGTTCCAATGATTGGAAAAATGTATTATATTTACTAGTGAAAAATAAAAAACACTTATGGCAAGCTGAGAAAGTTGTAGTTCAGAAAGTTGGTTTTGAAGGCGCGGTAAACTGTTCGAAAAGCCGCAAACACGAGATGGCGCCCCGGAATTTTTTTAGCTGGCTGCGGATACAGACGATATCTCGTCGGTGCCTACGATATGCGATAACTTTTGTGTAAACCATTTTGTCTTATCTTTTTTATTTTTTTTTATATAATGAAAAAATCATGTAAATTGCATATGAACTTTAATAACAATTTTACAATAATTAGTCGTGCAGTAATTAGTAATTTTATAGCCAAAAGACACTGTAAATGTATAACATCCTTTTTGTAAGTACATACATTTATATATATACGATAAAATTTTACAGCTGTGTATATATATATATATATATATGTATATGTATAATGTGTGTATAAATTTATTTGTACATAAATTACTATTTATAATTATTTGCAGTTTAAAATGATAGGAATATTATTTACATGTCCACTTGATTTGAATTTTTCTCTATTAAATTGGTCAATCGCTGTTTACGTTTTTGTTCTTTGTGTTGTTCTTGAATATTATGGAAGTGTTTTAATAGTTCGGAAAAGTCAAATGTATCTTTGAAAGGTTTAGGATTTGACTCCGTTTTCGATATCGATTTAGTCGTCGGTGGAATTGCTGCTAAACGTCTTTGTAAGGTTGCGTACGCTTCACTCTGAGGAAGAATCATAAGCAGGCCATACAGGGCATAAACTAACGCATCGTTTTCTTCCCTTTCCAGCAATTGCAATCTCAAATCTGAAATAAATGATGTATTTAAACATTCAATTTCGACCCAATTATAATTCGATATACTTACACGTAAATATTGGAGATTCAATTAATTGTACCAATTTGTCTATTTCTGTGAGAAACTCTACTGTAACTTCTATATTTTCACTATATTTGTATTGAGTTAAGTAACGATAAACCACAAAAGCGAACATTATAGAACACTCGTCGTGTAATAATATATAATACTAAAGGATACAATGATCGGATAATATTGCAAGCGTGCCCATAATGCTGAGATAAAAAGCACAACGCAACCGTTGCGACGGGATTGTGACACCAGGATACATACAAGCACTTGAATAATTCACAACTTTCCTGTAATAAATCAAAAACGTTATTGAAAATAATAATTAGTATCGTATAAGGAAAACATAACAAATACTCACTAGAGAGTCTAAGTCTTTAAGTTTATTGCGCAAATCAAATAATTCCGAACTGGTTAGTAGTATGACGTTTAAAGTTTGTATCATTGTACATGCAAAACTTAAATTAGCTTCTTCCAACAATATTTTCGCTAATGTTTTGTAAATATCTTCGGCGCTCAATAAAACGCATAATTCTCTAATAATAAAAGCCCCTCTTTCCTCTAGCAAATGCCTATCAGTTGAGAATAATCTTAGTAAATTTACAATAAATTTTGTGAAGTATTTGTTTTGCATTTCTGCTTTTGAATCCGTAACTGCTGCCTCAGGTGATTTCGAACTGATTATTTCAGCCATTACAACTAACGTTTGCTGCACTACTTCGTCTGAATTATCGCTCAAGGATTTCATTAGAATCGGAAACAAATTTTCGATGTGGTTAAACATCTTATGTGGAATGTTTATGAATAAATGGTGAATCCATTTTAGTACAGCAACTTTCGTTTGGACTGACATATACATTAAGTGCTTTGTTAACACTTCAACGACGCTGGACAAGTCTAAACTTTCAGCTGAGAAAGAATTTTGACTGGAGTCTAGAACAAAAAATAATTGGTTATTTCTTTTGTATGCGCTTTGCCACTTTTTGATAACATTCAAGGATAACGAAGGGAAATATAGTTTCACCTTTTTGCGTGTGAGCATCGCTATCGTTAATATTATTTACAACTTGTATATTTTCCATAGTTACTAATTTCATTAAATTCATATTCACTTGTGTGGCAGTTTCTTTAATACTTTTTCTGGTATCACCGTCGTAAGCTAAGCATGGTAACACTGCTACCAAAATACCAGACATGTATGGAAGCATAAGAGGTCCAGATAAATGTACAAATTCCTTAATCCATGTAATCGCAGTTAGCTGCAGCAATTCGTCTGTACTTTGTGCATGCGTGATTAAAATATTTATCATTCCTGGAAAGTCTACTCTGGCAGGATTGGCCTTTATGCTTCTTAAAAATTCACCCAGAACCGTATCTGTAACTCTTTTAATTTCCGGTGTTGGGTCCTCCAGTATTCTAAATAAACCGTCAAGAATTTCGGGTAGAAATATAATAAAATCCATGTTAGGAACGGCATCTAGCACGGACACCCATGCTATTACAAATTGCCTGCCAAATGGATTTTTGGTATAAATGCGTTCCCTTAACAAGGGCATAAATCCAACTAAATCGAACAAACCGCTTTCCGTTACAATGTCCTGGAATAATACTTGGAATAAATATTCTCCTATTATGCTATTCAACCCCTATGACATACAGATAAAACAAAAGTTGATGCATGCCAAGATAAATCATTACTCAATGCATCTCGAGTTAACATCTAAGTACGCTTAATTCGGTGTTTCCATGTCAAGGGGTTGACTCTATAACAAAAGAAACACTTTAATTACCTTCATAAGTCTGTCAAGCAATTCTGTAGCATTTTTTACACTCTGCTCCGGATCGCATGCCAATTTACTAAGCGCCGCAAAGATATCTGTAAACTGTGGCAATACAGCGCCTCGCGCCACTTTTACTACATTGTACAAACTTTCGCACGCGTAATATCTTACGCGCAAATCGGAATCACAGAAACAAGCTAATATGGGATGTATTAAATCTTCTATATACTGTCCGGTGTCTTTTCCCAATCCTACTGCTATTGCCGCCAAACCCAGTAAACCACCTTTTCGTGTATGTGGATTTTGTGAAGTGGCAAGGTCCTGGCCTAATACTTTTAGCAGTCGTTTAATTTGAACAGTGTTATTGTGCGCGGCGAATTCTTTTACCATTCTGGAAACGTATCACACATGACAATTAGTAATAATGAAAAACCTCCTGGACAACGGTAAACAAAGTGCATATAACCTTACTTTTCTATTTCCAAAGCAGCTGCCTTTCGTTTTTCATAAAGTTTGTCATTAAGAGAACGAACACAAGCTGCACTAAGGGGCGCATAATCTCTCTCCGACAACATTTTTTTAATGGCACGTTTTGAAATTAAAATATATAGTACATAAAATTAGTGAGAGAAGTGACAGCTGATGCCGAGTAGCCCTAACCTCGAACGATCACCCGATGCAAAATCATCTTAAACGCATGCGTATCAAATTTGACACGTATTTTGTTCTTTTGAATTGGTACATGTATAAATTTCGAAATTTTGTTATTAAAAGTTCCTGTGACCGTGAGTTGAATGTAGTATTTTTTAATAATAACACAAAAGAAATTTTGGTACAACCTTTTTTTTATTTTTTATTTGAAAAGGTATAACAAGGAATTAAAAATTTTGATGATTATATGTATAGAAGTACATACTGCCATCGTACAGATATCGACGATTTTTGAATATGTCGTAGAAATTAATATTTCGAACAACTTTGTGGACTTCCACGGGTTCGGACCGGCGGCAATATTTTTTACATAATTACCAAAATTATTAATTGACCGTGATAATTTCTGTTTCTTTTTTTCTTCAAAAATGTAGCATTGCAAATTTTTCAAATATATATATCATTGCAGCTTATTTAAAAATTTGGAATATACATATTATTTAACAAACACTTTTATACTTTAAGAGTAAAATAAAATGGGATTTGTAAGTAGGATGAAACTATTAATAGTAAAATACAATCATTTAATGACATTCTTAATATCATTCGGTATAAAGTTGTAAAGTGTGGGCCAAAATAGTAGAGTATCCAATTTCATGGGCACTCTTTACAATGGTGATACCAAATGCAGCAATACATCTGCACACTTATTAAAGACCACTGAATATTTTTTATTCATTAATTTAATCTTGTTACGAGAGGAGAATTTAGTTTCGTGTGTAATAAATTACACATTATGCTCTGCAATGATTATTTCGCAGAGTTCGAAAATAGTTTTCTCATACCATCCCTACAAAGGCAACGTTAATAAGGCTCCGAATTAAAAAACCTCGGATAATAAAGAGTTCATTGAAATTTCGAATCAAATTTCATTCATGTTTACTTAATTCCTATTATACTCTAACTTGGCTACTGCCTTTCATATCAAAAATTATTGATCGAAATATTCCCAATGGCAGTATCAATATTTAATTTAACAACTGCAAAACATTACTAAATTGTTATGTTCAAATGGACGGAAATTGCTTTCCCATATAATGTTTGCGTATAATTATGCACGGCATTACTCGTAATAAATCTATAAATAAGATTTGCAACAAAGAGGAAAAAAGGGTGTAATGTACATTCGCCTCGAACAATTAACATTCAATAACTATTTCTATAAATAGTTCAATGAGTTTGTTTCACTTCTAACAACTGAGGATAATTTTCAACTATGTTCAGCAAGATTCCATCGATGTATGCCCTTAATTGCGTGTTGACCTCTTGTTGCTCCTTTAAAGCTTGTCTCATCTGTTACAAACGGAAACAATAAATTAACGAACTATGTAACAGATACATATTTATAATTTAACACATACCTCAGATATGCTACAAAGTTCCCCATTTTCGGCAGGTCCTTGGCCATCCATCTTTAATTCATTCAAACGAGGAAGAAACTTTTAAGTATGAAAGAATATTCGTAAAATAATAATTAAATTCAGTATAAACATAAGATATGTGTTTCGAACAGCGTATTTTTGAATGAAAGGAAAGGGTCCGAGTAGCGAAGTGCTATGCATTCGGTGAGGGATTTATGATAGGGACTTAGCCTGGGTACGTTTGGAGTGTTTTGCAAATGGGCAATCTGGACGACAGACGATGGCTAATGGCCCGACGCTATTCAACTATCGAATGTGTTTGTTAGAAAGTGAATGAATGAGACTGAACATCTTGTTGACCGACGATGGCTGACGACCGCATTGGGTCTTCCAACTATGTATCCGGTGTCGAGGGATTGTTTATTAGTGTCGAGTAAAAGACCAAATGTGGCAATCGGCTAGTCGCCGTATTACCAAGGAATAGGGACTCTGTTCCTGGAGGATCTGGCCACGGTGTGGAGAAGGTTTTGACTTTTGGTAAAAGAACTGTGATTGACCACTCAGTCTTTACCCCAGAACTGTTTGGGAAAGATCTACCTCTCTTACGCCTCCTTTGAATACCAAATTCTTAACATATGTAACATACTTGATCTTGATTCATGCCAGCTAATAACTCTACAGCGAGACTAGGTCCTTTTTCCGCAGCATTATTACACGGATTTAACATTAAGAGTTCACGGCCTGCCTGTAGAGCCGCTGCAGCCTGCAATTCATCCCGAGATTCTTCTAGACCTTGTAGAAATAATGTGAAATATGCACAATAAATATTCTCGTAAATGATCCCCATTAATTGTATTTATTATTAACGTACTTTTATTACGGTCTCGAAGTTGCGCCACCTGTTGCATTAATTCTTCTATCTTTTGTTGATCTTCAACCCTCATAGAGAGTTCGTCTCTAGCGATTTCGAGTTTATAATGAGCTTCGTTTGCTCGGCTTGCCGCTTGGCGCTCATTTTCTCTTGTTGTCTCTATTTCCTTTTTAGCCTCTTCGAGATCATCTTCCAATCGACCTTTCTCTATCTTAACTTTCTCCAATTGTTCACGTAACCTTCCTATTTCATCCCTTAAACTAGTTCCTTCTAATTCTATTGCTTGTAATTTGATGGCATAATTTTCTAATTGTAACTGTCTTTCCCGTTCCAAACGGCTCGCCCATTCTCTATGCCTTCGTTGTTCTGCCTAGAATATTAAAATCACAGTTAGAACTTTTTTAATTTAATATAATTAATTTTAACGTTTAAATCGTAAAATGTATTAGTACAATTGCATTAGCGGTGGAACATATAAATACATCGTTAAAATTACCTGAAGTCTTTCTTCAGATCGAACTTCGTTATCTTTGGCAGCTTCTTCTAACATTAGTATTCTTGCCTGTAACGTTGCATTTTCCTGTTTGGCCCTAGCGTACCGTTCTTCCCCGACCGACTGAGTATCTGCTAAAGCGTACATTTGTTCTTGGATCATTTGAACCTGAAAGCATACAATATAATAACTTATAAATGTTTACACTAATTTTTTCTTACTATTTTATAATTTATATCTAGACGGAACAACGATCCACTTGTATTAAGGAATTTTTAAATACAATTAACAGAAAATAAAAAATATTTGCATATTGGTACAGATGTTGATAGCAGCTTTGCATTTTAAAAAACACTGCGCTCACTTTTTTCGTACTTTTCGAACAGTGCTTCTCAACCACAAAAGTCATATTAAGCTTTCCCCTTCGTATTATATTAAATATTTATATTAAGGAGATCTTTTTAGACATCTATATTTATAGACTTTATTGTTTATGAAGTACTGTGTTGGGTAACCCGAATTTATTTTTAACATTTTCTAACTGTCTATTATTAGTTCGTACCACACGTTCAATGAGCACCACTATTCCCTACGATGGAATACCAAACATACATGCATATAAACCACGATTTATATCTCCTGTAAACCTCACATTTCCGGTGCATGCGTCAAATGGTACATTATTTTTTTCTTGTAAAATGGTACAATTGTTACTCTCATTATATTTAATAACTAGGAAATTAAAATAAATTATTTAAGTAACTTCGTAAATAATATCTAAATACGGAGTTTAACAAAAATTGTAAACAAAAACTTTCACCGGAAAAATATTAACAAGCGGAACAAAAAAAAGTTTAATTTAAAAATCAAAAGTTTGATTTGTTCTGCAGTTTAGTGTGCAGCCTTTATCAGCGGGTTCTATAAGTAAAATAAAAATAAGAAGTCCATACATGCTTGATTAAAAAGTTATAAGAAAAATATATTTCGAAGTGTTTGTCCGCCTTTATCCACGCAAAGTTGATATCGATGTGCTGTTCAATTTATTATTTATTTTTTTGGTATTCATAAAAGATACTCATATTTTTGTTTCAACTTTTTAATCAAGCATTTATGGACTTGCTATACAAAATTTAACTAAAACATATTCGGAAAGTTTGGACACTAAACTGTGGGACACCCTATATCTGTAAAAAAAACTTATTCCGTATTATGTATCTACTTTCTTATCTACTTTCCTGATACTAAATAAGTCACTGTATCAATTCACAGCAATTGATTACAGCCTTTAGGGAATTACATAGATACAGACAAATTCCATCAGCGCGCTACTACTAGCTATACGATAACTACAATACGATCTACACGATAAATAAACTACTAACAATAATTCAATTAAAATTCCTACAACCAAGAATACTATTTAATTTTTTCCTGTTCTACGCTCACGTTGTCTCGTTATCAGCAAATCGTTATAACAAGGGTAGCTATCATTTGCATTCGAATAATGGTCCATCCAAACCCTAATAACAACAATGTTGCCTTACTTGCTCGCTAAGTCGAGGACTACGACGACGAGGTAATCTACTACCACGCGAAGGTGTCTGTCCAACAAATTGAAACTGTCCTTCCCATAAATCATATTCGAGGCCGGCTCCAGGCCCAGGGGACGGCCCCTCCCCGGAAGTTATACGATTGTCACGATCATAATGTTCGATCACACCTGTGTCGATCTGCTCATTAAAATTATTCGAATCCATTCTCATTCGTGATCTCTCACGTCACGCCTGTGGCAGGTTGTCTCGTCATCCTCTTTTGACTAATCCGATATAGGGGATTATTCCGTTAGAGCGACGTGCAGGCACGCCGGTCGTACGTCCATCCTCTTTCAGCACTGTCACTAACGACCTAACCTCTAAATTTCGTACGTTCGGGCACGAACTTGAATTCCGTGGATAAACGCGTGAATGATCCAAGTAGCACAGAGAATGACACAACACTACCCGTACATCCGTTTCTTTGGGCGTACTTTGAATATAATCGTTCGTCTCAATCGCCCACTGTAAGCTGGGAGTATCTGTGAGGCTATTTGTGCACTCCATACTACATATCGACTAACTCCGTTCAATTGTGTATGTATAGATTGTGCGTGACGTGTGGTATTACATATATCGAACAGAGTTTCGACTACCCCTACGCATGTCATTAAGAATTCGACAACATATGCAGTGTCATATACATATATCTTGTCTTTTTTTTGCTGTTAAATTAGAATATTATTTTCTATTCAAATAATATTCCATCTACTTTTTCTTTCTTTCTTTTACGAGGAAAATAAGATTTGAATGCCGTTTGCGTCGGGAGTATTAAACCTTTTAAGCTTTAATGGAATCTCTGTGTCGCGTTTGCATTGCATGTCTGGTAGTCTTGTTACCACAATTAATGGCATGTATTTATGTCTTTATCGACCTATATAACAGCGTTGGGCTTGATAAACACGCGAAGATAAATGCACGCCCCTGATCAATTTACGATGCGTGGTTTATGTTACGCTTGAATAGATTCGATGTTGCAATTATCACAAGCATTGTATAATTGCATGTATATACGTGTACATAGTTTCCACGGAAAATTATATAAATTTTTTGCATGAATGTTTGATATACAAATATATATTTCGTACGATCACTGTCATTCAAAAAAAAACTTATTAAAATGGATTCATATAAAATACCGTATGTTAGGTACAGCAAATATGACCGCTTCAGCAACAAAATGTTTCACATGATTCTTCCTTTTCAAATTAATCACTCGAAGCTAAGCAGACGTTTGTAATTTCTTGTAAAGGGAGTATCCAAGAAAAGCAAGTGCAACAATAACGATAATAAAATTAAGAAAGGGCCAACCACTCCAACTGATAAATCCTCCAGACTGCAATTTACCACATGTCATGATTTATAAGTTCTAATCATTAGACGCATATGTGTATCTCGTAGAATTAATTTCGTCGTTTCTGTTCTGTATACGCGAAGAATTTTGTTCCTTAACTTTTCTATATGACTAACCAATTTAACTGTCACATATGCAGGACGATCGTATTTTTGTATCGCATTCGCTGGCATTTGTTTTTTTTTCTGATTGAAAATTAATAATTAGTAGCTTTATTTTTGTAGCCTATATATATCTGCTTTTTACTTCACGGTACACTATGAAGTAATTTTACTATCTTTTTACAGCAATATGTATAATTTTTATTTCAAAATACAAGGACCAATACGATAGAAAATGAGAGAAATAAAATCCAATATTTTACGCGGGAAAATACATCGATCAATATGTTTCTTTATCGTCACAGAGTAGAGATAATTTATTTTTAAGAATAAATTCTTCATACAATTTCTATCTCGATGTTAAGTAAATCACATATACATCGATATTAGTACCTAAATTCGTTTCCACTTCATGCATCGTCGTAATAAATAGTTGTTTTTATTGATCTCGCAGAAACAGTAATACTTGAGATTACATTTTATTCCACGTGCCAACGCGTACGATAAAATCCATATTCCGATAATAATTTTTATTTGAATGCGAAATTTCTATTCGCCTTTTCAAGCAAGTACCCTTCGAACCTGCAATAAACATATACCACTCGGTGAACAGTATACGATTCTATACACAACAGAATACCTTGTTAAATCTACGTAAAATAAATCCTTGCGTCCAATTAAAGTGAATTACCTTACTCTTGCGTAATTCATTCAGTTGCTCGTAATCGTGAAATTTCTTTCCCGAGCTACCGTGATAATTATCTCCTTGTCTTTCAATTTGCAACACTGTAATTGTATAAATGACAGAACAAAAACTAAACAAATCGTAGGCAACAAAAGTCCCTTCTGCCTGCTTTCTTCTTATTGATCTTTAGTTCCCTGATTCTTAGGAAAGTTTGATATTTTCACGATGCAACAGATCGTTTGGCTTCGCTCATAAATGTGCCAGATATGTTTGTGCCAATGTTCACTTTATTCGACGACGAAGCTTCAATAATGCATTGCTTTCTGCTATCATCCCGTTCGCAGATCGAGTAATTTCCACGATTCATCGATTCACTACCCAACATAGAACAACGATCCATGCATTTCTCGCAGAGAACATTGTACTCTCTATCGAGCGCATCAGTTACGTCAGAGTATAGAATAAATTCAGCGGGATAATTCTGTCTCGCTTCCCTTTTTCTCTCCGCGGTCTACAGTTTCAGAAAGATCACCTTTTTAGGGGGCTGTCCGGCTCGGGAAATCGCTTGGGAACACGCTATTACGTTTTAATGGACCCTGTCCGCGCGATTATAATCCTAGATGTGAGAAATGTTTGTGCTCTCTATCTATTATTAATCTTCGAAAAAACGTTTTTCACGTGTTACATTGTGCCTCCAAGAAATTTGGTTGGAAATAATTACTTTTATTTGCACTGTAGTTTTGGAAAGTAGCAAATTTGAATGTTGAGAAAAAGGGGTTCAAGATTTTTGGATTCTCTGGCGTTTAAGTCCGGAAATCAACTCTTGAAGAATAACAGTTTATTTCTTGCCCAACTAATATTATTATTCAACGTTGTTAATATTGAACTCATAATTAATTAGTTCAAAACTGACTGTGTCTATTATTACTATCATTTTCTTTTAAGCGCCCAGACATTACATAGACAGTTCTAATAATATGCGAGCAAACTGATCATTCGACGTGCTGAAATCTGCACTAATTTATGAAGAAAAATATGTTACGGTATAACGAAATCTGTAACCACATTTTCCCAACACAGTTCACTTAATTTTGTGACGAACTATAATCGGCTATTCTTTATGATACCAATGCATTCGCGACAATAGAAGCGAGCGGGTTAGGAAGACAATAAAAATAAATTACAATTACGCAACAATCGGAAGCCGGATTTACCTGTGTCGGTTGCATCAATGTGGGCAGTCTGGCGTTTAATCTTCGCCGGGTATCGCGAGATAGAGACCGATAAAAAACAATGCTAACAACGCAGAGGAAAAGGAATATCAGCAGCACGATACTGAGCCAAGAGGGTGAACCCTTCGATTCTGTCACTCCGTCGTTGCAATAGGGTGATGAATAAAATCCACCTGGATGATATGGATAATGACCATACGGATTTACAGGTGGGTAAGGCGGCGGATAATAAATATAGGGCGGTGGCTGTGCTGGATGTTGCTGATGATATCTAACATCGTCTGCTTGTCTATTTGTGGGTGATCTGGACCGCGGTGGTGATCGACAAGGAGTATGCGTAGCACACATCTACATGTAAGATCCTGACGACTTTATCAAATTTGCGCCTCCTTTCGTCAGACATCAAGAATTAATATATACTTTTTGTAGATTTCGCGAAGCTACAGCTTTTTCTTTACCCTTCTATTGCAAGAGTAATAATTCGGCTTCGCAATGGCCTCAAGCAGGTTAAGCGTCATTTCTCACAGATAAATTTTGATACTATGAATGCGGTGGTGAATTTCGATATCGATATTGAATCCTCAATTGAGAAACTTCAGGCTTCCACAGTGTTGTACAACGATGTACAATGTAGACGAAGTATAGGTATACAGTAGGATCTTGATTAATCGTCTTAATTGAGAGGCAGGCTGGTTAAAGAAATTGAGATCTGAGAGGAACGTTTGAGAAGACGTTCTGGCCGATCAGTGAATCGCTTGAATGCTTAAAATTATGTTACTGGTGAATTCGAGGACCTGGCTGATCGAGATCGAGGACAATTACGATATGGCTAGTCAAAGTTTTTACTGCACGTTTGCGTTGAATAGCAAATCGAGTTAACGTTATGTTAATAGTTCATGACAATACTACTCACTCTATGACTGAGATCAATGACATCATCCTCAAAAGAGACATCGCTGTACATATCGTCCGCAGGATCACAGTTGGAACCTCTACCAGAGCTATTGAAACTGCTGCTCCGATAAAGTTGACTGCAAGAGAGTAATAAAAATGCAAATATTATTGAAACAAGTATATGACTCAAAAGTATCGGAAAAAATTAATTTCACCCCAATATTTGATAAACAATGCAGATAAAAGACGATCTGTTTAAATTAAAATGATCGCGCACACGGCTACATTTAAATACCCGCGAAACGTTTAATTTTTCTTATTTCCGCAAATTTTAATGTACCTAGTATTATGCTTCGACGTAACTACGACCGTTAGTTTCCTAAAAACTAAATTTCGAATACTGGTGCAACTAATTCTGACACAGTTGCCAATCGACGAAGATTGCAAAACGATATATATTAATTAAGAAAGAAAATTATAGCGAAATGTTGTAAATGGATAAATATAGACAACGAGGGAAATATATATATCGAAAGTATTTGTAGGATCATAAAAGGAAACGGAATATGGAAGTGCGTGTGCAGGCAACGGTGCCCACGCTTTAGAAAGTCTCTCGTTTTGCGTTTCGTAAAAGGATCGTCTTGAAAATTATCGGCTGAATAAAGACACCTTCTTCCTGCAAAATGTAAATTCTTTTCTGCTGAGTTTCATCGTGGCAATTGTTACACCATGACGTCAACTCTTAATGTTGGGACGGAACGTCAAATTCATCCTTATTTCTCCGATAATAATTTCAGTTTCTTATATTCCACGATACATAAAACGCTTGAATTTGTTTCTATAAATAAAGAAACATTTTCGCCGATGCGTGACTACGTTTAATTAATAGTAACAATTTTTTGCGACACTATCGTTAAACAACAAATTAATTTGCATAATCCACGCCGCGTTGCTATTGTTAGAGAGCACACAAGTAATTAACGATTCTTCCTTACCTTGCTAACGCATTGGAACTGAGCCTCTTCCTTCCGGAACTGAAAAAAAAAATAATAAAAATAAGACCGTGAAAAATATGCAAAAATATTCTTACGTAATAAAATATTTCGATACACACGGTCGATATCTACATCTGACTTTACCGCAGCGCTGATATTGCAAATCTTTAGTTAAACTTTCAAAGAAAATCGTACAACACGACAACAAGGTATGTAATTAGAATTTCTATAAGTGAACCAAATACATAGCCGGCGAAAATAGACGAAGGCCAGGATTTCTTACGAAATAGTAAACGAAGCCAAGAAAAGGACTATACCGGCCTAATAAAACTAGTAACCATGAAATAATATCAACGAACAGTATACTAATTTATTATAATAACTGAACCATTTCTGATAACCATACAACGTGCATTTATTAATTATAATTTATACGAATATATATAAGAATATGTAATTACTCGTTGATACATTTCAACTCTATCGTGGAACAATATATACCTGCGTACAAATCAGACATTCTAATTCACAGAAACGCGTTCTGCCTTCCTTCTACTCATTTCGAGAAACAATCAATACCTTAAATCGTTCGTGACCATCTGTACCGGTAGAGATGCGAAGAATGTCTGCAACTTTATTTATAGCAAGCCAGTGGTCACAACTCGAAAGTAATAAACGCTACCGCGGCACAGTTACTTACAATTACACAGTTAAGTAATTATTCTTGCGAAGTGAGTGTTGTCCGACAAAATTCTTGTGACGTAATCAACGATACCAGGATGGAAAAGAATTGTACGCGCTGCGTAATATTGTTCTTCGCACATACTACAGGTAACGACTTCCTTTAAGCGAGTTTCTTGTGCATAGATAACTCAGGATGCCTTTCGTCGGGTACTAAACGAGTTTCTTATCTACCTTGGTGTATTAACACGACCAGACGGTCTCACAGGAGCAAACTCTTCGCACGCCAACCTCGTCATTGTTCCGACTTTCGGATCGACGGAAATTCTCCTGCGATTAATTCAACCTAACACCCGATGATTAAAATACCGACGATGAGTAAACTCCGCTTTTCCGTGCCGTGTAACTTTCGTGCCGCATAGTGTGTTTTCTTTACGGAAAAGTCCGGCATAAACTACTTAATCTTCCAAACCAGAACTTGTATATAATCATTGTCAGTGGGCTGAATTGCAAAGCCTCAGTGGTCAATAAGTGGTCAGGGGTAAATTAGAATTTAAGTAATTTCTAATTTCGTAAAGTCTGATATTCGAAACCTTATATGAATAATTGTAAGTACTCAGGGAATAGTTGATGGTATTAAAAATTACACAATAACAGGGAATATTAGGATCAATACGACAAATCGTATAGTTCTATCGATAATTTGAAACAACTCGAATTTATTTCAGATATTTTTAGCAATTCAGCACGTTCAAATATTACGCGCGATGTATTATTACAACCGCAATAAAGGGTATAAAAATCCTGCACTATTTTTGTACGAAAAAAGAAAAGTGTAACCGCTTACCAGGGAGGTGTTCGCCGAAGTGACGTTCGTAACCAAGAATGCCTTCCTATGGTTGAGTTCGGGCTCCTTGGATTTCTATTCAACATCAGACAAAGAAATTTCTATAAAATATATGTATAGTCAAAAATTTGTTAGAAAACATAAATGCAAGAATTAATTTAATTTAATGGAACAAATTTGAAAAACATTGGAAAGTAATTTATTTAGAAATCACATCCAACGTTTAATTATTAATACCAAAATACCTTTCATTCATTCAATTGATATTTATACATTTTTTACGATAATTATGCTTAGGTATTGTAGTGAATCACACATGTATTTATAATACATTATTTGCAAAAAAGTGAATTACATCATGTTTTCATGATGAAGCAAAAAAAACCAAATATAATACACTATCATGGGATTTAAATACAGGTAAAAAATCTTCTTCCTTTCAAATGGATCCATGTTTATTTCGAATTGTTGTTTTCTTAATAATTTTCAAATGCAAGTACGATAATACGACACGAAGGCAAGTAAGTATAAAACATACTAAATGCGGTGTAATTATAAAACGAGAGTGCACGCGTTTGAAAGGAATTGCATGTTTCTATCGGGAAGCATAAGAAACGCAGTACTATTTATAAGAAGACGCACAAGATTATACATATTATTATGTCCAGAAAGTCTAAAAGATAATAAGATGCTCGATTTCCTTTTCTCTTTTCGCGAGAAAGTTTTTTTTCTACGCATCAGATCACCTAGAGAAACAATAATTTAATCGTGGGAATAGATTAAATTGAATGATACGCGTAGAAAAATGTGAGAAAGGCGTATTGGAATCACGATGTGTGCTGTACAATATGTACACGTGATTTCGCAAAACAAACATAATAATCGGCGTGCAACACTAAAAACGATGGAACATTCTGATACAACAACTTTGAAAGCGCGTATAATACTGAAAATTATATAACTCTACTACACAAATAAGCGTATACATTAAAAAACGCTTAAGTACTGATTAAAAATTAAAGAATTAAACTTCGTATTTAAATATATATAACGTGCTACGATTCTTAGTAATATTCCAGTAACATCGAATAAAAATAATAAAGAAAACAATAGCAATTACTATTTTCTATTATTTGCAAGCACAATCTTTCAAATTCTAGCGCGCTTCGATAATTAACGTTCAAAGCACCCTCTACAGATCACACCGGAAACTGAACGCAGCCCAACGAAATTGAAAGCGTTAGCGCGCCAAATTACTGGCGGTCTCTTCGAACGAGTTCATTATCGATACTGGCGCGCGTAAAAACGATCAATACAAAGGTAACATGCATATACCTATAGTAGACAGAGAACAAAGAGAAAGGAGTCAATGAACTTACTTGAGAGAATTGGTGCCGGTGGGTGAAGGCGCAGAACTGCTACCACCCGGTGAATCCACCCCGTCATCGGCGTCACCCTCTACAGAACCGAACGCTTCGTACCTCTCCTCTTCGTCGTGACTTTTCGCTGACTTAACGTTACGTGGTGACACGCTGGCATCGGCGTGCTCCGGACTGGCTGAGTAATGTCCAGAGTCTTGTATATTCGGGTTGACCAAATTGTGCAGGTCGACCGACATAGAAAGCGAGGGCGGACCGCTTTGGCTCCATTCGATAGCACCGGGAGCCCCGTTTAGACGACCACCCTCAACTTCCACGCGATACGATTGGCGGAGGCTCGGTAAGATGGCGTCACCATCACTAGCTACGTCACTGTCGGACACGACGACACGTGATGTAGCCACGCTGTTAGCGGGTGAGACATTTACGCCAGGAGACCGGGAGCTTACCATCCTTCGTTATCGGCCAGATTGGAGCCTAAAAGCTCGCGATCACCAAGGAGAACCGAGAGATGCCCGTGTGCTCCTTCGATTACTGATCAGCTTACACCGGTAAAACCGGTCGTCGCTGAAAAACGTTCTAATGAGTCAGATGCTTGGGAACGGTGAGAAAAGGGGCGCGAATGAAAAAAGATGAAATGTAACTCGATCTTTGTTTCATCTCTTTAACATTTTTTACCGCGGTACTAACGGCGGAATCTCCGTAAGGGAAAGAAAAAGGAATTTTTTGCCCGCAATAGCGTTCTGTATGTTCGTGTTGGAGAGCGAACGCGTTTATATTTTATCTGCTTGAATGTGGATTTAATGAATATGCAACGTTATAATACTGCTTGAAGTCCGAGAAAAGCGTGAGAACCGAGCGTGCACCAGTCATGGTACACTGACTCACGCTTTACTGATACAAGAAAAGTCGAAGAAACTAGAAGTATAGAAATATGTACTTTGTTACGGTACATCTGCGCCGTTCATTGTCGAGAAATGTCTTATTATATCGTTCTTTGTTGTAAAATGCGATGCAACAATTTAAACAATACAAATCATCTGAGATTGTACGTATGATTAATGGGACGATTCTATACGGCATTTTATGTTCGTTCTATTAAATCGGAAAAATAAAATGTATGTCACACGAGTATGCAACAGACATGTATATATAATATACATATACATTCAGTAACATAAGAGACTGATTGATTGAGGACGCTAAAAAGAGATATGACCATACGTTGCGCAATGAGTCACCTGTCCGATGGACTTTAAAAAACGACAATAGCGATGATTATTAATTTTATACTGATAAATTTTGAGTCATTTTAAATAAATGAATTATAAAGTAAAGTAAATATTATATGGATACAACTACACATGTATGTACATACTGTGAGAAACATCAGTGATATAAAAGTTATATGGTAATTGAAGCTTATAATGCACGAAACGTATTAAACGGAATGATCATAGATGATCTATATCTCGGTTAATCTTGCATCCTATCACATGTTATTAATTCGATCGATTTTCATGTCCGTGTTGAACGCGTCTTGCATATAGCAAGAGAAGCCATACTGATTAAGATAGCCAAGCAGATAATTATGAAAGGAAGCATCAATCGGTAAAAGTATACATTAACCCTTTGCACTCGGCGCCATCCCGGGCGTTAGCTAGCAGCAACTCGACGGCACTTTTCGCGAAAGCGTGGATATAGGACTCGCGTCATATTATATAGTATAACTTTGGAACCAAGTAATGTATTGTAATGATTTTTGATTTATATGAATGTGTAGACATTGAGGAACATATTTTTTGCAAAAAAATCTAATTTTATTTCTTATAATTTTCTACACTGTGATATATTTTGAAGCAATTTCCAATATGCATTGCAGGCTGGTTTGTACAAGTTTCACAATAATATGTTGTTTGACGTCTTCCACCTGGCGTTTTCCTATCAGAACAGACAATGCAATCTCGTTTTCTTTCCCCCACATTGGGAATATGTAATTTATTGTTTAGTCTATGGTCCGACGAAGATGTGGATGGACGAGTTCTTGGTTCACGAAAATCACCTCTCAACTGATTTATTAGACTTTTTACAAACTTGTAATGTGTCATTGGTGCTTTATTTTTACTTTCTTCTGTAATCCGGTAAATTATGTAAGAATTGATAACACACATTTCCAGTCCCCAAAAAAATAATTTTCTCCACCATTTCAGTGACTTCCGCAAAAAACAATACGTCGAAGCGTATTGATCCGCAAGATCCACACCACCCATGTTTGATGTATAATCTAAAACCATTTCAGGCTTATTGACTGATATTACATTTCCACCGCGTAATGTTCTGGGGGTAGATTGCATTCCTGTATTATTGTTATTACTAACTCACAAGATGATATTTACCAAAAAACTTTTACCAAACAATTTATTTACCAAGAGTAAATACTTGTAAATACAATTTATTTACCAAGAGTAACACTTTTCCGATTTTCTCACTCGTTAGATGTATCTATACCAAACGACGCTTCAAACCAGACTGAGTTCAGCTTCGAAAAATCTTTTTCTCCAGTTGTAGGCTTTCTTGTTTATATTCTCAAATTTTACCATGCAGTGCGAGGCATACTTGCATATCAACCTCTTTCTACGAACCATCCTTATCGCTTTTTTCAAGTGGGTAGAGAAGCGCTCGCGACGCGTGGAGAGCGCGCTTCGCACGTTCTGTTCCGACGTAAAACCGGCTGATATATTTTTCATATATCTTGGTAATTATACCATATTTTGGTTTGGTTTTTTGTTCACTTTCATTAGAAAGCTTCAGAGAAACATGCATTTCTCAAAAAGTTGCGGTGGAATAAGTTTATTGTCCGTAATCACTAATAAACTCTGATGTCCCCTCAGAGGGGACATCCGAGTGATATGCTAGACTTACGATGTCCCCTGAGAGGGGACATCCGAGTGCAAAGGGTTAATAATCCCGTTATCATCATCTATCTCCGTTTGAAGAGCAGCCAGAACTTTTTCCTCTAAATAGCATCCTCCCACCAATGTGCACACTAATTTTGGTATACCTGTTGCAACGGGTGTCGTGTCATCTTTTTTTTTCCTAATAAAAACAACTCTTTCGAATACCGACGGCATTTTTAATAACGACACATTTAAATAAATAATTTTTAGACAATTGCACGAAACGGAAGTATCATAGAATTTGTACTAAATAACATAAGTAATATAACAGTATAATGCTATAATGTTAACAAGACTAAAGTATTTTGCAAATAATTTACTATTTCTATCTGTACACCGTTGATAATTATAAATTTGCAAGAATCACGTGTTACGTTCATTTATATATTATATAATATTTAAGTAATTATGCTGAATATTCCTTAATTTTCATTTGCATTTAATAATAAATTACTGCTACTAGCATATCAAAATGTGTACATATTCGTGAAGTCATTCTCGCTATCATTCCACCCCTTTGTTTATCCTCCACAGAACGTAAATGAATGCACGGTGTATTACATTGAATACAAAGATCTTTATTAGCATTATTACGACTAGTTACGAGAATTATTCACAACAGAATTGGCGTCTCGGTTTCCAGGTACTTGTCACTCAGAACGGAATGTGTAGATGCGTTTCGAATCGCCGGGAGATTCCAGTACGCTATTTAGAGCAAGCTCGAAAGTGTAGACGAAGAATATATTTAATGCTCAGCAGCGTATAATACGTTTAACCTTAATTAAGACTCTACCGGGAATATTCATTAATTTAACCATTAATCAGGCTCTGATGAAAGTAACGCGGCTTTACGAACTCCCATAATTCGGTAATGCCAGACTCAAAACGGATTAGCCGATGTAACTTCAATATTTATAATTACGATCGTATTAATTACTCGTATACAGTATTCGTTTATATATACAGGATATATTACGACGAATATGATTTATGTTATTAAAATGAAACAAAAAAAGAATATATACAGTCATTCCTTACAAATATATAATACATCTTATTTAAAATGCTTCATTTTACAAAAATTCCGAAGAGAATGAAAATACTATTTTTGAGGTTGCAGTAACACTCGTCTAAACGGACACTGTTTTCGTTTTACTCGTCAGTAATTCTTTGCTGTAATTTGTTTTCTTTTTCCTTTTTTAAAAACGCTTAGACTCTAAGGTTTAGAGAGAATGAGATATTTAAAAAGAAACAACAAGACGTTCCTTGCATTGCTTCCCGTACGTTGACTCACCTTGAACTGAACGAATAGGTAGTCCCAAAGGAAAGCAGAGAAATATGTGTCGATTGATGTGTACGAGATTAAACTCCTCCGTTTCCAATAATCGCTCGCGATCAACGGCGACGATTAATTACCAAACGCTCGAATTGCGAAACGTATAAAACTGATTGAAAAGGAAGGAAAAATCCGAGGCAGATGCACCTCTCTAACTGTCACCTAGAGTAAACACCTGTATACACCAGGCCACGATCAGGTAGGTAGGCGCACATTAAAAACCGTCACAGGAAATACTGTCCTCAGTGCAACAGAGAACGACCGTGAAAAGCACGATACCTAAAAATCGAGAGCTTTGAGTTCGGAACAACAGAAGAACAGGTATAGACGTCTCGCGGTAATCACGAACGAACTAAACGAAAGCACAACTGAATCGTAACGCGAAAACGAACGAAACGATCAGCCGAGAGGAGCCATGGCAGGTACGCATGCGCAACGAAACAGGAATGCCGTGGATACACGAATACATTTACTACACCTATATACACCACGCTAAACATCACGGTCGTACCCGCAGGTACGAGAAAGCACCAGTGCTCCTCAACCTACGGGGTTTTCATTAGTAATCTAACAGTATGGTGAATTTCTATAAATGAAACGGAGTTTTGTCGCACGTGTAAAATAGAATTGTAATACAGAAAGTGTAAAATTTTTTCGAATTTTCTCAACACCGACGTAACACGTATGTATCTTCATCCCTGTTAAATATATTTATTTCTTAACGTTTATTTACGATACGGCAACGCCATCCGAATTTTTCTTATAAACCTCCTTGTAAACCAACTCTTGCATTTGCATTCTGAGTAACATCCTTCTGTCAGCTGGCAATGTTCTTATGTGAGGTAAAAGACTCATAAGGAAATAATAATTATCATCGAAACGATTCCCCTCTAAAGGATCAACTGGAAGGCCTATATTAGTATCGTTATCACCCATCAACACCTGTTCTGGGGAAATGTTTTGCAGCATCATCTCGTTTTCAGTGAGATTGTCCGAAACACTTTGGAATTCGAGATTATCGAAATTCTCCTCCGGTTCCTGTTTCACGTCTATATGATTGACACTGTCGATCTTCAATCCATTGTCGTTATTTATCGACAGTAGATGATTCGCAATTGCACTGCGATCCTCGATATTTCTATTTGTTACCGACGAACCATTCTGCATTAACGCTCCATCACCTTCACCCTCGCTAGGTACCCGATCATCATCCTGACACGAATTATTTCGTTCCCAGATAGGAGGACGGGGTAGCATTTGTTCTTTTAAAAATTGCAGGCTCTTAAAATGTATCCATACCGGCCTGTTCCGATGAAATTTACTTTTCCGATAGACTTGATCCTTTTTTAACTCCGCTCGAAAAGTATCTCGTAAACCTTTCCATTTTGCTTTTAATACCGGTTCTGAAAAGAAAAGGGAAGTAACGCATTTCGGATACTGTAATTCATCAATTAAATTATATCTTAGCATCTAAAGCGTTTCCATTCATTTCATTACATTAACTAACACTTGATAAAAGAAAGAAGCTTTACTACTCGGCATATGTATTTGTACAAAATTGTGTTATTGTAAATATATTTTATGATTATTACGTGTATGTAAAAGTATAATAATTAATCTTCCATTTATGTTAATATATAATAATGAATTAAATGTTGATAATTAGATTAGTGACGGAAGTCATTCATGAATACAATAGTCGAAATTTATTTACGGTGCTTGCGCGCGTGCGTGTTCACCTACAAGTTTGTACTTGCAATTTAAATTTCTCTGTGCCGTAATATCGTAAATAACACGTAATTGTAAGTTATCCACAGTTTTTTAAATACGCTTTTACGTAACAGAACGACATGTATGTTGAGTTCAATACTTAAAGCAATATAAAATACGATAAGTTCAATAATATAGAAACACAAAAAAGTGAGGTTACCTAGATCGCTATTCGTACAAGCGAGTGCACTACAAAACACGATAGTAATGAAAACATCTTAATATCCCCAACTTTAGAACGCATATATATAAATTTTGCACGTATAACAATCAAACCAAATATAATAAATAAGGTCCTTTCTACAAATAACAAAGAGAAACATTATCTGTTTTATGCTACTTTAAAATTCACATTACTAAATACATTTAAAATAACGCACAAGATTTAAAGAATCTTCGTGGATATAAAAGAAATATAAAAAAAGGAAACATTTTATTACGTCCATACTTTTGAACATTGATATCTGGGGAGACTACCTTCTGCTAGAAGAAGGGGTGAATTTTTTTTAACGAGTTATAACAAATTCGGAAAATTAGCTCGCGATTGACATAGATGAGAAACGATTTCTTCAATGCACCTACTGGGCAACTTGAATATCGATGCAATCTCCATCCAAACGCGATTCGTCACCTCGCGATTGTGATAAGAGATATGCCTTTGGTTCCAAAGTGCTGGCCGCTTATAAACTTCGGCGATTAGCCGATTCGCGTCCATCTTCACTTCGTCCCTCATTTTTCTCTGGACTTAATGGAACAAAAATGTATGTCCTGTAATTTTAACAGGACCAGAAGCACAGTATTAGCTTGTCAATCCGATAGGAACCAAGTACGAGCGAATACTAGCGCTGGGATAGCGATTAGCGCGCAGGACGCTCTCGGGTAACGATCGATTCGCGTTTCGCCCTCATCTTGCCCTTGCTAGCGCGAATAACTTCATCTTTCCTTTCTCACAAATAGCAGTTACCATTTACGTTCAACATGCATAGAACAAAAAATGTTATTTAATTTGTGCCGTCCCTTTTTTACTTAAACTTGTTACACCTTAATTCCATAAGAAATATAATAAAATATTTAATGCAATGTGTAACATCAACTATATTACAAAGATAGAGGATAATACGCTGATTTTTTTTTATTTTGCATAAATGTACCAATTTCAATGCTATCATGTTAAAAAGTTCTTTCGATCATTTTCCGGGTGATACAAATTTATCAAACTATAAATATCACCTGAGAACGTTATAAAGGTGCATGTATATTTTGGGGTAATTAAGATAGAATAATGTGAAGGATGGTCAGTTATGAAGAAAGGGCCATATGCAAAATCTACACTTTACGTTTGGATATGTTTCAGATGTTGAATAACATAAAAGACTTTGAACTAATAGCGCAAGGCGCCGAAGCACGCGTATACAAGGGTGTTTATTTGGGAAAGGCAACTTTGATTAAGGAAAGGTTCGAAAAGAAATACAGACATGCGGATTTAGATACACGCCTTACGAAAGATCGTATAAAAGCCGAATGCCGTGCTATAATTCGTGCCAAAGCTGCAGGTACAATAATACGAATTGTACGATGATACCGCGATATAACTTTACGGAAAAGGTTTCTATTTCATTTTTCCTTCAAGGGGTAGCAACGCCGGCAATATATTTAACAAACTTGGAACGACGGAGTATTTATATGGAATATATAGAAAACGCGACAATATTAAAAGACTTTATCGATAAAAATATTGAGAAGAAAATCATTTTGGACAGTTTGCAAAATTGTATAGCCCATGGTCTAGGCACGGTCATTGCTAAATTACATTCAAAAAATATCATTCACGGTGATTTGACCACGTCGAATGTACTTTTGAGAAATATTGACGAAGATGTGGCGCTTGAAAACTATAATGGTACGCAATTTGGAATAATATAATTCGGATTATTTTACAAATCTAACTTCTAATTATGTACAAAAAATTTTGTTATAGATACAAATAACTTTGTTATGATTGATTTTGGATTGGCTCGTACAGAATCCAATGCGGAGGATAAAGCAGTTGACTTGTATGTTCTTGAACGATCATTATTAAGCGCGCATTCCGAAATACCACTCTTGTTTTCAAAAATATTCAACATTTATCAGAAATGTTACACGAATAAAAACCAATGTAAAGATATAATTTCTAAGTACAAGGATGTACAATCTCGCGGACGGAAACGATTAATGATTGGTTGAATAGCAATATCTTTTATTGAATAATTTAAAGGCATTTGTTTAATATATTTTTAGTAATTAATACACGTAAATAAATGCTTTTGCACAAGAGTTTAGCTATAACATTTTATTTGCTTGCCACGAGTTTCCAAATGTTACATTTCCTTTTTTCTTTTTTCAATTATATTTTGCAGAAATAGTGATAATTTTATGTAGAGAGTAGTTTGATTTAATCATTATTATTATTTATAAAAGTCTGAATAAACAATTGCATTGAAATATAATGTATATAGAGTTACATTAATATCTAACATTAATCTTTTGTATAGTATTTTATATAATAAATTCATGTATAATATAACAGCCTTATGTCTATGAAGACAAAAACCAATACTATTAACTGTTAAGCATTTAAATAGTAATAATATATTGGGTATAAAAATCGTTAGAATAATACATAAAGTATTAAATATTTTTAAAAATCTTGAGCAATACAGGTATTTCAAATCTTTATTTATATTAACGATCTATCATCCTTCTGCCCAATGTATACTAAAGTATGCAATGTGACTGGACATTTATGTGACTGATATAAGTTACAAGACTAAAACAGTTTGTAAATCAATGTAGATTCGTAGAGGAGTGTAAACTGTAAGATATACATGCTGTAGTAACATTCAATGATTTAAACAGAAATTTCATAACACAACAATATTGGGATGTATGTACACGAGGCTTCATACAATATTTAGGTCTCAAGGAGTAATTTATCATTCAAAATTGAAGATCTCAGTCTTTGACGAATGCTGTTCCAATGTTGTTTTCTTCGTCAAAGATGGTGACAATTCTCTTGCCGGCACAGATATTATTTCGCCGGAATAATTAACTGTGCGAAGAGATATAACAGGGATGTCATCCATTCATGATTCTGTCATTTCGTTTAAATTGTCCATCATCTTTATCATCGTTAAATTAATCAAAATGCAATCCTGAATATATAATTATCCATGTAACCTACGGAAAGCAATTGCATTAGGAATCTTCAAATTGACAATTTGTCACATTAAACAGTGTTCAATTACCAAAAAACCAGCGAACGATGTCATGAAACCTTCCTTAGTTAACTCCCATACACCACCGAATTCCTCCTCGTCAATTTGTTGGAAATTACTAAAATATAGGTACGTGATGCCGGCGTTAACTAATACGAATCTGAAATGTGAAAGTTTCTAATGTACAATTGACTACCGTAAAAATACGATTAATGTGTCACTTGTAATATAATTTTTCACTTACAATAGTATAGCTATAAAACCTTTCAAAGGTATGAGGCCCCAGCCTATACCAACTATAATACCGATCGCTTGTCTAGCCCAATATATGACGTCTAGAAATTCTTCCTATGATGGAGAAAATATTTCAACATGTAGTTACGAGTGGAAACAGAATTTCAATAATTAAGCTGAGGTTATGTTTACCTTGTCCGGCCATTCGGAGTTCGCTGTTATTGCACGTGTCCACACATTTAATTCGCATTTACCACCGTTTCCAATCTTTTCGGATTTTGTTCGCGACATTTCGGCACCTTATCAAGTTAATAGTGTAGAACATATAATAAAACTTATCAGCATTTCCTAGACGAATCGATTCACACACACTTTGTTTCCTTAAATCCCCTGCTGGTATACTGCTATCACTTGAAATATGGAAATGCAGGTATGTGCCAGATTCATACAATTTTGCACGCATGCGCACTAACGTCATTTAACTGGCGCGTTCTATGGCAATACTTTGCATTTAATTTAAACTATGATATAGGACGCATCAATCGAGCAAGAATTATTATGTTTTTCAACATGAGTTAAAAATTTATGTAAATGTTAAAAATTGTGTATATGCTTATAATGAGAAAAAATGATCAATACTGTATATGTAATAGGAGATTTTATTTACTAGCGAATTATATTTGCATGGTGATTAAGCCACGTAACAAAATCTGAGAATATCAGATTGCTTTCATTTCCATTTAATACAATATTAGATGACCCTACGTACATAGCAAAATGAATTGCAGATTTTGACACGCGCTTGTATAACATATGTATACATTAGTGTAAATACAGGAATGTAATGAAGAAAGAGAACATTATATTATATCTTGTATATTATATCACTCACTCGTTTAAAGCATACATACTGTGCTTGCATTCAATATATACATACTAAAATATTGTCTATTCCAGGTGATTTTTTTTTTAGTACACACAATAACATAGTTGTTGAAAGTTGTAATGTACATGCAAAATATACGTAAATTATACTTGGAAGTTTCAAATGTTACTTTATATAATTGTTCTATACTCAATTCTCTTAGAGATCGACCAAGTTTGTACGAATATATAAAAATGATGCTATTTAGTTTTTGGCACAATAGTTGAAATTTTAATGATTAAATTACATGCGTACAAATCGATATATCAATTTTTGTTCGAACATACAACGAATGTACATGTGTCTATATATATTACAAAAAAAAAAACCACCTGCAATATAATATGCATACATGTATTTTATCATTGACGTAACTAAATTACAAATTTGTTTGTAATCGTACAATTATTAAGTAACATCATGATTAGCTACCTTTTACGATACTGATTTGTTTACAGTATTTGGAAGTCTTTTAAATCGATTTATCATAGCGTATGATTTTACGAATACTTTATAGGCGAGTAAACGTATAATAGAAATGTTTTCAATTTGGTAATTCATGCCTTTCGACATCGAGATTACAGTTGCACATTATCCAGAACCGACAGAGTATACGAGAATCACATTTTTCTTCATAATTCATTTAATTATGTTAAAAAATGAATATTTTCAATTTAACATACAGTGTTGTTATGATTCATGTTTCTAAATATTTATAATGCTAAATAACTTATATATTTTACCAATTACGGTGATTAATACAAATCCGATATCAAATGGAATTTCAAATATTTATTTGCCTATCAGAACTGCAACTGCAATTACAGCTATTTTACCTATGTGTAATTTTTTATACATATGTATGTACATAGGTCTCTCGCTATTTAAAAAGTTGCTTTCAATATAGACTTCGGTAAATTGAATTGTGTTACACTTGTATCTTGACATACGTTTTTATATTGTACAAAAAAATTGTCTGTAAAAAAGCTGCCCCCTTGTAAAAGGACGCAAATACGAGAAAGTCTTCGAGTAAATTATTCTTGATTGTTATACATCTTTAACAAGATGTAAAATAGCGAATATAACTTACAGATCTTGCATAAAACAAATTTCATTAACTATAATAATAGTTTGCAACAGTTTTCAATTGATTATTTTAGTTGAAGTTCTATATAGTCTCTTTTCGCGCATATCATTGTCCTTGATATATATGCGTTATATAATGTTTATATATTTACTATTAAATTTGTATTATTCAATGATAGGCATTGTCATTATTATATTTTTATATAAAACTTTCTCAACTTTATCCTTATTGGTGTGGAAAACAAAGCATTTATTATTTTGTTATATTATATGGCACATTTCGTACATTTCATGATTCTTGGAATTTATCTTTGTGCATTTATCAATTCCGGCTGTATATACGAGACATTGAATAAAGAGTAAAATAATTTAATAGTCGATGCATCAAAGCAATACAGAAGAAATATAAACAATAACTAATTTGGTGTAAGTAAAACATTGCATTTGTCAATGATCACAGGTCTGTTACAACTGATTGCATAAAAAGCAAATCAGGATAGATATTACAAAACTGCGAGAATTGATTTCGGAAGACATCCCGAGCTTGGTTAAATAGTACGAATAAACATTGTTTTTATTGTTAATGAGGATGCATTATGCCCATTTTTTGTAACAGAGGGCTAATCGCACATTTAAAATAATTAAAATCGTATAAAATCATGAATCCATGTTAGAGTCTATTATTATAAATGTACAGGCAAACAATATATAAATATTTAAACGTTAAAACAAACATAACATGCTTCACTTCTCAAATAATATCGGTAAAAATATCAAACAGATCTCTCTCGGAGAATCTGAAGGGGAATGTAGAAGCATTTAACGCGTTCCGTATGGAAGTAAATGTTTCAACTTATCGCAATGAAAATATTAAATGGTTTTAATACATAAGATACAAATACTTACTTCTAAATTAAGATATACCGCATTAAAATTTGCAGTTTCATAAAAAACTATAAGATCTTTAATGCCATCTTAATACAATAAATTGGTACTTCCTTATGGAGACTCCAAGTAGCCTGTTGTCTCTCATACTGTATTAGCACTTGCTTTTGTGTTTGACTTTTATATGGCACAAGTACAAACGTGTCATATTCTTTATTTTCTGTTTCCTTTTGTGCCCAATGTCAAAACATTTGGATGAAAGATATCATAATAAGTAACCAGTCAGTGTTATTGACCTTCCAATTATTACTGTGTTAAGTCACAATCAGACGTCAACCACGTCATTGTTGTAGTTGAAATTGGAATCACGTAAAAATGAAGTACGTCGAAGTTTAAAACTTATACGACTCTCTTCAACCGTTTTCGGCACTTCCGTTACCTGAAAATATAAGTTACGCGTAAAATTAAATTTTACGAAAAATCACACTTCAATGTATTCCAGTACAATGTTCACAATATCATTGGCTATTATATCGGAAACAAACTGCATTAATCGGAATTACAATTATCAACTAATATTAATGAATAAAGCGCAAAAAGGGAAACAAACATATCATCAACGCAATTATAAAGGGCTTTTAGGTGCGACATTGTATACGTCGTATTATTGTATTAATTATAAAACAAGGAAAAGAAAAAAAACATTACATAAAGTACCTTGGCATCTGGTTGGTTGATAGAACGTTGAAGCACCGACCTCCATGCTGCAGGTGCGGTATGCTCTAAAATAATATGTACAGCAAGGCATCTTAAGTCAAAGGCACAACATGCACGTTTATAATTTACTTGAAATTAATAAGGAACTCATAGGATGAAAAATTATGCGTGTATCGAGCAGCGTTTATAGGGTTATTATACACAGTAGACATGCAACGAACATTCAATTAACTTACCATTCTCCTTCCTTTCTGTTTTACTTTTGCTTAAACTAGCTGCCAATTCCCTGACTGATCTTTTCTCCACACTTGTATTACTTAAAGAACTAGCCGTGCTACTCGCAGACAATGTTGGCGGCAACGAAGCTGGACCACTTACACCGCTATCTGTTGATTCATCGAGAGCATCACCAGAATCAGGTGTATTTCCTGCTGAAGTATTTGGACTAGATCCATCACTTAATAAATTAAATTCGCCTACAAAAAGAATTCAATATATAATATACATATCTCTTATATGTTACGAACAATATTAACCGCGAAATAATGTCCCACTTCGCATACCAGATTTTCTGTCCGTTGCCATACTCCATGGTCTTGGTTTAGGAGCGGTCACAGGTGGAGCAGGTTTTGTTTTCGATAGAGCACCGTTGTTCTTTCCATCTGTAATAGAGCTATTTCCTTTGGTTAAAGATTTTAATACAGGAGACTTAGACGCTTCTGTATTATTTTTGGCATTGCTACCATTCGTTGGACTTCGAAGATCAAAACCTGTCGATCTCAATTTAAGAGAAGGCAATGTTTGATTGGCTGCCTTATCTATGTCTACTGTTGCCTTTTTCGTTAAACTCTTTCTATTTTCGATATCTTTCGAAACAGCCATCGGATCTTTGTCTGCAGAATTCGCAGCGGTTGTTTGTTGCAGCAATTTATTGGTCTCATCTGAGTCACGTATGCTGCGTGAACTTGAACCGGAACCAATAATTGGCAAAGTGCTACGTTTAGACGTATCAGTAGAACTAGTAGCGCTGTTATTGCACGCATTAGTAGATGTATCGTTATTACTGTCACTTTTTGTCACAGTTCTTTCATGGTTCTGTGCATTATCAGTCGTGTTTCGTCGTGCCAATGGGGACGCAGTTAACGGCGAATCACCTTGCGATCTTCTTCCAACAAGGGGCGAAAACTTTTCTAAATTATCACTAGAACGTGATCGCGGAGCAGGCTCAAGAAGCGTTTTTAACATTGGAGAATTACATCCAGGTTTCTTATCCATCTCAGGTGGAATACTTTTGTGACTTGTGAGCGATAAATTTGGACTACCATCGGTTGGAAAGGTATGTAAGGAACTAGAATGGTTACGTACGAAAATTAATTGTCATATATAATTTAGGTAAGCACAATTATGCTTCAATTCTAAATATAATACCTGTCATCACTCGTTGGAGATATCAGAGGTGTGGTAGGTGTAGTTGGTCGGAAGAATACGTCAAGCCCTTCTCCAAGTGCAAGACCGTCTACCGGTTGATCAGGTCTTAACATTGGTCTCGTAGGCGCTCTGGTCTTTGTTCTACGAGGTCTAGATTTTACCAAATGTTGCAACTGTTGTCCTACAGTGTTAGGTAGTTCAGATACAGAATCTAACGATTCTGTCAAAGAATGTTCCGTCTCTGAAATAGCTGAAAAATATTGGCGTTGTAGACGAGTGTAAATTTAGGAAATGTGAGATTAAAAAATATTAACCTTCTGTTTGATTTTTTGGTAACGATGGTAATAGATCTGGAATATCATCGGCAGAGAGTCCTTCCACGGAATCGACTACTGATTTCGGCCTTAATTTCCTTCCATGCAAACTTTTTCGTTTATTTGATAGATGTGGCGTAGCCTAAATATAAAAGAATGTCGAATATTATTAATATACATACTATTTTATTTTCACGTAAATTCGGGATATTCGTCCGCAAATATAAAAATAAAGGTGGAGAGACGTGGCTAACAAGTGAACGAAAGTAAGTGAACGAAACAGTTTTTTAAAATATATACACACTTTACTTACAAGATTTAAATAATCCAATTTCTAGACAGACATGGAAATTTTATATTTAATTATTATAGAAACGTGGTTATATAATCTGCAAAGCGAATTAGGTTTCCTTACCATCGGAGACTGGTCACTGGAACATTGGCTAATAGAATTCACAAGTGAATAAGTTTCGGGTGGACAGTCCTCCTCTGAAGCGATACTGGTCCTACCAACAGGTAACATCGAAGATACACCCACACTACTTGTAACTCCTATAACACTTCCACTGCTCATTGACCCAGCACTAGGCCGTAAAACATCAGGTGTACTGCTCCTTGTTCGACTATCATAGTCACCAATCTAAAAATATAAAAATTAAAAATATCCTAGTGCGTTTTAAAATGCGTTTAAGATACGGTAGCGTATGATATACATACCAAATTTTTATAACTTCTCGATAACGATTCAATCACTTCATCCGTTATTCTGTCCGACACATGAGAAGCAACAGCCAAGTTTAATTCGCTGCGAGATAAAGTTAAGAATAATTCATTTAATTGACCATTACATTGACATTTTGTTTATATTTGCTTTCGTTAAATAAATAACTTTAATACATACTTGACTCTATTGACTATATCTGCCCCAGCTTGTTCTGTGATAGTGTTATGTATGAATTCGTTATTAATTTGATTCTTCTCCTTGCAACTGTTTCGCAAGTCGTCTTCTACAGCAATTGTTTCGCTTTCGTCGCCTCTGATTACGGTTTGTGAAAGTATTGTAGGGCATTGATCATTCGCACATTTTATCATAGCATCCAATGAATCCTGTATCAAAATTTCAAGAGGTAAGTCTAATATGTTTTAGGTAATAGCAGTAAATATTTAATAATATTGTGTACCTGTAAATATAATGTTACAACTTTATGAAGTTCGTTTGCCATTTCGTGTAACTTTAATTCAATTGGATTATTCTCGTCTCGTCGTTGGAGAACTTCATGTAATCTTGGCAATAGCTGGAAAACATTACTTCCGTAAAAAAAATATCTTTATTCATAATTTATATAATATTCAATTTTTTGTACCTGCTTCGAATTATCCGCGTCTTGTATAAGTCCCGTTGCATAATTGATATCGTTATTAGCACCACAGCTTTCTGCGGCAATAGCTTTAATAGTGTCTTGAGTTTGTACAACTAGTCTGTCGACCATTTGTTGCGTCGAGCTTAATAAAAATCCTTGCTGTAATCTAAATGCTTGTCCATGGCTATATTTACACGGTGTAACATTTCTTTGTAGCAAATCTTGTATCCTTTTAGCTAGTTGTTCCGTTTTTTCTGCAGATGTTTTCATACAAGGTTGCAAATCGAAAATTGGAAATGGCATATGCCTTACGCTACAATTCCTGCAAAAGAACATTATAAGTAAAAAAAAAGAAAATGGAAGAAAAACCAAACAGCTGCATTAAATTATTTCGCATCGTTAAAAGAATTTGCATACTTCTCTAAAGCATGAACAATATCAGCATAACCCAGAAGGGTAATATTGTTTTTATCGTAGATAATGGTCCTCAAATGATTATTAATCTGTAACGCCTTCGCCAATAATCTGGCGCCAGGGTCTCCAATCTGATTACCGCTAATATCTAAAGTATGCAGGCATGTATTACTACCAAGAGCATTGATAAGATTGTAGAGATCAGATTTTAACCGCGAATCGGGTAAATGTAATGCTTGTAAAACACAATCGTCTTCTTGAAGCATCTGCACCAGAGCATCCATTACGACCGCAATATGTTTGCTTTTCATACTAACGGTATTGCGACCCATGTATAATTGTTTTATAGATTTGTTCTTCCCTATGGCAGTTATCACTTGCGCTAAATCAACATCCATGTCTGTGAAACGTGTAATCAGAGTATAGTCTCGAGATGTTGCAGTAATAAATAAATTTACGATATTGAATGCACACTTACTGCTGTCTGAAATATCTAATGACGCTATACAACGTACACCGTGGATACACGATTCTAATACATGAGCACCCATAGAGCCTAAATTGTTTCCGCTCATATCAAGTTCTAAGCCAACTGTACTTTCGTTACATGCCAAACCCAGTAACAAATGTTTCAATGCTTCTAACGGCAATTTGCAGCACGATATATTTAAGTACTTTAATGAAAGTGTAGCCGTAAAGAACTGCTTAAAGCTTGGAGGTATTTCTTTGGTCTTCTTGCTTGAAAATGAATTGCGAGCAACATTCAAATGGACTAGATTAGTTGCACAACCCCGTAATAAAGCACCAAACAGCTGTACAACATAAATGTAAAAAATATGAGTTTTAACACATTGGTGTCCGAATTTTAGACAATTACAAATTACAATACGTACACATTCCAACGTTGTATCCGTACCACTTAGATCTAAATGAGTTAGGCTATTAGGTTGAGCCAAAAAATTACACAAATTCTGCAAATGAATGATCGTTATTCAAAGTTCTATTAAATCGAGTCACCAACATCTACTGTACTAAATTATCTTTTTTGCAAATTGAATAAATAGAACTCACATTAATGTCATCTTTTAACGTGTTCTCCGAAAGATTCAGACATTGCAAGCTAGTCGGCATACTTCTATTTAAGCTTAACGCATGTGCAATTTGACTTATGCCTTTTCCAGTTAGTCCACAATGTGCTAAGTTTAATTTCTGTAATCCCTTAGGTAACTTTCCAATAGGTCCGCTTAAATGTGCACCTCCTTAAAAATAATAATATTGTAAATGTTGTGCATTTATCTAGTAATTAATACTAAAACGTATTCGATATAGTTAAATAAATAATACATTGACATTGGTGTGTCGAATTTGAAAATTTACGAATAAAAATATTGGAATACAGGTTGAGGGAATAAATATCTAAATATACAAAAATGGGAAATCTAAATAATAGGTAGTAGCTATAGAACTATTAGAGACATTAAAAATTATTGCTGGCACACCTTGCATTAACTTGGCAATTATCCCACACAAGCTAGAGACTCCTACAAAAAATGTAAAAAAAAACGTTGTACAGGAAAACTATTTTAAGAAACGATCGAGGAATATTACAAAGGAGAAACACGTTGTACGAACAATCTTTTACACTTAATACTTGCCTTTATCTTCGATAGTATTGTGTGACAGATCAATAGTCTGCAACATCGTGTTAGCATTAGAAATTAGGGCTAACGATAATTTATGCGCAAAGTCCCTGAAAAGTAAAACACTTTCTCAATTTATTCATTAAAATCATTTTCACGCCGCTCACGCGAATCGTCGATTTTACCATTTGATTCCAAGATTGTCTAAATAAAGCTCCTGAATAGAAAGAGATCTACGCATAACGTGTAACAATCTTTCCAAAGGTTCGTGATTTAGCTTAAGATGGGACGCTCTTAATTTAGTAAACCATGTGTTATATTCCAAGGCAGAAATGATTGGCACCAAATCCTTCTGATCTAAATGATCAAAATCTCTTAAGTTTAATTCTCTTGTATCGTGGGAGAGGTATATTGTATCGACGTCCTACAAACCAAAACAGCATCTTTTAGAGGAATGTCCCCACAGAATCGAGAATATATTATCGTATATTTTAACAAGTTACCCAGGCTACTTCTTCTCTATATGGTACACCATGTAAATCGCACATACATGCATATTGGGTGGAAAACCCGCCACAGGGCCCTGTATGCCTTGTCGCTTCTGTACTCCTAGCTAATTCGCTCCCTCTTATGCTCTGTAGTCTACTAGCTGGTATCACTTCTATTTTTCTTATAATATAACTGTGACAAGAATCGCAATGATTAATATTGCATGTTTGAAATTTAAGCCGTTCAGAAATGTATGTTATATAGAATAATGTATACAGACTTTAATGGTACAGTTGGAAAGATATTTCGAATTGCAGTATGTAAGGCCTCAATCATTGCATCTACTTCTGTTGTATCTGCACCAGCGCCGGTAGTAGTAAAATTGTAATATCTTTCTCCGACGCTCAAAGATAATTGGTTTGCTCTTTTGGATTCTATAGATGTTATTTCTAAGTAGTGAAAATGGCAGTCGATCTGTAAATCATTACATAAATAATCGCAAAACGTGTACAATATGTGATGATGTTTATAATGATGAAATAATTTTATAATCTTACCCTCGTGGGCACTTTGGCCGTTAAAAGGAACAGACGGCATGGTGAAAAGACCTTAATAGGAAAACAAATTGTCATTCAATAAACATTTCGAATAACTTCGGAACGAAATTTTTTTTTATTACAATATTTTTACGTATTAATGATTAATTTACCAAAACACGATTCTCTTGCTTGTCCTGCTTCGTTTCCAATTTTACAACGTTTTTCAACAATATCTTGACATGCTTGCCGAGTAACGCTTTCACCGATTCTACAAGAAATAAATAATTTATCAAAAGAAATCCACTTAAACTTAACGTAGCGTAAAACGTATAGAAAACTGATCAGGAAGGATTCATCGTAAATTAAATCGTACATTAGTTTCTATGCTTGTGAGATAAAGAAGATGCTATTGACGATTTTTCTGTGAATTTTATTAAATAAACTCTTGTTCAAACGAATAATTGAATTCCTTTCGACGTATGACAGTTCGATTATACGAACGTAAACATTCAATAGAAGAGACAAACCATTTAAATCTTTCGTGAGTTGCGATCTGGTGGACATTTTGATTGTTCACTTATTTCTCAAATACCAGCCGGGCCCATTTAAGACATTGTGCTTTCTTTTCGCACTACGGTCAAACTTTGATAAGTTGCTTGAAAAAATGTTACGATAAAGGGCGATGTCACGAAACTATAAAGCAGAATAGTCGCCATATTAGCACCTGCCCGCAATCCACTCCATTCCATTCCGGTCCGTTCCATTCTTACATCGAATGTATTTGAATAACTAGTGGACAACATAACTTCTTTCCCCCGTTAATGTGCAGATAAAAATCGAATATACGCGAAAACATCTTATAATCAGTTTATCTGTTCATTTTGTATTTAACTATAGCGATCGCTCGTAATACGGAATTGGTTATCGAAATATGATCTTCCAGTTACCAGCGGGCATATGTACACTGTACTTCCCAGTGCATTAATTATGTTCTGTTGATAGCAGAAAAGAACAAAAGGAGAAGAAAAAGGGACACGGGAAAGAACGTTGGCCAACATTTCTAACAGGAAAGGTAATAGAAAAGGATTTCGTACGTTAATTGTAATCGATGGAAGTAGTTGGACGCTAAGGCAAAACAAATCGAACTTACATAATTTTGTTTTGATAGCAGTATAGAATTTATATTCAGTTCAAGATGTTTGCTGTGAAAAGAATATTCGGCAGAGTACAGATTCCTTTGCGAAGAACTTATGGGACAAATTCTAAGCTGGTCGAAGTCACGCATCAGGAAGATACAGGTACTGTTATGAGTTCCGAATTTTCATGTAACTGCTTTATTTAATAAATTCGATTTAATAGGTATCGCCACTATATCGATGGCATCGCCACCGGTAAACAGTTTAAACACAGAAATGCTGGGTGCTCTGAACGAATCTCTACTGAACGCACAAAATCAGAGATATAAAGGTGTTATATTGACGTCTTCGTTGCAGAGTATATTCACAGGAGGTCTCGATATAAGGGAAATGTATAATCGAGATGAAAATCAATTGACAAAATTTTGGACTACATTGCAAGACACATGGCTAACTTTGTACGGCTTGGAAATGCCTGTAGCTGCCGCCGTTAATGTACCATTTGAAATATTATTACAAAAGTAACTGTTTAACACATTGACCGCAGGATTGATATCTATAACAACCAGAACTTTGATGTTCTTGTTTGTACTGTCGCCGATGTGTTAAATCATGGAAAAACTACATAAATGTTTATGGTATAATTTTACTTACAAAGGGTGCTTCTCCTGGCGCAGGATGTTTATTAGCGCTTTCTTGCGAGTATAGAGTTCTGGTCGATGGAAAGCATACTATTGGACTTAATGAAACACAACTGGGAATCGCTGCTCCTGAGTGGTTTAAGAATCTTTACGTCGACGTAATGGGTTATAGAAAAGCTGAAATTGGCCTTTTACGGTAATTTAGAATTGATTATTGTAATTGGACACCCATCTTATTAATGATATTTCTTAATTATCATTGGGTATTGATTTAGGGGGACTTTGTTCCGTCCACAAGAGGCATTAAAAATTGGGCTCGTAGATGAATTAGCTACAGACAAAGAAGATGCAATTAAAAAGTGCCAGGAATATATACAAAGTTTTAAACGTATTCCTTGTAAGTATGGTATTGGTTGAAGTAACTAATAACGAATTAAGGAAAAGAATAAAATGCTTATCGTCTAAAATATCTGTACAGATACAGGACGATTTAAAACCAAAATGGAATTAAGAAAACGTAATTTACTTTGGCTAAAAGTAAATAAAAATATGGATCTCAATGAGTTCTTAACATTTGTGCAAACGCCAGAAGTACAAGCTAATTTGAAAACATATATTGAATTATTAAAAAAGAAGTGAGAAATGGATTTCTATGCCAAAATCTGTCCAAGCTGCACGTTATTAAATGACATATATTTATACACGTTTAAAATTTGCTATTTTTATACAAATGAAATATTTTATATCAAAACATCTTACTTTATCGAGATAATATTGTAATAAATAAAGAGATGTTACTTTTTAAAAATTACTTACTGTTATACCAATTACCAGATACAATACTTTTACAAATATTGCTATTCAATCAAGCGCTAGCATAGCTTCCGAATCGTTAGCATTTATGTTTAGCTGCTGTAATAGTTGGAAAAGTTCTTCTTGCTGTGAATCCGCGAAGTGCGATATTTCCAATAATTCTTGACTATTTCGTTCACTCTCAGATCTATCGAATAAAAATATTACATGTAAACTTTTAAAATATTTGATAATGTAGCACGAAAGAAACAGCGTACTTTACTGCTTCTTCTGCAAATTCTTCGAGCCAAATTTTTATTCGACTTAACACAGTATCTTCTCGTGCATCTAGTACCTATAAATGAAGGGCTTATCATTTTAACATACATATAATACGTTAAATTCAAAAGTTTATATTATTACATATTTAAAAGTATTACTTGTAAATGTTTATCATGAGAGTTGTTAAGATTATGATTTAGCATGTCTTTATCTTCACAAAGGTTTCGTAAATGTGCTGGCATTTTTGCGTCATCTCCGAAACCACTAAGATAGTATAAAATCGCAGCATTAATCGTGTCATTGTATTCCGCCTCGCAATTACGTAATTGTGAGAAATATCCTCGTGTAAGCGTTATAAAGGAATCCACCATATCGGATATATTCATTCTGAATACTTCATTTATATCCTTTGTCAAATGAATTGTGATTTAATAATGTTTAGAAATACTTCCCGAGCCTACACAAAATTTATAAAGAAAGATTACATATCGAACTTGTACCTCTAATTGTTCGTGCAAATCTACTTCGATAGACATTAAATTTGTCCATGCCCCAGTTATCATGTCATTCAAATCTTCCGAATATTCTTGTGCATTCTGAGTAACATTCTCCAATGTAGCGGTATCAACTTCACCGACTAATTTCTTTAATAATTGCTTAACACTTGCTATAACGTCAGTTTTCTTTTGCAATACGTCGTTAACTATCCTGCAATTTAAAACATAAAATACTGTTACTACTATAAATAATGCGTTTCATTTGAATTATATGTTATATTACATACATTCTGCCCCGATTCTGCGAAGCAATTTTACCCTCGTTCACAGCAGCATTAAAAAGATTTATTTCGTCCATTCGGTTGTAATGTTCTTTTACGCCCGCGTCGCAAAATTCTTGACATATTGCAATAAAATTTTGTTTATATTGTTCAAAAGCATTTTCAGTTTCTTGATTCACCCGGGACAAATCTCTGCCCTCTATAAATGAAATTAGTTTCGTATTGGTATACAACGATAAAAATAGTAAAGCAATTACTGTGCAGATATTATGAAATATTATTATTAAATCAATTTGTGAACCTATATCGTCTTCGAACATCTGATTAAATAGATAATCTCCGTCCAGATGTTCTACAAAAGCTATCATAAGAAAAGCTTGCTTCTTTTCATATTCCTCTTTTGCATCTAAGTCCTCTTGTTCCTTTTTCTCTGTTTCTTGCAAGGTATTCAGGGTTCGACTAAGATTGCAAATATAAGGAATATATGTTATAACATTAGTTCTATAGATCTTTAAAATTATACTTACCTATGTTTTTCAACAGCTAAATTTCTTTGTTCATCGGTTATCATCTTGTACTCGTAATAAATTAATTGAGGCAGAAACGCGTACGCATAATCCAAATATCCGTCCGTTTTGGTGCATGGATTTCCGTTCATGTTTAAGCTACGTAACTTCTTGAATTTCCTTAAATACATCACCTACATAATAACATTCTACATATAAATATATAAAGTATAAGCAAGACACGCTAATAATGTATTTCTTACGTACATGTTTCCAATCAGTTATGTAGTTGTTACCGATACTAAAAATAGTCAGATTGTGTAAATCATCCATGCCTTCTATTTCACTAATTTCATTGTTAAATAGAAGCAGTACTTCTAACTTTCCCAAAGCATCAAAATTTTCTATCACTCTGATACGATTGAACGAAAGATCTAATTCCGTTAAATTTACGAGGGAGTCTAGGTTTTCTATTTTTTCAATTATATTATTGGATAACTTCAATTTTACAAGATTCGTAAGCACCCAGAGATGGTCAATATTTAAAATATCTAAAAAATCAGAAATGCATATACGTACATATATATATATTTGCAATTACACGTAAAAAAAGTAAATGTTTATTACGTAATTACTCACAAAATACGTACTAAGGAATTCAATTCGAATTTCTTTTGTTTCGTCCAAATTAATACCGTCTTCGTAAAACAGTTTACCAGCCGTTCCTTTCGGTCCCTGTTCAATTACTAAATTTATAAGCATCTCTTGATTTATTACACGGGGTTGTACAAATTCCTGTAATATAGTAGGAACATCCTCTTGGCCAAACATTTTCAAACACGCTGTCCCAATTAATTAATGTTACTCTGTAATAAAAACTGTAACTTAACTTTTACATTTAGTTTTGATTCGGTTGCCGCGCAACACAGATTCGTCAATTTCTAACTTAATCGCGCCCTCTGGTTCGACTAATCGAACGAATGCGCAGAAGACTTCAATCCAAATTTCGTGCAAAGTATCTAGAAACTGTGTACTTCATGACGAACCATCGAGGATAATTATCATCAGTGGTATTAATTGGAAAATTGAATTATCAAGCTCTGTACAACGTTACGAACGCCGAAAACTTTATATACAATTGTAGCACAGCGTCGTCTAGTTGCGTTCAATTATCTTCATTGAACGAGAATATCGGGACTCGAACAAGAGTAGTTGCAAAATTTTTTTCGAACTCCAATCGAAGTTTTGCTTCACGGGAATATAAAGAAATATTAGAATATATATCGTAATTCTGTTTGATATAAGGAAATATATTAGCAGAAATTCATCTAAGGATAACGAAGAAAAGAACAAAGTTCTATGATAAAAGATTGGTTTTAAAATCAAGACAGAACCAATCAGAATAGTATTCAGTATGTGCTGTGCCTGATTGGTTAGAGTTTCAGTGACACTTTGTATATTTGACGTCTCCGTTATCGTCGTACGGGGTCATATGATTATTATCATTCGGAATAAGGAGTTTGTAATTTATTAAGAAACCTTGTTCCTGAACAGAATTTATTACGTGCCTTACATATGCACAAGTGAGTTGGTGTAATATTTGTTCGTGCATAGCAAACCATTTCGTACGTCGTGCAGCAATGTCATTTTTTGGTGTAAATGTCAATCCATTTTCGACACCAGTAGGACAAAAGATAGGTGAGATTATTTTTTACCCTTGGCAATAACATCGCGTCGACGCTTTTATTCAAGAATCCCCGATCGGCTTATGAACGGAATAAATATACATACTTGTATGCATGTCAATAGAAAATAATTATGAAAATACTTTCAGAGTTTCATCCTTGTAGATACATGTACATGTATATGTTTGCATATGTATTATTGTTTTCGTATATATATGTTATGCTATATGAATCATACTCGTCCAATAATTTTGTTAATAAGGTAGTTGTACCTAATGAGTTGCAACATTTTTTTGATCCTCTTTTATGTACATTATAGAGCAAGCTACAGATGGTAGTTTGCCAAGCGAAAACTGGACACTTAATATGGAAATATGTGATATTATAAATGAAACGGAAGATGGGCCAAGAGATGCAATTAAAGCGATTAAGCGCAGGCTTAATCAGGCGGCTGGAAAAAATTATACTATAGTCATATATACGCTTACTGTTAGTATTTCAAGATTTGGTAATATTTATATTTTAGGCCGGATACATGCAAAATATTTTACCTTTCTATTTTCTTAATTACACTCGTCCATAGCAATTTGTTTGTATTGCTGTTGCACCACGCTAAACATTACAAGTGTTTAATTTAACCGGTTGTACAGGACAGGTTCCATTGTATTCAGTTGTAGCAGCAATATTTTCAAATTTGTATATACATACTTGGAATAAATGTATGGATAAAAATCTGCATGCAATGATTCCTTAGGTACTGGAGACTTGCGTCAAGAATTGCGGAAAACGTTTCCACACGCTCGCTTGTTCCCGAGAATTTGTGCAAGAATTGGTGAAGTTGATTGGGCCAAAAAATGAACCACCGACGGCCGTTCAAGAAAAGGTCTTAAGTTTAATTCAAACATGGGCTGATACATTCCGTCATCAGCCACACACGCAAGGAGTCATTCAAGTGTACCAAGAATTAAAAGTGAAGGGTATACAATTTCCAATGACCGACTTAGATGCTATGGCACCCATCATTACCCCAGAACGAGTAAGATAGTTTTGTTTTGTCATCATATTTACAACGCTAATTCGCCATATATATTTTACATTGATCCATACAATTTCAGAGCGTACCTGAAATGGAACAAAATGTTGTGACTGTACCAACGGTTGAGCAGCAATCAGTGGCTCCTATACCATCGCAAGCCCAACAACCTCAGATTCAATCTGCTGGACAAGTAGCTCAGTTAAACGAACAACAAATGGCGAAGTTACAAAGTGAACTCGATGTTGTACAAGGGAACATGCGTGTTTTATCAGAAATGTTGGCATATTTTACAAGTTCGGATCAAAATACTAGCCAACAGCAGCCTGATCCAGCAGACCTTGGTCTTCTAACTGTACGATTATATAATTATTTCCTTTATATATACGTAACAGTAAAAGTTATAACTAAATAAATATTTAACTTGTTGAACAATGTATTATCATGTGCTTCATGAAAATTAAGCTATTATTAATCGTTCGAACATTTGCAGGAACTTCATACTACGTGCAAAGCGATGCAAGAGCGAGTTGTCGATTTAATCGGGAAGCTTGCACACGACGAAATGACGGCAGAGTTACTCCGTATTAATGACGAACTAAATAATTTATTTTTACGTTATTCACGCTATACAAAAAACAAGGCGGTTGCTGCGAGTACTATTTTGGCGCAGACAATTGGTCATCCCCAAAACATTGAGACTGCTTCATCGCTTACTAAAAAAGAAGCAGACTCCCTGATTGATTTATCCGAGGAAACTGACACTTTGGAAAAAAAGATGACAGGAATGGGTAAGTTTTATATTGAAATACACTTTACAGTGTAATACAGTTCTCTTTTTCTCTGCGCTGAATTACAGGCATATCTGACACCAGTGACAAAAGTAGGATAGATCGAAAGGAAAAGAAAGAAGGTGAGAGCGATGAATTCGACATGTTTGCACAGTCGCGTAATACATCTTATGAAACTACAAAGAACAGGTACTTTAATATTAAATTTACTTATATTTTTGTTGTCATTATATATTATGGATCGACCTATTATTTTTATTACAGTGGTAGCAAATATGAAGATAATTTGGAGCAGGTGAGCGGAGGAAGTCTCAGTACGGCGATTCTTAATCGCAATAATCCTAAATATCCCCAGCAGACTGCTTCTACAGTTGCTTCTGCAGTTGCTTCTACAGTTGCTTCTACTACTGCTACTTCTGTGCGTAACCCCTATCCTTACTATACTAATTATTGCACATCATTTAGTTGATACCATCTGTGACAAATATTGATTACGTATTTGTTGGAGAAAAGTAAGATCGGTTATAAGTATGAAGGCAATACTTTTATCGAATTTTATTGCACTTCTAATGTCGCGATATTATATTTTTATAAACAATTTAGTTACGTATGTATACATTGATCTTATAATTATCTACGTAAAGGTAAGACAATTCTATTTATTAACTTTTATGATATCGAAGCACACATAGACTTTGTCAATTTAATAGTTCTAATTAAAAGTTGCTTTCCTTTGCTACATATAGCTTCGTAGGGCATGAAGTATTTAATTTTCTCTTGTGTTTCCTTATGCTTTTATTTTTGCCCTAGCATATACATAGATAATTATTGTTTTGTTGAATAGGTTTATTTTTATTTGTTGCCCTTTCTTTTAACATTCAGCTGAACCGGGAATCTGAATTTAATGAAATGGCAGCCTGGTTAGATCATACGGTGAGTTTTATGAGAAATGGGATAAAAACTAAAGCAATCATTATCATTATTGTAATCTCCTCAAAGAAAGAAAGATTTAATTATATTTAATACAACGATTATTAAAAAAAAAGGTGTTCCTTCTTTTTCAGCCAGGAGCACACGGTGATCAAGAATCTTTAACATCATCGGAATTTGAGCGTTTCCTCGCAGAACGAGCAGCTGCTGCTGAAGCTTTACCAACTGTACCCACAACTACCACTAGTACCAGTAGTACTACAAATACTGAAAACTCTAACATACCACGTCAAATTAACAAGGAACAAGATAAATCTTTATTTGCTCTTTAAATACAACTCGAACGATATGACGTTTTAGAACACTGATGTTAAGTCTGATCTGTATCGATCATTCTATTCAAATCAGTGCTCCTAATAACGATTCCAATATTAGAAGCATTGATAAAAAAAATTAATATAAAAAAAAAAAGAAAAAACAGGAAAGAAGAAAGGCAAAATGCTTTGCGCTTATATGTACTTAAGAGTATATAATTGATGCTAAATGATCGTAAATTAGCATTTCATTATGTTGTAAAAAAATTGAATAACAATGGATATAACTTATTTTAAAATAATCGTTACGCGTTAATATTATGTAATACAGAAAGAGAAATATTAACTTACATTCTTTGTATATATGAAAAACATTATACCTAAAATGATATTCGTATTATAATGTACGATGTCATGCCTTGGAGCTGTATAAGAATTATTAATGATTCACGCGATTGCATTTTTTATTTGTTTGTTTCTTTCCAATTTGCAGATTCAAATGCAAAAACAAAGAATTTTTCATTATGTAATTTACATTGTTTCTACGTTATAGATGGAAATATTTTTATATGTTAAATTTGTAACCCCGTGAATTGATATTCTGTATAAACGTGATGTAATTCACTACTGTAGTATTTTGGGTTTTTTTTTTATCGAATACTATTATCACGGAGTAATACAAATTCATCGCTAGTATAGTTACAATTATGTACTGACATTGCAGATATTTAATATATTATCAAATCGTAATATAGACAGCATTGGTAATGAGGAACATTATATGCATTTTATGTTCATGATTTTGAAAGCATTATCTTATTTTAAGAAGGGCTAACATGTTAAGTATAATGAAACAAATCAAGACTTTACACAGTTTTAAAGATACATAAAAATTACGGAATAATAGTTATTTAAAAGCGTATTTGGATGTTTGATTTTATACAATTATTATGTATCGCATCCTTCTACCAATGAATATTTTATTTTAATATCAGATAGGAAAATATTTTTACTAAATATACATATGTTACTTTCCATAAACGATGTGAATCAACATAGGTCTCGAGCATATTAATTCTGTTATCTTGAAATTAGGTAGAACGATTTGCGTGTATTGATAACACGTAACGATGTTTATTGTATTTGAAATAGATATATAAACCATGATACAAAGGAAACTAATGTTCCTTTTTTTTGTATAAATTGCGTTTAACAATATACATATGTGAATCTTGTAACCGACTTCTTTGTAGCTAATACATATAAGAAATTATTATTTTAATTTATGTAATTATTTCTATCGTTATTCGAATGTCTTAGAAATAATTAAAATTACTTTGTAGTTTCAACGGTTTGTTTATGCTTCTAAAATCATTAATTTATTATATATCTAATATTCTCATGTTCAACTGTATTCACAATCGTTTTGAATGCCTCGAATTCTTGTAAGCGTTAATATAACACAAAAGTGCGGCATACATATAACAGTTTAAAGATAATAAAATATTTATTAAGCAATAAAGTAGTACGTTCTAATTTTCGTGATACAATTATACTGATCTTTTATATAAGCGCTATTTTTCTTCAAACAATTGTTTCTTTTTGTGGATAAATAATTATGTAATCCTATTGCCTGCCTGATAATAACAATAATATTACTATTAAAAAGCTATTAATACAATAAATATAAATGACTTAACATAAATTATACTGTACTGATTGGTGGAAACTGTAGATAACAAATTACGACAAAAATATTATGCATTTAAATATACATATGCAAGTATAATATAATATAATCTGTAAATATATATATCACCGGTGTCGTATCTATAGAAAGAAAGGATATTATATAAATTTCCCATTATGAAAATATCTACATTAGAATTATTCAAATTGTTCCATTGGTGTGTGAGCTGGTATTGCATATATCATATGTATGCATACATATGTATTCTCGTTCGTACATATTGTTGCGATACCACGAGTTAAGGTCACGTGGTCCTCTGATCGTGTATTTCACGTTGATCATTCCAACCCGTGCGGTTGATCTATGCGGGATATTTGTTTATAAGTTACAAACATAATTTGCTTGATTCAAAGCTAAGATTTCAAGATTAATCTCGGATGATCTGGTATCATAAGTATAGTACGAAGTTCTTGTTGTGCTTTTCTTATAAAGAACATGTACACTGTATCAAAAGGACCTAGCAAGATTGTCGCCAAGACACGAAGAGGTAACCATATCTTAAAATTAATTTAACTGTATTTTATGAACAGTCACGGTATCGGGTACATTTAGAAACGATCATCTTTTTTTAGGAATTAGTCAGAATCTCGAAAGGCTAGAAACCTTACGCGATTTAACGAGAAAAGCGGATCTTAACGATGACCACGAGACCACCCGGTAAGTAAATACTTTAAACTCGTCTTAGCCCCCTACTTCGTTGCTTTCGTCTCTTTCTCTCTGTCTCTCCTTCTCTATTTCTCTTCTTTCCGTAGCTCAAGCATTTCGATATTACGCAATTCATAACTCTCCATTAAGAAATAATCACATGCTATAGAAGACATAGTCTTCCCGTAAACTGTAGATTCTAATTCATAGAATGTCATAGTGCACAAACTGTTATATGTACAAATTTATTGAGCAAAGTTCACGCGATGCAACATTTACTAAAATGAGTATATCCTTTTTTCAGCCATGTGCCGAAGCCGGTGTTTCACCTGAACGGAAAATCTAAACTCAGTTCGCAAAGGCATCAGATACAAGAAGTAATAACGCCCCAACACGAGGAGCTTATTAAATTCGTTTATGAATGTAGGTTGAAAGTATTTACACACTTCTAAGCTCCCGTTTAATCGTGATTATAATGTCGAAGGAAGGATAGGGTGCAGCATTTTCACTTTCGTAAAACGATAAACCAATGTATTTCTACTGTGTATGTATTGCATAACACGCTGTATAACGTTGTAATCTTGATATTCATTTAATAGCATGGAACCAAGTCAATACACGACAACGATGTGAGTCCTTTGAGGGTACAGATTGCCCAGAACTTTCCAGTAAGTGTTTGTTGAACAATAAGATCCCCTTTTACGTAGCACATAGTCGAAAATTGGCGGGAAAATGATTAGAACTTTGTTCCATATTTATTGGCGAGTTAACTTACTTTACATATATTTCAGGCCCTAACTCTATAGTTTATTACAATGATGGCGAACCAAATATTACTCTTCAAGGTGAGTTAACTAATATACATATATATCTGTGTGTGTGTCTCTCTGTGTGCATATATATAAAATTTATAGAAATGTCCAGCAATGGAGACATTTGAAAAATTCATATATTTACGACACAATTATTCGATGTTATGTAAGTTTGTTATTATAGCTTGTTTTTAGTTTAAGTGCTTAAGATAAGGTATTCTAGAGAAATATTTTGTATACAATGTTTACCTTGATATATTTTGTTTCTATTATTTCAGACTTCAAACCATTCGATTTAGAATCATGGTGGGGTAAACGATTATTTAATAACATCACAAAGTCGCTTTAAAGAAGGGAGAAATTCGAGAAGATTGTGAAGATATATCCTGAAGTAGTATAGAGTGGCAAAACAGTGCTAAACAAATTTAGTCCGTTTTGTGTTTTAAATATAATCCAAGAATCGGTGAATAATTGTATAGAGATAAACCTGAGGTTTAGTAAACTCGCTTTACCGGGCAAAATTAAAATTTGGTGGACACAAACTATTATATAATTCGAGTATCATGTACACACTCACAATTAATTGCATACACACGGTTTTTTTGTGAAATGACATGCAAGTGAAGTTTTCCATACATATGCAGCTTTAAAGTTATCTGTCACATATTTGGTACAAATTCATATGTATATGGAACATTGTTTCCCCGAACATTTTTAAGGAATTCATGTTGACAATGATTTGCATCAATTAAATATGCATTTTTTATGCTATACAAAAGTGCGTACAAATCACACATTTTTAAAAATACTGCTTCGTATTTGCACATTGCTGTACCGATTTTAAACGGCGTAAAGGTTGCACAATACTTGTGTTTAAATATACCAATTTATTGCAATTCAGTTCAACTAATAAAAAGAAACAATAATGTGATACAAAATACAATTGTTATTTCCGTTTATAGGTTTTTATTGTTACACAAGTGAAGATGTAACTCGTAAATACATGCCAGATAGGGTTAAGCATTACTCAGAAATCCCTGCGTGGTATGAGTGCGGCGTGAAAATAATGGATTTTTAATCATAGAATGATGTACATATTACATGCATCGTTTGTGTGAATGCATGATACATTGCCTGATATTGTTATGACAACTGTATCAAAATACCCTTTATGTAAGCGAACTTTAGTATAACTTTGTAGACTGATAATGTTTAAGATTGTTATATGATTTCTGGACAAGATAAAGCTTGTTACTAATGTATTTGCAAGCTTTGCTTTCGAAATTTCTAATTTCACATTGATCCAAGTTAATCTCGGTCCACCTGGTTGGATCGTTCTAGCTTTATTTAGAAAATAAAATTGATTAGCACAGATCCGATGTGAAATTTTAATATTTTCGAAGACCGGAGATTGTAAACGTAGTCAAAGTGTAGTGCAATATTTGGCCGTTTAAGGCTGGATTATGCAGTTATAAATAAATACATGTTTATATACAATATGGTTTCATATTCTTTTTTTTTTCTTTTTATTATATAGTTTTTAGATTTTATATACATGTAACACAATTGCATCTAAAATATTTTTGTACGCTTTCATTGTTTGCATAAACATTAATTGTACAAGAAAAATTTACTAATTTAAACTGGAATGTAAATATTTTGCGCGATATCTGATAAAACTTTCAGGGAACAACAAGAGTACGTAATCCGTAGTTCCAACAAAAGGAGAACAGAAATTGCTAAATATGAATCCCATTGATGCATTTGATGTAGCTGTAAAGTTTGCTAAAAAATTTGCCCAATCCGTGCATGTAAAAGTTGCTTATCCGTGTTATATTCTTACACATATATATAACTTAAAAAGAAATGATACTTTGCGAAAGAAATGATTTCGTATCCTGAACGTTAAATGCATGCAGTGAGCATATGAATGAGAGCCGGTAAATAAATGGAATGAGTTTGTCCTATATTAAGTCGTTAGTTATACGAAAATTGACTGTAAATATTTATTATTACAGTAAATTAATACAACATTTCCTATAATAATTATGTTGTGATCAAAGAAGATAAGAGTAACTAACCGACATTTGAACAACGTTACGTATTGCACTCTATAATGGGCAACCCGTTACGCTACATGCATGAATATATTTCTGTTTTTTTTCTTGCACGAGGTCGTCAAAATTGCATACGTGTTTGTGTCTCTGCGAGTGCATGTGTGTATGTCAGCGCGTGCCAAATGAACACGCTTGATTTGAACGAACGATATAAATGCGTGTACAGTATGTATATAAAAAGCCTATCATAATGTCACGTGTTGTTGGCTTGTCTTCGCTTCTCTCTTATCACGTGAAAAAGCTGAAAAAAATTCAATTCATTGTTTCCGAAACGTGAATAGAAAATAAATTGTACGTTTACGTTCGGTTTTTGCACCCGACAATTATTCATTTTTGTGACTGACACTTACGAACAGAGGTTATGTTAATATAATAATTCCAACTTTTACGATCGATAGTTATATATAATTTTAGGCAATATCATAACATTGTAATTATTTTTATTTATTTTTCCCTCGGAGATAGTACGTTCTTCATATACATATATCTAGACGCGTTACATTTAAAATGACAAGGATATTGTTGATCTGAGAATATATACGAGCGATATTAAATTTGTAACGTTTATAGAAAAAAACAAATATTAAGAATGAATGCTGTAATTGCTTTATGTATTTTTTGTGAATCGCACGGACCTAAAGTAATATTTACAACTCAAACGTATCGTAACTATGATAGCCAAAATACTGAGAAATTAAAATTCTACGGACCGAAAGATATATTGAGAAGAAACCAAAATGTTATGGAAGACGGGCAGTTAGAATGCGAGGGGTGTCAAAGTATTGGTAACGTGAAGTATTTAAGTAACGAACATGAAACTAGGACATCATTTCTGTCTGCCCAACAATCATTAACTCAAGACATTTGGTGCTTGCTAAAACATGCGTGTTTTAGGTATTAATGAAACATGAAATGCTTTCTATTGAAACCTCTAAACAGATTACTTTCAAAACAATCTAAATATCTTTCAATTCGTTATTGTTCAAAGGAGCTTGAGCTGTGAGGTACATCCCGGTAAAGAAGGCGTTTGCTACTTTGGAGATGAATACAGGGGGCATGTTTTAAGTCATACATTTACGTTAAAAGATGCCCAGGTGAATTATGCAACGAAAAAGCATGTTTGGTAGCTATTACAACAAATTATTCAAATCATGTCATTATTAAATTGCCTTATCTACCTAGAAAGAAAGTAAAAGATGCTTTCGTCGGTATGAAGAAAATTGTATGTCTTTGCAGGCGAGAGGCTTTCGAAAATGGTGCAGTTTTATTGTTTTCATGAGGGACAAACAATTTTTGTTAAATATGTGGCCTTTTCTTGTCGACAATTTAAAAGAAGTCATTCGGGAGCTGCAAGATTTTGCGGAGAAAAAGTACAATGCAGAGGAAGCAGAATGCCCGCAAAGAGTTGTTCGTCTATCAGCTTCCAGTAGCGGTCCAGGATCGTACAGCAATTCAAGCAAACAGCCTAGAACGTTTAGCAGCGTAACTAATGAAAAGCATGTTTTTATAAGGTCCGCTTTATCAGTTACAACAAAAGTATTTATATATATATAGTATATGGCAAAACATTAACAAGTTGTTATTAAATCAGAATTCACATGTGGCTGGTATGGATTCTTAGCGCTGGGGCAAGACATTTCATAGAAATTTTTCCTATGAGTTTATTAGATGACGAATTGAATTATAATTTGGACCATGAAATCGGTTAGTATTGTGAAAAACATTATATTTAAAAGAAACAAAACGAAGAAATATCGTCTTATCTTATTCAACTGCATTGTCTGTTTTCTAGAAACAGAAGATGGATTCACATTAGTAAATGCCAAATTGCCCGTAAATGTAACGTTAAACACGAATGAACCGGAGATATTACCCGAATTCTCAGACGTCTCAGGGAAATCGACAACAGTGATACTTAAAGATTTAAGAACTATACTAGGGAAGGACCAATTTAGGCAACTGTTATATTCTAGTTTAACTGGTGTTCAAATTTTAGTAAGAGGTCCAAATATTCAGAGATTGGAATCATTATACGGTCTCAGCTCTCTTATTCCACGCGCGTGTCGAAGAGTTAAGACTCAAGCAACAGAGTATATGGACCCTAATAAGTGTAACTTTATTGGTATATACATACATTTATATATATTATACATGTGTACGATTAGAAAATGTTAATCCTTGCATGACTGACCGTAAAAGCCGATTGTCGGATCAATCGTTACTCGTCAGATACTATTTAACGATGTACTCAATGACCTGCCTTACCGTTTTTTGCTTCCCCGTGTAAGACCTTACGGCAACAACACTTTGACAATCAGTAATCCAGCCATCGTTATGCGAGGGTTAATGTATCAATATTGTATTAAATGTTACATAAATTATAATGTTGATTTTAGGTGTTGATGCATCGGTAGCCGTCCCACTACCTTGTGCAAATGTGTGTAGATTGGATATTGTAGGCGATGAGCACAAAGTTGATGCTTCAAGTTCGCATGTTATTAGATGGACAGGTATATTGCCAATAAAGTTACCGTCATTGTTAACAAAGATCGAGAAATCACTTGACAACGAAAAGCTTGGTAATTCTACGCTGAAGGCACATTTTGCCGCGCTTCAAGAAGAATGGGCAAAGTATAATTGCGCATTATATTCTATTTTATAAATATATGGAAATACAATCTTCTTTTTTCTTGTTTGCACATCTGTATTAAGCATACTTTTTATTGTAATTTTAGCATTGCTAAGGTAGTCCACGCTATGCGCGGACGTGGCCATAGCGGTGATCTTTCTGGACTTATGCTTAGCCTAGGTGCCGGTCCACACGATGAAAAATTGTTAGATGCTTGGTCAATGGGTTTACCACCAAATCCCGCCTAGCTTTTTAATTAACTGAACATGGTTTAAACATTGTAGAGTATTATTGGGTATATTAACTTTTAACTTAATATACGATGTGAATAATTATCTTATTTTATGCGTTACAAGGTTGTGCATCATTTTTATTTATATTTCTATAGATATATATATATATATATAAAATGATTGATATTAATGTAAATTAAGTTGTTTTACATGCATCATTAGCAATTAGAATTTGACATTGATTTTTATAAAAGAAATAAAATCCAATAAAAAAAAATATGACTTATTCAAAATAATTTAATTAATGATAATTGTTGATTTTGTATGAATTGGTCGGAAAATTAAATGTCCGTCGATAATAGTTTTGTTTAAACTAAATTTAACCAATAGGTTATAGGCATTTAAATTATACTAATTTCGTATTTTTAGTGCTCACGCACCGTATCTGAAATTTGCTGGTTTCAATTATTTTTCAAATGTTATGCATTTTATAACGATGTTATATTTCTTGTCATACTTTGTTTTTGTTACATTAAACATGTATACTTTTATGGAGGCGCTCGAAATGTTGCCATTAACATTTCCAATTCTCTGGTAAACAATTTCACGTTTACAGTTGTTTGACTTTAATTGGCAGAATAGTACAGTGAACGATTTAAAACTTCACTGTGCTGCTGAACTTAAAGGAAGTTATTTTTTTTGGAATGGAAGTTCATTCGCCATTATTGTATAGGCGTAAATCGTTCAAGTTCGAAGATTTCAGCAAATTTAAAATTTCGTCGAAACATTTCGACCAGCAATATTTTCATATATACAACGAAAGATTGCAAGCCCTGAATGATCATCTACTTCAGAAAGCAAAAGCTAAATGGGGTAAATATTGGTTAAAGGTTAAATTCGTTGCTCGTATAGATTACATTATCTAAGGCTTAAAGTTTGACATTTCGTTCTAGCACAACATGACGTAGTTAAGATATCAGAACTATGTGAAAGAGATGAATCAGATGCTTGTATAGCAATAGGAACATTGTACAAACATCAAGAATTAAAGCCGTCGATACTACGCACACTTAGCGAACAGCTTCAGTTAGCACCTCAGCCAGCTAGAGCAAATTATGCATCCTTCAAAGATATATTATATTTGGAAGATGAAGTATTACGTGTTAAATTGGTCGGCAGTCACATGAATATTCAGGATGTAGTTACTGGTATTATTTGCGCCGTACTCGGCCATAAACTGGAAAATGGTTCATTCTCAGTAAATATTAACAATTTAGATCTGGCAACTAGGGACGCGGAGTCAGTTAGTCTCCAGATTCTGCCACTTTAATAACAAATTATACTGCTGTTCGAACAATGCCACTTGTAAAACGCAAATTAACTTTGACTACTTTCAAATAGGTACCGTAATCCACGTGGTTGATAGCTCACATATTTACGCTTTATACAAAATAATAATTTTCCGGTGGTCACCCAGACTCCACGTCGTCGGTTACATGTCAAAAGAAATAAAATTGTTATTAAGTATAACTTCATTTTATTCTAAAATGATACGTGTATCGATTGTAGGTAATAGACTGGTGTTTTGCCGGATGTTACCCAAAATTATCAGCTATTAATCCAGCACCAGGGGAGAATGGAAAAATTTTAATAATTTCTGGATTGGACGTAGCTAACAGTCAACAATCATTATGTTTAGATCTATTATCTGAATGGATAACTGGAATGATTGGTTGCAATGAAGTTCAAAAAGATGTGGCATCTATTGTGTGTATCATTATAGCAGGTACATAAAGTACTCACGGTAATAATAATTTGATATATAAAATAAAAATGTTTGCACAGGTAATAGTATAAGAGGTTCCATTGAGAGACACAACCATAAAAACTACTTTGAAGCTAAGAACAGTCAATCATGTACATTTCAAGAAGCAGCCATGGTAACGAATAAATTTGACAATTTTCTTTGTCAGATAGTGCAATGTTGTCCCGTGTTATTAATGCCCGGAGAGTATGACCCAACTTGTCATATGTTACCTCAACAACCTATTCATTCTTGCATCTTGCCTAATTGTTCCAGGTACAGGGTAATTCGTCCGTTTTGCTCTCGCCAGTGGGGGGTGAAAAATTCGTGATTTCCTTACAGTCGATGAAGAGGTCGTATCGCTGTGTGTTCGAATAACGATTAAAATTTTCCAACTCTGGCTCATCATCGACTGATCATCATAGGCAAGCACGAAGATTTTCGCCGCAGTGCTAGACCGCAGCATTACCTCTGAGTCTACTAGCGAGAGAATCGCTCTGAATAATAGTAAAGTAATATTAATATTTTTTGCGACACAGGTATAAAAGTTTTCATGGAATTACTAATCCATGGGTGGGCAGTATCAATTCTCGAATTATAGCTGGGTCAAGTGGTCAGCCTATTATGGATATTATGAAAGTTAACGGCCTCGCTGATGTTTCACCTTTAATATGGTTGGAGCACACGTTACTTTGGCAACACTATGCACCCACTGCTCCGGATACTGTACCAGCTTATCCATGTTCCCGGTTTGATCCATTTATTATGACGGATTGCCCTGATATTTATTTCGCTGGCAATATGGATAAGTATGACACAAAGATATTCACAAGTAAGAAAGTTCTTTATTATTTCTGAATTTCGTGCACGATAAAGGAACGGTATTGATAATGTGAAATGTACATTTGCAGCAGATAATGGGCAGGAAATAAGATTGATCTGTATACCAAAATTCTCGGAGACGTCAACAGGTGTTCTGGTTGATTTAAACGACTTAAACGCATCCCCTATCTCGTTTACAATCAATTAATATATCATATTCGTTAACAACATTTTAGAATACTGTTGTAATGTAGTAGATAATATCTTTACAGAATTCCGTTTTGTGATATTTGTTCGATTTGTACATAGCCAATCTGTTATTTATTTTGTTAAATAAAATACATTTACTCATTTTTCACTCTCTTATATTTATATATACGTCTTTCTTAGAAAGTACGTTATTCGATAGCACTCGAAAATGGTTTTGTAACCATTGTTTCGTATGCATATTCATTCGTCTAATAAGTAGAAAAATGTAAATACATAAATAAAATATATTTTTATTTGCTTATTAGTAATACATAAATATATGGAAAGACAAATGTCATTTAACGACTTATAATATAATATAATACTATATAGTGTTCCATGATTTATTCACGTTTCTTAACATCAATTGTATTTGTGTTTTAGATGTTCATGCACGTGGGTCGCGATATAAGCATCTTTAAATACTGTATTTAACAGTTATTGATTGATTCAGTATGTGGAACAATACACCATGCACTTTATAATTATAAAGCAACTTGAATGAAGTATTTTTATATAATAAAATTATAATTTATCTATACACTATAATAACATTTACTATAATATATCTTACGTACTATAATACTGTTTGGTTTTACGAAAATATTAATATTCTTTGGTACAATAGTTGCTATAATACTGAATGAGTAAAAAGTACATAAAAAGAAAGTCTTTGGAACGAAAAATTAAAAAGAGCAGCCTTGAACCAGTCTTAATGTTGAAATTAATATTAATGTTAAAAACTGATTTTTATTACAGCTGAGGCCTGCAGTGGTTTTAGAATTGTCTCTTCATGAGCGATTATACTAATAAACACGAGTATCCCTAACTACAAGATTTTGATGAAATTGGGATATTTACATTCAGGCAAATATTCCTATTTTTAGATGGTTCCTGCGATTCAGAAACGTCTGATTTCTGATCTGTTGCCCTCTCTTCGCCTCTCATCGCACATATCACATCCGTGAGAGCAACTATATAATTTTTTGCCAAAGTTAAAGTTTCAATTTTCGACAAACGTCTTTCCTTGGACACATGTGGAATCACTTCACGTAAAGACTACAAGATACAACAATTTTGTTAATCTCGTTAAAAGCAGGATAATCATTTTTGGTAAGGATTTATTCAGAAATGTTTTTACCTGAAAGGCATCGTTCAAACTATGCATTCTCATTCTTTCTCTCTCATTACTTTCTAATCTTCTAAGACTTCTTTCCCTAGGCGTTGGTCCTCTAGACAATTTCGATAACTTTATTCCAGACTTTTCAGATCGCTTACTGCTTCGTCGTATTGTCTCATTAGGCTGGGACGGTTGCTTGGGCCATCTTCTCTCCCAATTATCCCCGTTCATTACTTTGGACGTCATTCAAGAATATCCTCTTTGACATTTATAATATTATTAATAATATTATGCGTGAATTCGTATGGATACTTAATGAAAATGTATATAAAACATGAGAAAAACTGTTGCGTTTCATAGCAAATTGTATTAGATTTGCTAATATCTAAAGGTAATGTCAAGATAATATTTATATCCTTACAATTCAGCAAGATATTGCTCTGCTGTTAATTGAGTCGCTGGAGAAATATAAGTAAATATTGCCAAAATGATAATATTTAAATATATTATTATTCCTTAAGTGCAAATGTTTTTGTTGCACGGTCTTTTTCGATGTTTTCATAAATGAAATAAAGTATTAATTAATTTATATTCTGTAATACATTGTCAAATATTTGAACTTACTGTCACGCTACCGCGTGTACTTGTTGAGCCACGTTGGAATGACGACTGACGTCGCGATGCCGGGGTGCGGCCGAATCAGCCTTCCACCCCCGAGAACTATGTGATCTACCCTGTGACCTTTTCTTCATAACTTTTACGCAAGATGTCCCTTATCTTTTGAATTCTCATAGATTTGCATAAAATTATTAGCTAATATAATAAATTATTTAGAAAATAGGAAACCGAACAACGCTTTTAATTTTATTGCTAAAGTATAAATGTTAATAAATATATGACAATCTGGGAATTCGAAATTTATTTAGGATGTGTTGCTTAAAGGTGTAACTGGAAATTTAACGAATGCCTGTAATAAAATATTTCGTTCGTGAAATATAAACTTGTAGGTGCTTTATAACTATTCGTACGAAAAAATTCATGTAACTATTTATACTATTTTGAGACACACCTATTATACAGAATAGTAAAGCTTTGGTATGGGTGTGTGGCTACAGGTGGGCGTATGACGTAATTCGCCCACGCGGCTCTTCCCATCGTCGCACTACCACCGACTAAGATAGGACACTTGAATGAACCACATATCATTGTTTCATACGATTAAGCCGAAATCTTGTGGCGTGTACAGTAGAGAATATTAAAAAATAAACGAGCGATCGATCGATCCCTGTTTTAGTTACAAAGCTTTTAAAACATTCGTATGTAACAAAAGAAATGTAAGTCACGAATTGAATAACAATCTTCCGAACAATAAAAATATATTTCCGAGTTGCTTTAATGAAATTAATGCTGCATCTCATATAAATTATTTAAAAACATTAAAAGAAACAGAAAGATGCTCAGGATGTTCAATAGAAACAGACCATTGTTTGTAACATATAAATATAAATTAGTCTTTATTAATTATGTTTTATTTTTACATTTACCGCAACAAGCCTTAGCTTCTTTTTCTAATTCAGACTCTTTGTAATTGGGAGTCCATGGTCCGAGACTAGCTGAAGCATAGAAATCCATGGGGTATGGTTTATCGTTGTTAAAGTTAATCATTTTTAAAGCGACTGCTCCTTCATATGGAGTAAGTAGTGGTTTTTCGAACGCTGCACCCCAATCTATACTTAAACGTGGACACGCAATCTATAACATAATAATAATTACATATCCATTGCGCATACATACGATGCAATAATAATTACATTATAGTAGAAAGATGAAAGTGTAAGAGATATATAACGGTACCTGTATAAAAGCACCGACGCCCTTAAATAGTTTCATTTTATCGGGAAATATTTCTGAGAGTAAAATAATAACATTTTCTTTCCCCAAAAAGTTGAGTTTCGTTTCTAAATTTTTCAGCACTTTAACGTTTCCTTGTCTTCCCAATGTACCAAGGACCAATCCAAATCTTTCTGTCTTCTTAGCCGTTTCAATTGCCGTTAATCTAGTTCTCAACATTTCTTCATGATTATAAAATTCCTCTGTCAATTTTTTTTCATAAGGGTCATATCGAAACGCTCGCAACGTCGGATTGGCTATCATAGCTGCTTCCAAGTGAAATCTGCCGTCGCCCACATAAATAACTGTGTCGGCGCAATGAATTTGTGGCGCTGTGCAACCTAAAATCTTCAAATAACAATATTATTTTTCGAAGGCAGACAGTTTAAAATACAGGTAACTTGGGTACAATTTGAATTTTACTTATTACAGTAGAATACGTAAGTTTCATTACCTCGCCAGGACTTAACGGTTTACTCTGCGGTGTAGAAATGTCGTAACCCTTTTTCCTTAATTCCACTGCAACAGCTTGCAAAGTTCCAGCAAATTGTATAGTACTAACGAGACCAATCTTTGTCGTAATTGGTAATGTAGCTTGTAAACATTCGATACAATGTACAGTATCAATTTTTATATTAACAAATACATAAAGTACTTTAATACCAACTGTTTGATCAATTGGAATAAGGCAGGAATGTCCGTAGTGAATTAAAAAATCTGCACCTAATGCTATGGCGGTGTAGTCGTCTATGCAACATGCTCCTATATTATGCGTGTTGAATAATGTTCAATTTACAAGTATAGATAGAAATATTTAATTATTTGCAAAATTACTGTCCGTTGCTGTTTCTCACCATAAGTAACGTCTCCCATAATTACAGTATCGGCGCCCGTAAAGTCTTCTATAATATCGGCAATAGTTGTTGCATACATTAAAAGTCCTTCGGGCATTTGCAAAGCAACTCTGTTCGCTTTTGCCTCTCTAATTTTCCATATCGATTTGTGTATTTCAAATGTATAATTAGCAGGTAATACAGCAATAGCTGCGTTTAACAGTGGATCGTTCAAGATTTCATCGGGAATCTTATTCACTCTAACCGGAGCTTTGAACACCTTACGAACTGGCTTTGCCTTAACTATTACAACAGCATTACATCCTTCGTCCATAGTGAAATGCCTTTTAATAACTTAATTATCATTAAAATTGATAGTTACGTTCGTGCTTAACAATTTTAAATGTATTTGTTGTATTCTTCTTATGTTTACCTTATTCGCATTTCGTGCACTTAACAAACATTCTTTAAACAGACATTTCTATTTTAATTTTTATTAATTCTTATACAAATTTCTGTCGACTATTTTGATATATGTATAATTAAAGGTTATAAACTGTTCTGGCTTTCCAAATTGTGCAAACCAGTCGCAGCATTTGACAGTAGTGCCACCTATTTTTATTGCGAACTACAGGCAGTACAAATTTTATGTAGTTATTTTTTTTATAATAAAATGTAAAATATAACAACAGCAACGAATAAATGCAGAAGAAGCACATATTAATTAATATGAACAATGCAATTACGTCACTGTAATTATTTATAACCGAAATAATTATTAGTCGATATTTTTGGATGTAACTATTAAATAAATTTCTCGTTTAGAAATATATTTAAAACTCTATTTTATGCTATTTAATGTCGCTAATTGTAAGTTACAATAATATTCTTTTGTTTTGTCATTAAAAAAAAAACAATTGTTCTAAGGTCCCACCGAGATTTGAACTCGGATCGCTGGATTCAAAGTCCAGAGTGCTAACCATTACACCATGGGACCTCTTGTAGAATGTAATTTTATTATTTCTTCTATTTGTCTATTATCCTAACGAAATTTATATTTTATATCTTATGTATCAATTTGTAGAACAATTTCTAATGACACATGTATCGTTACAACGAATCATGTAATTCCATGCCAGACTTATTATCTTACTGATGATTGAAAATCGAAAATAAATAATATACTACTATTTTAATCGAATAATATGCAATTTTTAAAATCAGGAGACGTTGATTTTTCAATCGATTGCTTAAACGAACAGTATTTCATATAATATTCCAGTCATTTTCAAATAAAGTGCTTAATACATGCCTCAACATATGGGCAAATGTAATTTGACCAAAGAAATATTTGAAAGTAACGAGCTATTTCCCTAGCGATATACTTATTTTATTCCATATCGTTAATCGTATGTACTTATCGTTTTTCAATTATTACATGAATTTTATTATAATCATTAGATGTAATGCTAAAAACTGTACATTCTAAAATCTTGGGAAAATAAATTTTATCAATTTGTGATAAAAAATTCATATAATACGTTCACAAATCTACAATAGTTAAAAAAAAATAAAAGTATAGCTAATTACTTTTCTCTGTAACTGATACACATTAAATTAATATGTCGCGCGACGATTTTCTATCGTAAATATAGTCACAGGATGATAGTATATAAAAGAAACCAAAGATTATTTGCACAATTCTATAGAAAATTTGTTAAATAGCTAATGCATACGCATATAATATCATATGGCGCTAATCATAATGTCACAGCCTGGAGCGATCGTCTAGCCCTAGTCAGAGAATACTTATACACATTCATGTCAGTTATATTGTAGGTAGAAAGAGAGCAAATAACAGAGAATAGAGGGGCAAGAATAGAACTGGGTTTGGCAAGCGTGGTGATTTTACACCTACCTTTTAACCGGACCGTGGCCGATTGTATTGTATTCGTTTGACGATACGTATCATGCTTGGACCAGGTGGTTTCCCTAAGAAAAGTGTATTTCTATTTTACATATTGTTGCAACACTTCGTTCACTGCTGTTACATAGTCATTTAACAGCATTCCGTACGATCGTAGATAGATTTTTCGAATACATCGTATATATCAGAAATATGAGATTACGAAAAGTTGTGATATGTGTGTCGTAAAATTAGATCATGTTATAATACAATAGACAGGACCCTTCACTTTTTACAATCATGCACCACTTCAAGTGTTAATCAATTTTTAGAATGACTTAAATAGATTACGATCAAACATTGAAGAGCCCCGATGCGCGATGCTGCATATTATATTATGCTGGATATGTTGGCTGTTTTGGGCGGGTCTTCCGACACTTACAGCCTATCCCGTATCGTCGTCGATACGGCCAGGTATAATAATTGTATAATTCATTCCACCTTTGGGTAAACATGTTGCTGGAGAAAGGTTATCTTATTTCTAACAGATTTGTCTTACACTGACACATCATCGAAATGGGAACGATACTGGATACAATACACGTTAGGCCTTTTAAGTGTTACCGTTACGGCGTTCACATTAGTTGGATGCCTTTGCTGTCGAAGACCTAGAAGGCCTAAAGGATTTCAGGTAATTCATTCGTCGGTCTTGGCGTCTCGTTTAACAGATGCGAAAACTGTTATTCGGCTTATTTATTATCCGAACAATGATTTATATACATTTCTAATTGTAGGACAAAGCAGAAAAGTGCGATCAGGTAACTTTGATGCTACATGTTCTTCGAATGAAACGTTTTCCAAATAATTTGATTAGAAGTAAACATTGAGGAATCCGATAAAGATTAGAAATGATTCTTTTTGTTTCTGACGCTTCGACAAATTCAATGTTTACGTATCAAGTAATAGATTGAATCGATATATATATATATGCTTAGCAGCATCAAATATTCATGAATCTATGCTTCTAATTAGACAGTAATGATCTAAAACCATTTTATTACGCCTTAATTGTAGTACGAGTTATTAGTAGACATTTATCATATCTGAGTATTTTCTAAAACAATCACACAAGTCATTTTATATCTGGAGAAAATGATAACAAGACTGTAAAGTAGTTTTTCTATGGAATCAAAGAGTAGTTGCATGCGTATCGTTTGCAGTTAGCCAGTTATACAATTTAAATTACATATTTCGTATTGTATAACACGATATATTGCACTTGTGCTGTACAATTTTCTATACAATATTATTTAGTACATTTCATGTTAGAATATCTTTTCATTTCTTATTTTTTTTTCTTTTCTGTTTATAACAGTTTAGAAAAATTAATTGTGATTTTATGTTTTTAGGAATTCAAAGATGGAAACAATATTGCTCAGGAATCAGTATTTGAACATTCTATTGATGGTTTAGAGTTGAACGTTCCCCATATGTTAGCTGTAGCGGACAGAGTACAGTTTGAACCTTTGCCAGTAGAGCATATTATGTCCGGACCTAGAAGTGCTACAAAACCTAAACCGTTACCATTATCAGCATCATTTTTTGAAGAACACGATTCTGATTCTAATACACTCCCGGAGCATTGCCGTGAATGGTTCGATACGCAAGATTTGTGCGTGCCTAGAGAGAAACTAAAGTATTTAAGGGAGATTGGTCACGGTTGGTTTGGAAAAGTTGTGGAAGGTCGTGCAGACTTGGAAGGCCACAGAAGAGCTTCTAAAAATGGTGGTGTTGTCGTACGAATACTTACGGAGGAAGCTAGTGCAAAGGAGAAAGCCTGGTTCCTTGGCGAAGCTACACCGTATTTAAAATTACATCATCGAAATATCTTAACGTTACTGGGTTTTTGCTTAGAAACTGACCCGTATCTATTATTATTCGAATCGTGTTCAGTAGGTGATCTCAAAGGTTTCTTGTTGTCGAATCGTGATAAGAGTTTTCAAGAAGCACTAAATAAGGAAAATATTCCTATAAGAATGGCACTGGATATCGCTTCAGGTTTGAAACATATGCATAGCCATGGATTTGTACATACAGACTTATCTGCGAGAAATTGTTTGGTGGCGTCCGACTTGTCTGCGAAACTGGGAGATTATGGGACTGGTGTAGAAAAGTATCCGAATGATTATTACGTAGTTGGGGATCGTGCACTACCGATTAGATGGTCGGCACCGGAAAGCCTAGAGTGCACCGATACTACGATTGAAACTAGAGAAATTACGTCCCAGGCAAATATGTGGAGCTATGCCATTTTCCTTTGGGAAATTATTACTTGGGGAAACAGACCGTACCATGATAAGAATGACGAACAAGTAATTCAAATGCTCTTATCTCTAAGAACCGATCTTTTATCAAACGGTATACAAGAATTGCAAACATACCTAGAAAATTGCCCGTCAAATATATATCAAGCAATTCATTCATGTTTGAATTTGAATCCACAGAAAAGGCCAAATTTGGATGAGATGAAGCAGCATCTTTTAAATGAACGTACAGAATACCTAGACTTTGAACAAAGATGGGAGAGTTTACGAGGTAATACTAAACACGTTCGAAGCGCTAGCTTGCAAGATCTACGGGGTAGTATCGATTCAGATTATTGGACGACTATCGTTGACGATACACCACGGCAATCGTCGTTTCGTCTCGGGCCAGGTGAACCGGTAAAAAATGTGCCAGCCGTTAAAAATATTGTGCAACACGAATCTGGCTCCGAAACCGAAGAAGAAAGTTGGAAGGGACGAATAGAGAAAGGTGTGTACACCGAAAAAGTTAAGCAAAAGTCGAAATCTGTTACCGATTTAATGGTACTTGTACATATCGATTTTGATTCTGACGCGGAGTTATCAATGGGACCGCAAATATCGGACAAATGCGGAAAGAAAAAGTTACCTGCGACTGGCAGCGACAGCGATATTAGACATAGCACCGATACGGATGAATTTGATGAAGCTCTAAGAAAATTGCGGGATTCCCTGCCGAATAATACGTCTAGTAAGATGAAGATGTTAGATAATTCGGAAAGGCCGAAATTGCTAACGTTAACAATGGATCAAACGCAAACACCAATTTTGAGATTATCTTTAAACGATACAGGAATTACACCTAAGAGCACCGATACCGCATCTACTACAAATGTAACCGCAGAAACACGAAACGACAAACATGTGTTCAGACTTCTGGCTAAAGGAGATCCCGAACTTCCCCTCCTGCGTTATGTACCTGATGAAGCTGCTCCTTGCGAATCATTAAAGCAGAACATTGAGTCTCAAGGTAACAATGCGTCTAAAGATGAAAACAGCGACAATAGTTGTTTTTCTAATAATTTTTCAGTTAATTATGAAACGGACGAAAGCAACATAATAGATGTTGCTCTGTGGAATCATGCATTGGATTCTGCTTTAGAGAAAAAGGTACCTGGATTTCTGGATGAAAGTGAATTTAACAATTATACAGAATCATCTTCGTCTACGCAAGAAAATAATGCTGCACCAAAATTAGCTCTGACTTCCGAGTCTACAGCAGGCACGCCGCAATCCAGGAAATACTCTGCGTATAATGGTGAAGATGAATTTTCCAATGGGGAAGACACGGACATCGACAGAAAATGTTTATCGAACGAGGAAGAAGAGGATAGGAAACAACTATCTACCCCTGATGACGAGCAAAGCTCTGATTCAGGCTTTAGAGATAAAGAATCCTGCGAAGAAGAAGAGAACGTCTGTCCTTCAGCCCCCTCAACTTCTACCAACGATTCTATTGTAAATATGCCAATATGCACAGAGGAAGAACAATTGCAGATTTTATTCGAACTGGACACTATTCTTGATGCGGAATATTATGCAACGCTTCCGGTATCTGAAAGAACGGCGGAAAACTTACCTTCGATTAATCATACGGAGAGTAATCTTCTTTGTAGAGACAAAGATGAATCTGAATCAGTTCGCACTATAAATACTGCAGCTGAAACAGAACGCAATGAAATTTGTATGCCTAATGTCGGTTCGGTAGAAAGTAATATAATAGAGTCAGCATCGGAGAATGGGTCCGAAGCGTCAACGAAACATTCAATGGAAATCGAAGAAAAGATTGAATTAAAAGATTCAAACGATTGTAACAATATTCACCGAGGGAACGATTCATTGCAAAATTTCCGTGAACTTAATCGAGAAGTTAAACACTGTATAGAAAATGAAAACGAAAGCGAAAATGTAATGGAAACTGTATTTGAGGATACAAATGAATTTGTAAATAACGATGAAAGTGAGAATATAATGGAGCAGAATGAAATTGGAAGTGAAAATGATAATGAAAATGAAGCTGTAAGTAAAAACGAAGTTAATATTAAAAACAAGAATGAGAATGAATACGAAAAGGAAGAAATCAATGAAAATGATGTCGAAGATGAGGATAGCTCCACAGTCAGTTTACACAGCGATAATTCTTATGTATCGTTCGACATAGAGGAAGAATTTGTAACAGCGATTCGAAATGAACTTCGAGAAAAATTACCCCGTGCTCAGATGTCTGTTATAGAACCTTTAGAGACTCACGATGATAATAATCCGTCTATATCTAATGACATAGACAGCAAACAATGGGACGATGATGATAGCGAAGAATCTTCTAATCAAGGTAGTGGAGGAGTGGGTATTTCAATAAGGTACCTTTTTGATTTCAAACTATTATGTATATAATAGAGTACTAATTTGTAGCAATCATTATTCATTTATTTCTTCATTGAAAAGGCAACCCTCAAAGTGTGTTATTATGTTTAGGTATAATATATATGGGACACCGCTCAGTCCAATCCAAGAAGAACGAGAAAGTACTCTCACCTCTGAGTCTTTAATGTCAAACTCCAGAGACACCTCGATTGCATCAAAAGAATCTGTTACCTCGGATGATGTATTATTAGTCGATACTCGAACAAATGAAATGTTCTTGCTGGAAGGATTGGGGGAGAAATTGCAAGACGACGATCGTGATACCACTAACGAAGACCTTTCAGAGGAAGAAAATTTAGATTACAATTGTTCCGTAGTACATTCTCGCGACGATAAACCGCATATTATGATATCGACTGGCGGAGCACCTTTGCCAAGTCCAGAGGAAGAATCCAAATGGCAACAGTTACCCTCCTCTTTTCCATTACCTTTGCCTTCACCATTGGAAGATGATTTAATGTCAACTAGTTTTGGTACAGAACATGGTTGGGGTAGTCAGGATGAAGACGAAGAGGAAGAGGACGAGGACGAAGAGGAGGAAGAAGAGGATGAAGATAATAGCTCTAGTTCTGGAGAATTTGTTTGGAAGGTATACATATCGTCAATATACTTACTGAATGTGTTAAATATGAATTTAAGGTTCTCGGTATATTATGATAAATCATTTCATAGAGATACAACGAGCCACACGTTGAACAAGTTCAAATTCGAAGTAGTTTAGGAAATAATGAAGGGACGGTAGTAGATGCTGATGTTGAAGATGAGATAGATCCAGAAGAGGAGGCTGAAGAGGAGGAGGAAGAAGAAGAGTTCACACCGTCAGCTTGGAATGCAATGTTAGCACCTCATAGATCTGCATTGAGATCTCCGGATAAAACTCTAAAATCTAGTGTAAGCTTCTAATGCCATTTTGCTTATATACAGTGAATAATGAAAGAATTCGAACGGCGGAGTAGTCGCAGTACTAACTGCGGTAGTCTTTAACATCGCCTGCATGTATATAAGATCAATGATTTATACAGTTGATATTAGACTACCGTTAGAATACTTTCGTTACTCACTCTATGTTTTAAGGTAATATAAATATTTGTAACTTTCTGCCTTTATGTTTGCTGCTAGGATGAATTGGTGGGTATATAATTTCTTTCAATGTAGAAGATAGTTTATATTGTTTTGACAGTTTCTATTTTCTTACCTATGCTATTAGGATAATAAATACGTAATTTCGAAACATATATTTGACAGGATCAAAAGAAGAGTGTTTGGTTTAAGAAGCAACGTTATCATTGTGTCTATGAATATCCGAAGGAAACATTAACCGCGGAAACTCAAGTAGAAGCAACAACTACTTGGGAGCCAACTTCGTATAGTGGTAAAGTCATAAAATACCTTAATAAATTATTGTAAAAGAAATATTTAACTGTGTCCTATAAAATTTTCGTTTTATTTTAGATTGGGAGGAGATGATAGATGAACCGCGATTAGATTTATATCCTCTTGACTATGACGATGCCAATCAAACTGGTATGATTTATCGTGCGTTTGTTTTCACGATATAGTTATATATTTACTACGACAATTAAATGTTGCTTGTATTACAAAATGTTTCTTACAAATGTAATTCCGTTTACGATATAATCAAATTTATTCCTACTACAGGGAATGAAGAATTTTTTGTGAGCAGTTCGAATCGTCCGTTTCAATTTCAAACCAGTGACAGTAAATACGTCAGTCAATTCTTCCCCGGTGCGTCCACATCAGTCAACGAAGAACGAGACGAAGTGGATGGTGATCGCCAAGGAACACCACAAAATGAAATAGAATTATTAAATGATTGCGGCCAGAACCAGCAATATCAATTAGGGGAGTTGAGACACACTAGAGATCGTTTAAAATTAAATCTCTCTACTAGTGGCGCACCTTTTGCTTGTAATAAACAAACGAAGGAGGATGATATAGAACAACCGCAGGATAAAAAAGAGATGGATGAGTTATCGCATAGTGTAGATGTTACGCAGGACCAACACATTCTGTCAAACTCCTTGAATTACAATACGTTACCAACGGTGCCTCCCGAAAACATTCACCAAGGAAAGAGTCTTGATTCGACTTCTTCAACAAGTGCCCGATGTGATAGCCAAGAAAGGGACAAACCTATTGACAAGTGTAGTGTTTCGTCTCATGACTAATGTGTTTTTCAGAGAAGTTAGTAAAAAATTTTACAAGAGATAATTTAGCTGAAGTCCGTCCGAATTAATTTCGTTGCAAAAGTATAGTGATTACTCAGCGAGATTTACCATTAATAATATTGAATCTCGAATTATTGTATATAAGATGTAGCAAATGTTTATTGTGGCTGAGACTTAATCGATTGTCTATAAAGTATTGTATTAAAGCATATTAATATTCGGTTCGTATGTATAAAGAAATTGATATAAATAGAGCTTTATTAATATTATTTTTTATATGACTAACGTCGTGGCGATTAAAAGCCTTTATTGTTAATTAAATCGTATATAATAGGCAATCGATTTCTAAGGGCTACATCAAAGCTGTTGGGTAATTTTGTTTCACATTTGTAAATATTTATTAGACATCATTCGGTACATAATTATTATCGGAGAATTAAAGCTTACATAAGTTAACGTTACTATTTTCGTTGTTAACATGTTTTTAATTATCGTCACCTTTAAACGGGACATCTTTTTTGGTATTATATTACAAATTACATTAGTAGAAAAAAGGCTCTCTACTTTAGAAATATTATAGCGTCAATCAAGGGACAGTACTATAATCAAGTCTCAATTTTTAGCAAAAACTGTATAATAATTATTGCACGAATAATTTTTTTTATAAATATGTATTGTATCGTTACCTTTACTAGAACTGTGATGGGCACAAATTTGTGCACTTTTATTTCAATTAATTTGGCAAATTGAATTAGTCAAGTTACAGACAGATGTCGTAGAACAGAAAATATGCTGCCGTACTTTTACCGCATACTATTTTTTAATATTATTGAATAATGTTTTTAAGCACATTATCGTAGCCCTTTTAACAGTTTTTAATATTTAGATAATTTTTTACGGAGGAATAATATTCAGTGAATAATTACGTGAAATGCAAGTGCACAAGAAAAAAAAAGAATTGTTTATTAAGAATTGTAGTATTAAATATTGAATTCACAATATACGAGTATTTATTTAAACGTGCGAATGACAAATGCCAATGATATGTTAATTAATGTTAATCATTAATATTGTACACTTTTCACAGGATTATCTTTAAAAGTTTTCAATATTGCTACATCAAGCATAAATCGTAACATAATAAATTAGATTAGACTAAGAAAAGACAAAAAGAAAACAATATCAACTTATTTCGTATTTGCACTTATATATTATTTCAACAACAGATTTGAAGTCTAAAAACATACATTCTTGATTACTATTAATATCACTGCAATTATGATGCGGTTTTACTACCACTATGATGATGATTATTATTCTTATTATTATGATTATTGATAATGCTAACTCTGTGCTCATTATAACACCTAGGATATTAATAGAGAACAATTAATATATTGTTATACAAACCAGACACTGACCTGAGCAGAGTATTTTATTACTTCCTAAACCATTACAATATATCTACAATTAATTTTATACATTTACAACACGAATATTTTAGTTTTACATATTTTAATACACTCCGTTAATATTATCGTGATTATACAATTCAATCGTGAATCTTTATGTTAACATTGGCGATGAAATAATTAAATTACTCATACTTCGGAACAGATAAATAACATTGAAAATTTTATTATAAATATTTTCACTAACAATAATTATATGTTACAAAAACATTTGTATAATATATTACTTTATATTTATATATGACGTTGACGATTGCGCCATAAAATAATGAGTCCTTGATGATCTGCAGACGCAAGAAGAGATTCGTCGTAATTAAAAGATAAAGCGAGTATTGGTGTTGCATGACCCTGAAGTCGATTAATCTTTGCTGCTTTGCTCTTTCTAGCCGAATCTAAAAGGTGTATTGTACCATCCTCTGAGCCAGTGGCTATTAAGCACGTTTCCATTTGTGGGCAGAAAGTAGACCTGACAAAGTATTGCCTAAAAAGAAAGAAGGATAAGTAACCCTTTATTCCTCGCAATTACTATCCAGGTAATGAATAAATTACTTGTGCTTTATTGGGTATTTTGTCCAAAGGGATAAAGAGCCATGACTATCAACGATGTGATACAACAATACAACATGACAAGCACTGCTCACTAACAGTGCTGGCCATGGGGCGTCTTTCGAAAGCCAGGATCGCCAAGAAAGACTAGTGATCATTCCACCAGTTTCTTGTACTCTTCGTAGCTTCGTTAATCGGCCTGATCCCGGCTCTAATTGAAACGACATGACAACGCCTCTATCGTTTCCAACCCATATCACTAAACCGCCGCTACCCTCGCAAGTTAATGATAAAACCTAAAATGAAAAGTGTTGTTTGAAATATTCGTTGTCCAAAGTTTAGCAATATCGATAACTCTCAGCTATGTTGACTATACGTTTGCAAATTAATATCTTGCTCTTTAAACTCGTATAATATATGCTGTTATTGAGACATAAATAATAACTAACTTTTCCACCAATTTTACAACAACCGCCTCGTGTATATATGCCAGTGGATATATTTAAAATCTGTACAAATCCTTGCGAATTACCAGCGACAACTAAATTATTATTTACAGGTATGAATCCGCAACATAAAACTTCTGCGCATTGTTGATCGTTAACTACCCGTAAACACATTGCATTGTTCTCTATGTCCAAGACGTTCCAAAGTCTTATTGTGCAATCCAAAGAGGACGAAACAATAAGATCGTTACTGATGCTCCAATCTAATGCAGTGACACCTTTCTTATGACCTTGTAGTAAAGCTATTACTTTGGGTGGTGTGCTGATAGCATCGCATATAGATAATAATCCATCCAATGATGCGCAACAGAGTTTCGATCTGTCATCATTAGCAAATTTAAGCATTGTTACAGGTGCGTTATGCTGATCAAAAACATGATGAACTCCGTCGAACGCGAAGCTTTCTGCTATTGACTTTCTTTGTACGCACGGATGCCTTAGTTTCTGTTCAGACTTTTCTTCGTCGGCCGAATGACTGACGAAACTACTTTGCTCCAAATTCTCGCCATATCTTAGGAGCAACAGCTTGGCTCTCAATTTTAAGTAATTCTCGCAAATCTTTGGGTCTTTACTTAATTTTTCTTTCAACAATTGATTTCTACGACGAATATAAAGCATTCCTGAAATTACGACACTTTTAATAGACAATTGGTACAAAGAAAAGAGACTGTATTGTTTTATGAAATGTATACAAACCTAATGTGGGAAGTTTGTTCAAACGCTGTGCGTTATATTTAGCATCGAGAGCAAATACTTGCTGGTGCCACATAGTAACCATTTTAAATATTTCTTTAAACAAATATTGTTTTGACTAAAAAACAAATATGAACGGTGCACTGACGTTGAAGTCTAACCTATTGAATAATGTATCTTTCACAAATGTATGGAGTATATAAGTAATCAAGAAGTGATTTTATTCCTTATCCTTTCCGATATTTTTCTTTCTTTCTTGTTTTGTTCATATCTCGAGGCATAAAACACATTATGACAATGTTTCTCAGTCTTAACTAATATTTGAGATTCTTTAAAAAAAGAAGTTTGTTAATGAATGTTTACACATTTATCGTATATTGAAGTTCCACATGAATACAATTAAGAAAGGTATTCATATAAAAATTGTTTTTTTATGACTAATTACTTCATTCTTTGGAATTCGTTCACTTTCATTTCTGGATTCCGCTATATCAAATCTGTATTTACAAATATATAGTGTAGCCATCTATACAGAACTCCTTGAAACTACTCGCGGTGGCATTAGTATCGCCATCTATACAAAACTCCTTGAAACTACTCGCGCCTCGTACATACCTGAAGTGTAGATATGGCAGAGGCCCGAGTTGTTTCACTCACACCTGTATAGATGGCGATACACTAACTCCAGATAAAGAAGACGTACGTGTAGTTTCGAGCAGTTCTTTATAGATGGCGAAACTGAAGCCACTTTGGGTGTAGATAAGTTAGGGAGCGAGTGTACGTAATTTGAAGCACTTTTTTATAAATAGCGGTACGATAAACTTTGTAAAATTTGGTTATTTATGTCTTCATTCATAAAATTAAGCTAATAATGCTTAAAAATCGTTTCGTACTCTCATTTACGTATCAATAAAGTGTTAGCCAGCACAATGTTACAATCTACATTAAAATTAATATGTGTAATAACATTGTTCAGTTTATTCTACAACAATCAAGCAACAATCAATAATTACTTTAACTGTTTATAATAAATCGATCAGGCATGGAATAATGTTCACACCTATTGCAGATGGTAGCTGATAGTGCTAGCTTTAATTTATGTCCTCTGATCATTGATACAGCTCGGCGGCAAATCGAAGCAAGTCAAGGTTCGAGTACAAGTCACTCGTAGCTTATTTGTTATAAACAATTAATTCTTGTAATGCAATATTAACGATTAGTTGATAAGCAACAATTGAAAGTCATTTAACTGGTTCATACTGTTGCTGAGAGCCTGATCTTCAATTTAAGTCCTAATTGATACAAAAATTCTGTTCAAATCCTGAAAAAATTACATTTATTCACAATGGTAATACTAACCAACAGTTCCAACTCTTCACCGCTTACAGATAGTTCTAGTGTTTCGTGATCTATTAATCGACCAACTTTTCAAAAGCAAGGAAAAAAGTACTTTGTTAGAAAAATGATATATGAACTTTTATGTTTGCCCCCCCTAATTTCAGCACCAACCTTGTTCCCCATAACAGTTTTTATGTGACTTTGTCGATTAAAACGAAGGACATTTTCAATTACACGTGCCCGAGAATTTAAAAAACTTGAACCTTCTGAATCTTTTAAATAACACAATATGTATGTATATATGTCACAGGGTTCTTTTAATACATTTATTCTTAGATAGTTTATATTTATACACAGTAGTAGCTATTTTTTTAATAATTATATATAATAGCAGTAATGGCGCAATGCACTTTTGCATTTTCGTTCAATAGATTAATACTTGATAAAAATACAAAAATTATTAATGTGTAATAATTGTTACAAGAACGAACCTGCTCGATTTGAATTTCACATTTCGTTTACATTTTTCCTCACGTCGGTGAATATTTTGCATCTTTCTCTCTATTTTTTAATATACATTACATTTAATATATTTGCCCCTAAGTCATTTTGAGCATACATATGAAGTGCGAAGTAGTTTAAAAAAAAATACATATATGTATATGCATATATATATATATATATTGAAGAAAAAAAAAGGTATTTGATTTTCTCGATTATTACCAACCTCATGAATGTTTATATGAGTGTATTTATATAAGTATACATATTTTTTAATGCATAAGAATATTCCAAAGATCTTTTATACAAATTTACTAACTTATTAAGATGTTATGTAACGAACATAAATGCTCTAAATATACTTTCGATTTTAGATGATTGGCATAGGTACTACAATATAAAGCTGAAAACGAATCGTAAACAATTCTTCTTCTCCTCTTTTTATACTTAAAGAAAAAAAAATTAAATGAAATATTCACTTACATTCACCAATTGATCAGATAATCCGCGAATTATACGTCTCTCGTAAATAAGAACGATGTACAAAAAAAAGAAGAGTTTCTTTGAAAAAAAAAATATTAATTTGAAGCAGAAAATAAATTAATGCTAAAACTCATTTTACAATAGTTAAATCGTAACATATTTGGCAACCATTTAAAATCACGCGTATATTTGTAAAGCTTTCAATGTATAGCACAATATTCCGAAGTCCTTATTGTTACGCACTAATGTTTGGTGTCCATCCTGTAACAGCCAGGATGAACGAATAATCCGTGTCCGGGAATTATTTTGTCGTCAAGATCGATCATTCACCTCGATATCTTATGGTTACAGATTTACATTTTCTTTGTTCTTGTTAAAAGAACTATTCTACATTTTGGTCTCCCACGATTTTCAAACATATCCTCTTCCCATTATCGATGTCATTCAATTTTTTGTGTGTATATATATATATATATATATATATATATGTGTGTGTATGTATGTATGAATTGCGTGTGTATGTATATATACGCACAGTTGCTAACGAGAATTTTAATTACAATTATTTACTTCTCATTCATATCTGCGACACTCGGTATAGTTTTTCTTCTTTTTCTTTTATTACGGTAAATCAATTTATTCTCAAAGTATGATACATATGCTAGGTCGTAAGGATTTCAACAGCACCTCATGAAAGCGCTTTTATTCTTCGTTTTACTTAATGGTAGGAAATATTAGTTGTAGTGATCGCTATCCACAATGCAAAAATGTAAAGTATGCTTTCTAAAAAAATGACTTGCATTAATTGATGTATTTACTTTTACTCCTTCTTTGTCCGATTATGTTTATGACTGTACAATACGTGTCTAATCAGCGCAAGTAATGTACTGTGCGTTCGCCGAGAGTTGGCGAGTGACAGAATATTGCTTTCTCACTCTGTTCCACCTCTCCACGTGCTCCGTGGACCACGTGATCAGTGGAATAGAGTGAGAAAGCAATATTCTGTCACTCGCCAACTCTCCGCGAACGCACAGTAGCAGTACGGATATCGTTTTATCAGACGGAATCGACAATAACATCTTCCCCTTTTGTTTATTTATAATCTAATTTATACTGACACAAGTCACTGTAAATTCTTATCAGCGGCATACTCACATCGACATTTGCTTTCTATTCTTATTGTTCTTCGAAAATTATATTAACAGCGATATTACGTAAAAAACGGAAAAGAGTGAACGGTGCATGGGCTAACTGTTATTACATGTTTTCAGCAGAAATATACAATATGCAAAATCCAACGAATAAACTTATCCAACACTCAATACTCCATATACTCCGATCAACTAAAAATTTCATTTTATTTATGAATTAACAAATGTTACAAATTCAAGCAGATCTTAGAAATGAGTATGAATCAGAAGCGAGAAGTAAAATAAAAAAAAAAAATAAGAAAAGAAATTGAAGAACTTACGACGTAGCCACATAAGATTATTATTTGAACTATACATCATGTAAACATGAAATAGAATGTCATAGTACGTGTATTAATTTTCTTCTATATCTGAAGAACTTCCTTACATAATTAATTCCAGGAGTGTCACTTTAAAGCTGGTATATAACTATTCGATAATAATTATAAATTACTCTTTTTCCACGAAATTAATCGTTTATCAATTTTCACATGTATCATGTTTCACGATACGATCGTTCATCCAAAATTTAATTTGAAACTATAAATTTCCCACCCTCCCCGAGAAAGGGCAAACATTACTCTGCAAACGAAAACTTTAAAACCTCTGTCATTAAACTAAAGTATTAACTATTATCATCTAAAAGATAAATTACATGGATGATATAGAGTAATTAGTAGAATTAATACATGAATAAAGGATAAGGTAACGTACGTTTTAGATAATACATCTCTTACTCTATGAAAGGATAGTAAAAAGTTATATGTGACGTCCTGCAAAAAGCAGATGTTTGAACTCTGGTCATCTGAATTTTATTCAAGGCACCACAAGAAAATTACTGAATTCCTGCTTGTTTTGTTTCCTTTTTCTTAGCACTTTGTGGCACTGTTCAATCTGCAACGCCGCTTTCGTAAACATAAGATATATTAAATAAGTACCGTTCCCACTTTGAAACCAACATTCCTTGAAAACATGGTACGATACTGTATCTTTCTTATTTTTTTTGTCTCGCTTTTTTTTTTGGTTTGATAGCGTTTTGTTAATAAAATATAATGTTGATAAATTCTGGTAACTAAAAGAAATGCAAGGCGACCAAATCAAATATGTATATTGTATATACATATCAGTGCGTTAAAAAAAATGCGTTACTATTAGTGCTATTAAACTTCTTTTCAAATACCAAAAGTGACAACATTATGATGATTATAACTTCATATACCTGATGTTCCGTGGTTAAATACATATAGTAGTTGTAATTTACAGCAGTGTAGTTTTTTTTTTTTACGTTTCATCACGAAAGGGGTGCTTTGTGTTCATGTAAAGAAGCACTTTAGATGTTAATGGGTCAATATGCCTACCATTATACAAAAAAAAGTATCACCCTTTACAGTCGATGCAGTATATTCGCAATTGCACAGTAGTATACAGATAGGAGATCGGGAGTAAATTTAACAGTCAATTACTCTTCTAGATCATCTTTCCAAGTATTTCACACGAGAGTTAACTCACAAGTCTTGATTTTCCCCCCCTCTTCTTTTGTTTGATGCGCATTTTAATGTACTTTGAAAAAAAAAAGAAAAAAAATTTATCTTACCCCCTTTATCTTGATAAATATGTACGATCATGCATTCCATAATTTTACGTTACAAACGCTACACAAGTTCATTTTGGCACGAATCGAGCCACACGTTTGGAAGAACTATGCAATTTTTCACGCTGTATTTGACTGTTCTGTTTTCCTTTTTGCATACCACGTTTCGCTCTAAGAAAAATATTTTTATACATAAACATATATATTGCATTATACACACCAAAAACGTTCTAATACAATTAAAGGGTTCTATATTATTATAAGTAGAATAACGTGTTTAAGGATTACTTTTTTTTATAATCCAACATAATATCTCTTGATATTATAAGAGTAAAGAAAGTTAATACGACTAATTAAAAAGGAGTATAACGTTTCGTCTAACTAATTACTGTATCAGATTTGTATGAAAAAATATCACCGCCCCTTTGAACGCAAATTCTTTAAAAATTGCTTAATCCTTCCACATTATAAGATTCAGTTTACATTTTACATTAACTCGTGCCATTCCAAGAATCATTTAGTTTCACAAAACAAACAAAAAGAAAGAAGTCTTGTCTCGTGTCCATTGTGTCATTTCTGTCAATGTCCATATCTCAAACACCACCGTGTATCACAATGGGGAAGTTGTGTAGTTTGTCTAAAATTGTGTGTTCTTTTCTCCTTTTTTTCGTGCGCAGTCTAGAAGCTTTTAATTGCTGCCAGTCCAGTAACTAGGATTGTAACCAGGCTTTGCTTGCGCCTTGTTTTGGGAACTTGTATTGGACCTTTGGCCTGTACTACTGCCACCATCTTGATGCAGTGGTTGATGCAATTGATGAGGCATAGTCGGGATAAACAAATGCGGCGCTCCATATGCACCAGGCAGACCAGCATTTTGACTGCCAGTTAGATTAAATGGCGGAGGTGTTGCCGAGTGAAAAGTTTGTTTGTCGTAGGACTGAAATAATATAATAGTAGGATTAATTTTCGCTGGCAGTTTTGGCGAGATTTACAACAGTTTTTATACGATTGACACTATAACAATATTTACATTCACTTTGCTAAGCGCTGCATGACTCTTTGCGTACATAGTGGCGCTTATATCTGTAGCAGACGATCCACCAGTATTCGTATTTCCAGTAGATGTTCCTGTTTTACCAGTTTGCGTGCTGGTGTAACTGCTCCCGGCGCCTTTGTATTCGGTAGAGGGACCGGCGGATGCCAAGGTATCATAGCTTGCACCACTACCGTATCCAGACCCGTAACTTCCTGGTTTAGCACTGTACGCACCACTGTTTGTGCCCGCGTTACCAGCAGTAGCTATCTGCTATAGTAAATTTTGATAAACGGAATGCGAATTCGTTTTTTAGATCGTGCTTGAAAATAAATCTTGTAAATTAATTGTAATTCAATTGACTTACAGGATAAATGGCAGGTGTTCCGTATTGAAAACTACCTGGCATTATACCACCGCCGTACGCGAAGTACGCATATGTTGGAGGAATCGCAGGATTCATCATTGGTTGTTGATGTTGCGTAGCAGTCTGCAAACAACGTAAATATCAATTTTATGAACCTGGTGGATATCTATAAATTACCGAGTGTTTAACTAGACGATTATATTCCCACCTGTTGCGACATAGTAGATGGTACCGGGGAAGCATTGCTGTCGTTTCTTGCGAACCTTGCATCGCTAATACTGGTATACGCTCCTTGCACACCCTGTACTCCTTGGACACCTTGTACACCGGAGAGTGCATCTCCTCGACCCCCACCAAGACTAGTAGCAGGGCCAGTTGCCTGATAGCCCAAGGCCGCGTCATAGTAACCAGTAGTTGGCTGCAGGTTAGTCAGGAAGGCCAAACACAAAACTACATGCATACACTGTGTACTCCAAATACAAGAAGGCTAACTAATAATTAAAACTATGCGTACTAAGTTTTTCGGGGACAAGGTAACATGCGGTTTGGTTGTACCTATTTCCTCATTTATGCATCACCATTAAAATTATAATCCAACAATTTTTAATGCTTTAAAAAACCTGACTACTTCAACATAAATTTTCGTTTCGTTTTTTTTCATACATACGCATATCAGCAAAAATTGTTTCTTTCAATAAAGCATCTAAAATAAGGTACAACTTAACCACTTGGAAATTATATCGTGTATCATTATACAATTTAAAGTACGTAAACAGATATGGAGCAAAAGAAATCAATAATAAAGGAAGAAAAATATGTATGTATATGTGTGTATATATATACATATTAATTTATATATATGTATATATATCGAAATAACGAGCAGCTACCAAGCATTAAGAAAATGATTACTTCAGCATTCTTCTTACTAGAGAACCATAACAGAAAAGAGATTAACATGCTCCAGAGTAGGTACACGGAAAATATCACATTTCCCTCTCTTATATAAATACCAATACCACTGTTTCAAAGCGTGCACAGTCAATTCAATTAAACTATAAACGTTTCTCAAACGTACAATACTCTAGAAGCATCTTAATCGTACCAAGTACAAATTACTGTTACAATTAACGTAACTTGTATTTCGATCTGTTGCATAAATGTAATGGTCGAATTAAATATTAACTGACCATGTGCGGTATTCTTTGTTGCATAAGTTGCAATTCTTCGTAACTGTACACTGGTTGCTGGAACGCGTAAGGTACTCCTTGGCCCATAATGTATTGATGACTTAACATAGGAGTCATACTACCAGCTGCACCGCCACCGGTCATATTTCCAGTTCCACTGCTACCCGTTACCACACCACTCGACGTACTCTTCGGTACCGCTTCAAAAATCACGTTGCAATTGATCATTCGTAGCTCGACCACAAAAACAGAAATCCAAGTTCTACATAGACGTTAAACTCCTACTTACCATTAGAATTTGTAACTTTAGTTTGCGAACTATTTACGGATGCAGAGCTAAGACCTAACGCGGGCGCCGTGGTGGTCGCGAGAGAATTGTTGGATGTGGTCGTGTTACTATCGTATTGAGAGTCTTTAGTAGCATTACTGTTCAATTTATGATTGTGAGACGCTGTTTGGGGTTGACTTGCATAGGAGCCGTATGCGCTCGCGTATACCTGTAAATATCGTTGAATAATTATTTCACGTGACTAATTAATATGTTAAAATCCTGGACTCGAGGGTCCGTTACAATACTATGCGATTATGTGAGCCTTGTTTATGCGATGGAAAACCGAATGTTTCAGTATGACTTCCGAAGCAAAGAAACAGCAGGATTCTATTATTTTTAATCTCATAAAATTCCTGTTCTGTATTATAACATAAAGTGCAGATAAAAGAGAAAAAGTATCGAACATCTGTGTCACAGGAAAAAACGTTCACGATGTTATCATAATACGCGTCAGGAAAGATAACAGGTACAAGATCTCGTGTAACTCCATTTTAGAAAATTCTTTGTACAAACAGTGAAGTTTCACAATAACAAATAATAATCGAAAATTTGTAAGATTAATTTACGGTAACAAAAAGAACCTTGTTATAAAATACGAATCGTATGATAGTTATTACGGGACCGAACGAACACAGTTACCGATATTCCGTACAGTCGGCCGTACCATCCGCTTTTACAGGGTTAATGCATCCACCAGGTATACTTACAGATTGTGCTGCATTTTGGTAAGTTCCTGAAGATTGTGTAATGGGCGAAGTAAACGTCGTGGCGGATGGTTGATAGGCTTGTGGAGTCGATTGAAATGAAGATGATCCCTGATATCCACTTGTTTGATAGCCTGTACTGCTATTCGATACTGTGTTCGTAGCTACAGATTGTGCTTGATATTGAGACGTCGTGGCAGGTACATATCCACTCGCAGATTGATACACCTATTTAATGGCAATACACCGTGAAATAGCTATTCGTAGGGATTTCAATTTTAACCCTTTTACAGGGTTGCAAAGGATTGATACTGTTGTAAAGCATTATTTCATCACCTGGCACGTAGTCGTTGGTTGATTGTAACCAGTAGCTGCAGACGCAGATGCAGATGGGGAAGCTTGACTAAATGTTGACGTATTAGATTGTGGGAAGGATGACGACGAGTTGTAACTTGCTTGCGTAACTGTTGGTGTTGCAGAATAACTATTAGCACTCGTGCCTGACGCAGTTTGGAAAGACGATTGAGCAGATTGAGCGTTTGTAGAATACGCGTTATAAGTGCTTGGGGTCGGCGTAGGTGCTTGAAATGACGATTTCTGTGTTTGGTAAGTTGTTGCTGTACCGTACGCTGGTGCATTTCCTGGCGAGACTTGCGTAGTGAAGTCTTGTTTAGTTATATCTAAAGTTTGTCCCGTACTGCTACCACGAGCAGTGAATGTTTGAGCATTTATCGGATGTTCACTAGATACAGGTAAATTGTCACTATTTGATAACTGCAAGTAATAAGATTGCTCAATAATTCTGAAGAAATATAAAGAAACAAATGTTTAATCAATTATAGCAGATGAACAGTATTATTTACCATTTGTGAAGTAGAATTAAAAGGTGTTGTTGATGACGATTGCGTCGTTTCGATATCCAAAGTGCTATTCGTATTGGCAGTGTTTACGCTATTCGCAGTAGAGGACACGTCTACACCAGGTATTGTAGCGCTGGTAGCATTATATTTTTCATTCGCTGTTCCATCGAGCGAGCTTGAATCGCTACCAAATTCAAGTGCACCAAATTGGACATCAAGAAATCCAATGCCGCTGTTAACAGCGTCTCCAGGCATTTCTACGGCGCTAGATGGTATTTTCGATGGCGGTGGCACCCTTGGACGTTGTTTCGTTTGCCTCTGGGGCTAATATGTTGAAGACAGACAAATTTATTTAATAATAAATGTTATTTTTATACTGTAAGAGTCATTACTTCATTTGAACCGAAAATAGTACGTACGTATATTACTTAATTACCTGACTGGATATGGATGCGGCGAATGTAGCTTGTCCAGCGGCCTTTAAATTTTCACTTGTCTGTTGGGTAAGTTGTGTTAAATACTGTGTCTGCGCAGCTGTTAAAACACCGCCACTAATAGCATTCGGTTGTTGGGACAATTGCATCGTTGGTAAACTCAATACAGGTGGTTGTTGTTGAGTTTGTGGAATCAAAGTTTGTTGTTGCATCGGTGGTATTTCTGACAACTTCGGCAATTCCTTTAACACGTGGGGAATACAATAATTTGCGTTATATGTAGTCATCACAATTAAGAAAAAATATTACATACCTCCTGTTGTAATAATGACAAATTTACATTCTGATTTGGTTGGACTGTTTGTAGATCCTGGGCCTTTGGTTCCTCCATAGGTGGTTGAGTCTCCACAACAGACGTGCTCGGTGTAAAAACCTTCGTGTCCGCCAATGAACCTGTGTATTCTTCGTTATCCCAGTCTTCTGTAGAATCCAAATTATTCCATGCATCTATTCACACAATTTTTATGTGCCGTATAAAAATTCGGTGTGCTTTACTACGACGATCACTAGCGTACGCGAAAAAACTCACCCATCTTTGGTTCTTGGGTAGTATGTTGTTGCTCTTCATTGCCGGTCCATGTATCAATTGATCGGTTGAAACTATGAGTCGATGGAGTAGTCGATGGATCATTTCGGTTGGCAAACGTTCGTGGACCAAGTCCTCTTCCTCCTCCTCTACCTCCTCGGCCAGGTCTTCCTGGACCACCTCTCCCTCTTCTGTTACCAGAATAGCTGCCATCACGAACACCATCCTCCATGTTTCTTTCATTCTCCTTGTTTTCTCGACCGCGCCCTACATAGAAATTTGTTTACATGTTTAATTTAAATACCAATATTATGAATATTGTCCATAGCATTGAATATACAACATATTACATACATCCACGATTATCGTGATTAGCACGACCTCGCATACGCGGAGGGCCACCACCTCGTTGATTACGCCTTTCATCCCAATCACCACCTTCGTCTTGACCACCAGAAGTATCCATATTTTGTTTCGACCCACTGGGCTGACGAGGCTTCTTTTTTTTCACTTCCCATTCTGTTTTAACCCCCTCCAAAAGATCATTTACGGCGCGATCCAAATCTCCGTCACTATCATGCAACGCCATAACAACTTCGTCTTCCGATCGTCTTGTCATATCCATGACCTGCTTTATGCGTTCCTTCAAGTCAGGATCTTCCCCGCTACCCATTCTAGTGTCGATGATTTGTGCATGCCGCATCTGAACAGTATTTGGCTAGAATTCCATAGTTTTTTAATAAAGAATTCCTCGCGGAATAATGTAAAATATATAAAAGGAAATCTCTCTATTGTTATAATTAAAATGTCATTTAATGAAATAATCTGTCAAACAATAAAATAATAAGGTATATCTATTGACCTGCGTTTTTTCATGTTTTGTGGAATCCGATGATTTAGTTTGGTGATGATCCGATTTTCCATGCTGTTGTGATGACTTATTTTTGGTGGTGCCTTTCCCTCCGGAGGACACCGATTTGTTGCTTGAACTCATTGCCAAGTACAATCCCACACACGTATATCACTCACCTATCACACTATGTACACTTTCTATTTACAGTCTGGAACAAAATAAATAATTAATTGGGTACATTGAACATAATTCATTATTTTATGATTGATAAATAGAACCATTATTTAGAATTTATTTCTTTTTTGTTCATTGCATAAATTCTGAAATACTATTACTCCATTTATTGCATTTGTTATCATATTTAAATTTATTTAACAGAAACTGTAAGTTAGTTTTTACGTTAATATTAAACCTACATATTTATATAACAACGAGAATAATACCCATGAGTTACATTATTCCATATAAGAAGTTTTAACATAATACATATTTATGTATCACAGTTAAATAATACATAACGCAAAGAAATAAAGCAGTTGTACTAAAGGAATTAGCCTAATCGAATAAATGTAGACATTTATAGAATAAACTATTAGTAAGGCAAAATTTAAAATGGAAATATTACTTATTTTACACAAAAATTATGTATTGAAGAGTTTTTAATAATATAATTAAATATCAGACCAAAATTATATTAAGATCATTATAAAACCATAAAACAAGTCATGATAAGTAAATGAGTCCCAACAAAACTAAAAAATGCTTCAAAATCACTGCAACTCGCAAAGAAACCATGATTGCTAAAGATAAATATCAATGCAATATACAAAGACAACACAGTAAACATAATAAACACATAAAAATATTTGAAGAAAAATAAACCTAGTAATTATTTATATGTGTATCATCAACAACACACTAAAACTGTATATCTATGATTGTTATTATATACAATAACGCCTAATGAAATTGCGGAAGTTGAAGAATTACTACAAGAATACAATATATATCTTGCACAATTGTCTTTCTTTTTGGTACCCTTAAGATTGCGATCTCTGATACTTTCACCACACAATTATGTATTGAGAATAACCTAAATCAGAAAAGCGATTGTTATTTAAACGTATTTTTAATAATCAAATAATATGTCAGATAGTCTATCGAATCACAATTGCGAGAGCACAATTGCAAGAGATAAGGGACGATAAATCGACATTGCATTTGATAGGAAGATCTCGTGAAATATACCATTTTATTTATTTGAACTTCGAGCAAAGATGAAAAGGTTAGGATCGGCAAATGAACAATCAAACGATTTATCGAGCATATCTTAAAATAGTCACGATCTTCCTAAAACGGTTGTCTAGAAGAAGAACAACGAATAACCAAGCGTCAGGGTGATATATAGAATGATCTATAAAAACCTTGTCCAGAAATTTTTACTGAATTCCAAGTAGAACGTGCCGCATCTCGATGCAGAAAAAGATCATATCCATCGGAAACACCGAGCAGTTTCGTAAGTTTCTCGAACGATACTGAATCTATCGTAAAGGGAGACGGTGTAATTGAAAGGAAGAAAAAAAAAAAAAGATAAATTTTGACGTGCGCGATGAGGATATGACGAAGGAGGATTAATCGGTCGCATCACAAAAAACACCTTGTCCGTTGCGTTGTTCGTAAGCGAGTTGCGAAAATTCTTCAAACGGATGATAAAGAAATTGGCCGTGTAGGATTTGTTATACTCCTGAACCGGTACTACGACAAGTCGACGTAGAATATTTTCTGTAGACCATGTGCACGGTAGACGCCATTTCTGGTTTTGCGAGGAAGGCTTGTCAACCATCGCCGCGGTGGAGCATCGATAGATCTCAGTAAGACGATCGAGTCAAAGTATTTGCAAGTAACTCACAGTTATTATAAGCGTTGTTTGCGTACTCAAAGGACACGTCCGGAGTCAGAAACAAGCGAAATTCACGACACCTCGGCTTTTTCGGCCGTGGCGCGCGAAAAACCACGAAAAAAACAACGAATTTGCTCGTACCTGGTTAGTGCGCTCAAAACGCAGCTCGGTCACGTGACCGCGGGCCCCCCTCCCTAACTCGCCAGCACCGCCTCTATGCTTTATCAGACTCCATACGGATGACCAATGTTATACTAGAATTTGCAGGTTCAGTAACTGAACCAATCGACAATTATCTAGATGCTTAAACGTCACGCGAATATTTGGCTCTGTTTTCAATTGAACTAGGGCCTATCCTAAAATGAAATTGCTAATTGTTATTAGCCACGAATACTTGAGTTTGTTAATTCGCTTTCTTTTTAACTGAAAGTAAATTACGTTTGCTATTGAGTGGCTATCAAATGCGAAAAGAATGACTTAATTCTATTTGATACAGGAGCTTACCTACACAAATTATTTTAGCTGTGCAATTGTCAAATGTATTGTATTAATTTCGTTACTGTAATGCTTACGCTTTGATTAAGCGTTTTACACAATTGTATTTCCAAGTATTGGATATTGAGACCTTGGCACATAGAATTGTATTGCTAGTGAATCATTTTTCTTAGCTCGAAAATTCAGCAACATTTAAACAGAATTATTCAATGCATAGCAAATAATTTGTGGGTAGATATGTAGAGATAAGTAGAAAGCAATTGTGTCAAAAACAAAGGCCTATCTACATATGAAATTATGTCTAGACTGTCGACTTATTTTTCACAAAGAGTTACCATCATCTTGATTACAAAAATGACAAACTGAATTGTATTTTCATTAATTTGACATTTGTGTTGTTCGAATATACTTGATCTATGCCAATATATGTAATTCGACGATTTGTAAAGCGACAATTTGTTTATTACTGGATTAGTAATATAGTTGAAACAATAACAGGTACCAGAGACATCTGCTAAGCATTATAGCAACACGAGCGAACCATATATGAATGACACCGACAGATGTGATTAGATTTGAAAATAGCGAACATTTTTTAAATAGTTCAATAGCATAATAAATTACAGATATAATAATGGATTCTTATATCATGCAGGTAATATTTTAGAAAATTTTGTACCATAAATATTGAGGACAATTTTATTTTGAGGTTATATTTACAATAGGTCCGACGTATGTGGTTGAAGCAGGATGGCGATACTTTGGCGGTAAATAATACATGTTTATATTAAAATTTCAAACTCTGGAACTCAAATCTTATGCAATTTCTTGGATTTCAGGATTTATTGTCTCTACGACATAATCATATTTCAATACCACAAATAGGATCTGAAAATGCAATGACGAAAGCAATGGAACATTTATCTGCCCCTCTCGATGACTTGGTACTTTACCACTTAAAGTAACTGATTCAAACATTGACAGACTTGTAACGGAAAAATTACAACTATCGGAATGATTGATCGATAATTGCATATTTATATTTTCAGAACTATCGTTGCAATGAACAAAGATGACCCATTGTCCATGTACAACTATCAAAGTTCTGCGGTTCAATCGTTAACAAAAATTCTTCAAATGCAAAAAGAGGAAAATTGGATGTTGCCTGTTATGAATATAATGTGTTTAGAATTAAGACTATTAGCGGTGTGCGCCGAAAACATTAAGGGCAATAAGAATTCGAAACCAGGGGAGATTTTGGAAAAATGTGCAGATTGCCTTATGGGGTGTTTTCGAGTGTGCGCTTGCGACAATCGCAGTTCGGAAGATGATACGAAAAGATGGGGAATGTTGGCACTGGTTAACCAATTATTGAAAATTTATTTTAGAATCAATAAACTGCACCTATGCAGGCCTCTAATAAGGGCGATAGAATCGTCCCCGTATAAAGCGCATTTTGCATTAGCACAGCAAATAACTTATAAGTTTTTTGTGGGTCGTAAAGCAATGTTTGATAGTGATTACAAAGCCGGTGAGCAATAATCATTCGAATATATTTCAACAAACTCGTTCCCTATATTGATTAACCGTTATTTATTTTACAGCTGATGAATACCTGACTTATGCATTCGAACATTGTCACAAACAGTCTTCGAAAAACAAAAGATTGATTTTAACGTATCTTGTCCCAGTAAAAATGTTATTGGGCTATATGCCTAAGCATAGTTTATTACAAAAGTATAACTTAATGGAATTCGGTGAATTAATGGAAGCTGTTAAAAAGGGAGATCTGTGTAATCTCGAAAAAGTTATGGACAAGCATGAAACGTTTTTCATAGGAGCCGGAATATATTTAATTGTAGAAAAATTGAAAATAATAGCTTATAGAAATTTATTCAAGAAAGTCCATTTAGTGTTGAATATACATCAGATCCCAGTTCAGGATTTACTGTCGGCCCTAGAAATGCACGAAATCGATGATGTAGATATGGATGAGGTGGAATGCATTGTGGCAAATTTAATATACGAAGGAAAGATTAAGGGTTACATATCGCATCAGCACAAAAAATTAGTCATCTCCAAACAGAACCCCTTTCCACGGCTTTCCACGATACCATAAGTGTAACTAACTATGTATGCTCATTTCTTAAATAAATAATTTATAATTTAATCAGATCACTACTTTTTCTTCAAAACATCAGTGAATCCAACAATTATCAATACACATATTTATTATTTGTATATGCATAGAAATATCATCGTTATATAATATTACGTATTACTTTTATAGTAGTAATATGTAATAAAAATTCATTCAAACTCGAATGTCAAGTTTGCGCTGTGCGCATCAAGCCTTGTTTGCATGATTATCGGTTGATGAAAAGGAGGTCGAACGTAAGAGAGTACGAGACGACAATCGAATGGAAGAAGTGGCCGTAGTCTTTCGCATTGTTGATCAATTTCTATTGCTATATTATTTAGTCATCCAAATAGTTTAGCAATAATAATATAAGAAAACCGTCTCGCTAACGCATTTGCCGATAAAAAAAATTATTTACAAAATGTTAAGTAAAATAGTTAATATGACATACTATCGATTCATAGCCTGATTGGTTAAGCCAGTGTTCAATGCAAGTATGGCCGCCCTGCCATCACCCACGCAGGTATACTATAATTTTTATCATTTTACCGTGGTATAATATTCAATACGTAGGATTTATTGGCCGTTGGGTTGCATTAAAAATTTCAACTCTTTTAACACAACGGCAAACATCAACTGTAGCCACTCACATGCTTAGCACTTCTATACTTTCGTACTGTCGATTACTTACATACATTTCTTTGACAGCGCGAAGTAATCTTTCGATTAATTTATAATAAATTGATTAGTTCTTTCCAAACAACAAAATTAATTAATTAATAATTGCACAGAATAACTGATGATAGTTTACTGCGAAATGAATGAATTCATAGTCGAATCACTCATCCGCACATTTGTAAACGTCAGTTATAACGTACCGCACATTTCCGACATTTAAAATTCGTACGATTTATCTGTACGTAACGCCGTTGACGCGTTAGGGTATAATACGATTTACAGTATAATACGAGTGAATATAATGAATTTATTTTTACAGGTGGCTGGAAGCCATACTGCTATATATGAAGCCTATTATAACCAGGTATACTTTTATGTTCTTTAATGTAGCATTTGTATACTTGTTCATGGATTCAAGTGATTTTCAATTAACGTACATAGACGGGACGTTACAAGAATGATAAATCGAATTATATTTAAAGGTGGATCCAAACGGATATGGACAGATCGGCGCAATGGAGGCTGCGAGATTTCTTAAGAAATCCCAGCTGAGCGACGATATCCTAAGTAAAATATGGGATATGGCAGATCCACAGTCGCGTGGATCGTTAGATAAATCTGGCCTTTTCGTTGCTCTTAAGCTTTGTGCATTAGCGCAAGCTGGGAGGGATACTAGTATGTTGAATTTAAATATGGAGTTGCCTCCTCCAAGAATGGTAAGTTAATATAATATTTAATGTGCAAAGTACATTATAGTTCATTAATTTTATGTATTATTGCTGACAATTTTCAGGGCGAGATTCCTGTAATACCGCAGAAAAATATAGTAAACGTTTTGCCAGGGGTAACGCATGCTATGCCTGGAGATTGGTCTATCAAACCATCAGAAAGAGTAAAGTACGACCAACTCTTCGATAGCTTGCAACCTTCGAACGGATATATACCTGGTAACAAAGTGAAAGGAGTTCTGATGGATAGTAAACTACCTGTGGATATACTCGTCAACATTTGGGACCTTGCGGATATGGATAAAGATGGAATGTTGGATAGACATGAATTTGTTGTTGTAGGTTGATTGAAACTATACGCAATGTTTCACTTTGTAATTATGGTACATCGTTTCTCTGTTCCCTTATATAATACACTTGCATTGTTTGTTTTATGATGACAGGCTATGCACCTAGTGTACAAAGCTTTAGAAAAATATGCAATACCAAGTGTACTTCCACCAGAATTGATGCCACCTGGAAAAAGGAAAGATTCTACGGCGGCTGTATCAAATTCTCCTGTACCAATGGGTGTAATGCCAACAGTTTCGCCGCCCATTCCACCGTCACATAACGTATCTACCGTAAAGAGCATGGCTGGTTTAGATACAGCAAAGGTACTGCATATTCGGTAAAATAGTAACATGAAAAGTTTCAAATTCTAACACAAAAATATGGAAACTATAGACGAACGTGCAGTGGGTAGTTTCATCTGAAGATCAGATAGCAGCGGAGAAACTGTTTTTGCAAGCTGATCTAGACATGGACGGATATGTCTCAGGTATTGAAATCAAAGATGTCTTCCTCCAAAGTGGACTTCCGCAGACTGTATTAGCCGATATATGGTATATACTATTTACTTAAATGATCATAAGTGAAAGGTAAATGTAACTTCTTTTTTGTTTATATGCATTTACTTTTTTTTAGGACTCTTTGTGACATATGTCAAAATGGGAAATTAAATAAGGAACAATTCGCACTGGCTATGTGGTTAATTAAACAAAAGCTAAGGCGTATTGATCCACCTCCAACTTTAACTCCTGATATGATACCACCATCGATGCGAAAATCGTCTGATACTGTTCTGGTGAGTTTCTTATTCCTACATTTAACAATTCCCATATTTTTTGCGAATAATTCGCGAATGTTTCGTGCATTGATTTATTCGAACATGCATTGCAAAGTACATTCAATGTATTGTAAAACGTTTACGACCTTGAAATGCCTTCCAAAATACTATCAGAAATACGAGAATTATTAAAATACCACCAACGATAATTGCGCTATGACTTGTTTGAAGTTCTATTTCTCCAGTTACGTTTAAGCTTATTACGCCGATAATATCATTCTTTTGCCAACAACTGTGAAATGAGATTAACAGTCAAACGGACTATTATTTAATTCGTCTCGTGGTAATTATAGTTACCTATATATGTTTGTGTCCTCAAATTTTAGCGAGTCGAATATTATGTGCATCTGTGAATTGATATAAATCCTTCCCAGTGATTGTTCTTTAATAACAGACGGATTTACGACTTTATTACCAATTTTCCAGTTAATTGGTACATCTGAGCTTAGACCTCTGAAAATTTCCCAAAATGCGTATACAATTCTCACACGTTTAATACGTTGCTTTACCCTGGACATATAACGATTGCTTTTTTATCATATTTTTGATAAATCGTTGTGCGTATAACTGGTGGCGATGGATCGGGCACTCCTTGTACCATAGAATATATGCCAGCACTGTTATTTGCACTTTCTAACACGTTTCCTTTGTTATCACGTACTTGAAAGATTATATTTTGCGGGCACATTATCTACGAAAGATTGAATCAAACTTGAATCACATAATAAATTAATCTCGCGCATGGCGGACCGTAAAAGCCTATGGCTGTGTCCATCGTGATAAATCTTTTATCCAAAAAATTCCAATTATAGAATTGACTACTACCTTGCAATATCTTTCCATCTTTTCTGTTTTTCTATTTCTAACATCTGGAATGTTTCGAATTTCCTTCGGCAAATATTTACTTCTGCAAGGTAACTTGTTTCTAAATGTTCGCAAAACCACTTTCAGTTTATCCTTAACATTTGTAGTTTCTAATGTACTCTGCTCAACTTCTGTAACTAAATGTCCTTTTTATCCGCATTACCATATTATTTTAAATAAAAGTAATGTTTAATATAGAGGGAAGAGTATACTTTGCCGTTTATAATCTTGTAAGTTTCTTTTTCTTATTGATATGCTTCTCTTCGTAATACGTTTGTCTAACGAAACGGTGCAATAACCATATCGAACTTTTTTACCAACTACATTGCACTTGGAGCAGGGAGACCATTTTGTCCATGTTGTATAAATATTTATATTATAATCTGCTAAATATTTGTCTGGCACTGCATGGGGCATGTTGGGTGCTGTTGCAGGATATACAATAGTGACTCCTTCCGTGTCATTATCAATGAATACATGATAAGATACTGATAATGTATCTCCCAATTTACACCAATATTGGCCAGCTTGGTCAGTCTGTAGTAACGCTTGCATTAACTCGACATAAAACGAAATAATATTTACTCATTCCTTTACCTTAATATTATACATAATTAATGTTCTATCCTCTGGCGAAACGAGAGTATTATCTGATTCTTCTACAAGTTTGTTTGTTTGATTATTAACGGTGCTATTGAAATACCATTCTATATTATCACTTTCGTATATCTCTATCGGGGAAATGCACATTTCGCATTTCAATCTGAAAAATGCAGTTTAATAATTTCAGTACAATAGACATAAATATTAACAATATTTTATCGTACATGGCCGATGTCCCTTCCAATGCTTCAAGTGCTATTGGATGCATTATCTTTTCTGATTCCATCTCGCTGTACGCTTTTTCTAAGCAATCATAATATTCTTTCCATAGTTCTTTATGCATTTTTCTAAGCGTTTCATTTGCTCTTGGATACTCGTATTCGTTGGCTTGAAGGAGGAGCTCGCTTCCTTCGCATAAATAGCATTCCGTTAGTGATTTAATCGTAATGAAAAGTACTAAGAAATTTACCTTGTTGTTTGTTCAATAATTTGTTTATCTTCTTCCGAAATTCACTGTACTTCTTCCATAGATTTATTCCTGCCGTAAAATCGATAGCTATGTTCAGTAAGCAGTAAAAATATAAAATCAATTTTAACTGCATTGATAATTTGTTTATCAATGTTATATTCGTGTGAAGTTTGAAACACGATGCTGCTCCGTTGTTTTCTTTCGAATTCTATTTTTTTTATTTATTATTTACATAAAACTTTATTTGCCGATTATTGAAGTCAGGAGACCATGTCAAAAGATTGCATACATAATTCAAATATAACGTTAGATATGTATTTGGTATCGAAAAAGGAAAACAATTTGGATGTTGGAAATTGTGTAAAAGTTGTAAAACTGCCGATAAATTATAAATCACCTGTGGCCGCGTTACAAAGAGAAAGGGCAAAGAATGTTGCGCGTGTGAAACAGATACAGATAGAAGCGAAGAAAGCAAAATTAAAATCTCTCTATGGAACTGATGATCTTGGGAATATCAGACCGAAAACTCGTCGTCAATATATTAAGGAATTCATATTGAATACATTGAATGACAGTAGCTTTATCGCGATAGACTGACTTCGTATTATTTAATAATATGTATATGGAAAAGTTATGAGAAGCTTTTAGAAGATTATTAAATTTTCTCCATTCGGATACCAGTGGAGGAACAACTTATTTTTCTATAACATTATACTAATGATACATGAAGTTATACGATTATAAAAAGGGATTAAATTATCTGGTAATTTTAATCGATCCTATGCATCATTTATTATTATAAGGAAGTCTATTAATAAAGGATACTTTCAAAAATATAACTTACAGCTTCATTCTATTATATTACATGGAACATGATCATGTAAACTGTAGTAATGACATTTTTGAAGTATAATACATCTTTTTTTATTTTAGTTAACATATGTCTTTAAGATTTCTATATTTTATTAACTGCTTGCACTATACTTATTTCGCATAATCTGATAACATTTTTAATGTAAAATTTATTGTTATGTTCAGGAAAATAACAATGTATGTGGTTATTCAAATCCAGAATTGGACATGATAAGTAAAGACATAGCGGAGCTTGTAAGGGAGAGACAATGTATGGAGCAAGATATAGCGCAAAAAGAAGCCGATATTAAGATAAAAAATGGCGAGATTAAAAGTCTGCAAAGTGAACTAGATACACTTGCTACCACACTAAAGCAATTAGAAAATCAGAAGGGTGAAGCACAAAAACGATTAAACGATTTAAAGGCTCAGGTAAACAATATGTTAATTTGTGCACTTAGACGACCTGCTTGTTGAATGTGCAGCTTGGCTTCTATATAAAATTAGGAACGTGTACTTTTGCTTTTGTTAAGATGTGTAAATAACTAACTGTACTAAAAAGTTGTATAATTCAGCAGTTACTGTTTGATACTATTTAAGGTACAATCTTGTAATTTAACACTGCACCGATTTATTTTTTACAAGTTTATATTATATAAATTCGTTGGCATTTTTAAAGGCATAGCAAACAGATGTAAGAAATTTGTTGTCTGTTTAATATTTTATAATGGTTTTTTCAGACGATAGCTTAACGAAATATCTTTCTTCTTATTCAGTATATTATAGAATGCTTGAAATTATTTAGATAGCTATGTACTATACATTTTATTTGGATTTATCATCTTGTTTTTGCTAAATATGTCGGAATTATATATATAATATATATTACATATACATATAAATATATTCATTTATTTATTTGCATATCATATGTTTATATACAATTTTATCCAATTTCCTTTTTCGTTATATTATAGTAATTTGAAGATATCTTTTATAACAGTTGACTATTTATCAATTTCTTTATTATTTTATTTATTTATTTATTACTTTCGTTATGATTTTGTTTTACTGTGTTTGGCTTGTAGAAGACAGAAGTAGATAAAGATTTGAGTGATGTCGAGCAGAAGATACATGAGGAACAAAAAAAGGTACATCAAAAATTTATACTTTAAATAAAAGGGCAGGTATGGTTGCAATTTATAGATCCTATTTCTTCATTTTATGAATTTTCTATTATAATTATTTAACGTCTATCATTAATGAACAAGATATAATAATATCAATGCAGCTCTATATAATAGTGACGATAATTTAATGCTTTCATGTCTTTAAAGAAACAATTGTTGTAACGATCATTTGAAACTGAGTTATAAGTCCAAATTCTCTTATCACTGAAATATACATTTTTTAATTAATGAATCGATATATATACACATATATATGCGTATGTATTTTTTAAAATGCTCCACTTTTATATAAGTATACACGCATAAGTAATGCTAGTGCTTTGTTGCTTGCATGGTAAAATGGATGTAGTATATAGATTGCTCTAAAAACAACGTATTTGCTTGCAACTTTCTTTTGTGACTTCGATCTAGTATACATATTGAAATTGTATCTCGATGTTATAAATGTGTTTTATAGCTAACATTTCATCCATTAAAAACAACGCTATACTATCACTAATTATATTAATATAATTTAATAATAATTAATATAAAGCTATCACTAATAGCTTTATATTAAAGCTATTAGACTATTAAGTGTATTCTTTTAAACTAGATATGGGTGTTAAACATTCGTAATTATGGTATATCTTTAAAATCTTATATAAATTCAACATTTATATAAATAAATGTTATAACTAAAATTTATTACTAATTAATAACAGGTTGATAAGTTACGGCAACAAGCCGAAGAGCAAGAGTCAGTGTTGCGTGCTCAAGAAGATGAATTGAATAGCAAGCGTCAAGAATTGGAAGGTTTACGGCAAGAAGAACAGCAATTGGAACAGCAACAAAATAAGAGCAGGGACCAATTGAACGAACTGACGAAAAATTTGCAAGACACTCAGTTGCAAATTAGTCAAGCGAAAGCAAAGATCACTCACTTGCAGGAACAACAAAGACAAATGAGCGATGCAATTGCACTATACGACTCGGCGCTTGCAGCGGGGGATGCCACTCTTGTACCTGATACTAGTCTGCAATTTCGTCCCGAAATCGAAGACCCAGAGTATGCCCTCAATCTAACACACACCTTTGAATGCCTATTATAATAATATTGCCCCATAATTTGTACGTAAACGTTTTTACAGGCATGAAAAGACGCATAACGAGGGCGAGGTGAAAGAAAATAAAGATTCATTCTCTAATGGAAATGGAAGAGCAGTAGATGGATTTGAACAAGATCCGTTTGCGTCAAACCAAGCTCAAGAAGCATTTAACTCATCGACACCAGATCCATTTGGAAGCGCATTCCCACCACAAAATGCTACTGTAAGCATTCTTCGTTTATATAATGATCTATGATATTTGCATAAATATTTCATTCGATTATATATTTGTAATTACAGGGAGGATTCACTTCCGATCCATTTAGTGCATTTGACGATAACAATGTCGTGAAGCAAGATCCGTTTGATCCATTCGGAGATGGCAAAAGAAATGATATTAAAAATAATGCTACAGCAGCAGTAAGTTGTTCACGTAACCAGAATTCAGGTTTATAAGGGGTACAATTATTAATCAATAATTATTATTTTTTTTAGGCCACAAAGGATCCATTTGGTGAAGATCCATTTGCAAATCTTCACGCACCACCACGTCCCGAGAGTCCTAGTCCTGCTCTTCCTCCCAAAAAAGCAAAACAACCACCACCACGACCAGCACCACCACGACCATCTCAAGGTCCTGCTGGCCCATTACGAGCAGCACCTGCACCACCAACACCTTCGCCCACGCCTGACCCCTTTGCAAATGCGTTTCCAAACGCTAATTCTGATCCCTTCTCTGCTCAACAAGGAATTATGGATAACAATAATAGCAGTAGTTTTAATACATCTACTGGGTTTGCAGATTTTGCAAATTTTGATTCTAAGGTATGTAGTTATTCGTTTGTCATTGTCTCGTCATATGCTTTTTCTTTTATTAGCTAGTAGAATTATTGTTTTTATTTGATCTCAGCACCGTTAATTGTAAAACTGAATTTCCTTCCTTTCTGTTTAAGTGTTCCCATAAATCGTCCTTGCCATATCCGCTCCTGCCTTCGATTTATCAATTCTTAGTACGTTATGCGTTGTATTTTAAATACCTTATATTTTATATACTTTTAATCTAAAAGTAATAATATATTGGCATGGCGGAAATTATAATTTTATATGGTACATTGTTTATTTGAGTCGCGCTAAAAAAAATACTATGAATGACCAACGAGATAATATGTCGTTCCAATATATTCCCATGTTACTTTGTAACTTTATTTGATATAAGAAAAAATTAATTATAATTTATGTTTTACGTTTAGGTAGAAGCTGCACAATTTTCTGTTTAATCATTGATCTGGCTCCTGGAGCATGCTGTCTACAAATTAATTTGTTCTCTTTTTTCCAGTATTGTATTTTCATTTTGTGATACTGCATGACAATTTTTTCATTATTTAATTATTTATATCCAAAAGAAATATTCGAGTTGGTTCAATTGTTCTTCAACAGCATGTTTGTATAATTGTCAATTATATTGAGTACTACAGTATTTGAACATAGATACCTTAATCAGGAATAATTGAGTTGCCATAAAAGCTTACCATTTCTTTATTAATCATAAAAGAATTAAATTAGAGACTTTTCGAACAATTAAATAGTATAAGCTAACTACTCCTGATTAATGTAAGAGCATTTGGAAAGGATAAACTCGAACATTCTCTCGCTTGCGACTTGATATTTTCTAGTATTCGACAACAGTCACGTATGGTCCAGCAGCCTGACGATAACCAGCAATTTTTGCGCTATTGTTTCTACCTTTTCAGTAAACGAAAATTGACCACTGAAAAAAACCTGCTTCAGCCGGAACCAACACTGAATCGAACGGCACCACCCAGACCAACAAGCAGAACACATACAGCACCAACGGTAACTCCAAAGCTGCCGGATTTCACGGAAGATCCCTTCAGAGATTATCGATATGAAGATCCATTTAACATAGTGGACCCATTCGCCGACGATACAGAAGATCTTAACGCGAACAAGAATGAGACAACAACAATAACAACACCAACAGGCAAACCGGATCCATTCAGTTATGGAACAGCGTCGACGATCCCTCGTAAGAATTCATTCACAAAAGGCTTCGAAACCGACTTCTCGAATACATTTTCACTGACTAACAAGAACAAACTTGACAAGGACAATGCGAAATTTGATGCTGACTTCGTGAAAGCGTTTTCAGATGACAACAGAAATATAAAGACCATAGAGTCGGATGCGTTTTTAAATACGAAAACGAAAACGATCAACATAGATGAAGCATTTTCCACTAAGAATGAAAGGTCTGGTAGAAGGCACGGACAAGATTTAGCACACAATAGATCTAAAGCAAGCTTTAACGAGAAAAAAACGAAAGGCGATGTCGGCAAGAGTTGGAACGGTAACAATACACCTTTGACGTTAAGCGAGGAGGACCAATTTGTATTGGCATCGCAGCAAAGCTTAAAGACAGAAGAGGAGAGGCGTAGACGTAAACAGCAAGAAGATGCGGAATTAGCTTTGGCCCTTGAACTAAGTAAGCAAGAGAAATCTGGAAAGCTGTAAAAGCTTGATCGCTAATGAAATTTATCCTCTCCTTAATTTCGTTGGATTATATACATACACGTGAATATTTTTCGGGCACAACGACTGTAACGAACGTCATGATTATGAAAATCGGAACTGGAATGTTATATACGATATGTTAACTTCGAATGATTCCTAATGACTATGAGATCCGGGCTAATGAAGTTATGAAAAGAAGATTTACCCGTGTAAACTGCAGTTACATGTAATGCTTATTTTTAATACTATTTAGCATATCATAATTGTTGTGAAACAAGAGCAGAGAATATTTAGAAAAAATGGAGAACAAGAGAAACAGAAATTAGTCAATCATACAGGTATCCAAGGACTTCACATGAAGCATATTAATTACAATCAAGATGCATTTTCATATATTCAGTTTCTGCATGTCTTCATCTTGGTTTCCATTCAGCACGAGATGTATCCACTTATATAAATGCATTCTTACAAACAAACTATCGACATATTAACATATTATTTAAACGTAAGGTAAATTATATCAAATCGTGCGCTCCTTTCGACACTCTGTTTTATCTACAGAGAGATCGGTCGCTTTTGTACGAAAGAAAAAGGTAAGAATACCAAAAAAAAAAAAAAAAGAATTAATCATTGCCTTGCAATATCGAATTCTAAAATAACGACACTTATTATACTTGTAGCTGGTTGTACACTATCGCTAATGGTGAAATTAGCATGTATAAAAGCAAAATATAATGGCAGATTATTGGATTGACAATAAAAAAGAAAAACGTTGTGTACACGTATTCCGTGAGTTCAATGTGAAAGGAATAGTAATATAAATGGTTATTCGTATTTCAGCAGATAATAGGTTCTCAGCTTTGTTGTACGAAATGCACTTTAATATATATAAATATATACATATATCATATACATCTGTACATTTGCGAATATCAGCGGAATGTAACGATTTTTTTTTCGTTTATCTCATTTGGATCATTAAAAAAAAAAACGATATTCTGTGCATGATACACAGGACTATTAATCCGTTAAAATTTACCAGAGGACATTATATGAACAATCGTCGACATAGAGGTACTTCTGGCTACATGGAGTGCATATAAATTCGCTTTACGTTTAATTGAATTGTGTCGGAACAAATGAGCGAAAGGTGCGAATAAGTATATGGTGGTTACTCGTTGTGTTATAATATAGTAGCATAAATGAACCGTTCCAGTAACGTTTGTGAGAATGCCGTCTTATTCAGCCTTCGGCCCTAGTACGTCCCAAAGAAATAAGGTGTTCACATAAAAGCGTAGCTCGGTGTTTGTACCCGAAGATCTTGCGTACGGAGGAATCATTGGAATCAAACACAAAGGGCCGCGTCTATCTTTACTTTTACTATTGTAATCGTGTAACTACAACGACAACGTATTACGCATGTTGTGTATATATTACTATACGTATTATTTCATCGTAAATATTACAACGATTGTGTTACTATTGTTATATCACTATTATCATTATTATTACCAATACTATTGATAGTGTAGTATCTACATGTATCATTAAACACCAAGCGTTGTCAATACATCATTTACCAGTGAACAAATGAGAATGAAAATAATAATTATATGACGGTAAAAGCGTATTACATATGTTGGTCGCAAGATGTGGTATTATTGTGTATCGGTATTGTTACTGTTTTGAATGTGTTTGTGAGATGATGCGTATATACGTCGCGGTGGAAAGTTAGTACCTATAGGAAGAAATGATTGAAAATGTGTGTGGTAAGAACGGACTTTTCCATCTAGGATGAACCGAATGACCTAAACCCGCGCCACGTTAAATTCGAAATTTAGGACGGCCTCATCCAAAGAATCGAATTAATCTTTCGTTGTACCAACTGTACCAACTGCAATGATCGATATGCACATAACATTGTTCCACGAAATTTCATTGTACTGATTTTGCTCGTTTGACTACGTTCTTGCGGGGGAAATTTGCTTCCTATAATCCGCGATGCTATGATAATAATAATAATGTCTCGATTACGATTAATGTTCGATAATGTAATAAATTGACATTTAGCAGTGTCTTCGTTAACTATTGGATGGTGAGTTACGTTCTTGTGTATATTACAAAGACGCATGATTTTCTTTTATTGTGGAAAGACACGATTAATAAATATTGTTAAGCCTGGGACGAAATTCTTTGGAATGCGTTACATTTTCAAAAGAAGAAGAGAACACTCGCGCTTTCGAAGGATGACTTTTGAATTCCATTGTAAATTCTTTAACTGTAAAGTATAAGTTATACAACTCCCGTACAAGTATTTATTTAACAGCTGTATTACAGGAAAGTTGGAACAATGGAGGAAAATAAAATTCGATGAATTTATATGTTTCCCGTTCAGATGATTTCACGTTCGGTAAATTTCGTCGTACATGTTGAAACACTAATGCACTTGGAACAAGTATTCTATGTATACATATATATGTATGTATATAAGAACTGTACATACATATATATAAATATGTATAACAAATTGAGAAAAACGCATGTCACATACACAAGAAGAAACGCAAAGTATATACGTTAAGAAGAAAAAGAGCACTACTGGATAGCGTCTTTAGAAATTGTTAGGAAAATGCGATTGCTATATGTTTAGGCCATATATAAATAGAAAATGCTATATACATATATAAATATATTCTTTCTTTGTTTTTGATAATACTTGGCGGACGATGAGCGTGTACATTCATATAATTTTCAACGAACGAATAAATATAACTTCCTTTTCCGAAACCCGCGGGAAGAAACTTCTGTTTGTTCAAGTTTTAACAAAGAAATTATAAAAATGTCGTTGTCCTCCTGATTCAACGAGAGCCTTTATTATTACCTGAATGTACATGTTGCTATGATCAAATTGAACTCGTATCTGATTGTACTTAAATTCGATTTGCACGATGATCAGTGAAACAGAAAGAGAGAGCCTCGTCCATTGAGTTTTAACAAGCGAAGTTACGCTGCAATTATGCTAGTATGTTTGAAACAAGTAATGTCGTTATCGATAAGAACGTTGACAATGCTGTCGTTACCAATGTACAGGTGTGTAAAGTTAACGCAAAAGATTGTTCTTTCTTTGTCACTTCCTTGCTAAACACGGTACGCTGCCTTCATTCGATGTACACCGTACATAATAGGGTATATTTCTTTATCGAAAGCACCGAAAACGATGAGCGTACGAATACGAAATTTATTTATATCGAATTACTATTGCACTCGCTTGCGTTGTTTCAATATTCTCGAGGAAACTTTTGTTTCTCTGTCAATCGACTCGCCTAGCATTTCATGAGATCTATGTACCCTATTAACGCTAGAACTACCGATAGGTTTGTGTGCTATTTAGACAGTACACGTTGGACAGATTATGAACACGAAGGTGGTCGTATGGACATTAAATAGAGATATATAATTGACATTTTGTCTTATTGAAAGTCGTCATAAATTGCTGTAACAATACCTATATGTTATTAATTTCAAAGCAAGACATCTGAAACCAGTCATTTTGACTGGCTTGGTAGTTCTAGTGTTAATATTCCTTGTTGTAATCGTGTTCACACAATCGGCTCTTTATTTATACTATATTGTTATTTGTCTTTTCGTCTCGTACGATGTTCTATTACTACTGTATAAGCTATGTGTTCTTTATATTCCCCCATTAGTTCTACACACTTATTCGTTGTTTTCCACGAAACATTGTGATTCATCCGTATCTTTGCAATCTATAAATAACGTATATAGTTTTATCGAAGTGATGTGTACAAAAGGAAAATTTTTGACGGACAGTTGTAAAGCAACGCTGCCGAGAATTAGCATAACATCGTTAACACTAGAACTGCCAAACCTGTCGAAATGACGATTGTCCGATTTTGTGCTTCAGAATAATCACCATAATCAACGTCGTGTACTAAGTATCGTTTTCTTCTTTCATTCCTCGTCACAATTGTGAACGAGATTATATTTTGCCAGCGAGGAAATATATTAGCTTGCATTGCTAGTGCGAACAAATCTGCGAGTCACTGTAATTTCTATTCAACCGCTTTCGAGTCGTTTTCATAATTTGTCCAGTGTATGCACACAACCGAAGTATGTACCAAAACCATTTGGTAATTCTAGTGTTAATAAAATGTCGCACTGACATACATGCATGCGTGCATACATACACGAATAACGAACCTTAATAATAACTTAATCCATATCGAAATTGTTACGATTGATAACGCAGATAAAACGAGTTTTCGAATAATATGTGATAAATCTGTATATGTAATGCACTTGGAACTATATGTACAATTGACTGTTCAACTTATTAATCCCCCGAATGATGCGCGGCAAAGGGCATCGTTTTGTATACATACTGTGTACTGTGCACAAAGGACGACAGTTTCCTTTCTTTATTGAGAAACGTGGAACGAAAGGAGAGACGAGAACTGTAGGAGTGCCCTGTTAATTTTAAGTCGACAACTCCTCGGTAGTACATATAGAACAAGAAGGAAAAAGACACCGCGTAATCGCTTTGTTCTCTGTGTAATAAGCGAAAGCACTTTTCATGCAACGTACATTGTTAATTATACATTATATACGTAAATGTATGTATCTTCGGTAAGGGAGAAAAACAGAAGAAAATTTCTCAGAGAGGCTGAACGTCGTTAGAAGGAACGTCCTCGAAAAGACGGGGTATCGATTATGATCGAAGGTTTCCTTATATACGATCTTTGTAATTATATTCAGAATGTCTTGAAAGAGATATTTATGATGGTCCCTCTATTAGATTTCGATTAATTTCGTTGATTAAATCTCTCGTCGAATCGCTAGTTTATTAAACGACGCGGCAGAAATGTAAAAAGCTTGAGCAAGATGTTGCATCGCTTATTAATTAAAAGCAGCGATTTAAAAGGAAATGTGAAAATTACTCTACGAGGCGAACTCAATTCTCGAAAAAGCGTTTCGCGTTGGAAACGTTTGTACGAATGTTCCTTGAAGGAAAATCGTCGTAATCAAGGATGCGAGTGAAAAGAGTCATTTCAAATATTCGGACGAAAATTGAGAAAAGCTCGTGCTATCTCTTCGACATCGAAAAGGGGAGATGCTGTTGCACGTGTGTACACGTAGGCGATCCGCACACACCAATTATTTTTATTTTTTATTCTTCATGTACCGCGACAGTAGATACTGAAATTATGCTATTATCGTACCCGTGTGTATACCGGAGTTTCCAAAATATTTGAAGATCCATTGAAATTGTGTTGCACGCAACGATACTGTTTAACGAGAATCGAGAGGAAAAGGAAACTAATAAACAGGAGAACGATGAACCGATTGTTTGCACAGTAATGCGCTAAAATTTTGTTCACTATTCTCGTTGGATCGATTCGATAGTAAATTACAGATTCTACGAAAGGTATTATGTTCCTTTTTCTCGTTATTTATACTGTAGCTGAATATTAATTATTTGTAATTAATACGTTCTATGCCAATGTACGTCACCGACAGCCCATGGAATTTATCGAAAACCTAACGTAACTCTTTTGATAATATTAAACGTGAAAAAAAGAACTAGAACGGGACAGGACTATGCAAAATGGAATAGATCGATCATTTTTCTCGTTTGTTGGGACATTTTGTATATGATTGAAAGGCGATATTCGAAATTGAAAAATGTCTTATGGCACTGAATGTGTTAAAGTATATCTTTGCTCAACGTTTAAGTATCCTCTAAGTAAGCCGTATCCATTAGCATTTCGTGAAATCGAATATTGTTAGCTTTCTTTTTAGTTGCTGTGCTACAATCCGACGAATCGATTGCGACTGAATTATTCGAGTCGTATTGAGGTAGGATTGAAGTATTTCAATCTACATAGTGTCTGCCTAGACGGCGTCGAGTATTAACCCTTTGACTGCGGCGGGTTCTATAATACTAACGAAATAAATATAACAATATGTGCGATACTATATCAGTTTAGTAAAGCAGTAAATATCCTGTACTGAGAAATATTTGCTGCACGTATGTACGTTTTACACAGTGAAAGGGTTAATTAATAATTATCATACACACGTTGATGCTAACGTCAATGAAATGTTCACGATCGACAAAATTCGCATGTGAATACGATTAACGATTGTACACAAAGTGTCATTTGTAACTTGAATATTTCGTGAATATGTACATGTATGAAAACTGAATTTCGTTGAATGAGAGAAAAGTTTTCTCCGAAGCGGTACAAATTCATCATTCATTATTCCTCGAACTTGCTTCGTGTCACCGATATTTATTCATTTGCGATACGTTCCAACGTTGATACGTTTTTGCAAACATCCAACCACCGAATTGATACTTTGTAATTAAACATATGTATTTGGAACTGGATAAGAAATAATACTCAATGTTCGAATGAACTTTTTCGAACATCGGATATAGACGCTTGTATCCTCTGCGTTGTCTTTTTTTAACGTTGACGAAATAGCGAGTTTACGCTACAAGTTCTTTTGTTAAACGTGACCCGGTCGCGTAAGTTAACAAATAGATATATATTGTGTACCGATGTTACAAGTCCTTATAGGCAAATACGTATATGTATAGCAAATCGTTGTTTTATTATAATACAACCCCTTGTACATAATAAGTTTAAATATACAAATATCTGGTTCACCACTATGCGTCTTCATTTTTATATCACCCTGCTTCCCTCATTTTATATTTAGTATGCTTAGTAGAACTTGTGACAAAAGTAGTATTAAAATCTGTATAGAATTTACCGAATCAACTGAATATAAAATAAAATATGTATAATAGATATACATAACAATTAATTACACAAGGGTCCTGAATTAAAGTTATTAGTCGCTAACAGTTGTAAACTATTTTTATAAACCAATTTGCAATAGCGAAAGTATGCGGCAAAATTTATTCTTTCTTTTTTGGTGTTTATTCTTTCATTGAATTCTTTTTTATTCTTTAATATTCTTTTTTTGAATTTATTCTTTCTCTTTCGCAATGATCTTCTAATTTTGTAAAAAGTATCTGTGCATATAAAAAAAGATTAGTAATTACTAATTATGCAACAGGAGAGCATCAAGATCCCTTTCATTTGAGACCTTCTAAATAAATAAAATAAAATTTATAATTAACATTGCTTTTTATCAGATGTCGGTAAGGTTGTCAGTGACACTGGAATCCGCAGCCGCATAAATAGTACGTGGCGCCATCTCGCGTTTGCGACTTTTCGAACACTTTACCGGGCCTTCAAAACCGACTTTCTGAATTACATCGTTAATTTAAACAATTGCGTTTTTCTCGGCTTGCAAGGGGTCTTTTTTATCCGGAATTGTCTCAAATTAAAGCTGGGAACCGTAGCTTTCTGTTCCAGCAGTTTCAAGAATGTGGCGTTTGTGGTTTGAAAGTTATAAACATTTAAAATATCGGCGAAAATGCACTTTGGGCCACTGCAATTATCCCGACTTCTGGAAGCGCTAGAACAATTATCGGGTGCTTATAATGCACGGTAAAGAATACTATACGACTATAAACGATTTATGAATGCTACTTGCTCTGTACTGTAACTTAAACCGTGACACACTGTATACTAACGGAGGAACATAAGAATTCGGGTGAGATACAAAGGGAACAAAGGGCACTTCAGCAAACACTTTACAGTTGAACTATTTAATTTCCCACGTTTGAAAGATTTTGGCTCCGAAAGGAGCCGATAACATGAAGAACGCGGAGAACACTATGTATTTTTCTTCTTATCTATCACTAAATTAATAAATAATATTTATACATTATTTATGCTCGCTATCCTGTAGCGCTGGATTCATACTTTCCCTTCCCCTGTTCTTAATTTACAAGAAACAAATCATTAATATTACTCGTTGTAGCATTTGCATTATTATTTGCCAATCTTGGCTAATTTTGAATTATTGTAAGCCTGGACAGCTTTGGTGCCCTCACTCATAGCATGTTTCGCCAATTCGCCAGGTAGTATTAATTTCACTGCAGTCTGCACATCTCTTGAAGTTAATGTACGTTGCTTACCGTATAACACCAATCGGGCTGCCTCGTTTGCCAGACGTTCGAATATATCATTCATGAAGCTATTCACGATGTCCATAGCTCTGCTTGATATCGCAGTGCTGGGATGAACTTGTTTCATAACTTTATAAATATAAATAGAAAAAGTCTCCCGTCGTTTCTTCCTTCTTTTACCATCCGTTAACGACATCATGCCGCGGGGCTCCAAATTTTCTTTCCCTTTCTTTTCCATCTGTGAAGACAATACGCCAGGCGGATCGACAATTAATAAATAACAATGATACTCTTTTCACAAATTCGAAACAAGTCTAACACATCGGAGCGCTTGATGTTACGACTTGCTGATATTATCTTATTCTGCTTAAGGACGGAGAATTACATATTTATATACTAAGAACGATAAACGATTTACTCTGGCATGAAGTTCATATCTTGTTTATGATTTTAAATGTCCCAGGGCACGATCAACGGAAAACAGTTTTTCTTTACTAACGTTTATACAGGGTACGGCCAAGTAACATGTACAAGCAGTCCCGAGGATATACGTTATGATAAAATAAGAACAAAATATGGAATACAATTTTTTCATTTAAGACATAGTTTTTGAGAAAATCGAGGTTGCACGGCTATGTATACGACAGGGAGGCAATCAGTTTCAGCAATTTTGTAATTAATAAAATAAAATGCTGTTCCTTAAACGTCCTCTGTGTATTTTTTCTTGAACACAGTAACTTTTGAATGCTCTGTAGACATTGTTTACAAACGATACGCGTTATACGTTGCTCAATGAATCATAACTTACAAGCATCGGATATTCAAACTCGAATTTCTCGAATCATTCCATATTTTATTCTTATTTTTTCGCCTCGTGTCCGCTTGTACGTGTTATTCTCGTGTATGTCCTATACAACAACAGTTAAATTCTAATACTTTTCAGTTGAGAACAGTAAGATCTGTTCTTGATTTCAGAAGCATTTTCGAAGGCGAGCATCTCTTTCTTCTTTATTTTATTGTGACTGTTATTAGGTTGTTGATATATAATTAAAACAGTAAGCTTAGGTTGATAAATCTAAAACGAAAAGGCACATGAAATTGTAAGGTGGTGTGCACTTAAAACTTGTTAGTATACGATGCTGAATGCATTAAACGTTTTTATTCTAACACATAAACTGCACAATAAAGTATAACGATATTAGTACACGTGGCATTTATTACGGAATCAAACATGATATAATGTTATAGAAAATATTTGAGCACTTGCAGTTTCTTTGTATTTACATCTTATATTAGCTCTTGACAAGATTGCTTTCACGGTATAAGTTGATTCGTCGTATTTTAATTTGCAATGATTTATACAATTTTTATAAAAATGTTGTTGCGTTATAAAAACAATAGAAATTTCTTCTCCTTTTTACATACGATTTAGAACACTCTGAATGGATCTAAGTTTTGTTATTAATTCTTGTCCATCAGACTTGCTGTACAAAGTAGTTAAACACTTGGAAATCACGTCATGACATTTCGTTATAATCTTTCGTCTGTAACACAAAGGAATAATTAACAATTATTTAATAGAACTTTCGATGCTTTTGTTAAAGATTCTTACCTGATGAAATTATTAGTGACGTTCGAATGCGTTATAAAGTAATTAACCAAATTTGCCGTCGATTCGATAAGATGAAATTCGTTTCCTTCATTCAACCAAGTTCGCGTGTCTCTGCCAATCATTCTGAAAAAAAGCATCATATGAAAATCGTTTGTAATAACGTAAAATAATTTTAATGCCGTGTAGAGACATCGTACTAACTTGTAAATATCTAAAAGATCTTCCATCGATACTCCTAACTGCAAAAACCCAGATATGATTCCAGTATTCGATACGTTCAATTTGCATGCTTTTATCTCTAATTGCTTTATTAAGAAGTCTGAAAAATATTTAAAAAAATACTGTGTGATAGTACCATTGCGTATTGGAAAATTTATATCGCGTTATAGTAATAAGTAAATATTGGTATTACCAACTGGGAAACAGTGCGGTGATCCTGAATACTCCTGACCCAGAGATATAATTTTGCTCATCAAAATAGCCATTTTATCTTCTGCAGTTGATGCATCTTTTAATTCTGTAAAAATATATCGTCCAATTGTGAATGAAATATTTCCTCGCCTCGCGTAAAGTAGAATGTATAACAAGAATACCGTTGTTTATAATATTAATCCAAATTTCTTGGATCAGCATGGCATCTTGGTGACCAGAACAATGAATTATAGCTAACTTGCATTCCCATAATTGTAACGGATCCGCATATTTCTCGTATAACTACAATTAATATTGGAAATCAGCTGTGTAACTTATCAATTAATGTGTGCAATTGATAATGGAATAGATTGACACCTACCTTCGTGATACCAAGCAGCGAAGAATTTAATGCTCTGAACGCTTCTTCGTTGAGTTGCTCGGTTAAATGTCGCTTGCAAATCGTATCTAATATCTGTAAAAATATAAATATATATCTTTTGTGTTTTAAATAAATTATGACTCCAGCTGTATTATTGTAATGGTATACCTGTTGCTGTATTCTCGCAACTTCTACCTTATCTTCTAATTCGCGTAGAAAAATACCAAGGTACGGAGCGTAACCAGCTTGATCGCTTCGCATACAAACTACCGCCCGAGCTAAATATTCAACTCTCTGCGATAATGGTATACTTGATCTGTATTTAAAAAAAATAGAAAAATTTCGAATCAACCAAAGAATCAGTTATATTCGATAAATAATATAGAGTGTTGTAACATTTATACGTACTCTTTGGTTGCCATAGAGTCCAAAATCTTAGCCGCTGCTGCATGATTTTTATTCTTTTCGTAAAACTGCCAAAGCAAGTCTGGTTCATGGGTACGTGTAAGATAAGCTTCTAAAGAAGGTGCTGCAAGAGCAACGAGTTCTCCGTGAAGCCTTCTTTCTATCATCCAAGCATATACCAAACCATGGAGAATTTCGCACGTAGAATGTAACGCATTATGTACAATGTCATGCAACTAAACATATGAACATTAATAGGAGGGTTGAAAAAATATTTCAAAAGTATTTCATTAAAATAAATAAATAAAAAAAGATAGAGAATTAAATGTATCTTACTATCTTTTTTGCCGGAGTGACAGGCGCAGTTGAAGTATTTTGCGTAGGAGGTCCAGGTTTACTAGGTATAGTGGGTGTCAATGGATTTGACTGGCTTTGATTGTACAGATGAGCCAGTAGCGTAATGAATTCTTTATAAATTTCTAATCTAAATTTTACAGATAGAATAATGTGTAAACATATCGCCGATCGATGGTGAACGTTGTTAATCATACAATTTTCTAATCAATACCTTTTCATGAGAGCAAATCGTCCTTCCTGATCTTCGATTGGTTCATTGTTTTTGTAATAATGTAAGGCAGCGTTGTTTGGGTCTACCCTCTCTGCACAGCAGAGACATAATTCTAATACACCCGAATAAAATTGGCAAGCAACGAATTGCTGACAAACTGCACTCAAGTTTAATCTGGGAGCAACCTCCTTGCAAAGCTGTGAATGTGAATATAAAGTGATGCCACTGACATTACGAAAATTAAATTGCACAACATTCAAATGCTATCGGATATTTACCTTCAATGCAGATTGCACGTAGCATTCTTTCTCTTCTGGATTCGTACAGTTCTTTGCTTTCAGGATTATTTCGTTCGCCTAAAAATTACAGGTATGTCAACATTGTAAGGACTATCTTGATTTCAAACAAGAACCTTCATGTTTAAGGCTATTTATAGTTTGGGTACCTTAGAACAGACAGCATCTTCACTTCTGTATAAATTTGGACAAACTTCTCGTAGTCTCTGACTAACAGCATCAACAGAGGCATTGTCTCCAAGATAACTGCAAGATTTGTCAATATTATTTAGAAATAATTGCACGCTTTCTTTAATCAACTTACCTATCTATAAGGTATATGATCAGTAATGAAGAAATTTCATGCCCAATTAAGATTAAGTCACGAAACGTTGCCGTCGAAAATTGATTGATCTGATCCTGCAAATTAGTTCAATAATCAGTACAGAGATATTAATTATGATGTAAGAATAAAAAATACCACATAATACAGTGCAACAAATTGATAAAAATTTCACCTTTGACAAACAATTCACAATATTATTTAAATGATTTTCGCACAGAATCTTCCAGAGTTCTAAGACTTCGCATGCATGAGTAATGAAAACTTTCAATGCAGCTAAGGAATTCCTTTCTTCGACTATCGGTTCTTGGTAATGACTAGATATAGTTGTTTCAAATCCGTCAGCCATAGTCTTGGTAGCGTTAGGTCTGGAAACCCGCAAACAGTAAATTAAATAAAATTTCATGATTTATATACTATGATTAAAACAGTTTTCAAAATACATACTGTTTCGTAATGTGGGTATTTTTATTGAGGAACGATTTTAGTGCCTGAAGCAGGCTCAAAATCCAACTAACTTGCCTTGTTGAAATAGTACTAGAAATCTAAAAAATGTGTTAAGAATAAAACAACTGCATAGAAAACCAGCAAATATCGAGAAATGTTTATACCAATTTAATTTACCTGCGTTTTGTTGTTTACAACTTCTTGCTTAATACATCTCATACTCCATATTGGTCGAAGTATTCTTCCTACGTATAAATACAAGCCATTGTGCTTTGCTGAAAATTGTTGCGGCGAAATGTCTGTCATCAATGGCTCCGTATTGGCCCCGTCCATATACGGCGCATGGGGCCTGAACCCTCGAAGTCTTAAATCATAGTTTGGAACTCTTGGTGTCGATGTGCGAATATCCACTGTTCACAATAATAAGTTTCATTGAAACATTTAGTACGAGATAATAATACAAAAAACGGCACAGCTAATGTAATACCTGTAAAGTTGCCATGTACGTCGATACCAGGTCCAACGTTTGTCATTCGTTGACTACCGTACAAAAAGAAGGCTCTCGTTGCCCATTCTGCTAACTGCACATTACAATCACGTATCACTTACTGCTCTTTACTTAATAATCTATAAAATTTATCTGATATGTTCATTGATAAATATCGTACTAAATGAATTTTTGCTTTGATTTAGTATCGCCTCCATTACATTCATAGTTAGATATGTAGTAGATACAGGATAAAAGATTTGTATAAAAACACTCGTACGGTACCTCAGCGTTTTGAGAACTTTCAAGTGTGGCTAAAATAAGGCAAGTTGCACACGCTTGTTCTAAAGATTGCGACTGGAAATACGCGCGAACCGCTTCAGTATCAGGACCACGTTGCTCCAGAAGAAGTTGCTTTAAAATATCCATCGGACGAACTTGCACAAAAATTATAGCACCCTATAATTATAAAAATGAATCACTTATAATTTGATGCATTTGATAGATTTACGAGCATCGGGATTAATTACATACCTGAGATGTCAAGAATATAAATTTTCGTGGCGCTTCCATATGTTGCCTTACGAGAAGCGGTGGTTCTTCTTGAGAGATACTTAGTTTCTCAATACGTATGGCCGGTTCAACAAGAATTTCTGCCATCGCCCATACCGGACTGTCGAGCGATAAAGTGCCTTGCGTTTCGGCTAAATAATTCGTGAATGGGTAAGCATCGTTACTCAAACATAAAGCAGTTTCCGTATCTCCACCACAAACGAGAATTAATGTTCCTGCAAGAAAAAAGTACATTATAATACGGAACAAATTTTTATATTTAATATGTGATCAATAAATAAACAGTCGTTGTACATATACGGTGTATCCAAAAAGGTCGGGGTCGAACTTACACCAAGTGTTAATGAAGCCAAGTGTATGAACAAATTTTATTTATAGGGCCACGAAAAGCAGTTCGTTTATGAAAATAATACCTTATATACCTTTTCTATAATGTGCCATCTGTACTTTCCTTGGTCTCATTACTGTAGCATTAGCTGCGTAACCTGGTGGCAATCTAACATGTATTAACTGTAGACCTTGAGGTCTGATTGTTGGATTAGCAATTGAAGTACAACTGAAGTAGAAACGTGTTCCAGTAGCTGCAACTACAACTAAATTTAAATCTATTGATTCCGATTCTGTTATAGCAGATATGCTCACCAATGGTCGAAAATTGTTACTATCCAGAGTTCTAAAAAACACAATATTCATTACAATTACATGTTTATTAATATTGTCTAATAATTATAACATATTATATATATGTACGTACTTAACAACATGAACAGCATTTTGAACTAACAAAGCTTGAGACATGGACGCGATTTTGGTCGCACCATCGTTATCTATGTCCCATACTGCGATTGTTCCCTTGTCTCCAAGTGTGTATAAAATGTTCCGAGAATCGTCCACAGATATTTGTATTATCGCTTCTTCCTCTGACAAAGCTATAGTGACAAACGATGGAACTAAAAATGATAATGGTCCCTCGGAATGATTTATTTTTTTACAACGTTTTCCAAACCAGCTACTTTCTGCCTACAAACATAATATTTTACATCCCAATTACGTATGATTTCCCCTAATTGTTTCCGGATTTATATCTCGTGTAATCAAATTTTACCTGATAATAGATTTCATAAAGGGAACCATTCCTGCCTCCAAGAAAAATTCTTCCGCTGTTAGTGTTCGCTATTGTTGTGATACCAATACCGTCTGTGGCAACCGTGAATATTGGTTCCGGTACCAGTTGCATCTCAGATGCTGCGTCTATATAAGAAAGCAAGCAAATAATTGCAACAGCCATGAATAATAAGATGATTTTAAAGTGTTCTATAAAATAGTATTACTTTCGCTAGCCTCCGTTAATGTAACTCCAAGGATAGTTATTTCTACTGTGGTTGTCAAAATTAATAAATATTTTACATAAGACTGAAATACCCCTGCTTTGGGTTTTACCAAACCAACGCTTATGATTGTTTCGTTTAATCCATCAAAATATGCGACGTCAGACCTGAAAGTGTACATCATTGTTAAGAATGAATTTATTATCTAACAACATTTGATAAATACTTACTCATTTTCATACGACCAGACATATATATCACTGTCGATTGTAAGCCAGGCTTTTGAAATTTCTGTGAAAAGGCCCATCATACAATGACATTGCATATCTAATCCAATATTAAGGATTTATATGGATACATAAGAAAGGAGGAAATTAAAAAAAAAATATCTATCTATCAAAACAAAATTGATGTACAATCTATCACTCGGTGTTAAAAAGGATACGATGAAAATGTTCCATTATTTCAGACGGTAGAGAAATTTTACTGTGCGCTTTCATTTGATTTATATTGGAAAAGCACATCGACATTCCATTTATATTTGGATAATCGTGGTCGTCCAGACCGCTAACCGTTGGTCCACCTGCGAAACATATATCAACGCTTGAGAGCTTCAATTATAAGAAAATGTAAAAAGTAAATTAACGAATAATTATTTACCTTGCACATTGTATCGCATGAGTTTACTTAAAGAAGGAAAATTACTGTCTATTGTAATATGCGTGTCCACCACTTTCCCTGCCATTTCTAGGGCGTCTAAGTGTATTTTAAGCGGTTCCATTTCAGTGAGAGTCATGTTTGTATGGCACGGGGAAAAATTAAATATTAAAGACACTCAGAACTAAATTGAGAAAAAACACAGAAATAAGTAAACGATAGAAATATCAGAAACGTTCAATGTTAATTGCCTTACAATTATCACTAGCTAAGATATTTTATTCTATGCATAAGAATTCAACTTCTGACACATTGATACGGCGGTTTGCTCGCTGAAACACCGTACTTAAAGGTTAGGTTTGTTTACATGCTTATACACCGAAACGAAATTGAGAGTGATACGATAATGTAATCATTCATGAAAGCACAAATGAACGTAGAAAATTGAAAAACATTTATCTTGGTTAAGAAACACTTACTACTATATCTTCGAACGGTTTCTATATCTCCGATGACACTATACGTTTCACGAGGTTTGTGCCGCTCGCGCCATACAGGCAAATTTTAAGTTACATCGCCGTACAAATCGTAGCGCATGCGCTAAAATGTGAATTCTGATTGGTGCCAAATTATCTCATCGATAAGATCGATAAGTATACATATATATATACGTATATTTAAATTCAAATTGAATCGCACTTTGCGCCAAACAAAAGTCACACTTATAACGCGAATAAATACGAAATGTAACAAATAAATACCATACAAAAATAAGCGTTTTGTAGATATCAATATTTGTCAAATCACTAAACACAATGAAAATTGTGTCATCGTTAATACTTCTTCTCTCATTTGTTATTCAGTTAATGACTTCGACCGGTAAAAAAATACTTTTTGCCATTGGCAATGTAACATCATTGATTTAAGCGCATTTATTACAGGCGACGTATCGAATGCAATGCAAAATCTTTATTGCGACCTTGGGTTAAAAAATGATTATTCCTGTCCTATTGACGGTAGCTGGACATCGTGGAGTCCTTGGGGAACTTGTACCGGAAAGTGTGGATTCAAAGGAAAAAGAATGAGACGACGTACTTGTAACAATCCTCCGCCCTCGAATAATGGTGCACCGTGCATTGGTCCCAATTATCAAATTGAAAGTTGCCAAATCATTGGTATGCTTCAGAAGAAAAAAAACGAAGCCGAAGCTATTTAACAGTTTTACGAATAATTTACATTTTACACAAACTTGGTTGACATTTATAGGATGCACAATGAATGATTACGAAAAAGTTGTAAATACTCACCCCGTGCGTAGAGGGGAGCTGAAAATCGTGAAAGAAATTCACAAGAACATCCCTGCCTTGATCGAATTGTGTTTCCTTGTAGACTGTACATTCTCCATTGTAGAAAAGATCCTTGGAAACAATGCGGTAATGAACGGCAAGATTTGTAACTGCTTAATTCAATATTCTTAACTATATATACTTTGCGTATAACTTCTACGAAGATGGTCTATTGGAACGCCATGAACTGCGTTAAATACGATGTTGGATGTCCAAGTAAACATACAAATCGTATTCGAATAGACAGGTTTAGCCATTTGTGTAAATAGCATAACATTCTTCTAGGTCCAGGTGGTTGGAGCGCTTGGGGAGCTTGGTCAACGTGTACTGCGATTTGCGGCAGGGCTAAAAAGTATCGTACACGAATTTGTAACAGTCCAGTACCTTCAAATTCTAAATTGAAGTGCGACAATTCAGCACTCGAAATGAAAAGCTGTATAGGAGTTAATTGCAAAAAACATTTAAGTACGTTTTCAATCATGTTTATCCCATCGTACAATACTAATTGTATGTCTATGTTACGCTTTTAATAGATGGAACTTGGAGTAACTGGAGTAGGTGGAGTACGTGCAGTGTAGACTGCGGTAGTGGAATTCAAACAAGAAAACGTTCATGCTCAGAAATACAAAGCCCCCAGGGAACATCTTGTAAGGGTTCATCTAAGGAGATAAGGAATTGTGCAATAAATAGTTGTTCCAGTAAGAAATATTGCCTTGCATGGAATAGAACTGATTTATTATTATAATATAGTATTAATAGAACTTATTTATAATATTGTATTAGTAAATGGAATGTGGTCAGTGTGGACAGTGTGGACACCTTGCACTTCGAGTTGCGGAATTGGTACTCAATTGCGAAATCGAATGTGCAGCAATCCTTCTCCAAGTGGAAATGGTTCGTCTTGCTTTGGTTCAGCATCCGAAGTTCGTCAATGTTTTACTAAGCCGTGTATAGGTGAATTTCTGAAAGCTATGAGTACTATTATTATTGATATTATTGCGAGCAAGAATAGATTATTAATATAATTTCGTTTTTCGTATAAGTTAAATCCCACGAAGTAGCACATTTCACTGAAAAAAGCACTCTTCTTTATAATGCGATTGGAGAACCTTCGCGTTTGCTTCATATGTATATCAGATTTTTACCATTGTCCCCTTTTGGTGTGATTATCCACCGGTTTGAACACCACTGTAAAGGATCTGTTTGTGATTTTGTCAAATTGTTCCTTCAGAATGGAAAAATAGTACTATTATCTCAGATCACTGGTTGCTCCTTGGGTTTGATTTATGAATCCAAATTGGAAGTAAGAATCAATTTTTTTATATGAATACATGTATTTTTTTCGTCTCTGAAGTTAATTATTTTTCAGATTGGACAGTGGCACGTAGCTCTAACTGCTATATATGGAACACATGCTCTATTACGTATCGATGACGGTCCTCATAAAGTTAATACTTTTTCGTGTATCCCAATATCATATAATTTGGATTACCCAATGAAAATAGGAGATGGATTTCAGGGTGAAATTCAAGAAGTGGCGATTAATTTTGTATCTATCCAACTCCACGTACCAAAAGTTACATGCGTTAATTATAGTTAATTATATTCTCATGATTATAGTTAACTTTATATGACTAAGTAATTAAAAAGTAACTAAAGTTCAAAGCATATCATTTAGGATAAATATGATCAGAAGTATACAAATGTACCATACGCGGACAATAATGTGGAGTATTTAATGGGAGAAGACGACGAAGGTTTCATTTATATTGGTTTAACAAATTCAGTTCTAGTACCGTGTCCAAGAAACATGGAATATTGGGATGTAATAAATAATTTTGGTTTAAGTAGATTTAAACAACCAATTATTTTAAAACTTTAAACTTTAGCAACGATTTTCTCTCTAAATGTTGTTGTTTAGATTACAATAGCTTTAAAGCCAGAGGATTTAAATGGCATTGTGGCAGTTATACCGGATGATTCCTTAAATAAATATATTTTATTGCTATTAGAAGAAGGAAGAATAAAGCTTAAATTTCATCAAGGGGCAACGTACGTCGCAATTGAAAGCACGGAGCATATTTTAGTGGGCGAATGGTTCGAAGTACTAATCGTACAAAGGGGTAAGAATATGTATATGCAAGTTAATGGAAATGAAAAGAAATATGTGCCCTTAAATTTGGAAACAGTAACGATTACATCTGCTACTAATATATATTTAGGAGCCATACAGGATGAAATGAAAGTAAATTACTTTATTTGTTAAAATAGATGCATTGATTCTTATGTAAAATTAATATTTAATCTTTTGTAATAGGAAAAGATATATTCCACAACTGGAGAGATACCACAGATGAGTTTCACTCTTGGATACCTCAATATAGATGGAAATAAAATAGACCTTCTATCGCTATCAATCTTTGAAACAACCAGTAAACGATTCTCTAGTCGAACGATTAGTATATCTGGTAGTAGGGATTGGCATCGTTATCGAACTCTACAATCATATCGAAAAATATAATTTTAAATAAACTTTTCAGATTACTACGAAGAAGTACCATTATTTTTGGGTCAAGAGATTAAATTATCATGCTTCTATGATACAATCCCTTACGAAAAGGGGCATAGATATTCTAAGACAAATGTTGTATGGTTACTGATGGATCAATTATTGGAATCTTATGGAGAGAGGTGAACATTCAAAATTCACATATTTCATGTTGAGCATATCGTTTTTATAATTACTAATTCTCTGCGAAGCAGTGATTTTTATAACATTAAGGATGATGGACGCGTCAGCACTATTAATATTGCAAGCTACACAACCCGCGATTCAGTCGAAAACTTCTATTCGTGCCACATTTATCTTTATAGAAATAAATCAGTTAAAACTTCTGCTCAAGCTCATTTTACATTTGGTATTACCATCATAGATAAAAGTGAAGGTAAACGATAGTTGCATTGTTATTTTCTGCTTCAATTTATCGCGTGAACTATTTGATCTATTCTTTCGTTTTTGCTAGAATTTGGAAGTGCACTCTGGAAACAGTGGAGCTTTATTTGCGGATTTATAATTGCGTGTTTCGTTCTTCTGATAATTTGGTGTTTATTAGAAATATTGCAGGATGTTAAAAATGGGTGAATTATAATAAAAATAATAAATTGCTTCAACAAGCTACGAATTATAAATTAAGATTAATAAAAATATTTCATTATTTCTTAGACACGGTTTCTATAGACTTTCGCAAATGTCTAACGAAGATCCCACATCTACCATAAACTTCGTTTTATCTAAGAGCGGAGTAACTTTACTCGGTAGCGAGCAAGCCGCAAACGATATTGTAACAAGAATTTTAAAAGACAACTAACGCTAATTATTATACGAGCTGTACTAGCCAGTATAACATAAAAAACACATTGTACGATTTGTCAAAAATAGAAACATTAATTATCGAATTATTAAAATATCTATGTACTTTTTAGTTTTATTAGAAAATAGATTTACACAAATTTCACAAGTTTCAAATAATAACAGTAAATACAATTTTACATTTTAACAATGTATTTAAAAAGATAACATCAACGTTCTTTTTCTTTTTTGTATGCCACATTAATATGAAATGATATAACTTTCGTAGAAAAATATTTAAGATGGTACGAATTAAAGTCTAAAAAAAAATATATTTATACAAAGCGTCGTTTAATAACGGTGGCTGCTTACATTTATATTTTCGGAGCAATGCAAAAGAAAATTCTTTTCACTTGAATTGTTTAATATAAAATGAAGCAACTGACGCACGCGTTCTTACTGAAAGACCATGTATTTATTTCTTACGCTCCTTATTGTTTGGATAAATTAATATCTCCATTCTGGTGATCATTAGAAAATTATTTTCATTCAATCAATTCCCAGTTAATGCTGTTCCATTTATCAAATAAATTAAACAAACACTCTCACTAACATAGAGTTCATAACAATTTCGTGTAGTGTAAAGTGATACATGAGCACAACGAACAGAATGTATACGTACATACATTCCTATGTGGTTTAATCGAATCATCGAAACGAATATAATTATTCAATTTACATGTTCCCAAGATTCGCCGCTACTGCTGCTGGTAACAGAAGAATGTCTTGCCAGCGGAGGTAATTCAAAATGCCATTTTGCATCTTCATTTACAGTGAGTCCATTGACTGTTTCGTAATTTAACGGCGCTCTTGCTTTAATCCCTATCGTTGTGGGTCTGCTGTTAGGATTTTCGTCTAACATCATTTTCAATAAGCCGAACTAAACAAACAAATATTTCAATGTATGTATTTCGAACGAGACATAAATAGAGAATTCCTTAGAAGGATAATTAATACCCGTTTTCTTACCTCAGCTGGATAATCGTTACTGAAATCTTTTGGAAATATTGACTTCCTTAAATTAACGAGGGCAACTATTCTTTCCATTTCAGTAACAAATGGAATAAGTAATTCGAACAAAACTATTCCTAAGGAGTATATGTCGACTTTATAATTATAACCCTGGCGATTTATTTGTTCCGGGGACATATAAAGATGTGTGCCGACATACGCGGTGTGTAAACTGCTGTTAAGAGTAACACCTTCTTTCTCGGTAGGAGGTGTATGAGCTTCGTTGTAACCCTCTGTCATTGCAGTTACAAGACCGAAATCTCCAACTTTTATTTTGTCGTCGAACGAGAAGAATATATTTGACGGCTGAAAATTATTCGTTAAATATATCAAATTGAAAAAGTTTGTGCGAGGAAAAATGAAAAGAAAATAATTAGTAACAGGTATTACCTTTAAGTCACGATGAATAAGCCCTTGCAAATGAAGATATTCCACAGCTTCAACGATTTGTTGAAATACATTTAATACACGCCGATAATCTCGAATCGGTTGATTTTTTAACCACTCCCTGAGACTTAGCCTTTGGCACAGTTGCATTTGTATATAAAGGAACATTTTTGGAGACTTGCGCATACTTGGTTTGTTATTCAAATCTAACGAGAACGATCTTTGCCGTTTTCTTTTCTCCTCTTTTTCAGAATGGTTACTATCAGTGTCTTGGAACACAATACTTTCAGAATGTGTACAATCATCTGTTTTACTTAATACATTCTTCCCCTCAACGATATTCGCGAGCGATGAATTAGAAAGCTCGCTGCTATTGGTACTATTGGTACTATTGGTGATATTGATAATATTGTCGTTTCGACCAGCTGACTGCGGTTTTTCAAATACGATAAATGAATCATCGTCGCCCGACTCGTGATTCAATTCAAAAGCCTCACGGGCACTGTCTATAGACAAATTATCGGTATGAGTAACATTGATACAAACGGAATCATTAACTTTCGTTTCTGCATGAATTGCCTCGGACGTAAAATCTGAACTTGGGGATATCAATTTATTGTTCCATTGGGGATCATGTTTCGCTTGCCATCCTGCTGGTGGGCATTCTAGCCATGCGTTAAAATATCTTACAATATTGTGGTGCTCCAGTTTAGCCAATGCCTTTACTTCTCGCATTACACGTTCTCTCGAAGAAGTACTATTGAAACAATGAAAATCAATCCTTTCTCTTAAATTTGTATTAATATATTTATAGAGAGGGAGATGGATATAGAGAAATTTATTCATATATTCAACAAACCTGTTTGGTAAACCGATTCTTTTAATAGCGTAATTGCAATCGTCTATTTTATTTTTTGCTTCGAATACAACCCCGTATCCACCCCTTCCTAAACAATCAACCTGTTCAAAATCTGTGAGATAACGCGATTTAAAACTGTCGATCTCGTTTTCACTGTTTGTTAACTGATTACTTTTAGTTGTTTCTATGTGCCTCTCGACGATTAATGGCTGCAATCGCATAAAAATATTACTGTCTTATATTAGAAAAGAAGCTCAATTTTGTCATTTAAAAAAATGTAACACTCCTTACCGGAAGCACTGCATCTTTTGCCACTGTCGTAGCATTTAGCAGACGTTGTGTTAACATAAAATTAAGTAAAATTGCGGTTGTAATTGAGATAATTAAAACTTCCTTCCTGTTAAAAACAAATTTTCCATTCAGAATAAATAAATGAACATAAATTTGTTTAATTTTACTTACCACCAATACCACAACGAAACAATTATAATTTGAACGGGAGTGTCGTCTTCATCATCATCATCGTCGTCGTCGTCTTCCTCGTCCTCTTCGTGAGTATTATTCGCCAGAAACTCATTTCCCTCTTTAATAACAATTGGATTTGGATCGCTACGGTTACACTGCTTAGACTTATCTAATTCTAATTGATCGTTCGAGTACAAGTAAAACCCGTTTCCTAAAAACAATTGGTATTGCGGAAAATTAATATCATCATTTTTTGTACAGATGTTAATTAAAAACCTGAAATGTTGAAATTTCATTAAGTAATGAAAAAACTAAGGTTTCTATACCATTCACATATTCCGAATTATACAAAACTGATAACGCAGTCGTACTTTGCGCTTCGCTTATTTCAAGTAAAGCAGTTTGATCGTCATATTCAGTTGATGGATTCGAAAGAGATTTGGCGATTGCATTGCCTGTAATATGTACGTCCCAAAATAATACATGTCGATAAAGAATAGTAATAATATATATATATTCCTAAATACCAAGATTTCGTACCTATAGCAGGATAAGGCTGCCACGGATATTTTGAGTGCTGTATATATCTTGGCGATGCCTCCAATAATTTTTGTACTTCTGCATTTTCCTGCACGTATAACTGCTTGTCATGCATGCCCAAATAAATACCCGGACTAAATGAAAACTCTGTACCCCAAGACCACTGTGTACTGTCAAATAAACTAATTTCCTTCAAATTTCCATTTCCGCCGAGCTTTTTGTTTCCATCCTCGCGCCATATAGAAACAATTGGCGAATCGAACTAATAGAACAGAAATAGATTGCAATTAATCCTGTACTTAAAACGTATCTCTTATCCCCGTTCGTTTATGAGCACTGACCTTATATTGCCATAACTTCGCCCTAGGATTGTTTTTATTAACAGCCCAAATCAAACCATCAGGTACAACAACTTTAATTTCAGTATCTATAATATGAATATTATCTTTATCTTCGCAGTATGCATCGGAGTGAGGAGACAATACCAAATCATGCTGGCCAACACTGAAGTTCCACCTATTCCAGTAAAAATTTATTCAATGCAATATTTATCAATGAATAACCATCATATAAATTTTGTATATTATTAAATTACTTTTCAAGACCGGTGCGTGGTTCAACAGCTCTTACGGTTTGTTGGAATCGTTGGACTATAAGTATATCTTGCTCGATATGAGACTCCCCATTGGTATTATTAGTACAACCATTAATTCCACATTCATATAATATTTTCCCTGTTGTACTTGAAACACCTATTACAGGGGAAATTTACATTCGTATTTCTAAAGTAAATATATGGGGTGGTTCTCCTGTCAGTGTGCACAAAGGGAATGCTGTCACCTAAACATCACAATGAACAGTTGTCTCCGCTGACAAGAGAATTGCCCAGTGTAATCTTTATTTTCCTAAACGCATTGCTCAAAATATTTACCATATGATTTCACTACCCTGCCACCGGAAAATACTAAACCATCTGAATATTGAAAAGATGAGTGTAATAATTGAGTTGCTGATATAGGCACTGCCTCTAAATTTTCCCCATCAAATTTGTATAATCCACCATTCAACGACGGAATTAAACGAACCCACTGTCCATTGTTATTCAACTGAAAATATAATTAGGCATGAAATTCAAAATATCAATGGAACCATATGGAATTGTATTGGAATATTACTTAGGATTATTTTAGTATTAATTATGATTCATTGCAATATTAAACCATTAAGTATATTCAATATTTCTATACTTCTCTCCGATGAATACTTGACGATAACATAGGCCCTTCGTTGAAGTCTAAGGTCCATTCTATCTTGCCACGATTATTAGCGTCTAAAGCAGATATCTTTCCGTCCAATGTACTCACAAATAATAGCCTGAGAAACCAAACAAATATATAATGTAACAACAATTAGAACACTACGCACAGTAAGTATTACATAGTTATCAACAAGTTGCGTAAAATAAAAAATAACTGTTACACGAAGTTTTTATCACTAAAATTAAAATCCTTTATCCATTGTAATTTATCATAAACTATTACAAGACACCATAAATGTTAATTCACCACTTCTATGGTTACCTCTATGGAATGTGGTTACTCAAAATCATTCGTGTTTTTTCGTCTTTGCACGAATATTTATCATCACTTTTTTTTGAACAGACAAGTGTACAATAATTATACGCTTTTATTTATTCGCTTAGTTTCGTACAAAAATTCGTAAAATTACAAATATATCGAAATAATTGAATCGATTATTCGTTGGATCATTAATCGCGTTCTAGGAAATTGCGCCAAATATTTTTCTATCGATTACCTGCGGGATGATTTTTGCTCGCAAAACGTCAACTGTTTTATATCGCCACTATCAATCAGCGGGAATGCAAAGAAAATTATAAATAATAAATGAAACCATAATCGCCCCCATAAATGTGTAACGGACATTTTTTACGAGCGAAGCGATGGATTAGTTAAATACAGCATTTTGTAATGCCCGTTACGTGGAGTGGCACGTACAAGCGTTTTTATCGCAATATTGGATTAAAATAAATAAAACATTTGTCGATCAACTCGCAACGACGAACCATGGTAGACTAAGAAATAGTAACAAAACATAGATTTTAGCGCCATCTAGTCTATGCTTTTTAGTCTGGCACGGCAAGTGCACATTTTGATAACGTACGAATATTTTACTTTTTTATCTTCGAATTCAACTGCTTGCAATTAATAATGGAATTAGAAATATTTCATCAATACGAAGAAATATTAATCTAATCTGTAACAATTCCGGGGGAAAGATTTTTCGCAATGTCACTTACATGCGCGTGCTGAAAAAAATGAAAAAAAAGAATGTAAATAATACAAAAACTATTATACGAATTAGTATAAATATAGGAATCGAAATAAGGTCGAAACCGTTTTTCTCTTTCGTTTCAAATACGATGCTTAAAGTTTAAGCGTTTAATAAGGTAAATTTATGGAAGAAATTCATACACTGCATACATTATAACATATACGATATAATGTTTAATACATTACGTCGATGATTTCTACGGTTTAAAACAAAAGACATCTATCGTTTGCGGTACTTCGGTGTATAGTAATCTTGAGAAACATTATCGATAAGTAGAGATAAATCATCAGCAAGTAAAAGTAAGGAATTCGAAATTGGAAAGAAAATATTATTATCATTTAAAAAACGTAATGCATCACAATTTGTTGCAGTTGCTCTCGTGCAATCATTTTAAATACTTCTATGAGATGTCGACAGGTGACAGTGCATGTCGACGTCGCGCAGAGACCCCTATACTTTTTCTACGTTACTGATGATTATGGCGAAGTTTGCCAGATGAATGTGAAGTGTCTCCGTAAAGAATATCATTGACGATTTTTGTCAAATAATTTTTGTCGAGGTAAGGGCACGTGACGCATAGAAATTCTAATTACACGCAGTGACGTTGGACGAATTTTTCGACGAGGATCACTGAGAGGGGAAAAAAAATAAAATAAAGCGTAACCGTTTATTTCTTCGAAATCGTGAGCCAATATCCGTTCTTTCCTCCAGCCATACCTGAAGTTACAATAATAGACTTGGCTGGAACCTGCAGCCTGATTAAATAAATAGTATTGTCTATCTCTTGAACTGCTCAACCAGCAGTAACCCAACTACCCTTCTGTCCGGCACAAATAGATTAAATCAGACGCAACGAAATTTTTTCCTGTTTTTATTAAGAGTGCTCGACACATAACCTTCTTGAGATTTTCTAGTTTGTGTGTGTGTGTTTTGTGAGTTTCTTTCCTTTCGTTGTGATATTGAACGAGATTTTTCTTTGGAAAAATAGTTCACTTCTGTATTTTATAATACATCGTGCGCGAAAAAATAGTATTTTTGGTATGCATTTTTACATAACTTGTGTCCATGCTTGTGGACGTATTATCCTTTTTTCCCCTTTTTTTTTATTGTTATTATTATTACGCGACAGCGATAATTGTATTCACGGTGTAAAGCGAACGAATAGTATGATTATTTTTAAGTATGAAATTTTATTCGAAAATGTTGTATGTTTTTGAATTTTTTGCAGTATATAAAAGCATGGAGGGTCAACAGTTTTGTTTACGATGGCACAATTTTCAAAACACGTTATTAAGTTCTCTTCCCAAATTATTGGATGGCGGTTATTTAACGGATGTCACGTTAAGCGCCGGTGGTAGACACATACACGCGCATAAAATTATACTCTCCGCTTGTAGTTACTACTTTAAAGAGTTATTTAAGGTATTCGACGCAGATTCCATGAACTGTTGAACAATATGTTTAATTTTTTTTTATTCTGTCGAATGGAACATAGAAGAATGATGCGCATAAATTTTTAGGATTTAAGTTCATTGCAACATCCTGTAATTGTATTGCCAGGAATGGAGTATGCAAATTTGTGTGCGCTAGTCACGTTCATGTATAACGGCGAAGTGAACATTTACCAAGAACAATTGCCCGCGCTATTGGCTATGGCAGACACATTGCACATTCGTGGATTGGCAGATATTGCTGGGGTAAGGATGTTAATCTATGTTTCTTTTTTTCTTCATTAATATTGCATAAACATATAGAGCAAAGGTCCTGCTAAACCATTTTGGATTGGTAAGTTGTTTAATCTAGTTAATCGCGTTACGAAGAATATTTTCTACTATTTCCTTGGAATGTATATTCTGAACTTTGGAATCTCGCACTACTGTCTGTTTCTTTGCCAAACTGTTCTACCAAACCTCTTCTATTAATGCTTTGTACAATAAAATGCATGGTCGCATTTTATGCATAAATCCTGTGCGATTAACTTTTCTTGAAATTCAGTACAGTGCCATAATATGTGAACAGTAAATTAGTAAGTAATGCTCCAAGAATTATAATATCAAAATTGAGAAAAAGATTATGGTTCAATATATAAAGGCTACTCAATTTTAATTTGTTTATAAACTATAATTTGCAGTACATATTTATCGTATATGGATATTCCATTATACAAGGGTTATTTATTAACATTATATATTGTTGTTTATTGCGTAATATAATAAGAACAGATAAACAGGATAATTTAATAAATTCCTTATCCGGTGAACCTTGTTTCAGTGTGAGTTATAAAACAACATACATAACAAAGCATGTATTTTTTCTTCAATCGCCTTAAACATTAGCAATTCCTTGCTGGTAATTGTTATTTCCATGTAACCTACTCTCCAAGCACATGTAGAGATGTATCTATATATATGTATCCACATATATATATTTACAAAATTACACTTTCACTTACGTTGATTTTTACCAGTATTAATACATTTTGTTAATTAAATTTAACAGAATATGTAGTAAGCATAGCTGATGTAATAATTCTTCATTCAATTTCATACTTATGATCTTTACTTCCTTTAATATTTTCACAAATCACAAGTCTATCTATTTTTATTTAAAATTAAAATTTCGATTTCGAAAATTCTACCAAAAAAAAAACTATTCAATTTGTTTCACTGAATTTATTCATTAACTAATTGCAGTAAAAGAAAAAGAACACTTTGAAAGTGATTTTTATAATGTAAAAAGATAAGAAAATAATTTCTCGAGCAAATCGCGTATTCGCTTTTCCCTTCTTTAATCTTTATATTATCCTCTGATCGTGTTGTTTTGTTCAGGTCACTTAAATACATTCACTGTCGTTCCTCCAAGAAGTATCACACGAAGGAATTACCTACTACACATATTATGTTCATGCGTGCATCGAAGGAACGATAATGAATATAAACGATATCCACGAGATCAAGATCGTTGTGTGTGTTGCAACTAAATGCAAGTGGATGCATCCCATGGAACCTTTCCCCATAGAATGAGTTTACAGGTATATCTAAAATAGCTTTTTCCAAGAATCTCTACACGACTAAACTTTCAGTAGAAACATTAGAACAGTTCGGTCTTTTATATAATGTGTATTTTTGCATTAAAATAATGCTTCAGATTTTAGTCAAGAGTGGCTATAACAAATGTTTAGAATTAATGTATACATACTAAACAGTCTTATCTTTAATAAGAACGGACAAGAAGGTCAATGCATGTCTTTCACGAAGTAACAAACTATTGTAAATACGCGAAAAACAAAAAAAAAGGATTATAGAAATACATTTGTAAAGTTCGAAGATTCAGCTTCATCTTCCTTACAATTATACATACAAGAATATGTATATTAAAACATTAAGTAAAGAATGTTGCGTTAAAAATTCTAGAAGAAAGATTCGCTAATGTATCACAATTACTAAACAATAATCTCAGAGGCTAGGTAGAACAGAAAATTCGATACGCTCGAACATTCAATATTAGAACACGAAAGATGAACCGTAGGAAGAAGCAAACGAAATATTATAGTAAACCAACCTTCTACCTTCATTTTTCAACTTTTAATTTTCGTCACTTGGTTTTTCCCTTCTCTTCTTTTTACAGAAAAATTCAAGACACGACAATGGATTGTACGTTCAACCATCACCCATACAACTCCAAGAGAAAACGTTAGGTGAGACACCGATAAAGAAAGAAAATAAAGACAATGTCTCAGGTGGTGGAGAGTCCTTGGAAACAGTTTTAGAAACGGAGCCAGCCGACAATATAGAAGAACCCTTTAACGATAAAGAAAGTATACCGTACTGCGTGAAGACCAAACCTTATTACTCCATTAATGCAAAGTTAAATCAAAGAGAAAAAATCAGTATTCCTTCGATTACCACTTCTACTAATAAATATACTGAGAAGGCATATTCAGAAAATAGTATGGACGAGGGTACGCATATAGTAGAGGATCAAATTACTCCAGTGGAAGATATGAAACCACCTCCAGTCTGGGACGCAAATTTCAAGTTTCTTACAAGCTCGGTGAGCGGTAGAACTTCGCAGAATTACAATAAATCTAGTGTCACTTGCCTTATCTGTGGAAAACAATTAAGTAACCAATACAATTTGCGGGTACACATGGAGACCCATAGTAATAGTTCGTATAGTTGTACGGCTTGTTCACACGTGTCGAGATCACGAGATGCACTTAGAAAACATGTTTCTTATAGACACCCGGTGGCCTCGCCACAAAAACGTTCAAGATACAGTACACCGAAACCATAGAAATGATTTTCCATATAGATACCTGGATTTATATCATGCCCTTGTTTTTCGGATACCTTCTGTCCAAAAGATATGTTGTGTTATTCAATTTGGCCTAAGTGCTTCATTAACTTATATAAAACCAAAAAAAAACTTACAAATGAAAATTGCAAAGTTATTGTTACGGATTTCCTGATTTTTTTGTTCATTATTTATTGCTAGATTGTAAGTAATAGATTTTTAATCAGAGAAGGAATTTCATCGGTATATGAAAATATTGTTTTGTTTTTTTTTTATTGCGAAGTTATTAAAATGCGTTCTTATTTAAGCCATACACTCTGCGCAATTACAAGATTACTCGCATCATCACAATTCAGTTTTGAAAAGGTCCATATAAAATTTGGTAATAAGAAAAAAAGGGGAAAGAATGAATTGAAAACGAAGCAGCATAATGACTTCTTCCCGATTCGTGTTATCCCGATGTTTTTAATTTAAAATTGAGCATTGCAGTTGAATATAAAAGTGAAATATTTTATTACACGAAAGAAGTAGAAGACAATTTAATATGGAAACTTATGTACCTCATCTTTTTAAGAAATATTCAGTACTAGACTGATTAAGTGTAAGGCAAGTTATAATAACGCCTCGATTATGTTGTTTTTAAATGTACAAATAACTTAATGAGTGATCACGTTCCTCGAGACCCTTAGTGTTCGAATTGTTACTGTTTTCTTGTTATCGTTACGCTGTTTTAATAAAGACAAAGTAGACATTTACCCCCTTTGATTTTTTTTTAGCTTTTTTGTTTCATATTTCTTATACAATCGCCCAGTGAAAATCGAAGAATCAAAAGACAGCCTGTATTATTCATTACGTTGTAAATATCTAAAAAATAACTGTAATATGTAAAAATGTTATTTATAATTGACGCTGCGCAAAAATGTAAAAACAATATTGTAGCAATTTTGTTTGTATATACTGTTGTGTGTTCGTTTTAAATATTTGAATATATCAAATGTAAAAGATTGTAATATATATATATATATATAGTCTGATTCATCTTATTCGGGAATCGTATTAAAAAATAATATACAATATTTGTTGACTACAAAATAAATAAAATGCATCGAAAATTAAGCTCTTTTAAAAAGAAGGAAAAGACACATCTTGCAAAATATTAATTATATCTTTTCTATACGCCATATTTTAGTATTGCAGTCCTGTCCGACTGAGATCAATGTTTCTTCATCCAACCAAACTAGACGAGTTATTTGGCTTTGAGGATGAGCATCTGAAACGAAAATATGTTTTTATGCTTACGAACACATCCTTCTCTTTTTTTCGTTCAATAATCAGAGTACAACAAGACTGTCGCCAATGAATATTTGCAAGGAACAATGAAATATGAGATATTTAACAGTCTGATATCAGTGCATCAGACAAGAACGCGATGACTTTTGAGTCACTTTTGGTCCGCACTAAACCATGACTGAATTGAAACTATTCGCGTATCAGATTACACTTTAACGACGGAACGCAGTGTTCTGTTCATGTCGCGCCAACGAGTACGAGCCAGAATCGACCCGGAGCCGTCGTGGAACTGTTAAATGCACTTACTTTTAATGATGGTATGTTTCGCTGGATTTGTTACGCTCCAAATAATAATGGTTGTATCGAGGCTACCGCTCGCTACCATCACTGAATTAGGACACCACGCTACGGAATTTACTCTTGCGTTATGGAAGCCCCATTCCCTATTGTGTGCAAGCTGTAAAAATATATTGCAATAATAAATTTTCAACTTACACGTCTTTGTTTATTTATGAACAATCACCTTTAAGCGAAAAAGCTCTACTCACCCTCTAAAAGTCCAACAAGCGTTTAAGAGGAGCAATTGTTACAAAAATATTTATATGAAATATATATACATATATAGACACGTACGCTAGCAATTTTTGCTAATGGCAGATAATTATAATATCACTCGTTAAAAGCATCAGACATAGTTCATAAATTTAACTACACAGCAGCATAGGTAAAATCGAAAAGCAGCTAATATTTTGTCTGCAACTTTGTACAAGCACTATGTATAGACTAAATATGTATTCCATGATTTTTTTTTTGTATACTACGCAGTATGAATGATTTTACCTTGTACTCTGGAACTGTGTACAGAACGACCTTGCGGTTCGTGTCGCACGCTACCAAATATTTATTGTCAGGACTGTATGCGACGTCTGTGACTGGACCTAGATGTTCTAACTCCAGTTTTGGAGATAAACTTGTACCTGACAGTGTATATATACGAACCTGAAATTATGTTAAAAGTTGTTGCATTATTATTTTCGTGATAACTTTCATAAATGAAAATATATATGCAATGAACGTACCGTATTATCTGATGTAGATCCTATAGCAACATTACCATCTTCCTGATTGATTGATACACAAGATGGTTCATAATCGATGGGTACAGTTGATACAGTCCGACCGTCTTGTGTAACAGTTATCTGAAACGTGAGAGTGTTATTAATTAATTGTGTCTATTAATTTGTAATGAAGTTACTTCATACTTTTACCTGTCGAACGGTAGCAATCACAACTACGTCCTTGTAAATATCCAAACCGCGTGGCTGAGAGTCCAACTTAATTGCAGCCGTATCTGTGTACGTGTTTGTATCGATATCGACCGATCTTAAAGTATCATCGATGCCAGCTGTGTAAAGTAAATTTTTCGCGGCTTTCATCCCGTTAATTTGATTACCATGGCCATGCCCCTGGACACGATCATTCTCGCCGGTTTTTGCATTCCAATTGGTAATATATCCGTCATGAGATCCAGTATAAATTGTACTTCTATCAGGACTCAGAGTTAATACTGTTATTGGTTTATTGTGACCCTACAAAAATATAGAAACATGTATGAAAAGAAACCATGCTGAGAAAGAGTATTTTTGTTAATCATCAATATTGTTACCTTTACTATTCTAATTGGTTTCGTTGGATTATCAACATCAAGGTAATTAATAAATCCACTCACAGACACGGATAACAAATGATTTCCTTGCCACAGGCAACTCACCTGAAAGAAAAAATTGTCTAGTTATATCAATTGTACTTTTATTGAGGGGGTACTTGTGTTTTGAATGGAGCTACTGATAATAAATGTATGACACACATAAGTTTCATATAAGCGACCCAGAAACTTTAACGCGTTAAAAACACAAATACCCCTTTAATCTTTTATCGTCTTAATTATTCTCCACTATTTATACTGTTGAAATGCGGAAAAATTGTATACTTGTTGATCATCCACCGTTGTTCCCATATTGAATTCACTAATTAACGAACGGGTTTCTACATCCCACAGTTTACATGTTTTATCGCCAGAAGCAGTTAATAGTTGTGTCCCATCTGGCTTCCAAGCAACCTATAGATTTAAGACACATTAATTCATTTTGTTTTCAATTAAACATATTCACGGATTGTTTATTCAGCATGAAATGTACTTACTCCGTATACTCCACCTTGGTGGGCGGGCGATCCTACTTCCCCGACTAAATCGGAGCTTGTGCCATCATAAATAAATACCTTTCCATCGAATCCAGCGGATGCAAATAAATTACCATTGGGCGAGTAACGCACAGCTTGAACGAATCGTGTATGCTCTTGCTTTGTCATTCTACGCGAATAAAGCATATTTATTATTTAAAACTCACATGCAATTTAAATGCATGTTACTTTCGAGTTACGTACTTAAATTTGAACGGCGGCCCTTCGAAAACTGCAATAGTATTGTCTTCGCTTCCGGTGATTAATCTGAACGGTCTGGAAGGTCTGAAGTCGCACGAATTAATGGACTTACTCTGGCCAGAAATTTCGCCTACAGATGTACCGGTCTCCGCCATAAAGACATGGCCAAATCTAAAGTAACATATGAATATAAAAGCGATTACCAAAGCCAAAACTATACTGAATCCACGTTGTACTATTTACCTCTCTCTGCCTTCTCCAACTACAACCATACGCTGATTATCAGGTGACCATGCTATATCCTTAATGGGCCCTCCGATAGGATGAAATTCATTTTTCAAAATGTGTTCTTTATTCACCGTGTCCCAAATGCGTACTTTTCCTGATTGGTCTGTAACAAAAAAGTTAAGTACACCTCATACGTTTATATATTTATGAACATGCATATAATTTCACGTACCACCCGATGCTATATAAAATCCGCTCGGGGAATACTTGGCAACATTGACCGCACATGAATGTTCAGTATAAATATCCGCAATAGCAGGATTCTGGAAATTAAATTGATCTTTAATAAGACGTTTCTCACGCAGAAGACATACTAAATAATAAAAATGTTATTAGGATACTCACATCGATGTTTCTAATGATTACGCTGTTACCATTGGTGTATACAAAATTCTTCCCTTTAGGATCAGCTCCTAAGACAAGGGGTTGACCTCTTTGTGTTCTGGGTAACGTAGCGAATATGTATTCTGGAATAATATATATTAAATAATATCGTTTTGGATAATATCTTTTAAAAGAAGAATGTTATATAAAATATTTGGTGTAATAATATCTGAAGAATGGCATTGTGCAATAGTCGGTCTCCCAACTGGAACCAAAATATACTTCCTTGATACATTGGCAAAAGTCCAGTGTGCAATATATCAAATTATTTCGAGCATGGTAACTGTACGTTGGCCTCGGATTGCAAATACTTATATACAACATTTGCTCGAAAATTGGCTTGCAATTAAAATTTAATTAGCACAATCAGATATAGTTATAAGTTCTATATAAAATACTGTACAACGATTATTTTCGAATTATTTGTGTGGCCAGAATACTTCGTAAAACTTAAAAAATCTATTCTCTTCCTTAAAGCGAGCAATAATCGCCTTAGTGTATAAAAACTTAATCGCGCATCAAATTTTGTAATCGTGCTGTATTAACAAAATTGTCTTCCTTCGCGATATCATAAATACTTTTGTTCCATTTCACATCGAATCTAATTGTACGTTATATTCGATCTGACAAGCAAGTCTAATCGCAATAACGTAGATAAGAGAAGTCTATTTTAAGAAGGTGCAACATTGGAAGCTATGTTAATAAAAAGAATCCGTTCGGCAAAATTGACAAAAGTAGAAATTATAAGTATCATTTATAAACTGGATAATATTACGCATATTGTCTATATAATGTAAATTGAATTAATTGCTTCAGGTGTAACGTGTCATCACACCACGTATGTGAATCACCGATGCATTTGAAGTGTTATGATTCGGCTAAAGATAAGCGACCGGAAAATCGGAAAGTTCGATATTCACGGAAAATAAATGGCAATAAAACGCCGGAAGAGCGAAAAATGTATTCAGAATAGCTACGTGACACTTACTTGTTTCATAGGACATTTTTATTCTCTTTATTTCTTTTAAATAATACTTGAAAAAAAACTCAACAACAGGAATCGGTTCAATGCCTTCTTCGTATCTTGCACTGCCACCCCCCCCGCGAACACTGTCCACCAAAATACTTGTTCCGCCCTTGCCTTATTTAGCCGAACCATCGATCATGAGTAAATAAGATGCGTGAATGACTATCTAGCTGGAGAAACCTAAAGTCTCGTTTCCACATGGAAAAAGTAGAGTTGCTATCAGTAGGTAAAAATGTAACATTCACGACGAGTTACACCATGGACGAGATATAACAATAGACCACCGACGTGATTAGAGGCTCGATATCATTTCCACGTTACTAAAAACGTTACCGAAACATTATTATATCTCAATTTTTGGCGGTGCCGTTAAAATTAAATTTCTCGGAAATGACTTGAAATTCCAGGAATTTCTGAGGTTCAGATCCTGCTATTTCTTTTATCCGAAACCTATGCTTGAGGTGTCCGAACCTCAGCAATTTCTCGAATTCGCGTCATTAGGAATAAGGAAATTAATCCTCCTGTAAATTTTCGTTTCTCTTTTTCAAATATCACATTTTATTTGAATGCATTGATATATATATTTTGAAAAATATTTACAACAACCAATTGCTCATTTTGTTGCTTTAGTACGAAACTGATGACGAATTTTACAAATGTTTATGAATAGTTTTATGCAAAAGGTATACTATTATATTATAGTTACATTGTATCTATATACAAAATAATGGATGCCTTATATTTACGAAAAGCAATTCTGGCTGGCATCCACAAGTATCACGTGCAGTATGCACATACAAATTTCGTAACTGTACACAACTGCAATAAGAAATTTTACAATCTATCAAGTACCAGAAAAACTCAGATTATATACGCATTATACAATACGATATTTCTTCATTGTTGTAAATTCGATTTCATAATTGCAATAAATTCAGCATGATCCCAGTCAGCAAATCCTGCATAGCAGGTTCTGCCGCATTCCTGTTAGTATGTTTTTCTAAACAGAATGGCTACAGATTGGATGCAGGACCCGTTGAATTCAGCTATGCTAGCAGATTGGCAGCAAAAACATTGCAAAACCTGCTAGAGCAGATTCGGCGATAAAAACCGTGCAGATTCTGTTCTTGATCTGCTCGGTTCTTGCCACCAATAAACTATTTGATTCTGTTTGCGGAACCCAAGACAAATGGCGACACAAATGGCTATGGATTTGTAGACCAGTTCTGTCGCTGTCTCCAGCCAATTTCCTGCCAATCTGCACGCAGATGGTTGTCTGGGATACTTGGAAAAAATAGAAAACTAAGAATAATGCAAATGCGAACGCTATTATATACATGAAAATGTACTCTGCTAACGTTACATTACATGAGTTTTGTACGTACATTCGTGCAGCATGAAAAATAACAAATTTTCAGCGAGGTAAGTTCCTTTGTGTCACAAAGACACACGCCTTAAGAAACAAGAAAATAAAAAGCGTAACTGAGACATTGGCAGAACCCCATATAACAAAAAGACTCGTCCATTTTCATGCTTTTTTTGGTCTCTAAATTACAGTGTAACTATGAATGAAATTGTAAATGTAATTAGCAAATGTTAATTTTACGAATGAAGAAATAAATAATAAATTAAATGGGTAGCATCATATGATTCAAGATATTCATGGTCGGCAATTTTTTTATATACGAAAACGTAATGCAAAATTGTAACAAAATATATGCGATTAAAATTAAAGGGTTTCTCGAAATATTCATACGAAATATATAGTATTACTGTAAAGTAATGGAAGAAAAGTAAACGAATATACTGCCGACCAATCGTCAATGTGCGTCGTAACGAAGTGAAGAACCCAAGTGCTGGTCTTAATTTTTAGTGAGCTTTTAATAATAGATTTGGTAACCCGAGTTCACAAGCTATAAATAATATCAAAGCCCTTGAAATAAAACCAAAACTTAGATCGCCCTCCTGCTACGCGGTCCTACCTACTCTAAATTCTATATTATATTCTCGAATAAAATGGGCATGGTTATTCACGTTCATGAAATGTACAAATATGATATGCAAAGCAGTCTTTGAAACTCACCACCACAAAACTCTACGAAATTATTATTATCGAACGTTTTGTTCACGACTAATTAGAAATATTAAAAAATATCACTCATTGTTCTTTCTACATGCATAGAATATCTATGCGTTCTAATCAATTTCCTCAGAGCGAACAAACGTTTTAGCAACTGTATCTTGTACCAAAAGTTAATCTCCAACTATCACCTACAGCAAACAACAATTCTTATTGCTATCTATATTATGAAAGACCAGTTTTCCACCGCAATCTACTACTGTACATACATACTTAATGAAACAGATACGATGAAACCATTTACAAATTGGCTGGGTACAAATTGATCCCTTTCAATATGATCCTAATCCAGATACATCGGAATTACGATCTCATAACAAATAGATCTGCAATAAATTGCACCTGGCGACGTATATCGGACAAGAACAACTTTCTATACGACTTTAACAGATCTCCAGTACCCTCAGAATACATTCGAACGTTTACTACACATCTAATATCTATCTGTTTGGAGTTTCAGATTTTACCCAAAGAAGCGTCGACTTTCATTGACCGATTCATTTTCTCGTTGCTTCTACCAATTTCAACGGCATCCAGCAAATTTTACAGCTGCTCACGATTGGACTATTTTTTAGTCCTCCATCGTTGGCTAAAAACGTTCCAACGTTTCCTTCTAATATTCTCCTCAATAGTAACGCATTTTATGCTTCGCAATAACTTCCTGGAGCAATCGTCTTTTAAACGTTGGATAAACGTTTCTGCGACGAACTGGTTCTTCGTAATGTCGACGATGATTCTTGGTCTCTGTGAATATGTTTCCCTTGGAAAATTTCTCGTAGAAGCCGTTTCGTTCCGCTTTGATCTCTTCGATCGAAGGTACTCGAGAGTATTTGAATTCTTCGATGTCCTCGTCTTGCGGCATTGGACGCGAGGCGTCTTCCGGAACCGGTCGGCCATCCGGATATACTCGAATTACCATTGGTCCAACGAGATAGGGACCAGTGTGTTCTGAGGATGGTCGAATATAATCAGGCGCTGCCACTGTCTCTTCACCTATGCCGTTTGAGTCTTTATCACTGGCGGCTGAAAGGTAAAGAAGAAATAAATGACTAAATCCATATCAATAATCCATCATTTATTTTGTTATTTACTGTTACTTTAGCTTCATTTATATTTTTGTATATATCTTTTTGTTGTTTCAACTACCTTTCATTTATTTATTACTATTTCGGTTTTAATTATGACCTGTTTGTTTATTAGTTTCTTTTTCTACCGATTAATGGCGAAAATGTTTTTAAAGTGAAGCTGAAGTAACGTCGAATATAATGAGTGGAAGATTTTGGCCATTGCAAATGATATGTTTTCCTATCCCGTGACGTCCAATACATATCCGCAGACGGTTAAAAAGACCGGTAACAAGTTTCCCGTGATTATACTTTCAAATTTCTCTCAGCTATTCTCTCGCGTGCCACGGCAACGGAGGAGGAAACTCGAAATGGCCTTCAACGACCTTCCAATCTTAGGGTCCTTGTACTCGTTATCGAGCCAAACTGCGAAGAACTTTTTACGACCTTTACAATCACACACGTACAGGTATTTCTCGGAACTTAAGCTCAAGAAAAAAGAAGATATTTTATACACCAGTAGGTCAACAGACAATTGATCGAATCATTTATCATTTCTGAAGGTAAAATTCGTCTCCACACTAATTCACATTACCTGTCGATTGTTGATGTCGACGAAAAAAAGATGAGATGAAGAAAAAATAAAACCCGAAGCTATTGAGGATTTAAGTAGCTGAACTTATAATAACGCAAAGCAGTCGTTACATTGAAATGTAAATGATCTATGTCGTCTTGATCGTGTTAATAAATGAATGTGTAAATTATCCAATTAAGCAAATGTGGTGGAAAAAAAAGATCTGAAACTTTGGTCAGAGGATCAACAAACACCTTCATTAATAACGAGACATTTACATCAATACCGCATAACAACGTTAATGATAATGGACGTGTATTCGTTTCGCATGATAGTACTATCATTGCTTGCAAACACAATTAACGCTACGTAACATATTCGTGTAAATCTATACTATGCCATGGAAATTATTTCTACGTTGACAGATCTTTTACGCGACCTCCGTCTTATGATAATTTCGCGTCTAATATTTTCGCGCTGTGCCTGTCTTGTTATTGCTTCCTACTTCCGTCAGGTTGCTGTCGGTCAACGTTTCTCTGCAAGGACTTTCCTTAAGGGACGTGCAGGAATGCGAACGACCGAACAAACCATTTCTCTTTAACGTATTCTATTTGCAGAAACAATTAACATTTACCGCGACCTCCCGATTGCTTACTACGATAGAAGAGTCGAACAGAAGAGTAAACGGTACATTTAGAATGAAACTGTTTCGTTTAAACGTTTGATGATCAATTGTAACATATTAGAACACTTGAAAAGGGTAATACAAGTTGTACTTAATATAAGTACATAATACTCAAATTGAGGCGAAATTATAGCGTTTCTGTGAATCTTTGGCGAAAGCATTTCTTTGAACAACTTTAATTGTCAATATCTAGCAAACTGAACGGCTTTAGTCATCTAACAATTTTATCTCCAATGTCCCCCTACAAAAACATTATTTGCCGAAATATTAATGTACTATAATTTACTTCTTCTTCTACTAATTTCTTTTTTGTGTCCAATGATCGTGCCCTAGTCAACAAAGGCCTATCGACTCATTCATGAACTCAATCGGTTCAAATCGAATATTAACAATCGAACAAAATTTTTGCTGCGATTTAGAGGTTTACGAAGAGTCCCGCGTGGAGAGCGTTGAAAAAAAGAAGTTGTCGAACATCGGTTCACTCGTTCAGATGATCGAGTGAAAGTGCAGTAAAGGAGCCTGGTCGAATTGAAAAGAAGCGTTCTGCTATCAAACGCGATCTCGTTCGGTCGAAGAAAAAAAGAAAGAAGAAAAAAAAGAAGACTTTCTAGTGGAACGTGCGAGATTGAGACGGCGCTCGAGAACTTTCTCGCAACGCCATTTGTTTTCCTTCGTTTCGGGTCAGCCGGGTGAAACGTGGGCATCCAATACTAAACAGTCCCTTCTAGAGATCTTTCATTTCCTTTCATTCCTTTCTATCCATTGTATTCCGTACGACTTCGATTTTCACGGTTAATGTAAAGGTCAATTGGAATTCCTCGGATGCTACACCTTTCCCGACTAATATGCCGCCCGGCAGGCTTAACTGGTTTGTGTACGAGTTTCATTCGTTCGTTTTTTTCTTCCCTGTTTTTTAGTCGATTAGAACTTTCACTTGCATTAATGAACATCATACGGCAAACTAAGACGGTATTCGAATGAGTCAACATGACGTTGACGCTTGTTAAATGACATATTACGAGTCAAGATAACGATTCTAAAAATGTAATTGAAATCTTTAAACTGGATTGATGATTTTGTATGATAGTTCGAATGGCTTGGATGCATACCTAATGAATCAGTTCCGGTGGTGAAGTAAGATTCGTTCGATTCGTATCCGAATCTGGCATTATATCCGTTTTTCACCATGGCGCGCCAAACTACGAATAGAGGAGTAAAATTAAATTTGCATATTTTTAATTGAATATGTAACATTTTTTTTTATATAGTAGAACTTTTTGTCTTACTCATTTCTTTTGCGCCACGCTGATACGGATCCAATTTATCCAAAACGTTATCGTCCATACTAGCCAAACTCCGGACGCCGGAAACTAATAAATTTTTATTACAGTCCGGCATCGAGGAATCCACACAGAATTTGGCCACCTGCTGGCTGAACACTTTGAATAAGTGGCTCATCTGGAAAAATAAATACAATCGTTGTAAGCTGCTTTCGTGAAGATATATCCCATTCAAGTCAACATTAAAAACATAAGTATTTAGTTCCGTGAAAATAATTCAAATAAATTTTGATTCGATAATCGCGAATTGTTGAAATTTATTTTCTAGTTCTAGTATTTATACACAGTTTTCTATGCTATTCCTCAATATATTGTATTCTGCATTATGAACAGAACAATTAAATATCGATAATGTGCATACGTTTAATTTTTTCTTTCTTTGTCATGCGTTGATCATCGCGAAAGTTATTTTCCATTTCGTGTATGGATAAATGCATTCCGCGCGCGTCCGGTGAAACTCGACAATGTGTAACACACGGGATATCGGACAGGGCAGTTATAGCCGACAAATATATATGCGCGTCGCAGCCTGTCGTACATCACGTATCGGGCTTTGATTGCGATACAGGCCTTTTTTCTTTTTTTTTTTCGTCACGAGAAATTCTGTCCGCAGCGCGAAACATGCCCCCGTTCGTGTACGTCTCTGCGTAAAACGTAATGATCGATGTCCACACACTTTTGGCTCCATCTATGGCGGTTGGATTACGCGTATATTCGACCTTAGAATTTCTAATGATACTTCTGTAACACGCGTTTCGACCCCCTTGAAATATCATATACCGATACTGGATACACAACTTCGATAAATACAGGGGTGTTAGCTAATCTGTTTGCGTAACAGTTACAATTTTGTAATGAATCGATCTTGCTTGAATTTTAATTCTCCACGTTCATCGTCACTTCCAAGGCGACACTTTACTTGGAAATTAATCGTTTATCAATGCTATGCATTTTTCTATGAATTTCTATATGTAGTGTAAGTATTTTAGTCGATTTAGAAAATATATATTTGGATGCAAATATGTATTCCGTTGGTGGCCTACATAGAAACGCTGCGTGATCGATGGCGGATCATTGTGCTATCTCCTAAAAGATTCCGGAAATAAGAGAAAGTCTAATTGGATGGTAGGACTCCTCGATGAATAATTAACGCTGAACAAATTATGGTCTTGCATCTGCCTTTGCATAAAGACAACTTTTATACGAATGTCGATTTTGAAAATCTACCATAATCTAAAAGATATTTTTAATGGATTCGTTAATAGCACATGCAAGTTGAGTTTAACCGCAGGGAAAAAGTATTTGCGTTCTTGAACTTCAACTTACGTCAAATCACTTTTACCAAGAAGTCGCGACTATATTATTTTCGGCGCACGTAATTCGATGAAATGTTTTCCATGCTTTCTTCGTTTACCAAAGTTGTCGCACGTATGGTTGATTAGAGAACCAAAAGCCACTTAATCACGTCAAATTAAAATTTCACAACAACCGAAAGCAATTTTAATATTAATATCCTCGAATATCGAATCGAATGAATTATTTATATTTTGCTTCGATACATTATAAAACGTACATAAAAGTAGTCGAATATTAAATATTTTGACTAAATATTTAATTTCACTATCTTCCGCCATTGAATTGGTCGCGTTCCAATTACATTTTTCTTTATGTTTTATTTGTACCTTCGGGAGGAGAAAACCGTGGTTCAAGCATACTAGGATCATTGAACGCAAACTGTTGCGTCTGAGACCGTTTCTATAAAAAAAGAAAAGTAACGCAAGAAGGAGGGCCCAATGTCGCGAGAAAAGTCAACGTCCGAGACGCGCCCGCGCAATTACACCCGACCGGACTGCACAAGTGCAAAGGGAGAGCATCTTCAGCGAAAGCACATGATTATGTTCAGTGAAAATCAGCTTTTAGTGATATCATACGTATATTATCGGTGTTACGCAGATCGCATAACATTACATTCTTCGTTGATTAAGACCGTGATCATTGCTCATATGCAAGGTCCACGGGAAATGCTTTAACTACACCTCGCAGAATAGATACAAACTGGAAAAACGAATAGTAACATAATTTTCAATGCTTCTTTGTTATTAGAATAATAATTAAAAATTGAATTGGCTTGTAATTGTAATATGTATAAAATGAATTGCGGAAAACAGGAGAAGAGAATTTTGAGTAAATTATAATAATAATTAATCTAAATCTTGAGTGTTATCACAGGCTGTATTTGAATATAATAAGTTAGAGAAACATAAACTTACTTTCTCATCCCGCGAGAGGAATTCCCACATGGGTATCGCAGAAGCAGTGACACTCAGGGCATGGCATCCGAGTATCAGGAAAACGGCGAACAGCACAAATGTTCTCAGATTCTTCATTTTTGCTGTGTCACTTTACTTCGATAGTCTATAACAGGCACACTTCGTACACGTATCTATAATCTAACGTGTACAATGTATCACACGAATTATTACTCGAATATTAAGGAGAAACTAATATTCGTGCAATATAAACATTCAGCGATATCACTGTTCTCTTTGCTGTTATTAATGCCGATTACTCGTGAGACGAATCTTGAAATAGAAATTATTTCTTAACTAATCAAGTACGAAGAATATGTACGTGTAGTGGATGAAATTCACGTGGAATCGAATAAATGTATATCATCAGACAATCTATACTCCTCGAATTGTCTGTTCAAACTGGCTGGATTTCCTTCGTTACCCGGTTATATGTTCGTATGCCAGTGACGTCTACGCAGAACCGGGACCCCCACTCCACCTTTCAAGAACAGAGTCCACTACTTGTCCCATAGTGTTTACGTATTTCCAGGATGTCCCCCAATAAATAGAAACTACCACGGGACAAAACTATGTTTTTCTTCTTTTTATTTCTTACTAATCGCGTAGTAAACCTCGTCCATGCCCACGATACCCACTCGATTATTTAGTATAATAATACTGGATAGACGCAAATAATTACGTCAATCCCTTCATTACTACCATTTAACGAATTGAACTGCGTGTGGCGCGCAATTTTAAAGGAGTACGTGATTGCAATAAATGTATACCGACAGAATCAATTGAAGACACGTTTGCAACGGTACACGTCCAACACTGCGCAGTAGAATGTGTATGTAATTGGAACGATATCAATTTTTTAAATGTATAGATTACTGGATTTTCAGATTTGAACTGAAAACGGAAAATGAAGAACAATCATTTCCAGATTATTAGGCGGATTTATTCTGTATTGGCATTAATAGTATGTTTTCTAAAATGTTTATAACGATATACATATATATGTATATGATTTATTTTAGCATACAAAATATGCGGCTAGCCAAGGATCTACGTGGCGTAGGTCAATGATCGAACTATAAATCAATATCCGTCGAGAAATGCCTCCCGCCAGTTAACGGCGTAATTTCTTGGAATTTTGACGCAGAAGAAAGTGTGATTCGACAGAAACGATTCTTCTCCTTTTACGTCATAGAATGAAAATCCATATTTGAATTTATGACATTCCGGGAGCTACGATTAAACTTGCGTAAATCTAAAAGTACAAATTGATTGACTACTTACGAATACATGATGAACATATACACGTGCGTACGCACGTACCAAAGTATCAAGCAATTGTAATACTTGTATACACACCCACGAATACAATTGAAAAGGTACGCTAAAGAAATATTAATTACGATCACACACCAATTGTATACCTCAGCACGTGCCAAACAATAACAATTATCCTTTTACTATGTGATCACGAGACAAGACACACGCGGTATAATTGTACCGCCATTGCTGAAAAATAATTTCTATTCAACGCGGCGTAAAATGGCGGGCAATTTGAAGAGCGCAAATGAAAACCGCAGGAAAAAAAATTGTGTATCGTATAGCAAACAGTGGCGATGACACTTTTCTATGACGACGACGAGCGTGACAAGACAAACACCGCAAGCTCACTTTCACGCATGAATTGACATCGGTGCAGGTGTCGCCGTGAAATACGGAACCTTGACATACGTGTTATTATTCGTACACCTAACACTGCGCCAACAATGCGAATACGTGTCTGTTACCGCAAGCAATATCGCTTCAGGTAATCTCGACTATCCCGTAGACTCGTTGCACATTTAACAGTCAGCGTACAGTCATCCGACTATTATGTCATTTGGATCCTACAAGAATAGATCTATGCCAGGGGTTCTCAAATTATACGTCACGATTCACTTTGACAATAAGTGTTCGCTTTAAATGACTTTTCCGTGTGTAAAAATAAAATAACTCTATCCTGTGGTAATTTTAAGTCCTGCAAAAACGAGTAAGACAAAAGTCAACGTGGAAAATATTTCTCTCGTAATCGTTCAATACTATTTTGTTACTCGTTTTAATTGATGAATGTGAACCACAGATGCAGTGTTTCGTGACACACGCAACGATATATCATTTATCTTCGATCGACGAATCAATTCTGAAGCCACGAACGTAACGAAGTTGCGATGAATTTGTTTGAAATCGAACGTCCTTAGAAAAGTCGTGTATGGTGATTGACCGACATACATACATACATAGCGTTCTTGTTCCACTTTCCAAATCGATCGATCGTGGCGTACGATCTAGAATAGCCGTATGCTCACGAAACCTCTACGACTTTGATCCATGAAAGTCTCATGAACCTAAGTAATTTCCACTAAGCTACGTTTTACGGAGCAGCAGTGGATAATTACGCAAACTGTGTCAAGGGTGGCCATGATAAAACGTGATTGATTTTTAATCAATCGGCTGCATTCTGCCAATTGTATCCTTTATTTGAGTCTATGCTGAATGAGAAAAGCTATATAAAAAAATGAGATACAATATGAATTGATCATCTAAAAATTATAAAATAACTTGCAAGCTGTTTTACTCTACGTAACCTCACACATTTTCCGCATTCTTTGCTAAATATATAAGGCAACTATTCCACGCTGGGAAACAATCTATGTAATGTCCGTCATCAGCACAATTATTATGCTACTACGATGTTGATCGCAGGGGTTTGAGAATCACTGTATTATATAAAAATAGCATGCGTTTTTTTATCCTCCTTTTACTTAATCTTAATCAGCGATGTCCGCACTTTTAAACGATGATAAGAAATCATAAACAGCTAGTAAAGTTTGTTATAATGAATTATTGATATAAACTCGCACGCATTTCAACATATAAATATATAATAAAAATCGATTAATGTGTTTTATCATTATCTACAACAAGAAATAAGGAGAATTATATTTGTATAAGAATTCACGTTTCTTTGATAATAAACTCGTGCAGTGATGCTTGGCAAACGTATTTCTTCTTCCGTGAACCGTGAAGTTACTTACAATTGTTAAAAATGCATCCAGCGTTTTGGTTTCCGTTTAGATATAAAACCATTCGAATGGAAATGTACATTTCATTGGATTAACCAGTAAACTTCAGTTCGTTATCTTTAAATCTTCTAAAGAAGACGATGTGATTTATCCATTGAAAAATGTACCCCAAAAATCCACGATATATTTTGGTTATCATAAAGAAATGTAATATATTAAAGTTTGAAATAAAGAATGAATAGCGTAGTATAACCCAAAAGTTCTGAAAATCGCTTCCCCTTTTCATGGCAAGCATTCGGATAATCATCGGAGATCGACCACTATAGAATACATTCCAGTTGACGTAATAGCCACCGGATGCTTAGCGCTCCCTTGATAAGTAAGTTGCGGTTATATCCGTTTAAATATTTGAAGAATTTAATATCACACTGACGCGATGCTTCTGTATGTAACACAGATCATAATTTGAATATTCACATAAGTTTTTAATTGTTGCGATCGTTGCAATGAAAGACATGCATTTTAATTTCATTAACCTCCATGTCATGATTTTCCGTATTCATTGAATTCCCCGTGAATGAATGTACACCGCTATGTAGGCCGGTAGTCGATCGAAGGGAACCTACATTCAACACGTTTCGGGTGCCTTATTCAGCGTCGGATTCAAGGCAATTTCACTTAACTTCCGTGTGACGCACACGGCAACGGAATTCGGAGGCTCTTGAAAAATGTCCACCATAGACGTTTTCGATAGATATCAAAAATTTCCACGAAGCCCATCTACGTAATTGCAAGCTGAAAAAAATCCGCAATTTACGAAACGCTGCTCGAAAGGGGAACAGCAAAACATCCGGTTACAACTGATATAACTGATGTGTTATTCGGAAAGAAAAGAAGAATGATGTATGATGTTTTACACTGCGTTATTATTTTTTGTACCCTTCGTTAAGTTTCTCATAAATCCAATTATGTTATTCGACGTTTTTTTTCTTGATTGGAAAGCTCGCGCCTAAACGAACCAGGATTTTATCGAATAAAGAAATGATTATTTTTTGTCGATACCAGTAATCGTTGGAAGTGCGCAAGTGAATGAGGCAGAGTTTGATGAATAGAATGACACATTAAAGGCTACCGTTTCCGCTAACGTTACATCTCAGTCGGGAAAATGATGCTACGAAAATATAGACTTATGTCATTTTTCAGCTGCGTAAATATCGTGTTAAGTTGCGGAATAAAAAAAGAAATTGGCATGCAAACGCTTAGCGGTGCAGTATTGCGAAATGACACCACGCAATATTAAATGAGTTACGATTTGTTGTCGGTAACGGTGTCAGTGGGCAGGATGATTATACATATTCCTGAAATTTTTCGGCGCGCGGAGTGACGCGAAAACACGGCGCCAGTGTGGAATGCAGAACTACCGCCTACGGAACAGTGTTACGATTGATTAATGAGTGCCGGTGTACAGCTGAAAATTCCTGAGGATTGGCACGACGCGTCGTTCTCTATATGGCACGTTGTTAGAGGATGAGTTGAATTTATCAAGCAGAAGTCTACATGCTCATCATCGGGATGCAATTACATGTTTTTATAGGAATTCCTTGTTCAGCCTCTGAAGGTTGTCGCGAGACTATCGTGTATCATAAATTATTGTGAAACGAAGTCGCTGCATACAAAGAAACAATTTATTGCTTTGTATGTGAGAAAAAAAATCTAGTTCCCCATCGATATGAATTTTAATAATGTATATTCGTCATTTACGCACGGTCTAACCTTCCCTATGAAACACCAAATAGACACTTTATGCTAAACACGCGTATAATACCCCATTAAATCAATTTAATGAAATCGTTTCGAAATTAGTTATTTGTATGTGAGATCTGTTCTTCGTTTCGTAAATAATCATTTATCATAGGTTGATTGAAGCCAAGGATCATCTGTTAGCATCAATTGGCGGTAATAATTTTACAATATCGATTAGATACTTCGTTAATTATATACGGTACGGTAATTAGCAAAGAAATAAATGAGATTGGAATATCTGTATAGAATGATTTTACGTATTCCACATTTTTTTCTTTCATTGCATTTGCTTTATCATTGTGCTATTAATTAAAGAGGGAACTAATGGAAGATAAAGTAGTACTCAAGTATTAAATCGATATTTACATAGGAGTGCAATAAATTTTGTCTTAAACTTTGAACTCCCCAGTTATGTGCCACCCGTAGTTATACCTACGTCAATCTCATTTACAGTTTTATTCCGAATTCAGGAAATTCCAAGTATGTATCCGTTTCGTCGTGAGAAAATATTTTATTCAGTACTAAGAGATGTCCAACGGCAGCAACGTAGAAATCTTATTTTTAATTTTAATTTTTAAAAAAAAAATTAATTGTTGTTAATTGTTCCCACAGATTGTTATATTAATTTTCAGGCAAAAAATGTGTGCAACTATAAATAACAAGATATATTAAAATAAACTTACTTAAAGCACAATCTTACGATATATTTAATGTCATGAAATTATTATAAAAATTTTTAACGAAATTTTGTTCCCTCACTGTGCATACATTTCTACTAACATTTGGTTTTAAACCGCGTAAAAATTTGCATGAAAAACTCAATTGCACAATTCAAAAAAAATTGCGAGGTAGACATTTTTGACAGGACATATGGGGGCGTATAATCAATTCGCATATTTTTTGAAGAACAGGAAATAGTTAATGTAAACGGTGAAACATCTACGCGCGAAATATAATTAAATGCAATTTAAAACTAGTTTAATAGTTTTGGGTACGAGTAAACTTCTTCATTTTCGATGTATTCATTCTGTGACGTCAATGTGAGGAATATTGAAAAGCCGTAAAATGTTAAGTCGGCGCCGTTTAGTCGGGCAACGAATTGGTTTCAGTGTGGATGTACGATTAGGGATTCAAATGTCTGCTTTCGAAAGTCTGAGACAGAAGTTCGGCGTTTACATGCTTTTTTTTATTGTACCGTAGTGAAGACGCATATCCTATTAATTGGAATGCCATTCACGCGGTTTTTTTGATTTCAATCATATGATATACGAACACCGAAAGTAGAAAATTATAATTATAAAAAAAAACACGTTTTTTTTATACAATATAGAGAAATAGGTAAAATATAAGAAGTGTTAAGATTATTGTTACTATTCTTGCATTTCCAACGTCGCTTCTGATTATTTATAAAATATCTCAAAATGCTACGGTTCACGTGTCATTGGTGATTCTTTTAAGCTTAATCAAATACATACATAAGATGTGAACGATCGACGAACGATAACAAGCAGGCGCCAGTCGTCTCCACTGTATGTCGCACGTCGGAAGGAATTTATTACAGACCATAATGTAAAACTACTTTAAAATTCTATGGACATTCCAATACGTTGTTCAGTAATATAAAGGATACAGTAAAAATCGAATTGTAAAAAAGTTGCTTCAGTGGAAAGTTACTCGAGGAAAAGAAACTCATTTTTACGTCTATTATAATGGAAATGTGAAATAATTGCCGACACGTTTCAAAATACAAAAATATATTTGACGTTGTTTCAGTGTTAGAAAATTAACAAGTTCAATACATATAAAAAGTACTCATACGTCGTGTTGACTTTAAAACGAATAGAATGTTTAACAATAGGCTCGTATAGTTTTATTACTGTATTAACGTCCAAAGGCATGATGTGTTTGATGTGCTGTGAAATAAACATACGACGCATTTAGGGTATATAAAAACCAGGGTACTTTAACAGTTTCAATAGACTCACGTTTGTAAAATTTATTGAAGTTTAAACCCGGCAAAATAGATTTAACTTTATCCATAACAGTAGCATTCGATGCCACAGCAGCATTCGTATTCCATATCTGAAAGAAACAGAGGAACAAATTTTCTAGTGTAACTCACACCTTCATTGCAACTGAATAACATTACATATTTTTAAATTATTACTTGAATAACATCTTCCCTTTCTTTAAGGGTAACAGTTACACCACAAATATCATCATTCTCAGCCATGCATTCAGCAAATTGCTCCCCAATAGCTGCCAGCACTATTTCCTTCCAAACTCTATCCTAAAAATCATAAGATTATGATGGATCTATTTAAATCTTAAGAGATCAGTTAAAATTATCCACACTAACGGTATCAGATTTATGGCATTTTAATCTCCATGTACCACCATTTCGATTCGCATGTTCTTCCCATAGTGGATATCTTTCGTCTCTCATCAAATGATAGCTATGTTTAAGCTGCGATAGAAACAATATATTCATGTACAATAGGTTTCTATTAATGTAAAAATGTATTGTAAGATATATGTTTACCTGCAACACGCTGGCATTTGGTATATTATTGAAGACGGCCCAAAAACTTTGTATAGTGTTCACAGTGTATATCTTCATTAAATTTTCTTTATACTCTTCAAGTGTTGTGCATGTAACAGCGCTGTCAATGTTACCGATTCTTTAGAATTGTATATACACACTATGAGCAAACAATGGTTCATTTTCTTATTGGTACAATTCCTTCTTAATCATTTTACATATAGAAAATGAATGAAAATATAGATATCGAGATACAAGGGCATCTGACTTTCAATATTCCATGCATTGTATATTGCTATAGTTTATAATTTTTTAAACAAATCGTTCACAACCGTGGAATCGTAATTTAAATCGATATATAAAATATGTAAAATATTTTTTAAATAATAAACTATATATGTAATCAATATTTTGCACCGATGCAAGATAATAATAGAAATATTATCGAGTCACACGAACGCAGCAAAGATGTTTGATTTATTTAGAAGACTTCCAGACGATTCACGTATATATAAATATAGATACGTATAAATAAAAATTGTACCGTACAGACACTGTGCAATAATATTACTCGGTATTGTTCAATACGCACAGGTTTTTTTCGCCGTGCAGAATAATCGAATTACATTAAGAATACAATGTTATGAGTGGAATAAAAACGAGGTGAAAAAAGGAACAGCTGATATTACGTACAATGATACATTGCTGTGCTATTGAATATTCTATTGAATTCAGAATTATACGAAGTACAGAATAAACGTTTCTTCATACTTGCCCAACCAAAATGTCCATGCCGATTGCAACTGTATTCCCGATTCTTCATGTTTCTCGATCGTTTTGGTTGTTTCGTTTGATAATAAAGCCGTTTTTGACAAGTCAGCCGGGCTGTTGTTTTTTGATTCGCATTGGGCCGCGGCCATGTTCGAAATGACGATATGCATATATGTATGTATGTATTTGCCAGTGCATAAATATCATGTGATCTTGGTGAGGCGTATAAAAAGCAAATGGTTCTTTTGCATGAAACGTTTTTCAGCGATCAGTTCTACGTAAAAAATGTTGCGTGTAATATTGTATTCGATAGAATGAATCTTAAACTGCGCATGTCCAATTTTATAATATAGTTCGCGCGCTTATACATGATTATAAGCAACGTTGAATATTGCTTGGGAATTCGAAGGGGAAAAAATTGTAAAGCTACAGAGATTTTAGTTTATTCGAAAAGTGAGAATCTGAAAGTGAATAAACCTTTGCTATCGTATTCAACAGGTGTAGCATATTGAAAGAAACTTTGTTATGAAAGAAGTACAGAATAGACTTTGCATTTATCTGTCTTTTTGTATGAAATTGGGACTCGCGAATTATTATTACTTTTGCCCCCTGTGTATGGCTAATGTATTTCCACAGACGAGATATAGGAATAGACAAATCGCCTAATGGACTTTCGCGGTCAAACGTGACTGCCATACCGACTCTGAAATAATCACTGATTTGAGCGTCCTCTGCTCATAAACAGTGATCAGTTGAAACACTATTATTTACTGAAGAAGGGTTGGGAATAGGGGTCATGCAAATGCGTGAATAAATGGCAACAGGCATTACAAACATTTGATTAAGCAGATGTGTTTAATATTACTAATAAATATATTTGTATCCCACTATTCGACTAATATCCATACTGTAACTTGTAATAAGAAATGTTCAGTTCGACACGATATTTGAAAAACACCCGCCTTAAAGAAAGGACTCCATCCCCACCACCGATCTAGTTGCCAGCCAATTAGCGCAATCTATTTCAAAAATCTGCCTCTTTCGCCCAACGGATCTCCTAGTGATTTGACGTGCTCAGAGTGTCCGTCGATTTAAGGTATGTCACATAGTCTAATATATTCTTGAAGCCAGGAAATTATATATATTGTCTTCATTTCCCTGTCTTCCAAGGTTTCTGTGGTTTCTTTGTTGATATTAATGAATATTTTGCAAGAAATTAAGGAAATATTGTGCAGTGAACGAGATCACACCGCGCGGCGTTCATTTTCAAATCGGCTCAAGTATGCATATATGTACGTTTCATCTTTTACGTATGCGTATACGTATTTCAGCTCTGAATTCCTTTATCGTGCAATATATGCTGCAGTCCCTAGCAATATTACTATAATATTGGTGATTCTTAATACATGTATCTCTAATTTCAGTTGGATTCTCATCAATGGCGTCTTTTTCGCTTGCTTCGGCAATTGAATCAGAATTGGCGGGAACACGAAACCGACAGGCGGGAATGCGCAGTAGCCGCATGGTGGCAAGCCATTGCGAAGTGTCAAACGAAATGGTTGACAGGTAAGGATTTCTCGAATTTCTTCTAGAAATAAGTAGAATTGCGTGAATGCTAGCAATACATCTCTATTTTATTATTATTCATATACGTCTAAAATTTCCAATGTGTGGCATACGATACGATGTGTAATAAATAGTAATAACATGGAACGCACGTTGTCCCTCCTAGTGGACAATACTGCTTCAGTAAATAATAGTTCATTAACTGACCACTATTCATGAACAAAGTCCCTCAAATCATTCTTAATTTTTGATCGTTATGGTAGTCGATCGTGATTTACAAAAGTCCATAAGGTGATATGTCTATTCTATATTTAGTCTGTGTTCGTAATAACCATTGGCGTACGGCAAAAGAAAATGAATGCATGAAAGCATGAATGTATGCTAAAAAGCAGAATTTTTTCCTACACCAATTAGAAACAGAATTATTTTCTATTAGATCAAATCAGGACGCAAACAAATAACTGTCCCCAATTTTAGAGAATCTCTTTTTTATATACAAAAAACATAAAACATCCAAAACTTGTACATCAAACTTTTGCAATTGTGCATACAATAGTATTTCGTAAACTAGGAACGCGGACTTACTTGTATCTTACATACTCTAGCGGAATGCTTATCATGGAACAGTATTTTTTCTTATAAGAGTATTCACCTCTTTTTCTTACTTATATATAGAGAACACATGTGTTCGTGATGAATATATTTTTCTTCGACAAACATTTCTATTGAAAATTCCTATCACATTCGATTTACAAGTAAAAATAAATCACAAGGCGATTGATATTAAATATCACAAACGATGAGATTCTTGTAAATGCCGTTGTCGACTGTAAAATTTAATATGATTTCAGTAACAACAGCAACATTTTCGTTCATAGACACAAACATTAACGTGTCGTAATTAACCGTTTTAGACAGCCACCCTTAACGTTCACTCGCTCTTATACAACATATATTTATTATATTAATTACTATTCATTATTGGGTGTATGTAACTCTTCGTTATGTCGAACTCTTAAATACATATTCGTTTCTTATTTCCCCGCCATATTTGTAATTCTGATTGTCGCTTCTTTGACGAAAATCACAATTTCTTTTTCAACCTTTTATCACTAAATATTCTCTTTTTAATACAGATACCATTCTTAACGACTACGAAAAATAGAAAAAGAAAATCAATCGATTTCTAGCGTATTATTCAAATTAATATATACTGCTGCCCACAGTCCTATTCTAATCAACAGATACATAGTTTACAAACACTGCTTCCGCCATGCAGTGTGCGATGAGATATTTTGAAGTTTCGCAGTACAGGTACTATATTGTCGGGGTTTCATTTTTCTCAACATAGTTTTACGACCATTAATTACACAACAGTGTGATATAATGGTTTGTAAACCGTTTATTGCCGATTATCGATTACTTTGATTACCATTCGAAACATATGAGTATGAAACACATTTTACCCTCGTACAACGACCGTTCTACCAATCATATCGGATACTACGCTGGGTCTGTTCGGACCCGTACCACATTCGTGATGATTTTTTTTTATTTCGTATACTTAGAGTTATTTATATTTATTATTTTCTCAGCAATATAGAAGTGAAAGTCGGTAGTACGACGGCCGGGTACGAATGGACCCAGCACCGATGGCCGAGGGTTAATATCTTTTACGAATTGAGCCCACGCAATTATCAGCCTTTTTATCCAACTATTACTATTTTGATATTCCATAAATTTACAAGCTTCAAATTTTTTCCATTCTCATGTACATATATGTATATGTATATGAAACTATAATAGATTCAGCCATATTTTTAATTTCTACTGTAAAATCGTGTTTACAATTCGGACGCATTCTGTACGATTCTTTATGTAATTTGTAACCAACATTTTTTTCTCTCCTTCTATTCACACCCATGTAAGTTCCAACGACTAATGTTCTTAGGTAAAGGTTTAATGGGATATTCAAATCGCAATCACTTATAGGTACATTGCATTTTGTCGTTGAATTTATCTTCTTCTATCATATTGTCGTATTCATTTGTTTCTTACCGCGATTATACATCCATTGTACAAGAATACGAACGAGCCAAGTAAAAACTATACTCTCTATATGTAATTTACATAAATCAATCTATCGAACAAAATATAGTCGTGTAAAAAAGGATGAAGTTTGGTTTTGTAACGAGAAAGACGCGTCGGATGCACCGAAATTATTGTCTAGACTCTAGACGATCGAGCAAGCTGTATCTCTTGCTTGTAAACACTGCATTATTCCAATACAACCTTACGTTTCGTCGTTTCAATTGTAGTCGTTTAAAAAATCTTTCTACAACTGTTGAATATCTTTGGGCAATGTTTTCTCGCGATAACAGCGTATGGAACGTCGCTGTCCACGCGCACCTCTTCCGCTTTGCTAAGTTTGTTCCACACGTGGATGGCCATTGCCTTTTCCACCAGCTTCATCGTCATATTCTTGTCCTCCGTTTCGAAGTAGATTTTCCATTTTTTGTAATGGACCGGATAGAACGTCGATGGGGAGAAAACTTTGAAGCCGTGACACCGAGACGTGGTCATGTCTCGAACCTGAGGAACAGATTTCCGTGATAATATTTTCATACAAAATAATAGTAGCAATATTAAAAGTAATAACAGCTTCAGATTCTCCTCTATAATGGGACGCGCTATTATAAACAATTTCAATGATGATTTAGGGAAACGTATTCGTATTTTCTACACCTACTCTACCATTAACGTTTTCATCTTTTCCACGCGCCGTATAATCTTCGATATTTCCCTGATTACATACAATTGCTGTAATAGCGGTGCGTAACGTCTATCCGTTGCACAATTTTGATAAGCGTTTTTCTATGTTGCGCGATGTAGGGATTCGACCAACATTTGTCAACGCCACACTTGAATTTACATATCAATGAATTATCATCGTTGATTTTCATTTTTTTACGTTTTACGTAGGAATAAATGCAATATTTTTGTCGCAAAATTTCTTTGACTGCTTCAACTTTCACGTTACTGTATGTGTTTGAATAATTTCATTTTATATTCTTGAGAGAACTTCCTGCCTTTTCAATCGTATTTTTCTTATTATTGCGACTGACACGTTTTTGTAAATGCTTCGAATTTACATCCAATTATTTTCTTCGTTACGATACAATACTGTTTTAGAATACCTACTGCAGAATACTTACTGGACTTAGAACTTTCAAAGGTAGCATTAGTAGATGTATAAGTATGACGAATTAACAGAACAAAAGGTGTTACTCACGTATTTCGTGGAACAAATATTTTGCAATGTCCTGGTGATCACACCAGGCCCATTATTTCCCCAGATATCGCCGCGAAAATTCGTTTTCATATCGCGAATGCAAGCATCGGCCACACGACGTCCCAATTCGGTAACGTCGAATCCCAAAGCACCTGCAGCCACGTGGTTCCAGTCCTCGGCGCCGGCGAAATTTTTTAAACGCTCCAGAGATCTGGCGAGCATAATACAATTAAAATAAATCTCGCGTGGTAAACTTTGCACGTCAGTTGATTAACAAATAATTGACTACAAAATCCAATTCGATTAACTCCGTACACCGAATTAAATTGAACATTTCTGGCGGTAATATGAAAGCTAATAGGAAATTTTGCAAAACGAAATCTGCACAAATTTATTGCCTCTCTTTGTATATACACACACTTGTCGAGATAATATTATCTCTTTATTACTAGTGTACAAAGCAAGAGTAATTGGACTTCATGTTCATTCAATACTTGTATGTACCTAAAAACTTAAAAAACATTCACGCTCTATGAGACTTCCTATAGCGGTTGCATCAGTTCCAACGTCTACAGTAATTAAGGATTAAATAAAGAAATTTCTGCAAAAACGCTTACGTAGTGACAACGACGTCCAGATCTAAATATATTCCTCCATACTTCCAAAGTGTTAAGTATCTAAGGATATCCGACATGTGACTCCTTGGCCATCGACTTCTTTTCAGCACACCACTTTTATACCAAACATCCAGGGGTGTATCCTTCATGTATTTCTCCGGATAGATATGCCTGATCCGTACGTTCGGATAGGTTTGCAGTAAATTGAATAATTCCCTCGACTGATTCGAGATCTTCGAGGCAGATACGAACAGCAGGTACACGTTCATGTTTGGATTCATTTTAGCAGCAGACTCGACCGCACACGCCTGACGAGCGTTTAACACCAAACCGCCATCGTCGAAGCAGGATGTTTCGTGGAAAAAGATGTTTCTGTCTGTTGCTGATAGGGGCATAAAAATGAAAAAATAGGTAAATGGTCAGAATTTGCGTGACTTGCAATTTACGCGAAAGTGTAGCGGCGAAATTTGATTAATTATCACTTTTATTCGGGCACGCTTGAAATTGTACTCGATGCACGATACAGTAGAATTTTCTTTAATAATGGGGCTAATTACATGTACTAGGTGTACTGATAAGTAACCGATTATTTCTTAAGAGATAATTTCTTATTCACTTTTGTGTCCTATTATTTTTTCCTGAAATGCTGGAAATTTCGGGTCAATGGAGACATTGATTATTATTGTTTTTGGTAATATCATCAGGTCCGCCCATGGAGCTGATCGCATTTCCTGGTTGACCCTCTTCATACTTGTTAGATACTCTGTCCGATTATTTAAGGTACAATTTGTATAAATAATTTCGATAGCGATACGTTATTAAGCAAAACTGTTTAAGGCCTCTGTAACGAAAGGGTCAATACAGCTTGCGGTTCGTGAAATCTTCTTTGAGTGAATAAACAATGCATCACCGCAGAGGGCGGAGCGTCATTTATGCAAAGACAGCTGCTCGACCTTTGCCATAGGCTGGAGATGTACATAGGTACTACTGTACTTCGAAACCACGATTAAACTCGTTATCAAGTGAACACGCATAAGAAATTCTCGCTTATATGCGTTAGCCAAACGACAAATACAAAGCAATTCGCTGCAGATTTAAAAAGGGGAATGCAAACGCTATAAAACGGTGGGCAATAAACTTCGTTGAGACCAATGACACTGTGGAATAGAAACGGCTCGACTTTATTGGAGAAGTTAATAATTGCAATAAATGAGCCGGAGTAAATTGAATCATAAATGAATCACTTGCTTTCGAAACGGATATTCGTTTGCGGAACATTAGCCGACCAGACATCTCGACTGCACACAAATTATAGTTGAAAGCATATATGTGACGTTGAGTTGAGCCCAACATCAACGAATGACATACACCACTATCTTTGCCATAAGATACGATATTAACATTATTAACCCTTTATACATGCACGTGTTTCACGTCTGTAGCGGTTCGTATACTACATTTCCTTTCAACAATACTTTTGGCTCACCCGTTATAGCAACCCACATACAGATGGTATCTTATGCTAAGCGTGTATGTCTTGGATCATTTATATTTCTCAATGTATATATTAATATATAAACAATGATAACTCACGTAGGCTTTGCGTGCAGTTTGCATTGCCTTATCGAATAAAAAAGATACGAAGGGAAGTTAAAAGAACAGAAAGAAACAAGATAACATTGACTAAATTATAATGTCGAGTTATGTGTTGCCTCTAGTTTCTGGCATTTCTATTATTAATCAATTTATAAAAACGTTTATTGAAATATTGTGAATCAGTGGAAAATTAATTTTTCCAGAGCTAGAAGTATTATTAATTTTTGTGAATCAGTCAAGTATAGGAAACATGTGCACGTTCAAGTGTTAATACTAAAACACTCATATTCCTTTTCTATTTAATTTACAGCGAGCTGAACAATAAGGTTTCATTTAATTTGCATCGTACACTTTTACTTTTGTTCGTCCAATATAGTAAACTATGCATGTATACATATATTAACCCTTTATATCCGATATTTCTCGTGATTATTCCTATTAATCTCCGAATTCGTGCGTACAAGTTCTTTTATGTATGGTAACGGATTCATATATATTGGCGGAATTGTGAGGATGTTTAGGAGTGGAAGTGTTTGCGATTGTCTACTGAGACAGCGAATCTGAACAGAGTAAGGGCACTGTATGTACATATATGAGGGCATACCTAATTCTAGATTGAAATCAGGAAGCCCATCCGGTCTGCTCGGTTCCTCGTAGCAAGTGATATCATTTGAGTCACCGATATCCACCAAGAGTGATACATGTTGAATGAAATCGCTGTCGGTAGAGATCATCAGGATGAATAGTACGATGGCGCAAAGAAAACAGAAGATCAGTCTCTTCTTCATCTTCCTTGAGTTAGGGGCCAATCCAATGGCGCTAACAAGGGGATGCTGCGTTTTTAACAATCTCTTTTGAAACAGCTGTGTGTACTAGGGTGGCTCTTACTTACTGTTGCTGAACATTTTTTTCAACCTTTTTGTCGCTGTACCTCGCGATAAATTTATTCTACATTTAACCTAATTATTTCTTATTATATGTAATATATAAACTTTCATTACCATAATGTGCAGAGACATTTCGACCATTTCACAAAAGATTTTGAATTTCTAAAAAATTGATCATTATGGTCGATAATAAATAATGCCAATTTTTTCATTTTTGTCAAGCTGTTTTTCCATCTTTTCCGAAAACCAATCGTCGTACGGAAAAGAAATAATAGAACGTAAAAGATGCATCGTATGTAAACAATATCGGCTCGTTGTCTGATCGAACACAAATTTTCCACAAATTACTTTTTTATTAATTGACGCTATTCTGGAGGGTGACGAGAAAAAAATTCAAAAGTCGAAAATAAAAGCCAGCCTAGTATGTACATATACATATAGTAGAGACTCGATTATTCGAGGCGATGCGGGCCGAGTTTGCCTCGAATAATATGATGGGGGACAGCACGGGTTCATGAATCGTATAATAAGATCGGAAAAACATTTTAATAGTTTAATTCGATTGATTGAAAGATTGGTTAATTATTTCAGCAATACTTTACTATTTACATTTTTCAACGTTATATAGGGGATGAAAATAGGAAGGTCTTCTCCGAAGTTTTTTTCGAAAATCTTACGAATTTAAACGTCTGTACTGTACAGACCTTGAGAAATCAAAACAACTATTCACGAAGCTACAGCTGTTTAAATATCGACAGAAATTTCCTCATCGAAAATTTAGTGGTCACAAATATGAATAAATGCTTTTTTTTTGCAACGAAAAAGAATACTTCTGTATCAATTTCCACATAACGATCGAGCTTTTAATCAAACTCAGTTCGAACATTTAGAAACATATAGTATGTAAATAGAGTCCCAAAGCCCAAACAAACATCTAGTCACTAGATCACCCAGTAGCTTCTTAAAATTAATATTTAGCAATCTCCGGTAAGCGTGATGACTTAAACGCTACTCCAAAACTACCAAATTCAAAAAAAAAACGCTGCTTTTCGACCATGTACAACCCTTAGTCACACGTTTATATACATGTAATAGAAGATTTTATTGATATCGCCAATTTAGATGGAGCCGGTATTCACAACTGTGTCTTCTATATACGACCACCTGTTCTTTTACATTATCAAAAGTGCATTACCCCGAAAAATTGGAAGAGGAAACAATCGAATGCACCTTGTTTATTCCAAATACAGAAAATTGAAAAGAGAACAAATACGAAGCAAACAACAGTGCACCTATATACATTTAACTTACATATTATTCAAAACAGCAGATCCACGCTGTTGATGATACTGTTCTGCACTGCGCGCCCATAAGTTCGGGCCATTAATGTCCACTTACTATCAGTCTGAATCGTACAGCTTGAACGCCATGTATCATCGTACACATGTATCCCGGCAGATGGTTTCTTTTTCGCTTTTTCCCACAATCATTACCTGGTCAACACAACTGCATTCGTTATTTATACGCTTCATCTTCGATCGGAAAGCCCAACCACACTTCGTCAATTGTCCCATACTTATTTTCTGTAATTCACGTTTATCCAAGTAGAACTGTTCGTGCGTGAAAGAGGTTACAACGGTATGCTCCTAAATTCGATTGACGTTATTACGATTTCTACAGTGTCCATAGGCGAATATCGATCGATTTCGGTACGAGCATTCAGCCGAACGTTCGGCCGAACGTTTCCCTTTGTTGTGCGCTCGTGATTTCGTGAAAAAGTAATGACCGCTGTCCATCGATTCTTCGCGCACGAGAATGGGATGTTTTGACGAATTTAAAACACAAGTATCCTTCTCCCGACGGTATGATATGTTCTGTTCGATGTGTAACGCGGTGTGACAATAGACTGTCCTGTCATTCGGAAAAGCCGTTTCCCCGAAAAACGAAGAACCGTGTATACTTCATTGTTGCGCATATGCGTCTGCCCGCCACCGCCTGTACGCGGTCGAACTCGGTTGACACACGCATGCGTAGTTAAAGCTTGGCGTGTATCCTACGGCAAACATTCTATTTACATACGTTAACTGTGCGATTCGTCGCTTGTAGGTGTAACAGAATGTTAGGAATGTTTCGAAATCTTATCGCCCCGCCGAATATCCTTGCCTCTCATTTCAATTGCAACATTTTTTGCAGGATATTAAGAACTGCTATGCGCGCCACATAGGGACAAATCGTTTAGTATGATTTATATTTCGGTTCATATATGCATATATGCAATAATAGAGGGTAACAACAATTATAGTATCGTCCCAAGGCTGACAGACAAGGAAAGATAAAATTATGACACAAAATTAATAGGACCTAACTTTTAAGTGGTATATAGAGGTCGAATCGATATTTCGAGGCCAGTTTCGTTTCTTTTAATCGATGCTACGGCATGTAAAATATTGCATGCTCGATATGAAGTGTTTTTATTTCTAGTCTGTTACATCACGAAGAGTTTGTCAGTTCTGTAGACGCAATTATATCTATTGTAATGGTTTGGAGGACACTTACGATGTCGTTCGGGCAAATATTTTTTTTTGTATCTCCACAATTGTCGCTCGCTTAGGACATGCAATGTTTACGAGCAACGCTCGTGCTCTACGTTGACTCAATTAATAGTATAATTGCATTCCTTCACGAAAGGAACATCGATGACTAGCGCTTGTAATGTAGGAAAACGTAATACTATGTACGTGTTTGAATGAAATTAAACAGGATGTTTATCAAAATCAATACGTGACGCAATGCGATGTATGTATTACATAATGCCTTATATCAATGTCACAATTTATTACATATGAATGGTACGCATTATGTACATGATATAATAACATATTCTTCTATTGTCACATGAACTTATTCCACCATTCGTATAGCAATGTACTTGTCTTCTCCATTCTAAAATAATCATACATTTCAACAACTGCAAAGATTTTACAACGGACGCTCCTTATGAAATTGTATTAATATCTGAAGTATTTTTGAAACATGTACCATTGAATTTTAGTCAATAAGTATGTTGTCTGATTGCATACGTGTAATTAAGGTTGCAGAGTGTCTAGAGGCTTTGTGGCACGCTGGTAAACTATGCATCGCAACTATCATAAGTCGATAAGGAAGTGTAAAAAACTTTTGGGTTAATTACGGTTATAATATTACAATTTAATCTGTTTTCTTACACTAAACTATATTCAATATAATCTGTTTTCTTAAAATTGCAGGTATTTTTACGTCGATAAAAAAAAATAAGGACAACAGCGCCGCGATTTGAATAGCGCCATTAGTTCACGATTGATCTACGGTATTGGGGAGGGCGCGTACATCGTTTACGCAGAGTGTAGTTAGTTAGTACACAGTGAAAATGGCGCCGCTCGAGTGAAGGTGGGTGATTCTGTGCTGCGTGTGTCCGGAAAGTGCGAGTTTTCGGAAATGTGGCAGGATTTGGACGGTCTTGGGGGTGCGGGAGTGAATTCTGGTGCTCACCAGGTCGATCAGTTCAACACAACGGGTAAGAACATTTACAATAATTGCAATATATCTAGCCCCCGTAACGCAGCAACCTGGCAAAAGTCTAGGTTTTCCCTGTCAGAGCGCACGCGCCCTTCCTCCTTTTCCATTGTATACATCACGTAAACAAAAAGAACTTTCCTTCCGATGAATTATATACGATTCATTGATCGTCAATCCATTGGCTTATCCGAGAAAGCTTTCCAGCGTCTTACGACGCGTGGAATGTAACACTAAATCGTTCACCCCCATCTGTCAACAAAAATGCAGCCTCCCATAGTATCAGAGAGATATAGAATGAAAAAGAGAGAGATTGTTACGACCAAGCGAGAGATTTACGGGAATTGATGGAACTCGGAGAAACAGTTTTACACCGCTGACCGATCAATAATCGTACGATACTCGAGGGAAATTCAATTCTCGCTACGCTCCTGTACAACCGATTATCTTTTCTGTTTACATTCGCGTAGTAATCTTGGAAGAAAATATCTAAGTGAATCATTCGGTTACGCAAAACGCCGTATCGTTTATTAAGCCACGGACGATATCAAACTCGCCTGGAACACGATAGTACTGTTACTTTTACGGCTTTATGAATACGTGCTAAACAATCACCGACCCTATCGAAATTAGCAACAAGCATCGTTCTAACGCCGACAGCGTCGATACCTTTTCTTTGGCTAACGGTAAATGCATTTCGAATATTTATGGTACCCTTGCTGATTTGCTGGGGCACGGCAGTCGACCCCGTTATTATACTTGTTCCTTGTGCCATTTGACGAAGCAACAGTTTCTAATTGTTCCGCTCGGGCATGCAACCTAGCCTAATCCGAGCGGCGACTTTCCGCCCGACGCGACGCAACGCGCGAATGGAAGAGGTTAGCGTACCCGTTCGAATTACATAACCTCACGCGGGGAGGTCGAGCGAAGGATCATACGGTACCCTTGCGACGTAGTACAGGTGGCAGAACGCATTATGAATGGCGTGTGAAACGCCGTGCACGATTTCCTCTTTCGTTTCCCTCCCTGCTGTTCCCGCATTTTCATGTTTACGCTTCCACGGGGAACGGTTAAATTATACAGCACGGGCGTCCCATTATTCGCCGGCGCTAGTTTGCCTCTTATCGTTACAGGGAATCGAGAGTCATTACGTTATATGTATAAACTTCGTTACCCTTGCATATACTACTTCATTCAGTTTTCTTTTGAAATCAATGGCTTAACGGTACACGCAGTATTTAACTCTCTACGCGCAGTGCGTTGCCTACGGGCGATGTTTGCAGAACTAGACGTCACCAGGTTACTATATTATTGGGGAAAACTTGCTGTGATTAGGGGTTCCGTACGGAGAGAGTTTTTCGAGTTTATTGTTGATATGGTTAGTTTTTTTGTTGCAATTATATTGAATGTAGATATTTTTGTGTCGATAGTTTATAAATGACCGTAGGATCGCTTGCATACTATTTCATGCATGAAACGGGACGCAAAGTCCATGGTATATAACTTAAAGGTTAAGCTTTGATGCTCGTGTAGTATTCTTACGGCAGCATTTAAATTGCTCGAGCGTCGCTGCTAGTGTGTACTACTATTTAAGCCATCATACAGGGTGTCCCGAAATTCATAGTGTATAGACTCCAAAAATGACAGATTCCCCGCTAAGAAAAAAATTGAAAATTTAATTATAATTACTTACATTTCATTTTAACTACACCCTTGACGCACATGTATCAATGAATTTTATTTAAATTTAGCTCTAATCGATTCAGTAACACAGGTTCATTCTTTCGTTTTGCGTTGCATTCAAGGTACACTTGATATACTCATAAACCTTGGTGGCTGCCACCCGTTCTCATTAAACTTTCTTTTTTTAAAAACGATCGATACAATGGAAAAACTGTGCCTACTACCTCATGTCTATATGAATATACGTATAGTAGAGTGATGATTAACCAGGGTCTCGAACATACCATTAATGAGTTAACCCTTTGTACGTAAATGGCGACTGAGAGGCTAAAATAATTTTTATATTAACAGATATCCTTCCCTTTTATATTTTAGATGCTTAGTCTCGCTACAATTCATAATAAAGCGTGGCCTTTAATATCATTATTTTAAATTCAGCCCTACTACATTTAATCGTATCTCTATAAATCTTCATTTATTTAGTCTTCATACATGCTCGCATAGCATCACAAGGCTGACACACAAATTATATAAAAAAGAAGAAGGTAACTTATTATCATTTTCTTCGAGTCTTGCTTTACATAACATATTACACAAGAATGTATAATAAACATGACAATGACTTAATAACAATCAGTTGGACGATTCTTCAAAGTGAAAGAGGACAAAGTATTGTAGTAGTAGCCAGGTTAGCAGAAAACGGTTCAAGGTGTTTATAATAAAAGCTGCTTGTTTGCCACTTGTTCCCCTTCGAAGTCTAATCCCATTTGCGTTTATTCAGAACGTGTACCCCAGCCTTAATTCGAAAGATCTATTTTTAGATCTATCGTTTAAATTGCTCTTAATGAGACCTCTTCCTCGGCGTGGCTAGCATTGAGGATGCCCCATTGTTTTCGAACGTCGTTTCAATGGACACCGGTTGCCGTTCAATCAAGTTCACGATCAATTATTAATCGTTCGTATATGCTCGTTTAATTGTCCCACCATTGAGCTCCTCTTTCTGTTTTCGCTGATACGCTGTGAAAGTGCACAGCAACGGCACAAAGGTATTTAATCCACGCACACAGTTGAAGTGACTATGATGAAATCATCCGTGTAATTAATAATTATTGACAACATCAATGCAATAGTACGAACTACTTAAACATACAATAGTCTATCAACACACATTTTTGCTTTTGTCTTTATCTGACGCTTTTAATCTATGATAAATTTGCGTAATAATTTTTTTTCAAAAGTACTCCAGACAACGCTTTTTACGTGAAGCAATTAATCACGTAGCGACGACCGTAGCTAATAAAAATGTTGTTTTTTGTTGCGCAGAATTAACGCCTGAACACCAGAAGATTCTAATAGACATCAGGCGAAAGAAAACGGAGCTGCTGCTTGAAATACAAGTGAGTTGAATTGCCCTATTATTTCTCGTTCTATCGTCTCTATGTTCTTGTTTGCCGCGAAACGCCCGCAGAAAATATTTTTCTGCACATCCGTTCTTATAATTGGACGATGCACAAATATCCAATGTTTGACTGGCTATCTATTCACGTTTATCGACGAACCAGAAACACGGCTTATCACGGTTTCGTTTGGACGACCTTTGCCTGTGTTGGCAATAGCAAATAGGTTCACTTATAAGGCTTGCTAGTTGTAGGTTGACCATAGGAGAATATAATTTAGTTTTTGTAGGTCAAGTTACGAATTTTCGTTGCATTGTTGATAGATCAACTCTTTTTTTCTCGGTAGGCAGGTTTTCTCCATATTATTTAGCCTCAGTGAAAAATAAATAAAAATAAGATCAAGGGGGGTACAAGAAATGCTGTAGCAATAGACAGCGAAACTGAATATGTAATATGGAACAAGACAAAAAAATAAGAACAAGGGAATAAGGAAGGCGGTATCAATAGACGATAGAACTAAATGACGTGGGAAAAGAGAAAGAAACATAAGCGAGATCAACAAGGAAATAAAAAGTACAGTAACAGTAGCGAGATTGAATTTAAAACGATTCTTGTAGAAAAGGTTTTTATCGCGAACAGTGAACGTGGCTAAGCTAGAACAACGATCCAGTTTCTCGGTCAATTCTCTTATCGCAGTAAGCGAGGAATGATCTCACTCATCAGTTTCGTCTACCGAGAGTGAGTCATCTAGCGTGCTCCGTTTCGACAGATTATTTCTGAGAGTAATCGCGACAAGGCGACGAAATTAATAACAGCGCCCATGGCCATCGTGGCCTACGCTTCCGGCGAGAATGGTAATGGAAATCTATATACCTGAGCAGGTGTATCGGGAGGCCTTTTACCTTCGTTCTCCCTAGTTTGTACCGTCAGCTGTTTTCTAGACCCTGGGAATTTTCCAAAGGTGGAAAGAAACGAGCTGAAAGTCACGTAGATAGCTCGCCTTCTGTGTCTATAAAGAAACGCTAAATAGAAGTTTAGTAAAAGTGAACGTAGTGGTAACAACAACTTCACCGATACTTTCGCGACTTGCATAATATTTCATAGCAGTATTTAATAGAACTATGCTTTGCTCAATTTTTTTTATACATACTTACTTAATGACACCAAAATTTATTAAAATAAATTATTATGATTGTATATGAAGAGTTACAAGGTTAACGCGTAGGCAGAAATTTGGGGAGCTGTGAAAGCTTATCGAACGTGGCATCGCGGTAGCCCGTTGCGTTTCTATATGCCTATTTTAACGTTCCTTTTGTCCCCCAACGTGCATTGTGCGTTTCTTCTTTTTACAACCACGGACAACCTGCCGTTGTAGCTGGCGCATCGAGTTCTCATTGTGATTCTCCATGGTAGATAGAAACTCCAAGAGAGCGGGGGTCTTGTCCACAGACGAGTCTCGGATAAAGACTGGTCAGGTGGTTTTTTTTATCCCCCGGTGGAACCATCTATGGAAAGAGGATCTCGAGATCGAGCTTTAGAATTCTTCGATGGCTCCACTTTGAACAGCCCTTAACATTGTCGAGGAAAATCCTGGTTGTTGCTTGACTCCCACCTGAAAAACATACATTTTCTTTTATTCTGGGAAATTTTACTTTTTTCCAATAGTTTTTACTTGGATTTTCTACTTATTTACCGCGGCTACGATTTGTTTTTTTATTTACAGCAGAATGTGTGGAAAACCTCTGCAAATATTTAATAAAAATCCCATTGCCAAGCACAACTTTTGTAGATTTGTAGACGTCAAAACGGACGGGATGAAAATGTGGGTTTGAAAAGCTATACAATCGGTAGCAATAGTTTCAAGCTTTTACTTCTACCTCACGTGAAGTTTTCGTTGTAAAAACTCCGTTGGAGGCTTTAGAATGTGCGTGAGATACGAGCCGCCAGATCTATTTCCGGTTCCAGTTAAAAAAGCCACAGAACTCGTGCTGTTTTCTTGCTGCATCACATCTGCATCTAATGAAGATAAGCAGAAATGTTGTATTAATTTTGTTTCACACGTTAGCGTATCATTCGTTAATGGCATAGAAAATGTCGATTACGTGTAGCCATTATGAAACAAGTTTTATTATTATTGTGTTTCGTTAACACTCTCGCCAAAGTAGACTCGCAAAAGTTTAGTCCAATTACGAGGGGTCAATTACAGTAGTGCAGGTCACGAACAAGGCAATTGTTTTTCATTCAATTCTACTATGGATACCGAGCAGTTTGATATCACGAAGGTTGAGGAACTGTGAAATGGGCGGTGGATATTTATTTCATCCTTGCAGTGGAAGTTTTCGTCGGACGAAAAATGAATCTGTGGGTGGAGATTGCGTAAGGACAATAGGCTGGGTACTGACAATGGAGCTTTCAGAAAGGGGGATACTGAATAAAAGTACAACGTACTAACGGTGAACACGAATTAAAACTGCTACGGCGAGGTAAATCATATTTATGTAATACAATACCCCGAAACGGTGAACAAAGGGTGGGTTACTTTTTTCTATATAATGAGAGAAAAATGCGGAACTCTGGAGGGTTCGTCGTAGAAGCGGGCTTCCATGAAAGATGATGCAGCCATTAAAGAATTATTGTTAAAAATTGTCAGCGATTTTATTTATTTTATATTTTAGTTTTTGCTTGCCAAGTTTATATTGCCAGAGAAACGATTTTGATGGCTTAAAATTGTGGTAAAGAAACCACGGAACCGAGGTATTAAAAGACTGTACGAAAATTAGGTACCGTTAAAGGACCCCAAAAGATGGGTGAATCATAATGTTGCCCGCATTAATGACCGGAAGCTTCTACAGAATAAAAAGGCTGAGAAGTACCCGGTTGTTCGGAGTCGTATAGTTACTTAATGTTACACGTTTGAGGAACAAAGTTGATAATGCAGATTGCTCTTGTTTTCCCTGTTCTGTCTTCCTTTCTCCCCTTTCTATCGGTAACAATAGACTTTTTACACGTTTCCTTGTATTCATCGAGATGCGAACCGTTATTTCTCGAGGAAGGAAGGCGGTGTAACAGCAAGGTAATTGAATAGACGATGAAGTGCTTTGTTAAGGAAACGTATTCCGATACGACAATACAGTGAGGCACTTTTTGAAATGGTGCTCGTACGGTCACGCTAGACAATTAGCAAAATTCAATTAGCAATTATGATTCTGGACGAAGCAACTGTTATAGTTTCAACAGATGGCGCTAGTATTCAGTTCCGTTAATTTAGAATATCGATTTTAAAACAAAACTCGTATATATGTACTTTATTGCGCATTATGACACCATTCTAAATTGGTCATTGATTAATTAGTTCGTAGAACAATTGGTAACGTGTTCTGCAGGACTCTACTTTACCGAATAACTTAAGTTAGTTAAGGCGATGTCTGAGGGCGCTATGTGTCTTTCATTAACAAATGAGATCATTATTTTTTTCTTCCTTTCTTTTCTTTTTTCCACTGCAAGATAAATAATAAATCTCCATTCGTGATTTTAGACCTGACCTTGTGTATAGTTCATCAAGTTCGTTCGGTCATTCAGCACCCCAGTACGTGTTATCGTTCAGTACCAATAATTACTTGCCATTTATGTTCTGTTACTACTATGAATTACGAATGGAATATTCCTAATACATAAATAGGAAGCTGATAACGCCTAACTTGTAGCAAACTATCCAGATACCCTTCAGAATATAACAAATATTTCAGTTAGGCTCCTCTATCATGTACTTCAAATATTTATTACATCGAATATAATAATGTTTCCCTACTGTCCATTTGCCCCTTACAAATACTAACCACAACTGTAGCTCGTAAACTCTAATACCACGCCCAAATATTTCTCAATGAATTCACAACACTTTACAGCGTATGATTGTCATTCGTCGCCATGTTAAAGGCGCGGCTCGTCTAATTATATTCAAATCGTGTAACAAAATGTACATACTACATTGGTAGTTGCGCAAAAGATTTTCGGGAGGGCAGCTTAAACGATCTTCTTTATTTATCCGGAGCATCCTTGCGTCAGTATGCATTGGGTGCGTTTTATGGTTACACAGTTAGCTGCCACCGAATTTCCACGATTCCTGTCTATCTTTGGCGGGCAGAGTACGCACGCATATCTGCCCTCACAAAAATTCCAGGATGTCGTTTTTACGATAAGACGTTTCCGTGACAGTTGATAGGATTTTGCTTACTCGTCCGATTTGTACGTTACAATTTTAGTGAAACGATAAAGGCCGAACGTTTTAAAGCTTTGTGTACCCTGTACACACACGCGATTCAACAGCGCAACATTTTTTGCGCCATTTGGTACAAAGTTGAACTACGGAACTTTCTAGAAGTCAACTATTACTTGATTGGTAATTTTTGTTCGGTATAAATACGAAGTATAAAAGATAAAAGAAGAAAAATTTGAACCAATGTACGTACATATTAACATAGTCGTCGTAAACAAGTAATTGATTCTAATTGATCAAAACAAAAATATTCACAAGGTCAAGGTTAAAAAAATATTTACGCACAACGCCAAGATTAATTCTCAAATTTATGACGATACATTAGGGTCTACTGATTAGACTAATTTGAATAAATATGTACGAAATATAGCACACCGGTTCTGTTTTCCACGCGAAACGGAAATTAGTATTTTAAAAGTCGACGACAACATAGAAGTACGAATTCTCGTCTACGATAATTACAATACACGAGTCGTAGCTTATCTAAATCCAAGTGAAGCTAACATACTGCGTTCATTTAAATTACGTAAGAAAAATTAATTGCGTCGAAACCAAGAAACTTGTACATTCCAAACCCTCTCGTACATGAGTGTTTCAAAGCCATTCGTCAGACTTTCATAAAACTGTAAGCTGCGATTGTTTGCAATGATCAATTATTAATTATCTCGGCATATCCTGTACGTTAACCCCTAAGACAACCTTACGATTGGTTGTGCAGATCGAGGGTAAAAGTACGCCCATGAGAAAACATTGCAGAATCCACGCCAATTAGTCTACCATTGACAGTTCGCAGGCTTCATCTCTCGTTTAATGCAATTAAACGTAAATCGTTGTACCGTTGACTTCCGATAACATTCGTAGGGTCTCCTCTGTAACCGCAACAAGGTTGCAGCTATCAACAAACAGTTGGTAGCTAACGTGTCGTCTATCGTGTCACATTCTCCCTCAGTGTCTATCCCAGAAATCGGTGTTAAACGTGAATATCGATATCTCAACACTGTCAGCCATTAAATACCTATTCGACACGTGCCCCCAATTGTTTATTTAATTTATTTTTCTCTACCTCGGCGAGACGGACGTCTGTAACATTCCTTTTACTGTACTTGTTCAAATCTATTAATGAGTAAGAAAAGTACAAGAATAAATACGATTAAGGGAAGTGATTTGAAGAAAAATGGGGGAAAAAAGGAAGGGGATACGGGTGATCGGTAAAAAGCGTACGACGAATTTCTCCGGAGGTTCCCGCGACCGTTGGTCTTCTTAAATGGATTTAATCGGTTTAGCGTTTGATCCACGTGGGTCCTGACCTTTGACATCCATGACGTCAACCTTTCGTCGTCGCGGTGGACGAGGATGGATCGACTGGTGGTGTTCGTGCCCAGTTATCTCGTTCTGCCGTGGTAAACGAGACCGAAAGGTGAATTTCGCTCCGATAAACTTGTTTATGCTATTTCACGTTGCTCGTTATGTTGTGTGCGATTGCGATACTGGGTTACACCCATTCAAACGTTGACCCACCGTTCCTTTTTTTTATCTTTGCGATTTTCTCTTCGGTTCAATACTAATTCCGAGAATATTTACCTTTTTTGTTGCTGTCTCTAATATTTCTTGTTACTAACTCGGTCTTTGTTGACATGGATTTTCAGTGTGTTGAATTTGGACTAAAATTTAATTACGTTATAATCGTGGACGAGTTCGTATGTTACTTTCCTTTGAATTGGAAAATTAATTTTTTAGTACGATTAGACTGATGACAATGAGAAATTGGTAAGAGGTTTCATTCGAAGGTGATATCGCGGCAAACACGGCGAAAGAGTCAATCAAGGATGATTACATTGGTAATCGAAATCGCGTGGAAGCAATTCAGCTAGCAAATAAACCGTAAACGTTTGTCTAACTTTGAAATCGTTCTTGTAACGATTATTGCTCTAGCGATCGAAAATAGAATCGTTCCCCTTGATTTCTATACGACGGGGAATGGTGAAAGTCTCGCGGGATTGTATTGGTAATTATGTCTAGACTCTAGACAATGTGTCCACTCGGCCGTATTTGAAAATATTAAAGCCGTTTCGATGCAGCATCATTAGAAACGAAAGTACATATTCAAGGTGTGCAGGATGGCGCAGTGTTTGTTAATGCGAAACGTAGAAAGTTTAATTCGCGGGCGGCTCGGTCACGGAAAATATGAAAAATGAGCAACGATGAGAATCGGGTTAGTGGGATTCGATGCGGTTCGCGCGAGTTTATTACTCGCGACAAATAGAGTCGTGAAAGGGTAAAAGAACTCTTTTCACTTCTGATATCTCTTAATCATCTACGTGTTCAATTCTTTTCGTTTTCTCCGCACGCGCTGTGGAAGAGTACCGAAAACTTTCCCCTAACTTTTTCCCGGAAAGTCCTGGAAAGTCGTGACTTTCAATTTTCTTCGACGTAACCGCAAAGAAAAATCGGTTGCTTCAGGTATCATTATTTCTTATAACTATACAAGTTCTATCTATTTTTGAACAAAAAATATCGCTGTTTATTTATGTTTTTTAATTTCAATTATTTCAAGCAGTTTCAAAACGTGTCACAATTATTATCGAAAAGGATAGACGTTGATTTTGTTAAATAATATTCAGCTGTATTAAGGAATATTGAAATCGTTCTATCTGGAAATTCTCATTATTTTTATACATTGATTACAATTAACTCTACTCATTCTGATCGTGCGTTATTACAGTCGTGGCATTCAAGAGAGATTATTAATGAACGACGAGGGCATTCGTAAACTTGTTTTCCTTCCACACAACAAATCAAAATATGTTCATACGTTCGTTGTACTCGTAATATCGTACTTACGTAAATTTGTCTCACTGCCACCTTGTCGTTCTAGTTGCGTTACTTAGAAAGACAGTAATTACTGATGATGGCCAGTAATTGCATCGCCTCTATTAGAAGGTAATTTAAGAGCTGCACCAAGATCGATCCCACCGTCGCATAACAAGATTCCATAATTTTCTACTTAAATGCATGAGAAATGTTCAAGGTATACAGAAGCTTGATAAATAATTAATTTTTTTTTTAATCGAAAATTTAAGTATATTTCCAACATAGAACGTATAAAAAATAAAGCTTATTATTATCGGTCGATCAATTAATCGTTAGCAATACAGGTAATATTCCTACAACTAATAAAATCGTTTTGGCCAAGAACCTATATTGTAATATTTAAAAATGTGCAATCAGCCAAACGGCTTGATGAAACATTTTAGCCGTATTTTCAATTTGATGAAATCACAGGAATGAAACAGAAATGTTGGAATATCGAGTGCTATTGTTTCTTCTTTAACTAGATAAAAGCTTGTCGACGTGAATGGAGCTTCGAAATCAGGAAATTAATTTGTGCCAGCCCAGTGATATTACCTACCTCGATACGGTTTCGTAGTTGTGGAACATTTGTGTGGAAAGTAATAATATAACGAAGTGCTCGCTGCTCCGGGTGAGCCGGTTACGTATTTGATAAAGCACATCCTTAAATTAGGCAACCCTAAATACAGGGAACTAACAGAAACTGTAAATAGCCAGTGGAACATGTAATTAAATAATTGAAGGTTTTACTAAATAAATAGTCTGCTCGGTTTAATAGAAAATGAAATAAAATAAAATAAATAAATTCGTAATCAATTGCACTAAAGCATCAATTCAATTCTTGGAAGGGGAAGAAGAATGCAGATTGCAAGCAAACATCCTATTCGACAAGCACTCAAGTATTGTTTCTTTGCGCTTTCAAGAACGCATTGTACTACATATTTTCCGTCTATTCTTGGGGTGTCTGAATGCTGACGCCCCCTTTTAAGGTCATTTCACGTAGCGACTCGGAAAAAAGAAATAAATTGGTGAGTGACAGTGATGAGCACCCACGGAGGATGCTGACGTATCAATGCAATAACGAGCATGTCTCTGCTTCGTGGTAATGTTAATGGACACTGTGAGTCATCCGACACTGTGTTCCTTTAGTGCAGCTAATAGCTTTCGGTTTAGTAAAGGCTGAGATTTACGTGAATAATTTTCCATTGGAAAGTCCGACGGGATTGCATCTGAAATAGTTGTCGAAACTCTGCAGAGATCGGGGTCGAACGCGTGCAACAACGAACGTAAATCGTTCGTTGCCATATGGTGTCCCCTGGGGCTGAAACGGCAAAATTCATTGCGCCTGCGTGCATTTTCGTCGAGCAACAACACTCACGTAGACGCGTGTGTATCCTGTTTTGTGGGATTATTTAAACTCGCCGAGCTGCTTGTTAATGGTTCATTAGGGTTGTAACGAGAGCAGGCGGTCGAATAATTTTATCGAGAAAGTCGATCCGTTTGTCTTGTTTTCTGGTAACTAGACACGTTTTACACGATTTCCGCGTAGCTGGGAAGTGTGCCAACGAAATGGTAATCGCCTCTGCCGTTCGATCCATCCCTCTGTTGGGCGTTCTTTTATTTACCTCGAAATGGTTCGCTTGGGTTCTTTGCTTGGAGTATTCTGCTATTGTCGCCTCGTTGTTGAGGACAGAGGTATTGATTGAAAAACGTTTGCTCGTGATCGACGATTGGCAGAAATATATATTTCTAGGTTTACTGACGATTCATGTGGGCTAATAGAATACCTTTTCATTTCGTTACTATTCTGCTGTATCTAGTTTATGGAAATTTGTTCATCTGCACTATCGATATCTCGTTACTTGTTTCGAGACGCCCCTTATGTTCGTAATGTTCTGCCGTTCATTACCCAGGCTATACGTGCAATTTAAAAGGCAAACAAAAATATTCCAGGAAGAATCTACCACGCGAAAAAGGTTAAAAAAAATCCGGCTAATTTTCGGCAAGGTACATGCCTGCGCATCTGCGTAACCGTCACGCGATAAAATCGTGCACGTTTACGATGCAGCTGTAGCAGGTGCAACGACGACACGTAGTTGATCCAAACACTTAACTCTGCAGACGAATCACTGGCCGATCATTTCGTAGTGATATCAATCGTAGTGCTAGCTCGCTGCACTATGACGCCGAGAGTGCACGCATAACTTAGTTCTTGCAATTTTTGAATGGTAGCCACTGCGAGGTGGTGGGGCCAGTGAGTCGATAAAGAAGGGGGCAAACAAAGACGAATGATTCTTCCGTTCGATTCGGTCCGTGAATCACATCCAAGGAATTCAATTCTTTTCTGTGTCGAACAGACATGTTTGTACTCGTAAAATAGGCCGACTATCCCACTTCTACCCTCATGCGCACGCAGTGATATTTATCGATCGTACAAAAGCGTAGATCGAATTGGAGTATCGCGACGGTTTTCTTTTTACGAGAGAAATAAGCATTCACGGAACGATGACATACGCGTTGGCCTGGCGTTTGTTATTTTAATTCCGCTGGCACTGCCGTCGCTGATTTTAATCGACCCGCGCGCTTGTTTTCCCGCGTAATTTCGTCGCATACGCCATGATTAATCGATGCGCTATTTGCCACATAAACCCCTGGAAAAATACAAAATACGACGATACCCACCAGTATATATTTTTGTTGCTGCAACGTTGAAAATTGTTAGTAGCGAAACGATACACAAGCGAGCCAAATCTGACGTTACACGCAGCAGTTGCGAATTACTGTTGACCCTTGAACCAGCCGCGTCTAAGAAATGATAATCCGCGTTTCAGCACTTTCAGACCGTTCTTTAATTCCAAGTTTTTTTAATCAACTTCTCAACGCTTCGCACGGTTCATCGTACGCGTGACGTCATACTCGATAATGCGCAACAAAAAGAGTACATTATTGGGTATCTTGTTCCTTGCGCGGAATAATTGCATTATGCACAGATCAACGCTATTAAATTACGATGCTTTGTTCTTTGCGCTAAATCGTGCCATCCACTTTGCATTCTTTGGTTGCTTCTCCAACGGCAAAGATGGGACATTCATTTTTATCCGAGAGCTTCCGTTTAAATATTGCAATCGTTCAGTTGGCCCGCTGTTCCAGTTGACAGTCACTTTTGAGTAGAGCCGTCCATTCAAATCGCCGCTGCATGCAAATTAACGCCGAAGTCGAAAGAAATAACTTCTCGAACGCTCCTACGAGCAGATAAAACGTCAGTTGCGCTGAACTGTGGCCTGTCAACGGCCTTAGCGACACTCCGGCAGAGGGCCGGCAATTGATAAGCAGTCGGCGAAATTTCAGCGCGCCTCGTTCTCGGAAGCATTCTTTTCACGAACCTCGGCAAGTATGCGCGCTCAAGTAGCCACTTGTTATTGCCGTTGTATCCGAGTTGAATCCGCGGTACACACCACTGCCTCTAATTTTAGCCGCTTGCAGTGTACTTGGAGGATACCTGAAAAATGCAGCTCGCCGAAAATATCTCGGTAGAATTTGTTATTATTTTGTCGGACAATGCCCACGTTCTTTTGTGAATCAATCGAACGGCTAGTAATCAACGTTGAAATATTTTGCTGGGAAAAATCGGGTTGCAATTGACTTTCGGCATAAATTTAACGAAGTCGAACCAAGGACCGAGGGAAATTGCACGATGCAATTTAGTGCTTTCCGCGGTATTCGGTACTTTTCGACTTGTACTTCAGCCGTGAAGAGCTGCGAGTAGAATCGGTTTGACCTCGCACGAGAGCCAACGCAAACGTGCCACTGTGTACAGGTTGATCCTTGCAATGGGAACGGTACCTCGTTTTTGCAATAGGGGAAAAAATTCGGAGGTAAAAGAGGCGGAGAAAAAGTGTTGGTTAATTCGGAACAATTGAACTCGAAGCGATTTATCTCATCCGCAGGTGCACCGTGCAAGATGCAACCGAGCTGGTCTTTTTTTGTTGTCGATCTGTTGCAATACACGCTCGTCCGTATGATTTATTCACTAGTCGGAAGCAATATTATTTTTAATTAGACCATCATTGACGTGAAAGTTTCGGGGTAATTAAAAAATGCATACGTTTCGAAGGTTTATGCGAAGCACACCTGACCTGGTTATTTCCAATGCACACGTACCGTATCGAATAATATTTTTGACGAATGCAGCGCAATTTTTCGTTTGCTTTTCAGAGTGTAAAATAAGCTACCAGGGCATCCTCCGGTTCGAACAATCCCTAGAATGAAACCTAATGTTATCCGTATTGGAATGTTTATTCTACCATATTTTCAGGCCTAAATTAAAGTTTACATATCCAGTCCGATGTTTTCTATACCATTTTTCTTGAGCATCTTTATTTAGAAGAAAGCTATACGTTGTCCCAGTTGCGAGAATGAGCCTGTATTCGCATACGCGTGGTTGAGTTCACGTCACGTCCACCGCGAGGCGCCAGTGCTTTCTCAGCGCAAACGTTCATTCGTGTTCATGAGTCGCACGTCGGCCGCTGCGCTGGGCGGTTCGTAGTATACATCTTGCTCGGGGACCCGGCGGAATCACAAGATCGCGTTCCCTGGAGAAATTCGCGCTACTCTTATTGCATTATCATACGTATTACTAGAGAACTAATTATACAAAATAAACGATCGTGTGTAAATAGTTTGGACGCGCGGGAATGTTTGAAATTCACAAATCATCCTCTGGCGTGCAAGTGTGTCGTTATTCAGGGGTTACCAGTGTTGTATAGAGAATACAATTCTTCGACACATTCCAGTCGAGTGATCGTGTGTATATGTATATTGAAAGAATCGACGATTCTCTATAATGAAAATTCTAAATGGTGCTTAACTACTGATCACGTGGGGTGTTCTGTATTGGTATAGCCGTGAAATATTGATCGAGAATCGATCGGTGAATACTCGTATCGAAGGGAATCGCAGCCACTCTTCGAGGTCGTTGAACCGCCAGGATCTTTTATCTCGAGCGTTGACAGTTTCTCGTGACAAAGAGTTGCGGTTGCTCCAAAGCCGATCGAACGTTTTCGATCATCCCTTTCGGGCCGTTCGCGACAGGATCGAGACGTCAATGTCACCCTCGAGATTAAACAGTTACAGTGTCGCGTGTAACGCGTGGTGTCAGAAAGTGTGGTTAGGTTGTTCTTGAAAGTATACACGGTTCGAACATAGTGAAGGTACATAGTAGCGGAGGTGCAACGAAATCCACTGGTCTTTGGAGTGTACCGAGAGATTCCGGTACCGAGAATGATTTTCACCGGCAGGTCGGTGGACGCTTTGGACGAGGTTCACGGTCGTAACGTGCAGACGGATAACCGTCGGGACGTTAGCGCTGTAGCCATAGCCGCAGGATGGTTCTCCAGTCTGCGCAGACCCGGCAAAAGGAACAAGAAGGGCTACCAAAAGCAGGCCAAGAGCGCATGGGACCTTAGCACATTATCTACGGTTAGTTGAACGTTCTATCTGGCTGCACCTGTTTTACCAATTGTTCATCCGAGTTGAACGTCTCGCGTGTTAAATACCAGTCTTCGTATTTTATGGTATACATGTACGATTGATCTGCTCCATTCTGAATTGCTTTGTTTCAAATATTCGTTTACTCTTTTGGGGGTGATAGCTGTGTTTTACGTAATATTTTACATTTGTTTATTTAAACGATCGTTGTCTCGTATACGAAGAAAAACATTTCGCACCGTACAAGACTGATATTTCAAGTGAAGCGTCGATAAAAATCGAAGTTCGATTATTCTCGCGCGTTGCGTCAATTGACCATTGAAAATACGGATACGATATTACGAAACGCGATACGTATACTCGGACGCAGTCGAATGGTTGTCAGCCAGCGACGTTAACATCCTATCCTCGTTCACCTTCTTTCTTGTTTATTTATCTTATTCGAATCGTGAATAGCTTCTGTCAAGCTTGCATTCTCTCAATCGAAGAATATGTATGTCTCCACCGGAGTAAATACGCGCGAATTCTTGAAGGCACTGCGAATGGCCGCGAGATGTCGAATCTATTTAAATAAACGACCACGACTGCATTTAGCAACGAAAACTGCGATTTAAATGCGAAGTTATTATGGTTCGCGGTATCTCGTGGTGACCGTGTCGCCATTGAGATACCGCGAACGGTCGAAATCGATCTCGACAAACGATAATTGAATTGTGTATGTACTCAGATGATGCACACATATACATACTTCATACACTACATATGCGTATTAAGAGCGGGAAAACGGTGTAAAATAAGAGTACGATGGCGCTCTGAAGTTGGCCGACTGGCCAAATTTATTTCTAGGGTGTTAACACGAACGGACTCGATTCCGAGTCCATCGACGCTCCCTTCGAGGTTGTTTTCGTTTCCCTGAAGATGCATTAAATCAACCTCATTCGGCTAATGACCGACATAATTTTTAGAGTATGACCAGAAATAGGGGGTGCATTAACGGCGGGTTCACTAACCTTTATATTTACATTAGACCTATGAAATGCATTTTCGGTGAAGTTTCAAACTTTTTCAGTAGTTAAAACCTGTATTTTTTTATTATTTTTTTAATGTGTTATTTGTGTCATAGCCGAGGTCGGCAGGTACATTAATGCATAGTTGAACTTATCACATTGTGAATCAGTGTGAACGTTTTAAAAAGCGTAAAAGCTTTCGACATGCAAACACGCGAGGATAAGTAAAGGAATCGTAATTTTTCACTGTGCATTTTTCAACGAAGCACAGGTTCCGGGGCAAATAATAATAATGATTATAAAGATACGTAATTACGAAGACGGTTCATCGCTGGACATGCGAACGATTTAAATCTCCTGCGCTGGTTTTTACCTCTCTGTACTACGTATACATTACTCCTGTTTGACCGTTTCAGCATATCCGACCAATTAACAGGGGTCGCTCGTAATCTAAGAACTGCGTTGAACAGCTGACACAACTAACTATGAACATACTCGCTTTTACTGGTAGCACAATTTCTTTTCCAGGAATAATACGTAACCGAATTTCACGTACAATGCATTATACAGAGACTGAAGTAAAGTATCAACATATATTATAATTTATAACAAGATATGTGAAATCAGGAATAATTCCTAAGGTCCTGGTGCCACATGTTTGCGTCAGATAACTATGGGATTACGTTTACATTGATACCAGGTATCGTTGACGCCCTAACGTCACAAATCGAAGATCGTGGCAAGGAACGGAGTCAGGGTGACTTATTTATAGGGGAGATCAGGATACAATATGGGGCCTATTCAAATAGACGTACATTTGATGCATTTTATTTTGGCTTAGTCCTAATCGTGCATTCCCCATCCTATTATCCTCCTATAATAGGATTTACCAGTTGTATTATGTTCAATATTTTCACCTTAATCCCTATCATTTTCATTCTATAAAATGTGCGTCGTTTTCACGCAACTGTAGATCCATGGGCTAACTGAGTGAGGTCTTAACAAAGCGAAACAGCGATGCCCAATAATTACCGATAATTGAATCAACCCGTGTGTAATGGCGCTAATAGGATTATATTGTCTAATACGTTTGTCAATGCAATTTCCAAAATAATTTGTCTAGTATCTCGTTTCAAGGAACTGCATAGCAGAAAATAATTATAGCGCAGAGTATTAATTTTAATCGCTTCACCGGGGTATCTAAACCTAGCTTTTATTAAAATTAGAAAATAATTTATCAATTAGTTTAACCGCTATTGCTGACACTAATTTTATCTCAGTTCAATATAATTCTCGTGCATATACTATATATATTATTTATATATATATTTGAATCTTTTTGCCCTCTGCTTCCCTTTTACGTAATTGTACCGAGCAAGGGTTAAAGATTTGACAATTTAAGTTGATAGGTGCTATCGAGCCAGAAAATGTCTTTCCCAAAATTTGAAAAAAACGTTCCATTTCGTGGGAACATTTCATCGTCGATACTCTATATCCTCCAATGATAAAACCAAATCACGAGCCACTATCGTGCCGCCATATCGTTGCCATAATGGTTACATATATGTACTTGGTGGATATCAATTTTTTACGATCGCGTCGCATCGCATGTTCATGGATCAGGCGTCCAAGAAATCTACCATTCCTCCGACCTTGTCAGAATTGCTGCAGCGAATTCCACGCGTAACGTGCGGTAGCTTCCTAGAAAGCTTCTTCAACGATCTCAAAGGAGCCTACGATATCTAGGTACATATGTATATGCACGTAGTTGGCGATACGAGAGTCAAGAGTCGCGACAAGATATCTATCTGAAAATCATTGCTCATCAGGAATTTATATCAGCCACGAAATGATGAATTGTATGACGCCATTAAGTTACATCATTGAACGTCCGATTAACTCTTCTTAACAATACTTTTCCGAATTTGCTGCGGACGGAATGAAATTTACTATAACTCTTCCCTAAATTAAAACTCGGTTCCAATATGCAAAATTATATAATACACGCATGATTAAATGAAAATTATTATACATTGGTTGGTTCATCGATTACAAATTGATGTCCGGTCTATTAGTTATTTGATTCTTCGTGATATCTTGTATAGTTTATTATTCGAAGAGTTCTATTTTATAGTTTAAGTGTTTATGGACTAATTTTCCATTGCCCGTAAATCACTTATAGGCATATCGACAGTATCGTGGCGCGCGTGGAGATTGCATAATAGCGTGTCGTTACGTGCACAGTGGTACACTTTATAATATTAGTTATTCGGTTTACTGGACGCAGGCAATATTTTTAGGTTAATGGGGTAGCCGAGCAGGGGGTGTCGAGGGTGGAGAGTGCGATCCACAGAGAACAGGAACACGATGATAGTTTCAAAGGAAATAGAACAATTTTTTCCCCTCTTTCTGTTTTTCCATTTCTCCTTTTTTTCTTTTTTCCTTCATTTTATTTCATCTTTTTCCGCCTTTTTTTTTTGTCGGTGACGATGGTGTCGCGTTCATCGAACGATAAAACAGTCGCCTTTAACCGTGGTGTGCAGTGCTAAAGCATCGGGCACTCATAAATCGTCGGACGGGACAAAACTGTGTCGATCGGTTGGCTCGTGTATCGCACGGCCGATACACTATTTCATAAATTACATTTCGCGACGAGCAAAACGGCAAGCGGCGTTGCTATTGTTGCCCCGTGTGGTACATGAATATTTCGACGAAGGGAACACCAGTGCCTCTCGCGATGCGCATCTATGCGGAGGAAAAAGTATGTAATTGGAGAACCGTTTGCTCGGATAATCTTTATCGTGTCTGCGTATACCGTGGTATTAAGCTATTCAGCATTTTAAAGGTCTAGCGTGGACGACTGTATGAGATGATTGTGGGCAGCAAGGAAGACGTTAAGTCTTCAATAAGCGAGGATGACGCTAATGGCGGCGAATAGGTAGGAAGGTGTTGTTGTATCGGGTAGCTCAGAATTTCTTAAGCAATTAAATGTATGGGCAGCATGAACGGAAGCACCATTGCACATTTAATTCGTCTGATATATTTAACGACGTCTCGTTCTGCGTATAAATCAGTTCACGGCGACGTCACTGTTCCGTCGTAAACTTTACGACGTAAACCATCGCGATAAAAAATTCCAGCTCATCGTAGCACGTCAAAATCTTATCGCAGAACTCGTCCAAATATTAATCGGCAACCGACGTATGTATGTACCTGACGATTATGCCCGCACGATTGCTTATCAACGTGGTCTTAATCACACGTCTGACGTCACAACAGTTTCGCGGTATCGGCCGCGGACAGCGCGGTGCTCGTCATCGGCAATTACACGAGCCGATAAAACGGGGTCATTGTCGCTTCGAGTGTCCAGTCAAACGTCCGAGATAATTGGTGCCGAGCGACGTGCACACGTCTTTATTCCGTTCCATTTATCAAGGTATCCAGAACGCTGGACGAGCAACGAAAGAAAGAGGAAAATAAAAGAAAGAAGGAGCCTCGAGGGACAAAGGAAGCGGGTTCTGTTTCAGGCACGATACCTCTTTCCGTATCCGGTCCGTTTGTTCACGTCTTTTGCTACCGGTGCCTCGGGTATCTGGGTTATACATTTTTTTTGGACAGCGGGGAAAGAAAAAATGGAAGAATGTCGTTGGGTACACGCTTAGCCTCGTATGAACCTCGATGACGTTGCAGGCGAACGAAACGTGTATGTAGTTGGGTAAATACGGAAACGAAGTAACCGAGTTGGCGACGTTAGACGGGGGGATGCTGGAGTTTCAGGAATTTGAGCATCGATGCTGAGAAGTCTCTAATGTGCGAAGATACAGCAAGACCTCGATTAACCGAGGTTCAACCGAGGAAAAACATTGAAAATGTGCATATCATAATTTACAGTTGCTCTTGGGTTTATAATTATTTAAATAGAAAATAATGTACACCAAACTGGGGATAAATATTAGGGGAAGGGGGGAATGCCTGTCTATGTTTAAAGGTCAGATGGACAGAGGAGAAAAAATAAATGAGCATAGAAAAAGACAGGCAAACAAATAGACTTTAGAACGGACGAATTTAGTTAGTCATCTTGGACCGAGACCTCCAAGGCTAGAATCAACATACATATGCACGGCAGGAGGGGATACGATATATGTATGTATGTATGTATGTACTTTACGATATTGGCAACGATTATTACAATACGACACGGTTTGTGCAACGATGTCGCGGGATATAACAATGTTCGCGGAACACTACGGTGTACCAAGTCTAATGTACATTGTCGCAAATCATCTTCCGCGACGCGTAGTAAAGGGGGGCTTAACACCATTTCTGATTACGCTAATGATTCGCTCCGTGCATTTAGCCGCAGCGAATTACTCTGCCCCAGCAATATCATTTCTAAAACTCGCGTTCCAATGACTCCTCGTAAACTATTCGCCAGTGGCGAAAAAAAGCCGAGCAGCGATCCGTGCCCCGATCGATTCTGTTCAAGATAAATCTGCCTTCTCCATTATGGATTCGTCATGCGTAAAACGTCAAAGGACGAAATTTGATTTATCACCGGCTCTCCATGGTCAATCGACCGGCCATTAATCGCCGCGTTTACCGTGCTCCCAGAATTTGCATGGCTCGTGAACCCATGGCCGTGTTTGGATGATTCCGTCTGGACAGTATGCTCGCAAGGAACATATGGGCCGTGGGGGAAAATTATATTTGTCTGGCTGGACGCACGTAGCCACGTTTACTCCTCTGGAACACGTGTCACTGGCCGGCCCTAAACTCTCCGCCATTGTGTTTACACTGGAGGCGCATCCATCTGATCTCGCTTTGCATGCATACCGTGTATCAACGGCCATTCGATCAGGAATAGTCTGAAGCGATCGGTGAGATCGTTGATTTCGCGGAAGTTTCAACGCCGTCCAACTTCGTCACACGTATGCACCTTATATTATAACAGGGGAAGTTCGGAATCTAGAAATTTCGGCAGAAAGAAACTTTGCACAAATGTTCATATTGTGCTAGCAGCGGAACAATTTTGGTTTTCTGCTGAAAAACGGCTCTGGGGGTGAAGACAGCCCTCCAAAGAAATCTGGACCTTTTATATAGTCGTGAATATTTAAGTACCTGTACAAGATATATAATAAAAGTTATGTTAAAAGTTTTGCTCTATAATATTTTCTATAATTGCCATAAAACTTGCAAAATTAAATTTGGAAAGAATAGATTTTTTGGAAAATTTCTCGCATTCGCATTATGCAGACCGCAAAGAGCAGCACAACTTTTAATCCAGCCTTTTTCCTGTGTCTTGTGAGGTTTCTTAAACGTCCACGATAACATGAAATGTCAAGATTTCCTTGGAGGGCTGTTTTCACCCCTAGTAACGTGTATTACATTTGCGCAAAGTTTCAACATTCCTTGTACGTCGTCTTTCACCCAAAATATATGTCGATATATTAATTGTTATAAGGCTACTGTCTAATTGCATATTGTTCTCCTGAATGGCTTACCTTGATGTTACCTGGAAACAACTTCGATGCAAAGAACCTCGATACAATTGTGAAAATATATAAGACCCGCAATTATGCGTTCCTTATGTTAATTCATGCGGCTTCGAGTAGTCCTTGACGCTGAGCACTCAAAATCCAGTACTTGCTATTGTAATAGCGTATATAAATTATAATCATTCACAAAACACATACATATATGTACGAAGTATTATAATTATTCATTTGTGAGCGAGCGTTTTCATCTGACGGTGGTCCAACGATTCTTACGTCATTTCTAACGTATACAAATCCTAAGGGGCTGAACGTCTATATATATCTCTATGTACCATTTACAAAGGGCGGATATGTGCATTCTGAGAAAACAAAAGTTCGCCCACGAAGGGACGCACAAGGGGTAAGAAAGCTTAAACAATCCTTGCCACGAAATACCGAGACGACTTCGTATGTATGTACATATGTCCAAGCCCTTTGCGTTTCGCGTAGCAACGAAAGGGTTAACAGTCCTTGACTGACAGACAGGAAACGACGGGAAGTTTCAGTTGTACAACGTCATTCAATTAAAATTAAAACGTTTCGTGGAAATATCTGATTTTATACGTGGCCACTGAAATTTGATTAGATGAAACATTTACGTTGGAGATATCTGTCGAAAGTTTCGGTTTTTAATTTTGTTTGGACAGATAGGCTGTGTCTATGTTTTCTTTTAACAATCTCCAATCTTTCCACACTTTTACGTCCATTCATGTTTTGAAATTTATGCGAAAAATATTCGAAATAACCAAGCTTCGAACTTATTACCAAGGTCGTGTTAGCAATAGTGACTAAAGCCTCGGCTTTAGTCGACGTATCGTACTTCAAAGCAGCTGTGTGTATCCTCTTGGTAAATGTATGTCGTTTCAAGGAAGTTACGATCCAGAGATCCGCGCTTGTGTCCATGATACGAAAACCACAGCCAGACTTTTCAACGGTCGTTCGCTACATCGGAGGAGTTCACAGATTGCTCCATTTACGATTAAGAATTTTCAACGACAGCTGCAAGCACGTTTGATCGCCTGTTTGCCAGATTCAGTAGCCTTGGATAGCAGACAAAACGTCGTTGTGCTTGTTAAACACCTGCACACGCAGATTTCTGGTTGCCTCTAGTAACACTCAATGAAATTATTAGCAATTTTCTTTTATCAATAGCTTGTTCAATCTTTGTGTTCTTCGTGTTTCATTTATTTCGTGTATATGTACATATTTATTCTACGTATGGGATATAATTATTGGAATCTTGAGTTTACCAATAAAATGGTAAGGAACAGAGAATCGTATATTCTATTTTTAAGTGATCGTAATAAAAGGGATGCTTCAGTCCACAAATGGAGAAAAATTTGTTTAACTTTGTATAGACGTCCGAGTCTCACAAATTTTCGTAGAAAAAAGCACTTTCAGTTTCACCACTCGGTTATCGAATATAAAATATTCTTCGAAAAAATGAAATTCAGGGATGTGAGAGTACGATACTTTTTCAAGAAATCACAGCAGTCCAAAAATCAACAATTTCTCGGTTAAAACATAGCGGTCGCTCGCTGCAAACGAGTTAAACTTCAAAATGAGTCCATAGTTTACCTATGCTCGTGGATCATTAACCCGGTGGAATTCGAAGAATCGAAGATATTCTGGTAATATTCTAATTAGCCAAGGACACACTGAATCGACAGAATCAATCGGTTAGTGGGCGTGAAAGATGGTAATGTTCTCCCGCGTCCAGCAAGGCCGAGGACGCGAGGCGTAATTGGAAGACGGCCAAGTGCCTTAATGCCAGTAGAACTTCTTTTATTAAAAGAAGAAACCGAGCGCCGTGTCTGGCACTGATCCAGGAATTATGAATCGGCGAAAGAAAGGAAAGGGAGCCCCATAAATGATGCATAAAAATGTCCGGGATGTATATATCCACCTCAAAGATTATAAGACAGTTGGCAGTTTTAACAAATTTTGGTCGCACAAAGTAAATCATTGTAATTATACACCTGCAGTTTTATTGCTGTGTATGTTTACGAGTATCTTTTCGAATCTTACAAACACTACCATACATCTTAGATATTTTGGAGAAATGTTAATAACCAAATTATTAAGAAAAGCAGTTTCAAGATTTTATACAATTTTGTATTTTTTTTTTATTGTACGTGCAGTACAAATATGAAGAAATACTGTTCTCTGTGAAACATATGAACCATTCGGACAATTCTTTTGTACATTTCATTCAATTTTATTACGTCTCATATACATGCATACTTATAAACGTACATCTCGTCGATTCTTCCTAAGTAAATACACGTGCACATACCTTGTGGCTTGCGGGCAATGACATCGACTTTTAAGGTTTCGTTTCAGTAGGGCAAAAACCTTTGCGTCGATTGTTGTACAGACCACATCGAGCCACAAACGCTGTCCGATTTCTTATCAAAGAAAACCGTGGACCGTGTTCGCGAATAACCCAGAAAGAATCGACACGTCGCCGAAGTGATTTGACCTTTTTCTTTTTTCTCACACCTATGGAACAATGCTCCATTTTACATTCAAGGCAATAAGGTCAGTCGAATTAATTAATCAAGATGATTCTTCTTATTGCCCTTTTAGCTCGTTGCACTTTAATTTCGTTCAAATGGTGGATGAATGTTAAGTAAGCTGTCTCCTCTATTGTTGCTAAGAAATACTGTTAAGAAGTACAATATTTAAGGCAACGAAAAAAATATGCATTTCAATTATCCAATTGATCAGCAGAGACCTAATTTTGTCTGCAAAGGTAACCTGCCCTTAATTCCATCGTGAAACGACTTCTAGTTTGTTCAGGAACATAGTCAAAGACCAGCCAGGTATTACCGTTCGACAGACGACCGAGTTAAGAGACTAGAGAACGATTCAATCGTGAATCGTGTTCCCGGTACATAGCAGCCTGCATACTCGAGTTACCCATTAGTCATTAATTCAACAATCGTCGTCGCGGTTTGTTAACTTTTCGATTACTGGCCGACTATCGAGTTACGGCATCGTGTCACGCGCCAATAAATCTGTCCACTGCAATGTTCTTAACCCTAGAACTCGTGTACTCCAAGTTCACGTGATCACAGGTATAATAGAAATGTGTTTGGTTCTAACTTTTCCCTTGCGCGTACAATTTCGTATGTACAGTTATCATAATTCTTGTATATTGAGTTCAATGGCATATAACATCACACAAATCTCCACTACTAAACATTTTATTTTCTTCTACTTATGTAATTGATATTAAAACGCGAAAGTGTCCTACGATAATATTTCCGTGGTCGGACGTGAATACCGCGGACAGTAGAAGGGTTAAACGTCCATGAAGGAAATCGAAGTTATCGTTACCATTATTGAATCATTCGTTTAAATAGCACGCGCAAATTCCATCGTTACAACCCGTATGCCAATCGCGTGTGACGCACGTTTCACGTACGAGCAATGCTTATTTTTATCGTTGAAATTCGATTACTCATGTGCCGTGTCTGCTCGCCGAGTTTTCGATTCCATCGATCGTGTACCAATTTTTAAAAACGTTTCACAGGTCTATACTGTGTGCTATCCAACATTTCCTTCTTTATTCTTCGCCGGAAGTTCTGCGGTAGCATCAAGAACCACTCGTATTTCCGTTTGCAAAGATATTCGCGTCGACCTGATTTGCGTATCCTGCATTCGATATATCGGGTCACGGTGGTTCCTGGTGAATGTTACGGCAAACTGGAAAACGGAAACGGCAATTTGTGATTAATTCTGTCGATCACGGATTGGTTAATGAGACTGTTCGAGAGTACTGAGAAACAAATGTTTCCGTGAACGATGATTAATCGCGTTTTTTTGTTGTTGAAAAGTATTTCCGTCATTCGTTTTTGTTGCTGGAAACAGGATATAATTTCATTTTTCCACGTGCGCCACGGGTGTAGAAAATTTAATGTATGATCGTGTTGGTGTATTGAAGGGTTAACGTGTAATTTTCTTTGTTTTTTTTTGGAGTCGTTATGTTAGAATTTTCGATTGGAATTGGAATTTCCCAATTCCCAATTGGAATTGGGATTGGAATTTCGATTGGAATTTTTTTTTTTAATTTGTAATAAAGTTGAACTTTGTCTTTGTTATTTGAAAGACTTTTTTTAAAGCGTTTAATTTTATTATTCATATTTTTGGATTTCGTTTTGAAACTCCTAGGTAATAACTGTTTATGTAGTTCGTGATACATAAGTATTTTATAATATTATAAGTAATATATTTCGTTTATATTTTTTCGATTTAAAGATTACCAATAACTAGGAAGCGAGGCTAATTGTAGTCGCGAGAATAAAACCGTAATAACACACTATCATAATTTCCACGGCACAGGTGTCGAGTTAATTGCAGCTAGGTACCATGAACGATAGTTATAATCGGGCGTTGCTGCTCGTTGTAGCGTGTAATTTCAATCAACGCATTCGAGGAGCCCCTAGAAAGGGAAACAACTAAATCCTGTGCCAAAATCGTCTGCACTTCAGTTACCCAAATTGAGGGAAGACGCGTTAAATGGTTCGTAATTTCATTAGCACAATCTTTAATTACCGCGACGTCTGAAAATATTTGAACATACTAATTTCCTTTCCTTTCCACTTTTTTTCACTACTCACGTTAATTCAAATCACTTCACACTCCAACAGTAAAATAAAAAAAAACCGAATTAATTAATTTGCTCCCAAAAATATACAGAATGATAAATATTACAAAATAACAAAGAAAGCGAAACGAACACAGTCCATCCAATTTACGATTCACAAAGAAAACAGAACAAAATACTAAGTAACATAATCTGCGCCAAAGGGAAAAAAATATTAAGCAACGTCTGCGAATCCGGGTCATCAGACAAGAATCAGTTGCTGTCGCATCTAGATGCCAGCTCCTGTTTCAAATCTAACCCTTTCTATGTCTTTCCCGAGTATGATTCCACTGTACGGATAATCGAGTCGCGAATAACTTTCTACTGCACGAAGCAGTTATGTACAATGTGAACGCATTTCTGTGGAGTGGGCACAGCATTCGATGCACCGCAAGATAATGTAAATTGCTCTTGAATTGTATGCAGAGTAGGATATTACAATTCTAACGAACGGTGACCGGTAGTGTCGAAAGAGTTAACCAAAGCTTCGCATTTTCCATTCCGTTTCGCGCGGTAGCGGGTCTCCACGTCCGGCTAGGTGAAACACTCCGGCTGGTGACCAAGCGAAAGGGGGAATTCCCTCCTTCGTTCGCTCTTCTCTCCTCTCTTCTCTCGTTGTTCAGTCGACGGCCTTGAGAGGTCACTTTACCGGGACCGTTCGCTGAATACCTGGCGCAGAAAGGAACTGGAACGTGCAGGGGGAAACTGGTACAGCGTGCACAAGAATATCGTTCCTTACTGCCACTTATACAGGTACAGTGAGGAGGTATACAGGTGCTACCACTACAAATAAGCCGCTGTGATTGAAATTGTCGGGCAATGGCCAAGAAAAATACCCGGGAAATGATTCTACAATTATTTATTCGACTGTAAATTAATCCTGCACTTAATTTTCTTGCAAATTTAAGCAGAACTAATTTTTTTTATAAATATCGCCCTGTTTGCTGCATATACATGTATGCATGTATGCATAAGTAGATGTATTTAGAAGTTAGAAATCGAAAGTACCGAACAATGTTTTTTTTTCTTGTTCTCCATTCAACTTCGTAGTTCATTATCGTTTCTATTACGAGGATTAAAATTAAACCCGCCCCAAGTTTGCTCTCGATCTGCCGTTCCTCTCTAGGAGGAAACGAAAAATGACTGAAACAACTGAATTGTTAACTGGTTAAAACTTTCGATTGCGCAAGAACATGGGCCATTCCAATTTCACAAGATCTTATTCGCCAGTCGTGTAATACAAGTTCTGATTAACATCGTGAAAAAGACAGATTGTACGATCTTTAAAAGAAAAGAATATCGTAATGTAAGCTCCTTTAGTAGGCACACCGAAAGCCAAGATTAAGTTCAAGATAATTACTACAAAAAATACCCGAATGATACTTCTGCAAATATACTTAAATATCTGCAAATAAATGAAAAACGATGTTCAATTTTAATCGAGGCACAATTGGGCTTCTTAGCTGGTTCCAGAGGCAAAGGGACAATTGGGAAATGAAATAAAGGGGTACGGGATGAGACGAGGGTTGGGAAGGTGACTTAATTGAAAAACTGACCCTTCAAGACCGCACAGAGATCCACCTCTGATCATATTTTTCATAGGTTGTATACGAATGGCAGTGTGTACACCTTTACGTGCAACACCATTCGTGGCAAGGGTATTATGATACAGGTAGCACAGTATAAAAGTGTCTATTGAAGAAGAAGGTAGTATAGTGTCGGAACGAGAGGAAGTTGCTTTTACTAGCATGTGTTACGAGTTTCTGTTCGTGACGTCGTCGTCTTGCATAGTGCATTAACTTTCCAAGGACGCAGCAAGGCCGTTGGTTTGTCATAAAAAAAAAAGAAAATAGTCAGACCTCCTTTTCCTTTTTTTCTTTGAAGTTGCGTCTCGTAGACGCGGGAGATGTAGGTCGTCGAAAAAAATAAAGACTGAAACCACCAGGCTGACGCAAACACGCTTGCGGCGAGACAGACTGCTTTGAACGTATCCTTTCCTTTTTTGTTTTGTTTTATTTCGTCTTTTTCGTTTTTCCGGTCGTGAATTATGCAAACGTTGCGTGGGTTAGGTCTGCAGACATTTTCGATACTTTGGAGGGGTGAATATACAGCTTGGATTATTTCCAGTTCTTATAAATTCAGTTTTGTATTTCATTCCATAGTTGACAACAAACGAGAGTATAATTTATAAAACGCTGTTCGAATTTAATCAGGCTCGCGCTTTAAGGATTTATTATTATGTACACGTGTGCCGGTGTCCTTTACCGTCGTACTTTCGCTTCTCAGGCACGATAAAAAAGACAAGGTATTCCTGCTACGCTAAGAATGCCACCCACGCACAAAGAAAGAGGCAATATCACGTCAATGGATTCTATTCTCGACGCATAGTACGACGTCTCACTTCGTCATCGATCGCAGATGTATTACCCAGTTACAGGGACCATAATCCTGTACAGGATAAAATACATGTCAGGTTAGATGTGTGCCAGTGATTATGCGAGTGGCCCGAAAGTCATTCGATTATACCAAAGAATAAATTCTCCCTTAAGGGCCCCGACAATTTGCCTAACACATGCCTAAACAGAACTTTTTATTATACACGTGTTAAATACAGTAATGCAATTGTTGGAGAAATGAAAATGTGATAGTGATATCTACATATAATATATTTTCCAAAGTGATACAATGACCGCAGCTACTGATACAATTCTAATCTCGCTAATCTTCCACTCGCTCGTACTCTTCTTCTCATACTCGATTCCCGGCTGCTCTTACTCTTTCTCCCTCTTTCACTCGTCGCCCATTCGTCATCTCATACGCTCTCATTTACAAAATCTATAATACAATGAACAGTTATTTTCCAAATTATTATTAAATATAATAATATCAATGAAATTATGTTTAATATGACGAGCATAGCATTGTATTTGTTGGTATTATGCATTGTATAAAACCCAGTTAAACAAAAATTATCTCTTATAGTTCTGGGAATATATTGGGGCATAGACTTTCAATGCTTATACAAAAGTGTTTATGTTGAGACGGAACGATAGGGTCCGAATGCTCCTCGCTCCTCTTCTATATTCATTCGTCAGAGTTTCTCCTTTGAATAAGGACGTGCCTTTTATTTTACTGTATAAAATAAAGTACTTTTCATTAAACTGAACTGTGTATTATATAATATCAAACTTCCTCATAATCTAGTCTTTCCAATAGTATTTGCCCTTTCACTCGGTATGAATAAAAGCTGTATGTAGTGTCACGCACACCGTGGACATTTGTTTGTTTGTTTCGAGGCTACCATAGCGAAAGGGTCATTTTTCCCCTATTACGCGGACACACATGCTCTCGGTGTTTTCTCGCGCGTTTAATGGCTGGCTGGTGGACAGTCGCACGCGAGTTCTGCCAGGGATTACGCGTATTTCGAGCGCACGAGAATCGGCGGGGAGCCGCAGAAATGTCGAGGTGTCGCATTCCAATGACTTTTAACGACTGTAACCCTCTTTTCCTCGATGGCCGGGCCCGTTAGCCGCGCTTGCAAACGCTGAACAAGAGACACTCGGCTGCTTTTCAACCTCTTCGTGCCTTTCTTGTTCGCTCGAGAACGCTTGGGCTCGATTCAGACGTGCAGAATTTTCCTCGCGAAAAACGCCTGTATTTGGGACTCGTATGTGTATGTATGCATGTGTATGTACATTTAAGCAATTCCTTCGACGTTGCGTTTCGTCACAGAGGTGCATTCTACAGGGGCACGAATTATTCACGGCTAGCCAGAACTGATTGTTTCTCGTGATGTGTTGTGCAAACGCGGAGCTGGACAGAGCTTTGTTCTACAGTCACCTCGTTAATAAATTGTTTCTAAAATTCTGAGCTTCTAAAGACTAACAGAGGGCAGTCGCCCAAGTGAACATACTCGACATGGAATTCTGTGTTGCGTCTAATCGTTTAGGTATTTGCACGCGCTGTATCGAATCGTCTGTGCGCCCAGACATTTAAACATCCAGGCGTTCTTTCCCGAGGAAAATTGCTCCCCTGAATCGAGCTTAAGTTTCCATTTAATTATCACGATATCCTGGCTTCCTTGGTCGATTTCGTGGCTCGATGATTATTGCAGAGAGTGTGCGCGGATGAAACTGTCGTGGTCGATGGGTGAACCGATCGATATCGCACAATGAGTCGAACGACGACTGTCTGCTCCTCGCCTGGGTTATAATTGCGAGAAAGGGGAAAAGGAAATTGTGGAAATGTTTCGTGTGCATGGTTTCGCGGCACCTGGAGGGTGCTTGATACCGGCGAGGAAGGAAGTGTTAGGCAAATGTCAACGGTAAAGTAAATACGTCCCTCTGTTTGACGTGCAATTCCGTCCTGGGGACTTGCGATAATTTTTTCCCCTTTTTTAATGGAGTTCTTTAATAACGGATTTTATCGTAGCCTTGCGATCCATTAACGGAGAATGACTTTTCTGCGAGAAAGAAGTTCACATCTGTGGTTTTGTTTTCTTTACTTATGTGGCGATTGTTGCTTTGACCGAAAGGAATATTAATTTCTATTGAGCTTCGTACGAAGTTGGAGATCGTATTATATTTTCGTTCTTACGATGGGTTTTAGCATCAACGCGAGTTAACTGTGAAATTTGTATTTATATTGCTCTTCAATCGTGTAATGAATTTTTCGCTGGTCTCAGGATTGGTTTGAAGTAATTTTCATGGAGTTTTATGGAAAGTTTATATATAGTTATTTATATATTTTTTTCCTAAAGTAGTGTAATAAACGTAATGGCACAGTGTATCGGAGGAACGGATATAGGGGGGATCGACTTGGTCCAATAAATCGGTAATCCGGACTTCCCTTGCCAGAGAATCAATGCCTGTATAATCAAAGGTACCAGCTTTGTAATGCCCATAATTTACCCAGCACAATACATCAACGTTTATCTGAACGAAAGTATAAAGTTTAATGCAGTAAATGCATAACAATTGAAAGAATCATTTTTATCCTTCGAACGTGAAAGATAAAAATGAATTAACCAATTCTCTGGTTAATTCTCTAACTTCGTAATATATGATAAAAATTAAATTTTTCTGCAATTACCTGTACGTCTAAAAGTGACAAACGATAGAGATTGAATTCGGCGAGCCAACAGGTGGGAAAGTGTATTGACTGGAAAAAAATAAATGGATCTCAGGAGAAAAAAATAAATAAAACTGGACCACCAGCTTTTCGCGAATGATCTACGTTTTTTCTTCAAGCCTCTCAAAAGAAAGCACATGTAGGTCAGGTCAGGCCTAGCCCAATGCGTGTTACGAGCTCTTGCGAACCAGTTAAGGAGAACGTTATTAAATTTTCATATTCCTCTCTAGATTTTGTCGAGCTGGTACAATTGACGCTTGTACTTCGGCAATGTTTCATCCATTTTCCATCGCACGATACTTATGCGAATTTCACTCTGTCAATTTGCCGGGAAGTTAGTTGAAATACTAGCAGAATTCACGATAGAACATAGTGTACACTCTATTCAACCAGCCGAAGAATTTAGTTAAACAGAAAATCTAATAACCAGAATTTAATTAAAAATAACTTGTCTCAACTCGGGGGATAAATAAAGATATTTATTTAAACCCTTCGAGATGTGAATTAGATACTTGAACAGTGATCATATAGGAGGTATTGCAATTATAATAATGTTTCACAATTATTTCCTCGCAAAATTGTAGAACATACAAAAATTGAAAAGAAGTAATATTATTTTAATTTATTTATTTGAACTATTTAATATACCATAAACCACTGTCAGACAATAAAGCGTGAAGAAATGTAAAAACGAAAGGAAGATATTCGTTGACAAGTTTCCTTGCAATTTATTTCTGAATTTACTGTACTAGAAGAAGTATCGAAAGTACCAGTTCTCTCGCATCTGCTCCCATTTAAATTCACGACTGATTCGTTCGGCTCTCGTTTACCAGTTGTGTTTCCTATCTCCTGAAAGCTTTCTTTCCCCCCGTCGATATGCATACATATTTCAATTTCACGCGCAAGAAAATCCCCAGGTCAAAACACGAGGAAATATTCTATCATCGACTTTCACGCTCGTTTTAGTCGCAAAGAAATGTACGTGTATATATCACAATGTCGATATCCCGCAGTATTTATCTTTCTTTCTATTCGTTTCCGCCTGATTTCACGCAGCTAGACATTGTCTTTGGTGTGCGCAACTAGAATAAACAAGAAAAAGGAAGAAGAATCGTGTAAACAGCGTGGAAATCGTTCTTCGTACTCGTTCGTGTAAAAAGTGATGTCTAAGAGGAAAATGTTCGTGACGGAAGAACCAAGAACGCGGAAGCTCGCGTGTCGTTTGAAGTTAACGCGGTTCTCACTTTCAGCTGAAGTTAAGCCATTGATTTCGATGAGTAGATAATCGTGTGGAATTATACAGTGTCGGTCTAAAGTTTTCAACCGCTTCCTTAATTATAGAAACATGAAATGGCTTGTTAACGATTGGTTAATTCGGAATTAATAATATAAAGACTGTAATTAGTTACGAAATAAATGAACTTGTGTTATATTGCACATTTGATCAGCTTACAGATAGCACTTTATATTCAAGAAAGATCAATAATTGATTTATTGGATAACAATGTGATTTCGTGTAATAATATCTCGCTAATTTACACTTAATGACGCGAAAGGGAAAAACAGTAGTTCCAACCATAATAATAAACCACACCGTATTAGGTATATATGTATATGTATGTATAAATAAGTTTGGATCGATTTAAAACAACCCTCGAGTGTTATCCACGCAGACACACTGTGGATAATGAATAGGGACATTTCGACTATGTATTTTAGATTTTCTTCTCGAATGCATGTCTGTTTTCTGTCAAACTGCAATCGAGAAACACGTGCACTGCGTTCTGAAAGGGCCCTACGCACGTGCAGGCACTTCACAGTAGCCAGCAGTCAGCTACTTAGCCTTAGACATTTGTCAAACTGTTCGTATTACAAAAAGGAAACCAATAGAACGTGCCCCGAAAAGATATATGTACATACACAAGATGCCTGTAAGTTAGCCCCATTAACATTTCCATTGAATTTCTACGGCTATAATATTCTGCGTTAGTAGACAACCTTTTTTTCATCATTACAGAAATATGTAGTACTCATTCGATACACAATAATTCAGTAATTATATATTAACTTGGGTAATATATTCCATTAGTTATTATTGTTATTATTCATTCTAATGCATATTCATTTATATACCCGAATATTTAATTGCAATTACAAACATAATGCACACATCCCTGCAGGCACAAATAATATAAATATCTATTTCGCGCGAAACAAGAAGAAAGAAAAACATGGACAAAGGAAGGGAGAACGATCTCGTTCACTGTCCCAGTTAAATGCGACCAGTATTGTCTCCTTCAAGAAGATAAGAAGGAAAAAAGAAAAGATAGTCCCAATGCGGATTTCCCAAGGCCTCTGGTATATGGCGCATTGCAAAGGAACCTGGCATTGTTTCCTTCGCTGGAACTATAGAGGGAAAGATGGAAAACGAGTAGAGTCAGGCCTCTTTTCTCTTCGCTTTGGTCGCGTGGAATCCGCTTCGACGGCCGCCAGGAAACATCTTCCGGGAGACTTTTTAACTGGCATGCTTTCCCGTGTTCGCAATAATCCCGATGCAACCACTGTTCACGGTATCTGTATATACGTGTACCGTAGCAGATACAGAAGTAAAAGGGATATTGCGTGGATAGTTTCGCTTTTGTTTTGTCGCATCTGTAATCGCACTCTGTGGCCGTTTTCTTGGAACGACCATTTGGACCGGACAAGTTTATCCGGGAGTCGTGTGCAGTCACCAGGAAACTGGGAAACTGTGATTCGTAGATGAACGAAAAATCGGTGTTTGGATTATTATCGGTCGATCTTTTACGCATTGGTTATTAATCGCGTGCGATTATCGATTATTACTAATATCATTTTTATTTATATTTTTCTTTCTTTCGTTTATTTTAACGAAGGTTACTTATCGCCCCAAGGAGTTATCTGGGCAACCAGACATGGAAATTAACGCGATTCCACAATCTGAGCGAAAAGGAAGCGCCGTTCCTTATCGGCGCCGTTCCTATCGATGCATCCTGTATGCATCACGGTACAGATTAATCTTCGCCCCTCCATCACAGGATGTATCTGTTTCGCATCATTCGTCGCGTTATTTACCCTTTCCCCCTTTTTCTGTTCTTTCTTCCTCTTTTTTTCTATCTTCCCATTCGCGACTCACCGCGACAGACCTTATCTCTCATTTTCGTCGGAAGGGAAACACGGTCGAGCAGAGTTCAAGTAAAAAGAAGCGAGCTGCAGCTAAATGCGCCTCGCTAATTGCGTTCCTGTCTACTGTTGCACTGGTACTCGGGCGGAGAACAAATATTTTCAGCCTGGTTTACATTCACCCCTTTCTCTTATTATCTTTTTCCTCCTTTTTCTCCTTTTTTCAAACAGATGTTTCGCGGTTGAGTAACATTACATTTTTATTCCAATGCGCACCGTTGAAAGGGATTGTCGTTGGGCTAGTAGGAGAAAGCGAGAAAAAATCGCAATTAGGAAGCCAGAGAATTTTCCACGAACGCGAATTCGATCTGTGTACCCGATCACTTGACCCATATGAGAGCAGCAGAGGGCTTTTAATCACGAGCTCCGTTTAATCGTTCAGAAATGAAGAGCTCCGCTCGACCGTCTTTTGTTGCCTCCGATGAATCCAGAAAACGTGTACAGCCACCTGATCGAACCTGTCGAAACGTCCAACTCGTTGGGGGGAAAGAAATTCTCCCCGTAGAATTCCCGAAGCCTTGACACGGTTGAACGTTCGCGAGTAGAAAAAAGGAGAATGAACAATTTTCCTTTTAAATTGACCATTTTACATGTATAAGTCTGAACGAATGACTTGGCTAATTTTTATCGCGTGTTTCTTTTCTAATTATTTCCAAGCGCAAGAAGTGCAATCATTCTAGCTTTATGTGTCGATTAGAGGTATGTACACTGTACATGTTCCATTTGAAAAGAAAAGGAAATCACAAAGATTTGTATAAATTATTATTACTATAATAATATAATAATTATTATTACAATTACTATCCAACGCATTCGTATTCGCGTATTCATATTATTCGTCTTGCATCTTCCGCTTGATATTACGTGAGTGTTTATCGCAAAAAACCACGATAATTGCACGCGTACAGGGATAAGACTGTCGATCGCGAAATGATTCACCGTTTCGCGATGCTTCTCTATCTGGAAGAGACTTTAGATGCAAATTGCTGTGACAATCACTGGCGCGATCTCTCGTTGTTCCAGCACGAAGGCTCGAATGCAGTTGAAAAATAAATTCGCACGCTTAAGCATTTGATTTCGCTTTTGCAATTTTTTTACCAATTTTATTACCACCTTGCGACCACTTATAAGCGCCTTTCTCGTTTCGCGAAGTTTAACGCAACGATTAATAAACACTACGATACAATTGTACTGCGGGAAGAATTATATTTAAAATAAATATAATTACAACGTATATAAGTGTCATTCTCAAACATTTCGTCGACACTTCGATAAACAATATTCGCTGCAGAGCTTGCGGTGAAAATAACAACCGAAAGAATTTCATGAATATTGAACAGGAAAATAAAAAAAATCGATGCAAATCGTTTGGTTGGGTTCCCAAGAAGTCGCCTCAGGGTTCACCAAGATGGCGTCCGGATGACTTCCTGTGCCCCCAAGTCGGACTCACTTATCGCCCGACACATTGTCACGAACTGAATTAATCGACGAGGTCGCGTAAGGACAGTCGCTATTTTCTGTCGTCGATGACGAACGCATTTATTAGCAATGCTAAGCAACGCGCGACACCTTCCCAGCGATTGCATACCTCGGACATGTTTCGCACACGACGATACCTGTACCGCGATGCACGCATCGCGTATACCTGAGGTCGCAGGAGTTATATGTATACCGAAGCATTCATTTCGAGTTAACGGGCACCGTCGCGTTGCGTGTAATTTTATTCGACGTTCATTTAATCGCGACCGCTGCCCAATTTTTCCATGCAAATATTATTTACACCTGGGTGTGTCGTCCGGCGCGTTAAACGTAACCTCGTTGAGCTTTATTACAGAGCGGACAAGATCTGTGTAATATTTTATTCATGGACGAAAGGGGGGACCGGATGTGCCCGGTCGAAAGGAGGGAGTACGTTTCCTACGGCGTTGTTAGATTATCGTGTCGAAACCCGTGGAGATATTTGGTCGATCTCGGGAAGCAATTAATTTCAGAGGGTCTGTGGTAATTAAGTTATCTAGGATCGTACATTTCGGAGACGGTTGAAACTTGTCGAGTTTCACTGATAGTCGTGTTACAGATTCATAGCTGTTTCGAATCACAGTAACTGTAGGCATCCGAGTAGTAAAATTTTCTTCATTCTCATTTGAAGTGAAAAGAAATGGTTGCGGACTCGGGGTTTCAAGTAATTCGACTAATTATTCTATTGAATTAATTGAGTGAATTAATGGGGCTTTCAAGACAGGTATTTTTGGCAACGCAAAGTGTCCCCTTTGAAACTGGTCTTATTCTTAACCCTTCCGTTCTCATTCTACAGATAACGTAATTTATTTAAAATTTCTAATGTTAATATGGTTATTATTATTCGCTAGAGTTTAGTATCGGGTGCAGCTGAAAGTAACATCAAAAATGAATAAGACCGAAATTAATATGAAACGCAAGTAAAAAATGTGTAAAAAAAAGGTATAATATTACAGTTTCAATTGCTGAATAGTTCGTGGCATGAAAGGATTAATTCCCGAACTTGTAAAGTAATGAGGAAAATGGAGCTGGCTGTACCTTTATATATACCATCTGAAAATATGCATAAAAGCGTTGCTCCCGATTTGCTCGGTGGCAGTAATTTCTTTGGACAAAGAAGAGGTCAGTGTATGAGCAGTTAATAAAAGTCTCCACGGGGTCGATGTGTAAAAATAAAGATCACCCTTACGCGTCGGGGAATAAATAGCGCGTGCTTGTCGTTTGGATGAATTAAATAGACTAGACTGCGTGCAGTTTATAGCCCGTCCGTTTGCATTCGATTACTCGCAGTAACATTTCAACGTAATCACTTGCTCGAACTAATCACAGGTTCATGCGTACAGTTGGTCCCAGGGAAGAAACTGGATATCCAGTAAATTTCAGGGGAACGTGTACCATACGTATAAATCTTTGCAATACAATATAAAAATGATTTGAAAACCAACAAATATGAGAGTGATTACGGTAAGAAGTAAAATGCAACGAAGCACAATGCATTGGAATAAAATAAATTCAACTGAATTAAAATAAAATAGAATAATTGAAAATAAAGATAATTAAAATATCCTCAACTCACTTGCAGCCTAAACGGACAATAAATAGGCACAGCTCTGTGAATTGCATTAGCTGGTTAATTATTTTTCGGTACGATCGTGCAACTATCCAACCTCGAAGCTGAACGCTTGAAATAATCGGTGACTATAAAAAGAAACCGGAAGAAGAATTAGAACAGCGAAATCGGTGCACCAAAGTGCACCGGATTTAAGGAGCATACCACTAGTTGATCGAACGACGAATATAGCTCGGTGCCGTGTTATTTTAGCAACAGAGAGCCGCTCGTTAAAGTAGCAACGCGGTGCGTAACGGGGTTAACAATTACGTTCGAAGCGTTGCACTCGGGCGAGATTCATTAGAGTTAAGGTTAAGGTTCATTAAACTCGAACGATGATGATGGAGGAGAAGTCCACGAGGCGGGTTTGTTGCAGGCAGACCGGTAATTTTTTGCGATAGCATCGTTAAACGTTCCCATGGAAATCACAATAGCCGATATAAACTGGTGGCTGTTACGCGCGATTTCCTGCGCTCTTCTGGTCTGACCGGGCGGTCATTTTCTTGGTTTAAAACGCTGCCCTCTTTCTGCCTTGGATAGTGATTTGCAAGAGTGCCCGTGCAAACAGAAATACAAGACTTTTACTTATCTCGTTACCTGTTATTACTCGATATCGATGCTTATAATATTTGCATAAAGCGCAGTACCTTTTCTTCTCCCCGTGCCTAAGGAATGATAGAAAATAAAATAAGAAATCCACATTTGGAAAGTATTAACCCTTTGCACTCCTATGTCGAGTCACACTTGATTTCAGATAAAACCTTCAAAATACTAGGGAATTATTGGCCAAATAATTCAGAGTGCCAAAGGGTTAATCCTCATCAAATAACAACGAAAGATTCCAGTATCACGAATCGCATAACAAATACAATAAATACGAACAACAAATGTTGCAATACTTCATAACTATTCGACGGGGGAATTAAATAGTCACCCCTGAGGCAGGTAATAATATATAAAATCGTAAACCAGGTGATTAATAAGTCTGCCACCGAATCAACGTCCGCGAACACACGAGTAATTTAATCGCCTTGATTGACGTGTCCACTCTGACCTTGGGCCAGCGTTACTCAAGGTCGAATCGTATACCACCGATCGATTTTACCATCCCACACGCCTACACGCACACAAGCACAGCGGCGTTTCACATTTTCGCGTCTGGCTCGCCTCGTACGTGGCATGTTCACGACGTTTTCTCACGCGTCGACGTTGCTGAAGCCAGAAGCAACGGGACGACGAGGTCGAGGCCGGATGCGAAGCCGTGAAACGGACAAAAGAAAACGCGGCTGCATAACAGACAATATACCAATGTGCCGCCGCAGACGACTAACTTATTGTCCGTGGGTCATATTCACTGTAATATCGTCGTGGACGTTCGTTAACGAGGTCCATCGAAGACAACGAGGGCCCACTTCCGGTCTCTGTGTCTTCTTTCTAATTTTTTTGTCTCCTTATTTTGCTACCGACCGAGGAAGATAGTTTAGGCTCGGCGAAGCGGACGAATCTCTTCTTAGATCCCTGTGTGTGATTTTTTCTTTTTTTGCTGGACAACCCTTTCACGAATAGGACGAGCCAAGGTAGCCATCTGGTTCTCGAAGTTCACGTTATTGTCGAAGGACGTGTAACGAGGCGCCTTTGGCGATGTTCGACGTTCTGGTTGGTTTGTGTTAGGTTTGTGCTCGATCGAGGGCTTGCCGGTGCCACGCGGAAGTTAGTACTCGGGGGAACTTCGTAATTGATGAAGCAGAGGAGATTGATGGTAGACGAGGTTTCGGTGGAATTGTGGGCGAAAAATGAAATCGGTTTGGTCGTCTTATCTTTTTAATTACGCGGTGATTCTCGTGGGCAGATTGTTTGTGTGGAATTTGAATCAAGAATTACTATTATTATTATTATTATTATGCGTTACTTACAGTAATTATTAGATAGATCATTACGATCTGCCTAGTTCCTAGATTTGATAATATAGAAGAAATTCATCCCTTAATTGAACCGTAGACAAGAAATCTTTTTCCCTTGTCTTCGCGCACGAATTTCGCATTCGTTCGATTTACATGAATATAATATTCGAAGTCCAAAAAGAAGGGCTTGTAGCAGCGGAAAAAAATGAGCAGTATTAAAAGTGAACGCCTGACGCCTAAAAATGCGATTAGTTCTGCGTAGGGTTGCAGAAATTTCATTCCGAGTAAAAAGGACCGGTGTCCCAGTACGTAGGGGAGGAAGTTTTTTTTTATCTACCCTCTGGGACATTATCATCCCTCCGATCGACCTATAGGAAAATGGCCACACCTTCTGCAGACGCGGTCGTCGCTTAACGACCGAGGCACACTGTCGCGTTTCCACGTGAATATTTTCGCCCTTTAGGCACTTCACGCACAGCGATATTCGCCATTACTTCGTTTCTTTCACCTTTCATATTTATGTGAAATCTTTCGCTTTCATCTTTCGCTGCTGCACGAACACGAAAGTAAAATATTCAAGATAATCGAACAGTAATTTGTTCAAAATGTACTCAAACATTTTCAACGCCGCGCTCACAATATTTCTTACTACAATTCACGTAATTTGTTTCCTCAGAATTAAGGAAAGAAATACAAAATTAAACAATTTACCCATACTGATGCGCAAAGAAAATTGATTTCAAGACCACTCGGCCGTGAGGGTATTGCTACTGTCACCTGAAAGCGTGCCCAGGTGAAAAATGCATTCCCCGAAATTTCACGGAATTAGTACGGTCCGTCGACCACCCCACGTATACATACGTTTATCAACCCCATCGAAACGTTTGAGCACAGCTGAAGGGTTCCGTTTCCAACAGCAAACATCGCAGGGGTGGCTCAGCTGTGCAACGCCGTCCAAATAAACCTAGTTACTGTCCTTTATATAGAAACCGAACGTTCTCCCTAAATAGGGTGAGTTATTAATACAGCATAAAAGAAACGACGATATTCAAACGATCTTACATAATCTGAAAATTCCACCGTTTAAAACGGTCCACGTTTTAATACCCTTTAATCCCCGACCCACCAACTAATTCATCATAGGTATGCCACGGACAGAAACCGTTTTCCGGGGGGTGATTTTCAGTGCCGTATTTTTAGCCCTCCTCCCAGTCGATGGCGGTGGAGAAGAGAAGGAAAGCAAAATGAAAGCTCCCTCTTTTTCCACGTACGAACGAACGAAGCGTGCACTGGTGAACCCCGATAGGAAATAGAGCGGCGTAAAATGTGCTTAATACGGACGATGTACTCGGAACAACGTCTCTGTGTATACACCAACCCCCTTCTCGTTATTATCAAGGGATGCTTGCTTCCAGGAGGGTGTACTGTGGGCGCAGTCTCCCTGTCGTTCACCTTTGCACTCTTGTTCCCTTTGCTAAGAATACCCCCTGGTTTTTCGTCGTTCTTTATATATAAGGATATCTTTAAGGATACGAATGAGAGAGAGAGAGAGAGAGAGAGAAAGAGGAGAATGACTGAGGACGAATGGATGTATGAATGAAAAGGTACAGAGTCGACATCGGAGTAGTGAGGATCGAGGAGCAGCGTAGAAGGAATAGTGTAGTATTTTAAGTTAATAAATATATAATAGTCTCCGTGTTAATTCTATCGCACTTACAACGGTTTGATTTCATTAAAACTTCCAATCCCACAATATAATGCAACGAAACGCGAATCATGTACCGTTCAATCGCTGTAGAAAAAATATTAGCGAACATTCCACCGGGGCCCGTCCCGATTTAAACGTTCATCCGCGGCGCAGACGAACGAGAGGGATAAACAATGCGTCCAGTTCCGACGAATAAAAAAGAGAAAAGAATTTTTCCCAGCGCGGAAACAGCCAGATAAATATTTCACAGTCGCGTGTTCGTTTCATTTTCCAGCGCTGAAATGCCGACGCAGATCGTCGGCGGATATCGCGTCGCTTGCACGCGTTCATCGATTTTTATTCCGCCGTTTCCGTCGTTCGTTGAAGAAAGGCCTTCGATAAACCCGTTCCTCCGCGGCCGTTTCACGACCGAACGAACGAACGAAAGGTTTAATCTCCCCGCGTGGCAGAGGTGGTATCGAACGGTCTGGCGGAGTTGCAATCGTCGCTCTTTCGATTTCAGACCGAGTTTCCCGCGGTTCCTTTCCACTTCTCATGCGATCTTCCGTTTCATCCGGCTTCGCTCTTTGATCGCGGGCCCTCGCGTTTCCACGACGAACTCTGTGAGAACGCCGCGGATCATTGTCTCGATGGAAACGCGTCTGAGAATTCTGTGAATTCTGTGAATCCGTCTACTTACTCGGAATTGATGGGGACGAGGGCCTATTGGCGGTGGTTGATTGTTATGCGGAAATCATTGTACCGTTCACAACAGTGTTTCGCAATCGTTTCTCGAATTGAAGCATGCTTTTGTCATTTTTAATAGTGATTCACTGTCGCAGCGAAAAGAAGAAGACACAAGACATCCTAACGACGATTAACACTAGAATTACCGATAGCTTTTGGTACTATTTAGACAGTATACGTTAGACAGATTATGAACACGACAATGTTTGAATGGACGTTAAATAAAAATATGTAATTGTCATATTTTGCCTTATTGAAAGTCATCATTAATTGCAATACCTATAGGGTAGACCGGGGCGAATCGGATCACTTTTTATTTGATAATATAATAATAATTTTAAATTGAATAAAATACGTAAACAAATTATAATATACTAGTGAAAATTATATCAAATATTATTTCTGGACACCATACAAACTAATAATATTAAACTCATTTGGATGTTACAGCTTACCTTTTATTTTTAACTAAGAAATTGTAAGCTATGTATTTTAGATCCGCGCCAAAATTATTACGTTCGTCCGCGTAACGCAAGCCTGAAATGCGTGTCAACACTAAACGATATTGTAAACCAATAAAAACACAATTGAAAGAGGTGCATAGAGAGGGCGTGAGGAGTGTATGCACGACCCAAACAATTTTTTCCACCATAACATACCAAATTCCAACTAAATTCTTATTTCGATCCGATTCGCCTCGGTCTACCCTATGCTAACAACTTTACAGCAATAAATGTAAAGCCAGTCATTTTGACTGTCTCGATAGTTCCAGTGTTAAACAACTCTAACCATGTTCCGTTCTCCGTTGCAGCAACTGAAAGATGAGCTCGGCGAGGTGGTGGCGGAAATGGAGGCGATGGAGGGTGGAGGCCTCGCGGCCGACGAGACGAAGTCGTCGAACAAAACGAAGCAAATGTCGATCGGTCGTAAGAAGTTCAACATGGACCCCAAGAAGGGTATCGAGTACCTGATCGAGCACAACCTGCTGGCGCCGACGCCCGAGGACGTCGCCCAATTCCTCTACAAGGGCGAGGGTTTGAACAAGACCGCGATCGGCGATTACCTTGGCGAACGGCACGACTTCAACGAGAGTGTGCTACGGGCGTTCGTCGAGCTGCACGATTTCACGGACCTGATCCTGGTGCAGGCGCTCAGACAGTTCCTCTGGTCGTTCAGGCTGCCCGGCGAGGCGCAGAAAATCGACCGAATGATGGAATGTTTCGCGCAGAGGTACTGCCAGCTGAACCCGAATATATTTACGAACACGGACACCTGTTACGTGCTCAGCTTCGCGATAATCATGTTGAACACGTCCCTGCACAATCCGAGCGTCAAGGATAAGCCAAGCGTGGAGCAGTTCATATCTATGAACCGTGGTATCAACAACGGTGGCGATTTGCCCCGCGAGCTGCTCGTGGTGAGTGTACTTCCATTTGCTTCTCTTTTAGACGGTTTAATTATCAGGCCGAGTCGCGTGAATCATTTCCGCCAATTACGATGCAATTCGTTCCCAGAAACGGAAATTATTTATGACTCGAGCAAATAGTTTGGTACGCGTAATGCGTTGGCTTTGAGATGAAACGACACACTCCGATTTTGTGATCTTCGTTTCAAGAACTTGTATCGCGATTGCAAAAGAGTTTATTGAGTATGGATGTTTAATTCATTATTCTGTGGAACATTGCAATAGTATTTGGGAATTAAAGAATTGAAATAATTGTTATATGGTATTCCGTTATGTATTGGTAATCTTATTTTCATTTCTTTCGTTCAATCTGTTCGATCATTTAACACTTTGCACTCGGAACCATCCCGGGCATTATGGATCTAGGAATGGAGTGATATGCTAGACTTACGATGTCCTCTCAGAGGGGTCATCCAAGTGCAAAGGGTTACTATAACGTTATGCATTATTACTTAACTGTGATAAACGTAAAATGGTTACGGTATTCCCTTCGAATAATATCATTTTAATTGAACCTTTATTTCGTTCAATATATTGGGTTGTTCAGAAAGTACATTTCGTTTTTTGTTTTTTTTTTGTGGAAATGAAAGAGGATTTTCTTATAGTGTAGAAATATTTTATTGAATTGTCAGCGATCTCACGAGTTGTTATTCGGCGGTTTGCATCAATCAATGCCTTTATTTTGCCTTCATCAGCCTCAACTGGCCTTCCAAAACGTGACGCATCTTCAGCATCAAAATTACCGGGACGAAATTTTGCAAATCAGTTTTGGCACTGGCGTTCTGTCAATACATCTTCTCCATACACATCGAATAATTTCTTTCTTGCTTCAACAGCATTCTTAGCTTTTCGATAGTAAAAAAGTAAAATATGCCAAAATGCTGCTTTCGACTTTCCATATTTGATAGGGCACCAAGCAATAACTATTGCGCAGAATCAAGCAAACTTTTTCACCAACAAGCCTTGCTATATCAGCTGTCAAAATATATAATGACAATGCGGCTTAAGTGTGAAAAAATGCTGTGAAAAAATACAATCAAGTCCTCTGTTGGGAAAAAACGAAATTACGTTCCGAGCAACCCAATACATAGATAGTTCAGTACATGTTAATTTCGCGCACCTGCGAGATCGCGTTGCACCCGTGTTTCTAGTTTCTATTCGCGCGATTCGTGGCCAGGATATAAAGCAATTGACGCGCTTTACAAGTCGCCTCGCGACCGGCGATCTCGTTGTTATTAGAATGAGCCCATGTGTTAACGGGGAAGTCCGTTGCGATGATTCCTTAATGATAGATTTATGCAAAGTGGCACGGTGCACCGACGATCGCCACGTCTAGATGAACATCCCTCGCGAACGGTGAACACGTTCCTTCTAGATCGTCTAGATCAGGCTTTCCCAAATTATCTTCCGCGGAAAGGTAATAGGTGTTCCGTGAAAACCTATTTTATGCGTTTTGCTTTAAAACTTTAATAATTACTAAATACGATTGGACAAAATTTGATTCATTATCTATCATTATCTACCCCAGGAAATAAAACATTTGTCCCGTGAAAATTTCGGGATTTACGAAGTGTGGTCTAGATCGAGTACTCTGTTCAACTTGACTTATACCAACCAACAACACATATCTGTACCAACGATTTCCTCGATTTCATTTTTCATTTTTCGGAGAAATCATTATTTCTTTTGAATTGCAAACATCTTCCAAACTTTTCTGCACAAGTGCGGGCATAAATTTGTCGTTAGGTTTAGCGTGAATTAAATTGAAACGTCGCCGTGGATTAATCGGAGTATCCTTTTCAGAGTCTGTACGAAAGTATAAAGACAGAGCCATTCAAGATACCAGAGGACGACGGGAACGATCTGATGCACACGTTCTTCAACCCGGACAAGGAAGGCTGGCTCTGGAAGCAAGGTAATCTTTCGTAGACCGTCTAACGTAGAAAATTCGACGGTGTACCCTCCGACGTTTCTCTTCTCCTCTTGACCCGGTATGATCTGAAATGAGAAAACTTCTTTGTGTGGCTGAAAGCAAAAGAACGCTGGAGAGGATGATCGAACAATGTGCTGCGAATGTTTCCACGGTCTGCATGTTATGTGTGCCGTTCATTTGCCAAAGCAATTAACTCCACAGAATGGAAGTAGACAAGATTGATCAATTTATTGTATATTGTTTGTTCGAAAATTTCTTATCAAAATATATATTTGTGTGTACATAAATATACAAGCATAGAATTGTAGAATGTGTTAATAATGATAGTTGCTTTCATGCTACGAATAGAATCAATTCAATTAATTCATTCAATTTAAGTGGGTGTAAATTGTAAATTATTTATTAATTCATCGGCATCGAGAGATATTTTATATTTAAATATAAAAGGTGGAGTTTAGTCGCTTTGATCTTCGAACGGTTGTAATGATAATGGAATGATAAATATATCCTTTCTTCGGAGGGATATCACGTGTGCATGAGGATGTTAACCCTTTACAGCGTCGTGTATCATAATTGAACTAGAAGAGCTTGCATGGACGATTCTTTGTAAAAATATAAAAATAGAAAATTACTTCTGTACCGTAGCGTTGTATTTAAAGATATTTTTTTTATCGTATCTAAACAATTTTGTAGAGTGGAAAGTGAAAGGGAATTGGATTGCTTTTCGATGAATTTTAGTGTCCAGTAAAATATTTGCATTAGAGTATCGAATGTGAAAACTTTGTATTTTGCCAAATTTCCAACACCATCATCTTAGTTGATTTGTAAATTGTTGAAGGAGCCTGTTGGTAAATTAAAGATTATTTTATTCTCGATTTAGTTTCATACCCCACGTAGTACAAAATGCGCTGATGAAAATGATTCTTTTATATTTATTTAATTACCCAGACGCGGTGCCCACAAATTTAATAATTTATCACCGACAAATTAGCAAGGATCGTGTCTCCCAAGAACGATGTTTTAATTAAAATATTACCAAAATAATGGACCAGTTCTGTTTATTACAAGTTTCTTGGTCGTATAAAAGAAATTACGACTCGAAGCTTTTCCGCACAAGACAAGAAGGGGTATATTCCCATGGACCATTAACTTAATATACAACGTAACGTTGCATACCCGTTTTCAATCTCGACAACTGCGAATCCCATTTCTCTTATCACTCCACGCACGGACCGTTTTCCACCTTAGACTTTTCAATACTCTTCGGCAGAAAACTCGTTACCGATAGACTGGTGCGCTACGTCGAGCCACCCAGGATGCGTAAAACGATCCGGATCGTTTCCACGATATGCGGGTAATCGAAGTACATACATACATAGTTTGTTGAACCGTGCAAAAATTCGTTCATTAACACCACGATCCACCGTGATACTACAAACTCGTCGTCCATGGAATATGCAACGGCAGATGGAACGATAAGTTCCACGCTGTAAGGGGTTTACACGAACGAGTGAGAAAATCCTGGAGCAACGTTTCCCAAATTGGTTGCTACAACTAATGAATAGCTAGACCGTCTTAATAATTGTATAAATAAATGAGCACACCGTTCATTCTATGTAAGACTTGGTATCAATTGCATTCCAATTCAGATGTCATATCCGGATTGATAATAAAAATGATAAGTGAGAAATGAAATTTGGGAATCGTTGATAGAGAAAAGTCCCCCGACGACCGCGTGATGAAAATCGTCCAGTTTGAACCTATTTTCTTATATCGTTTCGCTTTGCCCCTCTGCTGCCCTGACGGAGACAGCAGGTAAATAACGCAATTAGGAGTCGTGGATCGTTCGTTAACTTTTAAAACGGTGATGAATGATTTGTTTCAGGCGGACGTTACAAGAGCTGGAAGAGACGATGGTTCATATTGAACGACAACTGTCTTTATTACTTCGAGTACACGACCGACAAGGAGCCACGAGGTATTATTCCGCTGGAAAACATTCAGGTCAGAGAGGTGCAGGATCGACACAAACCGCATTGCTTCGAGCTGTACGCCGCTGGCTCCGAGTTCATCAAGGCGTGCAAGACGGACAGCGAGGGAAAAGTTGTTGAAGGTACACCTGGCGTTTGGATGGAAGCTTTCGATTGATCACCGCTGTTAACCTGTGACCTGGTCTCGGCTTTAATTGACACGGAGGAGTTGCACTTGAAATGCGGGAATTTATTATAATTGAGTGGAAGTAGGAGTTGACGTATGGAAATCATACTTGCCCTTATTGGATCAGTTTAGAAGTTGCAGTTGGAATGGGGAAATAAGATTAGTTACCTGGGTTAAAAGTAGAGAGTTGCAGTTGGACAAGTGTGGAAATAAGACTCGTTATGGTAGGTCGATGCAGAAGTTGCTTTTCAAATATGGAAATAAGGCTTCTTACGGTGTATCGGAACAGGTGTCGTAGTTGGAACGAGGAACTAAGACTTGCTGTATGTTGGCATTGACGTAATTATAAGCTTTAGCGTACGTTCGTGAAAACCGACCGGATATTAGATAGATATTGGTAGAGAAATTGTAATACGTTATATTCTGCATATCACAATACTTGTTAATATACTATTATTAAGGAAGCAGTGTATAATCCTTTTTTTAAATCGTAGTTTCTTTTGTATTCAATATTCTGGCGGGAAGTTATTAAATATCAGTTACTTTAAATACTATACACGAAGACGTAGCTTGCAGAAATTGTAATTTCATGTTCACAAGGGCTAGATAAATTGCATAATAATTGCACAATAGGACAATAGGGTAATATAGAATTAAGGTGCAACTTACGCAAAGCGTTTTTCTCACGTGAGTAATGGAATCCTCTGTGTCTCGTGTACCAGTTTACGTTGCCTTTATTATTATTATCTTTTTTTTCTACTGTGCGTCGCTGTGCCCACGGTAATTACAGCAGCATTCTAACTGTTCTTGCTTGTTTGTCGTAGGTAAGCACACCGTGTACAGAATGTCTGCGGCCACGGACGAAGAGAAGGAAGAATGGATCAAATGCGTGCGGTAAGTTGTTGCCCATTGTGGGAATAATTCAAAGGAAACCTTCATCAACAGTCCACAACTATTTCTACCTCTCAATTAACGCTGCGTACGAAACTTTTACCGGTGATGAGAAATTGTATGTACTCTTTAATTTAGTGAGCAATTTCTGCCTTTCAAAGCATTGCGTTCCCTAGTAAAAGGTTCTAAGAAGAGCAGTATCGTAACCAGATATGTGAAGAGAAATTACTTGGAAATGATAGGAAATTAGTATTATTGTACATAGTTATTTTTAAATGTCGATTTACCTAATTGAACATCATTTTCTGAATATCCGATTGCAGGCAGAGCATATCGCACAATCCCTTCTACGACATGCTGGCAGCCAGGAAGAAGAAGGCGCAAAAAACCAATGTACATTCGAAGAGTTAAACTTTGCCAAGGACAAAGCTTCGTGAGAAGCATGGCGAGACACAAGACTGTCTATTCACGAGCCTGTGTTCGTATCAGGATTCGTGGAGTACAATCAAACAAATCTGGACGAAGGTCTACATGCAAGTGGATGGTAATTTAGTCGGTAAAGGAGGCGTTCGATTTTGCATACTGTTGGATCGTCGTCGATGTGGCATACGTTGGTCGTACGAGGAAAGAAAACGAGAAATGAATGGGAAGAAGAGAAAACGTTGTCACTGGCTGAGAATTGTTATGGAATTATATTGTTTGGAAGGATTGCGTTGCGCTTTAGAGACCTAGCGAAATGTATTGTTTAAACAAATTTCGATGGTACGGGCTTGTAGCGTTTCCCAGAATGAGCGAGAGCGAAAGATAGAGAGACAAAAATGGGCGGGAGAGACGTTTATAGAGTTGTTGCGCGTTTTAACATGTTAATTCATGCGCACTTTCCGTTTCTCGCGATGACGATACTGAACCTCTGCATACGTGTTATTACGTGAAACGTTTCTCATTTCGTATAGCTCTGAAAGAGATGAACGAGGCAGATGTATGAAAAAATCGGTAGCTTCAGCTAGATACTCGAAACAAAAATAAAAAAATGTAGGAAATAAGTGACATGTGTAGAGTACCGATGAACGGAAAGGAAAATTCGTCCAGAACGAACAAGAAAGAAGAAAAAATTCAATTGGAAAGAGTGAAATCTTCCTTATTTTCTGGCAGCTTTAGAGAAATTCCCCTGACTCGAAATTCTTTCGAGCGAACCGAAGATGCGTGAAATATATTTATTTTGTACGGATTCTTCGTGCGTTGTCGCGTCGTTTCGCGTGCTCCTTTTTCTTCGAATGAAAAAGAAGCGAGAGAAACGCAAATGTTAACGAGTGTAATAACGGGACAAAGACTCTACTAGCAATTTTAAGCTGATATTAAACGCGAGAGCGAAATCGATAAAACGGCGTGTATTAATGTGATAGTTGTGTATTTATTTGAGAAAACAATGAAACGTGTATAGAGAATGCTAGCTAAAAGAAAACGTTTCCTCGATATGCCAGAACGATCCTAATTTGTACATTCTCGTACAGTTTGTAAGTATGGCATAGTTAGCCAATTATGTGACAGTAGGCTAGAACAATTATTGTTTTCCTTTCGTTTGAATATATACATATATATATATAAATATACATATTACGTGCGAAGCATGTAGCTTCGTCTATTATATATATATATATCGCAATATGAGTAGTTACGATAGTGCACGAGTTAAACAGTAACTTGATAAGATCCGATTAAGAGCCTGCATCCTGACATTATTCAGTTTTAAGCTGAAACTTGATTTCTTTTGTTCTCTGTGCAAATAGAAATAATTTCTTTCGCGACGTCATGTTAGATTGAGAACAGGTGAAAATCTTCGTTTGCCTGTTTCTCAATGTTTCATGAATATTAGACGAAAGTAAATTACAGAGATACCGAAACAAATTTTTTCAATTCTATTTGATAAGGAACATTTTTGGATAAACTTAGCCCTTTTTATATTTCAATGTGTACCGTTCACTGCTAGTCAAACTTCTATTGATCGTAACGTTTCCACAGAAGATAATTGTATGAACAGGGTGTACCCATTGTTTCTCCGTTTCGATTTTAAGGAACTACACCGATCCGTCTTTGTGTCACAATTTCTAAACGTAGATCCTTCCAGTTTAGAGATTACGTAGCGGGTTTAAGACGTAATCGTGTTTCGTATCGATACATAGACAAAGAAATATAAAAATGAAACGAAAGGAAAATGAAAGAAACAGAAAAATAAAGGCAAAGATGCGGGTGCCTTTGAGATCTTGTTCAAGTTAATCGTAACAGTTGGCCCGTTATATGTAAAGGGTATTTAACGGGACTTGAGTAATTATGTTCTTTGTTGCTACATACAAGCGAGTCAGACATCGAAAAAGCCTTATTACCATACATTGAATAACGAAGCGCTGAAATAATTATATAGAGCCAAGACTAATAGGGCATAAGTTTTTTAACGTCACGCTACACGTCATAGAATGTATAACTGTTCCGTAAAACAGTGATTTGTATCCAATCGTAGACCCGAGGGAATCACAACTATTTCTATTCAATTATTGATAAATAATGATTCGTGGCTATCGACCCGTCCTCTTAAATCGGCTTTGTACAAACTAATTTCTTTCTTTCTTTTCTACTGCCTGCAACTACGTTATACGGATGAAAATACGAGGAATATCGTATTATAATATACACGTTTCTTTTCTTCTGCACTACTGCAGCAACGTTCGATGTAAAAAGAAAAGAAGAAAAAAAACTGGTCATGCATTGTTAGAGAGTTGTGTAAAGTTAGTTTAGGAGAATTGCTTCGTTAATGCGTTCACGTCCTTCGTGTCATGTTTCCTTGGACAATTGTTTGCCAATTAATGTAAAATAATTTATATACTCCACTTAAGAAAAGATTGATTTAATAGTTTTACTGGCACGTCAAGCCAGTTATTACTGAACAAAGGCAGTTTAGTTCAAAATATATTTTACGACAGTTGCGATGTATATGAGTAGATCATTCACTTTTTTTTTAGAATAAAAAACAATAGTGTGAAGGGAAAAAGAAATCAGTAAAGTAAAAGATGCATAACATTTTAAAGCGAATTGAAACACCAATTGAAACTTAATTACGATAAAATAAAATAAAGTTCAAGTCTTGTTTTATGGGTTTTTCATCTATGTTCTATAGTAGGAAGAGGAATAATGAAAGTAATGCACACGTGAAATAATGAAACTTGTGTGTCAGTAAAAACACTAAATCAATCTAAAAATTGTATAAAGGACTGTACTTTACACGAGAAGATTTGTACATTTTGTTGTATATTATTTCCATTCGATAACTGTTATGTATTCATAATGATCTGTGTACTGTATTTACAACCTTATATGTAATAATTTAAACGTAGTTAATAAATATTTCCATTTCGTAAAAAAATGAATAGTTCTAAAAAAACTATTCTCCCGTTTCAGTATAAAAAGAAAATTGAATTTATTTTATTAGCATATTAAACTGTTTGTGCAACTTTAGCGGCTTTTCACGAGGCGTCTAAAGATAACTAATTGGAAAACTTTTTTACATATATGAACTGGATTTCTTATTTTATATTATAAATACAGCGACGAAAGGGGATTGGGAAGGGATAGATGCATGTGAAGATAAAAAGACAAATAATTCACATTTTACATAATTGGTTTATTCAATGAAACATTTAAAATGCACAAGATTTTAGAATATGTAATATTCTCTCTATTTATACATCAAAATTATGCATATTTGCTAAGAAAAATAACTTTTAATTACGTGAAAAACGCAATTGACGCTCGTTTGTAGCTCTTTAATCTAGTGGCGGAGAAATATCGATGGTCAGCACTATCGATAATTTCTGATAGTTGGATCATCGACCATCGATAGTGATAGAATGTGATATGTTATGTAGCCATACATAAGTAACATTTACTAAACATTTTAATATTCGCGGCATCACGAATATCAACCCACATTTTCGATAACTATCGATAGTAAACGTATATTATCGATAGTACCAACTATCGATATTTCTCCACCACACTTCACGCTATCACTTTCATTATCTGATATTTTTGTGGTTAACGTTTTTAAATTACACGGTAATATACCGTAAATAAATAAACACAATGAACACCCTACGATTTGTCTGTCATCGTAATATCCATCAAATTCGCCAAATTCACAAATGGTACGGATTCACAATTTGTAAATGCATAATAAAGTAAAACGTGATTATATAACCTCACTTTATACATCGAATAATATCCGAAACATTGAAATGAAACATGTATGCCGCGTGAAATATGATTGTGCCACGATTAAATGGATTCATTTCCAAAACGTTACAATCATATCCCACTTTTAATTCGTGATATTAGTTTTAATACAAGATTTCGACGAAACTATACGCGGTATACTGCACTTTAAACTTCAGTTCCTTTTCTATTAATGTTTCAGCCTTGTTCAACAGACAGAGGCAGCTGCAACTACTGCTGCCAAAGCATCGCCTGTGTCTGACTCTGTCTCGATAGAAAAGCAGCAACAAGTTAATCCCAAAGTAGAACTAATAGCTGATCAGATAGTCACGTTAAATCTTATAGAGGTAGCGCAGTTAAGTGATTTACTTAAGAAACGATTAAATCTACCAGATGCGCCGACAATGCCTATGGGCTTTATGCCCAGTGCCGCAAATGCTGAGGTATAAATCTTTTAATTTTCTGTAACACATACGAGTTCGTTGCGCTTTCGCAATACTATTAGTGGCAATCAACGTTTTCTGTTGTATGAGTTTCTTCTATGGTATGCAACTCTAACAGAATTACTTTTTGGTTACAATTCGAGAATACGCGAATGGCAACAGTTATTATGACTGAATTGTTGCTATGTCTTCTTTCAATGTTTGCATTTCTACTGACTCTCAATATATAAGTAACAACTGTTCGTACACATTTTCGATGTTGTATATTTTCCTCTCTCGGCTAAACGTTCCACAGTTGTTTTTGAATATTCGTCATCTCCGCAGTGGGCACATAAAATTGTTCTATTTTAGGAAGACGATAGTGAACCGCAAGTAGTACAATCCTCATTTACTGTTAAATTAACAGCCTTCGATGATAAACAAAAAGTGGCTCTGATAAAGGAGATTAAGAGCATACTAGAGGATTGTAATCTTGTACAGGTAATAATTTCTTTGATATATATATTACAATTGTATGTCAATTATTATGTATTTATATTGTTATATCATATTTCACACAGGCAAAGAAATTTGTGGAAAGTGCACCAGCTATAGTCAAATCCGATATTCCGAAAGACGAAGCTGAAAAGTTAAAGGAAGCTATCACAAAAGCTGGTGGTACTGTCGAAATTGTTTAATTTTTATTTGTAAACATATATATGTATATATATATACAGAAAATCACCTTAGGTCTGATAAATTTTTCTAACAGTTAATTTCTAACAGGAATAAGTTAAGATAAAAATAAAAACAACTCTGTTCTACAATTCAATATAAATTTATTTTCCACGTATGTATATGCATTTTATCGAATAGAACTAATTTATTGCGAGACATTTTAGCGTTAAGCTATTTTGTATGGAATTATTGTGTGTAAGCCATACTCGACGTGTGTATGTATACCGTGATAATAATTATTACATCATTTCCTGTATTTCTTTCCTATTTCATTAGAAATGACAAAGAGAACGATAAGGGCCGAATGAAATATAGATTCTATAATTTGTATATAAAATTTCGCATATAGTATTATACATAAATAATAGTGAAATAAAGATATCGATGATTATGAAGATATTTTATATCGATACATATTATCTTTAATTCACATATAAGTATTCATAGACTGTAAATAGTTCTTTCTTTTAATATGCAAAATTACATTCACTTTCGCAACTAATCGTTGCAGTTCAGTGCGATAAAAAGTATCAGTATACATATATTATCCACCATAATAATTTATTTAAAAGAAACAATTGCATTCTATAAGATCAAGAGGAACCATCAACGAAAAATCGATTACACTTTTCATAAAAAATTACTGATATCTGTTCCAATGAACTGAAGCTTTTAATTATCCAATATTACTTCGGTAAATTAGCCAAAGGCCAACATATATTTGAATGCAAAACACAGGTGCCCCGATAAAACCTATTCTAATGCAAAGCATTTCTGTTAATCAACGAATTGAACAACTGGCGCTGCGATATCGTTCATATCGATAAAATAAGGGCCGTACCGATTCGTTCTATTAAACGCCTCCCTAAACTGTTCACCGTAAATATCAATGAAAATATGCAGAGATCGTCGGGAAACTTAAAGAATAACGCGTTTCTGTTACATTCGTTCGCAGAAAACCGATTTGCGCCCTAAATAGGGAAACGGTGAAGACAATTTTTTTTCTCCCTTTACCGTTCGACGAAACTTAAATTGCACATAGTGCGACAGCACTGCGCCACGACTACTATTGCCACGATGGCCGAGGAGACTGACACGAACGATAAAGCGACGATGGAAAGTATAGCGCAAAATATACTCGAGGTTCGTGTCAACCGTGATCAGTACAGTGCGTGATAACGTAATTGTGCATTTAGAAGTGTGAAACGAAATTTAGGCGCATCTGATGCATTATTATCCCGGGCTTTCCCGATCATTTTGACAGGTCAGTGCCGGAGGTGGGTCTGCGTCGAACGAAGTTACCGCATTGGAGTTTCAAGCCTCGCAAGTGATATCCAGGCTCGAGGAAGCCGTCGAGAGAGCTGCAGACGGAGGCGGTACCACCTGGAACAATCCATCCGGGTTCCTATCGCATTCGAAAACATCGGACGAAATATTAACTTTAATTCAGGTAAATACAACGCTAGCAGAAGCCATTGATTTACTGCCATTGGCTGTTTCCATACGCTCTGCGTTCTGATTGGTCGGTACGTTTGCGCTCACGTCGATCGTTCGTCACGTGGTTCTACACTTTTCACGAATCGCCTATTGCTTTTTACGATGTTTTGCGGTGGCGGTCTTTTTCGAGATATTTGAATTCTGCGTGATAGCATAGAAATGTTAATGGGAATATATATTTCAATTTAAGAAAGAGTATGGCAATGATATATATATGTACATATAGTTTTCATGTGTATGTATACATCTAGACACTAGACCCTTTTTTCAAAATATTACGCTGTGCATGTTTTCCATATTAAAGAGTTTTCTCTTTCCAATGGTAAAAACGATTTTATTTAATGTAAAAGCTCTTGTCTCAAAGAAACCTCGGACGGTTCATATAGATTCTGAATATTTCCATATTGTCAGCAATGTTAAGAGCCCTGATATATTGACAATGTATATTGACCATCTGAGGTGTCCTTGAAGTTTGACATGTCTAGAAAACTAATCTATTCATAAATGATCTTGTAGGACTTGGTGATCCACGAGGACGCACCACAGCCAGTTGAAGACGGTTCAACGGAAGGAGGAACTAGCCACGTGACCACTATACCCACGTTAACGGAACCAGCAAAATTGGCCCTGGTTGCACACACGGTTTCCGCTTATGCTCTAGCCCTTCCAAAGTCACATGCTCAGAGGCTAGCCGGTCGTTTGGCCGCCGATACAACCAGATGGCTCAGTCATATTTTCCGTTTCGTCGACTGTGCCTCCTCGTTTCACGAGGATCACTTGGAAGGATTGGTCAGGGTAACCAGATTGGCCCTGCACCGAAAGTATCCTCGATACATGGAAGATGGTTTCACCGCGCTCGCTGCCTCTCCACCTTTGATTTACAGTTCCATGGCGGCGCCTTTAGGCGTGGTGCAACATCTGTGCAGACAGGTAGAAATGATTCCGACCTATACTTGGTAATCGATTCTACATTCACGTACTAACATGTATGTACTAATACTTTTTTTTTAATTCTTTTGCCCAGCTTTCTCTGCCGTTGCACTGTGTAAGACCTATCCCGCATAATACAATGTTTGGCTCACGATACAGTATGGACGTGTCGGCGTTGGAACGAAGATTGGCGGAAGACACGCAATCGAACAGTGTAACGCCTCTTCTCGTATTAGCCGAAGCTGGTTCAGTATTAACAGGACACTGTGACAATATCGCCAGACTGCGTGCGATTTGCGACAAGTACAATGTCTGGCTTCATCTCAGAGGCCATTCGTTGGCTGCGTTAGCGTTGAATAATACGACGAAAGATTTGGTGCGTTGCAGCATCCGTTATATCTGTTTTACTCGTTTTATGTTTGAAGCAAGGATACTTTTTATTTCCAGCCTTCGAAGATTGCAGACAGTGTCACGTTGCCACTTGGCGTCTGGCTCGGCATACCGTCCCTGCCGGTTGTTGTATCCTTTTTAAAAAGAGTTCTAATTGACTTATGCAAATGTTCTATCATTGCTCCACGGAATTTCTCCTTAATACAATCGGTAGACGTTGTACAGATTGACAGACACAAAAGGTGGTCGTCCTACTGCGAGGGACACGACTCTATCTTTGGTATCTGGTTTAATGATAGACTCATTGTCGAGACGATTACCAACTTTGCCGCTGTGGGCCACGCTGCAAGTGTTAGGCAGAGACGGTGTACAAAACAGGTTGAAGAGATGCTTCCTCGCTGTGGAAGAATTGTACAATAAGATCAAGAAATTTTCTTGTATAAGGATACTGGTAATTCATCGATAGAACTGTATATAATATTAAATTGTATCTGCAGCTCGATCTATTCGTACTATTTCTCTCAGAGCCAAACGCCCGGAGGTGAAAACGGATCCTACACTATAAACGAGCTGCTGACGAATCCAGTAAACAATCCGCAATTGTTCGAAGCGGTGGTCAGTGCTTTAGTGTTTCAATTTGTGCCAGCGGACAGGGATCCACAAGCAACAGAGCGTGTTCCACCTTATTACGATAAATTGAACTCCTGGCTGGGGCAAATCCTTCAGAGGGACATCGAAAACGTTCAAATAGAGTTATGTGAAATAGAACACCATGGAATAGCCATTCGCATCTGCCCCCTAGAAAATCCAGAACAACCTCCTTCGACCGAAGACATTGATAACGTAGTGGCTTGCCTCGAGCAACAGATAGTGAGTTTATGCTTAATCAAGGTAGTCGTGAATAGCTAATACAATTATTACTACTAACTAATCGCTGTGATTTGCTTAACAGGAAATATTACAAGCGACGGTCGAGCACAAGATTACGTTCGTACGATTGGTCACAGAGAATGACTCGTTGCATCTTGTGGAAATGCCAGGTTGGGCTGGCTTAGGCGGAGTACGATATGCTCCTCCCACGTGGATTCACGTTATGACCGATCAGGCAAAGGAGGAATTGAACAGATTGAACACGCAGTTGGTCGAAGCTCTAAGAAACACAGATGCAGCGTTTTCTCTGGGAGAAGGTGCCGATGGGCTGGCGTGCGTTCGATTTGGAATGGTCACGCAAGATACAGGTAGTAGCATCAATTTCCATAAATAATCGATTGATCATTTCCATACGCACTGGCGTGAAAAATTAGGGACGACTGAATTACCTATGAAAAGCGGTCGATCTTTGAACTGCTGTAACTTCGTTGAAAAATGAAAACAGTACAATAATCCGCCTGAACTCATTTTAAATCCGATTTCCTTCACAGATGTGGCCGAGCTGTTATCTTTAGTTCTACAAGTCGGCCAAGAGGTTGAAGCTAGCTCGAAATTATTAGACACTATATCCGAAGTAGTGAAAAGGGGTATCGAGGCTGCACAAACGGATTTGGAAAGGGAGAACGCGGAAAAGTTATGGCAAGAAGGTATTCTCAGACACGTGCCTGTAGTTGGGACATTCGTCAATTGGTGGAGTCCCCCCTCGAAAGAAACCGGTGTCCGCGGACGCAGTTTAAATTTACAAGCCGGTATGCACACCAGCTAACAATTCATAATTACTATAATAAGCGCTCTATTAAATACAATCGTATCTGATTACAATGAATTACGAAGGGACATATTTCTTTCAATATAGGAATCGTTGAGAGTACGGAGAATATTTATAAGTATCATATGCAATTACAACCGAACGCCACGGTGATTAACGGATCAGGTGCTAGAACTCCACCGCAGCCACTCGTCCAAACACCAGTGGGCGCCGGTAGTCAGAGTCATAGCCGATCGTCAAGTCATTCCAGCTTGCAGAGTGGAAAAAGTATTTCTGTGATTACGAACGCGGTTTCCCATTCGCAAGTGAAAGAGGAAGCCGCCGAGGTGAAGTCGTAGTGAATATTAAACGACATGATTGATCGACAGAACGGTCAGTTCGTTAAGGTCAAGTTTGTGGATTTGGCAGAGGAACGATGCTCTAGGTAGAAACGATTCAACGTTTCCGGTAAAAGCTACCCTATACATTCGCAGAGCAGAAGCAACAGAATTTAGCATACCTAACGAGCGTACAATCGATACGCTTGATAACTCGACGAAGGTAAAGAAGAAAAATACACCGGCCCATATGTCGTTTTCTTTTTCCCCCCTCAATAAACTATTTTATTCCACTTTTTCTTTCTGGCATACTGCTTGGATTTTATTATCTTTATTCTGTCTCTCCCTTTCTCTATTTCACCACTATCTACATTCTTTCGTCGACGATCTAGATTCGCGGACGCTTGCAAAGTCCGTCTGAACTAGGCTTGTGTACTTATTAGACTGATTACAGGGCAAAGATGTTGCTATTATGCGTAAACGTTTTACTCGGTAAGAAGCCCTAAATGATTATGCCCATTTGTTCAAAGTATTTACATAGCATAATTATCAGAGAATGCATCTTGTTACTTTCTTGATGCGAGTTGAATTTTCCTTTTTTTGGATATGTTAGGTTTAGTTAGTCGAATGAGAGTATCGATACTATAATATATATATATATATAAAATTGAGGTAAAATAAATAAATAGGCTAATTAAGTTTCTAACGACAGTGTTTTACATCGATTTTATGTGCACATACGTTCTGAATAAATTCTTCAACCAGATTCCCCTTATAATTTCAGTTTTTATATAATTCCATATAATTCTTTCTATTTTGATATTTGTAACGACGCTCTCAAACGTAGTTCTCATTCCTGAGGCACAACGTATACTAATTGTAAGAACGGAAATGAAGCGACATAAATCCGCGATCGCTTCGAGCATTTAAAAACGATAAACCGTTAAGCGCGCGTTAGACAATTTATCCACCAGTAAAGCTAAGCTTTTTCATTAATTAAAACGCGTAAAGTTAAAAGAAGAGAAATACTAATCAGAACAGTGTCCTAATGTTTAATGATAACCAAAGAGGCGTATAGAATAACGTTTGAGCGATTCGAATTGTTACTACGTAATTATGTAATTTGCGACAGTGTTCGAATTCAGTCGTATTTAAAAAAAAAAAGGCAAAGCAACAAGACGTCAGAAATGGTACGCATTATTATAATACCCCGCAAATTGTTGATAGGTTCACTAATAAATAAAAAGAAATTAAACTGTATGTATATTTATGTACCAAATTGTTGTAATAAAGTATTGCAATCTAATAAATTATATTCAAGAAAATATTGAAATACTTAGTTGCAGGATGTATTGGAAAAATAGATTTCAAAGAATATATTCTTTATAGTTTATAGTTTAAGTATCAGTTTGTAGATTGTACCTAGTACCTTCATTACTAAATTTGATACTACATATGCAAAAGTTGCACAAACAAATATGTCTATTGGTTGTATCTCGTGTGTAGAAATGGTCATGGAGGTTTAGACCCCTAAAAAACGAGTTAATCGTAATGTATTAGTGGTGGAGAAATATCGATGGTCAGCGCTATCGATAATTTCCGATAGTTGGATCATCGACCATCGATAGTTATCGATAGTGATGGAATTTGATATTGCATAATAGCTCCTTATTTACGCATAGTAACTTAAGCATAGTAGCAACCATCGGTAATATCGGTAGTGCCATTTGCTTAGAGCCGACAAATGCTAATATGTTTGCTTCTACGTTAAATATTAATGAACTTTGTTGTAAACTATGTGTTAACGCCTAAGGAACTCATAGACAAATTCCTTAGTAGTTGCACGTGTTCGTTTCATATAAAATGAAAGCTATGATTTAAAGCTGCATTTTAAAATAAACTTCATCATATAAACTACGTAAATTTTAGTACAACTTTTATCTGCAACATATATTGTAAATTAACTTTAAAGAATAGCTTATAAGAATTAGATTATTTATCTTTATAGTATTTTTATATTCCATTAATGTTAATTTAGAATTAATGCCAGATTTAGTTGTACTATGTATTTTAAATAGTTATAAAAGAATAGTACATAAGTCAATTGTCAATTTGAGTTAGAACATTTTTGTAACTTGTATCTCCATTGATTAGTTTAAATAAATATTTAATGAAAAGAATTCCACTGCTCTCTTTATTTTCACACCTTACCAACCCTTGAAAGAACCTAATTCCACCTCCTTATACAAGAAGTACCGTGGACGAACTTTAAATGCAAAGTCCTAAAGCGAGAAACTTGTCAAAATTTGTCTATACGTTATTAAAGACAGCAGGTCAATCTTCATTTCTTGCAAAATTTGTTGGCAGAAGTCCATAAAATTAACCTGGAAATTCCTGGAATTCAACGTCATTTCTTAGAATTGCTAAGGCTCGAATACCTGTTGACACATCATATTCTCCTGATACAAATCCACGATTTTCAGCGAGATATTTTTGCCAGAACCTCCAAAATTTTGCGCTCGGAAATTCCTGGAACCTGACGTCATTTCCAAGAACTGCTGAGATCAAATACCTCCTCGCATATCATACTCTCCTAATACAAATCCACGATTTTCAGCGACATGTTTTGGGCAGAAACTCGGAAATTTTGCGCTCGGATATTCCTGGAACGTGACGACATTTCCAAGAACTGCTAAGATCGAATACTTCCTCGCATATCATATTCTCCTAATCCTTTACACATATTCATGAATTTATCAATTAAAATATATACATGGGTATTTGCATTACAAACAAAATTGAGGAATAAGAAAATGTAATTCTGAAAGCGAAACATATATGAATTATGTTACTAAAGAATTATCTCTAGAGCAACAGTAAATAATACGCAATATTTACAACTACAAATATGTAGATACAAAAATATAAACGAGAATTCAAAAGTAATTACAGTAAGAACTTAAGATTCTGTTCACTTAAATGAGTATAGTAACCAATGCCCACTTAATGTTCGCTGGTTAGAGGCTACCTACCGAACACTATCCGGGGATGTGACTTTCCAGGAACTGTTGATCCATTGCTGATCAAAAGTTGAAATAACTCGAACTCCCGCTCCATCCACGATTCATCAGAGTAGGTCGTCCAAGGATTTGAGGGGAAAACTCCCCGAATATTAATTGAGGGAAAAAACGATCATTAAACTGGTACTACTGTACTTTGAATCCTAAGTTCAATGCGCAGTCAATTCGCTCGAATTATTTTCCACATAATTATCAAACGTCTCTAAAACGTTTAATAATTATACGATAAATAATCGATTGCCCAGGTCTCACCACGTGGAGGTTACTGCGCGTGGAGACCCACCCTAGCCACGGCCCTTCCACCCTCCAATTACGCGAAAACTAATTCTACTATATTTTGTAAGGAACAAAAATCTCCTATTATTGTCAATTTGTAGAACGTTCATTAATTGATCGTAGTACAAGTAAGACAACAAGAGGAGAACTTGGAAAATTCACGACCGAAAGCTAAGTGGAATATCAGGAGGAAGCCTGAAAGAAAATCAAGAAGAGAATTCGATATCCTGAAATAAAAGTTTCATAAAAATATATCGTACGATCTTAAAAACTAGACAACGAAATATTATTACAGCAGTGTACACTGCTGTCTTAAAAACTAACACACAGCTTCAAAATAAATCCTACTTTCTTAAATACTAGATTAGATTCGAATACGCCCTGCCTGGCTAAAGATCTATCTTAAAACTAGAATCACCCTACCTAATGTAATATCTAAGAGTTCAATTAAAACAATAATTTCAATAATATCCTGCCTACATAGGAATCTAACAGATACATTATCACACTCATCTAGGTATAAGTATGCATATACTTAATTCCCCTTCAATTAGTCCATGTTAATTTCGTGCTCCATGGCTTTCTAGAACAGACAACTGGCAACTGGGCAGGGGCTGGGGCAGGGGCGGGGGCAGGATGAGAGTATGGTCATATTATAGATATTTTAAGCAATCCTCTTCTTTAGCTGATTCTTCTCAATGCTTCTGAAACAAAGACAAAGTGGAAGTAATTAGTAAAGCATTATAAATATCTTAATCTCACAAATGGGATCGACGAGGCTGGCTCTTTGCAGTTTCCAGTCGTGCCTTTGATACCGTGAATCTGCAACAATCTCGTACATTGGATTAGTAATGTCCAGAAGCTGGACGCTCAATTGATGGAACGAATGAAGCAGGGGTGAAATGGATGAGGAGGCAAGTAACGAAAGTGACTGCTACCGAGCAGCCCGCGGGCCCTCGGCCCAGAGTCTGGACAGTAAAAGGACTAAGAATCTACACCAGTTTCGATACCGAGCCACAGCAATCATTGAGGAACGGAAGCAAGACCGAACCACGATTCCAGATTATGTCCCATATACCTTCTGCCACCCCAAGGTGTGCTTGGCGTGGTCTAACTCGCAGGAATATCCTACTAGGCGGGCCACCTGTCCGGAACGCAATCACAGCCTCACACACCGCTCTCGATGACACTGCAGCCCGGAAATGCAAGAACCGCGACCATGATTCCAGATTTAGGGCGAAAACCAACAACCGTTAGAGACGTAGTCTAACAGCGGGCCTCGGATCCTTCCTCCAGAACCACAATCACGCCCCCACACATCGTTACTCGCTGACACTGAGTCCCCAACCATCGGTCCTCCGGGCCGAGAACGGAAAAAGGAATAAAGCTAATACTGGTGAAATGAATTAGAAGAAAAGTAACGAGAGTGATTGCTCCCGGCAGAGCGCAAAAAGGGAATGAAGCAGAAAACGTAGTGAAGCAAAAAGGGGAATGAAGCAGAAAACGTAGTGAAGCAAAAAGGGGAATGAAGCGAAAAAGGGAATGAGAAGGGAAAGTGCAATGCGCAGTCAATTCGCTCGAATTATTTTCCACATAATTATCAAACGTCTGTTAAACGTTTAATAATTATACGATAAATAATTGATTGCCCAGGTCTCACCACGTGGAGGTTACTGCGCGTGGAGACCCACCCTAGCCACGGCCCTTCCACCCTCCAATTACGCGAAAACTAATTCTACTATATTTTGTAAGGAACAAAAATCTCCTATTATTGTCAATTTGTAGAACGCTCATTAATTGATCGTAGTACAAATATGACAGCAAGAGGAGTACTTGGAATATTCACGACCGAAAGCTAAATTGAATATCCGAAGGAAACCTAAAACAAAATTTGAAGTCAATTTCCTGAAACAAAACTTTCTTAAAAATATATCCTATGATCTTACAAACTAGACAACGAAATATTAGCACAGTAGTGTACACTGCTGTCTTAAAAACTAAGACACGGCCTAAAAATTAATCCTCCCTTCTTGAATACTAGATTAGATTCAAATGCGTCCTACCTGACTAAAGATCTAACTTAAAACTACATTCACCCTACCTAATATAACATCTAAGAGATCAATTTTAAGAACAATTTCAGTAATATCATGTAGGTATAAGTATGCAGGTAATTAATATGGACTAATTGAAGAGGAATTACTTTCGTGGGCCATGGTGTCCTAGAACAGATTGAATCAATTGTCAGTTTCATAAACCCTGCCTAATTAAAAGTCTAATAACTTCAATTCATGTAAAACCTGCCTGTATAAACATCTAAAATTGTGTGTTCAAATAAGTCCTACCTAGATAAGGAGCTAAAAGTATGGATCGATTTATAATTGGGCCTGCCTAATTAATTGTCTAACAAATGTAGTTAGTTAAAAAGACAGGGGTAGGGTCAGGGTCAGGGTCAGGGGCAGGGGCGGGGACGGGCGAAGATGGGGTCATATTATTATACGTATCATGAATCCTCCTCTTCAGCTGATTCTTTCCAATTCTTCTGAAACAAAGACAAACTGGAAGTAATTAGAAAAGTATTATAAAAATCTTAAATTCACAAATGGGATCAAATGGGAGGCAAGTAACGAAAATGATTGCTACCGAGCAGTCCGCGAGCCCTCGGCCTAGAGTCTCGACAGTAAAAGGACTAAGAATCTACACCAGTTGCGATACCGAGCCACAGCAATCATTGAGGAACGGAAGCAAGACCGAACCACGATTCCAGATTATGTCCCATATACCTTCTGCCACCCCAAGGTGTGCTTGGCGTGGTCTGACTCGCAGGAATATCCTACTCGGCGGGTCACCTGTCTGGAACGCAATCACAGCCTCACACACCGCTCTCGATGACACTGCAGCCCGGAAATGCAAGAACCGCGACCATGATTCCAGATTTAGGGCGAAAACCAACAACCGTTAGAGACGTAGTCTAACAGCGGGCCTCGGATCCTTCCTCCAGAACCACAATCACGCCCCCACACATCGTCACTCGCTGACACTGAGTCCCTAACCATCGGTCCTCCGGGCCGAGAACGGAAAAAGGAATAAAGCTAATACTGGTGAAATGAATTAGAAGAAAAGTAACGAGAGTGATTGCTCCCGGCAGAGCGCAAAAAAGAGAATGAAGCAGAAAACGGAGTGACCAAAAAGGGGAATCAAGCGAAAAAGGGAATGAGAAGGGAAAGTGCAATGCGCAGTCAATTCGCTCGAATTATTTTCCACATAATTATCAAACGTCTGTTAAACGTTTAATAATTATACGATAAATAATTGATTGCCCAGGTCTCACCACGTGGAGGTTACTGCGCGTGGAGACCCAACCTAGCCACGGCCCTTCCACCCTCCAATTACGCGAAAACTAATTCTACTATATTTTATAAGGAACAAAAATTTCCTATTATTGTCAATTTGTAGAACGTTAACACCGCATTCAAGCCAAATAATCGCCTAATAAAATATAATAAAGATTTGAGGAAGCGTTCAAACGAATAAATTATTTAACCCGATATCTTAATAAACGATTAGTTATCGCGCATCAAAAGATCGATGGTACCGGATGACCGGTCAAACGTCCAGCAAAAGAGACTCGAGAAAGACTTTAATGTACAACCGCGATAATCAAACGATTATTAAACAAACGAGTATTAATTAATAGAAGCTAAGAGTCAAGCGTATGCAGTGGTAAAGTAGACTCCGAGATATTATTGAATTGTAAGGTCATGTATGTCGCCAGCCTTCGACAACATAAACGACCCGCATGCTGCGACGCTTGAACTAATACTGACACCGCGCGCGCCGCGCATCATGCATACCCCCTCCGTGATGCGCATGCGCGTTGCTAGTGCTCGGTGGTATTCGCAATATCCGAATATCTTCGAAGGCTACCGACCGCGACCGTGCGGTATACTATCCCAGGGTCATACCTACTGGACTTCTACTGTTTCTTACTAACTTTTAGCCGGACCAACGACTATTGGACGCCTATTGGACTTGTACTATTTTTGATCAACTTTTACCTGAACCTACGATCCTCGTTAATGAATTCTTTGAGCTTTCTTTTGCGCTAGCATTCGCATGTATTCACCCAATCGCATAAATCCTGTCACCAACACTACTTCAGTAAATAATAGTTCTGCAAGTAATAATAGTTCTCACTGTTCATGTGCAGAGGACACTCGAATCAGCGTGGGATTTCTGAGTCGGTATGTCAGTCACAGATGAACCAAAAAAGTACATTAGACTATACGGCTATTCTTATTTCTCGTATGTGGCTCAAGCCATGCTTTTCTGTAGGGTCGGTATGGTAATCGGGCATGCGACGCAAAACATCATAAGGTAATTCTATATCTTGTCTGTGCCGTGACTCGTACTCGAGCGCCAAGTGGCGACTTAGAAAGCGATGTCCCCCTCCAAATCATTATAAGAATTCGAATAAGTAAAGGCTCGATCCGTTTCTTCGTCCTCACTCTTTCGGTGCTGTAGCCGGTATTGCATGGTTTTGTGCTCTGTATTAGTATTACTTCGTTTATTTTGCAAATTAATAATGGCAGAGAATAAGGAGCGTACGTTTATTATGATTAAGCCCGACGGCGTCCAACGTGGACTCGTTGGTAAGATAATTCAACGTTTCGAAGAGAAGGGTTTTAAGCTTGTTGCGATGAAAATGCTGTGGGTAAGTTTAGCTACGTATGCCGCTAGCGTGCACCATTTATATCAGAAAAGATTGCCATACATCGATTTCTTAAAATCACGTGTGAATGCCAGAACCATATTGACGCATATGCTTTCGATTAAAGTTACCACTTTAAAAGCACCTGTCGTATTTTATCGATCCTAGACTAAATGATATAATTGCTTGTGACCTTCGTTACTAAGCTGTATGACATGAACGTATTAATTTACGACTATCATCTGTTATATATAATTAACATGAAGAAGGAGAGGATGCGTGAGAGATTGCACTTCTGGTACCATACGTAATGAGTTAATAGATAAATTATATTTTTATACATTATTGATAAGGGAAATCGAATTTAATTGGTACTTTAAACGTCAGTTTTGCCATATATGCATATGTATATAAGATAACATTGTTTATTGTAAGATAACTCTGGTTTTCTATGATTGCCCAACGAAATGGAGCATGCACAATATAATTTGGCAGGATAATATTACAGTCCTTTCATTTTCCTTACAGCCAAGCGAGGATTTGTTAAAGAAACATTATTCAGATCTGTCGGCAAGACCGTTCTTCCCAGGCTTAGTTAAATACATGAGTTCAGGACCAGTTGTACCTATGGTAACTAATTTCAAACGTAATAAAACTAAGTAGTGTCGAGCTATTTACCAATGATGGTTTGTAAATAATGCGCAGGTCTGGGAAGGTTTGAATGCAGTAAAAACTGGCCGTGTCATGCTGGGCGAAACAAATCCAAAGGACTCGGCACCAGGGACCATTCGTGGCGACTTTTGTATTCAAGTGGGGCGCAACATTATTCACGGATCTGACTCTGTTGAATCTGCCAACAAGGAAATAAAACTGTGGTTCGACGTAGAGAAGAAGGAGGTGGTTGATTGGGCATCTTGGGCCGAGAAATGGATATACGAATAAATTTTATAAAGCTAATGCAAGAAACATTGTTATTTTGCCTTTTCTATTTTATTTGGAAATCCATACTGCCATTCAAGTTGTATTGAAAGTCATTGTATATAAATCTGTTTAGAAGGTAATAAAATCGTTTCCTACATAACATCTTGTAGTTATCTATATAATAAGTTTATTCTTAAATAATATATGTATAAAAATACTTCTTACATATGGTTTAATATTAGAATGATTCACTTACGTATATTCTCGTATTATGATTCATGTAAATTTTTATATAATGGAATATGTTCCTATGCTACGAACGGTTATAAAATCGTTTTATAAAAAGTCATAGATACGCGTACTTCGCTATGGATGTATCATTTAAATGGGAAATGGTTGGCGATTCGCGTTATTCTCCGTTGTATCAATTGCTTGCCTCCCCTATAAATGCTTTACAAGATGGGCAGAAGTGTTTCTTTGCCATACAGGTATCCATGCAATAAGGACAAGGAGCACAGCACCAAAGCCTAAAAACAAGCATTGATCAAACATATTGTAGCAAAATAATAAACTACGAAAGTTTAGGTATATTCATTCTTTCTATAATTACCCAAAAACACAAAGGAGTAACGCGAACAAATGCGTCTTCATATTTGCTTCTGTTTCTACAATAGTGGACACACTGGCATGGCAGTAAGGACATGTTAACCTTTGCGATTCCGAACCGAGTTGTGCATTTCCTATAATAATAACATCTGCAAAACATAATTTTAAATTAATCATATACCCGAGACGAACAGAATGTTGTTAAATTTGATCATAAATATTACAAGTACAGCATTACTATACATACAATCATTTTCTATTGCACGCAGTAATATTTAAAACCCATTGCTTTAGCAAAAGAATGTGTATTGATATGTATTCAAAGCTGTAAAAAGTTTCGAAGTTTGTATGCATTATCACGAGACGGGCGATCAAACGGTCCTAAATTTTTATCATAGCTTCTTAGGTTTCATTAATAGCTTTATGCGCTTTTACGTTTTGTTGGCTTCAAGATTACCCGCAAGAGCTAGTGCGCATTTAAACAGGTGACACTTTTACTATTTCAATATACAGGACGAGGAGAAAGTCGCGGTAGAACTCTATATAAAATAATTCTTTGCGTGAAAAAGGTAAAAAATATAACGAACATTCTTTTGTTTACAAAATTAAGTTTTTGCGATACCGTAAACAATGCGTGCATCATTCCATTAATACATAACTTATCGTTATAGAAATAATTATTTTCTGTTTATATCTATGCTGAGAACCGAACAAATTATCTATCACGTTTCTCTGAACTTTTCCACTCGTGAAGTTACGTCGACGATATGCAAACCTGATAATATTCGTGGAACCTCTTTATAAATCGTATCATCGTCAAGTGTATGTGTGCTCATAGTGTGGGATAGAAATTTATTCTACTTGCAAACAAAACTTAGAAAGAGTAAAAATTAATCCACCGCATTATCGACTTATTTTTCTACAAAATATCGTCCTTTGCTCGTTTGGTAATAAGATTTCCTCAAAGTATCCTTTACACATACATACATATGAATATACATGAATATGTATGTACATTTTTTTACGTACTTGATTGTGGTTCATGATACGGCGGCGGTGGAGGCGCATGAACGAAACCTGGCGGTGGCGGTGGGGCCGACATACCTTTGTCCATTTTGCTACTTAAATCCTTTTCTGAAAAATGCGATAAGCTCAATTTTTCGATACAATTATAAAATACCGTTTTGTACACCTAGCTTTAATCGGTAATAAAACGAGGAGATCAAAGATACGAGAAATAATTCTACTGCCTTGTTACAACATAACAGACCCATTCTTTAGTAGACCGGTGTACTGTAATCGGTAAGTAGAATGTACCTGTGCGTTGTCAGTCGCATTCGTAAATGCAGTTGTGGCATTAGATAGTGACATCCGACACTGCGATATGTATAGTTTCATATCTCTGTGCTCGCATCGAGGGCACAGAAATACTTTATATTAATCTTTTCAAAGCCACTATAATTACCGAGTACCGAATAATGTTTTTTATTTTTAACGACGCCCGTTTACGCTGAAGCGATTATCAGGTGGAAGTGGGAAGGGTTTGCAATTGCAATAAAATGCAATTGAAATACGAAAGATATCCCTTACAGATTATCGAGTTTTTCCGAATAGTTTAGCAATACTGATTACAGCTGAAAAAAGTCGTCTTGTCTCCCGATTTCCCGTATTTTATCGTAACAACTTGTATGTACGATAAGATAAAGCGATGACTGATTGGGATCTAAAAGAGCTTCTATGTGCCGTAATTAGATATCACGAATAGGTGTATGTAATAAAATTGTACGAACATATCTCGAATGATTCAGGCAGTAGGAAGAAGCGCAATTTTTATAAAATAATGTTGGACTGATACTGAGCACGAGATCAGTTTGTAATGCTTCCATGGGTACGTATGTACCGTACATGTACGTACTGTACGTATCTATACATTTAGAACGACGTAACTTTGATAAAGGTGATAGCACTTGAAAGCCGACACTTGAAAGGTGCGACAGGATTCTATTTCGAACAGATATTTCTATTGCATCGTGCAAATCCAATATTAAATATTATGCGTCGGCTATACCTGAAAAAGTTCAGGTATAAAATTATACAAATTCCAGTATTCAGATGCGAATAAAAAAGGATGCGTCACCTTCGGCACCCAAACGACTTTTGGCCAAAAAATCCTTCACCATTAATGAAACAATACGTGTCTTGTTGCATACCGGCTAGACATGTTACATCATTCGATCATACTATGCCAAAGTTAATATATTTAATTCGTGAGTTATTATTTTCATGCGAGATTCAGCAGATTTTTTGTTTTACAAGCAATCGCGTCATAAGAACGTAAGAAGTTCGTATGCAAACTTAAAACTGTTGGTATATCTATGTAAAATACACATCAAGAATAATTACGTGGTAATGTCAGTTTAGCAATAAAGTGTAATGCAATGCATCTTCGTTTGCAATTTAATAAGAGGAAAATGTAACTATGCATCTATTACAACACGGGCGAAGCATAAAGGCCCAGGGGCCCAAGATTTCTTCGAATTCAGAAGCGTAAACACGACGTGACGTCATACAGTGAAACTCTATACGTCACATAGGTATTTGCATTGAAGGCATGACTCACGGTAATTAAATACGTAACAATTCGCGTGACAGACAGTACCGCATACACCATACTGTAGCCGTACGTAACACGTGAAACGAGTAGAAAGCCATTTTCAAACGAACTTGAATGAATAATATTTTTCGCACAATTCAATGATCAATTTTCAATTTTATGTGATCTGCGACACAATAGCTACACGTTACAAACAAATTCTATTCTATTAAGAACATTCTATTAATATACACATTCCACAAACTTTTCCGAACCCCGTTTAATGAAATTGATAAACGCAACTGTTACCGTCCAATTTGTCTAGCATTTATTCCGTTATGCGATTAATTCGTTGAGACGCGAGCCGTTCGTATTTGTTGAATGAGCGCGTAGCGTTTCGGATTTTCCTCATTTACCTGTTCCACGTACCTGTTGCAGTTACAGCGGCTACGTTCGCCAACGCACGATCTCAAGATAACCGACCTACACGGAGCGTTGGAATCAAACTACCGACTTCGGTTCACGGTGGCTCTTTAAATTTAGATGCGTTTGTGCCCGTGGAACGAAGGTGGGAGAGTCTACGAAAAACACGTCGGCATCCTGAGTATGTAATCAGAAATCGTTTATCAGTCCCTCTATAGTTCGTGTCGTATATGATCGCGATCGTGCGTAGAGACGAAAAAATTCATTTTCCAACGAGACTATTGCTATTTCAATATGCCAGCAAAGTAGGCACGCTGTCGTCGTTGTGCTAATGAGTAATTAAAAATGAATAAATACCGGAAAGATAATGCCCCAAAAGAACACTGATCCTTTCTATTTCTGACTAAATTTTCTACTTCTATTTTTCATTTATTTCACAGGTTATGGTTTGTGTTTAACAAACGATTTTATTTGCAGTCAGTAGAAATTTTTGTAAGCTACAAATACCGTTCATACTTTTGCGGAAAGCAAAATTGATTTACATCGTGTTTCGATATTCACTGTTTTATTTGGTAAGAACGTTCGTGATTTTTTTTTTATTAACTAAGCACATAATAGTCAGGTAATTGTTTCGCTTACAGTTGAAAATTCATAAAAATTATTAATTGAAAATCATAAATAGAATATAAAAATATATACAAACTATGCGATTATCTCTTACGAGCATAATTTATAAAGGAACGCAGCAGGAGTTGTGATTGAATTATGTGTCTAATAACTAAATTGATAAAACAAAAAGAACCGAATTCAAGGAGACAAATAATTTGTTGCTACTCCGGATATGATATTGTCGCGTGTTTTATAATCGATTATCGACGATATATTAACAGCTACATAAACGGAGCGTTTCTAAGCTTGTATTACATTAAAATGCATTTACGTATTTCAATTCCCACCTAATTCAATCAATTTTGTCTATCATGTATACGTTACATTACGCGATAATTGTTCAACTCATTATTTAACATCGTATCATCTATTTGGTTTTTACGTATACGTATATCATCGTATACAAAACATGTTAACCTTGTGAGTAGTATTTTCGGTAGATGTATTACGAGTGGGACAACCTCGCCGAATTCGATCACGCCGAATTCGGTCTGAGTATATGGTAGAAATCAACATTTTGAACAACTTTTTCCTCCGCATACAATCGCCGTTTGGCCTTAGTTTCCGAGATGTTGGCAAAAATCTGCAGCTACTACCGCATTCAAATTTGTCTATACGTGCAACGCGTGCTTGAGCATGGGGCCGCCGCTTATCCTCTGTTTCTATGTGTTTGCATGGCGACAGCCGGCGAAGAATCTGTGTACCGGGTGAGCTCATCAAAATTCTACCTCGCCAGGTTGGGTTAGAAGGCTATATTTATACGTTTGGGACAAATTTTCTATCGGTTAGGCCGAGCACCGAATACTGATTTCTACGGATATTCAAAGATCATCGAAATCGGCAAGGTTGTCCCACTTCTATACATTTACCGTACTTTCCTACAAATATTTTCAGAATGTCATTCGACATTAAAATAGATTGCAAATTTCAACACTTTGTAATTCTAGTATCTAACGAATCAAACTGCGACCGATCGATTTTGGTGTGTCGCATATGCACATACGTGTATGCACGCATTATAAGGACACCAACAATTCGACCAATAACGAAACACATTACAAATAACAGCATTTCATTGTCCAACGAGAATCAATATTTTTTTTGTAAATTTCGCATCAAACTCCAATATTCTTTAACGCACACCTTTTAACTAACACCAACTTACTTAGTGCAATTCGATCGATCGATTCGCAATGATAAATTTCAATTCCTACATGTGTCACGAGTCTTAATAGCTGAACGATCGGCCAAGGTGTTTTAAATACGGGAGGTAAACTACATACTAGTAAAATGATCGCCACGATCAGTTGCGAGGATAAGTTTCTATCAATATGTGTATGTAATTCGAAATCCGTGGTCGTTAACGGGGCCTTTAAATTCGATGTTACTGGTTATCAAGAAATCCGCGATTGCATTAATATTAATATTCTGGCAGTATCGAATCGATTTCTATCCGTGAACGTAATCGTCTGGAATGTTTGTCTTTTTTTACCGATCAAGTGAATAATTTCGGTAGATCAACGATGCAGGTGAAAAGGGACGAGAGCGCTACGTTTCCTTCTAATTTCGTGCCAAGCGTTCCGTGCACAACGCCTCGGCGTGCTCCTCCCCGTGTTCGTTTCTTTACGAGGAACGATCAGGTGTGGGCTTGGCTTTCGGTTTTCGGCCGAGCAACTTGCGAAACGACGAGGTCCATCTCGATCGATTGAACCCCAATGCGTTCTGGTCGTCCGGCTCGCTGCAGCTAAGCGACTCGCTGATCTTCCTGCTTTTGCCGCTGCTGCTGCTGGTGCTGCTACCCCCATTTTCATAGCATCGTGATCTTCGATCTCCGATCTCCGAAGAAAACCTGCGGAACAAAACCAAGCAAGCGTAACCAACTTCGAAAGGTAATTTGCCAGAACGTTTCCCGAAATATTTAAGAAGACACGAACCCTGAATCGGATGAAAAAGCTCTGGCCGTAGGCGGAGCGCTCGAGTTGGCCGACGAGAGTGATATTTCGGCGACAGGTGTGCTCGGATATGCTTCGTCGTCGGAGGCAGTATTGCTGCTGGTTGTACTACTGTTGCTACCGTTGCTACCGCCCGGGCTACTGTCCACGCTAGAATCGTCGATGAAGCTTATTTCACGATCGGCCAACGGCGAGCTGATCCTCGGTCCGCGCGATGTCTGCGTCGCCGACGTTGTGCTGGGTCGCAACCACGTGCGCAAGTCCTGAAGCGGCGCTTGAAGGCACTTGAAAAGATTTCCGCTGAAAAGTTTGCGAACAATGCATGAGTTGTTTCATTTCTCCGCTACCAAATGTTTGATCGATTATTATCGCGTGCGTTCTGCAATTTATGTCATTGTTTTCTGGAGTAGAATCTGCTTACTCGTCACGGTAGTCGTCGATCTCAGCGAAAGTGCGTCTCGCGTACAAACACACGGAACACCTTCGTCGACGCCGGCAAGACGTTGCATGAAGAGTCGCCGCACGAAGGTGTCTCGCTGCGTGCCTCAACGTAATAGTCTCTCGAGTCAGCGCGGCAACACCCTCCTCGCGCCTTCGTCGCTCCTCGCCCAATTCTCCCTGCTCGATGCGCAGTTTCTCCTTCAAAACCTCGTTCTGCAAATGCGAAGCACAATATTTTCAATGCCAATACTCTTTTAAGATAGCCGCGCACGAGTTATGTACTCTGAATACTTTCACACGTCGATCGGGACGGCGTACATTTAACTTATTTCTCGTCCGTTAATTCTATTGTGTTAGCACGATGTAAATATGTCGTAGACGTTGTAAATTAATGGGCTATCTTTCCGATTCAGATAAATAAATAAATAAATAAATAAATATCGTTAGTTCTATTGTGTTATCACGATGCAGATCTGTCGTAGACTTTGTAAATTAATGGGTTATTTTTTCCGCTGAGATAAATAAAAAAATAATTAAATATCGTTAGTTCTATTGTGTTATCACGATATAATTATGTCGTAGGACTTTGTAAATTAATGTGTTATTTCTCCGATTCAGATAAATAAATAAATATCGTTAGTTCTCTTGTGTTACCACGATATAATTATTTCGTAGACTTTGTAAATTAATGGGTTATTTTTCCCATTCAGATAAATAAATAAACAAATATCGTTAGTTCTATTGTGTTACCACGATATAATTATATAGTAGACTTTGTAAATTAATGGGTTATTTTTCCCATTTCGATAAATAAATAAATAAACAAATATCGTTAGTTCTAATGTGTTACCACGATATAATTATGTCCTAGACTTGGTAAATTAATCGGTTATTTTTCCCATTCAGATAAATAAATAAATAAACAAATATCGTTAATTCTAATGTGTTACCGCGATGCAGATCTGTCATAGACTTTGTAAATTAATGTGTTATTTGTCCCGTTCAGATGAGTAAATAAATATTGAGACACAACATCCACGCGCTTTAGCGTGCCAGTATTGTACGTTTAAGGTAACGCGAGGTTTCACCTCTCTTTCAAGCGCATCTCGTTCGGCACGAATGACAGTGGCCTGTCTGACGATGTCCTGCCGGGCTCGTTCTAGAGTTTGTCTCGTAATATCGTTTTGCGCCAGCTGCATCTGCAAACGTCGCAACGCTACCTCCCGCTGCCTGTCCAGACGATCCCTGGCAGCTATGCAGCTGACCCGGTCGTTCTTCGCCTTCTCCACCTCCTCTTCCAGACGAAGACTTCGCTCCAGTTGCAGAAACAGTTCGTCCTCCTTGCCGCGGAGCTCCGCCTCGCAACCCTCCAATCTTTTCTCCAACGTTCGCCTGGTCTCCTCCAATTTGTCCCTTTCAGCCTGAAACAGAAAGATTCATATTCTTCAGTCTCCGTTCAAATTTCGAACACCGCTGGCGAAGGTTATCGGACGGACGAATGAGTCACTTCGTTTTCGCGGATATTTATCTTTCATCGACGCTTTGAGCTGAATATGCGCGAACTTGAAGTTCGTTTGGGAGCGTGCTATCTAGGAAGCGGATTCCACGTCAGTGACTGTCAACCTGCAACGCAGGCCCGCAGGGAAGCGTTAAACGCGGATAATAGACCTAATTAAAAAAGAGAATGGAACAAAATGCCTCTCCGGCGGTGCATCTAATTTCACGGTCATCGCATTCGGATGCTCGCGGTGTGTCTGCTAAGTCTGCATGCAGAACACATTGCTTTTATAACCGTCTGAACATTGCCATTCGAATGGGGCGTTCGACTACCGTCCGTGGCCTACAGACTTCCCTTTGGAAAACGCGGTGCTTCTGTTCGCAGAACTGGACAGAATACGTTGCACTTATTGTTGGTACTAAAATAGTCGACACAGCTCTCCCGTATTAAAGGCACAGGGCCAGGAGAAAAATATTTATGGAACGAACGCACTTAGAGTGTCCACCGGGCAAATCATCGCCGCGTGCCTCAGCAATCCGTTCCATTCGCCAGCAATTTGTCCGGCCAATTGCATAAGCACGATTAATCATAAATCCTCGATCGGCAACATCTGTCCGCATACAAACGAGCGGTTTGTCATTGAACGATTCAATTTTCCTCGCTCGAACGTGGCTAGGGGAATGACGCGACGGGCAGCTCCTTCTTTGTACGGTTGGATCGCGTCTAAAGCCACTCTAGATGCCGGATTGTAGGTCAGCCCAGGTAGGCAAGCTAGACTGGAGAGGTTGATGAACGGCATTACAATGAGCTGCAGCAGTTCGAAGCTGTATCGCGGCCGTAACTTAAGGCAAGGCTGGAAAAAACGGGGCGGCAGAAAAGCCAGCTAGAAGGAAACCGAAGAAAGTCGTTAAGGGAAAAGAAGCGAGCTAACAGGCCTATGGGGTCGAAAGACAAGACGCTAAACCGCAGAAGGAAAAGCGGAGTAACGAAACGCAGCCGTTTCTTCGTCCACGACTTTTTTCCCGTTGACCCGCTCGTGGTTTACTTCTGTTTCTGCGGTCCGCCTCTGCGCCTGTGATCCGCGCGAAACGGCCAGGCGGGCAGACGTACAAGTGGTCTTGCATTCGCTGGAAGGCCAAGGGAAAACTGCTGGCCGCAGGCGAAATCGAACAGCACGGTCTTCCAGTCGAACCTCCGCCTCCTCTAATGCCTAGACTTCTCGCCAAAGGTTTCGTCGAGTCTCCCTTTCTACCATCCTTTTACTTTCATTCGTATTTCCAGAGGGTTTCACGCGATCAACCCATCGGCTCTCCACTCGCGTTTCTTCCAGTTTATCGCTTCCAGAACTCTACCCGTTCTTCGACAAAAGTTTCTTAATGCAGCGTCACTGTAATACAGCCACGCATTCGGTTCAACGAAGTTTGCGTTGCATTTGCCTCTTTCGAACGAGGCCAAGTCCCAGGACACGAATTAAAGCTGCACAACGCTAGTCGAGTGTCTCGTCACGGATAAGGATAAATTGGGTGTCGATATTTCGAGTGGCAAATGTGGAGCAAGAGGCAAGAGAAAACGGTTCGCAAAGGATGAAACGTCCTGTATTCTCCCTTCCTTTCCCCGGCTGTTCCTCGGCGAGAAAGCACCGTCGAATTTCTTTGGGAAGAGTGCGCGAAAGCTCTGCGCAAACATCGCGACCGCCCGACACGGGAAAACTTGCCAGTCGAAGATCTACGGTTACGGCGACTTCAATGCTATCGGCCATTCCGGGCGAATCGGGAACGTGTAAGCGTGAAACGCGTATGCGCGCTTGTAACGGTCTTAAAATCGTGACAATCGTGGAAACGGTTCTTTGTTGAAGGCGCCTGAACATTTTCAGGACAATGGAAACGGACGTATACCGACGAGCATTGCGTCGAAAGACTTTTCGGAACTAGAATTCGTAACGGCTGTTTGCACCTGGAAAATATCCCCTTGGACCGCGAACCTCAGTCGCGCATTAAACGATCAGCAATAGCAATTGAAATCTCGTCCTTTTAATGTACAGTATCGACGTACACTAGAATCTCGATAACACGAAACCTCTATAATATAAGTTTTTCTCTATTCCCTTGAGATTCGAGTTATCGAGGTTCGACTGTATTTCTTAACCTCAAATAATCAGCCGTACCGCAAGGCGATCGGCCGGTTTCTCTTGCGCATTTTTCCGGATAATATTGCAAGCGGCGAGAGCAAGTGGATTTCACTTCCGACGCAAGCTCCGCCAGGGCCAGATACCATCGAGCAGACTAACGAGATCGCTACCGATCGCTAGATCGATAACGAGATGTATCTTTGTTGCAATCGTCCCGAGACTGAATCGCGCCGTTACGTAGCATTTGCTCGGGCACATATAAATTATTTATTATTTGTAAGAATATTCGAGGTACAGGAACGGCCGAGGCGGGCCATGTGCATTTTGAAGATGCACGCTGTCTTTGTCTAGCATAGCTTTCATTGGGGGTGAACCCTAAAATGGTTAAAAAGGGCCATGGTGACGTAGGCGTCCTCACGACGGACGCTTTTGCCAATGGAAGGCATTCTTGTATAGACTACGGTCGAGAGAGCACAGTTTTAATAAACAGAACACCTTTTAACATATATACACGCCTACAGAATCATTGTATTTAGTAATACCTAATCGCGATAGAGAGGAGACTGCGAATACCCCCTCCAGCGATTATCTTACATATTATTATTATTATTATTATTATTAAACGGGCTGATGCCCTTTTGTATAAATGTACATAAAATACATAGGTATTACATAAGTAATCTGACGCAAAATGGAAAATAAAAATACAAACAGTGTTTTAAATATCGCAAGATTTGAAATATAATGCAAACAGCTTATCTATCCCTGGATTTGCAACGACAGAATTATATGCAAGGTAGAGGTAATCGTATGTTTAATCTAATTTAATATAATATAATTTGCCGCGAGGAGGAACCCCCCTTACCTGTAATTTGAACAGGAGTAAAGAGGCTTCAATACCCTCAATAAAAATAATGACTTCCACATGATTAAATCGGGAATTTATGCCAGAGTCTCTGAAAATCCGATTCACGCCGCCGTAAAACTCCTCTTATTTTATTCGCACGAAATAGATTAGGCTGTTGCGGCTATGGCCGGAATGGCCATATGTTGTTGGAATCGCGTTGGACTCGTTTTTTTACTCGACAGGGGGAAATGATCGACGACTCTTTTTTGGCTTCGTCGCGTTTCGACGTTTAGAAGCTTCGCGTATCCTATGTCTAATCTCTGCGCACACCGTTTTATCTCGCGTCGATACTGGTTTCGTATAATAATCGATGGAAATAAGCGAATTTTATCGCGTTCTCGAAATTGTACCTTTAATATCCGCGACATCGTCGTTTCAGTGAATCCGTTTGTTTTTCAAAGAGATCTAATCGAATATCGCCAATTAAGCTAATCTATTTCCACGTACCTTCACTTCGTGATAACGTTCTTCCAAGTAGTAGGCGATACCTTTGGCCTCCTCGTACTTGGCTGCCAGGGCAACATACTTATCGTAGTGTCGTTTGAACAACACGAACCTGCAAAGGGAAGGCATTTGGTTAATAACTGTTTCAAGTATACACACTACATATTACGCGCTCGTTATTCTCTGAGAACTACTGTTGCAAAGCTGAAAAGTTCACGAAAGAAACAACGTTCGGTTCACATTTAATTGCGCCAAACAGGCTGCTATGTCTTATTTAATATTTTATCTCGGTTCTTTCTCACTGGACGCACAGCAACCCCGTTTCCTTATCAACTCGATACTCTCATTAACACATTCCCGCACGCTGTTCTTCCAGATCGGCCTCAGAAACACACTTCTACTTTTCTCAACGTTTCGTTGCTGTCACGTGAAATTAGATGGGGAGACAATGCTGGCAAGTATCGATCAATACTATTTCTATCAGCTAAAAAAAAGTCTGATGGTTATAGCCGTCATTTGTGACCGGAGCTGTAAACGGTTTCTTAGCTTGCTTCTAAAAGAAAGGCGATAATACAAAAATGTATTCTCTTTCGAGTGACGACAATAGCCGTGGTTTGCGGGAATGCGTTAAAAGACCCGTCGTTTGGAAACCGGAAGCCGGTTCGTGTCCCACGCGAGCCACGGTAATAACGAGCAATACACGGCATCCAAGAAGGTGGCAGGAGGACGACCTTTCGGTCATGGTGCGCCGTTTGGTCGCCGTGTTCCCATGGGGCTCGTCGAGAAGCCGCAGGCTCCACCAATCGATTTCTCTCGTAATCCGTGGATCCGTTACCACCGAAACTTCCTCTCTCCGACTCTTTTTCTCTTCGACTGGCTCAGTCACTGACACTCGCCCGGCTGCCATGCAGCCTGTCCATTCTCTTCGGGAACTTTCGCTTTCACGATTCCTCGAGACGCGGCGTACGCCCGATTCGAGATCCAACTGAGATCCCCGGAGTCGCTTCCGGGTCGTTTGGCCGCTCGCGATCAGCTTTGCTCTCGACTGTACGACCGTCACAGGTCTCTGGGCCGGGTCTCCTCCGTCGTTCGCGAACCTGCCTTCATGTAACCCTAGATCGAATTCGAAGGTGACGATCACTTGTTGCAATCGATCGCGACACTTTGAAACTTATACCGGGTAAAGAGGATCGATCGACACGCAGCTAGGTCGTCGCGTCTCCGAAGTATGCTTCAATTTCCCAAACTCTGATCAATATTTCGGGAATACGTACGGATGTACTGTGTAAACGGGTGCAGAAGTATATATGATGTAAATGTTATTAGTTATCGCGTTTACGCGAGCAATCGCAACAGCGATGTGTGTTTTTTGCGAACCACGTTACTGGTAGAGTAACAAGTAATAATAATAATAATATATTTCATGAATCAACGGGCAAGAGAACCCTTTAGTATACAGGGGATTGTCTGGCACAGAAAATAATAGTATCATGTACAGTTCAAAGTAAATATAGAGATAAAGAAAAGATTAACAACTTAAATAAAATAACATAAAGTAGAATGTAATACAAACAAAAATAGGATAAAGTAAGAAGATGGCTCTAAATTCGTAAAAACAGAAAAATTAATAACTGTTTACAATTTACCGCGATTAAAACGGATTGCTTAAACGCAGTAAAGGAAGTCCCAAAAAAAATTGAGACAATTGCAATATTTGTTGGAAGAGTAAGAGCTGATACGTAGCAAGAAATGGAAAACTGCACGGCTGTTAAGATTTCTAAATCTTCCACAGTACTGCTGCGGAACGCGAATTTAGAAACCGTTTTCGTTCAAAAGTAAAACGACCGATTGATACGAGGTACGTGACCGAGGGGCAGTCTGCTCGCGAATTTGTGTTCGCAATGAGACGCGATCTTTATCAACATCTTTACAATTCGATCCGCGAAAAATCACGCGAAAAATCACGCGAAAGACCAGCTGAAAGGCAACCTCGTCGCGACTAGCTTTGCGAAAAAAGAGAAATTGAGCGCATCGTTGACGAGTGTACACGCGTTGCATAACACGCACGCGAGAGAATCTACGAGCCGCGGTAATAAATATTACGGACGTGATTCGCTTACTATGATAGCAAGCGGGATCGTGTACAGTATGGAGTTTGTTACGTGCGACGATTTGCACGGCGCGCAGATGAATTTCAAGCAACTTTCTACGCGACGGAAGGGTTAACAACATTGACTACATTGCGCAACGCAAGAAAGGGTGCGAGTGTGAATTTTCTTCCATTTCTTCATTTTCTTCATTTTCTTCTCCTCGGTAGGTCAAGACGCGTGCTTATTTTCTCGGTAGATCTGGCGAGCTGCTCTGGATGCACGCTCAGAAGAAAGTGAAGACACGCTTCTGTTCCCGCGCGTTTTTAGAGCAGATGTGAAACTTTTGTACCGTCTTGTGTAACGAAATTCATTATTCATTCGCCCAGTAGTCTGAATTATTTAACGCGACGAGCGGCTGTTGAAATGTTGCTACAGTGACACGTGAGATCAGGCGACTTTGAATTTCGTCGATCCCCTTTCGATCATGGGCATTTCTAGGAGGAAATTAAGGCAACCTCGCTCCACCACCAGTCGCAGTGCATTTGCGATTGCTCGCGCCGATTTAACCTTCAGAATATGCAGAGAACCCCATGCAGACTTAATTACTTAACCGTGCGAGTCCGTAAGGTCGTTGCACAAATATTTCTCTTTTATCTGGAATCAAGATCTAGAAAGAAGTCGGCGCTAATATTTCCCAGATCGCCGGGAGAAATACAACAGCATAACTGAATTATTTTCCGATCGTTACGCGCCAAGATTTCGAACTTAGCCTCGTTCCTTCACCTTACAACGGGCTGAATAATACTATCGTGGGGCTATAAAATAATAACCGAGTACGTACCGAGATATCGGGGAACGCTAAAGTATCAGCAGCGTCACAATTTTCCTTTCCGCAGGGCTCAAGGCTGGCAAATAAAAATGAAAGCAGTGTCACCGGATATCTCTATGATCTATATAAAGACAACCACGCGGAGCTTCCTTTTTTCGCGAGTGGAAAGGTTAAAAGGTTACGCTGCGGCACGTTCTTTCTCAACACTAGAACCAACGATTCATTTTGGTATTATTCAGATAGCATACGTTGGACTATTATGAACACGAAAGTCGTTGAATGGACATTAAACAGATATATATGTATAATTGTCATTCTGTCTTATTAAATCTCATCGTAAATTGCTACAACGATACCTATATGTATATTAATCATTCTAAAGCAAGAAATCTGAAACAAGTCATTTCGATTCCCTTGGTAGTTCTAGTGTTAACTGATTTCAAGAGAATCGTCAGCAAGTCACATTTTCCGACCGCTTGGTCGGAATTAAATGAATTATGTCTCTATTATTAACAGCATTTTATTCTCTTCAGCTGGCCACAGTGGCACAGCTTCGTCGGGCGAACTGATTGAAAGATTCAGACCAATTCTGTCCATCGGAGGCGTATTTCGGTGGAGGTCACCTGAATGCAATGACATGGAAGCTGCACTCGAATATCGCTATCTTTAGCTACGTTTCTTTTCTGTACAATAGCCAGGCCTGGCTGTGCTCGACGTGGAGCACGAGTCAATGGTCACGCATCGGGGAACGAGTTGATCGTCGATTCCGATTCGATGGACGGGTCGACGATGCACCGCCAGGATCATACCTATTAGCTTGTCGTGCCCGTCGTCGCCGTCGTGCTCGTCGCGAAAACGGAGCAATTGGAGCGCGTGTTATTGGGCGAGTGCAGAAGTTCGTGCCCAATTTTGATAGGTATCGCTATATTATCCTTTATATCGTTTAAGCAGTTCGTTTTAATTGCGGTAAATTGTGAATTGTTATTAATTTTTCCGTTTTTAAGAATTGAGAACTGTCTTCGTACCCTGGCCCATTTTATTTTATTAAATTCTAGTTTATTTTATTTTGATTCCATTGTTATTCTTTTCTGTGTTTTTGTTTTTACTTTGTACATAATGTGTATGATACTATTACTCTCTGTGTGACACAATCCCCTGTATAATAAAGGGTTCTCTAGCCCGTTGATTAATGAAAATATATTGTTATTGTTATTATTATATTGCGTTTCGTTATGCGACTTCTGTTGGTACCCTTCCAAAGTTTATAGCGATTGAACAGAGCGACGTTCAATTGTTCTTTTTACGTCAGACATTTTTGTTTTGATTGTTATTAATGGCAGAAAAAAGGATCTTGAATATCTGTGACGAAAAGATTCATTTGCGCGAGTTTCGGAACGGTGTAACAGTGGGAACTGTTTTTTAAAAACATGCTGTAGGTTTATCACGAACTCGCACTAGCTCTTCGTGCCATTCAAAAATAGTTTGCAAAGATCAGAAAAGGGGATTACCAGTTAAAGGACGAACCACGCTCTGTTCGACTTTCTTCGATGGACGACGAAGTAATTGTTAATTTATTGGAAAATCATCCAAGAATGCCAACCGAGGGAGTCGCGGGAAGACTCAACAATTATACAATTGATTAATAAAAGTGTTTTTTATATGATGAATTGCTTGTCGTAGTTTATTCTAAAACCGGGCACGAACTTTGACACCCGTTCAGGAGTGCCTGAAGAGTTCAGGAACATCGGTGTGCGTAGATTTTTCGGCGTTCCATCTTGGTTCGGTGAAAGTTTCACGATGCAGCACATTGTTTGGGCACAGTTTCATTTGAAAGTCGACCAGTCGAGGAAATGAGAACGGTGGCCGTCGACTGTACACGTTTCCTCGAGTCAAATTGCTGGAATTATCGAGATATCGATGCTTCTGAAGATGCGGGACCTATTTTGTGACGCCAGCTGTCCGATCGAAGCAGCTAACGATTCGACCACCGAGTTGCCAAAAATGAAACTTATTTTTAGCCTATCCGCGACTGCTGCGTTTTTACCGTTCAACGTGCACCAGATATATTCGGTTTTCCGTTTTCAACCGTGTCCCCCCAGAACGAATTGCTTTCGGCCGAAATAAAACAATAAAATAAATTGTTGTAGATTGCGAGGGAAATTCCCACCAGCCTGTGCAACTCCGCGATCGTTTCGGCTCGTCTTATAAATAATGCCAACAGAAGCACCGTTATCTCTAATTACCGACGAAATTACCGAGTCGTTGAAACCGAGACGCGCCGATTAATTGCATTGATTAAATCGCGTTTCAAGCGGACGCCCGTCGACTTCGGGGTCGCTCGTAATTTCCTCGGAAGCCGTTTTCATTGAGAACGTCTCGCACTCCTACGGAAGCCGCTCCTTCGTCATTAAAAATGAAACGCTCCTCGCTTTCCGTTTTTAAACGCACGCGCGTATATACGTATATACGTACGTACGCGTATCCGCGAGCCAGCCGACTCGAATAGTTTGTCAATGATGCAAACGTCGCCGTGGCTAAATCGAACTGCGAGAGCTACGTACCGGAAGCGATTTTTCCACCGAGTTTTGCTGTACGATTCGAACGCCACGGGATAGATTGAACGAGTGCGACGGCGTCACATTCAGGAAATGCGTAAGAGGAATTCTTTTGTCTTTTAACACCCGTCGAATTATAACCGAGGAAGCCCGTTACCGGCATTCAATCCTCTTTTCAGATCAATTTCTTTCGTGTAGTTTTATTGCGAGACCACTTTTGCATTCAACCTTCTAACATGCTCCACTTCCAACAGCTTCTTCGAGAACGACCGTTCTACGTAAGACCTCTCAACGATTCTACGCGCTTAGAGGTGCGTATCATTTCAGTTCGCCGAGTCAGATTTACGAGCTGATCAAACGAGTACGATCGACGTGTAAGAGGATGTGCCAGGAAGCTCTACTATCTATTAACGGTCAAGAGGACCGTGCAGTTTTGTTCTTTAATTTCGCATGCGTGTAATCGACGCGACACGATTACGCTGGTCTGCAGAATATCGTTTGAAACTACTTGCCAGCGTCCTGAAATGTTTAGCTCGGGTCTTGCACGCTCAAGTTCGTCATTCGTCGCAATCAATTTCTTTGCTACCGGTATGCTACTTTTCTGTGTACACCAAGGGCAAATTAAATTCACCGTGCCTACTTGTACTCGTTATCGACAAAACACGCGTGATTTCGGTAATTATTCAGCGATGAAAAAGTATTAATTATCAAGTAATCGCGTACAAATTAAGAATGGCAAGAAAAATCAGGTATTCGGCACCATAGATTGCACAAAGATCGGCGTAGATATTCTCTGCGACAGAAAAACCTTGTTTACCAAAGTTGTCTACGCGAATGCGTTCATCGCGCAAAACACGGGGAATCTTGTAAAAGGACGTTCGCACACGTTTACGTTTCACACACGTACGTGCATACATATCTCGAGTCCCGGATCTCCGCCATTCATACCATTGAGTCGTGGCACGATTTGCAAATCTGTAATATCGTGTTCGAAAGGAGTCTACCCGCGTCGTAAATTACGAACGAATGGTACCACTGTATTTTATACGTTTCTCGCATCTTCGTCGTCGATTTCGTCCGCTTTTATTGCCCCGTTCACGGTTCGAATGCTCGTCACTGGTAGATCGTCGCGTATTTCCACGGGTAACTTGGTGTACGTGCGTACATACGTAAGCATACAGAGAACTTTGTGTGCTGCCCGTTTCGAGATACGCTCGTTTCGAATTGGAGCGACTTGACCCAGAGACAGATAACGTGTCGAAACTTCGCGACCGATATCGATGGCTATTTCTGAATGTTTAACTGGAAGCGACTAATCGTCGTAGGACGCGTCGTCGCGACAACAACAAGAAAGTCGATAGAAATCAATTATCTCACGAGCGGCGTAAATAAAAAGCTGGCCGCGTCAGTGAGTAAAGTTGAGAGATCGATGTTCACTTGGTCACGAAATGGTGCACGTTTCCGGCAAAGGAGACGATAAAAATGAATGTCCAGAGTGATCGAATTATTATCAGTGCCGTCTACAGACGTTCACGATTTCGTGTTTGGAACGATTGTTCTTCCAATAATGACGCGAGATAAATGTAATTGTTTCTGGGCGCTTTCAATGTTGACAACTGTTCGTCGAACATTGTCCAATGTAAGAGTTTTGATAACGCGACTTCATTTCTCTACACAAACGCGGTGAGAACATATTTTTCGTACCGTGACTCTATCTTAATTTGCTCGTCAAATTTATGGAGATAACGGAGATTACCGAAAGATACTAAGAGGTTGGCAAAAGTGTTGTAAAATACGAATTACGTTGAATGCAAAACGTCGATTGTTCATCGAGCGATCTGCGATTGCTCTCGCGAGTTTACGTAAATGGAGTGCATAATGAGATGTTACGAACCCTGCTGCAGGAAGCAGCCCGAACATTAATAAAAATTGTCACGCGCGACGGCGATCGGCCTTACACAATATACAAATTACATAAACAACCAAGGAAGAGAGTATGGACATATATGCTAGAGTACAAACCTATAAAGATCGTTCTCGGTGACGATGTCCCGAATGGAGTCCTCGGGATCGATACGATCCGCCAGGAAGCCAGCCGGTCCTGCGACCCTCGACGACAACAAGGGACACGCTGCTTTCGCGTTGCCGGAGTCAGTGGCCTCGTGAAGGGCGCTGGCCGCGATAAGGTCGTCCTCGGAGGCCGTGCTCGTCAACGGCACGCTGGGGCTAGGTGATCGCGAGCTGGATATCACGCCGAGCAAATCCTCGCTCCTCGAATGTCTCATTTCCATAGCACCGTATCTTCCGGTCGCAGTCGCCATCGTTCCGCCGACAACTGCACGTTCGATTTTTCCACGTCCCGATCGGACAGCTGCCCTCTTTTCCTTCGCACTCGTTGCCACGACCACGACAGCCCAAAGGAACCGATCACGATCCAACGTTCGCTACTCCCATTCGGATCGACCTCCTCTTACTACCTCGCGTTCGACTCCCTAGAGCACCGTGACGAACCACCGATTCTCATCTCGCGGCGTATCCTCTCTTTTGCTCCTTCCTCGTCGCCGTTCGCTCCTTGCTTCGTCCCTCTTCTACGAACCCGAACGCGTTCCTACCGACTCCTTGTTCGTCCACGGAGAACCAGAATTCCGAACGTCTACTTCGTTCTAGTTCATCGCTTGAAACGTCTTTGCGCGGCTCGATTTCTCTTCTCTCCTCCTTACGATCTTTCCAATAAGATAGCGTAATCGCCGCGGCAACGTTTAAGTAACGCTCGAGATTATCGAGATCTCCATTAAACCGTTGTTGCACACTTTCTCGATTTCCCGCTGCAACGCGGGTACGTTGATGGTGGCGAAACGTTCGTCCGCGGGTTCGCGTTCATTACCGAACGTATTCCTGGTCTTGCCAGTTGATTAAGGTTTTTCCCAATTTCCTCGGAAAACTCGAACCGGCAGATACCCATTTACCCAGTCGCGTCCAAATTGCCAAGTATTATTGCTGCGCGTTCTTGCTGCAGAAGAGACTAGCTCGATTTGAACCAGTTGCAGGACCAAGAGGACGTGGGTCTTGTCACGGATGAATCCATGTTGCAGCGATTGCGGAAAAAATCCATTGAATCTTTCGCCACCGAGCGATTCACGATTCGCGAGTCCAATCACCGATCAGATTCCGGCCGCCATTTTCGTTCGATTCAATGAATGTGTACATGTACACGATAGTTTTCACTGCGCCTCTCGAAGAACGCCGGACACGGAGCACGCACGCCGAATAGGCTCGTCTTCGTAATTAAAGTAATTAGAAAAAGCAGGGTGGTTCTCCTGAACGGAACATGCGCGTTGAACACTGTGCCACACTAGTACACCCGGAATCGTCCACTTTGCGCACCCAAGAGCGCCCGAGACACTGATCGCACGATTTTATTTCTTGCGCCCGTTCCCGTGCGTTCTTCGCGCAGATTTTTCTGCCGTTCCGCCTTTCTTTCGCGGGCCACGACCGATGTCTGCCGTAACGGGAACCGACGAAGCCGCTTTGTCCTTTCGCAAGGAAGGGGCATACGAGAAAGGATGCACGTATACCAGCTGTGCTCTTGCGCGTTGCCACAGGTATACACCGCTGACATTGACCAATGAACGATACTCGGCTGGAAACTGGTCGTCGCAGGTAGATCCTCAGCCATCTCCCTTCGATTTCCTTCCGGGGAAATACTTCACCTTCCTTGAATCACTACTTTCGAGGATGACGAGCTGCTTTTCTAACGCCATTGAAACAAACACGGCATGACGTTCACTACAATGAATCGATTCGCAACTCCAATTGTTCCCTCGCCATTAACTTTATTGTGCGGTGCGACGTTAGTAGGAGAGAGGTTAGTCACTGCTGAAGTGGGGCAAATGATTTGCATCGTTCAATAAAACGTCGAATATGGTCCGCCCGTACACAGCAGCGATATAAGTATGAAAGCAATAAATCGATTGCTCGCTGGTGTCTTACGGACAATAATGTTTACATCGTGACGCAGCAGATGTCCGATCGTAAAACGAGATTACCGAGTCGTTTAAAAGTTGTACACAAAACAGTTCTACTACCTGGCGGCTAATAATGTTGATGCTTCGCTGCCGATATCCATGATGGACAATGTATTACATGGAATTCCCCTATATTTCCTAGAGCATTGATTCGCTGTTGCTCGACTGCCCATTGTATCCTGCAGATGTCTCGACCATCGTGTTTTTTTAGCATTATTTACACAACCCCTTTGGTTGACATTGCTGTTCCCGCTATTATCTCGATGAAATAGAACATAATTTGTTTGCCGTGTCGTTATTTTTATTTTCGATTATCTTGCATCGCAGTAACGCAATCGCCATGACAAGTTCTGTCAGCACTAATCCGTCAACGCTGTTGCCCTTAGGTAAGGCACGTTTCGCTTACAACGTACACCTAACCTCGCTTTCGTCTTTCATGCGGTACGTTATTTTGCAGAGTTAGTAGACAAATGTATCGGTTCTCGGATACATATCATTATGAAAAACGACAAAGAAATTGTCGGCACACTCTTGGGGTTTGACGATTTCGTGAACATGCTCCTAGACGATGTGACAGAGAGCGAGGCAACCCCCGAAGGACGGAGGGTCACCAAACTCGATCTGATTTTACTTAATGGAAGTAATATAACGATGGTCAGTAATATTTAAATATGGCCTCTCGAGCTTAGGTTTACGATCGATTGTATTGTTGAATTAGTCTATCGCGTTTACCAATTTCGTAAAACTTCACGCTTTTTATTATCGTACTTATTATCAAAAGCATTTTTTTATTGCAGCTTGTGCCTGGTGGAGAAATGCCTGATACATAAAATAAAACATATTTCTTTTTTTGTATGTTTTGTACATTCAAAGTATAAATATTAATTTAAGTGTACCTATTACAAAGTACTGAAAGTATCCTTCACGTAAAAGATATTGCTTAAAATAAACATTTAGAAACAATTAGCGTATCGAGCTTGCTTATTACTTTGTTGGTCGTTGGCCTGTCGGCAGCATTTTGCGACCACATTTCTTCGTACAACGTTTTATAGGATCCTCTAAATTCATCGTCGATACCGTTATCTTCAGGACGCTGCCCTTTTGCGGATAGATATAAAATTGCGTGACCATGCAATCCATTAAATGGCAACCGCCTGGACAACATCTGCCAAGCAACGATACCTAAGGAGTAAACATCAGCCGCAGGCGTTGGCTTTGTTCCTTTTATTACTTCTGGAGCAGTATATCCTGGTGTTCCCTAGGAAAAGATGGTCTTTTATATAGAATAAACGTGGCTGAAGTACTTAAAACATACATGAAATTCATGAACTTCGTACGGTTCTCCAATTAGCACGGAACTGCCAAAATCGGTGAGCTTTGGTTGGCCATCTACGGATATAAGAATATTTTTAGGCTTTACATCTGCATGAACGATACCAGCATTGTGACAGAACTGTAAAGCACAAGTTACGTCCTTCAATATAGCGATTCTTTGGTCCTTGGTTATTGCTGCTTTGTCTAAATGATCTTGCAAAGTAGTGCCGCATAATTCCATTGTTATCAAAGACAAAGATGCACCCTCTTCTATCATTAAAACTTTCACTATGTTAGAATGCCTCAGGAAGGATGCATTTTTCTCACAGTTTAACACATTGGAACATTTTTCTGTTCGCATGACTTTCGCTGCCACGTGATCGCCTATTAAATATTAGATATTCAACGGTTGTAGCCGGTCGTGGTGGACTTTAAGTTTACCTTTGTAAGAAGCTCTATACACAGTACCGAATCCACCGCTTCCGAGAAATGTACCGTGCTTACTAGGAAGCCCGTCTGATAATATTTTTCTCCTATTGGGGGTATCGATATTATAAGCAGATAATTGATTTCTATTATCGACATTTTTTTTATACGCGTCTCTGGTTGGAGATCTTGGGCTTAAACGTCCTCTACAATAACGCGACGTTAAACAGAATTTCGATTGCCCAATTTTAACCTTTATATTATTTTAGTATTACATTACCCTTTATCTACATTCAATAACAATCGAGGCGAAATAGAACACAATTTGGTCGCTAATTTTCGTGGCGAAGCCATTCCGCAGTGACATGTATGGCCAAAGAAGTATACTTGAGTACGCTTCTTAACTCTATTAAATCAAAAACTATTCGTAATGAATAACTAACATCGTAATGAAAACAAACTTCCTTTACATTAGAAGTATTTATGCCTTTAAGTAAGTCAAGGAGACATAAACAATCGTCGTTGTCATTATGAATAGCATACTTATACGTACAGGGAACTGGAGGTTCGTAATAAGAACGTAATGATTCAGTATGTATGTTGTAAGGGTGTCATTTTAACAGGCGACAAAATAGAGGGGAAGTAAAATATTTTATTTATTTATCTTCTAATATAAGGCATAAACCATTTACGAGGAACCTAATACTAATTATTACTTTTTAATACTGTACGATAACTAGATTATTTACAATTTTTTTTTAGAACTCATAACAATTGATACTTATCTTGATAATCTCTCAATATAGGTAATATCAGTGGTATGTGTACATATAATGACATGTTAATGTACTAGATATAACATATGCAATGAAATCCTGTTTTAAAAACTTTATAGTAATAAGAATGATCGTAATCGTAAGTACTACGAACGCTTGCTCTTACAAGACTTCTGGACCCCTATCACAATTATGCAGCACATTGTTATCGGTTCGTAGCTTTTGTACTCTTGCATAAATTAGTAAAGAGAGGTAATACGAATATACGTCGACGTTTCTTTTCGGAAACAGCAAGATTATTATTGATTAAACAATAAGGGTATTTCTGCGGATTAATAAAATACTTCAACCGATTAAAATAGAATGTCTTTTTTCTTTATGGCAGCACCCAAAGTATTTCTGTATTTTTTTATTGCACGTATACAACATGCGATAATGGTATTCTCGTTATTGTTATTATTATTATAGCTTGGTCTCGTCGAAGATGTAGGATAATACTATTACATTTGGAACACTATTGTTGTAAAAGTAAAATTAAATTAAGGGATACTGTAAAATACTTATCAATACTGATCAGTTCTTATATCGAAAATAGAGTATAAGGTGAATATTTAAAAGAGTTTATCACTTGCATATTTTAAGTTCACCAGCTTTAATTTCGCTTACATACTATTTTTAAATAAGTACATGACAATCGATTTAAAGAAACATTATTGAAGTAAACGTGGATTAAAGACGAGCCAAGCTTTTTTACGGGCCATTCTATAAATTCTTAAACCAAATGTATTTTTCCCTGGATTTAATGATTTTATCAGGTACACTTCTTTTACTTTGCGTTTCAAGAGTACCGTTTTTTTACTGTATAGATTTATATTATCCGTGCAACTAAATATATGTGTAAATATATATATATTTTTGTTTAAATCGATATCAAGGGAGGAAGATATCAGTCTCCCAGAGTCGCATGGAACATACGATCTTTAAGAATATCATAGAAAAATACTGTAGGTATTCATGCACAATAAACAAATAAATAACGATATTTTATTGCATGAATATGTACTATCTCTTTCTGACCGTATTTATAACAATTAGATCGATTTAAGACGTTGCTAGTAACTTTATGCTTGCGAGTATGACATTTTTATTGAACAGAGTATTCGTGAAAAGATTCTGATATATGAAGAGGAACGTAATTTTCGACAAGAAAAGAAACGATTCGTAACTGGCTGGAAAATAAATTCAACTTTTAATTAAGTACACAGAGTTAATAGGTAATGAGTACTGCAGTTTTCCTTTTAAATTCGCAGCATTCAAGTTCATTTTTAAGTTATTAGTAAAATACGATTTTTTACCTAGGGATAGTGATCAATTCTTAGGTCATAAGTTGAAGAGAATATTGCTAGATGATTGTAATCCGTCGCACGCAGTGCTAATCAGTTACGGTCCCGAAAAAATTATATTTGCAATATTGATCGATGAGAATAATCAATGGCAACTACTTGTACATGTCGTTATAAAAGTTTTTGTTTTAACTTGTCCTACGTTACTACTGCATAGACGAATCAGCACCATTTTGTAATTTACGACCTTTTGATTTGGCACTCTCGTGTCTCGTGCTTCTACGTTTAAATTTTCCTGAGCAACGTGTCGTTCATCACCTTTCATTAGAAGCACTCAGAGGCACCTTTATCCCAGCGAAGCCACAAAAAGATTGAACGAATCTCGAGTCTCGTTTCTGTTTATATTGGATAGCATGCAGGTACTGGTTATTACTTGAGCCATTAAAAAGGTTTTCAAGCAAATTGTATGCATTTTCTTGTAATTAATTTGTGCTGAATACGTAATAAAGAAAATATCGCGTTCCCGAAGAGCAATAGGTACTCTGTTGCTAATTAATATGTAACTACGGTAAAAGTAATTGTACAAGTACCCACACATGTCCAACGTATGCATAAGAATATATTTTTCGTTCCACCTTGTTACCGTTAACGATTATTTACAAATTTTGTAGTACAAAATAATTTTTACGAATATAACGAGTTAACACCACCATCGGGAATCAGAAAACCTTATCTATCCCCTATCTACGTTCTCTTTTAAGTTCATTGGTATACATGTTTGCTCTTTCACGAAAATATATTCCTCTTTCGATAATCCGCGCTAGTGTTCAGTGGTCGCCCTGATACGTGATAGGAATTGTAAGTGACAGAAAGCACGAACAAATGTTGCCTCGAACTAGGGAGAAGAAAGTCTTGGAAGAGAAAAACAAGGGGTGGGAGTGAGCAGGAGAGGGAAGAAAGGGAGAGGTATTTCAAGACAAGTCGAGAATAAGGCACTATATCTAACCAGGTAACGGAGCTTCCTCATAGAAGTCTGGCTCGTCCTCTGTACTCTCGTGTTCCGATCCCTTGCTGTCGAGTGCTCGCAATTCTGAGGCGGTAAAAAAGTACCTCATCTGAGCCCGCAAAGGTATCATGAGGATCAGGAAGAACGGAAGCGCCAATGCCGCCCTGGTGCTCTTCACGATCCACAGTACAGCCAGACATAGAATTTGTATGAGGGTGAAGACGTGCATTTTGTACGTCTGCACGCGTCGAACATAATTAGCCGCGCCATGGTGTTTCACCGGCATGAAGAACAGCTTCACGCGGTCGAACAGTTGGACACCGTTCGTCGACGAGATACCCATGTAGAGAAACACCCCAAGAAGGACGGACATTGGCACGCGTCGCAATAGCGGCGCCATTAACACGCTAACGCCGATTAGCACAGCGACCAACAGAGCGCTCACTCTTTGCTCCTTCACTTCGACGATGTGCGGCTTGTCACCGGGAGCATGAGTGCGAGACATCACCGTCACCGCCGACACGTGGGTCAACGAGCGGACAGAGGCGGCGCAGCACCACGGGGCGCCCATTAAACCACAGCCGACGTTCATCAAGCACACCACCACTATATCCATGTGGTAGCCGTTACCTTTGCGCAATTTTCGCTCTTTCTTGTCGATGATTAGCCTGGAAAAGAAATGAAAGCGTTCAGAAAACGGGCGAACAATCACGCGTTTATACGCGAAGAAGGAGTAATGGATTTCTTACTCGGAGATTTGGGTTTCCATGAAAACAAGGATGTAAACCAGCAACGCCGGTACAATGCAGGCCATTGTCATCCATAGAGGAATAGGCTTGTGCACTCCGGCAGGCGAGACGAACCAATTTCTGCCAGGTAGAGTAGGCGTTAGTCCTTCCGGTACCAATAACTTTTCCGTCTTCACTCTGGCCAAGTAATCGATCAACGCGAAAACGATGATACTGATCGGCACACCGAAATCACCGAACGCTCTTCTGGCGCTCCTGCCGAGGTAGTGGCTGTTGCGGAAGATGCGCAAGTAATAAGCGCCGAGGAAAGTGCCTAGGCACAATATGGTGCACATCAAGGCGGTGTTTGGTTGGTTGATCAACAAACCGGCGGTATTGTAACCCGGTATAAAGATCTGAGGTGTTTCCAACGGAATGGTAACGGCCTCGCCGCTCTCGGGCAAAAGGGCCTTGATCTCCGTCACGTTTAACGGCTCTTGATAAAACGTTTCGTTAGTCTCCGGGATAAAACTGTACTCGTCCAGCAGCGGATTTTTCGCGAAGTAGTTGTACAGCTTGATGAACGTCTCCACGATGTAGAGGAGCGAAATTAAACCGGTGAATATCTCTTCGGTGAAACGAGTGAAGAGTCTAACCAGTACGGATCCCTCAACGCAGGCAATAGCCAGAGCTATGATTCCCATCCATGCACCAACGTAGACCCGGACGGTTAGAAACTCCAGCTCGTTCGCTAGACAGAAATTGTACAAGCTTTCATCGAAGAGCAAAAGTGGGCCGGTTGTACCGATAATGACCAGGGGTTGAGTGGAGAACAGCGCCATTATCACCCCGGTCCAGGAGCCGGAGATCAAGGTTTCCGAGATGCCGATAACGTTGTGCGTCTTGTCGCTCATCAGACCGCCGAAAGTGATCGCCGTGCAGAGTGCAGCGAAGTACATAAAGATGGCTGCCGCCAGGCAAGACGAGTTCAAGCCGTCGGTGAAGTCCGACAGGTAGAAAGGATAACGCCTTTTGATGTCGTTGATGAGACAGCCGAACGGACGTCTAGTTCTTCGCAGTGGATCGATATCGTCGGGCGGTTTCTTCTCCTCCTCGCCGGCAAGAAGAGCTAAACAAGAACAAGCCACCAGCTGGGTAAGTGTAATTCGTATCTTTACCGCCCCCAATTTCTCACCGATTCGCCAGCCTGCTCGCCCTTACCTTTCTTAACAGCCGCCTCGCTTCGGCTCGGTTTACTCTTCTCCTCGAGCGCCTTGGCCTTCCTCTTTCTGATAGCCTCGCTTTTCGCCTTCAGCTCGCTGAAAGGCAGCAACGCCTGCCTCTCCCAATCGCCCGGAGGCAGGACGATCGAGTCGTCCAGGAACTCGTTGATCGCGGACAGAAGCTCGCGCCTCTCGTTGGCTTTGTACGCGATCTTATGGAACGACGTGTTCGCCATCAGCGTGGCGATCGATCGACCGATCTCGTGGTAATCTAGATCGCCGTTCCTCGGCCCCAGCAGGGTGAACATGAATCTGACCGGCATCGTGACCTCCGTCATCGACGGCATGAACACACCCTCGGCGAGCCTGACGAAGGCGATCGTCGGTTGCTCGAGAAAATCGACGGCGCCCACGAGGACGACCGTCGCCTCGGCTCCGGCCGGGATCCTCTTCAAGATGTAATCGTTGTGACCCTTCTTCAGGTCCTCGATGCTGCTCGTGTACGTTAGTTCCTCCTTCATGTCGATCGCCGTGTGATTGGTGTCCAAGGCCAAGCTCGACGACACGATCTTTGGTTTCGTGTCGTTCAGGTTCTACAGGGGACAGAGGCACGTGATTAGAAGCGATCGAAGAACATTTCGCCAGGGTTGAACGTATGCATACGATGCGTTGGACCAGGCAGAGGTGTTTAATAGGGTTTTTGGTCCCTAATTGGACAAGCGAGAGAGATTCCGTTGCGGCAGAGGCGGATGTCGCATTCTTTGTACATTTTTCTTTCTTTTTATATTAATACCTATTTAGCGTTTACATAGTGTAATTGTGCAAGTAGCTTGCATTGCTACTTGTACACCTTTTGAAGAAATGGTCAATATTCCAGCCATTGGACTACATGCCATATTTGTCGTACTTAACTATACATTATTCTACTGTAATTATTTAAGAGACAAGCGACACATTCTTTCCCTTCGCGCAGACTGCAAGATCCGCCTCTGTTACAAACTCGAGGAAACGTCATAGAACCCGTCCGAAAAACGTACTGTAGAATGAAATGCTACTTAAGGTTCACAGTGGTGTGTATTACCAAGCGGAAATCGGAACGGAAGTAAAAAAAGGGAGAGAACGGACCGTTAACAAACACGTCTACGTGATACAGTGACGACACAAAGGTGTATACATTCGGGCTGGATGGTCGGGCACCGAGAGGGATGTGGAACTAAGTACGTTAAAGTAATCCAAATGTACAAAAGAAAGTGCCAATGTTGGGAAATGCAGTAGGGTGATAACGATTAAATTGTACTGCAATTATACACCGTTGCGATTGAACAGCGCCGCTACTGATCGTATTATAGATACCAGGTGAAACAAAAAAAGAAAAAAAACGAACATTAAGAAGCTTGTGGCGAATGTTAAACATAAACGTAAAGAAAATCGCAAGCCAGAAATGGGGACGACATATATCCATGGACTTACAGGTGTTGCGCTAAAGTACAAGTCACACAGAACAAAAGGTGCACAGAGTTCTACGAGTTATTCAGCGAGACGTCGCTTTCCTACGATTGCGATAATAGTCCTGAGACTGGCTTCTACGTCTATCGCGATAATTGTCTCGTATCTAAATAGACCGACAATGAACTTGCCGCTCGATAAAGAGCTGCGCGTGTTTTGACATTGTGGAAGCGACAAGAGAAAAAAAGATCGGGAAACAACATTTATTCCCCCTGTAAGTTCATGCCGGAAGATGTTAATGCGCATATCGGTACGTATGTATGGTCGTGGCGGTGGCTAAGCCTTTGTCTAGCGATAAGATTGAAAATTCGGCGTTTTTAGTCGGGAAACGAGAGATTTTTACATGTTGGGTTACATGGTTCTCAGGGGCTTCCCGCGCAGCGTCTTCCTCCTCCAGACAGACGGACTGTGGAAACAACATTAGGACACAGCGTCAGTCAGGCCTCCCGTCTCTACGGATTTCTATTGATTATTTCTCACGGCAAATGCTTTTCTTTACCGGTGCCGCGTCTCGCCCCTTAGCGCGAGGACACGGAACAATTGGGCGCACAAGTAACTCGTCGGTCGGGATGCGTTGAGAATCGCAGCCCGATCGTTACGGTTTCGTTCCGTTACGGTTTCGTTCGGCAACGTTGCCTCGCAAAGGCAATCTCAAAGGCAATCGCAAAGGCCATTTTCGTTTCTTTACCCACGTCCAAACTATCCACTTATGCCCGCGGAGTTCATCTCGCCTCGCACGGGCCGAGGTACGTACAAACGAAACTCGAATACCGAATGGAACAACGCACAGCCGCCGTAATCGTGCCACGTATCGTTAACAGCGACTGCTGCGCTCGAGCAGCTCGCACGAATTGTAACGCTAAGTGCGGCCAATTTCCCCGATAGGAACAATTACCTGCAGGCTAGTGTAGCTAGAGTAGTTCCGTTTGCCACCGAACCGGAAGCCGCGGTCGTGATCGTGCACGTGCCTGTGCCTGAGCAGCAGGGCCCTCATCACCACCGGCCTGTCCTCTGGAAGAATCAATTCCTCGACCACCATCTGCTCGACCACCCTGTACGCCAAACCGGGCAGGTCTTTCTCCTCGAGGTCGAGCAGGACCACCCCGGTCTCCAGGCATCTTCGTAGATTCAGCAGGGAATGGAAGCTCAACGAGGCGACGTGGGGCCTGCCCCATCTGTCCGCCCCTTCCTCCACGTCCTCTTCGTACTTGATCCACCTAGCCGTCTCCCTCCACTCCTGCTCCTCGCCCAAGCCGTGCATTTCGTCCAGCTGCACGAACACCTCGTGCGGCGAGTGGTCGTACATCTTCTTGAAGGTGTCGTGCGGTATGCCACCCTCTTTTCGACGACCGATCTGCACCGTCGAATGGGCTGCCTTGTGGCGTCTCATTCCACGCGGATCGTCGCTCCTGTGCGACTCCAGGTCGTCTATGTCCAGCTCCTGCAGGGTGCTCGCCTCCTCCGGTTGCACGCTCACCCTCCTGGTGAGCATCCCCGGCCCGTCCGGAAGTCCGGCCCCCGAACGTTTCCTCCATTGCGGGTCCTCCTGGAGCGAGTACTTCCGGGACTTGTGATGATGCCTTCTGCAAACGGACAATCATTTATCTCGCAACAAATTGGCACCTGCACCGCCGCCGCCGTGCCAGAAGCATATTCTTGTACTGTTTCGCGGTTTATATACGTATATATCGTTAATTCACGGTTTGTCAAGGGTTCAACAAAGAGCTACTCGAAGTATGCGATCGGCTGCCAGAACTGTTTTCGATGCCCGAGCCGAGAGTCGGTCTATAATAAGTTGTCATCGATGGAAATTGCTCGATTTGCCGCGGTATTATTCGGCTGAAATTCGCCGATACATGGTGCATCCGCCACGACACACGGTGCGCGGTATTCGAATGGCGTTGCGAGGTGTTCGACGGTGAACTTTGTTAAATGGTTAAAGCAGACGCAACTTCGACTGGGCGCGGATCTCCGTCGTAGAGTAAGAAGAGCGGAAAAAAAATACTTATTCGCCTGTCCGATGCGACTGATGTTTATAGCGTAGCGGTCCGGACGATAATCGTAGCGTAGAGACATAATTGCTGAGGGGTGGCACGCGTCACGTCCGCCGCACAGCGATCACCGTCCGCGACACCAGGGCACGTTCGAACTAATTAGAGGTGCGCGGTGACAGCAGCCTCGGGCGGCAGACTGTTTGGTCCGTTCGCGAAGGCAGAGTGCACCGCTGGCCGAAGGCCATGACATTAGACAGCAATTGCAAACTGGTTCGCAATCGCTTCCGCTAAACGTCGTGCGATTGTTTAACGCTGAACGCGGCCGAAGGGCGGTAATCGGGATGCCTGCATGCGCTCGCAAAGTCGCCGAGTGTTCGCAGATTTTGTGCTGGTCCCGTTCATTCCTCCATTGGATTCGGGGGCAGGCTAATTGGGAGATTGTTCCGAGGAGAGGTGCCAAGTGTGAATGTCATTACCACGGCGGGCAAGGCGGCTTCGCCGATGTTCTGTGATCGTCGATAACGAAAGACCGATCGGTGTTCTCGAAGGCGCGGGAATGGATTTGATATGCGATATAATAATAATAATAATTTTTTTAACAATAATTTGATAATTGATATAATAATATATTTCATGAATCAACGGGCAAGAGAACCCTTTACTATACAGGTGATTGTGTCACACGGAGAATAATACTATCATGTACAGTTTCAAGTATAAATAGAAATATAGAAAAGATTAACAACTTAAATAACATAAAATAAAGTCGATTGTAGTAAAAAGAAAGAAAGAATAGGATAGAGTAGGAAGATAGTTCTTAGTTCTTAATAACGGAGAAATTAATAACTATTTACAATTTACCGCGATTAAAACGGATTGCTTAAACGCTGTAAAGGAAGTCCCAAACAAGTTGAGACAATTGCAAAATTTGTTCGCGTTGGTGCATAAACGATTGAAGCAATTAAAATTCCCATGGAGAGTCCCCGGTGAGTGTTCGTGAAATGTTGAACTATCCGACGGGGGGTTTTGTTCGAAAAAGTAGAGTTTCCTACTAAAACATTCTCCTCGTCTGAAGAAGATAATCTCATCCGTTTTGATTGCGGTAAGTTGTAAATAGTTATTAATCTTTCCGTTTTTAAGAATTAAGAACTGTCTTCTTACTCTGTCCAATTTTATTTTATTTTGTTATATTCTATTTTATTTTATTTCAATTGTTATTCTTTTCTGTATTTCTGTTTTTACTTTGTACCGTATATGATACTATTACTTCTGTGTGACACAATCCCCTGTATAATAAAGGGGTCTCTAGCCCGTTGATTAACAGAACTATATAATTATTATTATTACACAAAAAACGTAACGCGTTTCGCGCTTATTGAGTTCTGACTCAGAATCAGTAAATGGAGATCAGGATGTTTACACAAAATTTAATTCCAAAAATACACTTTGATGGAAAAAGATTCTGGATGCAAAGCAGCCCTGCATAACGCGTCGAAACCTTTAGACTATTTTCAATTGTTTCGCCCAGAATCTGTACTGAATTTCATTGCAATGGAAACAAATAAATATGCAAGATCTTTTAAACAGAAAGCATCGTAGGAAAATTAATTCGCGAATTAATTCATGGTACAATGCTATTATAGAAAAAATGTACAGCAGAGCCTCGTTTATCCGAACAAGTTAATGCTCAGCGTCAGTTATACGAACTCGTAAGTAGATTAACACGTTCCGTGCCAGACCGATTCTCTGTCACTTTCGTCGACTTAAATTGTGCAGCAATTATGACGAAAATTTATTCAAACAAAAATGCGTACCCTGTCTGCACTGCACGTTAAACGTCATACCATTTTCTTGATAACAATAATTTTCGTAAACTAATGAATATTACACCGCATACATGTCATAAACGAAAATATTGGTTTTGACAGCGTGGGGTGCATACAACGTTTCCGCTACATTTTGCTCCCCTTAAATCCGAGTTACCGCAATTTAAAAGAACACTTTAAATACGTATTCAATATTTTCGACAGTTCTTCAAGCCTGCAAAGTTGCATCAAAATTGAAGTCTGACCATTCGCGACCTGTCCTTGTTAGTACAAAATAGATAATTTTCCGCCAGTATCATTCGAGTTTGACGTGCCTGTTCCAAAGGTATTCCACCCCTTAATGTCCCGCGTAAAAAAGTGGTCTATGCCTCGGAATACCGCGTCGTCTGCACCGACGGTTCTCACCTTGACGGCGCCGCCGTCAATGGGTTAAGAACGAATACAATCGACGACTTACTTGTGCTCGTGTTTTTGGTGCCTCCGACATTTCCTATCTTCGTCGTGATTTCCGGTCGCGGCCGCATTCGTCGCCTCCTCCTTCGTTACACTGGCCACTTCCTCCTCCTTGATTTGCTCGAACTGAACCCGCGGGCTGCCGACGGAAGGGCTGTCGCTGAAACAGGAAGCTGCCCTCTCCGATATCGGCGCCTCGCCCTCGCTGCTGAGCACGTTGTCCATTTCCTCGGCGGTCTCCTCGTCGTCGTTCTGCACCGACGTCGGCGACAACACGTTGTCCAACGCGTCCGCATCTTGCCCACCGCCGTTTCCACTTTGCACCTGTCCGTTCTCCTCTTCCTGGCCGACCTCCGCTGTGGATCCTTCGCTGTAAACGCGAGACGATTGCCGTTCAATTTAACGCACGATTCGAATCCGAATTGGAGTCGAAGGTTCGGTCAGCCTTTGCCCGAAACTTACGGCGAAAGGTGTCGTCGCATAGATCTGCAGTGAAGACTTTTCAGGGGCATGTGCGGATGCGGGTAACTTCTTTTTCGGTGCTCTGCAACAGCGGTGCGAATGGCGCGTATTTTAATGATATGTTAGCGTGGGCGTATTTTTAACACGTCGAGTGCCACGTCGGTCATCGGTGACTGACATTAAAATTTCCGTTCAGGCCGCGTCAGTCATCGGTGACTGACACTAAAATTTCCGTTCAGGCCGCGTCAGTCATCGGTGACTGACACGAAGCTTTTCGTTCAGGCGCCGGTGTTTCACAGTGTTAAGCTACGCTGGGGCGCGCCGTCGCGTATGTCGCGTTGTGTGGCCTAAACGGAAAGCGAGGCAAAACCGGCGTGGCACTCAACGTGTTAACGGAAAAAATAGATGTTGCGGGATAGGAATAGTGTTTTGGGAATCGTCGGTCTGGGTGGCAGACGATGGCTGGTGGCCCGGATGTCCTAGGATTCACTAATTTATTGCACGTCTCGAAAGTGAATGAATAGCAGGCGGTGGTTGGCGACCACCCTGGGTCTTCCAACTATCGGGTGTCGAGGGATTATTTATGAGAAAGAGAAGGGTATTGCTAAAGAATAGGGAATCTGTTCCCGGAGGATCCCGCCAACGGATTGGGGAAGGCGATTGCCTTTGGAAAAAAGGACTGTGATGAACCCCATGGCAATGTCTGATATCAAAATGGGAACTACATTCTCAATTCGATTCTGAATTTTACTCGCGTCCTGGGTAACAGAAGTTTAAACAACACAGCAACATAGACTAAGCCGAACGAGGGTACGAAATATACAAATAAAAAATGATAAATAAAATTGCGAATAGTCTGCAGGCTGAATTGCAAGAATTGAGGAGTGAATTACCATCACTCTAAATTACGTATTAACGTTATAAAAAATAATAAAATTGATATGTATGAGGGAGGGCATGAAAGGTATGCAGTAGTGTGTAGAAACACGCGTACGATTGAAGTCTCGATCTCCATATCGCGACGGTGGCCCTCGATCCCGATCTCGATCGGATCCAACCGATTCTGAAGGCGAGCCGAGCCGGGCTACGTCGAACTTTTCCCCGGAGTCCATCGCGAAAACCTTCTCCATCTCCTCGTCGAGTTCCCGTCCCGTTTCCGCGACATGGCCGTCGACCTGGGAAAGAAATGCATATTTAAAACCAAATTCTTTAAACACTTTCCAAGAGAACAAGCTCCTCCACTTCTTCGCGCACTGTGCACGGCAAATTTGCGAGCTGTTCGACAAGATCGTGCATTGTTTAGCAAAAGTGAACTTCGCAGATGTTTCACACGTTTCGACCTAACAAGGACAGGTGAGACTTCAACTTTAATGAAACTTCGCAGGCTTGAAGAACTGTCGAAAATATAAAATACGGATTTCTTTTAAACTGCGGTGACTCAAGTTTAAGGGGTGAAACTACCCTCGAAAGTTAAACCCCTACAGTGCTATCTCAGAAACAATTGGAGATAGGACAAAATTCTTAAAATAAAAATTGCATGGTTTTTAATGTCTCGAAAGAAAATATTCTACAAAAGTTTGTCTGTCTCTTAAACCATTTCCAAAATAACACCTGGGGGTTTAACATTGGTATGTGGTACCACCTCGTAAATTTGAGTCACCGCAGCTAAGAAATATACGTATCTAACATTCTGGACTGTTCTTCAGGCCTGCAAAGTTTTATTAAAATCGAAGTCTGACTGTTCGCGACCCTTCCTTGTAAGTCAGCGAAACGTTTATTCCCACTTTAAAATTCCGCTGCAATTTCGTGGCAACAGACGTGCACGTTTCGATCGTGCACGTCGGTTAGCTTTCATCTAATCTCAATTAACTTGTCGCGAACATTTTTTTTTAACAGGTCTATTACGCTCGACGCACGACTGTCCCGTCCTTAGCATTATTATAGACAGTTGCATAACATCGATCTATACCGTCGGTACAGACCAGGCCAACCTCTAGCCACCAAGTTCATCCACGATTAATTAATGCCATCGAACAACAAGGAGACGCACAGGTGTACTCATGGAAACAGAAAAATTGGCGGCCCAATCTTGTCGGATTTCATTTTCATTTCGCCAAAGGGGAAGGAACGCGAAGTGTCCGGCCTGGAAGTAGCGAAGGAACGCGACAATTTGAATGAATCGTTCGTCGATGACGGAGCACATTTCTACGAACGACGGCAAAAATGCTTGGCCGTGGACGAAATCCAGTTTTAATCTCGCCAGTGAAAGCTTTGATTCAAGCTCTTCAAGCGAGCGCACCGATGAACCGATGCACTCGAGTTCATCCCTCGCCACGAGGGTTGCGAAATTGTTTTGTGTCAAAGACCCTCTCTGTCCGACAGAAATTTCGCCCGCTCTCTGTCAAAGCTGTCCGGAGCCAGCGCGCGTCCAAGAAAAGAATCCTATTGAAAGATCGATCAATCGGATCCGATTATTTGGCACGAATTTCTCGGGTCCCCAAAAAAAATCGCTACCGTTTTACTTTCTATTTTTTTTTGTCAACGGATCGTGACGTCGAGCGACGGAACTATCGTCGCAAACTGCCGTAGTTTTCGCATCGGCGGGTGTCTTACTTTACCTTATACACAGTTTTTTCAAGTTTTGTAATAAATGTATTTAGATAAGAGATGCGTAGCCACTCTTTGTTTACAAACACACCGAGACTCCCAATTACTGCGAATCATTCCAAAAATTGAGATGAAACATCTGGTTCTTGTTTCAATTATATTCGTGCTTTGAGAAAATTGTCATCGGTATGGAGTAAAAAAATGATTTGACAAAAAAATGTTTCAGACAAAATATAATCAGTATTAAGCCTTCCACAAATATCGATATAAAAAATTGTACGAAATCTTTTTTCTAATAACAAATCAAAGGTCACCTTCTATTTTGAAATGCTATGATATATTTTTGACAATAGAATGTGATACCTCACATCAACACGAATTCAACGACCTACTACACTATTACCTTAAGTTTTCGAATCACGCTACAATAATTGTTTCCACGTTTCCGGAATTGGAACCACTGTGCGGCGGGCGATTAAAAATCGCCACGTCGCTCGTAACATAGATTTCAAGTCGAAGCAGAAACTATCGAGCACCCCGGTGGATAGACACGAACTGGTTGCCTCGTAACTCGAGTTACAGTCTATTCGGCACGGGAATCGAGATGCCCGAACGGCAGAGCTGAATTCCCTTTCACTGGAGCGCCGCGGTTCGCGCCTCTCGTCGTCTTCCTTTCATTCGCCTTGCACCCGAACCCTTTTACGATAATGGAAGCCAGAGTGCACGGTGGGCACGACCATTACCGGAGGAACGCGGAATTAATTCCGTCGACGGAGCTGCACGCTCGTTAATGACCGCCCGACGTCGTTCCGGCGGATGATAAAGGGTTTGGCCGACGTCGTTCAATTCCGTCCACACAATTCGCGCACTGCGTAAATCGCGATATCGAGACCCGTCTATACACCGGGGATATCCGCTCGGAACTTCCTCGACACGCTCGGAACTACGTCACGCCGTTAACACTTATGCTAGCAACCGGGTACCAGGGTACACATTTCTATATTTGCTTGAATAATTTGTTGTATCTCGATCTAGATCTCGACTCTTCGAACAATTTCACGTCGACTCACGTTTTGCGAAGACAAATTTATGCAAAGTAATTTGAATAACCAAGCTTCGAACTTCTGCTCCATTTTGGTTGGTAACATAAGGGTTAAATCGGCACGATGCCGAGGCGATCACACGTGCACGTACGAACGCTCGCGTGAAAACACTTGAAGAGGGAGGTACGAAGGAGCTTACAAATTGCACACTCTAATTGTCACACCGGTCTAATTGCAACGTCCGGCAGCTTCGTCGGAGCGCCAAGACAGATCGTTAGATTCGAAATGCTCGATCGAAGCAGGCCCTCGCAATGTACTAGAGATACACGAGATGGAAATAGAGAATTGAAGCACATTGCGGGACATTGCTGCGAGGCAATGATGCGATTACCCAGGAATAATCGCTGGGGTTTAGACGAGCATTGAAATACAGACGAGTACACTGTCGAACCGGACTGCACGTTTCGAAAACGAAAGGACGAACGAACGCGACTTTCGTCGAACGATACGATTACCCAAGAATAATCGCCGGGGTTTAGACGAGCATTGAAATACAGGCGAGTACACTGTCGAACCGAGATACGAAAGGAAGAATGAACGCAACTGTCGTCGAACGATGCAACTGCATTTGGAAAACGCACGAGGGCTCGACGTAGTCCAGGTACACCGGTCTAGGGTCTGCTCTTTGTGTAAGCGTGCGAGAGACACTGAGAGAAACTGGGAGTATCTGCGATTAACTGATAGTAACTGTGATTAACTGCGAGTAACTGAGAGTAACTGAGAGTGACTGCGATTCACTGAGATTAACTGCGAGTAACTGAAAGTAACTGTGAGTGACTGCGATTAACTGAGAGTAACTGCGAGTAACTGTGATTAACTGCGAGTAACTGAGAGTAACTGTGATTAATTGCGAGTAACTGAGAGTAACTGTGAGTGACTGCGATTAACTGAGAGTAACTGTGATTAACTGCGAGTAACTGAGAGTAACTGTGAGTGACTGCGATTAACTGAGAGTAACTGCGAGTAACTGTGATTAACTGCGAGTAATTGGGATTAACTGCAAGTAACTGAGAGTAACTGTGATTAACTGCGAGTAACTGCGATTAACTGTGAGTAACTACGATTAACTGCGATTAACTGGGAGTAACTCCGATTAACTGCGAGAGGGATCACCTGGTGACTCGCCCGCAACGAACGACGTAACCAGCGGAGAACCTTGTCCGACGCCCGTTGGAGGAACGACTTCCCGGAGGAGTTAGCAGCGGCCCCGGGCATGGTATCCGGGGCCGAAATGACGGCCGCTCCGTTCGGCTCGCGTGCTTCCAGCTCGAAAACCCAAACTGACGGAGAGGGTGCCGCTGCCGCCGACCGACAGACAGAGAGCCGCGGACTGGACGTGGAGGGGATGCCTGGCTGTGCCGTAGGGGTGAGCCGCGGGAAGCAGCTCGACTGGTCGATATCAACCCCATACGTCGTGACCAAACGGATCCTTCGAAAGGCTTACCCTTTCTCTCGCGGCGATCGCGCGTCTCCCGGGACAGGGCTGCGCGTTGCACGCTGCTTCCTTTTCATAGCTGTTTTCACTTTCAGCCTTCGACGAGGAATTGTTAACCCTTGCCCTGCGCTTATCTCGATGCTATCGAACGGTTGGTAACACCGTGTATGCCTCGAAGTGTAAATGAAGGACGCGCGGGGAGATTAGAAGCGACGAGACCTGGGGGTAGTGTGAGACAGTTGTAACGTTGCTCCGTGTAAGCAAAGGGTTACACTTATGGTAGCAAGCAAAATGGACAAAGAGTTCGAAGCTTAGTTATTAGTTATTAGGTTCTGCCAAAAGTTTCTTCCGCCTTCTTACTAGATATTAACTGCAAACACTTTCACGAACAGTACAATATTTAGACTAAGATTGTATTATAATTTATAATTATAATTTAATATATGTTACTATAGTGCACAAGGGGTCTCTACCCGTTAAATGAATCAATAAATAAATAAATATTCTTAAATGATGCACGATACGTTCTTTTCAATCATTCCCCTTGATCCGTCCGGATGCATGATGATATCATGTTTCAACATTTTTTTTAATGTTGCTGCTAAATATTGATCAACATGATATTTACCTCATTTCAAGAGCTGAATTTTTTATAACAAATAGAACTTCGCAGAAAGTAAATAAGTAATAATCGGAAAGGCAAGAATTGAGGCTAGAATATTCCAAATCAGATCCAAACGCCTTCCCTGCTTCTCCATCTTTCGATACACGCAGAACGTTACTCAGACAATCGATTCAAAACGACGTTACACTATTGGAAAGCCAGAAAATCCAAACAGTCAAACAGCGGAAGAATCTTTTGGGACAACCTAACATTTAAAACATTTTACCTAAAGCTGTTTTCACGAAACGTTTCACGATATTTCATCAAGAACATTTGACCAAAAATTATTAGAGCAAATATAGAAATGAGTACCCAGGTACCCTGCTGCTAACACAAGGGTTAAACCAGCAGCTGGGAACTGGGAATGCAATTGCATAAGCTTAGCTGCGCGTATACATTGTCTCCGGAACGGGGACGAGAATTCTCGTGGCCTGACTTTCCGCGCTGAAAGGAAATACCTCTCTCGACAATCTAGCTTTCGAGGATCCCTCTGACCGACGTCGGAATGCTCCTCGATCCTGTTCCAATAGCAACGACGATGGACAGTAGTATAGTTGTTCCGTCCGACCAGAAGATTCCGGAAACGGGTCTATAGAAAAAAATAGCCAGCCATTGGTCGATGCTGGGGATGCAACAAGTGTCGGTCGGCCGTGAAATCTACCCCCTTGGAAGGGTTCCACCGCGGCGGAAGTAGAGTAGAAGAAGCAGAGAGAAGCAGAGAGAAGCAGAGAGTAGCAGGGAGGAGAGGAAGGGAGGGAGAGACAGAGGGAAGGGGTGGCGAACGTCACGGAAGCTTCGCCAACCAGGAACGGAGAAAGCTGCTCTCAGCTGGTGCAGCTGACGGATGCGAACCGGACCAGCGCAACTTCGTCGAGGCCTAGGTCGCGGGGGTGGTTTATCGATCTGCATCGACTGTGTCGGTCGAGATTTTTCTGACGCCGGTCGTTTGTCATCGAAATTCGATCGCGGCCGAGACTCGACGCCAGGGTCTTTGGATTCCTCGCGATATGTACGTGGGTCGTCGACGGGGATCGTCGGGAACGGATCGTGGAGAATTTCCGCGAAGGTTAATCGAAATCGCCGGGTGCATTATTAATCGATCGCGTCGGGCACACGGAAAGAAATAAATTACGAAGTGGACAGATATCGCGATATGAATTATGCCCGATCGAAGGATCTGTCTTGCTGTTCCGGCCCAAAAGGTTAGCTCTATTTCCGGAACGACTTGGTACCGCATTTTTTCCGTCGAGAATCGTGCATCGAATGACAGCTCTGAGTGACACGGAATCGACTGAATAATGGAAGGGGACCGATTATGTCCGGTGAACATTATATCTCGGCCATGAAGTTTAAATACCTTCCTGCATAATTTCTTCCCTTGAATAAATCACCGATGTACGTATTTCTATACAAAATCCACGAAGTCCTGCCCCTCTGTTCTCAAGTTGACCAGACAGTAGAGGCGTGGACTCTGTAATGTATTCGCCCCAAATGTAGGTATCTATATTAGTCTTATCATCTACTAGTCACCTAAGGACTCGTTGTGCGCAAATATTTTGAAGCCTCCCTCGCCGCAAATACAGTATCACATAATCTTCCTAAATACCTCGTCGCACTGCCCTATGACCCTTACTCATAGGCAGTCCTTTGAGCAAGCCCTTTAAAAACCCCAATGTCCCCTTACTCAGCTCAGACCATTCAAGCAAAGTCAACTGTCAAAGTCAAAATCACAGTCCAAGTGTTAATTAACAAAACCTCTATTAAAACCCCAATTTTCTCTATTCCCATTACAACTCGACCGTGAGCAATTTTCTCCCAACGATTCGCGCGATGACAAATCGGTACACATTGTTATCCCTTTAAGAGACGCGCCTAACGATAAGACAGGAAGCCGTAGCAGGGTCCAAGGCACTCGCCGTCAAGTGCTTGTCCACAGGGGGATTAAAGCTGCAATTATTAACCTCGGTTCGTGGTTATTCCATCGTGGCGATAACGAGGCGCCGGCGAAAGGGGTGGACGTCTGGTGGCCGAGGTGGCGCTGTACCGTCGGCAGTGGTGAACCGGAAGAGGAGAGACAGAGGCCGACAGAGGGGAAAGGGGCAGAAGCTCCTCTACCATCGACCGGGCCTCCTCCTCGTGCTCCTCTGCTGCCGACCTGTACACGCTCGAACGCACACGTATGTATCTCGCTTCCTGCTGCTGCGACCTTGAACTTGAACCACAGACCCGCTCTCTCTGCTCTTCCTCTCCTCTGACCTCGCCGCGTGCCGGCAAGCCCCGCGAAAAATCGATACAGCGTCCGATGATACTCGCAAGACTGGGGAAGAACGTTCTTTCGTCGACGTTGACGCGAAAATAGTGTCGCGTGCTCAGTTCTGCGTTCTTTTCATTATTGAATCTTTCGAGGATTTCGAATCCTTCGGGGTCGTGGATCGAATCGATGTTTAAGCGATCGATATCTCGATCCGAGGGCTCGTTCACCCGAACCTCGCACTTTGCGGATAAAAATAATCCACTCTCGGCACCGGTCGGTCATCTTGGTCGACATATGTATATTGTCCGCAAATCCTTGAGAGGATTAATTGGAATGCAGCAAACAGAATGGTCAGACAACCCTCTACGTTTACACCTGAATTTTGCAATTCCCGATTTAAACGCAGGGATGTAATTACTAGGCTATCGGAGCTTGGAAATAAATTCAGCGATAGGATAAACTTCTTTGAAGGCTCTCTACTCCTGATCAAATCACAGGTAAGAGGAGTTCTTCGCGGTAAATTAAATTGAATTAGATTAAACGTACGATTACCACTACCTTGCGTATAATTCTGTATCCAGCGATAGATAAGCTATTTGTATTATATTTCTATTGTACTATTGTTTTGTACTCCGCGACAGATTACCTATGTACATTTATACAAAACTGCATCAGCCCTTTTAATAATAAGAATAATCTCTGTAGAGTTTCTTATTTCTCTGTGACGCGCTGAAAGCTCAATGCAACGAACGTGATCCGTTGCATTTGTTCGTTCTATCTCCCAGGTGCGAGACGTTAACAGTCTTGAGCCATGGCTAATTCCCTGGTGCAGCTTAATCTTGTTTCCCTCGCCCCACACCCCTTTCCCTTCGTCGCTTCGACTCCCATTTCCTGCCGTGCGCAAAGAACAGCGTCTGTCAACAGTAACGTCTATCCGACGACCTATACTTTCCGTCGTCCACCTGACCTTTCCTCGTCGTCCTTTGTGTAGCTGCGATTCTTTTTCGCGTATCGCGCCAGGTACTTTCAGTTTCGTAATTACGCAATTACTTCTGTGCTCTCCACGCGCAACAATTTCGTGATGTCTTGTTCGAAACGTGTCGCGAAGTTCGGAAACGGGACGAAGTCGGGGCGAAACTACGAACGGAGAAAACACGTACACGTTAAAGCCACAGTTTCCAGCCGGACGATATCGAGAGATAACCCTTTAAGTCTTCGCTAACGGGTGGCGATAATAGCACGTAGTGCCGCGATGGACACACCTGGGTGTTGCTAGCAGAATTCACGAGGGGAGGATATAGAACATTGAACGAGTCGCGAGCGAGCTTCAATTAAACGGGACGCACACAGTGCGGCGAGTGGTAGGCGAATGTGGACGAAAATAATATTCTTTTCTTTGTTAATTCGTTCGTGCTTGGTAGCGCGGAAAATGGATTCGAGTCGGCATTTGAAGATCAAAGTTTGTTAAAATGCTTGTATAAATAAGTAAGTAGTAAGCTTTTTTTCAATTGAAAAACTAACAGTTCTGTGCAAACGTTGATAGCTTTTACTACTTGGTTTACTTCTGTGTTTGAAATAAATGAACAATTGGCCATGGTCATGGTCACAATTGGCATATTAGGTCAAATCCATTTTTTATTCAGACTCATCTGAATTTGGCATTCATTCATTTTCTACAACTCTTCCCCCCAAAAAATGTATTTCTCAAATATTAGCAAGTGGTAGCAGAAAATAACTTTATTTTCATGAATCGTTAAGTTAAACGAATCCAATAAAAAAAAAACTTGGAAACGTCTTTTTACATATTTTTCAACAATAGATTTACGGACAAGTCTGAACACTTATTTTTACTGACTTCCCTCTGACTTTCCCATTTTAAAAAATTAATCCACTTAGTTTAGAAATGAAATATAATATTAACGAAACTTCATTAATCTTTGTCTTTCCAATTCTGAAATGCGTCAATTTGTCTTTAATTCTCGCGAATAAGACATTTTTGAATGATCAATAAAGTTATATCAAGACAACAGTCTCGAATTACACATATATACCCATAATAACAGAATCCAAGCAATCAGTACTTAAAATCAAAATTCTCAAACCTTACAAAAAAAAAGAATGAAAATGAAGTCGCTTGATTATGTTTCAGGTTCAGGCAATTAACGAGTTCATAAAAACCGACGGTTGCTTAGCAACCCAGCTTTTCCTGCCTTTCTATCTATTTCTAATCACGCGTGCATCTTCTGTTATCGACAAAGAGGTCGGCTCCTCTATTTTTGCCCACAGAGGCTAGTAAATACACGAACGGTGCACTCGGTGCACTCGTGCGATAACACGGAAGGTTTCTCCATCTAAATCGTCGAGCCGTTTCGACTGCAAGGGGTAGTGAAACGAAATCCGGAGGGGATAGTATCGAAAGTATAGTCACCCTGACGGTAGCGGGAGTTGTTGTCATGGAGTGGATCTTCTTCCGACAGAGCCGTACACAGCAGCATACTCCCATAAAAGCTGCCCACCTTTCGAAGGAATGTTGCCGCGTAATCAACTCGCGCGATACTGCGGCCACGATTCACGCCGGTCTTGTAATCGAATTTACGGCTTCCGGCCTTGCGTAAGTGTTCCCCCTCACTGATTCATCCACCCGCAAACGGGCGAGCCGAGGTTTAAACGGGGGATGATTCGAGTAAAAATCGACCCCTCATTTGTTTCGTCGATTTTTTTCTTCGTTGGAGTCATTTATTGCACGCCCTTTCCAATTGCTTCATACGAGGGCTGGGGATATTAAGAGTCGCCTATAGGTTGCCATCGTGGCGATTGGAATTCAGCGGCGCTGGATTCATACCTTTTTTTTCGCGTTGATGGATTCGACGAAATTGAAAATCGTTTGGAAGGTAAAGCAATTTCAGCGTCGATCGAAAACTTGGGTAGATTGGCGGGATACGCTGGGAAGGAGTGAGTCTTCGTTTATCCACGCGTGACACCTTTTTCCATTTAGTACCTCCAACGAATTTTTTATTCCACAAGAAAAGGGAGGGTGGCGTGAGAAATCGTGGCATGAGTGCATCCTGGTAAGTTGCATAATAAATTATGTAGTCCCGTTGATCACTAGCGAGGTATCAAGTCGCTGTTATCGCGTATTAATGCTATCTGACACTAGCCCCGCATGAATATCGATTTCCGCTCGTGGAATTCTGCCAGAAATTCCAATGTCAACGGGTCTCGTGTCGACACGCGACCAGAGGCGACAACGGGCAAGCTATGTATGTATGTATTTCTTCTTCTTTTCATTCCCTTTACTATATCGAATTATTAAATTGCCCGAAGGGTACCGTTTAAAGGGCGAAGCAAGTTATACAGATGTTAAAGGGCCAAGGAATGTATTTGTAAGTAATTATGATTACGTTGTAATGGACACAGAGACAATTTGTTGAACAAGTTTTATTAACACTTAAACTATGCTCTTCACAGTAAATTTTTCGTGGATGAGCTCAGCTCGTGAGTAAGGGAACCTTGGGTTTTTAAAGGGTGCTGGAAATGAAGTACCAGCGATGATGAGGGCGAATTCCAAAGGACCGCGGGTGAGTAAGGGTCATAGGGCAGTATGACGAGGTACATACATATATGTACATAATTAGGAAGCGGGCGCGTCACCGTGGCCCCTTTTAACCATTACAGTGTTTGCCCCGAGGGAAAGGTATGCTAGACAAAGATAGCGTGCATTCCCGTACTTCGAATATTCCAACATATTTGACGCTGAAAATACACAGCGGAATACATACATATGTATCTCCCTTTTCTAGCCGCACGACTTCAGATTCTGCGTACGCAAAGCAGCATATGCAATTGTCGAGGAATATGTATAATCGACGCGCATCTGGATTCAATTCCGTGAACTTATGCAACGTGCCGAGCGAGTATCGTCGCCTTTGTCATCTTGAACGCATTCGAACGGAAACGTAGAACGTCGAAAGCGAGTAAAAAAACTTCCATGGCAACAGAGCGGACGGGAAATTATGCGACACCGCAAACTATACGCGGGCCATTCACTGCAATGTCGAAAATAGACAGTGGGAACAGCATTTTGCGTATCGGTTCCCGAAGAGTTGTGGAATACTGAATTATTGAAACGGATACGATTCCAACGATTTTGCACGCCAGATTTCTGTGCTGAAGAACACGACGCCGTGGTGTTTTTTACAGATTATGAATCTCAATATTGAAATCAGTATTGTAAGAGTGGTTATATCGGCAGTAACAAATTTTATTTACTGCTACCTGAGAGATAACTAGACATCACAGAAAATATCAGAACCGTATCGACCAAACAACATTTTATCAAATATTATTATTCAAATAATTATAATAAGAGAATTTTTTAACTGCAATTACATTCTGTAACTCAAGGACTGCCTAACATCTTTCTGTTCATAATGAATAATGTGCAAATGAATAAATGCTATGAATTTAGTTCGTGTTTTTACGGTTTCGGACCACTGTGCGCCGTGTTTATCCTGTAATGTACTGGCCTCCAATGTATTTGTGTTAATTTCATGATATGCACATCTGCATTACTCTTATTATCCACTAGTCACCGGATAGGATTCTAGGATTCGTGTGTACTAATATTTTAAGTCTGTGTCGTCCCAAATACTATATCACATGATCTTCCTAAATACCTCGTCATACTGCCCTATGACCCCTGCTCACCCATGGCCATTTTGGAATTCACCCTCACCGTCCCTACTATGTACATCAGGGCTCGGAATTAAGTGAACTTTCGGGCCGATTTTCAGAGGCAACGCCCCCTTTCTCCGGCCGCACGTCTTGGCCCCCGCGATCGCCACGCAGCTCGGGGGTCCTCAGGCTTGTAACCGCGCGGGTCACATTAGGGCGACACTCGTATCAATAGGATTCCACATGGTCCCATATTCCATATCCTGTGGTTCATATGCTACGCGCCTGAAGATCTTCGAGCCGATTGGTGATCGCGGGGCCAAGACGCGCGGTGGGAGAAAGGGGGTGTTGCCTCTGAAAATCGGCCCGAAAGTTCACTTAATTCCGAGCCCTGATGTACATCATTACCGACATCCTTTAAAAACCCACGGTTCCTTCATTCGTCAGGTCAGATCGTCCAAGGAAAGTCTACTGTCAACATCATAGTCCAAGTTGGAAGTTAAATTTCTTCTGCGTCCATTACAATCCGTCCACAAGTTTGATCGATCGCACAACTGCACGATACAAACAAGAAACTGGCCGAATCCGAATTAGAAGAATCGAAAGCACGCGACTCTATCGCGGATTAACATTTAGCCGTGCGTTCACGCTTAACTTCGTCATGGAATCGAAAAACGGGGCAAGCTCGTGCCGGTTGATTGGTCTGATTGCCGACGGTCGCAGGTCAATAACCATTTAACATGAGACGCAGACCAGTCCGTCGTATCGCACGACACCTCGTCACGAGTGCACTGCAATCTCCTCGTGATGAAAATCGTTCGCGTGAACGCGAACCTGCAATTACATCCCGTGAGCAAATTCCAACAATTTGTTGCGCGCGTAGTTTTTCTATTTTCGATATATTGCATGCACTGCACGCTGTGCTTGTTTCGGGAACGAAAGTTTATTGGAACCAGTGTCCCCGATTTCTCGATAATTCTGGGGGAAGAATCCTCGCGAGGGAACACTAATTGTGTAGGAACTTTATGAAAATGAAGGGGGGTCGTCGGGAATCGAACCCGAGACCTTCGTATTACTAGGCACTGATCAGGCCATATACGCCACGGCCCCTTCTTCGGCTTCACTGTTCTTATGTTCCTCTTAAGTTCGTTGATGGAGGAGCCCTATTCCATAATTGAAACACTGATTCGCGGCAGGTGAACGTTAGATCGATTGATTTCAGTTTGTTCTTAGCGGATGAACAACATTTCTCCCCGCTGCTGACTCGTGTTTATATCGGAGCTTGCAGTTTCTGTGATAATTTCACGGTGACACTGGTGACTGATGTTCGAGGGGCAAGGTGCGATGTTTCAAGGGCGTCACCTGGCGGTGCTATCAGTACACGTGTCTCGGAAGTGCGCCTATTTTTGTGCGCAAGGGACGGAATGAAAACTACGCTCTGGTTAACCCTTTGAAGCGTGGAGTTTGAAAAAATAAAGGGGACCGCGTTGCACAGAAGTTTAACGGTGTGGGTTTATTTGAATGATTAGGGGATTGATAATTGAAAGTAATTTAAATTTCTCGCGGTGCCATATTTAGGTACTTAAAAGTTGGGTCACTTTTAACCCTACCGTGCATTAAAGGGTTAACAGGGTTGACTCGAGTTGTGATCAGGCGAATTCTTTTGAGATATTCGCGAGGATTATCAGCCTCCAAATATTACCTTGTTGCTCTATGTGAAACTGCAAAATAATTTCTTTGGTCCGCCCTCTTTAAATTTAATAGGAACGAGATGTAGTCACCTGTTCAGAATACTGTCGCACCGATTGCAAAAGAAGAAGAGCGTAGGTTCAATGCCCACGCGAAATTAATCTCCAATTTTCTCGCAAGAAGGGGACCCCCGTAAAAAGACCATGAAAGGACGTTTTACCGTTACGGTAGGTACTTTACGAGCTCACTTCGATCATTATCTCCGTAATTTCCATCTTTCGTGTCCGATGCTTCAGGTCGTCGAAGCATTTTCTCGAAGAATCTCCTGGTTTCATGGCACCTCCGCTGCGGTCCAAAAATAGTACTACAGCGTTACCCTTGACGAATGAAATTGTACCACTGTTCTGTCACGTTGAACTCGGAACAGTCTTGTTCAAACGTGTGTACACGTGTATGTACGTTGCCAGAATTTGAACTACGCGATCCTGCCTCCAAGTTGATGATAAAAAGAGAAACGACGACCTGACAATACCGCAGACGTAATTATTAACACTAGAACTACCGATACATGTTAATATTATTCAGATAGCATACGTCAGACAGATTATGAACACGAAAGTCGTAGAATGGACATTAAAGCGAGATGTTATTCTGTCCTATTAAAACTCATCATAAATTGCTACAACGATACCTATATATTAATAATTTTAAAGCAAGAAACCTGAAACAAGTCATTTTGACAACCTTGGTAGTTCTGGTGTTAAAAAATAGAGTAGAGGTTTGTCATTGTACGTACAATAGCAACAATCGTGTATTTGGAAGGCAAGCTTGACGGGAGGACTAATTTTAATTTTCACGAATACAAATTCGGACGCGTTTGAAGAAGTGGAAGTGATTAAACGTGCGGTTTGCCCTGTGGCTTTTACGGTACGATAACGGGCCTTTTAATGCCGAGGCACTGTTCGAGTTAATAACGCATAACAGTGTTAACACGGATCCACGGAAAACGGACGTATTATGGTCAATGTGAATCTGATTAGCAACGCTTGCTCCGATTTTCTCCCTAGCTAGTTCGCGAAATAAAATTATAATTCGAATGAAACAACCCTTCGCGTTCAACTAAATTCTCTCTTCGATTCAGCTTGAAATTAGATTAAATTACATGCTATATATTATATATATAACTTGAAGCATTTTAGCTGTGCTCTCGTAAAGTCTTTAGAAATAATCGAAAGTGTGCGTAGCTTATTGTGTCACCTGCCGCGAGCACGGTGACGCGTGTTAAAGTTTTTAATAAGGCGGACGGCAGCACTGTGCGGTAAATGAAATCACGGTTAACTTTGCAACTATTCTGGGAAGGAAATCGGTCGTAAAGAAGTTCCATAGCGGCCGCGACCAACTTAAGTCGTTCCAGCATTAAATCTTCCGAAGCAATCTTGAAGCCGAATGTCAAAAACTTCGTTGCGCCGTCACGAAACACTATCCAATTTCAGGGCAATTTCAAGCCGCGTGCAGATCCGTCGTTTATCTTCAATTTTGCCGTGAAAATGGAAAATATACTATTTTGCACGGTAATCATTCCGTATTCGTTGATTGATAAACGGTTCGATTATTACGTAAAAAAAAAATCCTAAGCGTACGAAGCTTTTGACGTCATCGAATTCGTAACTGGTTAATACTTTCGAGAGTACAGACTAAGCACTGCGTGACGAAATACATATATGCAAGAAGGATGATACGTTCTCGTCATATGAATTTGTTTTTTCTCGTAATCAGATCACGCCTCATTAGAGGACCACATTTCATTAACCGATGTCAACGACTAGTACGACCCACTGTGATCAATTTAAATTCCAACAAACGCCTCTTCCACGGGGCTTGCCCGAAGATACATAGCTAGAACTTGACTCGGGAAAGAGAAACGCATTTTTTTATTTTCTATATCACGAACAGAAAGTTCAATAAAAGATTAATCAATTAATGCGTGTTTCGTTAAACAATATACTGTCAAGGGCAGAGCATGGTCAGTCGGTTGTAGTGTCGACGGATCAAGAGAAATCTTTAGCACTTTTATTGAACGTCCTTGCGCAGTCCTTCTATTAGATAATATCGAGAATATTTCCCCCCCGCATTATCGTTCGTCGATAGAACAATCCGTGAACTTCGATATTACATCCATCCGTCGGCGCATAAAAATTTCCAATCGTCGATTCTCCACGCGGATCAGACACCACGGCAAAAACGAAATCCTAACTGGTTTAAGGTAAAATAAAAATGCGATACCGGTAACTCAATATCGTCGTCCGTATCGACACACACATACGTATATAATACATATATACGTATTCACCGTCGTCGCTCAGATGCTCGTGCAGCATCGTTTATCTACTTGCTATGTATTTCCTTTTCAATCAAATATGCAGCAGAATGTAGCCGCGCTATCCGATGAGTCACAATCGACTGTATACTTTCATCGAAACACTAGCTCGAAAACATCGGGCAAACAACGAGAACGGAAGTACTCACCGATACCCTTTTGCCAAAACCAAGGAAGGATAGCTTTCTCCTGGTGTTCTCCATCGTTCACCAGTTGCGGTAGCCGCTGCGGCAGCTATCAGCTTAAGGTGTCGTCTTTTTCCTGGGTGCTCGGCCGATCCTGAGTCGGGACGGCGATGTCCACATGTGGAGGAGTCGCTGGGATGGCAGCTCCGTTCTGCTAACTGTTCCAAAAGAATCATATTTACGTTAATTCGTACACGATCATTCGGTTTGGGGCGTGACATTTGTCTCGGGGCAATGCGAATGTAAACAGAACCGAGGGAGGAGACGGATCTTGGGCTTTCGGAAATAAATAACGGCGCAATGTACAGAAGCGAAGGGGAATTGGATATTCAGGGGCGAAGCCTTTTTTGCGGAATCCTTACCGAGAAATCGCGATAAAAATCTAACCGGGAACGCGTTGTATTCGTATAGAAACCGGGAGGAACACAGACCTTTAAATTCAACGATGCAGTTGAACGCCGCAAAGCCGACGACTATTCGAATCGCCGGCGAGCTGGGGAACACTTGTTCGCGAACTAAGGATCGCGGAGATCTCTCGAACGATCGAGCACCAATCGAGAAGGAGAGATGACTCGACGACAGTGACCGACCGACTGACTTCGTCCGAGGCTACCGGAGAGTTGCTAACAAACGCGACGACCATCCGGAGGGACCGTTTCCAATACAACTCGGTAAATAACTCAAATGAAACGACGTGACGTTCGAAACGTTAGCAACGAAGTAACCCTTAGAAGTATTATCTACGTCTTGCAGATCATCTACCCCTTTCGGGTCCGTCACTTGTGTAGTAACATGTGTGGATGTGTGATTGTAGAGTTTATGTGTGTGACGGTTGTGTGTTCGTTTTGAGTATCGATTAGCTACACGTTTTTTGTTAATGTTAACTAGTTAGTTCATTTATTATTCTGTCAGTAACGCTGTTGAAAACAGCAAGCCTCAGACTGCTTCCGGACGTAGATAACAAAGGATGTAAAAGTTTTCATATAATTAAGAAAAGTTTACTTAATATTGCCTACACTTGTTAACCCTTATGTCAGGAACGAAAATGGCGAAGAATTTCGGTGCTGGGTTATTCAAAATATTTTGAACAAATTTGTTTTCACAAGACGTGAGTCGACGTGAAATTGTTCAAAGAATCGAGATCTGGAGCGGTTCTGCGATATTTCATCAAGAACATACAAACATTAATCAAGCAAATATAAAAATGGATACCCGGTTGCTGTCATAAGTGTTAAACGAGAGACTCTGTCGTCGTTGAAATGTTTCCCGGAAGAGGAACGAGCGAAATGAAGAAGAAACGAACACTTCTTGAAAGGGGACCAATAAGACGCTCCCTTTCACTCTTGTTTCAAAAATCAGGATTTTTAGAAAATTGCACGATGCTCAAGTAAAAAAGTGCGGCGAAATTCGAAATAATTCCCGACGACCCACGCTCGTCGATAGAATCGAAATACATACAAGGATCAGCGTCGCTGGTCTTCTCCGCTCGTCTCTAATTACAGAATCGAATCCAACAGTGACGCAATGAAATGCCTGGCGTGTTTTTGTCGCGTACTCGATTAGCACCGCGATACCTCTGGCCCATAATTCCCGGTCTATTCTATCATCGAGTATTATTTCCCGCATCTGCCGCGGATAATAGAAAGCTGGGGACAACGGTAATTTTATCGATCGCGCGAACCATCGGTTCGTTTTTTTCCCCCCCGTTAATTATTCGACAATTAATAACCGTCCCCATCCCGTGGCTCCACGTAATTGCTTCCCGAACAACACATCTTACAAATTACCGCCGGCACGATACGTGTCACGTGCACGAGATTATCTGTCTGACGGCGGAAGTCGTCGGGCGACGGCGAGAAAACGCTCGCCGGAAACGCGACGGCCGCCGAAATATTATCAGCGCGAGAAGCGTGGCTGAAGCGTCGCAGAAGCTCGGTCAGAAATGTAGTTCTATTGGCACCGTTCGATTTACGACGCGACTCTACGATTTACGATGCTCTTGAATGAAACGTCGGCTTTATTGTTCTTTACGATACCCGAGTCCACCCTGTCTATTATTCGGGAACAGATAAATCTCCGGCGAGCAATAAATGCTGCGGCGAACAGAGAATGGAAAACGGCCTTACCGTTACTGCAAGAGGACGGAGCATTTTTGTTTCTTTTTTCTTGCGCGGCGGCGGTCCCGTTGCGAGAAGAATGTTTTTCCACGAAAGGAGCAGCTAACGTCCTCGAGCAGAGGGGTCACGAGACGCAGCAACGTGTGCACGATTTTCGGTTCTTCGTAATCGTCGGACGGCCCGCGTTCGAATGAAGCATGAAAAACCTGCTACAGTAACCCGGCGTCGCTCGCAACGTGTGCGCGAGGTGTTTAGCGGGGAACAACGGTGATTTACAATGTTATCGCGTGCCACGAGAATGCACACACTTGAGGAGAATCGGCATTAGTCATGAGCACGGTAACGTGTGATTAGTCGCGTAATAAGTCGCATTGGAACGTGTCGGTGATCTCGAAAGCGAAAGGATTCGTTTCCGTGGTAACTTTCAATACCTGCTGTCGCGGCCACGACTCCCTTGATCGCGATATCGGCACGCTGATAACCCTTCCGGCTTGGCCGAACCGCGAACAGATAATCGTCCTTTTATCGGGTCCGCTGACTGTTCGCGCAGGTGTATATATAGTCGCTTATCGCGTAACCGTAAATGTATCGTCGATGAAAAGACAATGCCGTTATTGGGAAGGACGTGCCTCTCGGTTAAATTAATCGAAGAAGCAGGCGTGTCGAGGGAGCTCGGTCACGGGCCAGCAGAAGTCTAATAGTCAGATATTTCGAAGGTGTTGCGATGAAAAGAACCCGGGAGAGACAATCGGCTCCATTTGTGACTGCTTCTCGAAACGGCTACCCTTTTGTCGTCGCACCATCTGTCGCGACGTTCGCAACCAATTACACGTGTGTCCTTTTCCTTTGTCCCACTTCTTCGCCTTTGTACCGGCAGTTCCTCTGTGTGCTCCACGTTTCGCTTGGGCAGCGTATAAATTTTGCCTGCTCGTGTGCTTACTTCGGCTTCCACGTTACGATTACTATTATCATTTGCTCGTCGACCAACGGACAACAATGCACGCATAGTACGCTCCGAACATTGTTTTTCTTTTTTCTTGCGTACTCTAGCCTTCATGCAGCAACGGGGCTTAAACCCATCGCTGCCTAGCGTGCTTCGAGCAGCTGAATTTGCTAATAGGAGAAACTCCAGAATAACTACGTACTCCAAATCGACGCGAGTACCTTTCGTCGATCGATTACGTTTGCGCCGCGTATCTTGAATCGCCCACGGTTTCGCCTAGAGGGTTTGGTAATGAAAGCATTTATAATATATGCGTACAACCAGCTGTAGAACGAGCTGGCGAGATTCGCGTGTGTCACTCGTGACATAATTTATCCATGCTCGCATGGCGTGGCTCCTCTCAAATCGTCGAATCCTTATTTCACTGGAAATACCTGTTTCAACGATGCACGCGTGTAAAATGCCGAATCGGGTATATGCACACCCCACAGTTCTTCCGTTTCGAGCCACGAGTTGCGGTGTGACTCGCTTCGAAGACTCGATGCCCGATTCGAGCCGATAAACCTCTCGGCGGCTCGTGTGGGAAATGTTAAAGAAACGAAGTTCGTCGGTGCTCGTCGAAATTCTCCAACGCTGTCCAATTGACGACGCTCGCGCATGAAATATTCCTTGTTTATCTTTCGCGCGGCTCTTAGACATGGCACGGGGCATAATAATGAGGACTTTCGCTGTCATTTTTGCGGGCGTTACGCAAGTGGCGAAAAATTTATTCCTCGTGCACCGACACGCTACACCATTCTGCTTCATCATCCCGAACGATTCGACGAATTCTGGCGCAATTCGCGAACTCCACGGGACTCGACGCGTTCGAAAAATATGATAAAACTCCAAATTTTCTAATACGTACGCGCGGTATGTACATACGTGGCGCGTATTCGTGAATGATTTACGGCAGGTGTAATACGTACAGCACCGTGCGTATATGTCCCGGTAAGAACCGATGAATAAGTAAAAAGCCGCATTACGTATGTTTAGTGGCGGGACTGTTCGCGTTTTACGGTCTGCCTCTGTTTGAAATATTCAAACGTCGCCAAATGAACCACGCGGTGCGTGAAGGCCTGTCCACCTGTTTCGCATATGGACACAAGAGTATCGAAAATTGCCTGCATCATTTTTCCCCTATTAGCAAGTGACCTTCGATTTTTGCACGCGCAAACAATTTCCCGAATGCGGGCTCGATTTTCTTCCGCTGTCGAACCGCGTCACTTTCGTTCGTCGAACATCGTGCGTGCAACATCCCCGTTATCGAACGGGCAAACACTTTGGCGAACGTTGCTGATTCGACGCGTTATCACCAACACCGGCTAGCATACTCACGCTCAACACGCCCACGATCCTGTGGACGCGCTATTGATTCAGCCGAATCGCCAACATTGCTCTGCGAATCGAACGCGAGCGAGATACATTTTTCGCGGGAAATCGCCGTATATCGGAAATCGAGTAATCGATACTTCTTGTACACATATGTAAGAAAATTCGAGGGTTCGAAGGGCCTGGTATGTATGTCCGTCTGGGAAATGTCAGCGAGAAGCAGATATGCGAGCGGGAATGGTAGACATTTGTACATATGTACATTTGGGGGTGCTGTAAGTCAGGCCCTTGAACGTACCACGTCATGGGTCCGACGACCCCACCTTTTGGACGCACATGAAGCAGCGTCGGGACACTATGGAAAGCCAGCGTTGAGAGCGTACGTATAGTGATCCGTAGAGTATTATAATATAGGGAATTTAAAAAATCCATTCGCAGCATGATATCACATTATGGATAGCGAATATAAATATAATTACTATTATTATTACTTTCTTATATGTGTAGAATCCACTGTAATTGTTGTATGTACATAATGTCCTTTATTATAACTGTTTATCATGTAATCTAAAGGGGATATCCCCGTGAATAAATTTATTATTATTATTATTAATATCAGCGTGTATTTAGAATAAATACGAGTGTTATCATTACCGACTATTTACACCCTAAAATTAGTCTTACACATATGTGTAACATCCCTGGGACGTCGACGAGAACGTCTGGTGAATTTTGAAAAAGACACACCGCGTTGCATACCTGACACGGGACGCTGCTCGTCGGGTTCTGGAATCCACAGGGGAAGTGGGCATGGAAAATTTTCGAATGAGTCACGTCTGGCGGGTACACGCAGAGAGAAACCCGTTTCTCTCGTCTCGAGAGGGATAGAGAAAATGAGAGGAAGATAGAATGAAAATGTGGTCCGGGGAGCAGCAGCAGCACGTGTAGCGAGAAGAAAGGACGTGCGATACATGTACACGCGTATACAGGCAGTCGAACGATGCGAGTTACGGATATCGAAGATTTATAAAACCAGGTCGAAAACCTCGTGCCTCCCTGCTTGCATAACCTTGTGCCACAAAAGACACGCTAAAGGAGAAACCGGCGGCTCCTTTCTCTCTGACCGGCTTGGATCAGTCTGTTTCGACGATTTATGCGCGAGAGATATCCGCGAGCTATAGCTCACGAGCGTTGAGCAAAATGTTCAAGGTTGTCAGGATGATGGTATCCATCGATTTCAGACATCTGTACAGTTCCGTCTATTTAAATAGCAGGCTACGAATGGAGCGAGATTAGGCTAGAAGTATGAATGGATGTGGGGACGGAGTTGAGAATGAATGTCAAAGATGATGAGCCAAAAAATAGAAATAAGAACTAGCAATAAGTGTTAATTGTTAATTGATAAAATATATATGGGGATATCAACAGAAAAGTGTATTAGCCTTGAAACGTCATTTTGTAGCCGGCAGGCAAAAATTGCGAGTAAATAATAATAATAAAATAATAATAATTCGTGGCCTGCCGTGATCATCAACCCTTTCGCGCCAGTCCATCGAGACATAATTATCTCCTTTTCCTGCTCAACTTTAATCACAGCTGCGAATTGCTCACGGTCCATATTAGTCATAGATAATCCGGTACTTATCACATTTCCACTCCGCTGACAAATACTCGAAAACTCCTCGCGACACATAACAACCCCAACATTTGCCACTAGTCATCCTGAACCCTTGAACTCCAAACTCCTTTCCCTATTCCCTGCTAAATCCTAGATAACACCTACTCTCCCATTTCCCCCCAATTATATACATACTGAACCACATCCCAAAATGCAGAGTTCTTTTAGACTAGAGACTTTATCGACGACAGTCTCTCTCAGCGAATTGCTACGAGTACATCAACGGTACTGTCATGCTCTAAGTACATATTCGTCAAGTTTCCATTGAAGCATTATTGCAATCTATTAAATATAAAAATAAATAAAAGAAATAAAAGCTGCGCGGAATACAACAGGAGTTAATCGGGTTGAAATTTTCGTCGCGGTACACAATCGTTTCGACCGAAGCAACAACAGCCCGGCTTAATTGGGCCAATTAGAAGACCGACATGGGCGCGATCAACATCGCTATTAAAGCGAATGAACGGGTACATTAGCCGGAGCGAGAAATGCCCGTCACGTGGTGGCGCGTATTTCCCGCTTTTCACCCTCAATTGTCGCGGCCGCGTGGCTCTTTAAACTCGTCGTCGACGCCGTTTAATTGTGTCGCGTGACATCGCGTCGCCGCGAGACGATCGAGGACAAACGCGGTACAGTAAGAGCTGGATATAAGCAACGAAAGATTGGCTGGGCGTATGCAAGGTGACTATCTCCTCCACCTGGAAGAAACACCCTTAGCGAACCTAGACGCCCGACGAGGGAGCGGTACGAGATGATAGGAACACTTTGGCGAACAGGAATCACGGTGTGACTAATAGTGATTGAACGATGAAACTTTCTTGTTTTTCCTCTTTTTCTTAATGAAACTTTTAGTAACGCATTTGTGAGATTTTTCTGATTAAAACGAGACCAAACACGATATAGTTGCTGATACTGATTAACTGCGTACCACAAAGCAGAAAAACAGGCTGCTCTTATTAAAATAATAATAAAAGGATAATGTAAAATGATAAGGTACAGTATAATGAATATAATAATGCAGTAAATGCTGGATATACATATGCAAGAGTAATTGGGACCCAAGCATTGCATACATGCACTTTATTATTTCAATAAGAGCAACGTGTTTTTGTACTTTGTGGTACGCGTTTAATCAGTATCAGCAACTATATCGTGTATGGTCTCATTTTAATCAGAAAAATCTCACAAATGCGTTACTAAAAGTTTCACGAAGAAAACGTCAGAAACAAGAAAGTTTAATCACACACATATATCTAGTCAATCTTTTCTTGCATACATCCATACAGCATTTTACTGCAGGGCACACAATTCTAACAGTCCCGAGGTTTCGACGTTAACGCGTGCTAGGAGCGTAAACGAAACCGGCTCGTCTAAATATGTCCGGCCAGCGTGCGACGGTAATACATTTTACCATTGAACGTTTATAGAAACTAGAACAGTGTGTAGCCGCTTTTTACGCGAATGCCGAGAAAAGGTCGGACGCTTTAACGAGCGCTCGCGGCATTTTTCCCGATGCACAAGTATGCCGCCTTCTATTCGTTTCCTTGTTCAACGAGGCGACAAAATCTTTCATCGACGAATTACTTCTCCAACCTCTTCCAACCACTTGCACCCATCCGCGATCATTCCTTGTTACGCTTATTGCGTGCAAATTATTCGGGATGCACAAAGTAGTATGGTGCAAATCTGTAACGATTGCACAGAAAGGGGGCTTTATTTACTTGCGTCCAACAGTAGCCGAAAATATTCGTAACGCTTCGGTTGTACAGCAAATAAATCACACGTGTCAGCGAAAGTGAAATGTTTCTCGAGAAGAGAAATACTGTTTTTAAATCGCACTGTCGTAAACAATGCAGTATCTCTGAGGACTAGATCGCTCGCGTTGTCATACGTTTCGCGCACATGATAGCTCTTTTGTGTCTTCGATAACGACCTTGCAACGAGCGCGTCACTCGGGTACAGGTGCGCCAGCGTATCGAAGGGACCTACCCATAGCGCATTGCTCTGCCAGTCGAAGCCAAAATGCCATTTCCAATACTCGACATTGTTTAATATACATGCACTCTTTTTATATCTGACTGACTGATTTGCGACTGATTATTTGTTACTGATTTGCGGCAGGTGTCGCATTGAATTTTGCCACGAAATATTTGAAAACACCATAGAACCGCCTCGCTACAGGGGTGGAGGGAAATAGAGCGGTGCAATGGGGTGCAACGGTGACACAAATGTATGGCACCGGGACGCCTAGGTCACGGCTAATCGTTTGATCGTGCAAGTCAGTCGCCATGATAACCAAGCAATGCTAAGGTTATCATCGATGCGGCACTTCGAAAGCACCTTTACTCTCCCACTTGTCGTTGGGCAACTCTTTCTACGCAACGCGTTTTTCCTAAGACTGCGCTACTCCTTGCAGAACCGACGAACGTTACCCAGGTGCAGGTAAATTATATTTCGTTCCCCTATCACCGTTTGCACTGGATACTGAACCACGCTCGACGATTTTCACCTATTAAAGGTGCACGTCACGAAAAGATGCGGTTCCACGTAAACGTAAGAAGCGGCGCCAAATGACCCCTTTCAAAATTTACTTCAAATTAAAAAAAGCGTATACTAAAATGTATACTTAGTTTACTTAGTATACTTTTATTTCATAAGGGCTTAATTGACCCCTTATGGTAAGAATAGGTACGTGTAAAATACCGCCACGTTTAATGTTAAATGCTAAAGAAATTATTCAAATCTCGTTCTTCATCCCTCGAATATACGCCAATCCATAATCGTTTCTATAGGTACACGTGGACTAAACGTTTTCACGTAACACTCAACGCGCTATTAAGAAAGTTTCTTTGCCTGACAGCACGGTGAACGCGAATTCAATAATCGTGCCACCTGACGTAACCGATTTAAACGCACCAGTCGAACGACTGCGAGCTTTATCAAGCGTTATCGCTTCGCCGCGAAGGAAGCGACGACCTTATCGTTAGCCATTCAATTCCCTCCTATTTCAGCTTCTATTTTCCTTCGATCGATCAATGATCAATACTTGCGAGAGCTACAGACCGATCTCGACACCCTTTCTCTCTCTCCCTCTTCTTCGAGATTGTTCGTCGGACGACGGACGAATAGGAACACAAGTCGAGCAATAAATCTCCATTGCTAACAGAGATTCATTGGAATTCAGTTGCGGTGAGTAGACCGTGACGATTGCATAAGCGAGATTTAATTGCATTTTTCCACGTGTCCACTATACGCAAACGGTGGCTGACAGGACCGGTGACATAAGGTCAAATCATATGTTTCGAAGGAGCCACCGTCGATTTAAACGAGCCCAACACATGAATGCGATTGAAAGGCGTCCTCACACATTTCAGGCGAGTCGTCACCTGATATCAGATTCTGCACGGAGAAGGGGTGTCGATTAAGATCGTTATCGTTTTGGTCCGACTCTTTTCAATAATCGTGGTTCCTTGCGGTTGTACGAGTGTCTCGTCTGTTCACCTCGAAACTGGGATCCCTTTTCTTCGCCTACGAAACGTAACACGATTGGGTTTCTATCGTGGTTTATCCAGGAGCATAGTTTAATTCGATGTATGTATACTGCTTATTCTTTAACGCTCTGTCGCTTTTCATTTTATCTCGTCACTTATGCACACAATTCCCCTCGAAATTTGTATTCTGCCGAGGCGCCGTACTCGTGTGTGATAATTAGTGACAGGTAACTCGTTATGGGACTAGTCTATTCTTACGCGGACGAATTACAGATAATCGAACGAGTGGTTCGCAGTTTTGCCAGTACGAAAAATTGTTCGACGGTACGTAATTGCATTTTATTTAAATCCATTTATGTATATACCGCACCACCGTAGTTCGTAAAAATGCATGCAGAGTAAAACCAGTCGGTCAACATCGAATTACACGAATCGAATTGTAATTGGGAGAAACGATGCAAACTCTTCCCAGACGTGTAATAATGCTCCTTATCGATCGATTGAAGATTCGAATTGCAAATACGTTGCACGGGCAACGCTCGAATATCTGTCACGTAAATCTCACCTAACGCTCGCTTCGATTTTCCATTTCTTTTTTTCTATTGCTATTCCTTTCCGCTGCTCGGAATCTTGAGACGTTCAATCGATGACCCAACACGTTTATTTCAAAGACGATTCGTGTCCCGTTCGACAGTAGCGCACGGTTTCGTCTTTGTTCGAATATCGAGTGATACTTTTGCTCGGATGAAATCGTTTGTTCGAATATAAATTCTTCTGATTAGTAGTTACACGCGAAAAAAAAATGTGGGACGGTCGAGGTGGATTTTAGGACAATTTCGAATCGCAGAAATCTACTTTGCAACGATTCAGCAAACCGTATTTGAACAGTCGATTCCTTCGCTATTCGCCGCTTTCTTTAATCACCGCCCGTGAAAGCTTACCTTAACCGTCGCGAAAATACCGTGCAACGTTCACTCGAACCTAATCCAAGCTGACTTTTAAATCATCGTAGCCGCGGAATAGTCGCGTTTAATAAACGGAGTTTATTCCCAGACAAGTCGAGCTCTTTTAAATCAGTGTTAAAATCCACGTCAGTCATTCTTAGACAATACACCTCCCTTGAAATGCGTCCTCCAAAATAAGTCGCAAGAAGCGTTTAACACTAGACCTACCACATAATCCATTCAATCACTTTCGTTTTCATAATCCGTCAATAATCAATACAAAAACCTATAATGTGCAGCTCCAACTTCAACCCTTTCATTCACGGCGTCCTCATAGGAAGACATACTATATAAATGGTGGGTTTGAGTTAGGTTTATTACTAAATTTGGTAAATAATTCGTGACCCAAGGGGTTAAGGCTGTTAACACTAGAACTGCCAAGCCAGTCGAAATGACTGGTTCCAGATATCTTGTTTTAAAATTATTAACATACAGGTATGGTTGCAGCATGTTATAATGACTTTCAATAAAACAAAATCAAAATGATATTATCTCTATATCCAACGTACTGTACTGTCTAAATAATACACAAACCTATCGGTAGTTCTAGCGTTAAAGTATCAAGGGGACCGAAAAGTAATATCGCGTTTCTACATTAAATTCAAACAAACAAATAAAAACAGAAACTTGTTAAAAATTTATTTGTCTAAATTTAATACAAAAAAACCACATTACTTTCCGGCCCCCTAATACTAAACTGAAAAATTCCACCGCGAAACGGAGCACGTAAAACGCATCAAAGGTGAGCGAACGCGTCCCAGCGTAGTTCAAAGTCGAACCTCCGACTACGTACCTGCGAAGAAGCGTACCTCCTTTCTTCCCGGCGGTCCCCGTTTCTAGGCTAGGGCAGAAGCACGGGCGGTGCAAGTGTGACGATTTAAAGGGGTTGGATACGCGTCCTCTTCGCGGACCACCACGCAAGTCTACACCGAACGACTGACACGAGTGACACAACGCAACGAAACGTGCGGCTGAATCGCGGGCAGGGAAGCACACCGTTCCCCCGGTTTAGTACACCAACCGTTCGGCCCGTTCTATGCATTTTCTCCCGTGGAATCGACTACCTGCGACCAGTCTGCCCGATTACCGGCTCGTGCAACGATCGGGTATCTTTGCGCTCATGCACCGACCCTACAGTGACGCTCACCTCTCGCCAGTGGTTCTTAACGATGCATTTGTTGACGCAACAATTCTATGGCGACTGTTCAAATTATCAGCACAATCGGAATTGCCGAGGTCCCGGGGTAATAGTTGACTTTGGTACCCGACTTTCGCTATTTCGCTTCGAATTCAGTATTTTTAACATCTCTTTGTTAAAGTAATCGATCTAGGTGAATAACGAACGGTGAATAAACATTTGGCGTCGTCTATACTCGAAATTGCAGTGGCCAGGCGAGAGTTAAGTATAGATTAATGTAGAAACGATACAGGTGTTGCGCAACACAATCAGCAAACACTATAGTGGCGATTGACATAATTTTGTATTATAATTGCATGAATTGCTGCACACGGAAACGCGGTTGTATTGTTTGCTTTATGTTTACGATGTTTGGTTCGTTGCACGATGCAAGGTGAACCAGAGACCAATGAAGATCACGAGATAGGACGAGCGGTACACGCACAGAGCTGAAGCTCGAGTTTGATGGGAAAAGGTTGCAATTTATTGTGCATCCGGGGTGTCTTCTAACAGGCACGGCAAATTTTTTTAGGTCGCCTAAGTATGCGAACAGATGAAGTGAAAGTTGCCAATCTTCATTCGTCTCTTCGTGCCTCGCTCGCATAAATTCTTTCGATCGTTTCATTTCGCTTCGGTAAATGTTGGTAAACGTTGGCTGAATTATTTCTGCCGCATGCTAAGAAAACACGCACACTGCGATGCCCGGTGCGCTTCGGCGAACCGGTGTATTTACATTTTTTCGCAAGCTTAATTCCCCCTAATGCTGGATGAAATAACGTTTGACCCCGATTGCGTTTAGCGTGCGATCGATGAAAGATTGTCGAAAGAGATACAACGTGTGTATATAATTTCGAGAGACCGAGTAGCGTCTATTAACGTGGGCACGGGTAATTCGTTCTTCCCTTTCTCGTCAGTTTTCTCGTAATACATTTCATAACTTCGTCTGGCTCAAAAAATTCGTCGCATGTACCGAGAATAAGTGATTCATCGCCCATAAAGATGCGAAAACAAACATTGAGGACAATTGATATGCAACACGTGTACCTTTCTTAAACTTTGAAAAGAACGATGGCAACAATGATGCTGCTATTTTCTCGCCGAAGACAATCTACGTAGAATTCCCTCCAAATGGTCACTGACTCGCCTTTTACTTTTCGACAAGCGTATCTACCTGCCCTCGAGACACGGTATGTACTCCGTTGTATGTACATACTTGTACGATTCTGATCGGGCACACCGCGAGTACAGTGGAATGGAAACGTGCGAGATGTTACATGGCAAGGGAGCCACGAACGTCTCAAGGAAATTCTAATAAATCACTTTGATCTATGTTGCTAACTATTCTCCAAACTAAACACCGGCAACCGAAATTAGTTTTATGAAGAAGATTCATGGCTGCACTTTTAAATTTCATCGCCGTGCGGATTCTTATTTACAAGTTTACGCTAATTAACTGTAGCAGCGATTAAAATGGATCAGAAGTTTTAAATGTGAAGGACGATGAACAAACGAATACCTTTCAACGGATAACGTGCCACGTTGGGGTAACAGGAGGACAAGCATCGTTTCGATTTGCAAATCAAATTTGTACCGCACAGATGCGGGAAGACAAGCCCCTCGCGTTTTATTAAGACGTATACATGCGTGACAAGCATCCGCACTTGATTACACTTCGCGTACCCGTGTGTAAGTCGACAGTTCAACAAATTCAACACGCTGGCCAACTTGTTCCAGAGAACGCGGTAGACCTATCGAATAAATGAATATTTTCTCGTACTTACGTAAGCTTCGACCGCGAACGGGACCAATGAACGACAATGAACAAGTCTACCGGAAAGATGATAATTAGTGGAGTATAAATATGCGGCCGGTGTCAATGTCGGTCGGTTAGTCCTCCCGACGCGACATTATCACGATCACGCAATCGTGAAAAACGTTTTCCCGATTGCCGACAAATTTCTATCGTTCCCAATATTTTCCCGGGAAAACTGGCAAGGCACTGAGAGGGTTAAAAACGTCGAAACTGTTACAATATACCGGAAATCAAGTTTTTACGCGCGCTGAAATTTTGATTCTCCGAGAAATCGATTAACGCAGCAATTGATTCTTTGTACATATGTATGTACGTCTTTACAGAAATTGGTCCCGTGTACAAGAGAAGTTTTATGCCACAATTACCGTGCGTATTTACAGTGGGCACGCAAATTATATTTCGTTCACATTTCAACGGGCTTATGGTGACCACTGGGAAGATCGAGAAAGCTTCTTCGCGTGGTGCACAGATACAAATTGATCGTTTCGGTGATTCATCGTTACGCGATGTCGCGTGCTGACTGACTCGATTAAGCTCATTGAAAACGGAGCAGTAACTCATGACTGCGGCCATATACGCAAACATATGAACCTCGAATCAAACAAATTACAGCGTATAACCGTTCCCTTCGCGCAATTCCCTGCCCAACATACTGTCGAGCACAGTGCCGTCGCTTTTCGTCGACCATTCTGTAACAGTAACAGTACACGTACATTGCGATTCACGGCTCGCGATACACACTCGAGAATCGCACTCATCCATAAACATCGACGTACTATAATTTCTTTTACCCAGAATCCGTCTTGAATCGCTTAACGTCCGAATCGAATCTTTAAACGTTCATTGCTTACACATCGACGTACATAATTACGACGTAGATTAATCGCCTTATACTCTAGCAACAGGAGTAAACGCGGATGAAGACGGTTCTCGAGGAGTCGAAATGCTTTAATCGATCGCCCAATTGCTCGCGGAAGAATATTACGTCAGGCTCGAATGTCGCAATAGAATGTACGCGTCGCGGCAGCTGTTAATTATTAATCAAATGAGCCGCCTTCGTCGTGGACGGTCCACAGCTTGATCCAGTTCCTCGATCGACGGTGATTACGCCACCGGCGATTTCAAGAACAAACTCGAAACGTTCGCTTCCACCGTTCCTCCCAGCGGGAAAGGGTAAACTTGCTAACTGACCGTCCAATCGAGACGGATGATTAATCGGGCGAATTAGCGACGCGACGAGCCTAATTTTTCTTCGGTTCCAGGGATTTCCAAGCATCGCCATTGGAAATACACCAGTGGCCGTTAAAATTTGATTAATTTCCGACGTTTCATCGCGTGTCACGAGCTTTTCTTTGCGGGCAACCTTTCGATTTATAAACGACTGCTACCGTAAAACGCTCAACGGTTTCGCGGCTGGGCCGACGTTTGTATTATGCGAATTCGTCACCCGGTTTCCCTGCGAGCTCGGTAAATAAATACGGCAGATGTTTGTCAGGGAGTCGGGAACTCGGGCCAACAAAATCATAATAGAATGTCACGGTTGCAAGGTGCACTATTCGAGGAGCTTTCGAGTTCGAGCGTTGCGTTCCGAAAACGCATTATGTACATACGTATTTCTCAAGAGCGAAAGGTATTATAGGCTTTGGGAAACAGCCGTGTTATCGTTAAGCGTGAAGAGAAGACCCTATGGACCGTTTGCGCACATCCTTCGACAATTTACATAAGTAATATTAATCCAGGAATTAGGCAGACGACGCAATAAAAGGCGACGTATAAATATAATTTATATAATTGTATATAAATGAGAGCCTGCCGCACCAAATTACCCCCGAATGCATTTCGATTATTCGTGTACAGTCCTGCGACGGAAGTAAGTACCTGTTCACCGGTGACTTCTTGATGTTCGTGCAAACAGGCAACGAAACGTTTCTGGTTGATCGCCAGGCGAACGATTCGCTTCTCCTTCGAGCACATTTTCCCCCCGAACAAGAACGTTCTCCGTCAAGAAGTTCCCCGGCGAGTTACGTTTACGTTGGCGAATTTTTTAGCCACGGCCTTCGTCCACGTGGCGAATTTCACCGGCAATGTATCGATCTAAATCTGACTCGACGCGCGTTCCGGGAATGCCGAATGATTTGTCGCAATCGTTTTGTTACGCGTATCGAATACACGACGCAAATAAATGCCATTTTATTAGTTGCCATCGCTCGCCACGCGGGATTGAACGGTGGTTTTTATGGCGGTGAGGAAATCTCATGGAAAATTTGCGTTTCTGCGGTCAACAGGGTATCGATTTCTGTGCTTTCATTAATAATTGCCGTATGCTGTCGAGAAATTGGAAAAATTGGTGCCAAATACGTTGAATAATTAAAGGCCAGACTTATTTAACACTTTGGTTGCCTTGCCCAAAGGTTGACGTGCATTGATAATTAACGCTTTTGACAAGAGGGAACTTTTAAGCTTGACAATATTCACGATATTATACTAGCTTGCAAATTAATATTTGAAGACAGGGTATTATTTATAGACACTGTATGTACGATCGTTCATAGTGTATAATGCAAGACGTGTAGTAAGAACAATTCTGAAAGACACTCCACCAGGCTATTTTGGAGGCCAAGTGTATCGACTGGTCAAGGACAAGCTTCCATCGACACTTTTGGCTACCGAAAACCCCTATCTAGCGGGTGTTGTATTTATGTATATATACATATACACTTGCAGGTCCTACGTATACAGATACTGTATGCGAGGCATATTTACCACCGTAATACGAGATGTACCTTTATGTCTTAAGCGAGATACACTCATGCCGGTTTCCCTTTCAACACAACATTCCTATGACTATCAGCTTACAGAATAGAGGGTTCATTCCACGATGACCCTAACCAACTAAAACGTTTTGTCCCGGGAATAGCGAACAAATTCGTCGGGCTTCCATATTTGGAACCGACGGTGACCATATGTGACCATAATTTACCAGACCCGAACGACCCGAAGGGTTAACACCTTAAATAGACACACTTTGGGTTGGAACAGTTATATAGGCTATATACGAAAAGTATACCGTACACTGAATGTGTATTATATACTGTATATAATAATCGTAATTTGTGTAGCTCCCGCGCCCCTATAGCAGCACGTATTTTCGATGGGTATATGTAATCGTCGCTGTACAGGAAGTTGTTTCAAGTTATCACGGCGGACAGGCCGCTTCGTTATTCGCTACTGTACAGATGAGTGAAACGGTAATGAAACGGAATTGTAAAACTCGAAAAGCGGAAAACGCCAGCCCTTTCGATATATAGACTGCACTAAAATAGATTCGGGACAAGCACTGGAGGCTTCGACTCGTTTTTCTTACGCGTCTCTCGTGCACAGTTGTGCGTTCAGTTTTTGTTGCGACCCAACGACCGTTGCTTTATGCTTCGTCGAAGCTGATTTTATGTACGCATTCGCTTCGAGTTTCGTTTTACTCACTATCAGAGCACGTGTAATACCGATCCTATCTATAGTTACATATATAACGCATGCATATGAGCATATACACGTACATAAATACCTCGGCGTCGCGTCCGTTGGCCATCAGCGCATGTCACTCTTCAAAGTTTGAAAAATAAGCAAAGGAACGCCGTTTCGATGTTTCACGACGCAACATTTCGCGGAAAATCCATTTCATAACGGGAATCACTATGAAAACCGACAATGAGCGTTTTGCCTCTTGTTCGCGAAACAAAAAAATGATGGCAGACCGCGTGAAATATTTTTCAAACGTACTCGAAGCAGAGAGAATCATCCATCAACATATGAATGTCGATAGAGAGGACGCCAGTGTGCGTGACTACGGCGTGCAGGATTTTATCCCAATAGTTTGAAACAATTGTCGTGGAACTTTGAGACGCCGGGTATTGATTAACAGCATGCAAGCCTAAGCGGTAAACGTTTCGTGGCCACCGGTGTCATTACACGATCGCAACGTACTTACACCGTTACCAACGCAAGGCCTCTATCGTAAAAATTAAAATGGCCACAGCATTAGTCACCGATACACATAAGCTTGTTAAATAAAGCAACGAATCTCGACGAACCGTAACAATTAGCACGAAAAATTCTACCGAAACGGGCGTGAATGCTGTGAGAACTTCCTAGGCTTCGAAAGCTTTCTATCCGTGAAACGTGGTACGCGATGAAATTGATCGAGGTGAATGAAAAATCGAAATAATGTTTACATACCCTTGTTGGAGATCGATACGTGCCGAGCCGTTCCTCGAGGTAGCGTGGCCGTCGTGCCTTAAATCAACAATATATAGGCGGTTTACCGGTAATTTGTTTGCTGCTTTTAACTACAGGAACGTGTAGTCATTGTTTTCAGGTGACGACACCGCGTTGCTCGAGGAGCGAGTGGAACCTCTGTGTAACGATTCTTCTTTTTTTTTTTATTTCACCGGCTCGCACACGTTCGCGCAGCAAACGTACAACAATCGTGCTCCCGAAAGCACCGTCACCGGCAGACTGTTCGTAACTGCTCGGTCGAGCCTCTCTCTGGACGTCGTTCACGACTTCCCTGGGGAAACGTTACTCGGTCTTTCTTCAACGCGACGACCGGTAGACGCGACGGATCAAGAATAAGCGGGACAGAGAGAAAGAAAAGGAAAGAACTAAACGGAATCAAATTTCTACGCCGACCAATCATGGCGCTCCGCTGCGTAGAGCGCGAAAACCTGTAAACCGGCATCCCTTTAAACCTGTGCTTCCATTGTACGAAGCGTCGACTGCGAAAGATTAACAATAAGTGTTATTTAATTACAGTTTCTTTCTGCTGGTAGATTTTATACACGTTTCATTCGTACCATTGTATTTTATTGCTGTCTACGCGAATGATCCGTTCTACCAAATTGAAACGGTGAATGTTCTAGAAGGAACTATGCACTTTGAAACATTCGAACGACAAAATAAATAAATGAAATCAATGAACCGTCCTTCCCGTAATATCTGTCCTGCTTGTTCAATTATTATGTAAGATAAAGTCATTGAACGCGGTCGAAGTTGTGCATGCAGCCGGTATAAGAACATTGATTTAATTTACGAGGTACTCGCAAGTTTCTTTCAAACGCGTTCGTGAATGAAAAGTTCTGCTCGTGGCGGAAAACTTGTCTGAAGCAAATGAGACACTATAAACACTTTAATTTGAAGTGAAAATTTCGCAATTGCCTCCAACGAGCTACGCACGGCGATCGTTTCTCAAGGAGTAAGAAGGGGGAGCGTTAAATAGTCAAGCTCGTTGCAAAAAATGTACATTACGTTTATTGATGGTAGCTCGCGAAGCTCCTCGTGAATATCGAGTGGATTACAAAGAGGCGCTTGGTTTAAAGGGTCGAGTAACTTACGTCACAACAAGTGATATACGCACCATGCACGACCTTTCGCAAGGACTCGAATCGTGCGGCTTTCGTTTGTTGCTGAACTTACGTTTTTTTTTTTTGTTTTTTTATTTCAAATAAGGAAAAGTCCACTAAGGACTATAGAAATTGCTACGACGTGCCTAACGTTTTGCGTGGCTTCGATTCCTCGCGTTTATCCTTTTCTCCTATCGTCCCCCGCTCGTCTCGATCGAAGAGACAAAGAGGGATAAAAATAGGCTAGTACCGGGAATAGGGGGTGGATACACGAAATATTAATATTTTCGTCCGACTGATATAGGCAAAATGCTACGGGTTGGTAAGGACAGTGACCTTTATATTATTACTCTGTGGTAATATTCATATATACATATATATATTATATATACATATAATATATATATATATATTTCAACATACAAACTATATCGTACCTTAGTAACTTCTAACGCAATGGGTACAGGGGTAATATTTACACAGCCTACGACCATTTGACACGGTCCAGGATTACGCGAATATATATCGTTTCAAATATATCGTTTCAAAGAGGTCCTGGGTCTGACAATCGGCTGGCCTCTTTGTTCTGGGTCGAACGTGATTATACGCGATCGTTAACGGCGTGACAAGTATTTTCACATTCCTATCAACTAGTTATCAACATTTATACATAATACAACCAAGTTCCTCGCACGCATGCACTCTCAGCCCCACTCGTAGGATTGCGTAACGTGTTCGCCCATTCCGTTTGATCCTGCGATAATTCTGATCGCGGTGATCCGTGGATCGTACGTACATGTGTTCCGCTGTTTATACGTATATATATATATGAAACAAATCACCACGCGAATCTACTATACTATAGCTGTCAATGAAAATATTTCGCACGCGCATTCGCTCGCTCAGTTATTGGCCCGATATAAAACGTTATCGCGCGGGAAAAAATTGTTAAATAAACGATGCGTAGTTAACGAACGAACCGGCCGAGTATAAAGAGTACGATTTCGATTTGCAGCTGAAAAAAAAATCGTGGGAGAACGTGGGAGAAGGGAAACAATTTTATCTCGAAACTTTCGTTTCGAGCTGTTCTGTTTCTTTTTCGACAGTACCGAATAAAATGATTTCTGACGCTGCACATTCCTACCGTGTTCGAGGTGCACCGCTGTGTTTCAAATTTTTTTTGCGCTCGAAGAAACGATTCGGCTCGTTCAACATTCCGAGAATCTCACCGGTCGGATACTATCTGAATAAAACGCCGGTAAGTCGATGAATGATTACGTGGAATATTCGTTCTTATCGCGAACGTTTCTTCGCGCGCAAAAGCGCATAGGGACGCAAGGTGACATGGCACGATACCTTAATCATTTAAAACAAAAACAAAAAAAAAGAAGAAGAAAAGAAGTAGCAACGGATCGTAAACACCACGCTTGAAACCCTTTGCAATTGAGACGTTTTACATTTTTCCACTGCCGTGCGACATACCTGTTAATTACTGATTCGTTAACTTTCCGTCAACTTTAATGCGGAAACGAACGAAACAAAACGTTTCTCAGCGATATATTTTTCTTCACTCGCATCGTACCGTAATGGAATTCGAAAATTCTATCTGCCGACAGGTATACGATAAGTTTGCGAAATGTAAGACGCGTCGAAGAAAGGGATTCTAATTAGCCTGTTTCTATACGTATTTACAAGACGCCTTTAAATGGACGCCCGGGGGTCTGGGGATAATTATTATAATTCGCGAATTACGCGCATCGCGCTAACGAGGCTGTCGTCGACGATCGCAATCGTACGTCAATTAAACGACCTCCAACTCTCCGAGGCTCGTACTCAAACCAACCATTAACGTCGTATTTACGATAGACACGCGTTTGTGCGATTAGCTCTTTCCTTTGTCCGATACAATAAATTGTTTATGTCCACTGGCTTGAATTACCTTTGCGTTTCAAGCTTTCGATTAATTCGAAGCACACATACGATACTGCTCTGAACAGAGACGTTCCACAAGCTACTGATCGATTGAAAAAGTAGGCCTTAGTCTTGTTTCTCCCATGGAATTTCACCCTTTCAAAGAAATTACTAGCATGCCATTAGCAACGCTGCTCGATTCTCGTGTAACGTGCCAACAAGTGTACGCAAGTCAACGGCAGTAAAAGAAGGTACATATATTGATACGTATAAGAGCGACGATTAATATCGACATAATCCGTTAGATGAAAATTTCTGTTAAATCGTGTGCGTCCATTTTTATGCAAGGTTTAATACGAGCCTCTTGACGATTCAAGAACGAAAAAAAAAGAAGGAAAATTACAATTGACAAGCTTGTGGCGTCTAAATCGCGACGTGTTTCGCACAACAGTCCGGCGCACAATATTCCCGAGTACGTCGTATGTCGTTACATTAAAATAAGAATACAAAACTATAAAACTATCAACAAATGTACACATTAATAGAAAAGAGTCACGAGGATAATAAAACTCTAAGCGAAGGTACAAGGATGCGATCGACTTTCGGAATCGGATTGGAATTTCACGATTAGCGAGCACAATATTTCGCTCGCTGCCGTTGAACGGCGAACATTTCTCCGGGTTACAAACGTTCCCATCCGAAGGAAAGATATAAATGTAGAGATGGTTCAATGTAAAGGAATTTTGTAACGATTAAACAACCATTTCCATCTCTTCATCCAACGTGCGAGAGTGAAGATACAAGAACGAGCAATAAAAAGGAAACAAACGATACCGATAATTATTTACTCGAGCAATTCCAAAACGCCGAAAGTCGTCCGCCCCGATTGCGTTGTCGGTTCTACATAGTTTGAGCTCCGGTCGAGAGGACCAATTTGTCGTCGAGAACGCTGATTGTGCACGAAGAAGTAGAAAAAGAAGTTGAAGTATGTGTCGCCGATGTTCATAGTTCGAGGGTAACATTTTCTATATTGACTAAAGCCAGAAACCGCAGAGTAAGACGCATCGACCAGCTGCGTACCTATTTATGCTATTGCATTTCTTTCTTCATTTCCTTTCTTTCGTTTCACGTTCCTTAAATATCATCCATAAGAATCGTTCTAAATATCTTTTCCCTCGAATATATCGCAGTTTGTCGTACGCGACCTAACACCCTGAGATACGGTTTCGACTTAACGTGATTACGGAAATAATTAGCCAAGTAATCGGGTTTCCGGTATGGTTTCGAAAGTGTACTCCACTCCGGCACGCAATAAATTGTACAGTAACGTTACAAAATTAAAGCATACATATGTGTGTCGTTTCGCATACGTTGTCGCTGTGTATTAACAAAAAAAAACAAAACAAAAAACAAGGTGAATATTTCGCGCACACCGGTATGAAAAAGAAACGTACGCCTTCAGAATAAATAGACGAGCTCGTTGCGCGCTGCAGAATATAATTGTAAATAGTCTAACGTATAAAATTGAGGTGTTGTGCGCGTTGCAGCTAAATACGATCAAACTCCTGGACGATTCGGAATCGGTTCGGTTACGTTTCCAAGTCGACTCGCATGGAAATCGTTTCGCCACACCAGCAACGTAGAAATTGTCTCGAACGAAATTCCATCGAACTGAACAGCCAGAGCGATAGCCAACTGCAATATGCTTGTACAGCAACGATATAGATTAGAAAAAATGTCGACAGTTAAAACTCTTTACGTTGCAATAGTATAATTACGTTAGCTAATCGTTACTTTATGTAGTAAAAAATCGTCAGGCTATACGAGTCTACGATGAAGTGTATCAAATTCTTTTTTTTTTTTCCTTTCACTTTTTCTAATAGACATCAGATAGCTGTATATAATAGTTGTACGAAGTTTGCGGAATAATCGATTACGACACCAGTTAATGTTACGTCTCCGTTAAAATAACTTCCTCCATTTTTCATGTGTAAAAAAGCTCACTACCGTTCTGATGTCGTTGATAAATAATGAATCGTGCTGTTCCTTACGTTCACGTTCAGGTAATACGATGTATAGAAGCACGATTTTTTTTTGCAGAAACAGCTTAGTCGAGCCTGAGCTGTATATATATATATATATGTATATATTTGTCGCGGCAGTCTAAAATACGAAGGTATTCAAGATTATTTTGGCGCACTTTTTTGCCCCTTCGTCGTGGTTAGTTCGTTGGTAGAATACGTGAAGTTACGTAATATCATTAATCTATAGAGATCAATAATGCGCTGGGCGCATATCGTGTAAATGTTTTCAACGCTTACGTGGAATTATCCGTCCTCGATATATTTCGCGAATCAGTTCTCTTCTTCAGCCAAAGAAGAGTCGAGTTAAAAGAAATCTGTTACATCGTCTATGAATTCTCGAGTACACGGTCAGTGATTGTTCTACGTAATTTCTCTCCAATAAAATGAAAGATTCAAAATGTAAAATACGGCAAGCCTTCTTCCCTCTCTCAATACGTTAACGCGATGAACGATTCGAATACGCGCGTTCCCTTCCGAACCGAATAATATAAACTGTTTAGGGACGACGACGTTCGCGTTAAAGACACGTAGAGTCCTCGAAACATAATGCAGCTTCTTCTCCACAGAGAGATCGTTCCCCCCGAGGAGGGATGAAAGTTCGAAATGCAGCTCGCGACTTCGCGTCGAGTGTACCTGTGCGCCGACACGGGAATAGAGGCAACGTAACTGGGAACTATGATACCAACCACGCGTCGTTCAATATATAACGCACCCTCCGCGTCCTGCGATATCGCTCACATATTGTATGCCACATAAATAGGGTCGAGTTGGTCCGCCAGGAAACCGTCGCGCAAGTGCATTCGTTGCTTCTCGCCACGCGAATTTATTGGTACCACACCGGGGTCTACTACAACCACCACGCCGACTACCAGGTGATGCTCCTCGAGAACGGCGCTAGTTACCAGCGCCACGAGATCTAGAGCTTCGCTTTCGCTTCCATCGAGCTCCACCACCACCACTAAGAGGTTGGTCCACGTAAATACGGCGCTGTGAATAGTGAAAATATTTCTGGTTTATAGTAGACACGCGGAAGTGCTCGTCGATTGATCTCATTCTGTATTTCGATTCACTTACCATTCTGCTATTTTCTTGTGACACCTCATTACGCTATTCTCGATGTCGATCGGATGGTATCGCATGCCTCTGAGTAAAATAGCTTCGTCGAGGGCGCCAACTACGAACACGGCGTCGTGTAATTCTGCGTCACCAGGAACTAGGTCTGCCTCGGTCGATGTGTCGCCGGGAATGTCGCTGATAACCGACTGCTGAACGCTCTCGGTACGTCTTAAGAAGCCGAGGTAGCCGGTTCTGGCGTAAACTTCGTTCGTGTTCCCCGTCACGAGGCGGGCGTTAAAGTGGTCCGCGTAATCGCTCTCGTCGCCGTATATCGTGAAGTAGCCGCTGGCATTGTGAGCCGACTGCACCCAAATCTCGCCCAAATGAGAGTCCCCGCATTGTCCCTTTGTTTCTGGATTGGCAATGATTACTTTCACCCCGGGGAGTAGCTTTCCCGACTCCATCAGGCACAAGGAGTGCGGGCTACCCCTTTCGACCAAAGACACTCGATCGTTGCGCAACGCACGGAGATCGACGTACACTGTAGAAGGTTCTGGACTGGATGCTCCCTATTTGTATATAGAACGTCGTTTAGCACAAGGTAAGAAGAACATGAAAACAATTGCGAAGGTAATACTTGTGATGCAAACCTGCAGGCAAATAGCCGTGTTTACTCGACATCCAAAGGAGGTGGAAACGGCACGCGGACTCAATCCCAGAGCGGAGAAGAGTTTGCTGAAGCTGGTGGTAAGGGCGATTCGCGGCCTCTCTTCGGCAACGACCACGCAGGTTCTGACGCAAGCTAAACTGACGCCCCTCGCTTTCAGAGCGTGAACAGATGAGCCGAGACCCTTTGTGCAGAGCTCCATCACGCCGTAAGAACAAAACGTGTCCCGTACCCTGGACTGACTAACCGCCGACAGCCACAACGCTGGATTGGCCTCCACCTACAAAGAGTAACGTTTAAAAACTTTTCCTTCGGTTCCCGCCTTCGCCTGGGTCGCCTAATGGGAACGAACCTCCGACGGCGGTATAAGTATGGAATGGTGACCGCTGTATATACTGCTCAAGCACCACAAGGCGAATCCCAATCCAGAATAAGGATCCAAGCACAAAGCGATGTGCCTGGATGGATATAATTCGCAGGCAAGTTTCATGGCACGGCACAGGGACGTCACGGCCGCGTGAGACATTTTAATTCCCGCGAGCATGCCCGTCGTCGAAACACTGAAGTCCAAGTAAGCCAACATCTCTGCCGTGGGCGCTCGATACATAACGGGTAGCTTCTTCTTTGGCATGTCGTCCATATCGAGAATCGTTGGCCAACTTTTAAAGTCGACAACATTGTTCGCTTCCTGTACGGTGCACATCAGACGTGACAGTTAATTACACGGGAGAGAAACGATTTAACGCTTTAACCGCATTTACAAATGTCTGGGGCGTATGTGGTGCTAATTTTGTTAAACAGCATGGGAGAAGCGAAACTCGGTTAACGAGATACGCAATAGTTCGGCAGTTAAAGAGTTCAGGGTGTCAGTTTAATTGTTTAAGGGCGGTGGAAGTGTGACATGTCGATGTACCTTTGTTTTCAGCAGTTTCAGGATATTTTGATTCGTGAGCACGAGCACAGACTTACTGACGTCCACGATCATGCGAACGGTTGGTAAAGTGGTTTGGAGGTTTTGCGGGTGGGGTGGCCTAATCGTAACTGGCACGGCCCCAACATACAGGCAACCATAAAACGCGCATATCAAGTCTGTACCGGGAGGAAATATTAATGCCACGTGGTCGCCGGTATTGATTCTCCCCCGGTCCAACAACAGATTCCCGATTCGCTCGGCTTTCTTGTGCAGCTGCGAGCAAGACAAGGATGTCGCCACGGCTCCCTTCGCGTTCAACGACGTGAAAATTACGTGGTCAGACGTGCTGACGGCGCGCCATCGTAGGATCTCCGAGATGAACTGATACTGAAATTCAGTGCACGAAAGGTAAACCACAGAATGAGATTGGAGGGGAATCTTTTCATACAGGTACCATTGTCTTTCGCTAAGAAAAGGTGAAAGAAATGTGTACCGGATACAAACCTTCTTAGCATTATCGCTGTCCTCGTCCAGGACTCCCATGTCTCGTCCTTGAGCCGAGGCCAGTCTATTACCCTGAACAATGTTGCCCACCATGACACTGGCCGGTCCAACGTCTGCAACAGAATCCCCCGCTACACGCCCCCGCACCATTCCGTTAGTAAACCAACACAAACACTCAACTCAATAATGAGTAGCTCACACACTCTCCCCTGACTGAGGCCGCGAAATCAAAGGTATTTGGTTCGTGAACTGGTTCGTTATTCTAGAAACGTGATTAACACACGTCCTTTATAGGCGTGCACCAAGCATTCCATGGACTGTGCATACTTAACGAACAAAATAATTCGGTGCTCGTTTGAGAGAGAAAAAAAAAATGTACGACGGCGTAGCGATGTGAAATCGAATCGAAAGCATTCGCGTAAACGGATCGATGCGGTTGTTGTACGGTTCGCTGCTTTTCTACTTCGCGCGACTGATAAATTAATCGTATGTGCACATACGTATAGAATCTCACATCGCTAGAAACGATTTGTCTATGGGATTAGACAATCTACAGGGTGGAATTCGGAACTCAGCCAAAAGAAAGAAGGGCAAAAATACTAGAACATGCTAAGCATTAAATATCTCGGGTATTGGGTGGGTTAACAGTACATGATATGTAGCAAGAGACAGTTATATACTTTGTACATTTGTGCCAAGTTACCAAAGCCTACTGATGTACTTTGTAAGAAAGCGAAAGTGTTACGTCCCATCGCGTCAACGAGAAACTTCAAACAGAGCAAAGTCCGTGATCGCGAGTGAATCGTAAACTGCTCATTCATTCTCCCATTAATCATACTCAAGTACATCCAAGCGAAACGATCCAACAAATTGGTAGACTCTTCGATGATATCGCTTCATACATTTTTCTGTCTGCTATCCGACTTTCAAGCTGCAAATGTTCCTCTTACCAATTTCGTGGATCTTCGCTTAAATAATGATACAGGAAAATAAAAAACGAGGTAATGTTACATCGACATAAAAAAAAGAGAATTATGTGTGTGTATATACGTCTTTGTACTTGCTCACATTCATGTAATTCATTAGATAGTCCGTATTTTTAATCGACACCTGGTTCGGGGATAGTACTCACAGGTGAATGTGCAACCGCTTACCTGAATGGACCTCGCGTGGTTTCGGTAGATTGGTAACGCAAGTGTGCGGACAAAGAAGGACATTAGCCGGGTGTAGGGTACCCTCTAGAAAACGTCGCTTCGTTTCCGACAGATGAATTCCGCCCAGCGGTGTTTTCGGGAGGTAGTTTGGCGGGACTAAAGCCAGACAGTATATTCCCACAGCGTGAATGGAATCCACCGCCTGGAGTACACGCGACATCCACTGGAAACTCTGGGGAAATGAAAATCGTGCGTGCATTAATATAAATGTCGATCAGGGGCTACCCATTCGAATGTGTCCGGTTGTCCCAAAAGTTTCTTTCGGCTTCATACTAGATATTAACTGCAAACAATTTCACGAAGAGTACAATATTTCTAAACGATGTACGATACGTTCTTTTTCATCATTCTCCATGACCCGTCCGGAAGCATCGTGCTATCATGTTTTAACATTTTAATTTAATTTAATTTAATTGTTTAAGGTCGCATACACCTTTGTGGTTATTAGCGACCACTGTCATTACCTTAGTTTTTTCCTTTGTTATGAAATTCGGGGGGAGCTTTTTTCTTTTTATGTTACTGCAAAATATTGATCAACATGATCTTTATCTCATTTAAAGAGTTGGCTTTTTTATGACAAATAGGACTTCACAAGAAGTAAATAAGTAATAATCGGAAAGACAAGAATTGGGGCTAGAATATTCCAAATCTGATCCAAATGCCTTCCCTGCTTTTCCATCTTTCGATACACGCAGAACGGCACTGAGACTATCGAATCAACCGACATTACACTATTGGCAAGCTTCAAAATAATTGAGTGCCCTAATATCAACGAAAAATGGATCGGTCAGTGTGCTTGACTAAACGTTGCTCAACAAAACCGAGCAGTCGAACAGTGAGAGAAACTTTTGGGACAGCCTAATACATCACTGAAAACGTACCTCTTCCTCGCTGCAATCGGGTCGCTGTTCGGCGACGACGCATATTCGTTCGTCCCTCAGAACGCGCACGCTGAACACGGCTATTCTACCGCGATAAATAAACTTCATGGGTTCGACGGCCAGAACTGTGGCGATGATATCGTCCGCGTTGTGCTTCCTTCCAGTGACCGTCATGAGGCCGTCGCGCGATCCACAAACGAACACAAGACCGCCGGGACCCAGGAAGCCGAGCAAACCAGAACGGGTGTACTCCACGTCGCCTAGTGGGCTTCCGTCGGCTTGGAGCGGGGAAACTTTGAACGTATTATTCGTCAGTCCCTGCAAGCCCCAGTACTGGTTCCCGGTAGATGAACTGTGCACACAGATCTCGCCCACTTCGTCTGTCTTGCATATGAACGGCTGTCCCTCCATTTTTATCACAACTACGATACCTGGCGAGAAGAAACGTTTAGCATATAAACAAGGAAAGCATGGGCAGAATTCCTCTCGTTAGGCTGATACTTACTTCCCGGCATTACTTGACCGCAGTCCTGCAGCGTTAGAGAAGTGAGAGAATTTTCTTGATCGACCCGGACGACCCCGTAGCTCAGGCCAGACATGGAGAGCACCCCTCGTCCGGTGGCGTTCACACCGGCACGCCCTGGTCTTCTGACGGAAACGGTGAGGGCTTCGCTGGACGACGCACACGGGCAGACAGCGTCGGGTCTTAAGCCTTTCGATTGAAACACTGAGAGAAATTGGTCGCAGGAGGAGAGGGACCATGGATTGGCGCCGTCAGCGACCAGCAACAGCCTCAGCGAGGATAAAGAGATGTCTTTGTGGTCTTTCGTAGCCAGAAGACCCCAGTGAAGGTCCCGCGACTTCACCACGGCTACGCTGGCGCGATGTTTCGTGATCATCTGCATCCAACTTGCTGGATTGACTTTCATCAGAGCGTACGGGATAAAAATGACGTGCATCCCGTTCAGGACGCTCGTGAGGGTGCTGTGCCACAGGCCAACCTCCCGTTTGAAGTCCAAAACGCACACGGCGTTTTCTCCTTCCGTGTAGCCGCACGCTTGCGTCAGAGCCCGGCAATGCGTCAGCATCGCCGATCTGGTCACCGTCACACCCATCACCGACCCATCCTTGTCCGTGGTGTACTCTATGTACGCCGGGGTGTCGTCTGTCAATCGCGGCGGCGGCAGCCAATCTTTCGGCGTTTTTCCCAAGTGCTCCGTGACGAACCAGTGAAGCTTTGGCCAACCTTTGAAAGCGACCACCTCACCGGCCGCGGTCTTCGGGAGGCCTTTCAAACAAGCTTCGCTGGTTAATGCGACCTAGAAATCGTTTCAACAATCGCACCATTTCGTTCAAGATTACGAACCGGTACGCGATTCGGCGAATGAATATTGTCCGCGCCATAAGTTACCTGAATTCCGCAGCTACCCAAGAGGAAACCTATTTGCTGCGATCCTGCGTCCCTGCGGGTTAGAGGGACCTCGATCGGTACAGGTACGATGCCGGCCTGGAGGCAACCGTAGAAGGCGCACATAAAGCTTATCGGGTCGTTGTTGGGATAGACCAGGGCGATTCGATCGCCGGGTTTCAGACAGCAATCACCGCCACGACTCAGAGCCTTGTTCAACAGCGTGTAGGCGATTTTATGCGAGCGACTCAGTAGTTTCCCGTACGTCAGCGTCACGCAGAGCTTGCCGTTCGGGTCGAGGACGGTCGCCACCGGTGCCTTGTACGACGCCGATCCGTACCTGAAGAACAATTCGCGAGAAGCTCCTACAGTTTTCCACCTTCGATGGGCACAGAATCGTCGATTAGTCGAAAACGTCTGATCGCTCACCTCTGTATAGCCGCCTCGAGCGACCTGGGCAAACCTGCCGCCACCGACGATTGCTCGCCGACGGCGGAGGTCATCGAGCCCCCCTCGGGTTTCGGTGCATTCGGGTCCTTCGGGTTGGCCGCGATCTCCAGCTCGATGTCGTCGTCCTCGTAGAACTCGGGCAACGGCCGTCGCTTCGGCCGTTTCAACGTGTTGAGCAGCTGCTGAATCTTCGCGGACACCTTCCAGCGACCGGTTGTCCCGGTGTTGTTCTGATCCTCGACGACGTGGTAACGATTCACTCGATCGGCGCCCGGTCGTCTGGTCGACTGCTGGGCCGCCGGCGTATTACTCGTGTGCGTCACATCCGGGGGCTGGATGTTGCAATAGGCGTGGGGCGTGTACTCCGCGATATCGGTGATGTCCGCACCAGGAGGCCTCCTGGCCGGTGGTCTCGGTGGTGGCGGCGTGTCCCGTGCCGAACCGGTGCTGCTGGTGTCCGACAGTCCTGTGCCTAAAATTCCCGCGTGGATCACTGCGAGCAGTTCGATCAGCTCTCTCTCTATCTCTCCAGCTCTCGCACACACAAACACACGCACATTCTCTCTCGACGGCGCACAGTGGTCCGGATTGGGGTTAAGTGTGTGACTTTGCCTTATAACTTTTTCGTAAAAGGTATAAACGCGAAACTTGGACTGGACAATGTAGTAATGTAAATTTAAGGATTGGTTAAGAAAAAATACATCAATGTTATTTTTTGATTATTATTTATAATAATAATTATTATTATCATTTTGAATCATTTAATTATTAATTGGAGCGCTTCGGGATCTAATTCCTTAAATTTTTTGGTACATTATTTTATTGGTATTGTATCGGTTCTGGAACTTTTTCTACTATTTCTTACTCTAATTTGCTTGAAGTCTTTATGGAGAGCTTCAAGGGCTTCCTCCGAGAGTTGGCCTATTGGCAATAACGCATGTTGAATAATATCTGGTCCATGCATTAATAACTTATGGACAGAACGTGGCATATAGTACCAACTATACTTTTCCACGAAAGACGCGATGACGCGCCCAACTTTAAAAAATCATAATTTGGCTAGGGGGACGAGGGGGGAATCGATTTTTTCACAGTTATTTAGAGGAAGGTGTCCGGAATATATTCCAATTTGCTAAATTGCGGGATCCTTTGGGACTTGCAAGATATTTCTTGTCAAACGCAAGACATTTGAAGAATTTGTAATGGTTCATTCGACAGTATTTTATAATAAACTTTACATGGTAATTATTAAATCGAGGAGTGAATTTATATCACGGAAGAATGCCCTTTACTGCAAAAAAAGAATGAACTAAATACATGTAGAATTCTGACCTCCATACCCAAAAGAATAATACGCGATTTTTCGATGAAAACACTGTCCTTAGAAAGTCCAACTTTAAGTTGTCATTTCTACTAAAAAATGGCATTAAATTATGCAAATGTTTTCATTTTTGAGACTGGTGGACATTTAGGAAGTAGTCTATATATTCGAAAAATATCAATATGTGTAAGTTCATTTTTTGGTCATATGGCACACTTAACCTCAATCCGGACCACCGTGCGGCGCTACGCAAGCCACGCTACGAAGCAGCTTCGCCGTGTCAAGCTGACCCGGGGAATCTCGACAAGGGATTCGCATTAACCGCGCGGTATCCAAACGGCTAATGCTGAATGGAGAAGTCGCGTAACCAGTTCCATCATTTGCCGGGCGCAAATAGATAACCGATCGAACCGGCCAGGCGAACGAACTTGGATGATTTATCGCGGTGTCGGGAGGGGCAGGCAGGGAGAAACAATGAGATTGTTGGTATATACCCGTTGGACCACCGGCGCCGGGACTCTCCTCGGTGACCACGCTGTCCTCGTCGCTGCTCGACTCGCCGCTGTCGCGACGCTCCCGGTCGGGACTCCTGGCCATCACGGAGGTTCTCTTCGACGGCATCGGTAACGACGGCTTCGGGCGACCCTGCATCGCTGCCAGGGCTTGTTGCACCGCCTCCTGGCGCACCTCTGTGCATTCAGAGTCGAATGATCATCAACTAAACAACCCTTCGAATCTTTTGGATATATCGAGACTGTTATTAGCGCTACAGTAAAGGACACGCGAAAAATTTCGCCGGATACTTCGATGTTCCGGGCTGGAACGTACACATAGATACTTCATTTATCTTGATACCTAGCAGAAATTCTACGGATTGTTTCGCGGCGAAGGAATTCTGTAAATGTTCGGTTTGCGCGTCGAGGCTCGCCTTCCACCCGGGGTAATTTATTCCGGGTGTTTTTCAGGACGCTCGGCGTGTCGAATTATCTTATTTCCATCGCTGCGACTGTGTGCACTCTATCGTGCAACCCGCGCAATCGGCTTCGCGTAACAAACCACCGTCCCGATGTTGCACGATGTCGTAATAACGATACAAATATACCTCGACCGGAAATGCAGCGAATCGCCGACCGAATCAGCTCGTCTCTATAACTCTTTAGTCGTTGGTCTATATTCCGATCGTCGCCTACGTATCGGAGCGACTATTGTAGTCCAACCTGTTCAAAATATTTTCCCCGACGGTGAGTTTCAAATTAGCGAGTGGACGCGTCGACGAAGACGGACAAGAATGAAGAATTCATTTGGAAAATATGCAACACCCGTATGCTGGTCTAGATTGCAAAAATTTTGCATCTTATAACTGTTTCTGCCAAGAGGTGTCGAGAAACACTTTTCCAGTTTTTGTCTTTAACACTAAACGTACCAGGCGGGGTCAAATGGCACCTTTGAAAATTGACTTTAAATTAAAAAAAAGTATACTTAGTTTACTTAGTATACTTTTATTTCATAAGGGGTGAAATGACTCCTTATGGTAAGAATAGGTATGTGTAAAATACCGCTACGTTTAGTGTTAACACTAGAACTACCAAAGGGGGCTAAAATGACTTGATTCAGATTTCTTGCCTTAGAATTATTAATATATAGGTATCGTTGTGGCAATTTACGATGAGTTTGAATAAGACAGAATGACAATTATATATCTCTATTTAATGTCCATTGAACGACTTTCGTGTTCATAATCTACCCAACCTATGCTACCTGAATATGTAATACCAAAATGTATCGGTAGTTCTAGTGTTAAACTATTCTCTATGTATAATCATTTGTCCACGACTAATTTGATGACTTAAATAAATTCGGCGATATAATTTTCCTCTAGCTCATCCTGGATCGAAAAATATTCACATGGTATTCCAATTTCCACCATGCGGTGTCCTTTGACACCTTAACAAATTAAAGTGTCATAACAAATTCTAATTCTAAACCATTTTAATCATATCAATCTATCTATAAATTAAACCTTAACGCTAAACCTACCGAAACTTCTTGTATACCTATTCCTACCGTGCCCGGTCAAAATGTCCTTGAAAAAAAGTGACTGTTTTTTTATAACTAAACGTAGATAATAGTCAATTTGTTACTGAACGAATTAATAAATGAACAGCTTTCGTAAAATGACGGCATGAAACGCAGCGTTTCAATCTATTCCTCATTTGTTCTCACGCAATTAGGATACACGCTACCAGACATTCCATGGCGACAGTCGCTCACGTTCACATCTTTCACACCTTGGAACCATTCTAAACGGTCACGCAGCACTTTGAATCCCACAATATAAAATTCTCTTCCCTTCGTACTGATTGTCTACGTTTAGAAGAGTAAATACCGTATTTTCCCGACCGGTGAAATAGACCGGCCGCAGTAGGTAGGACTGGCTACATACATATCTCAAAAACAACAAAATAAGACGAGAAGCAAATACTGAAAAATACATTGCACGCACATTCGAAGAAAATCCATGAAGTTTGACAGCGACGCAACAACGTTTACATACGAAAAGGTTGTACTAAAGTTCGAAAACGGTCAATCTGACCGGTGGTGGTAGGTTTATAGCGTTAAGGTAATCAATCAGAGCATCCAGAAGTGTTCACCCATGCATATAGCCCTACGACATTAATAAAATCTGCACCGTTTTGTGCACCGTGCACACTTTCCTTTCGAATGCCGCCGTATTGCGAAAGGGGCTTCCCCGAAGCCTGTTTGCAAAGCGCTCGCGAGCGTTCCTCGGTACGAGCAAGCGACTTATCTATCGTGCACTGTGCCCCGGCGTCCTCTTCGACCGGTAACGGTGCACCAGCTGCGAGATTACTCGTGTGCTGACCGAGCTTCGCTCTGCCCCTAGATAAATGAAGTTTCTATGCGGAGGTCTGGCCGCGGAAGAACCGTTCGATTTTCGTTCCGTACCGACGAGCACCGTCGAGAGAGACCAGCTTAGACCCTGCGAGCATCCGAAAAGCTCGTACGACTTGGACGCTCGCGCGTAACTCTGCGCTGCGCTAACGGCATCCGAGAATGCTCGCAAAATTGCTGCCCGCGATTGTCTGTCGCGCGTGCGCGAGGCCCGTGAGAATAGTCTGGTGTCTAGCGACCACTCGTTTCGCGACTTGCTTAAAACTAACCGCACGTACGCAGCGTTCGGGCGCAGGAAATGCTTTATCAGAGCAGAGACCACTCGCGCCGAAAGCGCATTCCTTGCGGTCGCGAAGCATGTTTCCGTGTGCCGAGCTAATCGAGCTTGATGCGTCACGATTATCCGGCCGCGGGTGACAATTTTCAAGCGTGTCCACTGTAGCACATTCTAAAGACTCTTGTGTTCACCGGTGGTAATCATGTCTGAGTTACCGCGCGACGCGCCTTCGATCAACCGGCGGACAAAAAGGGAGGCAACATTTCTCGAACGTGTGAGCGGCGTTTCGCAAGGCGACAGATCATAATGTGGCGCCGCGCATTTCTGGGAAATGGCAGCGCAGGATTTTATTGATCGAAAGCCTGTCGCGTCCAGTTTCTACGGTTGCTGGATTAACCCTTGCGACGACGGCCCCGTTGCTAATTCTTCCGTAAAGTTTGAACATCTCCAGGTGAGGCGAGGCTACGCCGTGTGCGCCTCGTCGAACTGGGGAATTTTATTCTTCTCGCAAAGGCGTCCTTCCGTTTCTTCGCTCGATCGTTCGCGAAAGGCAACCAACAACACGTTCGAACAGATTGAAACACGAGCGAACGATCCAGCGTTATTTCGGCGGAGAAACAAGGGGACAGCGGTGCGAAGATATTTACGAATTCATGAAAAGTGGAGGGACGTCGAGTGGAAGACAATGGACGCGTTGGAATAGAGACGTTCAGAAAGAATAAAAGGGGGTATAGGTTCATTGGTCGTACGCGGCCTGCACTTTGAATAAGTAAACGATCATGCACCTATGCACCTAGAACCGCCGTCGTGCGAGGGTTAAGGACCCGTTAACGATTCTTTAGTCGCCGTGGACCGTTTCATCGTCCAGCTGTGATGTACTCACCGGAATGATAGCGGCTCTCATTGCGCGTGAGTCTGCGATTGCCGCGTCTCGCGGCCGCCGAGTTCGAATTCCCGGTGTTTCCGGTGGAGCCGCCAGATCCCGGGGGACTGGCGATCCCGCCAGGTACTAGCCGACCTCCTGCATGCAACACAACAACAACAACACCACATAGACAAAGAAAGGAGATCTATGGGGACTCGACAGGGGAGCTAGCACGTTTCGTCTCTTCCGTGGAGCAGCCGAGCCCAAAGGAACATTCTTTTGCTTTACCATACTGGATGCACTGGCACGAGACGAATTGACGCTTCAACTACCTTCGAGTGTACCTCGAAATGTACACCTTTCCACAATACAAACGATCAGATTAAAGGAATTGCACAATGACCGTTGCAATCAACAATTACAGCATACAGCTGAGGTGTAGCTATCCTTTTAATTGCGTCAGTTTCAGCGTTTGTATTTTAACCCTTTGCGCTCCGAATTATTCTTCCAATAATTCCCTGGTGTTTTAAGGTTTTATCTGAAAGACAGTATGACTCGACCTTGGGGCTCCTGTGATAAACACTGACTTCGAGTCACACTTGGCAAACGAGTGCAAAGGGTTAAAGAAGTACGTGTACATTTCTTAGTACCCTAAGCTCGATTCGTCTCGGCTTCGATCGCAGACTTGGTCTACGAGCTGGACATGGTTTGAGCATGGTTTGAGCATGGTTTGAACAGGAGGACTGGAACGGGGTTGAAGAGAATCGCTTTTCGGGCAGGGTCTAAACTGCGCCGTCGACGATCGGTCGTTCCACCTTCGGTAGCTGCGACGACGATTTCACTTTTATCGATTGTTCGCAGCTCTGCAGTGGCGCAGAGAGGTCGGAAGAGGAGGTGGGCTGTGACGCGACTGAATCTCGACGATGGGACAGCTTCCATGTGACCTGAACTCTGGCGCAGAGTGCTTTCGAAGTGGCATGGAACGCAACGCGACTCGTCGTCGCCGACGTGACCCACGATTTTACGATCAACAGATTACCGCCCTTTCCATTTCTCACCTCGAACGGACGTCCGCGCAATTAACCCTTCGACTACGGCGCGATATTCGCATGGCTGTCGCACGCTGTTATTAATTAAAATGTATATCCCGTTCACATAGGTGCGCAATATTGCGAATAATATCACGACCAGAGTAATTTAATGCACGAATTTAATCTTGACCTTCTTAGAACTGGAAGAACGGTAGCAGTTCTGAGTTTCCTCCACGCAACCATAAATGGAACTATCAACTGTTCTGAGTTACTATCGGGGAACAATTTTAATATACCATCTCAGATTAATAGGAACAGAAGATATCGCAAATGTAAACTCTCTATGTCACGACCACCATTTAGATTTAGACTAAGATTGTTTATTACAAGTTAATCATATGTTACCATTGTACACAAAGGGTCCCTACCAGTTAAATAAATAAATAAATAAATAAATATTTAGCTGTTTGCAGTTGCTATGCCACGGAAACGATCAGTCAATTCAACGTATCATCTCGAATACGGGTGAATAATCTGGAATATTTCACAGAAATACCTCATTAACTTATTAGAGGGTGTGCAGCATCATTTCTTGAGGTATGCTTCCTACAAGCTTAATACACCGATGCAGTCAACGTGCCACAACTATGATGACATTCTTGATCAGCTGGGTTTAATCACTCTCGAAAAGAGAATATTTACAGCTGATCTTGTCTTTCCCTACAAAGTCGTAAACCAGTTGATATCTTGTCCTGCGATCTTGGAGCTCCTAAAACTCTACGTGCCTGCGAGAAACCCAAGGTCCAAAAGTCTCTTTCACATCTCTTCTTACCAGTCACTAGTAGGTGAAAGAAACTGCATTAACCGAATTATGTTCCGTCGCAAATGCTCATTACAACCACTTCGACTTCTTTAGCGGTACAATAGCATCCCTTAAAAACGACGTACTAAGGTCGTTACAGAACTACCCTTAGACGACTATATATGTAACAGTGTCGCTCTCATCTAATGTAAAGTCACGTTAATGTAAAGTCAGGACTTTTCTGTCCATTACAAATAAATAAATAAATAAATTCTAAGCTAGACCAGATTATTAAAACAGCAAATACGCCACGATAAGACAAATTTGAAGGGCGTATACATACGCCTATCGCAGTCAAAGGGTTAATTGCTCCAACTCGCCTGGACAATCATCGACGTACCGACAAAGCAACTAGCCTATCGATCAAATTACTTGGCAACCGTTTAATTACTTTGCTCTTCTTCTTCCCAGTTTGTTCGCCGAACGAATTAATTCAACGTTGCTTCAATATTTAGTCTAAGCTTGTTTATTACAAGTTAATCATATGTCACCATTGCACACAAAGATTCTCTACCCGTTAAATAAATAAATTAATAAATATTGGCGCTCTAAGACTGTCGTCCTACGACACGAAAAATCCCTTACGTCGCAAAGAAATTTCAGGCCACTCCGCAGGCTCGTTCAGACGCGAGTTGTCGAGCGCTCCAAAGGAACGACACAAACGGCTCCGTTCTCGCAATCGGTTTACTGCCGTTCGAATAAATAATTACGCTCTTAGACACCCCGTTCTGTTTCAAGAGCGAACGTTCATCCGCCAGAGAAGTGGTCGCGCGTCACAGCGACCCGTCGCGGAGGAAAGGCTTAACGATCCGCAACTTTTTCTTCATAATTGACACCGGCGTCTAGACGCCCTCAAATACGAGTCAAAGTGCATTTTTCCTCGGCACGTACTGGCTGCTGAGAATCGTTAACACGTTGCACAGAAAAGAAGGAGTAAAGAGAAAAGCAACGAAATAGAGGAAAAGTAAGACAAGTGTTGCAAACCGTCTTTAGACAACGTTGACGCGATTAGCCGACGCTATAGTCCGTTTCATTCCACGATTTCTCTGAAAATCAAAGTTTGTCCGGGCCACGAGGGGAAAATAATAACCGACGGGGGGAAAAGTCGAGGTGGTCGAGTGCGTCGAGTCGCAAGAATGCCGATGGCAGGCTGCGATCTCGAGTCACCCGAAGGTGGAACAACCGGTCCCGGCTATGTCGAATTACAAAGGTATCTAAGGTGTAAGAGCGCCTCTGCTCGAATTGGTACGCACGAGGGGTTACAAGCAAGCGGGCTACATCAAAGAAAAAGAAAACACATGATAACCCCTTCGAGCCCTGTGCACTATCGAATTGTTTCAGTGCGCTCCCTCTCTCTTCGAACAACAAAATTGAACCGCTTGAAAGTAAAACGACTTTCAAAGGAATCGTTAATTTAACCGAGGCAACGATTGGCAAGGATTCACGCGGATTGATTTAACTGAATTAATCGTCGACGTTCGTCGCGTTAGAAAAGTTTCGTTCCATTCGATACATTTTAATGTACAGGGTGAATCACGAATCGTGGTCAGTAGAGATTACCATGTTATTAACAGTGCAATCCAAAATGTTTTTATCAGCTTTTGCATGGTTTCAAGAGAACTTTAACGTGACTATAAAATGATGACCATTTTGACCATGGCTACAATTAAGGTTGGTAAACGATTTGTCAACAACATTGGAGCGCGTACAACGGCGTAGCATATGAATGTTTCACTTGCCCAATCGATTAACTCCACAAAACAAAAATATGGAAATTTATTTTAAATATAGAAAGTTAGGAGTCAAACAAACGCCTTGGCAATAAAATCTAAAAAGCTTGAAGAAGTGGAGTTAATCGATTTGGCTAATGAGCAGCTCATATGATACTCCTTGTAATACAAAGTTTTCAATTCTTTCTCGACCCAGATGGTCAAAAAGTTACGTTCCGATATTTACCGAATTCGTCTTGAAATCCTCTAACACACAGGCGTAAAAAAATTATATGTCCACTTGCAAAAACTTGAACGTGACCTCGAATAAACAAAAAAAAAAAGAGTGGACAAATAATTTTGTACAAGCACGATAAAGCTCTCTTGAATCCATTCAAAATCTGATAAAAACATCGGACTGCTAATAACAGAATAATCTCTACTGATCACGATTCGTCATTCCCCTGTATACTTTACCAGGCTGGAGTGAATAAGATTGAGAGGGCGAACGTTTTACGCGGGAAACTACAATTGCTGTACCGTGCATAGAACACGAAGGGGTCGAGTCACGCGCAAATCTGTGACCGCTACTGATAAGAACAATGCTTTAAAGATTGCTGAGATTAAATACGGATGAATCGTGATACGTGAAATGATGACGGCTCGATCTGGGATCCGATCCCGCGACCCTCTACGATTCGCTGTCACGGAGTCACAGAGGGCCCGTGATCGTCAAGAATCACCGACGATAGAAAAGCAAACGAGTACAATCGATAACGAGAGAGAGAGTACGCGTAACGTAACGGAAGAGATCGAACGAATTCCTTTCCGATCGATAAAGCACAATTAACTGGTTACTGTACATGATATCTACGTGCGTGGATAAGAATCTAAACCGTGCAAACTTGCAACAGGACGTTCGGTGAACGAGGTGCGAAACGACACTGATTCGCTGTAGACAAAAATTCTATAGTATTTACACGTGTCGGCTGCACGATACCCGTTTACGCTAATTCGGTTGCAATGCGAAATATCGTATGTACAATTCGCTCGATGGAAATCTGACTTCAAGGCGGAAAGATATTTTGTTCCGTTTGCTCTACAAATTGCTTGAAAAACGAAACGACGCAAAGTGATGCAAAATCCTCAAAATGCGGCAAAAATTCGTTAATCATGGAAACCGTATTTTAAAAAAAATGTACGGCAATATTAATATACATCGATCGTAGATCATAATATAACTTGAAACGAGAAACTGAAATTAGAATCAACTGCCATATGTGGACCGTTTATTTTGAAAGTGGTGTAACCATTTATTACCATTTATTAAAAAAATGAGATGTCACATAATTTGTGACAAATTTAGTGTAAGCTTTCCATTTATAACTAGTAAAAAAAACAAGAAAAATTGGACTTATACCACTTTCAAAATAAACGGTCCATATGTTACTTAAGAAATTTTTTTCAGGTTTTGTTGCTTTCGAGTATAATCCTTGATTTTGTAATCTTTTATCATATAGATATTTTTCAACGCGATAGCTACTTTACTATAAATTAAAAAATGAAAACCAAATATAAAGTCGAAAGGCAATTATTAATTTTTCTTGTATTGTTTGTCCCATTGTTTAATTTTTCCATGTATGCCCACTTTATTTCAAACAACAAATCGCAAAATATCATAATTTGCTACTGCAGAAACATTCATGGAATTTCTGCCGCGTTTCGGGGGATTTAATCGCACTTTCGACGTGCGGTGAGTTTCCCGTGTGCCCGGTGATCCAACGGAAAGGTGCACGAAAAATTTTGCCAACGATTCGTCGAAGCGCAGCCGTGAAGTGCGAAGCCCAGGGGCCCCGTCGCTTAATTAAGACGAGGACCAACGGCATCGCAATTATCCGACGAGTGCACGACGGCCTGTCGGCTATTCACGGGTCCCCGTCTGATGCTTGCGTTCCTCATAAATTTTTTTTTTGCGCGTACAAAGACAACTCTTTGGGGAATATCGCGATTCTTGTACGCCGACGAACCCTTCCCTCCTCTGTTCTTCGCGAACCGACAATACCGCTCCACCGAGGCCCCTGGAAATTTATTATCAAAAGGGGTTCGCGTTGCTTCAACTACCGAAAGAAGAAAGGGTGACACGGCGACAAGCAAAGGTAAATTAACCGTACGAAGCAACGATCCTCGGACCCGAAGTCAGATTTCTTTACTATACTTTGTTCTTCTTTCGTTAAATGCGGGCTGGTTAAATGATGCGGATGATACAACAAACGGAAACGGAAGCGACGAAATGTGTGTTCGTTATCAACGCTAGTGAAAGAAAAAAGGAAAACAGAACACGAAAGAAACAGAAGAGGGAAAACAGAAACTACATGAACAGTCAAAAATGCACACTGGTATCGGTGAAATTAGCAACAACGGACGTCTAACGTAAAATGGATGTTTCCTACCGAAACCACAATCCACACAAGTCTACCAAACGGGCTAACTTCTAATGGCCAATGTTGATCAACGTGGGTACAGTACGCGTGTACTATCATCACAGGTGGAGTACCGGCTACGAATTGAGGAGCTAAACTCTAGTTCTCTATGCGTGATACGAGGAAGGTACAGAAAATAGTATACGTTTGAATCGTGCAATGCGTCGCGCTACCTGAATGATAGCGCTTCTCGTTGTGCGTGACACGGCGTTGCGTGCGTCGTGCACGTGGTTGCGGTCGGCCACCGACACCGACGCCGACGCCAACGCCGACGCCAACACCGCCACCACCGCTTCCATAACCCGTTCTCTCGACCCCTGCGATACCGAGGACGCCGACACCTCCATCCTTTCCAGCCCCTGTGTGCCATACACGTGCATATGCAAAAGCCACCCTCCAGACACTCTTCTCGTTCCGATTCTCAAACAAGGGGAAACTCGCCGGCTCGTTTTCCAGCCGTCCGCCAACCCCATCCGTCCAGACTTTGCGCAACCCCCCTGGTTACACGCGTGTGTGTACACGCGCCAAGAGGTGTGCAGCGGTGGCAACTTGTTCGAGCGGACTTAATCGTTAAAAATAACTCGCCGCCACCGCGACCAGAGATTCACGCTTTTCAGAACTGTGCACGGTTAAATGTGTTCGAACACGGTCTCGAAGTTTACTGTTACGGTCACGATCTCCTCGATGATTTATCCGAGTCTATTGGAATATTGCTGGGACACGGGTCACGCGTCGTGGAATTTAATAAGGTCGCACAGTGGTCCCAAAGCCCGAAAACGTGGTCAAAACGACAGAAATGAATTTTTTCGTATGGTCATTTTAACCGTTGATTAGGGTACTTTATTGATGTCCCTATGGCGGGGTGCGAGAGAAAAATGGCTCATTTCTATACCTGACAAGTAGTTGCAGTGCAGAGCGTATAACTTGTTTTAGCATAAAGCAATTTAAATTCTGCGAAATGGATGTTATTTTGGGAACTAAGTACAATGTTTTATATTAGTCGTGTTTTAAAAATCGATAACCATTAAATGTGTAAATCAGTAAGTGTATTGTACAAAATAAAGTACAAAGTATGATGAGTAAATTGTTTTCACATAGGCAAAAAGTTGTATACCCCGCAATATTACTACGAATTATTCCAAAAATTATATTCGTGATTTGAGAAAATGGTCTTCGGTACGGAGTAATAAAAATGATTTAACAAAAAAATGTTTCAGACAAAACTTGATCAGTATCCAGCCTTCTGCAAATATCAATATGAAAAATTGATCAAAATCTTTTTTTACTAACAAATTAAAGGTCACCCTCAATTTTTAAATGTTATTGTATATTTCTGACAATACAATGTGATACCTGACATCAATACGAATTCAACCACCTACTACACTATTCCCTTAAGTGTTCGAATCAAGCCGCAATAATTTTGTCCACGTTTTCGGGATTTGGGAGCACTGTGCGTCGGAGGGAACGCGTGGCGGTATCGTGGCCACCGATTTAAATCGCCAACGAATCGTTCGTCGCCGTGTGACAGGCGATTTTTGTCCCCTATCGACGGAAACGTGTCCGATGTCGATAAGTGTCACCGCGAAGGAGGAAACCGTCTGGCCCGTTTTATTGATTGCTGCCGGCAATTATAACTCGGGTAACCCGGAACCGAACCGCCCGATTGTTCGAGAGGAATTTGTCCGGCCACGTTTCGCTCGCGAGGTTCCCATTCCGCGAGGAAAACGGGGAAAGATCCGTGAACCTTTGACCCGGTCGCATTGTTGGAAGGTATTCGAGAATGGCAGCGACACATTGTCGCAACCGATGGAGTAGCGGGCACAATGGCACGACAGGATAATCGCCAGGTTGCACGTAATGTGTCCCGTGACAGAAGCTATCTTTTGTCCGCAGTTGCGGGTCCCTAGGACGGTCCAGAATCGAAACTGATGACAAACGGCTGGGTGGAGGGGCGCGAAAGGTAAGTCGAAGATACCTGTTTCCAGATACCTGAATTTCGGAACAAGTTTTGTCTACCGCACTGTTCACGGCTGTCTCGGCCTCGCGAGTTGAATAACATCTCGGAATACGTAATTTTCAAACGAACGAACGAATTTGTGTTAGCCGTGAACTTTCCAATTTCCGAGTGCCGATATTGAAATTAATTTGAACGAAATATATTTCGTTTGAAAAGAAATACAGGAAAATGAACATCGACGAACATAGTCCACGCTGGCCTATGTCGTGTGAATTTAAAAAAGAGAGAACAGACGCGGCGAAATAACAAAGGGCCGCATCTGCATCGATTGAAAATCAAATTAATATTTCGCGTCGAAAGCTAATCAAAACTCGACACCGTCGGGGAGGCTTCGACTTTCACTTTTCGTCAGCGACATTTCGATATTTCCACGATACCGTCGATCGATAGGAATCGCCCGGGCATGGAGCATCCGAACAATAATCGATCTGCTTTCACTCATTAAGAACGATCCGCGGCATTCGAACGAGACGTTAACGAGGAGCTGTAACGCGAAGGAAACTCGCCTCGCCGGGGTTCACCATTGGCACAATGAAACGGCCACGGTTCGAAGATTCGCGATAAATGGAATACAGCGCCTGCCTACGGGCAGCGGTGTGCATCGTCGAGATCTTGATCGAGTTAAAGGAAAAGAAAACGAGGAAAGAAAAACGCCCGGGTGGCAGACGGCCGGAAAATCATTCACGATTGGAAGATCATTGACGTATGGAGAATCGTGTATAGAACGCGGCTGAAAGCAGCGGGAAAATTCGTCTTCGCCTCTAGTCGTGTACGCGACAATGGCAGACGTGCATCGCGTATAACGAGCGGATAACGCGGAAGTTGCTCTTCCGCATGCAGGTACAGTTAAACTGTATGTACGTATGTATGTACGTATGTACACTGCAAGCGATTGCAGCGGTTCGACCGATCGCAGCTGCGGCCAGAGGCGCGACCGTGTTCGTGCACGTGAGTCGAGCTTCGACGATGCACACCTTTTACACACGTCGAAAGAGATATCGAAATTCTAACTCGGCACTGACAAGGGAACGACCCCAATTGTCCGACTTCGATTTTCACGAGCTTTTGAAAGATGATGGTATATAGGCAACTAATGAAAGGTGTCAAATATTAGCTTCAGATACTCAATAGTTTGCAAGATATAAATAATTAAAGATGCGTACGTACCTGTGTTTGTGCCAGGAGTATAAACACATTTTATGGAAACTATGATGGCGTAGTGTGATAGTTCGGTAGCTCGTATCATGAAAGTCCTGGGTTCGATTCGCCCCAAATATATATTTTTTTTAATGCTATTATGATTGCATCGTACACGATATAAATAAAACGGAATGACTAATGACAATGAAAAGTTCTCATCTTTTATGTAATAGTTTAAACAAGATACTATTAGTATAGTATTGAAATTTCCTTTCAATTATTAATAATTTCGCTACAATATTTCTTTTTATATAGTATGTTCTATTCGTGGAAGATACGGTTCGTAATAGATATCGTCGAACTGCAGGTAGTAGAATTGATATTTGGTTTATCTCACAAGCGTTATGTTCTCCCAAAATGTTTATGTACCGAAATTTTCAAGAGCAATCCTAGATTCATACCTACCTAGGCACATCGGAGTTAGTTAATCCTGCATCGTCTACGATGCAATCACAATAGAATAAAATAAAAATTTACTTGGGGCATTCGAACTCAATACACCTTCGCGGTTCAAGCCCCCGAACTATCACACTGCCCCATCACAACTTATATAAAATGTGTTTATACTCATAGCACAAACACAGGCACGCATCTTTAATGCTAATTAAATTTGCTAATTTAATCTGAAGCTATCATTAGAGACCTATATACTATCATCTTACAAAAGCTCTTTAAAATCGAATTCGGACAATTATGATCCCTCCCTTGTGAGTTCCTCGTTTGGCCGCGAACGAAGGTGGATTCGTAGACCCTACGAACAACAAGGACAACACCACCTTCCAACATCTTTCCGTAAAACCGAGGTGACAGATTTCGATAGGGGAATCTCGCCGCGAGTCCGTCCACCTTTTCGTCGAGATAAACGCAAGAACGTTCCACTAGGCCAAGGTGATATCGCAGTCAAAAAAAAACGAAGAAAATGTAGGAGGCCTCGATACTAAATTCGTTCCTCGGTTGCGAAACGCGGCGACGGCGAGAGAGCGGCGCGGTCGTTAAATTGACGGAAAAATCTTTGACACGACCGTTCGTTCGACGGGTTACCGGCAACTCTGATCGCGCGATAAGCGCGTTGCGTAAGAGTGGAAAACCGGCGGATGGTGACGGATGGAAAACGGTGGCCCGAACGAAGAATACGTGACCGTGTCCGCTCCGTTCCTCCTTCTAATTCCCATTACGATTGCATCTGCCGGCATTGTGCGTGCGGAAAGCAGCGCCCGTATGCCTTGAGAATCGGAACGCGATTAATATTACAAACGGTCAGACAGAGAGAGAGACCGGTTGCGTCTGGATGTGGCGCAATGGGCGCGCGGGAGATTATCGGATGGGCCACGAGGACGAGAAGCTTTCGAACGAGGCGACAAACGGGAGGAATGGAGCACGCGATAGTTATTATTGTTAACAATTTATATTAACAGCGGTTTCGTCTATGGCACGTGTGTCTCGCAATATTTGTTTACAGCAATCCTTGGATTACAAGGCGGGGGTTAGGGGCAACGACTGACGGGGTAGTTCTGAAGTCCTTATAGAAACTGAAGTATGTGCACACATTTGCATGTGCTTATGGAAACCGTAGTACAACCGGGCAAGGGGTGATTCTACGGCAAAAAATAAGTCGAACATATGGAATAAAAGTTTTTACGTTTGAGGCTTCGTTTTAGAAAGAATCGGTTCTATAAGTCTGCTCGGTACACGTTTCACTTCGACCAAGTTTCAAGTCAATGGATTTCGATTGCAGTTCATATCGCCATATCATTTGTTCCATTACTTTTGTGTTAGTGTTACACTCGTCCAGTGGAGCTCCTAGTTTCTATGTTACAAGGTTAGGCAACCTGAATACTGAGGAATTTATGAAACTTTGTATACAGGGTGCAGTATGTCATCCGTGAAACAACCCTATTTTCCGTTCTTGCCATAATTCTGTTTTAAGGGGTGAAATCAGGCCTTGAAAAAAATTCAGAAAATTCTTTTTCGTGAAATATCTCAGGAAAGCTGGGTGATATTTAAATCCTTGTTACATTGAGTTAACTCTTGGTCGAGTGTTCGTGTATCGAGTAGATTTTTAAAGTCAACTCTCTCGAAAAGGGAGCCCCGGATGAGAACATGTAATACAAAAATATTTTCCCCTTTTCTAACGTAGAATCACCCCGTACCTTTTTCGATAGACAAACATTAAACGTAGGAGAAGAATGATTACTGATTCATTTTCACCAGAATGTTTTTATGACGCCTCACACGTTTCCGCTGATACGAAACAACCATTTCTGACGTACACAGAAAAGTAGTCCAAGCTACGCAGCAGGAAACATTTGTTAAAGAGGAAGAATCGAATGGCATCTGCAGGCGAGCCGATAAATCACAGCGGTTGTTCCCCAGGTAGGAGATATATAGGGCGTGGAATTCATGCGTGAAACTGGCGCGAGAAATAATCGACCCGTTGCGATTCGGTCGCGAGCTTCTCGTCCGAGCGCGTACTGTTCGATAAGAATGAAATGGTAATGAGCATGACCCGTTCGCTATGTTTTCTCGCGAGCCAAAGAAAAGTTCGACTTACCCAGCTGCTTCGAGGCATACTGCTGAAGTAGACGTGTTCGTTTCTTCTCGTATCCTTTTTGCGTAATGTCCCCTGTAAAAACAGATAGCAGCGATGAATATGGTTAACGCCGGGGCAAGAAAAGAAACAGAGAAAAAACCGTGGCCTGTTGCGCACGAACAAATCCAATTAACGATTGCACGTCGAGCAAGACGGGCTTGGAACGAGAGTACAATCGGTGGGACGACGTTGGTCGATTCTAATTTCAATATTCGCCGATCAGACGAACGGGAACGGTATGGGATCGATATGGTGTTCACGAAAATAGGCAAATAAGAGGATCGAGGTCTACCCTCGAACGAATGGCTAAATAAGAGAGATGAATTTCTCAATGCCCGCTCCGTCGAGAATCGATTTCCATCGACACCGAAAAAGGACGTCCATCGATCTCGTTCGGGGCAATTTCTACGTGTCACGAAACCCGCGGAATTTCGAGGACGATCGGTGAACGTGCCCACCTGTTCGCTGAAATGGTAGAAATTGCCTCGACGATTCGCTGGGACAAGCTGCGAGTGGATACACCTGGCTGAAAGTGACCTCGCCAAACGGGACCAATGAAATTTACCGAGAAAAAGGAATTCCCGGGGCGATTCGAACACGCAAATTTTCACAGACCTGTTCGAAAATAACGCGTCTAGATTCTGAGGATGCCGTTTAACGATGCAGCCTTAAACGATGACGCGGTTAATTGAAATCCAATCGAATAAAGAAGAACGGGAGTAAGTATGTATTAGGTCATTCCATAAGTCGTCTTTTTTACCGCACTTTATATAAATATATGTATTTTGTTCCTGCGATATGTTTATAGAAAATACTCCTTGCGTCTTTCAAGAAGTATGCTCTCGTCAGTTTAAAACGTGCATTCGAAGCATTCAGATCGATATATTCTGTTATAAAACACTGTTAAAATGACTGTTGACGAAATCCATTTTCGGCGTTGCATGCTGTATGTCATACGGTTAAAGATGCTGTCAAAGATATTGGTGACGTCTATGGAGAACATGCTTCAAGTGTGAGAAAATGTCGAAGGTGGTTTTCCAAATTCCAAAACGGAGATTCTGAATTTCCCCATGAACAAACAACTGGTCGACCTCTGACCAATTGATCGAGAAATGGGAAGAGGTCATTGAAATTAATGGCAATACGTCGATGACTAAAGATGAATACAAGTATTCTTATTTCGCCGTTAAAGTTAACGTTAAAAACGACACGACTTATGGGACGGCCCAATAATTCCTATTCGTAAATATAAATCGTTGGTCAGAGTGTCTATTTAAAATCGATCGACCGGCTTACTTCGTCGCGAAATTCCAGGTGAGAGAGGGCACACGCGCGGCAAATTTCTGCATCGAGACAAGCCTGCCCACGTGTTCCGCGCGACACGAAATGTGTTGGTATGCCGGCGTCACGCCTCGTAACTCGAGAAAATGCCTCAGAATCGATCGACTAACGGCCGAGACACGATTTTTCCAGGTGCGAGCACCGGCATGAAACGAAACTAGGCCGAGTGGCATTATCGTTGAATTTGTTTCGATATATTCGCTATACCGAGTGTCCCCGATCGAGCATGCCTCGTCAAAATTTCCACGCGTTCGTACAAGCACATAAGTACATATTTCCCGTAGCACGGGCGCCGTTCGATTCGAGGCGAGTCGATCCGTTTCTCCAGAGCAATCGCATTATCAATTGTGCGCGCTCGTTGCCACTTTAATCGCAGAGCTCTCCCCCTTTTACGAGCGTGCATAAATAGTCAGCGAGGTATTCAACGCGACACAGCAGCCTGTCCACACCGACACGTTCCTGCCAATGAAAGGAAAAAAGATCTGCGAACAATAACCCAGACCGATATTGCCACACGCAAGAAGGGATACGAATCAATTGTCCGTGGGGTTTGTTCAACTTGCGCGGAAACGAAACAGGTATTGACCTTTCCGTACCCGCGCATTTCCCTCGTTAAATTAGCGGTTCACCCGACGGACGATGCACCAGGTTGGAAAAGAACGAGGAAGTCGCATCCCTAATGGAAGCGGTATCTTATGAACAGAGTGGCGCAAGCAACGGACCACGGATGCGTATCTCTGCGGACTATCTAACCGGCGGTTAAAATTATTATCGGTGCGCTGATCGACCGGTCCTTCGGTCGAAGTGAATATTGTGGGATGCGAGAATTGGTAGAAGTCGTATGTAAAAGTTTTGTATGGATCGTGTGATAAGAAGTATCGAATGTGGCGCGACTTGTGAATGACGTTGGTTAGTAGAAATGTGGAATGTGGATCGAGGGCATGTTTATATCTGTGCATGGTGGCCCGTAGTCGACGTGTGACACGTGACAAGGGCGCGTGGCTCGGTGTGTGCCCTAATGAGTGAGTGAGAACGAGTGAAGGACACAATGAGAGAAAAGCGAAGAGTGAACGAATATTGAGTGGATGATGCGAGCGCGAGTCAGAGTCAAGTCAGAATTGAGAGAGAGTTGAACAGAGACGAATTAGCGAGGCTTAGAGACGTGTGATATAATCGCATTACTTTAAGTTTGTAACAAACTGAATTATCAGTTAATAGTTTGCTTCATTTTCCCCTGCTTCGGATCCGGTCGCTCGTAAACCCCATCTTACAATATTGCGCCCGAAACCTATGTACGCGTAACACGTCGAGGGGAATTATTGCACGCTCGAGTTATTGTTGGCGCGTGGCTGAAGAATTTCTCTGCCGGGGATGCGCCCGTTGAACACGCGCGACAGGTTAACCCGCGGCCGAAACATTGACATCGACGCACACGATTAACCGTGATCAACTTCGGCCACGATAACGCTGACTTTCGCGTGCACTCGATCACTCCAACCCTTTCGCTTATCGGAAACCAACCGTAACCAACCGCTGCCCCGTTTTCACCTTGGTAAAGACCGAATTTACGACGGATAATTCCGTGTATGCTTGGACACGCTTGGTCAGAAAAAGTGCTCCAAGAAAATAATGGGCTGCGGAATGTAGGATAACAATGGAGCAATGGTGTTTACACTCGCGCGAAGGGAATTCGGGTGGAAGGGCAAAAAAACAAATCGGAGGTCGACGACGGCCGTTGCGTCCGAGACGCGAAGAAAGAAATCGAATACGGGAGGTGATTAATCGGGACGTACGTGCACAGCTTCGAATCGAGTCCGGTCGACGCAAAAACCGTGGTGAAACCAGACTGCGCGGACGTGTTGCGTAATTAACGTCGATCGCGTGGAATCGCAGACGAAAAGGAGACACGCGTGGATTCGTGATGAATCGGAAGGCAAGTTCCGATGCCGAGGTTGTATCGGAACGACGAAACGGCTGTCCCGTTTGCGACAACCTCGCCAGTTTCGAGCCTGTGTAGATGGAGGAAGCGACGAGCTATTCAGATTATGCTGATTTTCGATACACCTAGAGAAAGTGCTGCGCATTTGGAATAACGAAGTATCGGAAAAATTGCCAGCGGTGTAGAACTCGTGGCGCCGCGAATAGTAGTGGCGAGTGTATTTCATTGTTGCCGATAGTTTGACGTGCAAAGTTTATTAGTTTCCTCGTGCTGAACGTACCGATATTCCGAACAATACCGCACCTCCTCTACGTGTCGCACCGCCGAGGAAACCATTCCGCGATGCGGTAAATTAACCCTTTAAGTGCTCATTAAAATTACGTAAAGTGGTCAAAGAACATCCTTGCACTCCGAATTATTTTCCCAATGATCCCCTAGTATTTCGAAGGTTTTATTTGAAATGAGGTGTCACCCGACATTTGTCTCTATTTGATACAAATATAACGAAAATATGTGTTTACCGGATAATTTGCATATTCGTTTTGCTATCGCGTTTCCCGCCACGCCCGTACGACGTACGGTCTAAACACTTAAAGGGTTGAAAAGGGAAAAGAACGATCGTCGCTAGGTCGCGAATCTTACTAGGTCTTTTCCTCAAGGACGAGCACTTTCGCACAAGAAAGACCGGCTGGCCGGAAGCCTTTCGGAGCTGGGATTTTCGCCTGAGAGGCCTTCTTCTCAGTCCCGACCTTTGCCTCTTCAAGTGTTGCTGTCTATGCATCGCGTGAGTGCTCCTCCTGCGCTCGAGACCGGGATGATTGGGCTCGTCCTCGGTCTCGCTGTCGGTAGAGGAGAGGCACCTGTAGTACATCGCCGGGTCGGCCCTCGTCTTCTCTTTGCCGACAAGGCTGCCCGAGCCCTTGGACAGAAAGCTGAGAAACTGGTTGCTGGCGAAGTAGTTGGAAGTCATGGGCCGCCATGTGGTGCGGCGGGCGAGCACGCCGCTGCTTCGCAGCTCCTCCGAGAAGAGCTTGTCCTCGTTGAAGTCGCTGATCTTCGGCGCCCGGCACGCCGACGACGACGAGGACGTGGCGGAGAACGAGCCGAGCGACGACGAGACCAGCGAGTTCGTGCATCCGTCCCGCCTGTCGTTGAAGTCCCCGGAGAGCAGCAGCTTCAGGTCGTCGAACTGATCGTCCGACAGATTCGACGACCAGTCGTCGAGCCTCTCGGCAACGGGGGCCTCGTTTTCGGGAAAGTACCTTATCTCCCGCCAGACCCGTCTCTGACGCCTCGACCGGCGCCTTTCCGGCGGGACGAACCACACAGGACTGTTCGACCGGACCGGCTGCGATTTTTTCGCCCTCTGGGACGCCCGTCGTCCACGTCGCCGCGAGCTCGACCGCCTCGAGCCGTTCGTCCGCTTGAAGTAGCCCTCGGTGCTCACGCTCGGCGACGGCTTGCTCGTTTTCCGGTGGAAGAAACCGTTCCTCGTGCCCCTGAAGTCACGTGAGTATCGAGTTCACGTACCTGTACGCCGAACTAACTCCTCGACCGATGAAATTGACGAAAATTGACGAGAATTGCCCCGTCAGAAATTGGAGAGGCGCATCCCATGCGGCATGGCGTCTCAATTTCCTCAAGCGAACGCGGCCGTACAGAGACTTGGAAACCCGCGGCACGCTATTCGAAAGCTACGCGTGCACCTCTATGCGCGAAACTCTCTGAACGGTAAATTAAACTTCGTAAATGCCATAAACGACACGATTCGCTCGTGTACATCGCGCGACCCAGCTGCCGTTTCAGAACTTTCTAAGAAACCGACCGCCCACCGTGCGATTCGCAATTTCATCGTCGACAACATCCGATCAACAAAGGAGTGATAGTAACCCTGCACGAAAATCGGCCAGCCTGGCGATCCTCAGAGAAAAGCCGACGTCCTTCCCGATGGCGCTCTTCTCCGGGGCGGACACCGTCCTCGCGACCGTGGGCTGAGCTTTCTTCTCCTTCAGCGCGCTGTTCAAAGAATGGTGGGCCGGTGGTCCCGACGACGAAGAGAACGGCACCGGCACGGCTTCCCTCCAGATCCTGCCGAGACTGATACTGACACTGGGAGGTCCCTCGTACGTTTCCTGAGCTTGCTCCGGAATCGGCTGGCTGCTCTTCTCCTGGATCGTTTCCGTCGAAACTTTGAACGGCTTCGACGGCAACACCGGCGACGCGTCGAGCTCGAGAACCTTCAAATCATCGGCCACCTTGTCTGTCTCGATCTGCTTCTGAGCCCTCGATATCTTCACCTTCGCCGAGACTTGCTGCTTGTTCTGCTTGTTGCGCTGCTGTTCCCGGTGCACCTCGTCGAGCTTCTCCCTCGAGGACGAGCTCACGCCTTGCAGCCACTCGTCGTAGCTGATCGACTCGCGACTCAACGTGTCGTCCAGAAGTTTCCTCGATTTCTCCTCCTTCGGGATGCTCTGGTTCACGGCCGGCTTCTCCTTCAGGCTCGAGTCGATGATCGGCGGCACCGTCGGCTCCAAACTCTTCTGCAGCTTGGTCCGACGCTTGCCGCGGTCCAGGTAGCTTTTCCTTATCGATATCCTCTTGAAGGACTCGCTGCGCTTGAAGGACGGCTCGTTACGGTCCTTCTTGCGGCCTACGAGCCTCCTCAGGTTCTCGAAGGACAACGGCCTCATGAGTTCGGCCCTTCACGGACGCTCCGCTCAGGCGGTCGTTTCCCGTTGCATTCTACGCCCCTACCATCGCCGCTTTTCCACCGCCTCGTCGACGCCACCTCGCATGATCGAGACTTCACGGGCATCCACGTCGCGACGGGCGAATCGGTCTCCTCGATTTTACTCGCATGGTAATTATCTTTTTCCGCGTTCTACGCTTAACGTTGTGCCCTTTTCGATTCATCCAACTCTCCGTTCCTCCGTCTGACCGGCTGCCCCGATCCAACCAATCGAGCGTCTCCTCTAACGGAGGGCTCGTTTTGGTCCTTCCAGCGACCACGCAACCTCCGGCCGGGTCCTATCGGCCGGTCAACGGAGGAAGAACGCGAGAAGAAGAGGGAAAGAGAACTGGCGATCCCGCACTGGTTCTCCCAGTGTCCCTCTCCTTCATCCGCACACCGCTGTTCCTCTCCTGTTCGCCGCGCACACTCGCGCGTTTCAGCGATCTTAAGGTGCAACTCCGAGGTCTTCCAGTCGCGAATCTGCGTGCTTTTCCTTTTTCGACATGCCGTTGCCGCGCCGTTCCTCCTTCCACTTCATCCTCCTGCTTGGCCGCCCTTTTTACCCTTCTTTTCTTTTTCGTAGCTGCCCTCCGCTCGGTCGGGACTCCTCGGCAGCGAGCGTTTCGTCGCTCGCAGGTTGCCGGCGCCTCGTGGAGAGTTTAAGATTCGTTTCGCCAGTGCTCGCAGGATTAATTCCAGTTTAAAGGCGTTTCAGAGCTGACCGCGGGCGGAAGCATCCTCCCGTAGCGTTCTGCCTCGAAGGAAGCCCCGTTCCCGATAGCAGAAACCGCGATTAATATCGCCGGCCGAACAGGAACTCCCTCGAAACGATTCCTTCAGTCTCGGCTCGACGTTTCCATACGGACGACTTTTCGTGGACGGCCAACGTTTTCACGAAGATCCGGCTCCCGCAGATTGCTGATCCTGTTCTCCATATATGCGCACCTCGCTTCGAGAGCATCCAGAGCCGCTGGAACGATGCTGCAGTGTACTTTCTCCGCCCTCGAACGATTACGACACCGATTTCACCCTTTCCATCCGCGCCACGCTGCCGTGTACTTATGATTTCGCGCTGGCGAACACCGAATCACATACGACGGAATCAACATGTGCGAGGATATCGAGTCTTTACGTCTCGATACCGAGACGGTATCCTTCGGCACACTCCGGCGTTTGTTGCACGTTTATCGCACCTTTATTACACGTTCACAGGATTGGATTCAATTTCAATTAGCTCGCACCAACGATTGTATCGTGAATTTCCCGGTTACGCGTGTTTCACTGAAAGAAGTAAATCACGGTCACCCATTGGCCTCCGGGAACACGCTCGACCGACCGCTGTCGCTTTGCGAAGAAGAGAAGCACGGGTAACAGTGTTTACCGCCGAGCTTTCGATGAGAACTTTTGCTATCGATCCCTACTCCTTCGAGATCCTGTCCGTTGCGAAAGCGATTCACGTTCGCGATTCGACTCGTTCAACGTGACGGCCGCGTAATTGTGCACCGGTAAAAATAAATTACGCGCCAGCCGCGCCGACTGCGCGGGTAAATAATATCGAGACGCGAAATACGATTTTTCAACGGACTATTGCATGCGATCGGACCTCGATAAATGTTCCGCCGAATTTCTTAAGTCTCCCCACGCGCTGTCGTGTCTATAATTGCCGATCGAATGGGTTGAGGAAAGGGACGATCAATCGAGCATGGGACTTTTTTCAAAGAGTTCGATGGATGAAGTTGGAATACTCGATTCCTTTCGACGACATTTCGCCGATAGCGAGAGATCGTTGGGGAGTTGAGCATTCAGAAAGTGGTCAAGAATTGGTTTCCAAGGAACCAGCTAACGTGCGACACGCGCTCCAGCATCGCGTACGTGCGTATCCTAGCGCCGCCCTCACGAATCTGCGGCAACGAAGCGTCCTCGAAATTCTGCCACCATATACATACGTGTATAAGCGCGCACCGAAATTCCGGTATCCTACGCACGCGCGAAAGTCGGACGTAAACACTGTACTCGCGCCGTCGATCGAAGTAAAACGTACTAAAACGGAATAAAGTAGGATGCGTAAAAGGCGGGGAACGATCGAAAGTGGCGAAAAAGTGGAAGCAGCAGTAAGGACGGTGGAATCGTAAAGCTACTGTCAGTAACAGCAACAGCGACAGAAGCAAAAGGGACTCGAGGATAGAAGAGGTAATGGGAAAAAGTGGAGTAGCAATAGTAGCGGCACTAGTAGTATGAGCCAGGAGTATCGGCGTGGCGCGGTGAGCAAGTTGCGACGATAGCGGCCGGTTGTGTGCGTAGGGTGTTCGGTAAGTGTGTGTACCCGAGGCGCAGGGCGTCGCGACGCGGGTCACCCTTATCACGGGGAGCGGGGCACGGTCCCTTCGTCTTTGCGAGGAGAAAAACTCTCGTGGTGCGCGTAGTCGAAGTCGCGTCGAATCACTGGCATTTCGCGAGCTCTCGACGCTGCACCTCTCCCTGACTCACGGAGAGAACTACACCACGGGCCCAGGGAAAGAGAAAGAGAGACGGCTCCTGGGCTGGGAGGGAGACGAACAGAGAGGGAGAAACAGAGAGAGAGAAGAACGGGGAGAAGGAGACGGTCGTTGGGACGCGGGCCCCGTGAATAAAAGTCGAGCCGCTAGACAGAGACGAATAGAAGAGAGACCCAGGGGGAGTAAGGAGAGGTAACGATGGTATGCCGTCAGTCCACTCTCGCCTGCACACAACCGTGCTCTCTTGCTTCTCCCGCAGCATCCCGCTCTCCGTACCTTTTCCATCCTCTGCCTCCTTTTCTCGCTTTTCTCCTCGCCTATCTCCTCATTCCACTCTCCCTTCTCGCCCCCCGCCCTTCTCCCGCCAACGCAGCACCATCTTTCTCCTTTTCTCCGTGTAACCCTTTCTGGTCCTGTCCTTGTCTCTGCCCCTGTCCCTTTCCCATCTCTCGCTCGTGTACGATCGCCTCGCGTGTTCCCCGAGCACCCTGTTTTTCTTTCTCATTTTCGTAGCTACACGATCCTGCCGTCTCGCTCGTGTTCCCGTGCACGCGGACGATTTTCTACCACCACCCGGGCGCGTTTTCTTCAGGCGGACTGGCAAAGATCGTGAATCGGATAGAGAATCCTCTAGCGATGCGAATGATGCCCTCGCGAGGCAGCATCGGGGGACTTTTACCTGGGTGTACCTGTGTATAATACGTTCCTTGGCGAGCGACCCCGCTACGTGCACGAACGTGCCGGGATCGAATGCGTTCGATTCGTGACCGATACATCGGATACATTGCCGGCAAAACTCTCGCCGCAATTACTCGCTCTTGTGAAACGCTCCGGTATTATTAATAGCAACGAAGGGCAATTCCGTGATCGCTTGCATTGACAACGTTCGCTACCTACGGCGCACACCTTTCCCTCGGCTTTTCCCGACTACGATTACCAAGCCCATTCTCTGTTTAATCGCTGTTATCATTTTGGTTGCCCCGTTGCTCGCGAGGTTCCGTTGCAGTTCTGCGATCGAAATTTCGACCCGCTTCTGCCCGCGTACGATACCCGACTCGTCATACCCGTGGCAAACGAGAAAGTATACGAAGCTGCGGGTCGATGTTAGACCCAATCGTTATGTTGTTCGACGTATCTCCGGTACACCCCACGCTGCATACCCGGCACTTTAACAACCACCTCTCCGAGCACCTCGACCTTCCCAAGAAAATAGTCTGAAGGAAAGGAAATGCGGAAAATGATCTTTCCTTTCCTTGCTGTCGCGAAAATTTCTGTCAGCAACTTCGATATCGTGTACAGCTGGCGTTCACTTTCGATTCCCGGACAATCAAAGGAATCGAAGGAACTTTCTTTGCCAATTGGAGTCGAAGCGTGGTCTTTTTACGGCGAAAAAGGGTTAAATTAACGGGTCGATTGCTCCGTGCTCTCCGATCGCACGCTCCCAAGAGCTAGCAATGGCCCTTGAACTACCAAGAGGTTCGAGACGATCGCAATGCGTTCGAACACACTTTCCACGAATACAACTCGAAACGCCCACGCAGGATCGTCCCGTGCAAGCAGCACGGCCCCGCGAAATCGACGCTTCGAGTGGAAAGCAAGGAAATCCTGAAATAAAACTTTGTCGCGGCTCAGCCGGCTGGCGACTTTCAAACTTGAGCGCAACGGGCGGAGACGCGGTGGAGAAAAATAAAAGGAGGACGAATTTTTGGAATTCACGAGTGTCTGGAAGACCAAACGGGAGTATCGGCAACGAGGAGGACCACTCAAGGAAGCCTCTGACAAGCATAATCGGTTTTAAAGTGGCCACCAAAAGCAGCGTGACGATAATAAATCTAAATCGATTGCATAAGCGGACGCACGACGAAATTATGTATCTAACAACTTTTATCGGGCCAGCTACCGCGCCCTTATCTCCGCGATAAGGTACCCTGCAGTGTCGCTGCTAGGGAGCAATTTTTCGGTCATTGAAGAACGTATATCTGTCCACACGTGAACGATAAAACACGTGTCAACTGGAATGTGAAATTATCGCTGAACCTTTGACATAAGGAAGAAATCATTAGCTATACAGGGCTCGAAAGTTGCTCTGCTCGCCATGCTAGAAACAAACCATTGATAAGCGCAAGCCCAGCCATTGGAAGGACACAAGTCCCACGATTGTTCGCTGCAACGTTACACGTGTATGTATGTGGCACAGTCCTCGCGAAAAATCAAGGAACAACAAAACTCCCACAAGTATCGATTATTCGGTGAACGGATTTATTAGCCGATCGATAAAGGCGACACGTAGAACTCGAAGCTTTCCATCTTCGCGTCGCACAGTGGTTTAAATCGAGAAATTTAGTAACATTTAGGCAAGAGGTCAACTTTCTCGTATCGATATGTAATCAATAAACTTTGTTTAATAGATTAATAACAACCGTAACTGCAACAGACAGTCGAATTTTTTTAATATTTTCCTTCCAATTTCTGTTTTTAATGAAAAGTATATCTTTAAGTTACAAATTACCGCTGCGAATGAAAAATCACTATTCGTAATGTATTATGAATGCAACAGTAAATGCCGTTTTGAAAATTCTCAATATTCTTAACAATTGACATGGAATACCTGTTAAGTCCCAAAAAGTCCCACCTTCTAACAAACTCCAAAATTTTCAACACACTTTCTCCTATTTATTTCTGCAAGAATTCCTTCCTACTTCGTCCTACTTCAAAAATTATTATTGTTTAAATCCGCGACGCTTTTCCAAAGAAAAGCTATTAAATATACATAAAGTATACGACATTATAAAAAAAAGAAAAACATTATACACCATTATTACAAAATGATTACACGTTAATATTCCGTGCTCCACTTTCACATTCCACTTCGATATCTTTAATAGTTTAGAAGTTACACCAAAAGGTCACTAATTTTCTCGATTTAGACCACTGTGCGTCGGTATTGTCGAACGATGCGGAGGAGGGACATAATGGCAGATAAGCGTGGCCTGGTGGAGGCGCGTATACAACGAGGCTCGGTGCAACGTGCAACTCAAGGCGATTCGAGGACATTTACCCACGAAACCGACGACCTTGATCTTACAAACGGTCCACGAGCGACACCACCAGCTGCACCGACATCGATGGATGCATTCCACCGGAGTACGACTGCACCTGCGCCATTTAACCTGAACCACCACCACCCCCTCCTAGTTCTACAATTTCACCTACAAATCATCATCTTCTTGAAAGATTTCGCTGATCCCTCCGCCTCGCTTTTGGAGGCTCGCTCGTTACCCTCCGATACCGTTTCAGGTGATCACGGCTCGATTAGTCTCGAAATTGTCTCCTCGTCTCACCTTTCCAATTATGTGCAGCTCTCCGCTGTAATTTCTTTCCCCGATTCGGAGTAAGAAGAATCGCGGCAACGTATATGTACATTGGGTTGCGACTTTTTTTATAGATACATACAGGGTGGGCCACGTGACTCGATCAGCTAAGATTATTGTATTGTTATTGGGTTGATTGAACATTCATTTATCTGATATGACATGGTTCGATGAAAGCTTCAAAATGATTGCTGTAAATTGTCGACTATTTTTTTGGAGCTACCTTCAGCTTGTCTTGTAGAAAAAGTTTATTATAACCATTTTAGAGCTCCGAGGGAAATACGAATAATCTGAGCAAATCACGATTCGTGGTCACCCCTGTATATTAGATAGGAATAAATAATCATCGACAGGTAATTAAGCACGAGTCGAACTCAACTTTTGGGAAAATTTCCCAAGAATTTTTTCTAATTTTGCGTCAAAATTATCCGTTGAACTAGCTCGAAATTTTGTTCGTTCATCATCGACGCTGACTTTCGCTAATAATTTCTTCGCGCACCTGAAATATGTAATTCGCCGCTTCAGTTGCATTATTTCCTTTTATGAAACTCCTGCAACATGGCCAATTACGTCTCTCGGTCACGTTCATTTTAAAACCTTCTTATGCGCGTAACAATTGCAACATTCGATCTACGCTTCTGCAATTTTGATAAAACATTGTTCGCAGGCTCCTATGTACAATGTACACGTCCAACGAATAAACGGCGAGTGGAAATCGTCTGGCAGGTAAAAACCGCATTCCTCGCGAGACAACCCATTGCGTACAATCTGCATTACGTATTCGTGTTTGTATTATCGCTGTACGCGATATAACGCACGATTGCGTACACGATTGATAAAGGCCTCGCAAGCGGAGCCGTGTAACCGATTACATCGCGCGTCGTCATTGGGTTTGTTTTGATTATGCAACAAAATGAACTTCAATCTCTACGCCCGGCACAAAGATAGCACAATTTTCAAATAAACGCACGCGATCACTCGCGTGGCTAACCGTTCTCTAATCACACACCTGCAATGCAATCGGAATAACCTTCGTAACTGCCAACGAAACTCTTCATGTAACATCGCGTTCGGATTTCTCGCAATACCGTACTCCTGAAATACCAATCAACGCACGATCGCTCTCGTGCAACGTGCAATTCATTACGGAATAATAAGGCGGCATTAAAAGGAACGACGATCGACGTCGGAAGGTCGCGGAGAGGATACGTACAGTGTGTAACGTAATGATAGGTCCACTTGGATTTTTTGCCATAACTCTGGGCCTGGTCAACCGATTCGGCTGAAACTTATTCAACATGTAGCCTAGACACTATGGGGTATACGTGGAAAAGTTCGTATTAACGCAGTGCCTGATTTTTGTACAGTAATATTTTATCTGACCTTCGTCAATCTTTCAGCGAAATTAAATTTAATGAGAAAATTACATTAAATTTAGCTTAGGAAATTAAATTTAATGAGAAAAACAAAATGATAGGTCCACTTGCAGAAAAACAAAAACGTCAATTAACTAAAGCATAATAACTTTAAGGAACAAGTGTTCTCAATAATTTATTATTTTTCCACCATTTTTTAGCAACTAATTCCTTTTCTTGGTCATTGATTCTACTAGATTTTGCATGTTGTAAGGTAACGCGACTGGGTGTCTCAAATATCGCAGTTTTCAATTTGGCGACAATATTAAATTGCTGACAATTGTTGCACACGTCACGTACAAGTTAGCTCCAAAGATTTTCTATAAGGTTCGCATCAGGACATCTCGCTGGGCAACTGAGAGTGCTGATATTTCGTCCTTGCAACCACTGCGTGAATCGTACGCATCATCGTGCTTCAATTGTAATTTACCCGAAGGAAAACAACACATATATGGTACGACATGATCCGCGAGTACCTATCGTCAAGCCTGCGTGTCGATATGAGTATCGACGAACGCCAAGGTAGCCTTTTGAAACACCGAAAAACCGGCCTATACCACCACCGAACCGCTACCAATATTTCATTAGCAGAAATAACGTGGTTCGCGTCGCAAATCGTGTCTCCTCAATACTTCTTAATCTAGGTCACCTTCTCGGATGAGAAGAAATTCGACCTGCGTAGGCTAGTTCCAAGTGGCGATCGGAAGTGTGCCGGCCTCGGAACCGCAACGGCCAGAGGTCGAGGAGACCGCGGCGAACTGCGAAGTCAGGTCGAACGGGAACGTGAATCGTCGTAATGACAACGTAATCGAGAACTGACGTCAGCGGAAGGGTCGCGAAGGGGTGATCCGCTTGTTCAGCGCGCACCTTGTCGCCTCAATGAATCCCTGCCGATAATGCCGTGGTCAATGGTGAATCGAGAACGGGCACGGACTCCGGATCAATTGCAACGATACGTTCGATCGACCTCGGCGAAATATCCGCACCTTCGCGGGCAATTAGCTTTGCAATATCGATATCGCGTGCTCCGATGAATCGACGATGAAAGTGTCCATTGGAATGGCTCGAAAGGGTCCGATCGTATCGGGATCGTTTTCTCCTGGGTGCGCGAGATTTTAGGCTCACCTTCGCTTTCTTGAGCGGAGGTACATGCTTTCGAGCACCTATGGCTGCGGGCCCTTTCGCGGCACGGGTTCGATGCCCTCTGGCTCAAGGGCGTTCAAGGTCAAAGTTCAAAGTTCACAGCGATCCAACGCACGTTTCAGGGGAATTGTGCGTAACTAATTAATCGAAGTGCCTGTGTTACGAAACGCAACGAATTACAGGGGGAAGAGTTCTGTTTTTATGTAACCTAGTTTTACAGTAGGAAACCTTGAATCGTTGTTAATAACGCGAGACTGTAAACGGGATTAGTTTGTTCGTCTCAATTAAGTGATATTAGAAAGATTGCCTTAAATCACATATGTGTTTCGTGTGTTTGTTCATAAAACCGATGGCTCGACTTTCAAACAGAACAGCGTGGAGTAACAAGAACTATGATTTTCGGTCGCTGAACTCGTTGGGAAACGGATGTTCAAATATATTGATAACTAGGTCATACGTATATCTGGCAGCTTGCACGTCTCACAAACTTCGACGACAAACATACCCCCTGCGATCGATCGACCCTTAAGAAACACTGCTCGAGGGATATCAGAGTTGAGGTAAAATGAATATACAAACATGAAAGAGATATGTATATGCACGTGTACATATCTCGTTTAGTCAGACCTGAGGCACAGGAGAATGAGTCATTGAACTATGAATAATCAATGAAAAAGGTAGCCTGGATGGTTTCCTTTATACCGACAGTTCCTTGCAGTCAATTACGCAGAATGCTAGACACAGCGCACTTGTCGGCTCGGGTTTTAAGTAATAAGCGAAAGAAAACTTGAGCAATTAAGCTGACACGAGGTGAAGAATTATTCAGAAGACGCGTCAACGTAACGATAATATAATTGCTTGCTACCTTTGACATTGCTGGATGAGCAGCGCGATAAAAATAAAAGCTCGGATGCATTGAGCAATCGAGAGTGCAACGATCCATCGAACCATGGAAATCACACGGCTAAAGGTTCACTTTGCCATTGGCCGTAATAACAGACCGATTATGAAACTGCAGATTAAAATCGCTCTCTACTCTTTCTTTCAAGGTCGATTTGTCCACCAACCACCTCGAAGACAAATTTTTCACGGAGCCTTTTTTTTCTTGTTTTTCGCGGACAAGTTACTTTCACAGATCCGATTAGCTTTGGGCCACGAAATTTCTTGCACAATTGACGCGCTTCGGTCGGTGCAACATTTCATTCCGTTCACGAGAAACCGTGGAACGATAGTGAAATATTAAGGTCTTGCGGATAATCGATGGCCAGTAGATAAGAATAACAAGCCCGTGTAACCAAACCGCTCTTGCTCCGAAATTAGAAGTCCGAGGAGACCTCCTTTGGTTATTTTCTGACGAATCTGCGGCTTTAATACCCGGTGATTGATTTCTTCTAATTATAGAATTCGGATTGGCACCGTGAGGCGCAAAGTATCGGATTTTAAGAGTTTCATCGCATTTTTAGCGCGATTAGGAGGATCGGAGCAAGTACGTGGAAAAGTAATATTTATCGAGCCAAATCTTTATGAGAAAACTTCGCCAATTCCGTCAGAAAAACGTATCCACGGTTAAAACGAATCGTGCGTCGTCGTACGCATAGGTACTGCTAGATAACAGGTGTCGTTCGTCGACGCGAGCCAGCTTTAATAACTCGAGCACAAAATGCCTCGTTACACCGTGCCGATTCTATTAACGCTATCGATTACAGGCTCGATTAATTTCACCGACTTCATCAACGCCCGAGTCGATGAACCCAACGGATCCATCGGTCGTCGTTGATCCGACGACCGAATGGACGCATTAAAACCTTTTCTATGTACATGATTTTATGGCCAAAGAAGTTTACATTCCAATTACGTCAACCTACGCTGGTAATTGGCGGCTAAAGAAATGACCATTGTACTGAAAGTGGGGCAACGTTCCCTAACGATCGGTACAGTCTGGAATATTTACACGGTGCGACAAACATCTGTGAAGCGTTAATGTTGGATGCGCACGTCCGTGAGACAAACCCATTGACTCGAGTTTTATTTTTCAATGGGGATAGGGGAAGGGAGACGGATCAAAGGAATGCCAAGAATTGATACAATTACGATTGCAATTGATGGCATGTATGACGACTATTTTGTACTTGGATGAAGTTACTTTCTTGTCGCATTGCGTACGTGCCCGTTGGTCAACGCGGCGAAACGTTACGCCTAGTTCGGGTTGGCTCTTCCAAGGGCTGAATCGTCGCGATAAACGCTGAAATTCAACGACACGTGCACACGATTCGAGAAACAAAATACTTTCTATTTAAACGACACCGATGCACAGGATACGCGGAACGGGAACGCGGCTGCAAGCTCGGACGATGAATAGAGCTTTGCGTTTGATTCGCCAAATGGCAGCGAGCAACTTAATTTTGTACATCTTTGTATGTACATACTTCGATTCGACTTTTAATTATAAGATCGATCAGCAAAACAGTACCAAGCTCGGATGATTGACGAGATTCTATTCTCAATCATTTCCGAATTGTTTCAGGTGTTCCGTACCGTAAGAAAAGTTTGTCCAACTTTACACCTTTTATCGCTGGCATAAAAGGCAACAAGTCGGTCGTAATCGTGCCTAGGATTCCTCTCAAGGCGGTCGTGTAGTCAGTTTCAATTGAAATACGCACGAACGGGTAATCTGCGCAATTACCTCACATGCAAATAAAGCTCCGTGAAGATGAACGGTGACCCGTCCAGCTGACGTCACGGCACAGCACGAAGACGCCGTGCTAGAAATCGCGTTGCACATCCGCAGCTTCACTTGCGAGCATCGTCGAAACGGGAAACGTACCGACGAGTTTACGCCGATCGGCTATCTCGCATTGAAAGCATATCGATTAATCGCCCCTCATATTTGGCTATCGTCGCTTAATCCGTCGCGACTTCCAAACCACCTTTATATCAACATTACTCTGCCTTTATCCAGTGCACATTGCGCCCCGACTATCGGTTCTGATTAACCTTCCAACTCGACGGTTTCGTGCACGTACACAACATCTATCTGATAATACATATCTTCCAGGTGTACCGCGTCGAGTCGTGCTCCAAAAGTGTACCTTCCATTTTTCTAACGCCGAACGGCCAAGCTCGAAGGATGAGCCGAACGGTTTGAGCGAGATTAGGATCCCTTTAAATCGGATAAGAAGCCTATAGCATAGGAGCTGCAGGAAAAACCGGTCGGCTCCTGCCGCATAACTATTCTAACTGCGAATGCAAATAAGCGGATCAGCAGCCGTCGTCCGATGGCGAACAGCAGAGCAGTCGAAACTTCACACCTGTAACGCCGAGCCGAAGACCCTCTGCCACGGGACACCCATGCGAACTCCGACGAAACGTCAGATACGCTCGCTCAGCCTATACGAGATATTTTGAGGAGTCGTTCCGTTTCGAAATATTCGTCCAACTCGACCTGGATTTCTATAGATATCCATAATTCGTCCGTAGAATCGCTACTAATTTGTATACACGTCCCCGGGAGATTGATTGTCCGCGTTCACTCGAGTAAAACTGTCTACGTGTGCATGCACCTAATTTATTGTACAGTTTCGAACGAACAGGAGGTAGATAATGGTGTGCACGTATTGTAGTTGGGACTTGGAACAGAAATTCCGAATGGAAGGAACTAAGGGCGGTTCGATTTTATATGGCTCGTCGAACCGCAGAGAAGGAAGTAATGGTTTATTAAGTGGCGAATCCCTGGCCGATAGGGGAATGTGAAGTATTCGGGGCTGTCACGAGAAACTCACGATAGCTTGTTAGGAAAGACGGAACTGCGAATACAAATAAACCGGTGAATCCCCGTACGCCTGCCAGACGAAATAGCAGAAGAAATTCTGCACACTGTGCATCCTCTCGTACATTATTGCGCCTGTATCCCGTTGCGCGAACTTATTAACTGGTAACGTTTAATTGAACAAATCGAAGTTGCAAAAATCCATCGTTCGAAGCGACGATTAACTCCCTGAAATTGTTGAACAGCTAAACAGCTGTTCCCTCTCTTTTTTTGGTTTAAAAACGCGTCGACGGCGTTGGAACTCGTTCTATCGGAAAAGTAAATCCGGCAAACTTATGTGGGTACATTTTGAACGGTGTGCAAACAGGTTTCGCGAGATTTGCCCCGTAGTCGAACCGGAGGGAATAGTAGGTAATAATTTGCACATTGGAGGTGTATTGAAAAAAAGGACAGTGTCGGTCATCGGATGTCGAAAAGAAAAAGCAAAGAATGATGTGTATAGTGTGAGGCGCGGTCGATAGGGACTCGAGTGTCCGTCGTGATCGGGACGGGCTCGTTTGGAGGAATTCCAAATCTCTCACATAATAACGTTTGACAGGGTCCGGGGAAAAGTCTTGCTCGAGCGCGAGAAATTATGTCGAGAGGTAATGCACGTAGTTACAAGGGAGTAAAATGGCAACAGCGATGGTATTATCGATTTTATCAACGGGGGCTAGGGGATTCTTTCTCTCATATGTACGGGGTGAGTCAGAAAAGGGTTTGCATAGCGGATCATAGAGAAAAGCTGTCCACTGACCTTCTGATAACTCGAGATCCAGCTCAGCAAGTTTCTCCCGCACGTCCTCCGGGAGCTTGCCGATGTCGATGTTGAACTCGGCCATCACTAGGCCATCCGCGCTGCGCCGAGATCACCAATTCTCCAGCCGTACATTCCACGACCCGTCACCACTGCTCGGCCATCTTGCCTTTCACTGATACTAACTACTACCGTCAGTTGGCGACACCGTTCGATTAGACACCTATCGGATAAACATTTGATCCGCAATTGGCGATTGGCGATTACCCCTGCTACACGAAAATAACACGCCATCGCCGCGGTTTCTACCGCGAAATACTGTTAATATAAATTATAAAATCATTCAAAATCTTCCAATGGAATGCTTTCACAAGCTTCAGAAAAGTATCTGTTTGTGATTCATCTGAAACATTGCCCATGACATTTCAGCAATGTGCTTTCCTTTTTAAATTGCCTAAAACTTGGATTCTTTCAGTTCTAAGTTAAAAGGCATGTAGATTAATTTTCGCACGAGCCTTGTAACCACATTGTGAGAGGTCTGTGAAACTCTAAAATATATCTGTCAAAGTGACAGTTCTTATTTAAATACCCCGCTAACCCTTGGTATCCTTTCTTTTTTATCAATCGTGTATTACCGTTATTATAATGGGTCGAATTGATTGTGTTAAATATTACAACATACTTATCTTCTTAAAAGAAAGTTCCTGTTAGCGTGGTCAGCGATCGAAGTTTTACATGAAAGACACGCTTCATGCGATATTATCTTTCGAGCAGCAGTCTAATTTGCGCGGGATGATTTTGTTGGTCCAGGGACCATTTAGAATTTAGACTAACCTCCTGCGTTTGGTGGGTTTGTTAGGAACATACATTTATAAGTAATTGCAATTTGCCAAACGTATATGCAAACATGGAAATACTAGACGATCCTGAGTTTAAAACAATGTACCAGAAATATAAGGTTCGTGTTAAATTGTGGGAAAGTCATTTTACGAAAAAACATGGACGCAAACCAAACAAGGTATTTTACATTATTTACGACATTTATGACATAAAATTGTTTCAGTTACAATTGTTATACGGTTATTTACTATTCACAGTAATTTTTCCGTTACCTTTTATCATTGTACGAGATTAGAGGGTTATATTTGGTTAGATTTTGTACAAAATATGGAACCTATTTTCCCGTATAATTTCTGTTTTATTTATGTTAAAACGAGTTTATGCGCTCATTTGGATATGCTAGGATTGAAATCTCTTTGTCATTTTGTAATTTCTGTGTAAATATACAATAGGTAATATAAACATCAAGGAATTTGGGAAAGTATATAGATAGTACGTTGTATCACAATGTAAGTAATATTTTTCATTTGTAGAATGACATTAAGGAGGCTGATATGAAAATTAAAGAATCCTATAAGATGTATTGGAAACTGAAAACTCGTGCTTTGGAAGAAACACTTATGGATATCACATTCAATGACGAAACGCACGATAGTGTCTCTAATCAAGATCATATAGATACGCCTGTTAAAGAAAACGAGCTGGATGCCAAACCTTTAAGGGATGAAACGAAGCAGGTGATAGAAATCCAAAACGAAAGCGACAAAAGAGATCCAGAAAACACAAAAGAGAAGGACATAGAAAGCGCTGATAAAAAAGTTGTTGACGATATAAGCAAAGAGAATATAGCAAGTACAGATAAGAAAGATAGCGAAAATATAGATCCAGAAGGATGTAAAAGTCAATCTCCCATTAATAGTATATCGGTAGATGAAAATGAGTACAAAAATGTAAAAGGCGTATGGGGCGATCATTTGAGTAAAGCCAATGAACAGATTCCCAAAAAGAAACAGTCGCAGTTCTTAGGTAGGTCGTCCTCTTTTCAGTTGTCCCAAAATAAATTTGCAAATTCCAGTTTCACAAAAAGAAATCCGAGGAAATCTTTATCTATGTCAAAAATAAAATCCAAGTCCGATAATAATGATAATGCTAGGATGGACAAATTAGACCAAACTACCAATTCAGAAGCAAATGGCAAGAACGGTTTTGACAATGGTCCTGCAGAAACCCAAGCAATATTTGGTGACGCAGTAAAAGTTACTTATGCGGAATCAAAATCTAACTCTCAGTCGCTCGCGACGGTACAACAAATAATTGAAGGGCATACTATTAATAGACATTTGAACTCAGGATGGTTGAACAGATGTGCAAAAGAAAATAACTTGGAATATCCAAAGATTGATCCGCAGAGGCTTTCTGGCACCAGCGATTCTGGGATCGAATCGACTCTGGAATCTAGTATCTATTCCCCTAAAGAAAATGTGCCAGCACCTGAAGTTCCTGTTGCTCCACAAATATCTGACGATGAAGATTTTGTGTGCAACAGTGACTCAGAAGAGGAACATAAAAACAAACGTATTCGAAATTTCAAGAAAAGATGTAGCGACCAAGACAATCATCCTGCTAAAAGATTGTGCACTGTTACTGATACAAATCTGTCAATCGCAAATAAAATAGAGGGACAATCTGAAAATATTAATACAGTTTCCAATGAAGAAAAATGTGAGAACTTTAACAGTACCGGTATAACTGCAGTTAGAAGCAATAGTGTAAATATCGATAGACACATTGAGACAAATTCATCAAGCGGCACTGACAAATGCGACAACAAACCGGAAGGTATGCCACAAATTGTAGATAAGAACATACACGATGAAATGGATCCAGAAAAATCGCCCAAACCGAGGACAGCGACTAGTCGTAAAGTTCGTCGAAGAATTAAAAAGGTTCCATCCAATGACTCCGATCCAGATTTTGATGAAGGTGAAGAAGAAAAGAATGATTCAAAGAAATCGCCGACAACGAAGCGTACGAGGACAACAAGGAAGAATAAAGCTTCAAGTAAAACGGCTTCGAAAGGCGAGAAAAAGAATGAAAGTAAAGTACGAAAGTCATCCAGAAAGAAAAAAGAATCGCAACGCAATGGAGATAATACAGAAACCGGCAATGCAGATACAGAAACTGCAGAGGATAAGGAGCCTGTGATATATGGAATAGAAACTTTGGAAGCTGTTCCACGATTTGCAGTGAGTAAATGTGCTCAAGGAAATCTTATCGAACAATTTACCAGGTCCATTTCTTCAAAGACTGATAGTCTAAAAAAACCCGTGGCTACCGCAAGTGCAAAGAGAAACTTGACCGATAAAGAAAAATTGGAGAAGAAAGTGGCGGATGGAAAAGTAAATGAAAACTTCGTTAGGATAAACTTGAAAAAGAAAGTATTCGTGCGTGGCAAGAAAAATTTCAACTTTTCGAAGTATAAGAAAAATCAATGGAAACAAAGAAAAAAGGAACTTGACTCCGGCGAAGGTAGCTTGGCTGTAGCTGATTTTGTTGAAAAAATGGGGGCGTCATCAAAGTGCTTTAAATGCGGCGAGTTGGGCCATTTTTCAAGAAGGTGTCCAAACCAGAAGGACGACGACCTGATACCGTTAAACGAAGTAGATAATAGTTCACCATTTCCGACATTGGAAGAAGCACAGCAGATGGCCAGCCAAAACGCAGTTGTGGCACACGGTAATCGAATTGCTCGTTTGCCGGAGAAACCGTCGTATTGTCCCGAAACAGGTGCCGAACCGCTAGAAAATGAAATGGATGATAACAACGTGGACGATAACGATTTATGGGAAGCCATTGATGACGAAGTAATCTAAAATATTAACAATTATCTAATCTTCTTAATAACTATTTAACCGTTACTTGATTTGTTTGTTCTTTCTTACACTTTTAGGAATTGCTGTGTGGACATAAAATACCTGAGGACTTGGTGAAAAAATTATTGCCGCCGGAAATTGGCAAAATACAACCGTTATATAAAACGAATGAACAGCAGCAAAGAATAGGTAATTAATTTTGTATTTAACAAAGTTTCGTATTATTTAATTGTATCACAAATTTATGAAATTTCCTAATTACAGAAACGCCATCCGAAGTTTTCGAAACGCTGCGCAAATTTGGCCATGACACATTTAGACCTGGCCAAGAAAAAGCTGTAATGAGAATACTGTCTGGTCAATCGACTTTAGTAACATTATCCACTGGGTCTGGAAAGTCTTTATGCTATCAGCTACCTGCATATCTCTATTCGAAATATTCGAATTGTATTACCTTAGTCATATCACCATTGGTATCCTTAATGGATGACCAAGTAACGGGTGTACCGTCATTCTTATCTGCAGCTTGTCTGCACACTAATCAGACAAAAAAAGTAAGGGATAATGTCATGCAAATGGTGAAGCAAGGAAAACTAAATATTTTACTAATTTCTCCAGAAGCCGTAGTTGCTGGAGAAAAGTCGACTGGCTTCGGAGCTCTCTTGAGACAGCTACCACCAATCAGTTTTGCATGTATAGATGAAGCTCATTGTATTTCCCAGTGGTCCCATAACTTCCGTCCGTCTTATCTGATGGTTTGTCGAGTTCTTAGAGAAAAGTTAGGCGTGAAAACAGTATTAGCCCTTACCGCAACTGCGACTAAAGCCACCGCGGAAAGCATAGTAAAGCATTTAGATATAGGCGACGGAATGGCTGGCGTTATTTCTGATATCCCAATGCCAAATAATCTGCTGTTGTCAGTTTCTAAAGATGAAATCAGGGATCAGGCTTTAATCAAATTACTAGAAAGCGAGAGATTCCAAGAATGTAATTCGATTGTCGTTTACTGCACTCGACGAGAAGAATGCTTAAGAATCGCGGGTCTTATAAGGGCTTCGTTGCAGGTATTCATTTTTCTTTCTAATATTCAACATAACATATACAAAATTTACGTTCATATTTTCAACAGGATCCAAATAAAGTGGAAGCGTCAAACAAGTTATCTTCTATCGCGGAAGCGTATCATGCTGGTCTGTCGGCTTATCGACGAAAAATCGTGCAGAAAGCGTTTATGGGCGGGCAAACCAAAATTGTGGTCGCCACTATAGCTTTCGGTATGGGTCTGAACAAACCAGATATTCGTGCTGTTATTCATTATAATATGCCTGGGACCTTCGAGGGATATGTTCAAGAAGTCGGCAGGGCTGGTCGAGATGGACTTTTAGCACATTGTCATCTGTTTTTAAATCCTACGGTATTTAAATTGGTTTCAAATGATTCTTACCGTCTCTTCGATTTACTTCGTATTGGCATTAAACGTTTTTATTACAGGAAGATAATGATAAATTGGAGTTGCGCCGGCATATTTATGCAAATGGAGTAGACAGGCATACAATTAGGCGTTTGCTTCAAAGAGTTTTCGTTCCATGCTCGTGTGCAAAACTACGTGAAAAAAATGTCAATCACAGGTGTCCCGGCCACGAGGTTGCTATACCGATTGATGAAACCGTCGCCGCTCTAGATATTTCAGAGGAAACGATTGCAACACTTTTATGCTATCTCGAATTACACCCCAAAAGATTTATTACTGTTCTCTCATCTGTATATGTCAGGGCCAGAGTTTCAAGCTATAATGGACCCCAAGGTTTAAAACAAGCTGCTCAATCGGTAATTAAATGTCACAAATTGTTTTCAGTAGGTCGATTTTATTTGTTTAATATTACTAAAATTATAAAATATTTTATGAATCTATTAGTCACCACCTCTAGCGATGGCGATAGCATTGGATTTGCAAAACGGCATTTCTCACGAAAACAACAGCGTTATTGAATTTCCTGTCGTGGATGTTGCCTCTGCTATTGGTTGGGATAGTGGTATAGTGAAAAATCATCTTAAAACTTTAGAATGGAAAACAGGTATATTCAAATGGACAGCTCATTAAGTACTTACGAAAAATAATATTACAGTACTTAATTTATGTACTTCTCATAGTTAATGGAGCTTCGAAGCGTTCAGCTATCTCGGTACGATACGATAGATTGGGTTTAAGAATAAAATCCCCCGGCGATTTGACGGATGCAGAGCTAGATGAGGCACTTGACGCTTTAGTGAGTCGTGCCCAAAATCAAGAAACTTCGGCGTTGCAGCAGCTCGAAACAATTGGTGTAACGGTTCATAACTTTAGCGTACCGTCTGTAAGGCAATGTCAAAAATTGAATGACGAACTCACTAGCAAGTCCGATGAGTTGAAAGCTGTCATTCGAAAATACTTCAAAGGAGAAGTTTTATTAGACATCGATCCTAAACGACAGGTACAAAATGATATATGACTTTTATCTAATGAAATACTCATATTCATAAGTGATGAATAATATAAATGTACACTGCGTTTTTTCAGGCTGATATAGAAAATGAAGCACAAGTAGCCAGCGATGTACGTAATTTAATTGTTTGTTATCGAGATAATAATTTTACGGGACGAGCGATCGCTCGAATCTTTCACGGAATACAGAGCCCAAATTATCCTGCGTACGTTTGGAATAAATGCCGTTTCTGGAGGGTTCATCTTTCATTTAACTTTAACGCTTTATGTCAAATTGCGACAAGAGAAATTTTGGCGTTACGCTGAGACTGTTTCCCCTTATCCTGAAAGAAAATTTATAGAGATATCTCGCGGTCGGTGAGCTATAACAGTAGTTCTTAAGTATTAGACGTAACGAATATATGAACGAAACATAATTATTTTCTTATTTGCGAACGATTGCGCTGGGTGATATTTAAAAGACGCATTATAGAGTAGTACCATATGTTATGTATTTGTAATTGCTAAAAATGTTCAACATTTATTGACTGAGTAATTTTATTGAATAAAACGTAAGTTATATAACATTTTATTGTTCCAACAAGTGACAAAATTCTTATAACTCGTATACAAAATATTTGCTTGAATGTATCTTAAAAGAGTAAATTATTTTGTTACGCTTGTAAAATAAGCTTCGATATAAATAGTTTTCCTTAAAAAAAAAGAGGGAAAAATGTGATGCACTAAATCGTTCCTTCCATTGTTCCTGCCATTTTCACATACAACAATGATAATTACAAATCTATGCTGGTGTATTTTTTATTGTTAGTAATACATATATTCCCAATATAAAATGTTTTTCCTGCACCGATGTCGCAGTTAGCCTATTGCATTTTCAATGATAAATTCTATCAATATGACTGTAAACATCGAAATTAATAGAATTCACGGATAACTGTATTACTTAAAGAGTTATTATCTTAGTACTAAAATACAATTAATGCGATATGCTTTTAATCAAGACGGTATGGAACACTGTTTTGTTTCGTGAAATGTTGCGCCCCATATTTCACGCAGAAAGAAACATCATTCGCAGCGGTGTACTGATACAAATTACATTCACGTTACCACTCTTTTCATGTAATTGCACTGTCGCAAGAATTTGTGCATACGTCTTTGTTGCATCTTGCCAACACGGTTCATGCAAGTTTCGCTTTGACACAAGGCGCAAAATTCTGATGATATCCCGTGAAACGGCGAACGGAAATAAACATTGGCGTTTTTCAACGCTTTATTTTTGTGATGAGCCCAACCGTGCAGGGACACCTCCAAAATCATTAGTATTGGCAAGAACCAGCGAAAGCATACGACCGCGAGAAAAAACAGGCATACTGGGTTTATTTGTCCGAAAGAAGTACCAACCGGTACAGGCTCCAGGTCCATCAGGTTCTCGTCCTTTTTAACCGAGGTTGCTTGAACTTCCTTTGGAATCTAAACAATTGTCATTCGTTAATTCTTATTTGAAATTGTTTCCTCATTAATACAGATCACAAATACAAATTTCGTAGTATTAAAAATATTCAATTTCGAGCCCATGCAATTTCCTTTCATTATTTACATAGTACGTTCGTATTGAATTTTATAATATGTATACATACTCAACACTTATTTTATGACAATTATTTGAGCACATTACCTGGAAGCGTATTCTTCGGCATTTAGAAGTTTCGACACCGACTAAATCGGTTTCCGGTTCTCCCGTTTCAACATTGTTCGTCGACGTAGGAAAATGTCGAATTTCGTAGTTAGATACTGGAAGACAAATGCTCTCTCCGGTCTCCTCGTCGACGAAGATTTGGTCCATTTCTCCGACAATGATCAGATATAGAAAAAAAAGTGCGCACGAAAATGTTCCGAACGCAACTCTGTAATTTGTCCGGGAAACGTAGTTTAATTTATTCGGACGTACGGCAGGGTCGTCCTCGGGGTCACTTCCCGGATACTCAACTCCGTACAGTTTTTATTCTAATGGTCAGATACCTTGGGTGAAAGTAATTTTCTGAAACAAAATAAATCATCTGTAGTTATTGAATCGTTTCATACATTCGTATCGACTGTTCAAGCGCTATTTATTATTCTGTATTAATGTATAGTAATTACAAATAGCGCTTAAATAATGAAAAACTCGAGCGAAACTTTGCTGGTCGACACGCGTACGATCAGAGATTGAATGCATTCTTTCGAAAGTGTATAAAGTAAAACGTATTCGTGGAACATTAAGCATAAAAATATCGAACGGTGTAAAGTGCGTGCAGAATACGGCGGTGAGTGAATCGTCCAGTTCTGTACAAGTGAATCATAAACTGAACGAATTTTGTCCTATTAAGCCATATTGATATGGTTCACGCTGCGTCTCATTTAGAAATAATGGACGATGGTTAAATTGACTATCATCGAGTGGTTAATCAACAGCTTCTGTTTCGAAAAAAGATGACGTAATACATTCACTCTTTGAAATGATATCAGTTTTGTTCATTTTCAGGATATTTCGAACCGTCTTGGTATTATTCAACAAATGGTATCGGAAAACGGATTAATGTGAAACAAGTATTACGATAAATTGTATCGAGTGCATGCATATTACGACACTGAAGCAGGAATTGTTTCAGAATTGAATAGTAATCTAAGGAACTGGAAGCTATCGGTAAAAACTTCCCCATTACGCGTAATGACTTGATACGAATAAGTATTAAACAAGAGTAATGGAGATAGCAAAGATTAAAAGCGAAAACAAATACCGCATATTCGAAATTCCCAATATTCCACATAGTATTCTCAATTGAGGCAATAAAAGTTTTTAAATTGCAGTAATACCGTAACGATGAGCACTAATGATCTGTTTTGATTAAAACGCTAATATCCAGTCTACGAGACGGAGTGGTTATTGTCGCGCAATTTTATATATGTAATACCAATTATATACTCGTTTAATAAGACCAATTATTATCAGTACTGTCGTTGTCGACGTCTGTAAAACAAAATTTGAAAAAACTAGACAGCAGTACCTGAACTTTAATTGTTTTATTATACAGGAAAGAATAACAGTTCCGAATTATACAGTTATGAAAAAGTTAATATAAATAGTAATATATAATTTGATTATGAATGTTGCTTGCACGCATTCTCAGAATTTTAGCAATCCTGTGCTAAAAACTATACATTATACATGAACGTTCTTTGCAACAAAGTATGGTTACTGTGATTGATTATGTAAGTTATGACTGCCTTCATTGATGAAATAGAATATCTAAGTGTTTACAGGTATATAAATCTCTTTCATGTTAATACAAAAATTGTTTCGTTTTGCGCACCGGAAGCATGTTTAATTTTAAGGGCGGCACAGCGGGAGCGTTAACCCTTTCGTGTACGAATTATTTTTTTTCAAACTCTTATTAATCCGTCAAATATCGAAATCTATAATGGATATAAAATACAGATAAATTTTTCTCCGGCCAAGGTTTTGTTTTTTGAAAAGGACTAATCTTCAAGAGGCCAGCCGTTCTTATGAAGACGCGTTTATAAAGGTAATAATTATTTTGACGGAATATCATGTAAGCTAGATTCTTCGTAAGCCTCCCATTAAGACGCGCATTTCGCTTAATGATTAAACCGCAAATTTCGTAATTAACTCGTAACAACGGGTATAATTGTTTGCGCGTTCATGAAAAAAGTGATGGATGGAAGTTCCCGATGTTATTGAGATTACCGTTCCATCGAAACCATTTGTATTTTAAAATGGAGAAAAACTGAATCTGTATGCAATATTGCAAAATGGCATGCAAATGTTTGGTAACATCGAAGTAACTTCGAAATCCTAAAATCTTTTGAAGAATAACAACAGGTGTATGTCTAACACAAACAGGTTATAATTACCAAAAGATTGACATGTTATTTAATAAAAAGTAGCAAGCGCATAGGTTTTACGTCAATCATCGCAACAGTGTTTAAAAGAATACATGTGTGATATGCTGATATGTAATGAAAGAGAGAACATGATTTTACGTTCCTCTCACACGAGAAAAATAGATTATAATTTAAATTTGCATCGATTCAATCAAAATTATAGCTACCGATCGATTTCTATTTAGCATTGTAATATAGATGGGTTGCAAAAATATATAGCTGTAAGTTATAAACATTGTAACGTTACGAGAAACAAAACTAATTAGACAGACGCAAACTTAGTTATTTCGATTGTTTTAAAGGCCTTAGAAAATGTTGTATTTACGATTAGTTTAAGGTTAGATAGTAAGAATAAGAGCATGGCAACAGCTGACAGAAGCATGGCAAGACACGATAATGTCAATTAAAATTCTTTTTGAATTAGTAAGGATATATGTGTGTTTTCCTTGCACCAGCTTTTAATTAAATCGCTAATCGATGTTTGTGGACGTAACATTTCGTTTACTAATTGCTTTCGTAGAACCAAACATAAAATGAATTGAATTCCTCGTGTTACATCAATGATCATTAAGCTTCTAACTGTGAATGGCGAGTTCACTCGTCATTGGAAAAATGAGAAAGTCTTTGAAGTTTTGTGACAAGTTATCTCACGCACTAGAGAAGCGTTTGGCAATGAGAAGTTAACTCGTCGGTACCAGTTAAAAACTTAAAGAAGAGCATATTCTACAGGGGACGAAGAAGATAGGAAAGTAAGAAAACAAAATTTAAAAACCATTACTTACATTGTACAATACAAGCAACGCTAGTACGTGCAGATGCTAGAGCGACCATAAATATTTTGGTAATGGTTGGTAATGCAGTGGATGATGGAAAAACTCAAGTTTCACGAAAAAAAACTGTCACGTTTCGGCATAACAGGAATTTGCACTTCAATAAAGGCCTAGTTCAAAATCTAAATTCGAAAACACTGTATCAACAAGGAAACGTAACATATTGTCACGATCGGACCCCGAACGTAAGTACACCTCTCCCTGCATCTAAAGTTCAACTGAAGGTATTCGCCATAATAACCTGCAACTATGTGGTTTGTAGATGCGCATTGTGTCCAGTTATACGAGTTCGTCGGACAATGATAACCTGAGTGAGTATGCATACATATTATAGTAATACTTCCCCGGGGTCTATGGCAGAATGATAAACACAAATGTTTTAATGCTTTATTTTATTAATTAGCGATACTTGGTTCAATATGTACGAAAGGTTTATGGATGTTCACGTAATCGTAATAGGAAGGAAGCAGAGCCCCTGGTGAGAGTTTTACACTTGCAAGTTTAGTAGATGGAATCTCTTGTGTCGCGTCCCTGAGTATTTAATGGCTCAATAATCAGATAAACAAATTGTGGTTTCTTCGGCGTCCCCTAAATTAATGTAATATTGTATTTTGAAGAATATTAAGTATCTATAAAAAACAATTTAAATATGTCTGTATGAAACATCTTTAAAAATGTATTTTAGAGGTATAACTTATGATTTACGTATAGCTTACAATTTGAATATTTTAACCATACGATTCAAGTTCAATTTAATTGAGACGAAAATAAATTCATAATGATAACTGGGAAATAATATCGGTACAGACTTTATCTTTCTGACGAGATATAAGGATGGACGAATCACCTTATGGACTTTCGTGGCTTATCGTGACTGCCATACCGACTCAGAAATCCGATTATTATTTACTGTACTACACCGCGTGGCGTGCATTTTGTAATGGACTCAATTATGCATATGTGTATCATCTTTTACGTATGCGTACACGTATTTCAGCTCCTGCCGTTTCTAACAATCTTATTAGAATATTGATGATTCTTAATACATTTATCTCCAATTTCCGATGCATTCTGTTCCATGGCGTCTGTTTCGCTTGTTTGAATAACGAGTCAGAATTGGCGGGAACGCGACGCTGACAGGCGGGAATGCGCAGCAGCATAATGGCGCCGATGCATGCCGAAGTGTCAAACGATCTGGTTGACAGGTAAGCGTTTCTCAAATTTCTTGTGGAAATAAGTAGTATTTTAGCAAGATATCCCAACTGAATTATAATGCATACCACGTATAAAACTTCTATAATATAGAGTTTGGTTGTAGATAAGTAGTAACATAATACAAGCACTTAGTTGCGCTGTATTACCGCTGGTGCTTATTTAATACGATTCTAATTACCCTTTCGCATAGTATTACTGGATTAGATTAAAAAATGTTCGAGAACTTTTGCTTGAATACTAAATCTTGTTATAATGGGCTTTTTTTATTAACACTGTGGGATCGATATATGTATCGAGCGGACCTTTCAATGTCCTTTATCGGCAGTTCATGCTATGCTTTTCATTGCGGCAAGGAACACAAGCATATCTCTAAAATTATTTTGTTTCAATGCCGACGATAGGGATCGGTAAAATTGTTTTCTGTAATCTGTTGGTAACGTTGTGAGTGACACGGAAATGGTATGGGGTACTCAGTACCCCGGAATCCGGGCCGAAAGAATACATTGCATGATTGGTCTATGCTTATACCTCGTCGGTGGTGAGACACGAAAGTCCATACAGTGGGTGGTCTATAGAAATATCTCGTCTGTGGTATTTAGTACCTTATGGTACCGAGCGAGCAAGTGTCCATTGAACAAGGATTGCTTAAACTTTTTCGATCTTTAATCAATGATTGATAAATCGAGCTAGACAAAGCCTGCCTAGTAAGGTAGTAACACATAAACGGTGCCAATAGAAATGGCTATTAGATAAATATGTTATAATTCGAAGGGAGTATGTATCATAAACGGAACGCTCCTTTTTTAATATAGATAATTTAAGGATAAACATTTTGTCTTCGGGTCTGTGCAGTGTAAGTCGCGCAGCGTTTGCTCCAACTTTGTCTAGTCTCGCATCGCGACGAACAGTTTATTATTTTAGAGCGAATCCCTTCCACCCGTGTTTCTTTTTCTTCCTCTATTCCACGTTTACCCGTGTTACCAGTCGTACCTCCTCTGTCACTCTCTCTCTCTCTCTCTTTCTCTTTTCGTGAACCTCACAACACCGTGGCGCCTTGAAATACTGCAGTCTCCGAATTCTTCGGATCACCGTTTTAAAAATTCACATACGCTCCAGTTCGTCGAAAATGTTGCTCCGCCATTAAACTGGGGTTACGATATATCATCCTTTGCCTTCCTTACTGTTTCTCTCTATGCCTTACAATTTACTCCAATTCGGACAATGCTGTAAAATAAGAACGTTTATGTACGTGATAAAGTAATGCCAAGATACATGTACGTCTTTTGTAACTCGGGAACCGAAGCTAGTGCTACAAGTGGATTCTTGTAATTATTAAAAGTGGACTGCCATTAATTCAAGTACAGTCTATTCACGTCGCCTAATTCTTTACAATTGAATAGATATACGATTATCACAGGGGAATCGTAACGTTAAGATATATGTTGAAAAATTATCGAACAATGATCAGCCGGTTTTCATTGTAAGCATGCATCATCACAGCAGAAAATAGAAAGAGAGTATCATTTTCGTTTTTTACAGTATCGCAGAAACGGGAACACCATGAACCAAGGCCCAGAGATGCTCTGTCAACGGCGTCATTGAGTGACTCCTCTTGCAGCTCGTGCATACTCGTCGTCTGGCTTACGTGCATTCTGGGCGACGTGAACCAGAAGTGGTTCTTTTCGTACCGAGTTAGTATCTGGATTGCGGCCTCTTAATATATAAAAAAAACCGGCCGAAAACCATTGATTCGAAGTTTTATTTAATACAAATATCAAATTATCCAAGTTGCAGAATTAGGAAAAAATGATAAGAAAATTGTACCTCTTTCAGAACAAAGGACATAAATTCTCGCCGTTAATTCCGTTGCCCGAGTATATTAAAAAAAATAGAAGTCATCCTTATCCAAGTAGGGAGACGGCGATCGAGCTTCGTCGGCGTGGAGAAAAATTCTAATGAGAAATTAATGTCTGCCATGAATCTGTTCCCTGTAAGCCGACACCACATGCGATCATCCGCCATCTCGCATAACGCCCTCTAATTTATTACATAAGCAATCTCGCGCCACTCTTGATTCTCTAAGCCGGTTCAAGGAAATCGCCGATAGATTGTGCAGCCTGTACCAATGGAACAAAGGGCCATCTATTTACGCGACTGTTGCAGCGAGACCCGTAACTGCAATTATAGTCCAGTATATTGGCGCAATGGAATCGTGAAACGCGTACGCTTCAGACAGGGGTTTACAGTACACTTGCGTGTAAGTGGAAAATCGCGAGTACCGATGCCAGAGTCTCGGTTCGAACGGAAGCTTCTCAGGCGTGTGCGTTTGTTTGACCTTCTTGGCCGCGATAATGATATCTGGATCGGAGTCGCTGCACTATTTTCGGCCGTGACAGCCCGATCGATAATCCTGACCAGGTTTCCGCGAAAAGGTGCGACACGTGATTTATAGGAACGCCGACAGAGAGAGCCGGCGTTATTTGAACACGTGACGAGAAGGAACGTCCAGAGCAGCTCCATATTACTCAAATAAGTGCATCCTGGCTGTCCAAACGTAGCATCCGAACGTGTTCTCGTGATTTTATGGCAGGGACCGGCAACAAGCTGTTCCAATAGAAATCTGTCGCGGTGTATTACAACCGGTGGCACACTGCACTATCGTTCACGACCGTATTATCTTTTTTTTTCTCGTTTTACAACCGTCCCGCGAAGGATCCGAGGCCACTGGCTGCTCTCAGAGTCCGCCAAAGGAGTATCGGTAACTTTGGTGTTCCCTTATATTCCTTTTTTATTTCCCTTAGAAGAAAGAGCGGAAAATGAAGGAAGAAAAAAATGTAATGGGTTTTTTGGATCGTTAAATTTGCTTCTCTTTCGGCCCTTTTGCTTGGAGTAACGAGTGAACGAAATTATAAGGGAGTGAGAAATAATGAAGGATAAGTTAGGGCGTGCAATCTTGTTGCTCGAGATGACGCAAAACTCCAAAACTATATCTGATGAACGAGAATATTTCGCGGAATCGGTTCGTTTGAGAGCGATAGGGTGTAGGAAAGAATGCTCGTTATTATCAGCAAATCCTTTTGTCGTAACCACAGAACCATCCTGTGATTTCATTAGTATTTAGTTTGTAACGCACTAGCGTGGATACTTGAATTATTTCTTTAATACTAGAACCACGAAGCCCGTTGTAAAGGACGGTTCTTGGTTTTGTTAGTTTAAAATTACCACCATCGTATTTAGTATTGCCCCATGATTAATTATATTCTGTAATATATGTACCCCCATTTAATTTCGATTTCAATAATTGGTCCAGCGTGTTACCTACGTGTGCCAAAGCTCGGCAATTCTGGTGCGAAGAGTAGGGTGAAAATCTCGAGTATGATCGGCAGCAAAGAAAAACGCAATCTCGTCTTTTTCTTTTTTATCAAAGAATATCTTTAATTCTACATTCATCGTCGTCACGCGGCAGAACGGCTTAAATTAGTAACATTTATACGTAGCTATAAATATAAATAGGAGCACGATGTGCACTGTTTGTCGAAGCGACGAACCTAACGATATCTCCTCCTCCCTTTACAAACTTATACATACATACATTACGCGCGCGGATAAGTTCGTTCGTGATTCCTCACAAGGAAGGCTAGGCAACCCGAAGACTCAGAAACGTATGAAAGTTTGCATACAAGTGAAGTATGTCATACGTAATACAACCCTATTTTTCGTTCGTGCTATAACTCGGTATTCAGGGGTGAAATCAGCCCTGAGAAAAATTCAGAATGCTGTCTTTCGTGAAATATCTCAACAATCCTGAGAAGGATTTACAAAAACTACAAACAAAACTTGCATCCCTTTATTGCGATTGCAAAACTGCAATCCGCAAATCTGTAAAACTGCAAAATGAAATTTTTGGAAAAATCCATGATTTTTTTCATTCTTTTTCCCAAGGGTTTCTAAAAAAAAAATTTACATATCATCCTGCGTTCTTGAGATATATCTAGCGAAAAAGACATTCTGAATTTTTCTCGAGGGCCGATTTCATTCCTTAGAATCGAATTACCCTGCATCTTCAGGCTGCCTAACCTTCCTTATCAGTTCCAATCATTTATCGATATCCTTCGTACATTGCCGCACTTGTTTCAATGTTCCATCGACACTAGACATTAGAGTAGTACGTTGATCCCCGTTCCTATATAGATTATTACACGTTTCACATGCTATATTTAATCTGATCGTAGTACATCGCCGTGGGTGTTGTCGTCGTTGCGTGATGAACATTCGACGATACTGGGCCAGGTATGTTCGATATGCTCAAGCCGCCGATGTTGCTCAAGTTCAGCGAGCTTAGGGAGCTTAATGAGCTCAGGGTGACTGATCCGGTTGGATGACCGAAGTACGATGGTTTTCGGTCGATGAGTCCACCTCCAGAACTGTTCGAATTCGAATTCGAGCACTGCATTTTTATCCCTGAAACAGAGGTGAGGAAAAGGGTAAATAAAATAAATTTAATTCGTAGGCATATATATTCTGTCGCAGTTTCGACAGCAAGCTGGATCGTTTAAAAAAAATCGCTGCCTGTGTTTTACAGTTGTACTTTTTACAGTAAAGTCTCGATGCAAGCGAAACCGTCGGGACTGGACGTTCGCTTATAACGGATACTTCCTACGTTTCCAACGGATCCGAACGTAAACAAGGACAGCGAGTGGAGATAAAAGGACGGAGCGTCCGAGGCAAAACAAAGTCAAGCGTGTCTGTGCGAGAATTTTAATGCAACGATTGAACTATTTCATTGTTTATTTTTTTTTGTATGAAAGTTTGGGCAACAGATTTGTGACCTTTTGCTGATTAAAATAACACTATAAGTATATCATTTGAACCATATTTACTGTTCACAATGCATTCTACACCACTTACTAAATAATGCAAATGCGATCCAAATTCTGTCGTGTTTGGACTCATTTTAATCAGAAAAATGTCACCAGTGTCTAGGTAAATGTTTCATAAGAAAAGAATGGGAAACAGCAAAGTTTTATCGTTGAATTAGTATCACTAGATCACGTGGCTGTAATTGACTATCGAACTTCTGGACGTCTCAATGGGTATACACCCCAGTAATGTGGATAAACTCTTCGCTTATACCGGATACCACTTTTTCATTCATATCGAGACATTAATGTAATAGAGAATTCGACAGTCTACTTTTCGCAGCTTCTAATCAGTTTAATTACAATCTTTTTATAGAATTAATTATGGACGTTGTCGTGGTTTCGCCGACGAGGACCACACGTGGAGCGACCGGGGACAAAGAAATGGAAAAGAAGAGCTCGCGATATGGAAATCAGTTCTTGTATAGGTACGATAAATCTACAGCTCGCCGGCAGTTCTCAAGTACAGTTCTTCTTCAAGTGCGCACTTCACTCGTGTCCCGACTTCTATCTTTCACTTTTCTATTTCCCTGTCTCGCTCGTTCGTTCTTTTCTTTCTTACAGGATTAACTGTACGAAGTTTGCATCCGCAGAAAAATACGAAGCTGTACAATCGAGACGTGGACGGAAATTATATCTATTGCGCAATTGAAGATGGCAATTGAAGTTGCATTTAAACCGTTGCGCGGATTACTCTGCACCTGGTGCTCATTTCTATATTCCAACGAATAATTCTTTTCTACACGTCGATCCACGCTTTCGCGAAACAAAATGTACGGTGAATATTTATGATAGCCAAGCTACAAACTTATTGAGCACTCCGGTTGCCTGGCGAAAGGGTTACATTCTGCCCAAACGAAGGCATTGAGACAGGTATTTCAGAACACAGACGAAATCCAAAGAAAACAGCTGGATAATATATTGTATACGCACACCGTGCTCGACGGCGATCGGTATTCGATTTAATTCTAGCGTAACGAGGGTCTTAAAACGGCGTCGTGTGTGGTCCTGAATGGCAGTGCCGTCAGTCAAAATCTCCCTCTCTCTCTCTGTCTCTCCATCTCTCCATCGCTGACGGATCCAAAGTTTCCCGTCCCGTCGAAGCAATCTGCTCTCTTCGGCGCGCAAAAATTTGTTCTCCCTTCCTCTGTTTCTAAAGGCGTGCGACGTTCGAAAACGATGGCAGTAAAAGACGAACAGACGAACGGGTTCACGAGGGAATATCGGCTGGCCGGCTTGCCGACGAACAACCATGCCATAGCCGCGGAGTAGAGAGATCGCTCCAGAAATATATCCGAAGAAGACTCGGGTGGAAGGAAAAAAGGAAAGAGAAAGAGGAAAACTGGAGGCCTACCGTGGCGTCCGCGGATCGATCTCGTTTACACTTTACTGTCTGAACGGTGGAAGAAGAGGCGGGGGAGGTGGCTTGGGGGAGGAAGGGTGCGTGGGTGGCACGTTTATCCCTTGCCGATTCCACGGTGTATCGAGATGGAGAATGAATAGATTGTACTTATAACGAGAGCACGCGAACGAGAATGATCTGTTGATCGAGATAGCAAATACATACTGTTAATTTTGGAGTACGCGTGAAACATCGATTATAGATATTCAGATAATTCCGTGTCTTTAGTTATATATCACGTGATAGTGGCGCAAGGGGTGGCGCGTGAGACGAGACGTTTTCTTTGGTGTAGGAAGTACATATGTATTTCGGTATAGAAAATGAGATTATCTTTGGGGCTGCATATCTGGAACACGTTATTAAGGTAGTCTTTGTTTTTCAGCTGATTTCTGAATGCACGAATGGAGAGAAGATGTGGACCGCACCAAATAGTGCAGGGTTAATATTGGAGCAGACTCTTCAAGTGATATGATAAAAGGCGTGGTAGGTATTCGATAGGATAGTCATTTAGGAAAGCAATGACCTAATACGGACGAATCAAAGAAGCGAAGCATCGTTCGAGTGAGATTCATTCGTTCTATCCGTTACGGATTGCTTCAACACTAGAACTACCGATAACTTTGCGTACTATTTAGACAGTACACGTTGGACAGATTACGAACACGCAAGTGGTTGCATGCACATCAAATAGAGATATATAATAATCATTTTGTCTTATTGAAAGTCATCATAAATTGCTGCGACAATACCTATATTAGGTATACGTTAATAATTTTAAAGCAAGGAACCTGAAACGAGTCATTTCGACTTGCTTGGCAGTTCTAGTGTTGAACCAGTTTCGCGGAGAGGTTTAATAAACGAACGGCTAGTGTTTGAGGTGTCTACGTTCGATGTGGTATATACATGTGTACTTAGATTAAAGAACATTATGTTTACTCCACTTGTAAATGTTTACGCGACAAGCGATTCGATGCCTCGTTTACCAGCACGCGACTACTGCTTACTAATATGTATATAAAAAAAAAGTGAGAAAAAAAGAAGAGGAAATCTCGAGCTCTCGTTCACCGCGATCATTTGTTTATGGCCCGATCGGTTATAGTAAACTGTTGCATTCACGAAATCGTTTCATTCTTAAGTGGAGCGTGTAAATCCCGACGACTCGTAATAAATCCCCCCGTAAGCCATGCGTTTTACTGCCCGTACCCGTTATCAAGTGTCTATTACAATGCGTAGGAAGTTGTAATGATGCGCGCGGGGCAATAAAATTCTTCGTTACAGCGAATAATATTTATATCACGACGCGCACGGTTCGGGGTGTCGGTGTGGCCCCGCGATGATTTCGCCGTTGGATAAAAGTAGACGTTTAACTGGGTGCCTGTGTAATTGCCCGTCGCCCTATTAAACCTGTCCCGTGCTGGTCTACAAGGTGGATTAATGTAAAACGCGGGACGCGTCGAGTATCTCGTGTCACGCCGCGTTACACGTGTTCCGTTACCGTAATACGAATTACGACGTCCCGTGTGGGCGTGACGGGGATGTCACCCGGGCTAATAGGTGCTGTCAACCCCGGTGATTTCGTGTCTGTCGGCACCGGGCGTAAGAGTACTCTCGACGGTGTTGTTAAACGGAAACTGACTTTTATATTGACTCGCGCAGGAAGTTGTTCCGTCGTTACGAATTCTTTGGCCGACGAGCGTTCCCGTTGCAAATATCAAGATATTTTCCGAGGGATCGCAATTGGTAGGATGCTTGTGCAGCGTCGATTTTCACGGGGGTTCGTAACGAAGTACAGGTGGACGAAGTTTGAATTGAAATAATGAGCGCAGTGCTAGGGCTGTACATATACTAGAGATGTAGGGACACTTTTTCGAAGGCATGGCGTACAATTTTACGGTGACCGGCGCCTGTACGGTCGTAAAGCTGTCTGTGATTTGCCACATGGCCCACGGACTGCGACGAATTGTCATTGTTGTCTTCGACTTCGACGTCCAGTGTTATTCTCACGACTGTAGAGATCGATGTCTGTGTCTTCTGCGAGGGCGTCGCGCACCTTGCAACCCCCTGGTCGTATTTCAAATATTCTAATTTTCTAGCCCCATCGAACAAGTATTCTTTTCCACAAATCTTGCAACCCCGATAAATTATTGTATCGTTAAATTATGAGAGTGGCCTAAGTCGAGTTAAATTTGAGTTGAACAAATTGTAGCTGAATTGAATTCGGTTTACCGATACAATTACCCGTTCAATTTATCGTTTCAATTTCCAATTAATTCGTAGAAATAATCACACGTTATACATAAGAATAAACGTCACAATTAAGTCATGTACTCACCGTTATCGGTTACAGGTGTCTGACAGCCACTGTGCGGCGAACTGACGTTTCCTGCAGGACTGCTGTTGCCAGTCTGCTCCGGGATCCCTTGCATAGAAACGTTTACGTTGCTCCCGGCATTGTTAACCCCGGCAAGCCCATAACCGGCGTAATAATCCTGGCCAGGCGCTTGAGTGGTCGGTACTGAATTCGACGGGCATTTGTAAGCCATCATGCTGTCGTTCTCCTTGTAAATCGTCTCTGGATGATGCTGTTGATGGTCCTTCGATGGGAATCCATCCGTGGCTCTGTAGGGCAACTGTTCCTGGCCCCTGGCCGCGTAACCTGGTTCACTCTTGAACGCCACGATCTCGCCGTTTCTATACACAGACGGTTCCCCGGTCTTGTACGTCACCTCCGTCGTCTTGTACGTAACTTCCGCTATAGGGGGTGTCTTGTACGGTGCCTCCGGGTACGCCCAGTCGGCTGAAACCGCGGCTCCAGGCGCGTACATCGCGTAGTCCTGATAATTCTGATACTGGTTCTGGTATCCGTTGGCGTACTCCATGCCGCCGGGTGTTAAGTTCTCATAGCCAGGTGTCTGCACGCCGACCGGGCCGCCCCCAGAGAAGTACTGGGGATACTGGGGCTTCAGAGCTTGACACTTGCGACGGAAACCCCGCGGTCGTCGACGGAAGCTGCCTTCCTCGAACATGTACTCCGTCGACGGATCGATCGTCCAGTAGTGCCCCTTTCCCGGTCTACCCAATCCTTTCGGCAGCTTGATGAAGCACTCGTTCAGGCTCAAGTTGTGGCGGACAGAATTCTTCCAGCCCTGGTAAGCGCCACGGAAGAAGGGGAAGTGCTGCTGGAGGAACGAGTATATCTCCGAAAGGGTTAATCTTTTACCGGGGCTCGACTGAATCGCCATTACTATCAGCGCTATGTACGAGTACGGCGGCTTCTCTTGGCGACGTGCGCCAGGTTTCCTGGGCAGCTCCGTGCTGGATGGATTGCACATCAACGGATCTATGCTCTGCTCTTGGCTCAGACTGTTGTTCATCGATAGGTTCGTACGAGGAACCGCGGCGGACGGGTTCGCGTGAGCGACGGTGGATTGGCCCTGGTGGTGCAGGCTCGAGTCCGACTCGTTCTTCATCGCGATCCTCGAGCCGTCCGTGATACTAACGCGGGGAGTCGACGGAACGATCACTGTCTGATCCATGGGGTCCGTGACAGATCGTCACGCGGTGGGCAACATTCTAGGAGTGGAGAAATTACAGGTGTGTGCACTTCACTGCGATGGACAGGTCCTTGGAGAGCCAACCGTTTTGCAACTCCCAGGAACCACCGTGCACAATGTTCCAGCGACCTATACAAACGACTACACCGATGAATATCGACGGCTGAAAGTCCGGCTTCTGTTCACTCGGATCACTGTACCGTATTGTCCTTCGGCGACGGCGACGATTAACAACCCACGAATCCTTCGACCCGCGTTATTTATTGTTTATGTTCGCCCCGGTGGTCGTTCCCGCGTCGCGGACGAATTCGCGTGGCAGCCGCGCGTAACACGGTCGCGATCACGGCACGAAGGAAGAGGGAAGAGGTCGTTATTTACGCGTGCACGATGTAAATTGTTTAAACGCCGGCGCACGGTGGGGTCAATTATTTAGACTCGCCACTCGGCAGACGTTGCACTGATGCGTGGCTAAGTGTTTTCGGATGACTGGATCTCGCGATGAACTCCGGAGTCGGTGGAAGCTTGCTACGTCGCGATGACGTGCGCTGGACCGCCACGGGCTGGCCTCGTCGCGGTGGGAGGAGCCCCGCGACGGAGCGTGGACCCCGGCCGCTATTGGCTAGCGTGCAGTAGTGTGCAGGATTGAGCCGATGCTAGCGGCCAATGGGGGAGGCTCGCGGCTCGCGTGGCCACGCCCGACGGAGATCACGGTTTGTCGGCTTTGAACGCGGAGGACGATAATCGGGGAACGTACTGTGTTGTACGTCCTGTGTTGTCTGGACGGCGGATTTCAATGAAAACGATTGCATAACCTTTTAGGTTTTTATTGTTGCAGCAGGGCGGTGGTTGTGATTATTTGATTGACGTCGATGAGACTGTATTCGAGGATGTTGGAGGGTGTTCGAAGAGGAATGGAAGTGCGAGGATGATATTTGGGAGTACTGGATCTCTGTTTCATTGGGACGGTGGATTGATTGCTCGGTTGGATTGTTTTGTTTGGCTAATTTGATTCTTGAACTGTTGAACTGAGGAATTTTTTCGCGAAATAATGTTGCTCATTGCTGTATTATCCAAGTTCTTCGGCGAACGTTCTGTAGCTTTTATTTAATTTCTGAAATGAATCAATGTAGAGTTCTTTTGTAAATACTAGATGAATCTCTTGATGGGCTCTGAAACTCTTTGTGCTTTTAAAACGCCCAGAAATTTTGCTATTTAAACGCTATTGATAGAATTGCTTGTTTTATTCCAACTGCATTATTCGTTTTTTCCTTTATTCGAAGCAATCTGTTTAAGAATTAATAAATGGAATAGTATCAGCATATCACCCGTCCAATTTGCTAACAAATGTCTGGAGTAGTAAAGATCCGTAAGCTATGGTTTTTATAATTCCAGAATATGTACATAAAGGGGATACGAAATATGTAGAGAAAACGATTGGTCCACCTGTTGGCCAACGAGACGTTGGAAATATGCTCCGCCCGGATATAGAACCGCCCCCCATTCTCTTTTCCGAACTTCTCACGAAATCGGTGTAAGCATCCATCGATTATCTTGAAATCAGTGCTCATTATCTTGAAATTTGCTGGCGATGTCAATTTCCGACTAAACTCGTCGGAAATGACGTCACGAGATGTTCTTTACACTTGCAACGCAAACTGTTATGCTCCAAACCTGTGAAGTCGTTTCATTTTCGCCGAATTATTTCGGTAAAGAATACAAATGTCTAGGTAGATGTATTAGTCATTCAAGTATGAATGATTAATTCTAGAAATCCTATGGGGTTTAGGGAATGGTTCGTCGAATTAGGGAATCAATAAATTTTTCATCCGGATTGTGATTATTCTTTGTTCAAAAACAGATATTTGGCAATGTATATCTGCAACCCTTAAGTTCGTGTAACATAGATTACCTTTTATTTGTCAGATTTATTTGCGTAATTCCTCAAATACAAATTAACTTTAATTTTTATTCACTACTTTTGTCCATTCAACTTTTAAGAATAAATTAATCATTGTCCACTACAGTTTGCCTTTGCACTTCGGAGTACGGTGATTGAATTTAACTGAGATTAGCTGAATACAAATTTTAAATACTTTTAATGAGCAGGGTAACTATAGCTTAGAAAAACGACAAAACTTGCAAGTGCAAGTATTACAAGTACAATTACAAGTACAATTACAAGTATTGCAAGTACAATTGCAAGTATTTCAAGTATAATTGCAAGTAGTGCAAGTACAGTTGCAAATAGTGCAAGAACAATTGCAAGTACAATTGCAAGTATTGCAAGTACAATTGCAACTACAATTGCAAGTATTGCAAGTACAATGCAAATATTGCAAGTACAATTGCAAGTACAATTGCAATACTTGCAATTTACTTTCTTCCATTCATTTCAAATGATCGTGCCTATCAGCGTGCGTTGCTCGCGTTGCACTGATTTTCCCATGGAAATAATAACGCTAAATCACTGTAGCCATAGGTGGTTGAATATAATGACAATTAAACGATGTCCATATGAACGATAAGGATTGGTAAGTGTGCCGTGACGAATTTTATCAGCGCATAACGCGCAGCAATATTCTTCTATTTACGAACGGTCTAAGCTCTCTTATCGCAGGGTTCTCGATCCTGCGACGAACTCACAACGACCCCTCTTGTCGATTGACTCGTTGATCGCAGTCAATCGGAGCAAAGTGTTTATTCGGCGAAGCACGTGACGAGGTGTCAAGTAACTTGGTCCTGGGAGAATGCCGAAGATCATTTTCTTATCAAGAGTTACGATTCTACGTTCTCGACTTTATTATTTTTATTCTGGCCCTCGAACGAATCGAACGAATCACGCCTTGCTCAATCCACGTTCAGAATTCCCATCGGGCGAGCACTTTTATTAATCTCCCAGTGGATCTCGTATCTACTCCGAATATGATGCGCAACGTGAAAGTAGCAAGAAATTATGTACAGTCAACGAGATACGCCCGCCACATTTGCGACGATCCTTTCGAATAAAAATTTCTATAAAAATGATTTCATTTTATAGACACAATCGATGCTCATATATCTGCGCAGAAAGTGCAACTTAAAATTAGTCTTGCTCCAAATGCACAATATTGAAAAAGAAATTCGAATGAAATCTACAAAACATGCAAACCTATGTTTTTTTTTTTGTAAGTGCTCTGTGGTACGCGTATGCAGGCTACGCGAACCATGGATATGGGAACGGAGCATCGAGAAGGGAATTATTTAGTGTCATCCAACGTCTGTCCGGCGATATCGTACGCCCCGTGCCTTGTAGACCACGAATTCTCAAGGAGTTTGTTTGCGTTAGAGCAAACGATCCGACGAAAGAGGAGCGTCACGGCCATCTTGTCTTTGCCTGCGGGCTGGAGCCCTGCAACGGATGTTCGTGGCTCTGTTAACTCTTTGCCGTGCTATACTTAAAATGCTCCTTGCCCCCTGACCCTTTATATAAACCCAGTGAGACATTTATTTAGATACTGACAAAGACAGAAAAAGCATAAAATATCCTCAAGAAAAACGAGCTGCTTTTTCGAATAAATGTGGAACATTATTGTCTATCGTCTGCAGGTCCCCTCTGCAAATGGTTGAAATTCTTTCGCTGGTTATCTCCGGAATTGCCGTGGGGAATTTTACTTGAAATTTCACTTGAGAAGGATTAGATGCAGAGATACTAACTTGCACCGTGGAGGTATTAAACCAGCCAGGAACATTGTAGTGCTTTTTAAAACGTACGGGACACTTGGGGACGAACCTCGTGCATTAAGGGTTGAAACTGAAGTTTCCTGGAAGCTGCCCTCCAAAAAGATACTGCCACTTAGTAGTGTTTACCATTTTACTGCTTCCAAACCTCCCAGTGACATTTTCTGCGACAGCTTCAAGTGGGCCCTCCAGAAGGAAACGGGGAAAAAACTAATTCAGCCCTTCGGGACGTCTACGAGAGACACGAGAGGGCACGTTGAAAAAGGATGTCTATCAATTTATCTCGCTGTACGTTGCGAAGGAGGAGATCGTTATCAGTGGAAGAATATCACGATTCGTTTTCGGCACGAAGAAGACGTGAAGGACGAAAAGGAACAGGGAAAAGGAAAATAAGCCGTGCCACTGCGTAGACCTCGAAACGAGCAACCCCAAAAAGACCCTTTCCCCGTTCCCTCAATAAACAACGCGACACTGCCGAATCGCGACAGCTTCGGATCGGTTTTTTTAAGATAAAACACGTCACAAAGCGGCTGAGACCACCCGAAGGAAACCCGTCCTGGTCGCACGTGTTCCCCTAGGAAAACCGCAGACCGGAACCAGACATTGCGGCTGCCCGTCTCACGTGCACGCTACGAAACTTTCCCGTTTGTTTACATCCGGCCGGCGTGGCCATTTTCATTCCCCGAGTGATTCGCCTTTCGAACAGCAAACGAAAGATCGATTGCACCCTTCATCACGGACCAGGGCCGTTCCTGGCTTGTAGGCTGCCCAAGTGCAGAAACAATACCGCCATTCCTATTGATTTAATATTAGTCAAAATTTTGCATGTAATAAACTACTAAACAGTCTGCGGCCGCCTCTGGGTTTGGCCGCCCAAGTGCAGGGGCACCTTTTGCACCCCTGTCAGGAACTGCTCTGTCTCGGACTATGTATGTATGTACTTTGTAAATAGTTGCACAGGCTTCCTTTGTCTGTCGAATTGGAAATTCGAATCTCATTGAACGTAGGAATTAATTACGATTAAAACTGTTGAAGATATACATGATATCTTATAAAACCTTCCCACACTATCAATACTCTAATATGTATGTAAGGAGTAGGGAGACCTCTGGGTTATACTCAGGTGTTTATATATTAGGGGCGAAGAGCGTGAGACGTACACAAAACTATTGTATCGCGAAGCAAGGTACGACGAAGCGTCTCTGAAGAAAGTGCTCCTTCTGTTCTTTTATATATATATTCAACAATTGTTCGTCCAATTTGTATTCATTAAATAAATAACTGCAACAAAAACAATGGCACCGCGGCAGCGCTAGAAGAATAAAGTACATCTGTACCTCGCTACACTGCCGCTTCTAATACGTGTCTTTTTATTTCAGCGCGCTGTCTCTTGTCCTTGCTTTTCTCCTACTATTCGGCTACTGTACTGCCGTAACACTAATTACAATTACATACCTTACATACTATGTACATACTGCGCGACGGCGAGCCACCGTTCTTGCGCCATCTCAGCCGCGAAATTTAAGTGACTACAACTATAACAAAATCGTCTTTCATTTTCACAAAAAGAACAAAAAAAACGAAATTACTTTCCGAACAACGGAAGTGGCAAATTATTGCAGCTCAAAATTTGCCCAACACTTTCCCCCTCTGCTGCCATCCCCTATCGTCACGAACGAGATCCCTGGGACAGGGTCGCTTCCGATCTGCGATGTTCGCGAATTCGCCCGCGGGCACTTCCGTTCCGACGATCGTTCGACGATCGTTCGACGATTCGCGCGATCCGGCTGCTCGACGAGGCCGAAGTTAGAGTCTCACTGCTTGTGGGGAACACGTGAGGCCCTGACGGCCACCCAAGCGGCCATCAGACGCGCCGACGATATTCTCTGTTTACACGATACAGTAATTTTATACCGCTGATCGTGGGCGCACGCTGCGAGCCCTACGTTCCTGCCGCTTGCTCCAACCCTTTCCTCGTGCTCGAATTGGCTCGCGTACCTGTACGAGTCCAGGGTTTCTCTTGTGCCGTATAACGGGAGCCGAATTGTTTCGATTAGGTGTTTGCAACTCGATCGCAAATATTATGGAAACACTGTTGCACTCGGCACTTGGACTCACTAATTGTTTGACGAGCAGTTAACGGCGCGTGCTTGGATAAAGAATCGGAAATGAGTCAGAAATGATTTTATGGCGGCGAGGGGAAGTTCCAGGGGAGGTGGAAGTTTTTCCGGTGATGAATAAGAAGCAGCAATTATTTTAAATGCAGAATGAGAGGAAGGGTGGGACAAGTTGTTTGAACAGTGAGGACGGAATTAACGCTAGAACTATCGAGCCGGTTAAAATGACTGGTTTTAGATTTCTTGCTTTAAAGGTATTAACATATAGATAGTGCAGCGGCTATTTATGATGACTTTCAATAAGGTGAAATGGCAATTATGTATCTTTATTCGAGCTGCTCATTAGCCAAATCGATTAACTCCACTTCTTGAGGCTTTCGGAATTTTATTGCTAAAGCGTTTGATTGACTTTTAAGTTTCTGCATTTAAAATCGATTTCCATGTTTATGTTTTGTGGAATTAATGCGAATTAATGCAAGAGCTGTCTGTCTCGGGAGCAATTGCAAATTAGTGTGACAAACGGAGGGGTCAGAAGCTAATCGGTGTAAGTCCACATCCCCTGAAATTTCCATACTTCGAAAACCTCTTTATTGGTAAGACTTTCAGTTAATAAATAAATTAACTCACTATTTTCATACGTAACTAAAATTGTCCTTTTTTCCCCCAGGTAATTTGAAAAAACCTTATTCATCTCCGTTTCAATGCTAATGAACTTACACTGATTGGCTTCTGCACTCTTCAAACATTCTTTTGGATATAATAAATGCTTTATTATCTCGCTGAGTGGGCGAATTCAGCATGCGCAGACCGAAATGCATGCCATTCGGCTTCCTTTGAGACAACGGATACCTCACTTTTCGTAACGGCTCACTGTTTTCGTCGGAGCTTAAACTGTATTCTAGACAAACAGTTTTGTCTCTTGTGTCTTTTGTTGTGCTCCGTCGTGCCTGAAAGAGAACGCGACGACCAGCGGTTGGAAGGGGTAAAATGGAGCAGCACGTGGTTGCCATACCACGGCGCCCTGTGTCTTTCGGGGGTCCAATTTTTTGAGCCTTGTTCCTGATCCGGTACGACTGGGCTTTTGTTCATTTATAGTACTATTGTTCATGAAACGAATACATTGTTGGAATTTATCGAATTAGGTACTCTAATTACTTTACAAAATTTATTCATCGCAGTAGAAACTAGTTTGTCTTTCGATTAAAAAATGAAGAGAATATTTTCTACTTTCGTTGCACAAGGATTTAAAAGAAATATTCTATACATCATTCTCCTCGTATTGAAAAAGAAAATTAATTCTTCTTCGATTGTATAGGTATCTACAAAATTATTTGTTCTCGAACAATCTGGAACTCATTTAGATAAAACATTGCACATTCCATGTAAGTTGTACGAATAATTAAGAGTAACCTTCCTGCTGTATAAACTAACGAAAATTAATTTACCTACATATTTTGTGTCCCGCAACAAATCATTTACGAGTAATTGCACGTGTTCTGCTCAAGTGGCTCGTCGCGCAAACGTCGGGGCAACCTAGTAGAATTTATTAACAAACAGGGCAATTAAAGATGCCTCGATTGCACATTTACGACCTTCCCAAGAATGCGACATTCACCACCCAGGTCGCTTCTACTCGATGGCGCCACGCCTTTCCCCACGGGGATACTTGAAACAGTCGTAGACAGTGGGTGGCATGTTTTCACCACTTCAGAATATTGAAATCAACTTGAAGGGGCAGAACCAGGGCGAAAAGTAGGATACCTACGCAGTGGGTCACGAGCAAATCATCCACGGATCGATCTATCCAGAAGCTCGTAAATTTCCATGAATACATACCGCTTTCGTCCTGGTTTCCTCGAGCACCGTACAACTCCCTTCGATTTCTGCGGTCCATCCACGGCGTACAGTGTCTGGATAGTGTTTCTTTTGCGTAAGATCGGCCGGATCGCTGGTAGAACAGGCCAAAGAGGAACGAAGAGGGAAAAGACCAGCTCTCAAAATAAGACATGTTTATCCGTTGATGCTGCTATTTCGGAAAGCGCGCAAGTCCCTCTCCTGTACGTGTAAGTTTCTATCGAAAGCTCCCCTTGATTCCCTGCGATATACTCATGCAAGCTCGGGTTTCACGGTGTTCATCGTTTGATACCAATTCGCCAAAATTTTAGCGAATTTCTATATTTCCCTTAATCCCCATACGGTAGTCGAGCCTGCCTCTCCCGATCTCTGCTTCAAATTAGTATTCCTTCTTTGTCGAGATGCTTTAAATTTAATTCAAACGCCGACGCGTTCTCCGTGAGTCCAGAGTTTCGAATTTTTAAGTTCTGTATAGAAAAAGGTATAAATACTAATGTGCATATGTATGCATATATGTAGATCGCGTGGGTACGATCATGGAGAACACAGAGAAAGGGTTAAAGTGAAACCTGGAATTCCTTTGTCGTTCATCGTACGTAGGAACGTCCAGTCTCATAAAAACGATTCTTAAATATTGATAGGATTAAGGTAATAGTTTCCCTCGTCGATGGTTGATTATTTTTATCCTGAAACTCATTGGAGGTGTACAGTAATACGTTACATAGGTATAGTAAAAACGTATCGGAACAGAGCTTGTCTACGAATGAACGCCTTCCTGCTGCGTAGAAATTTTTAACTAACCATGGTGCACCCCCGTGGAGACTGGTTGTTTACGCAACGTGTGTACCCCACTTAATCCAGTGTTTTACTGTTTAGATCTCGGCTACCGTAGGGGGTTGTTCTGACACGACCTCTCCGGGATTCCGTCGTCTTGGGTCTTTGGACTCTCCTTTTTTTCTCGCCCGCCTTTCCTTTTCCTGTGGAAAAGAAACTGGTACACTTGTGTACACGATTTAATTGCGTAAGTGCTGCCACCAGTGGCGTCTCGATATCGCAACAGCTCCGGCAGTACGAGGAATGATGGGCCTAAGAGGATGTAAACAAGCGACACGAAACTTGTACAGCATTACGTGTATACACGAGAATACACGAGATATACTTTTCCTTCTATTAAATGTTATATCTCGCAATGGTCTTATCCAGAAAGCTTCAGATCGGTTCTATGTTGCATTTCGTATCGATGCTTTAATTGTAGCAGTGTAAGTTTCGATCGTGACGGCACGATGGCGCCGCTTCTTTACTGCAGCGCCAATGCTTTTTCTGCGATACAATTTTGAACGATTTGTTGTTCACACCGCCGCAATGTTTAGACGATTACAATCGGCTCTTAAAGGGGGCGCTTTATTTCAGGCCGTTCATCAGAGCCACGACTAATATTCGTTCATAGCATTGGAGTAACAGCTTGACGGGATGAATACGAAACGAGCTACAGATATCGCGATATCTACGATATAAATTGCGCAGGCGTGATATGGCCCCGTTGTTCCCGTTCGAGTTAGAACGAAGAGCGTTACAGCTGCAGCCATCTTGCCGGGCCGACGTTTAACGGCATCGTTAAACATTAACGACCGTTTGTTAAAAGACTCTGCCTACCGGAATAGAAACTGAGCACCGTGAACATACTGTGGCCTGTGTTACGAGTCGATGGTAACTGCGAGCGATTTTTCGATTAATGAATTCTTGAATCCCGGCTGGAATACACTAAAAAAGCTTGTTGGTTTATGATATCATTTGTTCTATAGTATTGTTCGGGTGGAACGAGGTGAAAAATATGTAAATCATTGTTTGTGATCGACTTGATGTGATTTCCATTGCCTCCAAATAATTATTAGAACCGAATTGCTGTTATCGATTGGTGCGAATTAATCGATTGCTAATTTGGTAGCTATTGGCGACCGCGATCCATGCTTATCGAACGCCATCTTCTAAGAATCTCCACCGATGAACCGGAAATTATAAATCTTAACTCTTTCTTCCACCTCTCGCCCCTCTCTTCGACGGAAATCTTTAAGGCAGATTTTCTGGTACGACGCTGGTATAATGTGACGATGGGGCTGGACAATTCTTTTACAGTCCTCGGTCTGTTTATAAGACAGAGTATCGTTACGAGCTTTCGGACGTGAACCATCTGTTTGGACTGTCCAGCGGGAAGATGATACCAAAAAAGTATCTTTCTCCCCTACGTCACCCTTTGCGTCATCGTCGTACAGCTGTTAACATAAATTTGCGATAGAAAAAGGTAATTTAATAGGGATATCCTATACTTGTATGATTTTGTAAGGGAAAATTTCGTAGTCGTACAGAAAATGTTTACCGTGCATGTTTGCATCGTTCAGGATCTGAACTTTCGAGTATTGTAAGATGTTTAATAATAACGCAGGTTTCAATCATAGTACTATTGTCACGGACGAGACATATGAATCATATACACATACGCACATGATTGCCATCAATGCGGAAGTGCTTGCAACTACTTATTCATTACATTTCCTTATTCCTCAAGAAGCCTTCTGCTTCACGAATGAAATTATTTAATATCTGTAAAGGTGTGTTTGAAACTACGCGGGTCTCTGCCATATCTACAATGACTGCTGTGGTATCGCCATCTATGCAACACTCCTTGAAATTACTCGCGGTGGCTTTGGTATCGCCATCTATACAAAACTCGTTCAAACTACTCGCGTCTTTCACTTACCTTAAGTGTAGATATGGCAGAGGCCCGAGTAGTTTCGAGGAGTTCTGTATAGATGGCGATACACTGGCTCCAGATAAAGAAGACGTACGTGTAGTTTCGAGCAGTTGTTTATAGATGGCGATACTGAAGCCTCTTTGTAGCGACCAGTGTTTACCGACATTGATTAAATTTAACTAGGCTAGTGTTATTATAGTTAGTTTTAAGGCTAGTTCTTAGTTCTAGTTCTTTAAGTCCCTTTAGGTTATAGCACTACATTTTAAGTAAAACAGAGTCTAGTCAAGTAGCGCCTAGTTTAAGCAGTTAGAGAAAAGTGTCTACTAAAGAGGCAACAACGTTTTATAAACAAAAGTGAATTGTGCATCCTCGTAATAAAACTGCATAACGGTGTCGACCACATAGTATCCTTTATTTCATCCTTCGATCATAAGCTTCACCGCTACAACGTTTTCGAGTGTAGATAAGGTAGAGCACGAGTAGTTTCAGGCAAATCTTTATAGATGGCCCTATGACTTATGCCAAACACAGCGAAAACTCATGCGTATGTGACATGAAATGATGGGATATCCAGGGATTTCAGATCGTACAAATTCATTGTATGATTGGTTTATTCATATATCTCGTCGGTGTAGAAAGGGATGTTGTTTGGCTTTTATTAATACCTCTATAATAAATACTTCCGTCAATCATATGTCCGTCAGTGCGAATTTCTAAGTCACTATGGCATATATACATGAATATACATGTATGGGAGACCTAAGGGTAGGATTCAAGAAGACAATCTTCCAACTATGGTTGCAACTTACAAGGTGTACATGTACTGTTTGTCAATCTGTTTTTTTCCAAATTCTCATAGTAAAATTCTTTTTAAATTTTGTATCATATATGGATAACATCGTGGAACCGACATTAATGCTTATCAATAACTAATCATCTAATTTTCTAGCTAAAAGTTACAAACGGACTGTAATAGTAATATTATATTATATTATATTATATATTATATTACAGGGTTCGGGAAATACAGTAGCCGTACTTACAGAACTTGATTATCGACTACATTAGCATGACGTATTTCCCGCGCATAGAACCGCACGAAACTCCTACCCGGAATACGTTCATCGATTGGTCTTTTGCGTCGACCCGTGTTACGTATACGTGGTCCACGTTGTGATCAAGTTTTCATATCCTTGACAAGCGGTCATTCGTGAAGGACCGTGTTACCGTGACACGATCTTCCATAAGAAAATTTTGAATAACTCAATACTTTACAATCATATAACTTAGATTTCTTGCGATTTGTATAGTATATACTAATGGATTGAAGTGCGTTAAAATCCATGATGGCGCATGCTAAAAGATTGCGCTAGTGCATGCCGAAGTAAGTGCCGCGGGTACCTGTTTTTGTTTCGGTTGTTCAGAAAGCATAGGGGAACCATCGAATTAAATTAATTATAGCTTTCGGCTTCGGCGCCGCAGTTCTGCCAAAGTTTTCTACGTGATTTCAAATTTCTTCTTCCGATCTTCTTCGCGTATCATTTTTTATGGTGGCCGTCATCATGCAAGCACAACAGCAGCCGCAGCAGCAACAGCAGCAGAATCATCAACAAATCGCAGGCACGAGTGTCATTCTTAAGATGAACGAGATACAACAGCTTTCGACAGTTGGTACGTAGTAAAACAATTATTCAGTACGTGCTATTCCACTTTGACAATCAAGTTTTTCGTTACAAACTTTGGTCGAGCAGATAGTGACTTTGCACATATCTTTGAAGTATTCTGGTTCACGTTGCAAAAAGATACAATTTACTGCAGTTCCATTACAGGTTAATTTATAAGAGTGAAAATTACGCGGAAAATTTGATGCAATACATAAAAATTATAAGCGTTATATGTATCAAGGGTCCCAGGGCATGAGGTACTGGAATACAACGTGCACAAAAACATTGTCAATGTACTTTTCCATGCTTTATGACATTGAGATTCATTTTCTTTCCGGTTTTAGTGGAACCTTTGTTATCTTGCTCAACATAGTTTTCTCCCCTTTTCATGCTTATTGTCCTTTAAGCTATCTACTATCCTCTTCTCGCCCTGATCGCCGTTTCTGCTTCATCAAAGTGGCGATGGAATATTCCACTCGGTACCTACTCCATCTGCTGTTCGGGCAAAAGAGTGGGGGCAACCGACCCTTCATACGTTTCAGTGGTTCTTTCCTTCGTTTCACCAACCATCGCTATCTTTTACATGGAAATATGGCAAACAAATTTTCCTTAATTTTACCAATTTAAACTTTTATTGACTTAAACAAGAACTATTATGCTTTTATCATTTTTAAACCAGGCGTTGACATTTTTCTGATACTTCCAATTTGTTACTAGCAGAATAAACGTGTGTTAATGTTTTCTGGGTAATTTCATATAAATAATATCCGAAATAGATATCACAATAAACTTATCTTACGACGTACGCAATACTTTTTATGCGCGGTAAATCATTCTTCCTTTTGTCTGGTATTATTTTTCGCGTTCATTTTCGCTGGTCGAATGTATTTTTCCATTGCACGTCTTACATCACACACGACTTTTTCTCTTACGCATGTTTTTCTGGTTTTTGTACTAGCACGCTCCATTTGTGTACACGATTCTTAACGCGTAAAAAACATTACGTGTAATGTTTGTGCATATCGAGGGACGAATATAGTGTGAACGTGTCATTTCTTTTGCGAGGTATTAACTTCAGCTTTAAGTTATAAATAAAATTCATCCGAAAAATATAAAATGTTGGTTTTATCAACAGCGATTGAGAACTACTGCGCGGGCTTCTTTGTTGTGCCCAGTCACGTACTACAGGTTACAAGCGCCTCGAGAATTGCCCAAAATATATTGGCCTCGAATACGAAGATATTTATATATTTACTAAATTTAATAGAATTTATTTACTTCTTTCAATTTGGATACCGAATTTTAGAACGGTGCTATTTGTCCGGAGGTTATTAACCATGCTTTTAATATGTTACGATACTCCTCTTCTTCTCCGTATTATTATATTTATTACATATTGATCATGTAATATATTACAATCTGAAGTACATTAGTTCGTAATTTGCAATATATCTTGCTTACGAATTACTATTGTATTATTAATGTAAAATATTTGGTTCACCCCATAAGTACACCATTCAGATTTGTTTATTGCGATAATCTTGTGATTGTTAAACCTCGCAAATAGTAACAGTTCATTTTATCCTAAATTGATAAATAAGTAACAACAAAATTTGGAGACAACGTGAAAGAGTAAGGCCCTGTATTCGGTAACAACATTCCTGAGCCGGGTGTCTTCCTTACCCCTCTTCTTCTCCTCTTTTACCCGTCGACCCAGGAGGCCGCCATAGTAGTTGAGCCGACCAATCAACTTGCTCTTTGGTCGGGTGGGGGTAACCTGGCCAAAGCATAACTTGTACAGGAATACGGAGGATACAGTGTGTTCAGAAACGAGGAAGTAAAAGGTGTTTTGTTGTACACTGTGCGGTAGTTAAGAAGCGTAACTGTAATAGCACGTACAACAGGAATAGATCCAAGGCATTCAAAGTCTCTGGAAATTGGACTGCGAACATTTATGATAGAAAAAAAAATCGAACAACTGATACCCGTGCATCGAAACATCTTGAAATTGGTCGACGTTGATTGTGTGGCGGTGACGGCGTACGCGTGCGGTGCCGGGAAGTAACGCGCTTGGGGAGATTCGTCGTCAAAATGAGTTTGAGAGTGTCTGAAAAGACGGAGACTGTTCTGAAAAGTTCGAGCGGCGTAATTGGGAATGTGGTCAATAGTACGGAAGACGTTTGCAATGGATCCGTTGAGTGGCAAAATGGACAGAATCTTTTAGTTGTTACACAGGACACCCAGGGCAAGGAGCTAATTGCGATCGCAGACAATCAGACTATTAACGTCGCCGTCGATTCCTACTGTTCGTATTTTCACACCCTAAACATTTTTCCGCCCCATGCCATTTTACATTCCTGATAAGCCGCTTTAATACAAGATCGATACGCTTTGGTCAACATATGCCAGTAATATTTTTAACTGAACTTTTGCCACGCAAACTGTTTCTTTTCGCTTTGGATCGCGTGCCCAATGTTATTTTTATCAAGCGCCTCTTTCTTTATTCCCCTCTCGTATGGTGGTCCCGGTTGAACGTATTTGCTCTGGACGCGAAAGGGTAAACTGTGTATATATTTATATTTCGCTATGCCAGCTTTCTAAACGAAAGTATTTAAAATCATTTGCGTATGGCACTGTTGCGTATATGCGTTTATGTATTTGCATCGGTGTAAAACGAGATTGATCGTATAGAAATGATTTAAAAAACGCGTATGCATTTGTTAACGTCCTAGGTCGATAGATCTGACTCATAATTCTAGCATCTTCTGTTTGGATATAATTTCTTTTTTAATTTTTTGCCGTGTTTTTTTTATTGAAAACAAAACCGGAATGTGTTTGGCAAAAATGTGTTGGACATAAGAAACAGATGTTGATATATCGTATATTGATAAATATTTTGTATTTCAGCGATGTTTTCGAAATTCGCGAGTAAATATATGCAATGTTAATTTCTTTTCCCCTTTTTTCCAGGGTTGCTTGAACTTGCCCATAGAGAATATCAGGCAGGAGATTATGAAAATGCGGAACGACATTGCATGCAGCTCTGGAGACAGGAAACAAACAATACAGGAGTTCTTCTCCTGTTATCTTCTATTCATTTTCAATGCAGAAGGCTGGAAAAGTAAATATTTCCTTTCGGTAACACTCGCAATCAGGCGTAATGGAAGGATTAACGCATTTCTGTTTCTGCATTTTAGATCCGCTCATTACAGTAGCTTAGCGATAAAGCAGAATCCCTTATTGGCAGAGGCATATAGCAATCTTGGGAATGTTTTCAAGGAGCGTGGCCAGCTACAGGAGGCATTGGAGAACTATCGACACGCTGTCAGGCTGAAACCAGATTTCATTGATGGCTACATCAATCTGGCAGCTGCGTTAGTAGCTGCGGGTGACATGGAGCAAGCAGTTCAGGCATACGTAACCGCTCTGCAATACAACCCCGTGAGAACTTTAATCATTGCATAGTTGCCCTTCGGGCTGTAAATTTATTTCCACTGACATATCTGTATAAGGATTAACTTATCGGAACATTTATTCAGTCTTGTCAAATTTGTTTTTGGAGCAACTCCAATGGTCGCTTATTTTCATAGTAGCGAGAGGCATATACATTACACGTTTTTTACGTGTTACAGGATCTCTACTGTGTGAGAAGCGATCTTGGTAATCTTTTGAAAGCATTAGCAAGACTTGACGAAGCCAAGGTAGGTCTTACTGACAGTTGTGCACGTTGTTATAAATTAATCTAACGTGTTACGCACATATTCGGATGCATTGGTACCGCAGCCGAATTTCAGGATATGTCCGCCGTTTGCTGCGACCTTTCGTTCTCTTTATCTCTGGTAATGGTACAAATGCATTTTGCAAAATGTGCACGAGCTCTAGTTAGCGGCTCTATTGAATAGCCAGGAATAAGCGGTATCCGTGTACCTGAGGCGGGAAGGTTGCTTTTCTCTTCGCAGTAATATATATGCGCGACGCGCGATGGATCGTTGTATACGCGCGATGGATTGTTTCATTTTACAAGAAGACATTCATGAAATTGTAATTCTTATACCAGATTAATCCGTCGCGCGTGTTTTCCTATCTAACTAATTAATTAATTACTGCGTTTGGTGTTTTTGTTTACCTGTCCTTTTGGAATTGAAATGTACTTTTGAGACATCAAACGCGGCATGAGGTAATTAATCGCAAATTAGCTGGAAACTATACGAATGTCCTCTTGGTTTGCGCGTTTTGCAATAACACTTGTAAAAGCTGTAATAGTTTGTCTGTGTTTGGTGTTGTTGCAAACTTTAAACACAACTTGCTTGGTCCTATTAAAGCGGCAGACTACTTTTTTTTTTGTTATCGAATAAGTGTACAATACTATTTTTTTTTTTCTCACTAGAGTAAGCTACAATAGGATCAGCAATGCGCGACTGTAGCACCTAAGATCGTCTCATTTGATTCAGCTCCACTCCGAATGTGTATTTACTTTAGGTATACTGATTCGTTACATAGACGTGGAGAAAGTGCGTCCTTTTGTTTCCAACTTCAAAAGTAAACGACTTTGTGTGTGCGGAGATATTTGCGCGAGATCACTTGACGAATTTAATATTCTGTCGTTCCGCGAAAGGTATTGTGCCATGAAATATTGAACAAAATCGGAAACTCGCAGGACTTTCTGTATTCCTAAGAGGTTTGGTCACACCTGAATAATACAAACTAGAGAAAATAAGTCAAGTGGTCTGCTTCACAGTAGCGGCGCGGCGCGGCGATGGTCGACGAGTAAGAATGATTGCAGACAGTACGAGGCTCTTAAAATTTTGCTCAATCAATGTTGGTATTGCTTCGACTCCTTATTATTTGATACATTGTACTCTCTCCAAACAGATTCGTCGACGAAATTAAACGCAGCGAAGAGAAAGGCTTCCCGTTGAATTTCCGGCCGTTCTTGAGCGCTTCCTAGATCGCTCGTTCGTTTTTCGCTGAGCACGTTCTGCCACCAGCAAAGCACGCTGTATTCACAGAAAGATATCAGTCAAAACTGCTCGTCCATGGTACCACAAAAGAACAAATTCATATATTTTGACAGGGAAACCATTCGTGTGGTCGCGAAGAGAACACATTCTTACCAAATGATACATGTTATAGCATCGTTAACTGGGGGGAGCGGCTGAAATAATTGATTGGCTCGGTATACACTGGAACACAGCTACAATTGGGACGTTTGTTTCGAACGAAATCGGTGACGTGCCAACGTTAGGGGCACCGGGGTAAAGTTCACGCGATCATAGCATGGTGGCCGACTAGCTCGGCGAAGCGTGTCTTTCAGCGGCACGCATGACTAGGTACACCTATACATGTATTTGAAAAAAAAGTAAATATAAAAAAAAGACAAAGTTGAGGCGAAGAGTATCAGTGAAGAGACATTAACGCAGCTGTCTTGTTGTTGTGGATGGGATGATCAACTCTAGGAGGGGAAGTCGGAGCAATGTGATTGATCTGTTACCATGGGTTCCTACGTCAAAGGGTGACTCTGAATCTGGTTATTCAGTAACACACTGTCTCTCGGTCTATGTTTATTATGAGAGCTTGCGAGCCGTACCTACCGTCAACCTACCGAAGGGTACACTGCAGGTAAAGTAATTCCCAAGGCCGATCTCTGAACATTCCATCAGATCCGCTGTTTCCACGAGAGATTGAAAGTTGGATCATGTTAACTCAGGACTGTAAGAGACACAACGGTACCCGTGCTCACCGAGCCGACACGACAGTGCCAGAATTAAGAGCGAAGACCGTGCGAACGACACGTTTCCGTTTCACCAACGTGAACGGGTATCCTCTGTTAAATAGTTCATCCAACTTCGTTTCTGTCCGTTTCCAGTATCCCCGGCGCTGCCTCGTTCTTACCGTCCAGAGCCTCTCTTATCACCGTTTCCCAGAGAGATCGGCCGACTGTAAATGCCCTTTTACTTATTGTTTAGGTACGGATTACACATGTCTTTATAACAAATGTAGCCCGCCTCTCGGCACGCGCGATGCACATTTCCTGCTTGACCCTTAGGAGCGTCGTCACGTAGACCGGATTTTTTTTAAACAAATTCGTTGCCACACCACGAGGACGATTGACAATAATTTTGTGCGACCAATGATGAGCAATAGCCGAATATACAACTTGTGGGTAATGATAGATGATGAAATACTTTTGTTTAAGCGTGCCAACCGGGAACGAGAACGTTCGAGACGATGATGAATTGGCCAAGTGATTTGAGCAGAGTTGACTGCACGGCGAAACGGGTGTTCTACGTGCCGTCGATTCCACCGGACGCATTCCGGAGAATCGATGGACACGAGATTAAGGACATCCGGTTCATTTCCACGATGACGTTTCTAGCGCGCACCTAAACCTTTTGTCTCCCCCGATCTTATATACCAGATCCCAGAACCAATAACACATTGTACGATTTGCAGAATGGCCTTCGCTCTCTCTGTCTCTGCTTCGTACCTGTTTTCCCTCGAAGGCAACGTCGAACTGTTTCAGCCGATTTTCGTAGGCGTCAACCTCCATGGAAGTTATGCAAAGCCCCGTTACTCGTATAAAGAATACATTTGCGGGCGACTCGAATGAAATTGATCGATAACCGTCAGCTGGTGTCGTGTCCGGTACAAATTAATAATAAAATATCTCCACGATCTTACGAAAGAGATTCCTTCGATCGGTCGAGATACCAAGAGGTGGACGTTTTATTTCCCAATTTAAATTTCTAGTCTCATTTATTTGTGCGCGCGGTACAGACTGCTTTTCCAAATCAGTTGAACGAACGGGAGAGAAAGTTGTGCCGGATAAGAAAAGTGTCGCGAAACGAGGGAAACGGCGACAGAGGAAGACACAGAGAACGAAGATGCGACGAGATAAATGTTGTTCTCCGAGGTTTTCGAGGATTGTGAAGTGTGTGAAAGCTCTGCGGCGCGGCGAGGAGAGGCCGGGCAATGCGCGCGGCGCGACTCTGATTACGCGAGTATCTTCCCTAACACTTGGTTTGTCTCTAGGCTTGCTATCTAAAGGCGATCGAGACTCGTCCAGATTTCGCTGTCGCATGGAGCAACCTCGGCTGCGTGTTCAACGCCCAGGGGGAAATATGGCTGGCGATTCATCACTTTGAGAAGGCCGTCGCGTTGGACCCGAACTTCTTGGACGCCTACATCAATCTTGGCAACGTGCTGAAAGAGGCCAGGATCTTTGACAGGTGAGGAAACTGCAGATGGAAATGGTTTTCAGCGCCATTTCACATTTCGTTCGCATCATACGACACAGTGTTGTACAAGATGACACGTGGACATTGTGATAATTATTTTTATCATACGGAGTAGCGCGCCGATTTCGTTTAACTCTTTATTGCCTGACGATGCACTTTGTAGTATCGCTTGTATTAAAATGCTGCCACGAGTTTAACACCTGGACGGAATTTACACTTATTGCTGTTGTTAAATCTTTCAACGGGCTACAATTTTTTCTTTTCGAGTACTTTTGAAGTATGTAGAATTAAAATGGTTCAGACCTTGTTGGTAATGCAAACGAAATGTTTCTTATTTATAAATGCACACGAGCAATGATCGTTTTTATAATTAGGCGTCCTTTCAAAGTGCTTGACCATGTCCTCTGAATCTGGTCCAAGGCATTTTATTCGCGAACGATTTCCATTTACGTCGCTACAAAGAAACGCGATAAAAGGGATACAAAATACACATATATTGAGGGTATTGATAGCTGGCTGTGAAATAAATAACATCGGTAAAGCTAGGCGACAGCAGAATATCCTTGTCAGATCTGAGATGCCAATACTTTATTGCCATAATATAAATTCGACAGCTAGTGCCGTTGCACGGAAAAGTCACGGAAGTGCACAGTTTGATCGACCCTCGTCTCTACTCTCTATAGACGTTGGTTTTAAAGTCTGTGCCAGAGAAACGTGGCTTTATATGTATTTATTCCTTTAATGTGGCCCTGTTACGTTAATGGTAATACAAAGTCATACAATTTATTTCGACAGTAATCATTGTGTGAGCAGCCAAAGTATGCTTAGTTATTGACAATATTTTGCACACATTTTCCAGAACGTAACAAATTATTAAAGGAGCTATAGATATGGGTGCTCGGTTGTCCGTACAAGGGTTGCTGATTATTTTTGCAGAAGTTCTTTGTTGCTCTTGCAACCGTGAAAGTCCTTTGACCAAAAGGAAGCCAGTTCTATTTTCGTTTAGACGTTGAAAAAAGTCGCGAGTTCCCCCTTTTTGAAATACGTTTCGCGAGCAAAGCGCATGAGCCAACGCGTAAACAGGGAATCGATATTCATACCCTTCCCTCCAAGTTCATCGTCCTTTGTCTCTCCGGAGCGATGTCCGCGAGAGCACCGTTCTCGCGTATTTTTGCAAATTTATCAGATGCGCTTATAATCTAAAATATGCAGTAGCATTGAATGCACCGTTCACTTGCCAAAGCGATTAACTCCACGGACCAAGAAGTAGAGTAAAATATGTATATTTAAACATGCATTGAAAAATGCGTTATTACGGATATACTTTTTACACTTCGTACGGAGTTAATGATACCGGCTTTCGAAGTAAATTATTTATTAATCAACTGCCATAAAAAGTTAAGCACGAGTCGCATGTGCATAGGTAAGAAAACTGGAAAAAATGCAAACGTGGAGTTACTCGCTCCAGCCTGAAAGCAGCTTGACGTTAGTCGTATGAAACCTGTTCCTTCGCATAAATATTTGAACGCTAAAAAATTTGACTCATATAAAAAAAGTTGGTAAAAACGATACATATATAGGGGATACTTGCGCCTGTTGTAATTCTTACAATGAGCACCGTTCAACGTCCAAGAATATTTTCAGTCGAGATTGCTGTTGGCACAGAGAAGAAGATTGCCTCCAGAACGCAGGCGTGATGATTTTTTTTATAGCCCTCGTTCTCGGTACCATCGGTATCTTCGGCGTTACGCACAATAGCGAGAGAAACTCGAGGACAGATATCGATTTCAAGGATCGCTCCGCCCCTTCGAGAGGCAACCCCTTTGCTCCTTGTGGGAGGGTGTATGTCCTTAACGGGTATTATCAAAAACGCGTAGCTCGTGGCGGGTTTCGCGGGACAAAGCTCTGCTCACGGTGAAAATTAAATGTCCCCTCGTAATATCTCGGCTGATATTTAAACTACATACGTAGATATTTATTTATCGAGAGATCGAAATGGGGAAGGAATGGACTACCAGTGCGTTGTCGTGTACACGGTGATCTCGCCCTCGACTACGATCGCACCGTCGTTACGCGTGCAATTAGAGCGAGCACTCTCGCGATCCTCGACACCTGGATGTATCTCGTGGATTAAATATAACGTGAAAAGGTTAATTTCCATTTGCATTTCGTATAGACATGCCGGCGTCTGTTCTGTCCTCGCGACACGTCAGCAGTATAGCGAATGTGTGACACGTGTTCCATTCGCGGAGACGTCGCGACGCGTCGTCGGGTGTGGTGACGCCAGCCGGTTCGAAAGCAGCAAAGAACTTCCTACGCAAATAATATTATTTGCATTTAATCACGCAACGAGCCACTTACCCGATTCGTTTAATCGAATTCGCCAAAATGACGAAATGCCGTTCGTTCGTTCGAAAAACAACTATAAATGTTTTTTCTTTTTCTATTGCCCGATGAATTTTAGAATAACGCAATAATTTTTTCTGTGCAACAGAGCGGTAGCTGCCTATTTGCGTGCTCTAAATCTCAGCCCTAACAATGCAGTTGTCCACGGAAACCTGGCTTGCGTCTACTATGAGCAGGGGTGAGTAACGACGAGGATTTATTAGACTTGCTATTCCCTTATCGCCTTCTAATTATTCCCGATTTGCAGGCTTATCGATTTGGCAATCGATACATACCGACGGGCCATTGAACTGCAACCAAACTTCCCAGATGCTTACTGTAACTTGGCGAACGCGCTCAAAGAGAAAGGACAAGTGGTCGAAGCTGAGGACTGCTATAATACGGCTCTTCGGCTCTGCCCTTCTCATGCCGATTCCCTTAATAATCTGGTATTTATTTATTTTTGATATTTATTCGAGTGCGAATGAAACCGCACGTTACACCCAACGATGTTTACTTTTTCGGTTCGATATAAACGCATTTCGTTGCAGGCCAACATAAAACGGGAACAAGGATATATCGAAGAAGCAACTCGATTGTATTTAAAAGCGCTTGAAGTGTTCCCTGAATTTGCCGCGGCTCACAGCAATCTTGCCTCCGTATTGCAACAGCAAGGGAAATTAAACGAGGCACTAATGCATTACAAGGAGGCCATTCGCATTCAGCCGACTTTCGCGGATGCTTACTCGAACATGGGCAATACGCTGAAAGAAATGCAAGATATACAAGGAGCCCTTCAATGCTACACGCGAGCTATTCAAATTAATCCCGCTTTCGCCGATGCTCATTCCAATTTAGCTTCGATTCACAAGGACTCCGGGAACATTCCCGAGGCCATTCAATCGTACAGAACAGCGCTAAAATTGAAGCCCGATTTTCCCGACGCGTATTGCAATTTGGCCCACTGCCTTCAGATTGTTTGCGATTGGACAGACTACGAAGCTCGAATGAAGAAATTGGTTTCGATTGTTGCCGAACAGCTTGACAAGAATAGGTTGCCCAGCGTGCATCCCCATCACTCCATGCTGTATCCCTTGTCTCATGATTTCAGAAAGGCCATTGCTGCCAGACACGCGAATCTTTGCATCGAGAAGGTAAGCAATGCATCTTGTATGCGATGTTCCACCTTTTGAATAATACAGTTTCAGCATAATTTTTTCATATCGACATTGCAATGATTTTAGATACACGTTTTGCATAAACAACCGTACAAATATCCACGCGAGGTCGGTACTCGCTTGAAGATTGGATACGTCTCGTCCGATTTCGGTAACCATCCCACCAGTCATCTCATGCAATCGATCCCAGGACTCCACGACAAACAGACCGTTGAGATATTCTGTTATGCACTGAGCGCCGATGACGGAACCACGTTTCGAGCAAAGATCGCCAGGGAAACTGAGCATTTCATCGATCTATCGCAAATCCCGTGCAACGGCAAAGCAGCTGATCGCATCAATGCCGATGGAATACATATTCTAGTGAACATGAACGGTTACACAAAGGGAGCAAGGAACGAAATATTTGCTTTGCGACCAGCGCCGGTTCAGGTGATGTGGCTCGGATATCCGGGAACATCGGGGGCTAGTTTCATGGATTACTTAATTACGGATGAAGTTACATCGCCTGTGGAGCTTGCCACGCAGTACAGCGAGAAGCTTGCCTATATGCCGCATACGTACTTTATTGGAGATCATAAGTATGTTTTCGCATAATGAGAAAAAATGTATCGATTGTTCTTTTATTAACGCGTTTACCTTCTTTTTGCAGGCAAATGTTCCCCCATCTAAAAGAACGTCTCATTTTAATGGACAAGCTGAACATGAAGGGCAAAGTAGCAGACAATGTTGCTGTGATAAATGCTACGGATCTTTCTCCAATGATTGAGAACTCATGCGTGAAAGAAATCCGCGAAGTAGTGATGCCAGATGCCAAGAACAAACCAGTGGAGATCTCGTTGAAGGTGGCAGAACTGCCGACTACTACTCCTATCGAAACAATGATTGCTTCTGGGCAATGTCAGATGTCCGTGAACGGTGTCCTACTACAAAATGGCATGGCTACCACACAAGTGAACAATAAAACGGCTACGGGTGAAGAAGTGCCTCAAAATATTATGATCACAACGAGACAACAATACGGTTTGCCAGAAGACGCAGTTGTTTACTGCAATTTCAATCAGCTGTACAAGATCGATCCGCTCACGCTTCATATGTGGGCGCATGTAAGTTTCTTTCGCTGGATCTCCTGTTTTATGAAACTGTTCTATTTAGAAGATGAAATATTTTTCTACATACGTGCTGGTAAAACATGTTGCAGATTCTAAAACACGTGCCAAACTCTGTGCTGTGGTTGTTACGCTTCCCGGCTGTTGGCGAGCCGAATCTGCAAGCAACAGCTCAACAATTAGGATTAGCTCCTGGTCGAATTTTGTTTAGCAACGTTGCTGCCAAAGAGGAACATGTCAGGCGAGGACAACTGGCGGACGTATGCTTGGATACGCCACTTTGCAATGGTCACACAACTAGCATGGATGTTTTGTGGACTGGAACACCAGTGGTTACGCTGCCAGGTGAAACGTTAGCATCACGTGTTGCTGCTAGTCAGTTGAATACTTTGGGCTGTCCTGACTTGATAGCGCGAACTAGACAGGAATATCAAGACATTGCTGTTCGTCTGGGCAATGACAGGGAATAGTAAGTTTTCGCCGTTCTGTATTTACAATCGTCGTAGAACATTCTGCAAAGTTCTTTTTTTGCCGTTGCCCTCAAATTCGTGTCTGTGTAACCAGATTGTCTTATCTTTTTTCAGTTTGAAAGCAATACGAGCCAAGGTATGGAAAGCACGGTCCGAAAGTCCGTTGTTCGACTGCAAGTTTTACGCGATGGGCATGGAAATGTTGTACAAGAAAATGTGGGAGCGTTACGCGCGTGGTGAAAAGCCCGACCACGTGTTGGCAATTGAAAAAGCCGAGAGGGACAAATTATTAACAGCTACATCTTAAGACTGATTCTCCGTGAATCTGTTTTTATTTACGCAGCTTTGATTCCGCGTCTGTTTTTCTGGAAAAAAAGCTTTAGCATTTGAAACAGATAATCGATATCGATTTTTACAAAAATATGATTCTGACATGCATAAATTCAGTACTCTGACATTTACCGTTTTGTACGATAAATCATCGAGCTTAGACGACACAGGATAACATTGCACGCATACGTTAAACTAAACCACGTAACGTTTCAACATAAAAATTATAAATTGTTACACCAAACACGAGTCATAAGAAATAATTAAGATCGTTTCCTGCGTTATATTATCATATTTTTCATCTTATTATTTGTACGTATAGTATGTTACAATTTTCTTAGAACGTTCTCGAACTATATATACTTCGTAAAATCGATAAATTTAAATTTAAAGTTTGCGCTAAAATTATTAAAATTGCCTATTAATGGGATAGAAGTGTGTAAGTGATTAATATTATTTTTTGATTTCGCTTTTTGTTTTTTGATCCAATACACAAACCATATGTACAGTGACGAAGGTTCGTATCACTAATGCGTAACAATTACTGTTCATTCGAAAGTCTTCGACGCGTGACTCGTTAACGATCTTGATGAACGACAAAGATGCTTTTCTGGTCAATCAAGGAGTTTTAATGTTTGTCGTTTACTTCGAATACGATTAACTCGTAAAGGATGATTTAAAGTAAGGAAAGGAAGTTTGAGGGGGTAGATTATTTGCATCCAGGTGTTATTACTAGAAGCCTCTGACCGCAAAGAATGCAAGTTGTATTATATACGCTCGACTAATGATAGACGTGTAAATATTAAAGAGGTAATCATTAGTTATTATTGCTTTAGTTTGATAGCGCGTAAATTAAGATTGAAAAAAAAATGTGTGAGGTAGCGAAAGACATTGACTGTAGTAAACCTTAATGTACATGTATAGAATAAAATCAATTAAGAATATAATTTGAAAGAATGAGGACATTATGGTTGTGCAAGAATGCTTCGATGAATATATGGTTTGTAAGATTGATTTCTCTTTGCGAAATTCTTAATCTTTTAATATAGTGTTTTCGCATAGGACAAAGCAGGTAGAAATGCTTGATTGAATTCTTTGCAAAATGCATAAAAAAAATATATATTTTTGATTTAAAAACAGTCTTGCTTAAACCTTGACAACATTTAGACAAGCAAGAAAAACAGCTTACAAAGTCTCGTTACATATGCATATTGTATGTATGACCTCATCCGCCCACCATGTGTATTATCAACATTGCACATTCTTGATAATGAATAGTTGTTCCCGTTACGCACAATTTATATCGGAGACGTCGGTGTAAGAATAATCTTTAGGAAGTTCTCATTTCGGATGTAACGCGAGAAATACATAAGGACTAAACGAAATATTTGAGATAGGCAGAAAGAATTGTAATATTTAAATATCGGAATTTGATTGTTATGAATGATAGAAGCATCATTTGTAGATTTATATTAATTTAACATCCACGCAAATTTTAAATAAACTTACCAAACACGACATTCATCGTGATTCTTAATTTACTCAGCAGTATCTTTGATGTCTTAGCAAGAAACCATTCTTCAATTCTCACAAACACGTATCATTTTGATAACCACCTCAATTCATATTAGCATGCCTATTTCGCATTCAAATGAACATTAATGATCATCGACTATAAATACTGCATGACGAGTACCTAAAACGTTCACTTTAGAGTGGCGCTGCATCAAGCCCTTCAAGTCCAATACTAAAGATAACCATTTTAACGTAAAAATATCATGCATTTATAAATCGTATATCAATTCTGTCTGGTTAGTGTACGATTTAGCGTTTGTGAAATAACGACTTGGTGCTCAAAATATGGATATATCTCAAGAGGAGATATAAAGAGGGCAAAAATAAATAAATTCTGAGGTCTACGTTATGGTGCATAAATTTTAAATATTCGAACGAATTAAGTCGCTACAGAAACGACCTAATAATTTTCTAAATGGGACGCGTTCAAAATGAGTAAAAAAAGAATTGGAAAGTAAAGGTGACGTCATTTTGGTGGACTCTAATTGTCGTTTCCGCGCAAGCTAGAGCTAAGTATGTACAGCTTTCGTACTGATAGAGCACGGCTCTGTGGTCCTTAGGCGCAGTATCGATTGTTCATGACGGTACTACCACCATGGGAGGGTGAAACTGGGTCGAAAGCATCCTTCCCAACGGGAACACTTCCCTCTATACATGTTCTCCTCCATCCTGCTCGCTCTGAAAAGAGCACCGAAGCTCCATCTTCAGTATTCGCTTGATACTAGCAGCAGCCATTATTTATTCAAGTGACAATTTCTAATTCTTCCTCTAAATCGTGGAGCTTTCAACGTCATTTTTGGACATTTTTGTGTTGCTGTATGACCCCCCAACGTGGTAACCTTATGACGCCGCGTTTTTTGTTGTAGATAGTTCCCTCTATGCATGGGAGTTCCTACACGTTGTTGCACCGACGTTCTTTTGGGACACGACTGAATGGGCATAACCTATTTTATAGGTCGTAACGTATTTTTGTATTCTAACCTTCGCATGTTCGTATTGAATCTTGAAGGGAAGTTATTGAAAATTTATAGAACAAAAGTTTACTCGATAAGTAAGAAGCATTGACTCGGAGAACCCGTGAAACGTGTCCGTTCCAGGCACGTTCAGTTACTCCGCTGTAAAAAGGTTCCGTGAAACCACTTAAATCGAGCGATTAACTTTTATTGGTTTCCCGCGGCTGTTCGCTCGCTTAAATGAACTAGGTTCTGCTTCGCGAGCTGAATTTGTCGAATTGCTGCTCTACCCACTAGAATCTAACCAGCATTTATAATTTTAATACCTCGGACATTAAGACATTAAGGTTCGCGTTTGATTTAGGCATCATGTGTCTATCATACGCTAGTGGCCCCCACGATAAGATTTGCGATAACACAATTCTATGTACAATCGCCATCCCTTCCACACTGTTCCCAGTATCATTAAAAGTTACTCAGATGTCTTGATTAATGTTACCTTTAACGGAACAACGCAATCGTTGGTGAAGTATCACCTTCTATAAAATTGGGTCGCCAACTGAAGAAGCTTGCGACACGAGGACTTGAAATAGGGTTAAGTTAATGACGTAAATTGTGTTTCTGGGACAAAAATTACGGCAGCATTTGCAGCACGAACGCCTGATGCAACGAGATTGTTCGAAATCTTTCTAGAGTGAGATACGAACGGCCATCGTTGTTGGGGTGGTTCACGTCTAAGTTCGCGTTCCAAGCTTCGTCGCAGGGGGTGATCCTTGACATAAATAATCAGTAGTAGAGCACCGCGGTACTGCCCCCTGTAGCCATGGTAACAGCATCGATCGAGGCCTACTACGAAGTCGAATCCAGCTACCCTCCTCGTGCCACACGTTTCTTTCCATTTCCCTGCCTTGCCCTTTCTCTACGCCCGCGTCTCTGCTCTTCGCCTCTTTTCCACCCAAAGCCTGTCGATGCTGTTACCACCCTCGGCCACCATCTCACGCTCACTCGGTTTTGCTCTACTTTGTCGCTGTTCCACCTTCGCTTCCCTTTATTTTTTTTTCTTTCTACGTTTTCTCCCTCTGGGTGCATTTCCTCCAATTTCCCTGTGCTCTACTTTTCTGGACTTATTCAACCTGACCCCCTTTACACGCCTGTCCACCCTATCCGACGATTCGGTCCTCTGCTGCCTTTCAGTGAAAAGTTTTATCGCCCCGATCGAGAACAGAAACTCGACGATTAACCGACTCCCTTTTTAAATGAAGCCACAAGACAGTTCTGATTGCGGCGACCTCGTTAGCGAATATTGCAACGTTCATGAAAAATGCAACTCGTGTTCTTAGCAACAAAATGTACGGCCTTGATTTCGAGCCGTTTTTAAAGAGGACATATTAAGAAATAAATCGTTAACGGTGCTAGAATGATGAAAGAAGCACACTTTTGCTTTAGCTTACGCACGCGCTGCGGAGGTTGCGTGCTTTCGCAACTTTTGTGAATAACAATGTTGCACGGATGCCGCCGATTGCACTTTGCATGCTGCTTTTTCTTTTACGCCTGTGCTTCGTTATCATCCAACCAGCGTAATGCGTAAAGCCCTTCCTCTTCTTTTTCTCTTCGCCGGTATGCGAGATAATCGACCTCGTTCGATCATCGCGGTAAGTATAGAGGAACGAATTTTCGCGAATGTCCATTAAACTCTATTGTGGCATTCGTATGATACTTGCATGGCGAGTGTCCTCCAAACGCAGCCGCGGTAACCTGAGGAAAACATGTACACAGGTAATCCATGCCGCCGGTCATAAATCTATATATGTACAGATTAGTACAATTCTACTAAACCGGCGGAATCTGTGTACGTAGAGTTATAGGAAGCACGATGGTATCCGTTAACTCGTTCAACGAGCTCCGTTTCCTCGGAATGACACGAAACTGCTTTTAGACATAACGAGGCGCACCGGTGCACTCATGACCCTGATTGACGAAAGCGTTCCCAGAAAGCCAGTAGGTCGGCGATGCTGTTCGCCTTTATCTATTTTTATCTATCGTCGTTCTTCTTGGAATTTTGCATCCGATGCTCCGCGGCGAATATTTTTCGCCGTCGCTACGCAATCGTGCTGTATGGTCACCGTGATATGGGTGCAGGAAATTCGAAGGGAACGATTGGGGAGGAGGGTCCAAAGCAACACGTTTCCCATCGCGTTGATGATATACGCTTCGAGCTGATACGAGCTTTCCTCGATAAATTAACCGGGCGGCTATTAATCGTCGATACCACGGAGAGATAAAACTGGCCGGAACAATAAATCACGTTATTTCAGGTACGTTAATGGTGTATGGTGATCGTTGCCAGGATGCTCTTTTTACTCTGGCCGTCGCGTCGGCTCGATCGTGTACTATAGAACTGATTGTGCGGTACGTTTCGCTTGCGTTTAAGTTATTCTGAATTCGAGTACGCATTCGCCTGGCCTGTGCTTGTGCAGCTGTCGAGGCGCTAGAATCCATGATACGAATTAAAAATCGATTCACGTTCCCGCGAACGTGTCGGGCACCGTGCGAGAGAGGAAGGAACGCGCGTACAACGTACAGTAGAAGGCAACGCGTCGATCGATAGGACACTGAAATCCCGATAGGGCGGGCAATGGCAATGGTAATGGCATCGAGATGACGCGAACACCACGCTGAAGGGACGTGCGGAAAAGATCGAAATGAAAAAAACTGTTCGCCGCGTTCCACGAGTCAGCGTTCGTGCGCGGGACTCGCGACGATGCTTTTCGCGACGATTTCAAGGCTGAATCGCCCCTTCTCTTACACTCTTTGGCTCGGACTAGACGAACCATCTCCTTCGTTTCCTTAACTTCTCCGTCACAATCACCGTCTCGCTCGTTTCGTTTCCTCTGTGCCGCTCGACTCGGCCCATCGCATCGCGTTCCTGCTCGTTGATGTTCGATATTCAACAGTCGTGACTCCGTGACGCACCGCGCCACGGCAATACGTACATACTACCCTATCGCATGACTCTGCAACGTTACGCAACTAACAGAAGGCTAAGTGGGCGACACAGGCCGTACAGGCAAGCTGCTGGAGCTGGGAAATCGCGCACGGTCGCTCTATCGGCGGTATTCGCCGAACCACACGATTGGCTATGTTGCTATCAAAACTGCAAAAATTTCACGTCCGGCAATCAAGGAGAGGCTCGAAATCTTTGCCTCGCGATCGTGCTCTGCACACTGACACGTGTTCAGCGCTCCCGATGCGAATTCGATCCATGGAATGCGCGCACAATGTGCGACAGCGACAGTTGGTAACAGTTGTTCTTTGTGCTCGGAAATCGGTGTCGTTTCGGCGACGAAGAATCGCGCGCGCCTCTCTGCCACTGAATTCTGGTTGCGTACATGTATTTCCACGAATCTTACATACCACACCTCGTAACGATAGCGAACCTTTTCCCTATCAGCTACTGCGACTAGGGCGACGGGCTTTCGCGTTTTATCGCCCATCTCAATAACGTTGAACGCACATTTAACGTTCGTAAGAGGCGAGGTACAGTAGGTCAAACGAATCTTTAAAATTGTTCGTTATGCTCATTAAATTAAACATTTCTAACTAGCGTGTAAATTTCGTACGCTTGCGAGAACGTTCTTTTCATTGAGTTCTAGCAGCAATGATAATTGTGCAATAGGGAAGTAAAGCTTATGCGCAAGGCATGTTTCGAATTCATATAATTTCGCAAAGAAATTTAAGAATTCTTTACGCGGGCGTAAAAATCTGCATACAGGTAGATGTATAAGGTACGATGCTTGTGGTTGTGCTGTAACTACTCGGAATCGTGGTTTAATTTATGACCACAAATCGGTAAACGTAATCGCGTGCACTCGCGGTTCCAAGGTGCGCTCACACTGACGGTAACTGCATTACTGGTGTACCGCTACGCACGGACGCTTTCATGCGAACGATGCTTAACGAGCATTCGACTTTCCTTCGTTTCGTGGCTAGATATTTTTAACGTTTCACTATTTCTGCCACTAATTTTATCATCTCATTCTCCCTCGCTTCGTTAAATAATTGGTGCACGTGGGGCGGGCAGCAATTGCGGGGAATTAAAAAACCATTACTGGGGCCGCAGGCAAAGGCAATGGAAAATTTTTCTGCAAGAATCGATAAGCATCTCTTTTCCTTATCGGGTTCGATCCAAAGTACAGTTGCAATCGAACGAACATGCAACTAGAAAAGAAACCGACGATCATTCGCTGTAGGAAAATTTAATTTCTGGAACACCACACCTTTGTGGGCTAACCAGAGGCAGGGTATACATAAAGTTTCTGTTCGAAATCGGGTAACCGAGCCGTTCATTTCGTTTAATCGTATATACATTTAGATACATGCGTGCACCAGTCAGTACATTTTGAGAATCATTAACGCGGTAGCTATGCTGCTGTAGCTCGATCGTTTACTGGCGTTAAAAAAAAATAAAACATCGTCGAGCCTATCTGATGGTTACGTAAGAATCGGCCGGCGAATATTGCGCGTGTACGCCTATGGAAGTTATATACATACGTAGTACATGTATAGACAGGACTGTGCAGTCACGTCCAAGCAAAAAATTGGTCTGAAAAGGTTCAGTGCGGTGACGAAGAACGAAACTCATGCGAAACTCTCGTCGCGTTTCGGGCTAAATTTTGCCCGTTCGTCATCTTTTCAACGCAGAAACCTTCTTTCACAGAAACATAAGTCACAATATTGTTTCGTTTGTTACAACGTTACAATGGTCGTTTCCGAGTTTCCATGCTTGAAGCTTGAAATTTAAGAAGAATATCAGTACCTTCGTCGAGTATCGATATCCTGGTACACATTAGTGCTGCTCGAGGGCAACGATATTGCTAGTCGCACGAAGGGCGGAAAATCTAACCATAGAACGGAAGGGACGATTTCTTAACAAATACATAAGCATTTTCAGAGGAATCGCACCGGTAATGGGAGTGCAATGCTAACGAAGTCGACGCGCATTTATTATCCGCTAGGAAGATCGGCGACGAACGGAAGACGGAAAACCGAAAGTGGAATAATTACGGGGAGCAGACAGCGAAAATAATTCGTTCTCATCGGTGCTCGTTAAACGAGAGACCGAGCCGCTGCTCGGAGGCCGTTGCTGCTCTCTAAAATTAACGATGATTTGCTGCGCGGACCCACTAGGGCGAAAGTCCGCTTCCTCCCAAAGGGTTCGCGCGTTATACGTGCGCTCACTTCCGTGTAGCGGTCGAACAGCTATCGGGCTGATCCAAGTGTCTCGGCACCTGCGATCGAGTCGAAAGATCGCGTCCTCGGTTCCGAGAAAACGAGTAGGCACACGTGCATTTAGAATTTCGGTCGCCGATGTCGCGACGGGCGATACGTCGCATCGTTACTTCATTATTTACTTCGCGACAACTCGCGCTTATGCAATTGGAGCCCGAGTGTTTCGAACGAACGACGCGACGTTTTTTCTCTCGCAAGCGTAGCACGCGCATATACAACATACACAGCCGAAGGATCGACGTGAATCACGAAGAACGATCGAGGATAAGGAAAATAAATGTTTGCCGCATTTGTGCGGGGAGGTTGGCCGGTAGCCGGGACGTGCTGAAATTAAGCACGTTGCTAATGATCGTTAAGACACTTTACGTCACGATTCGAAGCCGCGTCGAGAGGGACAGTATTAAAATTCCCTCGCAACGGCGTACTTGATGTAGCGCGTCGAATGTGTGTTTCCGTGGCGATTTGTTATTTTCTAGAACGAGATTCAACAGCGTGACGCTCCCGCCAAATTGCGTAGCTATACGCATAGGTGATTATTCTCAGGTGTTGCGTAAGTTCGCCCGGAACTAGAATTCTTATCGATACCTATTTCTACCTGCCTCGTCAGCAGGGCGCGTACGTCGTGCTGACCAAGCTCGGGGGGTTAAAGTGAAATTGTGCGGTTGAAAAGTTTCAACTGCGGCGACAAAGAAATTGGAAACGTAGCGAACTTCAGACGCAGAGCCGTGGAGCACATTCGAGCAACTGCAGCCGGAAGATTCTCCCATGGAGATCGGTATCCTGTTTACGATTGACCAGGCACGTCCGTGGCTGTGCGCGTTTCCCCGCGACGATAAGGGCGCGATAAAACAGCACGGCTGGCCGACGCGACGGTCGATCGGTGAAAAGAGCGAGCGGCTAGCCGCCAGACGCTGTGATTAGGCTCGCGCCGTGTGACGACCGAGCTGTTCGACCTACTTCGTGAAATAACGCGACGGTAGGCGTACTTACCGAAATGTGGGACAACCGTATTCATGCGCAGGAAGCGGCGCAATTATGGATACGCGAACGAGTACGCGCCCGCGCGCACGCGTCATTCTAGCCGCTGCAATTGCGCTTACCGACATGGCCCTTACGTTGCGGCAAAACTACTGCTGCATGGGCCGCGGTCGCTCAGCTATCGTGGACCGTTTTTTAAATAAAAAACACACGGGTTTCGCGGCAACGAATTTCATTGGGAAATGAAGCGCCATTTCTTTGAAACGAAAATAAACGGCTTGGCGTAATTAATACACATATTCCTAGAAAAGTAATTGGAAAAATTGCACGGCGACGCGAGCGAGATACATACCTACACCCGCAGCGGTAACAAGAATACAATCGTTAATAACTCAAAAACAAAGCTTTAACCAACATTTTGGTAAAGGAAAAAATTGTTCAGAATCACCCCAGTAACCCCCCATTAAGAGGGTGGTCCTGTACTCTGCCGGACCCTGTATATTCGGCTGGTGTAAGATTAGAAAAGCCCAGGAAACCACGGTCCGTCGATCGGTGCGCGCGAAAGGTGAGGAAAAAAAAGCAAGGAGGAGAAAAGCCCGAGGCGAGCGAGCGGCGAGGAACGCGGCCCTAATATTCTGCCCCGCGAAGTTAAACGTTCGTGTTGATCCGGTAAATTTGCGCGTCCGTTCCATAGATGCGCTGGCCCAGTTTGCCGTGCCGATGAAAGCACCGGCCAGCGAAGGGGGTTGAAGAGAGGGCGTGATATATGTGTCACCGCACAGGCGCCGTGCATCCAGCTAGCACGATTCGCAGCGGTGTTCTTGGCCCGTTTGCGACCCGTGCGATCAGCCACGAAATGCTCGGCCATCGAGATGCATACCGATCGTTCGTCCCGATAGTTCTGCTCTTCCCTTCGCGCTGCCTGTCGCGTTTCAGCGGGCAGGACGAAGCAACGCCGAGGAACGGGCAGAAGGAAGTTCGCGGCCTTGGCAGTATACAATGAATTACGCGTGCCACGTCTCATCGTCGTCGGCCCTGATCAATAAATAACCCGGCGCCGCGGCGTTCGGATTTTACTACGAACGGTGCTGCTCGACAACCGTGGGCGGTAGGCCACTTGGACGACAGATACGTATATGAAATTGATTGCGACCCTCGGAAGCTTCGGTTTTGTAGAATTGCCCTTAAAGGCCATGGGAACGATTTCGTAAGGGCTGATCCGCTGAACTAGCGCTCTGGAATATCTGTTCTGTGTGTCGGTTCATCTGCACGACCCTGCCACGATAACTCGATCTCTAGTGGAGCGCTTACGTAAGAAAGACGTACCTACCTACCTACCTACCAACCCACCTCCTGGCTATTCAAGGGATCAAGGCAAACCGGTAGGCAGCCAGTCAGGCAAGGAGAAGCGAGCAAGAAGAGAACAGCTAGAGAGAAGGCTGGCTGACCGGCTGGCTAGCTGGCTGGCAGGCAGGCAAACTAGGATGCAGGTATAGGTAAATAGGTAGGTGGGCACATCTAGCGCGCGCGCATGCCCTCGGTCAAACCTGCCAAAGGGATAGAGTCTGCAACAACGGAAATACCTTCGCTCCACCTCCGCACAGTGCCTGCGCCCACTTCTCTGCCATCTTTTTTCCTTTTCCACTCCACCTCTTTTTGCCGAATTCGAGCAACCCGCTGGTCAGATGGAAAAATTGGTCGTTTGCATCGTCCCTTCCAGTTGCTTCATTAACATATCATCTTCTTTATGTAGAATATTTTCGTGTGATCGTTGCTACGATATAGATATCATTGAACTGGGAATTCGAGCACAATGCTGCAGCCATGCTCCAAAATGAATTTTGCCACGTCTTTCCTCCCCTTCTTCCATACTACGTTTATAATTTTCGGAAAAATCTACGCTGCCCGCATGATAATAGCTTGCCTTACGCAACCCCCCTCGGTTTCGAGAATAACGGGCGATCACTTAGGAAGGGGACGGAGGTGTAATTGAAATACAGGTGAAGACGCAGAAATCGCAGAGGTGCTAACGAGGATGTCCAAATGGAATGGGTCGCGAAAATGTGCTCGCACCAAGGGGCATACGGCGCCATTCTATTCGAAAAATATAGCACGCGCGTATAATCGTGACTATCCACGTGGAAAATGAATGCACTGCATAGGTGCGGAGAAGCCGTCGCCTCGTCAGAATCGGTGCAGGTGTACAAATGCGTTTGCCACGAAATACACAGCCGTGACAAGCTGCCTGCACGGGCAGGAAACAGTGAGCAACTTTTTTCGCCGCTTATTAGAAAAGCGCACCGGTTTAGACCAGTCACGCCTACGGAAATTATTTGCTGCCCCGCTCGAGATATGACAAATGGACGGCGATATAAGTGATGTGGCTTGCTGACGAGTATTGTCACGCAATGGAAAAGTTTCTAGCGGACGTAGCAAGCTGAACTGCCCCGTGGCACCACAAAATCGAGTTCCACATTTATCGGCTTGCCTTCGTGAAACGAGCATCTCGTGGCTAAAATTAGTGGGGGTGTTGCACCGGAAAATTTGTAGCCTTTGTTTTAAAATTGTGTAAAAGGAAACGGACACGTATCCGGCACTGCGGAAATATTGGGTGCTGCAATTCCACGGTGCCTATACGTGAGCCGTCACCTGCAATAATTTTACCTGATACATATGTACGTATATCCGTCGATGTAATTTTCATCCGCAGCATTGCCTGAGACCGCGGTCAAATTTTACGAGGATGGTTTCTGCCGATAACGCATAAAAAGTCGCGAAGGTCCGGCGCACGAGAATTTCCAGTGGCAGCTAATATCCGAGTTATCTGTTTGTCGTAGGCTGGAGAAGAAAAATTCTGTTCCGTTTACGAGACGTGTACACGTTATATTCGCGGCGCGGCTACAATAGGTTGCGAACGCATTGAAATGTTGAAAGGCGAAAGGCGGGCTTACGCGAACGAGAGCTTCAGCGGTGGGACGTTGGCCCGTAATTAGGCCAGTAAAACGGGACGATCGATTTTCTACCGAAAAAGCTTCTGCTCCAAAAACCTATTTCGAATGACGAGACAAAGAGAGCAGGCCTCGCGATACGCTACATCGACTCGGCCTGCCCCTTTGTATCCCTGGTGATGGTCCGCCGTGTGCCTTTGAATTCCGTAATTGTTCATCACGCGCAACTTACTCATCTGCTGCTTGTTGTACTTCCGTCAATGACTGTCCCCGTACTCGTAGAGCGACCGTATAGAAAGGAATATAGGTGAACGCTTGGCAACGCTGATACCGTCTCGCCTTTACCTTGGCGATAAGCAGAAAATGTTTAACGAAGTGTGTACGTATGCGCTTCGTGCAATTTATAATTATCTCGGTGCTCGAGTTCCAACGTTGGGAGACACAGTGCGACCGAAAATATTGGCCCGCGTTCCGCCAAACGGAGTACGGACAGACGAGAAAAAACGAATGGAAATCGAAAGAAAGAAAAAGACGAGTAGCGTGGCGTGGTTGCGCAATTTCCGGGAAGCAGCGATCGCATCGAGGGGACCTCTGATTCTTCTCGAAGGAGTAGCAGAGCTCGTCCTTGAGGCGCCCTTGGTACTGGCTGTGGAAGCTAAATCGGCCTGCGGAAAGCTCTCTCGGGTTTGGCAAGTGTAGGGCGTGGTCTAGCGAGCACCCGGTGACCTCCTATCCAGCTAGTCGGCCATCTTTGAGCATCCAGACGTCCGGGCGTGCTGCGAGGGTGAAAGTTGGGGTGGGTTTTCAACGAGGATGGAAGTACGAGCAGGTCGCCTAAAATCTTCTCTGGGTTGCTGGAACTCGCTCCGTCAAAGGAGACGCCCCCTCCCGTGCCTCGCAACACTTTCTTTCCTTTGCTCTCTTCTTCTCTTTCGCCTCCGGAAGTCTTCACTTTCGTTTTCCTTCTCCGTTCCTTCGTTTCGTGCTACACACTTCGTCCAAGACTTCTCTCCCCGGTCTCTTTTGCGTAGCAATTTCACAAGGTGACTCGTTTCGCTGCCCGGAGGAACGTTTGATCGATTCAACCAATTAGGCGACGCTGGGAGTTTCAACCTTCGACGGTATGAATGCGTTGCACCGTTGTATTTACCGTACTTTATACCTTGAGCGAGTTGGGAAATATCTGGACATTTGTGCTGGCTGTTTGTTTTGCGCCGGGCTGGAATAGTAATTTGCCGCAGGGGAAAGCTATTGCTTCTGCAAGCATTATTTGACATCGGACAGCAGCCTAGCGACAAAACGAGGGTCGAATCTCTTGGAGAACATGGTGCGGACGATTTTGCTTATACGCAGTTCGAAAAGGAAGAAAAAGAGTTGCAAACTTTGAGAGCCCTCGCCGCGGACAGCAGATCATTCGTACCGTCGATCCGATCATGCGAGATAGGGTACCTCGGTATTTAACTTGCGAATGTATTTTTGCCTTTACTTCCTTTTTGCTGCGCAAAGCAAAGAAAAGGTTTGAAATATTCCCAGCGAATATAAGGTAAATATACGTAACGAAAAACGGAAACATGTGTTTGCACGGTATACAAATCGCGAAAGCGTTAACAGTTAATATTGTTTCGGTTACACAGTGCGTTATTGAGTTGTCTACGATAACTTCTCCACCTTCTTGATTCTCTCTGTGCAGCCCTACGTCTCCACTTCCGGCTTTTCTACTTTACTCTCTTCCCCGTTGACACGTTCCTGGAAAATTTTCTTTAAGAATTGACTCCAACTCCAGCCATTGCGACAGTGCGATACCGAGAAACGTTGTAGAGACAGAAGAACCGAGATTTTACGTTTGACAAATGACAAATTGTTTCTGGGCAGGTAATAGTGTAAATTTGATGTATCGTGGGCAATCGCTTTTTTCCGATGTGAAGAGCTGCTTGCATTGGTTTTGAATATAAATGTTCAGATGGAAATATTATCGAAGTGAAAAATAAAGGAGGGAGAGATCAGCTTCGACGAAAGGCATGTAACATGTAACGTTTGCTTTGCAATTCCTAGTATCTTACACACGGACTTTTTGTTTTTGAAGCCTGAACAGCTAGAGGAAACATTTCTTCCATTTCTGGACGACTAGGTTTTCAATTACGACACTTTAGAAAGGACAGCTCTTCAGGCGGGATTTGTTAGGTCAGCCGTTGCGTAACGCCGATTTTACGAATGCGTGCGCGATCATTAAAATTCAAGTTCGCTCTGGGGGGACGCTGTTTCCGGAAATCGAAATAGAAATTTCGCGTTGGTTCAATCGCTTCGTGAGAACAAACACTGGGTGGATGACCAATACGTGTCCTCAGAAACGTATCTACGTATGTATTCGTAAACTGGGTAGACTTCAAGGTACCAATCTTTGCAAATCCAGTACTCCAAACTGTGCCATCGAAAAATTGGCCAAATGACACGAGCCACGAAAGTATGGACTTTCAAAGTTTCTATATTTCTCCCAGTACATAGTTCCTTCGACGGAACCGCCCCTAACGTGAATTAGCAAACGAACAAAAAAATTGCTCGAAATCGAAAAAACAATTTTTCGAAAATTCGATAGGAGAGGAAGTGGCCTGTCGGTTTTTCGTGATATGTACTTTATGAAGTGGAAGTATAGATGTATAGCGTAGTCGAGGACCCGACGCTTTTTGTTCTCTTTCGATTCCTCAAGGCCTGGTTGCCTGGTCCGCCCCACCGCTGGATTCTCATGCTTATATCACATCACGGTTTCATTCTCCTCTCCCTTCAGCGCGACTTTTCTGCGCCGAGACATCGGTCGTTCTCTGTTCGCCGTCCTTCCGTTCTTTGTCCCACCTTTACGTTCCTCAGCCGCTACGGACCTTCAGCGATGGACATTCGATACCGCCTTCTAAATTTTCGAGCAACTTGCTAAGGTGAAAGATTCAATCTTTTCTAATGTTAATCGTGAAATGGCTTTTCACATACTGCTCCACACGTGTGCATACATGAATACTTGTGGGCAAAACGAATCACCGTAGCTTGGGTCCGTTATCGGTTTTCTGGGAAACATTTACCACGTTCGAAATTTGTAACGTTCCATGAATGCTTCGAGAATGTCGTTTAAAGTAAATTGAACGTAGTGTCCTTTTTACGCGGATAACAAAGATATTCGCGGCGATTTGAAGCTATCGCTAGTCTCATGTCTCTTCCTCTTCAGCCTCGACCCTTCTACGCCCCGCGCATCGCGTTAACCGTCCCTCGCCTCTCTGCACGGTGATCCACGATCTTTACGGATACCCCTTCCACCGCTGTTCAACCGTTTCGCAATGATGTCATCCACAACATTGGCGCAGACGCTGTGAATTTTCAAATGATAGAAAGTAGAAAATGTGTGTTGGTGGCACGAAGGTGTGGTTATCCGATTTCTTTTTAAACTGATGCACAAAGGTTTTGTTTCTAATGGAACTTATGTGTCCTGATCTACGCCAGCGATGGAAAACACAAATAAAGCAGGGTGAACGGAACTTGCATTCAACGGATTACATTGAAACCTGTAAAAGAATGGGTTAAGCCGTGAGTATCGTCGTTTTAGATTATTTGGTAACTCCGTAAAGGGTTTAACCCCTTTACGGAGCGGCTAATAAGATTATGGAGCCGATGCGACGGTGCGAACGCTTGTTTCAACGAGAACAACAAATCTTCCAAACCTCTGCTATGATAAAACGTCTATTTGACCACCAGAGTTTGAATGAAAGGAAGCATAAATCTTGATTATTGGTCAACTAGAGAGAATCGTTAATTGAAAATGAAACTACATTGTGTAGGCTATTATGGTACTGTGGAATAAGTAATAAGTCGCTAAGGATTTTGTAATATTGGGCGTTTATTCTTAATTCTTTCGCAACAGTGTTCAAAGGTGACGAGCGCTAAAATTTTGTGGAGTCTCTTCCCTTGTTACGTGCACATGCATACATTATCTTATTCTACCTATGTACTAGTATTACTACATCTTACATCAATATCATTGTGGCTAATGTTTATATACGCCTCCAGGCACAAACATAAGCAAGCCCATTCATACGCGTATACCTGGATACAGTCATGTTTAATAATCTACGCCCACAAACAAGCAGGTATCGGTAACATGTATCGGGGTCATTCAAGAAAGTAGACATTTCTCGAGCCAAAATTAATACGGCGGATAGGGATAGCAACGGACTGGGAAGTTTGACTATTGCAGCAACACCGATCAGAAACGTGTTTCCTCGAGCTCAGGTAGTACAACACGCGATGGAGCCATGGCGAGGCGGATTCGAGGCCAACGAGTAAAATTAGACGACGCGTGAATGGAATCCGAGCCAATCGAGCAACCCCAAATGGAAATGGAAACGCTTCGGTTACTATACGAAAGATGGCCGCAATGCGGTGCCTTTTATAAAATGGCGGTTGTTGACCACCCGCCACTGGCTTTTTTCGGGGATTGCAACCGGCACTTTACAGCTATCCTTTCCTCCCGAAGTCGTTTCCTAATTTCCTTTATGGTCCTTCGTGTTTGACCAGTAGCATTATCTCGTTGGATTGGCCAATAATAGAATTGCCTCGTTTGCTTGGCTATTATATTCGAAATGGTTTGGGTAATGTTCGAAATATCCTACAGAGTACATACTATTATTCGCTATTAGACAATACAGCTAGAAGCAAAGGCGCGATTTTGTATTTGTTCGGAGAAAAATTAGGAATGTTTCATAAGTGGCTAACGATGGTAGCAAGTGGAAGCGATTTCGGTGGATCCGAAAGGAGGAACAAATCTGGTAATATTACAACACCGCTACAAAGTATGGAGACTACAATCTCGATAGCGGTTCGTACGTACAAAGTGGCACAAGGCAAGCCAGTCCCACTTCCCTTTCCTCCTTGCATGTACGCGCGCACACAGAGTATATCTTATTCCATCATCGTCTCCTGCCTCTCCATTCCTCCCAAGGAGTGGTAACTTTCCAAACTTCTTGTTTCTATGTCTTTTACCGTTCGATTGTCCTTTGATCTGATGTGATAAGGTTGATTCATACATCCTTAACGTGTTTCAGAAAAAAGTCTCGTTCATATACCATCCTGTTGTAAAAGGAACAAATATACTAGAAGAATTGAACATCTTTTCATCGTGTCCTGTTCTTGTGGTAGACAATATCAATAAACCTTTGACTGCGTATCGTAAATGAGAGACATCACGTTCTGACATCAAAACAAACGTTTCTTTGTTCAAATCATAGCCTTCCATAACCTCTGATACTTGGCACGCGTCGATTCACTGTAGGCACATACATATTTATATAACTTTACCATTGAATTGGCTAGAAGCTACTGAATCTGTATTTATTCGTGCAACGTAAAATATGTATACGTTAAGTTCATCACCGAGGACAAAAAAAAATGTCCATCTATTCTCAAGTTAGGTCAAGGTGAAACATAGAGATTGTTAAAATACCCAAACCCGTGAACTCTAGATTATCGCCTAGTGAAGCAACTTCTATTAAGCATAAAAGAAGAAACGTTTGTAAGCACTTGTTACATAGAAAGCGATAGCGGACCGCTCTATTAGGAAAGAAAAATGTAGGCTAGTAATCACCGGCAGCGATCCGGTACCCGGTACGAGGCCGACGGTATTTGCCACGTTACGAAAGTAAGCGGTTTTAGAAAGTATAGAAGGCCCGAGGTGAACGGCGCTCTAACGGCGGGGATCTTGCACGGCAATTACGAAGTTGTTTTACAACGACGGTGGAGACCGTGTTGCTCAGCTGCTTCGTAAGACAAGCCACTGTATACGACGTAGCAGGTGCACCGTTCGATTTACACATTTGTCCATTGAACCGGCAAAAGGGAATTGACAAAAATGTTTAACACTTGAGCTAATCGAGTACCAGAATCGAATCGAAAGGGTGAAAGTAAAAAACACAGTGCATAAAAAATGAAGTCGAAAAAAATGTAATCGCTAACCATCCATCCTATTTCTGGATGAGCGGCGATTTATTTAGGGAATGAAATTTTCCGGTCGAGGGACGTGCACAATAATTTACGCTCCAAACGGTTGGCAAAGTAATTTACGTACGCTGGCGGCAGCGTCCGGATGTGTGTACGCGATTGGGAATAGAGAGAACGATGGAGTATGATGTGCTCGAAGAATGGACAGTACTCGCGCAGTGTTTTCCGTGATCCCAGAGCCTTTTTAACATTCTACATTACAGCTGGGGGAACACGGTTTTCACTGCTGAGACCACGAATGCCAGGAGCAATTCCATGTACGTATATACGTAATAGTTTCTCGGTCTTTCTTTTCGATATATATATACTGCTGCCGGTTTTAAAATGGCAAAGAAAAGAGAAGATGGAAAGAACGAAATGTGTATCTTCTTGAAGAATGGGCCGTGTTCAGTCGACGTCGACGATGTGTCGCGGGGTCGATAGGAGAGAGAAAAAGACTGACTATCGTAGCACAGAGCCAAGCCAGTTTCTCACCCCCACTGACCCAGCGACCGAGAAAAAGATCAAGGTGCCGTTGCGCCGGTCAACGGACGAGTTGCCAAGAGCGACGGTGGAAAAAATATTCTTCTTGTCTTTTCTGCACCCTCAAGCAGTTGCGTATCTTCCACCAACTGCCGTAACAAACGTTAGATCACACACTGGCCCAGCGAGAGCGGAGCCACGGTTTGATCACGTGACGTTAGGTTGCGTCACAGTTGCCCCTCTCGCCACTCAACCAACGAACCAACCGAACAACGAGACCGCCATCTTTACCCACTGAGAGACCAGAGGAACACGGACACGAGCACCGACGACGTATGAGCAACGTTTTTCCTTTTTCCCTTTCTTTACGTGCACAAAGGGAAGGCCTTTGGTCGACAGCACGGTACATATTCACCAAATCAGTAGGATCTTCCCTTGTTATAACATATTTTTCTTTAGTCTTTCACGATTAATTACCCCAAGAGATTGCATATATCCCGATGTGCCGCGCTGGCAACTGCAGCTCACTAGTACACGCCGTAAGTCTGAGACTGGTTTCACCGTGAACCAACATAGTTGAGAGAGAGTTGAGGTAATAATAAATAAGCATTCCGCGTAAGTACGTGCACAATGTTTTTGGTTTTTTCCCGTAAAAAGCAAAAACATTGAAAACTAGTTTAGAAAAATTGCGTTCCATAAAATGGAAATGCAATTAAACGACCGACAATTTTCCGAAATGTATGTTGCAAAATCATTTCTTGAAACGAGGTGCACGTTACCGCGACAGCAAACCGTTGAAGAGCGCAACCCCACTCATATAAAAAAAACCGCAAAGAGATGAAAAACGTTGCACAGTGAATGGTGCGAGGCGATCGCATGGTTCCATAGTTGGCTGTTTGAAATTCAGTGCTTGCTTCCAGTTTCGCTCGTGCTCGGTACCACGCCACGCACGCAATTGCGGACCACGCCACGACACAGTAAAAATCGGACGGGTGCCCGACACGATTTGTACCACGATGTATGCCGATCGTGTGTTTCTCAGGTCCAAGTATGATAAGGCAGCACAGACCGCGGCTTATTCGGAACTGAACAACGATGAGAAGCGAAGACGGAGGAACGTGGTAACACCACGATGGCGTTCAAGCCTTTGCTTAACGACGAGCTCTTTTCTCGACGGTTTCGGAAAACTGCCGGAGAGGAAGACTTTAGTATGAAACACGACCGACTCCGTCGGCGATCAGCGACGAACGAGGATGCGCTCGAGCGCGTAGCCTGTGCCGCACTCTCAGTCTATCCCCACTACCAACTACGATCGGCATCCGGTGGTGACTGTGCCGCGCACTCGCGGGCATTTCTGGCCGTTCATTGGCGTACAGCCGTTGCTACTTGCCCTACGATTGGCCGATTGCACACCACGAATTCCCGCGGCGTTCACTATCCATGGAACACACAACTACATACACGTAGAAACACACGAGGCCACTCTCAATTCTTACACAATGATATTCGGAGATGAGGACACCGCGTACATACACTCATGCACATCACATGCACGCACATATATGTATATGCATGGTGATACTCGCGAGCTTTTGTACGCAAGCATACACGCCACAGCGTATCTTTGTGTGTCATATGTGGAAGATTCCACACGCTCGCGCTTCGCTACGGTCTCATGACGGTCGAACAGGAACTGGCTACAACCCGCGCGGAAACGCGCTACTTATGCTGCCGGTGGGAAGAAAACCGACGAATCAAGACAGCCTTTATACCCGCCGCCTTTGGACTCGATGCTACAGGTCCAAAGGGCCATCGTGGTGGTGTTCGCATCTCAAATGCGAACACGGGGATGGATGACAGCCAACCCCTCTTGCTGCTATGCGCAAACCATGATAAATATAAGGTATATAACCTGGATGCCACCTTGTATCTCTCTACGGCACCAGTCTCTGCTCGGTGATTCTGACCAAAATAATGAGGCTACCGTTTTATTGTTACTTACTCCGTAAACGTTGCCGAACCTTTGACCCATTTTTCGATTGATCTTCCGCACGTTTCGTATATAGGGCGCTGCGGTGGTTTCACACCATCAAGATTCGTTTCTTCAGGTACTTCAATTTCCGCGGTGACCGCGGTTAGAACTGAATACATTTCTTCGACTGCTCACACTTTTCTTCTTTCATTGCCTTTTCAAACCCGTTAGAATTTCGTTGTCCATGTAGCTCTTAGCCCAATTTCGGAGATCCGCGTAACAATTGGATGCGCAAACGATCATACGTGTTACGTAACGTACGATGTTTCCCAAAATTGCTAGAACCGTTACGTCCTTCAGCTATTGTTCTTGCATTTCGTTGGAAACACAAAACAAGATTTTATTGTACTATCGATATGCTCTCGTGTCGGTATAAAGGCCGACGCTCACGTATGTATAACACCGGTGGAACTCGGAAAATTCCATAGGCTAAAACTTGAACCATGAACGTTATGGATTAAAAAGAACGAAAAATAAAAAAAAAATTGATATCGAAATGATTGGAACCATGCAAGCATTAAACACGAAAGAACGGTGCCGCGCGTATAGCGGTTAGTCGATTAACGAAGCTCGTGCATGGCGAAGAGAAGGGGGTGCTGGCTCGGTGGAACATTGGAACTCGACTTGGTCGTCCTATTTCTACGCTCGGGAAGGTTCGTGTCGCGAGCCGATCGCACACGAAGCAACGGGGATATAAGTAGGTCGTTTCAAGCGCACGTGTCGTCCTTGACTCACATAGCGAGGCGCGCAGGCGCTCACCGTTGCCGCATTGCTGGTCGCTAGGGCTTTTTCTTTGTTCATGACGCGCGCGTGTATGCACGGTACACCACGCACACGCTCTACTGCGAGCATGTGTGAGTGCCTATTGCCTACACGCACCTCTCTATGCACTCTGCAAATTGAGCTAGCGCCGTATGTAATCTATATCTATCGCGGGTAATGTTTTTTACGCGGTCGACTCTATACTTCTGCATATATATTCCTACGGTTTAACCGCTTCCGGTTCACACTACTTCTCTAATACGTTACAATGTTTCGAAAAGACGTTAGCGACCATGTACAGTGACCATAATAAATAATGTAAAAGATAAATTAAACTTCTCATTTGGTACAGTATGCCCAACTAGGCTGTTACACGTGTATGAGAATAATGAACTTTCTATTCCCCTTACGTAACAAAACGACGGGCCTTTCGGTGTTGGTGTAGATCCAATAAAAAAATTTGGAAAGTAGGAACCCGACGAGAGAGTTGTCCCCGGTAAGGAAATTACAAATCTACGCTAACGATTTCGACAGAAGGATTAAGGTTCCAATAATCTTGCATCTCCATCGGGCACGTTGAAGATATTCAACGCGAATAGTCGCGCGATACCAAGGAGATTGTAGCGACGCTCGAGGAGAATGAGCAATATGCGTATCGTGCGTTCCTGCGTGCTCGTGGAGACATTATGCGCACGCTCGATGATAATCGACAGAAAGAGAAAGGTCATCGTCGGACGGAGTTTCGCTTCCTCTTCCTTGTTGCGATTGCGAGTAGGTAAACGGCAATCCGAAATTGCGAAACTGACGCAACGTGCAGCTGTACATAAGAACTCACGCGTATGCATGTGCCACGGTACTAGAGTGTGCGTATGCTTGTATTTAGGCAAATGCATTGGATATGAGGCGGAAACGGTTGTGTACGATGACGAGTCAAGTTTTTTTCTGCGCCAGAGAATTCATACGTTCATTCGAGATATTGGAGAGTTTTTAACACGTGATGGGCTTAAAGATAAATTACTCTTACGTATTGATACCTTTCTTTCCTGATCATTTCAACAGTAGTCATCGCGTTCGAATCAAATATGCAGCGTGTGATATTTAACGTATGTCGGTCTTGTTCGTTTTTCTCGGAAATTGCATAACACCAAGGCGGGCCTAGGGAATTCTACGGTAGTCTCTGTGGCAAAGCGAGAGGTTGCCGTGAGATGAGACTTTGCTACGATTCGTTGTACATACAGACAAGGACACTGACGCTTCATGAAGACCTGTACGAAGTCGCTAGTCCGCGTTGGCTTTGGCATCGTGAGTATTGATCGCAACGGGAACTCAAAGGGGAGGCTACCGCGTTAGGCTATTCGAACCCCAATTGGTTGGTGGTAGGGGACGAAAGGGGCGCCACACGGCCTATTTCTTGCCGTATCGGCCTTTGTCAATGAAATGTTCAGACTTTAATCTGTTACCTATACTTTGGAAAATATTGAGCACTCGTTCAGTCCTGCTCGATAAAACCGCAACATCTTTTCCGGGAGTATTTTCGGCTTGCACGATTCGTACGAGACAGGCAATTCGGAGAGTTAAATCGAGGATCTCGTCGCGACGATTGTCCTCACTCATATACGAGAACCTTGGGCATTAATTCCCTTGAACGGGGAAATAAACGATAGGAGTAACCCGAATTTTTCGTCAAATGCCTGGGCAATTTCTGGCGTTGCTCTGCTCGCGTTTATGAGGTTCAATTGGTTCGCGAAATTGCGATTTATGTTGCGAAAATTTTGTGTTCACGATTGCTCCATCGATGCTGACTATGCTGTCGTGCATAGCGGTTGCATAACGCGTTTCTTTAATAGCAATATGTGCATGGTACATACATTGTTTCAATGATGAAGCAGCCGTGACAAGGTAAATGCGAGGATAGAGAATAGAGATTATCTTCGTTCGAGAGATACAAAAGTTGTGCTTATAGTCTGCACGAATAGAGTCTATACTCCACAATAGAGAATACAAGGTTCAATTAGTGGTACAAATAAAGTGTTTGTCATTTAGCGTTTCCGTGAACAACCGTGTACATCTAAAGCCGCGCAATAAAAGTTAAAGGCCATTCGAAAGCACTTGGTGCAGTTTCGTGGCAGAAATTGGAGAATGTTATTCGTGTGGATGAGTTTGGGTTCGTAACAGATCAGTACGTCCGTGGCATGTGAACGGGCGTTGCTGGCGAACGTGAGTTACGCGTAAACTTCGATTTACCGTTTACAGCGACCAATAAAGTTCGGGGAAGTCGCATCACGTATGTATACCGTTCCTATTTAACGCGCATACTTTCTGTCGTTGGAGGTGGCTCGCATGGTAGCGTTCTTCAGATAAGCAAGTTCTTATCTGCGTATATACGTACTTACGTAAGCAGCAGCTCGTGTAGGCCTTTGCTCGGCTTCGCACCCCTTTTCCTCTTCCGTCCACGCCGATGTTGCACGCTGCTTCTTCTTCCTTTCCTTCGTGCTTTGTTTTTCCTGCTTTCTCTCTTTCGCGTTCGCCTTTGGCCTCGGCGTTCCCCGCCTATCTCGCGTGTGCTCCACTCCAGAATCGTATTTCACTTTAAAATGCGGATCCTCTCTTGCGATTCCTTTGCCCCCGCGTTTTTCGTTGCTTTTCACCCCTTTGAGCCTGGCTTTCGACGCACTGGGCCGTTTTGCATTCGCTTTTTCACTTTTCCGAGTGATCAACAAACCCCAGGTGGGAATTTGTTTCATGATTTCCCCGTGTTTTAAATTAGCCGGTGAGTAGGTTTTGGTACAACTCGTGATGGAAGAAGTACTATTAGCTAGATAATTATGTCCACAAGTAACTTTATATAGGTAAGTTTAATGAAAGATACGAGAGATATCTGTCTATGGACAGCGACGAATGTAGCGTATATAAAATGTGTTTTCCACTTTTTAAGCACTCGAATTGTTTGCGATGGTTATCTTACGTTGAAGGAGATCATACCATTTGTGATAGACCTCCACGATATTCTATTCGAATTCCAAGTGTTTCCTTTGAACACGGAAATGTGTTCTCCAAGCGATCTAGACAAACAACTCCAACTTTAACCGAAATCTTCCCAGATACAAATAACTGCTGAGTGGATGCATCCAGTAAAACGATACTGCTATCTAGCGTGACATCGATTGACCTGTTCTAATTACAATCCTCTTGCGCGTAAAAACGTGCGTTGCGAAACACACGAGATGGCAGGCAGATGATGGTTGTGATCGGTCGGAGGCGTCGTGTGACCTCGGCGTTATCGCCGGATTGGAAACGAATCGCGTTCAACTACAAGTTGCAACTCCCGGTGTAGCTGATTTATCAGTGGAACGCCGTACGTTCGAGGAAGCTGGAGTAAATCGTCGAATGCACCTTGGGATTCTTGTTACTTCCTTCGTTCCTTTGTTACACAACCGGCTCTCTCGCCAACTCGGCCAACTATCGACCCCACCAACATTGTTCTCGCTCTGTCCCCCTTTTCTTTCGTCTTCTCGCGTTCGCTCACCATCTCTTTTTATCTACTCTCGCGCTATGCCTCTATTTCGCTCTTGCGCTCCCTCCAGTCTCTTTTATCCCAACCCCATCTCTCTATATACTCCATCCTTTCTCTTTTGACAACCTTCGTCCACCGCTCATTCTGTTGCCTGTCCTTTCTTTCGTAGCCTATTTCTCTGTGTCACCTACTCACTACCAGAGTCCCCTTATTGGATTTTTTTTGGTGTTATTTCATAAGACCTCTCGCATGAACAATTATTCGGATAATGCTCGCGTTTTATGAGGCGGTATAACGAATTTCATGGCTTTCGGTTCGTTATTGGTCGAGATTGAACGGTAGATTGGGAAAGATCTTTACCGTTATTCACTTTGGGACGCTTCAATGAAGTTTTCACTTGCAACTGATGGAACGGGGTGACCGGCAAGGTCAACTTCTTTCTTTGAAACAGCCAGGGTATTTTCAAGTAGGCAGCTATAATTATCAATAATGAAGGTCGCTTAAGCTTATTAAGATATTGAATGCAACCTTGAACGACCTTGGTTCCCTACGGTGAAAGAACTTGCTTGGACTTGAGACACATTTAAAAGCTGCGTTTATCCCGATACATTTCGGTCTCGGGTTCGGCAGCAAAAGTGTGCCCTTTAAAATACGCTGCACCCTCCACGATGTATGGGTATATAGATGTGTGTGTAACTTACTTAGCTATTTTAGGCAGGCGAGCCACAATGTGTTTTACGATACACGCACAATTGTATTATCTTGGTTAGCGCGTGTGTATTTGTTATATGTAGTTTGACAGTGACGTGAAATACGACATTTATGTGTCTTGTTGCGCCATTCAGATGATAAGTGGAAGATTCCAAACCTAAGGATGGGGATCCATTTATCTTCGTATTCTAGCAACCAAAGCGTAATTTGTAATGGCGCGTAGTCGCAAGGAGATGTCTAATGTTGCAGAGTAATGTAACAATTTGTCTAACGGTGGAATCTGAACTTGCGATACGTGAGACAAAAGATTCCGAATACATACCGTCCCCTATTCGCCTTACCAAGTTCCATCTTTGTCGCGAGTAGAGCATCAACTTCCTCTTCGCGAACCCCCCCAAACGTCTTCCGCTTTCCTACCCTAGCCAACTGTGTAGTACATATTTCTCTCCCTTCGCCAACTTGCCACCCATTCTTGCTGAATTTTCTCTTCAGCCCCGAACGTGTATCTACCCCTAGGTCTGCTCTCCTGCCCCTCACTCGTTCTATCTAGGTACGTCTTTTTTTTGTGAGCTTCCGTCGGGCCAAAGAGATGCGTGGTGGGGGGCCACGTGCTCCTAGTAGTACTTACTTACATACCTCTACCTAGTCACGCGAGGATAGGACACGTGGTGTGTAAGTACGTCCGTTCGGATGCATAGGCGTCGAAACGTGTCTTACGTTGAAGATGTGCAGCTGTGTACCAGTATATGGCTAGTTTATATGGGACTATGTATGTGTATATTGGCGGAATTTAGTGCAGTCGGAGCGCGAATGGTCGTGAACATCCCAAAGGTCACATGTCGCATTGCGAAAATATGAAATGGAGGGAACTTGAGAAAGGATTGTAGAGTAAAAAAAAGTTTGGCAACGATATTTTTCGTTTCTACATCGTTCGCACGGCACTTTCAATCCGAGCACGATATATAATAGATATTCCAAAAGATAGACGTCGTATAAAATAGATCGTTTCATGCTCTCGAAAAAATGTGTCACCTTTTATCTTATCACCCGGAACACGTGTATGAGTATAACAGCGAATGCTGTATTTTTCTTTGTGCGTGCGCTAGGTTTGCGCGTGCCTCAGCAATGAAGAGAACGCTTTGCGGTTCTTATCACTTTCACTGTTTCCTGCTTCGCGATCGTAGACTCAGAGTTCTAACGCTGCACACAATTGTGTACGCGTCTGCACGTATGTAGCTTTACTTATCATTTGAGAAGGTAGCAAGGGCTGATTGGAAAGGAGCTGAAACGTAAAAAGTTCTAGCTGAAACTAGAATCGCAATATTAAATTGCGAAGGGGAAGGAACATCGTCGGTCGTGCATAGCGGCTGGCTGACCAGCTGCACTTGACTCTCCTATGCAAGATAAATAGGTGCGGCTGGTTCCTATTAATAGAGGTCGGTTTACGTGCAGTGTTTTAGCTCAGCGTAACTTGCCAGTGGTTCACATCCGTCGAGGATTATCCGTGCCGTAGATTATATACTATATATACGTCCAATTACGTAACGATGCTGGTCGAGAATCGAAAGAGAACAGAAAATTTCACTAGCCTATCGTCTCTCGATCGGCTGGGTGGTTATCGTTATCGATAGAGAACACGCGAAACGTTCTCGTGACTTGTCACAGCTAGTGTTCCTGATTTCTCGAGAAATGAGAAATCAGATAGTATTTCGCAAGAGTTCTCGAGAAATTACAAAAAATATTGCAGCATATATAATTTTGGAATAACGCAGATTCAGCTAAACGTTGATCTGAACCTATAGACGTCTAGTCAGAAACTGTGGAAGTATGTATATACGATTCTGGGGCCATACCTATTGGACTTCCACAGTTTCTGACCAACTTTGTATTGAATCTACGATCCCCGGGTCATGCCTATTGGACTTCCACAGTTTCTGCACATATGTAACATATAATATGTTACTATGTACATGTAAGTCGAGGGTCTATAAAATCTCTCCTTAAATGCTTTTCCCCGCTGCAAATCGATGGTTCCAGTATCTTTATAAACACTTTTCCGTTGCGATTAAACCACATCAATGAGTAACTATTCTGCTTTTGTACACGTTTCGGAGCATTGGTGGAGAGTGGGTGGGAATTCGAGCGGAACAGAAAAGGGAAAGAAAGGGAGTGAAAGAAAATAGGAAGCATCGAACAAATGGTAGCATATAAAATGCAGTTCCCCGATAAATCTTTAATCGATATATTTCGTGCATGTATCCTAGTTCCTGGTTAAGCTATAGCTAGACAAAGAACAGGAGCGGATGATGGTTTTGGGGGGGTAAGGGGGTGTCGGTATAGGAGGGTGGGGATCAAACAAAATCCGGTATAGGCGGGCAACGACCTTTAGGCACGTGTCTCGTGCCACGTGCTGCATTCGACAAACTGTCGAACGGCCTTTTGCCTCCTTTATCGCTGTTCGTTTCTGTTTTTACCTCGATCCGCTTAAAATTTTCGTCTCGATCCGCGCTATTTAACCGCAACGTGATTTCTTTTTGGCGACTGTACCATAATACAAAACAGGAGTGGCCAGATGCATACATACATATATACATACTTGAGTCGGCTATTTATGGTTGTGTCGGTATGAAAGGAAGAGATTGGATTCTGTAAATAGCCAAGACTGACAGTCCTTCTCTTTTACTCTTGCGTAGACAGTCAATTTCTGCACTGCTTTTGTCCCAATTTCGATGAATTAAATTATGGAAATGGTAAAGCTTGCCGGGCAATGGAGCGCAAAGAATCTGTTTAGTGAACTGTGCAATCGTGGGACTGCTCCGTGTTGAAAAGTCGAACGAACCCGGAAATCGTTTGTGGCAGCTTGTCAGAAGAGATCCTCCGTCTTTGATTCGTTGTATACATATTTAGAAAATTAAGTATATGTACGTGTAGTTTACCAGCAACCACAGGCAAGAGTGGTTAATGACGGTAAGCTATTCGTGACGAGGGCAATTAAGCATAGGTTTTGCAGTGTTTACACAGCTTGTTTACACTTCGTCTCATCTACTATTCTACAACCATTTGAGTCCTTAGAACGTGAACGTGAATTGGAGTAGTTAATTCCAAGTATCCATTCCGAGATTCAGTTTAACCGTGAATTGTAAAATTAGTTACGAATATTATCGTTTAACGACCAATAAAACGTACGCTGTAAATAGGGAACGGTGAAGCTAGTCTTCACGCTTCATACCGTTATCACTATTCAATCGTGGCTTACATGGGCGTTGCATGGAAAACATTTAATTGTTCATGCTCTCCTTTCGATAAATAATTTGAACAATCGTAAGTGTTGCGTAATAATTACGTACAAAAGAGATTAATCTAGAATTCTTCAGTTTTCATGCACTATTTCCTCTTGTTATTTTCCCTGCAGTACCAAAGAGCACATCGCAGTCGAATTTCTTCTTGATACACGAACGAAACGAAAAATGAAACGACCATGATTAAGGAGTAAATAAAAATATTTGCCCCAATTGGAGTAACTATATTTGCGCAACCTAGAATATACATGTTTTCCACAATCGATATTTACGATATAACAACAATAGACGAGCAAGTACATCGCTATACGAATAACAATGACATAATGCGTAAATGTGTAATTGCATGATGCATTATTGGTATCACGAGAAACAACATGTTTTCTCCATTAACCATACAATTCTTGGATCTTACAATTAGGCAACATATCGGAAACATACCACTATTTAAGCTTCTATATCCAAAGCTATAGTATTCAAGTATCTATACATTCTGAATGGAAACTCGGAACGATTCTCGCACGCCATAATTCATTAAATGCTAAACAAATTCAGATCAATATGCGTGTACATATATGTATAAAGAGTAAATAAATATATACACGGTGCACAGAGGCCAGCCAACTAACGGAGCCGTTAACCAACTGATCATCCATTATAAAATTATAAATGACGATCGCTTAATGAACGCTTCCTTTCGTGAATCTCCTTCGATACTGATTGGTAAAGGTACACGTCCATCCCCTGTCGGAGTCGCGTTCTCGCGGCAACTGCAATTAATTTTCCTTCAATTACTTTCAGACAGCACGCTCTGTAGGGCAGGAATCCATCGCGAAACAATAGGAGAGGAACGGGTAGCATAAGATGAGCAGCTCGGCAAAATAGTTCGTCTCCGTTGGTGGCCTCGCTCTAGAATCGCTCTAGATCGCCATCTGGGGTGGCGAGGACGCGGCAGGGGAAGGGTAAGGAGGGCTGAGGTCAGCAGTACAACGCTGTAGCTTCTGTACCAGCTCGATACGAGCTCTGACCCATTTGGCAGTGTTCCCGAGCTCGGGCTACGGGATTTCCCTCTATGAGATCACCAACTTAATTTTTCCATTTTTTTCGATCTCCGCCCCACGTCGCCTCTACCTTTCCCATAATTCACGCACGATGAAGCCCCGTGGGAAAATGTCAGGCGGCATTGTGCCGTGGAAGTCCTACTTCTGGCTGGGCATTCACGCAAGATGCACCAAATTAACATGCAGGAACTTTCGAAATCTGGATAAGCTCGTCTAAATAGCCGAGGCTTTTGAAAGTTTCGAAACGTGCATGTAGCGGAACTGAGAATTCTTTGGCGTTTCGATTAGGTCGGTACGATCGGGATCGCCGTGAATTTTATTATTGGCCACCTGTCCGCGGGAACATCTCGGACCAGTGCTCTTGTGGAACGCTTCCGCTTTCAATTACGTAGACAGTCTGATCCGATGATGAAATTATGCAAATACATCGTACACTAATTGTTTGACAGTCGTAGATTAGGTACTATGCGTGCCCGCATTGTCACAGTGAGTGTGTAGCCCAAGCGTCGAAAGATGTTCCATCGCTAATACCAGTTTCGTTCCTTAGAAATAAATGGAACCATTCGAAGGGTACGAGGAACTGTAAGGGAGCGTCCACGGTTTCGTCGTAGAAAACACAGAACGGAAACTAAGATATTATTAAAATTTTCCTTAACATTTGAACTGCGTTCATCCGGTTGGTCGCCGCGTTTATGTACGGGCTCTTACCGCGGCCTCTTTAGCAGAACATTACGAATGAATCTGGAGCACGGCAACGATACTTGAATGTTGCAGAAATCAATTCCGATAGAGACTTTAATTAATCGAAATATGGGTCAGCTGTGCCTGCGGAAATTTCAACGGTAAAAAGGGGTTCGGTTATTTTCTTTGCCGCTCCTCTCGTGACCTCAGACCCAAACTAGACCACGCGAAGTTTTTGGTAAATGTGTCAACCACCCGGTGTGGGATCAATACTTGCGCCCTGGTTTCTCCTCTCCTTGCTTCCTCCACTCCACTCACCCTTACCCTCGAACCACCGCTCGTCCCTTCTCGCCGTGCTCTCTTATACCACCCCTCCAGTTGCTCCAGCCCTCCGCTCGGCGCAACCCCTATTGTCAAGCTTGTTACAGAACATTTCGTCTCACTTTTCTGCGGGACGTAACTTTCCGCGACGACGCGTCTCTTTAATTGCTGACACTGTTGTCAGGGCGAAAATATCAGCGGCGGCACGTACAAATTAGTATCGATTTTTGTTAATTCCTATGGATCCTCTCCAACTTCGCTGGCATACTGCTGACTGACATCATTTTTTACCAACCGAGATCCGTCACTGAGAAATATGCGAATGAATCGAATTCGACGGGACTCGAATTACGCCAGCTAATTTCCCATTGTGCCATTGGCGTCGTTCTTTGTCCGGTGTTAGTGTTTTTATTCACCGATCAGGCGAGGCGGGTTTGTCTGTTTGCGAAAATAACAATTTACTGTTACTCGTCCCCCGTTTCTGATGTTTCCACTGTTTCCAGCGTATCCCTCGATACGCTCTATCCTCTCCCCTGATGCCACCTGCCTTCTGGAAGGGGACAAATAGCGCAGGGTGGAGGCTCAATAGAGAGATGAGGAGGCAAAGGGAACAACATTTCAATGGGGCAAAGGGAATCGAGCCCCGGATTCACCCCAACAGAGCGCGCATGCTTCCGAGCGAATTTTTGTTCGCACACTGCTCCTTCAGCTACCATTCGAATGTGTCTGTGTTTTCTGCTCCTTATAGAGCGCTTGAAAAACTCTGTGTCAACGCACGTTGATTAGCGCAGCACAACAAATGGTGATTTGTTGCAGCGATATTTCTTTGATTCATGGTTATCGTCTTGCTCTTTGTGCTTCCAATCAATGATATAAATTGGAATGTATCCCTTCTAGGGAGGGGCAAATGAAGAATCTTTGGTTAAATATTTGTTTAAATAAGACATTATTTGGAACGCGTTTGCTATTTTATGTAATCTATGAGAATATTACATTGGCGCATTAATTATTGATTTCTGTACTTTTTATTTATCTGAATGTTGCGTTCCAGATGAGTAGTTTTTTGTCAAATCCAAATACTTGTTAGCCGACTTAGACTAGCAAGAATAACACTGTAGTTCCATAGAGCCTCGGTCTTGACATTTTGCTCCAATCGTTTTACAATCGATACATTTATCTTCTTCGCATTTTTGTCTTTACGTGACATTTAAGACATCATCGCGATGCCCGAAGTTCCGGTTCGTTGTAAAATGCAACGAATCGCGTAGCCAACAACCTTTATTGCTGGAATCGATAAGGAGACTCGATACTTGCAGGCTTTACTGCGGAATTCGAACGCCACTGTAGCTGCAATGAAAGGTAAACGACTTGAGAATAATTCTTCCAAACGTCGAGCTATTATAGCCTTTCACGAATCACGGTGTTAACTGTTTACAACCAAATTAACTCGAGGGACGGGGTTAATAGAATTTTTTAATAAATATTTCCCCCCATTGAAAGCTTTTTCCCTTTCAATTTTTTCCAAATGTGGATGTAGTTAAGCCAGTGTAAAGTCTGTTCAATTGAATGAAATTTCCATTGCGATTGATTCGACATGCAGTATTGCTTTCCAAAAACGAATGCAGGACACTTCGCTTCCTCGTTTCAAACAGACCACTCCCTCGAACCGTTCGAAACCGCACAGAGGGATAATGGTGTTGGTTTCACGAGCAGTTTCTAATTAGAAATAGGGCGCAACAAATGACTCGAAAATGCTGGCCCATTGGCCGGAGTGCTTGGTGGAAGTATAATTACGATTGGATTGGATATCCAACGCATCCAGATCGATCGAGGTTGCAGTTCGTAAACTAACCGGCGCACGAGGTTCCAGGTCACTGGGTCAACCCTTCCATCGATCCAACCCCACCACTGAAAATTCAGTCGCTTCGAGTGTGCTCGTCTTCACCGTTGAGACCTGCACTCATCATCCTATATTCGGTTGGATACCTTCGCGTCATCACACCCACCATCCATCTCCTGTCGCCTCCTATCATCTTTTTACTAATTATTTACGAGTCGACTACCACGGCAAATTCATCCCTGGAGACCGCCGATATTTCCGTACGAGACCGTCGTTCTTTGGCCGGCTATTTGCGCTCCTCTCCCACGAATATTTATCGAAGGTTACCTCGTCTACGGCCAAACGCGCGACACACTTTTCATTTTAAATAACTCCGCGCAGTATGAGCTTCTGTCGTCCCGTAGCAGCGGTGAATTCCTTTTACCTGTAGTATAAGAAGATTCTTTCCGCGTATGTTCGAAACGCCAACTGTTTTGTTTGCTGTGAAAAAAGGATATCCCCGAGATATTTGTGCTTTGACTAATTATAATTTGCATTGACAATAATAACGTTGAGGTGTATGCACATTTTGTTACCGTTCCTATCCTGTTTGTCGTAATTGATTAAATCTTGATGCACCAGATATAAATATTTATAAGCTCGATAAGATAGAGCGACGCTCAATTCTTTTGACAGACGCTAGACGGTCGAGATGCGTGCTGCGTTCGCGATGCCAGACGTTTGATAATTTTGATAAATTAGTTCTTGGCGCATCTACAACCCTGATTCATCGTGAATTATTTTTAGCCAATCTATGTATAAGTGCACGGTGGTAGGTTATATCTCTGTACCTACGTATCCGCTATAAAAGAATTTCTACAGTCACGTGAAGAACCTCCTTGACATCGTGAAGAACGATTTCCGTAGACAACTTTTCGCCCCTATAATTTCCTAACCAGTATCGCAGCGATCTTAGATCTCTATCGTTGGGTACACAGATCGTTTCACAAGACAATTCATTTGAACGTTGCACGATCATCGGGGAAAGTCATCGAAAATTACTTAAACAAGCTGGAATTTCATCGAGTCGTATTTCCGTAATCGGCCTCCACTGTTTCCCAATGATCCAAGAAACACGTGTAACATTCGGCTTGGACAAAAAAAACCTCGGAATGCGTAATACGAGTGGATTACAAACGTCGACGCAAGAAGAACCTGAACAGGCAAGGTGATTAAGAAACGCTGCTCAGCGAAGAAGGGCAACGGAAAAGAGACACGTCGAGTAAGATTGAAAGTAGCGTTGTAAATCGAGCGTTGACCCTTTTTGGGATTCTTCCGCGCATCGGGAAAAGTGGATGGACGGGCTATGTACAACTGCTCGTGGTTGACTTGGACGATCGGTAGTGTACAGGTGTGGCACACACTCGAGGAATACGTGTGCAGAGTACACGCGTAATGGACAAGGTACGGCACCGCGTTACATTCGGAGTTTCCCAACTCCGTTGACCCGGCCACGTTTGTGGGACACCAGCAAGATACTGTCTTCATGAATCTTACGCAGTTTCAGCTTTTTCTTTTTAAACTATAGCCACGTTAAATCGACGCGAGTATGTATTTCTACACAATATAAGCATCCCGATGTGCAGGTAATTTTTAGCTGACTAAATTTAGTTTAGGCGCGGGGGTATTTTAATCCTAGACGTTGCGGCTATAAATGGGGTCATAGTTATTTATAGACAGTAGAGTGATTTCCTAAAGATAGTCAAATCTTTCGTTATTGCCAAGCCTTTTAACACGAGGCTTACGTAACACTAATTAAGGGAAGGGCGCCAAAATTTGAAAGGTCTGGCGGGATCATTTTCCGAGTTCAAAAGGACGAGGAATGGTAAAGCGAAGAATTGACAATGGAAACGTTTGAATCGTTGTATACTGTCTTGGTCGATGGTTTTGTTATGCAAGGAGCTCTAGTAGACACTAAGGCTGGCAGGTGCGTACGGACAATGGTCTTGCGACCCCTGTCCGCCCACATGTAAGCGGTCGAGGTGCTCACGCGCGAGGAAAATTTCCTCTGAGAAAAATCACGCGATTCCTTTTAGTGCCTTTAACTCGATCCTTCATCATCGACGCTTTTCAAAATTCTTCTACAAGCAATTGCTTATATCCTTATAGGATTATCAAGTGAATTAGAAACGTCCGCAACCAAACGTGCAGCCTTTTCCCTTGAAACAACGTCCGATTAGATGCTAATAATTCTGAGATGTTCTCAGAATAAACCGGGAGAAAGAAAGACAACCTTGAATCGGTGAAGAAAAGCAGTAATAAAAGCATGCAAAGATCATCATCTCGTCATGATTTGTCTAGAGAACGAAAGTTGGAAGGAGGGTAGCGAGGTAAGGATTGCAAAAAGAGGAAGAGGAACGGTGGATGAAGGCGAGTAGAGAGTTGGGCACGAAGGAATCCCGACTGCTGGTTGGCTCGGTAAAGAAGGTGCTAGAGCATTTCGTAGCAGTGGTTCGTGGCTGTGGCTAGGCAAAAGGGGGCTAGAGGAGAACAGGGTCGACGACCCTTGCACGTGGAGTGCTCGGAAGTAGGCCACACCGTGACATCACGCAAAAGCAAGATGGCAGCCGGGAAACGGGCACATTCTCACAAGTATGCTCGGCATACAACTCGTCGGAGACGTGCCGACGCCCCTGCAATCGAATCTTTTCCTTGAGCGGGGGTGCGTTCCGGTATTCAACGCTGTCTCTCGCCACGACCTCGTCCTTCTCCTCTGCCCTGCCGTCACCTTCTTGCCCACTCACGCTCCCTATCCTCCTGTCCCTCTCGTCGTTTCGCGTGTTGCGATTCTGACTCGACAAAGGCGACACGATGCGTGCCAATATTCGCAGTGAATATCGCAACGAAGACTTTCGATGCAGCTGCCAACTTTAGTTGCATCAGCGATTCCCAACTTGTACGCATTCAATGCTTCTCTATACACAATTGCGAATTTCGGGCCACTTTCCGGGAATGTTGTACGCGGTTCGAGGGTAACTCGATTGCCGTCTAACAATCGTGTACATTACAACGAGCAGTGTTTACATTGCCGGGTTGACGAACCGCGACAAAACTACGAAACTTTACACCCTGCTCGTAGAACCAATAAAGATCTATAGCATTTAGGTTTGCCCGGCAATTCACCGAGAACAATATACCTATATACGTACGCATTTCGTTTAACGAGCAGAACGCAGGAATATATGTAGTCGGAATTGTCCAGACGGAAAAGAACGAACGGCGTTACATAGTTCGAATTGCCGCGAGTCGAGTAATCAGCATTTGCGCTAGTGTTCTTGCCGCCTAATTGCCGCGCGATTGCGTGTTATACAATCACGAGTAAACAAAAGCGTTATTACTCGCGAATAATCGTAAGCACGATTGTCTGGCAATTATTGCGAATCTCCCGACGTTAGAGCGCGTCGTTTCTTCGATTGTGAAACGTTGGGCTATTCGAACGATTTCGCGTAGCGCACAGTGTCGCGACATGCGCGCGCTGCTCTTTCTCGCGTGCATAAGTGTGTGCGTGCGTGCCTGCAGAGACCGCGCATCGCGTTCTTTATTCGGAACACGTTAGTGCGTGAACGTGAGCACGCATACGACACCGTTGAATATTGGACGAAAGTCAAATCCATCTTATATTATTTTAGCGTACACGCCGAGTCGATATATTACAGAAATACGCGCTCGCCTGCTGCATTGCGTGCTCGCTTGATCTCCGCCTGCATTTTAATTACGATGATGTAAACTCATTTGGATGCACGCTGGACATTTTTTTTTTTCACTCCGAGCGAACGTTCGATTTCATTTTGTTCTCTGACACCTGCATTTCATCGCGAATATTGTCCAAACAAATGTACGTGTCGTTATCGCGTATGCGACATACCGTTGCAGTAGAAAATTATGGAATTTTACGCACGTTTAGGAGAAATCAAAAATGGTTGTCTGTTTAGCGTACAATTTACTATATTTGACCGGCGATGTCGGAACGAATTATTGTAGATATAGAGCGGTAGAACATTCTCTGAGCAATAGCACCTGGCAATTGTTGCATAGAAAATACAGAGTCTAATGCGAAGTTTGTACATTGTGGATATAGCATAGGAGTGTACGCGCTGTGCAATTACGATGATGTAACGCGAGTATCTTATCGGGAAAATTCTGTTTGTCATAAAATAAACATGTATTTCCACGTTCCAGCTTCGTTTCGCGCTTCGATACGATAAAAGAGCCAGTAGGATTTGCACAACGGAAGAATGGTGCTATTAAAATTTTTACATTTTAGTCGCAAGGGGATTGAGTGTGTTTATAACAAAACTTGAATACTTTGTGCTCAGAGGAATATTTTCTGCGTTTTGATTAACTCGTATAATAGGCACAGTTAAAACAATATTCTAATATAGAGATGTTAATACTTCGAAGCACAATGCCTTGCATAATGGAAATAAAGCAACGTGTTTTTCATCAGGCAACTTGAATTAATAGCAACGTGATGTGCGCTAATACTAAAAAACGGATATGACGTCATGGCGGCCATAGGATCGAATTTATTGGGCACCTTTAGTGTGTTGTGTAAGAAATAACGCGGCCAATAAAATTTCGTAACGATACTCACCACTTTTGTAGGATGATGCATATCACTCCATGGCACCAACGTTATATAACTTTGCATTTGTATAAAAACAAATTTTCACCAAAAAGTTAAGATATTAATAATTCACCCGCGGAAACATAAACGTAACGACAACAGTGTACTAGTTCATCGCTTGGTGGCGCGTTGAAAGTTATTTCAGGTGTAACTATCGCCATCTCTCGGTTATTATGAAACTTGAAAGTTTTATCGTAGGTGATACAAAAATTAATTTTTAAATACGTACTTCAAAATTCATAATTATTCAACATACTGTGGCGATAGTTTTTGCTTGACTATTAATAATTTATGGATCGAATATATAGTTTTGCAAATGCAAGTTGGAATCAAATATTGAATTAAATACAGCCACATCACTTGCGATCCCATAAAGAGTTACCCAATAATGATAACTTTTCCTTACATACTCACAAATCTTAACTAACATCGACAACTATTGCAATTAATTACATAGCTATTCATACATTTTAGTATTAATACAATGAAGATGATTGTAAATACCTTTTTCGTCGGATATACATAAATTGCAGTATTACACAAAATCGATACCTCACCGGTCACTTACTAAAATTGCACTACTTTAATTTACGCTATGTCTCATATGTACTATACTGCGCCATAGAATTCATTGTAGACTGTCGACTTATGACTGTTTGCGATCGTAGAATTTCAAATTTTATGGTGAACACATAGGCTGTCAAAAAGTGATGCACGTGTTTTCCTAGATGGTGCTCGTTCGGGCATGCGCATGCGCGGGCCATCTTTCCGTTCGGTAAAATTTTACCGACTCGATAAGGGCCTCTGAAATTACAAGTTGGTAGCAACGTCGTCGCCATTTTGTGGTTGTGTGTGGGACGAACGATGCTGTTTGTTTCGATGTTTTTCAAAAACTAACAATTAGTGTCACGTTCCACTTGTACCTGAAAAAATGACGCAGTTTCTGCCGCCAAACTTGTTGGCCCTTTTTGCTCCGCGGGATCCCATACCATATTTACCACCGGTCAACAAGCTTCCGCACGAGAAGAAGAATGGAGGCTATATCGGCGTTGGAAGTTTCCTTAAATATTTCGAGGTAATCAAATTTCAAATATAATCCAATTCTGTGCAACGGTCGTTAAGTATGCACTTCAGGCAATGCAAGCTTAGTGATTTCAGGTACTAAGTATTGTTCCACGCATTTATCGCTGTGTCTAATATATGGAGTGAGCAAATTGTATTTTTTTGTGTAGGATCCCAAAGACACACCGCCACCGGTACGCGTGGAAACGAGGGAAGAACGCCTCGAACGCAGAAGAAGAGAACGCGCCGAGCAGGTGGCATACAAATTAGAACAGGAAATTGCCGTATGGGATCCTGCCGGTATACCGAACGTAACAGCGGATCCTTTCAAAACTCTTTTTGTAGCTCGAATAGTGAGTACTTTTACCAGTAACAACATCGATCTGTACCATAATATTTAAGCGTGGCGTTTCATTTTGTGTCTACAATCTCGATGTTCTTAATGTTTTTAGAACTACGATACATCGGAGTCCAAACTCAGGAGGGAATTTGAAGTATATGGGCCAGTAAAAAAGGTAAATTCTTTGGGAAAGCTATAGTTTCTCAACAGTTTAACTGCAAAATGCACAGAAACGAAACATGCCAAACACGATGGATCTTGAAATGCAGATTCGATAATGTGCACGATTTCAGATTTATTATGGTTCAAACAAAATATCGGCGCTGTTCTGTTAAGAATGTATTCTAACGTGCTAAAATATTTTGCTCACTTTTTCAGATAGTGGTAATACACAATACGATAAATGGGAAGCCTAGGGGATACGCTTTCATTGAATATGAGCACGAAAGAGATATGCACTGTAAGTAAAATCCAAGAAACGTATTCCCTTCTTGAGAACCTCAGTGAGTCCATAGTCTGGAATTTCACCTTACTTAGCGTCACCTCCAGCTAGATATAGTGGGGCAGGGCTATAGTTAGGCTACCCATTTTCATTGGTACTAAACCAGACGGTATGGGGGGTCCCGCCATACATCCATGCAGGATTACCATTCTGTAAATGCATATATGGTAAACGATCAACTGAAAAGAGAAATATTGGCTGTCTTGATTAATGCAGTTTTTATCTTGTTCTTGGTACAGCGTGGTGGCCGCTGCCGGCAAATAGTGCCGTTCACTATTCCATGCAAAATCCCTGAACCTGCCTGATATGATAGGTTTGTATGTGTGGTAAGATCCAACATACAACAACGTTTGTTAGCGTCTATGCTTACCCTATTTATCGTGTCTGATTTTGTTCGAAACATGCGGTTCGTGTATCACCCCCTCGGGGGGTAGCCGATAGTCATGGCCAGACTCTTAAAGTGCTGGGTGTCAGGACATTTTTTCCGATATTATGGGATGAAATTTCTTCTTTTTTTTTTTTTTTTCTTTTTGATAAAGCATCACGGTTTACAAAAGTTAGCATTCTACATTGAAATTGATTGGTGGGCTTTTAGGGAAAAGGTTCAGGGACACGCTCTACAAGCAGTTCGATTTTAGCACCTGTACATAAAGGTAGACTATAAGTATCATAAACATTTGTGTTTCTTCGAGCAAAATTTAACCGCATTTTCTCTCGAGATTACATTAATAATTACGCATCATTGGGTAATATTCATGCCTTGGTTGTAGCACCTACGTACTTTTTTTTTCCTTACAATGTGTGTGTATGTACTGAGAGGACAAACTTCGCTCACGTGAAGTTACGCAAATAGCGCGTACCAAGCGAACATCGGACGCCGTATATGGATTCCATGACAAGATATTTTCTCGTTAGGTCTAGTACCAAAATGCATGTTCCAAACTAATTGATTATTGTTTTTTAAACGTCTTATTTCGTCGCTGTTTCCGTTTTACTAAACAAAATTTACACTAGCTAGCTATCATATTTATCCAGGCCATCTAATCATTCTTTTTCAATCGATTATTTACATTTAAGTCCTTCAACATATCAATTTCGATATAGAATACTAATTTATCCTAAGAATGTCAGCTCGGAATTTCATTTCGAATCAGTCAGTTCCTTGGACAGTGTGTATAGAAACGAAAGTTACGTGTACGTTTAAAAGGTAAATGTCTTCCCTCGTAATTTCCCCTTGTTGGATAAGTAAAGAAACATAACAGATAAATGAAAAGAAAGGAGTAAATCATCAGAGAAAGAAAATTCGCCTTAACGTTACGGTAAATTTAATTTAATAACTAGAACACAATATAATGTAAAGTATACTTGCGCACGGTTTGGTCGTAAGTAAAATGAAAAAGAAAAAGCGCACCAGGTAAATGCAAAGTAAACTTCTTCGGAGATTGAACGAACATATGAAGACTGGGCACCTTCCCAATGAATAGCATACGCGCTGGCCTACTCTATGCTCGCGAGTCTCTTACAAGTTCATTTCACGATTAAACGTACTTCTAAGATTTGTGTTAACTTCCGTACGTAAGTAGCCGCGGTAGGTATTTTTGTATCTGCTATACTTTTTGAACTTTACAAATGTAGATTTAAGGTACCGAAAAATCCGTACATTTTATTACTGATTCATGCGTCGCGAGTATAACGTGGATTCGTGATTTTATACGGCAAAATGATCATCACGGTACGGCATCGGACCTTCTTCGAATAGAACCCTAGTGAAACGTAATCGTTTAGTTTGTTCGACACGCTCTGTACGCTTTTCTCCGCACAAAAAATGTAGCTTCATCGATCGCGGGTATCGTGAATAGAAAAATTGATCTGTCTGATCCTGAGGTCTCTGTTTTGTGATGGTACGTACTATCATATTTTACTTTATAAAGTGACGCACGTTATAATCGGCTCGTGCATAATCAGGAATAATATGTGCCGATACCTTATGACCTCAATCACCTCTAAAAAAAAAAGAAAAAAAAAGAAAAGAAACAAATAGTAACCATCACATGGTTTCAATAATTCCATCGAGATGTATTGACAAATCGAGCGGAAGTAGAGAAGTAATGTCGGGAGATGATCGCACGTATAGGCAACATTAGCAAGTTCGATCCTCGATTTGTTATCTGCTTTATGTTCTCGGTTTTGAACTCTCGGACTGTTGTCGTATTCGTGTCTGTATATTTTTCATTTTTACGTGCTTTCCGAAATTTCACAGTTCGTGGAAAATGATGTGCAATCGATCGTCTGTTCTCTTTCTAAAAAGGTGTTTTCTTAGTCGCGGAGTTCACTCTCGTCTTGAAAGTTTTTAAAGATTGAAGTCTCTTCAGAAAAAAAAATGTCTCTTCTGCCACCTCAGATTTATTTCCTTGGGACCTAGATGTCCCATAGTGTATTAAATAGTGAGCATGGGAATGCGAGCAAATGATAATTTTCAATCGGTACTTTTAGCTGCGTATAAGCATGCGGATGGTAAGAAAATAGATGGTCGCAGAGTGTTGGTCGACGTGGAGCGAGCTAGAACCGTGAAAGGATGGCTCCCGCGGAGGCTTGGCGGCGGACTCGGAGGAACGCGAAGAGGTGGACCGGATGTAAACATTAAACACTCAGGTCGGGAAGATAACGAAAGAGAACGCGAACGGTATCGCTTGGAACGGGAGAGGGAGAATACGGGTCGCATTGATAGAGACAGGTAACGAATTCACTCTTTCCCATCATTGTACAGTACTCTGTATATCACTCTTCATCTCTTAAGCGTCGCCATTCAAATTTGTCTTCCTGTTTTTGCAGAGATCGCGATCGCTTAGATAGAGAACGCAGAAGGTCGCGCGAGCGTAAAAGAAGGTCGAGGACCAGGTCGCGCGATCGAAAGCGTAGACGAAGTCGTGAACGTTTACCTGATCCGGACATCGAGGAGATTCAAAGGGAAGAACGGCCTCGCGAACGGAGGGACCGTGATCGCGATCGCGATCGTGACCGAGATCGTAAGAGGAGACGTTCCAGGAGCAATGAACGCGAACGCGATAGGGATCGCAAGAGGGACAAACGTGATCGTGATCGCGAGCGCAGAGACAGAAAAGATCGGGGTGATCGTCAAGATGAGGATACGAAAGAGATTCGAATTAAGGAAGAGCCTTTGGACGGTAGGTTTTCTTAATACGATTCCTCGAATATTCGTAAAGTTTAAGCCCCTTTTTATGATAGAAGGGAGACAAATGACAACGTCTAACCTTTATATACATTTTCCAGATTATCCTGACTATAGCAACACCTTCTCAACGTCTGGATCATACTTTACAGCTGTAAAATACGAGGACGATAATGACCAAGAAGTAGAAGAGAAGTATAGAATTCCAGAAGGTCGTCCAGATCCCCCTACCTACAATAATTATGACTCCGTACAAGATTATTGATCTCAATAATATTTCTCATACTGTTCTTTTTCTTTGTCACGCACGATGAATTAATGCAATTGTCAATAATGTATTGTATTTCCTGCTGTTGTTAGCGTAAAGCCGAACTGACCGTATCGGGTATCTAGTTTCTGTATAATTTACAGCGACCAGATACTCAGTAAGGATATTGCAAGGTAAGCAGATCTGGACTACTGATTTATATGCAGTTATTTCTACCGATTGATTCGAGATTTTATATATTTATGGTTGGTACGAAGGTAACTTCCGGACATGAATTTAGACGCATTGAATATTGTCAGACGTATATTTGTGAATTACAGCTAATTATAGCAGTCTCTGTGTGAAACCTCGCAATATGGAACCGAAAGGTCCATTAATATTCGATCTTAATTGCGGCCACTACAATTTCAATATTCTCTATATGTGTACATAAGTATATACAAAACATGCTACACGAATTTAGTTATTTCATGACTGCTGCATGTATATTTATATATACAAATAAAATAAACTACATACTTAATTTGTTAGTTACCCTGGTATCTTGTTTCTAGTCCCATGCTTGGATGGCTCCTAATATTCGCCGAGTGTATATAATTTAGTTGATGAACATTCGAAGCGAAAAATTCAAGCTGGCAAAAGTTTGACGAGAGGTGAAATGTTTATGATGCTCGTGTTAATGTACCTACGTGCGTCTGCCGATGCGGCGTTGCGGTATCGAGCGAAAGTTATTTTTTGTCATATTTACCATAAACGGCTGGCTCATCGCGTATTAACTGGACCAAATCATTCCGGTCTCTTACCTGTGCATACGATGCCGATACCAGGATTAAAAATAGTGGAAATTTCCAAGAAAATCAATGGGAACGATAAAATTACGATACTCTAAATAAATTGGTTTAGAATAATGTTATGGTCCGAGTTTGTTTCGGGACCTTTCGGTGCATTTGAAATTGTTTAAAAAGTGTTAGGAAGAATTGTTTCATTTCACTTATTTCTTCGATTCGAAATGCTGTTTCGATCACACGCAATTTATTTTTATAATTACTTCCTTGCCCGTGGAAGTCGGGTGAATCGAAGAAGTAAGACATGTGCGAATGTAGCGTGATTTATTATTTGTTATTCTAATTATTTGATATGCTTATAATTTGTCTTACAAATTAATTTCTGCAATCGGGTGAAAATGAACACAGCGCATTTTTTCTTACTGTATAAAATAAAATTTAATAATCCAGTACAAGGATTACATTTTGATCGAATACTAAATACATTTGAAGATTTCAATGCTAAATTAAAAAATTAAAACCGCTATGAGGCATGGGTCTGTGTCTGACTTACGTAGTAGATATCTAGCGTTTAAACTTTGGCGCCAAATCTGCGCAAACGAGTTCAACCGTAGAACGGTGCAGTGGAGACGCGACAGTGTTAACGCTTTTAACTCTTCGGTAAGTAGCCGGGTACCCATTCCTACATTTCCTTTAATAATTTTGGTACGTTCGTGACAAGATATCACAGTCATTAACGTTTTGTGAAAAAAATTGATGCCAAATGTTTTAAGCAATTAAGATTCAAACTTATCGACCATTTTGGTTGCCCACACGAGGGTTAAAGCGAGCGTATATCTTTTTCTCCTGCCCGAAAAGGATGTACAGTTAAATACGTTGTGCTTTAATTTAAACAATATCTGTACGTTTTATGGACATATTTTGGTGTAAATACTTCGAAACAACTGTTTAAAACCACCAACGAATTGCAACGAAGTCCATCACGACAGCAGATTCACAAAATACGATATGGTACCACAAATACTGATTGATCGATTCCTTTATTACAACACCTACATAACATAAATAAAAAAATATTTATCCCGCAGCAATCAGATCACTGTCATACCAACGGCATATAAGCTCACACACGTCCCGTTCAGTTGGTGCCATAAAAATTGAAGATGTCGTGAGAAAGGCCCGAGGCGTGTTTCGACGAGATAAAGGGCGATTAAAAGCGGTTGATATGTGCTCAGAAGCGACAGGCTCTGGTGAGTGGAAGCTCCTTATCCTATTTGCGCCTTGTCACAAGCTCGATTCCGCCGAGCCCCGCCACATTAAGAGCTCGTTCCCCGGAAATTACAATCCCTCTGCAATAACTTCGAATTGCCTCTGAATTCTACTATCCTCGCCCAGTCTGCCGTTCGCTAGTTTAAAATACAACCTGGCAAATCGTGCCGGCACTGCGACACTATTCTATTGGAACAGTCGCCTGACTTTTCCCGGTACACGAGCATGCATTTCCTGGAGTGTGTCGATAATCGAGCACCTGTAGAATAGCGTAGAAGCTCGAACAGGAGCTCCGGCCGATGTCTCACCGGTGTTGCTGTCGCGTTTGACGCTCGACGCGGTTGCATATTGTAAGGGAGTTTTCGCAATTTTTGTTTTTTTGTTGAAAACGTGTAAAAGTCTACAGAGAAGTGTTTATAAGCTTACGAATGCGGGGTTTTTTGAGATTTTAAATCGTTTTATAATATTTGTACGGATAGATCTCGATGCGGTTTTCTTGGAAAAAAGTAAATAGCAAAGGGAAATGGATAATTCCGATTGAGATATCAAGCTAGCATGGCAACGAAAGATGATTACGACACCGCGGAATGGAAAGGAATATTTGAACGTGTCTAATTAAGCGAATATTTTCTCTGGTTCCGTGCATTGAAAAACCGCAGGCGTAAGTAAGCTAACAAGCGGCTCGCCTTGTTTCCCAACTCAGTGCCTCTTACCCTCTGCCGTAGAGTGCTTAATTATTAGTGGTTCCGAGTTTGGATCAGTTTCTCGTCGCCGGCAATAACTTTGCCAGTTGCTGCCGCGTTTCCTTCCGAGCCACTGTGTTCTGTCTATAATTTTAGCGAAAAATTCTGGCCTGTGCGACAAATGCATTTCGAAATTTCGCACAGATTCACGTATATGCATGGAAGAAAAATGGATTATCCATTTAATATTTTTTGGCAGACTCGCTGACGGATTGCTGATTTTCGTTGGAATTATTTAATGAGGGATCCGCAAGATTCCTATTATCGAAACGTTAAATCATGCTTTACTGTTACCCCCTTCCGTACGATAATATCGCGTCGAGTAAAGGGGCTCTTCGGCATCCATTACATTTCATTAATATTTTTCCGTTCTCTTGGGAGAACGAGGCAAAGCACCGCCTTAAAACCGATTAATGCAATCCGTTCAGTATTTCGACTTGAATTAAGTGGCAAGTCGGGCGAAACATTCTCGGCTGAAACAAATGATCGAACGGATTTGCTAATCATCTGTAAACACTTTTCCATCTACGATTGCTCACGTTTCTTTGAGCAAGGACGGTTCATCTCTAGACGAATGGGACGAATCGGCCTTTCTCGAATGGGAGTATGGATGGTAAGATGGAAGGAAATACTGCCTCGTGCAATTTTAACGACGACTCGATCCTACCGCACTGCGAGCTTTCTCGTGTCGAGTTCTTTTTTTCGGTCGAAAGTCGCTCATCGATTAATCTCTCTAAACGGGATTTCTTAGCGGAGATAAAGAACTCTCCTGCGAGGACACTTGCTTTGTGCGCTCTCTCCGCAGTTTCGTTTCAACGCTGCATAAAGTTATGACGCCCGCTGCCGCTATCGTGTATTCGACCGAAGGGACCACTTTCTTCTGGGAACGATGCTTCTGGAAATTCAAGGCTTCTGAAACGACAGAGAGAGTGAGAGAGGAAGAGAGCTCCATCGTGCACTCTGCTTGAAATACCGCGAGAAAAGGTAAACGCTGATTCATTTCTTGATGGAACCAATCTGGAGGCTGCGGATTTCCAAATCGAACCCCTATTTCGAATCTGATAAGCACGAAGATTAATTATTCGCGTTTACGATCGATATTGCCACCCTAGGCGGCAGCTGGACGAGTGCTTTGTACTTCTCTGCAAGCCCGAGAAGAAGCGTGAAATGATCGGAATCGAAGGGGCGGAAGCGTTAATAACGTTACGAGATAGGACGACGGGGAGACGCTTGTTCTTTGAACGATCTATGGGTAATTAAAAGCATTATCTTAATTGCTCGAATTCGTATTGCTCGCGACGGTTACAATGGGCGGGTACGAGAGAGGGGGAGAGTACTCCGGCGAGAATAATCATTCCGGAAGAAGCACGAAGGAGGTAGCCGTGACAGTAACGGTGAAAGGAACGAAGACAGAGTCAATGATGAAATTAACGAACAAACGAGAAACGTCGGGGAAAGCGGAGCGACTAGAAGCGTTGCAGACGGAACAGCGTTGACCGGCGGCGGATGCGAAGGCGAAGATGTCGAGAACCCTTAGAGAGGGATGCGAGAAGAAAATGGGGCACCCGACGAAGCAAGGAACGCCAGGTGACGCGAGGGAAATTTGAGAAAAAAGCTGGCCAGGGGGTGGTTCGGACGAAGCGGGAGCGCGTATGGTGGTCAGGAGGTTTTCGGTGTCGTAGAGGGGAGAGTGCACGGCGCAGGTGTGCGCCGGTAGCCCGGTTGCTGGCATGGTATTCCGTGCGCCTTAGGTGCGCGTGTGCGCCGAAAGTACGGCAGTGTGGAGAACGGAGCGTGTGTGGATGCGCCTGTGCGGCAGCACACACGCTCGAAAAGCGTTGCCAGTTTGATCACGAGAGAGCGACAAGAGAACGCGACCAGCACGGTCGCGATAGACGTTGAGAGGGTTGGCAGCGAGTAGAACCACGGTCGAGACCAATGTATCGTAGTTTGGGCCGTGTGGGCCGCGTGGGCCGGCGATGCCTAGGATAGGGGAGGTAAGGGGCGATTCGCGGGCAGATACAGTAGGCAGGCAAGCAAGCAGACAGGTAGACAGGCAGACAGGCAGACAGGTAGGCGTGCAGGCAGCGATGCAGGCAGCGAGGCAGATGGTGAGGGTAGGAAGCAAGGTGGGCGGTCGAAGGGGTAGTGCAGGGGATAGTAAGGGGAGTCGGGGGTGTTCGGAGGGGGATGCCGGAGGAGGCGGCGTACAGGGGGCGAACAGGCTGGTGCGTCAGAGCCTGCAGTGAGCCCGGCAGTGAGGCGAAACGTTGGGCTCCGCGCGGGAGTCTCGTGGCCGCCCGCCTTTTCTTTTAAGTCGGGGTGCCTTTTTCCTTACACCCACCCCCTCTGCCCCTCTTTTCGTCGCCCTCGCGGTCTCATCGGGCCCATCGTCGCCCTCTTTTCAAGGCACGCGAGTCACCCTCGCGTCCTCGTCACGGTTCGTTCCTCTGATTCTCTTTCTTTTCTTTCGTCTTCCATTAATTTGTCGCGGTCGCACGGCGACGCTGGCCGCGATACGGTCTCGGGAATGCGATTCGCAGGGTGATCGGATCGCGCCACGAGCATGCATAGAACGGGACTAGAGGGAAAACGAGGAGAGAGAAACGAAGAAAGGGATAGATTCTCTAGACGGGACGGTGCTCGCCGCGGTGGCGGAAAGTCCTAGCAGGAAGCACCGGTGCGTGACCTCTCTGCCTCTAGTCACATGACGCCGCGTCCGATGCGTGGACCGTCGTGCCGCCGTTCTTCCATCAAGAGGAGGATATATCGTCGTGCTTCTCGTTCCATCGGTCGTGCGTTCTATTGGTGATCGTCAGTGGTATCGGGCCCGGTCGGCGGCGTTCCTTTTTCTATTTGCCGCGGCAACGTTTACGCGACTCGACAGAGAGTCAGTCGGCTTTGCTCGACGTTCCAAGTGGACAGAGAAAGGGAGAGGTGCAACGTGATTCGGCATCGCGGGACTTCCCGTTGCCAATGTCAATGTTGTACAGGGGTGGTTGGAAAACGGTCACGGCGAAATCGCTCGTACATTTTGCGTCCAGCTGTTTTCCTTGGCTCGGCAACGGGTCGCGAGTGGCAACAGAGAGCGAGAGAGGTAAAAAGCGAGGAGAATAAGCTGCAACGTGAGCAACGAGGGCGGGGGATCGCGGTCCTCTCGTTCGTGGTGTTCACGTGGTGCGTTTGGCGAATCGAAGGGTCCGCGTTACGGGGTCGAGGAGGATCGAGAGTTCGGAGCGATTCGATTACAGCGAAAGGAGATGAGGGAAGGAGCCGCGTGTGCTTCCCTTGTCCGCGACCTCTCTCACGCACCGCCAATGCGGCTGAGATCGCGCGATCTCATTGGCTGCAATCGTGCCGTGGTGTCGGCGATGGATACGTCCAAGTTCGATGCTCGTGTTTGACCGAGGGGTACGCGTGCATTTCCTCCGTCACGCTTCCTTCGCCACCCTCGTCTTCGCGTTCTTTCGTTCGCCTCCTCTTTCGTCTCCTTTCGACGTTCCTCCGCGAATACACCTCGCCCCTTTCGCCTCGGCCTCTCGGCAGAACCGTTCGTCGGGAATTCGGTGCACCGTGACGCGTGGTGCTTTGCCCGTTCCGTTCACGTCGCGTGCGTTTCGCGACGGAATCTGTGCGAATCGCAGCCCGGACAGTGATCGAGCTTGCGGGGACAACGACGCGGCCGCACACTTCGCGAAAATATCGGGCAACGTTGCCCGAGCTCGCCCGTGAACGTCCTTACCCGAGAAACGACCGTGGCTGACTATTGCCGCACACGCGACCGTCGTATCAGCGTTTCGTTAATAGTGAAGCACGGCCTCGACTCGGAAAGACGAGGCGGCGGAAAGTTGGAAAGTTCATCGCACCTATCCGTCGCTGTGCTTCCTTTTAAATGGGACTCCTCGAGAACGAGATAGGCGCGGTTGGTAATCGTGTGCGGCTATCTCGAGCGCGGAAACAGCGGGGCAAGGCAGAGCATAATCAAGATCGTCGATTCCAGCTTTGCCTTTACGCGAGTGTTTCGTTTCGGTGCGCCTCCGGTTTTTCGTGCCACGCGAGTCGATGATTCTCGTCCGACAATTTCCACGCGACCAGCGATTCCAAGCATGCACACGTGTATATCCGTCTCCCGCAATCGATACACGGCAATGGCTATTTACTAAGCGTCGTTAGTGCGCGTCGCGTCTCATCTTATGCATCGGCTTTCGTCTTTTTTCCTTCTTTCTCGATCGTCGATGGCGTCGATACGAAAAGTGACCGGTCGTCGTGGTTTCGAGGAGCATTTCGCGGGGGAGAATGAAATTTTAATAGAACTCTCAGCAGTCGGCTAATTAGCGTGACTGGAGTTACACGTATACGTATACAGTGTATATACAGGGTGTCGTGTAACTGGTGGTGCAGCCGGAAAATATAGAATGAAATTTGTTCATTTGAAACTTCGTCTTGGAAAAAGACGAATTTAACACTAGAACGACCAAGCAAGTGAAACTGACTTGTCTCAGAGTTTCTGCTTTAAAATGATTAATACAAGACGGCATGACAATTGTATATTTCGTGTTCTTAATCTGTCTAAATGGTTGCAAAATCTATCGGTAGTTTTAGTGATGAAACTGTACTCGGTACTCGGTACACGTACCCTCGACCAAGTCTCACCTCAACGGAGCTCAACGCCTAATAAATAGTAATGCCTTCATCTTATGCTCTCGTTGTTTGATTGATCTAAAATAGCACAAAAGTATGAAGAACGTTCATTTACGCGAACAAAGTCTACTAGTGATATCCGTCGAGCTGAGAGTTGGCCGAGTGTGCGTGTACCGAGCAGATTTCTAAAGTTGATTTTCTCGAAAACGAAGAAATTGTATTCTATATTTTCGACTCATTTTTGTAACGGGCAATCAAGCCCCCATTCGGTTGTACCACCAGTTACACGACACCCTGCACACATTTCGCTCCTCTCTGTTATATAGCTTTCGTCGCCTCGTTGCGCTTATTTGCTTACTCTTTGACCACTTTTCACATTTTCTTTGCCCTCCTCTCTTCGCATTTATGCGGCAAACGCGATTACCTGCCCCGCAATCGCTCGGCGCACGGCATTTTTATATTTGCCCAGTATAAACGACGACTTCGATCCTTTTAGGTGGATTTCGCGAGGTACGTTAACCGTACCGGCGAAGCTCGAGTGGCATTTGGAAAAATTCCTCGCGCATACGATACCTTCGAGTAGAGTTCGACTCGCCCTCGAACGAAATACTGCTCACGTTTGGTCGACGTGGAACGTAGAGTTCGAAACGTCGTGATATTATATATTCGGCCTGAAAACCTCGACGGGACAGAACATTTCCGTCCGCTCCTTTCGAACGGGTACGGCGTCTTTGGAAATTAATTGCGCCCGTTTAGCAGGTCGCGACCATCGAAACCGTATCAACGGGGCAATGGGTCTCACCTTTTTCGCCCGGCAAACCGATCCTAATCCACTGCGTATCCCCGTCGAGGGGCGAAATATCTGACGGATTTCTCGAACTCCGTCAGGACGAAGCAACGAGAGAATCGCGGCGCGTATTTTCGTTGCCCCCACCTTCTCTATCGTTAACGCGACTCGCGGTTTCGCGACAATCGATAGAGCAGCGAAAGGAGCACCGATTGATCTTCATTCTGGCACGCGATAACCGGCGGCCTTTCATTTGCCAGCTGCTCGTCCTCCCCTTCTCTCGCGCTCGATCTCTTTACATTTCTCTCTCTGTCACCCCTCTCTGTCACCCACCACCCCCGCGGGCGTCGTTAGAAGACGACCTGTAGCGTTTCTATCATCGATGCCAAACACGCTGCCGCACTCTCGTAAAAACGACAATTACACGCGGACCGCCGGACGAGTGTCCCCGAAAGGGAGCTCCTACTTTCGTCGCCGCACAGCTTTCGTTACCTCGGGCCCGCCGTTTTCTCTCTCCTTCAATTTCCTACGGAGACCTGTGAAATTAACGCGGGACGCGTAATCGGGCTCGCGCAGACGGTACACGCGAGGACGGGGGCAGCGTTGTAACGCGTTTCGACGTTCCCGCAGATGGCAGTCGATCGAGCAATGTCAGCGGGGTGCATCGTCGCAATTAGTCGGCATTAAACTCGCACGGAAATGTCGATCGGGTTCGGGAAACGAAGGAAGGTCGAAATCGAGCTTGTGCGTGGCTACGTGCAGTCATCGTGGAGAACAACGACCGTGCGGCTGGTTAGAGGCCAGTACGAGTCCAGTTAAAGGGTGAACGTGAAAACCAGTGGGGGTTGTGAACCGAGGAAAGGAGTGAAGGGGGAAGGGAAGGCGAGCAAGCAGGCAGACAGGAAGGAAGGAAGACTCGCGGGTGACGAAGACGTTTCGCGGTGAAGTACTCGGGCTTGATTATTATTCTCGTGTGCGGTGCAAGATGCGCTCGCGTCGCCGTCACGGCGGCTGAAGGACGAAGAAGCCGAGTGGCTCGTGCAGCCCTCGATTCCACCAGCCGGCTCTCCTTTTCCTTTCGTCCGCACCCGTCAACGAAAAAGTGCTCCGCGGTGCACTCTGTGCTCGCTTCGTCGCTTATCTCGCCGGCTGCACCGATCTGCCGCGCGAAACAGGTGAGAACAGCCTCCCCGTTGCGACGAATCGCAACACTTGTCACGGTTCGCGAGCCTTCGCTTCCTTTTTGCCTCTTCCCTTCTTCGCTCCTTGCTTTCTTTCTGTTTAGTCGCTGATGCTCCTTTAACCCCTCAACGACCGCATATGTATCTCGTACGGACCCAATGTTTTTCACACGTCGCCCGTGTTTGTTGCAGCTAATTGCGTTTGCCGCTGATCTGTTTATGTGAACTGCAATATCCTAATAGGAACTGTTTCAATCTCTCATTCAAAGGTGCATGCGCGTAATGTACACACGATGACGGACAGAATATCACGTTTTATTTGGGAAAGCATCGAAAGAGTTCGAAGACTTTTCTGTTCGATGCCTTGATTCAATTCAATATTCAAATATATAATTTAGAGTGACATTAATGGGAGAAATCTTTCTCAAATATTGTGAAACACGCAGTGAAGGAATAATTACATACACTACCGCGATACCCCGCTTAACAGAATGACATTTTATTCGGAAAATTGTTCCAAAAGGGAAAAAATCAAAGCGCAAAGACGTTATATGTACAAAAAAAGGTAAAAAGAAGGATTCGACGAGGAATTCGTCGGACTGTGCGTAGATGATTGTTTCGAAATCTATCAAACACCGCGTCATTTTTATTATCGTTGATGGATTAACACTTATGTTAGCAACCGGGTACCCTTGTACCCATTTCAATATTTGCTTGAACAATTTTTGTACGTCCTTCATAAAATATCGCAAAACCGTTCTAGATCTCGATTCGTTGAACAATTTTACGTCAACTGACGTTTTGTGAAGAAAAAAAATCTATGCAAAATAATTTGAATAACTAAGCTTCGAACTTTTACTCCATTGTGGTTGCTAGCATAAGGGTTAACGTCGAATGGGTCGGTGGCGACCCAGAACGATTTCGTCCTCGAATCGAACCGACAAGCCGCTCGAGCACGGAGCACCGCAACTTGCACGCTTGAATCAGAAAAAGCAGATCCCCCGCGATTCTACGAAACTTCGACCCGTCTTGTCTCGTTCGTTGGACAGCCGCCTGGATGGAACTCGAATTCGTCCGGGCTCGTGGACTCGAAAGTTTGTTCGCCGCTCGAATTATTCGTTCCTCGCCCGTTTCTTTTCCACGCGGCGAGAAATCTTGGCGCAACGAGCGTCGGTTTCGCGCGATTACATTTTTCGTCGCTCGTAAATTCGAATCGTCGAGTTTTTCTCCGTGGACCCCGCCGCGAATCACGATCACGCGAACGGCATTCACTTCGTGGGGAAACGGATTAAACTCGATGAAATTTCGCCGATCGCCCGTTCTTTCCTCGCGCCGATGCTGTTGCGTTTAATCGATTCGAACGATTTTTAATTTTCTGAACAAAATTGAGAGTAGCGGTATCAATAGTACGCATGTACAAAAAAATTATAAATGTGGGGAAAAGATTCCTTCAATGCAAAATCGGGATTTTCCAACATTTTTTGACGTTTCTTATTTTTCGTAGCTCGAGTTTCCAATTTAAAAAAATTTTAAAAAAATTCTACAATATGTGCCATCATAATTACAATGTGTCAGAATTTTTTCAAAATTTTTTGTGCAATTAAGTGGGAGATATGGGGCAAAAACTATATTTTCGTTTTTTCGCTGTAACTACCCTCTCAGTCGAGCTACAGGGTTGATACTTGATACGAATTGTTTTTACTTGATAAGCTATCGAATAATACCTCACGTGTCGAATTTGGTTTAGGGCCACATTTGACCCCCTTATCCGGCTATAGCCTTTCGCCGATCGTCTGTTCTTTCCTCGCGCCGGTGCTGTTGCGTTTAATCGATTCGATCGAACAGGTCGCGCGATTAATCACGCCGACTATGTTAGAAGACACGGCTGTTCGACGGCCGACAAAAATATCGTACGTTTCTTGGCGATTGGACGCGACGGGATCATTGGAATTGGCTTGGCCGAAACCGCGGCTATTATCGTCAGATATTGAATTCCCAGGTATTTTTAAAGGAGATCAATAACTGCTGCTCGCAGTGCTCGCGAATCTTTCGAAATTATTCGATTCTGGACGTGCACTCGATTGGTGCCTCGATCAGTACTTCCATGGAAGGTAACAGCACCTGGTCAAAATTTTCTTTCTCCTTTTTCCTCCACTCTCGTATGCGTCTCGTAGACGCCTCACGATCGGCAAACTAATCCGTCCGGCTTCGCGATTCCGTCACGGGCAGGAACGGTAGAATTTAATTGTCAGCTGTCGCAAAGTTCGACGGAACGGTTAAACCAACTTCCAAAGTCCTATATCGCGTTGCGTTTACGGTCCGGCTGGTATCGCGACCGAAGCGAAACTCGATTCCCATCCCGTTCCGTTACCTTCCACCCAAGGTAGACCGGCCGCAAAACGCAGCGGAAGAAAAATACAGACCAGACGAACTGAAGTGCGCATTAATCGTGTCCGCAGGCCAGGACCAAACGGGAGACGACGAAAACGTGAGGCGACACGGAGCCGCGTAAAATCGTCGGACGGTCGGCGGAGTCGAGGAGGAAGGGCAGAGGGAACGAGGCGAAGCCGCGAGCGAGCAGGTGGAAGAAACGAAGAAAAGGGGTGAAGAATCGTCGCCGGGAGCCGCAGGAAACGGAAGCGGCGCCGAAAGATCGAGAGGCGTCGAGCGAAGGAGGCGCGGGGCCGAAAAAGCCTTGCGAAGAAATTAGGGATTAGATGGTGGAGGTGTTGGAGGGACGGGCTAGGGAGCCTACGGGGCCGATCAAGCCACCAAGCACCTTGCCAGGGTCAGGCAGCCCTGCGAACCGCGTCTCTGCAAGGCTGCGCCTCTCTCGCGCTCCCCTCAACGACGACTTCCTGGCTTCCAGGCAGCACGCTCCTCTCGCAAATCGCCACACGTCGCGACCCTCGTCCGGAGGAGCAGATTCGAGCCGGTTTTCGAATCCGAAGGCAAGCGTCGGTGACGTACCTCGCGAGGATTTCCTCGGCTCGAGGAGACTGGAGACCGAGGTGGTGGTGCGCGGGCACGCGAGTGACGGCAGTGGCGACGACGCGGATCGTTTGAACTTTGCCCGCGGTGGCGAGCGCGAGGAATCGGGTGTACGTTGTCGCGAAACGGATCGTCCACGCCTCGCGGACAAGGAGGCGACTGGTGAGAGCAAGTGGTGCCGGGGTGAAGTGGTGACGCGGAAGGGAGGATCGGTCTCGGCCGGATTAGAGGGTCGGTCGGAGCCCAGGAAGGGCTCCTTGGCAAGGAGCGAGACTGGCGAGCGCAATGTGGCAAAGCGGCGGCATGGGCGCCCATGCGGCCAACAATCCATGGATGAAATTGATGGGCATTGTCCACAAGGAGAGAAGACATCACGACTCGGGCTCTGCCGCTGCCGCCGCTTCCGGTGTTCAGGGATCCGGGGCTACTGGCAGCAACGACCGGGCGCTCAATCAGTGAGTCATGTATCAACTAATCTTTACGCTTTTCTTTTTCTCTTCTCTTTAGGCTACGGTTACGATGGATGCGTATCGGACGAATACTTCTGAACTGTTGCAATGCATTGGTTCAGTGGTGAGCAAGCTTTCGCTCGCAGCGGGCCAACAGTTGAAATCTACTACCTTACGCGGGCCGCAATATTAAATACTCGAATATAGTAATCGAATAATTTAGTTTAAGACGCAAATTAGCCATTTCTTATTTGATTTATAGACAAAAATTTTCCTCTGTTTTTTTAACGTATAGATACTAATATACAATACACCTTATAGTGTAAAAGGGTATACGCTTACATATTTTTTTAATTCAACGTAGGTAACTAATGGTTGAAATTTTAATTAATGAAATAATATCCTTGATTTTGTTCGCCTTGTCAATATTAGGTGTGATATTCTAAAGTTCAGAAATCCTCGGAGATTCTTTCAACATCTATATGGATACATGCAAATATCAATTTTTCTTGGATTTTCACGTAAATTTTCAAATTCAGTATTTAAGTATTTAACACGTTCCGTGCCAGACCGATTTTCGGTAACCTTCGTTGACCTAAATTCTGCAGCAATTAAGCCGATAATTTGTTAAAACCAAAATGTGTAAACGTCATACCTTCTTCTTGACCATAATGATTTTTGCAATTTAATGAATATTACACCGCATATATGTCATAAACAATAATGTTGGTTTGGACAGCGAGGGGCGCATACGACCCACGTGGCACGGAACGTGTTAATATCGCGGCCCGCATACTATATTAGGTTTTAACTTTTAGCCAAAAGTTGTTCAAAAATCACGCGTGACCCGCGGGCCGCAATTTTCTAAATCACTGCATTAGTTCAACCAGTTCAGACGAATTCGCCAGAACGCCAGTTCGTTCGAAATGCATCCGTCGTAACCGTAGCCTTAGCCTCCGTTTCGTAGAGAGACTTTTAGTACGCGCGAGTCAACTTTGCGCGGATATGCGTACACGGCTGACACCGTTTACGAGCGAGCGAAACGGGCCATAGCACCGAAGCTGGCTTTCGTATTCGAGAAGAATCGTGCTTTCTTTCCGCGCCGAGGAAGGACGCTACTTCGATACGTTTTCAGTTCCACCCAGGCGGCAACAATTTCCAACGGCGAGGAACAGCTGCAGCTCCCTCGAAATTAATCGCCGCAGCCTCCACGCGTTTCGCAAAAATTACACGGCTGTTACGCGCGACTCGTTTAGCCGTTCCGCCTTTTCCGATTTGCATTCGCTTTGCGCGGAGAAATAGCGACGACAGTGTAATGGACACAGAAAAAATTTAACTCCTAACTTCGGTTTTTTCAAGGGGTTTTATTATCACTTAGACTTAGACTATGAGGATTGACTTTTTCGTATTATATGAGAGTGTCAGGGAACCTTGGGGTTGTAAAGGGTGTTGGAAAGGATGTAGTAGGGATGGTGAGGGCGAATTCCAAAGGACTCCGGGTGGGTAGGGATTTTAGGCAGTATGATTAGGTGTTTTGAAAGCGGTGACGCGATAAGGTTGCATGACGAGTGTTTGTGACGACGGAACTTAAACATATTTGTACATATGAATGCTTAGGTGACTAGTAAATAATAAGAGTAATACAGAAATGTATATCATAAGACTAATATAAATATTTGGGGGGAATACATTACAACAGCCTTCACGGCTGCGAGTCGCAGGGAATACGGCTGATAGGAGGTGACAATGAGAACTCGCCAAAGGTCGAGCGATGCTCCGTTTACGCGCTATTGCGATGCGCACACGTTTGTCATAGGTTGCGCTAAATTGAATCGTATTTTTCCACTCGCTTGTCCGGCGTTTTCCATCTTCCCTCGCGGGACTTCCGCAGTCTGACGCGATAAATTGCGGCGCAATTACAGCATCGGGATGCGCAACGAGAGCCAGCTCTTCCAGCTACCTATATACATAGAACACGCCACGGCCCGCTCGTCGAAACGACCGATGCACCGAGCACCTTGCGTTCGTTTTCAACGGGGTTGTTTTAACGTCGGCGCGATATCGGTTGCTCATAATCTGGCCCGGGTGGTTCGGCCACGTAATAAAGCCGCAGAGCTGGCACGGAAAAAGAACAGCCGAGGATAAAGCATTGTACTCGCGTCGACGAGGAGTCCTCTGTGGACCTTATCAGGGATAGCTCGTCGCGTCGACCGCGCTGAGATATTTCCCGTGGCAACGGGGATCGTTTGAGGGCAGATTAACGACGAATCGCGCGGATGGCATCGTCGATATCGGAATCGTCTCGAACAAAGCTGATAACCTGAAACGGTGAAAAAGTGTACAGTGCTCTTTGGCTTTGTTTGTCCGGGCGAAAAAACTTCTTCGGGTTCTTTCGATGGTTCTGCTTGGATGAAATTCGCCTCGCACCGCCACTGTGCCTGTTGCGAAGCAGCTCGAGTTCGAGTATATCTCGATTCGATACGACCGCGCTTAGTGATGAATGCGATTGATAGAGGTTTGATGAATTTCAAGTATAACGGGTAGTTGTAAGTTACTATACACACTTTGAAATGTAATACGTTTATTCTGAATATTGCACTAACAAGTGTAAGTATAAGTGGTTCTGAATAGTACACTAAGTAGTAAGTATCACTATTCTATTCGAGTTCTTGTTAAGATATATTAATATGACGTATTCGATTTTGTATTGATTCTTTAATGTGATGTTTCCGAGTTTTCACTAGTGTTCTGCTTGAGTTTTGAATTTTGTCTGCCTATGATCTGTGCTGTCTACAAAATATCACCTCGGTTTTCTAGTATTCAAAGACTATTGGTGGGTGAATTAGTGGACGCGGGAAAATTTGCTACTAGTCGATTATGATTGGAGTTTGGAAATGACTTGGAAAAGTGAGTACGGGGGTGAGTTTTCCTGCCGCTGTAACGAGGTCTGGGTTTTCCTTGTTTTGCGATGACATTTTCGTGTACCGTTAAAAAACTAGTCTGATCATACCACACGTGTGGTACGGGCCGGCCTTTAGCACGGGCTACCTTTATTAGCCGCGATACCTGGCTATGGAAAAGTTGGTGCTGACAATGAGTGCGACCATCTTGAAGGGGAAGCATCCATCGGCCCCTTGTTTTTCTTTCGCCACGATTTTCCAACGGCACACCGTGGCTCGACTAGTTGCCGTGTGCTTTTCTCGCCACGTTTACTGCCCCGCCACGAAGGTCCTCGCGAGTGTCGCCGCGATTAAAAACCGTAACCCCTCACGTCCTCATCCATGAAGGGTTAGCCAACGACCAGGGTAAACAAGAACACGGGCATTCCCTCCTTCGCTCCTTCGCCATTGACAATGCTTTCGCCTCGTCCATTCAGTCTCCTCCGCGAGACCTACTTGTTCTCTGATAAATACTTCCCCTTAGAATTTCAGGCCTCTTATTCCCGAATGAATCGCTCAGGGGTCTAAACAGCCCTTCAGCTCGATCGTCCACGCGGATTTTATTCTCCGAGTCGCCTGCGCTTTCAATCCGCCTCGCTCGCAAACATTTCCCCCGCGTTTCTTCGCGGATCGATCTCAAGTTTGGACCTCGTTTGGAAAGCGAAGCTCGTTATGTGCTTCAGTCGCGAAGAAATATCAGCACGGATTGGCAGGCGTTTGAAGGCCTGCGGGAGTTTCAATGGAATCTAGAGGCTCGAATAGGGCAAACTTTCAAACCGCGGCACGGTATCCGTTATCGACGATGTCGCCTAGCATTCTTGTCCTTAAAGCGGTCGTCGTTAAGTCTAGCCTCGCCGATATACAAGCCCGAGCTATTTTTATTTAACGCCCGACCCTCAAGGGGCTACAGTGTAAATTAATTAGAAACGCTACGCTGTGGAACAGTTCTCTTTCTTGTGTTTATTCGAAGGCCCCCGCCCGCCAGCTAATTACCGAACAAGACATTCCGCGAAGAAGTTGCAAAGGACAGCAGAATATTTGCAATTCCCTTAAAACGTTCGCCGGAACGCTTAGCTTATCATTGCGCGAAGATTCCACGTCCCGATAAAATTCTGCTTACTGCAAAGCACGGTTGGAAGCAAGCCGGGCTTCCTTTTTTTCCCCAGCGATCAGGTGTAATTAGAAAACACGAAATTGCGCGTTAGCGTGGTCTCGCTAAAAAGAAGAACAGGACGGGGCAATATCGTTGGAATTAAAGAGCCAGCATCGTTTCGGAAGTTCTTTCGGTCGAATAGCTGCCGCGTAATCGCATCCACAGCGCCGCCTTCACGATCCGTGACTCTTTCTCGTTTCCGTAGCGACTTTCCTTTCCCGTTCCACGGCTCGATCCGTTAGTCAGCTCGGGAACTGCGGTCAATTCCCTTCGTGAATTCGCACGAGCTGGAAATTGCGGATCCACCTTTGATCGACCGTCTCCCGCGCGAGATGCTCGAACTAGATATTCCAGCCGGGCTGAGAAGCTGTCCTCTTCGATGGATCGCCTGACGAGAATCGACCAGTCGATCGGCGCATTCGATGATCACATTGATAATCGCAATGTTCATTTGAAACAGGTTGGGGTCAACAGACTCACCTGAAGGTTCGGACAACGTGGAGGCTTTCGAATCACTAAACGAGTGCTTTCTTCGCGAAGAGCGACACGCAAACTCTCGATACGACGACTGCGCAATATCTTTCGACTAATTACCTTTACCTGGACGTCGCGTTGGAAAGTTGGGCAAAGTTATCCGGCCGTAATTAGCCGCGTCTCGACATTTCGATCAACGCGGGGGCATGGGTCGAGATGCGCGAATAAGCTGCAGAAATTTATTTATTTATTTATTTATTTAACGGGTAGAGAACCCTTGTGTACTATGGTAACATATGATTAACTTGTAATAAACAATCTTAGTCTAAATCTAAATGGTAGGAATCGTGACGTAGAGAGTTTACATTTGCGATAACTCCTGTTCTTATTAATCTGGAATAAGGGTGTCAAGTCGGTCAAAAAACGCGGCATTGACATGGGAAAAGTTAAGTTTTCGGAAATATAGATTAACTGATTTATACATTCTGGTTAAAGGATCGGATGTGGTGTGTTTTAGTAAGGAGGGTCTAAATAGAAGCGGAGATCTCGTGCTCCGAGATGGTATATTAAAATTGATCCTCGACAGTAACTCAGAACAGTTGATAGTCCTATTTATGGTTGCGTGGAGGAAACTCAGATCTGCTACCGTTCTTCCGGTTTTAAGAAGATCAAGATTAAATTCGTGCATTAAGTTACTGTAATCGTAATTTTTACGAGATATCGGGTGTCCTTCTTCGAACGTTAAGTGACGAAGTGGAAGATGCTGAATTTTCTCTCAATTACACTCATCCCTTTTGGTTTTCCGTGACCAAATTATCGATGCATAATCTAGCGAATGGTACTTGTATTTTTAAAGTTATCACTATGCCTTAATATAAACCCTAGCGAGTTCAATGCTTTTTTCCTAAAGTTTTGAATATGTGTTTCGAACGATAGCGTATTGGTTATGGTCACCCCTAAGCCCCGAACCGAGATGCAAAAGGATAATGGTTCTCCCAAAACATAGTAATCGAATACTATGGGATTTATCATTCTACCGAATCTCATTGCATGACATTTCTCTGAATTTAATTCCATACTGTTGTCGGACCACCATTTCACTGAATTGCGAGGAAAGCTCATAGAAAGAATCGCATTGAGCCGCTTCAAATCTTGCGATATTGGCGCGTTATCCGGATAAATCGCATCGGAAGTCGGGAAAACTAGAAGCTCGTCCCGGGGAGTCTGGTTTCGCGATAAAACGTCGCGCAATCGTGTAATCCCGTCGTGGAAAGCAGCTCGCGAACGATTGTCTTGCAAACGAGCCGCGGCTTCGATTCGCGAAGGACGGAGAGTTCGTGACACACAAACGCGGCGAAGAGCCTTTCGTTTGTGTTAATTATGCGCCGCCACGGCTACTAATTACGCGGTATTGATGCGCGACGGTTTCGAAACGTGAATTGCCCCTTCTAATGACATCACACCTGCGCGCGGAAATGTTCAAGCGGCGAGGGACGCGCGGGTATACGGGCTGGAAGATGTGCCACGAGTGCTGTATTTTCGGCGGAGAAAACAGGAAAAAAAGAGGTTTCCTATCCGCTTGTTAAGCCAACTTGTGTGCGAGTTAACGGTTCGCCGGGAGCCGTCTCTCAAGTCCCTTCCATTTTCGCGTCGGAAAAATGGTCCGAGGTCGAATCAAATTTGGGTTTTAATTCCGTTATCTCGGGAAGATGAGGGCTCCACCGGCGATGCCAGTTTTTCCCCCCTCCGCGGATATGTTTCTTTTTTAATGAAACTTCCAACGCGAGACCTTTGATACTGAATTACTCGAAAAAGTCGGGGGGCATTTATCTTAATTAAAGTCAACTTATTCGTCCCCGTGACACGCGCCTCCATCGTGGAGGGGAATTGTTGGCTTTCTTTCCGTCTTCCGCCGCGATGGAAGTTTCGATTCTTCGATGGGATAAGCGGGATCATCCGCGGGCCAGTGGATCGATGTTTCTTCTGCGGATCGTCGTTAAAATGTTTTTCCTTCTGAGCGGAATCCGGTAGACCATAAACAACGAGATCCCGGTTCGCTGGGATTCAATTTGTGGCGATAAAAAAGGCGGTCACGGTCCGTCGTTGCGTTTCCATCGAGGAAATAAAAACGGCGGCAGTTAATTTCGTTGGCGGGCCAGCAGGATAGTTTGAAACATAGGTACGTACGCGAGCAGTTATTCCGCTACCGTAAACAAAAGCATCCGCGCCGCTACGGTTGCTCGGTGGAATTGTTCTTGCGAGAGAAAAGCGAATATCGCGGGCTAAGGAAAGCCACGCACAGAAGTTTCGCGATCCATATACCTCCACGTAACAACAGGCGGTGGAATCGTTGAATTTCTAAGACCTACAAGATTCTTTTTCCTCCGCTTATTGCTGCATCGGTGCACTGCAACGAAGGCCAGTCCGCCGCGAAATAATTCGTAACGGTGGTGCAATATTTGCGGATTCAAGTCGACGATAGGGGTAGCCGGTGCATGGGGTGTATCGTCGTTGGGGGTTGTCGGCGACACGACTCGCCCTTGTAACCTGCACCCGTGCTACCCCCGTAGTTATCCAACTGATCTTGCCCTCCTTCCCGAAGTCGCATCCTCGTTCAAATATTTCGCTGGTAATCGCAGGGCGGAATTGATTTCACGATTTCGTTACGCCATTCGCAAATAATCGCGTACCCACGTGTCGACTTTCTTATCGTACTTTTTATCACGAGCAGTGTGCCGTCTCGCCTTCCTGTCGCAATCGAACAGATCGTCGAACGAAGGGACTAACATCGACCACGATCAGGATTTGTCTTCAGCGCAGAGCCACGCGTTGCAAACGAAGTTTCCTCGCGGAGGATCAATTATTTCGGTAATGCAGTTTCGGCGGTTTCGTGGCGTCCGTAATTGCATATGAAAAACGAACGAGCGAGCCCGAAAATTCGCGCCGCGAATCGGCGGTCGCAACGCGAAGGAATTAATGGCCCGTAAATACGCGATGCAAAGTGATTATTCCACGGGGAATGCGGATCTGTGCATATCTGGCGCGAGGAACATGTAGGACGCGAGGAAACATTGGCGAAACAGCTCTTTGCTGTCGCGAAATCGAGGCCCGCCTTTTCATTCGTCGAAGGCTGTCCGCGTATCTCAGAGTGGGTGCATTAATTAACGAGGGGGTCGTGCATCCCCCTCGCACAGCGTTGCGCCTACAATTATACGGATATTCCGGCGTGTTCAATTTTCGAAGCTTGTTAACAGCGACACCTCGGTGCCTGATGAACGGGAAAACTTTCCGGCCTGGCGTATCCTTTTCTTTCTCGTTGCTCGAGCCACGGCGATGGTTTCTGCATGGATTTACGCGTGCCAACCAGGATCTGGTCACCGGGAATTCGATCTGGATTCGCTTGCCAAAAATTCTTTTATTATCTCCGCTCTGCGCTGCTGCGTTGCCTCGAATTTCGCCATTAGTTGGACCTTAAATTCGTTCTCTGTACGCTCTTGCGTCACGTTTATGCACGCTCTCAAGGATAGACGGCCAAGTTTTCAGGAGCCGGGATACTTTATGTCGAGGGGAAGGTTAGAATCACTTGCCCCAGTTAAATTTATTTGCCGAATTTCGATCGCATCGATGCGACCGCCTGCCAAGGATACATTCGTTATCCTGCGACTGTTTATCCGAAAATGCTAACAAGCATCGTGAAAAGATTGTACCAGGATGTGGGAAATTAATTAATCCTCGGCGATTCAACGGGCAAGATATCGACGAGCGGTTCTATGGATTTAGCGGCCACTTATCAGACTCTGTATTAACCATGTCTCTTTAGAGATAATTGGACGGTTGGTTATTATGCTAACCGCTCGGTCGAACATTCTCTTGCGACCCGTGTTGTTCGATCCGTGTATGTGTGTGCAATGTCGTGCCAAGAGGGAGGATGAATTAACTTTCAGGACGCTATGGAATTAATAATTAAATCCTTATTCATCCCGACGAGAGCACTTCGTAAAGGGATATTAATACTCGTTTCATACGGTCTTAAAAATAGGATAGGAAGTATTAAACATTGTGACCTGGACGTAATTTGTTTTTAAACGTCACACTAATTCGGTACGTAAACGTGTCCTTTAACGAAGCCATCTGTTGGCGGTTCAATTGTTCGTTTCCAGCGGAACTGAACGTCGATCTTGTATTTTCAGTGTTCAGTCCGGCTCCTATAATTCTCCTTTAAATTAACTGCATTAATTGGCGCTACCTGATCACACCGAATAGCTAGATCGTTTCTGGTGCCCCGAATTACCGCCAGGTCTTTCGATCGCCTGCAATTTCATGTTCCCTGACATTGACGCAGGTGATACGCAGGTACCTAATTTTTCGAGACTCGTGACCAATCGTTGTCGGTTTAGCCTCGAGCGATAACCGATTTCTGATTGCTCGATTAATAATTCAGTGACGGCAATGGCTGACTAATATAGCCCGCAGAAAAAATAGTCGATTATAGAACAAACAACCCTTACGAAAACGAACGATACGATTTTAACCAGAGTGGTTTGTAATCCTCAAGTTCGATTGGTTCCACGTATTGATGGATCCTGGATGCAATTCCTGGTAAACACAAACAATTGGTTCCTGTTCGCGAAACGATGCTGTATACACCGATAAACGAAAATCGAAATTTCTAATCACAAAATACTAAAACCCGCGCGTTCGTGAAACAATTTGTTTTTGTGAAACAAAAACAGTTAGTTATAGGTATTTCTATTTTCCGTTCCCATTTTGTTGCGCTCACCAATTCTGTCGGACGCGAAATCGCAGTACAAAACTTACATGTGCGGCTGGCAACAATGGCGGGAAAGTAGGCTTAGGATTTCCGCGAGGAAGTGTTTTCGTTCCAAGGAAAGGCTTTATTCCTTTACAGGAATTTATACGTCGACAAAAGAATCGGAAAGAACTCTTTTCCCTTATCTCGAGCATCCTCGTGCGCTTGTTTATAGCGATTTAAATAATAGAACAAACTCCTCGTGGATTTTCCCGGCGCCTTCCCATTTTATCCTCGACCTCTTTGCAGACTCTAATGGATGCAGAGGATTGATATACATCGCGGCAAGAACGTGCCTGCCAAACGCAAATGGGAGATTTTTTTTCTGGATTTTTGCGAAATATATTTCCGTACGTAAAGTGCCCGCGATGTTCACCCGAAGAGAATGAATACCTGGCAGATTTCTCACGACGATCCGCTGGAACAGTTCGGTCGAACGCTGCACGGTTACAATATCAATGAACGGAATGGCGTGCGCAAAAATGGAATAGAAGTGACCGTTGGAGGAACGACGTACAGGCGCGTCGTTTGTTAAATCGCTGCACATTGTATTTAAGTTGAAGATGAGCAACGGGCGTTTTGTTCATGGAGAGGAAGCTTGAACGGTCGATCGCTATCTTTTGTTCCTCTAAATAGCATCTTCGTGTCCAAAGATGATCTCGAGGGTCTGTTCTCAGCTTTGTTCCATCCTTATCGCGGATGAACGGTAGCAAATATATAGCAACCACTTTAAACGGCCGCAGTGTACACACTTCGCTGCTGTTTTTTCCACGCCGAGATTTGCATACTTCGTACGTATATCTCGTCAGCTCTTATCTGCCCGCTGCAACTGTGCCTTACCTGTCGCTCGTTGTCCCGCCGCCTTATATATTCTATGGACTACCGGTTTCGCACCTCCGGTTAAACACTTCGTTAAACACTTCGTTCCACGCTGGAACTTTGATCAACGAGCCTCACGATATTATCTTTCGCCACGTTGTATACGTGTGGACGTGGGCGTCGACGTGGTGGAGGGAGCAAGGATCAATGGTTTGCGGTCAATTTCATCGAGGATGTTAGATTGTATAGATATATCGGTGTTCAGGGACGTAAATGATAATGGAAGGAACCGAGGTAGCTTTGGTCTCATCGGTTTCTCTTGTCGCGTGCCAAACGCTTCTGGCCGAGTGAAATAAAATAAACTGCGGCGCAATTCGTTCGGCTGTGTCCGGCACCTTAGATCTGGAAACGCAAGTTTCCCTATTGTGCCAGGGAATTTTCGACGACGCTGCGTTGATTTTGTGTCAGCCACTGAGGACTCGTGTACACTGTTATTTGAAGTCAGGAAGGCGTAGCGCAACAATGCTGGAAGTGGCCATCGAGATCTCAAAGTGGCGACCCAGTCTCGTCGGCTGTGTTCCAAGAACCCGCCTGCAAAATGGATAACCAGTGGTTTTGCAATCGTTCGACCGCGTCGAATCGTCTGCGATACCGTCGGACGTAGAAAATTGATAGATCGCTGAAAGTTGCACGGGCTCGGTTTAAAAATGCAAGGTTTTTTCAACGTTTCGCGTATCTGTACGCAACGTTTTCATACTTTTTATTGAGGCGAGCAGACGTGCGAAAAGTGGCGCGTGGCGAAAGAGTATTGCGACTCGCGAGACACGCCCCGGCGTATTTTTCTGTGGAACAGCTGGAATGAAAGAGGTTCCTCTTTCGATTGATCGATATTAAGACAGAGGTGAAAATCTGCACGGCGAAATTTTAATCGCGCAATTCGCGGCAGGTTTTATACGCGTACTCCTCGTGACTCGTCGCGGCACCGAGGGTGCTTCAGAGGGTGTGAAATTCAGTGGCGAAGCGAGCGGGGAGGAACTGTTGCGATACGCCATTTGCCTCTTCGCGTGCATGCTAGAGAAGCAGCTACCGGCAAAGACACCTTTACACGTGTGCGTCCGTGGACGATTAAAGATAAAATAGCTCGACAGATGTAGCCGGATGAACGCAGCGCGAGAAAGCTTTTTCATTTCCACGACACGCACACAGTTGCGCCTTGGAGTTTCATTTCTCCGAGTAAGTCTCTCCCTACCACGGTTTACCCGCAATTACCTTTTGCGAAGTAGCCACTTTCCCGCATTACACGCACAGGCGTGTGCATGTCCAAGACGACTCAAGGGTAAACAGATAAGTTTGATTTCGAAATTGAATGAAATTTATTTCCGTGGTCGTACCACGGTACATCGATACCTTCGTTCTAGCGTCACGTATCTGTGCGACGGCAAAGAAATTTTATTGAAGCGTTAAAGTTATATCGATATCCATTCTACAACGCTTAAAAGAAAAAATGGCAATCTTAAATTGGGCGCACCGTATACATACGTTGTTCCATTGGTTTGTGTAAAACTATTTCACCTGTCTCTCTCGTTCCTGTTAGTTCGGCGAGGAAATCTATATAAATCGCTCGAACGTGCCAGACGGTTTTGTGGGCGAAATATTCGTCTGCGTCGTTGATTTTTATTTTCAATAACGTTGACACCGAATCGCTGGGAAATACCGTCGATAAAAAAATGGGAATGCCGAAAGTACGGAGGGGACCGCCACGTGACGTGCGGTTTTTTAAATCACCGGCGAGCTAATTACGTTTGAACCTCGTCGGGAAAATTGCTATCGGACGCGCCTGGTTCATAATCGATTGATAGTTTCGAGGGCGACACTTCGTACACCCAGTCTCGTGTTTCGGCGGTTTCTTTCGAACGTTCACCCGCGTTTGCGGTGATTTAATTTTTGTTTTTTTAAATTGGAGCAACATCTCGTTTATCGGACGATGCTTGTTCGATTTCTCGAATTTCGACGCTCAAAGGTTTTCACGGCCCTTTTCGCTAACGAGTTAATTAGGGCATTGTTAACAAACGTTGCAACCAATTACGCTAATTAGCAGCGATGCTAGCAAAGGGGATAGTACAATTAATTATTGCCACTACGTTCCAGCGTTTGGTAATACTTTAGTTGTAGGTATTCGAATCGCAAATAGAGCGGGGTAAACAATAAAACGTGTAGATTGTCGATTATAATCCACTAGATGTTTCAGCGTAGAGATTAGGCGCACCACGTGCGACAATTTCTTGTTCCCGTATACTCTTTCAGAAGTCTTCTTACGTTCTCCTCTAGTTCATCCTTAAGAAGACGCGGATCCTTATATACGTTCACGTTGTCACTTAGCCCGTTTGATTTACCGTCAGAATACCTTCTTGCAAAAAGGGAAACTATACTCTGTCCTAAAATATTTTCTTATCAATTTCGCATGCTGTCTCGTTTTATTCGTTCGATACGTTGCCATGTTTGTTTCCAACTTCACCAGGCACTGTGCTGCAAATCTATGTACATATGTAGGGCGGTGAGTTTACCAGGTTGATCAGTAGAAACAGCATAGCCCGCAACAGTCGATCTGTTTAAAAGTAGTTTGTTCCAACACTCGTCAGACCGTCCTGAGAGTTTCAGGCGGCTATTGCCAGGTCCCAGTCAGCTTCTACTTTTCACATTTGTGCCTCGACGATTTCGAAATTCTCCAGCAGTTATTGCTCCATTGTGTCCCGAGACATTTTGCTCGTCTTTTTTCCAAATCGTTCGACGGCCTTAACTGATTAGTTAACGAACGAAATGTTGCCGTTCCAATGCGCAGTTTATGAATATTCTCGCTACTTTTCCATCGAATAAGGCCACGAATATTTTCGAAATATCGCTCCACGCTGTTGCTCATTAATTGCAAAGTTTCATTAGCTGAAACAAAGTATACACCGGCAAATGTTTCGCTCGTTTGTTTCTACCAGGCTGTCGACTCTTCGCTTGCTCAGCGTAGCTCTGGAGTTTCCTTCGATTTTTCAGCTGTGTCCAGGCAGTCTGCCGATGCATTTATCAGCACGCTGACAACCGCCATTCGTTTGCCGGGGAAACACGAGTTCCCCGACTGCGAATTCGCACGACAGGGCGACTGAATAGAATCTGGTTAAAGACGCATTATAATATACGCACCGCTTACACGCGCTGACGAGAATCGAATGGAATTTCGGTTTTATTATTTTTACGCCTCTGTTCTTTGAACGATACCGCGACAGATGACGTATTGTATTTTAAATGAAATTCGTTTGCTGTATCATAATTACCGACGCATTTTGTACAATACGCTTGCTCCCTTGCGGAATAATGATCGTATCTGGAACGTGACTAATTTGTTCCTTCTCCGTTCTAATAATATTGTTGAACGCGGTAGATTATACCGAAATATTTTCGCGAATTTACGACGGGCGCAGTTCCACGCCTCTAATTACCATTATAAATGTCCGGCTTGGTAACGAAATTAAACGAGAGCCTCGTTACACTCGCGAGGGCGCTGGAGTATTATGTAATCACGGAGCGAAGGTGCGCGGAGGAAGGTGGAGAGGGTGGGAGCCGCCGGTCGCAAATGTTAAGCAATCTTCGTCGGGAATTCATGAATTTCATTTCAATTTCAAATTTCGAACAAAGAGCCGGCCGGCCGTCTAGTTGCAATACTACCCTCGTTCGAGCGCCTTCTTGAAATGTTCCAATCGTTGTCGAATTTCCGTGTTGATATCGAGGAACGCGCAATGCAGGTGCAAAAAAAACAAAAAAGAACAGCACCTCGGTATAATTGCAAAACCTTTTGACTCCGGCGTTTAACTTTTTGACAACAGCGTTGTTTCGCCCCGATTTTCTTCGGAATACTTCAACGATTCGGGGCGTGCTGCACATCTTTATAGCTTTCGCGAGTTTCGTCAGAGCCGCGTGAATCTGTGTGCTTGTCGAGCACGATGTCTAGATGTCGGGGCTGCGTGACGCTTTGATAAATAGTTGCCGCAAGCGGCTGCAGTTGTCTATTATTAATCGAGCATCAATCGAGCGTTCCACTTAACGTTCGATTCTGGGGACGCGTACGTCGGGCCTGCACGCGTGTGCACAACCAACACGGTTGTATTTTACACCGGACCCTTTCACGCCGTCGACACTTGGCTTCAAGTGCGCTTAACCTTTTGCCGGTCAGCCGTCGATACCCCTCTTGTACTTTTTCTCGCCCTTTGCCGTCGCGATTATTGGATTACTCGCAGCGGAGACCTCGTCGTTGACCAATTCTACTAGATAATAGAACGCTGGACGAGAGAGATTTTATATTTTTTTTTTCTTAGGGGACGCAAGGTTTCCGTATTATGAATTACGTGTTTATAAATCGTCTTCGAAGAGGCCTCGTTACGTTCGTCGTCGTAGCGGGAAAGATTCTTGGAAATTCGTAGCGCATCGCTAGATACTACGCTTTGTCTAAGCACCTGTTGCAAAGGTACGGTCGGGTACAGGCTCGCGCTGGAAAGTAGCATGTAAGAGGGAATACGGGACGATGAGTCATTTGTTTCGGCCACTTTGTTCGCGTCCTGTGGCGCCGTTTTCGTTGCCAAAGCCTCCTCTTTAATTTCTGCCCGGCCGTTAGGCGCTTTTTCAGTGCTGGAGAGCCTTATCTGCCCGGCTAAGCCGCAACACTTTTCTCTCCGGGACGCGACGGGATCCGTATTTCCGTTTTGTTCCCTTTCCCCTTTCAGCCGCAGGACGTGCAATTATTCGCGGCAGAAATTAGCTGCCATAAACGAGCCACGGTGGCCGTCGCCCGTACAATTGAATCGCCCGATGATCTACAACCTTGTCAACGTTTCCACGGTGAATCTATAGCGGTTGCAGTTCGGCCCCTCTCTATCCGCAAAGATTTCCGCACGCGTATCCGCATTTCCACGCCGGCTGGAAATGCAAAGTCCCTTCATTTAAATACATCTGCATGCCAAGCACACGCGTTCGCGCCGAAAATAAAGATATCGCCGATTGCAGTTCCTACGCGTGCATCGCGCGTTCCTGAAGGAGTTCCGTCGAGGGTCGACTCGATCCGTGCTGTCCACGAAGGCCGAAACGACGCCTCTCCAGTCAATTTGTTATCAGGGACGGCTCGACGTCTGTAGAAAGTTCAATAACGCCGCGATCGATGTCGGCTTACAGCTTGTATTTTTTTTTAAGCAGGAGGCTATGAATAAAATTCTTCCTCGCCGCCGATAGCGCGCAGGTGATTGTTCAACTTTAAATCAAGGATTCGCATTCGGCTCGGAATAATAAGTCGCGACAGCGGAGGGTATAAAATTGCGCGACCGAGGCGATGGGAAACTACGGTCATCAAAGGTGCAGCGATTTTTATACGAGGTCGCCCCGTGGCACGGAAGTGCAGTGCATTTTCGTGACTACGCCGACTCTTCGTTTAATCGCGGAGAAATTGCAAAGTTAAATAAACATCGGTTCACCCTCTCGCGGAGGTGGTGGGCGGCGAAAGGGGGTGGGCGATGGAATGTCGCGGGGGACGTTCAGAAAATGCTAAGTCCCCGAAGGGGGGCTTTGTTCCGCGGAGGAAATGAATAGCGAGGGAAGATGAAACGGCGGCAGCCGTTTCTCCCGGTGCTCTTCCAACGGAGGAAAGGGACGGTGGTTCGAGGGGGTGGTTTTGCACGCATAGATTCGACTGCGGCCGCGGTGACGCTAAGAATAACGAACGAGGACGAGGGCAAGAGCGAGGTTGTAACCTGGCACCGGCTTGCGTTGGCGCCTCGTTATTATCGTTCCTATCTTTGCCGCGTATACCGGGTCTGTTTGAATATCTTTCCGAACGGTTGAACGTTTCACCGCGTTTTTCCCCGCCGTGGAAAATTCACGCGAGCTAACACAGCCGCGTTTTACTTTTCCAAACTTCCCGCCGGGAGATCGCCTTTGGAATTATTCTCGAAATTTATTACAAAATTAAATTTATTATTATTATTAATGCCCATTTGTACAAATGTACATATAGGTAATCTGTCGCAGAATACAAAAGAATAGAACAAACAAAGTTTAAATATAGCAAGGTACAGAAATAAAAAAATTATTCTTGATTATAAAATTAAATTTATTATAAAAATTATTCTCTTTTTCGTTGCCCCGAGGGCGAATAGTTACCCCCCTCCCTCCGATTCTTCGGTTACAAATTTTCAACGTGGGAATAGTGTCCACCTATCCAGCGTTTCACGAAATATCCGGCCCATAAGACGATTCACCTTTCGTATAGTACAGTATATTTTCGGATCTGTTTCTTGATTATTCTGATAGGTGTTTTCGGGGAATCACCAGGTCGACCAATCCGTTTGTAACTAGATTCCAGTGATAAGAATGGTACTTCGGTAATTGTTGAAAGCGGGATTATTGCGGCGCACAATGGAACGTGGATTGGGTATTGTGTATCGGCGTGCCTGGTCTATCGAGGCACATTAACGTGCCGTGATAAATCTACTTTCCGTCTTCGTCGCTTCGAATTGAAAGGACTCGAGGGGTCCCTCGAACGATTCAACGAACGAGACGAGGAAATATCACGATTCACCGTGGCCTGTATTTTTTTTTCCTCGCCGGGCAGTCGGGAGGGGGAAAAGCATGCCGACCATGGCCGCCGAGCGGCTACAGAAATAGTCAGGGTAATGAAACATTAATGTGGAAATACGGCACGAACGTAAGCGACCGGATAAACAATTATAGTTCCGTCTGTCGCGTGACGCATTAATTTAACGGGGGCGAATAAGAAACACCGGAAACGCATACGAAAATGTTAATTGCACATCAGGCGTGCGATGGAAAGTCAGTGATTAAGCGTGATACGCGGTCAGACCGATGCAACGGTTTGTTTTCCTTTTATCGAACGCGTTGCAATTTGCCTTTCAGATATTGATGGTCTTATAAACGCGCCAACGAAATTCGTTGTACACCGTCGAACGCTTTCCTCTCGCCGCCTCGAACCTCGCGATTTGTGCAGAAGATCTATTTCCCTCGCTCTCATTCTGCATGACAAAACGTTTTTAGCACTTCGTAACAACGTTACCAGCAGAATTCCGCAACAGTCGAGCGATCATTGTAAAATTAGAAACACGATACCGCCACCCCTCTTCCCTCCGCTCTCACCAGCTGAAAGAATACCGTTTCATTGAATTCGAGTGCACAGTTGAATGGTTCGACAGAGGGGCGAAATCATCGGTGGAAATTAATTCGCGTGTCGGAAAGCGGGAGAAAAAAATTCGCACACAGCTTCCGCCCAGCTACGTTGTCTGCGAAAATATTGCCGAGCTCATCGGTGTTGGGAAACGAGGCAGGAGTGTTCGCGCATGTCGCAGAAACAGGCGTGCAGGTGTAAGTAAATATAGCAATGAGAAGCTTATGCATCTGACCTGGGGCCGCAGTTTGTTCATCCCTGGTATAGTCGCGGCGCAGGTTCAGTGCAGGTACTGTAATATCAGGTGCAGCGGTGTTCGTACGCCGGCACGCGTAGGGGTCGAGAATGCGAGACGCGGAGGGGGGGAAGACAGAGAAAGGGGAGGAAACGAGGGGTGAGATAGAGATAGGGGCAGAGGGAGAGAGAACGGCGCAGCGAACCCCTAACACTTCCCCGCGCCGATTCACGGCAATGCGGTACTCCTATCTATGTTTAATAGACTGCATAGGCGGCGGTAGCAGCACGTTGACGGTCGTTCCGGCGCACCGCCACTGGAACTTCTCCTTTTTCCACGGATCGACTCGCAAGGACGTTATCTGGCGGCGCTTTCGCCCCAAATTGCCGGCAATCGTCCCTACGGCTCAGATCTGAATTTCTTGACCCTCGTTTGGGCGACCGGGATCATCGACAAGATCGAAGCTTTGCCGTTCGAAACATTTCGCGTACATTCTTTTTGCAGAACGCGCATTGACGTGAAAGTATCGAAATAATGGAGATCTCGAAACGGGCACACTGGTACCTGGTTGCCAACATCTAAATTGCTATTAACGACTGTCAGCTTCCACGTCTCCTCGAGCTGGCCAACCCCTTTAGAAATGTTTTCGTGCTTATATAAAATTCTTGCTTTCTATGGAACATCGGGGTGAACTCGGATAAGTGGCTGTTGGGGATGCAGCAAGGCCCTGGGGGAGACCGTGCCTTTGAAGACGGGAGTCTGCGAATATTTAAGGGCGTATTGATTTAACGGCTTGCATACATTTATAAACGTGGCTCTATATTGTATCAATAATTCCCCTAACGGCGTGCAAAAAATTCCGCCGCGGAGAGTATCCAAACACGAGAGTAGTACATCAAGTAGTATGAGTCGTCGCGTGTCAGACACCATTCCTCGGCCAGCTACGCCAATGCTGACATCGCAGAGGGTTCTGTAGTTTTCTTTAACGAATGCAGCGCTGATCCCGCGGAAGAAGAGGGACCCGTGGACGAATGGGGAGAACGTCAATTTTAATTTTCCGATTTTCACAAGATGGGAAAGCCTCGTTTCTCCCGCATTGGTTGAGCGGGTACTGTGCCCCCGTCTTCGTTCATCCTTTTACCGAACGACACGTGAACGAGTGGTAATAACAAGTTTTACAAGCCCCGGGTCTCCTGAAAGAGGAATGCATTCTCGAATTCCTTCGACATCCTGACTCGTCGCGGGCACAGTTACCCTGGGAACACGATACTCACCTGGACGTACCGCAGCCTTACACGACTGCAAACAGTTTGCTCTCCTAAATAATTCGCCGTTCGTCCAGGACGGTGTACGTGCCACGGTCTCGCAACTGGGTTTGCGCAAAAATACGATTTGGCGCAGCGTACAGAATTTCGAAAAATTGTTCGCCCGAGGTATCATTGCGGATCCGGCTGCCCTCGGGGAATAGAGTCGGACGAGAAGCGCGAGGATTCGCTCAAATTTCTCGAAGTTTCGTTTCAGTGGCCCGTTTGCGCGGCTTCGGAATTTTGTTGACAGCTGTTCAAGCCAATCGTCAATTTGGAAAACCGGTTACGATTTATAGAAACGACGCGCGGCAGGTCGATAAATATTTTATTCGATTGGTTACACAGTTCCCGTTACCATTTCTCGCCGGAGGAAATAATTGCTGACCTTAATCGCAAGAAATTTTGTAGTAACATATCACGGCGTATTAACGTCTGGCCGGAATGAATTTCGATATTTCGGCGCACGATTAGTAATTCTCGTAATCGAGCAAATTTTTCCCATCAATTTATACAATTCGCAGAATCGTTTCGCCGAATGATTTTTCCACGCTCGAGCCGAAGGTATGTGCAAGCGAACACGGTACGCCCGTAGACGCCGAGGCAATCTTCGCTCGAATAGGAACGTATAGAAACGTCGATTTGGATTTCGCAGGCTGGGGTGGGCGCACTCGATTATTGGGCAGAAAGTATTGAGAATTTTTCGGGTCAGAATAGGGCGCGGTGGCAAACACTTTTTCGCCCGCAAGAGCTCCTATGTAAGTCTCCCCGAGAAGAAATTCGGGCAGCGACGATACGGCCAGCTGCGTCCGTGCCAGCTTTCCTTCATGTGCAAAAAACGATTTTCATGCAAGAAAGCGAAGGAAAACTTTGAACGATACGACGGACTTTTCTCAAGCTTCGTATCTGCGTCACGCTTCTTGTACCTCGAACGCTAGACTTCGTATTCTTCTCTCTGCTCCTTGCTAATTTACCCTGAAGTCTCTCGCGAGGTATTTCGATCACCTTGGCCCCGTGTACGATTATCGCGGCCGTCTCGAACAGTCGTATCGATAAGATCAATACTTCAATACGCAGTCACACGCGGCGCTTTATTTCTCCGCAGAAAAGATTTATTCGAAAGCTATGACCGTAATAAAATTGGAACAGGTTCAAGGAGCATCCTCTCGTATCTATGCATAGACCGTGGATCGCGGTTCAATAACACGTGCATGTAATAACGTTCACGGCCGAGCAGTCATTCTCCCCGTGGCGCGTTCCATATTTCCCATTTCGATGCGATCCGACTTGGCCGCCGTCACGGGGCGGATTAATCGCGAACGCAAGATTCCAAGGCGTCCAGGTGTGAAAGAACGCTGAAACTGTTCGTGTCGGGTAACTAGGCGATACGCGACAGCGCGTCAATACTTGTTCCAACGATATCCACTTCTCGCCGCGCCGACTACGTCCCGCAAGAGCGAATATAAAAGCTATCGAGTGTCGATGTCGCATGCCGCGTTGTAGCTGGTCCAACTTTTCCATACGCATATACCGTGCTCGCCTATATTCGTGGCGTACGGGGCTGACCCGATCTTGTCGCATTTAAGTCACGGAATACTTGAGAATTTCGTTTCCATCTTCCAGTCGGCGGGCTCTCGCGTATCGATCCTACGCTCGCCACCCGTTGCGCTATAATCGAGAGAATTTTTTAAGGTGCGCTGCCTAGGACATGGAGAGCGTCTCACCTCGGATATTCCGTTGTCCCAAAAGTTTCTTCCGCTGTTTGACTGGTCGGTTTTATTGGGCAACGTTTAGTCAAACACTCAGTTGCTTTCTGGCTTTCCAATAGTGTAACCAGGGAAAGCGTTTGGATCTGATTTGGAATATTCTAGCCTCCCCATCCCTTGCTCTTCAAATCTTGCCTTTCCGATTATTACTTGTTTATTTCTTTAAAAAGTTCTATTCGTTGTAAAAATTGGAACTCTGTAAATGCGATAAATATCACGTTGATGAATATTTTGCAGCAACATAAAAGAAATGTTAAAACATGATATCATGATGCATGCGGGCGGATCAAGGAGAATGATGAAAAAGAACGTATCGTGCTTCATTTAAAAATATAGCACCCTTCGTGAAACTGTTTGCAGTTAATATCTAGTAAGAAGGCGAAGAAAACTTTTAGGACAACCTAATATATTGCTCACATTTTGCCTGCGATATTTCGCACTCCGAACCCGCGAATGAAAGACTTTGTTTATCCATGATTATTTATTCAGACAAAGATCTTGCGTTTCAAGCCAATTCTTGAGGACCTATGGAAGATCGAAGCGATGTTTGAGTCTCGTTGGAATTTTTAATGCGACCTCGAGAACCGGACGATCCGAGCGCCGGTGTAAATGCGACGCCGGCAAATCGAAGGGAAGAAATTTCACGCGGTGGGGTTGAAGTGTCACGCGAAGCAGTCGAGCGTCCGGATTGAGACGTCTCTCGGGTATCCGGCGTGTCGGCTATCGAGGAACGGGCGACAAAGTACTTTAAATGGATTTGAATGTGGACAGGCATCGGGGTTGCCGGACGCGTGGACAGGTTCGACAAACACCGGGGGCGTCTTGAATCCGATCGGGTTCGATTTCTCGCTGTTTAAACGGCGGCCACTTCTTTCCGCAGACGACGCCGTGGGATCCTCTTATTCAGCTCGATTTAACGAGCTTCCATCGATCGGCCTTAAACGCCGATCACATCGTTCTTTAACTGGCGCGTGCACGCGACCGAGTCGCACTTGCAATTAATTCTCAACGATGAGATGTCCATTCACTCGCGGCTCGTGCGGCGAAATGGAAATGGAATTTACGGCGGCCGACGCGGGACACCGTGACTCTGATAAATTATCACGGAAATCGAACGCCAGCGAATTATTTTGCGCGGCCGTTCGTCCGCGACCTGGTGCGCGACGAGGGATCCTCGGCCATGGATCTCGGTCGATTTCGAATATCGGTCGACTGTGAATGCTCGACGAGTTTCGAAGTCCAGACACGTTGGGAGTGGGCTAGATAATTCTGGATTGCCAGCGCGGAAATACTTGTATTAGAATCGTGGAAGCAATCACCTCTGGCTGCTTGCGGTGGTATTCAATTGAAACGCAACGGGCGTTGGGGACGACGAGTACGCTGATTGTGCACGGTCCCTATTACCGCATAGGCAGTCTGTTTGATTCGCCGACAAACGGAAACACGTTGCACCTCTTTCGCGTCTCCTCGGTCGCTGTCTCTGTAATAAAAATACCGGCGATTCGTTGGACATTCAAATTAGACCCGCTTGAATCTGAGACCTTTAAAACGGCGACGCTCAGGAACGCGTGCAGGAAAGGTCGATCGACTAGCGAGCTCGATAGTATCCCCGTATCGTGGATACATGCATGGTGGGCCAGACGAAGCGTTTCAAGCTGCTGTCTGAGAAACACCCTTTAACCCTTAGAGCACTACGGACGCATATATGCGTCCGGTGAAAGCGATCGATGTGGACTATGAGCGCATATATGCGTTTGGTGAAAGTCACCAGCAGAACGATGGACGCATATATGCGTTGGTCAATTGTTTGGGGTTTTGCAGGTAATAGTATTACAATTAACTTTAGGTGAGACAAATATATGTGTTTCTTGGCAGGGGCAGTAAAAAATAAATCAAGGCTACGCGACAATTATATTACCATCTATTTCTGATACCCTGCAAAATGTCGCGTAATACTGAAGAATATGTTACAAGAGACTGTATTCCGTCCACAGCGATTAATACTATTTTTATAGTTACTACTATTTTTACCAAGAGGTGTCGAAAGACACTTTTCCAATTTTGCCTTCAAATTATTCTCTAAGTATAATCATTTGTCCACAACTAATTTGTCGACTTTTAGTACAATAGCTGTTAAATTAATTCAGCGATATAATTTTCCTCCAGCTCATCCTGGTTCGAAAAACATGAGTTATCCTTTGACACCTTAAGGATTACATAACAAATTCTAATTTTAAATATCTTCTATTTTATTCTAAATATCAGCACCATTTTACTGCATCACATCAATCACAATCAGTTTAGAGAATCCCGATTTCTGTAGTAACGGAAAATACAGGTGTTGCTGCATAACTTTGCATTTAGTGTAGATCATTGCAGTGAATAATTCTACAACTTACACCCTAATCAAGTAATCTCTACCAAATATGCATCGATGTATCAATAAATATATTGCTCAATTTATCTATATTTAACTGAATGTGTCTTTTCACACCTTTTGGTCGAAATAGGTATACGCAAAATCGTGGTAAAATTAGCGCCAACTAATTTTTCTTTATCCGAATAAATCTGATGCAACTCGAGGCGTTCCCCTTGTACTCCCGGGTTAAAGAGTTGCGGGCGTATCGGACGAGTGTATCGAAAAGAGATAGAGAGGGTCTTCCGGACAGTTAGTCGGTTAGCAGCAGTTAGTTGGCGAAGTCTTGAGTTTAGGGCCGAGCCGTGAGAGCGGCGGAACCGTAGTCGGAAGCTTGGCGGGTTAATTCAATTACCCCCCCGCCGCCTTTCGTCCATTCTTCGGCCTTAACCTCCTGGAGTTTAGATCGTCCGCTGAGCGCCGCCAGCGCAGCGTTCCGGACGTCGAAGCTTGCCAAATCACTGTTCGAGCCAGACTCGAACCCTTCTAGACGTTATAATTTGCCACGTGTTGCTGGCGAGTCGGCGGTGCTCGCGTGTGACCCGGCCTCCGGGCTACACATTCGCACGCATCTTACTATTATCGGCTTCTTTCTCTCACCGATCACGGCAGCCCGCGACGCAAAATGCCTCGTCGACGGCCGGCGCCGTCGCGGCTACCACGGATCCCAAGGAGCACCCGTCACGAAGGCTGGTGATCCTTTTTCTCTCGAAGAGGTTCGTTCTCCTCCCGCCAGGAGCCACGATTATCTTGATCCTTATCGGCTAGTATATTCCCAGCCTCGCGTCCCAGGCTAGACGTTTTATTAAAAATTCATGCGGCTTTTCCCTTGTTAGAGGCGGCGACCATAATCGTGGGATAAGCCCGATAGAGTTTACCGGGTCGAGCAGCGTTGGAAGCGCCGGTTACTGTTGACTGAATAAATTTCGTGTTCGCCAGATTTAACAGGTGTAGACGCAGGTAGACGTCGACGTTCTACGCCTGTGCCGTTCAGGTATTCGCTCGGGGAGTTCGAAAATATTCTTCTTGGCTCGGGGAGAGGGTTATGGAAGCAACCTTTCAATTTTCGCCTTGGATCTGCTCCAAAATAGTAACGCGTAAACTGGCCGCGTATTAAATACCCGCCGGCTCTTTGATAGGACGGGTAACGCCTTTGATAACGAACGAGGCGCGGTAAAACGAATCACGCGTTTCAATCCATCGACGTTTCCTTCCAGCAGAAAATTCATTTCGCGCTCGTAATTCGTACCGACGAATCATTCGTTCCCATCGCTTCTGGATTCGTCAAATTTCACTCGCGATCTGCTTCACTCTCGACCCGATTTTTATTTATTTATTTACTTAACGGGTAGAGACCCTTTGTGTACAATGGTAACAATGATTAATGATTAACTTGTAATAAACAATCTCCGTTTAAATCTAAATGGTAGTCGTCATGCAGAGAGTTCATCTCCTGTTCGTATTAACCTGGACCATAAGGGCGTCAAGGATCGTCCCTTAACAGCTTGTATAATTCGCTTTTGAAAATTTTGTACACATTTCCTCGTATCGTCGGGCCAATAAATTTCAAGGAAGGAAGAAGAGTCGTCGGATTACTGGCGCGGTCGGTCGCGATTCGGAATGACGTTAAAGTCGACGGTTCCCGCGCGACATTCGATAATCGACGTACTGCGGGCGAACATTGGTTCGTGAACGTGGACGAGGCAGTCGCGTCGGTCGGGCCAGTAGGTAGCCCGTTGAAAGTCGATAAAGTCAGGGGAACGACAAGACGACTTTTATCGGTGACGCAGAAATAAGAGGTTCCCTTCCAAGGGCGTAACGGCATTTCCATCTACGTGGACGCGTGCGGCGTTCCTTTGAACCTGCACGGCGTCCTGGCGTCCAGCGTGGCGTTCAGGGAGAATTGTGCGCGTTGAAACGTTGCCAAAGCGAAATTGCTTCGAGGACGACCGTGAACGTCACCCTTGCCAAATTCGACCACAGAACGCCGCGTCTACTGCGCTATAAATCGGCCAATTGAAAGCTCAAACGTTCTTCTTCCACTCTTTTTTCGCCCGCCGTTCGAACAGCTTCCGGAAACTCGGGGCATCCGGTGCCCCTCGAAACTTTCCAGCGTCTTTGGAAAACGTGTTCTGCCCTGCCCAGGCGACGCTCGCGGCAGTCGTTCCGTTGCTCCGGGTCTCCGGGGACGAAGACGTTCCAGAATTGGTCGACTACCGATGGCTCCCAGGGAGGCCACCCTCGTCGATCGCTCGATCCTCTCCTCGACGAGCTGACGAGATTTTAATCCGATATCGCGGCTTGCTTTTGTTTTCTCCGGTCGGCTGGCTCTCGCGGCGAACGTCGCGGATAGACGAACGAGAAAAGTTTCCAAGTTATTGTCGTCGAAAGATGTCCGTCTTTCAGCGGAACTCTTCTTTTATTTCCTTCGCGTGCTCGCGCCGTTCCGTCATCGTCCAGTTCGTTATATAACTCGAGATGATCGATCAGATCGTTGGATGCCGGTATGTTCGACGGCGGCTGACAAGTTGTTTCCTCCACCCGTTGCTCGGCGCGGAATTTTCTGCGGAAAGTTGCCGACAAATTTTCCGGCACACGGAATTATACGTTCGGCAAGTCTGCAGGGAAAAACGCACCGCGGTTGATAACATCGTTGATAGCATCGCGTGCCCGGAAGTTGCCGTTTCAAAGACCGATCGAATCAGCCAGGTGGACACGAAACGTGTGCAATCAACGTGTCCTGCGCATCCATGAAACGTATAATAGGATCATTGGCTCTGAATTATAGTAATTCAAGTGGCAGCCGGCTCTATGCATACCGTACATGCCCGCGCCCGACCCGTCGCGAATTTTAACCCCTTTTCGAGCCAGCCCGTCCTAATCCGGTTAAGTTGGCGCGTCGGCCCCGTTGACGTTAACGAAGCAATAATACGACGATTATGGAAATCAGCGTAGCCTTTCGGGCCGCGTTCAACTCTCCGCGTGCAATTACTTCACGTCTCGCGTTCGCCCGGAAAACTCGAACGCGACAAACACGGTAACGTTTTCATCCCCGTCCGCTGAGCAGCCGCTTAATTTTCAGGAACGTCAGCCATCAACTCGATGGGGCCCGCAGAATTCTTCGAGGACTCGAAAGAACGTTCAGCCGGGGAATAGTATAAAATCGACGGGATTTGATCGCCGCTTAATCGTGCAGCAACGAAGCAGATATTGCGGTTTCATTGTCCCCGTTGTCGACTAAGTCGCGAGAAGTTCCCCGGGGAGGTCTGCTGCTATTAACTCGATTTCGCCTTTGCGGGCTACATGCGACATGCAGATGCGCCGCGCGATGCACTCTGCCGTCGCTGCGTCGCGGCGCGTCGCGTCGCGTCGGCCGAACCTGCTCGCAGCTCATGCGAAACCGTCTCCCCTTTGTAATGCGACCGAAGGCACGCGGCTTTCGATTATTTTAAACAGGGAAATCAGTTTTGTCGCGGCGAGGGGAAACGTCTTGGGAGATCGAGGTACTGCTTTGTCGATAAAATTCATGGAGATTTAATATAAATTTATTACAATTTATTACAATTTATTGCAATTTATTGCAATTTATTGCAATTAGGCGCTGTGTACTAGTATTGAACGACGTCTTTGAAGCGACAGACTCTCATTCCTACATTTCCTTTAACAAGTGTTTCATTTTCTGGATAAAATATAGCAAAATACCGGATCGCTACTCTTTGAACGTTATTGCGTTGAATCGCGTTTCGTGAACTTTACACAAAGTACTTACGGTGCTTTGAAGCTCGCCGATGGTATACGATTTTCCTTGTGCCCCTTCGTAGCGCGGGGATCATTCGAACGGTCTCGCAATAATTTTCACACCCTTGTAGATACAGACCGATTAGTTACGCGACAAGAGCTTCGAAATCCCCTTTCTCAGAATTCGTCCGTTTTTGTTTTCCCTCGGTTTACATACGCGTGGCGCTAGATACTCCTCGAGGAGTGCTGTGCATTCAGGCGGGATCGTTGCTGGCGGCTTTGATCTTCGCCAACATTTTCAAGATCGTAGTTGAACGTCTAAAATAAGATATATCTTGACGGCGCTGTCAACGAGGCTTCCCTTTAAGGCAGCTTCCGCAGTAACGGTCTCGTTGACACCGCCTCGTATAAATAGCACTGCTCGCAATTTATAATAGCGCACTGCAGAAAACGGGTTCTTTTTTACTCTCACGGCATTCCGCTGCCCCTACGCGACCCGGCGATGCGATTAAAAATACTGTTTAAGTATAAAATCGTGCGGGGAATAAAGTTCGCAAACCACCTCTCGTTCGCGAACTTTTCCGCGATCGTGTTTCTCGTGCTCCTTCGTCCCGTTTAAATTCCACCCTCGTAACGTTGCCGTTTGTTTCAATTTTGAGCGGTCGCTCGAGTGGTTTGTTGGCCCAGTGGTTCCGCAGAGGAAGTTTTTGGTCGGGCCTGCTTCTGCAAACGTGCTGTACACAAGCGCAATGTATGTATAGACGGTTGTAGAGGCCGTCGGCGTCATTTATCTGCGCACATTTAATCTTGGAAATATCGTTACGGAAATTGGTATCGAGCTTGTCGGACCCAATAATTGGATGAATACCTACTTCCGGCACCTGGCTACAAGTATCGACAAGGTCTCCCATCGGATCGCCCGCCTCACGCCGCGTTTCGCCATTGCTACCTATCGTCCCGGTGAAAATATCCCGACGACCAAACGATACCGACAATGAGCATCCTTTGATGATAGACACAGCGGACGCGACATTTTCATTCCGCGTTCCACGCGAGTGTAGCAGAGCGTTAATCGATCTTTATTCTTGTCTGCACAATCACCGTATTGTGGCCCGCGATGAAGTGTTGCTTTAACAAATGGCTCCGATCTGCGAGTGCAAAGGGCGAGGGCGAACGGTATTGAAACGAGCCTAGGCAATGCTCGTTAGAAGCGGTGTTACTATTTCACGCCGCGGCCGTAATTAGTAAACAGAGTTATAAATAGCCAGCAATTTACCTTCGAGTATCGATATAGTCGGTTCACTTTGAGGGAGGCGTTGGAATTGTAATTGACAAGACTGTTACCATCGAGGAATTGTCAGGATAGTGCGAACGCACCTGTTCTCTTCTTCCAACGCGCTAGCCTGAAGAATTTACTTCGCGGAAGTGTACGCACAAATGTTTACTAAACTTGTGCATAAAGCAACTTTCAAGCTTTGAACAGTTTGTGAGCCATGTGCTTTGAATGAAAGTTGCACAATTCCGGGCCGCGTTTATTGAACCTCTTACTTATAGCACATTTTATTGTCGATATCCTGCAGGTTTTCTGGCGGAATGTAATATTTAGCTTGAAAGTTATCGCGGTCATTTATAGCGTTCCGTTATATCCACTCAGTAAAGGAGACGTTTATTGGGCAGTGAACTGTTACGGTTTCGTGGCGGAGTCGGCAAAGAAACGCGACGAATAAAGCCGTCCAAGGGATGAAACGTGGCGGGGGGGAGGGTGAGCTGGAAACCCAAAGGGCCGCCTAAATTTAACTCATCGTCGTTGACAATCGAAGGTCGCTTAAATCTGAGCGGAATAGAATTAAGCACCACGCGTCCCAGAAACATCGCCACGTTCCCGACCTTCACGACGATCGCCAACGTTAGTTTTTACTGCGACCATCTCGCGCCAACGAGTCTCGAAAATTTCTCTAACTGCCGCACGGGGTCAAAGTTGCGAACGTTGAAGCAAGTCGGTCAGCAGCTGCTGAACTCTTCGTGACGTTCGTCTCGTTTCGCTGTCCTCCGGGCGAAATTGTTTGGCGACAATTTTTCCGCAGGCTCGCGTCGACATTCGTGGCGTGAAATAAAGGGGCAATTTCCTGGAGAGTTGTTCGCACGAAACGTATCGCTGTTCCGGCACTCGGCGAAATTCTGGCCCCGACGCCGGTCGAGCCAGCAAACTGAATGTATCGCATCGAAGAGATTACGTTCATTCATGATTTTCGCGACGAATCGATGGAACGTGCGCTCCGCACGGACGCCAGGTTTCAAGCGTAGGGATGAAACGAGAGCGCCAGCGCAATCGTACTATGCGGACCTCGGACAGAGCGTCCCAGAAATCTCTACGAAATTAGCCTACTTCGCTTAAAGACAACCTTCTTCTTCGTCGAATACACGATAGGCTTTTTTGTGCCGAGAATTATTCGATTAAAAATTGATACTGCTACAGCTTGGCTCTTGGCACTTCGCTTTGTCCATTCTTTTATTCTCCTCATTTTTGTATCCGGCTGCATTTCGCTTTTCTGTATCGTATTAATCAAGTGCCACTGGGAGCAAGAGAAAGGAAATTGAATGAAAAATTCGCTTTCTATTTCATTTAACAGTAAACGTACCGGTATTTTACACATACCTATTCTTACCATAAGGGGTCATTTGACCTCTTATTAAATAAAAGTATACTAAGTAAACTAAATATACTTTTTTCTTAATTTTAAGTAATTTTTGAAAGGTGTCATTTGACCCTGCTTGGCACGTTTAGTGTTAATGTCATTCAATGCGCGTTTCCTGACGGAATAATTCGAATCATGGAATTTACAGTATTAATCAAATGCGAACGTAACTCAAGAATAAATTGTCCTGCATATTCATCCCGCGTATCAAGAGAACGCCATACTATTTTCTTATCGGCCGTCATCTGCCAAGTTTAAGGCACAACGCGTATTCCAATAACAGTCGCCGAGGGGAGAATCGTGGCGCAAGGCAGCCGCAGTAGTATGAGTCCACTTATCGCACGGCGCGACGCATCGTGGTTGGAAGTAGTACACGTGTGCGGTATCGGGATTCGCGCTGGTGGAGCCATCTGTTGGTGTGAACCGAGAACCGACCGAAATATCTAGCTCTCGATACGTTTGGTAAACTAATCGCCGTCCGTGATTCTGTATTATCCTCACAGAGGAGCGTGACCACCCTCAACGTTCCCTCTTCCTACCCCCTTAGCCATAGGCTTTCCCTTTCGCACGCGACAGCCGAAAATAAGTCGCGGATCCCAGGAAATTGTCTTCTGAACAAATGTTTCGAGGAAGAGGCACGATTAGAAAAATACTCGCATACTTCTGCTCGTGTTCGTTTTGCCCGATCGACGAATCGATGGTTGCGCGCCAACATCCCTTGTTTTCTAGCCAACGCTGAACGCGGCATTAAAGCGGATCGATACACGGTTATTTATTTACGAGTTTTCGAGGATGCTTTCGAACGATGTTGGTCATTTTTTCAATTTCATCCAGCCACGTCCATCGACTATGGTGGCTATTTTTACCCGCCGGCGTATGACTGCGGCGAGTCACCGAGATATTTGTTGGCACGGAACGGGGGGCGTTTTTTTAAAGCCGCGTGGTGCGCGATGTAAAGGTTTCCCGGTTTCCATGGCCACCTGGAAAGCGTTGCTCGACGTTATCGAAACGCATCGACAAGTCTGCGCCACGTTTCCACCCTCAAAGGTATCATCGATGATATCAAACAGAAAGAAAAACAAACGGAACGCGTCTTTATCAATGTCGGCCGGTGCTAAATGACAATCTTTCGCATTCTTGCAACGCGGGAAAGGTTCGATTCGACTTGAAAGTTGCGCGATTGATCGATTTCGACAAGGGTCACACGCGTACCACGCAGAAGCGTGACTACGTTCCAGCGGAATCGTCGTCTCGCTCGCCTTTAATTGGCTCCGGCACACGTGCTTTGCTTTCTTAAAATTAGACTGAAATGCGAGTGGCAATTGACATGCCGGGGAGAGCCCAATTACCGCCGGACAAAGACGTAAAGGCCTTTAAAAAGAACGTGGACAATTTGTGCCGGAAACGGGTTGACCTTTCCGTTAAACCGTGCGTTCCTCCATTGCCACCTGGGATTCGAGATCCTGCGATCCCATCGAGCACAGATCGACGCTACAACGACATACTGTTCGCCGATTATTTTACCTCGGCATTTCATCCCTCGTTTCGAAAACGTAATTCCTTCTCCGCTGCTTTTAAATCGCCCAACAGTTCCACGGTCGTTTGGACAATACTTACCAATAAAGGATCGTTACCACCGACTTTGCAAACATGAGCACCGATTAATTGATAAGTTGGTCGCGACGAACGACCCGCCCTTCGACTACGATGCCCCTGCAGATTCGAAGGGAAATTGTGTAAGAGCCATCTCGTATTTCACCGTCGACGGATCTGAAAAGGAATTCATCCTCGGATCGCCGCACCGGGCGGAAGGATTTTCAATGACGTTCCATCGCGGCTGAACGCGCTGTGCCGGAGTCTGTACGCGACCCGCCACGGGTAACCCCGATTCGCCAGGGAAAGAAGGTCGCCGCGTAAAGTTCGCAAACTTCTCATCTTGGACGTTTATACCGGCTAGAAAGGACGGGACAGAAATAGCCACGTCTTTTAAGGTCGCGATGAACGACCTCACCGGCTTAAATTCCCTTGGCCGGAAGTTTCTAAGCGGCGAAAGACCGACGGGATCATCGATCTTCTACGGGGGGAGGGTTAGAGATCGAGGGAGAGAATGCGAGAGGAAGAGCACGTTAGACATTATCGTTCGGGCGGAACGTTCGAGAGACCAAGCACGTAATTCCAGAAACGAGCGAGACCATCCGCTACTGGTTGATGGCCTCATATAGGATGATAATAATTCATTCGCTAATAATTTCCTCGCTCGCGATATTGGGCCCGCGATTAGCAGAAACGATCGCGAGCTACAAGACAATTTTAAGTTTTGCGGTAATGGTGGATATTTTAAAATATATTAGCGGACGGGGCCAGGTACGTTGGCGCCTTTGAGTTTATGGTACGGTCTCGAGGTTTGACGAGGCAGTTGTATGATAAGCACGGTGTGAATGAGGAGTGTTAGAAGAAACGTGGAATGTGGATCGAGTGAATGTTTAGCTGGAGGAAAGATTGAATGGTTTCGGGGAATGCACGTGGAGTCTTTGGTGCAGGTGACCCGTGGTCGAACTGTGACAGGTGGCAAGGGTGTGAATCCTAAATGAGTGTGCGCAAATGAGAGATAGAATGAAAGGAACATTGTGAGTGAAAGAATATATGGAGTGGCAATGCGTGCGCGAAGCAGAATAGTTGGAGAGGTGAAGCAGAACAGAGAGAAGCGTAGATTTGTGAGAAAGTAGTGTCGAGTCGTGTGAGAATCATTGTCGAGATAGTTGTCGTGCGTCGACCTTTTATATTACTAAAGTTGTTAATGTTTGAAAGAAATCGAAGTCCTACTACCCTACCTGCTCTCTGTTTTTATTCACAAAGAAGTTTACCAAAAAAAACTTGTACTGTTTTGAAGATTATCTGGCGTTTAAGAAATGTTTGTCGGTCGATGATTCCGCCTGTTCTTTTTCGCATTGCTGCTTCGTCCAGAGTGGCACATCGTTCGACAAAGCAGATACCGTGGCGTAATCAATATGAAGTTTGGCGACGCTGTGCGAGCGAAATCGTTGTAGCATGCGTACATCTTTGTCCCCGACGTGTTTGAAGAATTTAGGGCCGGCGAGGCTGCGGCAGCTTTGAAATATTCAGGCGGAAGACTCCAAAGCCGGTAAATTAATGCTGAACGCGCGAATCTGCTCTGTCGTCTAGTGTGTCAAAGGCTAACTAAATATAGTTCGTAATTCGAAATCGTTCGGCGCTCAGAGGCGAACAGCTTCGACGTTCACGGCAAGCTGTGTGAAATTTATATTTATCCGTTATATCGTTACACGCTCCGTTCGTTTCTGCCGCTTTGCTTCGACTTATAGATCGGCCAACGAATCGCTGGATGCGCGTGCGTACGTGACAAACGCAAAGGGGTAGCAATTCTGTATTCCACTGGGATGTGCGTTCGCTTGGAAAACATTTTGCAAATCCTCCCTATCGGCGAGGGCCTCCGGGATTATTAACGTTTAATCCGCGGTCACGAGGAGCATCGAGCAGTGTACTTTAATTCAAACGTGGAAATCTATTTTTTTGGGGAATTCGAACACCACTTCGACGCGCACCCCCGCGAAGGGCCTTCCGTTTTTCACGCACGCTAAATATTAGAACGTTCCATAAGTTCGTGCCGCGGATGCATCTATAGTACGACTCTATACTTTGATAAGGAATTTTGTATTTTGAGTTTCTTCCAGCCAACTTTAATTCGGACAATTACTGTGCCCAGATGGATAAATCGAAAGGAGCAATAAGAATGAAACGTCCGAAACGCGTGAATCGGTACAATGTGTTTTTCAACGCAATAATGCAAGTCCACGTGTGGCACAAAAGGTGGAACAAAAATTACGTGAATTTGGTTGGCAAATTTTATTACACCCACCATATTCTCCAGATATCGGATTACCACTTATTCCGGTAAATGCAACAATTTTTTTAGCCGGAAGAACCACAGAAATTTTATACTGACGGTATAGTGACTTTACCAAAAAGGAAGAAGCTGTGGGACGAGAGGGTGATTACGTTTTTTCATAAACTTGAAAGGCGTGTTTCATACATTAATTTAAATAGCAAAACAAAAAGTGGCACGAACTTACGGGACGACCTAATATCATTGCTTCCCTCCGTGTTCATTAATTCCTCCAATATCCCCATCGGCGAAAGAAGAATTAATAAACGCCCTCGCAGTTCACCGCGTTCCAGTGAAAGGGAACGTGCACCTGGACTAGCGTCGAATCAATCAGTAGAATCGGTCTTTATCAGCGAAACGAACCCGCGGCCGCGGTTGCCGGGGGTTCTCGATAGATGGCGGCTCGCAGCAGCACAAGATGCATCGGGTGCACGTGCATCCGTGTTCCACCCTCGTTCGTCCTGTACCACCCCTTCGTCGGCCGATCCACCAGCGAATCCCACCAACGACGTCCCACCAGTGACGTCAAGACGCATTGCGACATATCCCTCTGCACCGCTTTCAGGCTCTGGCCTGCGCTCGTCTCGCATTCGCTTTGCTCGCTTCGTGTCTATTCCCGATAAACAATCGACGGGCACTTCTTTTTTCCCCTCGTCGCGCTCGAGTGTTTGAGTACCCGATCGCCGAGCACCGGCTCCGCGGATGCGGTCGATTCGATGGATCCTCTTCTTCCACCCCTTGCACATTTCGCATTCGAGGGAACGTTCCGTCGACGATCGAGAATCCGACGCCGCTCGCAGTTCTACGAAATTCTCCGCGGGCTGGAGAATTCGTTCGGACGGAAACGGCGACGACAGCGTCGCCGGGTACTCCGGGAATCTTTTATTAGCGGGGGGCAATTTGGCCAGGAACGGTTGCGTTTCTAAACCGTGTCAGAGAAGCGTTAAGTGGGGTAGAATTTCGAAGCGCTACGCCGGCCGAGAGTGTATTCTTGCTTTATTCATTGTAGTTGCGAGCGCGGGGTCAGTCGCGACAAAGGGGAAGAAGCGAGGGATGGGATTCGTCAAGGAAAGTAGGTAACGCGCCAGCAGGAGTTGCTTTGCGAACGAGAGCTTAACAACGGACGAGTTTTCTGCTCCGGCTGCTTTCCACTTTCCGGCACCACGGTTGCGTACCGTGGTTTCATTCAATGTATTCCCGTTTCGATGCCCCTTCCTCCCTTTCTGCGGGGTTGCACCGGGGCGACGTCGGTGCACGCGCACCTGGACACCCGTGTCCTAGGCAAACTTTCGAAGATTGCGAGAGCTCCAGTCCGCGACGAAACCGATTCGACTGCTCTCGATTTAGCGAATTTCGAGAGTTGGGCCCATGAATTCTTTTACGACGGCGCGGCAGTAATGGTTTTTTTATGACAAGCAACATTTACGTCTGCGCTGCTGTACTAAAGAGTTAAATATAGCGCGCTGTACCGGTGTCTCAAAACTGAAGATGTCTGGAACGAGCGAAACGACGTTCGGCAAATAAACTGCTTCCGCAGGGGCGATAAATTTGCGGACGCTTCTGAATGTAACGACTGTCGTCGCAGTGGAACTGCAGCAAGAAAGCGTTTTTTATCTATAAGCGCGTCTTAATTAAATGTCCGGGGAAAGGGACAAAGCAAAGCTTCGTTCGACGATAAATTTAATCAAAGCGCAATCGGGACAAACCTTTCGCGCACCCTCTGGGATCCGGGGGACACCGTGAAACGAATTTCCCCGTTGTGAAGCTAATTGTAAAACGTCCGACGAAGCTGACAGGGAATTACACGAGCGGACGACGGGACGCGTTAACCGTTTCGACAGGTGTATCGACTTGTTAATAAAGTTTGCGCGACGAGGGGCCAGCGCAAAGACGATCGCTGCAACAGGCATCCTCTTACAAGGGTATATGTGTGGGGAAAGTGAGAATTAAGAACGGGATTGATTTATTAATTATTGCACCACACTAAATGTTTAACGCAAATGTTCCGTTATCGCTTCGTTATCGCTTCGTTTAAACCGTTCATCTCGTATCCAAGCTCAAAACTCATCTCTCTTCACACGTTTCCACAAACAGCCAACACTATCAGCCAACATTATCATATCCTACATATGCATCGTCGTTTCAAAGGTGTTTGCGTATTTGGTGGAAATATATTAAAGCGTTTGGTTGCAAATCTTTATTTTTATATCGTCCCAACGAGCGTCTTCTTTTTAGCAGATGAATAATTTGCCATCAAACTGAGACAACGAATCGAATTTGTAAAGGGTCGCCGATATGTTCGTCCCAATAATTAGTATTAACCCGTTTTCAATAGAATTTTAAAACATCTAAAGCCACATTATTTTCATAAAATACGTTGTTATATTAGAAACCACGTTTACTGAACACAAATATATATGCTTCGCCGAGTATTATCTTAAACACTATTGTAAGAGTACATGTGAAGAATTCTAAACGTAAGATAATCGAGTCAAACTACTCGCCGGTATTTGCCTACTTAGAAATATGCACGCAAAAGAAAACTGCGACATCGAATTTTCGTCAGAATCGTAAAGGAATACGCAATGCCTTTCGAAGTGGCCCGATACACGTATCGTCCCTCGATCCCCAATTGTCACTCTCCGGCTGTACCCGGTCCAGTGTCGACGGCTATCGTTTATCGAATGAAACGGGTGTCAGCCCCTTTTTCACGCGGCGAGTCGTTCAACACGGCCAATGACGACGAGTTGTCGATTACAGGGAACAATTGGCGATGCGGTACGTCCACGGCGGAAGCAATTATTCGGCGGGACGGAGGTGCGCGAATTGGCCGAGCGAATTGGCCACGCGAAACAGCGCCGAGGAACCGGCGTTTTTTCACAAACAAACGAAAAGTTTCGAGGCGGCTGTGCCGGTTTTCGCAGTGCGGCCCCACAGCCTGATCGATCTCCGCGACGACTGCATTCTGTTAACGTCATTGCGCGCACCCGGGGAAATTTCGGTCCCCGGCTGCGAGGGAGCTTGCAGTGGACCGCGGGCAAGCCGATAGTCCGACCGGTGGTGGCGATCGAGTGCCATTTGGATCGACCAGCACGCAAACGGCGACGCGTCCCTGCGTCAGGGTATGGGAATCGCCTTGGAATTCGGCACGCGGGGAATGCGCAGAATGGAACGTCCAGCAGGCTCGGTTCCGATGCTCGCGTGTCCCCGCAAGCTGGCTTAATTACAGGCCCGCCATTAACGATTATATGGTATCGAGAGCTGGACGGTTATCCGACAGGTTGTTAGGAATGCAGCGAATAATTGGCAATTATTGTTGGGGATTATACAGTGGGATCTTGGTATACGTCCGTTTTGGAATAAGTCCAAGTTGATGTACGTCCCGTTTGGACGGAGACAATTTTTTGTTTGGTGTACGACTCGCGTGCGTCAAAGTAAACGCCAACCTGATGATCCTCGACCCGGTTGGAGTAGGGAAAAGAGACGGGGAAGAGAAAATGAGAGTTTGTTAAAATTTCATTTATTTCATCTAGTGGTTTCTGTATTTATAATATGTGTTTTAGTATTAAACAGTGGTAACATTATTTTATTCAAACCCATTAGTGTATTAGGTTGTCTCAAAAGTTTTTTTCGTTGTTTGACTGCTCGGTTTCAATGGGCAACGTTTAGACAAACGCACTGACCGATCCATTTTTCGTTTATGTTAGGGCACTCAGTTGCTTTCTGGCTTTCCAATAGTGTAATATCGTTTGAATCGATAGTCTCACTGCCGTTTCGCGTGTATCGAAAGATGGAAATGCAGGGAAGGCGTTTGGATCTGATTTGGAATATCCTAGCCTCCCCCCTTTGCTCTTCAAATCTTGCCTTTCTGATTATAACTTGTTTATTTCTTTAAAAAGTTCTATAAAAAGTTCTATATAATTAAGTTATATATGTTGATGAATATTTTGCAGCAACATAAAAGAAATGTTAAAACATGATATCATGGTGCATCCGGACGGATCAAGGAGAATGATGAAAAAGAACGTATCGTGCATCATTTAAAAATATTGCACTCTTTGTTGCAAACTGTTTGCAGTTAATATCTAGTAAGAAGGCGGAAAAAACTTTTGGGACCACCTAATATAATATGCCAATGGCAATAGGATTTTTCTTCATGGAAACGGATTAACCATTTTGCCTTTATATGTATATTTCTTATGGGAAAAATTCGTTTGGTATACATCCTCTGCGGTATAAGTCCAAGGATCTGGGGCGGATTAAGGACTCGTACTTTGAACTGGCTATTTTAAGGTGTTTTTTTTGGTACTTGGCTGTTTCCCTCATCCCGAGCGGGATGTTTAATATTCTGCTTTCATTTCCGGCCAAGTCTGGAATTGTTCTTCAATGTTGTGTGCTTAACAGGGAGGCTCGAAATGCGAGAGAACGGTTGTTTTTAATCTAACCCCAGAATAGTATGCATTATATTTGAGAAAGCTTAATCACGAGCACACCACGTTCCGCGATAAGGAATCATTTTATCTCGTATCGCCTAGTCGGCTTCGAATTCTAAAAGAGTGTTAAAAAAGAAGAAAAGAATTGTTCGCTAAATTCTCGTGGCTGTACCACAAATTTTACATCCACCTAGAATACTTTCCTTTTACAATCCTCGTCGTAACCCTTCGTAACAGCTTCACTATTCCTTTCCCATTTGCATGCGGCTGTCCCCGGTCACGACACTGAGGATCCTTAAAGTAAAACTGAGTCCGGGTCTGCATCTAATCGACGCAGAAAGCCTAATCAGCAATTAAAGCGCCGAGTTAGAGCACCCCGTCACGCTTAACGGGGTAACAGGCCACGTGTCTAACCCATTCACGGCCGTCCCTTATGAATCGCAAAACCTTGAAACCCGGCGGAATCGTATTCGTTTATCAATGGCGGTCGTGGCCACGCTTCGTCCTATCCTATTCGCCACGGGAAATATAGTCTCTGGCGTCTCGCCCGTTTCGTCTCGCCGTTCCCAGGCAAAGCATTACCTTCGTTTCCAAAATATACTGGCTCCCACACCGCCCACGCCGTGTCACATATTCAAATATTTCAGGAGCGTACCGCCGCGACGCCGACACCCTCCCCACGGATTCGAGCTTCACGGCTGAAAGCTTTGAAACTTGCGGCGACGCCATAAACCCCGTTGCGTTCGTCGTGACAAGCCACCGTTCCCGCGGCCGTCTGGAAATAGAACCGAGCGATTCCGAACGTTTATAAGCTCTCTATTAACCTGGAGCGACACCCTTTCAGGAAATTGGAAACGTTTCGTTTCAGCCGGGCCTGCGTTCGTCGCAGGGAAAGGTACAAAGGGCGAATCGGGGCGAATGATATTCACGGAGATTGCTTTTATCGAAGGGTTAATACTGGAGAGGATTTTTAATTATCCTCGGCCGGGTCCTCGCTTTGTTCCCGTAGATTGTCCCGGACGCTGATTCGTTCAATTTGAAGAAAGCACTAAGCAAGATCGAGCTCCCCCGAATCGTTCCGTGTCGTCGGGACGTTAAGGCTCGACGGCAGGTGAAATTTATAGGCCGTCGTCGCGAGCCCCGCTAGATACCCGCGTTGCTAAACTTCTATATTCCCCGGGCGGAAGATTAGCGGGGCCCGTTAAGATCTCTATCTGTCCATTAAAATCTCAGCCGTCTTGTAACGTACACGGTTTACGGCGGTGCATTGCAATTTCGAGGTCCCCGGGGAATATCGCGATGCGGCCGCGACAAAATATCTGCCAACGATTACCATTTTCCAGCGATCAAACGAATTTCATTGATTCATCTTGACGGTACTTTCCGAATCTGTGGAATCAATTCGCCAGTGATTTCATGGTTCGCGGGCACAAGTGATTCCTCGAGCGCGGTGCTCGACTTATTAAAAAGGGCACGATCGATGCGAACAAATATTTGCACGTTTGTTGAACGAACCTGCAAACGCATACACATGCGCTGCCTCGTTTGCAGATAATATTATATTAAATCGTATTACCTCCCTCGCTCGTTAGCATAAAACGATACTTGTCCATGATTGGCGTACCTACACCGTCCAGTTTGTTGCGTTTAATCAAGCGACGGACTGTGTGCAATGTAATAGGAAATAGTTGAATTATGATTTCACCCATTGGAGTGTTACGTCTTATCGAAAAATCGTTTAATCGGTCACTTTCGCCAGTCTTTATCGAGGAACACCTTGGGCAGCGCCGATTACTCGCGTCGCGCCGTGGCACACGATATTTTCGAGAGCTTGCTTGCTCTTTCCCCTCCTTTTCACGCATACTTGTAGTCGAATGGCCGAGGAGGACTTTGGACGTCCGTCGTGGTGTCGTTCTGTCCAGTGTCGAATGATTTCTTCGTTTCGATCGTGCTCCGTTTCGTTCGACGAGAGCAATAACGTTTCGCGTTTCGATTCGTATTTCGTCGTCGCATCGAGCAGTGCCGGCGGCTGTGCTTTGAAAAAATGGAGCACGGACAGGCTCGAAAGATCGAATATTTGCAATATCCACGTGGAGGGAAGCCCTTGATCGCGGACTAGAAAAGTGCGGTGCTGTTAGAGTGTCGAAAATTTGAATTACCAAAAAGTGAGTGACTCTTCAGTTATCGATAAGTATCATCTTGAACCCCGTTCGTGACACTGTATCCCTAACAAGTCGAGAAAAGATTCACCCTCGAAAATGATTAAGTAGATCGCTTTGCTTTCGCCTGTACACAATTTTCAAGCATTTCTTTCGCCGAGCAATAACGAAACGTGGCGCAAATATGGAGTTTTCCTTCCCCCAGGGGATTGTCCGGGAATATTTAACGGCGTCCCCGGCTGTTTTGTCGGTGAAGGGTGCACACGGCAACACGGTCCTCCGGATGTTGACTTAGCCGTTTTTCTAGCGCCGCTGGCTTGTAGTGAAAGTTGCGTTGATTTAGCAACGCGTGCGCTAAATGATTAATCACGATGCACGCTGGTGTGAGAGGGGCTTTCATCGGTGTGGGGATGTTACCGCGACGTCGACACAGATCTTTCGAGCGGAAGACGAGGTAACGACTAGCTTTCGCTTCCGCAAGGCGCTTTCTGTTCACACCCTAATGATATCACAGCGGAGCTTTGTGCGGATTTCAATGAAAATTGTGTGAATTTTCGTTCGATTAACTCCCCTTTGGTCTGGCGCGAGCAGAACCCTATTGGAAAGTGATCACACCTTTCCAGTGTGATCGATGGTGATACGGAGGCCGTTAAGGCGCAGGTAGATTATTTAGCAAGGTATTGGTTCGGTGCGCGACGCGTCTGCGATTTTGGAGAAATGGTGTCAGTGGATATCTTTGGCCGGAGACCGAAATCTCAGGGGCAGGTCTCTCCACAGCGCTTGACCTTTCAAACTATCAATGTAGTTTAAAGTTCGAGTAAATATAGAATATTAGGGAAGTTAGGATTCGTCGACGTCGTATCCGCTGCAACACCATTCTCGGGGAGCTTCTGCCATCTGACGCAAGCTCTAGCAAACGTATATGGGACGCGCACGTCCTTTGTCGATGCTAAGGCGAGCTACAAACAAATCCCAACTGCTCGGCAACAATTGAAACAACGTTTAACACTCATCTTCAAATGCATAGCACCCCATTTTCGAGCTTTCAACCCTTTAATTATCGATATTGGTTTACTGGAATTAATATGGCCAGTAATTTAATAGAGGAATAGTTGAAAGAAGGAAATGACAAAAGATAGAAAGTATGAGGAACAAAATCGAATGAAGCGCAGCATTTTCTGCAAGAAGTGTCTCTTTTCACTACTTGCTTTCTTTCCCTGGATTTCGCTTCTAAAAAAAGCCGCGGCTTCGCCTCGTACGGTGGATCCATACACGTCCATACATCCATACACTCGATGCGATGGAAGGAAATCTAAAAAAACAAGCGTATCGGACGTTCTTGCTATTCAAGATCGACCCATTGTCCCAGCACCCATTCGCGATATAAAATCGTCCCTGTTGTACCTTCGAGTGTACACGATGCATACCTCTCGACAAGGGGAATAAATTCAGTCAGCGTATGCGACGAAATTGATTGGATGGTTTGCGGTCAATTAAAGCCCCCCGTACACAAGCGGTAGTCGATGAGAGGATTGCTCTTGAAGACGAGCAGAACGTACTTGGATCGAACGCCAGCTGGTCGCGGTGTTTCATTCAGTTTCGCCTGGAATTTGGCAAATGACCTGGGCGATCTGGCAGCTGTCCTAGACAAGCTCGAGTACATCGTCGTTTTCGCGTAGTTTCGTCTCGATCGTTTCGGGAAATTACCTGCGTTTGTCAGGCACCTGAACGTTACGGAGCTCGTTAACGAAGTCGTTATACAGTCCAGGCTTTCGAATGCCCCCGACAATTCGACAGACTATCGACATGGTGATCTGTGTTGGATTGTTTCCACGTAAACGTGCCAGACTCGCTTCGGAAAGGCTTTTCGCAGGTTTATAATTAAGCTTTTCTGTTTGACAATAGGTCACCATTGCGGTGTTTCGACTGTACTTATAAATATTGTTGTACTATAAAAAGGAGAACCCTCGTAGGATTAATGTTAATCGCGTTCCCAGTACTTTTCTCTACCCCGATCTAATTTAATGGTCTTCCCCCAATTCAATCTGTTCCCGTGTCACCTGGAATTTCTGTGCTTCTGGGGTTGAACGCATTGATACGTGCGTGCTGGGGATTTTTAGACGACCCCTGTCGGCTCGAACAGAATCGTGAGCGGAAATTTAATGAACGCCGTTTAAGGGAAAATAGGGGCAACTGAACTGTACACTATTGACCCAGGTCGGGGATCGCCTGCTGGTAATCGCGATGTTTCCCCTCTCGTACACGATCTGAACGAACGTACCCATACATTTACTCTCCCTACGCATGCCACGTACCCCATCGTTGCTCTTTATATTAATCGCCGTTGCAAAAATATCGTCGGCAATCGTTTAATGGACGATGCCCTGCAGCCTGAGCTCAGCGATTTTTTTTTAAACGATTGCTTAAAAATGTGGGAAACAATGGAACAGGAAATGTGTTACGCGGCAAACCCGCGGAACCGACGCCTCAAACAAATTGCCTACCTAATAAAAAGACGGCCAGCAATCTGTACGAAAAGGAACCTCCAAACGTGCAGATGGCTAGGGCGTTTATGACACGCAAGTAAAAGAGCTGTTTTTGAGGAAGTCGTTTTATTTTGTAATCCGTCAAGGTAGACGAAATTAAACATACACGGCCTCAACAGTTAATTGCATGTATCATAAACGTGAGTTTCCAAAAGGGTCTCGCAGCTGTGCCCCAGCAGGCACGACCAGGTCAAGCTCTGGGACCCTGGCGGAAATTTCCGTGCTTTGGCGATTTGTTTGGCACGGTCAATGTCGCACCGCCTCCTTTGGAAAAACCCGCGATTCGGGCCCAAAGGAAAGGTGTGTCTACGTTTTAGACACACCGATTGGCAAACACACATTTTTACTGGACCCAATCAGTACACTCAAAAGACCCTTCCGAGTCGACGTTGTAGGATACACTCGACGAGGAAGGCAGTCTAAGACAGGATCGTATCCATAGCACTACGAAGAGAAGGGACGTCAATCTTCTTCTTCGCTCAGTCGTCTTAACTCAGAAGCAGAAGAAAACCGTTTTTCTCTCTGACTTCAAAAAACATCCATTCACTAGATAGTAACTTAAACACATCATTCTGATCCTTATACTTATACTTGTTCAACACTACACACTATTTGCTATTAAAGAGTTTATTTGTTACCGAAACGAATATTCATTCAATATACCACCCCTATCTCCCTAAACGGTCGTAGGGTCATACGCGAGTAACGGTGTCGATACGAATTCGGAACGGAGATTTACGACCTCCGTATACTAATTAATCAGTAGCATCGGAACCGCGTATTACGTAAAAACATTTGGTCCTTCGAGCCGGATTTCAGTGACGTGTGGGTTACATACATTGTAACGCAAGTAACCATCTAGTGAAGCAAACATTTAAAAACTTTGTGTCGTGAGTGTACCAGTGCACGATCTGCATCGTTCGCATCCATTAAAAGCGAACTCTCACCACAACCAACCGAATAGCCCACGCTGTTCGAATCGTCAATCCACCTTGGATAAGGGTGCCATTCCTGGACCACGCGCAGCGACCTTTGGGGCATCCAACGTCAACGCAACGTCCACGCAACAAGGAACACCCAAGGACGACGTTTCGCAGGGAACATCAGTAAAGCTCTCGAATCGTCCATCCACCTTGGATAAGGGTGCCATTCCTGGACCACACGCAGCGACCTTTGGGGCATCCAACGTCCACGCAACGTCCCCAACAAGGAACACCCAAGGACGACGCTTCGCAGGGAACATCAGTAAAGCTCTCGAATCGTCCATCCACCTTGGATAAGGGTGCCATTCCTGGACCACACGCAGCGACCTTTGGGGCATCCAACGTCCACGCAACGTCTCCAACAAGGAACACCCAAGGACGACGCATCGCAGAGAACAAGCCAACTGATTGCTGCAATTGCCTACGATTGCCACCGCACCGAAGCACAACAGCATTTCAAACATCACAGAGAACTCCGTGGGTGAGTACAAACAAGTCATCTTCCTCACACAGATACTTTCCTTTCTCTTGGCCTTGTTTCCTCAACCCCGCTACGATACTAACGACTATAGGCATAGGGTTATCTAATGAAAGTCTAAAATCGTTACTTTAAACCGCCAGCATAATGGAAAAAACACACAGTAGCATAACGAATGCTCCTGTAGATAATTATAAAGAGCTCGTCGGCATGCGACGCTCATTCTTATTCAAACTATTCGATCTTATCAACTTCCTGAAGTCACCGGCATGTAGTTCCGATTTGCTCACGCTAGAGCAACGTGTAAAGGACAGTGAATCATGGATCTTTGAATTTGAATACATATGTCTGCAAATTGAAAACCTCGCAGTGGGCACCGCACTTGATGATTACCATATACTAGATCATGACCTCTTTTGGGATCTCCTTTCTGAGATCAGAGAAAGGGGTGATAATCGGATTGCCTCGCTAAAAAAGAAGCAATCAACCATAATACACAGCGTACCATCAACCGCAATCATTTCTCCGACAATTGTAGATCCTCATCGCGACATTGAAACGCGATCATCAGAAAAACTAATGGATAACCTCGAGATCGAAAAGCCAGAATCCGTAGATACCGCTTGTGATCTGCTGAGTTCTCCCGTCGACGGGACTCAGACTAAAGAAGAACCTTCTTCTCATTCAATCATTACATTCGCGTCAGGTCATACCGAAACGCGAATAAATCCCATTGAAGAACCGCAAAAAATTAGTATACCTGCGACTCAATCATTAACGGGCGACTCGTCAAAAGGGACAGTCGACATATCCCACACGCAGGTAACGGAACCGGTCGGGCCCGGCCGTTTCAGAAGGTTCCCAAACATCAGAGGGAAACCTTACATTAGAAAATCAACTTCTGCTCATTGCATTCGTGTCAATGTAACAAGGTACATTTATACCAAAGTAGCTATGAGGCGATTTCGAAAACAGGACTCGTCAAATGAGACAGCCTGCAGAACCTCGGCACGGGTAGCTCAGCCGACGGAATCCGGTCTTCATGCAAATTCCCTAAATGTAAAGATTCCTACGGTACATTTTCCAGAGCACATGCGGTCTCCAGTCAGACAAAATACGGTGTCAACCGCGAAATCACACACGCGCGGTCATTTAGTCCGTCGTAAAGACTTGAGAAACAGTCACTTTTCCATATCGCCGTCTGACATTTCGTCAAAGGTAGCACCAACTACTCCTCGCAATCCTTATAAACGAGAATTCTTTGACATCGTGTCACTCAAGAATATCCAAAACGCGGATTCGCGAGAACTAACGGTTCAACGGGATCTTCGGAGGAACATACAATTCCTCTATTCCAAAAGGGTCAGGCTCAAGACTCATCTCGAGCACATTCTTCGCGGCCTGACCACCCTAACAAAAAGGGTTAAAGGCCACTAAAAGTAGTTACTACAATTACTACACACATAGGAGGGCGTCAGTGATCCATACACTCGTGAGAACCATTTACAAGTTTGTAGTCGAGGTATTATTACAAATTTGACACCGCGAAAAGACGAACCACTTCTATGTTGCGTTTCCGCTTTAAATGGAACAACGTGATCCGATCCTCGAAAAAAAGGAAGCTGTCTAATACGCAATTAAACTGCTCCTAATGTGCATACAACACATAGCAGTAACAACAATATTGTTAATTCAGTGATGTATTTGAACTTCTACATAATTTACATTACTAGCATTCTCAATACAGTAACACTCGAATTTGTTGTTAGAATACTCGTGTTTATTTCGTCTTCGAAAACAATAGAAGTCGTAGGAAAGCAGGTAGTACTCGTATTCGGGCAGGTATAACCTACAGGGTGACCTACCTGACCGTTCAACGTCGTTCGCGTTGCACGATCTACCTGGACTCGACAAGCGCAAGTTTCCGCGTGAGATAGGAATAATAATCATAAAGTCCTCGAGATACAACTTTCTATGTTATTCTTTTCATGATAAACCCTACACGGACATTTGCAAACGTGTAAGCAAATTAGACAGGCACCGTTCCGAGACAAATTATGGTGAATCCACACCTAATTCTTTAAACGTACTTTCGATGACGACACGACGTTCATGTAGCTAAGCGCCTTTCGTTCCTTTTAACTCCTTTATCATTCCACTCCAACGACGCCTTGTCCTTAACACCTATCCAATTCCTGATAGGTGACTTGTGGGCGAACCCACCGGAGCACAATCTGGCCGATGTATGAAATGATAAAGTCCCTCGAAAACAGGACCAACACTGTCGTGATTAACACCACTGCGGGAGCAAGTGGCAAATCGATTTTACAGGATCTGCACACTGCACGCAATTGGCATATTGCAGACTCTTCAATTCTCAAGAAGGACTACATGGATGCTGTACAAAGGCTCAGACACCAGGCTCCGACGGCATTGTTCGCGCCGTGACCATTAAAACAGCCACGAACATGCTAGATCGGAGTGCGAAACGACTGGTACCTTTACCTCACCAGCCCGAAGACAAGGTCAGCGACCCGGCAGAGCCAACATCCACCGAAGAAGCTGACTGAACCTCGGAGCAGTCCTTCAGAATTAGGATTATTTATCATATATAATTCACCATTTACAATGCACATGTCATTATACACGCACCTCTCATTATCTACTGTTGATCTTTACTCTCTCAACGGGGGGAGGATGTTACGCGGCAAACCCGCGGAACCGACGCCTCAAACAAATTGCCTACCTAATAAAAAGACGGCCAGCAATCTGTACGAAAAGGAACCTCCAAACGTGCAGATGGCTAGGGCGTTTATGACACGCAAGTAAAAGAGCTGTTTTTGAGGAAGTCGTTTTATTTTGTAATCCGTCAAGGTAGACGAAATTAAACATACACGGCCTCAACAGTTAATTGCATGTATCATAAACGTGAGTTTCCAAAAGGGTCTCGCAGCTGTGCCCCAGCAGGCACGACCAGGTCAAGCTCTGGGACCCTGGCGGAAATTTCCGTGCTTTGGCGATTTGTTTGGCACGGTCAATGTCGCACCGCCTCCTTTGGAAAAACCCGCGATTCGGGCCCAAAGGAAAGGTGTGTCTACGTTTTAGACACACCGATTGGCAAACACACATTTTTACTGGACCCAATCAGTACACTCAAAAGACCCTTCCGAGTCGACGTTGTAGGATACACTCGACGAGGAAGGCAGTCTAAGACAGGATCGTATCCATAGCACTACGAAGAGAAGGGACGTCAATCTTCTTCTTCGCTCAGTCGTCTTAACTCAGAAGCAGAAGAAAACCGTTTTTCTCTCTGACTTCAAAAAACATCCATTCACTAGATAGTAACTTAAACACATCATTCTGATCCTTATACTTATACTTGTTCAACACTACACACTATTTGCTATTAAAGAGTTTATTTGTTACCGAAACGAATATTCATTCAATATACCACCCCTATCTCCCTAAACGGTCGTAGGGTCATACGCGAGTACCGGTGTCGATACGAATTCGGAACGGAGATTTACGACCTCCGTATACTAATTAATCAGTAGCATCGGAACCGCGTATTACGTAAAAACAAAATGCGACAGTGAAATTTTGTTTCACGACGATGTTACCTAATTGAAAGTGTTCTACGTCTCTACAGCAGCTCCGTAGAATAATGTTCAGCGCCCAAATGGCATGTTTGAACCCCAGATGCTGGGTTAAACTGTACACTGCTTGAACACCTCGTGACGCTTAGCAACTCGTCCAATAGGTAGACGTATACATATACGCTAAGCTGTGTACAGCTTGTCAATTGTTTCGTGCCGCGTTGCTGGCACGTATTCCAGATGACAAGATGTCGACCAACATTCTGTTTTGCCTGTCGCACTAGGAAGTCTTGCCATTATCAAATTCTCCCGACAACCCTATTGTTGGCTGAAAAATGGATGGCAGGTAAAGGTGTTACACGTCCACGTATCTGTTGATTCCATTGAACCCGAATGTAAAGTAAAACTCAACGGGAATGGCACGAAAAATGAATCTACCTCTGGTTGATATCTCTGGTCAAGTCGAAAATATCGCGTACGACTAACGCAGTATGGCGGCCAGAGATATATAATTGCAGCACGGGTCTTACTCGGTGCTATCTTTCGAACTGAATCAGCATCGACGCACAGAACGTGTCGTGCATGTCCGGCGAACTCGAATACTGGGGCACGGGGCATTAAACAGGTGACTGTGTGGGGTCGGCGACACGCGGTACACGGTTACGGAGCGCCGCGACGCTCCGTGTAGGCGCCGTTCCACAAACCGCCACCCCCAGGGTAAACTTTCTGTTACGTGCCGACGATGGCCTATAGCGTGCCACCTGTACCCGACGCGAGTTTGCCGCTTAGCCTTCGATTCAGTGACGTCATATTTGCGGTCCAGATTTTTTTCAAACTCCTTCTAACGGAAAAAAAAAATAGCAAAAATGGTTGCCGCTTAGCCGTTGGGATCCTCGCAACGTAGACGATTGAAATGTTCCTTTCTGGAAGAGTTTTCGGTTTGGACATTGTTGCGGTAAGCTCATAATTTCTAAAGCTTGTGTTTTAAGGATTCTGATTTGCATATGACAGAAGATGAAGATTGTCAGAGCACGACATAAGTACTTCCGTTCCGCCACGATAATCATGCTGCCGAACGGAAGAATGAACTTGCAACGGGACCGGGCGGTGGAAGGAAAGACGAAACGACACACTAACTCAAACGAGTTCCTCGAGAGCTTTCCTGGCGACCTTGTTCGGGAATCGATGTTGGCCCTGTTAAGAACAGTCGACCTAATTTTGCGGATACGCGAGTAACACGCGATATCAGTGTAAGCGACAAAAACAAATTCATAATGATACTGGTCCCGACTTGTGTTCCCGATTTCTCGATATTCTTCGCGTCTCGAGAAATTCGAACAGATATTGCAACATTTATATTTTTGGAATAACGTAGGCACGGCTGAAAGTCTGTCAGAAGCCGCGGAAGTCTAAGAGGTGTAACCCTGGGATCGTGGGCTCTGCTAAAGTTGCAGACTGAGCCCTAAGCACACGCAGAAAGTTGCAAATGGAGCTCTAAGGAAACGTATTAAACTCGCAACCAACACCTCAGGAAAATGTAAGTTAGTTGCAAATGATGCCTCGTGAAAACCCAACAAAGATGCAAACAACGCTTCGCGAAAACGCAACAAAGTTGCAAATTGAGCCCTACGAAAATGCAACAAATGCTTTACTTTTATTCTGAAAGCACTCGAAATTGGAATGGATATTGGGAGAAAGAAGAGAATAAAAGATGTGACCTGTGTGTTTGTACTTAATGATTGTTTAAATAATTATGTAATTTGTACTATGTGAACTAGTTTGAATAAATATTCAATGAAGGAAATGAACTGCTTTTGTTATTAACGATTCCTTTGATACTACACTGTCCAGTTCCTATTCCTTAAACAAGCTGTACCGTGACTGGACTTAAAATGCAAAGTTCTGGAGCGGGAAGCTTGTAAAAATTAACCTACGTCACATATAATTAAAGTACTTGAACTTTGGAGAATTCTGGGTAACGACGCGTAGTCAGGTTACAGGAATTTCCTAGCCCAAAATTTCTGGCAAAAATATCTGCTGAAAATCGTGGATTTGTATCCAGAGAATATGATATGCAAGGAGGTATTCGATCTCATCAGTTCTTGGAAAGGACGTCACATTCCAAGAATTTCCGAGCACAAAATTTCAGAGTTTCTGGCAAAAATATCTCGCTGAAAATCGTGGATTTGTATTAGGAGAATATGATATGCGAGGAGGTATTCGAACCTTAGCAATACTAGGAATTTCTGACCGCTTGATTTTCTGGACTGGCAACACACTTTGCAAGAAATGGAACTTTTGAAAATGATGTTAGTTAAAAGAATTTTCTGCTACCAAATTTAATAACGTATAGGGCCATTTTTACAAAATTTTCTCCGCTTGTAGGCTTTACATTTAAAGTCCCTGCACGGTAGTTCTTGTTTGAGGAATTGGAATTAGGTTTGCCAAGGATTGTGAAGGCGTGAAAATAAGAAGTGCAGTGGAATTCCTTTCATAAAGATTTATTTTAACCAATCAATGAAGATACAAGTTACAAATATGTTGCGGTTTAAACTTACTAGCTAATACTTACGAACTATTCTTTTATATCTATTTCCAATACATCGTACAACTAGCTTTTGTACCAATTTGAAACTAACATTTATGTAGTATAAAACATACTACAAACATAAATATTCTAATACTTATAAGCTATTCTTGGAAGTTAGTTTACAATATATCTCACAGATAAAACATACACTACAATTTTTGTACTTTATGTGCAGAAGCTTATAAATTTAAATTACAGCAAGTGTACAACTTGTGCATATATCTTTCATTTTATATTTAGCATATTCAGTAGAACTTGTAGTAAAAGTAATATAAAAGTTCATAGAAGATCTACCGAATAAACTGAATATAAAATAAAATATATAATGGATATACATAACAGTTAATTACACAATTGTTCTAAATTAATCTTATGTGCTAATAGTTACAAACTATTTTTATAAACCAATTCACTATAACTAAAGGATAACTAAAGTATGTGGCAAAAGTCCTTCTATCTTCTTTCTTGCTCTTAAGCACAATGAGAAGTACCAGTCAATGATCCTCACTGTGTGCCAGGAAACCTGCACACACAAAAAAGATATTAGTAAGTATGTAACAGGAGAGAGAAAAATTGTAAAGGGTTGTTTACAGGAAAAAGAGAGAAGGGAAGGTTAGTTAAAACAGAAGCATAAGAGAAAGAGAAGATTATTTTAAAAATGAATAAAAGGATTTGACGGCGAGCCGTAAAAGACAGGACTATGAAATGCAAGAGCAGGAGCAACACAGAAATATAATGAAAGACTTAAATATGTTAGAACATCAACACTACAACAGTACCTACATATGTAAGAGATAATCAGCGCTGGTCCAATGTGGGACCAATGAAAAAGAAAACAGAGAGGGTCGGATTAAGATAGACATAAAAAGATAGATGAATAGTTTAAGAATTTGAAACCGAAAGATGTATAATAAATATGCAATAAACGCATAAGAAATGGCGACTATGCAATAAGATAAATGGCAAACTTACAGAATGTATGAAAGAAGGAGTGGAACAGAAGAATGCGTGAGCTCAGGTAGTAACCTAAAGTTAGGCTATAGGTGCTCTAATCGTAAAAGTCCAAATTTCATAGCTGCAAGGCTGAAATAAAGAAGAATACTAATGTTAGTATGTGCTTATCACACGCAGGAGAATTTATTGAAAGAAATAAATATTCAGAGATGTAAATACTTTTGTTAGGACGCTTGTCAACCATATTCCAGGCGTCGTTGGTTTCTTATAAACAATTAAACAATGAAATTAATTATTACGGGTAAGTGGATGAAGCTACAGCAACGAGACTATTACAGGTGAATAGCTCACGTCCTTCCCTTTTATTTGTCACTTCATAGATTAAAAAAGAACCCCCAGGAGCCGAGATATAAAATTTATAATCTTTTCATCGTTTCTTACAATCTGTCAGTAACGATGTTAGTGACATGCAAATGGTAATGTGCTCTTGAACCCAAAACCAGCTCAAAAAGTACGTGGCGCCATCTCGCGTTTGCGGCTTTTGGAGCAGCTTTCTGCACCTTCAAAACCAACTTTCTGGATTATATCGTTAATTTAAACAATTGCGTTTTTCTCGGCTTCTAGTGCATATTTTTTAACCGGACTGGTCTTAAACTAAAGTTACGAATCATAGCTTTATTGTCCAATAGATTTCCAGAATATGGCATTTGTGGTTTATAAGTTATAAACAATTAAAGAATGGGTGAAATTGCGTTTGGTGTTACTGTAATTATCTCGGCTCTTGGTGGTTGTTTTCTAATCTATAAGGTGTCAAATGAAAGGGAAAGAAATGAACTATGCACTTGTAATAGTCTCGTTTCTGTAATTTTATCTACTTTCCTGTAATAATTAATTTAATTGTTTAATTGTTTATAACAAACCAACCACGCGTGGAATATAGTTAACCCGTATTGGAGAGTGTAGCATAGACGTATAGCTTTAATTTATGTCCTCTGTTCATTGCTGCAGCTGGCCTGCAAGTCGATATAATCGCATTTGTTTACAATTTCTATAAACAAATTCAATTATCTCGGCTTCTACTGGGCCGATTTTAATCAACAACCACTCAAATGAAAGCTCTCGACTCAAGGATCGATCTGATACACCAATAGATCAGCCCTCGTGTATAGCTTCGATGGAATTCTCAAACGAATTGTTAACTTGTTTATAAAAAATAAACGGCGCATGCAGCACTTGTAAATCGTGCATTGCCATGTAGCGGCATCCTTTACCCTCATTTTAAACACCCGATCATTAATCTAGCGTTTCCAGAAGTCGTGATAATTGCAGTGACCCGAAGTGTATTTTTGCTGATTCTTTAATTGTTAATAACTTTTAAACTACAATTGCCATATCGTTGAAACTGTTGGAGAAGATAGCTATGGCCCGTAGTTTTAATTTAAGACAAGTCCGGTTAAAAAATACGCACTAGAAGCCGAAGAAAATGCAATTGTTTAAATTAACGATGTGATCCAGAAATTTGGGTTTGAAGACGCGGCAAACTGCGAAAATGCCCCCAAACGCGAGATGGCGCCACATGTCCGGTTATCGACATATCGTTACCGACAAAACTTTTAAAAATTGTTATCGCGTCTCCTGGTGATTGTTTTTTAATAAATAGGGTGTCAAATTAAAGGCCGGAGTATAAGCTACGCGATAAAAAATATCTCGGTGCTGTAACTATATGCAGTTGGCCGTAATAACAATTTTAATTGTTTAATTGTTTATAAAAAATGAATGTCACATGGAAAAATGTTCACACCTATTGAAGATGGTAGCTTATACTTGCAGCTTTAATTTACGTAATCTGGTCATTGCTATAGCTGGCTTGCAAGTCGATGTAATCGCATTTGTTTATAATTTCTTCAAACAAATTCAATTATCCACCGTCCTACTGGGCCGATTTTAATCAAAGACGTCTGAAATTAAACCTGTTGATTCAAGGCCAATCGCTTTCTAGTTTAGAGTAGCCCGTGTGTATAGTTACTGTGTAATTCTCAAACGCACACTGGGATCGTAGGTTCAGCTAACATAGTCAGAACCCGCAGAAGTACAGTAGGCACGACTCTAGGTCGTAGGTCCGGCTAAAAGTTGGTCAGAAAACGTGGAACTCCAATAGGCATGACCCAAGAACCTTAGGTTCAGTTATAAGACGCCTTAATACTTTTATACTTTCATGATTGCGAAAATGAATTTAAATAATTAAATATTTAATAAAGCCACTGTATTGTTAGGTCTATGCATGCTCGAACATCCGTACTAAAACAGTAATTGCAATCTACGTATTGTACTATAACATAATTCCGTACGGATACCGTGTAAGTAGAAACGCCCGCGACTAGTCAGACGCGGTTGCAACAAAGGACACTTCAATCGTAGTACATAGCACATACGTCGAGTTGCTGAAACGGAGCCCTCGTTTGAGCGTTGCCCCGGAGTAATCAGAACAAGACCAATATTAACAAGCCCCACCGTATCTGCAAAAGAATATGCAAGCGCGTTTTAATTCTCGGCGGCGAATGAGAGGCCTATCCTGCGGCGAAATCGATCCTAACAGGAAAAAGTCGGGAATCGGATCAAGTCCATCGCTAGTGAACGGTCGACCGGCTGACCAACCACGGATACGCCTGCTGCTTGGTTGCGTGCTACAAGCCAGGTCGTGTACGCTGGGTCAGGAGAGAGAGTCAGTCATACCGACGCCGTGCTACCATTCGCGTCACTCATTGGTCGAATCTCGGCGACAGCTTCCTCTCGAAGACACACGCCGTCTGACCACGTAAACCTGACCTACGTCAATCAGTTTGGGAACTCGTCGCCCTCTCGGCAATTCCGCGCCGATCTCCTCGCCTTCGTGGCCGCTAGCCGAGCAGTTTCATTTGCCAGCCGATCTGTCCGTCACGTGGCCAAGGGTCTGTAGGCGATTCGATTGCGTTCAAATAGAAAATTCGTGCGTCGAGTGGGTTTCGGTTGCTGACGGTACGAGTGTGGGATCGTTGCCCGTTTGCTCGAGATACTTGGAGAGCTCGTAACGATAGTGCCGACGAAGTTGGAAGTGGTGGTTGATGTTTTTTGTTCGTCTTAAGAGTGCTGGAAGCTTTGCGATTCCCTTTGAATCTGGTAACAATATTTGTAGCTGGTGGTTCTACAGATTCGTATTATCTTTAGGGGTTGAGAAATGTCTGGTTTCCTTCAAACAGCTATTCGTTTCGGACGCTTTCAACTTGCAATGGCGTTAACAAAAGTGAATTAATGTTCTTTTCGATTCATGCTTAATTGGCTTTGCGGTATTGGAGGGAAAACAGTGCCCGACTTCGATGCACATTGTTACCTGTGGATCAGTGCTGTTTGCAAGCTCGATGGATCCTTCGCAGGCGAAAGTCGATTTAAAAAGTTACATTTTCGCAGGTGCACGTAGCTAGTGGGGTGCTCGTTCGGAAGTGAGTCGTTGTGCAGCAAACTGTATTACCCTCTTGAAACGTCTTTCCGAATCGAGATATCGCGGTCACTGATCGATTCACTGCTCGCCTTCCTTAGCCGTGCAATTAAATTCTGCATCGATGCCTCGTACAACTCTTCACCCGTCTTTCTCCAGTCTTTTCTGTTTATCTCGAACATGGCTCGAACAAAGGGTCCCGTTGAAATGCACGCGCGATTAGTGCGGGTGAAATTAATTGGTGATCGGATCACGCCAGTCATTGGGAATCGTTGACCCGCGCGACGCGATATTTAAATGCCGGGGCATCGGTGCGTCTCTCTCTAGGAGAGACCCAAGGTAATCGATATCGTTATCGTCCCGTGCATTTTCATAATTAAATTCCAAAATAGACTGACGGGCGAGATATAGGGGCATTGCTGGAATCGTTTATCGCCACTTTGGAACGGCGATCGAGGGCCGATAGTTAACTTCGGCTGCCCCGATCCCAAAATCGCAATCATTCAATCAGGTCGCGATACACGCGACCTTGTCGAGGGGGCTCAAAAAGTTCGCCGCGTTCAAGGCCACGAGTGGCGAATCGATCTAGAGGCACCGTCGATCGAGAGCAAGAACGCGGCGATAAAGAGTTGCGGCAGTGGCGCGCGCTTAGAATCGGGGTTAGCGTGCCGTCCAAGCTGGACCCTTTCTTCGTTTTCTGGTATTGACCCGGCGGGCGCTCGTGGCGCGCTACGCTGCCGCCACCTTCCGGGTGGTTGCTTTACTTTGCCAGAAAAATAAGTTTCAGCGAGGGGGACGTGGGCGATAGCGAGTGACCATCGTCGAGACGCGTTGCACCATGGATGATCGCACGTGGAATTTGGCCCGTTCGTTTCGACAGAGAGCCACGAGAGGATCGTGATTTCCTAGGGCGACGAAAAGGAATTTGGTCGCGGGTCACGGGGACAGGCGATATTAGGAATGTCCGGGGGAAAGCGTAACGGTGCTCCGTATTTCGATTTCGTAGGGGATGGTCGAGTCGATGCAACCGATTAGGGGATAGTTTGTCCCGTCTACGCAGGGGTGAACAATCTCTGCGCGGACAAATGTACAGGGTGATCGTACGATTAGTTTCACAGCGACTCCTCTTGCATGCATAACGTACATACATATGTGTGTGCATGTGTGTCGCGGTCAGCCAAGAATTCGTGCAGACGAGACTGGACGCACGCCAGGTCGATCAACACGGTGGTTCGAGCACGTGGTGGTATCGTTGGTCGGGTCGGTTTGGATCATTCGACGAAGTCAATGGAGAACACCTGGTCAAGGTTTGCTCGGGGCTTTCCTCTGCACCTTTGTCCCGCAAAGGAATTTTGCGAATTTAATTGCATTTCGCGAAAGATTGCCAGCAAACGTCTTCTCTCTTTTCGTGTCCTTCGTGTCAGGCCGCGATAGGACTGGCCTACCTTGACCTGCTCGGGCCGTTCGATTCGCCTTTCCAATATTTCTCCTCGCTCCGCTACCAGCGGGCATTAAAAAGGGAATTTCAAACGAAATTTCATTGCACTCTCAGCTTCCACTTGCTCGATTTATACACCGATGCACCCGCCTCGTGCACTCTCAGTGCTGTCGCCGCGCGGTACTCCCCGCAACTAGTTCTATTTTGGTTCGGGGGTGGAAGAAGGCGTGGACGGCGGTTAATTGCTTGGCCGTGTGACTGCGCGAGACCAGGTGTAAATGGATGTTCGAGTGGCGTCCCGATTCGAGCACCCCTTACACGCCGACTCGTTCATCTGTTAAGCGATTAAATATTCCCGTGATTTCCCGAGGAGTGCGCTTGCATCGCCGTTAAAAATGTTCCCCAGCAATTGTGCCCCTCGCGAGGTTCTGCTTTCGTGCTGGCGTTTCAAAGGTTTCAAGGTCGCGCACCGGTTGCTCCACTTTTCGCTTCTTCGATCCCTGCCTTTTCGATATTAGGAAGGGACGCAGAGTTCGACTAGTCGAGGAGGGTTGGCACGGTATCAGGAATTCGCAGGGGCGCGAATACAGCCGGGGATCGGTCGCAGCAACCGCACGATTATTAGAATTCCGTTCGCGTTTTCCGGAGCGCAAGGTAGGAGCAGAGCTTAGAAGCGGCGTCGGGAAATCGCTCGATCGGATGCACTGGAGGCGCGCATGCTTTATCCGCGGCATATCCGTTCGTGCAATCTGATCGGCATCGACGATTCTGGCCTTGCTCCGTTCGATCCTTCTTCCACCTTGGTACGCCTAATTTCTCGCGGCTGGTTGTTCCGCGTCGCGCGTCCCGGTGCTGCCACCGGTCGGTATTCCGGCGAAATCAGTGAGGCTCGGGGCGAGAGATTCGTGGCACGGTGCGCGAAGTGAGTCGGCGTGGTCGCGGAACGGAAGGAAGACCGTGCTGGACATTGGCGTGGATGCTGTCGTACAAGTTGCCACGGCTTCCTGCTACTTCCCGCCTCCCGTTTCGCCGCTTCGTCGCCGCTTCTTCGCCGCGTCGACCCTTCGGCTGGTCGCGAGGCTGCCCGACCTATCCACGTTTTATCTACTGTGCTCGACTGGCGTACAGTGGCACGCTCTTCCTCGACCCCGACTCTCGACTGACGACTCTCGGGGCAGACAGATCCGTCGCGGCAGCGCGAGGGGACGGGGTGGCACAGTGGCGGACGTGCGTCGAGAGGTGAAGGGTCGGCAAAGTAAGGAAGGTTAGAGGGATCGGCCGCGGGCGTGCACGAGGTCGAGAGGAGCCGAGGGAATCGGGTTGCCGCCCGTTCGCCCGAATAGTCACCGCGTGTGCCGCGTGCGTAGGACGTCGGACAGCAATCGGAGGTGGAGAGCATCTTCGAACGAGGGAGAAGAAGAGCGCGTTAGACACTCGATCGACGAGTGCGGAGCCGCGACGAGGGACAGCGTCACCGGGGTACCGACTCGCGGACGAGAGGCAGAGGACGCGGGACCGCGCGCTGCCAGGGGACGAAGAGCATCGTGCTCGCGAGAGGAGCTCGCGGCGGGAGCAGGCACGGTGGGAGAGCGAGAGAGGTGGAGTGACCGGGCGATAATCGAGGATTTGAATGGGTGGGCCGGGAGCCGGTAGGGTTAGCAGGCACGAGCTGAACGCGGTGCCAAAGAGCGACGTCGGTCACGGGGATCGGACCCTCGTAATCGGCGAGCCAACAGCACCACCACCGGCCTGTCGGTGTCACTCGACCCCGGAACAAGCGATCTCGACATCCGGCCTTGTCCCCGCCCAGCTACCGCCTTCGCCGCCGCCACTCGCCTCGCTGCACATCGACGACAACGGCTGCGCTCCCATCGGCAACAACAATACCACCGCCAAGCCGGACGCGCACTCGAACGGTACCAAGGCTGCTGCCACCATGTCCTCGCCGCCCAAACATCGACGGGGCTTCGACCCCAACGACGTAAACGCCACCGACTATCGCCGTTATCGTCGCGTTAAGGCGAGACGGTGAGTTCTCTTCTATCTTGCCTCTCCTCTGTCTCCTCCGTTCCAGCGGAGCTGCGTACGCGTGCACCTTGCCGCTCGCACCGGCTCATCCCCTTGCGGAACGAGGCTCATTCGGACGGCTCGCGACGGTAAGATGCGATTATTCCTCGGCTGTCCGTTGCGGTTGTTCCGCGAGCCGGCCGAGTTGCGTGACTCGTTCCGTACACATCTTACCTGGCTATACCTTGTTTTCATGTTCTGCCACGTTACCCGGTGCTGCAACCCTCTCCCGGAATCCTTGCGCGGCCGCGAGCAGAGCGATTTTCCGTTTTGGGATGCCGGTCGTTGACCGGCGCCGCGTCGCCAGATACGGCTGACATTCTATAATCGGTCGCGCTTGAATAATTTAGAAAGCTCTGCTCGCGACGTGCCAGTCCCGATTAAGCGAAAGATTCGGAAGCTCGTGCTCAATTGTCCGACCTCGAGGATCGTTACCGGGGCTCGTCCGTGGATGCACGATCGAAACCCGGGCACGTGTGGCCGCCGGAGAAATTGCGCCTCGGTGAAGACGCCACGGGGAAACACTCTGACATACGCGATATTCGAGTGACTCACGTATCCGCCCCGCTTCGCTCCGCGCCGCATAAATTTCTTATCGATTCGTGCCGCGCGGCTGGCAATATCGCGGCTCTTCGAACGTCGCGGCATATCCATTTTCGATAGGTGGAAAGCATCCCCCGTGAAATGACGGGACCGGTGGCAACGTTCGCTCCGCGAAATAACGATATCCGGTAACGATCGGTTGGTCCTCGAGCGGAGAGCACGACGAATCTTAACGAAGCATGACCCACGATCCCAGACCTACCTCCGGAACACCACGTTCCATGCCTTTCACGCAGCTTCCACTGACAGCGAATGCACAATGTTCACAGAGGCTTTGTATGTTCCACACCGTGATCTTGGGCGCTGGACACAGACCTCCCCGACATCCCCCGACATATATCTGTCAGCACGAGGCATTAAAACACACACAAGCTTGCGATGTTCGATGTTGGACCGCTTACTGGTTGTACCCCCGTCACGAACGTGCGATGAAAGTCGAAAGAGCGACCGGAAAAAAAAATATATGCGAAATTGTAAGACCAAAGTCTGCGTGCCGTGGGCGCAGATACCAACGAGCGTGTTCTCGAAGGAGGCGTCACGACGGATAAACTCGGACGCAGGATCGTCACGAAAAAAGGGCAAAATATATATATATAAAAGGGTAACGCGACCAGCATATTGGGTCTCATCGCTCTCCCGATGCTTTTGGTCGAAGCTTGGAATGCGATGCAATGGAATGGAATGAAATGGAATGAAGAGCCTTGCACCCTTGGACCATAAAGCTTTCACGCACTACTCGATTGTTGGTGGGGGTCGGTGAAGGGGCGATTGCGTGCACCCTTCTCCCTTCTCACGGTGAATATCTGGAATGTTTTGTTCGATGTGTCGACCCGAATGAAATTTCCATCTGTTCGAGAAATGCGCGAGGAAATGCAGGAGATCGGAATAGAAGTGCTCCGGATCTTCCGTCTCTCCCGAGCTATTCCAACCCTCGTATGCCGAGAAGAGCTCGTTCGTTCAGGTTACCCAAAGTATCTGCGATTCTCCTTCGATCGCCACTTACCGTTGCGCTGTCAAATAAATTCGGCCCGGTTTTTAATTTCCTCCGTTCCTCCAATGGACTCGGGAGAGGATACCGTGGATATGGAACACGCCGTGGGGTTTTGTTTCGTGTGACGAAATCGTCCCGATTCTCGGATGAAAACGGTCAGCTTTAAACGAAGAATGGATTTGTTCTCCTCTATTGAGAACTTATCGTTTCATTTTTTTTATTTCAAAGCCTGCCCTCGTATTCGAGTGCTCGACGTTTGTACAATACATTGTGGACGATTAAAAAAGAAATATTACACAGGTGAGACAGGTTTTTTCTTTCAACGCGCTACCCAGCATTGTTTTATATTTTGCGTGCGAAACGTTTCGAATCTACGAATGTTCGGGATATCGTTCAAATATCACCCGTGTCCTGTCTATGTTTTATCCCCGTTTTTTTTTCGGTTGCGTCCGTTGCTACGGAAAGGTCGAACATTTTTGATCGTTGGCTGCCACGAAATATTGCATGTGTTGTTTTTTAATACCAAATGTGCACGTGTGTTTCAAGATGGATGATTTTTCAACGGAGAACGAGTGTGAATTTATGCGTGAAAATTGTCAGAGAATGTCGCGGACCGCGAATGGGTTGGACGTCCGAGAAGGATAGAAACGTTATGGCGACAGAAATGCCGACGTGCACGTGACAAATGCCGTGTACGAATCGCAGGCCCTACGCGATGGACATTGTTACTTTTTCCACGAACGATTATACAATACCTTTTGCTGCGGATCCTCGCCTGCAGTTGACGCTTGCGATAAACTTTTGATCGCCGAATCACGGTGACGGGTGCGCTCTATTTTCCCGGTGAGCTTGGGCACTGTACAGGCCCGATATTTTATAAAGGAATTTGCGTTTAACGTTGCGAGAATTTTGGTACCGTGCACCGTTCTGTCAAACGTTTTCTAATAAAGCGGCTCATCTGTTTCACCGTGGAAATCGTGTAGGCCAGTGAGATAAATCAACGAATTTCCGTCGCGTCAATTGCCCGATCGAATACCGTTTCAAAATCGCGGCCAATATTTGCTCGAATCGGTACACGGTCGGTCAGGATTAAATATCGCATGTCCGACGTCGAGTCTACCACTCCCTCTTATCCTTATTTGTGCACGCGCACATACGCGCTAGACATGAATAGGATAGCGGCACTTGTGACCTGAAGTGGTCTCGAATCACCAGATCGATCAAGTATTTTCCGTCAGCTATAGAGTTTGGTAATTGGGAGGCCGTCCGATCGATAAATATGAATGAGCCGTTTCCCTCGGTCCAAGGGTTTTTCAGCGTCGACTAACGCGTCTCAGTTGCGATTTCACGGGAACAGAATTTCTACGTCCGCGCCCGTTCGGTTCCCATGGAATAATCTGACTAATTTCAACGCTAACCTGGCATGCCACGCAAACAGGGATTCCAGGACGCACAACATTTTTCAGCACGTTGAAGTTCACTTAATCGCGTGATCGACAGACGACGACTTAAACGTTCCGTGGATTAATAATGCATGGCCGCGAAGTGGAACAACCGTTCTCGGCAGACTATAGCCGACCGTGTTGTAGCGCCCGATTCGCGACGATCCGTTCAGTGCGTGGCCGACTTCGGCTGTAATAATAAAGTATGAAGGTATGTAGTTCACTTCCGAGATTTAATTTGCCCCCTATACACGAGATTCAACGCACGGCGTCAGTGTCGGCCGGCTGAGATTAAACGGAGAAAGGAAAGGGGCGATGGAGGCGGTGCGAAAATGCCAGAGAAATTGCGGGGTCGCAGCGAAACAGATTTCAGGGAGAAACGAGTCTCGATTGTTATTTATTTATCCGTTTTCCCGTTCAGTTTGTATTGTATTACGAATCCGCCGGTAATTATACGCGAACAAGGAACGGGCGCATATTGGATGGCGCATTATAAGGTTGACGAAGCCCGCAATTATTGATGCCGGAAGCCAAACAACAGATATCCGTACAAATATTTCTCTTAGCGTGATCGTGTAAATTGAAGAACCCTAGAGATCGGCTTAGGTGACCGAGCTGCATTTACCAGCGGTAAATTGAGCATTGCAAATACTCGTTTATAAGTTATGTCGGCTGTACACGCTGTCTGGATCCTATTGTTCAGACTAGTACAGCTTACGTTTTTGCTTCAGTTTATTCAGCATCGCGGAACTCATTTCGGGAAGTAGCATGTGAAAGCGAATGCTTCCACATAGGTCACTCGAAGACGGTTGACCCGTATTCATCTCTAAAGAAGTCGCTTATACATTTCAAACGCTTGTTCGACAAGTTCGACAAGACGTCCGTTGTACGTCTCGGCCTTGTTCGAAATGTTCCGGTCGGATCACTGAAATTGAGCACTACATTGCGCGACCCGCTATTCATCCCGCTGATCTTGTACATCTGCCATGCATTTCAGTTGTCGTTCGATCGTAATTGGTGGTCGGTGCTAATTGCGAGTCAAGGCGAGCCATGAACGATAGCGAAACCCTAATTCACCGTTACCTAACATATTTCCACAAGCCCAGTTTTTAACGCGATCCTTCATTCACTCGTGGTATTTCTTCCCAGTGGTTACAAGCTTTCTGAAGCCTTTTAAGCGTTTGTGTTGCAAACCATTGTGCCTTCAGCTCAGGCTCGTCGCCCCCTTGCTGTTCCCCCCGTCTATTCTTATATTTCTCCGTCCGTTTCAATCAGATATTTTTTAGATTAACATATCCGAGGTAGGCTGGGGCTGCAATTAACGAGTATTCCAACAGGGGTAGCAGAAATAATTTCACTCGCAGAATTCGTCTCTTTCACGCGATACGTTCAATTCTGGCCTATTTTCTTTTATCCACGTGGAGAGAATAGTAGTCGGTAGTATCGCTACGTCACTGACAACGCCGCGGCGTATCATTGGTGCGGCTAACGCTATCTTCTCGGCCCGTTGCCGACACGATAGTTAGCTGTTAGTCGAATGCACGGCTTCAGTTCACAGCTGGTGAAGATCTGTCTCGGTTCGGGTATCGATGTTACTCTTACGTTTCTTTTCGCGACGCCTATTCGTTTATCGGAGCTCGCTGCATTTCGCAAACCGCCCTCGACGTCGCGTATATTAATCTAGGCCCGATAAAATCTGTTCACGCTCCATATATATTTCGCTTCCGTATCTGTTTAACACGGTTTGTTTGATCCGGCCCACGGATAAGCGGGTGCAAGCGCAACGCGAAAAAGTTTACACGCGATAAAATTTCGACAAGCCGGTTAATCCGTGAGACGTGAAATTCTGTCGGGCGTGTTCAAGCAAGGTGCAGTTAATGGATGCGACGTTGCACGGCAAAATCGAATTTTCGACGTGCGAGGGAAGGGGTGATAGGACGGGAAACATTCGACGAATACCCGTGCATTTCGAATGATACTCCACGCCTGACTTAGTGTTAGCTTTTAATTCGAATGGTTCTATCGAGGCGGTTAATCGAATCAAGCGTGGCGCAGTCGAATGATTTTCCGACTGATTTTTACCGGGCACCGTGCATCGCAGGCGGAAAATTTAATTCGTGTCAGCTGTTCAGTTTTCGCCGTTCTTCGCACCAAGTCTTTATTCATGTCGCGTGCCGTGGGTTCCGAAAGACACGGCACTCTGATCTCAGGCCACGAAAGAAAGAAGGAAGATGAGCAACGAAGAGATTTAGTTGCGAAGTCTGCGAGCTCCGACAACGGTAGCGGATTTCTGTGAACCCAGATAGGATGCCCTGGTAGTGGGATATGCGTTTCGGTGTCTTCGTTTTACACTCAGCGATCCTTCTCGTCGTTAGTAACTTCATTCTGCGCACCGCGGGCATTTGTTACGTCTGCCTACCGTATGCCCTGGTCTTAACAGCTTTCGTTGCCAGCGCGCTTTACTTGTAAGTACCGTTTACCTAGCTTCTCGCACCAGCTAACGGCGGCTAGTGCCCGAAATTTCGATACTTCTAGTTTACACGCAGCATCTTTATCTCTCTGCTTTTTCACCGCGATCTTGGAGTTGTTCGAATGGGACGGACCGATTAAATCCGTGAAATTGGCGGGATCAAAAAGGAGCTCGGATTCATAATGAACATCCTATAGCGTGGAAAACAATCCACTGGATCCCGTTTCCATGAACGTCCGAGGGAGCGCAGGACGAGGAAAATTTAGCGGGCGAACGCGACGGATGCTATAAAGTCGAAATTGGACCGTTTGGAATTGAAATTGAATTTTTTTTCGTCGACCCGTCGCAAGCAGGAAAAAACGAGCACGCGTTTTTATTAGACCTCGGCTGATGGTCGAGTTCCACGCGATTAAAAATTGAGAACGTAAGCCGACCCGGTCCCGCGTGACCCTCGTCGAATTACGATCCGTGGACAAATAAACTTGTTCCTCGAAATGAACTACACCGTATTGGCGCCGGGTCATTCGAGTGGATTAACCCTTTGCATTCTGACTACCTTTGATTTTCCTCGAAACTCGTTGCAGCCGTGTGAAACGTACGTTTCCCGGATTAATTAGATGCTTTACTCTAGCCGTGCTCCTTTTCAAAGAAAAACGAAACACCATTGTAAATGTCTTTGGAACGGTGACTTTCGATTCGTTTATTCCCGAACGACGCGACGCGACTCGTCGGTTGTCGAAGTGACCACGTGGTCTGGTCATAAACGACCGTAACTACTTGCCGCCGCTGGCAGCGATCAAATATCGCAGAGCAATCCCCGTGGTCTTGCGTCTGACAACGAACGGCCGCGACTACTTTATCCGTAATAGCTCCCGTCACGCTTATTGGCCGGAAAGGACAATAATGTATTATGCGGACACCAGAATAATGGAAGGCTCGAGCTCTGCTGTCGCACTACTAATATTAGCGTTCATGTCAAAGTAGAAAATAGAACGGGCGAACAATTTGCCGTGACAGATGACGGCGGGGTCGCGTTTGAAACGAATCAGATTGCAAAGGGTTATGAACGAATATTGCCCGTACATTCGCCGGTCAATTAACGGTCTCATTTATACCGGCGAGAGAGAAAGATGGTCGGTGTATCTCTAAGAATTCCTCTCTCAATCTAGGCACCGAAGCAAGATGCCGTTTGCACGCAAAACTTTTACGTGGTGTCTTACCGAACAGCAGCTACTGGGAAGGTTCAAATGAGCCGCAGAAGATGATGTGGATCGAGAGATTATTGCTCTCGTTGGTGCTACTTCCGGGCGGACATGGTGACCATCCTAGTCAGTTGCCACGGCGCAAGAAGCGGTGACAGTAACTTAATGCTGCGCGCTTTTCGATATTCTCTTCCTGTTATCGCTTATTGTTTGTAGTCGCAGTAGTCCACTGTAAGTTTTAATTTCATCGTGGTAGAGTTAGAATTCTGCTTGGCGGGAAAGGTTCAGGGCTTGGACTTGTGAATCACGAAAGCACATTCTCTTCTGGACACGGTTAACACGTTTCTTTCGTTTTCAAGGCGATAAGTATCTCGAACGGATTTATTCATTTCGACGAAAATAGAGGGAGGAAGTTGATAAAATTTGCTTGCTTTCCGGTTCGTAATACGTATCACGCGGGTTATCGATGGCAATGGATCGATCGCACCCTCGTCGTCTAGTCATTGCAGTTCCTTCTAAGCGTGCATCTGTAATTAAGCGCCAATTGCGAGTAGATTTTGAGTTCGGAAACTACATTAATTAGAGGCGTCGCTTGAGCCGTGTGATCAGTTACGGTACAAGTTATGCCAATTAGTTGGAACTAAACGTTTCATCCTAGTACCACTTGTATATCTTATATTAGAGCTTGTGTCGCTTTGATGGAAGGTATAAACTAATATTATCTGCGCGAAGAATGGAGAATTCCAAGTGTACGACACTGCGTTTTTTACCACGTCAATTTCTTGCTCCTCTTTATTTCGTAATTATCGATGTCACTCGTCGCGTTTATGTGCATTCAAATTGTGCAATTATGCAATGCGTTATAAACAAACAAAAATATATTAATATCTCTCGAATGGAGTTATTGGAAACGAAGGTAAAATCGACTTGCGGTGGAATGAAAGCGCGTTGCACATTTCTCTAGAACCTTTCAGGAGTTGTCGTTAGGCTGGTAAAGCAGACACCTACGCCCGATACGAAAGCTCTCTTGAGCCCCAACCTGAAAGCTCTTTCCCAGTGTTCGCGGAGCTTGCACTGCATTCGTAAGGAGTTCAACAGCCGACCGATAGGCGGCGTTTTCGATATCTTCCACCCTCTACTTTCTACGAATCCACCGTTCCAAGACCAACATCCCCGTTACAACATTCCACAGTCATTTCGTAATCTCTGGAACTTCTGTTCTCTCCGTTCAATTTTAATTAAACACTGGCCTGATCCCCGTTGAATCTAGCTGCAGAATCGCATCGAGTTCTCCATTAATCACTGTCAGACGTCGCGGTAATTCAACGAAGAAAATGCACTTCTTCTTCGACGGTCCTGTTTGCGTTACTCACGAGATAGGGAGGCGATTTCTATCTGAATGGCGCACGATTCCAGCGGAACGTCGTTAATCATTGGGCTGACTAAGGCACGCTCCACGCGCATCGAGATCACTCGATTAGGTCAAACGATATTACGGCCAGTTGCGTTGGGAATTACGACACGCGTTGGTCTAGGTCGTGACAAGGATGCGGCTGCAGCGGGCTCGAAAATTGCCGCTCGTTCATCGGCCAGGATGATCGAAACGATTTGGTGGCTGTCGATTAGTCAGACATCGATCACCGTCGTGGATTACCTGAGAAGGGTGTTAGCGTTGAGCCACGCTATCGATGCAGCCTGGTGCGTGCAGGGGTCTGATTACCGAGAATCCTGAATTAGGTCTGGGTCAGTGCAGATAAAAGATTTCACGTGTCCTAGATTCGCCCAGCCCACTATTAGTACGGGCCTGGCATCATCGATATCGGGGATCTCGATACACGACCGATTATGCACCGCCCCCAAAAGAAATCCGGCAAATATGCCCGCTTTCCCGCGAGTGTGTGTTAATCTCTTAAATCGCCTCGTTTCGCGTGCAAGATGAACGACCCCCTTGTGCCAGTATTAAAGTTTTCGAGCGGCTCGGCGAAAGTGAAATAAGATGGGGAATAACTCCAGCTCACGATAGCGGGCACAGCGAATAACATTTATTCGAGAGAAATGTCTACTCGTGGACGCTTCTAACCAACGTATCCTAAATGGGTCGCGTAAAGTATTTTCGAACGGTTCTCCAAGAACCCGTGCATGTCAATCGCGAGGCGCATAAATTTTTTTCGATGCGGTTTACAGCGAAATGGAATTAACGTGTGGCGATGACATAATAATTTCTTCGAAAATTTGCCAAACAATTTGAAGGTCCCTATATTTATAGATGCCCCGTAGAGCATCAAGTTCGAGGATCGCAATAAATTGTCTTCGAAACTTTCACCTGTCCCATCCAAGACGACGCGGCCGCACCGCCCGCTGGAAACTCGAGTATATCAACATCCTGTTTGTTGGCAAGCTTACAGTCTCGCAACAGATTCCTGAAAGCGATTCCGCCTCGAGAGTCTTGGAGCTCTGGCCGAACTCTCAAGATAAACAATGGGAGCGTTGCGTTGCATCGAACATTTATTTCTGCCACAGCTGATCCGCTTGCAATCGACAATTAAATCCTTAATCGGCTAAAATCTGTTCAATTTTAACAACAATATCAGCGCGCTTAACAGATGCATCCTTTATTGCGTCTTGCACAACTTTGACGACAAACGTCTAGCAATTACTGAAACGCTATATCCAAATTGTATCATACAATGATAAAGAGCACGAACGCAAAATGGGTCGTTAAGGAGACATCGAATAACCGTCGATCGGTTCAACCAGTTTAGCCTAAGTTTTGGTTCCCTCGCTCGATCCCCGAGCGACTAAACTTCTTTGGCGGCGTCTTTCTCGCTCGATTTTCGTTTTCCTTTCGGCCGATCGATGCCCAAGCGCGCAAGAAGGATACGATTTACGATCGTCTCTCTTCGGTCTTCCCTCCCCCCCAGGGAGAAGATCATTCTGACTTTCTTAGCCGTATCGTCGCGACCGGATTCGACGGCGGAGCCATTTTGGATCAGCCCCACGCTGGTACCGCTGCCTCAGCCCCATCCATTCATCCCGCGGCACCCCACTCGTCTCGCGACCTTCCAAATCCCTTCATCCCCACCGGGCGGCGAGGTTCGGCTGTTTCGCGCAATGCCGACCCGGTGGGTTGATCGGGAAGCCAAGGCAGATAGGGGTATTCCGACGGAATAAATCGCGTCAAGACACGCGGAAATCCTGAAGGGAGGTTCGAAGGTGTTCGAGGATAATACTCGAGTCGCCGGTGTGGCTAGATATCGACTTTGGAACCCCACGCACGAGCAGCAGCAGTCGGCGGCTTGGCGGGGATGGTGGCGGACAGGCGGCAGAGTGGGACGGTGGATTCCACCCTGCCGTTCATACATCCACGCGCACCCGCGGCCGCGCACCAACCCGTTTCGGTATATACAAACGCGGCGAAACTTGTTCTCAAACATAGGCACGAATGTGCGACTACGTGCTTAACGGGGATCGAGCGTGAGCGTGTGCCGTGGACGCGAACAGGCACACGTTGCTCGTCCAACTAAACCCCACCCTCCGCCTCGACGAACGTCCGACAGAGACGCTGCCCTAAAAGTGGGAACGGATGGAGAACACAGGGAGGAACAGAGAGGAACAGGGAGAAAGGGATAGCGGGGACGAGGGAGAGTTTAGGGAAACGGCGGGCGCAACAGAGACGGATGACGAGTGAAAGGGTTGAAGCAGGGGTGCATGGAACGAAGGGAGACGGAAGGAGATTTCGCGGCGACGGTGGTGCCGCCTTGCAACGCCGCGGCGATTCCAGGGAACACGCCTGGCACCTCCACCGTCCTTTACCGCCCTGTCTCGTCAGGTCCAACCTACTACGTCTCTCTGTCTGTTCGTATCCGTAAACGCACAAACACCTCACCGTTTCAACTCGACGGGGGCGCGAGAGTGTCTCTCGTACGCGAGCCTCACGTTGCCGCCTAAACGCTCGCGGTCATCCGTTCTCGTCTCCTCGTCGCGTATCGCCGCTCCTTCTCTTCCACCCTTTTCCCTTGTCCTTCAGCTTCCCCAACCCTCCCGTACCTTCCGTGCCGCGCCGTTCCTTTCGTTCTGCTCGTCCCTAACCCTGCTTTCGTTGTCTCTCTCCTCGCGCACTTACTTTCCTCTCCCGACCACCTCGCCGCCCCTGCCCCGGGGCTCTCCCGATACCCAAGAGGGTTCCCGCAACACGCACGTCCGGCCCGACGATACAGAGACCTGCGAAACGCGAGGAAACGTGGTCGTTCGAGGTGAATTTGTTCTGCCGGTCGCCGCGATCGAATTTACCGCAACTGTGTGCGAGAGTGTGGTGTCCCGCGTTACTGGCACGGCCCCTGGCTCCTCTTTCCGTGTCCCGCGTTCGTTTCGTCCTGTCGCGCGTCCACGCTTCCACCCTACCTTCCGCCCGTTGTTCTCCGCACCCTCGACTCGCTCGCGTGTCGTCATCGATACCACTCGACACGATTTCCACGATTTTCGTGGGCTCGCGGGGACAGCACGCGAAAGTGGACCCGTCTACCGTACGCGCGGACAAATTAAGAGAGCGGGCAAAGGCGCGCCGCGACGTGTACACGACCCGTGCGCGAGTGCGTTCGCATTTCGCGTCTCGCGTGGTGCTTCGTTCGTGTCACGGGCACGAGGAGGAGGGGAGGCGAAGATAAAGAGAAAAGGGGGAAACGCGTGTAATCTCGCGGCACTCGCGACACTGGGCGCACGGTTTCACGGGGTGGTTACCATCGCTAATCGAATCGACGAGCCGCGTGCCCAGTGGATTTTCGGTGGCCGGAGAATGTGACGGACGGTTGCCAAATGTTTTTCACCCCACGGTTCGCGATTCGATCGCGGTGCTTCTTCCCATGCTCCCGATTTCAAGCCCGTGGTTCTTTGGGTCGCGAGCGGAATCGAAGTGCTACGGTGTTCGTTAACCTGGCCGAGCGGAGAGCGTAACGAAATCGAGGGCGAGGACACGGAGAACGCGGTTGCACGAGGCGAGCTCGTGTCCTGGCCGCGATTAAATTAAATGATTGCGTGACGGGCACGCTTTATCGGTATTCCTCCTCCGTCCATGCCGTCCTTCCCCTGCACGCCGACACCCCCTCGCGGGCCACATCCCAGCCAGCGTTCTCGAATCGTCCCGTCGCCCTTGACGATGCATCGCACGGTCGCGTACGAAACTCGCGAGTCGTCCTTGGTCCGAGGTGGACTCGTCTAGCCCGATGAAACAAGCGAACTGGCCGACGATGCCGCGGTTCGATATCCGCTGAAGCGGCTCTCCTCCCTCTCTGTGGGCCGCTGGCTGGCCACTCGGCACGGGGAGAGTCGTTCCACTGAAAGCTCGTGGACATTCGGTCAGCAACGTGGGTCGGTCAGTGTTGTGCGTGGCGAAGAAAGTTTGGAGCGCGCGCGACACGCGGCTTCGAAACGATCCGCGAGCGAGCGGAGAACGCGGCTCGAAGCTGGTCGGGCGGTGATCAGCTGACGAGGGGAGCAGTGATTGCGCGGCACGGCTCGATACGCACACGGTCGGAGAGAGCGAGAGAGAGCGAGGAAGAGCGAAAGAGAGTGTGGGAGAGAGAGAGTGGCAGAGGGAGAGAAAGGTAGCGAAAGAGAGAGAAGTAGAATACAGAGTCGAGGAGTTTCGCGTTCGGCTCGGACTTCCGTTGAAAGAGGATCGCGGCGTTTCGCGACTGCGTGACGGCGACCGACGTGTGCCAGTGAACGCGAGCGACGAACAGTCACGGTCACCCTTTCTCGTGTCTCGGTTCGATTCAGCACCCCCTCCTCTTCTGCTTTTGGTTCCGCGTATCGTTTCATCGAGGAAGCAGCTCGCGAGTATCCGGACTGAGCGACCGATCGACGGACTTCTGAATCCCGTGGACTCGCCTGTCGCGTCGCGGCGAAACGTACCGTCGTCGACGACGACGACGACGACGGCGACGACGACGATGAGCGGGCCGACGATTCGCGCGGTATCGAACACCATGCTGCTGCTCGTGACCGTTGTGTGACAGTGTACGATGTGACAGTGGGTGAAGAATATTCGTAAGTGGCACACACATAACACATACACCACCGGATGTCCTAGGACGTGCGTGGGACACACGGGGGTTCGTGGTAGTAAACGCAACATGCGGGAAGGTACAATAGTGCGGGCCGCCACGGCGATCCGCTGGGCCATCGCCAGTTAGCCACTGTACTTTTCTCCTTTCTGTCTATCTACTTTCGCGCTCCTACGCGCTCCTATTTACGCACACACACACACACACACACGCATACACGCGCGTACTTACATTACTCGAACGCTGACACACACGCACCACGCTCGGCTCGTTCCGCGTCGAGTAGAACCTTTCGTCGTCGGATGCCGCGCGAGTGCAACGAGGAATCGCTCGCGCCGCTTTTACGTAAGACCTCGAGATACCACTTTTCCTCTTCTACCCTTTTCCCTCTTTCCCGACCTTTCCCTTTGATATCGCCGCTTCTCAAGATTTTTTTACCCCGACAGTTTCCGCCCGTTTCTCGGCTTTTCCAGCCTCCCCGAGGCCTCCATTATTCGAACCGTTCTATTGTCTTTCACTCGTTATTGGCGTTTTCGGCCGCAGACCAGAGCCAATTTAATACAGCGTCGAAAATAATTGCCCCCGCTCGTACAATTTACCCGTATTTCTGTTTGCCACGCGCTGTACAGGCGGCACGGTAAATAGGAAGCTACCGAACGCGACACGATTATCGTTCGATAATCCCGCGCGATTGGAAATTAAAACGTGAACGCTTGTCGAACGTTTCGAAGCCACGGATAGCGTTAAATAATGGGACGGGAATGGCGGACGAATTTACGGCCGGCGTCTGTGTAAAAAGTTTCGTTATTTAAATATCGCTGCCGCCCGTTTGCTCGCGCCGCAGTCTCGTTTCCAGCGTGCGTTTTTATCGCGATGCTTGCCGGCGAACCACCTCGTGCCCCTCGGTCCCAGTTTCTGAACGAGCGCCTCGTTTTAGGAAAAGTGGCAAAAGTTTCGCGGCTTATTTGTTTCGGAGCCGGGCCGACCTGGCCGATGGGAGAAGTTTGTTGGCAAAATTCCTGAACGATTTCCTCGTTGACCCACGAGAAAGGGCAAGAACGGCGTACGAGCCTCGGATTTCAAGGTTCAACTGTCACGGAACGTCCGACACGACCCATCCATCACACGTAATTATCATACTCTACAGTAGAGAAAGTCTGTTTTATACTTCCACTTCTGTCCGTTTCGATTTCTCTGACTCAGTTTCTTTCTCTCGCCACCACCTTAGACCGTATACATATATTATACCAATATATATATATATATACATCTTTAGCGAGTACTTTTCATCTATTTTCACCCTACTTGTCTATCTTTCTTCCCTTTTCCGCCCTGCTTAAAATATGCGACGGTTCCCGAGTTTCTCGGTGTTCGAGAGCTTTCCCGCGACGCGCTAAATAATACACACGGAAAAATGGTCCAAGACGCCGAGAAATTGTAACCGTGCGCCGCGGAACTTTCCGTAAACGTTCTCCCTTGTTTCGAAGCCGAACTTGTCCCCCCGTCTTCGAAATCTCCCAGCCAGTCGTGAATCTTTCACGGACTCGTGGGTATTCGAGCAAAGATTCGCCCTCCCTCCGTGGAAAGCGTCGACCGGACCGGGGAATACTTTAAGCAGGGGCTGTCTTTCTTTCCTCTCTTTTTCTTTTCTCTTCTTCGTCCGTCTGTTTGTCTCTAGTTACCACTCTATAGCTATATTCTGTCACCGCATGCGAAACTAGAGGACTCACCGCTCCGGACTGCCCCCTCTGCGAAAAAGCGACAAAGAGGCCGCCTCCATGCAACATGCAGATGATCCTGGTTGCTGGCGGGTGAGTCCACCATAGTCTCCCAACGAAAGCACTGTCACGCACAAGTTCTACGTGTGGCTCCTTTTACCTTGCCTCTGTTCTTTTTTTTTTATCTCTCCCGTTGTCTGTCGCCAGTGCTGCAATACCTTCGCTGTCGCAGATTTAACTTCGAGACCGCCGTTCTGTGCCAGGCTTGCCTGTGTTCGTGTCGTACATCTGTCTGTCTGAATGTTTGTTCGATGTCTCTGCTCATTTTCCTGTTCGTTGAATTGCCATGCACGCGACAGGGATGACCGACGAATCTTTGCGCACGCTTCGGGACAATTAATGGTGGCGGAAGGTACGCCAACTGTTTCGAGGAGAAATCGTTGCGTCCGGGGACCGTTTGGTGATCGTGTGCGATGGGTTACCCACGGATCAAAGGGGATGCGTATTACCCCTTCATCCGTTCTCGTCGATTAAAAGTCAAATCGTATTACAGAGAGTCCGTTTCAGCGGAAAGAAATCCGCTGGCTCTCTGTTCGCCAAATGAGCTATCGCGTGAAACGCCGTAGCGGGTAATCCGTGGAAGCCAAGGAACAAAGAGCCCGGAAAGCTGTGAAGGGCGAAAAATCAGGATCCACGGTCCAGTCTAATTCCTTTTTGTTTGAAATCGATGCCGGCTGGCTAAAGGTGGTCTGTCGTCGGGGTTACGTAACGCCCGGAGGATACGTGCCTCGATATAGGATAACGGGCACAGCTTGTCGGCCTCGCGAAATCGCTTAAAATTTAGGTATAAGTTGCATTTGCCCCGTCTTCCACGCTGTTAAATGTTCCCTAACGTCTGGGGAAATTGTTTTCCCGTGTCTCGCGTCACGCTGTCCCTTAACTTTCTGCATTTGAATTTCAAATACGATCGTGTTCGACCGTGTAGCACTGTGACACAGAACGTTTATAGTTTACGCGATTTCAGGGATTCTTTAAATAGCCGAATCCCCGTGGACCCGTTTCACGTCGATCAAATTGTTGAACGTTTCGGGCCGCCGAGATTAATCTTCCACGCGTTCGCAGGTATTCGGGAAAATGGAGTAAAAATAATAATCGGGGTCAACGGAGACATTTCAAGGACGCTCGTCCGAAAACTTTCCCAACCGTGATTGATACGTTTGTCTTCGAAAAGGAAAACGATACTGCGACGAGGATTGCAGCACTCGATTATTTTTCTACCCGTGTAATATCTCGCGGGGAAACCGGGCTCGAGAATAACGCGCGCGGTGTAATGGAATATAACTCCTGGCGAATATCAGAATTCCTTTCGGGTTTCGGGGACATTTTAATAGGCTAATGCAACGGTCCAAGCGATCTTTCAATCTTTCCCTGTCACCGATTGCTCAGCCCTGCTACTTTCCGAAATTGGAACCGAATGTCACGCCACGTAGCTCACGATTCATGCGAATTCCTCGTACCCGCGGGAATGTGCAGCCCTAATCGGTGACCATTTGACTCTTGTCCAAATTCATTGCAATTAACCATAATCGCACATTCCTGTAACTAAAGCGTGTAAAGTTCGATTACTCGAAATTCTTGAGCCTTCATGATTCAGAACTCAACTCGAATTTCGTAGACGACGACGATTACCTGTTTTATTTTATTTTTATTTAGGGACAATTCCCAATTATTTTACAAAGTAGCGTTTTCTCTCGCAAAGTTTCAGTTTCTACAGTTTTCAATTTTATCAGCAAAACGATTACCTGCTGACGAAATCGGCTCCAGTCGGGAACGCAGGTTCCCAGTTCTTGTTTCATCGCGATTCCCTGCCAAAACGAGCCCGATTCGACGACTATCGAGCTTAATCGTCCAAACTGTCGTTGTTTACCCGCGGTTCATGGACCCGCTTTCGTTCGGCGACTCGTTTTCTTCGGAAATGTGTATTTAGCAGCCCCCGACCAGCCTGCACTTGGCATACGATCAGACTCCGTTGAAATATCACCTCGCACAGCAAGGGGTAACGCGTACAGCAGCACGTGTTGCGGACAAGTACATACGTTTAAACCACGGTTAACGCGGTATCAATTCTGCCGCCTTTGTGGACGTTGCTACGTGTCTCGTGTACGTACGTTGGTACACGTGAATAGGAATGTTTATAATGGATGCATATATGTATATTGCAATTGTAATGCATGCAAAGGGTGTCTTGTGTATAATACCATGCTTCAGCAACTAACGTCGATGACAATTATAATAATAATGATAAGAATAATAATAATAGCAGTAGTAGTATAGAAAAAGCTCTTGGGACGGATGATCGAAATTAAGGGCTGCATTACTTGTGCCGAAAATTCATCGCTATCGATTAAAGGGAAAAAGTATAATAATAATGATAAGAATAATAATAACAGCAGTACTAGTATAGAAAAACCTCTTGGGATGGATAATCGAAATTAAGGGCTGCATTACTTCTGCCGAAAATTCATCGCTATCGATTAAAAGGAAAAAGTATAATAATAATGATAAGAATAATAATAACAGCAGTAGTAGTATAGAAAAAGCTCTTGGGATGGATAATCGATATTAAGGGCTGCATTACTCGCGTCGAAAATTCATCGCTATCGATTGAAGGGAAAAAATATTGTCCCCAGTGACACGAAATATTTCGGTACAACAGAAGCGATGGGTAACAGGGTGTTAATTATCGTCATTCGATACAAATTCCGCGCGGCGCGACGCGCTATTTCAATGGCCAACGCAACGATGCACGTTTCTTTTGTAACCGGAAGTTAGACACTACGTGTAACGAACACCGCTGCGAATGGTCGTTTGGCTCTTTTGTTGCTCAACCAGCTCTACATTTTTTCCCCGCGTCCTCGTGCAACGCGGCCCGTTTATCGTCGACGTTCGAAATACTTCCTTTGTTCCCGAACGACACGAGAGAGATTGCTCGAAACGCAGCTTCTTCGTTTCAAACGGACGAGGTGTCTGGTCTGGCGAAACACTTGTCGCCAGATTACATTGTCCGATTGTGTCGCAAGGTTATCCGCAGTGTTTCACGAATCGAGGCCCGCAGGTGAAATTCAATCGAGTACAACGACCTACGGAAATACGATTCCCATCGCACACCGCGAACACACGATTCTATTTTCGTAACTTCAATTCGGCGCATCGATTGCGTGCTTACAATTAGCCAGCGAGTCAAAAGCTTTTAGCAGAACGCCATCTTTCAGCTAAGAATACTAATGTAATTACGCAATTACGGCGACAACGATTCGGCGTCGATCGCCGATTCGGCATCAAATTTATTAATAGCCCCAAAGGTAGGAAAGACTCGGCGTGCAGAAAAAACATTTTGCCAAGCATAATATTTACACGTCTGCGGACGTCCCCCTGCCCCGCCGTCGAAACGCAACGAGGATATTTCGAGCAATAACCCGTCGCGTACAGACGCTCTGTGCAGTTTCATTTCACGATATGAAATTCCGCCGCGGAATTGTTAAGAATTAAATCCAGTCGAGCGGACGGTTATCGCGACGCGAGTACACAGACCGTGATCCTAAACGCTCTCACGTGATCGAAGCATTCCGTGGCGTAATTAAAGCTTTGCGTGTCCTGACGATTCTTCGAATCGTTCCGTTCGAAGGTAGTTGGGGTTCGACTCGTCGCGTTTGGCGGATCGTCGACTAATTTCCTCTTAATAGAGACTGCCCGTGGGGTCTCTGTTATCGAATGCTTTTGGAATGCAACGGTTTTACAGGGTGTAGAATAGGCTGGGAAGCGTGTAATGCGCGACGGTAATTCAGGGGCGGAACGCGCGCGTTAGCGTGGCACGATCGCGTGACAAAGATGTCTAATGAGAATTCATAGAATTATTCGTGAATGGCGAACGGCACAGTACACTCATCCGGTATACCCCGAAGGAGAGTGCAATTAGGGTGGGTGGCGATTGTGTGTGTATCGTGACGAAGGAAACGAGACAGCTCGTTCATCATCCTATCTCCCCTTTCTTTTTTTTTTTGTTCCTCCGCCTTATACTCCTCGTGAAAGGGGCGTAGCGGAATTCAACCCCTTCATCGTGTAATCTAGAAGCACGGGATGTGTCGTCGCCGGATTAAACTGCGACTGCGTCGTTGTGTTCGTTTTGACTGTGCATGCGAAAATTTGTCATCCTTGGTAATGAATCAACGCCCGCGCGCGTTGTCGTATTTTAGGAAGTGTCGTGCAAATAATTTCGCCGACGGACGAAGGTTAACCAATGCTGGATCGACGATTCTGCTTTACTAGGACGCGGTACGAAAACGACTTCGAGCCGTGTATACGTTAATTCCAATTACTTTTCAGCAGACTGCGACGGCGTGATAATTCACGCCGCGATCGTTTATTGTAACATCGAGAGCGAGATTGCCACGTGGGCAAAGACACTTTCTGTACGGGAAAACCTGGATGCGAGAAATGTACGAATTATGTGCGAATAAAAAATATACGCAAGCTCCAAGCAGAATTATTTAACAATCCTAACATTAGCTCGACGCATGTTGACACCACTCGTGTACCCCGATAAGAGCAGCCGGGCAATTCGAGTGTGTTACCTTCGCACCACTTCGATCATCGATCTGGTGAATCATTAAACTGTACATCGCGGCTGCAGTGAAGTATTCAGCATTCGAGCCGACGGGTTACTCGACGCGTGGTAGACATTAACGACGAGGCTGAATATTTCAAGCGGCAACTAAATCCTCTCGCGTGCCGCGCATTTTTTCACAGCTGTTTTCCTTCCCGCCTCTCTGCGAGATCGCTCGATGTTATCGCCGCTCGTTAGATCCTCGGCATTCTACAGACGTGACACCGATGTTGCATTCGCAGTGCCCGGTTTTGTATCGCGGAAACGACTTTGTCCGTATTCCGTCCCGGTTTCGTGTCGCTCGGAAAAATCGTATGGTGCATCGATCGCCGCGTGTGCGACTGCGTCCGTCTTGCGAGCGAAATGTTTTTTTCGAGCACCGGGAACGAAAAGGGATCCGACGTGGCGTTCATTCGAAACGATCTCGTCGAAGGGAGAAAACAAGTTATTTATTCGTCGCGTTCCAAGGTTCGTTTGTTCGGAGAGAAGGATCGTGGAAAAAATAATTTACTCGAGAGCCCCACGGTCAAGGTTCGCCGAATAAAATAAAGAAACGGTGCGTCCGAAAGTTGCACAAGATAATTACCCTGGAACGATTTAAATATCTTCTCGGTTTGTTTTTAAGGGTGCCCTGATCCGACGTGATCCCATTACGCCACTCAAGGTGTGCTCAATGGTCCGGGAAAATGCGCAATAGGATCAGTCGGGGTGTTTGAATACTTAAGACATTCTCGTTCGCGCGAGCACACTGTATTGTTCTCCGTAGGACAATTTATTGTACGAATGCAACTCGACTACATCGAGATGAATAAAACGAAACGCACGCTGTCGGGCGATTGGTATTCAACTTGCCAAGCGTTCCTTAAAGAACAAACTATCGCTGAACGAAGACGTTCCGGGGGAGGCGAGGGTTCAACAGGAGCATAAAAGAAAAGGCCGTTTTTATTCTCCCGCGAAACTGCTCGGCCATTTCGCATCGATCGCGTGCAGCTGCACGTCTGTACAACTTCCGCACAACTTCCGCCCTCACTTTGATTTCCTTTCGGCAATTTGTTTACACGCCACCCTCCGGCGACGCGGTCCCTTTTCCACCGAGCTTTCCTCGCCGCTTCTCGGTGTGCACGCTTCTCGTGCCAGCGACGCGGATCACGCTCGACGTTCTCGCATGCGAACTCGAGGCGTGTGTCACGAACGCCGTGTTTACGTCGACTGATGCTAAGCAGGCTGTGCCCAACAGCCAACCACGCGTACAGCTCTCGAGAAATATTTTCGCCGCGCCGGGGACGGTTTACCCGCGCCGTTCGCTTTCTGGTTTGCAAAGCCGCACGATGATCCAACTGTTTGCTACGCGACTTGTTTTTAACTTGTTGTTAAGTGTTGCACGCCGTTTTACCAGCGACACTTTGTTTAGACACCAAGCGGATAGACGTACGCGCGTACCCGTCGCTCGTCAGGTGAGACGTTTATTGATTCTATCTGTACGGTCCCGTTGAACGGATCGAAGCACCCCACTTTGGAAGAGATCGATGTTTACCCGAAACGTCGATGGGTCCGTGTCTAAAAGCGGCGGGGTTAAAGGGGCGATTGCGCGCCGCACTTAGATTGTTCGAGGCTTAAAATATCGAGTCCTGCTCTTCGAGACGGACCGAAAGTCGACGGCTACTGCCGCAAAGTGCATCGTTCACTGCATAAGTGTACTTTTAACTAAATCCGCTCTCCCCCTCTGTTAGCGACCGCGAGGCGAGCTTAAAGAATAATGGCAAATGAACGTGGCCGACGAATGGTTGCCGTTCCACTGACATTCGTTACCGTTCAAGATTTACAAACTTCCGAATTCTCTTTCTACTCGTGGAAGGGAAGCGTCTCGGGGCTGCAGCGCGAAGGAGGAGGAAGTAATTATGAAACGATACCGCAAGCTCTAGCTCGCTGGGAACGATCGATCCGGTCCTCTCGACCAACCTTCTCCGGGTTCGACCGTTTCCAACGATCGACCAAACCGCCGTGACCGGGTCTACGTATCCCAGCTGCACGGATACGGAAACACGCGTATCGTCGGATTTTCGTCTCCTCACCTGATTGCTTCTGACGCTACCGGCGAAAGTACTGACCAATCATCGGCCGCGGGCAGATCGATCGAACGAGATTGAGTCGAAATTCAGACACGACCTGCACGATTTCAAAGAGCCATCGCTTCGGGTCTTCGAACGTAATAGGATTGGGCGATTAAGGTCGTACTCGGTGACAGACAGCCGCGTAGAAGTTGTGGATTTATTATTATAGATTCTGAATGATCCGCGCGGAACATTAATATAGATTTTATGGGCCGCTGGGAATGAATAGGCGCTTTGAAAAATAACCGAGCAGCATTAATTACATTCAAGTTAGAACGACGGATATTCGATGGGGAATAACGCAATCTTTCCACCCCCGGTTCCTGCATATTTCTTTCGAATCGCCCGAAAACGCCTACGCCTGGAAACGTTCGATTCGCTTTCGGTCCTCTTCGAGGCTCTGAATTTTTCATGCAACATCGACTCCTTTCCGCCGACCGTGCGGCGAGGCAATTAGCTCGATCGTCGCGTCGACGATCGCGGCTGATAAATTTTGTATCCTAGGCGACGACGTTTGGATACGAGCATTTTCGTCAGCGAGCCCGTGGCCGCTTTAATTCCGAGCAGTTCCATTACAGCCTGCCCGTGGAAAGTTATAATTATCCTTAAAACTACCGAACAAGGCTGTGCATTATTACGATAATTGGAATTACTCGGGCCACGTGGAAACGAGTTGAAGCGCGGAACTTTTAACAAGAGACCATTCAGAAATTCCCGGATATGCTCGGCCGTGATTTTTTTTTCTCCCTCTCGCCAGACCGTGCCCGAACAAAAGTCCAGTCGAACGTGTTCGATCGGGCTCGGTTACATTTATAGATTTCGGATCGCAGTTGCAATTTCACTTTTATCGCGTTACCGTTTTATTTGCCTGCTTGGCCAGCACTTTTGGAAACGAGGTTCCTTGCGTTTTCTGGTTTCGGTGGTCCCCGCGATATCGGTCGTTGGTCGATCGTTCTTGCAACGATTTCGCGAATAGATATCGGATTAGCGCGGCTCGTCGCGGGCGATAGTGATCAAACGTGACCGCGAAATGTCTGTTATTATGTTGCGAAATGTGAAGTTAATTGTACATTCTATGTTCCAAACAATTCGATGGGAATTGTTTGGAAACGATTCGCAGGGCCGTTCGTGGGCTGGCGTTCCGCGTTATTTCGAGACCTTTGTGACAAAAAAACGGGTCCAGTGATCAATTTGTACGGCGACGAAACACCATGGAGACGATTTTGTTATGCAGGCAGGTTACGCAATCGCGAGCCTCCTTGGAAGAAGAGTTGATCCCTATTCGCGTAAGCCCCGCTAATATCTAAGCTAATAATATCGACGATAAATCGTTTTGTAACGGTTCTGAAGTTTTCAGTATTTCACGGGATTCCCGCGTAAAATTCTTATCGCAGATCCGGTCACGCGCGTCGTTCGTCTCGAAATGGATAGCTAGCGACAGGAACAATTTTTCTGCAAACGTACGTCTCGCAATCCGACATATGTTTCTTTCGCCGACAAACTCCTTGTTCATTTGTCCGTTTGAGCACCGGATTACCCTGGATTTCTACCGGCGCCGTGTTTACCACTTCGACCGCTTTTTGTTCGCACGTTGATTCATGCCTACGATTTTTTCCCTCCACAAGTGCCGTTTGTACTCCGTGATTTCCATGTTATCGTACACAATTCGCGTTGGCTTTGCTGCGCGTCCAATGCGAAAATGTATGAAAACATTGGGGCGTCCTAAGCACGACGACCGAGGAGCTAAAAGGGCTTTAGACAAAGGAGATTTAAGTTTATACTTGAGGAACGAGAAGTGTATTGAAAAGCGTCGACAATGGATTTAATAAGGCCGTCGACGGTAAAGTTAAAGAAAAGCTTGTTCTCTATAATGCTTTTCGATAAATTTATTCCCGGCTACACCCGGCTCGCGTCATTCAGAAAATCGTCTGCATACCAAGCCAAAGACCTGCTCGATTACCTGCTGTAACGAGATCAGAATTAGAATTATAATAGAAACTTGCTCCACGGTTCAACTTCAAAGGGGGTGTCTTGTCCAAAGATATTCTCAATTAAGGTTTCCGGTATTACGCCCCCGTTGATATCGTATGCCAAAGTTTCTGGCTACGAATGACCAAGAACATACTACTGTGACGTACCACGGACCGATTCCGTATGGACGTCAGTTGGTAAGTGTCACATTTCATCGATCGTAACTTTCCTATTATGTATATTTCTATTACGCTATTTTACCGACAAGATCTTTGGTCTCCCGGCTCCTGCATCTCGGTCGAGCAAAGCAAACGAATGCTTCGGCGAAAATTCGGTTCGTTTACAGTTGCACTCGCCCGGAAAAATAAGGTCAAACGCTTTCCCTTTGGAACGCTGGCAGTCATTCTGGCGCCCTCGTTCATGTCCTACCGCAAGCGCGTCATTGTTTTTAAAGCTCCCAGGCGAAAGTGCTTTCCTCTTTCGGTCTCGATTGTCCTCGCGGACCGCCACTTGGAGACAATAGTCTCTTCCGGACGGTCCAACGACAGCTTAAGTGTGGTACCGGAGATACCGGAGAAATTGGCGTCACCTGCTTCCCCCGTTACGAACCCCCTGCGAATTGCGTATCGAAATTTTGCTTGCCGATCAGCTGACGTTTCTGCCCAGAATCGCTGGAATTCGAAACGGTCCGTCGACGAAATAATTCCACCAACGAAATTCGGGAGAAAATCAGCCGGAGTTTAGTTTCTCCCAAGATTAATATCTATGTATGCATTGCTCTATCTCGAGGAAGGGAGTTGACACAAAACAAAGAGGAAGAAAAGCACAAAGGCTGGCGGTGATGAATGCACGCAACGGTAAAAGGGGGTAATTTGGCAAGTGCATGGGTGACGAGGTTGTTCGATGTATTTGGGTCTCTTTCGGAACGGCGGAACGGCTTACGATGCTAAGGGAATGACAGTCGGAAAACCGAGGCCGCTTTTTGCTGTTCGACAAAAAGACATTTGCACGGGACGTTCCATAGAAGTCGCCCCTTCCGTCGTCCTTCGAGGAGTTAAAAGACCGCCCAACGCTCCCGTGCAAAATGACGCGGAACGCTTGGTCGATTCGCCCTTTCGCCGTTGCTGCCGGCACCGGAATCTGTGTCAACGCGTTATTTCCTGTCGTTATCGAGCACCGGCTGATACATTGTTTCTGCACCGGAGTGCACTTTCGTCGTCCAAGTGTGTAAACCACTTTATTCACCCGATAGAGAACTCTTTAGTCTTATTACCTATTTCTCGAATATTGTTCGGAACCGAAGTACACCGGCGCCCGGCATTGTACGTGGAGTTCTGTCGATAGTCGCCGAGAAAGTCGACAACCGCTTTTCGTAGCAACGTCGGGGATCAACGTCGATCAGACGTGCAGGGGGAATGGAATATAAGTTTTCGGATCGAAACCCGACTCGAACTCGTCGCACTCGTTAAATCGGTAGCACCGGGGCCAGTCGTTTCGAGTGGACGAATCAATTACTTCCTCGAGGCACTGAAAATATTTTTGTTGTCATCGCGACTCGAGTGGTGTTCTACTTTTCGCCGGCTGTACAGGCGGAATGAACAACGCGAGTCGATTACACCGCCGCCCCGTCGACGGAATATCGACGACCGCGACTTGGAGATTGCTTGGCCGGGCAAATTGAAATTTATTTAGCATGTAATTAAACGAAAATATTCCCGCTGATCGCCCGGGAGCCTGGTGCTTCTCGTCACGCTGTTTACTGGCGGATAAACGGTCCGTCAGAAAAAATAGCCGAGCGGGCGAACTTCCGGCTCCCTCGTTGCCGCTGCAAAAGAAGCGAAATTGTCCGAACTTTGGCAATTTCTCCCGCCCCTTACCGTGATTTACGCAGCATCTCCTCGAGCAACTCTCCGAGAGAATTACGCTGCTCTTACCTTGCCCCCAAGGTCGTAAGACGGGCTAGAAATTTCCAACGGGGGGGAAAAGTTCTTCTTTGCTCGTGAATCCAGTTCCTTATTCCGTGCGAGATAAAATTTCAGCCGGATCAATTTCCTTATCTCTCGCAGTCTAGCCCGGCGTATTTTGCGCCCGAGGAAATCTCTCGTCAGAAATTTCGACCGCTTTCGAGCGATTGGATAGAATGGAATTCAAAGGTTACGAAAGCTCGGGATTCCAGCGCCGCGTTTCTCCTTGCCTCCGGTTTTATGATAATGCCGGGACCGGGTGTTCCACGTGGTCGATCCTGAATGTCCACGAGCATCGGGGCGCAGAGTAATCTTTCACGCGGCATTAATGGCCACCGCGTCGCTTCCATTATTCTTACTTTTTGCGCGTGACACGCGAGCTTCACGGGGAGAGATTCCTTTTGAGAGATCCCGTTTCCAATTCAGCTGCGACGGGATCGCGCGGGCGCCGCTCCCGCGAGTTATTTTCATCTGCTCGTATCGCGGTTAACGAAACGACCGTCGAAGAGAGCGAGCTGCAACGGTCCTGCCGTTTTCGGTGCCTCGACGAACGAACGCAGAGTTCGATATGGAGGAACAGCTTTCCAAGGAACCGCGATCGCGTCGCTCGATTAATATTTTCAAGCGACTGCGTGACTCTACGTTCTCGTCACCATCTGTTTATTTTCACCGGCGGTCCGCCTGATTTCCGTGGACTATTTGGTCCAGAACGAGCTCAGAGAAGTCGCAACGTTTCTGCTTAGTCTTTTACGCGTGAAATTACGATTACGAAAAACGGGCGGAACAGCAAGGGAGAGAGAAGCTGTCCTCGAATTTCCGCGAAACTTACACGTTAGCGTCAGCGGATTTTTTAAAGGAAGGAAAGGGACCGAGTAGCGAAGTGCTATGCATTCGGTGAGGGATTTATGATAGGGACTTAGCCTGGGTACGTTTGGAGAGTGTTTTGCAAATGGGTGCTCGGCTGGCGGGTTGCCCGACGCTATTCAACTATCGAATGTCCCAGGATTGACTGTTTATTGTTTGAAAGTGAACTTCAACTGTATTTGAAAGTGAAAGAATGAGACTGAACATCCTGTTGACCGACGATGGCTGGCGACAGCATTGGGTCTTCCAACTATCCAGTGTCGAGGGATTGTTTATTAGAGCGTCCAGTGAAAGACCGAATGTAGCAATCGGCTTGTCGCCGTATTACCAAGAAATAGGGACTCTGTTTCTGGAGGATCTGGCCACGGAGCGGGGAAGGTTATGCCTTTTGATAAAAGAACTGTGATCTCCACTCAGTCTTTACCCCAGAATTGTCCTGGGCAGATCTACGCTTTTACTCTCTTACGCTTTTAATTCAAATTCTTAACATACACCGTCGCGTCGCACCGGCGAATCAATTTTTCTTCCAATTTCATCGCCGGCGCTGTTCACAATGGGTTCGCCCCGTCCTTCGAAATCGATGCAAGCGGCGCGACGTGGACCGCGAAATCACGACGACCGCGTCCCCGATTCTCCTGTATCAGCTTCGTGCGCGATCGCTAGTAAATTCGGTCGAACGATATCGCGGGACCGACAGGATTTCGCGAGGACGCGTGATAGCCACTGCGGTACGACGAGAAACAGCACGGCCGCTCGGTAATCCCGTTCGATTCGCCCGGTTAATACAGCAATATCCTCGGGAACGTTTGCAGCACGGTCGGTTTAAGCGTCGCCGTTGCCACGTCTCGACGAAACTCTTGCTAAAACATAGAAAAGGCGCCCAATGTCTCTATGGCCGTGGTGCGAATGATTCGTGAGGGTGGCGCGTCGAATCAGGACGACAACGTCGTCGACGTGCACAGCAATTCGAAAGGGTGGAGGACGATCCGTTCGCGAAAGCTTCTTGGGCCGGATTCGAATGTAGGTCAGCGGCGAGTACGATCGATAGGCGATCCAGTGGCTGCTCGTTGCAGGGTAACTGCATTATCGACGATTACCGAAAGAAGATCCCGACTGGAAAGCTCGAGGCTGCGCCGGTCGCGTACGAACCTATTCTACTTGCGGCTCGACCTCTCCTCGGGATAATGCTTATTGGAAGTGGATAACGGTAATAACTGTTGCCCAGCCGACAGCGACAATGCGGTCTCCCTGATGAATTTGCCGGATAGTGGTTACAGATAGGGTGGGCCAAGTCGATTGTGCTAATATACAGTCTGAGCTGCTTAACGTCACCGCGGACGAGCAGTTCTTTTATGCGGTCGAAAGTGGATGGGAAATTGTACACGCCGATGGGGGGGAATGTTTGAACTCCGCGAAGAAGATCTCTGTGATGGCCGACTGATAGGCGGAGTGGTTTCAGTTAACTCTCCGAGGCCTGAATTATGTAGCTGCTAGTTTTCTTTTTAACGCAAGTTTTATTTTGTTGCGCTTCGAAAGTAGTCGCAGCGAGATACGTTCCAACTGCGAATAGGTTTTGCAAACGTTTGACCAGAAATCGTAGCGCGTTAGCAGACCTCAAAGAAGTAGCAAGTACAAGCTTCGCGCGAGAGCTAAATTCGTGGCAGTTTTTTAATATAACTGGCACTGCAAAGTGCCGGCAAGTAATAAAGGGCTAAAGAAATATTTCGAGCAACGCGGAGACGAATATATTGCCTAGGCAATTTGTCGATCCTTTATGCAGAACCGTGAAAGTATATACAAATATGTATAAGACTTAGGTGAATAAAAACCAATGAATGGCTGAGCAGAAAATGAAGAAGGTTTTTTTTTACAGACCGGCGATACGAGCGAGTTAGTCTACTTTGTCCCTGCGAGAATTTGCGCCAGTTCTTTTTGGAGTGCATTCGTTCGTTTCCGATTCTCTATCATTCTCCAGCTGCTGCGATACGTGCAGTCACAACAACTGGTGTTCCATTTTCTGGAATTATATTTTCAGAGAAGCGGATACGAGGATAGTAATATTTTGCTTCTCCTGGGCGACGCGACGTTCCAGATCTTTCGATCGAATAGTACGTGCGTAGTTTCGCGTATCTTCAATCACCAATAAACCTTCTAATCGATCGACGACTTTCTAAGAAGCGTTCCTCGTTAAACGTGTTGCGGCTAATTAGTAATTATTGGCGCAGTTTAAATTTGAAATACGCGATTTGAAACACGAGTCTTGAAATTCCAGCGTGTTTCACAGCGAGTTATTAACTTTGTTTACACGAATCGACAGCTATTGTCCGTGGTAAACGAATAGCTATAGGAACAAAAGCTTTGATTTACGCTCGGAACCACGGTTATCTTTCACGCCCAGGATCGCTGAAATCAAACGCAGGACCTGCCGTATCGGATATAATTCTAGAGGAAATAAAAACGAGGGGAATCAATTTGCTGGCTGGAATCGTTCATCTCTCGATCGGGCTTGTTGCTCTCCTTCCTGTTGCTCCGATACTCCGAATGTTATCAGATATGTATTCATTGCCTTATAAAAAGTGATTACGGGGAATATAATATTTCTGTTCGAATTGTATCCAAGGAAGGGTCGCCTGCCACATTTTAATCATTCGCCCTGGCAAAGAGTGCACGTTGCAAACAACTTTTCCCATTATGCAGTAGTAGAGCTTCATGAAAAGTTGAGAGATAAAAATGGAGGTAACGATAAAAGCAATATCAACGTTCCTGCAATTAATCATCCTCGATGCCGCGTCGACTAATATTCCTGTGAAACGTAGGTATAATTGCTTCCTCTTTTCGGTCCCTTTTTCTTGCCCCTATAGAATTTATTTATTCTATACATATATATACAATATATATGAGTGACGAGGGGGAAGCAGGAGAGCGATTATGAACTCCGGCACGCGTAATTATTACTACACAGTGGATGGTCGCGGTAACGAGCGCCGCTGCGAAACGAACGACACGGAAACGTTAATTAGTTTACGAGTGGGGTCGATAGTCGCATTCGCTATTTATCGCGGCGAGGATCGCGTGAAACGTTGCTCAAGCTTTTTGGCGTTAGCGTAACCGCACCGCGGTGGGCCGTGAAAAAGTGTCGGTGAGCCTCGATCCCTCGCCAAGTTCATGCCACACACTCGCTCGTCCGAATCCAATTCATTAAACGATCCCGACGTTCCCTTCCGTCCCGCGTTCCCCCGACGTCGATTCGTTCTCCGCGGCGGCTCCTCGCGCAGGTTATTCGCGATCATCACGTAACTTACGATAAACGCGATTTTTACGATGCCCCCTATGAAATTTTATCGACGCGCTTCGGTTCGTATGGAAACGCCAATTTCGATTTATATGTTGGCAAGCACCTCCGTGCGCCACCCCGTGGAATATCGACGGGCGAACTTTTATACGCCACGGTTATTTCGGGAAGCGTTGGAATATTTGCTAATTGGAATCAGCAGTCAATTCGATTCTTAATTCTTGTGACAGGCAGCGCGCGACGGATGCTCGTAACGATCATGGGGCGTTAACATGATTCCCGAAAGGAATTGGACAGTCCAAAAGCGAATCGTAGAATGATACAGTGGAAGTTCACGGCGGCGCGTAATTTTGACGCGGGAGGATATAAACGACGGGCAGGTACATTCGCGGTGCAGGTGAAAGCAAGTCGTACTTTTGCACGTGCATACACGAACACTTATCTGCCCATCAAGGAACAGAGATTCGCGCGTCGCATCGAGCATTTTCAATTAAGAGCAAATGTAAATCTTGCATTGCCTGCGAAACGCTGGAAGGGGACGCCCGCTTCCTTTCAAACGTCAACTTAATATCGCGTTTCTCGAATACTAATAACAACTCCAGTCAACTATCAACCACTGTCGTAGTTCCGCGACGGAATTATATCTCACCCCATATCACTGCACTCCGTTGCGCCAACAATAATGCCAGAAGTTTCGTGCGTCTGACAGGGAATTCCTTATTCCACTTGGAAAGGCGTTCGGGCGTATCCAGGTAGCAGCCAATCGAGTCTAATCAACCACCGGCCCGACTCGTTCCCGTCCTTTTTATGACTCCTCGCTGCGCCGTAAACATGCAGTACAATGAAACCGACTATAAAAAAAAAAGAAGAGAGATATATAGAAGGAAGGGAGTGTGTTTGAAACGGTCGTTAGCGAGCTATCGTGATCCCAGGGCAGGTAATCGCGTTTGCGTTGGTTAACTTTGTTCTCCGATGCGAATGACGATGTTCCCTCGTGGTGAACGCGCACCGATGCGGTTCATCATGTTCTCGTGCAGGAGCGTGGAAAGAATATCGAACCGGCGGAGATTGCGAGGGTAGCTCGAAGGGGTTTCAAGCAAGCGGAAGGGTGAGAGAGGGAGGGGGACGTGGGAAAGCAGAAAGTCCGTCGCCTGCGGGGGTGGGCTGCCGTGTCGCGAGCGGTGGCAGAAGCCAAGGGAGAAAATAAGGGAGAAAGTAAGAGAGGTAGAGGAAGAAAGGAGCGCAGAAGGATACCGTGCCACGCGCCTTTGGAAACTAACCGAGCCACGCTCTGTCCACCGTTCGTCTCCGCTCTGCTGAGTATCCTCCTTTTTTCCGCCTCTGCGGAAACGTTGCGGCTTTCCGGCCTCGTCCACCGGCCGATCCTCGTTTCTCAGGGAACTCTTTATATCGTCCCGGTTTTTTCCTTCGGTCTCGTGGATCGGAAGCTCGGGGAATCTCGAGAGAGCCCCACGTGCTTGGAGAATTTTTATTAGAACGGCTGCACTCGTTTCGCTTGCAACGGTCGTTAACGCTGACTGTTGTATAATGAACGTTCCCTTGCACAGCGTGTTCATTAAAACATTGCGGCAATTGATCGGCCCCGGAGGCTGTTTCGCGAGGAGATCCTACACGCTCGGCTGGTCCGCGAGCGTTTGAACCGTGCTTTCATCCCGAAAGCACTATGGAAGAAGAGCCGGCGAGTGTTTCGCGAATCTCGACCGAGCGAGGATGTTTCGCGTGCGTGTCACGGAAGGCGTACCTGGGATACAGTGAATTTTAATACAGCAAACGTGTTTCGCGGTAAATAGTTTCGAACGAAGAGTACATACTATCGAACGAAGTGACACCGGAAGATTTTTGTATAGCTCCTAGGGCTTTGAGCATTTGTTTCCACTCGGTTACGATGCAACGGTATCGAGTACGCTGGGCAAAATAATACCCTGGTGATCGACAGATCGAAAGCTGTCGCAGAAACGTATCCCCCGGACGTCTTTCAGCGACTCGTCAACGTCGAGTGGTATGCTGTCTCGAATTCGTTTTATTCGGGATTCCGTCACTGTCGCCTATCGATCGTTCTTAATCCGTAGCGTATTATGGCCCGAGCAATGATTATTATTTTCTTTCATCCCCATGACTCTTTGCTCTGCATCTCCACGGCGATTAACCAAGCACTGCCGATGATTAGAGGACGTTTAATTGTTTTGTAATATCGCAAGAAATAATTGAGCAGGCGAGCTCATCCAAGTTATTTCCATGCCACGTCGAGAGGCAAGTAATGTTAATAATAATTAATTAATAATTTAGCTCCCCTTTTAAAGGAAGAACTATAGAATATTCCGCCTTTCGAACGCTTCTTCTTACCTCCGGTTATTGCTCGTTTCTATGGAAACCGATAGAAGCTCAACTTTGAGCACGACTCAACTTTGTCGATTGAACTTTCCATTCCAAATTTGTAATCCGTTTGCCCAGTTAATTACGACAGGGATTTGAATGCCGTTTCAAATGTATATTTATCCTTGGAGCCGCGAATGATAAATATTTCATACCGTCCTTCGTTGTCAAGATTCAACGTTAAGAACAACGTCCCCGAGCAACCCTTGTCTGAACAGATTTCCAGTTTGACGAGCTCCCTTTTCACGGCCACCCGAGTTTCCATTGATTCACGGTGAAACGAAGTCTGTAGGTACTTTTTCCCCCGCAACCAACGAACGACGCGTAACTCGGGACAGGCCCTTTAGAAGACGAGCGTTTAAAAGTAGCCACGATGCCGGACAATCGATGCAACTTGCAAGCGTACTCTTAGGGCGAAATTTTATCGAGCGACTAATTTTATCGCACTGACGTAGGGGACCACGCTTCCCGGACGATCGAGCCACGGGTTTTCGACACCCTCGAATTGTCGAAGAAAAGAATTGATAAGGATTCGCTATTTAGTTTACACCGAATTAGTCGAATGGGGAAATCAAAATCTTCGGAGCAGACGAACTCAAAGGCGAATATCGATGTTGGATTACGTTTCCTGTGTCCCGTCGATAAACGAAGGTTTCAAAAGGTGGTTAATTAAAGAGTCCCCAGGGATGGCAAAGGGATGTAGGCAGGTAGAGACTTATCTCGGAAAAGTCGGGCAAAGTCGTTGGAGTAATTTATCGAGGGAAGTTTATTCTTGGACCGAAAGTGTCGCAATAATGTTGCCAACCTGAACGAATCGGCATAATACAATCGCATACCGTAATCACACACAAAAAAGTAATTCGCAGGTTGAAAAGTTTCAAAGAAATGTGCGCCATTAAAGCGTAACAGGACAGTCAACGTTTCAAGGGATCAGATTGAAGGAGAGAAAACGTTCTCCATTTTACGAGTCGTTTCGGAAACGTCACGGAGTTACTCGTCTTTTTCGGTGCTACCACGAATCTCAAGCGACGCTGCGACGTGGCGACAAAGTGTGTCGCGTACTCTTTACAGAGAACAATTGATCTCGCGGAACAATCCCAAGCATGCCGCGGAAGCCAGGTCGTCATTTCAGTTCCGCATGAAATTCCTCGAAGACGGCGTTGGTCCCTCGGCCGCCCGATTAATTCAATATGCCCCGGTACAAAGTGGGGTCGAGAAAAGACCGAAGGACTTGGAAGTAGTACTGGAATCGTTGTGAACTGTTCGATCTGGTTCGAGGCGAACGAAGTACGATGCTATCGTTCTCCTCTTCGGATTTCCTGTTGAAAGATAGCCCCGATACGCTCTACATTCGTCGCCATTGTATCTACCACAATTATCGAGCGTCCGACGGAAATTGTCGCAACGAGATGACACGAGAATGCTGAATTTCTTCGTTCGCGAATTATCCACGATGCTACTCGCTGCTCGACTGGTCTGTGTCGCCGGCCATGCAAATATGGACCGCGTTATTTGCAAGCTGGAACCGCGTGTTTTCCCATTGGCGAAATGAAATCTTTAGCTTTCTAAGCGATTGCTCCGTTCGGATAACCTTGACATTTTTGTTTCCGTTCCCCGACTTGCAGTCACAGTCGTTGGATACACTCCACCGTCCGCCCACAGATCCTAGTGGAACGGAAGTGACCGCGGGAAGTGCAATCAACTGTCAATTTATTTCACTCGAATTTTCCTCGAAGCGACACGCATCGCAAGGTTCTCTTTCGGGGAAAATTGATTTGTGCCGCTCCAGTTTTATCTGTCGCGCGACGATGTTCGGTCGGAGGGAATATCTTTGACGATCTCCTCGAGGGACGACGTGTGCTCACGAAAGCTATTTATTCATTTATTTCAATTTAGTGCACAAAATCAAAAATGAAAATAAAAAAAAGATAAAAATGTTAAGCCCTCAAGTAACAAATGCTGAATTTTTTCCAACTGGTACACGGTGTCTGCGGGTACCAGATTATCGAGGCAAATTCTAGAATGGGCCTTACTAACGAAAAGTATAAATAGAGAACGGTACTTGTATTTTTAAAGTCGCCGCTTTTTCTTAATACAAATATTTGATTGCCTGCTAGATTACGACCCAGAAGCGGCGACGTATTTATAACCGCGCCATTAGACGTCGCGTCGCTTCTCAGAGTCCTTCAAGGATCCATGGTCGCGAGCAGTTTTGCTTTCCAGAGCGGCCGACAGCTTCGATCTTTCCGCCACTTTGTCACCGCGATGCAAAAACATAAATTTCCCCGGCGAATTTGTAATTCCGCGTCACGGCGGCTGGTCCTTGCATCGCCAACAATATTTATCGTCACGCTCGCAGCAAATGAATTAGTCGCAACGTGCCCTACGAGGATTCATCGAGGAACGTAAAACGGTTTTTAATTCGTTGCCTACGATTCCGTGCAACCTGCATTTTATTGCGTTCGTTCTACCAGCAGTTAAAAGCCCTTCGAATTACGGCACCACGATCCCCTCGATTTTGGGCGAATTTCAATCCAGGACGTTTGCAATTAATTCGCGACGCTCGCGCTGGATGCGAATCGAGCGACAGGATTTTCGCAGCCAACAATTACACCGTGGCCCGACACGTAGCCAATAATTCGTCCAACTTTATAAAGGGATTAGCAGGGACCAGTGCACCGAACATGCAGCTGTATCAAGCCAGCAATTAACGCTCGCCTCTTTATTTCATACAGAAGAAACTTTCGCGGCGTCGTTCCAGCGTCTTCCATTTGCAATGCACGGCTTGGTCTTGCGCAGGAGAGTTGCAGCGTGCAAAGAACGCGCGAATCCAGTTGCAAATGGGTTTGCAACTCAGCAGTTGTATATAAATCGAACCCCAACTCAAGAATCCATCGACCGTTGAAAAGAGCTCTCCCCGCCGTGAATGTTCGGGATCGTTGAAGGGTGTTCGCAGGAGATGGATCGCATTGGACCGCTTAATCGTTCGTTTGTCCGCGGAAATTCGAGTGGCGCGGTCTACGAAGCTCGGCGACGATCTCGCGACTCATTTCCTAATTGGCACGGCGGACCCGATTTGAAAAACGGGACGAGAGTTAATTGGCGGCGGCGATTGGTAACATTCGCGCCCCATTTTCGGCGGAATCGTTCCTCGAAGGAACAATCGTTAGTGGTGTGGCCGTGTAGCGCGACGTGCACGAGAACGAGGATGGTGCCTCAGTTTGGGGGCGGACCTCGGTGCAGGATGATATATCTGCAGCAGCGGACGAAAGTAGCAGAACGGCAGCCACAAACGCGGCACACGCCTCGCCGGTTCCTCCGTCTGTCCATCCGTCTGTACCTCCGTCTGTACCTCCGTCCGTCCCGCCTGTCTTCCGTTTTCCCCATCGTTTTTCCGCCTTTTTTTTATCGCGCCGCTGCCACACCGTCCCGCTTTGCGATCACGGGAAACCAGTGTCGTGCATTCTGCCCGGTGACAGTGACGGCTGAAACGACGATTTCGACCAGCTACCATTGTACCGTGACAATGCCCAATAAATTGACCGAAATCGAGGGAAGTCGAGGAGATCGCGGGCAATTCGGGAGCAGTGTGAAACGCGGATTATATTCGGAGAATTTGTAGACACGGGATTGTTAATTGCTGCGGTTGACACAGTGATTAATCGAGTGGATCGCTTCGAGACTTCTGGAACGCTGTCGGTGGGGAACGATGGATTTTGGCGGCTGTAAGGCGACCATTCATGGAACCGCGGTACTTTTCGGAAATTGTCATGAGCTAATCAGGCGGCCTGTAGCCCGTGTCGGGACACGGTCCGTCGTTTAAATTCGACGAAGATACAATTAGTGGGAACGAAGCGGAGTATCGACGATAGTCTGCGTGGATATTTTTTTCCCTGTTCGATTGAATTAAACGTCGGTTTGCATCGATCCAGGACGGCTGCCAACTGCTTCCTCCGAGATCCCGTGAAATATTCCCGCGGATCTCCTTAAATATTCGGGCCGCGTGCGAGGGTAACTATTATTGAAGGAAAAACGACGATTCGATCTCTGGATCGAGTTTAATGGGTTTCGCAGGCGCAGTGGTGACTTATCGCGCTGTTAACATCTCTGTCAGTCGACGAAAAGTGTGAAAAAACGAACGCTCTGCCTTCCTTCTTTCTCTCATTTGTTCTATAGAGCAGCACGACATTCGATCGATACGAAAGAACGGGCTTACCCGTTTCGAATGAACCGTTCGAAATCGATCGTGGTCAGTCCCCGTGCAAAAATGTTCCAAAAGATGCATAGTGCGTTCGAAACTCAAATTGGGTAGACTTTTGTTTTGCGGCTCGCCAACAAATTGTTGCTCTTAGTGTCTCGTAATAGGATCCCTGGCAGAACGCGAATGTAGCCCGCGAATCTGATCCATCTTTTCATTATTAAATCGCGGTCGCGTGCCACTGAATTTATTCGCCCCAATCACGGTAGGGTCGGGTCATCGATGCTCGGCCAGCCCGTTAACTACGCCTGGCAGGGTGGATCTTCGGAGAATCTCGTCCTCGAGGAGCCGATACGCATCGTTAGGATCCTCCGGGTAGTAGATTCCCGCGGTCGAAATTTAATTGCATCGTCAACTGGGCCGACACCCAGACACGTGGCAGCGCATTAATCCAATCTTTCATGCGGCGAATTAGAGAACGTGCAACCACATAGATTATCTGCGAGAATTTTTAGCTCACCCTTCGGGGCTGCTCTATCTCGTCAGATGTAACAGAATTCGCCACCCACGAGTCCGTTGTAGCGTAGAGAATGTTCCGTGTCAAGACGGCTTGACCGTTGTACCGGATGATGGATTTAATCTCGATTCGACCGTGTCCGTCGTGCAAGTTTCGGGTAACTTGGTAGGGCATATCTGTTGAACGACTGTCGCTGTTACGACTAATTGAATTAAGGGCCGGCTAGTGTCGTTGGATTAAGAGCAGGGATAAAGATAGACAAATGAACCGTTTGGGTCCCAGGGGTCATTGAAAAAACACTGTTGAAAAGTATCGAACAGGGCAATAGCGTTTTTCCGAACTAATTGCGAAAAGAGCCAAGCGGCGCGATAGCGCTTGTCTGAATTTATGTTTCTTTTAGGAGTTCATGTAATATGTTTTGATGAACACCCATGTTATCAATTTTAACTGTTTAATTTGCCACGTGTTACTTAAGGAAATATGCCTGTATTGCTGTTTTCTTTCAGTTCGAAATTATTGAAAAGGTAACAAGGCTGTGAGCGCACCGCCAGTTGTCCGTAGCGTATAAATGTACTGGATCATTTCGACATAAAATCTAAACAGCGCGATCGCGCTGCTTGGGACTCAAACGGTTAATCTCGATTAATTCTACACACTCCTGCTGCGTTCTGCGGAAAAAATTCTCTCTGCTTCGAAACATTCGACGTCGGGTCCCGTGTCGTTTGATAACGACGTTGTCAGCGAGTGATGCGCGGCTGTTAGGACAAAATCGGCGAGCAACGAGGCGGAAGGTAATTGCATCTTACGATTGAGCGCAGCTGAAACGCGCGGACGTGCATTAATTCGCGCACGCGCGCCAATAACAATAGACCCAGCGAGTCGTGCACGTTTCACAGTCTGTCCTATCTGGAGGCATTAATCTGCGTAATTTATCGGCCCCACTCGTCCTGTTTAACGAGCTACCGATTAAACAGTTCGAAAACGAACGACAGCGCTCCCCCGTTTCTCTTTCTTCCGCGCCACTTTCTATTTTACGTTCGACGTTTTGACTTTGGCACAGTTTCGCCCATTCTCCATTGCGGATTACAAACTTTCGAACCGAGCTCCCGGCACGGGGGGACACCGGGAACAGGATGGATCTCGGCTAAAAGTTCCAGGCCAAATGTTCGACGACGCGTCGGCCACTTTTTAATGGTGAAACGAATTCGTTGGAGTATTTCATCCGCGACGATGGTAATTGCCACCCAACCCAACTTATTCGAAACCTTGAGAGTTGAGAAAAATTTTGAGATTGGACCGAACAAGGTTCGGCCGGCCGATAGCGGTAAAAATTTAGCAGGGTTTCGAGCTGGAAGGACGAGTCGCTCGTAAATTTCTGTATCACGGAACGGCCACGGTGTCGACCGAATTAGTTCGCCTTGTATTTCATACTTACCCCAATTTCTCCTGAGCTGGCACTCGGGGGAGCTTGATGGAAAAATAAAGCGCCTCGTTCATGGTTTTCTAGTGATCGTCAGAGAAATTTATGTAGCGCCGGGATAATCGCGGGCTGTCTCCGATCGTTTTCAAGGAGTTCTTACGCGGCCGTTTCCTGCCAAAACGGGAGGCTGCCAACGTCCATCGATTATTGCGCTTTTATTGTGACGGGGATAATGGCAAGCGATGATACGACTTTATCCGGTGCGATGCGATTTTGAGGTCGTCTTGGCGTGCCCGTATGGAACAAGAGAACCGTCTTGGTACCATTTAGAGTGCTTAACATTCAGCCGTTCCTTGGAACTGGGATAAAGAGAATCCTGTTATTTATAGATTACATAGACCTGGTCTAGCGAGCAAAATAATCGAAATCCCTCGAGATAAAAATTTCTCGCTGGAAAAAATTAATTAGTCTCGTTCTTTTTGGAATGGAAAGATTGATACGCGCTATTGGACCCTTCCACGAGAAGCGCGACCTTTTTCGTACGCGTATTAGGCGACAGTAGACAATTATCGGTCCGTAATTGAAAATGGGTCGTATTCAACTCATAGAATACGAAATTTCCGAAATTTGAATACGAAATGTTTCCATCTACAACTTCGGGTCCCCCGGCACGAGATCCATCCTTGATAACAGACTGAACAATACGTACGATACGTACACAAGTACTTAAGCGATCTGAAAATCGACCGCTCGTTCGATGCGACGTAAACGAGCTGGCACGAAATTTCCCCGTAGCGTAATAATTGTCCCTAACTTCTCGTCACTTATCGGCGACGTTATCGTTAGCAGCAGCCGAAGCCAGCTCGTCGCAACGCTGGAATCTCGTTCGGCGAATTTCGGTAACGCGATGCTCGCTCTGGCGTGTATTTTCCTCGAGAAAGTGCCGGCGGCGCGGCGCGTGCTCGCGCGTCTCGACGATCGACGTCGAGACGGAGTCGCGCGGCGAGGTGAATCCACCTGCTCTCGATCATCCGTTGCTTCGCGTCTACGTCGACGAAAACGTTTCTTGGTCGATCGGGCGGAAAACTTCCGCGGCGAACCGACGACTCTGCGGGGCAATCTTCCCGCGCTGTTACTTCCGGTTCCAACGCCTCTCGCGGGATAACGTGGAACGCGTTCGACGCGTTTATTTTCGGTGGGAAACGCGAGCTCCCCCATAAAGTTGCTCCCGTCGAATGAACGGGCTCAGAGATGTAATGGAATCGTCTACGCTTCGTCGTTTATTCGAAACATCGACGGGGACGCGTTTTTTCGTCGATAGTTTCGTGATACAGGTATCAACGGCTCGGGGGATCAGGGTTGCAACGATTGTAATGTATGCGCCGACTTTTTATGCGGGCTTACGCAAAGCTCTGTACTCGTAGGAGCGAAAGATAAGTGTCGTCGTTGACGCGAGTGCTTCAGTTGAGAACGACGGTATCAGGGAAGTCGAAGGACCGCTGGCCTCGATGCACTCGCTTTGTATTATATTATTACCGTTGTGCATCGACTTCTTGAACACCACTCGAAACGGCGCGATGACAGTGGAGTCGCCGCGCGCAAGCACTCTAACATGTGTACAACCCTGGAAATTATGTCAGCGATTAAACTTACATTTTCAATGATTTGTTTCGGTGACGCGATAAATCTCTATGCTTGTATTTCTGCCTTTTAAGTCCGTTCCGTGGCGTATAGTCCTGTTCTGAATTCAACTGACGATTGGATTTTTGAAGTTTCGCATCGACAGCGGCCAGATCCGACACTAAGTCCTAAATGGTTGGCTGACGATACACCGTGCAAAAATGCTTCGAAGTTCTACAGAATTCTCGTTAAAAGTTTGTCGAACCGAGAATGCGAGAAAATCGTCGCGACTCTTCTCAACAAACACCTCCCCCAATTTGATTACGAAAACAGCCGTGCGACACCGCGTTATGGAAAGAATCGAGAGCGCGTTAAACCGTGGCGGCGATTACTCGCCACCATTCGTCACGCGTCACGTCCAGCATTTTTATCGTGGCGTGCGCGATCGCGGGGCTAATTGAGGCCTTGATACCGCAAAGAATCGCCTGCACTTTCTCGGCGTGCCCCTTTCCTTCCACAGGACGCAGTATGGATTTGCCTTTGCAGTCTATTTAGAGCGATCGTACACGGCGTACGAAGCGTTCCCAGTTCACGCGAGCGAAACATCCTGCCCGGAGAATTTGTCGAACCCGCCCGAGAATACCGGTCGCGTGTTGCCACGTAGAGTTTCATCGAGTAGTCCATGGGACGCACAAGTTTCGCGCCCCACGACAGGTGTTGTCTCGTTCCAATTACGTACGCTAGCCAGGAACGTTACACTCTGAAACATCGTCGCGGCGGAGCCTCCTTCTTTATGGATTCACCGGAGCTTTCTTTTGCCACGAAGTCGCTGGTAGGCGGAGCCAAGCGGCGAGAGCACGTGGCGCGCGTGGAACGCCGCTCGAGGAACTCGGCGTGCCGCAGTTACCCTTCGACCTGTCAACAATAGACGTTCCGCGTCGCGCGCGCGACCCCGGCCACTTTCTTCGATAGTTCGACCGCGAAAAGTCTGCCGCGACGCTCGTCCAGTGAGAACGAAACTTTCCACGCACACGGTGTTCCCCTTTCGTTCTTTATTTCGTTCGATGCGAAATCGAGCAACCCCCGGCGACTTTTTACGGGGTGGCCGAGGAAGGTTCGCGAGGAAGCGCGACCCGTCCCGACTCGGCGGACGTTTGAAATTTGTGTCGGGCAGTGAGTGCTTTTTTGGAAAACGTCGAAGACGGTGCACGGCGTCGCAGTGGAATTTCAGTGAACGCGACAGTGGACCTTTTTTTCGAAAATTTGTATTCATTGGCTTCGCTCGGCACATTTGGGAGAGCGCCACGCTCGGCTCGCTGGCAATTTAAACCGCTCATTGTTAGTAAGATTGGCGCGTTTCCTGTTCACTCGAAATTGTTCGCGGCCGCGTGGTTGAAAATTGGCAAAAAATTGCTCCCCCGTTGACGCGGAGCGTGATTACATACGTGTTCACGAAACGACAGGTAGTTTGCTCGTTATATTGTTCGTCGGAAGCTCGGCAAAAGTGTCGCGCAGTGTCGTACAGTGTATCGATTACCATATCCGGGCTAGCTGCAATAATTATATAGGCGCGAATGTCGCTCGAACGTTACGGTCTGTCGTTCAACCGTTCGCGGGACCACGCGTCCCCTCTTCGAATTTCCCAGGTGCACGTTAGGCCCGAAAAATTCATCGCGGACTTGAAATATTCGTGAACATTGAACGCTATTGAATTGATTCCCCGGGGGTATAAAGTGGTACGCTTGGCGCTTGTTTACCGTGCTGCAGCGCGGTCACAATGGACTCTGCTGGATTTACTATTCCTCTCGTTATTTTGTTCGCGAGAACTCCAAATTAGGACCACGTCCCCGGACAGGTCGAGCGTTGCAACGCGGTCGGATTGTTAGTCGAGGTGACTGGATTCGGACGGAATCACCGGCCCATTAATTACGTTCTTGGTCGCGGTAACGGGGTCACGGAAGTCGAGTGGTCTCTTTGACGAAAAGTCGCCTTAGTGTGATATTTTCGCGGCGATCCGCGCGATCAGACACGTTCGAAGCAGCGTCTCCGTTGGGGCGGATTCAGGGGGTTCTGCACGTGTTAGGTGATTCGGTGATGTCGAACGACCCGGGTGTCTGTGAATTAATAAAGACGCGGGAGTTCGGCGATCGAGGCGCGACGACGAAGGGGTAGCTTGCATGAAAGAGTCGTTGAGGGTGGGACTGAGGGAGGATGTTCTGAAAAGAAATCGAAGACCGCAATTACTGAGCGCAGCAACGTTAATGAGACAAAGTTCTACAGTCGATTCGGGAATGTCGTGTTCCGGGCTTTCGCTTCGTTGTAGTAGTAGCGAATCATTTTTTGACAGGCTTCTTTGTACAACATGAATATGAAACACCGTGTATCGGTACTGATGCTTCCAACTGACGACAGAGGGAACAATGCCGTTGCGAAAGCAAATAAGAGTGCGCATTAATAGGTGGCGGATACGGGCCTCGCCGCCATCAACGACACACCGGAACCGTACACATTTACCGATTCTATTATGCCGTGTCCCCGTTTTCCTTCTCTAGTGCGTGCATCGCTCTCTCGTTTCCCACTCGGGCGAAAAGAAGAAAAGCACGAGGAAATTGCGCGTTGAAAGCGAAGCGAAGAGGCAAATTCAGCGGACAGGCAATCGCGAAAAAAGAAAGTTCGCTCGGGACGCGTAATATGTATGCGCTATGCACGTAATGCTATGCATATCGAACGAGAGCCGCGCGATAAAAATCGATGGGCAGAAGTCCGCGTTTACGATGAATCGCGATGCGTTTCGTGGTCGTGGCTGTGGCCTAGAAACGTGGCACGACGCGACGGTTCCCGCGAATTTCCAATTTTCGTTCGACGCAAAAATTCTCTGGGTGGATTAAAGAGCAAACGAAGCAACTGCAAGTGTATATTTTTCGAAGAGTTTTTTGTTGAAAAGTGGATCAGGATCTGGGTTCCTTCGACGAAAGAAGCTCGTAAAAAAGAACGGCAATTTCTTTTTTCTTTTTAGACCGTAGAAGGACAATTATGTTACTGTCGCAACGCGAGATGATATCACGAACGATGCGCGAATCTTGACGGAATAGGAGAGAGCAGCTAAAGCGTGTCGTGGTCGCTGCGTCGGAGAACGTGAAAGGGGAGGGCATAATTTCCAGAGCGTCCGAGACCCTCACCTCGACGACTGCCGCGTGTATAACAATCACCGGTGTGCACGGATTCTTCCGCAGAGTGGCAGCCCGGTTTTTCCCCCCTTTTCGTAATACGCAGAGGGAGAAGCGAGATTAGCGAACCCCCAATCACGGAAGTGCAGCTACGGTTTCCTCCTTTACGGTACACTCGATCCCCTCAAGTAGATTTTCCTCGAGCCGGCCTACGCGAGATTCGCTGAAAACTAACTACTTAGTCCACAGCTCGCGACGGTAAAAAATCTTTTCGCCGATGCGCGACGATGGACACGAATTCTTGTATCCCGCGAAACAAAGCCAAGTCGACTCGTCGAAATTGCAATCACGCGGTGATTCTATACGAAAATTGAAGCAGTTGGTGGTCTCCCGCGGATCATTGAATGGAATAAAGCAACAGGCAATGAATTACACGTTCAGTGCGTGCGCGAACGAGGATTCCGTGAAAGGGACAGAGCAGTGATAGGAGTAAAATGATTAACGGAAGGTTAAATGATCCAGCAGCAGAGGGAGCGAAAGGGAGATAGAGAGTTAGAGGGAGAATAAGGAGCCAAGCGATCGGTGCAAAAAGGATGGCCGACCTTGGTCGACGTCGGTCTTGGGGGTTATTTTAAAAGAGGGACAAGGCCGCTTATGGAGCTGTACGTCGAGCGGTTCCTACGGCTGAGAACGAAACGGGCAGACGGTCGATCGGGGAGCAGGGCTGAAAATAGAAACCGTCAGGCAGCACGGAGATACGAGATGACACCGAACACGGATCCTCCACGCTCGTAGTTTCGGCGAGGTATTATGAACCTGGAATGGCCATCGAGTTCCCTGTTGCCCGTGGAGATTGAGGTATGGCCGCGGTAGCCGGCATCTATGGCTTCTCAGAGGAACGATACGTCAGATATCCCGAGCATCGGCAGCATCCGTGAGTTCCACGTGAAAGTTGAAAGCGAATCGATAGCCGCGATACTCTAGACTACTTGTGCTTGATCATTCTCGTTTCCGGCTGCGTCAATAATGCTTCCTCGTGCATTTCTTACGGAGTCTTTCAGCGACGAAGTCAGCTGATCCATTTTCACGGGGAACATTTCGCCGAGAATATTGTTCTGCCTTTCGAATGATTTCTCCTAGATTTTCGGATAATGCATGCGAAGTTTTTTTCAATTAATTACGCTGGAAGAGCCTGTGAAAAACGGACAGGAAGCGGACCTCCTTTGGAGCGTCCTATACAGATTTTCCGCTTTTGTACCACGAACATCCCGTGGCTATAAATCACTCAAACGCAGGGAACATTGCATGCACCACTCTTTAACCAAAATCTGAATTGTCTTCCAGCCTCTGAAAATAGGGTACCCTTATTATTTAGAATTCGCAAAAACGAACGTTAGCGAGGTTTAGGCGAAAATAGGCCCGCCGTTGCGCTCGCACTGCGCGCAAATTTTCCAATTCAATTTCTCGCTGATTCCGGAAAAAGATTCGCAGGTTTTTAACCCCGATAAACGGCGGGGGTGGTGGGAGCGGAGAGGAAAGTTAACGGCGACAAGATTAAAGGCATCGCCGTCGCAAAGAACGCGCTGAAGTTGAATGGAGAATTTTACAAAGGGAGAGAAAAGTTGTCCGGTATTGGTTGATGCATGGTATAACTCGCATTTTCCAGCCGAGCTTCCTTCCGGTAAGGCATAGCGGAAACTTCGTAATTGAATAATGCAGATACGCTAGAGAGCACGTGTTGTTTGCCCGCGTTGTTACTTTGTCAATCACTTCGCGCCTTCAGTCGTCGCGGTCGAGTTCTCGGCGAACGAAACAAACTGTCACCTGTTGTGCAAATGCCTGAGATCGATGCAGAAAAACAGTGGTCCCGAATTCGGTAATCGAAACGATAAGTTTCGTCGGTACCGCTTCGGCCGTGTTTGTTCGCGCATCTTCAGCGAACTGAAACGAATCGTATCGTTAACGCTGCACGGGGATTTATCCTCCCGTTATAGCCGTTTCGAAGGAAACTGATATTATTTGCAAGATCTTCGATCATGTTCGAGGGATCGCAGTTTAAAAGTATAAATGATACGGTCAATTTGGCCTGGAATTAACTTTACGAGGCTCGTGTTTTATTGCCCCACGGAGAAAGAAGCCGAAATAGCTATTTCGGTTCTGGGGCATAAATCCGGCATGCTTCTTCCCTTCTTCGTGCTTTCCTGAAATAAAAGCAACTTCGCTGTCATTGGCAACGAACAATCACGGACACCGTTCCAAGCTTCTCGCCGCAGTGAGTTGCGGGGATTGTCGTTCCTCGCATTTGCATTGTTCTCTTGCCAGTAAACCGCACGATTAACAGTTTTATGCGTCATATTCGTAGAGCAATTTCGTGCATCCTTCGACAGGACCGTATTTCTCGCCTCCTGAATCATGTAACGCGGTCTCCGTATCTTGCCATATTCACGTATTCCTTTAATCTCTCCGACGTTCGAGAGAAAAATCGTCGAGAATTTTATGCACCGTGGTCGTAAATTAGCACCTACGTAATCGACTACGTTCGCGGTTTACCCCTCGAAGCATCCTCCATAGCATCGATTCTGCTGGCAATTAAGGGTGGAACAAATGGTACCTATTTTCGTCTGTTTGCAACCACCAAAAAAAGAGGGAAAAAAAGAAGAGAAATTCCTAATAAATTATAAAATCACGTATCGGCTCGGGGCAAGAGGGTGGACCGTTCGCGGGTGTTCTCTTCTCCAGGTGCTCGTCGCTTGTATATCAATAATCTCGACGATGCACACGGGGTGCACGTGTGTACGGAATGTGGGCCGCGAGGAGAAGGGAAGGCATAGGGTTGAGACGTGCCACGGTCGTGGGTTAATTGATTTCCAATAGCTGGCTGACCGGCTTTCGGAGCCGCGTAGAAGCGCAACCGTGTATCCGCCACCTGTGTGCCCACACAGTGAACCACCGATATGCTAACTACGGAACACACTGTACATTAAACGCCGATGGAGAATTCATAGGACCGTATCGGTCCACGGCGCAGGTTAATTGGATCCTGAACGGCGCATCGCGTCCTCTCTTTTATTTACAACCCTTACGTTCTTTCGCCCTTTCTCCCTCGCTCACTCTCCGGTCCTATTACCTTGCTGCCAGCCTGTGTCTCATTGTTGCTCCGGTGATCGCGTCCCATCGCCTCGCAAATAAGGCGTACGGTTCGATTGGAAAATTGGGCGACAGCGTAATGGACCTCGAGCGAAGGATACGGCATCCGAAAAGAAAACTTGTGCCGGATGTGTAATTAAAAATCGCACCGGCGTTTTTGTCCTCCTCGATCGAAAATATCTCTTTTCGTAGCACTGCCGATTCTAATTCTGCCTTAGGTCTGCGTCGTGAATACTTCAATAATAGGCGTAGAAGTGAAACTTCGTTTCGCTATTTTTACATCTGCATCAGTGTCAAGGGGACGTTACCTGTGGTTATAATATGTATACGTATATTTAATCCGGTGTACGCGTACACCTGGTTTATGCATTGGCAAGCACATTTAAATTAAGGGGGCAACTTTAAAGAGACTGCTGTTCGTGTCATAATTCCCCTGTCGTTGTCAGTTCGGGCAGGTAGATAATTCTGGGAAAACCCGCGTAAAACAGTCGGCAAAAAGAAAATGACGCTCGTCACGTTTCCCGAATGACGTGGAAAATAGGCGTATTTCTGTCGACCTTTAATCCGGTGCGACAGAAATCCGATTCGACGGCGGGGGAATCGGCAAGAAATCGATTAAAAATGTCGAAACCGTGAGCTGCCAGTCGCACGTGCGTCCTTCTGTGAAATTTGTCAGGCTCCAAGTATAATGTCACGGGGATCCCCTCCACAGGTGCGTAGACTCGCATATCAATATCAGTTGGGCGCGCTCTGCGTGGAACGGCTGCTCATTTATTTGCCCGGTGATTTTGACGTATTAATTATCAAGCCGCCTTCGAAGCTCGTTTATTACGGTCTTCCGGATCGCGGTCGGACATTTGTCGAAAAAACGGTCGATCCGTTATTAATGCGTCGTCGATTCACGATCAAGATTGATAAATGATAACGAGGAGAGCGATAAGAGGCCGTCGAAATGGCAGACGCGTTGTTAGTGGGATGAGAACGGACGGGTAATTAATACGATGCAGTGGTTTTAAGCGCGGCTGGAATGATTGCACCCCATTAATGGCGGCTGATTTTGAAGGGTGGCTTCCGGCGGACTGGAAAGTATTTAGTGCAGACGTTGATTATAATTCAACGGACGGCTGTAAGCAGTTGTTAGAGTCATTGGAATCGGCGAAGCGATCGTTTCGCAGCGATATCCATGAATGGATAGGGGTGGCAAAAAAGTTGGTCATAGAGGAACGAAAATCCCCGATTTTCGAGCACGTTTTTTCAACGTCGGATTGCTGCTCCTGTTGAACGGTACAAATCTGTGAAAACAAGTCGCCTCGATCGCTGGTTAATCCGAAGAATACAGGGATGCTTTTCCGTGCAAAATATTGGACAATGCAAGGGATGATGCGGCGCCAGGCGTCGACGGAGCGGCATCTCTGAATATTGTGCAGCAGCGTGGCAAGATCCATGCATGGGTTCGACCTTACCGACCGCCTGGATATCTGCATTTGATACGGAGATACGCGGGGAACGATTATAGCTAAATGTAGCCAGACACAAAGTACGTTTATCAAAACGGGATATCAGTGTTTCATTCCTCAAATAAGTCATAGAAATATTTTCCGCCCAGTTTGATCGTTTAAAGGGTTTTCATTTATACTAACTCGTCGGCAATATTTATAAAATGGTGACAAATCAAGGGGATTCTTACTTTTCGCTCAAGAGTTTCGCGTTCAATTAAACTGAGTACTCGAGAAGTTCGATGACTTTCTCGAACTGGTCCGTTCCATTTTCTGTAGAAAACGGCCTGCTGAAAATTCGTCCGGCGACAAATTGGCAATTAGCATTCTCGAAGCGGCTACAGAGCCCAATTAAAGTGCGACCTTGTTATTATCAGTTGCCACTCCGTTGGCTCATCTCGGCAGAAAGGGGAGGGCTCCTTTTCTCCTTTGCCAGTCACTTTCGACGAGGCCTCTCACCTGGTAACGTAACTACCTTTTTCGAGAGTCAGAGGGGGCTGGAGTAGTCTTGTAAGTTAGCGTGATTTCCACCCCGTCCCTTGACGTATCGAGCCAGAAGCGTCTGGCAAGAACAGCTGAATGAATGCTCTATTCCCTTTCGGTGAAAAGCGAATGTCTGTCCTCTTGTTTATGATTATTCGGGGCACCTGGAGTGGTTGCCATTGAATACCGTAATAGTTACACAAAGTAATTACTGGCAAATCTGCGAGAAAAATACATTTATACTTAGCATATAAACTTCTGGTTCCGACTTTGCCAGATTTTTCATTTGGACCACGTGAAATTGAAGGAAATAGGGTTAACAAAACTTTCAAGTTATACTGCATGGCAAATATCATTCCACTAACAACAAGGTTGCTCTATAAATAATTCCAAGTGTGATCTTGCAAGGAAATCGAGGTCGAGTGTAAGAATTTAACTGCTTCCATTGAAGCAGCAGGCGCATGTTATTAAGACTCTGTCGTTCCCATTGCTGGGCGCTCACACGAGCGTGGGATCGCGTAGCGGCGTGCGTAAATGGTGAAATACGATGAGCGGTTGTAGACAGCCTGGCAACGTGGACGTACGATTCATGGTGATTCCCATGTGACTAGGCGTTCATCGATCCGGCTTGGAAATAGGCGACTGACCTATACCCCGTCGTTCGTTGAGGATTTTCAACCGGCTTCAAATATTGCACGGCAGCCCTGTCTTGTTGGTGTTATCGTTCTCATTTGTTATCCGCTTTTTTCTTCCATCCGAGAGAAACATTGTTCGTTTAGAAATTAAATATCTCGTGGCACGCGATGCAAATCATTGACGCAAGTCTTACGATGTTCTATTGACAGAAGTATGTGGTCACTCTGTATAAACTGGTTACGTTATTTGAATCGAGCATGGCTATTCCCTTAAATGTCGACACGTCTCAGTGTAGTAGCACGAATTATCGAACTATAACTGGATTAGACAAACTGACAACAGCCCCCTTAGCCGTGCTTTCTTTTAAGGCGAAAGGAAATTATCGCGCTCTGCAAACAAGGACAATAATATTCTTCGTTGATTGGTCCGTTTGGGCACGCAATCGCCGAGAGAAGTTTTCCCTATTACCGTAGGAAATTGGATAAAACGGGGGACAAGTGTAACATTTGCAAAGGTGCTTTCAGGAAATTCGATTAACGGCAAGCAATCCTGTGCCGGTAGACGATTCAGCAGAGTGTCAACCACTTTTTTCAACGCCTTCGTTCGATCGATAATTCGAAGCGATAAATATTCATTTGCCCGAGTTCTTTGCAAAGGATTCAGAAACTACGTTTGTCTCGGAAGATCGTAATAGAACGGCATCGATGCTTCGAAAAATGGCGGCCTCCCTTTGATCTGTCCATTCCATGCAAATTATCTGGCCAACTTTTCAATCAGATAGCCGCTGTATATCTTAGATCGCTATTGAGTGAATTCTCTTTGATTGAACTCAGTGGTGACGTTTCTGGTTTGTTTATATTCGTTGCTCGATAAGGGTTGCTGCGTAACATACCTGTTACGTAACGAGGGGGTAGTAAAATCCATTATCACTTAATGACTCGAAATGGGGACTACATGTTTGAATATTCTACGTCACCCAACTCTCTCCGGTCTAATCATAAGTGAAAAGTTCCGCATTGGCAAAGTGGAAACGATTATTCACAACATCAAAATCAATTACATCATACAAGTTGCAAGGAACATTTTTCCTAATAAAAAAGCATCGACCAGTATCAAGTTGTCCATTCTTTCTTGCGTCAATTATACTCAGATCGTTCATGTAAATGGATTTTCGTATCCAATAACCAGTTCGCCTTCAAATAGAACAGGACAGTCCAAGCAATTGAATTCGGAGTTCCGAAATAAATTCCACGGGACAAAGATATATAATATAAGCTTTCTGCGGTGTCGTCGAGAGCGTATCGACATTGCAAACGCCGTTGGGGTGCCGCTGAAGGAGCCCGATTCACACTGGCTCCCCACACGAACAGAAGAGCGTATCGATCCGAATGACAATTCGCGACACATTTTCCGCGTGCGTGTGCACTCTGCCGCTTCCGCGCCTTTTCCCATGGGCTTCCCTGTCTTCCTGACGCACCGTCGTGAATGCACGTCGCGTACAAATGCGCGCATCGTTAACCCCCGATGCCGTCCGACGCGAACGCACGCAGCGTCGCGCAAAAATACGAACAAAAGGGAGGAACTCGCGGAACCGCTCGGCTAATAAACTCATCGATCCTCCGGCAGCCTCCCCTCGCGGCCGTTCTCTTTCCGCGAGAACAATGTTCTCACGTACACGCTGGTTAACGATCCCCGAGGCGTAACTTCCTGTCGATAGAACTGTACCCGTTCTGCTGCGACAAGGCCCGAGGACGGGGGTTGCATTCGTAGCCGGCGGTCGCGATGGAATGATCCATATCTTTCTCTCACCATTTCCAAGCAATTCGATGATTAAGTAAATGCTTGTTTGGGAATTGGAAACGTATCGAGGGGGATAATATTAATGTTAACCCTTCGGCGGTCTTCGGGTCTTTTTTGAAGAACGCAGAAGGGTTGGGTGTTATTGATATCGTGACAATTATTGTGAGCATAATTAACACATGGCCAAACTGTATTCTGACGGGGCAGAAATAAATGGAAATATGGAAATACTAAACCCAAATCAATGCAGAATTGTTGCGTACAGATTAATAAAACTGCCGACATCGATCAATGGAAATGATTGACAGTTTTGAGCAGGAAGTATCTAAGAATCGTAACTCTCTGATACTCTATGTATTCGCATATACTTTCGAGACCAATGGTCGTGCAACGCCACGGCGGAACAAAGTAGCATTTCCAGGAAGAACAATTGTTTAACGCTTTCCTTTTGTTCGGACGTCCGAAGTATATGGTCCGTTGTGACGAAGCAGAGGATTTATGGCAAGTTTCGTTAGGATTTAGACAAGAAATGTTGCAGGGGGTGGTTATTACTCGAGGAGGGATGTATTTTTGCTGCAAGTCGTAAAGGATGCGCCGCACATTACCGTCGTAAAAGCTGAAGACGCGGGGCGATATTAATTTAACCCTGCTCGTGAAACATAGCCATCTCTGCGATTTTCACGAGCTCTCGTCCAACGAGGTAAAGCGTAAACCTATGTAGACGAGCAGCAATGATCCTCCGAGTTTTGAATTATTTAGAATGCTCCTCTGTTTCCCAGTGTTTCGCTTCGTTCCTCGAGACGACGTTTGCATGTTCGAAAATTGCATCGGTCGTCAATTTGTTGAGCCGCGTGGACGGCCGACGAAAAAACCAATCTCCGCTTTCGATGGCTGGTGCCCCGTGAACGCCGACGGCGAATTACGCGGCAGATAGAAAAACGGAAAATCGAAATTCTCGCTATTATTGTTTTCGAGAAACGTTTCGCTATTTATTGCTCGCTAATCTCGTTCGCGGAAGGTGCATCGAAACGGCGAGCAAACGCGCATTCAGTTCCACGTTTGCTCGTTCATGGAATTGATGTTTGCTCGCCACTCGCGCCCACGTTGAGCCGCACTTTAGGCGAATTTTCTTCCGTTGCGAATTTCCCAGAGTTTTTGTTTAGGGAATTTCGTCCAATCAGCCCGCGTGTTTGGGATTCAGTGTCCCGCTGAAGAGCTCGGCAAACTCCTCGTTCCCGCGAGTTTGCTCGCTCCAGTTGTCCAGGTCGCGACTTGGTCGTTCCAATCCGACTTGGAGTCTTTGATCCGACCGGAAATTCCGTCCTTCCGGGCTACATTGCCCGATGAGTCCGCCAGGGGTGACGTCACCTGTGATTTAGAAACGGGGATGCGTTCTTTAAAGGGGGACTGTGAATCAGGCTGAAGTGGAAAGATTTGAGCGGCGAAGTTTTTCAGAGGAGGTAAAAGGGAGAAAGATGGGTCTGGAGACCCTGGAGACACTAGACTCGAGTGGTCGCGTGGGACGCCAAACTCCTTTTCTTCTCTCAGTAGACCTCCCTTTGTTTCCAACCACTTCTTTGATTTCCCTCTTCTTTCTCCAGCGCGACATTTTACGCGAATCTCTGTTGCCTTGAAGGCCGTTAAATTCTGCCTCGGCCGCAATTAAAATGAATTGTTACGCGTTATGTGTTTTTTTCCCCTCTTTCTAACCGGTGCTTCGCTTCTTCAGAGTGGCGAAGGTGCGAATACTTTTATAGATAAATCAATCTTGCGGTTCGGATACTTTCCGGGTCGGTGCTTAGGCGATGGCGTCAACCTTAGGTACGATTGCATTAGCCGTATAGTCCAGATAGATTTGATGAATTTTATCCGTGACAGAAATTTGGAGACACTTTTCCATTGGCATGCATTCAAAATTGGATACACCGCACCGTTGTCCGGCGGCCAAGTTGCAAGCTCAGCTCGCAGCGTCGAAAAAAATTCTGCTCTCGTTTTGCTGGCTTCGAGTAGGGGCTACCCCTGGTTGCGCTGTTTCAACAACATATACGATTGTTAAAAAAAGGCAGCACCACTTCGGTGATCGTAGCGTCGAAGTTCCAAGGTTCATCGACCGCCGGCTACCCCCAAAGACAAAGAGCATCCCCAATGTAAACTAAAATTAGTCGCAACGAAGCACGGGGAAGTTCGTTTCGATCGACACTACAGCAGCAGTAAAGCGTAATCGATCCGCCGGGCCGAATAGAATGCTGTTCGATTCTTCCGCATCGTATTTTTCTCGCGCTCCAACTTGACCCTGAAGTTTCTTCCGGCTTCAGCGAAAATCGACCCCGTTGACCGGTCGACCCGTTTTGGCAGGCCAACATGCCGAAATGTTCTCGGGTCCGTGCACATGCCTGCTTATCCTACTGTATCAGTCGGTCTGTTGGCATGAGCGAGGCTCGGATCCGATGCATGGGTCGAGGAGAGCCAGGCGGCACAGGGTCGCTTGGTGCAACGTAGTCGATAAGGGTAGCGAGGATTCCGGTGGCTGGCGCCATCTAATAATCTACCCTCGCATTATCATCCCCCGAGCCGAGGGTAGCCTCGCAGGGCTATGCAGGGTGCGCTGCTTTGTTTACGCCAGCGGATAGCAGCCTCCGGTTCTCCACTCGCTCGTCGCATTTTGCACGGCTGTGAATCGGCTCGGCTCGGCTCGGCTCCGCGACCGAGCACCGGCGCGGTCACTCGCGTCTCGGTTACGGCTGAACGATTTAAAATGCTGTCAGAAAGGACCACGTGGATTTGCTGACGGATGTGGTGTTGCCCGGTTGGAGTAAGATGGGGTGAGAAAGGAAGTAGCTAGAACGACGAACGCTGGTCTTGCGAAGCAGCCTGGCGCGGTACCACGCTTTCAGTGAGCTAACGGGACAGCTTGGCGAATGATAAGGAAAACGTAAGAGAAAAGCAGAGGGAAACGAAAACGTTGTTGGGCGACGGAAAAGTTCGTGCAGCTGTTCGGCTCGACGCAACGCTTCGCAGGATGCTTTTCTAAAAGCACGTGAGTTGGCTCCGCGTTGTGCACCGACGTTTCTTTAATAAATACCGAGACGAAGTTTCGCCCGGTCGCCGGAAAGCTCGCGTGCCTGAGCAGCGTGCTCTCTAATCGTGACACGCGTCCGACCTGTCGCGTGGTTTACGAATCAGCCGGAACAACGTCGCCAAGGAGAAACCGTTGATCGGTAGCGAGTTCAAACGCGACGCCAGTTTTTCCTAGTGGCGCTTTTCTCCTGCCTTTCCCGCAGCTTTTCCAACGATCGTCGGTGCCGCCGGTGTTTTCGCTCGCCGTCCAGCAATCGGGCCGATTTCGCGGAAAGTCTCGTCGACGAGTCATCGCGAGCCGGTTATTCTCGGAGGATGAAACAAAAACGTCCGTTTATTCCTGAACCTCGCGGCTCTGCTATAATTAGTGGCACGAGGAGGCACGGCCTTCCGAATTCTTTCCAGTGAATTTACATCGCGGTCCGAGCACCCGGCGAACGATGGAACCAAGTCATGGTTCCAGGTGGAACCGTAGCTTCATCGGATGCGCCTCGATCGGAACAATGCTTCAACGACGCGGGGAACGCAAAGTAAATGGCTGGCATGGTCGCTTCGCTTTCACCGATTTCTGCGCGCCACGCACGGACGCGGAGCTTTAATTAGAAAGTTTTTTTAGCTGGCTGATGTCGCTCGGCTTCTCCATGAAAGCTCGACGGCAGCGGGGAGCCGTTGCAACCGGTAAATTCATTTGCAATTTCCCCGTCGAATTCGCCTGGAAAAAGAGATCCGCGATCATCCGCTGTTCGGCGGGCTTTGGAAAACGACGGCCGGGTCGGCAGGTTAAAGCCTACGGATAATGCAGCTCTGCGTCGCGTATTCCGTGTAATCGGCGGAAGAGTTCCCGAATCGAGGATCGGCTTTCGCCTTTGAATGTTCGTCTCGTTTCCCGCTCGAGGCGAGTCGTTTCCCGCTCGAGTGCACGCCACTTCCCAGACAGCGCCCCTTTTCCAGCCCACACAGTTTTCTTTGCAACGCGAAACACACTCTGCCGGGGAAATTGGCCGCTGAACCGGCGGGTTCGTGGATCGCGGGAACTGGCACGGTTACATTGCAAGCTCGTTAAAGTTGCTAGAGGACGCGGAACGTTCCCGTGGGAATGGTCAGTAATTCGATGCACGTCCACGTTACTGGTTCCCGCGTTTACGCCGCCGCGTTTCCTCTACGTCGACAGAAATGAGCGTGCCGCTTGTAATCAAGCGCGCCACACGAGGCCGACGATTTCGCTTTAGACCGTTTCGGGTGTCGATTCGTGGAACGCGAAACGAAACCTGTCCAATACTGTTTCCCCTCCCTCCATTGTTTGGAATGTCCACGCTCGTGGAAGCTCCACGGTATTCCGCCTCGATTTTTCGACGAATCGATCCGCACGGCTTCGGCGCGAAATTTACTCGCGGGAATGGTGATTCGATTAAGCGGCACGATCGAGCCGCGATTACATCTCGTGGATTATTTGCCGAACGAAGATCCCACGGATTTGTAAATTTATACATCGAGATCGCCGCTGCGCGATGCAATGTCCACGCCGGTTTCGTGGTTTCGAACGAAAATAGAAAAGGGTATTAAAGGACGGCTGTCCAGGAATGAAATCGTTATCTCCGGTTCCAGCGCCGCTTTGCCGCCTTCGTTTGCAAGAAACTACGTAAAATTGGGGAAGGGAAAAAAGAAACGGGAAAAAAATTGGGGAGAATAGGTTGCGGAAAGAAATTTCTGGCGGATTTATCGAAGCAGCGTTGCTTGCCAGGTGGCACCGAATTCACCAGGCATATCGACTGGCGTTGTGCAGGCTTGTTACTGGCAATCCGTCGGATCAGGGTCATTCTGGACGTTTCATTGATGTCTCGCGCTACATTCACGGGGGTAACCAGAGTTAACCACTCCCATCGAGGCCATGAGAGAAGCAGGGAAGCTGACCTAGATAACTGTGTCCACGACCCGGTTCGACCCATCTTCACCGAAGCCGGTGAATGGATCCGACATGACGCACACACCATGCCGCTCTTTCCCTCCCTGATCCTCTCTTTGCGCTCTCCTCTCTTCTCGCCCCCTGTCGCTCTTTCCCTTCTCGTCATCTTCGTCTTTCTTTCCCTCGATCCATAACCTTATTTCCTTTACGTAACGACCAGGACTCACGTAAGAGGGCCGAGACAGTACCCCTTACCCTTGCTCTAGTCCCGTTCCCGTCGATTGTCAGGTGTCCTTTGCGATTTACGCTTCCACCAATCATGTGTGCATTATACTGGCCGCTGTATCCGATGCGACAGACCTGGTCTAGAGGTAATTACGCGTGGACGGCTTTGGTAGGTTAACGTATGAGGGGTGGTTTAGGGCGCTCGGTCGCTCCACTGACGTGGGGTGCGTGAAACTATCGACTTTGGTGGTGAACTAGGCGAGAAACTTGAACGGGCGCGTTAAATATTCATTTTCGAGGTGAAGGCGATAATGCTTGCGCGCGATGATTGTTGTTCAATAGAAAACGGGTTACTTTAACGAGACGTAGCCGCGCGATCCGCTGACTGTCGATATCGTCGATATTCGACGAATGTTCCGCCACGGGATACCGTTCTGTCCTTGATCAAAGCGATCTCCGTCGAGCACAATGCCAGTTTATTTTCGCTCCGGCTTGGCAGATCTTGCAACATTCGCCAGGAATATTGTACCACCCCCGATGCGTTCAACCGAACAGATTTATGCGCGCTCCTGGAAGTGGCCGGATGAACGTCCAGATGTAGGTTGCCTAGAAAATTCCGCTGCTACGTCAGGGTGATGGCTACGCGTTCGTTTCACTTCCAATTACCGCGAACGAAAATTTACAAGCTCTTCGTTGCGTGTTATCGATTACAAGGAGATGTAGATCCTACTTCGCGGGCAAACAAATAGGTTTATTTATACTTCGTTGGTCTACGCTTACGTTCTACCTTCATACTTTTCTACCGACATCGATTCTTACCTTAGCGCAGAGATACCAACGCTGAATAAACTCTAGCTTCTCTATTCTTACGAATGGATACAATTCGCCGATTCGTCGTACGTCGGGTCGGTGCAAGCGTTTTTGGAGCTACATGTATCTGAATCGTGCGTGCTCGGACTACGGCCAGTAATACAAACACGGTCCGGCGTATTACGAATGGGGTTCGGGCAGGGGCCAGGTGCCCGTGAGATAATGGGAAACGCTGGGTACATCGGGGAAAGTCAATTCGCGGGTAAACGCATGATTATCGACAAATGTAATTTGCGAGACGCGCCCAATAATAGATTTCCAATTTGCCCGCTAGAAGGTTTCCATTAGACGGCGTATTCGGGCCGGGCTGGTTTGACGTTAATTCGGGAAACAAACGGCGCTGAAAGGAGATCACGGTTCAGCCGGGAAAGTAGAATCTTGGAACTGTTGGGTGCAACGGTTCAAATTATCCCGTTCCTTTGCTTATTGGTTTCTCTCGAGCCCCGCGAGGTTCGACTAACGTATTGCGCTTTACCTTCGCGCGATTAATTTCGCCGAGATGTAGAATTAACGGTGTTAGCGTTTCGATTGTACGGAAAGCTTCGCCGCAGGTGTATACATATCGTGAAAAGGGTAAAGGAGTCCCGAAGGAAACAACGACGGTCGCGGGCAAAGTTTTTTTAACAGGTTGCACATCGATATCTCGACTCGTCTAATCTCTTGTTGCTCCGAATGTGGATCGTCCGGGCGCCCTCGTAGTGAAAGAAGCACTTGGTAAGATCAATCATTGAGAGTACCCTGCTACACCTTCCATTGTCTTCTTTGACGCGAGGTCTCCTCGATGGTAACGCTTTGTCACGATGAGTTTAATGCCTCGCTTCCGAGGCTCTCGAGTGGCCTACCCGGTGTTGTACCACCGCGCCATCGCATCGCCGGGGGTGCATAAACTTTTCCGCTTCCTTTTGTCCGTCTCTTGGGGGTGGGTTTCGACTTTCAGACCCGGCAGCGCTCATTTCTTCGACGCGGCATCTTCCGGCCTCGTTAGCGTCGAATCAAATCGTACCTGTGCACACGTACGACCCACGTGTTTTTCGTTCGCTTATTTCTTTGACGTCGCTCGCGTATGTACGTCGCCGTATGCTTCTCGATATGAATGAGAATTTTCGTTTGGACGAAGAGATGTAGTGGCTCGTAAAATGGCCGATAAAGGGTCGAAAAATAAAAGGTCGATCTCTATCTCGAAACGGGTCGTTTCGAGAGGAGCACGTTCCAGGCGAATCGTACATTTTAAGCGGCTACACGTTCCATCGATAAACCTTTCCGACGATTCGATGCCGGAACGGCCAACCGGAGTATCGGGGACAATGGGAACGACGGGCATCAATTGTCCGAATTATTCGGCCGGCACAAAGAACGAATCTCGTTGGTCCCGATATCAAAACTTCCGCGGCGTAATTTGAAATAGGACGGCCGGGCTGCGGATGCGAGCAGCGTCGTTGGCTTAGCTCCACGTCGCGTTGCGGATTGTGTTTCAGTGGCCCACATACACGGATATTTATTGGCGTGTCTTAACTTTCGACTTGAGAATTCCGCGGAATCGCGAGGGTACACTGGATCGATCTGGCCGCGAAACTTTCGCCGAGAACTCGTTGGAAAAGTCCTCTTTGTTAGTCGAGATATACACACGCTCTCTCCCCCTCTGTCGGAAGACTCGTTAGAAAATTTTCTTCGACCCGGCGGCGCTTTCGATGGGTTCGCGATTTTCTTTTGTGCCCAACAATTAGATCCATCCACGGCATTTCCTTTCTAGTTTGCTCGATGAACGGTGAAATTAGTTTCCGAGCTCTTTCTTTCATCTCATATTCCATCGCGTTCGACGATTTCCTTTTTCCATTTTCACCCCGCAAATGCAGTTATCATAATTTAGGAACGCTGCTCGCGTAATCTTCCCTTACTCGCACTGCCGGCGCAAATTTCACTCCGCATTTTCCACGTCCACTTTCGTCTCGACTTTGTAATAATTATTTCAGACGATGAAGCAAAGTTCGGTAATCACTTTGGCTCGTAGCTAATTCAGCCGATCCAGCCGAAACATCGCAAACGCACTCGAGCCGTGGGTAATTAAAGCTGGAATTTCACGCAGTCTGGTTTTCCGCGGTTGGGGTCTTTCGTGCAAGAACCTGGATAGACACCAGCCACGGGCGTGCTCGCGGAACGGTCGTATTCTATCGCGACCTTTATCGTGGTAATTGCTACGTCGGATCCGAACGAGGAACAAAGGTCCATTCACGGCGCTCCCCCGAAACGTCCCGGATACGCCTACTCGGAAATACTCACCGGCCGAAATTGCGCCGTGATTTCTGTAACGCGAAACGCTAATTAATTTATTCGCGGTTACGCAAAACGTTTGCTCCCAAGCAGAACCGTGAATTAGTTAGGTATGTCCAACGATCTGACAAAGTGCCGCGAAGCACGCGACGGGAGTTTGCGAAACTTCTCTGAATTGCCCCCCATGATCGCCTTCGCCACGATGATACGTTCGAGGCACGTAGCATGTCTCATATTTCCATGATATAATAATCATGTAACAAATTAGAAAGTAAAAACTATGTATTTGGTTAAGGCAATGCTATATAGTTCAATCGACCGCGAGGGTCTTTTAAAACGGACAAGAGTCTCTGCGATATAGACCTTGATCCATAAATATTTCTTCGAGATACCCATAGATACTCGCTACATTTGCACGCGGAAAATATCAACAGGATCGTACGCTGTTGCGTGTAGAGAGCGTTCGGCTTTAAAAATGATACGCGCGAATGATAAATCGATCGGCGAATTCAAGTAGTATAGATCTATAAAAGGTGCGCCGGCGACGGGGCAAGTAGTAAGGTCCACCTCTATGGTCCGACCTCGTTAGGGAAACAAGCGGATCGACGGAAGTGGCCGACCTGAATTTCAAGGAAACTTTGCCAATTTGTAACAGGGGGGCCGAAGGTGGCGGTGAACTTTTTAATTCGGCTGTTTCTACCGCTTCCCCATTTAGACCAGCCTCCCCTCGGAGAGCCTTCGGTGCTTCGAATATCGCCAACTTCTACGATACTTCTCGCTCCATGCAAATCGACAGGCCGGATCATGCTGGCGCGTCTACAGGAACGGAAGAATCCCAGCTTGTTTGGAGATTCCCGATTTCGAAAAAGCCTGGCAACTTGTAGAAGAAACTGGAAACAAGTTAACTACCGAAGTTCGTTCCTATTCTCTGCCACTTCCCTTCTTGGTTCTTAACCATGGATGGGGTAATCGTATATTTCTCTGCCGTCTACATATAGAATCAATAACGTTCCCATTAACAGCGATGATACCGATGCCTGAAAGTTCTTCGTGTCTGTGTTTTTCGACTCTAACTATCCTCTGAGCCACCTTCGTCTTCCGAAAGATCCCAAGGGGATTCCGGCAAGGACAGGACAAACCTTTCAGGACGAGAAATAAATCACGCGGAAAGGCAACATCGCTCAGCAAACTTCTCACAAAGAGACGATGCACCCCGAGTAAGTAGTAGAGCCCCGTGTATGGTGCGGCACGTGCCCCTGGAAGACGCACCGACCTTGGCTTTATGGTGGTCGAGTACGTCGCGGTAGGTGGAACAGCTGATTCGAACATGGTGCAGAGCGGACGAGAAAGACCAGTCAGGTTGGTCTGCGGGAGGAAAGGGGTAAGGTTGAAGGGGTGGGACATTCGGAACGGGAGCAAAGAAGAAACGTGGAAAACGAACGAGAAGGAGGGAGATCGAGAGGAGGAATGGAATGGATAAGGGGAAGTTGGAGAGTGGGAGAGATCGCAGTGGTGGGCCAGGATCAAGAGTAGCTCTCGGGGTGTCGGCGGGGTGGTTAGTCTCCCGTAGTAGGGGCGAGAGTCTGTCGGAGAGGGATGTATTGATTGCGTGCGGTTAGTGCAACGAGGAACGTTCTACACGCTCTGGAGAGAGACGGTCAGAGTGGAAGGAGTAGGAGAGAAGGTTTGCGAGAGAAAGAGCGAGAGAGAGAATGATGGAACGCGTGCAGGGCGGTGGGTGCAATGTCGGGGTATGTCGTGCAGGTGCGAGCGAGGTGTACAGCGGAGGAGAATCGAGAAAGGGACGGAGCGACTTGAATTATAACCGAAGAAACAGACGCGGAGATAAGCGCAGAGGCGAAACGTGCACGGAGAAGATAAAAAAAAGGGGAAGAAAAACAAGGGAAGGATAGACAGGGTAGCAGGCAGGGCGATACGCGGGGTTGCCAAGGGGGGATTTACCATAAAGCGAGAGGAGGAAATAAAGGAGCCGGAAGACGGCCGTTAGCCAGGCCAGCGGACAGAAATGTTAGGAAAGCGGGGATGATTGCGCCACCGAGAAAACATTCGGGATGTAACGGGGGGACTGGTTTACTTGCGGCGGACAGCGTCGGAATGTACTAGGGGTCGCGATCGAAGGGGGATACGATAATTGAATTCGCCGGAAAGCGTTGGAAAAAATCGCTTCAACCTTCCGGACGGAAGATTCGCTCGTCGCTGGGCGAAATAGATTGCCGTGCCCCAGCTACGGTAAAGATCGCGGGGCGCAAAGTTTACTCGCCATTCAGCGTTTTTTTTTCTTCTTTTTGCGCTCGCGGCTTACACGCGGCGGGCACACGCGTCGACGGCCAAGCAGCTACGCTACGAACGAGGAACGAACGATAAAGGAGAGAGGGAGAAAGAGAAAGTGAGATCAATGCCGTTACACTGCAATGCTGCCTCGTACTATTCCGTTTCCTTCCCTCCCGGTTGAGCGCGACGAGAAGTTTCACGAAGGGTTCGTCTACGTGAAACGGTACGTCGGGTCGCCGCGATCTAGGTCGCCGCGACGGTGTCATGGAAGTCACGAAGGAGAGACGGCTGAATTTTACCGGGCAGGCCTCCGCGATCGAACCGCCTGCTCGATCAATGGAACGCCGACATTGATTTCCTCCCATTTACCCGGCCGATAGCACGCCTTTTTTTTATTCGATGAATGAACCTCGAACGGGAATCGGGAACTCGTTAGACGGAGCGACGCTAGCTTGAAAAAACGTTTGTCAGAAATTAATTAAGCGTCGCGGATCGTTAAAGATGAAGTTAGACGTTGATTCTGTCGCGCCGTTCAAAGGCGTTCAAAGGAACTTCGATTCTATTCCCCCAGCAAAAGCGACACGGATTCCTTCTCTATTTTCCCTCGGCATTGGATTATCCGAATTATTCCCTCGCGTACGGCATCAAGGACGATGCGAAGTGGGTGGCGCGATAAGACGTTCTACGTGCATCTCTTATTTTCAGTCGCGTGCAAATCACGTGGCGGGATCTCGATAGCGACGTCGGGATCTGTCGTACTTTCGCGCGCAAGATGTCATGAAACGCTTGGCAGGATTGTCGCGCGTAAATCCTTCGATACGCGTTTCGCAATTCCTCGGCCTGTCCGCTTCGAATTGCTGCGAATTGCCGGGCAGGCAATTCGAGCGACGGGCCACGTTCGTCGATGCATGCTTCTCTTCACCGCTTCTCTTTCTCGTTTATCTGCTGTTTCACCGTGCCAGTCCGTTCGCCCGCTTTCACTTTGCTTCTTGCCGCTTACGTCGAGGAGTTCCGAAGCGGAGGAGACGAGAGCACGCAGCAGCAAACGATGGATCAATTATTCGGTAGCCGAATTCCGTGGGAATCGCCAGGTATTAATAACTAGCCTGCTACTTTTAACTATCACGCTGCGAGAAGGAGGGGGTGATATGGATGGCGAGGCAGGTAGTACGGGGCAGAATTTAGTGGTGCTGCACGTGTGGCCCTCTCATTCATAATCCGACATGAATATGTAGCACCGATACCTCTTGCTCGTTACCAGGTAACGCGAACTGCGAAATATCGTGCGGCAGCCGCATTGAAAGCCAAGAGAGTACGTGGCCAACATTATCTGGTGTCACTACAGCGTACTCCATCTTGTAAATCGATGCGAGCATAGAGACCGTGCAGGTGAGGCGGGGGAAAAAACAGGGACCACCGCGACAGAGGGTGGAACGCTGGATAGAAAAATCACTGGGATAGAAATCATTTCCCACGCGCTTGATTCCATTGATTGTGCATGGCTTTGTTACAATCGTTTCGGATCGCTCCAGTCGCGATCGATGCATCCGCCGATGATTCTGAACAGAGACTTTGTCTTATTCGTTTCTACACGCTCGTGGATATTTCCTTCTGTCGTCGTTCCAGTTTTCCTCTATTTGCGGGGAAAGCAAGACAATCGTGAGCTTGCTCGCGCCAAGTCGCAGATGAACCCTTTGACTGTCGAGTCGCTTTGTGGCACTTCGCTCGCGCAGCTTGGAAGCCAAAGGGCAAAACCGATCGCGGGCTACGTAATTTCAACGGAATCGTGGCTCGGATCGCCGGGCGGAAAGAAATTGAAGAAACGAAAGGCTGCAAAGACCGCGAGTCGGCGTATCTTTGCTTGGTCGGGGTCACGAGTTTCGTGTATAAAATTGTACGATACGTGTGCCTGTGGTTCGCTTTGGTCCAACGATTGAGAGTAATTGTATGCGCATTTCTGGAGCTGCGGCAACTCTTTGCAGGAACGACTGAATGCTCTCGGCGTGTCTATAAATCTTAGCAATACGCGTTCTCGATTTTTCCTCGTCCGGTTTCTGTTTAGTGGCAAAATTATCGATCCCCGCAGGCGGTGCAGCATCAGGGCAGACGGGCCTGCGATTCGCGTAGGTAGTCCTTTCGCGGTAATAGAACTAGTATAATGCTTGTATCCATTAACGGTACAACTTCATATTTCATCGTTAGCATCTACTCTTAATGAACAAAAGTATCGATCGGAGAGTAACATTTTGCTCCTCGGAGGGTATCTGTGGTAGCGTTGGCCGGAACACGCGGACCCATCGTGACACGCTGAAATTATTGATCCCCCGATACGGGAGCAATTCTTGCCGATAAATTCTCCGAATTTCGTGTGCTGAATGAAAAGGAGCGGCAGACTGGCCGATATTCCTTCGAGAGAAACCGTTTCTCGAAGACGAACAGCTCCGCCGTTCGACGAAACTATTGACATACAGGCCTTGCTATTCTCAAGGCACGTCCCGTTGCGCCGAATCTACGCAGGAAGAACGGCAACGAGGAACGGAAGTTGCAGGACTCGAATGAAAGGAATGAGAAGCGGAGAAAAAACGACGACGAGAAAATTGTCGCATTTTCATACGTCGGCGAAGGCTCGGAAGCGAAGAAGCTCAGGTGATGCCGTGGTTCGTCGGAAAGGCGAACGCGGCCGCTATCGATCAAAGACGAGCAGAGCCCCGCCGAGAAATTGCGATCGCAGCTGGGCCCGAGGAAAGGATTGGGCGTAAGATTAAGTGGTACAGAGGGAAAAAAAGTCAGACAGCGGGAAAGAAGAAAGGGAACGGCAGCAAAGTCGGCAGGAGAAATGCGCGCGCGGTTGTGCTGGAGGGCGCGCGTGGGAACAAATGGCGCATGGTCGACGAACGGATACCGGGAGCTCAGGAGAACGAGAGTCGTCGTGGTTGTCGTTTGTTCGCTCGTGGACGTGGTTCAGCCTCGCGTCAAAAGGAGTGGATGCCCCGCGGCCGATTTATCGTCCCTGTGCAGTCATTTCTCAGAGGGAAAGAGTTTTTTTTTGTCGGCGCGTTAACCGTTCCGCCGTGTCCTCGTCGCGACCAACGGTCTGCCTTATCCGCAGAGGGGGGAGCAGGAGGACCGTGAACTGGATCTGGGCGCCGAGGTGGGGTTGCGGAGGGTGGCAGAGGGTACACCTCGTTGCCCAGCATGATTACGCAACAGCCATTGATCTCCTCGTGCCGATAGTCGAAACCGCGTGCTCCCCACGATGTCAGATTGAGTCGTCTCTCTCTCCCTATCGCTATCTCTCTTTCTCGTTCTCTTCCATGCGGCAGTTGGGTCGGGCTTCGACTTTGAATATTTCATGCTTCTCGATTTTTCGGCTCTTTCGACCGTGAACAACGGGGTTGCTCGATCGCGTTCAAGAGCTTTGCGCAATTTTTGTTTAACGCGAGAATTTAGAAGCGTAAAGAGTATCACCGTTGGCATAGATCGTAGAAGTATTTCATGAGCAATGTCGTTTGCGGGACACGCGTGTACGTAGAACGTTCCGCAGCCCGTGTCGGGGCGAGACAGGGAGGAGACAAAAAGCATCCAGCAAGAGACGGCTAAAAGCTCGCTGCGTGAAGGGATGAAGCGGAAACTCGTTGCCGTGTGCACCTCGCGGCGTGGCTCGTCGGGACGCGAGGCTGCACGACATGGCGCGACGCGGCCTGCCATGCCGTGACTACGCGTGCGACCGAGAGAACAACGGAGGAACGAAACGAAGGGGGTTGGTAAGGGTACAGGTCGGCGTGGAAGAGCGCCACGAACGACGGATGGTCGCGCGGCTGGTGAAGCGGAGAGGTGCCGCGGGATCGAGCGAAACGGCGAGGCAGATACGCGAACAGGCCGGTGGAAGTGGGAGCGAGGGTTGGTGGGTAGTGAGCGTGGTGGGGTGAGAGAGACGGAAGGTCGTGCAGGTGAAAAAGGGAGAGTCACGGAGCGAATGGGGGCGCATGATAGAGAGAGGAAGGCAGCGAGCACGAGAGAGAAAGGGGGGTATCGATAGAAGAGCGCAGGTTTGTAAGCTGTCGGAGGAGAGAAGGAGAAGAAGAGGGAGGCGGTGCGGCGAGACGGACAGACATGGCGAAGGGGAAAGAAAAACAGGGGTGGGCGGAAAAATAGGCATAACGGATGTAGCCTAGCTCCTAGAGCGAGCTTCTGTTACGACACCGGCTTTCTATTCGCGATATTTCTCGTTCGGGTAGTTGCCAGCAGCAGTGCGGTCTCCTCTCTGCCACCCGCCGCCGTGTTACGAACGCGTCGCCTACCTCCACCGGCGCTCATCTTCCGCTGCGTAGTCTCCACCGGCGCTCTCTCGTGGGAGCAACAAAGAGGGTGGGTGGGAGGTAGGAAGGTAGAGCGGTGGCGGTAGATTTCTCAGACGAGTTCCCGTCGGCGTAGCGCAAAGGTGGAGCGGAAAACTATTCCGTCGGTTGGTCCGTGGTCCTCGTGGTCGGGTGTGAGGCGCGCGTGCGAGCGAGACCAAGAGCGAAAGGGAGCAGGCGCGAGCGGCCAGTCGGAGAGGAACGGGTACGTGCGCCGCGAGCCGAAACGGCATACGAGAGCGTGTACAGGAAGGAAGCGTGAAGGAAGGACGGAAGTGAGGAGGGTCAGGTGGGAAGGAAAAAGGACGGGACGTCGTGGAAAAATCGCAGTGTGTCAGTGTACCGAACAGTGCTTTCAGATGATAGGTGCCTCCCGGTGGAGGCGCTCCTGTCGGCCGGCCGCGATCCGTTTGATCGAGATTTTCCGCGCTGCTGCGGCGACGAGACGCGTGTCGCGGTTTCCGTTATCGTCGCCCTCCTCGCCGTCCCTGTGACCAAAGGCGTTGTCGTCCTTGACGACTCGGTCCCGTTCGCCTGGCCGTAGTAACGCGTCGGACGGATCCCGATGGCTCGTGCGCCGTGGCTGCCACCGTTCTCGGCCCGCCTCTCGACTCTCGTACTCTCGTTTCTCGTTTCTCGCCGCTTTCGTTCCGCTCGCTTCTGCCGTTGACGGACGTCGTCTGTGATCGCGAGTGAATGATGCGTCAGTTCCATGGAACGTACCGTGTCAGTTAACAGTTCCTGTTAGTATTCGCCGCTTGCCGCGACCGTTTTCTTCTTCTCTTCCTTCCTTTCGCCCCTCGGCGCAGCTTTCCTTCTCCATCGATCGCGATGATGCATCGACGCCGATCGATGCACGGAGATAAAGAAAACGCGTTCCCGCGGAGAAAGGGAGCAGCGAGGGTGAAGGGTGCGTGAACGAGCGTACGAATGCGATAGTGAACGGAAGGGTGATAGGTATTATTAGAGCGAGAGAAAGAGAGAGGGAGTGTGTGTGGTTGAGCGTGCGAGAGAATGAAGGACTTACGATAGTGTACACCAAGGGGGTCGTAACGAGGGAAAACTGATAAACGAGACGAGGATCTGGGAGAGAGAGAGAGGGTGAGTGAGTGAGTGAGTGAGTGAGAGAGAGCGAAAGAGTGCGGCACGATCGAGGAACAATTAAAACAAAGACGGTGAAGCGCAGGTTTTTAGAGGGCTTGAAAGGGCTGAAAGAAAAGAAAGAGAAAAAGGGGTGAGAGGTGGGAGAGAGAATGAGATAGAGCGAGAGAGAGAGAGAGCGCAGCCATTTTGATAGGTGGCTGTGTATTGTACACTGCTGCCGCTGCCGACTGCGTTGCTGGTGCTGCCTCTTAGCGTCACTGATCATTGGTGTCCGCGTCACAGTGATCGTTTTTGGTAGTGCTCGTGCGAGTTCCTCGTGGTGGATCGGTCTCGTGTCGGTGTCCGTTGGTGTTGGGTGCGAGAGAGCGAATAAAGTTGGACAGAGCCGGAGAGAGCGAAAGGGAGAAAGAAAGGACAGAGAAAGAGGAAATTGGGTGGGTGGATAAGAAAGAAAGATAGGAAGAGAAGAGGGGTGAAAGAGAAAAAAGAGAGAGCGAACGCGAGAGAGAGAGTGATCGGGCGGGTGGGAGACGCGTACAAAGAAGGAAATTTAGGAGGAACGAGACATAGTGGGAGGACGAGGAAGGAAAAAAGCAAGGGAGGATTCGAGCAAAGCAAAGAACTTGGTGTGCCGATCGACGTACTACGGGGTTAGGTGTGCGAGAGTGGTAGTGGTGCGGAGAAAGAAGGTGAAAGAGGAGCAGACGAAGACAAAGGTGAAGACGAAGGCGAAGGTGACGGCGAAGGAAAAGGCGGAGCAGGATCAAGTGGAAGAGGAAGAGGAGAAGCGCAGTGGAGAGGAGTGTGGAGAGGAAGCATCGTCGGGTGCGTGTTGTGCGGGGGTGCACCGCTCTCCGGGGGCATGGGGCTCGGGAGGGGGATTCGCCCCCTCTCGTAACCGCCGCGAAGCGCCAAGATTTTCCGCACCGAGTTCACCGAGAAATGGGGGCTGACCCCTGTCCTCAAACCGAGGCAGGACCTACGCCCCCACCGGAATGGTGCGGAGGAACACGGCGACACGAGGTACGACTACTACTAGCCATCCACGTCTCTCGTTCTCTATCTTTTCGAACGGTCAATCGTAAGAGGGTACCTTTTGCATGCGGACCTGCGTTACGTTCCAGAGAACACCTTATGTTGTATTCTTTGTACTATTGTTATTGTTAATACTACTACTGCCACTCTGCCATTACTACTACTATTACTACTACTACTACTACTACTACTACTACTATTACTACTACTATTACTACTACTACTACTACTACTACTACTACTATTACTATTACTGTTACTACTGCTACTGCTACTACAACTAGTACCACTACTATACTACTGCCACTACTAGGGCGACCATCCACTACCGTGGATACATTCTTAAACTCTGATGTAGCGTAGTGGTGTTAGTCTGACACGGTATAATTGTTGTACGTGATTATTTTCAGTTGTTACGCTCGCGTAGTCATTTAGCGATAGCTCGTTAGTCCACAGCTGCTATTTTAGACAATACCGATCGCTCCAACGTAGATGCGAATGCTTAGTCTAGGTTTCTTACATAGATCTTGTTCCACCAGTTTCTCTTCGCTGACGAACACTCGTCCGCCCGCTGCGTGTAATCGTGCAGCGATCGCGATTGCCCGTTCCATTTTGTCCGCCTGCGTCTCTCGTGCAGATCCAAGAATAGGAACGCGCGGTGGCAAAAGAGAATCGAAGGTAAACGATTTGCTCGGCGATATCTCAATTTCCGAAACGCGCCGTATCCTGCCGCGAAACACGAATTTATCTTGGTATCGCTGCGGAGGTGCCGGCACTAAAATACGTTTACGACTCCGCTCCGGTGCAGGAGAAAGATACGATAAGGCTGACTGAGAGGAAAAAGGGACGCGCATTGCGATCCGCCCGCTACGTTTTCTCCAGGAACGTCGTCGGGTCTATTCCTATTTACGGTTCATGGCACGATTCGCGTGATCGGCCCACGTCTCGCGCCTCGTTTATGCCCGGCGGGCTTGCTTTCCGCAGTCAGCGTTCCGGCGAAAGAGAACGATAGAGGGGAACCGGACAAATGACCAGCGATCCGGAAGCGTAATCGTACAACAATTTTCTACCCGGCAATTTCTATTGGCGTTCGAACCACGCTTTCTACGATTGCCTCGCTCTGGTCTCGTTTTCAACGCGCCGCAGCTACTTGCTTAATTTTCAGCCTCGACCAAACAATGTACACGCGACTGTGCGAAAAATGTTGAACCTCCCCCGCCATTTCTTTCAAGATTCGAGATGCCTTTCCCGGATCAAATTACGCCCAAACTTTCGCGAACGGACTTCGACGAGAGATTTCATCTTCTCGAAGAATCGCACTGTGCCCATCCATCTTTCCAAACGTCAGCCACATGGACGGCGAGGGGCTGCGAAGTTCCTTTGCGTCCCGAATTGTTTCGAACTCTTGAGATCTTGACGCTCCCCTCCGCGCTTACGCCCACGTTCTATCGCTTCATTGAAGGCCCGCTCCGAAACTGTGCAACTTCCTCGCACCTTCCGAAGAATTGAGCGGCCCGTGAGAAGGTGCACTCGAATCGAGCAACACCCTTCGCTCTCCTTTATCCGTTCCGTCAGCCACCAGACACGCGAACAATTACGCCGCAAGCCGTGCCACAAATTATATCCAATCTCGACAAGCTCGAGCGACTCTAAAAATATGCGGACGTTCCCGGCAGTGGCTATTCTACGAAAAACATTTGTTTCTCGCGGAACGCCCGGTAATCCCGTCTCCGTTCCTCGCATTCCATCTCGCTGTAGACACCGTGGTAATATTCCGCCGGCTCCGAGAAGAATCTCTGTCGCGAGCTTCGGGCAAACAGGCCTCTCCAAGTTCGCGTTTGATTTTCCAGCGTATTTTCGGAAGGCTTCGAATTTAAATGGCTTTCTAATTCGGGGTTGTCTCGATGGACAAACGATGTTAACGAGAACTGCTGTCTGCTCGGGGTTACGCCGATGGGTCCATTACGACGCTTATTTGCATAAATATTTATGAATGCGACATGGGCGGGACTAACCACGATCGCGTATAGATAATGGCGTCTCGATTGACAGATGCAGTGGCTGTTTCGCGAAATAAATTCCACGGCGATTGCGTGTCGCGTTCGATCGAGCGGGACACGTACACGCTCCCGTATCCCTTCCGCGAATGATCAAATAACGAAAGACCCAGCCCGCGTGCGGCCGAACAGAGACAGAGCGTTGGAAATTGGGGAAACTCGCGAAACTGCTTCTTAAACGAGTAACCAAGCGAAAGTTTCGGGCTGGAACGAGTCGAAATCAGCGGGGAAACGTCGGACGCGAGAATGCAACGATAATTGCGATCGACGAGGCTAATGGGATTAGAGAAATCGATTAAGACCGCGCCGTCCAAGTTTTCGTAAGTAGCGGGACGAGTTGAATTAATTCGCGAGGCAATTTCGGTCGGTGCCGGTGTTTTTCTCGCCTCGCCGCGAAGCAACCGCTTCGTTTTTCAAGATCGTCGCGAAAAGCAGGCCATTTTTTCAAAGCCGACGCGCTGACGAGTTTCTTTCCGGAAATTCGGAAACTTCACGGAACGCTCACTAGCAGTGGTGCAAAGGTAGAAAAGACGGCCGAGCGATCGAACGGAATCCTTTTCAACCTACTTGCTTCGTGCTAAACCGGCAGTGTTCCGATAGAATAATTAATGGCGCAAGTTTCCCCCCTTGATGGCTTCGGGCCAAACGATCGGGACTCCTCGCGACGGTAAACGAAATCGTGCCGACCGGTTGCCAAATTGACCGGGCCACCCCTTCGGTTGTTCCTTCTGCTCGCGATTTATTCCCCTCGAACGCGAAATGCTGCACAGGTAGAGCACCGTTGTCCAATTTCCTGCCAGGCCCCCGATTCGTCCTTCCCGTCGCGACTCGCCCTGGGGACGGGCCGAGATACGTGCACGGAGAACTAACACGCGCTCACCCGAACGAGATTCGTGCCAGGGGAAGAAAGCAAGGGGGAAGAAAGCAAGGGGGAAAAAACCGCGGCAAGGTTTTTTCAAAGAAAGCATTAGACCAACGAGAGCATTAGCGTAAAATGTCCGCCGGTGCGTCGCGGGAAGTGGCCGCTGCGGTTGTTCCCACCGTTCGGTCGAGTGACGGTTTTTTGCTAGCGATTTCCACGCTCCTCGCGTCACTGACGTGCGAGGTTGCTGCGTTTCGAGGCGCGCTAGTGACTGCTGGTACATGCGCGAACGAGGGAGAGAAAAAGAGAGAGCCCTCTTCGCGTGCTCCTCCAGAAGCACGTGTACGCGTGTGTGCACGCGCCTGTACTCGTAGCCAACCGCCTCGAAACTCTTGGAAAACGGTCCGCAAAGGAAAGGCCTTCAAAGGTCTTCAGCATCCACGGGCCGTGCGAATCGCGAAGTGGTCGCTGCGAATTTTAGGCCTCGTTCAGGCTCGAGCGTAATACGGCCTTGAGTGCCGGGTAGTTTATTTGCGAGCGAATGATAACGCGCGGGGGAAAGCTGTGCAATTCACCTGGCGAACAACTGGCCAATAGATAGCGAGAAATAGTAGGCACGCGTTCGACGACTCGCGATGAGATCTTTTTTAGAGGACCAGAAGAGAGTACTTGTAGATTGGATGGTATTCTTAGACGTTCGATATTTATTATCAACGTTTGCAATACCGATGGGGCATTCTTAATAAAGAACAAGACGTCTTTTTTATCCTTGAGCCCTTTATAGTTGAGGTCAGTGCCACGCACACGCGTGGCCGTTTCGGGGCACCGCGGGGCCAAACGATTCTGGCAAACTGTAGTTTGACGATGTTTCTTGTCGATCGACGATCAACGGACAAGCGTCTATTATATACCGCGATATGCCCGTGGGGATCCTAAAGTTTCAGATCGATAGAAACTCCAGAAATACATTTTCAGTTATAATACCGCTCGCTAACGATGTCCCCCGGAAATAGGAGGGACATGATATTTTTAGGTAATGAGCCAGTGAATATATCCTAAACGAGGCTGACGAATCTTCAGGGGAGTGCACAATCGCGAAATCGTGATATTTATTAAAACCCAGAGACAGATGATGGACGGACGCCGCGACGCGTCGTTAAATACGAATTCATCCTGGGTAATGATTCGAAACGGAACGAGCTCGGGAATTTAAATATTGCGCATGTAAAATCCTGTCCGAGTCCGCGGATCGATCGTCCGCACTTGGTTGCTTCGCACAGCCGCCACATAAACTTCGTTACGATTTGCAATTATTAGTCCACGCCTGTGTCTCCTTTCTCCTTTTTCGTTGTTAACAAATACAGCTGCTTTCATTCGTCGCACTTTGATCCAGCATTATGCCCGAGGAGAACAAGATCTCCCGAGTTATACTTCGTCGAGAAATTGCAAGCGGACGGAAGACCGAGGGGAAACATTAAACGGGCTTTTCCCTGTCGTGAACCAACGATTTATCGAGATTATTCTTCGTTAGCCTAGCTACATTCGTAGAAAGAAAGAAACACGTAAAGTTCCGAACGAAATTCCCAAATAAAACGTGTCCCGATTCTCAGTTTTTGATTGGAGACCGAATCGAACGTCCGTCGACGAACGGTCTTCACCTAAATAACTGGCGGTGTGCAAGCGAGATAGAAAAAGTGTGCAACATGAAATTTCGCGGCGCGCCTCGAAGCACTCGATGCTCAGAGCAAGTGCTGTCGGGGAAATCAGCGCGACGGGAGGTCTCCTCGTAGCCTCCTCGAGCTGGAACCTGGTGAATTAATGACGTAGGCCGGTCTGACAGAATTCGTCTTCGACGGCCACCGGGTTCTCGAGAACGCACGATCTTGCGGACGAACGGAGGCGTCTTCGTGATCTCGATTCATGATTGTCACCAGAGGGTGGTGCTGCGCCAGAGGGATGTACGCAGCGTCAGCTCTTCTCTTTTTGTTCCTTTAGCCGGTTCGACGCTGATCTCCCCTAATGTGGGTCAACTTTGTACCGAATTATGCTTTGGGCAACAAAGGGATGCCAAAGTCCAAGTTGCACTCGTCGTCTGAGCTCGGCACACTGGGAACAGGGGTAAAATGTTCTTGCAACTTGAGAATGCAATATATAGGGGAAGCTTGTTGGGTGATATTTGTATTTCGCGAGCTGATTGCAAAAGTGACTTTCTTTCTGTTCTCTCATTTCGTTCCCGGTTCGCGGAATTACGGGAAAGCAGACTTTCTTCAGGTATATAATTGCAGCCCCAGATACATCTGCCTCGACTCGAGTATTTTAATATCGAGGATACGTATACAATGTCGTATTTTTGCTGTGCACCTAGGGTCTCTGCTTTCCGGCTAATGAGTAAACGAAGGAGAGAGCATGGTTCAAGAGAGAATTAAGGGGACCGACCACTTTATGTCCGTCATTCCGTGTCCTGTTTCCCCCATGGAATGCAGCTTCGTCAATGAGATCGCGTATCGCGATTCCAGGACGAGACAACGCGAAATTTAGCTAAGACGAGCGCGAACTTTACAATAAGACACCTCGGGACGGTAAAGTGCGGAGCAAATCTATTCCGTGATTTTGCTGTCTATCTCCAAGTAAAGCATAGGCCAGCTACTTCTTAATTCTTTAATCCTCCGAGTCTTCAAAGTTTCGCCTCAAAGTGTGCACAGCATTGAGCCCGTCAAGGGTGGTTAGCAAAGATTCTTTGCCCTTAATCTCCTTCGTCATTTGGCGTCTTCGTTGCTTCTCGTGTTTCTCGTGCCCCCGGATCGGCAGCGAAGTTTCTCAGAACACGGAACGATCGGTTCGTGTCATCGACGCCCGTATTTTCTTGCTCAGAAATCACCTGCATGTGTATAATCCGTCTATAGGTGTCACGTAAATCGGGCAACGTTTGATACTTATTATAGGAAACTACGGTTGCCACTGGGAGGTAGCTGTCAGAGGTGTCGGCGTGTAATTGGTAACGAGATCCTGAACCAACGATCGCCTATCGACCACGAGTTAATCCCATTCTCAGGGTCTTCTGGGTGCACGGTCTCGGCGGCAGCAGGGGAGGGAACTTTTGGCGAAGCGAGTTTTGGGAATCGATTGCTGCGGTCTGCAATGCCGTGTACAGTGTACACTATAGCTTTTCGGTGGAAGCTAGGCCGATCGTTATCGAGCCTGGTTTTTAGAATTTTTCGGCTCAGCCATTCGAACCGCGCCCGAATTCCGACGCAGCGGTTCTCACGATCCTCGTGTCTCCACTGGAGAATGGAAGCGGAGGTTCGGTGGTGAAATTTGGTGTCAAGCGATTTCCCTTGCGTTCGGAAAACTCGTGACGGACTTTCACGAGTTTCCCGATTAATGCAAGATATTCACCCTTTCGCGAAGCAGTCGCAGGAACACGCTTACACTCGCTGGAAAATCAGCTCCGGGAGAATGACACTTTATCGAGCTGTCAAAAATCCGCAATGCTTTCTCGTATTTAATTGGACACGCTACGAAATGGATTTACCAAACGGAACTGTCGGAATCTGCGGCAAAAAGTAGAGTATCAGTTGGCACGGGTTCCCCTTTGAGCGAACCCGGCCTGGCCTTCCTCTAACCTTTCGAACCCGATGCCCGCGGGCAGAAATAGGGGCCAATACGGATTAAATGATATGCAGCGATCCACGTAAACGTATTGCAGTTGGCTAGATCGTAAACGGACACAAGACCTCCCGCGGTCTTTGCAACCCCTTCACTCTGCGACTCCCCCGTCTGGCGAACTGGATCGTTACTCACCCTGCCTGCCAACGTTATTCTCGAGGATGCTACAGAGCTCGTAGTTTTCAAATACTGGCCAGGTATCGTTGATGAATCAAGGGCGTACCGGAAATTTCTCGACCGGCCGCAAAGAATATAAACCGCGTTCTTGGCACGATTCGTTCACTTGTGTTGAATACTTCTTCGCCCCCTTTGCGACTAGAGCTAAGCTTTTTTCCTGCGGTTGGCAATGAATCATCCAATTAGGCGATACCTCGGTGGGCCAGAGATTTCGTACCTCGAGGAGCTTCGGATAATTAAGCTCGTCGATCTTTAATTCAATTTTTACGCCACGAGCATCTCGCTGATGCGAATGCATTTAAATCACCGACGGAGATACATGAACGACACATACGCAGAGAGTATTCGGAAAATCGTGATCTGTTTCGAAGATTAACACTTTATCGGCGGCGTTACTCCATTCGAAACGATTGTTTTCATTCGGTTCCGAAGTTAGAAACATTTATGGCGCATCAGCGGTTATACGATGTATCCTGCATACGAAATGTAAAAGCTTCGGCAACAAACAGGCGAAGCTCTGCTTGTTAAAAATTGTGCTATTTCTGCTGCACCGATCGTTTCGAGTTCGCAACAACTTCCGTTTAAAAAACGCTCCGTCGAGTTACACGCACGAGGCCCTGTCGTAAATACGCGAATAAAAAGTTAAAATCCAGGATCTCGAGCAACGTTCGCAAATTCGAAAGCACTCCGCTGTAGTGGCGTAATTTTCGAAAGGAACGAAGATACACGGAAACATATCGCATTACGAACCACAACGATACTTCATTAAATAAAACAAACTTCCCACCGTTCCGAGTTCTCTGAATTTTCACGGGCCGTATTTCTATTAGCGTTAACCGTGGCTTGTCCACTTGAAATATTCCTGCAATGTTTCGCCAGATGTTCCGCCGCTGACATTGATGCGTGTTCTCAGGACGTAATATATATTATGTACCTACTGCTTTTACCGCGGACAAATAGACGGCCACCGCAGTTTTCGATTGGATTGCTTCGGGTTAGGTTAACATCCAACCCTTTAAATCTCACCCCGCCCGTCCCACCGCGAACCGCTATATTCCGCTTCCCCGTGCAACTTGCACAGCACGCGACCATCTCCTTTGGTAATTAAAAACAGCGCGTACTTTTCTGTTCGCGATACAAAAAATGGTAAATCGGAATTCCATTCCTGCACGGCGTGACCGGAGTCCGGAAAGTATCGAGTGAACTTTCCTGCCCGCGTATAATCGGGCAAACGAATTTTCCAATTTTTTTTTCCCACCAGCAGAAGAACATCGTGTCCCCCGTTGTATCACGGGCACCACGCGATAAGCGTTGATTAATCAACGGCCTGCCGTTCACGCTCATTTTCGACGAGTGTCGTCTCCGCGTCGTCGCACGATCGGGCGCGTGATTCTGCTCGCTGGCTAACGACAGAGCACGTGTTTTCTGGGTCACGGTACAAGACGTCGGACTCGTTATTTCCGCGAAGCGACGCGCTATTTTCAGTCGCTCTTCGGATACGTGGGCTCCGGAGCGAGTCCTTTTCCCCGGCGTCCCGCTCTCATCCCCATTGACGACTGAAAATAAACTGTTCGTCCCGATGCTAACAATGGGAACCGGGTTTCCATTCAACCCGTTGAATTCCTCGGCGCTGCATCTTAACGGAAATGCGATCGCGAATAACCGCGACGGCTGTTACTCCAATTAGACGATGCGAATGTTCAGGATGTTAATTGCGATCCATCGCAGTGTTTCTTAATTGACTTCCATCGACAATCGTCCGCGGGAACAATCGTGGCGCAATGTGCCAACAATGACGAGCGGCGCTCGACTTTAATTCTCGTTCCTCTTTATTTTTGCCGAGCCGCTTCCGAGCCGAGCCTCTCCATTGTGACTCGAATACACGGTTGATATTAATGAGAAGATTCGAAGAATGCGTTCCTCCGGCATGCCATGTACGCGTGCGATGCGCCGGCGAAGATTCGTTCGATTATTTCCTGCAGAAACTCAGCGTTACATTTATTCGAGTTGTCGCAGCTCGCATTTATTCATCGTTTGTCGCATAATGTTAATTCAACCGCGTCTGAAGATTCCATTCATTTCGTACCCTATAAATTTAGGACCACTGGCATACAGAATTGCCGCATTCCTTTCGCGTGCCGTCGCCCTGGGAACATGCAGAGGGGGGGGAAAGAAATTCCACCGTTTCGATGCGCTTGTCCCGGAACAGATTAGGCGTTCCTTCTTCTTTTCGCCGCGTGATAACACGTGACCGTCGATGCATCGCGCCACATTCACAGCGTACCTATTTTTGTATTGCATCGAGCTATTCTCAGTTACGCTCCAGCTGTTCCGAGTGCATCGACTGTCATCGACGCTCTAGGAATAAACTGTCCGTCATGGTGAACTAATTCAATGCGCACGTCAGATCTTCGGCTTTATATTTCCTTCTGTCCTCTGTCTTCCGAAGCTGAATCGTGTCTACGTCGTTGAGGGGCTTCGATAAATAGTTGGCCGCTGTCCCACCACAATGATCATTACCATAATTCAATGACAAATTTGATATATCGATTTTTATCAGAACGCTGCCTTGTTTTGTGTGCCATGGAGAGGCTGAACGAAGTACAGAGGTGTTCGATTTGAGCGACAGATTTGCACGAGCCTCGGTGTAGTGCGCTCGTGCGTCTGACTTGGACAGGGCGTTTCTACTTGCGGCAGTTTTATTAATAATTGAAGTAACGCAGCCCATTCATTACTTTCATACGATATTTTCCTGTAGCACGGGGCTCACTAATGTAGCTCACAAACCTGTTACAAAATATGGACGTCAGATTTGCAGGAAATTACAGGAAAAACCTTGAAAAATTCAGGCGGTCCAGTAATTGCAGCAACGTTTATTCTTCCTTGATCAACAGCAACGCCAATATTATTTCGTTTACGATGGAACGTAGGACAATTAATCCCGCTGTTTAATATTCCTGCAACCAGACTTTTCCTCGTCGAACCGCTTCGCGTATATCCATCGTCGTCGGCGGAGAAAACGCACGTGAACGGAAAACTTGGAACACCGAGCGGCTTTCACGAAGAATTTGCGGTCGGCGTGAAAGGTTCTCGGGCAGCATCCAGCATCGAGATGCGGTCGGCGTTAACTAACAAAGAACCTTCAGCCCGGGAAATTCGTCGGGCCGGGATCGCCTTTTGTTCACCGCGCCGTCCACGAACGATTCACTGAACGGAGAATCGTCGCGTTTCCGGGACTAATCTGTCCTTTATCTCGCTCTGGAATCGTTCGCGACCACCGAAGGAGAGGAAGAAACATTTGTCCACGGCACAATGGCCGGCTGTGTCGCGCGATAACAGCGTGATACATACCGCCTTCGAAAACACCCTGCGTCTATCAATGGTATTGTTCGCCGCGCGATACAAATTAAACGAGGCCGCTTGGCACGACGACGTCGCACGAGGCTGGGGCGACAAACCGATAATGGGCGATGGATAAATATGAAAATGGCCCTACGTTCGTTCGGGCACGTTTTGGAAGTAAAATTTTAGCGGTAAACTGGCCTGAAACGGCGAGAGAAATGTCTGGAATCGACCCAGGACCCTCGCGGCCCCGCGAAGTGGAGCGTGGAGATGCTCTTTGGCGGCACATCTCGCTTCCACTTTTCATTTTCCTTCTCTTTTTTCTTCACGCGCCTTGCTACTTCGCCCGTGGAACGCCTTGGCGCCGCCCACTCGACGATTTTCGTTCTTCCCAAACGAGATCCGGCGAAAGCGCCGCTCAATGTTTCCCTTGCGAAACGTTTGGCCTTTCAAGCTCTATCGCGATATCTACTTCGGTCGATTGGAGAATTTCGAGGATTAAAGCATCTGCGCTGCTTGTACAAAGGAGGAACTGGGACTGTGGCGCTGTCGCTGCAGAGGCGATACAAAGTCGAGCATCAAACGACGCCTGTAAATTGATTCTTTGATCCAGGAAAATAGAGAGACGTAACACGGGGTTAGCTCGGCGAGGAAGCAAACTATAAAAGTGAACCGTCGTGGGAGATTTAATTTTCTGCGGATCTGTTTAGCAACGCCGGCGATTGGTCGGAAACAATTTCAGGAATTGGGGCCAGCCGGTGAAAAACGAATGGTACCCGGAATGCACGAATTCTTGGTCACGAACTTAGCGTTCGTGGTTTCAATGCTCACGAACGTACGGTAATTAATAATAAAGATTTGCGGAACGGTTTGGCGTGGTGCCTGTAGCACACCGCAATTGACCCACGGACCTTCGTTCGTCGCATCCTGAGGAGAAACGGCGTATGCACCGTTGTAACGAGCATCACGATCATCCGGCCGATTCGTGGATCACAATTTCTCAACCCTGTCGATCTTTGGACCACCCTGTCGACCCGTAAGCGTAGTCATTCGAGCTTTCCTTTCGTCCGATTCTCGAGGCGATCTCGAATCGCCTGTAGCCCCGGCTCTAGCAGAATAGCGATTTTCCACTCCAGTAGCTCGCTAATCAACGAACATTCCGTTGGGCGAAATTAGCGGTTTTCCTGTGCGCTTCGTCGATCAATCTAGCGATCGAGTAGCTCGGTCGGCGTTAATTCTTGATCGATCTGTCAGTTTACCGATCTATCAAAGCTATCGCAGTCTACTAGGCTGTCGACCTAGTGGCTTACCAGTCTAGTAGCTCATTATGAGAATAGCGCGGTATAGGGGCTGTTAGTCCAGAGGTAGCGCAACCTAGTTTTCGTTCGTACATCCTATATACGAGCAGCGTTTCGTTTATGTACGTGTGTGTAATCGCCACGGCCTGGCCCAGGGACACTTTAACGACGCGAACATCTTTCTTTTCCAGATCGCTGCCGAAACTCAGCAGCCAGGACGAGGATGGGCCGAACCCCCACACCCAATACACAGGCGTCACGCACTTCGAGCCCATACCGCACGATCATGACTTTTGCGAAAGGGTCGTCATTAACGTGAGCATTCGCAATTCCATTTTATCTCCAGTAATGTTCCGATTGCTATTATTATTGGCATTATCATTGTTCTTGTTATTATTCGGTAAAGTACGGGGTTCGTCCAGTTGTCCGTGGGAATTTGTATTAAAACGATTAAGCTCATTACGATTGAACGGAGCAGTTATGAAATGTGCATCGCGTTTAATTGACAAACGTTCAATAGCGAGGGAAATCAGGCAAATTTGTACGCTTCGTTCGAGTCTCGAGGGTCAGAACACAGTGCAGTGGCCGCAAGCGCCGTCGCGATTTTCCGCCGAACGATCCCTGCATCGTTTCGGCCTCGGCTAATTGACTATTTACGCCGCCCTTAAACGACGCCGAGGAGGCGAAGGTTGCGTGGAAAAAGACGCGAGTCGTATTTCAAACGTGGAATCGCGACCACCGCCGTTGGACAGGATTTAAACGTTCGTCGCTCCATCGGACCGGCGCGCCGATTATAATTCGAGTCGAAATTCAGCGCTCGTTGGCTGCTAACTGGAATTTAGCTCGAGGAAAAAGTACCGACCCGTGTTTGATCTCAATTGTCCGGAATAACGAAGCACACTTGTCGCTCCATCCGAAGAGGGGAGGGATAAAACGAGGAAAATAAAAATGAGCGAAGGGGGGCGAGAAACGGTGCGAAACGATCGAGCGATGCAAATCACTTTTGCGATTCATTCCCCGTGGAAAACAATCGTCGCTGTACGATGCTTCGTTAATTTTCCCAGCGATCGTTACCCGCCGGTGCCACATCTGGATCGATTTTTGCGTGGCTCTTCGATTCGAATACGTACAGCCGGCGCCTTCCGCTCGCCGTTCACCATTCGTACCATTTCTTTTCCTTTCCACGAGGCAAGATTATCTCAAGACACGAAGTGACCTACAGACCGTATTTTGGCAGCCGTCCAAGTTCGTCTTGGAATCAGGGGCGATATAGTACCAAGGTCGTATCGTGTGAACGGAATTATCTGTCCTCGTGGATGACACGACTGCAATGCGCCAATTACGGTAACCATCCGATCGTTCGCCGAAAAATCCGCGATACCAATCGTTTCGCGCCTGGATTGTTCGTCGCGACCCTCGACTTCTCACCCCTTCTCTCGTTATCAAGGTGTCCACCATGCGACAATATCTCACCTGCCCTTTCCCAGATTTGTGGAACACAAATCCCGACGGCGAATATTCCTTCGTGTTCGATATACTTCTCGGCGATTTTCTTCTTAGAATATGAAACCGAATGAAATTAGCATTGGCTCTGCAAGGGGCCAAGCGGAATAGGAACCGATCGAGGGACGATTCCCGCGAGAAATCGTGGCCACTGCGGACGTTCGATAACGAGACTAAATATCGATCGTGGAACGGTGCACACGCGTGTCTCCGCGCCGTCGCGGGTGTGCAATCCAATTTCTGTTCTCGACCGACTGTTCTCACCGAGCCACCCGTCGCAGTGACCGTAGATTCCACGCATTCTCTACGAATTTCTTTCACAATCGTTTACTCGGAAGCTGCAGAAACTTCCAAGGGAAAACCGTCGTGAATATCAAGTAGAATGAGCTGGTTTTTGTATTCCGATTGCTCGACGGGACGTTCGTTGTTTGCGGCAGGTCAAAGGCACGAAAACTCGACAATTAATGAAGCGTCACGCACATTTCTATGCTCATTCGATTCGTTCACTGCCGGTCGAAATTCAATATCGATGCAACCTGTAAATGTCCCCGTGAACGACAGAAACAACGTCCGACTCGGTGCGGCGGGTTTGTTTTTAATTTGCCGGGCAAACGTAGTTGTCGAACGGCGAACAGTATTGCCTGCGAATTCACGGTGCCCGTCTTTCAGTCACCGTCATCCATAATGCGACTGCCGCCGCGACAGTTACAACCGATACTTCTTTTTCTTCGTAATCGCCGTAATGGCGGGACGCAATTACCCCAGTTCCGTTTATTAGTTTTCCCTCCAGCGAGGAGGATCGCAAGAAAGTCGTTCCTTTCGGGCCGAAACAAATTAGCCGCAACCGCGCTCCCGTTTATTTCTGATAATCGATGTTACACTCCGGCAACGAAGCTGATAATAACGGTCGCTGAATCGTCCTTATCGCGGGCAGAGAACAGCCGTTCATTTTAAAACGGCAACAAACGTTGAGCGCAGCAATGCGCGACGATCATTGCGACACCCTTTGGAAATAAATGTCTGTACGGCGTGTACGGCTCACCTCGTACCGCAAACATTTCTTCCGCGATGCAAAAAAATCCTATAGCCTTACAAAATTGGTTCCATTCCGCGTAGAAAATGAAGGATTCCGATAGGAAATGCACACCGTCCCAATTAGAGATGCACCGATGACGAATTGGAATTAGGGCTGAGGCTAATCTGCGGTGTCCAGCCGTACCGATAATCGATGTTCGCGATCCCGACAGGTGAGCGGGTTACGGTTTGAAACGCAGCTGCGTACGCTGAACCAATTTCCGGACACGCTCCTTGGCGATCCGTCACGGCGGCTCCGATACTTCGATCCCCTTCGTAACGAGTACTTCTTCGACCGGAATCGGCCCTCCTTCGACGCGATACTTTACTACTACCAGAGCGGTGGCAGGCTTCGTCGCCCGGTCAACGTTCCTCTCGATGTCTTCTCCGAGGAGATCAAGTTCTACGAGCTGGGCGAGCTGGCCACCAACAAGTTCAGGTACCGACCAAATGTGCTGCCCCTTAAAAGTGATAGTGCCGATGGCAGAGCAGCGCGTTTCTTGGAGGGTGTCCACGTTTGCTTGTTATGGAAGCGTTCGAAACGAGGCGCGGGAAGAGCGGAGGAAGCACCCTCGAACAATTGGAGCCGCAAATGAAATTCACCGGGCTCATTGCTCGCGAGCTTCCAGCGTGTCCCTTTAACGGACGAGCCAATGTCTATTCGTGGCTTTCTGTTACCATCGCAATAAAGCAGGGGAAGGAATGCCGGAGATTCGTTCTCCCTCGTTTCTTCTCCCCTCGTGGTAACAGAAATTGGTAATCATGTAGTTGCGCGGCTGTTGTTCTCCGTCTCCAAGAAACGCGCCATTTGCCGATTACACTTGGGGCCTCGGTATTGTTAAGCGGGTCGAAGGGCAGACCGTAAAGGACGATCGGTTGACTTCGCAGGGAGGACGAAGGGTTCATCAAGGAGGAGGAGAAGCCGCTGCCGTCGCACGAGTTCCAAAGGAAGGTCTGGCTGCTGTTCGAGTACCCGGAGAGCTCGCAGGGCGCCCGGGTGGTCGCCATAATATCCGTGATCGTGATCCTCCTCTCGATCGTGATATTCTGCCTGGAGACCCTGCCGGAGTTCAAGCACTACAAGGTGTTCAACACGACGACGAACGGCACAAAGATCGAGGAGGACGAAGTGCCGGACATTACGGACCCGTTCTTCCTAATAGAGACTATTTGTATCATCTGGTTCACGTTCGAGTTATCGGTGCGCTTCCTCGCCTGTCCAAATAAACTGAACTTCTTCCGTGACGTAATGAACTTCATCGACATCATCGCGATCATTCCTTACTTCATCACGCTCGGCACCGTAATGGCCGAGGAGGAGGAGACGATCGATCTACCAAAGGCGCCGGTAAGCCCGCAGGACAAGAGCACGAACCAGGCGATGTCCCTGGCGATACTCAGGGTCATCAGGCTCGTCAGGGTGTTCCGGATATTCAAGCTGTCCAGGCACAGTAAAGGCCTTCAGATCCTCGGCCGTACGCTCAAGGCCTCCATGAGGGAGCTCGGCCTGCTCATCTTTTTCCTCTTCATCGGTGAGTTCCCTTTCTCTTACTCTTTTCGCCCGTTTAACGATCCATCGATAGATGTCTCTTTGGCGAAGTATCGCACAAGTACCGCAGCACTATGCCCAAACGATTGCTATCGTAACCCTTTTCTACCCGCAATCCATATACATGTGTATCCAGGAACCTTAACGTACGTCGCCGTTTAAGGGTTTAGATCGAACCTTAATCGAGTAGCGCGTCAGAAGATCGACGCTCCATTTCGGAGACGTCCGCAAACCGTAGACGCTTTCCAAAGTGTACCGAAAACTTTTAAGCGACGACGTAGGTACTAGTTGTTCCCTCGCGTCGAACGTGTTTACTTCTCCCGGCGAACTTTCGCCGACTCCGGACCCCGGGAACGATAGACGTTTATTTGCTCGGTGAATGTTAATACCGAGAATTCGAAGGACCGGCTGGAACGGATAAATTTGCAATTTTATCGCACGACTCTTCCACGCCGGCGATTCTGCCCTTCGAACATAAAGCGGAGAAACGCTTGGAGAGTGACATCGTTTGGGAACCGGAAACATTCGTCGACAAGCTCTAGTTTCCGACGAGAACTAGAATATTCCGGAGGGTGGTTTTCCGCAACAAGGGATCCAACGCGCGCTCCTATTTGTCTATCGATTCTTAATTGGGGTCCCGGAAATATTTTCATCGACGCAGCAAGAACAACCCCAGTTGCGTAATATTTCATTCGCGAAAATGTTTGCGAGCAAGACCGACGCGGTAAACGAAAAGGCTAAAGCGTATCCCAAGATCGTCGAACGATGTTCGGCAGGGGAAGAAGAAAGACTTCTCGAAATTCTTGCCGCACTCGCCAAAGGGTTGAGTACAGATGTAGGTAACGAAAGTCGGGGAACACGATATCCCGTATCCGAAGGAAGAGTTTAAATCCAATCAGCGTAATGGAAGGAAGGCCGTGGATCGAGAGGCGTCGATTTTGCCCGATGGAGCGAAGAAATAGCAGTGGAACGTTGGCGGGGGATCGATCGATCGATCGACCTGTGCGGAGGACGTGCAGATGGTGTCTGGCGCGGAACGAGAGGACTCCTAAGCGGACTAAGAGCTAGTGGATGGCAAAGTAGCGTGTCTTGAAGCGTCTGTTCCTCTTGTGTGCGTTCCAGGTGTGGTGCTGTTCTCCTCGGCAGTTTACTTCGCGGAGGCGGGCACGCAGGACAGCTTCTTCAAATCGATACCGGACGCGTTCTGGTGGGCGGTGGTCACGATGACGACCGTGGGCTACGGGGACATGAGGTACAGAGTCACCGGGGGCGTTAAACCCACTGAACCGGTGTTTTCTTCCTTGCATTGCAGGTGTGGTGCTATTCTCATCGGCGGTATACTTCGCGGAGGCCGGCTCCGAGAATTCGTTCTTCAAGTCCATTCCGGACGCGTTCTGGTGGGCCGTTGTCACGATGACGACCGTGGGCTATGGTGACATGACGTATGATGTACTCACTTTCACTTAAGACTCTAGTTAATGCCCGCCAAACAAACGAACACACACTACTTACTCTCCTCTGATACTTTACTTGTCTATTTAACTACTACGATTTACTCTTCTCCTTGCATCTCGCTCTTGATCTCCTTTCATCCACGAGCACGCTCCCCGTTGCCCCTCGTTTCACGCCACACTAACCGTGTGATCGCTTTTTTAGTTTGAACTTTATTCTCTACGAACACTTCAATTTACTTAGTGCTTGATAGAGTTGAACACGCTAGTTTTTTAGTACTATCGATCTCCACGCATCTCCACAATCGCAGCAGCCCTCCCATCGGTCCACGCGCAACCGGAATGTTTTTACATTTTCCTTCTCAACACGACCACGGATCATCTCTGCCCACCGCTTGCGTTCTTCTCGCCGTATTTCTCCAGTTTGCTGCCCGCAATTGCCCCCCGACTAGCTGGTCGACTAGCTGCGCCTCTCGAACATCGATCGGAGCATCGTCTGTTCGCTATTTCATTTTTTTGTCACAGTCGTCCTGGGACCTCGTCTTCCGACCATTTGCTTTATTACTTGCCTCTCGGTCGTGCTCGCGCTGATTCAGCCGATCCAGCGCCACTCGGTTCCTTCCTTTTCTCCTTCTGCCTTCAGCATCGGGCTCTTCCGCTTCGCGCAAAGTCGGCCCTTCGTCAATTCTTGCCTTATAGCCTCGTATAAATCGCACCTTGATAATTCATTTTTATATTCCCGAGTTCGATGCGCGCCCAGTTCACGCGAATTAAAATATCCCTCGGCCGAAACGGGTACCGTGGTTAATTCGCCTTTGGAAGAACGATTCAGGGCCAAAGAATTCAACAATTCCGCGAAGAGAATATTCAAATGTTACCGTTTCCCTCCTGCGCGTTTCTACCCCCCTCGCTGTTTAATTTCCAGCGGAAATTACGCGCCTCATCTGTAGCCCGTACTTCGAGAAGACGATCCTGGCGACGCTGATACGCAGCATCTTCAAACCAGACCGTTCGCGAACCTTCAAAGGATTCGGTTTCTTTCTTCCTTTTTACCTATCCGACGTTGACGACGATACAGATGAATAATTAAAGCACAGAGATCCCTGTTATCGCTTCCCCTTTGGCCACCCTGCATTTGAAATAATCGCCAGGGTTTCGTCCACGCAGAAAGGAGAAGTTTGAATAATAGAGAACTCGAACGTCCAAGACTCGCAGAACAGTGCCGCGAATAATGCTACTCGTTCGCGATTGTAATATCGACAAGGTAGTTTCGTGGTTTCGCGGCGGGCTCTTGAAATTCAAGAGCAGCCGTGAAGAGAGTCTTGAGATCTCTGGTGTTACGGCCGAGGGGGATTCTTGAGCAATTGCCTTCCGTAAATCAATAAGTGTCCTCGGGCAACCGACACGGGTTGGTTTCTTGGAAACGCCCTCGGACTAAAGGGCCACAGAGATCGCGACGATTTGGATCGTCGGGCGATAAACGCGTTAGAAAAGCTAAGGGTAACGTTTTCCTCTAGGAAAAGATTCCTCCAGGAAAGTTCGATCGATCGAAACGGCCACGGGGTTGAACAATCGGGATTAGCCCCCGCTGTTTCGCTGGTTAATTGTCAGCTGTGCCGAACGTGGGAGAGCCGGGATGTGTGATTAGTGGGGACGGCTATTATTAAACTATTACGGAATCTGTATCGGCACTGTCGCGATCGGTCCAGATGGAAATTGGAGCTTCAGGTTGGGGTGGCTGTGGCTCGATGACGGCGACGAAGGAGCTGCGCAAAGTTGCCGGAACGTTTGTCCCATTGAAATTCTGCTCGGCGAACGGGGACGAAATCGAAGTGGCCTCTGGTTTATCCTCGCATATAAATACCTTGTCTGCATACCGTCGCACCGTGACTCTATATACACGGTGCCTCGGGGTTTAGTATTATTAATTCAAACGCAAACTTCCAATTCAATTCAATGTTCCTTCCTGGGCATATTATTGCGCCACGATTGCTCCAGCGCGATAACGAAATTTCGAGGGCCTGCAAGGATTCTGATATCGCGGCAAGGAACGTTCCTCGAACCCCGTGCCAGCTCGTAAAAGGGGAAAATCGTAGAAAAGTAACGAGTTGTCGCGTGAAAATCATTTAGAATCCTCGCTAATCCAAGCGGGGAAAATCCAAGCCAGCTGATCCTATTTAAGGACGCAACGTTTGACGAGACACCCAGTAGAGGAACGATCGTTCTCCGTCACTCTGCGCCACACGCAAGAGGCCCGTTCTAGTTTCCCATTACGATACACGCATCGAGCTCGACTCCTTTGTGGAGAGACCGGCGTCACCCGCTTCCTCTATCGAAGCCCGTTTCCAGCGTAACCAGCTTCCCTCGTCGAAGCGTACTTTGAAAATGTTCCGCCCTCGGATACGCCGCGTCCCGTTACGTCGATTCTCGCTTCCCATTACCGCGATTGATCGCAGTTTCAGAAGCCCCTCGTTCGGCGACCGTTGTCGATCATATGGCATCGACGTTTTGCGATAAATTCACTTTACCGTTTTCATTACGAACTCAACTCCGCTTCGAAATCAAACGAGAACGCGATACCAACGAAGCCACCTTCATCCTTTGTTCCAATTAAATTTACGGGCTCGCCGGAACTTCGAAATTCGCGATTCGCAATCGTTTCGCCGCGACTACTCGCGGCTACTGAAAATAACAAAAGTGCATATCTCGTTTTGGAACATTCCAGTAAAAATTTCGCCCCCTCTGTGCATGCTCCTTTGCGATCAAACAGCACATCCACGATGTTCTAATATTTCGATGGACCTTACACCTATCCTACAAAATGAACAGTCTTACTCGTTTCGAAGCCGTTCTCTCTACTTTTTCTCACAACGAGTTCGTCACTGCTACACCACCATCTGTCATTGATCACAAAGGCCCATAGTTAGTGTTCCCGATTTCTCGATATTTTTCGTTTCTCGAGGAATGAGAGATCAGATTGCATTTCTCGAGAATTCACGAGAATACGAGAATTAACCCGAGGTTCGACCTGAACTTCAGTTTCTCGGCACATATCGTTGTCTCTCACTAACGCGAAACAAGCGTTCATAAAATTTCTCGACAAATTCTCGAGAAAGAATCCTCGCGAAGGAACACTGCCCGCTGTACAGCGACACTCGCAAAGGAATGAACTCTTTCTCTGAAAACTAATATAACACAATTCAAGTATCCGGAAGGGAAGCTCGCGTTGTTGGTTTCACTCGCGTGGCGCGCAGATCGCGCAGAATTTCCTCGCTGCGAAAGAGCAGCGCGTTTGTGCCTCCCGTAAAGAGGAACGAGCAGAAAGAAAGAGAGCTCGGAAAAGGAGATTTCGCGCTGAAATCCATTCGCCGTGCATTCATCGGGCGTGGGTGAATGAGCGAGGCGAGCGATGAATTCTTCGTTCCCGCCTTTGATCTCGAGCCGGTATTGTTCGCGCATATGGCAACAGTTATTCAATTAGACCGAGTCGCGAAGAATGCGTCGGTTCGCAGCCTTGGGTTAGTCGGGAATAATCGTCGCAGCGTTCTGTTATCCGACCTGCGACGATTCATAGGAGAAGGCTTTTTAATTGCCAACCAGTCGGGAATTTTTGTCGAACAAAGAGGAGAAAGATTGAATGCATTTCGTGTGTTCGCGCGAGAATCGTGCAATGGATTGCTCGCGCGTCAACGCGAAGTTTGGAATTTTGTCGTTTACTTTCAGCCAACGTGTTGCGAGATTGAAATGGGGCGCAAACGGTATCCATGATTTCAATTGCTGATCGATTAGAGATCGAACGTACATGGAATTTCGAAGCAAGGATCGTGTTTGGGGTTGATCGTCATTTTCCATAAAGGAGCGAGAAAGTACAGAGAAATTGCATGTCGTACCGTTAGAAGGCACGATCAGATTTGAGCAACAGAATGGCACGCGCTTGTTTGGAACGGTGCATCGGCACATGAAAGAGGAGCCTTTTTAGAGAGTCACGTTAGTCCCCCTAGTCTAGCCTAGAGAGCCCGCTTTTTATTAGACACGCGAAACACTATAAGTATACACGGAGCTATGGTTGCACGGCGTTTGGCAGACAGAGATTAATGCCATGCTATTCGAAGAAATTTACGAGGAGAAGCCTGTTTCATTTTTCAGAGATTTCACTCGAAGAGTGAACGCAGGTAGTTCCGCCGCTATCGCAGAGGCTTCTCTGGCGCGGAACGTTCAATTCGGCCGACGGGGTAATAGAGAAAAAATTGCACTAATAATATGATCATGACTAATCTCTATTTGCGACGCGGCGAACGCACGCAAGACGATCCGTGTATATCTATAGGAGCCTCCAGTATGGCATATGTAGCGCCACACTCGACTCGACACGGCAAACTCACACAAGATAGAAACACCACACCTAGCACCGAGTTTCTAGACGAGGAACGAATCTATCGACGTTCGATGCCCGGAACTAATCGCGAATCAAAGCCTTCCTTTCCATCTGCTTCAGGCCCGTGGGCGTATGGGGGAAGATCGTGGGCTCCTTGTGCGCGATCGCCGGTGTGCTGACGATTGCCCTGCCCGTCCCTGTCATCGTCTCCAACTTCAATTACTTCTATCATCGTGAGACTGACCAGGAAGAGATGCAGTCGCAGAACTTCAATCACGTGACCAGCTGCCCGTATCTCCCTGGCACTTTAGGTACGAGCTCTTCGGTCAATCCTTCCAACGACTTCCCATCCACCTCTCCCCAGTTCCCGGTGTAACGATGCATTCGCTTACGTAGAATAGCTATCGAGTCGAATGGAGGGGTCGTGAGTGTACCCGCCTAACTCGGGAGGTACACGGATTAATATTACCGTGAAAGCGTACCGATCTTAAAAGGGGCGAGCTTTTCTTAACGGTATGTCGCGTTGCATGCTACTAGTGTCAGTCACGAGTCACATAAGCTGCCCGCTTTTCGTCGCGTGCAACGATCTTTCTTCGAAACTAATTTAATAATTCACGGTCGTCATTCGATGCAACGCGCATAGTAATAGCTCTCGGCGCTAAGTCTATCTGCAAAGTGGCCTCGCGGATGCACCTTGGTGTCTAGGGCTGAGTGCGAGAACGCAATCTACTTTCGGTAAGTAGCATAAAAAGGGCGGAGAGGATTACGCGCGACAGTGGTCCTCGACGTTTGCCATAACTGCCCCGCGTGGTTACGTTTCCAAGCTGTCTGCCGGCTGGCAAATCCTGGCGGGAGTGTGTACCGATATCGCGTGTCTACGCCCCTGCTGACACGGTAGTTTACCGTCACTTTAATCCGCTTACGCGCCAGCCTGCCAGTCGGCCGACTTTTCATACCCCCCCTCGACGAGCGACGATTTGCAGACCGTCAACGGAAACGTCGAACGCGTGCGATTATAGGAAAATTAATAGTACGCGACTAGCTCGGGCGAAGCTCTCTGAAATCGTGCTCTGTCAGGATTATCCTGAGGGCACGCAACGATAATTGGAGGGCGATATTCGGAGTTCAGGCAGCTCCTAGAGCACACGAACGAATTAGTTGCCGAAAACCATGAGTGTGCTCGTGTGCTTCGCAGGTCAACACTTGAAAAAGAGCTCGATGTCGGAATCATCGTCGGACATGATGGAGCTAGAAGAGGGTATACTGCTCACTCGTCCCGAGGTAACGAAGAAGCCCAACTGCAACCCTCGCCATAATAACAATATTAATCCAGCCTGTATGAGCATCGAGACTGACGTCTGACTACTAGGTGGGTGCTTTGATCGATCCGTTGAGTTTCGGCACGTTTCTTCTTCTCGAAGTAGCATTAGAGATTCTAGGTTACAGTAATCGTGTGAAAGCCGGAAGGCTCTGATTTAGGAAAGCCACGAAGAGGAGGGTCGACTCGAAGATGATTAAAGTTTCTGGGTTAACGGCGGATCTGAACTTTGCAAATTCTTTCCCCGCCTTAACTTCGGGAGAGAAATCTTTCGATATAGTATATAGAATTGTCGGGCGAATAGCGAGATTGACGGATGTTTGTGTGATTACAGTGAAGGAGACGGTGGCAACGTGGTGGCCAATGCTGGGACGGTTGTCGAGAAACTGCTACAGCTCCCTACGGTGCCTGACGTAGGCCTCCTTCACACGTCGTCGTAGTCGCGCTAGCTGCGAACGCTAGCGATAGCGCGTGGTCGCGTGCGCGCTGACCGCTGAATCGCACGCGCCCAGCCGTCTGTCCATAGTCTGTCGATACGAGGGGTGCTTCCAATCCATTATTACGCGTCAACGAGACAAGAAAGAACGAAAGAAGAAGAAGAGGAAGAAAACTGTACGAGCAATTCAACGGAGAAATTCAACGACCAAGAATCGGCTGACTAATGGGTGCCACATCATTTCTTCCATCGGCGCGGCGGAACCAGCCGTCGGCGGAAGAGAGTTCGGGAACGTGCGAGAGTAATCGTAAAGGGAAGAAGAAATCAGTCGAGCCGGGAAATGTCGAGGAACGACGTTAAACTGCAACGCGTAACGATAATAATAGTCCGAAGTAAGGATGAAAACGGTAAACGAGAGGACGGGACACCCGCTTCGGGGGTGTTACGATACGCAACGCACCCCGCGTAGAGACCTACGTGCTAATATGGGGGATGGAGCATGCAGGATGTTTCAGTCGCGCGTCCACTCCCCACACCACCGACTCCAGTGTTCAATACAAATGATAACAAATAAAAAGTAACAAGTAAACGGTATAAACGAAACGAAGGGAAGAGAGTTAAATCGCAAGCGGCTTCGCGAACAAGCAAACAAAAAATATATAAAACGAACGTCGTCGAACCCCTCCCGCCGCCGATGTTCCTCGGGCACGCCGTTCGACACGGCGGAACGAAGGGGGAGCCGGCCGTCGACGAAACCAGGGGATTCGTACCAGATAATACTAATTACTAATTAATTACTATCGATGTAATTATATCGAGTACGCGTAGGCGAGGGTACGTTAAACAAGCAAACAAAAATAATAAAATAAATAAAGAATATTCGTTTTAATGATTGTTACGCTGCGCGAAAACGGGCGAAGTGGAGAGAACAAGACGGGGTAGAGAAGACGGGAAAGGAAAATGGCGATTGGTGCTCGCAGCGAGAGGACTGATTTCTGAAGGTGATACCGTGGCCATCGCACGGCGTGCAGCTACGGGAAACAAGTGTGTCTTGAAGCGGAGAGACTGTTTTTTTCACTGTGGGGCAGATACTCGAAGTAAGCCGTCATTGATGTATGTATTTTGACCGCGTTTTTCCGAGCGTAAACCCTGTACTTCTGATCACGCTCACCGACACCAAACACGTACACGTACACTCGCGCATCCACACATACAGTTACACCAATACGTAAAACTTTTACCGTGCTGCAAGAAACGGGCGTCCGCGAACGTTGTACAACCACGATCGACGTTTGTGCGATACTGCGAAGCGAACGAACAGCCGTGCGTTGCTCCCGTCGAATTGTTAATAAAGCAGGCTGTCGACCGTGCACGAATCTCCAAGTTGGCAACGAACTTCCGACAAAGAGGAATTGATTTCGAAGGCGAGCGTACTTCCATCGCGATAGGATTTCATTTACGGCACAGAAAAAAGAACCAAAAAGGAAAAAACAGCCAGCAGAATTGCATCGATATTTGCCAAGTCTTGACATGTACGACCCCAACTTGCTCGTGCACGATCGAAACGCGCCGAAATCGGTGAACAAAGTCGACCAAGCTCCGCGCTCGAATCTGTCGAACGAACGACTTCGCTTAGGTATGTCAGTGGCGCGACAAAGTTTGCGAGTGCGATCGAAAGGAGAAGGTAACGCGGCCACGTTGGTCGAGCAGCGGTGGCACGAAAGAACGAAAATGTCGACAGGCAGGGTGGAAAGTTGCGATGAATGGCCTGAAAGGTGTCTGCCGATGGCGCGTCCGACCGTGTTCATGATTCCCTTGATTCCCGCGACCATTCTCGACATGGAACACAAAAGGGGAAGTCGTGTAGCAGCGAAAGCAGTACCCGTGCGCAGATTCAATTTTCATCGACGCCAATTCGCTACGTTTGCACGATCAGGCAGATGCAGACGATATCGGTGTCGATTTTTGTTTGGGGGCGAGATGGTGGGCGGTTTGAAAGTGTTCAGGTATCGAGTTAAGCACTTTTTTCTTTGCAGAATTTCGTTCTACCGAATCGAGTCTTGTGCGTTTCTTTTCTCCTCCTCTCGCGCGCAGCAATTTTCTGGCCGTTCGATTTCGTTAGCCTCGGTCGCCGAAGTTTTTCGTTACAGGGTGGTACTAAATACCGTTGTCAAAGTAGGGAATAGTTAACGCGGCAAATCGTCGAGCAACACCTCAGTCTCTTTTTCAGAAATATTCACCTATTTTTTTAATGGACGCTTGAAGAGGTTGGCGGATCAATGAAGGATTAAAAAACTGATTTTTCCTTTTTCTCAGTTGTTTTTCCTTTCTCGGGAATACGCGGCGGGGAAAGTAGCGAAGAAAGGCAGGAAGAGGAGAGGAAGATAACGATGGGCGTGAGAAATCGGCTGCAAAAAGGGTCGCGCCTGAAAATTAGTGGAAAACGGATCAATCGGTGCTCGATGCGAATCAGCAACACTTTTCTTATCTCTTCGCCGTCGTCTCGACGTTTCGTCTCTTCCCCGGTGGAGAATGCGCATCACAAAATTGCAAAGACTGCCATTTTACCGTTCTCAGTAAAACGAAACAAAACGAAAGCAACACTGCTTAACGATATCCACGATTATTTCGAAAACATCGTCCGTGCTCGAACATTTTCCGTTTAGATCGATCCTTCGAATCGCCGGGTCGCGGCGTGCATCGGGACGTTTCTCCCCGGATCGAACGTTTCCGTAAATGGCGACTATTATTATCATTGAATGCCGCGATAAACCTAGTCGACTCGCTACGATTTGTTCCCGTTGAAATCGTTCCACGGATATACGGCGAAATTTTCGATTCGATCGGAGTTCGTTTATGCGCGAGAACGAACCTTCGTGTTAGAAATTTTGGCTGCCGTTCAAGCATCGAATGACGGGGCGGCCCTGTTCATTCTACGCAGATAAACAGATAAACAGAGAAAATAATGAAGCCTTTTCGAGAAATCAGAATGCGGCCCGCGCGCATTCCTACGAATAATCGACTACGATGGAGGAGGAAGTCTAACGTAGGTGAAACAAAAGTTAACACATTAGTGCTAAATTAAAAACGAAAAAAAAAGAAAACGTAACGCGCGATTTAGCAGAGGAAAATGAAGAAACTAATAAGACGTAATAAGTAAGACGCAAAGCAAGCAAAAAAAAAGCGATTCCATTATTCGATTTATTAGGCCTTAGATGCGTGATTTGCCGAGAGATATCTCATCTATCTTTTAATTAGACGAAATCGAGCAAAAGTTAGTAGCCAGAGAGAAACTTTGATACTGTGGCAAATCGGAGAGAAAGAACGAACGTGTGCGAAATGAACGAGCGCGAGAAAGAAAGTATAATTGCGCGTGTGTTTTTAAGGGAATACCTAGGAACGCCTGTCGATCGTTCGAGAGCAGAAATGCGTGCGAGAGTGATACGTGCCTGGGTGAATGTGATTGAAATGGAAGCGCGAATGCGGTACGTTGAAAGCGAGACAGGTTAAAAGAGAAACAATAATTACACAGAGATTTACGTTGTGCGCCTTTATTACGATATTTGAACTTTTCGCCTCGCTACTTTAGTTAGAGAAACGAAAATTTAAGATGCGCGTCAAAGTATCAGCCTAGTTAACACGAAGTGAAAAAAAAGCAAAACAATTACGCAAACGATAAATTTATTATTATTAAAATTAGTACTACTCTTACAAATCTATTAACTGAACCTACTACTATTACTACTCCTACTACTACTACTACTATTACTACTACCACTACTACTATTACTACTACTACTACTACTACTATTACTATTACTACTACTACTACCACTACTATTCCACTACTACCACTACTATTACTACTGTTGTATTTTATTACCACTACCGATAGTAGTGCGATCATTACTTTCGTTGTTATTATTATCTGCGTCTATTACTACTGCTACTATTGCTGCTACTGCTCCTGCTGATACTACTACTACTACTATCGCTACAACAACTACTACTATCGCTACGACTACTACTACTATTACTACTATTACTAATATTAATACTAAATACAAATACAACTAGTACTGTAACTACCGAACTAAAAACAAAACAGAATACGGCGAAAAGATATTTAGATACAGATGCGAAACTACTCTGTTAGACGGTCGTAGCTGTTAGAAATATAAATAGAGCGTAGACAGGTAGCTAGGTAGCAGGTACGGTATCGTGGCAAGTGGAATTATCGAGTAATCGTTACGAAATTCCCATCCCTTTTAGTACGATACACGTGAATGGATGGTTCCAATTGGAACAGAGGTACGGCAGACACAGCATAAACACACGCACACAAAACACACACACACACACACACGTACACACACAGAGATCACACGTTCGAAAAAGCTTAATGCGTTTGTTATTCCGTTCGGTTCCCATCGGCAGACTTTCGTCGTCCGCAAACGTGAACAAAGGAAAGAGCTTTCATCTCGATCGGCCTTTCGTCATCGGAGATCCCTGGTCAAAAAGAGAAAAATGATAAAAAAAATACCTTTCTACGATCGTTTGTACGTTTTCTTAAAGGTTTTCAGCGCTTTTTAAATCAACATTCTTTCTCCCCCTTCACTCGGATGTGCTCGCCGCCGTGGCGCGTCTCGAGGCGGGAAACGAAAAATCTTTGAAACTCCCACGTTGCGTTCCATCGCGTCCACCAATCTCCGAGGCCCGACAGGCCGATCGATGCTCAACCCAAAAGAGATCAAACCGTGTTCATCAAGGGCCCGCACGACGTTCTTTTTATTGCGTTCCGTTCAATCCCGCGCAAGGGTGACGATTAGAAACGCGATGACGCAACGAGAACGGCGTGTCGCGTTGAAAATGTTCGAGGACACAATGCTCTCCCCTCTGAGGCCGCAGGAATGCAAACGACAAAGCTGTCCTTTTTGTACGAGAATCGACGCGCGTTTTTGTCGCGGCGAATTCATACCGCTGGCCGGCTAACGACGATACGAGCAAACGGCGCGTGAAACAGAAACAATAAAGAAACAGAGACACAACAGTGTAACGTTCCTTCGCGCCGGATCTTGCGTGCTGGCAGAATGATGTCGGGTGTCGAACTTGTCGCTCTGCCGTAATCGCATCGCGCCGGCTCCACTACGGGCATGTTGCACGTCGAGATCAGTCGGGACGTCGATCATTCCTTGTCGATCGCTGTTTGCCGCTCGTCCAACCGTCCGTATTCGAATCCACCAGGTTTTGGGAATGGTGTCGTGCGAAGGAAACGGCTGCAAGGGGAGGACGAACAGCGGAGTGAAAGCGAGCGAGAGAACGAGTGAATGAGACGATCGGGTGTAGAAAAGCGTCGGGCATGCATTCCAAAGTAACTAGGCGAAAATTACAATTAGAGAGATGAAGAGTAAAACGTTAGTCCGCTGCAAAGCTTATATTCGCTGTCGTCGTAGAGGGCGAACGATCCGTTGTTACATTTTAAAGCTATTTAACGCGAGAAACGAGAGAAAGTGAGAGGAAGTGAGAGTGAGAGAAAGAGTGTGAGCGAGAAAACGTGATCCCGCAATCATTGGCTGGTTAGAGCGTAACTTACCGGAGCAATTGTACGAGTAATTAGTGTTGGCACCCCCGTCGAGCACCCCCTGCAGCAATTCGTCGATGTACAATCGAGTGTACGCGGGAACTCTCCTCGCGTTGAATCAATGCTTAATTGGCTATAACCGATTAATCTAAATGCAGGATGACAGATGACTATGTATCGAAACCTTCTAAAATGTGCAATAATTTCGCGACGGATTGAAGAAAAAGAAAACGGAGGCGAGGTTAAAGTTTGAGGAGAGAAAATAATATGAGACAGCAGGGGATGGTTGAGCGTTCGCCGCGCAAGGAAAGCGTCGCGTACTACGATTAAGGAAAGAAGGGAATAAAATAGAAGCGAGCACGACCGCTCGTGGATCGAGCAGATCACGCTTTCAAGTGATATATTTAGATATTATGATCGCCGTTAAACAAGCTGCAACTGAATTACCGTAATTATTAAAAGAAAGATTAACGTTTGTTATCGTCGAGGTTTTCACTGATTTCAATCGGATCGAACCCTAGGTGCATATTCCAATGTAAAAGCGTGACGTGGACGCGTCTGCGCGTCCATCGTGGAACAAAGGGGCGAGTAGAAGGAAAGAAAATGTGTATGTGCATTTAAAGGAAAAAGTGTTGCGACGGATGGAAGGAAAATCGGGGGACACGGGAAGAAAATGTCGCTCACAGTTGTACAGAGAGAAAGAACGAAGTGCAGAGAGGTCGTTTATTAGGAGAATAGAAAGTATTACTAATGTTACTGTGTACACTGCTACCACGATTACACCAAGAGTAGCGAAGGGACGAAGAAACGAACACACGAAGCGACAGAAACACGAAACACATAAACGCGCACACACGCACACACACACATACACATGTATACACTCGACACCAATGAAGTTTTGATTATGCTATCTAGTAGGCTACACGAGATATTGAAAAGGCAAAAAGATAGTGGAAAAATGAAAAAAAGAATTTGTAAATTCGAGGGCTGCACGCGGTGGCAGCTACCTCTGCTACTCTAGTTGATCGGGATCCGTTTTATTAATTAATTACTGAATTAATTAATTAATCGAGAACTCATTTATATAGTGTTGAGCACTGTTTTAAGTGCTTTTCATTTTTTGGCTGTGTGAAGCTTCAACCGAAGTAATTTAATGGAGAAAAAAAAATGCTGTAATTACCGTATTGGCTTTGCGTAATCACTCTCGACAATTTTTCTGACGCAAGGAAAATAAACTAAATAATAATTAATAATACCATTAATAATAATAGAAATAATAAGATCATTAATATTGATAATGAGGAATAATAATAACTTCGTAAGTAAAACCGTAAAACACTAGACGAAAGCCGAATAAAATATATATCTACGCGCGCAGAGAGGGTTATTCAGCAAAGATAAAACCATGATTAATAATAATAATAACAATAAATAATAAGTAATGGAAAATAATGAATAATAATGACGACATTAGTACTAATATTTAATAATAACGCTAATGCTAATAATAGTAATAAACTAACGAGTAATAATAATAATAATAATAATAATCGATAAGTAATGAACGCCACGTCTCCCTCGATACGTTATACATATTATGATTCCGCATCTCCGTTTGTACGCATTTTAACAAAAGAAGACAAGAATTACTACAGGATATAATATAGAGAAGGAAAAAGAGGAAGATGTATAAATTTAAAAAAAAAATACTATACTCTTAACGGTACTAGTTCAGATAAACATCCTGCCGAGTTGCCCCGGGTTACGCTAACAGCCACCTGGCCCGCATTAAAAAATATTACGTTTATAAGCACTAAGAAAAGCTAAGCCGATCGCCTTACAGAGTGGGACACGATAATAAGAAACAAAACAAAAAAAGTATAGGCAAGTCGATTAAACGCGTAAATAATATGTAAATTCAGCACACCGTCAGTATACACAGGAATATTAAACATACGCAACACGCATGCAGAGACACACACGAACCCACAGAAATGTGAACGCCCAGACACACGAGTACTCCGTTACGAATGCAGTAAGCACACTAAACGTAATTCGCATACACACGCGGAAAGGTCGATGGAAGGAAATGGAGTGATAAAAAAAAAACATAAATAAACGAACAAAGAAACACATAATAATATATTTTTCGCCGGAGCAAAGTGATTCTATAACGTAAAACGTATTGTTAACGAAGAAAAGGAAGAAAACAAAATGAAAAAGTGGGTAATTTTTCTAATGGGAACGCTGAAAGCTGCGAGAGTAAACCGAGTCTTTTTTTCTTTTTTTCGCCACCCTTCGGTGACAATGAGAGTTTTGTAAATCTACTATTTCTATATATTCAAGCGTTTTGTAAAATGTCGCTATCGCGACTGTGAAAGGATCAAAAGTACTACGATAGCGCGTCGAGAAGCTCGATCTCGCGGCTCGTGTCAGGACATCCACAGCGAATCAAAACACATGAACCGCGTTTTCGATCCTTCGGCGTGTTCCATCGGACGCGAACGCGAAACCCGGCTTCTTCTTCGCTTCTTCCTGCGTCTTGTTCGAGTTTTGTCCAGCGTGTCCTACGCGTTTCACATCATTCCAGCACCGAAATGACAGGCTCATCCCGTCTGTCTCGACTGCCACTTCGTACCCGCGAGTTGACAGTTTCTCCGCGAAAATGGACGCGTTTCACGCATTATCGAGCGCACCCCCGAAGCATGCGGCTGGACAGGTGGTCCATCGACCGTAATCCGAACCGTCGATCAACAACGCGGCCTCTACTTTGTACAGTTTGCAAATAAATCTTTCTAATGTTTCTTCGCCGCTCGGTTTGTCCACGGACGAACGGATTGCGCGTGAAAAACACGGCCAGAGACGAGAGGTGGACCCGGTTCGGCCCGATGATTCGCGGGGACCGATCGATTTATCGGACAAACACGTGTCGATTAATCGGCGAAGCTCGCGAAAACGTCGCTGCGCTTACTCGAGGGAGCAGGGGATCCCCGCGGGATCGGCGACCGATCAAAGCGCCGCGACGCTTCAAATTTTTCCTTTAGCTGCTTCTGAAGGGAAGGGTACAGAGGTGTACGTAGCTATAAAGACGAGCGCACGATCGCGAGGGAACACACGGAACGTGGGGGCGCGTTTACGCAAACGGATGTGGAGCGAACATATATTTGTCATGGCATGGAAATCGAGTTCCGTTCACAAGCCGGGTACCAAGGCACTCAGGGCAACGATTAATATCGATCAACTTATTTGTACGACGATCTAGGCTATTTACGTTGTATGTCCATGATGCCGGAACAGATATAAACGATGCATTTGTAGGCATTAAACAGAAGAAAACAAAGTAAATAAATAAGGCGGCGCGCGTCGCCTTCTCTAAGCGAGATATAACATTTTGAATAAAAAATATATATAAATATAAATATATATATACAAATATAGCGATTACGGAATACAGAGGTAATATGAAAAATTATTTCCCCGTGGGTGAACGGTGTACGCGATTACAAGGGCATGGGAAACGTTTCGATACCGCTGTACTTCATTTATCTTCCTTTGGCCATATCGATTCTTTCGCTTGAAACTTAACAGAAAATTTTTCAATTCATCGTCAGTTTCATTTGGGATACATCTTATTCATCGTATTGCTTGGCACCCACGCACCTTGCTTTTTTGTTGACAATTCATTTATGCAAACAATATAACCGTTCTGTATTGCATCGCCATTTAATCGCGTCCACCGTTCGGCCCGTCGACGTTGCATATACAAGTTTCTAATGTAGTGAATGGGAGCCCGTTTGTCACTGAAAGTAAAAAAAATTACAATAATTGGGTCTTCTCGGGAAAAGAGAGGGAAGGCGAAAAGATCGGGACAGAGTACGTGACGTAAATTCTAGAGACGAGTTTAGGATCGATGAATAGAACGTTAGGCGATGGCAACGCTGAGAAGAATATAGAAGTATAACTTGTAAGCAAAAGCAAAGGTGGCTTATTAGGTGCTCGAAACGAAGAAAAGTGTAAAACAATGTAAAAATCTCACACGTTTACCACCCTCCGCGGGAAGCGAATTAACAGAAGTAAAGGGAGGGAAAAGTGCGGTATAGTGAGAGTAGGAACTCGATGATAAACAGAATTTACTATCCATTCGTCGATTCAAATCCATCAGTTGAAAGGGAAAAACGGAAGCAAAGTAAATGTGTGGAAAATGATTACTACTTATCGATTAGCTATAAACATTATTAAAGACAGTCATGTAGTACTCATATAGTCTATTTGTTAATGTTTCAGATATTTTATTAAATGTTGATATAATGTACTACGACATTCCTTGTTTGTGCCGGAATCCCCGCAATCTAGTGTTTAAACGAGAAGGGAAAATAACGAAGAAGAGATGAGAAAGAAGATAGGAGGTATTAAAAAATAAAAGCAACCAAAAAAGTAAAAATATAAACGAGTGCTCCACCCGTGTCAGCTGATGTACTTAAACGTTACTCGAAAAAAATAAATAAATAAATAAATAATCGATCGATCGGTCAATCGTTCAAACCTACGTATATAGGCGTACGCATAATTACATTATATATCTCAATAGTTCCCTAAACACGATGCCTTCGTACAATCGAGTCGGCAATTAGCGCATACACACGAAACGCAAAAATATGACGCCGATTGACGATAATGGGACGGTGTAAGGAGGGTGAACGCGGCGGTAAGGAGGGCAGCGAACGAACTAATTTCCATGGAGAGGAGAGCAGACGAGAAATATTTTGTTACGTATATATATATATGTATGTACACTAGCTGTATCGCGCCCGTCAACGAGATCCCCTAAGTACTTTCCTATTGGCACACATTATCATTGAAATTGTCACGAAATTTTTTCCGACGAAAAGCAACTCGCGAATATGTCCTTTATCCGTTCAGTACAAGCGCGATCGACGCCAGGGGTTTTCGTGAATCTCTGCGGGAAAGATATCGAAGAAATTTTCATGTACCTATCAGCTCGATTGTTTCACTTGTATGCTCTCGGAGTCGTACGAACACCCCTGTTTCGTTTCTAAAGCTAATGTCATCAAAGCTTTCTGTCACCTTTGTGGAACCTTTTACAACTTCATCCGACAATTATGTCTTGCACGGGAAAACAGTTCGATAATGTTCTTTCTGGATATTCATAAAAACCCTGGCGACCTTTCCCACGCCTTATTCGGTACACGTTGATTGCGCTAAATTAAGTTTGCTGCTGCTGTCGATCGTGTTACATCCATGTCGCGGAGAAGAAAAATTGAACGGATCGAAGCGACCGAAGCGTTTCTTTTCGCAAGCGGAGTTGACAGGCGTTTGCAATGGCGAAATCGGGAACGATGGTAAAGGGATGAAATAAAATAGTAATGGGTGTAGAGCGTGCGCCAGCAAAGCAGTTAAGATAACGTTAAAATATATTCGTAGGAGGCTCGAGAGGGAGACAAAGAGTTTACGAGATGTTTCAGTCTGTTGGGCAGCAAGGAGGCAACAGTGATGACGAGTATAAATAGGAACGCGAGACTTTCGTATAAGTGTAGAAACGAAACGCCACGCGGCAGCGCTCACGAATAACTTTGTAACGTTTTATAAATAAATTGGCATATCTACTTTATCAATCGGAAACGAAAGGAGAGAGGATACCTTCCCTCCGGGATTATATATTTAAAAAAGAAAAAACGAAGCGAGAAAGAACGAAAAGGGGAGCGGATGGTGGCGAGAGAAAATAAAAAAAAAGGAAAGAGAATAACGAAAGACGCGTAATAAATATTCTCACTTCTTCATCGATGAACGCTCTGCTGGTTTGGAGCTGTAGTCATATCGTTAGTGTATAAGTCTGTATGTGACAATGTTAATTATTGTAATATAATGAAAAGAGCAAGGTGAAAAGGAAGAAACCAAACCATTATTACTACGTAGGAGCATCTGAAATGAAAATTGACGGAAGATATTTAACGGAGAACAGAGAGACGGATGACGATGCTGTTTGTCTGGTGTTACTGGGCATGCTTCAAAATAGATTTTTTATAAACCGAAGAAATCTGTTTCCGACCTTTTTCAGTGAATATTCTTATACTCGAGATTTGACTCTCTCCGTTTGTGTTTTTCGCAATGTGGACCGCTTTTACTTGAAAAAAAAAACGAACGAGCGAAAGGAGGAGAGGAAGCGGTAACGAGCGAATGAGCGAAAGAGAGGGAATGAGCGAACGTGCGAGGGAGTGTGAAGAAGAGCAAAAGGGTAAAGAGCACGACATGGACAAAAAGATGAGTATGTCTGATTGTGAGAAAGAGAGGGAGAGAGAAGGCGAGAAAAAGGAACAGCCGTAATGAAAATGAATAAACGAGAGCGAAGATGAAAGTGAAAAGTGTATTAACGAGAGAATGAGAAAGAAATGATGGCGTGCATGGGAAAACGTTAATGAGAGCAAACGAGGGAGAGAACACAAAAGAGAGACGATGAAGCAATCGCACCTCGACCGAATTTAAACCTATAATTTCCTCTCACACCTCTGCGCAGTGTTTTGGGCCTTTCCGTCCAATACGCGATGTACCACTGTCATTATTTATTTAATTTTTGCAATCTACGTACAATAAAATTGTTGTTGCTGAAACGATAAGTGTAAATGTGTATACTGTACATTCAACCTTCGTTTTAAAATCATTATTGAGGTCTCACTGGACCAGGATTCCTGCCGTCCTGGCGTGTGTTGTAATTGTACATGTACATATACATGCGTATTTTTTAATATCAGACGGTAATTTACTCGATAATTAGGATCGCTTATTAGAATATATATGTATGTATATACGCATACATACGTACGTACATAAAATATAATATATACGTACACATATGCGTCCGTACATTTGTGTATGTATATTTATACATATACGTACACATATACGAAAAAAAAGAAAAATGAGAGCGGCATTCCCGACGCCGATGTCTGCGATGAACGATCTCCGAAAGGAATAAAGCACTTTCACGTAGCATCGTGTTTCTATTGCCGTGTCTCTGATTATCCCTATATTCCCCATCCCTTTGACAAACCCGTTCATAAATACTATTATTAAGAGTCTATATGCATACTATGGTATCCTGCCATTAACAACATATTGTTAACACTTTCAACTTATGAAACAATGAGAAATATTTCATTTTCATTTTATTTCAGTTTCTTCCTCTTTTTAGAGGTTTTATATTGTTCAGATAAATAGCTTACAAGCTTTGCAACAATAGCATGCAATCTATTGTGTCCCACAGCCTGGGGGCTATATCACAGACGAGATATAGGAATAAACAAATCAGCCAATGTATTTTTTCGCCTCGAATTCCCGGGATTTCGAGAACCTCATACCATTTCCGGGTCACTCACGACGTTACCAACAGATTACAGAAAACGATGTTAACGCTATCTACCCTAGACAGTGAAATAAAATGATTTTAAAAATATGCTTTTGTTCTTGGCTGCAATAAAAGGCATTCACACGTCGCCTGCGGGACAGCAACCTGAAACAACCAAAATTTCATATGAATTTAGTGATATTTCTTAAGTATGATAGCGCGAATGTTTCTATCATTTCCTTTAAGTCGTGCTGAATAATCTTTCCTGTTGCTTCAATTTATAATACTCCACATTAACTCCCTTTTATTTAATAAAAAAAACAAAAAAAAACCTCCACTTTAACAATCGCTATTTGATTTTATCCGCAACTCTAATGCAAGCCGTATTCAATTGTGCGCGACACTAATAAAAATCGCGATTTGCCCGATACCAAGCCGAGTGCTGGAAAAGAATAAACTACAACTATAGCATACAAAAGCGAGCATAGTGACAGAATAGTAACAAAGGATGGCTCTCCATCCAAAGGATGCAGAGCCATTGGTAGTTGCCCTCTTGAGCGACAGTTTGTCGGGCCTCTTCGGCTTTTAGCCTCTTCTTTTCTTCGAGCACAATGCCCGCTGAAACTTAGTCTAGGCTCGAGACTCTATTCGCAAAGAAAACAAAAATAAACCGCGTAGCTAAACGAAACACACGTGAACGAATCGCGACCAAATACAATCGTAAAAATTGCGATTATGGAAAATCGTAAATGTTACGATTGAAACTGTAATCGTTATTCGTTTACGCGGGTAGTCTCGAGCATAACGTAACACGTTCGTTTCGGTGCCAAATCGCGATTGCGACCGCGAAAAATTCGAAAAATCGATAGGCGAAGCCAAAGGCGAACGCATTCTCGTTCGCGCCACAGCTCCACCGTCGACTTTTCAAATCAGATTTCCTGAAACAGGTTGAACACGCGAAATGTTGCCTACCCGACCAGAGACTGTGTCAACCTGCCCGGCCCTACCTACTTATATTTATCAGGCACAGCAGAAGGTATACTACCTATCCTACCTAGATCTATATTTAAAAAATTGCAAAGCATTCATACAAACACACCTCATTCCACGTTTCTCATTCAAACACTCGGGCGCAACAACCTAAACTAGAGAAACGTCCCGGGACGCCTCCGACACCCGAGCTTGGCATACAATCATTCACACTCTAAGGGTACGTACCAATTCCTGAAATCGGCTGACAAAGGCTAGCGACCATTGCGTGAATGAGCGTATAAACGTATATGCTTGTGTATTACTTTCGTATAAAATAGATTGTACATTTTCTTTCTGCTATGTACACTTGGTCTGTATAGTACTCTATTATTTGCCATATTTTCATAATTCGTTATGGTATTCAACGTATTTTTTGAATTGTTTATAATTTGTTATCAAATTACCGAGCCGACGCAATTCCACGGCCTAACCACACACACACACAATGTGGAAAATACGTCGTGCACGGTACACTAGCAAATGTCAGCCGCCAAACATTGTTATAAATTTAAAAACTATGTGATCATCGTACCCATTGCCTTTCACTCACCCAAGTAGCACCTGGGCACGTGAGTGAGTTCCTGACAATGAACACGGAAGGGGTTAAACCTGAAAATCCTGATCTAAAAAGATGATTAGTGTACTAATAGTATAGTTTGTTTGCAAACTCTTTAAAAATGACTTGACTCTGTATTTTATGAAATATCAATAAAAACTCGAAAATGGCTGATAAATAATTTATTTATTAAGGGAAATGACTGTCGTTAAAACTGAATTTACTAAAATAAATAATGCAATTAAGAAATAAATGCAATTAAATATTTACTTGAAAAATTGACAAACTATTAAATAAGCCTCGGGTGATTCTTTAATCGAAGTAAATTGTTCAAGATAGGTACTCCGATTTTAAAATCTACCCGTATACAAAGTGCCTTCTTGTACATAATGTGTGCTAAATTTCATACGAAATGGACTCCACTATAGCATATGAAAATTAGTTTTAAATGCTAGGCATATTCAATGCTGATTTTAATATACGTATGATTACTATAATCATGATACGCTTACAGTAACGAAGTCGGGGGGAATCCGACTCCTGCACTGCTCAACAGTGAAAACAAATTTCAATTGATTATAAATGCAATTATAAATTTAATATACACTGTCCTCAATGAATGTATATACATTTATTCAATGTATTTATTAACTTCATCATATATTTTTATCGAAATAGAGGAATCTGCATGAACAGTACTTATTTTATCAAATATTTATTTGAATAAGAAATATTTCTATGGATATTAATTTTATTATATGAAAAAACGCGGAGTACAAAAAGGCACATCTAACCTCATGTAAGAAATAATACACAAGAAAATAACGTTACAACTGACCGGTATAAAAACTATACCCATAGTCACTATGCTCGCAAAACTACTAAAAAATACAACCAGTCACCCGTGCCGATTCGGACCAATCGTCCTACGGCATGATTGGGGACCGGAGGAACCAAAATGCATGCGACTCACTCCTTCGTTGATTGCAGATACCAAGGAAGTACTCGTGAAAGACGTCAGGAACTTACCGAGGCAGCTCAATTCAACTCAATCATCAGCAAGTACCCAAACTGTAACTAAACAGGAAAGCGAAGAACATTAAAATCTACTGTTAAATCTACAGAATTTAATTCTTCATAGAAAACTGAGAATTGTTCAAAAAAATATTTACATTTCTTATTTCATCAGTGTCGCGTAATGCATGCCCTTCAGTGATGCACTGAGTCTACTACCGATAGCGAATATAAAACAAAAATGAAAATAGAAGACTATGTACGCGACCGCAAATTATATCGGCGAACAAACTAAGATGCTACTGTCGCGATTGAAATAATTGAAGAGGAGCACCGGTGCTCTGATAAAAGTATTAATATCTAGTACGTGAAAAACACTGACTCCACAATACGTTTAGCTAAAGTGTGAACGGAAATTTAAGCAGAGCCACTTGCTCTGAAAAAGTTAGAAAACTGCGAAGCAAATACTGACTCTACCGACCGCATTGCGCGCGGTCACAAAATTTTCTGAAAGAAAACATGTTCATCCTATCGAGTGTTTGTTATCAGTGATATTTATGAAAAATATAAAAATATAAAAACATATGCATTATGCAAAAGGTGCAAAATAAGAAATCGTATTCCAATTGCAATTACTTAATTGCAATTGGTATAGAAAATCGAATTGTTTTAATAAGTATTTTAACTGTTGTTGTTTCATCTTACAATTAGTATCAGTCGCACATCATATAAAACCAATATGAAAATATAATTAAATTGCTCACATACACAAGCCTTGGCTGCATTGAATTATTAGGCATCATTGTAGCTACTGGCTTACTATATTCCATGTAATCAACTCTCTCCATACTCCTGTACCAAAGAATTACAAATAAATAAAACAAGTGCACGAAAGTACTGATAATTGTAATATAGTAAAGCAATAATTCAACTCGAATTCTGTAGAAAGAATATTCGATTTGCAAATGTATAGACACACGATGTTAACAAAAGATTTAGTATGGAAGCAATATTATGTGAAGTGGTAATTACAATCCTATTAAATAAACAGCAGCTGTAATAGAATGCAAATAATTGTGGTATACCTATTATGAACGCACCTCACTGGGATGCCTTCCATGTGTTTTGTCAGCCGCGCGTCAAGTGGTAGGATGACGACCTTCGCCATCGTCCTTTGCCGTTCGGCTATGTTCGACATACGACTAAAGCCAAACACCATTTTTGTTTACGATCGCTTGTGTTTCCTAGAAATATTTCAACGCAAACGTTACTTGATAAGTGCCCTTTTTTGTTTCGCGATAAATTGCCGATATTTTCCAGGAAAAACATGCTTCCCGGGCATAGGCAGAAACAAGAAAGAAATATCCACAAATAATGGCTTGTATTACGTGTATGTTACTACTTATCTACAACGCAACTCTATATTCTACATGTTTATACGAGGTATGATAATGATAATCCAATAGAGATATCTTGCTAAAATTCTACTTATTTCCACAAGGAATATGAGGAACGCTTACCTGTCAGCGAAAAGTTGATTTAACAATATGGCGCCGCGTCACTCTGCTCCTGCGCATTCCCGTTTGAAATTGTCGTGTTCGCGCCATTTCTGATTCAAAGCAAGCGAAAGGGACGCCATGAAACAGACTCCAACTGATGTTAGAGATAAATATGTTAAGAATCACCAATATTATAATAATGTTGCTAGAAACTGCAGAATATATTGCAAAATAATGGAACTCAGAACTGAAATACGTATACGCATACGTAAAAGACGATACGTATATGCATATTCGAGTCAATTAGAAAATGTACGCCGCGCGGTGTGATTCCGTTCACTGCACAATATTTTCTTATTTTCTTGCAAAATATTCATTGATATTAACAAAGAAACCACAGAAAACTTGGAAGACAGGGAAATGAGAATAATGTATATAATTTCCTGCCCTCAAGAATATATTAGACTATGTGACATACCTTAATTCGACGGACACTTTCAACACGCCAAAGCACTACGAGATCCGTTGGGCGAAAGAGACAGAGTTTTGAAATAGATTGCGCTAATTGGCTGGTGACTGGGCGGGTGGTGGCGTGGGATTCTTTGTTTAAGGCGGGTGTTTTTGAATATCCTATCCGACTGAATATTTTATTAAGTATTACAGTATGAATATTAATCGACTAGTGGGATACAAATACATTTATTTAACAATAATAAAGACATCTGAGTAATAAAATGTTTTGTAATGTTTGTTACACTATAAAGTAAGTAAACTATTTCCGTCAAACTAATATTTGTCCTGCCTTATGTTTATTACCTGCCTTACTTTATTTAAATTACAATTTCTACCGTAGTGAGCGTTCACATCGTTTAGTATAATCTTTTGCCCCTGCACCGACGAGATGTAAGAATTCATTGTACATAACTTCTCTGTGGAAATGACATACTTCCTTGATTCCCCCACAGCATGCACATATATTCACGCAATCGCATGACTTGTGCCCCCAACACCACCTCAGCAAATAATAGTTCCTCAACTGAGCACTGTTCATGAGCAGAGGACGCTGGAATCAGTGTCGGATTTCTGAGTCGGTATGGCAGTCACGTTGAGCCACGAATGTCCATAAGGTGATTTGTCTATTCGTATATCTCGTCTGTGGTAAAGTGTTCATCGAAAAAAACATAACGTGTGATAGAATTAATTCACTGCAGTAGCGTGACATATCAGCATTTTAGGAAGACAACCTAGTGGTTTCACTAACAGGTATGTGCAACGCGTCGTATCAATTCATCTCGCTACTTTTATTCTAAATTCTGTCATAAGAACGTGTTGTACCACTCCGATTCTACCTCTGCACGAAAAGCTGACGTAGCACCGGCCGGTACTGTCTCGTTCGCACACATATATTTGTGTATCTGGTTGTGTCCGTTAGAGCATCCGTATACGTATATAAACAGATTATTGAGATTATCGGAGAACATGTTTGGCATGTTCTTCAATTAACTGAATCGTTATCGTTGTACACCATTGTCTTCATCCTGTATACACTTTCATGCAGTATTTATCTACTTCGTTATCATATAAGTGTTTTAATCAAGGCGCTGCATAGTGGTGCCTTTAGTATAAAAAATGAAAACTACAATCAACATAGCAGATGATACTGTCGGAGAGCGTTATAAAATTCAGCAGTTTAATTATAAGTCCAAAGTAGATTTTTAATTGAACATTGATTGCACCCAATTAAATAATAAGTGATTATAGTTCAACTTATGGTTGGAAATAAAGCTACATTTGTGTATCAATTAATTGATCGCTAGACGATGCATTGAACAGCAGTTATACAAGCTTACAGATTAGAACATAGTAGATATACGTACAGATAGTGCTGCGTATGCAACAACATCGTATATATGTATGTACTTGCTCCGAACGAGAACGATCCAAGCGAACCGATTGGTCCCTATTGCCCGCTTTAAATTTATCAATCAATTGCCGACTTGCTGTGCATCTATTGATACGATCCTATCATCCTCTATTTATCGAAGTATTAAATAAGTATTAAATAGAAAAATATTTTTCAATGATAATGGATATATATAATAACATTTACAAAATATAAGACTCATTTATCATGAGTTGATAAGAATCATATTGTTAATTCTGCTAAGTTGATAAGACACGAAGGAATGCGTCCTTATTATTAGATACACAACGCAACCCATCAATGCTACCAAATGTGCTAATCGATATCTGGTATTAATGTTTTTGTATTTTAAAGTTTAAATACCAAATTATTTAATCGAATAAATTAATTTCCAATTGGCAGCATCTTACAAAGTTCGATTCTGAAATAACAAAGGTCGTTTAACCAATTAAACAAAAACAAGAATTGTGGAATAAATTCTGTATTTAATGATTGATAGTGTAGATATAGTAGTATTAGTCTCACCTACCTCTGTCTGCTTAAATCTCGTTCCTCGATAGCTCAAACTAGCAGCAAGTTTATGTAAAATCGTGCAGTAATTATAAATTCCAATTCAACTTATAAGAAATTCCAGAGATTATTAGGAATTTTGTTCATCCCCGATATCGATCGGTGACGTACGATTTTCTCCAGTATCTCTTGAATTTCCACCTCCTCAAGAGAAACCTAAATATCCCCAACAAATTGTCGCCGTACCTGACGAAATCTGCTCACCGTTTAGAACAGAACGATGCAACGAACTCGCCATCTTCTGCAACAGCGTAATTACTTTAATGGCGGTGACCTCGTTCGCCATTTTAATCCCACCCGACGTTGCTCGCCCTGGAGTTTGTTTCGGCGTGCTTTTCACGTCGAATTTTCGATGGACGACGAGTCGTCCATCCGACGAGCAATTGAATAGCCAGAAAATTGAATTTTTCACCGCAATGCGGCTGCAAAGCTGACCCTCTCGATCTCCCACGCAATGCAAAGAAAACCAAACAACACCTCCCACGGAAATAAAGGCCTTTACGAGGCGAAAACAGTGTGCTGTATCGATTCGATTACGATGAAGTGCTTTGATCCACGTGTTCCTTTTTTTTATATCTTGTTTCAGGCATGTCGCGCAATACGAGCGGAAACCGCAGGTTGGAACCGGAAGAACGAGTTCCGGTTCTACAGCCGGATGAGAAACTATCGAAAAGGCTGGACATTCTTTCCAATCATTTCCAATCGAAATATAATGCGAAACCTATGTTCTTCGTCAGAGTTCCGGGAAGGTAAATTCCTCGAGCTTGTAAATTAAATTGTTTAACGTCACTGGTGTTGTAAATAATTTCAAATATTCTTACAGTCACCGATGCTTCCCACTTTCTCGCCGGGTAATTACGGTTTACGATGATTTGTTCACAGAGTTAATTTGATCGGAGAGCACATCGATTATTGCGGATATGCCGTCTGCCCGATGGCCATCGAGCAAGATATACTTGTTGCTGTGGCGTTCTCTAAGGACCACGACATTCGCCTTACCAATGTAGATCCAAAATACAAAGATTTCCAATGCAATTTCAACGATGTTAGGTGAGCCCTGCAATAAATACGTTTAGTCAAGCAATATTTTAATTCTGTGCCACGTGCCGTATATATATTCGAAGAAGTTTTCCTACTTTCAAAATTCTCTAAACGCCATAATTAATGGCACAATTTTATTCAACCACTCGTAGTATTGGATTTTTGCCGGGAATTCGTTTGATACATAGGAAAATGTCGAGCTAAAAGTGCAATTTGTTTACATCAAGCTCTACTGACGAGAAATATCGTGAGCTTCAACTACCAAGGCCAAACTTAATACATCGCAAGCTTCAGAGGGTGTAAGTAATTGGAGTGTCGTGCTACACTCCACTTCCGGCAACACGATCTAGGGTCGGGTTGCAAATTTGCCACACGGTTCCCTAAGTCTTCCATTTGATGTATGCTCATGAAAAAACATTTCCACATCTATCACGCATAAATAAGGATAGTTGATTCAAGTGAAATTATCGCCAATTCCGTACCGTGTTGTGCACTATTATAAATTTCACAAAATCTCAAATACCAGGGGTGTTACTTTACAGCACAACTAGTTTGCATTACGCGAATGTATCCTACAAAAGAATGGATGGATGAACGGATGAACCCACACACGACGAGCGTTTAAAAACTTGAATGGCGTTCATTTCGAAGGCGAATCATCAGATTGATATAGACACGGTTTAATACAAAATTCCGTACACAGCATCGGAATGCAATTTCACCGTAAGAAATTTCCGCGGTGCATTTTTCGCGACGGCAAAAATAAATGGCATCCGGCCTGACGTGAAACTAATTCACCGGAAAAGTACCGTGGCGCTGGTGAACGCTCGTGCCGGATTAAAGAGGCCGCAATAAAATGAAAGGTGGGACGATAAAGCCGGCCACGTAATTTCATTAGCCGCGCCGTGTTTAGCGGCCGTCAATTGAAAATCCCCGTTGCCACGAAGAAGTTCACGGGGATATGAGAATAATCGCGATCGTTAGCCGAGCTCGCGGGACGTCTCGTCGATTAAAGATCGATCAATGATATTATTTAACGCGGCGTGAAACGAATGAAATCGACAAACCGTCAATGTGTCTGCTTGATAGAACAAGTAAAGATTAGATGGGAACGAAGGGGTGAACCATACGACGATAATATTGCCATGAAATTCTCCAGAATGCCATGTATTTCCGTTTATACTATGTATAGAACGGTGACAAATTTCTGGAATTTCATCGTGACAGAAAAACGCTTTCTTCTCTCGATACAAGAGTGTACGCACATACATCGTGGAATTAATGAAAGCACACGTATAGCTTTTCAGCCTCTGTAGGATCGATCGGTTTCCAGCAAACATATTTTAATTTCCAAATGGAAGTGAAGAGTGTAAGGATACGTTCCTACCTGCAAATATTAAAGGGGAAATATTTAATTAAAATAACGAAGTTTGCGAAACGATTGGAAACGATGGGAACAGTAGTTTCGTCTGCTGTTACAGAACATGTTTCACCAATCGTTCCAGCTCATCCTTTGTACTCATACATTAACTGATTAATGTACAATATGCAATAACGTAATGCTATATCTCTTATCGCAGTGAAAAAGGCAGAAGGTTATCCATCAAAATTTTTAAACGTCATTAAAGAAAATATATATTACACGGTCCATGAAACATCAGGGTTAACTTTCCTACAGCATTTCCTCCTAACAACGTCGAACTTAACGGAGTTTAAAAAATGGAAGAAGCTGCACGACTTGTTGCAGTCCCCTTATTAATCTTCTACTCCTACGCGACGAGCACCGAGGAGGAGTAACTTTCGTATATAATAACCTCGGTCTCGTCGGTCGAAAAAAAAAAAACGAAAAAGAAAACGATGTTCACTCTAATGCAAATGAAAAGAGGAGAACCCTAGGAAGGCGTAATTCCCTCGTTTTACGACTGTATATTTCGCTATTCTTCCTTACTTCCGTCAGCCTTTCCCCGGCGAATGTATCTCCAGGAATCTGTGAAATTTGCAAATTGATTGAGCGTAGGTTTTTTTCCATTATTTTTGGCCAACCCTTGTTTCACTAGCTTACATTTTTATTTTTATAAAAGCATTCAGTAGGTACCCTATTTTATATTTTTCTTTTCTATAGCTGGTGCACACCGCTGTATTTAAAATCATTGGCAAATGGTTACGCGATATATTTAACTACTTATAAAATAATCGTGAAAAGAGGAATAAGTTTGGCATTTTCGCTGCAGTGTTTCTATCATGGATGCTGATGGCTGTCCAGACTGGTACAAGTATTTCCTTTGCGGTGTGAAAGGAGCACTCGAGGTGATCCCAAAGGAATGCATACCCTCGGGAATCCTGGCTGCAGTTTGGGGTAACATTCCTCCTAATTCGGGACTCTCTAGCTCGAGTGCTCTGGTTTCCGCCGCGGTTCTTTTGACGGTGCACGCCAGTCAAGTAAGTATTACCTGTATTTCCCTTATATACCTGTATGTTTGTACAATTTCTTTGAAGAATACGAATATCGCTAATCCCAAGCGAGATATAATACATGTGTGGCAGAAATATAAATGCAAAGGATTTAAACATAAAATTTGCATCGAATCACGAAACAAGATTTATAATTTATATCAAAAGTGTAAGACTATTTTATATCTTCTCGAAAATTGTGTCGGGTCTCGTTAAATTTTGGCGACGCGAACAAGTTTTATGGTGGAAGATTAACGCGAGAAGATTTTCGAGGGTACACTTCAAGTCGAAGTTTTCCCTCTGGTTCATCTCGTCGGGTATACGCACGTAGATACTCTCGTAGATAGTGTTCAAAGCTTTTGACTGAAAAAAATCGCGATTCTGTTTATACAAACAGATTATACAAACGATTTTGTATAATTCGACCAGCTTCCTATGAAATGTTAGCTTCCCATAAAAATATGTAACGAGACCTTTCAAGCACAGCTTGTCAATTACGACACATGTCATTAGCACTGTTTACGAACACAGGTGCAAGTGTTCGTAATTCCATCTCATTGCGTAATATCGTCGATTAATGAACGATGTAATCGCCACTTTTATCGTAGTTCTCTGAGCCATCTCCATTTTTCCCCGTATAATCCTGACCTTAATAGCGCCTTTAAAGATGCGCAGAAAATTCGCCACTTCTCTCCATGAATTAATTCGATGCTTTTAGAAAAAGTATACTGCGCGAAAGTGATTGAGGTGGGTAACCCTTGACCTTTTTTTTGTTTGACAGAGAAACAATTGCTCGTAGAAACACTTTATCTAATTCAAGATTAAACAAGAAAGTAGAAAACACGAACTATGCACTTATTTTATGATACATCATTTGTTTTTTGTTTTTTACGCTGACAAGTAACTATTTATTAAACTTCTATTAAAGAAGAAAATTTATACTGTTGGCTGTGCTTGCTATGCCTGATTAACGTAGATATCCGGTCTGTGATCTTGTTAGAACAACTCAACCGCTGGTGTTAAATGGGCGATAATTACTAATCTTCTAGGATGACGTGATTACGTAGGTCTTGTGGGAATGCAGAATGAGAGGTGGCACAAATGAGATAAATATTTCATATTACCTGAGATACGAACGTCTATGTATTAATGATGGTATTATGGTGACATATATAAGGTGGCACATTTACAAATTGCGCGGAGGGTATTTAAACAAAAACACGAGTGAAACCTTCTTTCGTACAAGAAACGGTTGAAAGGAGGAACGTCTCGCGAACGAAAAATACAAAAAGTCCGGGTGGTTTGCTTTGACGAACAGAAAAAAAGGAAAAAAATAAACCGCGTTCCTGCACGATGCGGAAGGAATAGTCGCGAATTACAAACGACAAACGGGGAAACCTTTGAGACGAGAAATATTTAGCGAGCACAAATGAGGAATAGAGTGGGAGGTTCGCAGTAGAGAATCGCAATTTGTAAGGCTACGTGATTAACAGGCTGCACGAGGTATCAGCATCACGTTCCCGGTGCAGCCGTTTCGTTATTATTAAATCACGTACACACGCACGCGACGATATTCCAACGCGCTCTGGGGACAGTCGTTTCGTTTGTCGGAAACAGAAGAGAAAAGAAAAAAGAAGGAACAAAAAGAAAAGATCTCGGTCACCTTTGCTCGAGAGATAAGTAAAATCTCGTCTTTCTTTTCCGTCGCCGCGACGATGGGGCATCGTTTCGTTTCGTCTCCTCTCCCTCTCTGTCTCTGAAGGCTTCCAAGATCGATGTGAAAAGTTCTCTGGACCCTAATGTCTCCCTCAGTGGAGTCACGAGCACGCTGCGCTGCCCTAGCCGCCCAGATTATGCGTCGAGTGTCTTCGAACGGAATGTCCAAAGAATGTCTGCTATCTTCCTGTCCATTGCACGCGTTTCCATCATTACGAAACACATAAACCATACTTATGGCCGCATTACATGCGACCATTGAAACTCTACACCGTGAAATCGATTCCCTAATGTCGTCCGACACGAACGATGCGGCGAATACCACGGTGGATATTGCGAATTTGGCCGGCAGAATAAATTAGTGGCATATCTGGCATCCGATCGTCGGCGTTTCATTGCAGACCCGTATCTATTTGTAAAAATGCAGCAGTGCTCCTTCACGGTTCGAGCTTCGAAGACGTGCTTGTCGCAATTCCCTGAAGACACTGGAAAATATCTTAATCCATTCGACTCGCACCTTCAAAAAAAAGCGCTCCTCCAATATGTGCATTTCTACAATATATTTTCAAACGAATTTCTAGAAGTAAAATATACGTTTCATTTCCTGTTCGTTCTTGGTTCGTCGTTCGGGGGTGAATATCGGGGCGCAGGCTAAAGCAACTTAAATTAGCAATTCGTCGCCGCGAAAGTTTTAGTCGACAAGAGTGAAACACGTTTACTTTCCCAGTTTGAAACTTCTCGGGGCTGCCTGTCCTTTCGAAACAAATGTTTCCAGAGCGGCGAAATATTCGTGCCTCCCGTTCCCCGTGTAATCGGCGCAAAATTAAAAATAAGCGTAAAACGAGCAATGGGAGAGCTCCTTTTGTTTCTGTTGTAGCGCCGTTTGTCGAAACGCGAATTAGCCACTACCGGCGCCAGTGCTGAAAGGTATATTGGCACTCAAGGTGGCGGAATGGACCAGGCAATCGCGTTCCTTGGAAAAGCAGGTAATTATTGTGTTACATTTTTTTTTCTACTTTAATAGAGCATTTCAACAATTTTATAATTGTCGCACAATTTACGACCATGAATATGTTTACGATAATACTCCTGTTAACGCCCACGAAGGTTCTGCTATGCTAATCGAATTCAACCCCTTGCGTGGTACCGACGTCTCGTTACCGGAAACCGCAGTGTTCGTAATAGCGCACAGCCAGGCTTGTCACAACAAGGCCTCTACGACTGATTTTAATTTAAGGGTTGCGGAATGTCGATTGGCTGCACAGGTAACACCAAACTTTCTGCAAGTACGAATGGGGATTATATTGAATTATTTCTAATATATAAATAAAACGAGAAGTGTCTGAATCTATTTAAAATGATACAGCCGGTATAGGGCACAGTCGCTGCCTGGGCAATTGGAATTTAACAAATTCTTTGGTGGACAATTCTAGTAAATAAATGGTAACAGTGAACACAGAAAGGCCGATTTTCAAGTAAGCCTTGGCAATAATTCTCGCTGCGCAAAATATTCAACTAATTAATGCGACAATGCTGCAAGAACGGAAGATTGTACAGAAATTACAGAAACAGATTCGGTCGACGCGTTCGTTAGATTTTAAGCAACAACGGGTAACCAAAGGACTGCTCAGACGTAAAGTTTCGAAGTTGCTAATGAGATAGCTTTTCAATTAAGTTTTACGGTTGTTAAATAACCGACTTTGATCGATGTGCCTGAACAATGGGTTCTCTCCCTTGGTCGGGGGTAACGTCAAACTTGCAAGAAGAATCTGAACGGTCTGTCTTCATGCAAACTGACAGGCAAGAGAGCTTCTAGATTAATAAAATGTTCCTTCTTCGAAGCATCTATAGAATATGTATTTGTCTGTATCACAGTTGCTTAATTCGATAGTTTTGTATATATAACATTGTTGCGAAAGAATTAACAATTATCCCAACCCTTCTTCTCTCCACATTATAAAGCATCGACTAAGCTCCCAATGTTCCTGAAGAAACTTTACCTGTCGGCTTACAGGTGATAGCGAAAAAAAGAAGTAAGCCTTGGGAACTTGTACAGAGATTAATCGATGTCCAGGAAAGTCTTGGTATAAGCGTAGATGAAATGGTCTCTGTAGTGGCAACAGACCTTCACGAAGAACCGTACACTCTGAGTGAGGTATACAATCGACATAATATCCATAGCAATAATTTCACAAAGTTCCTAATCGATCGAAAACTGATACAGGATTGCCCATTCAAGGAAGAGGATCACGTATCAATTCAATAATAAATTCTAACTTAGTGACGTTAAGAACGTAATCCGCATAAATAGCTGTAAAACTTTCTAATAGTCTAAAAGTAAATTGAAATTTGTTAGATTTACAGAAAGTATTTTGCATACGAAAAAAGATAATTATTGATCGGGCCAAGACCAGTGACTGACAAAATATGAGTAGCAAAATATGGACTACATTCGAAGCACGATAGTGCATTGTATTTGAATATGCTGATTCACAAAAGGATAAAAAATGTTATTCCTTAATACTCGCGTCTTTTTTAAACTAGGGCCAATCACTGTCCGGTGGCCAACAACTATATCGCTTACCCCTAATTTCTCTTTTATATTATATTTATTCGCTAGTTTTCCCTGAGAGTTAGGTTGTATTCTTGCTCGATTTAACCGATATTCCAGGCCATTTTCAGGGACCGCACGATACATTTATTTTTCAGATCAGCGAAACCCTCGAGACGACGACCGAAAAGCTGAAAGAAACTTCGTTACTGCGGTCTTTCGGCGATTCGCAAACGTTCAAGCTCCAGCAACGTGCCATGCATGTGTACCAAGGTAATGTATAAATCTTTGGAACAGGCGCGGTACAGAGAATAGCAACGGTGTGAAATACGTTTCGTTTGTACCCTCGGCGGAACTCGTATTTATCAATTTGAAAGGATTCCACGGGAACATAAAACTTCCCGTGGTAAACATTTCCTTATTTATGCCATAATTCTCCTCGAGAAACTGCTCGCTTGATTTCACCTGCACTTTCAACGGAATAATTCGTGTACGCAAACGCAGTCGTCATTTACCAAGGACGTAATTTAACGATGCTCGCAGCAGTGAAAGAATCTCTAACATTAGAAATAGCTTATGATCCGAAGCACACGGTCGTTTCATATCTACATATTTTCAAAGTCAGAAATAACGATGAGAATGAGCCAGACACTCTATTAATCCACGAGCAGAACTCTTTGACCCGGCTAAGAGAAACCGTGTCACTTATCAATCACCCGTATGCATCCTTTCGCGAGGCAATCAATTTTCCCAGCGACAGTTTATCGATCGGAAGCAGCATGGTATTTGTTCACGGCGAACCGCGTTCGGTTCAATTTATTTCATAGAATTTATTGCCCTGGAAACGCAACGCAAACCGTACAGAAAAACCCTCCAAGATTCCATACGGTTTTTTGCCTTCGTTCCGCTCGTCCGGCGATCAACCTTCGATCTTGTTAGCCGAGGGTCGTGCGTCCCTTTGAATATCAACGAGCGAACATAAAACTCCACCAATCCCTCAAGTACAATATCGAAGGGTTATAATCAACTTTGCTAACTATCTTTGCTAGGTAACTTCGATGGAGAATTTCTACGGGACGTGTGCAAAGATTACCGTAACATTCTATACTTTATTCTCACATTTAAACACGAAACATATTCCCCCGCTATTGTTCGCACAGATTATTCTTCGTTCAAGTACTGTTTCGGCAAAGAAATCAATCGGACTATTCTAATGTAACATATATTTCACAGACAATGCTCGTTGCATCGTTGCCGTGTTATGAATAATATCGGCGCATTTTATCGAGCTGCTTGAAACGTTCGAATTTCACGTGTTCAACGCGAAGGTAAAAGCTACCGCGAGTATCGCTGCAGAGCAACAGCCCCTCGTTCTATTGTCTAAACGGGACGTGCACGCTACGTGTATTAAATATAACGCTCGGGCAGCCTATTTGCCTGATTATAAATGCGCACGCAATTATAAATGCACTCTAAGGTCCCGCGCACGCATTATTGCCGCGGTTATTAAATTTCCATCGATTGCACGGTAGGACGATTACGTGTTTCAGAGGCGGCCAGAGTGGTCGAGTTTCGGCGTGCCAGCGAAGAGGACGCCATCATGGAGGCAGAGAAGCTTCGGCAGCTTGGCGATTTGATGTCCAAGAGCCACGCCAGCCTTCAGAAATTGTACGAGTGCAGCCATCCAAGCGTCGACGCGCTCGTCGACAAAGCTACGACATGCGGCGCACTCGGTGCAAGACTCACCGGAGCCGGGTAAGCGTAACTTGCCACTCGGATAACAGTTCCACGCGTCGTCGTCGAGGAACACTGAGGGATGAAATTTAAATATGTACGACGCCCGTACGCCACGGCGATTGAACGTGGGACGATCAAAGGGAACGCAGTCGCGATGACGTTTTCGAAGCTGCATGCTTCAACTTTAGTCCCCGTGCAGCTTCGAATGGAGGAACGTTGCCCCGATTTACTTCGCGTGTTTGAGTATGCATTGATTTCAGATTCGTTAAATAGTTTGGCCCGCCGCGGACGACAATCGGATTTTACGAGACAGGTTGATGAATATCTTTTTCCATGATGCTGGAGATAGAGAAATAATTGTTTCGAATTTTTACCTGGGACTTTGGTCCGTCGATATTAACTACGAAGGATTGTTTGATCATTTTCATTTTAATGCTTACTAGTTATTAGGTGAGCGTATCGTGTAATCTGTATCGAAGGATGAGAACGTGACTCGCTTCAAAGATTCGCCAATTACGAACTTTCCTTGTAAATACAGATAGTTCCGAGTACACGGTCTCGCCGATGGTAATGGAAATGTGAAATACATAAGACTATCGAGTACGGGGAAACAGGGCCGGGATGGTACTCTGGAAGATGGCTTAATCGGTTTACTATGCAAATGCAATGAATTTCCCTGCTTCGGTAAACAGGAGTCCCACATGACTTTAAAGTCAAACGACTTCTTTGGCCTGAATAAAAAGGGAAATTTTTCGTTCCGTTGATTTTTGCATTGAATATTTCCTATTAATATATATATTGGTCTCTGAGTTGGCTGACCTGTGCCGCCAAATAACTACCTGGGCAAAATCAAATTGATCCATGGGTGTGTTTGAAATTCGAGCCTGGCGTGCCGAGGAAATTACTTTCACAACCCCATGTCACGCAAGGTAGACGCGTAACGTCACGGTTCCCATTGGATCACTGAAAATATTTCCCATATAGCTAAAACGTTTCCCTCTAAATTGTCGTGCGATCCCGCTTAATATTGATTTAATCTAATCCGTTTGAAAATATCGTAGGAATTAATAAAACGAACCATTCGTATGATTTCACTTTGCGCAGATGGGGTGGCTGCATAGTGGCCATCATAACGAAAGACAAGGTTTCCCAATTTGTGGCCACGTTGAAGAAGGAGCTCGATCGATGCGGGATAAAAGACGGATTCAAGCTCGACGATCTGGTCTTTCCGACAGAACCGAACCAGGGTGCTGCTATTTATATGGCCTAGTTTTTCACCCCCATCTGTGTTCCACCCTCTTCTCGCATTTTATAAATGGCCAGCCTATCGGTTTATTAAATGGTAATTTTATCTAATTATCTGTATAAATATATAACAGTAACGCAGAACGTGAATGCGATTGCGCGTGTACGTGATGTGAATCTTGCCAGATGTATGTACCTCACTTTGTATGTATAAAGTCTGAGAAGAAGCTGAAGGATTAACTTTCACGTGTAAGGCATTTCTTAGTTAATATGGATATTATAGGTAAAATCTGTTGAACGTAATGTATTTTGTAAGAGGAACAATTATTTTGGTTCGTTAATAATCCATGGTACCTTTTAGAGGCTAATGGTATACCTTTAATTTAATTTATATTATAATTAATTGTATTCGTATGGTTGATATATCGGAGCGTACTGTTTCACAAGTTTATATTTGCAAAACAATTTAAAATATACAAACACAAGATTATTTCGTCGACACCTCGCATGTATTCTAGTCTAACACTAATTCAGTTTTGACAGAGAAGAATGAAATGGAAGCAAAAAAATCGTGAATACAGGAATTTCCAGGAAGTTCTCCGTTTTCGGGAAGTGCACGAATCGACCTGATCGAATAGTCTGGCAGTCATTAACCTTCAACGCTGGGATTACGTGGAAAATGGAACTCTCTGCGTCAGCTTACGCAATCCTGGAACTTTGTCAAAGTTGAATTCGAAAGGATAAAACAACGAAATGGGATTTGTCAAGAGAAAATTTCCATTCGACCTACCTTCACCTAAGGGTGTTTTTCTATGCTCCTATCTAGAAAATTCCATCGCGAGTATGGAGAGTAGAGAGGGACAGTGGGCGTGCAAGAAAGTCAGGTGCAACTGATTGCAAAATTTGTTGAAATTCCTTGTACCGCGTGATTCATGCCGCCGTCGTGACAAGCGATATTAAACTTGAAATGTCGCAGATTCCGTTGGAAAATGTCCCCTGCACACGATTCAATTTGCCATAGAACATTCACATCCATCGATCTTATAATGAACAAAGTGTACCCTTTCCCCTCCGGTAATTTGATGGACGATATTCGATAACACAGAGGTGATGAAATTGCGAATCCATGGTACACACGAGCGTGCGAGGCTATTTTTTGATCGTGAGGTAGGTCGGCACACTTGACATCCAAAGGTTCGACGTATGGATATTGATTTTCTACAAGCCTGTCTACGCCGATAAATTTCTCGATAAAAGAGAAGCTATCAGTGTCAGTTACCGAAAGCTCGGCTTAACTTTGGATTTCATCAGCTGCTGCGTTGACTTCCAATAAATCGAAAGGTGATTCGTTCGACGCAGTCGACTTGTGCAAGCAAAAATTTAAATTCAAGGAACTTACACTTTTGCCTGTTTCTTTCTTTCTGTCCTCCACGCAGAACTGAAGCACAATCGACATATTTCATTTCGGTTTAACCGATGGAACCAATATTGCGCCTAACGTTTCCAACGTAATGTCGTTTAGAGCCCACGATTTATCGGATCTCCTTAGTAAGCCACAAGTTAAGCGTGTTACCCTCGCATCCAAGCATAAAACAGCTCATGAGTTTCGCGCGGAACAACGTTCGTAAAACACCCCCGGTAACGAGTTTGAAACTGCGCGACGTTGAAATATAAGCTCAACAAGAGTCTTACGAACATGCGAAAACGCCCGGGCTGAATACGCTCGAAGAAATACACCGAGTTGCCTTATTACGTGCCGTCCGCTTCCATGAGCTGACTTATTATCACGCTCTTTTGACGATGTTGACGATGTTGACGATGTTGTCTCGGTCGAAGTCCGAGCGACAACTTTCCACGCTAATATTCCAAGCTCCATTGTTGCCTGCGTTCAATTTCGCCCGCACCCTTGCACACCGCTCAACGTGCCCTACGAAATTTCAGTTCGACGAAATTCATTCCGACGTAACATTATTTTGAAATCGGGTAATTACGCCGCCACAGTTTGTTCGCAGGTGCGAAACTTCCGGTGAACAGCTATGAGCTTAGACTTCGAAAATTCCTCGTCTACCGTGGACCGTCGGTGGTCAGCGCGAAACAAGCCAGCATGTATCAGCAGGAGGGAAAGGATGAACAGTCGTGGAAACACGTGACACCAGGAGCTTAAGCTCATCGGAACCGGTGAAATTGAATTACACTGCGGTTATGTGACCAGTCCAGTGATACCGACACTTCCAACCTTCCCCCCAGCTTACTGTATCGGAGACGTCCTGTTCAGGAAACTTTCTAATTCTGAGAGAAAGAGAAATATTTACGCGATCCTTAATATCTTGGGAACACGATGTTTATGGTGTACCAGCATGTATGCTGCTTCGTGTCTACTATACGTATCATATCGTATGGGGAAAAAAAGGTTCTACGGGATCGTTAACAACGTTGCACGGAATATAAATTTCCCTGCATCCTTGCGCAAATGTGTTCTTGCGTAGCGCATATACAACCACGCGAAATGAAAAAGCATCGTGCTACAATAAATTGTGTTTCCGGGCGTGAACTTCCGCCCTTTTCTTCGAATCGCTTAAAAGCAAAGCACGGTATACGAAGCGAACGAATTGAAAAGTTATAAACCAGCTACGAGCTCGCAATTTATACGGAAGGCGGGTAATCATTCCTGCGCGCCATTCACGATCCCTTCGATTATTTTGCTTAACAATACGCTTGGCAGGCTTCCAGGAAGAGCTTTCTAACGTTTTCTCCTGTTCTTTTTTTCATGCACGTAAGATTTTCAATATACTTTTTATAAGCGCCCAGCAGCAGAGTATTATTTTTTTCTTAGGAAAAATGATAGGAAATGGGAGAATACTATATAACAAACTTGCGTTCCACGGCTACCTTTTCAAGCTTCTTTTAAACTTCTTTAATACAAGTTTTACTGCAGTTTCTTCTTTTAAATGCCCATAAAACGGCATCCACGAAACCCAATCGTGCGCCATCGAATAACGTTACTCCTACGCTCTGTTCAACTGAACAGTTATGATACACAGCTCCGCTACAGTAATCCTTGTTGGAACATAAAAATTGCGCAAATTATATGTTTAGTACGGTCTGCTGGAAGAGACCCTTTCATAATCCCTGAAGAAGCATATTTAATATCGGAGACGAGACACTGAATGAGCTTCGATATTACGTATAAATATTCTATTCATCCCTACAAACTCGGCGATCCTTCATTTATTTATCTTGCATGAATGACGCGTTACAGTGCTATCCTTCGTCCCATCAGGTCAGAGGGATTGAATACTGAATTTATTCAGAGGTATCTGCTTTTAACCTGCCCATACGCATATGGAAAACGCGCAAGGTTTATATCTTCGCCCTGCGGCGTACACACTGTTATATTGCATGGGTGTTCTGTGACTGCGCACCAAAGTGAACGTGAAAAGGCTTTTACTTTGGGGAATACTTGGCCTTTCCAATTGTTATTTTCCTCGGAAATATTCCTTACCTCTGCCAAGCAGAATATGAAATTGTGGATTCCTAAATGGCTTACAGAAACGCGCGACATTGCACGCCAAATGTAACCGTTTCGAAATAGTATTTTTGTTTTTGAGGAGAATTATTTCACGCAATATACCGTCATGGAAAAATATATACCGAACGTAATTGTTCTGATATCCGACAAAGGATAGCGCAATATCCGCACCGATTCGCTACTTTTGATGAATGCATGCTCATCTACAAAAAATTCTACCTGCATGATTATTAAGATAAGGGGTTTTCTGCCAGCGTTGAAATTTCGTACCGGAAAAGTATCGGCTTCCAAACGCTAACGATGTGCGTATACGACTCTGAAATTTATTAAAAAATAAATCAACAATGGAGAAGAACTGCCAGCGTTGCTAAATTAAGTGTTTCGTGTTTTCTTTCTGACCGTGCCGCTGCTACTTTTCGCTCGTTCTACTACCATCAACATAATTTATAGCACATTCTCGTGTCTATGCGGCGGAGAGAACTATTGCCTACAGTAAGATGTCCTTCCTCCGTGAAAACGAATTCTCCTGCGTCCGTGTCCGCGAAATAAATTCTTCGAAATAGGGTCTGCTGTCTACAGGTGCTCTGATTTATACCGAGGTACGGGGCACCCGGAACATTGTCCGCCCCATTGTAATTGCGTGAACGAACGCATCCTGGAATGTTACGAGGCCCTCGTAAATGTTGGACGGCTTGGAATATTATTAGCAGTTGTTAGCGACTTTAAAAGGGTATCGCAGAATAGATGTCAGTGTCATGATGTGAACGTTACTGGTAACGATGAAAACGTTACGACTCGTACATACATAAAACTTTGATGCCCGCCGGCCAATAAAATACGTAACTTGCTGCGAAATGAGATAACTCGTGAATTTTGAAACGGAAGAAAGATATAATATGATAAGTAACGCTGAGGTTTATCGGTCGTGAAATCACGTCGCATTGATAGATCGATTTTATTGTTGCAGTACAATTTCAAATCGCACTGCAATTTTTTAAAATTAAATCTCTAAATCGCGGAAAATTTCGAGGAACGGGCCTCATTAAATATGTATGACCCGGAATGTGATTAAGTTTTGCGTAAAAGCCAAGGAGGCACTCGAACCAATCGATCGCTTTCTTCACTTCTTTGAACGGCGACAGTAACCTTGTCGCCGCAAGTCGTTAATTAAAAAACGAATCCACGAATCCGTTGAAACGGTGAAAACGATCACGGAACTGTGAGATCGTAGAAAATGGATCATAAAAATACCATACCAGAGAATCATGCTTTTCTCCGTACGTATATAATCCAGAAGGAAATCGAGATACAGTCGATATATGCAATCATCCGAAAATTGTTCGAACTTTTCCAAACAACTTGCCAGAGTCACGATGAAAAGGATTTCACGTCAGAGTTAGCTGATCTTACTCGCCGTTCCAAATTCCAATTCCCCTTTCCTAAAACCTCTATATTTTTCGCGTATTTTTATATCGAACGATCATCTGTTTCCCATTGTGCCGCGGCTTCTATTAAAACTTCAATACTGTATTCGATGATTGAAATCGATTCCGACGAACGATATCGCGTACCAAGGATATTCGCATATATCTGCCACGGCGTGCCAATAAACCCACATCTACGTGGGGGGGAAACTTTTTCTCATTAGCATTCCGTGAATTTCTATGCATGTCCCGCGAGACTGTGGTCCTCTCCGCCACGTGACCACGACCCGGTGTTCTCGCCGTGGCAATGGGATGCGTGTCAACTGATATGTATGGCGTGTTATTCAGGTGAAAAAGTGCCGAAGTTGTTGAAGGTGACGAGGGCGCATGAGCCGAACGGATTTTTCGCGCCGCGAGCAACGCGAAGGCCGGCAGTCGGTAGCGGGACATCATACGCGACGGTTCTTCGACCTGCTGGACGATCGAGCAACAATGTTTCGGTGCAGTGATCTGTCTGTTTTGTGTGTCGATATTAATCACCGCGGTGAATTGCGTACGATCGCGTAGTCAACGTAACTTCGTGTGTAACAGAGGTGTTTTTCGGTCAACTGTGAGTATAATGCGCGATCATTCATGCGCCTGAAGCATGGCAATCATGCAATCCTGTTGCTGCTGGCGGTCCGTAAGAAGGGGTAGTTTCGCATGCGCTATTTACTCCGGGGTGAGTATACGTTTCTTATCTTATTTTTCTTTTGAAATGTACGTTACTCAATGACGCTCCGGTTTCGTTGTAGTTTCTTTTTCTTGTTTTTTTTTATTTTTCACGTATATTTGGGAATTGAGTGAGGTGCATGTACATGTACCTCGTGGCAAGAAGGGAACAGTTAAAAACGGGGCAAAATAGAAATAATGTTTGTACTTACGATAGATGTGCAGTTTTATGTACGTAATAGTATGAGCGTAAATATAAAACACTCGCGAACACGATAAGAACGGTTTATGTGCTACGAAGTTTGATGCTTTTGCCACCGCAATAAAACAGCCATCTCTACGGATTCATTACGATAAGTGAACAGTTACGTTCACTTATTATTTCCACGGGTATTCACAGTTTTAACTTTAGAAAGTCTGGAATTGAATAAGAATATATGTTAGGGCACCTAAATTGTTGAAAAGGACATTGTCGAGAAACATTATTTTCTGCTATTTGTTTTTCACATTTTGTCCATGGTGTATCTCCGCTGTAGTATTTAATTAATAAATTAAACAGAGATTTGTTAAGTCCAAGGAAATGGAACCTACTACCACCGTAAAAAGTACAATTAATTGCACCACATTTGCATTTAGCCGTTTGTTTTGTCCCCTGAAGGAAGAAAATTAAATGCATTTAAATAAGGAATTGCTGCTATAAAGCGACTACTACACGGATATAAAAATATGGAAGCACTGCGTGTGTAACGTTCTCATTTTTATTTAATAATTAGAAATTTATTGAATGGTAACCAGCTACTGTATCAATTGAAAATATATTATAGTACAATGAGCGGTGTATTTACTTTGTACGTTGTCTGGCTGCTTCGTTTCCAATCGCACAATATTTCACTTAACAATAAGATTGGAGTTGAAGAAAGTTAAATAAATACAGAATTCCGGGCTGCTTTTCACTGTTACATTTTCAATAATCGTGAAAAATTTACGCGTTCCCGAGACATCAAAATTCATTGGCCCCACGTGATCGTAAATACAACTATAAATGACTGGACTCTGGTGAAATGCATCGCATGCTCGTAAGTACTTACGCGGAAGATCGTAAAGAAGATCAACAGACATGTATTTCTATTATTGTCTAGACTGTAGACATTAAATGGTTAGATGAATTATCACGATATTCTGCAAATGTAAAAACAATTCTGTGGACTAAAATTCACCTTTTTTATCCTGCAAAATATCAACAGCAAAGCTAAATAAGTGAGAGATTGCTGCCGACATTTAAATCACGCGTTTTGATTCAGAAAATTCACAAATAGACTGCCCCACTTCTGTGTGCCAGTGTTCGTTCAAATTACTACGCGAAATTTAATTTAAACAAAGCGTATTGGAAATCCCATTGCGTATTTTATTTGATTGAGTTCGAAAAATGTGTCTTCTAATAACTTTGCAAATTGCAAATGCTTATTTTCTTCATTTTAAAAACTATTATAACAGATTGACATTGATGTACATAGGTTGCATTAACTTGGATACTACCTTGCACACAACAAGTTAACTTACCCCTTTGCCAGCACTTGCTCGAATAAACTTGTAAGTCTGTGTTGGACGTAGGGTTCCCGATAAAATGAATAGGCATGCTTTCAGGTTTTGTATCCTTATTTTAGTGAACGATGTGCCGAGGAGCGCACTTAGGATTCTCTTTCGCGTGATAAATTCTCATATCCTCCAACGGTATATCCCTTTCAAACTTACCCATTTTACCGCAACACAATTTCATCGGACTTTCCACCTATTGTTGACGAAAATATTCAACTTCGAATGAAACTCGAATGACAACTATAGTTCCCGTCGGGAACCTGTATCGCCAGACCACGTTATATTAAGGTACCCTGTGTCCGACATTTTCACACACGTGCAAGGAGCATAACTAGATAACAGAATTAATTACGCCGAGCGGTTTGGAACAGTATTAATCTCTTGAAGTTTGGGGCTACATTACTTCGGATGTTGTTTACACACCTTCGGCGTCGATCTTCTTATTCCACCTGGCGTATTTACCGTATCGTCAACTTGTCGTTACATTTCTCAGGTTGTGTTACACGCGTTTCACGAACAAATACATCTATCACATTATCGAACGTTCCACGATGAACATACACGTAGTCACGCGATAGAAAGGAAACTAATAAATTCCTACGTCAACGCTAGCACATTGGTCGGTGCAGCGTGGAACAATCGTATCAGAAACTCCAGCTCTATTGCGAAATGATTTGAAATATAGAGGCCAGAGTGCCTTCAATCACGATATCGAATAGCGAGTCTCATACGTAGGATCGATTTAAATTGAGATACGCGCGAAAGAAATCTGTTCGCCAAACTTCTCGTTACTTCTCGTAGTTTCAGTTTGCACCGGCGCCGATCAATTTTCGGCGGTATTCAAACAGAAAAATAAAATAAGCATATTTCTGTTCATACAACTTCGGGGGAGATTAAACCGGGTCTCGTGCAACTTTGCAAACTTCCCTGAATCGTAATTGCAGGTACGTTTCACGAATGAGTAATCAAATTTAAAAGGAACTGAGAGAACTTGTTAGAGAACAACGTTAAACTTCGGATGGGGAGCGAAATAAATGATTTTATCCGAAGGAACCATTATTCCGCGAAAAAAAACGTGTGAAATAATCTCGCCCGATGTCTTTATCGATTTTCTAATGGAATGGAAGATACCGGCCAGCAATGAACATCGAAATTTCATTTGGACCGAAATTACAGGAAGAGGGTGGCGCAGCTGTATCGGCGATATTTAATTTCTGATAAATACGTGTCTGAAACGACTGAATGCGCCGTAATACCGATGAGAACCCGTTTGAACCTGTATCATTTAACATTCCTTCCGATGTGGACTCGAAGTTTCGCCCAGAAATTAGGGAGGAAAAAGAGGATTCGAAATGGAGAAACATCTGATGAAGAAGCCCGGTGCCTGACACTGTGAAGAATTGATGATCAAGCTGCAAAGTGTAATTTATTTCAATTAAGTCGTACTTGTTAGGGCCACGAATGACGAGTGTTTAAGTAACTACGACGAGGTAGCTGCACGCCGTCTCGTCTACTCTTATTGATGAAATCAAACGAACTTGAATAGGGAAGATGAAAATTATTAATTAAAGAAGGGAGCCCCTAAGGAATCAAATTACAAGCAGTAAATCCGCCAGTATTAAATTAAACTCTGCCCTTCAAATTATTTTCCTACTTTTTTCTTGTTTCTTCCTGGACAGGCTTTTCTTTCAATCTGGACTTTTTGCAAAAGTTCGTAATGGAATAATTAACTCCATTCTGGGAAGGCTTCTCTTTTCATAAAACATACACCTTCGGGGGCGTGGGTTATTTAGAACTTATTTAGAAGTCAATTTAAAATGTCCATGAGAAAGATGTATATATATTATAAAATGTGTATTCCACAATTTCGATACCCTTCTCATTATAGATAGTATCAAGGTTGGTAGCATCCAAAAAAAAGATTGAAGTATCGAAGACCTGAATGGTTCAGCGTATAGCTGGGACAGTTTAATTAAAACACCGCAGAAAATCGCACGGTCGTTTTAATTTGCCGAATTCTCGTGAATTCTGGCACTTAATACAGTCAGTAATTAAATATCACTGCGCAAGTGAAATTATCAGAATTATGTCAAATTAATCAAGATCCACGTTGAATAAAATAGCGCCAGAAAAACGTGAATCAGAATCGATCGAAGATCTCAATTACGAGAATCGAAAATTTCATTTTTCTTTCCGCGATTCAACTAAAATTTCGCGATTCCAAAACAGTCTCCCAAGTCTCAGCGTCTAAACACACATGTTATAGAGATTGTACCACTTATATTTTACAGTAGCATATCGAAATAAATGACCAATGTTAACCTTCTGGAAAATAATGTACTCCACAATTCCGACTTATCTTCGAATGACTTTCGCCGGACTTTATTTGTATTTGCTTCGTCGGGCAGGATCTACCTTCTTTCCACGTGTTCGTGATATTTGAGGGAAAGAAAAACAAGAATTCCAGCAATAAAATAACATATAACAGCATGCGCAATAACATCCAGAATAACCGCACGAAATTGTTTAGTAAAAAAGAATAAAGCTCGCCTATTTATTGAGGAAATAAAAAGGCACAAGCACGGGGAACATTTATGCATACTCGTTAGAAAAAAAGCGGTTCTAGTAATGGAGCAACGTGTAAAACTACCTTATCGAATTTTTCTGGCCAGGAAGCCGTATTCTCGTGGGCTGATAGGAAAGCCAACAATTCGCCCCCGTCCTTTCGAATGGGCTATCAGCTTCTTGTGGACCTTCTTCTTCATATCAGGACAGTTCTCCATTTCCTCTCAAACCGCGAGTGCACCTTCAGTTTTGATGGCTTATCGAATTTTCTAAACGGTACTCGACGTTTTTGTTTATTACTTTGATTACTATTTATTTTTAATAAACATATATGTCGTTCGTCGTACTTCAATTTATCATACTATAATAAAATAATGAATGCAATACAAAATTCACAAATTCCCCACGCGAGGCGATTATTCACTGCAATGCCAAAACTTTTATACCCCCGGGCATTCTACATTTTATGTCGAAGTTCCGGCGACATCAAGATTTTCCGAATCCCCGATTTATCGTACGGGAGCTGGGGAATGCACGACAATAATACAGGAGCATGGAAATACGAACACAACAATTCGTAACAATATCAGGCTACATATGTATTATACCCGCTGCACATGTACGTTCGACCATAACGATGAAACATTGAAAGACCGTCTTTGCCGTTAATACAGCGAACAGTATGTAATCCCCTTTCTTTTCACCGTCCCGCGAAAAGGGTAAAAAGATCGACCCAGCCAGGCCACCGTAATCTTCGTTAATTCCCGTCCACGAAGCCCGGCTGTTAATTGATGATGTTTGGCTACCATTTTATATTATCATCCGCTTACAGTTGGATTAAGACTGCCTGGATTGGACCGTACTAGAATAACCGGCTATATCCGTATTACTATTGAAGCAGGGCTCTTTATATCACGAACTGCAACAGGCTTTACGTAAGCTTGGAAACACGTGTTTCCATAAGATACAATGTTCTACGATCCGTCTATGGCACGGCATCGCTTTCGTATTGCGCAATTCACATTCAAACCAATTACTACTACATATTTGGTGTTCGCCGCGTATAAAATTTCTAGAGTTCGATACTCCGTTCGGTCTCGATTTACGTTCCCGTCCTCCCGATAACGTATTCCTTCGTCGCCGTCAAACATAAAACGCGCCGCCGTAAAAAGATCAAAGAACACCGAGAGAAATGCTTTTTTCCACGCAAACGCAGGCATTCGCGAGATTGGCAGCGCGTTGAACGCGCATAAGATGGCGAAATTGGTCCAAGGGCGACGTAACTACTCAACAAGAGACAATAAAGGGGTGGAAGCAATTTCAATAACCTCCGTCACGTACGATCGATCGTCGGACAAGAGGAGAAGGCGGCGCGCACCCCGAAGAAGCATGCCATTCACGAAATACCACCCCTTTCAACTATTTTCCTGTCTGTGTGCGTGATTGTGTGCGCGCGTTCCAACAGAGGATTCATAACACGCGTCAAATCGACCCACGGATGATGAATGTTGACAAATGCGGGATCAGCGAAATGAATTTAGTAAAATCGCCCCCGTTAAATGAGCGGGATTTCGCTTCTCCCCCCGGGAATGTCAATATTGTGCAGGAGTCATTGGAAGAATGATTGACGGGCGTATTTTTTATCTTCGCTCAACTATACTTGGAGTACAATAAGTATGGTAATGCTCTTGATATTCGTTGCATGGTTTATTATAGATAAGATGGTCATGTACATAAGCCGTGCAGGAAGTCATGCAAGTGTGCAGGTGTTTGGAGGTGGAGATTTAGTGAAGGGATAAGGTGAGGCTGAACGTGAGGTGCAACGACTGAGAAGATTAATTTACAAAATGCAAATGGTACAGTGTTACGTTGCGGACTTATGTTCGCGTTATGAATTTTGCTACTTAAGTACTTAAGATAAGTACAGTAGAATGTGTAATTACGTAACATTCAGATTAGAGATACATATTCTGTGCCACTCTATGGTGTATCGAATCCTTTGTTCGATCCCGTCTGAACACTTTCAGGCCTTCAAAATAATTGATCACTGTTAAAAGTGATGAGCGATTTGAATCGACGAGTTAAGTAGAACGAGCAAGAAGAAAGGCAAACCTCATTCGAGAAGTGAATTGTAACTCTATTTTAAGATCGGTCTTTATCAAACTTATATCGACAAAGTAATTATAGAAGTAGCCGTTTATTTAGTTTAGTAAATATTGTTACTCGAACAAAAGTTAATTATTACTGAATTTACCAAACCGTACTCTATGCAACCCTTCTAAAGTGATACTCGAGAGTTTGTATTAACTGCTTCAACTTTAGAGTGGTTCACAGTTACTTCAATGTTGCATATAAATCGTTCGAAATAAAGTAATATAAAACCATTCATGCTGTACATCCATTCTTCGACAGTAAAATGTGGAAATAAAATGAATCACCTAACAATTGAACAAGATATTGCATGGCTGTATAAAACTCGCAATGTTCCTTTCGTTTCCTTTACTTATTTGAAGGACCGAATTGCTCCGAAACTCGATTCCCAAATAATTTTAAGCAACTTTGTAATCAGAGGATTCATGACGAACACCTGACCTCATTTGTTCTGTTTCAGATTTACTTCACCGTATTGGCGTTAACCACGGGCAAAGTGCTCCAGGAGGAGAGTCAATATCTACAAGGGAATCGTTCGTTACCGGAATCCACCAGCTTTCTCGAACCGGATACCATATCCCCCAGTGAGTGTTCGATTGTAGCAACATTGTTCACGATACATGCACCAGGAAAAGCCTACAGTTCCATTCTTGTAGTATAAGTCACGTATCAGTAACTAAATCTAGTCGTAATTGCCTGAAGTAACACTTGGATTCCTAGCTCGAAACAACAAGTCTCACGTTCAACAAGCTTCTATTTTATTGCTTCAGCGACCGTGCGGTTTAACGTGATGCTGCTTGTGTGCTCGTGCTGCGGAGTGATTTGTAGTATTCTTCTTCTCTATGGCTTGTGCAAGGTAAGACATTGAAAGGTGTATACATTTCTAAATTTCAAGTGTATCCAACAGAAATAAAGTGAAAGTATCTATTGGAAACTTTTCAACTAAATTGCAAATAGACAGGGCTTGAACAAGATGTTAAGAATCTTTCACGAAAGAATCTAAATTGGAAACACGTCAAAATTTCAAGCTCAACTTTTTTCGAGCCGCAGGGGCTTTAAATTTTGTGATTGTTCAGTTCATTCGCGTAGCTAAATCCCTGCGTAGGATTCCACTTAAATTCCAAATCTCTGATCGTTAGATTATACTTTAACTTAAGAAAGTGATGTTAAATTCCACTGACCCTCCCTGAATAGTCTATCGGTGTGGCAAATTAAGAACAGGGTTTTAGGCCCTATGGCGCCAAAGTTTCGGGCAAACATTTAGTATCCACAGGGGGCTGAGCTTTAAGAAACTCCACAAGTGAGATCTACAATTTCTGAGTATTACTGACTACTCTGGTGTGTAGAAACTATAAACTATAAATTGTCAAAATTAAATGAGGTTTGCCTCGTAATTAATTATGTGTATATCTTTATACAGCTACTCGCGAAATTGAGCGTACAGTAATAAGAAATCGATATTTCTTAACATACAAACAAACCAAAAATAGTTGCTATAATTGTATACTATAATTGTTAATTGTAGTTTTTACTGTATACCAATAGAATTGCTCATTCGAACAGTTTCACGCCTCCCTAATGTTTCATGCATCTAATTCTCCCTCGGGTATATTCAACCTGCATAGATTCTGGCATTTGAATCAAGCGTAAGCGAACCCCGAGTCTTATGCAACCGTGTTCGTTATATGCCGCGATATTCATTTCCGCGGCACGTGTCTCCAGTGCGAAATGGAAATTGTTAGCGTGGATAAGATTAATTCCGGCATGCAACAGAAGAACCAATGTTGTGGCTGGCAATCTCGCGATCGTTGGTGTAACTTTTGAGGGTGGATACCGCGAGGACGTAAGAGAAAAGAGATAACAGAAATAGAAAATTCGTCGGAGGATACAAGGGAAACGATGGAGTCCACGCGTTCCTCCTTTTCTAGATTTAGTCGCAAATGGAAATGCGCGGGTAGTTGAAATTTGTCTCTTATATTTTTTTAACATTGGTTTTAAAGGAGAAACGGAGAATTGAGGATGGAATTTGAAAGGGAACTCGTAGAAACGAATGAAAATAATTTTTTATTACATTAAAATTACTTTCAACGCGAAGGATTTGGTTTTATCTCTTCGGCTTCAGCAAATGTTCAGAGTTTTAATGAGAAGATTAATCCTGAATTTATAGACGTTACGTGCGTTACGGTGGAAATGTATTGCAATGGAAAATTGACTAATCTAGTATAAAGCTGGTAAACGTATGTTACTTGGATAATTTGTACCAGCTACTTTCGTTAATCAATAATTTATCACTTTCGTATCGATGCAGCTGTCAGTTTAACAGTTCTTTCGGGGCGAAGCGATGCAATTTGGATTACTGGCCCGTAAGTAACACGAAAACGAAAACTACTGAAATGTCACGGAAAATCGAAAAGTTGAAACGCAATCCTAACTTGTCGGATTGCGGAAAATATCGTGCACCGAAATATCCCTTCCTCTCGAAGCTCGTTCTCATTTCCCGCTTCCACTTTATACACGGCCATTCACATATCTTTTACATAAATTCAAAGTGTGTCTAGCACGAAAAGTAAGAAGAAAACATAGTAATATTATTTGAATGCTTATTTGAATGCTTATTTGAATATTTATTATCACGTATGCATTGTAAAAGAAACCGTGTGTAAAAGATAATGACGTATCATTTACGAAGAAGAATACAAAGGATATTGATCATTGAAATACGTGGATAGACCCAAACGATTTATTATGGCAACCCTTAAAATCTACAAAAAAATAAGAGGGGGGAAAGGTCGAAGAGAAACGCCTTACGTTGTACCCGGTCAACGAGGGTGCACAGAATTTATGAGGAAGATAAGGCAACGGCCCCCTGACTAGTGGCAACCAACCGCGAAATCTCTTCCAAACTTTTCCTCACGATCGAATTGAATCTTCGTTACCCATCTCTCGAAACACTCCGCTACGTTACCTTTTTTCCATCCCTTCGGATGGTACACTCTCCTAATACACCCTTAACGTCTTTAACTCGCTACTAATAGCACCGACGAGGTATAAGAATAGACAATTCATCCAATGTATTTTTTCGGCCACGATTTTTGGGACCCGGGGTCCCATTACCATTTCCGTGTCACTCGCAACGTTACCCACAGATTATACAAAACGATGCGAAAATTAAATAATTTTAAAGAATTCTTTCGTTCTTTGCCGTAATGAAAGGCAACAAAGGATATGAAACATTTAATGCTAATAAAAAAAATAATTATAATAATTTTAATTAAAGAAACACATGATAACAAGTTTTCTTATTTCAATTGTACTATCAATACATGATGTGTCGCATACAATACTGTACCAAGTCAATTATATTATTACTAACTCCAATAATTATACTATTCGAACAACGCGTTTGGGTTTGTAAGAATATTCGAGGTACAGGAACGGCCGAGGCGGGCCATGTGCATTTTGAAGATGCACGCTGTCTTTGTCTAGCATAGCTTTCATTTGGGGCGAACCCTAAAATGGTTAAAAAAGGGCCATGGTGACGTAGGCGTCCTCACGACGGACGCTTTTGCCAATGGAAGGCATTCTTGTATAGACTACGGTCGAGAGAGCACAGTTTTAATAAACAGAACACCTTTTAACATATATACACGCCTACAGAATCATTGTAATTAGTAATACCTAATCGCGATAGAAAGGAGACTACGAATACCCTCTCATGCGATTATCTTACAGGTTATACGCGGTTTTTTTCTTCCGGACAATTTTGTTGTTTTTTGTCCCGACACATTTCATTCATATTACAGTAATTTCTCGAACAGCGAGCGCCGATCGGGACCGGCCGCATGCACTTGACACCGACATCGACGACCGTTGAAAGGGACAGAGAGTGAAAGTAGGGTCAGATAGCTACGTATCTGTGAGACAACACTAATGCAACTATAAAACTTCTTTATTGTTAATTATTTCGTTCTGCAAATTTTATGAGAATATAGCTGAGGTTGTTGTGATTAAAATAACACCAAACGCGATATAATTTGGATCATATTTGCGTTGATAAATTATAGAAACGGATCCCACCGAGCCGAGCATGAAACGATTCCGTACGATCTCCCCGGCCGGGGAGAAACGCTTTGCGCGCGGTCTAGTAAGTCGACGAATGCTACCGTACGCGCGTTCTCGGTCCAGCGAGACATGCTTTTGACCACCTGGTTCTTTCCTTATCTGATACTTTAAAAACATAAAGCCATACTACAATAATCATGAGTATCTTACAATACAATGGGCATACAATACAATACAGTTTAGCATTCTGTGAAAACGTTGATAATAAATCTCCGCGGTCAACCTGGGTTGTTTATGACCGAAGCTAAAGTTCAGTCTTGGATTGACTTTTCCCGAATTGTTATTTTCGTGCACTAATCCTTTGAACAATTATCTGACGGAACAGATATACATTAAAGTAGAGACTTCAATACGTAATTAATATTTTTTCGGAGTCAACTACCATGGTTATTTGCAACTGAGAAAGAAATAAAATAAGAAACTGAAGATTCCCAAATTTTTATTGTATGAACAGATTGTAACCAAATTCACTTTTTTAAAAAAACCTATCTACTTTTGTAAAACTACATTACATTGTATTAAAATATTACGAGTTAGAATAAAAATAAAATACATTACAAAACATATATTACCATTAATGACATTTTTTCCAGAAAATTATTATTACTTTATTTTTCTTACATGCCGTCACGACGTGACGTATTAAAAAAGTAGGCTATACGCGACACACGGAATTCATCGCTCCGATGTGATTTCGACTCAACTCGTGCCGAACCGTAAGAGTATCGCACGACCAGGCCGTAGTTCAATTTTCCTACCGAAACGTTGACCGAGAAATAGCTTTCCTGATTCTCCCTAAACATTTCACATATATTCACACAGTCGCGTGAGTCCTGTCCCCAACACTACTTCAGTAAATAATAGTTCTTCAAGTGACCACTGTTCATGAGCAGAGGACGCCCAAATCACTGTCGGATTTCTGCGTCGGTATGGCCGTCACGGTGGGCCACGAAAGTCCATAAGATGACTTGTCTATTCTTATATCTCGTCTGTGCTAATAGCTTCAAAGTCGATAACGAATGGACAGAGTGCTAATCCAGCAAATTAATAACTACACCATATATAAAAGCCAACAAGAACACCTGATTCCTACGCAGAGACAATAAGCCATCCAGTACTTTCATCGACTTTGAGACGATCCTCAAGAGACCCATGGATGGAAAACAATAACAGGGAACACGTTACATCCTATTTTATGCGTACCTTCGGAAGCCCCCGTGCAAGCTGTTCACTTTGTTACCGTACTACACCGTAGCCGAGTTCGAAATCAGCATGAAATTTACAGAGTGACGATGAAATGGTCCCGCTAGCCCCGAAGGGAGGACAAGTTTTCAAAGTGATTTCCCTGTGATCCGTGATACGTTAACGCAATTAAAGCCAGTGGGTTAATCTCAACGTTGCCTCGACGGTGCATCCATCAGCGATGGTCAGTCGCGTCCGTCGATTTTCCACCGTCCATGATGAAAGAACGCCCCGTAAATCCGTACAGGAATATCAATTTTCGTCGGAAGGCGTTGATTTATCGACGATCTTTCGCAACGTGAACGACGCGCGATACGCCGCTATAACTCACGTTGCCACCATCTACCTTACGTAAAACAGGGGTGCAACGTGTTTAGTTCGTGGTGTACACTTTGCCCGTGTCTGCAGGTCCTGTGAACGACAACCGAGCGACACAAAGCTCTTTGGGGACGGTAGCTTCTAAAGGAATCATTCAATACTTTTTCATGCGGTCAATTGGAATTTAGATTCTTTCGGTCCGGTCCAATGGTTGGAAAGTAATTTTCCACGGTGTATTTCTTCGACTGCGAGGTTGATCGATTTCGCCGTGGATATAAAATTAAACCCTGCATGCATGTATAAACACGCATGCAAGATGTATTTCTGAAAACGTTACGTCCTACGTGGTACATCCGGCCGCTCTCTATTCGACGATCCGAAGTTTCTGTGCTACTTTCGAAGTTCAACACACGAATTGAAAATGTCGCGCGCAAACATCCCCCAAACAAAAACCGCGATCCATCAGACGCAATGGAAAATAATGTTCGGTGGCAAAAAATTTCACCTCGACTTGGCCCAGTTTAGAAATTAACATTCGGCGCAACAATCTATATTAATTGTCGCGAACCGTTTCATCCACTTTGTCGCGGGTCAAGTTTTCAATTAAATCAGTTCGATGATTTCACGGTGGGCCGGCGCGGTTCTTGCGTTGTCGATGAGATTAATTTTCTAATTAGTGCCACGTAATCGGAGCGTTAACTGCTGCGTCGCCCTATCGTCGCCGAGCAGAAGCCAAGGCAGATTCAAATTCGCGATTTCAACCACGAAATTCGCCAACTTGGCACGACGATCCTACTTCTTATCGATCTTTTCGTCCATTAATCATTCGGCAGCGAAACTAACTCGTTTATTCCGCGATAGTAACCGTCCATGAATAACCGTACCAACGTATTGCCAAGATCGTCGCACTCGGGGATACATGTACGGTTTCACCCTCTTCCGTGGACTATTTGTCATCCGTTGTCCGTCATTTTTAGCACAAAGCATTTCCAAGATCTTTAATACATACACACCACCGTGACGTACGCACCAAATCCGATACTATTTAGTGCTCCTCGTAAAATCATTAATCATTTGTTCTTCTTAGTATATGAACGCTGTGGCAGCGGGATATCCGGGGTTGAATTGTGTTCTGGGATAGAAATTCGGAGCGTAAATCAATCTAGCTTAGTCGTTATGACGAAAATATATTTTCCAGGTGAATAAAGTATTAAAACGAAACGCTCTGTATATCGCTACAAACGCGAAATTATATTTTTAGCCGTTTGGGTTTCCAATATATATACATTTTCATCTGCCTTTTGAAATATCGAACCACGTTTTTTTTAACAACGTAAATACCAACATAGCAGCATGGTGAAGTAAACTTCCAATTTGCCGCTGAAAGTTAATTAAATTTGTTAAACAAAGGCGACTATCGTGTCATTGTAAACGTTGTATATTCCGAAGGATTTTAACGTAACAGAACGTTGCGCCAAAAGGCTATTAATGTAGCGCAAAGAATCCTTTTAAGATCTTTGATTAACGAAGCTACTGAAACGGCTCATAGTTATTTTAATCAGATGCATTCTAAAGGCTTGCAATGTAATTAAATCTATACCGTAACATAAATGAGTGAATACCCCTCTCAGCATAATTGCATCACTTCTTTAGTGCAGCGTTACAAGTGGTAATTTCCAGAAAAAGCGGCCACAATTGTCTCGCGGCCTTTCAAGAGTAACTTTCAACCCTTCCCTGGCCGAGAGCTCGTCCAAACTCTTAACCCTCTGAGTAGACTTTACTCCGGAAGTGTTTCTCGTTTTACCTCGGCAACGTGCAACGAGGCGGATCGAATGTTTCCAAAGGACACAAAATAGAAAGGGGTGAAAAAAGAGAATATTGAAGTTCGAGGCGAACCATTAATAGAACCCTCCAGAGAATGGCTCCTTTTCCATTTGCCTCGACTCACTTATGACTGATGTCTTTCAGGACCAACGGGTCTTTCTCATACCTTGGATCATCATCGTCACCACGATCTGCTTTGTGGATGTGGCGCACTCCTTGTATCTATTCGCCGCTGCCGTAAGTACAATCCCCTTTATTTATATTAAAACAATAGTGCGAACACACATATGTATGTCAATATTAATCTCGAAAAATTCGTATGATTATTACCATTGATAAGAATGAATATGTGTACGAATAGAACGCAGTAGAAATAAGAGAAAAGAATGAAAAACAGTAATTATTTGCACGATATTACTATACAATAGACTTAACGGAAAAAGCAATCACGAAGTTCCATTAATATTATATTTTCACGTCTCCTTAACGCATTTCGTGGGAACACACCATATGATTCCCTGTTTGCGTGGAAAAGGTATACATATATGTATGTATATATATATATATATATATACCTGCGATAATTGCAAGGTTGCCCGAGCCCCAGAGAATATCCAGCTAAAAGAAAGCTACACTGGTACCTTTTTTCGTGACGCGAAACGCGAGCCGGTAAGATCTCTCACGGGGAAACGATATGAAATGAGAACTAAAAATGCAATTTCGAACCATCGCATCTTGAAAGCTCGGATAAGCATCAGTTTTACACGGTTCGATAACACTGAACTCGTCGATAAGGTTCGCAATGAAGGTTTTCGATTGCGAACTTTTCGACCCAGTTCTAGAAGCTTTCGAAACGTGATTTTTTCTCCAAAACACATAATAACTTTACTTATTCATCGTTGTATGACAGCGAGCAACACCTTTATCAAAATTGAAGCCACTTCTCTAAATACCTACAACTTCAGCTATACGACATTCTCTTGACGAGAAAATAATTCCAAAGAGCCGCGTTCCTGTTTAATTTTCCTTTATCTTTCCTTTCCCGTTTAATACACGAGTCTATCGACAGAATCGCAGTTCGTGATCGCAAAAAAAGAACTTCGCTCTTGCCTTACGTAGTTTCCCTCAAACTTCCGCGAACCTTCGTCTCTTTTTAAAGCTGTATTCCTCTAGGACTTACAACTTTTGTACGACACTCGAGTTTCGAACAGGCGCACGAGTGGAGGCATTTAGTGCTGCCTGAGGATTACTCCGAGTACATACATACTTCAGTGCAACACATCGATGCGCAACTGCAGTTCCCCGTGGTGAATCTTTTTGCCCCAAGCAAATTCGTTCCGCGATATAAAAATGAACGTGGCTCGTTTAGCGGGCAACAAGTCGAGTCTGCCTTCGAGCTGCTCTATCCCACGGATGTGACGTTTTTCCCCGTTGTGTGCAGGGTTGAAGAGTTGAACTTCCGTTGAACCGCATGATTCGAGAGCGTCGAGCGCTTTTCTTTCGCGAATTATATGTCTTTGTAGAAGCAACTCATTGTGCATTCGCGCATTCACACGGCTTTGACGTTGAGAAGCGACCTACTCTGTGGCTTGCGTATTGAAAATTGTGCAGTTCCCTGTGCAGCAGCTTATTTTCTGGTTGAATATATTCGGGATATTTTTTTATATACTTCCACGAATAAGTGTAACGTACGTTTTAACGTGTATGGAGGATTACATGTAGTACGTGTGACGTATATCTTTTTTTATCATTTCACTCGCAAAGATTTAAATTGCAATGCATTGCAGTAGCTTTATCCTTTTTAACGTATTAGATAAATAAATTACATATTATATGTGTGCGAGACATGCGAGATGTAAAATGTGCATGCGTTATACCGTAAATATCAAATATATATCGTTAATATTATAATTTGGCAAACAGAACTAAAGTGCACACAACGGATTTCAAACAATTATACTTGGACTGAGGAGTTAATGCATCGAACAGTTCCATTGATCTAATTGTATCGATCTGGAGTTTTATCCAGCAAATGCTACGCCTCGCAAATTTGACGTGGCCAGTTCTGTAAGTGATGGCGGCAATTAAAATGCCAATCAAGATAACTGATCACCCTCGTGCTTGCACATTGATGTCCACAAATCATGGCAATTCGGTATTTAATTAATATATTACAGTAATTACATGTTTCTTGTTCCTTTTGTTCGCTAAATTATTTTACGCACTATGTCATTTCGTGTTCACAACACCACGTGACCGAATGAATGAACCCAAGCTCATTGTTAATTAATTGACAAAATCGCGATAAATGAAGGCGCAACAAATATGCATCCCCTTTACTAGAAAATGGAAGTAGGTCAAAGTAGCGATGTAAAATACATCTTAAGCAAATGCGAACGCGAAATGCCTGGAACGAATAGAGCGTGCAACAGTGAAAGGTCGAAATGCATAAAGCACGAGTGTGTAGGGAGAAAAAATCGCACACGAGACACGAGTCACATAGTAAGTATGTACATGCTTCCATACGCCGAAATTACCGGATGCAAAAATTCATTCTGGAATAACAGCGAATCCGCCAGAATTGCACGATGGTACGCGGCAATCTTCATTAACGCCCTTGCAGTTTCCCCGTCGGGCTTTTTTCCTCGTGAAACAGAAACAAGGGAAAACGAAATTTCTCTATGCAAACATTAAGTGACCATTACTACGAAGTTGAAAGACTGAATAGAGACATTCTTGTCTCCTGCAAGCACGTGCCACTTGTCGATAGATTCTCCCAGCAATTGAACGTTACGTTGATCCATGGCCTCTGCCTGTAATTACTCGAACAACCCTGGCTTACGTGGTTATCCTTTGAATTAACGACGCGTTTCGCAACGCGAGGGTGCAAAACAGAGGGAACTCGCGAAGTTCGTTCGAAGATTGTAAATTGGAACTCACCCTATCACTCGCTAATAGGTCGATTTTAGGCTAGACAAGTTAGCTATTGCGCTGTTAGTAAGAAGGAAATCATTTTTGTATTCATTTCTTTTGACTGAAATTATTACTGGTACATTGTATTTACTTTACTTTTTAATACAATGCTTAGCCGTGCCGTGTTAAGGGCTTTAAATGATTACGAAATTGGTTACATATCGATCAGTGATTATCGATAAGTATAGTATTAGTAACTCGAACTGCCGGGCGTCGAAGTTGAAAATAACAACGAGCAGCGTTGCGTAATATAAAATTGTTGCAGGTTCATTTTCCTCGGTTTATTTTAAATGGAAAGTGTCGAAAGGTGTAATAAAATTACGGGCAAACTACCAAGAATCGATGGAAGAAGTCTTCGATTTCCTTTCCACTAAACCTATTTGCCCAGCTAACGAGGTTCGCGATGTAACTTCCCTTTGGAGTTTTCCAAATTGCTTGCTCTGAATTTTTCGGAGAATGGCAAAGATCGCAATCAGACTTTATTCTTTATCGACGTAATCGCTAATGACGTTACTGAACTGAAAATAAGACAAAATCGAGAATCCCATTTTATAATCTAATTTAACTTATACTTTGGACGCCTTAAAAACTCTGATGAAAAAAGAAGATAATTCAATCTATGCAGCACGAAAATAACGTGCAATGTATTATAGATTTGTTCTGCGTAAGAGTCTTTTGTAGTAATTACTACACTTTCACTGTAGGAAATCGAATAACGATTTGTAGCCGGTCTACTCTGAATGTACATTAAGCTTTAATGCATTGCTGTAATCGATTGCCGAGACCGTAACGATTCCTCAATCATCCGATAGAATCTGTATTATCACGAACCCTTTTAAAGTGACAAATTGAATAGGCCACACGCGCACATGTTGATCGGTGATAAAACTAACAATAAAGAATATACGTGTTTCACCTTGGGGTGCGGTTAATATTTCAGATCGACGAGATATTAATTTTATCATGACTCTGTTTCAGTCCACCTTTGACCCGACAAAAGTGATGCTGTACACACTGAATTTCTTTCTTTTCTGTCTGAACGTGAGTATACTCAAAGCAGCTGCGAAATTCAGTTTGCAATCGATACACGTTTCGCAATAATTCCATTCCTATTGATTGCAATCGTTCAGGAGTAATTTTTTTTATACAATCAACAATATTTTATACGTACTTGTCTTAATCAATTATCAATATATATTTTTCCTGTAAAATTATATTCCATGAAACAGCTTTCATTTTACATTTTTTTTAAACTTTGGACTTCTCATCTCGATTGCGAAACATAGGTAGAAATAATGTGTTACGTTATCAGATGACCAGGCGCTGACTTACGAGCTACATGCCACGTATACCTTTACTTCAGATATATTCCGTGTTGTGCGTGATCTCCCAGTATCAAGAATATATGGCCAGTCGGGGCACAGCAGCGGACGACTACGAATACAGGGTCAGTATTCTGAGAGTCTCTCAACGCAAATGGGAATGGAATGGGGGATGAAAAGTTAAGTGTACTAACCGCACTGTCCAAATGTTGATGCATAAATTGTAACGAGGAAAACCGACTGGATTACAGATCAAGGTATACGTTTAAAAACAAGGCTGTGCAAAAAGCGTTTAACTTTATCAATCAACCAACAAAATTGCAAAACTGTTTATTACAAATAAACGTGAATATTCCCGTTCCATTGCTTGTTTGAAAACGAAAAAGGGGATCAGCGCAGCGGAGAAAAAGAAGGAAAGGAAGGCGTCAGGTTTATGAATAATGTAAGACATAAATAAAACTTTCAAATTGCCCGCAATAGAAACGGGGCCGATGTTCTTCGTCAGGCAATTTGAAAGTGAAATTATACTATTATTGGGTGGGTACTGTGGACAAGTATCATTTCGAGATACGATTGAGCAACAATTGTACGAACAAAAATGTTCAACCCATGTTGTCCCTTACGAACGTGGCGAGGAGTCCTGGGCGAACGAGAAGCTTCCCGAAGGAAATCCAATTGTATCCTGTCGCGACAGAAATTCTGTTTTTCCAAGAATATTACCAAAGCTACAACGTGAACAGCTCTCGAGAGCATCGATATCGGTCAACCTTATTATCCAAATGATAGCTTCCTGTCGGTCGATCTGGATTTCATGTCCATCGTCATGTTTTATCGTTGCCCTAATAATTTATTACGTCCAGTATATTACGCTTTCCATCATTCCTCGATAAAATCGCCCGCGTCGAAACGAGGCAATCGTATCAGTAGCAGGCATAATGAAACATTTTTTACTTGAATTTCGATTTGCAATCGTAGCTGTATGTTATACAGCGATCGATCCCAGGGAAATACCGAACTTCACGTCAAGCTGCCTCTATTACTTCGTAATAGCGTTGTAATTATATGGTGGCAGACCCTTCTAAATCCTTATCTCTGGAATTTACGGGACAATATTCTCCCTTCTTATAAGACATACCGCTGCTTATCATACTGTCTGCACAATGACTACAGAAAGGCACTGTAATAACATATTATCCCAGAACAGTAATCTCATAGGTATACAGGTGTACCAAATGAAGCTTAATAATTTAAAAAAAGATCGGAAAGTTACATTTCACTAACGCTTTCCAATTTTTCGTTCTACACACCACGAAAGACCACCGAGTTGCTGAAATATTCGATGAATGCAAGCAACGTTGCGCAACAATTTATTAAACACCATGATGCACCGCGTATATATAATTCTTCAAATTACAATTATTTATTACATTGGGGTAATACGAACAGCTATGCGTATCGGTACGCACATCGACCCGAAGAGGGAACTCGATCATGACCACATACACTGATTAATGTAAATTGTGTTGCTGATGACGTTGCATGTACGCCAGACTGCAAATCGAACTCGCATTATTGGATCCCTCTCTCTCACCCTCTCTCTTCGAAAAGCGCTTGACGTCGAGACATCCTTCGTAACAAAGGTACCTCAAATAAGCGCCATTCGAGCTAATTGACGCACGGTAAATTTAGGGGTGGCACTCGCGATACACCCTTCGTCTACAAAGTACCTATACCAAACGCAATAAGGCGATCCATATGTAAATTCGATGGAAAGAAACATGCAGAATCACCTACCCCGTTTCAACTTTCATAGACGAATGTTCATTATCAATCGTTATGTCTGCATTAATTCAAACAAAGCAGATCCAGCCTTTTCCCATCTCGTTTAATGTTTCTCGGGAGGGGTAAGTAAGGGAGGGGAAATAAAACAAAGAAGGTATCGCAAACTCGTTTAGCCTTAAACAAGAAAAGAACGTCGCGTGAAAACTCAATTATAACACGGATCTTATGAAGTGGCCTTTGAAGGTTCCAGCAGTGAGATACGCCATACAACCGCCAACGACGACCGCCACGTCTTGCTTAAGTTCTCGAAAGACGGCGACCAATAACGAAACTAAAGCAACAGCAACACCGACGCAGAGTCCCACCGCTGGACAGAACACCCTTTCCTCAGAGAAGAGCCCTGTCTCGGGTCGACCGTCCAGGAAACACGTTCAATTTCCAGACACAGCGGTCGAGAGTCAAAGGGGAAAAACTGGTGAGTGTGTGTTCGTCACTTTTTCCATGAACGTGTGTACGAAAGTTTTCATTGTATTAACATGGAAGACTTCGTGTGTCGAATAGATGGGCGAGAATAACAAATTATTTTAATATATTATTTGCCATCTGCATATCGTCGTTAGGATCTTCAAGTTTGTCATTACCTGCGACTGTAGGGGCAGGGTGATGCGCAGGGTGAAATCATCAGTAAATAAAACGTTATTGGAAATTGATCGGACAATTGTACAAAATCGATCAGGGTAGTGGGTGGCCCAGGTATTCTAGGGAAACACTGGAGCACTGAATGCACAGACTGTCACATATCTACCCTGGCTAGTGTACCTTGAATAAATTATAATATAACGATGTTGACGAACTTCTATACGAATCAACGTCAACGAAATTTGGTTTATTATTCAGGCAAATACTGCTCCGGAAGAGTGTTCCTTTGCTCCTGCAATTACTATCGTGCTCCTCAGCCGGTCTTCCCGCCACTCAACTTGGCCCTTACCCTTCCTGTTTCGCCCTGAAACATTAAACGAATCACCGACGTTTCCGAAACATCGAGTTCTCACCCCGGCGCGTGTATTTCAGATGGTCCAATCACAGTGTTGGCCCCTAAAATGGAAATAAAGGACGAGCACGTGATATCGTCGCCCTCGTTGAAGTTCGACGAAGCCACCACGATCGATCTGGTTCAACGATCGCAAAGAAAGAGCTACGGCCAATTCACCTGAAGCTCGTCTCTAAGTTCGACGAGAGCTTTAATGAGCAGAAACTTCTTGCCACTCAGTCAGTATGGATCTTCTTCGTTCGTGGAGGAATCTGTTGGGCTCGCGGCTGACCCACGCCACTAATGAATAATTTATCCACGTAAGGGACATCCCCGAAAAAGTTGGCGTCCGAGACGAGAAACCGGCCCGGTGGTCGAGCATCGTCGCTTGCCGTACAAACACCCTCGAAGCCGTATCGTTAGTTTCGTCGATCGCCAGCTTTTCCTCCACGAATTACTTCCAGCTAATAGAATTTCACGTTCGAACCCTTCCACGATTCCACACAAGTTTCTCGCAAGACACTGACGGAACTCGCATCGACGCTGGATATCTAGTCAACAGGAAGTATTTACTGTCGGGAACGGGTCGAGAAACAGCGGAGAGAAAAGAATCGCCTCGCGGAAAATTGTTGTCCATTGTACCGACGTCTCGTCCGAGGGAAACTTGCGACACTGACGTATTAATGTCGCGTGATAATAGACCGTGGGAAGTTAAGTTTTTTCGATTAACGTGGAAACCGAAACTCGAGGAGACCGTGGAATCGAACGCGATTTGAGTTGTGCTTGCAACGACAAACGTTTGCAGGATCGCCGATCGACATCAACCCGAATAGTCATTCGAAATCCGAAGCTGTGTTGTAGACAAGATTTTACGTTCCTACGAGGCGATATAGAAGAGTGTTACACAAAGCGTAAAAATTATCATTCGTGCGAGCGATGTATGAAAATGATCAATCGTATTTTTGTATTGTACATTTTTAGAGGAATTTCTATCTGCGATGAGAGATCAACAGTTTCTTGACTACGACGCGATTGTTTTGCAAAGTAATGTAGCGTTTCGTTCAGTTTCGAATGGCGAATACCTGTACCTTGAATTCTATTGCGTATTGGGTGCATTGGTTATTAAAACCCGCCGTGCGATTATCGATTACCATTGTTAAACCTACATGTTACCGTACAATTTCATCGTGTTTCAGTACCTGTTTGTATAGTCTACGAAGAGGACTTTTAAAAGGCTGTTCGAAAATTTTCAATAAATGATTTATGTGGTTTTTTAATCAGCGATATAATTATTTTATATTAATGACAACTGGCGATTAGTTCTAAATTTCAATTGAAACATTGAAACCATCCACGCAGAAATGTTTAGCGACTTCGCCAAGACGAATGCACTGAATAAATTTACAGCGGAAATAAACTAAAGTAGCAGAAAATTTGTCAAAGGAATAAACGGTGACGCACGTTGCATTTGCGTTAATCTGAAATATTTTATTCGTCACAACGTAAGATGCACTAACTTATCCCAAACAGGTGTATATCGCATAAAATAAGATAGTACCGCCATAAAATGTAACATCTGCAAGTTCATAGCCTGTATGACGGTGTCTTGTATACAGAAGTAAACACCCAAGAGGAAACTGCAAGCGGCAACGCCTATACTGGATACCAGCATCAGACTTCTCGTTCCTGAACGATCCACTAAACTGGTGCACAGGCGATCAGGTGCATCGCCGCTAAAAAGGTACACACATGTACAGGTAGGTTCCCTGCAATTGAGCACTGTGAAAAATGATCGTATCATTCGTACTCTTGGATCGTCATTATACCAGCCCCAATGAGAAACACACTCGTCCTTTCTAAAATTGTAAAGCATTTAGCGATCCTCAAAATCTTACAAAATCTCTAACAGGTGAAAATCAGGAAAGAAGTTATTTCTAGTTTATAAATCACCAAGTATAAAGATGAATTATCTTCAAAATGTTTACATGAAATTTTGTTTACCTGTCCGAGAAATTAGATTGAAAGACAGGCAACAACGCTCCACTATTTTCAGCATCACACTCCCCTGACCTTATTATAAAATCTATTTCCTCAACGATACCCGTGGTCGGGCCACATAAAAATATCCGCCCCCATAGCCGATACGAATCGCTTTTGGCGTAGTAAAATGTTTGGAGAAGTCGAACAAACATGACGAATTGCAGTATAGAAATATTACTGTGCGGTGGCAGGCGTAAATATTTCGGTAGATTACCACAATAATCCATTAATACGAAGAAATTGCACCATGCCACATGAATGCCCCTAAGGGAGATCTCCGTCGTGTGCATACACATGAACATACATACATCGTGCCTCTTGTAAATCTTGAATTGTTTTGAGAATATTTAGAAATTAATTATTCGATGCAAAGTTATGAAAATTTTAGAATTTCTACTCACCGAATTCGATGGGCCTAGTATACTAGTACACTAGTATTAGTTAAGTACGAGTAAACAACTGAAAAGAATAGAAGTGTTAGTGAACGATATCGGTATTCTTATTTCTGTGAGATTTTGTGCATGTCTACACAAGTAAGAATTCAAGAATTATTCATTGCTCTGTTTCACAGCGGTTTCTTACCCATACAAGTCACCGTGTAATCGCAATCAATTCGCAATCATAGCAAAGGTGAAGAAGCCGCGATAACGATGCCGTCAAAGTGTTTTTCTTTAAAACTAAAACCCTACTTTAAATCCAGTTAAGTGATAATGTATTGGTAACAAGCGAAACGTCGTTCATAGTGTTTCACTCTTCATACCGTTTATGCAAATTTCATGCAAGTGCCAATTCTAAATATTTTTCTACCACGAAAGCGTTATACACGTAGTTAAACGGCCATTCAGCGCATCTCCTTGTTAGCACCTGTCTTGTATTATATGCAACAATGCAGCGACCATTCGTTATCTGATATGCAAGCAAATTAAAAACAAGACAGTAATGCATAATCAACACCGTGATAATGTGCGTAAACATGAAATACGAATAAACCAGCAGCACCGCAGGAATAATCATTTTTTGCACGCACAGAACACCAATAATATACACCGGCAATTATTTGCTCGCATTTTGCAGCACAGGTAAGGTCATTGATTACACGGATGTTAATTAATACGAGCTGCAAGCAACAGAACAGTATCACGTCCATCACGTTCAATGTGAATCTCATTATGTTGATTCGTTGATATTTCATACAATTTTATCAAGTAAACGCGTTGCTCTATTTCTTTGCATATGTAATATCATTGGACGGCTTCGTTATACACGAATAAACAGAGAGATCGGTTAATTTGCATATTCTTTTATTATTTGTGACAACGTGCAAAAATATATCGGATCTATCCAAATGCAAAAATTCAAACCTTTGTCGTTTGCTACAAAATTTCGTATAAAGATGATTATTTAAGAGATAGCTTCTTCGCACAATAAAAATGTAAAAAGTATTTATACATCACGTAATTGCACATGAGCTACGTAACTCATATAGGGTTGTAATTAATGTCGAACGCACGTAATTATTAAAGCAAGATTCTCAAACGGCAATCGATTTCTAATATGGAAATAATATTAGGATAATCATTATAATGTTCACAGAACGCAATCAGTCCAGAAAATTCAATTTTCTACAAGTTTGCTACGCAAAATCATGGAACATTCGCCAAATTTTCCATAGACTGTATTAAAGTCGAAACTGTGAGAGTGAATCTGAGAGTAAGCTCTGTACACGTTGAAATTTAATTGCACAGCAAGAAGGTAACAAAGGGATCTGTACCAACCCTGTATGCAAGTCGTGTTCCAGGCGTATAACACTGGGCTATTCATATTGTATGCACATGTGCACTGTATTATATAATACGGAACAAGCATAATAGAACTCTCCTTCGCGTTATGTCGGGAGTCCAATTATTTTGCGCTACTTTTGTAATTTTACCGACAGAACGAAACTACTTTACTTCGGCCAACACTTCCTGTATCTCCACAAAAGTCTTGCCGCCCGTTTCTGGTAGAAAACGCAAGCTAAGGAAAATAGTGATAATAACGAATACGATAAATATGCCGAACGTCAAATACATGGCACACCTTTCTATGAGTATGCCAAATATTTTCAGAGCTAGAAAAATGCAAACAGTGCTTAGACACGTTTGATATGCAACGCCGAATGTTCTCACGTTCGTTGCGAAAAGTTCGGCCGTGATAACGCTTAAAACACTTGATTGTCCCAAGTTGAACATAAAATAGAAAATCATAATGCCCACTATCCCAATGTTACTCACAACATTCGCCTCATAACCGTTCTTCCTGAGGAAACTACAGATTGCTATTATCAAACAGCCAATTCCACCGCCAACCATCGATAACAAGAAGGTAGTCTTCCGACCCAAGCGATCCACCAGCAGCATGCTGCCCAAATTTGCGAAACACACGATTCCACTTGTCACGATAATCACATGCCTGTGCGAAAAATACAAAGCATAAGCGATCAATTGTACGACTTAATTGGCATTCTCTGTGAACATTGTGTATTCTACTTCGTAACTATGTATTACGAAACTTTTATGCATCTTATAACATTTTGCGGTGTCGTTTAATTTAACAGAGAATGTGGTACATTGTTGGACAAGGAAAATATACGTACGCCATGATCAGATTTTTCCCCAAATCAACTAAAATGTCATTTATGTGACACGCGATCACATTGCTGCCAGAAAATTGTGACGTTACGACAATCAACGTGACGACGAGAATCATTTTTCGATTGTGCGGCACCAAGAATAGGTCCTTCCAATTGTCGCACAAGTTATGGTTGTGATTCTCCACGTGTTGCACGATAATCTGCATCTCCTTCTCCTCGTACACCCCACGAAGTTGCTCCAAAGCGTTCGTCGCATTCTTGTAATCCTTTCGGAGCAACAAATAATGCGGCGTTTCTGGCACAGTCCAGAGAAGCACCCCGCAAATAACAGTCAAAACGATCGGGAGAGCAGATATATTGTTCAATGAAATGAAAGTACAATACACGTTCATCAATAAAATTCCGAACTGCATTGAGAACGACTGACTGCACGTAATCAGACCACGATGATTTACTAATGCTATTTCCGAAAAATACGTCGGGATTAATGTGTAAGTTATTCCAGCACTGATGCCCATAATTATACGCGCCAAAGAAATCACCTGAAACGAAAATGTGCCAAGCCGTTGAGTTATTTTGTATTAACGTTCAAAGGCCTCGAATCAAGATAGGTAGGGAAGTAGTGGGCAAATTGTCCATTCGTCATAAGTAAAGGAGAAGGGAAGAAATTTAAATGTGATTCCGCAATCATACTTAATTAGCCAAGTTTTCTTTAACAAGTATACCAAGAGTGTATTAGAGAGGAAAAGCGTCGTCCAACCACATACGAAGGGAAATGTCGCGCAGATTAACATAGTTTTCCTGCCTATATGGTTTCCCACGAGTAGCGCTACAATTCCACATAATAGAACTCCCAATTGAGACAAAGAAACGTTCCAAGTTAGTTCGTCCACGGTTAGACTCATAGTTGAGCTCGATCGCTTCAAACTGTGTACCAACCAAGGTGTCCAGCCCAGATAAATGCCGACATTAAGTGCGAACATATTTACTGAAAGAAAATATCGCGTATTGAATACCGTACACAGCGGAATCGTATATAAAACATATAAACTACATACCTATTACTATCGATCGAATGTAAGTTATATTGCCCATGTTACCTAAAATAAAACCGAAGACTTTCTAACGTTAACCGCTGAACGCTATCTATACTATTAGGCCATGAAAACCAGTTAAACGTGCCATAGTCAATCATTCATAGTATTAGCATTTTTTAAATACTCTAATTATGCTATTATCTACTACGAACTAAATTGTTCCGTTATTTCGAGCAAAGCACTATTTCAATTTTATTTCCGTGAACTCATTAAACATTATTATTTATCTTCTGCTACCGTATAAAGAAAAATTCATCTCTCAATAGGAAATCTTTAATAGGAATGAAACATGTAGAATTGGTTCCTGTGCAATTTTTCTTGAATCTCTTGCAAACGTTTGCCCCTTGGTTTCGGGTACATAATAGTACACAAAAATGACGCTAAAAAAGGGCAAGTATAGAGAACAGCCAGAGCTGAACGTGTATGACGAATTGTGGTACGATGATTTGATAAGATATAGTTCGGCAAGGTTGCAAACATTACAGCACAGCGTTTCAATTGTGCTACCAAGCGCTTTAACGTTCGTAAAGGAAATGTCGCTCATCATGGTGAACGGAAGTACGGCCAAATCAGACCCATATATAACAATGTAAATTATCGATCCAACAGCTGGCAATCGGACAATCTGGCTAACATCCATTTCGATCTTTCGATGAAAGAAAGATAAACCAACGAAGGAAGTCGAAACGGATCTACATAATGAGGAACTCGTGACTCATGAGCAACAGTCTTCTGTTGTAACGATCTACCACCAAGGATAAGAAGTTGCGGATAGCAAAAAGGAACGATCATACATTATCACTTTGGTATTCTGAATAATTGTTGTTTAATAAACCATTATTTACTTAATTCACATTACTGTATTATTAAATTAATGACGAAAAACAACTGTACCACAGACAATCTTGTTAATTATGACAATGTACATGTGCGATAAAAAATGTTAGTTGTATATTTATTCTGTAAATAAGCTTTCCATTTATCTATAGTCTTTCTACTGTATTATAAATGAATAAATATTAAATGAGCGCCAAATACAATGCATTGGGTTTATTAAAAATGAATTGCTTAGCGTAATTTATACACCGGATTTACAAATAAAATACCTAATAAATATGTACTACAATGTTTCGATTATAAATTAAAACAGATAATATATATGTTTTACCCACTGAATGGCTGAACTATGAAATTAATATTATGAAATTCGACAGTATAAATTTATCACAGATTTATAATGCTTGGAGTTTGTATTATGATAACTATAACTAAGTACATCTATTTACAATAATAGCGGCCATCGTTCTTACACTTTCCTTTCCACTTTAGAATACTTGTGAAGACTAACAAGTTATGTGTATATGTAAATAGAAATACCATTTGTCACGGATATTATAAATTTATGTACATTACATTTATCAAGTTGCAAATACGATTTAATGGTACTGAACACTAAAAATCAAAATAACCAGTATTGCGATATTTGCGAAAACATGAGAAATTATACTTATAGAATTTACGATATATCGAATATTGCATAAATACTGTTTTACGTATTCATGGAACTACGCAAAAACACAGCCAATTAAATTAAATTTCTGGTAAAATACTGCATTTGTATTTACTTTCCGGTAAAATTTTATAATACACTTTCCAATACCGACAGTTTCACTACATTTTTTAAAATTTTCCGAAGTAACATATCAAGAAATTTCAATAGAAACGCATTGACATTCATAAGAAAAAATTTTAAGTATGGCTTATGGATATGATGTTACTATCCTTTACGATATATTAACGATATATTCATCAATTTAATTGATTAAGAATACTGGTGGATTGTATTGGCATGTACAAAGTTGTTTTAAACATATAAAATTATACAATAACAATATACGTCAAAATGTGGTTGAAATTACTGCAAAGGTACATACGTAAATATTTTTCATACAATACTGTTTTTTAATCTGTTTACACCAAATGAGATAATAGCACTATACTTACAATGGAGCCTTGTCTTCCTTAATAACGTAAGGAAAATGTATTACAAATTTATCTGGAACATTTAATGAATTTTATAAAACAATATAATATCAAAATATTACTATAACTTATGAAAGAAAACGACTCGTGGGCACATTAATTTCTCCCCGGCAACTACTAGGCGGGGGATTTTCGTCATCGGAATTCTCATTCTTTCGTAACAATATCGAATTATGTCGTCCACGTTGAGATTTTTGAGCTTGATGCCTCAATTCCTCAATATAAGCTGTAGTATCGTTTGCAACCAGTTCCTGCAAATACTGATTTAATGTTGACAATTCGGGTTTGTCTTCTTCGCAAAGTCCTTCAAACCGTACAGTTTTTTCATAAAACAATATGTAAGGTGTATCCGGTGGCTTTAGGTCTTTAAAATCATTGATTGTTGTACGCGAAACATAACTATCATTGAATTTATACCAATTTTGTTTCGCATCACGTGCATAAGTGAAATAATGACCATAATCCATACTATAACCAGAATGAACAACCGCAGCATACAATTGATAATTTTCTGTAGTTGTGCAAGTTTGCGTCGATACTGATAACTGTATAGTTTCGTTATACGTCACTTTATGTCGTAACTTCGTTCTTAACCGGGTATCAAAATCATAACGAAAATGTTTCAATATTAAAATTAAATACGTTGGCGCATGCAAAATTTTTATAATTCTTTGTGCATCACATAGCTTCATACACTTATCGCAACGATACTTATTTTCACCAGTTAGTTTTTCTGGCGTCAGGTAATAATTTATGAGATCTTGTACAGAAACTTCTTGATTCTCTTGTATCTCTTCTGGGAAGCACAATTGTAAGTCTCGAAATTTATCTGTATTATGGGAACTAGTATCACACTGTGCACACAGATGAGTTATTTTACATTTTCCTCCTAGTACTTTATGCACAAGAGGTACTGGTGTATTTGTATCTTCTCCGCCGACAGACTGGATTCCACTATCTGTAGAATCTGAATGTGAATCACTGAGTTGCTGTACTTGCGCTAAGTCTTCTCCTATAAAAATAATAACGTTATAAACTATAAAAAATCTATTTATGCTAACTACCATTGTACAGAGGGGTATCCTATAACGAACTAATTTGTCCTCGAATTTTGTTTGTTATAGCATTCGTCCGTTATAGGATATCCCACGTTATAGTATTTCAAATTATAAGATTACCTTGAGTAAAGTCTGCCAATGATTGTGTCTTTCTTTCCAGCACAATAGTTTCACTTAAATCTTCTTCCGTTGTCCAACGTTTAATACTTGCTCCCTCTTCACTTGATGAAATATTGTTCATTTCACTATCGTCCTTGTACTTAATATTAGAATTATTAGCCTCACTATTTACAGTGGCAGATTTTTCTTGCTCGTGCAAAAGGTCTAATAGATGACTGTTAAAGGAAATAACCACTTTAATATATATACAATCAGATATACAAGTTAGACATTTTTCTTTAACATAATATACCACTAAATACTTTGTAAGAAAATATCAAGGTATGTTACGTAAATGGTAGAATGGCACAAAAGAATATTATTTTAGAACATAAATAAACAATAAAATATTGGCATCATATTCACCACAGAAATTCTGAGCTATCTTGTTGTTGACCAGGCAGAAAATAAGCTGGACGTGAAGTTAATAAAATTTCAGTTGGGGCAAGGGACATCCTCTTCGAATATAATAATAAAGTAAAGAGATTTTGTAATTTTTTAAGTACAACTTGTTCGTCAACGTTGCCTGAGGCTTTGTACATTAATACTTCATAACAGAACTGCTTAGTCATTACTAGTGCTTGTAACACGCTATTCATATAACAAGTATTTCCAAGATTAGAAAGTCCAACTTTTCCTAGATGTGCTTTTGGTGTTTCAATTACAGGCTCAACCTCTTCCATTTTTTCCACCCAAACTTGTTGATTCCATGTATGTTGAATAAAATGCATCCTTGGTTGCACTGGAAAACTATTTTCTAAATTTTTACATACTGGATGCTTTGGAAATCTTAATATAAGTATATGCATGATATCAACCAAAGTTTGTATACATTCTTTGCTTGATTCAGAATCCTCTTTTGTTAAATAATTTACCACCACTTTTGTCTTTCTTGCTATTTCTGGAAGCAAGGATGGAAACCCTTGCCTCCTCAGAACATAGTATATAATTCCAGAGGTATTCTGACGAAAAAGAGGTAGTATGAACAAGCAGCACATTAAGCTGAGCATTACTTTTGTGACCTCAAATAATATCGAGTACTTGTGACAATTTTCCAACCCGCATATAAATTTCATGATCCAATCGCTAAGGTGATCGTCTCTCCATTTTAGAAGCCACCGGCAAAGAACTTTCATAGTTTGTGTCAACTGCGTGTCTGAATACTGTTGAGATAGAATCCAACGAACAGCTTGCGGTCTAATAGAAGGCTCTACCACTTGCAATACGGCGATCAAACCTGGTCCAGGATCTACGGTCCTTTTAGTATCCGATACTATTTTATATAGTGTTTTAAGACATACAAAAATTACATCACCATTTTCATTATTCTTTGACTTCGATTGGACTACTTCCAAGAAGTTTCCAATTTTCTTAGCATTTTCGCAGAACTCAGTAATCTTCTTTGCATCTAAACTCATTACAAAAGTGGATAACTTAATGACAACCGCTTCGCAAAGTATCAAATGATTCATAGACTCCAGCAAATATATATTGTACTCCATCAATACTTGAAGTATCGCTGTCAAATGAGACATATCAGTGATATCTGTATTTCTTAACATTGTTGCTATATCATTTGAAATTGGGTTTACACTAAATGGTTCTTCTATCAAGTATCTTGAAAACCAAACCAGCATCTTTGGTACTTCTTCGATATTTCTTATCTCATCGTTGAGTGTTTCGCGTAAAATTGTTTCATAACTATTTAACTGCGCGTATACGAGCTCCCTTTCTAATTTTTCGAGTCTGGACCATCCCTCGAGAACAACCATTTTTTTGCCAACCACTATTAATTTTAAACATTGTTCGATGTCGTATTTGAGGATCTGTTCAGTATTCATTGTTCACGAATTACAACTCCTATACCACCTTCAACTATTTCTCTTATAATTTTTAAGAACTACAGTTAACCTCAACCGAGAATGACTTTCACGAAACTAAATTTCGTAGTCCTAGAAGCACAAGAAAACAAAGGGCAACCTCGTAGTAGAAAAAGTAACTATATCTCGTTGCAAGTTAAAGTTCGCTTTACAATAAAAAATTAACAGTCGAATTCAATATAACGTTTTCTTTGTTTTCGTTCATGATTATATTGCAAAGTGTTTGTTGCGTCGGGAAACATACTGTTGATAAAAAAAGAAAGCATCTTCTATACACATAATATTATCTTTTGTTTTTTTAAACTTCAAGTAGCACTTAATTCTCCTAGCTTCATTACGTGTAAAGATATACTCCACAATTGTTGCGCTTACAACGAATGTAATATTGATATGGAGCAGCATTTGCTATGTAAATAATAAATTACATGCGACACGAGAATTAATATACCGCTAGAAATATAAAGTGGCGTAACGTTGGCTACACTACAGGTTGTTTCGTTGGTTTCGACACAGCTCGCACGGGTACGGGACGGCCAAGAATAGCAAAGAGCACGCGAATCTAGCCGTCCTGTAACTGAGACTGGTGGTAGGCGCCTGACCGCTCCCTTCGTGGTCCGTCAGAACGAATTTTACGTATATTTTTTTCTGGAAAAATACGCGACCCGCGATTAAGTCGTATATGGAGGTAGGAAGTAGAAAACGATTATTTCAGCGTGTCGAGTCACGCAAAGTGAACTGAAGTGAAGTGGCCTCGGCGAAGTGGAGATCCAAAAGCGTAGAGAAGCGCGAGAGAGAGAGAGAGAGAGAGAGAGAGAGAGAGTGTGAAGAAGAGAAAGAAAGAAAGAAGGAGAAAAAGAGACCCGTGCGAAGTGGTTATAAAGTTCTTGAGTGCAGTCGTGCGTGTTTTCGGGCAATGTCTCTCGAAAGCCGTTCCAGCTCAGCCCTATTTAAAAGGGCTGAACAGCTGAAACGCTGGGAACAGTCCGAGACGAATCGTGAACCGGCGCAACCACGTCAGGTCGCACGGAAAATTAAATTCTCTGCCGATTGTGTGTTCCTGGCAGCATGCGCGGCAGGCGACAAGGAGGAGGTCGTACGTTTACTCCAAAAGGGGGCGGATATCAACACCGGAAATGTTGATGGTCTTACAGCGTTACATCAGGTACAATTCATCTGCTACCCCTCTTTTCTACTATTTGTTTATATAGCACAGTTTCCTTCGATACATCGTATCGATAATAACAAATCCGATCGAGTCTTTCCAGTCTCTTGCTTTCTCCCTATACTTTTTCCTCCCCGTGGTAATAATTCTTATCGCAAGATGGCTACTATATCTCTTCAGCTGTCTAATTTAAGTGCGAACGGTCAAGTTTTCTTTCATGTTTGCTATGTCATATTTAATTATAGGAAAAAATACGGGATATGGTTCCGCAACGGAGCATACGCGTCCGCAACTATGTACTCGTTATTCGACTACTATACAACTACTCCCTCTGATAACACCAAACAAAACTGTCCTTCCCCTCTCCACCTACGATTATTGTTTATACATGCAGGGAATGTAGATCGAAAAAACTGAGAGAACGCACGTGCATCTAATTCTTTCATTGATAAATTAAAGTGTGTCTAGCTTGAAGCAACAGATAATGAGTTTTTGGGGTTGTATTAATGGTAAAAATGGTTTCTCAATACTGTTCCTCAATTTTACATTCACTTCTGTTTGGTACCGATGAAATCAACAAATTATTTTGTACGATTATCATGTATGTCTAAATGAATGGTAATATTGGAAAAAGTTTCAAAATTTTATTTCATTTTCTGTAATAAATATCTATATATTAAAGTGAATCACAACATAAGATAAGATACCTAAAATTGATAATATCCAAATGAAAGTACAAAACAGTAATAATGTGAGCTTAATTTTGAAAATAGCTTCAAACGTTTAACAGTATATATTTATGTATCATTATACATAGTATTTCTCACAACCTTATACTTTTGTTAATCAAATAATCTTCTTTAGAATATTTAATTTATCATCTTGCAAAGAAGACAAATTTTGAGGTAATACTTAGCTCTAGTGCTAGAATAGATTGAAGTTAGAACAAAAGCTAAAAATAACACTGCAAAAGATGTCCATTTTAGTAGCGCTCTCAGCATAAAAATGTTGAGTTTGAACATCAATGAAGGATATTTTTAAATACTAAATTATCAAACTCTTGTATATTTATAACAAACCTATGTATTACACAAAAGTTTAATTCAAAAAAACACATTACTTACCAAATTATTAAATCAAGAATAGATATTATTCACTTACTGTAATAGAAATATGTATAAACAAAATACATTGTTTGCCTAAATTTAAATCAACCGGTATAATATATAGTTGAAATTAAAAAAAAGACTCAGAGCTTACAGGAAATAATTCAGTTGAAAAATGAAGGTACCAAAACTTCTAATGAACATTTACAGTACCAGCAAATTAAATTTTATTCATTTATCATTTTCCCTGAATGAATAGTACCATAGTTATGTAATTGCTGAACTTCAAAGCCGAAATCATTCATAAAGCATTAAGGTGTATACTTGGAACGAGTCCTAACATGTTTAAAGAAATGTACATGTATTAATTATGTTGAACAAAATGTATCATATTAGTTACTGTTATTTAAGTGTGATAGTAAGAGGAAGTTTAGGCATTTCATGGATTTGCGAAAATAGAATGTGAAAATACATCAGGCATCAAATGCTATTTATAGTTCTCTGTTAGAAGTCAGAGGCTGCAGCATCTGTATTCTATGTCCGCTGTCTTAAAATGTTATTATACATAATGCCCCCTTTAATCTAAATATGACATAATCGTTTAAATATCCTTTGCATCAATTCATTTTTTTTTACATACCCCAAAGAATAATGTAATTAAATAGCCATAATAATTTTCAATTTATCTATTCCTAGATGTACTAAAACATTTGATTAATATATACCACCAAGATATCACCCAATTTTATTTTATAATACAAACGTTTATGCAAAATCTATAAACATTTTATGTCAATGTATTATTTAATATTTATGCCAATTCTTATGGATCTCTCATTGAATGTGCATATATTATGTTTTATATTACTTAATTATTTTTATAATTTCTATGATTATATTATATCTAAAAGGTGTGGCAATATTTTAATTGTAGGCGTGTATCAATGATGATCTGGATATGGTCGAATTTTTAGTGGAAAAAGGAGCTGATATCAATTGCGGAGATAACGAAGGATGGGCACCCTTGCATGCAACTGCATCCTGCGGATTTATATCGATTGCTAAGTTCGTAATTATTTTAATTTTAATACTGGAAAGTTGGAGGATCATTTCTATACACAAACTATAATTGTAATGTACCAACAAACTTTTTCAATATTTTTAAATGAAAAATTGCATTTTTTTATAGATATTTGATAGAAAAGGGATGTAATTTGGCTGCAGTTAACTATGATGGTCAATTGGCTCTTGATATTGCGGAAAGTGTTGAAATGGAAGATATGCTACAACAACATATTAATAAAGCTGGTTTGTATTTATAATGAGCTTATGTAAAAAGTAAAATTGTAAGCTTTTGTGTAATTATTGCACTAAAGAAGATACATACATTTTGTTTCACAGGCATAGACTGTGAACAAGCGAGAAGCGAAGAAGAAAGGTCAATGTTAAATGATGCTAGAGCGTGGCAATCAGGAGCAACGGGCAAAGATACAATTCATCCAAAATCAGGAGCAACTGCCCTTCATGTTGCTGCTGCTAAAGGCTACGTTGATGTTATGGAGTAAGATCTCCCAGATTTGATTACGATTAATTATAAGGAAGAAAATATTTAATGCGGAATATGAAGTAAAATTATGAATTATTCCGAATTATATCTAGAGCATATATCTTTCAGGATATTAGTGCAAGCTAGATGCGATGTTAATGCCCAAGATTTCGATGGTTGGACACCTTTGCACGCCGCCGCACACTGGGGACAATTAGAAGCCTGTGAACTCTTAGTGGAAAATTTTTGTAATATGGACATTAAGAATTATGCTGTAAGATTACAATTGTTTTCCATTATAAATAACCGAAATTGTCTCTTTCATAATTTCACATTGATAGGATCAAACTGCATTCGACATTGCTGATACAAATATATTGCCAGCCCTAGAAGAATTGAAGACAAAACAACAGCTGTTAATGAAAGATCATCCGCAAATCAATAACAAAAAACAGACTGCTATACCAAAGAAACGGTTTGTACAGTGAATAGTTAATAATTGTATATTAAGAAAAACATTTGTCACATTAATTATTGCATTACAGTGTATCAACAAGTAATGAAAATACTATACCTATGCAAGAGTCCGTCGAAACGTTCGAAGAAGAAACGCCAAATAAAGTTAAAAAGGTCGAACTAGAAATTCAATCTGATAAAGAAGATTCTAGCACCGGAACAAATAGCGATGTTGGTATGTCTTTGCTTTTTTTAAAATTAGTCATCGATGAGTTTGGTAGTTCGCATGTCCACATTCGTGTACATCTTCAAGCCATACAATTTTTATGCTAATCGTGATAAATTTGCAAAATTTCGTATCCCATAAGTATCACTATCTTGGAAAAACACAGTGTTAAAAAGATTAATAATTTTATTGAGAAATATGTAACAGTAATACTAGAGTACTTTGTAATAGAGAAAAGATACACCTGGTATTCCCCAATCGTTTCTTTTCTTTGTTTATCACGTGAAATGAAAAACGTTAATTCACATCATTTTACAAATGACCGGGAACTAGTTATTATAGGCAAGAATATTTTCTTTGAAAAATATATATTACGTTATCTTCGGTTCTGCGAGACTGTTTTACTTACCTTAACAGCAGTTTGTATTTCTTGTAACAATGCTGCATGGACAGAAGCGATACGTGAAACAGATATGGAAGAGAGTGATGGTGAAGGTGAATCTGAGACTAGCTCAGACTCACATTCTTCCACTTACTCCAATCAATCTGATAAGTCTAATGAATCGAACCACTCTCCATGTCTTACAGATGATGGTGAGTTTTGTCTGTAAGACTGTTTTTTATACATTCAAATTTCGTTTCGTTGCATGTATTATAAAACAGTCATTTTTATTATTCCATTTGATAATCAGTATACTAATTTGATAATCTAGTTACAAAGAAATATTCTTTCATTGAAACAAATGCAGTCGCATTCAATTGATTTCCTTAGACTTTAAAAGGAAAAAGTTGCATTGTCTTTGTAATGTACATTACTTTTTAATTACACTTCACAGAAAAGAAAAATAGAGCAAATAGAGAGGAAGCAACCACGCGTAATACTTCGTCTACTATCGATGCTAACAAAGTTCCTAATCAGGTATTACCTATATTATGATTATACAGCAAAATCTCATAAAATCTCGTAAATTTTGACAAATTGGTTGATTTCTTTAGGCTCCAATAATGCCTCCAAAACAACAGACTGATAATAACGAAGAAGGAGTTATACCATCTTGGCGGCGTTCAGGTTCCTTCAGGAATAGGATACAAAATACAGATGCAACGCATACTTTGTCCACAAGTAAGTTTTCCGTAAAATTCTGAAAAATCTACACGGTCCTAGTCTATTATTCATAATTATTGTCCTCTTCTTTATATTTAGGGCTAGAAGAAAAGGACAAAAATATTAAATCGCCAACCATGTCCAACAAACTTAACACAGAGCCGGACGTAGTATTAACCAGGACGCATAGCTTTGAAACGGATGAAAAGTGAGTGAAAAATTTCAACACAGATGATTTTTTCTACAGTGATGTCTCTCGTACAATGACAGTTTAACAGTTTCTTTTGAGTCGCATAAATTTTTTGCTAAGATGTTCACGTTCCATTCATGGCGATCGTTCATAATTCTACATACTTATACTTATGTTTATGGTTTTCTATAGAAAAGTATGCGAGCATTTAACAAGTTACTTGTTTATGTCAAATATCAATGCAGCAGCTTCTGAGCTTTATGCATATAGAAAATTAGCGTAGTTGTATGCATGGCACGGTGCATGTTATGCAGGTTCTATGAGCAGTACTTGGCATTACGAGCTCGCATCAAGGCGTTTTCCTGCCCTACTCTCCATTGCTGCAACGCAGCTACTCCTACTCACACCAATACTACGACCCGCTCTGCATCTCTACGCGAAACCCACAGGTGCGCATGTTTCGTACACGATATGTATATTAAAGCTCTCAGTATAAAATTTCAGTATATGTATACATGTGTAGTTTCTCCTATTATTGCATCAAAGCTTTTGTGTATTTTTATTGCAATATAATTTAGTTTTTACATTGTGATTATTAATGTACGAGGAAAACTTTCTTCGTTCTTTGCTTTTGCTTGGCTTAAATGTTAATTAACAATCTTTGTTTAATTCCAAATATTACGTGTCTCGCACAATTTATTCGAAAACTGTATAACATTAGAGTTAATTCTGATATCGTGAAATTCTGGTACTTAAAATGAAGTCTTTACTTTATTTACTCATATAATTGTCAATTACGATAACACCTATACTTACTGTTCTGACTTTAGAAGAAAAGAAGCAAAATTAAACTTGGAACTATCAAGACTGCCACAGGGAAGCAATACACTTTCACCAACATCTACATCTAAAACAATAGTGTCAAGTACACTGCCAACTACTACAGCTACAGCTACAACAACAACTGCCACAACAACAACAACTACAACAACAAGTCCTATTCCAACAAATCAGATACGCAGGTAAATATTAAGAAAGGGGAACAAAATTATTTTTAACATATTTTTGGTATAGAAAAAGTTGTAGAGAATTTTTTCATAACTAAGTAATTATTCGATTCAGTCTATATATATATATATTTCTATATGTATATCGATAAAAGCTTAAAACATGAGCCTACGAGGTAGAAGAGAGATTTTCATATCTACAAGTATAATTTAGTGTACACAGAAAAGAGACGTACTATTAAGTAAAATCAAAGTATAAGTATACATATTCATTCTTGCATCGCGCAATGTTGTTAATATGGCTGAATAGTGTTCAACCAGTGGAAGCTGCAACTACAAACAATTCAGTAGCAGTTCCTGGAACTCCCACTACACCAGGCGGGAGCAAGCTAAGTCCAGGAAATATCTTCAAGAATTTCTTCAAGTGGGTACTTAATGCTTGACCTGAGAAGATTCTCTTGAAATGTGTGATTTTGAATATTCTATGAAAGCCACACACGACATTAAGTTATTCACAGTGGCATGAAAATATGCTTTTGCGGTGTGATTATTTATTTCAGTTGCATACGTTTATCCTAAAATTATGACTCATCCCAATAACCACTGCCTTGTCTTCGGTAGTAAAAGTAATATGTCTAGATCGAAGACACCGCCATTGAAATATACAAATATAATTTTCTCAGCCACTTAACATCTTTTTTCAACATCTACTATAGCAGATTTCACGGAGTTACCACAAGAATGTTTTGGATCCAAATACACATAAAAATATTACAAATTACTTTTTTTAAACAGAGGAATATTTATACCTTTGACAAACTACTCTCTTTTTACTAATTTTCCAGAAACATGAAGGTTTAGCACGTTTTCGATCCCCAAAGTTCACCTTGTCTGTATGGTACAATATGCTTCTGTTACAGAACAGAGTACTTTAATTTTCTATGTATTCCATTTAGTCTTGTAATATCTATCGTTCCATACATAGATAGATATGATACCAAACAAGAACAACATAATTGTTTTATGTGATATTTGTAAATGCTGCTTGTTAATTATAATTTATAATCATGTTTAATGCTTTTTTCAAATTTATCCATGTTTTATAAAAGATTTTGGAACTCATTTCATTAAACTTACTCATCATAACGCTAACATAATATGTACTGCTTTAATTTAGATCGTTTGTCCCTCCTGTTCGCGATGAGGAAAGTGAAACCCAAAGGAAGGCACACGCAAAGCGAGTAAGGGAAACTCGACGTTCAACGCAAGGAGTGACATTAGATGAAATCAAAAGTGCAGAACAATTAGTGAAGAAGAAGCAACAGAATAATGAAATTCCTACTACAATATCCCCCACGCAGGTAGTTGTGCATCTTGAAGTAATATTATACACATATCGTTTCTTGTGTTCCGAAACATGTTTGAATAATGCTATTAACAAAATCAATCATAACTGTGCGTGCTTTAATTTTCATACTTTTGATACTAAACAAAAATACTAAATTCCTCGATGATAATCAAAGCTTCAGAATTATTTATTTATATTTTTTTTTTTAATAACTCAGCCTGCAACTACTACAAGCAGTGCAACATCGATCACAGCTACAATAACAACAGCAACTCCTACTACTGTGACTGCAAGTAAACCTTCCGAAGAACTTAATTTACCCGAAAGACGGCCTTCATGGCGGTTGAAAGTGGATAATGGAAGCAAGGTTTGTGATAATTTTCTTGGTTGCCCAATTTGACAATAAGCTTCAGCATATATTAACGTTCATTTATTCTTCCTACAAGGATATACATAGTATCTCACTATTTTTGTAATAATAAAGAGATTTTATTATACAGTTCCAGTTAGAAGATGCTAACAACAGAGCTCTACCTAATCCAGATACTACAGCATATATGAGAAGGCCTTCTACAGGTACTAATGTGCCGAGACCATCTTCAGCCCCAGTTGAAACTATTGCAACAAGTAGTGCAGAAACAACGGTAACATTACCACTGAGGCGATCATTGAAACAACCTGAAGATAAAGGTACAAGTGATACACATGAAAAATTACGTATAAACGCATTACTTTAAGCATTTTTACACTAAATCTACTGATATGTTTCAGAACAAGATAAGGAAAATGATAGCAGGAATGCACAAGCAACGCAAGCTGTTATACAAAGGAGGCGAAGGCCTAAGAGGCGATCTACTGGCGTTGTTCACGTTGATATGGACGTCAGTAATAATTAATATTGAAATTTAATTATACACATTTATTGCGCCAGTATCTATTATTCGATTGTATCATGTGCAAGGTTTTCTATGTGCCTGTTTATATTTTTATTTTGAGATAATTTGCATATTAACTCTTTTTTTCTTTGTTTTTTAATATTTCACAGGAAATCGATCCCGAGAAGCAAGATTTAACAGCCGGTGGCGATTGTGACGAACCCAAAATTAATCACAGCGAAGTAAGTCATTCAGTTTTATTTTATTAACTTTCTGAAAGCATGAAAATATCTTCCTGGCCTTTTATACAATTTTTTAAACATAGCATTTTCAAAAAATAAAATAATCTTATTGCGTATTGAATGAAGCAGCAGTGGAAGAAATGGTTTTCTATAATAATCTTGGTATACAATGTACCATATTCATTACAATTTTTTAGTGGATATTTTTATAACAAAATGCTCATTTAACTTATTATTTATATATACATTTGCATTATTAATTTATATACGTACAATGATACGTACGAAATAAAGTTATTTTTATGTTGCATTTCTATTAAATTTAGTAAGCACTATGTATAACTATTATAATATGAACGCAATTTCACGAAGCATAGAAGCTTTGTGTTATTTTTGGGATAGCCTCTGAGAAGATTAACCTCTATTCGAGCATGCTTCGTTAAAAATAGTTTTCCATTTCTTATCCACCTATATCACATTGGGCCACGTATCGAAATCCAATGCACAAATAAAAGTAACCCAATGTTATTGATATTGTAATATAATTATTATGCATAAGTCTGTTATAGCTGTTTGGTCCTCTATCTCATATACAGTGTGCTGAAAAATGCATAATAAGGGTGCATCAAAATTTTCACTGCAATGTAGTTTGTTGTTAATTTGAGATAGAGGAAGGAAGGGGTGAGAAATAGAACGTACATAAAATGAGCCATTCACATTTAAAGCACGAAATCTACTAACCAAACAAAAGAGAAAAGTAAAAAAAAAGTTGGTCATGAACGTGGCCTGACACCACCTAAAAATATTCTATTGACATTTGAAACGATGCGACTCTTTGACATTTAGAGTAGTTAAAAGGGTGTTCATTTATGGTTTGCATGCCATTGAAAACATGTAAATATATATAAAAAAAGGGGGAAGTTTTGAAAAATGGATTTAAACAGAGGACATTATATTATTGTTATAATAAAGTACATTGTGCAGTATAAAAGTTTAAAAACAATATAAATATTAAAATTAATTATTTTAGTTACTTCTATGAACAGTTGTGCATATATTTTCTAATAGTCCCCATATATATAGAAGTATACATAGGTCAAAAAATCCGCATGTGGTGAAACAATTGTAGTTTCATTATTGCAATATTTATTTGAACTATTAATTACAATTATAGAAGTTATAAAATATTTTTATACAGATTTCACAATTTGCGATAAATATATGTAAACGTTTTAAGAATAAAACGTCGAATTATATTAATTCTAAAACATACAACCTTGATATTAGTGTAGGTTTATGTGGCCTATAAATAGTACACCAAACTGGCGCTTTAGAGAAAACTGGCTGATGTCTTAAGTTCCTCCACCCAGTCTACGTCAGTCAAATTTCTGCTGTCATTAGAACTAGATCGTTTATATTTGTGCGCATTGTTTGTAAAGTGATCTAATATTTAAATTTAACACGTTACAAAATCTGCTCTATTCCTTTATAAAATAATATGTAAAACATTGCAGTTAATTTTAAGAAAAAATAAGTTCAGTACAATACAATTTTCGGGGTAATATTTTGTCAGTTTTTGTAAACAATGTCATCCTACAGAAAAAGAACCCAAGGGAAACCGACAACTGCTGCTGGACTAAGAGCTCAGGCATCGGCAAATGGAAGTTCAATTTTTGGAAACAGATCGCGAAGTATTAGCGGATTGTTTCCCTTGAATCATAATAACTATTCAGGGTTATTAGGAATTAATGGAAGTTCTGTTGGATTACCAAACTTTTTAAGTAAAACTACAAAAAATCATGAGTCGTTCAGAAAAAATCCTTATTCGAATTCCACGAGTAGTTTGAATTATCAAAATCCGTATACTACATACGGCGGTACTGCATCTGGTTACGGGAGTATAACTCTACCAATGAATGTGAATTCTTTGCGTTTACCATCTTCTATGAGTTATAATTATTTGAATCTCAATGCGAACAATCACCTTCAAGTTCAAAGAACTGAAAGCCTTAGTAAAACAAAGTCAAAGACGGATCTTCCAATTGGATCAAGAAGTTCTAGTATGCAAAGTTTGGCGAGTTCTGAAGGATACATTGTAAGAACACGTATTTAAGTGTTATGCGGAAGGTTTCGAATATTTTATACAGTTTCGCGCGTTCTATAAAAACAAATTTCATGAAATTATTGTAATCATATTGTTTACATTTTATTTTCTAGAGCGGGAATGATCGGTCAGGAAGATCTAACAGGCTCGGATCTATATCGTCGTTCTCATCAGAAGCACCTTCTATGTCGGTTAGAATAAAGTCAACAACTTCTGAGAATGGTGAACTAGATTATAAAAAATTGTACGAAGAATCTCAAGCAGAAAATGAAAGACTTAAAGAAAAGCTGAGGCGGTCGGATGAACAATTAAAGGAAGCCAGAAATTCATTGGACAAAGCACAAAGTGCTCAAAATAAAACGGTCCTATCCGAAGCCGAAAAGAGGGAAAGGAGAGCAATGGAAAGGAAACTCTCAGAAATGGAAGAAGAATTGAAGGTAAGGACTTCGAAATATTTATCGAATATCCTGGCCATTATTTTATATGTTATTTTTCTTACATATAATTAAATCGATACACACTGTAAGGTAAACAGAGGAATCATATTTCATTTAGCAATTATTTCAATCATCTCGATTTTAATTATTGTGCAGTTATATTCCTCCAAAATAATTTATTATACATTTCTTAGTTAGATTGCACGTTACAATTTTATTTTTTAATTACGTTTTGTGATTGTTATGACTAAATAGACAGAGGAAGGTGCCAGCATTTCTGGAGTGGTTAATTTAGGAAAGATTAAAAAAGAAAGTATACACAGCTTTTAATGCATTGCTTCTTACTTGCCATTTCTTGGTGCTTTTATTTTTAGTATTTATTTTTGTCATTATTATTACTGAATAATCACGCTTATTATTTATGCAGTATAATGATTTTATTTGCCACTTTGGACTATTTTTTCCTTTTAATTTTTTTTCTATACTCTGTGTGGTTACCTATTCTACTGATTAGTATTTGGAAATTGTATTGTTAACATAATAAATGATGTTAGGGTAATAGCATTGTCTGGGAGGGCTTTTACGAAACGAACGAATTTTGGGGCTAATCGTTTCACTGTTTACAGCAATTACAAAAGCTCAAAGCAGAAAATGAGAGATTGAAAGCCGAAAATCGGGCACTTACCCGCGTCGTATCCAAACTCACCAATACTACTAAATAGGTAAAGGATATAATGACAGCATCTGCGTTAACAGTGTACATCGTACCTCTACGTACAACATTAATTAATTGATTGAATACTTACGATTTTTACGTTCTGGTCGCAATATTAAAACTTTGAAACGATGTCGCTCACTGACTTATCTTACATTACTGCTTCGCAAAATGTACCACTTGTAATTGTAATCATTATAATAATTTTGTCTCTTTTAAAAATCTATATCGGCTTATGGTACGAAAATTGAAGGCTTATATACAGGCTGGAGCGTAAACAGTAGTATAGGCTGGCAGGGGATGATAGTGCGTGAAAAAATAAAACGAAAGTTTTATATAACATTTTTCATTTAAATTTTTTCGAGGCTTCGTTTTAGAGAAAATCCCGTTATTTATATAATGCCCGTTATTTACTTTATGAAAAAAATCAAAGCTTTTTTATATTTCGAAAACTACAAAAACTAAGAAAAAGTGGTCGAAATAAAAATTATTTCGTTTCTTAAGATCTATAAATCTTCGTGAACTATTTTTTTATAAAAATATTTGTGTTCGAAAATTGAAATAATCAAACTTCAACATCAATTTTATCAAAAACGGAGCATCCGATAGAAAAATCTTACATCTAATTTTGTTCCTTTTTTTTCACGTAGAATCATCCCCGCCCGGTTGTACTACGGTTTATGACCCACCCTGCATATATTAATGTTCTTTAATGGAAATCTACTAATGACACTTACAAATTTATAACGTGTATTTCTATCAGTTTCTATACGTATCTTGCATTTTATTTTATACCTAGAAAATATTGCTTAATAAATGTCTCGAATATCTTATTTTTTACTCATTGTCAGTAATTTTTACGAATATAAATATTTCTCTACTAGATCAAGAATGAAAAACGCAGTCTGTCTTCTGTTTTGTTTGTAACAGTTGTTTTCATCGATAAAATTAATCATTGTAAGAGGTGGTTCTTAATCGGATCTCGTATGTCGTATGTAACAATGCTTCATAATCTATGAAGTTATGAAATGCTAATAATAATGTCATAAACATATGTTGCAATGTACAGTTACTCTTGCAGAATTCGAATTATTTTACAAGTATCATTCGAAATTTTTAGTACAAGTACAAATCAATTTTCAATCCAAATATATTCTGCAAATTTTGGAGTACTATTCCCTATTTTCGTAAAACAGATAGACTAAAAATTATTTTCTATCATTGTATACCTTTTCCTAAGAAAGCATGTTTGATATAGAATCACACTTGCCACCACTCATTTCTTTGACATTCACATTTTAATGCCCGATTTACATCATTCATATCACTCTTCATTTACTGTATGGTAGTAATTTTATATTGTCTGAGTTTGTGAGATGCATGAAAATATCAGATAATTACAATATAACACTTCGTAAAAAGATAATATGAAAATGAATTACCCATATAAATCGTAATTTTATCGAAAATTTCACAAATGATCTCGCAAGAAGAAGCATATATACCACAAATAAAAATACTTAGGGCTACGTCAATTTTTTGTTTTTATTATTTATTTATGCACATAGTATTGCTACAATACAAAATATGCAAATAACACTCTACTGAGAACGCAATTACATAAAGTCCAGAACAGGTTAAAGAAAATTATTGAAGTATATTTTGGTATTTTAATTTCGTTATATTTTATGTATATAACTACCTGCTTATTACTCTTTGTTGCTCCTTCAGTTTTGATGCACCTAATTGTTACATGGCCTTAATTTTAATCATTTTAGTTACAACAATATTTGCTTGTTATCTCCCTTCCATTTTTCTTTACATTATTCTTCGTCTTTTGTAAGCAATTATTTAGATCCGCTCTGTAATGGCAGTGCCTTTGTATTTCGTTCTTTTCTTCTTCCTTTTTTTCTTTTTTTATCGGCCTTTCTCATGAAAAGTTCAGTAAAATAATGTATTTTTACATTCTTCTTTTCTAGGTGATGGACCAATTGAAATGTGAAAACCAGAGGCTAAAAGATGAAAACGGTGCCTTGATCAGAGTAATCAGCAAATTATCCAAATAACTTCAATGGTCTTAAAAAAGAAGGCTGTATAGCGTTTCTTATGTTGCATTATAATTGCATTGAATGAATTGTTTTAGCTATAAAGTATCATGATCATTAATTGCTAGTATTCTTACTATGTATATTACATCATCGCATTATTGATGAATTTATTCTAAATGCTAGTAATTTAATTTATTATCAAACAAATTACTCGCGTGGCTGTGCCAAGAGCGAAGAGAGACATTGCTCCTATTCTTAGAATTGTGAATAGTTGACTATGAAAAATCTAGAATTTTTACTTCCTCACATTTAACTCTTCCACACGAAGATAAATTTCATGGTTCATTTTAGAGCCGGCGCTTTATAAAGCAAAGATGTACTTCGTTTAAATTGATGAAAAAGGAAATGTTCTTTATGACAATTTTTTTAAGAACTCACGTTATTAATGTTGACTCTTTATAAGGACATCTTGTAAATATGTAATAGATAAATAATAACGTGGCATTTTAGAGTTAAATAAGAAAAGTTTTTTACTTTCAAAAAGAAAAGCACACCAGAAAAATATATATCAAATTTACTGTATAAACTTATTTCCATAATTGTAATGCAAGCGAAAACATTCGTAGAGTATTGCAAAATTAAAAGTAGAACAATAAAAAGAAGTGTAACTACGAAGATAATTTTCATGCTATTCAAGTGGCCTTTCCTGGAAGACTGCAATTTACAATCCTTCCATCATTGCCAATTTTTCAGAAAACAAAAAATTCATGCATTAATTAATGTATGTTTTAATATTATTTTGCAATTCATTGTTAATAAAGTATAATTCGGGCAACTGATATAATATAGTTTCTAATAACTGGTGTCAATGATGGACACTTAATAACTAATTGAAATGTATTCGGTTGCAAAAAGAATTTCTTACTTTTTAGATAGAAATATTTGTAATGAAATTTTAATTTTGATAAAAATTATAAATTTATAGGTAATGAAGAAAAAAACAAATGACAATGTATGGGTGACATGTTTTTAATAATGTTATTGTAAAGAATTGTACAAAGATAAGTTGAAATAATTATTTCGTAATGATGTTTGTTACAAAATAACGATTCTGCGTAAAACTGTTTAGTATATAGAGATACCTTCATTGTATTGTATGATAACTATGTGCTTATTGTATTTGAGAAATGTTTTGGTGAAATTAGCATCACGGTATACAATGCTCGTTATTGTGTAAATATAAACAAAGATCCATTTGTACAATTTGTGATGAGCAGTCCAATCTTTATCAAATATTTGTATGCTTTATTAAAAAAAAATTTTAATTATGTGCTCTGGTTTTATCTTAATTTTTATGTTAAGTGAAAGTATATTGCTTAAGCAATGCTAATCATTCTTTGATTTTCATTACGATTTACGTAAACTTTTGCCTATGTTTCCATTACTAATTCTAGATTGATGTACCATCGTAATATTATTTGGTGTTTCGAATGAATTATGTGAAATGAATGAATATTTACAAATTTATGTACATGATAAAGATTGTTTCTGTTATTATACTTTGTGCGATTGTAATGAACGTGTCCCACCCTCAAGTATCACGTAGATGAAAGTCACTAAATGTGGTCTGACGTTTTTGTGAAATATTTTATAACATAATTAACATTGTTAAAAATAAAATTTGTGCTGGTCCAAACTAAATTTTGAAGTTACGTAGGAGACTGATAGTCTCCAATTTGTTAAGCGGGAGATATTTATTTCTCATTTGGTTTTATATTTGTGACTGCAATTTATAAAAAAATAAATGCTAGAAAATTTGCTTATATTTTTTGTATAATGTTTTTCAATGTGGTAATATGTAAATATATTTACAAAATAGGTACACTCAACTATTTATAAAACTATTATTACTTAAAATACTTATACTAAAAAAAAAAGCATTAAAATATTTTGAAACTAACTCAGTAATCTTGTCATAATTTTCGAAGCTTGTGCCATATCTGCACAACCATTTGTTGCTTTAACTAATTCATGTAGAAGTTTCTTAAATATTTTCTTGCGCCCTTCCCTGTACTTCTTCACCAGTTTTGGATTTTTTGTAAGTACTTCCGAGCATAGTATTTCTAATTCTTTTTCGTCGGATATTGCAAACCAATTCTTTTCTTCAACAATCTGTATATCGTAGGGAATGAAACATTAATTAATGTGTCAAGAAATAGAACAATTTAAATACTTTTTGAATCATTATTTTTACCTGTTTTGGCATTTTATTTCGTTCATACAATAATTCATTTAATAACATTTTCAGTATCGACTGATTTATTACTTTACTTTGCCATAAGTCTATTAATTCCTCGATGTACTCCCGATTATCGGCACTGAAAATTCATTCACGTGAATATATTTTTATTAACTTGTTATAAAATAAACTTACCAAAATGAAAGGTTTAAACTATTAGTATCTATGAAGGCCAAAACTTCAGAAATAAGAATTTGAGCTACCAATTGTGGTTCGCGGTGTTTTCCAGTTCTTAATATTTCGGAGAATAGTTTAAATAATTCCAAATCACTCTAAAAGTAATAATTAATTAAAACATCATTTACATTTTATTAGTTTCAAATGTAAACTTACAGTCATTGACAGATACATATGTGATGTAAGACCACGGTCCTGTAGCGTTTGACGAATTTCCTCTGGTAATTTCGGTAATTGCTTTCTCAAAGATGGAACGTCAATCAGATTGCATTTATTTTCTATATTTTCATTAACATGTAAATGCAAAGGAGGTAAATTCGTTTCAGGCATAAAACGATAATCCTAAAAAAAACGAATAACCCTGTTAATTTTAATAAATAGGCAATATATTATACAATATAAGCTATTATGAGAATTGAGTGAATTAATCGATTATTACAGTTTTGGATTACGTTACATGCTTTTCTTCTTTCTCGCGCATAACGAGCGTTTTTTTGCACACTGGATTCCATGCACGAGTTTCATTAATAATATGCCCTCCATCATCCAGAATGGCGATTTGTCTATTTATTTCGTACTGTATAGCATGATTAATAGCACTTATACTGCCGATATTTTTTAATTCTGTACGTGTGCCTAGGTGCTCGTCCTGTTTGCTTACAGAAACATTAGCGTCAACGCGCAAGGCCCCTTCTGTTAATTAAATTCGTATTCTAATTTATCGCTGCTGATTATTTATAACGAGATATTTTAAGAATCGAACAACCTTCCATTTTGCACGAACATGTGCCTAGTAATTCCAAAATAAAACATAGTTCCTTTACAAGGGCAGACGCCTCTTCCCCGCTAGATAAATCTGGCTCGAAAACCAATTCCATCAAAGGCAGTCCAGCACGATTAAGATCAATTAAACTTCTGTTGTAAATTAAACGAAATTACATTTAACCGATTTATTGTGTGAATTGGAAAAAGGAGATATCAATACCTCCCAAGTTGTTCATTATGGAGACTTCTGCCACTGTCTTGTTCCAGCTGTAGTTGTTTAAGTTTCGACACCTTTGTATATGGCTGTGCGTGTACACCTGATTTAAATACAGTGAATTTCACTTTTCCATTAACAGCTAAAGGATTTTTTTGTTGTGTAATTTGAAATCCTGCCTGTACAAAACAAACGATTATTAGAATGTATGCAATGCATGCTCATACAAAGTACTCTTGGAATATACTCTTGAATTCCAAAATTATATATGAAATAATAAAACATTACTATAGGGTGAACAATATATTTACAGGTAAATCAGGATAAAAATAGTGTTTCCTCTCAAACATTGAGACATCATTCACATCGCAAGATAGAGCCAAAGCTGTTAACACTCCGGCTTCTACGCATTTCTGGTTTAAAACCTGCAGAAATAGAGCGATATAGAAATGTATTCAATTATTTCTATCAATGTGAAAATGATACTTTACCGGCATCGTTCCAGGTATGGCACAATCAAACAATGAAACACACGAATTAATTGGACTATTAAAATTTGTAGACGCTGCAGAAAATAATTTTGATTTAGTAGAAATTTGTGCATGTATTTCCAAACCTATCGTAGGCTTCCACGACGCCCTATACAAAAATATTTAATTATGTTACGTATTAACTTTTGATCTGGGATACATTGTATATAATATATATACTGATCGATATTAATTTGTTTAATATACTTACACATTTGTGGACGCAAATCTTACACAACATCTTTCACATATATTTTTACAATAACCTTTTATCAAGGTACCGCTTCTTCTATGTAGAAACATTTTTAGACATTTGCTGCATAAATAAAAGAATTATATATCTACAATAAACCAAATAATTCTACGAAATGAAGTAATGTAATACGAAGTTTAAGTAATACGTACTTATCAATTTTTTTCATTACATTATTTACGTTTATTGTATTTTTTATACTACGTAAATGTTGGTTAAAAATTGATAGAAGATTTAAGGTAAGATATTGTTACGAAAATAGATTTGAAAAAATAGTTCATAAGTATTAGCTTGTAAATTTACAAGCTAATCCAGAATGTTGGGTTTCGAGGTGCAGAAAGCTGCTTGAAAAGCCGCAAACGCGAGATGGCGCCACATGTCCGGTTATCGACTGTCTTTGGGCACTAGCGCCCCAGTACCATTTCCATGTCACTTACAACGTTATTAACAGATTATAAAATAATAAGCGATGTTAATTATGAGCATATAATTTATAAGCGTCTACGTACAAACGCTATAAATTTTAAGGTGTGAAAATAAAAAAATCAGTGGAATTCCGTTCATTGAAGATTTATTTAAATTAAATAATGGAGATACGAATTATAAAAATGTTGCAATTTAAACTTACAAGCTAATACGAATTATTTTTTTAAATCTATTTAGAAAACATCTTACAACTAAATCTTTATCAATTTTACAATAACATTTATGTAATATCAAAAGCTCAATAAGCACAAATAATCTACTATTGACAAGACATCTTTGATTTTACTTTCGTAATTTTTTTTTAAAAGTGCCACTGCCTTTTGTTTAAACATTAATATATATCATTTTACATAAGTATAATTATCTTTCATCATCCTATATTACATTTTCAAAAATTCTTATAATCACGTATCGTAATTATTTACTTTATTGACACGAAAATGTTTTTCAAATTTGCCGCAACTCAATTTGATACTCCGTTATTAATCTATAGATGTGGTACGTAACTAAGTGTGTACATGCATGCACCGTCAGTCATTTTTTACTATTGAGTACAGGCATAGTACACGCAACCAGGTCTCGAAGATATAAATTTATATGCTACCACGGTGTCCGCATTTTATCCCGTTTGCGAACGTAGTTTGCCCTTTTATTATTAAATAAGAAACAAGTTGTTTAGGTGACGAACAGTTTAAAATATTCCTTAAATATGGATGGCCCTTTGCCGCATATTCTAGAAAGCGCGGATTGTGGTAGTTCAGCAAAACCGAAAGACAGGTTAGTTACACTTCTCGACCAAATTGAAGTACATGTAGAACAATTGAGGAAAGATGCTTGGAGACTCGAGGAAGAAAGAGATACACTATTGACTACTTTAGACACGCTTAGGAACAATGAAATCTTGAGCGGATTAGAAGAAAGTAAGTGTTTCGCCTATTTTTTAAATGCATGATCAGCTTTAATGTATCCAGAAACGTCATCAACAATGGCTTTTAACTATTTGCAAATAGTTTCTTTTATAATAACTAAACGTTACTATTTGATATCTTCGACATGACGTGAAATGATTGTGTTCAATCGATTATAATATTCGTAATCTTCATATATTTAATTACATATATGTTCCCTTAAACGTAACCTAAGAAGGAAGACCACACATCAAAGTTACAATTTATTTGTTAAAATAGCTGACAAGGATGATGTGCTAAGGTATGCAGAAAGACTGTCGTTGAGATGTCTGACAGTCGATGTTTTGGTGAAAATTCAACGAGACCATATTCAACAAGAAGCGCTACATCAGGTATAATCATTTCTATTCATGCTATTGCTTCTTAATTAAAATTATTTCCTTTTACTAGATTTATTGTAACTAGACGATAGATCATTTAATGCAGTTTTTAACATATGAATAAATTGCTTTGCTTAGGTAAATGATCTGATCGATAGTCTTGTTATTGGACTCCGGGATGATCCAGCTGGTACTAAACAACGTTGTGCATCTTTTATGAACGCTTGTAGCTCACATGCTCTAGGTCATTCTGATAAGAATTTTGAAATGGCCATTCTTGGATGTACTATGGACGACCAGAAACGGATCAAGAAAAGGCTGCAAGGGTTATTGGATTATATTGATAAAATGCACACAATTCAATTACTGTGAAGGTTCGTTTGGATTAATGGATTTTATGAGAAAACAGATAAGTTATTCCGTAAATGAGCAAATGATTTGTTCGTACTGTTCTGAAAGAGGTTTGAGATAACTCAAAGTTATTAAAGCAGGGTGCTTGATAATTCAATGGTATTGTTTATAGTATATGTAGAGATAGTTTCATGTGAGTGAGTTTTCCCTGCATATACTGTTTCCATGCCTAGCCATTGCGCAAATAAGCTTCTATGCACTTTACATTTGTATTAGCGCATTAAATATAGTAGGAAGTAATGATAAAATTCCTTTGATATGCAACAAATGCCCATGTACTTATTTTAGAGATTCTAAGAATTTAAGTTCGTACGTACTTGAAATCAATAATTACGATAAGTAAGTGATAAAGCTATGTTAACGATTATCACGCTATGAAAAATCGACAAACATTTGCCGTGGAGCAAATAGGCGAAGTAAATGTGTTCAGAGCATAATATTTTATCTTGGCTAATCTTTGTCAGTTTCTCCACTAGTAAATCAGAACAAGCATTCAGTCATTCTTGTTTTATGAAAGAAAAGGTCGAAACGTATATATATATTAGAAACCTATTCAAAATTTGATCTTTGTGTGGATATCATGACTGCTGGTTAGTCATTATAATATGCTTAGAGTATAATAACTTGTCCATTCTATTAACTACTTAACGTAAATAGTGCTTCCTACTGTTAAAGTATGTTAACAAAAATTCTAATTACGTTAATAACGTGGCTTTGTGCTGTTCGTATTTTAATTATTGAGAATTGTAATATAACTTCACGATAGTATTCGAAATTGAACTATCGTATTTACTATAGAATTTATATTTTTCTGCATATTGCACTTATTATAAAATGAATGACGATTCTATGTACAGCCTGGCTCAATTTCCAAAAATTGTTAATTTATGTAAAAGCTACATATTTTTTTATTTTATATTATTTACGTAACTACTTTATTGTTAAACAAAAAGTATTAATACTTATTATATGCTAGTTTACTACCAGGTTATTTTACTCATATAATCATTATTCACTCTTTTTATAGTTTTAATTTCAATATTCTTTATGATCGAGGCACCGTTTGAGTTTTAATATAAACTAGAAGTACCGAACTATTGTACAGTTATAATAAAAATATTTATGTATGAATTTAATTTCTTCTGAAATTTACTAAATTACATAAAGAAACTATAACAAGTGAAATGAAACACATATTGAAACAAGAAAGTTTATTAAAGTATACATGGTATACTTATAGACAGCATTTGTAACGCTTTTATTCAGCTTTCTTTTATTTTGTTTAAGTGTTAATTAATGTTACTTATTTAAAACACGCAACTCTTTATTTTTAATTATTTTTTTTGTCGTTATTAATCACAAAGTCTGTTTTTGTTTTTGACAATATATTTTCTCTCTTATAAACTAGAATATTTGGTTAATCATTAAGACAATATTTGTTTACAGATAAATTAATATCTACGATACTTTCTAAAAATTTCAAACCGTGCAACAAAATTTTAGTTTTCAAATCTTATTTTATTTCTAGAAGTTGCCACATTAAGTATATCATTTTGCATTATTTATCTCCTTTAACGTTCATATCTGATACATACAAGTAACATATTTACAAACACGTAAAAAACATTACGCTTTTACACATAAATATAAAAAAAGTACTAAAAGGAATAGTAACAAATACATCGCACACTAAATATTAGAAACAATTAAATGCTCCAAAATGAAATATCTAATGTATATACACAGGGTATTTACCATAGTGGTTTCTTTGCATTTGGAAATATTCACGATATTCGATAAATAGAACGCTTTACTATTCCATGATCATAATATTGTTACATTACTTTTTTCCTCATGTAAGTGAACGGAATATTCGATTACATATAGATTGAGCTTCATCATATGCAGGATATTCAACGGAAAATGCGTATCGAATATATCATGAGTGATCGAATTAATTTTTTTTTTCCATTACGCAATTGATACTATACGTTTTGCCTACCATAACAATACGTTTTCGTATGAATCAGTTGAAACTATCGTACAATAGCTATTTATATTTTTATAAATACGTATATATCAGTCTGTACATGGTTGGAGTATTCGTTACATATCCACGCAAAGACTAAAGTAGCCTACAAACGTTCTTTACAAAATTCCTTTTCTTGTGATTCTTTGTTTTGGCTCCTGGCCGTAAAACTATGGTACCATTCCCTGTACTCCGACCACATGTGGATCCGTTCGGACTAAATGCACCTGTAATACAGATACATACATATATATTTTCATAAACTGAAAACTTTGCAATCCGAAATTAGTGGTAGCTAGTTGTATCTGAAATTATAGTACAACTTCTTTTCACACTCCATTTCGTTTTCGCATTGGAGTGTTATTATAAATAGATGTACGGAACGAGTAATTTTACATGCAGTAATTATAGTACATTATTAACTCTGTACATGCCGTATATGCTGTGAACAATTGAGCCGTTACTTGTACAATCTGTTAATGAATAAATTCGTTATATTCGATGAATTACCAAGAACATGAATTTTTTTTCGTTTTCTATTATTTCCATTCTAAATAACAAGAATCAATTATGCCGTGTATATGATTCCAATCGCCACGTTCTCACATTTTTACCGCGAGTGTCCTGTGAAACGATTTAGAAATTATCCGCTAAACATTATTACGGACGAATTGTGATTCTTTCTTTCATCCAACGCGAAAGTAAATCATTTCGGTTGTCATATCACGTTTTTCATGCCGCGTAATTAAATCACTACTACATAAGAGTGCCCGTATAAATTTCCGACTCTAATTCGTGCGTAATTCGATGTTAAGTTCATTCAATCTTCGTTTCATCAGAACCAATTTATTTCAAAACGTTTTCCCGCACAGCGCGGCGCTATCAATTCGCAACGCGAAAATCTTCATTCTTTGGGCAACGTCCGGCGGCACGTGATAAGTATTATGCGGACTACTATGTACGTATGAATTACGTACGTATACACTCGCATGTTCAGTCTAGAATCAAGATCGATGCTTGCAGTCACGCGATCTGGAGATGTATTTGCACCCGGCAATAATGCGTCTACAGTTCTCGACGCGAAGCCAATATAATTGACCATTCATTTCCAACAATTTCTACATATTCTCAGAATAAACAGAATCAATATACAATTTCTGAAGCATTCGATTTTTATCCTATATAGGAATAAGAAAGGTTTATATACTTCGTCGTCTATAATAGCGACCAGGGTAGACCATCTATTGGATCTGGGCCAACGTTCAACCCTCTCTTTGTATTGTCATCTCGGTCTCCGACAACTTCTTCGAGAACTTAAAGTTAGAAAACGAAAAGGAGAAAACGCGACACGAGATATACGAAAAAATCATCTACATTCGAATTCGACCTGATACATCTGTCTCCTCACGAACTTAGAACGTGATGGCGATATATTTAAAGATGAGCCAGCAGGATCAACGCAAACCGCAACTACAAGTGTGCGTATCCGGTACAGATGATACATTATGCATTTTCTCAAGGAGTTTCCAAGAAAGCGCACTGTTCTTCTCACATGGCCATTACCGGTTAAACAACTGGTCAGTCTGTGTATCGGATCGGTAATGTGTGTATCGATACCGCTCCATTGTTCTCCACGTTCGTCAATGATCACGATTCGATATGAACCCACGTTCGGTGAAAATTTTTTAATTTTCATAAAATAGTACATTACTATAATAGGAATTGATGAATGAAAGCATTAGCATTGAGTAATCACTCGACATCACTTTGGATTCCCTCAAATGGAATCAACATTGCCCATTTTTTTTTCTATTCTGTGTATACATATAATTAAAGTATCATAATGAGACTTTGCTACATAATGATTCTTACCGTGAAACAACCTGTAATACACGGTGGAACAAAAACGATAATGCGATTGCTAACCGCATTCAGAACTCTCACGCACAAATCACATTGGCATGAAGCAATATAGATAAAAAGGATATACTCACTTATTACAGAAGGAGATCTAGGACCGACAGAGTATAATCTAAGATCGTCCTGATAATCGTCGTCGCAGCGTCGCATCTCGTGGAGACATCGTGACGCCAAATGCCGGAAGACGCTCATGACTCCAACGTCCTCTTTCACGGACGTTCTTAGAAGCTTACAGCCTAGAGCGCGACCAAGTCTCTCAGCTTCGTCCCTAAAACAATGCTATGCTCGAGATTATTCGAAATTGCGGCGCTAATTAAGCAAACTAGGCGTTACGCTTACGGATCAATGACGCACTGATCAACGAGGTCCATCTTGTTTTGTACAAGAACCGTGGGAATTTCACCGCACTCATTTTCCACCTGCAAAGCAAAACAGCCGGTTGCTTTTATCAGTATGCGAACCGGGAGTCAAAGTCTTTTTTTTCTTAATTAACGCGAACAAAGTAGTTGCCGTACGTGAGGATTTTTTCGTACGTTCAATGAACAATCGTTAGATTAATCGAGTGTTAAGGAAATTATTAGTTTTCGATCGACACGATACGTTTAAAAGATATGGACAGAAAAACCTTGCTTCAAAATAGAATACGATTCACAGTGACAATTATTCGAGCCGATTTGTACCTGTCCAAGGCACAGTTACACCTTTCTCGACTGTATTTCTCTGCAGGGCAAGGAAAAAGCGAACATACAAGTTTCTGCGAAGGAATTCGAGAGCGTGACCGATGATCTTGAACGATGATCGGTATCATCGTCGGCTAACATGTTTTTCTTTATCGTACCTCTTATGAATTATTACGTTAATAGACAGATTGGCATTATTATTATTAATCGTGAACATAATCTTACGCTACCCTGGTGTATTTATTATACGGTAAATATACTTTGAAACGCATAATTAAATTTCTCTTAAAGCCTTTTTTTATCGCTGCTTTTTATATCACAGTGCTAATAAACTTTCAGATATTCGCGTCGCTGAAATTCTCGATTTTTTGTTTTCGTTCAATGTGTACGCATTAAGGAGTGGTCATTAAGGAACGCCGTATATAAAACTACGATCCTGTAAGGGTGTACTTTTAAGGCATCACCGGCGGTACTTACACTACACAATCCCGTACACTCTCCTTTATACTCGTTTTACGCGACGGCAGAGAAAAACAGGAAAGTGTATCGACGGGAGATTCCGTTTTTCTGCACCAGATTAAAACTGAACCCGTTCGAAGGATTTTGTGCGTTTGAAGCTTTAATCTCTGCCAGGTATAACGATCAAAGCAACATTAATCACTGTCTTCGATTATTCCATCTCCCAAACGATTCAAGTCTACATACACAAGTGTTATTGAAAAGTTTCGTAACGTTTACCTATATCATACATTCCTAACACGAATTCCCCCTTACATCTACCGACGTCAATAAACAACATAGACCTGTCGAACTCGTCATACAGACCAGCAAATGAATTGGCCACCGAATTAAAACGTCAGCAATTCTATTCTCAAGTACATTACGATTCCCCTTGACGGCCCTTCTACGAAACAACATATTTACAAAACGATCTAAGGCCGTGTGCCGGTATGCACATGCATAGAAGCGTTCGGTCGTGAAGCGACTTAAAATCAGCCCCTGTGCTTTAATGGCACCTTTTCACTTTCACATTCCACCATTCGTCGTGACTACCTACGGAAACGTGCTTGCACCGGTTCAGCACCGTGTGTATGTCTCGTGTGCACGATTCGTACCTTCAGCTTCCACGAAGGAATGGCGTCGAAGGAATCTCTGTCTGTCGCTGAATAAGCGAGGACGCAGGCATGGGCGCCGCGATAATAAGCCGCGGTGATTGCGTCGAATTCCTCCTGACCAGCAGTATCCCACAGCATCAGTCTTACGTCCTCGCCGTCTACCCTGTACAATAAGACGAGGCCGTTTAGAAAATTTCTAGGAAGACGGTGAAAAGTGAACGGCCACAGTACTCCCGGTAATTGTTTTACGCTGGTTTGAGTACGTTTTAGTCCTGCGTCCATTTGTGAGCGTATGCGAGCCCCGTGAACCCTAGTTCGTGAGGGGTCACTGGGTAAGGTAATTTATGACGCGTTCGAGCTTTTGAAAACGCACTGAAACAGTCTTGTTTGGCAAGTAGGCGCCGTGGCGACCAAATGATTAACGCGTAATGGCCCCTACGGTCGTTTGACAATTCCGCTCGGTAGATCGTTCGTGAATATGTATACCCTAAGCACAATTCGGTGACTAATAAATGTTCAGTGCTGTGATATTTTGTAGCGTGAATTGTATATTTCGTTTGGTTCGCCCATGTGTCCTTGTTAACGAAAATGCTTCCACCGTACCGGTTGTTCCCTTCGTGATGAAGGAGTATCGGGGGAGCAAATACGAGATTGTATGTTCCAGATAATGGTAACTAAGAACGAACGGTATAATTAAGTGGTGTAATGCGTGCACGCATTTTTTCTGTTTCTTATTGTATCACCGAATTGGTCGGTCCGAGCGTAGATCGTTATAAAATCACGCGATCGAGGACGTGCACGAAACGTTCGATCGTAAAATGTTTCTCGGTCAACGAATGCGTGTATGTGCAAACGAAATAAAATCAGATGGAAGCCTGTTGTCACAAAGGTCGCTGGGTAGTAGCGGTACAATGTGTTTCAAATAGCGATGCATACATACGCGTGAATTTGTGCAGCCATTTGTTGTCTTCCTTTTCTTAGAAAAGGAGAAACGCTAAATTGTTAGCATACTTAAGTTGACGGAATCGCATCGATGCTTGCAAATTGTTAATCCCTCGAAGCACCGTTTGACTTTAGTCCCTCGATCTACTTAACGAGCGTAAAAAAGGGAGAAGAGAAAACTTGGCCGCGTTTCTCCCAAATGATCCCATAAGTTTGCACGAGATCAACCATCGCCGTATTCCGTTATACGATTTAACGAGTTCATTCGGATCCTCATTCAGTAATCGAAACGTGTACAGTTACAGTGCTTGCATTGCTGTGAACAAGGAGCAATGATTTAATACTGAAATATTTTACAAATAATATTTTCCACGAAGTATTTCACCGATTGCTTAGTAATTGCGCTGTATGTACTTCATTGTAGCCGGCTTCTTTTTTTCAATACCTCGTTGCCGATCAGCTAATTTTTCCAACTGCTTTTTATTTTCGAGAGTTAGCTGGCGGAAAGGTGGTGCAAAAACAGGGTTCCCTTCTTCTTAAAAAGGCGACCGCGATTATCGTGGGGCAAAAGTGCATCAGGAAGTATCCCACGATTGCTCATGTCGAGACGAGGCACGCTTATTTCTCAGGGACGAGAGAAGAAACGTTCGTGTCTAGAGAAAAACTTCGTCAGATATTTTTACATATGTATCTGCGGAAAATAATTGACACCTAAAACGGAACGAACGCGGTATGTCTCACTTGATCGCTGTTTAATCCACGAAGAATATACTGCGAAATTTCTTTTTTGTATGGCCGCGACGTCGTAAACTCGGCAATTTTACGTTTAAACGATGCATACAGGCGAAGGAGAAGAAAAAGAAGAAGAAAAAAGACATTGTGTAGGATATTATAGAGATGGCGCGGTAAAGTGGGAGTAGCTTTTCCTTAATTAGCAATCGAAGGATTAATGGTGTACACTTGTATGCGCCGTAAATTTAATTGAACAGATCTAATAACGGGGGTTTTATTAGGTACTTTGCTTTACGATCCAGGCGGAGTTAAACATCGATTTAAAAATATCGAGCTGCTGTTCGCCGGTCTCCCAGAAAATGATAAAACGATGACGAAGAGCAGAACGTCCCCTGTGGAACGTAATTAACTCGGTGAGCGTATACGCACTGAGCAGAATACGCCTATTATACATTCTTCTTTAACACAGTCTTTAATTATCGACCGACGGCTTACAACTCCTTATCCTCCTATACCTTTAGCAGCGTAAAACGATTTTTTACCTCCCGGATATTAGTATTCCCACCATCCGTGAGATATTTTTTCGATGGAAGAGAGAACGCGAAAATCCGATGCATAGAATAGCGAGGTTTAAAACTTTCGGCAATAATCTTTTTATTCCAACTGTGCTGTAATTAATTCGAGGATCGAGCAGCCAATGATCGCTTCAAAGTTTTTTCGATAATTTACTTGGATAAATAAATGTATTTAACCTTCGACTGGACGAAGTAAGTACGACAGGCTCTCATCATGTGTTTTACGTATATACGAACAATGTTTCATGCAAGCAAAGGGATCATGTGAATATCGTAAAAAGTATTTTCTCATCGAGGCCAGCAAGATTGGGTAAAAAAATTATTTTATCAGAACAAGTTTGCATCGCATTTAACGCGTCTACTCAAATTTCTGAAACTCGTCGAACGATCGATATTGTGCTACTTTCGAGATCGTAAGTACAGGATCGTTTAATCAACATTGTTAATCACAATAACCTATCACTTCGTACATATTATTGGCATACTATCGAAATTTTTATGTTCGTTTTTTTTTCTTTACTTACTCTATCTCCCGCTCTAAAAAATCAACGCCAATCGTCTTTTTGTAGTCCCTCGTGTAGGTGCCTTTGCAAAATCTTTGGATCATCGATGATTTCCCCACAGCTCCGTTACCGACTATCACCACCTGTAAATAAACATTTGTCAATATATGTACATACTTATTCCACAACTGGATCGATCAGAAGAGTCGGGTCACCGATTTCGATAAATCGGTGCATTGTGAATAATGGATTAACACTTTTCATCATTATACCGTGTACATGTGCGCGATCATCTGGAAGGTGGACTTTCTAAAGCCTGTAGGTCGAGACGAGCAAGAAAAGGATCCTGCAGTTAATTTCTCGTGCAACTTTCTTACACGACGATTATAAAACGATTGAATAGAAGTTTCAACCTTTTGCACAATCAATAGCACCATTTTTTCAAACATCAACAAAAGGATAAAACTGACACAGTGGCAGCTGTAGTAATAATAAGAAAAACTGATAACACTAGCAACAATAATAATGCTAACATTAACGGAACTGATACTAATGAATAATGGTACTAGCAGCCGAAATATAACTTGAACGTTATGCACCTGTGAAAATTGATATGCAGAACGGAACCGCAATTGCACGAACATGATTCGCCCGTTGCTTCCTACAATATTTGATCGTATCGTATTGAACAATTTCATGCTTATTGTTCCCAAGATAGCAATTTTTTTTTATCGACGCGATCAAACTCTAATTCTAGCGTACAAGAAGAAAATGAAAAATGCTTGAACATGCATACGAAGAAAGCGATCGATAAGAACGTCATAAGGAAGCGTCGCATTTCAATCCAACATGGTAAGACACGCATCCGTGATGTTGTCGGACATTAACATTTATTATACAAGACATATAAAATTGCTTTGCCATCGACAGCATCAGTATTCGAGCAATTTCGAACAAGTTTGTACGTTGTCTTCTGTGGGACGAGGCTGAAATGGGGAATGTATTAGGCGAGGCGCGGAATAACATTAATCCTTCATTAGTACTGAAAGATAAACGAATGACTATGATAAACGACAGTAATATAATAAAAACGTCGAGACTATCGTTTGCCATTGTGATTTAACTTCGTTTCGATGATTAATATCGTTATTAAGGATACGTTTTGAATTGAAGAATCGAAAGGGTAAAGACTTGTTCGTCTGTTAATCCGACAGTAGTAGCTAATAATCATATGAATGGAATTATCGATATGGGCAAAGATCATTCAGCTTGCAAGGCATTAGTATCGGAAATACATTATATCGAGGCGTAAAATGATAAACAGGGAAATCTGATGAGGCCGTGTGCGAATGCTTTTATAATTTCAGGTTGATTAACAGTTTTTCATGTACAGTTACCAGTCGGCTATAATTTCAGGTGAAGAGAAAGGGGAAACGCTTAATTATAAAAGCATTCTCACCAATATCAACGATGCATCATCATTTTTCGTCGATTATGTAAAATATGGCATTACTGTCAAACCGGCTAGCTTCGTGCGCCATGTACCAAAAAACATTGTATCGTAAGATATAAATTTTACATTATAAATTCCAATTAATCTTTTTCTTTTTTCAAGTCCCTTCCTATGTGACCATTCCGGTGCCTCGAAAGGTTGTGCATATATCATTATGTGTAGAAATGTGCTCAAAGAACTCGAGAAACCGTGTCTTCCAGGGCATTGTGCTTTAAATAATTCTGCCAAAATCAAGATAACGGTTTGCCTGAAGCAAGAAGTGGGTTAAGTCGATAAGGGCCTACGTCCATGTGAACCGGTCTTCGGGTTTGAGTTTCTATTAAAACGTATGTATACATGGGAATATTCAATGTATATATGTATCTTAAAAAATAAACGGGATGCACAAAATCGCATATTTAGCTAACTAACGAAGGTCGACTATTAACATACAAAATATCGAGGACATTATGAATAATGATCGGACGATCTAGAATATTTGAGGACTTTTTTCATTACTGCGTTTACTGTGTCTTTGCTGCTATATAAAGTTGGATACGTAATTTCTGGAACACCCAGTAAACGTGATATCTCGTGTACATCGACGAATGGTCATTAGAATTTCACGAAGGAAGAAAAAGATAGGTAGGGGACGCCAAGGACGATCCAAGGCCACTTGTATTCTCTTAATGGAACGTTACAGTTTTTTGTAATATTATCATTTTTGAAAGCTTGCACCGGCATTTAATATTATCGCGTACAAATATTTGTATGTATTTAATATTGTAGATATTTCAGTTCAATATAGGGCAGCCCGAAGAAAATTCAAAAGGGGTCGATTAGTAGCACACGCAAGATAATTTATGAACGTGTCATTCTACTATTATTTATTCACGAAATAACATAAGATAGTAATGAACGACAGCACTTATTTTCTAATGTTATATTATTATACAGTTTCGCGTATTGGGGAGGGGAGGTATATTATGTTAGAATGATGGAATGATCGTCGTAATGTGGAAACATGCTTGGATCTTTTTTATGGCGTCGTAAACTGAGAGCTTTCACAAGAAATATTCCGATCGAGAATACCGTTTCTGAAATAAATTTACGTCGTTGTTATTTAACTCGAGCATTGTAATTCTTTGTATTAATAGTACCTGGAAACCATTATAATCGATCTAATTTATTTAGAATATTATATCATTCAATGAACGATCCTCGTTACGCCAGTCTCGTTAATTGCAATTTTAAATCGCGATGCCGCGTCACTTGTTTAAGATGTTCGGTGTATTCATTAAACCAGCGTATGCTAATCGTGTAAGTTTCTCAAACTTGCTGATTCTCTCTTCCGCGCCTAATCTCTAATTTAGCGACAAAAAAATGAAATTATAAATAATAAGGGAGTTTATTCGATTTAATTTTCATGCATTGTAAAGTGCATTAAATTAATGTTGCAGCTATAATTTATTGTTATACTCCTAGTAACATCTTTAGATATTCGATTCAAAAATTAGAATGGACAGTTCGAATGCTTCGATAGAACTTTAAATGAACAAATCACCGTTAAAACATCTCTGTTGCTTGAATAAGAGATATCATTACAAAGCGTCACATTCCAAGCAACTGAATATGTACTACATACCGGTGACGAAAAGCAAAGCATTCACGCTTACAAAATGCTACTGATAACGGTATAGGCGTCGACACTTATGTACTCGTTAATTCCAGCAAAAGTCGATATCATTTTTGAAATATAAATAATTTAATATATATTTGCATACATGATTTAAAGCGCCTTTTATTTAGGAAATTGAACAGACATCTGCATCATGTAACGGAATTAAAAATGTAGTAAAATAATACAATTTTGGGCTCGCCCCATAGGCGTGCGGACGGCTTTTCAAAATGGTATTAATGGTATTAATATGGATTCCTGTGCAACCAAACTTATGCACATACAATAAGTGTGGTAAAAGTTATAGGTGGTTTTACAGTAACGTATGCTTATGAAAATGTCAGTATGTACCGTTATAGCAATCGAAAGATAGATCACAATCATTCAAACAGAATCAAATCATATTTTATACATTTTTAAACATAATAAAAATCGCGTATATATTTTTTACTAGATTGTCGCGAGAATGAGTATATTTTGTATTCAGATGTTAACGCAGGCTAGTATAATTTCCGTTTATTATATAGTTATTACAAGTAATGAATTCTAAATTTATCGCCGTTTCGTTTTAAAAATTTTAAATATGCTGCTGTACACATATAAAAAAATGCTTAATGCGCAAACGCGTACACTTTTAAATACCATTATCATACATGTAGAAAAAGCAATTACGGTGGAATTAGATTCTTTCTCTATTTGTCATTCATAATTATTCTTACTGTCCATTATAATGTTCATTTTTCAAAGGGACAGTAATAAAAGGGACAAGTAAATTATTCCTAACCTATAGCAGAATAAGCCGGTTCGCACGCAACTACATATGTATGTTACCATAATGTATATACATATGTATATTTGTCACTGCGCATATGCATTTCCGAAACTTGATTTGAAACATAATATAAATCTAGGTAAAATAGATTCACTTATAAAGTAATGATTCGATGCTATTGCATGTATAATTTCAATTTTCATATCTTCTATTTAGGACTAACGAAACGTACGCTTAAATAAGAGTGGGTTACGCTTCGTGTAAACAAGTAATCTGCTTCCCTTTTATTAAGAACATGTTAATGTATACTTTTGCGTTACAAAGCGCGCCAATTACAGTTCTAATCGTTAGAAGTATAAACGAAATATTCTGTACAAAGCACGGAATACTATCAAAAGGAAATGTAAATTAGAGTTCTGATTACCTTGAGTGATATCTCGAGTTCTTCCTCCCGCATTCTGACCGTAACGTGATTAGCATAATATCCAACTACGATATATCCCGCGATGCCTGCCGTTGATCTTTCGTGTGAAAATTTTACTTTTAACAGAGATCACCTTTCATGGTATTTTAAATCGATCACCTCACACCATGATCGAAACATTTTTAACAATTTCAATGAAACTTTAGGTACACTTTTTTTTACACGCGACAAACATTGGTTAAATACTTTGTCACACAGAGGAAGAGCGAGAGAGAGAGCAACGTACGCACCGGACACGCGAATACGCGCCACTAGCCGACTGAACACCTGTACACGACACCTGCCGAGACTAACTGTTTAGTAACTTTCTCTAGTAACATTTCTATTTCATATCAGTGTCAATTGCCAACTATCAAGGGAACTTTGAAAACGAAAAAAACACATTCATTACATGTTCGTGAACTAAAAATTATTCATGTGTAATAAGATTAATAATTTGTGCCGTTAAAACTTATAAATTAGTTTTTTTCATCATCTCTTTGACCCCAAAATTAAGTTAACCAGAGAACGTCGCATCTTTTTAAATTACTACGCGACTTCGGCAATTTGATATACAATTAAGTATTTTCTCTCAAATTCTAACTGATATAGAAAATATATTAATGATTGACTATCATTACCGCGCAATAATCCTAGATCGGACTAAAAAAATGCGCTAATTAAAATTACATGTTCAAATTAATTTATTTGTTAAAAAATAGTTAGAAAGTATTTTATTCATATAGAAGAAATTTGCGTTACAAATAGATAAATGGGAGAAAATGGTAGGAAACGCAAAAAAGTACAAAGAACAAAGTTAGAAATGCTTTTGTAATATTTTGTAATATTCATACATATACGTAATTATATACGTATATATATATATGACCGGGATGAATATATATATATGTATATATATGTGCTATATGCAATTATATAACGCGCTATTATTTATATTGTCTATAATTAATGGTGTTTATAATTAATTATTACATAATACATTAACATATAAACAATTTTATTAATGAGAATACTATTTCGTTAACGATTTCATAGTTGTTACGTTTATTTTTAAAGATTATTTGCATGTTTATATTTCACACATTTAATACTTATACACCACTGTATCGTCAGCTTCTTTGAAAGAAAATCATCGGTGAAGAAATTATTGAGCTTGCCCTATAAATTAGGCAATTAATTTGGATAATATATTCTATGCATTAATGAAGATATATATGTATATTTGTGTGTGCATGTGTATATATATATGTATATATATATATTTGTTCTATTACTCTAGGTATATGTATATTATATCAGAGCATTACATTACATCCAAATAAAACTGTACAAAATATAAATATGTATGCTTATATAAAAACTTATTTTTGTACAAAATTATTTGACATCCTACATAAATGATTATTTAAACTCTTACTAACATCAGTTTTAATACTATGTATTCACTATCAGCAATATATTTTCTGCAAATTGTAATGCAACAAATTCTTTTAATTAAACATCAGATGACCACAAAAAATAGTTAAACTTCCTTTACATACAATTTAGCAATATGCTGTCGATTCAATTATTGGTATATCGTTTGCTATTTTTCCTTTAAATAATTTGTTTTTAATAACAACAGTGTAATTGTATGTCCTTAATTATTTCGGCAGTACATCTTAGGCTTATGAAGAAAATAGTTTATACATATGTAACACCATGAAAATCTTTGTAATGAGCAGTGGCCTCTGACTAGATAAATTTTCTTTATAATTTTGTTTCAAACATTTTGTATATATCCACCTGTATAAAAAGCAGAACTTAGTACAAATTCTAAGTTCAATTTACAGATATTTAATGTCTTTTTATGAATGAGATAAGATTTTTTTTACATATGATTTTACAAAAGTATACATTATATAGATATACTGAAAGTACTTACGAAGAAAAAGAAGAAAGTAAATATTAATAAATACGTTATTATATAAACATTAGTGCAATTGCAAATAAGCTAAGACATGTACAACGAGTTCACTTCATTTACTATAAAACTTTTAGAAAGACCAAGTAAATACAAACAATTTTAACATTTTTCTATGGCATAATTTCATTGGGAAAGCTACTGTTTTCAGAAATATTTATAAGATGTAGGAATATTGTCTACCGGATAAATTAATAAAAACGTAATATTCGATGTACAAATATATCAAAATGAAACATTCTGAAATAAAAAAGTCTGATAATAATAAATAAAGTGAATAATGAAAATATAATCGAAGGAATAATTAAAAGTAGGGAATATTAATTTTGTAATAAAACAAAACATATTTTATAGCATTAAACAAAAAAAGAGAAACATTAATAGTTTACATGCTTCTAATAATATTAACATTAATACCTTTGTATACTTTCTTACGTTATTTTACACACTTACTACGTTTATTATGAACAGTTAAGAATAATTTTTCGATTAGATGCATTGCTTGTAGTTAATGTGTGCTTTTTTCCTGTTAATAATTGAGAGTTAACATGTTCGAAATGATTATAAAATGAATGTAATAATAAATATGTATAAAAGTTTATCTTACATTTACATTAGTTTAACACGCCATTCTTGCGTGTTTAACGCGTTATAATGTAATATAAATTTTGAACACAGAATTCGTCATACTTTCAAGTCCATCGTAGCAAAAATGTTAGCAGTAAAAAAAATTAAATTAAGAAAAGGAATGATAAGATAATTAATAATCCACCTTACTGTAAATATATACGCAAGCCCTAATAAACTGCCCCTTTAAAAAGCATGGGAAGTTTATATAAACCGGGCGTGTTTTTTGTTTGAAGAATGACTGTTTACGTCGAACTTCTAATACTTTTGACAATTACATTATCTTGTCAAGCTGTATGAACAACATTTAGTTTAAAAATGTTAACTCCCATAAATATTGTCCAAAGACATTAATAGCGACATATACACGATCCGAATATATATTTTCTAAAGTAAAATCTAAACTATACGTTACTGTTCTTAAAAGCTCCAATGTTCATTCTTGTATAATTGTTCATCAATTGACAAGCTTGTTCTATATTTTTATGGCAGCCAGAATATGTAACAAAATCAATCCGCATAAACCATATTGCTAAAAAAATAAATGTTATCATTTATAATTCGCAAAATGAAGATTATCATATAGTATAAAGTATACTCTCAAATATCACAAACATTCATATTCTGAATAGAATTGCTAATTATTACAATTTGCATTTGCCTTGTTGCACATTCATACAGAATATCTATTGTGTCTTGTCAATATCATAACGAAATATGTTATAAACAAGAATTAGAATAGTCGTTTAATACTTTAATATGCAGATGCTTCCTTATACTCAGAGCCCTCCATTGTAAAGAAATCCTCCAGTTTCCATTGCAATGTTTCAAAAGTTGGCCTCTTCATTGGATCCTTATTCCAGCATTCCAACATGATATCGTATAAAGCAGTTGGACAACCAGGGGGACATGACATTCTATAACCATATTCTACTTGATGGAGAACCTCAGCATTTGTCATACCTATAGAATCAAAAGAAAATTGATCAAAGAAAGATTAAAATATATTTTAATTAAATTCGTTATGAAATTGTAGCTGGAAAATATTTATTTACCCGGATATGGTATTCTACCATATGTAACCAATTCCGTAAGAAGAATACCAAATGACCATACATCAGATTTAATACTAAATTTACTATAATTTGCAGCTTCTGGTGCAGTCCATTTAATTGGAAATCGTGCTCCTATCCGAGCCTCATATTCATCTTCTTTAATCAATCTAGCCAAACCAAAATCTGCAATCTTCACAACGTTTAATTCGGCTACCAAAACATTACGAGCAGCTAAATCCCTGTGAATGTAATTCTGTGATTCAAGGTACGCCATACCCGCTGCAATTTGTGCAGCCATATCGATTAGTCGTTGCAGATTTAAGGTTTTCCCCTTTCCTCCTCAGAACCAAGAAAAAAGGACATGTGTAAGTAAATCAGCGTTATAAGAAATATATAGGGGGTGGGGCGTAAATCGTAGTACAACCGGGCAGGGGATGAGTCTACGTGAAAAATATGTCATTACCCTTATTTTTTCAAGTAGAATCATCCCTGCCCAGTTGTCCTCGATTTACAACTCAACCTGTATATAATTAAGTGTTGGGACTTAATTACCTTGTAAATAGTCTAATAAACTGCCATTCCTCATTAATTCTGTGATAATATAAATTGGCTCTTCCAAAGTACAAACAGCATACAACTGAATTAGCTTTGCATGGCGAAGTTTCTTCATAATTTGTGCTTCTGCTAAGAAATCTTTTGGATCCATAGATCCTGGTTTCAGTGTTTTTATTGCCACTGCAGTTGTATTGTTCCATGCTCCTTCCCAAACTTCTCCAAACTGACCTTGGCCTAATTTTCTCACAAATTTCAGAGACGTACGATCAATTTCCCATTGATCCCGAGTACGATGACTAAGACCCTCGGTTACGGGTTTCTCAACCTATCAACAAAATTAACTATGTAAAAATCAGTAGCCGTTAAATTTTTTTGTTAAATGAGCACGTTACTAATGGAATTAATAGCAAATGCTCCTTTACAAGTTATACACTAATAAATAAAATAGAAAAACTTAAATGTATATTTGGTAAAATTCTAAGATTCCATTAAAACTTGGAGCACTGATCTTATTTTCTATTAATACAAACCTAATTGGAAGCCCTTTAAAGATGTTGCTTAGGCTGCATAACTGCTCATTAAGTTTTTAATAATTTTATTGTAAATGATAAAAAAAACGGCAGGTGTTGCTTAAATTGAAGTATCTAATTATAATTATATCTATCTAAAGTATCTAATGGTAATATACATAAAAAAAAAACGAAAAGTAATAATAAACGAAACAGTGACTGTTATGCAAGATGCAAGTGGTGATAAAAAAAAGCATTGTTGAAAGTATTTAATTTCATGCCATTTGACATACACATAGTTGAAAAGAAAATTATTTTGAATATTAATGAAATAGCTGTGGCATAAAAAACATTTTAGAATTATGTTTTATAGTAGACGAATCTTTATTATCGACATATAATAATACTTTTCAAAAACCATTAATAGTTTCTTTTTCGTAGATAAGAATGTAAAGTCATCAAATATGATTTCAGGAACTTAGTAATTGAACACTTATGCACCAAGACATAAATGTGCATGCTAATAATTTCTTCATTGTAGAATATGTACATTATCAACAAGAATGTAGCACCATATTCAAAGTATGTCAACACAAAATGCCCTCACTGCCTTAAAGTTAAGCTACACGAAAGATTAAAAAATGGTAGAAAACTGCCGATCAATGAGAGCATCGAACCATGTAACTTTTATAAGACAGAAGCGTCCCCTTAACAGTGTTACAAATATTTTTTTTATTTGTACATTAAAAGTTGCTCAGAAAATATAAGATCATTAGATGGGAAGAAAATCTGTTTCGAGATCCTTTAATGTGCGTATAGACATTAATAAGAATTCTAAAACACGTGTTTTTAAAAAACTAATCTATGAATTTAAATTCTCTATACAGGACATCCCAAGCACCGGTAAAAAATATATTAATAATTTTTCATATAATATGTTATTCATATAGATAGATATTTAATATAATATAGTATAATATAATATTAATACAATACAATAACAGTTCTATACACTTCACATCTTTATCATTTTGTATAATTAGTATTAAAAAAGATGTGGACAATACGGCAGGAAAGTGAAGAACTTCTTCGAGATGTCCCGTATATCAAATTTTATATAAGCACGCAAACATTGATAATGGAATACTGTTATTTGTTATGATATTTTGTACAAAAAAAATTTGTGTTAGATATTGTCTTAATGAACAATACATCGATACAGTACATACAGACAGACGCACAGACACAAATTTATTTTGTTTTAAATAAGTGTGCCCTCAATCCTATTTCCTCTAAGAGAAAACTATGGTATTTAGCAATGTTATCACAAATTATGAAAAGAAGTGGATTATCTAAGTGAAGAATGATCTAATGTCTATGAAACATGATTCCGTATAGGACAGGCTTGTGCTGTATGTACAGGCCAAAGACACAATGGAAAGCGTTTATATTAAAATGAAAATTAACATGTTGTGTCGTATTGGGACATTCAATTTACCAAGAAAATCCAGCGGGAGGTAAGGTAAGCAATAACAGAGAAACAAACATAGTCTATTCAGAGATCAAACTTTGCAAGATTATTTGTCAAACTAAAAAGCTGTTTTCAACCTTAACTTTTCTTCAAGCAATAGCAACAATGGCAGCAATATACAATATAATGTACCTAACTTTCCATTCGAACAAATAACAATTGTTCTCCTTAGTGATTAGTTTACAGTTTAATAAAATGTAATCTCTTTTCACGTAAATTTATAAATGTTTAAATTCCATAATTTATGTCTGTTAGCATTTGAATTAATGTTTGCTTAATTGATATATAATTGTGTATGTTTCCTAAAATAGTGTTGCAAACAAGATAAAAAACATAATAAGTGTATCAATGTTGTTTACTTTTTCGATAACATTCTTTAACAGCTATGAATTTGTCATTGCAGGTATATCACTTTATAGAGCAAAGTCTAATTGGAGTTTAGACAGTGCTAGTAATGTACAGTGTATGACTTCTAAAATATTATTAAAAATATTTACGTAACAGATTTAATACTTGAAGCAACAAATCAATTTACTGTTCTCCATATTTTATGTACAAAAACTAAACGTATCGCATAGTTGTGTACAATGAAGATCAAATAATGTCATGCACTTGTGTCCCTACTTTCGCTTCTACCCTGACATTATATATGGGTCAATATTCAATATCATGGGATTTCTGTTATATCATTAAATTTCTAATCCTAGGGACAAGGAAATAAAATATCTGAAATCTTCTCATTTAACTGTAGAAATGCTTTGATGAATATTAAAAAAAAAATAATAGTAACAATTAAAAGCAGTACATTATATTTTTTAGTAAAATAGTAATATATCATTGAAAATTAATTTCATACATGCAGCAAGCTGTCTAAACTCCATTTATATGACATAAGATTACGTGAAATATTAATTTGGACAAAAACTCTGTCTTACCTGTACACAGGGTTTGCAGAGATTTACGCATAGTCCATCGGCATCTTTACTGTAATGTTCAACCAGATCCTGGAGGTTTCTGAATGTAGTTCTCCTAGCAATGAAGAACCCACCCTCATCCAATTGCCTAATGCGGTAATGCTTAACTGTATCACCGTCGCGTACTAAAAAGAAATTTATTTGATTGCAAAGAAATAAGGTGTAGTAAGAATATTTTCAGTATGGTACAGATGCTGCACTATGCACTCAACTTACCTGAAAGAGAATAATCATTGTGTCGACTTTCAGAATCTCTGATTAAAAATGCGCCATGATCATTTTCAGGCAGCAATAACTTCTTCTCTGCTTCGATTCGTTTAATTTTACGAAAATACCACCTAAAAAGGTAGTGATAATAGAAACAATGAATATAAATAAAATATATTAATCATATTAACACACTGAGCATAAGGTAAATCTCAACTACTGAACAGCTGAATGCCAGGTGCATATTCTGTTAAGATACACAACAAAATTTTTGTTTCCTGTACTTAATAAGTATTCCATAAATATATTAGTTAATAATAAACCAAATATGAAAATATAACTCACGGCTCTGCTTCTATAGATTTCAGCTTTGCAACATAATTGCTGGGAATGTATCCCTCTTGCCGAGTCCTTTTACTTCTAGCTAACCACCAATCTCCTTGAGTGTCATTTAAAATTTCTAAATGCTCCCCCTTTCTGAAGCTTAAATCTTCATCTGTACGTGCGTCGTAGTCATAAAGAGCAATGAAAATTTTTGCCGTCGGCACATCTGCGTCCGGTATCTGTGGCATAGGTCTAATAGGATCTGGAGGCGGTGTTGGCACAGGAGTTGCTTCAGACGCAACTGCCTCCATATTAGGATTGCCTATTCTATCAGGCTTTTCTTTCTCTGTATCTGTTGGACTGCTGAAACAATTACCCATTTTGTGTACTTAGTTTCGAACAGGGTCCAATGGTCAAATTTGCTGTCACTGTGTCATGTAATATAAATATTCTTTTGGCTACTTGTTCTTCCAGTTTTGTTTTTATGTTTGATCCTTCTGCACCGATATCAAGGTACGACGATGAAAGTATACAATTTTCATAACACACATGTCTTGTTGGTATAATTCTTAATGTAACTTATAAAACTTTTGGTACACTCGTGGGTCCGTTCATTGATCGCGGTATATAACTGTACAAGTTGAACACTATGCTGCACTTTGATCTTTAAAAATGTTCAAGTAATAATCACTAAGAAACACGGAAAAATGCATAGGAGTCCTTAAAATGCAATATGTATTTCGCCAAATCGGCAACTTTTTTTCTCGATGCTTCCCGTCTTCTTCTCAAGAAACTTGCTATTCTTTCGTCGATATCTAATGTAATAAACGTTGAACATTTATAATTACTTAAATGTTGTATTAAAAAAATACAAATAATAAGTAAGATCCTTTGCTTGGACAGTCGATAGCAACGATGACACTACATCGCGCGTCAGTATACATATAACCGTACACTCAAAACAGAGGTATGCTCTATTGCTATACGCATTTTCGTCGAGTTCGCGCTGATCTAAGGTTGACGTCATAATATGGCCCCTTGTGATTCAGGTTAGGTTATAAATCATCAATTTCGTTATTAGTCTTTTTTATTCCTGTGCGAAACCATTTACTATAATATTAATACCCCTATGTCATCAATGCTAGTATTGTGACCACAGTGAATATTTATTCATTGTTAAAAATCTTTTCAATAAAACGAGTCATTTTTTGTATACTAAAAAAATGAAAACAAAGCAATAAAAAACAAATAGATCTAGTCCACACGTCAAATATTTAATTCATAAATACAAAAAAGCCAAGACGAATTCATTTTTTGCACAACTTTACAATCTATTGTATTCTGCGAAAACAAATCAATTGTGTATTAATACAAAGTAACATATGTATTAAAATTAATGTTTCCTTAGACTTAAATCATTCTTAATTTGCTTGCTTGTGCGAACGTGTACATAAGCATACCTCGTTTGTTTAGTAGAAAAACTAAATAATGCACAGACAATTTTTCAAGATTTGAGTAAGGCACGATCAGAGAACAAAACGATTGGTATTTAGGGCTACGAGAATTAGAAAAGGAAATCTAAATTTTAGTTTCAGACCGACAACTCGCAATACATGTCCTAGATTTATCGCAAAATGATAACTACTAATTAAATAAAGACAATCTCAGAAAGTATATCGTAAACAAATTTCAAGAAATAAAAGAAATTTAGGACAAATTCTATGTAGGTAATAGAGCCCGCCCGATTTGAAATTGTTCGACCGGTCCATCACAATAACCAGGAACAATGCATGTGAATTCTCTTACACCATAGGAAGATCATTTTTTTTTATCGTTGATACTTTAGCACTGACATCGCATAGTTGCAAGAATCTTCAGAAGCACAACAATAACCAACGGTTAAAAGAAACGTGTACAACATAATGGAAAGTAACGACGTCGCCATTGCATTAAATCAGATCCGTCAAAATCCTAATTTTCACATGTGCGATGCTGAGACTTATTGAAGGTACACCACACACCCAATTTATCGTCAACAAATACAATTACGTGATGAACGTATACCGTATAGTATTCTAAGACACCCTTAAAATTACTTTATATATTTCGAGAATAAACGCGAAAGACGAACAAACTTTTCATGAGAAACCGACGGAGAGGTGAAAACACCCATGGTGAAGGTAGCCAGCGGAATATAGCTTTCGGATAAGTTCGGCTACGAACCCGAACATAACCGAACCTTTACTATCCCCAACTAAAGATGCAAGTTGTTGCATTTCTACATATGTACATGTAGTACATGTATGTACTTACATACTTAATACCTTTCTATGCCGTACGTGTTACTCTTTATTAGTAACATTCTTTTTTTTTATAATATTTTTTCAAATAAGAGCAGTCAGCCAAACCTGTCAGAGCAGATTCTGCTAGCAAGTTGGTTAGACAGAATAGCTATAAATTTGATGCAAAATCTGTTAAACCCCGCTCTGGCAGTAGATTGGCGGCAGAAGGGCAAAAGAGTCGGCGATCGCAGAAATGCAGCAGATCCTCCAACTCTAGCCATTTAAATTTTGCATGGGAGAGTGACCATATCGTTACCTCCGCGCCTCTATAGGAAAAGTAGGAATTTTTTGCTACCTCCACGCCTCTACAGGGGAAACTTAGAATCTCGGATTTTCTCAACGCCTTTATTTTATAAAATCGAGAGTTCCTCCACGTGTTCTCGGACTGCATAAAATACTGATTGTTTTGTGCCTTTATTCAAAGCTGTATCCAAAGAGTTTGATTTCCTAGAATAACATTCTAGGTGTATGATAGGATTAATAATAAAGACAATAAAAACCTTACAATTTTAATTAATTTGTATAAGTACCTAGAATACGATCAAAAGGAAAGAATGTAACTAAAAAAATTCTTAACATATTATATATGAATAAAGCCTTCGTATTTATGTTAAATGTTATAAAAAATACTAAACATCTGTATAATATTTTCGTTATACTTTCCAAGTTAAATGTTATACATCTAAGATTCTACATAAATTAATAAAAAATGATTATAGTTTTAGTTGCAATTTTATTTTAATATTATAAAAGAACACTGTAATGATTTACAATAATTATTCGCCTTTCGTGTAATTTTTTATTCTTTATTATCACCACATTTTATTTAAGCGTATAGACCCAATGAAGTATAATTTATGTATATTCGCATCATGCAAAAAATCATATATGTATTTGCGTTTTTGTTAGGTTTTGTATAATCAATAAGAAACATTTGCCATCGATTTGGCAAAATTATATTGTATAGTACCATTCAAATTATATTCAAATTATATTATTCATCTGTATAAAAAAGGAAAATGCATTTTTCTAGTAGGGTGCAAGTCTGCAGTTTTGTTTTAGTTATAGTCTTTATGTTGATTTGCTGATTACATAAGAATTACTTGGTAGTTGATTTTTCAGTATCATCTGCATCAGGTACTTCCAGAATTTTCGGACCATATAAAAGAACGTATGCGCAATGCCAATCGCCACCACCACTTAGTTTTAATACATCTTCACTAGTTACAGGGCTAACTGTTTCATCGTCACATTTCAGCCATGTATCACTTTTTTGTCTAACCCAAGCTACATAGTGACCACTACTACTTGATCGTCCTCTGTGCGTTAGAACTGCTTGCAATGAATAATAGCCACTGTTATTTGATCCTATATCTGTAATTATAATATGGTATATAATAGATATATATTATATATATGTATTAATGATATATTTATTTTTATTTTTTCTACATATTTATTACCATTTGCAAACCAGAAAGGCTCTTGTTTTAATTTTTTTTTATTATCTGTTTTGTCATTTTTATCTTTTATGTTACGTGATTCTTCTACTAAGCGGTCTTCATGTTCTTTAAATTTCTCCCGCATGGGGGTCAGTTTACTTTGAAGTTCACTGCTGCATAATTCGAAAGCATCGAACTCGAGTGGAAATTTAACGTCTTTGAGAATTTTGGCGTTGATTGCTTCCTTCTCTTTGTAATAAAAACGTACGAACTGTATTGTTAGATATGCCGGCAATCTGCTAATTTTCGACTGAAAGGTATATTATTTTTGTTAAAACCTAATTTTTCATAATATAAAGCGATATTTATTTTTCTTTTTGCAAAATAATATTCCCCTACCGTTTTTGTATATACTGCATTTCTACCAAGAGTTGAAGACATTTTTGTAATTTGTTCTTGCATTTTATTTCTAAGTCCTGAATGCATGTATTTAACTTCAGTTGAAATGAAACAACTCAATTGTAAAAACTCTTCCTTTCCTTTGGTAGGCTGTTCATCTTCGGATTCTATGCATTTTAACTCTGTATTAAAAGCTCCTCCAAAAAACTGTTCGATCAGTGAACGTGGTTTATAATTGGGTCCATCTTCCTCTGACACAATAGTATTTTCCTACAATTATTAGATTCATATTAACATCTATTTGCATGCAAGTATAATGTCACATCAATTTTAAAATCATTAAACACTTAATAACCTTTGTTGGCAGTTTTTGTTGCAACATTCTAATAAGTTCAGTCCAACACTCATTAGCATCTTGTTGCTGATATCCACCGTGTTCAGATTTTTCAGCGAATCTTGGGAATGCTAAATGCATCATTTGCACAAGAACAACAGGGGACAAAGAAGATCCTTTGTCCATACTAATGTATAAATCTCTTAATGCAGCAGTTATACTTTGCGCAGGTACAAATGATGAGCTACCAGCAGTTGCTAGCCCCCCTGAAAAATTCTTTAAAGCATCTCTCAATTCGGGAACAGTCTTTAGGCACTGTACAGTTGCGTTCAAATAACAAGTATTTCCTAAATTTGTTAAACCAGCTGGTAAGTCTAAAGCTGTGGCTAACGCGGACTCGTTCATATCTTCTAAAAATAATGGCTTCTCTGTTGGCTCTATTGGAACGTCTTCCTCCTTAGAGCCCATCATTAATACAGTAAGACCCTGCAATAAAGTCAACTCATAAAGTTAAACGAGACAATAACTTAGTGCTTTTGTTTTAAACAATTAGGAAAACATATTTGTTATCAATAGAACTATTAACATCTTAGCGATGGATGGTACCAACTGGCATCAAATTGAATGTTTTCTGTTAAGGATGATGCCACATGTCGTCAAATTAAAATGTTTTTCCTGTTACCATGTATTTTTCTACCCACTTTAAGTGTAATAAATCAAAGATATGGCTCCATCGATAAAGTTTCAATATGATTCGTTTCTTACATCTTTTAATTTGACGTTGCCCCAATCATCATCTTTTAATGTCATTCCCTTTAACATAACTTTTTGCCTTCCTGGCTGCACTCCTGTCAGTGCAAAAAGTTGTGCTTTAAATAACATTGGTTCTTCGTCCGTATTAACTTCTACATTAGGATAAAGCTCCTTTCCCCACTTTACTTTAACTAAAACAAAATAACTTCATATGTTGAATATTGAAAAGTGTTCGGCAAAAATTTCGCCAAAAAAGTTTAAGGTTAGATACGTGCAAAATTGTACAGTTTTGCGGAACATACTCGAATATTGAGGCATTTCTTCTATTCTTTTAAAATATATTCCGTTTTTATAAATTTATAATACGCAATGAACTTAATTGATGAAGTATAATTTCACTGATGGTTACCAACGTGCATAAAGCGCAAAGTCAGGCATTCGTACACTACACGTATTCATACATACATGCATGTATAGATTCAGTAGCAGAAAATTTACTGCTTGAACTGATAGGTGGCCAGCTGATCGAAAAATTAGATTGAAACATTATTTCGATGAAATTTCGGTCAAATAAAACATGACTAAATGATGAGTAATATATAGTATGCATCAACTAGTTGTTTTTTTATTAAGCTTCATACAAGATAATACTGTGTTTGATTAAATAGGTACACTACATATTTGCAGAATTTCCTATAAATTAGGTCCAGCCTAAAAATGACTAATTTCAAGCTATCACATTGTATAATCGTGAAATGGTATCACGATCTCTAAATCCACTTATTTTCTATAATGTTTACATAATAATTATAATATATTTTATGGTACAATATTTTTCATTATCTTATTGCTTTAAAACACTGCTTAAAAACAAAGTGCAACATCTTACAATTTTTTTAAATTTACAGTTTTCGCAAAGAAAATTTAAACTTTTCTTCAAAACAGTATGACAAGGTGATAGTCGTGAATTTTATTAAAATTAAGCCCAAACTCGTAGAGTTGAATCCCAACTTCCTGTACAAAGAGCAGTTCCATCTGGAGAAACTCGTAAACAAGATACTCGATTTTCATGTCCATATAAAAATGCAACTCGCTGACATTTTAGAGTATCCCATATATTTACAGTGTAATCATTATAACCAGCGAAAAGTAAACGTCCGCTGACGCTTAAATCGACAGCGTTTGCCCCGAATATTATACTTTCCTTTGTGTAGACGGCTATTTCTCTATCGGCACGTAGATCGAAAAGGCGACAAGTAGCATCATCAGATCCTGTTGCTACTGCATCACCACCTGGATGAAATTTTACCTAAAACACATCAAATGTTTAAATGCACATCATTTTCTCCTAATTGTATGTACTTATAATTAACCACATTGCTGACCGGCTATTTCAAGCCAAAACTACTCCCATGCCATAGACTCCTGGCCCGCATTTCCGTAAAACATGAAAACATCTAAATAAACTTAAATATACTTTATTTAGACATTATGCTGCTACTATTTTTTCTAAGACGTAATCTGTCAATATTATGTAAAATATGCGTAGATAAGAATTCAGTAAACACTTCAGTAAAATGTATACTCCCATGGCAAAAGGAAAAGTAGTTACGACCGAAATAGAAGACGCACTTATATCTCGCCACGAGCATGCCTTAGAATTTTAGTTTAAACTGAAGTAACTAAAAATATGATCTTCCAGGCATGGAAACACGAGTTCACTCGTGACCGGTCAGCAAAGTTTCAAAATTTAATTTCTTTTAGTGAATAATAAATCCAACAAACTTTTACATACAGAATTAACATCAGATTGATGTCCTTCGAAACTTTGAACACATTGGCCAGTGCGCATATCCCATATCAAAACCATTTTATCACAACTACCGGAAACAAATGTGTTACCAGTTTCACTGGGTGCTAAATCAATGGACATAACATCACTGGAATGGCCCAAAAAACTTTGCAATTGTTGACCACTTTCAACGTCCCATAATGCGCAAGTGCTGTCCCCGCTACCCGTAAGAATTTGTTGGTCGCTATTAGGAAACACACAGCAAGACATGTAAGATGTGAGTGTGGCAACAATTTTTTTACGGGTTGATACATCGTCTTCTTGACTCAGGGGATATACAGTAACTTTATTATCCAATCCTCTGCAAAACATAAATAGAACAGTTGGGATGCCAAGATAATAATTACTATTGTATGGTTTTCATGTTTTTCATACCCGCAGGCAACAAGAGTTCCACTTGGCGCGTATGCACAGGCAAAGACCCAAATAGTCGGCATAGTAAGAGCATGCTCTTTATTTGTGGTAAAAGCATCCCATATTATCATTTTGCCATCCTGAAATGATTTTTATATAGAATAGTTTCTTATATTTTATATAAAGAATTAAATACTAAGTCAAACCTGAGACGATGATACGATATGACGTTTGTCGGGTGACCAATCTGAGCAAAGAACTTTTGCTTGATGGCCTTTTAAAATACGTCGCGGTTTGACATTTATACAATTAATTGTTTCAAGCCTATCTGCTACGCTAGCAACTGAAACGATAATTTCATTGTAAATATAATCATATAGATCATTAATTATAGTTGTATTGACACCTTGTCTACAGTGGATGTCAACTGGTGTCAAATTGAGTAATGTTTTCTGTTACAAATGATGCTAGATATCATCAAATTAAAATATTCTTTCAGTTACTATGAATTGTTCTTCAAGTTTGAGGAGTAAGAAACTAAAGATGTGACCCTGTCGATAAGGTGTTAATCCAAATAATCTCTTCTGTCATAGAGTTTTATACATATATATACAATGGACTAACAATGGTTCGTACTTACGAGTAATGTCATTTAACTTTTGCCGGTCATCTTCTAAACGTATTTTCAAGCCTTCGGCTTCTTTAGATAACTTATCTATATACTCCGATTCAGTTGCAAAATCCATAATTTTATTTATAAGCTGGTATGCACTTGTTAACAGAGAGTATGTAGTTCCACAATGTAGAATGTCATTTTTTTTTTTGTAAACGATGTTACAGATCAATCACTATTTACCTAAAGCAAGTTTCCCAATTAAATTAATTTGTATATTATTAAAGTTTGAGTGTAAATAAGACATTACCTTTTCGTGTTGTCTAACGCTTTCGGAAAAAAAACTGCAGTGTAAGTGTATGTACTTATGAACGAAACAATAGGTATTTTTCTGCATAAATAACTTGTTTTGAATTTCTCCACTACGTTTTTGGATAATTATTCATATGATTTTACAAAAAACGCATATTAATATATCCTTTCAAACACAGACACGACCAATAATCAATACCACACGACAATAACAAACTTTAGCGCCGGTGCAATGATGCTTTCATATGTAACCTATTTAACCTGAATATATTTCATAGTTCATAGCGACAATTAACATTATTTAATGTTTACTGATAGAAATATGAATATTTTGCAATAGCCACCATTAACAATTATTGTTAAATAAAGATTTTCCAATTGCAGTTACGATACTTCATATAAGCAACGAATCTAAGTTTCAATGCTTCCATAACAAGTAACCAATTATTTATTCATTGACTGATCTATAAAAACATATGCACATTTTGGCTGTCTAGTAATTCAGTAAATAAAATTCTAAATAATATATATAAGTAAACTTTCATTGAAAAAGAATAACATTATCCTACAGTAGCAATAAAAAAATAGATTTAAACATTAATATTAATTTTCTACACATATGTACGTGCAAATATGGTAATTATATATTACATGTAAACATTACGGAATTAATTGTAAAAATGTACGATTATATTGATAATAACCCAGTGATCGTTGTGTAATATGTATTTGAAATCTAACTTTACCGCCAATTTCTACAGTGGTATTGTGTAATTGTAGGTAACCTCGTACCCATAATCAATTGTACAAAGCTTTAAACATTTTAGAATTAATTAATTGGTGCATGTAGTTGGAAAATATATTCTTTCAAATGTAATGTTTATATTATATGTTATATATACTATTATAGAACAAAGAGAATATCTTTTAGAAATTAGTACGCATATCTGGATTCGAGATTAAGCGCAGGGTCGGTGGGTATCGACTTCCTGCCGGTATGGATGTCAGAGTGGGGCGACACAGGACGTTCTTCTGCTCGTCCCTGTCTTAATCGTTCTTCGTTTCTGAATTCGTGGTCCGGTTGACGGGCTTATAACACGATAAAATGGCTCATTTATCTCTACGTTTGGCCGCTTCTTTAGCGAGACAATTACCGAATAGCACCATTCAGGTAATGTGAAAGAAATAATTACTTTTTACAGCATATTTCGTGGAAGCAACTTAGGTGGAACATGCCGACATTTTCCACTGTGCGACAACCGCACCGACCCCCATACGTTACTTACCTTAATTCTTGTTTCTAATAAAATCGAACAGTGTTTCGTTATTTGCAATAATTTATGTTCAATTTTCAATACACTTGGTATATACATGTCATAAATTTTTCTTTTCTCTATAATGTATTACATAAACAGAATAGCACCAAGTTATGTAATAAGTATTTGGGTGATACACTTCCATAGTATAACAACAATAGGTTTTAATTTTAAATGACATTACAATTACAGATCAAATGGCCTCTTAGTGTTGCCTCTTGCAAATACCATGTATCTTGCAGTCGACGCTCTGCTGAAATTTCTTCCATCTTGGAAGAACGTATTCTTGGTTCAGCGCCTAAGGTAAATTAATAAATTGCATGTGTAATTAGAGTAAACCATACCTAATTTTTAATATTATCTCCAACCATATGTTACGTAATATGTTACAATGATATGTTCTTACATACAAGGTGCTATGTTTAAACACAAATGGTCGAATATCTTATAAGTAATATTGTAGCGGATGCTGAGTTGAAAACAATGACCTACTATATTATACTATTATGCTTAGTAAAAAAAATATTTGTATTAGCAAAGGTTGGTTGTAATTGAACGTTGCTGAAGTTGCAACTTTTTGATTGCTCCAATCCTTTACAAGACATTCCACCATTTGCATTTAAATGTAACACCTTGTATATATTAACGCCGTATGTATTAAAATGGAAACTAATTCTACATATATTTGTCATTTGAAAAACATTATAGGCCAACCTTGAAGAAACTGGTAAAGTACTAAGCATTGGTGATGGTATTGCCCGTGTTTATGGTCTGAAGAACATTCAGGCAGACGAGATGGTAGAATTCAGTTCTGGATTGAAAGGCATGGCTCTGAACTTGGAACCTGACAATGTAGGTATCGTCGTATTTGGTAATGACAGGCACATTAAAGAAGGTGACATCGTTAAACGTACTGGAGCCATTGTTGACGTTCCTGTTGGCGAAGAATTACTAGGACGTGTTGTAGACGCGTTAGGTAATCCTATTGATGGTAAAGGACCGCTTGGTAGCAAATTAAGATTCCGTATTGGTACTAAGGCGCCTGGCATCATCCCCAGGTACTTATTACCTTTCCGTACACCTGTCCATACTGTTTAATTGCATAATCTTTAATGGTTTAACATATACTTTTTGTATCTCTTTTTAAAGAGTATCTGTTAGGGAACCAATGCAAACTGGAATTAAAGCTGTAGATTCTCTGGTACCAATCGGTCGTGGTCAACGTGAATTGATTATTGGAGACAGACAAACTGGAAAAACTGCCCTTGCCATTGACACAATCATTAATCAGAAACGATTCAACGACGCCGGAGAGGAGAAAAAGAAGTTGTACTGTATTTATGTTGCGATCGGTCAGAAGAGATCCACTGTTGCGCAAATTGTAAAACGATTGACAGACAGTGGTGCCATTAATTATACGATCATTGTTTCTGCTACTGCCTCCGATGCTGCGCCTCTGCAATATTTGGCACCGTACTCTGGATGCGCCATGGGCGAATTCTTCAGGTTTGTTTAATCCGCATAACTGTAACTTCGTTACACTATATGCCGATTGTATATATGATTTATGACGTGATATTGACGTGCAATAATTATTAATACTGTTTACAGAGATAATGGAAAACATGCTTTAATTATTTATGACGATTTGTCGAAGCAAGCCGTTGCTTATCGTCAAATGTCTTTGTTACTGAGGCGACCACCGGGTCGCGAAGCCTACCCCGGTGATGTATTCTACCTGCACTCTCGTCTTCTCGAACGTGCGGCTAAAATGAACGAAAGTTTGGGAGGTGGTTCATTAACAGCTTTGCCTGTTATTGAGACACAAGCTGGTGATGTGTCAGCTTATATCCCCACCAATGTAATTTCAATCACAGATGGGCAAATCTTCTTGGAAACTGAGTTGTTCTATAAAGGTATCCGTCCTGCAATTAACGTAGGTTTATCGGTATCCCGTGTCGGCTCTGCTGCTCAAACAAAGGCCATGAAACAAGTAAATATATCTTTCCATTTTATAAATCTATCAACAGTCGTATATCTACTAGAGAAAATTCTAAAAATATTATTGTATTTTTTTTACAGGTTGCTGGTTCTATGAAATTGGAATTGGCCCAGTACCGTGAAGTGGCTGCATTTGCCCAATTCGGTTCCGATTTGGATGCCGCAACTCAACAACTGTTAAACCGTGGTGTTAGATTAACAGAACTTCTGAAGCAAGGACAATATGGTGAAATTCATAATATACATCATAGATATAAAATATACAAAAAGTTAGTACCGTTAAAAATAAGATAAAAATACATTGTTTTTTTTGCGTTAGTGCCCATGGCTATCGAAGAACAAGTGGCCGTTATCTACTGCGGTGTCCGTGGATATCTTGATAAGATGGAACCCGCAAAAATTACAGCTTTCGAAAAGGAATTCCTTGCACATATTAGGTATTTAATTCAAATTCATGTTGTAAGTACGTACTTGTAGTAGATATATTTCACTGCTTATATTAATTTAATAATATGTTTTATAGATCAACTCAACGAGATCTTCTAAACACTATTGCCAAGGAAAACTCTATCAGCCAAGACTCTGATGCGAAACTAAAGAAAATTGTTACTGACTTCCTTGCATCATTCACAGGTTAAACAGCCAGTACGATAATAAATAATAATTCTCTGCTATGCAAGAGCCACGATGTGCAAATGATATTCATTACTGTTTAACATTTTTTAATGTATACCATTTGCACATTATAATTATCATTACAAAGGATTCCACATTTAAACATTAAATCATGATAGTCATATACAAAATGCTTCTACACATTACATGTTAACTGTTAACGAAACTGAAATAAAATTTTGGTAACTATGCAGTTACTTCTCCTGAAAAAATTTCAAACGTAGCAGAAGCGGGAGAAGTTAAACAAAAAAATGAGTAATAAAGTTCTAGAGTTTTTCAAGTTCGTGTCATTTATTTTCCTTTGCATATTTATAATATAAAAGTACCAATTATTTTTGATAGCGGAAAAAATATCTAGACTTCATTTGATTTATATTATGTTCTTCCTTGCGATTTATAAATTTTTCTGTAATAGTTGAAATTTACACCTTCAAAAGTGCAGCTTGTCAATAGGGCAGAAAAGAGAAACGTGTTTCTAAACAATAAGCGACTGTGTATATGTTTACAATTTTGATTTGTATCATATTTGAAGCAGGTGGATATCTAGTTCTTAAATCAATTAAAAAGTTATGTAATATACATATTTGTAAGAAAAACATATTTGTTAATCATTTTTTTTAGTACAATGTAAATAGCTAAAATAACTGTTAACTTAGATCATGTTTATGGCAGTACATTAGATTGAAAACTTGTTGAATAAAAAAATATTGTGTTAAAACAAAAAACTCTTATATTTATCACATAAAATTGAATTATCTATATTTTTTTATATTATATTTTATACTCTTTGGAATATAGAGGAATCGTGTCTTATTCCTCTAAATCAGGGTTGCCACAACTAACGGGAACCACAACAGCGACAACTACAAAACACTAAAAGCCACATTGTTCGTAAAATTGGAAAAAAAACACAATTAATGTACAATTAAGCTAAAAGCTTACGTTGTTATATATGTTTTTTGAAATAAGGGAAATAAAAATAAGTCCACTGCGTTTAATTCAAACATATATCTTTAATTTTTAACGTGTTCCGCCGTGTATCTTATTACCCTATGTTGCGTTGTCAAAGGTGTGTTGTATAATCAATTATTTGTGTAAATGATTCATATCCTGGCGGATTTTATAAATGACGGAAATCTGTTGTTAAAATTAACTAAGGAAATAAATAATTATTTTAATAAAACAGTATGACTTCGATCAGCGAAGTTGGTTCGTTACCTAAAACGAAAAAGCCCTCGGGTAAGTTTACTCACGAAACTTCACTTTTTGATAGGTTATATTTGTTACTCTTTATTTTCATACATATTCATAAATTTCATCCAGATTATATTAATGGTAGTCGATAATGGAATTAGTGCATATCTAAGCATTTATATTAAAAATACAAATTTTCGTTATACGAGGTTTTATATTACCTGCTTTATATGTATTATGTATATTTTAATTTTTGTACATTTTGTATTGATGTTTTGTATTATTTGTATTTTATAAACAATGTATGCTTCATTGTTTAATTTTATTTACAAATATATCCACAGTGTGGTATGTTATAACGAATGACCTTGGAACAATTGAATGCTATAACGAACAGTTTTCCTGATTAAATCAAAACAGCTATAACGTCTAGACAGTTCGCGAAGAGAAGTTAAATGCCTCCTCACCCAATATCTCTTTACATTTTTTTATACAAATTTAAACATAACAAATTATATTTATAATATGTATATTTGTATGTCCTTTTTATCCTTTTATCATAGAGGTTTTATGAAGGCTTGTTATAGAACGAATTAGTTCGTTACAGAATACCATACTGTAATTTATTTATTTTAACTAAAATGTTTTATTAAAACAGATAGCGCATTCAAACAACAACGCTTACCTGCTTGGCAACCGATACTTACTGCTGGGACTGTCTTACCGACATTTTTTGTCATCGGGATTGCTTTTATACCAGTCGGCGTTGGCTTGCTTTATTTCTCCGATCAGGTCAAGGAATATATTTTGGATTACACAGATTGCAATTCTACAAACATCCTTCGTTCAAAAGGAGTGCCTTTCAAGTGTGCAGACGTAATAGCAGTTAATCGTTCGCAAACTTGTATTTGTAAATTAAACTTTATGCTACCCTACGACTTCAATGGAAAAATTTACATGTATTACGGTTTGACCAACTTTTATCAGAATCACAGACGATACGTCAAATCCAGAGATGATAATCAACTACTAGGAAAATTGAGTGATATTGTCTCTGGTGACTGCGAACCATTTGCTTATGACAGTGAGAAACCTATCGCACCTTGCGGCGCTATTGCTAATTCATTGTTTAGCGACGAATTGCAGTTATATTCTGAGAAGCATAACAGAACTGTGCCGCTAATAAAAACTGGTATAGCTTGGCCTTCGGATAAGAATATTAAATTTAAAAATCCTGAGGGCAACTTGACAGAAGCTTTCATGAATTATGCTAGACCAAAGAACTGGACCAAATCTATTTATGAGTTAGATCCAGAAGATGAAAGTAATAATGGTTTTCAAAACGAAGATTTAATTGTTTGGATGAGAACTGCTGCTTTGCCCACGTTCAGAAAACTTTATCGCAGGGTTGATCATGAAATAGATGGTTTTACAGAGGGTTTAGTAGCAGGAAGTTATATACTTACTGTTAATTATTGTAAGTAAACAACAATACTTCTTAAAAAAATTAAGAATGATTTTGGAGCTAAGCAATTTTTTCTTTCCACAGCATATCCCGTATCTGCTTTTGATGGCAGAAAAAGAATGATTTTAAGCACTACATCTCTTCTTGGTGGAAAGAATCCTTTTCTTGGTATTGCTTATATAGTTGTAGGATGTACTTGTTTATTATTAGGAATTATATTACTAATAATTCACATCAAATGTTCTAAAAGGTAAAGTTTAAATTTCACTTCTTAAATTTTCACTAAATGGCGTTATGCTTAAAAGAAAGCTTCGAGTTAGAAAGATTAAAAAATGCAATTGAATAAGATAACGATTTTTGCGATTGAAAATATTAAGAGAAATAATATACGTCATGAAAATTTGGTAGACAAGGTAATTAGAAAGTAAATTCGACAGTAAGTGCATTTATTAATCTATAGATACCTTTGAAAATATATAAATTTCAATTATACCGTTTTACTTAATAACTGCACTAACTAAAATCTTAAGTATATTGTATCGAAAGTTGTCGATAACTACAAACGTATTTTGATACGATTGTTACATTAAATGTTCATACCACTACATCAATAGAAATTTGAGGTTGATAATAAACTGTTATATAATGTATGTTATACAGCAAACTAATGTAAAGATGACTGCAAGAAAGTATGCTTAGGGCACCATAATTGTTCTTGTAAGTGTTTGTGATATTGTGTTATGTCTATTGTGCAAGGATGTCAATACCATTGTGTTTTATGTAACATGGCTTCGTGAAGAGAGTTTAGATATATTTTTCTTCTTGATTTATCAAAAATAGACATTCTCTATGCAATTCTCGTACCTAATTCATATTTTATGAATTAAAGTTCTAGTTACAATCTTATGATGTGCATGCATTTATGTATTAACGCATAAATTGTCTTTCATCTTTGATTTTGTATACAGCTATATAACTGAATGTTTTGCGTTTCTTGAAAACACGTATTGTTCATGTATTTGTATTACTTGTTTTGTTCATATGCTTTACGTATTGTGCGCTATATCTAATAATATTATATCATTTGAAATAATGTAAAAGAAGAGTTATGTGATACAAATAACATACATTGTCTGTATAAATACATTCTGTTACACTAATTTACTTCTATTGTTTTGAAAAATATCATGCTTCCATGAATGTACTAAATGTTCGTATTTATAATGTATAGTCTTATAAATGAAACTGGAAATGTGTATAGTACATAATTGATTAGGAGCCAAAATGTAGAATTCGTCTTATTGAAACAGGTATTTTACTAAGAATTAATTAAGATACTTTATGTGCATTGAATAAATTAATTGTACTGTCTTCTTTTATAGAAACAAGCTTGCAAGTTAATTGATACGTTGATAGTTTTATATTGAAAGTTTACTCTCTTAAGTTCGTATAATTTCATCCTGTAAATATATTTTATGTTTTCTAGTGTAACAGAGATGATTAATGTGACACCGACTACACCATACCAAGAATAAGTATACAATAGTTGTTACAAAAGTTGAAGAACTTTCTGGGTATTCTGCATTTAATTTGTAAGTGTTAATATAAAGTAATTTAATTTCCATGTTCAATCAATTTTTCTCTTCGTTCATGTACTATTGATGGTTTTATAAAGGGAATACGTTTATTGTGCACTGTTACATACATACCTACAAATATATATATATATAAAGAATACAAAAAACTGATGCATAATTATTGCTGAAGTAATTATGCATAGTAAGGCATATATAATTTGCAAAACAGAATCAATGAAAAATGGATTTTTAATTATACTTATGGATACTTATATTATTCATGTATGTGTATTGAGATACTCAAAATTATAGTATTATTTACCATAACTTATTATAGAAAACGTAAAACTGTATTGTTCAAAAAAACATTTTATACAAGCTTTTTGGATATTGTTGCTGTAATATTGTTTTAAAATCCGCTTAATTAGTAAGAAGAGAACGAAAAGTGTTTGTTAGAGTGATTATGGTATAATTTTTGTGTATCTTAATACATTACGAAATTTTAAATAATGTACAATGTACTTAGTGCATTCTAAAATTATACTTTATTGTCAAATACCTTTAGTTTTACTCTAGTCACACACAAATGTATAAATATATAAATAAAGAAATATTATATTGATATTTATTCACATACCTATACTCATTTATAAGTAATAATTTATAATATAACTTTGATTTTATTCTGTTTTATTATAAAGTACGATTAGTAGGGAAGGGCGTTCGAAAGTAAACTTCGAAACAATTCGAAATTATTTCTAGACTGGACATTCGAATTATTTCGAACATAATTCGAAGTTTAGGACTCTTAAAAGTCTTGGAAATCTTGATGGTGCTGCAAGTTTTGAATGTCAAGGGCCTTGTTTATATCCTTCGATGTGCGCTGCCTACGTGCGCTATCGAGACCCGCGGTGAAATGGGCCAGATGCCCGGGCTAGAGCGCTCGGAGTTGGTTCGTTCGTTTAACATACAAGACTCAAGAATTGTAATCTTGGAATCAGGTTCGAAGTGGTTTGAATCTCTTTGTCGCGTGACAGATTCAAAGCGATTCGAAGTGCTTCAGATCCTATCACTACTCCCTGCTGGACAACATTATATTACATACAAATATAATTAAAACAAGTGTCCTTCTTGTCTTTCAATGAAATATTGATCAATAGTATATATGAACACAAAAAGCATGCATATTTTTACTAACTTTTATACATTTTCATTTTAAAACGCAATAATACATTTTATACGATGTCGTCTTATTTTAGTACACACCTCGTATTCAATTGTTCGTCATTGAAGATACCGCTTTACGTCATCATATGTTTTCAGCTGCATACTACCCTGAGTTAAGCATTTGTAAGTTGCTTTAAGCAGTGCCGACTCATCGCTGAAAAGATCTTTAGCAAAACATCTTTCTACCCTTATCGTACCAGATACTACAAAGTTTCCTTTGGCAATTGACGACATATTAATAATTTTTTTATCTTCCAACATGATCATAACGCTGAAAAACTTGCAGCAACAGACGTTTACAGTAGAAATTGATCCATCACAAACGGTGAGCATTGTAAAGAGAAAAAATATGTGGCTACGTTGAAATGTAATATATGCCTGTTATATCGTTTTTCGCAGGTAAAGGATTTGAAACAAAAGATCGAAACTCAAAAAGGTTTTCCAGCCGAATACCAGAAATTAATATACGCTGGTGAGTGATATGGCTTACATAACCTTATTTTCACTTGCTTGTAAATTTATTAACATTTTTATATCTCATTATATGCTTATGTTTCGCAAACTGACCAATTCTGTTATGTTTTCTTTTCTTTAGATCGCTATTAGACTTTATATTCGATATTTTTGTAAAATAACTTGTTTTTCTTTCATCAATATCATTGTCTCTCGTACGATAATAGCATATAATTATGCGGTAATATTATACTTTATAGGAAAGATATTAACAGATGACCATCCATTAGCAGAATATAATATAGATGAAAAAAAGTTTATAGTTGTTATGGTAACAAAGCTTAAGACCGGCAATGGTCATACAACAACCGAAGAAGATCAGCCAAGCGCAGAGACTAAAGAAGAAAGTAGTACAACCAGGTATTAAATTGAAGTATCATAGAAAACTTGCTCTTCTAATATTACATGTAAAGTAAATTTTATAATTTCGGTTAGAAGAAACTCCAAAATTTCATGATTATTTTGTTGTTCCTTGATTAACACATTGACATCAGGGCATTTTGAGTCGCACAAAACAAAAAATTGGAACCGTATACGGTTTATTTAATTCGGGATGCATGTACAATGACATTTTGAAGAGAAATTGGACCATTTATCAATTTTCCAGAATGTTTTAGGCGTGTTCACGGAATAATAGTAGACATAAACAATCAGGCTCACTTTGATCATACTATACTAAGTTGGTTTTCGTATGTGTTTTTTGCCGTAGCTCAGTAGCACAACCTAGTCCCACTCCTAATGTTCAGGGTGTTGCAAACCCTGCTAATACCGAACAAGAACAATCTGCAGCAAGTACTACTACTACTGCTGCTGCTGTTGTTGGCGATCAAGCTGAAAGTGCCTTGTTAATGGGTGAAGATTATAATACCATGGTGAACAATATTATGGATATGGGGTACATATATATGTATATATATGTTCAACAAAGAAAATTAAATTTATTTTATCATCTTTCTTTTCCGTTCGTTGTTCACTAATCGATATACGTTTCTTCATATTAGGTACGAACGCGAACAAGTTGAACAAGCACTAAGAGCAAGTTTCAATAACCCCGATAGAGCTGTAGAATATCTCTTAACGGGTATACCAGCTCAGCTTTTTGAAGATTTACCGGAGGATCAACTTGAAGCGCAAGAACAACTGCAGGAGCATGGTCAACATCCTTTAGCATTTTTAAGGATGCAACCTCAATTTCAGCAAATGCGTCAAGTAATTCAGCAAAATCCTCAATTATTGAATCTTGTGCTGCAACAGATCGGTCAGACCAATCCTGCATTATTGCAACTTATTTCACAAAATCAAGAAGCATTTGTGCGCATGCTTAACGAACCTGGTTAGTTTCTATTATCTGTTACAACGATGATATAGCGTTTTATTTCTTTTTCCTTTTCGGGATATAAATACATCTTGTATCTTATTTTTGGGATAGTGGAAACAACTGGCGGTACAGGCGGAAGAACTACACCTGTATCTGCAGCTAATGTTGCACCAACGACTGCTCCTGGTGCTTTAACCGGAGGACCAGGAGCAGGTATAGGAGCAGGTATAGGAGCAGGTATTGGAGCAGGTATTGGAGCAGGATCGGATGGAGGAACTTCTATAATACAGGTAACACCACAGGATAAAGAAGCTATTGAAAGGTTGAAAGCGTTAGGATTCCCAGAACATTTAGTTGTACAAGCATATTTTGCGTGTGAAAAAAATGAAAACCTTGCGGCTAATTTTTTGCTCTCGCAAACTCTTGATGACTGAAGTAACGCACTTCATTGATTTCACAATAAGGAGTTAAAGGACTGATTGTAGGGTGGGTAATTACACAGGCGCCACGTTAGTTTCAAACTGGTCATCTTTACTTTGTATATAAGTATGCACACATATTTATGTTACTATCTTAATTATGTAGTTAGATTGTTAATCCTGTGTTCGCATATTTGATGGATCATATAAAATTCGTTGGACCTTATGTACCAAAATTGCTTTACCTATTTTACATTTTTCTGTAATCTTAAATCATTAATTTCCAAATATATACTTTACATCTTTTATATATTTCGAGATTGGAATTTGGCATTGCACAAGTGTCATAATCCATCCTTGCAGTCTGAGCATTACTCTTTGGCAAAAAACATTTTGTTCTTTGAATATATGGAGCAGTGTAATTACATTTTTATGTAAGAAAGCCTGCTTGTTTACTGAATTAGCATAAAAAAGGTATAAATACTTAATTGTATTTATACGTTGAAGCTACTGTACAATTCCACATACATACAAATATGTGTACACGCGCGAAGATATATGTGTATACGAAACGTATGTATGTATATGACAAGTATATTTTGTACATTTAATAGGCTTTCTGATATAAAAATTATGTAAGTGCATCCATATATGTATGTCTCTGCATATGTATATATGTGTGTACTTGCGTATAACTTGCGCCTATGTATGTATGTATAAAAAAAGTCTTGTATTTTTTAAACAAACAAAAGTGGTGAAAATAGTTTATCACTGATAACACATTAAATATCATTTCATTTGTCACAAAGATAACAAAATGTAAGAAATTTTCAAATGAATGAAAAAAATGAAAATTTAATTAACATATACGTATGTATTGTTTTAAATCTGCTTTGACCTCGATATCAATCCATTTTTTTTCATCCGAAAAAAAAAAACGCGATTAACTTATGACTAGTTAATAAGAGATAACCGTACATAAAGTATCTTAAATAGATAAACTGAAGTATGACTTTATCAAGAAAAATTTGTAATTAACTTTCTATAAAAATGGAGGCAATGAGATTATTAATATTATAAAAATGCATTCAATATGTTATAGCCTTAACATAATAATATGTAACTTATTAGGAGCTGTTCGAATTTTTAAGATACTAGTACTGATATTCAAATTTTTATTAGAAATATTACACAATGTAAAACAAATAATATTGCAAAATTACATATTTAATGAATAAAAATTATGAGTCTAGGCACATATGAATACATTAGTTTCCCTGTTTTGGTACATGTAAGTATAGTTTACACTACAAATATAGCTTCATGTATGTAAGAACGAAGTGCTCCAAAAAGTTAAAGGAAGCATATGTGTCTTAATGGTTGTTAGGTGATACAGGATTTATTACCGTGCAATAATAATTAAATATTGTCTGAACAATTTCTGTTACACACAGAGTGAAAAAAAACTATGTTATGCGTACATATTTTAATTTTGCTTTCGTACAAGTAAATATTTTAATAAAAGAATATATTCCCTTCTAAACAAATAACAACTATTAACGTTCACTGCTTCTTATTTAATTTGGATAAAAACCTTCCAAATGTATGAATTTAATTATATTATAATCAAGAACATACATTTTTGTGATATAGGCCTTTAACTCTTGTAATGTAAGCTTCTTATCGTTATAGAAAAATATGTACAAATATAAGATATATAAATAGGATCATATATTATTACATTATTTTGTTTGGATTAGACAAAATTATAGAAATTCAATTGCCTTTCAAAATGACACCTTTGCTTCTTAGATCTTTTTTAGCTTCGTCTATTTGCTAAAAACAAAAAGTAAACCATTAATTTATGATAACATTTATATAAGGTTGAACTTTTTCACTTTTAAACTTACCTCCTGTAATTCGATTGCCGCATTTTCACAGTTAATAAATGTGAAAACTCTATATAAAATTGCAACAGCTGCGTAAAGACCGAATAAAAACAAAACAATGAGAGGAAGAAAAAGTATAAATTGTTGCCATTCTGTGACGAAAGAAGAATTAACTATCTCGGTAATTGCAGCGATCCATACGCTAAAAAATAAAGTGGCAAATAAGAGCCACTCCATTAGCTTCGTCATCTGAAAATGTATCATTATTCAGAGGTTATAATAGATATTATTAATAATATAAAATAAATTTAAATAACAGTAGTTGATACTAGAGTATCATGAAGCTCTTACATTTTAAAATCAATTGTTCAGCCGAACCAAAGCGAAACAAACAAGTTTGCGTTAGATTATGTACCTTAAGTTTCAAAATTACGGAAGGATCTTTACAAAATTAAATGTATATATTACTTATATGGAGTGGTAAGAAATTTACTTAGCTTACAAATATATGTACATTATGTTATAAGTCTTGTTTTAACAAACGTATAATGTAAACATTGAAGAACGACGCGCATGTGACGTGTATCGATTGATGTGTCTAACGTTGCAAAGTTCTACTTATGGATGGCAACGATAAATCGATGTTTTGAAAACATCGATATTTCCTATCGATACATCGAAACCATCGATGTTTTTATATAGCTGACTTATAATGAGGTTTATTTGATTTAGCGGCATATTTTTAAACCGACAGATAACATTCGGTATTACTCTCAACGTGAAAGCAAAAGGGACTTATGCCACAAGCCCCAGCGAAACTATTTTTGAGAAAATCGTCTTTCAGGATATTATTCAGCAGTGCTAAAGAATGATATTCAGTTTTTCTCGAAATATTCTCTGAATCTTAATACTAATTGCAGGTATCGTAAACCACTAATTTTCGAAGGGCAGAGAAAAATGTTGGTCTCGTTGAATAAAAGTTTTGATAGAAATCTTGTAAAAGTTCAATTAAAATTCCTAAAATTGCGATGTTTTACCACCGACGAGATATGGGATTTATATCTACTGTGTACTTTTGTCTTGTAGCAGCATATTTTACTTTCATTTGAAGCACTCGAACATTAATCTAGGTCCCCCAGAAGTCCAGATAGTTAAAATGACTTGGAATACATCTTCGGCCAATTTTTGTGGTTTTACGGTCAAATGTTCATAGCTTTAATTTAAGACTAGTCCGATTAAAAAATACGAACTGGATGCCGAGCAAAACGCAATTGTTTAAATTAACGATGTAATCCAGAAATTTGATGTCGCCATCTATATAGATGTGAAGGAAACTACTGGGCCTCTGCCATATCTACACTTAAGGTAAGTAAAAGGCGCGAGTAGTTTCAAGGAGTTCTGTATAGAAAGCGATACCATAGACGATATGGTAGTGAACACGAGATACAAAAATCTATAAAGTATTAGATCTATTCTATATGTAGTCTGTGTTTGAATATAGTCAGACTTGGTTGCTGATTTGATAGAACTTTGTACATACGAAAACATACGCTCCTTTTCCGGTTGTGACGTACAGGGTTCGTATAATTTTTGTGTAGCACTTGTTGAAATCAAATTTTCCATTAACAATCCTTTCCTTGTTCTATAGAATATTAGTTGTTTAGAGTGTGAAAATATATGTTACATATTCTCGGCAGAAATTTTTAGTATTTAATAGTATTAAGACATTTCCATCCATTATTTGTTTCAGGTTGTTCCAACTACACCCAACTTCTATTCAAAATGGTGAGTCTTCAATATTTATTTCAATTTACATTTATCGTTACATCTAAATAGAATTAATTTCATCTGTTATTATTTACACTATTAAACTTATTGTTTTTCGATATAAATCGTATTGAAAAAAGTGCAGTAAATTGAGCTGACCTAACCTAAAAATAGAAAAGAATAACTTGGGATTAAATTTGTCTGGATTATAAGTATATAATCTGATGAAAATGTTCTATATTTTTGTAGCCACGAGAAATCAAGGAAATCAAAGACTTCCTTCTGAAAGCAAGGAGGAAGGACGCCAAATGTAAGTTATCCAAGTTTCGTATTTTTTTTCTTGTAATACAGTAGAGAATGTATTAATTTATACATTTTCTTTTATACCAACAACATAGCTGTAAAAATAAAGAAGAATGCCGAAAACGTTAAGTTCAAGGTTAGGTGTTCACGATTTCTGTACACTCTTGTAATCACAGACAAAGAGAAGGCAGAGAAACTGAAGCAATCATTACCTCCAGGTAAATTCATTCTTTCAGTTACATGCATTGATTAATCCTTTCGATACTATAGGTGACTGTAGTCACCCATTATCATACGCTCATCATTTTCTACCAGTGACTATGTATTAAATTGGATTATCCCATTCTTCATATAATTTACCAGTAATTTACATTATTTTATCATGTATCACGAACAACATAGCCGTATCGAGAGGTTTAATTATTATAGAAATAATTTAATCATTTAATTCTGTATTTAACCTTTTCCAGCAAAATACTAATGAATACATTTTTCAGGTCTTCAAGTTAAGGAAGTAAAGAGAAGTGAACGTATGTAATTAATGGAATAAAATACATTTTTAAACAGATGTGTATTAATTTTCTTTGGCATCATATAAAGAACAAAAGAATTGAAAAATGTTACCATTTATAGCTACAACATGTAAAAGCAATAATGTTTTGAATCAAATATTTCCATCAAAATTATACCAATCCTTTAACTTCAGTTTTATTTAGTTATTACAAAATTTAATCAGATAGAATGTATGGCTGATTCAAAAATTGCTTTCTCCTTTGAAACATGTGTTGGTAAATACTCTTTCTTTCCCCTGGTGATGTACACATCAATTTTAGTTCATCATAAGTATCTGTACATATATTTCCACTATTACATGTTGGTCTTTGATCAAAAGGGTATATTTGGTGACAATTAAACCTAGTTTGACATTTTCTGGTACTGTGCTGTATTCCACGTTTTAAATGTCGTTTCAAGATGCAATAATTCCTATGACATGGATGAGTTTGAAGTTTGATGTACTGCGAGAATAATATTCCTAATTCATCATATGTCTCGCGCATCTGTGAACTATGTTCCAATAGATCACCAATATTTTCGTTATCATAACTAAATTGTTTAGATGTCAAAGTTTGTTGTGGAAACAAATTTTTAGTACTATCATTTTTCGCTAATGTAATAACAAAATTCACGTCCGATTTAGACCTTTGTGGATTTCCAACTTCTTTTACATTACTTCTTAAAATGTTTATAGACGATTTAATTTTTCTCTGCATTTTTTTCGCATACGCAGCGTGTTCGTTTGAAATTCTCTGTGATTTTATTCCTGTTAATTTCCCTCTTATAATTGTGTTACTTTCTGCCTTTTCGTTTATGTTTAATGTTTGATTACATTCTACTTTAACGGTGTTCGACGTACTTGTTTGCGTGGAACTCGTATAGGAATTGATTGACCTAAAGCAATAATTAAAATGGGCGCGCTTCTAATTGAAATTGACCTTAATAGTAATTGTGAATTATTAAAAACCTTTTTAATTGTTTGGAGAATGCGTTTGATAAAACATCCGATCTGTTAGGCGTAGTATCAGAGAAATATTTTGCATCAGTAGCTATAGATCTTGGTAGCAAGGAATAAGGTGACCAATTTGACTTAGAATTATAAATTCCATATTTTTCAATATTGTTTCTAAATGAATTTGTGCTTTCAAGTTTAAGATCTATCAATTTGGAACTAGTACCGTGTCGCCTTTTGGACATATTAATGTTTCCTGAATTCCATGTGCATAGTAATAATCGTTCGTCTTCTTTAATTGGCTTAAATTTTTTCGAAGATAACGGCGTTATTAGAAATTTTAGATCCGTGTCAGAGAAACAGATATCCTTATCATACTAAAAAGAGAATAAATCATAGGTAGAATTGAAAGGATGAATTAAATACATATTTTAATATTTCTCTACTAGTTTATACCTTGTAGGTGTTTTGACGAACATTCTTAATATTTTGAATACTGAAGTCACTGTCTTTATAATTCTTTGATTCTTTACTATTCCACCTATTCGATACTGGATTAGGTACACTTTTATACTTAGCCTGAGTTGATGAAAACGATGAGCAAGACATATCCAAAGAAAACTGCTTTGTAAAATCTACATTGCTAGTAGAACCCACAATTTTATTATCACGTGGAGCAAGTAATTTTTTCTTTTCCTAGTCACAAATTTTTGCATGTAGACTTATTTATAAAACCTAATAAGTTATGGGTACTTGCATATAACAATCATTAATATACCATGCTGCTTGTAGTACCTGTAAAACAGTCCTTAATTTACACTTATGTTCATACTACTATGTTTGACTGTCACATTGCACATGAAGTTTTGAAAAATTACATGTATTAGGCCATAAAAATCGTCGTTTTATACAAGAACTGCTTTCATTTTCTTTTATTATAGAAAAATTGTCACCGGTGTTGCTTTCCTTGTTCCGTCGTGCAAGACATCTTAAAAAGCAATTTTATTATAGTAACAGCAACTTAATAAAAATATGATATACCTTTTGCAAAGATAAATAATTTGTCCGTAGATATAACGATAGCAGGTTATAAATAGAATTATTACAATCAAAATGATGAATAGTGTAAGAAATATTTTCCAGAAGCTGTTCAGACCACTTTCATTTCGATCGAGATTGTAATACTTTTTTTCGGTATCAATTATTTGCAACTTTGACCTTTTCAATTTCATGCTTCTAACTGTAATGGTTATTATTTAAAGCACCGATTTGTAAAACAAAATAGAATAGCTATGTATAAATCCAATACTTTTCCCCACAAGGTACAATTCATACATGTATCAAAAAACCAACATTTCATTACTTATTAAGAGATCTATGTAAATTGTAAAATAAAACACTTGAAACTATTACATGTTATTATCTGTTTTTTTGTTTACAGATGCACTAGACGTTTCGAATATTCATTTTCCAAAAATAAACAAATTTACCATTTCTATTATTTTAATATTTTTTATACTCGATTACAACTCGTAAATGTATTAAAATTTTGTTTGTCACTTAGAGACAACTTTATACATTATACATCTTAGTCTAATTATCAGGTAATAACAGAATAATACATTTCATCCGAAATAGATAGAAGTAATGTAGTTTGTACAAATAAGTATTACTCTTTAACGATATTTATATTTTCTTACAAATTTTATGGCGAAATATTAAAACACTTCATACTTGTACAACTGATAATAGATATCGATGTATAATATACTCAATTTATCGATGTAAGTATAAAATAATTGCAATATTACAAGTGTTTTACGTATAGAAAATTTTCTTTGTACAAGAGATTTTGCTTATATAACTAACGAAATTAAAAAATATCAAATCAATTATACTTTTTTCCATTTAATTATAACATTTAAAATGCTTTATAAACTATTCATAAATTGAAAACAGAGAATCTTATTTTGATGAAATTGACAGCGATTAACACATATTGCATAAAATAATATATAATAATACATAATATATATATATAATGCATACACTACTAGTGCTTTAATCCTTTCACAGTGGTGGACGAACGACACTTTGTGCCATACTATTATTTAAATTTGTTATACGCAAAAATGCAATCGAAATATATATTTCATATTTACTATCGAATGTGCAAATAATTGAAATCATTAAAAATGTATATATTACTTAACTCAATTTTTATCATTCTCATAGTGTGAAAGGATTACTTGCTTTCTTTTATTTTCAAATTTCTTTACAAAGCAATGCACTTATACTTTAAGTTTTTGATGATGTGTTAATTTTCCATAACACTACAAATTATGTATGTGTGTACGTTTCTATATACATATACGTTCACATATATGTATAGATTTAGCGTGAACTAGCCATTTTGCAATCATTTAATCATCACATTCATGATACGTTGCTCTGTAGAAAAAAGAACACACTGGTTAATTTTAAAGTTACAAAAAAATCATTAAAAAATCATCATACACAGAGTGCTCCCTCTATCGCGACGCACGATTTTTCACCCACCTGCAGCCATTTGACAAAAAAAGTTTACAACAAAAATTGCAGGGTAAGGAGTGTACAAGATATCAGTGAAAAAAATTTTGAATACTGTTTATTTTCGTGGCGAAATCGAGATCACCTTGGGTTTTACAAATGGGAACACATTTTGCTTTACTATATTATAGCGGATATCGGGACAAGTTTTAAACACATACTACATGACATTTTTACTAACATATTACTCGATTTACAGTAGTGGTAACACCCTGTATATATTTATATATATATATATATATAAAATTATAGATGCAATCACCTTTGTTTGTCCATGTTTCTTCTTGATAATCTTCTTCCATGTTCATGCGTGGTTAACGTATATCTTTTTGTATGAGGACGATTTGCTCTTAGTTCACGTACGTCTGTTGTCTTTGCTTTTTCTACTTTTTGCATGAACTTCGAAATTAGTTCTGGGCAATTTAAATTTTCCTCAGGTTCCCAAGAGTCGTCCGATGCTGCAAATCCTTTCCACCGAATCAAGAATTCTCTGGTCTTATTTTTTTTGAAATGTACTTCTATTATTCTTTCTACTTCAAATTCCTTTTGGTCCTCTTTCTCATTTCTTTCATCGTCTGTTACTTGTTTACCTATAAGTAATTTAAAGAAGGGAAACAATAAGAAAAAAACATAAGAGTACAAGGAATATTAAATAATTGCATATTGCTGATTATTGTTTACAAGATAATACCATTTTCTGTTTGCTTTTTGTGGCTATTCTTAGGCTTTCTAGTCTTCTTTTCCACTTTTGATGTTTTATTCTTTATTTGTTTCTGAGAATTATCAGGTTTCTTAGATTTATTGCCCTCTTCATTTTCTTCATCTTCAGCCAAGAATTCTTCAATTAATTGTGAGCAATGCAAGTCTTTTTCCAACTCCCAAGTATCTGAGTCTTCATCGTATCCTTTCCATCTAACCAGAAATTGACGTCTACCTTTGATGGTACGTTGACTCACAATTTTTTCCACCTATGTAACACAATTGTTATTAATATGCTTTGCCAATATTATACATATATACTTTTAAAATTATATTTATACATACAACTCCCACAACTATTTTTAGAAAAATGATATGATAATTTAACAATATTCCTCATTGATTAATTTACTGTTTCAATTGTAAAACAAAAAAGTATTGATTTTTGTAAAAAATAAATTTTTTCTTCAAATATACGAATACACCTTGTTTATATATCATATATATTTCCTTAGGAAAATAATAAGTATTACTTATGAATAAAAATATGAGGTAATCTTATACTTTTGCTTTTAGAAAGAAAAAGAAACATTTTCATGGTGCTTGTTATATGGTTCGCATATTGGGGATCGGTTGTATTTTCAATCGTTGTATACGTATATGAAGCCGGTCGGTCAACAATGCAACCTAGCGTGAGTTCTGGATGCTATGTAAACATTAACATATACAGAATGCGTGGTAACAACTGCAGCACCTGACGTACCTCATATTCCTTGTCATTATTTCCATCCTGTTTCGTCGAGAGAGACACTCTATGATCCTCTTTTCTGAGTTTCTTACTAGGACCAGCTTTGCCGACATTTTTATTTTCTTCTTCTGCATCTATAGATTGCGTATCCTCTACGTCAAATTTCCCAGCAGAATCTTCGGCGGTTTCTTTTTGACTATAACGCCCACGGGATACACGCTTTTTTGCCGAACCTCTCCGCGGTGTTTCAGTGTTCTCACCCTCCTTTCCTTTCTTCATTTCGTCACTATTATCAGCTATGGATAGACGCGCGACGCCATTTTCCTCAGAACCGCTATCACTGGTTGTTTCGGACTTCCTATGCTTGCTTTTCATACTTAGTCTGCGCATACTATTCTAACAGCCAACGCGAAGAGTTTGGTTCCCCTTTATGCTTTTTATTACAAACTTGTAAGCCGTACAGCTCTACTGCTTAAATCAAATTCCTTTATTTATATAGGTTCCCAAAAACAATTTTATCCCGCGTTCTCATAAACAACTTACAAGCAGCTTGGCGCGGGTCGCGATATACGGTAAAGATCTTGCGCACGGTGCATACACATGTACGTTTTAAAACAAAATGGTTTCTGATTCAATGGATCGTTCGAGGATAATAACTATACCATATCTGTCTTATAGTCACTCTTAAGTTCTTCTATGATTTAAAATCGCATTAAATTAAATGTTACGTATAATGATACTTTAATAAAAATATTAATAGAATACTACAGGGTTTACCATTTATCTCGGAACTCGTGCGCGCGCGAACTTGTGTAAATGGCAACACCGCAAGAAGTCGATACACGCGTCATCTGTGAACTGTTGGTGAACTTTTTCCTCCGTGCGTTACGGGTACAAAAGCGTACGACGTACATAAACAAATCCCATACGATTGAAAACTCTACCGGTCACCCTCAGGTAGCGACTGACCTGGGGGTGACTTCGGTGCGATCTGCCGATCGCGCTCGATTTTAACCGAGCCAAAGTCGAATCGTTTGCCCATTCTTACAAGCCAAATCGTATCTCGGACCAGTCTCCAATCTTGTCAAACCTTGCGCCCCCTACAAGACAAAACACCTTCACCAACAGTTCACAGATGACACGTGTATCGACTTCTTGCGGTGTTGCCATTTATACAAATTCGCGCGTGCACGGGTTCCGGGATAAATGGTAGATCCTGTATGTTAAGCTTCTTTCGTTCTCCAGCTGCTGACATTTTTTTTATAGCCTTTTTGTTTGAAATAAAAACAATTTTTTTAGTTTGATTGCCTTGTTTTTGTTTCTCAATACAAATTTTACGAAACAAAGGCACATTTGAGTGAACGAACTAAAAATTTTATTTTTTGATATAATTACCTTGTTAATCAAAAATTTGTTTGGCCCCCATAATTGTAATATGTAAATAATTTGTTACTTTCAAATATTCTGAAAACTTGCCCCACTCAATCGATTAATTGCGTGCTACTTCTTGTAACGATTTATAAGGAACGAACTTGAACTTGAAAATTGTCTGATTTTTCTTCAGATAATAGGTTTATTTAAATATTATTGATAAATGGCATTTATAGACGGCAGTTACGCCAAACAATCATGTAGTACATTATGTTACCTAAATCAAATCTTGCTAGGACGCTAAATTGAACTCCGCCATATTGACTAAAAAGCAAGAAGCTGTGCACCTAGGAAGATACTCTTTACATTTCTAATTATAGAATAAATTAATTATGCAATCCCTAGCACGTAACCAAGTATTTTACATCCCTCCTCTTTATGTTAAATAAAGATTTCCTTCAGATCCCCATTCGAATTAATATATTCTTTTTCTTAAATAACTATTTCAGAACGCGTTCCGATATAGAAAAAAAATTTGTTTAGATAGAATAATTGCGTAAAAACAAGGTATTATTAAATCAATATGTAACTTAGTGTACGATATCCAGTTGCTTAGTTACGGAACGCAACTTATTTCTGCCACTGCTTGGCTAGTATCATTGGTATCATTTTTTATATGTATATTTCATCCATTTCATTATCTTTAGTTTAAATTATGGCTACCCCAAACCTAACCATATACGAAAAACCTGTGCAACATATAAGTAAGTGCAATTATCTATTTTGTCAAATTGCAAGGGATGATGTTCATTTTCATTTTTTTAAATGTTACAATTTCTTTTTTTGTAATTATAAAATTCTGCAATTACGCGTAAGATATTTTTAGAATAAAATTCAATTTACAAATTTCCATATAAAACGCGATTTTATAGGTTTAACAGATTGGTATGCAAAGCAATGGGAATTAGAGAAAAATGCAGCCCTCAGGGCTGCAGAAGCCACTGACTTACGAAACTCTGGAAAAATTGTCCGTTCCGAGACAATGGTGAAAACTATATGGGATACGTATATGAATAATACTCGTCTTGCCGATAGGTAATAAACTATTCGGATATCATAAACGGGAAAGATATTTATATTAATAAAAATTTGCAGGGTGACCGAATTGTTACGATGGCGGGAATTATTTCACAATTTGTTAGAGAAATTAATTGCGGAGATAAAGTTGCTACAAGATGACAAAGCTGATGCAGAGAAAGAATTGGAAACATTAAATTACCCCTTACAAGTAACAGCACAATGTATTTCAATGAGAGATTGTCGTAGAGGTACAGAGTTGACATACGACGAAGCAGACACAGAATTGAAAAGGGAACTTTGTGTTGTTGAAAATGTGAAAAAATTACTGACAGATAGGTACAATACAGAAATAAGGAAAAAATGTCTTCGTTTAGGTGAACGTTAGAAATTGTACATTATTTTATCGTAGAGTGCAGGCTTCGTGGGAGAAACTAAATCGTTTGGAAGACGTTAGATTTATAGTATCATCAGAGGTAGAAAATAAAGATGATACTATTAAAATGGATAAGGAAAATCTTAGTTTAGATCGCACGTGCGGTGAAATTAGCTATAAACCGAATGCATTGAGAAATCCAAAAGGGTTTGTATAAATGGTTTTTCGTAGTTTAGGAAATAAATGTAAAATATTTATTTCTTTGTTCGCAGTTCAATACCTTATGAAGGATGGTTGAAACATTGCCAGCGAACTAAAGTTTTAGCGGATAATGAGTTAAGTGATGTATATAGCTTTCGAGAAAATATGAATGTAATTCGTGAACGAGCTAGGAACGATATTAAGGCTCAGCAAGATGTAACTGATTTTACCTTACGAAAAAGGATTTATCAAACGCAAAAAGCTCGAAATGAGATAGAATGGCAAAAGCTTAAAGTAATTACGATTATAATAACAAATATGGTCGCTAACGTTTAATGTATACTTACATCTGACCATGTGATTTATAGATTCAAAAAGAGATGGAAATTTTGCAAAAAGAACTAGTAAGACTAGAGGACGCGTTAACGCAAAAAATTGATTCCATCAAATGCGCAGAGACAAGATTAGAGAATCGTACTTACCGAACTGGTTTTGAACTATGCCGAGATGAAGTTGAACTAGGCTTGAAAGATGAAGTTTTACAGTTGCGCCAAACTGAAAAAGATTTAAGGAAAGTTTTAAACAATTCAAAGTACGTACGACAAAGACGCGTGGTGGTTCATGTGAAAAGACATTGAAATATTTTTACAGACATTAATGCTTCAATGTATTTGACAAATGTATTCTTCTTCCAGAGAAGCATATAATAATTTGGAGAACTTGCTTCTACAAGTTGATAGTAACTTGGACGACAAGCAACATTCTTTAGCGACCGATGTGATGTGCTTGGATATGAGAGCAACATTGAAGACAGGAGACAGAACGCGATTACCTAATGAAACAGATCGTAACATTGTTCTTACACGTATGGAAAACGAGATACCGCTTGAATCATGAACGTATGCCACGCTTGTGTAAATCTGTCAGGAAGAATATTCATTAAATTTATAAAATGTCTATTTATTGTACCGCTTAACAATATTTCTTATTGTACATGATTTAATGTGCTTGAATATATTTATCTATCCGTGTTCATGGAATCAGGATTGGCTTTGATTAAACTATACTCTGAAATAAAGGAATCGGTCAATGCTGGCTCCAAAGTTTTTACTGCCCTCCTATGTATATCGCCAACTTTCTTTGGATCACCATGCTTCATTTCGAATTTAATATAATCTATCCAAATATTTGAGTTAATTTTGCCAAATTGTAACGTTGACATTTCATAGCATTTTCTTAATTGTTTCGGTGATATTTCAGGTTGTATAAGTTCTAGTTCTATCATTTTTGTATGCAACTCAAGAAAGAAAGGAGGTTGTAAGGAGAGACTGTCATAAACTTTTCGTGCTGCTTGTATACCTAAAAAAAAAAATAGGTTTATAATAAAATATGCCACGTAGTGTAGTTTTGAAATTTACAATTACTCACTTTTTGTTAAGACTAGCCACTCAATATAAACAGGTTTTATTTCCCGAGAGATATTTGGATGCCCTTGCATAGCCGCTTGGTATATCTGTTCAGTTTTCTCAGGATATTTTGCTTGCATATGCAATATCCTTATTTTCCATAAAGGCAATGATCTTTCTCCAAGAGCTTGTGTTGCCTACAATATAAATATATTTGTATGCAATAATACCATAACGTTTAAAACATGTTAATCTTGAATAATTTTATACCTTTGAAAAAATATTTTCAGCCTCCTGTTCGTCTCCTGAGGTAAATAAATACCTTAATCTAGCATGCCAAAGACTTATACTACTCGGTATAGTTTCGGTTGCCATGCTGAGAACTTCTTTTAATCTTTTTTCAACGCTTTCATCTTCTTTTTCATTATTTAACATGTTAATCTAGAATAATATAATATTAAATGTGTATGCTTTTCATTCAGAAGTTTATGAAATAAAGAACAATTAAATATATAACCAACCCAATGTAAGTAATATTTTTCCTTCAATTTCTTCGCATGATGCGCTTGCGTCAACGCAGTTTTTATTAACTTCTTTTTGAAATTTGGCAGAGATCCAATTTTCTGATTAATTTCTATTAAACATTCAATGTACAACGACCACATTTCCTCGGTTTTAAGTTTCTTGACCGCCGTTTGATACACCTTGTTACAAGATGTTATGCGGTCCCTTAACGAAATTTGTTCCGAGCTGTCTACTTCCGTTGTGGTATCTCCAAAAGAAGGCTGAGCAAGTCCTTCTAATTCTCGTCTAGCCATTGTGTCCCACATTAGAGGTTCGTGGGCAAATTCTTCTATCAAATCACTAAAAAAAAGAACGGAAACCATTTAATATCAAGACAACTGAATTAATTGAGTATCTTTACTGTTCTTACCTAACAATTTTATTCTGTAGCTTCTCTGTATTGTTGTATTCCTTCGTAACATTGAGTAACTCTATTATGAACTTGATGTCCTTAATACATTTTAATGCTTGTTGATAAATAATACAAGCTCTTTTCAATCCAATAGTCATTTCACCATCGGCACCTGTTGCTGTTGTACTGTCACCATTATCATCCCTCTGATCATTAGCGAATGCTTCTTCTAATTCTAATCTAATATAAATAAAAAATACTGGATAAATACATTGGTGCAAATGCAAAGATATTCTATTAATAATATTTACTTACTTGAAGGCATCTACGAATAATAACTGCGAAGTTGGATGTATATGTAAACCACGAAGAAGAAACTGACGAGCAGTTTGCTTATTTTTATTTTCTTCTAATTCCCAACGCGCGGCAATATGCCAACATTTTGGTTTATCTTGATGGACTTGCAACATTCTACCTAATATGTGGCTAACATTGTTCTGATAATGCTGTCACATTTAATATTATCATTTAAATAATTATCAAATAAGCAAGTTTAATAATAGATGATAAATACTTACGACATGCTTACAAAATTTGATATAAGCAATCCAAAAACGAATATCATCTTGAAATTTAAATATTGCGTCTCTATACAAATAATTCATTTTATTCGTAATAGTGTGATCAATATCTGACTTTTTCTGTGTAATACCAAATTTCTGCAAATTTTCAGAAATTACATTACGCGATAGAAGTAATTCTATAAGTTCTAAATAAATAATTATAGATTATTGTATAAAAACATACATCTCTGCGCTGCTTAATTAGTTTAAGTAGGTCCATTTCATACTGTATATACCTTAAATAGTCTTCTTTAGTTTTTGTATGCCGTTGTATTTTATATTCGTATTCTTTAAGCTTTTTTGCGATCCCTCTATAAAATGTACAAGAGTAATTAATTGAAATAAACAATGTGACTGCAAAACATAACCTGTATAAATTACCGAATTTCATTTTTATCAAAAAGTTTGATTTTCTCCATTTGTTCCAATTCAGGAATCATATCCTCACATCGCTTTTCCACAAATTCTGCCATGATTCCTTGCTTTTAATTAACTAAATGCAATATTAAAATTATTGAAAGAACCTTGGCACATGTACACTGATACGGTAAGTTACAAGGTGGACATAACCACCTAATGATACTTCCAAGAAGGAAAGTGTAAAAATCAGGCAGAACACAAACTAATTCGGTTTTTTTTCAATTGTAAACAATATATGATATCACTAATGCGTGTCTAAAAAATTTCTATCCACAGTGGACTGCAAGTGTAATAAAAATATTATTTTTCGAATTATTTGCTACGCCGCGAAGGCACAGTATCATACTACACAGTGTGGTGTGCTCAACACGACGCGCGCTATTCAAATTAATGTTAGGTGGTCTTCGGGAAACATTAATATTATTCTAAAGTTCATGACTTATATATATTATATATAAGCACCATTTCCATGTCACTAACAACGTTACCCGTTATCGACACTTTATAAATAGCGATAATAATTATACATTTTAATCTTGAGCTCCTGGTGGTTATTTTTTAATCTATGAGGTGTTAAATGAAAGGGAATAGAATAAGCTTCCCAGAAAAAAATATCCCGTTGCTGTAACTTCATCCAGTTGGCCGTAATAATCATTTTAATTGCTTAACTGTTTATAACAAATCAACCACAAAATAATTTATACTGTAAAATTGTAAAATAATGTAAAATCCACCGTTTCTTTTCTTGTTCGGTTTCTCACTTTTGTATAATACAATTAAATATAATATTTGTGTGAAACACAAAGTATAAAAAATTAATAAAATTAGTCATGTCGTCAATTATGACAAAAATGTTAGATTTCAAAGAATATCTTTCATCCTAACGGTTCGACGAACAGCATTGCTAAAACCTTCTTTATATTTATACCAGACACCATTTTTTCTTAAAATATTCCGTGAATTGCTGCATTCTTTATTGGATTGTTGTTTATCTTGGTTAATGGAAATTATTCTTCCAAAGAAATCTTTATATACCTGAAATATTTTGTATGCTATTAATATTCAGGACGAGTAATATCAAAAGATATAAAAATTATACTTACGGCTTGTTTTGGTCCCATTGCATATCTTTTAGACAGCTCTAAAGCGGTAGGCGCCTTAGACATATTGTTCTGTGCCTCTGCATTGGCTTTTGGTTCTATTGTATCTTTGTTTTGCGTAGAAGTTGGCTTACCCTTTATCATATTCGCAGCCAAAGACTTATTGTTCTGTGCCTCTGCATTGGCTTCTGGTTCTATTGCATCTTTGTTTTGCGTAGAAGTTGGCTTACCCTTTATCATATTCGCAGCCCGCCGTAATCGTTCAGCTTCCAGTTCTTGAACGATTATTTGTTTTACTGCATATACAAGAGTACGGCGATGCTTACAGTTTGGAAAAATGCCAATTTCAAAAATGTCGCTGAAAGTAATTTCATGCAAATGTTTTATTTGTATTTAACAGATTGCAATATTTTCTTTAACTTACGGATCAAGTTTATAATCATAAATTCCATCAATGCTTTTCTCTTGGGTGTATACGAGGCCAAAATCGAGTAAAATATTTACTAATCGAGAAATATCTTCTCTTTCTTTGGCCGAATGTAAGTGTCCAGAAACTGTTCGCAATCGCGGAGTCAGTAAATTCGGTAGAAAAGGAGCAATATCGACTGTTAAGATTGCACGATCACGACCACTACTTCTTTGAATAGTGGTCAGAATTCCTGCAGTCTTCGCTCCTTTTTGATGCATCTGTAGAACATTTAATGTGTATCATACTATTACAAATTCTGTTGCATTTTTAAAGGTATTTGAACTTTGTGATTCTTACTTCATATGTAACAGACGGATAAGATAGCTTCACACTTCTTGTTTTAGCGAAATATAAGTGCCACGTAATAAATGCGTGATTGATATAACGCATAACAGACCATACTTGGAACTGTGCTACGAGTGACAAAATTTCGTCAAAAAACTGAAACCATTGTAAACAGATCGCAATGTGGTTCATTTTGTCGTTACCAATTTCGGGATAATTGTGGAATATTCCTTGCATTAATTTCTCTGACTCCCCTAAAGTACAAAATATATGTGTTTAATGCTTTAAAATAAAGATACGCGTATAATTATTGTAAAATAGTGTACCATTTTGTACAGTTTTCAGTACAAGACGAACTCTCTCTGGAATAGGAAGAATTCCATTCTTGTTCATAGGTATCGTTAATATTTCTTTCCACGAATCAAATAGACCTTTCCGACTGTCTTTTAACGCAAAAGATACATTGTCTCCAAATTTAATGCCACCCATGTATTGTAATGCTCCTAAACACGATCTAATATCACAGCCAGATATTTCCGCTAACCTTAGGAGTGCATCAGGATTGACTTTTAAATTTTCCATCCGTGATATTTCCATTAATCTGTCTGCTAGTCTTGCCGGGCTGACTTCTGGTACCGGTATAATAAGTGCAGCTATTCTGAGAGATCTATAATAAGCGTAGACAAATTTAATAACTGTTTACTAGATTTATATCTAGATATAGATGTATGTATATACATAGTAAAGCAAAAATGTATAATCTACCTTAACGAAGGTGTATATGGTTCATTACAAATGCATATTACAGGACGATGACAGACATTTGCTTGTTTGTCACCTTTTGCTTTTTCCCTTTTACCTTTCGGAACTAGTTTACCCTGTACAAATTTAAGGAGAAGTTCGATTGATGCTGCTGGAGCTCCATCAATTTCGTCAAAAACTAGACAATTTGGACGGGGATCATTTCCCATTACTGCTTTCATTTGTGTCGATGAAAGTAGAATTTGCCTACGTTTGAAAGTGCACACATATGTAAATATACATCGTCAGTTGCACACTAATAACCATTACAAATTTGTTTGTTACCTAAAAGCAGCTGGACTTCTTTCATCACTGGCATTAATTTCCACTACATTATACCCGGCATGATTTGCCGCTAAATGAGCTAATGTTGTTTTACCTAATCCAGGTGGCCCAGTAAGTAACACTATTCTTTGAATAGGAATGCCTTTATTGTCTACTTCCTCGACAGTGTTTTCATTCATAAAATTTATATTTTTAAATGTAGAATGTACTTTCTTCTTTCTGCTTTGAACATAATTCCGATTAAATACAACTTTATCCCAGAGTTTTATCCAATGCAACAAGTGCCTGTTCACATTTTCATCTGAAAGTAATTCTATGTATGATCTAGGTTTATATTTGTCAACCCATAGATGATCTTCCTTATCTTTTGTGGTGCAGCGTTTGGATGTTTCAAGACTAGCACGTTTAACATTTTGTACTATCTGAAAAATAATTTTGAAACTTTGAATAATTCCAATTAATAGTCGTACAGCCTTAGCTGGCACTGGATGCGAGTGACACACAGATAAATTCCTTACAATTTCTTCGGCTTCGGCTTTAAGTTGACTATACGGTACTGATAATAAATTGGACGTTACGCGTACAATTGCTTTCCTTTCAGTTTGTTCACTATTTCTCACTCTTACATATATACGTTGCGCGTCGTGCAACCTGGTCACGGCTATAAAATTCCAACGAGGGACTCGTAATGATATTGAATCTCTTTTGCTAGAAAAAATCAGTAAGCATTCAATACAATCTATACAAACCGCAAGATTTCTTTTTCTACATACATTTCAGGGCCCTTCTTCTGGCCAGAAACTCCTCTACTGTGGTCATGGAACTTTTCTCTGGCATCTAATACAGCTTTAATAACATCTTCATGTTGATCCCACCGTGGTCTTTTTTCTCTTGGCTCCTCGCTATCTATGAATTTAAATAAAATTGTCCCTTTTATTATTTAAATGTACAAAATTACATAAAATACATACCAAAATTGTTTATGTCATATATATCTGAAATATCACCAAACAGTTCATCATAATTTCGTTTTTTTGTAACATCTGTATGATGATTGTCTGTACATTGATTATCCTTGCTAGTACTTGGCATACATAATTTATTAAATATAGTAGATCTTATAGTATTAAGTTCTTTGTGCACATTAGATATAGGTCTATGTAATTCCTTATGTACATTAGGTATGAATGTGCCAGATTCATCTTTTTTTTTCGGTTTTTCTTGCAAGGTTTTAATTTCTTCCGAGCCAGACCCTATTTTCTTCTCGGGTTCTAAAAAAGCATTAATTAAAGGTGTCAGAAAATTCAAGGGTCTAACGAAGTGTCCTTTTTAAAATCAAATACATTTTAAACAATCGTAGTAATAAGGTTATAATTCGTGTACCTTCAGTTTCTTTTAAAAGTTCGTATTCATCCTGATGAAGCAAATCAAATTCTTCATCCTCATCGGGAAACTCCGAATCCATAATTATATTTTATTTTGAAGTACTTACAGCTATCAATATTTTAATACTCGTGCATTGTTAATCTTTCAATGGTATATTTGCCATTCGATTTTCGTATCGCAGCTAATACATTTTCCCGCGTACTTTTCCGTGGCAATTTTAAATCATGTGCACTAATGTACAGGTAACCTCGTATCACGCGGATATTCCGTATCATAAGAATTTCGCGTTATAGTACATAAATAGCGTTATGTGAGAGTCACAAACAGATCTAATTTATTCGTATCGACTTGGGATGGAAAAACTGGTATACGATTGTCATTTTGAACCCACCACATCACGCACTTTGCCATTAGGAACTCCAACAATGTAGCGCATACAATGTATTTTAAAAATATACAATACAAGAACATACAAATATACTGTATAATGTGAAAAGATATCAAGAAAGCGATACAATATAGAAACTGTCCGCGTTATACGAGGTTTATTACCTCAAGTTTAAAACCGCGTTGTTTAAGTACCGTGTTATACAAAGGATTACCTGTATATTATATAAACGGAGGAAAAGGTTTCACTCGTTTAAAAAAACATGAAAGAGTACTATCACAATAGTGTTCATGGCATTTTAAGTCCTACATCGTGTACCGCCTTTCTGTATGTGCTTTGCATTTGGAACAGCAAGAAGCTGTTTCACAGACGGTGCTTTGAATAACAAAGACCATTTTTGTATGTAAGGTGAACTTAACTGTACACACTTATAATGTTGGAATTTTCCACAAATTAGGATACATATTTATTAAATCTATTACTTCTATAATAAAAATATGTTCCCAAAGTCATGTAAGTATATTATTTTCTTGCATTAAAAAAGCGACGGAAAGATGAAACGTTTCTTCAATTCTACGCGGCACTATTATTGTACAATATAATAATATACAAATACGGAAAACGTTTGCCAACAATTTTCGTGATATTCACGAATGGGCGTTCTATTTTTGTCGCATTTTAGGAGTGTAGTATATTTTTATTGTTAGCGCATGCACTTGGGTCCGTCGAATATTCTCAGCGTGTAGGGACACGCGCCGCGCCGCGCCAGTAGCTCCATGGAGCTGAACGAGTAATGTTGTGGGGTGTATATTTCGTTTCGTACAGGGGCAATATTTATTTTACACGAACTAGCTGTGTGTCGAATGAGTGTAACGCTATAAATATTTAATGAATTCTTAAATTAAACGCTGACGATATTAGGTAATATCTGAATTTTATTCCGATATGAATTTTTATCGTGTTTAAGGGTGTGATAGTAAGATTGCCGACAGCCTGGAATCATGTTAACCGTGATCGGGTAAATGTTAAAATAAAAAATAATGACAAAATTTGATTATGAAAGGTTATGAACATCGAGTGAAAATTCTGTTTGAGAATTGCGAAACGTCCATTTATTGCACGAGATGAGCAACCCTTCTGATTAAGACAGTCAGTCACTGTGAATCCGGTCTCGTCGACGGCGCGATCAATAACGCTCTGTTTGGATACCGAACGATATTCTCCCCGGTTCAGCCTTCAAACGTAGCCAAAGGGTCACGTGCTCCTCGAAAAGCTAGAATTGAACTGATAATTAAATTCGCGATGTTACTTTCACGTGGGTTCTACGTATTAGGGATCGAGCTAGAAGCAGAAGTGTAAATTCTGTCGGTGTTACACCTGCGTCAAAATGTAGACCTTTACAATTCATATCATTTAACCAATACAACGTGACATGCTTAAATTTGAGCCCTATATCTTTGTTGATTGTTTCTAGATACTGTTCCAAATTTGTCGCCTCGTATAATTATAAGAATTTGTAATTCTATAATTTTAAATCTTGTAATTACTATTGTATTATTTCCGTTTTTTTAGAAATCTCGGTGCATGGAAAACAGTAGTTCGTATTGTCTATTGTTTACTTCTTTCCGTTCCCGTCTTTGAGAACTTCTTATTACTATGCGATAGTCCCGTATGACGTCAGTTTAGATAAGAATACGTAAATTCGTGCTTGTTACCGTAGTAACATTTTTATGGACAGAGGAAACGTGATTGTCGTTGTCTATGGCGGTTATTCAAGTAATACAAGTGTTTAACCAATTTTGATGGAAAAGTACGCGTACATTGTTCACAGGCGGAATGAAGTATGCAGACCTCTTTATCGAAACAAACAATCGGGTGCATAGGAAAATGTACTTCCGGTCTGAGCCTTGATGAATTGGACCAGATTACGGATAATATAAGTAAGACCTTGGGTCATCCACGGGGAAGAGAGATTTTTAAAAAATATTTAGAGCGTCGCGATCTGAGGGACAATCTCGATTGCCTGACGCTGTACGAAACTTGTTGCGAGATTATCGACGGAGAGAAAAAGTCTTCGTAAGTAAAATGTGTGTTAAAATTAATAACAGATACCGTTTCTTTCGATGTATTATTTTCAATAAGAAGTTCCTTCGGTCTTCGTCAAGTAAATTATATTTTTGACGACAGCCATTTTTAAATGCTCACCTCGTGTAGACGGAAGCTGTTGCTTGGTCGGTAGGACAGTTACCCTGTTAAAAAAAAATTGCATTTTCAGACAGTCAAAGAAGGAATCCTCTTTGGAGGCATTAATCGAGAATGTGACGACAGTGAAAGAAATGGTCGAAGATCTGGACGGTATACCACAGATAGACATGGCACTTTTAGAACGATTCAACGAAGCCTTAAACAATGGTTCACGACCCTCGTTCCTTTGCATTCTCGTGGACACCAGAGATCGTTCTCGTGATCATCTAAAACGAGTTCATGAAAGTTTCAAGAAGTATGCGTCCGAACCATGTCCGATGGCTAAATAGTCTAGTTTCACACGTTTATAATGCTTTCGTACTTTTACATACTCATCTTCATAAATATTGATATGACAGAGAATCATCCACAATCTTCATCATTATTTATAATGTTCACCTGAATTTGTAAAGTTTAACGTGTTAAACACGTTTTACATACATATATTTTGTACACTTGTATACGTTGACGTTACTCTATTATTGTACTGTACACGTTTAAATTATGTAATTTAATAAAAGAAAAATTAGCGATATGAATTAGAATGCACGACGTTCTTCATTTCTGGGAATAGAATTTTTTTTTAGCCCAACGTGTTTGTGAGCGAATCGCCGCGTTTATATTTCTAATTATTGCAACATGAAATCGTTCATTTTAATCCAATAATTATCCAGCTACCTTCACATTATTTTTATTCGTATAAGCGTATTAACTTTTAATGGTGTTACGTATTAATTTCTGTTTGCGACGTAACTTAACTATGAGATGTATCAAGCACACGTGGCCAAGCCACGTGGACAAATAGTAATTCCAACAGGTGAATACATAATGAAAATAAATAATATTCGCAATACTGTGAAATCTTTGGAGGAGAGTCTGATTATTTCGCGAAGCTTGGAGACGGAACGATGGTTGCGATACTCGAAATTGAAAACGAAGAACAGAGTAATGATTGACGACCTGAAGAAGGCGGATAAAAGAAATAGAAATATGCTGAGTATGCATGGACATTTGTAATTTATGTAAAAAGCCCAGCGTTTAAGAATGGAGTTGCTACAAAATTGATTGCAATTATTTTTGTAGATTTATTTCGACAAAGTGTTACAGATATTCGCCTCGGTAGCGAGATCGTTTTACCAGAACCTTTGAAGAGAGAAGTGCAAAGAACGTGGCACCAAAAGTAGCATTTTTATTTATATTACCAAATTAAATTAACAAATAATTCGAACACGACGACTCTCAAATTATTTCCCAGATATGACGCTCTGTTAATGCAAAACAAGCAATTAAAGCGAGACATCGATAACGTCAATTCTCATCTTGAAGAAAAAACGCAAGAGGTAGGGCCTGTCCGGTTTTAATAACTCTAGATAATTCTATGGAACATTAAAAGCCAATAAATTCTAGGTCAGTAATCTTCACCAAAAAATGTTAACACTTGGCGATAGACTAGTGCAGCGAAACGAGGCTGTAGAAAATATCTGCAATAAGTACTTGACATTGAGGAAGCGAAAGAACGAACAGGTGCTTATGCTACGTAAATGGATCGAAATACTGCAGGTTAAAAAAAAAAAAAAAAAAATGGTTGTATTTAGATGCACATTTTTCATAAAAACGGAATGTTCTCGTCTTCTAGGACGAATTAGAAAAATCAAAAAACGAACCTTTGAAAGATAGCATCGTTATGCCTGTAACACCTACTAAAGATGTTTTATTGACTCGAGAAACACGACGTGGCGAACGTCTGGCTTACAAAAATTCTCTTCTGAGGACCCTCTTGCTAAAGGCGAACATATGCACACAAAATGGGCAGAAGTAGCAGCACTTAATTTCTTCACAAAAAATATAATAATCGATTACTACGGATTTTCTACCACTGTGTATTTCACAGAATCGGAAAGAAGCGCATTTTGTTTGTGAATGTTTTAAAGAAAAGTTTCGTAAAACCATATAGTTGGAGCGTTAACAAGAGAATCGTAGGTCCCATTCGCGAGCACCGGCGACAATGTTTAAGAATTACGTAATTATGCAACCAAAGTTAATAACCGGATAAAGGAGTCCCGTTAAATCGAATTAACGTCGATCGATGACAAGTGCTTCACTATATAAACTGCAACTCTGTTCAATCCAGTCTTATTTGGTGCTGACCAGCACCGCGACAACTCCGGTTCGTTCGTTTGCTATCAATCAACATGTAAGTCGATCTTCCACAGCAAGTGTCTAATAAACCATCCGTTTTACGCTGCACGATTTTCGTCTGTTCATTCGCAATTCGATTTCGTAGGTGTGACAATTTTGTACGATTAAAGACGGTAACGACAGTAACAGAATCGAAAGCGAGAGGGGATCAAGGACAAGTGCAGAATTAATTGAGCGCAATGTCGAAAATCTACCAAGCATTCTTCACGTTCTATACTCTTCTTTTCGCCCCGTTCATTGTTTGTCTGTTAGCGTCCTCATATATCTGCCGTCGTATCGTCGAGGCCGTCTTGAGGGTACAATTGAAGAGCAAATTTGCTGGTCTCCTCGATGGAACTGATTGCGTTTGGGCTATAGAAGAAACATCCTCACTCTCCGTGAACAACATTCTTCTGATCATAGAAAAAGATGCCCGACACTCGAACATAAATTTCCTCGAGAGTTTTCGCAAGTTGGCGAGAGATCGTATATTGACCTCGCCATTCGAGAAACTCTTCCACAAGAGGAAACGTATGCTCGGTTATTATTACTGGGAGAGAAGCGAAGAGATAGACCTGGGTGAACGGGTTAGGTGGTTGGAGTACGAACGCGCGAGCTGCGACGGATCCTGCGATAATATTTACAATGGCCACCTGAAAAGGGTTCTGTGGAACGTTTGCAATCAACCCTTACCCGAGAATCATACAGCATCCTGGGAGATTTTGTTAGGAAAATGCTGTCCCAGATCGAGTCATCACTATCTTCGACGAATGGAGGAGCGTTTGACCAGTAAAATTAGGATCCCCGTTTTATTCCGCGTTCATCATTCCCTTGGCGACGGGATGTCCCTTCTCAAGTTCTTCAGGGACAACATTGTCGATAAGGAACCGGTGCCGGAAACGCTTTTACAGCTGGACCCCACGTGTTGTAGGATAAGGGATGAAAGGATAGAGAAAATAAATATAATTGTACCTGCGACGAATTCTGTGAAATGTGGTCTGAAAGGGGAAAATGATCCACAGTGTTTGCTTCAGAAAGGCGTAATGGCGGCGTGTATGCGGTTCATTTATTCCATCGGTTTCTCCAATTTCATTGAAGTGTTGAAAGTGCAGTATTCTGCTCGGCTGAAGTATTTGCAGAGTTGTACTTTGGACGATTTGAAACGGGGAACGAAAGGGCTCGTGAAGAAAGGGGCGGATAGATTGAACGAGTTCTTCCTGGAAGTTGTGCTGAAGAGAGCACAGAGCTTTTTCAAACTGGCAAATATTGTCGTCAACGTTCCCGGCTGCTTGGTTCAACAAGCTTTTCGTAGCATGGATAAAAGGTTCGTCTCTTCCCTTTTCAATGTTTTCTTTCTTGTTGTTTCGATTCACGAGAAAACTGTTCTGTTTCAGCGCACTCCATGGGGCAGAATTGTCGGGAGAGAAGTTGGTTTCTTACTGGCTGGAGGACGACTTTAAGACCGACAGCGATCAGAAACTGTTCACGAAGATTCAAAATATAAAAAGTATTACGGGTGCAAGGTTTGGAGACGTATTGCTTGCTGCTATGTCCGTCAGTTTACACAAATACTTTCTTCATGTAAGTGCACACGTATTGTTTCTCTACCTGGAAAATATCTATTCCATTGTAATTAATTTGAACTATACAGGCGAAGGAACCAGTTCCAAGTGGATTGAGCGTCGTTATGCCGATGAAAATCGAGGAATGGAGCGAGAATGTTTCGCTGCAGAATAATTTTTCGGTCGGTATACTGCCATTATGCATTTCACAGATCAACGATAAACAACTGGCGGACCCATTTGAGAATTCTCAAATTTTGGAGCGTCTCGGGGATATAAAAAACGCGAACGACGCGCTTAAACAAAGTTTTGATTACACTGTGAATTTCTTGGTGATGAAATACCTTTCAGCTCTGTTGCCCGAGAAACTTTTAAGACCGATTCTTAAAAGCCACAGCACCATGGTATTCAGTAATTTACTTGGACCTCGGAAAATTGAACTTTTGGGCCACACATTGAAAAATATTGTTTTCTGGATACCAAACAGGTAACCCGTTAAATTCAGGCAATTTCGTTATATTTCGTATGAACGAGTGGATATTCATTTTTTATTCATTGTCCTCAGAAGTTACACAGGCATTGGATTTTCGTTATTAACTTATCGAGGTTACTTGCATCTGTCCCTGATCGCTGATAAAGCCCTGGTGCAAAACGAAAAAGCTCTTACGGGAATACTGGAGAATACTGTGAACGAAATTGATAATCTCTACGACTGGTTGACTTTGTCATTCTTTTCAAAAAGTCTACATAGAAGTATATCAACACCCACGAAAAAAGGTATGTGGATTTGTAGGTAGCTTAAATACGTGAGAGTCTGTAATTTGTTATTTTTTCAGCAATCGGCGTGTCGTAAATTGTGGAGTAAACTTTTTATACAAAGTTATATCAATTTTTAATTTGCTCTTTTTTTTTATTGCAAAGCAACGGTGTATCATCATTGTACTTTACCATTATTGGTCTTTTGTAAATAATTTTTTTTTGAAAGTCCCCATTGAAATCTGTATATACTTTCATGATTTGTATTTTTATTATGCATAGCTAAAAATATATTATCTTAAACATGTGCAATAAGCATGTTACGAAATATTTTCGGAATTGAACATACTGGAAGAACAGGGAAACGTATTAACACTTTGTAAGATCGTATAATTGTCGGGCAATGAACCGTGCATATAAAATATTAATCAAACCTGTTTCCGTTTCATCTTCGTAACATTTTAGAAAAATATTGAAAAAGGAAAGCAAGAAATAAATGTATTCATTTTTCAAAAAACATATTCAGAAATGATCTCTTCCAAAGCAATAACGAACCTCTCAACGATTTGTTTTAAGAACCAAGTAAGGCCAAAAAACAATATCGAAAAGGGTGTTGAGGAAAGAAAAGTTCGATCGTCGACGATTCGATACTTTTGGGGACGAGGTAACCACTGAATTCGTTTTAATACGTTGAGCCAAATTACTTTTCGTTTTTGACCGACTCTTCCTTTTCTTCCTACTGCTTTCACTATTGTAATCAGACGAGACGTCCACATTTTCCGAACTTGCATAGACATATTTTCGATGTCTATGGGACCTGTTGATAATCGCGTAAAATCACAATAAAAATCATGCACGCCTTACATATTTAAGGGACTCGAAGGAAAATGTCTTTCCAACCATTTCTTTTTTCTCATTCCATCCGTCTGCAAACTCTTCAAATTGTCTTCGCCTCCCTGTCGACTGGTAGAAAGGGGATCGTGGTCTGCGCACGATTTACATGGACAGTTCAATTTCAAGTTTCGCAGGATCGTTAAAACACGCGGATCATCAATGTTGCTAATAATAGCTGGGGATTCGTCGGTAGATTCCAATCCACGATCATCTGTTTCTTCATCCGCCTCTAACGTCGAAGCCGTTTCTCCGTTCCAAACTATTCTGGATAAAACCCAACATGTTTGAGTGAATTAAAATTTCAACATAAATTTCAACATAATTAAAGTAATGACATGCACCTTGAGTCGTCTCCAAATTCCTTAAAACGGATCACATTCTGTTCGCGTTTGACAGATGTCCCATCTTTCCCGACCACTTCTGCGTTTTCGACACTTCGAGTAAGAATTTCTTATTACGACAAATAACTTTATGAACAACAAATATTTAGCGGTGTCTCAAAATTTGTTTAACTAACTCGTCAACAGTACAACGCGGCGTGGCACATTTGAAATTTCCGCAATCTTTTCTCTTATCGTTCATTCCTATCTTCTTCTCCTATTACACGCATAATTAATTATTGTTATATTCAAACGATTAGTTTAGCGTTATCTTTATCTTCCTTTAGAACACAATACCGGAGAAAATTCGGGAGCCGTGTGAACCGGGAAAGCCATCATTTTTACACGTGGAATTCTACTACCTTTGATTTGGAGGTCTGGTGATTTCAGTGCAGTATTTTTACAATTATCTAATTTCTCGCTTCTTATTTTCTTCTCCGTGTTTTGGGCCTCGTTAACTCCATTTGCTGTTGTGTTCTTTTGAATATAAAGAATATAACAATAATTCTGTTCAAATTCGCTTTTTTGGTACAGCCGCTTAATTGGGTCAAATTAGTCCTGCCCCAATGTGTCCCAATTAACCGGGATCCACTGTACGTAGGGGGAGACAGAATATACAAACCCTTAAGAAGTTTGACGATTTATCAACGATAACGGTACCATTGCTGGTCAGATTTTCTTTTTCGCCAACGTCCTTCTCTTCCTCGGTGAGGACGACCGTATTTGTCGCATGATTCACGGTTTTATTATCAGCTGTACGTGCATTCGCGTTTCTTTCAACCATCGACTTCTTTCTGTATTGGTGAGGTCTTTTCTGAAAATTCTTGCTTAACATAATTCGGCTTCTTATGCGAGTTTTTAGAGTTCTCCTTTTACGTGGTATTCCACTAACCATCAAGCTGCGACCTTTGTTCTTATACTGTAACAAATTCGGTACATCCGGTTGGCTGACCGCAGCATCGTAGTCGTAAGTTATTTGTGGCTTTGGTGCACGATTTTTTAATGTAACACGCGGACTACGGAATTGCTTGTTCATCGACGTTTCGTTAATCCCACGTTGCGATCTCGTGCTCATCGTCTCTTCAACATGAATCGGACTCCATCTGAGATAAGTTAAGATGGGCACAGGTAAGATTCTTAACCCTTTAATGGTATTATCGAAAGGTATACTACTGCCCTGCTACAGATATTCTATCTGTATTTTCAGAACGAAACTTAGTAGGTGATATATAGGATAAAAAATGCTGAATTGGATATTTTAACTAAGGGGGGCAATATACTATAGATTCGAAAATTTGCGTCCGTATTAATATTTTAATGATACGTGTAACGATTCGCAGATTACTTGAGAATGCAATTTCACTGAACACTATAACGTAGACACCTACACGGAACCCAATGATTCGCTCTTGGCTGGATCCAATTTCTTTTTCGAGTTCTTGCGCGGCTTCAGCTTGTTCCAGATTCGTAGAATCGCCTTAGTGGATTTACGCTCGATATTATTCAACGCGAAGCTCGGCTGGTCGTCGGTTTTTACGTGTTTGGCCAACTTATCGCTCCATTTTGAGGTGAATTTTCGCGTCCGTGATGCAGGCGAGATCGGATGGCTGGATTGTCGATGGAAATACGACTGAAAACGTAAATGCGGTTTCTTGAGATTCGCCAGTATTCTCGGTGCTTGGGTTCACATTTTCTAGATATAGGTGGAAACGTGATGAATATTATTCTGCTCTGCGGTTTGACGGTTTTGGTGAAACAAAAGAGTTTCGTATGATATTTCAATGCTGCCTCGACGATTGATCAAGAATAAATTAAAGAATTAGTAATTGAATATTTCTTCCCTGTCGATTTATTTCCATTTACAATGTAAATTAATAAAAACATTTCCTTAATGTATGTTTGCTGCACGAATTATACACCTTTCCGTTGGTTTCTATTAAACGAACGAAACTTTACATGTGCAGCAATATTAAGATTGATAAGCAATACTGTTAGGAACGTGGAAGGGTATTATCTTAACACTGGTCTGTGTAGAAGAATACGGAAAACAAATCTTGAAATCTTCTCATAAGCTAAGAACATTAATGCTGCTGTCAGAACGGTTTGCAATAATTTTGCTTCCATTCCTCTGTACAGCCCTCCTGCTATTCCTTGTTTCCTGCGCAAACGAAAGCATAGATTGAACTCATCTGTATGAGATTATACTGACGTTATACTTACTTCAATATGTAAAATAGAATTTGTAAGCTTCCGGCGTTCGGTGGTAAATCTGGATACTTATGACCGTGCTGAAAATAATGAAATTTCACGTTCTATTAGACGAACAATTCTTATCAACATTTAAAAATAGTATAACAATGTTTGAAGGAATTAAAATGCTTACCCTCAATTTCGTTTGAACCAATTGCAATGGATACGTGAGTGCTGTGGCAATTGTTTTTGATATAGCACCTATAGCAAAGAAAATCCATGCAGGTGGTTGCGAACCATTTAACGACGCTATAACTTTTCTTTTAATTGCTTCGTAAGTCATAAATTGGATAGCTGGATTCATAACCAACATCAAACTTGGCAGTGTTCCAGCCCAAAGCTTTTCAAGGCCTTCGTCTTTCCATATATGCATGAGACCATCTAAAAGAGAAATGTTACGATGGATACAAATTTATAATTAATTCAACAATTCAATTGTATTCATAATCTTAGGGTCTTAAAAATTGTGGATATATAAGTGTTGTTTAATGTTTATACGGTATATATTCTTCTTGTCGGAAAGCGGTCTAACGTTTGCCTCGTGTACTACACGACGCAACAGCTCTGTTTGCATAGACATTACGAGCCAGGTGCACAAGTCCTAGTGGCACGATTTATTGACCCATACAATGTTACTTTGAAGATACGTACCGAATAATGTATTGTATTCATTATTGTTGCTCTCATGAGTTTGACCAACGCCTCTCATCTTCAATCTAGTATTTACGACCCACAATGGTGTTGTTGTCAAGACGTTAATTACCCCTATAATAATTAAATGTCAGTTTCGCTAACTTTATTCTAAATGGTAATGAGTGTGAACGAATGGACTTCTTTTTATATCTAATGCAGTACCCGCGATCGACGCGACCAGTAAGTCATTTCCAGCTGATTGATTTCTTCTCGTTCTAAGAGTTTTCAAACCGTGGAATGTGTAAAAGTAAACGAAGTTACTGGCACACAGGCTTTGAAGAACAGGCACGATACCTCTGTACAAAGTGTACCTGGAATGCAAATTACCATTGAAATGACTATTTCTGCAATTACTGTATTTACGCAATAAAGACGAGAGGACTTACGGCCCTTCCTTAGCGATGAGTTCACGGATCGTTGCAAGCGTATTCTTCGATTGCCTATCTTCTTCGACTAAGATAAAAAAAAAGCCGGTAAGAACTTTATCGGTACTCTATGCTACAACTAATGCAAGATTACGTCATTAAGTTTCATAAAACAAAGATAAACATATGTTTGAATATGTATTCAGCGCAAAATGCACTTTATGGGCAATACACATAGTCGGTCGGTGGCGTGATGTCGCACACTTGTACGTATTCTAATCTATCGACCATTCGGCATGCAATTACATAGTATATGATGAATGATTTTCAATGTTAATGCGCAATAGTATTACATAAAATGCAATTAAAAAGGATTATTCACCAAAGAAGCATTTTTTATTGCTAAGATGAAATTGCCTGTTAATTAGAATGTATTATATCAAAATGAAATATTTTCACAATTCTGGTTATTTCTAGCTTACAACAAATTTGAGTATTTAAAAAATTTCATTATTGTGTACTCACGTTGTAATCGACTTCGAACTGTGTCTAAGGGGAAGAACGTTGCCATAGCAACGACGCTACCCTGTGCAAAAATAAATGTAATTATCGAAAAATCACAAGCGCATCATTTATTAAAAAAATTACGTATTTAAAAATTTGTTAAAATCGTATATACTTACGGCAGCGCCGGATATCGCGTGTACCAATGTTTCATAGCTGAAAATGCTACTACCGTGTCCTCCACCACCCATATTTTTAGATAACTATAACTACAAAGAATATAACAAATATTTCAGGACACCACTTGTTTGATTTACGTTAGTTCAAGATGTTCTATTCAATTTCACTGCATTATAAGACAGATAAGTATCCTGTAATTTCATTTTACAATTAAACTGATTGATTGAAGCAACTAAGTTTTGAATTTGAATCAAACAACGATACATATCGATCGAAGGGCTAGTCGAGTGCATCAATCGAGGAGCAGGATCGATACTGTATATCCTCAAATATCGATTCAAATTGAAACATCGATCGAGAACAGAAAAGCACTTGAAAAGAACTTTAAAAGTCATTCCCCCCAAACATTTACAAACGCCAAATATATTCTAAATATTCTATAAATAACCTCTACAATTATATCGACCCAATTACCACTGTCGATAAGTACGATCCAAGTCGTGAAATAACCAAGAAAATAATTGCTTAGTGAAACAATGGTGGAATACTCTGATACATTTATTCCAAAGTTTGCAACACGAACCTTTCACCTGTATGATGTCACATGACGTGTTCGACTAGCTCGCCGAGATATCACGTCCTACTTGGACGAGTAGCTCACGGGCACTGGCTAATATTTTCGTTTGTCAACGAGAAACAGCCGGTCGCGTAACGTCGTGACTGGGAACTAACCTTCGATAAACGTGCAACTGCCTCTGTCTGCGCGTGCTTTTTAACAAAACGGTTCACATTCCAGTCGTAATGTCGATTCGACTTGTGCATTCAGTTTTTCCTTTTGATTGATTCATTGTAGACAAGTTGCGCCCGATAAAATTTCCTTGACCATGACGGAGAACCATATGCATAATACGCTTGCGCGTCTTATTGCGCCTGCGGTTGTATCGATGGGTCGAAAGGTCGATGATGAAGCGCGTGTACACGTGAGCATGCGCTTTACGAATTTCCTTCCTCAGAGTTTCATAATTTAAATTTGTAATAGTTAATTCAATTACAATTTCTTGGATCAATTTATTTTATTTGTATTTGGAACGGTGATGCACGATTGATACACGAATAATATGCGATAGATGCCAGAATCAAAAATAAATTATTCACGATATGTGGTGATTTAAATTCGTTTAATAGAAGTCATCGATAAAAGAATAATATAACACGAATTAAATTCTACTTGAACACATTGTGAGTTAATACTGAACTGATTATGAATTGTATAAAATACTGGTAACCTTTGCTAATTGGTATTGTATAACATCGAAAGGAAATCCTCCTTATTCTGGAAAGGAAAATATTCTTAATAGTTTGTTCGCTGAATGTAATATAATCTGGATGAATGATACGTTTAACAGTAATATTAACGGCATTTGCATAATGAATTGTAAATGAACACACTGAAGTATAATGCAGAATAAAAATACAGTAACCCAGACTTAAGTACTTCTTCCCTGAATCCCAAACCAAGGCAAGATAAGGGCGCTGACACGAAGGAGGGTACAGAAATGAAATGGGAAACAGCCGAACTAAACCAAGCCCGTTCAGAGGCCAAGTACAGTTGCCACGAATTTACGATTATAAATAACCATCGAGAAATTCTTCCCTTTCTTCAGAACCATAGCAAGAGGTCGATAATTCGCGCGACTCCCTAACGCATTATCGTTCTTTGGGAGCAGTGAATTTCAAACGACGGCTGTTCGTGGAACGAAATTTCGTAGCTCGTTCGCGGTTATTGGTGGTGCACTTCAAGATATCTTTTATTTATTGCTCTGCAGGGGATTCTCCTGTCAAGGGGTTCGTTAGAGCCACTCACTGCTCTCAAATATCACCCCGTTAAAATGAAATCGTTCCTTTCTGCTTCAATGGTGAACTCGTTCTATATTTCCCATGAGCATTTGCGCCACGATCGAATGAAAAGTGATTTTTGCTTCGACCTCTTTTAACTTCTGTTCTTCCAGCGAATGACAAATAGTTCGCAGATTGCTCAAGCTTCTTGAAAGCCACCGTAAAGGGCAACCTATTATTTTTCGAGGTGGCTCGAAAGACGTTTCTACTTTTTATATGAACGTTGCTCGTAGTTTCTGAAGATATAAAGAGATAGGGCGCCCTATTGTTAGCGAGAGGAAAGAATTGTTGAACTTTCGACCGGGGAAAAAGGTATGTACGTACCTTTAAATATAAAAATCGAATTTGTAAAACTGAATTTGATACATTTATCTATTCATTATTATATACAAAATATAATTGATAAATATACTGAACATAAGAGTTTTCGTATTTCCAGGTTTCTTCCAGGACACGTTTGAACGAGCCACGGTACGAACATATTTCATAATAAATTATCAGAGACACGATTGGTCGAACGTTGCCAATGCAATTGTGCACGACAGAAAGAATTCATTTCCCTCGCGTGCCTCGAGTAATAAAGTTTTATTCGTCGATTTCGCTAATTTATAAGCATCCCTTCTACAATGAATCGCGTTCCTTGATGAAAAATGGCACGGATACGTAAAACATATGGACGTGGACAACTTTGTGGCGGCAAAAAAAAAAGGAAAAAGAAAAACAGGAACGGAGGAGCACGCGGTTGAAAATGGACATACATACATCTTTGCCACCGAGCCCTTTAATTAAAACAGAGAGCAACGCGAAATCAGAATTAATTGCGGGACCGATTCACGGAAAAACTGTTGCACCGCCGATATTACGGTCCCGGCGATAAAGGAGACACTCGCATGATGTACGAGCTTTGTGACGCCTCGTCCGAAATTCTCCGAGTTCTTGACGGAATTTAATTAAACATTCCGCGCTTCTGGAATTTTGTGGTCACCTCGTCCTCTGTGTACTGAAACTCCTTCTAATGAGTTCCACCACTTGATCCTCCTATACTTAAGCCGACAACTTGGTGGCACGTCTTTTGGCTCGTATTCTTTTATCCCGAATATTCTTCGTCTGCAGAATTTCAGTTTCATACGTACCCTTCTTCGTTCCCTCGAATGAAATCAGTGGAATTAATTGACAGTAAATCATGGTAGATCGGTCAGGGAAGGAAGTTAGTATTCCGTAAGGTATTCTTTATCTTAACGCGGTATAGAAGGGGCTGTCTACGAAGATTTTTGTCTAATGGTATCTTCAGAGTGCTTAATTCGCGATAGCGGTCTCCTCTCAATGAATACCCAAGTGCGATTTCAGATAAGAAGTTACAGTTCTAGGTAAAACCTCTGCTGAAAAGAGTTCAGCTGCTCGCGTTCCTAGGAACTTCAGTCCCTTGTGTACAATTTTAATTATTGAGTTGTCGTCTGAACGATAAGGGGCACGTTAAAAGTTTAAATTTAAGTTTGAATCGTCTTTTCCTCTGGCTGCGTAAATGTTTTCCACATTTGAACTTATATTTGTCGCGAATATGATTGAATGCGATGGGGTTCGATTCGACTAACAGTTTGACCTCCCTGGATAGCCACGACTATTACGCTTTTCTTTTTCAATTAAACAATTCAACAGAATGGGAACAGAACTATGTATGTTTAACACGTTGATGTTACTCAAACGACCTACTATTTATAAACCTTTCGATACTATTAGTGGTATAATAATGTTACAGGACATTGACTGCGCAATAACGTATGTAAAGGATTCCCGTTTTTCCTAAATCGTGAAATGTATCGTATTGAAAGAATTCAATTTTCAATTCGGTGCCTTGAGCAAACCATATGAAATTCGCTAGGAACTCAACGTGTTAATTAGAAACTATACTATCACGCAATTGAACCATCCGTAATCCGCACTCTGGCTTGTGTAGCAGACGGAACGGAAGCACGATAGTAGTGAAATTAATTAACGTATTAACCGAGTAATTGGCCTCACCCTGGGGTTTGTGGTAGGCGCCCACATGGAACTTTCTTTTATGGGGCTAATTAATCAGCTGGGAGTCTTGTAAAACTGTCTTTTCATCGCATTTTCAGGGCGTTGACTTGAAAATGACTGCGCAGTCACATGAATAAAAGGTTCCAGGATTTGATTCGGAAGTCTTTTAAATATTCACGACGTTTGCCTGTCTCGGGGCTGTTAATTACACTGCCTCGGTTAACTCTGTCCTTAGTGGTATGTATCGGTATTCCATTGGCGAAAGAAGACGAAGAAGCGTTGTTAACTTTGCTCCAATGACTGAGATACCGCAGCAGGCCATCATTTTCTTTCCATAGTGCAAAACGTAAGCAATTGACTACAAACAAAAACATGGGCAAATGATAAATGCACGTATCTGTTTCGCTTGCGCATTTATTACAAGAGAACGAAACGTTTCTTTGGTCCGAAAATCAGGGCTGATTTTTACGAAAGGATTTGTCTCTCTTACACGTTTTGTAGTTTAATTTAGTTAAGTTTAATTTTAAATAGCCGTGTATGCACAGTGTTGCGAGCGGGACTGTTTAAATTACACACGTAGATTTGTAATTGTCGCACATACCTTTCAGTAAATCGAATTCTTATAAGTTTGCAAACTCTGAACATCGCTTATCTATTCTAGAGTAATTTTTAATTTCTGTTTTGTAATATCGGAAATTCGTTACTTCAGTATGGATGGAAGAATATTAAAAAAAAAACGAAGAATGTTCAAAGGAATTCGAAGCTTCGTTACGATCAATCGACGCATCGAACATTCATACGCGTCTTTTACAATAATGGGCCATCTTGTTTCATACAAATAAATAAACTATATACACGTATACGGTACTTGGTTCATATCGGCTTGATAATGCTTACATAGAATCCCAGTGTTTCGATCAGTCGACCATTTGGTTAAGTAATAAAGAAACATTATTTCTTTTCCAACTGTCTTGATCTCAAAGCAAACGAACGGAAGTAATTAAATGTTGCTTTATTCAAGATTTCCAGGAAAAAGTTTTTAAGGAAGAAGAACTTAATTGCTTCATCTAAAGACACAAATGGTCGACTGCTCCGATAATGTTTCAAAAGCTCCAGAAGTTATCACGGTAACGATCGTTTCCTTCCTTTCTGCCAGTCACAATAACGCCGAAATACTAATATTTTCCTATCGTCTTCGATTCCACTGAACCAACAACCCAACCTCCGACTGTGTCGTGTTTTAGTAATACATGTTACTTCCGTGACGCTATGCTAGATCTATCCCTTTAATTAATTAAGGCGAGCAGCGTGGTCGGTTTAAACGTTTTCTTTCCTTGACGATCCCCGCTCATGATTTTATGATTTCCTCAATAACGCAAGAACACAATACATATTACTTTACGATTCCATGCCCTTCTCCACGGGAGAACGTTAATCTGTCGCAGTGCGATTTTTCGCGTTCCACATTATCTATACAATTAGCAAACGGTGAGACGTTTCCCTGTCCGACAATCGGTGGACGTAGAAAGGTTAACCTTCTATTCCTAGTACCGTAACTCTCTTGTTCCCTGATCCAATAAAATCGTGTTCGCTCGCGAGGATCGTCTTCGAATTTATACTCGTCGCTTCGAATTCAGTTTCGAGAGGACTTCCGTGTAATATCACTGAATGGAACACGTTTTTCTGGCGTCGGTGGTGCGCAGAGTGATCCTCGATCCAGGCGCGTTGTTTTCGTTCCCGGCCGCCAGCGAGCACGTTTTCGTCCTCATGATCATCAGATCCGTTCTGATGCTGGGTCGACGAACATTGGGCGCTACGACGCCGCAGGCGTCGCTCAGCCTCCGCTTTATACTCAAGGTGGCTTTATGTCTCGGCTGGAAACAAATGGTCCCGTGTTTCATACTCTTTGGAAACGGCCAACCCGACGATCACACGCTTCGTCGAACAGCGTAATCGTTTTGTCGACATAACGCGGCCGCCTCGAGTTGTTATATATTCCCATTAAATTAGATTTCAGCCGAGCCCCGTCCCATGTTCCGCGACTACGCGGATCGTTCAATTACCACGTTACCGAAATTCGAACGCTATTTACGTTCACTTAAGCCTCCGACATCGTCTCCCGCTCTACTTCTCGTGGCGGAAATTTTCAAAGTGTCTCTCTGCCCTCCGGTGCTTTGAATCTACGAGTCGAGCAGCGTGAAATGAGCAAGTTTTACAACCACCGCGGGTTTCAACATCCGACGGCAGTTAAATGTTCGTACCCCCGCGGATTGTCTTGGGAAATTCGTCAACCTTGCCCGCCGAGTTCGCGAAGTTCGCAGCGCTTTCGATCGCTTGCGAATTTTCACAGCGAGGAATAATCGTGATCGTTTACCTGTGACGGTGGTAACATCGTGGGAGAACCGAAAGTGAGTGGGACCTTTCTGTGATGATTCGGTGCCATTTCCAGTGGCAGACCCGCCACTACGAATAGCTGGTAAAAAAGCTCTTCTACGTGGTAGTTCCTCTTCGCGGACGCCTCCACGAAAACGCAGCAATCGTCTTGACTGTTGCAATATTCCTCGGCCTCTTCTACTGTAACTGTTCTGTGGAACACGTGTAAAGTGTTTGCAATCTCGTTTCAGCCACCGTGCGTGAAACACAGGTGAAATAATACGATTTGCGTTGTCGCCATCCATTTGGTACTGTTTAATTACCGGCTTGTATCGAAAAGATGGAAACTTTGATGAGGCTAACAAATAAAAATACCCGTGTTCGCAATAATATGTTTCATTTTTATTCAACGTCGACGGTAAATGAATATAATATTGCTACAAAATAAAGTGGAAAGAGGAATAAATGAAAGAATTTCAGAAATCGCATGCGTGTATCATTTTAGCCACCCTCGTGGTTCTACAGTTAAATTCTGCATATAAAATGTGTGCTCGACGGAGAAAAGTACAGCTATTCCCCGTATAACACGGTAGTTGAATACCAAGAAAAGACGGTGTCATGCAAATTCGTGTTTTACGAAACTAAGAACTGGAACGCGACAGATGGTTAGATTCTAAAAAATAATAAAACCACATTACATTCTCTTCGTTCCAAATGTATCACATGCTTTCTTTTTCAGCACTGTCAAGCGCCATTAAACGCGGACCCTTCCCATTTGGCGAAATATTATCATCTTTCCCTTAACTTTTAGAACCGTGTTAGAGCGTAATCACGCGGCATGATTGCCGTGTTATAGGGGGAGAACCTCTATGTTATTACCTACTTATCAGATGGTACATTCATGCGATAGTTAATTGAACGTTAATTAACACATGCACATGTACAGTGGAGTAGTACATTGGACGTACTTTACATCCTTATCACATTTATTTCCAACGATGACCATAGGAACCTTCAAATTGAAGTGACTCCTGCTTCTGCTCTTCGTGGCGCTTTGAGTCGCGCTCACTTTAGTTTCCAGGATCGATTCTCGCAATCTGATTGCCTCCTCGAAAGATTCCCGACAGTCCAAACTGAACACCACCACGAACAGATCCCCTGTATTACAAACCATTGAGTTAGCATGGAGATATCAGCAGAACTTTACAGAAATGGACAAAGTACAGCCACGCGAATGAGCGTGCGTAATAGGCGATGACGTAAACTTTTTGGTACGAACGTGTTTAACTCCTCGTGCGGAGTCGCTGTAACTTCTTCAACCAAGCAGAGGCGGAAAGAAATTTAAATAAAGGGTTGCAATTGTGCGAAAAGGGGTCTCGCGTCAAGCTCTTCCTAGGTATCGCTTATCTGTACACGTTTTTCGGGTGCATGCAAATTATTCAGAATCTTGTTAAGCCCGACTTTTTACATCGTTTCTCCGAGTGCTGCAACCTGCTTTACCGAAGAGGAAGTGCCCGTAAATTGTATAGTGCGAGAGGAAAGGTTCAATTCTTGTCGACCTATCGGGCCAAAGTTTTCTAACAAGAAAATGAAACTTTAATAAAACGCCCGTTCCTTCTTCCCGTTTACCACAAACGATCCACTATCGTTGAAGTGAATTTCAATCGCGAAATTTCTCAGCGTTATACTAATGCGGCTTATGTTGAATAGAAAGAAATACAACGTATTTTAAACGTCCATTAATACCATCGACTAAGTCATGCAAACGCTTGCACATTTATTATCGACAGTCATAACAACGAGTGGCGCGTTCCACAGACATGAATATTTATTTCAGTGTGATTATTTTTATCGCGTTGAACGTTGCATTCGCGTACAAATACCTACATGTTGCTGTATTTCGTACGGTCTCCGGTTTCCTGGTCGAGTTTTAACGAGTTCCCTTTGCGCGTGAGAAATCTTTGCGACGGAAAAAACCCGATATCCAGAAATCAATCGACTTGTTTATTCGCGAAAGAGGACAAACTTCCTTCCGATGTTTTTCGAGTTCGCCAAGCGAAAGTTTGCGAGGCGTTTGCCGGAAGTTGCGACCTCGGCAACAGTGTCATTAAAATGATAAGAACGTTTCCGAAACTTGTCTCACTCCTTTTTTATGTCACCAACGATGTCACTATTTCTGCCAAGCGCTTTTCCAAACGAGCACATCCTCGTGTCTTTAACGCCGGCTTAACTGTAAGTATCTACTTTCTGGAGGCGGAAATCTAGAAATTTGCAATCTCATCTTCCACGGAATGCCAAGAGGTGTGTAAAAAGAGAGGAACCTTTTTTTCACTACGTAAGTTCAGGTACCCTTGAGGTATTACTTATCGTACAAAGAAAGGTATTACTCATTCGTGAAAACAAACTTTACTCAAGTTCATAAAATGAAATTCCTACTCTTGTGGGTCGTACATAGGTTTACTGGCCTTCACATGCTCTGCCAGAAATTTGCATTACACCTTGCCAAAATTAATACCAATTCTTCTAAAATTCCAGCCACGATAATCAAGCTCGCGTTAACGTAGTGGCGAAATATTCTTATATTTTCTTATTCTTAGTACAATATATTTGAATCAATACAAAACCCATTAACCACCGCGCACCGCTATTCTTATATGCAATATTTCTATCCCGCAGTGAAGCAGGTGGTCGTTCTTCTCCGTTTCTGTTCGAAAGTTTCTATCGTTCGCTGTTAAACGCAGTCTGGCTACGACGATGATCGTCGACCGCGAATAACCGTAAAACGAGCCACGGGAATCGCGTTTAGATGCCTTTATTTCAGTGGAAGTGCCGCGAGGAACTTTGTTAGCCACGGCAACGTGGAAACCTGAAAATATCCTTCGGCTTTCAAGTACGTTTTCCTTTTGCGCGCTTTTACGGGCTCGGGGTTGAAGAGCGGGCAACGGCCCTCGCTCTGAATTTTGTTTTACGTTCCGGACGTTCTACCCCGGGAACGTCGGGCCTCTTGTTTCCGGCTTTCTTCGGCCGGAAGTGCGCGTCGCGTGCAAAAAGAGAAAGAATTAACATCGCCAGACGCATCGTTGAGAACGCGACCCGAATACGTAACGCAGGATTCCCTCGGCGAATCTGTTATTCCATTCCGTCTGAAGCCTGCTGACTCCAGCAACGTTCTGTCCCCTTTTCCTTGGGATCCGTGCGATCGGTCTACCCGTGCAAGAAATAGATAGCTTTTGTGTAACGATAACGTGACATGGTAACAACGGACAGTTCGTTCCGCAAAATAGAAATCCGAAGGAGACAGAACGCAATTATCATACAGAACGAGAGGAAACTTTATTCCGCCCCGTCATCTGCAACAAGTGCTTTTCTTCCGCGGCAGTTATCATCGAGGAATAGTCCGAGAAAAATATGCTGATCGTTTCAAATAAGAACGCAAGGTACCGTGGCGTTCCGAATGTCTGATACAGGAAGAAACATTACCTTCGTCCATAATTCATGAGCGGCGTGTTACTTTAATTGTGAAATGTCGGCAATAAAGGAGTCCTTATTCTTTGTATTTGAGACGCCTCACTTTTGGTACGCACATCTAGACAGTACTTAACACTAGAACTACCGATTGGTTTTGATACTATTTAGACAGTATACAGATTATGACCAAGGAAATGGTTGAACGGATATTAAATAAAGATATGTAATTGTCATTTTGTCTTATTGAAAGTGATCATGAATTGCTGCAGCAATACCTATATGTTAATAACTTTAAAGCAAGAAATCTAAAACCAGTCATTTCGACTGGCTTAGTAGTTCTAGTGTTAATCCTCCCTGGTCCGTGCGCCGTCCTATTCATCAGGTGTATCCCCAGGATAGATAAACGTATATTACCACGTGAATTACGCTGGAAATAATATACAGTAGTAATCTGGTAACATGGTCTTCGAATAGCGTCGCAGTCTAGTCAACGATTCTCTTTGATCAACATCCACGACACAAAGTACAGGTGTTCCGAACGTTACCATATTTTATAAGAGTAATTTCATAAACGTATCTAACGAACGAGTCCTCCTGTGTCAGGTTGGAGTGCGAAATTAATTTTGAAATAATCCCACCGGTTAGTCTTGCCGCCTACCTTTGCAGCATTGTTTCGTACCTTTCAGCGACGTTACAATTTCACCTGCGTTCCCCATTCACGCATAAAACCGAGCAGAAACCTCCCAGGCTAACTTGTACCCGTGTTCCCAATTTTTCGGTCGAGCATAACTGGTTGGATGAAATCGACTTCGAGCTAATGCCGCGTTCCAATCTAAGCGGTAACGCGGCCGCCTCTATTGAATATCGACGTGCCGCGTTGGCGTGATGAACACGAACGATTGCGAAAGTGATTGTGCCGATATACGATTCAATGGACCACCGGTTGCGTCTAGGAGGAAATCGTTATCGTGTCGAACAGTCCTCCGTGGCCCGTGGAAAGTTGCCACGGTGTCACGCTCCAACCAAATGGCGCCGTGCATAGATCGCCGGTGTACGATAAGCGGGTTGAAGAACACTTGGAAGCGAGCATCTTCCTCCTTATCTGTTTGCGAATAACCGCTGCTCGATTTAGTCTGGCGTACACGCTTTCAATGGAGTCCTCCACTTTGCATCGAGTGAGATTTCTTAAGGCATAAAAGAGAATAGATGGGGAAATCTTTTTATTTTATTTGAATAGTCGTTCCCCCGCGACGTGACAATTTCTTGCTTCGAGTATCGCGTGACGAAACGGCGCGGGAGAGGAACAGCAGTCTGGATGAATCGACTGGGCAGTAAAGATACGGAATGCAATTCATTTACGAATAAAGGGGAAGCGAACGGCGAAGAAGAGAGGGCTTGAAAGAACGTCGCTCAACGAAACGCCCTGCACTTAAGTTAATTAAAAGGAAATCTTATCGCGATTAATTGCAAGCAAGACTGACAATTATGATCAATTGCGGGAGGGTAAAGGGGAGTGTGCTCGAGAATGCTAGGTAAAACGGGTTAGCCGGGGCAAATAGAAGGAACTGATTCGAACAGGAGATTCCATTTCACCAGCTGTCTAGCATATCTCCCTCCCTTCGCCCCGGTTTCTCGTTTCGACGGAAGAAGATCCCTTTATTCGCTTTCACCGTATCGAACTTTTATACTTGGCTCCCTCGCAAGGAACACCTTCGCCATTGCTCCCTTACGGTGAAATACACGCCGACCATTTTGCCAGTGAGACCGAGCCTCCGAATCGAGAGGAATTCTCTCTTCTTCTCGCCCTGCCGGTGTTTAGAGTGCCATTGTCTTTGAATTCGGGTCACTGTCCCTCTGAAGCCTGTCGGCTCTTGCAATTTACACGAGGAATTTCTCGGCCACGGCGACCCTTGCTCTATTGAATTTCTACGGGGATTCTACGGGGATTCTTCAATCCCCGAATGTGTACTCCCCCGGTTTAGTATTTCCTTGCTGTTCGACTGACTTCACGCCGTGCCTTCTAATTAGCAGCGTGACTACAAGATTATTTCAAATATCCGGGGAATGAAGCTCGATATTAATGGTAGCTTGGCTTACTTAAAGGGCGTGCTTGTATATTGAAGATCCTCATGCTTAGGTGTTTGAAAACAGGGTAGATTGCGCAAGGGCTTCGTCGTGTAGCTTAAGGATTTCCAGTGTTAGACCATTGAAATACGTAGCGTTACGTACGTTAAGGGCCGTCAATTTCAGTGTACTAAGGCACGCATTGTTAAGCCAAATGTCTCAGCTTCAGCTTGTACACTCGAGGATCCAATACTGTCCTATTCTCGATCCGAAGTACTGTACCATGGATGCTACAATGGGACATTACGCTTACAAATTAATACCGTTTCCAAGTAATCGATTGCTTAGGAAAGTCAGATGGACGTTGTAGAAATGAATTCTCCCAGGCATTCGAGAATCTTGCAAACACACTCGGCAAGTAAGCGTGCATTGTTATGAATCACGGTACATTAAACTTCCGCGTAATCTGCTATCGGGCGTCCACAGTATCCAATCATAAGCTTATAAGCCGACTTTAATAGAGGCCTTTCGTGCAGCTTAATCTTGATGCCCGTCTATGTAAGGGACTCGACCAACTTAATAACTAACCCTCTTTTTTCACCCTATTTTGCATAGCCGGCGAGCTCGTGCGTCCCTCTGCAAATATTCGCAACGCGGGCAGTCTCTTCTACGAAGGCCCGCGAGGCACGTAGCGCTCGTATAACTCGTCGAGATCAAATTTTTCAGGGAAAGCGAGGTCCGGCACAAACCGTTCCTTCCATCGCATATTTCAGCAACACCAATTGCTTCCGTCCTCGAAAAAATTTCTATGTTTTAAATTCTTTCCGCTCTTTGTCCTTTTTACTATTTGCGCGACGGTTTCGCGACAAGGTCCACAGGTTTTTGCTCACTACCGCGAGGTGTTTGCATGCTACTCTTGAAGTGCGCTTTTTGCATTCAGTTGATTTTCCCAGCTCGTAACACGATATTCTTGCTCTTCGGTGTCTCGTAAACTATCGAGGCAATATACCTGAAATGATGCCTCATCTTGCAGCCGTGAAGTCTCGCGAGAAACGATAAATTGCCACGCGATGCCCGGATTGTCTCGTGAAGAATCTTGAGCGTAAACAGCCAGCTGATCAGACACTTTGGTTCGCTGTGTTGCTCGTTAAAATTTATGCTTCGTGCCGTCGGTTTCTCTTTTTCTTTCTCGAGCGTACTTGTGCTTCACGTTTCAATTGGTAGCACCACCGTCGCCTCGGCTGCGGCGCTTTATGAGGAGGCAGTTTATTGCGGGATGCTTTAAATGTTCGCGCGACATTGCCCGCGGCGAATTTGTTTCGTTAATTGAAATTACCAAGAGCGTCTTGCGGTTGGCTGGTGACCTCGTTTCTAACAGGTTGGAGAGAGCACGCTTGAGATCTTGTGAAATTTATCAAAACGAGATCGTTTCAGCGGACAGTTCTTTTTGCATCTGGATGTAACATTACTCGCCCCTGTTCTGCATAATTGATGGCCCTCCAAGCTTATTATCTACGGTTACCGCTGCTTTAGAAAGTATTTTGTCGGGAAAAATAGGACGGATGCTCGCTAAATGTTCGTCTTCGTGAACTTTTCGGGCGCCTTAATGTTTACGAACTTCAATTCTCCGCCGTCTTTTCGCGGGAAGATAAATCACAGAGCTATCTTCGGGAGAAGAAACGATATCAGCGACACGATTCGAGATTTAAATCCCCATTTACTTGGCCGCGTGGATGACGTTATTATTCAGTGTACCTCCGAGGTCTTCCTCGAGACCCTGTGATTTTCGTGGGCGTTTCTAGCCGTCATTTTCGCGAGCATGTAAAGGGCGGAGAACATTAGTATCAGCGGCTTTCGAATTACCGGTGGATGGGGCCGAAAATTCTACCGATCTTGGTGGATTTATTTAAACGTTATTTATCACGCGGCCGCGCACGACGCTGTGGCGTTTAATTAGTTGCGCGTGATAATTACGCAAATTTATTAGGAGGCGAATCGTTCGGCGTTATTTTACTGGATGATAAACGTAACGCTGTCACGTTGCCGTTAATCAAGCCAGACGAGAATAGTTAAACCTGTGAAATATTTTTAGATTCGCCGACCTGGAAACGCGAGGTGGAAATCTAGTTAATAATTTCATTCCCGTTTCAGGTGTACGCCGATAAATTTTCTCATTCTGACTTGAATGAAATCAATTGCATAACGAAGAATTTCCTCCCGGTACTATTCCCCAACGCTCCCCCGCGATTCTCCATTAAGGGCAGTAGACCAGTTTGAAATTTAGTTGACTCCGGCGACGGGCAAGCAGGAACAATGAACAATCAACAAAACTTGAGGCTTCGGTGAACGCGGTCGCTACCAGAGAGGCACGATAGCAGATGCAGGTTCACCGGACCGCTTCTCCTCGTTTTTTACGCAATGGAACACGCCAATTCAATAATTCGTAGGTTCGATGCTCGAGAGGTTCACGTGTTGACCGTATGGTGCACGGCCAACACGTGACGCTTGCGTGCGGTTCAAAACCAAATCTGATCAATACGCGTACATACGTGTACCGCGACACCCGTACGTGCATACGCCTGCTCGACACGTGCGTCATACGCGATGCAAACGCGTTTTTCCGTTCGTTTCGTGGAAAGTGAGAGGCGGCAAAAGCGAATTTATTGCTTCGTTCAGTCGCGGTCGTGGGCATTTTTTTGTTCTTGTCTTTTTTTCCCCTGACGCTTCCCGTCCACCTACGACTTCCTTTCCGTTCGTTTCAGCCGCGTTTCGCTGAAACATTTTCGTGTGCGTGCGTATCCGGGTCAAATGTCGCGTGCACGCGGTAACCGTAGATGAGAACAGTGGGCAGCGTGGTAATTAAAAATTAATTAGGCGGGGCAGGCAACCGGAAACAGCAATTGGAAGTGAATTAATTTCGTTCAGCTTGCGGCAACTGGCGGCGCTTTTAATTCGTGCTTCAATTGCTACTGTTTAGCAATTCAAAATGTAATTCTCAATTCAAGATATAATTCTTCATCGTTTTAGTTTCAAGTCTGGCGCACCCCTGATCGACGTACACTTCTTCCCTTTCTCTCCCCCTGTATATATTTTTGTTGCACGAAGAACTGAACGGTATGCAAATATCGAGGCGCTGTGCTTCGTTAAACCGTAGTGGGTGGACGACTACCCGTAGGTGATAAACGTCTCTCGAGCGTTCACTGAAGAATGGCGAGCTGATGGGCCTGTGAGATTTTCACGCTGCGCCGAACTGCAATCAGCTTGAGAGGCACCTTCGACAATGATGCGTCATTTCTTGCAGCCGGTTGTTTACGCGTCAGCTATATTTCGGCAGGTGTTGCGGATCGGATCGAACGTGTGCCGAAACTGTACGGGAACTCTTTGGCGTTACGAGCTGGCTCGAAGAAAGGATACTCAACAAGTTGTTGACGTGGGTGTTCGTGAAATTGGGTGGGTTCGAAGGTCGATACGTATCGAGAGTAAAATAGGTTGCTGCTAGCATTTGGCTTGAATGGAGGTACGTGATTATTAACCTGAACCGTGAACGCTTGCATCGTGTGCTGTAAAATGGAAAATGCAAAGTGAAAATCTGGGGCGTGTATTTTTCTGCAGGCTTCTCCGATTGTTTGTTCGAAGAAGCATTAGCGCTGTATGAGCCACTGCATGTTGCAATGTGACTGGGAATTATTGCTTACGCAAAATCGGATTTATATTTCAAGAAATGTTTTAGTTGATGCATTATTGTTGTTGAATATGGGTTACATCACAATTATCAAATTTTCGAATGGCATCAATTTTCGAATGCCAATTACACTTTTTAAACTATTCAGCAGCTTCAAAGTGTTACGCGAATGTACCTCTTTTATCCTTAAACAATTTCGAACGTAACACGGAGTAATGTACTGTGCTTATCCCAGAGTGATTTTCCAGTATCCATCTCGCTATATCTCCAGATCGTTTATCACTATCTGTCGATCATTCACCTAGAACACTCCCTGGCCCCTTTTCACAGCTCCTCGGAGACTGTGTGCTCTGTCAGGGGGTTTACAACTCATCCTTGATACGTCAAGCGTAATCTCGCGTGTGGAGACTGCAGGCCACGGGCGGTCAGCTTCCGGTTGAATTGTATGCCGCCCTCTACCAGGGTGAAAACCATTTGCTTCCGTTTGATGGTTATTGCCACGTGCTTATCGCTACAGCTCCACGATACGCGATCCTCCGTCTTCAAAGGGGAAACTTTCGTGAAAGGAACATCGACGACACGATGCACGCGTTCGTAAACGCCCAGTGTTGACTGGAAAAATATTTGCCTTTCCCCTCACACCCAGTTACACGCAACGACAAATAGATTACGGTTCGATTTACGCCCAGTTGCAGTGAGCACTGTTCTGTTTCGTTCATTTCAGTTTGTTTCATTTTTAAAGTTGAGATATTCATCGGAGAATTTATAGCCGAATTTATTTTGCTTCGGTCGTTCCAACAGATTTAATCCTGATTGACTTACCGGTTAGGAAGGATAGTCGTCGCATGGCGGGAAAGGGATGGTTTCCACTCGTGTCCAGAAGATCGAGCTGATGGACCTCGCCTTTAATCCTGTACAGCTTTCGGTGGAAATCCTCGATCGTTGGCGTGTAACTCTCCTCGAATTTGTTGGACAGGAATCTACAGACAAGACAAGCTGCTAAATATTAATTACTGAATCTATGTGGCCGTTAAACAATTCTACTAACATCTCAAGCATTAATCCAGGCGAAAGTTTAAGCCTGCATTTCCTATTTCGTTCGCCATCTCGAACACCGAATACGTCCACTCGAAATTCGTTCAGATAAACGTACATTACATCGCCTTTCGCAATATCACCTGCGACGCGGATCGTATTTCGAATGGAATTAAATCGTCCGCCCTATTAACAACGAGCGAAGCGTGCAAGCTCAAAGCGGAGACTGATCATGCGAAACGCTTCGAATGCGCTTTCACGAATTTCCCTTGTCAATCCTGCTTCTATTATATTACGGCGCAAACTTTTCCATGGTACTTGTCGAGGAATTGCCCTGGTGGCACGTCGATAATTGCATACTTGCCTATCGTCATCGTTCGAGCTACCTTTCCTGTAATGGACGCGGGACGTCGCCACGAAGCTGGCTGCCAGGCGTAGTAAATAATTTCATCGTAAGGCGAGATTGATTTAAATTTTGGTCGACATGGCTTTTATTTATATAATACCGAGCTTAATTACGTGTGCTACAAATAAGGACTGGTATATCTTTTTTTCTTTCTTAGCTGACGCAATTATTCTGTCATTGGTACTTTCTATACGATAACATACATATACTTGTATATTAATATTAAGTACTCTACGTTAATTGCAATACGCACGAAATTGAATTGGGGAATCGATCGACGCGCAAAATTCAGAAACGCGTGCCTCTTAACAAAACGAGAGACAACGCGAACAGAACGTCCATTAAGGTTATTCTTGCTGCATTCGAGAGTTTGAGTCGGAGCGCATTGAATTCGAGGTAGTTGGAAGTTCGTCCGAGAAATGCGAGGAATATTATCCGCGACAGCCGTTAACGAGCTCGTCGTGGTTGCTCGTCAAGCATGCGTTGCGAACACCAGCGAATATTTTTGATTAAACTGATTTCAACGAAATTCAATCACAGAAGCAGTCACGGTCTAGTAAATCAATGACACGTTCCCTGTCAGCGCACACCTGTCCATTTTCTCGCTGGTGGTTAAAAATATCGGCCTGCTAACAGCCTTTTGATTTTCGGGTGAAAGCCAACCGACGAGCTTAGGCTGTGTCCACAGCACCTACACTGTGTATGACCGTTCGACTGACCATCGTTTTGTACCGCGAAGTGTCAAACGCGGCACTGGCAAAGAATTTTGCTCGCGTTAGTCACAGGCTGTAGAAGATGCATATATTTTTATTTCCCTGTGAATCGTTTGCGAACTCGCTGTTGGAATAAATTACTAAGCAGGTTGTTGAAATGCTATCTTTCATTTTCGTTGCAATTAGTCCTGTGTAAACTGAACGTTAATTAAAAAAAACAAGTATATGATTTTGTATCTAGAGGGACATTGAATAACCCGATAGTACTTCATTACGATACTAAGTTTTCCGCCCCCTTCTGTGTTCCGGATAAACAAACAGAGAAAAGATCCCGACAGAAAGCGGCTCAAGTAAGAAAACAAAGGGTTAACATTACCGTGCTACAATGGCAGTTTTGCCAACCCTCGCGCTACCCAGCATGACCAGCCGATAGCAATTTCGCGGGGGTGGTTTGCACGCATCCTCCTGGGAGGACGTGGACGCAGGGCTTGGGCTGACTGGAACAGGGAGGATGCCATCCTCCGAGCCTGTGGGCCCCTCCAGCTCGGGGCCCGCTTGTGCTCCCCTTCGACCACGATTGATTCGTTGCTCGGCCTCGTCCGTGGTACCTCCGCTTCTGCACAACCTCTGCACGCAGCACACGAGTCGGCCGCACGCCTCCAGCTGGAATAAAATGATTTCGTTGTCATTCGTTGTGAAAAGAAAATTCGGAACCCTGATACTAATATTATTGGGAATAATAATTGTCCCCTCTAATTATTCTTGTGCAATTTCTAGACCTGATAATCGATGGTTGGTAAGACGAAGAAATAAAAATGTACATCAGGGGACTGTTGAACGGGGTTAAGTTTGACCAATGAAAAGGGTTGAGTTGAAATCCGCTGGGACTAAAGAAGATTTTCGAAGGAAACGGTGAATGGTGAATGTTTCGCGAGGAATGCTACATTCTCGTGTTCTCATTCTTTTCGTAGCATTCCGGAGAGTTTGCTTCGCGTGCCACGAAATAAGCCATTTAACTGGGAAATATATCGAAAAAGCGATTTGCAAAGAGAGCGCACGGTGCAGTAGAAAAGTTTCTGTATGGACGGCACGTTTGATCTCACCCCGTAAACCGGAAAAACTTGGAATCCCTTTATCGACCGGCTACACGCGGCGGGGCACAATATCGCTGGTTTTGTTTAAACATTTGCCCTGGCGTAATTTAGCTTATCGTGTTTCGAGTAAATTATTCCCGCCTGTCTGCGAATCGTCGAATCGAATTTGCGTGCAGCTCGAACAGACAACTCTTATCGCCGCTAAAATATTCCGCACCGAGATGCAGGCGTCGCTATTAGGCGTGCTTTTCAGTCGCCCGCCCTATGAAATCAACATTCTTTTTTCACATCGTATTCAAGCGTGTTGCATCCCACGGCGGAAGATTCGTCTGCACGCTGGGGAAATATCAGTGGATGTAATTATCTGACCTGAATATTCGTTATTTATGCGTTCGACCAGAAGTAAACGGAAACGATGGAGCAACCTAACTTTTTATTGGCCTGCATAAAAGCTGGAAAAAAATAAAATAGAATCGAGAGGGGTATTTCGCTTGAAAATTTTCTAAAATTTGTCTGCCCGGAACACGAAGTGTACAGAGTATGCAGAATGCTTTATACAGAATATCCACGAAATTGATGCAGTAGTTTATGGCTTTGAACAATATATAAAGAAGAAAAATGTCAGGGGCATGTGGTAGAATAAATTTAAACTGTTCGTAATTTTTCAGCAGCGTCGTCAAAAAAATTTTAAGGCCCCGTTTACCATGCAAATCACGGATACAGATTCTCGTAAGGAATGTCATTGTTCATTGAAAGAGCGTTAATATGAAACGTGATATGATTCCTTTCTGTGAATGTGAACTGTGGGAGCATATTGTGATAGATGGTGTGTTCGTGGTGTGCGATAACGGTGAGTGTGACGTCGCACATTTTTATACGCTGTCCATATGCGCCGGAGCGTGCGTCTGAAAAATCATATACCTCTACTACTGAAAGGTGAAGTGAATTTCACGGGATACTACTTGTATCCCAGCGTAAATGCAACAAAAGCCCATCGTTTTTCCAATGTAACCAAATGTTTGCATTCAGCGCATGAAAATCACTAAATGCATAAAAATAACAGTCATTTGTTGAAAGTTCAGTTAAAATATCGCGTGCAATAGATTATAGTTAATAAACGGAGGAATTTCTTTCTATTCTTTCAAACTCATTTCGTAGCATTGTATGTACATTGAAATTCTTTTATTGTATCAAATATGATAACATTAATAATAAAATAAATTTAATTAATAAATGGTTAGCAAAGACATTTTTCAAACGTACTTCAGGAGTAAACGTAGTTGCTAGAACATTTAATAACTATTAATAAATATGTATTTTGTTAAAATATATGTCAATGCCTTTTCACTCATTTTAATTGAAGAATCCTTAAAAGATTATTGAATGCTATCTTGTGCGTTACAATTTCTCATTCATTTTCAAACGTATAACAAGCACTATTTTCGCCACGTGCCTGTCGGTTTAATTGTTGTTTCATTTTTGTATCCCATTCAACGAAAAACAGCGACCGTGAAAAGAAACCCTGCGATCAATTCTCGTTAGAAAAGGTACGATCATCGATGCAGTTGATTAATTGGAAAAAGTTTCTCTTGTAACTCACCAGATCCGAAATATATATTCGTCGAAAGCGCTACAGGCGAGCGTTTCACTATTCAATCGTATCGTGATCGAAACAGTAGTCAAAAAAAGGGAATATTTTTGAAAAAAACAAAAAATCCCAAGCAGAAGCAAGCATTTATAAGGCGATGGCAACGGTAGCCAAGAACATTCTATTAGAAATATAAATTTTCAGTTCAATTCAAATTTAATTGATTCTACACGATTACGTTCCACTGAAATTACAAATTTTCGAAACTGTGAATCAAAAGAATTTAAGTATACTATGAATGAAATTGTTTGATACCTTTCAGTTGCCGTTTCGGTGGATTACTTATCGAATATAATTGTAGAATTGCAATTGGAACAATTCTGTACAGGTTCCCCTTATAATCCTGTTTGACGTATCTCTGTTATTTTCTAGCCAGGGCAATTTAGCCGAACCCGCTGACGTATCGATACGATTTTGTATTATTCGCAGCCCGATAATCTGAAGATAAAAGTACCGACACTCCGATTAAACATCATTTCCACTCGTTTCAATAATTGCCTCAAATATGACGTAAAGTGATCAACATAATTCACGACATAGACTATTGTTGCTCGGTCAATTATGATTCTTTCATGCTGATCGTTATTTCGAACGAATAATACCAACACAATTTCCTTCCCCATCACGACATGAATCAAACGAATACAATAGATAAAATAAATAAAAAATAATAGACAAAAACGAGAGGCGAAAAATACTTTCTCCATCATACTGATGGAACCCGATTATACACACGAGATATTTTGACCAAATTCTTTCCCTGTCGTTTTCACCATTAGTGTTTTATTGAACGGCGAGAAGACTACTTCTTTTTCAACATCTGTCGCCCGTTAAAAAAAATACCAAGGGAGGAAAATGTTGTATCAGCAACGTTGAACGCATATACAACCGAGTGTTTTCGCGTCAACAAAAAAGAAATAAGGGGGACAGTCCCGAACAGGACGAAGGTGTTATTAATCATCCGTCTAAATATCTTAGCTGCCGCTTTCAGACGCCGTTTTAAAAGCTTCTCTATCTTAGCCCTCGTGTGTTGATATCAAGGGAGAAAAGTACCCCCAGGCTTTTCCTTCCGTGTTATTCCCGGCCACAGCGTACAAAATTTTAAGCCACCATCGTTATTCTCGACACGTCACGTCGCGTTACGGAACACATTTTCCTGGATCAATTTCCTCTAATTTACTTTTCCCTCGCACTTGTCGGTGCTCCACGGGGGCGAAGTTGAAAAGCTGTTATTCGTCCCTTTCGAAATCTCGCTCACAGGATCATTAAATCGGATGAAGGGGTTGCGGACAATGCGAGTAACTTAGAAATCAGTACAGGTTGATTCGTTTTTTCCTTTTATTCTACAAATGGTTTGCTGGCCCTTTTTTCTTGCAATTATATATTTCCCTTAACTTGATAAATTAGATTGCCGGTGAAGTAGAGGGTTACAACGTAATTTTCTAGAAATGCGTTCGTAACATTGGAAACGAACTCATGTCAGTGTATAGGGGTAGTAAAAACAAAAAAACAGGAGTTCCTATAAATGCTTGCTCGTTCGATCGTCGTTCCCCAGCTGCAGACGATTTTATGTCCTGCAGAGGAGCAATTAAATTACCCCTTTTCTTCTAGCTACGAATGAAGCGTAATTAAATGAGAATTACTGGAACGCGTACTCAACAATGCAGTTAACAAACTGTAAAACGTTCCCAATGCTTCGGAATGCCCGAGGCACTCCCAGCAATATCAACCGTATATGTAACATGCGAATATCTAAGTTCGCATTAGGTTCTGCTTTTCATTTGCTAGTATCACTCGAACCTCCACTAATTCATTCAACTTATTCGATAGTCGATAATAGAAAATATATTTCTGCAGCATGTAACCTGCACGTGAACGAACAGGCGAAGCTAACGCATCGATTACTTCCGTTTTTCCCCTAATGAGCACGCGAGACAAGTGCACACGAGTACGAAACTGGCGACTGAAAGACAGAAGAATGGGAGAGAAAGACATTGATACAGAAAGGCGGCAAAGCGTTCCCGACGATTTTTTATTCTCTCGTGACTCTATTAATTGACGACAAGATGAGTCGGGTTGCGGGGAAAATGGACGGTCTACTGGCACGGAGAAATTTGATTAAGTTCGATTGGCACGGTTTCCAATTACGGGGCGCGCCAATAAAAAATCTTGCGCGAATAAAATGTATAATTAAACGTTACGAGCAAAAAGTCAGCTTACAGCCCGTGCTTGCATTTCTCGAACGAGGCGCACCGAGGGACGAATATTTTCGTGACGAACTTTGACCGCCCTCCCGTCGAAGTGGACGCTTTTGCATGTCGTATTCGCGAGCGTACAGTTTGTCATAAATAATTCAAATCGCGCGTGATACGATCGGGCGGCGTTATCGCGTGGAAACGCAATGAACGACGTTGAAAAGCCACGGTTCCCTCTGCGAACTTTACACCGAGTCTCGCGTTTCTGAGGATTCATATTTTTTGGAAAGTTTCTCTCCGCGTCACGCGGGCGAGAAAACGTGCGACGTTCAAGGATCTGCAATCGCGTTAGAAATGTATGGTTTATACAAAGCAATTGAAAATCTAGACGCAACAGGATCTAACTTCAGGTTTGCAGGTTTGTAAGGCAGGTAAAATTTCATTGTCGTTGGACTATCGATTTTGTCACTCGATACGGCGTCACGGAACAATTTGTTCTTTGAACGGATTTACAAAAGAACACGAAGGTATTCCGCTTCCACCAATTATTCCAATTTTCCGGCTTCTGTAATGATTTTTCCACGCTATTTTCATCCTCGGCTCTAACATCGAGTCGGCAAACATTCCACGCGAAGGCCTGGCTTCGAGTGGCACGTTGCGATAAGTGCCTCGGTCCTTCGTACAAATGGGTTTCCTCATCTGCATTATGTATACTACTGGTTGGCTAAGTTGTCACGCAAATGCGAACGTACAGTTTGCATTGATTTATACGGTCATTTCTGTCACGAGGCAATCACGATTTTATGAAAGAACGTGGTGGTGCCATTCGCTGGATGCCGTATCCCGTATCTAGGGCGGCTCTAATAATATTAATATAAATAATGAGCGTGCAATTCCAGAAATGGAGGCTTCTGTTTTCTTCATTACCGAGTCGCTGTTTTTTTATATACACAGTGATGTATTTAAAAGCACTCAGCCATTCTTATCAATGAAAATATTCATTGAAGTGGGTCACTCAGGAGTGTAGTAACGTGGACGTTTATAAACGCTCGATAAACGTGGCCACGAAGTGCTACAAATGCACAGAGTATAATATGTATATGGAAACGGGGGTTTTGAGAACGTGTTCGCGAACTTACGCGAGCAACGGTTGAAGTTGTACGTTCTCTCGTCAATTAATAACTTATTCCATGATGAAGCTTAAGAAATATTAATCGGTCTAGTAATTTAATAATATCGTTCGTAATAACTATCGCTGCAGTTAATATCACAGAACTCAAGAAAATAAATACAAAAATGGAACGAATTTCAAGTAGATTATAATGTAATATACATAGAGATTTTAAGTAGAATACAATCCATGATGTGCATCATGATTTTTTTTATTGGTCATAGAAAAATCATAAAAATAAACTGTGCACATATTGAATTAAGAGAAAAAAAAAAGTACGCCATAAGTACTTTTTTGAAAGTTCTATCATTCACTATTTCATTTTCTTTCAGGACTATCGGTCTCGATAATATCATCGTGACAATAATTACCATTTCTTTTGTAGGAAGTATTATTTCATACGCTTATCAATGCATCGTTATTACAGGGGCATCATTAATTACGTAAAAATCGGTGGCAGAAATGGACAGTGACGCGTGGTTTCGCCCGGCAAATTACTTCTTTGTTGCTCGAGCATCGTGTGCAACACGGCTTTCGTAACGATAGAATATTTATTAATAAACCTGCCGAGTATTTTATGTAACCGCGTGTTTGCGTCACCATAAGCAGCCTTTGTCGGAAGCTGAGCTTCACTTGCATTCTTTGTGAAAAAAAGAAAAAAATAATAGCGAAACAGGAAGATGGCCATTGACGTACACGGTTGCGTTCAATTATGTTGCAAGTCGCATTTTACAAGTTTCCCCGTCCCCCTACATTGTACATTTTTCATTATCAAAGTGCGCGTAAAACTGAAATTTGTCAGCACCATAATATATATCCGCAGACTTTACGGCCCCAAAGTATATAATGGATATTTGTCATACTCCTTCGGAAAAGCGAGGGATGTGTTGGTAGATAAAAGTACAACGTTATGGACCAACCATAAAATAGAAAATACGTATCAAGCGCGATGGTTTCCATAAATCAGAGTGCCGCGAAAATCTCGAAAACACAGGCCATGGAAAAAATACCGGCCCATCTATCAAACTTTCCATGTCCGATAGTTCCGAGCAAATCACAAACACGGCGTATGTACTTTACAGAGCACGTGCACGGCCATTATAAAGGTTGCCCTTTGAAGTGCTCCCTGTCGTGTCTATTATCTGTCCGCTCGTCAATTCTACGCTTTCATTCTAGCAGGCAACATAGCGAACGGCACCAAAAAGGTGAACCATTCCTCGTCACACAAAACGCCGCGAAGTCGATAGAAAATTCCGCCACGATCGCAGGCGTTGGACGACGTGGATGGAAACTGGGAAATGAGAAGACACGGGGGGAACGAGAGATTGGAACTTCGTATGGTGAATTTCGGGTCGCGGGACGCCAGGAAATTAAGATAATTGAGGAATGATATAAACGAGGCAACTTGGTCCGTGCCAATTTCCGTCGAATGGACGAGATTCACGCAATCGTGTGGAGCGATAAAGCGATCGACTTTGATCGATCGAGCGAGTTTCCGATGGGGCGAGGCGACAGTCTGTTTCAGTTACGGTGTCCTCGACTGTAGATCCTGATTCCGGTACATGAAAAGTTCGCTTCAGGGTCAGTCGTTCGCGTACGTGACCCAATTGCGCGAATAATAGACCCGTTGAAAATTTCCTACGGTCCCCTTTCGTTTCAAACTTGAATCGTGTCGCGCACGTGCCTTGGACAATATTGGTTGCGTCTCTCGCCAGATCCAGGCGTGTTCCGGGATGGAATAATGGTAACTTTAAATTTGTACGCCGTGTCGACGATTTCCCTTCGACCAGGGTTCTTCGTATTGTCGCGGGGACACCGGTCGACGCGGCTTTGCGGAAAACAATGGGGAACTTATCTTCAACTGTGTGGAATATAGTGACACTGTTCTGTAATAACTACAACGGTGAATGCGAAATTGGACGGGGCATCGGAGAAAGGACAACTTTTATCCATTGTGAATTTACGTCGCGTGTGATTTTTTCATTTAATTCTGTAGAACTGATTTTATTGCCTTTTTAGAATGGAAGTATAACAGATAACTGGTAGTGGACATAGATAACATTGATTTATATTAATTTTCGTATAGAAAAATTTCAATTCTGAGTATTCTTCTTCTGTATTGTTTGATTGGTTTGTTATTTACGATACAAAAGGGATGGAATCAAGTGAAGGGTTGTTTACGCAGAGGGGGAAATTTCATCGCTCGAAATAGCTCAGGAAAGATAACGAGGATAAAAAGGCTCACTTTTTGCAGTCGCCTCTACCATGGGAACTCTTGATTAAATTGATAACGATGTTGCGAGCGGTGCTGTATGTACAACGTTTACGACATTTCGTGGTTAAAGTAAATGAGACTTGCGCGGAATTTCATTGTTTGTAAAAATTGATCCTCGTGGAAATCGGCTGGGTTGAAATCGTTCGAAGTTGTATTAAAATCTTTGGTACGTAAGAGGGTTTCGATTCACCCCATTTTCTTCTTTTTACACCTTTTTTTTCTGTTCATTACGTCGTTCCCATTGAGGACGGGGCTTAGTTCAAGGGGGTGGTCAGGAGGAGGCACTCTGCTGTTCTAAATATTTCAAGGCGAAGGGAATCTGAAATGGTGCGCAGCGTGCAGTAAATAAAACTGCGTGAATTTATTGCCATTTCGATCGTAATCGGTGGTTATTGCGATTTCCACACCGCCCCGGCTAATCCCAACAATTTCGCTGCCAGAATTTTACGGTCATCGGCTTAGGATCAACGGGCCCGTGAATTATTGGATTGGTGGAAAAATAAATTTCGTCTTGAGACTGCCAAGAAATGTTCGAAGGAAATTGTTACAGTATATTTTTCTAAACGAGAAGTAGAATCGAGGAAAAAGACGTTCTGTGATTGTCGATAAACGAATGAAGAAAGTAAACCCGCATTAAGATGTTTCTGGAAATGTGAAACTGCGTTGTATAAAACAGTGAACCTTGAATGAACTTGTTTTCTGCAGTCACGAAACCGATATTATTCTCGCACCAACTTAATATTGTGGAACGTCTTCTCTTGGGTCTGGTATGATTGATGGATTCAATGGACGTCGTGTTGGCAGGAGGAAAATGTTGATTAGAGTAAGGGATGCCTGTGTTGCTCGTTTTTACGCTCGTTCGGGAAAGGTGGGAGCAAGGAAAAGGTGCTTTTTACGGCAACAGAATAGGCCATAGTGTTGAGACAATGTGCCTCCCTCGAAAGTTTTGAAAAGACGGTGATTACCCTTTTTAAGCTGGGAAAGTTTAGTTAAATACTATGCGCAGGATGTCTCTCTTTGCCCTGGTGGCCTTAATGGCTCCATTATATTAACACTCTTTTGAAGAACATAGTTCGAATTATGTTTGCCTGGACGCTTTAATTATATTAGAATTATTGTTTCATAATAAAATACGTAGACTTTGATACCAAATTCTATGAGATACTTTCCCCAGAATCACTTGGAGGTGTCATTGAAAAGGTAACCGCGAAAGCTTTAAAATTAAATGAATTTCAACCAAGTTTTCTTCGATAATAAACAATTACATATCTACATTGTTAACTTCTGTTCCATAAGCGTTATTATAGTATTATGAAATTGCAATACTTTTCCCAGATCTAAAGAAAAATATGAAATATCATGCCATAAAGTTATCAAGTACGCAGTATTATCGCCAGATTTTCCAATACTGTTGCGTAACATATTCCATAAGCTGAATGGGAAACATTTTCGCTGTAGTTTAGGGTAGAATGGAATCCAGATGAGGGTACTCGACGTCTCCAACCAAATGTAGGTCGCTTTCCCTCCTTCCCTCGATCAAATTTTTCCTCGAAATTTAATCCCGAAGGGTCGTCAACCGTGCTGTGCTGGTCAAATGATAACGTGGCTTGTTGTCGAACGTGGAAAAGGACGATGTTCCCTAAAGCAGACGGCGACCAAGTTGACACGTTTGCTTAAAGAGACCGAAATGAAAGTTTGCCGTAGCAGCTCGTGCGTCAGGGGTTCCTAAATAAATTTATTTCTATCCCCTGTCGAGTCTTACGGATCGTTTCTGCCCCTTTGCCCTTTCACCCGTTAATTATTCTCCCTTTCCACGGCCGTTACGTTTCCCCCGTGCTTTATGGTGCATACGCTGAAAGTCTCTCCTACGAATCTTACGATTATTTCGACTTTCGTTCAGCGATCTTATAAAGCGTCGAGGGGTAATGTGCAAGAGGCTGGTTTAATCTACTTTGGGAGTAAACGATGGTGGATAATAGCTGAATAGCTTCAAAGGTTCTGATATTGACTTTCTTAATACGAAGTCTGTGAAAATTATTACTCGAAAATTTGTGTCCTGTTCTGTTTTCTTTGATTTCGTCGAGATCCGAAAGCGTACAGTTTTATAATAAATCATAATTACAAAATTTTCTACCAATTCGCGCAACGAAATTCTAAGCCAATTCATCCCTTCCTCGCGCACAGTATTAAGAATATTAACCACTTTAGAAATAACAATCACAACAGCACAAAAGCTGCCCGTAATGCAATCCCAGGCAACCTACCCGGCACAATTCGCTCTAATCCCTGCTGAATCTCCATGCATCGCATGTTTTAACGTCTGGTATTACGTGCACGGGGATCATTTATAATTAATCGCGTTCGACCAACCCCGCGCCTTTGGCCGCTTCTAATTATCCGCGACGAGCGTACAAAACTTTCGTGCCTTAAAATTGGATACCACGAATGACGCACCCCCGCGAGCTTTTGTTCGAGGAAATTCGAACGACCCTCGTTACGTTTCTACCGTTCGAAACACGCGAGCTACGTGCCGCTGTTCCTCTGTTGTTTTTGCCTCTACACGCCCCTGCCAATTTTTATTGGCCAACTCGAAAAATAAGCGGGGAACGAGCTCATCTTTTCCTCCATTTTTGTCACTGTCATCCGAGCGGTCTCGTTCGTTCGTATAACGTGGGCGCACGTACACGAAAAGGTACGAAAATACTGTCCCCGAACAATAAAATTCGATACAGCGTTTCGTGCCTTCGCTGGTAATAGGCCGATGGTTTCTATTTTTTCGTTTTTCAATTTGCCATTATTTGATTTTGTAGCTGCCGCGGAAATTACAATTAGGTGGCCAATTTGAATGGTATTCAAATTTTTGATAAAGCGTCTGTTCCATATTCTACTGATTACGTATTAAAGAAAAGCCATCATAATCGTCGACTGGCACAACGTGAGTCGGATTTTCATCGCGTATTCAAAACACTCGCCAAGTTGCTTCGTTTTACATGCCCCGAGGCGGATTAAACTTCGCGCAATAGAATTTCTATTGGCGTATTTAGAAATTCGTTCATTCCAGATGAACTGGGCACCAGGAACCGAATTTGCACATTCGGTTTCAAAAGGAAACTTTGAACTCATTATTCTGTAAACCGTGAATACGGCGATCATATAGAAACTGTCCGCCTCCCATTTTCATAACTGTGCAAAGTACCTGCGTGAAAAGCTTTTGCTTTTCCGCGAACGCGGTGAATTATTGCCACATGGATACAAAATGAAAATTACGTTGCTGAAAAACTTTTCCATTTACGACCTTTCATCGCCGTCTAATTTGAACCATTTGTGCTCTAATTAAGAAACAAAAATCAGGCATGCAGCCTAATAACCTTGTGGCTCCCTGTAATTGACATACGCTCCTGCGAATTATCATCCTCTAACCATGTTACTCGATCCTGTGTAATCCCATGCCGGAAACGGGAACGGTCGAGCAAAGCATCCACGGTGCTTGTGTACTCTCCGGCGGCGCTTTCTCTTCGGAATTCGACAAGCCAGGCCAGGTTTTCGGAGGTCCTTGATGCAAGAAAGGCCTTTGTATAGGGATTGAAGGACGACCAATATAGTTTGCAAGGAAGTGATAACGGCTAAGTAAGTGTCGAGTAAACAGGTAGTTCGAATGCTTCTGTCACGCCATGAAAGGGTTGAATGCGGTGGCACGTTTTCGATTTAGGGGGTTGGAGTTATTGTGCGAGTGTGCTGAAACACGATTCTTGATGGAACTGGGAAATTTTATTAGTATATTGTCGTCCGACGTTGGAACGTATAAATGCTTTCATTGTACAGCACGCACAGTGGCTGTTTGGCGTGGGAAATTTTACTGGAAAGAATTCTATTAACATTTTCATGGGCTGTTATAAAATTTTAATAACCACCGCTGACTCTACGTCTCATTTTCGCAGATTAACAAACACAATTGCTCGTTTACGCGGTAATTTTCCCGGCTTGCTTTATCCTGTTTTCCACTCGATGAACTGATACGATCCTCGCGCTAAGGCATCCCCAGTTTCCCGTGCTTCTTTGTAATTGTATGCACCACCACTAAGAAGAGTAGAAAATACACCCCGAAAATAACTTTACGGCTCATCGGGTACTGTGTTCTACTGTTCGCAATTTCCTACATTTTTTAATTGTAATTTTTAACTATTTATACATTCTTGAGATAATCATTACCGAATGAAAAATCATTTCCACCGTTTCTCCCAAGAGTAATAATTTAGATTTTCATGTTAACCCATAAAATTGTACCCAATATCGCCGTGCTAGCCAAATCTGATTGTTTCTCTTCAAGCTGAGACAAAAGAAACTTGTCTTTCGTTGATGTGCATCGTGCTTTGAAAAGGAGCAATCAGAGGTACAAATAACGCGAGAATTCTTGTCTCAGTCGTTAAGCTGTCTGCGTCTGGGGCTGCAAATCCTCGGGGCCACGATTATCCGTTCGCAGGACACGGCTCAGATAAGAGATAACGAGGAGCAGGCTGTTCCGTAGACCAGCATACGTACCTTCGCGAACGGTTGCCATTTGCTAGTCACCATTTGCATAGTCGAAGCTCTGTCTATGAATCGTCTAGAACGGGCACGCTGAAGGCAGTCCATTACTATTTGTATTCGTGACTCGAACATTCAGTGGACGAGCGTTAAATCACTCTCCACGATGACGATTCATTCAGGTCTGACTGATTCATAGATTCTTGACTCGCAATCAGAGGCAAATATTTGTCAGAGTTTGTATGCCGACGAGCTTCGTCTCTGTTCTTTTTATTACTACTATTTATCAGGCTAGAGAAATAAGTAACGATATCAGCTGCAAAGTGTGATATTGATTTCCCAGTCAATTGCGTTTTGATAGGCATTGTCGTAATTCCGTTCACGACGTTCGGAACATCCCGAGTTCCACTATAAATGGCACTACTGTGACGGAAGATTTATTAAATATGGCAAGTGTTCATGACTAATGGGTAAGCGACTGGATAATTGACTTTAGAAGAATAAGAGTTGAAATAGAATCAGGATAAATTAGAAACGAGCATTCAAAAATCGCACTTTGGCAGAGACAAGACTGCTAGGGATAATTCAAAGTTAATTTGAAGAGTTACTGTCTCAGCGGCGAGAACGAATTATTAGAAACGACACTTCCTTGATTCCCTGATAAATCTCTTTTGTCTATCTGGTCATTGACGCTACTTAACGCAATTCTCACGACCCGCTTCCCGATTAACTGGATTACTGCAAGAGATCTATTTAAAAATGTCCACCTCTGTTATTCTCTGCTAATTCGAGGGGGCTCGATTAAACCGGGACACTGGGCTGCGCTGGTTAGAATGGGTATGGCGTCTGCCGGTGGAATGGAATCGCCCGGCCCTTGTATTCGTAAGTGTCTCTTTGAACCGTGTGTTTTTGGCTCCCATGTCGAAAATTGACGACCATCGTACCGGACTTCGAAGAACTCCGCTGAACCGAGATATACTTTAATCAATTTCAGCGACGATTTTTTGCTTGAGAACGACGTAATACTTGGGACACTGAAATATGGGGCATATTGGAGGATGGATTGAAAGGAGAGGCGAGAGTACACGCGCAATAGCACCGACGAGAGTTGTTGTCTCCGCTTTTTGCTCCTCTATAGTTTTCGAGCACAAAAAATACAGGTTATTAATAATTTCCGGAAAAGAACGTCTCCTCTTTTTAGTTCAAATTAATTAGGGAAAAAAGTTCTTGTTACACTGAGATGATACAAAATTATTTCTATTACAGACTTGACATTAAGATTCACGTTAACAGATTCTACTATAGTAAATGATTTCATGAACGCGAAACTGGAGTTGCCGGAGTTTCCAAAATCAGGCGGCAATTCGGAAAGAACAAACATACGTGGGGCGGATATTTTTTGGAAACAGGTACAAGATGGGATAACGAAACAATACGTGCATCGAGTCGGTCGTAATTTAAAAGCAGAAAAGCATGACCACTCGAAACTCTTCAGGCCGGCGTGAATTAGGCTTCGCAACTTTCGTCCAATGACTTATAACTTCGTTAACTGGCGGAAGTTTTCTCCCGTACACTTCGACGCAACTTTGCGATCCTCCGTAAACCCTCGGCTCTACTGTTCTGATAAGTTCAACAGCCCCTTTGATTATGTTAACCGCGGTTAATTCTCACCGCAACATGTTTCTCTCGCAGTTTCCCGACGACCTCGATAAACTTTGACGTGTATCCTTACTCACGGACCCGCAAATTTCTTGGGAAGAATTTCAACTTGGCATGCAGATAATTAAAGAAAAATCTGTGGCCAACGCGAAGTTAAAATTATGAGAATACTTAACAAAGTGCAGAATCTTTTTGCAGTTCGATGGGTATAATACTTCTGATAGTATTATACGTGCCTATTATACCCTATTATACCTGATAGTATGCGTGCACTAAATTGCTACGATTTTCAGCGAAAAGTGTTCCACCAAATTCTACCGAAAACCAGTTTGACACCTCTAAATTGCCGCCAAGCCTGACTCTAAGTTTCTATACTTCTCGCGAACCATTCGACGATATCCAATTTCAACTATTTCCTTACGTTCTACATGTATATTCATTTTCTCCATTCATAAAATTGACATCTCTTTGATACATGACCGGCGCACGATGCTTCGATCACCAATAACATGGACTTTTGAACTTCGGAATATCGTGCAGGCAAATCCCTATATGAGCGAAACAAACGGTGTCGTGGTTTGTCATAAGTCATAATAGATATCGATAAATCTAGAAAACTGAGGGTAACGCAATTTATCAACATATTGCGCACCGATGGATTATTGTCAGCGACGTGAGCAATATCTTCGTTTATGTATCATTTCATCGATTAGGCCGGGAATTGATAACAAATTTGCATACGGCTAATAAGATCCACGGTTATTAATAAGTATTAGTTAATAACGTAATTTCGTTTCACCCTGGCATACTATATTTTCAATCATCGTATAACGGCAACGGCGTTCATTAAATTTCGGAGATGAAATTGTCTGATGAATTTTTATAAGCATTTTTTTATATTTTCACTAAAATAAAGTAAAGTTGGATAAGTTTCTGTCAAACGTTGACCGGATTGTTTGAACTGAAGGTGCATACATTATGCAAGTACGTGGGTATTAATTTATGCAAAACAAAATCACGTAATGGGATCAGTTATTTTATATTATGATTACTATCGAGTCGAATTGAACTTAGTTTTCATAATTCGAGTGAAAGAAAGCCCCCTATTTATACGCCGTATTTTCTGTTTGTTAATGCGTAACGCGTATGCAGTTTAATATTGATCCACAGCTGAGTCGTTCAAAGAATACAATATTTTGAAGAAGCATCTTTGTTCACGAAGCAGTCGTATATACGAAGGAAATGGAAGCTAGTAATAATGAAGAAGAGGAAAAGGAGGAAATATTCCATCTTCGGGAACTCCTTTTAAAAGTCCTGCAAAGAGTGACGGAACTATGTGGAACACTGCTTTCAATATTACAGCGTTCTTGTCAGCAACATAATATGCTCCCTTTTGGCCGTAGTTTCTACGCAAATGTCGAAATATTTCTGCGATTCTGCATACATTTCCTTTGCGATGTTTTTTGGGGACAATTATACCGAGAGGTCTGCGAAACATTACGATTTCACCGAGTGTTTGTTACCTCGTCGTGCGACCTCGTAGAAAAGACGCCCTAAAACTAATCGACACTCTGTGGATTGAAGAAACAAAGTTGACACTGAAACTTCCTCGTCCCCTCCACTTATTGATTTCTCGTCGCCGAAATTCTGACACACTTTTCAATCTTTCCCGTCTGAACGAAATGCTTCACTCACCCCTATCAACGAGTAACACACACGCATTCCAAAACACATCCACAATTTTAACGCACCCCATTCCAACGCTATTCATTCGAAAATAGCCGAGGAACCAATAAACTTACGTCACTTAGGAAATGAACGTTGCAGTCCGAATACATCCACGGATCATTTGTGAAACGTTGAAAAAGAATAGCTATCAAAAAGTGCACGTACACTAGCTTTCATCCCAAAGCTATCCTATCGGAGAAGCAAAACAATATCTGTAGCGCGTACGATGAATCCAATAACGATGAAACTTTGGAAACCTTCGAATTACGGATGGGCAATACGCACAGAAATAATTGTCGACATGAAACTGCCGAAAACAATCATATTCGACCGTCTGTGCATTCGGAAGCGCTCTTCAGAAACATGAGTTGGACCAGAAACGTGGGTATCGCAATTTCATCGACTGCTCGACCGGTGGTCCGCATTACGACGTGAAAAACGAATAATAAATAAGAGGCGTTCGAGTTTATCGATCACGAGTGACGACACGCTCAAATGGTGCACAGGTTGTCGACACACCGGCGTGTGAGGAAAATTGTTCTTGCGTTAACGCCGCAGAGGGGGATGCTGCGAAACGATCTTCGCGAATCAAAACGGTGGAAGCAGGAGGGTTGACCACCCTCGTAACATCGACAATCGGATTATAATGGCGGGGACGATTGTACATCCACTTGCTTCGATACTCTCGACGTTGCCTCGTTCGTTCCACTCGATTCCTCCTCGTCTCCCCTTGCCGGAGACCAGCTTTAGCTTGGAGTGTTCTTGGAAGGTAGAAACTTCGCGACTCCTTGGCAAACGGTTCTTGCGGTTGACGGAACCTCGGCTACCGGAAGGGGAGTGGTGCACGTTTCGGGAGGGTGGTTCGACGTTTCGATGACATTGATAGATTGGAAGGGAAATTTCGGGAGTATTAATGCCAGAACTGTGTATTATACAACTGCAGAACTTTGGAATGTATAATGCGAACTGGAATGAAGATTATTGATTGAAGAAGTTGTTCGCAATGGTTCGGGTACAGTTTTATTTTTCTATCGATATTTCGCATCTTATGCAGAACAGACTGGTAAGTTTCTTGTTTCGAAGAATAGGCTTTGCCTCGGTTTTCGTTGGCTCTGTTGGATAGTTCGGCGAATCTCTGACGTGAAGCGGTTTGTACCAGAGGGGATTCCTGTGTTTCGGTTTCGCGTTACTTCTCGGGACTGTCTGTGTTCGACTGGAAGAAATAGTAAATGTGGGTTCTAAGGTAGTTAAGGGATCAATATGTTTCAAGGAACAGCTCGCAGGGGTTGCAATTGTCGTATGGTAGCCATCGATCTAGTGGAAATTCTTGAAGCGGACTCAACTATTATTCTGCAGGCATTACGCACCGCAATTCCTGTAAGAGGATTCACCTAATGTCGCTTGGTAAATGCGGATTGCGCCATGATGATTGCATTTTCTTGCCCGGTAATTTTACTAATTGTACCAGATGAGCTGCATAACATGATCATCTTTATTGATTTTCGCTGTTAAACTGTTACCGATTTCTGTCAGGAGGACTTACGGTCTCGAAGATCTTTCATGATGAACGTATTCAATTTCTTTGAAGCATTTGTTTTTCCGTAACTTTTTGGAAAGTGTTTTAATTTTGTATTTACACGATTTAAATAGGTTCCTCCGGTCTATTAGTTAAAATGTTTTTGTTATCTGAAAGAACGATACGGCGAAGAACATTTCGAGGAAAACTTTCAGTGCAGACGGTTACTGACAATTACCCTAACATAAATACTTGTGCAGGTGAGGATTCAAACTTTGAACAGGTACTAAATCAATATTTAATTTCCCCGAAAGTTACATAAACGCAAGGTTTGTATTTGAAGCTCCCATAAACTAGCCCAATATTAACTTATACATGCGTCAATAATTATATTTAATAGGGGTTGGCTGTTAATATTCATTTGATTAGTTTTCAAAGATTTCCCTCCAAAGCAACAATCACCTACAGTGTATATAACTTTATACCTTCAATCTCATAAGAACGTACAGTTCCACGAGAAATAGCCAACCCTTTCCGTGATCTTGACCGCTTAATTCACTTCGAACAAACTGTATTATTGTACAATTCACTTAAAAAAGTGTGTCCCTCCATTAATCTCGTTCGACCTTGGTTTATGCCGTGAGTCGTGTCTAACTCCTTTGCTAAAGAAAGTTAATCAGCCGAATTAGTTTTTCGTAATCCACTCGACGGACGCAGAACTGGACGCCTAACGTTACACGAGATGAGATTCCGTCCTCTGCGAGTATATAATTACGCTGGCGACGATTACATCGACCTATTTAATCCTAGGCCGAACGTTTTTGCCTCGAGCCATTCGTTCTGATATTGCTAGACCGAGGGCAACGCTGCTCAGGCCTATCCCCCGGGATAACTGCTGGCCGTTTCTTTCCAGTAACCTTTGCGCTCCAACTGGGTGAAAATTCCAACGAGTATTCTGGGTATATCGTTCGATATGGGGTTTTACGGGCTTTGAGGATGTTATGGGTAATTTATTCGAGCATCTAATAGTCGTTCAGAAATGAAAGCGTGGAAGATGCTCGAGGTATCGACGAATGGCGCAGAGAGTGGAAAAGCCTGGGAAAGCTGTCGGATAACGAGGACTTCCTATCTGCGTTTATTTCATTTTCTATTTCTGACAAGGAGGGAATTTTATCGTGTGCATAAAATCTTGCGGTACATTAATGGGAGATTTCGATTGAGAGTTCAATAATTGTTCAAATAGTGATTTTATTATTAGAGGAAGTCTAACGACGTTTTTAAATTTCGTATTTTATATATCACTTGTATGCCAAGTAATCAACTCATAATATTGAAGAAGAAATTTTATATTTGTATAAAAATTGCTTCCGCTGAACCTTGAATAATGCATTGGAAGAGCACGAGTTCATCCAAGAATTATCGATCAATCTTGTTAGCCGAGAATATGTTTGTGAGACTTGCATTTACCCGGCAAGAAGGGCGAGTTAAGTATTCATACATTAACATTAACGTTGACATTTTATCGATACCTTTTCACTAAATTCTACCAATACATTTACCGGCTACTTTTACCGCATTAGCGGAATAAAGAATACACGTATCCCTATAACGCATACAACAATTTACCCCTTGTCGAAAATCAAGCTCGATGTTTAATTCAAACATCGGCGTATTTGATAAGAGAACCGAACGGTCTAGAAATTCTAAATGGAGATACAGAGTTTCCGGGATGCGCGAAATCTGTTAGCGAAAAATTCCAATATCCTCGGCCCGGAGAAACGTCGAATTTTTTTCAAAAGCGCTGCCAAAAAAATCAGCCAAATTTTTCCGTTTCCCTCGTTTTTGTTGCAAGTGTTGTTTATTAAAAATTCCCGTCCGTTTGGCAAGCTTTATACGTTACCAAACGATCGTTCGATTATTCCTGCTCTATCGTACACACGTTTCACGGTTCAACGGATGGGGAGTGAGCTAACGTCCAAGTCTTTTACTGTTTAATAGCCGGTTGACTGCACTTGGCTCTTTATCACACGTATCATACCCTGGTTTATCTGCCGGCTGGTGAACTTTAGTCGCCACCTTATTAAGACGATAGGGTGCTCAGGTTGGGGATCGGCTGTTCGTTTCGCATTACGTCATCCTATAACTATAATGTCGTTTCTTATCTACAGGTAAATGGTAAATTTGCACTTTCAGCGCAACATACCGGTACAAGGATATGGAGTCGTACGTTTAACAAAAGATGAGAAACGAAATTACAATATCTTAAAAAACCACGAGAATTTCCGGTTGACGGGTAGAAAATTTCTTCCGCGTGCCTTTCGCAGGTAAAGTATTCTCGACGAAGTTTTTAGACGTTCACGTTGAGGATACTTGAGGCGTGGAATGCGATGGAATGTCGAACATGGAATATAACAAGAAGCAAATCTTTAATATTCGTAGACGGCATTAGATATTTCGGAGATCGTCGAAGTGGATGTTGCATTAACGCGCAACTATCCAAGCTACCTTTTCACAGAAGTTTCCCTGCGGACAAAACTTCCAAGCCATCATCGTGGAAACTTTGTCAAAAAACAATCAACAAGCAAGAGACTTCTTTGCGCGTTTTTTCCCCCAGGAAATGTTCACGACAGAATCTCTCGTTTACATGTTTTCAAGATTATTGACCTGACAACATCGACGGAGAGTTCCTCGAACACCAGTTACACGACATAAAACTTTGCCTATAAATAAAACGTATGATCGATCGGTGTGTATATTTAATGTAGTTTAATGGCTTGGGAAGCCGAGCGAAACGGTTGGCTATGGCGCTAATTAACCAGTTTCTTTAAATTTCGACCAGACTGCTCCTTCCGACACGAAGAAACATCCACTTCGACGTGTTCCTCATCTAATTTCGATTACCCTGCACAGGTGCGCGTTCCGTGCTTCTCAGAATTGACTCGCCCGTCAAACTTATCCATCCGGGATATTGGAAATGGTCGAGGTGGTGTATTACGCCCTTGGAATTAACGACTACCCGTTCTACGTTTCCAATTGCAAGTTTCTGGGAGAATTTACCCATAGCAGACGGTCGTCTGGGCACGTGTCTTCTGCTTGATGACCGATGAATCCCGCGGGATCGTTTTCCCCGGAAAATGAAGTTGTCGTGGCGAACAAATTACGGTAGAGTCTGGATAACTCGAGGCTCTGAGATCTCGTTTGATAAACGCGAACGGTAGTAATTTTCGTCAGGCGTGGAAAAGAATAAATTGGGCAGGCATGCGTACTATTTCAAATGTTCTTTTCTTTTATTTGGATTCGAATTTCTTACGGTACGCTTGGACAGATTGATTCTTTGCTTGGGTGCAGTGATAAAATGTAACAGTTATGAAAAGTTGATTTTTATTCTAATGGAAGGTATTCTAATAACCTATCATTCAATCACCAAGAAATTTTTTAAAAATAATGTGACTTAAAAAATTTAATTTTTCTGGTTATGGATATCGATTATAAATATCCAAAATTTTGTTGGTTATAACCATTATTAATGACCTCAATTGTTTTCGGTTATAAATAATTGTTATTAGTCGGCAGAAATCTTTTTGGTTACGAATGATCACACGCATGTTTTTTGGTTACGAATAACCATTACAGATGACGGGAATTTTATGTTGTTGCGAGTGACCAATATCGATGCCCGGAGTTTCCTTTTGGTTACATCGAATCTAAAATTTTAGCTTCGCATATTTATTAGTGTCTGAGATATTGAAAAAAAGACTGTCGGTAGTAAACATTGAAAGCTGCGTAGTCAGGTATTACTACCACAACCGTGTTCGCTGTGGTGGCGTCTGCGTCGAGTGAAATCTTGTTTGTAAACAACGATTACGAGTATGGATACAGAGTCCTGTACTACGATCTCTGTCTACCAGATTTATAATGCTGTTACACTTGGTAAACATTTTTTAATCATGAATGTACATTATGAAGAAAGCTCAATGAAACGCAGTCGTTGTCGAAGTGTGATTTACGATCCATATTTTCCTTCTGCTACCGGGCATTTGAACAATCAATTTGAAAGCAGGGCAACCAACGCAACAATGTAGCAAAAATCAGAATATAGGAACAGTGTTGTGCATCATTAGTATGCACTGATTGCACACGATTGATCATTTTGCTTTGATTGGTTCTCATCGTCCAGTTCGCGCAAAAAGAATCAAGGAGTAAAAAAGCTTTTCGTTATAAACTAAATAAAAGGTGTATAACAAAGTTAATACATGTTAAAGTAGACGTTTTATGAAGGCTAATGGCAGAGATGTATTAGAAGATACAGGGCTAATGGAAGAAACTGTTTGATTGGTCATTGTTGGTTAGGTGGACCAATGAGCGAGTCACATTTTTAACGTACTTTTTAAAGTTATTAGAGGGGGGCGCCGGTGAAGAAGTAGTAGCTGGTGGCAAGTGACGTTGATCGAAGTTCTTCTAACGAGACAACGAAGGTAATGATTTTAATGACTATTTGTCGCGATCTGGTCAGTTTTAAATGTTTCGGATGTCAAGTCAATATTGTCGCGACGGTTTTCTTGTGTTCGCAAGCTTAAATGGTAGATGCAAAACGGTACACGAGTGAAAGTGCAACGGGCTTTCCGTTTTCTAGAAAGTACAGGCCGGACGCCATGATGTACGCAGTAGCCCTTTGTCTTCATGTGCGATTACCAAGTGAAATTAGCTTTTTGAAATAAGCCTGGTGTGTTATTGGCTAGTGAGTGTCGTTACATGTTCACCGCTGATTTTTCAGTGGTATCGCGAGTGTCTGTGTTTGTGTTAATAGTTCAAAGTGCCAATGGATACCTCGTTATGGATACCTCGTCATGGATATTGTTCAACGCAAAAGTTACATGGATTACAATTGGACCTCCATCTTGATCTCCATCTTGGTCTTCTTGGTGTTCATTGCAAGGTGGCTTTGTCAGCGAACGGTGAGTCGTAAACTTATATGAACAAGCTTTTTTCATTTCGAACACGCATCCCGCGTCGAAATATTTTTGCAATATTATCGCACACAGAAGGGAAGTTCGTCCGAAAGAACAAGTTCGATACGCGAAATAATTGACCGACATATAAAATTAACTCGAGAATTCCCGAGAAATCTTGAGGAATACAATCTGATTTCTCATTTCTCGAGAAACGAAGAATATCGAGAAATCAGGAGCACTAGCTTCGGATCACCATGATTTCTAGCATTTTATATGCCTCTTCCCTATTTGGCATGATTTAAGAAAATACATTTTTATTTTACAATTGCTCTCTATTTTTGGTATATATATTTGTTCCACGCCGCGTGACGAATATAAGAACAATCTGGGTATTTTCCAACACCTGCTGTATATTCTCCGAAAAGATACTCTAATCTCACGATACCTTGCTGTATCTTCGAGTCCCTTTCAGGACACGCAGAAACAAGACTAAAGGAAATACTCTTAATGAATTAGATCCCCCGACAGAGACCGGGATTCACAGCGATTCTCCGTGTCTCGGCGACGCAACCCGTCCTTAATTACCACTGTCCATCGATCTGTCGAGTTCGGGGTAAACAGACGGACCCCGTTTCAAGCCCCGTCCTTGTTTAAATCGCTGTTTTCGCTGCAGTCGTCAGCTGAGTGCTTTTTCTTGCAGGGAGAAGCGGAATCAGACCGTTCTCCACGCTACTGCGACCTTCTTCGCCTTCTCTCTTCCCTCAATTTATGTAACCAACCCTGAAGACGGCCGATTTATTAGAGCGCGTCGACGAAGAGACGATCCAACGCCGGTAAATAAATTGATAAGACTTGAGAAGAGCAGACAGGCGAAAAGGATCCCGCTGTTTCCGTCGGTTGCTCCTTTCCACTGCATTTGCTAGAACTTCTAGTTCTTACGTTTTATGACACGCTCACGATGGAAGGCTATGCTCCGGGGTAGAATTTTAGTATAATGCAAGAATATGTCGGGGATCACCCGGAAGATGAAGGATCCCGTGCAAGAGCGAAGGGATTTATTAATCTAACTTTGTGAAATTCGTTTCTTTCGTCTGTATAATAACTGGGGAACGGAGCTTTCGGAACAACTTGAAACGTTACCGGGTAAAAGCTTGGAAGTGAATTTTCTATTTCATCGTCTGCCAAACGCAATTTCGCAATGCACAGTACAAACGCAAATCTGCACGCGCTACGTTCCCGACGAGCAGATTCTAAATTACATCGACGATATTTCTTCTTTTCCATTGAGTCGTATAAAATGGAACAGCGGGCGACACTGATGCGCACAAGTACACGTAATAAGTATTCCAAACGTAAAATCCGTCAGCAAATTAACCAAAGTTAAAACGTTGGCTCCGACCAACGGCGGATATTAACACGATGGCTCGTAAAGAATTTGTTATTTTTCCCCGTCTTTTTATCCGCGGTTAATTAATAGGATGGCGGCTTTGGTTAAGCAGCCGGGGAAAAAGGTTCGGCGCGGTTAATTCGACGAGTGTTCCGGGGCTTAATTAAAAGCTTCCTCTTGACGTCGAATGTTCAGCGCTCTCAAAGAGCGTGCCTCCTCAATGCAAACGCTCGAATTGTTCCCGTTCCTCTCGCTGTGCATTCTCTCGCGTTTATGGGAATAAAAGAAATAGCTTGTGTCGCGTTTTTTTTCCACGAGGCCACGGGGACGCAAATATGGGCAAGAAGGAAATAAAACAAAAAGTATTAGGTCCTCAACTTCTAATGCCCGTGTGTTTAACGATAAGCTGGGCAGATTGTATGTGATATATCTGACAATGCAGTGATATATTATTGAGACCACTCCTAATTTCAAGCAACAGTAACGCTGGTCGAAGGGAAATCGAGCCGCGAGTAGTCTTTTCTTCATCGTACACGCTTGTGCGGTCGAATCTCGGCGCTATTGATCCCCTCACGCCATTAACGTAGTGGAAACGATACGTAATTTTGGGAGAAAGGCCAAGGGGAATAAGGAAGACACGATTTTCGTGTGTTACACGAAAACCGATCCTGTGGGGTGGAAATGACGTATGGAGGGGTTTCTCCAAGGTTTTGATTTCGTGTGTGAGAAAATCATCGTTGTTGATCGAAAGTCGAATCGTCCATCCGAAAAAACGATTTTCCAAAAGTCTGTTAACATTGTCGCTACTGAGGGCTACTATATTGATCTTCTGCTGACTTATCCCTGTATATTGATTGATATTATGTATAGTGACTTTCCAAAAATTTTACTTCCACGTACGAGTTTGCTTAGCTGGTTACAAAACTAGTATCCAGATATTTAATTTTTCGTCCTAACCATTTCCCTAATCGTCGATAAAACTTGAACGCGCAAATTCTGTAATACGAAAGAATTGAAGAATGCATTTGTCACTCGTTGTCGCGTGTAACAGAGACATTGTGGACGGCTCGCTTTGTCGTAGCGAAAGGGTTAAGCGACTTCTGTAATGGATTCGCATTAAGTTTCTTTTAGTTCTGATCGTGACAATACTTTGAAACTTTGAAATGCATTCGCAGTGTCTGTCATGTACCCCGACCGGGACACAAAGGCGATGGAATTGCGATTTATTCGTTTGTATTTGGCTCGGGATCCAGTTATAGTTTCGATCACGATACCACTTCGAGGCTGTAAGATATTCAACAATGGTGGACGCGAATAAATAACCGGTCCATTTGAAAATTGAACAGCGATTGAACGGTGGTTTCGAGTCAAAGTTAGAATCTGCGACAGTGGTATCGACGCAAGTGGTTCTCGCTTTCCAAAAGGGAGAAAGAGACTGTATTATCCCGGTGAAACTTTAACTGGATATACGTCCCGACGGGAGAACATCGTAGTAAAAATTTCTCCGGAGATTCTTACGATCTTCTTTGACAAAAACGTGTTCAGGTTCTTTTCTTTATTTCCTTCGCTTTACCCGACCGCAGCTCTTGCGAGAAATGGGCCGTAATTCCTCGGTATCGCGAGCCCTTTAAATAATTTTCCTCGGCTCTGCTCGGCGATTCCCTCACGGAAAATGGCAGCCTCCTCTCAGGAACCTTTACTTGGCCCATCTTTTCAAGCGATACGCTCTTTGCCTCTCATAATACCGGCTTGTTGTCGCTTTCAAAATGGTGGTTTGACTAGCGGGGTCGAGCGATAGCAAAGATATCTGAAATGTTGTTGCAGGTCTCGTAACGCGTAGCAGAAGATGGAAAACAAGTCTTAGAATTTACCACGGGCAACACACAGGATCATAAAGCGGAATTTATTATTCATTATTATGTTACTCATTACGTAGTGTCGCAATTATCGTGAGCTATCAGGCCGCCAGATTAATTATTCTTTACGCAAGTGGAACGAAGATGTTGAACAGCGACAAACCCGAGGATTTTAAAGAATCAATCGACAAACGCTCGGTCTGACCACCGTGGAACAGGTTTTGGTAATTAAGCATTCGATTGTTCCGATTGATTGGCAATCGCAATTAAACAACCACATTCGCCGCACACGGGGTCGTGTCTACAATTCTCGAGCGTGTTTGAAAGAGTTCGAACGACGAAAGAGCGCGTTTCAAATCATTGTGGAACGTCTCTGTTCCATTGATCGAGGATCGATCATGCTGCACGGAACCGTTGGAGTAAAATGATCCCATCGGATCGAACGACGAATTTCATTATTTTTCCAACATTTCGATCGGTTCGTCGATCCATTGGACGCGCTGTATGGACTCCGATAGATTCGTCGGAGACAATAAAGGTCGGCAGAGAACGGGGTTCGATAATTAGCGGTCGAACATTGTACGCGCGTGCACGGATCAGCTTGACGATCTACGTTAATGACGATGAAACTGTGCGCCGCGCGCAATCAATTCGATTTCGATAATTAAACTCGATTTAACGAAACGTGTCTTTTTAATATGGGCTTGCTTGCACCTCGGGCAAACTTTGATGACACCGAGAGGCAACATAATGGAACGCGTTTGACAGAGACTAATCAATTATAATATCTCTCACGATATTGTGCTGCATGTATAATCGGTGAAACACTGCTACTGGTAATATCGTGTGCGTCAAAGGACGTAACAAGGGACTAATCGTTTAGTGCAGTACTTACCAAAATACGCTGCAAGCAATATTCTTTCACAAGTTGCCCGACATCCGCAGTTTTCCACGGGCGACGCGAGGAAAATTATACTGCGATATTAATCATTAATAGAAATGAAATACGTTCACTGCGCAGCAGAATAGAATAGAAACAATCGTAACGTTTACAAAAAAGCAGCACACCGAATGTACTGTTCTCAAGCATCGCGTTATAAACTTGAACAATACTTCCAAAAGTTACTGCGGACTGCACGGATGCAACGAAAAAAAAGAGAAAATATTGAAGTAATAAAAAAGTAGAACGAATCTTCATCACGAGCACGTCCTTAGAGGCAGAAAATCATTAAAACTTGCTTACAAGAGAAAGATACGTTCGCTGTAATCGCGAACAGGCGGGATTTACCGGAAAATACCCGCATCCTGTTCCGAGAGAAGTCAGAGACAACGTCTGACAATAGTTGAGCCCGCCCGAGAAAAGGAGAGCAGGCAATCGACGCCTCCTCGAAGGAATAAATGTCACAGCCTATTCAAAGATTGTCATCCGAAACGCACACTCACGCTGCGACGATGCATCGCCCTGCTATCGAAATCGATGCACAAAACCGTGAACGACACTATTGCTCGGCGTACCGCAAAAGACTCGGCGACACGATCGACTGCCACGGAAATCCTTGCCCTTTCATCATGGGAAAATTTCTTTTAAGGGCGCGTCGTGCCTATCCCGGGGTTTGTCGCTCGAGTCATCCTCGTGTCAGTAGACACGCTATTATATCATGCATGACTGGCCAACATGGAGTAAGTTTAGTATTATGGAATTGAGTGGAGCTATTTAGTGCTTCGAAACGAAGCAGTGGTTAAAACAGTGATGATGCACGAGGTGTATCGCTATTTGGCAAATATAATATGATTTGTATGGGTTGTTCCCGGATACGAAATGGGTGAAAGAAATTTATCGTGATTTCCGGTTTTAATGGAACTGGATGAAATACGCGGAATGGAGTTATTTCAAAGTGGATTTGAACACTGGTAGTTTTAGTTTGGGATATATCATACTGCTGTGCGAAATGGAGTGGGACGGTAAACACATTTCGCCAATGGCATAATTTTTGGTAGTTTAGAAATTGCGCAAGTTTGGATCACGTTGGCAAAACACAGGAAGCGCTCTCCAATGGCTCCGATATTACCAAAAATAATTAATATTGTTTTCTTGAAATTACAATTTCTCACGCTTTCTCACGGTATCTGCTATTTGCAAATTCCAAAATTCCACTGCACCTTGAACTACTGATGCACAATAAAACCCATTCGTTTCATACACTTCCACTTATAATAGAATGAACAATGGCGCAATGCCTTCGTCGAAAATAAACAACTGTTAAGTACAATGGTTTCCTTGACGTTTAAGAGAACTCCATCGTTTTCCTCTCTCGTCGCGTTTAGTCGAGCTTTTTGTGAAAACAATCAAGACTCGAACCACCTGTCTTTGAAGCAGAGTCAATAATCGTTCAAGGGGGGACCTCCAGCCGAAGTAAAAAGTTCGAATCGATTACCCGACAGTGAAGATGTTTGAATAATTACCGCGATGTTCACGAAACTTCCAGCTGAATACGCTCGACCACTTTCGATCTCCGGGAAACTTCCTTTCACCATGGTGGTGGGTCACATATCGTGAACGGCGAGAATTCGATAAAATGCGAACAGTTCGTCGAACACCCAGAGAAGTATCGAGCCTCCGTGAACTTTGGTCGCACACCTTCGCGTAATTTGCCGAACGTTTTCCTTATCGACCATTCATTCATTGGTAGCATCGAGCTGCCGAGAATTTCGAGTGCTTATGGAACGTGCAGGGCAATTTCGAAACGATGTCACGAAATTTACAGTGTACTTTCCGCCTCGAGCTTAACTGAACGGGGCCAATAAACATGAACGATAAAACTGTTGGGCTGTCCGGTACAGTTATTTCTAGATTGAAGTGCCACTATTAATGCTATTCCCATTTCCAGGCATTTACTGCGTATAAAAGTAGAAAAATGTTTGCAAGTGAAAATTCGTTATTAAACTTATCTCCTTTAAATACATACAGTTTTTCCATATCTGTTATATTTGTCTCCCTTTTCTAAAAAGAAGTGTATACGAGAATCTATAGAAAGTGGATTTCATAAAGGAAAAATGATCGTCGGTTGAATGATTTTATGACACGTTTCGAGCGAATTTATCGCAACTTCCTGTTGCATGTCGCATTCATCACTCATGAAACGACATCTCGGCTACGTGGCCGTCGATTCCATTTGGATTACAAGTGGATGCCGATATTAAATACCTCGCACGACAGAACCATATTGCTTCGTGCATTTAACGCTGTCGACGGTAGACAAGCCAATCAGCTTTTTCGCCAGCCACGTAATCAATTAAGTAACAGAAGTAAGGCACTTGATGGGTTTGCTTTATGACCCTTATTTCGGTTAATGTGTTTCGAGTGTTTCGGAATTTCGATCATTCCCCTAACATATACTTAGTAATATGTTTTAGTAGGGGATCACGAAAGTGATTTATCGTTCTTATTGAATATCAAAAATAATAGTGCACTGGACCTTGCACCCTTAGAAATTGATATTCTTCTAAGCAACAAAACATTTCTTATGCTTCTCTCGAAAATGAAATTTTCTATAAATGAAATTGCACAATGTACAAGTCGTGGTGTAGCTTGGGCTACTCTAATACTGGCGGGATACTTTGCATTCTATAAACAATAAAATGGCGACGAAAAATCGTACATCAATTTTTAAGCAGCCGTTATAGAGGTAAGACTTCGATCTTCAAATTCGTGGTGATTTGAGTCGTGACAAAAATTTGTTAAACTCCGTAGAGTCGTTTGATTTGGAAACATTTTCCGGAAAGAAAAGAACCTACAGATTTCCACCCCGTGTTCTAATATAAAAGGGTATTCAAGATATTGAAGAGGCTTCGTCCTATAGAATGAGCCAGGGTAGACCGTTGTACGATTCTTTTTCTCGAAGTTACAGCAGCTCAAAAATAGACAATTTTTCGAACAAAATTTACAAATTCTGTGGAATTAATCACAGTAAATGAATGAATGAGTTAATTGTTTATGCGAATATTCTTTGCACTTTAATAAACCTTATCCCGATTTTTCAAGATATTCTTGATAAGAACAGCAAGCTGTATTTGCAACAATTTTAGTCTGCATTCACTTTGATGATGAACAATCGTAAATTCAATCGTCCCTGGCACATTACATACGAACACGTACACGTACGTGTTCCGCAAACTCAGAAATCTTGCAAACCGCCCTTGCATTACTAAAGCGTATTTCAAGCTTTCAATTAATCCTGCGGCGGCACAGAAATCGCATCGATTTAATTTTTCAACTGCGGTTTCGAAAATTACTGGAGCAGACGGGAGGGTGGAACCGTCGATCGGATGATTACGACGCTCCGGTATTGCTATGGCAGGGAAAAACCGTTTCCGATAGGTAGTTCGCTTTCTATCTCGTGGAGAACAGCAAGAAATCTTACCGAGGTAAATGCAGCGTAATCTTCTTAGGGCAATTATTTACTATCCAACGGAGGGGAAGCTGAACGGTATACAAATCCCAGTGTATTAGAATATGGTAGAATCTTCTGGTCTTTCTTTTGCGATTACATTTCTGGGTTCGGGTTCTAATAATGCGATATCAAACGAACGATTTTAGCAAATATTAAATAGAATACAGTGGAAATAACAGTGGCAATAGAATACAGGGGAATAATAGGAATCAGTGGAAGTAAATCATTTTCTTAAAAACTGAGAAACTTTTGGGAAACTTTCGAGAGAGCAAACATGAATCATTAGTTTCTAGGAAAAAGTAATGTTTACTTAATCTACAAATTATCTCCCAAAAGGGTAAGCTCACTACTAACTACCTAAAAAAACACCATAGCCGCGAGACAGAAGGTGCCCAAGCGTTTATCGATCCCATAATCGCGCCGCTAATTACCTACCAACAACAACCCCCCTTCCCAGTGAACGCGCGTCGACGTAGAGAGTAAAGCGATAGCGTGTAGCCGCGTTTGCACGTGGTAAAGATTCACCATAGACCATACTTTACCCTGCCTTACGGTATGACAAAGAGTCGGCACAGCGTGTAGCCAGAACTGCCGAAGACTGGAGCGTGGCACCGTTTGTTCGACGGTGCAACAAGTCGGGTTAACAGCTGTTTCTACTAGCACGTTCTACGTGCACGGTGCCATGGTGCCCGACTTGGCGGCGATCCAACTTTGTTTTACGAGACGCTTTACCGAACTTGGCCATTGTGGACTCCGCCAGATAAGAAATGCAACACGAGAATAACCACCGACTGTTTAACTCGGTGACGAGCTACTCTAAACGTGGTCTGTTCAAACACCTTACGTTGAAATCCAGACAATACCTTGCACTGCTTGGAAACTGTGACGCAAATAGTAGGGGAGGATCGTAGAAACCTTTGAGAAACTATTGTTTCGCCAGGAGGTTTAGAATGGAAATGTCGCGTGAAGTTTCGACAAAAGGTTACAGAATGCGAAGCTTTGCGTGTTGCACCTTACATCTTTGGGAAGTACTATGTACAATCCTGGGACTAGGAACATAGGTATTAGAGTCGGAACGCGCGATCATGTACGGTTGGGTTGCCGAGTTTCAATTTGTTTTTCAAAGTTTTAGTGGACAATATTTGTCGACCACGGATAATTAAGAGGAACGGTCTATTAACTGAAAATATCCAATTTACGATGGAGCATTTAGTTCAAAAGGACACTCGGGTCGGTATAGGCAATGATTGATCCCCTGCTGGGTCGAGGAACCCACTTACCACTCTCCCCAGTACAATCTCGAAAAATGAATGCGCCTGAATTAAGATTTATTTTCTCGCAGAGTCTATGGTATCTGAATAATTCCAGTGTATGGCTATCGAAACACGGTTCTTCGAATCTATAGAACTCCCCTTTGCATGACACCACGTCCCAGAGGAGAATAGGGGAAAAGTGTCGACATAAATCGTTGAATTGTAACGTTCGCTAAGGTTCAGCATCGGATAAAGTATCAACGATTCAAGGCCAATAGAAACCATGCTCACCGTTGAATTCTTACCTCAGGGACGTAGGCAGAGCTTCGCAAGGTGAAAAGCTTCGGAGCAAGGTCTGAGACATGCACCGTGGTTGTCGTTAAGGACCCGTTCAGGTCCTCGTTTCGTTCTCTCTTCTTTTCCTTCGAATCCTGTGTTCCCTGTCCTACTGTCACCACCCACTTTGCGATTCACTTCCTCAGGCACTCGCGCGACGAAACCTCATGGACCAACGAACAACTTTGTCCTCCTACGTTTTACCGGAACTAGACGGGGGGAACACTTTACCCGGAACGGTGCTGTCGATCTTTCGACACGGTTGCACCTGCGATGTCCTCCGTGCTGTCGATTCCACGGACTACACGTCGTTCTCTCATTGATCTTGCGACATCAGCCACGCGATTATCTGCACGAGGCTGTGACCGAAACGAATCACCGAGTAGCTGAGAAGCGACGCCGGTGCGAAGCGCTGACTGAACCACTGGCAAACCACCGAGGGGTGGTCCGTATCGCGCCGGAGGTCCCACTACTCTCTCACCCGCTTCTCTCCTTCCCTCGCGCCTGCACCAAGCCTCTCATCCCCTGTTTCCACAGCCTCCCCACCTTTCCGTACACCCACCCTTCTACTCTATTTCCTTCGCCACTTCTATTTTACTCCTCTATCCTTTTTTCACTTCCTTTCATTTGCTGTCCTTCGACCCGCTTCGACCAGCTTCGACGTGTACTCCAACCCTAAACGCGTACTCTCGTTCCATCCGTTCCCCTTTCACTCTAGCTAGCTTTTCCATTCTCTCCACGTCACTCATCCCTCGACAGCCTTACCACCGTCCTGTTGCTCATGCTCACCCTCCGCCCGTGCCATTCCTTTGGTTCCGGTAACTAGCCCTCTTCGTTACTCCCACTCACTCCTCGTCTCCCTCGATTACAAACCCTTCTTTGCTTCTCAACCCCCGTTGCACTTTCGTCTACGCTAGCAGGGGCATCGTCAGCTCCCCTGCAGGTGTATAGGTCTGGGCTGGTGCATATTTGATGCCAGCCAATGTGTCCTTTCTTGTTTTTAATCAGAGATAAGCGGCTTCGGATAATTAACGGCGTAGGATATAAACGTACGAAGGGTCGTTCTTGATAAGGCTGGACGTTCAACTTGAAAATGAAGGATTTTAATGTTTTACCTACCGTCCTGTGTTACTTATTTTTGCGCCAAATTTTATTTATGTATTTCATGTACTTCATCCAGAATAACACGAAACTGGAGAATCCTTCATTTCACGGAGACATAAAGCGTTTGAGTAAATGCAAAGTTTCAACATTTTCCTGACCAATTTGGAACAAAATGTTATCAAAAACGGTCAATGCTCGATCGATAAATGTCCTGTTAAGTTTTGGTCCACAACAAAATCGTGCCCACCAGTTAAATTTAAATGCAAACATTTTATATCTATGTAATATAGATGTACAAACATTTCATTTAACGCTTTGGCTACTGCTTTTTCGACTTTGACTGTTCTATTAGCTCTGAACTTCGGGACAACATTCTCGGCCCTCTATAGCATATCGATTTTGCCGACATTTCAATGCTGAAAGGTCTTGTAATTATAATGTAATGGATTATTATATGTATACGTATAAGCAGCTTCTGCAAGTTGCTTCATGTATATAACACAGGTGAATGGTTAAATGTATGCCACTAATCTGTATTTGCTGTAACCGATACTGTCTGTCTCTCAAACTTGCAGTTTTAAAAAATGAAATAAGCCAATTGTAGAGCCTAACGTTTTATACTGGGTTCTTTTAATGCTTTGCAATGCATTAATAGAATTTGTTTTGTCTTTAGTTGAACACTTTAATTTACTCAACAGCTTTGATTAATCTTTTCACATATTGTGTACAATTTTCATTTATTTGATGACTTGGTACATAGATGACATGGCAAGTTATCTCATGTACATACACAAAACAACGTTACTTAAATTTTGCATTTTTATTGTTCAGAATAATATGTTTTAAAAATGATGTCCAATCAAGGTACAAGGAAATATTTGTTTATTATGGTTCTTACTTATACACTACACTTCTCAACCGTTGAATAGAACTATGTTGCCATGTGTAACATTCGGTTGAATACCGTACATGCAATTCCTAAAGAGTCGTCATGCCTAATGTGCGGAACCCTTGGATCATCTGGTCTCATAACTGAAACGTAATACATACGATTAGTAACCGTGAAACAAATGTAAGACTGTGGAAGTTGTTCTCTCAATCGAAGTTACTGTGATAATTCTTGTAAACTGGAAACTTCACGTAACACAGCAATAATTGGAACAATGAGTTCGAGAAACAAACATTTTTATTTACTCACCTACTACATATTCATAATACTTTGGTTGACCGCGTTCCTGTACCCTGTAATAAGTAGTAACTGTTCCCAAACCGACGGTAACTATCACGGCAGGAATTGAAAAAAATGCTAATACTGGGTTATGTTCTTCCAATTGTTTCATCAAGTATTTCGCTTTCTGCCCTGCAACATCCATTAATCTGTTTTATATGTACTTTATATGTTTATTGTATGACATACATAATGATTTGTCGTATACAAATTTGATGTGATCGAGCAAAGGTGAATACTTTAAAATTTTCACCATTATTTCGATTTATATAACTTATCAACAGGAGAACTGTGTGTGATATCGAGAACGTCGGAAGGTAGCCTTACGGGGACTGAGAAGGCGGTTCATTCAAACGTACTCTTATAAAGAATAGATCGAATGACTGACAATGGTTGTTGATCAAAATTAATCGGTTGGAATATTTATTAGTCAATTATTATTTGAATAACACGTGTTTGCCAATTTAGGAAAAGAATAAGTTTTATTTCTTTGAGAAAATATAATTGTTATGTACTTTTAATAAGATTATTGGGCTACGTAAAATATGTATCACTTTGTATTATTTAAACTTATACAACTTATTCAAGACCATCGCTTTTAGTGAAATTATTGTATTTCACTACATACTAAGGAAAATATTTTTCAAGCCAGTGAAAACATTATTTTAAGTTAAGAACTCAGAAGCACGTTTTGACCGTACGGTTCTGCCATCTTGCGATCGGCGTGGCAAGTTATGGCTAAAATAGCAGTTATGGCTGCCATCGCGAGGCCTTTAATTAGTGACAAGTGAATCGGAGGGGTGTTTTTCCTATTTAGTGTTAAAGAAATCGAATACACTTCGTTGGGATATACGGCAGAGGCCCTTATGGGCCTTAATAATCAGGTGAGCGTCAAAATCCCTGTAAATTAAAAGCTTTCTCGAACGAAAATTTAACACCTTGCTCGGTTACTGCCCTTGTTCCCACGCATGACTTTTTGCATTAGTGTTCTAGAACGATTCTGTTGTTTTTCTAAACTGTCATCCGCGCATTTATACATGTTTCACTCGATATTTATGGTTACCAGTGGTACCAGTCGATCGATTGTAAATAGGCGTATAAAAACTATCCGGAACATGTATTCGTTTCAATTATGACATTGGAATCTTCTTTAGATAACGGGTCTAGATTTCTTCACTTATGCGCCCGCCATATTGTCTTTGATAGAATTCGAATCAGAACCCGATCGACAGGTATTTCTTTGTCATTTTTAACCAGTGTTTACTCCATTTTGGGGTTAAGTCGGGCCTCCCGCATTGCTGTACGGTGCTCCGTACCATCGATAAGCCTCGGTGCTCTCGCGGTTGCTCCGCTTGCTGACAGATGCCTCCACGTGCTCCAATTTCAAAGGATTTTTATATACATACCTTTTGACATGTGTAAGGTGTAAAAACGATTAAACTATTTCTCTAATATATTTCGTATTATATTTTCACTTTCACCCTCTCGTAAACAGTGCGATGCATGTGTCCCACTTGACTTACCTAGTTGTACAAAAATTCATCAACTGACTCAGTGTCAGTTTTTGTTTGTTAGTAAGACCTAACTGAATGAAGGTATGATACTAATATTTTCTGCAAAAGTTCTTCAGTTTCTTATTCCTATAGTGTATCGGTCTCGCTTGCACATCGCAGACGTTTGTATCAGTTGTATTTCAAACGCTGTCCATTTGTCTATCCAAGACAAGTAGTACTTAAGTTTTGACAAATATTGTAGCCGCCAGCTTTTCTCAGTTGTCTAATCATACGTGTCCTTAAAGTTCTGAAAACTTCTACATACGTTGGTACAACCATGGCTCTATGATAGTTACCGTGAGATCAACACGATATTTCTGCTTCACACTATCGAGTGCCAGAAATTGCTATTATTTATGAAATACTTTGTCTTGGCTTGTACGACGATGCCATTGAAAGCGGTCCACGATTGAAGAAGTATACATATGAACGATACAGTACAGCTTACGCGATAAATAACAACGTTTCAAAATTCAGCGTAATCTCATTGCCACGCTGTTTCACAGTTCGTTTAAGTCAATTATCGCGAAAGACATTTCTGCGCCGTGGATTAAAAAAGAAAAAATCGAACTCGTAGGATATATAAAAAAAAGTCAGAAAGGGAAAAAAAATCCATTAAGAAAATAGAAAAAGGAAGGGGCTACGTATCGCGATAAATCGTCTGACACTTAATTGGCCAGTCTTTTTTCCTACCATTCGATGGGAATAGTTCGTCGAAAGAAGCGGGCAAGAATTGACAGTGATCGATTCGCTGGATTCAACTGGTCACGGTGCGGTGGGTGGATAGAAGGGGAATGAGCCCGAAGAGAGTTTCGCGCTAATTACAAGCACGTTTCTTTCACGACGAATTCCGGACTCGCTATCCGGTCAGCGTGGCTCGCTTTTCGGTACGTTTACGCCACGGAATTTCAGTATTTTTCGGGAAAAAGCGAGTGGCGCGGGACAAAAAGCCACGCTGTCGAACCCGACGACACGTGCTCCGGCAGGACCACACACGTGGCTCCCTAGCCTCCATCCTCTCCCCCTTTATGTCTTCCTTATTTCGTCCAATTTTTGTGCGTCCTCGATCGCGCCTCCCTTTTCGAGGAATCGAAAGTGGATCGACGTCGTTCTGTTCGTGATCGACGGCGCGAGCAGGTGGATTTTCGGAACAGGTCGATGAATTTCAAGGGGGTTGAATGTGTGTATTTACACGTTCGTGAGAGTAAAGGAATTTCCTTGGTATAGCTGTGTTTTTGCGAGCTACGAGGCGTGTTTATTGAGTAAGGACCGTTCAAGAATAAGGAAAAAGCCGTAAAAGATATAAATGATTAATTTTAGCCAAAAGATATCTACATATTTTACTTTCTCGTAAATACGCGTATGTGCGTTGCTCCTAAGCGAGAAGTTTTACCGATCGCCAATATCCGTAATGTGTAGGAAACAGAACTTGTCGCAGAGATCCTTGAGCAGATACGTACATCCGTGGACTTGTGTACACAGGTTTGCAAGTCGATTCACAGCGATATTTATTCATGTCTGGTACGGTCACGTTCGCACCTGCGCGAACATCTCCATGATAAAATCTACTCCTGTTGCCGTTTATTCTATTCGCAGGAGCCATCAGTTACAAAAATTTCGCTCGTAATTTCAACTCGTAACACGATCAATAATATCGAGAACAAATATTAAATATAGCACAGAAATTTTGTATCGGAATGAAACGAGAATTCTCAATATTGCCATGTCCGGAATCGTGTTCACCTTTGCCTCGGAAACCACTGCCAAGTACAGCAGGAATAGAGAGAAACGCAGAATAGTTACAATGTAATATCGAACGTCAGCAAGCGTACACGCGTCCGAAACTCTTTGTTTAATTAGTCCGCATTTACAGTGCAATAAGACAATACCAAGATAGACAAACGGTCGTGATCTCTGATGGCTTGGCAAGCAACGCGGATACAGCAGGAGAAACTGTTGAATTGTTTCTAAAACGGCGACACGAAGGGGTGGTAACGTGTTCCTAGTAATATTCAGGTCGGGTCGCGTCTGTTTTCTCATTCCAGTTAAACGTTGCGGTGACAAATCTTGTCCGTAGTCCTTCCGACGCAGCTCCTCCTTATTGTTTTGCACATCGTAACTCTGATTCGGATCTTCTCTCTCACCTCGTTCGTAATTATCCAAGCGAAGTACATAATACGTCCTTTTACCAACCACGTTTATCGTTTAACGGAGACACGTGTTGATATTTTTTGCGACGGAAATTGTGGAAAGAAATTTGTACATGATTAGTAACAGTTTCAGATTTTTTGAGACCTTTAGATTTGAGATTGAAAATACGGGATATCTTAGCTAGCCCAAAATAATTAGCACCTAGTGAATCATAGTGTATTGCAGCTTGAACACCTTTCTTATTTTATTAGTGCTGATTGTACATACATAAGCGTGCAATGTTAGGCTCGCACTATATAATCAAAGACTGATTCACTTTCTCAAATTGGACAGAGTCCATTGACGTTGTCAACGTGTAACGTATAATCATGTTGCTAATTATAGCCTTTCTGTCAATCAAATAATCATTTGTATTTAAACTTTACCCAAAGGTGAACGAATGTTGATGGGCTAATGGGATGTATGTATAGTAGTTCCGCTCAAGAATATTAGGATAGGAATAAAAGTGTACATACTTGAAAATATTATGACATAATTAATTAAATTTATTCAATTTTACGTATTTTGTTCCTTATCACATTAGAGTATATATCTATTCTGTTGGCAATTACTTGTAATTGTTACATTTAATTGTATCAGACATTATCGCACAATTTTCGTGCAATATTATACAAATTGTCATACCATACAATACAACATTAGAACAAAGTAGGTGTCCCATTACCTTTCACCCGTTTCGCACCAATGTACAAATGTACGCACACCACACAAAAGAAAAAAATGCAAATGGGTCGTCAGCAAATGCATCGTGCATCGTTATTATTATTAAAACCTTTCATAATTATATACGACTCAAGCCGAGTTTCTCGACGCATTCTAAATACAACCCTTCTAAAAATAAGTACAAATTAACAGCTTTCTACACATTTCCCTGCCTTTGTGCACATGGTGGTGCTCGCCATCGGGCACAGAGAGCCTTTTCCCCTTAGCTTATGTATTTCGAATCTGGCAGTTGCCAGCTCTGGCACAGATTACGCTCTGGCGCATTATTATGCGAGAGGCGTACACAAGACGCGTAGGCCGGCGCAACGGCGTGTATTATTGTCGTTTTGGCAGCTCGCGCGATTTTCGTGATTTAATGCACCGGATACCCCGAGGCGGTCGCGTTCGCCAATGCACCCGTGCCACTCATTGAATCGTAATTCGCCCTTCTCGTGTTGTCCTGTGGACAGGCTCTTTAGAGCTGTTACGATGGAATGAGGCGCATTCTGAGATGCAGTTCGGGGATAATGGTAGCAGGAATCTTGTACGAATGAGAGTCAAGTCGGGAATGCGGATTGCAGCAGCGTGTTATTGACGAAAGGTGCATGATGTACGTTGTGCTTTAAATGTACAATTATATGTCTAGATGGAGCAGAACGAAAGTATTGGAATAAATAGAACGGGGAGGTTAAAAAGGTTTATGTGAATTCTTAGTTAATGCGAGTTGTTTAGATACGTACGTAATTATTGATATTGTTGATATTTACATAATCCCTCGAACACCACGGGGGTTACGAACAGTGAGTGACGTAGCTGTGGAGCCCACCCTCCGTCCCGGACAAAAACTGAAGTACATGCACACATTTACATTCTTCCAGCGCATGTGCTACACACATTGCACATACAATGTACATACACACGTAATTCGCAGAGATACACTAATCGTTCGATTTTTTTTTCCAAATTCCAAAACAGTTCGTTATGTGTTGGAATTCGGTGCTTCGGTGCTTCGGTGAATTTCAGTAAGAAAGTCCGCGTTGTTCGAGGAACTACTGTACATATATTATACTGGCGTAGTTATTATGACACGGTAGCGAGTAACTTTTGCATCCCACTTTTCTAACGGAGCAAGTTTCCGAATGATCACGGTGTGCTCTTGAATGGAGCTCGAGCTGTCTTTGTTTCCCCATTGACCGTCCCAATTTTCGACTCCCATGCTCGAAACGCGTGTAATTCGATACATTCCCGATCTTACGAATTGTTTCTATCGTGAATGCTACTGTGGTGTGTATTCATTCATCGCGTTCTTAAAACAGAGGGTTCTTGAATGGACATCGTATTATTCGACCGAGACACGACCTTCTAATATTTTGCCTTGTACGTATCTAGTTTCTTAAGATCGAAACGCGTGCATTTTAATATTTCGAAGATTTTACGATCCGAACGCACCATTCATATTTCTCCGTACCCATTGAACATCTCGAAACTTTCGAATAGTCGAAATACGAATCGGGATTACGTTTCCTGTGTATCGTGTATGTAGTACGATTGTTATTCCATCATCAATCTAATAGTGTGTAAAGTACAGCTCCTTTAACTTTCACGTGCTTCCTACTGTCTCAGATGTTAGATTTTTTCATTATTATTATTATTTATGTGCACTTACTGTGCTTTGAACTTCCCTCGGAAATAATGTAATTAATGTTATCTAAAGACTTTCGCGACACACCCAAGACTTCTCCCATAGTACACCGGTTATTACTGCTCTAGACGAAGGTAATACGTGTCCTTACCTACATCATATCCAACGTCGATTCTGATTTCTCTCAGCGAGTAAGCGCGACGAGATCGATATCTTCCTCCTGCTGTTAAGCAGATCATAATTCCTGTCGCCGGGCATGCTTATCGCTCCGCTATATACAGTATCCATATTTGGCGAGCCATTTCATTTTGAAATGAACATCCAGCCGGGAGCAAGGTTTATCGGAGAGAATGTTCGATCGGGTAATTCGTGTGTGCCGTAAAGAATTTTTATTCGTTCGATGATTCAACGATCTCCTCCTGTCATCGTCTCATCGATACTAAAATCTCTCTCTCTCCCTCTGTTTTTTCTTCCTTTTTTTATTGCAAACAACTTCTTTTACAACATCAACGACAGGATTACGCCTCGATGTTATCCATCAGCCGTTAAACACGAAAGAAAGGAGCTTTTTAACGTGGAATAACAGAGGCGTGTCGTAAACACGGCTTGCGTGGCGCCTCCGACGGCAAAGTAAAAACTCCTGTCGCGTGTAATAAGCTATCGTCGTTACCAGTCTCGAAAATGAAGTTGTACTTTGTGCCAAGATTTCGTCCACTGCCAAATTGAAGCAGCCATAATAACGCGCCCGAAGAACTCCCGCTCGTCGCTGCCACGATGCATCGTCTGTCTCCACAATTTGACGTTTCATTATGTTACGTCTGCGCGAAATTGTAACGAGATCAACGTGCGTGACGATTGTTCCTTTGCAAAAGCTCGATGCGTGCTTTGGCAGCCGTTCAACCGAATAAAAAATGCCCGCCGGACCGATGATTATTTTTAAAACGTCGAACGTGGTACGTGGAAAATTTTTGCTCGTCGCTCGTAAGCGGCAGCAGTCTGCCCAGTGTTGGGCTTGAATGGAAAGAATTACGTACCTGGGTTATCTTTGCGATGGAATTGTTGATATTCGCGACAATCTTTGTTACGCTTCCGGTAGGGTTGGTTAGGAGTTTGGTGCAGAATAACATGGGCGACGAGAAGGGAGCGTAAATGGTTTATAATCTCTCTCGAATTACTCACTTTGGAACACTTTAATTATAAACAGTTACAGGCACTGCCCAGATATTCTTGAGCTTTATGAATTTAGTATCTAAAAATTTTAACGCAACCAATTCTATCGAAGTTACTTGTAATCAAGCATTTCAGTGACATTTTATGCGGCACGCTACTTTCCTTTTTTAATGCCAGTTAATGCGGAAAATTGTAGCAGGTAGATCAACGCCAATTCTGGAATCAGATTTGATGGTACACCAGGGCAGAAAGTAATTTCCAAGTGGCTACATCGCCTCCTGAAAAATTTCCTGGACAAAATTGTTGCACATTTGCGGGTTCAATGCTCGCGAGCACGGTTACTGTGTATCAGTAAAATTGTAGTAGTATTGCAGTGTGATTAAAGGAGAGACTTTTCTCATCAATTTCACGCGTGTCAAACAATCCGCCCTCGGCGCAGATGTAGTCTTCCAGGATCGCATCTCATTTTCGGCATACAATCGTGGACCAGTGTCTCTCATTAAGCAACAGGTGCGACCCGGTGTATATCATGTTCATTAGAGCGTCGTTGTGCACGGTGATCGCGGCGAAACACACGAGGAATGCTTGTGGCGCGAGTGAACAGCTTTTGGGTCGATGCCTGCTAGCCGTTAACAAAACGTCGTTATTGTAAATACGAGTGGGTGCATTTGGACACGCTCGTCCATGCCTCGTCCCTCTTCACTCTTTCTCACTTTTGACGTAATAACGACCGTGTCCACTTTGCACCGTTTCGATCGCGATTTCTTCCCGGCCGTGCTAATTTAACCCTTTGCGGCCCGAGTTATTACGCCGGCCAACTCTCAGTTCTCTCAGTCACATGCCGAGCGTGAAATTTCATTCGGCAAGTAGGTAAACGATCCGCATCAGCGAAGCGACAGAAGATGCCTTCGGGTTGAACTTTTGGTCGCTGGCGTACACGTATGTATGTATGTAACGCTTGGGAATTTACGTTGGGACAGGAAAGGTTTTATACTTCGTTTGAATGAGCCGTTCAGCCAGAGAGCTGAACATCTTTTGGCAAGTATTTTCGAGTATTAATCCACTTCGTACCGTTGCGGTAGGTGGGCAGTTTAGCTGGCGATTTTCAAGGCTACTTTATTGCTCGCCTATGTATTCGTGCCTCAGATACGTGTAATTGATGGTTAATTTCTCGGGGCTCTATTCTATTAATCTGTTCGTTTTCGTCTTCAATTCGACTAGTCGATGTACACGGGAGGTGCGAGCAATTTATTCGATCGCCTCCGCTTGTCACCTGAGACTCCGGTCTGGCGACTAATTACGGTCAAGATCAACGGCTGCGATTACTCTAATCGGTTTCGATCGAGTCGAACGGTAGTTCCCGCGCAGCAAGTAGTATTTTCGTAGCACGGGATTATCCCGTGGCCGAGGAGCGAGTCCCGTATCGATCAGCGGCGGATCGTGTTAAGGGCGTCGATAAGCGGTAATTCGAAATGATTTGTCCCGCACTTCTGGTTGGCGCTAACGCAGCGGTCGTGATTAATCGGAATTGTTAATTGTTTAATCGGCGGCGCGGCGATCAGCAAATTGTACGTCGCACGGTGGCGAGATTTATGGGGCGAAACGGTTTACAGCGAATTACAGTTTTGCTCGTGTTTGGTGCCCGCGTTCGTGTCTAATTCAAGCCCGGTCGCGTACCTACTTCGCACCTGTCATCCGCTGCCAAATGTCTCGAATCATTAAAACAGAAAACGTAAACGTTTATGTTAAAAGTATCCGTTAAAGACATAAGACCGCCACTTGGCAGCGCTGCTTCTGCCAAATAATTCTGTGCCCGTCGTTCTCTCGGTTCACAGCCGCGTTCGCTTAATGACTCGTCAAATCGGTCGGCCGCTCGAAAATTGCTGCTGCTGCAGCAAAAAATAGCCCCACTTTGTGTATACCTGTTTGCGTTTCTTCCACGTGAGTGTAAACCGTGTCTTCCCCTTGGTCGGACCGTGCGTTTACCCTTGAGGCTTCGAAATTCGTCTGAGGATATACATACTCGTAATTCATATTTATGCACTGGGCACTACAGATCTTGCATCGGTGCGATTTAGACGATGAATCTCGGCCTTTACGCAAACCGATATCTTTATATTTTGCTCGCACGGTCAGCTGTTATTTACGTAGAGATTGATGAGGCGAGGCAGTGATAATAATAATGATTTGTTCGTAGGATTCGTAGCACTTTTCTTCGCAAAACAAGAGTAACAGTTTATCGTGGATGGTCGATTTCGAGGTACATAGTGCTGTTCGTCGCTAGCAGTGTACAAAAGGTCAATCACCATGCGCAGTATCATTTCAGTACCGCGCATTATATGTATATAAATAGCGATATTCTATGGCAATGTTTCTTCCAATAAACATTCAAATTGAATACTCTTTGTTTCCACTCTGAAATAGCGTGACTTTTAACAGCAACGCGTAACGTCAGCAATGGTTGCGCTATAATTATACGATCTCGAAACAAATTGTAACGGCCAAATCAAACAGGATAGCAGTGCGACGCTTTCAGGAATACATGCTACAATTTAACTGACCGGCATTACGCGACGATGCAGGAATTTCGGTTGTTACATGCTCCGGGCATGGCGTAACCGGGTGTTTCATGTGCCCGATGTGTATGAATTATTTGAACGTGCCCGAGGTATCGCAGTCTCGAAAGCGGGCGCGATTCTCGAAATAAAGACGTCTCGGTCACGGAGCAGGGAATCTCGAGCCGCGACAACGTGTTTCCGAAAGTTGATGTCACGATGGGGCCTATATTAGAAATGGCGTGCAGCACCTGTCCAACTTCGTCAACCTCTAGTCCAGATTATTAGCCTCGGACTGGCTGAGCCGGCGATTTGCACCCTGTATGTGGATAAATCAGCTGGACGGCTGAAATTTGCCCTTTTTCGAATCCGTTGCGCCGGCTGGATCGCGTTTACGAATCTACGTTCGTGTTACGGTTCGTCTGTTTGTCGCGCGAGACGCAAGTAGAATCGAGGAAAATTTCATTGAAATCCAGTGCGATGGAAATTTTTAAATATAAAACGATCCTCGTGCCGCGACGCAAGTTATAAGCCGTTGAAACAAAAATACTTCTGTTTGTATGCCGAATTTCAGGGTTGTAAATAATACGTATAACAGGGGATTTGAATGAGGGCCATATTTTTCAGGGGGAATTAAAAGCGATCTTTTTCGGTGAACAGGCTTGGACAATCTGGCGTTAGTTGTAGAGAGTTCAGTGACCTATGAAACTACCATGGAAGATCGTTCAGAGTCAAATTGATTCGGAATGGTACATTTCGTATAATGTAAACAATGACAAGACCACGACTTGGAACTTTGCGACAAAGTTATTCATAAAATTGGCCAATCTGTATACACGTAGCCCCAATGAATTTATCATCCCGCCTTTCAATAATGTCAAACAAAAGTCGTTCTTCCCGATCTTTGGAAATTCGCGAGGTTCAATCGGATCCGCGACCTCGGCAGTGCGAAAATGCTTGACACCGCCATCGACGCAATCGATCTCGACGATTGGCAGTGCAAGGTGTCCCTCTTGTTTCGTCGAGGCGCGTAAAAATCGGTCACGGGACCGTCGTAAACAGGCATCGCCGGCACGAGAACCCGAAATAGTTAAGCCGAATTCTCAGACCAGCGTCGGCTTAGGCGCTCGTCGTTGCCATTTGACAACGCCTACGCGTCCGCCGCGTCTGGATTAGAATTCGCTGGCAGATTTAGGGCCGGTTTCGTAATGTCGATTAAAGGCGCCCGTAAAGCCTTTAAAGCGAGGCGCACGATGCACCCCGTAGGAGGACATTCCTTGAAAATTGCCAGCGAATTCTCGTCGTTTCGCTTGAACCTGCTCCGCACAGACAGACAGACAGGGCTGTCTCCACGACCGCAATCTTACCGATCTACTCGACAAATAGACGTCGACGATCGTTTTATCGCCGCGTTAACGGCACGATTTACGTTCTCGGCCGACTCACCCGTCGGACGTTGGTCAAAACGCATGGATAGCACGTTAATTGAACATTTAATTGAACGATCGAGTTGGATAACGCGCGCCGGGGGATCGGGACTGCCGGTAGCGAGAAATCGTTTGAAAGTCACGAGCTTCGAGTAATTCAAGTGGCTCGAAAACGATCACGGCGACGGAGGACGAGTACACGGCGAAACCGGATTGGGAATCGCGATCGAGTTTCCGATTCCACGAGTCGCGGCCCGATCTTTCCCGTTTACGATCGTCGTGCTGCCGGCGGATCGTCGTGTAAACGCATCACGCGTATCGATCCTAATGATTTCCCTTTTCGATCGAGGCCCTCGGACGTCGATTCACCGAGACCAGTTTGTCTCGCCGGACAATAACGACGACGGTGGCGGCGGTGGCGATCCGGCGCAATGAATTCTAATTACCGCGATCTTCCTTGCTATTTTATGACGGCGGACTTTAACCCTCGCTCGGGCACTGCCGCGATTGTCTTCTTTTTTCGCCAAGTTTTTTGTTAGCCAAGTTTGCGTGGTCTTTGGAATTTAATTGCACGAGTTCATACCTGGCAGTGTTCTCCTCGGAACTATTCTTCTTTTCATTTAGCGAAAGGTGAAATAGATTTGACTGTGTGCGGCTTCTATTCGCTAAGATTAATAAGTAGCCGTCGGAAGTTCGAACGAATGCAGATCTCGAGATTCAATGCGCGACAACATTGGAAACTTTCATTGAATAGTATTCGTCGCACAGTATTTAGGCCGCCGAGGTGTTTCGAGCGGAAGGCGTTATACCAAGATTAGAATTAGGAGCGTCCACGCCAAGGTCCCGGCGCAAGACACTTCGTAATCCAGGCATTCCTCGGGAATCAATGTCCAAGAGTCCGCGAACGAGAAGGTGGATCTGATCCGTTCGAAGCTAATCCACCGTAGTCGTGTTCCATTCACGCTGGCGCAAATGTCACGTAGCGCTTTCGAGCGTGAAAACTCCTTCTTCTTTTCTTGTCGTAGGTCTGTCGATTGTCTCGCTCGTTCTCTTTTTCGTCTGCACTCGTTCACGGGTTCATCGGTAACCTGGGGTGGTTTCTTTTTTTATCCTTGTCTTCGGTCAGTCATAGCTGCCCCTCTCTTACTACCGTTCGCTCTCTCCGAGTAGACTTGGCTCTCCGTATGTCCACCTCCCCGCCGCGCCGGTTGCCTCGCACCAGGAGGCAAACCAATTACATTATTTATAACTTCGAACTAATCTGATTACACGACGGCGCCACGCGTCGCCTGCCCCGTGAACGATGCCATCGTTCGTTTCGGTTTAAACGCCTATTCACTGGGCCAGCTCGAAAATACTACTATCTGGACCTACGTCGCGCTAATACGACTTCCTTTTCTGTCTCGTAAGCCCCTTGAATTTTCTTTTTTCTTCTCTTACCTCCTCGGGCCAGAGGCTGTCCAGCTCTGCAATTTCATTCCACGCGCGGTGACGTGCGCCCTCTTTTTTTTTAGCCACTCAATTTCTCTTCGGGCTTGATCTATGCATTCTATCCTGCGCTGAAGTATTGGTATCCGTGCCGTAGAATTGGATTCTCGTAAATCACGGAGAAAAATAACGAAACGACAAATACCCGGGGTACTCCGATTGTTTCTAGTCATCGCGTCACGGTCCCGTCAACCTTAAAAATAAAAGCGGCACAGCCGGCGGCGGGCAACGAAGAAATGAGAATAAAGACGGAGAGAAAGAAAAGAAAAAGAAGAAATAAATCATACGAGCCGGCTGTTTGTCCGTGCAATGACGTCAGCGGATCCCTGACTAGGTCAAGGTGTCGAAGAGAATCCTAATTGTCCGGCTGGACCTTTCGTTCTGGCCGGCTCGGATCTCGCGTCACACCGAGAGCCGGTTCGTTCTGGTGCAAGGGACGATCATTTGGCAATGAAATCCGACACAGTTACATCAGTCGCCGCAGTGTCGTTAAGTGATATTTGTATCCGAAATTTAGTGGAACGTCCTCTTCGCGAACGGTCTCGATAAACAAGCGCTGTTTAATTTTGCCCAGTCGGCCCTCGTTGGCTCGGTACAGCTTAATGGAACACTTCCATAGCGCCTGCATGAATGCTTGCGAATTAAGGGGCTGACGGATCTTCGCCTTTAATGACTTGTCGATGTTCCGTTTCAGTCGTCGTTAGGGAGTCTTTGTGCAGAATGAAATTGTTGGTCGAAGTGTCGCGAAGTTGTCGGGCGAGAATTTGGATAAAAGGTCGGCTGTCTATCATTAGCTCTGGAAGGTCTAAAATGTTCGCCGCAGCAGACGATATATTGCAATCTTGCCTGCGATACTCTCTTAACCGATGCGGTTCAAATAATTGATACGCTGCAAGACAGCGATGATTTATAATCGAACGCAAAATCGGGCTCCAAATTTCTGTCGCACTTTCTATTTCGGACGCCTCTCGATCCCGAGAAACGAAATCAACTCTCGTCGGTCTAAAAAGAAAAATGGGTTAAAAGCTGTTATCTTTTATGAACGATGCGTAAAGGGTTTACGATTCCTACGAGAAAAAGAAATGTTAACAGGTTTCGGGGAGAGGCAAGGAAAAGGGAAGAAAAATGAAAAAAGCGTGGAGGGAAGTGGTTGGTGGATCGAAATTCTTTTAAGATGTACCGTTGCAGCGAATTCCCACGGAGCTGCGAGCAGGAATTCGCGGCTGGTCGCGAGCGTGGTGAAACTCGGTCCCGGGGAAGCGTGTCGGTCCATACATAATTCTGTCCCGTCTTTCTTGTTCGACAGGAATCCCTTTTCGCCCCGTGGTTTCGGCGCACGCCGTATACATATAAATCCGCCGCGTGTAAATGCATCGCCGGGGTTTTACGATCCCTGGCTGTAAATTTCCGCTGGCGTTGAAACGGCCATATAAACACGCGCCGCCTCGCGCTGTTGTTTCGCGCGGCGATTGGGGTGGTTGTAACTTCCGTGGATACGTCGTTTCGCAGATATCGATGGAATTAAAATTGCGATAGGCAGGCGCCTGTTTTTCAATCTCGTTTCTGCTAATCATCGAAGGATTATTTGTATGCTTTCTAAGTGAAGCAGCGATCTCTTGTCCCCGTGCGATTAAACACTAAGGAAATTTTCAACGGAACTTTTTTATTGGGGTGGACTCGTTGTGATGTGATCCGCAATGTGGAGAGTACTTTAATTTTTGCGGAAATAAATTGACGGTGGATTTACTTCATTGTGTAATTGCAACGTAATTTATACAGGACGCAAGTGGTTGGCGAATGATCGTGGAATATATGCTTGGTTACAATTTGCTGTTAGAACAGTTCAAAACAGTTCCATTTGTATGTAGTATCGCGTAATATATAATTGGAGTATTATTTGATATTTCATCGCGATCAAATTACTGCCCGTCTGGCGATGTCGGCTGAATCTCCTGGAATTTTTCCCTCCACGCTCTCGTCTTTCAAATTTTTCTGGCATTATTTTTACCGGATAGAGTCGGTATCAGTTCCATCTCTATTCGCGAATTTCGTTTTTTCGAGGCCGTGCTCGCCACTCCGGCAAGGTCTGCACTATTTCGGTTGCCTCAAGGCGAACGGAACATTCTTAGAGAGAATAGACTCGGTGCAAGCTCGTCGAAATAGCCAGGATAAAGGAAAAGATTTTTTTTTCTAACCTCGGCAGAAGCCAGTTCCTGCTCAAATTATAACACGCACACGTAGCGTGCGTATCTTCCTGCGCAGAATTGGTTTGTACACGAGCAATTAGTTACTACATTATCACAAAATACATATACCATATTTAATTTTTCTCACGAATTTTGATAACTCACAAAACTCGTTATCCCCCACAAAATTGAACGTCTCAAGCTTTATTGCAGTTTCACAATGCGCCGCTAAATAATGGAAGGAGTTGTTTTCTCGATGACGACATTAGCGGAAATATACTCGTGTAACTGGCGAGAATTCTTGCATTAATCGAACCGTGAACGAGGTCGCGTTATGTTCGATGGGCGCTGCGTGGGTGGCAATGTATGAAATTGTGCGTGTGCCCACGTTACGCTGCATTATGCGATACAAATGTATCGTAACAGACGAGCGAGCAATTTGTAGCGGAACGATCTATGGCGATACAGGTGGATCACGAAACAATCTCGAGAGCTTTCGTTTTAATGCCTCGCCTAATAGTTCAGCTCGCCGATCAGACGTTCCTTTAATAACCGTGAATGTATCCCTTAATGAAAGCGTTCCTCGCGATCGAGATATTAGCGCCGGTCGAAGATCTGCCGTAAAACGGCCGCAAAGTGACGCAAGGATTTCGATACGATACCGTGGGCAATTTCGTAATATGGAAATGGAAATGGAACGACCGGTCATGCAGCGAGATTTCATACGAATAGATACGCTAACGAGAGAAACTTCTGTCGTAATTGATATGGCAATATTTTAATCTTTATTTTTCCAACATGCTCGTCTGGGCAATAAAGCGAATTTCCCGTACCAACACGAATCACACTCCTAGTAACGTAACACGTTCCAGGCCAGACGTATAAATGTCCGTTCTGCTTGTATTCACTTAATGGGCTGCGCACATTTTGATCCGACAAATATTAGGTATACTATTGCGGCTTTACGATACAATACATTTCTATATACTTTCTTTAAAAAATTCTCTCGCGGTTTCCCTGTAATTGGTTTTTTATTCACCCCTGCTGTCTTTCGTAGCAATGTATATCGGGCTGGCATATAATAATAATGATTGGACAGCCCTGAGCCACCGGAGACTTGTAAACAAATATGCTTTACGTTCTAATCTTAGGCGACAATCTCTAAATAGTTAGTATTATTTGTCAACATTGCGAGACCGCGGAAACTTACCTTACTTTTCATAATAGTTTCTTCGGAAAAAATTTGGCAACGGGGTCGGCTATACCGATGCCCGTCTAGGGAGAAAGTCAAAAGCTGTCGACCAAGACTTTGTTCGACAAATAAATTTTCTACGACTCTAACGCTCGCTGTAATTGGATTTCGTAAGGTTCGTTCAAGTGTCGTCCACTTGGTACACGAGATCTCGACAAGTGATAACGTTAAAGCCGTGTCCGGCTTTCCAGGGTCGATTACTCTCGAACGACACGCTGGCGGTCCTTAATTTCGATGGGCTTTCTTCGCCAACCGAAAATGGATTCTACGAAATGCCCCGGTGAATCGGGAAAAATTGATTCATAAATTACGCGTGGCTTTAATCGTTTCTCGGCCGAACGAAACTTAGTCGAAGCTGTTAAGTGAGCCGTCACGCGGTCGCGAACGTACATTCGTGTTACACGTTTGATTTATTTGGCCGCGTGTTAAGTGTATCGCGTTTAATCTCTGCCGGATTGTATGAAAAAGTTGCACGCTGCGCGGACACTTTCTTGAATCTGCAATCACGACACGGTCCGTCGTAAATTTGTCCTCGTGTGTCCGCTGCGAACGAGCCACGGAAAACGGGGAGTTTTGCATAATTATGTCGCGCACACCGCCGCGTGAAAGAAATAAAAAAAGAAGAAAAGAAGCGTGGTTAAGATAGGCACGGACTGCTGGGAGAAAGCGAAAGTTCTCAATTGGCCGTACAATTTTGGACGAATGTCGATTGCTTGCGACTGTCATTGCAATGTCGGCGACCATCTGACAAAATCAATTTGAAAGATTATTTTACCTAATGGTAACATTCGACTGCAGTAGTGTGCAGAACTGTTCGTCGAAACTGTACCCCACGATTTAGAGTTGCAGATTTCTCATCGGTGCACGGTCAAAAGACCCGCGTTTGATACTTTCGACGAGCCGTGAAACGTTCGCAAGAAAATCAACAATGTTTTCGCCGCGCGGGTATATTTGTTCGCATGATTGCACTTCTTTCCCCCGGAGAGGATTTGCCCCAAGTATAATTCACTTGATAATGCGAAAGGAAGTAACAGGGCCGCAATTTGTCCTCGTCACGGTGGCGGCGTCGTGCACGTCTCGGGGGGTATCAACGTCGTAAATCAGGGCTTTATTTTCGAGGGAGAGGGAAAAAAGAGGAAAATGTTATGTATACGCAAGTACCGAGCGCAGATTATATCCCGCAGAAACAGATGTTCGGCTCGAGTGCCTTAATTAAGAGGAAATTATTTACGCCTCGGACGGGGGAGTCTCGACGACTTTCTTTAATGCGTCCAGCAATTAATACTACCCGTGCGCATCGCTAGACCGGAAGTGCACCTTCGCGATCGTGTTCGTACACTGCGGCGCAACTTTGCGTACGCTCACGCGAGAGACAGCTTGCGTGTGAATGAACGTCGCGAGAATTAATCATGGCGGAAGCTATCAAGAACGATAGAGGAACGTAGAGACGTCTAATTTCGTGGGCAGCTTATCGAGGAGTACGTTGTTGCCCCGTACTTCTTTCCACGGATGCCGCCATTAAAGCTTGCACCATCTTTCACCCATTTTTCTTCCGGCTTGACAGATCCTGCTCGCGACATTCCGGTGTTCGTTGACGAGAACTCTCGTGGCACCCTGTCGCCGTCGTGCTTTTATTTCTGTCGTCCATGCAGTCGAGTTGCGTCTCCAAATTAATCGTTACGAAATCATTGAACGAAGGACATATTTATTTAATTATTCCGAATTGTTTCGTCCAATTTATATTGCTTACGTATTTTCTTATACATAGTGAGAATTATTACTATTAATCTTGTTTGTTATTATAGCAGTTTGTGATTGGAGTGAGTGCAAAAGTTTGATTATTATACGGTTTCATTTGGATAAACGTATGCATTCATCAATGAAAGTCACTTCGTAACTAAATTATTCACTAATTGCACTATCCCTTTTTGCTTACCCGATACGAAGACGAGGGTGATCCCTTTAAAATCTGGCACAATCTATCCATCTCCAAAGCCGGCATAGAGTACAAAATCTCTACCGTTCGAGCAATTACTGGGCTCGGTACATATTCATTCTAATGTTCTGCCTAGCGCAAAAGGCCTACGCTCGATGCATCGAGGGCGTAGCTGCGTCGGGCACAATAGTCTCTCTTATTAATTCGAGCGCAGATTATCCCAAGTACCCCGAGCTATGATTCATCGCGTGCCACGGCAAAGATTGGCCAACCGCGTCGTGGTGCTAATTTACTTGAAATTGTCGCGAGCACCGTAATAAGGTGTCCACGTGGTCCATTGTGCGGTTGCACCGGCGCGACGCGACCCGAGAATTTGTTTCCATTTTCTCAGCGTCTGCACACGTTCATGATGTGGCACAATGGCGTGCATCGGGAGCGTTCGCGAATTAATGCGACCGCTTTATGGGGAGCACGGGGTTGAACGCAGCGACCTTACGGGTAATTGGACGTCGCAGGTTGCCACTTAACGGTGACTCATTCGGACGCTCGTGCGGATTATCTCGCGCAATCTGCTCCCGATGAGACACGCGGCGCGAACGATAAATCGCCGGGGCGAAATTACTGCCCTCCGTGGTAATATTCCGTTTCGTGGGGTTCAGACGTCGATTACTGGACACGGTGGACGCATCTCGGGTTGCCCGGTGGTCTCTCCTCGTACCGTTTGGTAGTTTATTTAAATAACCCGCGCGAAATAAGGATAATGAACAACTGTGACGTTCCGTTGCGAAGATTATGGCTTCAGCGTCAATTTATTTTGACGCCGTGGCGTAGGAAATTGTCGACTTATTTTTTTTGCTGCATCTCTCTCCATATCTACATGTACATATCAATGTTCTTCGCAACAGCAAGCTTTTTGAGATAAATTGCGGCAACCGTGCAGCTCAGTAGCACACTTTATCCGAATGCGTGTCTGATTGCACTCTCTGCAACCCAGTATCAACACTGTCAAGATTTACCTGCGATCCAGCCCAGCCTCGACCTTATATTCGCACAACGGTTACATAATTCATCGGCATCGGTCGCGACCTCGAATTCGCACGCATTATCGCGCAGCCCGAAAAATATTAAATACGATCCCTAGTTACCAGTCGCTAGTGTTTCCACCGGTTATTTACAACCAGTTGTAAAAGTTGCACAACGAACCGCCTAAATTTACGACGGCCAGGAGCTTTTCCAAATCACGCGTCCCATCGTCGACTCGTATTTTCCGTACGGTCCTCGCCCTCCCGCCCGCGCGTTTAAGAGACAAGCGAACAAGATTGTTTATTCTCGGCCGATCGTCGTCCTGAAAATCGATGACGACACGGTCGCGTACCGCGCGAAAAATCACGACCTGCCGGATCGGAGACGCGCACCGATGACGGTCGCGGTTTGTTGTCCACGCGGGGAAGGCGAATGCGTATTTCTGAAGCGGTTGACTCACTCGCCACCCACGCGTACACGCTCACCACGAACGCCGACGACGACGCGAGATTTCGCGCAACGCTGCTCACCTTGCCACGTATGTACACGCGTGCGATCTCGTGCACGCGAGCTTTTTCTCCCTTTTTTTCCTCTTCTTCTCCTTTTTCTCTCCTTTTCTTCGACCGGTCTTACGTAATCGACCCGCGAGCATTATGCCAATATTCCCCGCCCGGCGGAGGAAGAAAGTGTTTTACGATCGTGGCCGAAAGTTGCTCGACATCCTCGACGATACTTGCGCTCGGCTTATCGTAACGAGGAGTGTTTCAGCCCCGGTGGGAATACACGCGGCACGATTTTTTCCTTCACTCGACTTCTTCACCTTGATTATATTGTTCGTTTTGTTGCCGCAGTAAATAGCCGGGACGATGGCCGTTTTTCTTCGATGCCGGGATCAGCGTGGCGATTGTTTCGTCGGCGCATTGTAGCTTCGGACGTCGATAACGTTCGGAAATTATAGCATATTGTTCGTAATTTACGATGTTGGGGATGGTTGAAACGTTGCCGCGTATCTTCGCGACCGTTGCGTCATTCACGGAGGATGCATCGTGCTTATCGATATTGAACTTCGATGCCGGAATGTATCGATACGCGAACGATACGTTCACCTCGAAGTTCCTCGCGTAGCACTTCATTTCAGGAATCGATGCACCAGTGTGCTCATTGCTAAGTCTACCTGCGACCGCATAATTCCTCAAAGGCGCTCGGTCGAGGAGCGTGATCATTGATTGGAAACTAGTTGCGAACGTTCGCGTCATAACTGGCGACAGGTCGCTATAAATAAACATTTATGATACATCGATCAACTGGCCAACAAGCGTTAAACGAACCGCGCAGCGCGATACCAATTAAAGATGAAAATAAGCGGCGGTGGCGAGAGCAAGACCCGTTCATTCGGAAATGAGTTAAAACGTTGTACGTGCATGATGAATTTTAATGATCAACGTAGCCTGTTCGCCACGCTGTTTTCGTTGCCGTGTCGTGTCCGACAGTTTCACCGGGAGTCGCTGTAGCATTTCTATTTTTCAATTATAGCGCTCTTTCGGCATTAATGAATTACTGATACTGTAGTATACATATAGCTACTGGAGAATTTGGGTGCTCATTCGAAAATAGATTACCGAGATACGAAAGGATTAAGTATTGGTTTGTTGTATCGAAGACGTTCGTCGGACCACTAACACGGCAACATATCGAGCTCCGATTTTGATGAAACTTTGTGGATATACTCAGCAGGTGAAAATAAGGGACACGTATTTTTTTATAGCTCCCCAATCGCAAGATTATGCGACGCAATGCAGAACGTTCCTTTTCGTGAAATATATCAAGAACGCTGAGACATATTTAAAAAAACTATAAACAAACCCTGCATCGCTTTATTGCGGTTCCACAACGGCTTAAATTGTTTTGTTTAAATCCATGATTTTTTCCATGGATTTTTCCCCCAACTTTCATCGAAATCGGAGACGGACATTTCAATGTGCTTCCTTGTAATATATTAATACACCGAGCTCTTAATACGTACGTACATGAGTATGCTGGAACATTGAAATATGTAGTGCCGTATTAGGTATGGAACAATCGACATGTCGAAATATTTTCCAAATTTCTAAGACTTCTGCTCCGTCGCGTGACCCTTCAATATCGCCAAACCACTCGCAACATCGCTACAGCCTCGACCCGTTAACGATCGTCACGTCTCGCCGGTTTCTCCAGCGCGAGATCGTTAACATTTCAATTTTCGATCGCGGCCTCCCCGCCGGGTTCGTCGAACTCGCCGTCGCCGGCGTCACGCGTTTTCGCGACGGAAAAGCCGCGCCGCGGTGCGTTCTACGTCGACGCACTTAGCGCCGCTAGATTCCACGGGCAGATATTAAAAACAGCTGGACCCCGGCAGCACGGTCGCGCGCGCCGAACGTGTCGTTTACAAGCGACGAATTTATCGCCCCTGCTGCGACTTTAAGTACCACCCCGTGGCGGCTTCCAGCGAGTCGAACGCCTCGTTGCTTTCGATACGTCGGTCGAACCGCGTCGCCCGGCTCCGGGCTGGATGAAAAATTTCGCCAGATAAGCACCGCTGAAAAGGAATTCTCCGGGTCGTGCTACCGGCGCGGCGACGCCCGGAAGCGACGTCGACCGGCCGTGTATTTATCACGGCGTAAAGCACTCTGGCGTTATCTCCCACTTGGTTCCATATTGTTTCTTAAACTCTGCATAATTGAAATTTATACCCTGTCCTCGGTTGCACGTGTCCTCGGCAAAAAAGAATCCTCGCGTGATTCGAGGTTAATTGGGCCCCAGGGAGAGAAAGCTGCTTAATTTTGCGAACTTGTAGCGTGTACCGTAGTGTCGTTCGAGTTCGGAACGGGTGACACGTTGCGCGGAAACGGAAATCAGGAACGAGTTTGCCCGCTTGGATCGGGAGGCTGATCAGTTTTATGAAATAAAAAACGACGAACGCTTCGTCCTATCTTTTCTTTCTGTTGCGCGCCACGTTTTACGTCTTCACCGCGTGCAGCACGGCTGACACGGTCTCGACGGTGGCCATTTAATCCAGAGTGAAAGAAGTCTTTGCGCCCGGATCGAGGACAATGCGGCGGTCGACACGCGCGAGTGCGATTCAATTCGTTAATTATCCGAAACAGTTTAAAGTACGGTCCAAGAAAACATGTCGGCGGATATCTGGGTCGATCCAGAAATAACCTGAATGCATCCACCCGCTCCTGGTGTCCCCCTGCTCCCACCTCGCTTCTCACAGCCTTCTTCCTCTCCTCGGATTCGTCGACTCTCAATGAAACATCCTCATCTGACGGCAGGCAGATCGTTCGTTCTGCCCGTTTCTCTGGTCGTTTCCTCTTTCACTGATCATCAGCCCTCGCGATCTCTTTCTCCGATTTCCCCCCCCCCCCCCCCTTCTTCTCCTGCTTGTCCTCCGCCGGTGACTGTTCAACCTCGGTCGATTAATCTACGAGCGGATTCGCCGCGATAGCTTTTAAATTCGCGCGGACGCGACATAAAAGCTGCCCCCGGTAATGCACAACCCGGCTCGGCCATTTGTAATGACGCAACTCGCGATTATCTTTTACGAGGTGGGCCGATTATTTACGAGTCGATGCCCGGGTACGTGAATTACGCCGTCGTGTTCCTGTGAAAATTGCTTAATTTCTCTCAACGGTTCGACGCGTAAGCCACGTGGATCCGACGTTAATCCGTCCTCGATTCCAAGCATGAGTGATAGACGAGGCAGTGTCGCGACAGAATGTCGCGGCTTACATGCCCTCTCTTCTGTTTACTCCGGGGATATGTTAGAAAGAGATGTTCCAGCCTCCGAAGTCAAGATAATGCATGATAGATAAGAGAGCGTAGCGAAGTGTTTCAGTTCTGTTTATTATTATCATTATTACTATTGTATTTTAATTGCAAGTGAACCGGGATCATGTGTCGTATCGTTACGATAGAGTACCATCGTTAAATAGCAAATCAATACCATAAAAGTCTCTTCGTAAAAGGAGGAACGAATAAAATCATTTATGTACCAACCTTTTCCACGATACTTTCCCCCGTTCAAGTTTCTTTTTACAAATGGGAAATGTCGTTTAACCAACGGCGGCCATTACATCGGGCGGACGGTTGCTCGAGTGGACAAAGTGGTGCTATATTTTAGAAAGAATTCATGAATAACCGCGGCGTGTCATCCGCGCGACGCTCCCTCGCCGGTGTACAAGGGGCTTGCACTTTTGTAATGACTCGACATTTGTCCGCACACTGCTTCTTAATTGGCCAATTTTTAATGCCGTGCCTCGCGGTATTTAAGGGACGAATCCCTTGGATCTGTAGCGGGGCCGGCGAGTACGAGTACATTAGCGGTTAATACGCTGGAAAGGATCATTGAACGGTGTGTTGGCTTGTTAAATATATGCATCTTTGCGTTGGACGATGCGTCATCCCCCCGAGACCCGGGGAGAAAAATGGAGCAAAGTTGCGGTGCCGTCGGTGTCGCAATAAGGAAATTATTACGCTTGGCTTGCGGTGTATTCGAATTAATCGGTCTCCTTTTTTTTGTTTCGAGGTGGGAACGATGTTCTGCCCTGCACGAAAGTTGCAAGGTATGGTGTTCGCGTTTATATATTCCTTAACGGCAAAAAAATGTTTGATGATTAATCACTGGAATTATTAAAATCGAAAGGGATGGATTCATTAAATATATTTTTTTCAGGAACGAATATATTGAATTCACTGTCAAATAAACATTTTGTACTAATTTGTTTTACATAATAATTCTACGTGGTACCTACTAATAACTTGAAGTATAAATCACACTGCTAAAATTAAGAAATAATACTTCAATCTTTAACAGCGAGTATTAAAGTTCTATCGCCACTTAGCTACGGATTTTGAAAATGACGTAGGATTACGTTCCCGGTATTCAGCTGTAGATTTTAGGATGACGCAGAACTACGTCATTGATATTCAGCCAAAGAATTTTAAACGACGTAGAATTACGATACCAGTTGTGACTGTGTTAACAACAGTAGGCTATTATCAGAACCCTGTTTGCTTTGTATTTTGTGCATCACATTATTACTTATACTTCAATATCATCGCTATTAATATATCAATGCAAACTTGGGGACGAAGTAAACTTTTACTAGCCCCTTTCTAGAAGGCTCACACCCCACTTCTTTTAACCCATTTTGGAACCAACAAATTGGCCAACTTAGCTCCAGCACCATCCAACGAAGCTCCATGTGTCGAATCCACTTCATTGAAACGAAGTTCCATCTGTCGTCCCAAGTTCCACCGCCTACAACACGAAAGTTCCGCCCCAGACGGTCACGACAGCCCCGTACACACGCGTCCCCCTTTTTTATTATTACCTCCTTCATTTTTAATTCACTCGACTGCCGTTGGTTGCACACGGGCGGATCGTTTTGCCGCAATTAGTTTGTGACCGACGCGTCTCTAAATCGGGCGGCGATCGTAAATCCGCGCCGACACCGTGTCCCGTTCACGCGAACGATGCGCCGCGGAAAATTGGAGCGTATCGCGCTGCCATGCCCGAGTGTACCGGGTGGTCGAGGAAACCATCCCTTTGGTCGTCCTTTTGCTCGTGATCGTCGTTGCGGATTTTATTCTGGGACACCGAAGCCCCGACAGTCTCGATCATGCCGATTCGGTTTTTCGGTCGGCTTCCCATTCTTTTTCTTCTTTGGTCCTCTTCGCGACTTCGTCGCGGAATTGTCGAGATTTTCTGCCGCTTCCCTCGACCCGATCTGAGCTATTAATACAAGGATTTTTATTTATCGTCGAGCTGTACGGGCTGTTTTGTCTTCCCTGGTGTCGTATCGTATCTTGCGGATGGATACGAATATCTTGTGCCGTTGCTGTCGTTGCTTATGACTGTCTCGGGATTTCTTTTTTTTTTTTAAGCTTGCTACGTTCTCGTTGTTGTCATATGGGCGATTTTAAATTACTACACCGTGGCTCGTAGCGTGGTGTGGTCTTGCACGTAATGCCGTGTTCGATGATGTCTCTGTGGCGTCATCGTCAACGTGACGGTATGCCTGCATAATTGTGCGCAGGCTTCCAAGAGGGCGGTTAAGTTTGAGAGATTAATCTCGGCATTATTACCAGGCTGACGTCCCGATGTCGCTTTAGTTTTGACACACAGCCCAGCCCACTCGCTACAAGCAAGGCCGGCCGCAATTGTTAACACCTGTCCGTCCCGGCGTAATCCTTTACCTAGCCGTTCCAAAAACGAGTTGCAACATCGCGATATATTTGCATTTCTGTTATCGTTTCATCTGTACAATAGACTCAATTGTAATCGACTGCAACGCTATCGCATTGGTTTGTGTATAATACGTGGAACACATTCCGAAATAAATTGTACTGTATCGTACAAATTGGATTATTTCCTATGATGGGACATCGAAATACAACTTCGTTTTTTTCGCACGCCCTCTTCGTGGTGGCTCCAATATTTGAATATCCAGATTTATTGAAATATTAGCACTTTGAATACACGAGTAGTAATATCCACCATTGCGTATTTTCGTAATTCCAAATTCACCACTTCTTGGAAGTGTTGAAATGTCTACTTCTAATTGTACGGAGATCGTCTTGAATTCCCCCCTTACACCGCCATATAAATTGATTCCCCCGTTGCTACTTCATCGCTTGGTATAAGTTCTCAGATTTTTCTATGCGGCGATTTATCAGATAAGAGTCAGTAAGAGTCACGATTCTCGCCTCAGCACCGCGGCAAGGGATGAGATGAAGTCGTTAGAAAAACATCCCCCGAAACGGCTGTCTCTTTGATTCACCGTTTCCTGCGTGCTCAACGACCGATTTCGTTGTATTTTCGTCCGCTTCCACGTTTCGTCCATCCCCCTTCGTCGCGCTTTCACTCTCGAACAGCCCGATATCCACCGGCCTGTCTTACTTTCTTACTGCTCCGGCTCGTTTCAGTCTCTTTTTCATAGCTCGACTTCCAGCACCCTCCGAACGTCGTCCACGCGCCCAAGAAAAACATTTCGGCTGTCGCGGCGAGTAAAGGCGGCCGCACACTCGAGCGCGCGTGCGCTCGCGCGGTGCGAGCGCGTATTTCATCGGGCTCTCCACGATCCTTGTGCTCAGCCTGCGGATTTACTCAAGAACTTGGGTGAAGATGGGTGTATAATTCTTTGGTTTTGGTCTTGGCTTCTTTTTATGGGGACGTTTTTTTTTATGGAAGTAGACGACAGGAGAGGGAAGGTTGGGGCAAAATTAATTACATACGCAGCATTGGTTGTGGTTTGAAATGATTCGGGGAAATGAAATAGTTAATCGAATAAGAATAATGTAATGTTCACGAGTGGGGGAAATATGTTAAGATATAGATATGCACAATATGTTTAAGTTTTATTTTATTTTTATTATGTAGCTGTTTTAATGTGAAACGGACTGGCTATCAGACTTTGTGTTTACCAGACGTGCAGATGTATACTTGTGCGAATCGGCACGAAAGCACGTGCGCGTAAGTTCAATAAACAGATACGATAGGCTCGAGAAATTGCAAATTCACCGTCCATTCTACGTCGACAGGCCAAGAGCCAGGCCGCTCAGGTGTGTAGCCGGCCTAAGGTGCACGTGCGTTTCAAAGCGCAGATTTATGCATGCGAACAGAGGCGGAGATCCGTAGGCTTAACGAGACTTACTATGACCTAGTTGCCTACGGTATGTGTGCGTATCCCCGCCAGTAATCAAATTTCCCTTGGAAATTGTTGCTCGCGCAAAGAGCAAACAACAGCGGTCACGTTCCATTGCCACATCTCAAAATTCCGATAAAACAGGCTCGAAATTTCTGAAATTTATTTTGCCATTGGTTCATTTCAAGTTGCCATTACTCCGATTCTCGATAAAAAGGGAATCCACGATATTTGACGCGCTTCAGTTTCAACGAATTTAATTGGGATTCCCTTGCGCGTTATCCGAAAACTGGACCTCGCCTTCTTTAGCCTCTTCAGCGTTCGTGCACACCGCGGGGACACGCGTTGCCACGGATCAAGCAGGCGCGAAAAAAGAGAAGAGACGAGGCGAGGCGAACGAGAAGAAAAATAAATCCCCGTTGGGAGAGAACGGAGTGGCTCTCCTCGCGCCTTTATCTCTCGTCATCACTTTCTCCTCGCCGCGTGATTTACGCTGCTCTTGTCTTCCTTAATTAGGTTAAGGCTCTCCTGTTCCCGTTGCTCCGTATTCACGGGCGGAGGGAAAGAAGAAGAAGAAGGACCTGCACTTCCGATACCACCGCGAAACTCACTGCGCACACCCTTGTTAAACATTCATCGAGGCCCCGTATCGCATTGTACCACGGCTGGAACGATTTATGCCTTGAACAACAGGCTTTCAGGCAAACGGATTTTCAACGAAATTTATTACATATTTACATTTTGTACATCGCTCCTTTCCTCGCAGTGCCATTGTAACGACGTCTGTTCTCCCTTCACGGTGCACCGCGACGTTTTTTTTTCGGTACGATCCGTGAATGGTGTAACATAGCTTTCCGAGTTTGAACAATGGATTTTAATTTCGCCACTGAGCCGCTTATGCAAGAGGATTTTTGTGGAAATAATTGGAAGGATCGCAGGTATAATGTATACCGCGAATCATTGATACTTATTTAACGCTGCGCAATAACATGGCTTCTTTGATGATTCAAATAGATGCGTCTGATTTATGAGTGTTTCTATTTCTTACGAAATTTACAGGAATGTTGATTTCGATTGTTTTTTTTAATGGTGTTGAGTTTTGGTAAAAATAGATGGGGTTGTGGATTGGGAGTAGATAAAATATGTATGGCAAGGATATATTTGACTATCTGCTTTCGTTAGGTCTGGATTGTATTTCAAGCCGTCGCAATATTTTTCGAACCGGAATCGGTTCCATAACTTTGCAGATTGTGGTAGCGCAGTGGTCTCGAATTTTTGGCGACGCCTTACTTAAATGTCCTGGTGCTGCATCGTTTTCGACATTTTTACGAAATTTCTAAGGGCATGCGCGGATCCACGTCGCCTCTGAACGCAACAAATCTTACCTCATCCGAGTGTTTTTCTCACAGCGTTCTCGGTGACCGATAAAAAATATAGCAGCGTGATTGGCATCGTTTTAAGTAGCAAACGCCTTCTACGTCGCGGTTTGTCGACCATTACGTCGTTGCAGGCGTCGAAGGCCGTTCTAGGTCGTTCAGTGGTAGTAGCCACCATTAGGTAATCCTTCTCGCGTTGCTTACCTTACGCAGCCGATTCGACTTGACTCTTGTCCTTGTCAACATTCAGTGCGCGATCGACGCGGCTGAAAAATAACGAGATCGTTTCGTCCACCGTGTCCCATAGTAAAACGTTTCTCCCAAATGCGCTACATTAATGCTATCCACGAGCAATCCAGCCGAGTGTCAAACTCGTTTCCAAGTTTCCTTCTGTTCTCCATTCTCAATTTTAGATCGTGTTTTTGACACCGGAACGAACGATGACGAGGCACTCGTCAGTGATGCATGTGGGGTTACGTTGTAATCGTCATTTAGTGCTCTTCCAACACTTCCGTTGCACGGTATTAATAAAAATAATCACCATTTGCAGATTGATCAATTATTATCCCTAAAGCAGCGCTAGTTCGCAGAATCGCTAGAACGAGAAACGGCACAAAGTATTGTTGCCTTAACCTGAAATCGACGTTATGTGTTCCAGGAGAAACCTCCTGGTGGTTGTGAAACGGCAAGGCGAGCGGATTGTTTCGGGTGCTGCCGGCAGCAACCACGACACGGAACGACCACGAGGAAAACTTGAAAATTTATTAACTTGTAAGGTACGTTCGTGCATGGGCAACGCAGCCATCCAGAACTCAATAAAACGTACTTTCGTTACTTTCTCGGCCCGTCCTCTTTTTCCTCCCTGTTCACGCAGTGTACCAAGGCTTGCGCTCGCTCGTTTATTCGCTCGGTCGCCTGTATAAAACTCGTCCAAGCAACGCGGTACGCCTCCCATCGATTCTCGCGACGGGGCAACCTTTTCATTTAAACTGGCTGCCGCTCGTAAGAAATAATGCTGGAAAAAGGCCCCGCTCGCAGATACAACTCCCCTTTTTAACGATCGCACTTAACCGCGCCTTTTCGCGCTGACGTGCGCTGCTCGCGCAAATTTGCGATCGCGACCGACCACGACGCCGTGTATAAATACGAAACCTTTAACAGCGATGCGCTGCTTACGGGTTCGCCCTCGGTCGACGGGCTTGCTCGTTACTTCGTTGCTTTCCTTCCTTTTTATGAAACTTTGAAGTTTCCTTAAGCACCGGTATAAATTTCTCATTATTGTCCCCCGGGTTCTTCGTCTGGTGTTTTCGGCGGCTTCGTCGCAGCGGCGACGTTCAACGCGCACGGATCGTCGGGCAGTTCGGCATCTTTTATTTTTCGGGCAATAAACGAGGTTCATTACTTGAGACGTAAGTAGATTGGCCCCCCGCTTTCGCTCTTTAGAGTACACTTTCGCAATGTTTGCGCAGCTTAGGGGCCCCCTGTTACAGTGAAAAATGATTTCCTTTTGCTTGGCTTTTTTTTCCTCACGGATTCGAGTATTACAAATATGTTTGCAAAGGAATGTTATGTAACAGACTCGTATATAAGATGTTCAGTGATTTCATGGCTTGTAATATTCTTAATTGGCAAATACTTCCCGCAAGTATATAAAATATCTAATCCATTGGTACCATTCTTCTCCGTTATTTGTGAACGGCCCCTCAATTTTTATATGCATCGCGACGTATCCGTTTCTCAGGTATTACGTAACTCTATTTAGAGCATAATAAATCGGCGATGCGTCACGTTGGGTATAGCATTCACGAATATTTCACCGGCGCGGCGGAACCGCAACTGTGCCACAAGCAATGGCGCCCGTTTTCTGCGATTCCGCGGCCAAGTAAGCGCCGACGCTGCCTATGGTCAACTATAAAGGCCATCTGTTCGCTTTTAGAGTCCCCTTTATACCGGCGGTGACGTCATTACGCGCACAGATAAACGGAGACGAACACCCACTCGGTCCACCTTACTCTGATCGCGTATTCCTCTTCGCTCAGCTACGTTCTCCACCTATCGGAATGCCCGGATGGTTTCGTCGGATTTTCGTGCGCGGTTGCTTTTACGTTTCCTGTCAAAGTGCGACCGCAAAAGAAAAGGCAGACGTGAAATACGTTGTTCAAGAAACCACGCGCGAATAAGATAAATCGATCTGACGCTTTGCTTTTGCAAAAAGTCGTTTCTCCAAGGTGCGAACCGCCCACCGAAATATCACGAGCATCCGTAATGCTCGATACGTATCTTTACCATTCATTCCTTAAGTTAGAATTTGGAGTAACGACTAGCAAAAGGTTCATTCGGTAGAAATGCAAAATGTTTAGCTTATAAAGCGGGACACTGGGGAAATAATCTGGGAGGCCGAAGACGCAATTGATAACGGCAAATGCACGAATCGTTATCGATGCAAACGTCCATGGAATTTCGTTCCACCAGGACACGTCGCCCGACGACCACGGTATACCAGCGGACTTTAACGATCGTCCGTTTAATCGTTGCGAACAGGCTTTTCGAGGAATGTCTCGCACGGCTGGAGACGCTTTTGGCACGGATAACACGGCTGGATTTATTGTCATTCGTAAATCAATGGCGCTGCGCCGGCTTCCGCCAGCTATACGAAGCGTTCCCGTGCATGCTACATGTGAACTATGGCGGTATTTATCAGCCAAAGCTGAGTGTTGCAAATGTTTCTTACTCGTGCTCCAGGTGGTCGAAGTGTATCACCTTTGCTGTTCCTTTCGTGGCTCTACGAGGTTCTACTCTGTTTTTTCACGCAAGCTGCTTGATTACTATGTCTATGCCTGTTTCTCGCAGCGCAAGTTTTCCTATCTGTGAAATATGAACGCGATGAGAATGAGATTTATTTAGCTTCAATTAGGCCACTAATTCACAGCATTCTTTCGATTTTTCTCAATTCGCAATTCCCTCTTCCCTTCGAGAAGTATTTACTTAACCAAAGGTCCTCCGGTTTAATCCTCCTATCTCAGCAGCTAATTAGACCGAAAGCTTCCGAAGATCCCCCAGCAAGAATAGAAACCACCCACGAAAAGCCGGCCGTTCCAAGTCGTTAAGTCAAAGGCCACGATAGACAAACATCTATGCAGAAGAAGTAACCCGAAGAACAACAAATTGGTGCTCATATATCGACCTAGTCGAAAGCCAGAGAATTAGTCTCTCTCTGTGCTGAGCGCCGCTCGGCGGTGTTCCAGCGAGTTATCCCGGTTTCACGTTGGCCCGTAGCCAGGCGTCCCGACGCTTGCCGAGAGGGTGGACCGAGTCCGGCCGAAGACGGCGTCCCGGCGTCGAGCGTCCGTCAGTGCGTGTGTGACATGGCTGCGAGGCGCTACGGCGACCTAGACGCCCTCCACCTCGCGATGTGAACACACCCGTAGCGTCCTCGAACGATCGCTGAACGATTCCACGTTTTTCCACGTTCCTTCTCTATCGACGACGAGGCCCCGTGTCACGCCGTCCTGCGTCGCGACGCCTTACGACGCGACGGTACAGCAACACCTCGGATCATTTGCGACTACCGTTTCACCTCGCGGTAACTCGTCGAGGATAATTAATCGAGGAACGATACCCATGTATCTATGAGCGCGATCATTTTTTCATTCGAATTCAGTCTTTGGGGTTGGTGATTAGTTTGGCAGTTAGCACGACGAGCCACGGTGGAGTGAACGAACCATTTGTCGTGGAATCGTCGAACTCGTCCGTGCGAATACTGTTTATGTTTCGAGGTCAGTGCCTCTGGGGGTGAAGTTGACTCTGCAGAAGTGGCAGAAGGAGTTTCGGAGAAGTGTGACGATACTGCTGGCAGGGCTGTAGATTTGTTTTTTTTTCTTACGGTCTTGCCGATGGCGCAAGGGTGGAGAGTTTGAAAGTGAACGTTCGAAGCTGACAGTGATGTGCGAACCGTCTTGGAGATTGGTTTCACCGATAGAGATTTATTGAAATGTCGGAGCCGACGAGAACCATACACCGGACAATCCGTATTGTTTCTAGAAAGGATCGTCGATGATCTTGTCTCGCGGAAACGAAACCGAACGTATCATTCCTACAGCGAGACAAAGTTGCATTCCCTGTAAAGAATTCGTCGAGGAGGGGGCTTCCCTCGATGTATGTACATAAATGCTCAGAAATCGTGGACCAGAAGTATGCTCCTAGTTGATGGACTTTCTTAGTTTAAGGGCTGAACTTGAAGCTATTAAGTGAACCATTTACTCCTAACGACAGTAAGTGCGAATCAGTGACTGTTGCAAGCAAACCTGCGTACACATACGTGACAGTTCATAGAGGATAATATAAAAGCACCGACCCAGATTCATTGAAAACTGTAGATGTCCTGGCTCGCCTGAATTCTTTGTCAAACCAACGTCGACGCGACTGTGATTTTTTAGACAATATCGACGCACAGAGGACCCGATGCAACGGCCGTTATCTTCGCAACGAGATGAACACGTCAGTGGCGGATTCCGTGGTGCACGCGGTGTTAGCCGGTGATCGACGTTATCCAGGATTCTCTGTGATCCCCATGCCGCGCCAATGATCGGACTGGCCAGTGCGTGTAATCCGCTGGGGGCGCCTGTCAAGATCGTTTCGGCTGTCGTGGCTTGACAACCGCCTGGACAAGTTATGTCGGGCCAGTGACGGGAGCAAAAGTTTGGAGGGAGGCCGATGCGTCTGTCGACGAAACGGTGGCTTCTACTCCAACCGAGTGAACAAGAGGAAGACAACGACGAGGAAGAAGAAGAAGAAGAAGAAGAAGAGGAGAAGGTGGAGGAAGAAGAAGAAAAAGAAGAAGAAGAAGGGGGGCGTGTTTGAGAGGAGCGCGTGCAGCTCGTTCGACCTGCTCTCTCGTTGTTTGCACGCGTGCAGCTCCCTGTGGTGTGCACGTGCGTGGCTACGTGCGTGTGTATAGTGCAGGAACCGACGATGGAATATCGGTGAGGTCACGAGGTCACCGCAGAATGCCTGAGCCGAGGGCGAAGCGCTGTAAACACTGTGACGGTACGGCACCACTTTAGCCGCGACGGACGTTGCGGCTTTCTTCGACTGCGCACGAGGAACACTTGCTCCGTTTTTAACTCCGTTTCCTTATTGACTAATAACTTAATAATAAAGTACCTGTCTCCACTGTGCCCAATATTAATCGTCCGCTTGAAATTTTATTAACCCCACCAACCCTCGGTTTATCGCGTGCTTCTGTTTGGAGATGTTTGGTGTTCGACGTTGATGTTTGTTTGAGGAGTCGTAACGAGGAAGTAACAGCGTGTTTGCATGGTATTAATTTCTTTTTTTCTGTGTGTGTTTCAATTGTTTTAAGAGATAGGGTGCCGAAGAGAGATGTTTGGGGTTTAACGGTAGAAGTGTTTATAGCGCCTTGTTTTATTTCAAATACTATGATGTAACTGTTGCCCGTTATGGCAGGGCGGAAAGTATAGCTTATCCATTCCAGAACTTAGCAATTAGAACGAATCGAAGTAGAAGCAGGTTCGTCTTGCTACGAATGATGATGCTACGGGGGATGAATTTGTTGACCCCTTCACAGCTCGATGCATCCGACGTCACCCAAAGCTCAATAGTTTAATCCGTACGATAAACAGTTAGAGGCTTCGCCTTTCATTATTGTCCAGAGCGTTTTATCCTCGGGATAACAAACAGAACGATAAAACAGATTCGAAAGCTGACGCAGCTTAAAGGGTTAAAAAAGCAAATTCGTCGTATCGCCAAATTGCTCTGCAGACTCTATCCGCGGGGGTCTTGAGAAAACACAGATGGCGAAGAGCGACGGGTCGGTGGAAAAGTCGAATTTCCGGCGAAAAGTCAGCTTTAATTAGGGACGCAGAGGAGGCCATTTTATCTGTGGGTCATTTATTCCGCGGCTGCGGCCGGACACTTGGACCAGGCTTGAGGCAGACCAAGGCGAACGTGCATAGCGCATTCCAATCGAATGGCAACCACGTCCAACTACATTCCCCTCCGCTTCACCCTCGTCTCCCGCTTTCCTTCTTCTTTCGCCTCTTCCTCACCGCACCGCCAGTATTTTTATCCTCGGTTATTCACCCTCTTATCTGCGAATAGAGGCGCCCCTTACCCACCTGGATTCATGCCGTCCTTTCCGTTACGTTGCTTGTCCCTTCCGTTCCAGAACGTTGCAATTTGTCGACGGAAATGTAAGCCAGCCGGTTTTGTTTCGCCAATTTTCGGCGTTACTGACCTGACGCGATCAACACTCTGGCCGGAGACAGAAACAGACCGAAGAAAAGCTGTCGCGATTTAAACAGAATTCCGACACAAGTGTGTAGTCACTTTTTTTACCTTAGGGCACCTGTCAATCGAGGTGGATAGGTAAACTATGCAAATTCGTTGTCTGCGTTTTCGTAATCCAGCGTACGAGAATAGTGACGTGTTCCGGTTTCTGCGGAATAGAGCTCAGTGTCAAGAGGTGTTAGCGCGGGTCGGTTTATTTGAATTTCTTCCGTGATCGATCTATGCAAATAGCGGAGCGACCGGGGTTGGTAACGATCACTTCGTGTACTGGCCTACATTTTTCCCCCGGCGATTTCGCATCGACGATGGTTTCGCTGGCCGTATCTTTTTCTGTTTTTCGAAACGTCAAAGCGCCATTCGGCCAGATGGCCGCGATTAAAAAAAGGATCTCGCTCTTTCTGCCGCGTCTTACGCTTCCGTTAAGCCGACTGGCCACCGTCTGCATTGGGAATTCTTAAACAAAATTTATAAATACGCAAGTCGGCTCTACGTTGTTTCCGCACGGTATGCCGTAGGTCTACGTCTTGTAAACACATTTTCACGGACGCTTGCACGCCCCTATTTCGCGCTGCCCGCTGTAGCAAACGTAAGCGTGTTATGAGACCCGAGTTTTACGTTCCAAATGCCAAGGTCCTGGGTCAGAATTTGCTGCAGCACAGAGCGATAGCTTTCGAGAGTGTACAGAAAAAAAGATGGATCGTTTCTTTGCAATCATGACGCTGCAAGAATGTTTGCGCGCTTATCATTCCTTGAGATTATTCGACAGAAGAGAGCGACACCCTTCAACTTTAATTCCCTGACCCTTAACGACTTATCTATTCGATGGAATCAGTGGACAGATAATTGGTAATCGAAGACCACCGGAGTACCCATCTAACCTCATCTGGAGGCAATTTTCTCCCAAAAAAGAAGAAGAAAAAAGGAACTGTCCCAGGCAAATTAAGAACTACCCACGCGGAGGTCGTCGTGCAAGTGAAATTCGAGTACCCGAATAAAAAACGAAGGTCGACAAACTATGTCTATGTATCTTTATGACTGGGCTAATTGTACATAATACGCTGGTCGAGAAGTAAACTCGATGATTAGGTCTAATTCAGAAAAAAAATTCGGATTGCACGGGATGCATTGTGAAACGACAGGTAGACGGTGATGAATGGTGCAAGGACGAGCCGACGATTACGTGGAATCCGTTCGTCCATCCTTCAAGAGCCCGGTCGTTAACGTACGTCCGCCCCTTTTAATTACTTCCCTCATTAATCAGCAAGGTGGACCCGGTATTAAAGGTCGCTGACCTTCCAGGGGAAGCAAACGCCCTGTCACGAGTTAATTGACCATCTCGAGGAACCGACTCATGTTTTCGTGTCGTTCACCGTCAGTCTATTTTTTGTCGCATTCGACGGATTTAATCTTCCACCGTTCCCGCTTCGAATATAGACGCCGATTTCGATGTTTCTAAGGGAATGGGGAAATAGATATTCAGGGGTTCCCGGGGTTACGATTCGCGCGATACCCGTTCAATATCAATATTTCCGCCGATTATTGTTGAACCGTTGAAACAACGGGCATTAAAAGCGCCATACGCGCCGGATTCTTCGTCGATGATTCAACGTTTAATAATATAGGTGTGCTGGGGAATCGCGAGGGGCACCGGTGTTATATCATTGCGGACGCTCGATTTAATGTAGCACTATATTACGGAATCACAAAAATATCGTAAGCAGGTCTCACTTTCGTCCGAAGCCGTCGAAAAATGTCATCGCCAGATGTTCGAGCATCTCGATCGGGTCGAACGCTCGAGAACGATCGTCCATTTCGAATCTTCCTCGTCTTTCTTTCCCCTATCTCTCGTTTCTTTTTCCTTTCCATTTTTTTTTTTTTATGAGATCATCGTTGTTCTTCAAAGAAGAAAGTTTACCTAGGGACAGTGAAATATCGCGTGTTCTGGCTGTACAACGTCTTTATTTCCGTGCCTTTTTACTCCCCGTTACGTAAGCCCGGAATTATTTCCAACTTTATTTTCTTTCTCGTCTATTTCTCTTGCGTTTCGCTGCTTTTGTGATACTTCCCAAGGCCATCGGATGGTTATAAGACCGCGTGGGCGTCAGCTGGACGATCGTTCGATCATTGGGCACGGGAGTACCACGAACGACACACGGAGTATCTATAAATTTGAATCTAAAATCGTCCACCGCGCTCGAACCGTCCGTCCTCTCGAAATTTTTGATTTACACGCTGTTTCAGTTCGCGTTTCACAAGCTCGATCGCGAGCCACTACGCAGAGAGTCCAGCGATTAGGGCGATCGAACGCCAGTTGGGATTAGTTCGTCACGGTGATTTTTCACGTGTACCAAAGGGAAAACCGGCCCGGCCGCCGTTTGATTTATCGACGCGGCTTTCCAGCGCGAATAATCCACACCCAGAGACAATTTAATGGAGTCTTAAATAGCGTACGTGGTCGAAACGCGTATTTATGACGATGGAATTCAGTTTATTCGCCGTGAAATGTATTTTCCTCTTCGAAATTGCTCGACTCGGTTACGCGGCAAGAGTTATGCAAGAGAATATTGAACCGAATTACAAATTATGTATTTTTGTTCCTGAAAGGCACGGACTGCTGGTGCCTCCGAGGACGGGGTGGCATTAAAAGTGATTCGTAGATCGGGGAATGGCGATCGTAAACTACAGACCCAACAGCTGTCGATGAAAAACAAAATCTAAATTTAAGTTCGACCGATGAGACACATTATGGTGATTCGGACAATAGCCGGTGAGCTTTCGACCTTTCGAAGCCCACGGAATTCCAAATTGCCGATTCGATGGATTTAGAACGGTCGGAATTATCCGCGGCGCAGGCATAAGTAAGTTCTTCGAACTTCCTACGATTCGCATTGTAAGGTTAAACGTCGATAAAATTCGCAATGGTCAGGGTAAGAAAGCAGATGGAATTTCTGTATGAGAATTTATATCCAGTTACACGATTGCACCAAATATTCTGGACTCTTGTCGGTACTCCATGCAGCTGGTATTTTTCTGAAATTGAAACGCAATGTACGTGTAATGATACAAAATAGTCTTGATACAGTGCATTAGTTTTACTTGCAACTTCATTATTTTGGGTGACCAAAATGTTGGTGTTAAGTTATAAAAGTTATAAGTAATAAATGTTATTCGTAAAACAATATGCATGGATATGAAGCACATCTATCACATATTGTTTCAGGAATAATTGTCTTAACGCCAACATTTCAGTCACACCAAAATAATGAAGTTGCAAGTGAAACCAATGCACTGTATCAAGACTTTTTTAGCCCACTGTACATTGTCCCATGTTTTGCACCCGGTTGCAATTGAAATGGATCACCGTTACGCCATAGAATATTTGCAGAAATAAATGCCAACAAATATGCGAGGAATGCAAACAAACTAATTACACATAATACGACTGCCTCGACAATTATTCGATTGAAACGAAGCTTCATTAAAGTTCCTACAGAAGAAATAGGTCAACCATTTCTTGTAGTTACTATGCAATCCAATTTTGCCTTAGTTCATAGAATCTTCACCCTTTTCGAAGACCTTTGCGGCACGACCTTCACAGGGCTGGCTGGACGCGAATTTGGCAGGGTTCTGCTCTAGGGCCGCCTAGATCGATTATTTATCGGGACGGTATGCGCGATGCGTGGGCAGCGGTTGCTCGTGCTCCCGTCGCTTTTCGTCAGCTGGCCGCTTTCCAAACGGCGACACCCTCACACCTACGAATTCCTTTTGCTGAAGCACAAGTATGCGTGGACGCCAGTTTGCTCGTGTAGTGTGCACCACTGTTACGCGTCTCTTACGCGCACCTCGTGTACGAGTTACGTCGTCGCGATTACGTGCTATGTAGCTCGCTCGCACGCCTCGCCGCCTTTTGTACGGGTTCCCTCTTTTCTTCTCTTTTGGTCACATTGCCAAATTTTCTGTCCCTTCTATTTCTCGTTGTTTATTTTTCGTCTTTCCCGTTAACGTCTGAGTGATACGATGCTAATCGTGAATTTTATTATTATGTATTTTATATTTAACACCGAGAGCCTTTCCGTTCAGCGACTTGGAGCCAGACGATTAATTTGTTTGCGAGGATCGCTATCGAAATTGCTATCTTGTTTATTGATAATCTGTTGTGTATAGTATACCTAACAATGTGGATCCACGATTTGACTGAGGAAAGAGGAACGTGTATCTACTTTTTTTGTTTTTTTGAAAATGGTGTGAAATCCTTGAAGTTTCGAGGTACAAGGCCCTTGTTTTATAGGAGGCAAATCCTTGGCGACAGACAGTGTATTCTTGGATCCGAATATCATGTCGAGGAAGTATAATCGTCGAACAAGAAAATGCACAGGATATTAATAGGTTTCCTTTAAAAATAGATCTGTGATGCAGCGGACGCGCGAGCGTGACTGAAACAAATTGAAAAGCCCCTGAGTCTTTTCTAGGATTCGTCAGTCTTTCAATTACTCCACGGAAGCGCTTCCTTTGCTTTCTCCTTCTCTCTCCTTCTTTTTTTCTTTTTCTTATTTGCCCGTTTCCTGCAGCCACTTCCTGAAGAGAAGGACTCTGTGTACATAATCTACGACACAGACACAGAATTGAAAAATGTAGAAACGAAGCCCAGAATATTCGTGCAAAATAGAATACACTCCCGTCGATACGAATAATCAACAAAAACGCTACCCCGCATCGCGAATTCGGCGGCAACGAAGGTGATCGATGATAGTCTCCAAATGGTCCGCCACTTCGTTCAATAGATGCTCACGGAAGATCGATACACAAGTGTCCGAGCAACTCGCGTGTTTCAAGAGTTGGAAATGAGTTGTTGATTATCGAGACAAGCGGTGTGGCGACCTTTATCGAACGTGATCGAGGATAATCTCGCCATCTACCCCTCTCGATTCCTCTTACTTTTTCATACCTTTCTTTCCGTGTAACCAGCTCCCACCCACAGTGTCGCGGACACAGGCGACCGATCTCCTGTTGCTCTTGGCAGCCGTACGCATGGTTTACGTGGTAACAGCTGTGCCCGCACGCACTTTGCTCGCGCAAAACATCGCTAATGGACCGACAGCCTCAACCAAGTCAGCCTCGCTTACGCGTAAATATAGTGACGCGGCCAGATCTCTCTTTCTCTTGTTCTTTCTTGTCTCGTTGTCGTTTTTCAACGCTTTTCATCGCCGTTGTCATCGTGGATCGAATTCACGACAGAGGGAAAGCTCCTCCGATTTGGTTGCCGCGTCGTCGCGGGCATCGAGTTTTTCTGACCACTCTGCAGATTGTGTCGTTGTTCAATCGTTCGCAGATATGGTGTTTGAACGGAGGCGTAGTCTAGGTGGATTCGCTTGGACTAATCAGTCGGTTCGAGGCGTTTCTAGGTGGGATTAGTGCGTCGTTTACTCGATCGGAGCTCTATTCGGGTCACGAGTGAATTTCTTCTCGCGATTTGATGCTCCTTCGGCGGGCAAAGGAGCTGGTGAGTGGAAGCACAGTGGACGAGAATATACACCCTATTCATTGGACAGCTAAGTGCCCGGTGCCTATGTACTTCAAGTACAAAGGGCTATAATACGGTGCTTCTGAGTTGCGTGAGCAGGCATACTGGACAGTGGTTGGGAAAATAAAATTCTAGATCCTGTATTAAAGGTCGTAGAAGTAAACATTCGCCAGGGCGGGGATTAGCGAGAATTCTACTTAATAGTTGCACTATTTATGTGAGTTAAACATTGCAATTGCGATGGAATCAACGATACATGAATAGAGATGTCCTCCCACTTATCATTGACCATCGAAATTCGCGGTGACCCCCCGATCATAGTGCAAACCATCCAGATAGATAGTGATCGGGTGCACTCGTACATACGGCTGCGAGATGTGTGCTGAAGCTAAACATTCCGCGGAGCGTTCACCCTGGCATTGCCGTAAAAATAAACGGATCGCGAACGGTGTGTATCCACCTCGTCCCCGAGGTCTCCGTTTCATTTACGATACCACTGAACCGAACCCGACGTTGCCTCTCTTCCTGCACCCTCTCCTACGATCGAAGACCTTGCACCTGGTCCACCCGAGAGATAAAAGCGATCCTCGGTACGAATGTATCCCAGATAGATGCGTAGCTGTAGCTGGTATCACTGAATTGAACCTCTTGCCATTGGGATTCCATTTCCTCTTCGTCGTCTATTTCATCGAGGTGCCATTTTGCCTCCGCTTAGAGAGGATAACGAGGACAGTTCGTGGATATGGGATAGCGGAGATTTTGTAAGATCACTTCTTGTTCATCCTTTTTTTTTGCCTGTTTTAATGGATTCCTCGACCTTCGTGCACGATTGTAGTTGAGCTTGGAACGTTTTCGAACGGGTCTTACTGTCAGTCGTAAAATTGATTTAGTAGCGCGATGTAAACGACGCGGAATAGTGGATGATGTAAATTGCAGTTTAGCATTATAGTTTAAATTAGGATGATCGTATTCGAGATTCTAAAATGGGCCGCTAGAAGGACGATAAGGAGTTCCGAAAAATTCACGACTGCTCTTTGCTAATCGTCCGTTGCAAAGTGTTTGGTCCTCACTGAACATCCTACAAAGAAAAGAATTCTAAAAAAAAAAGATGTATAAAACAAGTATTACGTCTTCGTCGAAATAAAACGTTTTTGCTTTTATTTCTCGCTCTCTATTTTTCTTTTTTACGAGCCAGCCAAATCGTCTGACCTTCCTGCGTGTCTAGAGATCGGGCATCTTCCGTGAAAACGACAGCGCGGACGAAAGAATATGCTGGCAGAGACGTGCCAAGTGAGTCAGTGAGTTGGATGGTTCACGAAATTAGATCGCGCGGATTATACAGCGGCCGGCTGTTCGCGTTGCTGCATCGCTGTAACCGGCATTGATTCATCGGGCCATCGTGTGCACGCAGATGTTGCCTTTGTACAATGAACTGTAGGCAGTTAGTGTGCCACATAAATCAAAGTTCCGTATGAATTCTTGCGAATTGCGCTCGGAAGCTTTATTTCTAATTCCGACGACGGCGACACCGGTCCATGCGCGTATTTCGTTTTCCCAATGATTTTTTTTCGATCGAAACGTTGCCACGCGGTACTGAATCGTATCTCTCCCTATCTGTGGCTGTCCATTGGATATTAGGAAAATTCTCTTCTGTGGATTCGTTTCTGTGGATGCTGAATTGCGCAGAAATATTTAACGTTTCGCGCCCGAAATTGAAATAAAGTATTAGGATCATTAGATGCGCTTCAGCGTTACAAAATCCCACCTGAGTATTCGTTTGCTCGGCCCGAATTCCAGTAACTCCGCACGATCATCGTAATTCAGCCGCGAGACGTAAGATCAGGTGGCACAACGTACGCTTAATAACACGGATTAGGGAACGCGGTCGAAACAAGGGAATAATGGTGGATGAAAAACGACAATCGGACGAGATATGACGACGCCTGGCATGGAGTTGGCGTCGTGTCTAGGAAGCGAGTCTTCTCTACCGTTGTAGCCCTTAATGAGCCCAACACGTGACTAGTCCAACCTCTTTAACTTTGTTTCTTCTGTCAACTGCTTCTGTCTGCTTTGCGGCAACTTCGTCTTCTGCTTCGTCTTGGTCATCTTCTTCTTCTTCTTCTCTTCCGCTCCACCCGCATCTGCATCGTCGGTCGAAGTATGACCTGGATGGTGCCCAAACGAAATACCATCCTCGTCGCTTCCTTTTTCCCGCGCCATTTTGGAGAACCGACCGTCGCGTTGCTCCAGTTCGTTCGACTGCTGCCGCTACGTTGGTCGGGTAAACAGCTTTGTTCCTGTCAGCGTGGATTAATGAACGACAATCGTTGACGATTCCTAAATCCGGTGGATTCCAAGTACGTAGTTTTCTTTATTTGTCTGAGGTTTGAATAATGATAGAGGAAATTGTACTATAATTATTCGATTGTGCCCGGAGGTTTGAATTCTCTATCAGATATCGACTCGATGCTTCAGTTTTGAAAGCCCTAAATTACGCGCAGAATCGAACTTTTTGTGCAAGGAGTTCAAATACTCCTTGCACGACGCATGATCGATGCAATTGAGATTAAATTGGGGAGCATGCGAAACAGATTCGGACTCGAACATCCATTGCACTTAACTCGTTGATAGACGTAGTTAAAACTCTGGCCAGGTAACCGCGAGTTTTCAACGCGCCAGTATATTCGGCCGGAGACAAAATGCGAACGGTGTCGAACGATCGATAATGGCAGCCGTCGACCAGGAAATGCCTCAGTGTCAATGTTAACGTGCTCTTGTGAAACAAAAGTGGAGTACCGTGGCGCATAGGATCGGGTAAAGGCATCGTACGTCTTTCGAATCTTGCCAGAAGCCTCTCCATTATCCATTTCCTGTCACACCTTTGTGCACGAGCATCGCTGCTGATAGAATTGGCTGGCTTTCGGCCGGGTTCCCGATCACTCGCCCCCACGAGAACCGCATCTGGCCAATTTCGTCGTTAAACACGCATTTATTTATATTTTAAGCGAGACACATTGGAACTTGTTTACACCTTCGAAAGTACCTTAGCTCGTTCGTTGGAAATATTTTGCTGATAGATCAAAGCAATAGCTGCCTTTTGTAAACCTTTTACACCTGCAATACTGCAATACCATTCGCTATGGATCAATTAGTTCGTTGACTACCCCGAAGTACATATATCGTTTAAACGACGGCGGAAATAGACGAGATGATTGAGTTCCTAATGACGCGCGATTCTGGAACTCCGAGAAAATTGGAAGCTGCCGGTGTACTCGAATATTATTACCGCGATGACAACCGTCTCTGCTGTCCATACTAAACAGACTACATACATACGTGCTCGTTTTAGCGACTCCATACCTCCGTTATGTATCAAACCAGGCTCTGACCGTGCTCGCGACACCTCCAGGTGCCGAATGGTGAAAGACAGGGCAGATTATTAACGACTTCAATGTAGCTTGTAGCGGTGCGTATCGAAATCGGGCATTCATGCTCATTAGAGGAGTCATAACATGGCTACAATAGTTTCAACGCTGTTATTTACCCCGGTATCCGTTCTGCCAAACTTCGTTTCACTGATAATTCGTACGCATTTAATATCTGTTTGTTGCAAGAGGAGGCTGCAGTTGGCTCTCGGTAACATTGTTGCCGCCGAGCATGAATTACGAAAGCTGTCTACGACGAACCGGGACATTATAAGCTCGTTAATTATTTGCGATTCTATTTCAGTAAAGGCAAACAACGTTCTCTTGCCGGGTCGAGAAGAATTTTTGTTTACAAGGCACAATTTGGTAATTTATTAACTTCGTCCCGCGACCAGTTTGAATTCTTCCTAGCCCAAAATTTGCTACCTTCGGGGAACATAAAATTCCATATTCCATATTATTCCACAAAACTTCATGAAAGAGTTTCTCTAAAATTTTCAATTTAACACGGAGAAATTCTGCTCGAAAAAGTATCGTATCGCGAATAGATTGATCAAGGAAGCGGGAATCGTGGCGGGGTTATAATCGAGAAACGCGAGAGTGATCAGGTGAGTATCGTCGGATTGATATCTCGTTGTCTCCCGTCGGTCGGAGTCGACGGAAATAAGCGGTGGCGTACGCACGTTAGCGGACGAAAATACGAGATTCGGTATCGTTTATCACAGTAGCGTAACGTGCTGCTAGACATAATTATGAAACGGAGGACTGCGAACGATCGCGATTTTCCCGGCAATTTATAATATAGATACGCCTGTAAATGTCAGCGAACGCGTCGCAACGAACGTTCCGCGAAACACGAAACGCGTCCGTCTCAGCGTCTCGCAATCGTCGCCATAATTCTGTCCGTCATCGTTCCGCCGTTTTTACGATACACTGTCGTCTCTGCCCGAACATCTGCCAAAATCGGCCAAGTATCCGGGCACTCGGGGAATTCGAGGAACTCAGCCCTTCAGGTACGACCGAGCTTGCATGGTTGCACAGCTCTGCCACTGGAGAATTAACTGCTGTACACCTGTCTATCCGTCCACGAATTAATTCGAAACGACAGAATATAATCTCGTACCAAGCGCGCTGATTGCGCTATAAAATATTTCGTTGATTTTTGTAACAGGTGTGCAAATGCTTACAATACCATTTCAATTTCGATCAGCCTCTCGCACGACAGCCTTCGCGAAAAGTCGCTTATTTAAAGCATATCAAAGTTGTGGCACATAGCACCGAAATGATTAGGAACGACATTCACAGTTGCACTCGGAGAAGAAGAATATCGTCGTTAGTGTCGCAATTGGTCGTGTTTTTATCAGCTTGCCCACCTACGACTGTCCGACTCGCTCGAGATCCCATGAAAAACGGCAAATTGTTTCGGAGCCAGTGGTAACTCGGTCGCGGGTGCGTGATTAATGCGTGGCCGCTTATTCAATTTCACGCACGGACCGCGCATTATTAATCAGTCGCATAATGCAAACTGTGGACTGTGCGTGGCGATGCTGCGAACGGCCGTGCTTGCCGTTGTCCACCGGCGCGACGGGCATCGAAGCCTAAGTTCGCTACTAAAATTACGAACGGCGACAGCTTAATGTCCCGAATTTGTCACAATCCGGTGTATAGCGCCGTTTAATCAGATAGAATACTAGTTACCGCGAGTGGGTGACATTTTTCCTGGCCCGATGCCGTTACTTGCCGCCATTGTGCGCCGATTATTAAACGGATCCTCAAGGCGGCCTGCAAATCGTGGCGTCGGGCACGTAGTTGGGCTGGACCGGGGCACTCTGTATTCGTTAAGTGGCGCTTGGTGCTTTTGGGAAATGTGAACGTTAAGTCCGTGTGGAAGGCGGGATTACTGTGTCTGCCGAGCAGTTGATCGCCAATTAATTTCTAATTAATAGACAGAATGACCAGAATTGTTATGGCGTTTTCTAGCGTGTAGGTAATTACAACGATGCTTTTCACTATTTCCATAGAGCAAGTCTATTCGAGGAAGTATTTCTAGCAGCCTTCTTTCCTTACGCTCGGCCTTGCAGCAACATCCAACGTTCTCGAGCAGTTACGCGTTTCGCGGACCACCAATGAACGACGTTCTCTATCCTAGAATAGAATTAATTCATCGTTTCTGCCATGGCATATAGAGCCGTGGAATGAGCTGGCCGGGCGGGTAAACAGAGCCGGTGCATTTACAGCTTGGTCGGACGTCACGGGGTTTCGAGTAATCGCGAGGAAACGCGACCATTCGACATTTCACCCACGCGATACCGCGGGATGTGCCAGAATGAATTTTCGCGGGAAAATAGTTCGCACGTGATACAGCACCGCGATCAACCGGCTGTTCAGTTATTTCTGTTTTGTCTCCCGCGCCTACGATCGGGGAAAGTTCGATATTGACGATACGGTGTTCGACTTCGAGACAAGAATTTCAAACACCTGGGAGCGAGCGGAATTTAAACGCGTGCAATTTTAATGCTGTTCTGCAAGAACCAATGATGCGTAAAGCAGCAACGAATACAATCGGCAATTGTTTCCTTGCACTTCAATTTTCGAAACTCATTTTCCTTCGAAGCTTCTTGCAGCTTCGCAATCTATCTCGCGAAGCTAGACGAAACAGAGTTCGGAATTAATTCGCGGCTTTAGCTAGGATAACCACGAAACGTTTCGCCGAGCTTGCATTTCAGCTTCGTAAGGCTATCGGTCGGCTGGGAGCCCTCGAAAACCTCGAGCTGGGCTAGACCGGCCTGTTCTTGCATTACGGATATTTCCGTCCGTAGTATTAGACGGTATAAAGGCAGAACAGCTCCCCTCTGCCATTCCCGGCATGGCCAGACGTTGGCAGACGCTATGTAAAACGCTCCACCGAACCTTTCTGCCCCTTTTTTGCCTTTAAACGTCGCCGAGTACCGCCTCTCTTTCGTCACCCGACGTATATGGCTTCCGCTGGCGCTCTAAATCTCGCTCACCACGTTCCCTCGCCGCGACCTTTCCCCCTTTTTGCCCCATTTTATTTTGCATTATTTTATTGCTCGACGATGCGTCCGCCAGATACGGGGGAATCGGCTTTAATGAACTTCAATCCGTAGGAGAAGGAAGATTTGCCTGAACGTTTACGATCAGCGATACCTGTTTGATCTTCCCCTTTGAGAAGCTTATTCGCGTGGCGGTCCGGTTTCGAACGCTGCCACGGTGCAGCCGTGTAAGACGAACTGGATAGGAAGCAAAGGAGGATTAGAAGCTTGAAAGATCCGTGTCGTGGATCGTGGAAGAGACACGAGATGGGATGTCTATATTAAGTTTATCTCGACGGCGAATAACAAGTTGTTTACGCGACTGAAACGGTGTAATTTCCAGTGTGAGACCTTCGAGGTATATTAAGATACATATCATGCTGGATATCGAGCATTTCCTTATAAAATCGTGCTAGAATAAATCATTAATCGATCGAGGGATTGAGGTATGCGTCGTTGCGTCGATTACAGAAATGCGACTGGTCGGACTCCCTCGATTCTCCTATATTTTCTTGAAACGTTAATTCGTGTGAATTTCTCGTTACTGCCTTACGTGTAGCTAATCTCACAGTATGAAAAATATATAAAAATCGAACGGCAAGTGTAGCAGCTGCAAGCGATTGCATTCGTTTCAGATAATCATCGAGTATCAAATGAAATGCATACACAACAATAAATACATTTCTCACGAATTTTCTATCTGCAGAATCTTGTAGTTAATTCCACAAAAAAAATGAAAAATCGTAATCCTAATAGAAAACTGCTGTCGGAGAAAAGTTCTTTTATTTCACTGCCCGTCCGAGGAGGCTCACAACATATTCCCCTTCAGTCGTTCCAGGATTAAAGCATCATGATATGCATAACACGATACTTTGATCCCATGCCACCACCGAAATTAAGATCACGGAAACTCAGGGAGACACGATAGTGTCATTATGCGGCCGTAACTGTTATCATCTCCCTTCTTTCTGTAATATTTTGTTAGCGATACCGCTGTCAATATTCGATAACAATCTATTGGCGGAATAGCGTGTGACGCACTTGTCCCGGCCGCGTTATCAAGTATGGAATTATTTATGATAACCATTCCAGGGCGAAGGAATTTCGTTAAGCGTTCGATATCGTTCGACGGTCGAGCGTGTCGTTAGTGGCCTATTGGGCGTTATATGGCGATCATTTCGCCGGACGTTTTCCTGGAAGGTGCAAACTCACGCGGATTGCATTCGGCTCCTAAACCTGTTCCGGGCAGCGCAGTTAAGACGTTAAAGCTCCGTTTCTTGCCGCGAAGATACTCGATCGGGGCGTATGGTCGCGCGAAATCTTGTAATATTCGTTCGGATTCACGTGATCGTGTGCACAGCATACGTAAGAGGCAGCTTTTAATGAGCACGTTGTGAATGATCAAAGGGACTCCCTTTTTTTTCTCCTCGCTTTTTCTCAATCCCTTGTGCAACCGAGAGGATTACACGGAATAATCGAAACGGACCGGCCGGTTTCGAGGACTTAATAATTTATTAAGTGCACGCCCGGTCGTGACAGGGATACAAAGTTCAGCAAGGAATCGTTTATGGGACCGGAATTTCAAAGAATCGAAAATGATCGTAGGCTTTTTATATTTAGCGTAGGGATATGGTGGAAAGTTAGTATATTAGTACTTACACGTACACTGATGTTGATCGACTTTTATTGCTGTTGTAATTGCTATTTAAATTGACCACGGTATTGAAGAAAAGAAAATGCAGAAGCATCTATATTACAATAACTGGCCCAATCGTTCGGCTGGATCGTCGTTGCATTTAAGACTTTAATCATTGATAAATTCAAGGAGACTGAAAGCACGATTCCAGCGAAAGAAAATATTGATCAATCCGCATACAGACGAGCGGTGGTCATCGAGAATCCAGCACGCTGTCGTTCCGAAGACAGGTCGGCCATAAAGTTAACGACCACGATCATCGATGCAGCTGACATTTACAATTGCGTTTTTTTCGAACGGTCGACACAGTCTGCCAACGATAAAACGCATTACCGAGCGTCGTGGCGACGCGGCACAACGACAGGGGGCGAGAAAGTGTGTATTTCTCAAACTCAAAGGGACAAGGAACTGTTAGGTGTTCGGTAATCGTTTCTCCCAGCGTTTCTTCTGGCTCGCCAGTCATTTTCCCCGGAGACGCGCAATCTTGGTCGCGAATTTTAACGAATCCACACACTCGATCCTTTATCGGAATCACCGGTAACTTGGTGCCCGTTCCAGGGGTACTCCGAGGAACGACTTCTCGAGAAATTAATATTTACCCTTTCTCGCGGACCGACGATCGCCTGCGTTTTTATCGACCCTCGAGTATGCACTGCTGCCGGGTATCTCGGCTAATAATTGCCCTCAGCGCTTTTCACACGAATAATTGGCGAATCGCGGCGGAATGCCATCTGATTCAGTCGTCGATAATATTTAATACTTCACATCTTTTTCAAAGCAACAATTATTTCTTTTGGAATATGACTATGTTCGTCGTCTTTCACAAATGATTTGTCTCTCGTCTTAACAACTCTCGATCAATTTTCCCCGCTTAATTCTAGAAAAATCGTGCTGCCCTACGTCTGAATTAAACCGGTTACGCATTTGTATAAGCAAAGGGGGTTTAATTTATTTTTCATTCGAAATGAAGTTCGCAAAGCTATACATACTTCTAATCCATCATTATTTGCTTACTCGCTGTTTTCGTTTCTTCCCCCCTCCCCCGAAATCTTGTGAATCTATCTGTTGTGTGAAGCAAGCCTTGTCCACGCCCATTTTGCGGTGGAAGATGAAGCGGGGTGAAAAAGGGAGAGACGATCGGTCTTCCCGTATGCAAATGTTGCGTCGATAGAAAGAGGTGGTGCCTCGTAATCACCGCTGGCCCTCCAGACAGACGCTTTTTGGTGGAAGGTGTAAACGACTTTACTGGATACTTAAACTCGTTTCAGATCGATGTGCAAACGACCCAAGCACCAGCCAGTTAAGACATTATCTTGACGGGGCTTTGCAAAAAAAAATTCACGGTTACGAAACAAGCGCCGCCACGTACGCTCGTCCCCCGTTTTATCGATCGCCACGGCCGTTCCTCTTATCGTGTGCCCTTTGGCAAATTGAATTTTGCGCTCGTAATTCAACATCCAGGACGGTTGAAAAGAAGAGAAAATGGAAATTGCCGTTGCAAACATAATACTCGGTCTATAGGAGCAGGAACGACTTCAACGCTTTTATTCTTTCTACGCGTACATATTTCAACACTTTAAACGATTCATCTTCGTTTGTGTTGCGAATTCAATTCTGTTTTGACTTCAAGAGCCGTAATTTGTGGCGTATCTATGCGGTAGATCCAGGTTGGATTTGTTTTATAGGCGATACGTCTGGGGGCTATTTTAATCGACGGAACCAGTAATCTGGATTAATGAGTAGCTCACAGAAAGATTCGGGATTTGTTATCTGGTAGATAGTGGTGGTGAATGGGAACCGTGCCCTCGAGGCAATCTAAAACTCGTTGCAGCCTTTTCTCCCAAATCTAATTTGCATTCAATATTGTGTCGTATAATGGCATTCTTCGACTTCAAGCCAATCGTACCGTTTCGCAACGGCGAGCATTAAAATTGTAAATACTCTGGGCGCGCATATTAATACAATTATTATAAACTTTCGTTAAATAAAATGTGTCTCGTGCAACGATCGTAGTGTTCTAAAGTAAACGCCTGTGTATATTTTCGCTAGAATGCTAGCCGCCATTTCTGAAATCAGGCAAACAGTGGGATAAAAGCGAACGACAAAAAGGAGCAGTAAAATAAAAGAGACGGCATAACTTCGCCGGTTAAGAAAGATCTTTGAAATAGATCGAACAAATCGTACGCAAAGTGCTATATATACGCGCATCCCGTCGACATAAATCCGTGGCTTTATGTTTTCCAACGTGACGCTCGGCGCATCCTGCGTTTCCCGCCATTCTCGAGAGCAGGCAAAAACAACGTAGATAGCTTTACGAACATGTCGAGATTTACGTAAGAGGAAATCGCGGTGGGCGTCTATAGAAAATTCCCCTGCATTCGTTTCCGGAGAACCTGCGTAACTTCGGCGAACGAATAACTTCGGGCGATACTCGAAGTGCCGTCGAATCCTAAACGTGCGACTTCATCGGAACACCAGTCGACGAGAGGACGGTCGAATATAAAAAGATCGATCCTGTGCAGTGCGAAATTATATCTCACATATGTTTCTCTTATCGCGAATCGTGCAAACCCGCACATCGTTATGTCACTGTCCCACGTTTAAAAGAAACAAAGCCCCCTTGCTGTATACGCGTCCACGCGAAATATTTAAAGCGTTATTCCACGTGTCTCTCTGTGTGCGCGTGTGTGTATCTGGGTGCGAATCAGTTTTACGATCCGGATCATTGTTGGCAGAGACCGATCGCTAAATATAAGCGAACGACGAACCAAGAAGTGCACGTCCGTAAAACGCGAGACAGATATTAAAACTAGAAACCAGAGCCGAATGATGTATTACTGCGAGGGTCGAAGTGCCAACCGACCTCATCCGCCCTCTTGTCGGCTGGCACCGCTCCACATTTTCTAGAATGACTCACGATAAGCAGGTCGAGCATTCGGTCTGTCCCGGTGTCTGTCGATGATTGTAGCACCACGCGACCAGATTTCTTTTTTCCCGCCCCGAGAAATTCGCGTGCGTCGCCCGAAGGTAGAATGGGGGGCATATCAGTCGATGACTCGCGGCCCGAATTTCGTGGAACTAGAGGCTGCGAATGTGACCTAGTGCGATCACTTCAGAACGTTGCGGTGAACGTAAACCACGGCGAACGCTTGGTAGACAGTGTTCGGTGCCAATTGGGAAAATTGTGGAGACGAGCTGGCGGTTACTTGGAACGGTAATTACCATTGTTGACCAGAGTCAGCTGGCTTACAGTATCCAGAGATAAGAAGTTCGTTATCCCCAGGGAGTGATTATAGTGAATACAGTTTTATCTAGAAGACATTCAATCTCATTGTTGGCGGTACCCGAGCGACGAGTCGAGGTTCCCAATTTTTCTTCTCAAAATTAACGCGAGTCTTTCTCGGTCACCGAAAATTGAATGTAAAGGGAACATTAAAAACGCCGCGAAGTGGGGCGCTTCGGAGAAGATGCCGCATTAATCCCTCCCTCGAACTGGTTATACTTGGCGCCGGTAATTCCAAACCGGCGTAACATCGATCATATAATAAAAATGTCGCTCTGAGTGCTTGCCTTCATTAAGCGTCGCCCGAACGACCCTGTGCATCTCGCTCTTTTCGCGAAAGCGATTCGACAAAATTCCAGGGGATGCTCGTCCGAAGCTGTGAGTTTTCAGCGACGCGTGTATCGGCGGATAAAGAAATCGTCGAACCGAGCCAGTTCCGTTTCTTTCGCGGCACCTGCTTTCCATAATTCTTCGGGGCGAATCGGCTCGTGTCGCTTTCGATTAATCAACGTCCCTCCCCTGCCGTCGCGGTTTCGCGTAATCACCGACAGACGGGTCCAGTAAAGCACCCTAACGAGAGAGTGGTCCGCGAGGGTAAAGAAAAAATTTCGTCGCAGAATTATCGCCACGAAATCACTTCCCCTCTGCAATAACGCGATTCGCGTGGGCGTGAAGTTCCCCTATCGCGCGAAACGACTCGCTTCGATTCGCTGCTGGCCCGCTATTTTCCTGTATCAAATTCTGCGATCGCGCACGATGGCAGAAAACGGGACACGGCTGCGAGGATGAGCTGTCGGGGAAAAAGAAAGACAACAATGCGGACGGCTGCGAACATATCGCGACAAAACGTCTCTGGTGAAAACGAGGACTTTGGGTAAATTTTCTGTGTTTATGCGGGGAACTGCCGATGATAATTCCTGTCGTGGAACTCGATTTTCACAGCTGTAGCGATATTCTTTTACTTTTCAAGCGCGACATGAAATAGGTAAATTTGGAAATTTCTTTTTAAATAGGAATAAATGATATAGTGATTGGCCATTTAAGGAAAATGGTCACACATGCGTTCAATAATAAATAGTAATTCAGCAAAGTTGGAAATGTAATGAAAAAGGATTGGTGAATCAACTCAGTTTCAGTGTTATTGTAGCTAAGCCCTAGAACTAGCAGTATTTGCATTTACGTTCTGTTCGATAGTGTAGCAGGCCACTGTTATCATGTCACCGATGATAAGCAATTATAGCTAAACCTCGGCTATTTGTAAGAGAAAAAGAAATCCACCGTTCTTTTCCTGCCCACCCAACAAAATAGTATCGCTCAAAAAAAAAATAGAACGGCAAATCTATAAATAAAATGGCAGCTTCCTAAGAAGCAATTGTATAAATTTGCTGACGAAATACGCGTTATGGGAAAGGAGCACGTTATTCGCCGCTCGTTTGCGACCAAGCCACGTGGAATGGAAATCTTTATGTCAGCGGGTCGACGCGCTTGGTCGTGGCAATATAAAAATATATTAAAGTGCAGATGTAAAGATCGCGGGTAACCGGTGCTCTGAAATGTTTGCGCGAGCTCTCGCTCTCCTCGCCTTCCTTTTTGCCCTCGCCTCTCATTTTCCTTCTTCATCGGAACAGACTTACGCGCGAGCATAATCCTCCGACGAATTCCACGTGTCCGCCTGCGAAGATGAGATCACGTTTCAGGATCACGGGGAATCAGAAAATCCAACGATTCGAATACCTTCGCGAACGTTAGCATCTTGATACGGAATAGCGGTGTCAGTGATGAGAGCGATTGGCGTAAACATTTATCAACGTTTCGAAAGCAGATACTGTACTTCTAACTTGATTGGGTTAACGTTGAGAAGTAAAAACAACATATATTAATTTTGTTGCAAAGTATGCAAGATATTGTTAGACGTTTGTTACCAATTTCTCCCCCTGTACAATTGCAGGATTGGCTTTGCAAATAAATGTTCTTGTTTAACTTATGCAACGTTGTCATGAATACGCGTCAGTGTCTGCATACGTTTTATTCAATGATGAAATAGTATTACAAGTCTTCTTTCAATGAAAACTTCCAGAATCATAATTCTCGCGAACGCGAGGAACATTTCGCTGGTCCAATCATTTTTCTCCCGCGTTCCGTCGACTTTCTCTCGCTCGATGGCAGAAAAAGTTGTGCAAGCTCTTCGCAGCGCTGACGTCGTAAAGCTGTCGTCGACTGGTCGGATCCTCCATAACAGAGTTCAGGAGGACGCAGTTCCTGGCCTGCTCACACTCCCCTAACCCCTTTGCTGAACAAGCAAATATTGAATTAAGAAAAGCGCGAAAGGTAAGCAAGCCTGTTTCCACGCGCAGCTCCGTTGATTCGACGATTTATCATTTTCTCCTTTCGCGATTCGCACGATCGGTCCTCGCACTCTCCGAGGGCTCTCGTTTCTTTAAATTCTGTACGCTTTCGATATTAGATTCGTCGACGACATTCGACTGGAGCAATTTTCAAATCGATGACCTGAAATTTCTGGTGGAGACAGATCCCAGACATTAGCGTCCGGTTTATAGCACGCCTGAAGCATTCGTTTTGATGTCTAAACGTTTTAGAGTCGAGAAGGAGGGTCGAGTTCGCGGAGTTAGGGTTCGTGACCACTGTATATTTTGCGCTGCACTGCGGGGTTGCAGAGCTCTATTTCGGTTTCATTGTTCATTCATTTCGGTGTACTTCCTCCTACCACGCCATTGTGGATATTACGTCTACGGAAAAAATACGAGGAACAAAATAAAGAAAAGAAACAGTCGACCATCTGGATGAAATTTTCGTCCGGGAACGACGTCAGAGAAAAGTTGAAAATGGACAACGTTCTTCCGTTAAAGGGTGTCGGGAAGGTCTACGCAGAGAAAGAGGATGAAAGGTACGGTGGCACCGAAGGAGTATATAGACGGTTGGTAAGCATGTGCTTGCTCCAACCTCCCCTTTCTCTCCACCTTTCTCGATCCGCCTCTGGCAAGCCCGTTAGGCTAACTTGGGAGTTCTATTTGCGTCTTGACTTCTTACGTCCTGCCCTCTCCAACCCCCCACCCTGTCCGTTTCCCTCTTCAACATCCCCCCCGGGTAGAGGCTCCCGTCTATCTAGCAACGGCCGGTCAGCAACGCGGTCAAACCTAATCCGAATTACCGATGCTAGCGCGTGGAAAGCTTGGAAGGATTCCCGAACTTTCTGCCTCTCTGTTTTCCGGTTCGAGACGCGATAACTGATGGTCCCGTAGGTAGGCGAGCAAAGCCAGTATCGTTTCTTTCCTCTTAGGGGGTGCAAGGGATGCAAGGGATACCGAGTGGTCCGAGGGGATGGAGAATATTGCGAATGGGAGGTGAAATATGTATCGAGTTTTGAGGAGCGCAGCGCAATGGACTACCTAGGTGACCTGATTGATTGAGATCGTAGTCTAGATTGGTTCAAGTATGGGGCCTCAGGTTGGGTTTGGCGGTTTTATTATTTTTTGGGTATCCTGCAGAGTATCTGTCGAGTATGTTACAACGCGTTCGAGAAACAGGTGAATAAAGTTTAACGATCTGCTTTGCTCAGTTTGACGGTGAGACCTAAATACCGGCGTTGGATAACATTATTAGTATTAACAATATTATTCGCTGCTTTAAGAATAACCAGCTACCGTTCGTCACTATTTATTGCCGTTCCAGTGTTGCTTATTTTCCCACCTGTCTTACGGTATCAGTGGAGCTGAAATATTGGCAGTAAATGAAATTAATATTATGCCTCTTAGACCCCCCCGTACCTGTGCGTTAAATTTTATTACGACACTACTGCACCGACAATTTTCTGCTATCGCGAGCGTAAACGGAGGAATCTCGCGAACAGGTGACCGGCGTAATAATACATCAACAAACAGCGCGATTAAGATGCAGTCGTGGCTGGCAATAAAAATGCTTGTAACCAGTAGCGCGATTTTATCTGGAAACCACTTATGGGGAGTGTTTCTTGCCGTCTAATAGTGGCGATTATCAGTAGCTCTGCGTGCCAGCCTCGATAATTGCGAGACGAGCTGGCGAACAGCGCCGGTAATGATCTCCGTAACGGTGAGCACGCTCGAGGATCTGACGTTCGATTACGGCGACTGGTCTCTATGCGTTGGTAGTTAATATGAACGGAGTAACGAGGGGAGCTATGAAGAACTTTAGGTGGTAAGTTATAAGCCGATTAGATTGTTGGTAAAGGCGGGCAATCTTCTTATGCTAGTGCTCGTGCTGCAGAATTTAGTACCGGAGGAGGAGACAGTCAACTTCGGAGGACTTATTAGATTACGTTTTGATCGTGCGGGCAAATCGAACTGCGGGGTAAACTTATGGGTATTGCAGAGGGAATAAATCTTAGCGACAAGTGAAGAAACATACCTATTGTCCGTGCAACAGATTTACCTTGCGGAATAAATTATTGGAAGGACGAAATATTTTCAGCTAACTGATTTTAAATGCTAAACTTCCTACTTGTAGTAGGATTATTGACAATAAGAACGTGGCTATACGTATTATATTATCTGTTTCCCCAAAAACATGTGTTTAGACATTTCTATATCGCCACCGTTGTTCCAACAAACGAACACCGATATTATTAACAGGGATTTCGAGGGAAAAACAGACTGGTGGGTCGATAAATCGAGGTTTCGCCGGCGTTAAAGACTTGGTACACGCAGTACAAGTCGATTTCCGTCAGCCGGTTTCGTTCTCGGGGACATTGGCAGCCGTCGCGTTATTATTTTAACGTGAACATTCTGGCGATCTTCACCAAGATAAACAACAATGCTTATGCAACGACCGCGTAATACCCGTGCCCCAAGGATACCGCTCGGCTACGCCCCGAAATTCCGTAGCCGTACATTTTATGCGCCCGTTCCGTCGCGAGATCGCCATCCACGCGAGCCGCGACACGATTTTGCCCTGATTGGTCGATGTATTCAATTTTCCTTTGTCCTCTTTCTGTTTCAGGTAAGAGAACTACCCGTGCTTTATTCGCGTCCAGTGGTCTCCTAGCTTACCGGTAAGGTAGCCGATTTTTCGTGTGGCTTTTTCAACGCTGAAACCGATTTCTTTACATACTACTGCCGTGGGTCTTCCTTTTCTGGAATATATTTTTTTTAAATACACAGATCATATGAAATACGCGTTTGGTGCATTTTTTTTAGAAGAGTTACGAATTTCCCGCAATATAGTGGAGATGGATGGACGGTAGAAATGATGTAGAAAATTGCCAAACAAATTACCAATTTAGATACCGTAAATATTAAAGAAAATAGACCTCACTTAGGCTTGCGCATTCCGATCGAGCGTGCATACCGTTTTCCTCCGCGAGCTCTGTCAGAGTTAGAAGAGCGCGAAAACCATCCAAGTTGATGTCGAATTAGAGAAAGGCGCATCCTTGGCTGTGGTTGAGATGTCGGGCGCGGCAGAAAACCGCAAGGCGGTCGAGGGAGGAATGTCTTGAAAATTGACGCGATCCTGCCGAAGGTCCTTGAGCGTGGAATAGAGAAAACCGCGACGACCCTATAATCGTTGCTCTAGGAATGTTAATCCTATCGTATCCTCGGGGACTGGGTAAGAAATTAACAATCGGAGTCGATTGAGAAATGTCACTGGCGCGCTTCTAATCGCCTGTCTCATTGGTTGCTTAAGCTATCAGGTGGCTGATTGTTCTCTATATCTCACTTTGGATTTGTTTCTAATGCTGTAGCCAGACACTAATATCTTACGAGACAATAACGGATGACAATCGATACCTTTTCCGCGTTTTCTTGTTATCAACGTCGAACAGAGAATCGCGAGCAAAGATACGGTAGAAACAAGTCTGTGTCGTTTTTATTTTCGTGCGCCGAGAGGGAGAGACTGTGGACGGGGACACTCTCCAGTAGCTATTAACCGGTAACTAGCGCCCCTAAATTCGTGCGACACTTTCTATTTTCGTACACGTTACGAGCACAGAGCTCGCTGACAACTGCACGAAGCGTCGCCTCGTTTAAGTGCGGTCACGTGGGCGGAAGGGCCGTCGCGTGTCGCTCTAGGAGGCGAAGAATCATGATAAAGGAAACGAGTTTCCGTGTTGATAGGTTTTCCACGTACGTGCCTCGAGTGGAATCCGCCGACCCAATTCTTCGCGATGTCAACAAGACCGGTTATTTCCGGGCGAATCTATTCTCGATTGGAAAAAAAGGATTTATTTTAAGTCCAATCTGTTTTCGGTCACGTTTTAAATATTCGACGAAGAGAAAAATTCGAATTCGAGGTTTGCAAGATTTTCTTTTTTATTGTATCGTTGTTCGTTCAAACTTGCTATGGGTAACGACATCGCAGGACGAAAAAAGAAAATCTCCTTTAGAAAAAAGGAGATTTGCATTGCCTTGCGATATTTTGGCTTTCATTGCCAACTATTGTTCTTCTCCGCGATTCAATTTTCTGTCGAGTCTGTCGAATTCTTTGTAAAGGATCAGGTTTTCATTATCCTAGGTTTCGTTGCTTCGCTCCATCCAGTCACTGGCGTTTCGCCGTCTTGCAACGATCCAAGGAAAGTAGAATCGTTGACGCGACGCGTCAAGCGCTGGCACAAATCTCTTCCTTTCTATTCGCGTTTCCGTCGGTCGTTATGCAACCAATCCCCAAACGGGATTTGCACTACCAAACATCCGAGGCATGCTGTCTCTGGTACATTCCTAACACCCGGTATGGGGTCCAGCTTTTAGGCCTGCGTCTCACCAGCCCGCGAACGCGCTTCGTCAAATTCGAGCGGAATACCTTGTCGCGTCCGTCCTAATTGTCCATCTAAAATCGTTACCTGTCTTCTATAATTAACATATGCCGGCGTGGCTTGTGTAAAACTCGTCTGTCTCTTCGTTACGCGTTTGTTTTATCATCGAAACGTATTGAATCGAGAAGAATGGCAACGGCCAAGTTGGTCGACGAGCGTGAAACTTGTCTCTCTTACGTGGATCTGGTTACTTATCAGTTCCGCGCCGCGTTCTTCGCGAAGGACGTATAAATACGTCGAGATCGTCCCTGGACAGCGTTCGTTTAATCATGCACGGACGCTTGTTGGCAGAACTGAGCTTATTAAGCTCTGGCCACGCCTGAACGTTACGGATCAAACGCGGGAACACGGTTTAATAAGGATGGTATTAATACACAGCCTATTTTCTGGCGCGAAATATCATTCTGATGCTTGGTTCCCGGCATTTTGCAATAACGCCTGTATCACGAACGCAGTCGCAGCTTGTTCGGTCAATCTTGTTTCTAAATAAAGGCGCGCCCGACGATCCTAGAGTCTCGAACGTTTAATCCGATTTCGTTTGTCTCGCTGCTCGATTTCGTACCCGACGCTTGCTTCTACTCGTCGGTGGAAATTTAAACTGGCGGCTAGCGAGAAATTGTGCGCTCCGAAAACATTTCACGCATTTACTCGAGATACGCGGGCAAATTCGTAATATTAATTCGTATCATCGGCCCGAGAACCAGATGCAATTTATCGGAATTATCGCTACCACTTGAAAAGCTCAAAGCAATCGCGCGGGCGTGCGAAACGATAGCAGAATCTCGGTTCTAATTTCGCCTTTTAAGCTTTCGACGAGTTCACGCCCGCGTAATCAACTCTCGCTGTACGTGGGGCGAATAAAATCAAGGACCATTCGAACCGGAACGCGACGGAGAAACAAAGGGCGAGCAAGTGAATGGAGAAGCGAGGAGCAAAACAAGCGGTGGAAAAAGATCGTCGAGAGACGGCGGAAAGGTTGTATTACGGGGCTTGCTTGAAATAATGAGCAACGAGGAGTCAGCGAATTTTCGAGAGAGCTCAATCAGCCGGCATAATGCAGCTACACGCACGCAATTAGCCCACCGCCGGAATATTAATTACTCGGCCGGCTAGCGTGCCCTTATCTCATTCCTTAAGCCGATCATTATCTTTCTCTCCTGTTAGAGTCGATTGACATAATTATTAAATGGACATGACAGCAACGATCCGTTCATTGAAATCGAACCACTTTTTCGTTTCGTAATTGAATATTCGATCAACTCGGGAATTCGATGACGCCGTTGAACGTGCGTGAAGTTATTGTTGGTTACGTTTCTTCCATTTTTGCTGTGCTCTTGTTCTGGCAATAAAGATGCTTCTTCTTCTTCTTATTATTATTATTATTAACTAGAATTAGGCGATGGTACTTGAAACGAAGGTAAAGTATGGTACAGTAGAAAAATGTAATTCGTACAATTTAAAGATAACCAATGCTACGAGAGTTTCACAGATGCATCGCGATTTTTTACTGCATACAGCGATAATATTATCGAACCGAAGTTCCTGAAGCCAACGAAAATCATGACCGTCTCGTTGCATCGAAAATTCCTGTCGCTCCTTTCATCGCGTCCAGACGAAGATAAATAAAGTCTGGCATATCCGTGGCTCCTTTTCGATCCTCCGCGCGACGTGAGGACCGTTCAAAGAAATCGAACTCGCGCGGACAGAGGAGGAAACGATGCTCGAAAGAGTCGGACAGAGTCGGTCGGGGATGCAACAATGCGCCTAATGAACCCCGCCCGGCTTATTACCTGCGTATCTCACGGGCCGTTGCTCGTCTCTTGCCTGCTCGGTGTTCATTGTTCGATCCGTGGGGAGGTTCGAGTAAAGTTCGGCACGGCGAACCAGCCGTGACCGGTAATAATCGCGCTAACGAGCGGCTCTCGCGAATTCGTCGACGAAAACCGCGACGGACGTTTGCCGCCGAAACTAACGTCGAGCGTTGCCTCACCGAACCGGCCGATGACTTTCGCGATTCGGTCGCGCTTTTAGAATTGCCCCACCGCAAATTGCTTTATAATTGTTAGAAAGCCGTGATTTATCGGCCGTACGAGTAACTGGAGGCTGCAGGCGAGCGTGAGACCTCGAGCACCGTTCGCGGATGACTTCTGGAGTATTTTGTGTCAAATGTCGGCGGATAATAAAACAGAAGAGCGAACTGTTTGAAATGTGTCCTCCGAATGCGAAGTACATGTAGAATATATTTCGTCCGCCTCGGATTTTAAAACGGCCGTACATTTTCTGCCTTCGTGAATTAATTTTCTCCCGTTCATTTTTACTTTCTGATAAATACCCGATGATTTTCTATCGCGATAGCCGACGGCAATTATCGTTAAAGAAACGAGACGCTCCCGGCAACGGTACCTTCCGTCCCAAGATCTTACGAGGTTATCTGTTTTATAAATTCCAGAGCGAATCTTAACGATCCCCGATGACCCGTCCCGCGGCATACTTTATGCCGATTGTCGAGCGGCTTAGCCTGCACGCAAACGAGGCGAGAAGATTTTTTATTTACCGAGTTACGAAAGACGGCGAGGGAACCCGTTTCGTGGGGTCGATATGAGTTAATGCTTAATTAAGATATTCTTACCGCCTGCGAGCAACGCAAGTAGGCGCATCGATTACGAGCGCACCGAGCAAGCCGCAGATAAATCCTTTAATTATGATTTAATTATTGCTCGCTCTGTACACGATCACCGTCCGCTTGCTAATTCAAATTCGAGACGGTTTACGAACTCCATCCTCCGTACGACGTACTACGTGGTAATTTAATTTTGCTCGGTGCTATCGCTGAATTTACGGGTGGGTTTCTTCTTCTTCTTCGTTGGCGAGCCGAGCATCCATTTTAATTTCGCCCCTGGACACGGAGAGTTTTATTTTGACAACGGCGAGGGACGCTCATTTTCGTAAATTATTAGTTAGCGTTAATAAAGCAGACAGAACTTGCACGGTAAGCATCTTCGAAAACGTGCAGCTGCTATATTTCTGTTACTGCGCGTTTCCAAATGGTCCTTGAAAAATTGCCATCTCGGCGAACGAGATCGACAGTCGTAGGACACTTGAATATAGAATTGAAAAGAGGGTTGATATTTCACAAAATTGAACTACATACATATTCCATTGAATGCAACGCCGAAGGAAGGGACATTTGCTTGCAACATTTGCTTGCACGACGGAAGCAGATGAAACCTCGGCACGTGTTTGACTCGTGCAACGCGTACGCGGAACTGCCAGTGAAGCTAACCCGAATCATTTAGGATGCGCGATGAAGTTACGGCTCCGCTAGGAGTATAATCGTAAAACGTTTCGCGCCTTCGTTTTCGTGCTTGTGCACATATTCGCATACATACGCGCGTGTTTCAGGGCCGGTCTACCCCATACTCCAGGAAATTTCATTCCGACGTACCGAATAAAATATTTCCAATTCTCAACAGTGCCCGAAGTCCCCGGCTAAATTGAAATCACCATCCGAGAGCACTCTATCCTCCGCAAATTCAGAACCCTGCATTATTCATACGCCGTGAACGCCTCGCCGTCCCGCCGTAGGGGCAGCTCCATTCCTAGCAATATTCATAAGAAATATCGTCACCCGCGTCATCCAGGTACCCGTAACAGTAGAACCTTGTAATCTCGCCAGCAATTTCACCCACGGGCGAAACGCGTTCCGCGCAGCCTCCCCCGGCAAACTTATTAGACTCTGAAACGAGCCGTTGTTCCAGCAACGAACGCGAGAATCCGTTTGAAGAGAAATATAAAGTCGGTCGAGGCGGCCCTGATGCGGCTCCGCTTTAACACGGCTCCATTACGCATGCAACCTGCGCGTTATTATGCACCGGTACGAGCTAATAAAATTCTTTCCGCGTTGGCCCTAGCGCGGCTGGCAGGTTAGCGCATGCGGCCGGCCCGTTTCCCGGCTTCTTTATTTCCATGGTCACGCTCGTTCCAGCGGGTTTCCGTCGCCGATTTTTCTCCGCCTCGTTCGCGTGGGCTCGTTTATTCCCCATTATCTTCTTGCCGTGCCCTCGCGCGCGTTTTTCGTCGAATCCCGGCGAGCACTTTTGAAACGAGTTTCTCCTGGATCCGGTACGCGACCGTTCACGTGGGAAAAATAACCGGCCCCGTCGGTCGTATCGTTAAACGTTATTAGAGCGAGGGTGACGATCGATGATCGTCTACAGTGGGCCCGACGATTCCATGCTTTGACGATTCGCAAAGGATGCTTGTCGACGGAGGCGAAGGTGTGCGCAGAGTTTCAATATCGAGACTGATGCTCGTCACGAACGATCGTTTTTGTCAATTTGTCCTCTGGGGCTTTCGTTTATTTGGCGTTTTCATTTTGAAGTTTTGCGATCCGCAGAAAAGTTCGTGTAGCTTCAAGGGTGATCGTGGAGACCGGGCGGGCAAGTAGAAACGTCCCGTGCTGGGCCAGACACCTGCCAATAGCTCTTGAATACATTGATCGCGAGTTTTGTGAGACAGTTTCGTTTGTTACAATTTTTGAGTAATTTTAGCGACGTCGCAATTCGTTCGTCGTCATTGCTCGGGCGAGTTTTTAACAACAATATTGTAACACGTTATTACTGAGCCCTCTTGATAAATCAGTACTATAGAACTGCGCACAAAGCCTTGCAATGAACGGAAACAGAGACCAATTCTCTCACAATTGAATCTCTGACGAACGCAAATCAGGTGCTTTTCATGCGATCCCAGGCAGGAATTAGTTGCACCAGCGAGTGTGTCTGTTTAGACCGTAGCAGCGTTTAATGCGAAAATTTTAGTGTACAATGGCGTGGTCGGCTGATGTTAAAGCCTTGACTCTCGCTCTGATCGGGGGATGCGTTCGTTTTTCTCGTGGCAGCCTGGGTCCTGGGCACAATGGAGCAATTATAACGAGCAGACAAGTACAGGGTAAACGAGGCGTGGTAATGAATTCGGTGTAGAGGCAATAAAAGCGCTCGGTGGCCTGTTCGCTGACCGCTAGCCCTGGTCAAGCCCTGCAGCTTGCATAAATTTCCGCTCCGTCGTCGTAAATGCCAAACAGTTTTAAAGTAACAGAGGTTCATGTTTTATTTTCAGGCCCCGATCAATTGTTAATCCATACCGATGTTATTTAAATCATCTGGCAAAGTGATGGAGCATTTCGTTTCAGCGATTCCGTCAAACTGAGTTGCGAGAAACAATAGTTCCTCTGCTGTCTAACAATTTTTAAATATTTGATGAAGACAATAGACATATCTACTACGAAATTTCGTTCGTTCCTCAGTCAGTCCCCTTTTCTGTCTGGCCACGGCGTGGATAATGTAGAAATCGCAGCTGATATACTGTTACACGCGCGAAAGAATACATCATTCGCATGACTGTTCCCACGAGGGCTGTCCGATTCCACCTTTTTGCCTTGCCACGGATTAAGGGAGCCATTTAATCCATTCATGATTTTGCGAAAGAAAAGGCAGAAATATGTCAGAGGTATTTATTGCATGCGCGGAGAAACGGATCGTGCCCAGGGAAAAGGAAAATACACGCGCAAGACGAGGTTCTTTCGAGCTGCTTCCTCGTTACAAATGGGGTAATTTAGAGCGCAAACAGGCGTGTATTCTTCCAGTCGTTTCTCATCGTTTCATTGCAGCCGTTTAAAAGGCGAGGGGGTAGCCAGATTGTTCGGGACACGCAGCGCTGCTCACACTTCATTCCTGTTTGGTTAATTTATGCGGGAATCGCTGGTGTGATCGTTGAAAGGCGTTTCCTTCCCAAACGTTTTCCCTTCGCTTGACGGAAGCTTACGAACTTTCTAAGTAATCGCGGAAACAATGGTGTCTGGAATAGCGAAAGCGTGGTCGCTACAGCACGAGAACCCTTGATTAACGACGAGATAGAATTTCCGCAACGAACAGGGAAATTAATGTTGGCACATCGGTGGAAAAATACAACACAGCGGTAGGTGTTTGTCGATGAAAATTTTCTTTTGACGTGGATCTGCATGGCACAATTTGTTGCTAGCTTATTCGTTTCATAGAATGGATTTTATTATAGAATTAGAATTCGCGGGGACGGTAGTTGATTCTGCGTATTGGAATTAGTGACGTGAAATTTGTTAGGCAGAATATGTGATCTTTGCAACTGTGTGGTGTACCGCATGTCTGAACTTCTTCATTCAGCCGCCCCGAGTTGCGCATATTAATACACTACTATTCAGACGCGGTTACTCAATGAGTTCTGCGCACCAGATGTGGCCGGCATCAAAGTGCGAACTCGCAATCTATCATAGCAGCTTGAAGTGATTCAGCTTCATTAATTTCGGACGGACAGTGGTCACTGTGATGAACGTGCAGCCGATCGGTCAAGCTTCTCGCTGTCTTCGGCGATGAGAAACGACTGGGTCAGCGTGAAGTTTCATGCATTCAAAGGCTGATCTTTAAAGCGGAAAACATGGACGCAACTCTCTTTTCAATTTTGTGTTTCCTTTCTTCGATACTTGCATTACTGATTGTACACACCCCACTGTTTATTGGAATATTGTAGGAAACATAGCAAAAGTAGGAGATATTAGTACACGAATCGTTTCTATTCAGACATTCCAACGGAACGATCTATAACTTTCAACGCAGGAGGCATACTTCTTTAACTCTGTGATAACAGCAAGGCGATTCGTATCGAGAGCTCCGCGATATCTTCATAGAGTAGAGAAAGAGAAAGAGGGGGGCAAGCCGCGTCGGCGTTATGATTCACGGTAGCCGTAAATCAGTGGCCAAGATCTGCGATCGTTGGTCGCGGATAACGCGAGTAGCTGGATGCGATTTCACGCGCGAGATCGGTCCACCTCGCGAAGAATCCCGCATGGAATGCTGCTTTTCTTTTTGTCCCCGGCTAGCCTCGCCCAGAAACCGGGACACAGTTCATAATTATATCCCGGTACAAGCGAATAGCGAAGAAAGGGAAAGACAATGCAAAAACAATCCTACCATAAAGCAACATCCAAGACAAGAAAAAAAAAATGCCATTCGAACGCGTTACAAATTTGTTCACATCTACCGCAATGCTCGCATTACCCTGTAACTCAAACCCCTATTCAAACCCACCAAAAGTCCCATGAAACACACAGCAAAGTCAACTATACCGCCGTAATAAACGAAGGAAAAAAAATCAGCAGAGCCAGTTGTCCCTGGAAATGCGAGCAGCCGAGAGGATACGCGTCTGGAACGTGGCACTCGGTATCGTTGGTCGCGCCCTCGAGGAATACCTTGGTTGATTCGATGAGCCGTGCACGTGTACCACCGTGCCGCGTGGGCGTAGTGCCGTAACAGCGGGCTGCACGTGACGGTGTTAGAGAGACGGGAGGTCGTAGGCTCGCGGCAAACGGTGGAAACGGTATTAACTCCTGAGGTCGTTTCCCATGGCCCCTTCGCGCGGGTACGTGCATCGTGGTTCATTCGTGCCGCAATTACCGGCTGGAGGGAAATCCGGAGCAGAGATGCCGAGCCAAGAGCTACCGTAGCTTACGCGATTCGTCCCAGTTGAAAATTGTGTACGGCTGATTCGTTTGTAATTACCGCGCTTAGTGGGATCCGAGGTTATGGGGTTACGTATTTATACATTGTATGTACCTACGCAGTTTAGTAGCGAGAGACGTTCGTGAATGCTCCGGGAATTCGATTTATGTAGACCCGGTTTCGAACGAGCCACGCACAGAATTCAGCGCAGAGTAATGAGAAACGTATATTTTTTAACATGCAAGTAATAAAATTGACGCAATGAAAGAGATAGTCAATATAATTGTTGAGTGTACAGGTACTGTAGAATTTCTTTAATCCCCCTTTTCATTGCGACAATCGCTTGTGTTGAGGAGTATGCATTTTTTTGTATTTTTATGTGTGTGCATTTAAATAGTGTACACTTATTACGCCATGCTGGTAAATTGTATAAATTGAAAGCGAAGGAGTACATTTTTATTTAATTTTCTCTGGAAGTTGAGGCAATAGTGGTTCGCTGATCAGCTGAATGAAATTACCGAAACGTGCTTCTTTCTTTTTTTTGCCCCTCTCTGTGGCTCCACGTTTATTATATGTTTTTTAATTCGTTTGTGACTCTTCCGACGCATTAAATTACTCGGCGTGATGCACGTCCGTGACCCGCTTTAATCGAGTGGTAAATAAATTAATTGGAAGTAAACGGTCGCGTATCCTCGTAATATCAAACTCCGTGACAGGATACATGCGAGGGTACGACAAATTTTCACCGCGCGAGAAATCCGTTGTACAATGTTGCAATAAAATTAAAGTTGCAGGTAGGCGACGCGCGGATTTGCGTAATTTAAAAGTCGGATTTCTGAGCCGCTTGCATTCGATATTGCCAGCCGTCCGGGTTTCTCTCGCGAGCCGGAGAAACTGGCCGGGCCCTCGATTAATTTCATGCGGCAGACGAAGTCGATGGTGCTTCGCATTCATGCGATTCACAAAATTGTATGTACAAAATACGGGCAGAACTTTTACCCGATTCCCTTTGGTCACGCTCGCGTGATAACGCGTCACTTGCATTCCTATCTAAGCTTGGCTGAAATATTGTTACGCTTCGTTTCCTTGCCACCTACATAAATTTCTCCAGATGTTTAGAAGTCTCTGGTATGCATTTAAAATGTAACAGCATCAACAGAAACACAGCCGGCACATTATTATTTTAGATACAATATTTTCCAACGCGGTCGACTGTTCGAATTGCCCACCTTCGATAGCCAAGCATTGAATTTTTGCAGACCTTCATTATGCTTCATACGATCACTGATTACCACCCAGAAAACACTTAAACGTACCGCAGGCGAATACACCCCCCTCGGCAAAGGACCATTGCGAATCGTATTGAATCGAAGCATAATCGCGACGTGATCGCGATCCTAGTGTAAATCACAGCCGGCTCGTTTTCGGTGGCCGGTCGATCGTTGCACTTTTCCCCCGGCCGAGGTCCTTTAATTAATTCGACTTTACGACGCTAGTTCGTTCGTAATGCGTGTCGTTATGCAAATGAGGAACAAAGGGGATGATGATGCCAGGCGTATGCGCACGAGGAAGAGGAAACGGCCCGCGGCACGCATTCCATGCAAATCGAAGTAACGAAAAACACATAAAATTACGTAATTGGTAATCATTACGTTGATGTTTATAAATGCAGGCATTCGTGAAATTATACGGGCCGCGTTAAAGGTTCCGGGCGTAGCGTTTAAACTTGCCAATCACTTTAATTAGATGTCACGCGCACGTAAAACGCGCGCACGTAATTACGGTCCGTCGCTCGATTCTTATCGGCGCCGGCATTTTTCATCGTGCGGTCGCTGCCTCTTCTCATGCGCTTTTCCATTCTTGTTAATTTCTCGACCGATCGACGCTCGATAACATGGAAATTGTTATTGGCGTGATCGCATAATACACGAGGCACGGAAACCTTCATATCTCATTCAATCTATACGAACGCGTTTCCTTTATTATTCGAGCTCCATTCAACCGTGTACCATTTTCTCGCGCGCGTTAAAATCGCGTTGCTCTATTCCGATCAACAGAATAATCCCCAGCCGGAATTCAATTTGATGCCGCACGTCACTTACGCACGAGAGCTAAGAATAATTAGTGGAAGATTAATGGCCGCTGGATTAAATTGAATACCAAGACGCTTTTGCTTCGGATTACGGTGTGAATGTTTAAACTCGGTTGCCAACCCCCTTACTTACAGCACGCCGTAATATACAGATAAGTGTATAATGCATATAATTCTAGACACGTAAATGTGTACCCTCGTTCCCATGAAAACACAAACGACATCCATTAAGACTTCGAGCCAACTTCAACAGCTCGTTCGGTCGCCGTTGGTTCCCCGTTTAAACGGATAACTCGTGTTTCCTCGTCGGGAGCAGGTTGCAAATCAAGCGAGTCTACGGTTTCGAAAAGCGTTACGGACAGATAAGAGCGCCGCTCGGCGAAATGGCGTGCGTGGAAAAACGACGCGAGCTATTCGCCTCGTAAATAACGCGTCGCGCAGCATACTCGTTCATCAAATCGACGGCCGCGTAGCGAATCCGTGAAACGTGGAACCTGAAAAACCAGAACGCCGGACGAATATCCCGACTCCATTAATTGAACGTTCCTCCCGTTCCCGGAACGAGGCGCTCGTTAATTTGCACGAGATAAACACCTGGAGATCCACGGAACCGTGCGTCGTGGACGTGTTCGCGCGGGCACGTCTGAGAAGAATGGGGTGCGTTAATGATAGTCGAGTGGACTGGATCGGACGATGTATCGTAGATTTGCCGCTTTTTGAATCGATTGTTTGCGATACTTTTACTTTACGTTTCCTTCAGTGCTATTATTATTGTTATTATTATTCTTGTTATTATTATCCTTGTGTCACTAGAAGTAAAGGATTGGCAAACAAATATTTTTACGTTCTCGATGTTTAATGAGTCCATCGTATTCAACTGTTAAAAACAAGAACTTTTGATCACACGGAACAAAAGCAAAGAGGTTGGTACACGTGCGTCGAATCGCGTTTACTTTGCAAACATGTTGCCTCGAAGAAGAAGAAGCGTCCCGTGTTTCACACTCTTCTGCGTCGATCGCACGATTCGTTCCGTGGAATCGATTGCTCGCAAGTTTTCTTGCCGTTTACGAGGAAAGACCGGGGAGAGTCAGGCATCCCTGGCACGAACGTTTTTCCCTCTCGTTTACCAATTGCCGTGGCTTGTTCGAGGAAATTATCGAACGTCAAGTGACCGCCACACCGGCTAGAAATCAGGGTCAGAGGATCGACGCTGTTTCGATCTTCCTGTCGCTGATTATCGTTTTATCTCGTTGCTCGAAACGATGGAAACGCTTCTATTATTTCGAAGCCTAGGCAGTCGGGATAAAGATAGAAAAGTTTAGTTTGGGGGGAAAAGTGGGGAAGAAAAATATATTAATAGAATTGAAAATATAATTTATAAGATACGTGATTTTAAAATCGTCCACTGTCAATATCTATTGCTCCGCGGTAAAAATATAATTTAGACAAACAGTTGCTTCATTTGCTGTACAAATAATGTAGCGTATTCTCCACTCGGCTCCCTTATTAAATAAATATCTTCCTCCGTATTCGTGTAAATCGGGCCCGGTTTAAAACACAATCGTTGTCGGAAACAACGAAATCGCAATCATCGTGATTTCTTCCCGACGCTATCGTATCGCAATCACCGCGTAATCGGCATAGTTCGGGTTCCAGCCATGGCAGAGTAACAATCGCGTGAAAGCGCGGGCATTACTTTTTATTATGTTTCGTGTTAAACGGCATTGCGTGGCGCATTGTGCCCGACTAAGACGGAACGGGGACTATTAAAATACCAGGTTAATATCTCGGGGACCGGTAACCGGTATACCGGCAGCGATCTGCGTACACACGGCAAGGTGTGTCGCGATATTGCTTCGTTGCATCGTGAAATCGTCGCACGAATCGTAGACCCATAATCGCTCCGTTGAATAGCTACCGTTGCGTAACCGCACCATGGAATACGGGGTGTCTGGAAATTGAGATTGGACGACGAAGAAATAAGTCATAACGAGATGTGGAATTGGTTTGAATGGCTGAGCGAAATTGGAAGTATTGTTGTGCCTTGGAAAAATGACTTTCCTAGAATAGATGGTTCGGTAGAAGTGGCAGACGAATTCAAAATATTGAATTAACGAACTTTTTCCACTTTTACTGACGTTTCTTTTGCCGTAGTTTGTTGCGTCACCTTCGGTTTAAATGCCTCGAGTTCGGGCGACTCGTTCGTGACGATTGGTCATTGAGAAATTGTCGAGTGTTATAGGCGAGCAGTAAAGCGTAATTTATGCGTAATTCGCTCGTGCATCCTCGGTGGACAAAGTGCAATTTTGGCGCCGCACGGTTGAGTCAAAGCTTTAATTCGTCTCGGTGTTTCTTTTTCTTTTGCATCGTATATTGCCCGTCTTTCACTGGCTCGGCCTTGCGATCCTCGGAATCGGAGGTCTCGGTGACAAGTAGCGCGACGAATCGATGATTCGAGTGTACATCAAGTTACACAGTTGCTAACGACGAGAAAAACATTGTTCGACGGTTTTTAGTGCCTTCCAGATCTGGCCAGCAGGCGTTGACTGATGCGTTCTGAAGTTTTGCGCCGAAACGATGAATTAATTTGATTTGGTATTCGAATGAAAAAGCATCGTTCAAACCCTACTCCGAAATCGTTTTATAATCAATACGAGACTTTCTTCCGGCAGACCTATTTAGAATGACCAAAATCGATAAAACACTGTCGGTACTTTAAAATTGCACCAATATTTGAGCCAGTATGTCACGGAAATTTCACAATTCGAACAAGACTTCGCCTCTTTGCCACGGGATTTCTCTCCGCGCCGAAAAGAGATACTAATCTGGAGAACGAAAAGATCTACACATAACGCGAAACGATTTCGCAATGATCGGAACGCTTTCGTGAAACGGCACGGGTCGGGTCGGGATCAGTGATTATGTAATCCTGTAAACAGGATAACTCTCCGGTTAGACACGGCGAGAGGCGAGCATTGACAGGGATCCGATAATATTTGGCGAGATCTCGTAATCGACGAAATTACACGATCATCGCGCGTAGGCGCCGCGCTGGCCAGCGGTCTCCAAACAAACCTTACACGCCACCTATGGCGAGTCCAGTGGATTATTGTTTCAAACAATCGCGATCGCACGAAAGAACAGGGCCAAATGTCTGGCAAATGTTACGGTGATCCACGCGATTACATCATTTCCTTGCCATTGCCATTGCGCCGACTGTTACTGCAATGTGCCATCCACTTCGACTGGTCGAAAACCATAGATCCCATGAGTCGATCGAGAGTGACTTCCTTCCCCTTAAAGGGCATAGCAAAACGCGGGAGATGTGTCGACAAGTTTTTTACTCCGAAAATTGTTTGTACTTATTTTCAGATCTGCCAATTTTCACCTTTTTTTTAAATTGCAATTAAAATGCACGCACTACTCAAACAAGGTCCATAGATTTGCGGTGATGGCGTCGTGACGCCGGACACAACGATTCAGAGGAAATTGACAGAAAATGCACTTATTGTATTAAGTTGTTGCTCGTCGTCGAGAACCGTCTTATCGGCTTATTAACGAGCGCCACGCTTCTTGTACCTGCGACGTTTTAACGATCCTGTAAGAAAGGATGAAATCGTCAATATTTAACACCTCGTCCAATTGAACAAGCCAACGCGCGGAAACGATCTTATCGATCCACTGCTGCGAGCACCGACCCTCGCGATTTCTGGTTCTGTTGATGAGAACGACACCGGAATTAATGTAGCCTAGTCATTGCCGTGCAACGACACGCACGATCGTAGATAAATACAGCGCACAGCGATTATTCGAGCACCATAACACGTATCCTTCGCGACGTTCGCGTTCAAGTTTAGCAGAGCGTTCGATTTACCTTCGCGCGATCGCGACACGATCGACTAGTATTCCTATTCAGCATAGATCTAAAACCACATCCCGGCGATAATATTGCCGGCGATATTTCCCATGCATCGTGGCACCGGCAACGCGTAATTGCGAGTACATAAATCGCGAGAAGATCCACCCGATCCTGGTCGGTGGGCCGCATCGAAATCGCCCAAGGTGGCGTCGTAATAACGCGCGAGGCTTATATTTTAATCTCCGCCGCTGCCTCTCAAAATTATTATCCGGCAATTAAAAAGCCTCGACGCGACCTATCGCGCGAACACACGCGGCCTGGCCTCCCCGTGAGTTAAAACGCAATCACCGCATCTTTATGCATATTCAAATTCCGTAGCGGGTATCCCCGTGTGCGTGACGGTAAGAGACCGGTCGGGATAGAGAGCGGAGGCCTTTAATTTTCCGCCACACCTTCATGGAAGATCCGGATCTCTCCCCGTGGCGGGCTTACGAAATCGAAAATCACCGTCGGTGCCTGTCGCCTGGCTGCTCGATCGAATCCTCTTTGTAATACTGGCGCGGGGATGCCTCCTCCTCTCTTTTTAATAACTATACTTTGCGATTCGTTAAGCTGCTTCGTTACAGTGCGCGTTTAAAAGAGCCATCCTTCCGCGCCCGCGAGAAAGACGGAGACGACGCGAACGTGTCCTGGACGAGCGCGACGGAGACGAGGGAGGATGAAAAAAGGTCGGCTTCACGGCGCGGAAGCTAGTTATCTCCAGGGACGTAATATTCACGGGGGTCTCTGGGAAAGTACTGTACCCATCGGCCACGCTGTCTCTCGCGATTCATCGTTCGACGGATCGATCGTTGCAGCGAGATTTCGGAAAGATCCAGTCGTCCCGGTGGATCCGGCGACCGACTTCGCTCGAAAGGTTTCACCGCTGTCGCGCCGTTACGTGCGACAAAGACGATTTACGATCATATTCCCGGTTAATTATAGCGATTGCCGATTCGTTACGACGTGGGCTATCGCGGCTCTTCTGTCGCTCGCCAGAATGAAGTTGGTCCACTTTGCGACGCCAGCCACTGCGCTTCCAACGTACGCTTCTTAGTCTTCAGTTGTGTTTATTGCGTGCGAATTGGCGCGCTTGGAGCGCAATTCGGCGCAATTTGATTTTAATTGGTAGTTTTTATTCCTCGCCATCGTCGAGCGTTAGCATCTGCCAACATGGGCATGGTTTTCTAATCCTTGTGACATGAAATTAATGTAGGGGTAAAAAATGGCATCGCAAATAATTGTATATTTATTATAATTATTACTTGTCATAAAGTGAACTTACTGTGTTCCAATAATGGCAGATAACCATGTAAGATTTGGATACAAATGTTGTCGTGATTAATGTAATAGTTTTTGCGTAATCGTAGTTCAAAGTCAAATTGCAACTTTCAACCCCGGTCTACTCTATCTACACCGCGAATGGTCTTATTTTGTCTGTCCAGTATCGTACTAATAACAGCATCCTACTTCTCCTACTTAAAATAACGAATATAACATCATACATAATGCATCGTACATATTACAAAAATGCTTCACTCTCAGAGGCGTCCATCCAAAGCGTTTCACCGATTCGGACGAATCGCCGCCAGAATCAAACATATTCAAATGATATCGTCGCCCTCGGCCCGGTCGGTCGTCCCGGTGGCTCTGCATCTCTCCTCCCTAAATTAACGATCACGTCTGAATCGGAGAGAGGCTATCCGGTCAGCTCGTACCTACGTATATATTTATTCCCGTGTAGGGCGATCGTCGCTCATTGGCTCGGGTCCCTCTCGCGAGAGATATCGGCATCGGCGTGCCGGTTTCCACGGGTGTCCAGTATACTTCTTTCTCGCGCACAATAAGATATTTATCGTCCACGTGGATGGAAGTCCGAGGCCGTGGCCCGAGTCCCCCGAAGTCACCATTGTATCTACCGAGAGTGATGTATGGCCGTGGAATTGGTAGGAATTGAAACTTGTTACCGCCGCGAAGAGGAGATACCGGCGAGATTTAAGCCCTGTCCTTGCCGCCGCCGCCGCCGTTCAGATAACAGCCCCCTTTTGCGAGCCCGCAATTGCTGTTCACCGGGAGTACCGGCTGGCTTCGTCGATTCTGAGTCCCCGGCCACGTTGACTCGCCACCGATTTTGTCCTCCGGCCATAATTCGTCCCGATCGATTTCGAGAACTACCCCCGTCGCGTAGCGCCGATTATTATCGTTGCGTTTATTCATCGATAGTGTACGAACCAGTCGTGCACATCTTTTTTTCTATGTCAATTAATATCTGCTCGTTGCTATTGCACTTGGGAAAAAAGTGGAATGGAGACGCATTGGTCATCTGCTTGGCACCGCCATTTGCACTACTGAATATCCTTTCATGGATTTACTCGCGACGACCGCAACGCTGAGAAGCACCGAAATTTCCTTATTGAACCATTTAAGAACAGATCCCGTGTTCACCAGTGAATCGAAAGAGATCGCCGATAGCAACGCTTTCCAGCAGAGTTTAGACGTCGAACGAGTCCGCATCTGGAACAACAAGCGTGTCCCGCCGACGTCCCGGTATGCATCGGGCAAAAACGCGCATCCGGAAGTGGCGGAGAAGATTATCGCGGAATCGATAGGCCGGAGTGCAGGCGAGTAACGATATCGGGCAGCGGCTCGGGATAGATCGGGCTCCGCAAAAGTCGCCGATAAGCGAAACGTGACCGGTTGACAGAGATAATTGCTACGTAAGCCGCTTGATTCCTATCCAAAATCGTTTCTCTCCGTGGCGGAAATAAAATCCGATTGTACGGCGCGCAGCGGAATAGAGGGTGGAAAGGGGATCCTGACAATTTATTAAGACGATCAGCGCCGATAAGCCGGTCCATTCAATGGCCCCGCAGATCCTGCTCGATTTTCTTTTTCACCCGCCTCGATTCCGAGGAGTCGATAACGATTCCCCCGACCCCCCTTCTCCGTTTCTCTGTCTACCTGTTTGCTTCGCGAGGTGGCTCGCGGCATTTCAGGTCGAATTGGAGGAAATTTGTACGACCGGTCGTTGTTATAGATTCGAAACGAGTCGCTTCTCGCATTTTTCTGCTTTTTGTTTATTTTATATTACTTCTATCTTCGTTTCGCTTGGTTCTCGCAGTCTTCGAGGACTACCGCTTTCGAGCATTCGATGCAAATTAATATTGCAATTCGTTTCATGTTTTGCCAGGATAATGGGTTGATAAGTGCTACGGAGTATCGGGCTCATCAGGTTCGACACTGATCCAAAGTTTCAGTCGTTGACTGTCTTTCTGTATTTGCTTTTATGCGTATCTAAAAATTCGACAGAGCGCGTAGCAATATTTTTTATTCCACGACTTTATAGCGCCTGGTTATACGTTCTTTGAAATGGCTTCCGTCCAGCGCAAGGAACTCGAGTAAAAAATTTAATTTCGTTTCGTAGCCAACGAAATAAATATCGAGCGAAGCCGTTCAACGAATGTCACTCCTTTCTGTCTTTCCGTGCTAGAGAAAAACCTAATTGGCCGCTGGTATGTTACGCCATCGTCGTTCCTTTATCTGCGGCAGAATCGCTGTTCCACGATTCGTACGAAAAAGAATTCAACGGATCGAGCTCCTTTCAGCTCGTTACGAAAGTCGAACAACCCATTCGTTGCTAATTTAAATAATAATTTACACGAATCAACTTCAGGCCCAGACACTCTGGTGGGCGTGACGAGACGATAATAAACAGCCACGTAAAAATCCCAGTCTCTAATCCGATTATCGTAGCGGTTGTATGTGTTTCGAGAATAATCGGAATATGTAGAAGTCGAAACACAACTCGTGTAAAAATTCCTGCGCGATGTAAACCTACCGTAGGAATTTTCCTTGAATACTTGGAATCTCCCTCGCTCGGCCATTTATTTTACTAAGCAATTAAGCAAATGGCTTTATGGTTTTACTTGCGGGTATTTTTAGCTCGCCTGTTTAATTAAAAAAAAAGAAGTGTATTAAAGGACCAGCATTATTCATGAAAACGTATATTTACATTTCATCTGGATGCTGTCAAAACACAATATTGCGTTGCGCCGGGGAAAAATATCAACATATTTCGCAAAGAAATTACGTAAATCCATTAAGAACGGCAATCTGCATACGTTCACAAAAGTTCCAACTCCTGTCGAGCACCGATGATCGTAAATATCACAATACTATGCGCGCCCAAGTTATACATATATCATACTTCCGAATCTCTCCCGGAGAAAATAGAGAGAGAAGAAGACGTCCAAAAAAACCGTGTCACCGTTCGTTCCAAAAATAACTCCACCCCGGTAACTTTCCTTCCGTTACAAAAAAAAATTCAATACCCACCGCGTCTAATTTGCATCGTCCCAAGCGCTCCAATATATCTGCCTCCCAAAAACGGTTAATCACCCTAATTCATACCGTTCCAGTTCACCGACAAGTATGTACGAACGCCCGCCAACTCGCGCATACCTTCACTCGAGCTTCCTTTATTAATTGCGCTCTCTACCCGTATCCTCGCGTCTCTCTTATTTGTTTACCGACGAATAATTAGCGTGGTCGTCGGCCGGTAGCAGCAGCAAGGCCCCAGGGTCGCCTCAAAGGCAGCAACAGCGGCTGAAAGGACGGCTAATGTGATCGCGCGTAGGCAGGAGGCGTGGGTCGTCCGCGTGGCGAGTCCAGGCGCCGCGCCGGAACAACCCCCGAGGTGGCGGGCCCGCGATTTACCCACAGGCCTCCGAGGCGGTCTGCTTAATTAGTAATAATTAGTAATTACCCGGCATCGGCTCAGCCGGTGATCGGTGAGGGCAATTATCGCCGCTAGCCTACCGAACTAATCGGCCGTGCTCTCACCGCCGTCGCTGTTACTGTCTCCCCGTGCTCGCTCTCTTAGCGACTGACTAATTAATTAGAAACCCCACTCCTTTCGCCGGCAATTAGCTGGCCGCGATTAGTCATCGCGCCGATCAATTTGTCACGGGCCAGGCTCTGCCTCCGGGGGCGTTTTTATCCGCCCCTGTTGCTACTGCTGCTGTTCGCTGCTACTGTTCGTGCCCGGGCAATTTGGACAGGCTTTTGGTTGTAACTCTTAACGAGGTGGCCCCGTGGTCCCTTTGTCTTTTTTGTATGGGTCATTTTTGGCGGACTCGTTTCGGCCGAATCGAGGAGCGGCCTTTTGGAATTTCTTTCGAGGGTGCCGGGAAGTTTGTATGCCTCGTCGCGGTATTCAAGGGAAATTCGATGGAGTTTCTTTAATATTATTATTGAAGGAAAAGTGAATATCGAAAGTGGTATCGATCACTAGTTGCTTTATTCCAATATTTCGACACTCGACCGTCGTTTCTATACAAAATATCAGCAGTCAGATTGATCCCGTACAGGCAAGAATACAACGCCGACGCGTCAGCCGTACTGAAACGACCATCCATTGCGGCAATTTCTTTTTGCACGCGGATTATTCGTTACTCGTTTACGCGTACCGCGCATAACTCGGCAATTCAATTCGCCCGTTTGCGAAACAAAGGCGTCGGAGTAAGAGAAAGGGGAGGCATAAGAAAAAAGAGGTACGTTTCGCTTATCGAACACTCTCGCCCCCGCGCGCAGTGGCATTTTTCTCCCGAGCTGTCTCTTCGACGGAGCGAGCCGAAATTTATGCCTCATCTGGCCCGATTGTAAATAGGCAGAATTTATTCGCGTCCCGAAATTGCCGGGAATATAATATAGACACGGTCAGATATCTTCGGCGTGGGTGGTGACATTTGTCACGGTTTAAGTGTGCGCCGGCGTGATAGGCGCGCACTGTCGATCCCGCGCAGCTACGGGCACACTTTTAACGCTCGTAAAATCACGATAAAAGCAACGCCACGGTGATATTTTACTATTTTACTAGACGCCCCTGCCGGACAGAACCCCCACGTGGGCACGGAAAGGTCGATCGCGGGAATGCGACGTCGCGTTATCGCGAAAATTCTCGAAGCGTCCGGGCTCACCCCTTTCGCCGCGCCTCTGCTACTGATTGAATTAATCTTGCCGATGGAGCATAACTTCACGCGCCTCTTCCCAGCCTTCTAGCGCTGGATCGCGTCACGCTATATATCTTATTTGCCGAGCTATTTATTTTGGCATAGCGCGGCAAGTCGCTGTTGGCCCGACAGGATTCTGTTCTGTCGTCCTCTGTACATTTTACACGAACGCGTAATACGGCAACAATTATATATAGATCGTCCGCGTATAAATGGTCGGGCTGTAAATAGTTTTTATTGCGATGTAAATCCTAGCGTGTCCTGTATCGAATATACTTTGCGCAACTATAAGCGGCGGCGCGCAAGTCCACCGAGCCGTTCGTTTCTTATCGAAATTGTTTCAACGGCGTGGACAAATTTGCGAGAAATCCTCGCCAGCAATTGGAGCGATCGCGCACGCGTAAACTCGCGGGGCAGACAAACGTGGGATAAAGTTAAGGCATACGCTCCGAAACGAATGGAGCAACACTTTGCGCGGCTCGCCGAGCGCGTCACAATGAAGGTGTTCCGTTTACGAATACTTGTCGAGATAGCATCTCCCGATTCACGGGTCCCTCGGCGTTGTTTTTTTCGTGCCACCCGAGCCTCTCGGTGTACGACGTATCGATAGAAGCCTCTTCGTTCGGACCCGGCGCACGTTCTGCCTCGATTCACCGTGGCTTTCTCTCTTCTCGAAGTCGCGACAGCGTTAATAACACACGAACTCCCCGAACCACCGACAGAACAAATTGGCGGCCGATCGACGCTCGTCCGATCTCAATTAATGAAAACTCGATCGCCGGGACGATCGCCGTTCGTTATTGCGGTTAATTCGCTGTCACGGGCGGGTATTGAAGCCAGCCGCGTGTAACCGACAGAAGTACCTACTCCTCAGCGTCGATCACCGTCGATCCATCGATCCCTTTCATTTTTTTGTGCGAGTTTTTTACCCCGTTCGCGGACTGCCGCGACGTAATGGTCACGGTTCTTTCTTTCTTTTTTTTCTTTCGACGGACCAGTTATTTGTTAATTCGACATTTGCGGTGGTGGTCGAATTTTTTTTCTTTAGAAGTTGTAGAAGCTGCAGGAGTGGACGGTGAAAAGATTAATTATTAATGCGCGGCAGTGCAAGCGATTTTTAAGAATAAAGTATCGGTGGACGGTGAATGTCTACGGAACTCCCATTCTTATCAGCTTTACCTGCCCACAGAAAATACCCAACATTTCACCTCCGCCATTTCTAATTAGTATCACGGTAAATTTCATCCAGAATCGACAGAAGGATCAAACGGGTTTCCCAAAGTCAATTCAGCCTTCAAACGTCGTCCCGCGGACTACGCAACACCTCCAACTCGTATCTTAATAAAGATTCTATTTTATGCCGTTTAAAAGTCAACGACGCGTTAAGCGTTCAGAAATTCAAGCGGCGATTCCAAGCGAGTATATTTCTCCAGTGGATAGGAGAATTATCTCCGCGTTTCGCTCGTAAACGGCGGATCGTTTTTCCACCTTCGTGAATCGAGATCCATCTCTTCCACCCACGAGATTCTCCGTTCCCTTCCTTTTCCATATTTCGTTTCTCTCCCTCCTCGAGCCTTCTCCCTTTTTCGTTGGCCACGGCTTCGTAGTTACTCGAGATCTGATAGGGCTGGAACAAATGTGTTAATAGGCTCGGTTAGGTACCGCGTTATTACCGCGTGTCTCTATGGATCCATAAAGTAGCTGCAGCTGTAGATAGGATCGCAGCATACGCTTCTTGTGTATCGATGTAAGAGTAAGAGCAGATTAAATCGTGCTCCGTTGTTGCGCCCGGCCGTTCCACGCTTCTGTAACAACAGTTCCCCCGGCATGTAATTGTAAACTCTGAACGCTGTTCCCGCTTTTTGCATAGGGTTTATTATTTTCCGCCTTTGGGCGTGCCTGGCGGGGGCGGCTCTGTTTTGCTCCATTTTGGAAGCGTTGCCGACTTTTTACTGCGTTCGCCGTTTGTTCGTTTACAAACGAGCGAAATGTTTAATTTAATATCTTTGATACGCCGAATCGTTCGTTCCGACGTTTGGCTATTAATAATTGTAAGATGTTTCGAATGTTCGAGCTTCCACGATTTTTGTTCGCGCATGAACATAGCCCGGTCAGATATGCGACAATTACATTGTACTCCAACTAACCGAGCTCCACTCCCGCGTCATCAAATTCCAACGACCTACCGAGGAGATTCAAAGATTCTTGAGACTCTTTTTCGCCCAACAATTCCGCCACCCTTCATGCAGCACAGCCACCCCCATTTTTCCATTGCAATCGGCTCCTGAGCTCCCTCTAAATTTGCCAATAAATATTCAGCAGCCCGCCACGAGCAGGAGTAGCTTGTCACATACGTCACGCCGCTGGGGTTCGTTAATTGAACGCATTCGGTTGAAACAATTATCGAGCAGATCGCATCTACACGCGCGTCTTCGGCGGCCGCGACGCGCGTAAACGCATCTCGGCACGATTACGTTTATTTACAGGCTACGGTCCCCGGCTTATCGCCGGGATCTCCTCCAGGCCTAAACAACTTCTCGCGGGATTCGCTTGTAAACGTCGTTACCTGCAACTCAATTATCCGACCCCACCCCCCGTCTCTGTCTCTCGGTCATTCTTGCTGTTTTTTTTTCCGTTGCACGCATTGTTTTACGCCCGACTGTCTACGGGGAGTAATTTCGCCGGGAGATCCCGGCTGATTTACGCATGGTACACGATTGCAGGAGGAAATAATTGAGAGTTGGGCGAGTCGTGACGTTTTTCTTTCATTTCTTGGTGAAGCCTTTTCGTTTGATTTTCTTTGGTAGGGGGAAACGTTTCTTTCGTTTCATTATACCGTTGATACGACCGATAGAATATTTGCAAATTAATATAATACGTTGATGTCCATCTTTCATCGCTTTCGGGTACCCCTCGAAGTTGTTAATTAACCAATGTTAAATTAATGAAGCGGTCCAGAAATCTCGAAAAGGAGTGAATCGATCGATCGAGCCTCGCGAAATTTTAATGAAACTACCCCACCCTCCATCGTGACGAACGAAAATAAATATCGTTTCCCGTGAACGATTGTCCAGCCTCAATGTCCGTAATCACCAATGATCATCACCGTGTGGCATATACAGGGACGCGCGTGGCTGTTGAATCGTTTTTTTCCACGGTGTGTAAACGGCGATCGCTCACGAACGAAGCGAAGCCGAAATCCAGCGGTCTTTTGTCGGCACGCTTTCATTTTCGCGCCATTTTTGGCGAGGCCGCTTTCGCCGGTTATTAGTTTAATTCGAGATATAAAGCTGATGTAACTTACTTGCAATTAGCTACCGGCTTTATCGATTGCTGTTTACGAGTCCCACGAAGGCCAGACCCGGCGGGACTTTCGAAAACTGATATGCCGCCATCGTCGACGCTTCGTCGCGAGGCCCGGGTTAATTGCGACCGCTACTTCGCAATGAACCTGAAAAATCGGATGGCAAAAAGATGTATCGATTTTCTGTAATTGTATTTCCCTTTTTCTTTTCGTGAACCTTCGACGCCGCTGAGCTCGAATTTTCGGAGACGTTGCAGGCAAATGTAAAACGCCCCATACAGAATAACTGATAATAAAAAGTAAAAAGTGAGTGCAGAGTTTTCGTACGAAAAATTAATCGGCACACAATTCGGCTGCTGATATTTAGAAAAAATAAAACCTCGCAGAGTTTAATAGCGCTTTTCTAAACTACCTGTTCCAGTTTATAGCGTTCAAACGTTCAATGCATATATGTATGCAAGTGTCACAAATATTGTGCCTGGGTTATAGTAACGTTACTTAGCCCACGGTGCGCTTAACACGTTCTTACAAAACAATCGTAGTACTTTGTTCGACGATATTAGGCGCGGTAACGGCCTATTTCCGCGGCTTTTCCAAAGCCCCGTATTAAAGATATTAGCAATGAGCCGCTGGACATGATTTATGAGACGCTTTCGCAAGTGGCTCGCGTGTCGCCGTTGATTCGTCGAGTCGAACGATTTTCGTTCTCCGTGAAAAGCACGTATAACTTGTTTCCACTCGCGCGATTGCAACAAATTTACGGCTACTTTAATTGCGGCCAACTTCGGACACGGTTCATTAGGAGAATTTAACTTGCCTTGAGTGGCGCTGCCAGTAGCCACGCTGGTCCAGACAGGCCATTAACATTGTTGAATCCTGTTTGTCAATCCCATGGACCGTTTGGGTTTCCCCTTACAATGTGGCTGTGCTTGAGAATGCGTTTCAGGGAAGCCAAAGAGCTCCGAAATGTTGAACCGCTCTGCATAAATCTCTGCTCGCCATAGACTTCCGGCATTAGTTGTATAAATAAGCAATCCAATATTTCCTAAGCAATTTTCTTATTTATTTATCACCTTTGTCTCTTACACGTCATCTACGAAATCGATAAACAACTATCGGGTTATCTATTCGTACGCACACCTAATATAATATCTCAATTACAAGTCGACGAATTTCTTTTCACGCGACCCATCCCCGTTATAAAATATATTCTCGTGAAAGCTGGAAAGATAGCGGGCAATCCTCGAACCGTCTTCCTACAAACGACCGATGAAAAATATATTCCTCCTCAGAATCCTCCTCGGATCGTTTGACACAGAGTTCTCACGTATCCCTCCTGAGAATTTCTTTGCCGTGATTGAGGGGAATGCAGCTCCGGTATCCAGTGACTTCGGTGGATATACATACGTGTAACGTGAAAAATGCGAGGAAGACAGAGGGCGATCGAGCGGCGTGAAATTGAACGGGCGAGTTAGCTGACGCGGATCGTTATTCATGCGATGTTTATCTACATCAGAGGAGACGTTTATTTCCATGAGAGCGCGAAGCGGCGTCGCCTGCAATTCTCTAGCTTTTAACGGCTGTTCGCCGGTTGCATAAGAACGGCGTGTACACCAGTCTAATATACGTAACAACGCCGACGGAAGATCGTTATCGTGCATGACCGATCCGTTTCGACAATCCGTTCAGCAATTATAGCGCGGCCAACACCTACCGGACTGATACATGATTTGTCGCGCCTCGAATTACGCGAAATGAAATGCTTTCAACGTCCCCTCTCCTCGAACCGAGAATTTCTTTTTTATTATGCCGAGGATAAAAGAATGGGATAGGCACGGTTTACAGGGAAGATCGTAATCACGAGTGGTACCTATCTCTGTCTCTCCTATCACATTGCACTTCCCCTCATAGGAAGCTTCGAGTAGCTTGCGACCCCGTTGCTCAATCTTAAAAGGAACAGCGTGTCGCCACTTTTCGTGCAAGCTTCATTCTTCTGCCCGCGTTATCCCAATCCGAATACCGGGTGCACAGGTCGGCATTGTCCCCAAAGGTATCAAAACCAAGCATGAAGGAACGGGCGAAAAGAAAAGAAGGGACCAGCGTTCACCGTTGCAGTCCACCGCAGTGGGAACAAAGTGCGAAACGGCGTGCACGTTCGACGACAAATTTCGTTCTCTAATTTGCATACGCGCAATTTGCAGTGCGTCGTGTTACATCCGTGCCGGCACAGTGGAGCGGTAGAGAGGTACTGGTGTTACGGCCGGTCCTTTTTGCGTTGTTATCGGTTTGCTTGCATTAATCTGCTCACCGTGGCGGAAGCGGTGCCGCGATTATCTGCACGACCGTTATTAAGAGGCGGTTATTAATGAAATGCTCGACGACCATCGGAACAGCTGATGTAATGGCGGCCTTTTCGAGATAATCGCAGCCACTCTAAACCTTACGACTGCAATCCGTGGAGGGACGCGCGGGGACGGGGAGGCTGCGCAAAGGTGTCGCCGCTGGAATGCAGTATTACCATATCCAAACCTGACGTAACTTTCGTTGGCCAGTGACCTAGAGACGATCCTTTCGCGTGCAACCATGTCTCGTTTACGACGACGAGCGTTCTCCTTCTCTCGTCCCCCGCGAGCTATCCTGTCTACCGGTGTTGTCATTTGCACCTTGGGCGACGATACCGCCGTAAACTGAATCGTTCGCAATTACCTGCAGAGTCGCAAGTTTCGTCGTAACCTCGTTCCTTCTTGGCGATTCGCGATAGAGGTAGACGTTGGATAAGGGAACGGTTCGAAGTTCACATTTCTTTTGTTTTCGACACTTTAACGCAGACTTTATAAAACTTTATGAGCTTGCGATGGTACGTTTCTTTTTCCTTCAATGAGACGGTGAAAATGTGAAAACGAAAATTGGAAATATTTTGTAATACAACGAGAGATAATGTAACCACTTTGCAATAAAAGTTGCTGGATTATGACGCGTTATTACTCGGCAACGTAAATCGCAACAGCTTACGCGTTGTCTGCGATCTCGCCGATTTCAGCCTATCGACAATGCACGGTTTTATGGGTTCGTTACGCGACTCGTTTATTATGCAGATACATCGCGTAAAGAGGTAACGAAAGCATACATTTAATACTCCACGCCGTTGGCTACGCCGCGGCGCGCCGGCGTAAATCCTTGCCTCATCGAATTGCAGACCTTGTTGTCACTAATAATATCAGCGTGCAGCCCATCGTGGATAGTGCTTTTTATCCAGCACGCTAACGAAACAGCTGGTTAGGTGACGTCACTCCACTCCTACGTAAACAGCAGAATAGCGATGGACTCGATCGCGCGCGTAAACCATGGAGTTTATTAACAAGTTTATTAACAGTTTCTACTAACAAGTTATTTTAGTAGGGAATACAGCAATAGGGACGAAAAGGTGCATCCACGTACAGAAAGTATATTGACAATTTGGCAATACAGATAAAGCATTTCGATGCAATATTCTCAACGGGCAATTACAATCACTTCAAAGCTCAAACACTTTTCCCATTTATTTGACGAATTTCGATTCGATTCTAACTGGAATAATAATCAACTATATTTTGCGAATCAAGTTGACGCTCCAGACGAATCGCTCGTCGTTTCTATCGCTCGCGGCTGGCCGCATAGGAATTAACATTTGGTTTGTTGGTGGAAAACGAGTGTTTGTCAGGCATCTTCGCGGCGGACGAGTGTTTGCGCTGCGTCGAGTGCGCTGGTTAATGCACGCGCAGCTAGCAGCTTCGAGTTATTCTCTTGGTACATCTCTCGCGTTCTCCTCCCTTCCGTTTACCTTTGGTCCCTCTTGCTCGAGGAGTATAACGCTTGCAACGTTTACGGGACCGCGCTGATTTATGGGAAAATCGAGCGGGCTCCGTGTTACGTGCTCGCGATATCTCTTTCTGAGATCTCGATCGCCAGCTGGGGCCTCGACTATTTAAACTCTCCTCGCGTTCTTCGCGTGCATAATATTCTTGGGACACTGCATTAATAAAAGTATCAACCAGGTAAAGGGAAAATTGTTGTTGCAATGGTATTAGAAAAAATAATACAATTATTAATCAAACAAATACATCCTGTACACACTAGACAGGCCCCGAAATTCCATCCAAATTCGACGCAATTAATTCGTTTAAATTGCGTCAAAATCAGTGCCGTAAATAAGCTCCAATCAAAGAGCCAACGAAGCGTCAAGAAACTCTTTGAACAAGCTTTCAATCTTGCACCCTATCTATCTCGCGTGGCCGCAAGCGATCGATCGAGGGATCGATTCCCCTCACGGTATATCGACGCGCGTGCCGAGTCTGCAAGGCGTACCTTTTCTACCCTCAAATAATAATTTGCGAGATCCTAATCGTGCGAATCGCTGCCCACTCGACACGCCAGTGCCTCGGGCATCCTCTTCGTCTTCTTTATCATCTCATTGTTGTTGCCTTATCCGCGGCCATCTTGGACGCGCGGGGGACGCCCGTTAGTGAAGACGGTCGAAAACATTGGCGCGAGATAAATCGTCGATTGACTCTCGAATTATGAAACAAGCGTAATCTCGCGAAGGGGATCGCGACAGTGCGCCGATAAAGATCTCGATCGCGTGGAGATCGCTATCGGGCAAGGTCTTCGTGTAAAAGCGAACGCTTCGTCTTTAACCCTTTTTTTCCGTCTAGAAGTAGGAGGGACGAGTTCACGCGCGGTTTAATTCATTGCGCCTGCCGATCGAGGTTTCAACGCGTCTTTGACGGTACTTGATTTACGTCCCCGTTGTAATACAAAGGTGCTACTGCCAGTGAATACGTGGCAGGATTGAGGTAATTATTTTTACGACGCGTCTTTAAAGTGTTGACGTTGTTGTTGAGAGATTTCGAGCGTAATAGAAGAGGCTGGGATACACGGCAGAGTGTGAAGATATGTATACGTAATATGTTTCGATTAAACATAGACCAACTCCAAAAGCGTGGGACGTGGTATCAAACGGTCCTCAATTTAAGTCCTCTATCTGTTCTAAATACCGACACTAATTTCTACCACTCGACATGTCTCCATCTCTTTACGATATTTCCTCAATTATATATCCCATGTATCTCACAGTGAAAGGATCCGACGACCTTCTCACCTGCTACGAACCTAACTAAACCACCCTCAATCTTGGCGTACGCCTCTGGCGCAGCAAAAAAAAATCGACCCCCGCTTCTCGAACCCCTCAAGCCCACTTAAGCCAACAACAGATGCAAAAAAATGCGCCAAGTTCCCCGAGACCTACTCGTCCCCCAAACTCAATGACGATCGTGCTACCAAACGCCAGCGGCCAGTCCGTTAAACCAATAACGCTCGCCGATACTCCCGATCGGCCACTTCGTTCAAGTGCTTCCACGAACCACCCGTTATCGCGGCCTTCGATCAGCCAGGCCGAAGCCAAGGAGGTGGAGGATCGATCCCGAAAGACATTCGCGGGCGCTGGCAGGACGCGAGCGTTCCTTAGGTGGCGGGGGCAAAAAGGAACTCGAAGAAACTTCCTCCCTTTCGCGCGTTCCGCTCGCAAAGGCATCAGAGGAGCGATCAGATAGGGCGTCCTGGCCTCGCGGCCGGACTACAAAGTGATATCCGACGTAGATATTGTGTGTGCACACACGCTGCTCGCCGATTACGTAACCCCGCGGCAAACCAGCCACTGATTCACCGCACGAACCACTGATTCCTGTCCCTGTCCATGTCCCGCCCTTTTCGAGAGACCTAGCGGAATTCTGTAATCGCCCACAGCATGGTTTATTTTCATAATTTCTCTCGATTGATCGCTGGTGAATTTTGGTTAGAAGCCTGTGCTCCGTGGATACTCTACTCGGGTGGATTTGAAATGATCGTGCTGCGGTCCAAGTGTTTGAAGCTGAGCGCGATGTTTGTTGTATGGCGATATTTTAATTACCGTGGATGACGATAGGATTTAGAATAGACGTAAGGGAAATTGTGGTAATAGTGGTTGGAGAATGCAGTGTAGGTGTTCGGGTAATGTGTGTTAGGAAATGCGCAACCTGTGTCTGAATGTCTGAAGCAAGAATTCCATCAGTGTGACTCGTAGAGGCGGAGACTTTTGAAGTCCGGCATTTTTTTCATTTGCTTTCGAGGTTGTCATATTTTAGAGGTACTGATAGAAGACTCTGTCGGGATGGACCGCCGTTTGTTTCGTAAGTTGTAGAGATGATGGAAACTCCCGGATTTAATTGGTTGGAAGATATTAGTGACGCAATCTGTCAGTTTCGTACTTAAAGTGTTTGGAAAGTCATTAAACAGTCGGTAAATTTCAGAGACAAGTTTAGCCCCGTTTAGTGGTGAATGACACGGGTGCTTACTGGAGGCAATGCACAGCTCCAAAGCTGTCCTCGCGATGTGAAGTTTCGTCATTGCACTGATTTAGAGAAGAGGACGCGCCGATAAATATATCTTCGCCGGCATTGCTCGAACCTCGCGGCGGGGGTGTTGCAAATGGAATCGTGCAATATGCATTATCATTCGAAAAGAACGCTCCACCAACAGAATTACGTTTCCCCAAATACCTGTCGTCATTCGTCCGCGGCTACTGCGAAAGCCGAATCCTCGATCTAGCGCGACAGAAGCGCTACCTGCGCGTGTCCACGGCTATTTTCGCAGCCTGTTCTCGCGAAACGCGTCATCTTTCATCCAGAAGGTGAGGTGCCCGCCACGGCGAACATCGTCGTAAGTCAACATTCTGCATCGGGCACATTTGAATAATAACTTCTGCAGGACGCACTCCCGGCGGCCGAGGGCGATATTTTATCGAGATTGGAAATCGATACCGCGAAACCGTGGTAGTCTCGCGACACGTGGGCATTTCGTTGTTGCCCTGCAACGATCCCCGTGTCGTCTGTCATCCTCTTTTCTGGCCACGCTGCTTCCGTCTCTACCAGCCCTGCGCACCTCAGCCACTCTCCGCGTTTACGTTCTTTTGCCACTGACTCGTTCTACGTTTTCGCGCAAGTTATACGATCAGATGGGCGAGGGGCCCGATGGTCGTCGACCGTTTAATTCGCCGATGTTCATGGATGAAGTCCCGCTTGTGGTTTTATTCGTTTCGAAGGGATGGCTTGATATACGGACATTTAATGGCATATATTCATTATGGAAGACGACGGTGAAGTAAGCTTGTCTTCAAGAAAGAAGTCAATGCCAGTTAATTCGATCTTTATGTCAATCTTGTGGGATCGGGCGCCTCCACCAAAAAAACAAGATGAACATAACATCATAGAAGACTGTGAAGGGATCATGGCGTAGTGGCAGTGACCATTGCCTACCACCAGAAGATCTCGAGTTCCTGATACCCGTCCCTTCCTTTTCCTTAGGTACCTAGAATCTTATTCATCTGTATTGTTCTACGCAGAAAGTAAGATGCAATACGGTTTACTAAATTAGCGTAGTGATTTAGCAAATGTATCGTACGCTTGATACGACTCAGGTACCAAATGGAGTACACTGTGCTCCAGTTCTTTAAGTATCACTACCCGACGATCTTCTCTACCTTCTTACACGTGATTTAAAGAGAACGTCCCCGAAATACCGCACGAAATACCTCACGGAATACCTAGAGGAAAGGCAACGCGCGTAGGTGCTCTTTTAGAGTTTCGCGCACGACTTCCATCCGTGTGCGTGCCTCCCCCGAACCACGAAGCTCGAGTCGGCGAACAGCGATCTTATCTCGAGCATATATATGTATATGTACGAGTCCAGGTACACGAGATATCTCGATTGTGGGCCTCATCTGCATGCGGCGGTAATATTTCGGCTCCGATGCATTATACTGGCCCCTCGTGTTAGCAGCGGAGAAACCAGGCCAGAGTATCGATTGTTCTCTCTTTGTCTGTCGCATTTTGTTCTCGTCTTCGGTCTCTCTCTATTCTTTGTTTCACCAGACACGAATGAATTGTCGCGCGTATTCAATTACTCGGACGAAATCGAGGGACAGAAACGAAACAGGGCGGGCGCCCACTCGTTTCAATTCCAATCGGCGATCTGACGCGTTTACAACGGAATGTGGATTGACGAACGGCGGGAATTAGTTACTTTCGAATTCGACCGTGCCGTTTTATGTAAACCATCTAATAATCCTTAGGATATTCCTTTATTAAATTCTATTATTTTAATTTCAAGCTTATTCGTTCAGTTGAATCGTCACGGATATACGTTTATTCCGTCAGATTCGACGGAGTCCGCGAAATTGTCATTTCCTTTTCTACGCGGTTGAAATGATCCACTGCAGCGTTGAATTTTTGTAAAGCCTGCGAAAGTAAACGTTCGCATAGATATTTATTAAACGATATCGATCATTGCAACGATAAAAGGCACCGTGGCCGCTGTTTTCAATTCCAAGTAGAGCAACTTGAAATTAAAATCTCGAAATAAACCCTTTGTAAGAGATCCACGCGAGGCGGATTTCTTGTCGCTGTCGAATCCACGATCGAAGTTTATTTGCGCAAATTTTGGCGCAATACGAGTAAGACAGCGAAGGGAAAGAACAGAGGAGCATCGTAATGAATGGCCAGGCCCGAAAGTATTCGCCTCGGCTGCGCGGCCCAAACGCTTGGTCATCCATCAAACGCCATGGTTCCTTTTAATACCCCGGCGTTAATGATCGCCGTGTATTTGAAGAGGGGACAGAAAGAGACTCACGGAAACGTAACTGTTAAGGATGGTACCGATGTGGCGCCTACTTGTCAACGATCGCGCAAAAGGTCACGGCCGTCGCTACCTTCGCCACGGTGGTTTGCAGAGGCGGGATTGCAGAATTAATTATACGCCGGGACATTGGCCTCACCGCGGGAGTATGTGTTCGTAATATCGTTTAGCGTGTATCCAGCCGCGCTTTTACGAGCCTTTTTATACTTTCGGCCACTGCTTGTCCTTTAATGTCCATTCTTGCGGTTGGCCGCCGCTGGGCGGCTAGCTAGAAGTACCTTAGGTTCAGGCGAGCTGCTCAGAGGGGTGTGCGACGCGTGCGTGGTTCGTTAAAGGGGAAAAGATTAGAATAGGATGAATTTCACTGGGGGATGAGGTAATGAGCGTGGAGCAGTTCCTTCGAAAGACGAAACAGGAAACCAGAGTGGCCAAGTGTTTCAAGAAGATGTGAATTGCTTCTGTGTTTACGTTAAAGAGTAGATGGTCGGGTAGCACTCCTTTGCACAGTCCGACGCGTGGAAAGGTCGCCGCAGAATGAGTTATGGTATAGTAACTCGTGGTGTCAAGTCACCGTGTCAAGAAGTCCGTTCGCCAGGAAGGATATACCGTGTTCGAGGAAGCGCGGACGAAGGTTACCATCTCGGCGCAATTTTCTCACCATTCGTGTCTCGGCATTGTTTATAAAAGCGCGCGAAAGTTCTGTTCAACGCTTTCAAGTCTCAGCGACCAAAATATGAAGCGCCACGCTCCTGACGCGTTCCGCGGCGATTTCAATTATCGGCGAATAAACGCATCAGCGTCTCGGGCCCGGAAACCCGTATAATTTTCCGTGCGCGCGTAAATACGTCAGACTCGTCTCTCCAGGCGACCGTCTAAACGTTTCAACGCGTGGGCATCGGTTTCCAAAACTTTCAACATTTTCACTTCGCGAAACAAATTAACCGATCCTCACGACTCGTCGCTCCGTCTCTTTCCGCCGTACGACACTCTCTTCTCCTTTTACAAGCTATCCGTTACATCCTTCGTTTCCTCTGCTTCGTCGCGCTCGCGGCGGTTTCCACGCGTGGGCGCGGCGGAAGAGGCTTTCCCAGCCGTTTCTTCATTACGTTTTACGATCGTCCGCTGCCGAGGGCCTCGTAATTGCCGGTCGATTGGCTCTCCGCGGTTTGCCGCCTCGAAAGGACTTTGTAAATGCGCCATGAGAGGGATACTCGTTAGAGGGAGGCGGTTGGTTGCGGAACGACGCGAAGCAGAGACGAACGGTGAACGTGAGTTATCGATCCTGTGCACGTGGGCGCGTTCATTGATAATCCGATGGCTGACGGCGAGAGCGCGTAACTAAAACGCAGCCTCGCGTAACTGCCTACCGACTGACCGATGGATTCGACGCAGATTAGAGCTGACCGCCTCGGGATACCGCGCCTCTGCCTCTCCTCGGGACGCGCTTAATGAATTACTTTTTCTGGCCTTTTGCCGAGAGTTGCTCCCTGTTTGCCGCAACGAACGTTATAAACATCGAAAGGGAGAGTCGCGGGTGCAGCGGTGGCAGAGGGAAATTGATGGGCTTGGGAAATACAGAGTTGAAGACTCGCCCGTTTACCGGTGATATGGTTTTCCAATCGATTAGCCGCGAGCTTTTATGCATACCAATATAGACGGCGATTGGTCGAGCGAAATATCAAAAAATTAATCGTGGTGAGGGAATAATCGATGTCTGACCGGGCGCGACATAATCTACTTCGACGCCCGTACCGCGTTGCATGAAAAACTGGACCGCGACCTAAAGATGCTCGTTGTCTGACCAGGTATGGATTGATCTACCGTGCGCTACTGTGTACCATATTGCTCCCGTGACAAGTAATATTCCACGCTTTACACCTTCTTGTAAACCGTTTAAACCCTCTTTTACCATTCAAACGCCGCTACTCTTTGCGCGTTCGTGATCCCTGCGAATCCGAGTAATTAAATGAATCGCTGAGATGTAAAATCCGCCGATGACGAAAAGCCAGGGGAACGCAGCGGCTCGGCACGCGAGATGGCGGCGTAACGAACGCCGGATCCGCGTGCCGTGTGCCATTCACTTTCGCCGTGGCGGCGACGGTGACGATTTGCATTCGTGAAATCTATTTTCTGGAGGCGTGCAGGAATTAAACGACCTTGTGCAGCCGGTCGAGAGGGAAAGGGGTAGAGGCTGTCGATCTCGAGCACCGGCCGCGTGGGCGAGTTCATTGATAGGCCGGTAGCCGATGCGTAACTGAGCGCAACCGAGCGGCACACGACTCTGCCGCTTGTCGAAAGCCGCTTGAATTCCTCCTGCCTTGAACACCGAGTCCCTTTCGTTCTAGTTCGCGTTACACTTTCGCTAAATCTTGATCGTTTCGTTCATCGATGAATCCGTGTTCGCGCGCAATTAACGGCGGAATCTGTGTTAAGAGGGATAGGAGATAGGATGTTCAAGAGTGTGACGCGACAGCTCGATCTTAATGAATTCCGTTCTATCGCATCCATTTAGTGTGCTGTTTTATAAGGCCTAAATAGTCGTAACAAATTGTTACTTTCAATCCGCGAATGAAAAATTAAGAGACATTCCGCTTCGCTTGGGAACTTATCAAACAATTTCAAATGAGTATTTCTACGGATGAAGAGGGGAGGGCACGCGTGCGGGACAGGTCGTCGGATTTTGTACTTTAAACGGTCTTAAGCGGGCAGATAAGCGAAACTGGTTCGTAAATCGCGGACGAGCTTCGAGCCGAGATAATGCTTATTAATCTACATTAGCGCTGCCCGGCCCGGACACGCGAAGCACACCGAGCTGACATTGTCGGGCACGCTAACATTTTACGCGTTCCCGAGCCCGAAGACGAGGGGTTAAGTGGCGAGATAAAGTGGAATGCCATCGCGACAAGCCCCGCCGAAGATAATGCTTGTAAATTAAGTCTTAATTCCCGGGGCGGGCATCGAGGCACGGCTAAATAGCGCGTTAAATACTGCCGCGTGATCCATTAGCGGAAACGGGGGGAAAGGTTTTCGCCGTGAGAATAAATAACCTGACGAGGTCTGCGAGCTATCTTCGTCGCTTTCTTTCCGCAGCGTATAATTGTCTTACTACGGCGACTGGCGCTGTCGCGTCATGGGGATTTCTGCCGATGGAAGCGGTGGAAAACCTAACGAACACCTGGATCGAAAGAGGGTACGGGCGAGACGAGGAGACTGCCAGCGAGCACTGGCGAGTCGGACGAAATTGAGAAAGGCAGAGGCGGAAAGGAGCCGAGGACAGGTGGTTTGCATACGCGTGCACCGTGCGACGTGCACGGACACGCGCGGACTGAATGCTAATTTTCACTCGGCCGGCATGATTAAGGGCCGCGTCGCGTTTTATGCGAGATCGTTCCGTTTCCGTGCTCGCTGTACCCTCTTCAAGGATCGGGGATGTACCTGGAATCGCGTGCACGCGCAATAAACCGCGGAACGAGGCCCGTTATAAGCACGCGACTTCGTCGCGGTCCTCCGCGAGGAATACCAAAAAACCGGAAAGGTCGCCCCCCAGGTCTCTCTGTCTGTGTGCTCGCTCGTTTCGAACCAGTATCGCGCAGAAGATTTCAGCTATGGGCGTATTTCTGCAAACGTTTGGGAGGATAATATGTAGCACTGCGCGTCTGAAATTGGCGTGCTCAGAATAGTTGTGGTTTTTGTTCGAATGAAGGAAGTATTGAAAATTCTGGGACAAGTAAAGGCATCGATATCTTAGTATCGCTATTTTGTATGAACCACTGCAAAGATAGCCGCGTTAATACAATGATGAAACGTAGAAATGGATTGCAATTGATCCCCCTAAATGAAATTCTCGTCTAAATATGCAGCACAATAAGATTATCTGAATCTGATTAAACCGTGTCGCAATTTCAATCTGATCGACACGCGACATCAACAGCTCCGGCCACCACTCGCGACTGAAACTACTACCGCACCTTTCCAATTCGGAGGTGTTAAACCCCGATTCAAGGTCCCCTGATGGTTACACATAGGAGAAGGGAGGCCAGGCCCAGGGTACGCCGGTGTCCTGCTTTTCCCCGAAAAAACATCCGATCGATGTGGACAGACAGGTCGCAGATCGGACATCTTAATTGCGCCTGTGAAATTAATTTCCTCCCGCTCGGCCTTCCGAGATATCGCTGTCAGATTAATCCCGGTGTCTCTCCCCCGGGGGCCAAGAGATTTCGTAATTATTTCTTCTCGATCCTTCCCTTAATCCTGCCTCTCGCGCGTCCATGCCTCGTTTCATTTCCCCTTGATCCTTTCCCCGTGACGGGCAGCAACGATCAACGATCACCGAGAACCTCGAGACTATGCTTCTGGATCGAGGGACGCGCGAACAAGCGCCCCCTCCGTCGAGATAATCGATTTGCACGATACAAATGGAACGGGTCGGGGAACGCGGGCGCAGATTTTAATGCTGTGCAACGGCGCGGAAGAAATATGTCGAATGAATTATCGCGGCGCGTTTCGAAACGACGCGTTACTCCTTTACTATTTATAGTATAAGCCGACCGAGCTCTGGCCTTTGTGGAAGCATCCGAAGCTACGTGCTGTGAATTTCCACTGTTGCCCCTGATAGCTTGGACTTTTGGTCCTTTAGATTGCGTCGCGTAGATAGACAAATTGGCGGGAAGGCTGGCGCGGATAAAATTGCAGGACGCGAAGCAATATTCGACGGTGTTTTATTTCCAATACCGGAAGCAACCGCAACGAGGACCTAATGTAGAGTCTATGTAGGTCTATGTAGATCGAGCGACTAAAAGCACCACCTAACCCCGGGCGCCGTTAAACCGTGCCCGTTGACGCCACCGTCCAACATTGCCGTATTTCAGATGCGTGGACATTAAGTGTCTTCTGTTTTAAGTAATTCGTGATTGAATAATGGACCCGCGAGAGACAGGAATTCAATGACAGTACAGGCCTGCGACACGGAACGGCATTTCATGTGAACTCGCCGTACACATTCTTACCACTCGCGTGGTTTATTCGTATCCTCTTGGTTCGAAACAACTAAAAAGCTTAGCCTCGTTTTCACGGGAAAAAGCAACACCACCTCGCTTCGTCGAGATTATAAGAGGGCTCCAGAAGGCTCTGACGCGGACGGTTGTTGCAAGAATGAACGCATCTCGATCCGCGAGTGTCGAAACGCGTGCATCTCATCGCCGGAGAGGAAGCTCTCGAGCGTCGGCCTTTCCCAGCTTCTTCTCTTTTACTTTTTCCCTCTCTTTCACTCTTCGCATTCGCGCGTGCATATGCACTATCATGCGCGCGTGTGTGTACGCTGGCGTCTCGTAAAAAGCGACGTCGATCGCCGCCTTTCGAATTATAATTAGCCAGCGGCGTGCATGAATGAAACGACCAGCTTGCGTAACGCGTCTCTACGAATGATTTACCGGTGAGATTGCAAGCGGATCGCCGACAGATTATCGTCCCATTCTACGGCCGTTTAAAACTGCTGGGAATAAGCATGCTGCGATTTTTCGTCGCGATTACGCCGATTATTGACTGCATGTAGGCGAAGCTAGCGAAATTAATTTTTGGTTTTCTTGCAGATAATTCTGTACGAAACTTGCATATCTATACTATATTTCTCTCACCCTCTCGCCGCTTCTTTCTTTTATCTTCACGGTTCACATAAATATTTGAAACGAAAACCTTGTTGCGTTTGATAGATCAATCTCCTCGGCGCGAGACAGTCGTTAAAGAATTTTACTGCTTTCTGTTCCCACCGTTCTATTCGCGGATCGATATAATAATCCCCTGCGCATAGCCACGGCTGGAGTACAACGAGATAGACCATCGTAAAATGGTATGAAACCCCGGTAAATTATCAGACACCTGCAAAAACTCGAAAATGACCCAGCAAAGCGTTACGGGCACGCGGCAAATCGCTGCGCAATCGTTGGCTATTAATACCAATCACAGGCAAAGTTATCATTACTCAACGATTTCCGCTCGCAAATTGTCCGGCGTCGGGGCAACAAAAATCACGAGAAACGTCAACCTCGCGCTCAGCCTGGGCTCACGAGACCGGCACGGCTCTGGTTTGCTCGATTTGTCGCGTGCTCGCCATTATCCGTCGCGTTACACTCGCGCGACCTATGAATTATGCTTATTCGCGCGAGTCCACGCAATAGTGGTTCATTGACGGCGCGAGTACGACTCCCATCGATTAACGACTTTTACCGCACGCTCGCGTAATGAAGCCATTGTTCTGGCTTATAAATGATCCGCGACGAGCTGATGCTCGTTGCTTGCCGCCGTTTCTCGCCTCTCCTCCCGGTGATATGATATTTGCGATTATCTTTATCGTTGCTCTTGAGCGTACTGGGTATCCTATGAATTTTGGAGCTTTTCACGCTGGGAAATGTGATTTCACTATTATTCAGATAGCATGCGTCAGATAGATTATGAAAAGGAATGTCGTTGAATCGACATTAAATAGAGATATATAATTGTCATTCGGTCTTATTAAAAGTCATCATAAATTGCTACAGCGATACTTGTATATTAATAATTCTGAAGCAAGAAATCTGAAACAAGTCATTTTGTCCCACTTGGTAGTTCTAGTGTTAAATGTCTGTATTTCTTGCGAAAGTTAAGAATGTCAATTGGCACTGTTCGGGAAGAGCACTCTTATTGGAAGGAAAGGAATGTTAAAATTTAATAATCATTTTAGGGTTGATTTAATTTCAGAAAATTTACTAGCAAAGGGTAATTTTTAACGAGCGATTGGAACGAATTCCCCATGCCTCTTTACCTACCTTTATGTCTAATCTCGTTTTAGTACCGAGACAAGTAACGACTCTATTCGTCCGAGGAAAGTTTTTCCCCGGGCACCATCCCCGTTACGAAACGTGTTAATTCGTGCGCAAAAACAGCGGCGGCTATTCAATATTTCATCGGATATCTACGAGCGTCGTGTTCAAGACCGTGGATAATTTGTAGCGGCGGCCGTTTACGCAGTTAGCAGCCATTTTCGCGGTTTTTCCCCGCGCCCGAAGCGTTTGGCTCGAAACGATGCCGCGCTCGTGCCAAATCGCCGTGAATATCTCTTTGTAGTCATGGAATTTATACGAGGCACAGGCGATCGTCGCGATTGCCAAACGGTGTATTGTTCGCGGGCGGTTGAAGATGAATGGCGATCCGCGTTGGAATGGAACTAGTGTTTCGATGTCGGACTTCGCCCGATACTTCTCGAAACTTCTTTACTTGTCACCCGTCCAATCGTTTAGACTTTCTATTTAACCGTTCTTACTCTGTATCGCGTTTTCTCGAACGAAGGGGGACACTTCCCAGGTGCTAAACGTGTCCAAAGATCGCGGAACGCGCGCACGAAAGTCAGCTGGACGTTAGCTAAGCGATGCCCTTTCAATCCGACGCAGTGACACTTGGAGTTCCTACTTGGGATTTGTCGGGTGGATTGACAAATCGAGGCCAACAACGTTGCTGGCTCGAGAGAGGCTTCGCCTCTCTTGAGTCGAACACGCGTGCTAGTGGAGAAAAAGAAGAAGGAGAAGAAGAAGAAGAAGAAGAGGCAGAAGTAGAAGAAGAAGAAGAGGAGGAAGAGGGAGTGAAGCTGCGAGGACAGAGGGAGACGAACGACAGACACGAGAAAAAGAGGCGTTGAAAACGGCAGTCGTTAGTGGAACGACGCGTAATTAATTCGGACTAACGAACACGGGGACGACAGCTTTCGAATTTTCCGGCCCCCTTACGGCGCCTTTTGCGCGCCTGTCTTTTAAGAAATTAACGGGAAATTCCGCATAATTTATTTACTTCTGTGTTAGAATTTTTTTTTGTTGGAGAAGTCCGCGAAGTGGAGTACGGTGGACGAAGCGTGATGAAACTCCTCGCTTTCTTAAGCCATTTAGCTTCGTGTTTAGTCAAAGATATTATGCAAGACGTTTATGCGTGCTCGGCGGCTTAAATTTAATTCAAATTGCCAGGATTAGCAATGAGTTCGTAATAGACGCTCCCCTTATTTGTTACGCAGCGTACAGTTTGTTCGTCGCACTAATCGTCACTTCTAGTCGCAATAGAAAAAAAGAAAGATAATAAGAGGAAAAGCGCATGAAAATTTTCTCCACAGCGTCAAATTTAATTTACCCTTGTCGAGCAATACGTAGTAATAATATTTCTTACGAAACTACTCCTCGAACGATCTAATAATTAATCTCATAGTGGAGCAACGATCACGCTTCGCCTATGGACAGTTCCATAAAAAGACTACAGAAACTGGGGGGAAGCAGAAAAGTCGCGCAAGGAGTAAAGAAAAAACGTACGTAGGTGGATGCAACACGCGCTGATAATTATCGATCGTTTGTCTCTCTAATAACTGCAGGAAACTATCGCAATAGCGTTCTCATTCTACTGTCACCGCTCCGTAACGAGCGTCGCGCGTGCGAATTAATTTGCAAGCGGTCTCGTGGCTGCGTGACATAAATTTCTTACTCGGTAATTGTTGCTCGTCGGGCCTTCGTGTTACGCGATTATTTACGCGCCGTCTGAATCCACGGCGCAGCCGTAAGTTTGCCGACGATTTTTCGACCGAAAGCACTTGTCTTGATTTGTCTTCGAAAGACCGAAGACGCTGTCGCAATTTTGTTTGTGAACTTTCACTTGCAATTAGTGGGCATCCGTTATTTTCTTCGCCGCGGCAATTAAATTTATCGCAATGAATTTCTATCATCTTTGGCATTAATGGTTTGGCATAGTAGCGGAAGAGTAACAGTAACCCATGTCTGACCATTGCGGACACATTTCTCTTATCGAGTAAAGTGTCCGCTGACAATCGTGAAGGGCAAAATGAAGCACAGCGGCACCGTAATATTTCCTCTCGAAACATTATTATGCTCTGCTTAAGTCTCGCTATCAGCAAGATGAATCGTCAGGCACTTTCGATTGCCAGTCCAAGCGCGACGATAGAGTATGTTTTGGCACAAGCTGTCTCATTAGCATCCGCTTGTCATTCCCGTTCACCGTACCCCATCGATTACTTGCCCGACACTGGAATCCGAAATATCGATATCGGCATACATCTCGATAATCGATCAATCCTCCGAAACGGTTTTCCAAACAAACGATATAAGCCATATAAGCGATATAACCGATAGAATTTAATTAGAACGAACAAGAAGACGGCCATAGAGAAACTAACGAACCGAGTTTTTTTCACGCGATAGCAGCGGGGCTGGTCGTCCTCTCGACTTCGTCGCGCGAACAGTCCGAGGAAAAAGAAGATCAATTGCTCGAAGGTGAGCTCGAAGGTTACGCCTTTCGTTTTTCGCCATAGCGGGACAGATCGTCTTGTCTATTTAAGGTGGAAAATTCACCTGGATCGTTACTGTCCGCGCTACGCGCGCCATGTCCGTCGTCGCTCGATCCTAGATCGAGGATCGAGGCGTGCGCGCGTGGAAGTCCGCGCGCGCGTCGTTGCGCAATCGCCCGCTTCTCTTTGCCTCGGAGATCGTAACAGTTACATTTAACAACGCCGGACGAACGGCTCACTCGTTATCTCGATCCACCGAGCCGGCACCAGCCCCGATCCACCTCTGATTAATTATTACCATCGTTTTACACGCGCACGACACGCACGCGTTACGCCTAGGTGCGCCTGGAATTCTTTCGGGCGGGATTTCACGTGGTCCAACTAACGAACCATGCCCGGCGAGAGGTTAAAGTTTTACGTTTATTCCGGGAACCTCGCGTCGAATTTTAATTGACCACGAATTTTCGCCGGATTCTTGGAATACCAGCGTCAGGATTCTTTTGCGCGATGGGTGGGTGATTTTCGAGTTCTGTCTGGCTGGCAGATTCGCGGTTTGAATTTCAGTGGTATAGCAACGGAACAAAAAGCAACCGAAAAAAGGACGAGAAGAATTTTCAACCTAGACGACCCGTAAACTGTATCGAAAAGAGTTAACAAGCGTTCTAAGCGTGGCGTCCCACGTTCTCTGTCGCGTGGGTCACGCGAAATTCGTGTCCACGATACATAAGACCGTCTGTCGTGCCCGTAAAAGTAAGCGAGTCCATCTTTCTTCGCTGATACAGTAAATTACCACGCTATTTTTCGGCAACAGAGCGGGCACGAATAGGCGAATCTCGGCTGGAAATAGTGCGAGCCGCATTAGTAGCATCCGTTCCGTTGCCACTGCGAGGCTGTTTGATTTCGCGTGGCTCGTACCTTGTCTAATAAATATAATTACGCCGGTTGCGTAAGCCAGCCGTGGTGCGCCAGGTATTCCGCCACCTATTTTCTTGCCCGACTCGCCCTAAGGCTGCGCTTATGACCTAATCCTTCCTCGTTCGCGACCTAACGGGAGATAGCGACGCGTTCCTGTCGCCTCCAGAAACGTACGAGTTAACCTCGTCCTTCGGGCTAGCTCGTGAGAAACATCCAGCTTAATACGCGAAGGATAGACGACTGCTGGAACCAGTGGTGGGATCGCTGAGTTTTTGTTTTCGCGTTATACGTAGAGGCTGACGTGAATGGTTAAGTAAGTGATCTGAAGGAATCCTGAATGGCGCAGTAATTATTGTCAGCAATGGAGAGGTGATAAATATTGTCAGGTTGTGGTTCCCCTCGGACGATCAATAGTTATGGACTATGGTCTGTACAGTGATTAATAATATTGGCTATTCCTGACTTATACAGCCGACTATCTGACTATCTCTTAATATATAAAATATTTAGAAACTTGAAAGTTGATCCTAGAACACTGACAATCAAGCAACTTCTCCTGTTAGCGAGACTCAATTTTATTGGTCTTGAAATTCGATCGACCCACTGAACGAGCCGGGCGCCAATTTACCAATCCCTTTCAAGGTGTTAATTCAAACGTTTTCAGCAACCACCGCTGTGGTGGAAAAAAAAGAATGCGAAATACGTCGATACCAGTCCAACATTCTGACGCGTCTCTCGTTGAAATTTCTCGGGGGAAGTTGAAGATCGTTTGTAGTCCGGTCAATCGTTGGTAACAGCGGCTTAAAACGGCGACGACGGAAGAAAAGATACCCCCGTGTGGTTGTCTGCACAAAGCACGGCACGGCTGTCCACCGCCGTTTCGTTTGTGAAGGCCGGATCAGCCTGTTTTTCTAACGTAATTGAATTTCGCCCCGCGAGCCGCAGTTCTTCTTGTAATTGACCCCCGTCCCCGTGACCGTTCCGTAACGTAGCCGTCCTTACGTGCAGGAATCGCTAGCGGAGAAAAACTTGTTCGCTAATCTTTCTACCAAAACTTTGCTTTCAAGCGACGTTCAACCGGGGAAAAAGGCACCGCTTCGAGAAACGCTCGCTAGGAGGTCCGAATTCCCTCGAAAAACGGGGGAAAAATAAAAAATGAAAGTGAAACAGATGTGTGCACGCAAGGCGTTCGATTCTCTATTTGTATACCAACAAAAGTGGAAGGTGCTCCTATTTTTGTATCAATATTGTAATACGATTTATAAAAAATTGACGCCTTCCAGTGTTGTCTATCATCCTGAAACATTTTCTAAAAATATCTAAACTTATCTCAGCGCCCCATCTATTCCAGATTTCTTCTTCCACTTTACAATCCTCGTGTCTGCATCATCGAATCCATCCAGATCGTCGCAAAGAACCGTGATCTAAGGCCGCGGTGGACGCGTATAGATTAATTCTGCGCGTGGTTACGCGCAGAAGAAGCGAGTAACTTTTCCGAGCTCGCAGCAGCGGCAGCAGCCTTGAGGGGCTGCTTTGATGTTAACGCGGCTGTATCATAAAGTGATTCGCATTCTGCAAGTGCGAGATCAGATAAGATAGACCGACGATCCGGTAGGGGAGGCTGTGGCAAGGCCACGATTGTGTTTTTTCCATCGGGATCGGCATCGCTAACCCTGTAATCTCGGCGCCGGATGATGAAGGTTAGCTGCGCTTCGCACTTGCCCGCCATTTTGGTTCCCCGCTAGGCGAGGCTGGTCGAGATGATTGTACGCAGAAAGAACGCAGGCGCTTCAACCCTTTCAACGATAATACCGTACAGGAATTCGTATATTGTAGGATACTTTTGTTCCTTTTTTATTCTTTATTTTAGAACGGCGTAATTGAAGTTTTTTGGGGAAGAAAGGAAAATTCGGTGGATGAGGATTTTAAGTCTGTATTGAGGCCTCGTTCGTTGCTAATAATCAATGAGGGAATCAATTCTTGTTTCGATCAGACTCTTATTTCTCCTTTTCCACCGTGACCCGTATATTATTTCGACCCTTGCAAATAGCGACGAGGAAATCGAGTGTATTCTTGACCTATCTGAATTACGCGCTGTTTGCTTTCTTTGGTCAGGAAACCAAAATCGATTCCTCGGCGCGGGAGCCAAGGGCGCGTATATATCGATATGAGTGCGTAAGAAGGATTCGCGTGATTCGAGTTAGTTCCGTGAAATTGTTACCAACGGAATGCCATCATCTGCTCGAGGAAGTTCGTTTTCTTTAGTGCAGCTCGTCTTAAATTGACTTTGGACATTGGAAGGAAAATTCTGGAATTTCTATAGGATTTATCACTTCGATATCGGATCGAGACTATTTAGTTTTCAATTCATCACTTTTAATTTATCGTCAACGTCACGAAATGAATAGTAGGCTACAAATTTCTCCCGAGTGTGTATCGGCATTTTTCTTTTCTTGCAATTGACGTTGAGAGGTTTCGAACGTTACGTTCGTGATGCAACGCGCCATCGAGTTTAATTATTCGTTTCTTTGTTCTGCAGGTAAGCATCGAACTTTCATCTGCATCCACTTGTCGCCAGTTCTCTGAAACGGTAAGTGATTCACTTGGATGCTGCGTACGTGTCCCCTCGCGCGTGTTTAGTTTTCGTGAAATCGCTTGGCACTCTACTTTTCATCGAGGAAACCTCGCTCGGACTCGTTCCCAACCAGCTGCCTACTGGGTGACGCAATTTGTATCACCTCCTGGCAAGTTTTTCGCCAACTTCGACAGGCGATACGTCGAAGGTCCAAGAAGTTCGAAGCGAGATTACGGCTACATTCTTCGTTAAGAAAAACTCGCGATAGTTTTGGGGAATAATTTATATATCAGCTTAGAAATAATTTTAAAATTCTATAGCCTTCTTGAATACATCGATGAAATACGGTTATTCAATATCGTTTATTCGGTATTCAACAATTTAACCACACGGTCAAGCTGCGTGATCGACAAGAGTAAAACTTGAGGGTGAACGGTTTAAATGTGATTATATATCACACCATATTATCACACTGAAGACTTACATATTATACCTCAATAAGCCCGAAAAATCACTTTGCTCGTTAACTCGAAAAGCGACTCCCCAGCAGCGTCATAAAAGAAGCTATATTGACGAGAAAACAATTCCCCAGTGGTCCAACGAAATTTTCCACGCCGACTCCAAAATGTGCCTGGGGTACCGGGTATAATTCACGGGCATTCGGGTCGGGACGCTGCTTAAAATACCGGCACTTAATTACGTGGTTTAAAGGGCCCGGCCATTTTTTAACGCCCTCCATAAACCTGTCCCTCGGCCCCGTCACCTCCGTTCGTTGCATAATGCCCCGTCCCTCCGCGTTCATTCTCACTCATCTTCTCGAGCGTGCAAGGTTCAGTAGCTGGCAGCCGCTGATTGCGATTTATATTGTCAACCGGTTGCCGTGTGCTAGCCCATTGTCACGCCAATCGGTTTTGGTTTCGTCGCGAACACGCGTACTCTTCGGAATACCTTGTCCTCCTTTCGGTTTCGAAACAGTTCTGTTCATTTTTCTGATGATGCATAAGGAGAATCATTCACGCTGGTTATTATAAATTATTTAAAAATTGACCGCAAGTTAAGCTACGAGGCGACTGTCCGAACGAGCAAATACTGCAGAAAATCGGAAGAAGAAAGCGGTCACGGCGAGAGGAAAAATGCGCGTAGGAACGATACTGAAATACAAAGACCGAACCAGAGTGTAATGACGAAGAAGGAGAGAGAGAGCGGTGGAAATACTCTACATGAAGTACATAGAGAAGCGAGGATCAAGAGAAGCGTAACAAGGGAGAAGGAAAGGAGAGCGTCGGCGAAAGAGAGAGGTCGCAACAACGGCCAAGAAGGGGGAGGGGAATAAATTAAAGAACGGGTTCTCCCTCACCGCAGGACCTCATTACGTCCAACTTCATTTGTTTCCATTTTAATCGGGCCCCGTCCAACTACGTCGGACCTGAATCCAGTACCAGAAACCAGAACCGCAACGGATACCTGGCACCACCGAATGCCCCAGCCGGATTCTCCTCGCGGACGAACCACGAGGATGTCTCTGGTGGACGCCATCGTGCGCAAACATTTCCTTATGAGATCGTTTCGGGGATCGGTGCTACGTGAAACGAATATCGAGAGGCTGCCTTTTTTTAATCTAACTCCAATGATACACTTTTATCGAACAGCAGGACCCGCGTTCTTCCTGAACGAGTAAAAAATTCTTTTCATCTCGAAGTCGAAAAGCAGGCAAACTTTGATAGCACCAAGATATTTAATAATATAATTTATTTCTTTTCATCGTGTCGTGCGAAAAATCAATCGAATCAATTATATCTCGAGTGGTCGGTGAAAAAGCCACCCTTAAATCAACTTGCACTACCTAAGCGGTGGTGCAAAATCTCTCTACCGTCGGTAAATCTCTATGTCCACCCCTCCGTCAAAGGTTGCACGATCGCCTTTGGAAAATCTTCCGAAGGTTCTTTCAAACAACCACGAGAGAGGCGCATTAAGCCAGCGAATGCCACTTTTACTACCGGTGGGCCGATTCGGTGATCGTTTTACGAACGTGGCCGACCGAACACGCTCCGATATGACCCTTAACAGTGTCGGTAAACTGTTCTCCGTGGCACGGGACACGGGGGAAGCCTGGGTTCAGAGCGAGAGGGAAACGAGGCAGAACGACGGGATAACGAGTCACGGAGTAGCAAAAGAGAGGCGGCTGAGCAGAGGAACGAAGCGAGGGCACGAGGAGGAGGCAAGACAATGGGGCAGAGGCAAAGGTGGAAGCCGCCTTTATTACAGAGCACGGACCCGATGAACAGTCAAACGGACACCTTGTACCTCTCTTTTATCGGTCCGTTTCGTTTTATTACCGTGGCGAAATCGCGGTCCAAATTAAAGCGAACTTGGCGAATTTTCGACCCGCTTAATTAGAGCACGCTCCGGCCTCGCGGCGATTTCGCAATGCGCTCGAAAGTCGAGCTTGGTCACTGATTTCACGTGCGGCGTTTCCTGGTCCGCCGGGGAGGCGAAGAAATTCCAATGCGCCCGATGATTGGCCGACGTGCGACGGAAGGTGAAGAAATTCTATTGCCCCCGGGCAACAACGTTTGATCGCCGAACGAATAATTAAGTCGGAGCATTATTAATTACCAGGGAACATATTATACTTTAAAGTAAGCGAACTCGTCGAAATATTTCCGCGGTCGCTTCTCGGAAAAGAAGCAACACGCGCCGTTTCAGGGAAGTACGTTCGAATTTGCGGTACGTCTCGGATGTCTATGGCATTTTTATTGCTACATTCCCATTCCCGTGAATTACCACAATTAAACGTATGGTAAATGTGCAACACTGACGGCAGCTAAAGTCCACGGATACCTTTCTTTGCGCACCAGGTACAAAAACACACGGACCCAACAATCTATCCGTGCCATCGCTGAATATTTCACCGATCCCTCCGCACGTCAGCGAAACAGATATTCCCTGAATTCGGCAAGAAGCAATATTTCCGTCGTTTAGAGGCGACGGCCGCGTGTCGGGGTGCAAAAATTTGTCGCGCTGGGAATTGTCGGATACGAAAGCGAAGATAGGCCGATAAGCGTTGCCGGGAGGGGAGACGACGGTTCCCCTGGTTCCACGATCGATCAACAAGATAAATTCGGTCCCGTTTTTCTTCGCCGGCTCGTACGTCTTCGCGTGTCCGAAAGCCGTCCGTCGTTCTGAACAGGAGATGCCTCTTACTCACGGCTGAATCATCCGGCGATTGACCTTGCCTACCTTAATCAGCGATTAATTCCGTGCAACGAAAGTGCAGCTCCGTGCACGGATCGGTTGCGCGACTCTCGTACCTGGAAATCGCCGCGCCGCGCCGCGCCGTGGAGAACCGATTGGTACGTGCGGCGAATTAATCGACCTGCTGCTGGATAAAATCCGAGCGGACCTTGGAGCGTACAGATCTGGCGAGTATTAGATAGAAAAATATATATATATCCAGGTGTAATTCGTACCCTTTGTTCGAGCGACTGCTCGGCCGATCTATGAATTCCTGGATACTCGTTTTCGTACTCGAAGCTTGTGATTTCTTTTTTACCGCCGCAAAATCGAACGGGGTCAACGGGCCGAAACATTATTCAATTTATTAAGCAGCGAAGATTGGCGCAGAGAAACGCTTTAAACGCTGCAACGTCGCGACGTTGGGCGTTTATTGTAGGAACAGGCTGGACTGTCAACCGTTCTAAAAATGGAGAAGCAATTCTAACAGAGCTATTAGCAAAGTCGAGTGCGTTCGACGCGCATTAAAAAATTCTAGGCGACTACCACCGTCGACTCGCGGCATCGCTCCCATAAAGAGTACAATTCGCGAGGCAACGAAGAATCCGCAAAGCGGCGCGACGGACAAATGGGCGTCCTCTCGGCAGTGTCCCCAGCCTTTCAATCAGGACCAACTATTTTCCCGCAATTTCCCGGCATGCTCGAACGATCGTTTCATAAATTCGAGGCACGTCCTCCCCGCGAAAGCAACATTATCCATCATGCCGGCCAGTTTTTCCAGCGTTTAATCGACTTATCAAACTTCGTCACGTCATAAGCCGACCTTGTTACGATCCCATCGGGCATTGTTTCCAGGGGACGACTGTCGCGAGAAAAAGGTACCCGCTCGAGTCGAATCAATCTGTCGCGATTTTACGCGGCTTCGAGTGGCAGGTGTTCCAGTGAGCGTAGCTAGGCTGCGAAAGCGGCTTCTAAGAAAGTTTTGTCATCGAGCACGAGCCTTTTCGTTTTTCCAGCTAATTTCCCAACAGTCTGCCCGTACCGGAATAACGGCGATCGCCATCGCAACCGTGAGATTCACGAGAGTTTCATTTAATCGCGACTCCTCTTGCGCAACGCTGCACGTTCTGGGAATATTTCCACCCAATTGTTACGACGCTGCTCGGCTTTGGGTACCAGTACTGTATTTGGCACGTGGTTTGGGATACGGGTAGTGGGAATTGAAAATAGCGTTCGACAAGCCAAGTGCATATACATATCTGGACCGCGAAAGAATTCACTGCGATAGATAATAATAATAGTATCTTTGCGCAGGTGTAGAGAAACCCTCCGACGTTTACTATCCTTTGTTATTATTTTCATATGGCTGGTTTTACCCCGGTGCATGTGCGAAATGGGCTTACCTATTGCCGATACACGTACGGAAAATGTTGATTAATACCGTTATCAACTCAATATCGAGCCCCTTATCTACTCTCCGTTCAGCAATATCGGCAACACTGAATCGTCGATAAATATAAAAGGGATAAAAAGGTGACAAGTAATTCGCGTGCACCGATATCGTATTGCAGAGTTCGGTGGGCGTGATCCAGCAAAATCGCTGCTATTAAACACACATTCGTCGCTTTCGATCCAACGCACGTAACAGTTCACCAGGGACAGAAGGGGCGAATTCACAGGTACAACTTCCGCGCTCGTCCTCCCGCATTCTTCGCGCGATACAGCCACCACTTCGACGCCATCCACCGAGTATCTCCTCGCGGTCCTGCCCGTGCCATAACCGCCGATAAATCGCAGCCTCGTAAACAAAGACCTCCGCCGGGGGTACGCCTCGAAATACTTTCGCAGCGGTAACGGGGCGGTCGTAAATATTAAGAATTTTATTACGCTCGCGGGCCACGAGGAGCCGCGAAAAAAGAAGCGGAGAAACGACAGGCCGGCGTGTCACGTGTGCCTCAAGATACCAATCCAATAAAAAGAAGAAAGGGAGAGGCACAGAGGAGGGTCGAGATTCGTGGTGTCGCGGACGGACCCTGCCTCCGTTCCTCGCGGACGTTGCTTTATCGACGGTGGCCGGCGCGGCGCGGCTCGCGACAGGCAGTAAAATCAAGTGCTCCAGTTTTATGGTGTCGGATACACCGGCATGAACACGTGTTTACACTCGCCACGGTCCACGGTCCGCTGGCCACGTGACTGGACCGCGATAAATCTCGCGGGGCCCCGGCCCTTTTGACTTTTCGCTCGATAACGCGGCGCGAGTTCCCTGCTGACCGTGTACCCTGACACGCGTCCACGCTCGCGATTACAGCGTCCCTTGCGAGCGTCTTTGGTCTCGCGAACGAAGCAGATCCACGCTCCACTTACCGTTATCCGTATTGGATCTTAACTCGCGAATAAATCATCGCGCGGCCCGGCTGGAATTAAATACGGGAACCGGATAGGATTGGGCCGCGATCGAACGTTGGCTCGAGCGGGCCCATTTTTCAGCGGGTCGAAGATACGAACGAGATACGAGGAAGCTCGCGCGGACTTGCCAGGTGAGCCGCGTGTCCTCTACCTCCTCGCGATGGGATCGTTAAGCGGAACGCCGGGCGAGTAGGCTGCTCCTAACGTAATCCTCGGCGAACGCTTTACCGTGGCGCTCCTTCGCTGGACTGCGACGAGCGAGATACAATCGACGGGGATCTTGTAAGGATCAGAAAGCTCGAGATTGCCTCGTATTCTTCGAATCGATTCGCTTGGCTTTCGAGTTCGGGTATCTCCGGGCAGAGATGCCGCGGGGAATTCTTTTACGACAGAGGTGCTTTGGAAGCAGGAAGTTTGCCGACTACAAAGTAAAATATATTCTTGTCTAAAATAGGTTTTGGTATTACTCAGAAAGTACACGTTGGACAGATTATAAACACGAAATGGTTAATTTGCCTTGTTCAAAGTTGTCGTAAATTGCATGCAAAAATACCCGTATTTCAATCATATTAAAAGCAAGAAATCTGAAAACCGTCATTGTTAGGGGCTTGGTACTTCTATGTTTCAAGATCTTCGCTAACAGATGCAACTTTGAAAGATAACCGTTATCGTCTCTCTTTTCGCACTGCTCCGTTATTCAACCGCGTGGAGGTTCATTTTCGTGGAACCATATAGCGACACTGGACGTCCAGGAAGAAAGAAAGAAAGAAAGCAAGGAAGACCCGCATGTTTCGTCGACGTCTAGTCGAAATCGAACGAGTGTTTGGCGCACCACGTCATCCACTAGTTTTACACGAGCCGTGCGGGCCGATTTTTTCTACGGCGCCTTTCCTCCTCCGCGGATCTCGATCTGCTCGCCCACAGCCTGCTAATCGCCGCTTCTAGAGGCTGCCCGATCCTATCCGATCCGGTGAACTACGTCATACAGGTGAATGCGTCGGCGTGCACGGCTCTCTCGCAGTCAACAACGTGGCCGCGGTTTGCCGCCTTATAAACAGGTATCCTTGCGTCGAGCCACTGGCGGCAAAATATTGCCATCTAACGGGTGACACGTAAGCAATGGGCGGGTATATTTCACACAGATTAATGGGACAATTAAGGAAGGCATGGAGCGCAACGTTGCAGTCTGGAGGGTGGACTCGTTGATTGGAGACGTGGCATTTTCGTCCGTTCCTTTTTCAGTGATTATTAAAATCCAGAGACCAGGTTTCAGTTTGCAATGTCAAAGATATCGTAGCCATGACTGCCGCGATAAGATCGCCCTTGAAACATCTCTCGCAGCTGCTACCACGAGCTTCAACCTAATCTAAACGGCGCGATTCCGCGCGACACCGCGCGGTTTTCGTCGGACCAGCGATCCATCCGATCGCCTCGCGTGTTCACGCGAGTCGGATCGATCGCGGACATCCGTTAGACGCGGATTGCGGAGGCAGCGCGCGGAGGCAGCGAGTCGTCGCGTGGGTCGCGGCTAGAGGTTGCCCGCGCCCTTCCCAACCTCGGAGGAATCGAGAGTCTCGATCCCTCTCGGGAGGTGCCACGCGATCGACAGTTCTCAACTGTCGTTCCTCTGTCCGTCAGAGCGAGAGAGAGAGAGAGATAGAGAGGCAGGTTCGCTCGAGAACGCGAGCGTTGCGTTCGTGGCGCGTTCCGCGCGACTCTTGTGTCGTCGCGTCGTCGCGACGGTACTTCTCGATCGTTCGGTTTCGCGTGAAATTACCCGTGGTACCTTGGTGGACCCGTCTCCGATCCAACAGAGAAGGGAGAAAAGAGAAGAGCACGAGGTGGTTCGCGAAGGATCATCCAATCGGGAGGATCGACCAACGCGATCCGGATGGGGGGGATCGTCGGCTACCTACACCCAACCTACTGGCGATAGCTTCAAGGTGACAAGGTACCCTACTCGATAGCCACCGTCCTCTGTAAACGCACCTCTCGATCTTCGAGTCGACCCGACGTTTTTCCTTCTGCTCGACGCCTTTTTTTCCTTTTCTTCTTTTTTTGCATTACCGCCGCGCGTTGGCGGCTGCGCCCCGGTCGGTTGATCTATCGAGCCGATCCCCGACCTCTTTCGTTCAGGCTGACTGGTGAAACTTCGTTAACGAGCACGATCGAGTTTTTCGAGAAGATAGACGAAGTTCGTTTAATTGGCTGGGATTAAGTGGGAAACGGGAGGTTGGTCGGTGTGCCCCGTGGGTCGGCGCTGAACGGCGCACGGCCGAGAATTATGGTTCTTGCTGGATGGATGAAGTTTTAGTGCGATCTAATTACGGAGCTAAGTTCTATTGCGAACTTTTTCGATTTCCGCAAACTGGCGCTACCGCTTTGCTGCCACTTTTCCCGCGAGTCTCTCGAACGCCTTGGAATCTTTCCTCGTCATGGATGATATTTTTCTTGCGCCGTTTCGCGCGGATAGATTTTTCTGCCCCACTTTCCGTTTAGGTATGCGATTAACCCTTTGACTGCGGACTGTTCAGAAATCGCGCAGTGCTCTGTCTGCAACAGCCGTCACAGTGGGCACCTAAAGACGCTGTTCACAGACAGAGGGTTAAATGGAATTTCGCAGCCATCTCGGGGAATGCGCTGGACGTTGCCAGATAGCCAGAGATCAATGTAGTTGCTGCGAAAGATAGTTCGCAAGAGATTCGTGGCCGATTATATTTAAATCCCATCGCGTGCCTCTGTCTCGTTAAATCATTAGCGATCGCGACCTCGTGGTACCACAGATTCGAACATATTCGGGTTGGCCGTGTTAATTCCGTTCTGGACCAACGCGTTTCGGTTCTTGTCGTTCTCTAGCGTGCATTCGCGTTGCATCAATTAACAGGTAAAACGAATGGTAGAATCGTCAGCGAGAAGCAATTCTCACCCTTCGAAACGTTCTGTGCTATTGCTAATTAAAGTTTCTCTTTTTAAGGGACAGCAAATATATTGCTCGTTTCCCCCGCCGCTACGAAAAAGAAAGATCAGCGAACAAAAGAATGCCCGCGTCTGAATTGTATAAATTCGTGAGCACCGCCTTCGCAAGAGCACAGTATAGAAAATTTAACGATTCGATCCGTCCTATGCGTAAATCGAGCCGCACAATAAACCGCGCGCGACGGCAAACATTCCGCGCGACAATAAAATCCAGCAGGACTGGCTCTCTATTCTGGGCGCGGGAAAAATAAAATCCCTGACAGCTAAAAGGTCGCGCGTAAATAGAAAGAAGAAGCTCGACTAGCAGCGCGGCACGGAAAGGTGCAAAAGGGAATGGGGGGAGGCCCCCGCGTGCAGCACAAAGAGTACTTTGTGTGCAAATTTATTGCACGGCCCACGGCGATGCGTTTATGCGGGAATTATTTAGACACCCGTTAGACGTCCCTCGATTAGGCAACCTGCTCGTGAATCCGTACGAGTTCCGACAGAGGTTGCGGTGGGGTCGTCAAGAAAATTTGTTCCCGGCAAATTTATCGGTCGACATCGGTTCGATACGTACAGCGGACAGGTTGTACGAGAGCAAGTGCAATTCGTAACGCGAGCTTCGCCTATACCTGATGAGCAATGAATTTACTTCCACGATATTTTATATACTTTGCATCTGTTGAAACTTTGTTGCACCGTCACTTATTTCGCGTAGATTCGCTACATTGCGCAACGTGGTAATTTTTTGAAGTCCATAAATTGTTTCAACTTTGTTTCAAGATATTTGCTGCTGTTTAGCAATCGAACAAATAGAGTTCCGTACCAAATAGCACTGTTATTTTATCACACTCTCGGCGAACTCTTTCCTTCTTTCTGCTTTTCCCCTTTATATTCTTCGTATGCGCGTATTAAACGTTCCTTCTCTTAAAGCGAATAAAAAATAAATAACGGCAGTGCTGGATGTTTGTTTTTTCAAAAATAGAGCTACCAAGCGATGGTTCGCGAATCAGTTATCTCGCTGAAGGAATTTCTGAATATCGACGTGTTGCAGCATGCGTTGGAATCGATAATAGACAACGAAACACAAATTCAGGCCGTATGTTCCCAGGAGCAAACAAATCACAATTCTCGGGCTCACTGTTCGTTCGCAACGGGCGATCAGATTTTCGCCATCCAACGCGCGATGCTAATCGATATCGATTCCTCGAATGCCTGCAGGCACGTAGAAGGAAACGCAGTCGATAAAATTAGACGGAAGCGGCCGGTTCGGAAAGTGGAATTCCGTTTAGCTCCTAAACTATATGCCGATAAATCGCCGATATAAAATTCCTATACGCGGCTCGGCTCTCGAATTCTAATCGACTCGTTAAGCGAAATTCCCTCGACCTCTCGCTGCCCGGTGCCACCCCTTAAATGTCCTTTGCGAGCCGAGCAAATTAATCCTCCGACGAAACGCCACGCGTTTGTCTCCAAAAGTTTGCCCGCGTTTCGCGATTATCTAGTCCAGAAATGTGCCTGGCCGGTTGTCGATCGCCGTTCGTCTCGTTCTATTCGCCGCATGAATATTGATACCGCGCGATTGAACGTAACGAATGGCACCGTAAATCTCGCGGTGAAATTAATTATCGCGCGGCCTCGAAATCTGCACGAGTAATTCTGCAAATGGTAATTGAATTCGAAACTGTCCCTTGCCTTGCGGCGAGCCCGAGAACATTCATCAAAGAAATGAATACGAACCGAGAAACGGTGCCTGCCTCGCGAGAAGCGATTTTCGTCGGCGGGTTAAAGGGGTGGCAGGAAAACGCGGGAATAAATGGAGAAATAATTGAACGATATACCATTACCTATATGCACTTCCATCGTTTATCGAATGCCGAGCAACGAACTTTAATGATTTACCTTTAATCAATATCGATATATTGTATCGCAACGTCGAACAGTCATTTTCTATCCACCCCGTCGCCTGACACTTATGTTAGGAACAGGGTACCCATTTTTATATTTCCTTTAATCATTTTTGTATGTTCTTGATAAAATATGGGAAAACCGCTCCAGAACTCGATTCTTTGAACAATTTTCCGTTAACTCACGTTTTGTGAAAAGCAATTGATGCAAAATATTTTAAATAACTGAACCTCGAACATCGTGACCAGTTTGCTTGCTAACATTTGATTGTTAACAACCACTACAAGTGCTCCGCAAATTCCGTCGGCTTGTTGCCCGCCCCGTACAACGCCACCGAATATAAAACGGGAACGGTCCGACGCTTCTCTCCCACGAGCGACGTTCGCACAATACCGCCCCCTAAATCCCAAAGAAGCTTCAACGTCGATTCCCAGTCGATCCGTGACGTCTGGTCCGCGGGTTCGTCGAGTGATAAATTCGCGGATGGGCCATTAATTCCATCCGGTCGACGGACGAATTATGCGAACGCGAGGTTCCGCCGGTCCGCTGTCACTCGGCCGAAACGGAGCATAAAACGGCTGCGCTTGTCAGGCGTCGCAGTCGCGTCGGTGGCGGGGCCGAAAAGTTTCATTTGCATCGCTCGAAATTTTAATGGGGCCCGACATATTGTGCCCTCGTTGGTAATTCCTGTCGGATTTAAAGGGTGGAGCGGGCCCGTCGCTGGGACGACGGCCCCATTCGCTGGAACATCGGTCTGCCACGAGATAAAGTCAATCTTTCTGGCACCGTGGCCGCTGTTCGCGTCGCCGCCGACCGATACGTCCGCGATTTGATCTGAAATAAGACAAGATCGGTCCTGGCTGCCTCTCTAGAGAGCTTTTAAATTGCTCCTCGGGCGACCACTTTTCGTGCATCTTCTTCCTTGGACGTGGAGGACCCCTTCCTGTTGCCTCGTGGAGCACGGAATCGTTGGGGTTCGCGCTGCCGACTGGCTGGAAGGTGTACGCTACGCGGTCTCGTATCGCTTGACGCTTTGCGTTCCTCGAGATTGGATTGTTCGGGTAATTTGATGTGGGTGAAAGGGTGAAAGGGTGAAAGTGAAATGACCGGGATGAGCTTTGGTTAGCTTTCTTATGTGTGTGTCTGTCGTGACCATGATTCGACGAGTCACTCCATTACTTCGGGTAGCTTCATGACGATTGATGCAATACTGTATCTAGTGCTCTGCTTTGACTTGCCATAGAGTTTGCCTTTTCTTGGAAATAAATCCCACGTCAGTCCTCGACAGGAAGGGACGTGGACTAAAGGTGCTCCGCAGACTTCAGTTTAAAACCCTTACGATTCCTTATCTCGAAAATTCGCACCCCTTCGTCAACTTATCATTGCTGCCCACTGCTCGGTTGGCCGCTGGAATCGATATCCGTCGCACAATTTCGCGGGTTTATCCGTGGCGAAGGGTTCGACATTCGGGCGGAACGTTCGACGATGGCGATGTATCCGATGCGCCGTAAATTCGGCGGAGTAACGAGGCGACTGTCGAAAGTGACTCGAAATAAACGACAGTGCGTCGCCTTTTTGGAGAGGAGCGTTCCACTCCATTTCCTTCGGAGCCAGTCTTTCCGTTCCGCTGCCTCGAGGCCGGGTCGTAAATCAAAAAGCGCGAGGCTCTCCCGAAAACTCGCGGCTCGAAACGAAAGGAAAAAGAGTGCTCCACGGGGATAAGAGCGAGGGGGACAAGATGCAGAATCGGAGACGGAAGTGACGCCGCGCCGCCGCGGGATAAATCATGGACGGTGTAAATTAAAGCGACTGCCCGCCTTCGCAACCCTCCACCTTCCTCGCCACCTTCCTCCGTCCATCGCGTTGCTCTCTGGTCCAGCCTCTTTTCACGAGACTTATCCAGCAGTCCGGCTTCTCGGAAGCGTCCACGGTGCGATAAATAAAGCGGCCCCCGGACAAATTGTATCGGGCAATAAAGCAAAGAGTGTCTTGACCCACGAAGAGTTGGGTCGCCGTCTCGCGCGGACACGAGATTACCGCGGAGAAATAACGAGGCGACTTAATTCAATTACCGCTCCGTCCGAGATAAGGATAAGGGTAAACGGGCTCGGCGATAATGGCGAAGGAATCCCTGCTGCGCCGATTTCGGAGTTAGGTCGACGGTATCTTCTATTTCTCAGGATGCCTGAAATTTTGTATACACCCAGTTTGGCGGAGTTTGGCGAACACGTCTCGCGTGCGCGGTCCAACGGCACGGGCCAGTCAGTCGACTCGCGTCTGCGATAAATAATCGGGGGACGCAAACTGGCGCGGCAATTTCGCATTAATAGAGAAAGCTGGACACGGTTCGTCGTGGCCGACGGGAATGGGAGCGCGATCTTCCCACGCGGCCAGATGTGTCTCTGCTCGGCGTGTTGCGCCGCGATCACCGCAAACAACGATTCGCGCACCGTGTACGCCGTGACGCGAGCCTCCGTGTTTGCTCCCTGTGCTCTCCTCTCTTCTATCTGCTTGCTCGTCTCCTCTCTTCGCTGCGTCGATCGCCTACCGGCTAGGTCCCCCTGTTGTCCTCCTCTCGGCCGCGCTTTTTGTTACGGCTCTCGGTTCGCCTAGCTTCGCGGAGCGAACGGGAGTTCATAGGTGAGACTGTGTTGCCACTGCGTTTAATGGAGACACGACTCTTGCGAGAGGGCCGATATTGTATCGTGGTCGGCGGTGAGTCGCGCGTAAAGGAGACCTCGGGGATCGATGTTTCAAGGTTCTCGACGTTATTGACAGTATACCTACGTTGATCTTTTTCCACGAGGTTCTCCTTGCACGTGCAATAATGCTGATAACTCTGATATATTGAAAACAAAATATGCTCGCCGTTTGATGCCTCCTTCTAGGGTATACGATCTCTGAATCGGAGTGCACATAAAAATATAATGATTAGCGTGTTTCATGTTTCCCCGTTTATCTCTGCGAGTCCTTGCTTCTGCACAGGATCCTGCTAGATTCCACGAACGCTCGCGGAACACAGGTGTGTCCGTGATACCGGCGGGATCTCGCGATTGAAACAGCAACGGTTCGCCTATTAATCAGCATCGCGATTTTTCAAAGGACCGTCGATACAAATGCCAGGCGGTGTATACCTGTCGATACAAAGGACGTGGTACAGGAGCCCGCGTAAGAATAAAGATCAAAGCAAGAGTCGCGCATCTGCATTCCGGCGGGATATAAGGTCGGCTCTGTTCGACGCGGGAGCACGAGCACGCAGGTGTCTCTAATTGGTTATTTATAAGCGATCCTTAACCCGTGGCTGATTTACTACGTTTAGAGGCGAGTGCACGCGATGGGTTTTGCGCGAGCCATTTACAATCGGCCGATGCCGTGCAATCTTAGTCATCTTAGTCAGCTGGACGGACCGATGGACGGGGATTCAGGTACCGATCGGGCATGCTGCGGAGAAACGCGGCGTCCTCGTCGGCAAGGTCGTGCCGTGATTTTGAAACACGCCTAGCGCGTACCTGGCTCTCTGCTTGCTTGCTTGCCTCTGTTGGACAAACTTTCCGATTTGGGGAAACCGCGAGCTTAGTTTAGTATTGCGCCAAAGAGTGGTGCTTCGTAAATTAAATCATGGTGAACACTACGTTTGGAATTAATCGAACAAGGGAGGCATCTACTCCGTAGTCATTCGCCCTTCGCTAAATCGACATTCGCGTCGCAGGCAGCTGAGTCTCTACCCGAGACAAATATTCATAAATCAGGCCCGCGACGCCTTCCGTGTCACCGTCGCGTCGCGTCGACCAGGCCAGACGGGCAAGATCGATGATCGAACTGGCGAGCGAGCCCCGAAGAAGCATCCTAGAAAGTCCACGACATCCTGACCGAGAATCGTTGCCGTGCTTTATGTTCGATTTCGACGTGTTCGTCGCGGCGACGCTGACCGGCAAGAAATCGGCCGACTTAATAGAAATGCATTCCCACGCACACGCGCACGGACGACCGTTCCTCTTCGTCCTTTCCTCCTGCAACGCGCCCGTATAATGCGATTTTTTTTGCCGGCCCGCAATATCTGCGCGTTCACGGTGAAACAATTATCGTACCTCTGAGAAAACGCTTTTTTCTCGGCCGACGCGTAAACGTTTTCAAGCCCGGCACCTATTCAAATCGAGGGATTCGCTGGCGTACCCGTCGCGTATATGGCGATACAGTGTCGACTGTGTTTCCAGTGTAAACAATGTCTAAACGGCGATAGGTGTGCATTGTCGAGGAGTGGTTCTCGGTTGAAGGGGGCCTGTATTTGATTACACGTTCATTAAGAGCCTTATCAATCGATGCTTTTATGCAACGGTGAATTGTGCGGCGGGAAATAACGATTACGCATCTCCGACCGGGTTATGGGGACCACTGACGCAATTACCTAGGATGATCCATGCCGGCATGGATCCTTGGTCGGTTCGCCGGCTGGAAACGCAATTGCGTTCTCACGATTGTCTCTACGTTTGGCAGGTGGAACGAGGCCTAATAACGACGTTTCACTGGCTGTAAACGATAATCGTTGCGTTTCGTCTGGCCAGGAAATCGTAAATTGTCCGGGAGGGGTTTCGTTCGATCGCTGCTCGTCCATGAGTTCATCGTTCGCTTCGCGGACCCCCCGAATTCTGCCCTCGAACATTGTTCCCGTAGAATAAAGTTACCACTGACGTACGTACCCGTGGCAATCTGTTCGATGCAGGTTCTTGGAACGTTCAAACATTTTTCGAGGAAACGGAAAGAAATTTAAAAGCACCCAGTCTATCCAAGGTCCACTATCATACCCGCCCGTCGTGATTGACTTTCATCCTCCATTCATCGGGCACCACAAATCCCATACTGTAGAAGATCTCGACCGGCGTGGGATCGCGAAGCGGAAAGAAGCGCGTTGCATCCGCGTAGCTTGAAATAAATTGTGAGCAGCTTTAAAGGCGCACGCCAAGCGGAGTCCTCCTCGAATTGCGCGGCTCGGTCCAACGATCCGCTGCGCTTTCCAGAGCCGTTGGCCACGGTCGGCACAAGAGGGCCGCTGATCAATAGCTATTGGTCGGCGGGGAGCCGTCGTGTCGTCGGCGCGGTGGCGATGTCGTCAATTTTTTTATTACGAACCCGGACACGCACGCAGCCGGCCACGCACACGCGCAAGACCGCACCGGCGAAGAGGAGGACACTCGAGGAGAACTGGTGGCTGCGTGGCCGAAGTAGCCAGGCCGCGATTCGCTCGCATTAGATTTCACGGGTCGCGAGATGTCCTCGCTCGCCGACCACTCTCAGCCTTTAATTGGTCCGGGCCGTGTCGTCCTCGAGGTAATTGCCACTTTACGTTAGCCTTCGATGTTCTCGGCCGGCGGACGTTGGTTTCTGAAATTCCGTGTTCTCCGATTTCACGTGGATCTGCTGGTCACTTCGTTCTCCGGGTACCGTTCGATCGATGGATACTAAATTGGGCGACTTTTACGATCAATGGTGGACGAACGACCTTTCGAATAAATCGTCGATATTTCCCGGCGCGGACCAATGGACGCATATACGGTTAATCCACCCAGCACCGCGAAGGAAAAGCATTTTCCGGAAAAGCTCAACACAATTGAGCGAGCGATGTTCAGCGAGGCGACCAAGCGCTCTCCTCATCACCGGCATCTCTCTGTTCCAGCGAAGTCACCTTTTAACGAGCGGGCGTATACCTCCAGAGATATCCGCGGCCCCCTGCTCGTCTTCGCCTCTTTCTTCGGGGAACAATAGGCTCCGGTAGGGGAGTTAATCTACATACGCAAATTCCAACGATAGATCTTGAGCGGCGAGAGAGAAGGCGGCTGCGTATTGCCGGACGTATACGCGTACGTCTTCAACAATGGGGTACCCCTTGGCTGGCCCTGGCCTGGGTATCCCTGAAGGAAGGACAATAAGCCCCGCTTGATAGTTATTGTGGTGCCTAGTCCAGCTCGCGTCTCTCCCACCGCGAAAGAAGGAAGAAGAACTCCCGGTGAATAAAAATCAGCCTCCAGCGGACGCCCCGAGGAGAAGGCATGCGTTACTGTTTCGCTAAATAATTGCTCCGGTGTTCGCGTAATTTAAGCGGATTTAACTAGCGGTTCGCCCTCGCGCGCCATCGCGCGCCATCCCGCTGATCAATCGGGGAAATAATTCCTTTAAAAGTCCATAGGATATTTATTGCCAAGGCGCGCCGGTTAACGCCTGTGAAAGCGCAAAACGACGAAACCAACTCGGTAGCCAGAGGGACCGAGCCGGGGACGCGTTATATTGCGTTATCTGCGAAGTAACTCCTCGGTGGCGGCCACTATTTCAGCAAACGCAGATACGCCGTGCAAGGTGAAGTAGAAATGGAGACCTCGGAAGCCTTTCTAGCTTAGCTCGATAGGCGACACGTCTCCTGCTACGGGATTGTATACGGTGAATTGGAAATATGAAAACGAAATATATTTCTATCGCCAGAATGACCCATGGGAACGTGTTTCAGTGACGCGAAAAGGGAGAGCATTCGTATTTCGCTAATCGCCATGGCAGAATCACACCCTTTGCCCAAAAGCCCTATCGATTCCCCCGATTTCGAGACCTTTCCCATCTTAGGCGTTCCCAGAGGTCGACAGGTATCGGCACACGTGGCGGAAGGCTAATTTTTTCCCGGCTCCGGCGCGAGCGTAACGGAAGCGGAGGATCGGACTGCTTTTCCGCCTGCCATGGATGGCACGACGACCTTTGAGGTCGATGCACCTCGGCCGCCTCGGCGTCAAAACAAGACCGACCGATAGGACGTGTCGGGTTCGCCTCGTCCGCCGGGAAAGGTTCCCACCGTCTAGTCACCCCGCGTCTCGTCTCCCTTCCTCCGCCCTTGGGGCCGCAGATTTTCTCCGCACTGCGTGGAGAACGTCTCCTTTCTTCCCGCGCGCACCGATTCCTGGAAGCCCGCGAAGGCGCAGCGCTGTCTGGCCGAGCCGGGACTGCTCGTCTGCACCGAGGCACAAATACCTACAAAGCCTCTGGCGCAACGCTTGGAATGAGAACCAGCGCGAGATCGAGCGGCAGCGGCAGCAAGAGGAAGAGCAAGAAGAAGAAGAAGCACAGCAGCATCCGCAGCAGCAGCAGCAGTAGAAGCAGTAGAAGCCAGAAGTGGTCGAAGGAGGAGGAATAAGAGCCGCGGCGCGAAAGAGGAAGAAGGATGCAGGGAGGAGGATGCGGTAGCAGCCGTAGCAGCAGGGTCGAACGAGTAAAACCAGGCTGGCTCACCCGGCTACGTACCTTGCCTGGTAGAAATGCCTACGGTATAAAAGCCACGGAGAGAGAAGAGCCGCTTCTAAGTAGCTACGTGATCAGCGATAATAACGCGACTTGGAAACGTGGAAGATCGTTCCTCTTCGCCTCCCCCTTTTTCTATCGGCGACGCGTACAGGCTTATATTGTCGGTCGTTTGGGTTACTGCCGCGCGCACGCTGATCCTGCCGCGCGGCTGTCCAGCGGTTTAGGTTCTGTCCTAGGTTGCTTGCCTCTGCTCTTCCTCTATCGCTCTCTCGGTTCCCGGAAACGGGGAGGTAACGGCCGCCGATCTCTACTGTCCACCTGTTCTTCTTCTTCTTCTTCCTCTTCTTCGACGTCGATCGCCGAGCTTGCCCAACGATTCGTTTACAATATCGTACGCAGCTTGCGTGGACGCGCTACGCTGTCGATGCGTTCGCGGGTCGTCGCGAGCTATGTTCTTGCGCCACTCTCCCTCGGGAACCACGGTTCCCAGAGAGATCGGGTTGGACGTCTCGGTCCGTGGGACACGGATTTCGATGCGCTGTTTATCGTCTACGACGACCGGTGCCTGTTCTTGCGGGGACACGCGTGTAATTTGTTATCGAATTTCGTTCCCGGCAGCACGATCGGTAGGGGCCTCTAATTGTTTGGAAACGATACCGCTCGGGGAACATTCCTTCCCTGTGCCGATGGCCGGCGAAGTCGGAGGTCTCGCGTCGAGTACGCGAGATCGAAAGGACGATAATGGCGCTGTATCTGAAAGGCCTCCCCTCGGAATCATTTCTGCCTCGCATTGAATTATTTACGAATAGATTTATTCGCGTCATTCGTTTTCGTCGCCGGCGTTTAATAGGCGCGCACCTGCGCACTGCCATAACCGACCGCGTCCCGTTTTCGCGTAGTGACAGATGAATTATTCCCAGATCGGGCCGGGCAATTTTTCTTGGCCACCGCTTAACGATAACGACGCGCGCAGTCGACGCTTTTAATACCGCCGCGCAGACGGGTTGAGAGATACGAGCGATCGCATATTAATTCGAACGGACCCGTTGGGGCTGAAGCGCCGCTTTTAGAATAATATTCTTGCTGCCCTCGCCTCTGACTTCCTAATGGGCCAACTTGGAAACATCACTAATCTCGCGGCGGGGTGCTGCTCGCGTCTCCCGCGAGTTCGCGTGCGCCATCGGCGATCCTCCTCGTCCAGGTGTCAGAACTCCAAAGGCATCGGAACACGGCGCCCCTGATTTTCCGGGGCATTTTCATTTATGTTACACCGCTCGGCCACCTTGAAAATCGAAATCGAATCGGCCCTGATCGTTCGCCACGTCGCGCGTCGCGACGCTGGTACCCGCGCCGATTTCAGCCGGACTGAAACCGCGCATGATTTACTCGGTCGGAAAACGAACTTTGATCGCGGCCGCGTCGCCGCTAATGATACAGTACTTAATTGGCCTCGTTCCTCATTCCGTTACCGCGCACCGTAACGAAAGCACGAAAATAGAAGTCGCGGACCGCGGCGTGGACCGATGTCACAGCGCTCGTGCCACTTCCTCAAAGCGCGCAATAATTGGACCGAACGGGACGCTAATTTGTTTCCACGAAGCCGCTCGTCATTTGCGTTTGCTCGTAACAAATGTATGATTCGTTTCCAGAACACTTGAACCGCGGGCTCGGATCTTAATTAGACCCGGTGCTCGTCCCTTTTCGCGCCGCTGGATTTACCCTGCTGTAAATCACTCGAGCAAGCGGCACCCGGTGTTCCGCGGCTCCGGGGAAGAATTCGGGAAACCGGCACTTCGCAGGGAGATTCGTTCTGTCTCGGGTCGGGGAAACAGGTGTCGTTGATTATGGGTTAGCTACGCTTATTCGCGTTAGTGGGCCGCACTATTCTTGGCACTTAGATTATCGAAAGGTAGAAAAGGTTGAAAGATTCTATTCGGTTATTCGGCGAACGACATTGGCAGATACTAAACTCGTGCCGCGGTGTTTGTTCGAGAAGGAAGAAACGGACGATCTGAAATCGACATCGATCGGTCTTGCTTACATTCGTGGTTATCGGATGCCATCGCCAAACCAATTGAACCGCCCTGTCGTCAAAATGCGACGGCAGCTCGCGCGCGAAACATTTCCACGAGCGGACCGCGCATCGGTGGCAGCATTCCCCTCGGAGGAACCAGTCTTGACAGGAATCCTGGTCCTGGCGGATCGAGCAGCGATATCGGTTCGCTGGCCGGTATTTCCAGCTCTATCGAAACGGCCGCTGGCTTAGGTGCACCGTGTCCGATACACACAATAGGGGCGGCGATCGTTTGTATCGGGGTCCGACCAGTCCGGGGAATATCTAACCGCGCGTGTTGCCGATTTAAACCACGATTTTGCTCGTTGCGTGCTCGCGTCCGAGCGGAGTCCCGGGATTCCAGGAGCATCCATCAGGCCTCGTCAAACCAGCCGACGACGCATCAGTGGATCGGCATTCATTGGCCACGGCCGAAGGGAAAAAGAGAGGAGGCAGGCGAAGAAAAGGGAGATCGAGAGAAGAACACGGGGTCCTCGATCGTCCTCCTGCGCAAAACCTCCGGTCTGCCCTTCGCTCGGTCGCCCAGCGATTCACGCACACAGACGACCGTGGCGTAACCGACAGCCTCCGCCTCTGGTGCAAGAAGTGGCCCGGTAAAAATTCGTTGGCGCAATCAGCTGACGGATCTGTCGACGCGGGAAATGTTTTACGACGACTCGGGACGCGCCGCCGCGACGAAATTAGATATTTTTCTGCCGGTTCGGTCTTTTTCTGGGTCGTTCGATCGGTGTAAATATAACCGCGGGACGAATATGTTGCTCCGCGGAAAGTCGATCCGTTGTTTACATAAAGCGGCGTTTGTCTCGGGGAATGGTATAATCTTGTTAACAGAGCACTGTGTCATTTGTTGGAATGTTATTACAAACGCGACTTACAAAATAATGACACCGGATCATCGACAACTTGACCTCCACCTTTTCCCCTCCGCGCTGTCCGACTACCCTCGGCATTTGCATACTTACCCAAACCCGTTCATCTAAGTACCCCACTGGCCCTCTTCGCCTCGCTTCGCCTCCGTCGATCGCGATATCACAATCCCCCGACACGTAGCGTGACATTTCGCTGGAAAAGCGAGTGTCCTAGATCGCGGGAGTATTTCGAAAGGTCCGGCAGGCTGGTTGACGAAGGAATCGGCTCGAAACGATCGGAGGTGAGCGGATACGCGGCATTAGGGCGCCTTGATGCGATGATAATGGGGCTGCGTTGCTGGGAGCGGTTGGGATCTACGATGACAGGTGGATCCGCTAATCGTTTGATGGGCTGCGCGAGGCGAGCGCCATTACGGCCGGTCGTCCGTCACCCTCGTTTGCCCGAGCGTTGCTGACGAAACCGACTATGATAGCCGTAATCGTTCCTAACTGCCTGATGGCCGGTAAATGGATGATAATTGTGCTAGAGCGCCGAGTGCCTGGTCGGGGACAAGCTTGCAGGTGCTTCGTCATTCGGTTCCACCTGTCTCTGTCGGGAGAAGCGGAAGACCTGCGCGCCTTTCGCACGACGACGGCGCCACGATGCCTTCTGCCTTTCGTCCTTCGACCCGTACGATTAAATCGCAATTCGCAAAATCCTGGTCGCGATGGCGCCTCGATTCGTCGATCTACACGCGACGTATGCTCGCGAATCGCGATACGCCACACGATCGATCCCAAGCCGCCGTGATTTGCTATCTGCACGTGCAACGGAGAATCATCTTTTTCTGACAGCGCGAAGCTGCCTGGCAGTCTGCTGCGAGTCGACGCGATCGAGACGGAAGAAAACAGTGGAACGGAGCGGGACACAGGGGGCAAGAGAAAGGGGTGGAGGCACAAAGCGTCATATCGAGGAGGAGCGGGTCCAGACGGCATAGCACTGCCGGTTAGTTGTCTCTCGAGGCACGTCTTAGCCGGCCCTACCAGGAATCGGCCGGACTACCTCGATGACTCGTTCCCCGTCCTCGTACCGATACACGAGGTGGCTCCTGGCCTCGCTTGCCCTCGCCGCCACCGGGTCTCCAGGGAGCCCGGCCAATGTCGTTAGTTTTGACGTGCTCTTTCTCTCTCTTCCTCTCTCCTCTCCATCGCTGTTTCTTCTCGCGAGATCGACACTGTGCCCTCCCCGCTTCCCTTCCTCCCTTGGGCACCCGTTACAGTACACCCGAAGACTAGCAGCGACGGCGAAAAATTGCAGAAGGATTCCGTGCGGTCTTCTTGCGCAACGCGTTATACAATCGAATGTTACCGATGACAGATACGGTCGGCGTGCGTGTAACGCCGCGTGTGCAAGATGTGCTGCAGCGTCATGGATCGCGAGGATCCCCGGTGGACCCTGCCACGGTGGCTCGAGATGTCGTTGCACTTTCCACCGCGCCGGTCGCGTATCTTATCCCGGCCGTCTGCGGCCCCTGCTAATTCGCCGCGAAGCTTTTTCACTGCCGCTCAAGCGCGGTCGCTCTCGTTCGCGAGATAAGCAAATTAGAGCGTCCGACAGGCGAGCAGATATCGCGGGGATAAGAAACGGGGAGTCCTCCGAGCCTCGAGATATGTATTGCCTCGGTACTTTGGTACCGATGGCTCGAGGATGCTATTGTGCGAGAACAGGGGACAGGGAAGTGGAAGATCGTTGGACGAATGCCGTGGCCGTCGATGTTTCCCATGATCGGGGCTCGTAAAGTCGAGAATTAAAGACTATCAGCTGGGACACTCGAGCCTCCGACACAGCGGCGCACCTCTTTGGTTAATTTTTTGTTCAACGAGAAATGAACGGAGGACGACGCGACGGTTCCTATAGTCTTGCAAGGGTCGCAGTTTCTTCCTCGATTAGTTCCAACTAACATCCATCCCCAGTCTCCCCTTCGTTGCTTCATCTCGCAAGTCACTTTCGCGCACGACACCCGCTAGATGGGATCTGAACGGGTATCGGTCGTCGATCCTGCTGTCTCTCCGCTCGTAAATTCCAAGGGGGTACGGCCAGGGGGGCGCCGCCTCGACGCTGAAACGAACGGGAGTGGGCCTTTTTCTGCGGACCGCGCATAACGACGAACGGGCAGCCCTCTTCTACATCAGTTTCACTTGCAAATCGATGCCTAAACTGCCCGTGTCCCGGTGCTGTACTCTCTCTTGGCCGTCCTTGCGGCTCGGGTCCACGCTACTCCCGCGTTTCGACCGACCGGTCATGTTTTACCGGACGTTCGTTATACCGGTGCCCGCGGCTGTTCGCATCACGGGATCCCCGCTCGACGTTTCCAACCGATGCTTTACTGCTCTCTAAAGCCCCGGCCCCGGACGTGTTCCTGCCTTAGTGCGCCCCGCGGACGCTTTTTTCGACGTTGAGCGAGCATCGAAGTCTTCTGTTGTTGCCGGTTGCTACGGGAGTTCAGGAATGGGAACGATCGAGCTGGGACATCGATTGATTCGTTTCTGGTAGTCCGTGGGAGTTTCGATGATACGTGGATCGTCAGACTTCTGATCGCGGGAAGGAATTCTGCTGCGGATCTCGAGGAGTCGAAGTTCTGTATGATTTTCTTGATCTGTAGGTGTTGGGCAATCGAGTAACACGAGACAGATCTTTGTCCGCCGTAACGGCCACGTGTCTCTAACGAGAAAGAAAATCGTAGCGAGGCATAAAGAAACGGGACACGTTCATCATTCACGCAGCTGAACCCAGTGGCAATTATTCTAATGTCACCTGGTCCCTATTCGTCCGTCGTAACACGCTGGAATTATTTCACCTCGCTTTTGCTCCCGTTATATCTTATCACCGGGATTTATAACGACAGCCTAGTGGTTCTTCTAATTGAATGGTTTCGCTAGCAGGACCCTCGCTAAAAACCCGATGCATAGATACGGGCGCGGTAACAAGGTGGCTGAGTTATTGACGAAAATACCTGAAACGCTATCGTCTAATGGATCTCGCCAACTGGACTCACCATTGCCCACCCGTCGCTCGTCGTCTGCGTATAATCGATGGACCAGCCAAGATGGAAATTACGAAAATACACAATGCGCCGTGAACCATCTCGAGCTGAGCGACAAAAGAAATTCAACGTGGCGCCAAATTCTTCAGCTGCATATACAATATATAAATAAGGTGTACGTTGAAGAATACAACATTTATCTCCCGTTGTCTGTCGTAAAAAAATGCGGGGTAAACGGTAATGAATTTTAGCCAGGCCCCAAATGATTTTTTTTTCCATCGGCGAACGAAGTTATGCGACGACTCGATGAATTTCGCGGCAATTTTTCAGAAGACGCGTTCCATTCCCGTGGAAGATTAATCTTTGTAATCTTGACGTATCTTCGTACGTAGTGGCTCGCCATGCGACGTGTACGCCTCGCCGACAGTTTTTCTGGCGAACGCTTTCGTTCGGTATACGCCTTCGCGCGACGAGGAGGGATGGAAGACATGAGCAGCGGTCGATTTACTGCTCGCTCGTTCGACAGAAGCGACAGGAACCCGGCAAGGGGGGAAAACTCCCGAAGGTTATTGTACCGACAACCGATTTTGCCGGAATTCATCTCCTATCGACGGATAACGAGAATCATTCCTGGACAAACGAAAAAAAAATATTTAGAGACAACAATAAGCAACACCATCGCGAGTACATACACAGTGTCGTTTTCAGAGTCCTTGCACCGGTTTTAAATAAAGACAATAATCAGACAAAATTCTGTCCCCTTTCGAGACCCGTAGAAAGTCGGCCAAGCAATGATTCCAAGTTTATCCGGTAGCGTACCACATTTCCCGAACTTGAACAGCGAATAAGAAAAGGCACAAGTATATACCGCGAGAGCGAGCAGCTGATGCACAGCCAAATATCGATCGCGATTCTGTTTCGTCGCGCGGAACGCGACGGCCGAGCATCGAGCAACAAGATTGGCACAAATTCCAGAGCAGCTCGGTGGCAGCCACGGTGGTTGCAGATCGCTATCGGCGCCGGAGTGTCGCGGATGCTGAGCGCAGCCCGGAAGAGAGCTTCGCCGGGAAGGTCGAGCCAAACTCGTTTCTATATCGACGCTGGCCCGCGGACAGAGGCGTATTCTCGAGACATTAAGGCCGCCGGCTACTACGAGGGTCGCTTACGAATCGTTTGGTTCCCCGGGTTGGCCTGGTCGACGACAGAGGCAAAGGGTACTTGTTTGTTAGTTTTCGTTCGACCGGCCCATCATCGATTTTTATAATTTTCCTTGCCGGTTTCTGCCTCTGAAACGCTGCTATCATCCTTGGTGATGTTGGTTTCTCGACGACGCGACGCGACGCACGCTCCACCGGTCAGTCACGCCGCGTGAGCCGCCCATTATACGCTAATTAAAGGGGACAAGCTTCCACGAGGAGATTCACGAGCACCGTCGATTACGGGTACGGGATTCCTGTCGATCGAACCTCGATCACCTTTGCACAGGTGAAGCGCGCTGCCGTCACTTTCCTCTATCATCGCTGACCTCTGGCAGCCTCTTGCCTGTCACGTCTCTGTCGCGACGAGGTCGCTTTCCGCGTACCGAGGTGTCGCTTTCGACGATACGTGCGGCGTGCTGCCGAGTCGCGACACCGGTAATTACGGTGCACGGGTAGGGATCGGTATTTTTCTTCGGCCCCCTTCGAGAAGCTTGCTGGTGTACAAGTTGGTTCAAAATGTTCGCGATAAGGTGCTTGCGCTATTAATTATTCAGCATAGCTGACATCATCCAGATATTCGGGCGAAACGTTCGATTGTCGGTGAATCTGAGAAAGTCGTTGAGAAATTTTCAGCGAACGAGAAGGCGGTTGCGCATCTATGCGCACCAAATTTTAATTGGCGAAAAATTCTCGTCCTATGAAACGCCCTGTACACAGCGATGCGTGTGGACACTGGAATCGAACGACGACTACGGCGACGTCAGCTCGTTACGTTAATTCGAGGCCTGATGTAATTTCGATGGCGGCGTGTCAGCGCGGCTGAAACTCGCGTCCTCGTTGGACGTCGTATTACGCAGATTTTACGTCCGATAAATTATGCAAATCGTGCACGGAGAAATTGGAAATTCGACCGTGCAAATTTGATTCGCGACGGAAATTCGCCGCGGCCTTTGCGCGGCCCGTCGTCCCCCAATATACGAGTACGATCTCTAATTACGCGAGTGTGCGACCGGTCGCGTATAACGGTCGCGCGATCGCGAATCCCCGGTTTTTTTAGTCGACCCTCGATCTTCCGCGCCGTCCCTCGAAGGGAAAAAGCAAGGGGGATCCCCGTGGAAGGAAGGCCTTCTCCACTCGGGGCGACGGTTAATTACAATTGGCAAGCGTGGTACTCGGTCACTCTGGCAATTAGTCATGCTCGACAATGGCATTACGCTGGGACGGAGGATGATCGATAGCGGCACCATTGGTAGATGCACGCGGGACCGCTAGGTGATTGCTCCTCCGCTTGTAATAATCCCTCCTTCCGCGAGAAGAACCGTGATTAATATTATTGCGTCCATACCGCCGGACTCGCGCGGGTTCCTCTCGTGAACTCGCGATGGATACGCGATCCATTATCCGTGAATCGTGATACCTTGGACTTTGTCTGACCGGGGGTTCCTGACGGAGTAACACGGTTCTGGCTTCTGGACGAGTCGAATTTGTGTGCAGGGCGAACAACGTCGTTCCGCTTTCCCCTTTTTCCGCTGGCGAGTTAGCGGGTTCGACGAGACAAAAGGCGACCGATCGAAAAGCGGCACGTACTCGCGAGGGAGCAACAACAGCAGCGGCCACGGCGGACGATAAAAGCGAGCAGCCCGAGCGGAGCGAGCATTCGGCGATCATTTAGGTCAGACCGCTCGTGAGATGCCGCGTGAGGCCGAGAAAGAAAGTAGCCGGTCGACGAGATCGCGAACCCGGTGGACCGGCTCTCTCGGGCCGAGCTGTTTTGCCAGCGCTCGGGCAGCCTTGTAACCCGCAGTTTTATATCCTGGCCCGGTGTAATAAAGCCTCCGTCGCCGTTTCGGCTCCCGTGTCGGCGGATCTGCACTCCCGATCGTCCCCGCCGCCCTTTTATTAGTTCTGACCATCTCTTTCGCGCGCCCCCGATTGCGCAACCGCGTGGAATTCCACCTAATTGCCAGTAGCCACGGCGAAGGTGTAAGCGTACTCTCTGTACCCTTGATTCAATGGGGTACTTGAGGGACAAGAAGAATACATTTGGTTCTTTTTTGTGGGACCGAGAAATTAGGATAGAGGGGTGATCTAAATTTAAGGGGTGCTCGTTTTGGCGGATGGTGAATTACTCTGCATTTGATTTCACGTAATCTGCATTGCCAAACAGAATGTTCAATACCCGATTACTCATAATATTAGAAGATTAAAGTAAGTTTACTAATAATTTTATATCAAAATGTCTTGCACGCCGGGGTTAAAAATCGCATTTTGTCCATCGGTCGAGCTTTCTCCCAGTTTCCTTCGAGAAACCATTGGCAACGGGTCCTTCTACGCGCATGCATTCTCGGGAAACCTTCCAAAGACGTTTATTCGCGAGAAACAACAAGAATGGGTCGGCGCGAACGAAATAAAAAATGGGTCAGCCGGCGAGTATCGTCCTGACGAACAAGTCACTCTCACGAACTGTCTCTGAGGCACCTTGGACGGGTCCTCGGTTGCGCGATAGGTGGGTCAGCCTCGGCCAGTGTTCTTCGTCTCGGTGAGTCATTCCTGGGCCCCGCGGCGCTGTGGTCTGGCGCCAGCGTTACGCAACACACCAGAGGCACCCTCGCGCCTCGTCGCTCCGCGCCGAAGACGATACTCGCGACCGCAAATTCGACGTGCTCCACGTTTCTTCGTTTTTGAATCTGCAGAACATAGAGGAGGAAACGTGGAAGAGGAAGCTTTACTGTATGCTCGAGTTCGTCCTAGGGATCATTGTGAGAGTGAGTCGATCTTTGGAAGTGGGTGTAGATTTAGGATCTTTGTAAGGAGTACGAGGTTAAAGGTCTGCCAGATTTGAATGGCTTGTAAGTTTCTGAAGCTTAAAATGGTAATTAGGTATTCTCGTTTAGAAATATGCCTCATGTTTTAATTCATTTAATAATTAGCCCTGTCAATCTTTGGTAATAAAAACGTAACTGCTTTGAATATTCGTAGCTTCGATCTGTTCGTGCGTCGTATATCTTAATTTTACGATACCGCGGATACCCTATTCGTCATAAATTTCTGAAAAGAAAGTTATCCCCGAAAACGATATCGTTACTTCTGTGAAATATGTTTCCCCCGCAGCAGAATCGAGTACAATATCAGCGGAGGGCACATTTGGGATAATAAATCCGTGTCGCAATTTGAAAATAAAATACTCATAAAACGCTGCAGTATTCAACGTCGACTAGAAATGTCTAATACTTGGAATAATCGTAAATAACGAATCAATTTCTACCGCGCTATAAATTTCCGTCAGACGTTCTCCATTGAATATTCGATCTTCTTTCCGCGACGAAAATAGCTCCAACGCGAATTTTGCGCGGTTTCCTCTTCGAATAGAAGGGTTACCACGTGCAGATCTCGCTTTCATAGGCTCTGCTCGCGGCGATTATGCCGCTAACACGGTGCTTTCGCATGCAAAGAATCACCGTACCCTCGCAGCTGCGAAGATAGTGATTTGCGAGGTATAGAACGCTGCCCTCGTAATGGAGGCTAAGATTACGAACGAGCTGTTTGGTTTCTCGCAAGATCGATAGTAATCGACGCATAATTTCGCGGCCGAGCGTGCTATTGTGCCTGGTGATCATCACGCTCCACTCTCCGGCCTCCATTATAAAATTTCCCCTTTATTCCTGTCGCGTATAAACAACTGCGAATTTGTAATTTCGCAACCTCGAGCCAAGGCTGCTCTCTGTTTCTTTCCACGTCGAAAGTTTTACTTAATAAACGTGGGCGTTAATTATTTCCACCTCGCAATTGCACTCGAGGAACGCTGACGTTAACACAGATATTACGTGTCGAGTCTTGTACCTGAGTTAGCAGTATCGGGCAAAGATCAAAGGGACAACGGAGAACTCTTCACGTGGACAGATAAGAAAGTTGAATACGAAAGGTGCCCCAATCCGTTCGAGGAACTGTCCCCGGGCCCCGGTGGGACCTAGAGCCGAATTCGAAGATTGTCGTGCGTTACGATCCGAAGTTTTACGATCCAACTCCCCCGACGTCCCGATAATAGTCCCGGGAATAAATCTTCGTGGCGAGGACCAAAGGCACACGCGCGTGCCCCTCTTGCACCAGGCGATGTTCAGGCCAGCGGGAGTTTCAACTCTCACGCCTCCGCTTCGGCCTCGTGAGATTTCGAGAGCCACGCGAACGGGACGATGAGAGGGAAAGAGAGGCGGTAAACGAGCGCGTGCTGCGTCTAAATGATACGCCGGTCTTATGGAACTTTGTTTTTCTTTCCGTTTCAGGTAAGGCTGTTTCACCTTTCCATTGCAAGGTTTCTCCGGCACATGTAAGATTTCTCCTGGACCTGGTAAATATGAATGGAGTTGTTATCTGATCGTTTCCATTTTTTCTTTTCTTCTTTTACTTTTTTAAGGAGGTAATAGGCAGTTGTCCTTCTCGAGATTGCGCTCGCGAGGCGAACGATTTTAAAAACTTGCCAAGAATATTTGTCACGCATATATTTAAATACTTCTGCATCGTTGCACAAGTGTGCAAGTGTTGCGTAACGCTGCGGCGTTGGAAACTCTCAATTAGGTATTAAACTGGAACGAAAAGGGCACGACAAGGGATGGAAGAGCGTCTGGGCTCCGTTCTGGCGCGTTTATCAGAATTTCGAGCTGAGCACTCGGTCACGACCACCCAAGGATACGAAACATCCCGGTGGTAATCGACCGGCTAAATGTGCCCCGCACGTTTCCCAAAGTATCCCCGTACATCGTCACATTTGGTGGGAACTGGTTACGTTAATGTAACCCCACGTATTTCGATAACGCCTGTCGCCCTACACTCCCCATTATCATTAAACCGAAGCGCACACCCCAAAGTAATATTCCAAACTAAGAGTATACTATACGAAAAAAATCTATCTTCGATATCTCCAATTAGTCCCAAGTTGCGTCTGAAGGGAAAATCCGTCGCTTCCATTTTCTTTCACTGAACCACCAAGGCAGTCTGCTTCTTAACATCACCCGAGGAATTATTCTTCACGAAATCTCGACGAAAAGTGTAATTTACCGTCGCTGATGACTGTGATCTGCGTCGATCATCTGATAAAGACGCTCACTGATCGCCGGTCATCGCACGGCTCCACCTGTACCGTAATTTGAATAAAACATATTCTCCCCCGTCCCGTTGACGGTGTCGTAGCCCGCGGCCCTCTCCAAAAGGCTGATTAATTCGCAGTTCATTCGTTACACGCCACTTTATCGGTAAACGCGTCAATTTACAACGTCGTTGCGCGCACAGCTTACTCTGCTGTGGCGAAGCGACGATGGCCACCCAAGGGAACGCACCCTCGCTCCCAGGATACCCATTCACCAGATATTTCGGATTCGTGTAACTGGGAATCGTTATTGTCGGTGTAAATAAGCCGAATGCAGGGTGTGCCGGGTATTTACGCGCTTGCGTAAATAAATAAAGGCGGCTGCAGAGAGTATCGAGGATGTTTCGGAGTTTACGATACGGGGGATGCATTAAGGAAAAGGGTGCGACGATGGAGGCTCATTTCGTAGAATTGTTTGTCAGCGTGATTAATTAACAATTGAATAGCGCCTTGCTTGGTATCTGTATCATAAACAATTGTACTTTACTCCGTGAGAAATAATGAAAATTGTTACAAACGAGTAAAATTCCCGTAACCCTTTCTTATTATACGTTTATACATTGCACGTATAGAACTGCATAAAATTAATTAACATTCCCCACGCGAAAGCGATAAAATTAATAATCATCCCTTGCAAATCAGGGCACGCGTTAACAATAAAACCAGACCCCTATCATCCGCAATCATACCCAACACATTTTTCCATCGCAATCGAATGCTCCAACGGCAACCTTCGATAAATAGAAACCGACCCTACCACAACTCCCCCGTTGATTATCGTCTCCGCGTTCACTAACGAGCAAGTACAAACCAGAATGCCGCCAAGGCGCGGCTTCCTCGCCCTCGATAAAACGTACAGCGTGTCGAGCGTATCTCTGGACGAAGCTAGGCGTCCAGGAGAATAATCGGCGGCGGCACGGGCGGCTGATACGCCCTCGTCCGTGAGAACCGCGCCAGATAAACTAATGACGAATCCGTGCAACAGCGCGTAAAAGTTCGCGAGAATCAGGCCTCCCCGAGCAGGCCAGCTCCCGGTGATACGATAAACGGATGATGCATCGCCGGTTCCCGGTGCCTCGATCGCAGGCCGATCTTCGGCTGCGTGTTCTACGGCGTGGGTGGACCGCGGGACGTGGATTGATAGCTGGCGTTGCCGCTTCGTCGTCGGCTGATAGAGGAATTTCAGGACCCTTTCTCTTTCTGCTGCGAACGTTTAAGGACGATTTGGTGGACGGTGGTTTTGCGATAGGCCAGGACACGATTATCGAATGCACAACGGCGATTACAATAGTTTCCTCGAGATCGACTTGAGATTTTTGTAGTTGCTTAGAATGATGGTAACACGGCGTGGGAGTTACCGTTGTTCAGAAGTAATTAAGAAAGCATTAAGAAAATTGTGTATTCATTTATCTATTACGCTAAATAAATAGTTCCATCTATCTTCTTAGCAATTCTACATTCCTGACTCTTGAACTTTTTACCCTCGCTAAAATTATATATCCGTGCAGCATTATCTTCGCCGCCTGTGAATTGCTGTACGGCGAATCTGCTAGATATCCACGCGGGCAAACTCTGCTCGTCTGAATGGAGCATAATCGTATTTCCGGGCAAGCGGTCGAATCTCGTTCGTTCTCCCGCGCGAATCGAGTATGCCGCGTCGAGGTGAGGGCCTGTTCCACCGTGAGCGGCAAAAGAACAACAGGACCAAGGCCCCAGGGTGGCGATCAGCGACTATAGGTGCCTGGATATGCTCATAAATCTTGTCCTAACGCTCGGTTTATTACTTGTAATCAAGCGACCATGAATTCTGCTGAAATCACCTACGTTACAGTCAGCCACGCTGCCTTCTACTTATGCGCCCTTTGCGCTTACATCGACCCCCAGTGAATACTCGGCTACCAGCTCAAACAACCCTCTTCTCTCGTTTTGCTTCGCAAGCATTACCTCTCGTAGGAGAAATATGCAATCAGCTTGTTTTCCAATTCTGTTTCTTAATTACTTTTAACTATGAAATATATATTTCGTTACTCAGTGTTCTTCGTTTCATAAGTAAATTCCTCCAACTTGGTATTCTTCTTTCTTACCTAATCTCCGTTTGAAAGTTGCTTCTATCATCATACCTTGCTCTAGAGACCATTATCGAAAGTTTAAGGTAACGGCTTCGAAACGACACTGAAAGTGGTGAGCATAGTATCCTATTCATTACTAGCAGTGATTTTTAATTAAACGCAGATGCGAGGCAGTTTTCTTGTCAAACGAGCCGCATTCCATTCGAATAAACTTGTCTTCCTCTTAATTACGTGGAGTGTTGGAGTACCAGAGAAAGATTCTGTAGACACGACGGAGTATTGTATTAAATGAATGCGATACACGGTGGAACACGTTTACAGTTCGACAAAGTCATAGTTCGTTGTAATAAAAATCTCTTCGAATATCCCTGCGTTTGGAAATCCAGAGGTCTTTTCGATTTTAGAGATGTCAGCTTAACGGAACAAACATTTTATCGCTACTTAGTTACCCCGATACATTTTTCCAGTAACACTTTTCGTGGAAGAATTCGACCGAAGAACATTGACACCTCTTTATCACTTTTGAACACCTATGTCCTATTAATCGGGTTACTCTATCTCGCAACCGCTCGTCGCGTCCACTTTTTCGTTTCCTCGTTAAATGTAACCGTGACCCAACGATAACTACCTCGTCGAAGCCTGTTAAATACTACACATAATGCTGTCCTTTTTCCCTTCCTTAGAGTCCGTCGTTAACGTCGAAGAACGTTCCTAACGGGGATATAAACAATGCCCCTTCCACGTGTTTTTTATCGCTCGCCGGCTCGTCCCCGGGAGAAATAAAACCGAGTAACGGGAGCACCTCCCGCGGAGTTTTGGAAATCGTACCGGAGTCGGGCCAGGTTTTTCTCCCCGTCGACTGGACCCGCCGTGCTTCGATGGTCATTACCTTTACGATCAATCACACCGCTCATTATCTTTAAGAGCGCAACGTTACGCGGCGGTCGTTACTCGTTACGGCGGATCAGTTGCGTGGCTGCGAAATCGCCGCTCCATTATACACAAACGACGCGACCCTTGCGTTACTTTGTCCCTTCCAGTCTGTTATCAACGTCTACGCCATTGGACGATTCTTAATTCCTCCTTACCTCGATATATAGAGCTGTTCGTCGTAGAAACGTCGGTGGCGTTTTATAGTTGAGGTGACACGAGAATTGACGAGGCTACGAAATCGCCTATTGTGTTCAATCTCATCAATTCGAGTAGGTAGGTGGTTTTATCCGACTAACAATGTATCGCCACGCTATATTCTCTTATCTAACCACTTGCAAGTCAGTAGGTCAAGAATATTCCACGCAAAACTTTCTATCGGCCACTTGTACCGTCGACGCCACGTTTTCTCCGATGAAATCTCCGATGATAACGAGACAAGCAGAAACAAAAACTAATTGACTAACACTTCTCGGTTGCTACTTCCACCAGCTATTTTCGTGCCGCTATACACCGCTATCAGCCATCGTATCTGTTGCTGGCAAGCAATTAGTCTCAATTTTGTCCGCGATACCTGTCCAACCATCGAATCGTTTCACCTGTCCCCGTCCAGCAAAGCGCGACCACGAATTCGAGGGGCTAGAGGCGAGAAAACGTTGGACCAGCGCTACGCAGCGCCAGTCGAATCGTCGCATAGGCGGCGTTCGTGCAATCGCGGTTACTCGTAAATCACCGAAAACACGCGTGCACGCATTGCTTTCAGCCGCGATAGAGTCACAATTAGCGACTGTCCGTGATCAATTAATAACACCTCGGGGCAACGCAGCATCCTCTTGGCACTCGACGAGCTGTCGCTCATCGGACCCGCTAATTAATCCGCGTGGATGTACGCGACGATTAATCACGCGTTGTCTTAATCAACCTCTTGGAGATTCATTCATCCGTCGATCGACGGCGGCTCGGGTTATTATTGTGGCGCCAAGAAAATTTGTCGCATCGGGACTAGGAGCCGGAACGTTTCGAAGATCTGTTGGAATGATTTTTGTTGCCCGTGGAAAATGGGAATTGTTCGTCACGCGTGCAATGTATCCCGCGAGCAAGGGGGCATTGAATTAAAAATTCCGTGCGCACGGTCAACGGAAGCGGCGTAGGTATGCAAGCAACGTAGGAAATAGCTGCGAGTGACTGAGAATGGCTGCGTCGGAATGGCTCGCGATCGAAACCGAACGGCCACGATAATTACGGAGTTTCTCACTTTCCGCTCGCGCGTCTTCCTTCGCCGCGCTTAGAAACCCGCATTGGAAATAATCGTAGGTTGTCACGAGTCTCACCTCGGCTGACCTTCCCCGTCGTATATTTCACTCGATGATAATTGTCGGCGATAATTCATTTCACGCGGCGCATAGTAGGTAACGCGTGGATTTTCCTGAAACGTATCAATTAGAATCGTTCGCAGGAGTTTCTACTCGTTTCGCGGGCACACCCTAGGCGCAGGTACCAATCTCATGCGAGCCTGACGGCCAATTACATTGCACTTAATCTTCGTATCAATCGATCAAGTTTTTCAAATTCCACCGGGCACACGACTTTCCACGGGGGAAGATTGATTCCGTCCCGCGTGCCAGGCTGCATATCGCGCGGACTAAATTATTTACGATGTATTATGCGCCGGCCGTCATACCTTCGCGCGATTAGAGTCACTTTGTATCGCGGGGGAATTCTAATTGTCCCCTGCTCGCTCTGCCCACTAATTCAATTGCGAGCACACGCGCCACTCGCGGATGGACATTTACTCGCGGGGCACGACGCTTATGCGCGTTCGATCGACCGACGTTGACGCAGAACCTTGAATCTACTTCCAGTATATCCCATTCGATGCAAATATTATTTGCATTTCGCATTTGCGGAACAGTAACGTACATTATTTACAAACTACCATTGGAAGTTAGTAAGTTTCTCTCTGCAGCGACGCGGTTATCCATAGGCAGTGTTGTGTCCCCGTGTGCCAGCGCATAAATAAAGCTCCGGCGTAATGGTTACCTGCCACCATCTTCCGCGACATAAAACATCAGCGTAAAAATTCTCGGAAACCTTCATTCCGTGCAACATCCTTCCGCGCTTCAACCCCTGCTTTTCGGCCGTACGTTCTCCTCCCGTGGCCGACGTGCAATCGAAAGCGTCAGCCGTTTGCTCGACACTGATAATAAGAAGGCGAAAGGGAAATAATGGTGGACAGCTCGAGGCACGGTACCATGGCACGTGATGTCCGACGAGTCACGAGCTGGCATTTCCGCAGCGGTTCCGCAGACGTGACGCGTTCTCTTCCACCTTGTTTTACGTGCCCCCGCCGTTCGCTCTGTCCCTCGTGCACGCGCACGCTGTTTTTCTTCCCTCCTCGTCCCGGACCAGGGCCACGTGATATTCGACATTGGAAATGCGCGTCGCGAAACGCTCTCTGCAGGCGACTCACGCTCCATCGGCGACGATTTATAAACGTTAATGGGTTAATATCGCCGGTTCCTGGCTGCCGATCGATGCCACGGAACGTCCGATCACGTAGGCCCCGCCCGTCAGCCCACCCCCCTGGGACCACGGGGAAAAAGGTGCAGATTGATGAGCGCAAACGAATAATCTATGGCTTCATATTCATCCGGGGGGCCCGGGCGTCGACTTTCCATCTAGTCGTTTTATCGCGGCCCATCGATTCGTTAGCCGTGCAAAACACGAATTCTTCGACGACCCGGATGATGTATAAAAGATCACCAGGCATCGTTGCGATACACACCACGGACGGTGGCAGAGATTTAGGTGGCTTTAATTAGGCTGCACAGCGAATTAATACGGACGCCGGCCTTTCCATATGAAGAGTGCGCACGATTGTCCGCGCGCACGTTGATGGAATGTAATATTTAGGATGTTCGTCGGTCCTCTGCACGCGGCATAGAATTTCGTTGCACCTGGTGCCTCTGACGAAAAATTTCGGACCACTTTCTCAGTTGGGCGAAGTTACGAACCACTTGTTGACGGGAACACGAAAACCACAACGCGATCCGCATCCTCGCCATAGACTTTCCACCGAGAGAACTGTACAGAAGTGCGTATGCACCTCGCTAACAACTTCCACGTCCCCGAGCCCTTTTATCTGGTCGTCGACATAAGTCCCGATTTCCGGGAATCCAGCGGGACAGTTTCTCGGGAGCAGCAATTTCCAATAGCTATCGTCGATCCTCGATCAAGATAGTCGGAGCGCGAGAATCATCGGTGCGTGGATGTCGCCGCTAGAGGAGGCGGTCGTGAAAAAGAGCAGCACGCGAAAAACCCGTGGGAAAGTGTACTCGCGTAATCCGGATGAGCGGGTGCACGGTTGTGCTCGCGAGACAGCCACGGGAATCGCGTCCGGTGGTCGGAAGACAGGAATCTCGGTACACTTTGCTGGGACTGGCGCGTACCTACGCGCCTCGACAAGCGGATCGATACGATCTGCTCGCGGATTGATGGATCTGCTCGTGTCCGCGGTTTCGTAGCAGAGCCTCGTGGTGTCGCAACGCGACCGAGATCGTGTGCGTTTGGCAGGAAGGAAACACGCGGCGCACAGTGAGCGGGGAAAAATATTTTAGCGTTACTTACAGGCTGAATGTCATAGTACAGTAGGTCGTTGAAATCGTCTTAACGTCGGCTACAGCATTGCGAATTAAGAAATTTATTTTGACGTTTATTAAATCCAGATGAACCTGATTTTTTGTGGGAAATTTTTTTGATAGTTTTTTGATAGTTTTTTGATAGTTTGTTGACGCGTGAATGCTGATTAAGTTTTGTTCGAAATATTTCTTTGTTAAATTATCGGAAACTAACTAAACACTTCCATAGAAGAACCTCACGGAGACCCAGCAAATGCGATGCGACAAACGTATAGGTGTATAATTGTGAAATGCTGTTGAACTTGTTAATACTAAATTAGCTATAAAATATGAATTCGAGGAAGTGCGGAATGAAATCTTTTGCATTGTTATCGGAAGTCTCTACCGAATGTAGCGAGAATAAAACGAGCATCGGGACTCATTCAGAAATATAACGAAATCGTTAATGAAATCTTATAATCGTAAAAAAAAGAACAGAATTATTGATTATTTAGAAATATTAATAACTATACGAATAGCAGCGTGGATTGCTATAAGCCACCCAACCCGAAGAGAAACTACCGTTCGAGCCCTCGGTGGCCGACAACAGGGAGCAGAGAAAAACCGTGGAACGTGACCGGTCGAATTTTATGGCTGTCATATTTATGGCATGCGAGAGCGTCGTTTAAGAAAAACACAGCATTGGGAATTAATAACTGGCGGTGACGAAATTCATTTTGCCCCGGGTCCTCGTGGACTTTTGATTCATTCTGGTGCCCCTCGAATGGCAGTACAAGGATGGTAGTATATTCACGCTGTCGCTTCTTTTGCCAGCGTTGATCATCTTCATGCAGGCATTCGAATGTGTCTCTTTATTAATTAATGTTTCATTACCAAAAGATTCGCGATTAAAAATTTCCTCTCCTTCTTTTCCCCCTTTCCACGTAACTGGGCTTCTTTGCACACAGTCTTGGATGAAAAGGAAAATTTTGAAGCGCAGAAATAGGGAATACGGTTCTCCAGAAAGCAGTGAACGCAGAGGAGAAAAGAGGAGAACAGATGGCGACCACGTCGAGCGTTGAATATACCTAGCATAGCGAGCGTGCACGCAGGAGCGACAGATCGGAGATAAACGCTCGATCCGACAGGAACATCTCCTCGTTTGCGCCGATCACGTCGGACAAACGTGACCAGGGGAATCTCGGTTGCGTGCGATCCATCCACCTGCGATGCGTTAACGACGACATTAGCAGTGCCACGGGTGTTCTCCATATATCAATCATCGAAGAAACGAATATTGCATTCACATTGGTCTTCCTTGACGCATTAGCTTACCTGTTAACCGATTGTTTGTGTCCCTTTAATCCTGAGCTGGCCAAGTAATGCGTTAATTTGGCCGATACTTTATACTTGAATGAAGAAATATCGATTCCGCTTATCAATACAAAGTTTATACTTGGGGCGCTTAAGGGATCGCATGGATCGAAGTTACCCTACGTCGACTGATCGATAGTCCTGTGTAGTTGCAACGCGCGAATAAAGGACCCGACCTTTAACTTGTTAGCCGCGATTGCCGACCTGTGATTAAGGTAACGGTAGCCATCAATTCGGCCACGTGATAGTTAGCCTGTCAGTTGAGGGCCGACATTTAAAAGGTGGCCGCCGTGAAATCGGTCGACGTAATTTGCCACCGTGCGACGACGATGCGATGTCAGAATTGCTTTAGAGCTCGGCCCGCCAAAGTTTTGTCTCTCCTTGCTTTCGTTGGTCTTCGCAGAAAATTTGCAAAAATAGTTCATCTCGCGTTCTAAATAATTTAGCATCTAGCCGACTCCATTTTTTCTTTCTTATCCAGAGACCACAATTTTCTTCTGCGAGGACAGGATTATCTTCTCTCTAACGAGCCCCTAACGAGACTCGATTGTGCCCATTTTTTTTCTTCGCTTCGTTCCGATCGATCCTGCCCCCCGTTCGGCAATTTGTTAGGTGTTAATGCACCTTTTTTCCCCATCGGTTATCTCGTCCTTGCTCGAGGCTAGGCTCCCAATGCTTCGTGACAAATTGCCGAACGGCTGCGGCAAAAAAATATCGCCTGGAAATATTAGGTGTGTATCGTGACAAAGTATCGTACGGTGATTTTCATTCAGCAGGCACGACCTTAAAAAATGTTTCGCAACGTCGTCGGGCGAACGAGTTGCTCTCGAAACCTAATTACGGCGTGCAACAGTCATCGTTAATATTCAATTAATCATCGGCTGGGCGTTGCGCGTTTTCTCGATAATTATCGACCGGCCGCGAGCACCACTCGGCGCTTCGCTTCATCGATTTCTCGTTCGCGATCGGCCGGCGCGATTGGTTCGAACGCTTTTGTGGATACACGTAGGATCTTCTTGGTCCAATCGCGAAATTTATCGACACTGTCAATGATTATTAATAATAAACGGTTACGGTCATCGATGGTATCGTATAATAAATCTACGCGAATCCCGAGTTTCCCATAATCTTTGTACGAAATTATAAACCCGGTGCTCCGTTTTGCGATACATTATTCCCTCGCTTTATTTACCATTATTGCCGAGAAGAATCCGAAAATGGTCTCGTTGAATCGGCCTAATCAGAAATGTTGGTGGAACGAGTTCTCGGTATCGCAGTGACCACTTCTTGTTGACGTCTTTCTGTTTATTTATTTATCTCGATTCTCGCGATAGAAACGTGAGTAACGCAATCGTTTCGAGCCTTCTTTTTTCATAAAACCGTATTATAGAACGAAACGAGCGCGCTCCGAACGATTATTCATCGGCCGATCGACAAGGAATATCGCGGTTCACGGCTCGATATCATTAATCATCGTCCGCGATTAATAGCAATTTGCGGAAGTACGAACAACATCTGGAAGTACAATGATGTCACGGGAATGATTAAGATAGCACGGTGCCCTTCAATTTCGTCGAGCCAGGACTTAAATTGAGTCTTCGCAGCGACGCGATGGGTCGATTCACTTGAAAGCATACTTTATCATGATTCGTCACGTTGGATACAGGTATTAACGTTGGTACCGTATTAAATACGAAATTTCAACACAAGGACGGTACCGATATCCACGATAATTTCTATCCAATATTTCCCCCGTTCGAAATATCCCCAATCAAGTGCACAATACCTTTACTCTGAAACGGTTCATCGTAAGACAACCGAGAATAAATGAAACATATCACTTTCGACGCGAAGCTCCTCCTCGCCTAATAAAAGTATCAAGCGCAGCTCTATCGGGACGCCTATTAACACGCCATTGTACGGCAACAATAGTCGTTAAACACCGCCGATCACAATTTTGCTGGAACATGATCTCATTCAGGACGATCGAATAAACATACATCCTCCTGGAACGATCGTAACGTATAATTTGCCGCGGTTGTAATGCGGCAAGAGACCAACGAAGAAACAATTATCCAACAAAGTCGTCAGCCGTTATTTCAGCGTGTCGCCGACGCACGCCAGGCTTTCGTTCGTTCGTCACGCGAGCCCCGGGGCAGAGATAAATCCTGCGACCTCGCTTCCATCGTTCCATGGGAAGCGACATTTTTCAAAGTCGAACGCGAGATTCGATCGACTCGATTCCAGCGGGGGGTGCATTCGTAAAGGGCCGCCTTCTTAAATGAACATCCGGTCGCGCGAACGATCGCGTGTTCCACGATATTGGCCTACGGTAGACGCGTTTAGATGTCACCGTATAATGAGGGCGTTCGCAAGCGGCCTGCAGGAATTTGCTTGCAACACAGCCTCCTCGATCGTTCATCGCCGTTAGGCCCCGTCCACAGTCGTGAATCTTCGTGGCACTAATAGCGAGATTCGATAGGGCGCAATAATTTCAATTTCTACAATCAGAAACTTGTGCCTGTTAATGGAACTGTCTGCTTTGATGATTATCGCAATCATTCGTCATTTCACCAGAGTACAATTCTCGTTCGTTCGAATATCTACAGGTGAATGGGTCATCGGTGTTTAATTGAACGACACTAGCCTCTCGTTAGGACGAGCTTATCAGCCGACGACACGAGCGTAGGAATAGAATATTCGCGGCGCAAAGCGTCCTCCTCGCCGTTCGAGTAGGTGTGAACCACGCCTAAGGACGGCACAATGTCTCGCAACGATTTGTCCCGGGACGCCGCGGCACGATCATAGATTATGACAGAAGGGAACGGTTATGCCTTATGACAAATGTAATCTTCATCGTGACAGCTCAATCTATCGTGGGCTCGTCCTCGAGAATGAACAGCGATACCCGAGTTTCTACCAGCTTCGATTCCATTGATTGGGTGTTATCTAAGTGGGCTATCCAGCTTTCAATTCCTGGCTAGTCCATATGTATTACAATATGCATACCTTGAATCAATTTGTCACTTACAGAGTGGGCTTTAGTGTTTCCGTTCGATCACCGAACGTGTTCCTTTCTTAACCCTTCGATCAATTACAATCTCGTTGTGAAATTAACTTCAAGGGTCTATTGATTTTTGGTTGTTTTGTACGCGTAAGCACTTTTCACAGTAATATTTGATCGCGCCGTTACATATCGGTGATCGACAGGTCACTACTACGAAATGTTGACACTCGTGTATCGAATGTAAATAAAAGTCAATGGCAAGAGAAAGAGAGTCTGTCGGTGGTATCGTTACGATCGAAACAGCGAGAATAACCAAGTGTCGCCCGTCTCGTGAGATACGTTCGTCGATGAAGATAGCAAAGGTTAAATCCGTAAGTGGTAACAGCTCGAACCGCGGGAAACAATTTGAGTCAGGCAACCCGCTACTACTTACGCTCCAGCCCCGATTCGCTTTGAATTCTTTTCTCCCCACCGGATTTAAAACTTGTCGCTTCTATTATTTCATTGTCGTTAATGAAAGTAGAGTTGCCCGTCGTGATTCGTAGAACGATTTTATTCGGTTCCACTTTTTTGCAGATTAATTCTGAAATGATTAATACGATTCGAAGCGTTCATTAGCGTACAGTTTATCATCGATCCCGGGTGAAATTTAAACACTTTTCCGGTACACTGGCGGATAATGCCCTATTAAATAGTAATAAGTAGCTGAAGTTGCACGGTGATCAGACCGCGGGAATGATGTTTCATTTAACGAACCTGTAATTTACTCGGAACACCCGAAGTCCGCTGCAAAATTATGCGTTATACCGTGGATACTGCATCATCAACGAGACACGAGGTGCGCCGTTTCCACCTGTTGCGACGCGCATTATCCACATTCTTTTCCGTGCGGCTTGCAGTATGGCCCATTTGCAACTTGAACGATAACTGTGGTCACCATTTCTTTTTTTTTTTATTCGAGACACTTTGAGGTAATGCAGCTTCCTCGGAGTGTAATAAATATTTTATGACGTAGCGGGCAAAAATTTCGTCATCGTAAAACGCACGAAGCATGACACGTCCCGGACATATTTTCAATGCTACCTCAAGAACATCGAATTAGATATCAGAAACTCTCTAACGCGCAGGTACGCGTGTTTCGATTATTTGAAGAAGTACTAGTCCTCTCCGTTTCTCAAATATTGCTTCGGCTCGTTGCACATATCCATCCCCTGCCTCGTGCATCCTGCACATCACAACTTTGCCACGCATCGCAAGCATCGAGCACCGTCGCTCCACCTGCTTCGCAATCGTGTTCTTCCCCTCCGATCTTTTCCACGGCGACGTTCGCAACGCTCATCAACAATACATTAACACGCGGTCCAAACGAGATACTGTGATCGCGTCGACCGACCACGATGGTACCGTTAAACCGTGAGCAAACGGAACGAGAGATCAAGCGCGGATGAATTGTCGCGATGCGGCTTCGTGATTCGCATTAACCCTCTTCCACGCCGACCACGCCCGACTCGTTCGTCGCGAAATGATTTATTCGCAATTGCGTCGACGCGCTTTTTCTCCGCCTCGCGCGATACCGGCCTTAATTGTCGGGTCACCCCATAAATAATACGAATCTCCTCCTTTTTTTTACACCGCTGCCACAGGTGAAGAGGCTAACCGCAGAACGTGCGCCAAGTTCGCATTGCCTTCGATAGATGGTACAGGAACAGGTTTCGAGAGTGAACAGCAAGGGGTGTTGGGAAGTTCAAACGCGGTTTGATTAGTAGGAAACAATTGTTTGCAGTTATTCGCGTTTCGTCTGCTCGCAACTCTATTTTTCAAGAGTTTTTGGGTGGAACGCCTGGGGCGTAAAAAAAAAGTAGAGGACCGAAACGGCCGGCAAAGAACACAGCGAGCTAATTATGCGTCGCATACGAAGAAGATTTATCGCGTCCGCATTTTCCACGGTGCGTGCGGGTTCACCTACGTGTACACGCATACCCACGTCCTCCCTTGCCACCTCCTTTCTGCAAAGGGGGCGTAGGTGTACCCTGACGACTTAATATTACGACTGCGAAATGTAACCCGCTTTCGTGGAAGCTCGACCGCCGCGCCATACCCAGGAATACTAATTTTTTCGTTTTCCAACGAAGTACCATCCTTCCGTCGCAGCTAAATGCGCTCGACGGGGTTAAACAATTTCCTTGGACAAACTCCTATCGCAATGAATAGGTCTGAATATATTCGAGCTGGTTGCAGATGCCACAGGGCCGGTGCTCATGAATATCGAAACAAGATAAACAATCTCTCCCACGCCAATATGGCCGATCGATGCTAATGAAGGACCGCTCGAGCTGGTTTCTCCAAGACTATATACCCTTCGCCTTAAAAATACGCAATTTCCTTCGCTCTCTCGTATTCAGCAATTCACCTTCCCCGATCTTTCCAGGTACACACGAAGCGCGCAGTACAAACTTCCGCAGCCACTCTCGTCGTTTACTTTTAAGCCTCCTGTTAAGGCTGTCGATCGGTCCTACGCCTCGTGCGCCACCATTTTTCCCTATCAATTATTCCTGGTGTCCGCGTCCCATATTTGCCCGGCGATTCTCACCGGCATTGTCGCTCGAGCGGACAGAACGTCCAGAGACAGGCCGAGGGAGCGCGTGGCCGCTTCGTCGGGCACTTGCAAATTGTCCAGCGCCGTATTAGTCACGTTGCAACTAATCGATGAGCCTTGCGACAGTCGATCCTCGAGCAGAGCGGCGCAACCCGTCGCGCGACCGTGAGAAATCGTTCGCGCTTCCCGGTCGTGCATTCTGCGGATATTTCGCCCCGGGACTCTCCGGCCACCGGGAGCCATATTTTTCCCGCTGCCAGACATATGTAATCGCTATTCCGCGTAACGCGCCGAGATATTACTTTCTTGCCAGAAGCTCCGGCTACCGTGCAGACTGCCGGCGGACGAAGCGTTTTGCCCGGCGCTGTGACCGTCCGGTTAAAAGGTTGCCACTCTCGGATCGTTTTTCTCTACGCGGGCGCCGTGATTGGAACGATCCTGGTAACAAATCTGTTTGCTATGGTTAAGTGCCGGGCGATATGTCGCCGACTACGTGGATTTATGGAAAGATTATGCGGGCTATTAGAAGCGAGGCTGCATTGCAGGAATATATGATTTCTGTTAATCGAGTTCAAGTATTTATTTGTATAAGGGGTTCGAAACGAGCTCGTGCTGTCCAAAAGATCGTGAACCGTTTTATCGAACAAGTGTAAACAATTGTTTTCGCTCGGTTTGATTCGAGGCAACCGTCTAGCTTTAACCATGGTAGGGCTCGAACAACTGAAGCACCAGCAGTGCAAATTTTTCAGTTTAACGTTTATGTGACAATCATTGTAAGCAGTGTTCCCGATTACTCTATATTTTTCTATTCTCGCCAGGGAACACTAATTGTAAGCTTGCATACATCTAGCAAGCACACCTATTGTCATTTCAAAAGCGGTTTCCAACCCCGCCCTCGCCACTCTTTGGTGGATTTTAATGCGCTGTAATAATTGTACACAAGTATCCTGCAAGTCCCGCATTCAGATCTGCCACTGGCAAAGCACAGGAATGGTAGATAAGGCGCGGACGTTGAATTTTCCGAGTTGATTTTAATATAATTTGAGTCGAACACCGGTGGAGGAATAATCGGAGCAGGATAAGACGCACGCTTCTTCATTGTACTGTACCATAGGAATCTGGCATGAGCTCGGCCGAGCTGCCGCGAGACGGAGGAGGAGAAGAAGGGCTCCTTTGTGAAAGCAGCCTCAGGAAATCAGGATTGATATAGGGCTGCGGTAGGTTTGCTCGTAACTTTGTCCCGCGGTACCAGAGACGCGGCCTCGATCCATTAATCACCCTCGTACGAGGCCTGAACCCTGGGTGATTAGCAGGCGTGAACACCGACTCACCATGGATATATATGCGATTGCTCGCCATTGTCGACCACCGTGGACGTTCCTCGCCGCCGATTGAGACGTCCGTCTTCTTCGACGATTCGAAAATCCCAAACACGGAGTCACCAGCCGACGACGAGGGCCGCTTCCGTCGTCTCTCTTTCTCTCTCTCGTTCGTTGTTCTGCTTCGTGTAGCTATTCAAGCTTTGTTCCGCGCAATTTCTCCTTTCTGAATGCGAACTGGAGCAGGCAGTTTACTCTGGGGCGAATGAAATTTTGGTCGCCGCTTTTGAACGTGGTCTTGAGAAATATTTAATCGAATGATACGCAAAATATTTTCTTCCGAAAACTATTTACATTGTATAGTTTTGTAAAAATTTACCATTCGTCTTTGGAAGGATTACTCCCATCCGTCGACGGTGCTGGTAATGGACGTTTGGTGAAAGTAAGATTCGTGTAAAAACAGGTGCGCTATATTGCGACGATTTATCCAGTGTTTTCCCGGTAATCAGCCACGAAGATTCTTCTGTCCCGTGGGTGTAACTTACGAGGCTATCAACGAGGCCGTAAATAATTGTCGGTGGAGAAGACTGGCCCGTCTCCAGGCTTCTCGGTGCGCCTTCGGGACCGTACAGGATTTTCTGCGCTCGCGCGCCTCTCTTTTCCCTGGCACATTTACGCGCAATAAATAATTAAGCCGCGTTTCCCCGGCGGAAGACGAGGCGCGAAAATTAAAGCAACAGTCGGATGCTAGCGCGAATCTTTATGCGCCATAAATAACACGCACCCTCAACAATGTGCGCGACACGGTGCTCGTGATGACTCGACTTCCTTTGTTCTGCGCCGCTGTAAATTTGCAGACTACCTGAACTCTTTTTTAGCTCGCGTTTGTTTCTTACCCCTTTGTATGTATCTTGCACTCGTGGCCAAAAATTCACCAAATACTTACACCCGTTTCGATTACACCTTCCGCGGTAAAGTGAACTTCTCTAGAATTAAACCACCGTACTTTGAGAGAGGGAAACGAAAGGGAGCAGGACGTCGCACCGTCGTTTAGATGCGAAATCGATGGCCTACAAACTAGGTCGAGCATTCGCGGGAATTCGGGTAGTTAGTGGTTCGACTGGCTCGATGCTAGGAACGAGTTGATTTTCCCATTGGTCCTGCGCCGGTTCGATTGCACGTTGGGAATGATAAACGGCGGGGTAACCGACGAAGTAGTAAAAGCGGAGGCTCGGTATGCGAGCAGTATCCAGGAATAATTTGCTACCGGCTCGCAGCTCGCGTTGCCACGTCCTTTTCATTAAACTTCCGAAACGCCGCTAATATTCACAATTATTATCTTGTATTCCGCCGGGATAATTGAGCGGCTCGGTCGACTTCGAGAAATGGACCAGTCGCGGGAACCAGAGGGAAAGCAACACTGCCGAGGAAAAACGGATGGAGAGAGGAGCGAGGGAGAGAAGGGGAGAAACATGCGAGAGGAACGCACGAACGGCGCCGCGGCGCGCGATGATGAACAGCCGTACGACGATTCGCTAATAACCTGCTATCAGTGCTGTAAAACCCTTTTTGCTCCTCTCTGGCTGGCGATACAGGGAGGATATTCGCACGATTTCCGCGCATTCCAGACGGGTCCGCGGCAATTACACGGAAATACGCAGCGTCGTCGCCAGGAGCGAAACGCTGATCGAGTTTCGCGTAATCGCCAACCCACCGCGAAAAAGAACACTCTGCCGATCCTCTAATGATCCGCAACAGGGTGAGCAGCCCTCTTCGAAGCACCGCACGCTCGGGTCGTAAATTTTCTATCGCCGTATTACTCTCGCAGCTGTTGCGATTACGAACGCAGTGTTCTTTGTACCGCGTTACGTAGGTATAGGCTTTTGACGTTGAATCTGCTTTTACGTTAAGGAGAGTGCGACGCGATTATAAAAATCCTGGTGCATTCGTGGCGCCATAGAACAGGATTCTCAGCTCTCTAATAAGCGCTGCGACAAAAGGCAACGACACCTCGGAATCGTATGCAGGATTAAATGCGCACCGTAACTGCCTCGAACCGGAGGTTGATGTAAAATTAGTTGTACACGCTGATGAGATAAACCGGCTTTCCAGGTAGAATGAAACACGGGAATGAAAATTTCGCCACTGCCCGTGTACACCCTCGTGTCCCTGTGGATTCCATTTGAATAAACGGAAGGTTATGCGACAAGTATGCGATGCGTTATCGATGAAACGACGCTGTTGGTCTTCACGGTTGTCCTCAAAGAAAATTAGGCTTGGCAGAGATCGGCTTCATTATCTCGACGCCTGGTGGCTCCCGATTGTACCTAGAAGCTTGTAATTGAAAGCGTGGATGTACAAATACCCAGGTGCTCGGATCGGTAGTTATTTAAATTGAAATGCAAATTGGATCGCCTGTTGCGTCCACTATTCCCGACATTACGATTCACCTCTGCAACTCGATTTGCTGGTCGGGCCAGCAGTTACGTTCACGAAAGGCCTCTCTTTCCCCTGGATACATTTGATCCAAGATTCAGTCCCCAACTAATGTATCGAGAGTTCCATGGAATCTGTAACCTTTTTGCGTAATTCCCACTTTCGACAAAGGAACGACGAGAATCATCCGGAGTTCTTTAAAATCGTGTACACGGTCTCTCGTGCCACGGAGAAGGCAGAAGTACTTCTCTTCTTTCGAAAACGCTGGATGCTCTCCACGTCCGTAGTTACGAGGTACGCTTGCGCCAGATTTTAAGAAACACCCGTTAGATACGCGTCAGGCCGTTGCACGACGGGCCCTACGGGGGTGGTGTTGTGTGCTGTTGACCCGGCGTGGACCGGTTCGGGTCACTCCTTTTTTCCCTGGCTGATCGAGACCTTTTTTCTGCCGCCCGCCCTCGCCCCTCTGAGAGCAGCATCGATATAGCCAGGTGTGACGTCACGCGAAGAGGCGTGATAGGTTATGCGCTCGTGCGTGTGCGGGCCCACGCTTAAGCTCAGCTGCGTTGCCCGTGAGGCTCATCAACTGCGCTAACAGAGTTTCCCTCGATTTCGATCTCTCCGCCTCTGATGATCCCAGAAGGATTCTAGGAGATTAAGGTAACGCAAGGTACCGTTAACAGAGATGCGCTGACTCGCTCGAGGATTCCTTGGTTGGCGAACCTATTGAAATGTGAGAAAGAGAAGTTTACTCGTGTTTGGATAATCGTTGACGGAATTTTAAGCCTTTATTATTGCGGTCGCATCGACGTTCAAACCGAAGTGCACATTTTCCCGACTCTTTCTCTTTGAAAATAAAACTGGAAACGATTGCAGCTTGTAGCGCGACAAGCTCGACCGTTCCATCGAGGAATTTCTTTTTAAAGATGAGCAGGGAATACGGCTCGAAGCGAACAGCCTCGTTTCCACCGCTCGCGCTAATTAAAACGGGGGAAGCGAAATAGAGGCGAGCAAAACCTCAGCCCTTAGCGGCGGATATTAAAGCACCCGGCTGAACGGTGAAGAAGTTCGTTAAATAATCGATATCGATGCGAATCCTGGAAGCGCGAGGAATGAAATTGCTAATGCTATATCCCCGAGGATTGGTCCACCCGTAAGAACCGGCTGATTAATAATTCCACCGTATCCGTCGGTTTCGTCGTTAAAATCGAACGTGACGCTTCTTTCTGGCGGCATCGTTTCCACGAATCGCTGGTCCCGGCTCTAGATACACGGAGCGATCCGTCCCGCCTCGCCGAAAGAAAGGAAATCGTTCTCTATTCGGCCGTCCCACGGGGTTAGAAGAAAGTTAGGAATGCGCGGCAAATGGACGTTTCGGTTTCGTGGAAACGTGAATTTGATTCCGGCCTCGGTCGGTTGCCGATTTCTTTGCCGAAACGTCCCAGGCTCCTTTATCTCTCGAAACGACCAAGTTTCTCCGCGGCGAAACGGAAAAAATCCAAGGATACGCGTGCCGGTAGCGAGCCATTAGCAAATCGCTGCGCTGCAAGGCTGTTCGTCATCTCACGGTTGGCTAGCCGTGGCCAGGCGTAAGTTCGCTTTACGGACACGCGACCCACACGCGGCCTGCTCTCCCTCTCCTTACCCCTTTCCTTGCCTTTTCTCGCCGACTTAGCACTCTCTATCTCGTCCTTTTCCCCGGCTGCACCCGTACGTCCCGCCGTGCACCTCTGTTTTCCACGGGCCCTCGCTCTCTCTCTCTGTCTCTCCCTCGTTGCACGACACTCGGAGCACAGGCCAAGACGCACGCTGCAAGGGAACAAGACGGAAATAAGATACGACACAGCTGATACGCCTTCGTCCACCGATTACGCGCTAGGTGTATGCCGGAGATTGCCGATGATGTCATTTCCAACTATAAACCGCTGCCAAGTGCAACACCGCTTATATGTCCGCGGCGCGATTTTATTGGGGATATGGGAGGATGATAAGGCTCGTCGATTATCGCTTTTCGGCCACTTTTTCACCTGGACACGGGCACCGTGGGTCGTCAACGGTGCTTCCTCCCCCTCAGCTCGTATTTCTCCCCGGGTCTTTACGCCCGGTCCTATGATCGCACCGGCGATACGTGGGAATTATTTATTTCCGCGCGGCGATAAATACTTATTTTGGCCACGGCCAAGCGTATTCTTCAACGGACAGTTAGGTGAGTCGGTGCCCCGATGGCTTGCTGCGCGCCTTGGGACGTAAAACGTGGAACGTTGCCGCGTAATTGACTTTTATCCCTGCTCGACGAGCGTGTCCTGTATCGGGCATTGTAGCGTGTCAGGGCACCACGGCGAAGTAGTTTATTGGGCGGCTCGAACGCGACGAACGCGGACAGCTTCGTCGGGCTGGGTTCCGATAACCGCGGAGAGAAATACGCACGTCGAGAAGCGTGCCCGCGGTGGACGCCGGACGAGGTGCATATTTGTAATCTCGATGTCGCAACCAATCTCGACGAATGAGTTACATTGTGATAGCGATGGTATAACTCTGGTATTTCTGCCCTCGTGCAACCTTCCACGATACGTCCTCGTCACGAGATACCGAATCTGCGACGAGGGAGACGTGACAATTGAACGGAGTATTTACGGCCCAACTCTTCGCCTTAAGCTGACGCAAATTCACCGAGTGCCGTGAGATTACAAGCGTCCCGTCGGACACGGATTTCTTAATGCCACTTTCTCCAAAAATGTCTCCCTTTTTCCCGACGCAGAGCGCATGGCTCGCGTTTCTTCCGGCGTAGCCGTTCGTATTGATCTTCGGTGGCTCCGAATTTTCTGACAACGATTGCCAGGTGAGCATACCGTATCGACGGTTGCGCCGCGACTCCAGCCGCTTGCAGATTTTTTCCTTCGGACGGCCTATTATTAATAACCCGGAGGCGGCCGCGGATCGACATTCCCAACGACATTTCTCACGAATCGATCCGCGAATCAAAAATGCCCCGCTATCGACCGCTAGAAATTTATACCGCGGGGGGCCCTTGCCTGATAAAACAAGGAATTCGAAGTCAGCGATGAAGTGAAGGGAGGTTTGTCCAGTCGGAGCGAGCTGCGCCCGCGACATCAATCATCCTGATCGGGCAAAGACTTTCACCGGCTGTTACGACGACGACGTCCACGTAGCTGCGCGAAAGCCCATGCCTCGAGAACGTTGCGTATCGAACGATTCTGGGACTATCCGTCCGTGCGAATTTCGCGTTTGCACAAACGCAGATATTGTTGCGGGTGAAATCGATCGACGTTCACGTTGGACGTTGCAAAAAGGGTTATCAAGTTAAGAAAGAAAGGACCCGACGATGGGCAAGCTCTACGTAGGACGATAGTACCCATACGTTTCTTATCACGGATATCTTTAAAAATATTTGCCGACCTTGACAGAAATTGGCTTTAAGCATACGAATTGATTGCTCCCCTTTTTTTATTAAAGATAAGTGGAGCATGGTTTTTAGCATATCTGCCTTGACTTCTCGACACAAAAACCACTGCCCCGATATAACTACAGGCACGTTCAGATAAGTAGCAAACGGTCCTCGGTCGATTTGCAACTCGATCCATCGCTGTCCGAAATCGCGCAGACGATTTATGGCCTGGAATCTTTGGACACGGTGAAATCGCAGCTACGTCTTCCGAAATTCAGCCTTACTTCTTGGCTCTCTTGCAGAAGTAACGTAACGCAAGATATTGACGTGTACAAAATACAGGGAGGACGAAGCGGTTCAGTTTCGGCATACTTAATTTTTTTTCACGCGTAATGACACACAGTCTGTGCGCCTGGCGAGTAATTTAAAAAGCAGGGCCAATGATTTTCGTTCCGAACCCTCGGCTAATGCGAGCCGGTAGCACGAAGAGTCTCGACGATGATTCAATCGACGCGACTCGCGATCTTTCAGCAACGTTCCGCCCACGAACGATCGCGGTTCACCTGGACGAAAGGTACGAGACGAACAAAACGATTCGCCTGGTAGGATCGAGTGTTCAACGATGATTCAGGCAAATCGATCCGCCGGGCTGACTCTCTTTCGTCAGCTACATAATGTTCCGCCCACGGAGCATCGTGGCGCGGATCAGCAAAAAAAATATGGAAGTCGTACGATGAGAAAAGGCTCCCCGACATCGCGACGCACGAATCGATCAGTCGCTACATGGGTTTGTTTAATAACGATCCCGGGTATGATGTACCGTTGACTTTTCGACGAGCTTCTCCCGGCGATCGTACCCGGTGGTTGTTGAATCCGATACAAAGAGAATAATCGATCCGAATTCTCCGTCTGGTCCCTCTCACTCGCGAAACTGTTGCCGCTTTATCGTTCGCTTAAACCACTTACTTAAATCTAGTACTCTCCAGTACCTCTGCTGCGGAAAATTGTAATGGAGAATCGAACGGGCAGAGCGAAAGCATTAGGTGAACGCAAACCCAAGCACTCCTCAACCTTTCACCCACCGTTAAAAGAACCGAAGCATACCAATTACCACTTGCAAGAACTCTCGCAAACGTCAAGCTCGTCAGCGTGATTTTAAACAAAATGGCCCCGGGGGAAGTTAAGACAGGGGAAGGATCCTGCGAACACCCAGCTCGTCCCACCCACGAGCGTACTGGAAGAGCCGTCCGCGAGCAGAAGCACGCGGCAAGAAAATAGGGCCCCGGTGAAAAGTACCATTGATCCAGCGCCATATTTCTCCAGCCGGACTTTATTGAGGAAGCGTCAGGGGGGGATGGGAAGGGAAGTATTGAATTCATCGGTGTACGCATTGTCGACAAGATATACGAAGCTGGGGGTTACGGGTTAAGTGGAGCCTGTACCTCCGGTAAATAAGTCTCCTCGTGCGCGCGAGCGACGCGGCCGTTACTTGTGTACGTGTGCGTTGTCTTGGCGTCCCTTAAGCGTGTGGAAAGCGCACGGTGCCCGCCGCACATAGGCCAGGCCACGCTTTCACGGGGCAATTTATAATCGTACCGGGTTCAATGGAACCCGGTCGTGTGGGACGGCCGAGAACAAAGGGACACCCCGTGGAAGCTTGGTGGTTGCGACCACCGCCACCATCGCGGCCGATGCTCTCGCTTAATCGATGATTAGTCGTCTGGTAGCCCCTTTGATTCCCGAAGTTGATGGATCTTGGAGCTGGGCGAAGAGAAGTTTCTGGGAGTCGCGGTTGGACGATGAGAAGCGAGAAGGAAGATAAATCCTATTGAAATTATAGGAAGAAGGTGCAAGATGGATGGAGAGAAAGAGACTCATTCGAATCTTGAACCTTGGAAGAAGGAATTCGTTGAAGCAACAATCGCTATAGACGCGACGCGGACGGATCAAAATTTATTTATTTCCTTCGTCCGCGGAAGCAAGAAATTATGGACGACATTTATATGTACATCCAAAATTTCAAAGCGTCGATTTTGAATTTCGGAATATTCGGTGCCCTGAAATTTAATTAATTAATTCTATAAGAGACAGAACGTTTCCAATCTTGAATCCAATCTACAGACGCGTGGGAAGTTGGGACGCTGAGGACAAACTCCTATTTCCAACGCACATCTGATACGATATTTAATCGTTTACCTTGTAAACCACGAAACTAAGTTTCCAATTGTTGCTAGGTAAGTGCCGGAATTCGTAGCCCTTAAAATCCGAAACGGCGTGAATCACCGTGGATTACGCGGTCCGCGAACCCGGAAGCAAACTTATCGAGCCACGTCGATCCCGTTGCATACTTTGCTCTCGATTTGGCCCGGTGCTCGACTACGCCCACGGTACAATCGGTCGTTCAATAAAAAAAGCTCCTTCATTAACGCCGCTGACTTTTGGAGAAGGTAACGAACACGGCTCGGCTACGCTGGCTCTCGCGCACAGGCAGAAAAGGGGATTCACCGTGCGTGGACATTGTTTGTACGTGAGTTACAGGAACGAGAGGCACAAAGCGCCGGTTCCAGTCGACCTATGACCCGGCCTCTAATGAGCGGCGGAGCATGGCTATTGTGAGCGCTCCCTCCTCCCTCGTTTCTTTCGTTCTTCGCTTCCTCGCTCAGCAGCCTCACCCCTTGCGCCCCGTGCCTGGCCTAGCACGATTATTTCAAAGGTATACGCTTGGCAGAGCACCTACCGATACTTTACATCGATACTAAACTGTTTAAAAGTAAAGGAAAATTGAAAGCCCTTGAACCTTCCAGTCAAATTCGATGATTCGTATATTTTTGCACCCTCGTGGCCCTGTGAAATGTAAGCAGGGGAAAGCCAGGTCTGTTATCGTAACGATGAAACTAACGTTTTGGAACAATGCTGTAATACTGCCGTGCCGGGCAGCACACCAGTGCCAGGTAGAAGCAAAAGCACCCAGGGTGCCAAGTAGAACTGTGACACTGCCAAGATTTATTCGACGCGAGACAATTATCCACCGGTCAGACCAAACACCAGGTACCGTTCTAGAACGAAACACTGTTCCGGCCAAACGAATGAGCGTGAAAATAACAGCCCGCACGATCGATTCAACGTGCAGGGGCGCGTGATGGGCGCATGCATCATGATTCGAGATGAGGCAGGACGGATCGACGAGCGGCAGGAAGAGACGGAGAGAGCACGTCGCGTCGGTCTGAACTGGGTCGATCTCCATGCTCTATAATCCAGCAATGCCGCCGACAAATGGAGTGCTAAATAATCTCTCGACGAGAGTGGAAAAACGAGCAACAGGCCGCACGAGTCTCGGAGCTAAGCGTCGCTCGGGTAATAAGTCATCGAAAAGAGTAACGAAAACGATCCTGGGACACGTATCTCCACCGAGATCCGGTTCGCCGGGGCAATTTTGGAAATTGCCACGATTAATTCTGGAAATTGCGAGCATCTTTTCTCTGGGCCAACGTGGACGTCGATGGACCAGCCTCCTGAAAGCCCCTGTCACGTGCTCGCGTCGCCTCGGATGCAACATCCTATCAGTCATCTAGAATATTGTCGATTACTATATTTATAGACTGACAAGATCACTCAAGAACGAATCGATCTTCGAATTGAATAGAACGTAAAGAGACCTCGCCGGTTTTAATACGTTTCGACTATCCGTACATGTTTTCGAATGCAGCTAATACCCCTGCTAATGAACCACGGAAGTCATCAGAGTCCAGTATCGATTTTTCCGCGAAGAGGAAGGTTTTCCCTGGTGCGACGGCCCGCGAACCAGTACACCGATAGAAGGAAGAGCCCTCCGCTCGCGGCGATTCTCCGAAAGGGCCGCGAGCCGGGGGAAAAAAGGGAGAGAAGAAAGAGGGAAGCGAAATCCCGAGGCGAACCGTCGCCGTTCTTGTCGGCCAGGCAGACGGCAGCAAAGGGGAACACCCTGTACATGCCAACGACATTCCCGAAGTGCAGCGTGCAGTTTTTCGCGGCTACCAGCGCAGACCCTGACGAGAGAGTGACTCACGGGCTCGGAGTCGAACGCAAGGGCGAACACGCACGTGCTCTCTCCTGCACGCACATGCGTGAGCACGCTCATGTGCCCCACGGCCTACCTGTGCACGTGTACCAGTCGCCTGTACAGGGTGTTTATCGCGAATCGATCATGCCATTCGAGGTGAACATCTCTGGTTATCTAACTAGAGACACGCGGTTCAACGGCGGTTGGAGAAGGGACGGAAGGTCCAAGGTTCTGACGAGACGATCGCTTATCGCAATGAGACTATTTCGTGCACTTTCGGGAGGAGTAACAAAAATATTACTAAAGAGGAAAACGTGTTACCTATTATTAATTATAAACAGGTTGCAATATTTCTTGGCTTTTTCCTAGCAAGAGAATGAAAATCAGTGAGCTCAAAGTCATTGAATTGTCCGATAGGATTTCTAAGTTCGTTCGTATCATCATTTATCTCGAATTAAAATTTTTATTTAATTCTTTCCCGTGTATTCTTTCGTTAAGCTCTTCGTTTTAATTCACACGAGAGTACCCCTGCGTCCCCAAGGGATTTTATTAAGGATGCAATAGAGGCGTTCATTGTTATTCGCCAAGTCCATGCGTCAGAAATATTCCACCGATCGCCAGGAACATAATTGAAATTTGGAATACCGTGAACTAAACACTAATAAGTAAGAAGTAATCTTTCTCAAACGCATCAGCGAAGATCGAAAGCACGCCACCCAGTATAAAACGCCCTCGAGCTCGTGTGGACGCGTACACGTGTACGTATACTCGCGAGCATGTTCCGCGGACAGGCTTGTCAGTGTGCAAGTGGATCGAAGATCGAAGGATCACGAGCGAGAGGCAGAAGAAGACGAAGATGAAGAGGAAGAAGAAGCAGAGGAAGAAGAAGTAGAAGACACCGAAGACGACTGGGTCGGCTACGAGGACGAGTGGAACGTCGCAGAGCTGAGAGATCCTCTTCGGCAGAGGAACAAGGAGGGGGAGTGAAGCGCGAGATTTATTTGCCCGAATTTCGACTGGCAGCCGATGCCGTGGCCGCTTCCATGGAATGCATTTCGCATTCGGGATCTTCCACGGAATATGTTCTGCAACAGGGTTGAGGTTTCTGTTTCGATCGGCTAAACCAGTCACCGAGGTTTGTTATTGTTTTCGTGGGCCGTTCTTGCGATACGATGTCCCCCGACCAGTCGGCCGTGTCGACCACTGCTCCGATGGCGAAGCTTCCAGGACCCCGCGGTTCTCCATTTTTGTTCGCCTGCCAAGAGGAACCAGGGGATCGTTCTTCCCTTGGTCCGTGCGAAACCAACGGCGACAGGTAGCTCGGAATGACGTACGGGCCAACGTTGTCCGGAGTAATTACTAATTACGATGTGGATTCGAGTTGCGCAGCTCGGTACTGTCATAAATATCTAGAGTCTACTTTCGAGGAAACAGTGGGAAGGAAATGCGCGTCCCTTTGGCGGCGCTAACATTCCCAGGCGCCCCTTACTTTCGTTTAGTGCTCCATTTCGCTTCGCAATATTAATCGGCTTGTCTCGATTATACGTCGAACGAGCTGATGCGGCCGCGAAAGTTCTCGTTTAACCGAAAGCACGGGCTGCACCAGCGGGGCTGTTGCATTATCCAACCGAGGGATCGGCGATCGACCGATGATGTATCGCTTCCAATCGACCTCCCCTCAAATCGGCGCTAGCAGGCCGTTGACATCGGTTTTTACGCTCGAGCCGAGAATCGAGAGATTCCAAGGCACGGGCGGACCTCGCGATGCGTGTTCCGTAAACGACGGCATGCACAGCGTTTAACTAATGTGTCCGGGACCGGTCGGGATCGCATTGATCACCGTTCAGGGACTAGATTTATCGAGACGAAATGATTCACGGCGTGATTTACAGTGGATTGTCCGACGCGCGCATACTGATTGACCATTTATTCCGCTCTCTCGATACCGCGGCCCACTAATCACTTATTGGGTTAAGGTGAAATCTCCTCCACGACGACCGGGACGACGTCCTGCTTCGTCTATCCAATCGCCGAATGCGACCTGTTTCTAGCCCGACTGATCACCCGAGGAACGAATCCGCGCTAGAGATCTTCCCAGTTCGATAACAGTAAAGCATAAGTGCCGACAGCACTGCAGGTACAAAAGTGTTCAACTGATTCACCGCGGGCCGCTGAACGACAGGCAAGATTCCCTCGAACACCTGAAATGTGTCTAACGACAAGTTGTATGCGTTGTCTAAACGACAGAAGCGGTAACCCCGCGACCCGGCTACAGATTATCAAACAATTTACAACGAATGTAGAACAACGTTGCGATCGATCGTCGGTCCCTCAATAACGGAACGATAGTATCGGCACGAACAATAGGCTGCCGCCCACCGGCAAACCCGCCGCGATTCCATCGTGTTGTGCTCGGATCCTCTTAACAAAGCCCCCGCGCAGAAAACCACGTTTTTCCGGCCGGTTACTTAAGAGTCAAGAGCACGGACCAGCTCGGACCCGTGTTTTCTGTCGGCGAGCAGTCCGAAAGTCCCGCGGGACCGCTCTTCCTCCTTTTTCCGATCTCTGTCTGCCCGATTCGTGGCTCGATCACGAAGGCAGGGCACGCGTCTCGCCCGTAGAATGTCGTCGTAACGAGGTGTTCCACCCCCCTGTTCCCCCCGGCCTCGCCCCACCATCGTGGCGAACGAAACCCGGTGCACAGGGACAGATTTCTCGTCCTTCGTCTGCTCCGCGTCCAGAGGTGATCCCTTCCAACGGCGAACGGCGGGGACGAACGTTTAAATTAGGCAGGGAATCCCGTGGAATCCGCGAAAGAAACGGAGCGGTCGGCATTCCGGGAGGTTTTGATACGCCTTCGGGCTATTGGTCGTCGGGGTACCATTAGCCCTTATGCGGTGGGAATGACTCCTTAGGGCCCAACCGGTCAGCCTTCGCGCGGTGGGTCGGACCGCTTGCACACTCTAAATCCTATATTTAATCCCCGCGAATTCGCCCGGTGATCGATGAGGTCGCCGATCCGCGACGATCCGCGTTCGATAGAATTGCCTGAAGAAGCTCGGCCTCCGATTGGTATACGAGAGTATTTTATTGCACGGCCGCGATAGCTGAGAACGCGTCGATTGGATCCGTGTCGTCGCCGACGGGATTTATGTCGTTGACTCTCTCCGGTCGTTCGAGCCGATGTTACCGCCGGGGGAGCCGGTGCCGTGGCGCTGTAAAAACTAAACGCCGGAGCGGTGCGGCGGAGGGAATTTTATTCGTTTTTGAGATGCCTCGCCATCGAAAGCACGAAGAGGAATGTCGCATTGTCGTAAATACGAATAGATCTTGAATCGCGTGTTGTCAGTTCAATGGAAACATGTGGGCAGTTATAGTAGCGTTTGTTTCCGATTGTTGCAGAGTCTGGCCACAGGTTGGACAGCGGCTCCCCGTTCTGGAGGATTCAGCTCGATCAGGATCTTCTGGACACCATCAGCGCGATATACCCGGAGTGGTTTAAGGTAAGCTGCTTGTCCCTTCCCGTGCCCCCCGTCGCGATTGGTGGCCTTCCAGCGTCCTTGAACGTATCCCGGATAACGAGGTGCACTCCTCGTGCAGGACTATACTAACACCCGAGCCCCGACCTCCTCTTCGTCGAGTACTTCCGGCGGTCAGTTGAATACCGAGGGCATCGTGGCCGGCGACACCAGTGCTGTCCTTGAACACAAGGTCGCCAAAGGTGATTCCAAGTCGAAGACCAAGGCGAAGAAGGTGGACAGTCTGAAGGACAAGGAGAGGGACAGGAAGGAAGCCAGACGCGAATCCAAAGACGAGAGGTGATTACCCTGCAAATAAATTCAATTGCAAATAATAGTCCCGTGTCGACTCCCTCCTCGAATCTCGGGTGACTGACCTACCGGGACGGAAGCTACAATCGCGCAGCTTTGCGCAAATTTGCGAACACCAAATTCGATGCGAAACGTCTCTATTGTATGTATACTATTATAAACTAGGAGCGTCTGTCTACCGACTACGCGCAACGCCCTGTCACCTCCCGTAATACTAAACCCAACGTGCCCTGCTTTTGAAACTCGCTTCGAAACAGCTTATTTCTCCTCGTCGTCACGGCCACTACGCTACGTAACCGTTGCGAGACTTCTTTAACCCTTCGCCCACAAAAGACACGCAAGGCTTTCGTAAATCGACCAACCGCCTTACGTGCGCACCGCTTTCATCGTGAATGATTATATGCAAATCAGACCTGAGCTACTAAACATTTCCGTGCCAAGTACGCTTAATTGCGCGACAGCTAAAGCGTTAAACTGTCGATCAAAACGATCTACGGTCGATCTAGCTTACGCATTCTCGCGGGACAGTTATTGCACCAGAGCATAAACGTCTCTAACAACCACCTTCCACGTTACCACGCTGACGCGACTCCAAGTGTCTCGTCAAATACCGGCAATTTCATCCGCACTTTCGTCACTCGATGCGACGCTTATCTTCCACCGGTGCTTGTTCGTGCTCCAGCTTCAAACGATCCTGTTTTACGCGCTCCAACGCCTCGAGGTATCGTGCACTCTCCGCGACCGCGTGTCTCCAACGACCCGCGGATATCCCGGATCGCGATTCGTTTCACTCTTTCCCCGGCGCTGGAACGCCGCGAGATAAAGCGTATCGATGTTATGTCGCGGCTTATCGCGTCAGTTTAGTCATTCCGCGGAACACGGCTTCGGAGGTTCGCGAGGATGCACCGCGTCGCGGCAGTAACGTAAATAACGTTTAATAAAGAAGGAGATAGCACGGCAGCTCGGGGATCGTAACAATGTTGCCGGGACGCTCGAAACTGCCTCCGCGCACATGTATCCTGATAAACTTTAATTGGGCACTTTTCTTGCGCCGCGCACCGTGGAAAAGTCCATCCTCTGGGTGATAAGATAAGGGGATGGAGTTTCTCAGAGGTAAACGACGGGACGGTAACGGTTTGTCGGCCGTTTTCGGGAGTTTCGATGAGAATGAACAAGGAAGAAAACAGTGGCAAGTATAACGCGCTACGGAACGCTTCACGGTAGAGAGACTTCACCGTCCCTTGTCAATTCCTCGTTAGTAACACGACACACGATCATTCGAGTAATTAAGATCATCGTTGACGCGAAGTTTTGTTCACCGTTCGAGGAAGGGCCATAGCGCGCCCAGGGACTCGGTCAGCTACGTTCGGTTCGAACTGAAATAGACCGATCACGTTGCTCCGGACGGCAAAAACACCTATACCCGAGCTTCGTCAGAAAAACAAACCACCATAAATCCAACAGAATCTACTAGAACCTCCTGAGAACGTTCGATACAGTAATATCCCCGAAGGGGGTTTCTTGCTCTCAGTCAAGGGGTCAGTCACTCGCGATCCTTGCTCAGAGGAGGAGGAGAACAGAGCGGTTTTCGTTGCTTTCTGATGAAAACGTCCATCCGGTTCGATCGAGTGTCGATTGATCCGTCATTCCTTCATCATCGACAAAAACACGGCCGAACGATGGACCCGGGACCGATTGACACTCGTTTTGCCGGCGCGTTCTCCCTCCACCTTCTTCCTTCCCCTGTTCCACGACACGAGGGCGCCGCGGCTCGACGGTCGATCCGTTGGCCGATTCGACGTATCGACGTATGAAAGATTAATTCACAAAACGGCACGTTTTGCTCGTTTCGGTCCACGCTCGGACCCGCAGGGACGCTGGAAACGGTAAGAAAGGCACGAAGCCCTCGCCGCAGCAGGATAAAGCGGCGGACGTGGCAGGAAGGAAGACCGCGGGTGTTCCAGGATCGGGCGCAGAGATGGCCGAGAGTAATCAGTCGCCGCCGAAGGCGGAGGTCGACGACTCGCCGCTTCAACACGCCATGGATCGCAACAAGGAATGTGAGTACATTTACATTTTATTGCTCCCTTTTTGCACGGCTGCCCTTGTCGTCGCGCTTTATGACCCTTAAACGAGAACGCCGGCGTTGGCCCGGGGTTCTTGCCCGGACCGCGAGCGATTCGTGTTTCGTCAACGATCCCGTCGTCGATTTTCTCGACGATTCGCCGCCTCACGAATCGTCCCTCGCGCACCCGCGACTCCCGGGGCCGTTTTTATCGGGTCGCCACGGCGACCGATCCGCGTCGTAACCGTTCGACGGTACACCGTGAACGTGTATCGTCGATCGTGACAACGTCCGCCGGCGGTCGTAACGGAAGATCGACCGTCGCGTACCGCGAATTTTATCGCTCGCGATCGCGGTTTATATCCCTGCCGCGGATTAACGTCCGTTCTTTCGAGGACCAGGTGTCGTTCTTTTTTGTTTATGTTAACGAGACGACAGCGGGGCGAGATCTTTTTATTCTCTGCCTCGCGGTTTGCTCGCTTTGGTCCATGGCAGCGTGTAAAATTATAGACGGCCGAAAAGTCGAAGCATTTCTATCGATATCCGTGATACTGCGAATCAATTGGCCGAGAGCTTTCCGGTGCATCGCGATCACGTTCGCGCCCCCGATAAGCGTCGGCCGATCTCGACTGCCAGCGCGCGCGGAGGAGGAAGTGTCGGTCTCGACGACCGGAATAATCGATGAAACCGGCTAACGGTTCAGCCTGCGACGACGTTCGCTTCCGATCGATTATTGTGCGAGACGGCCTGCAGTCGAGCAACCGCAGCAACACAATGCAGTTATCTCGTCGCTGAACAGGAATCCTCGATCCTTCCGTGCACCTTTAAAATCCTGCAGCTGGGACTTGAAAATAATTGCCGACGGAAAATGGAGAGCACTCAATTTCTATTGTAAAGTGCCCTCTCGGCTGCCTAAAAGAACACGCTCGCCTCCGGTTTGCGCAACAAATTTCCGTCGCCGCGTGCCCCGTCGTGGGGACGAAGTTAATATCGAGCGCACCGGTCGCAAGAAAGTTATACCGACCACCGGCGCGAGTCGGACGTAACATCGTCCCGACATCGGTTCGAGCAACACCGTCGAACAACAATACAGCGAGTGGCCAGCAATAACTCATCGCGACCGGCTACGCGGCGCTCGGCGCCGGCCAGGATGCACGCAACGATCCTGCCGGCCCTCGAGAGGCTACCGCGACGAACAACGGGCGCAGCAAAATGTGGCTAGCCGAAAATTGATTTCACCGCGGGGCAAACGAGCCGCGGTCGCTTCTTGCCACGCTCGCATACGTTATCCGCCGCAGCACGCGAGCGACGCTGGCACGATCGATCGACGTATAAATACGTCGAGGCGGAGACGCGGCGCACCCCGCGGTGCGTTTGTTCCGCATCGAGTCGCTTCGTCTTGTTGTCTGTCATTTTAGCCGGACACCGGGACGAAAGGTAGAGCACAGCCGCGGGTGGATGACGCGGACCACCGACCGCACTCTTTAGAACGTCATTTTGTCGCGTTTATCGGCCGCCTTTTTCTGCAATTACTTTTTGCCGGCGGACGAATGGAGCTTCTCCTCCCGCTCGCTGCTGGGACCGTGACGGGTAAGCGACGCTCGCGAACAGCGTATTATACCTGTTGACAGTGGCGCGGAGCTGATTTTTTCCACGGACACTCGATAATAGCCCCGGCGGATGAATCGTTCGAGTATCGATAGAACGATCCCGTGAAATGAAGCAACTGTGAATATTGGGGATGTTTTTCGGTTGCGGTGAAGTTTTTCAGGCATTTAATGGCAGATGAAGAAATGCAATTGCTATTTTCCGTTCGTATAGTTAGAAAGGTTGTATCGTCTAGATTGATCGCAACTTTTCTTCCACGCGACCTTCCATTGTTGGATTCCAAGGGTGAGGGATGAGACCGATAATACAATATTCATTCACGGTTCTAAATCCGGTTCTCACCTTCTGAATACAACTTTTTCGGAACGTGGCAGTTTGACGAAACGCATACGAATGTACTAGTCGATCTATCAACCGACAGAGTAACCTCGTAGGCTGCGGGTCTAATTGTAAGTGTGCTTGTATAAGTGTCTGATGACCATTTTGCGATGGTACTTGTATCCTAAGTTTGTATGGGTGAGGACGGCCCTAGCTCTTGTCGTGACATCGCAATGTTTAGGACGGAAAACTCCGTCATACTGACTAATGCTTCTCACGACTAAGGGAGGAACCGCGTACCTTGCTCTTATCGGTGTCGCAGAGGCTAGTCATCCAGCACTATTGTCGTATTAGCGCTGGAATCTCGCCCCCGTGATCGCGAACTAGAGTCGCAATGCGTAGAATCCAGAACGCAGCATTCCCGGGACAGATTTTCCCGCGTGAAAACCGTGGTGGGCTGCTGCCCCCGTAATTCCGACGTCACTGTTCGGGGACAAGTTGCGCGCACCTGTGTACGTGTGCGTGATTGCGCTCCCCGAGAGCGATACTCCGCGGCGGAGAGAGAGCGTGCGCGAATATTCGTGCGGACAGGTAGGTGCACACCGTCGCTGGCTGTGTGCGAGTATAAATATACGGGAGACAGGAGGCGTGCCTATTTATAACGGTGATATCATCGACGATTACCTACGCTTTCGCGTGGACAATCGTAAATTCTGTCGGCAGAAGGGTGCGGGCCGATTTGAGACTCTACCGAGTATCCCCCGTTCTCTTTCTCCTTTCTTTCACTCCTTCTCGTTCCCGTATTCGTGCAATCGTCGCGTTTGCCTCCTCACTCGAGCTGCCTCTCGTCCGGTCTCTCCAAGTTATCTCTCTACGTGGCCGCGCTATTATCTGTGCGCCCGGACGGCAGGCCGGGTGTGAGTGAAAAATTCGAGACGACTTCGACTCGGGAACCGCGAGCAATTTAAAGTCGATTCGTGCCTCGATAGGATCCGTGTGGGCACGAAATCATTCGATTAAATTTACTCGGGCATTCTCCGCCTCGCGTGCTCGTCGCAGGCCGTTCGTTCGCAGGATATCGGTTTTCTGGATTTACCGGCAGCTCGCTGCTGCAACGAAAGCTCTTATCGTTCCGAAGCGTTTCAAAGTTGGACAAAGTTGGATTTGCCAATTCTTAAGGAACTTTGCTACGCATGAAATGCATCGTTCGCGCATACCCGATCCGTCCATTCCACCAAAAGCTCCCTACGATTCCCTTAATAATTACGGCCGCGACCAACTGGTACCCTGAAAGGAGTACTGCGATTCGTCGCAGCGTTTTATCACATTTGCCACACATTGAGCGCGTGCTGTGCAATAATTTCGGCATTCCACGCGCCGGACAACGCGGCGCGTCGGTTTAAAAAACAGGATTTCATCGGGGCCCGTGGTCCGCGACTGGCGCCCAGATTCCTCGCCGTGTCTCGCACGCGGGGTCGAGCGGGACCCGGCTATTCTAAAATTCCCTTAAACGCGACGACCGACAAACCGGCTGGAAATCGGTGGAACCAGCAACGATACTGTACGCTCCTCGTGACGGGCACGCTCGGGCTGTCGTTTAATAACCAAAGAACCCTATTAGGAGGATAATTATCGGCCGGCAGTACAAGCAGGCCCACGATTCCCCGAAAATACGCGCCATTAGCTTGTGACACGGGGCCGACCGTTTAGTAATGGAAAATTATGTCAGAATTATGCCGGCATGGCCGAGTAGAGGCCTTGTTTTCAGCCGCCAGCGAGCCGATAACCCCGTGGTCGAACGCTTAATGAGACATCTTCATTAATGAACCGTCCCACGCGACGGGCTTCGTTTTCCATTACAACAGCGCCGACATCGGTAGTCGGGCTTGTTTTTATATCGCTTGGCGGCCATTGCTCGGGGAAACTCGACGCGGACGCATTTCCACTGCCTCGCCTCTTTCCCCGGTCGAACGAATTTTGTAACGATCGACTAATTGGCCAGGCCGATGATTCGAACGATACTCCCGCTTTCCGAACGGAGGCCGCGTTTAATTAAGATAAGGTGCCCGTGGATGTAACGATTTCCAGGTGAATCGACAAGGCGTATTTTCTTCTTCTGTAGAACATTCGGAATATATTCCATGCATCGAACACTTGTTGGTAAATTTCAAAACCTCGCCCGAGTTCCGTTTAGATGCCTACGGGCACAGGAATTCTCCAAACCAGGTTCGCGAGAAGGCAGCCACTTGTCCGCGGTTCACGCGAACTCGTTAAACGCTCCGAACCTCTAGTATGCTAATCAGCAACCTGTCGCAATCCCGCGAGCAGCCCAAGAATTCGTCAGCCCCCCGGTAACAAAGGCCGCGCAGAAATCGCGCGTAGACTAGTTTCAATTGCGATCGCTTGGAAGATTCCCCGCCCGTTTCGTTTCCTCGCCCGATCTTCGCCCTGGACGCGGGCGGGTCCAGCTCGAAGGGAATCGTCGCGTTCCTCGCATTCGCGCTTTTTTCCCTAAGCGCTAACAGTCGCCCGGCATATACCTTTCCCGGACTTAATTATACGGCCGGGTTTCCGTCCACTTTGAAATGTCCATTCGGCGTCCAATTACCGGCCGGCGACACGAAAAACACCGTTTTTCTACGCGCTCGCGCCGTTGCGTTACACGCGCGCCCGATCTCTCGAGGGCGCTTACGGTGAAATTAATTAAATGAAAAGCAGGATCGTAACTTTCGGCTCTGCTGACCGTAAAAGCGTCCGACGCCGTCTTTTACGGCCTTGCGCGCCCGCGCGCGCCTTCTCTCGGAGGACGTCCAGGAGACGGCCCTGAGTGAAACACGGCTCCTACCAGTGGAAGTTAACCCACTTGCACGGGCCGACGAGGCCCTTCGCGTGAATTATTTCGCGAATCCTCGAGCGAGTGTCGCGCGGAAACGCGTAGGACGCCGTTGCCCGAGTCGTCGTTCCTGCCCGGGCGTTGAAGACTTGGGAGCCCCGATAGCCGACTTCGGGCCACGCGATTTCTCCGCCACTTTCTTTCTTCCTTCCTCTCTTTTTCCCGACGAAATTTCTGGCCAACGCTCGACGATTTACGACGACCGTCGCAGTCGGACCGCATTTTCTATTGAACGAGGGGCGCGATGGATTTTAATGAGACCGATAGCTCGCGACGCCCGTCTCTTAACTTTATCGCCCTTCGTTTGGCGTACAGTCGATTTACCGCTGCCGTGCATCGGCGAACCGTGCGAAGGGGTAGAGTATTCCATGCCTCGAATTGAATCGCGCGAACGACGCGACAATGTTCGCGCGGAGAAGTTCGCGGAACGGCTATGGCCCGGACAGACCCGACGACGGAGAAGGAGAACGAAGGAGAGGCTCTGTTCATAATCCCACACGTGTCGGGCATAAATTACCCGGCGATCGATTTCGCGGATCGAGAATAGTTCCGACAATCTCGTTTACGTTCTATCTAATTTATCGCGTGTCGCGAGCGTGTACTCTCGAATTAACTTGGAACGCGGCGCGGCGCAGCTCGGGCTCGCTCGCGAGATAACCAATCGCTGGGACTGGTCCACAATTCATACGATAGTGTGTAACCGCGGCAAAAATTCGACGGGGAGGAAAAATCGAAGGCGGACACACGACGCGACGCCGGCGTTCCCCGCGCTGTACAGGGTGAACCACTTCGAGGAACTCTTTTTATTATTCGTTTGCGTTCAAGAGTGATCCAGTTATGTGGAAAAGTTCGAGGCTGGAACTCGTTGCGCGAGATGGAAGTTTTATTCCAACGTCCGCCGGTCATTTTTTCCAATTTATTAATAGCTTTCTTGTGTTATTTACATGAAGTATTGCGAATTCACCGGGGTTTTTGTTTTTTCGTTGCTTCCTTTACGCAAGGAGCAGCTCGTTCCGTCGATCGCGGAAGAAATATGGTTCATTTGTAGAGCTTTACCGTCGCGTCGGTGCCAGCATTCGAAGACGAATGTCATCGATCCACGAATAAATGAAAAATATTTATTCGCATTGATCGTTCAATCCTGTCGGTGTATCGCAATCAATCGGTACCAAAGGCTACAGCCGGATAAGGGGGTAAAATGTGCCCCTAAACCAAATTCAACTTGTGAGGTGCCATTCGATAGCTTGTCAAGAAAAACCAATTCGTACCAAGTTTCACCCCAGCAGCTCGACTGGGAGGATAGTTACAGCGAAAAAACCAAAATATAGTTTTTGCTCAATATCTCCAATTCGAGGGCATACAAAAGTCTGAAACAATTCTGAGACGTAGCAATTATGGAGGCTCATGTTGCACAAATCGGACACTCGACTTGCGAAAAATAAAAAACTTCAAAAAATACTGATAAAGCCGATATTGTATTGAAGGAATCGGGGACACACATTTATATTTTTGTTGTAGATGCATACTATTTATACTACTACTAGTATCACCGTGTATACCCGCGCTGTTCCCGCGTCAGGCCAGGTACGCATGCAATTTCGTGATAGCGGGGCGCTTTCCATCGGCCGTTTCGTAACATCGCGTTTTGATAATATTATGTGGATTTTTCACGCCTGCCTCCTCGAGGGATCGATCCCCGCGTCATACTTATAAATAAATCGCGCACGTTATCGTTGCATATTCATACACATCGGCGTGCTCCGGGTTCCCGTGGGCGAACCGGATCAAGATATGTCGAATCGGAGCCGCGGCTGAATGTATCGCATTGAAATCACCGCGCGTATACACAGGCTGCCGCCTCGTCACCGTAAAAATCTGTCTGCCGGCCGTGCGTGCATTTCGCGTCGCGAAAAAAAGGGACGCGCACACCTAGCGATGCTTACGTGCCCGTCCCACGCACGTAGCATGGTGTTTTATAATGGCCCGGCGACGAGCCACGTGCCAATCCACCGACAATCGCGCCGACTATTTTCTCCGTGCTTTCGAGGCCCGTTTCTAGCTCGTTTCGCCCGCTTCGACGCTTCTGCCGCTGAATCGGACGATTCCCTATGATTTACGACTCGAGCCAGTCCTCCCTGGTCGAGATCTGCAAGCGTTCTCATCGGTATCGATAGGGGTTTAGCTCGTGCCTCGTAGCTGCGCTTCTTCAACCGGTTGGTCCTGATTCTCCTCCGAAAGGGCAAGTACGGTGTCTTTAGCATCGATCCCCGAAATCCCGTTTCATCGAAGTGGATTAAGAAACGACAGACGGCAGGAATTCGTGCATCGTAACGCGGCGGCGAATTGAAATTCAGCGGCCGGTGCGACGGAAAACATTGACGGTAGGAAGGAAGTGACGATCGTTAGTATTCAAGGCTGTTCGATCGGTCGACCGGTGGGGGCGGCGGATCACGAGGCTGGAGAAGGGACGTCGAAGAGGGATCCTCTGAGCCAAGGAACTCCGGTGACCGAGTGCTGACGCCTGGAATCGTTTCTTAGCCGACGCCCACGCGCAGCGAATTAAACGGGACATCGTCTCTTCCTTCCGCGAGCGTTCGTGCCCGGAGACGGCTAATTCAAGGCGAAACGGAGACGACACTTTTACTCTTTGCCCGTCCTACGTTGCTTCCTATCACCGCGCTCGACGCCCTTTCGTTCGCCACGGATTTAGGTTAATTGCGTTTCTATTCCGACGGAAAGCGTTTGGAATAGATCTCGGATGGCAGGAACAGTTTAAGCTAAGGCGGGCTGTTTCGTCCCTATTCTCGGTATCTTTGTTTGTTCCGGGGTGTGCAAAGATTAGTCACTGTGTCGCGCGAGGAAAAGGCATTTCAAAAACATCGCCAACCTAGATTTCAATAATCTGAAATATTTCAGATTTCTAATTATACGCTCTCCTTTCGAAAGAGCCTGCCTCGCCGTCTCTCCCTGGCGTTGCATAATCTCTGTACCACTGTAGCCTAACGTTCCCGTGCCTAAATCTTCAGAAGAATGTGTCACGCGTGTGAGACATCTCTCGTGATCAATCCCTCCAGATAACAATATACAGCAACGTAAGAAAACGCGTTACTCTCCCCGAACCGCCTATCAAGCTCGGCGCTTTAAATTCACGAGGCAACAGCTGGTCCACGAAAACAATCGTAAATCACGCGTACTCCCTCGCAGGAGCGGAGCGGAGCAGAGACACGGCGCGGGGAGCGAGCGGCGGCGATATATGCGTCCGATGCGAGGCGATTTCTCGCAAGAAATCTCTCACGGTTCGTTTCGTCATCGCGAGGATAGACGAGAAGGCAAAAAGGCCGGACGCAGGACAATTCCACGGCCCACGCGTCATTGTGGTCGCAGCAAATCGGTCGGCCACCTGGCCCGATGCAGCGTGTCACTCCGCGAGCCGCGAGCTGGCCTTCTCCTTCCTCCTTTTCCTCGGCCTGTCTCTGTCACGCCGTTCCGTCGCCTGCTGTTATTAGACGTTATCGTAACTTCGAACACCTGACGAGCCTGGCTACCTGGAAATATTGTCATTCCAGCGTGCGCCCGTAACGAGCCGCCTATCCTTCTACCGACTTCTGGAGTCATCTCTGGCAAGGATCTCCTTTATCCGATTGTATCGCGACCTAGTAGCTAGAAGTGCTGACGTTCGTAGCTCTACTGTCTGCATCGACGATCGGTTTGGACGTTCGGTGGTCCGAGATGAGTAGTCTACTTAAACGGTACAGCGCGTGGAGCCTCGATGGAAAGTTCTCTTATCTATCGGACAAAAGCGCTACTGCTTTCTTAACGGCGCTTCGACAAAATGTCTCAGACAAGCCGTGCAACGCTCAACGTTCAAGGCTGCCCGATGCGAACAGTAACCACCAGAGAGTCACCATATCGCGGAAATCTCATAATTGCTTGCTGATTCTCGGCTTCCCTTAGGGGGCCCGCGGCCGTCCAAGGACCCGCGGACGTGTCGTCGCGTCGGTCCATAATCGCGGATTCGTATTTTCCGGGGCTGCGGGCACGCGGAAGCGCGATTATGGCGATGGCAAGCGGGGAAACAAAAGCCATTGGTCCTGCGCGCTCTCTTTAATTCCTCGAAGCTGTTCGACGCTACGCTCTCGGCCGACCATTGCAGATCTTCGAGATAGGATCGGCGTAATGCGTTCAGCAAAGGAATTGACTGGTTCGCGTTCTACGAGCGGCCGAGCCGCATACCATCGAGTCGGTGCCACTCGCGTGCAGACGGATCGAAATTTCGCGAGATCGATCCGGCCGGCTGATGGATCGCAGTCGTTCCGTCGTTCGTGTTCCCTCGAAGCACCGAATCCCTCAACTTCGATCCGGGAATTCCTCGCGACAGATCCGTGCAACATCGCGCGTTCCTCTCGAGCTGCTGTCCGTTTCGCTAAAGGTCGCGGGTTGACGAGTCGCTGGTAGATTCCTATTTCGAAACGATGGAAGCCCGCGCTCCGTTTCAGGTGAATAGATCGCGGGCAATCTTCTTCGATAGTTTAGTCGCGATTACGGTTGTCGTTTAGTATCGCAAATTTGAAATTCGATCTTCAGTGTGTCTGAACTTTTGCCCGCTGCTGTAGATTCGTTCTCGCGGCTAAAATGTACGATAGGACGGGCGGCCGTTTAATTTTGGTGGAGTAATAGGTTGTTTGCTGTTAGGACAACTATGTTTACTGGCGTATTCGATTATGTACAATATTTTTGTTGGCACGCGGATGCCAACGGGATTCTTGGCAGCGAACGGCGCGAGCAAACAACTCTCGCTTTGATTCGAATTCTGCGTGACATTATTGACGGTAAACATATTGAAGGACAGAATTCGCTTTGGCTCGCGAATCCATTATGCTAGTCGCGATAATGAACGAGTTGAGTAACGTATATTTAACATGATATCATGGATGTCGAATACATCAGGGAGCACGGATCCAAACGGCGCGGCGTAAACGCGGCGTATCGTCCATAGTAAACATGTTAATGAACATTGTTGAGATTGGCCGCGAACCAGCCACTAAACCTCTAGCAACCGAATAGCTAAAAATTTACCTGCATTCAATGTCGTCGATAATCCGAAATGTACCGAAACGATAACAAAAATGAACCGAATAAAACCTCGCGAAATATTCCAACAAAAATACTCGAACTTTCCCCCAAAAAAGGGACCGCGCGTATAAACGATGTCTCGTGGCCGTCTGGCCGGGGTTCGTTTCGCCAGCAGAAATCGTGACGAAGATTCGATGCCGTGTCCCTTCCCGGGCGGCCACAATTTCCCACATTAGCGGCGTAATGATGGCCGCCCGAGGCTCGTCCCCGAATCGCAACGTTGTTATTACCATTTCATTACCTCGCGGCGAAAAGGCGGCGAACGACGCGTAAATTACGCCGCGTGACATAAAGTACGGCCAATTTGCCGGGTCCGCCGCTGCGCCACGTATGCAGAGGCGAGTGGAACGCGATTTTTCTCGATCGTCGCGATTAAACTGGAAAGCGTCGCCGACGCGGGCACGTCGATCGCCGGGGGACGCGACGCGACGCCGCGACGGACGCCAGCGGCTGCCACGTCGCGAAAACAGGCACCGAAAGTAATTACCGTCCTCACCTTCTTCCACGCTGTCGTAATTGCTCCAAAGGGATCCGGGTGTTCGTTGCTTTCAGCGCAGCTCTCCACAATTTTTGTCCCCCCCCTCTTCTTCTCTTCTCGTATCGTCCTCTTTCTTTTCTTTTTCCTTTTGCTTTATTTCTTCGGAGGTCTTCGTCCGTTTTCTCGAGGTCCATCGTCGGAACAGTTACAACGAATTCAATGTATATATCCAAGCGAGACGGACAGACTTTTCTCGCGCAGCCTCGAGTGCAACCCGTTACGTAACGAAGGGGAAGGGCCTTCGTCGAGGCGAGGCATAAATTGCTAATTACCTAATTAGACCCAGTGACCCAGTATGCCGACCACCCGTGCACCATCGCCCGCCGCGTACTCCCTTTCTTTCCTTGATCAGCGAGCAATTTTCGTTGGAACTGAAAGGAACGGTGTTCCCTTTCGTAACAGTCCCACCTCCATCGGCTCGTCGCTGGACACGCAATTAGACGAATCAGGTAGAAAAGTTTGCGCGATATCTTGCACCCGCCGCGGGCACGTCGAAAACACCGCGCAAATATTTTCCCAATATTGAATCGCATTCGTTAAGGTCGATTTACCCGTACGACCAGCCTTTAATCTCAGCCTTAACCCAATCGTGAATTACCATTAATCGCGGTCATTTAATTTCACGGTACGAAGGTTGCGCAAGCGGTACTCGGTGCTTCGAGCATCCTCCTCGGACGGCTCGAAAGTCGCGTTAATTATGCCAACGATTATGATCGGGCGGTCGTGCGCGTAGCTGCACCTACATACGTGTTCGAAACGTCGCCCGAGAATTATCGTTTCGCGCCTGCTGCTGGTTTATTAAAATCGCCGTGAACCGCTTTTTCGCGAAGGAAGTCGGCGACACGTTTCTCGAGGAAGCGTAGCTTATGAATGATAGCGCGATCGCGTGTTGCAACTCCAGCAACGTTCGCCAGGCGTCCATGATTCCAGGCTGCTAGAATTTTCGTCTGGTTAGCTGGTTCGATAGTTCGACAGTTTGGCAGTTCGGTTGGTAAACGATTTCAAGGTACACTCGCAAGGACAGACGCCGAAGTTGTAATTATTGTTGCTATTAATCGTATCGATTACTCGCTGCTGCGAATGGGCATGAGTTTGAATAATTCGTAGGAAATTACAAGTCAAATTTGAATGAAAGAAATTATTCGCGCAGCCGTTGCTTCATTGCTGCGGCAATTAAATACATTCCTTCGCTGGCCTAGAATAATAATGGAAAGATAACTTTAGAGACGCGCAGACCCTTAAAGCACTTTCTCAACGAGGCGAACGAATTTCACGCAACAATAGCAAATGAAGCCGGGGCGTGGCGTCATAAACAAGTGATTATCTTAATTAACCGGGAATTGTTTTAGCCCACGCGAACCGCTGTAGCGCAGGCTACCACCGGCCCACGTTCGAAGGCCTCTCTAGTGTCCCATTAAATCCGTGGTTGGGCCACAGGAAAATTTCGAACATCATTTCGCATAATTATGCTAAATACGCCAATTTATGTCAACGCACCAACCTCAACCCTACCGGTGTTTCAGTAGTTTATTAATCAGCCTAACCAGAGTGAAAGGTGGATCGAGAATATTTTGCTACCTGCACCTACGATTTAGACACACCGTAGAACTTGGTCACAGAGAGAAGGCCAAGCGTATCGATCTGAAAAATCCTATTTAAAGATTATGTACTTCGGTAATCCTTGGACTTGTCAAGAAAGACCCAGAAGACTGCGAGAGATTTCAGAAAGCACTACGTATTCCCCATCGATTTCCAATGACATTCCGTCGCGTGGGAGTGTTTCCCAAAACCCGGAATGCCGTCGCCCAAGGGACTTAGCCTTTCGGCCAATCAATCGTGGATCCGTGGATGTACCGTTTCCACGGAGGATCTGCCTTGTTTTCGCGTCGCGGTGAAACGGGAACAAGCGGAGGAGGATGTTGTTTATCGGGGGAAAAGGTGGTTTCGCCAGCGTGTGCGCGCGTGTCCACGCGTTTAGTCGGTATAATGATGGGGCTGTGGCGGCCTTGAAGAGGTGAGCCACGCGTAGGTGTACGGGACGCGGAAGATGGAAAAGCCGCTCTCCGATGGAGCGTGGGCGAAATGTATCAAGGCTGACTTAGGTGAAGTCGTTCTGTCGACACTTGTCGCCGATCCTGACGTTTAAATAGGCGAGCCCGCTTGACAAACGACCGACGCGAATGAACTCTTTCGAATGCGCCAACGAGACATGCGTTTCCTTCGAGGTCGTCGCGATCCTAATTGCTAACGTCGCGAACTCTGGCAGAGAGGGACGGAATTCTGAGTGGATTGCAGAGCATCCGAAATTTTGTAGCTCGATGCACTGAAGCACTTTGTTACGATAGAAACACAATACATTGGAAGAAGAGCGCAGGGATCGATGTGTGCGAAAAGGATCGATGGTCAGTTTAAAAAAAGGAATTATAGTTTCATGGTCATGGAGCGTGATACCGAGCAGGTATTTTTCACATCCGTCGCTAGAAGTTTCCTTGATAATAGACTCATACCTGGTGAGCCTCTTTGAAGAAGAATTTTAATCACTGGCTGGGTCATCGTTAACGCCCTTTTCACGGAACAAAAAGACACTCGATGCACGGTGTCGACACGTGCCGTAATTAATTGTCAAATTTCTCCGGTTCGAAATGTTCCAGCAGCGGCGCTCCCTGCTGCTCCATCATGCGACGATGATACGTCTTTCGAAATGCGAAGCCGTTCAATGGCGTAATTGAGATTAATGAAAATCGTGTATAATTACGGAGGATCAGTCGGGCGTCGTAAACAATCGTTCGAGCGAGATCGAACCACGTAGCCGGATAAGTGCAGTGCTGTTAAAAAAGACACGAGTGGCAAGCTGGGCTCGTCAGCTCGTAAACCGTGAAGCAGCCGACTGTTTCCCTCCTAATGAACATCATTGAACAGAATGTCCCTTAAACTGCGAATGCGCCGTAACTCGCGTCCCTGGACATTAAAGGCTAACAATTTACGTCCCTGGATCGATTTTGGTCTTTAAAGAGTGATGGCTCGTGCCGGGTATCCTCGAGACCCGGCAGAATTGCCAAAGAGCATTCTATCGTGCCCCCTTCGCGCCCGCTCCCTCTCGCATCGAAACGGAAGGGTCGCGGGGGGAAGGATACGAAAGCAAAGGGGTGGGGGCTGTGTAATGACTGGACGCAGCAAAAATTCGCAATTAACTTGGGGCCAAGCACGGTGCCGATGTCGCGTCGGCGTAATTGGTTTTGCAGAAAACTTTTACGTGTTTTCACGGCATTTGCATAATGTGCGAGGTGAACACGGACGATCGATCGGTTAATTTAAATACCGAACGCGCCACCGCGGCCGCGCGGTGGTCTTCTTGTGTGCATGCGTCCTCGCCACGGATCACTCGCTGTGAACACGAGCATCGGCGGCGCAGCCAACGTCGTTTCCTTGTAATTGCCGTTACTTATTGTCGCTGCTCGACGCGGCTGCGACCTCGCAAACAACGTGCGCACTGGTAGATCCACCTAATTCGGCACGACGATCGACTATGTGAATCATCCGACCGACTTTTCGCCGGTTTTCCTTCCATTCGGCGCACCTGCCGCCGGCGAGCAGCGGATCTATCGGTTGGGAAACTCGAGTCGTTCGATCGACGGCGCTTATGGATAATGTTTCGTGCGCGATTCGATTTTATTCTTCCATCGGTTTCTGTTTGCTGTCGCCTGCAATTAGACGAACGTTGTCCCTCGGTTCGGGTACACGCAGGAGAGAAACGCGCACGGTGACTTGTGGCCACGCTCGCGATGCGTGGCACTAAAATCGTTTGCAGAAAGAAAAAGAAACCGGCGGACAAGACAGGGTACGAAATGGTAGTTCGTGGCCCAGAACGGTGAATATCGTGTTTCACGTACGAAGTTCAGCGCACGGCGCTCCTCTCCGTACTTACACACATGGTGGGTTTCGTGAGGAGGCCTCGGGGGTACGGTACCGTGTCGGCATGTTTTGCAGTTTTGGGACCAGGACCCAAAGGTCCGACTCGACAGGCACCGGCACAAAAACAGCGGGGGTCAGAGGGGTCAGCAGCGGAGCCCTGTGTTCCCGGGTCCTCTCTTGTCATGCGATATGTTGCTCGTACGTTATGATAGTGGCGTCAGTATACCAGCTTTCTGTTCTGTCAGTGACAATGCTCGCGATGCCTTTGTGGCCATTCCGCGAGACCTTCCCCTCTTCTCTGTCTCGTTCTTTTCGTTTTCTCCATTCCTCTTCGTCGCTCCACCGTCGGGTGGACATCGTTCGACAACGGAGCCGTTTCGCGAGGTGAATAGCCACGATGCTGGGAATAGGTCGGCGGACGATAGAATCGATTAACGCGATTTATATTTGTAATGGATACTCTTGTAATTTTTGACAGTCGCGGAGAGTGACGGTGAATGTTCCTTTGTGTCACGGCGAGTCTTTTACTTTGGCCATCTTGCCGCTTTATGTGCCGAACGGTCAGGAAAGGTGTAAAATAATAGGCCTCGTGACTAGGTAGAAAAAATTTGTACGACGTATGCATTCATGAAGATACCGTACACATACATATATACATACTAAACTCCCTTCGAACATGTAGTTTATGGATGTCTCCTTCTCCATTCTATTTTACCACGAAGGGATTAGTACTTTCTGTTCGTGACCCAAAAGAGACTTGGTCTGAAAGTCATCCTCGCACGTATCTTATAAATTACCACGACGTTGGAGGCGATTCGCTGTCGTACACGAATCACGCTGTTCTACTAAATCGGCCGGGCTGTTGCCCGCCTAACGCAACACCCCATGGGCATTTTTATGGATAAGCGAGCTGGCGACACAGCACGGGCGAGCACGCGCGATGGAAATGGAGGGACGTCGATGTGGTAACCGGGTGAACATCGAGCGGGGAACAACACCGGTACAAATTTATCTTTGTTCCGAACTTTCACGCACTGACAGCGCCGGTTCTTGGTGTCCACAATGTTCGTTGGACGTGACACACAGGCGATATCCAGACGATATTTTTCTTTCTTTCTTCCCGCGTGTTCGTCTCCTTGTTCCCTTTAGGCGGGTACCAAATGTATCCTAGTTGTTCGCAATTACGTTCAGATGAGTCATCGCTGACGGTGTTTTCGCCCGTTTTTCTTTATTTCTTCGTACCTTAAGCCCGTTCGTCTTTTGGTGGCGAAGACGCGTGAAAAATGACGCCGCTACCTTAAAAATCTGCTGGCAGAATCGACGATGCGGTGGCGTATGAGCTGACCTTCGACATACGATTCCTGTCCCCCGTGGTGTTCCCTTCGATTTCTTTTCACCCGTAGTTGACGCACGGCGAAAGGATTGCACCCGCGAAGCATTCCTGCGGACTCATTGCCGTCGCGTTTATGGAACTTTGCGGAGGGATATTGAAATACAAAAGGGAATTTGACAATGCAGTGAGGGCATTAGAAATTGTGTTAGAGCCACGAGAAATTAGGAAAAGACAAGGTTGGAAATAAGACCAGGAACATTAGGAATAAAAGAAGCTGCAAGAGCAGCCCTGTGCGGCAAACATGTATAGTATTGTACATGTATACGCATCTCTGGTAGACGTATAAAGACCGTACACGATATTAACGACACCCTGTAACAGCAAATAGAGGACGATTCGACGACGTGGCGAAACAATGGATGAACAGAGAAAAAGATTCCCGTGAACACTGTCGTACCTACGACTTTATGAGGGCGCGGTATATTGTATACGCAGACACGCCTGTTTGCCCGCGCGGTCCTGTATCGTTTCTCGTATAATGCAATTTGACACAGGTGGTCCTTCCCTCGTAACTCGTGGCCATTTTGAGCACCAGCGCGTGCGCGTTATTTGTTTGGGCCCCAGACGGGGCCCAGCAGCGTAGGCGAGAAAGGTTTCGAATAGAAGGCCCTCCATGTGCCCCTCTCCTCTTCCCTTTTACGTCGTTTCCACAGCATTCCTTGTTGCGATACAAGACGAACTGCTCGGGGATTACGAAATAATTTATCCACTTTTCCTCAGCATTCACGAGGAGTGACATAACTGTCAGAGGCATAGAAATATACACAAATCTTCATTAAACCATAGAGAACGTCAAGCTCCGTTCAGCTGTATCGCTACCTCTCTCGAGATGCGTACATACGGTAGAATATCGGGATACTCTAGCAATCGTGGAGCAAAGGGACGACGCGGAGGCGGAGGAGGAAAAGTAATAGCGGTGGTGGAAGAAGAAAAAGGGTTTGGACAGGGCGGTAGAGATGGAAGGAGCGGAAGCCAAGAGAAAAGGACGAGGAGAGAAGCGGCCAGGACGGCGGAGGATCTGTGTGGGGGTCGGGAAGAGGAAAGGGCAGAGAGCGGACACAGGGATAATAATAAAACGAGATATCTCGTACGTGGGCGGTCGTATTGTTAGCGCAACAAGGCATGCGCGGCGCTTCTGTGTCCCGTGGTGCGCGCTCGTGCGCTGCGCCCTTAATAAAGGATACGCGTGTGCGTGGAACGCGCGCGCACGCTTAATAAGAGGAGGCCACCGAGTGGCAGTGTGAGTGCAGAAGTGCACGGCCTTATGTAAATCGGACGGGCCCATCTGCGAGAGAAGCTCTCTCGGGGCCGACCACGAATAGCTGGAACAGCGCTGGGGTACAGCGCGGCCAGATGGAGGAGAAAGAGAGGAAGAAGAAGCAGCACGAGCTGCCGGCTTCAAAAGCAGTGCCGCCACCGCCACCGCCGCGATAAACACGCATTTATTCCACAGAGGGCTGTGTGTGCCCGATCGTAGGCGTGGGCGCATGCGCTGATGCGGTAGCCCCTAGCAATAGCGCATGCGCGCGTGCTCTATGCCACCGCAGCATCCGCTGTGCCCGCTAATTTCGTTTTCACTAGACCGCGATTCATATTCTCCTTCTTTCTTTTCGTTTGTTATTTGTATCCCGTGTCTCTAGCAATTTTTGCGCGTTATCTTTGCTTTTTTCATTCCGTCCGCGAACCTCGAAACATTTGTCGCGGAGTGGAACATGGCGCGATAGGTGGACGTCTACGATAAATGTATCGAGATGGAGCCGATATCGGGATCGATTCTACAATACCTATCTCGAGCCGCGGCCGCGCTTAACATGCAGGGACTAAAGGCACGTTAAGAAACAGAAGACACTAGGACCGCGTAACACGAGCGCTATCGCGACTTTACATTGTGTTTGCACGCATCCTAACCGCTGTAGAAACGCATGCCGATGATTCTTCCACGGTCGGCAGATAAACAGATAGGCAGATGGGTGTACACGTTGGTGCGCTCAGATAAGCGTCGGCCGAGAGCTGGGATGAAAGTTGAAGTAGGTACTTACCTCTCCGGACGCAGGCCTCCAGTCCACCGTTTCCATTTTGATCATGCGAATTTGGACCGTGCAACAGTATACATATACCACCTTCGTTCCACCGTAACTTTTACCTGTGGAGGAAAAAAATCATCTGAAGAATCAACAGCTTGTTTCGTATCGCGACAAGGATGGTACAAAAGGAAACTAGCTGAAAGAGAAATAGAAATAGATAGTAAAATGTTCAATTTTTAATTCATCTCCCGTATACGAGATATACGAACCATTTGTTGTTATCTTCCACTTGTTTCTCGCTTCGAAGAGCAAACATTTGCCACGCTTGTTACGTCGAACGATGTAAAAAGAGGGGCGATGGATCATCTCGAGCAAACGCGAGAGCTCGCGCGAAAAGTTCAGTCTTGGAAAGCAAGATCGCGAACGCGATGAGTGCCGCCTTGCGCAACGAGCTCGAGCGGAAGATAACGCGTTATGATAGCGTGCCTCAACCTTCCGCCGGGTGTAATCGTGCAAAAATGTCCCCTACCGACAGCGTGTGCATAATAGCGGCGACGTGCACTTTAATGGGAATTTATTGTAGCCGCGCGTTGATCCGCGCGAGCGGCAGCGCGATTACGCGCGTCCAGGAGGTTCGCTCTGCCTCTTTTGCAGCCGCGATGCAAATCGAGGACAGGCCGGCTGCGCTCGGCGTTCCGTGAAAGATGAATAGGTCAGTTTCCTTGAGTCGAAGTGTGACTAACGAAAAGCCAGCGGTAACTTCCTTTGATAGGAGGCGCGTGCTGTGGCCCTTGACCCACATACCGATTGCTGGAGCCTGGAGAATTTAGCGAGAGTCTTATGGTTTACTTTGTTGATCGCCGTTCGACACGGCATCCCTTTCCTCGATACTTGTTGTAGAGCAATTATTGTTTATTGAAAAATACGAGATTCGGATATACGGTCAGGAGGTGTTGGTTATCTGGGCACGTAAATCAGAAAATAATATCACTTTTTTCCTTCGAGACACCTTGTTTCCACTCCTGGTGCATATCGCACAAATACTAGGGCTTAATGGGATCAACTTCATAGAACTTTTCCCCGCATTCTGGCTAGCGGTTTTCCCACTTCCTGCGCAGAGGAAGTTGCGGTCACTGGTCTGGAGGAATCAAAAGAGTGTCGCGTAATTGACACGAGTAGTTTATCGCGTGGCGTACGCAAGGCCGGTGCTCGTATAAGGAAGTTGAAAACAAAGATAGCATCTCGCTGCTACGATTCGGTGTAAGTCTGCAGTTTCGCCGGATTTTTTCCAATATTCTTCCGCGAGTGCGCGATAAATCTTCCCTCGCAGGTAACCATCGGTGCTGTAATTAAGTTCCGCTACGCCAATAATTGTCAATTATTGTTTTTACTCTTGCTGCCGTTTTGCCGACCCGAGATTTCGAGGAGTCGCAAAACGTGGCCGTTCTCGGGGTGAGTGGTTCAGTATTTCGTAATAGAGGCGGCAGCCATTTGGACACCCCGTCCCGGACTCGGGCTACGAATGCGACAAAAGCGGGGAAAATGCATAAAACACGTAAGGCGCATTAAGAGCGGCATTAATTTAAATTGGTTACCGCGCGCTTCGATGTTCGCGACGTAGCCGGGTCTTTGCTACAATATGCCTGCAAGATTTAAAACATTCGTTCCTAATGCAGTTCTCTTTCTTTTTTTTTTTAATTTTTTGTGTGGAAACCAAGGTTCAATGTGGCACCTTCAAACGTCGACGAAAAAGATATATTTGTATACGCTCAACTATCTCCGATCAAGAAAAATTTTTGTAATTCTCAAATCATCGAGAGTCAGGTTACCTTAGGTCGTTAAGTTCGTGCTGGTGTCGGAGCGAACATTATCTCGCCGATGACACCCAATTTTCATAAAAAGAGTGCTTCATAATTTGAAACCTTACCCCAGGCGAGGTAATAATTTTCATATACGACCTTCGCGATTTTCTTCCCGGCACGGGAGATGTTCGGCCGTTCCCTTTTGCTGGGCTTCCGCCCGAAATCGCCCGCAATTATGAGCGAAACCAGCGATAAAATTGGTTTACGGTGCCGCGCGACTTCCATAACGATTTCCCCGTACGACACTGAGCAGATAAAAATTTATACCCGACGCCGCACAGCGGCGTTACGCGTCCCATATTCCTCCAAACCATCTGTTCGCCCGGTACCTCTCAGCAATCCCGCTTCTGCGAACCAGCACGGCAGACGAAAATTTCAGTCGCCCTTCTACCCGGGACAATTAATTCGGAAATCCGCGCGAGACAAATAAAAGCAAATCCGCAATGCGGCAGCGGCCGATTCTTCATTCGCCGGACGAAATCCGGAATTTCGCAATTAAAATCGTCGCCCTGGGAACGAGGAGGAACGACGGTGGTCGTCGGGCGACAGTGGCCGGATCCGAATGTCAGATAAGTAAGTTCGAGGAGTTCGACAGCGTATCGGGAGTAGCTGGCGATTGGCAGCTAGCCAATTGCTCCAACGCCAGCCGCGCGTTTCGGCAAGTTATCGCGATAGCGAAGAATTAATGCCGCGGCCTGCGAGCACGGTAAATAACCTCTTCGTTAACGTCCGCCCGACGACTGTAATGAACACGTTTCCCCTTCGCCGTCGTCTTCCCTCGTCCGCTTTCTTTGTTTTCGCGCATCTGGCCCGTACCCGAAAAATTCGACGTATCCAGGGATCAGTTAGATTTGCCCGGCCGATTCGAGCATTTGCGCCCGGGATTATCGTGCCGGCGTTTCGGCCCTTATCGAGAATAATTGCCGAATAACGAAGTGACCGGGGGACACGCGTGTGCTACACACCGCCAGCGATCCGCGATAAAGGGTAATTAACGTGCAATTAACGCGCACCGCCGCGCCGCCGGTGAATAATCTCTTCGTCCACCTCGGCGGGATTTAATGGCCTCATTTTCTTGTTCGAGCTTCCCAGGAGAAGATCTTGTTCCGTTTTGTGTCGCGGTTTCTGGCGGTGACTGGTAACTGTCGAGGGACCGCGCGAGGTGTACTTTATTGACGAATAATGACGGCAACGGGGAATGGTTCGGTTTGCGTTGCAAGACAACCCGAGGGGGCTATTAATATTCGTTTGAGATAGTTTCTACTCGTCAGGGAATAAAAATTCTAGCAACGTTCGTGGGAAGTGGTGGTTCCCTTTTCGGCTCGGAAGGGGAACGCATGCATTCAGCGACACGAGTGATTTATTTCGCGACGCTACACGAAATAAATATCGCCTTATTATTTGCAACGCTGCTAAATAGCAGACTGCTAAATAGCAGCGCAATATTGCCATATATTGCGCTGCTATTTAGCAGTCTTATTTCATGTAACATCAATTATAATTTGTAAATGGCTATTATGGAACCGATCTACGTAATTAGTAATTACGTCCACTATTTTTGCCGTGTCGAGGAAAAATTGTCTTCCTTATTGGAAAAAGTCGGGAGCAACATTTTTCAATGCCGAAGGATCATACTCTCAATGCGATACTCGTCTCGTGTTTATTGAAACTTCATATTCCGAATACCTCGACTTAACTTGTCCAGTAACTCGCGGAATGTGAATCCGGATTCTACTTAATCGAAATCGAGATATAGATCGCGGTAATGGAATTCTCTCGGCGAAGGATGAAGAGGTTCCGCCGAGAAAAGCCAGCAGAATTAATGAACGAGACCGCGTAATGCGTTCCGGAAGTCGAGAAAAGCTTCGAACGACCCGGTCGTGCCATTTGCATAGAATAAATGGAACTGTATCTGCATCCGCTCCCAATCGCTTTCTCTGTATACCTTGCCGCAAACCACTTTTCGAACGTTACAAGATTGGCATCAACGTCATCAACGAGCAATTACCCGCGTGTAATTGTAATGTTACGTATTAATGCCCACATTTCGTGTAACATGGCGTCAGTAATTGCAACGATGATAATGATATCACCTGCGAGAGACGTTGCTGCAACGTCAGCCTTAAAATCCGAGCTACGGGCAGCAATAAATTTTAAGTATTTCGAATTAATATTTCGACGAACGTGCGTTGCGTAAATTAAAAATTATAAATACACAGCTCGTTTTAGTGTCTCTCGACGCGGGACACCGGGGCAATGCGTCCGTCCCACTTGGACGATCGAAAAGATCCAAATATTTGTCCAGCATTTCCTGAAACTGGAATGTGTACAGGTACCTATACCGAATACCACGAGCCTTCCAGCTTCTCTGAACCGTGAGTCCCCGGAATACCTGCGCAATCCATGATCCCGCGATCCAACTTAACACCCCCTCAATCGTCGTACCCGAACACCGTTCAACCGATGTCCCGCGACATTCCATCTCCGTCCCATCTCCGTCCCACCTCCGTCGCTTCCACGGCGCGTGTCCAGAACTCGAGTTTTCACGGTGCTCTATCACGGAGCAACGTGTCCGGTGCAGCTGTTCGCCTCGTTGCTCCGTGCAGAAGTCGACGCAAGGAGAAGCACCGTGCATTAATAAGACGGCAACCACGGCCCGACTTAGAATAGCTCTGGGAATAGTTGTTCCTCAGCAGTAGGCCGTGGCGCGCGATCCAACGCGGCCAGAAGGTAGAGGCAAGATCGTTTTCACTCAACCTCGTCCACGGGGCGACGTCCAACCCAGAATTCGCTCAGAATTCGCTCGGACGGGTGTGGAAATGTCGCGGATATTGTGCACTCGCTTGAACATTCCGCGGGCTCGTCCCACCGGCCTCTCGAGATACACATATGTTGCTCGTCGTAATTCTGCCGTTGTTTGCGCGGGCCTGATATTCCACTCTGTGCTCCCGTAAATCGTCCCGATGACCCAGGGAAACTGCCGCGCGGAAATAATCGCGCGACTCTCGCCCCGCGACGAATTCGTTTTCGGTTGCACCGACGCGACGCGACTGGGTGAAATGTGTGACATCCGGCGTGGAATTCCCGGTATTCTTTCCGACCTGTCCTTCCCGCGCGATAGAGAGATTAAGGGACAATTATGAAACGTTCCTCGTTGCACGCTGCCGCGAAGTAAGCCGACGTGGACGGTTTTACCACGTCGGAGTTCTACAAATTCTTTTATGGCCGCACTGCTAGAGAGATCTTGTCGAGTTCTTGTTGCTACATGGGAATGCTTCTTCTCGGGTATCTTTTTTGTCGCATCATCGACTGGACTGACCAATTTATACCGTCCCCCGTGTAGGATTTTTGTACGGATTGCAGGATAATTGTCGTTACTCAAGTTTTGAACGCATCGCGGTGTCAGGCGAAGAAATATTTGTCTATTTATGGTTTTTACAATCGTTAGGATTAAGCAAGTCCCGAACGGTCATTTCCAACTGGCTAAAAGTGCAAGGCCCCGTGATTCGAGGCTTGCATCGTTCTTTTTATCCCGCGATCCGGAGCGTCTCGTTCGCTTCATTAAATTCGAAAAAATCGACCTCTCGACGCGCGGCCCAGTTCGCTGCTCGGCCCTGCCGCGCGAGAAAGAGGCGTAATCGAAGTTTAAAGGGACTGCTGCTGTTGAAGAGAGCGACTCAGCTTTCGCCACGTATGTAGTCGGTGCCTTTGACGCCTACTAATGAGGGGCCCGTGATTAAAGAGAGGGTACGAGGAATCGTTGCAATAAACACCACGGTATGAAGCGCAGTCGAATACGATTGTTTCGTAATGCTTTCCCGTTGCGTGACCCCCTTTGCCTCGTGAATTTTGTGATCGATAGCGCGCTGAATTGCACCAAAATATTATTTTACCCCGAGTACAAATCGGGGAGCAGTAGATGCAGACAGACAATTCGGTACTCGAGCAGAATTATCCACGTTATTAGCGATTTGTATCCTCTCGGTTCCTCCAATCTCGATAAGCGTTGTCGGAACTCGGACGAAACTTTACTCAATTTATATGCAGAATTGAAATTCAAACGCAGCATCCTCAAACGGGTATCGCCTCTGTTCGAACCATCTGTCGGGCAGCGCACTAACAAGAAAGCGCGATAGATCTTGTGGAAAGCCACTTGTATTAGCGTCGCCGGAACGAGCCGCACAACAGCGGACGGGTGCAGCGCGATCAATCGCGACAATACGTATTCACGATTCACGATATCTCGAGCGACGGTGTTCTGGAACGGGGGCTGCGTGTATAAGCGAACGATCGACGGCATGCAGGTAAGTACATAGTCGTGTTCGACCATCGACGTGGCGTAGTCGGACGCATTTCTCTCGATAGAGACGAGAAAGAAGAAAAGGAGCTGCGAGATTGGGAATTGCCTCGCGGATCAATCGGCGCGTCGACTTCGATTCTGATCCTTTGGGGACTTGTTTAGAATTGGAATAATTCCGCGAGAAATTCACGATTAATTAAACTGTACGGGAGTGTGCATAATTTTCTAAATTTTAACGCGTCGTACTTGGTCGTATTGACGAACTCAGGAGCCCTGAAATCTCTAATCTTTGGCCCAGCTGAAAGAAGATATTTTCTAGAGTGTTTTTGCAAAAAGCTCGCGGTGAGATACAGATCCTGCAGTTGTTTGTATTTAATACGCACTAATTTCAATTAAGGTTCACGCGTCGGTGCTCCGAGCGTGCCCGCTTATGCTAATCACCGTCCATCGCGGTAGGTAGGACACATTTTAAGCATTTCTTAAATGCTATAAGGAAGTATCTTTTCCGGATAGTTGCCTCTCGGTGCGTGTATCGGGCTCGCCAAAGCGGAGAACGTCGTGTCGAGTGGAATCATTACAACGGCGACTAATTTATGCAAATCGCGTAATTTCCATCGAAACATGGCGCTCGGAAGGTTTCCATAACCGCGACGTGTACATGCAATTTCCACGCATTCGTTGCATCTTTTTATAGAGCCATAAAACGATCCCATTCCTTCGACCGAATGACAATTTCCGGGACGCTCGAAGGTGTTTAAATATACACGCGTGCAATAAGAAACAATCGAGTCGTTGGTCGAATACGCTGAATGCCATCAAATTGCCAATCGAGCAGTTCCCTGCGAAACGAAATCGGCGCCGATAATTACGAATATCCGCCGGACGGAAACGGAGAGAAGATCGCCGAGAAAAGAGAGATCGAAGGGAACGAGCGCGATCGGATCGTGGCATCCGACGAAGAACGGGACGAAGAGTAAGAGAAAACAGCGGGGGAGAAAGAAAGGGGATCTGCTTTTGTGCCCGCGCTGCAAACAAATCCGACGTGGAAGCACCGGCTACGGGAGAAAGAAACTGCGAAGCCGGAAAGAAAGAAAGGGGGAGTAAGAGGTGGAACGGAGACAAGGGGGTAGCCGGTAACAAACGACTCGCAAATCCTTCCTGTCAATTTAATCTCGCCTCGAATCCCGGAGAAATGTTAATAAGGGCCTCACTACCATTCCTTCCCTTTTCCTCCCTCCAGGCCTCTCTATCTCCCTCTGTCCGCTCGTCTCGTTCCTCTTTCCCGCTTCGCGGACTGTGCGTCGCGCATGCGCGAGCACGAGCGCGCGAGCCGCCGACGACACTTTATTTTCGCGCAAAGATACCGCCGCCGCGCCGCGTCGACGGCCACGTGGAAATTGTGTGCAAAGCGAGCTGTACCCCCGTCGTTTTTCTTTCTCGTCCGCGTTTTCTCTCCGTATATCCTCTCTCTGTCGTCCACGCTGTACCCCACCAGCAATCCCTTTCGGCCTTCCACCCTCGTAATTTATCGCGGTTATGCCGGAGTCCCAGTGGAATCTGTACCAGCGGATAAAGGAACCGGAGGAAAAATACTCCCACACTCGGCCAGTGAGCTAACTCGCAATGCTATCGTCCCGATTCGATCATTCGCCGAGTGTTTCGCTGTACCGCACCGGTCGCTACTGCCGTTTACTGCTCCTGCACTTATATACTTCTGCTGGTGCTTTTGCTGCGTTGCTCTTAGGGGCCGCGCAGCTGATGCGATGAAGAGATCGGGCCGCGAGATGCAAAGGCTGTACACCGCTCGGAACTCTGGCGAACCAGTGGTCAGTGATTTTTGATCCCTGAGAGGGAGAAAGAGGGATGTTCCCTTGATGTTTCGAAGAAAGGGGTTTAGAGAAAAACGTGGCAGCAACGAAAAGCAGGCAGACGTCGCTCGAGATCATTCCATTTGATACAGAGTTGTTTAAAGTTACCTTCGGGGGTAGTGTGAAATTACTTCAAAACGATCCGACGAGGGGGAAGGAAATATTTGGATTAAACTTTATTAAGAACTCGACAGGGCATTGCAATTTATATAAGCATATAGGTGCACTACTTGGAATTCTTGGTACAAGCTTCTCACTCTAATTAATGCCAGTTTACCTTTGCTCTACTTCAACTTTAACGAATCCTTGAAAATGAATCAGAATTATTTCTAATCGGTTCGTGTCACGGGTGCGCATGTGCCACGTGGCTTGGAGAACCCCACGACGGATTCCTGCGTCCGTTTTTCCACGCCACTTCCGTAAAGAGCCCGTCCAAACGTGGCTTTATAATTCATTCTAAGCGTGAGTGAGCTCCTTTGGAATCGATACGCATACCTGGAAATTGCACGTTCCCGGGATCCAGCTTCCATGATGGACGTGACGTTTTAATAAACGCATTTCGATTGGCGCCCGATGACGCACACCTAACGTCAAACGTCGGACTCAATTTCTTATTAACGCACAGAAACGCGTAACAAATCCGGCGATACGCGACCAATAATTAACCGTGTCTCCCTCCTTCTTTTTATCCGTGCCACCCTTCTGCTAGTGGTGGACGAAATATTGTCCCCGTTCGATTCGAACGCGGCAGAAAAGGAAATCCCGCCGACCTGTCGATAAATCTCAGACCTCACGCAAATTCTGCTTCCTTGAAAACAGAAGCTGCACGGGATACCGTATAAAGTAAAATGCTACGCGTTGCCAATTAGGAGGCCGTTGAAAGTGAACTGCTCGTAATAAATTTCTGACGTGCCCTGAATCCTTCTGGGTGAAAAGTTGTTTCTTGGATGACACCGTTCATGGCTCTGTTCGATAGAATGCTTACCTCTGCGTTAGATTCCGGATCGTTTGTAATATCGCAACCTTCTGGCGGACGCTTTATTTCCCACCCTTCCAAAATTGCTCCTCGCAATCGTTGCGTTCTACGTACGCACGAGCAATCGAATAATTCCAAGCCGATTAGTGACAATCGCTGCGAGAAAATCAGTAATCCGTGAACGCCAGTTGTCCGTAGGCGTCGCGCAGGTACACTTCAATGCAAACACGAGCGATTCACTTATATCGCGGGGAAATTTTATTCAGAGCCCGTGGCATTTCAACGCGGCGCCCATGCAGACGGCCTTTATCGGCCGCTGAACGGATTTTTGACACGCCACCGTCCGCGATATGAATGGACGATCTATTCGCTACTATACGAGCGTTGGCTCACGCATTTCCGCATGCCTGTCTCGATCTCGCAGCGACGTTCGTTCGTTGTTCACCGAGATTGCGATCAGGTGAAAGAAAGTGTCACCGAGACGGCAATTGCGATTTTCGTTTACCAGAGCTTGCGTAAGAAACAAAAGGTGTACAGGTGCACCAGGGGACTGGCTCGGCCGTTAGATCACTGGCTTCGTATAGCGGGCGATAAATTAGACGACGGAGATGCACAACGACGTGACTCGCACGAATTTCCTCGCGCGCAATTTACGTTATTGGTCTGTCGCTTGCCAAACTGGCTCGTCTTTTTCATCGTGCCGCCGAATTGTCGTAGGATTCGCCCCACGGTTATCTCATTCTCTAGCTATTCCACTGCCCTCGGAAAACAAGAAGTTCGCGATGCCGTTTGATCTACCGTTCGACGATACTTCGGCTACGACCGCTGTTTTCCTATAAATACAAGTATAAATATAAATCTGGCGAAAATCGAAAACGTTTCGAGGCTTTTCCTCTTTACCCTTGTCAATAACTGGGTCACCGCGTACTCATGATCATTCAATTGAAGCGCGCCTCCGAAAGCCGCGCGAGCTCTGAACGGGCAAGCACGGCGCCGAGTGAATCTATTGTTAGCCTAGCCGAAGCGTAAAGCCAAACATTCTTTCATACCGTATGTGGGTCGCCATCCGCGCGGTTCTCTCGCACCAAGGGCTGCCTTTGTCTAGCGCGTTGTCGAAATCTGAATCGCCCAGATTTCCCGTCGCGCTTTTCCCCCAATCGCCCTCGGACAAATATTTCCCCCGCGAGCGGAACAACGCGGCGGCAAATATCGTTCGCCGGCGAAAGGTTATCGCGGAACGAGCAACGCCGGCGCCGGCCAGCGGTCCGTGAAATTTATTTCGCCGCGAATTAAATCAGACCCGCGACGGGCCGGGCGCGATTTGTATAAATTTCGCTCGGCGCGCGATAAATCACGCTTCGCTATTTCGCGGCGATGTCTCGAGCGCCCTGTTCCCCGTGTTCACGTCCGTCCAGTGAAATCTCAATCCGTCGGCGAGCAATTTTCTTACGGGGGACGTAATTAGTTCGAAGGCCGAGCTTCGATAACGAGGACGAATTAAGGGACAGCCTGGGGCCGTCGAGCGAATCGGTCGCCGCTTAAACCGGCGAGTTTATGAACTGCCGACCGGCCTCCGGGTGGCAGGCCATTGTCGCCGGGAAGTATGTATGAACATATTCTCTTTCGATAATAAAGAACTTCATAATGCGCGACGCCGGGCCGCGTGGGCGTAATTGACCCGCGTAACGTTACGCGCCGTTTTATGTCGTAACAACTCTTTGAAATGCACTCGCCACGGTTCGCGTGGATAAAATGCATCGGCGGGAAGTGTTATAATGTTGCGTGACGAGCGCGCAACGCTGCGAGCCTCTAATTGCCCAATAAACAGAAAAAGCTACGCGGAGGAGAGCAGAGAGGGACTCGGGAAAGGGAAAAAAGAAAGGAAAGCAAGATCGACACAGTTTATTGGAGACGCGCCGGTTTTATGCGACAGCTTTTATTGCGCACTGCCGCTGCTCTCTCCGCCTGCGCGCACGGAATCCTTGCGCGCCGTATTGAACGGCGAAATATACTGCCGATAAATACAGTTTTATCATCGTGGAATTTTAAGTGGTGCCGCTGCGCGTTCTCCAATCAGTCCGGGCCGCATCACGCGTCTCCTTTCGACCCGGTGTCCTTATCCTTATCTCGTGATCGATACTGCGCACGATCCCGCGCTTCTTGCGCAACCATACCTCGATCCTCCGCGTCGTCCTCCTCGTTGACCCTGGACGAGGGTCGCAACGAAAATCGTTTCACGATCACTTCGCGCCGCTGTCAATCCCCTCGAGTACTTTGACCAACGATGCACCGCACCTCGGGACCAGAAGAAAACATAATTAATTATTAGTTAAATGAACCTTGTTGTCCGTGAGTTTCCATTCGACCGACTTTCTGCTAAACCATCTACGAATTTTTCGAAATCGAACGCGAGACACGTGTTTCGGAAGTGTTTATCCTGATGTATTATATTGTGAAACGGTAGTCAGGTCTGGGGCCTCTCCACAGCGAGCCTCTTCGCATTCCTACGGTGTATCTGCGCAACACCCACAATTCAACTAGTTCAGGTGGCTGTGTTTACAGACCACTTCAGACGATCTATGGCCCGATACTCAAACCTGCCTCTGAAAAATCGGTCAAGTGTTTGCTGGGGGAATTTTCGATTGATTCCGTGAGAACACGTACCTATATACATACATATGCCGTCGTGTCCTCGAAACAAGTTTTTAATTCAAAGTAGTATTTACCGAGCGTAATAATTCAATAGCAAAATTCGTGTGTCCACTTTATTTTCCATTCATATTGCCATCATTATTACGACGCATAGTGCGACTATTTTCTCCTCTTATTTACGGAGAATGATAGAAGCTTGCGAAGAATGCGAGGAACTACATACACTGGATCCAGATATCGATAAGAAATGAACGCGTCATATGTAAGACGAATACGAAAAGAAAATTGTTGCAATTATGCAAGTCTCGGCCAGCGTTGTTCCAAGACCTAACCTCCTCGATAATAGTGGGAATAAAATTGCTCGTTGATTGGTGTGCAACCGGGCACATTTAAAAGTGTCTGCACAGGCGAGAAGAAACATATCCGTACACGGCGGTATACGTTCACCGTGCGACGAAACGCTTTTTCCTACAGCCTTTCAACCGTTGCTGAATTATTGGCTGAAATCGTCGGAAATATTTCAGGCGTTCACCTTTATCGTCGCGGCGAATTTCTTGAAAATCCGGAGCGAGCGAATTAAACGTAATTAATCATGACCCCGCTCACCCCCTCGCCGTGCTTATTGTCGCGAGCGTTGTCGTTATGACGTGCCAGCGTGTTAAAGATAGCAACAAATTACGCGAACGCTAATACAAATTACGGATAATTGACGGGGCAGTGCTACAGGCGGCCGTCGAATCCGGTTTTTTGCCGATCGCCTTTTACATTGTTGTATTGTAGGTCATTTTTTGGAATTCGAAAAATGTAGAAAAACCAAGTGTGTAATAGGTGCGACAGGAACGATTATGAAAGTACACGCTCCATGTTATAAAAAACAATTGAGCTTGTTAATAATCAGCGACCGAAATCTCACGACTTCATCGTATAATAGAATAGGTCGACGAAAAGCCTCCTTCGCGACCATTTAAATTTCCTCCCAAATCCGGGGTGGACACCGGTTCAGTAATCTCTGTCAGAGCGAGTCGCGAAAATTCCGCACGGTCACAGGGCAAAACCTCGTGCGAACCATTCGTTAACATTCCCAACACGCAGTAATGATCGTGGAGCAAGAAGCAACGCGGCAGCATTCACCGCGATCTCTCTGCTTCTGACGGTGCGTTAGAAAATTAATAGAACGACTTGGAGCGGACGCGACGATCGCGTAAAAAGCCATCACTCCTCCCCCATTGTCGTTGACGAGAGGTCTAGCATCTCGCTGTCGCACAGGGTTATCATTCACGAATGAGGTTTCTTGATACGCAGGCACGTATGCCTGTGCTTTTCGTGTAAACTGTTTCGTTTGAGAAGTTCCGTGAGATCCGCGTGGCTCTAATTAGCAGTCCACGCAGCTGGTTCAATTACGCATTTCCTCAATAAATGCAGCCGTTAAGATTCCTTCGTCTGTTCTTCGATTCCCTTTATATCGTTCGTGGAAGAGATATTCGCCCGATACGTACCAAGTCCTTGACACCTTGTGCTCCATTTTGAAACGACAAATTCCCTGACCCTCGATAGATTTATTTACACCCAGAGCGTCATTTTAACAGCAACGAGAATTATCGACGCTCGTGACACGCCGCTTCTCCAACTGTCACCAGATTTTCAACAGGTTGGACTTTATATTCGAATCGGGGCCGGATTATCGGACGGCAAAATGTGGACGCAGAAGGGCGGCGGCTCGTTAGGCGTTAGCCGTGTCGTTGCATCGATTAGTCCCATGGTCTGGGCCCGTGTAATAAGCGGATAAGAGATCCGACGCGACAATCGGAACGATTTGTCAACGAGAATGGTTGTCTGTCGGTGCCTAAGTCCTATTTCCTTAATCCACCGCGACGAACAGCCTGTCAATTGGACCGACGCGTCGACTTACGATTTCGCGTGGCCTGTTTCCACTCGTCGACTGTTTCCGCTCGAAAGTGCAAAAGGTAAACTTTTCAAGACTCCTCTCTTGTTCCTTCGAGTACAATTTTTTTGTTCGTCCATCCATGGACTTGTAGATTTATTTGCACAAAGGAGCCCGGAGCAAGAATTTTGTGGCGCTCGCGCCTCAGCTAATTGCGACGAAAGTTCATGTACAAACATTGTTGAGAGGTGCTTACACTCTAAAGCGTAAGACCTTGCCAGTGGCGACTGCAGGCGTGAAAGTCTTCAATATGCAAGTTCGGCCTCGACAAAATTTTCGCACCTCTCCAATAATATTGCTCAAATATATTTGCCGCCCCCTCCCTCCCCGGCCCGCTCTCCACGCTTCGTGCTTCTGTCGTACAAGCTTAAGCCGTTTAAATAGATTAAACCGTGGACAGGTATCATTTATAGCCAATCTCTTTAGCGGATCTGTTAAACAGTTATCTCGACTATGAATCTATCATAAATATTTGCATACTCGCAACGGCGACCAACTCAGACGGTATTGTTTCGTGGTAACTTTCCAAACACGTTATGCGATCAGGATCCAGAAGTCCAGATGACGCCCTTCTGGCCGATGGGCCCGGACGTAGGCGAAGCCGGACGTTGCTTCGGTAACCACCAAAAATGCTGGCCGCGTAGGCGGTAGCGAGCAATTCCGAAATTGACTTTCCGATTTACAAAACACACATCGGTGGGCGAGACGGGCCCGATCAGCCGACGAGCACGCCACGCTTGCTCGCCAACACGCGTACCCGCGGTCCCCACCCTGGCGCCAACTTATCACGGACGAATCGGTCGCGTGGGCGACCACTTCCGGTCAAACGATCCAACTCGATCCTGGCAACGTGTCACTAAGGATTCTGCACGTCAAGCCTGCTGATTGTCCGGCTTCGGAGAAGTACCGGCCATTCTCGCCAATTTATTATTCTTCGTTTCTTCTCGCCGGTTGTCGTCGAGCTAAGAGGGAGCCGGGACGGCGCAAAAGCAAGATGCTCTCTCGCGTGACATGGACGGTTATTCGAAGCAAAACGCGGGTCCCGGAGGATGCAAAACGGAACAGATGATCGTTTAAGATTCCGTCGACGTTCCGCGGAAGTCGATACTTCCTCGAGGGCTTTTCGGGGCCTCGGTTCATCGAGCAATCCTATCACGCGCCGTGTTGTCTTCGCTTTCGTGTACTTTTTGCGGCTCGTGTTCGACGCTGGATCATCGTTTCTCAGCGACGGTCGCCGCGGTCACGGCACCAACAACGAGGGACAGATTTATGTTTCTCATTTACGAGCGCTTTAAAAACGGCGTCGAAGAGAGCCTCTCTTCCGGTTAAAAAGTCGCGGCCGCGCGTCGCACTATTTATACAACCATTAGCCGACGATCTTCTTCGCGCAGCGCTCTATAAATACCGGTCACCGGTGCAGTAGTCTACGTTTCGTCATCTCCTCGACGACTCGTAAAGCCTGGCCGAGCCTAATGCCTGGCTCTCGTCTCGACGCTGTCTCATCTATTCCACCGGGCAGAAGGGACGATATCGTGGCGGTGGAATCGGGTGCCTCTGCGACGACGTAGCCGCGATCGAAGCTTTTCCTCTGCGGCGTCGCGACGTAACGAGCGAGAATATATTTCATCGAGCGAAGGCCTGTTTCACGTATTGTGCGTTTGCGCCGCGTGGAAAATAGACTGGCTCGGCAACCCGAATAGCCTGTTGCTGCGAAACGAATTCATTTTGGACGCGACGCCTCGTTATCTGTCATTTGCCACGAATAAGAGGCGACCGTAACAGCTAGTCGAGAAAGAGGCACTGCTGGGACGTTTACGCATGCTGCAACCGCAGAGTACTCGCTATCGTCTAAATCTTCGTAATTTACGATCGGCTGGTCGGAACCCCGCGCGAAACAGCCGTCCTCGTTTTTATGCAAGCGACCGCGGCTCGAGTCGGTCAAGGTTCGAGAGGGTTGCGCTACCGGGCCCAAAGCGCCGCGGCCGAGCAACGAGCGGGAACGAGTAACCGTGCCGCGCGCAGAAATGAGTTAAGGGTCGGTCGTTCGTTGGGCAGACGAAAAATTCACGGCAGTAAACCACCGCGGTACGCCACGGCTCGTTATCAATCGTACGCGGTAAAGCATACGAGCTGACTCGGGGCACGCGCCTGGCGGGGTCGTAGGCCGCCCCACCCCTATTCTTCGCGCTCCCCCCTCCGAGAACCGGGAGACCCAGGCCACGACCGCAAGAGACAGAGGGAGAAAGAGAGAGAGAAGGAAAGCGCGACGTCCCCACTTCGCTGGAACGTGGAACGGGGCCCGCGGGCCCAGTCCTCCCACTCGATGCGGCCCCCCCTCCCCCACCAAACCCGTGCTCTCCCACCATCGTAGCGTCGAGCAGTCCTCGGCGTTTCCCCTCGACCCGCCTCTGCATCGTTTTGCACTCGCTGCATAGGATTCCACGGCAGTGGCTCTCTCTTCTTCTCCCTCTTTTCCTCCACGAAATCTCGCCGCCCTTTTCCCTCGATTTCTCTTCTCTCCTCGCGATCGCAGCCAGCTCTTTCCCTCTACCAGCCCGAGTATTCGCAACGCGATCGTCCGTTCGCAATGCGAGCGATCTATCCAAGCTTTCAGTGCATCGAATGCACACGCCACACGCGGCAGGCGTTCGATCAGGTTGTCGGTAGGAATACGCGTGGATCTCGGCGAAGGTTTTCGCGTTCCCTCCACCAAGAAGCAGGAGCGCGGCCTCTCCCTCCGCCGTGGGCTCGGTGTCACGGGCCAGCAGTCGTAATGCGGCCCACACGCGCGCTCCACACTGGCGCGCAAATCGCATAAACACGCGCGCCGACGCATACACGCACGGTGGGGTAGAGACGCTAAGCGACGAAGCGGTCCTACCTCCTGCAGGGGACCGTGTCACGTGGCCCCCAGGCCGTGTAGCAGCACGCAGCGCACGGGCTGTGCTCTCTCGTGAGCGGCGCACACAACACCAGTCAGAGACGAGCCGAGAGACCGGGCGCAGATCGCACTCTCTCCCAGGAAGCGCGTGCTTTCTCCCTCCCTCTCTCTCCGCCTCTCTCTCTCCTTTCTCTCCCTCTCTATCCGTCCGTCCGCCCGTCTTTTTCTCGCTCCCTTTTTCCCCATTTCTATCGCGTGTCGTACCGCGACACCAGCAATCGCATCTAAACAACGCTCGATCGCCACCCCCCGCGATCGCTGTCCACGTTGATTATTTTGTGGCCATCCGCGCGTGCATCGCCTGGGCCAGGCTCTGGTCGCCGCGAGTTCGAGCTTCTCCACCACGTGCGTGGTACCCGCGCGCTCACGACCCTCGTCGCCGCAGTGTGTGTATATATAGCGCATCGAGCACAGATGCCCTGGCGGCCACGCGTGTCAACGTGCCACGGTATCCCGTGGGATACGGCCGAAGTGGAGACGAGTTTTCGCGGGTGACCGAGTAAAGGAGAAGTTGTTGCACCGGCCGAACGGATTCCCGCGGAGCCCGGGTGTTTTAGTTACTTTTGTGGATCCAGCTGGATACGTACTGGTCGTCCAACGGCGACGACCGAAGTGGTGTCTCCCGAAACGTTATCGTCGTCAGTGGAGTTTGTGGCTTGTGCATCGGTGTACATGTGTGTCAGCGTGTCGATCCAGCCGCCGATCTTGTCGCAGCCGTTTCACGGTGAACAGGGCCTCGCCTAACATGCTCCTGTCCGACCGCCGACGCTCTGCTTGTTCATCGCGGATGAAACTGAATGGTGTGCATCCTGTCGTTATCACGTCGGTGGTCCGCTCTTTCATCCTGTGTCTCGTTTGTGCCTCCGCAGGAGTTTCGCCGCGCTGTGCGTCCGAAACGCCCGACTCGCCTATGCGCTTAGATATTTAGAAACACGAATTTGGTTTGGTGGGAAACGCACAATCTGACGCGCTCGAGGCGGGGATCTCTCGATGACGTTGATACCTGGTATAGAACCGTGTTCTGTTCCACCCGCGTCTCTCGTACGACGCGTTGATCCCGCGACAAATCACGGGGACTTGGGTCCGCGATAAAGCCCTATTAAGACCGCGAAACGCGACGATAAAGTTGGACGCGGAAACAACGAGCATCGAGTGTCCGGACAGCGGGTCGAACATCTTTACGACGTCCCTGTTGGCAGTAAAAAGCGCGTATTAAAGTCTGTAGGCTCGCGCAAACTCGTTAAAATCTGGCAAAGTCTGGGCGAGAGCGAGCGTGGCAGCCGAGCTGTCACGTTTCCCCGAAAGCAGACGAGATTCGCAATTAAAGGATGCGCTCGGAATTCACTGCCGATCATTATTATCTCGCTGCGATCCGCTTCGCGCGCGATCGTCCTCCTCCGCGACGCTCTTTATTGCCATCGGTCGCGCGATCGTCCGTCCTCCCTGACAAGCAACGCGCAGGTAAAACCGAGACTCGTTTTTGCCTGCAGAAACAATTTCGTTAAGTGGAGTTCACGCGGCGGGAACGACATCGATTATAATCTTTACGACTGTGTACTCGTGTTCGCGTTCAGGAATAGGTACTTCTGGTTCCTCCAAAAAATTTCCAAACGAAACATCCTCGGCTGGTGCTATTTCGGAGCGCCAGATCCGGTGGTCCGAAAACGTGTCCGTGGGCATCATCTCGGGGATAAATCGAAGCGGCTAACGAGTGGCAGCCGAGAAATTTATGGCACGGCGAATCCCGATGCGTCGGTAGGCAGTTCGATAAATAACCGCGCGAGGTATACGCAACGATGACGAGGGAGCGCCGCGAGGACGAGGATCTACCACGTGGTCCATGTGCACATCTCTCTACGGTCGATCGCCGCGGCGCGGCCTTAATGAAGCGATTCCTATCGGCCAGCCAGAATCTGATAATTAAATCAAGCACCGGTCCGCCGCGTTGGATATTAATTGAATCGCGATCGGATTCGATCCGCCTCGCCGTCCTCGAGCGACTCTGCTTATGACTCGGCTGCGCCACCACCGTTAACTTTCTGATCGCCCTGCCGATTTCCTCCTCCGGGCTGGGGCTTTAATCGCCCGCCGCCCAGTTTCGGGAGTTGCGCGTTCGCGGCTCGTTTAATTGGTCGAACCTCGTTAACGATGCCTCTGGAACAGGATATCTGGTGCAGATGCTCGGATTCCAGCAGCTTCTGCGATGCTTGTTAAGGAAGCGCCATGGGATGGTTGGAGTAATTGTTTCTCTGGGGCGCGAGGTGTAAACAGTGTCAGCTGACGATGCTGTCGAATGTCTGGTCGGTAAACGGGACTCGATTTTAACGTTAGCTGGTTAGCTAGTTCAATTATTCGTACACTTTCAATGCGCGTGTGGTATATACATATGCGCTTATAAACAGACCGCACGCTCCAAAACAAAATCCTGCCGAATCGAGTTCGGCATTATTTAGTCGTTCCCGCGGGCACGCTCCGCTCGGCGTGTTTCGTGAAATCGTGATTTCTTGATTGTCAGTCGTCCGTCGATAAGATCGAAACGCATGTCGCATAGGAATCGCGCGATAGCGTCGGAGACGTATCAGCGAATAATCGTTGCTCCGTTCCGTTTCGAGCACCGGTTCAACAACATTTCGAGGAGCCGCGAGAATAAATTCGTACGCGAGAGCCGTAGTGAAAGATCACGGGAAGATCGGCACGATCAGATAAGAATCGACGGTACACGGGGGCTGATGGGTCCGTGACGACGAAAAGAGTCTTTGGAAATGCGTGTCGAGGCCGAGGCAGCCGCCAGGGAGCCTCGTGGGAGGGGCCGAGCAATTCCTCTCCGGCACCAGGAGGGTCCGCTGTCCGATTTCTCTTTCGCAACCCCCTTTACTTTTTCTCCCGAAATCCGCCTGACGAGTCGCCTTTATCAGACCCGAGCGCGATTGAATTCGACAACGTTATCTCGTTCTATCTGGAAACTCATCAGCGCAAGTTCGTCGCGAGCTGTGTTGCCGACAAGGTGGACTCGAATCGCTGTTTTCGTTTCTCGCTTCAACGTGTCACTCGCTCCGGCATCGTTTATGTATTTCATCCCGCAGTAATTAGCGCGACAAGGCAGAATAAGACTCGCCGATGATCAGGAATTCGAATCGAATTGCTGAGACTGCGTAGGCACGTCCTCTCGTGTCGGTGCAGAACAAAATAGAACGAATCTCTTTGCATAAACAAACTCTCGTAGCTTCGTGTCGTTATCTCTTACCGATTTTATATCTATCTGCCAGTAGATAAAGTGACTTCGACGCGGGACTCCCTTCGGGCACCGTGTCCTCCGCGACTTAACTTCGAAGCTCGATTAGTCATTAATGTAACAAATCACCCTATTAACCTGACTGTGGTCAATTAAGCGAGGCGTCGCGAGCGACAGAAAAGAGTCGGGGATTAATGGACGCCGGATCGAATCCCTTTGGCCACCGGTTAATAACGATGCTCGCGATAAGTAGGTTGAAAATGGAGACGGAACACAGTTCACGTTCGTGCGTTAACGAACGGACGAACGCGCCGGGGCTACTGGTTCTCGATCTTCTCGGTGCAGAGTTATAACAGTGATTATAGTAATCGCGTACTGCACGCACGATCCACGCCGCGTGTAATCCAGCAGAACTGATTGCGATTGCGTAATCGGCCGCGATAACGCGATAATACCGGCTAATAACGCACCGGCAGCGGTAATACGCGCAAAGCGATACTTAAGGGAACGTTAACACGACTACAGCACCAGGTAAATTGGAAGAGACACGGAATCGAATTGCGCTAAGTATACGTTGGGAGATTACGACGATACGGAGATTCCCGTGGAAAGGCCGCGTCGAAAAGCTAGTATGCATTACTTATCAATTAGTGTATCGTGCGGGCATGAGAATCGTCTGGATGCTCCGAACGGCCGATTAGCCGAACACAACTCGGGCGGAGTAATTAATTAATTAATAAATAAAGACCGTGGAGAGCATTAGCGTACGAATCGTGACAAATTAACGCTCCTTTCGCGATAGGTGACGATAATAAATTCACGGGAACGGAGACGGCGAAAGTCGTGCAAACAAATAAACGCGAAGCACTTGTCGCTGGGGATCTTGCGAAACCATCGCGATAGGATCCGTGGACATAAAGACGACGAACGATCGAGAGTGAACGTGAAAATACGGAGCTCGGTGCGCGGCCAATCCTTCGGGTAATTAAAAATGTACATAATAATCGAATAGCAGGCAAGGAAATCGCACGGTTACGTGGGCGCTTATTTAGTGCGCGTGTACGCCCGTATCTTCGTATGATCGCGCGCGCACTTTAATAATTTCGGTGTTAATTAAACGGCCGTGCGTGGGTGCGCGCCTCGAGAATGTTCCAGCGTGTTTTGTCAACTTTCACTGCCGCTTCCAGACTTCTCGCGGGCGCCCCGCTTTAACGGTCCTCCGATGATGATTATTAAACAACGTTAACGAAAAGCATCGTCCGGTGGCGAAGGCCCTGTCGCTTCTTCTTCGACGTCGCAGCTATCGCGTCTGCGCGTCGCGCCGCGGCGCATCGCTTATGCGGACGTTCATGTCGCCTGGTAAAATCACTAGGGATAAGTAAGCGAAGTAGACAGAAGCTTGCACCGTTTTTCTTCCCGTGTTATCCGTACAAATAAAAGGGATATTTATAGACACCTTGTAGGCGATAGAAAAATTGCGTTTCAAATAGTGCGAGGTGTTAATTGTCTTTGAAACCGACTGAACAGTTGCTCAGTTGCAGTACAGAATGATATAGGTTGCTCAGCGTTTCGTCATAAACGCTGCACCTGACAAGATCCCGATAGAAAATTTCGGATTCTAATTACTCGTTGCTCCGCCAGAAACCGAAGTCCGGCAAGGAAAGCACCGGAACGATTTTCTACGCGAGCTCCAACATTTTTTGCGTTGCTTTCACTCCCCACGATTTTTCTGAATGGACAGCCGCCGGGCAAGTGTGCCTCTCACGTTTTCGAAAGTTCCACGAAGCACCTCGAACCGGCTGTTTCCCGGCTCGTCGATAATTCACCGTAATTTCGCGGCGTGCAGCGACGAAACACCGCCCACGCTTCCAGTCGAATCGAACGAAACGGGCAGAGGAGGAAAAAACAGAGGAGGTTGCGAGCGAGCAAGAACGGCGCAGTAAAGAAACGGAGCGTGGTCCGCCACCCCGAGCTCTATTAATTTGAGACGATTAGGCCGACCGATTCTTCCCCGCTAATTGCCCGCGGCCAGTTCACGGGCCACAGATCGGGGATTAATTAAATTGAATTAAGCTTAATTAGCCGTGACCGCTCGGCCCCTCGGTAGCCGTGTCGCGAATAGGACGCAAGGCCACTTCTCGCGACGCGGATAAGACGAAAACGGTTCAGTGGTACGAAACGCAGCCACACCCGCCCGCTAATTATTCTCCGCGTGTTCGCCCTCTCCTTCGCATCGTTTTTCTTTTGACACTTGATAGCGGTCGTGACAACCTGTCGCGGCAATCTGTCATCGAGCGAAACAGACTCTCCAGTCACTTCTGTTTCCAGTCCACCGGCTTCGGTTTCATAGCCGCGCCGTATTGACTCCAGGCGATAGGTAATTTCCGCTGCATGGGCGGGGTATACGCGATCCACCGCAATTTTGTTGTTCGCGCGACGAGCGAGCTTACGCGATGCGATTCGTCATACCTGCGTCGATTAGGCGTACTTAAACGACGAACCGCGTAGTCGAGAGATCCGCGCGAGACGCTGCAGTCGTTGCTCGCGATGGTTCTTCGCGAGAGATAAAGGTGGAATGAATCTTCGAGTGCGTACCGCGCAACAGTCGAGGAGAAAACGCGCGTGAAATTCAAACCGTGCAGCGCAAATTAAGAGGGAGTCGGGAGAAAGTGTTGCGTCACAGCGGTCGATTGTTTAAACGTTGACGATCAATTAACCGACCGGTGTTTAAACACGCGGTGTTCGAATGGGTCGTCGAAGTGCATAGAAACTCCAGCGGAGGCTGACGCGAGCACGAAGAGGAGACGGATCGAGGAGCGGACCACGGAACATCGAGTACTGCATGCTTCCCCTTGCCGATGGTCCAAAAAATGTAACGCCCGTCTGTGACGCGGAAAAGTTGGCCTTTACAAGCGGCTAGCAGTACTCGAGGGGAAATTGTCGATCGTCGGCGAGACGCGTCTCTCGTTGGAACGATCGATGTTCACAGTCGATGATTACAGGGACCGCCAACTGTTGGAGCGTCAACCGCAGTGACGAGGAGCGAGGCGAATCTTCGCCGGCTACGTCGCCATCGAGACAAGAGGATTCAATCTAGTCAGTGTCCGTGGAGCACGAGATCAGCTGTGATAACGCGTGAAACTTCCGGTCGTCGTGGTGCTCAAGTGTTGCGTCTGTCGGAAAGGAGATTTCCGATTGGTGAGAGTGCTAAGTCGACGGGAAGCAACGATTGCGTCGTGATGGCCAGAAAACTTGTCAGTGAAATCTCAAACGCGTAGTAATATATACATATGTAATATATATACACACGTGCGTATATAGAAGAGAGGTTATTTATTTGAAAATATCCATCAACCATGGTTACCTTGGACACGGAGCAGAAGCCGGAGAGGCAGCACTGCGGGCGCCGTATGTGCGCCATTTGCAGACGCATCAAACGCGACAAAGGTAACGTTTCATTAGCTGTACGTCGTCTGCATCGTCTAATTGAATTACTCGAGACCTTTAACCCCCGGAATATGAGAATTGTTCTTCCGAATTTGCGGTTCAAATCGTATCCACTGTTGCTAAAATTCTTATTACACTCTGCAAGCAATTCTCCCACTGCTAAAAATGCTACTGTCAACGATCGAAAATGAAACGATCGCTGCGCGTAAGGTAACCGCCGTTCACTCGTTAGCTAGTTCTCGCGCGAATTCCAAGGGGCATCGTTAAAGCAGTTGATTACGTCAATTATTATTACTACCACAATGTTGCAACGGGAGCAGCGAGAGAATTAAATGACTGGCAGAACGTATCGCCAAGCTCCCGCAACGGAGGAAACGTTCGCCACTCTTTTTCTGCACAGCCATTCTCTTTCCGCGTTGCAATCCCATCCACCTGTCGTTCCTTGCGATAATTGCCGGCGATAGATGCGTTCCCTGGAAATCGCTGCGCGACGGGAGTCCTGGTGCGCTCGCGGGAAACCGGGGGAAAATCCGCGCAGCGTCCTGGTAAAAAAAGTTGCATCGCGATGAATAGGCAGCGCGGTGGAAATAAATCATGGCTCGCCGTCGAATCTACCTGAGAAGCAACATAAATATCCATAGGAACGTCCAGACGGATAAAGGGCACAATCGCCCGCAATTTCTGGCCCCCGAGAAGCATTGAACTCGTTTAGCATAAATTCCTTTTGAGCGCCGGCCACAATTTTGTCGAGGCTCGTCGAGCTGCGCCGTGAAATCGAATGAAATAAATTCGAGATGCCTTCGGGAGCAGCTGGAGCTGGTTGGTAATGGAACGTCTCGGGGTTGGGATCGTAACGCGGTAGCTTCGAGCCGTAATTAGCGTATTTTCGCTCGGCCGTATCCAGAATGAGGAACGAGGAACAAAAGGGGAATCGCGCGAAGATCGAGGCTGTCGGGTTACGCGCGTTTAAAGAGTTACGAATGTATTCCGGATCGATTCGAAACTGGTTCGTCCCGGTTCCCCGTTGCCGGGCGTCCTCGTTGTTTCATGCAAATCGCTCGTTAGTCGAAACACCTGAAATTCCTGTGTGGGACGGGTACATTGTCTCGAGGCGTGCTCCATGGATTATTCATCCGCGCGGCTCTGCTAGCGTTCAGCTGTCAGCTCGAATCCCTTGACGAGGAAAAGCTGGGGTAGGTATTCCTTTCGTGCATCTACGATTAGAATACCTGGTACCCGATGACTAGGATTTTTGTTACCCTTTGCTTCCATTAGGCGTTTCTCGTTACAAGTTTGCCGGGGCAGGAAAGCGTTCGCTCTCGAGCAATCCGGGGTGATTTCGCGACGCGTCGCAGTCGATTATGTCGTCGGGGCAATTGAAGCACGGCGAATCGACCTTCGACGTAAAATTAGACTCGTCCGTATCGCGAATCACCGGACGCCCACGCGAATATTCAAATGCCGCATTTTTATGCAGTTTCGGATCGATCAATAGCGTGATGCAACTCGACTACTCCCAGCCTCGTCCACTAATTTAATCGTTCGGGCAAAATCGCAGAAACATTCTACAAGAATTGCGAAGGAAACTCAGAGTTCCAGCTCCTCCTTTCCCCTACTTGATTGGGCAACTTCTAGCTTGCCCTACTCGAAGGGCCGCGGACCAGCTGACCGTCAAAATAGTGAATGGGCAACGGTTCCATTCATTCGACACGGGCTACGCGAAAACAGCACCGCAATAGTTGTATCGGTAGCAGATTTCGTCAGAAATGTTTCTCGTAGGCTGTCTCGGCCCACGTGTGCCCTTCGTTCATTCACAAACGCTTCTCTGCGTCTATCGCAACTACCTGCGTCGTGCAACGAATCCGGGCGGTGGCTTTTCAGCGGGACAGCTGTTTACAGGCATTCCAACTTCCTATCGTTAAATGTATCGCGCAGTGACGCGTGTCGAGTGGCGCAACGCCGACGCGCGACGCCACGAAATTCGGAATAAATTAGAATAGCGAAGGTTGGGACGCGTGGTCCCTCGGGGGAGGGTACACTTTCGCGATTGCATAATCCGGTGAATGGGCCGCGACTTCATTCATCCGCCACGCCACGCCGAAGCGTTTGGAGCACGCGGCCACTTCACGAGCAACCTTGCTCTATGCCTAGGCAGTTATGGCAGGCGTGACTAGGCCGGAGGTTCCGATTATGATAAAGCGCGTGGGCGAGCCCACGCTCGCCCTTCGCTCGTTCATTCATAAATTCAACTCTCACCGCGTGCCGCGAGCGAGCCGGGGAGAAAGCCCCGCGGGAGAAAGAGAGAAAAACGACGCCGCCGTCTACACGACACGCGCGCGTCTTTCGATGCCTCTCGCGTTACACCTTCCTGCGCCTCGATGAAGTCGCTTGTCCTCGCAGCGTCCGCTCCTTCCGGCGCGCCGTCCTAGGCGGTGCTGTACGTTTGGTCTTGAAACTCGCGCCGTCCAGGTAGGAGGCGAAGGAAAATTGGACTCGTATAATTCAGGTTACGCACGGCGGATGTTACGCATGTTACTTTCGTCGATTCTCGAATGGGCGTTCGATGTAGGCGGCGGTAACGAAACTTTTGTTACCTTGCGGAAGGTCGCAATTTTTTCGTGTATCGCGAGTATGAAAGAAAGAAGACGATTCGCGACTGCAAACGGTTAACTAGTATTTCAGGTATTTAACCCGTCCACTGGTAAAACCTTCTTCACGGCGAGAAGTCTCATAGACAGATCCCGTGATCCCGTTTCTCTTCGGTCCTTACCATACGCACCGACACTCGACTACCGATCTCGCGACCTTGCCACATCGTAAAAGCACCGTATATACGTCCGAGCCTATCGACTAGAAAATAACATCCGCGTATCGCCACCGGTAGCTGACGTTGATGAGAAAAACAAACGGAAGCCAATCGGACGGACCCCACGCAGCATGTTTGCGCTAACAACTTCTTCCCTGGCTATCTTGCCTGCCGTACACCGAAGACGTCACAATTATTACCATTATTAAACACGCCCGACAGCGTGTCGGCACGTCGTCCAGGGCTTCCACGCGTTCAAAACATTGACGCGGCAAAAACGAGAGCGAACAGACTCTCCAAAACGGGAGGGGAGGTGCAATTTTCTCGAAGCGACGTGGATCTTCGTGTCGATCCACTCGATCTCTGCGCTAATAAGCGATCATTATCTTGTACGCTGGCTAATAAATGTCAGTAGGGTGTCGCGTACGGGGCGACGCGCGATTATAACGAGCTCGCGTCGCAATGCCCCTTGTATTACGCCCGCTTATCTCGCGAATTCCCTCGCGTAGCCGAGACTTGCGCTCGCGCACTCCCATGGTGGACACGCGGCGGTGTGTGGTATCACCTCGAGAGTTCGCAAAGCCGCCGGCAGGTTTCCAAAGCGGTCGCTGAATCGATTGGACGATTATGCGGACCGGTCTATTTCTAGAAGCACCGAGTCGACGGACATACTAATTATTTTTTACCGGCTCGTTACCACTCGTCTTTGGCAACCGAGCAATGGCACCGGCCTCGAGCTGCGAGGGAGGGAGGATAATAGAAGGGGTAAAGGACGTCGAGCGAGCGGCAGGGAACACCGGCCTCGCGGTACTCAGCGTTCGTTTGGTCTCGAATTCGAGGAGACAAAGGGATGGTGAATTGCAGGGGAAGTAATTCAAATGTATTTCAAATGTATTTCAAATGTAAAGAAATTACTGGTGATACGAAATTCTCGGGGGGGATGTAGGTAAATATCGAAACTGCCTCGCAGGTATTCTAGCTATTGTTGTTCAATTGTTCCTACCAAAGAAATCAACGCAATCGTAACTTTGGTTACATTCCCGTGTACTCTCAGGAAACCTCGTTTTGCCCAGCCTTCGCATCTTTCGAACGTTGCAATACCTGCGTACGTGCAACCATAGGAACGCGTTCAACCAAGTGCCGCTCCGTTTTCCACCATTTTCGCCGCTCACTCCCAAACCGTCCCAGCCTTCCTACGATCGAATCGTCGGAGAAGAGAGACGGTGGATCGACCGCCCGTCACCACCGTCTTCGAGCACGCGAGAAAGAGAGAACCGGAGCGCGCGAAAAACAGAGAGAAAAGAAGCGATGGAAACAAGCACGGGGGGGCGTTGAAGAGGAGGGCCGGGTTGTACGGGGGATAAAGAGAGAGGGCAGAGAGAAACAATTGACATTCTACGCGCACGTTCGATCGAGTCGACTTGCTGGGGTCGACGAGAGGAAGGGTCCACAGAAGAAGGGGTGGCTGAGCGGTAGTGGCGATGGCGGCGAAGGGAGCGGGGTGGATGCACGGTGGCATGCACCTGTGCATTGCCGCCATATACGACTCGAAGTTATGGCGTTTTTCTCAACGCTACTGGCGAGGATGTGTGCTCGTACGTATACGATCGTATCTTAACCGGCGAAACCAACTCCATTTCTGGACGGCCAGCCGCAAACTACGCCTGTAAACTCGCGAGACTGCGGGCTACGCCGTGAGGTAAATTAATTGTCCGCGAAGGTGTGCTCCACGCGGTGGCGCGATGGACGGGGGACAGGGTGGGGCCGAGGGGGGGCAATGGTCGAAAGGAACAGACGCTGGGGCCAGTGGGATAGGGAGGGGGAGAAAAAGGTTAGCGACAACGGCGAGGGGCCAAGGGAAAAAAGGAAACGCGGGTAACGACGGAGTTTGTGCCTCCTTTATGTTTATTAGGCACACCAGCTTGCCCACGCGGCTGCCAACGCTGTTTTTCTATACCGATCGCGCAACAATCGACGGGGCTGGCGTCGTTTTCGTATCGAACAGTCGCACGCGCATTGTTTCGATCCACCGTTGAAACCGGCCCGCCGTTGCCTGGCTGGGCTTCTCAGTTGGAGGATTCGCTCTAAGGAAGCTCGAATAGCTGTCTTTGACGCGTTAGCGTTGACTTTATGACCGGCATTGCCCGTAACGCGACGAGAGATATTAATTTCCTTTATTAGACGGATAAACGAGCGTGTAGCTCTGCGTTCGCCGGCGGAACGAGTTCGCTAAACACACCGGGAACTGCCGAGTTATATGGGACGATAAACTGGTCCCTAACGGCGGAGAACGCGCAGGATACGTTACATGTTTACGGCGATACGGCTGTTTAATTCGCCAACATCGACGTTGACGGAAAGAAACAAAAGATACGACAAATTCCATGCTACCGTCGACATTTTCGAGCCGCCGAGAAGCATTGGCATCCGACGAGAACAATTCTCTGAAACGTCTAAGAGAATGATTAAATCGGGGACGAATCGGTCCCGCGACACGCGAACGCGCGTCAAAAACGACCCAGGCGGTGGGGCTGCAGTGCCACGTGTCCGCTACGAGGGGAAGATCGTCTGCAACAACGAAGACGGGAAACGCGCCTGCCCGGCGCGGCGTGTGCCTCTTCCCGACGCGTCGCGACGCGGCACGACCTGTGCGCTTGTGGGTGTAACCAGTTTCCGTGGGCTTAGCTGTCAAACCCACGTGGGCCGCCCACGCCGGCCAGATATATTGCCGCGCCGCGAGAGAAAGAAGATGCGGATATTCGAGGACACACGGAGCAGGCGAGGAGAACGAGAAGAGCTCGGACTGCAGGGAGGAGGCAAGAGAAATCGTTCCTCCGTGTATGTCGCAAGGGAAAACCTGGCCTGAATGCGACGAAGCTGCGCAATTAACGTTCAACGACAGTGTTCGGGATTCGCGGGCATTTGCATGTTTGCTGCGACGCCGTTGACAAAAGGAGGAATTGTCAAGAATGAAAACGGAGTGAGCGGAGGAAAGTGGCAGTTGCGTAACGAACGACAGGGTGCTGTGGTCCACGCTCGACCTACGCCCTGCGTAGAACTCACGCGTTCTCCCTTGAAATGAAAACGCTGCGAGTGCTAGTGGCAATATGTAGAAATGGCAATATGTATCGAGAAACTTGAGTTGAGGAAAATTATTACAAATCTCATTTATTTTCGGTTAGGAATTTGCTGTTTATTTAGTTCATCGTGAATGAATAAACTCATCATTTATAATCAATGTTAGCAATGCATGTAGTTTGGCGCTTTTGCGTTCGTTGCTCGATACAATATGATAGAATGTTTAGAAGGCAAGAATCAGGACCATAGAGTAGCAGGTTCAGCTGAAAATTGGTCAGAACCTGTAGCTCATTTCTCGTGAAATCGGGAACGCTAGTGGCGGCTGACGAGGCGAAGGAGGAGAAGAAGAGGAATAAAGCAATGGCAAAAGGAGCAGGAGAAAGTGAAGAGAGACGCTTCTGAAGCGAGAGACGCGGCTTGCGACACAGGAAACAGTTTCACCTGGAGGGATAGCAGCCAGCATCCACGTTGCCATTCGTGATTCATGGGAGGGAGGAGAGGAGAGCGAGGCTAAGTAGAAACGTGGGTGTACGAGATGCATACAAAGGCGCTTTTATGAAACGTGTTTTCCCCGGTTTCGATGGAAGCCTCCTCGTACAATTAAAGGAACCACTCCGTTGCGATTCACGTAACTGCCAGTTGCATAAATTCGTGGCTTCGCGATGTTTTCGTAACGATGATTCAGTTGCGCTGTCGGCCGCGGCGATTGCGCCTCGATGTCAAAATCTTGGGCAGAAGGGACAAGAACGAGCAAACAGGGAGAGAGCGGTCCCGTTTTCGAGGGGATGATTCACAAGCTTCGAACGAAGGATGAAAGCACGACTTTCGTTTTCGTCACCTCTAGCGTATATTTAAGCATCGTATTGTGCTGCCCCTGTAATATACCTGTCGTTTTTACGGTGTTTTTCCAGCACGACGCCCGCTCTAAGAATAAAGCGGCTCATCAGCCGGCACCTCTGCCGTCGTCAGGGATCAGACGCAACGGAGACACCGATTCCCGAGAACTATTTTCGCTCCAAGAATCGGTCCCTGCGAACGCGTCTGAAAAACGGCGGCCATTCGTGCGCACACGCAGTTGATACACGCGTTCCCCTTGCATCACGGACGAAGAGTATCCTTGGTTGGCATCGAGGCCGTTTGCCGGCACAGCTCCTCGTCCCCTGGGACCAAACGAGTCCTATTAACCTCGACGATTTCGACGGTTATGAAAACCCTGGAGCAGGGAAGATGTCTGCGCGACGTCCGTGAAGGATACGCGGCTAATTACCAATGTGGAGCCGAGTCGGACTGGCTCGCGAGCCAGCATTTGTTAGCGTCCCGCGGTAACATACAGCTACACGGGACGCTTTCCGTCGATTCGTTTCGCGTGACTCGTCGATTAATATGCGTTCGAGCCAACTTTCGCCCAGGGAGAAGCCCGGCGTGTGTATGCACGTACACACGGACGAAACCGCTGCCCGATAATGGCAGGTGCGCGGCACGTAAAAACGTTGATTTACCGGTACGATAGTAAACGAACAGCAATACGTTTGAAACAATGCCAATGAGCCGGACAACGGCGTCGCACCGGCTTACACGTGTAGTAATTACCATAACACAGGTAAGCGGAGTTAGCTCTGTCTGGCGGCGATTATTCGGCCTCGCTTAGACGATCTCGAATACGAAACCGTGTCTGCGTTTCGACGATTCAATTGGTGACGAGGATCGATTGTTCTACGGTCTGCTATTGTCAAATGGTTCTAGGGGATTGAGACTATCGTTTCGTCTGTTATCGACACCGACCGGGCAGGCTATTAGGGGAATCAAGCCCAAGAGTCGACGAACCGATCCTATCCACGTCCGCGTATCTAATAAAAGACAAGCAGCTTTCAAGGAAACTACGTTTTAACCTACTTCGACCGGAGTTTTACGCCCCGGCCACCCTCGTACGCGGCACTAAACCCCCGTGAAGCAGCGCCTACAAAGCGGCCAATTACCAGCGATCATTTGTAAACGGACGCATAAACGTCAGCTGGCCATCGTCCGCGAGGGACGCGCGTGCTTCTGGAAAAAGCGCAGCTTCTTAATCTGTTGTTTCGGCGCGGAGCAATTAAGGATGTCGGATCGAGAGCGGCCGATCGGCGCTCGCCATTTTCGAGGGGCCGTGCGTCGTTGGAGTCATCGCCGCGGCGTCTGTCGCTCGTAAATTCTCCCCGCAATTCTGAAATATCACGATCCTCGGTGTATCTCTTCTTCTGTTATTTTTCGTCTTCTCTCCCCCTGCTCTCTCCCTGTCCACACGGATTCGTGCGCCGTCCCTCTCTATCTCTCCTTCGAAAGCTTTTCCACGGTGAGGTGACATTCGTTCAGCCTCCTTCAGTATTTTTAATCCCTCGCCTCGCTTTCTTCCCGCTCCTCCTACGACCCACAGGACGTTGCACCACACGCGTGCGTGTACGGCATGTACGTACGTGTACCGAACGAAACGCATGCCACAGCTGCACGCCACCGAGAGGCACACCACGCGTGCCCGATGCCTGATCCTCGGCCGCCTATCCCCTCCTGCTGGAAACGGGGTTAACAACACCGAAATCTATTTATTTACCGGGATAAATCACTGGGAGCTTTACGAGTGAGCGTATATTACGCAAATCGTGGCGTTATATCAATCGGCGGGTGTCCTCCTTCTCTACCCTCCGGGAGCCATACACCTATTGCCAGAACCACTACGCTGCTTTCCACTCGACTGCTTGCCCGTTCTTCTTCTTCTTCCTCCTCTTCATCTTCGTTCGTGCTTCTTTCGAACAGGGTTCCGCCCAGTTGTTGGCGACTTTTCCTTCACGGAAGTGTAGGTTTTTCCTAGACGGAAATCTCTCGACTGCTCCTCTGTTCGGGTTTATTTGCCGGGGACTGGCACGCTTGTGCTGGATGCGTGCAACGATGCGTTTAATTAACCCTCCGTCGACGTAGGTGTCGTTGGAACGATTTCAGTGCGAGCGACGCATTTATGACACGGGAATTGATACTTTTCCGGCCGCGCGCTTGTTCGACGAAGCTTTTAGTGTCCTCGTCGCGATCCGCGTGGGTCGTTCGCGACCAATAGATAGACCCGAGATCCCGTGAGCTCTGAAAATTACCAATTCTTGCAGGGTTAAAAAGAAATGTTCATACGTCCTTTGTACAAGGATTCAATGAGAATATATTTCATTGTCGATAAAATGGAAATTACAATTCTCAAGGTGTTGAACCAAATTTTGCGTATCTATAAAAGAACTAAACGTCGGTTCTCCCTCGGGCACGAAGCCGCCGGAGTCCAAGCGTCGGTTACCCGGTCGGTTTGCGTAAACGCTTTCCATTTAACCCGGGCCACCAGAGTGGAACGCCTAAGTAAAAGGCGCGTCTGGTGGAACGGCATGAGGATTTCCCCGGTGCAGGAGAGGTGAAAAACGCTGAAGAGTCTAGCCAGCTGGGCGATACCAGCCAGAAGTAGGAGAAGCGTTACGAAAGACAAGTGCGTACATCGATTAGAAGGCGTAGCCGGTAGGCGGAGCGTGCTAACACCGCGTTAAAACTCGCGTATCGCTAATGTACACAAAGGTGTATCGGTGTGTGCAACTCGGCTGTAAAAGCGATTCGCGATCGTGTGCACGGCTGGGCACACGCTTTCCATTGCTTATTCCGTTGCTCGCCAGCTTAGAAGCTACGTGGGCGAGCGGTGACGATAAGATTGATGGTCGCGGGAGAACCGTGCTATCGGCGAGCAGACAGGGAGCCTTGAAAGGGTCGTATAGGGCGCTAATACGTATGACGGCGAACATTTGTCCACGGTGAATTTGATCGGTGACCGGTTGCTACCTGAGACTTTGTCTCGGATAAGATGACCCCCTTCCAGAAGAATACTTCGTAATGCCACTGATCGACCCGACGATTAAGATCCTTAAGTTCTTCCATGTTGCTTGGGATTGCGCGTTATTGTTCCTTTCGCGGTGCAACAGAAGTGCGCACGTATGTACCTGTGTATTCGCCGAGGATTCGTAGAAAGAACGATCGGTTGGTAACGACACAGGGAAACTGGCAGTCCAATGTCTTCGAAGCATCATCAATTCTCGTGCCATCAATTCAGATAGCCGACGGTGAAGCGGTTGGGCATAACCGGACCCGGTGCCGTGTTATTTATTATCGTTCGTAAGGGAACGACGTCCCTCCCATGATACCGTTCAGCGGACGTAACTTGTTCGCTGATAGTGAAATGAAAAGCGATGAATAACGACAAAGAGGACTGGTAGGTCTATAGGGCCTTCGGGATTTCGAAGAGCGGATAAGTTATTGGCATTGAAAGGTACTAAGGACTACTATTGGAATTCAAGTTGGGGCCTTATGCGCGTAGATAAGGTTGGACCCACCGGTGTTTGACGCAAGCGAGCACGCGGATCGCCGGCCAGCTGTGCGCGCAAGCGGTCGCGAACAATAGCGGGAAATGCGCCGCTGAAAAATTCAGCCAGCCGCCGATAATTTCGCGACGCGCCGCCGCGAATTCTAATCAGCTCACTCGTGACGCCAAACCGTTCCCGATGTCACGATACGTAGAACTTTCGTCGAACAGCGTATGCGCGAACCATTGGTTCGCTATTAACACTCTCGTTTCCAGTGTTCTCCGCGGAGCAATGCGATTTTTGTTTTATAAACGGGACACCTTTGGAATCGGAACAGTTGTAGATTTGCGAACCGAGGAAGCTTTCAATTTAAGATTAATTGTTCAATTATGAGCCTGGAGAAATATACTCGAAGTTCATTTATTCAGGCTGTTCGTCACCGTTCCTGTCGTTAACTCGACTAGATTAATCGTAGCGTGGAAAAACAGAGGACATGCTTAATTGACTTCGAGAGCTTTCACCTGTTTCGCCGCGCGTGCACGGGATTCCATTCGAGTCGGCGATTATTTTCTAAACAAACGTCGCTATTTTTATACTCGTTCTTCGTTCCCTAGTAAATCATATTACGCCGTCCGTGGGCTAGAAGAGGGCTAGCTCGAGCAGTCGATTCCCTCGGAGGTGTCCCGTCCCTCCTCGCAGAGCTTGTAACTTCGCTGGAGCCGTCTGCGGCACGTGCTTTACGATTATTTCTCACTTTTTTTCTTCCACTTTTTCTTTCCCTTTTGGATTCCAGAATTAGTTGATTATCGCCGCGGTTGCTTCTTCTTCTGGGACCAGCGCTCGTTAATTGAAAAAACATGGCATTCGTTACGCTTGTCGAGTAAATAAAGACGCAATCGGACACGCCTTGTTACTTGCTTCGCGTGTGGCACATTTTTCAACATTGCTTTGGTCTTTCCAACACCTCGATGTTATGGGAAATATGATGAATGGCTCGAGGATAGACGCGACATTTTTTTTTTAATAAGATGTCCTATCGGAGATGATCTTAGTTTTCTTCCTTTCGTTTTTATTCACTCGCAACACCACTGGACACCGAGATATTTTTATGGAGTTTATTTATGACTCGAAGAGAGTTTAAAGGAAAATATCCGTCAGGCTTTCTAGCTATAGTCAGACAAAACATGTTCTCCTGTCTCGGGGATGATTGATTGGATCTCCGGTTAATATTCTCGACAAAATTTCTATTCCGAAAAAATCCTTAGGCTTTAAAAAGGAAAGGAGCATAAAAAGCTAGGGAACCACGGACAAAGTAAAATAAACGAAATCAATAACTCTTAAAAGATAGGACATCTCCGCGTAGGGGCATCCCCTCCAAATAAAATTAGATCGCCTCACTCGTCCATAGTGGCTCACTGGTACACGAACAAAGTCTATTTTACGACTGTCGATGCCCAAGAATAAGTGGCGGTGGAAAAGGAAGAACCGTGAAGCGTGAAACGGCGGAAAATAGTATATGTATAGAAGCAACTATGACAAGAGAAGCGACATGAGTTTCTCCGTGATCTCCGGGCCTAGAAACTTTATTTATACCCAAAGCTGCCGTATTATTGGATCACTCCCGCGATTCTGGCTGACTTGAACGTGTCTTACGCCGCTCATGTGCTCCTCTTTCCCGACCCGCAATGTCTACAATTTCATTCCCCCCGTCCTCTTCAGAAATCGCGTGACCTCTTTCGACCTATCGACCGATAACTCCGGACATTATTCTTTTTCGCCGGATTGCTATCGAACAGTTCCCAAACGCGCACGCGAATAACTCGTTACAAAGTGCAGATTAACGCACGCGTTCGAATATGCGGCACGCATTCCACGATGATCAACAGCACGCCCATCATTCGTCAAATAAATCCGAAAAGTACGCGCCACAATGCGACCAAAGAGTCCGTAAAATCCGCTACCTGCCACCCGGCCAATTTATTGGCCCACTAAATCTTTTTCGCGCGACCTTTTCCACGGCCCGTGGCGCGAATGTATTTTTTCTCGCGGGCCACGACCGTGTTCCGTTTCCGTCACGCCCGATCCGCCGATGACCCGTAAAACTGTCGCTGGTCGAGCGGGTAATTCCTTTTTCACGGTTCCCGTGAAAAGCGTGGCGGCGATTCGCAAGATTAATCGCCGGAGACGGACCGGGCGAATATCGGTGTCAAAAGTGGCACGAAGACCGCGATATTTATAGGACGGCCGGAGGAAATCTCGCCTCTTCCGGAACTCCTTAACACTTTAACGCCGTGCTTAGGATTCCTGCGCGGTTTGATTTATCCCGGCCAGTGTCCCGTCGTAAAACAAGCGTGGCAAAGGAGCATCGTAAACCCGGCGACAACATCGCCTTCGAAAGTTTACCCCGGAGGTTTTTGAAAAGTGAAACTTCGACTTCCGGTGTTGCCGTCGCGTCGCCTCCTTTCGCCGTGGTTTGCACGTCGTGATCTTTAATGACTTCGAGATGCGGAGTATACGAAAGTATTAAGGAACCCTGGGCGAAGATTAACGATTGAATCTCCGGGAACCAGGTTGCGTTTACAAAGTCCCATTTGTCAGGGATCCCTCGGGCGCGTTCGACTTGGACGTTGCGAACTCGAGGACGTCGAAAAGCCGCCCCCTTCGCGCGAGAAGCGCGCGTAAGTATACAGGACATGTACGATCCCCGTGGGCATTGAATTTCAACGGGTGCAACACGGTTTACGCGACAGCACGAATTAATTCACCGGGCAGACGGCTTAGCTCCGATCGACAGCTGTGTCAGCGCTCTACCGGCCGTCTCGCGCGTAATTACTCTTAACCACGCTAATTTACGTCTGGTAATGACGCGCTTAATGATGATAATCTGTCTTTCCCGTTCGACACGACGGACATATTTGGACGGGCCGCTCGAGGCTCTTTCAACTTTCATGTACTTCGTTGCGGCTTTTCGATTTTAAAAACGTCGCGAAACCCCGATCGCGCTCCCGATCGATATTACTCGATCGCCGCGAGACGATTGAAACCAACAGCTGGAGGAAAAACAAAATTACGACTGATCGGTCGAATAACGCGAGCCAACTGTCCAGGGGTTTTTCCAACGCCGCTCCGAAGAAATCGCTGGCCGGCGTTAATCTGCGTCGAAGTGGGCTGATCGAATGCACTCTTGGCACGTTGATTCGACGGATAATTCAACGGGAGCGCTAAACACACGTCCAGACGTTTATTTACAACGTCCGGTCCGCCGGAACGATCGCCATCGACGAAGTGGTGGCGCGGCGGCGGCGGCATGGCGTAAGCGGCGAAGCCGAGAGATTCACTTGGCAGGAATGCACCGGGCGAATTTGCATTCTATGCATTGCGTAAATGCTTATGGAGTGTAGCTCTCGTAAACTTGGAGCTGCCCTGAACCCCCGTGAACCGCGCGATTAACACGGCGGGACGGTGTCGCCAGGTATCCCCCACGTGCCAGGGGTGAAACTCGGGGAAAACAAACGTGCCCGTCGCGACGCTTCCAAACCGAAATGTGATCGAAAGTTTGCATACAATCGTTATGCTTATTGATTCGAGGTCGATGGTCGTGCGGCAAGTGTCTCGAACTTTTGATCGCGAAATATTATAAGGAACACCATCCTGTATCGTACGAATATGCAAGTTGATCCTGCTTGTGCATTAGACTTGAAGGACCGTAACTATTCTAAGCAAGAAAGAAGAAAAGAAACAAAATGATCTCTAGCCCACAAGTTTTCATCAAGAATATCATAATAACGTCTACCGTTTCTCTAAAATATTCTGTCGATTTCGATTGTCACGATTTTCATTGTCCAGCTTTCCCCTCAGCAAATCGTCTACGTCTTGAGACGTGTTATAATTAATTGCCCTAATAAATAGCGAGTAAAGCATACCTATACATAGGAAATTTCTTAAATATTTGCCTTCCCGAATGCCTTTACGCTTTTGCCTTACGCTTAGCACCGTTGCACGGCACTGCACGGTCATTCTTCCTCGCGAGGAGCAACAATGAAATCTCTCAGAAATGCGAAACATCGCTGGAATCCACGTGCCAGCCTGACACGCGGTGCCACGAGCCAGCGAGTCGCGAGCTGTCGAGCCACCGAGTACATGGGGCAAGTATGCACTGGGAAGAGCTGTCCCGTTCCGTTTCGTCCAGGATATCGTTCTCAGGCTGTCCACCTCCACCTGGTCCGACCGCTCGTTAACGTCCGTCTCCGCGAAGGAACCGCGGTTTCTGACTTTCGATGACCCTCCGCGATATTTCGTCGGCTGTGTCTGGAGGGCGTGCCCTATTTCGAGGATGGAACAGAGTACGCGAGTTCCATGGTATTTTGTCTGGAAAATGTACATTTTCATTTTTAGTTAAACAATTGGACAGCCGTTGATGAGCGTGCAGATTTGTTTCAGTGTTATTCGTTTGAAGCAACGCGCGAGCCTCCTGGTTCTCGATGACGCGCGAGTTAATTAAGGGAAGGGAAGGAAATATGCGTTGGCTTTCTCATCGAGCACCTACCGGGCGAAGATGATACGCGATACGAAATTAGAAACAACTGTGCCCATATAACGATACAAGAAACGTTGGCTCAGTATTTGGCGCTGTGTATTTTGGCACTTGCGTCTAGTAGCCGTTTTGGTCGTTACCATTTGTCTTCTGTGGACCATGATACTACTACCTTCAGGTCCGTCCCAGTTCCTCGCTTTCTGTATACCTTTTTTCCTCCCGTCGATCCACAGCCGATCCGACTAATTATTTATAGCAATCCTCGTTCCCTGCTAGACGCCCGCCCGTTGAGAACGCCGAATTTCCGAAATAAGACGTTTCGAGCATAATAGTAGATGAATGGCCGAATTATTGCGCTCACTTTAGAGAATTGCTCGCCGCAATTCTTTTTTCCTCGTTTTGCTACAAATTTTCGTAGATGCGTCTATTTTAAAAATGTTTAAAGATCGCGCGTCACTCGCCCCAGAATTTCTGCGTTGAACTCCGCGCCACTTTTGGCCGAATTTCCAAACTGAAACGGACACTGCGAAGAATGCGCTGACGCGTAGAATTCTCAGCCACCGGGAGAAATGTGCAACGGCGCAAACGGTTACGTGCGTTCCCCGCATGATTGCCAGAATCGACAGCGAAGCACCATCGAGAATGCTCGTTAATCGATTGGACTATCGCAAAAAAAAATTGGGAATTCGGGAGCTCTCGTTGATCGGTCGATCAGCGAAATTTATAGAAAACTCGTCTCTTTGAACATGCACCAGTCTCAAGACAACGAACAGCAACATCAATTGCATCAATGTTTCGACAAAACTTTCCAAACGAAAATTCATAGGTACTGCGATTTCTTCTTCGCCGCCGCGCAATTGTCTTTCCAATTTTTTAAACGTCATCCGCCTTCACACTCTGAACACAGTTAACAATGTAAGGTCCCCAAGTAAAATCGCAACGAAACGTCCACTCTCCGCAGCATTCCCGAACGCCCTATTAGAACCCAATAAGTGTGGCCAATAATTTGAGCGGAGCGTTGAAGCAGCAAGTTAAACGGGGTCGATTGTTCGCGGGCGTGTACGTCGAAGTCGTAGTCACGTTGAACCGACGAAAAAACTGGCCGCGAGGGGATCTCCCTGAACAGCCGGGCGACTACTCGCGGCCAATAAACCGAAAGGGGTAGACATTTTTCTCCGGGACACGGGCTGCTTTGAATTCAGATTGCGCAGGCCATGCGGCCCGCGGTTTTGTTCGCCTTGCGCCGGCAATTTATGCAATCTGCCCCGCGCGTCCTCCGCGTATTTATAACCGGTAGCCCTTTGTGTGTTAATTTGTAGCCGGGCCCGCGATCCACGCCACGGCCAGCTCGCTCTCGCCGTGCTCCACGTCGACCTTTTGATCTGCGAACCCCGGCCCTCCAGATTCCCGAATCACGATTCACCGTGATCGCCCTTAATTAGCCAACCACCGAAATCGTACGCCGAGGGCTCATTCGGAGGCCGGGAAGATCTCGAGAATGATGTTACGATCGTCGATTCGTGGCACGTGGTCGATTTCGTCGATCGACCTCACTCGAAGCTGTGGATTATTTTGTATTGACAATAAGTTAGCCGTGGATCGTGGATTGCTTATTCTATGACGAAAGGACAGTTCGGTGGGTCCATAGTTAAATGGCAGGCAAGAGGTGTTTTTTGAAGATTTACGATAGACGAAGGTATGTTTACTCAAGAGCAATAAAGCAAACCGCAGGGTCAACCGGAGTAACACATCTCCGCAGCAATAAACTCGTGCCCAAGCGTAAGCATGAAAAACCGCAAAAGCTCGAACCCCAGAATCAGGCAGCGAGTTCTAAACCCTCAGCTTTACGACTACCATTATGCCCTTTAACAGCCCCATAGTCGACGCCCGGGTTTCGAAGAGGAAAAAAAAAACCCGCCCGAGTTTCTCCAACTCTTCCGAAACGACCGGGCGTGTACGGAACCTTCGTGCCGTCTATACAGGTAGCCGTCCGTGAAATACAGGTAGCGGGCCACGCGAAAAACAACGTTGCACCGACAATACGGTACGCAAATCCCGTTACACCTGGTATCCGGTTGTCCTGCTCGAACCCGGACACCATGTCGCGAAGATGTACGGCTATCGAACATGGACGATGATAAAATAGAAGCTCGAGTGATTTATGTGAGCGCGCGTGGCGTGGCGCTCTTTAATTATCGGGCCCAAAATTGGCGTCGCGCGGAAGCAGGAGAAAACGACGTGGCTGCGGTTGGTCCAATTAACCACTGGAAAGAAGGGGGTCTACGCTCCACCATTCTTTTTCCACCACTCCTGGTTTTCCTCTTTCTTTCCTCCTTTTTCTCTTCTTGCCCGACCCCACCGACTCGAACCATATGGAACAACTTAGACGGCACGCGGAAAGAAAATATCGGCTACCAAGAAATGCCCACCACCGATCGACTTTGATCATCCGATTTTTATAGAACGGTCTGCCACCGTGCGAGATTTCGCGGCTGTTCCCCGGAAATCATCGCGATGCGGGGTTGTCCCTTGCCACTTCCGCCAAAGTGCAATGCATTAGTTCGAGTGAAACACTCGAGCTGCGGGGCGACATTGATTCCTCAGCGTGCACGTTCAGCTTTTCGTGCGGCAGAGAATCTTCGTGCGCGACACGACGATGGGAACGGGTTGGCTAGGATTTAGAAATCGGTTACTCGGTGCTCGATATAAGCATCGAATTATGGGAATAACGTGGACGAGAAGGAGAACGAATCGTAAAAGAAGCGTGTTTCTTTTTTCTGTTGCAGCGTTGAAGGTGAAGCTTATGCTGAGGCGACCCATCAATCAGCTGGTTGCGCAAGGCATCATGCCACGTAAGTATCTCGACCGCGCTAAAAGTTTTGCCGGCTTTTTATCAAATCCGCAAGGACTCCGTTCTACGCGAAAACCATAAGTTTACTGCAAGGCAACGAAAATGAATGTCTCCGGTAATTCTATTTCGAATCGAGACGTAATGTCGCGAAAACGTTTTCGGAGTAAATCGTGAAGGATGTTCGGGGGATACGGAGGAATGTTGAAAAACGGGACAGTCCGTCGACGAACGATATTTAGTGAGCAGCAAAAACGAAATGAAACGATCCTGGACGCTCGTGGAAATTTATTTGCCCGGCTCGGGAGGGGTTACGTGTTAGATTTTAACGAGTTCGTCAACGTGTCGCGTTTTTTTCCCATGGTAACGGCCGATTGATCCACTTACAACTTAATTACCCCGCGATTGCCCGTGATGGCTCGGCCAACTGCGTAAAAGGAAGTAAGTGGGACACGAGTGACTTCTTAAAGTACCTTAAATTGACGTGATCGCGCACGGTGATCAATTGCACGCCAATATCGCGTGGTAACCTTTTTGTTAGAATAGGCGTTTCATCATTTGCTCCTCTCCGGACAGTTTAGCTCCTCCGTGAAGTACGTAACTCTATCAGCTATTTAGTGTCGAGCAATCTATTAAAGACTGGAATTATCCAAACCATCTTTAACGGTAACATTGTTCCTGCCTGTTAGCGTATCCCATAAATCCACTTTGCAATCGGACAAGCTCGATCGATTCAACGGCGTACACCGTGTGTTTCATAACGAAATTGTATCACGATAGCTTAGCTTTCATGTGCCATCAATCGCGGACAATCCGTTAACCCGATAATCCAATAAACCGCTAGAATAGTTTGATGGGAACAGTCTATCGATTTAATTCACCGACCCCCGTCACTTTAATCAGCTAAACCAATAATCCGACGCATCGGATATCGGATGTTCATTGCGTGACACGCTTTCACAAACCAGATTACCATTACACGCCAAACTCCGTCGTTAGAAATGTCCATCGTTCTATCGTCGACCGGAGATATTACGATGCCCGACACCCTCCGTTTCAGCTCTGTTCACGCGAGCCGGCACACGCAATTCCGTTCCGCTGGATTCACTCATTTACGGCTCCCAAGAGTCAAAGATATTGCGCGTGGCACGAGGGATAATGGTTTTTTCGTGGAAGCAGCTTACGACGATGCAAATCTGTTTACGACCCGCAATTAATTCCGCGACGCAGAGCTGCGCTAATTTTATCGGGCAATAATGCGATCCCAATTTTAGCCCGGGAAAAGATGCACCAACCAGAAGAATGAACGATCTGCAATCGATGGTAATTGTCTACAACGATCTATTTGGATTGGCGCCTATAGATTTTCTTTCCCCGACTTCAACGCCTTCGCGGAAATATTTACTCGAGGAGTGATCTTGTATCAAAGAGCGCTATCGTCGCAAAGCGTATCGTTTCTCTGAACGGCTCGAGAGTCGAACAATGCCAGACAGAACGGTCCACGCAGCTGCCAGTTTCACGATGTCTTCGGTTTACGCGGAAGTGCTTGCATAATCGGCGAAATTTTCCGGACGCTTATTATACAATACGCCCACGCGCCACTCCCGAACGATACCGCCGCGAGGAAGCGACACGATGTAACCCCGTGATTAAGGGAATCTAAATCGGGCACCTAACGAACCAGCCATTGAAGACTGCTAGAAAACGGCTACGAATAATTTCCACAATACCGCCCCGAGCTTTATTCGGCTTTTATTAGTTCGCACTAACGACGCTACGCTGTGCGAACAAGGTCGACCGCACTTTCGATTCCTCGATCGACCATCGTAAATCTGCAATTGCGATCGTGAAAATATGACTGCCGTCCGTGGCGTCCGATTGCGGCTGATTTAGAGCAGCCCATTCCCCTTGCTCGGGACGACGAATCTACCTTGACGAGGCTTGCAAAACGAAAATTTTCTGCGATAAAAAAAACTCTCAGCCTCCTCATTACTTTTTCCCTCTACGGCTGCACCGATTCTCTCTTCCTACGCGTGGGACACCTTTATCAACTGCGACAGAGTCGCCGCGGCGCCGAAGAGTTTCGATACGAAATGAATAGAAGAAACGCCGGACGCGCGGCGTGCCCGCTTTCACCCAAATGAAAACGGGACCATTCCATTTGCATGAAAATTGAGACACTTTCGAAGCCGTTCCACGATCGCCAGCGTAATTGCCTCCGATTTCGCGTAAATATCACGGAGCCGGTCGCGGACACGAGAAACTCGAATACCGGGACGCGTCTCGGGCCGTCTGCGCAATAAAGTCGCGCGCCATCGCAGCGCGGGTTTATCGCACGAAATTCGCGGCTCGACGCTCGATATAGGCATCATTTATTTTTATGACGGTACCCCCGACGGAACGGAGAATCTCGGCCCTGTGCGCATCTATCGGCCACGCCGGTGATTTACTCGCGTCCCGATAGAAACTAGACAATTGGGTCACAGCTGGCTCGCTCGGATACATACACGCCAGCATACGCGCGTACAATCGACGCAGCGCCGCGGGTTTCGCTAACAAACACGCGTGGGTGAGACAAAAGCCGCCAGCCACCGCTCGGGGATGGTGGAAAGGCCTAATTGAATCGAATCGTTCGTTTAATTTTAGCATTTCCTACGCGACGTCGGCCGCCTCCGCCGCTCCCTGTCTTTGTACGTGTACGCGACTTCGGGCTCTCGCAGTCCTCCGATTTCCGCTCGGCTAACGAGCCTTGCTTTAGTCGCTTTCGCGATACGACGACGCGGCGAGTCGTGATATCGGTCGCCACTCATGGTACACGATCGCGGCCGTTTGAATTTGCCGTCGAATTATGCTTTTCTACAGAACTGTCGAAACCGTGTCCATGCTATCGAATAGAGATTCGTCGTTCGCGTAGAACTTGCAAGAAAATAATATGAACACTTTGGATGCTAGGTAACGCTTCAGTTTCTTTCGATACGGGAAGTCCTAAAATATGAGACCGTTTACGAGTCTGTACGTGAACGCACTCGAGGTTTCAACTTACGGCGTTACGCGTTCCGCATTCACCCAAGAAACTTCTATTATTCTCCCAACTTGCCCACGATAATGCATTCGTGCACCATTACTGTAAAGACTGACTTCCATAAATACCCTTCTGGATACAATCGCGATGAACTTATTGTTAGGGCAAGCACGGTAACTTCCTCGTGGGACAACCGCGTGAAATTATCGCCGGCAGAAACTCACGGCGTCGCGACGTTCCGCGTCCCGTAAACCCGGTCGAAATTAAGGTAAGACGGAATTTATCGACGACGTGTCAGGGAAAAGACCCGCGTGCTCCCACGTTGCCATTGCCATCGTCGGCGCACCGTAGGGAGGCTCGCGAGGCTTTTATTCCGTGCGATGAAGCGGCCGTCCGGAAATAGTGGCACGGTGCACGCGTAGAGAAAACACTTCGGGGATCATTTATCCATGGACTTAATGGCGTGTAGGAATGCGACGAGTCGTTTGACGTTGACACCAAAATGGCGCCACTCGGCCAGACCTTTGAGGGTCGCACCATCCCGGAAATTGATGCGCGCACCGTGCGTCGGAGGACACCCTGAAAGCTTCAAAAGTGCTTTTCTCTTCGGCGTGTTCTTTTATTAGATCGCGCCCTTCGCCGACGAGCACCGTGACCGCTTCCTCCGAGTCGCGCCGCTATCGACACGGTCGAGGAAAGCTCGATGAAAGTGGTAGTCGCATTCCAGCCTGGATGATTTAAATGTCTCCAGCGGCAGATAAAATCTCGCGGACTTATATCGCCGTCGAGATCTTAATTCCACCGCGGCGAGGGACGACGAGTACTTTTTTAACGGGGCAAGGCTGCTGGTCTAATATTACGCTCCGATCGAAATGGCACTTCCGATAAAACGCGGAACAGCGTTTGCAAAAGGCACGAACCGTAGAATGATAAGCAAATTCCTGTGCACGCGAGATTTCTAAATACGATTCTCCATCCGTGGCGCGCCAATTCCAACGCGGCGTCTACAAACGCCCGATGTTTCTAGCAATCTCCAAACGGTCCCTGCGAAGATAAACTATAGAAATCGCGTTACCTTGATCGGGATACTCGTTCGAGCACGTTTGGGGTATATTTAGCCGGGTTTCGCGTGAAACGGAGTCGACCCGCGCTGTAAACTTTGAACCGTCGATTCCTTGGATACTAACGAGTATCGATGGATGTTCCGACAGCTTTGAAGACACCGCCTGCGTTCCACGAGCAACGCAAACAGTTGGAGCGGGCGAAAACCGGCGATCTGTTGAAGGCGAAAATACAGCAGAGGCCGGGCCGAGAGGAGCTGGTCAGGCAGCACATCCTCGAGGATGTGGGTCACGTGGATCCCAGTCTGGCCGAGAGGCAACGGATGCTGAAGAAGGCCAGGTTAGCCGACCAGCTGAACGACCAGCTCAGTCATCGACCTGGACCGCTCGAGCTCATCCAGAAAAATATTCTCCACACCGAGGAGCCCATTGAAAGGGCGGTCAAAGGTGAGCGCATGCATCAACCAGATCCGTTTCTCGCGATCTTGATCGATACGTTGTACTTGAAAAGAGAACGAAAAATTGTCTACGCTGAACTCGATCCATTTTTTAACGCCACGATTACTTATTCCATCGTTCCACGTTTTCAGAGGGCCACATTCCCTTCAAGGCCACCTGCGAGGGCCAAGTAACGAAACCTCAACACCCGGACCACTATATCACCTACGAGGACGACTCCCAGAGTTCGGAAGGTGCACCCTCGCCGCAGCTGGAGTCCCGGTCGGACGTTCTGGAAACGGCGGCCGCATCGGCGGGCATCGTCACCGTCTCCCTGAGTATTCCAACGACCGGTGGTGCCGTGGTCGTCTCGTCCACGTCGCCAGTGTTTCAGCAAGCCAGTCAGCACGAGTCGACGATACAAACGTTCGCGGAGCTCTGCAGTACCGTGGTTGGCTCGCAGCAGCAGCAGCAGCAACAGTCTCAGCAGCATGCTCAACACAATCAGCAACACGCGTCCACGCAGGTGAGCCCGCTTGGAAACGCGTAAATCGCGATCCACGATGAAAGCTTGATTTACCGGTGGATGTAGATGGACGCTAACGGCGTTCACCGAGGGCAAAAAAACCCCAGAAAAACGAAGACGCTTAAAGACAATGAACGGTGAACGTCGTTGTCGTAGGAAAAAGCGTTGGGACCGGGTGGGGAGGGGTAGAATAGATTTACGTCGGACGTTAACCGCTGCTCGTAAATTGGCGGCGCACCGATGCGAGCTGATTAATCGAGGATTCCACGATGAAAAAAGCAACGATCTCTGTTAACAGGCGAGTCAGACAAACGGTCCATCGACGACCCTCCTTCCATTGGCGCCGGCGCCGAGTCCGATGTCCTTGGGTTCGACCACGTCCAGCCTGAGTCCCCTTTCCAATATCTCGATAGCGTCGCCGCCGGCACCCCCGCCGGCCGCGATCACCCCGAGACCGCAGCCCAGCCCCATAGCCGCCTCCACGTGTCAGAGGAGCGACGCGCCCGGCAAGGATAAGAACAGGAAGAAGTCGAAGACCAAGAGCCAGCCGAAGACCCGCACCATCAAGTTCCACGAGTACAAAGTGAGTTTAATGTTAGGTGCACTGATTGCCGCTATTGTCCGTTTCTTTGGCCTTACTGTCTCTTGGAATTAGGGGATCTCCTCTTGGGTGGCTGTATGATCCTTGGTGGTAGTTAGAAAGTGCTTAGGTAGAATATGTTTCTTGAGAATGTATAGCGTGGTGTAACGGGGCAGGATATGTTACGAGGGAACAGCGGTCGGGACAGCGTTTACTACTTTCACTCTTGATTCAGTTTATATTTCTGGGTGGTGGGCGTGAACGCGTTGCTTTTATGTCCGCAAGGTGCAAATATATTGCTCAAGCGTTAAGCCCAGCCGTGCGGAAGTAAAAACGCGCGAAACGTTTTACGACTCGCTTGGTGCGACGCCTGTTGCGTCGCTGAGCTGGGAAGAATTGGGGGCGAGTCCCGATGTCGATTTCGACTCCCGGTACGCCAATGTCGCAAGGCATTTGACTCGCGGGCCAAAAATTGGTCGGGCACCCGAAAAAAAAGAAGGAAAAAGAAAGGTACGCTGAAGGGAAGACACAACGGGGAGGCAAAGACAAAGAGAGAAAGAAGAACAGCAAGAAGCTTTCTCAAATAAAAAAAAATGCAACAAAGAGTTGCAAAAGAAAACGGACGAGAGAGTGGCCGAAGAAAAAGGAGAAAAAAGCAATGAATAAGATCGCGATGGAGAAGGAGGAAGCGCAGAAAGAATAAAAGCAAAATGAAAAAGGATACAGACGGCCGGTAAATCTCAGCTCCCGTAGTCCGCGAGGAAGCAATCCTTCTTTCTCTTTCTATCCGCCTGCGGAGTAGAAGGGGTGAAGCGCAGAAGGAGATCGTATCGGGTGATTAACTCTCGCGATCTCTCGAAGGGCCCGGGGCCCGGGGCCCACCTCGTTAGCTTTGAGTAATTCGAGCGCTAATTGCACCTAAGAGCGAGGAAGCCAGGGAGCGACGAAGAAGCGGTTTCAAGGGGGTCCAAGCAGTTCAGGACAGCACGGGGGTGGGGCAAAGAGGTCCGGGGCCAGTGAAGCTCGCGATAGGTGCCAAGGGCCCAGAGACCACGCTCCCGAAACATTCGGGATATGGCGTGGTCGGCGTGAAAGCAAACCGGGAATGGGCGTGCAAATGAGGGCGCAGAAAACATCTTGATGTATCATTTATCACTCGCGCCTCGACTTCTCCTGCGTTGCCGATCCTCTTCGGACCACACCAGCTTCGTTTTTGCGCCAGCTTTTTAGTCGACTCGTTTCTGCAACGAATCCTCCTTTTTCGTGGCATGATAGAAAGGTCAGGGAGCATTGCGATCGGTAGATTCTAATGGGTGTCTCGTTGTTTCGTTGTGAGGTGTCAATAGACGGTCGTTTGGTAATGGTACATAGTCTACGAGTAGTTTGCGATTAAGTAATTACGGTGATCCAGCTTAGAGACGATACCGAGCCCCTTTTAATCGTACTTCTGCTGGCTAGTGATTAATAACAACTGATGTTGATCGATCGTTACCAGGGTCCGCCAAACGCGCAGAAGACCTCGGTGTCGTCCACGACTTCCGGTCTCGGCTCGGCGCCGCCTGGCGAAACTAGCTACGAGCTTCTCCTCCAACAGCAACAGCTCTTCCTCCAATGGCAGCTCGAATGGCAGCATAAGGTACGTTGGCTGCAAGGGAAATGACCACCGTACGATTAGAAAAGTTATAACGCGTCCACTTTCCTCGGCCTTTCCTTGGCAACACCCGAGCGAATGGAGAATTTCAGCCGGATGTATCTCGTCAATGCGTTACTTTCTCCTCGATAATTTGCATAGCAATTACTTTATTGCGTCTAAATTTGTAATCGAAGATCGTGCTGCCAGTTACGGGACCGCGTTACTCAACTCGAGCGGCCGCTTTATATAATTAACGCGATCGATCTTGAAGCTTGCGAAGAGTTGAAACGTTGCGTAATTCGGTTGCTCTGTTGTTCAGTATCCTCAGATCATACTGCCAGCAGCACAAAAGCCATTGTCCCTGAACAGCAGCAGCGCCAGCGACGCGGGGAGCATAAGCGGAAGCAGCGTGAACGCGCCGAGCCCAGCGCCCTCGAATTCCTCGAACAACCCTTCGGAACAGCCTCCGTTGCGGCCCCTGGGCAAACTCGAGGACATGAAAGGTAAGTTTCATAAAAGGGCGTCGAAATGTTCCGCGATAGGAACTAATGAATTACCCAGAGGAGTAAAATACGCAGACGACAAAAACAAAGCGCGGTGCCACTGATTGACCGTTACAAATGGCTACCCTTTCAGTAAGTGATCTCAAAGTGGAACTGAAACGACGAAACTTGCCGGTGTCTGGCTCGAAGCCACAGCTGATCGAGAGATTAAAGCCGTTCACGGAATCGTCTAGCGGCCACTCGACGTCTAACTCAAATGGACCACACGTGACGCACATGGGCCATATATTGATGGACACCCCGGGGCCAGTGACATCCGACGACTCTAGCTCCCATGCCAAGAGCCCTGGGTCCGCCATCAAGGATGAGCCGAACAGCCCAAGAACGGATTCACCGCACGGTAGCGAACACGACGACCCGTCGAGTCCACCAGGTATATATTTATCCTTTATTGTGTCTAGCCCATTCAAGTTCGAGAAAGTAATTTTACGTGAGTAGGCATGTCGGAGCATTTAATGATTTCGGGAGATCATCCTTTCGGGACACAACACACGTCGGTGTTTTTCACGATACAGTCCGTGTTTCAGGAGACGATATAATCAGAGAGCAAAGGAAACGGATAGAGGAGTTGCAGCGAGAGTTGTATAAGTCTCAACAGCAGCTTCAGCAAATCCGTCAAACTCAACCGTCTACGGTTCACGCCGAGAAGCTAGTCCTACAGCAACATATCCAGAATAAAATGCAGCAGCAACAGTTGGCGTTGCACTTGCAACAGTTACAGCACCTTCAACAACAACAGCAACAACAGCAGCAGCAGCAGCAGCAACAACAACAGCAGCAACAACAACAACAGCAGCAGAATCAGCAGCAGTCTCAGCAGCAGACGCAGCAGCAGCACGCTACGTTCCAGCAATTGAACGCGAAAGCAAGCCTTGCTGCGTTCCTGCAAGCACAGCCGAATAATACCACTGCCATACTGGATTCTTCGACTCTGACCGCGATTAATAATAAGAAGAACCAGACCAAGAACAGTGCCACCGTGCAGATTCCTGCAGCGATAGTTTTCAATTTACCCAAACCAACGAAACTAAACGGTTCGCTACTCAGTGCTTTGGTGGCACAGGCACAGGCACAACAGCAGCAGCACCAACAGCAGCAACAGCAGCAGCAGCAACAGCAACAACAACAACAACAACAACAACAACAGCAGCAGCAGCAGCATCAGCAACAGCAACAACAACCCGTTAGCACCGAGGAAGGAAAATTGCCACCACCTCAATACGACGAAGCCGCAAAGCTTCTTAAGGTGAAAACATCTTCTTTTCTTTTACTTTATTAACAAAGATCTCGGGCCAAATTTCACGCCGGCCTTCGCATTAATCTGTCTTTTCAAAACATACCGTGATAATCGTTGGAACAGCTATCATAAAAGAAGCGTTTTTCTGCGTGCAGGTGAAAATCGAGCCAGTTCAAAAGAGCCACATCAAGAGTCAAGTGGTGGACGATGTGCTGGAGATTCTGATCAAGAACGGCGAGTTACCTCCAAGCGCCGCGCAAGATCCAGCCACCCCGACGACAACCAACAGGCAGCTCCAGCAGAACTTGGTATTCACTGCGCCAGCTGACAGTCAGACCCACTCGCTGGTTTTCACCGCCGCCAGTCCAATCAACCCGATCAGTCCGATGGCGATGGAGGTTTCCCAAAGTGATTGCGTGAGTTCTCCAGCCCCGGCGCCACCGCCGCCTCCTCCGTTGCCTCTGGCGACCTTCTCGATCCAACTGCCAACCGCGTTACAACAGTTGCAGCAACAAGAGGAAATCTCGTCGTTCAGCACAGACCTGTTAACCTCCGAGGGTGATCTGGACGCGGCCATGCTTCTCAGTCCACAATCGACACAACAGGCGTCGCCCGATCCTCAACCCCCGCAAGAAGTGACGTCATCGGATAACGCTAACTTGGACCTCAAAGTGAGTTTAACGGTGCCCGTTGCTTTCCCTTGGCATTCATTTGTACGCACCAATTGTACGTGTATATTATGGTTATTCTTTTTAGGAACTGGAGCTAGACCTAGAAACTCTTGATACAATGGACTTCAGCCAACTGGACTGCGACCTGGGTGTCAAAATGGAAACCCCGCAGGAGTTGATGGACATTGGCGAAATGCCCATGGACATGGACGACCCAGACTGGCTAGATTCTTTGATGCCACAATCCCCTTCGACTGCTTCCACAACGGTGTCGTGCCATCAACCAGTGGTACCCACGAGTTTAACGAGTGGAACAGACATTTACGATCCGTTGCTAGCCAGCAGCCAAGACCCGTTCGATCTCTTCAACATGGAGGACTCCGACTTCAAGATGTCTTCCGACTTGTCGCTGACTTGGGACAAAGTCGATTTCGCGACCTAGCCCGAGATACTCCCTCGGTGCTCGGCCCTGTGTACTTAATCCATGCATCAACGGGAAACACCAGAGATCTTGCGAAGCGCAGAGACGACACGACTAGTCTGCCGAGTCAAGTGCTACACGTGTTGTGATTTAGTCTGTGACTGTTTGGTGCATTTTTACGAATACGTTTCGCAGATACTTGCCCCTGAACCGCCGATTCCTGGCGATTTCTACAATGTGCAACTTCCCGTGGACATTGAACGAAAACGTACTTACGCGCAGAATTTACGCTTCTCGATATCGAGCGTAGGACTTCCTTAACGGAACCATGAAAACTAGGAATAATTAGCTATACAATTTTCACGAAGACGAAATTTCTAGGAGAGTAATTTGAACGCGTGAAAACAATGGTGCACAATCGTGATGGAATCGTGAGACCACGTGAGAAAAAACAGCGAGACCACGAATCGTTTCTTAAGGGGTTTTTATATAGAGAATAAAATTGCCACCAGTGCGCGTCACTTCGGTCTTCCTTGGTCAGTATGAGAACCAATGTACGGAATTCATCGTTCTTTCGTTTCACGAGATCGATCGAACGTTAGATAGTACGACGGTCGGTTTCATTAGTCACGGTTACACGAGAACCTGACGATCAATGGCTCAAGCAACGGTTCGATTGAAAATGATACCGTAACACCCGATCGATCGGAAGGAACGAACGGTAACTTGAAAAAGAAAAACGTGTTGCGCGGACGTTCCGCGGAACAGAAAGAGCGCGAGGACGTCCCGCAACCGGAAACAAGACAACAATGACGATGTCTTCAAAATTCTCCAAAGAATCTCCTTACGAGCGTTTTTAGCTAGTTTTTACTATCCATTCTACAGTCGTGTGTTGCTTGAGTTTTAATAACTGCGAATAGCGTGTGTGTTAAGCAGGAAAACGGGAAAGCTGCGTATGTGTTTTTTCTCGTATGCTCCTCCTCCTCCCCTCCATCCCTTTCCACATTTTCCTTGGGACCCACCCCTCAACGACAGAAACATTTTCAATTGTAATCATGTAATTGGAATGATTATTTACGAGAATCATATATATATACATATATATACTGTAACTACTACAGATAAACAAACATACGTATATATATATACGTACATAATACAGTGCACGTTGAATTCGAAAGCCAGGGCGCGTTCGAAGAAACTGAAGGGGGTAAAAAAGAAATGATCAAAAAGAATGAAGGAAAAGGATAACAAGACGATGTGAATTCAATGGCTTTCCCGCACAGCTATATATATATAATTTTCTAAGGCAGAGCATGTGATGTTAGAAGTTACACATACATATTTTAATCAATAATTGCATAGAAATTTGCGGAATGGGTGCGGACAAAGGTGTACCGATATCAGGGTATTGTGCGGTTCTCCTGTTTCTTCGTTTCCCTGTAAGAATCTTTTTTGTTGTTTTTGTGACATTCCATGTTTCCAAACGAGCAAGAGATCGAAGCTGCGCGTATCGCGGGCCGCGTTTTTGTGCATATACTTGAACAAATGTCTAAAGAATACGTCTCAGAATCGTGATTGGCTAACTGCAGGTTCTAATGTAATTTTCTGTTGATTTCCAATCGAACAATACCAAGGAATTGGTAGATAAATGAGGGAGAAGTTTTATGATATTTCGACAAAGGAAGAAACAGCGCCTCGCATTTTTCTGAGACATTCTTTGGAGAACCAAGTGGTTTCGTACGTCGACGTAACGTTAAAGGATCGCACTGCCTAAATCGGTAATAAAGAGCGAAAGTGGTGAATGAAATAGTATGCGAGTGCGTCGAAATAGTATCAACGTACGTGATCAGCGATGGTGCTAATTGAAACCCCACTTATAGAGCTATCAATCCTCATCGATACGCTGTAGTTGAATCGACGAAGTATCCCTTTACGATGAGGTCCAATGAAACTATTTTAATTTACATTATTGCGGTAGTAATACTGTTTCAACGGTAACAAAAATTAATTTTTTTGTAACAAACAAACAACCATGGGAATTTTAATCGAGGACATTCGGTGCATGAAGTGCTTTGTTCATTCAACTAGATTAGGCGTGATCCCTTATTTGCACGATCGAAAGTGGCACTTTGGCAAGCAAATAGATACATACGTCATCGTTCACCCCATATCGCACAAAGAAGAAGCAAAAGTATGCAACATTCCAAACGTTCACACGCAATAGAGAAACACCCCGTGGGACCTCGAAGCACCATGTTCCCCGGTGAGATAGACATCGCTATCACCGTGTACTTTTGTTTACGGTTCATTCTTTGTAAAGCTCATAAAGCGTTTATTATTCACTACAGAAGCAATCGCAGCTTATAAACACTGTACGTTAATTAATCACGAGTTTGAGCGAATAGAAGGAGCACCTTCGATCGCGGGGTTAATTCGAAATCTATGCATTTAAGTCGAATTCGATTCCCTTCGTTTCATTTGTTCGATTCGATATTAGAAATCGCTTGGTAACCACGCTACTAACTCTGCATTTAAGTTCTAAATTATTCGCCACAGGAAAACAGGTAACGGAACATATTCGCGGGAAAATGTGGAGAACATGGTGCGTAATCGGGATAGAAAATCGTGCTAAAAAATCCCCCTTGCCACCGCGATCCGCTTCGTCATTAGAAATCGTATTACCGGTTGCCATGACAATAAACGGTCGTATCATGTTGTAAAATATTGTATCATATGCGAATTGAAGTCGCGAGTGCTGCCTATACGTCGACCATAAGGCGATCTTCTTTGTACGAATTTGCTTAGGGTAAAAAGGTGTAAGTGATCCCAAGCACGAGGACGACGATACTGAATCCGCCATCGAGCAGCACACGGCGTACGAACCCCCATATTCGTTTTCCTTTTTTAATTTTTTTCTTGACATATCGCAGCTAATATCGTTGCTTAGCATTGCAATCCTGTAATTATTTCACTTTCTTCGAATCATGAATCATGAAATCTATCAATGATCGATTGATCGATTTGTTAGGCTGTGCGAATCTGGTAGTCTGTGAGACACGTGAAAGTGTCTTTGTATAATCGAGCGTATGAGATTGTACCGAATGAAAATATAAGCAACAAAAAAAAAAACGTAAGCGATTAAATAAAATTCTACAGGACGAAACTCGTCTGCGTATAGGGTTTTGTGAAATATACTTGTAATAACATGCTGCGTGCCACTATGCACTTGCAAATGAAAGGAAATAATAGTAACGCCCGTTACGCGTGGGCACACACACCCCACACAAACACATAACACACAACACATCACACACACGCACAAACATACAATCACACGAACATATTTTGTATGAGCATGCGAAGAAGAAAAAGGTATAAGTTTTGTTAAGTATCTATGAATTTATTGTAATGATGTACGTTTAAGTAACGATCACGTAATTATTGCTAGAGAGAGTGTTATTTATTTTTATTTGTTGCAAATTTATCGATTGCCTTCCATTTGAGTAAATAAATAAATCTAAAGTTATTCTCGTTGGCCTGTTTATTTCCCCCCTATCGTTTAATCGAGTCCCACCTTTACGTGCTACGCGATCAAGGTATATTGACAAACCTTGTTTTTTCAATTTGTTCAGATTTTCCCACATCATCTATTTCCCTATGTTTTTAAAAAAACACGCTGTTTTCAAACTCTGCTGTAGATTAGAGTTTAAAATTTGCGCTGGAAATCGTATGATACCTTTGCGCGAACGCAAGGGCAATGAAGGATAGGTACTAGGTGATAGAGTCACAGATGATTTTAACACAAATGTCAAATCGAATTAAATTACTTTGCGCTTTGCAGAACTAGATACGAAAGAAAAGAATAAACGAATGTGAAAAGAATTAAGGTTGAAGAATTGTGTGCATACAAGGTGTCTCCGAGGACAAGTAAATCTATTTTTCTATAATCTTTCCATGCAACTCAGAATGGGAACATAACCTTTAAGATGTGTTCCAACACTAAATCTTTAGATTCAAGTTCCTCGAAATTGAAGTAAGTACACTATTACTTTCCCGTTGTATTTATTGTTTATTCCCTCCTTGCAAACATATATGTGCGATACACAATGAGATCGAATTAACTCGGAATTACGCTATGTGTACTTTCGATATTTCCCGACTTACAGTAGTAGTAATAATCTCCTGAGAAAGGGAATATCAAGGAAAAAAGAAACAATGAAAAGCAAGTCAAAATTGGCATCGGTAAATGCAAACGCTCCGAAAAAACATCATTGGGCAACAGGTTTGCTCGTATCTATGGAGGACCCTGAACTTCGAGTGAAGGAGGATGACCAGATAGTTGTCATCAAAGATAAATATCCAAAGGCCCAATTTCATTATTTAATTTTACCAAAAGCAGACATCCCTTCGTTGTGGCACATCAAAAAGGAAAACGAGGATTTGCTCCTACACATGCATAATATTGCAAACGATCTAATTAAAGAGCACGAGGACTCCGAGTTCCTGTATGTACGCGAATTATAAATGATAATCTAAGCTAACTATGATACGGGATATGTATAAGTATTTTGTTTGCACAGTATTGGATATCATGCAGTACCGAGTATGCACAGATTGCACTTGCATGTAATAAGTACAGATTTTAACAGTCCTTGTCTAAAAACCAAATACCACTGGAATTCATTTACAACCCCGTTCTTTCTGCGCTCAACAGGTAAGGGAAGAAAAGGTTGCTCAAACAACAGACTTTCATATTTTATGTACTGCAGATGTTTGCAATCAGTTGCGTGAAAAAGGTGAACTGAAGAAGCTAACATCCGAGGAGAGTGCGCGGCATTTAAATATCCCACTGAAATGCCACAAGTGCCCAATCACTCCGAAAAATATGCCCGACCTGAAGAGACATATTTTGGTGCATTTGTCCGATCGAAAGAATACCTCTGATTGAAAGCAACACGAAGTAGATATTTAATTAAGCGAACAACTCGATGTGGCTTAGTATTCCGCGATTCCTTAAGTTGTACGTAATTTCGATAATAAATGTACAAGTGCAACATAGATTGTCGTTAATGTAACTATAAATTCGTAACGCTAGTTTGATGTAAATGGAATTTTAGATTGTTGAAAATTATAATATTGTAACTAATGCGCGCTGTACAATGATTGAAGCATTAAAAAATCCACCATTTTTTATATACTTACCGTGAAGTTATTGCAATATCCCCTCCCCTCAGGCAGCTTGATCTTCGTCAAAATTACTCTTTCTTATTTTAGTAGGCGCAAGGTAATCGGAGGATAGGAAAGGTCAGATTGATTGATAACACAGAGATGTACGGTATTTCGGAAAATTTACTATAAATAAATTTGATGTTAATATTAATAGGTCCTGTCGCCTATAATATCAATTACGTGCTAACTATTTACAGAGTCTTCTTATCCGATGTGAAATATTTAGTGTGTATAAGTAAACCGTCGTGTAGGTGTGGCGTGTAAGTGTACTTTAGTCTGTATACATTTAATAATACTGCAATTAATAGTTGAACCGTCTTTGTTACGCCGAAACGGTAGGCATTTTCGAATAATCGCAAGGCCTTGCTGTTATTGCTTGCGTAGTTAACATATCGTATCTTTTCTCTATGCATTACATGTCTACAATTCTTTTTAAGTATTCGTTCTTCCCTCTCGCGAGCGTATAAATTAAATTAGCTACACCTTTCGTTCCACTTTTATCGCATCAAACGCCCTCTCAACAAATACATTAGACATTTCCTTCAAGTTCGGCTAGAGTAAGTGAGCTATAATACAAAAGGGTGGTAAGCGTCGCCCTTTGGGATTAGGAATCTCAAGACCAGTCTCCAAAACCGACGGAAAAAACTATATAATAAAAGCGGCCACCTGTTCCTCGGTAGGAGCCGGCGCTCAGGAAAAAGAAAATACACGCGTTTCCACTTGAAAGTTTGCAACGTCTGCATAAAACGTAGAACCTGCAAAGTTTACAACAGTGGAAACGTCGAGACGCCGACCGTACCGCCGACCCGTGATTAAAACGCTTTCAGGGGTCGATGATACGGGTGGCACGGTCGCGATTTTTCTTCGAAAACGAAGCGAATCGTCGATACGGCGAGGAACTATAATGCCAGGCTTTAGCCGTGAACGATCGGAAGCGTCGCTTTCTCCCGCAAACCACAAATATTTTCGACGCTTCTCCAAATTTTGTAAACACCATCGACAACACGTGCTTCGTTTTGACAGGAAGATCGCCCGCTGTTACATATCTTTACCTAAACACCACCGAAACGCTATTTTCACTGTAAGTGGAGAGGAAAGGAAATAGGGGCAGGGGAATCAACGACACCAACTATCGGATGCCTCCTCGCGATCGATTCTCACTATTTTGAGGGAGAAAGAAACGACGAAAGGGTGGACGGTCGTCGTGCTTGTCCGCCCCGTTTTCGCCCGCAAGCACCGTACGTGACACAGCCAAAAGCGGTCATTTTGGAAAGTCACTGGGCACAAGGACAATGCTGGTCCGTTAAACGAACCACCATTATTTCGAGCATACTCGTGCGGCGACACAGGCACGACGACCGACCACCTCCGCCGGATCCTCCTCCGAATACCCTGTTTAAGTCTCCTAAGTATCGCGAGGAGAACGTGAGATATAAGGTGTACGATATATGTCTGTATAGTATCAACACGTGTCGGGATGAATCGCGCGATCGAGTCGTGATAATAAAGTTAACGTTAACAAAATATTAATCCTAACCGCAGTTCCTTTCGGCCTAAAACCTACAAACGAACGTTTATACACGATTTTCCCTAACTACTATTCACAATTCATAAATATTTTATATAACTGTATGCATCTACGTGTATATATTTATATACACCTATATATATATATAATATATGTATGTATATATAGAATATTTATGTATAAATAATATACAGGTATTATCGTACAGTTCAAGTCACGACTGGATCGCGCGTAACAGTATTGATAGCGTTTCGATTGGTCAACGATAAACGCGGCAGTATTATTTACAGAGTGTAGTTAGATTAACGTCTGAGGACAATAATAATAGTATAGTTAGAGAATGCATTTATGCATACGTATATACACGCGATGTGCACGCATACCTATGCGTATATGTACGTATGCAAACAAAAAAAAAACGGCGCTACAATAGTAACAGTAGTAGGTATAGCAATAGCAGTAGTAATGGAACTAGTAAATAGTCGCAGTGGTGGTAGCGATAGTAGTACTAAGTCTGTGTATAAACTTCTACATAAACGACACGTGTGAACAATATTAACGCGGAAACGCAAACGGTAAAAAAATAAATAAACGTAATACGTATACGATATGAGATAATAAATTAAGAAAAGATCGCGCGCGCGTGAAGAAACAAAAAAAAGGAAAGAATGAAGAAAAACAGGACCGTTGCTTAAACGCGTCGACAGTTACGAGGAGAAAAATACTTGCACGCTGGTCGTACGGCGAAATAGATAATTAACGTCATAAACGATAATCGGTAGTAGCGTTACCCAAATACTAGAAAATTAAAGTAATAGCAAGAACGATAACAATAATAGTCTGAACGCGACGAATGTGGTGGTGGTGGTGTACTGTGTGTGTGTGTGTGTGTACTTTCTCAAATCTAAACAGGGTACTACTTCTCTTAAAGCTATCCTCTTTAAACGATTCTAATACTTAATTCATAGTGTCACGTTCAAGTGTCAAGTCTTTCATGGGGAGACGAACAGTTTTCTCATCTCCACCGCTTCTCTCTTTGTACAACACACGCTAATCTTCCCCTTGTTCCTTCTTTTTTTTTAGAAAAGGGACTGCTAAACATTTGTTTCCAATTAATATCTATACACTTTGCCCTTCTATATAATTCCCGGCTTATTACACGTTTGCTCGATCGTCGTGTCCGCGAGGGCCACGGTGGCGACAAAGAAAAACGAGACTAAGAAGAAACGTATGAAAAAAACGCCGTGGTCGGACAACGATTTTTGTACTTACAAATATATCTATATATGTATATATAACTATGTATACAATTAGTATATGCTTTACGAAGCCTGCTCTTCGAGAAAATCGCGCTAATATTTACAACGTACCGACGAGGGATAGGGGTAACGAACAACGAGAAGAATACTGTAGTATGAAGAGAGCAAGGGATCCAACGGAATAACGCGCAAAATTCCGAGAATCCCTTTCAGGCAACGTAAACGACTTATTAAAGCTGCAAAGCGGCATGTCGTCCTCCACTGCGTTTTTTTCTTTTTGGTTAACTTCGACTATATAAATTGACGTCCTAGATTCGTGAGACCGACAACGGACCGGGAATTGTCTCTCGTCGTCGTCGTCGTCGTCGTCGATCTTTCACTTCTAAAAAATTCGACTGCAATTTTCTAAGTAATTTTGGCTATATTTGGAACAAAATTGCTACACGCTGCTGCTTCAAACGCGTACCGTCGACGCGCGCCTGGCTTCCTTTCCGCGCTACTATCTACTCTAATTCCCACCCACCCTTCTATCATCGTCATCCAGGTACAATATTATTTTTCTCATTTCTCCCCACAGAGAATTACGAAGCGTCGAATTTTTACAGCCGTCGGAATTTCGACTGCGGTGTTGTCCCAAATACGTGTCACGGATATTGCAAACAACGAAATTCGCCCGAACGAGCAACCTCATTTTCCTTTCTCCGTAACGAAAGTAATGGATAACCAGGCGACCCCGATCAACGAGCGTTACGTCGCGCGCAGCGTGCATGCCGTGAATACGCACAGCTTAAAACCTTGGCTAAAAATTTCGCTACTCCTTGCGTGATCGCGTGTGCTAGAAACGGCGTGCAGCCTCTTCAAGGTTCGCCGTATGTTCGATAATAAATAACAAACGCAACTAGTGTAAAATGGTAACTGCACGATTTCGAATACGCTTGCCTTTTCGTCCGTCGCCTATATATGCCTCTATGGTCCGTCAGAGGTCATTTTACGTATATAAATACTTCGAATTTCTGCCTAGAAAATTTGTCCTAAGCTGTACATAACGCCCGAGCGCGCTACGAGAACGCTAAACTTATTCTACGATGTATCCTCCCCTAACGATGGGTTACACGCTGCTAACAAACGGCCTAATATATTATCGCCACCCCTGGCCACAAGCAATTAAATATAATTCGGTGATTACACCTCGCGGACATTTACCGTCGTCGATGAAACACGCTTTCACGTCCTGTTCCGTTCGAAACGATCTGGGGTTCAGTCTTCTATTTAAGCGGTGGTCTCCTGCAGGTCGTAATAGTGGACTCGCATGTTCTCTATCGCTCTACACCACTCCAATGCGAATCCTTCAGGATCTTCAAGATAGTACGTTCTGTTTGGCTGTAACGAGAGATAGGAAATTATAAGACAGACATTCCAACGAAAACATCGGAGCTGGAACGCGTAGGCAAATGGAATAGAGGCTTACCGTGTGGACGAAGAAGATCTTGAAGCTCTTCGGCTCGACCCTGAGTTCCGGGCTCCAGGGTATCTCGCCCTTGAGCACCATGTTCACAGGGTCTACGTAATACAAGTGTGGTCCGGTGGTGAGCAGGAGCATCCTTCGTCTGGCGAAGAGGCCTTTCCTCTTGTTGACGAATCCCTGCTTCAGTATCAGGTTACCCTCGACGAAGACGTCCCACTGATTAGAAACGCGCTGCTTCTCTAGCCGGTTCGTGATCTCCTCCGGCGTCAGATCGGTGATGTTATCGTTAGCACTGTTCCTTATCCTCCTCGGTTTCTCGACAACCGCGCTGGGCTGCACGGGTTTCTCCCGCTTCGTGGAGTCCTCGTTGTCGTCGTCGTCCTCGCCGATGCCCAACCCGAGAAGCCTCGTTAGCTGTTTGTCGTCGAGGCCGGGTTCCAGATGATCGGGAACTCTGTACTGCGACCTGAGCTCCTCGTGCTCCGACGTACCAGGTAGGTAGGGGTAGATCGGCGGTGGGTTCTGCTCGTGAAGTGTCTCAAAGTCGACACCCTTGAAGAAGGTATGCGCTCTGATGTTGGGATATCCGGCGCCGTGTTCGTCCTGGGCGCCCAACCTCTCCGACGGCTCGAGCACCAGCAGCTGACTGACGAGGGATCTAGCCAGCTCGCAGAATCCGTCTGGGATCTCGTACTCGAGCTTCAGGATCTTTTGGAATATCATGTACTCGCTTCTAGAGCGGAATGGTGGCAGACCAGCGACCATCTGGTAGATTATACAGCCGAGGGCCCAGAGATCGGAGGCTCTGCTCGTCTTGCCAGTTAGAAGCTCCGGTGACACGTACTGTGCGGTACCAACGAAAGAACCTCTGCGTTCCCTCCTGTACGGTTGCTGCTGTTGTTGTTGTTGCTGCTGCTGCTGGTCGTCCGTTGCGGGATGCATCAGCACCGTGTCCGGGTCCTTGAGGATCTTCGCGCTACCGAAGTCGGTGATGAGGACGTGCATCTTCTCGTCCAGCAGTATGTTCTCCGGCTTGAGATCGCGATGAATGATCCCGAGGCCGTGGAGGTACTCGAGACCACGGAGGATCTCCGCCGAGTAGAACTTGGTACACTCGATGTCGAACGAGCCAACCTTGTTGATGTAGGGCAGGAGCTCACCGTTTTTCGCGTACGATAGGACGAAATAGAGTCTTTCCACGTCTTGGAAGGTGCAAAACAGGCGCACGAACGAGTGCTTCGCGCCCGCGAGCATGTTCAGCACTTCCTTCTCGCGCTTCACGTACTCGGTCTTCTTTTCCTTGATGATGTGACGCTTGTCGCACACCTTGATGGCGTACTCCCTGCTAGTGTGGATATCTTTGGCGAGGTAAACCTGCGACAGATCCAAATAACGTGCTCGTTAGAGATCGAAAAACACCTGCACGACGTGGTTAAATATCGATAGGGGGCGATCGAATTACGAAATCGAAAAAGTTTTAAGGGACGGCTATATGCCGTGCGGGCGGGGAAACTTTCGTCCTAACGAGGAGAAAGTTTCAGCCAATCGCATCAACGGAACCGAGAGAGCACGAGAAGGGTGATATATTTTTTGCACCCCTATTTCTCTATATGCCGATGGAATTCGGACCGCCTTATCGATGTGATCGAGTTATCGGGATAATACACTTACGGTAGAGAAGCTTCCCTCGCCGATCACCTTGCCAAAAATGAAATCCTTGGGATTTCGCTTGTGCGTTGGCGGGTTGATGGTGGTAAGGGCCGGGTTCGTGGTTGGCGAAACCCGGGGCGCCAGGGTGTTGGGTGGCGCGACCACGCCGTTGGTCACGTCGTTCGTTGGTGGAGACATTTTGGACACCGGCCCCTCCACCGTTACTGCCGGCTGTGGCGAAACGGTAAGCGCCTGGTTCGCCACACGCTGTAACAAAAAACGTCAACAACTTAATTACTCGCTGCTCGCCGATACACAATTCATTTATCGCAGCTCCGTAAACGAAAACCGCAGAACATTTGCGCCGCATTACGAATAATAAATTCAGCCCTAATTTTTTTTAAACGGATGCTAGTACCCTTCGGGTAAGCAGTAGCGATCCCGTCGCAGTGACGAGACGAAGAGGCACGTGAACTCGTGTTCGGACACTTAACTCTCCTCATCCGCCAACGATCGTCTAGTACCGGGAAATCGGGCGCCGGAAGTGACGTCACTTGGCCGACACGTGGCTCCGTCGTGCAGGTCAGGACGACCGCTCACGCATTAGCTATATCAGTCGTTTATCGTCCAATCACCCAGCGACTTCGTGCGAAACGAAAGTAATCAAATTGTCGCACGCCGTTTATATGTCCCACGCGTATCTAAGGATTCAAGGCTACGCCTGCTTGGGCAGCAGTTCGATATAAATATCACGGTCTATCGATTCGTTCGCAATCAGATGCAACGGCGAAATAATTCGTCTGGGAACGTTTGCGGCGGGTTCTTAAGATTTGAAAATCAACGAGCCGAGGAAGATAGAATGGAAAACACGGAATTATCGATGTTTTCGAAGGACCCGCGCGACTAGGCGCATCCCTTGCCAATGCTCCGTCTTCCCGTCGAGGGGACAAAGGACCCGAGCAACTGACCTCCCGTGCAAAAGAAACGGCCTCACGAATCGGAGACTGGACAAATATTTGTCGGGATGGCTCCAACTAATGCTGACCCTCGAACACAGGCGTCGCCGACAGTGACCACGAGAAACGAAAAAATTGATATTCCTAGAGTGTCATTTTGTATGTTACTCGAAATTAATTCCAACTGCTACGACGAATCGCATTACATATTTATTCGGAGCATCCTTGACACGATCGACAGTGAGATACATTCGCGACAGACGTTTCTCTCTACCTGCGAGCATTCAGACCATTCTCTACGCCCATGAAATTCAATGAAACTCGAGGGGTGGAGCTACGCGAGAGCAAGAGATAGAAGGGTTCGACGATAAACGCACACGATCGTGATTTTTAAGCGACGAACGCTTCATTTCCGCTTCGAAAGACGATCGCGCCCCTTGCGCCTGCCGCTTCCTTCCGTCTATCGCCATTGTGCACTTCCGCCGAAAGACGGATCCTGCGTTATACCGTTGCCTTCACAAAAGAAAGGAACAAGTTCTCATCCACGAACAAGAGAATCTGGATGATCCACCGTTGAAATGCTCTCCTTTCTTCTCTGCCCTTCCCCCTTTCTTTCACTCCCACTTCTAGCACCGAAAAAAAAAACGGTCGATGGCCATTTCCCAAACCTGCACGCTCGTTAACTCCCCTAACTAGCTTTTCGCCGGTCGAAGGATTCGGAAAATGCGAGTTGCGACAACTCGCTACTTACGTCGGGGGGTGTAAATATCTACGATCTCTTAACGAGATGCTATTACCGAACATGAGCGAAGAAATACCAGGATGGTAACAAAGGGTTACAGAGACGGGGTACGATACCGTGATAAGCAGAAGGACTGGTGGAACTTTTGCAACCCCCGAAAAATGTTTGCCGCGACTCAAAGAACCATTAGATTCCTTGTTACTTTTCTAAGGAATGGTGAATCTGGTGAATAGATATTCCGATCCATCATTTGTCCAACAACTATACACGGTTATTAAGGCCGTTCACAAAAAGTTCGATGAATGCATCAAAGAGGCGACGATGGTGTTGGGGAGAGAGAGAGAAGACAAACCGGGAGGGAGAATTTATATTTAGAACGATGAAAATGCAAGTTGGCAAGGCCCTTTCTTTCATCCTCTTCATCTACCTTTTCTCGTTCTTCCCAGGCCGGTTACGAAGCGGGCCCCACGGCGTCAACCATCCGTGGCAGGACGTCGACCTCGTCGAGCATTTGCCACAGAGCCACCCAGCGGCCCTACTCCCTCTGCTTAGCAAGCTTTCGTCTTGCGCCGCCGGTTTATTTATTTACTTATCTATTCCTCGGTCCCCTGACTCTCGTTTACTTCTCTCCCTCCCTCGTTCGCCCCTCTCCAGCGAGAAAGAGGGATACCGAAGGATAGAGAGCAGCGTCGATCGCTAAATATCAACAAGCAGTCTCGGGCAGAGGGGACTCGGATAATCGATATACCGACTAACGTCCCAGCAGACGACCTCGCGATTTCCTTAGATCGGCGATATACATTATACGTATCCCGTTCGACGGTATCGCAGATCTCGCGTCCGTTTAAAATAAACTGTTCTCTCTCGTCTACGTTGTACGTACGCACCGCCGACCTAGACAAATCGTAAATGACAACCTTCTCGAGCTGACATTTCGATTCCTCGACGACCCTGCGACAATACTGCCCGCCCTCCGCACCCCTTTCGCACGTGCCCAGAGAACACAGGTATGCCGCGCATCGACCAGCGGACTCGCTCCCTCGCTGCGACGAAAAAATGTTAGAGGAATCTCTACGCGATACCGCGGGGAAATTTGCCGGAAGACGAGGTCCCTGACATACCCAACGGTAGCTCAACCTTCTAAAAACGAATAACTTCGCGCGCGTCCGTTAAACTCTCCTCTTTCTCGTTCACTCCCGCATGCTTCTTTCCTACTCCCGCGATCGCTGAATCACCCTGTACACATAGCCCAGCAGCATTCCAACGGGCATTCTAATTTTAGCCTTGCTCGTCTCGTCTCCTTCTCCCGTGAACCCGCGCGCCTTGTAACGCTTCTGCTTCCTTCCCTCGAGGGTTGTCTCTCGCTCGCGCTAGGCTCGCGAGGTTATGTTTTTCCTTGCAGCCCGCCGAGTGCTGCCCTCTGCCGATGGTACGCGACACTTTATTACCTCCTTTCCCTCCGCTCGCATACGCCAGACGAAGCCGGGAAGGCAAACAAGCCGAGAAACGGAAAGAGACGGTAGGAGCAACGATCGTGTACCCCCCACCCCAACAAGACGCATCGAGCTTTTTGCCGGCTACCAAAAGGGACTACGCCTATTGGCGCAGGCGGCCAACACTTTTGCCCGTGAATGAGATGTTTTGCATTCGCAGACGGAGAGAAACGTGTCGCGCGCGGGCCGTGCGACTAAATTGGAACACGCCACCGGCCCGAGCCACCCCGTTCGAGAGAGACTAATAAAAGGGCCACGCGTGGAACGGCGTCGATTTCTCAGGCCCGTGAACAAATGTTCAGGCATCCTTTGCCGCGATCTTCTGTACACCTGATCCCCGTTTACTCGCGCAAGCACGTCCAATTTTATTCCGTCAGCGCCCAAAACGGAGGGAAAATTTACATCGGCGGGAAGCAACAGTCGTTCTTGAATATCGTATTGCGACTTTGTAGCGGCGTATGCTAGCTGCATTGCACCCATCGTAAAAATAACAATAACGTTTCTATTGTTTGTATTAACGTTGCTGTCATTGTTTCGATTCTACTGAGGGTGCGGACTTGCAAAGCCGTGCGGTTACCAGGGTGCAATGAAAAGTGCAAAGGAGTAAAGTGCGTGCTGTACAGAGCGAGAGCGCGCATACGTATATCCGTGGATGTCTAATGAAATTTATAGCCAATGCGGAAACTGATTCTGGGGTGCAGTAGAAGGGTTTGTACACGTGCAAAGGCAGAGGGGTTGTTACTGCGTAGTGCACGAACTTCTATTACGGAAAGAGGGGTCACGCGGCAAGGTAAACATCCTAGTACTAGATCGTATAGCTAATCAAAATTGCGACGCGGCAGCTCTTATTGACGGGAAACAATCTTGCGCACGTCGGTAACTATGTACATACATATGTATGTACGAGCACTACCGTTTGCGACTCGAAATGTCTCAAATATACAAATGTACATTTTAAGAGGCATCCCGTGTCATTCACCGAGTGGTTCAAACGTCACCCGCATTTGCCGTGCTTTTTTCCTTTCGAGTACCGTCGAGAGATAAGCGTAGCCCCGACAAAGATCAAACTACGTACTTACATATGTACGCCGCGATCAAGGCGGCCACGAACTGTTTGCTTTCACATCGTATCGTATAAACAAGCGCTTGATCCAAACATGTTTTTTCGGTCGCGGACCTCGATCCGTTGTTACGATGCTCTCTATCGATGAGCCGAGCGGAGCGGAATTTTTGCCATCACTCGAGGTTCACGTGTCTCGCGCGCGAACAGCTCGACCTCGCGACCGATTCTTGTCGCCCGATGCTATTCAGCATTCGCCATCGATTTGCTGCTTTTCGAAACGCGTTCAACACTGTCGTTCAGCGTTGCTTTTGGTCGCGTTATAATCACCTGTCGACGGCGCCAACGAAACACGTCAAACATTTGTTCGTATGCTTTCGAGTACACGAAAAATGTACATATGTAATTCCTAAAAGATCTCGACTGTTATTCAAATGAATTTCTGTTGCGAACAGAGAAACGTTCGCGTCACTGAACTCTTTCACTGGACCGCGGACTAGTATCGCGGATTCGAATCGGCCGAGGACAAATGCTCGGTGACATGTACTATCACCACGGGAATTTATATAAAGTTGCTTTCGACAGGCAACGTAAACAACTTTCGAAAAGCGTCTTGATTACGCCCGGCTGCTTTGAAATCGAGAGCTTGGGGCGAATTTATTTAAAATTCGAGTGAGCGTAAATTATTCATGCTTCGAGGCTGTCTGTTAGCCTCCTCTTCCTTCCATCTCTTTCTCGACATTCCGAAACCGTCGGCACCGTTCGTTCTTTCATGTATCCGACGCTCAATCTCGCCGTGAACATCGGGTGGGCCAAATTTTGTTTCTATATCGATGGAATTTTATTGAACGTCGTAGACACTCTTACGGCCAACGGGGAATAAAGTTTCGAAAGAAGATTTCACAAATTTCTCATGCCCGTGATTTCGTATACGGTGATACGTATTTCGTCGCACAGGATTAAGTCCACGAATTTTCCCGCGGGAACAAAAACATTCACAGTCGATCAACGGGAGCTTGTAAACTACGGCGAGTACGAACGAAGGATGTAAAACAATCCGACTGTCGTAAGAAAATAATTGACGATCTCGAGGAATGCGGTCACTGGGAAGACGTGCCTTTTGACTACAAAGTTGCCACACGCTACTTCGACGGGAGTAGTGTATATCGCGATCCGTGAGAACATTGTTTCAGAAGATTCTCAGATACTTTAGCAAAGAGAAAAGGCTAGCGGTTCGAGGGTTTCCTCGTTCGAGAGCGCCTCGAACGTATCGACGTATTTTCACGAATGATAAACAATGGGTCTCTCTCTATTCGGGCACGATTGCCTCCCGAGCGATAGTCCATTGTCACGATGATGAATTTCCTGAGTGTCACACTTCGCGAGATATTCGTCGAATCGTTGTAAACAGAAACAGGCGCCTCGTAAAAGTTTTCTCTTCGCGAGAACACTTGGATAGAAATTGCCCGCGCGACGCGTTACACTCGATCGCACCTTTCGCGGCCCGATTCGTTTCTATTTTCCTTTCTGTTTATGCACAATACAATACAAACGAGTCGTATATGCTTTCTTCTTACCTTGAATAATTTTTTAAGCCTCCGGTAGCCGCGATGTAATCGCGACACGTACTGCTTGTTGGAATCCAGTTTGAATTGTTAAAGCCACAGTTGCAGAAATAAAAATGAAGAACCAAAAAATCGAATAAACCAAAGAACTTTTTGCTAGTTAACTCTCGTGAATCCGGTATGTGTCGCGGCTGTTCGTAACAATTGTGATGCGAATTTCCGACAGCGTCTCGATTATGTTTCTCTCGGATCAGTCTCGGGTACATATACGTATGTATAGATATATATGCATGCGCGGGAACCGAAGAATGAAAAACACGTTCGTGGCCGTTGAGAGCCGTTCGCTTACTGAACTCTACGCTTGGCGTGTCCCGGCTGCTAACCCGCGCTTTCCCCCTACCACCGGACACTCGTTGGCGGCAAGCCGCCCCTCCACGTATCCCGTCCCCACCACAAGCGCTTCCACCCCAACAGAGAGGCCTGCATCCGGGAATAATGGAGGGGAGATCGAGGGGTAGCGGTCCCTCCACCTCCAGCGTCGACGGTAATCTTACCGCGGATCGTAAAGCACGCTTACCCCTGCGGTCAAGTGCGAAAATTGCAATGAAAGCATCGAGACACCTCCAATCTTTCTCTTCTCTTCGCTGCTCTTCTCTTTTTGTCCCTCTGGTATGACTGCTTTTCCTTTTTTCGATACCATGGGACGAAAAACCGAAGGCAACGGGACCGAGGATAATATAATTACTTGCGCTCGGGGTTCCGTTAAATACCTTGGGGGAAATATTTTCCAAATCACAGGGATTCGTATTACTGGCAAGTGGATTATCCTTCGCGGTAAAGAATAGCCTTAGAAAGGAACATTTTTGCCCTATTCATCTCCTGTGGCGTCGTACCAAGTTTGACGTCAATGTTGTTATCGAATTTCGATCGTCAACAATCAGCTAATTTCCAAACTGCAAATGCTGCGGGAAATTTGAAGCGAAGCTTCGCCGCCGCTGTTGCAATTGTTGCAAAAAAATGAAAGTGCGAAACGTCACATACTCGACAAGACAAAGCAGTTGAAAAATTGCATAAAAGAGAAACAGCCTGTGAGACGTTACACATTCCTGCGATAAGATTCCCGATAATGCTCATTTCCCTCGTCATTGAAACAAATGGCAAATTATCGAAGCGACAATGAACGAGATTGCCGATAGTCAACAGATACAATCCTTCTATTTAGTTAAAATCCGTGCACTATTGACGGTAAACACCGAAGATAGTTTGTCATTATAGTCAAGCGTTCGGTGCAACTTTAGGTGCGAATTTGACCGCCGCCAAAGGAGGGGAAAGAAAGGGTCGGTAGAGGGGCGACTTACAGACAGTCACTGGTGGGGATGACTGGGGAATCCACGGAGTACGCGTGCGCGGCGCTTCTGGTGGGATTACTCAACTGACGGCGCCAGTATTCTCATCCCCCTCCCTTTCCCGTCAAACTTCTGGCTCGTCGGTGCTTTTGCCTTGGGAGGGAGGGCATGGATCACACGCGCACACTGCCCCGTCTCTCTCTCTTGGTGTGTTTGTTTGTTTATAGTCGCGTTCTGGGAAATACCCGATGCGAGTAACGGACTCTTGTGCGCGCGGAGGCTTGCATTCCCATTCTGGCGTTGCATCCGGTCGGTTCTCCGCGACCATCCCGACGAATGCCTTCCTTATTATTCTTCTTTGCTCTGCCACTTAGCATTCTCCCTTCCCCGGTTACTTAAATGTGTGTCCTTTTAAAGTCTCCTTTAAGTTTATTCATCCACTCTCGAACGTGAAAGAATGGATTTCACGTTTCTCGTTAACTCGACCATTCTCTAAAGTGTAGTACCCGTGTCATCGCAATTTCGTGTATTATTTCTCGTGCTTCCTATTAGCCCACTGTCACTAATCGTCTGAAACGTGCAACTGTGCCGACCACGGTAAAACATAATTCTGTTCGGTATACATATGCCAAATTTATTCGGCAAGAAAACGACCTTTCAATGTTTTCCCTATCATATTTATTGATTATTGATCTATTGCTCGGTAGCAGTTTTGAAAACACCTAAATGATAACCTAATCACCGTACGCTCGATACAATCGAGCACGCAACGGCCCGATAATAATTTTATCGTACCACATTCTCTCGAAAAGTAGTTCACGCGTAATCTCAAGAATGCAGTACATCAGACACGACACACTCGACTGTACGTATGCGTATCTACAAATCGCACAACAAATATTGTACAATGGAATTGTGTAACGGTGTTGTGCGGCGCCGTGAGACTGAAAATCGAGACGCGTATCGTGCGATAAAAGCAATTATCAAATTGACAAACGCCGTTTTAGGGGAAATCGGCACATCGTCGCCGATGTTTGCCGAGTCTGTAAAAAATTAATTGCACTTACGAGAATACGAAATCAATCGCGCTGCAGGTACATATACATTGACGGAAATAACGCCGTTATTAATTCATACTCGGTTATTAATCCAGCGATGTTAAAAGTTTTCCCGTTCCTTTGAAATCCGTTTCGCGTACAATTCGGAGTCATGACAAATGGTAGTGCGCAACATTGACGACGGTCATTCGTTTTACAAATCTCGGCCCATTTGTTCACACCGCCGAAACTACGGATCCCGTGTCGGTGCACGGAAATGCGTGGTCGGGTGGAGTCTGACGACAGCACCGTTCGACACCGGCGATTAATATCGGCAGCTAGTCCATTTAACAATATTATTAACCGACGTTCAACCATTGATATCTTGTTTACACGTCCCGCGGCGTTGTCTTGCACACAAGATCGGCGACGACAGGAACGACAAAGACCAGCATACCAAGAATAGTTTCGTAGTTGTTGACTCTTCCGCGAATCAGCGGCATTATCGTTTCTTTAAATGAATAATTGCCTGCCGTTATATCGTTGCAGCGCGAGCCGTGCCACTATTCATCTATGCCTAGAAATATTTTCCTCGACGGTCGGACCTCGAGCCCATTTGCTCTCCTTCGTCATTTGAGTCATGCACCTGACCACCTTGAATAATTTCGTCGAATCCGGAGAAGCAACGATCGGCTCGCCTTGAGCCGTGCTCCTCGAGGAGTACACATTCGCCGCTCTTTTTGGGAAAATTTCTCCTTCCTCGCCCGATGCACCTATTCGAATCAATGCGACTGGCTGCAGGTAAACCTGACGGGACCATGCTTGACGTACGCGCAAAAAAATTCCATCGGGCGATTCCTCGACGCGGAGGATTTGTCGAGATCGTGTATGACTTAAGTAAACAAAGGGAACGCGAATGGGAAACGTAAGCTGGCTGGTGTGTCGTCTCGCACTCGAGCGTCTTGCGGAATAACTAAGAAAAAAGCCTTTTATCCCGATGGGAGCTTTCCACTGAATATGTCGGGCAGTCATCGAACTTGGAACGCTATTATCGTGATCGTTTGCTCCAGTGCCTCGTCGCAGAGTAAACAATGATTCGTCGCCAACCAACCGGCGGCAACGGCAGTACATACTGGCTACAGACGGCAAAATACACGTCGGAGAAACGGGAGAAGCCTCGTGACGTGTTGCCGCTGCTACATAATTAGCGCGCGAAAATAGATTTTTGCGAAACGAGCCGAGCTTCGCTCTGGTATGTCAATGGAAACAAATCCTTGTACCCCTTTTTCCCCCCTCCTGCTCCCTTTCTCTTTGTCGAGGCCTGGTAGCTTTGGCGAAGGCCGCCGAATACTGAAATATACACGTTGTTCGGAATTAAGTCGAATCATTGTTTGCCCGATCAACGATTCGGTATCGTGTCGCTTCTCGCAGAACCGTCCCAGCTTTCGAAATACATACACATCGTATGTGGCTTTTCTGCTTATGTTTTGTAGCATCGCGCAGAGACTCGATTTTGCGCCGAAAAAATTGACATCCAGGTTGTATTGATACAAGTGAGAGATTAACTTGCCGATCGATTAGCGCATATTAATGTACAGTGTTGTTGTATAATATTTAGCTTTGCCAGTTAATATGGCCGGTTATATTTATCACTGCTATCCCACGTGCACGTGCTGCGTATAAAGCAATAAAGAGGCACAATTGTGCAAACATAGAAATGTAATTGGAAAAGTTGCGGCACGTGCGCCCTTTTTTATGTAATGCAGGAAATTTGCATCGATTATCCGGCAGATCGTCGGGCATGTATCCTTTTGTCGTACTAATTTACCGTTCAACCCTGACATTTTTCAACGGGAATATTATAAATGAATCCTTTGAGGCAAATATGAAAGCGACGGAGGACGAACCGCCGCATCGTTATTGCACCGGTACTTTTCATCAGAGCTGGAAAAAACAATTTTCTTTTACGACGTCGTATTACAAAAACTCAACCCGGCTGTAACGATTTTAAAGCACCGCGCGGTCTTGCGTTTCCGACGACTGCGAGACAAGTAATTATAGAACGCAAATTGCAAATAGAGCGAGGTACAAGGAGATCGCGACTGCTTTATTCTTTCGCATAGAATGCGAATTCAAAAATAAATGGACAGTGTATCTTCTAGTAGGTATGTACATACCTACTATCTCGCGGTGCTAATGTTGGTGCCAGAAGACCACTGGAAAATCGGTCACGAGTGACTAATCGCTTGGGTATGGCCTCTGTTCGTGTTTCACTCGTTTCTTGCTAGAGAAATATCAAACTAGTCGCCGACGAGAAAAATGATGTAGTTCGTTACCTGTCGTGCAGGTACGGACAATTGAAACTCGACGACACCGACCGAAAAACAAACGGTATTTTCTCCTTGATCGTTACTTAAGCGCTTGAAATTTTATACGCTACTTTTTCCCACGGGCGAGAAAGGTAAATTAGCATGTATGTACATACATATACATTCCTTCTAAACATTCGTACCATGTCATTCAACGATAGCATTTCTTCGTTTCTCGCACATACACACAGATTAGATTGGCGTTGCTTATCGAGCAATTAATTAATTAATTAATATGATTAATCGTTTATTATATATGCATAGATGACTGTCACGCAAGTAATATAGTTGACGAGCGCTTAGCGAATAAACGACGCGTCGCACTTTTCTCAAACGTAAAGCAGGCTTCAGGTGAAGACCGTGCAAGGTGCACGGTGTCGCGTCATTCGACGCGAGTGTCATAATGACACACGATAAAACGATCGGTACGATAACCACCTCGCCTTTGTTGGATCGAACCCGTCGAAGGATAGAAAAACAGTCGGCGAAATAAATGGCCGACTAATTAATGAATGCTCGAGCCCCATGGCGTTCTCGCAAATAAAGGAGCGCCACCGGCGACGCCAATAAAACAATGATTTCAATCGTTCTAGATTCGAACGAGAAGGTGGATATTTTTGCAAGCTGGATAAGTAGTGTTTCAGAGAAATGTCAGAAATTTTTATGGAATTTCACTCCGGTGTTTACTTGCCACCGACCAGGCAGGGAACGAAGAGAGGTGCGAAGGGGAGTAGAAAAAAAAGGGACGGGGCAAAGTTCCGTGAGATCCATCCAGCATTTGCAATTGATAGGGCTGAGATCCGAGGTACTAGCAAGGGGTTGAAAAGTTTCCCTGTTCAAATAAAGAACTGGCGCCGCGCGTGCGGAAGAAGTGAAGGACATTAAGTAGCTACGTATTATAAACAGGTACATACTATGTCGCTGGCCATTACGATAGCCAAAACTCTGGAAATTACTCGAATGTCCTCGAATTACTCGCAAAGTTCTCCGTTTATGTGTTATTAATACCATTGTGTCGACAATACGGCAGGCACGACCGGCCTCTCAATGTTCCTCTCTATCTCTTGCAAAGTTACAGGGGCCGCAACGACAGGAAAGGGTGGTTACTTAGCAATATTTCAATTGAATACGGTGCTCCAGTTGGTGGCGAGTGGCGTGAACGTCGATTAATCGGGTTCTCGCCGCGGCGCGAGCAGGGCCGCGTTTTCTTGCCGCGATAAGCGAACGGTGTTCGTCCCGCCGTTATCAGCCAGCGATCGCGTGGCGAACGAGCAGACCTCAGCCCAGCACGGATCGACGTTCGTGGCGCGCGCACAATCACGTCAGATCTGATCGTCGGCAAACTGCAGAGCGATCGCCGATTGCAGAATCTAGCGCTTACGTGACTAATTAGTTGGGAATTCGAGCGAAATCACAGCCGCACTCGGTAGTGCGTTACGAAGGTGCACCGATAAAAGTCGACCCGCCGACGTTTTATCGATTACATTGTACATTGTACGCTGTACACGGCGGGGCGACGGGGAAAACGGGGAAAAAGCGAAGCCGGCGCGGAGAAGAAAGAGAGAGTGCACGCGAGCGGGCGAGTTCTATCTATGTATCGGAGCACCGGATAAATCGAGCACGCGCCCGTGACGGCATTAATTTATGAATTGACCCGTTCTGCCGGCGAGGGCGAGTTCAATTTTCATTTTTTCCGCCCGAAAATTGTATCTGCACGGTTAATTGGTGCGCCGTATTGCACCGGCTCGCAGAACCGTCTACCGAATCGCATCGTAACGAATGGTGTTTGACTTTCGGCGAGAATGGCAGAGGAGTTAAGGTTGCACCGCGAAGGTGCAAGTAAAGTCGTTTCGAAAATACGAATCGAGGGAGCAACGATTGGAGCAACTCAGAAGGGAAGAATTCTCGACGCGGATGCGGTGGATCAGCTGGTGAAGAGTCCGAGCGAAGGCAGGGACAAAAGTCAATAGACGAGTGCACGCGCGGAGCGGGTGGTAATTTTCCTACTGGTGGCGAAACCGAGGCAGCACATCTCGTCGCGCTCGCATGAATGGAAAAAACAAGGGAGGAGATTAATCGAGGAAAAACCGGATAGCCGACGTGCGGAAGAAATGCAATTAGAAAAAGAGAGCAGCAGGAAAACGTGGGAGAGAACAATGCGGATAAACTGAGTTGGTCACCGACGTACGACCGAGAAGCGGGGAATGGCACAGAAAGGGAGAGAGAAAGAGGGCGAGGGCGAGGGTGAGATAGGGAGCGGTAGAAGGAGAGAGATGAAAAAGAGAAGTGTATCGTGGTGACCGATAATGCGAAGCATGGCCGTCTGGCAATAAATAAAAAAGTATTTGTACCGTTTATCGGCTGTTTACGACGGCCTGGTCACTTACAGCAATATAGTAAATCGCGTAGGCCGCGTGAATCATTGGCGGTCGGGTCTTGGTCTCGGTCGATCTTCGAACCTCATTCACGAGGCAATGCTCGGCCGGGGGACGGGGGTGCCGTTTATGCCGATGGAATTTAAGAAATCACGCTCCATAATTAATACCCGGAGGCGGGAGCCCGAACTTCGGCCACGCGATGCTCCGATAAGGTGCACGTGAACGAGTAATGGGCGATTCGGCCAGAAATATATGTACATATGTATAACGTCTGCAAACCGTCTGACCGTGTTTCGTTGCTCCAAGCGAGATCGTCTCTATCTGGGCCGCCGGGGAACGAGGTTACCGCGGATCGCCCTCCGCGGATATTCGTCTCTTCATTTCTCCAACAACAGAAACGATTGACAAGGCGGGCGAGGTTTAGTCGTGCCGCGAGCAACCCGAGCACGTGCCCGCTTGCAAGCTCCGAATAATCGTCGGATCGTTGAAATTAATGTCGTTTCGCCGAGCATTATCTCGCTTATCGTCGTGGTTGCACGCGAAAGGAAAAGGCCGAAACCGATATCCGTCCGACGACGATCCATTAATCTTGCGTTTAGATGAAAATATGTCTGCTTATCAGCGGCCTAATCGTGCAGCGCGTATCGGCGCGTACATAAAGTCCTCGGGCAGGGAAAGATACTGTGCCCGTAACAATCTACTATGTTGTTCTTAATCGTGGAGCAAACAGCAATCCGTTTATGCGGTTGTTGCCGCGCTCGAGTAAACAGCCGGCCAGGAAAAAATGTACACGCGCGCAAAGTCCGTTTATAATGCAACCGGTCGTATCTGCGGCTCGTGGTCGATACAACGATCGCGATAAATAACGTTAAGAGCCGTGAATTGTCGTTGCATCGCCCTGTCGTCCCCGCACCATTCGTCGCCCTGTTCACGCGGTGTCGCCCGCGAATTAATCAATCCATTCTTCCCTAGAGTCACCTTAAACGCGGTCATGATAATGCACAGCATCGTCGCGACCTCTTACCGATCTCCTGTTACCCGATACTAATAATAGCATAATACGCGGCCTGATTATTTACGACACTATTGCACAACGAGTTCGGTGAGCGACTCGTGGTCGAGGCGCCACTGCATCTGGTTACTTTAGAAATTCGCGTGGATCTTTGGCTCCGTGAATTAATGCTGCGGATAAACATCGATGTATGCGTAAGTATTATCCGACAGTGCGCTTCGACGATTCCTGCCCAGTATTTTCAACGAGATCGTGGCGTTTTCTATATAGTGAAAGGGCGAAAGGCAACGAAGAAAAAGAACGCAATAAGGTACGAAGCTGGTCGTGATCGCCCTTTCGATTGTTGGATCGTGTTTACTGTTTGCTTGCCAAGCGAATTTTGGTCAAGTTATAGCGAGCCAGATAATCGGGGCTCCTGTCGCCAGATCTTTCTACGTGACAGTTTTTATTTGCATGGATTGTTAATGCGATCGAGATTGGAACGATTCGAAAACGAAGCGTGCATTACCTTTATCTGAAGAGTAATTGCACGGAGATGCAAATGTCTCGCTAATAAGCAAATACTAGAACTAATTTGGAATGCACCTGTGGAAAATGATTGATGGTTTTCGGAACAAGAGTGACTTCATCTTTTCCGCGATGATTAGTGAAGCACTGGTTCTATATTTACTTATGAATCTATTCTAACAGTCTAATGATTATGTTAACTGGTTACATGTTTCGCTCTTCTACTTTGAATACTCGTATTTCATTCAAACGCAACTCAGACATCGGCAGACAAAGAGGCGTACTTTAGAATTACAAAATAAAATGACGAGAATATTTTCATCCCCGCGTTCCATTGGAGAACACGCCCGCTGCAATATTCCGTGGGCGCATTTTCCAAATGTGAAATTCCCCAAGAGCCAACGCAGCGTGTCAACATGGTAATTTATTGTTCCAAGGGTGGAATCTTTGATCGATCGTGGGTGGCCGCCTATTCTTTGGGTCGACTTCCGCTGCAGCCTACGGTCCGCGGACAGAAACGGACAGGTACACGGTTAGAGGAGTTCGTGTAGGTGTGCCGCATACACGCGGTGACCTGATTTGTATTCGCTGACGAAACGTCGTTTGCTAACTCGATGAAAACCCACATCTTCCGAGTTCCGTCGATTCCGTTGCTCACGCTTTGAATGCGAAAGCGACCGAATTGTCTTAACGCGGACAAAGGAACGTGTAATTTCCCTCCAAGTTCGAACTTCAAGTGCACGAAACGGGCGCATCGGGGGAAAAAGCAGGAACACCAGCTGCTCCACTTGAGGCCACGCCACGGGGTTCAAGCAGCGCTGCGCAAAAATTGCGCATCAAAGTCGCACGTCGAGGTAACTATCGGTTACCTTTCGACAGAAGCGCTTGCAGAATCTGTGCATTATAATCCTTCAGAAAGGATCCAACACGGAGGAATCGTTTCGCTTTTTCGTCTTAATTCACCTCGACGCTCCCGTGCAGAAATGTTTTTCGCCCGCGTTCAACGGTTTTCCATGCGCAGCTCGAAATAAAAGTCACGAAGTGTACCGAGAAATCCTTACGATAAAGCAGGTCGTGTGTTTGTTTGCCCCGACGATGACGGCACGGTCGCTGGATCCGAGAAGCTTAAATTTGCACGTCGCCGTACTCGATGCGCAACGTCGAAAAACGAAAATATTTTTTCTTTCCCGCCAAGTCCAGCCTGTTTTCCTTTGCGCCACGTTGTTGCACGTGCGCCTACGTGTTTCGTGCGTCATCGAGAAATCGGCGAACGCGACACAAAAGCGCAACGCGCGGCTACGTCACGTAGATTAATAAGCGACCGAAGCACCTGCGAAACTGATTAGCGATCGGAGCACGAACCGCCGGATGGCCGTGGCACGACGGGGACCGTTATCAGGCTGTCGGTGCCGTAATCGTTAATTCTTTTCAACGTAAACACTTGAAGTCGGAAGGCTACGATGTTTCGGAAAAATTCGGAGATGCCCAAGTCAAAGGGTATCGGTCACTGGTCGATCGCGAATCTTCTCCGCTGTCACCGCTTCGTTTGTGCTGGCCAATTAGCGGTCCGCGGACGGAACTGTTGCGGTTCTACATATTTTGGAAATTTGTTAACCGACGCAGTGATAACGTTCCGCAAATATAGAGTTGAAGATCTGGAATCATCAAGGGCGGCTATAAATTTGGATCAATTTATCGTTAATGCATAATGTGGCACGCATATCGTCCGCAGGCTTTCCAACCAAACATTTTTATTTTCAATCTCGCATTATGTATAGCTTTCGAGAAAATTGCAAGGCCTAAAGGAAGTCCAGCTCGGGCTGCATGGAAACGAATCTCGGGTCGATTTTCAATTGTCGCACAGAAGAGAACTTGGGCGCGTACGCGCTACGCTGCTAAGGATACCGCTCGTAAAGGCAGTCATAAAAGGCGGCTATAAATGAAGCGACTCGACACACAAATATTAATAGCGTAGATTAGTTAAAGGAAAAATAGGAACACGTGTTTACATACACAAATCGCATTTACGACGCACGCTCGTATTCGCGGATTCTACTGACGTAATGGTTGCGATCGTGCGCCCGACCATCTGAAAAATATTTGCGCTTCCACGACGCTCAAACTTGCTCGTCGACGAGCCGAGCGTTCGTTAGCATTTTGAGAATATCGTTCTCTTCTTTCCGCTCTTTGCCTGAACTCAATGTCACACGGGACCGCAGTTTTTGAACGAGACGACGGAAAACAACTACAATAATTGGATGCCCGGACGACAAACCAATATTTACCGCGGCGCCTGCAAAAACATGTAATTACAGTGATACCGCGCAATTGCGCGCAGAGATTGCATAATCGTCGCGGCAAGAAAAACCATACGCGAGGGGCTGGCCGCGAAAACCATAATTGCCGAAACCGACCCGATATCAATCTGTCGATACTTCTGCGATCCTGGGCGAAATCTGCCGCCACGATTAAAGAGTCGCGGAAAAACCGTCCAGGTGGAGACGCGATGAAACAGAGAGCATATGGTCGATAAGCAGCTCGTTTTAACGGGGATCGTTCGTTTTATTTGCCGGCTGATTGTGCGAACCAACGAAACGAGAGATTCGGCTCCGGCGCGGCGCGATGAATTCTTAAACGAGGCCGAAAGAAAATTTATTTTTAACGAGGTCGGGTGGAAAAAGGCGCGCGAGACGAGCGCGTGGTTTTTATTCGCGCCGGATCGGCGTCGCTCGCGAAAACAGCCGCGCGAAGCAAAATATCGGCTGGCCGCCGGGACCTGGCAGAAAAATACGATTTTGCACCGCAATAACGCCAATAAATGCAATGCTTGTTTTGCACGACGACGGTTCAAGGTGGCACGCGCATTGTAACGCGACGCAGTAATGACAGCGACTTGAATCGCGGGGTCGACGGGCGTTGCGTGAGAAAGGGTTGCGCTTCCTTTTCGAACTATATATATGTAATTGACAGATGGCACAATTACTTGGAGTAACGCTGCTTTTTTTAAATCGCTTGTCAAATATGGATATCGATCCCGATAAAGCTACAGCAGAGAGCTACATTTCAGAGAGCTGGAGTGTTAAATAAAATTCAACAGCGGCGATCCTCCTGTTACCGAATGTGAATGGGACCAGGGAAATTGGCCGACTAATTTCCACGATTCACCGATCTGATATTTAAAAGTACATATCAGCGTTTCGTAAATGCCCACCCCTTTGATCCTTTCTTTCCGAGTACGGTGTGACGGCCGGTTTTTCGTCGATCCACTTTCGTCATTTCGGGGATTTGTCCATGGAAATGGACAGGTCGTGCAAGCAAAGGATGGCGACGATCGGACGAAGAGTATCGTTAAAGCCTTCGGGCGCGTAAATATTTTGAACGACCGCGAGGTAAATACCTCGATTAAGAAAGGAACGAAGGCGAAACCAGCTCCTACGCTCTTATCTCTCGTTTAACGGGCGGATCGGCGATCCGTTGTCGATTGCCGGCGAAATTCGGCTCGGAAAGTTTCGTCGCGAACGAAAACAAGATTATGCCGCGAATGCGATTCCGCGAGCGGGCGAATGAAAATATGTATCACGTGCTGGATGGCCTAACAATAATCTAAAGGGAGATTGTCGAAGAATAAGCGATGGACCATGAAAAAGTATCTCTGCTGACCGACCTTTGCATCTTCTCCGCGACCGCGCTTCGAGAGAAAGCTATCTGCCAACGCGGATTCGCGGCGTGACACTTTTCCGAAAATTTTGCAAAGCAAGCGTGCAGTAGTTGCTTAAGAAAATGACGCGACAGCGATGGCCTTCAGTTGAAAACGAGCACCGAGAGAAATTCTTTTGCGCGCGATATGTTGACGAACAATAACACGAGGCTCGTGGTATGTTCATTTCCTTGTTCGTTTCCCAATGTTTGTCGCGTACTTGTCGTATTTACGAATTCGTCTGAGGTTATTTTTAACCGGGTCGCGCTTAGCAGTAATCAAAATTAATTTATATCACGTACGATGATTCTGCAATCGCTGTGCGTACATTTCCTTTGCAACAAAAGGAGCCGCGCGATGCTTGAAAATTACGCAAGGTGGAATGCGAAAAAAGGAAAGCCGGTCGCCATCGTTTCGTTGCAGGGGTAACGCGGCGTGCCCTCTGCATACCGGCGAAATTTCGACTCGTTTCTAACGTTATATTATGCCGTAAAGTGCGGTCTGCATTATGCGCACGCACAGGACGTGCATGCAAGCTGGCGCGGGTGAGAAAGGATCGTAATGACAACCGTGAACAATGCCCCCGGAAAGTCTGGGAGCGGGACGCCGATCGGGACGAGGGAAATTCCGTGCAATTCGTATTTTCGCGACGACGAACCGCGGTCAATGGAATTCACGCGGCGACCCGACGACCCCGAAGTGCACTGCGGAAAAAAGAATCATAGACAATGCAAGTGCCAAATATAAATAGCGAACGACGCAATTTTCATTCGCAGTCGATCGCGTTTCGAGGCAGCCTCCCGATTTTGTCTGTCTATTAAAACCGTGTATGTTTATAATCATCGTGAGTTCGACGCGGATGTTGTAATCGTGAACCTTCTGGCATCCGGAAGAAAATATTTACGTTGGAGGCGACATCGACAGAACGAAACGATAAGGACTCACGGCGAGCACGCGCACGATCGTGCAATACCGAAATGAAATCCGCAGTTGTTCGATAACGCCGCTTAATTTACGACAATCACCGGGATCGCGTCGCGCCGCGTCGGGTCGCTTAACCCCGTGTATGCCCAGCGACAGGCAGACACAGAAACATGCGACGTTTACACGCGAGAACGGACGGTAGCGCCAAATGTTTCTGTTTCGTAATCCTCGGCGACCAGACTGGAAGCCTGTCAAAACGTAATATCGGATTTCCGCGTAACATTTTCCATTAGCCCTGCGACACCAAGTATGTACATAGCGGGTACGCGGGGTCCAGCAGCCGGGATGTCTAGGTTATCGTGGAGAACAGTTTGGTACCGGGCTAAACCTTGACGACTCCGACGGCGCTTGTTAAACGTCGTCAAAGGGAATTCGATGCTACTCGCATTATGCAGCGGAGTGGCTATACATACGAGGAAGTCGTCTGAGAGTTCGCGAATTTTTACCTAAGTCGCAGGTGGATTATTCTCATGGCCATGCACTATAGTATAGTGTTCCGGTACCATCGCCTCGCATCGACAGAAGCCTGCTATCCGAATATCAGTCGCGTAGCGCAATACACCTACGTCCTGCATCATCGGAACAATTAACAATCGCCACGCGGTATCGTTCCTCTGGTAACAACTGCACCGTAATGCCTCGTCAGAGGCGAGCGGAGATTGTTCGCGCCTCAGCTTTCCCTGGAAGCGGCCAGCAATTGTCCGTTGCTCTCTGCGGCGGGCATTATTGGATTCCGGAAGAAGATCGCCGAGAATAATTCGCCGGCACTCGTCTGTGTTTCGCGGTTAATGCATTCGCCGTGACGAGCATCCATCATTTCTAGCTTTCTGCTACTTTGCGGAGCAATTAATCACGCGTCCATTGTACTCCGCTCCCACGTCCCGCGGCCACCGCCGCCGTCGGGATTCTGATAACGCGTTATCGTAATCCAAGGGTGAGTCCGCGTCGAACGCGCCCACGCATAAATACACGTCGATAGTATCACGGAAGTTCACTTGCCGCGATCGATCGACCTTTCGTTCCTGGAAATTGTTCGCTCTCTCTAGCGACCGCCCCCTATAAATTTATTTCGATGCGAAACTCGCGACGGCCCCCTATTGCTCGGGCTAAACGGCCGTCGGATAACGGACACTCGAGGAGGCGCGTGTATATCGCGAACCTTCGCCACGGCTCGGGACGCTGAAGCTTTTTCGCCGTCGTCGATCGCGCACGCTCGAATGATTCAGCCTCGGAATTCTGCCTCGTCGATAGGAGGGATTGGTCACTATTTAGGAGCAGCGTGATACACGACAGCTCGGGACAATGATCTCCTCGGGACTGCCACGCCACGCCTCGGCCTGGAGAACTTTACTTCTCCGGCCGGACTCCTTTTTCCCCGGGAACGGTTGAGTGCTCTGGTGCGAAATTTCGTGATACGAGCGTGTATGCGCCACTTACGGTGGTGGTACTTCCATCGCGAGGGAATTACTGCCGCGATAGAACCGCTTTTATTGGTACGACCGGCGAACGAACAATTTATCCTCGATTCGTGTCCCGTTTCGCTGGGCGACGAAGGAAACGCGTGGCGCATCGACAGATTTAGTTAAACTTAGACGCGTGGGGAAGTCCCCCGGCAGCGGGGAATTGTTCCCTTAATTATCCTCCATGGGGAAGGCGGCGGCGCGGAGGGCGGCCGAGACGCGTTGACTCTATTAAAAGCTGGCGCAGCGACGAAAATTAATCCTAATGCACGAAAACAGCGGCTGCCCGACTATATTTAGTTTGTCAGATGGACGCGGATGGAAATAGAACAAAAGCGAACCGCTTTGTCATCCTCGAGTGCACGGCGCGTGATCGCGTCCAACCAAGGGGACGTGCCGTACAATAAAGTCGAACCGCTGTAAAATAGACGCCGTGATGAGTGGCCGACGAGGGCGTGCAACTTTTTTCTCTCCTCCGGCCCCATCCGAACCACGCTGAATTATTTCTGAGAGCGATTTTTCCTCCTCGCGGGAGTTTCGTTACGTTCGCGATTGAAATAGACCCCGTCGCCGTACGAATCGCGCTCGATCAAACGGTGAAGGGCGATCGAGGATGATGCCGCAATTGTGTGCCTACGAAACGACTGGCAGAGAATTATCAGGAAGCTTTCGCGAAGCCGGTTGCGAGAAAGTAAGGAACGCAATACGGAAACGGACATCCATGGGAGAACCAGTTCGATAAGTCGAGTAACAAACGTTCGTTCTTTCGCTTGTTTTCTGGTATCGCGTAGCGGTGGCCCGTGTTCCCCGGTTTTACAGCAATGCCTGGCGTAAATTACGAACGCTTTATGCGAGTGACTAGGCGCGGGCACACGTGTGGTCAAACACCGGGGTTGACGGTCGAACGACGAGGGGGTGGAGAACACTTTCCGGCGCGTATTCACGACGTTTACTCGACGCAAACGTTCGATGGCCCCGGCCAAACCTACGAATCGTTCCTACACCGTTCAGGCATGCTCGTCCTATGAATTTAGGGTGCCGCGTCACGGTGTACCATGAATTATGCATTCGTTCCACGAGGAAAAGTGAACAGGAAATGTGGAACGATGTTGCGAATGGTATTTGTTTATCGGCAGCGGTTGAGACACTTTTTTCCTCGTTCATGCGGAAGGTACACAAAATTGCCGGGCGCCTGCCTGGTCGATCGATTTAATTTCGCCGAGTACACACGCTACAATGTTACTTTGCTTGCATTAATCAGCTATGGAAAATTACTTCAAGGATGCCCGTTATAGCCCGATCGAATCGTTTGTCGAAAGGATTTCTGTAAAAAAGCTTACACACACATCGACGTTTATGGATTCAAGTACGCTTCCCAAGTTTCGCGTAATAGCAGTTACATAATTCTCTCGTTCGACGCATTTTTCTATGCTCGAATTATCATATGCTTCAGTGTGCTTCAAACGACGTCGTTTAACCGAGGCAACCGAGACTTCGGTTGCTACGTTGGCAAGATATCGATACACGTTCGATGAGTTGGCCGTCCAGATGTTAGGCAAATTTGCGTCACAGAAGATTTTCGCGTAGTAACTCGAACGTCAGCGCTGCAGAGAGCTCCGAAACTCAGCTGATAACACACCTGCGCCCGATCACACCTGCGCAACCTTGCGACTATCTTATAATTTCCAAATAAACGCGCGCATGTGTAAACGACTATCGTAAGAGTACCTAATCAAGATGAACGAAAATGAACGATTACCGCGTAACATTACTCTCGAGCTGTTGACAACCTTCTATGCCGGATGACGCGTGGGAAATAATTGTCCACCGTGTTTACCCAAAGGACGAGCTGCTGAATGCTGCTGGAAAAATAGACGCTAACGATCCGTGTCTAAAAATAATACCAATCAGGCATTTAAGCTATTATTCTATTAAATAATCAAGCATCCTATCGGCCTTGCCGACAACCGATCGATCGATAAGGAATTTTTTCTAGTATCGGATATTCATGAATCGCCACGACAAATGTTTGCCCCGTGAAAAAGCAATTCATCGTCGCAGTTATCGCCCGCCGTTACATAATCTGCCATCTAAGTGTCGCCCTGAAAACTCGCCCCCGCGTAACTCCGTTGCCAGAGGTTTTCTTCCGATCGCCAGAACGATTAACGCCCTATCGGTGTCTTCGACATAATCGTCGATCGATCAACGATATCGCGCGAGCCACAGTTTACCGTGTCGGGCAACTCGAATCTCCCCGTTTCCAAATCGCACGAATTCGTTCACCCACGCCTTTCTGCATCGCCTGTAACTTTACTTCGCTCCAAGAATTCGGGGCTCAATGTCGCGTTCAAATTCATCTCCCCCGTTGAATGGTACACATCGAGGCACCGACGCGACGTTGCAATGAAATTCTAACGACCGTTCCGCTCGGGACACAATTTGCCGTGGGCCCCGCGCAAATTCATAGCCGGCACGATACGCTTCTAACGACTACCGCCTCGTTCACCTTCAACGACAGCGATCGTCGTAATTGCCAGCCGGACGGTGTGCTCGATCGACGATTATTATCGCGGGGAAATTAAGTGGCGCCTAATAAAATCCGCGGCCGGTTGCCACCGGGGACCGCCGCTTGTTTTGCGTTTCGTTCCACCGCGGGACAACATGCACGCGGCCGTTTAATTGGCAAATACATAAAGCGACGCGGTAATGACCGCGAATCGATCAGGCTCGAATCACGCGGCTCCCCGTCACGGGACCGAAACTCGAGAATGGACCACGGCTGCATCTATATTTGCCGGGCCGTGTGTGCCGATGACCGATGAATTGTTCGTTCGCAGAATAAACGCGTCGTGCTTACGTACATACATACGTCGTAGCGTCACGCGGCGAACCGTCACGCGAAGAAAACGACACGAGGCTGATTTTCCGGCCAGGTTGTACGCGCATCGCTAACCGATGGATTGGTGCCAACGACGAAACGGCGAAAAGAGACCTTGCGGGGATCATCTTCGTTTCGCGATAGCTCGCGACGCCTCGTATTATCTTGCGAATCGATCGAACGAGCTGATGACCGTTTGTGCGAATTTTGCGGCACGGTATGGGTAATATTTGTACGGTGATAGTACACAGTTCGATCGTGCCGTGGAAATAGATGAAGCCGGGCGGAATTGTCGAGCGATCAAGTGGCATTGGATTTTCGTTCAAGAGTAAACAAGCGGGCCGGGTCTAATTGTAATTCTAACGCGCAAGGGGGGTTGGGTGAGCTGATACGTTCGTATTTCAGGTGCCTTGGCAGACGGTGTTCCATTTGAAAGACGGCGTATCAAATAAATAAGCGCATAAATGGTAATGAGTTTAGGAGCTTAACGCACTCCATTGTTTACCGCTGCACTGACGTTGCGACTATTAGCGCAATCACGCGCCGTGCACGACCGAATTAACTCCGCTCTACAAGTTAAAGGTTAACTCGGCAAAGAAGTCTAACAATGGGTCGTCGAAGTCTCGCGGAACCGCGTCTGTGGAAAATAAACTTCTAATCGATTCTAATCGAATTGGAAGCCTGTATGTATATCGGCGATTGGCGGTACGCGAGCAACGAGATCTCTCGGTAAAACGATGAATTTTGGCTAAACGTTGGACGGGCGGTCCCGTTAGTCAACGCCTGAAATAAAATACGAAGTTAAATCATGCTTCTAATTTCCGCGGCCAAATAAATGGAAACTTTCGGGCGGACTGCGCACCGCGAATGTTTCTCATTGTTTCGTACGTTACGGTTACACGTGATCGTTGCGTCACTGACGCAGCATCACGCGAAGAAAAGTCACGCGTCATTCGTTCGCCGATGTACATTAGTAACTGGGCCAATTGCCAACGCCGGCAAAGATACGTAAGTACAGCGTATCTGCGCCCCTTGGCTGCGTCGCGCCAAGGAACGCGGACAAACGAGGAAAACGTCCGAAGAGGGTAATAAAGGGGAATCAATTGTCCGTTTCGTAGTCGGGTCCTTCGACGAGTCCAGGAATTTCTATAAATGATCCCCGGATTATACGGAGTGCTTCTTAAAATTTTCTCTTCCCCGGAAAATGACGGAGAGCCCTTGCAACTTACCGAAATCAGTCTTCTGGTTGTCCTCAGAAAATGCGACGTTACGCTTCGTTGCCTCCTGCAGGACATTGTCCAGGATATTGCGCGCACTTTGCCCGTCGACCCTCGATCTTCCCCCGGGGGTCGCTATTTCGACTGGCGTTCGTTTTTCGTGCCCGCGCAATTATTTCGGAGCACGCGAGCCTGCGAGTAATTCATTTTCCCCGTCGGGGGTCGGCCAGCTCGTTACTTCGACGAACGACGCGACGCCTCGCCGCGAAATTGTTTAAAAATCGTCAGAAATACAGAACCCCGAGGATACGGCACCGGCAGCGCTTAAACTGGCGACCGCCCAACGTACAGTTTACACAGTTGAGAAAACTCCGTGACACGGTGACAAATTATACGAACGCGGGGGGCAATCGGCGACCCGGCGGCCGTGAAGATTTGCCAAACATCGTTTCCGCGATCGCGTCAGGAAGGAACGAGACTGAAGCCGTCTCGCAAAGCTCGTGAATTAAATACACGCGCGACATTTCAACGGGAGTTGAAGTCTACGTAGTTGGGTCTACGTCACGGAGCATGTCGTCAGCATTTCGGGGATCATAAACGTCACGCGTCTCCATTCTCTCCCTTTTATCGTGGCTCGTAATTCTCAGGTGATCCGATGCGCGTCGTGGAACTGTCCCCTCTGGATAGAGGAGCATGACACGTGTCACGAAGCTCCCGTGGCGAAACGACGTTCAACGACTGATGGGAAATAATTAACAACTAACCAATGGCGCGCAACGGTCGTCGATTCTCGATCTCGCGCGACAGCAAGAAGCTCGGCCGGAAAAGCGAAACGATAGAATAGAAGAAAAAGGAGGAAGAAAAACCAGCTCGAGGAATGTTTACGAGCGTGCGATACGGCACTCGTAGGCGAACGAACTGCAGCTATGACGGTGCATCGATGTCGTGTAAGCGCCCCGTTCTTCGCCCACGCAGCGTCGCCGTCGTCTCGCCTTATTGTGTCGATCGTTTCGACGCGATTCGTGACGACACCGATCGTCATGGAACGCCTGTGACGGCTGCGAGTGCGTCAGCATCCACGGATACGCCCGTGAAAATTATCATCGCCACCGAACGCGAATCTTTGATGGACCCGTGGGCGGATGCGTCCGATTACAACGCTGTACGCCGTTCACCAGCGATACCGTCGACGTATCTTTCCGCCAATTTCGCCGGGAATTCCATCCGAGCTTCGATTCGTCCCTGGGTCGAGCCAATTTTCGGACACGCTCGGTTCGAGGTTGCTCGATCGCTGGTGCCTGGCACGAGAAGAACGAGATTGTTTACCGGTCTACTGCAACTAAATCTGCAACGCAGAATCGTCCTCCGTTTCGCGGCGTCGACGAATCGAACGGCGCGCGGAAAACGCGGGAGGAGGAGCGGAATTTCGATGCGTGCCAAGCTTACGGAGTTACGGCGAGAGCACCGTGCAAGTAACTGGCTGCACGAAGAGCGCGAATTGCCCGTGAAAATTCTTATCGCTCGAAAGTACGTGCGTACCTGTGTCGGTACTTCACCGCCACGGAGATACGATTTCCGTGACAATGGAACGCGAAAGAGGCCCGATGACGTAGCTGGCTGCTTGATAAATAGAACGTCGACTAGCGACGCGCAAATGAATTTCGTTTAATATTTATTCACCGCGACAGAGGATGTGCGTGGTCGTTGACGACCTCCGGAGAAGTTGCCAGGCGGTCAGGAACGCGAGGAACGCACTTCGTTATCGTAGAACTACGTGGCCGAAGCTTTTCGCTGTACCGAGCACTCGGTAAGAAGCGACAACCACCATTTCGCTTCGCTATTCAATTAAAATCTTTAGCGCGACGCGGAACGCCAAGGCCCGAGACAATCGCACCATATGGTATCGACCAAACGCCACTCTGGCCGCGTTATCGCGAGGATCAACGGTGATGGACAACGTCTGGGCGCTTTTTCAACCCCTAACGAACGCTCGGTTTCAATCAAGAAACTTTTAATCGCCGCAGCATTTGACTCGTACGTCGAGATAGAAGCGAGAGGAAAGCTCGCACGCCGAGGGTATTATCGCGAAGATAGATGTTGAGGGACAGTGTCTGGTCGTTTTTCAGCACGCACAATTGGTTCCGTACGGCGAATTGTCGGCGACAGGTGTTGCGTGCGAATAACCGTGGCAAGGGTGGCGATGTCGCGGTGGGAACGACCGGATCCAACGAGACGGCGACTCGGTTTAATCAACATTCTGCATTATCCACAGGAGGAGCGCGCGTTTAATGCGGCCTGAAATTACCACGCTGCGCTGGGCGAGCTTCGATTCTTTGCCGAGTGCAACAAAGTCGACAGACTTTGTTGCACTCGGGATTAATTAGCAATTTCGCGCTACCGGCTGCCAAAAGGCGCCTGCCATGTTGCGGTACACAACTGGCGGGTAAGGTATATCCTTGGTGGCCATGAGTTACCGTTTGGACGTTTCCCCGAGTTCTTTCGCGGCCTCTCTATATACCTGCGACGTGATTGAATTTTATTGTTGGTCACGATCGACCGAGCCCGACACGGATCGAGACAGAATGCACGGGCGCAGGGAGCGCGCGAAAAATAGCCACGGCGCGAACGAGCCCGCGCTCTCCGCTCGAGAAAGGCCGCGATTCCGCGGCGCAGGAATGCGCCGAGAGATTCTGTGTCACCGTGCAGGAATGCAGCTGCGCTCAGACGAAGGATAAAGAGATAAGCGAGGCTGGAGGGACTGTTTCAGAGACACTGTCTTGCACGCGTGTTGATCAGCTGTGGCGTAAGTGTTCCTTAATTAATCACGACGGTTGGGGACCGGTGATACGCGTTCCTGACGAATCGGTCTGTAGGAAATTTAACGAACCGCTTCCACGTTTCGTCCTCCCTTCATCTGTCGGGGCACTATCTCCGTCGGAGTCGTTTCTCTTCGCGACAAAGTTCGGCAGAGCTTTAACGAATAACAGGGAGTCTAGATGCCCCCTTATGGTTTCGGTATCTCCTTCGAGAGGACACGTTGACGGGAGCTAGCAGTATTATCAAATTTTATTGCTACATTTCTTGCAAGGGCTGCATCGATTTAAGTCGCCGGCTGGGACAGAATCTATTGCGAGTAGTGTGAAATTAGATGCTCGTCCAGGACTTATGCATGCCTCGCCCCTTTTCACCGTGGCGAACGGCGCGCGGCGTCGCGTCGCGTCGTCCTTTCACATAGCTGGCATCGGCTGCCGAACGGCGTGAGTGTACAGAGAGCGGCCGCTATATTTACCTTCGGAAAAGTCGCTTTGCCAAGTCGAGTAAGGTGTCGCGAGTATAGTGGCCGGTGCACCGAGGGCGCCGGATAAATCCGGTTCGACGCCAAAAGACGACACGGCATAAACATAGACGAGACAAACGGCGAAAAGCGTTGCTCACACAGGCCCCAATGACCGACATCGCGATGCGTCCAGGTGAGGCGACGCAATTCGAGGGGAATAAACGCGAGACACTCGAGTGACGATGCCCGATTCGTTTCTCGGGCACTAATAAACGCCAACGACGTTAACCTTCGAGGTGAAATCTTCGCCGTGAGAAAGAGAAACCGAGCGCCGAGGCAAAGTGGATGCTAGCCATCATCTTCGTGCCAATGCGCTGCAGCGTTACCTTTTGGGTCCATTTAATTTTAATGTGCACCGTGTAATCCTGGGCTTTAGCATTGAACATTCAATATCAAGTAGATCTATATGTCGCTGTACAACTATTTTCGGGCTGGTCTAATTCGAGACTGCATCGGACACTGGTCTCCTTTTGGGCGGCCAAGCCGACCGAGCTGGAGCATTTTGCAACTGGGACACGGATATTTTTCTATTCCGGTCGGTTCGTGTGAATGGGACTTAACGTGCTCGTCGACCCGTCAACCGGGGGGGGGGGAGGGGTAAAGATAGTATCACTGGTACATCTCTCGAGATAGTCTCGCGGTGCTACGAGAGTTAGGTTGGTTATTTCCGTCGTCTCTTACGGGGTTCACGACCTACGGCTTGAACGCTGCGTCCTGACGTAATACGCTCCGCCAGGTGAGCATCGGACGTGGAAAAACCCTGGCAAACCCGTCCGGATACGATCAACTCGACTGTCCAGTCCCGCAGCGAAGAGCCCGAGACTTCGGAACGATTTAACGAATACCTATCTATTCTTACGAAATTGTCCTAGGTCGCTTTGCGAAAAAATACACATCCTCTGTTATTCCAAAGAAGCTCGAACACGTGCCCAGTCAAGATAATAATTAATACGTTCCATCCGACGCCGAGATGATTCTTATTGTCTGAGAATTTCTCCGCAGGCGATAGTTAGCGGCGTCAGGATCCTTGCTCTGACGTACGTAGCATAACAATCGTCGTACGTAATCCTAGTCCACGCGTGTGACCTGGAGAACGTTACGACGCAACAGGCATCCGAGCGTTTTTCCTGCTGGTACGCTCGAGTAAACATACCGCCGAGGATTCTCGATTCGCTAGGTGGAATTTATCTGGATACCTGTTGAACGCGCAAGATGGATCGTTCAGCGCCTTCCCGACTTTCCCCCGGCTTCCCAGGTAATTATCCGTCGCGAACGTCGCTGCCGCGTTGTCAAACCATCCCGCGGCTTCTGTCGCTCGCGAAACTGCGAACGGTATTCGCGATCAGCGCGTGCCTCGCCTCGACTCATCGATCCGCCACTCTTTTTCGCGCGGTTACGTGTCGCCTCGATTCGAAACGGGGACACCAGCACCGTCGTCCTTCCATCCGCATTATCGGCGATGTATCTCAGATTCGAAGGCTCGTCGAAGATGGATCGTCTGCGCGGCCTCTGGACTCGGGGATGTGCACGGGCGTTATTCGGAGCGGTCGTTAATCCTCTAGGGGGTCAGGTTTTAAGCGATTATATCTGCTAACCGGGCTCTAGTAGCTACAACTATACCTGTATAGATAAGGGGCGTCTTCTGGCAACGGGACGATAGACATCGACGAGAGCCGTGCTTAGGACAGAAGGGAAATTGGTAACGTAGGAGCGAGGCTGCGATTGTTCGAGGGCACGATGATCGATAGGCCCCGGTTTATGAGTTAATTACGTCCATGGTGAAATAATTGCTCGTTCGAATTTTCGTCGTGAAGTTTCACTGCTGCGTGAACGTCGGGGGCTGATATGCGGCCTTGGAAATTCCTCCGGTGGAATTTTCGTTCACAATTTCGATGGTCGCACGGCGTCAATAGGATGCCGCCAATGTTGCGACCCTGCCACCGTGTCCAATACCTAACCAACTCCGTAAACAACAATGTGGCGGCGTTTCCCTTCTTTCATATGCATCGACGGAAGAAAGGACACAGTGCATGTCTCGAAGGCGCGAATTTCCCGCATTCCAGTGTCGTCCACCCTGGTCTGCTATCGAAGGTGGTGGCCCCGACAGGAATTCTGGCGGGTATCGAAAATGGATATCCCGTCGAGAGTTTTATCTACTCAAGTGGGGGTGGATTTGCTGTAGGTGGAGTTATTTCTCAGGGGTTGATATTCCTGTGGCTGTCTAAAGGGCGAATCGGTTCTTGATTTCTGTTCGGCGAGAAAAAGAGTACATCGGGGAACTAATCTTTGCGCTTTGTTAGTGCGTTCTAGTGTTCCCCGCGTTTGTTCTGCGCCATTGCGGATACATACCCGCTCGCGAGATTTTTTACTCAGCACGGTTGGAATCGTAACAATGATTTGATACAGACTTTCATTTATTGACCGTGTCGTTTTATGGTGCTCCTTCATCGCGCAATTAACCTTATAAAGCATTAATTAGCGAGCTGCTCTATTTCGCTTTTTTTCGCCTTATACAAAATTCAATTTCCATTACTGACGTGTACGCAATTGCTACATTGTCCCCGTTTGAACAATGCATCGAGCACCTTGCTGGTATTTCGCCAATTTCGCAGCTGATCAACGAACGGCCGTGCTTCAAGGACCAAGGGGGTGATTAAGTGCTTCTGCGTATCTCGATAAAGTCCAGGGCACTCAACGAGAGCGCATTATCTTTAGCGTTTCGTAAAGCATACGCGTTTAAAATTTCGAATCCACGAGAAGGCAAACACGGCCGGCGGTGAAACTGTATGCTTCCTTCAACCGTTGTCCATTACGCCTAATTGCCCACCGATTTATCTACGAGACGCGCAGTGCCCATACATTTGCGTGTAATTAGCGACGGAAATCTAGAGCCCGGGATAGCCTGCAACGTGGAAACCGTTGTCTCATAAATCGGTCGTGGAGATAGCGTTCCTTTTCCTCGATGATCCGGAGATTCTATTTTTCTGCGATTCGTCGAGGCGACGTTCTTACCGCACGTTCCGCGGATCGTCAAAAAGGTTTACGGTTCTTAAAGCATGCTGGAAGCTCGGCCTGACCCAAGTCGAAAGGGACGTCGTCGTTTATTCCTGTTGCTCGCAATTTCTAGTAACAGTAAGAACAGAACTGAAACTTGAGGAGTAAAGAGCTCGCGTCGAATAACAGTGCTCCACAGGCCTCTGACAGGTTTGCGAGTGTCAAAGGCATGCTTCGCTCAGAATTCCTAAGGATCGTGGAATTCGTTTGTGACGAAAAAGTTGCCGCATAATGGAACGTTTGTCCGTGCCAGTGCGCAACAGATGTCTGCATCACGCCCATTCACGATAATTTATTGATGGCGCAAGAAGATCGGTGCGCTCCATAACGCAGCAAAACCCATGGAGCCTCGCGCTCGCGATGCTATACTGTGTGCACGCGCACGCGAGCGCTGTAATAAACACATCTGCTACTTTTTCTGAGGAATCCAGCGTTATTCTTTCCAACGTTCACCAGTCTTTGAGCGATTCTTAATGTCGTCCTCCTGATGGGCCAGCTGCTTCGCCAGCCGGGGAAGTTCACTTTGGTACCGTTTTCTAGCGTCCATAATTCGTACCATTTTAGATTTACAGTTACACATAATTAGCATTAAGCCGTGCTTCGTGCATAACCCACAGTAATTAAATCCACTTTTTACGGGTGCAAATGTTTTCTGCAAATATCAACTTTAGTATCGAAGATAATACGATCGGCGTACAGCTTTTTGTTCAAAAACAGAATCAATAACATTGATAATTTATTTCCAGCTGTGTTCATAGAAACATTTTTTTTATCGACGCTCAATAATGAATAAGACAGTTTCGGAGCCATTGCGATCAACTCGAGTCAGAAACAATTTTCCTATCTCAAATAAAATGTTGTACGCTTTTCAATAGCCCGCACGTTATTATGACCACGTATTGCTTGCACAGATTAACAGCGCGCGGTTATTAATCCAACGTTACATTCCACCTGACCGGCAAAAATTCCTCGAACGCGAGTGACAAATGGCAATTGTCGTATCGGGTACCGGAAGCCCAACCATCTCCATTCAAAAGGACAAACTGTCGTATCCTTGATGTATAACGTCATTTCCCGGCGTCTTGCCGCGGCCCCCAGGATATCTAATTCTCCTTATGGCCATCTGTTTTCAACTCGCTAATTGCGCCGTCAGCCTCGTTCCGGCACAATGCCAACATCGGTGTACCACTTACTGCGTCAGTCATATGGTCTACCGAATCTTTCATTCGCGCAACAACCACTCTAGCCAATCTCGTTCTTCGCGTCGCTGGCGAATTCCATCACCTAACAAGTCTAACAACCAAACGCCTATCACTCACGTCAGGCACGCCGGGTTACACGGGATACGTTTTTCCGTCGGGAGCGTTCGTGTACCCGTCGAAGGTGTCCAGGTAACCGGTACGGGGATACAGTCGCGATCCACGGCCACAGTGCAGGCGACATCCGGTACGGGAGCGCGTTTCTGCTCGCGAACTCGTTCCAGATAAACAACACCGGCGTCCACGGTGGTTTCTCGTACTTGCTTAGACAAATTAGCTTGCTTTGCTGACGAGGGGCTCCCATTTGAAACTTAATACACGGCCGAACGTTCGTACGCGATGCTGTCAGCTTCTGCCACTTTTTCGTCCAGCCCGGGGAGACTCGGGTGTGCTGAATCCGGCGCCACGACGGCAGAGATTCTCTGGATTCGTTTGACAACTCTAAGCGCGGCCGAATGAAATGCTGTCATTCGATGCCGCTGTTTTCTTGCTGCCAGCTGCTTTTTACGCGTGTTACTTTGCTTCGCAAGTCCGACTTTATGCACGTGGCCACCCGGCGATTGCTGTACAGTTAGAACGCCTGTCGTTGCTGTTTTTATTGGGCCGTTCGCGCGTCAGTATCGCGATCTTCCGTCGGAGTCCTAGCGGAACGGGATAATCTGCCGGCTAATATTCACCCATCAATTTTGTTGGCAAAATTTTCTAATACTTTTTGCTCAGACCATCGACGTTCCTTTTCACATTTCCGCTGCTTTTAACGAGATTTAATCCGAGGATGTCGCACGACATTTTAAGTAGAGTTCAGTTTTGTTCGCCCTTTTTTCCCGCGGATCTTCTGCACGCCAACGAAACCTCTAAGCTGTCTGTTCTTTTATTGAAATCTTATTTCCACGGTATCACCGTGCAAATAACTCCCCGCGAAAAGGAATCCACTGGCTTCATCTGGATTTGTTCCGTTCCTTGGCGCGAACTGCTTTACACGCGACACTGCCTCTTTTTACTGTTAAACTCGATCCTGGAAATTTGCGTTCTCGTCGTGCTTCGCACTCTTGCGGAGGCTTTTTCTTGAAAACCCTCGGACGGTTACGGTTGCAGAGGTGGCTCAACTTTTCAGATTTATAGTCGTCGCGTGGTTTATTGGTGCCCCTAAATTCTTGCAGTAACTGCAGCAGTTTCATCTTCGCTCTGGCGAGCATCGGAATACCTCATTACTGCAGCCGTGTAAAGTAAACGGGTTCCATTGCGTTCGTGGTATGCGGTATGGTATTTTTAGTAATCGAACAGTACGATTAGTGAATACACTAATTGTACTTTAAACCTTAAACTTTCCACTGACAAAGTCACTTGTGAGTCAGATTTTACGACCGGGTCTTCTCTCTATTTAAGCACACCGACGATTCAACGATAGAATAATGCTTTTATCTCGAAAAAAAATCACTTGCGCTTTCCAATCATCCACCCAGACACGTACATCAATGAGCCCTGCGAAGTTAGAAACTCGCGAAAGGGGAGGACGAGTCATCGTTCGTGTCCTACAAGATGATCACCGAGGAAGAAGGTAGGTAAAGGTGGTCTTCTCGAGCATATGCAGTACGTTGCCGTGCAGGAGTCGTTTGAAAATCGTCTTTCACCGTTTCAATCGTAGCACGAATTGCGTCCGCCGCCACGGCGCGGCCATATCTTCGTAACGGAGCCGAAGTATTCTGAATTCATCGGGCAATATCTATCCGTTCCAGCTCCTTCGAGCTGTTCCCATTGCCGTCGCGGTCGTGTTATAGTGCCGACTCTCGATACGCTGTGCATTACCGCGATATATAGGACTGTTATCGACTATTACCGATGTCGGTGGCAGAAATACGCGGCGGTTCCATGTTTTAATACGTCGCCTGTATTTCCAAGGACGCAGTGACGCGTGGAAACTGATTTCCAACCAGTGAATCTTCGCGGAGGAAAGCCGCGAGACCTGCAGCTGCTTTTAACCAAAGTTGCTTGCGCGTGGATCGCGTTCAAAATAATTGCAAAAATTAGTGAAAGCTCTGAACACAAATTTGTCGCGAATGTCCGAGGAGCGCGACTGCTGTTCGCGCGCCTGACCATTTATTAAGGGTTTAGAGAATGTTTTCATGGAAGAAGCTCGGAGCTGGATGTCGAGCAAGAAGGGGCAGGGGGAACGCGACATCCAGGTACATACCCGTCCCATGGCTGCTCGATCGTTGGCCTCGAATAACTGTCAGGGAATGCCGCAAAAGGCCGGCGGACATTCCGTGCGAGCATCATGGTAGAACAGTTGCGGGCCTGGCAATTATTTGCATCGATTTCGGGCACCGATTTCACCCCTTTCTTTTGCCCAACCTTTTGTTACATTTCGCGCTTATTATACTGCGCTATTGTCCGCTGCACAATATTGTTCGCCAGCTGCTTTAATCCTTTATCTAGCAGTGCACTTGTTTCAAACAGTTGCACCTGATTTACGATGGCTGACGTTTACCTGACTCTTTGCAGGCCTTCGATTCGGTTTGTTAATATCAGAGTCGACCCACCCCGACATTTTAATAACCGCCACAAACTTCTTACTTGTTACCTTCAAAATCGTAGGTATATTTAGTGATCTAGGCACGCGTGCAGAGTTCGCGTGAGAAATTCTGCAATTATTTCGAACAGGCATATGTACAATGGTCCCGTTCGTGTTAAACCGCGAGCGTTATTCAGACTTCAGTCGATACATTGGCGCACCGCGTACATAAATAGGGAGCACACTCTGTCAATATTATTGCTACTATTATCGGGGACTTGGCAGAAACTTTTGTCTAAATATAGTAAAACAAACAGCGGCGCACTGAGCAAATACATCGGGGCGAGAAGAAAAACGGGGAGCAATGAAAATGAGGTAAAAGCGAGAGATAGCCAGAAAGTATCATTGTCTGGCGAAAATTCGTCGACCGCTACGTGCAATATCGAATCAGCGTTAACGGATGTTCGTCCTCGTGCCAAGCAACGCGTTCCATCGATCGTTCGGGACGCGGACTGGCGAGGTCAGATCAATTGGAACTCGATTAGGGCTGACCGAGGAAACGTGTCGGACTGCGCGAGGCGTATCGCTTCCGCGTTTCAGCAATTAGAATAGACCAGGATCACCGGGAAAGCAGAAACTGACACCGAGGGATCTTGTGTTATCCGAGCTGCGTGTTAGCAGTCTCGGCTTTTGCGTTGCTCGGCTCGCGTGCCACGCGTCGCAAATCTTCCGACGACGACCTCGATTCCACGAAAAACGTTGACCGAACGTTACGTTAGGGCGGGCGTTGGTCGCAACCGTGCAATTAGTGCAGCGCGAGCGTGAAAAAGTGTGGCCGGGTATGTCGGTACGCGTGCACCTGGTACGCCTGCTAATTGACACGAATAGCGAGGATTGTTCCTCGAGGACGAGGCGTCCACCTCCGGAGAACGGGGACCGGATTATCCGCTCGTAAACGTGCCACGGTTGAGGGTCAAATATGTATGACGCATTTATTGCAGTCGAAGGTAGCATCGAAGTGCACACGGATTTTGTGATTCGTCATCGGTGACGTCGCATTCGTCTTCTTTGTAATGACTTCATTACGATCCGCCCTTTATGGAGGATCGAGTGATTTACTGCTCGATAGTTGGCGCCCGGTTATAGATATTGGAACAGTCATGGCTAAGGGATTTTTAAAAGGCGGTGTCCCCTATTAGTTGCCTGCCCATTGTAAAGCGGCATCGAAGTCGAGATTAAAGTTGAATAGAATACCTCGCATTCCGCTAGTCACCCTACCACGTACCTGCATCCGCCCGGAGTGGGACTGCGTTTTAGAAATTCGAAACAAGTTTACAATCCTATTTGGCGAAGCTTGAAGAATGTTTGTCACAATAACGGAACATTGTAAACAGGGACGAAACAGCCGGCTTACTCAGAGATGCCAAATCAGTACGGTTTTTGACGAACAAAGAGAAATATTTTGGGAAAACCCATTCGGACCATTCCGGTACACCGTTCCTATTTATGATCGCTGCCCAGCAAGGGTGTCGTTACGGGGGTCGTTCGGATGCTACTCGCGTGACACCATCCTGCTGAAACAGCGATGCCTCGTCAAGGGGGTCCCACGGCTCGTTACACAACCGACGTTATTTTTCTGACTCGTCTGCACGCTTTTCATCTCACGTCTCGCGGAGTATGCATTTACACCTTTGCACGGCGATACTTCCTCCACGCCGGCGATTCGAATTGCCGTTGCCGTGTACGAGCGTCCCTTGAATAAAAGCGACCGCGGGATAATTAATATCGCGGGGTGGCGCGGACAGTTGCTGTCCACCGTGGGCGTTTATTTCGCCCTCGATAATAACGCGCGGAACAACAGTCAGTAATTACGAATTTACCGATTTCGATGATAATGCAGTTTGCGGCGGCCGGGCAGAATTATGACCAGATGTCGTCGTTTGGGGAACAGGATTTGCAGCAGCTTCGTGCTCGCGCTGATACATAGACACGATTAACAACGATAAGCGTGTTCTCATTTACATCTCGCCCACATTGTTTGCATTTATTGCGATCTTTTTACTCCACGCGCTTTATACCGTCTCCACTATCGAATGCTACGCCCGCGAGCCGCAGAATTCGTCCGTGGAGCGTCAAAAGAATGAGAAGAAAATCGGGCGGTCAATTCTCAATCCGGCGATAAGCGACAAGATTTGATACACCGGAGACACAGAATACTTGAACACCCGCAGGTAGGCACGGCCATGAGAATCCGCGATCCATCGCAAAGTAAACCACGAATCCAGCAAATTCCAGGACGAGAAGGGGCCGCTACAGGTCTATCTACAGGTGCCCGCATTCACCCTGGCTGTAGCCATCGATTCGCGATTCGAGATTCCTCCGATTCCCGATCGCGATAGCCCGAGCGCAGAAATTCCGAGGCCGGTTCGCGAACGACGTTGCACTCGGCCGGCCATTTAAATCCGCGGGACCGAGGAGCGTGCATCGTCTTCGTCTTGCCCGCGCTTTTCGATCGCGTCGGTATTCGTTCGCGAGGCGTGTCCATCCTCGTTGACGCTCGTTTCGCGGCCTCCGGAGCATAGCACTGGAGAGGTTTCGCCTTCAAACGTCGCGTCGCAGGCTCGCCTCGAATTCCCGGCCCATTTTCGCTGGATCGCGACAGCCAGGAGTCACTCGATACCTCGCGCGTGGCGGACATTTGATCGAGCGTATTGGATTCACGCCGCGCGATTCGCCGTCGTCTCTGCCGCTCGCCGAGCGTTATTACGCAGATAGAACGCATTCCGCTTGCACGCGGAGAGGGAAGTCAAAAATCCTTGCCGCAGGGGCTGCGGGGCGGATCAATGGCGTCAGTTGGCGGACGTTGGCATCGTTTTGGAGTAAAATTTTATTCGCTATTAACCAAAACGCTTGAACACAGAAAAGGGAAGAAAGGCGAACTTGAAAGAACAGCGCGTACATATTAGGAGGACGTGCATTGCATAGATCCTCTCTTGTACGCGCGAATATTCTTCAACGAAGCATTCAGCCCGAGAAGTACGACGCTCATTTTCAGGAGAGACGCGTGCAGGAGCGGAGAGACTCGCCGAGGGGTAGCCGAGACACCAGAAAGAGAAACGCTCGGCTCGAAAGGGAGTCCGACGTGAATTCTACGTCCGTGCATATCTCGCGTGCACTTTCGTCATCGATGTGCCCCCACAAGCGAGAGCCACGGTCTCGCTGCAAGCAAAAGCGAAGAAAACGCCTGGTATCCGGGGAATGCCGGCCTGGTAGGAGCGGCCGTTGCCTGCCAGGACACGCGAGGATCTTCTCAGCCGAGGAGCCATTCCTCTGGCTCGCAAGGACGCAGCGTCCGCCGGCAGAAATGAATTCGTCGCCCCGTTCTTCGAGCTGTTTGCCCCTCGAAGATCAACAATCTTCCGGACGCTGAAGATCCTCGAGCAGCGATCTTCATTGAAGATCCAGCAGTCGTGACGATGTTTGCCCCGTGGGCATATTTGTTCGACTTTGGGCCGACGGAATTTTCGAGCGATCCTTGAGTGTTCGTTATTACCGGAATATCAGCGGAGTCGGGTGTACGATTTCGCGTTTAATCAGAAGATGCAGAGAATTCGTCGATATGCGACATAAAATAGCACCGTTTCTTTTCTGCGTTGTTACCGGCAACCCTTTCGGCGCTCGCCAAGGAGAAAGCACACGGGTCGCGAGAGAAACTCGCGCACGTACGTTTAAGTTCGTCGTTTCTGTAGAAAATCTGTCTATCCGTGGACAGGTATTCGGTAATGAACAGTTTCCGTCAACTCGCGCGTCAATCACGAGGAATAGCTATCACGTTTGATGCGTCGTAAATGGCGAACGCACACCGAGGAGCTTTGCACCAGCAGCTCTGTCTAGACATTTTCGAGCAAGCTAATTTCTTTCTACGGGCAGGTACCTTTGGGGACTGCGAGGAGAAAGAAAACTAGCGAGGACAACCGTTACAATTGCGAGGGATTATTTGTTTCGGTCGCGTGAAATTACTTCACCTGTTGGAAGTTAGCAGGAAAGCGATATATCCTCGCCGATAATTCGATCAACGACGACGGGAGTTCACTGCATAGACATTTCCGAATCGATGTCCCGAGGGACTTTATGCGTCCCGAAATTGACCTCTGCAGAAATAAAGGCGCGTTAACGCGATTCTTGCTTCCCCGTTGCTCCTCGATCATTTTCTCTCGATCCGTCGAAAGATTCCTCGTAAACCCCGCGACAGGAAATTCGAGTGGCATCTATGAACCACACCGAACTGACGCGCGTTTCCTCGAGCTTGAAGATACCACTGTGTATGAAACGTAGAGCAACGTGAAACGCTAGCTCGTGGCGAAGACGAGACACGGCGTCCACGGTGAAGTTGCGAATCGCGAATGCAGCATCGTCGAGCAAGTTGCGATACCGTTTCGCGGCGGTGTGTTTTCGTGGCGTGCGGCATACACCAATCGATAAATTGATGGATGCGACAACAACAAGGCCAGCGTAGCACTATTTAGCGAATTTCGCGGCCGGTCATCAAGGTCTGCTCCAAGGAACTTGGTTGAAACTTTAACGTCTGCCGCGCTGTACGTGCGTCGTTTCTTGATGGACGGGGTTAGGTACAGAGGCTGATACATTGATCGATAATGACGGCAACAAGATTGACGCGGCACCGTAGTCAATTTCGTGCCCCTTGTCTGACGCGTGCGTTTACGTTTCCCTTGCGAACACCAGCGAATCCCAACCACGGGGTGGCTAAATGAAATTATTCCCCCTTTGCTCGACTATTCTTCTTGACCGCAATACCGCTTCGCTTCGCGACGCAACGATTTTCAATCGCCGCGTACCGTCGACGATAAGATCGTCGGCTTCGTGTCCAGCAAAACGACGGAGCGAGTAAGTCGCGGAAAGAATCGGCTGCACGCGACGGACACGCGGAGAATTGAATTCAACCTTGCACCCGCAGTCAGTCAGGTACGCGACGTGCACGCGCCGATCGATAATGGCGGCAATAAAGTTTCTAAGTCAATGGTCACTGGGAAAAGTGGCGCGCGAGAGATCCGCTCGTGTTGACACGGACGAAGATTAAATCGGCCGGACGTCGGGAAATTGCAATGTTTTGCCGGGGAACGGGGACCATTCCACGACGGGGAGCCGGATTTAACGACGTATTCCAGCAAGTTATCGGCGCTGGAACGTGGAAGCTGCATCGCCGGTCCCGCGCAACCCGCCATTATCCTCTCGATTCTAATATGCGATTTCGAGTGCGATCGTATCCGGTGAATCGGCGTGTTATTGGGTTATAACGCGCGAAACGTCTGTTTACGAACTGCTCTTCGGTTCTATTATAGCGAAGATCGCTTGGATGCTATCGTTCATGATTTACGGAACGTTTTCTGTTTTCTTCACGAGTGTACTGGGTCATTATGGTGAACTCGTAACATTATAAATATTTATCGATGGTAAATATGCAATTTCATCAGATGCAATATTCCTCTAGCGAGCCCGGTTAACAGATTTCTATTTCTATTTAATCGACATCTTAGAGAGCTCCATCGGACATTCGGTGTTTGCTGTGAACATTGTTGATCGTTTGGGGATGCACAGAACGAGCCGGCTCTGATGGAAAAGTTAATGAAAAGGGTTTTCCTTTTACACCGAGGTTCTTCTCGACACATCACCACCGAATGCGAAGTGAAAATTAATTTCCCGTAAATACTGACCGGGCATAGAAACGCGAAACATTTACTTTACCCGTAAAGCAGATACCTATCTGCTTTGCCCCTCGTTCGCGGATAATAATTGGTAAACGAGGTTAAAAGCTGCGCGATCGACCCGTGGTGCACGGCGAATCTGGAATTTCGCTCACGTTATCGGCAAACGTGGATACGTTCCTTGAAAGCGGTGGAAGTGGATAAATATGCATCCGCGTTGCAATCACCTTTCACACCGGTTCACCTTGTACGTCCAACATAACGGAATATTATTAAACGATCATTCCTGGAATGTTTAGCGGCGGGCCGGCGCTAATCTTTGCCGATAAAGCCGTGTTAATTCTAATTAAGCAGGCGTTTCGTTACGTTCGCTCGCTTTTACTTTTCCAACTTTCCCGTTGTCGCGTGGGTTAACGCATTGTCCTCATCGCCTCCCATTACCCGCGGGATACATTTCTACCCTGTACGCTTCACGGAGACTGCGACTCGTTTTTCTACTCGCGCGTTGTACCCCCTCATCACCGATATTCATGCGAAATCTATATTCGAAAAGATCTGCAGAAATTGCCAGATATTCATTCGTACCGTTCTGCTTCTATCCTCGAGCTACATTCGAATCCTTATCAAAATTCTTGCGGCAGATTCTCCTAATTCCCTCCTGTCCCGAATTCGTCGCTCGCCTTCTTAATAAAAAGTAGGGGAAAAAGCACCTCGACGTAACGTGCCCGATTCGAAATATGTATTCGAAAGAAGCGTGCATCCTGCCGTGCAAAAGGAAGAGGAGCGGGCTCGCCAAGGAGGCAGGGAAACCGAGCGCAATTGGTTCTTTGACGGTCGCTGGGAAGAGGATCCGTGGAACGGAGCTTTCCGTGTTTCCATCGTTTGCGGCCGATGCGCTCGATGCCTTTCATCGTCAACGAGGTAAGAAATGTCTGGCCGAAGATAGTGGGCGACGCAGGGAGGAGAGCAGAGGAGATCGTGATGGAAGCAGGCATGGAAGGAGAGGAAAAAATCCGAAGAGAGTGGCGAGCATTCGCTCGACGCGGCCTTAGAAGGTCGCTAGCTCGGGCTAGCCTTCTTTAGCATCCTGCATCTACGTTTCCTCCGTCTCCGTTCCATCTACCCCCCGTCCCGTTCCTTCTAACCCGTTCGTGCCGCCGTGCCTCTCTTATCCGCGGCGCGGCCGCGATCTCGCGACGCCTATGTATCTGTACCGTAGGCCTAGCTCGTGCTGGCCGCGATGCTAGCGTATACACCAACGAAACGACCTCGAGTCTCCGGTCTGTGAGCGCGAGACTCTTGTCTCGTCTTCGTTACATCCTCTCCTTCTACAGCTTCTTTCCTGCTGGATCGCCGCGGCAGAAGGTGCACCTGCGTTCGCGGGAATTCTGTAACGCTCGCTGAACTGGATGCACCGAGGCTTCCTATTAATCGCCTGCGCCAAAAAGTGTAGGTAAATCACTGTTAACTGGTAACCCTGGTGTCCGTGTGTCGCAGTGTGTCGCAACGAGAGGAAATTGTTCAGATAATTAACCGTTTTCGAATGGATTGGACGAGGTATCTCGAAACTGATAGATATTGTACCTACATACATAGTGGAGTACGTACTATTTGTTTATACCTAGTAACGCGATGCTACAATCGGCATGATTCTGCGAAACGTCAAGCGGAAATAAAAAGTCGCACGCGTTATTGCCACAGTCTCGTGATTATTTAATCTCTCTTAGGTTACGCAATCTAGAGTACCGCGAACAATATACATACGACGGTGTACCTATGTACATATTTGAAAAGTACAAGCAATGGCAAGATTATCAATCCACATCGCCAATAAGACGGGACCCCGTGCCGTACGCTTCCGTTGCCTGCGCCCGACACATAAATTGCCTCGTCCTTCGATTCGTCTGAGAAATTCTATGGATCCTATGGGAACACCGAAAGATTGCGATCTTCCGTGAAAGCGGCGTCTGACTGTAGTCTGGTTCTAGCAAAAGGAGAGGAAGAATCGCGATACACCCATCATATCCGGAGGTTGGGGGGTTGGTTATTTCATGTTTCGACAGACGACGATACAATGCATGTTTACAACCTCCCACGCAGGCAACACGTGATCCCACGAAATTCGCCTACACGCGCCGAGCCTTAATGCACACGCAGTTGAAACGGATTGACGCGTCAGCATGTCGAGGGAACAGGGGCTGGAGCTTCTCGACGATCGACAGGAAAACTGCCTAGCCCCGTGTTTCCCTCTCCGAAACGCTGTTCATTGGATTTTCGAGAGTCCAATATGTTCGCGCAGTATTTATACAGATTACATTTTCGTTTCTGCCGGAAAGCTGTCGTCTTTCACGGAAATTCTCCCCGGAGGGTTTTCGATCAAATTATTTTGTTACTGCTACACGGCTGGTAGCATGCGTTACACCGCGTTAAACCAGGGGTTAACGCCGCTTTCTACCTCTCCGCCTTCCAATTTCACGTGCCGCGTTTTCCTTTCTCCCGCGTGTCTTTCGGCCACTTTTTCTTTCCCTTTCACCCCGCCGCCATTTTGCCGGACGCTTTAACCAGTTTCCAGCGTCTTTCAGCGGAGGTTAAGGCGTCCATTTGCGATCGCGGACAATAACGCTAGAGAAGGGTGGTAGAAAAGCCGCAGATATTAGTGGGCATTCGCGTCTCCGTGCTGCGAGGTTTTCAAGCAGTTCTGTCGCATAGAACTTCGATTTTAGAAACGGAAATCGCGTAATCACTCTGCGCCCCAAAATATCAAAGTCAAAGGATATTGTAAAAACAAATGCGGAAACTATTTTCTATTTGTAGTCGTCGCGAGCTAATAATAGGTAAAAGTTAACAGGCAACAGTAGCATAAATCTTTTGCCCAAAATTTCGCACACGCACAAATACGATAGATGGGTGAATCACGGCGCGTATCAATGCAGAACCTATGCGTCACTGGTTATTGGGAATGGAACGGGCTGGAGCTCCTCGAAATGATTCTTTCGATCGCTTCGAAAGAGGATTTTCTCGGGTCCAATCCGAGCGAATTAAGCCGACGAGGGTTGACGGCCTGGTTTGACTCAGCTTCTTCGTTTGGGAATACTTGCGGTGAGTCAAGCAATGTTTGTTCTGAACATCGTAATTAAAAGGGGCTGCCTCGCGGGAAGATTTATCGGTGTTTTCCTCGATGCCAGAGTTCAGAATTCATTTACTTGGTTTCGTAGATAAATCCAATCTATCGGAGGAACTTCGAATCCTTTATCGCGGCGCTGTCGCGTTAATTCGAACCACAGAATTGTTTCTCTTTACGTTTTAGTCTCCATTCTGGCGACCGACGATCGAAAGAGATCCGTGACGGTAATCGATTCGGTACGGAAGCACTATTTCTTGCCAAGGATCCTACGGTGGTCCGAATCTGCAGAATAATCGAAGGTATCGATGCTCTAGTAATTCTCTAGCCAGCGCAGCATCCAAAACAAAAAATCGAGCATATCTCACGATCTGCCCCGCGATTCAGCAACAAACCCAGGCTAACGAGCGGCCGATTCGACAACGGACGATCACCGATCCGCAATTCATTCTCCTGCCCCGCGAAAGTCCGGCGATCTTGCGATCAATAGGAATCTGCGATCCGTATCGAACCGATAAGGCGTATCCGCGAATGTTCGGGCAGTAACGGTCGTCCATTGCCTCCTAGCGTCTCGATACACATCCGATCCAGTTTCGTGGATCGTGCGAACCGTCCTCGATCTTGTTTCGCACAAATCGCGGGCCAACTTCCTACAAGCTTCGCGCAACACCGACAAGTAACTAGCGCTCTCATTGCTTCCGTTTCCAACGATGTCATCGCGATCCTTTCCGTCGATCTTTTTCCTTCTTTCCCGTAGACAGTATCGTTACAGAACAGCGGATGTCTGCGATATTCAGACGAAGAAGAATCCCTCTTTTTAATGCGATTAAATGGTGTACAAGTCGGGAGACGATGAAAGACAGTGGCCTAGTAACAAAGAACGATACCACGGCCGCACGTCACGAGAGAGCTATCCAGCAATTCCTTCCCGCAGCAGGATCCGTCAAACGGATAAACTTCCCCAGAAAGTTCAGACTTTTCTCACAGCTGTCCGAGAACATTCCATCAAGGGCGGGACAAATCCAGCGGACGATTTATCCGAGCGCTCTCGGACCAAGGTATCTTATCCGGGAACAAGACGGTACACGAAAACGTAATCTTCACGGCTGGAATAAAAGCAGGAAGTTCTCGGATGGCACGTGGTCACAGACACCGTGCCAACGCTGTCTTCCTTTCACCGGTTGATACCTTCGTGCCCCGTTTCTGCCATCCTCCCGATCGACCCCGAGATCGGCCCTCCCCTTAACCCCTCGACAATCGGATTTCCATACGCGACGAGGAGGCGCGAACTTTAGCTAATCGCGGAGGAAATCATCGCTGACAAAAGGCTGGCCTTCGGCTGGAACGCACTTGCTGGAACGCAAGTGGACGGTGCGGCTAGCTCGAGTGACTTTCTCGAGGCTTTCTCGGTACCGATCCATCGCATCGGTCGCCCGTGGCAGGAAAAGATTGGCGTGGAAAGTTGCGACGAGCGGCGGGGTCACGAGCAAGGATGAGGAACACGCACAGCCGTGTACCTTCGAAATCTTTTTCGTCCCTGGTGAACGGTCACTTTCACGGAGCTGTCTCGCGCGACGAAAGCTCCTCTTGCTGGCCGTCCCTCGAGGTACCATTCTCCTCGGAGAATCGGCCTGCGTTCCTTCTATTTACGTTTGAACGCGGCTGCGACTCCAATAATAATCCTTCTGGCCACGCGAGAAATCATTGCGGAATGCTTCGAGCCGATCTGTCGGCGCGGCGGACTGGAATTTCTTTGGAGGAATGTCCGCCGGATAGCGATCGGAAGTTTGCTCGCGGAGTCGGTAACGTCGACAAACCGAAGGTGAAAGAAGGGGGAAAAAATCAGATCCGTCGTAAAGTGCGATCGCGATACCGCTCTATTAAGATCCTGATCGTAAAGCCGCTTCGCCGGTAGTGAACGTGACGACACGCTAAAGATGCTGGCTCGGTAATTGAACGTAATGTTAAGTGGACACGTTTATTGTCTGCGATGCGTCTTCGATTCTGTCGGCACCTTGGAGCACGGTAAAATGAAAATTTATAACTGCGGCTTGCGTCTAACCGCAGATACGGGCTTTCTGGTCGACGCGAGGCAATGGACTGGCTCTCGCGCCGGAGAGAGACAGGGAGAGACGAGCGGGAAAATGTTATTTGCCTCGGAAAAAGTCATTTCCTTTCATGACTATCTTCGACATCGACGTGTGTATACACGATCTCGCGCGTAAATGATTTCTACGTTCTGCCCGCCGGCGAAAATGCTCGTCAACGGCTGCGAAGTTGAAGTATTACAATCATAGTAGAATGCAGTAGTTGGCGAGCTTGCCAGGTTCGTAAAGACTTTAATGTATCAGAGTTCTGTCTACGAATTGTCTATAAAGTCGGTGAGCGTCGAACCACCGAATCGTATACTAAAATTGTTGAATCGTTACACGTTATGGACGGTCCTCTCGGCTCTTCGGCAAGTAGCACGCTCGTGCCAATTACTCCAATGGTGCATAAATATTATCCACTCGCGTAAAAGTTGCACCGCCAACAGCGCCGAGGGTTTAATGGTCGAGAACTCGTGGCTAATCATTCGGTCAGCTACTTTTAATAGTCCGATACCGTTCATAGAGGAAGAAACGAACAAAACACCACGAGGGATTAACCACTGGAAAGAACAAAAGGCCAGGCTCTCTCTCAAGAGCGGATCGCTTAAGAGGACGTAGAAAGGATGGTCGACGGTGTTCCGGATCGGCCGACTTTTGCGAAGCGTTCGCCGATTGGGTTTTAACGCTTCGGGAGTGCTAAATGCATCGTCGGTGTTGCGTATCAGCGATGCGGCCTTTCGTTTATCACGGCGGTCGATCGCTGATTCCTGGTATCGCTGGCTGTCGCGCCGATAAAGGGGCAGAGAGAAAGGGAGAGACTGAGAGAGAGAGAGAAGTCAGACGCGTTCGCGAGAACTGCCAACCGGATAGAGGGACCGGCTGTGTGCGTAGGATCTCGAATCGTGATCGTATCTACTCGGTATTTAGATCAACCAGCCTCCAGACTCAGTCTGCCGCGCCACCGGAGTCAAAGACCTCCTCTTCCTCTTCCTCCATTGGAATCCGATCAGCAAAATCAGCGGAGGCGTTCGTGCGCTCATTCAGCGGCCCTCCTTCCACCCTTACCGTGCTCGCCCGCACGCCTTCGTTCTCCCTTTCTTTCCTCGGACCCGAGGCCCCGCGATACGCGCCTCGAAATGGGGCCCACGCGCGTGCAAGGTAACCTGCCCCGCAGATGAGACGCGAAAACTGCCTCGCCCGTGTACACCGAGTCTACGCGAGGTACTGTCCGCGCTGGGGACACGGGGTCCGGGACACAAATGAACATTACGGATGCAATTCTACTGCCCATGCTAGATTCAACGTGGCTCGCTGCAAATGTTCGCGACGCTTCGATACGAGGCTCGACGGGGAAAAACGGTCGTTTACTACACCAACGCCGGCGCGGCGATGCCACTTTACACGCGCGCGAGTTCTGCTTAACGCCCGGCGTGACTTACACGCCGGTCTGTATTCGAACGTGACAATAAACCGCCCACTTTCGACGCTAAGTGTCGCCGATTCTGCTAGTCGAACGTGAAAGTTACGGACTACGATAGCATAGTAGCGCGAGTACCGCGTTCACCAAGTGGAGACGGGGCCGCGAGGCACGCCAGGCCATGCAACGACTTCGCCACGGATTCAATTTTCGCCCCGGGGTAAACGTCGCGAATGATAGCGACGAACGGGCGGCTGTCCAGTGATAAATCAGCTGGCCGCTCGCTGGCTATCGGCGAGCGCTGATAAAGGAAGCAGAAAATTATGACCGATTCCGTGTCTCGTTCATCGCGAGAGCCTGGAAACCTGATGGCTATCGTGTTCTACCCAAGTGTACACAACCGAACTCGCCTTTGTCGAGGGCTCGAAAGCTTTATTATACTATCACAAATTTGGGGTTACCGTCCTCTAGGTGGAAGTTGAAGTAAACCATAAATCATTGTGAAAAGGATGCGTTACAAGCGTGATGTTGGTCGTGCCTCCGGCTGGGCAGGACAATACCGCCAGCGTATCCAAGGCAACCGAAACCTCGTTCAAAGAAACGAAACGGAGGGGCAGACGGATTTAGCAAATATTTCCGAAATCTGCAGGGCAAATAGTTCCCGTTACGTTCGATCGCGGTCTCGCATGCTTCCTTTTGTTTCGCCAAGCCGAAGGAGGCGAGGAAACACGAAAACTGGTCGACCTGGATCGCCAGTCAGTCGGTTAACTGCAATGGGCTACGCGGCCATTGACCGTGCCCGGCGTTATTTAACTAATGAATCGGGCTATGGGCCACGACAGCCGGCCCTGCAGGCAGCTGACGTTGCTTAATGCTTCCACCATCGAACAGAAATTGCGCTCCCTCCGCTCCCGACTCCTGGCCCACCCCCGCGGAGTACGTATTCCGTATTACCTATTATTTCTCTGGAGGGGTGACTCTCCCTTTTTCCCCTGATTCGTTTCCCGATGCCGCGCGAGCCTAGCCGGATGGCCGACTGGCCGGGCAGTCTCGTTTCCGTATCGTAAATTGTGCGTCGTCAGGCTGGAGAACGTGCCACGAATTCGCGGGGACTTTTGCCTTTGGGGGCCCTCGGGGCCCGCTAACTGTTCCCCGCATTCTCGCGAGGACGATCGACGCGCGTCTCGTAACGGGCCAATCGAATCGTTACAGACGGGGTGCGATCGATAGAGTGCCAACCCTTTGCTCAAGGTCTAGCAACTGTTAGCAACTGCCGATGGACAATTTCGATGGAAATGCCGGAACTGTTAATTAACGAAGACGCGAACGAGGGCCGCGAACAATGGCGGTCGAGGAACGTTTCGTCGAAAGTCCCCGAATCGCGACGGCGATGTTGATTTACAGCTGCAACTGCAAACCTGTGATCTTCCTCTCTCTTTTTCTCTCTCGCTCTCCCGATGCCCCACTCCGGCGCATGGCTCGAACTCCGGAACATCGAAATGGAATTTTAATGAACATCAACGCAGCATCATTAAATCCGTGCATACTCGTGGCTCTGACCTCCCTTCTCGCCACGCGTGCATCCGTCGCGTTCGACGGCGTAGCAACAGCACCGCGGCTCGAAACTTGTAAATTGCTCGATGACTCGACGGTTCCCGCGATCGATCATTTGTTCGGGGTTGTCTGTCGTTCGAACGTTCTCTTATCGGGGACGATTCCCACAATTCCGAGTGCGGCGAATGGAAGAGTGACAAACATCATTAAGCAGGGGAGACACGGATGAATCGAACATATTCTGAACGACATCCACCCCAGCAGATACAGAAAAAAAGGAGGAAAGCAACAGTGAATCGACGAATCTCCGGCGAAGCGAGTTGCCACTTTCCTCGTCGCGAAGTTCCCTGGACAAGGGGGGCCTGAGACAGAGAGATCGGGATCCACGGTGGGCAGCTTCGGCTATCTATCGTATCGTGGTGCATGCGCAGGGTCGCGAACCATCACGCACACGGCAGCAAGTGGTATCCGCTCTGCTCAGAGGTCTGTGGCGAAAGGGAGACGACCGAGGAGGGCCCGCGAAGGCGAGACAGGCCTTATACGAGCTCGGTGGCCGTCGGGGTTCCCTCTAATGTTTGATAGTTGTGTGTGGGCCGGCTTGGGCCGCGGCTGCCCGGCGCAGCGTGAGAGAGGAATGCGAGGATGCATAGTCGACTCCTGTTGCTGTTCTTTGGTCCAACGCGCGGCGTCCACTTCGGACAATCGACGCTGTTCGAACGCCGTTCCAGAACCAGACAGTCTCACAGCTCTGAGACAGATGCATGAATCATTCTGTCCGTTGACCCCGCGAGCCGTGACAAACGTCTCCACCGAGACGATGCTCCCTTGCGACCATCTTTTCTGCCACTCGATAAGCGGAAGATGCGTCCGATCCGATGATTTATCGCTGACAACATTTGACAAGATTCCGCGGATGGGGTATAGGTGTTTCGCGCAGGTGAAAAAAGAGTTGCTGCGACCCGAGAGAAATTGTTTCAGTCCGGTGGTCCGAATTCGGGGGGAATTTGTTTTTTGTCCAGTATCTAAACTGGTATCGGGCAATCGACGGTAAGACAATTTTACGGAAAGCGTCGCTTACGGCTGACGGAACTTGCTGAGAGAGTTTTGATAGTCGAAGCCGGGCGCAGTAGAGAACACGCCGGTCGACATTTCTAAAGGGTGCGTCCGAGGATCGATCCGCTGTTTAAGCGCAGCGCAGCAGCTGAGGGGAATGATTACATCTTTACGATGTCGTTGCTTGTTTCCCGATCACCGGTTAGCTTCCTTCCTCCTCCGTAACAACCGGCAAGATTGCCGCCGTTCGAACGTTGTTGCGGCCCGTTGCACATGGTCCAAGTCGAATTGGGCGCAAAGTGGTCGCACGAGGAAACTGCCGGCTATACTTGACCGCCTCTAATTAGGACGCGTTTATTTATGTAGTTGGAAGCAAACGGAGTTAACGAAACGGTAGGTTAATTTGGGCGCGGTTTACGTTTACGCGAGCGGAGGTTAAGGTCTAGGTGTCAAAATGTAACAGCTGGGTTCAACGTTTAGCAGCGAGTGTCTTTGTTTTATTATTATTGCGATTCCGAGTGCGAAGAAATATACGTTGCGCGCATTAGAGAACGGAGGAGAAAATGACTGCGAATAATACTACCTGCACTGGCACTCACCCCTTGCGCAGCTAGTAAATTATTTCTTTTTCGAGAATACAACTTTTTTCTTTCAATTGACGTGCACCGTGAACTCGAATCCGGAGACCGCGTCACGGATAACGCAGTTTTTACTATCGTTCGACACTGTAGCGCGCGTTTGAGCAGTTGCTCGCCGCTTGGCGTCCGAAACGAAAGAATTTTTATTCCACTTGGACGGTTGCGAAATATCTCCGGTCGAAATCGGCTTAGCGATGAGTGGATCCGAGAGATACTCGAGTCCAAACGAGAAATATCCGATAGCTGTGCTGCCAAGAGGCTCTCCCCCTTCTTCCTTTTCTTCCACGCTTTTTTTTTCCCCCCCTACGTAGGATGCATTATTGCGTCCAAGGAGGCGCTGCTACAGCCGAGTGACGTCAGAGGGATGAAAAGGGTGAAGGGGCGGACGGCGGCTGCACGATCCGGATCCGGAGCCCTTCTGCTTAAAATCGGGTCTCGACACTGCCAAGTTGCCTTATCGGCGGCCACCTTTTTTATTCCCTCCAAATGACACCTCTGCACGACCGTCCAACGGCCGTAAATCCTTGCCCAGCCGCCTTTCCACTTTCTTCCGCTTCCCTTATGTAATTGGATGTGCCGTTGCCAATTCTATTATTACTAAATATGTACGTTTTATTACGGCGCCCGTGCGCCGCGGATCCATTCCGTTTTGTCCGTGATAGCCATTTCGAACGGTCCGCTGGCCAAGTGAACTATGGCTGAAGGGAAAATTGTACAGCCGCTCTCCGTGTCTCGTGCGACCCGACGGCCGCGACGATTCGATTGTCGTTCAAGGCCCATCGATATCCAGCTATATGATAATAATTTTACCGGCTACTCCGATTCGCCGAGGTCCTAGTGTCCTTGCTAATGGCGCTTATAAATAATCTAAAGCACCGTGGGCAAAAAAAAGTACGAAGATCCGGGTTCAAATCCTCGTTCAATTGACATCGCCAATTCTCTCGGCCCGTTCTTTTTCACCTGGGACCAGAACACGTTTGATTTGTCTGCCTTCCGTGGACGGCGCGGACAGTCGTATTAATACATTAGCTTTCCAATAAGTCGCCGTAAATTAAACCGGACGCGATAGCGGCCACGGCCTCGCGCACGCTTGTGCCACGATTAATCACGGACCTGCAACGGAGATAGCGAAATCTATGTCGGCCCGAGCGACTTCTAGATTCGCTTCTGGCCGTCGAACGAGCCGCATCGTGTACGCTCGATCCGGCTATTTAAAGAAGCCTCGCGACACGTTCTCGCATAGGTGCCACCCGGTAACAGCTGATTATTCATCGACCTTGCTCCGCCGTCTCGTCGAGTCGGCCTAATAGCTCGTTCGGTCATTAACAGCGTTATCGAGGCGGCCCGACCATCATCAAAGCCGTGTTGCGTCCATTTACACCGAATCCCAATCGATCCGCGATCCTTCGCGAGATTAACAATCGATGTCGCATACAAATCAGTCGCGTCATCATTTGCATTCCTGCCCACTCTGTTTCCCGGGATCGTGACTTTACTTGGGAGAAACTTCGTTCCCCCTCGGTCACTCGATTGCGGGTCGAAATACAAAATGGTATTCCAGTGCAACGATAAATATTAAGTTTGCTCCGAGAAATATCTGCCGAGGAATATGACAGCGTCGATCGGCCGACGATAAAAATGCGAACGTGTAAATAGGAAATTGCGATAGGCGTTTAACTATGTAATCATGAAAGTAGCTCCGCGCGAATTTGTCGCTTTCGAAATTTCTCCGTCCCCCGGCAGGATGAACGCACCATGGGGAATATACGGCCGATTCGATCGTGCGTCGCAAGCGATTCGCTTTAACGGCTATTAATATTAACGTAATCTTTCGTACTATAATTCTGGACCTGCGAGCTATAAATACCCGGTGAATGACCATAAAATTTCAACCACGCGAGTCCCCTAGAATCACCGCTAAGATCTCGAGGGCAATAAATTGCGAATTCTAGAGAGCCTTCGTGAATTCAGCGGATCCGAGTGTTACCGGCGCAACAACTGGTCGAATACGTAATCCTTGCATCGTGTAAATGATCACCAGCTATGGAAAGGTAAATAAATTGTGCCGGTCGAGTTGCGATTACGTTTCGCGCGATTTTCGTTCCTTCGACTGGACGTCCTTCCTTTCCTCGGGAACCTTTCAGATTATAAAAACCTATCAAAGATTTACATCGCGCCGCTAATATCTTGGCAAACAGACCTCTTCCGTCGGACAATTAGTATTTCGCGGGACAAACGTCTGCCCTGTTTATCCATTGCAAGAAATGTATTTGCACGCCGCTGGCCTCGCGGTTGTCACGGTGGTTTTTGTGTCCGTGAATTTTTGCCAGTCACCTAGAACCGGCGAATTCCACGAATTTCGACCGTCCGTCCGTCGAGCGGCACAGCGTATGTACATGGAGAATAATTCGCCGCTAAAAAGGTCAGTACCTTCGTTCGTGGGGACATTCTGATCGCCACTCGCCCGTCCACGCCGATGAAATTAAAATTCCATGCCACCCGTCGAACGTACGAAGGATACCCCAGAACGTGGAGCTCGAAAAAGACCTCGCGCTATCAGGTAGCCGCGTTGGCAGCTATTTTCCAAGCTGGTCCTCGGTCGAGCAAAAGGATTACCCGCCGCGTCGCCGTGATGTATCGATAAATTCGCAGAGATAGTCCAATAACCGGCGTCGCTATCTTGCTAACTAACCGCGCGCTCGTGCCGCTGAAAAACGTCGACGTCCGTCGCCGAAGGTTGCCGTCGTTATTCCGAAAGACGCTGCATTGGGGTATCGATTCCACGTGTTCGCGCTTGCACGCGCCGCGAGACACGTGGACGGACTTCATTGAAGTTTCCAACTTCCTTGAACACGTGTCGCCTTAGCCGCAGCGACGCGGCGGTTGCTCGCAAACTCCATCCCGGAGTACGCGAGGGAAGGTCCGTTTTAATGGAGTCGAGGAACACTCGGGAGCATACATATGTCGCGTATCGCCGAACCATAGATTCATTACGGCGTCCGGGAACGCGTTAGGTGCACGTTGATTACCATTCGGAGCGGAGATTTATGCCGGCAACGGGCGGCGGGGCTTACGCGCAGGCGACAGTTTAGAAAACTGTTTGCGTTCTTAGTATTCCGATGAAAATTTATGCGAATTACGCCGGTCGCTGACGCGGAAGTGCTCGCACGAGCGACAAACTCCTCAAGGACAAGTATTATGTACATGTGGTTGGCCGAGTCGCGGCGAGCGAAAAGCCTGTTGGACTCATGGAGCTACCTGACAGCTGTTTGCGCTGTCAATGACTTTGCGTTCCATTTGTTTCACGCCTCTGTTGTTATCGATCGTGCCAGACTGTCGTCACGAGAATTCATCGCGAGCGCGTCATTGAAAATTGTAAGCAAGAGAGCAAATGAATTTCATTCTATCGCGATGTCTATTGTCAAAGTCTCGCACGCGTATCACTTCCCCGGGTATATATCTCGCGTTTCCATCAGGCTCGCCGCTCTACGTGCATTCTCAGAAACCGTTCGGGACGGTCACCCAATCCCATGCACATAATCTCGAACACTTGTCATTCGAGCATCGTTCGCCCTTGCAGTTCGCGTTATTGCTTATTCCACGATTTTGCATTGCTTCCATGCCGCCATCTGCGCGATGCCGGAGACTGGAATGCACCGAAGGTGACAAAGTGTCAATCGATTCAGCGACACGCGCCGGACCATGTCCTTTACGTAATCCTTATCCATATTTTATCAGCGCGCCTCTGCGTAAACAGGCGATTCAGCTTTGACTACTCTTTACTACACTTCCGACACACTTTGTCGTTACAGTTCCCGTGGGTTTCGCCGCGAGTCGAATTATGGTCTCCGTTCGCGCCTGGAAGACACGGGAGAGGAAGCGGGGGATGTATCTGCGAAATTCAGCGTCCTTCGAACAATTCCCATTTCCAGGAGCAATCGATTAGCTTGCCCGCGTAAAATCGACGAAACTTTCTCCGGTCGGTGAAACTTGTAAGTAGAAACGCTTCCGGGAAGGCTCGCCGCCTACACGTGTATTATGCACACACCTCAAACATTGACCGGGGATTCCCTAATTTCGCTGCGAAAAAATGCAAGACAGAGAGATTGCATGGGCTTTAAGAAGAATGGGGACAAAGTTTCAACGATCCATCGTCTCCATCCGTAGGATAAGAAACTCCGTGGACTGTATTTTGAAATATTAACGAAGCGCTGCCACTTTGGCGAGTGGAGTAGAAACGCGACTTTCCTATCGCTTTACTTCTCCTCCGTAACTCTTGCATTAACCCTTTGCTCGTTACCACAGCTGTTATTATTATGCTGACGAGGGGAATTATTATTTTCGCGTGTCGAATCGGTCGCTCCTTTAATTACGCGTTTGCCTGGTTTTCCACCATGCTCCGTCGCGATGAGATCTTTCGTCACATCAATTCCGTTGCTTTATCACGGTGGTTTCGTTCTGAAAGCTCGAGGAACGCAACGACCGGCCGTGGACGTTCCACGCTAATTATCGAAGAAGATTAAGCGTTTGACACGCATAGGCCTGTCCGTCTTAAAATAGCCTGCCCCGTCACGATTTCGCCGTAAACTTGGACTTCCATAAAGATAACCGCATGGCGACCACGCTTCAAAACATTCCTGCGACAAAGTCCCCGGTTAATTGGCCTTTTTCCCTCCGGAACATTAGCCAGGCCGAGTTGAGCCAGGTTTTACGCGGGGAACTGTGGCAGAATAATAATACGAGGCACGGATAGAGGTCGTGAAAAGTTTTAACATCGACGGAAATTCTTGCTCCGGAACAATGCTGATATCGTAGCTGGATGATATGCAAGAAATCTTGGTCGGAACGGTTATAGGGCTATTGCTGCGCCATGCCTGAAACCCTACGAAACATCGCTTTACAAATCTTTTCTACGATACAAATCCTATTGTAGCTTTTATTGGCCTTAATTGTTCGACGCGGTAGTACCCTTGCTTAAAGCGACGCCTCGATGTACTAACCCCTGGCATTCTCGAACTTCAGCGGCGCGAACGAAAGCTCCAAAACGCCGCTTCGTATGGAGCTTTTCATTCGCTCGCGCTTCATTCACTGTTCAAACTGCGTCCAAGTTTCAGGAAGGCGTCGGAAATCTTCCCTATCGCGTTGCAACGGCGAGCCAAGATTGGCTAGGAGTTTCAAGCACGAAGAAGACACGCCGTTCTTTATCTGAACGTTTCGCCGTGCTGACACCAGCGACCGCCGGGCAGCCCGGGCGACACGTGGAGATGCACAGCGTGGTACGATTCGCGACGCTGGTAACAATACACCGGCGCGACAACGCGGCCCTCCGCCCGTACACGCGGGGCGAGTGGAACGTGCGTGTTCTTCGCGACACGTGTCCGCGACGATAATGGCGCGATCCTCTCTGCCCGGGTAAGAGCGCGACGGCTCAACGGATCAGTCGGGGGACCCGGTGCCAGGCGATTCCATGGGCGTCGATCGGCCAACGTACGACCGATTAGGCAATTTAGATTAGCAATCGAACGCGTGAGAATGGCCCGTCGCCGTATGACCACGATCGCCTAGACCGCCTGGATTTCGCGCGTAATTGCCGACAGCTCGATACCATTATCTGGCCGGTTGACGGATGACGGTGAAGATTCTAGTTGCTGGACTGTTTGCAGGCACGACGCGTTGATCAATGGTGCCAGTGCGCGCGGGAAAAGAGGAGAATTGGAGCGGGTATGGTTTGTATGAAATTGGGAGATTCATCCAGGTCCCCCGGAATAGGAGTAATCGTTATAATTTTTCTTTGATCATTTTTAACCTTTCCGGGGACAACTTTCTTGGTGCTGTGACATAGGCAGGCGGTGCAGATCATGTTAATCCTATCGCGATGACTGATTTAGCAAGAAGTAGCTGAACGATTTGACTGACAATTTGTAGAGGATTAACTAGCAAATGTAGTTGCATTGCCATCGACCGCAGAAACATTCGAACCTGCCATTTATCTTTTGCGTTTTTGTATCTTTATAAATGGAAAGTTTCCCAACGAGAGGGTCCCTTGATGCGTACCTACGTAGGAATTCCGAACGAAACCTTGAATGATCAATAGATATTAAACGGACTCAATTTAAATGGGTCAAGCCTGGCCAAGATTCACGCTGCGCTCCATTTCGATGCTTGTTCTCTACTCAACCGATCTTGCCAATTAAATGGCTCGGAGTACGCGTAACTCGACGACCGTACACCCACGGGAATATTCCGTTCGGTACTCAGATTCAACCTTTCGTACCCTCGACGAGCAACAAAATACGTATCGCGCCAGGATCCGGCGTCGAAGAATTAAACGCAACCGTTTAATACTACGATAATATGTACAATAAACTTGAAGCTTAACGTGTCGATACTCAAATATTTCTCTGTTCAATGCTATTTTCCTGGCGCACACCGTTGGATGGCGGCCGCTATTCCCAATTATCCATCGCCGCAGGTCTTCCGCACAATAACACGGATCGGCATTTCGATGCACGATTCAAACGTTATTCCCGCATTAGCATTATAGGTGTATATTTAGAACGCGCAACGCCTGAAACGTTAACGCCGACACGCTCGCCGCGTTCGCATATTTGAGATTTTTTCCGATTGCGAGGAACGCCGGAGCGGAGGGATATGTACCTGCAAAGGTCAGACCAAGAGAGTGTCTTCCCGTCCGCGAAGAGTGTCGAGCGCGGTAGAATGCAGGACGGACGGATCGCGGAGATAGCGGCGAGCAGATATCGCCGGTTCATGAAATATTTATCAGCGATACTTTTCGACTAGCTTCTTCATAATCGGACGGGGACGCGTTGGGCGGTCTTTCGTTGATTTTTTTTTAAATTGTCAAGAGAAAAGATACGGTGGACGGCGAAGAAAGAAAAGCGCGAGATGGAAGCTTCGGGTTATCAACAGTTGAATGCCTCGTTGGCTACTTCGGAATTGAAAATATTTACCTATTCATGAGGCAATAGTCGAAATATCTTTTTCCACTTAGAAGCATTTTCATTTTTACCGGGTAGACTGACGTGCAAATATTGAAGCTGGGTTCTGCCGCTTGAATAAATCAAAGTTCATTTAAATATAACGACCGTTCCTTTAAAACGCGGTCTTGATATTTACTACGTCGATAGTGAAGCTCCGGAACCTTTCACCTTTGCTCCTGCCAATATTCGATTCACCATTTCCACGCGTGCATCATTATTAAATAGATCCGGGAATAAATACGAACCGTACCTTACATCCCCGTTCTTAAACTCAGAATCTGGTCCACGGTTGTAGATTCGCGCGTCCGAAATTCGTTCGATCCTGCGACGCAGTGGCAAGGCGATACCGGCGACCAAGCGTCGCTGGAAAGTCCCCCTCGGGAAAGGGGGAAGGTTGGTCTAAGGGTTCAGAGGAGACGAAGGATTAATGGGCAAGGATCATCGTGCTCTAGGTGAAAGATGCTGCGTGTCCCCAGGAGGAGCGACGAGATTTCGCCAGGAAGGCGAGGAAAGAAGAAGGAAGAGGAACGGAGGCTGGTGGAACGGAAGGCCATGGAAAAGAAGAGGACGAGAAGGAGAGGAGAAGGTGGCGGCGGAGGATGCTTGGAGCGAGTAAGACAGGAGAGCGAACGGAGGACATCGAACTGAAATGGCCTCTGGGAGCGCATTCCAGTATTCCACTCTCGCTACCTTAGGCCATCCTCTCCTTCTCCTCTCGCTAGCTGCCTCCTCTTCCAACAGTCTGTCTGTTGCTTCTCTTTCCCGTTCTTCTGCGTCCTCTTCTCCTTCTTCGGCGTCGTTGTCGTCGTCGCCGCCGCCGCCGTCTCTCCTTCGCACTCGCAGAGTCTTTCCCTCGGCTCGTCCTGCTTTGCCACGCGGTCTCATCCCTCTCGCCGATGCTCAGCATCCTCCTTTGGACTCCGAGTCCTTTTATTTCTCTCGCCGCATTCTTGAGTTTCCGTTGGCCGCCAGTGCGACGGACTTTCCTCGTCGCACGCGCGCGCGCTCGCCGCAATCGGGTATGTATATCTCGCGAGCTTCGTCTTTCGCGGTTGGGCTGACCGATTCAAAATTGCAAATAGAAATTCTGCAACTTTGTTGCCGGGAAGCTCGACGAATATTCTATTTGACGATTAATCGATTGAAATCGCTTGAAACTCCGAGTTGCTCTGAAAAGTATTTCTTTCGGAGGATAAACTTTTTATCGGCATTAGCACGCTGCCGCCGAGGCGTTCGCCTCTTACGTAAGTCTCGAATTCCTTCCGTTTATTAGTACGTCTATGTTTACTTTATTAGGAGCGTACGAGACGTTCGCCGGGTGTTACACCGGCAGGTAGAATCCTGCCACCTGTCCGCGCGACTCCCGCCATTTCTTCTTGCTTCTTTTCATCTTCTTTTACTCCGTTCCCCGCATTCTTCTGTTTCCGTTGGCCGCGGCAACTCGGATTTCCTTTGTCCCGCGGCGCTCCCACACGAATCTCTTTTGCATACTTCGTTTAACGCCAGCCACCGGCTCCCGTCGAGACTCATAGCTCTCACGGCCTTCGATTTTCGTGTGCAGTCGAACGTTGCCGGACGTGTACGGTCGTGAAATTTTAAGATTCTTCGCGGTGGAAACTGAATGGGATTCTGGTCGAGTGGATAGTGGAAAAGTTAGGACGTATATATGAAGTATGAGGAGGGGTGAAAATATTAAGTAATCTCGTAACTTGCGCAGCTATTCTCCGTTGCGAGTTTAAATTTGTTTGCCAGGTACACGTGCCGTTTAAGGCGGGTACTTTTAGGCAATATTGCGTCAAAGGATCTCTCATCGAGTACCAGACGTTAAAAATGTCAGGCTCAAAGATGAAACTTGTCCCGGGCAGCCTGCACAGCTGGAGGACGAAACAAAAACATTACCCTTCAATTACCACCGGAAGATTGTACATTCTCGCTTAATCTGGGTACTTAAAACAAAAACGCTGCAGTACTTGTAAAGTCGTTTGATACAATTTCGTCGAGCAATTTCTATTCTCTGTGCGTTCGTGCTTTCGCGAGAGTGCAGCTTCCGTTGTATACGTAACATTAAAACGTACGATCTCGTCGTTCAGGGGAGAGACCTGATGGTTTCGCCCGTTACTTCCCTAAATCACGTGGCATTGCCGCTGTTAAGCCTTCCCTTGTCGCCCTCTGTTCCCCGGCTGGTCCAGAGAATGCGTCGCTGTTACGAAAAACGTCCGGAAGTGAACGCGCTCCGCTCCGTCGTCCGGAAGAAGCGCGTAAATTTTTTTTTATTGCATCGCCATTATTCTCTGAATTACAGACAGCCTTGGCACGTGAACCACTGGCGAGCGCGAGCTCTCGAACAATGCCGCTGTCCCATGGAGTAGAACTCAATGACCCTGAAAAGTCGGCTTAACTTGCCTTCGGACGATTCCAAAAATTTCAGATCTCCTCGAGCCGCCCTCTTGATGCTTCGTAAGCCGATTTTCGAACGACGGATTCGCCTGTTTGATCGGGCGCGTCGCCGACGATTTTCGTAGTTCTTAGGAAATTCTTCGGTTCGACTCGAACATGCCTGAATAGAGCAATTTTTTCGACCATCCGACGAGCACTTATGTAATTGTTCTATTCGGAGACCTTTCATCGCGTCAAGAACTTCTGAGTGAAATAAAGTTTCAATGCTCAGCATGCTCGATTAAATCTCTGTCTGGCCCAGCCACTTCCGGCATTCGAATTTACACCACCCCGAAAGTGAAACGTTTAAACAATCACCTCTGTAAAGACAGAACTTACACCCGATCACCAATTTTCAATCACCACGCTTTGCCACCGAGGCGAAAGTCGAAGTCCACGAAGGGGCTCGAATCCGCGAAGAATAATTCCCTTCGATCTATGGTTCCCCGCGGTTTCGGACGCTTTCCCGTAGAGTTGAAAGTTCGGGGTGTCTCGATCGCAGAATTTCCGCGCGATGGGCTGAGGTTTCGCGTAGCTAGGATTTAATGGCGCCGCCAAAAGTTGCCCGCTAACGAGACGGAGCGAACCGAAAGATAAATCGAGGCTGGCACTTTTGTTCTCCCCTGTCCGAACTGAATCTAAGTTTCGTCTGTTGGTGTGAGCCGCACAGCGACTCGGGGATAATCGTGCACGACACTGCCAGGGTTGTTTCGCCCCCCGTTCTGTACGCTTCTGCTACGAATCGAATCCGGTAGCGTTTCATTTATAATGTGCGACACGGAACTGACGCATTTTGCCAAATTAATCCGCATAATGGATGCGGGGCGCCGAACTCTGACCATTTATAAGCACGATTTCGCCCATCGTCGATGCGTAAGCGTTGGGAAGTTCGAGTCGGTTGCTCGGACGCAGCATCGAGGGTGCGCCCTTGGGGTTGGTATTGTAATTTTGATGGAAAAAGGGATGGCTCTCCTGTCTGACAGCGTGGATCGTTTGTTCGTGGATTCGAGGTCGGAAGTTTTCTTTTATCCATACAGAAATGCTCGCAGAAAGTAAATCTAGCCCGTGGAGAAATCCTCGATCGAGGAGTCGTACCCGCCGCTCCCATTTCGTGCAATTTTTATTGCCGCCCATAAGTTTGCATGCAACACGAAACTGGCCGTGGTTCACCAGAAATATGTAAATTGCATTTCAACCCGGCCATGTTCAGGAAAGATTAAACGCTCCTCAAGCTCGATACCTTTGGCGAACCACCGGCTAACGAGAAGCCTATGTACCTCGGCCACCCCTACTAAAATCTTTTCACATCAGATTCCTTTCCTCGCTCAAAGTCGCCTTAAAAAAGTAAAAGAAAATGGATAAGGGCAAAATTGAGGGGGGTCCGACAAGCACTGTTCGGGGCAGGTTCGATGTTCCGAATCACGGCGGAAGGGAAACGGCGAGCCCTTTAATCCGTGGCTCGTTAACGCAGACCCGATCGGAACTCTAATTTGCGAGCGGCGCAGAGAAAACAGCGCGAGCCACGGCCGAATAGCGCAGCGAAAAGGGATTGCAGATAAGCGCGAGCCAAACGAGTCAACTTCTGGAGAACTTGACAGGGAAAGCGGAAAAATATTCGGGCGAACGCGGGCGTTTCGTTCGATAATCGTACCGTGGACGGCCAAGGACGTTTCTCGTAGTTTGAAAAGGGGCTGTTTAAAGGCGTGTTTTACGGAACGCTCGCTTGTTCGCTCGCTCGCTCGCTCGCGGCGTTACTTCTGCAGAGTAGCGAGCCGCGTTTCCAAGAATTCCACCGTTAGTTCAGCCATTACCATTCGCTACATGTCGAGGGTCACATTTTAGCGTGTTTACGGCGCTTTTCGAGGAAACTGTTACCTCAAGCTCCGAGCTGTCCCCGGGACGGGCAGATACGGTCGAGTATCACCGGCACGCTTTCATTACCCCGGCCTCTTCGCGAAATCGAGAAAAAGCTTGAGAATTCAAAGTTCTCGAAGATAGTGGTGTCATAAAGGCGAGGACTGTTTAGACCAGCCACGTGCTGCCGAGCAGTTAGAGGCTGTTAACCCCGAGGAAGGGAAGTCAAAGAGACCACTCGCGTTCGATGACTCTGCAGGAGCTGCGACATTTTTGAACCTTGGACGACTTTTTTCTGCTTTGAGACGGAGCTCGACAAGGGTACGCAGGTTGTACGTGGATACGTGCGCGCGTATGGACACGTTACGAATATAGATACCAAGCTGTGCAGCAAGCTACATTGTAAGTGGAAACCGAGAAACATTTGGTAAATGGGAATTGGTGTAGCCGGAAAAGCGCATTAGGTTGCAAGGAGCATTGTAGACAAATCCAAGCCGTGACTAATTTCTGAAGGGACACGACCACGCACGTTCCATACGTGTGCGTTCTAAACTCTACCTCTTAGCATATTGGCAGTGAAAATATTCTGCCTTGGGCCAGGTCCCTTTGATGCCCTATTAGAATCTCGTGTAAGTCTCGTTCTCCGTGCTCCGGGCGAATTTATGTAAACTATGCACGCGGTCGTAGTTTGTAAATAGCAATATTCTGTACAGGAGCCGCCGCTGATTTTTATGAAAAACGGGATTCTGACGGAGCTGCAAACTGCAATTCTTAATTCTAGCTCCGAAGACTGTTCAACGAACGTGTTGTTGCGGCGAAGGAACGAGTTTTTCTTTTCACGGCACGCTCTCACTGGAATTCACTTATATAACGCAGGTACGTAGTTTATATAATTGCCAGCACGCAATGTTGTTATTACTGGGTTGAAATTTAGTTCAGCATTCCGTCGGGAAGGGGCCGCAAGATTCCTAATTGTTTTCAACCGTAGATACGCTTAATAGATATCTACCTGTAAAACGGGGATTCCCCTCACGTTTCCCATTTACAGATTTGTTCTAGGATATCGGAGCTGGCCACAATTACGCTTCTCCAAACATGTTTGTAGAAACGCATTCTTGCAACCGCGGTTGCTCAGAAACTCATGAGAACCGGGTCAATTTTCGAGCCGATTTATTGGCCGGGTTTTCAATCTAAAAGTTTATATTTTAACGAGCTCCGATTGTTGCTGTTCGTTACGGTTGCGTTTACGAACGGCCTGAATAAAGTGGGGCGGCAACGTATGCTCCTCGTCGTCAGAAGCACCTGATCGCGCCGACTCCGAGTCGTTCGGTGTCACGGCACCCCGACCATCTACCGATCACCGAGAATGGGTTCGCATTCCATCGTTGATCTCAGGTGTGCTACGCTTAAGGCCCATTTCACGACGCTCGCCGGACCCCCGCGAAATATTCACCGGTCCCAGACGCTGGTTGGAAAGTTACGGAGCGACCGTGCAAGAGAGATGCCCCGTAGAAAGAGTTTAATCGGGAAACGAACATATGGCGGGCGAATACCGACGTTCCGATCGAAGAATCGGCAATTCCTAGCAGATGCACGATCGTTGCAAAGGTATTAGGAACATACACTGGACTGGTTTTCATGAAAGTTTACCGACACACCGTTTCAATAATTTCGCTAATGTTGCACTCTCCTTTCACCTAAATAAATAGTTTCGATGCCTGAGACTCAGCGATTTCTACAGCTGACCTTTCCACAGGGCAGCCAATTTAAGAGCAACTGCAACCTACTCTCTACCGAGTGCACCACGGGGATCGCAGCAGAAGGAATTACGTGACGAGCAGCGCGATGCAGGATTAGCAGAGAGGCTGTGTTCACTCTTCCGGTGAATCCGACGTTCCGCTGCACGGTTCCATCGACGCGGTATCGACGCAACGTCGAAAGAAGCGGGGACGGTGTCGCGAAAAAGGCCCAAACGACTCGGCTGACGGCGGAAGCGAGAGAGCGCGATGCGATTGCGCGCAATAAGGCCCCGCGTTTCGTGGCAGACACCGTGGCTAACGGATGTGCCGTTACGGGGCCGCATTCCACGAAGCCACGCATGCGCGACGCGACACATTCCATTGTCTTTTACATTCTTCTCGGCCGTTTCTCTCCTCTTTCGTATTCTTAGCACGCTCACCCGCCAACAACCGCCCCTGGAGCAACGGCGTAGGGCATCGAGGGCCTTATCCTGCCGCGTTCCTCACCCTTTTCCCCACCCCTTCGACCTGGAACGCTTACCCCCACCGTACTTCCCCTCCGTCGCTGTTGCTGCCGTTCTTCCTCGCCCTCCCCTGCCAGGTTTTAACGTTCCCTCTCTTCTCTTTGCATTCCACATTCCACGCTTCTTCCTTTGCTCTTTGTATTTTTTCGTCGTGCATACCCAACTTCGCTCTTCGCTCCACCTCGCTCTTCTTGTTCAGCAATCTTTGCGGCTCCACTTCGCGAAACCACTATCTTCCGACTGGTTCTCCACGGTCTTTGTCCTTCGCCATCTAGATGCAACGTCGATTCATTCTTCTCTCCGTCAGTCGGTCCATATACCGTATTTTGAAGTTGCTCCTCTTGGACTCGCGCGGCGTTCTTCGCTCCTCGCTTCTCCGAAACGTTCTTCCCTTCGATCTTCGCGTTTCTTTTATTTTTCCCCGTTTGATCTTCGCGACCGTTTTGGTCGTGTCGTGTCTGGCTCCATTTCCTTCGACTACCCCCGCGGCCACTTGAAGTTCATCTTTTTAGCGGTCGCAACGTTTCTCACGCTTCTGCCCGCGTCCCATTATTTCGTTCTTATTTCGTCGTGCCTTCGTGGTCGCCAATCTCGATGCCACCCGCCTCGGCCCCCGAAGAGAAGAAACGAGTCTGGAACCCCGCTGGAATGGTTAATGCCCCATTCGATCTCTCGCGGGCCCCGCGTTCCCCGATTAACCGCCTAATATCGCCGACAAAATGAATGGTTCAATTAATACCTCGTCCCGAGGGACCACCATGGACGCCGCCCAAATGCCAACCTCGATTCAACTTCGTCGTTGATAAGTTGAACGGGTTTGCCGACCTCCGGTCATTAGTGCCTTTCTTTTTATCCGAGAATACATTACACGCGTGCGATATTTCGGAAATGTCGTTTCGTTAAACGTCCGCGCACCGTCAAGGGTATTCAGGCGAAAATCGTGTATACACGTCACACAATATCGTATAATATTCGTGCCGCGACAAAAATGGAAAGCACGTGGCCCGTGGAACGGAATAGTCGAGCCGTTCCGCAACTCCAGAGGCGGAATTCCGTTCAGCTTGGTCTACGAGCTGTGCAACGGGCCGTATGCTCTTCGTGCCTGTCTTCGCGATTACTCCACACGGCTACGTGACGAGATAAATACTTGCACGCGCGTTAGTGCTCGCGCACGCGTGGCTGCACACCGGCATTCGAAAATAATGTTCCGGGAAATTGCAAGCAACGATATGTATTCCGTTCGTTCCAACGTTTCGGTGCGAGCCTTATAATGTTGCATTTGTCCGTCCGTGATTTGGAAACATGACAAACCCGAAAAATCTGCCCAGCTGCTTCCTCGATCTTCCTTTTCGAGGAAGGACAGCTTAATCCTTCTTGGCCCATGGCAAGGCTACCTCTTTCCTCCGTGGAATATTCGCGTCGGATCTTTTCATTACAAATGTTATCCCCCGACGAGGATTTCCTTTCGAAAAATTACCCATACATAAACGGGTGAAAGATTTTCGCCGCGAAAGAAGAGGCGTCTTCATTGGCACGTACCACGTCGGCACCTGCAGAGATCAACGCTCGTGGATGCAAGCGCTAACTGTATACCCCTCGAGAACGTTACTCGCTTGAATCATAAGCGCGTGCCTTTGCAGCACGCCGTAGACAATGCATCATTCTTACATAATAGAGGGGTCGATGTCTGGTCGTGGATCGAATGGGTCGAACAACTCACGGGCCCGATGCGTTAACGGTGGACGATGGTCCTCGCGAATCGGCTATCCTAACGAACGACGAATCTGCAACTTCCAACGTCGTCTCGTTTGCTGTTTTAATGGGTCACGTTCCATTCATTTCGGTTTCCAATTCGTCCACGGTTCTTCCACAGACAGACTGGGAACTTTGTGCTCTTCGTCGGACTGGATTGCAGTCGCGTCTTCGATCCGCAAGTCACGACACTAAGATTCAACGAAAAAAGAAAATCCGTCGACGGCAAGTAGCGCTGCTCGACATTGGCGATCGAAGTCGGAAATCGAACGAAACCGCGGGACGGTGGGACGCGTCGATTCGTATTCCCGCAATCGTGATCGGCGACAAGCGACAAGTTGTTCCCGGTATCATCGCCATAAGAAGCGGTCTCGCTCGTCATAAGAATATTTCAGCCGTTGTTGTCCGAGGAGTCACACGGGTTTCGGCAGTTTCGTGTCCATCTATGGGCATCGAGCAGCGTGCAGGCGGCTGGATCGCCGCGCAAGGATTTGCTGACCCCAAACGAGCGTGTACACGCTCAACCCCGCGCCTCGTGAAATCGCGCCGCCTCCTCCGACTGCACGGTAACTCGCCGCTCGATTAGGGGATCGTTCGTCGCTGTCTTCGAGTATTCGCGAGTACGCGCGGGCTAATTGGATCGGCCGAGATCCCGTACGGGCTGTGTCGTGTAACGAAGCGAGCCGATTGCCCAACCGCGAAGTTCCCTTTTCTCCGGCAAGGAAATCTCGTGCGAAATTTCGCTCGAAAGTCCCGCGGTGATCTCGACACAGAGACCTCGCCGAACAATGCAGCTCTTGCTTATCGCGATCCACGCGTCTCGGGGATCGACCAGCTGGGAAGCAACGTCATCGAGGACCTTCCACGCGATCGCATTGACCTGTTTTCGAGCGTTTCCCACGGAACGTCTAGTCCGCACGGTGGGACGACGTCGAGCTGCCTCGAGGCTCCTCGACGTGCCGCGCGTTCGTCGCGAGACCGTTCGATCGACCTGTGCATGCACACACGTGCACACGTTGTACTTATGAAGCGACGGAAGGAAGATGGCGAAGCCTCCGGAAAGAAATTTGACGCGTAGGTCGCTGGCTTTTACGGTTGCTCGATGAGCAAGGATCTCCGACCCTGCCTGTGCACGCGCGCTACCATGGCCTAAAACCCACTTTATTAGATGGTCGGCATGGCTCGGCTGGATTGTCCGTGAGTCAGCCTGATCTCGATTAGGCGAGCGACTGTGCCACGCCGCGATTCTGCTTCGGACAGTCCAGCACCGGGGGCACAGTGTTGTGTGACTCACGTCGGAATCCTGCAGTGGCACAATAGCTTTTGCGCTCGTACACGCGCGGGCGCAAACAGTGCGCCAAGCCAAGCCCGCCCTGTGGAATTAATACAATGCATGGGCGTATTTGAGGCGCAAGTAACTAGGTAGACAGACCGAGGGCACTTTTCTCCGGAGTTGCTCCTTCCGACGCCGCGAATGAATGCGGGAAACCTTGGGGTTTGGTATTTTGGGTTTTTTTCTTCTGGAAACGGGTCAGGTCGAGCTGAGATTAAACCGTAGTCAAGGGCCGGGTTTGAAATGTAGTTCGGCTGGGGGCACGCCTAACAAAGTTGATCTGTCGAGCTTACGGATAGAGAATTCTTTTTTATCTACCCTCGGGCTACACACGACTGCCCAATCCAATCGGTTCTTAACGAAGATCGGTAGGCATAGCTTTTAAATGGGAAATGTGTACATTGGAAACTTCCGTGGCATTTCATCGTTACGACACGCGGCGGCAAACAAAGTTGCTTAAGGCCCTTTGCTCCTAGGCAGAGCCGGTCCGAGGATTTATCTTTTCATTGTGGGCCGTCTATTTTTGGAGCACAATTAATTTCAACAGGTATGCGGGTCCCAGTCGAAATTACGTCACAGGGAAACAGAAATTTCCGGCACCTCGCCGCTGGATCGTAAATCCCACACTGCTATGCATCACCGTCGGGTGCCGTTCGAATATTAATAATAATGCCTCGCAACAAGCAGCTTACATTCACCGAACGCACGTTCAGATCGATTAATCTCGATGACTTCCGCGTCCGCGACAAATCGACGATATCTCCCAGGAAAAGCGAGAAGCTTTCGAATTTCCTCCCCCCCCCCCCCCCCTGATCGATATTCGCGCGAAAAACAAACAGGGCCGCGTCGCTCAAGGGTGGGGGAGCGTGGTTTTTATTATTTGAAGTGCGCGTGAGAGCAAGCGAGCGGCGTGCTCCTTTCTAGAGAAACGACTGGCCCGAATTCCAGAGTTAAAACGGCCTTGCGGGACTCGCGGCTACGGCTCGGCAAACCTCCACGGATTTCCGCAAACGCGGCCGTCGACGCTTCGCTTGGCGAATTTCAAAGTCGACGCGATCGACGTTCCATCGCGAGGGAAATCGAAGGTCCACGACGTTTCCTGTTAATCCGATTAGCTAGAACCATGTGCACATATATGCTGTGCCCTCCTCAGTCTTATTGTCGTATCCAGCGTTTCATCAATTTTTCAGAAGCGCCGAAATATTTCAAGCTCCGGACGTGCCTCGATTTTTGAACGAAGTTAGAGCCCCCGCGCTTTCTTGATTTTGAGCTGGTTTGTTTTTTAGAGTTGGAATTATTTGGCAACTGGCGGGTACACGATCGAGGAGCAAATGGAGAGGGAATAGAACGGGACTCTGGAACCCGCATGTTTGTATAGCAGCTATTTTGATCATGCTAATTACGTTTCGAAGGTTGGCGTTTCTATTTTCGACACGGCAAAAGGTTTATACATTCGAAAGCATGCAATTCGCTCGAAGGTCTAGAGATTATAGCTTTTGTACACTGCGGCGCGCCTTGTAGTATGTATGAACATACTCCTTTTTCTCCGGATCATTAATTTGCCACCGCAACGCGCGTGCCAAAATGCTTGGCCGCTCGTTGTTCGCCGTTAGCCCAGGCTGATTGTGAGTTACACATTTGTAACGTAGCGAATACGATGGAGAGCAGCCGCTATGATTCTGTTGATCAGTGTTCCGGAATCTCTCCTTGGAATCTCTGAAGAGTTTCGGTGTCCCAGAGAAACTTGATGATTTATAGGCGCACGAAACAGAAGGGCAAATAATTGATCGATATGTGCTCCGTTCTTATTGACCCGTAGTCTGGTTAGTCGAGCGGGTCGGATGAATGCCAAGTATGTTTACAGTGCCATGCCATTTTCCACTTTTCCTAACGGATCTTATTGGAACGGCGTCCGTCGAAAGTTTGATAATTATCGGGTAAATGTTATTGCAGACATCGCGAACCGAAGGGGCTCGGTATGAGAATGAAAAATTGATATCAATGAAAAGCGAGGTAGTACGAAAGATTCGATCTTTCTAATTTTAGAAATGCCACTTTTAGAGTACCGTCCACACGAATGGCTAAGATATCTACGCTACACGCCCAGCGCTACATAGTTTCCACTTTTTATCACGCACTGTTTCCTCTTCCTGTCTCCCTTTTTCTTGTCCCTATTTTATCAACTTTTCTCTTGCCACTCTCTTAGCATCGAACACTGTTCCACACGTACAGAATAAATAAAAAAATGGATCACACGACCAACGATACGTACGTTCGCAAACAGCGCACCAGACCATACAGTACACGCATAGCTCCTCTCCAAACGTATAATCCATGATGTTCCGAGCGAAATGCCCGTATCATCGAGCGGCGTGCTCTCTTTATCGGGTTCGCTCGGAACGTCCCGAGGACAAATAACGCGTCGCGAGTGTCGAATTCCCATATATTTCATCGCGTACGAGAAAAATTCCCGGATTCTCGACGCTAATCTTCGCCCTGCCTCCCCCGGGAAAGCAAAAAATAAAAAAAAACAGAAACGAATATTTCGATAAATCATCGGGTCGAGGATAGTCGATTTCCGTGGAAATGCTCGTGGCGACCGGCCGTAGGATCGAACTAGGCGCTCCGTTCTGCTCGAGTTTCGAGTTCGAGTCGATCGAGCGTTGGCAAATAGTCGCGCCGTTTTAAAGAGAACACCGGCGTCTCACAGACACACGCAAGATATTTATCTTGCCTGGGAGAAAGTGTACTACATACAGGCCACCGCGTGGCGGCAAATAGATTCCTGCAGTTTCATAACTTACTGACCGACATTCCGTGGAATTGCACCACTAATAATGGCTATGACATCATTGGCCTGTAATTGACTCCGTGGATTGGAAACATTAGGTTTCCCCGGTGGGTGACGCTCCGTTATGGCTGGCTTGGGTCGAAAATTGACCCGAGCGACAGATATCCTCGAACGTTTTCAATTCCAGATTACTCTGAGTTGAATAACGGTAGGGGAATCGAAGTGGAAAGAGAGTAGACAAACTTGGAGGATCATTCTTTTAATACTAATAGAGATTTCCTAGATTGGTGAGTAGAAATGACAAATTAGTCACCACCTTTCTTCGAAATACCGATACGTTGCGACAGATCTGTTGCTTAACCATAACCGAATACAGCACGGCTCCTGTCCTCTCGGTAAGTTTGGACAGTTCGATGCAGCATCGATGACTCAAGACAGCAAAATAGGCTTTGGATTTCGCGGCAAACACTACGGTGTACGTACTGCGATGCAACCTCTCGAGATCGTGACTCTTCTATCTCGTTCATTGTCAGGTACGTCAAAGCTGTCATGCTCGTTATCGACATTTTCATCGGGGTTTCAAAAGAAGCTGAAAATATCAACGAATACGCCCAGCTAGACAAAATCTACGCCATTAATCGACGATCCTCTGCTCGGTCACTCATTTTTTCTTCTTTTGTTACATCTTCATCCGACACACAGGCGACCGCTAACGTATCCCGTACCGTTAGATTTTCAGAAGTAACAAGTGGTTCCTAGGAGATACGGATCTCGACAGGAAAAGTCGATCAGCGTACCTATTAACGAGGCCATAACAGCGTTTCTAATTCTTTCAGACGTTTCTCAAGAGACAAAACGGTGAAGGTGGGAAAAGGGCTCACGAAAAATGACCGATGTAGATAGCCGTTCAATGGTTGCCGGGTAATATCTTATGCCGACAATGAACTATGTATCTGTCGGCGTGGACGCACGTGCGTGAAACGCAACGAGCAAAACACGCGGGGCAACTCTGTTTTTAATGTCGAACCACCGACGGAATTCACTTTCGCCGCGGTGCTTTGGTTCGCACGCTCGCCCTCTTTTTGTCAATCGTCTTTCCATTTCGATCCGAGCGACCCTCTTGAAACACCGGCGGTCCTCCGCGACCCCGTGGACATTTAAATAGGGGGCGATGATATTTTTGCGCACCTTCGGTAAATTGCAAACCCTGTACATCGGTTGGGTTGATGAGTGACAACGCCTCGTATGTTCCATGCATCTGCAGTGTATTTAAATGTCTCATTGTATATTTTTGACCGTTTCCATAGACTTTGCGAAACAGACAGTAATCCGTCGACTTGGTTCGTACCATCGAATAATCTTAGGTCGATGGACGAGGCGAACAGACGGCAAAGCTAATTTCGATCCGCGAGAAAGGTCTGGAAGATTCGTATGCGGTAGCCGCATCACGAGCAGACGCCTTAAAAGAATGAACAGATACCTCAAAGAACACGACTTTGATAGATTTCTTGGCCGCGGCTGCTTTGGCCCGGCGAGCGAAAAATGCCGGCATATTGGCGGGACGAGCGAAATTCGTGAACGCCGTAATTAGTTCCACTGACAGGTATATTAAGGGATAAGTATCGACCAGACTCGTATCAGGTTTGACCTTATAATTTCCAGAAATAGACGGATTAATGCGAGGCCGCGTTAAATAATGTATGAATGGCGGCGAGGCGTGAAATTTGAATGTTTATCGTCGCGCAAAGGTACTTTATTACAATTTTATTCGCGAAACGAACAAACGATCGGACGCTTCCTTTGCGACGATTCGCCTCGCGGCCACAGAGTCGCGGCGTCTTCGTAATAACTGGCTATTGGCCAATTAAGCAAATCGAAGCTCAATTTGCGTCCACGAGAGGATGAGCCATCGATTCGCCCTCACTTTCCGATTTAATCACCCGCCGATAATCATTTTAATTACGGCGATACGTTTCCCCGATTGCCTTTAATGAACTGTATGAATAGGACTCGACGGGCTTCGTTAATATTTTTGCATTCGCGACCGGGAATAGAAAGCGAGTGTAATCGATCGGGCCATGCCGCGTTTCTCCCTCAATATCGTATACAACGATCGCGGATCGACTTTACGTAAGTCGATTCGGCCCCCGCGGCCGACGCGTCGCGACACGGCGTCGTTGGACGACCTCATAAACGCAGAAGCTTTTAATTTGCACCTTCGCACGTCTGTTCGCGACCTCTTAATGGAATCGAAGTGTCGTACAATTTCGACACCCACGGTCTTCACTTACTGCGCGGCCCAGGTCGTCTTTTAAATTCGAAGACGTGTCGCCAGCGTCGATAAATGGTCGAAGGTACGATTGCGAAAAAGTGGCAGAAATAAAAATGAGGGAAAAAGAGAAGAAAAGATCGAAAATAAATCCGACGGGTCCGATGTGAACCATAAAAGAAGATCGGCGAAAAGCGGCTGCGGTGTTTACAGCTTCTTTTTTTTCTTTTACAATGCGCAATAAAAACGTGCAGCGTGGCCGGACCGCGGACGATAAAAGATTATTAGCCAATATCGACGGAACGGGTCTTCGCTAGCCCTGGCAAATTGCGGCCGTTGTTGCAACACGAGGCTGGACTCGAATCGGGAAGCAAAATACGGCACCTCGAACTTCTGCACGCGCGTGGAGGATCCACGGCTTTGGAGCTAGTAAAGTAAATTCGTGAGAAGGAAATTTCCCTGGAAAAATCGGCCGTTCTATCTGCCGCCCTTTTGTCGTGGTTTTTTTCTTTTTTCCCGTCGCCCAACGCCACGACATTTCGGATGTATCTCCACCCCCGATTCTTCCCCGACGGACTGGACATTAGCGAATCCGTGGAATCCGTGGAGAAAAAGTATGTCGAAGGGCGTCGTAAATAAGAGGTTCGAAGGGGAGATTTCGTTATTATTTACGAGCAGGCCCTTGGAAGCGTTAAATAACACGCTCGTCTCTTTCGTGCAGCCGATATTTATAGGGTATCCCCGAGCGCGTAAACCGTGTCCTCGCGTTCGAATAATATGTATTTAATAGCTGCCGAGATAGTTTCTTTCGTTCAATAACAACCAATTTATCGCCCCGCTTTATTAAACGTAAGCTGCAATATCGGTTTCTTCTTTAGTATATGGGGCAAGCTCGGTGGATCGTTCTTGGGTCATCTTAACGTCCTTTCATTAAGAAATATTAAGAATCATCGTGGCATTGACTCCGATCTCAGCGGATGGACTTTTGCAAATTGACGTCACGTATGTCATCGTGGTTGAACGTTAAAAGATTGGCCGAGAGCCGGTCTCTTTCTCTTTCTTTTCTTGCGCAATTAACGAAGCATCGTTATGTTTGGAAACATTGCCGCGGGAAGAGTGACGTCGAAAAGTGGAAGAATTCGCAGTACGAGACGCCCCGTTTCCGGCCGCACGACTGCGTTTCAGCTTAAAAGATCACAAGTCCAAAGTTCTAGTTTAGTGTCTTAGAGACTGTAGCCTGAAAGCTTAATGAAGACATTCTACTCGGAAAGGTCGAACTTCGTTGGGGCGTTTTATTATTAAAGGCTACCCCTTTCGAAGCCTCCATTCATCCCTGAACCGAGAAGCTCGTACCGAAAAAGCTCCGTTTAGCACCGAGTTCCAGCAAAGTCTAAAAAGAGCATTCTTCGAGAAGACGTCCAGTCAGGTGGCCCTTTATCTCAAAAGAGGTGCACTTCGAGTGTACCGTTCACTCGATCCCATTGAGGTAGCATCATTCCTCCTCGTCGTTCATCCGAAAGAATTGTAAAAGGGAACCTCCAACGTAGTTTCTTCCATTCAATATCGTCCCGCGATTCTTTCGAGAGACAGGCGTAAAAAATTCGTCGATTAAGCTGAATTAATCGTCGAAGAAGGAAACGAGCATTCGCGATTATGAATATGTCTCGTCGAATCGTGCGGCTGTGTCGAACGAAGAGGCTCGACGGAAAGCGGAATTTCCGATTCCATCGCGAAGCACGAAAACAGCACGCGCTCCGCTATTGAAGGGGCTAGAGAGGCGTGCACGGTGCATGACACAGTTTCGCCGTCCTACTTTTCAGCCATTCTGCAAGCTCGCTGATCATTCATGAAAAAAAAATAAGGGAAGAGAGCGACGGAGAAAAAGGGGGACGAAAATAGCGCGCCGCGGATCAACCCAGATAGATAAACAGACGGCGTACAATGGGATTAAATGGCGAACTCGCTTCTTTGGAAATTTTAATTGCGCCAGACACGTGACCCGCGCTTTCCCTCCCGTGCAACAAGCAAGCAACCTAGGGGAATTTTGCGAAAAAATTGGAGTAATCAGTTCATAGCTTTTACAACCTTGCACTAATGCATCGAGGCGGCTTCATTTCGGAGTATACTTGTCATTTACTTATTTATACTTTGTCAATTTTGGTCATTCTATACAAGGAAAATGGTTCGGAAATTCGTACGCCGAACAATGCTACGAGTAACTTTTCAATTACATCATCCCGCGATTACTTGCGCAGTCTTATTGCGCGACTACATACGAGGCATAGATAAAGGGAAGTGGGTCTGGGGGATTGGTAGATTTTGCGACTGCGTTCTTCGCGTGGAATATTTTGCGACGATGCCGTGCAAACTGCAGGCATCTGCGTAAGTTGCTGGCGTCACGGAATCAGATTCGCGATTAAACACTTGCATAATAATTACAACTGCGTAGATATGCATCGATTTTATCTTATCGCTGGTGCCTTATCGTTGACGTCGCCGGCGTACACCTATCGTCGGGCAATCTTTCGCAAACGTAAACGACAACAATCTTGCGACGGTAAATGCGGGAAACCGTTGGCGCGATTTCAAGAATATTTTTATACCCGCCCGCAAGGAAACATAATTTGTCGGGCAAGTTTCCTTGTTATTTAACCCCGATTCGCCGTAACACGAACCAAGGATTATCCAGTTTCCTTATTATTCATCGGGTATTTGTATATTTTGCTCATGGAATGTCCCAAATACTTCTATCGAAATCAACAGCAACCCAGAAGGCACCAGGGAAGAGCATGCACTAAATGAAAATAAAGTGACACCATTCCATTTGTAATTTACTATAGAACAGGATCATTAAACCAGCCACTGAACACTATCTTTATCCAAACACGTTCGTAAACCGCATATTTACAGAAATTAATTGCCCCCAAAATTGAATTGAGGATAAAAACGATAAAATGCTTCCCTTGAAAGCTCCATATGTTTACCACAACGATGGCACGTGTCCCACTCGTCCCTCCCTGACAACTCCAAGTGTACGACAATTGGGGTGTCCGAAAGCCAGCACGTAGAAGCCACCCTCGTCCTAGACCTCGTAAACAGGCGGCTGGCAGTCAATAAGCGGGACCTAGGCATTTCTCTAAATTTATGCTCGCGCGTTTATAACGCCGTTTCTAATTCCGGCCTCGATTCGTTCAACCTGCAGACGGTTTTATTCGAGACGGAAATGAGGCCCCTCGGGGCAACACTTTCCGGGATCGACGCGTCCCCTTGACCCGGCGTGTGATTTAACGGTGCCGATGGTGTTTTCGAAATAAAACCACTTCTTGGGAGACCATTTTATAGGGCACTTCGTTCGATTTTTAATTAGCGGCAATAACCCTCATTTTCTCTAGGACGACGGATAATTACTCCGACATGTCATGGCGGCGTCTCTTTCGGAACTCGTCAAACCATTAGGAGTTTCGACACTTGAAAATTCAGAAATTCATATGCACTTACCAGTTGGCTTGCAAAATGTAATTGTCTTTCCTCGAAACTTCAAGCCAATCGCTAACGAATTAATCTGCGTAATTTGAGCCACTCGAGCGGACCAGTCGTTCGACAAATTCGATCGGGCAATTTGGAAGGGTTACAACGATTCATCAAACCCCTTGTCGCGGCGAAACTATCGCCAATAAAATATCGCGACCACGAGCGCCAAAGTCGCGGCAGTTCGAGGCTTGATCGCCGATAACTCTGATTAATTAATCCTAGGGGGATTAATCGCAGCTTTCTTGAGATTGATCCACAGAATAGCCATTCGCTAGGAACGTCGCATGGGGCCCTCATTGTCACTGTACGAAGATTCCGAATAACTCGGCGAGTCCATCGGTTTTAAAGATTTCGACGGCGAACTTTGCCGAAAGTATTTCGCGTGCGTCGGCCAATTAATCGTTGGACTCGTTGGCTTCTTTATGGCTCGGAACAGCCGAACCTCGGCTCAATGGCAGCACGAAGTCCTACAACAATTGTGGCCTTTCTTATCACGCGATTACTATTACACACAGCCCGCAATTTTCGAATACTTTCGCGTCAGTACAACCGGCCAGCAATATCGCATCTGACAAGTCCAAAGTCCGGACGTTTCCGCTCCGTTCGTATCGCGTTTCGCATGCACCGATGTAAATGCGACAATAAATTCTTAACGTAAACCTAACAGGCCACTAACAATTAGAGTATTACTAAGTACATAAATCAGTTATATACGTCGAGAATAATTGCGATGCAAATGATTAAACGGTTACCAACGTCGGGACCAAGGCCGCGAGTTTCACCCTCAACCCTTTCGCCCCGAGTTGCATAAACAATTACAGTAACGCCACGCGGAACGTTCGCATAAATATTGGACAAAGAAAAGTCTGCCGAATATCGCAGGACGTATATCGCGCGCAGGCCGTGGCGAAGGGGTTAAGCCCGTCGTAACGAAGGAATTAAACCTGACCCCAGCAGTAAAGCTCTCAAACGAATTCTCCACGATCCCAACGAAGCATCCGGCCTCGCGTCAGGAAGCAAACAGCGAGATCCAGCTGGCCAAGCAGCCAGACACAATCGGTCGCGGCTCGTCCGGCAGGCGAAAAGGAAAGCCGCGAGTACGCGGCGTTCTATTTGTGTAACGCGCCTATACGTCGATCTACATAAATAGCCTGCGCTATTATGCAACGAGGGACAGACGCGTGCGAGTACGCCGGCCTCTTGCTGCAAATCGGGCGTCGTAACGATCACGCGGGAAGATTCGCCGCGATCCAAAGGGGTCGCCATGGACCCGCGGGAATGACGACCTGGGTGATTTGTGGCTACCGCGGCGAGGAATGCCGCTTGAATTCAGGAGAGCCGGTTTTCTGAAAGCGGACAACCTCCACGCATCTCCACCGCGGCCTCGCGACTCCGCGCCGCTGGAATTGATGCAAGCTACGAGCATGCAGAAACGCATATTGATAATTGCGGTTTCACCAGGTGGGCTCGCGATGTATTGGTACGTGGGTTTCAAGTGGGCTTCAACGGCGAATTGTAGCGGGAACTTGTTGACGAATTGTTGATAGATTATTTGCGAATTGGGCGACAGGAGATTTTTCGTTAAATTGGTTTTTCAGTAATGGAAATGCGCAATTTTTTGTGATCGTTGATGTGCGTTCGTCGCTGGCATACAGGTGTGCGCGATGGGGTGAAAGTGTGGCGCGTGAATGGGAGGAAGATGCGCCTGAATGAATACCAGCGCAACGCAACAGCCACGTGAAAGAAAACCCGGAAAGTAGCGTCATTTAATATCCATTCAAAAATGTTTCTATACATTTTTTGATAGCTTCCAACTTTTGGCTAGGAAGTACATACATATGTACCATGATCGCAGACGCACGTAAGAAATATCGCTGGTCACAGGCATCCAGCATGCCCCAGCTTACCCGTTGCCCGATTAAATCATCGAGTAGTCATTGCGTGAGTCACGCGGTGCATTAATCATTGTTTACGCCGTGGGACGATTTCCCCCGAGGCTGATCTATGCACAATGTATAGACGATCCGCGAAATGAACGGTCGCGGCGCCGCGTCAGAACGGCTCAATCGCCGAAAGAATTTTCGCGTTGCAAAACTACGCTGATAATGATTCGAGACGACACCGGTGAAGCAACTGGTCGCACCTTCCGCATTCCGCGAGTGCGTTCGCTTCTCGCGTGCCACGCGATTCGATCCAAGGACGTCTCCAGGGATAAATCCTATCGGCAGGAAATCCCGAATCGAATCGAGGCGAGCAGAGATTTTAATTAGCAAACATCGGCCGCCACGTCATGCCGTAACTGCGACTCGCTTCGTTTGGAAGGCTGTGTTACGCGGAGGTGAGTAACGCGGAGATAACGCTTTCTACATAGGCAACATTGATTTCTACTCGTGGCCTGTGTGCTCATTTAAAAGTCATTTGCGCGATAGATGCGACAGATGTATCAGATGGTCTGAATCGTCGTGCCAAAGTCTGGCCCGTTCAGAAATAATAATAGAGCACGATGATGGGGGGTAAATGCGACGGACTTTGAAACTGGAACGCGCATAAACGATTGAAATAGTAAAAATTGGTGACCCACGGGAATGGTGAGTTCGAATTCCGGGAGGACAAGCGATTCGTTCATGAACTTCCGTTCGGAGTCGCGATAAGGGGTACAAAAAGCATAGTGGATCCCTTGAGGTTTGTTAGATCCGGTGTACTCTTGGGATCCAGGAAATCGGCGGAGATACGCTTCGAAAAATTTCGACGGCTGCCGAAGCGTTCGTGAAATATTTGCTGAACACACTGCCCGTCCAATGCCACCAGCGCAGCGCTCTGGCGAGACTGGTGTAGAAATGTTGACTTCCAGCTTAGGTCAAAGCCTGCTCGAAAGATGATATCACGCCGGGCTATCTATTTCCTGATAATTCAGGCGATCAGCTGATCAACTTCCAACTAAAAACCATAGACTGCAAAAAAATAAAATAAATAGCATCCATTTAATTGCTAACCTAGAAATGACTGTGCTTCTTTAGCCCGTCAGTGCAAAATAATAAAGGCAACATCAATTCCGGAGGAACATACATAGATTGCACTCTGTTTCCAAATTTCATCCCCCATTTTTTGCTCAAAGAAATGTCAAAACTAATCGAATAGAAAGAACGGGGGGCAAGCCTGTTCACGGTTAGGCACACAAGAGTGTAGGAGCTCTCGAACCACGAGCGCTTTACCTGGGCATTTTTAGCACGGTCACCCAGCGAACACGACGGAACGCAGGACACACGTGGCCGAAGCCCTTGCAGCGAGGGAGGGACTGGGAAAAACCCAGGCAACGCGTCTTCTGGCGACCACGAGGCACCGAAAGGCATTCTGGCATAGAGCGTCATTCGGAGCAGTCTTGTCTAGTTTTGCGAATTGTGAATAAACATAGTACGGTTCGAGCGTTTGTTAGGAGCTTCTCGTTCTTTCTTTACCTTCGTAAATACACCTCGTTCTAATTCCTCTACGACTCTTACAAGAGGAACACGACGGGCGTATCCAGACGTCGCGACGCCCGTTTCAGCGTGTTACTTACGTGCGCACGGTTATCTCAGCCGCGATATTGGTCTTCCGCTGAAAAATAAAAACGTTGATCCCACGGTCGCGTCCCCGGCGGCGATGTTTCCATGAATAGGCGCGCGATTTACGTGATCGCGAACCTTTTTATCAGTCGTAACGAACTCGACGTTCAACGGCGATGACAACGACGCCTCGGCTCCGTTCGATAACGTTCACGGGTTTATCGTGCCCCGCCCTCGAAAAGCAGCTGGCTCGCATTGACAATTTCCTCTTCGAATCGTTTCTTTTTTGCCCCGCGACGCCTCCGCCCTCATTCAGAAATTCCAAATTGAAACTGGCACAGAAGAGGAGACATCGAAGTTCTCGTCTTCGCTAATTCGACTGATTGCAATTAACTAAGTGGCAGACAGAATAAAAGATAGAGGAGAACGGGCAAAGCTTCGCCGAAGGGGTTCGATAGCGAAGGGAAATGTTTACTGGTGGTCGAGGTTCCTTCTGATTTGTTGTCGGTTTATTCCGAAGCCAGTGATTAGCATTCCGCGCCGAACGCCTCTATTATTGCCATCGTTTGCCTCCCGAGTAGCTGAATTAAGAAACAAACGCGATAGGTTATCGACGAGATACCCTTAGCAGAAGCGTATCAAGATTTGGAAGCAACGAAAACGTTATCGGAGCGAAAGCAAACGATCCGTACGACTCTATCCCCAGGAAATGGTCCGCACTTTGAACTTCCTTCTGCGGCAACTGACTTATCTAACCCATAATGAATTGAAACACGCGCTCAGCGTTGTCGAAGAATGTTTACTACTATCCGATCGAACGTAAAGACCTTCGATCTACATACATGCACGCAGAGTTGGGAGGCACTCCCGTCCATTCGGAAACGTTCAATCCGACGGGGAAGTGATTAGCACGCAATCAGCTGGGAAGTATGTATTTGATTTGGCGCGGAAGCGTTCCGCGCGGCGATAGAGGGACACCGTCCTCTCTGCGGAAGTGGTCAGTTGAGCGGGGAGAAAACTGGCGCAACGCAGAATCGTTCCTGCGAAGCAGAAATATCTCGCGAATCGTGCAAATCTGTTGCTCTTTGTCATGTTCTCGTCGTTCAGAGGAATTGCATTTCGATTGATCGAAAAGGTTAAACATTAATCGCCGATCAATTCTGTATCGATCTGTCCACCCAGATGAATCTCGACCTTCGGAGTATCCACGGGGAAAGTATTCCCGATACTGCTGCTGTTCGTATTATTGCAACTTCCTTCGCAACCTTCGCGCGTGCAAACAATCGAGCGCTAAGTTTCCGATGACTCGCCTCCGAAGAAGCTCAGAGAGTCGACTCACGCTTATTTTCTCCGCAGCGTCATTCGTCGCAGTGGGCGACAACATTATCGAGCCCGACGCAATCACCTCTAATAAGGGATCCTACCGAGGACCGTATACGTATGGACACATACATATACACTTATCGAGGCGATACCGTCGTAAACGCGTTACTGCGACGCGTTCTTGACCTAGACGAAACGGGAACGCGAAAACACGCAACAGTTATGTCCATCGATGCGAACGGTGCTTAGCGATCCAGGTAGCCGCGCGTCACGCTCGCCTTAACGTCTTCGTTTTCATTCCGAACGCGCCGTCCGGCCGACGGTTATGTTAAAATGTTTGCGCACTTGGTGCACCGGGCAAAGTGTCGGTGCGTCGTTAGACGTCTGGCCGAGTATACGCGGGCGTGCATGTGCACGGAAGCTTAGAGTAGGTACTATTGCGAGGAAATGTAATTAGCGCGCGGCAGAGAAATATGTGGGACGGACGACGCAAATTAAGTGATACTTTTCCATTACGATCTGTACAATAGGGAGGCGAGAGATGCGATACGCAGAACCGTTCCTAACGGGAGTGCAAATGGTGCCCCCGGACCTGGGTGGCTAAACACGAGGGTGGCCGCGAACCGTTTAGTTATTTAGTATATGTCAAATTTTGACTAATATTAAATTAATAGGGGCGATATTGTTTTGTGCACCTGGATGGCGAACAAACCAGGAACGGACCTGGTGATGCGGAAAATGCCACGCGCATATCGTTGCACTTCCTGGTAACGGAAATTCGCGGTATCGTAGAGACGACGATGGTTCTCTAAATTCCCCTTCCTTTAATACACTATTTATCTGAGGAATTCCAAGATGCATAGAGCAACTCGTAGAAGCGCACTTCTAGATATCGCCGCGAAGCGGAGGCGCAAATTCGACGTAGCCGATACATAGTTCTCCGCATCGACCTATATTTAGGAATCAGCAGAATTCGTAGAAGGGTGACCACGAGTATCGATCTCGAGTATGAAAAGGGACGAAGCTGGTCCGATTTTCCATTGCTAAAGCTGTGTACAGGCGTGGAAGAATTATCTCGAAGTAATCCGTCCGTGCGCAATGGTTTACGACGGATCGATTCGTATTTATAGCGGCGCGATCTCGTAGATATCGACCACTTTCCAAAATTGGAAGCGATTGTTCCTCCTTTTCCCGCGCTCACTCGAACACCACCCTGACATTTCGTGTTCTGGCGACACGTTATTGCGCAAACAGCCACTGGGCACCGTACCAAGTCTCATGACTAAAGCGTCACGAGTCAATGTATCGGCCAAAAATATAGATCCCTCCAGACGGGTGGCGTTCTTTAATAGGGAAACGCGGCCGCAAATGGAACGCGACAGAATGACCGACCCCGAGCCGATTTCCGTTCGAATGGCAGACCTTTGCGTAGGTTGAGATCTCGTTTGGAGCGCAATTGTCGTCATCGTACGAGTGTGCGCGAACAGAGCTACGTATTCCCTTATCGATGCAATTGTACCACTTGGAGTATTTGGAGGGTTTGATTCGTATGTAAATTTGAATATGACATTTCGGTTTTGGTTTCGAGTAACATTTCCACGAAGCAAAGCCAAGGTAAAAGGTTTCGTCTATTTATGTCGCGTTCGAGCATTCAGCCCATTTCAGAGCTTTTACGTCTGACGCTACTATTCTCATAATTTACGTCAGACGGGGTTCGATCGTATCTCGCGCACGAGTGAGGTGTAATTTTTGGTGTTACGAACGAAAGTTTCGCCCGTATACAGGTAAGCGAATCTCTATCGCGTTGAATCAGGAATGGCGAAACCTTTGCAGAGCGAAGATTAACTGAAAGCTCGGTGGACTTTGCGATTTGCGCGGTTCACAGCCGACCGATTACCTGGAATTCTTGGCCAGGCCGTGAAGAACCGTGCTCGCAAAAGGTGCAAACTCGTTTCGCACGTTACGCACATTCATGCGCCGGCCAATCGCCGCCAGGCAGATAAGATTCTGGGAACAACGAGAGGATATCGATGGTTCGCCTACTTATCCTCGTGCTCGTCAGTCGATATCGCGTTTTTTCTCGCCTTTCCCGCACCTTGACCATTGTAAACTTGAGCCTCTATCTACGCGAGTATCAAAGAATTTTACCTAGAATCGTGCCACTTCTTATTAGTCTCTTCGCCACGGGGGCCGTGGTGAGTTTGCGCGGTTTTAACGGTTCAATATTTCGAAGAGCAAAACTCAAACAAATTTATTTAAACGTGAAAAGATGGGCAGCTCTGCAACAACATAGTTAAGACGAGGAGAAATATTTGTCAACGTACAGGAATCTCAAGCGTTGTTCGCGATTCTTCATAATATCCGGAACAATCCGAGAAAACATCGAGTCTTCCAAGTAGAAACGTGACATTCCCGCCTGGGAACGCGGAGCTCCTCCTTCGCGAAGCATTCTTTCGCGCGCCGCGTCGTTTCACGGTAGCATTGGCCGTGAGTTCACGTTCGACAGCTCTGCGTTCCGGACTCTGGCCGATGTTCTGTTACGTGAACTGGGCCTCCATGACGCCCGGTGCAACGGTTAAAACAATTAAATAGTTAAGGCGCATTTGTTGCCACGCTCGGCACCGCGTAACACCGACTGTCTCGAGGCACGAGTCAAGTTCCTGCGAGAGACAGGCGACTGCAGGCACACGTGGACAACGAGCGCATCGCGACGAAACGCAGATCGACGAAAGTCTGTTATTAACAAAATGCCGCAAGATTGTGCCTCGAGACGTCTGGTACATATTTCGTTTCCATTATTAAGAGGCCATGGTTAATCAGAGGGACCCTCGGTGGATTTTGCTGGTTCTTGCAATTGGAACCAGCCAGGGCTTCGGGGTGTAGTCTTCTGGAAGAATGGCTCGCTGTTTGGTCAGCATTGCAGCTTCATTGGAGTTCCGAGAATGTATTGTGCTCGCTCGAAGGCAGCTGTTTGTTTAAGTAATTCGTGGTCGTGACATGGATGAATCAATGGCTCTGGACGGGAATAGGAATTGCAGCGACTCGAAACGAGCGTGGGAGTCGGCGTCACCGGGCAGTTATAGATCCAAACGGCTTCCGTAACTAAATATTGTTCCGTTGGAAATATTTTAATGGCACGTTTCTTGGTAAAATGACCTATGAAATCTCGGTTAAGAACTAGAGCATGCTTGTATCCGCGAGATCTGGAAGCACGAGTGGCCGAATTTCGCGGAACATTGAAAACTCTTGAGGCCGATGTATAGGTGCATACGTGTACGTACATGCGCCGTGGCAATTCTAGGATCGAGTTAGCATTTCATTCCTCGCGCACTCATAAAACGCTCAACTGCATCTCTGCTTTTTACGACGTTTAATCCAAAGGTCGACAGACGGGATGCTTAAATGTGACGCATTCTGATGACCGTTTGCAACATTGATTTCTATTACCATTTACGGAAACGAGTCGTCCGGTAGTATACTAGAATGTCGCGTGCTTAAATTGTGCTCGACTTCGGCGAACAGAAGGTACATACACGTGCTTGTATCGCGTCGCGAGCAATTTCGTCGGTTCTGTTGCTGCTCGTCAATTAATTCCCCATAGCGGACATTCTTTATCGAGAACTCGCCGATACCATTACGAAACTGTTGTCTATCAAAAAGTTTTCTGATTTTCGAGCACCTACTTTCCCGCGGAAATTAAGTGCGCGTTAAACGATCGAACGATCCTGCATCCGGCGTTAAACGTCGTTATTAAAGTTTTCACGCCGACGAATTCGCTACTTCCGAAACAACTCGGGCACGGCTGTAAAACACGTTGAACGACGTTTAGCTGCTCGCGGCGGAGAAAAAGCCGGCAAGTTTTATAGCGAGCTCCCGTATAAACAGTGTTCCCGCGAAATTTTCGTCCGCCCGCCGATTTTACGACGGTTTTTCGCGAGCCGCGCTTTTTGCCGCGGTCCCACGGGGGCAATGCTTCAAACAAGTTCCCGTGTCGGTGATCTTTCTTTGTCGCGGTATTCGTCGCGAGCGTTATGCCCCTCTTTGAACTGACTTGTAACTGTCATCGCCCGGAATAAAATTTCTTTCGCCGACCTCGTGCGATATTGCCGGGGACAAGCGAATTCTACTCTGGAGAAGTTTCCAGCGGGGATAAAAAACTGTCACCTAAGAGAATGATAAAGAATGGCCGAGGCTTGGTCCGACCGACAAAATACTCTGGAGAGTATGATTGCCTCGGACAAATCAATTTGGCGATATTCCATAGAGCAACATTAATTATGAGCATCGATTGAGGCGCGTTTTATTTTCGATAACGTTGACTTGTTCAACCTGGAACGAATTTCTGCGCAACTGCGAAGGATTCGAAACGAGAAAATTCTCAGGAACGCTAATGTGGCTCGCGATGTTTAATCTGTATTGTCGGCGGTGTTCAGGGAACACGGGATAAAGCGCTTACGATTCCCCGAACACTTATAGGAAAATCAAATATTGTCCGTCGATAATCGGCGTCGATTCTATTCCAGCCTTTTCGCGGAAAGTAATTCCGCAGTTGCTTCGACGACTTTTGCCCATCGCCGGAAATCGGGCCGACAAGGAACGCGGACTTTCGACCAGTCGCGTCACCAGCAACTTGCCCTCGCTGTTGATGCTTTTGTCATTGTTATTCCCCATCGGCCACGACACTTCAGCCAGTCTGCGCGACGACGATAGCGTGCTCGCTGCGTGATCGCGCCTTCTGCGTGACTTTCCATCTTTCCACGCACAGAGCATCTTCCTTCGCGAACCGGGTTTCGTGGCTATCGTGGTTTACAGCTCGAAGGCCAGGAGAAATTAGCGCATGACGAAATTGATCGAGAAAGTTCGAATGGAACATGGATCTCTTTGGCCGGTTAAGGCGAACGAATGAAACGCGAAGCCGGCCGGGGCTTCCGTCGACGAGCAATCAGTTTTCCAAACGCAACGAGAACAGGTGGACACGGGCGTACACGTGCACCGGTGTATGTACACAGTCGCGGTACGGGCTGCTCCCTAGATTAGGCGTTTTTCCGATGCGACGAGTATTAGATATCGCACGATTTACTACCGACTAACGCGTATCATGTGCCAACAGTGACATGCATTTATATTTGCGCAATTACGGTTTATCTAGCGACGAGGCGCGTGCTCATCATCCCGTATTGCGCGTCTACGCATTGGCCGCGATAATAAAAGCGTCAAGTGTCGCTCCGTCGCGTCGCGTTGCGTCGTCCCTTTTTCAGCAAGTCATACGACGCGAGACGTTACGCTCGTGCGGCGACGCGACGTCTTTTACGTAAGCGACGATGCGAGCAATCGTTACGAATTTTTCCCCGTGTATCTAATACGGGGAGGCCCTGTTTCTCAGAGAAATCTCGAAACTAGAGGACGATCATTCGGCAACTCCTTTACGAAAATAATATTTTCCAGGTCGCCGATAAACCGACGACGCCCGGGACGCCTACGCAGGCGTCGGGAGACTTTACGGTCGGTTTGTTTGATGTCGAGTCGATCAGTCTTCTTTGCCAGAGAAAGGTCTCCTCGCTTCAAAAGAAAAAAGATAAATGATTGCAGGGCTCCCGTGTTTATTCTTTGTAGAGATATTGTTTTTGGAGCAACAGCTCTTGCGCGATTATTAGTAGGTCGCTAGACCTGCCGGGACGAAAAAGGGCGCGTGTGGTTATGCGGACAGCCATAGAGATAGCCATGATCGGAACGCGGTGACAGTATCGGTCATGAGATCTCGAACGATTACAACAGAGCGTAAGTATCGACGTTTGAACCGTGCCCAGTGCTTCTATTCTTGTGTACAAGCAATTCTTATGTAAGTTGTTTGTAAATAAAAGATACTCCGCTATGAACCGATCGTCATTAGAGCAAAGCAAACATGCAGAGGGGACCGTGCACGAAGGTCGGCACGCGATCTATGGTTAAATTTGTCTGCCATCCATTCACGGCCTGCTAGCGACTGGGACACGTGGATTTATCAAAGAACTATTTCGCTATGGTGAATAACGATTTTTTTTCGCGTGTACAAACGCTTCGGGAATGGAAAATTTCCCGGCAAGGTTCCTCGGGACAAGCTACAGGAGACCTATGTAGGTGCGTCTGAAAGTAAGGCAAACGTTGCTACAAGCATGCAATTGCGCAAGGTTCTTTTTCAAAATTCACCGACAAGTGGCGCAACAAATAGAAAAATGATTATATTATTACGTATTTGCTGTACAGTCTCTGTGCAATCATAAGGACAGGTGCTCGAACTGGAGCTAAGCTTGCAACTACAGCCGGCGACAGAATTAAAGGTTCCGGTTGACCTTTACCTTCAACAGTTCACGCCCAAGTTAGTAGCGGCATAGGATATACACGCAGGTACGTATAGACAGGCGTATGTGCACTCGATGAAACGAAGGAACATTTTCACAATAAACATCCTATTGATAATTAACCTCTCTATCGCGCTGATTGCGAGATCCACGAGCGTGTTCGCGGCAGAAGGTCGATCGCAGGCGCGAGCGAGCACGCGCGATAAAGAAACGTTGCTCCGACCTGTTCTTCCGACCGCCGTTCGTAATAAACGCGGCCGGTGCTGCGAGAGGAATGCGCATAAGTGCCGCAATGCGTTTCTACCTCGCGTTGTTTATGATCTTGGATCCGGTGTGCAGCCGCGGACAGGTGCTCGCGACTTTCACGGTCCGTGTTTGCTTGTCCACGCGCGAGTAAAAGCGCGAGATAATCTGCCTCCGCGCTGCGTGGCACAATTCTCTGCGAGAGTTCAACAGGATCTGTATGTTTCCTATTTCAATTGGCACGGACAATCACTGCAAAGGTTAAGGTGCACAATTCGATTGCACTATATTCGATTGGTTCTATTTGAAGTGCACATTTCTGATGGACACCGCGGGAACTTTTCCGTGAAGTAGCATTGGCCGTCTTTAATAACCACCGGCGTTGGTCTATCCCCTTGAATAGAACCGCGTAACAGTAGTATTAATAATAGCGACCGGTTTCCATTACGCGGGCTAGAATAAGATAAGGCGACAAGTAAGCGAGCCGGGCAAGACAACAATTGTGGCTCGTTTATAATTGCGACTGAAAGGCCATCGTGTGTCTGTGCGCCATTACAAAACTGTACCCTCGATACTCTATAAATCGCCGCACAAAGAACGGTGAATTGTGCTTGGCAAAAGTGAAGCACCTAGACATCGACAAGGGTGCACCTATGTGTTATACTCACGTGCGCGTATAAGAAAGGAACGGCAACGCGGTAAAGGGATCGATTCGGTGGCGAACGAAAAGCGACATGTTCAGCTGGCTGGTTAGTTTTCGTGCACGCGACGCGTCGTTTACGAATAGTTGTTCGAAAACAGTTTTGCCCCCAGCAGAGCGGTGTATAAACGATGCTTCCCACCCTTTGCCCTTTGCTTCGCACGCCTCCACGCGACCGCGCTGAACTGGTTCCGCGTCGGTTCGTTTAATATCCGCGATCGAGCGCAAACTTTATTGCTACAGTTGCGTCAAATCTCGTGCGTTCATTATCCGATGACCTAGAGGCTGGCCTCGCACGTGGAATATGAATCAGCCGCGATCACGGATCCCACGGACACTGTTGTTTACAACGCCGGCCCGTGTGCACGGACCTTTAGACCAGGATGAGTATGCCAGGTATGCGACGTGCACACCTGTACGCGACAGTATCGGGGTAAATATAGAGAGCCGTTCCGCGCACCGTCGACGCCGCGTTCACAATGGACGCTGATAAAAACGCCTATTAATAGCCGCGCGCAACAATGACCCGGCAAGCAGTCGGATTGAAGAGGAAACCGTGCGACCTGGTAATTAATGGCCGTTGCTTGGCGTCGATTATACGTGTGACACCTTTGCGGGACGATTCTGTGTTGCGAAACCCGACGTGGGATGAAGTATCTGGGTCGTGTTCTATCCTAGATTACGCTGTCGATGCTGACGATCGCCAGGTGTAAACAATGTTTGCGGTTGTACGTAAGAATTTCTGCATGAGACATTCCATGATATTATATAATATTTTGCTACAGATTTTACAGTGAAGATCAAAGGGAACTGTCGATGGGGATGATTGTCCAACGGCAAGTACACTCGAGGGTGTACGCGTTTGAAACATTTCGATTCAATTTCCCTTTTCACAATTAATTCGGAACGTAATTGTTGACTTTAATTCTAGCCAAGATTCGTTCATCCTTTACGACGCAATGCTGTACGAAACTTCATTATCGAATGTATACATATCATGTCCGAAGCCATAAAGCTGCTGGCCCCGTATCTATCAGGAAAGTTACCCAACCGACGCCCCAGGAACGTAAACAATAAACAAATTGCCCCGATGAATCAGCGCATGGGCGCGCTAAACCGAGCCAGCTCTAAAGATGCTCTATTAGTAGTCGCGCGCGGCAATTACGACCACGCCGGTAACGATTAACCGGCCGCTTTTAAATCGGCCAGCTATTTCTGCCGATGTGTCATCGAGGAGAAACTGTTCCAGCGGAATCCGCTGCATTGTCGGCGCCGTCTATTCGACGCGGTGAAACGAGGAAATGGAAATAGTCCTCTATTCCACTTGCAACTTCATAAATATAGTGGCCGCCGTGAAATGGCACCGAGCGAAACGTACTTGTACGCACGCTTGCCTCGCGCCATTCTGTTTCCCCGTAAAGTTCCTCCAGCCCGTTTCCCAGTTTCCTCGTTTCCTCGAACAGGCGTGAATGAAGCCAGGTACCTGGGACAGGGGCTTTGTCGCGCAACGATTCACACACGGCAGCGAGTACGCGCGGACAGCGCAGCGTGCGAATAGCGGCACGTACGCGATTAGAACGTTCGTTTCAACCTACATTCCACTTCGCGTAAACAGGAAACCACTATCGTCCTCACGCTGGATGTCCCATTGTCTCTGCGACGGCGTACGAAATTGCGCGCGGAGGTTCTCGCTACCGGCGCATCAGGGTTCGACGAACGGTTTCTTCTTTCGGGAACGTTCGCGTTCCTGCGAATGCTTTGTTCGCCAAAGAGTTCAATTTCGACTGGTTTCGCGGGGACGTTAATTGCTTGCTCAAAGGCCACATCCGTCGCTGCTTTTTTTCATTTTTTTGTTCGCGTACGATCCATTTCAGCGGGGGGAATCTTCCGGCTGAGAAGCGACGCGGAGCATCTGCTTTCCAGAGTATCCGTCAGATTTCTACTCCCACGGACAATTTTCTAGCGTTCCGGAGCGACGAGGCCGATAGATTTACGTCTTCGCCTCGTTGACGCGTTCCGCGGCGAGGCACTTTCGCTAATTCCCACCGGGTCGATGATTTTCAATGCATGCACCGATGCACGGTGTCAGACGCGACGTTTATTTACCCCCTCGATTCAGTCAGCCCTTTTACCTGACTTAATGTACGAATCACCATCCCCTTTTCGGGGACCCGATTTTTCCTTCGATCATCGCGTTCAGTTTCCATACAATGAAGCGTCGCTTTCTAAAAAGCGCGCCGTTCACATCGCGATGCCTGCACGTCGTCACCGAACGTGTGAACGCGCGCGAACACCTAATCACACGCGCGGTGTCGCTCGGCCGCGATCCAGAAACTCCGGCGAAACAAAGAAGATCACGGTGAAGTTTGCACGGCGTGGAGAACGCGTTCGATGGTTGTGCCCGACCCGGGTCAAGGTGAGCGGGCGACCATCGCTCGTAGAGTCATCGAGGCGAGAGAAATGTGTTCGACGAGAGCAGAGGACTTCCACAACATCGTGAGAAGTATCGAAGAAGCGGGGCCGTAGGACCGGCTGGCCACGTGATTTCCCAGGGACGCGGCTTCCGTTCCTCGTTGATTGCCTGGTGTAACACGCGCGAGCCGGAAGACGGATTCCGGCGCTCTAGGGAAATTGTCTTCATCCTTCCGCGCGGTACATAGTGTTCGTTTTCGTTACGTTCGATTTGACGCGGCTTTCGCCTGGCCGATATATTTGATTGGTCGGAAGTATATTTGTGGAGGAGATTGGGCCGATGGATAAGGAATTCGGGTATGCAGAGGTACCCGTGTTACACTCGCCATTTAAACGCATGCACTTAACTGCTGTTCAATGTTCGTTACTCGTGGCGTGACATTTCGTGGGTCTACTTTCATTCCTGACGCAACGCGCGCGAAGTTTCACATCAGGTTCCGCCAGTCAGATATTGGACAGCACCGTATTATGTAAATTCATCTAGCCGTTTTTCCGATTTTTCAATGGTCAGAGGTTTCCGCAGAATACCGCGCAACTATCGAGCCCTCGCGTACCCGATAATCCTCTTAAAAGCCGGCCGGACGTTTAACCACGTTTCGTGCCCCTGTACAAGCAATACGCACGCACGTACACACAACAGAACGAAAACTATACATATAGTTGCCAGCAGCCGAATCGATTCAACCCTTCTATATGCAACAAAGTTACGCAACGTTCGACGAAGCGGCCGCGACACGTTCGAGGTCGACAGCCAGGCTCTCAAGCTCGTGATGGCACGCGAGGGGTTTATTTGTTTTGTCGAGCAGCAAATTGCACGCAATCGCTTTTCGACAGCATAGCCCGAGACGGATCGGGCACGCCGCATAAGGGCAGTAGGTCACTCCCGAAATGATCAGACCGACGCCGTCCGTGTCTGTCGGGCGCGACTACTATTCCTGGCAAATTATTCTGGCCTCTCGCGAATAAATTTGCCCGGACCGACGCTGACCACCGCGATTATCGTTCGGGAGCTGGTCATTAATTCATCGAACCTGCTGTCGCCGTCATCGAATCACCATTACGAGCGCTCCTATTTATTTGAATCGTCGCGTCTGAACGGGAGCGCCGGTCCGTGCGCCGTCTCGCAGGGAATCGTTTCCCTTCGACGGCGGGACACGGGAATGGTGTTTGCGTATAATCGAGGGTGGGGGGCGGAACTGTTTTTAAGTTATTGGTCTTTTGTGTTTTGCCAAACGGTGGGGCCGGAGAGCAGCAGGCTCGTAAACAATAGCGTTCACGGAGCGAACGAATTCGCGACCCAAGAATTACGACGTTATTTGGACGGCGATTCGCGAATCGTGGAAGACGATTTTCCGAAACGAGTCATCCTCGAGCACCTCGAAACTTTGCTCGCGATATATTGGTACGAATTTGGCAATGCATCGCGTCTATTTTTGCGAATTCGCCGGTCGAAATGGGTCGCCCGTGGACGCCTATGGTAGAAATGCGATACACGCTGCGTCGTTGCTTCTTTCATCGTGACGAAAATTGACCAACGAGCGATCACTGCCGGAAATCTATTAAAGACAATGGCCTCCTCTAGCCGTAGACGGAATATTTATCGCTGCGAAGCCAATACGATCGATGAACACGGGCGAGAGATTGTTCGTAAAGCATAAACGAGAACCTTAAAAGAACGAGTCGTACGAAAACTTATTACGGCCTGCTCATCCTCGTCCACTTTTATAATACGTATTATCTTTATTACAAACAGATAAAGGAGCGTCCCGCATAACCCTCGCGCGTTTCACCGCAATAAAATCAAACGAGTTCTATCGCCGTACACGGAAACCATTCTAGCTGGGCGCGATTCAGCCGCACGGGCATCGTGGAAATAAAAATGTCCGCGTAATTCATAAGGAGGGGTAATTATTATTCGACTATTTTCGTTCCGCGTTACTATCGCGTACTCGTCTATAATCCACCGGCACCGGTTTGGCAACGACTTCCGTCTATTTACGGATTACCAACATTGAGACCGGACACGACTCGTTCCGGTCTCTCTCGAGTGGGTCGAGCGCAGAACGGAGTCGTTCGTGGCGACCCGCTTCCAAGCGACCGCGCCGCTCGACAGATGAGGCGAGTCGTTTGAAAATTTGCGAATCTGCCGTCCAAGGGGCGTCCAGGTGCTCCAATTAAATGGAAACGTCTGCGTCGCGCCGCGCCAAATGAAAATGAATTACCGAGGGCGGAATCAATCTCTGTTAATTCCGTCGCGTCTGACCGGCACTTTGCGTTTGGGAACTATCGAATACCCAGACTCGTGGCCACTCGAGTTCATCGATCAACAAATCTCATGGTGGAGAGAGATTCTTCTGAACCGTTAAATTCTAGTGCAAGAAAATCGATATATTCTTAAGCATTTTCAACGCGGTAGTTGCGTTACTATTTAAGGATTCGTGGCAGAGGGGCCGGACGAGGCTCGTTCGCATTTCGAGAGGGTCGAGCGCAGTGGTCGACCGTGGCGACCCGAATTGCACTCCGTGCGCCTCGATGAAATGGATCAAATAGGTCAGGCTTGCAACGCGGTTCTCTAATTTTTCCTGCCGGCCAGGCACGACTCGTCGACGATGTCGGCCGACTTGCATCCGCGTGAACGAGCGCCAGGCCTCCGATACTCGCGGCGGATTACGTGAATTTAACCGCGTCGTTGTTTGCCAGTCGCGTGGTCGTGGCTCGCGTTGGAAGGCTTCCGTTGATGATCCAACTCCATCCTAGAATGTGACACGGGGTGCCCATGGTTACGGTAGAAGAAAGTGCGATCGTTTGTCCGGAAAAGTTTCTCTTTTCGTAGCCGCCGCACGTAGAATAGTAGCGTTTCGAAGCGTATCCAGGGACGCGTCTGCACGCCGGTGTCTGAAAAGCGGCGGAAACGTCGCACATACGGGAGCGCACAGTTTCAGTGGAACGAGTCAACGTGTCAAGTACCGTTCCCGGCAAATGCTCGACCGCGCCATCGTCGAATTTCCCCCGGCCTCGCAGAAGGGAAGCTCATCCAGGTATATTCAAGACGAGGCAAGTCTGTCGGACGGTAATTTCGCCGAACGCCGGGCCTCTGTCGAATAGAAGAATTAGCGGAGACAGGATCGATGCTGCCGAATGGCTTGCGAACGACAGTCGCGATCCTCGTGCTCCAGTCTGAGCGAGGCGAGTGGGTCGAGTGCAGTCGAGCCGTGGTCGCGAGTCGATCCCCGATCTCCGATCCTCTTGGCTCGATCCGCGAGGCCGCGCTTAGGAACAGTGGGTCAAGTAGGTCGTTCCCGCAACGCTCAGACGGCCGACAGTCGCGCGCTCGTGTTACGTAACCCTCGGAGAGAGAAAGTCTCCCCCTCTGCCCCGCGACGGCGTCCTTCCAGTTCTCCGCAACCCGGTCGAACCGCTGCCACCTCCCCGTTCGTGCGCGATCCGCAACTCGACTTGCCGCGGATTGTTTACAAACAAATCCTCCCACCTTTCGAGGCGAGCAGGGCCCGCGGCACACGGCGAACGTGAATCGTCCGCTACGACAGCGCCGTCTGGATCCACCTGAATCGACCATCGTCGACCTGGTCGCGTCGACTTAACCACGTAGCGAGCCACGTACCGAGTGCGGCTGCTGTGGGGCTTACCAGACTGCATTGCGCAAAATTGCACCAGCGCTGGCCGAAGAGAACGCGCCACGTCTCCGCACCAGCTTCTGGAGAAATTGCCTCCGTCGCGATCCCCCACACCTATCCCCCTTTCTCTCTCCCCGCGACATTTCTTCCTCTAATCGCCTCCCTCCTTTGACTCGTCCTTCCACCCCCTTCCCCCGACCACTTCGCCGTTTCCCTTTCCCATTATGTATCGCGCGGGGATTCCTCTTTTCCCTCTTTCAGAATTTTTCGCACGATTCTTCTTCAATCTCGCGTTCCCCGTTTCGCGACTCACCTTCCCCACCTCGCAGAGATTTCGAGTACATCCGCGTCACGAACGTCGCCGTTGCAGGCCGGTATCGACTGCGGACCTCTATCGTGCCATTGGAGTGGGAGGGGGTGAAAGGAAGAGGGAGAGAAAGAGGAGACGACGACGAGCACGGGATCGGTCGGGGAGAGAGAAACGCCGCTTACTTTGCTTTTTACAGTCGTGTTCCAGATTCCTCGGAATCCGGCGCGCTCGTAACTGTAGTTAATTATTGTTTAGACCGAACGATGGCTGCCGTCGCGCATCGTTCATTGGACTTGATCGAAGGAAGTCCGCGTTGCTCGTCTTCCGGTACCCAATTGCCCGACCTCGTAAGGATTCCGCCGTTACTTCGAATTTCACGGACTTGCCGGCTCACCCGGTCGATACTTGGGCTATGCACCCCCTGTAATCGTTCCCCGTGGAGGTTATCGAATCTTTAAGGTGGAGCTAGGTCAGCAGGTTCACGTGCGACAAACTCGTTTCGCTGGATGGTTAATCGTTCGATTCTTCTGTACAAAGTTACGTCGGCTGACGGCGATGCGAGGTATCAGGATTGCACGAGAAAGCATAAAACTGTTTACTTTCGAATTTGGGACTGTCACGGCGATAACCATTGGGCCATGATCTTCTCACGAGGCGGATCACTTGACGTTCAATTCGATTACTTCGCCAAGCATTCAGGAAAGCCTCTTTCAATTTTCCCTACAGCCAAGGCTGCCGCGAAGACGGGGCGCGTAATTTCTAAATTCCGGGCGCGTCATGCTTAAATTGGCAAGCAATGCTCCCGAGGAAGATGCCCGGTCGCGATTAATCCGCGAGACGTATCCGCCTCGTCGAGGATCGACGATTGTCTGGAATCTGGCAGGAAAGTGTACGGGCAGGTAGCGAGCAGCGAGGCGAGCGAGCGATTCCGCATCGCCTCGCGGACGCGAATTTCACACAAAACATAAGCTGCATATAGAAACGCAGACACAGTGGCCTAGACAAGTAGGTCGCGGCGCAGTTCTCGTGGCACGAGCTCGCGTGCGCGAGACCGCGACGCTCGTGTACGTGTGCTGTGCTAGGCGCGCGGACGCGGAGCGGAGCGTGTCGGTGCGCGTGTGACCGGGCTCGTACACCGTTGCACGTGGACAGGTATACGTATGCACGGTATTACATAAACTGGGTGCTTAGCTCTCTGCGCCACACGTTGTACCGAGTGCTTCAAAAGGAGCGTCCATTGTTCTTGCGGGTTGATCGGAGGGGGTCAATTGGACGAAGAAATTTCTAGCAGACCTTTTGGACGTGCGTACAAATGAGAATGCGTTCGAAACGAATTGGCGGCGAGTGGAGCACTGAAAATCGCGTCGACGAGCTGACTCGTTTTCATTGATTCACTGTGGTTGAGGGTATAATGGTCGCTGTGAAATTTTAGCGCTTAAAGGATTAGAAGGCTAGTCCTCTAAGCCGACCTCCATTAGGATTCAAATGAGCCACCATGCCTCGAGTGAAACAATGTGGACATACCTTTACCGACAGAATTAACTGGCCACTGCTTGGTAAAGTACTAGCAGCCGTTGCCATCAATGACCTAATGTTAGTTCACACCCGTAGCTTCCTCGATTGGAGCACATTATTTCTCCTGCTGAAATATGTTCTTGAAGCAGCCTGTACACCCCCTGTCAGCAGTCAGAGGGTTGAAACCACGTGACTGCCACTTTTCTGCCACCGTTTCGGACACTCGTTGCGTCCTATAGAGGATCGAGCGTGCTTTGCATACTTCCACTGTCCGTCCGAGCGGCGTTCTGGACTTTTTCCTTCTGGAGGGATTTATAGAGTCCTTACGGCAGTTGGCAGGACGTCCCGGACGGTTCCCGTGAGTTCTCGCGGAGAATATAAAACGAAACGTGCCCGGGGCCGAGCAGAAAATCGTCGCGGCGCCGCACCGATAATTAGCAGGTAGCTCATGGACGTCTGGAATTCATCGAATCGTTTCGTCGCGACGTTCGAACGCGACCTGCTGTTTACACGTGTCAATTGCCTTCTGTGGCTTCCCGTTTGCCCTATTAGCGAGGCAATCAGATTGCGAGTTACGTCGGCATTGGTGCGCAGCAAGGGCTGGTCGCCTAGATTCGCTCCTGATCAATAAACTCTGCATAGCTTTCAACGGAAGCGTCTCGAATTTTCTCGGAACTGCTCCGCGGCTACTGGAAGCGCTCGATTTATTTGTTCGTATCATTTTATTTATGGAAATTGAGCGGCGCGGTGCATGCGGTGCAACGTGTTGCAAGAAAATGGGTTAAAACGTCACACGGCTCGGTAGAACGGAACCTTGAACAGTTTTTGTCGCGATTCTCAGCTAATTTCTCGTAATTTCGCGCAACTTGCACGAGCGTTACGTAATCCACGGATAACTTCGCCGTATCCGCCGCTTCGCTGCGTGTTTTCCAGCGAATTTCTCGATCTCACTTGAAACCGTGACGCGGATTCGTATAAATTAAGCGCGATTCCCAGCATGCCGAGTATCATCTTGCGAGCATCGGAAAATTGAAGAAAACACCGGCAAACTGTTTACAGCTTCTGCGATATTTACAGGATCGTTGCATGAAATTAATCGATCCCCTCTCAAATATCTGGCTTGCCATTTAAGTATATACGAGACATAAAAGTTGTAAACAAAAATAATTGCTCCCACGACGGTTGCTTTTTAGCGCATCATTCGAATGATACAGTTCAAGAAGTAATCGCAATGTTCTTTGGGCACAATCGTTGGTGTTTGACGTTGAATCGAACGGAGCGTAGGAAACGGACGAAAAGTCGCGAGTCACCTATCAGGAGCCTGTCGTAATCATTCGCAGCAGCGTGGGAACGGGCTGTTTAAATGATCTGTTATCACAAAGCACGCGAAGGATTGCGGGTCTCGCTCGAGCCGCTCGGTTCGATTTTCTACGAGCCTTCCCAACGCGCTGGCGAAAAATTTATGGATTCGTTGTCGCATTCTTACGCGGCCGCAGAATAAATTAACGACCGCGCGTCTTGGCACGGCTCGGCACTCTTTGATACGCGGCCACGTTGAAACCCCGTGGCGCCAGCCCGATGATCAATTAAATTTAATTAACACGAACGGATTCAGATTTCTCGCCGCACAAAGAGTCGCAGAAATTTTGATGCGCCACTCGAATAAATTGGCCGTTCATTTGCGCAACAAGTCCCGATTCCACTTCGCCACCTAGAAACCAGCCGTCGACGGTGCGACGCATCGTTGCGCCGCACCCGCGTAGAACCAGGCGGCTTCTTGGAAGGCGATCGAAGGTGAATCGAAAATACCTGGGGAGTGCATCGAAGGAATGCGGGTCTAACGCTGCCTCGTAATTGAGTCGTGATCGTGAATAGTTAGTGCGGTCGGCAACGGTCTCGCTTAATTTCCCTCCCACGCGCGCGAGAAAGAAACGCACGCCAAAAATTCCCGCAGACTTTCTCTTGCTCAGCCGAGCGTGCACGTTCACAATAGAACGCTCGGTCGCCCCTAACCCGCGGAATATTAAAATCATTGCACGCCGAGCGCGGAATTGGAGGTGTAGCGAGAGATTCGCTACAGGTATCCGCGGCGGGATCTCGCCTTTCCCGCGGTTCTCTCGTGCTCGAAAATTTTGCCGGCATCTCTGCAACGAGACGCCGCGATAGACAGCGCGTCAAGGGGTACGTATTCTAATATCGAAGCAATTTGATGCAAGCCACTCTTCCACTCGCTCGACTTTCCAATCGTTCTAACGTTGCGGCGCACAATCGCAATTTCCAATGGAGCGGCCGGTTCTCGGAGGACTCGCCGTGGAGGGAAAAGACAATCCTCGGATGGTCGTCGGAGAAAGGGTGTTTGGGACGGGGGCGACGGATAGCGCAACAAAGGCAGCGGGCGCGGGGAGGGACGACTGCGAATTGTGGCAGCGTGTCGAAAGTTTACGGTGAATTATTGCGTCGCAGTATCTAGACGGAGCCTGATTCGTCGGCTATCTGGCCTACTTGCATGTTTTTACCCAGCGATTCGGAGCGACGTGCACGTATGTACGCGCGGCCGTGCCGCGTCGCGTCGCGTCTGCCTGGAGGTCGTGCCAGCGGCTCCGCGTACCTGCACGTAAATAATCGGTGTTGTCGTGGCCAGTGTTGGGACGCGGGAAAACGATTACGTGGAACGAAAGCACGTGTAAGGCCACTCGGGGCCGTCGGTTTTCTTGGCTCGACGATACCACCGTCGATGGGCTAAAAATAGAAACGGGAAGCCGTTTCTCTTATCGGGTTTATTGACAGCCTATATCGGCTAGGTTCGATGACTGAACGGTGCTCCCCGTGCTTCCAGACAGGGGCTACTGTGCGAGACGGAGGGGTAAGGACAAACGATATCGGATTGCCGACGATTGGGGTCGATCGAGGGGGTTCCCGGTAGATTGGGAGCGATCGGTGACGCGGGTGGAAAGGATTTAGCCAAATTCTCAGGCTGTTTGCGGATGGAGTACCGGGACAGGATGTTATGGGGAGGGAAGAGCAAACTGACGGTGAACGGGATGGACGGTGTAACAGGGGAACGGCATTCGAGCTGGTAGATCGATAGGCGTGGGCCAACAAAATATGTAACTCGTAAGATGATTGCGTGGACAGGTAAGATTCCATGGCGCTTTACGAGAACTCTGTTGGGTTAAATGGATTGCCGCGCTTATGTAACACATACGTTCTGTTTTCTTCGCAGCGGCGGATCTACGGATCGAGTCGCACAATTGATCTCGTTAAAACGTGGCAAAAAACGTCAAAGATCTCCCTATCTACAATAACATCTCAACGCTGCAGTCCGATACACTTCTTCGTCCGGGGAGTTAACCCGCGGAGCAAAGAAGCGGCGCAGTTCCAGATAAAGGTGCAGGCGCAGGTGCATTTCCTGTCTGCGTCAGCGGCCGTATGGAAAGAAGGTGAAATGATAAGGGGATAGACGTTTTTGCATCGTTATTGTACTTGGGCTAGTCTGTACAATGGATTCGCCGAGCAACGCAGACCAAAACAGAAACCGCAAAAATGACGCGCGAGCAATCGAAGGCTAGGACTGAATAGGAAAGATTATTCGAGGTCAGCACGTGCGCCTCGAACCGGCCGAGAATAAGTCGGTTCGCGTTATTGTTAGATGAAAGACGAGAGATCGTTCAACGGGCGTTCGTTGCTTGTCCACGGGAATGCGAAACGTGGACGTAACCGTGGTCCGCATAATTCTCGGCACGCGTCGATCAAAGTGCACGGAGTGCTCGCTCCGTTAAAGGACGGTCACGAGAACGGAACGCGGTGACGTAACATCGCGTAAGCGTAGCCTCGTGAATGCCGACGTCGCGTCGACCTATTGATACGACGATCGATCGCGGCCATGCGACTCCCGTCGAGAATGCAAAGATGTGGGCTTGGCTGCCGACCGTCGTAATTTCTTCGTCCGCAATTTCTACCACGCGTTGCCCCTTGGGGCTTATCAAATATGGAGCGTCGGTGTGCTTCCCGCGAAAACGAATTTCCAACAGTTCCACCCACCGCCAGGTCGAGATGCTGCAGGCGGAACGCGCTTGTTCGCGGGGAGGTCGAAATATCGCGGGTACCTTTGCATCCGAGGCGATAGGTAAAACGTTGCGAGACAACGCTGGTGCTCGCCGCGTTAGTTTAACGAGAATGCCAGACATGGACAAGAATTTCTCATTTAAGAGCAGGAAGCCCCGCGGGCTGGTACAGGTACGAAGGCATTGTGTAATATTGGTCAAATCGCGGGCATTCCAGCGATGATTGCCGGCGGTAGGTTCGGACGGAACCCCCGCTGATATAAACGGGACGAAGGCCATCGATGCATCCGGAACCAATTCTTTTTTAGCAGTGCGTTTAAGGGGCGGTGTTGGTGTAGAATTTTTTAAAACTTTATTTTTTTGGCTTGACCTTTCACTTGCTTGAGGTGCGAGGAATACGCAGTGAAACGGATATTTCAAAATTCCAAAAATGATCAAGGTTACAAGGTTTTTCAAGCGGCAGCAGCCTCGAACGTTTTTCGAACGTCGCTGCGAAAAACAACACAGACGCTCTCAATATTTCAATAAAAAATAATTTGTACCATGAAAATTCTAGAAAAATGAACATCTGCACTCCTAGACCGGAACCTCCCCTCAAGTGCCAGCAATAGCTGGCTGCCTCGCTGCATCCGGAAAGCAGCCGGTAATCAATAGCAGTAAGCATGCATTTATCCAGTCGCTGGTCAAGATTCGAGATGACGAGGAATCGAAAGCGCTCGTTAATAGTCGTGACGCAAGAGCAGTCCACGAGGAACTACTCTCGAGGGCCACCGTGATTGACAAAAATACTTATCGAACGTTATCGAGGCAAGATGTTTTCCCCCGGCTATATCGATTTCAATGGCGCAACGCGGCTCGCGCGAGTGCAAAACAGCCGTCTGCGATTATACGTTCCCCTAGACGAGAAGTTTGAAAAAAAACCATCGATTAGACTCGCAAATCGAGCGAGCGAACGTTCCAGCGACTATTTCCGCGTGTGAAACGTCAGATACGCGACTTCAAGCCGCGCAGATTGCGCAAGATCGCGTGCTCTCCGCGCATCCTGATGCAACTGGGCCGAGTTTAAACGGGCGTCGATATCGTTCGACCGATGCTGCCGCGAGGATTGCCGCGCGATACAGCCCCGCGATTTACTATGCATTACGCAATTGCTACGCAGTCGCTGCTCATTGTTTGCGGAACATCGAGGGCAAAGGCGTAGCGCGTGAGTGTAAATAGCTTGAGGAGGTCTTGCTCTAAGACGGGGTGAAAAAAACGGACGCGTGGCGCGATTGAAGTTCGCGCGGCCATCGATCCGGTTAGAGTTCACTTTTAACGTCGCACGAGGGAAACGGTCGCAAGACGCAGGCGGCAGATGCGTGAGCGTCACCTGCGCGTCACGAACATGGAGCATGAGACCGGAAATCTGCGGAGTCACTATTTTAAAGATAGATCGGGGTTTCCTAAGATCATTGCTTGGGCCGAGCTTAAAGCGGGAGGCGAGATGAGTCGATGCGAAGCTTGTAACGCTCGACGTCATTAATATTGTTTAATAGTTGCAAGATAAAATGCCCGTTCGAGTTGATTCGAGCCGATTGTCTTCTACAATTTCTCTCGGGTCTACCTGCGTACATGTAACTCGAGGCAAATCGCTCATCCGGTCGAAGTTGACTCGACAGTTGAAACTGAACCACCCAGGTACAGGCCCCGTGGCGGAGCGTTACGTAAGATTGTGTAACCGCGAACGATATCGTCCGTGTTATCAGCGGGGTTCTCGAAGCCACTATCGACTGTCGTGTCCGACGCTGTGAATAGTCACGGCGCGCCTATCGGTGTTGGATGTAAAATATAGGCGAAAGTATTTTACTTCGGGGCGGGATCTCGTAATGTGGCTGGCGCAATGGAATTTCTCTGTCGTTTCTCTTGCACGAGTGCGGCAGAGGACTGGAGCGTCGATCGTTGATGGCTGGTCAATTGGATTGTACTCGCGTGATGCCTTGACATTGATACCGCAGCCTATTCTGTCGCGATGAATCGATTGTGAAATACCAAGATACATATGATACATGAACAAAGTTTGACAGCAAACGAGCAGTGATTAGTAAGAAAGTCGAATCCGAGTAGAAAGATTAAATAGACTAGTGCAGTCGTACGTAGCTATGAGAATTATACAATATCCAGGCGGCTGCGAAGAGGAACTAAGCGGAGGAATTCATTGGCTTTTATCGCACAATACATATCGGGGCAAAATGGACGCTGCAGCTAATCGCGAGATCCACGTACGACATCTCTGCAAAATCGGAGCACTCGATGTTAGACAGGACACGCGAGTCCCAGTTCTGCCTGAGCGGTTCGATTTCTTATCGAGGCACAGCAGCAACATGCTCGAATGGAGTTGTCGCCTGTCGAGCCGTCAGGAATTTCTTCGATGATCGCGTGTATCCGGCGCAACGCATCGTCTGTATCTGGCCTGGAAATCGGAACAGCAGCTGGCGTTGCAGAGAGTCCAGCACCGTAAGCCCGACGTGTCAGCCGAGGGGAATTACTCGTCGCGGATAAACGCGACTAGAGTGACTCGGTTGAAACATTGTGAAACGCGTTACGCTACGATTGCGAGCATTAACGCCGGCTGGCTGGCTAGAGCCTCGCTGGCAATGAATTCCTCGCCGTTGATAGCCGCTTATGTCACGGTGAAAGTTAAACAGGTCGAAAGAAGTAATTAACGTTAACGTAATGGTGTACGCAGGTGGGATAGATTGACGGTGTTTCGCGCGAAGCTTCGTTGATTCAACGCGATCCACGCGTGGGTCGAAGCGTGCTTTCGACCACTTGGAGCATCTTATTAACCCTTTGAGAGCTATGGACGAATATATGCGTCCAGCGAAGACTATCTGTGTGGACTGAGACTAAATAATTAATGCTGGAGAATAACTTTTGCAGAACACCGAAATCTTGTATCCTGTATGCACGTCGAATAATTCGTTTAGAAAGATCTTGATTGAGCAAAGGAAAAGCTTACAATATTCGAGCACGCTTGAAAGAATCGCTACGTATTTTGAAATAGACACCAGTCCGACGCTTTCTCTTGTTCGATACAAAGGAATCTCACGAATCTTATCTAGAAAGGAAACGAGTTCAGAGAGAAGTATTTCTCGGTTTAACCAGGATGGCAAGGCCGTGCTCGTCTCGATGACCGATAACCCCCTAGATCCCGATAGGAAAATCGCGGCGACAGGTGAATACGGGGGACGGTACGCCGTGTTGCGAATCGAATAATGCTCGACTCCTGTATGCGAACTAGTCGAACCATAAATATTATATGCAACTGGTTAACTGAAACGGGCAGAAGACTCAGTGTCGCATTACGTACTATTTAATTGCTGTACCTTGGATCGCGATTCCTAGATTCGTTTAATTGCTCTTTCTTAATCGCTCGACGCGGATACAGAATCGCGACTTCGCGGACGCTGAAGTCTGAATCTGTAATCGCGCGGTCTGGCAACTTTGTTGCGTCAGTTCGATAGTTCAATTGCTCGAGGGTATTTAAAGATCTCGATGATTATCATTTATCCGCGCATTACTGCATTCCAATATCAGTGTCCTCGCGACTGAATCGTTAGTGGCGGAAGTGACGCGCGTCGACGAGCTGAAAACCTTTGCGAGTAAAAATCTGTCGATTGGCGAAAGAAACAAAAATTTGGCCTTGACCACGCCTATTCCTATACGTTCACCGATATGGTACCGTACGTAAGGTCAGTTACTGTCGTTCGAGTGGAGTCAGCAAAGCAAACGAAACGTGGCGATGTATGTACATATCTGGGAGGCACGGCCGGAAATACCACCTGCCGATACGGACATGCTTTTCAATTACTCTTTGGAAAACCCGCGTAACACTCGAATCGCTGGCGAATACTTTCGCAACGATTGAATAAGAGACGCGCCCAGTCGCAATTCTATGAATAGTAATGTACCGATGCGTTCGCTGCTCGATGTTCTTGGTGCATTGTGGCGCTAAGCCTTCTCGGAAGAAAGGCACTAGCGTCTGATTGGCGGCGATGTAAGTAACACGCGCTGACGCACAAGAAATTCCATGGAAGTCGCTATTTATAGGGGGGTGATATAGCAGATATCCTGGATGCAGGTACGGCTCCAGTCCAGGTGGCACAAGGAAACCTACGTACAATAGGAACTCCCTTTGACTTCGTTCACTGTCGACGGGATGCACCATGGCAAATCTCTTCAGGACCTTTTTTTTTGCTTTGCACTTTCTCCGTAGCGTGTATGTATACACATAATTCAGAGTGAATCCACTGTGCGCGCATCCTTTTCTTTGTACGCGCGCGTTTAGAAAAGCTCTGGGATCGGTTGAAACGGCGAAAACCGGAAATACTCGATAAATCTGACGCAAGGCGACTTTCCCTAACGTCCTTGGAAAACATCGGGGTTATTAAAAAATGATCTGCGTCGCGCGTAATGGCTGCAGCCTCTTTCACTGTATGTATTACGTGTTCACGGGAACAATAACGATGTTAGCGGCGACTCGTAATTGCATAACTGTGTCAGGTAACTGTGTTGTGCCTTGCACGCAAGACGGCGAACACTTTCAGGAAAACAGGCCGCGGCTTTCTTCCTAAGCTGCGACGCCAGTAGGAAAGTTCGGGGTGACCGGTGGAAAATTCGAAAAATCGAAAGCGTTGCGAAGGTCCGAACGACAACGGCGACACGTCGTTTCGTTTCATTCACTAACGCGATAATTGATCGGATTGCGACACCGTGGAATTGCTGGTTCGACGGATTGTTCAAGCGCGACCGCGGGTCCCAATGCATACTTGAGTATAATTGTCAGGTGCTATTAAGTGATTATGTAAAATTCGAATTTACCGCCGGCGCCAAGCTGCATTAGGTAAGCGCCGTAATCATAGACAAACCACGACGAGAATGCGTCGTTTACCGCGAGTGCACGGTTATTACGGCAAATTGTGTTCGGGGAAACGCCGCAAGGATCAGGGAAATCATCTCGAATCGCGTTTGCAATAAACACAGCCATTATGGATTACATTAGAGGAGATACAAGTTCTTTTTGGTAGCGTATAAAGGCTTGAGCAGATGATTTTTCTTTCCTCGAAACAGAGAAACAATCTTCCTTCGTAGCAGGAAGCAGGGATGGGAGGAAATTGGCTTTGCGTAGAAACGGTGAATATTTTTTCGAGAATCATTCGAGGTTCACGCGTTATCTGTTACTGGATCTTTTTAATGGAATTTCGGGCTTCGAATATTTTGCAAGCTAATTAAGGTGCTTCCAACGATTCGCCTTATCAAATGTGATCGAACTAAAAAATATGTGGTACGCATATGCGTTTCGAATGGTTTTCGTTGAAAAATATCTGCCCTCGGACCTGAGTCGTGAAAGAAATCTCTGGGTCAGCGCTGACATTCCATACGGAGTGCAATATGCTTCGACAGTTCTATTTAAGCCAAGTTCAACGACCCACGATACAAGGTCGCCCAAGATCCTTGACCCTGGACTCAAAAGGCTGGCGAAGGAAACAATAAAACGTGGCCAGGGTTCCACTACTCTCCTTGCAACCGTGAAAAATGAACCACTCTCTTCGACAGAAAAGAATTCGGCCTTGGGATTTCCTAGACACCTCCGCTTCGAAAACAATTCGTCAAAATTCAAAGCTGGTCGTCAACGGTCGCTTCGCAGAAGCAATTGTACTACGTGCGCGTCTTTTTTCGCCGTTCATCAACCGTTGCAGGAAGGAGAGGCTATAAATACCGGCGATACGTACGTCACGCTGAAAACCGAAAAAAGGTCGACGGCACGTTCCGTGCCGGCCAGCGTTCATTCATATTTATAGCGATGAATGAAAACTCCGTGACGAATAGTTTCGATCGACCCCGCAGAGGGTCCGGGTACTCATTGACGTTCCTCAGCGCGGAGAAAGTCGCCGTTGAATCGTAAAAAGTATCAACATAAAGATACGCGCCTCCGAAAGGAGTTGAACAACACCTGTCGAGATCCGGTGGTCCAAAAGGGACGAGGCCATTAGAAATTTCACGCGACGTCGAGAGAAATCAGAAAACGATCAAGGTCGAAAGACGGGACCGTAACTAGAATTCACTTAAGTAGAAAGTTTCGCGTCCTCGCAGCGATGCAATCGCTCGGGCAACGTTTCCGTCCACGTTTTCCACAACGAGACGCGTCTCCCCGTAGAATTCGCTACCGCGAGGTCCATTTTCATTCGCATCCCTGGCAGAGGGGTTGCCGAAACGAGCAGACGAAATTTCGCGGCGCACAAGCTCGGGTTTAATCAGACTTTGGCCAGCCAGAACCGTAACACGGGGCTGTCAGTTTGGTTGCTTGACCGTTCACGTCTCGCCCGGCAGCTAAGGCAGCTTCTACCTAGGCGTGTATTTCCCCCACAACTGACATTTTTCCTGTTTTCCACGGCGTTCCCAGTCGATGCTCGAGCCCTGTACAGCGTCAGCGACGAAATAAGATTACCGGCGAACGACGATCAATGCGGCCGAATACGTGACCGGACGACGACGCTGCAGCGTGTTTTCGATTTTGCCTGTCCTGTCACCGACTAATGTCTGCGCTGTACGTGCCACGGGCTTCGTTAAAGCAACGCCAGACTTCTCGCCCGATGGAAACCTTGTTAAAAGAGCAAATAAGTAATCGCCGCGCCCCTGGCCCGACCCCATTTCGCTTCTGGTGTTTCGTGTACATTATACAACTGATCAGTATTCCGATCATGCAAAACACTTTTTCTTCCTTTGGCCCGTGGAATTCACATTTTCGTCGAGACCTGCCATTCTGTAGGTGGAAGCTTGTACGATGAACTGTGACGAGAAATCACTGTTTTGTTCGCTTTGCTCGCGATGGAAATTTCGCGATAATAATTGTAATTGCACTCGAATAAACAGGGAACGTGTTCATCGGACGGTACCAGTGCAGCTCGATAGTGGGCGAACGTCGCGATAATAATGGAACAAAAACAAAAAAGGTCGATACTCGGCGGGGCCGGCACGAAAATAAGAAATAATCACGGTGAACGCAGCCAGGGATCGGCGATATCGTTATCTAACCTCTTCCAGTTCACAAATCTGGCGAAAAGCAGCGGCCCGTGGCTCACTTCCGGGAGATAATGCACGCACCCGCAGGTGAAGTAAGATCGATCGTTTGCACGCGCCGCCATATGGGAATCACATGGGAATCATTTGAATAAACAGAAAATTCATAATCGAGCATAAATGAGATATATCATAATCTTCTAAAAATTAAGTTCACGGCGCGTATTGCTATTTCTCGAGAAACGAGAAGTAAGCAATTATGAAATTGCCCGAGAAATTCTCGCGAAGGAACACTAGCTTCGGCGCGTGGTCACACCGGTCTATCTGATCGCGTACACGCCTGACAGCTTCCAAAGTATGTATACACTCTCTACTTCTGATTTATTGCGTTCTCTTCGTTGTTTTTCGTATTGAAGTAAGCCGCGTCGCATAATTATGGCAATTTAATACGAGACGGATTCAGGGATAGTTGTATCCTACTGTTATTATCCTCGTTAGGGTATTTAATCCTAATAGTTTCTGGCGTCGCCTGAAGACAATTTTTCCTACCTCGAAACTACCCAACTGTCATGCATCTTCCTCTCGTCGCATCGCAACGATATGTATCCAAAGGGTTGGAAATATTATCTTTGAATTACATGCGGCGCTGTTTCAACTCAACTCCCTTCCATGGTATGTATTTACTTCGATCGCTCAACGTAACCCGCTCCCTCTCGCCAAGAATATCGTGTGTAACTTTCGTAAAGTTTCTTTCGCTCGTACAACGTGCTCGAAGAATAACCCAGGGGCCGGCCGCTGCGCCACGGCGAGAACCACTTGGGGGGTCGAAGAAAAACGAGGCGAAAGCGGGCGAAATTTGTAATGGAAGGCAAATAAACGCGTCGCGCGGTCTTCCCGCGGATTTCGAGAAACACGGCCCCGTCGCTCGCTTCCTGGAGATAATGTACACACGACGGGCGAAACGGGGTCAAGCGTTTGCGCATAACGCCCAATGGAAACGAGTACGCGCGGCCGTCTGAATGACACGCGCCGCGTGTCAAGGCTTTTTCGCGTCATTTATTGCACGCCATGCACCGCGAAGTTAATTAAACCACGTCTCGTTCTAATGATATGCATTATCTATAATCAACGAGCCGCCGCGCGATGCGTGTGCCCGCGAATTCGTTGTACGCGCACCAGGCGGGAAATTCGCTCAATTAAATCATTTCACGCGCACGCGTGTTCACCTTTTGCCCATCGCCATCGCGCCGCTCTTCGTTTCAAGCCCCGTGCGTAATGTTCATCTTCGGCGATTTCTCTCTCATTCGTTGGCGCGACGGAATCACTTTCGCATCATTCATCCGGGCACGAATTCGTACAGGTTGGTTCAACGACGCACGGTGCAATTATCGGGTAAACAGCAAAGCTGCGCACATTATTGCCCTCGGTTTGTAAATGAAACGTCATCGCCGCTTAAATTCCCGTCGCGCCGAAGGGGTTAACGTTAACAGCGATGCTAATGCACACGTGTCCGTTAATAACGTCGTACAAGGCGCGAGTAAATGAATCCTTGCGCTGCCGCAGCATTACGCGCTCGACTCTATTATTTCATCGTTCCGGGGGCATTATGTAATTTGCTTGTCACTTTGCATAAATCGTGCCACCCTATCGATCAGCCGGCCACGTACGCCTCTTTGTACGATTCTGTACAAGTGGCATCGCGTTGCACGATAATCACCACGCTCTAACTGTAAAGGAGGCAACAAAGCGTACGAGGACGCGATTGAAAGGCTTGGAGGACAGATCTGGAAGATCTTGGCGAAGGAGGATCTTCAATATCGATACTCCGCTCGCGTAATCGTAAATCCCGGGATCGGAAAACGAGAGAGTGCGAACAATGCTTGACGATGAAATTATCGACAGTAAGCGTGGAACGGATTGCGCGACGAAATAGCTGGCAAGGACAGCCTCCGAAGCGGAAACGTTCTTGCGAAACAGAATTTCTTACGGAACGCGAGAATTCTGTTACGCGATTCGTACGATGCTGCGTAGTAGATTTCGAATCGGAAACAATCATTTCCGTGCTGATGTAATCGTTTCGGTGAGGAATAATGTTTGCAATGAAATAAACACCGCCGTCGGCGTCTCGCTCGAACGTTCGACGCACGTCTTCCTCTTTTTTTTCTTTTCCTGAATAACGATCGCAATCTTTGCCAGTGACAAGAAAAACCCCGCTACTGGTACAATGTAACAATAAAATCAATTACGAACGTCTAACGAACCAATGTCAGCTATCCGTAATTGACAATATTGTTTGTCAATCCTGTCGATTCTCCCCACTTTCTCCGAGTGGAGGCAAACACAAATTTCACAGAGTCCGCAGAGCAATAAACATCCGGGCTGACCAAGAGGAATCGTTCGCGAACGATCACAAGAAGCATTCCTTTTCCTTTATCTGCCGTCTGCCCGGCATGTTGGACCCAGCAACGTCGTCCGGTTATCAGCAGGACGAGTGGCACGATTTTCCGCGTCGATTTACGCTCGAAAGTTTTTTGCCGCGCCGCCCGCCCCGGTTTTTCGCTAAACGCGGCCCCACAAATTATTCTCCGAGGAAAAACAAGCGGCGCAAGCTGGGTAGAGGGTTTCCCTTTCGTCTGGGACGGGAAACTTAGTTAGGGCCAGTGCTAGACGGCTCGAAAGACAAGAGGATCGAACCATCTCGTCGATAGGCGTGCCTTCTTGTCGCTGTGTCCCACGGGGACCAGGGTTCTCTCGGCCAGTACGGTAATTACACGGACACCCTTTCTTCTTTTTGAAGCTGGCACGCCTGCGGAATAAGTTTACCAGCTGGAAAGTCAGCTCGCCGATGCTCCTTGCCCTTCATCGTTGATTAACCCTCCTGAGATTAGCTTCCTGATGAAGCTGGAATTATTTTATCCGGGGTTACCGACGCCACGAACGCTGCTTCCGTTCGACACTTCCATTATCCTTTGCTCCTCACGGGTTCGAATATCAGTCGGGAAAAGAAGAAGGAATTTTCTGTTTACGCGCCAAGGGGATTACTTTCGGTTAGGTACCCCGTGGGCTAACGTTGATTCTGCCATTTGCGCGGCTACGTAGAAAATAGTCGTCGCCAGAAAGGTGCTTCTAATTAATTATGAAGCGGAGGGCGCTTTGCAGAGAACGTAGGAATGTTTCATTACGAACGGACCGTGTTTGATAATCATGCGTGCATTGTTCAGTGAAATTTCAGAACGCTGTTACAGCTGGATTTAAAATTACAATCTTCTAGACATGTTCATTGATAAGATAGAGTGCATATCCGTGTAAATCGTAACTATTAATATGGTGGTAGTAATTCGAATAGTATTTATGCTCAAGTATGTACAGTCTGCAACCTTTCATCGTCTTCTGCGCAAGTCCAGTAAAGTTACCAGAACTTCTCCCTTTAATTCCTCTAGCAGTGAATAGCAGACAAAAATGTAACAGAATCGCATTTGCGCCTATTCATGCGCGCCTCCTCATCTTTCTGGAAATGATAGGTTCTTCCTCGCCAGGATCCACAAGCGCAAGATAATATTGGCACACGGGGTAATTTTAATTTTACACTTAAGGAAATCGACGTTATCGAGTTTGCTCAAGGGGCGCAGGATTTCAGTCGCTTCGTTTCATCTCATTTTCTCCGCCACCCTCGTCGCTTCTTCTCATTTTCTTTTCACCTTCCTTTCACCTTTTCAAGTTTCCGCGCCATCATGTCTATTTCACAGAAACAACCTACGGGAGAGGAAAGCGATCGCAATCTCCTAAAAAAAATCTGTGCATCGATTGGTATTCCTGCCATTTAATTATTGAAGGGATCGCTGTATCATGTATTTTTCTTTTTCGACAGTGCGTCCATGTAAGGAACAAAATAATTACTTTCTTTGGCGCAGGCAATTAATACGTAGTTTCTAACGAATCTTACATTTATCTCCTTCAAGGACTGTCAACGGGAATTTCGTTCGTATCCAATTTACATTAAATTCGCAACAGTTTGTTTCGTAACTGGAATTACGGTAAAGGATTTAGTCGAACAGTTCCAAGAAGGACACAATATGGCCAGAATGTGTTTCACTTGAAGCATGCGATATCATCGTAAATTTACGTTCTCCGGCATCGATGATACGCGAGAGTGCAGAGGGTTTGGACATGGCGACTGTTGGCTGTTTGCATAACTTAACAGCCCTCGTAAAATTCAGCCACAGGATGTTGCCACGATTTCCTTTAGGACTGTTATGATCCTCAATTTCCGGCGATGCGAGCTGATGGACACTCCACCGGTCTCTGTTCGTCGCGTGTCCGTACCGGAAAATAATCGCGTTACCAAACGAGAAGTTGTTCAGCTTTTTCATTTAACGTCGATGGACGGAGATTTCGAGCGACTGTTTAACGACCGCGACAACTCCAGTTCCTTGCTTCATCTTTTTTTTTTTTGGCAGAATGTGGATGGCTTGGAAAAATGTGAAACTCGAGAATTTTTCAGCAGCGGCGCATTAGCGACCGGAAGAAAATTGAAATGTAGAACACGTGGGAAAGGAATAATTGATGACCGAGAGCACGGAACGTCGAGTCGTTTGGGAAAGACGTTAAAGGAGACACTGACAAATGGTAAATTAATATCGTCGCGCGTGAACCCAAGATGTCGAAAAGGACAGCAGTCGTCGTCTTGTCTACAATTCATTAGCTCGTGTGGGAGTTACTTGGCACATTGAAATTCCATGGAATGTACGTAAGCCGAGAGATCCGATTCCCTCGCATCGCGTTTCTCAAATTATGCATTGGCGTCACTGTTGCTTTCTGCGTGGCGGCAGAGCTGCGGTCACTCGAGCAGCTTGCATTTCCATCGGAGATTCTGCGATTGTCTGCACATCGTTTCCGATCGAGATGCACGGGGAACGAGAGGAGGGCCTTTGCAACACAAAAACGGGAAGAGCACTCCCACGGCCGTGACTCGATGACATTGCTCGTTATGACTACGAATGCTTCAAGAATAATGCATGTATACACAGGAAACACGATTTAGAGATTCCTCCTTTCGAAATTTCCCGACCGCGCAATCGATTCGTTCGTTAAAGTTCGCTCCGCTCGAGAGTTGGTTGGCAAGAGGGCCGTTCTAGAGACAAACTGTCTGGCCGGTAAAAGTCCAAATTGATCGTATACAACAAGGACTGGGCATTAGCATAATCCAATGACTCGAGAATATATTCTCGACTTCCTCTTGTACACGCTCCAATCGCGGAAACGACTGACATATGTACCTGCACGGCTACGATGAATAATGAAAGGTACAATATTGACAATGTGCACGACACACCGATCAATTATTCAAGCTAAGTATTTCGCAAAGATTCTTGCTGTATTGTTTGACAAACAGCTCAAAGGAAGCAGAGAAATAATCCTAGAATCGCGCGATGGAAATGGGAAGAAAATCGCTGGAAAACTTGGTGGATGCATGTATAATACATACGCTGACTGACGCCTTTTTTCATAGCTTTCTCTGAAATCGAAACGGAGGCCAAAACGATTCACTGTCCGATTTGCCTGCATCGATTGGACGTTCCTACGACGAACGTCTTGCACCCTAATTCTTATTTCTGTAGTTGAAGCGTAAAGAGAGGGATCTGTCATACTACGCAGAACCAATTAGTTACGCAACCATCTTCCCTTGTTCAACAACCATTTACCTTACTGCGACGCACGTATTTTCACCCTCTTGCTACGATCGCATTGTTTTCGGCTAGCCAGATCGATAAGACAACGCGATTCTCTTAGAAATCCACGACGACTGACGCGTACCGCCAAGGTCGCCTCTCTTTCTCTTCTTACCCATCGAACACCGCGCATTTAGGTCTATTTATAGCAGTAATAGGTGGAAATCTTTATGTAACGCTGCTAACGGAACTTTTTGCACGAGGCGCGACCTACTTTTCTTTTCACGTTGCCTCGGTCAGAGGGCCGGATTTTGGTTACCTAGTCGCATCCCCGACATTCCACGCGTTTGTGCAATTGGAAAAACAATACACCTCATACCCTTTCAATTTGTACGAAACTACAAATTAATTTGCCGGCCATCGAATGACAATTTCGATTCGCAATTCGCGTGGCCGAAAGTTTCGAGGGGAAGATGTCACTGATACGGTGCTGAGATCGTGAAATCGACGAGGCGTTAAAATGCACGCGTTTCGAGCACAGTAAGAAGAGATTTGATGCACCGAGGGGCGAAGGGGGTACGATGTTCATTCAGGAATCTTTTGTTTTGAGAATGAGGATAAATAGGCGCCGTACACAGTAGCATTCGCTGTAGAACCGGGGATGTATCAATTTACATATATTCGGAGCAACGGGACCGACGATCGAGACGATCAATAGGAAGATCCGAGCTTCATTCAGTAACACGCGATGACCATTCTGAAACTTCCTCGTTGGAAGAGCGAGTTTCGAAAAGGTATTCAGTACCTCGTCATAGCTATGCATTTGATAGCTCGCTCCTTTTATCCGGTTTCTCTCTTCTCTAGTGCTCTCGGTGCTCTTTTCGTCACTCCCGACCTTTTTCGTCCCACCGAACTCGTGCAACCCTTTGCAAATGTTGCGATTAAATTTTCCGGGAAATAGTTATTTTTTTAACGACGTTGCCCCGTTAACTTCTAACTTTCCGCGCCCCTTAATGCACGAGCTCGGGAAAAATGAAATTCGTTTCGTTGATTCGGGGAAGGAAGCAGCTTTCGTTTTAACTGAAACTGGGGTGGCCCCGAGTAATCGGTCGATACCGTAGACACGACAAATATACGTAACACAGAACTTTGAATAGAGATTTTAGCAATTCGGCGCCGGCGAGAGAAGTGTAGGAGTCCTTTTTCCGCTGGGAAAAGGGCAGCCAAAGCAAAAGGGGTCGAAATACGAGAAAGGTGTCGCGTCCTCGTATCCCGTCGACGTCGTTCCACGTGGCTGAAAGAGAAGTTGCAGACGCGAGGGATGTGCACGGAGCGTAAAGGGAGCCGGCCCCGGTGCAACAAGTACGCAATTCAGGAAAGTTGCGCCGCGTCGATAAGGCAATTATTCGGTTGCGCCGCCTCGCGAGAACAATACCTTTTGTCGGATGAGGCAACAACGGGGTTATGGAAGACGCGCAACGGGGAGGAGAACGTCTTTACGCGAAACGCAGCCAGACACCTGTATTATCGAGAGAAGGAGCTTTCTTCAGCCCGAGGCCGCCATTTGTCGGGGACGACGCTCGCGGAAGTTTTCGTTTTTTCGTCGACTCGCAGGGAAATTCAATTTGCCACGGTTCCTGCCGACTGTGAATAGCGCGCTGATGTTCAGTCCCCTTGTTTCGTTCGAATTTCTGCCGATCCTCGTGCTGTTATCAATTCATTGTCTCCTCGCTACGAGGGAATCGCGCGAAAATATATCTGGCAGGCTTGTTTTGATATCGAACCGGCGCGATAAGGTGCTTAAAAGATGAGGTCACGATCGTAAAACGTTAACGCGACGGCGACACCTTTTTAACACCGGCGGGAATGGCGCTCGTCGGTTTGGGAACGGCGCTGTTTGTCTCAGATTTTTGCGCGACTACGGGACACAAAAAGAGTGATTCGTTTTCGGATACTTTTCGTCCGAGGACACGCGTTACTCCCTTTTCGCCGGGTCTCAAGGTGTACGATGGTGGATTATCAACGGTGAATCAGCCGATACAGAATTTTATCGACGACGTGGTAACGCCCAACAGGAGAACGGAAGTTTAACCTTCGACTCGCGTGAAAGTTTCCTCGCGTCCAGATTAAATATATTTGCAAAACGTATGGCGATAAACAGTCGGGTTTCACGAGCTCGGTTTATCAAGGAATGCGGTTACTCGTTCCCGATAATTCGGAGAAAAAGCGGAGTAACGGTCACGGTAGCGCGACGAATATTTTTAAATAACCTGAACTCGCGTCGGGTTCAGGAATTACGATTACTATGCGTATGCCTTACGGTCAACTAGAGGAATAAAGCGAATACGTATATCGTTGAACGAATGCCGTTGGAGCTGGATAGAAACGTGTGTAGGTTATCGAGTGATTCGTAATTCTTGCTGAATGCTGGTGTATAATTGGGAAAAAATAAATTAACTCTCGCAGCATGACGACGTACTTAAAAATAACTTAGACGCCAGTGCGCTGCGATTAAGCATTGTGTATTTAAAGAAAAGCAGAGAAATGCTGCGAACTGAACGAGTTCTCTTTTCTGACTCGCAACCACGTAGTTCAACCAAAGAAAAGTGGAGCAAGCGAGTCAAGTAATTTGTGAACGACTACAAAAAATAATAAAAAGAACTGAATCCATTGCGTACATAGATAGAAGTGCGACGAGTATGGAGGAGAGGTGACATCGCAAGAATTACGGAGCGCCGTAAGGTCGCAGGCGACGAGGTCGAGGGAAAGGTCGAGAAAAAGGTTGAGAAAAGGATTGTCGTCCCTGTCTCGCGGTAAATCGCTGAGAATTCGCCTCCCCCGCTGGCACGTACACTCATTTCGCGTTTTTCAACATCGACGCCTGCCGCCGCGTTATGCGGCGCAAATAAGAGCGTCCTAAACGTGACCGTCATGGGTCTTTCATCCCTTTGTCCTCCTGGTTCCCTCGACCAACCCTCGGAGCCCGTTACCTGGATTTTCCCTCGGTAGGTGCAACGGGTTCTACTTACGTCTACGGGATTACATGCAACGCTTGAATCGCTGTCAACGTCGGGATCCTGAAAGGAAGAACAAAAGGATCTGGTGAATTAAGCGTCGCTCTGTTAAGTGTGAGAAGAAGAATGGGAAGCATGTCAAATGAACTCGTGCTGTGACTTCTGTCTGAAACACTTGGATTAGAGATGAACCTTCGAAAGGTGTTACATATTCAAACTGCGTTTGAAGGCGATTGTAGGGCTGAGTTTACAATAGTTGTACGATGCAGGAGTTTGGCGGGAACGCCATGAATAAACTCTTTCTTCTTGCCTGCGATACTTTGGTAAAACTTAATACTCCACTGTCGACACCGGCGAACCTTCATTAAATAAATTCGTAAATCGTGTGCACACCGTAGAAATACGCGTCGTAAATGTGAAATGCCCGGCAACCGAGCCTGACTTCCATCTTCCATCCGAATCACTGTACAATAGGGCGTTCATCCCAAAACGCTGAGGGACAAACCAGATCAAACAGCAAGATGTTTCGGATAAAACGAGTTTACCGATCCTCCCTCTTCCTAATGCTTATCCGTTCGGATAATAGTAACAACAATTTATACACTCGTCCACCTAAAATATACGCAAGCAGGTAAACACCACAAATACGGTGCAACGCCAAAATAGTAAATACCCAGCACATACCCCGGTTCCCTGTTCGGATAATAAGATTCGAGCAATATGTTCAATAATCCGGGAACTGCGGCGAAATTTGTCCAGACAAACAAGGTTCTGTCTGGTGCAAAGTATCGCTGGGGGAACAACGACATGGTAGCATTTGTTCGCCGCCGTAAGCCCGATGCTGTGCACCCGATCTGCTTAAAGGCAACTAGGCATAACGCAATGTTATTCAACCCGTAGGGGATCCCCCGGACGCGTGCAAATAAGGATCGGTCGGACGCAAGCGCGGCGCAATTCGACGCAACCGAAAGACGTAACGCGACGCAAATCCGTGCTAAGGAACGGCCGAGGATGTATTTTCGGTGCGGCTGTGTGGGCAGATAATAAGGCGCGGCCACGCGCAATAAACGGATTTACGATGGTTCGCGGAAGACTAGGATTTCGGGAATTAATCCCGCGAGTTTCCAATACCGACGGGGCAATCTGACCGAATATAAATTCGAAATTGTTCGCCGCTATCACCGCGGGATCGGTGCAGAGTTCATTGATGCCCGAAACCCAACGGCGAGAGTTGTCGAATTCTCTGATAATAAGAACGCAGTTTCCGATGAAACAGGAGGAAAGAAAATGCCACGATGGATGCACGTAGCTCGGTAAAATGTGATACTCGTTTCTTCTGTTATTTTTCGGGCAACGATACCTCGTACCAGAAATCGTCAGAAAAATAGAGTTTTTTCAAGGAAACGCGGTTGATTTTGCGCAGCGGCATCGAGCCCGAGGCCAGAACTTGAGGCTGTCTAAAAATTGATGCCCCGGCGGCAAATGGTGGTGGCGCGTGTGTTTACCTGTACGCCGCGCACGCCGCTTTCGTAAATCACCATTGCGTTTCTGCGGGGATAGCTTCTGGGAAAAAATTGGCAGCTCGTTTGCTGGACGCGAAATTGCGTAAATCCAGCGGCGGCACGATGAACGCCTCCTAAAAGGCTTGACCTCGTTGCGAGAGATTGCTTTCGAGGAACGAGGCCCGCTTTAGACACCTTGCAGCGCTCGGATAGTTATGCTTCTGACAGAATCATCATCGCTCGGCTCTCTTTGCATTATAATAAGCGGACACATTTTGAATCAACTTCCAGTTAATATAAGAACGTGGGCGATGTTGTATCTTTTCAAGACAGACGCTTAGCTGCGTGTTAAACTCGTGTCTCCTTTAATTATGCATAATCCGCGAGGAGAAATATTTAATATCGCGGGCGATCGAGATTGAATTTGCAACCCTTTTTATTTAGCCGTTACATGAACAACGGATTCTAGTTATGTATAGCTCAATGTTATCTTTCGCAAGTGATTTCACTTATGCAAATAATTCCATAGAAGTGAAACGGATCGTCGACGTAACGGGAGCCCGATTGCAACAAAATTAATTATCGCCGTCCGTTTTATCTGATCATCGGTTCCGTCGATAGATTTATTCGTCCCCGAGCGGAGAAAATAGGCATTTGTTTCACAATTTGCAAACGCGGGCACGGCGAAAGCGAATTTTTTTCAGCGAAACACTCGCAGATCCTTTCCTATTCGTGCATACCCTACAAGACGTTCAGGAGCACTTTGTGTACCGAGAACCCTGTCGGTCTTCTGAAACGACAAATCAACCTTATCGAAAACCTTTCTACTTGAAACAGAAGCATAGAACTGCAGATGCGGCTATGCTATCGAAGTCGATCGCGAATCTACGATACAAGGGTTCTGCAACTCTTTCAGTGCGAAGTTTTCTTGTCGACTGGAAAACGCAAATTCGTGCAACGGTCTTTCAAGTAGAGCTCGGGCCAACAACAGTGCAAAACGAATCTCGATGTCATTAAAAACACGGTCCATCCAAAACAGCTCGAGAAGGACACTCGAGTTTAATAAATTCATGCGTCACGTCAGAATCAACTCCAGACCATGGCAAATAGAAAACAAACCGTGGATCTTAGAATTGTTTCGAACATCGGGGCAAACAAAGCACGGGCGTGGGTAACGACGAAACATTCCCGATATTTGCAGATGAGTTGCGAATCAAAATCGTTGCTAAACTTCATTCACGAGCTGGCTGTCACTGCGCGAGCTAAAAAAACGGGGAAAGCGGGCACGATGGAAAATAAAGATCGGGACTCGCGGATCGGGATAATCGGATGAAGCCGTCTGGCCGTGCTCAGAGGCCGCTGGAGACGTGATGGATGAAAGGTGTTCCAGTTATGCGGATTCCGTTGCCCGGGATGATGAATGAACCGCAGCAGCCGGGGGCACTCGAATTTCAGCGTCGGCCGACGAGCAAAGAGAGTGCGAACCGAGACAACGACCGCAGTGATTTTCAGACGACGAGCCAGAAGCGTGAACAGCACGCGTCGAATTCGTGTGCGATTCAAAGAAGGTTGCATTTATCACAGAATATTCTACTGCGCGACGATCCGGTAATATGATATTTCGACAGGGGGGTAACTTTTTAAGGAAAACACGCGGGCGTTCCGAATTGTTTTAAGCAACAGCTATGGCGATCCCTCCACGATGGGAATCTTATGAATCAACGCGGATCTTGCTACGCCGCAGATGTCGTACAATTAATCATACCAGATGTATGATGATGTATGCGTCTTCGCGTCCCGTCCAAGATTCGATGGATCAACGGTCCGCAAACACGTAACCGTTAAACTTGAAGTACTTTATCCGAATACGGATCGCGCATTACTAATACACGTGGGGCAATCGGATCACGCGGCCGTCACAGGATCGCACTTCAACCGGGAGCTATCGCGACGAGCCTTCGATTGTAGGCGAGTTATCGTTGTAACAAGCGATACCCATTAGCTCGTAAATGAATGAAAAAGTCGGGATTCGATAATAGTTACGCCGTTCCTTCTGTCTCGTGCCTGTCAAACACGTGCGGTCGTAACAGAAACAGATATGTACACGCATTCGATCTCTACTCCATATTGAATCCCGCCTCCTCGAGTATCCGGGCAAGATCGGAACAGGCTACGCAGAGTGTTGCAATCGATCATCGCCCCCGCGCCTCGAACGGCCAGTCCGTCATAAATTACCTTTCCCAATCGTCGACGAATCTATTTTCAGCGGGAAGCACCCTCGCGAAGCGATTCGTAGCGGCAAGGCGATCCGTCAAAACGTTCGCGACAGAGAGCGGCCCACGATGGCATTTCGCAGCAGCTTTCCTTCGGCGTGGGAGGCAAGACGGCCAAGGCTTCCCCTATTATTGCGGGAAATTCGGTGTCGGCTGACAGATTGGCTGCTCACGAGACTTAGCATAGCCGAGGTGTGCCTGGCGGCTGCGGAACACGTCGCGTCGCCTCGCCTCGATAAGGCTTCGCTATTATTGGCTAACCGATAGGTTACCGTGTCAATCTGTCTAGACTGACACGTGTCGCGTGATCGATAACCAGCCCTCCTGGCCGAGGGAAAAATCACGGGAAAATTGTGCTCCGTCCGGCGAAGAAATCGAAACTGGCATTTCTCGTCGCTTCGATATGCCCACTGGCGATGTCCCGAGTTGACGTTTCGAGGGATCAAGTGAGAATTCTTAACAATTAAGCGATTCTGTGCTGGATAATGATACAGTGGAAAATTCTGTTCGAGTGCAGGAACATTTTATTGGAATCTCTACGCGTTAGGTCGGAACAATAGCAATTGAATATGCACGTTGTTTTCGACACTGTATCCAACGATGACGTACATCGGTAGAGACACTTCGGGGAAACGTCGTTCGAGACGTTGTTGACCAAGCCAGAATTCTTGCAACAATGTTTCTCGCTGCTCGCTAGTCGAATAAACATTAATTCCCATTGCAGAAGGCAACCGAGGGGGCCAGCGGGGAAAGCAATTTATTGGCAAGATATGCACGTACATATTTACGTTGCACGGTCGCGTCGGCCTTTTGCAAGGAACCCGTTCCACGAAAATCTTTTTCGCAACGAGGTAAACGAAGGAGAGAGCGAACATATTTCGCGCCACGGTGTTGCGAACTTTATCGTCCATCTTAGGGCGTCGATCGAAAAACATTTAACAGGTGGAACGCGGGCAGATGAGTTTAAATGCCCGCGGGCATGCTAGGCAAACAGTCGCGTCGGCAGGCGCAACCGCCTCGTTAAACATTTCCGACGGTCCAGCCATCGGGCCGCGCAAAGTATCCAAATATTTTGGGCACACTTACATCAGTGTGTACTCCGAAGTAGTGAGAAATCGACGCGACTCGTGCATACATCGGGATCGACACGAAGGTACGACACGAAAGCAAGGCCGCGGGATTACGTTAGTCCCGCGTCGAAAATAGAAAAACGAGATTTTCTGGCGACCGTGGTCCAGCCGTGAAAACAAACGTCGCGTGAATGTTCGAAGTGGCTAAAAGGAGCCGGTGGCGGGAAAAGACCCACCGGCTGACCCCACGAAACAAATTCCAACGACCTCGAGGAGGGACGAAATGTTTTCGACGGTGTATGTACATATTTCCCTAACCCTGCACACGACGATCCTTGACTGAGCCGTGAACTCAGGGTCGCCGAAACATTGCATCGTGTGTTTTCGCGCCACCGATGACGCAATTCATAAATATTCCCCGACAATTGGCGTCCTTCGTTTCCGCGTTCGCCCCCCTGGTCCGCTGTCCGGGAAGCGCTTAAGAGATTAAACCGGACGGTTCAAAGTTCTTGTCTCCTGTGTAAACACTTTAAATGGAGGCCAGGGGCGGGTGTGCACCTGTTGCGCCGTTCCTCGCGACCGAAAAATATTTCGAGCTCCACCGACCAATCCTTTCGCCCCCACGACCGTACTACGGTGCTCTGCGTTCCAGCCCGCCGTTCGACCCATTAATAAGATTTCCTTGAATTCACGCGGCCCGCTCCGTTTCGTGCACGCTCCCCGTGGTGCCTCTTCGAAGGGCGAGCAGAAGGTATCGCCGCGATTTCGAACTTCCGACCCACCTGTTTTCTACCATTTAAACGCGAGACCGGTGGAACGTATTTCCCATCGAAATAAATTCGTCGCTCCGGAGATATTGATTCTGGAAACAGACTTAGCCCGCGGATGGACGCGGCAGAGATGTACGTATGTATCGAGCAGCTCTTATTTTTAGCTCGCATCGAGTAATCGGCGTTTCGAATCGTAAATAATTCATGTAATATCGATTACTTTCGACGGAGCGTTCGGAGCTGGGGAATTTCTGACGAGTTCCATCGACGACGTCCGATCGCGTCGTAAATTCCCCGGTTATTACGTTTCGTTATCCGCGCCGCGAGATCTTCGATATTTATTCGCCAGGATATTTAGAGATAACGAAATGGAGACAAAATTGCGGCGATCCGAGCGTGGGCACGCACACGTCCAGGTCGGCGACGAAATTGCACACGCGGAAATTACGTAACCGAAGAAACGGATAAATTGCAATTATAGCAAGCGCTCTTTTCACTCAGGATCCACTTGAATCGTAAATCCCGAGGTATTCTTTTTTTTCTATTTTCGCGTGCTAACAGTGCAGTCGTTTATGAATAATCGCGTGTTTCATTGGCCGCGATGTAAATTGCAACGGCTGATCAAAACGGAAGCCGTGCAAAAGCGTGTTCCTTGAGAAATTAATTGCGCTGCAGTTAGAACGAAGACTAATTGAAACGACGGAAACTGTATTGTAAATAATGACTAACGCCGGGGAATAACCGCGAAGAAAATTGACGTTGACGTGCGCGAAACGATACGACGTAACGAAACAGCGACGTAGCCCGTGAGCACTCGTTGATACGAAATGTGTAATCGCGTTCTCGAGGACTTCTTCTCAAGAAGTCTTCGAGATTCGTCGTTCTGGTAACTGGTGGCACTAACTCGACCGATAAACCGATTGGTCATCGTACCGAAATAAAGGCGGCAACGAGTGCGAGACTCGAAGGCAATTAGGAATATTTGGAAACGAAATGCCCGCGGTGGTTTTCCCGTTGTCGTCGACATCAATGCTTAAAAAGTAGGAGAGGCCTCGCAGAGGGACGAACAAACGGTGAAAGAGATGAAGCGAGGATCAACGGAGATCCAGAGATTATGTATTTCGAAACCATAAACCATCTGGCAACGAAACCGGTTCGTGTTAATTAATTGACAACGCCCAGGCATTTCCGATCAATGAATTCCAATATACTGTACGACGCGGTACGTGAACGGATCGTCTTTCTTTTTCTTCTTTCTTGAATGTAAAATTCTGATTATCGATACTTTAAACAAACCATCGAGTATATCTAGGAAAATTGCCAAAAGTCGCCCACCTGTTTCGCCGTAATTGTGATAGATTACATAAATGATAGCAACCTGATTTCAAATCTAACAGGGGATTTCGAATTTCTTTACCCCGCGTTATCGTTATTTAGAATTTCGAATTTCGTCCCTCTTCGACGCGCCTCGATAACACGGTCAACGCGACCTTCCGGACTTCGATGTCGATACAGAACTTACCTCGCGGCTATCAATAGAGAATGAACGTCGAAGTGAACGTCGTCATTGAGGTGTAATTATCGCCCGATGCCGCACGGGAAATTAATTTCGTCGTAGCCGGTCATGCTCGGGCTTCTCAATAATACATCGGCTAATAGAACAACAAACCTGCTGTCGCCGTGCGGTATCAACTGCGACGATCGTCACGGAAAGTGACGTGCACGGATCAATCCGATAAGATCATTGTTGTTCGACGATCGACGGCGGTGCACTTTGGCCAACATGCCAGGCGGAGGCTGCCGTGTGAATCGCGAGATTAAGGTGTTTTGATCGCGACACGCGACAGACAAAATATTCATGCGAATATTCTGCAACGCTTGCGCCGGCGATGAATCAACCGAGCTTTCCCTCTTCCTTGTTTTTCCTCTCGAATTTTGCTTCGCGTCGATAACGTCCCGCATGAATTTCCGTCGGACTTATCTGCCCGCGCGCAAGCCTTATCGTAGCGGTGCAATTAAAATCGCCCCTCCCTTACAATACTACGTCGATCGGGCTTATCGATTGATTCGTATCGATTGAACGCGTTTTGTTTTGCGCGTGGAACGATTGCCTCTCTGAGGGACTGCGTTTGAATCGCGCTATCAAATCGTGTACGTATACACACGCAGGAATTTCTTTCTCCGGCCGAGTGACTTATCGAAAACTGTTTTAAATTATACCGGGTATTCTTAGCCTGATTTGCGTTTCGCGCGTCACTCGAAGCAATATTTCGCGTGGACGCCACGCGTCAACAGCCGAAAGTTCGTGACGCGACGTCCACGAGCGTCAACGGAATTTAATTATTTTCGATGACCCCTGATTATCGCGTCGATATTCAATTCCAGCGTGGACGCCAAACGGAAGAACACCGCCACCGAGCTTACTGACGTAAGTACAGATTAGCGAATAAGAATGGAAGATATACATAGAATACGCTTGTATGCTCGGATCGGTGGCAAACGTTTCAGTCGATATACACGGCAGGAAGTTCTGTTACAATCGATCGAGCGACATTTCGAGGGCCCCGGCTAGAGACATGCATTATGTATGAACGATTTGATGGAATTAATTAGAAACGAATTCCACGATAATTTATGCAAACGTATTCCGGCTCGATGTTGGCCATGCTTCTGCTGTGCAGCATTCCTGTTTAACGATATCCAGAAAAGCAGAACCGATTGATGTTTATTACATAACGATCGACTGGAATTCCGGATTGCAACAAGTAGCGCGGCAATGCGACTGTTGCATCAGGAAATTAGCCAGCCGAGACGCATGCATACTCTTGGTCCTTTATATTTCGAGCAATTACGGTGTACAACTGTTCGAAGCATGGAAAATCATCCCCCGACTGGTCCTACTTCGATCGTTCGGCGTTCGAAACAAACGAATGAGCCAGTTTAATTCATGATTTTCTCGACGATTCTTCGACAAAGAGAAGGCTTGAAGAATATATGGTATCGATAGATAAATGTCGTTGCCCACGAGTTATCTATATTACGCGTGAAGTTGTAACAATAATCAATCAATACCGAAGAATCCAGAACCGACGACGAACAGAAAGACGACAAACTGCGCACGTCAATTTCAACCTACGACAACATTATTTGCTACGACCGATACCGCGTAAACTATGCAGGTTTCTACGTAGCCAGCTTGAATAAATAAATATCGAAGCACCGTAATGCGCGAGCGGAAAAATAGCGGTGGTAAATTCCCGCAATTGTTTTTGCAGCGCTGGCGTTTGGGGTTTTCGAAGTAGGTATCGGGTAGCGCGATCGTTCACGCAGTTGGCTCGTTTTGTCCAGCCATTTGGGGATTCGACTCGTTTATTTCAGCCTCGAGTTCGTGGCTCGTTAACACGCCCGGAAAATCCGCAAACAACCGCGCTGCAACTTCTCGCTGGCGATTAATTCCCCGTACCAGACGCTTTTTCCACTTTCTTGCTATTCGTTCGCGGTTTCGAGGTGCATCGATCGCTGACACCGCGAGAAACTGCTACTGCGATTGTCTTCGTAGCTGGTGCTCCTGCGAAATTGCATTTGGCAATGATCTATTCATTTGGATGGCTTTGTCAGAGGAATTGCCAGTGATAGGGGATCGACGCTTGGACAGGATCGATCCTCGACTTTCGGCGATATGCACATACACAGTTCCATTCCAAGTGCAGAATATTGTATTAAATGTATTTTAAAGATTTGGTATCGGTATTGCGATATGTTCGATATTTCGTTAATTTCCCCGCCGTAGAGATATCAACGGGATCGGTAGATTACAAAATTTGATGCGTATCTGAAGTTTGTTTTCAAAATATCCTCAACAAGGCATTTCGTTGGAAAAAATTAATTGTGCTCTTATGATGGATAAGATCAGCTATTGTTATACAAACAACCGGGCTTTTTACGTGAATGAAATCAATCAGCTTCCACTTCTAGCTGTATAATTTCATCATTCTCCCGCGTGTACACGTCAAGGTTTAAAGTGCAAGGGAAACGAACAATTTCTACTCCTTTTCTTTTCGATCTTCGACCACCGTATTGTTCTCCCGAGATCAAAGGGTAAACATCGATACCGGTGCGCTAACAAACGATAAATTCTCCAAGGAAATACGGTGGCTTCGAATCAACCCACGAGCACCAGTCGACGACATACACGTAAGATTTGAGCTGTAGAGGAAAGTGAATAATTCCTGACGGCTCTTGCCAGAAGGACCACCGTGTTCTCTGGAGATATGTCCCCGGGTCGGAGCGGCGTTTCCGACGCGACGGCATCGTCCATTATAAAATAATCTAACCGGCCGGTAGACGGTGCCGTGTAATTCTGGTTCTAAATGCCATGAAAAATGAGTTACGACAGGAAAATTGCGCAAGGCTGTAATTATGTAAATAGACGGACACCGGGATGGAAACACACGCTCCGTCCTTTCTTTACTTTACTTGTCGTTTTCTTCCTCCCGTTTTCTATGCTGCGTTTGTGCACGTGCCACATCAGGGGGGAGAGACGAAGAGGGGTGGAGAGAAATAGAGAGATAAAAGGGTCACAAGGTGATAAAAGCAGCAACCTAGGTAACGGAGACCGTAGAAGGCTGAAAGTCTATTGGTCAAGGAAGACGATGAGGTCGACTGCGCGAGTAGGTGACCAAGTGAGAAGACGTGGGCGACTATTAAGGCAAGGACGTTTCCAAGTGTCGCGGTACTATTGCTACATTGGTGGCCGCAAGTGTGTACAAACATCCTAGAATCGTCGACATTTAACAAAAGGTGTTGCGTGAAATATCTCGAGCATAGAACCGTGACCGTAATTCAGAAGTTAAGAAAATATTATGATCCTGTTGGATCATAATTAAATTAATTGGACGAAATTATAGGGCGACGTTCACGCGTATCAGGGGCAAGAAACCATTTCATATACAGCTATTACTGAATCCTATCTTTTATTTTCATTCCATCGTTCCCCTCTGAAGATTACGAAACTTCAGCTTCCGCGGATTTGAACCCCCTTTGCGAAACGAAATTTAAACCGCACCTCCGTTAATCCAGAGCCAGAAATCAGAATATATCACCGAAAGCAGCCAGAACCAATCGATCGATCCTCCTCCAACGCATTCCTCTCCACGTCAAACTCTATCCAACACCGAGGAGTTTTGAGCAAGTTCGCAAAGCCGCTCTTAGAACTTGGCGGCCACCACTTGTCGAATGTGTCTCGAGCTCGCCGGGCGGGTGTACCGGCCAGCTGTGCGCCAGCTCTAACCGTGCATACATCTATGTACAATACACATATGTACATACATATCCGTATACATGTGTATATAACAAAGCGCGGAACAGGCCCGGGCGGTCGAGGATCGCGAAAGGTCGACGGAGTTTCGATAACGATAAGTCGAGTATCGGTTCAGCCGACATCCGGTCCCAAGTTCGTTCGCCGATCGGATCGAAGGGAATCCAATCGGCCGGCGCTGTCAGAATCCGATCGCATTTGCATACAATCGACCGTTATCCGGCTACAGGCTGGCTAATTTGCATCGCGTCGCGCTATCATTGTCGCGCCGCGTCGTGTTGATGACCGGCAGGAAAAGATTGCTCCGTGGAAAAACGACGCCCACGCGCCATGGGATCCGCTGTGTCATATGGCTTCGTTGCCTGAGGTTTGTTACTGTTTTGAGGGGCGTGCGGAATGGAGGTCGATTGTGAAATTACGTCGGCAGCATAGTTCGCATCGCTCGGCCTTTGGGCGGGTCACGTGGCGGAGCGAAGATAAGCGGCAAGGTGATAGAGTTGTACCATAAATTGTATCGCGAGGCTTTCGATTTGGCAAGCAAATTATGCGTGCCGTCCGTTGGATCGTTGCCGATGTTGGACGGAAATGGAAATTTCAATTTCGTTCTTTTTCTTTTGTCCTTTTACGACAGCGACATTTCTCTCGCTCTCGTTGTTCGACCGATTTGTTCGATTTGTTTAGTTTTGCGTGGAGCGTAAACGTGTCCGCGCGCAGAGCTGCTTGACACTTTCCTCGAACCATCTCGTTGCAGCTTTCTTCCACGGCTGGAAGTGTAACCGGTCGAACGGGTGCGTCGATGAAAGAGGTTGCACGGATCGGCGTATGCATTTTGACTTTCGGAAGCTTGTACCCGCGCGTTTATTGATTCCGTGTAACAATGAAAATCATTCTCGATTGGCCTTCGCGTACAGCCGTCCAGTTTAATGGCTTCCACGAAGGACGAATTGCGAATCCCCGACCGGAAAACGGTATTATTGTTCAGCAATTGCGGCTACCAGCCGGCGAGATTCGTCCGGGACCCCGTTTAATCGACGTCGCGTCGGTTCGACGATTAACTGCCGCACGACTCGGTTTCGACCGACTGGAAATTAAACGGAGAAATTCGCGTAACGAAACTGGAGTAGTACACTCGCGGTGTGAACACGTAGGGAAGTGAAAGTAGAAATGCGTGGGCCTGTAGAAAGTGACGTTGCACAGCTATGCGGGAACGAATACAAATCATAAAGGTAAACGATTTTGTGCCGACGTTTTGCCTGGTTTCCCATTATATAAACGAAAAAGAAAAAACACGAGACGACTGGCCAACCGTTCGGTAATCTTATCGATTGGAGCGGCCCGGCATACCGCTGTGCATACCGCGTTGATAACGCATTGCGTAGCCTCTGATGTGCGTCGCGATAGCATCTGATGTATTCTTTCCTCGGCGAAAGGACACGGGGATGCGTTCGTCGTCGACCTACCACGATCGCCGCGAAGATCTAGTTCTCACGCGCGGTTGTCCCGGCAGCCAGATAAAAATAGAAAAGAAACGTGGAATTGAATTTTCGAGATAAACGAGTCTGAGAATTTCCGGCGTTGATAGCGCGATAATTTAAAGCGATACCGGCAATGATTCAACATCGGGCCGACTCTAATACTATTTACCCTCGCCATCGCATCGGTGTAGAGAACTTCGGAAGAAAGTTTCTCGAGCGATAGGTTCGTTGTTTCGACTTGCCTCTCCCTTTTCCTCCGCCATTATTTCTCTATCCCAGTACGGAATGTATCTCCATTTTTCTCTCCCCCTGCTGAAATTACTTAGAGTTATGTACTCGTTCCACTTTTCCGCGATGATCGAGCTTTCCCTCCTTCGCAGTATCGGTCGCACGCGATTCTCTAATTTTTCCACTGATCATCCTTGCCCGTTCGCGTACCACGCGATTGACCCACGAACTGGCCACGCGTGGACCCTCGTTGAAATCATTTTTACGGGAGGAACGGCACGAATATCAACGGAGGTACGAGTGGACGCGTCGCGAGATTCGATTTCTAGGAAGGGACGATCGATGGTTGAAAATTTCATCGGGAGTCGGAGAAACGAAGTTAGACCTTCGAAAAGGGACAGATTCGGCTCGACGACGGCGAACCAAACGAATTCTTCCGCCCCCGCAATCGAGTTTGCACGACGATATTGGATATGCATGAGACTTTCCAATATTTTATTTTCGTTTGTCGCTTCCGTGGGCGCGAAGATTGTGTTTGTTACCGAGGAGCTCCGTTTTAACGTGGACATACGGAGTGGACGAAGGAGTGGCAGAGTATCGGCAACTTCTCACGGTCGAGAAGTTACTTTTCGAAAGAGCTACATGCGACCACTCGTCGATGCGTCTGAATTTAAATATAGCATCCTACGAACGAGCGTACAGATTGATACGTATCTTTAAAGAGCAGATTAATTATCGAAACCGTGGTCAGTTCTCGCGGGCGCATGATCGATACACGGCCGTAGATAGAGTTGTATCGCAGCGCGCCGATATCGACGGACAACAAAGCGGCGAAAACGAGGTCTTATTTTAATTTCCAACGACGATGATTCATTAATATGGATACTAATTGCGAATCCGGAAACTGCGAAACTCGTCGTCGTAGGGTAATAAATTTCCATCGCGATTATACAGTGACCCCGCTAATACAAAATTTCATTAATAATCAACTTCGATTTCGGTTTCGCGGAGGAAAGAATTTGAATAAGCAGTCAAATTAATATACATAATAACTTCCATGCCTTACAATTTCACTAGTATAGGGTGAACCATATCAATGTTGAATGAAATCGTACGAAATTCCCAAGGTGTTTACGTATGTATTATTGCTCATATTATTTTCTGCAGGAACAGAAAGTAATACTATCCTACATTTACACTTTTTATTTTTACAGAAAGTTCTTATTCTATTTTTCGAAGCCACTTGAAAGCCCCGTTTATCGAGCTTTTCGCGTCTGCAAATACGTTCTCCAAGAACGCAGCGCTCGGTGGAAACGAGGAAAGTACCTAGCATCCGTAACTGAGGCATTGCTCACCTGCAATGGGCAGAGTTCTTGGAAAACCGGCGCGCCACGACAAAACATCGGCCGAAGAAAATCATTAACGTATTAAGCGGTTGTTTACGTCTGGCAGACGTTAGCGGTTCGTTGCAACGGAGAAGAAATCGAGAGGAAAACGACGATCAGCGAGCAGAAGGGGAAGAGAACTCGGGTCTTGAACTGGGCTCGTGGAACATTCCACTGGAACAGCATTGTCGAGGCAACGAGACCCGCTTGTTCCTTCTCGTCAATTTCGTCCACGTTACGTCACAGCGTGAATTTAGGCACCGTACGTTCTACCCTAATGGAATCATTCAGTTCACGTTGCACAATTCACAATTGGGGCCGAGGACCGCGTCAGATCTTAAAAATGCTCACGCCTTGCCCTCTTGGAGAATTGTCGTTGATTCGGATTGCTGGCGGGCATGCGTTTGGAAATACAAATGAAGTTTAATTACAATCGTCCTTTACATTCGAATAGCTGTATTATTGTAGCACGACACTTTCTCCTTGATCTCGAAGTTTCATTAATATTAATATTAAGTTCTGTAATGGAATATGTTAAGACAGGCCACAGTGGCTGCTATTCTAAATGCTAGGGAACAAAAGGGCATTTCCTGTTTCGAATAAAGTTTAATTTGTATGCGGAATACGAAGCAAGGGCGATAAACTTCAGACAATGAAGTTGAACTTCACCTTTAAACGATATGCATCTGTCCTAATGGATGCAGAATGCTGATCAAGAATTTCGACTGCAACTAACACGAATATGTGCCTGCATAATACAAATTTTACAGCAACACCATGTAGCCTAAGCGTCAATTTATCCCATAATTTACGACATGTTTGTGAACTTACAAAGAAAGAGTTAATCGAACTACTCGAGATAAAATCATGAAACAATTACTGTCCGAATGATCGTATGGGCGACCTATCAACTAGGTCCGCCTCGATATTTGTTCACCTGGTTATAAACATACAGAGTACAAATCTTTTTCGCCGCGACGGCAATTGCAGGGTGATTTTATCGCGAGGAGCAGCGATCGGGGCACGCGCAAGATTCTTTCCCCCGAGGCGGTCTCGCTTCAAAGGGACACGCAGAAGGGGTGAAAAAAAGCCGGGGATAAGAAGCAGACGTTTTCTTTGTTTACGAAGAAACGCTTTGTTCCTACCCCCGGGCCAACGGAGGGTGGAGTTCTTTAATTTTTCGCACGCAAACCTGCTTCCACTGGTTGACGGGAGACTCCACTCGTGCCTTGCTCGAAAGCCCCGATTGTCGTGACAATGCCGTTTACTCGGTCTTGCGGGGTGGCTTGCGCGCTGCTTTTGCACGATTTGCCGGAAAGCATGCAACCGTGCGGGGTTAATTAGTGCGACTGCGTGATACCGTTAAGCTGACGAGAGAGCGAAAAGCGTTTTGCTTCGTTTGACGTTGATTGTGATATTCTCGAGTGGATAATGCTTCGAGCATTCAACCTGATAATCTATTTACTAGTTACGGTCTGCTTAAACGAGTCGAATTTTCAATTGTCGCAGTCGCAGTGAATTTTCTATTGTCGGTAAGATAAAAAATTTGCGACGAAATTGAAGAAAGTTGCTTCCCTTGAATGGAAACAGTGCATTTTTATAACAGTACAATCGTAGCAAAAATGTGCAAGGATTAAGATACGCGCAGCATTAAACCCTACAGTTTGTGTTTAACGCGCGGAATAACAAATGCAGTGGATGTACCCAAACTGTTGGCCGGTAGTGTATATAGTACACTTCAATTAGATAATTATTCGGTTCACAAGCAGTGCACTGTAACGCGTGCCACTTTATCGGTGTACAAATCCTCCACTAATTCAATCGCCGCGGAATAAACGAGATAAAATACAAATTACAGAGAAATCGCTGACCCCCGACCGGCGAAGAGCCAGGGGGATCAGCAAGACGCGTCGTAATTGCAGAGCGATACAAATTCTCAGGCCCACCACCGACACCGGTTTATCTTCCTTGTACATATAACGGGATCAAAGCTCGAACTCTGTTCGCCAGTCTCGTTTAACCCTTCGTGGCACGACATATTTCCACTGGCACACATTAGTCGCATATGCGATACCGCAAACTCTGTGTGCAATAACGTAGATTTATATTCTGCAACTATTCAGTCACTCAAGCGGCAAATGGAAAAGTTTTTGTCATTTGTTGTTTCACCGTTTGAGACTTACGGATCATTGTTAATGCGTATTGCCTATTGTAATAGTCTGAACGTAAACATTTTCTACTGCCTTGCACGCTAATGGGATTTATGCCCCGCACGGAAAAATAAAGCAAAAATTCCATTATTGGAAGTAACAAGAGAATTGTTTTGTTAATAATTATTTACACTTGTAGTGCTTGCTCGGCAAAGCTGTGCGCTTTAATTACGTGGAATGTCAGACACGATGTACATACTCGTCACGGTGAATGCGTACATTGTTTGAGGAAACTAGAAAACTGGAAGTTAGTTTTATGACGTTGGTTTCTCTTATCTTTATTTGCCCCTCCATAGGTAGCGGGAGACGTTGTTACTCTGGCCGATGTCATAAATGACTTTTAAACTGATACTATCTATCTGTTGCAGTTAATGTCTATAAATCTCCGCTTTCAAATATGCAGTAAATCAATCCTTTTATCTCATTGACGCTCTTATCTTCACGATCATTCGTTCCCATAAGCGTGACAAATCCAATTACCCGGCCCTCCTCAATTCTCCACCAACCATTTTTAATACTGCATCTACTGAGTTAGCCAAAACGACTTGCTTGCCATTCCTTACATTTTTATCATTTACAAATTATCGTCGTATCTCAATGGCATTATATTTATTCTTATTTATTCGACGCCCAATAAAATACAATCTTCCCAGCACCGATAGTTCCACTGCTGATGCATTCACATAGTAAAACTTCTTCTCGACGGCACATTAGCGTATTTATGTGGTTATGTGGTCCAGCTAAACCCCTGGGCGAAATCCCCGTACGTCGTCGTCCGATTGCTTTCGATCTCGCGACATTTTTAAGGCAACGGCGACGGCGAGCAGCAGTCACGAGCACCGTCCAGGCATTTCGGGAATTTTGCCAATTAAAATCGACGAACGAGATAGTGGAAGAAGGGGTGGACCGATCGGTGGCCCCAGGCCCTCTCGACGTAAACGGTACTCGAAGGAATGTCCTTGGACGCGGCAGTTTCACTAATTGAAATCGATTGCCAGGCCCGGGAGCATCGTTTTTCAGTGATACACCCCCCGGTGGCTCTCAAGGAGGAGGCAGACACACAATTACCGGGACACTCGCTCCACTGCTTCCCGGATATTCCCATTTTCCGCGAAGAGCTTTCTCGCGAGCCGTCCGTCCGATCCACGCGACCGATTCCATTCGACTCGTCTTCTGCCACCCCCGCGAGGTGCCAATTGTCTGCTGCGACCATTTCGTTTCTCTCGCCCCTGACGCCTCCGTCAATTAAGTTCGGCCTAAGTACATAGATGCGAAATGTTCGTTGCTCGAACAGGAATATTGCATCGCAAAGTGGCGTGCTTTTGTTCTCTGCGTTGATTAGTGACGCATACCTGGTGTTACCAATTTTTCTTTCTAACGATCTACAATCTATAACGATACTCATTAAACGCTGTGTCGTTGTCAACCTTTAAGCCAATATCGCACCTTGCATATGTTTTATATATACGTAGGGTGTCTCTCTTGTAACAGTGGTTTCCATGCGGAATTGTGGAAAAACGAAACGGTTCCGTCCGTTAATAAAAATAAATTAATCCGCCTCGTCCGATCCGATTGCAGTGGCCGGGTGGTCGATCCGATTAAAAGTTTCCCCTTCCGCGAGCGAAAGTGTGAAAGTCGTTGAAGAAAATTCTGCAAGCACGCGAGCCTCTCCTCCAGGAACTGTTGTAACCGCAGCAAGACAATTCCGTGTCGGCCACCCGTCAGCATTATTCGAAAGGGGGCGACATCGAGAAGCAAGAAACGGGTTAACCGAGACAATTACGCGGAGAGCCAGTGGCATCTCGGAATGCTTCCGCTTTATTGCGCGATTTTAGCCGGGACGCGGGGCTTTCGAGCGTAGTTGACAGCGTGCTTCGAGCAACTGGTGTCCAATGACGGGGCGCAAAGGCAAGGACCTCTTGAATGCACTTACATTCTGAACCTTACATATGCTCACCTTCTCGAGCAACCCATCGTCGCGGTAAGCTCTCTACCTCCCGCTTCCTGTACACCGATAGCTCGCCACGCTCGTGTGCCTGACAAATAGGCAGGCGAGGATGTGTGAGTGCTCCTCTTCCGTATCTGTGAGCACCACACGGCGGGCAGAGTGGCGAACCAGAGAGACGAAGGGAAGAAGAGGAAGAGAGAAAGAGAGAGGGCGGGGGAGCTGGTTAATCCGCACATGTGTGATGACAATCGTGAACCACCTGTTGAACGGCACCGATACTCAGGCCACGACTCTACCTGGCCTCCGCTACAAAAGGAAGCCCCGAATTTCGATTCGACACGATCGACCACTTTGTCCGACCTTCCTCGATCCTTGTTGCCTACGATGACTCGTTTCTTCCGCCCTGCGATCAATTAATCTCGGGCTCGCGTTGAGAAGTCGGAGTTTCGTTTGAATCGATTCGAGAGAATCGGAACGGAGCATGTGTGTGTATATGTTTCATCTTTTGGCAACGCGTTGAACACTGTATTCGGTTTGCGATTGAAATCGGGACAGGCGTATCGATTGTCGTGGATTGTAGATTTTTCTTGCACGCCGAAACTAGTTTAAAGGAAAATTGAAGAGTTTCTATGGAAGCATCATTACAGTTAACCTTGTCGTGCAGCGTGCCTCGTGGAATAAATAAAGACTAGACGTCATTGTGGTTCTGCGCTTCCTGTCCGGCGAACAATTGCGGCGACAATTATGAATACAATTAACCGCGAAACACGTCAAACCTATACCTTTCTTCAAACTGCGTCACGGCGTGTTGCAGTGTCTGACGCACGACACCAGGTGAAAGGAGGGCTTGGACGTTCGCTCTGCCATTCGACTATTCAAACTAATTACATATCGGATGCAAAACACTGAATAAACAATATACATCGAAAGCGATACATACTGCACGCGAAAGCGAATGGAAGATAAGGCTCAAACGATTACGAAACTGTAGAAGCGAAATTACTATCTCGAACTTTTGTGTCGCGAACAAAATGTGTGATTAATGGGAGGCAAAATGATTCAGCAGCGAATACCGCACGCAAGGGCTGCTCGGGAGCGTGTTTTATCTAATAGTGAGCTTAGAGAGCAAATTGGAGAAGATTTACGAGCCGATGCAAGTCAACGCGAAACGCAACGGCAATTTCGGCACGGCATGACAGCTCACGTGCAGATCGAGGAAACGTACCAGATGCGCGGGATGTAAATCTAACCGGGCACTTCTTGTTTGCGATCGTTTGCATCTCATTTTAACACGGTGAATGCGAAGGTCGAGTTGATACAGTAAGCCCCGTAAAGTTCTGTGTCACAAATGTTATGCAATTGTCGGCGATCAATGAGGAAATTTACCGTAGGATCGATGTTGCGAGACTGTCGAGGAAATTTTTTATCGTAGCGCCCGAGCACTGTAGACAACGTTTGTATACACATAATCACTAATTGCTAAAGCGGGGGCTCGACAATCTTTTACCAATTAATTGCCAAGACTCTTCGAACACACAAACATATTTATTTATTTCATTTTACGCTTTGACCTTCTGAAACAATAGCGATACCGCGAGCAAGGACTAAAATCACTTCACCAGTTTGCTAATGAGGCACGCGATCGTAGCGAGGAACGAATCAAACGTATCATATCGAGGGACAAGCTATACATCTCTGTTGTAAACAAGTACATAGTATTCATTCCTTCGACCATGATTTCCCGACAGCTACGAAATCGCGATTAAAAGGCCGAACTGACCGCGCATGCATATACATGAGGCGTATAACAGGTCGGTTGAATTTCATGGAGAATTGACGCACGTACACGGTTAAACAAACGGCACGATAATGGACGAGGAGCGCACTGTACACTGGGGTCGTGGAAATTTTCGAGTGGTCGTCACGGGATGGGCTAAAATATTCGTGGACCGGCTGGCACACCGACCGAGGGACGAAAGTTCATACGCTATTTAAACAAATTCATCGTTCGAATTGAAAAATTCCAACATTCAAATTGATGTGAAATTCCGAAATTTGGACGCTGCTAAAGAATTGTACTATTGAACAGGTCTCAATTTACTTTGCTAATACACCTCGACAGAGTTAAGGCGTTAATCACGCAAGAGCATAAATTTCACAAAACTCGACTGCTTTATTAGCGATCCGCAACGGAACCAATTTACACGGTGCAAGTAATAGTCGACCTTGCGAGTCGATGAAAAATTGCGCAACATTCACAATAAGTTGTCGATATGTAACCGAAATCAGACGTATTATCGATTCAATCGTGCATTATAATATGTGGCAATGAGTTAGGCAGCACAGGCGATAAAAAGTAATTGTACAACGTTCGTCTTCGGTCGACCTCGCGTATCAACGACCGTGTATCACCCAGCTCACGCCGGTATGCATGTACATACTGTACGTATGTATGCATATGCGTACGCACAGGTTGCATCACGAAGCACGTGTAACGACGCATCGCCGTTATCAACGCTTTCCCACGGCGCGTACGCGCGTGATCCGTTATCGCCGTTGCCTGGCGCCTTTCATGTTAAAAGAGAATGAACAGGCATATTTTTACGCGCCGCGACGTCCGCCACGACGACGACAGCATAGTAACGAACGATGCGAATGCTGTTGCGGTTATCGTCGCGTGTATGTATACATACGCTTCCAGAGGTTTCACGTATTGCCACGAACGTGCGTCGTTCGTTTCTTATTGTTAGTCCTGTTCAACTACCGTTCCCAGTACATTTCTGACGAGCTCTCTTCATTGTTTTTACTTCGAATGCACTGGTACCTTGCGTTGTTCAGAATGTACTGTGCATTGACGGCGTGATAGAAATGGAATGGACAAAAATTAAAAAAAAAATGATAGAGTGCATAAAGGTGGCAGGTCGATGGAAGTCGGGCACACGCGAACCGGAAATTTCGACCAAGCTAAATTACAGACTGCCGGTGCTGCGACATGTACGGGTTCACATTTGCGACGAAAATATTTGCAACACAGCCCGAGCGAAAAAAGAAAGAAGCACAAAGAAGTTGTTACGTTCATGGAACTCGATTTGCTGATAAAGTGGAACTGCGCGAATCGTAGTTGTATTGCAAAGAAAACGAAAGAAAGAAACAGAAAGTGGAAAATGAAATTGTACGCGACGACGCGTCGAAAGGGACAATAATCTCTGGATAAAGCATAGTCCCGCGTCAATACGATATCGATCGCAATGATTCAGCTGGAATTTAATAAATCGTTCTTTCTGTCGTTAGTTTCACGATTATTCTGAACGATGCGTAGCTCCAAGCGAAATGGCGCGGCATCGAACAGCATCGAATCGATGGTCAAATGTACGCGATCAAAGGTCGAGAATCCTTGCAACGAAGAAAAGGGCTCGCGAGCGTAGCAAGACTTCTGGTAATTAACGTTACAAGGAGCCGAATACGAGCCACGTCTCAGAAATCACCCCGTCGTTTGATCGCGCTGTATCGTGCTGCACAGCGTCAAACAACCTGCATTCTTCAGCTAAAATATACGCCGCCACGATCACGGTAATGGCGCAAAATTACTATATCGCGCTGTAAATTGCGCTCACCGGCGAAATCTGGCAACTTTCGATCGATCGGCAAGCCACCAGGCTCACCTGGCCTCTGCTACACTTAGGAATTTCATCGAAATTGAAACCCTTGAAAACACCTTGCTCTCGTTTCTTTCGAATGAAACGACCGATTGATACCGTACACTCTTTTTGTTTTTTAAACGAATAAAACGGGGAGGAGGAAAATTGCGGGACTTCGTTCGCCGCGATGAAAAGTTCAAAAGCAGGCGCTTCGTTTTCTGGGTTATTTCTCTCGTCGAAACTTTCCCGAAGACCTAGAACGCGCTACTCAAACACAGGGGCACGGGGTGGGCCATGTGTATACACACAGGCCTAACCGAAAAACGCGTAGAATAGAAAACAACCGCGTGGCAATCGACCACGCGAAAATTCTTGGGTGACGTGTGTGCACAGGCCGCGCGTGCACGCGAGTGTCGCAATCAGTCCCTTACAGGGCCCGAAACGTAGCAAGTCAATATTGGAGCAGCCTCGTTTCCCGGCTCTGTTCTCTATCAGGCTGCTGTTGCTCGGTCTGTTTAATCAGACCGAATGCAGGCTTTAATCGTCTCCTCCGTTTGTTTTTCGTGTGGCCGTTCCACGGTGGAACATCGCCATTGCTTGCGGTGCGCATCTTCTTCGAAAACTTTCCCGCATTTAGCGCGATCATCCCGATTTCTTGAGCTGGCAATCCTTGAAGTTTCCTTGGAGGATATTGTATGACTTCCGACGTCAATAAGGAGAGAGTTGGAGTTGCTCGATGGTTGTGAAAAAGTATATTCCGAGGAACTTGGTAATGGAGAGAGTGAAAATTTCAAGAGTGTAATGTTTGTGGTATCCGATTCAACGTTTTAAGGATCTGCCAGGGAGGTGGGGTTAATATTTCAACGACGGAAAAGTTTGCGGTAACGAATGTGTTTGCCCCGTGATGCGAGCACTGAAAAAATTGTACCGCGCTGTAATTATTTAAACCTTCCTTAATGATCCCTTATGGAGCGCGACGATTTTAATCATCGTCGTGTAACTGCGAGTCCTCCACATTTCACGCAAACACCTTGCACCTGTGATTTTTATCCTAGCATCCCTCCATTCCACGCACCCATCGTAGAAATTCATACGATTTCCCCGTGTTCTTCAACTTTCTGTCTCAAGAAACCACTACTGCACCCTCTAATGAACCTACTCGATTGACTCAATTTGTTTGAATCGAAGCTGATGAGAGCGGATTACAATGCTAGTTGAAGCAGTTTAGAGCGGAGGAACGCGTGCCAGATCCGGTCTCAATCGTCTCTGCGTATCTCATAATTGCGAAAGCGTGCAGCGAAAGATAGCTCGAGTGAATTTAAAGAAACAAACACGGTTGCTTTCTGTATCTTAGGTTCGCGCGTTAATGATAATGTAATGAAACGTTAATGGCACATCGACACGCCTACTATTCATGCTTCACGATAATCTTATTATCTCTTGTAGTTTCCTTATAAAAAGGAACAAATCGTTGCCTCAACAATAGAGTGCCGCTATTTTTGTTATTGTTTAACACTTGTTTTGCCCTTCTACGCGCATGACCATCCGTACATTCCACCTTTCTTCAAGGCTGACAATTATTTTCTCTTTAGACACGATCGTCCTCTGACCCAGTGTCTCATCAATTTTCCGTAGGATTAATCAAGACGAATTACCTTTCTTCTAAGCAGCAGCTTTTCCGTTAATAAACAAATAGAACATTTAAAGACAATTAAGTATTCCCTTCCTCCTTTACCCTTTAATTATCTAAAACGACGCACCATACTTTTTTAATTCAAGACCCACGATTAGAATAATTTGTTTTATTTCCGCGACTCTCGTGCTCTTTCCTCGACCTCCCTTTTCCCGACATTTCTACCCCCGTGAACCGGCTGACACAGTTCCGCGGTACGATCAGCGTGACTTTATGCACCGGAGAACTGTTATTGGATTACCGGACTGGGTAATTAGGGGCACCGACGGAAATAAATCTTTTATTTCGGACGTGTCGTAATTTCTGACAGATGTCCGCAGACGTTATAAATTCCACCGTATTGTGGTCACTGGTGTATCGATTATCTTCGAAGCAATCCTGTACAAAATTTGCCCAGCACCGATTCCGGATGATCCGTAAGGCAACGGTGCAGTGGCTCGCCAAATTTGAAGAAATATTTACAATAACCCATGCGAATTATCTGTTCTATCCCGGGGGGAATTACGTATCTGCGGATCTGGCAATTCACGGAAATTCCAGCGGGACGAGAAATCCGGTCAGTGCATTCCCTTCGCTTATCGTTCACGCTTATCGCGTAGCCACAGAACGTGGACCCGGTTGATTTCGAGAAGAATGAAAGACCGCTGAGTTCAAACGCCACAGGAAACGTTGTTTCATTCACAACGCTAGGACCGTGCCCATGGTGTCATGGGTTTTTCGAAACCACATCCGTCTAGTTTTCGGTGGGCGAATCAACTCGCTGTCCGATTCGTCTTGATTAATGTAAAGTGGGCAGCTCGCAAATCAGAATTTTGGGCTCGTAGATATAGAATGGCAAGTATGTATCGGCCTTTGCGGCCGTTATTTTTATTTTTAGATACGAGAATATAATAATTGATTAATTCTACATCGTAGAACGAACTTGCCAACACGGGAACCTATGCGGTTTCACAGAGAATGCATCTTTTATCCAACAACTCCCAGTCATGAAACGTGCAGCGAAGCATCAATCATTACAAAGATATCCCCTTTAATTAAGCATACATTGTAGCCGGAACACGAATCAATCGATCTTGTTAACACGCCAGGAATTCCAATTAATTAACCGAACCGTCTACCAATTCCTTTTACCCAAACAACACTCGATAATAAGTACGAATTGTATATTCTTAACGCTAAGAATGCACCTATTATCCAACAACTCTCACGTCTAAGAAAACAGTTACAAAACACCATTCGTTCCAAAGGTCTTCTATTAATTAAACATCGCATTCTACCAGGAACAAGAATCCTCTATATCGTTAACGAACCAGGACCCCAATTAATTTACCAAACCCCTGATCAATTCTCTTTCCCAAAATTCGACATCCAAACACATGTGACTTTCACTCGGGATCACTGCCCGCCTCTACCTATTACACAGCAACTATCAGAATGAGCAGCACAAAACGCTACTCTACAAAGGCCCGCCGCCAATTAAGCTCGCATCGTAGCGAGAACAAGAATCGGTCGATCGGGATACCAATTAATTTGCCGAACCCCCGAACAATTCATTCGCCCCAAACTCAGCACGCAACACGTTATCCACGGCGTCCGTTTCACCGCGATCACACGCATACACCGATTACCCAACGACACGCAACACCAAACGGAACGCCAGCGAGATCTCAAGCGTCTCGGCGACGTCTATTTAGCAACAAAATCTATTCACCTCGATCCCCAGTCGGTAGTCGAAGAGAAGCGTGACAGGCGAAAGAATCCTGGAGTTCGTTTACCCCGTTCGCCGGGGCAGCGTCGCGAGCAAACTAGTTCCAACGGCGTATAAAAAAAAAGGAAAATAGAATAGAGGCTGTCAGCTAAAGAGACGCTGTTTCCTGTCTGGCCCCGTGTGTATCGAGGACTCTGCGCTCGCGGAGGACCTTGAAAGGCACGCGCGGAATCCGGCTCCGCGGCGCGCTCGTTCTCCGCGGCCGAGCGGTTTCCTGCTCTCGTGAAACGATACGTGCATGTATACTTAGAGCTCGCCCGCTCGCGATTAGCCGCTGCTTCGAATTAACCGGCCGCCTTAACCACTCGTTAAAGTCTCACGGTTCGAAATAGCTCCGAGATTCCTTCACGCTCGCGGTTACGCAAACGTCCCGCTCGTGGAAAACAAAGAAATCGACAGCGCCCGCAAGAAATCGCCGTCCGCAGAGGAGGCGCTCGTTTCTTGTCCAGCGGATAGTTCTTCGGCGGTGCTGGGTATAATAATGTTTCTGCAGCCCGACGTGGAACAATGTTTTCGCAGGCTCGAACTAGGCTTTCGGTGATCTTGTTCGTTGTCGATGTTATTCGAGGGATTTCGTGACAAAGATTGTCTCCGCCGGTATAAATAGCCGGGGGAATTAATTTATAACATTATCTCGATGCAAATTTGACAGTAATAGGGAATAAATTGTTTTGTTTTTAGCGGCTTTGAACGGTCCGAGCCGGCGTCCAGATTATAGAAGCAATTGCAAATGAGCAGGTAAACAAATTCTTGACGCTGCCCCGTCACTCGCAAAGAGACGAGAATGATTGAGCAACGTGTGTTTTGCTGCTTTGGCCGTCGATCGACTCGTGGAAATATTTGTGCGCGCGTTTAAAGCGACATTCAACTTGTAGAAAGTGTCTTGTACTCCTGAATCGCGGCGAGCCTTCTAAAGTACCCGCATAAAGCGAGCGGTGGACAGAAGCTACGTTTTAACTTTCACGTGGCGGTCATCGAAGTCGTGTACGCGCGATACCTGAATCGCAGTGCTCCCGCCAGAGGATGAATAAAAGTCTTTCCCCCGTGGCGACTATTATTTATTGCGTGTCGGCGAGTGAATAGGTGGCAATGGAATAAGGAAAGTTGGCGCGTATATTGTATCCCGCTTATTTAGTGCGCGGATGCATAAGGAATGAAACTCGCCGCGATGTGTCGCAAGTCCTGAGTATCTGCGCAGACAGAATGCTGGAAAAATTGAAGGACGTCCGGCGGAACCGCGGTATGCGACATGGCATCGGCTGAATCGATGCCCGGCCAAGAAATTAACTCGCCGCGACATTTAAAGGCGTCGTATATATTTATATTTAAAACGCAGACAATCGCCAGCGACAAAATCAGACCTTTCATATGCATTTCAACAATAGAGAGAAATTCAATCGTGCAACTGGTACTAGGTCTTCGAAAATTGGGAAATTTAAATTCGAGATCGTCGAAGAACTGTTGCTCGTCAACGAAATCCGTCGTAGCCGCGCAAACGCTGGAGTGGCGCCTGCATTCTGATCTTTCGAAACTGCCACCTGAAATAATTGGCATCAGGGCTTTCCGAGAAGCGTCACCGTACCAAACGTTTGCAGAATTGAAAATGCACGGTGCGAAGTCGCAGGAACCGCGTTTCCTTCGCGGAAGTGCTTCTTATCTCCGGAATTTTTATTAGTTTCATAAGAACGTGTCTTTTTCCTCGTTTGCGGTCGACGTCAGACTAACATTTGTATATCCGGTATCCAAAAACTTCCTTCCTTGTAGTTCAATGTCAATGTGAATGCATTACGTTGCCCTAGTAAAGTAGTATCCGCGAACACTATTCCTTTGCCTACCGTTTGTAAGAACGTGAAATACAAGGAGAACTTTTGGAAATACTTTATCTCCCGTAAGCAATTAACTTTGAATAATTTCATGGGCGAAACGTAGTGTTAGGACGCTTCAGTGTTAGGAAGATAAGAATTGCTACTTTATTTATGACGCACGGCGACGAAAAAGATCACCTGTCAATTTCCATTTGCGTATTTCGACAGCTTTCATAGTCACTTGCAGACCTTGTTAAGAATAATCTACGAATGAGCCGGTGCTTAAGCGGAAAACTAAAAAGATAATGACGGAGAGTATGATGAACGATCGCTTTTCGTTTTTCCCCGAGCGAGCGATTTTTCTGCGAATTCCTTCCAAAGGCCTCGCAACTATTCCCTGGAAAATCATAAATATGGATAGGCACAATTTTCCTGTTTTTCCGCGCGCCAATTTCCAGTAAATGTAAGGTATTTTTGTCACAACAAAAACAAAGTTTCACGTCCACGTGACTAGAAGCGTACTTCGGTTTTACGCCTGAAACATTGAATACGAAATTTGTACCGCTGGTGTCGATGTTTAGGTTGTTTACTCTGTTCACTGCCAAGCGCCTCCTAGATTAGTTTGCGCGGCTAATGACTCCAATCTGACAGGTGCTAGCCATACCATTTTCTGGCTCGACGTACAAATCGGTACCACGATTGAAATATTATAATTCCTCCTATTACAGTTGCTGCCAGAAAATAACGTACTCAAGGCAGAACATAGGTACCATTCCAAATTCTTCTGCTGCCATTTAGACGAACATCGTTAACTCGCATACGCGACAGCCGTAGAATATTCTCAAAGTACTAACCGGATGCGTACACATGTACGCATATGTCCCATCATCTTAACCCTACTCCCATTGCGTTCCCCGTCGACTATCAAAAATCGCCGTCACGTGACTATAATTAAAATATCACCTGGAGCGCGCAATTACACTTCCGTTTCACGGAAATCATCGCACGAGGCGCGAATGTTTGCGAGTCAGGACAACTCAATCTACGCTGGTGGAAATCCGCGAGAGCAAATAAGCCTCCGCTATCAACGACTTGGCGGTTCGTCTATTGCTGTTCTCCCTTAAAAATCTTCGCTATCCGTGAACAGTAACAAAACGTCTGTATCCGAGACGCGAAAATCATATGTCGAGTAAATAACGAGTTTGCTCGTCGAGCTTCGTCGCATCGAGCGAAACGGTAAGGCCATTCTCATTCATTCCGTCATGCGAACCACGTTACGAAATAATCGATGCCACCGGGGAAAACGCCAAACTTTCTCGATCATCGATAATTTAGATGCAACGGCCCCGGCTCCCGAGTTTCGCGGGTTTTTTCCCCGTTGGTGTCGTGTTGCGTCACTGGGCACGTCAAGTCGCACGCCGGTTTCATTGTTGCCGCGCAACTACTGGTCGGTGTTATCGTGCTTGTCGACGGCAACACTTTTTGTAGGTTTTCGTAGCTACGAAACGCGCGGGGCTATAAATGTCAGGGAAAATGGACGTTTCACTCGGTGGATCTAAACAATTGCGAAGTTCACCGACATTTCTGTCCGCTGTAAAATGTAGGTGTCCTCCGTGCGACTGAAAGATCGAAGTTTCGCGTGACAAACGGTCGCGGTTGGCCTTTTGCCTATTTTCCTTCGTGTCACGGCGCCAGGAAGAATTATTAGCCGCTGGGTTATGCAATTAATAAAAACGCTATCTATGCCCGCGAATTATCGCGTGACACGGGAATTAACCGGTTAATTGTTATCGCCTGCACGATAAGCGTCAACGTCAAAGCCACTTCGTTTTCGTATCCTTCGTTCATCCAACCGATATCTAGACACCGGCGCCGTGGCAATTAACGTTGCCACCGGCAGGCACTATTGTACGTGTGCATCCGTTTAATTTTCCAACATTTCTGAGGTCTGCCGGACTTGGAATTATGGAGTATCCATTACCCAGATTATTCCAGCGTGGACGGTTAATCTTCTTGACTCGGATTAATGCGAGGGATCAGCGGGGCCGTCGAAATGCCAGAACTTATCCTTTTGTGGAACGGTAAAGCCTAGCACGTTTATCTGACGTCTAATAGAATTTTATTCACTGCTTCTCATCGTCGGGCACACTTGCCGCGAGTAGAGTTATCACGGCGCACGAAGTAGCAAGAAGTTAATTAGCCAAGAATCTTGACTGACTCCTCACTTTTCTCGTGCGGATTGAATCGCGGCGATATTCGGCCGGATCTATCGATAGTTCAACCAGTTCGCCAAGCAATTACTCGCGTTCACCTTTTTGCGCGTGCTATTTCAAGCGCGGCGCTTCTTGTCAGCGCCGCGATACGCGAGCCCTACCATTTAGCCGGCCGTTTTCTTCTCTGGCTGGCCAACAAAACAGGAAAACAACTGTGTCCAACAGGTGTTGTTAAGCCGGTTCCCTCGACCTGTAATGAACATTCTCTTTTATTTACCGTTCACCCGGCTTCATGCGCTGCACCCGATGACGTGCCCACTGACGTCCATGATTGCGTGTGCGCCGGATAGACCTTTCTTAACCGGACTATGTACACGGACCTCTGCATTTTTCTTCGAGCGAGTAATGCTTGTTTTGAAACCGAGCAGGTAGGTTAGGGGAGCACGGATCCATTGAATCGTCCGTATAGGCAACAGGCGGCCTTGCTTGTAACTTATTCATGGAAAACGACGCAAATCGAAATCTGGAACGCTTCGTTTATCCAGGAGGCAATGTGTGCACCACCTCGCAGATGATACGTGATCAAACTTAAACCACATTTTTCTCTAGGTGCCCTCGATTCTGAATCAATGACGGATACAGAGGTGTCGACCTGCGACCGGTTTATATTTTATAATAAGCCTCGAGAACGATAATTGTGACGTTTCTCTCACTATCGATCCGCCAGTAACGACCAGCTCTTAAAGGCCGCGTTTCTTATCGGTTGTAAACCGTGGCGGATATCCAGCTCAGCTGTCCTCGACACGCCTGTAATCGGCCGAATGACGATGCGAAACGTGAACTGCACTTGTGCAGTGCGTGATCCAGGTATTCGCACGTGTCCAATCTGTTCATCGGCGTCATGGACAGTCCTTCGATTTATACTAGCTTACACACCGCCGTGACTTCCAACTGTTAGTGTCAAAGAAATTTAAATACAATACGGAACTCGCTGACACTGACCAAACGGACGTCTATAGATAGAACGACACCAGACGCATTATCTACACGTATTTTCTATATTTAAACAAAATAATCCAAGTATTGCGAAGTGCACGACGTCCGAGCGCAAAACGCGCCGGTCAAGCCGTGATTTAATTAAAACCTGAACGCACACACCGAAATAAGCATCCGTTTTATCCGCGAAAATATTGTCGGTGCTTTACGTGAATAGCCACGATGATCATTCTGCCGCTTGCGGCGTTGCTAATCCTTGCGGATCCCTTCTTAAGAATCGCCGTTTATCGTCGGATCCCTTCGCGCGTTTCCACGGGGCGCTTTTCCCGTCCCAAGGACAATGGGAATTCCGGGGGATGACGGGAAAAACGAGCCGCTAGGATAATCCGGCGACAAGAGGGGGGAACGAACAGTGTGAGAAAAAGCAACGACAACGGCAGAAAAGGGAGGAGCGGAGGCATGGAAAAGTGAGCAGGTTGGGGAACGGCTCGCTTTTCTAATCTATTGACACAAAGGATCCATTAACATCGTGGCCTTCCTGGAAGTCAGCCCATCATTTTGGAAATTCGGCCCCGGCTGGACCACCACGCGACGCTCAGCTGTAAATTGCCGGACGAAAATAAGTTGTTTCAGGCTCGAACTTTTCTTTTCGGCGTCCTCTATACATACCCTGAACCCGAGATAAGAAGCGTTCGTTAAAAGCAACGAAGAAACGGCGTGCAGCATCTTGAGTTCCTTTTGTAACCGCGAAAGGGATCCCTCGGGGATCGACCTACCCCCGGCGGAAGCCATTGTTTTGGGAATGAGAATTGCATTTCGCGCGGTCACTGGAACCCCCCGTCGTGGATACGAAATTCTTTCAGAGGCTGCTAACATTCGAGCTTCTCCCCTGGAACAATAGTTTCGGAAGATGTTCGAAGAATGGCCCCCGTTTGTTAGCGTTTTCCGGGGGAGCGAAAATTTCTAGCCCTTCCTGAATAGCGGCCGAGGAGGAACGTCGATGCACGACATTCGAAACCCGCCGACAGAAAGACCCCTACCGATTTGCCGCGCACCGCAAGACTTCGACTGTAACACCTTCCATGATTTATCGTTACACTTTCGAAACGACAAGGATCTTCCACGATGCCCGTATTTACATTCCCTCGTGCAATTAAGATATAAAATCCTGCAAACTCCGCGATCCCCGTAACCGAATGCTCGCACACCCGTCCGGTCGCAAATAAACGGAAGCAGGGAAACGTGAGAAAGATCTCCGAATCGCGGCCGAACAGCAGATTGCCGGCGGTAATTAAGAGATCAACGATCGATCGAGGAATCCGCCGTTTCCCGGAAGCTGCACACGGCCGGAGGAAAACGTTGGCCGGGAAAGGTGTTCTCGCGGCCGAGTTTAAGGTCGATTCGCAAGGTACGCGTTCCTACAATCGGCCACGGTCGACGGAGACGAGCTTCTGACCGGAATACCCGTTTCAATACTTAATTATCGCGCTTCCTTTTATTATTTTCGTCTTGTTGTCCGGCTGGTATCGCCATGATCGCCGGCAAGCATCGCGATCAGCCGCGATTACGACACGGAAATCGTGGAAAGAAGCAGGAAGCGGCGTCTTCTTTCGTTGCTGTCTGTCTTGCGTGTCTCTGCCGTTTCTTTCTCTCGGTGCAACAGCGGCGTGCATTTAATACCGTTCCCCGTTGACAAGTCGATGCGTTCTGACGACGAGTCATCGAAGGAAGAAGAAAAAAGAATGAAGAAGCTAGAGGTCTGTGGGAGGCAGGTATGGCATATACAGAGGTAACCGGTAATATGTATAGCTGGGAATAATGACGTTCTCGTTACATCACATCCTGTGAGCAGCGTTTACTATTTAACGATTCGGTGGAAACGCCGGGAATAATCATAATTTGCTGCGGGCACTGATACGCATCAGCGATGGACATTTTCCTACATCCTGCTGCTACGACTTCCCGTTTGTCTCGTGGGGAACCTTACAATAAAATGTCATGAAAAATCCTGTTGGAAGGATTGCTCGTTTGTTATCTCGGGGACAATTCGCGGAGAAAAAATTGTACGGGCTGCTGGATCACCGTGGCATCAAGTATGACAAATTTTTTAAGCGGATTTTTTTCTAACGTTCGAGCAATTTTATTCTCCTGTTTAGCCGATTGTCCGTTAACAATACGTAAAATGAACTCTGTGCCGTGTGAAAAATTTCAGCAGCGATGAAACGGTTTCCTCGTGCAGAATTTCAAAGTCGATCAGAAACTATGCACTGTGCGAAGCGTCCCTTTTGTAAACGCGGCTGTCAAAGTATATATGAGATTCCTTTGGAATGGTACGGTAAATTTTTGCTCGAATATGCCTGACTGTTTGAATGGCGGGCTCAGTGGAATGTGTGTCGAGGCTGCAAGGTGTTTAAATACAGGATGCCGAAAAGGCATGGGGTTGTGGCATTGTCATGCGCCAGGTTAATAAAATTGTATAACCATTGTATTGTACAACCTTAGCTTTCCTGGGGAACTTTTTGCAGCGTGGAAGTTGAATGAAATAATATTTGTATAGGTAAACAGGAGAGGATACTTTCATAGAACTTGAAATTATTCAATGCCCACGATTCAACGGCTCGTAGTACAACGAATGTTGATTACGATGCATTTTAAAGTATAATTTGTAATTGTTTCTTCTTATGCGATATTCAGGACATCGAGATCGTTGACAGAACTCGTCTCGAGGAAACGCAGAGAGTCTTAATTGAAAACTGTCTCGGAGACATTCGGTTGTATTGATACATATTTGTAAGTAAATGATTATATTCACTTCCACGCATGCGAAGCAATCGATATCTCCAAAGCTAAGCGTGTCAGCAGCTAATAGACGACCTCGGCAAGAACTTACCCCTTCAAAAATTTGTTCTACTTATGGAATTATAAAATCGCAGGCTGCCTATAAAATCGCAATCTACGCTGAGCATAATTTTATAAGCAACCGGTTTAATTTACGACTACAAAGTGAAATACACACGAGGCCACTAACATCCAATGCTTGATCGTGAAATTTTTCATTGCTCTTTTCCATTCGCCGATCGCTCCAGTTTCCTCTGCGATCGGATTCGAAGCTTCTTGCAGTTGTTCGGGACAGAAACGGCAAGAAATAATTCGCGTATCCGATCGTGACAAATGACTCGAGAGACTAGATTCACGCACGACCGATTAGAACGTTCGCTCGATTTGGGAAAGCGATTTCGCGTCCAATGGAAACTCGACTGACTCTTGCCGCATTTTTTCTCATTAATTAAAATGCTTGATTCCGCATTCCTGTATAAAAGTTGCGGATGATTTTTGAAGCTCCCACTCGGCACGTTACTTGCGCCAGTCGTAAGAACAATATTTTCTAAACAGTTCACAGAACCGTCATAAACGTTCCCGGACTCCCACGAACCATTTTGACCCGCTGTAAAACTCGCGGCCTCGTACCAAGAATTTGTAAGGTGACTAACGAGCTACAAAAGCTAAGAGATTTACAGCGCGAGGAATTTATAATACGCTCCTTGCATCTGCGTCGGGATATAAACCCGACGATGCGATGCAATCAAAACATTTAACGAACTCGATCGTTAGTGTATCATTAATTTTTTTTAATCGAAGAAGACATTTCACGTCGCGTAACTGCGTGTCCCAAATGAAACAAATAACAGCGCCCTATCAGCGGCAGGAAAGTCGCAGGGAGAAAGCTGTACGCAGAAGAATATATCGAGGGTTGCCCGAAAATGAACAACGAACCAAGTATCGCCGGAGGTGGAGAAGGCACGAGGAGACGCGGTAATTTGAAGTCGGGCCTCCAGGTCCGTGTACGTGGTAGCAATTATCGGGAATTAGACGCCCTAAACTCTACTTGACGTGTATCTACCCAGTTGATGCTGTTTCTTATAATGGCGCGTCACGTCGACGAAGAAATTTTAATAACACCCCTCGAGCTTGTTTAATAAGATCCCGGCTACTCGAAAGATCGTTAAAATATGATGGGACCGTTTCACCGTCGACTGGCTTGTCCCGCGATATTGATTAACATCATTGAATTCCGTACGATTTCAGCTCGACGATTGCCAATTAAAGAATCATTCCACGCCTTTCATGGGATCGAGGCTCGATTACGATAAACGGAAAATCGACAGAAAAGAAAGAAGAGAAGAAGCATGAGAAAATCGCGCGAGCCGACACGATCTCTGCCCGTTCGATTCTCAGATCGTGATGTGCGAACGGAAAATCTATGTCGCCTCGAAGCAAATCGAAGAGGAATCCCCGCCCTTCGACGAAGATCTATCGTTCGCTGCGAACGAACTTTGGAGACGTTCGATTTCAGTCCTGGTAAAAATACATTACCAACACTGACTCTGCTTTCACCTCGGGACAAGGAAAGTTTTCTGTTTTTCACGGGTTCAACAAGTGGCAGGTGCCTCTTACACGGATCGAACAGTGACGTGAAAAGTCGGGGGCGGAAGTGGTAGGCGCGATCGAGCTCGAAGATAAATCGACGTCGATTACCATTTAGTTAGGTCCTCGCAGCGATGTGTACGTAGCAGCTTTTCGTGCAGGTCCATAATTCACGATCTTGAAAGGGACACACCGGGTAACGCTGGAAAATGGAGATTAGGTCGCTGCTCCGAAAAGTAATACGACCGAAAGGAGAGGGAGATAGAGCAAAAGGGAAAAAGGCGTTTCTTATCGTGAAGCAAGGAAGAAGAACTGGCCGTCTTTTCGACGCCCGATTTGCATTTTTTTTCCTTCTCCTTTTTACGGAACACGCGTATCAACGATAGTCCCGCGCAAACAAATGGGCACGATGCTCCCTTCCAACCCGGGAAGGCCTGTATCTTTCCACGACGATAAAAGGTGTTCCGTCGTGAAGCACAAACAGCGATACGCACACGTTTACCAAACGTCTCCATGGATTACTCGACCACTGGTGTGTAGCATCCCTGCCGGTAACCAGGCTGCCATAGAAATTCGGGGCTGGTTAATTGCTTTTTGAGCGAAATTCACCTATGAGCATTGGACCACGTATTGGAAAACGGTGGAAACGACAGAAACGCCGGTCTAATTTCGTCCCCATTCGGTGGAAACTTCGCGTCGCTCACGCCGCCAAAATTACCACGAACTTTTGCTCCTTTATCCAAGATCCTCGTAATTCGCATCGAGGCATTCTCCAATTATACACGCGCCCCTTTCGATCGTCTCTGCGCCACGGGAATTGCCGAGATTGATCAGAGTAACGGAGAAGAAAGAAACGGCGGAGATAGGAGGAATTTTCCGCGATCGAAAAGAGTGTCTCCAAGTGGGAACGCGGGAGAGGGGATGAAAATTCATTCGGAATCGGAAATTTCATTGGAAAGGTAAAAATAGCCCCACACAAATCGTGGCCATACAACAACCCACGGGAACCGGACAGATTTACGAGGCACCGTGACAGACACAACAGGTGTCTTCTGTAATCTTCACGCGATTCCATTCACACGTTCCCACCGATTCACAGCCCACGCAGCCTCTTTGACGAGTGCCGATGTCGACGTTCGTAGGCTACGTAACGGAGTGTATGTACCCAGAAATCTGATGAGAGACTCGCTTGTGAACAGGGAGGGCAAAAGGAATTCCCGTTCGAGACCCCCCCGTAGCTCTGCGGGCGTAGTGTGTGTCGGTGGATGCCGATAATCTTGAAAAATGTTATCTATTGCGCAAGAGATAAACGTCGAAGATACTTCGGGACTCGAGGATGATATAAGTAATGAATTAATTTCTCCACGAGATGGATCGCGCTCATTTAGCAACGGTGGGAACAACGTTTACTCTTGTTTCGAGCGCAACGAACGGTTACTGGTAGGTCGCTTGTAAGTTCGCATACCAGGGAACCCTGGGAACGGTTAACGGGTCGCACAAATGGAAGCGAAGTCGAGCGATCAATTTCGAGAGGATCCGCCGCTTCTTTCGTGATAAATGAAAGGGCAAAGTATGCACCGGCGTATAGTCATTAATTAAAATTTGTTTATCGCGTATCAACGCGGCCCATAATCTGCTTCCCTTTGTCTACAAATTAGAAAAACTGCCGGCTTCAATGTAAAATTACAGCTTCCTCTATCCCCGACTGTGCATCAATGAATTTCTAACGCGCCTCGCCCGAAGCACCTGTATCCCCAAAAAAGGCACAAAAGTTTGGGGCAGCGCACATTCACAAAACGAAATGCACCTTGAACTGCGCGGAGAGGTTCATCGGCGCTTCGCCCGCTTTCACACGTTCTGCCCACGCAACCGCTTCTCCCCTTAGGAGGATCCATCTTCGTTTTCGATCATCTTTACGACGAAATTCCACGAAGGGACCGAGCGACTGAGAATCGCCGCGTGGGTAAAACCGACCGATGAACAAGGAGATGGGTCAGCGAGACAGAGAGGGCCCCAGTGAAACGGAAAAAGGCCAGAGAAAGGACGAAAGAAAACAAGAAAGAAGCGAAGAAAAAGAGAATTCCAGGTTGAAATCGGAGTGCAGACCAAAAGCACCGCCGCGTCGAGTGACGCAGCGAGAGGAGGGGACAGGTAGATTCATTCACAAGACCCCCACGGTTTCGTTCCCCTACTCCACGCCGTTGTGGCTCGAATGGGAACCGTTCAGGCCCACTGTTCCCCTCCACCTGACTCGTTTGCAGCACCCAACCCATTTCTCCTCCGCGGCGAACCGACTCACAATTCCCCGCATACCATTCGTCTCCTCGCGAGGGACCACCAACCGATAGAGGAGCCGGAGGAAACTGTCGCCTGCACGTCGTTTCTTATCCGTCTGTTTGTAACGAAGCGTAGACCAAACAAAGGAATCCGAGAACCCAGCTGATGGCTCCAGAATTTCAGGCCCCCCCTCTAACTTTCATCTTATTTCGGCATTCTCCCTTCTACTTTCTTCGACAGTTCTGGATTAGTTTCGGTTTGGGTTTCCATCTGATAATGAGCGAACGTTTCATAACGGAATTCGACTCGGATTCGATTTTATGACTCCGTGGCAAAGACGATCGTGGGAAGACGAGAGAAGCAGGACCGAATTTTGTGCTTCCACTTAAGACGTTGAAAGGGGGCCAAAGGGAATACGAGGGCGCAGTAAACCCCGGGAAAAACTACCGTTTAACCAAGGCCAACAATATTTGCAGCCGTAAAATGAGAGAAACTCGGTTATATAGTAGTACATTCCGCACCGGACGAAAGAGTCGAGCATACCGGATACGGCAAATAGCTTTTCTCACCTTCCAAGTTGAAATTTACCGGGAAGCGTGCCAGGTCGATCGGCACCTTTTCGAAGTTTTTCCAAGAATGGGCCGGTGGAGCACTGGACAATGACGGTTCGTAAAAAAAACCTACGGGTCGCTTATTCAGCTTCCAGGTTGGTCGATCGGAGGAGCGTCTGTCCCAAAAGATCGTGCGATAATGATATTCCATGTTGGCTCGTCGGATGATTTAGGGTCCTGTTTACCTGTGTCCCGCGTTGCTCCGTTCTCTCCCAGGTCCTGTTTACCTTTCGTAGCAGCCACTAGAAACCCATGATCCTCATTAAGACTCCAAAGCGAGCCGACTACTACGCATAGTACGCGAACCCTATTCATCTTCCTAGGTTTCGGCCTTTCCATCTCCTTTCTTCCATTTAAAATGTACTATTGTATGTACATGGTGCCGCACGAATTTTAACCTTTCCGTTCGCGTCAAGTGACGCGCAGTGGACGAGTGTATCGGAAGGGTTCTACACGTTTCATTCATAACATTTTGATAAACAAGAATGTTATCTTGTTTGCCAGCGGACAGTGGTCTCTGTCCCTTACTTAATCATTACTATATCGTTGTTATCGTCTTACAAGTTCAGCTCAACGATAATGCCTGTGTATGGCGTTTGGTATTGCAGATTAACAACTGTACCATACATATACGCGATTATCTCTTCTTTCAAGGATAACGGAGAGATTCTGCAGCTGTAATCGAAATAAGCTTAATTGTCTATGAAGGCAATGAACATTCGCAGGACTTTTTCGGAGAACCAAACAGATTCACGATTTTTCAGAGTCGTTTCAAATCATGTTCGACCGCAAATCGCAGCATTACGACCAGTGAAATATGTACATATGTATACAATATGTACCGTGAATCCGCGTCCACGCGTAACGTGTTCCAAGACACGTGCGTTCCAATCGGACAAGGTACCCCGCTACCTATCGCGATACGTGACTAAAACGTAAGATAGCGGGAAAGCAGGGCCATCTTCGAGTGGCTGGTTTACTTCGAATCCTACGTGCACATTCCAGTGTTGATCGACAGGTTGTTCACGCGTGGCGTGGGAGCATCGACGAACCCCATAAGCGCCGTTCCAGAAGAGGCCCTTAGAGAAATTTAGGCGCCGAAATCTCACAGACCGGGCTAGCTTCGAGTTACGGGCTAGACATTTGACCTCCTCTGGGCGGGCATTCGAACTTTTTTTCGAATGGAAAATTTCGGTTGCACGATGCATCGAACGAAACCATAAAGCTTTCGGCCTCGAGTTTCGATAATGTTTCGTGGAAACGGGGCTCGAACTGGCCTGGACAATGTGTGGGCATAAACGTTATTATGAGACACGAGGCGACGTTCCCTTGACTGATGAGGATTACGGGATACCCATTGAGATACTTGACCGACGTGGAATGCGATAGAATGGAACTTTGTAGAGCTATAAATAAAACACTATAGAAGAAATCGGTGTCTATATATAGATGACTATAAATACTACGGGAAACAGGTCCCATATAAATCCATCCGACGGCAGTGATTGAGGAATTAGAGGTAACAGTTATCCGAAAGGAAATCTCACTTGTCACCTGTCCAAAAGTTAGGAACGCCGCAAGCTGGAAACTCGGCCATTGAACCCTACCGTGTATACACACGCGTAACGTGTATCGCCCAAAACTTTTCCCTTCAAATTGGACATTTTCCATTCCCTCTCGGTCAGGAATTTCTCCATGAATTTCTCACGGGCAGAGAAAAATATACGCAGTCGAGAAAGCACCGGCGGATGTCGTAACACGCGAAACGCTTCGCAGGAGGAACGACGGCGGTCCTCTCGTGTTACAGGGTAGCAATGATGCCTGACAGACGTTGATGTCATCCGAAGCCGACTACCGAGAAAAGCGGCCCTAGGAGGTGTGAAACGAACGTGGGAGGCGAATCGAACCTCAACAGTGACAACGGGCCTCCTGTAATCTCGTCTAGACGGGACACGTGTTGTCTACGGTTGTTCCTGCTTCTTCCCGCTCGTCTCTGTATAAACCCTATATCTCATCCCGCCAAGGCCTCGCGAAGAGATCGCGAATTAGAGAAGTCAGCTAAAAATTGTCTGGCTCGGCCAGCGGTGTCTACGCTGGAAGATTATCACGGAGATAACCTTGGTGCGGAAGGATGCGGTTAAAAGGTGCCACGTGTCCACGATTCGTGGGGATATCTGTTCTCTGTGGGGTTGTTTCTGGAGGTTAACGAGGGTCGATGGGTGCGGTAGCGACTGGGAATTTGTGCAGGCGACTTTGATAGATTGCTGATTCGGATGGCTCGATAATATGACAGTTGTTGTTGTACCGGAACAGCTATGAGGGATGGGATGCGAGATAAACTTCTGCTTTGCAAAGGGGATGATCGCAACTTAGTATTGAGTTAGCATCGGCATTATTAAACTATGCACGATTTCAATACTTCCCTGCCGCGTGTGTTCCAAACAATCGAGATCTCGTCCCTGTTGTCGGATTTTTTTCAGTGGAAGGCTGTCGCGTTAACGTGATATCTCTGTACTCGACAGACTGGTGTTTCGTAACGTGAAAACGGGCGGACGACAAAGGGCAGCCGTTCGTGTTGCAGCACAGACGCTGCTGCTTTCCTAACATCAATTGCGAGAGTAATTTCACGTCGCTAGTTTTTTAACTTCCCTTTCGCCCCGTTATAGGAAAGCAATTTCGGCTTCTATCTAACGGTCCCGTGGTGGTATGTAGAAATGAAAACTATAAAATCTGTGGCACAGTTGCTGAAATGTTAAATTGTTGTCCGCTATATACTAAGGTCAATTTGCATACTCCTCAAATATCAGTCGAAATGGCCGGCAGAAAGTGGACGACAACAGGGAACACGGAAATAAAGGCATGGGAATATGCTTATAGGCATACGGGTGCCCGTTAGAATGACGCAGTAGACTACTTCCATACGTGACACAATTCATGCGACCATGTGAAAACGACTGACGGTGCGCGTGCTACGTGAGCATCGAGGAACCTACTCGATTCACGTAAACAAGCTGAAAGTACAACTGCTCGTACGGAATGTGTACCGCCATCGAATGCTAAACAGCGAGATGTCCTACGTGAACTTCTGCACGGTCTTGCCCAGTTTCCCCTTGGGAAGTGCGTGACAAATAAAGAAACGGAAAAGGAGAAGCAAGCAATGAAATGTAACGAGAAAGTTACGATTGTTTGGCCTAAAAGGTCGATCGAGTGGTAATTAGCCGCGTTACTGAACAAAGCAGAGTCATTATCACTGTTGAATATCGAAACCTTGCCAGTAAATACCTATGTAACATCGTATCAGTTGACATCGTTTCCACGAGTAAGTTTCCGCGTTATTTTTCTAGAATTCGAACGGTGCGATGAGTAGCCTTTTTCACCAGCTATGCATGTTTTACAAATATGGAAACGGATAGTCGAGCAATAACAAAGTGCACCGCTTCCAATTACGTTTTCGATCGAGTTGACTGTAGGTGTACCGGATGGGAGCGTAATCAGTCGCGTGAAGAATTAATTAGAACGGTTATCGAGGAAAATATGGAAAAACCGACGGCGGCGAATGCGTAATAAATTATTGGCAGCGATCGTCAAGAAGTTTCTGCGGGATTTTTCCATAAATCGACGGTTCTCTAGCTGTCGCGAATTTTACTTTTCAATTAGGCTGAATAAATCGTGATCGCGGCCGGCGACTCTCGAAACTCCACGACGACCGGGAACTCCCTCGAACATCGAAACTTTTTTAAAGATTCCTTGAGAACTACTCGGAAGAGATCTTCGTATCTAAACGCGTTTCTGCCGCGAAGTATCCCCGTTCGCTTCAATTAACGCACGGCGAATGTTGTCTTCTCTCGGCGTGGATTTTTCCCACCTGCAGAGTTTTCGATTTAACAAGTGCACCGAGAATGTCGGATTATCGATGCTAGCCGATCGCGTTTCTTCAGCGACGAACTTTCGAAACTATCCGCGTGAATCGCGTCGGATGTCGCGTTTACTCTGGCATAGAATTAAACTTTACGCGCAGTTCTGTTAGAAAAAGCTCGGCTGTCCTCTCCCCTTCGGCACCTCTGATATTAGTATGTATATCGTAATTGGAAGCCGCGGAAAATTTTACTGCCCGTCGTGGTATCCAACCTCGCATCGTTACGACCGAGATACCGTCGGCATAATTAAATTTTTCCGGCCAGGTGGACAGTAGTTACGCGGACGTGATTCCGCGTGTACCTATGCACGCATCTCTGAGCTTGGTGGATAAAGAATCGACGCGTTCGCATCCATGTGCCCAGGCAGAATTATCAGACCGCAAGTGGTAGATGCAAGAGTTCGATATAGAAGAAATCTCTTCAATTACATTTTGATATTCATTCAAGCAATTACACAATTCAACATTCCAGCATGAAAAAATAAACGAGATAAATCTTCCCGACGCTTACAAACATGGAAAGACTGCTATAACAATTTGGTAAACAAAGTTTCGAGCTACTCCGACGATCCGACATAACTCCGCAGAACTTCGCTACCAATTAAAAGTGATAAATCGTCCATGGGGCGGCGAAGAACGCCAGATCCGAAAAAAAAGAAAAGAAAAATGTGTCACCAGGAGGAAGACGCGGGAAGGAACAGCTCGTCGATGGTGGTTCTAATGCGGCGCTCATTAATCTTGCTCCCTGCAGGAGGCCAACAATAACTGTGTGCATTACGATTACAATCAACCGGTGCCGGTGGAAGCGACTTCGTAAGGGTGATCGCGGTGTTAATAAATCACGATTAAATCTGTCGCGAGGCGGCCTCTCGATGGCCGCGTTACGCCGCGAAATTTATCTCGCAGTTAATTAATTTTACGGCACGGAAACGAGCCACGATTACACGTGCCCGCTGTTAGAAATTAAATTCATTAGCGAAACATGCGTCGACATAATGGATGCATGTTCTTGGACGCTTTATGGATCGCGGGTATTCTTAATCGCGATACCGCCGCTTCAACGCTTGTAAAGTGATTTGTTAAAACGTTTCATCGGGCTCGGAATCTCGGAGCGTACATATTAATATTGGCTGAATTTTAATAGCGAGGCTGATGCGATACGACAGCTTAATAGCTGTTTGCATTGGTTGCAGATTTTTTAAGGCAGGTAAGATCGGTGTGATTCCTGGATGAAATATATTGTAAAATTCGTGATATTGTTTATTTGGGGTCCTCTGAGCGTAGCATATTACTATTGTTTGAATTTTAATAACCAAATTGATGCGATATGACAGTTTAATAAGTGTTTGCATTGACTGCAGATTTTTTAAGGCAGGTAGGGAATTTCTCCGACCAAATATTTTGTTAAATTCATAATACCATTACCCCGAACTAGAAAGGAACAAGTGAGAATCTTTAAGAAGATCTTTATTAATTGCATTGTGCATCACTTGCGGTGGCAACTACGTGTATCCCTAGCGAAACATAAAAACAATAACAACGGCTGAACGAAGCGGCAGCAGGGCGTGGGAAGGAAGGTCGAGAAGGGGTGACCAGTGGCGCGAATTAATTAAGGGTAGAATTTATCAGAAACGATATACAGAGCCCAGCGCGTACCGAGGCGTAATTGCCGTTAACGTTCAGCTGCTTTACGAGCCGCGAGCTCGTAAGTTACGAGTCGTAAATGTAAATGCGAGATTTGTAAAACGGCGCGGCGCACCCTGGCTACCCTTGTCTCAAGGTTATTAGTGCAATTCGGCGGATAGAGCAGCGTGACTGTAATTGGAGGGCTGCATAAATTATCGTTGCCAGCTACGCACGAGCGAGCGTGCAATTTGTATCGGTCGCTCTCGGCGAACCGAATCGACTTGCTCGACGAGTAATTCAAGGCACAGGGAACAATAATAACGGCACTACGTCTACACATATATCTATGACACCTCTGTCCGCGATACCAGGAAATTTCTATTCGAAACGGTCCGTATTCAATGGCAAAAGAATCTAAGCAAGCTGCGACACGGTGTGATTGCAACAGGTTTGTAGATTGTCAATGGCAGGTCCATTTTTAATTTTAATATTTTCCAAGCATCTTTTTTCGTGGCCTATGCTTTTGAGTATGGCTGGAAACTTCGTTGGCTCACTGTCACTCGAGGAGCTCCGAATCGAAGGTCGATCAGCGAACGGTGACGCAAGAATTTCTGCTTTGAATGAAAAATAGCTCGATCCGCTGTCGACTCGGCTGTCCGCGCGATCGTGAGCGAGCCGATTGTTCGTCAGTCGCAGGAATGTCAACTCGATCCGATTAAAAACTGACAGCAAAGTAGCGGCGACGATCCGGTGTGTGAACGTGCGACGCGACACGGAATGCGACGCGTGACGCCCGTCCCGTGGAATTCTAAACGCTCTGACGCGGCCTGCTTTCGTTCGAACAGGTGTGAATCGCATAATATTTCTCCATTCGGACTCGACATTTTCTACATGGGACCCGGTGCCTCGGATTACAGCGTTACACGTGGATGTCGATCGAGTTCTGTGTAAGGTGCAAAGGAGTAGATCGATGAAGTATGCAATTGTTTCCTAATCAGCTATTGCACGCATCAGGTGTAAACGGTGAATTCTATTCTGAAGGATTTCCCTGTTTCCAGGTGGAAGGTGCATAATGTGCTCCATTTTGGAGCGACGATCTCGTCCAGTATTCTCGAACAATTATTTATAAGTTCGATTTCTTATACCTCTTACCCGTTCTGCATCTGTGCAGTCAAGCAGCTATTGTTTATCTATTTGTTTCTCCGCTCAAGCGGAACAATTAACCCTGACCATCCATGCCGATCGATACGAGGCAAAAAAAGCCCCACACTACTGTACGTCGCTTCATGAATTTCTTCGTTCGTTGATTACTTCAGGAAACTTGCGCAACTATGATTTCATACCACTCGAGCCGAGATTTCGAGATTCTAATCGTAGCTGCGGATTCCGCTGAGCTCGCCAACCGCGCCATTCATTGATGATTAAAAGATACGATCTGAAGTAACATCGAAACGGTCGTTTGGGAAACGGAAGTAGCTCTGACGCGGGCCGAACGATAATCCAAAGAGCTGATTACGATGCATCGTATTCTTACGTTAATGTTCGCGACGAGCCGTGGCTGGTGCGAAGCGCGAAGGAATGCGGGGCGATTGTAAACGTAGCTCGATCGGAATTTTCCTGGAAGGTAGACGCACTGACCGAATCTATTATTCGAATAGAAAGCCCACGCGCCGAGCGGAGCCGAGGAATTTGTTATTAAAATACACCCGCTTATTCGCCGCTGGAATTGCGATTAGACACCGTGCCTGGCGAATATTTTTTTACTTTATTCACGGGCATTGCGCTTCGGCCGTTCGAAGTTCAGGAATATCGGTGAATATTGAAATGGCTGTTGCGGTGTTTTCAAAGCTGTCGGTCCAAGTATATTTGTAGAAATAAGATCGCTGGAGGAGGCGGATGAAATGGCCTACTGTGGAAGGCGGAATATTTTTGGAACTGTGGAACAAAGTTTCGAGTGTTGTATGTATAAGGTAACTGTAGGTCAAGCGTCCCGAATTAGAACCGAGCGAGCCAAGCTGAAACCTCCATCGGAGTTGAAATTCTAGTTACAAACGACTAGATAGAATGGTGCTCCAAGGGGCGGTGCCCAAAATATTCGAAGCCCCATTGTATTTAACAAACAAAAATTACGCAGGCTATTTCACAGAAGCGCCCGGGAGCATAATCTTTGGTCAGAGTTCCGCTTTAAAGACGTTTTACCATAATCCAGTAAAATATAGACCACGCTATTATTTCCATTCACAACTTCATCCGGAATAGCGACAATATGCGTGAAGCGGCATTGAAATTCAACCAAGCAAACAGTGCAGAAAGGATTTTTGCAATTTTAATGGCTCTTTGGCGTCGGTCATAGTATTTCTGTGCCGTGACGTCTGTCACGGATAATATCTCGCGCAAAATAGATGGAAATCTGAAATCCTTTATCTAAGTCCGCATGACGATGTCAGTGACTCTACGCCGCGCAGTCGACGAATTACAAAGTAACCGGCACTTGTTATCCGCATTAGCATTAATTAACAGTAACAGGCCACACCTGTACGCTGAGAAACCACTTCTGTCGACGTCTAGCGAGCGAAACGCAAAAATACTCGCCCCGCCGGTGTTGCATCGTGGGAATGTCCACGGAATTTCAAGTGAACATGGTTTCCGTAGCGGATAGAGTCGTTGAACGAGCTCTTTGTATCCATTTTCTTAGCCCGTTTACCGAAGTTCAAATTGTTGAAATATTCAGAGGATACCGTTTTGCGGAAACACACCGCGAGACATATTTGAACGTTTCAGAGCGAGCAACTTGTCCCGTCCGAACATTGCTTAATAGTTACCATAAAAATGAATTTCATAGGAATTTCATTCAATTACACTAATCTATTATTAACAAGCAATCGGCTAAAAAGAATATCATCGATGCGATGAAATGTAAACGCTAATCAATATTCTCAAACGCGAGCCGGATTTTCCAGAGATATCGGTGCTCTCGGGGGACTGCCCCGTAACGTATTGCTACCCAAAACGGGCTGTATACATCCTGTAACCATGGACAAATTCGCGAAACACGGCAGCTCGATATGAACCAGCCCCTGCGACGGTAAAGTTTGCCAGACAGCGGCAAACAAGGATCCGTAAACCTTGGGCGTGTGTACTCGCAGAGGTAGCGCGTCGCCTTTAGCCGCGTGGAAATTGTCTTAATCGAGTAATCAACTACACCGCTCGACTGCCGAATTTGTCCACTATTGCGGTAACTAAATAGTTCGTCAAATGGAAATCCTGAAAAATCTGACGAATGTATGGACTAAGAATATAGTCTGATATTTAATCTTCAATGTTACACCTGAATGCTTCGGGAGAAAGAGCTACCCTGCAGTTGAATGTTACAGGCTTGTCGTTCGTCCAAGTGTCGGGATAAAGTTAAAGTAAATAAGTTTCGCTTATTTAATCCAGCATCCAATCCACACGCGCGTCGTGAGAAAACGATTTCAGGTTGACCACGATTTAGATTGATCCGGGTGGACGACGATCAACAAGAAAATTTCTGGCACACACGAATCTCGCTGGGGCGGCTCGATTAACCTCTTAACAACCATACTCATTTGACAAATATGACTTCGCTATGCTCAGTTCGAATAAAAACGCCATGGAGTGCGGCGCGTTGGATCGAGAGTCAAACGGCCAATCGTTTAGACTCATTGCTCCAAAGACTTTGCCCCATTAATAAGTTCGAGTAGCATTTGTATCGCAACGCTCATTGACATTCGAATCCGGTCGAAGCTGTTGGCCCTGTTTTACGAGAAAAACTGAAACGTCTCTTGCGGTCCAAGAACTGCCACCCATGCAGAGAAATTTCCATTTTTCAGAGGAACCCTAAAAAAAAAAGGTACCAGACGGATATACACATATAGATATACATTTCTATATATAGCTGCAGTCCTTTTTTACGCACCGTTACCAAAAAAATAGAGAACTCCCCATAAATAGCCACATTCTTATGCCAGATTAATACAGAAAAAGGAGAAGAGAAGTTCACAGGCCGTCCCTAAACACAATCCAGGCCCAGCCGGCATCGACAAAAAAACGTACTAATCGGCCGACCAACAACTCCTATCTCCCATAACGTTCGCACCGCGTACCAACCCATGGACCGTACACGCATCCCAGCCACCCAAAGCGATGAAGTCACCTCCCACATCGACATACTTATGTACCGAACGCAACCGTCACATTGCAACCGCCTTCCAAGAAATTACATCGAACTCCCTCCTGGTCCCGTAATCGTGTTCCCGACAGAATACCACCGCAGACAGCGTAGGACTTCCATCCAAAAGTACAGAGTATGTACATGTATACGAGGCACGCGACGTCCGAGGTTACGTCGCACGCTGGGAACCGGGCCAAGAGCGTCAGACGGCTGGCCCGTGACATCAATCTTTATTGTCGCGGCGTGTACATACATACATGCGCGAACGATGTCGTAGGCTGGCGAATTGCGCAGCGAAAGGTACCAGGTAGAGGAGCCGACGATTTTCCGTTAGGGTCTATCTTATTATTTCGCTTAGATTTTCGCAACGAACGTGCGCACGTGAAACGCGACCGTTCCTTTTAATATCGTTACCTCTTCGCGAACCGAGCACCGCTAGGAAGCGTGTCAAGGCGAACTTTTAATACGTAGCTATCGCCGTTGCTTCTTTTTTCCCTGTGCTTCTAGCGCGACGCAGGACACCAGCTCTATCGATTGCTCCGAGAAGGACAAGCGATGGCGGTAATGAGGTGCCTGGCAAAGTATTGGGAAATTGTGCATTAAGGGTTTCGAGGATCTACTATTATACAATTTAATACGAAATCAGAGCAAACGTAGTAGAAGTAGGATGTAAAATAGAAATTCTAATAGGCCTCCGGTCGAGGGATGAGCAACGACCACTGGGGAGTAGCTGTACCGAGGGACTGAAAAAGTTTGTCCCCCACGGCGTTGTCTGTGGGAAAATTTCGGCATATGGTAGCCGGAGATTTGGGAAAATGACTTATTATATTTGGGAGAACGAAGTCAACTTCGGGGGCTGCCCGATAATCCAGCATCAATAAGATCGATGCCCGGTTCAAACTCGAGCGCCGTTCAATCAACGGAACAATTTTTCAAGGCATTTATGCGGTAATCGGAGCCGATGGGGCGGACGAATCGTTAAAGTGCACCTTCCCTCGTCGTACACATAAAGGGGGCCATGTTCTTATCTCTCGCCCGATAACTCCCGCGATAGGCCCTCGGAACAAGCCGATAAGAAGAATTATCGAGAGGAAATTTGTCAAATTCTCCGCCCACGCGTGGCTGTGCCTCTGGGACTTGAAATTTCTCGCAGCTACGTAGACTCGACCATTCTTCGGGAAGCATTCAACCGACGAATCGGTCGGACATTACGGCAATTAGCTCCATTTCAATCCCACGTTTACAGAGGTCGGTTAAAAGAGGAACGAACACAGTAGCTCGAATCTTTGCAGGCAAACTTTTAGATTGAAATCGGTCGATTTCACCGGGACGATCGCGTGACAAGTTTCAGCTTGGCCGGCTTGTCGAAAGCCTACCATTTCGTGGCGAAACGCGCCGCGTCGCTGCGCAACACTTTCGGGGCAATCGTAAAATTTAATGTAAATTAAATTGCACCGCTTCGCGGCATACCACCTCGCGGTTTCAGCGCCGACGGAGAAGAGGACTCGGCCGAAAGAAAGGAGGAAAGGATAGAGCGGTTTACGAAACGCGAAAAAACAATTATGTATTGCTACGCTATAACTCCCGGCAGGCATGCCAATTACCAGGCGCCAGTTGTTACGATTGCGTCCAGTTTTTACCCTGCTGCGGCAGCCTTGCATAACCCGGCTCTTGCGCAGCTTCCGTGATTCTTCGCCTAATCAAGCTCCGTTCGTCGTCCCTTTTTTTCCATTTACCATAATCTCGGCCCTTCTCGTCGGTTTTCGCGCCTGTCCTTCTTGCGCCCCTTTGTTCTCGTCGCTTCCATTCCATTTTCTCGCTCTCGATGCAAGACGTCGATATTTTATAATCGTAACGAAGCAAAAAAAGAGACAATGCCTCGAAGAAGTCAGAAGCAATTAGTCGGGCATGCGGCCGTCCTCGTAGTCGCGAACAAGAACTGGCTCGCTACCTGCGAGAATTGTCAACAAATCCCGAGACGACTGGAACGCCGCGCAAAAACGTAATTAAACCGGCGGAACGATCGAATGTACGATTATTGCGGACGGCAGAGGTGATTTGGCGCTGCCGTTACTCGCCGGAAGAATCTGTGGCAAAGTGTTTTATCACGTGTCGACGAGAACGGGGGAACGCGACAAGAAAAGGGATGGAGGAACTTTTTCGTGCTTCGCGCGCTTCGACTGCAAAAAGTAAATAGATATTTAAATAATTTCAGTTGCGACCGCTGGTCCCATTATTACGGTGGGTTTACATTATTTTACTTTGTCCTGAAGGGTTTGCATTTAATTGAAAAGTACGTAATCCGTCGTTTCCCTCGTCCGTTTCGCGAACTAAAATTAGCTTTGTTATTATTTACACTTTACACCCCACTGGCGAACTCCACTTTAACTCCGGCGGGTATCGACGGACAAAATCTTCCCCCGCGGAAACCCCGTTGCACGCGTGAATCTTATTTTTACCCCGCGTCGAGGTACGTGCAGTAAAAATAGAAGAGAAAAGCTTTTCTCCCCGGCCCACTCGTGCGGGATTAATGATTCCTTCCCTTTTTATGTTTTTTTTATAAATATAATCCTTCGCCGAGCAGGGGCGGAAGGGGATCTGGATAAAAAGCTCACGCCACCCTCCGTAGACCCTCGGCTCGATTAATCACGCTCGTGCGTTTATCCGTGTGCCTTCACCGTCCCGTTTCGAAAGATTCCCTATTGGAGGCGTCATGTCACTGTGAACGCTTTTAATTGCATCGTCGCGGCGTGGCTGCGTCCTTGAAAAATGAGAAAAAATCGAATGCACCGTGCGGACACGCTAGCGTAACCCAAATGTTCCTCCATCCGTTCGATCGGTTTATTAAGCTCGCCCCGATGAGCCGTGCGATAAACAAAGCCATCGTGATCACCGTGACGAGAAGCGTAGCCTGAAGCGTTCCTCGGGCTGTACACGTGACTGCTAATCAGCTTCACACGTGTTCTATCGTCGCCGTCGCTTTCTGCGAGCAGGGTAGATTGTTGGACACCGGCGTGAGGGATGATGTACAGGGTGACGATGGATTAAAAAAGGAAATAGTTCCGAGGGGATAAAGTAATGTAGCACGAGCTATATCAAACCTGCCTCTCCGATAGGTGGTTTGGAATGATATACAGGCGAGAGGGGGAGGTAGGGTGATTGGAGTAATTAATTGTTCTGTGGGAATTTTTCAGGGTGGGACCTATGAAGAATATTGCAGCGAGACTTACTTCACACTCGACTTTAGAATACTTGGCTGCAATATAAAATTATTTCTGGTAGTTACTAGATATTCGTTTGCATTCTCCAGAAAAGGGTGCGAGAAATTCTGCAGCCCGTTCAAGGTTTGCGCGATTCCTTTATTCATAAGTAGGACATCCGATAACAGCATCCGTGCGACGCCACCGGATTAAGAGCGCCCAATTAACAGGAGTCGGGCAGGTGGTGCATCCTGTTTCACCATCGATGCTACTTCGGCTGGGCTGAGGAACTTTAAAGAAGATGGTGCAAATTCGCTGGTCTTCGGGGATGCATCGTTGCGGCGGAAAGTTCTGCCAAAGCGAACGAGAATCCCCCGTGAACCGCGATAACAAGTGGTGATCCTCGTACCTGTTGTATCGAAACGACCGGGCGGTGTCAAATAAAATTACGCTATTTTCTAAATTGCTCCGCTTTATGGGAACTATTATTTAGGGTTGTTTGTATTGGAGAATCGGGGACTGTAAATATGAAATCTTGTGTAATATAAGGTTGTATAAGTAAATGATTTCTTTGTGTTCAACAGCTGAGTTATACAACTGAATATTGCTTTTCATTGCCATTAAACTAACATTAAACGCAGAGCAATCATATTTGCAGCTCAATTAATAGGCGAGAAAATAAATCTAGCCAACTAATTAAAAAAGATTGTAGCGCTCTACTACTACCTGAAATATATTGTATATAGTTTCAAGATTGCTGTGATGCAAGCTAAACAGATAGGTAGAGACACGAGCGATCAATCGTCGATTGTTGACGTTAATGTACTCGATAATATGGATTTAATCTATAGAAACAGGGGGCCAGGTGCGACGATAATAACCAAAGGGTAAGTATCGCCGTGTGTAGATCTCTAATTGCTCATCCTCGACGTCGATAATTGCACGCGTCGCTGTACGACACGAGGTCGACTTTCCAAGATAATTCGACCGCGGCGCGTGCATAAACGTCGCGATATCTCAATCGGCAAAGTGGCAGGTGCACTTTCACTACTCGACACGTGGCTTTATTATCGCACCTCAAAAATATTTACATGGACAGACCGCACAGACAAATTCGATAGGACGAAAAAAATGGGAGTTAAAAATCCTAGGTGCTTTGGAGTATGATAAACGGAGGAAGGCCGGTGATATTGTTGTTGTTAAGTAAAATATTGTTTGAACGAATGAAACATATATTGCACAACCGCAGCGCAGTGTACATACATATATCTTTTTCGATCCAAGTTCAATGGATCGAATGTAAAAGCTATCTTGTACGAGATGTACCGATCACCTAACCAGTAACCTGACACAAGCATAAACTCACCACAATGTCCCTACACTCATTTTCACGGCAGAATACAAACGCAAAGGTGTTTCTAGTACGAGGAGGCCAGGTGTCCGGTCTCGTGCCGTCCCCGATCATCGCCATTAGAAAAATGTCAACGGCTCGATCGCAAGGGGGAGACAGAGTCCTAGGCAGGTGAACCGAACGGTTTCGGTTTCGTTCGATGCACCAGGTAAAAACAGGCCACAAGCCGAAGTGTTTTGCGCCTTGATTCCTTTTCGCTGGGGCAAGCGGCCAATGGAACGGTCGTTGTTTTTCTGTGAATGTCAAGGAACACCGAAAAATCGAGGCGGAGCACACCTGTTCGCTGCACGACCCTCGCAATTAAGAGGGTAAGAAAACGTATCCGACTGTTCTGCACGGCCAGCCGCTTTGCAGAGAAGCGTAAAAGACGGGGCATTTTAATCTGGCACGCCAGCTGTTTGTCCCTGGCACGAGGCAAAGCTCGATTATCGACGCTAAAAAGTGTATCAGCCGGCCGATCGCGGCCTCGGATGCGAACAGGTGCACGCCACCACGAACAGCATCGTTAACCGGGGACTCGTGGCGCTGATCCATGCCTCGTTTGAAAGTTAAACACACTCGAAGCCAGGGGACCACAGTGCACTGCGACGGTGGGGACATTGGGTGAGGAAGAGCTGTAAAATTCCCCTTGACGTTCTCCGCGAAAGAGGCTTCACATTTGGGAGCATTAAAAAGGAAGGGCGATTCGTACGACAAGGTATCCGAGACGGCCACAAAAACCTGTCGTAGGCATGAATTTGTATGGCAAGTTGGGTTCGATAGTGCTGTAGTGTCAGGATGGCGCAGTGTCGATTAAACTTTACGGGGACGCCGATAGACTCACGTGGGTTTGTTGACTTTTCTGAATGTTCCGCAATTTCTTTGGACTAGCAACCCCATTGCGGGGGTCAATAATATTTAACGATGCAATTTATTAGCAGGTGTATGTATTTAGGGGACGACGATACAAATTACCTTAACGCTACCGAGAATGCGTGTCCACACATTTTATAAATAATTACCCAGGAACTTACAACAAGGAGGTCGCATTTTAATCAATACGACAACCCTCGTCCACAAACATTTTCCATGTGTTCAAAAATGTTCACCACCCCTATTGCCGTAATCATAATAATCGCAACAACAATGCAAAATATACCTGTCACCCCGCCACCAAGTCTCCCTAGAAACGCTTTATCATCATGAATATTACCTGCCATCGCGAGCATTTAAAGATTAACTTACCACATACAGATCAAAATAACGTGAACTGGAAGATGCGCATCCGACTGTCGTCGCTAACGAAGGGGGTATACGATCGAAAGAGGGACAAAAAGAGAAAGGAGAAAGGGAGGTAGAGTTTTACCGCCCGCCTGCTGGCTTCTTGTGGCCGAGCGACGCACCGGGCCGCTTTGGGCAGGTGGCACTTTGCAACCTTTGTAAGCATCCTGGCTGCATTTACCTGCATGTGCTGCGTTCGCGCAACGCGACTGCCCAGGATCGTGCCACGAACAGGTGCGTCGAATTTAATTTCTAGAGTTCCTTGACTTCGACCCATCGGGGAAAACATTGCCTCGCGGAGAAGTCGGGATTTCTGACCACCAAAGATAAACATTCTCTCGCTCTCTCTCTGGCCTACATTACGGTTGCGTTTACATTCTCAGGTGCACATTTTGCAGTCAAAATTCTTTTGAAAATTGTTCGTCGCCCCGGGGGGTTTTCGAGATTCAGAATATATTTTGCGACCGAATAATACAAAACGATTAACATAGTGAGTCGGGAAAAATGGCTTTTCAAGGTGCGTGGTTTCTCGCGTTTTGTTCAAGAAAATTGATTTATGACAGATAATTGCACCACCGCGACACGGCGATACCGATGAGTGCAAAAGCCGACACTTTGAGCTTCATGAATACGGGGACGTTCTTTAATCGAGTAACATTGAATAATCGCTTCTCGTTCTTGTTCTCGCGTACGGTTCGCAGGATCGGCCGGAATGGGGATTCCGTTTTAAAGGAAAATTATCATTCACGCGGCCAGAGAGACAAATGATCCATCAGACATATAGCTGTGCTAAATAAAAAATAATCGCGACCGTCGCGCGGCCTGTAATAAATATTTATGAACGTGTCATTATAAACGCCAGAAATATCGTGCTGCGCGATCCTGTTGATCGATCGCCACCTACCTCTTCCTTTGCCTTTACAAACGAGTTTACCAGTGATTCCCTTACTTTTCATTCCCTCTGTGTCCTTTGCCCGTCTCTTCGCTGTAACGGCGTGCCTTGATAATTCAAGGAAATTGAAATCGATAGGACACGTTTCAAAAGTGACACTCGTGACAGAAGTTGTACGTCAAACGCGACGGAGCGTTGAAGGTACAACCGGGCTGGCTGACTCTGGACGCTCAAGGATTCTTGCGGATCACTTTGATAGACGAAGAGTAATAAGAACGAGGCCGAGTCGGTCGAGATACAAAAGGTGATTGATTATGGAGCGGGAGATTATGAATCAGGTAGCTTTGTTGTAGACCACTCGATTTTTTACGAGCTATTTTACCAAAGCGGGAACGAAAGAAGTGCATCCCTTGTTTTGCGACACAATAAATACCTTTGCGGAAAGTTCATTCATCGTAGCGATCGAAGGTATATTCCTGACGATAAGTTTCGCGGAAGAATGTCCATTGAAAGTTTCGCCGTGGCGACGATACAGCGGGGGATGAACAGCGAGTATTCACTTTCGCCCATCTACGTCGTTGAGAAATTAACGAGACATTCAAAGGGTTGCTCGAACATCGTACAAGATCCTATGCGAATATAGAGTGGACAGGCCGATCCAACTTTATTGCTGCTCACCTGACAAACTTCCGCAAACGAGGAACTAACGTCTAATTCGAGTTTAATGACAGATTCTCCACCGGGCTAGGTTATAAAGACACATAATTTCCATTAAATTGACGTCGATGAAGGTTAGACCATGCTTCAAATATATATGTAAACATGAATTCTTTAACGCTATACCAACGAAACAAAAAGATATTTAATCCAAAAACACAAAGAGGCGATACTTGAACTCCTGAACTCTGCCTCTCGAAATAATCGCAGAGGTTTAAGACAGCCCCAACGATCCCCTACACTCGAGGTACGCAGAAGAATCCGCTTGGTCTAAGATTCGCCGGGGGCGTCGCGTGAAATACGTATAATCTCCGGCACAGATATAATGTCCATTAATAAAAGAGCGTGTTAGCAGCCGAGGCAACCGGAACGTCGATCCACCCGTATCTATCCTACGCATAGTGGATTTCTTTTTCAAGAATCATCGAAGGGTCTAATCGTTCGCGATCCGCTATAATCGAACCCTCGCACGCCACCAGCCGAAGATCTTCCCGAAGATCGCAACGCTTTCGCGCGGTAACAATCAATGGTAGACAGAAGAAGACAGGGACAGAGAGTCTGGGTGCTAGAGAAAGAGGGAGAAGGGAGAGAGAGAGACAGTCCAGTTATAAACGAGGCAAAGTGGGTAATGCCAGGCTGGCGGTTAACCCGAAGGTGCAATATGCAAGTTAGCGTCTCTCGGCCGGTGATATTAGAGGCTGTCTGTGCCGTGGCTGGCTCCGTTTTCGGATATTAAGCCCGAGCTTTGCCGGCCATCGTGCGCCTGCTAATAATTGTCTTGATTCGGCAGCCGGCGCGCTTTGCGCGCCAAAGTAAATTCACGGGCGCAGCCGTGCGCGTTAAATCAACGCGGGAACCGTTTTGCTTTTCGAGCACACACGCGGATGCCTAATCTTGGATGCTGCACAGACTAGGTACGCGTTTAAAGCAGCGTCTCTCGCCCGGTTGCCGGCTGGTTTGCTCTTATCGATTGACGTCCCCAGGGAAACGGGATTATTAGTTGTTAGTAAAATATGAGAAGGGGTATGTCGACACCGGCCCTCGGTGCCAACATTTGACTTGACTTTAAGTTCTTCACTTTGGGGCGCAAGTAGCAAAACGGATATCCGACAAGTGAATAGATGTTCCGAGCGATGTGCTCAGATCTCGATACCAAACGCATCGCAGCACCCTTGTACTCGCAAGAGGCGACATCGCCCGCAATAATCGCTGGAAACTTCGAAGTCCCATCTAGAAAGCGCCTTCGAGATCATCGTCTACCGGTACGTATAGAGACAGGCACACTTGAGAGCCGAAAAGCAGGCGCGAACTACACGCTTGCATATATGTATGTATACATGCGCTCGTATCTCGGTCGCGAGACGGTGTTCCCGGAGGGTGAGCACATAAAGAAGGGGATAGATGGGGCCAGGCCCTGCGAGGCCCTTTATCTCGGGATCTCGGGGTTAAGAACCAGCCAACAACGCTTCGGCAAGGAGCGGCAAGGAGCGGCAAGGAGCGGCAAGGAGAGCAGCAAGGAGCAAGGAGCAGCAGCCGGCGTCGGAGCGGCTGCACTCAGACGAGTCACGTGCATTGCGTGCGCGCCAACTGGGCTAGGTCGATGCACGCGGATGCACAAAGGGCTCAAGCCACGGAGCATGTCCGAGACGAGCCACCTGCCGACAGATGTTGAGTCTAGCAGCCAAGATCGGAGCTTGCATTATTCTCCAGCCGGCCTCTGCCTCGCCTCACCTTGCCCCACCTTTCCTTCCGTCTCTTCTTCGACGGAGCCCGATTCGGTACCAACGTGGACCTTTGTCCGGCCCCGTTCTCTTACGAAAGTCGCAACGCAATATCCTCCGCACCTGCCCGCCACGACCACCTCCGGATTGCCCCGAATTTATTGACCCTGTTGCTCCTCGACTCGGCTCGCAAATAATAGGCCCCGCTAATGCGCTGTTTGTTGCGCTAACGTAGATAGCCTGGCATTAATAACGGTGATACTGCAAACGATAGACACGGCCGTTTCGGTCGATCCTACAATTTCGGGCTTCCCCGGTTTCTGTATAGAAATTCTCGGACGTTGCGAACGATTTGGGCTGATTTGTGGGGCGTGTTCACCGATCTTCCATTCCTTCTTCTGTCGTTCATAGTGAGGTTTACACTGCAGCGTGGCCTCCATTGTCGTTTACACAAATTGGATCGCCTCGATTAATTATACGCAGGAAGCGTGTAATACACCCAGAAATTTTTAATGTACTCGCTTCTGTGTCGGAATAACATTCTCAATGTTGAGACTACGAATGGGAGGGGTTGAAAAGTTATTAGCTCGCCGTTTATGCCACATTTCTGGCAGCATGCTAACAGCACCCCGTTATGTACGATGCCGTTCTCATTGAAGGCGTCCCGCCACGAGTACTCGCGCGCCGGAAACAGCTGAATTCATTGTCACCTTCGAAGAAGAATACCAGGAAAAAGGAGAATCATCGGCGTGGCGAGGTGAACCACGGGGAATGGCCGAAGTCACGCGACCGGCCCACGTACATCCTGACGCTCCTCCTGTCCCTTTAATCGAGGCAGTCGTTTGCAAGATGTCATTCTGCGATCTTATCTGTGGTCGACTGTCGTGTTCTTGGATCTCCGGTTCGCCGACTCAAACGTGTGGGCCACAGCTAACAGTAAGTTTCTTGCGAGTGGCGACGATACTCCGAAAGTAAAGTTTAAAATGCGGGTCAATGGTGTTCTCTGTTGCCTTTCGTTTTTATTACGTTACGCAGATTCGTTCTGTTTTATGTAACAAGGTTACCTGAACTTTTTTGCAGGTGAGTCGATGCCGGTTAAATATTTGCTACGATTGCGATTAATTGTAAATATGCGGAGAATATGAAGAAGGCCGATGAAGAAGAGAAAAAAGAGATCGCGACATGTAATTTACAAATGAAAAATAAAGTGCATAACAAACTTCGCAGCGGGAAATTTTAAAGTTCGCCATCCAGTAAATGACATTTGACTGGTTCTTTCAAATTTCACTTTTTCATCTTATCGTGGGTATCCAGTATCGCAAGCGAACAATCGTAAATGGTAAACAAATCTTTGGCACACAATACACCGGGATAAAAGTGCAGCGCCGTGTTTTCCAGTCACACTTATCTATTATTGTGTTGCAATTATTCCGATTGCGAATCGAATTAGTGCAACTGGTTTCGCTCGGTGTTTGCCGGGAAAGTTTCTTCGTATCTCGCGTCAGATCTTGCAGACTGCTGGTAAACACTTTCATAATATTCTAAGAATGCCGTTCAAGCTTCAATAATATTTTTGCGTTAACAAGAGAAAACTGTAATGGAAAATAGAATTTCATAAGATACGTCCAGTAAACACGATATCTATTCTGACAAAATAGTAAACTAGTAAACAACTCCTCGCAATAATGAATCACGAGGACGTTCGTCTTCGATCAGAAAATAACATGTTAAATGTTATTCAAACGCAACGCCGATTTCATCCAGTGCTGTCTCGCTTTGACCCCGCGGGCTACAAATTCTTGACGCTGGAAAATCAATTTTTTTCACCAGCACGTGGAAAGTAAGTCGTGTTACGTATGTAAGAACGTGCGTGTCCATCGTTTCCCGGGCCCCGAGGACTGCGAGTCGTTTGCAAGATGTCGTAATTTCCGTTTCGCGACAGCTGTCTCCCGAGCTGTCGCCGATGAACAGAGGTGCATCATCGTATCTCGGGTTTCTTTTAACGGGAAACCTCGCCGATTTTACAGCCGGCCCACCCCATTACCCGTCCATTGTGATTCAATTAAACGGCTAAATGGTCCCCAAATTTTTCACCGACTGCCTTTCTCATTGTCGTGGACACTTTCTGGTCCGTGCTCCACAGCTACCGGTGACCCGCCGGCGTTTTGTATCGCTGAAATGTTTAGAGTGGGTACAGCGGGGTTCGAATTGTGTAGAATTTCAAGAAGCAAGCTGTCGAAGCAAAAGTTCTGAGGATACGAACCTTCCAAATGGCCATTTTAGAGAGAATTGGGGAACGCAGAGGCGGACACGGTATGTACCCACTCTTTGCAAATATTGCATGGCTAAGAAATCGGCGATTCTATACGCCCCTTATCACTGGAAATCGCAATGAAATATTTATTAACGCGAGTAAGATCTTCGTCGATGTTTCTGGACCAAAGGTGGAAATAAAATTTCACACGTAACAAGAACTAACTTGTGCGAGAATAATCAAGGAGCAATACACGTTTGGCATGGTCTTTATTTTCGAAATCGAGTAACTGAAAGTTGACTAGGGTCATCCACCTAATCAACGAACAAGTCACACCTAACCACAATCGATCTCTCGTTTACTGTCTCCCTGATTATTTATGCGCGAAACTTTCGCCGCTACTCTAGATTAGAAAGAATCTCGTCCAGAACACGACGAAGCGCTTCGGGCCCGCACATATATGAATAAATGATCGGGCCCTGGCAGGAGACTTTCACGATGGGCCGTCGCTACCACAAAGGATTCGCGATCCCGATTCGATCGCCTCTCACCGATACACATTTCGTTCGCCAAACACCGTCCCGTCTTCCTGGTGGGAGCGAACGTCTGAAGGACACGGGGAACGAGATCTTTTCCTCGCCGTTACACTTTCACTTTCACCTCAGCAGCCTCCGCCGCCGTGTTTTCTATCGTCTACCTCGCTTCTATCGTCGTTCCTCCTTGCCTCTGTCTCCCTTTCCTGTCTGTCTACGTTCCCCACGATCCCCCACGCCTCTAGTACCTGCGAGATTCACCGTGGCGGGTTTCGTGCGACGCAGTCTCTCCGGCGTCTAGCCTCGAACCCAGGTATTATCTAGACTTTCACCGGCCGGAAATGCCCTCCTTCTCTTCTCCGTTATTTGTTGTTCGTCCGTCTCTGTTCCTCCGGTTACCACGGCTCTAGAGCCACGCGCGTTCCTTGCCCGAGGTTTCTGCTCGGCGAGAAAGGGGTAGACGAGGTGGTTGCGCGTGGTTGTTCGCGGATCGCGACGAAACCGTGACGGTATGAATGAAAGATGAGCGACGGGAATTTTCGAGCAGAAGCTAATTTTCGAGGGCATCCACGTTTGGATAATGGGGCACGTGGTTTTACGAGTGTATGGTCTTTTCGAGAACTGAAGAAGTTTCCGCTTTAATGGATTATGTTGCCGGGGATGTTTGTATTCGTCGAAATTTATATCCCCGTATTCGTGGGTAGGTTTACGGCGGATGCACCCCTGGCGTCGTTAAATTTCACCAGCCACAGATTCTTTATGCTCCCCTTTACAGCTCCTGCGTACCTGCTTGTTCCAATAGCTTTGGAATGCTCAAGCCATATCGTTGTTATTATTATTATACATTATTGAGTTGTTGTATCAGTTTTATAACCTTTGGGCAATACCTCGAACCCTCCCCTATAAATAGAATGTATTCGAAATTCATCATTGCTGTAACACGCATCATTTAAATCGCATTATACCTGTCCCTCGTGTCTCGAACGTTCTATCGACCCAAAAGAAATACACGCGAGAGGCGGCAAGGACGTCACCGGTGGAACCGTGTCGCATTAGAGATTCACATGCACGGACAGGAAATATTTCGAGATCGCGGAAGCACTTTCTAATCCGTAGCCGAGAAAGATCGCCCGTCGGGATTAATAGAGCGTGGCAGAAGGAAAGGATCCTCGTGGATCGATCGTCTTCGTCTGGCGAGGCCAGACAATGCGAATGCGGTTACGCCGGTTCGAAAACCGGCCGTTCTCCATCCAGCCGGACTAGAGATTTTATGCCCTACTGGACGTTTCCATTTACCACGAATCGTTCGAATTTGTCTCCGCGGTTCTTTGATTAAACGTCAGACCAACCATCGAGCGCGTTATCTTAAATCGAGCTGCTCCACTTTTGTCGGCCAGGATATGGAAAAAAAATTATTTACCCCGATATACATGTAGGTATGTATGTAGGAGGGTTAATATCCATGTATGGAGGATTTTGAAAGTAGATTACAAATCAAGCAGCAAGTAATACCATCCCCTATTTCAACAGCAATTATGGTGATTATTCGGAAAGACCGATCTACGTTACGTCGATGCACAATATGTACCAACTCAATAATGGACATTGAAGACCATCGGCACAGTCGCCGAAATTGCAACGCAAAAGCATGATCGTTCCAAAGCAGCTGGCGCAACTGCGGTGTCCCCTAGATCGTCGTTGCGCAAGGTTGCCCAAAATGAAAGGTCGTCTGCCAGAGGAATGGCGGAAAATGGATTACCGATAATGTTGCTAATTGACCGTACGAACGATGCCAGGCCGAGTGAAAGGTATCGTCGGAGGAATTGTTGAAATCTCAATCGTACCTCCGCGACGCAAAATGGAGAAAAAGGGAAGGAAAATAATGGAAAACACCGTTCCTTCGGGACCAGTAAGGAGGACGTGGAGTTTAGCGAGAGAAGACTCTTTTAAGAGGCGTGCACACGAATGATTGGGCCACGTGCCAGGCAGGTGCAACCGTACCAAAGATGCTTTCCTGAACAAAACCCCGTTTATCTCCACCGTCTGCTTTTCCACAAACCGCCCCTCTCTCGAAGGCCTACCGTGCACCCCAATTTGAGTGCACTGCGCGAGAAGAAGCTAGACAAATAACGGCGGTTCCCTTCTGGTTGAAAGAAAATTAACGAGCCGGATTCGCGTGTCTATCAAAGGCCTGGATCCTTTTATGGATCCTTTCTGGGAGGATGGGCCCAGCTAACGAACAAGGGTCAACCGTTTCTTTCTCACTTTTTACGCGACCACCTATTCAACCGTAGCCCCGAACGAGTCGGTGATCTTGAGACTGTTCGAAAAGCGAGAACTGCTGAACCGCGTCCCTTGACCTGTTTATTCGTTAATCTGCCTACATATATAGAGGAGTGCACATGCTTCGGATCGGAGCTTGGAATGCTCGACATTGAAAATTGCTCGACGAGCAAATTATCGCGACCTCGGGCTAATATATTGCTTGGCCCTCGAAGTAGAAGTACTCATCGTAACTCTGTTCGCTATAATATAGTGACAATTGATGTACAGGAATTCGTGGGCGAGTCCATCATGTTCCAAAGAGAAATTCTTCCGGAGGACCGCCTTGGACGACGCGACAAAGCCACCGGGCACGACGGATACGTATTAGATTTACGATGAAAGAGGCAGATTTCGGTTGGCGGACCCATTGCTGACGCATTATCCTCGTAATGGCCATAAAAGCGTTAGAGAGGACGCGTGCTCCGCTCGCCGGCACTACGGCGGTCGCATTGAACCATGGAAGTTACAAGGCGAATCATTCGAACGTATAAGAAGCTGCATTAAGAGGGGTGGTCTTTTATGGGCAATTCATACATATGTTTAGCTTCTATCTGGCACGGGCGCTCGTATGGCCGGTCGTCGTAAAAATTCCATTATTGTCGTTCAAACAGAAATATGTCCGCGGATGGCTATTGACATATTTACGTAAATGTAATGGCATCGCATAAACGAGCAATAATATAATTCTTACGACGCGCAGGATACGCGGGCGAACGTTTTCTAAACTTCTACGTAGCAACGACGCGACGGGTTAACAACCGTTGCCCGATACTTCGCGGAGGGAAGTTCGACTTTTTCTTTTGAAAAACGTTTCAGCGTAGATGGCCAATGGAGGGGCTAGGATGCTTTACGAGACTTCCGAGACTCTTCGTTGCGTGATTCGAGAAAGAAAACGTTGGCGAAGGAGGAGAGAATCGAGCGACGGGTTTCCTTTTTGTAGATGGATTATACTTGGAGGGAAGTTCGAGGTGGTCACAGGAATCTTGGAAGCAATCGGGCGTACGCCCGAGAAGGTAATAGAGAACGGAAGGACGAGGCGCAGCGGAAGACAGGAGACCGCGGGAACCGCCCTGTGCTAACGTATCTCGGATACTAGCGATAGTTATTGAAACTCCACAAAATATTCTGCTGTCGCGTAATCTTGAAATACGTAGATCCATAAACCCCGAACAACCGTACCAGGGAAGTCCCAAAGGACCTGACCCTTATTTCGTCCCCGTGCCTCTCGAAACGCGTATCCTCCAAGGAAAAAGCGACACGTCTCAGCCATCAAACTCAAATTAAAAAAAGAAAAAAAAGGGGGAAAAGGATACTTAGATACTACTGTATTCCGGCAACGTTCATCCTTTCATAGGCCTCGTGTAACTCGTGCCAGGGCAACGGTTCGAGGGGACACGGCACGAGGCAACGTGAATTTCTCGGTTGGTCCCGCGAGGACCGTTTGTTCGACGCCACGAAGGAAGGGATAGCGTAACCGGTGCGAAATAAGAGGGAACGATGCACCGGGTGGCTGTTTCGAGTGGCGAAGGAACGAGACAGAAGGGGCGAAGAGGTGTGCGATACAGAAGGTTAGGACGGCGGAGCAACATCTGCCGGGTGCAACAATCTCGAACACCTGCCGTCTGGTAGTCGCGTGCCCTTGCACCCCGGGAAACAGGGTGGGAGAATAAGACGGCCGGTCGGTGCCCTCGTAACTTACGGGAAACGAGCCCGAGGAGGACCAGAGCAACCTATAGGTGCGAGCGCGTCACAATGGATCGAAGAAAGGATCGATTTTTCGAGGGGAAGCGAGAGGATTCGGGGCTACCGCAACTGAAAAATGATTCTCGTTTCATTCCTCTGGGACTAAAGTCATTTCAGGTGTTTAGATACGGTGGTTCTGCACGCAGACGCGTTTGCTCGTGGAACTGCGACAAATTGCAGAATGTCCGGGCAGATGTTTTTACGGGCTTTTACGGGGTCTTGGGGGAGAGCAGGGTGTTGGCGGTGGCATTGTGACACGCTACAGGAATCTGTTTGTTGTAGTCGAGAAACTGGGTAACGGTATCGGTGTTGCGTAATTTGGAGTAAATGAAGTAGGAAATCCGGTTGCTACCGCTGCAAAAATTGGTCACTTCGGTCGGACAACCGGCTCGTAAATCGTTCCCGAGTGTCTTAATCCTCGCACACCTAGCTCCAATATTTGTCCTCCGTTCGCGTGTTTTATTAACAAGCGCGTCGAGTTTAATGATAATGACAGTGCCGTTAGTATAATTTTAATGGAAACGTAATTGCGAGCGGGAAAGTTGGAGTGGAGGAAATTAACGGGCCAGGCCTTCCTTCATTAAGGAATCTTCATTTACCCCTCAAATATCCTTCCCAACGCGCAACAAGTTACACCAATCCAGGCCATTATGAACAACGGCGACGGACACTTTCTTAACTCGAAACGTAAACACCGCGTCAATGCAAACTTCCTTAGACAGCGAATTTGCCGGGGCTAACCCGTCCTTCCCGTTCCCAATGCCCTGGAACGGTTCGCCAGCCGCTTGTCTACGAAATTAATCTCACGCTTGCTGGGTCAGGAGTGAGAAAGAACTGCCAGTGTGGCGAATTATCGGCACGCAGCGTGATTTCATCGACGCTGACATTCTCGTGGCAAACTTTCTTGCGCTAATAGCGCTCGAAAGTGGCCTGATCTCTGATCTCGAAATCTGCGAGAGGGGTACCGACAATGGAGAGTGGACGCAATCCGTTCTAACTGATCTGCATGAAACGTCTTAAGATTGCGTGCGATTAGAGCAGTCAGCTCTCGCGAATGGGGAGAAAGCACGGCGACCTTGGACGAGAAAATCGTGTTGCTAAAGTTGCTTGGCAAATTTTACAACCTCGCGATACCTTAAAGCCGGATCTGCCAACGTCTGAAGGATATTAATTGCACCAAAGCCGCTCTAAAAGTAATGGTTCACTTTCTCTGTACATATATTGAAGTAACTTTGCCGCGTCGATAAGCGCAATTTAGCGATTCAAGGATTACGTATACCCATGCACATAGGACGTATCGGTGAACTTTCAAGATAGAATGTTTTTTGGGAAAATACCGGAGACTTACATACATATGTAATTTGTTTAACGATAAATTCTAGAATCGACCCCTTGTAATATTCATTGGATTGCAAAATTCATCATTATCAAGAAAAAGGGTGCAACGTTTAACATGCAGTACTGAAAGGGTACACATTTTTGTTTGAATAAATTATCGTCACAATTGCCGCACAGATTAAGTCGAAGAAGGTTACCGAAAATCGGCCTGGCACGGGACGTGTTAAATACCATTTCCATACAATGATCACTACTCAACCAGCCATCGTCCCGCAAGTTTTCTCAATTTTCAAGCAAGTTCATTTATCGCGACTTTCTCTACAATCTACAACAATATCAGGGCAGCTTCTTCGAAGCAGGACCAATCCACGAGATGCCATCGATCCATGACGACGAGCCACGCGCGGTACCACGACCCGTCGAACTTTTAGATCGACTTAACTCGATCTGCAACTCCGTTGAAACTGGAGCAAGCGAAGAATCGATCGTTCCACTTTTCTGATAGCGGTGAACTGCGTAATAACCGGCGAGCGTGTTTAGATAAGGCTCGTAGCCGCGGCGAAGGTTATTAGTCTACTAGCGAGCGTCTTGAAAGGCGCGACTCGTTGTCGTTGGACGTTTCAAGGCCGTCTCGAGGCGTTTTATTAGCAGATTAATCGGACCGATTATCGAGATGTCGAACGGAGCTGACGCGGCTGCAAGCCTTTTGACCTGGAAAACCACCATCTGAATTTCGCTCGCCGAGACGTCGCCAACGACTCCTCCACTCTCTAGCTACTCCATCCCCCTTTTTTTTCATTCCCCCCCGTCGAGAACTCGAACGCTCGAGACTATAAGGAGCTCGATGGAAACCGACTTAGAGCAATTAAATGGTTGAACCGAGAAAAGCAAGCGGAGAACCGTTTCCGCGATTTAGCGCGGATCGTCGAGATGGAATTGCACGGTCGCATAAATAATTCATACTCTTGTACCTCGTGTATTGTCCCTTAATCGATTAATCGATATTCCCGTATAATGGAGCACGAAACAGGGTATCCTTGGCTCGGGATTGTTTGTCGAATAATCAGAGGGACTGATTGCCTCGATTGAATCTGAGGCCGTGGCGTATTTATAAATTCCCTCTGCAGCGGCGAAAGCTGTCGGCGAAAGTAATTATTAATTTCGCCTCGAAGGAAGGATACAGGATGCTCAAGGCTTCCCAGACAGGTAACTTCCGCCAAGCGGTTTTGACGTTCTATCGCTTCCTGATACGTCAGGCGCGGCGTAAAAGCCGCCGTTCACGAAAGAAACCGTCTGAAAACGGTGCAAGAGCATGCGATATTGATTTACCCGGTTGCCATTGTACCATCGCATCGGGACGGATAAGTCTATATTAACAGCCTTCCTTCCACTCGCAGTAGCAGTTGCTGTGGCGTGGTTTAATTTTAAACCACCCCCTTTCGGCGAGAACCGAGGCCTGCGATTATTATATCAATTACCGTCATTATCGGGTTGCATAGAAAGCGACGTTGCTAGGGAGAACGTGACCGTACGACGTCGTTTTTTAAAATAGGCCCTAAGTGCAGGTGTGCAGGTCGTTTAGCTCACTGGTATACTGCAAACATAAATTATATTTTTCTTTTGGCCCAATTTAACTTCGACATTCGCAATATCAAAGTGAGAGATTATTTAGATGCAAGGACCTGCAACGAATTGTGCAGGAAAAATAGCGAGGTGTTTGTTCAACACCTGTTACATCTTCTCCGAATTTATCAAGGTTCCTCAAGATTTCGACGATTAATATTTTCGTATATCCCAGAACTTAAAAAAATAGTCGTCTGACGCATACGTTTTCGGTTGATTAAAGTCTCGCTTAACTCTCACAACATTTCTAGATACGCAAATTCTAAGTAAACGTCGGAGAGCGTCACTCATAATTCATCACCGTCACTCGAGAAACGGCGGAGCCCGCGCTCGTCAACGACGAACGAAACGATCGACACCGTCGGTATGCGTCCACCGCGATCACTTTGGGCTTCCTGCTTGTTCCGAAGCCGGGTTCACGTATTTTTAGAGGCATTATTCGGGGCAGGTAGCACCGATTTAGCAGACGACCGTGTATTATTGGTGGGCGCCGTCGACGAACCTGCACGCGGCTCGCGTTAACTCATCGCTCGTCGACGTTCTAAATTCGCGAGACCGTATTATTCATCGGTCCGTTTCCTCGCAGAATGCCTACCGGCGCCACGATAGTAACCTTTGCAATTTGCGGACGGATTCGTGAGCAGATGGGGCAGCTATTATGTATGTACATATGTACTTTTATATTTGTCCCTGCGTCGGAACAAACTGGCGGCCAAAAATATCTCCCACGAATCTGGGTAACCGGGAAGGTATCTCTGTTTAGTATTTGGAAAGGCGACACGTTGATACAGTCGGATTTATTGCTATTTAATTCTAATGAAAACAACACTGCTTGCAAGCTAAAAATAAAATGTCCATTAACACGGATAGCGATGTTTCGATTAACCTTAACTAACAACCGTTTTCATTGCCCGATCAATTTTGTCCCTGACTGTTCAACAGCTTTAAAAATATATTTTCCACGCGAGAATCAGTTTCCCTTGCCCATTGTAAATAATTCGAGACCTTTGTACCTTCCAGCACGGTTATCTCATATTTGCGTACCTGCAGGTATGTTTAGACGTTCAAGATAATCAACGTCCACCGTTTTCCACCTATGTCAATGTAACGAAAATGCTTATATTCAACCGCGCATGGCAGAAGGATCGATGTTTGCTTCAACTGTACCTCGATCCTTCGCAAACGCGGAACATGTGTGTAGATTGTAATTGCGCGTACTCCACTTGGTCGCCATTGCAAGGCATTACGACACGGGCAGCCGTGAATTTTCTCAAAGCGGAAAATGGAGCAGCGAAAGCGCGATCGATCAATTTCTGCGTGCACGCGGCTCCCTGTTTACGTATGTTCACCGCGCGCGGTATGTGTGCCGTATCCTTGCACCACTCGCGGTGGAAAACTAGTTCAGTGAAACCTCGAGCTCCGTGGCCGCTGTAAATATCGTCGGAATCAAAGGCTACGTCCGTTGCTTAACGCTGCGAATACCCCTTTCGGGTTAAGTGTCTTCGCGCCAGCCTTCTCCGAGTGTTTCGCAAGAGAGTGGCGCAGCATTTTCCTCGTACGAGTGCAGCACCTGTCGGCTCGAGTCTCTATCCTCACCAGGAAATGGAGAACAGCACCGTCGAGTAGCTACGTACGTGGAACGATCGCCCCCCTTTTTTCCTTTCTAGTTGAAATTCGTTCCAAGGATATGAATGTTAAAGCGGCGAATTTTCGAATCGTTTAACTATTACTTTTGTTTTACTGTATATTTCAGTTCGCTTGTTCGCTTCCATTTACCATGCCCTCTGAAACGTTTTGCTTTTATTTTTTATTTGCCTGCTCATCCGAGGATGCAAAGGAAATGCACAGATACAACAATAATATAGTGCACAACGATGGGGATGCTGGTACAACAAGTAGAATAATTCTAAGAAACCAGTTGCACGGGATTTGGTTGAATCCATGCACCTCGTACATTGAACCAACGTCTCTAATCAGGTTCCATGTTGGCCGCAGCGAATTCCCAGACAATCTCTAAAGTTTCACGACAATTTAACTGCACCAACTGCCTCGCTCGTATCGCCGACATACGAAACGCGGCACCGAAACTGCCCGCCAGACGCGACATTAAAAATCCGTCAACGCGTTAACAAACGTGGTTACCTTCGGGTTAGCCGGATCAACAGGTCCAACGGGGCTGGGCAAACAAACGCGATGTTACAATTTTAACGAGAGCCAGACCGACGCGACGTGAGACTCGCCCATTTTTCTCCGCCTCGCCGCTAGAGTAAACATCGACGCGTATAAATTCGCGTCTGTCCCAACGAGACATTCATCAAGCCCGAAAGAGAAAGAAACGAAAAAATGGAGACTAAATCGTTTAGGGGACAGGGAGACACAATCGTTCGTTTTATACGAAGTTCATTTTATTAACCGGAAGGAGATGGACAGGGAGGAAAAGGAAGACAGTCGCGAAACGGACCGTTCGTTATCCCGAGGGGGTTGAAGCGAGGCAACTCGCCGCAGGATTCACAGGACCCCCGGCAGCGTGCTCGAGAGTCCTTTGGCTGTTCGTTTTCACGAGCACTTTCGGCTGCGGAGTGCGGACAACGTCCGAAAATTAAGTTCCCGACCGCCCGTGGCCGCAGCCGACGCAAGTAATGTAACCCCGGCGCCGACGTCCTCGTAAAAATAACAGCCACGCTGTGAAAATCCGGTGACAAATTGAAAAATGATTCTCTTGCCGGGTCCCCGGAGATACGAGGATTAGAGATATCCAAGGAACAATGGAGGGTAGTTTTATTCGCTTGGAGCAGGCGGCAGAGAGGAGGGTTGATATCTGTTGATAAAGTACGTGGTCGGACTTTTCTCATTCTCGGAGGTATTCGCATTCGGCGTTGCCTGTTCAACGGAGTCCCTGGTATTTATAAAAGCTAGCCAAGCGAATGGCGCGCAAAGGACGCGCGAATTTTTCAAACTCTCCCATTAGAAATTTCTATGACTGGGGGTACCGGAAAGTCTTTTCCTTTTCGTTACAATGCCTTACTTGTAAACAGTTGAAAAAAATATATGTAACTAATCCATGATATATTCACCCTAATTTTCCCATAAAATTTGCTATGTCATTCCGGCTTCTTAATGCTTTCTGCCAATCAAATATCACGACTGTGCTACTATATAAACTGCCATCGAAGTGCATGTCGCTTCACCAGGCCGTCTATTCAAAGATCGGCGGAAGTTACGACACTTTCAGTCATATTGGACTGCATACATCGACAGCAGGAGAACGTCGAGACGACATTTTTCAGCGAGCGGAACGAGTTCGCGGCCTTGCCGGTCGGTCATTAGACAAACGCTTCGTCCGGGAACGAGAAGTCCCTCAACGCGGTCCCTCTTCAGCTCGTTCTATTTAACGAGCGTTTATTGTCGTCCAGCCGTTTCTATAAATACACGCCATCGTCGACGAGACACGCGCCGCGACCATCGCGGAAACGAGCACGCAGGAAGTCCCAGAAAAGATGCTTTCGAGGAAGGACGAACGCGAAATTGTGATTCCTAGTAGCTAAAATTCGATAACTTATACAGCTGATGAAAGTTTTCCAAGTTTTATATTGTGGCTGTATGACTGTGTACTTGGAACTCGAAGATAGATATCGCTGAACAGACACCTCCTACCTATTCTACTTAAATTTTGAAACAGTTACGAAGTTATTCGGTTAAAGGGTTGATTATGAATTGAAACTAATCACTGCGTTAATAATACTAAAATTTCATTTGTTCATTCTTTTCGCTGCACCTCGCTGTTAAGAGACCAGTTCTATATTTTTATTTATTAATCGTAATACATATTAATCGTATTTTTACTATTACCACTTCGTATCATTAACAGTTCTATTAAGAAACGTGCCTCGCCTGGCACAGAGTGACCTAATCAGTTGGAAAACGCGCCGGTTGAAATCCTCCAGACACATGTCAAAAAGTAGAAATCGCGAACAGGTAGAAATCGGTTCGGCCCCGACGTGAAACGGGTTCCGAGAATGGCGTTACTCCAATTACGTTATCCGAACGAAACGACTGATAACAGCGAGACCAGTCGTTAGTCGCCATGTCTATCACACGCTTCCATCCAGAAGTTCCCGTTGAAAAATTAACATAGTGCGGCCGATAGGACATTCGCGATACATAATTCATAGGGGAGGCATGCATCCAACGGGTGCAATAATCGCTGTTCCTTTTTCATGTTGAGCACCCATATGCGGAAATCAGCCGGTTTCGAATGAATGCGCATACCTGATGCCCCGTAACAACGCGTCGCTAATTACTCTTAATTGGCGGCACGTCGAATGGAGTCGATCACACGCGTTTTCACCCATCGTCACCTGTGAAATCTCAAGGAAATTGACCGGCGCATAATACCCGCGGGAAATTAAACGTCCCTGCGTTTCCTCGTGCCAACGGGAAACAAGTTCGGAAGGTTCAGTTTAAGGCGGAGCTGCTGCACAGCGGTGGCACCAATTCAGGTATTTTGCCGGGGATTATTCTACAGTCTGGGAAATGTTTCGGTTCTCGAAACAGCTAATTAATTTTGTAAATTTATTCCCGTAACCTTGGCAGACATTTCCCTAGATATTTCAGTAATAGCGAATCACTAATTTCTTGTGCCTGTGAAATTCCGTTCCGTCGTATTATCGTCGTACTTAATGTTTCATTTAAGGCAACCTAACGTAATTAGACGGCGCTGCTTAAATCAATACGATTGGCTACATCGTGGCAGCAGGCAAATAATCTACATTCCTGTGCACCTTATCTGGCCAAATTATAAGGAGTCGATCAGCTAATGATTAGAACTGTTTAACGATCGATCAATCATACCACCTGGTTCTGGAGCAAACGTGATTGATCTCGCTTATCGTTCATCTGTGACGCAATTCGAGTCTTGAAATGCCGGAGGCTCCCAGATTGCTTACTCCTTTACCGTGTGGAACAGCCTGGCTGGAAAAGTATTAACGGCGTTTACGCGAACGATTGAGTCATGCCCCCATCGTCGCGGATGAACCACTTTCTAAATGCATCGCCGACGAGACCGTAAACGGCCTACAATGGCTCTATCTACGACGTAGCGAGGATCTGGACGCCATTTCGAGCGTGACAGTTCTATTCCCAGCGTTTCGTATGTTTTCGAACGAATTCATGAAACGTCCGTTTGGTGATAAATGGAATGAAGATAAACAAGATAGGAGGGCCCGCGTAATTTTCGAAACGATTAGAATAACATCGGTCCGATAATATCGTTCCCATTTAATTTCACAATGGCCAATAATAACTCCTTTAAATACCACTCACTTAATTTTTAATTTCACCGCGTGAATGAGTAATCTACTATCGCGACCAGGAAAAAAGTAAACGGTCGATAATGTAATAGTACTTTGATGAGCAAATGAACGACACACAGCACCTTTCGAAATCTGTAGAATACCGAGGATCGGAAGTACGGGGACTTGCGCAAGACGAAACGCAATTAAACCTCCCCGTGTGAAATTGCACTTATCAGCCCGTTTTTGCTCGCACGAGTAAACTCTCGCGGTGAAGATATTTTATGCGCGTCGCTCGTGTAAGGCGGGCACAGAAAATAAGCTTCACGCTTTACGCCGAAACTGCCGCCAGTTATTGCTCCGAGGACAGTAAACTTCAACGACACACACGCGACTCCTCTCTGTTCCCTCTTGTTAGCGAAATTGTTGCAATATACGTGTGATCTTATTACCAATGTCACTGGAAATGAATTTTCACTTCGAATGCATGGTATAGAATCCACCGGCTCACTTGGAAGGAAAATGTCAATATCCGCCCGACCTAAGGCCGATATTAACGCACGTTTCTATTCTAAACATACAGACACATTGGAGTTGCAAATAGTTCTATTAGGACACAAGTCATATCCGGGTTCTAAATTCATTTTAATACAAGCAGTACTACAAAGCACCGCCGGGCAATAAAGGGTTGCTTGCTGCTACTCTTAACTGCTCCAGGAAGCTCTCAATGTTACGGTTTATCTGAAAATCTGACCTCTCCGTGCATCGTTACGCTGCAGGTCCTCGATTAACCGGACAATTGTCCGCAATTATTCACCGTTAAATTAAACGTCGGGGGCAAGCAGAACTCCAAATGTCCGATAATCGCGCCAGGATCTCGACTAATAATCGCGTGAAAACTCGCTCCGAAACGGTTGTACACGGCAAGGCCGGAAAGCGTAGAGCAATTTTCCCGGCTAGTGTAAATAACGCGCTAACACGGGCGACGCAGGCGCCGAGAAAAATGGTTGCGCGAGCGCGTGAATCGCACACGTGGGCAGAGATCGTACGCACGCGGCCACGCATACACGCGGCCGGGCCTCGTGAGTCACTCATTCATGCCTGGCCGACGCGGCCGCGGGCGTTGCACGATTACGTAACGCACGTGTATGTGTGTGTGTGTGTACGTGGGACAGACAGAGCGAGCTGATAGCGAGCTATCGAGAACGAGGAAGAGAGACGGGGCAACTCTGGGCGACGCAGGACTTGTAAATAACCGAGCGGGAACGCCGACTTCTAAATGCCGAGGCGGACGGAACGGTATGAAAAATAATAATTGGCCGTTCTGTACGGGAGGTGGCCGTTTACTCGAACGTATCCGCGGGACACGGCGATCCCGATAATTGAGAGGTTTGGCGACCTGCCTGCAGCCTCATCGAACGTTTTGCAATTCGTTCGTGTTGACATTTCGCCGAACGAGTTTGTGGGCCACGATTCGAGTTAAGTTATGGCTGCACCGGCGATCCCGGGCTCTCGATTCGAGCATCCGAACGCTTCAAGTGTAATTGCCGTAATCTGATAATTGGAATGGTATTTACGTGTAGCTTGAGTGCAGATGATAAATATGGTTTTGAGATTGGACAGGAAGTTCTTGCTGTTAAGCGTGCATAACGGGTTAATCCTTGCGCGATTGAGGGACCAATGCATTATCTACGCGTATGTATGTAGGCTCAGTGTTGTCGACTTGCGCGTTTTACGTCGGGATGTTGGAAATTGTTATTTAGATGGTTGGAGCAAATCGGAATGGTCTTAATAGATTTTATTTTTTTAAGGTTTCAGGACATAATATTAACAGTATGCAGTGAATGCAATTTTACATAAAGTATTAATAGTGTTTCATAGCTCATTAGGTCAGCAGGTTTTATTAATCTATTTGCAGATATATAACAAAAATGTAAAAATTTTCGTCTTGTCCAATGTGAATTTATTAGAGAAATATAATAATGAATTCTACAAAGTATTATTATTTATATTGTAATAAATTGTGCCCTGGCACATGTGAAACGTAATATATTTTTCAGATTATTTTTCAGTGCCCACGCGTAATGAACATTCATGCAAAGATGTTAATTGGATTTTCGTTCGCGATCCTCGGAAAGGGTTGGTCTCCCCCAACACCTACCGGTGGAAGCGAAAACCTCGTTAGGACAAGAGATAGCCATTGAGCTCCGAAAATTCCATGTCGTGCCCGCTATTAAGGACACCTACACAGTAAGAGTTGAACTTGAAGATTAAAGAAAACACCTATGCGCGAAAAAAGGGAAACTCTCCTACGAGTACCTACTTATACAGAAGCAAAACATTAATCACCATACTATCACGACGTATCCGAGTGGATAAACACAGCCGCTGTGAAACATTCACGACTGAGTAAAGGGAACGAAAAGTCCAGTGAAATAAAAATTACGAGGCACAAAGTAGTAGAGGTGTTCGCACGAAAATCGAATAAGCGGATTACGGCGTCGTATCAAGCCTGAACGGCATGCATTCATTTCAGGCAATTTTATGTGACCACGAATAGGCATCAAGAACCAATAACAGGCAATCACCTCGCACGATTCTAACAGTAAAGGCAGCCACAAAACGAATTATCAACGTGGCACGACACCGTCCCGTCGCGTCGTGCGCTCTGAATTGCACGACCAACATTCTTGGCGCAGATACGCCTCTGCTACGACGCTCGTAAACAAACAAAATTATAAAGTACATCCTGATAGTGCGAATAATCAAACAGACGATACAAAATTATCTAGAGTTTAAGGGGGCAAAGCCAGCGCGCAAATGAACACTGAAATTAGCAATAAACAAATTGTTATATCGGCATATATTTATGGAAGAGGATTAATAAAATCACAGCATTAATTTACGATCTCTATTACGCCCATCCACTCTTGCAAATCGCCAGCAAACAATTTCACCCCCTATAACGATCCTCCAAAGTAATCACACCTGAACGAGAAAAGCATTACGTAACTCCATTCAAAGCGGCGCTTGACCAATTTATCCAGTGGAACAAATATACCCGGTGCCTCCTTTCAACACCCCCTCAATGAGCATTTAAGACAAAGAAGAGACACGTCGAAAGAACGGCGGATGCAGCGGGGTTGAAACGCGCGACGTTTCCGCTCTAATGAGATTCACGCGCCCGCGAATGCAACGGGCGGATTTTCGTCGCGGAATTTAACCGCGGAGGGACACGTACACACACGTGAATACCGGTTTTAGCTCGATCTACAATGAGGATCGCGGATCGCTCGTTTGCGAGGAATCTCTGCTACTCGAGGGGACAACGATTCACAGGCGAACGGGTTGTTAACCGGCGAGCAATTACGCCGACGTGTAATTCTGGGATTTTGTCAGTTTCAAGGCATTTGCGCCACGGACGTAGCCAGCAGGTAAATCAATTGTCTTCGTAACGAATGTCTTGCATGAACTTTGAAATCAAATGAAACAGCCGCGCTGGACCATTTAATTAGTGCCTATTCTTCGAATTCGTCATTAACGTATGGCGGGGTAAACGATACAGTGATTGTATCCATTCAATCAGGAAGCTTGATAAATTGTAATTTAGTAATGTTAAAAAACGTAATCAGCGTAAGTGGCGCTAAAAGACTCGAATAGTCTAAAAATAAATTGAAATTTGTTGAGAAAGATCAAGGATTCGTGAAAAACAGAAAATATGTTGCACGTTAAAAAAGATAATTATTGGCCAGGTCAATACCAGTGACTGGCAAAATGTGAGTAGCAAAATATTGACTGCGTTCGAGGCACGAAAGTACATAGTATTTGAATATGTCCATTCAGAAAAGGCATGACAAGTGTTAATGTCTTAATGTTCATGTCTTTTTTAAACTGAGGCCAATCACTGCCAGGTGGTCAACAATTATGCCCCTATACATTGGACGAATGAAATAAAATCCTGCTGTTCATATTGCTAGATTCTATTATTATAATTAATAAATTTTACATGAACGATTCCTTCAAATATAAACCACGCCGACCATTTTTTGGTTTTACGAGGTAATAAGTCAAGTTCGAAATACTTGTCCTTATCTAATGTAATCCTAATATAGTTATAGAGAGGTCTACTGTCGAAGCGCTATTGAAGTATAAACAATTCATTTCACCCAGGCCACGTAGAAGTCAAATGCACCCACATCTTTGTTATTCTTTCGTGGCTTTCAGTTAAGCCCAATTTACCGCAACAACCACGGGTTTCTGTTATAGCAAACAACGGAGCAAGTTTCACGCGAGCGTGAAATGTCGTCGAAAGCATCGCGTCGCGTTGAATCGTAAGCACACGAACCGACTACAGCGTCGACAGAAGTCACTATGTGCGTTTTCCGTGTCCATTATCACACAATTATCGTGTGCATTTGCTGGAACATGCACGTACACTTGGAACAAAGTTCTCTGGAGACAGCCTCGCCGCCCACGCGTTTCGACGAAACCCTTCCTAGCCCCAGCGGCTTATTATTGTATAAATGTTTCATAAGTCTGGCAACCGAGCATGTCGCAACCGTTGTTAGTCCGCGACGATCGTATTATCCTCCATTCTATTCCCGTTAAAAGCGTACACACGAGGCAAGCACAATTTAAGGGTGCCATTTATTTGTGTTACACTGGAACGAATTCTTACGTAATTCCGTGGACGACTAACGTGTCGTGACGCATGACTCCCGGAATACCAGGGACGAACAAACTGTTGATCGACGGAGCACTTTTGCTCTCTGGATCGCATTAAACCGTGGATTATATAACGCTTATGAAAATACGTATATTGGGAACTGGAACTGGTGGTCGAGGACGACGATGACTTTATTATTTTGCCTGCACTATTTTTTACCAGATAACACCGTGCTCGATTATTCTCGTCTATTATCAGTCGACCGGTTGGTTGTTTATGGATTGCGAATTTCCTCGAAATCTGTGCCAAGGTCGCGACGCGCCACTGATTATCTTTCGCGGAAAACCGCAGGACAAGCGGCAGCGCGAAAATAAAAGTCACTTAACGTCCACGCGAAATGAAAATATTTACAACTTCCTCAAACCGGCCAGACCAGCGTATGTTTCGTTATTCTTAGCAAACCCCGACCCCCAACCGTGTCCACAGATCCACGCGTCTATCCTGAAAACCGGCAGCTGACAGACTAAGGAAGCCGCGCGGCTGACTCCGCATCTACAAATTCTCAGTCCGCCCTCGACCCCCTCGATCCACTGCAGATTAATATTCTCCAATCAGTTTCCGTCCGCGCGTCCCAGAACAATAATAAACTATCCGCCACCGTTACGCCGCCGCCGGTATTCTCAATGAACTTTCACGAAAAGCTCCGGCTCGAATTAATTCGAGCCGCAAATACCCAAGCGGAACGCTATTCCTGCGAGCTGCACGACACCGCGAAGGAATCCGCCTGAGTCCCAGAGGAGGACGCGTACGGGCGATCGAAAAGTCAGCCGGTCTAAACGAAACAATCGGTCGTGCGCGCCAGTTCGCGCCGGTTATTTTTGGAGCGCGCCGGGGCCGAGAATAAATCCAATGGAATCCGGTTGGTAAATTAGGAGCAATTAAAGCGGCCGAGGAGCCGGTCGGGCTTCAACGTTCACGGCTTTTGTCGCCGGAGATTCCTGCTCGTTTTCGCGAGAAAAGAGGGCCCCGGCCGTTGCCGGTTACCTAATAAACGCGGGAAACACGCGAGCGAGGTCAGAGGCGGCTCGTTACGACGTACATACGCACATATTCCTCCTCTGGCGTTGCTGTTGCGTCGCTGTTGCGTTGCTGCTCCACGCACTCGTTCCATATTTCAGCCGCGTTTTACGCCGTCACCGTTTATTTTCGCGCGACGCTCGCCGACTCGAGAGAACTGGTGCCACTTAACAGGAGAACGGTGGGCAGAGGGGGGTGAGCTTTGATTACCTGGTCGTTGCGCGAGTCTTGTGGAAAAGATGGGAAAAGAAGTGGGCATTGTCGGCGAAGAAATTGATGAAAGCGCCCGAATAAGTTTTCGTTCGCTCCTCGCTTCGTTTAATGGCGACAAGGTTCTTTTTTAAACGGGCAGAGTATTTTCGCACCTCGATAGACGTGTATAAATGCGCGGTTTACATTCAGGTTTTAACTCGAAAATATTTGCAAATCCTTGGGGGAACTCGAAATGCTCCAGTGCTTTCTGAAAATCCTGTCGAGAACTGCCGAAAAATCTGTCGTCGTTTTGCAGAACATTTTAGCGGCGACATGCATATTTCAAGAGTCGCCGAAGGCAGATAGCCCGTTGCTATTTTGCTTCGAACGTTTTATTGCAGACTCTCTGCCTGCGTGTGGCCGTTGACAGGATGCAGACCAGACACTTTGCGACGGCTAGGGACTCGAAGAAGGAGCCGAAGAAAGTGTTTGAGGGGCGAGCACCGAGCAAACCGCCGCGACGTTGCGTTGCCTTATCAAATTGGTCTTGTATAACTTATCTGGCCACGGTGCAGAAAGGGCGAAATGGTGTCTACCAATGACGAATCTGTGTCGAAGAGCGCATCACTTGTATGCACATACGTAGGTATGGTCCTACTCGTTGTTCATAATCCAATTAGAAAATTTCGATTGATCGATTAATCCACGTGTCCCCACCTGTGAGCAGCACATTCGATTACGTTTACCGAGAACCTTGCAAGCATTCAATACTTCCCTCCGTTCCTCGCGCCCCACACTCAAACTGTTCTACAATCTAGCTAAAAATCCTGGAGCTTCCTCGATGTAAAGTTTATTCGCCATAAAATTAAGAAGCACCGGTGGCTTGGACCATCAGGAAGCCGCAAAACCTCCAGCTACTCTAACCCAATAAAACGTCTCCGCAGCTGCACGACCAAACGGACGTTACTCAAAGAGCCGTCCATCTTGGTCGTACCCGCGCAACGAGCACCGACACCGTGTTCAGCGTCGTTCGAGCGTCAGAAGACGGTCCGTTACGATAAATTACCTCATCCGTCTGCGCTTCTTTTTCCCCCCTGTGTACGGTCGCCTGTCGTCGGCTGCACGGCTAGACTATCGCGCGTGCGATACCTAATCGAGCTGTCGTCCCCGCTTTCCCGCTGTCGTAAACATTACTCAGGCTCGCGTCGGTGCATGAAATTTCACCAGATGCCTCGGCGAGCTTTCGTCAAGAGCTGTCCCATTCGAATTCCTTCGGCCGTTTCGACCGGAACGTCAGGCGACGTACGCGTCGCGACTATCCCGCGAAATTCAGGTAAAGTAGAAATCGAACACGGGGTGCGTCGATAGAACTCGACGGCGTGGATTGTCCAGGGATGACTTGGAGTTAGTATTCGAAGGTCGTGCCGAGTCCTTCGGCATGATTTTGGACCAGCGATCATTTTGCAGACACGAGTATTTTGAGAGTATAAGTTTTTCAGGTAGGGACGTATGGACGAGTTCGTTTGCAAGATTGCAGGAAGGAAATACGAAATAAAAAGGACAAGTCACTGGTCACTATTCGACATTCCTTTAAAACCACCTCGCGGTAATAAATGTTAACGAGCCGGGAAATGAATGTTAAGAATACAATGCACCTCGGATATAATAAAGTATAGATGCATCTAATACTTAATTTATCTCCCGGGACAGGAAGGGAACACGTTTCACGAATGTCATCGCCGCGGAAGGGTTAATAGACTTCCGCAGGTAGGAAAACTAGGCTCGACGGGTAACTCTATTGCAACGTCGATTCGACGTGCGTCGAACGTCAACGTTCAAACATCTGTTACCGTCAACTACCCCCCAACACTCAGTTTCCGCATTCCCCCTTGTCGCGCCACGACGCCGAGGGGCGGACAAGTGCACCGTTGCGTCGCGTCGCCCCTTCGAATTCCCGATCGGGTCACCTAAATTTTCCTTCTATTGGTTAACGAGCCAGCCCATGGTTTGGATTAGGGGCACGAAGTTGCTCGATCTACAGGGGGTACCGTGAAGAATCGTTCCCCATTTCTTTGCTTACATATACGTACAGGGGATTGACCTTTTCCTAGGGTGGACTTTTCCTGGTGAACGAGAAGGCACGTTGCGTCGACCGATTTTATTGCCCTTCGATAGTAGCACACTTCCATTGCTCGGTTATTCGAGCAGAGAAGTTGCGGTTCTCGTTGGTAGGTCGGGGGAAAGAATCGGTGATAGATGCGAATCTTTTGATTGCAACGATTTTGGGGATGTGGCGCGTTGATGTTTGGAGAAATTCGGAGGCAAGGTAGCCAGCTGTAGGATCATTTTCGTGCTCCAGATGGCGGTGGGAATATTGTATACTTAATCGCCGTGAAATCGAAGGCATTCATACAAATATACATTATTAATTATACGCCGGATATATTTCAGTGTTAAGCCGGACGATTCGTGGTGGCGATCCACGCGTAGGAAATCGTAGTGACAAATTGGCCGCGTGCCGAATAAATTGATGCTGTTTCCGAAATGGGTGGGAAAGCAGCGGTAGGAAGGAAAAGTGGAATGCATGCATGTGTGTACATTTAATTCGGACCAGCGCGGCATACGAGAACTATAATATCAATATCGAAGTTAAGTGAAATATGTATCGCGAATAGTGTTCGAGAAGGCATGGGACGAGCTTAGGTTACTTTTATGGGGGTCGTCGTTTGTCGAGAGGTAACGAGTTTTCACAAGTGGCTTATCGATCGCCATAAAGAATTTTATGTCGGTTAATACTGTTCGATTTAATTCAACACGCGTCGTCGCAAGGCGAAACGAAAAATGTCGTTCCGTGAACGCGGTGTACAGAGACTTATTTTCATTCTAAAATAAACAAACAACGGAGAGTTTCGGGGAAACGATATTTGGCTTTATGAACTTTTCGCCCGGTCGTCCGAAAACTTCGAATCAAGCAGAACCCCGTCTCGAACCACCCCGCTTTTATTCTAAAACGAAAGCGCGAACAATTTCGTCGGGTAACGACAAACACGACGGGAATAATATTTTCCTCGTAAAGTCTCCCGTGGTGTTCTCCGTGTTTCATCAATCTTTATTTCGCTCGTGTATACCACGGCTGCTTCGAATAAACAATTTTAAGTCTGTCATTGCATTCGTGTTGAAACAAGTCCTGGAGAACAGTCGTAAATTCAGGCGTAAATTTATAAACGATGCGTCGTCGCGAGACGGCAAGATTAAATTCGCGACTATCGATACAGGACAGGTGGAAAAAGCAGCGATTAGCACCGCGATAGGAACGCGTCGAGGAAGCTCGATTCGAGAGCAACTGGATAGAGTATAATGAACGAGACAACAGCAGTGTGCGCCTGTCGTGAACGAAAAAAACAGCAACAACAGTTGATAATTAATCGTGGCATGCATAAATCATAACATCGCTGAAACGCCAGCGCACGCTACGCACGCGTGGAACAGTTAAACCACGAAATTTCATAAATCGCGCCGCGCAACTTTGATAAATTCAAGCGTAATTAATATTCTAAACTGCTGCAGCAGTTTCGCGTCGCGCCGGTGATAATTGATCGTTCACGAAACTCGCCCAGTCAGTACTGTTAATTCTTTCTGACAAGCGGCACACTTTCAATTAACATTCCAAGCATAATTCGAATACGCTTGCCCCGTGAAATATTGATTTACATAGCCTGTGAATCTTTCGACTAATTACCTTAGATAGTGTCCTGGTTCTCCTGGACGTAACGTAAAAATTCCGTCGCGGAATTAAGCTAATTTACTTGTTCCGTGTATCGCGTTTATGCAGTATACTAAATAAGGCCAAAGAAAAGTGTGAAAAAAAATAAACAAATTATTATTTGCTTCATATTTAAAAGTACACGAAGAACGAGATTGTGTACAACAGTGAAATCTCACCAAAGACGAAAATGATACTACGATAAGATCTGCCGACCGTTCCATTTTTCTCTCGCACCTTGTAAAACGTACCTTTTTCCCGCGTTGTTCGGAAGGTGTAAAGCGAGCAAGACCAATGGAAGTGGGTCAAAGAAAGGCAAGCCGAGGCTGAATGAAGTTGTAGCGTACGTGAAATCGTGGGGCGCGTGATGCAGCCCCGAAGAATGAATATTCACGCGCACCAGGAAAGACAAAGCCGTTCTGTGTTTCGCACAGAAACTAGACGCGTTCGCCACGACTGCAGAGGAAGTTGGACCGATGAAGAAGGACTACGGGTAAATGAAGGTGTTCACGATGCAAAGGCGTTGCGTGTACGCGCGCGTACACCAAGGACTTGAATAATGGGAAGCGCATGCATTCATCGTCTACTCGCGGACCATTGTCAGCCCGCTCGAAATGGAAAATGCGTCTGTGCATAGGCGTTGATGGTACGCGACAGGAACATTCATGTATGTGTCAAGTCGGTGGCATGCTGCTCGAATTATCTACACTTTTGTACCCGTCGTGGTATTACACCATTACAGTGCAAGACCATAATGGAAAGACAGAACGTCGAATGAACCCTTTCTCAAAGAGACGCGATAATTCAAACGGCATGTATATATTTTTCCTTTCTTTCTGTTAATTCTTTCATTACAGAAGATGCACACATGGCTACCGAGTAAATAGATGTTTCGATACGCGTGTCCCTTGAAAACTAAGCGTAAAATAAGCGTAATGCACAGTGTTACAGACTCTCGACAAATTCGATATTCGGAGATATTAAAAGCGTTATTGAACGTGAAGGGAGATACATATTGAGACACGATACTGGAAACAGAACAGAGTACATATTTCTTTCGGCCAACCGAATTCATTAATGAAGTTCACCAACAGCGGCGCCTTGCGTCAGAAATATTCTTGTCTAACCCTCTTCAAGCTGCTGTCCGTTCGTGTATACGCAACGTCCGGATTAAAACATCGCAATTTTCATCCCTTCAAATAAAATTCCTGCCACATGTGCCGCGCCGTGTCTCCACGTCAGCCGAAAGATATGTCTCAGGGTCTTTTTCAGCTTTCTTCTTCCACCGCACTTCGTATATTTCCATTGCTATGGCTGTCCGCGCATATGCAGGCCCGATCCTAACAAATTGTATTCGTTCCGTTTCGGGCACTGCTTTTGAACGGTCGTCGACTCGAGGGCTTGCCTCGCTCGCCTCTTTATTAAAAACTGTGCGTCAAGATTCTTTCCTGTACCAGGACAATTTGCGATTTCGCGTGAAGTTTAAAGCGTGCGATCCGTAAACTCTTTCGCGTTTTTGTTTTACTCGGCACGCGTAAAGCAGCGCAGCCCGCGCGACGAACAGGTCGGAAGCGCGTGGGCAATATCCGCGTGGGCCGACTCGAGGAAAGTTGTCCACTACTTTAGTTACTTGAGTTACCGTCTCACGGAACGCTTTAACTTCATGACTATGCAGCGAGAATATTAAATTAAGTGGCTTGTAATGGAGTTTCGACTGCGGCAAAAACTCCTCAACCCTTCGCCTCCTCTCTCCGTTTCACTGGCCGTCTGGCATTTAACGCGCCCGTCTCTTCAAAGAAAGCGAGGCACCAACGTTTCTTAAAAAGATCACAAAGTTTCATACTATCCTAACGTCGTAAGAAAGAACCCGGCAATACGCACCGAGCCGCGATGGTGTACAAAGAAATCTGGTTAACGCCCGCCACACACTTCACGAGGCTCCATTGTATCTCACCTGTTAAATACGAAACTTTACTCCATATTTAACTACTAATATACTCCCGTGCGTACCTTACGAATGAACGTACATAGGCGAAAACCTTCTCTACGAAACCTTATCAATATTCATAGCTTGCACAGTCTGCCAAACCTTTCCAGACCTTTCAACCGAAACACACGATAAGACATTCCGCGAAGCAGCGCCAATTGCTTGCATAATTCCCAACTACCGACCAGATATACCCACGCCAATAAAACAACCAGAAGCATTTCTATTTTCACCCATGTAATAAGCGGCTCTGCTCCATGAGCCGCGGTCGTTCGCCGCCCACACTGCCACCTCCCACCTTCGTGAATCATCGAAATCGTGACCTGTCGATCGCGAGCTTTTCCCTTTTCCCGTGCCGTTCCATCGCAGACATACACGCGCCCCCTTGGTTCACCACCTACCACCGACCACCGCCCTACCCGTTTCAGACAAGGACGCTCGGTTTCGCCGGGAATTCCGGTGGCCGCGTGCACCTCGGCCGGAAATGCGAAAAACCGCTCGCTTCGGTACAAATAAGGCTACATGCACACCTACACGCACGCTCCCACACGTACGCCGCCACACACGCGCGTCCGCTTCCTCTCACGATCCGCGGATCCATGAATGGTCTGTGGGCTATCAATGGGCTTACGCGCGTCTACCCACACGCGTGCACCCGTTCGGCTCCGGTCATGTGCAGGCGGAGCGGAGCGGCGCGCCACTCTCACGCGATCACCGCAATTCGAAATCGCAGCGAATAGACACATATACGCGTGTGTACTTATGCATGTATAATGTATCATCTTGCTTGTTTTCTCACGGCGAACTCCGCGGGACTCCCTCGGCTCTCGATTCTCGGCGCTTTTCCACGCGAACCGCGGACGGAAGATGTTCCCGAGATTGGGGAAAGGCGCTTGGGAACACGCTCCCGCGATGGAATTATGCGGGGAAACGGGAAGATTTTTATCGGATCCTGCCCGCCGGCTTGTCAATGGCCTGCGCAACGTTAATTGCTGGAATGCTTTGTCGATTGGTATGCGAGATTGTCGGATAGCATTTGAGGTGTATTTTACGGGATAAATATTATTCTACGACCAAGTATTACGTATAGTAAATTGATTTGGTTGGCGGGCCAGTAGAGGATAAATCGCAACCATACCGTTTGTTTCTTGTTCCAAGCGGTCTCTGAAGCACTCAATATTTCTTGTCGATATTACAGTAAATGGTATATAGACGGACGTTTTTTCGAGATCAGACTGTACTCCATATCTTTGTCTTTTATAACCAATTTTGAATTAAAAAGTGAAGTCGAAACTGTCTATGGACGTCGATGTAAGCCAAACTACCGCTTGTAACGAAATTTGTTGCCAATCCAGTATTGACAGGAAATATTGAACACCTGAACGTCGCTGTAACGACAGACAAGCAGTTGAAATCTCTGTCACAGAAACTTACTCAGGAAAATAATAACGTTGGAACGTTACTGGAAACACACTATCCGACAATCTCTAATAGCTAATCTAGCTCATTAGTCGTGGTGATAGGAGGATAGGAGTTCATTTAGGATCGTTAATTCGACGTCGCGATCGAAAGAGTGGAAAATGACCGACGCAACGATCGTTGGGTGCCATTAAGCTGCACAAGATAATTGAATAAAAACGCAGAAACGAGTACAGATTTTAGTTGACGCGTTAACGGTGATAATGGGATGGACGAAGCTATGGGAAACTGTTATTAAACCCGTTCCTTATCAAGACTCGCGAGAACCGGTTGGTCATTAACGATAGTCGTCTGCGTTGCGCGTGAGCTATCTCGCGTGTATCTAACAATAAATGTGTTATCAGAAACTCGCGAGGTGTACCTACCGACGCTGCGAGCCACGAAAGCTCGCCAGGAAAATCTTTTCGATAAATTCAGGAGCAAACGTCGAAGCCGTCTAGACTCTAGACGTACGAAGATTTACTTTTCCGGTCTCCTTAAATACGATAGCTCGTTAAATATCGTGGTGAATTGTCAGTGATTTACATTGTAGATCGAAAGGAAGATTTTTGTTTGCTGAATACCGTTAGTTCGCCATTCGAACGAATATTTATACTTGACGTTCTGGAATTCAGCAATTAATTTTTCACCCCGAAATCGGGGTCGAAATTGAATTTCTTTCATTCGAATGCGAATCCAAAATATGGATTCTTCTATTTTCTGACTTATTATAACTTACTCTTGCGACAGGTATCAGTGAAGGAGCAGTATTATAAAATGAAGCAAAAGGTGCAAGTGATCAGACTTGAAATTGTTCACTATGATGGAAATATTTTCAGCTGCTGAACAACGTGAATTTTGTACAAACCACCTCAGCTGGTCGGCTGGTAGTTTCATAAATTCCAATTGACGGAAACTCGCCGGCTTGTTTATTCGCGGAAATTCAGCGCGAGTTAAAGTGCAACCAGGCTCGTGTAGCAGCGAGAAGTAGCTGCTCTCGAGGGAATTTACGGTTTCGACGTTTCTCACAGCGGTCACCGCAGACACGGTCTCGCACCTGCTCGTGCGTTCCCTGCTCGCATCATGGGATACCTGCATGCGAGTTTGTCTGCTAGAATCTCGCGGAAGCGACGGGAACCAGACGACCCAGACAAGCATGAGACTATTTTAAAAATAGTTACTCACGGGTTACTGCCCTGACGATGTTTACAAATCGCTGGATAGATCATAATTTTTGGTAGGACATAGTGTTTTAAAATAGAAGCTTTCCACTTCTGTGGCTACTATTTATATTATTTTTAATAGCAAATAAAATTCCATTTTTCTATTCTAGTTGCAGGTAGGTATATGTTCAAACACTTGATAGTAAATTATTTTTACACAATTTCGGTACCACTCTTCTATACCTTATTATAGTTTTCACACCGGAAACACTGTCAATTTGTCAATGTAACCTGTCAATAAATAATATCGTCACGTTGTATTCGGTGACATAAATTCCCAACCCAATAGGTACACAATTTAAAAGTATTACTAGGGACGAAACTTGGAGCATCTAATTCAGCAGCCCAATAAATCAATTACCATTGCGTTAAAGCTTTCGTGGCCATTCGACATTGAATTTTCTCAACATTCCACGGACCCCGACATTTCCCCCTGTTCATCGTCCAAACAGAATCGTCGTCGCCCTAAAGGCAGACCCGTTGCGAATTCAAACAAACCGCGATCAGCGTAAACTGTCTGCCCCCTCGAAACAGCCGTGCCCGGCCATCGGAATAGCGAAACATTTCGGGACATTGTCCGCCTCGGTTCGAGTGCAGCCTACCAGCGAATAAACCAGTTCAAAGGCAACACGAATGGCTTTTTGTCATGCGGCGTTACGAATGGTATTTTCCGCACCTCAACGAGGACGTTCCAGCACTGTTTGTTGATTCGCAAAAACGGCGCGGCTTTTTGGGGGATCGTTGGACCGGGGTCGAAATTCGGAGACGGTAATCCAAAGAGGAATATCTTTCAGTCGCCGCTACAATTTTGAAATATCCTTCATTTCTGTGGAAACTGAATTTACACAGCGGCGATAAATATTGGTCTACATTTACCTGTATAACTGCAATGGTGCGGCAGGGTACAGAGTGTATCGCCTGGGTTACAGGATGAAATTTGTCCTCTACGTAAATAGATAAATATAGTTTCTACGAGGAAGGATAAATGAACGGCCATTGTACTGCCATGGATTTCAACCCCTTAAAACCGCCCGAAGGTTCATAAATAAAAGCCGAAAAAGTGGAGTAACAAATAGCACCGTCTTGCAGCACACTGATAGCACCGGGATCGTAATAATTCAACAATGGCCGCGAGAAGTTTGACTGTTTTAATGAAGCGATCAGCGAACCGTTTAACCGTATTTCGTGTCTTTCGCGATCAACCGTACACGTGTCGTCGCCTCGTGAAATGGCAATTACTCAAACGGCCGTACAGGTGTGCACGCACGTATGTAAGTGAACGCAGAAGTCTCCACGGAGTAATTAACCCATTTGCATCTACGTACGTTCTAGCGCGCGCATTAAACTGTCCATTATCACACGCGGACGTATGCTCGGCGATAAATGGTTCGGGACAGTGCGTCATCGAACCGATCCCGTCGAGAAATTCCGTGGAATTCCCGTTCCCCGTTGCTTGATGAAAATTCGTTAAATGTGTACTGACTTTATGCGGAAAGGGGCTAAGTATTCCACGTAAATTTCTCCGTACATCTAAAATGGTGATGCACACACAAATTCGACTGTTCTAAATAAAATAATTTCGTAACAGGATATACTGAGTAAACAGTACTTCAAAATACTTAATTTAACGACTATTACACACCTTGGAAGAAAGTGTAACATCTATTCGAGTCCTCCAAAGTACAATCGGACGCATGAGAAATATCTCGACGTAAGAATAAAATGGAAGAGGATGTTACAGCAGTTGACACGGTCCACCGAAATGCATCTCAAGTCTCCATTCTTCTAAGGATTTCGAGGTGAGCGTCTCGATGCTATAAAAGGGGCAGGATGTTTGCTGAAACAGCTAGGGGACGACAAAAGAAGCGCATCGCTTATTTTCTCGCGACCCTCAAAGCGTGTCGGGCACGCGCGCACCTCGAAGAAAATCGACTCACAAGTCAGTCAGTCATTTATCACGTCGCGTCGCGGCATACGCGTCATATCATGGGCCACCGTAAAACCGTGACGGCGTTCACGGTGGCTAGGCGTCGACGCAGAACCATGGAGCACCGTAAAACCGCGAAACAAACACGCGTCACGAGAACGAGATGGATCGTGCACGGCCGACCGCAGACGCCTCGAATGCCACCTTCGAGTGGATCGACTTTATTCGCTTAGTAAAAAATGAAAGTTCTATGTTTAAGGGCGTAGCGTTATGGAGTCGGGCGGAAGTGTCTGTACACGCTGATGATGGATCGATGTATTAAAGTCTGACCCACAGCACCGGTTGCGGTTTCTACCTGACGAACCTGGTCTCTTTGATATTTGCTTTCTGCCGGGCCACGGTATCGACTTTTCAGTTTTCAATTGTTACGCGGACGATTGCTAATATTGTACGCAATGAATACGCGATATTGTGTCGGGGGTTGCAGTTCTTGAATAAAGGAGAAAGAGTGGAAGAATGATGGTCGACTAAACGTGTTGAAGGTTCCGGAAGGCTCATTAGATTTATAGTAAATATTGCTGCGAACGTTTTATAATGTCCAAAGAAATAACAACACAGGATAGTGCAGATTTTCAGCGTTCAAGGACACCGTTGAATGGAATATCTCATTGTACGCCGCGATCGCAGCATTTCCCGGAAAACAGGGACCCGTAGGGTGGAGCCACAATTACAGCGTTGTGTTTCAATTTTCTTAGTCTTCGTTCGGAACAATACATAAATCCGCGCGCGTTTCTCATATTAATATTTACCCCCGCACAAATCTGCATATTTTATTGGCAAAGCCATGCAAGGAGAACGTATGCAGATTTCGCGGCAACACACCGTTTTCATTATTTCGTGTCCACCCGGGAAACAACAATGCGGGCGATAAAACAATAACAGCATTTGCACCGCGATTAATGAGGGCTTCTCCGCGTCGAAACTTTCTGTTTGGCCGGACGCGGAACGCTACAATGTTCATTACTTCATAAAATCGCGCGATTCACCGGGGGAACGAGTTAATTTCGATCGGGGCCGGCGAATCGCGCTCGAAATCCTCGTTAACGCGGTGTAACAATAAAATAATGCCAGCCGTTTGACGCGCCCATTAATTTGCTTTGAAACGAAACGAACCGTGTGCTTTCCTTCGACGCAAACTCGCCCGCCATTCGATCATCTCCCTCTTCCACTTTTGTGCGCATAAATCACGTTTCCAGGTGTAATATAAATACGGGGACCAAAAGTTGGGACGACCATTGCCGATCACATTTGAAAACCACGCAGGTATATATAGATATTTAATGCGCATTATAAACTTGAGTCTGTGTTCGAAACGCTGAAAGTTGCTTCCATGTCGAATTGAAACGGATCGAATAAATGTACGAGAAAGAGCGGAAATAGCCGGGGAACCTTGTACAGTTAAACGTATCGACGTTGACAAGTATTATTTTTGGACAGCATTGATCATTGCTGAAATAGAAATACTGCTTTACATCTATTTCCGTGCGTTATCGATAATATCACGGTAAAAATAGTGGCCTAGGGATGCGTGGAATCTCTATGCTGCGCTAAAGTTTTTGCAAAATATGCAAATACTATTGTACACTCATTCATTGAAGAAAATCATAAATCTATGGTACGCTTACTGTGAATAAAATCGAAGATCAAAATTAATTGCATCTCGCACAAGTCGGTCAATTGCCCGTTCATTAAATTGCGATGAACCGTGCGTTCACTTTGCGAGGGGAACCAGCCGACTCGAATCGAAATGGTCGAAGAGACACGCGTCATCTGCGGCGGCAAAAACGGTAGGCTGGTTGGAGGCGGGCGCGAGATTTGGTCGTAAATTATCGACAAGCATCGCATCGATACAATCGTTCGATTCCCCATATGGCGCGACAACCGAACAGCAAGGGGCCAGGCGTGTACTAACTTTCCAATTTTCATGCTTCTACTATCACACGATCTATTGTGTCGTACACGATGCGTAACGCGTGTCGTCCAGCTTACTGTTAGGCCTGCGATTATTTCTCGCGCCTGTTTCCTCTGGTCTAATCGAAGATGCGAAGGACATATCGCCGGATGGAAAGGAGACAGGGAATATAGCGGGGTGGATAAAGAAGGCCAGCAGAGAGATATCGGCGACAGTTGTGGATGCACGCATCGTAGACGCCAGTTGAATCCTTTGACGCGTGAGAAACTTCGATTGCGGCGAAGTTTCGAGAATTCTGCGAGATATGCCGGTCGGTGCATTGAGTCGAGTGTTGCTCGAAGGGAAGCGAAGATACCGTTGAAGTTCGCTGAATTAAACCAGCGTGGCTGTGTAACGACGTGGCGCAGATTTTTGGGTCCTATAAAAGGCAGGCGAGTGTGGCACGTTCCATTCGTGAATCATCGGCGAACAAAAGCGGCCGCGCGGAAGTCTCGCTACCGGGATGATCCTCGTGCGAGCTTTCGCGAGATCACGTCGATTGGAGCGTGCAACGTTGGTCGGTCGGCATGTAAGTGTCTGGCGAAGATCGCCGAGAGAGATGCAATAAATTCGAGAATTGGGGTTGCTGGTAATCTGCATCACGCGGATCGAGGATTTAGTGCGGACATATTTTCCTCGGCTGCTTTATTCGGTTGCCTTTGTGCGCGTGGAGAAATTTATTAACGCGTTATATTCAAGGCTGTACACGGTGACGGCAGATGATTTGTGTCGCGAGACAGGAGTATAGAACGCGAAGCCTGGCTGAAAGTAATTCAGCTCTTCGCGAATTACAATTTTAAAATAATACAGTTCCGTATAAAATATACGCGGCGGTAATAGCAGACGCGTAGAATGATAAGGCCCACGTGTTTTACGCTTCGTAGTCGGTTTGATTAATCGTATATGTAGTGGCGTCGTCGACGGCGACTCGAAACTTCCGAGGGAAAACAGTACCGTCGTAGGTACGGCGCCCAGCACTGCTTTCAAAGTTCACAACATCCGTGACACCGCCTTGTCAGAGTCACGCTGCACCTAAACCTTTCATTATACTAACATGTCAAGCGGAGTGACACGAAAGAAATTATCTTCGGGTCCATCAATTCTACTACCATGAAAAAAATGGAATCGTCAGCTGCATAGACGTACATAGATCATCCCGAACAACGCAACCCCGCGCATAATCGGCGTGCACCATAGCATTTCACGAGGGAGTCGTACCCGGGGCACGCAGAGAAGAACTCTCTCTCTGACGAAAGGTGGACCGACGCGGGGGAACGATAAACCGGCTGGTTGAATGCCGGCTATGGGGGCGGCACGACTGCTATTATTATCGTTTCTCGTTGCGGTGTCGGTGAATATGGCGGTAGGCCTGCGGCGGCTGGCTGTCCGCTGGCCACGAATGCACCCGGGGCCGAGTGCACAATGCATCGCCGGGGACAAGATGCCGACTTCGAGATAGGCAAATGTAAGGTGCCGGTGCAACGAACCAAGGGACGTCGTCCCAATCGATTTCTGCGATAGAAGCGAGACCGCGCGGAGAGAAATCGCGGAGAAATCGCGTGTGCACTCTTGGATAGAGAGGGAAGAGGAACGGACTAGGACTGTTCGATGCAGAGCAATTAACGGGGACGATTTCCGGCCGCCTCTTTAACGCGGTATAATTTTAGGCGCACAGTTAACAGATAGAGGGAAACACTGGGGAAGTTTTTAAGGGAGCAGTGCTCGGGAAATGAAGCCTTGGTTGATGCAAACGGGGGTAGATATTAATTGGTAAAGTAGCGAGGCGTATTCAAGTTTAAGAAGACAGCTCGTGTGAATTTTTTCACAAACTGCGCGCTACAAATACACTGAGCACTTTCTGTCCATTCTGTTCTAGTAGAATATACGCGTGTTTGGGGATGCACGTCTTGCAGATTGCAAGCGTAAATTAAAAAAAACAGTGATCCAAGTCCGCGACAGATAAAGAAGCGAATGCAATAATTGCCAGAACAGTGGAACGATATCCATTATTTAACCCACTCATCGATGTCATCCGATGCGAACTCCACTCCAAAACGACGTTACGTCGCACGTCACCAGAGAGCCAGTCAAAACCTCGTTGCACCGGCTGTGGGCAGAACTGATTAGCCACTCTAAAACGACCAAAGACTGACAGTTAAGGCGTAGCCGATGTAGGCAGGGATAAAAGCGTTCGCCGATGTTTAAAACGCATCCAAATGCATTCGAGACGATCCCATTGAACGTGGGAGAAGCATTCTGCGAGTAGAACGGATCTGGTCGCATGCTTGTATCAGGGTTTTTCGTCCAGTTTCCCGCGAAAGAGTCGCGGCCGTTGTGCGAATTACGAGGTAACGAGTGGGAGGTATAGAAAGAGAGAAACGAATCGTCGCGACAATGCCTCCGGAAATTGACGTTTCCATTGCATAATGGCGGACTTCCGCTTCCTCGCGAGGAATGACTCCGTCCGGCTTGTCACTTTTATAATGGCCTTTAAAAACATGAATGGAGCTGGAGCCGCGAGGCGAGTACGCGCGCGTTCGGGCGGACGTGAGCACTAACGCGGCGCGTGATTCTCTTAAAATTTCGACCCTACAAACAAGTTTCTATAGACTTTCCAATATTCCACGAGTGGATATTACTGATCTTCCACTGCAAAAATGACCAACCAAGTCTTCCAAGTATAAAATTAATAAAAAAAACTATCTCTCGCACGATCTAGCCTAGTAAATTGACCGTAGGTACACCCACGCGCATACTTGGTTTTCCCCAAAATTATTCATCGGCCTCCCATGCTACGAAAAATGCCTATGCCTCCAAAGAACCGTGTCATAGACTTGTATCGACAACTGCCCGAAATATTCACGCCTTCGATCCATTCTTCGTTATCCCCGTCGCCGTGGCCGTGCATTCTTAATGCATCCGGATACCGGTATATGTATACATCCGCATATACATACCGCTCGATCCGAACCATCCACCGGACCGAGACGCTACGTAGAAGGCTTCCGCGTGGGCGATCGTATAGAGCGCGTGAGAAACGCCGCGTGTTTTTCGAGGAAAGTCGAGGTCGAGACCCTCGGGGAAAAGTTGAACGATTCTGGGTCAATCAGGGCCCACATGTTTCTGACGACTGATGGGTAAAGTTCAAGGGCCAATCTCTCGTCCAGACAATAATACGTGACATTCGATTGTGCCGATATCAAACGATATTGCATTGAACGATATTTCTATTGAAATTTCTATATATTTTCCCCGTTTTCTGTTTATCGATTCCATTGTTACAAATATTGGTAAATATGACCGCCTCGCATGAGGAGGCCCCGGGCAGAATGTCGCGTAGGGGCTGATACAATGTAACAGGATACACCTCCCGCAGAAGTTTCTTTTCTAATGCACAAAACGGGGAAAGCATGCTCTCCTCGTGAGAAGTCACCATCTGCCTGTTTTTTCGGGGAGCGCACGCCGTTTCGGGGAATTTCGTACGGTCCGTGTGAACGTCAGGAAAATGGTACCCGTGGCATCTCTCCTATCGCTCGATCTAATAGATCTACTTCGGCAACATGCGGGCGAACAATCGAACAAACAACAGCGACCCTTCGTGTATTCCCGTCCCTGTGCATTCGCTTGGAGGGCCCATACAGCGGCAATTATGTACATGTACTCTTTAAATCGCTCGATCTTTGGATGGGGTCACTCATCAAAGAAAACACGATCCTGTAAATTGTGCGTCCAAATTGGTGGACAATAGATGAATCATATAAAGCGCGCGGAATGCAGGGTGTACGATGTTTAACCTGTGCAGTCGGGGACTTATCGTTAGGCGCGGGATCGCGTTCAAAATGGTATTCGGTAGATGATTAAGGCCGTACAGGGATGCGCTACACAGATCAAATACGAATAACTAAGGACGAGTAAAGGGGATCCACTGTACAACAATGTGCAGGCAGAGTGAAATTCTGAGATAGAACGAGGCAAACATTTGAGCAATTTAAAAAATAATATCATCTTCCGGTACTCGAGCCACGGATATCGAAGAGATCACTTTTCGACGGAAGGAAGTAGAAGAATCAAGAGATTTCTTCTCCCTGTTCGTGGATTAACTTTTTTTCGGACAGAAGCTCGACTCGATCCAACGGACCCATCGATATTTAGTTTTACCGCATTTTAAGCCTCGCCCAACGAGGATCGTATTAAAAGCATAAAGTGAAACGACGCAGGGGTTAAACCAGAGCAGTTCAGACGATTGCTTTGAGCTCGGAGGCGGGCTAAATTGAGCATCAGGAGATCGAGAGATTTCTTCCAGACTGGGTGGCGTGACGGTTTCCAGGGTGTCACCGAGCCATTCAGAGGCCGTCGTGCCGCCTCAAGTGATACACAAAGGCGACCGCCACTGTCGACTACCGGTCACTCATAATAAGGAAGTACTAACAATACTAGGAACTTTTTTTCGTCACCGCGTACGCGGTGGTTCTCAAGCAACGCGCGTTGCTCCCTGCCTTACATCTCTCTCATTCATTCGTTCTTCCACCTATTATCACCATTGGTCGACTATTTGAACGACGCGGGCGAGCGCTTGCTTGCGAACGCGGAGAAATTGCCGGAGAAAGCTGCCAACGCTTTTTTACGGACCGCGCGAGATCGCGTTGCGTAGGAAGACGGAACTATCGAGCGGAGAACGAAACAGCTTCGAAGAACAATTAGGTCTGACCTGATAACGTGCAAGAGTGTTTTATTCGTTGGTGAAACACGGGACTGGTAATTGCGCGGGAAACGCGTCGCGGGTGAAGGGTGGAAAGCTGCTGGATACGAAAATTCCTTATCTGAAGCAATGGAAGAAGCGATGAAAAGTGACAAAAGATGTATTATCCTAGGGTGTACTTTGCTTGAAGATTTATTCCAGTCGAAAAATTCTGACAACGGGGGGAAATTCGATGCACGAATTAAATAGTTCAATTAACAATTCGAGAATTATAGATTGAACGTAAAAACTACTACGACTCCAAAACGATGTCTCATCTGCTTAATCCCTTCTGCCATTCCATCCTGAATGAATCATCCGTATCTCAATATTTTCGGCCAACCACTAACAAAACAAATGACGTTCTCAGTGGACCGGGGTTTGGTGAACTCGATCCATAAGTAAATAAGAATTCATCAGAAGACGAAACGAATCGTAAACAAGTTTCCGCGAAATTAGCCGGGAGGGATAGGCGCGGTGCGTCCGTGGGATCCGATTTGGTGGTGGAAAAACACCATGGAATGTTGCTAAGCGAAAGACGTAGGCGTTACTGGTGGGCGCCCACTTCTGTCTAACCCCCTTGGCGGCTCGTCCCTGATATTAGAGCGTGAAAACCGATACCGGTTCGGCCAGTCGCGAATTTACAATCCAGAGATAGCGCTCACTTGTCCAGGTACGCACGCAACAAGATCCACCATATTTTCCAGCCAGTAAAAAAGTAAACTTCAAATTCAATTACGTGTAGAATTTCGCAACAGTCGAGGAATCGGGCATAAAAATAGCAGCTTGCTTTAGGTAGAAAAATTCTAATTATAATTCGATTAAGACTTTGAACCTAAATCTGGAGTGAAACTAGAATTTGATGAACATGCTGTCGGAACTGATTTCGTTAATTCACGGTGTATCCAAATGCTGCGCCCAAGTCCTCAAAGAGTACACGGTTGTATTGCAACATTCCCGGGCAATTTTATTTCCGTCGTGAAAAAATCACACGAACAAACGCCGCAAGCGGTTACAAGACAATCCCCGCGAACCCGATTGTTACATTCCGCGAAATACACCGCTCAGAAGCGGAAAAGAATGAACTATAAAAAAAAGGTAAATATTCGTCCAACAAGCATTAGCAGACCGCGTAGTTCCTGCCAGTGCGATACAAAAACGAGTGCAATTTACTCGCGCGTCAGCCGAACCCCGTTGCTGCCTCGAACGGCTTCGAAGAACCATAATCGGTGCCGTAATTTATTTCCACGTTGCGGAAATTAAAACCCGATACAAGTGCAACCCCTACCAGCCAATTTCCGTACAATTATACCATTTAACCGGTCCCGCCGGTCGAGCCCAAACACCTTTTCCTTGCCCCTAATATCGTGAAAACAACGGGCACCTCGAGCCTCGGCCATAATTACCCCGACAGGAGTATGCAACGGATCTTCCGTCGAAAAAAGACCGATTGTGAATGGAGCTTTATGAGAAGCCCGAGGAGAGTGAGCGCTGTGTGTGGTGCGACGCATTTCTGGCCGCATTCTCCATCTTCTCTTTCTCCTCTGCTCTTTTTCGCCGTTTTTCTCCCCTCGGCTTGGACCCACCAACGACCCAATCCCTTTTCCCCGGCAGAAACTCGCGCGACGATCCAGGGCCGTCCAGCACGGTGGTCAAAGAGGAAGAGAGGGAGAAGGAGAGAGGCGCGGTGAAGGCCTGCCCAAAGGCAGCAATTTCTTTTTTTCGCTGGCGCGGATTCCTGGAACAGGCTGCTTCGCGCTGGACCCCACCGGGTTTCGGCAATGTTTCAATTAGGGATTCCACCGGTCGTTGAACAGAGACAGGAGGCGAGAGGCGAGAGGGACAGAGGAAGCTCGTTCTGTGAACAGGCCCTTAGAGGATTCTCTCTCCCTGTCTTTAACCGTCCACCGAAGACGGTTAACCGACGCGAGTTCGAATTTAAAACCGATTCCGCTGAGATTCCGAACCTGGCACCGTCGTTATGCTCCAGAGAGCTCGTCCGTCCAGGCCCACGGAGAATCTCTGGAATCCCTCTCCACGCCTATCTCCATGTACGTTAGCCTGCCCGTGAGCACCCGAGACGCGGAATTTAAGGGGCTGTTGAATTCATCTGCGAGATGCAAAGTTGCGTCGATCACCTCACCGATATTGCTGTTCAACGTTGTCGGCGATAATTTGGTGACCAGCAAAGAGAAATCTGCACGTTGCGATCAGCCATATACATATTTTCTAACCAAAGAGGTTCCTCGTTCGATCAAATAATTTCTTCCGATCTACGTACCTCTCCGTTCTATAATATTCGCAGGACCGAAGACTGCAGTGTTATGCGGCAGATCTGAATGCATTCAAATGTAAGTAAAAGTATCAAACAGGTATGCGTGTATGTACTCCGAATGAAATTTCCTCCACGTGGACCACCCTAGAATCGACTTCCTCGTTCCGCTTCCGCCGGAAGCGCAGTCGTTCCGCAAGCTTTGTCACGCCGCTGCGTGACAAGGCTCGCCTTGTTCCACGGCTGGCAAGGTTTTTCGTGGCCAAACAGCGATCGTGTCAACAGTCTTCTTGGGTACGTTCGGCTGGTCCGCTCGGCGCAGGCCTGTTTGCACGCTCCGCGGGCCCCAGGGCACCCGGTGTGTTGATACGCAAAGGTGTCGAGCAACCGATAGGGCCACCGCGAGATCAAAGCTCGTTACGATGGAGCCAGTCGCACGGAGAGGGGTGGAGGACTTGCTACAAGCCTCGCTGGCAGATTGTGTTCCAGAGGGCAGGGAAACGCCGCGTATCTGGCTTGTCCAGTCCGGATCGGTGGCGGGCTCACGAAAGGGCCCGACAATCGCAATCTTCCATCGTGTATTCACGCCTTCGAGGCTGGCCGGCCAGTCGCATCCCCGTTGGGACCTCTGCGCATTGTTTCCGGTCCCGCGCGGCCAAGAGGTCATTTCGCCAAGGAGAATAATCCGGGGAATAGCGTGGCTCCAAATGGGGTTGCTGCTACGATGACTACATGTATAATGTACAGCTGTAGCGGGGCTCGACAGAGTGGAATTTAAGCCCGTTAAGTGAAAACGTGTAGGATGCACTTTGCCGCATGGCAGCGTTTTCATAGCAATTCGAGCGAATGAAATGTTTATGTGACAAACGAGATATCCATTAATTTACTTCGACGTGCAGTTCCATTGCGCAAGATCGCAGCTTTTATCCCAATCCGTGGAATCACGAACTCTCGTGATCGAGCGACGTTTGCCTCTCATCAAGATGGACGCTATCGTTTTTCAACAATTTCGAGAGTAGAGAGACGATTTCGACTCAACCAGGGTTGGCGCAGGGGTCACTCGATTCAATTCAGATCAGAATCGTTGAACGTTGATACAAGGGGGTCAGCGCGATGTATCGGCTCCAATGGGCCATTATTTTGATGGAAATCGGGGGATCTTTCGGGCTTAGGGCCAGATGAACACACCGATGCCACGATGATCCGAGCTGAGGCTGCGGCTACACTTGCTCCCGCGATAAAGATCACGAATCCTGGCCACGGTACAACCTTCTCACCGCGTTTCACCGATCTTGATGAGCTCTCTGAGGACTTCGCGTTGATCCACGGAGATCACCTTCCGGTGGGATTGCCAAGGTGGATTTCGTTTGCAATTTCGCGTCACTGTAATCGTGGTCGAATGGTTGTCCCCCCCTTTGTCTTGCACTTAAAAATCACAGCCTCCAGTAATCGATGATATCCGGCATTAATCGATGACATCCGGCATTGTTATTTTGTAAATTGAAGTACTCTCCAATTAACATTACGACACCGAATGTCAAACTAGTGTTCAACATTTAGAAATCTCTATACGGGACCCCTATCTCTCACTCAAAATCCTTCGACATTTAATTAAAGGAACACTACCCCTTATTGACCTCAGGCGACGTTATCACTAGCCTCTCGCCCGGGGGCTGTAAATCTCCAAGGATCCGGCCCGCTAACGCGATTCTTCAAAGCGACCGGCTGTCCCGAGTCCGGAGACTCGTGCTCAGGGGGTGAGGTTCTCGGCATCGATAGCAGTGGCACAATCCTAAAAGTCACTTTGTATGTAGAGGCTCGCAGAAAGCCCTGTTCGGGACGCACACAATTTCCCAGTTGTATGCAGAGAGGGAGGCTCAGCGTGTGTATCGCGTGTTTCACTGAATGGCAGAGATGGACCCTCCGATGCAGCCGGCTGTTTCAAAAGCTTCGTACCAACGTTGGGCAGAGATGGGCAACGATAAGAGGCAGGGATCCCGAAGAAATCCCGATTGGAGACAGCGATATCTCGGTCGATCGGTGACCGGTCACGTCTCGTCCTGACGGAGACAGAGATTTCAGTTCAGACGGACGCCCACTATGATGGATGGAAATTCGTCGAAATAACCGTACCGCGGTTCTTCCTTTCATCCTTCTTCCTTCCTCCTTCTTCCCGCCAATAGAAAGCGTATTATCGGCCGGCTTATCGAGGTAAACTGCATCGCAGCGGGCTTTCCACGAGGCGTTTCGATACAATAGAGGCTGCTTGTTGGGAAGGATGGCTGCTACGAAGGGCGCTTAACGTAATAACAGAGTGGAAATTCGCCGATCTGTGCGCGAAATCGATGGGAATTTTGAAGCACGCCCTTTAATCCGCAACGATGTTGTGTACTATTTCTGCATTATTGAGCTCTCTGTATTGTGCGGCGGAATATTGGTCCATACTGATTCTGACTAATATAGGGCGCAGGGGGAGGAAAAGCTGGTGCATTGTGTTTTATTCGCCAATAAGTCCCGTCGAAAAGATATATTATACTTTCTTGGTATTGCTCAACGAATCACGCGGAGTGGTGCAACGTGTTTGACTAATTTTATTGCTCATCGGGGCTGGTCCTTAAATACGCAAACGGCGGGAATTCCTGTAGCCATTTCATTCGCGATAACCTCTGTCGATCGACTACACCGGGTCGCACATTGGAGCCAGCAAATAGAAGATAAACGATCGTACAAGGCACGTTTATTTGCTTCAGAAATAGAGATTTCCGGTTACCCCAATCAGACGGTGTCAAATGTCTGGCGAATGAAGCGGCAGAGTTCGCAAGTTCACATCTTCGCAAGATTTGCAGAAGATTAGTCGCGTCTAACATAATATACTCGAAGAATGCCCGAAGAACGTTGCAATGTGTTTGCACGTAATTATGAAGGAAAATACAAGCTTCGCGAACAGCGCGGCACGTTTTCACCGTAGAAACGTGCGCCCCTCTATTGTATTCAGCTTATCGCGACAGTGTTCTTACATGCTGCTCCGTTCTATTCACAAGCCCGAGGGAAAAGCAGTGAAAGACAGACTTCAGTTTCTACGAAACCGGCGGGACTTATCGCGACGTCCGCAGCGTTATCGACTTCTCGCCTGGCTTATTCTATCATTCGCAGTGGTTTGCACGAATAAAACGTGGTTACGCTTCCGCCAACACTGTCTGACTTCTTTCAAAATTCTTCTGCATAAAAACTAAATCAGATACCATTATACGAGCTGGCAGGTATATTTGCAAATGTATGCACGTTCGTCTGAGGTTAATAAAACCTCCCTATCGCAGCCAGCGAAAGAGGTTCGTAACTTGTGTACATTATAAGAAATGAAACGACAATTATAGTTATTACTAGCTTGTCATAGGCATGCCGTTGTAATTGCGTCGAAACGGCGATAAGAGCCCTGCAGACGTTGTAGCAACGAACGTGGCATGTTTGAAACGGTATCTCGGAACGTTAATGCAACTTTGTGACTGTGTACTAGATAGTTTTCCTCGGGGAAAACGCGCCTGTTTCCTATTATTTTCAGCTTATCGCGGGGTGCGCATTTGTTGCCGGCACGGACTTTGTGCGCCGTTTGACGTTCCGAGTAAATATTATCTTCTCGCGCACCCCCTAACCAAGGAAGCTACAGTCGAAACAGAAATCGTCGTGACCCTTGACGATCACGGCGATATTCAGGTTTTCAGAATACGTCCATTTTTTGCGTGTAGCGAGTATCGTGGAAGTTTTAAAAAGAATTTAATTACCGGAAATCAAATGAAAGAAGAATATTTAAACTCGACTAGAGGAACACTGAGATGTGTTTAACTGATGACTTTCTAAAAATAAAAATGATTATAGCACCACGATTATTCACAACAATCGGCCATTAAAAATCTTCAAACCAATAGGTCAACTTTCTACACAGGCGTTATCTGGTATATGCAATGCCAACGTTTGAGAAATTGCGTTTCACACGCAAAACGACAAGACACTGACGGGGAAGGGCCGCGTTCTAATTACTGAAAAATATCACGATCTTTTCGCCGAACGGGGTCGAGAAAATCAATTCCACGAATCGACGGATCTATTTTCTGCGTGCCATTTTCCCTGCGACGATAACGGGTTAACCCCGGGGATCGGAGCTTTCACGCCACATTGCGAACTGATTGACACAAAGAGATCGTCTGGTTTCCAGCCGATTATGCAACGTCTGTTTACGCCGCTCCGAGGCATCGACTACTCGTGTGCAATCCTATTCCGCGAGATGAAACGGGCGAGTACGAGCTGGTGATCTGCGCAATTTTTCTTCGATGACACGCGATCGACCTTGATGGCATTCCTGGAAAATCGTGCTTCTCTATCGTACGTTCTCCTCTGCCATAGGTCGTCTTGCCACGCGCAGCGATAGGTCTTTGTATTAATAATAGTTTGTTTTTGAACGGCAAGAGGCAGGAAAGATCGTTGAAATTGCTCGCAAGCATTATCCACTAGGATTTCCATCGAATCCACTCGTGAAAAGCAACTTGATTTCCTATCCGAAATAGTTCCACCGAGAACAATTCTACCCTTCGAAATATATGAACAAAAATATAATCCTCCGGTGCACCGAAAAAAGAAATTGTAACATTCAGCGTGCAAAGGAGAACGATTACCCAGCGCAATGCACATTTCCGACCCCTGTCACGAGGGAAAAAATGAAAACTGTGCGAGGCAACGTGGGCAAAAAAGAAAGGGACTTAAATGGCAATTTTCACGGGGCGCGAGTCGCATTTCTTGCACAGCCTTTGATCCACCGCGCAGCCAACAGATTTGTCCGCGCGCTATAACGACAATTAGAGGCGTTGCGAGCTTGTTACGCCACGGCACAGGAGATTATGCTAAATCTCGGGTTCTCGCTACTGGAGAAGACAATATCGCGAGCAACTTGTTCGCGTGCAACTTGCTCACGCCGCGTGTCGCGCTCTCGTTCCCGCCGCCATCGTTGCTCGTTACCTAAGCACTAACAAATGGCTCTTCCTTTCGGTCCAAGGCTGTTGCAGGCCGACAGCCGCGTTTACGCGGGGCGAAAGGGCAACTTCTTCCGGAAAAACTTCTGTTCCGAAGCGGACGGATTTTCACGGCGGTTGGCTACGTTTGATACGAGAGAGCGCGGAAATGTATGGTTGCTTTGAAAAGGAAGTTGCAATCGTACAACAATGTTTCCTTTGGGTCGATTTGTAATTAACCACGAGAGTACGTGCGCACTTGGTGGAAAATGAGTACGTCGGTGCTCTCTAATTGTAACCGCAGCAATGCAATCTTTGCGTTTACAACGAACTGATTAATCGGTATTGTTATTTTACTGGCAACATCAAGTCAGTGCGGCGAATAGAGATCTGGCGAGCAGCAGATAGTTAATCATTTGCCGGCTATTGCACGCTGCAACAGCTATCATTAGTTTGTCCGTATCGTTCTAGAATTTTCCGTTACGACAAACCCGATCGAATCGATCAGCTTGAAAAAGAAACGCCCGCACGAGGGAAGATCGTTTTTCGTCGATTTCTACCAATTTCTTCTCCAGATATTCTTCATGCGCAGGACAATACACGAATGACTCGAGAATTTAGTGCGAGTTCTTAACCAAAGCAAGGAGAACTTCGTCTGCAGAACAGCTTTGCTAGACGCCGAATCAATCACCAGTGAACAAGCAATTCACGAGCCCCCCGGCTTAATGCTTCCTGCGTTGTGCCTCGTGCAAGCGTACGCATTGCTTATCGTCGTCGACTTCCATCGAACTACTGCATCATGCAAATTGAGCAATTCCGTCCATGCTTTATACGCCGATTATTCGCAGCAAACTTCCGTCGACGTTCCGCAACGGCCGCTTCCAAGCCTACGCTTCGAGGGAACGAAGAAAAAAATGGTCCCCCCTCCTTCAGAAACAGCGAAACGGAAGCTACCGCAAACGTGCACGTTTGTAGCAATCGTCTGGTACGCTGGGAAATATTGCTGGAATGCTCGACGCTATTGATCTCCTAATCCTATTGATGGATAGCCGAATGATGGGCAATTTTTCGCGGATTATGTCATTGAGAGATTAATGAAGCGATAAGCAATTAGGGGGGGAGGGGGGGAAAGGACGAACATATGGGAGTATATTTGGGAAGAAATTGATTTATTTTTGCACGCTTCTTTACGGGTACCGTTCCGTGGCTAATGGGGCGGACAAATTGGGCGAACGGAGAGAACGGACGCGTTAAACATCCCAAACAGAAGATGTGCATACAAAACTCATCGGGTGTCCCGACAAACACTGCTCTCCTGTGCTCCGTGGGGAAACACAATGAAGGCACAACGAATCGCGCCGTTTTCCCCTACGCCCGTTTCCTGCTCCTCCCGATTTATAGCGTAGATTTATCTTCCGGCGTGATTTGCAACGATAATCTTCTGGATCAATAAGAATAAACTTTCCGTCGTGTACAGGGGCGTACATTTCGATTATCAAACGAAACAACGTGGACCGCGTTGTAAAAATGGGAAACGCTGGCCCGGCGGTGTTTTCCCGTCGTATTTTTTCTCGTTATCCTTAGAGGCTCCGTAATATTTGTAGTAACGCGTGCACGGTCGAGTAACAAAAAAACAAAATCTACACCGCGCAAAATAAGCCGCCCGTATTACCGGTGGCCTGCAATTCGTTACCTCTCGCAGCATAAATACGGTATAAAGTATCGTGCTGCGGCTTACTTGCAAAAAAGGACAAAAAAAAGACAGAACGGCCGGCCAGTTTCATTCCGTCTGGGGGAAGAAACGTTTTCGAGCACGAACACCGTGATTATGGGGAATTTCTTCTATAGGGGCAATCTAGTTTTAAATGCGGGGTACGAGGCTAATTAATTCTAACTCGTTTCGCGATTAAAAGAAACAAACAAACAAAAAAGCACATTGCAGTTAACGATGCCGTACTATTCACGTTGGAAAGATCCGCGAGCCTCGGAAATCTTGGGGAAAGAAACATCCTTCGTACCATTGAATTTCCGATGCAAATCGACTGCAATTGATAGCACAGGATGCTAAACGTAATCAGGTATCAATGCGAACCAAAATCAAGCGCGCCAGGAATTAATGCAGTTTTTCTCGAACCATGGCTTCCTGCGTTTAATTATTATACTTGTTAGTTTCCGTCGACAGCGTTACGTTCCTCGAGGAGTATCGAGAGATCGAAGTTACGTACTGGGATCGCGTGAAGGAAGCTGGCGGGGCAAACGGTGGAAAGATGTCGAGTATGACGAGCAACGAAGGAGGTGCACGGCGTTGGACTGATTAACGAGCCGGAAACCGGAAGTACCGAGTAGGAATCGCGTATAACGGATGATCCACGAACTTGTCCAAGCGGTTCAACTTCCGTTCGCAACGCAAGACCCTGCTCCCCTGCCCCCCTTCATTTTTCTCTCAGCTCTTCGACGCCTTCTTCAGACTACCTTCGTGCCACCGGAAACCGGAAGCCCGTGTATACGCATTCGCGATTACCGGCTTCACGTACGCTCGACTAAATTAATACTTGCGTGCTCCCGTGCTCTTCCCCGAGATCGGACGCATCAGCCATTTTCTTATCCTTCCTTTTTCTTAACATGCTCCGCTTTACGATCACGCATCCCCTTTACTTCTGATTCGCGCTTGTGGATAATTAGTCCAGCTGCCAGTTTCAATTATCGAGCAAGCTGAACGTGCTTGGGGAGTCCCGGGTATCATGGTGCACAGGAGGGGGTCAATTATTAACGCGACGGAAGTTATTATTTTGGCAAAATTATATCCCACGATGTTTGTGATTGTAATGTTACAGGGAAATCATTTATTTGATATTGCATCGTTATCGACCCCGATAACACACAAAATTTTGAAGAAAAATAATTAAGAATATTGAGACAGTGAATCGTGGTGTACATTAATGTTATTAATTGCGTAGATTTATACCAAGGCGCGTTTGTTGGACGGAGAATGTAGGTATAGGAGACGGTCTGAGAAGCATGAATGAGAAGATTGATGTATTGGGCTTAAACGCAGTCAGCGAGGGAGCAATTGAAGCAGGTAGCGAAGTGACAATAGAATAACAATGTCGACTTGGTATATTGCAAATAGCGATAATTATCTGTCAACAACGCAACTAATGTTTAGGTGATACGAATAAAGTATTGAAAATTGGTTGAAAAATGAGAAGCGTAGACAGGATGAAATCTATGCTTTACCGGAACGTAGCTTGTACCGAATTATTCTAATAACAATGACCACGGATTCAACATATTTTGGCAAACACGATCGATTCGACAAACCGATGCAAATTGAAACGAACCACCATGTATCGAGTGTCCATACCGTACTCGTTCTGCGCCATGAAAAAGCAGACGAATTACCACAGGAAAGCGGTCACGGAAAAACCAATATCATTAACAGAGGTCGAAATACGGTACACCGAAATATGTCGAATAAATGTTGCAACGTGGAACGTTCGATTGGCCTGTCCGGCATGTTCGAAATTATAGGAACGAGAGGAAAAGTTCAAACGGGATACAGGAGAACAGAGAAAGGCTCGATGCTGAGGGTCAATTAATTTCAATGCCTACTTGTGAATCCGGATCGACTCACCGGCCACGTATCATTTCACCAGAATCAATTAGAACTAGCATAGGTTTCAGCTCGATGAGCGCCCATCGTGCAGCAGTTGCAGAAATGAAGCTGGTACCGAAGTTAGGAGGATTTCTGGTCACGTACCAGCCTCGCAAAGGGCACCACTTCGAGAGCAAACTGACCTGCTCAAAAACAATACCGTCTACAACATAATCGTTCGAACGAACAAGCTGCAGCTCGACATGTTCCTTTGCAAAATAAAAACTGCCCCTCGTCGTTCATGAGAATCTCGATGCGCGAAATTAACAATCCTATCCGCGAACAATTCTATTACAAACAACCGCGTTTGAAACGATTTCTACGCTATTTCTGCCCTACGCGAATAATTTCGAAGTCCCTTCCAGCCAGATTGGAAATACCACAGTCAATACCCCCGGAACCCAATCGTATCAGTCACTCGGGCGGAAAGATTCACTTTCCAGCACCTTTCCTGGCCAGCGTTGCACACAGATTTCCTAAGCATTCCCGTCTAACAATGTTATTATTCCACCTAGTTTCTTATCCAGTGGGTCATCATCGTTCACCCCGTCTCTGCAGGCGAGTTCATTCCATTCATGTCACTCTCCATTATACCTCGCGCCTCTCTCTCCCTCCCTTTCTGTCCCTCTCTTTCCAACGCGATCCGTCGTTGCACTCCGACATTACACATCGGGAATTTCAACGCTCTACCTACTTCAATTTCCATTGAATCGAATTTCTTTCACGTACGTGGACGCGGCGAACGTCGTTGACGCGGTCGTAGAGCCGTGCGCGGGAAGTGCTCGACCGTTTGCTCGTGATTGTACGCGGCTTCGACGCTTTGAGCCAACGCAACGGCCAGCTCTCCCCTTATCTCGAACGACAACGCCTAATCGCGGTAGTCTGTACACGTTCGACGGTGCACACAGAGGGTAAACTTGTTTGCCATGTCGCAAGGTGCGCCTCTTGTTCCGCTGGTTGGACGCGGGCCAGTCTGACGTGCGTCTCTCTAGAGATGATTAACCTGATGCAGCGGCCAAACAGGCCATTTAATGATTGCCGTTGACAAGTTGCAGGTAGAGGCTACTAGATGATGGAGCTATAGTTGGTTGTTCTTGCAGAGGGTTGATTGGGCGCTATTGCTTGTTGCGCTAGGGTAACAGCCGTTGAAGCTGCAATTCGCCGGAGTGCTTTGTTTGATGTTAATTAAATAGAGGGAGCAGGGAGGCCGGGCCCGTATGAAACTCTTCATTGAGAGTAAATCGAAGTTTGATATTATGTGTACACGTATTCTGTAATTATTAAGAGCTTCCGCAGACGATACTGTTGTAGTTTCATAATTTATGTAAACAACCGTGGTACCAATGCCGTCGCGATTTGCTACCTGTTGTTCGGGACAAACATCATTTAAGCGCAATCACATAATTTGCACCGGTGGATTGTTTTTTCCCGCACGAGGGCATCGGGTCGTAGAAATTCGACGCACGGACCTATTAGCCGCAACGGGAAAGCCGTCGAGATTTCCTTGGGATGCGAAGTGGCGTGGAAGCTGGGCCAAAAAATGCTAATCAAGAAGCGAGACCCTGAGAAACTCGATTCAGAGTTGGTTTGCCAAACGGAGGGGCCAAATGAAACGACCGCAGACGACCGGTAACGAGATTCGTCCAAGTTCCACTTTGTTGGCCAGCGTCTACAAGAGGCTTGTTACCCACCGATGGTGTCACGTCTAATTCTTGTCTCTCGAAGGGTGCGTTTAAATACCAAGACAAATGCAGCTGGACGAAATGGTTCCATAGTTTGATTCACTTTTAAAAAAAAACCACATCTCTATAGATAATCCATATTTTCGTTTAAAACTGCCACTAAAATGTTACAAATATAACTGAAATATCATTTCAGTGCCCTGTAATTTATTCTCTTCACCCTTTCCATATGGGGTGTAAAAAGAAATCGGTCCCAGGTCGCAGTAAGATTTTCATAGGACAGTGTCTGACAAGCGCTGCATCATTCCACTTTCAGCTGATCGACGCCGCAGCGTTGCGCGGTCACGTGCCTGGCAAATGCCACGAAACATCCGTATTGTTTAATGAGGCCGAGATCAGGGCAAGAATTGGGGCACAACATGCGGTCGTCGCGTTTTAATACAGAACGAAGATCAATTGTTTCCTCTGCGAACGCGACGCGACCCGAAGCGTTTAGGGAGCCGCGTCCACCCGGTACTAACTCTTCCTTTTCTGACTCTGATACGCGACTGTGTCAGTCACCGCCACGTGCTACCATTATCACGGATGGTTCCCCCGAATTTGCATTTATCGCGTGTCACCAGAGTCACGCACTGTTAATACGTAAACACTTGCCCCTGTTCGCTATCTTTCTCCTTCGAATAGAGCACTCAATGATTCTTCCTCTTCGTCGGCCCCCTGTTTCGCCAAGGGCCTCCTCTCCTCCTTGGAATAAAAGCTCGGAATATTTATTAGGCGACCGGCCGTCGACATAAATCTAGCGATACGCAGGGAAAGAACGAGTCAGATCGGATGACAAGAAAACGGTGGGTATATACATAAGTATATGTACGTGACTCCTCCGCGAGTGGAAAGGTGTTGCACGTGTAGTATATTTCGCGCGGAACACGCGAGCTCGTTTATTTTTCGCAGTTGCGCCACTCGGGCGAAATGTACGCCCGGAATACGAGTAAACCGACCGGGTTACGGGCAAACAGTGCCAGAAGAAAGGAAAACTACGACACGCTGGTGTCTTTTTGCCCTATGCCAGGTCGCGTCTTTGAGGACCAACGAGGCGTCCCGCTTCAAGTTTTCTGGGCCGTGAAATTCGGCCTCTTTGCATTTTTCTCATTTCGAGTATCAAGAATATTAACTCCTTTGACTGGCGAATCGTCCAACGCCGTAGAGAGGTCGCGAAGGAATCATCAATGAATGTATGCGCTATAGAATATTATAAATTGTATTCATAACGGCGGTTCATCCATCCGCTTCTACCCTGTGCACACCCCGCTGAAAGGTCGCCTTTAACTGCTCCCACTAAACCGTGGGAACAATCGTTTTCGCCAAGGCGAACCAAGGCATCTGTCGTCAAAACCGGGCTCCGATTGAAAAACCGACGAGACAACGAGCAACGTGAACGATACTCGAGTTCAACGAGATTGCTTGACCCTAAGTGACGGCCACATGTTTCTGAATCGACCGACGCGGGAGTCAACGATCGCCGATCGAAATGAATGTTACTCGCAGGGGGTGCGATGGCGCCAGGAAACAGATAGAGACCAAAGCTGATAACATTAGTGCCAGGACGTGCTAGGCAGAACGACGCTTCTGTGTCTGCCTTTTCGCTCGTTCTCTCAAACCTGACCTCGCTACTCTTTCTCCCTCCTCCAACGGTTGCATGTGTATTGGACGGTTGCGATGCGTCCAGTCAAACCGAGTCGCGACACGAGCTAATGAATTGAGTGCTTGAGTGGCGTCCTAATCATGAAATCACGAGAAACATAACAACATCCTCCGTGGCACGCCGCGTGGCCCCTAAGTGACAACGATTTGCCTCGTGGCTCGCTGTTCACCATCTTCCACAGCTGCGACCTGGCCAGCCGCGCGACCTCCATTTTATCCGGCAAATTATTTCTGGAGGTCGCGAGAATTTTCTGCCCGCATCGTCCTCCAATGTTCAAGCGATCCACGTAGATGCTTTCAACTATTTAACTCCGTGGAACCGGGCGCCAAGGAAAACAAAGAAGCGTGGTAATTTTGACAATGTCTGGCGGGTTTCTTAGGTAACTTAGGGGACAGGGGTTGAAGGGAATAAAGTTTCCCGTGTCGTTTTCGTATTCCAGGGAAGGACGCAGGTTGTGTCGCAGTCAAAGTACAGCGGCCGATTTTAGCAGGCTTCGGACGCGACTCGTTCAAAGAAATTCAAATCGAGTTAAAATTAGCAAGGCAAAGCTACGTCTACTTGGATGGTCCCTTCTGATCCTCAATATTCTGCTCATAATATCGGTTTCCATTCGACGACCGCCTTGCTGATCGCGCTTTCTCACGAAACTTGTAGGGGAGGAAACGTGGAACCGTGAGGGCACGGTCAGATCAATGAAACGGTGTATGTATACATTTTTTTCGGTAATTTAGTGTAGCAATAAAGTGCATGTGTGACTTAAATAATTGATCAACTCTTTCCTAAAAAACGTCACAAATTTTCTCGATAGTAGGATTTTCTCTACAAACAAATATTATATAATATAGTAACAAATATTCCGTGCGTGGATTAATTGGCTGGCACGTTTGCAGATTAATTGGCGATTTCATTGAAACGTGTTTACGCGCAAGACGCTTGCTAATGGGATACCATTATCAAAGATATATGATTGGGGCCATCGCCCTTCCTGTACACCTTTCTACATAACTTCAAGCTGCTTTTGATCTCCACTTAATTTCTCCTGTATTGCTGTAGTTCACGATTGTTATTTGTTTTCGAAATACAAACGCACAACCACTATTCTCGGTTTATTAATGAAATTCCCCACCTTACGAGCAATATTCAAATTGACCAACAGAGAACACAGAAAGCAAAGGGTTACGAGTGCTTACCAAGAGCTTCCTCTCCCTATCCCTCTCTCTCTCATCCTCTCCCTCTTTCTCCCTCTATTCCTCTCTACGGAGAAATGTCTGTAACCAGCGGTGCGGATTAAAATTGATCAGAGCCAGATCGGGAGGGCCCTTTAGTAGCCGCGAGGAGGAACGAAATCAATTTTAATCATTGTAATGCGCGTGGGTTGGCCCGGTCATCAACATTATTGCGAAAAAATCGAAGGGTAATTAAACAGGCCCCTGTGGTTCGCGTGGACGAACGAAAAGTGGCTGACATCGAGGCTCGTCGTTAACTTTTCCAGCCGGAGCGTGGCATTATATAATTAACGGGGCTGGTCATTATACGAAAATTCATAAACAAATTGGTCGTGATCGGGGCTATCATTGAGCACTGGTCGATGCCCAAGTACTAAGAGCAAATTGCTGGTTACTCTCGTTAATTGAAGTCCCGCTTGTACAGTCCAGCACTATAAATAGGACCGTTTCGCCAGCAGTTTCGCGCGCAACGCGAGTTCTCTAACTGCCCTGTGTAAACCGACGTGCTCTGTAACGGTATATGCATTAGAGTGTGTACATGCAATTGGTGAGAACGTGAAGATGCCTCAATACGTACATACGCAGATGGGGAAAAACTCTGACGTCACTGGTAGCAGATTCGCGCGCTTCAATCGTCGCCGGTCGATGCTAATGGACTCTGTCAAAGGTATCGATAATTCGTTTTCTATCGTATACACGGCCGATTCTCTGTGTCCCTTTGTCATCGTCCATCTGCTCATCGACAGATATGAACGAACCACTCCTGAACGGGGACTCGATCACGCGATTCCATCTGGGAATCGTTTGCCAGGGGCAGCTGTGGGTGTAAAGGGCACCGTTGTTGATAACGTTGGAGAATTTTAGAGGCGGTTTTTCGGGGCGAATTTCGGAGCAGGTTCAGCGCTTGGGTATAGAGTTTTAAAAGGGGAACGAAGTGGTGGGAAACACTGCGCCAGATTGAATTTGATAGAATCGTCGAGAAGATCGTATTGTCCCTAAGTTAAGTGAATGATTTCACTCCTCGGTAAACAATTCTGTGGAATTCTATGCGTGCTAAAATAATCATCTTTTACTCCACTTCTTCAAAAGTTGATCAGCCGCATCGATATTTCGTTCGTGAATTTCTATTCAATTTTCCCACCGTTCACCTGCATATAATATCGATTAAATTTCGCACCCTCCCGATTCCTAATTTCCGAATCGCGGACCAACATTGGACGCGCTCCAATCCGTCGAAAATCGCTCGACACGCGCGTCAACTGTCCCCATAAAAATTCAAAGCCCAATCTCCGCGACGAGTCGATGGAAAAGTCGGGGCCGATCGACGCGGGGACGAAATGCGAATATTTCAGAAAGAGTGACCGCGACATTTCGCAACAACGAAAGTGTGCGCCTTGTATGCATCTTGTATCCGCATCGCGGGGTTGACGGATCGATCGTCCTTGCCCCTCAGGGCTGTCCCCTGGGGATGGATTGAAGTAGAATTAATAGCGAGCGTCTGGCATGCTAGTTGAGCGGGTAGATGCAATGGTTACGTGGAGTGCGTTCTACAGCTTGGTGATTTTCGTCTCATTACGTCAAAGTTTACCTGTTTGAAGGAATAGAATTTCGATTTAAAAAATGTCAATTATAGTGTTCACGTGAGTTCGATACAAAGTAAACCGAAAAATGAAAATTACACGGGGGCACAGTGATGGAAGAATCCAACTAACGTTTCTCAGAAGAAACTCTACGGGGTTCAATGTATATTAACATTCCGTAACCAGTACAGCCTGACTGGTATTCCTGATTTCTCGATATCTGTCGTTTCCCGGGAAATGAGAAATAAGCAATTATAAAATTTCTTATGAATTTCACGAGGACGAAATTGCTTAGAGGCACCAGACAATATTTCGTAAATACTGTGCCACATGGATCTTCTCTACAGTATAATCGTTCATCTGCGAATCGGTATATTTTACACGCAGATGAACTTATTCGCAACCCGTGTACAGAAAACGGCTGGCAATGGGTACCTGTTCACGGTATTACCCTTTCGCCTGCCCAGGAAACTCGCTTTCCGCTAAAGAAATAACGAGTACAGGTAAATTATACAGAGTATTCTAAAGGTACTACGGGGTTCGGGAAATTTAGAACGCGGTAGAAGGATAAATCAACCAGGGCCAAGCTCGATTGCGAGAAATGCACCCTTCTTCTAAATAAAGTGTCACGGTAGAAATGAAGCAGGACGGATTATACTGTGCCATGAATTTTCGTACAGTAATGAAAAACGCGGCGCGTTTACCACACGTGGCAGACTACTTCCTCTTTTACGGCACTGTGCACCCGTTTCTTTTTGCAATGCGTTTTCTTGCTCACGTGGACACAGCACGTCTCGCGTATCAGACATGCTCGCGATTACGTTGTCAGTTAATATTCATTGCGTTCGTTTTGCAATTGCATCGGAACCCTTGAAAATCTTCTTACGACGTGCTTACTAGACCATTTCAAACTGTTCTAATAATGGTTCGATCTATCGTGGTAATCGAATATACTCGTTCGGCGAACTACATTGTTCCCGAAACTTGCCAAACAATTAGCGTTTGAAAATCGTTAGACAACGAGGCTGCCCGTCAGCACGAAATTTCGTTGGTTGATACGAGTTAGAAATTTCTGTCGCGCCGTTTGATCGTTCAATATTGTACTTTTCGGCGGTATTTGACCACGGTGGCTTTGCAATACAAACATTTGTTCTGCATCTGACGGAAGTCTGAATTATTCTAAGCTATTTGTCGTCGCGGCAGGGGGAGGATAGGTCGATATACCCTCGCTCCTATCTCTCCCCCGTCTTCTCCACTTCTGCTATAATCTGGACGACCCTAATAACCATACTTTACGCCAAGTTTCTGTGTATTAGCATGTTTAACGAGCACTCGACGCTGCGTTGTTCCGCCAAACGGAAAAACATTAATGGCTGCTTGCTCGTACACCGTAGATTCACTTCCACCGAGGCCGAGTGCGTGCATGTATTCAAAAATTGTGCGACAAATTGGATGACAAACCTGCCAAAGAAATCCCTTCGAAAAATATTCTTCCACTCATCACCGCGGTCTCGACGCTCTCTACATATTTTAAAATTTATTTATTCGTCGGAATTGAGTGGGCAACTTGAAGTTCGAAAGAAAAAACCTTGGACGGAGTACCGTGCTGCACCTAAGCCTCGCGATAACTAGAACGTCTGAACGCGAAACTTTTCAACGGCAGAATCGACGATTTAGCCATCGCAACACCGGTGACCGAATGCTACAGATATCGCCACTTTAAGTGCCAATGCCCCCGCGGCACGGCGAGGAAAACCGATAGCAGCGACGATTCCACGATCGAGTTTCAACAATTACACGTAGCAACTTTCCACAAGCGTGTTTCATACGGCCCTAATAATGGCCATTAAAGCGACGTATCGCGCGAACCTTCTCGCGGGTCGGCGTGGAACACGATGGTCGGGGGTGCAATAATTGCGCGAGCAAGCCGCGAAATTAGATTACGCCGTGCCAGCAGGAAATCACGACGCGTATTAATAGCGGCGATGAAATAAAGAAAGCCACTCGCGGCAGAACCATTTTCATGCATTATGCGCCCCGGCTACGATGCATTATTATACATTATGACGCATTACGACGCGTTACGCCGCGGTTATGTCAACCAAGTTCGCCGCAAGTCTTGCCATGAATTATGTATGCCAGACTCTCTCCCTCTATCTCTATCTCTCCCCCTGGCTCCCTCTTGCGCGCACGTCCTCGATCGGAAAAGAATTGGGACAAACTCGGCCGAAATTTCCGTCCGTCCTGAAATTAGCGAACGTTTTTCTTTGTTCCCGCCGCAACGGGATGCGTTTAGCGGGGCTCTCAATTCGGGTTTATAGCCTTTTAGTCGGGCAAAGAAGATTTCTTTAATTGGTTTTTTATGCAGTGTCGGTGAAGTTTCGAGTTCCACGGTCGTCTACGCGACCACGCCCGTGGCGGTGTTCCCGGCGACCCCATTCCTATTCTACATTTATGGAGTCTGTTTATGCAAAGTCAAGTATCATTCTACGGGTCTCCGCCGCAGGCTTGCATTACGAATCGGAGGTTGAATCACGGTGTGCACTTAGTCGCCGAAAGGGAATACCCGATGAAAAGTTAAGCAAATACGTCTACGGCAGACACGCGCCGGTTGCGCGTAGAACCATCTTGGCGATGTAAGAAAACGAAACGGAAGTGTACGATGCCGCGTTCGAAAACACCTTTACAATGCTCAAATCTGTGCACTCTTTTGTCGGATGCTTTGAAAAGCGCAATCGTCGCGCGTATATGTAATACGTTTACGTTGAACGATCGTTGCCGTACTATTATCTGCATCGATTAAAGATAAAAGTTGAAGATATCTGGAGGGTAGGGTAGGTATAGTTTCAACCGGAAGCTAGAAAACCGTAGAAACTGCACAGACAAGCGCGGACTTAGCCATGCATGTATACAGGAAAAGGGGGACAAGATTGAGAGTACAAAGTGGAGGCAAAAGGAAGTCAGTGGCTTCCCTCCGGAAACGGCGTCTGAAGACTGACTTTGGCGCGTAGACCTCGCGTGCCTATCCTCGAGGTAACGTCCAAAGACGGACGCGCTGGCCGTTTTCAGTTTCACTTCTTTATTTCGCAAGAAACGGCCAGATCACTCCGTCTCTCTCGGACGGCGCTACGAATCGCGTTATGGTGTCTGATGTTATTTACAAGCTCGGCGAACCGCGCCCCGGCGCAATTAAACCAGCCGTTCTTTTACCCCGAAGAAATTACGCGCGCCGCTAACCTCGATGGCATCGACGCTAAATTGAACAACGTTCCGGATCAGGGATTCACGGGTGATGCCTTTTTTCAGGCGTCGCCCACTTTACGACCAGAACGAACGTGTCCCGACACTCATTGCTGGAAACGTTGCTCAAAACGGCGAGAAACAGCGGGAGACGCGGTCACGAGGCAACTCCTGCTGCTAGATTGCCGTGATCTCAGGTGTAGCATCGAGTCGCAGGTGGAGCATGGGTGTTTCGCTTTAGATTAAGGGGGCGATGAAATTATTACAGTTCCCGGAATGAAATTGGCGAACGTGCTCGTGAACTCCTCGAAGGGAACTCGGTTGATCGATGTTTGTTATTTATTATTTTGTTTACGGTTGAGTATCGTTTAATTTTCGAGGAAATGTACTGGTCTTGTTTACATTACTGTCGAAGCACACTGTCCGGTACAGCAAAGAGCAGAAAAAAAACGGCGAACAGCAACGAATGGACTCGGGAAACAGCCGTAAACATTGGACGGGACAGGGCGCGGGAGGGGGTAACGAGTGACGCGGCGAACGGCACGGCAATTAATTAATAATTTACAGGTAATTGCGACAATTGTCGGGAATTAATGGAAATGTTGGTGCGCTCGTCCCGCGAAGATAATATGGTCATGGCGGTGCGGTCACCGTGTCACGTCACGGGACTTCGACGTGGCGCGGCGGCCCGTCACGCTCCGCGGGAGGATCGTTATATTAATTTAGGGCTAACGCTCATTAAAACTTAACGATAGCGCTCGTTATCCTTGCCCGATAACGACGCAGGCACCGATTATTATTCACCGATTACGTCGTACAGTGTTTTGTTTCGCCTTCGTTACCGTGGCCCAAAGGGGAGCAATTATTACGGGTCTCCGATCTTTTCCCGACCACGGTGTTGCCCTTTTTTAATTCGCCCCGATACTCGTCCCGACCGTTGGTCTACAGGTGCATCTACTGTGGCCAAGACCTTGAGCGAAAAAAAAACGGGGGGAGAAATGTGAACGGAATAGGGATTGCGACGATAATGCACGTTCAAGGTGTAACACGAAGAGCACCGGTAGAAGTGGAATCATCGCACGCAAGGATACACGCTTGGAGGATACTTAACTCCTTTCTTCGAGGAGGACATCGCGATAAAAAGAGGCCGAAAAATCTCTGTGGAACGACAACAAACAATTCGGCGAATGAAAACGACGAATGGCTCCATTATTCGAAAGTAGAGTGGAAGAGAGGAGGAAGGACTCGCTGGAAAGTTCCCCAGGATTTCGCGAGAGTACGACTCGCTTCAGAGATTATCACGTCCTCTTTCACCCCTTCCCCGCACACTCCGTCCCCCTTCTGCTCCTTCAACTCTCATCCCTTAGCGCACAGCTCATCTTGCATTCTACGAGGATTAAGGCTGACGGCATTCCCGGGTTTAATAAGTGTCGCCCGAATGACGTGAATTAGTCCAATATGTCTGAAGCTCCCGGTAGCAACAATTCAGGCCTGCTGCATCGCGTAATTAAAATTACTCCGCGCGTCATACTTTATGTCAGGCCCGTGCTGGCTTCTGGAAGGGGCGGGGGATGAACAGGTTGTCGTGTCGTCCTTGCAGTAATTTGAAGGCCCCGGGGGGTGGCAAAAACGTTGTCGCCGAACAACCTTCCCGACAGAAGATGTACTTGCCCAAACGCGAGAAAGAGGCCGGGAAGGATAGCAAGCTCCTGCATCGTGAGAAGCTGTGAGATTGGCAACGAAGCCTATTGATATTTGTTTCACATGGAATTATGTATCCTACTAATATAAAGAAAATAACCGCAGCTATTTTACAATGGGGGGAAACGTTGTTTTACCTGTGGGTAAAACTTGAAGAAGTCCAATGTACTGTAACACTTTAGCATCGAAAATATATCCATTCGGTTCCCCTTACTACGTTCAATATTATTAAATAGAACTCGAGCTGTGCACTGTATCTCTGAAATCATTACCATTCACTCTGAACTCCGAGAGAGGGAGTAAGAAAACAAATGGTCGTAGTATCGATTCGTCAAACCGATCGACAGGGCTGCATCCCCGCGGGATACCGACACTTCTGAGGGCTGGCCTCGTTTCGGCATCGGTGCGCTGGTAATTGCATTCACCAGTCGGCCCCGAACGTGCGCGAGTCCTCGACGAGATCGAGCGCAGTCGGATATTTAATATAAATCGGCCAAACGACGATATTGCGGAAGAGGAAAGACGGGGGCTGCGTCGCATTCCCGTGCTGCGGATGCAATCTCGGCGCATCAACGAGGAAAAGTGGGTCGTCGCGGAAGGTATTTTTACGTGGGTGAGTTTTAAGCACTCCTGTCGGCGGCGAACCTGATACTCGAACGATGGTAGTCGGCAGTTGGAACGGAAGCTCCTCGTCACTCGCTACGGAAGCTTACGTGGAGGCTCCTTTTTTCTCTTTTTCCTGGCAGGTACGCTTATGTTTCTATATACGTCATTACTTTTTGCCCCATTAACCCCTTTCACATCGCTGAGAATTTTTTTTAGAGTGTCTTCGATGAAAAACGCTTGCGAGATAATTGTGCGACAGATGTGTTTAACTTTATTTTAATCCCCGCACTACGATGTCTAGAAATATTGATGAATAATCCACTTCTTACTCGAATGCATAGTATTATCGAAATAATAACAATGTCGAAGTAGATTGTAACTGATTGTCCAGGTAACAAGAACAGACTGTATAACCTACACTAATTTACACTTAAAAAACCTAAGCTTTGTCCCCCTTCATGCATATAGATACTCTTAAACAAATTTAGAGTTCGCAGTCGCGAAATTTTGCGCAGTTCGCAGACCTCTCTAAGGGAACATTGTTTGTTTCGTACCTTGGCCGAAGAATCCTCCACCGCCTCGCATGCCTCCAGCTGAAACAGAAAGCAGAACAAAGACACGGATTATTAATTGGTGCCGCCTCGCAGGGGAGCATGCGTTAAATTTAGTGACACCCGACGCGTTGAAATCCGGTTACGAAAACTTTCCGTGGCGTTCAGCTGGTTTTTTTTTTACGCGATCATCCATTTCATTTCCGACCGTTAAAAGGGACGTCGCTTGGAAACGTTAAACAGGCGATCGACCCCCACGAGAACAGAAGCGGCACGTTCACGGGTAAATAGTTGCGCGATCGCGTGACGATAACTTGAATGTCAAAAACGGACAGGCACGTGCCTTTTGCTACGCAGAACACTGGCGAAACGCGAGGTCGATACCTCATCGTTGCTGATACATCGCCATTGGTTATGTAAATCTGGCGGAAAAAGAAGACGGGTAGCTAAACGGTCATCGCAGCAGTGCACTCTTCTAGAATAGTTCAAATTCCGCACAAATTGGCGTAACTTGATGGAAATTCAATATCGGTCGGGGTATTGTTTGTCTGTTCAGCCACGGTAGCAAATGTGTGAGTGAATAATTTAAATAGCCGCTTAAATGCGGAGGAACAATATTCGATTGCGTTTTCAATGGCTGGATGCACGTGTGCACGTATGAATTGGAAGTTTAAAATAACCCTACAAAGAATCGGAAACGGATGACTAAGCGAAACGACAGTGACAAATGTGTATGCATGGCACGATGGCGAACGTGTGTATATAAATTCGGTTACCAGTCATCGAAGGTGTGAACACGATATTGCAAAGGAATATTCTACCCCATATCGTAGAATTACTAACTGATAACGACACTCGTGCCCTTAACGTTAATGTCCTACATATATTTACGTCTACCCCCAATAGTCAATAAATGGAGGGTTCAGAAGCCAATCAGTGTAAATTCATTAGCATTCAAACCTAGATACATAAGATTTTTACAAATTATTTGGAGAAAATGTCAATGTTACGTATGAAAATCGTGACTTAATTGATTTAGCAACTGAAAGTTTTAACAGGTTTTCGAAAACTGTTTGGCAGTTTGGCTTCTGAGCAATCTAAATATCTAACAGTAAGAAAAACAATAACGTTAACTAAAGAAACACCTTGCACTCGTTTATAATTATACTAACTACGTATTGCGCGTTAAAGTAATTCGACGCGAACGAATCAAGGATCGTTCCTGTCGTCATGCCGCGCTCTGAAACAGAGCAATTTCCCCCCGAACGACGAATTTCTCCGTAGAGATGAGAATCCAAAAGCTGACTTCTCCGCCTCGCAGGAATAGCACAGCAAAACGAGCGTGGCGTAGTATTTCCAAGCGGCGAAAGAATTTGATGAGCGTGAATTCTCTCGTCGCCGTGGTCACGTGCAAATGCCGGAAAGAATGCTTCCCCCTTTCGTTCTTTCCTCTCGCCGGGCCTTTTTCCACGTCCGCTGCACGCTTGTTCGGCGCCAGCCTGCAACAGCTCTGGCCGTTGGCGCATGGCGGTGCTAATGAACTTGTTACTCGCGTTTTGCGCGAAACACGTGCCGTTTCGAGGTGCGCCGAAACCGCGTGCGGAACAGCACCGCGGAATCGCGATGCTCGGCAGGAAATTTGATGCCCCCATACGCAAACGTGAACGGGGAAAGAACATATGATAGTTGGATGGAGATCAGTTTGTTAATAACCATGTTGTTGTCGATTTTACGCGTGGAACGTTGATAATAAGCGTGAAAACGATTTAAACGCGTCTTGTTCGGGAATTTGGTAGCAGCGAAAAATTATGCAAATGCTTGCACCTTGAGGCCCTGAATTGTGCTGAAGTTTTTTTCATTTCTTCGTTTTGCCGAGCCAGACGTATTCTAATTACAAATATTTTTGCGAACGTTCAATCGTAAATCGCTGCATGACAGAAAACTTTAAAGAAGCAATACGTGCAAGTGCAATCCGGGTTGTAAATTCATGGCAGCGTTTTAATATAAGTAAGTGGTATACTGCAGAGTACCGTCAGGCAATAAAGGGTTGAAAGGGAACGGAGGTGTCCGACACGAATGAATTTATACGGTTGAATAGTATTAAGGGTGCTCGGAGAACGATTGATAAAAGGATTTATCTATGAGATCAAAGATATGTTTTGTCGATTCGCCGTATTGTTCGCGTTGCACGGAAAATTGAAAAGGAAATCATCGTCTAGCTATTGCACTCCACGGGATGTTTGACAATCTTGAGATTAGCATTAAATTGCATGAGCTTGCACTTCCACGAGTGGGGTATCCGCGTAAGTATGGCACGGCTGTTCGCAACTGAAAGGATAAAACCTTTAATAAAATGTCTAAAGCAGCCTTGAAGGTCCATAGCTCCAAGATTACGATGACAAATACGCGCAACACCAAGGGAAACGTGTACACGTCTTCACATAATTTCCCGGATCCTTGGAAAAATGATTCCCATCTCTCCCAGTGAAAGAGCCCTCCCTTTTGGATCCTTAAGTTGGCCAATTTTTTCCCGCTGTAAGCCACCTCAGTCTTCGTATAATGGAGAGTACTGGCGAATATGATGCAACCTCGAGAAACGTATTGTTATCACCCTCAGCGGAATGCTGATATTAATTGGGTCACGGAGAAGTGGGAAATTATCTTGCGAAGAAGCAGGTTATTGCAAGAAGGCAGATACTGCGACTGTAATAATAGGAACTGTAATATTCTAGCCTTTCGGTCAGATTGCATATTCTTCTTGTCGCCGCGCAATGAATTCAACGAAAAGATTCCCTATGCTAAATGATACAAACGTACCGACGGACTTACATTTGTTTCAAACTAGCGGAAAAGGGAAAAAATTCATTCACGTAGCGTATAGAGATGTTCAAGTAGCAAGGAACAAGTGCATCTCAAAAGTGAATAAATTAACGAATCGTTAAACATCCGACAAACACGCAACGTTTACATTTAAAAGGAAGCCTTACGCCTAACAGTGACTTCTGCGAAACACGTTTACTTTCCCTTCCAGAAAAAAAGAAACGACCTCGATCATCACAAGAGCACGTCAAAAGGAGGAGGAACCAAGAAGGAAAAGAGAGAAAGAAGGAAAAGACGTTTCATTCGATGGATCCACGTATCCGTGACGAGCGCAACGAGCAACGCAACAACGCAACGGCCAGATCGCAGACAATCTCGGTTAATTTGACGCGGAGGATGCTTAAAAAGGTCGGCACTCGAAATCGGTCGACGGATCTCCGCCTACCTTCTTCCCCCACCCCGTTTTTTTTAAATTAATGAAAGCACTGACGTGCACGAATCAAAGGGGCCGCGTTTAAAGCTGAAACGCTTGTGTCAAGACGTTAATTTCGATCCGTATCTCGGTGCAACACTTACATTATTACAATTTGGACGCAAATGCCCGGCTGAAAAGGGTTGGGCCGCGAGGGGAATTCGTTATTTAATCGTCGGTTCCGCGACGCGCTCGTCGTGTACATCGTTCCACTGGTTACCCTTTGAATAGTCATGCAAAAAACAGGCAGAAACTCGAAATTTTCACGATAAGGATAAAACCGTGACGGGGCGATATCGCTAATTAAATTGCCGTGAGTCCTTGACGGGCGCCGGTTTGTTGACGACGGGTCTGTCGTTAAACAGTAAATTACCTGTAAACGTGTAATCGACGTGGCGAGGAGGGAGAAGGCGCGGGTCTCCTGCTGAACGTGAAATCGCTCGAAATTGTCGGGAAATCGGGGCAAAACGCCGGGGCACTTTGTTCGCGTTCCTCGCGATTATCGTGATCGCCGGATGTGGACAGCTACAAGGAAAAAAGTAATCGTCGATGGAGTCTGATTTGATGGCAAAAAAAAAAAAAAAAACGGGGGCAAAGAGTAAGCACCCCTCTGTGAACTGTAAACGTAAATCGCATTCCCGCATTACGAATATATTCCTCCTTTCCCCCGCTCATCGTATCAAGCCCCTTGCACAACATTTCTAATATTGAACGTACTTGAAGTATGTTACACATTATTCATGGTGCCCAGAGTATCCCAAGCATCGAGAAGGCCGCGCAACAATATCGAAATTATCTGGAATCAGTCATTGTCCTGGTGGCGACGCGCTTCCGACGGCGACGCAGTTCTTCGCAGGGTCGCGTGGCCGCATGCTAATGAACTCCATGTGAGTCACGTTCAAAAGCACAATAGAGTGAATCGCACGAGGACACGACTGAACAGAGAATCCTGACTCGAAGCGGCGAGTTTGCAAATTGCCGAGCATTTCGATGTGACCGCCGCCGCCAACGCAACGGGGGCACGTGTATGGTTTTCCTTTTCTCTCTTACTCTTTAAACGCGGTACACATTTTCTAGGCCGTGTTTACCGGAGATCGTCGTTACCTGATACGTCGCTGGGCACGCGTACCTCGTCGATCACCGTCGCGACACCGAGCGTTTCGCGATCTTGCAAAATCAAGTCGGTCGGCCGGATTGATGTGCTAGATCGGAGGTAATTTGCGAACCAAAACATTTATTGCTTCAAGGTACAATTTGTACGTAGCTCGTCCCAGTCCCGATCTACGTTACTTCGTGATACGTAGTAATTAGATGATGACTATTAATACTATCGTTGTTTTCGCTGTGCTAGATTAATATTCGATATAAAATTGCAATAATGAAGAAAAGCTGTCCATTCACTATTATAGGGACTCCATCTTGAGAGACACATACCGCAACAATTTATTATCAAAATTCATAGGGGAACACACTAAATCAATTATTAAAGTGTTCATTAAAATCCGCCCCTTGCCATTCGTTTACCAACTTCCACAGCAAGCTATCGCGCAATAAATAATAGAATCGTCTACCTGCTCCCAGACCACAACTCCGCAACGAAATCAACCTCTCCAACCCCTGCGTGCGATTCTTTTCTTCCCTCCTTTTTCTATTACCATCAAAGGTAACCAGGGAGCGAAGGACGCGAACGACGGTAGAAGGGGACGACCGAATGGTGGGCAGGAAAAATAATCACTCGATCGAGTCGAATTAAAGAGAATAGCCGGAACGGGCATCGATCTTGGTTCGGTTAGCAGCCGTGGCCAGCCGATGGTAATTAATCAGGTGCGCGCGCGAGCGCGCGCACGTTGCACACCGGTAATTAGAGGTACCGATCGACGGGCAATTAATACGCCTCTTAACCGCGATCGGCGATCGATCATCGAAATGTTATTCGCCGCCGCGTGCGGTCACAGGGGAAGAGTGCTGCATACCGGTGTAACGGTATCGAATTAACGCGAATTAAGCCGAACAACGAGGTGTCCCTCCTCGAAGAAGCGAGCCATCGAGTCATTTTCTCGCCAGTGATTTATCGGCGGCGTACAACGGGCCAGCAATAATTTCGCGGTAATATCGCGGTGATCCATGGCCGGGACGTGAGGCTTCGAGCGACGAGGAGCATCTTCTCTCGGTGTGCACTGCCCAGTTCGAATGTGTGAGAAGGAAATTGAATATCTTGCCGACGAATGTGCCAAGTGTTTATGGCTGCGGGGATGCACGGTTGGTGGTTCGCTGCCTGCAATTCGTTTTCAAGTCGGAGGGTAATAGTTTGGTGACAGTATGTAATTGTGATTTCGCGCGAGGTTAAAGTTTCGATGTCCACTACCGGCGCGCAATCTAACGGGAAATTGCAACGGATTTGCAATGCCGTGCAAAGTTTAATTTCAAATTGCACGAAGAAACGAGGGGTTGCTTATTGTAATTGCATAGGGTGGCAGCATCGAAGAGACAGATTCACAAAGTGGATAGAACGGCTACCTTTCCTATGGGAGACGGCGACATTTTTCGTACGCGCCTCTCGAATAATTAACTTCCTCGTGTAAATTACATTTGCTCTTCCACTTCGCTAGAAGTGATTGGGCAACTCGTTTCTCTGAATATACATATTGCATCCCCTTTTATATCATAAAATTCACCTGCCATTCAACCCAAAACTTCTGGAACATTCCCCCCACTCAAAAGTAAATTATGTACGTAAAACTCATTTAACCTAGCAGTGGCTTCGCCGGTTCTTATCCGGTAAAGTGTTCCGGCATTAACTAAGAACAGTCCCCTCTCGCGACAGGGCGGACGATTAAACGATCTAAAATTCCATCGCGGTAATCGCCGTAGAAAATTCACAGGTGGCCCGGCACGAGCCATCGAGGGTGGAGCTACGGCGATTTCGGCCCAGGGGAAGGGTGCATCTGGCCGGCGTTAATGCGACAATTTTAAAGCAAAACGAGGCGCGATACAATCGAAACGAAATCCCAGAACGCGCTTGGAACAAGCTGGCCCGCTCCGACAATCTCATACACGAGGAGAAAATCATCGTGTCATCGTGGCACCTCGTATTTTCCGGACACCTCCTCGCCACCTCGCGCTGCCGCGTTCCACAGGAATAATTAATTTCAATCTTAGAATGCCCGTCGGGGACGGACAGAAACTCTTGTCCCCGTAGCTAGCTCGCGCAGCTCTGCGAGCGTTAACCACAGTCACTTCTGACAGATAGGGTAAAGGGGTGGCGGAAGGGGTGCGAGGAGTTTCTTGACTCCAAAAACTCGATTGCCCGGCGATTTCGCCTTTTTTGACCGATTCATTTTTCACGTTCGCTATATTTCTTTTCTTTCTCTCGCGTTTTTTTCCTTTTTACTGCCGTTTCGACCCGCTGGAAATTTGACGGACGCTCACGGAATTATAGGGAGCGTAATCGCCAGCAGGGAGAAGTTGCGACGCTGTGCTAAGTGAATACTTAACGCGGCCCGCTTTTACTGCGATTAATTCGGGCAAATTCACTTTTGGACTGCCGACAACGGATCTGGAGGCGAGTTTACGACGGCTAATGAAGCCCAGGCCGCTCTTTCGTGTCCCCTTACTTTCCATCGAGCAGCGTCTGTGCTTTAGCGGTGTCTGCGTCAAGTCCACGTGGTGTCAAATTTAAAGAACGACAGATCATCTTATATCGAGTGTATCCAAAGTGTAATTGTCTATTAATTTCTCTGTGCAATTGAATAAATAACCAGATAAATTAATCTTACGATATTGCAAACATCGAGGACAAGCATTTTGATGAACACTAAAAACAATCATTCAAATAAACAGTTTCGCCTTCCGACTTACACTCGCCTCGCAGGATCGACAAAAATGAAACATACGTCGCTCTTCGATTCTCTGCAGGATGGAGCGAGCAAATAATAAATTCCACGGCCACTGCAAAATCCCGTTCCATTGTATTTGCCCCTTCTTCCTGTCCCCTTTGCAGAAAAGTCGCCTGGACATCGGCGCCCAGTTGTTTTTGGAAAAAAGTACCGGAAGCTGCCGTTGACCGCGCAAATGGAAGCGTCGAAACATCTTTATCGCGCCTTCCTTTTATTCCCTCTGCCCCTTTCCCTCCGCGCTCTTCTCGTTTCTCGCTCCTCCTGCCGCGTCCTTTCGCCTCTTTCTCTCCCTCTCTCGCTGTGACGTCTGGTTTGCTCGCGCATAACGCGCGAGCGAATTCTTTTGGCCGCGAGTTCAAAAACCTCGGCGCGCGTGCGTCTTCCTCCGGAATGGCCGCACTTTGCCAATTACGGGGAAGCGAGAGGACCCGTTGCTGCTATTGCCGCCGCGGAACGCCGTCCTTACGGCAAATTTCGCGAGATAAATTCACGGCGACGAGAACGCACGAAAACGCCCCGCGATTTACCTACCGTACGTGGACCAGGTGCCCGCGAGGAATTCGAGACGCACGCGGATACTCAATGGTATCGATTCAATGGATCAGTGTCCGTTTCCTGTCCGAGCAGAGCAGCTACGATCTCTGAATCGGGACAGTGGTTGCAGTGCACCTAGTTGGGCAGATTTTGGATCGTGAAGGTTTGTCCTAATCGTTATCGCTAGTGAGAAACGGTCCCTTCTTGATCCAGCCGTCGCGATTCACGATAAATTCTGCTGCAAGTGATGAAAGAAAAAGACCGCGGTGTGTCGAATAAATCATAAAAGGCCAAAGGGGCGAATCAATTTTCTTATCATACAATTCTCTAATTTAGTTGCGCAAGGAGAGATTGATTTTCGCCGGGGGACGCTGAGAAATTACACCGCCATTCGGTGTAATCTCTCTCGATCGTAGGGGATATTAAAAGAAATTCGTCTGAAGGTGCATGCCGGTCGACTCGTTCCGAGTTATCAATCACGTCTAAATCCGTGGCATAAGATATCCGGAGGCTCCAATATAAAACGCACCATCTGATTTCACGGCGATCCGTTATCTCCAGTTATTCTTGAACCGGCATCACGTGCGCTGACGATATTTCTATCCGACCTATAATGCCGATCGGTATATTTCGTTGAAAAGGACGCGAGATCGAGCGTGTCGCGGCAACGTGCGTCAATCAATGGAACCGAAATAAAACCGTAATGCCCACCATCGGCCAGTCTCTGACGTTGAAGGGCCGATTGATAGAGACGCTGAATTATTTATTGGGTATATCGTGTCCTCCTGGGAATTATCACGTCCTCCGCTGTGCTGAATTATTACGCTGCACGGATCGATCTTGCGAATGCATCGTGTAAGTTTCTAATTCGATCCATTTACGATACCTGCGAGATCGTCGTGATTATTATACGGGAGGAGATATAAATAACTTGGAAACCTCTGGAAGCGACAAATTGTTATAGTAATTAAATAATAAACGACATGGATACAGAAATCTAATAATGATATGAAATGATCTATCACAATTGGAAATGAGATAAATCAGAAAATCGAAATACATATTGAATTGATACGAAGGCAAATCAATCGAAGTAAGCACGGATAGTGACAGGATAGAAAAAGGAGTACATATATACGAAAGGTCTATCTATGCAGAGCAGTTTTCATCTTATCGCTCGAGGAAAGAAAACAGCGGGGGCGATTGAATTCATAGTTCGCCGTGTGAGTACGAGCGACGTCTGACAGGTAGATTTATTGGATCATTAGGACGGCGCTAGGTGTTAAGAGTGTGTCGGGCAGTTTCGCGATTCCCCGGGAAACGTACAATTAGCGAAAGACCGCGAGCCCTTTTCGCTGAAGATTTATGAATCACTGCCGATCGCCTTCCGCGGCCGGTGGCTCTTGCTAGTTAACGATCATCGGCGCAGCGTGGACGTAAATAATTGTTTCTCGAACGCCGCCGTGTGCATCTTAACGTACCGTTCGAGTAATTAGCTCGAACAGTAATTGCCTCGATTGTTGCTTTATCGCCGATGAGTTTCTCCTAACGAACAGAAGAGTCGGTGGATTCCTGTGACCGAAGTAGAGGGACGAGGTGAAGAGTGAAAGACGGTGGATGGGGAAAGTCAGGAAAATAGAGGCGAACGCGGCTGAAAGCACGTGTATACGTATCAAGAAGGAAACGTCGTTCTATTGGAAACATGTCTCCAGACGTCGCAAACGTATCTCGAGACGCGCCGATAAGAAACTGGCTCCCGAACGGAGAAAATGGGTGTATTTAATTGGAAACTGTGGGACGGGGAACGGGGACGATGATCCACGGTCGAGAGATCGTGAAAGGGAGTACAGTTATCGGGGCTCTGGAAGCGACAAGTTTTTGGGGAAAATATTGGGAGGTTGAGAGCGTTTCTTTGTTGAAGAGGAAAGCATATCTTTCGTTCTACAGTTGAACACGAAACTAGCATTTTATTTAAATCCTCGTTATCAACTTGCTTATTTTAGATAAAGCAGCTATGAAAAAAATATTGCTTCGAAGAAAAGCGTGAAGATGATATTGAAAACTTACGAAGGAGAGGAAGAAATCGTCTATAAAAATATTTGCACTGCATCGATAATAATAAATACATTAAAAGTGATCGCAAAAAGTAGAATCGATCGAAATTCTGAACATATTCTTGCTCAACTTGGTCGAGCTCGTCTCCGAGGGCTCAAACCTATAACAACGTAAGACAACTCTTTCACAAAGATAAGGAGGCAAGGAGAGAGAAACAAACCTTTGGTCAAAAATCTAGAACAGCAAAGGAAAAAACTTCCAAGCAGAGTATGGAATATTTTAAATAGGGACGTAAATCGCGTAAGGCGATAGACGACGTTTAAAAGTGGAGAGTGGAGATTTATTCGCGGCACCGACGTCGGGGACGAGGAAACGAAAATCCACTTTTGCAGGAGCATACAAAATCCCTCGTATCGTTGGGAATCAGCCCGACGAATATATACATCGTTGGAGTTCGCGTACGAAGGCCGACAGAAACAAGGATCAGACGTAAGTAGAAAATAAAGAAAAAAACACGGGGAAAACGGGGATAGAGGAACTGTGGATACACGTGTCTTTAGAGCCCGGGTATGTGTTTGAAAGCAATCCCCTAACGTTCTCTCCTGCAGACGTCTCGAGAGCTCGACAAAGGAATAACCTGGACGACGGAGGACTGGACTCGCGATTAATAACGGCAAATAAAAAGACACGGGGATATTCCCCGTAGCTACGAGTTAGAAGCTGCCGTATTGGACCAGACTGGTCGATCTTAATATTTTGCTTTTGCTATAGACTTCTTATCCGTTCTCGATATGATTAAAGCGGCAGTTCTTTACCCAATATGTGTTCCTGAGGAAGACCTAAGAATCTAAGTTCATTCTTTCTTTTTTATAACTGTGGGGGTTTTATTATTACTTTGAGGGCATTTTTGTAGTAAATAAAGCATCATATACAACCGATATAATTTTATAAATATTCCTTGATAAATTGTTCCACTTAAATTTCCATAATGCAACCAACGAGAAGCAAAAGTACTGGGGCAAAATAAAATGGGACATGCTTAAACGAAAATCGCGTCGACACAGGAGACACGAATTAGCCACAAGCTGGAAACCAAAGATATGTATAATAGAAAAACGGTGGGCAGTGGCGAAAAAACTTCCACGCACCCGGGTAGTAAAATAGAAAAGCAGTCAAGCCAGGAGACACGCAGCCAGTGCAGTTAAGTCGATCTATTCGAAGGCAGTTCGCGAACGTGTTTCCAAGCTTGGTGGATGTATCACGAGGAACTGGCTGGAAGGGTGGCCACGGCGACGAGTAAGAAGAAAACGCGAAAGGGGAAGAAGAACGGAGAAAGAAAGGGGATAGGAAGTAGACGAGGACGAAGAAGAAGAAGTGGAAGGAATGGGTGGTCGTCGAGATGAGAGTCGAGGAGGGGATGATAGACTCGGTTTCCGAAGCAGTTACCGATACGATGGGCGATGCGGTGGCATGGGGACAATTTTTTTTATTTTTATCGGAAGAAAAGAGTGGTTCCAGGTTGTAATGGAGTCCAGGCACGTATCCGCCGTGCACACGCCAGCAGAGCCCGCGGCTTTTCCAGCGAACCACCCCCGCCATCACGTCGCGAGCCACCCTCGGCCCACTCTTTTGCTTCCCTCGGTCTTTCTAACCATCCCTCCGCCACGTTGCACCTTGACAGATGTTAGATCGCTTTAGCTTCGTACAACGACGACGCCAACGTCTTTCCGTGTTTTCGCGGACGACCGTATTCGTGCACGCATAGGAAAGATGAAAAGTACGCGGAACCGGCTCGGTTTCCGTGCTATTGGACGCAGAGTGCGACGGTGAGAATTATTAGGGGTTCACGCTTTGAATTCTGTTGGCAGAGACAGCCGAAGGAGAGCAGAGCGGAGGATGGATTGGTATGGTTAACAGGGGCCGTTTAATTTGTTCAATTTCGTCGCGCGGGAGGAAAAGTTCGTGACGGTACAAGAATCGTACAAGAGACACCGGCTAATTAGCGCGTCCTGATTACCCTTCTTTTAACGAATCACTTAACGCCGCGCCGAAAAGTTTCGACGATTACACGGGCGCAAACTTCGCTACCGAGCGCGCAACTGAAATGTTCTTCTGTTGCGTAATTACGCGAAATTTCGTTTACATTAGACAAATTGCAATGCAACAGTGTCACTCTGAAAGGCAATACAGATACTCGGCCTCCCTCTACGAAGGCACAGGAAGAAGAAGATTCAATTGAGTTGGCCCAATTAAAGTAGCAAGAAATTGTCCCACGAAAAAAGTGAAATATCAAGAGAGGCTATCTCTGGTAGATGATAAACACGGATGCTGACGGGAGATGTTCGATAGACCGCTAATCAGTCGATGAATCGCGGGGAACGGCGAGACAAAGAGATACAGCGAAAGAGGGAGCGATACGGTGAAGATGGAAAAAGGAAAAACGGAGCACGCGCGCCGAGTCGAGAGGTTATCGCGCACAAGGTCGTCTCTGAAAACATGAATGGGAATGCATGAGAGATTTGCAGGGGTATCCGCTATCCTGAATAGCAGAAGAAAACCGCTATCTCTGTGTTGACCTGGGTATACCTGTACCGCGTGACAAAAATATCCACGTTTCACGAGAACCGCAGTTTTTTAATTAGACGACCTTTCACATTTCCACGGCCTGCGGGCTATTGCGTTTGACACGGTAATCACGCTTCTGTTGTCGATTTTTTGTATAATATTCTTACAAATTATCAAGCATCTGTCATCTATCAGATTCGATCGAACAATCTTATCCACGCGGTATCGAGCGACTGAATATTTTTCACGGTATCAATAAGGATTTCTTCCAGGTAGCCAAGGTAGACGAAACCGCACCGAATTATGAGAAAAATGGACGGTCAACGATTCGATAGCATAAAATTCGATAGCAGGATCCTCGTTATATAGAATCGGGTGCTCAAAAGGGGCGACGTGGATGAGAATGAAACGGGAAAAGTGGCTTGTCACGGGCGAGCATTAAATGAGTCTCAGCGAGCACACGTCCGACGTCATTTATCCGTGCACTACATCGTGGCGGTGCGCGCCATAATAAGTGTCAAACGCACGGTGATTACGTGATGTACGACCGGCAGTCGGGCTATCGTTGCTCCGCTGCTCGCCGTCTAATTACCGGATCGGTGGCTCCAAGAAACAATGCGAAGGAATTTAATCTGGCGCCGATTAATTGCCGGCGATACGGAAAAAAGTGACGCGGACACGGTTACGTGACCGGTATGAAATGGGATACGGCGGATGTGGATGTTTGGAATTTAGAATCGGTGCGCGTAGGCTTCGAGCACTCGCTGCAAGACAGCAGGAGCAATTAAATAAATGTCTGCCATATGAAATGCGCCGCGAAACTCATTTTTAAAAGTGAAATAATATTCCGAGTGTAATTGATAACGCGTCATACTTACAAAAAAAACAAGTATTTCCGCAGAAATGCGTGTTAAGTCTGCGTGGTTTACGAGCTCGTGGTCCGCAAGAAACACATAGGATCTTCGCGCATGGTGTGCGAGGAATTTGACCCGATAGATGGCTCCCTTCTAATCTTGGGCGAGCAATGTACATCCTTTGCATTCAAACTAAAGCGCATATTAAAAGATACTGCAAGTATAGCGAGAGATACGATCAACCGGTACAAGTAGAGCGCGAGGCCGTAAGGGGAAACGGGTCGTGCGCCGTCAGACGTGATTTGTAAGCAATAGAAATGGGAACTGCTTCTTTGTTATTTTCGATGCGTGCATACTTACAGCGTTTCTTTCGAGTAAAAGTTGATGTTCTTATGTAGGTATCTAGATGCGTAATACACGCGGTTAGTAATAATAGTAATAACAGTAATCACGGGTTTACTGTAGAAATGGAAAAACCCACTCCGCTAAATTAAGAGCAGATTTTCAAATATTTCACAGGCGCTTTTGTAATCTTGTCATGGAGGTGTACTCATATGTGTCGATATATCTCCGACTATTACAGAAAGAGGAATCGATTGAAGCATCGTAGAACGTGACCGTAGGCGGAGAATATTGAAGAGCTTGTACCAGGCTGCGTGTTGTGAGCGGAACAATTTATTGCTTCAATCGTTATTGTTCGCACGCCCGATGTGTACACGTTAGAAGCAGAAGCAGAAATCAGTAGGTCGTTGATCCAACTAAGAAAACGTGTCAATGAACGTTGAGCGAATTACAAGACACGAGAGAGTGCAGATCGCAGGGTTTATTCCACTGTACTCTTGCTCGCAACTCTGTGTTGAGACACGTCCAACCGAATACATATTTCCCTTCGTCCCAATCTGATAATTGTTTACCGATGTTACACCAACTTCTATCTATAAACAACAATTGTTCACTCCAGCAATTTATCGTCTACTGTAGGAATTGTATTGAAAATTAAAAGTTGCCTGCTATGGTCAGCAGTGAGATATGTGTTTAATTTATGCAAATTAGTCGCATGCAATATCGCGACAGAGACCGATGCAAAATTAATGCGACCACCCGTTATTTAAACCTTGCGCGGCAATATCGAGATTAATTCGGCCCTCGGATCGTACACGTTAATCGCCCCTTCTGACGTCGCCATTGTCAATATTATCCTTGGCTGGTTCGCGCTACTCGCTTTACACGTTAATAACACGCACCGGTAATTATACGTAAGTAATTCCGTGAACCCATCGATGTTTCCATCTATAATTAAACCTCATTGACAACATTGATCGTTTACTTGCACCTGCGGCAAAAATCAATTTACTTCGTCCTACAAGCAAACGTTCCTTCACCATTATCTATTACTTATTACACATCAAACGTTCAATCAATCGCTGCGTATCGCAAAATGGCGATAACTTTTATGCCGTCGTGTCGAAGAGAGAGTGTGTGCCTCGAACTGCATCGCCAAGAAAATTTTTCTCGATTCGAGCATTCTGCCTTGAAATCTATCATACAAATATAAGGCTCGCATCAACCAAAAACTCATCAGTTTTGATTTATTCTGCCGCGACGGGCGGTTCGTAGATCGTTAAAAAGGCAACCCCGCACTTCTGGCGGCACGTTGCGCCGACATTAAGTTCGGGGAGCTGTAAGGAGTACGTAATGTTGCGTTAACTCGCCACCAAGGGGAGATGGATGGTCCGTACGCGACGCAACTTTAATTTTTTCCTCGCCAACGTGGATGGTATCGAGCGAAACTCCTCCCACGGCCTCCTTCCGCACCTGCGAGCCTCTCCTCCCTTTCTTCTCTAGACTCATCATCGCGAAGAAGGGTAGCGGACGTTCGCGAGGAGATGGAAAGTATAAAGGAAGAAAAAACGAGTGCGCTGTAAGTTTTTAAAACGCAAGGTCAGGTGGGGTTGCGTCGAGGAACGAGGGGCAACGTTCACGGGGCGTACGATCGTGAAGGAAGTCGCTACGTCGAGGAGGAGGGTGGGAAGATACGTGCGCGACATCGTGAAGCTCGTTATAATGCTCTTCGTAGCTCACTTCATTTCTTATTGCCGAGAACGGGACTGCGGACCTTGACGAACGAGGCTGCAGAGCAAGCAGCAGAACCTAATGGTCGTCGGCGAAAATTGGACGACGATGGCTGTTCGGGATACTCGTCGGCTGAGAGAGCTGAACGGACGAGGGCCGTGCCTCGAAGACGATTCGGTGATTAAAGTAACGAAGAAACGATAGCCTGACCCTCGATCACGACGCTGCTCGCATTGAAAACGGGAACGGCCATGAGAAGCCGGTAGTATTCCGGGGAGGTACTACACTTGGTTACTTCGCTTTTATTTTCGAAGCGTGCCGTCTTCTTGCAGAAATCGACGACGACTTCGGGAAAAATTCTGGGGAGAGAGAGAGAGGGTTCCGTAGAAGTTCGAACGGTAGATTAAACGAACTTCTGCTTTATTGGTATTCGAAGCTAACAGAAGCGTCGAATTTTATTAGCAAATTCTTCGAAAACTTTCTGTCCGTAGAAGCTAAACGAAGGTATTACACTTTTTAAGACGGAGAAACGAAATGGAACGGCAGGAATATCTTCGGTGGCGTCTCGTGAACAGAAAAACCAGCCGAAAAGAGGGGGGAGGACCCTCTACCTTCACTCTACGAAGTGAAGCTCGAAGCATTACGGCGCGCCTAATTAAAATTCTTCGACGGGCCAAATGATTTGCCATAACGCAACGCGTCGACCCGTAGACAAAGGAGGAACCAGACACCTCGCTAGCGAAGGAGAGAGACGGAGAAAAGTGGGGCCCGAAAAAGAGGAGCAAGCGAGACTGTTAGTCGGGACATTCAACAGATTTATAGGTAAAGGGGCACGCTCGCGTTTGGCCTTGAAACGAAAGGGAACGCGGTAGATCTCGTTTAGTCGGTGAATGAAACGGCCCTTTGACTAAACACCGCCATCGATGTTAAGGATCTTCCGTCTCCTAACCTCCAGTTAACCCTTTGTGTCCTTCCTTTTCGCGCCCGCTCGCCAAGCTCGCTTCTGGGCCCCGTTTTGTTCACGTCGCTTCGTTCGCACGCACTCGTTTCTTCTGCTTCTTTTTTCCTTCACGTTCGTTCGGTCGACAAGGGTTTCTCACAGGTCGTGCATGCGTACTCGAAATACGAGCCAGCTCATTCAAAAAGAAGCAGCGGCGCTCGTGCTCGCCTACTCCTCGTCGACGGCGTCGGGCGTAGTAGACACGGTCGGTGTCGTCGTCCTCGATGAATCACGCAGTCGATCGCTTTAATTACTCCGATATTAAATTACGTAGCCGTCACACTCGACAGTGGAATGGAAATTTTTAATTTCCAGCCCGGCACGCCACGATCGCTTGTTTACACGATAGGAAGAGTGGTTAATTAAAGCGCCGCGTAATGAAGACCTTACGATTCCAGACGATGTCTCGACGCGCCGGTCGTTTTCATTCAGAACTCGAAGTAGCGCGCGCCGTTCATCGCCGAATGCATAAAGGACGCTCCGTTCCACTAATTGTAAGATACTTGTGTCTCATTTTTATTATTTTTCTCATTCTCTCAGCAGGATTACCAGCGAGGATATGGATGTCTCAAAAGGTGCACGGCAATGGCATGGATATTAGGTAGACAGAGGGTAATTCGAGTATCGAAAGGTCCACCCAAATGTGGCATTAACGACACCCTAATTTCTCCCATCCGTCTTTCTCGACTTCCGCCCCTAACAGTCGACGTTATAGGAAAAAAAGTACGCCGCCCCTCCTGGCTCCAGACTTGTCCTCTTTGACGATTAATCATTGTCAGTCGGTGCATCCATCATCGAAAATTTTTCCGCGGCCAGGGTGTGCTCGCGAACAAAACGATTGAGCAACCGGTCATGGACACACTCCCTTGCGATCATTGCTAACTCCTCGATCGTGCCGCAGAGAACTTCCGACCGCGAGGAAACCAGTTATGTAAAACAAGCGTGAAGAAAAGTGCACGAGCAAAATCGTCCATGTTATCGCCGAAGAGTTAGTAAACAGACGAGACGGAGGATGCCCGGATCCCCACGCCTATACACGCCCACGTAAATTCGCAAGCGAGCTCCACCTGCAGCTGTCTGCGTGCGACCAACGGATACGCACACGCTATCGGGCCCAAGGTCCCCGAAGAATGCCTTACGCGTAGTCGGAAGTTTGTTGCCCCATTTGCCAATGGTGGGGCAGGCCAGCGAGGAGAAGTAGCGTGCTTGCGACGAGAGGGACGGTTGCACGAAAGGGTAATGGCAACTCAGTCGCGATAGTAGGGGCAGCGAGCGCGCGCAGCCTGGCGGGAAACAATGAGGGCCAACAACCGATGAGAAGAATTCGCTTGGCGGGAACCTGGTAGGTGATGGTACTCAACCTCCCTGCATTTTGCGACCAACCCTGTGTACGCATGTACGAACGTGCTAAAGCGAAACCTGCCGACGATCGAGGAGAGTAGAAAATTGCACGGAAATATCGTCGCGGTCGATGGAACTTTGCAAAGAGCGGAGGTGTGGAGGCAGCACGTGACGTCTTACGCGTCTGTCCGGCCCGGGATCATTCTACTGCGCGGATTCGATTCGGCGCGCAAGACCCGTGGCACGTCAATGGAATCCACCATGGGAAGCCGAGATACCGAATTAACAGTCGTTTCGTAATAATTTCGTATTCGTCGAGCAGAATGACGGCCCTTTGTTTCGCGAGCCATTAGTTGACGGGTGGGCGGGATTGCAGGTAAAAATGTCGGCGGTATCGCGTGTTCGACAGCGCGACAAAAAACGGCATTCCGCGAAGAGCGATAAAGCGGCGGGCAACGGGTCGGGCGTGTTGGTAAACCGGCAAGAATGTAGTTGCCATTCACTGACAGCCTGTAGTTGGCACGAAACTGAGCAAACGGTCCCGGCAGTTCGACGGATCAGGATAAACCTCCGAACGGTCGTGCACACCGCGAACCTCGCGTCTAGACGTGTTTTTTTGCCAGCCGGCTCCGGGCCGAGGGCAAACAAAGACTTGGAACCGTTCGATCGTTCCACTTCACTTTCGGGCTAATCCGACGCAACGTTCCTCGGCGGCTCGCGTCGCGATTTCGCGCCGCTCATCCTGCCAGCTTTTGTTCAAACCGCCTCCATTTGTTCTATTTCTAGCTTTCTTCGTCTGAATTGGTAATTGCGAGTGAAATAGCAACGAGAGGGATAACATTGACCGGCTAGGGTTGCTGAAAAATTTGGCCAATGTATTCAACACGAGCAGGGTGTACCGGTAATTCAGGTGCAAACCCTAGGTAAAGGTTTTCGCGCAAAAAAGTAAACCGATACATCCGATTACTTATTTGTCCTGAAATTTCTGAATACTCTAATCAACGTCGTAACAGAATGATACTTGTTAACGTTTGAAAAGAAAGGCAGCACAGGGATCGCAAGACCCAAAAAGATACGTACCGAAAACCTTGGGGCAAAATAATTTCAATAACGATGCAGACTAAGTCCCTTTCTCACCCTTTCAACCTACATCTCCGAACAACAATTATCGGTCAACAGGCTCGTAAAGCGGCCGGCAGGCCGGTTACGCAAACTTACGAATAAGCGCGTAGTACCGGGCAAACGAGAACGACCTTTGGCATCGGTCGTGGCGTTGGCACGAGGTCATCCGGGCCGGTAGTTTTCCAGGTTAGCCTGTAGGAATCCAGGAGCGGCGCGGCCCCTCGGAGGTATTTGAACCCGACGAGCGTCGTCCCTCCGTCCGCCGTCTGTAGTGGCCCCCCTGCCTTCCTGTTCCCCTACCACGGTCGTACTCGCAGACAGAAACCGCTCGAAAGGGGAAGCCGGCGGGGAACAGAGGGCTGAGCCGTGTATCGCAAACTTCGTCCCCACCGACAGACTTTCAATGTAGATGAAGTCCGTGCAGATACAAAGCCATGGATCCGTGCACGCCACCCGCTCTCTGTCTCTCTCCCCCTTTCTCTCGTCACAGATTCTGCCGCTCAAAAACGGTCAGGGGTATAAGCCTTCGAAATTGCTGCTGTCCGCAAATCGCGCAGACGCCGCAGTCGCGCGCCAATTCGATGACTATCGTGATCGTGGCAAGGGGAGATGGAATGCGCGTGGGTGTAATTGCGGGGTCTAGGCTGTATTTCTAATCGACGATAGTGATTCGAAGGGGGGACGATGCACATTCTCGCGGATGAAAATTCCCGCCGAAGGGGCGGGGGTTGCGAAAGCATCGTAGGAATTCGTAGCGCGGAAGGAGCCCTTCAAAATCGGTCCCCTTCGAAAAGAGGAGTGACAAAAAAATGATCCTAAAAATTCTTTGGAGCGTGAGCCTCGCAGGCGTTCCGCAAGCCCGTGAAAATAGCTGCGCCGAGTAATTTTCCCCGGTTGTGATTTTAAAGAATCAGCCAGCTATACGATACACCAGCGGGAGCGTCCTATTATGGAGAAGAGCGGGCGAGTTTGGCGAGCCAACGACGGAGAGAGAAACAGTTCTCGGAGGGAAAGAGATAAGCGGGAGATAAGATGGGTCTTCTTCTCTCTTCCTCTCGTTCTCTCTCTCTCGATAGACGGCGAATTCGTATCGAATCGGACGGCGCACAGGCGATTCCGTCCCTTCTGCCCAGTCGTTCCACGACGACGCGGCAGACGAGGAGATTCGAGTACGTTGTACCAGGTCGGAGGGAACGGAAGAAGGGAAGTCACGCGGTCAGGCACGCCGGTTAGATGCTCACCCCTTCCTCCACACCCCAGCCATTTAGTACTCCACTCCCTCTACGATCGTCTCTATCTCCATCCCTCCTCTGTGTCTCATTCTTTCTCCTCTAGCGGTTCTCCGTTTCTCTCATCCTTTCGCACTACGGCCTCCCGTACCTCGTCCTCGTCCATCCCTGTGGTTTCTCCGTCGCGTCTGTACCCTTCCTTCTTGCTAACCCTCCCTTTGCTTCGCCGACACCCCCTCCGCCCCGTTCGCCCTTTTCATCATTCATTCTCCTTGTTCCACCGTGCCGGCGCACTCCTTCCTCCAGACATCGCGTCTCACGTTTCCCTACCCCCGCCGTGGGCGGCCGTACTTGCCCGTCGGCTTGGCGGGAAATCAGACACGTGGTTCTCATGGCGTTCATTCTGGAACAAAGGACTCGTCGAACCGCCGCCGCATAGTAGTAGTACTACGTGTCCCACGCTACAACAGGGCGACCGCGAAGCCACGGTCGAAACGCTCGGATAACGGTCGCTTCTTGAGTGCGAACGAGAAAAGCTTGTTTCGTCTGTTATCTCGCGTTGTTCGCGGTTATCGATCCGCCTAGCGCTGGATGCGTGTGCGGGACCTGCGGTAATGGTTTCCCTATGAATCAGGCATAAGCCGGCTGACGCGGCGTAAGGATGCAAATATCGTGCAGATCCGTGCTCCATGGCACTATGGTGAACAGGTGTCTGTCGTCTTCTTTCCAGCCGACCAAATTCATTCCGCTCTTCGCGCAATTTTCACGCGGACAGAAACAAGCACAGAGACACGAAGGTGAACCGCTTTTCCCGCGGCTTCTACCACGCCAGATTCCATGGGCACGTCGAATCTAAACGTCAACGTTCGATTCCGGCACGGTTAACATCGCCGTCGCGTTTTCGACGGAAATTCAATTAAGGTATAAATAGCCCCGGAGCACCATTTAAAATGGCCGGCGTTCGGGCAATAAGAAGGCACATTTGGCGCACTGTCTGGCTTCGATCGTCGTATTCCTCTCGCACGTTCGTTCGTCGCCACGTAGCATGGGGCAGGCTGGTTGGTTCCGTGCGAGCCGTGCAAGCCCGCCACGGAGTGTTGCATTACGTTCCCGGGTTCCAGACCTACCGCAATCCCAAACCTTTGGTCTGGACTCGTCCACCGTGCGGCGGTCACACGTCGGTCATTCACACATGTGCGACTCGTCGCCGTGCGGCTGTTACGATGCGACGACAGTCTGCGCCGCGGATCATCCCCGATCGTAGGATTACCGGGCTTTTAGTCCCATCGATTCGCTCGATTTTCGACGCTCGATTCCTCTGCTGTCGTGGCGTGGTCGGCTTCCACTTCGGTTCGCCGACAATGAGAACCGTCAAACAGAGAATACGCTCGATTTCGTTTCGTTCTTTTTCCCCCCAGCAAAATACATGTACAATGTAGTTGTTGTTTTTCCATTCTGCATGGAATAATTTTGCCACAGACGTTGAACGGAGTTCAGATGCTACGATTGCGGTGAAAAGTTGTTCGATTACATTATCCGACGTTAACCGACGGTACCTAATTTGCTTCGAAATTTCACCAATTTGTAGCTTCGCGAAATCCCGAAAAGTTTCATGAAACCCCGCTTAAACTCGTGCAGATTATAATGGGAGAATTGGCTGGAACGGGGAACAACTTTTTGCCCGGGTTTCAATTTTTTCCGATAGGTCGGGTAATTTTCGAAAAATTCCATAGAGAGTTTATCCGATATTAGAGGGCCCGCGCCGGTCCTAAAACGTCCGAATCCCCTGTTCCCCGAAAGAACCGTGAGACGGCCCGATCGAGCGGGAAAAGAACACACGGTTGAGCATTGGCGCGTGATCTAATCCCGTCCCTGAACTTCGCCGGATCATCGCGCACTTATAATACAGGCAACGGATGCGCCAAGTATCGATTCTCGGAAACCCTGTCGAAAACGAGGCGTCTCGATGGTGGGCGTGCCGTAACTGCGTCTCGAAGGTCGAAGCCTTTACGTGGAAGAGGAGCCTTCGAACCATCGTTGACCCTGACCGCCAGACTGGGTCAAGCGAGATCATTTTCGCGAAAATGATGGAAGTGACAGACGATGACCCAACCCGCATCCAATTATACGAAATGCAAATATGTATGGCGCACAAAATATTCTCTATATAGCAATCAGTACGAAAAAATGATCCCCTCGGACTCTACCGCTGTTTATTATCTAACAAAAATATTTCCAAATTTCCTTTCCGTTTCTTCTACCCTTGCGGACGGATTCGTCGCGCCAAAAGGCAAATCAATGATAAAGGATTAACGAAACGCAATACAATCGAGTCTTTTAAAATGCATCGGCATACCCAACATCGTCAACCCCCTAGCTAATAACCTGCCTCGCGTCGAGGAGCAAATCTGTTCCCACAGTCTACAGCGGGGTGTCGAGATGAAAGAATGGCGAAGAAATTCGTGCAAACTGGACGAAAAGGAAGTCCTAGAAGCCGATACACGTAGGAAGCTTGATCGCAGCGAGGCGGAGAGGGGCACGAGCCAGGTTCCTCCCTCGGGCTGAGGCGCAACCGGCTTTGGTTTCACGATCCTCGTCACCTGCGACCTTCTGTCACCGACGGGCCAACGACACTGCACCGGTTCAAAGGAAGTCTGGTGCCATTTTAGCGACCTGCGGCTTTTACCAAGAAGGCTCAGGGTCAGAGGCCAGACGGGCCACCAACACGCATGCGGCCACGACGCACATCGTGCACAGGACGAGGACACGCACACGTTTCCCCCGCTATATTACGCGCAGGCCCGTATTCCAGCGAACAAAGCACTCTACGCAACACGGCAGTCACAGTTTTCTCGTTACTCGGCTACCGATTATTGCGTCTCGATTTTCACCAGAGTACCCCGCGAACCTTTACGTATTTCACACGTATTTTCTTCTTCCCCCGCTTTAACTGCGAACGCCCGCCAATTTTTCCCTTTCTCCCTCTCCCTCTTTTCATTCGCGCATTTTATGAATTAATCGAGTCGCCGTGGACATGAATATTAAGCGGTGCTCCGCAGCTCTAAGCCCGTTGATAAAGTATGCAGGAATTACCTGCACACGTTTTTTCTTTCTACCTCAACCACGGTTCTTCGTCTTCTTTCATTTTCGCTTCGAATTTTCATGCCTGTCGCCGATTATTCCGCGGCGCTATTATTCCCCATTTAATCCGGATGATACTAATTCGACTACTCCGTTTCTCCTGCGAGATGCGAGACTTCGTTCCCAACAAATAATCGGGGTCACTTCCTCTGGTGCGCACGTCGGCCGGAAGCGGGCCGCAGCAGGGAAGAAAATGCGGCAGGCGAACGTTCGCGCAAGACCCGCGATAAAAATAAAAGGAGCGAGCAAGTGGCCTAGTTACGGCCCTGGCCGTGCAACTGCGAATACGAATGAGTTATCCCCGGTCGGCCGTTGGCCCGTGTTCGTCGGCCACGCACACTCAATCGCCCATGGGAAAGATTTTTCGGCGCATAAAAGGGGCCACGCCGCGCCGTGTCTTCCACCGGCCTACGGGGGTTTTATTAGAATTTGGGGTGCGCGGCTACTCGACCGGCCATAATGGATCCGCGTACCTCTGCGTCTGGCCTTGCCGCGGAGTTCAACGAAACGGGCTGGAGCAGCCGGGGAAACGTTATACATACGTAAGAATTTTCCACCGAACTGGTTTCGCCCGGATTTGCGCCGCAAACAAACGAGTCCGTTGTCCGGGGACACGAGGAGGCTCTTTCACTACGCAGATACCTGCGGGGAGTTCCTCGAAGATATAACTCGATGCTACGCGTGTGGCTGGGCGAGCGTCGGTTCGAGGGGCACGAAAACAATTACGCCGAACCGCGTTGCCCGTTTTGTTCTAGACGATTAAGCGTACGTTTGTCCGTTGATTCGATTGACTTTCGAGGGCAGGCAAAATCGGCGACAAACTCTTAATTGGGCTAATTTGCCGCAAGATCAACATTTGCGAGGTCGCAGCGGGAATTCGGGCTACGTGTGCTCTATAAAGTAGAAACTTGCGACACGTTGCGTATCGGGGAAAAACAGGTAGCTAGAGCAAAGAGTTGATGTTGGCTAGTTCAATCCCGAACGTGCTGTATCTCATAACGCATGCAATCTCGCCGTGTTTTCTCTTCCCACCTGCGCGTCGCCCCGCCATACGCCCACAAATTTATCGGTAAACGAAACTTGGCGGCGGAAGAAGTGAGCGGCGAAGGAGCTTGCTAGAAACGCCATTTATGATTATCGAGGAGGACGGTGCAGCCCGTTTCACGAATTAGCATGCAACCACAGTGTGACAGTTTTAAAACGGTCCAGCCAGGGGGATTTGAAACCGTCGCGACTGCGGCGCAGATGGGATAATAATAGAACGAAATCGAAGGTTTCGACTCGTCATAGACATCGGCACGGGATTTATTTCCGTCGTCGGAGGCTGCGAAGCGAGTCACCGGGGCAGAGACCTTCGCGCGTCTGTTCCCCGTAGTCCTCCGTGTCGCAACGACGAAACAGCACGTTGTTCTCGTCGCTAGAAATAGATAGCCTAGTTAGGTAGTATACGTTCCCGCTCTATTCTCGCCGCAGACCAACTTTTTTCCCCCCTTCAGCTTGCCCACCTGGCCGGGCACGTCTCGTACGCGTACGTCTAGGTCTTTCTAGCGCGAAACTGCTCCGCGATTGCTTCACCCGCGAGCACCGCCTCGTTCCATTATATTCGCGTGGCGTTACGCCGTTGCAATTTCCTCCTTTGACGATGTCACGCGTCGGACGGGGGAGCATATCGCGGGTGAATGTTGGCAAATGTCAAGGAAAGTCGGCGTGGATGATAAGAGTTTGGTTCGCTCTTCGTAACTGATGAATTATTTTCGTCGGGGATACAGTGGAACGGAGAGTCGAAATTTCCGATTAAAGCAAGCGGAGCAGATCGAACATAAATTATTGTTATACGCTGGAACTGGCCAGCGAATTGCAGACGAACGGAGTCCAAGACAACGCACCGTTCATTTTAAATATTAAATATATTTAAATATTAATTAAGAGTTGATACAACAGTAGACATCGTCCTGCAAGTGGTTGTGCCAATATGGAACGTTTTCTGGTGAAGTACTTTAGACGCAATGAATATTTCATCAACGTCAAAGGAAACCGCCCAACGATAGTCAAGCATCACAAAACAGTCTATAAGGAAAATTCTGCAAATTATACTCGTGTTTTTCACGAATGCGAATGCATCGGTTCATCCGTATTAGAGAATATTTTCCACATACTTCTCATTCAACCAGGTTCAACGATCGTGCGATCTACCACAGTGACCGCTTCAGCATAAAAAAAAGCAGACTGCCGTTCTGCAGCAAAGCAACGACCACATGTGTACGTCGACTCTCGTTTCTGGATTCAGCTAGCTAGTTGCGGCCATGAAGCGTCCTTTTTTTCCACCAAGGAACGCGCGCCGGGCCCACAGATTACGTTCTTTGTCCGGGGCCCGGATTCCGAGAATATACATCACATCGTCCGAAATTAAGGATATTTATTAGTCTGGCGCTACTAGTGGAATTCGAGATCGGGCCACGAATCCCGACCGTAGGAGAAAGAAAAAGAACAGTCGGGGGATAGCCGTCGCTGACCAAGGCCCTCGTTCTATGGAAATGAAGATGTTCCTTACGAGAGAAGCAAGATAATTGGTAAAACAGTGATCGCTGAAGTTTCTTGGAAAACTGAGTCACGCGGAGGATGTTATTAATCAACTTTTCCCTTCGGACAAAGGACTTTCCTTTAAAAGTGGATGATTTTCTTCGAACTTTGTGGCAGATGTGGATACATGACTCGAGGTATCAATTGCAGAAACAAAAACGAGAGGGTGAGAAGTTCGGTCCAAGTTCAGTCTGCAGAGACAGGTGAATATCACGTTAAACCGGGGCAACAGTGGGGACAGTCTGAGGTAACGTATCTGACGAAAGGACAGAATTGAATAGTACCAAGAGCTTGTGGGTACACGACGATCGTCCAAGATGGACGAAAATTGATGTAATCACACGAGTTCTTCGGAGGTCCTTATCGGGATGGGTCAGACACCTTTGAGTCGCGATGCGTTTAATGGTGTGCCGCTAAAGACACTCTCGGGCGTCGGAAGCGTTTTCTAAAAGGTGTCCAATATACCTAAGAAGCGTGTCAAAGGGCGAGGAATATTACGCGGGACATCGTTAGCGAGGAAGAGAATCAAAGTGAGAGGGACAGAGACGGAAGGCCATCTAGACTAATTGTAAGGTGGGGGTCCATAGATATCGACGTCGCGTCGCGTCGGGACGGTTCATTTGACGCGCGGACAAAGAGGACCAAGAAGAGCGTTCCTATTATTGACGGCCATTGTACTTCAAAACGCATCTTGATCTTCCTCCCCTTCTTTCATCCTGGGTACACACGGATGAAATAACGTCGTTCGCAGGAACGTCGATTCGAGTCGGCACGGTTAAGAGCATGCGGTCCACAAGTTGCTTTCATCTTCGACGCAGGGTTGAGGAATCGACGAACCTAGAGGAGAAGCACCACGCCCCTCGTACCATCTGTAACTTGCTGGCGAGTTAGCAAGTTTTGGAACGAAGCTTCGTAGCCCGACGCGATATCCTCGCTGGTTCACTTCTGCGTTCCAGAATCGGCGACGATGGGACTCGAGTCTAAACTAGATTCGGTTCAGCGAAGCTGGTAATGATCGGTATCGGGGTGACTCATGCCCGACGGTAGTAATTTTTACGTGCGGTGTATTGCTTGGAACGTTTCGAAGGTTCCTCGGGAAACCAGCCACGACGTGAAAAAATAAAAGTTGCGAGTAGAGTAAGGAGAAGGGATGGCGAGGAGGATGAGGTGAGGGAAATGTGCATGAACTTCGTAGCTTCCGTGTAGCAGAGGGGACCGACCGGCTACGAGGGAAGAAAGGCAGGGGATCCATCCCTTCGTAGTCAGACGCAGGCGTCTGCCGTTCCCAAAACCTGATGCGTAGCGATGGGAACGATGCTCTCGCAGGAGTGAAGCTCTTGAGCACAGTATTTGTGCACGCTCATACTGTTTTGCAATTACGGTTACGGGGTAGCAAAATGATCCTTCTTCTAATTGTCGGTGCTAGAGCTGGGAGGTTATTGTTTGGGACGGATTACATTTTTAATCTCCTTACTTGACGTAGAGTAAAATTTATTGTTCGTGCATGTACGATTTATTATAGAATAATTTTAGATTATAAATTAGATAATTATCTCAGTAATTAGACAATTATCAGTATTTCTTTAGTTCATTCCTTTCATTTTGTTAACCGACGAGGAACGTATATGTACGATACAATTATCGGGTGGAAATAGTAATTAATATTTGCAAATGTACCATATGCCAAAAGTGTTTGCATTTGCATCAAACTTTTAATTTTTTTTTTAATATTCTCACGCGGTAATGGAATTGCTCCCATCGCTACGGACGTGCTTGTTCTCCTAAGCCTCCATCTGCACCCCCTATCCTTGCGTCTGTATGTCTGTCTGACCCCATACCAAGCGTCTTAACCCCATAGACTCTCTTCCCTTGCTTCCTTCCTTCATCCGGCCCCACTTCGCCTCCTTTTGTATCCTCCAACCTGTCTTACGCTCAGCCGCGACAATTGGCGCGCGCGTCCGTTGAATTTTGAACTTCACTCCCCATCGTGTCCCTTCCCTTCATTTGTTAACAAAGATAAAGAAGTGAGAAGACAAAGGGAATTCCATTTCGAAACCGCGCGATTTCTGGACGCAAGTTTTTGTGTGGCACGCAGAAACGGTGTAAAGCAGAACCACCAGGATTTTCATTCCGGTTAATGATGTTTCGTTCTTTATGCCACTATCGTTCTCGCAACGTTCGTTGGTTAATTTCTTTGTTTAAATAATACACAGCCTGTTACTGGCCATTGTTGCTTACTTATCTTTGCGGTCAATAAGAAGGGATGAAGTAAAGAACGATGCTTCGAAGAAGAAATATGTGCAATGAATTTAATTAATATACTCCAGATCCCAGCATAATATGGCACTCAATAATTATTGTATCAGCACTGTGACAATTATTACTTATCCCGGCAGACATGTAAACGATTATATTAGGAACGACAGAAGAACGGCAAAGGGGTAGAAAAGCAAGCGTGAAAAACTCTTAAATCAAAATTTACACAAGCTCTGAAGGTTTTCTGAATTTATGGCCGCGAGAGAAGGGGCGAGAGGGCTTCTGGTCACAGGGGATCCCGGGCAACAGGTATAATCTAGTATGTTTATCTCTGCCTTAAATTTCCTTGCTCTTTCGGCGATATCGCGCGCCAAGCTACCCGGTTGAATTAATCCCTGGTCATGAACGGTCGAAGAAACTGTGGGGCAGGTGTAGCGCCTATGAATTGCCACGCTGAAGTGGTGTATCTGGTGTTTCTGTATACGGAGAATTTAAAGTTTTTACAACAGTTTTAGTTATGAGAGAAAATTCAGTAGTAATGTACATATGGAGGGCTCAGAAGCCAATCACTGTAAGTCCAACTTTCCCTGAACATGGGTTTCCTACTTCAGAAACCTTTCAATTGATAAATCAATTTAGTCACTATTTTCATACGTAAGCAACATTGTCACAACATTGGTACTAACATTGTAATTTTTTTCCAAGAATTTCTAAAATTTGTAAATGTTAATGGACAATAGACACTGATTGCCGAATGGGGCTATTTTTTTCAGCCTTCAAAATGACCGAAAATTACTATTTCAAAGTTTTCCACGCGCTCGAGCCACAAAGTTCAAGGATAAACGGTTCGTTCCACTTGATACCGTCGCGAAACTTTCGACGATAAATCGCTATCCTCGCGATTCAATGACACCCCGCGCCCTCTCTTTATCCACGATCGCCTAATCTCTGGAACATAATACCAGCGAAACGCTGGATCTATCCGCGATCGAATTGTGCACGGGAATCGTTATTCTCTGCTTTCTCGTGGTAACGAGACACTCCTGATCCTCGATTCGCTGAGTTAATCACCTAAACTCTGTCACCAATGGCATTAGCGGCTGGTAGCGTCGAACTCTAAACTGTAATTCCCGTCTAGGTTTGGAGAAAAGCGGCTTTAGCCGGGTACCGAGGAAGTGGTGCTCGTATCTGTTTATACGCAATCGAGCGAAGATGAATTTCTGCACACTACGGACTGCAATAATCTCGCTATCTAATTGCCGTGCTCTTTGCCCGTCTGTCTACCATTCTGTGGCCGTGTTTGTTCGACGGAAGTTCTGCACGGGTAGAGCAAGCAACCGAGTACTTCCAACGATTGCCACTGTGAAAAATTCACGGCCAATGGTTCCCGATTTCCTCTAACAATAGACTTGTAGTTTTAGCTTGCGTTTCATTCCTAGTAATTACTTCGTGTTCTTCTGCGAAGAATCTTAATTTCATTCTCAACTTTCGACCGTTCATTTGCCCTGTTAATTACACCATTTTCGTTAAACTCTGTTAGGAATTACTAAATTATTAAACAGCCGAACGCCGTTTAAATACATTATCGCGTTAAAAATATTGGCAAGTCGGACAATTTTATCCCTGGCATTGTATCCCAGTGGGTTAAACTTGTGAAAGCCTCACCCTTCCGTTGCATCAATAAACCAAAGCAATCATCCAGCACACAGAAACTTCTCTACCAAAAAAAGATTTAAAAAAGAACTTCCGAAGCCATTGGACTACATTCTCCCGATCAACTAGCGCGAGCCGTATCCGATCGAACGGTCGATTTATCTGGGAAGCTGGGGCGAGAATCGATCGAAGGTCCGGGCAGCATTAATTTCCCTGAAATATTCACAAAGGGGATGATCGGATCACGGCGGCTCGCTCCAGAGTTGAGGAAATATTTGTCTACACGCTCGCCGAGGGACGTGAAGGGTGCGAAGACGCAGGGTCAGTTATTAATTTCACATTTCCCGCATGGCTGGCCTTGCGTGTCCCAGCGTGGTCCTCTAACAGCGTCCGGAAAACGAGCCGACTCCCTGCGTAGGATTCTTGGTCGCGGTGAAATTTTCACCGGCTCCGAGACGGAGAGGAGAGGGGCAAAATTCGCCGCGGCGTCGCTAATTATGCGATCCCCTAATTGCATTGCTAATTGCTGTGCCACATTTGCATCGCGGCGCGCACGTCTTTCGAGTGTCTGTTATCCGAGGCTCGATGAACGGCTACTACGCCTCCACGTGCTCGTCCAGCTTTCGTGCACACCCTCGTTGCGATTTTACGTCATAAGCACTCACTCGCGAAACCCTATGAAATATTCATCGCTGAATGCAATAATACTTCTGGCGTTCGGCAAGTTCTGGCTGTTGGCGCCTATGCGCTTTTGACCTTCCAGTGGAGAGGCTCGGGAAATTAATTAAGGTGACATATAAGGTGTGAATTCGTTTGATATTTGGACAGGCGCAGGCAACTGGCAATTGCAACGGTGGGATGAAAGAAAATGGCAAGGACTAGGGGGGTAGAAATAAATTGAGATTGTCTCAGGGCAATATCTAGTAAGTAACATTCTATGTCTATTAAGAACAGAAGTAGAAACATCCATAGGCTCCCAAATTGTTCCACCCGTACTGCCACCAATAAAGCACATATTCCTCGACGCGTCACACTACTGCCATCCCCGTCCCAAACTTTCCCGACACCCTGCGCAAATCTCATTTACTAATTGCCACTGCAATCGGCCCACGAATGGGGTTAATAACAAAGAAAAATGCACGTAGAAACAAAAACTAAGGCTCCTGGTAGGTTACCGCGAGCATGCTTCGGGGACGTGGCATCTAATTATTCGATTGGCGGAGACGATAAAGGAAGAAAGCGGTCGTTCACGCTCCCTTGGGGTTGTCACCCTCTGCGGGCTGGCTGGTTTCACCCCGTCCCACCGTGGCTCGGTATAATCGTCGTTACCCCGAAAAAAGTTGCCAGTTTTTTCTGCCAATTCCAATCCTCTCTTTCCCTTCAACCTAGGTTCTCCGGTTTCTCGCCGCGTGAACTACCCTCGTAGCGGAATTGCGTGGGTGGTTGGTTGGTTGGTTTGGTTGGGTTGGCGGGCTGGCTGGTCCTGTGGGGGTTGGTGGCGGTCGGAACCGCGGCGAGGAGCTGCACAAATGCCGTAGGCTTTGTTTTAATTGCGACGTTTGTTCGCTCGCGCTTTATAAATGCCTCTCGACGAGGGCCCGCCCCTGTTTCGCGACCTTTTCCTTCTTCCGCTACCCTTTTCCCGAAAACCGCCACCTTCTGCCGGGCCTACTTCAGCCGACCCTCCCTGCACGAGTTACTACACTGTTGCTGCAGATAAGGGAGCTGGAATTGAAGAAAGAGAAAGAGTTGAAGCGAGCACGAGGGTTAATCATCCTCTCGTTTGCGGAAATTTCGCGGGCTTTGAGGCCCCTCTGAGAATCTTGTATGGAAAGTTGAATCAGCTGGAGAAGATTGGTTGAATGGGTTAGAGTTGAGGTCCGAGAAGGGTTATTTTTGAGGTAGCAAATAGATTTCAAATAGGATTGACTTCGAGCATTTTCACAGTTGCTAAATAACATTGTGATATTAAATGAAAAATTGCTCCTTAGAGTACTTAATCATTTTTCAACGTTTTTCAATTCTGTCAGGGTTTTCCGCATTGAAGGCAGAAGCACAGGCTATTCGAAAATTGCCCTGCTTTTCCCTTTTTTCCACCGATGCAGACACGTCGAATGAACGGTTTATCGTTAACAAAGAGACAGCGAGTGCAATGTAAAGCGCCCAAAACGATACCGTGACAAAATAACATTTACAACCGTTCGTTAAGCAGAGACAAAGGTTCACCGCAGGAACGTCTTTCGGCTGACGTTAATGTTAACCCAAGCTATTATGTCACGTTCAGGTACAGTCGGATTGAGGCTTACTTACAGTTCTATCCCTCCACCAATGTTGTTAATAGCGCGATGATATCCCGAGTGCGTATTATGCTTCCCCAGCGTCAATTAAAACGCACGACGCTTTGAATATTACCTTACCAATTTCGTATACCCGCAATTGGCGAGGAACCGTGTGTATTTTACACCGTGTTACGTAAAATGCACAACGAAGAACGCCGCTGAACGCTGCGCTTTGTACCATCAAATAAAGGGGCACTAACGGTTTCGTTCGTAAACCAAAAAATTCAGTTCCACGTGTAGAATAAACTGTGCCAAATCATTAAAGCAAATATGTACGAGAAATAAGAATGAATGTATACGTCCTATCTTGCCTATTAATTATATTACTCATTCGGACTGCAAATGGGGCAACGTTACTCCTGCCAATAGGGGTGGAGGAAACGGAAGCTCTACGCAGTGTTTCATAGAAATTGACTCATCGTATAATGAACGGCCCAATGTGGCATCGAAGCTGGGGGTAAAAATGTGAAGCACGGCCGCGTCACGAGCCGTTCTTTCGTTAGTCATCTACCGGCGAAGCAAAAACCGACGCGATTAATTACTTTCCGCAAAACTGCGCACGGCTGACCAACCGCGATTTAGAATCGCGATACCGTGGTCAAGAGACAGCGACGACAAACATTACACGGCAATCAGCATAATGAAATTATTATGTCGGCCGTGAACGCGTGCCGCCCCGGCCTCGACACGAATCACCGAATGTTTTATAATAACACGACGCGCTTGATTGCGTCCCGACGCGTCCCCCATGGTTATTTACCGTGGGGTGGAAAGAAGTGCGCGGCCCGATGAAACGAGTGTGACAATCTCGCGAATGCGTGAATTAGTAAACGGCAGTAGCGATAAATTCGCGTATCACGCCGCTTTATTTCGCTCGCGATTAATTTTCTGCCGCGCTGTGCGTTTCGTTTTCGATCGGATTTCGCGGCGACAAGCGTGGCGATTTTAATTATCGCGAACTCTTCGCTCGCTTCGAAACGATTGTGTCCGCCGGATCGTTCGAAATATGAATCCGCCCTTGTAATACTCTCCTACGATCCACGTTACCGCCCGATGGTTAATGACTGGAGGAAAAATCGAATTCCAGATTGGCCACATGCGACGTTCCCGCAATTCCTAATGAGGCGAATCGGTCGGTCAGTTGGGGTGTCGATTAATACGAGCGTCATGCATCATGCGGCTTTTGTTGGAGGCGTTCGAATGGGACAGGGCAGAAGTACGATCAAGTTAGCGAAGTGAAGTTAGTTATGGTCTAAATCACCTTTCTGTGCGGTCGAGCAGCTGTCCCTGTCCTCGAACAACACCTTCCCTGCACGATTCGATCAGCGGAACACCGCCCTCCTGGGTACACGTGCGTAGGATTGTTCGCATATTCCGCCGTAGAACATATGGCATTATTGACCTGCCGGCTAATTCTACCGTTCCCAGTGAAATCGAAGAAATCGCTGGAATTGAATTAATTATTCGGCTCAAGAACAGATGTTGAGAAACAGAAGGTTCTGTGCCAATTCTCGCATGAGATTGACAAATGTCTCGCGACAACGGGCATAAATTAAAAATTAGAATTTATAAGATAGTTTCGTTACAGTGTCACAGAACGCCCATGGAATTATCTGCTTCAAAATTCCGGCTAGCTTCGATTCACTCGACTTATCCTGAAATACTGTAGCGCGTTAAATTGAAATTATTATCACCGTACATTTGGCTAGCCGAAGACACAAAGGTCTACCATGAAAATCTCCAAACATCCTTATCCACCCTTGCTATTAACCGCCCACACCCCATCGAATCGAAAGTCGCAAGGGGTTTCGATCGACCGATCCCCTCGCTCGATACATGCGAGAAACCGTTCGCCGTCACGACTTAACACAGCGTAGCCCGAACAGAATAGAATTTATGAACACCGGTACACGATTTACGTGCACCTCCGTGTTTAGTATACGAGTGAATTATAGCCGGGCCAGAGTTTCTAGCGAAGAGGGAGAGAGAGAGAGAGAGGCCTCTCGGCCTTCTTGTTAGAAGTCTAGGGTGGTTGATATCTGTAAGCGAATGGAACCGTGCGAGGAGTGTTAATCCGGTTGCTTTATTGCCAGGAGAATCCCATCGGAGCGCGACGCCATGCCACCTTCGTTGTTTCTCCCCTTGGCGAAAACGCATCGTACACACGATTCCCGTGGTCCATGTGGCGCAGGGGGTTAAGTTCGTTTCCACATAGTTCGACGACCGAGTCAGGAGGCTGTGGACTCCCCCTGGAGGCAACCCTCTATCGTGCCACAGCCAGTCGCGTTGTACGCAACCCTTCGTCGGCTGACCGGTCCGGCTTATTACAACGCCGGCATTATTACCGTGCCGTGGCACATTTCTCGAATGGAAATTCCGCGAATCGTCGGGCACGACGACACTAAGATCCGCCGCTCTGTCGGATTGCCGTGCACCGCAATGCCGCGCGCACTACGTACGCGGGGATGTCGATGCGGATTCGTAGGAACGCAAGGCGTCAACCCACGACAACCTTTAATCGATACCTTGGATCTTCGGGCGTTCTTGGGGGTCGAAGGGTATGTCGATCGTTCCGGCTCCTCTGTAATTCCGGATAGTCTGTTGGTTGGGTTGATTGCTGGGTGGAAGAGTTTTAGTATATATATATATATATAGACTGACCAAAACAATTAGAGGATCAGATATAGCAAGCGTAGTTAACGACGATTGCTTCTTTATAAATGTCAAATGTGCCGATGAAGTGAATACTTGAATGTTACACCACAGTTATATTTTCTTTCGAATTCGATTCTGGTACCTCCTCCGTAACCTGCGGAAGCGTACCAATTTTTTGTGTCCATCGTCCGTCCAACCTCGCTAAAATCCGAAAAGGAAGAAAAAAATGTTGTTTTTTTTTCGAAAAGCAAACTGCGGCAACGTTACGCAAAACCGACCACCTGGTGGTTGGTGGAATTTTTACAAGGAATCCTTCACCGCGGAACGTTTCCAACCCACCTGTCACGTACAGCGTTAACCGGCACGAAACTTGAGGGCCCGATTGTTAATTTCGAAGTGGGTAACAAGCGCCGACACTAACGAATTTTAATAAAGCAAGTTGCTCGTAACTTTTTGATTGAGAGCGTAGGGAAGCGGTAATGAACCGAGAGCTTTCCATCCGCCCGTCCCATCCCCCCAATCCTGGCGGTCATTGCGAAAATTCAGACCGTTGTGAATGTCATGCGATGGAAGGCACGATAACGAGAGTTATTTGGAAACTCGTTACATTTTGCTTACGGCTCGTTACGGTTCAGTACATTCTCGTGTTGTTCCACGAGATAGGGCTCACAGTTCTCCGATGAGTTTCCCCGAATTTTGTATGCTTCTCCCACGATCCTGACCATCCCCTCCCACCCCTAAACACCATCTGTCGTTGTCCTAATTAGGCAGCTTATCATGCCCCGGCAAATTACTGTGCGCGTAGCCGCGTGCGTTCGGCCACAGACACGAAAAATAGGAACGACGAGATGTCGTGACTGGAATCATTTGAGTCAGAAAATTCGATAATGCCGGCCCCCGGACTGAGACCCGCGTGTTCCACCCGAAACTTCGTTCGTGAAGCTTAGAATTTCACGAAGTACGCTTGCGCCTCGGTTTACATATTCTGGTTACTCCTCGATGCTTATCCAATTTTCAGAATATGTTTAGCGGTGGGGTGCTTCTACTTGGAAATGCAATTTCGCGTTTATCGCGTTTCTTTCCGTAAATATTAATCTTACCACCGCGATCGTTTGCTTTGCGTCCACAAGTTCCACCTTTAGAACATTGCCGATTGCCCGATGAATTGCAGTGGTGAAGGAACTGCGATCCCGCCATTTATTCCGGGAACGTCCAACGGAAACTGAGGCGAGGAGAAACGGAGCAACCAGCTTCTGCCGGCGATATTTTTTTATAAGAGTTAATGCACACACGCCGAAGCTTATCCACGGGGAACGACGAGCCGGTGTGCGGTTGTGCGTTATGAATATACATTATTTTTCCGCAACATTTTTCGCGCCTGGTGAATACGAGCCGTACCTTCGGGGAGCCACGCGCCAACCTGGTAATTCTTTCTCATCCCGTAATTAGGAAACGACGCCCTTCTACGCCCCCGTCGTTTCGCGCGACGCGTATAAATGGCATGGGGGTTGAATGGACAAAAAAGAAAGAAAAAAAAAGCGGAACAGGTGGGAAAGCGGAATGATGGAGGGTGAACGACGAGATAAATACGGATAAGATGATCCAGGAGATAATTCGAGAGGGAGAATCGTTCGGGGGATTAGTCGTCGCGAGATGAAAATTTCATGGCGACGATGAAGGCGGAATTTCGAGGCTGGTCGGAAGAATACGCGGATACTGGAAGCCCCACGGCGAAGATGTTATTGGATATCGAGCGAGTATCGCGTCGATTTTATGCCGATTTTACGTGAATTTTATTCCGCAAACATTATGGCGCACTTCGCCCGGACGCCAGTCAATGACGACGTTTTTTTTTTGAGAACACGGCTTCACCGAGGAATATCATCTCTTCTGAAATGTCGGCGATATTGTTGGGGGTTGAATATACGGGAGCCCGAGTTGCCACTATAGGCAACGTATCCCTTTGTTTTCATTGCTCAAATGATATTTTTATTAAAGCGCGCATTGCTCAAATGATATTTTTATTAAAGCGCGTATTTCTTTAAAAGTTTGATCATTCTTAAGCCTTACGTTGCAACGTGGAGTTCCAATTTTGGAGGAAATATATAAAATGAAAAATTGTAGAGTTTAGGAGATTATTAATGATGCACGCCAATGATTGCTAGTTTGAAAAACCTAAAAAAAACTAGTATTCTATTCCAGGAGCAGATGGTTCATAGATCTGAACACAATAATATACATATAAAATTAGGACCCTCCGCATGTTGTATTACTTAAACTACAGATAATTCTCATTCCTCTTCGTTACTTTCTGCGCTCGTATGTTTCATTTATTCCCCGAAATTCGTTATTAAATATATTGTCAAGTCCCTTAACGTAATTAACGTCCATCGCGTCCATCCAGTGCTTCTCTAGGAATGGAACGGGACCAACGGGCTATTGGAAAACACCGTGCCGAAGTTTTTAGAACACGATATGAGGCTTAAGCGCAAAGGAAATCACGCGAGTAAATAACCAGGCTCTGGCGAGTCGCTCGTAAAACTACCGCAATAAAGTATCGAGCTGCAAGACTGTCGCGTCGCCTTCTTGCCCGGCCTGCTTCGACGTACTTTGTTCCGCGATTATTTGTATTTTGTTAAGATCCGCCGTCGCCACCGTGTGGGTGGAGGCTACGTGCACACACGTGTATCACTTGACCAGACACGGCCCGGCGTAGCTTTCTCGTTCCGTGGCTAACTTTTGTCCCGAATCCACCAGCACGCCACGACCGCGTAGGATGTTTAAAATGTTGATTTACGGTCATGGACACGAACTTGCGACAAAAATGTCCGCGCGACCAGAGGCTCGTCGTTCGACGCTCGCTTTACGAGCGCCGCATTTCACGCGATTGCTGGTAGTCCACTGTGACAATCGTTTCGCCGTGTGACGATCCGAGATACCGTTCGATTCCGACTGTGAATTGGTCAACGATGTGGGACGGACGTTTTCGTGAGAACCCGCGACGGCGTTCGACCCGAAGTTCGTGGAATTTATGGGGACCAGGAAGCGGGAACGCGTGTTTGAACATTTACTTTTCATGATGTCGAACAAAAGCGGTCGCATACATTTCGCTGTACATTCGCAAGGTCTCCTCTGCCTTCTATTGTTTATACCAGAGGCGGCGACAATTCGAACGGTGATTAATGCAACAAAGGCCGATGGAAGTTCAATGAAATTCGATCGGATGCTCGGGGAGCAAAGGAAAACGGGGTGGCCAAAACGATTCCCTTTGTCGTCACGTTAATTCATGGAGCTATTTAACGCGCCTCGTCGATGATGAATAAAACAGCAGCAAGCGCGAGTCTCGTTCTTGTACAGAAAGCGATCACGCGTCTATCATTAACGGCAATCCTATTTATCTTCTGCCAATTTGCGATACTGTTTGCCTTTGGTCAAGAACGGCGAAAAAAATAGGGGCGAGCTAATCGGGTTGGGTTCCCGTTCGACGTTTGCTGCAGTGCTTCCTTTTCTTCCGAATGAAACAACTGAGTTTACCGAGGCGAGAGTGTGCTACAAATTCGGCTGGCAATAAAGCGGAAGTCCCGTTTCGTGAAAATATCAAAGATCCTCGCGTCGACTGGTTTAAGAGATCAGCGGGACTAAGGGTGACAAGATCTCTGCAAACGGCACGCTATCAAAAGGTGACAGGAAATGAAGGCTCCGACTTGCAGGAATTTCAAGGAGCCTTCGTCCCCCCTTCGTCTGCCTTCATTCTCTCTGAAAATAGAGCATCGCCTCCTCCAGGACATTTCGCGTGCTACACAAGAAGCCGACAAATTGCGTTTGCCCAGCAAGTCGATGGACCGGATGATGCAAAGAGTTTCGATATCAGGAATCGTCCCCGTTAATCGCGAGGGAAGCAGAACAGGCCCGACGTTCTGAACCTGTCCAAGTCGAGACAAAAGAATTCTTGGCTCGGTAACGCGTTCGAGTGCACTAAAGGAGGCAGTTAAGAGAGAACGAAACGGGGAAAAAAATGTACACGAAGAAGAGAGGGCACCACTCGTGGCTGGAGTGTGTACTCCGTTACAACGAGCCGCAAGGAAAAAAAATGAAAGAGTAGGAACAAGTGGGTGAGGCAAAGGGAGGAGGAAAACAAGGAAACGGTTTAATGTTCACTCTTGCCGCGAGCTATGGTAATCCATTTACGGCAACGTGCAAAACATAATTAGAGTTTTCGCACGAGACTCGTTAACCCCGCCGTTGCGACGTGAATTTTCGAGGAATGAACCACGGTTGAATTCGAAGCTAAATATGCACAAAAAATAGGTGATAGCACGGGGGTAGTCGCGAATATCTTCGCCTCTGAAAAAATCGTGCTACTGGCTCAAGCGATGCAGACCGAAGTGATATAGTAATAATCAAAAATCAGAGAGGGGTTGCAAGATATAATACTCGTTACAAGTATACGAACGAACTATGATTTTGAATTTATCCGTTTCATCCGATATTAAAAATTAGTTGTCTATGTGAAGGTTCTATTTTTTTTAAATCGTATGCTTCCCTCTGGAACTAATTGCACCATTAAGATTAAAAACGCGTACAATTCTTCTTACCAGCTACAAATTTCCCCTCCCTGTGACAGCCAAACGGTGTAATAGAAATATTGGCAAAGCTTTCATTCTTCGTACGGGTATAAGCGATATTGTATATCCGACAAAGCTCTCCACGGTACAAAGTTCGCGATTAACACTTCACCTTCTCCGCGATTCTCCCCTGGCAAGGGCTTCCCCTCTGTGGCGTGTCTGAATACAGTAAGAACGAATTCGAAGAATCGGTCGGCGTTCCCCAACGGCGACGCCCATACCGAACTTTTCTTCGCATCGTTTCCAACGTGTGCACTTGCGCCTGCAGCGATTTCCAGGCTCGCAGGTGAGGGTTGCAAGTGGCAACGAGGCCCTCAGGAGAGCCGAAACGCATGTAAGCGCCGCTGGAAACCAACGAGCTCGCTTAACTCGACGGTGCGTGTTCGATGTTTATGGGAAAGTTCCATCTTCTGTACGGCTGCCGCGAAGGGGTGGCGAGGCATGAGTTCCGCCGTTGAGAGTGGAAAGTTGTTACCTTTGCTCGATCCTCTTCGGGGATTTGAGAATATTATTCGTTTCGATGCTTGGATTAATGAACGATTTCATTGATTTTCGTTGGCACGAAGTAAACAGGAACCGGACTTCGCGCAATATAAATGAAGCAAGCGGTAATGGAGAATATCGCTTTCGTTCCATGATGCCACGAAGATGTTTATTAACGACGACAAAGACAACAGTGTCGCGTTTCGATTTCCGTCGTGGCCGAATCAATATGCTCCTAAACGTGCTCTAGGTGGCGAACGATCGACGATCGGCGGCGTACAGAAGTCACAGGGGTCCGCGTGAGTCATTGTTGCGCCAGACAGGGTGGTTACGGGGTGGTCCCCACACTCGTTAGGGAATATTTTAATGGGCCGCCGCTTTGAATCTGCCGGTGTTTAATTACAAGGGTTCTCAACTCTGCCCGCCTATCTCTGTCGCCGCGGCCCTTTTGCGCGCGCCTCGCTATTCTATCCCGTCGAATCCTGGACGTTCCCCGTTGAATTTGCTAATTTCGTGAAACGGTGTGAAACAGTTTCGCCGTTACTCTTCTATGCCACCGAACATCACCGTATAGTCAAGAAATTCCTTCGAATCGAATTAAATTTCACACCCACGCTTTAATCTAAAAAGGACGTGTTAAATAAAAATTATATTCGGCGCAGAAAATTCTTCTTCGTCCGAGCTTTAAAAAATAAACGGAAGCATTCTATACACGTGCATACCGTCGAACAGACTTCAACCATGCTTCCCGTGTAACGTTCATATCGTTAACTGCCACGGATCAAGTAGAAACGTACGAGCAGGAACTAAAAGGGACGGGGAACATCAACGAAGCTCGGTATGGGTGATGGAAACCCTCGCAAAAAGAGATTTCACTTTTTCCAAGATGGAGAAGAAAAGCGAGTCGCGCTTTTGTGCGTGCGCCACGCACCAAACGAAGTAACGCACGGCGCAACGTAAACGTATATACGTACTCCACCCTTGGTGTTCGATGGAAGGGATGAAGAGGGGTGAGCCGTGCGGGAGGAGAGGCAGAAGCGTGGTAGAAGGAGAAGGGACAGAGAGCAAGAGCAAGGAGAGAGGGGCACTTTACCACCCCATAAAAAGGGGGGTGTGAGTGTTGTGTCTGGAGCTGGACCCACCCTTGGGTGAACGCCCTGGAACCCCTGCACGCAGACGGTTCTTCATCTCTCTCTCTATCCCTCTCTTCGTCCTGCCACTCCTTTTCTCTCTCTTTCCTTCTTTCACGCACACATACTCCTCTTCGTTTCGTCCTCGCTCGTCCTCTCTCACTCTCTCTATTTCACCACGCCGCCTCGGTCCTTCTCTCATTCTCTCGTCGCATCTCCGTTCTACCCTCGCGAGCGTGCTCGAGACTTTTGTCTCTCTGCTCCTGGAAGTCCAGACTCCACAAGGCGTCTACGCTCCTGGACATAAATGGAGCGCCGGCCTGTAGGCCCATTCTACAAGGATTTTCTATTCCCACAGGCACGTCTGCGACGTGGCTTAGAGTCACCGCTCACCCTTTGCCACCTGTCTCTCTTCCACTGCCACCCCGTTCGCCTCTTTTCGCTCTTTGTTTTTCCGTTAACGCAATACGTTTAGATTTACTCGCCGTTTTTTTGTCCCCTCCTCTCCATCGCACACAGCGAGGGCAATAGCCCTTCTCGGGTACGACGGATTTCCAGCAGCCACGCGATTAGCAGGGTAGAGAAGGGGTTGGAGAAAATTGTGTAAAAAGTTGGGGAGATTTTTTCGCGGACGTGAAGGTGTAGCCGAGGTTGTTCAATGATACAGGAGATTAATTCAGTTTTCCATCTATATTCATGTATCTTCAACCCTTTTTAATCCCCTCGGTCCTCGACCTTGAGTATCGCGCAGATTTCCATGCGAAATTGGCTACGAATTTTGGATGAACGGATAGTGGACAATATATTTCTATGTAAAAAGAAAACGCGTTTTTTTAGCTGGCTTCTTTTTTCATTGCAACAAAAATGATAAAGCGGTAGAAACTTGTTCCGCGATCGATAGTTTTTATTCGCGCAGGCACGTCGGTGTAAAAAGCGATCCCCTTTGTAGATCTGTTCGTCCGCGCTTCTCTTTATTCGACTCCGTATACCGCTCAACACGTTTCAATTTATTCGCGTTTTCGGGTCTCTGGCCCCTTTTTGGAACCACGCTGTTCCCGTCACCGGTACGATTAAGGGCACATTCAGACTTTTCTACAAAGAGTCCCTCCAATACGACGTAGAAATTTTGTGTCCCGTGTATTGTTCAAATACATGTTGCGTGTAATGTGATAACGATGAACGCAGCGATGCGTAATTCCTCTGGGTAGGTTGCGAGAACCCCCCTTATCTATCTATTGCACAGTATATTTTTAACGAAACAGTTCCAAACAGTCCAAAGGAGTTTTTTACCGTTATAATTCCCGAATTATTTTACTTATGAATCTGAAAATATGGATCCACGAAAGATTTATTATATTTACAATTTAAAAGCGCCCCCCTATTTCCCTGACAATGAGTCACATGCGCAACGAAGAAATGCAACGAAATTAATATTTACAGATAATTTCAAAATACTTCGCAATATGTGGATCTTGCATCGGTTATCTTCACGCTTATCGTCAAGCTGGATTCCATACGCTGAAAGAAATTTGTTCTCCCGGATGTGACCGCTTCGTCGACCCGTGGCGGAGGGAGCGCGGAGCACAAAAGTCCCTTCTCTCAGGAAATTCCACGCACGATGCAGATACATAATCCGTAAGAATCGCGTGCCGCAGACGGAAAACCGGCAGGGGGTGCAGCAGTTGCACGACGAAACAAGAAAGGGGGCAAAGGGAAAGAGTGAAAAGTTTCAAACACGGCGGAGTGTTCTTCCGTGTTACAGAAACCAGATCCCAAAAGAGTTTCCCGTTTCTCGGCGTGAAAAGAAGAAGAGGCAGCGGCAGTGGCTGGCAACGTAAGAACGTGTAACGGTGATCCCCGGGAAAAGTCCACGGGAACTGCTAATTAACGGCGGCTACGAGCCGGCTGAGAACAGAGGAAAATCCAGGAACGAAAAGTTCTTTCCCCGGCGCAATTTATGAAAACTGCCCCCTAATAACGTAAACGCGAGGCGGTGAAGTTTCGCCGCCGCCGTAAGCCGAATGAATAACCGCCATAAATATCGCGGAATTCCACTGGGTCGTGGGTCGAAAGCTTCGATTTATTGTTCCACGCGTGTCGTCGACTCACTTTCCCGCGCATTTAATTGTTGTCCTTTAGCGAATCAATATATCACTGAAATGCTTGGGCGTGGTGAAAATGGCGACGCACTTGTACACAGTTGACGCGATTCGTTGCCTACTTTTCTCGCGAAATTCTTTTTGCTTGCGACATAGTGACGTGCAAGTCCCTTGTATGTATTTGATAAGGAGTTAAATGATAAAATTTCGACTTCGTTATAATTTTTTGTCGGTGGACCGTTTTTTGTTATTAAGCTTCCACGGCACATTTTTTTAACATTATTAAATCGATATTTGGGGATTGTACAGTGCAGCTACGCGAGAGGTCAGAAATCGGGTAAACGTAGGACGCAATAGGACATGAAAGGACAGCAGGATAGATGGCCCAGGAGGGTTGACAGAAAGGGTCCAGGGACAATCACCCCGGTTTGCAACGACGTGTGTAAATGAAAAACGGTCGCATGCTTGCACAAAGGACAGCTACGAGTATCAATTGCGCAGCAATAAAATAAAGAACAAATTATATTGTGGAAAATATACGAACGACTAGTACGTTGAATCGAATAAAATGATCGATTGCGTTTCAACGATTACAAGCACGTAATCGATAAAAACAATAAAACACCGTACTTATTCCTATTCATAACTTCAGCTGAACATTTTCTTGAAATTCCCTTTCCGATTTTCGAACGTTAATCTACCGAGCATCGAAGGCCGATATTCGGCGAAGTAGAAGGCGTCGATTTTTGTCAGACAGCTCGGATATTGCAGTCCCGAGGAACAAGCAATACGAACGCGGTGAGTCTCGACAAATTAAAATTCAGCATGCCGAAGAAAGCTCCTTGTTCCCTCTTAATCTTCTGGAATAACCGTCAAACGCAGAGAAAAAGTGTTCGTATTATCTTCTCTTGTATCTAGCCCCTTTCAGCCTCTTTCAGTTACAGGTAACTCGAAGCACAGGTGCATCACGAGCATCGGTAACAAATCGCTAGATTAGCCTGCCAGACAAGACTGGTTTTCTGTGTAGACCTAAGCTGAACGCGGCAAGGCCATAAGTCGATTTAATAATTCAAACGCGCTGTTATGGGGGTGCATAAGAGTAGCCGTATTAGAGCGGGAGGTCAACGATACTTTGTGGACACGCTGCGCAAACTATCGATTTTACGGTGAATTACTTTTCGACACGTCCCCCGAAGCTTGTCCCGTAAAAATCGCGCTTTACGCAAATTGGTCTCCTCCCCGTCGAGTCGAAGGTGCAGCAGAGTGCAGAACAGTATCCAATACAATACGCGAAGGAAAGTGGAGAAAACTTGCGTCACAAAGCGTGATACAAATTGGACAAACTTTTTGCATTAATATAACAAGTGTTCACCTTTTTCTTCTGCCACGCGATTCCCCTTAGAACGAATGCCACTAATTTCCCCCTCAAAACGTGTACACCGTTAACGAGTTGAACTACTCGGAAAGTTAAAGAAAATTTTCATTCGACCTTACCAAACCTGCTATTCAGACTTCACATACAAAGGCCGTACAACGAACCGTTCCGTTCAACAACAAAGAAGAATTGTCTTTCATCGATCTGTCGGGGTACCCGATGGACCGTCCAAGACGTACAATTCGGCCGGCCGAACAACGGGCTCCCCAGGGGGGAGAATTTGAAACTGACGCTGCTGGACGCGGCAGATAGTCAGTGGAAAGGGTTTTTTTTAGCGTGGCGCGTCGACGAAGACCGGGACAATAAACGATACGGCTGTGCGTAGGCCGTAGAACCCGGCAGACTTTTGCCCTCCTCTCTGCTTCCCCTTTCCGGTGTCCCTCGACCAACTCTTTACTGTTTGTAAACACAGCCGTGCTACTTTCCAACGTGGCTCCATTTCAGTGCACACAACAAGCTGCGTACGCGACGCGTATGACTCGGATATGATGCATGTATATGCATGCACGCCGGCTGCATGCGCCGAGGGATGCGCACGATACCACGGATGGAAATAACGAGGGCTGTTTTCCGCGTGAAAATTGGAATCCGAGAAATCAATCGGGCTGCGGGCGTTTCCATTGGACTTGCAATTAGTTCCCGCTGGAATCCCTGAGATACGGGGAACTTCGTCCCGCGATGAACAATGGAATATTGGTGGCTGCACAGTTTTTGTTTGGAAATGGGCTACAAGGTTTTCGTCGACTCGGGGAAAATGTAAAGGACATCGGAAACAAGGATAGCGAAACATAGCGAATGTTTCAGAAGGTCTAGGTGTTCGGGTGTTAGCAACGTTTGAATGCTTATTAAATTATCGAGTAGTCAATGACATCGGTCGTCTGAATTCGTTTTGCTCTCTCCAAATACTTTCACACATTTTATTTCCTCGCAAGTTCCTCCAAATCATTGTTACCCGCGAGAAAAAGAGGCAATTAAAAAGTTTCGGCAAGGCGAACGCACAAAGACCTAAATCGCGGGGTCTACCTTGATAAGTCTACTGTTTTCGGGCGCACCGAGAGCGTCGGGAGTTGTGCAATTTATACCTTCCTTAATGGAGACAAGTCATCGCAATTCGCGGCAAAAACTTTGCCGTCCTTCTGCCGCTCCCCCTGTTCTTATTGCGCCGCGTCAAGATACAGATACACTTCATTGAAAAAGCACTAAGGCAATTAAGCGCAGCTTCATCGCGACAAATAATTCAGTGAAACGTCCGTAATTTCGCCCCGCTGAATATTGTCTGCCACGTTTCCCCGGGACGCGTAGAGATGTTGCTCAAAGAAATCACGAGCGACGCGATCGCAACGTTATTCGGCACTCCTAAAATTTATTTAATTAATTATACAACGACCGCAGTAAAAGCTGTAAAAGAAGAAAACTATGCATCGCTAATTGTAAGATGAAAAATCATCGAGACTTCGGTTTCGCCAACATTTTCGTCGAGCTGCGCCGCAACGGTTCACGCTGCATAATATAAATTCACCGTTTATACGTTGGATGTATCCAGTCGTTAACTATGCACCGCAGTTGAACGCATTTGCGCTTCAACTCGCCTTGAACTTTACGACAAATTGCGACTAGAGCCCGTCGCCTCGGAATCGAAAAGTTTCGAGAAGCGACGCCGATGAAACTCTGTTGTCATTCCGCAATCGATTCGAAAATTTCCACGTCGCTATCGGTCGGAAAAGTCTTGAACCGCTGCCTCGTCTCTATTACCGCCAATAAGTTTAATCTCGTCTCTGCTTCGCTTGTCAGTCGCCGACATTAACGCACATATTCTATCTCGCGACAACGGACGGACGAGCATGAACGAGGAAAAGTTCAAGACGCGTATATCGAACCGCGCGATTAAAGGAAATCGTGGTTTCGTCTGAATCGCGGCACGCTCGAGCTGCTCGCGAGCAAATAACCGCGATTTCATAAACAGATTCCCTTTGAGTAGACATATGTATGGGCGTGCAGAAGTATGCGAGCAAAGACACCAAAACGCCAATTTCGTTGTGGAGAAGTAAATTATTTAAAAAATGAACATGGACGTTGAATCGGGGAACGTCATTGGGGATTGCTCAACGTGGAGGAACGAGCTGTATAAATAATACGTTTGTTAAATCAAATATCGAGTTGCATGTGTTAGAACAGTTTTGAAGGTTTTAATTCATTCGACAAAGTTTGATTAGCTGTACCATTCGCCGTCTGTTTCTTTTGAATTGTTATTTCATTTGTATCATAGGCGAACTTATTATACTGGAGCGAACGATCGTGAACAGCAGCAGATTTTCTAGATGCGATATTTGGTACCCGGGCGGCTCTGTAAAAACCAATCCAATTTCTGGATGACGAATGTCTGCGTGGAACCCCCGGATGCAATGTTTATTTTAAAGCACCCTGCTCGTGACGTTTAAGGGATACGATGCGACCTATTCTACCCTATTTCAAAGGGAAGCGACGGTACATATGTGGGTACGATTTCGGATCCAAAGTTATCGGAACGAGGATTCGAATGAATCGAAAGCTTTAATTAAAATCGAATCCCGGAAGATCAGTGAGCGAAGACAGCGTGTGAAGAGTAACGGGGAGGGCTATCCTTAAACCCAACGGAAGTATCTCCTAGTATTTTATCGTATCCTCGCCAGTCACCGGGAATGGGAAAATCTTTCGCAAATAAGTTGGAGCAGTCAGGCCGACGTTCTCCGGCGAGCGTTATCAACTTGGATTACAAAACACTCTCAAGATATCCAGAGAGACCCGTACTTTCTTCGCAGCTCAGCACGCCGAAGAGAAAGCTGGGCGTACACGCGCTCGCGCGCGTCACCATCTCGCGCCACAGTGCGTTTTCTTTCTTTCCATTCGCAGCCGCGCCTTTGATCTCTATTCCGCAGGATTTTCATCGAATCGAACAACGGATCCGCAAAAGTTCGTCGAATCTGGCTGACTCGGCGTGATTCGAGCTCAAGGCATCGGTGTCCTATCGAACGACGGAGCTGTACGTACGCGGCGCTCGAGGGGGCGGCGAGGGCTGGCGACCAGCCACCGTCGCCAGTGAGAAGACGAACCGACGCGACGGCCGCGGAAGAGTGCGACCGGGACGGAAAAACGGGGAAACGAAACGGGAAGAGGACGCGAACGGGAGCGGGTCGGTGCGAGAAAGAGCACGGTGGCGATGCGGACGGAAACGGAGCCGGTGGTGAACGGGGCAGAGAGCGTCGCCGCGAGAAACGGAGAAACTCGGCGGCGACGAGGACGGAGAGAGAATTACGAGCAAATGGAGGAAACGAGAGGGTGGAAGCAGGCGAACGGCGAAGCGAGACGAAGCACTACAGGAACGAAGCCTCCGGGAGGAGCAGAGAAATATGAAGCGAACAAGGGAAAGAAAGAAAGCCGGGCATAAATGGAGGAGACAGAGGCCGGCCTCGGTGGAGCAACCGAGAAGGGCGTATCAATAGAGACAGAAACGCAGAAACGAAGAGTCTGTTAAAGCGAGGGAAGGAGATTGAAGCTGGTAGCGAAAGGGAGAGACGTTTAAAGAGAACCGTGGAGGGTGGAGGACAGAAAATATCGGCGAAGCGAAGGGGGAAAGGTAGAGAGGAAGAGGTAACGAGCGAGGGAAACGAGACGGAACGAGACGGAACGAGACTGGGAGAACGAGAGAGAAGGCTGAGAATGAGCGACAGAGAGAGCCCGGGGATCAATGGACGCAACCCCGCGGGGCGCTACACTCCTCTCTCGGATACTACGTAGTATCTTGCCGCTGCGTAGTAATACTATGCCCGCGCTACGTACTACGCCCGCCACTATTGCACCCGCCACGCTTCCCCGCCTCGACGTTCTATTCCCCTTATGCGGCTACTCTTCAGACCTCTACTTCCCCTCCAGCGTTCTACGCGACACAGAACGCCGCGCCGTTTCCCCTTCAGAAGTCTGAACGCCCCACCATTCGATGTCTGCTTACCCCTCCAACTCACCCTGACTCCCCTCCACGAGCACGAGGGCTAACGGCCTCCCGCGCTAACTTCGATCCGCCAATCGTGCCACGATGTCGGTTGCCGCGCGCGGGAAAACTCATCCACGCATACACGCAGCGAAACTTGTCGTAAGATAGAACGCGGAGCCGGTGTATACAGGGTGTGTCCGATGCACCGGGGCTGGAGCCCGCGCGTGGGAAACCGAGAGGACGCTACAGACACGGGCGTTTTCGAAGATCGTCCGCGGTTGCGGATTTTATTTACTTTTTTCCACCACTTCCATTTCGTTTTTCTTTCTCTTGTTCTGTTTGATTTCTCGCCTGGCTTTGTTTCCTGGACGCGGATTCGACGTGTCGGCTGAGGATAGAGTTATATAGCCGGAGGATGGGGATTAGGCGGTGGTTTTGAATATTTATCCTATCCTTTCTTTTCCCCTCCGCGGCTAGGGGTGATGTATGTAGACTCGTGATCGAGAGGGAAGCATTGTTTTGGTTGGGGACACGAGAATTGTCCAAGTACTCGTTGACTTATTCATGGGATTTTTAGAGTTTCTGCCAGCGGAGAAAGGATAGTTTTCTCGAGAGGATAGAATACGACGGTACACGGTTCATTGTATAAAGGCAACGGTCTGATAGAAGTTATCATTTGCCGTAATTGGTGAATTGTGAATTACTCGCCCGGGTTCATCGTTTCTGTCGGGGCTGGGAAATTTGTGTTACGAAGATTATTGCGTAATGGCGTCTGAAATTTAATTGCTGCCGGAAGGCTACGTTTGTTTAGGGATTAATTTATCACGGGGTAAATCGCGGAGCAGGGAAGTGACCAAGAATCACACGGACTCGTTCCGCGGGAACGGCTAGGCAGGGCGTGGTTCGCATAATTTTCCGGCGAATTTGCGATCCGTTCTCGTTCCTGTCGTTACCAATATTATTGTTCGTTACTTCTATTACAGTTTGATCGGTAATATTGTTTGCCAAGTCCCACGTGTTAGAACTATAAATTTATAAATGTGCCCAACACGTATTGCGGGTGGATATAATCTATATATACCCTTTAATTTTTGAACTTTTTATATTCGCTGATTGGTTCGCTTCAGGGGAAGAAATGTGAATTCCATTTGAATTATGGCCAGTCGGAAACTCACCCCGCGATACAAATTTGGGGCAGCTAATGCATAATAGGAAAATTTTATTGATACTCTTCGGAGAATGCATCGGCACAGTTTGTGTGCACAGGCAAATCGACTAGGGCAACAAAACCTATTCCGAAAATGGAAATTCGAACCTCAAATATGCTTGCCTATCGGCGGCGCTTAATTGAATTGGTCGATTATCGAATAACGCGAACTTTTTCGCGAAACTTCGTCTTCCCTGTCGATTGGAATTTCATTTTTCCCCCAAAGCTTCCGGCTCTTTTTATTTTTCCAGTATGCTACATACCTAGATAACATTTCTACCCTACCCCCGTGCCGCAAAGTCTGTATTATCAGACGCAAAGCAGTTGACGATTAAATATGAATTCACTGTACCGCCTTCCATAATACTTCCTTAAATTAAAGGCGGAGTCAATGCTGCCAATTACCTCGAACAATTTACCATCTTCCCGCGTCAGACAGTAATGCATGAATTTCGTGCAAGCTTTGCAACCGTCTTGATTACTGGTAAGTACTTCAGTAGCATTATAGGGGATGTATATAGGCTGGCATAGATACATAACTGTGCACATTGGTAGTTCCGAGCTCAAGACAAACGATACGTTCCTCAAGTGCGCTCGTGTAACAGGTCGTTAATCGGATTATCGTATTACCCTGGATCGCATATTTCTTGTGAAATATAGTTTCGCCGATTGAGTACTGCGCCAATACTGACTGCTGTCTGACCCTAGTTTAATCATTAATTAATTGCACCCCTCGGTGCATTGCAAAAATTATTGTTCTGCCCTATTGTTGCTAAGAAAAATAAATAGACGTATAGAAAGTGAATTCTACAATTGTGAGAAGAATGTTCCTACAATTTCGATGAACAACGCGCAAATCGTACCGAGGTTACCTTCATTTATTTCGAGTGACAGTATAAAAACACGTTTATCGTCAATTTATATAATGAATTTTATACCGCCCCCGCTTTGTACACGCACTACTTATTTCACTTTATTTTATTACTTCAAATTTCATTGCCGCGTTTTATTTCATATCTCATTTCACCGGTCTGTTACCGCGACTATTTTCCACACTGCCTCCCATAATCTGTTCGTTTCTCATGTTCCCAATCGACGGACGATATATTAACAGTGGAAAATTCGCAAACGTCCCTCGAAAACAGTCGCGACGCAGACCCTGCATCTTTCGATCCGCCAAAAAAGAGCACGGGGAACCCACCACGCACGCATCGCCCGATTATTCGGTACTCTTCCTTCAAAGAGGAGCTCAAACCACGATCTGACGTGCGGTTTTTCCGCACGCGGTGTGCACTCGTCCCAACGATGCGTGCGAGTCGAGTGCACGCCACCAGTACTCAGCGTCGAAAGCGCGCGTATTCTTCTTAAAAAATATAGAAAGCGAGGGATAGGAGAGGGCAGATGCCGTATAATGACATTTTCAGTGCGGCTCGTGCCTTTGTCGGCGCATACCGCGCACACGCGCGCGAGCTGCCTGGAAGGGACGGAGGAAGGAAAAGGGATCCGAGAGATAGGGAGAAAGAGAAGAAAGAGAGAAAGAGAGAGAGAGAGTCGAGTGCTTCGAGTTTTATGTCCTTCGGCCCTTAATTCCGTAAAACGACACGAGCCCCTTATCCACCTGGCATCCTTTACCCCGCTGACTTTCCGCTATACCTTTGCTCTCCTCCTTTCCATACCCTCTTCCGCCCCCATTTTCCTCCACTCCTTCTGGTCCACCTTGTTCCTTCGCCACTTTCATTCCGCAAAGTTTTTTTCTTGAACGTACCTCCCCTGCGCTCGTGCTCGCCGTCCGGCCAAATCTTTTGGAATTTCCCCCGGCGAAGTAACTCTCGATAAAGAGGTGCAATTAAGCGAGCGTATATCTGCTTTATCCGTTGCGCGGATGATAGTACCGGGGACGCTTTCTCCTGCTTATTCCGAGGCGTGAAGGATTCCTCTGTATCTGCCGGGCGAATCTGTGAAAACTCCAACCGTTCCCACGGGAGTTGATTAAACTCGCGTGACCCCTCCTTTGATCTCTCCCTCTGCCCTTTTCCCGCTCGCGTCCCACCGTGTCACGCATTTTCCGCGCGCAATCTCTACCGTGTAGCTCTTTCCATTCGAGACAGTCCCAAGATAAGAGCACGTACTCGCACAATTAACGTGGCCCGGATTTCTTTGCCGCCGCGTCCGGGAAATTTGTATTATTCAAGTGCGTACCGTCGACGACAGATTCGGCAGAAAAATTCGTGTAATTGCGCCCGAGATGTACTCTGTTATCCTGCCACAACTACACTCTGCTATTTGCCTTCACGGTTCGTTCGATACAGCAAGCGCAATAGGAAAGGGGAGAAAAAAGGCACTCTAGCATCTCGTGAAGGAGGCTCGTTCGCCGGAAACGAATGTTTATTACTTATAGCTTGGTGGATCGCATTTACGTATCGCGACCCCTTAATTCCGGAAAGCGTGGCCATCCACTTCCTGCTGGCTCTGTTCCTCGCTCGTCTTCCGCTCGTCTGCGGTCTTTTTTCACATAGTTTTTTTCGTGCTACCAGCCTCGCCCCTGGCGGCGCGCGCCACGGCGTTCGAAAGCTACGACCTCGGGACAGAAATTAACGAAGCGGCGATAATTAAGAAAAGAAAGTTTATGCCCGCCGCGCGCACCGCGACATTTTATTACGCGGGTGGAGTGGTGCGAGTGGAACGAATAAAATTGGACGTTCTCCCGCGGCGATGTTTTTCCGTTCATTTTCGACCGGGAGTCTTGGCACCGGGCGTAACACTCCGGGTCACCGTTAAACGCGAACGAAAGAAGAAACGGGAGAGGTCGACGCGAAGTAAAAGCGCTTTGTCTTTCGGCCGTGGAGAACGTACGATCCGACCGCGGGTGTACAGTTCCTTCGTCTTGGTTCTGGTTAAACGAGCGTTTGCAGAGATCGGGGGGTGGAAGGAAAACGTTGAAAGGTAAGAGAGTGAGATTGGTTCGCGCGGAATATGCAGCGCGGAAATAAACGATCCCCGATGGTACAAAGGTTTTCCCTCTCTGTCTTTCGCATGATCGTCGAAGACGATCGTAGGTCCGACTAAATTGCGGCCAATCGCGATCGAAATCCGGCAAAAGAGCCTTCGTCGAATCGTCTTGCGAATCGGGATGCTTTAATCCAACATCGATTTCCTGCGAAAAGGCAATCAGGAACAAATCCCCGTCCCCTCGCAGCCCCAACCCCTCCCGTCTATCCACCTGCCCCTTGTCAGATCCTCTCCACCGGCATTTACCCTCTCAACAGCCACTTATCGAAACCAAACGCGAGCCACTTCCGGCCGAGCGACTGTGTCTCGTACATCGATGAAATTTCTTTGACGTTCTCCACCCGCTATCTGGGGCGGACTCCTCGAACGATCTTCTCTGCTCGGCGTGGTAGCTTTATCAGCTTGCTGACCGGAGAGAAGGGTCCAGATATATCAATTCTAGCAACCACCCGTCCGTTTTAATTAATTTCGTTACGGGCCGAGGGTTGAATCTCGATCAGCCGGACGCTGACGCGATAAAAGCTGACTCGCAGAGACAACGCTCTGAGTGCCGGCTTTGATAATCGGAACTCGATTGTGAAATCCGTCGCGATGATAGCGAGACGCGTAACGCGATGCCCCCGAACGAAGGGGATGAAATATATTTTGGACGGAACACAGCTGTTTTGTAATTTGCTGATCGCGAGACGGTATCTAATTTTGTATATCCAGTTCACGGGCAGGACCGTTTATCCAACGCGATTTCGATTTTATTTGCTCGGGATGGACGTCTGGAAATATTAAATTAAGCTGTAAATATTATTATTCTTTGGACGATCACTTTAAGCGTCAGGAAATAGACATTGGTTAAATTTTACATCTGGGGAAGCCCTGCACGAGGAACGGATAAGTAGCATGCCGTTCCGATGTGCATAAATTTCATTTCCATAGCGTTAAAATTCTTAGATAAAAGGGGCAGATCGAATGCGCGATCGGTGTTATGATAATGAGTAGCTTCTTCGTCGAAGTCTCCTCGTCATCGTCCGGCGGCATCCCGAGACAGGCCAGAGATTCTCAACTTGCCACCCCCTTGGGGAGCGTTTCTTTAACCAGCACAGAAGGTAAATATCCGTCTATGATGTACAATTCTCCAAGAAACACGGTGTACAATTTCCTTTCGTCTCTCGCGAAACTACAAATCACCGCAGAGTCCAAGGGGTAGCAAGAGTTGGAGCGTCTTTCATTATCATAAATTCCTTGGAACATCGGTTCATCCTGGCGCATCGATTAAACGAGAGACACGGTTACACGCGATTCAACGGCTGCCTCCCTTCGGCGGATCGTGAGAAAATGGTCGTCGAAGATGCAGCGGAACCACGAAGAGAAGTGGAAGGACGATGAGCGGGGAGGAAAGGGCACAAATTGTCTAGAGATAGGAGTCAGATCGACCTCTTAGAAAATAAGCGAGGGGCGGGCTGGTGGAGAGATCGAGAGGTAAGATGGCCAGGGCTACGCGGAGAGACAGAGAAAGGGGGCGGGGGGCAGAAGATGGTATGAGGGGTTAGGCGAGACCTCGACTTCCTCTATTACCAATTCATACCCCTCCACGAACTGCCGATATATTCAAACCTCACCGAGAAAAGGCCAGTCATTGTGTCGGCCTCTTTGTCGTCCTTCTGCCTTTTCTGCTCCTCTCGTTATCCTCCACCTCTCGAGTTCCTCCCCCGCTAGCGCCGCTATGCCACCTCCTTTACACTTCCTTGCCCCCTTGGTCTCGTTTCTCTTCCGTGGAAACGAGGGAGGACCGCATACCTTTGTCAATAGAAGTCGGATTCAGGAACGAGCGAAAGAAGAAGCAGGAGAAGAAGTAGGAGAGGAGGAGGAGGAGGAAGAGAAGAAGGATGCCTGACCAGGTTGGATGAGAAAAAGGTGGAAAAAGGAGAACGGAGAGACTCGGGGTGAATGGCGAGGGAGTGAAAGACAGAATGAGCGAGGAGTCTGTTATGAGCCCTTTGAATACTAACGCGGAACGATCGAGGGGGTGGGAGAGGCTCGAGAAAGGAGATCGAGCGAGGAGAAGCAACGGAGGAAAGTGAGATGAGAAGGGGCAGAAGTGAAAAGACGATGGAGGAGCCGGAGAGATGGTGAAGAGTTCAATGGATCGGAGAAGGTAAGAGGCTGCAAGGAGTTCCCGACTCGGAAGGAATTAGCGATCGGACCGTCCCATCGACGATTCGTTTCCTGCCACGCGAGAATCTTGAATTTCCACCCCTACCAACCAAACTCGCGAACAGGTCATTAGCTGAACGCAGGGGAAATACGTTGACGCGCTTGTTTAGCCCCTAAACGAGCCTCTCTCAGTTAGGACTCTTTTTTCTCTGTTCGTTCGTACCGGAATGCTATCGTTTCGCTTGGCGTCGGGGGATGGATCCATGTCAATGAATTCCATATTTCTATACGCAATGCAATCTAAATGATAGTATATTTGGAAACCATTATTTCCGCCACGATTATTTATCGCCATTTACAAAAGATAGAAAGAATCGCGCTCAAAAGTGAAACGAAACTTTGATTCACCGTTCTAAACGAAGACGACGCGACGCTTCGTCGTTTACTAATCAACGACGTGCTGGACGACGTCTTTCGACGAACCCGTCTAGCCGCGAGGCCGTGTCCGAGGCGGAACAAAGGATTATTCCCGTCGCTTCACAGCACGGATTGGAACTTATTAACCGACGCGTCAGCCGCAGGAAATTTATCTAGGGCAGGGAACAACAATTGCAAGCCTGTAATTACACGTGTCCCCGTCGAATGGAAACGCAGAAGACGCCGGCTGACTGCTGCGCCGTCTCGTCGTCCCGAATTTCCACGACAATATTCTCCCCGACTCGACTGACAGCCGACACGTAGAAAGACGAAGAGGAACACAGAGAGGACGGGGGATTCAGCGTGTGAAATCATCGTCTGGCCTCTCGAAACGCGTGGCACGGCTGACAAAAGGAAACACAGGGATGAAGCCACGAGTGAATCAGTGGCTGCAGACGCGCCAGGTCATGAACTCGATGCAATTCAGCCGAACCCGTTTCAGAAACATTTTTTCTTCGACGTCAACGTATACGCGGCGGCTGTTGAAAACGTCGTTTCGAAGGGAAACAGAGGACGATCGAGGGACAATGACGAGAGATGCGTCCAAGACGCATTCTTGCTTCGTCGAATTCTCGGTCCCCGGGTGTAATTCAAGCTTCCGCTGCGACCCTTGGCCCACATTCCGCTATAAATATTTCGCGTGCATTCTATTTACCGCGCTGCCTTCCAATTTATATAGCCGAGGATGGTTAGACGAAACTGTAGATTACTCTGGCGCCAAGAGATCGTTCGCCGATGAGGGGGATGCAACGATGCCATCGTCGACGAATTTTAGTAAGTAGCCATACAGGGTTTTACGCGTTCCCCTTACAACCGAAAGGTTAATGGAGCGATAAAATTGTAAACCAGTGAGATTGTACTTGAAAACTGCCACCCCGTTGTCCCATTGTTCCATACTCTCTAAAACAGCGGTTTCGTTAACAAACCCTAGGTACCCTTTTCTTCTTGTCTTCGATGCAGGGGTACTTTAAGCTAAACACCCCGCAACCACACCTCGGGTCACAAATTACGATTCGACTAATTAAACGTCTCGCCGGATGGATTCGTTTTCCTCGGGGGATGACGCGGAGAAACGCCGAGCCGATGGGCACGCAACACGCGCGATTTTGGGGTGCAAAAGCTGGCAGTGGAGAGGTACGCCGAGTCGAGGCTTGTCCAAGATATTTATCGCAAAAGAATTCACAGTCATAACACGGGATTTCAGACGCGCGAGACGACGAGAGACCCTAAGAGACGACGCTCGACGTCTAAAGTTAGACCCCGGCCGGTCTCGACGCCGTAGCATCTCCCGTGACGGGCCAACAGCCCCCTATTTTTCCCTCCGCCCCCTTCTGTCCCTCTGTTCGAGAGCACGCAGAGGAGGCCCGCAATAACAAACCCGACAGACAGGTTTTAATCGTGGTAATTCATCTCACGGGATCGACTAATTAAGTGGAATATGCGGCCATAACGTAACCAAACGTTGCCGCTATAACCGGTTGCCGGTTTGATAGATCGCGCCTAATGCGCTGCATTCCAGCCGGATGGAACGGCGGAGTCTTTTGGACGCGGGAACGATGCCACTTGTCCCGGTAAATGGTTACGAATGATGATTGTGGAAGCTTCCTCCTGTTTGGATGGAATATCGGTCAATCCGATTTTGATAGTAGCTGTGCACGCAGAGTGATCAGAGGTTTGAACGATAGTGAATCAAATTCATTTCATAGCCTGGCAATGCTTGAGATAATAATCCTGCGTCCAACTTTGGATAGGCACACAGATACAGTATTTCAGTCATGTTTCCAAATTGAAAACGTATTTCAAACGAAGCTCAAACAGTCGAATGCTACTTCTTCGTAATTAATGCAATCGGTGCAATGTGACCTTTTGTCTAGCAAAATGCCTCCCAGTCTCTTTTAAATTGAGCATGCTTAAAAAAATTGCTTAGCTCCTTACAACAGAGAGGCCTCGTTTCCAGTCCCATCCAACTCGATTGAATCCATACAAAAGGCCTCACAGAGTCGATTCCGCGGGCTTCCAGGTATCATCGCAATAAACGTCGCCCTCGCAAATAGCAGGGGCTGACGATCCGTTCGGCGAACCGCAGGCGGCGCTATAATAATTTTTCGTCGCTGACCAAGACGAAAACGGCCATAGACTGGCCACACACGGCCGAAGGTAAACGATTCGCGGGAATCGTATAGCTGCTTGATCCACGACGACAATTAACAACCATTTGCCTCGTTATCTGCGCTTCTTCCTGGCTACGTGACAATTTCGGACGATTATTCGTCAAGAATGAGCCCACCGACGCTGATGCAGCCGGGCGATTGTAGCCGTTCCCTACTTGATATTCATCTACGATTCCTTACAGAACCGACGATTGCGCACATGCCTTGATGAACGCAGCCCTCTCTTTTTAACGCTTGTAAACATTAAGCTCGGGGTGCATTAGATGCTCGTGAAAAATTGATGCGATCCCACGCATCGTTGTCCCGACGATGCTCGTTCGTCGTTGGTTGCCCGGCGTTCGCATACGCGACGTAGAAATTTTATTCCGTCGTTACGGCGCCGCGTACTAAATTGTAAATATTCGACAGCGTCGAGGTATCGCGTTTTTTCCTTCGATGAATGGAAGGGGATACTATTTGCAAGGAGTGAAAGTCCCTCTCTGGGAATGTATTTTAAGAATGATCCCTAACCTTTCAATGTTGAAATTTTCGTACAGGTGTTTTTCGCGTTTCTCTGACCCACTTAAAAGTGTTCCGCGTTGTGGGAAAATTTCACCATATTTATCGCTCACCAATCACGCTGAAGCATCAGTATAAAGTGGAATCAGTCGTATTCGAAATGCTGTATCTGAAAAGTGCTCCGCTTCGATTAGCTTAATCTCGTTTAATAGCTTTTTAATCTCCACGACGTGCGAACTGCAAAACGTCACGCGGACAATCACTGAAAAATGACAGCAAACCTAGCTACCTACCTACCTACCTGCCCGTTCCAGTGGACACAAAATAGCCGGATGAAGCGCAGGTGATTGATTAACCGCGTGGCAATCGGATAATCGTAAAGCAACTGTTTACTCTAACGAAACATCAGAATACAACTCGGAATACTCTGGTCCAAGTACGATGCCCCCATTCAGACTATAAAAACGAGGGAACAGAAACAGAAATGGAATCAAAGTAATACCGCGACTCTTCCAAAAATAGCGAGCTGTTAGCGTTCATCCAAGAACAACAATCCTGTGGTCGGCCAGCCGAGTGACCAATATCCTCGTGCGTGGCAGACAAGATCGTGAACGCGACGAGACCGACCAGTCGGCCAGCCATTTGCCCGGGCATGCAGGAAAATAGAAAGCCGCGATGTTCCTTGAAAACGAGCGCACCGAAATGTCGGTTTAAGTGAAACACTGTGCTTCATATTCGCGTTGACGTGAACAGTCGGGTCGCAGGACCAGGAAGCAGACGTTGGCCATTTGTGGAGACGCTGATGCCCGACGGATCGTAATGCTTGGGAAATAAGTATCTTTCTTTCTTCCGTTCGCGCCACGACAGCCGGGTATAAAGGGTGGCCTGCATAAAGGCGACGCGGCGCAGTAAAACGTGGCACTCGAGGATGTTATACCGCGTGTATGTACATCCTCTTTTCGACCGTCGACTTGCGAGCTGATCGGCGCCCCATTCGTCGATGACGTCCCTGTTTTCATCTCTCTTCTTCTGACTGCGTTTCACGCCTTTGCACGTTCAGCTGGTCGGCAATGCACGTCGCAGGATCGCCACGAGCGCATAAAACCGGCGACCAGCTGGACAGCATACTTTACGGGGGCGAGGCTCGTCGAAAGACCAGCGGTCCGACTGCTTGGTCGCTGATCTCTGACCCCCGCTGTTGGATAACACCTTTGTCGTCAAACTGTAAAACGTATTTCTCGAGTGGTTATGCGTATTAACTCTTATTCATACTAACAGTGTTGAATTTTTAATCATGAAGATAGCGGCGGTTAATGTCTGACCTGAACGGACCACATTCACTGAAAAAAAGAGTGCCTGAAATTTGATTACCATGCGTGTATACGCAGCATGGCCATTTTATCGCTGTTTAAGTACTCAAACACGCGACTCCAGAAGGAAGAGTACGAGTCACGAGTCGTGGGAATCTGTATCTCGGTTGGCCGAAAGAAAATTGGATTCGGCCGGTGGCAAGCTAGCGACCGGGCCATAATTAAAAGGGGCCCGACCGTGTTAATTCGTTCGTTCTTATTCAGCCCTTTAAATCCCTGCCTACGGCGAAGAAACCTCTCCCTCGTCGTGTTACCGTGAATTAAAGGAGCCCTACTGGGGGGGAGGGCAAATCCATTATTTGGCCTAAGTGAGTTATCACTGGCATCCGCCGGCTGAATTTCACCAGCTTTGTCTTGAAAAGTCGTGGCGTGAGATTCGCCACGTGCCACTGCGACGAACCAGCAATTCACTGCCCCTAATTTTCTTCCGCTGTCACGTGTTGGTTCGCTTTCACGGATTTGCTTGCTTTACTGGATAATCACCCAAGTCTATTGGTCAACTGTGCCCCAGTTGGATTGGCAGAAATCGTTATGAGAATAAATTAAGAGTTCCGAGGTGAATCGAAAACTCGGAGGTCTCTTCGTTGGAGAATGATTGGAGAATAACTCCAGAAGGAGGGATTTCTGCTCCACATCTATTTAACTTTTTCCTTCATCCCAGTTTTCCAATTTAACGCGAGGCAAAAATAAAATGTCCAAAAATATCCTGACAAATTTCATAATCGGGCTGCAGTAGAAGCGCGTGTATAAAATTACCGCTCGTCCATTTTTTGGTGTCAAGCCACGTAATTCTACTTCTGACGCTCCAAATCGGAACTGAATTTCGCGTTGCACAAAATCGCCACGACTCTCGAGATGCATCGATCGCGACAACGATGACGACGCCGACGACGACGACAACGAATTCTTCATGCATATTTTATAAGAGCATCGTGCATATCTGTCGCGATCGAGATTGAGCGATTTTTCCATAGGTCCGCATCGCAAATGGACCAACCGCCGATCCGAAGATGCACGTCCGGGACGGGCGAGTGATTTACAGCGGGTGTCAGTTTCGCTAGACGAGGCGGAACCTCTGGTAAAAATTACGCTGCAACAGGTTGCCCGTACGTACCTGCCGCTGTATGGACTACGTACACGCGGCTGCACACACGTACACTTGTGCCAAGAATCTGGAGCATTCGTGCTGGAATATGTGACCCGCGAAGCGTAATGCTCGCGTAACTATGCCGATCAACGCGGAAACGCCGCCGCGATTTAACGCCCGCGACTTTCCTCGATAATTATATTATATACCCGTTGTATGCGGGACTAATAGAGTAACGAGACTGATGCGAGGCACTTAATATCGATTGTGACACATTCCATTCGTGGAAGGACATATAGATATCTTTGTTGCTAAATATCTACTGCACATGTTTCAATGGATATTATCAGCGGGTATTATCCTGTTACTTGACAAATGATGTTTGGCAGTTCTTTAATAATTCGTCAATCGGCTCCTTGTAAAAACAAATCAGCGCACCAGGTGACATATCAATTGTCCTTGATGTCAAGATTAACTGGCTTTCATTTAATATTTTTACTTGAAATAATTCAGTTCTTGTGAATTCGTAACGATGCATTTTGTGCAGGTACGAAAATCCACTGAGCACAAATTGCGACGACTCACCGTGACTTACGTTCAATCATTAGTCTTCTTTTTTTTTATTACAGTCGGCACCAGTTTACGCAACTTTTGTAAATTGAAGGTTGGTCGCAAAGAGCGTGTCGCAAGAAGTCGAGACGTGAAATTACGGAAAGGTCGAACAAGTGTTATTTCCACAAAACAGTAACATTACACAGCCCCCTTTTATTAGCATTTCAATACGCAGCATGAATCAGTTGTTTTCAGAAACGAAATCAAACATTTATCATAGTTTGTCACGCCCGCGAGGAGCTTCGTTCTGACTGTAAAATATTATCTTCATTTCTATCCACCCGGCGAGCATTATAATTTTAAGAGAAGCGTTCGAGGATCATCTGAAGGATATTAATTATCATTATCAATCACAAAAGTCTTCCCTGCTTCTCTTCAAACAATTTCCCCGATCCAAGTTGTCTAAGAAAAGAATAGCGCTCCTCGAACAATGGAAACGAAGAATTATAGAAGAACAAATGACGTGGCTCTTTCTGTTGCTTTCTGTTCAGAGCATATTGTGATCGGAAAAAGCGCAGCAACAGTAAACAACGTGGCTCTTTAACAAACGACGTAATCCCAGTCACGTTTTCGCAGGAACTTGCATGCACACCCTTTAACAGCTGAGTTAGCTTTCCGTCATCTGCTTATCGCAGTCTTTTATTCTAGCTACTTAAAAAAAAAAGATTAAGTATCATATATTTCAGCTGTAAATATTTTGCACAAATATTTCAATAGTTGCTAATTATATTTCATACGCTGTTGACATTTTGTGTGTATCGTGTCTGTACACTAAAATTGCTTTATTTTCGAGCCTGCTGCAATCGAAATTTCCAAGCTTCGTCAGACACGGGGCACGTCATGTGCTCAGAGACGTTCGACGATGCGAACGGATGCTGGCAGACGGCTATTCACGTGCAACGTAATAACGCTGGCTGACATTCATTCACGGTGAGCGTGCATTCATTCAGAAACGAGTGACACACATAGCAGAGATCGCGACCGGATATCAACTTCCTCGTGAAATCATCATCGGGACCGAGATAAAATTAATCGTGAATCGTGCACGCAAATGGGGGGAAGGGGGAATCGTTGTTCGGCGCCACGTGATATCGCCGCGACTGCGTTGAAATCGCAGCGATTACGTGCCTTCCGGTTCATCCAGTTTGCACAGTGCAATAAATTGGAGTACAGTGGAGATACGTTTTAGGGATTAGATGTGATTGAGAGTTTCTTGGGAAACGATTTCGAGCGATTCGAAGTTTCGCGTGAAACCGCGCGGACGTAACAGGTCAATTTTCTCGAATCGTTCTCGGCGCTCGTTTCCTTTTTCCTTTTTTCCTTGAACGTATGTAAAGCTTCGGTGAACTAAATTTATGTTCGGACGATAATGTCGGTGGGTAGTTGATTCTTTTTTTCCTTTCTGTCTACATTTCTGGTGCTTGCGTGAAAAAAATTGCACGACGTTGTAAAATATGGTAAACCACTGTACAGAAAGTGGAGAATGAAACTTGGTGAGAGAGTTGGCGAAGGTAAAAATTTGTAAGTATACGTTTCGTGATATTTACCTTTGTGAACCCATCTACTATAATTGTATCAAGAAATATAAACGATGCACCATGTTCGGTACATTAAAGAACTCCAAATTATATTTTCGCCAAAACAACCTAATATCGAATGCTATCTCAAACATAATACGGTATCAAGATATCGGAGTGCTTTTCGGAAAACAAACCTTAAATACCTCTATAACAAATCATAACGTTAGAAATTATTTAGTTTGATCAAAGTTTTAAAATAATTAATACAATAATTTGCGAGCGAATCGATTAAACGTAGAATTAATAGTAGCCAGGTAAGTACTTACAGCGACGTGGATATTTGTAGTTAAATTGCAACATTTGTCGAGAAATATCCCGAGGTAGAGTCGGATGGCGAGCGTGTTATGAGTTTATGAGATCAGAGGACCGAAATAAAGCTGGTCATTGCGCGATACGCGGAAAAGTAGCTCGCGTTGATTCCGCGTTACACGCTCGTGATTGCTCTCTTGAACAACTCGCCGTGGTACTACGTAGAAGAAGACTGCTGAAAAAGTCTGTTGAATATCGAAGAACCACTTGATCCAACGCGTTTAAAAATAGGCTCGCGTGGCACGACGAGACCAGACATAATATAATGTGTCTCATGAGTCGTGACTCATCGAACGTTTGCGAGTTATTAACGGTTCATACGATTCGCGAGAATTTCTGTAAACGTTCGTGCAGCATCCAGAACAAACGAGTCTTTGTACGTTCGAGGAACGTGCGACGGAGATTGGAGAGTCGCTCTGTATTCTCTGATTCGAGGAATATTCATTTGGAGACCTCAGGCAGCGAAATACTACAGATTCTTGATCATGGAATCGTTAATAAACAAATTCAGCTAAATTTAATCGAGAGAAAAATTTGCACAGACTGTCGGTTGTCGTCTACGGGCAGTCCGCGTCGATTGTCGACCCTGAAGAGAAGAAAGAAGAATGGACCAAGGGCCCAAAAAGGGGAATCGCCAACCGCATCGTTCGATACGAGGAAAAGCGTGCGGTGCAGGGGTGCGTAAGTCGCGTCGAAGTTCACGACAGGAAGGAACCAAGGGTCCGCGGGGACGCGAGGAAGCAAAGGGAGAAAACAGGAGCGTACGCTTTCGCCGTTGCTTTTTTTTTTATCAGACATGCGATTCACGTTCCTAGCCTCTGGCACCCCCGATTCAATCTAGACGAGGTCGAAGGGTAGATTCTGGAAGGACCAGGCTTGCTTTGTGTTCGTGTGTCGAACAGTAAGAACGTGCACAGGGTCGCGGAAGAGACAAGCTGTAAGGGAGATCGAACTGAAAGTGAAGGGGGCACAGAATGTTGGAAGGAGAAAGTGTGAAAAAAAATGAAGAGGGTAGAGAGGAGGCGTGTAGACTGGGAGAGTTGGAGCAGAGACCGCTTTACGATATCAAAATCGATGGCGAAATGTACGGACGGCCGAGCAAAATACTCGTCATGTGACATTGCTGCCTTTCGTGAAGCACTCCGGTCATGGTTCTTCTCGGAGAGTCAGCTGCGGCCCAGAAATCTCGTAATCTCATTCACGGCTGCCCTTGCGGTGGTCGAGTCGTAACCTCTGATCTAAATTCAACTCCGCCGATCGACTCGGTCGAGAGGAATGGAGAACGAGCGATTCGGGAACCAATGACGCGTCTGGTCTATAGGGATTCGATTCTTTTTTTTTCTCGGATTTGCCCCTCGACATCTTTATTTTTTCGTGGCAGGGAAATTAATTCTTGCAACAAGTGGAAGTTATTAAAAATTACGATTGCTTTTTTACACAAGATTTACGATTTTTCTGTAGACTCATCTCCAGTTTATTAATATTACTTTCAATACGTATGAATACAGATTCCTGGCTCGAGGATTTCGAGAGAAAGAAATAACTGTCCGGGTTCACAGTGGGAGTCACGGTCTTCCAGTTATCAGTTCGCAATTGTGTTCCCATTTCTATTATTCTCCTCGCAGGTTGAGTGGAAGAAGGTGGGACAGTGGGAGGGGAGGGGCCCTCGTTATTATTCCGATCACAGTATGCCCTCTGACCGTACGATGGTACCGCGTTACCATTTTCAAAGACTGAATTCGGTATAGAAATTAGAATCGACTTCGTTTTTCTTCCCTTTTCTTCACTTGGAACGGACTCAAATCGACTTTTCTGGGTGCTTCGACTTTTGCCAACACGCGTCGAATCAGCCGAACTGTTCCATTCAAAGTAATTTAATATTAATACGCGGGACAATGTTCTTTAGTTTCTCGGTTCGAAGAAGCCCGCAGAAATTACCGCAGCGCCTAACGAAGAATTGATTGGACAAAGTGGTCGTTTCCATTTCTGATCGGCCGTTTGCAATGCTAATCCCAGCTATTTCCTCTATAGCTATTAATTTTTCCCCCAATCCCTCCTGTGAACGGAGTTCAAAATGAGATCCTTGTGATCCTGGACGTATTGCTGAGAAACGTTGAAAGTATATTTTCGTGCGTGAATATCGTAACTGAGAAATATTTAATTCAGAGCGTCTTCTTCAACGAAGACATATTTAGAATGAAAAGTAAGCAATAACGGTCCCGACGAATCGATGAAGTTGAAGAGGACGCTCGAATCATTTGAAGATACCATTCGAGTCACTCCAGCCGGCTAAGTTCTGAGATAAACGCTAAAAGAAAAAAGCCCCAGCCATCCGGTCGCGAATTCTTTTTCATTAGAGCCAGATGCAGACCAGTCGCGAGTTCATTCACAAGTAGGCGTTTACGAGCACTTCTTTCCCTCCTGATCGCTCGGAACTTCGGCAAAGTCAAGTTCACGATTCAGCAGTGGTAAAAACCTAGTCTCCCGCAGACCACCGGATGTCCTGTGCAATAAATTCCTCGTCTGCGCAGCGAGGAACAGAAAATTGGAATCAACGAGGTTGAACTTCTTAATTCGCTTTATGCGATTAAAGAAGCGCATTCTTATGCACGCCAGTATCTTCGTACGGTGAAACGGTAATGATTTTATAGCGAGTCCTAATTGCGACTGACTACCGTAAAACGTATTTATATATGTACAGAAAAGGGGGAAAAATGTCTGAATTAAGCATTTCAAGTTAGACTCTGTTTCTTCGTTTTATAGAATGGCACCAGTGCGTCAACGTGTATCGTGAAACTTTCTACGGGACCATTTTGGCAATGAAACAAAATTGCTGCGTATATTTAAATAGCATAATCGAGAGCGATCTTGCAAGGCATGGAAGATCTACTTATTCCAATTTAACTCCATCGACGTTAATTTACCATCCACTCGTCAGAAAACAAATAGTATGATATGGTTTCCGGGCACGAATGGCGCCCCTGCAGTCGGGCGTTTTGCATTTGCTTGCAAAAAGCACGCCGTAAGAGCACGTTCTATGCGTATGAATGGCACGACGCAACACGTGTACGTCTCGGAGCGTGTCCCGGTGCTTTCTAGAAGGAAAAAACGTGGCCACTTTCGTACGCTGTTTCATAAATTAGGGCTCAAAGGATTTATCGAATGAATTGCAGCCGGCTCGATAACGCGTCAGTCGACTGCTCCTTTTTCCCGTTGCGCCGCGAGAAGCTCGTGCTGCCGGTTCATAAATTCCTTCGCGTGTTTTTATTCGTTCGAACGCCTAAACAGAAAACGCCGTTTGCATGATAAAGCCGGCGACGCCGAGCGCCGGCTACAATCTGAAATTCATGTTCCCCACGATCGATACGGATAACATCGCGAAATTGAAAATTATACTTCTTCCCGCGATTCCACCCTTTCGTTTTTTTTTCACCGTACAGTTTTATGCGTGTGGACGGTTCGAAAAGGGACAGACTCCAAATAATCAATTATCGATGGTGATCAACGCGTCTGTTGGTAGGTAGTTCGCGTGCGGCTTTGGTCGATGACCGTGTACATAATTAGCCAAGAGTCATCTTGGCGTCGTGTTGGATATTTTTTGGCGGCAATGATTACGCGTAATTACATTAATAAGCGTAATTATTGCTTATAGATCGATCAGTGTCCTATGGCGCAAGGATATGTTATTGGGTTTTTACTTCACCTCCCGTTTTCCGTCGCGAAAAATTATACTTTCTACAAATTAATAGGCGAAAGTTTAATCAGACATTAATGATGAGAAAAGAAATGGGAAATATTTATTTCAACTGTCGTTACTCGGAATGCGGGGTCGGTATTAATTTCTCTTGATCGAAACAGCCCGCATAAGCCCGAAGTAAATTTTTCCAAAAGTGTCCACGCTGTCTGCGCATCCCTCCCAAAAACGAGAAAACTGCAAAACGATGCGAAACGCGCGGCTGCTGTAGAAGTTCAATCGAACGGAAGGGTAAAAAGTTCCTCGAAAAAGGGCGAAATTGCAAACGTAAAAAGGGCGGGAACGATAACGATTAACGCAAGGTACCTGCGCGTATTGTTTCCGCTTCTGTTTCATCTAAACGATCGTGGACTCACCGGTGCATAGTTTGCCTGGACACACTTTGACAATCGCAGTGGAATCAATCGCAAATGGTTCTCTCCCGACTGTTCGTCCGCGGAGAAAATATGTACTTGACGCGACAGATATTATTTTGACAAAAATAGGCTGCACGGGTTTCCGTGCCAATTTTTGTTTCGGTGATAACGTTTCTAGCTCATTTTGACGAGGCCTTTGAAATACTTGGAACGGGCGGAATATCAACAATATTTTAATATTTTTCACGAAACAGAGAAGGCAATCGGATCGATTACTCGATTTCTCTTGGCCCCTCGTATAATTAATTCCCAGCAAACAGTCTCCATTCTTTTCCCCGGCATTACAGCACCCTCAAAACTCTGCAACCTTTCAGGAAATAGAAACATTATTCGTTCTCCTTGCAAACATCGAAATATTCTGTCCCCTTACCATTTCGTCCCCCCAAATATCTCATTTCGGAAGAATTACGATACATTTACACGGCCCCAAGCATCTCAATCCTCTTCGAGGAGTTCGCTATTTAGGAAGAACAAAAAAGACTTGCGTATATGCTCGTGGCTAAGAGGTTCGTAGAGAGAAACACGATGCAGAAGTCACTTCTAAAGGACTTCCGTCGTCCTGGTAGAAGTGATTCTTCCTTTCCCGTCCTTACCACGTTTATGCATATATGTATGGATATTATGTGCCATGCATATATGCATGACTCGTGTACATACATGGAGGGGTGTATGGCCCCATGGCACGTGTGTACGTCTCTGATCCCCGTGGACGATTCCGGATTACAAATTGCCAAACTTCTTAGCGAATCGTTGAGGAAAGGGTCTGACGGAGGGAGTCCCTTCAAAGGGATCGCGAAGGAAGCGTTGACAGAACGGGGAAAGCAGGAAAAAGGAAGAGGCACTTGTTGTGCCGATCGAACATGCTGCGAGTACGTCCGAACACGTCCAGCGATATTTCCCTTCTGAAATGCAGGATGCGTTGCGACACGTGGCTACCGAAAGAAGTCTGCTGAACTTGGAACAAGGGAGAGGGGGGATAAGTGTTATATTCTACAATATTTTTAGAACTTATGCTTTGAGTGCTTAAGCGACTTTGGCGCTTGTGCGTGTGTGAGTCTGATCATTGAAAGAAATTGAAAAACATTTTCAGGCCAGAATGCAAGGCACTTGATATTCATTTGCTTGTGTAGGTCATTTCGGCGTTGATTTAGACGAACGAGTGCAGAGCAATATGTAGTCACCAGAGAAAGAGTGTTCTCGTTCGGTGAAAAAAGTTAGCGTGCATTGTTCGATAATTTGCCAATTAGGTAATTTTGTTTATAGAAACTTTGTTGATTATTTCACGCAATCCAAAGTCATAAGCCGCTGCAACGCCAACGCGTTATGAATGTAGATGCAAAGGTCGATGCAATACCTGCCTACAACCCCATTAATTTCACCGATCCCGACTGGATGGCCGTATCAGAGTTATTTTATTAATATCCAATCGTAATTCGAAAACGCCAGCCCGAAACCAGAGGAGTGCAATAAGCATCCATTCAATTTGGCGCGTGATCGCAGAAATGGACGCACGGTGACTCTTTATTAAATCAATCGGAATGGTACACAGTTCGACTGGAGTGGGAGAGGGCAGGTTGCTGCAGGACTAATTACGAAAATATTGATTGGAATATGTAAAAGATCATATTCTTGTACGCGCGATCGCTCACGTATTTTATTTCGCACCGAATCCGAGATGACGGTTCCACTGTCATCCACTCCAAACTTCATTGGAATTTGGAAAGCATATTTCTACGACATTTGCCAAAATTTTTCCTGAAAACTGAACTTGAGAATTTTCTAATTCACAGAAAGTTGCGAAAAATTCTGAGACTATTTTACAAACAAAGTTCCTAATTTCGCAATCATACATGCAGAAGGAACGTGGAAGCTACAATATATGTATTACTATTGACCGCGTGCGTAATGATATGCACAGTTAATTAACTACCAGGAACAGTTGTCATATTTATATCAATCAAATATGTCGCATGAAAATCCTAGAGTCTTCCCGATCCCCTGATTATGACAACTGCAAATAACAATCTGCCTTCCTAACAAAGCAAAGAAGATTACATATTTCCTGTATCTATTACGAACAGCTAATAACCCGTTCTGGTTTTCCTCCGCGATCAGTTTTCGATGGAACTGCAAACAAAATGCCAAAGATCAATTGACAAATATTGCAAAATATTCCAATTGCTTTTGGAATGACAGGGTATAATTGAATGTAACTTGAATGATAATTGTGCAACACGTTTCTGCCGATACTTGCGTTCACATTGTTATTTCCAATGCGAGCTTTCATTTTTTCTTCGTCCTATTGAAAGGAAACCAGCTTCCGCCTCTCCAACTATTTTGCCACCGATTACCGTGTCGCGTCGCGAGGGATAAGACGGATCGCTCTTCCTTGGTCCACTTGCGTCATTTTCGCCAATTAAACGATGATGAAAAATAGTTCTCCCATGCTGCGAAAGACGCTCAAGTGCGCGTAGATAATTGATGAATAGGGAAACTGTGAAGAGCGGAAGTCTGACACTTTTGGATATTGATTATTCCAAGGAAACATTATTTATTTTTATCCCAGAAATGTTTTGAAATTTTTTCAAGACAACGTCATTCTCTTTTCACACGACACTTCAAATGAAGCATACCACCTAAGTTTCCAATCTCCAAGTACTAAATCTAATCGGTGTACGCTGAAAAACGAGCGGCCAGAAACAGCATGATAAGTGTACAATTATATCCGACGAATCCAACAGGGAGAACCACATAAAATGGAGTAGGAGGTCGCGTTTCATTGAACGGTCCCGGCTACGAAGGTAAAAAAATTCTCGGTTGAAGGGTTCCCATGAGGTTATAGAAGCGACTACCTCGTGCAGGCAGAAGTATAATTAAAAAGTGGCAGTTCGATATCGCGGCGTGGGTCGAATAAAACTGCTTAATGGATTTTTTCCATTTACTTGGCCTCGTCGAACTTTCTCCAGCTGTCGTGAATTTTCACACGCACAACGACCCCTAAAACCGTGCATGTATGTATGTACGCGAAATAGCCGGCATGTATAAGGTTCACGGAGAGCCAGCGGGAAAACGACTTCGGGTCGTTTTCACACCTCCAACGAAGGGAAGGCGTGCGACGATCCTACGTTATAGACCCCACTCTTCCGCTTCCAGGACTTTTACCCTCGTTCTGCTTTACGACTTCATCCGACGCCCGCGAAAATTCCACGTTTCTTACGGATACTCGCTGTACACATTGCTGATTTTATGCCCCCAAAATCACTATACAAGCTGTAGTCCGTAATGAAAGTTTGTTGCATTTAGGGTACGGGTAAGTGTTTGAGGGAGCAGGAAGGTTTAATAGGTCTTCGTGGTTGTATCCAATTTTTTGCCGACATTTTACGCGAGAAAAACTACCTACCCATTACATAATAGTTTGTAATAAACTCCGTTTTAATAGAGGAGAGACAGTTTACCCTAAATTCACCTAGCAACACCAGCGATACTGGTCACACGAACAACACCCCCTAGAATCCAGAGGCGCATAGTTTCCAGAACGAACAATCATCAAGAACAAATTGCAATCATTCCCCGCCCGTCGTCGCTGAACCTCGTCCGGTCGTCTAGGTGGTCATAAAATACTTTAACGCACGTCCAGAAGAAGGATCGCAAGAACGGCGTTAAGTTTGCCCAACTCGTTACCTTAACGGCCACGCAACGCGATAATGTGGCCAGAAGGTTAAAAGAAAAGAAGTGAACGTTTACGAGCATCCTTTATACGTGTCGCACGATACATCCAGCCAGCCATGGAGTTAATGGAAATGCCAGAAGCATGGGAGCGCATACTAAATGGTCTAGCCTCCCCTGTGCAGTCGATGACTTTTCCACTTTTCCTCGCTTTTCTGTCGCTCCTGCGCGACAGGGAGCAACTCTGCCCCTTCTCATAACTTCGTTCCCGGTGAACCCATAAATTCACCGCGACAACGCATAAATCAGACGTGCGTGCCCGATCGTACGCAGGTAGGAGACTCGAGGAAGAACGATCAGCATTCCAGCCGCGGAGGATCCTCCGATATACGTGTACCGACGGCACGAGAGTAAACACGATCAGCGTACACCGAGAACACGCTGCTCTTTCTCCCGATACAAGACAAGTTGGAGGGAGCAAGCGATACCCTGTTACTGTTACGTTAGCCCGATGAAGCCTGCACTCTATTTATCACGACTGCGACGAAATTAGGTACGCGTTCCGCTGGGTAAACGCGTCGAAGCTCGAGGGAGGGAATTTGTAAAAATCTAACCCGGGACAAGACGCTGGCTCGTCGGAGCGAGCCGCGTGCCCAGTGTGTCGCTGAGAAACTTATCAAATTTTCGACGACCCCCTCACCCGTCTCCCCGAAACTTTCGTTGATGAGGAGCAAGGAAAAAGTGGGTGGAAAAAGAAGGAGAGCAGCGTAGTTCGGCAGGACATGCATCGTTCCGTCTACAGGCCGTCCCGATTCAGACGCTCTGGATGGGAGGTGCTCGGTGAAGAGGCTCAAAATGATCGATGACCGGCCGATATTGGTAGCGACATATGGAGTAGCGTATCCGCCAGCTTGCTCCCATAATGGGCACCGCCGCAAACCTTTTTCCACGCGCTCGTGATGTCACGCCTCCAATGTCACTCGATAGCAAATTTCTACTTAACGACCCATGGATATATACGGAGGCGGATGCACGACGGCCCGCGTGCGTTTTCTTTGCACGCAGCGGCCTTTTTACTGGGACTTTCGACGCATCAATCAGGGCCCCGTGACGCGGGAAAGAAAAATAGAGAGGCGGATGGAACAGTGAAACGAATAAAAGACGGAGGTCGGAAGGTGCCACGTGATCCACGAGCGCGATGTTGCATGTGTTGGCGATATCGTGACACTTCTCTGTTTTACACAAGCACTCAGGGTGGGAACAATGTCTGTCCACAGAAAATTGTCTACTCTACAATACACACCTCCGCAAAATTAAAGGACCGAAACATTGTTGATCTTTGGACTGCTGCAACTGGGTGAATTTTTTTTTCACCGATCCTTTGATTTTGCCGAGGCGAGTAGTAACTGCTGAGAAGAATTTACTAAGATACCTATTAACCGTGCGTCTTGTTTTATTCATTGTTCATAATATCAGATGATAGAAAATATAAGACACACGGTTATCTATGTTCATTCCAGTATTGCATTAAGAATTTCGTACACTCGTAAACTCGTAGCCCATGGACAATGAGAAAAGAGGTCGGCAAAGGAATATGCCAATGGAGGTTGTACTCAGCATGGAAAAAAAAATAATAAAGCTAATTCTCATATCCCATCCACACCCTCGCAACTCTTAATCAATTATTCTTAGGATCGACGTCCGTCGCTACCAAGAGATTTCTCTTGAAAAATTGATCGTACTGTCTCATTTTGCCCTATTCTCCTGTCCTGATTATTTCACGCGTACAACAAGGAAATATAGGACGATACCGAGGGCTGAAGGGCACAGCGAGACTTAATTGAACGGGCCAAAATCAGGGGACGTAAGTTTCGCCGGCTTGAGATCGAAACATGCCGCGGAGACGATCAGCTTCATTAGTCGGCCGGGATTAAAGAAATCGTGCGTGAACGGCGAAATGAAAAAGTTGAATTCAACTTCCCCTTCGTGTCGAACCTTGGGGGTTATCTCCAGAAAAAAACTCGTTAGTCCGCCAGGATATTCATCAAGCTTTGATTATTTGTCCGCCGCACTTGGTTTGATTTCGCCAAGAGCCTCGTTCCTTATTGGTTGTCACGAAATTTTCGAAATTGGTGTGCACGATCAATTTCTATCCCAGCTGATTCCCCAGCCGGGCAGCAACTGTACTGGCACAAACGGCAGTGTTGCTGCGGACAAATCAAATATTTAGGAATATCTTGAACAAAGGCGAGATAAATATTTGCTCGAGACACAATGAAAATGGAAGAGTCCGTCGAATGGACGCGGCGGGGGTGAAATGAGCGTTCGATCGGAAAACATATTCGGTAGCCTCGCAGATTCGAAACTCCCCCTTCCGCCTATCAATGCCTAATAGCCTGGCGCCCCGTTCAAGAGCGTACTCGCCTGTCCAACGGGCACAAGGAGAGAAAACGAAAAAGAGAGGAAGAATCGTAAGGACCCGTGTCTCGCGACGGCACGTCGAATTCTTCAGTCGTTAGGCGCGCAGGCTGTAATTGACGTGGTCGAATAATGGAGTGCTGCCAATGGGTACAAAGGACGAAGGCTGGACGCGATGCTGCCGCTTGAAAAGCCCTGAGGGGTGGCTGAGGGGGTGGGACAGAGGGTTGGGAGGGTGGCGAATGGTCAGAACAAAGTTCCTTGGGATCGAAAGGGGGACAGAACGTTTTTATCCCGTTCCCGACCCCTATCTGATCAGGAATGCCTCTCACGACTCGAGTGATTTATTCCCTCCATTTCTGGGGATTATTGTATATATAGATCCGGACCAGCCACTCTGGACGCTGTTACATCGTGCCGCGCCACACTGCGTCGCGCTGTGACTACGTGCATACTCTCTTTGCTGGGAAACTCGAACGACGACATCCAGGGTCACCATCGCGATCTGCGTTCCACACGCTTCCGGCAAACCGTCTTTCCGAAAGTGCCAGACCTTTGCAATTCCTGACTCGGCAGGTCCCTTTGCGCAAAGGCGGGCCACAAAGGGAGTTATTTCTTGAATTCTTTTGCCACGCGAATTCCCGGGGGCTGGGGTGTCACGGTTATAAATCGTTTCGTTTCGATCTGCGCGATATGCTTTTTATTCGCTCTGATTCCATTTGATACGACGCGACGTTCTACGAGGTCAGCTTTTCTATTTTATCTATTTAATCTCGCCGATTGTGTCCACGGGATCTATAGAACTAACTATCGTGTCCATTCTTCGAAGATTTTTCATGCGACGAGATGTGGAAAAAGTGGTTGGCCTCTAGTCGCGAGTGAATTCCTCGAGCTCCGAACATAATGGATCGTAGACGGTTAGCTTAACAACAATGTATACAGCTTGCGTGGAAGGGGGCGGGATTCTTTTCCTGTTAGCGTAAGAGTGAAGTTTCCAGAAAATCATTTCATCTAATGGAGAATAGGGTTGGAATAGAAAGAGGGTACCGCCGAAACTTTCTTCCAGCCGACGAATCTCTTGGATCACACGTCTGGCACGAATCCGGTGTCGACTTTTCGCGAAATGCTGCGAACGCCACGGCAGCGCCATAAGTTTCGAGATTTGAGAGATACCGGTTGGCCTCCAGTAAATCACCGGCGATCATTCACGAGATTCCGCGGGATAAGAAGCGTGGAACGTATTCCTTCTGCCAAGTTCCTTCGTTTCCCCGTCTACCATCCTCGCTTTTTTCTTACCTAGACATCTTTTCTTTTTCGCGTCTATGATAGACGTTCGACGCAAAGGTGTGTACGAAAGCGTGCTCGAAAATATCATTTACAGAAGAACACATAAAGAAGTCCACTGCTTTCCAGATTGCCTCGGCGTGGTTAACCAATTTTTATTCGGCCGAAACGCGTGCTGTATTATTGTATCTGCGTATGAGCAAGCGTTACTAATATTTTCCAAGGAACGTTCATAAGAAATTTGACCGAATACGTGCGTCGATGGGACCGGATTCATCCCCCTCGAGAAGGTAACCTTGTTAAAATTTACAACCCGTTCCCCGAGCAAGGCGATTCGTTATTCTTCGACGTGGCTCAACTGGGTAGTTGGAAAATCAAATTGAAGTTGGTCAATCGCCGGATCGACTGTTAACTTTCTCGGTTTCGTCGATCTTTCACAGTTGCTGATTCAATGCTTTATTCAGATGGGCAGCACGCTAGTTAAGGAAGCGTTTCTAGCCTCCTGGTTGGTCGTTCGAAGCGGGAACGCGTAAAAGTTTATCTCGACGTCTATAAAATGAGAAGCGAATTCCGACAAAAGTGCGCCGTGCTTGTACTCGAAAATATTTAATTCATGGACACATTCCGTGTGATTTATATCGGCGATACGGTCGTCGATGCTCGACTATATGCTTTTATAGTATTGCGCCCTGTCTCCTATTCTGAGCAGACGCAACTTTCTTGTATCTTCACTAACCACGGGAATAACTGCCGGCGAATGTGCGGGAACTGCTGGACGTTAATTTTGATAAAACTTTGCCGGTTCGTAAAGAGGATACAATTTTGGTTTTGAAAATAGCGGTTGTAAAAGCTGTTTCATAGGTACAAACTGTTTCCTCATTATAGATAGCATCAAGGCGGACGCATATGATAATTCCAATCTGCAAATCCAAGTGGAAGTAGTCTTACTATATGTGTAGCGAATACCACGATATAATCGATAGGTATATTTGCCTGGGAAACCATAGACAGAGAATACATAACTAAAACAGAAACTACGATTGCCCCAAAAAATCCTCTACCAACAAATATGGCACACGGTGGAAACAATATCGATACCTCGCTAATAATTAAAGTGACGCAAAGTATCCTGGCAGAAATAAAAGCGACAATCGCAGAATCGTTTACCATCGATCCACGCGGCCGAAAAACAATTACATCGACGACCTCCGCATTTCATTGTCGTTCACCTAGTTTCGCAGGTCCTCGTAGCTCGTCGGCTATAAATCTCGCGAGGCAAAAAGACCTCGCAGGGCATCGTGGAGAAGGAGAGGAACGCGTTATCGCGACGGAACGAGAAACGCAAGCTCTTTCAAAATTGTCGCACACCAGTGAAATACTGGGATGCGTAAATCAATCGTCGTGGAGCCGTAACGAAGCTTCGCTTAAACTCTCGGATCCGTGGTCGCCAACGAAGGTGCGCAAAGTGTTCGATTGCGGGTCATAGTGCGTCCAGCCGCGTCAGCTTGTCCAATTAGTCGTTGCATCGACGTTCGCCGTAATTTTCGCGCTATGAAATGCGCGGAGCAGATTAAATCGAATGGAATTTTTGTAATTTCTTGAGGGGGCAATTTGTGAGCAGGATTTTTCATACTAAAACGCTTCGATTCAAATAACGTGCGGCTGTAAAAATTACCTATATGAGTACCTGTACGCGTGTAATCAAATTTTCCTAGAACTTCCCACCCTTGCCCGGGAAAGTTAGAAGCGCGGGCAACAGAACAGAAATTTAATTAGAAAAGCATTTCGTTACTCCGGCATCCTACAAACATTCACTTTTCGCACAAAAGCGACCGCAGGGTAATATCTCGAGAACCAATTGGAAAAATGGATCCACTAAAGCGTATCAAAATTTCATACAGTTCCATTTCCACCAGCGCGAACTTTACAATTTCGACGCAAAAAGCGACGCGGTTTTTCCATTCCGGCCTGCCTGTTACGGTCGACCCCTTTTCGTCTCGCAATAACCAGTGTTTATACGTATTATTCCGACTGGAAAATAATATTCAGGGTCAGCGGGGACGGGTTCACCGGCGGCGCCGCCATTACCGCCCCTAAAGCATCAGAATTATCAGTGTATCGTGTGGGCGAGCAGGGGTGGACGGTCTTTTCCGAGTGCTCGTGCGAAAAAGAGAAGGAATCGCAACAAATCACTCGATATCTTGAAAGCCACGCGGCGAGAAAGCCCGAGGAAACGAAGCGGGCACGGGGGCGGAGGATCGAGCAGCCGCAGAGACGCAAGAACTTTTCTTATTTACGAGCGAGCTTATTTCCTCAGGCTACTGCATATGGATATCAGAGCGAAGCGGGGCGACGCGACGCGACGCGACGGTACACCGCGCGGCGAGCGGAGGCGGATGCGAGAATCGCCGTGCACACCGTGTGGAACTTTAATGCTACCTTCCAAGACCTCTTTCCGCCTCGCTGGCCAATTCCCTTCTTTCTCCGCCGGGAACTGCTCTTGTCAACCGCGAACCCTGCACACCTTGATACACGCGGAAATCAACTTTCTTCCTTTTTCTTCGCGGAAAAGTCGAGCAGGGTCGTTCCGAGGTGGTGTTGCGCGTGGAATAGATGGAATACGTCCTGGCGCTTAAGACAAATTAATTGAATTCTCGTCGCGGCGATGGCGAATGGAATACCTATAGAGTGCTTTAGGAGACTCATTGAAACGCATTGTTTTATTTAGACGAAGGATGCTAGGTGAATTGGTATTTATTCTTTGAAGTAACTGGTGAATATTCCCGTAACGTCCCGTGTGGAACCGAAAGAAATTGTAACCACGCCTGCGAGGAATCGACTGTATCTCGATTGCACCTTACATTTCATCGTTCATAAATTTACGTAGGTACAAACGTACATCGAATGGTAGACGCGGTAGAAAGACGACAATTTTCATCAACGAATACGAAGTACACGATTTGCTATATTCACAAGGAACTTGAGCCCGGTGGTCGCTGTTTAAGGCACTGTTAAACCAGCTCGCGGTGCACTCATTTTTACGACTAGGACTCTCCCTCCATAGTCGTGCGAAGTTCTTCTCGTCCAAAAGTCGTCCAATAAAGCCAGGCTTCGTACTTTAAAGCTGTTTCCTCGTGCGTGCTCGTGACGGCGCGAACGTGTCGGCAGAAATTGTGTTTAAGGAAATTACCCAGGACCAGAAGAACGATGGGGCGACGAGCCTCGCGCGGGCCAAGGGTTTCTTTGCCCTCGAGCATCGGAAAAAGCTCGGGATTTCGAGATTAAAACCCACGATGGCATTGAAAATGAATCCAAGCAGTTTGTTCGATAAAAAAAGCTAACTACATATTTCGCGTTCCAAGTACGTTTCGGAATCGCAGAAGAAAGCTTGTTGTATGTAGACATTACTTAATTCCACGTATCGTATAGGAAACGCATTTAAAAAGGATTTCAAACTTTTCAGCCCTATATTCCCTTCAGAAAATAACAAAGTACTGTGCAAAATTTAATGGAGGAAGAAGAATAGTCGGGGAAAAAAGAAGTAGAGTACGTTGTCGGTACGGAACGGTAGACTATTCCTGGATTTCTCCAGCGTCATTACTCTTCCCCGAGAAAACGTTAAGACTATCAGCGACAAAGCAAGAAAGCGACTGGATTTCGCTCACGTCCGAAGAAAAAGTGAATCTGTCGTCCGAAAGGGAATCACGTCGCCGGAAACGTACTACGTACTCCGTCACGGTTGCACGTCACCGACTGTTTCTTGGTCCGAGCGCGAAGATCGACGGCGGTCCCGTGATCTCCCGACAAGGTTCAGAAATTCGTTTCGTTCGGTTGGTGATGGACAAGATTTGTTTGAATTCTGCCACGAAATCCGTCCGATCGTTCCTCGAAACGAAGAGGACGGGCACGCTGGTACATCCGCCGAAATTGGATGCAGGGTTTACTCGTAAAATTGGAACACACTGGAAAGCGCGGTAATTCGACAAAGAGGAAAATTGTGTGTAGAGGCCACGAAGGACAGACACGTCCGGTAATGATCTATACAACAAGCCTGCCCCTTTTCGATTTTCCACTTGTCATATAACTAGTAACAGTAAAATCATTTTGTATTCACCATCTGCTCCTGCCGGCCATCCTCGAGCTGGAAAGAATAGAAAAATCATTAGATAACTCCTATTAAAAATCTTTCGAACGAATACAACACCGCGAAAGGCATTATCGAAATCGGCGCGTTATTTTTGCCGCCGCTATTTATATTTAACCATTATCTCGAGCACGATCTGCGCTCGTAAACATTCTCGAAATGGACCACCGTGGCTGTTTTTCCAAAAGATAAAACGCGGTCATTGGTCGCGCGATTAAGCGGTGTCAAGATAAAAGTTCATCGCAATCCAATTACCAGCGCCGCTTGGCGGGGGGTAATTAATCGCTCGGACGTTGCGATGGCTCGCGAGAATCGACCTAATAATTGCTCAAACCGAGACACGGATTACCGATATCTTCACGCTCGTAATAATATTTCTCCGCGGGGATCATCGGTGCCATATCTACGTCACGGAAAAGAAGAAACACGGCCTTTACATAATCAATCACAACAGTTGAACAATTCCTTCAGTAATCAAATTTGATCTCATTCACACCGAGGACCATCATTTGTTTCCTCGTCGCACGTTGTTGTCTCTTGTCGCGTGACAAACGCGAAAAGGGGGAAAGCACGGGAAGAAAAAAAGGAACGTCGGGGAAACGTAAATAAATAACCGTGGGTGACTTTGTGTTCGACGTGTCTCAACGAACCACGAGATTCCGTGGAAATTATGCTGGTCTCGCGTAGATACGGGTCAGGGCGATCAGACCGTGGTGTTGTTGATACTAATACGAATGTTTTCTCACTGGCAACCACGACGTTATTTCGTCCTTATATCGAGCAATCGTAACGATACTGCAGTTTTCTCGATCTCTGTGTATATTTTTGTATTCCATCGAAAGCAAACGCAACAGGCAACTGTTTCTACTGAAATCATTCGTATCGTGAACGTGTTTCTTCAGTTTTTCTCGAGATTTTCTCTGCCGTATGCGGCTCATATTTACTACCCGTGGAAAGGTGTCCAATTAATGTACACGGGAAAAATAACCCGTTTCGATTTAACCCATTTTCCACGACAGCAACGAGTACCCGACAAAAATGACCACCTCGCAAGTCCAGCGCAGATAAATCATCGCGAGCTCGTTAAACAAGACGCCGCAAAAAAAATTCTTTATTATCTCCAGCGTAGAGTGTTGTTCGTTCGCGCGATCAGAGGGAAGGGTAGAAGATATGAATGCCCGTGGCGGTGTTTATGGCAGCTCGTTACCAAAGATGGTTTTTAATTTCAAGCGAGCAGTTTCCTCCCCTTCCTCCCCCGTTCGGCCATCTTTAAGTATGTTTACATGCACTACTTAACTCATTGTCGCATTCAAAGGGGTACGAGTGAGGTAGAAAATGGTCTGGGACAGTGGTTCAACCCTTCCCGCCGTTCGCAGGCGATATGAATATTAATAATATTCTTACGCTGTCTGAAAAGCAAATTTTAGAATAACAATGGTCCTTCTCGGCACCCCTTCCTACCGGCACCTTTGTCTCGCCGCGTTAAACATACGACTACGCGATATTAACTTCGACGAGACATTATTTCGTAAGTTTTGGCGCGGGCGGATTACAGAGGATATTACAGCTGTTTCCATGGTGATATTAATGAACATTCGTTGTACTCCGCCTGCGCGATGGCGGCGATAAAAGCAATATCATATCTAACAGAAGGAAATTCGAAGCACCGTACGATACTCGTATCAACGAGATCGCTTAAAAGTTTCCCTGGATATCGTGAAACTCGCGGGCATTGTTGAGCATGTTATAAAGACGCAGTTCGCCATTCGACGACACTAATCGCACTGCGGCGCAACCGATATGGAAACAGATGCTTTTTAATCCGCCGCGAGCAGCGCTCTATTTCGTTCGGCGACGTTTAAGCACCAACGTTTACATGGCCTGGCCAACCCCATTATCATCCACTGACTTGTCCAAGGGGATGCAAACGGGGGTACAGGGAAAATAGAGAAGAGGTAGAGCGGCCGGGCGTGTACAGAAAGAGCGGGAGCAAGAGAAAATCAACGGGAGAAAGACAGAGTGAGGGGAGGTCGGTTCGGTGTAAAAGCGGCTTCCTCGGCGTGTAAGGTACGAGTGTAAGGCTCTTAAATGGTTATTGGATTGAGACCCTGCTCGAACGAGCGGGAACTTACTTGGCGATGTCCTGTCGTGGTAGCGGCGTTCATAGCCCTGAGAGAGGGTTGGGGGAGAAGAACGAAGGCTGGATAGGGGTGGAAAGGAGAGGACAAGGAGCAACATAGGGTCGCGCGAAAAGGCGAAAGAGAAGCGGTTGCAAAAGAACGGGTTGCGTCGCAGGCCACACACGTTCCGTGTAAGTAGAGATAGCGGAGAAAAAGGTGGCCGCGAGGAGTAAAGGAGACAGAGATAGGGGGACACACGAGCAGCCAGCGTTGATGTGGATATTCGTATGCTCAAGGTGCGCCGACCACCGCAGTAGTCTCGCTGCTGTCTCCCATCAGCCGGCCAAGTTTTCTTAACACTTTACTGCGGTCCGTTGTAGTCCCGTCTTGGCGGAACGGCACAAGTGCTGTATGAAACATTTAGTCGCAAGGGGAACACTTAATTTAACCGAGACCGTACCACCTAGTCCCTTCAATACTCTTTCGTCGTGATCTTCGCGAGCCCCTCGTTGCATCCGCGTGATCGTAACTATTGTTCCGGGTGTGCTTCATTAATGGGACTGTTGTTAATTACGGGCGATATGTCGGAGCGATGTCGATAGAACTATTCCTACGTAAATGGAGAAGCTGCGAATACAATGGTTTCGAGTATCGTTTCTCGAATGGACGAAAATATACTCCTGCCGAGAAAATAATAGAGTCGGACGCTCGTGTTATTTGGCTCGATTGTTTCGAAATCAGCGGAATATTTCGAAAGCGTGTGCCAGTGTTTACCGTTCTGCCAATACACGAGCGAGGCGCGCCTTTTTAACGTTGCGAGATTAGCCGCCGCCGCGGCGATAAGAGGAAAACAAAGGGATGGAAAAGTGTAATACAGAGTTCGCGGGTCAACGAAAGGTTCGCGATACGGATAATGGAAACAAATTGACAGCTCGCGCGACTCGAGCGATAAAGCGAATGAAGTTTTCTCTAACGCACGCGTTTTCGAAGTTCCAACGGGCCAGGTAAATATAGGGCCACGGGCGCATTAAAAATTCTCGGATAATTCCCGATGTACTTAGCTGGCGTAAAAGAAGCACGGTGCTTCCTCGTCGCGACCGGAAGTCGGAACGAATTGCAGCACGAAGAAGTGTTTCACGTTGATTGTTAGCCTCGTTCACCTTCCCTGCCTTTCACTTCCAGCAACTTCCGCTCGTCTACGCAATAGCAGCAGCGCGAACAGCAGCTCCCGCAGCAAAATGGTAGCAATATTACCTTGCCACTTAGTTACCAATTTACTTGGCAGGCCGGGCTGCAGAGGTAATTGCAGGGCAGTTTTCGCGATTCACGCACGTTTACATGTAAATCCAGATGCAAAGCGAGCCCATAGCCGTTTACTATAATGTCGCCATTGGAACATTTTTAAGGGGCGCGACTATGCGATACCGTGCGCCAGGTAACGATAACAATTAACCTAAATACTTTGAGCGTGAACGGGACGCATTTCGATTGAACTTCAATTTTATACATTCGATTTGCCGCGACCGCGTGGAATTTCGAGTGGAATTTGACACCCCGCGTAACCGATCAGTGCATCACAAATTGGTGTGCCTCGCAGGTGCATTTTAGCGGTTTTAATAGTGTGTTTCAATCGCGGCGAATACTATCCCCCATTTTTTAACGCGATTTAATTTAAACGCATCGAGCGGATCATTCCGCGGACTCGACAATGCAACAGAACTGAAAGCGCTCGCGGAGAACAATGAACGGTGCCCCAGATCGTCGTCGAAACGGAAGAGTGCACAAAATTTAAGTTTTCGCGTTAAACGTGTCTTCACTTAATCTGCCAATTACTGGTTGCCGCAGAAATGGTAGCATAAACAACGCTAACGAGGTTAAACCTCGCTTCGACCGATTCATATCCGAGGTTGAGTCAAGGTTTCACACGGGCGAAGTTTCTGAAGAGCGAAGATATCCGCGCATTAACTCGTCCGCCTGCACATCCTCCTCGACTTCCTTTCACCGGCCCGCCAATTGAACGTTCGTGAAAGAATTTTTGCTACGTTTTAATTAGCGAACGGTTCGCATGGATGCCACGAAGTCAATGCAACGCACCAATTAAAGCGAGACATTCTCTTCCAGCTTTGCACCGTCAAACGCAACTGTTCGCGGGGCCGTCATTGAGTCGGTCGAACGGCGGGGAAAAAGCGAAAACATTGAAATGAAATCTTGGAAGAGAGACCCTCCGAAAAACCGTCTAGCCGAGGTTTCAGAAAGGGTCGCACCATTTGGATTTCCAGCGTGCACAGAGAGATCGACCGCGCAAACGAGCTACCTGCGCTTCATGCGCGAAACATCCCCCTATTTTTTTCCCGCGCTCGCATTGATAAAAAAAATCGAGATAGCGCCGACGTATCCGACTTCCAACTGTCCTCTCCGCAGTCGCACGGTCGGGGACAGACGAGAAGAAATAGTTTGGAATCGCGGGCTGGTTGGCGTGCGCGAAAAATTTCGCGACGAGGACCCACGAGCTCGCCAATTATTCGAGTGGCGTGGCGCAATTAATTTGTTTCGGGCTGCGGATGCCGCTCGTAAAACGTGCAGATAAAATTAATGAAACGGGGATAGGAGGAGTCTGACTCCGATGCTGCGGTCGGTGAAGGGAAGCCAAAGCGTAGAGAGGAGAACGGAGAGGGCGATGGCGGGACAGGGATAGAGAGAATCGTAATGACGAAAAAGGGGTTGAGGGGGAAACGGTGCAGCGACGGGGGCAGGAAGAAACCCGACGACTGAGAATTATATCAGAAATAATATCCCGCGGCTGCTTCGATGAGATAAACCGTTCTGAAGGACGCACGCGACGGGTCGAGGGTACGGGGCGGAATGTTTTTCAGGAAGGCCGATTTGTACGGCACCCCGCACTCCGGCTCGCTTTGTGCTCGTTTCGAGGCACTTTGTCAACGATAACATTTTCAAAGATGAACGCGGAAAATATGGGAACAGAGGTACACGGATATTTGTCGCTTTAGCGGTGTACAATTTTCCGTCGCGTCCCTTCGGTTTAACTTGCGAATTCCGGAACGACTCATTTTCCGGGAGAAAAAAACAACACGGTTGCAAACTATATTTCCTTCGAGAAGTGCGCTGTTCCTTCAATACTGTAGTTGACAGCACTCGTTTGATACACGGGTACGCAGTTGAAATGATACTTCGATCAATTACTACGCACACTCGACGGGAACAATTAATTCGTCTTACGCGACGCACCGCGAACCGATAAAAGCATATCCTGGACCGTTAAAGGCAACGGGGACGAGCGAACGAAAGGCGAGGGAAAACGTCGGGCCGTCCTCGAGCGGAACGAGTGTACACTCGATTCCAATTGTTTTATCGTTGTACGCGAAATTATAAAATCGCTACGATTGCGGCGGGGCCTCGTCTCGGCGAAAGTAAAGGGTGCACGAGTGTTCTTCTAGCGGGTAACGAGTTTAAGAGAGGAACCACCGCGTGCTCGAGGAAAGTCGATGCAATCTCTTTTGTTTCCCGATGACAAGCGGCACAAGGGCGGAACGAGAAAGAAGGAGAAGAAGAAGAATATACAGGGCAGGGTTAGACCAAGGTGGTAGAAGGGGGTGTGGGACGTTTATTTGGATGCGATGCTGCGAGAGACCGACGTCGGTAAACGATCCAATTAAATTTCGCGCTATTGTAATTCGAATGGGCCAAGTTGTATTGCATAAATAAATTTATAACGTTATATCTGCGCTTTCCGCAGATCTCATTTCCTTTGTCCCCTGCACAATTCACCCTCCGCTTCTTTCTCGCCCCTTCTCACCCCCTCTCTTTCTCTTCTCCGCGATCGTTGGTGCAATTTATTTATCTCTCAACGCGTTCTACTCACGGAGGCCTGGGGTAGAAAGGTCTCTTCGAATTCTTTCGGCCCTTCAAACGAAGGGTTGAAACGCCACGAAGAAGCGCCCGTTTCGCGCAAGCACCGGACGAAATATACGTTGCACGGATAACAACGCGAAAAATATCAAAAGCCGAGTGATTTATGAATAAAGGATTCACGAGTGCCGTTGCTGGTTAATGGAAGGAGACCATGGACGAGTGCCGTTTGATTCGACGAATCTTTCACTGGGATTCGCCAAGGGACACTCCATGCGAACGGGTAAATGCATACTTTTAATCAACACGCTGAACATGCCACGGGTTTCCTCTAATTGGTCAAGCACAAAGGGACAAAAGTGTGATTAATAGAACTTTTACTAGATAACTCGCGTGTTTCTTTTTTAACGATGACCGAAGATGTGCGCGAAACAGTAGTTGCAGCAGAATTTCCAGCCACGCCGTATACCTGTGTACGAAATGCAGGATGCACAGAACCCCGAAATATTCCACGCGCGTGCCGCGTAAAAATTAATTAAATAATAGGTGAGCCGGGCGGAGATAGCGAAAGCAGAGATAGAGAAAGCCTTATTAGAATTCATCGCGACTTTTTACGTTGGCCCGTAAATTGCATTTCATCGGGGAAGACACTATTATTCGGGGCCTTCGAATATTTCCATCCCCCCAGGGCTAACCCCTGAAACTGCCTTAACCCAAGCAGTTCAATAAAATGTTTTACAACTATGACGTGCCGTGCAGCACGGCCACGGGGACGGGAAATTAAATTGAAGAAAACCAATGAACAGAGATATACAGGCACCATGACGTTTGATTTTTCCTTCGTTCCGCGTTTCCCGGGAAATATTTAACCCGAGCGCGACGTCGGGCCCCCAACGGTAATCGCGTTAGTTCAGCCATTAACGAGCTACGCGATACCATTATTTCCATCCGCATTTACATGTGTCACGAATTTACGAGCGTTTACTAATGGCACACACACTCGATGGTAAACGAATTAGCGCAGTGGGCCCTTCATAAAATTCCCGCCAGCGCCGTGCATCGCATTATCAAAGGATCTGGTAAAACACAACGGACCTCGCGGCACGCATGGTTTATTAGGCAAATTAGTAAGCAACCAACGTTTAGCGCATAATTCCTTCGACCGGTTATATCAAGGATTTTAATCGTGGCCCTCGTTGAATGTTTATTTATCCAGATGGACTGCGGGTTTTGCACGCGTGATTCGCCGTTGGCGAAACTAAATCGTAGGGAAGCATTGTACGTATTCATTTTGCGCGTGGCAAACGTTGACAAGAGTGTTTGCGAAACGCGAACGCGCACCGGGTGGGCCTGTTTTGAAAGGGAAAATGAAAAAAATATTTTGAAACGGAGAAGCTGGAAAATGATGTTCCCTCTGCCACCCATCGAGTGAATTTCCAATCACTGCGGTACTGTTTTTAAACGTATCGACGACACTTTTCAATTTATAATCTCCCTTTGATTCTGTGAAACATTTGCGTTCAACTGGTGCATCGTATATATCGCGAAACTAACTCAAGCTTAAAACTAATTCTCGAGAAAACATTTTCTCCTACGTCTCGGAATTTGCCGAACAATCTCGATTCAGTCCAATGTGTCTGGGAAAAAAATGTTCCCGTCAACTTTCGTCACAATTATCCCTTCAATCCTGACTGTTCCGCGCTAACTTTCTCCTCCACGCTGGTCGATCACGAATTTACAAGAACGAAAGGACGAAAAAGTGAGCAAAGCCCGAGCGGATAGAACCAGGTTGTCCAGAAACACTTTACCCCGGGAACGAAAGTTTCCGTGACGGCTAGACACGGCCATTTTAGGGACCACCTGATCCGTTAGGAGCGCCTAGAGAAAATTGAATCGGCTCCCCGGACAGTTATTTATGCAAAACACCCGCACTTTAGGCGATATACCGCAGGCAACGAACCTGTATCCCGCAGGATGCTAGTTACCGGCTGCGGAGGAGAAAAATATGTGCGTGTGCCCGGCTAAACGGCCGGCGGCTGTTATTTTTAAGTCGAAGTGCCGAGTAAAACTCGGCCCCGCGTTCGTCATGCAAATTTCATTTGAACACCTTAAGTGCCTCCCGCCCTGGCGCCCCAGGGGAAAAACGCGGCAACGAGACTGGAAAAGATTAGAACCGCGGGACAAAGTGTACGCCGTGTCTTCCCGCCAGAATTGCGCTAAATAATTTCGTTCCTTTCTCCCCCATTCTTCGTTAACGCGTACGCATAGGATGCTTTCGGTCCCAATTGCCGTGATTCCAGGGAAAAGTTTTTCACCGCAAATGGGTTAATTTAATTCTTCTCGCCACCGAAGGCGACGCGATTTTCCGCCGCTGCAATTTACCGAGATATTTTTCGAAAAAAAAGAAAATATGTCGACAAGCTTGCAACATGCAGATATTTATTAGCCCGCGCTAATAATGGAGTAGAAAATATCGTAACAGGCGACAAGAGTATCTGTAACGAATGGCGTGCTACGTGGAACTAAATTATCACTTCGTTATAAAACCCTCAAGGTAATCGTTACATCACTAATTGCGGCCATTCTAATAGGAGACGCGAATCTATATAACGAGCTGCCCTTGACCCATTCTTAAGTCAAAGGTTACGTAATCTGGCACGTTCCCGTTTAATCTGTACGAGGCGCAGGGCTGGCGGCAAACGAAAATACAGGCAGGCCGTGATACGGAAAAATAAATTTATTCGTGACATAAAGTCTGATTACATCTACACGTAGTCGGGCGACGTGCGGCAGGCCGGGGTATGAAAAAAGGGGTAGCGTGCTCGATTTGCATATCAGTTGTTTCTAAGCACACGGATACTCTATTCTTTCGGTATTTCGCCGTACGGAATGCCGTAAAAGTCGTTGAAAATATTTTGACAAGTACTCCTTCATCCCCGTACAATTCAATCCCCCTCTTCGTTTATCTTTTCCTTTCGTCTACTTCGAGGGACGTTTCCGGCACAACTACGGCGCGTACTGTTAAATACAAACATTTTCATTCAACGATTCCGTACGCATTTAAGAGATCTTCCCGAAAGAACAATATTTCGAGCTGCAGATGCGCAACGTCGGAGGGTTGCCCGCACGTAAAAATCATCGCGCGGAGGACACTCTCTGCGAAAGGGAGCTCTTGGAAGTGTTTTCAACGTAACCGTCGACGTACTCGGCCGTTTGCTCGCGAGCTCGCGCGCCCGTGTGTGGGTCGACGATTCAGACCGAGCCTATCCCACTAACGTGGGTTGGTAGGTGGATCCTGGTGGATCAATAGCCTCTGTCTGGCCTCACCCTCTGCCGCCAGCCTCAGTGCCCTCATTCGCCGACAACTCAACTCCAAACTCACCCTGCTTTCCTCCCTACCCTTGCTTTCTGCTTCTTTCTCCCTCTCTCTCTCTCTCTCCCTCTCCGTAACTTTTTTCTACTCCGCTGGCTGGCTGGTTGGCTGACGCGTTCCTTCTCCGTCTCTCTCAGTTTCTCTCTTTGACACACGCTCTCTCTCTTTCTCACTCTATCTTTCATTCTCTCTCGCACAACCCCTCCATCGCTCTTCAACCCTTACGGTAGTCCAATTCTCCATCCCTGTTCCACTGTCGAGCACTCAGCCACCCCCGTACGCAATTCTCCGGTGGGCGCGCGCACACACTCGCGTCAAGCACGAACGGGCGTATGTTCTGCGCGAGGGTGTTCGAGCTGATCCAACGTGCGCGCGTGGGCGAGTATACAGCGGCGGGGTTGCGCGGCGCGGCGGGCTGACCCATTTTTTAGCGTTTCACCTGTTTTATCTTCCCACCCTTTTTACGCCAGAGCCCTACTTTGTTAATGCCTCGAGCGGCCCGCTAGACGACGCCAGACGGCTTCCTCCGATCCGAGAGTAATGGCCGTCGCGCGTTTTTCACACACGCACGGGAGACCGTACGACTACGGCATGTGCGTGCCACGGACACCGCCTTCTAATAAACGGCTGTGCCTGCTTCTAGATAAGAGTAGATACATACGCTACGTATGCATCCCGGGCGAGTTTCATTTAATATTCTGTATCGGGGAATCATTTCCGGGCGCGACGCGACGCGGCCGAGGGAGAACCTATGGAGCTGGGGATGAGAGTTGGGCGACTGCCTCCTCGGCTTCGATTTTTTCTCAGCAACCTGAACTTCTTTTTTCTCACTCCGTGCAAGATAACGAACGATAGCACTATTCCGTTGGAATTGTCACGCCGGACTAACTGAAACACCGGCACTCTGGGTTACACCCGTAGCGTTCGTGGTTAGACACGCGAATAGTACGTCAGTCGTTGCAATTAATTTTGGATAGCCCGAGACGCGTGGAAACGATGTCGTAAGGGGCACGGCGACAGTAGTAAGCTGCGCGATTAACGAGACCAACGTACGCGCGTATTTTCCGTGACGGTACTGCATACGTTTGCGAGCACCACGCCTCGTGTCGCGGACATTTGCGATTAAACGTACTCCTGCTTCTTCGTTAGGGTGCTTTATATGCAAATTCGCGGAGGTAGTAAAGCGCACGATGAAAAAGGCGTATCAGTAATCGTAAAAAGTGGAAGTAGCAGCGACCGCATAACTGGCCGGAACGCCTAAGAGACTGCCGATCGAAATTATTTCTTTCATGCTTCGAGGGCTGATATAAAACAAAGTACTCGGGCACGAAACTCTGCTCCCTTTTACTCTTATTTCTTAACTTCCCTATGACTGAACTATTCGCTGAGCCTGTTCGATTTTCAGATAGACTGGCAAGAAAATTAACTTATCCACCATTTTTCAGGCATTACGACCTGCAGTTAAACAAATTTTCATGAAATTGCTATTTTACAAAAAGTTAGGGGTACATTGATTCTCGCGAATCGCACTACCACTTGATAGCGTTGCAGTTGACATTACGACGAATTCAACGCTCATACTACTTCAATATGGCCTTCGCGTACCCTTGAACTCCGAAATTTTTGCGCAATTAATTAATTAATTATTTAATTAAACATACAGCAATTTGTATGAACGCGTGTAAAAGTTACACGACGAATATTCGCGGAATTTTTCAAAACAAGCTCGCGTCAGAAATCGAGGACCCCGCAACCAACAATCCAGACTGTTTGTCGCCATCGAGGCGCGAGGTACAATTAGCCACAAAATGCGCGGAGCTTTCGAGCGAGACGTTCTAACTGCTTGATTATAACCTTGTTCGAGGGTGACGCGTCACGACGCGATCACGTACCGCTGCGTGGACAATTTTTGCGGCTAAATACGTGGAGGACGAGCAGACTGCGCGTTTCTTAACTCGCTCGATCAGCGTGCACGCCGTTGCACCGCGACGAGAGGGATACCGAGCCGTAAACTTTTTACTACGCGCACCACGATGCTTCCGTTCCAAATTGAAGCGAGGTCCCGACGATTGCGAATGCATGCCGGAAGAGTGGAAACACGAAAAGACAGATACGAATGTTTATTTACATCTTTTGCATCGTTACGCTTTGCCTTCGTCCCATCTACGGCAAAAACTGAATAAAAGCGGACAGATAACGAAATCGTCGACAGCACTTCGAACGCTGGATCAACTTATCGCGAACCCTGCGTTGCAAATTAGCGGATTAATTTTTGAAGGGGAAATGTTAGATTGGTATCGCGTGTTTGCTCCACGCGCCGTGTTTAGCTGCGTAATTAAATTTCGAGAATATTACTGTGGGCGTCTTACGAGAATTAATTGAATGCACCATTGGCACGGCAGAGTTGGCAACGGTAAAACGTTACGAATATTTTGTCCGTTGGGTGGAGAGATTTCGTTCAAGAGAATTGCAGTTCGAGAGGAAATATCTAAACTTGCATGTGCTCTGTATTGGTTCAAAACAAACTGCACGCAAAGCAACAGTAACACAAAGATGGGAAAATAGAACAGAAGAAAGAATGGCGAGAAGAGGAATGACTTCCACCTTGGAGGCTTTTGTGTCGCGGGCACAGTGCCCTTCTGCACAGATTGCAATGCTCGCTAGCGGCGATCAGATCGTAAAACTCAGTGTCGCGGTAATAACTATGGTAATAACTGGGCGCAATAACACGTAGTCATCCCGGGGCGAACGCATGACATGCCGAAGAAAGCGAGGGAAGGAAACGCGGGCAGAAACGTCGCTACCACGTCCCCCTTTTTCGCCTTTTCCCCGCTTGCGTTTTCGCCTCGCTGCGTTCACGACAACTCGCCCCATCGACGACTCACAATCACGAACATCCACGCGAACAACGAACGACGATCTTGAACGAGATTCCCTCGTAGCCGCTTCATCGGCTTGTTGTACCTGTTCCGGGTCAAAAATCACCTGGCGTTACCACTCGAGTGGTAACTCAAGTACTTTCAGTTTCACAGTTTTTACGATCAATGAATTGTTCATTCATCGATACTAGTTGGTTTAAAGAGATATCATTTTACAGTTTGCATTATCTTCCGAATGATTTAAGTACGCCTGCTTTGTGACACGTTCCAAGTCGACTCACTTTAAAATTAAGTTCCGTCGAGTTTTCTGCACATTCGCATGCAAAAAGAAGGATGAGAAAGAACGAGAATAATTGGAACAGCGCAGGGACGGATTCCTTTGCTTTCTCTGTTTCAACCCCGCCACGGAAATTCCGAACGTTTCACGGGACCGCGAGGATTCTTCGTTTCGCGCGTGACAACGCAATTCGCTTTCGCGAATAAGACCGGCTTAAACCCACGGCCCGTCCGGGGCATCTTGCATTCAAACGACGAAATAAGGTGTTTCGTACTTTCATACGAAATGCAGGGGACAGGGGTACAAAGGTAGGACGAAAGACAAGACAGCTCGTTAATCTCAATTCTCCGGCGAAGATATAAATCAAGAGGACCAGACCGAGCGTGATTCGTTACGTGCTACTCGCTCTCATTTTTTTCTCCCTCTCTCCACCTTCCCCCCTTTCCCTCACTGTCTTGCTGTTCCTCTTTATTCGCCCTGTTTTCTGAACACCGCGGACGGCTATCGAGGTTACAAGGCGAGTCGACAAAAAACGCGGGAGAAATAATGAATGGCTCCGAACGCGGGTAATATTCGCTCTCACCTGACCGCACCGGAAATGGGCAGTACGTGTAACAGACCTCCTGGCTTAAACCAACCGTCGTATATATTGTTGCAGATTTTAATTTAGCCCTTTTAAGCACCGCGACAGGTTGCCACGGTTTCTCTCTTCATTCCCATTGCCCTTGTCGCCGTGCGCTGTCGTTCCACGCTTCCACCTTCGACGCGGTGCACGCGTATTATGCAAATTATATACAAGCTTCGCGGTTCGTGCGTGCGTGAACTTTAATATGCGAACGTGGGCTCGAGTGATTTCGTTCGGCCACGAGTCGCGCTCTCGATGATCTCGTCTTCTGCTTCGAGCATAATTTATACTTCCGACAAATTGAACTCCCTCGAACAACATCGACGTTTAATATATTGCCCGATAATCACAATGAGACCGGCGGTCCATCATTGACTTCTATATAATCGGCTGGCGAACGCGTTCGCCGTGGAACGTCGATTAACAGCTGCCAAGAATAACAGTGGTGATTAATGGAGTTATATTGACGATATAGATAACCGTCTCGTACAATGTTGCGACTCATTGTCTTCAATTTAATCGCCGACTACTTGCACCTCTGCACGGGAACAACGTTGCTGCGAGAGATTAATGGTTGACAAGTAAAATCCTATAAATATGAGAACAGTCCTGGCTCAAGTCGAGAACGTACACCGCGCAACAAATTTGACTGGACAGGAAAAGGGGAGGGAAGAATGGTAAGCAGTAGAACGGCGGGCGTATGTTTTCGAAATGATTCGTTCAACGTAGCAAATCTAATTTTCTCGTCAATTTCTGGACGAGGGGTGCAGATTATTTGTAAAGAAACGTCGGACAGGGCTGGTTAACCCAAATGTGCCAACCACGTATGTATCTTCTTTTTTACGTTTTTTTGGGGAGAGCTTTCAGAAAACGATGTACATATATCGCAATAAATTCTCGACGCCGGGCACAATAAACGCCCCTGTTGGATGCGTTTCTCAAGCTGTCCTCGCATCCGTCACGCGATTCTACTCTCATCCTGAACGCGTGTTTACAAACGTGCGATCGTTTCGATCTCCCCCTACCCTTTGGAGCTTTTATGAAAAGAAACCCGAAGAATTAAAAGCAATTTGTCAAATTGACTAACGATACCCACTAGGCAAGGTATAAATACCGATTTTTATTGCGCGCGAAAGAAAATCGTTCTGAAGCAGAACGAAGAATATCGAACCGGCGCACGCACGTGGAAGTAGAATGAACGGCTGTTTATCTTGGATAATCGGAACGAGTGTGGGCTACATGACAAAGCAATAATTCAGATTTCCTCCACGCGATCACGGCGCAAAGGCTTCATAAATCTCATAATCGAATCCAAGCGGATAAGAATAATGGGCCAAATGATGTTGTACATTCTACCCCGGACGTGTCTGCACGTGTGCACGCCAGCTAACGTTACGAATTAGATTAGCCGATGCTTTGATATTCCAGAACGGCGACCCGGTACAAGGCGCTGAGCTCATCACCGCGTTGTCCCCGGGCAAAGTCTCGAAAATTCAAGCGCACCCTGTAACCTGGCGCCCGTTGTCTCTGTAACTCGAATCTGTTGCCCGTGAAATCTTATCCAACAGCGATGGGAACAAAGCAGGACGCGTTGTAATTTTCTGCACACCAACAACGGAGGTAACGCCACTTCAATATCTAGCAAATGGAAGTACGTCTAAAGCACGATTTTGTAGAAAAATTATCTAAACGCACCCCTGACGATTCTTCCCCCAAATAATCCAGATTCTATCAGTAAGAGCATCTGATCAGACTTCTCCAAAACAAAGAGTTCAAGAGGGGAAGGAAAAACTTCCGAACGTGACAGTGGAAATTCCTCCCCTGTCAATTACATTCGCAGATACTGCAGATTCTACACAGGACCGAAGGCGCAACGTCACCCAAGGCTGAGGGTCCACGGCGTGATACTGCGAATTACATCCAGTCAGAAATCAACGAGATCCGTTGGTGAGCATTCTCGAATGCAGGGAAGCAAGTAGGAAGGGAAGGGTGGGTTCTCGATTACGTTACTTGGGCACCAACCCACCGCGTTGCGTATTACGTATTACGTAGATACGCTCGGTATATGCATGCTGGGTATGCATTGGGAAACCAACGCACAACGGTCCCGTCGTTACGAGACGAAGACAGCAGGAGGGTAGAACAATTTGGAGAAACGGAGAAGCAGAGAGTGAATGAATTAGAGAGAACGAGAGAGAGAGAGTGGTTGGGGTTGCGCTAGCTTGTAACGGGTCAGAACGAGGGTGGAAGGGTTAACAGGACCAAGAGAGAAGCGATCGGTTGGATTCCAATCAGCATTTTACTGCCTGTAAAACTGTCCCATTTCGTAACATTGCTTCGTCGCAACCAACGCCCTTAAACTTCGCGTAAGTTCCACTCTATTACCACGCCAGCCTGGATTACGCGTTCCAGCCCCGACCCCTTTCCTTTTTTCGCCCTTTTCTTTCCTCCGTGGACCTCGCAGAAAATAGGCTACGTGTCGAATGATTTTTCAAAGGGAACCACGAATAGTCTTGCTCAAAGAGAGCGCAGGGTGGCCAGAAGTCTGGCCACGTAAGACGCTCCCCCTTTCGCCTAATCGATTCTAACGAACCGCCCGTTTCGTCGATCCCGGCTTCCGAACGAGTTCGAGAAACGTTCCTTGAAAGGAAACCCAGGTTCCCCTTGCTTGTTTCGCGCGGGTAATTGGGCTTTGGCAGACGCGTATCATGGACTGGATCCTAGTACACAACTATAATATGCGATGCCTTCGAAGAACCTTTGAATTGCAGGTAACAAGGAAATCGTTTGAAAATTGTACGGTGCGGGTAATCGTTTATAGAAAGTTGGAAATTGAATTGTTGACGACGAAATTTACGATGGTAAGTCTGAATTGCGGCTGGTAACCGGAGATACGTCAGCGTTAAGGGCAGAAGGCAGTATTTTTTTTTTTGACATAGGTCACCTTATTCTCTCGGGAATCGAGGCTCGGTGGGTCCCATGGAACGTTGTTCGTTTCGACTGACTGTGCACCCTCTTTAAATGCGCATTGTCCTCGTTGCTTGCCATTATCTCGAAACCGCTTTTGTATGTGAACGGAGAACAGTAGCCAGGATAAAAATGTCTTTCAACCCCCTACGAGCGGATCGGTCGATTCACTGGGATCCCTTCGGTGGCATAAATTCTTGATCCCGTAAGCGGAGAAAGATATAGCTTGTCTCGAGCTTACTCTGTCATCCGTTGCTTTAATAAACATGAGTGATCCGACTGTCCCATCACCTACGGTATCGACATGCGTACCACGAACCAGTCAGCCTCCATTTGGTATACGCTGATGGTCAGTAGCATTAAGGATTTAGCTATTCTTATTGGAATTGACAAGGGATGCTGCGTAACTGTGGGATAGTCTGTGCCCGCAGTGCGACTACAGCGTAATCAGTGTTCGAGTCGATACACCCTGTCGATCCTGTTCAAACTCGTCGTCCGCCTAACAATCGCGGGCCCAATTTCTCCCGTGCGATAATTCGGCGTTTAAAATGTCGCGTAAGGAGCGTTACAGGTGGCACGGACGGAAAGACCTGGGGTAATAAACTGACACGCGGCCGCGAATAACGGCGGGGATCGATTTCGAGGCAAGGTTGAGTCATTCGTCTAGCTGGCGGTTCGTTGAACACTCGAGAATTTGTAGTTGCCGTGAGAGATTCTGTAAGGTTCACGGCCCTTGTTACGACCCCCTTTATGGGCCGTACGTGCTCCTCGGCCCTCCGCGTAGAACCAATACGATCGTGGCCGTACGCATACAGCTATACTGTTTACTATTTCAGACACACGGTATAAAAGGGCTGTAGGTGGCTGTCGCCCCAGTCAAAGCTAAGTTACTCCTCGCGGGGTAATATATTTTTTTATCGTTAATCTACGGTGATTTATGTCGGACACGTCTACATAACGTGCCTTTACTGCATTTCTCTTTCTCTTTTTCGTGCACTCCGCTGACCTGAACTATGAAAGAAGCTACCCCGCGGGACCACCCTGTAGGCCACCTATAAACATCGAGAGGATGAAGGGCCATCCAGTAGGGATTTTTTCGTTACAACGCGACAACGCGTATGTACTTTATGGAGAACATATTTAATGAAATAGATCGAAAGAAAATTGAAGCTAGAAGCTTTTGTTCTTACCACTACTTTGTTCTGAATATCTTAAAGTGCTGATAAAATTAGATATACCTACATAGAGATAGATTTGAATTTTATATGAATTTATTATTCCGACAGCAGATAGATTTTTCAATCCATCCTAGTTTCTTTAACGAGTACGGCACATATGTGAAAAAGCAGATATATGTAACAGCTTTTTTAATTATATTTGTCCAGAAGCATCTCTTCAGATTTACACGTTTGAATCATCCAGCATTAACTAACACCATCCAGAAGCATTAAGGCGAAACCCTGTGAATCTGTCCCGCTTCCAGATTCCCCTGACGGTCACGTACCGCTTACTTTATCTCCGGCTTCCTTTCATATTTTTTTCGAAATCGTTACCAAGCACCAATTTTTCGCCATCAGTCCTCGAAGCAAATCCAGAAAATCCAATCTGCGACGCGCACAGCTCGTTTTATGCAGCGTGCAGGAGCGTGGCCGTACAAGGGAAAGGGAAAACGGGAGGCGGGTTTGCTTGTTTTGGGGTAAAGAGAAGAAAACAGTAGGCAGCTTTACGAGAAGCCGGCAGTCATGAGCATAGAGCACTAAACGTTTTCCACGTTTCTTACGTCCCGTGTAAAGTCTGCTGGCAGTCAACGCTTGAAAGTACGACTTTAATCCACTAACAGCAGTCGCGCAATTCGTTTGCGTTTTCTTGATTTAAAGGAACAAGCTTGCGCCCGTCTATGTGCATACATACCTGTGGGTGCGTACACTGCAGTCTTTATGCGCGCAGAGTGAACGGAGTACGTAAAACCATTGGGACCGAGCGTGGCCACATCGACGAGGAAACGACGTAAAAGAGGGGAAAAAATCCGTAGCCAGGCGTTACCGTCCAAGATTTAGATTTCGACATTTAAGCTCAGGATGCATGTTCGGTGACCGAAGATTGAAATCCGTTCGTCGTTAAGTGAAATAAACGGGGGAAATGCAGAGTGTTACGTCTTCCAGCTACGGCGTGTACTTTATGCGAATTGGCGGTTGCAATTTATACGTCGTTGTTGTAATGTAAAGTTTCGACTGGCAACGTTCAGTGTCTGGCCAGTGATTTCCAACGCTTCTCACGGATACGTTTTCCTTCTGATCTGTATCGAACGACTTTTGTTCCAATACGTGTAATAAATTGCATTTGAAAATGGAATTTATGTGTGAACCATCCGCAGTGGTAACCACCCATCGCGTTCATCGAAACGTCGATACACGAAAGGACGACGGCCGAGCTTACCGGAAGTTATGTGGATATTAAATAAGGATCCATCATAACTGACAGATCTGCGTCCCTCGCAGGCTCACCCAACTGCCATTTACACATACGCTCCAAGGGCTATCTTTTCGCTGAAAACGGATGGAGTGAACGTATCAACTAATACGATCTCGATATTGTTTGCGAGTCGTCAGCTACGGCCCCTCTAAATAGATCAATTTAAATCATTTGTTAACTTTGTGTACAAGCACTAATAAATACGACAGAGTGAACTGGAAACGAGGTAGATGCCCTTAGTCGTCAAGAAAACTACCCCGCTAACAATAAGTATCTTTTCAGTGAACGAACAATGGAAGAAAGTCTGCAAGAGAACGCATAAAAAAAGTTTCCAACATTGCTCATATGTACGCGTCGAAAAGAAAACCTAGATCATCGAAACATATCAAAACCCTCGACTAATCTTCCTCAAAACTTCCCAACATTTATCTCGGAAGGAATGAAACCGAGAATGATGAACCAGCGTGAGTAGAGATTTCGTAGGATTCGGTTTAAGGGGAGAGAAACAGCGGCAAGAAAACTAAAAGGACTGCTAAATTCGGCCCGAAGAAAAAGAAACGATGTTCGAGGGTGAACCAGACCGAAAGCCTCGGCATGCCAACTACACGTGTCTCTTCGCGAATTTTTTCCCTTTCTTTTTTCTCGCCGATAGTTCGCCAATGCAATTCACCCGCGGATGTGTTTGCTCCCCTGAATTATCATCCCGCGCCCTTTGTTCTTCCATCGATATACGAGACAGCACACATTCTCACGGAATACATTTGGAGCGAAACACCTTTCAGCTGATAAACGCGAAGCAAATATCTAATATTCAGAGGGAACTGGATTAATCCAGACGACGTGCCAACGACACTGGTTCGGATAATAAGCCGGATCTAGTCTAGCAATTCGGTCAATTAATCGACACGGCGGAGAGGAAGTTGGCGTAACGAAACGGTAGCTGGAGAATTAGTATCTTTGTGTTCCAGCGTTTCAGCTCATAGGAAGAGCTCGTAAAGAAACGACCTCGTTTCAGCGACCGAGTCGCCCACCACGTAATCGTAAATAACGTCACGCCTGGAATTCGCGTAACCAACGGTCTAAAGGTCAGCACGGGCTGGACAGTCTTGGTGGAAATCGCTTTTTGCGCCTTTCTATGCAATTCATTCGACGGAATTGGACCCAGCCCACGCTGAGAAAATGGATTCCAATTCGATGAGAGAAGATTTCCACGTAATCGGTCACCCCTGCGGAAGGATGCAACGGTGTCAACGCGTGGGCACCACGTGGGAGAGAAAGTGGCGACCTTCCGGCGCAGCTGCGTGGTCATTTAAACGGGCCGAGGGAAGACGATTCGCGTGAAACGCATCGCGTAGGTGGAAAATTTCGCGCTGTCGGTGGAAGGCCGGTGATATTTAACGGGCGGGCGTGTTAAATTAGAAAACTTTTCGACACCGCGTCCAGACATTTTAATTGGAAATTGTTTCCGCGCTTTTCACGAATAATTATGGTCTATGATGAAGCGACGTGAATCGCGTGCCCGGCTGCTACCTTCCGGTGAATCTTCACACGACCCCGACAGCTTGTGCGCGGAATGTTTCGTAACAGCTCGTAATTATTTTTCGACAGTGAAGAGGGTGTGCGCTGAAAGAATTCGATTCGACAGAGAGACAACCGGAATACTGGATCATTTTGGGCGTGGAAATTTAGCAAATACAACGTGCTGTATATCTTTGCACGATTCCGCAGACGCATAGTCCGCGGAGTCTATGACTAATTTCCTTTAATTCTGTGTATCGCAGAAAACGGGAAGCGCTGCAAAGGGGCGAAGAGAGAGGGAGGGAGAAGGAGAGAGAGACTTGTCGCAAAAGTTTACGAGCCGAGCGAATCCTTGGAGTAATATAGAAGCAGTTTCGGCTTTGAAACCCCATAGCTGTAATTTTCCGTGGCTTACTGCCACTTTGATGTAACTAAAGCACCGTCGACCGCCCACAGTGAGATTAAGGTTCGCATTCAGGACTAGAGCTAGCGGACGCACACATTCGCAGTCTAAACACGCGGTGCAAACGCGGCCGAAGCTAGCAGAATCCAGAATTTTGTATACAGACTACGTAATCGGTCTCAGACGATATAAATTCTTGGCACGCAACCAGATATATGGCCGTGGATAACGCTGATAATAAAGGATAATTGAATAATAAAAGGGTGCACCATGGTATCCTGCGTAATGCGTGCAAATAGTATCACTGCGATGCTACGCTGGAACGAGGAGGGTTGAAAATGGAATTTCCAGGTGAGACCCCGGGAACACGACTCCGCGATAATCGCCACGAATACCATAAAAACGTTCGACCGCCAAGCTTTACGCGTGGCCCTTTCAATAACGCGATAGCCGCATGAAATTTCGTTTCAGTCACATCTGTCACGCTTAACGATCGTCCGATGGGTACGATGGAACTCCGCGAAAAGCAAGGGTTTCCATCGATTCGAAGATAAAAGCGAGATAATGTAACGGAACTAAATATTTCCCAAGTTTTATTATTCAATTCCCTCGGCTGACGTACGTTTCGGTGCCGCTACCCTCCAAGCGTATCGATATGGATCGTAAAACGCGATACAGATTCCACCCCTCTCTTTTCCAGTCTCCATTCCTCCCTCTCCATCTTTTCCTCTTCCCGGACACATTTGCGAAAGTATCCCACACTCAACGATACTCTAAAATTCGAAGCACATCCTGCATCGTGTCCGACAACTTCGTCGGCACAGTGAACTTTGAACTTCTGCCCTGTTACACGACGGATCGCTCCCGATGACCCGTGAACTTTTGAGTTTGACGCTTTCCACCCCAACCCCGCCACCCGCCCCTCCTATTTCCTAGACCCCGCTTCAGGAATCGTCCTTCCCAGCTGTGTTTTCAATTATCGGAGAAATTCGTTTGAGATCTACCCTCGTCCCCCGCTGTTGCCCCGTTCATCGTCGATGGTTGTTAAACACGGGAGGAAAAGTATCCGTTCCTACCGTCGAGCCGTAATTTACACACCCTATCGTTCTCCACCCTCGCAATACTGATCTGAACCCTGATTGTTCCGATGGTATTTTTGGTAAGCGTATTTCTGATAATCGAACGCCATTTGTCCACCACGAGTTATCTCCTTTTCCTAGCTGAGAAAACACGTAGAAGTGTACATTTATGCACGAGCTTTTAAGTCTTTAACTTATCGGGCCGATCACGAAAGTTTGTAATTGTTTTAATCGTTGATTCAATTCGATTTCCATATGAACAATTACGAGCTGATCCACAATCGCTTGATGCTCCTAGAATCGAATGAACATGTCGTAGAACAAGAAACTTGTCCTTACATGGATCAGTAATTTCTCATTTAAAGATAGAGCGATTGCATGCAACTGTGAATTACTGTAATTTAGATCGTAGATGGGAGGACGTCGCAGTGCATCGAGCGTGTATGTCGATTAAAATGCAACGAATATTATTTTTTCGAAGCTAAATATTGTTTCAATGCTTCAAACGCGACTCCATCGATCGACGTTACGTCAATTGTACGTATCCACAAACATAACTGCAACTTATAATTAGAACGTCCATGGTGAACACTGTATCCCACGAATATTTTGTGTAACAAGCTAGCTCCTCGCTTTTATACGTAAATCGTACAAAATCGTACAAGCTACGAAGGGAATCGGGTCGACCAGTTTAATATTTCAGCGTGCTCATCCTGGACATTAAAGTGCATTAATCGATCTGTTCGTAGAATTACTCTAATCGAGCTTTAATAGATCAGCCGACATTCCAATTACCTCGCCCGGCAATACATCAAAGTTTAATCGAATTTTATTCAAAAGTCTCTTCCAATCTCTCTCTCTCCTGCAAATAATTATCGTCCCATTATATCGAATGAATAAATAAATCCTCAATTTAAAAAGCGATTCCACTGAATTCCATTTCTAAAGCAAAATATGAATGAAATTATACAGCACATTTCAGCAGAAAATCATCGTAAAAACATAACAACCCTCTGCCAACCGAAAAATATAGATTGCTCGGCGGTCTCAGAATCACCACAAATTGCGATAAAAAAAATTCTCTCTTGGCAAGGTGTCGAATCAGCAGCATCTATCCCGATACAACAATAATGCGCCACATTATTTTTATGTGGCAACGTACAACCTACGGCATGGAGAGAAGGAGCGAACGAGGGAGGTGAGGGGTGAAAGAGCTGTAGAAAGCACGCGATGACCCAGACAGGATGGCGACTCAGCGAACCCCTTTTATACCCTGCCAAGTCGACCTGCACAGAAACCCCTACGAGATGCACACAACCGCATGCACACACTGCACCTATACACGGTGCGCTTATGCACCTCTTGTTCCCGGAATCGTAATAACCGGAAGCGCACGTGATCATTCCTGTTGGTGCGGAAAATCGTTACGAATCACAGCGGGATGATCGTGGCTCGCTCTTTCGTCTCGAAATATTTATAATCATTCGGTAACGTCCAGCTCGTAGCTTGTTATTTGAAGAAAAAAAACAAGTCTGCAGTCTCGATACAGTTTAAATAACGTATAATTTTCGCGGAAAATGGGAATACACGTGAATTGTATACGGTGGAGATAAAAAAAAGAGCGGAAGTCTTTAAATATGGAGGAAGGTGGAAACAGTGGACGGCATCTAAAGTAATTAAGACTAACGCTACCCACTTCGAACGTGTCCAACTTATAGAGCCATCGAATTGTCGGAAACGTACTGAATCATTGATACCCGTGGTACCGGTAATTTTTTTTTTTTCTATACCGTCGGACGGTATCATTATAGAGACGACAAAGGAAAACAACTTTAGAACTCAGCAGTACGTAGCCCGATAGAAAGTTTAGTAATACAACCGCTGTAAAGCATTTCGCGAAGAAACGCCGACTCATATAAAATCCCTCGCGCCCCGTTAGTGGAAAATTCATGAGCATCGTTCGGTCTTATTCGAAAAGCGAAGTAAAGCCGAAGGTGAAGGAGCCTCGCGGATAGTTTCCCGTCGCATTGGTCTTCTCTTATAGCCATTAGGCCATTATACTGGCGACATACTAGGCATAGATTTGCGAATTTGCGGCGCACTTCTATTTCCTATTCGCACGTCATTTTCAATTAATAAATTGTAACACGATTCCACGTTTGCGTCGCGCAATTTTTCTCCTTCGTAGTCCTGCTAATTTAATGCGCAGTTTCGCGGTAGCTCTCGTTATCAGTTTTGTTTTGTTTTGGTTTTTTTTTCGTTTCTCACTGCTACACGTTTCCCGATGAACACGTTTACCGCTTTCTGGGCGGAATAAAATATATAGGGACTACCTGTAGTACCTTATGGAACGCCACGGCCGTGGACATATTCGATTCTCGAGCATTATCTTGGCAATTAATCGGGGCAACGACGTGGCCAGAAAATTGGCGAAGATACTGGAAAGGAAGGGTTCCAACCCTGAAGAATCGTATCGCTGGTTGTGCGAGTGGGGCTCGCGTCCAAGCCCAGGATCTCCCTCTTTCTCTGGTTCTTGGACGACTTCGAAGATTCGTATCTGCCGGTCGCGATGCTGGGTACGATGGAAATTCACCTAACTTGGACCATTAGCAGGCCATAGGGTGAATCGTTATGGCGAGTTCTCGAAGGAACCACAACGCGTTATCCGCAACGGAACTCGGTGCCGTTAGTGCTCGTTCTGGACTCTTTCGCTTTCTCCCCCAAACTCGACTAAGTTTCTACAAATTCTGTCGTAGAACCGACCCAGTGACATCAATGGAAACACGGTCTTGGCACGTGGTCCGTTTAAAACTATCTTGGCAGTGGTCATACCATTTTATTCTTTTACTTCCCCCTTCCATTTATTCTCTTTTTTCCGTGTTTTGTCTTTTTTTTCATCCGCTTGGAGTTAGCGGTTAGAGAGGATACCGATAAGAAAACTTTGTGCATTCTTTTATTACATCCTGCCACAGGAAATTTCGCGTGGCCGGGTATCTACGATGGAATCAACTCTTTCCAACCGACTCCCTCGTTTCTTCGCGGATGCGTCTTTTTAACTGCAAGTTCCCATAAGACCATCGATTTTTTTTTTAATAAGACACAACTTTGGTCGCACGAATTTTCGAATAAAATAAGCAAGATACAGGAACAAGGGGAAAAGAAAAAAACCTCGTGATCTCGAAGCTGACTTTCGAAACGTTACGAGTACGTAGATCTGTTTAAAAAAGAAAGCCGATACAAATAACGGAAAGGCAATTACACCTTTCAACCATGAATAGCTGCTGAACTATTGACTATTCTACCGCAAATGTATTATTGACGAGTTCTACAAATGTACAAGTGCTCGTTAAAAAGTGCAGCTAAAACTCGAGGAGCTCTTCTCGTAAATCAGACGAATCCTATACGTAGCCGCGCCACAGCCAACGGGTAGAACTATCGATCCGTCCAAAGAAAATTGTACAGTTCCATCCGACGAAGATTGGAGGAACTAGTAATTCTACGGTAACGAGAGAAGTGGTTATTATTAGCGGTATTACCGAGCTCCCACCCCCCCATTGTAGCTAGGAAATCATATTCATCGCGATGCTCGTGAAATTCAAATCAACCGTTCTACCATGCATTCCATCTAAGGTGATTACCGTGAACCAAGGTTTCCCTGAAAATTCTGCCAGAATACGAAAAGACCGGCCGATTGCCCGTGGCGTTGCGTTATCTCTGTCATACACAATGGCGGATGCAAGAGTCCTATGGCCCGCTTATAACGCCGTGCGACACACGTAATTGGACTTCGATTCCCATTTGGTTTCCAAAAGGGGATGGGACTCGATTTAATACCATTCGGTCCGCTCGTGGTTGCCCTAATTTCACCGCATTCATGCAAATCCGACGTACGCCCGGGACACCGTTTCTTAATCCCGTAGCGTCGTCGTCTTCCGCACCCTCCGACCCCAGCCGTGCCCGATTTTTCCTCGGAAAAAGAAGGGGGAGCTTATGAGATTATCGCGATCAGGTTCGTTGGCTCCCGCTCCAGTGGCGGAACGAAATAATAGTCGGAATATAAATAAATTTCATCCGGGCCATTATCTGTCCTCGGTGAAATCTTTGCTCGCTATTAGAACGTCGTTACCGGAGATATATGGACTACTGGTGGACAATGTAGCTCGTGAGAGCTATTCTTGTGGGATTAGAACGTCGATGACGGGACGCGGAGATTGATACAGCAACAAAATTATTCTGCGTCGCCCTCGAAACCTTAAGGAACCTCTGTTCCAATCAATGCGAATAAATGCAGCTATTACTTGCCCGCGAAATTAACGGTGATAGAAATTGCTCGCTTAATTGTTCCAGCGAACCAAAGGGTTGAAATCGGCTACCTATGATTTCTTTTTGAAACGGCGTCGAAATCACCGCGCAACGTACATCGCGCACCCGAGGGCAATTGAAATTATTTCAGCCGCGGATTTGTTTCGGACAGCCGCGCCATGCGCAGGCTAATTTCGCATCGGTTATATGAAAGTCAGCGGGAAACCACGGGCATTCGCATTCCCACAGGCCCGTAACGCATGACAGAGATGTCACGCAGTCCGCACGCACATGCATACGTACACCGCCGCTGTGCACCGCGAACGCGATTCGAGGTCGACGGTATTTCGTGTCCACGTTAGTGCGTTCGCTAACAGTAACCGCGGGAGGACGAAACAGCGAACAAAAAAAAGGAAGGATGACGGAAAAATAAAAATGGAACCGAGAGGGGGCAAACTTTTCCAGCCGAACTGCGTCACCGGCGACCTCCAGGCACGATGCCTATCGTAATTGTCGGTAATGTCAGCTCGAAACGCCACAGATAAGGGATCGAACGATTACCATTTAACACGGTTTATATTGCCGGATAATTTGCCGGAATAACGCGATCGGGACTCAGTCGGCCGCGACTAGCGTTCCACGAGTCCAGCCTCGCTAATGGAAAGAAAAAAAGATATCGCTTTTGGTTTTATTGGAAATAGAACGGTCCAGCTTTGCTCGCCGCCCCCTGCAATTTTTCCGGCCGTTTTTCCTCGTATTTATGGCGCAACCGACGAACTAGGAGGCGGATCGTTTTTCGATTAAACATTGGTCAATATTACAGGAATAAAATAGATATATATTTCTATTCCACGCTGCGGACACTTCTAAAAACTCGTGTAAACGCGAGACTCGCGAAGATGAACTAAAGCATTCCCCGCAATCGCGCCAAATCCTGGAAAATCGAATTCCCCATTGACCTGGCACCGATGCCCGGCCCATAACCAAAAGCGGAAGCGCAATCACACTCAAAGGTGCGCGACGATAAAACACCATTCGACGGGGCCTCTCGGAAATGAAACCGACGGAGCATCGACACTTTTCCGTCCCGTTGGTGTTTTCTGATCGCGGAAAAGGTCGTGGGCGACTCGAAAACGAAACATCGTGGCGCGGTCGTGTGTCAATTTACCGGACAGTTTGGACTCGTAAACACGAATCTCCGGGCTCGTAACTATATACCATACACGGCGGTTACCCGCGTGTCACGTTGCAATAAAATTCTAACAATATCGTCGCATCGATTTCTCCGCTAGTCCCCGGCAATCTCTCGAAGATGAGAATGCAACCGGCGGCACTTTTACGATTGAAATTCGCGCGCGCGTGTTCGTGTGCCGGGCGCGTGTGTGCGACGACGAACGAGCGTGTACGCGACGGGTTTGCCAAGCCAGCGACGAAACTTGCACATCACTTGGCACAAAGAAAGTTAGCGATACCGCGTGAGACACGCGTTGGAAAATTTACACGCGAGCCCCGTGCACGTATTATTACAATTCCGGATGTGAGCGTCTTTTTTCTCCTTCCCAGGGGGAGGAATGTCCCGCAAAAATCTCGTCTTCCGGTGCAACGACTGTTTCAAGCGAAATGCCGTTCACCACCCCCGCGACCCGCCGTGTTCCGGCGCATAAGTGGGCAAGAACCGGGTCAAATGCGACGACGCCGCTCTAATGTATCTCTTTCGCCCAGACCTTTCCGTCCTGGAAACGACATAACGGGCCCTTTTCGAAAATATTTCCGCGACGCGGATTTCTGGAACCCATGACGCGATTACGACGTGAGCGTTTTCTAGGCGACCGCGGTTAACGAACCGTGGACTGTTAGCTAGCAGATTTTTCTGTTCGAGGCGGAATAATACCAGCACGACGATCGTCATCGTACACGGTTGGACGTTTTACGCGGGCAATCCTGAATGGAATATTGGAATCCCGAGTCTTGTATTAATTTATGCGCAATACACTGCTTCCTTATGGAAGTTCAGCTGCCGCGAACAGACTGTACTCTACCCTGGATGGAAAATCGGGCGACACATTTTTTGTCGGTCTTGGACTAACACGGACGTGCCTTAGATCCTCGCCCGGCTTCTTAATTGCCACGTCCAACGGGAGCCTAACGATACAGCGAACGTACAGCGAGCCGGAACGTTTACAGAAGTGTCGGTCGGGACATGAGTAAGAGGCTAATCCTTTAGCAGAAGATCCGACGAAGGGTCGTGTGTTTTTGGGATGGAGGCCAGGTGCGGGAACGGGCGGAGAGGGTAAGAACCACAACGCTTCCGTTTCGTAAGGTGGTCGCTAGGGTGGCCAGAGGGGGTTGCAAGGCTCTGTTTGACGTGAAATTGCGTGACTGGCCCATTCGTCTCCGGCTTATCCTCTGCCACGTGCCCCCTTTTGCCTTTCTTATCTGCTCGTGCACGCACTTTATCCGATATCGTGGTGAACCTCAAATCCGTCACTTTCGAGCGAACGTGGACACCCCTGCCGGTGGAACCTTTGCGAAAAAAGGTCCATGGAAAAAAGGGCCGCCCAACGGGATCGACGAATAAATTCGGACGGGGAGCCGAGGAAATTGGAATACATGAAATATGGGCATCTGTATCGTTCCATCTGCTAATGTGTCCTTGGCTGAATACGAATATCGATACGGTGGGCATGTGGCGTTCCTTTTGTTTCGCAGGGTTTAACAAGGGTAGTATGACGACAAGAGAATAATAATGCAACTGTTTATTAGTGGTGCACGTGCTGCACTATTATCGACTGGTTCCGGCGATGACTTTGAAGCTTCGCCGAGGCCACGGATCTATTTTTACCCAGCGTTATCGACGAAGGAGGGAATAAAGGCAAGGTCACGACGCGGTGTACGAAGAAGAAACAAAGCGAGATAGAGGGATCGTTCAGGGAAATTGGGACAGCCGGCGAAAAAATGGGGCGAGAAAGGGGGATGTCAAAAACATTAAGAATGCCGCTTGGCTCGAAGGGAAATCGAATTTGCTTATGAATGACAGTGATTAGGGCTAATGCCTGCTGATTTAGACGTTGGTATTGTACTCTGTCGTACGTGTAATTGCGACTGAACTTCGGAATCACCCTCGATAGAAGAATGGCGACCCTACCGAAAATGTACTCGTGGAGCAAAGTACGTGGAATAAAGTATTGCTAAAGTTGATGGATATATACATTAATGCGTTGTATGATAGCAGCAATGATATTCCCAAAGTGACGAGGGTTCGCTAAATGCTCGCAAGAATTGAATTAGACAGCAAAGGCTGTGAATTATAGGATAGTACTTCGAGGTAAAGACGAAAAATTGAAACCTGTACCCAAAACGTAGGCGAAGGGCGCTGCAATCAGCGTACACAATATCGGACCAAGTTAGGTAACCACGAAAAAAAGAATTTCAAATATTCTCGACTCGACGGCGTAAACCCAAATCGAGACGGTCATGGAGGACCCATCGAAGTTTAGAAAGGGCTTATTAGCTCGTCTACCGCTTTTTTTCCCTCCGCCGAAGGACGCGTGCCCACTCATCCGCTACGTGATTTATTTGAATGGGCAAATTTGTGTCTGATGAAAAGCCAGGAGCAACGAGGGACCGGGTTAAACTCGAAATTATCATTTCGAGTGCACAAAAGCGGGGCTGGTTCTTTGAAGAAAGCGCAAGATACAAATAGCGAGTAGATTATGCAGGCACGTGCGCCACGTGTCTCCAAGACTGCAACCCCATCCGTTTAACGCGGTTTCGATCGACGCATGATAAATTTTATTTACCCACGAGCCGGCTCTCCGTGTAATTTACATAGCTCCCTCGGTCGAGATAGGGACTGCGTTACAAATATTTGAAAATTTGATCGATCGAGCAAACAGACGGCCGTTAGGAGGAATTAAAAGTGTAAGGTTACGTTCATTCAGCCAGGTCGTCGATTCCTCGAGGCGCGGTGGCTGAAACCGATACAACGTCGAGGGCACTCTAATTTTTACTTTCATCGCTTCTCGCCGATATTTCCCATCCATTATCCATCGTTTCTTTGGCAAATTAACACGCTCGGCCTTTGTACGGGCTCCACTTGCGCCCGTAAATCAGTAACGACGAGCTGAACTCGAAAGGCAATCAGTCCGAGAGCACAATAGCCGCAGCGGCAACTCCTTCCCTTCCACCGTCCTCTCGCTTACAACCCGCATTACATTCTCCTTCCTTCCGCCATGAAGTATTATCATTATCGAGCCGGTATCATTTTTCGCCACTCACGATATCATTGCCCTCCACTCTACTCCAACTCCTACGTCATCGTTCTACCGTACGTACGTACGTACGTATAGAAGTCCTGGGGGGAATCCGAGACTGCAATAACCAAGTTAGCTCGGCGACAATACGATAATTTGTACGAATACGCCGCTCCGCCCGACTTGGTGATAATACACTCCAGAACCCCATCGAATTTATCGTCGCTACAATTCTTCTCTACCTCCCCTAATAACGCTGCTAATATTCCCCTTTTCCTCCTTGCTCGAACCCGATCCATTCTCCCGCGTAAACGATCCGAAACTTACCGAGGCGGCAAGCCGGAGGAAAAGGAAAAAGTGGCGAGCGTGTTTCAGATTGGCGTTAAACAGACCCTGCTACCCCTTAGACGGACGAATGACACCGCCGAGGGATGAAGGCTTCCCGAGCGACGGTACCGAAATCTCAGTGGGTCATCTATCTCCGCGAGTCGGCGAACAGCTTCGAAAAACCGCGTCGCTAAGGGTCTAACGACCTCGAATAGGGGGGCAAAAACGCGAAGAATTATTTACCCACAGATCTATACGCCCTAATGAGGATTCCATTTACACGATCTTGTCCTGCGTGGAACAGCCTCTTATCTGCCGTCTGGCTCAAATTCGAGGGAACGTTAACGGATAACGAACAGCAATTTCAGTGGGTCTTCTGTTTTTTTATTGGGACCGCTCGTCGCGCTGTACAGCGTTTCGAATTTTATCGCCCCTCGGAGAACAGTGAGACTGTAAAAGGGAGAAATGTAAAATGTAAGTCGATGGAAAGGGGGGGGGGGGGGGCTCGTTTCTACGCTTGCACAGTTAGGCGAGCGTTAAAATTTCGTTCGCTACAATAGTTACACGCCTCGTAAGCGAGCTTCCAACGACCGAGTCACCTATTTCTCAAGGTCTGGAGAGATCGTTCGATCGTTACTTTTGATTACCGCATCGTTACTGTCAAATTACCCAGAGTAACGAAATCCTCTCCCCTGTACGGGAGCGAAAGCCAGCAGGAAAGGAAGCGAATCGAGAATACCGTAGCGTTTCGCTATAAGTAAGACGTCGTCAAAATTGTCCTGCGAATTTCGACGGTCCACACATAAGAAGAAACCAATTACGAGCTGACTAACGAAAATAAAAACCAGCACGATTACCGAAATCGAATTAGGCGTAAGGCGGCCCCTGCCTTCGTGACGATTCGATTAATCGAGGCTTTATCGCCACACCATGAAGGCGGGAGACGGCAATAACACTCGACCAATCATGAAAACCAGATTTTATGTCTTATTATGAAGACGTTTGGCGACGCTCTACGTCAGCCTCGTTCACGGTAAACACGGGGCCACCTCCGGGTGTGTTCGCCCATAGTTTTAGTGGTCCCTAAAATTCCCAATTTGGAGTTTACGAACATCTAGTGAACTAGATTACTGGGTGGTACCGTGATCGGTGAACCCTTTTACCGAATTCAACGGGATGAGACGCAGCCACAATAAGATCATAGTGGAAGGTTACGATCGCTCTCTTTCGTATTTCTTCGAATTACTAAGATCGATAAGCAAGTAGGATCGTTCAAGGTACGTGTCTATATACTTTTTTTTACGTTCCAAGTAATTCCAGTGAAATTACTCCGGGCGGTAAAAGAATCTACCCGAGTCGTCCGAGTTTTATAGGAAATAAATACTTTATACTCGACACGCTATAAAGAAAAATAAAAAAATGATTCGAGCCGCGGGTCGGAATTACTCCCTGACAAAAAAATTCACGATATTGTTAATTGCGGGGAGAAAGGCGCTTGTAGAATGAGAATCGCGTCACGAATTCGCCCCTGCTGCTATCAACCTTAAATCTATGCTTTACGAGCAGTTAACCGGGTTATATAGGCGTCGGTTACGATTACCAGAACTAATTCCATCCGCTCCCCACTGCGACCCACGAGGCCGTACAATTCCCCGCAATTTTCGGTCCTCTGAACTACATAAAAACGTGTCTTTCTTTTTCTTCCACCGCCTGATCTCCCCGCCATCCCTGGCGTGACACTCGAGCTATAATAACGAAGTCTACCTTCCCGTGAAAATTGCGGAATGCAAGTAGCTGGAGCCATTCACGGACTCGTATTGCGGCAGAATAGACGGCGAACACCTCGAAACCACCCTCACTGCCGGGGTGAAAACCAGCTCTCCTCCTAACCCCCTCGACGGGCTAGATAGGGGGTGGCGTAGTACTCGAGGAGGAGAACCGTGTGTATCGACCACTGACGTCATCCATCCCCACTAAACTACGTCACGTATACGTCCCACCGTCGCGTCGAAGAGGAGGTTGTCGCAGTGCCGTAGTGACTTTATGGTGCATCGAAGGGCGCCTGATACCACCCCTTGGTCTACCCTATCGCGTTCTACTAGACGATTCTGGTCGCGACCAGTACGCGATCCTGGTATCATTTTATTACCAATTTTCTCACGACAATGCAAACTGCGAACTCGACTATAATTTACCGAGTATCAATTCTTGCTGAGCTTTCATGAACAGAGGTACATACTGGCCGAAAAAGTCGCGGGTCACGTAACATGGTGGCGGCTCCGACGACCCGGTCAGCAGCGTTTACACCCTTCCAACAATGCAGCCTGTGCATGCTCAAATACCGTGTGTATCCGTACGACTATGCGCATATGTACGTATGTGTGAAAACGTTTCAAGAGCTTTGCCCCGGTCGAATACTTTTCGTTTCGTCGTCGCGAATTTCTACGCTGCTACGTGTCGCCACCGAGAACGTTCCTGTACGCGCTTTCGATCATGTTTCCCTGTGCTTTTTCGAAACTCGTGCACACACCACGGATACGTGCATGTGCATCCTCGTGGCGGGAAACCTTGTTTATGTACGATAATAACGCGTGGCAATGGACGCACGATTATACCGGACAATTAACGCAGGCTGAAGTCTGTTAACATCAATAATGATATTTCGGTTTGCCATTAAATATGTAGGATTTCGACGTTTAACCGTGCGATTTGGTAATTTGCTATCGACACGGCGTCAATAATTTGAGGTATCGGATAGCGGGGAAATATTGGCGCGATTAATCGACCCTCGTCGTGTTTATTCCGACGCGGTCGTGTTATCGTCGCGCCTTCCGATAAGAACTTTTAAGGGCACAACAAGTTTCCCACGGCTCGCGCGCGCCGCCGAACATTAAATTTCATCAGCAGAGTTCTGCTCTTAATAAGCAATTATCTCCTTGAATCCGAGTTTACCGCGACGCGGAAACTTGCTCGCAAGAATGGGCGGCTTCTGACTACCGCACGCTAAACGTCGTTCACGCGAACGATAATAACGTGGACGCGAAGAAAAAGAGTGCACGCCCGCGTTAAACCCCTGAAACTCTCTAAGCTGCTACATTTCAAAGCGTGGCAAAGGTGTGGGAAAGTAAAATCGAGGCTGTTGCTACATATTCGCGGCTGCGTCTGTTATTCTGTCCGTTACTCGTGCGTTTCTTTTATGTTTCGCACTTCTCGTTTGAAAAAAGTCGCGGTCCAAGGTAGTCGATACGGAGTCCGAAGGGTGGAAACACGCGGGGTCTGTTCGCGCCAAAATTTCACAGCCCTGAGCCCGAGGGAACCTGAGTGCAAAAGTATTGATTCGTTTCATCCCCACCGGTTACGCTACGCTACCCCTACTATCCCGTCCATCGTCGTCGCCGTCGTCGTAGTCGCCGTAGTCGTCGTCGTCGTCGTCGTAGTCGTCATCGTCGTGCTACCTTCTCGTGGTCTCCCTCTCCGTCTACTCGTACCCACCCTCCGTTGCCCTTGCCCGCCCTTTCTAGACCATCGAGAAGGACAAGAAAAGAACAATGAACAGAGATGAAACAACGCAACGTACACAGTGTATAGAAAGAGAGGGTTAAGGAAAAGAGAAGAAACGGCGTAGGGGAGAGACAGCGCGGGAAAATTCGCCCTCCATTTTTCTCGCGCGGTGGTAACGCCACCCTGGACCCTCCTCCGGCTGTCGGACGCGAGAAAAAAAGGGCTTGGTCTTTTGTTTCGCCTCGATCTGTTTGTTTTGCTCATTATCTATCGCTACAGGTCATCGATATTCCATTACAGGGCGCACTTGCTAAAAGAAATAAATTAAGAGACGAATCCGTGGATGAATCCTCTCGCGTTGGACTTTGCAAATCTATTTATTTTTTTTTAAACGCCGACCGTGTTCTCGCCCTCGAATAACCAACTCCTATTACGTTCCGTCGCGTCGTCGCTTTGAAGCCACGGAACCAAGACTACGAACCCGGCTAATGGAAAGCGGCCAAAGCGGAGTAAATTAATCCGCGGCTCGCAATAACGCACGCGCCTCGTTCGCGGAAGGAATCGTAAAGCGGGCTCGCCTTACGACATTGTAAATTTTCCCCGGATTGTTCGTTGGCGAATGGGGCGAGCTAGCTGTCTTCTCTTTTTTTTATTTTCCTTCGAACGGGTCGTCGCTCTATCCCGAGGAGACGCGCCCTCGACGCGATTAAACAAAGTCAGCCGGTGCAGCGGCTAATTCTCGCAGCGCGACAATTACTGATTACTCGAAAAAGTTCGCGCCTCCTTAATCGTTTCCGTGTTAATGCCTTCTTCGAGGGATTCAGACGACGACAATTAAATACGATATATGTACAGAGCGGTTTCCGATGCAATGATCATGCCTCAGTTTGTAGCAATCGAACGGCCGAATTAAACGTACGAATTAAATAACCATTAGACGAATGTAAATTGCCTGTTACGTTACGCACGCGAAGAACAGAAAGGTGGTTTAAAAAATTTCCATCCGTCCGAAGCTGATTAGGCGGCGGGGCAAGAACGCGATGCAACGACGATAGGCGATTGTTTTGCGAACTTGCTTCCTTCGGAACACGTGGTCCTAGTGACACGTGTCGTGATGCCGTGACGCCGCGTTTCCGGCTGATTTCCCCCGTTTCTGGCCTATTCTTTTTTCCCTCCTCTCTAATTACCGCGATTTAAGCGTTCTCAAGTCACGCGACAGCTTGCGTACACCTAGGCTGCGTATGCACTCCAACGGTGCAGCTGCACGTTCGTTTCTATCCCGAACAGGTCAGACACACGCGACGAATCACGAAGGGGAGAACGTGATTTTCATTCACGCAAGCTTATTAGGTTACCTGTACGCGTCACTTCTAATTATCGATTGCGTCCATTTTCGTTCTCGTTCACGACACGTATCCCCCTCGTAATTTTCACCTATTTTACAAGAAAGCCTTACTATACCTTTTCCGGGTACTTTCCAATACCGTTCCGCGATACGCAACAGTTTTTAATGTTTCCTTTATTACACTCCCGATGAAGGTAATAACATGCACCAGCTACGTATAATTCTACCCTGATGTAAAGGTAATTGATATGCATCGTTACATATTGCTGCACTGTGTACCGAGTAGTGCACGAGTAGATTCAATGATACATGCGAAAAAGAATGCAAATTTATGAACAGGCAAATACAGCATTACCTGTAATCACACGTTGCAACGTGTAGGACCATAAGAAACATAAATGGAATAGTCAGACCTCGGTGAGGATTTTTTTACGCCCAGTCGAATCCTTTCATCAAGCGTCGTACGTTACGCTCTTAATCGGTGCTTGAGGAAATCACAACGCTCGCAAATGTCACGCCACGCGAGAAACTCTAATCCGCCGCGACGCGGTAATTGCGTCTTGTTATCTATCCATTTTCCATTGCTAATTTCTTCTGTTTGCCCGCAGACACAAACACGTAACCATTCCTCGGCAAGCCAATTACCAGCATCGATTTCCATTATTATCCAACCAAGGGGTAGGAAAGATACGTGGCGACGTGGGGGTGGAATCTAGCCCGCCGGTTGAAAACCTTGTCCGCCACAGGGGCGAAGGTTCTAATTTTCAAAATTTATCCCCTTCACTTCCGGGAACACCGTCTTCGCGAAGGAACACCCGACTTCCTCGCTCGCAAACAATGCAACAATATTCGCTGTAACGTTGGCGATGCATCGTTCAAAAGTGCCACCGCATAAAGCTTACCGTGGATACTCGGCCATGGAACGACCTGTACACGCTCTGCCCGTTTCACTCAACAAGGCATCGCGTAATTATTTATCGTGTTGCTTTCCTGGTGCATTGCTAATGTCCAAAAATGTCGCGCGCTCAGAAAATACAGTGGCACGCCACGAAAAATGAGAAAGAAGAGGCGCGAATTTGATAAACGGGCCAATGATTCCCCGATCTAGTCACTGTTTGCGATTTAATATCTGCAAAATGGAACGATGCAGTTTTGAAGAATGCGAGGGAAAAAACCGACGAAGAGATATCTCGCGTGAAATTTATTTTTTTCCACGAACAATGCCTGCCATCTTGTCGCGTCCGAAGCAATTCTTTGACTCTTCGCAACAACCCTGCGAGTACTATACTCGACAAACGGTATTATGTACTTCGACGCGCATACATTATCGATGTTTTCGTCCACGTAAATTCCATCGTAATTGGTCTGTCCGGCTGGCGACCCGGAGGTAGTGGACATTCGACTACCTGCCGAGTGATCAAACGACGGCGAAGCCACTGCGAAAGGTCGAAACGATAACAAGACGGTCAACAGATGAAGCACCGGAATACATATTTCCTTTCTACGCCTTGAATATCTAAAATTTACCAAAGCCGTTTGTAGAAGAAACGGGTAACGGAGCTCGCTGAAGAGCTTGATGAAAGTCTAAGTGCATAAAGAGGGTAAACACGATCTTCGCGCACCCTTGAAATCAAATGACGAAACTTGAGGAACGCAAAGAGAAAGAGGGTAGGTAACGGTAAAACAGGAGGGGTGAATGGAGGTGTATGATCGCGCGCGTTCATCCCTTGAACGAAATATTTTCGATGGCTCGTGCAAAAGTGGCGCCTCCCAACGAAATAGCACTTCATCCCCGCTGTATGGATCTCGGAAAACATCACACTACGAGTAACAATGGAACCTGAGGGGCAATGGGACCACGATTTCAGGTACCGTTTTTCCATAGATTTTCGCTGGATCAATAGAGGAAGGGCGACACATGTTCCTACTCGAAAATGCCTTTCAAAGAATCACCGACAGATGATATTTCGTCGAATGCGATTCGATTGTCGGATATTCAAAGGAACCTGAATAAACACGCCGAGGAAGCAGGTGAACACAAAATGTAACCGATAGAACGTAATAATAACATAGACAATTTTTCCACGCAATTTTCAAAACGATCTATATATCTCGAGTGTAACAAAAGTCCGGTCTTCCAATTCGCGATAAAATTGGGTACCACTGTTCGTCCCAGATTTCGGTCCCAACGTTTTACACAGGGACACAATCACCGTGGACATTCTGCACGGTGCTGAACAGGTTTAATTTCGTTAAGAGCACTTGAGAGGCGAACACGATAAATTGCTGCGGCAGCCTGTGAACTTTTAAACCGAATTTTCGGGGTCCGACCCCATCGTGAATCAGCGACGGCTGATATAGAGGGCGTCGTGTAAACGCGCTTTTACCTCATTCGTTTAACGCTTCTCTTGAAACATAAAATCAACACCTGACAATAGCGGACCGTTTAAAATATTATGACAGCGCCACTTTTCCATACCATCTACGAAATAACCGTGCAGCTGAAACGCCGATCGAATTATCATCGATTAACAGTTGCCTCGCAAAGCAGGTACACACGTAGAAGAAGCAAAAGAGAATATCCTGTGAGGATCGGAAGTGCGTTAGCCTGAAATATATTCGTGCACGTTCGACGAACGACCATGCCCCGCGACGTCTCTATCCTTTTCGCCCGAGAGGATTACAAAACCAATCAAATCAAAATGCGAAACGTATACAACGGAGTAAAGTGCGAGCGAAAATGAGGAGGCAGAGGTGATTCGTGGAGGCGTGAACAGCGGCGAAACGCAGCGCCGTGGGTATATGCCGTCGTCGATTCGATGGGATCGTTAAAATTAACGAGCGTATTCCAGCTCCTCGAAAATGTCGCGAGCTTCTATTTTTCTCGTGCGTCGGCCGACGATTTGCAGCGGCGGGGGCGCGTTTTTCCGAAACCATGCGTCATCCTGAGTACGCCGTGGCACGAGTGCCGTGCGCGAAAGTGGCAACCGCCGCACGTATCGTCGCATTATGAAAGAGAAGGGAGAAAATCGGTTAAAAATATTCGATAGACATTTCGGGAGTTTCGCTTTCAAGTCCGCGGGGTTAGGTTTCGTAGTGGCCATCAATTCCGAGCCACACCCATTCGCAGTTTTGGTTCACTATCCCGCAGATGTAATTTATTGCTCGACAGATCGGCAATATTGCTCTGTGCGTGGAACGGTAAGACTAGCTTAGTAAGAATAAATTTCGACGTAATTTGTCATTGTTGTAGCAACGAATTAATTGGGGAAAGTTTTATTATTTTCGTTACTCTAACACCTTGCTCCACTTTGCACCGAACCTGTCGTGAATCATTTGCAAACTTCGTTGCCCCATAAAATTGAATCTCTCCAAAATACGCGAAATACGTTCGTGTACGTACCCAATAAATTAATTGTTTGCGCGCAACAAAGTCACCATCATCGTTCCAATTACAGTCGCGCGACACGAAAAGATTCGCTGGCTGGGAACGTTTACGTCATCGTGCTCGACAGTGTACAACGGAGAGGAACACGAAACGTTCGTGGCACAGAATTTACAGACAGCAATAATCGTTGAAAGATGTTTACAGTGTGTATGATGCGGACTGTTGCCCGAATGAATTCACCGCGACGAGCCACGCGGAATCTAGACACGCGAGACGAGTTCCTTGCGATATCAATGAAAGTATCTGTTGAGGATAACGATAATGCGATGGGGTTATTACACCCTCGAGGCCAATTCGGACGCCCTTTCGCGTGGCCAACTGATTTTTATCATCACGCACGTCGCACCGCCAATTTCTTATAATACTCGTGGACGTCAAGGGGGAGGGGGGTGAACAGTGAACAGTGAAGAGACCAACAAGGATACTCTCGAAAGCCTAACAGCCCGTGTGGACACGTCCTTGCGTGAATTAGGGAGCGAAAATTATATCCCCATATGTGCGTCCGGATATCTGTCCGAGTACTGTGACGAATGTGGTCATATTAGGGAAAGGGCGATTCTGATGTTAAGGGGCCACACATCTTTCGTCCCAAATGGCACTATACTGCTTTCGAGCGTTCCAGAATTCTATGCGCTGCTTAATTCGTTCGCACTACGCTACCCAATGGTTTTCCAATTTACCGAAATAGATTTTCCACAATCCAATGCACCGCTCCATCGATTATCTTTTTCCTTAATTCCTTTCGAAACTGTCTTACATACGTTTCTTTCGCGCTTGAGTTCAAGTAAGCCGTACACTGTCTTGTTGAATTCAAGTTCAAGAAGTCAAAAATATTACATATCAAATATCAAATGAATTCGATACTTTTCATAATTAACAGCGAGCGCGAGGATATAACGAGGAGAATTCTACCCTTCTTCAATTTCACGCGAATCGCCCGACGATATGTGCTAGCCAAGCTAAAAGCATTTCTCGAGGGCGAGACGGGACGCGTGTATATAGGTTAAAATCTGTTGATATACAGCACGCACGTGGACTTCCTTTCGGCCGGGACACGTAAGCTCGGCATCCTGTTCTTATTTGGACGCAGCCCCTCGCGCCTGTAACGACGGGAACGCAAATGGTGGGGCTAATGTGCGTACACGCTACGGGATGTCTACCAATTTCCGGGTTCACCTAATGCACTTATCAGGCGACCAGAAAGGATCCAAGAGAAAAGGCAGCGCGGAGGGAAAATAATTGAGACGCAGAGCTCGTCGGGGTGGATCGACCGGAAGCCGCTGGCTAGGGCTGGTGGCTCGTGTAAAGCGGAACGAATCATAAAGGCGAGATGAAATTAATGAGAACGGGCAAGTTCGAAAGGGAAACGAATCGAGAGCAAAAATGATCCACGTGCCAAAATACACAGGAATGGTTACAGAACGGATGCAGGATAGGACACGGTGTAATAGTATGATTACGTTGTCGTTATCGTATTCGTCAACGGATACACGTTGTCCACTTCGGCTGATTCGCTCCACTAAATATTGAACGACGACTTACGTTAACCAATTTCTATTTCCTCCGGCAAGCTCCTACATCCCTGTGATTAAATAAGGATAATACATTAGAAATGAGGCCGGTTCAAGCGTTCAAGCGTTCCGTCTCATCGCGGTTCCAACATACGTCGACTGGTCCCAGATCAATTATGCATCGACGGATTCCATTGTAACGCTAATCGCGTTAAAACTCGCCATATAACATTCGAACGGATATATTAAAATATTCAACGCGGTTCATTAAGCTGAAGGCAAAGTTGGCTGCACACCGTGCTTAATAATTCCCCGTCATATTTAAATAACAGCCATCCGAAACTGCCGAGCTTTCACGTCGCGCGCTTCAGCCCGAGCGCGAAACAGGAAGAACAAGCTGCTTCGAGGACGCTTCGCAAAAATTGAATTTATTCAAACGAGCTCGCGCTCCTGATCACGCACGCTTTCTAGACATCGCTGCACCCTCAATTATGCATCGCGTAATTTCGAGTTCGCGCGTTTACCGCGACCCGACGCCCTCGATATACACTTCCACCGTGGCCCATGTCACCGTAACTTTCTCCGGCATTTCCCGTCGGGCAGAAACGAGCAATTAAGAATCTTAACCAGGAATACGCGCGGTCCACGCTCTGTCATTCGTTAATGCCGCTTGCTGCGACCCTTAATTCAATAAGGAGGACCAAAGCGTGGATTACTCCCGAATCAACGAACCTACGAAACCTTGTCGCCGTAATTGGAAAGTATCCAGTGGCGACGACACCCCCGAAAACACAGATCTATGGATCCTTCCAGCGTCTTCCCGATGGGCCAAGGAAATAAACGCCCCGTTGGGTTCCCGGGGATCGTGATTTTATTTGTACCTTCCTACAAAGAATTAGCCGGCCCTTACGGTTATTCCACGAGACAGCGATCTAATTCTTTCGCACAAGATTTCTTCCCCGGCCTAACAACGTTCGTGGAAGAAACAAGTCAGATCCCGATGCGAAGATTATAAGATGTTTACTCTGATTACTTTCGATGAGGAAATTTAGGGAACAGGTAGACAGCCTGTAGTCAACCAACGTGTCGCTGAATTACAAGGGAGAAAATACATCACCGGCAGCACTATTGTGCTGGCGTTGCGCACTGCCAATCAATGTATTAAACCGTTACAAAATGAATACCCGTGGACTACCTTGGCACAGAGTTAGTTACAAACGACCCCGGAATCAGAGTTTACGAGTACAGCTAAACGTGCGATTAAATTATTCCGACTCGCTGGATGTTCCTGCGATCCGCTGGAAAAGCTTATTTATTCGGTAAATCCGGGAACGAGCGGCGAGAATAAACGTCGCTGACAAAAACAGCGAGCTCATGCACGCCTCGTGAAATTGAGTTACCACCGCCTCGTTATTCTCGTGAGACTCGAAATAAAGTGGCAGGGGCAGCCGTAAGGATTGAGTTACAGTCCACTTAATTGACCGTCCACAGAGGCGAAAAGAGGGCACTGATTGACAGCGAGATGCAGCTGTCATCGTGGTCGAACCGAGGAGACGGCAGATTATGTACGATTTAATTGCCATTTAGCTGTGGACCATCGAAACGTGATTATTGGATCGGGACGAAATTCGAAGGAGAATGTAGGTGGCATTTCGTTGCAACGGGCGAGCTTCTTTGGCCCGCCGTAATTAGATCTGTGCCGTGAACATGAAGGATAATTAGGCAGAGCGTACTCGTTCAAATGCCTGATGTACTTGAACGTCTAGCTTCTCTTCGATTAAGCTCGAGTGGGGAGGATTGGACGGGATGCTTCGAAAGATAACGACGTCCCGTAGACCTTGCGGAATGCACCCTGAGCGTTTTAATGAGACTCTAATTAAGGCTTGTTAGCCAGTTTGGGAAAAGATTTGGAACGAAGCGTCGTGTTTGTCGAGACAACATTTTAGTGATACAAATTTTTCACTCAAATCCAACCATCGTTCAAACGAAGGACCATCCAAATTATTTTGAGGCTCGAGAGAAATTTGAAACTGCTGCCGTACCGGCAAGTGTCTTGCACAAAGTGGAATCATCGACTAACGGCAATAGATCTAACCGGCTTTGCCAATCGGTCAGCCAATTCCAGCCACTTGGATAATCCTGTTTCAGCATCAAAGATGCAACGAGACACCGTGATCCTCTAACATACGGGGAACCAATAAGCCGGCCAATTCAGTAACACAGCGCGACGCGACGCCTGGCAACGTCACCGTCGTCGGTCGCGACGAATTTCTCGGATTACATAAACCCAAATAATCCCGTGAGTCATTCTAATTCTGGTTCCATCAGGGTTGCACCGTTTCCCTTCCCCCAACGACACGTTCCCCATTACTTCGTTGCACACGTTCGCTCTTTTACCTCTTTCCGTGCATGTTCCTAAGTGTCGTCTCTTTCTTATACGACCGTCTGCTGTATAAATAGCTATGGCACGTGTGTCGTCTCGGACGTTCACGGTGGCCCACTTTCTCCCTTGACACTCGAAATTAGAGAACTTCGGCGACACCGCTTTTTCATTTTACATCGCAGACAACCACCGCCTGTCCACGTGACTCTCCCCTTTCAGGATTCTACACTTGTTGTTGGTTAATCTTAAGACAGTTGAACAAAACAAACGCGGTAACGCTTTTAATAAGTATATTCACCTGTGACAAATAGCTGGTTGGTCGAGAATAAATGTATCGAGTTAAAACGAAATGGTGACAAATTTTGGAGCTTGGTGAGAGGTGCAATCAATTCCGAGAGACCACTTTAATCCTTTCGCTGCGGTAGCATTGAAAATGAATGCGTCCTCGATGCACAAAATAGTGCAAAATAGCGATTAACATCGAAGGACTAAATGTATAAACATTTAGATACTTTGCTTAATCACCTAAGGTTTAGTTTATATAAATAGTCGAAGTAATGATATACTATTGCACAGAACGTTTACATAAATGTGTCGCAAACGGTTGCTAGATATTTAACGACTTATAAAATAAGTCCATCGTAGCCAAAGAGTTAACTCGTCTCACGGTGGGAATACTCTTGCAAATATCTCTCATCCTTCGGGTCTAATAGAATTGCAGTCTAAAACATCCATTACATTTTTTATCGCGCAATACTGCAAAGAAAAGACGACTTGGAATTTCTTCTTCGAACAAAGATTGCACGATAAACGATCTGCTTGATACCTCGACACGACATGTCGTGCGAAAAATGCTTCACAGAGTGGTCCACCAGTTCTCCACGCTGCTGAATGCAATTGCATTTCCAGCACGACACGAGGTTCGCACATATCGCCATGTAATAATGGCGCCAGACAGATCTGATCTGACGAATCGCATTCGCGATACCGGACGTTTTCGCCGTTGCCTCGATCGAGCCGTCGCTCGTCACTTCCATCGTCCCAGATCTCCCCAATCGTTCACGGTAGATTTTTACGGGACAACAACGGCCAACGGTGGTCACACAGGTAACGAAAATTTTTACGCTTCTGTTACGTCTCTGCCGACCAGAGCCGCGCAACGTTTAAGAGCAATAATTACCAAGATTTTTTCTTTTACGGATGAAAAGTGATGAGGAATTAAATTTCGAGAAAGGAATTAATTTTGTACTATGAATATATTTTGTTATCCGCGTTATACGTTCTTTAAATAATTACTCAAAGTAATCGTGTATAATAGAGTACGAAGAGAATCGGAGGCTCTTACTGCGCGTCTGTTATGTAAGTAGATCGCGCCGTTCTTGGTCAGACAATAGTATTTCGTCTGTTATGGTCATTCATACTCTTTATCTCAACTTTTCAGTCTCGTGTCAAGGTTTTAGTTAAATTATCGAAGTGCAGGCACAGGAGTTGATCGAACCAGCCAATTTTAAAACGAGGGAAAACAGTGTACATTCGAACAACGCTTGAATTTTATATACCTGGAAAAGTACAATAGGTTGCGAAACGTTGGAACAATATTTTCGTTAAAATTACGGATCCTGCTACTTGCCTACCGGAAACACTACGTCACTGGTTCCTCTTATCAGATTCACCTGTGGTATAAAACAACTGGCACGGACTAGATGCTCACTCAAATGACCAATGAGTAACGTGCAACGATGGTGAAACTACGTGTACCTGCTGTTTTAATATTGTTTACGATGAACAACGTTAACTTGGTGAAACCACTGGTGCAGGAAAGTCTGTCGAAATTTCTGGGATCTTTCGCGGGTGTTAAACAGTACTCTTCCTTTAAACCGCAGATTGCAATTTATTTGGATATCGTAAACGAAGAAGTCTAATCCACGATTCTATTGTTTCAGTGTGAGAATTCCTGAATTGCTGAATCAATTGTGCAACGAATCCCAAGGGTCGAGCACGGTTTTTCGAGACGCGTGTTACGGTTGCTTCTTTAGAGCCACGAATCAACCCCTCGGATATCCATTGCTGCTCTCCATGTCCAATTGTGCTAATATTTATCTGAACGGGACTGACTACGGTCATTGTCAGCAGTACTTGACTGTGAGTATATTTAGCGTGTAATTGAACGAAGAACAATACAGTTGAATTTTTCCACGACAGAATGCTACTACCACGCCTAACTCCCGAGTCAACCCTACAACTATATATTGCACGTTCTTGGAATGTGTTCGCCAAGTGAACAAGGATACATTAGTAAGTAGAAAATAAAGTGCAACGTTCTTTACCCGTTTGTGTTATGGATATGGGACTTCCTTATAATAGTTTTCATTTTTATCATCTGTTAAATTCTTCACCTGTAAATAGTGTACATATAAAGGTGCAGAAAAAAGGGGTTGTAAATATTAAACAGGAGGCGTTGCGCGTGAAACCAAGGATGGCAGCGGAACTGAGATCATCTTCTAAGAAAGCACCCTTATTTTATTTCAAATGGTACAAGCAATTAACGAAAGCTGTTTGCATTATACGAGAACGGGATACAGAATCTAACACAGTAAGGCCCGGAGCGGAACCGATCGGTCCAAGACGACTTAACATTAAGTCACAGAATTTGAAAGTATCCAATTGTACATATTGAAGCCTGTACACAAATATTGTATATATCGTTCGTCGTTCAAAAATTCGTGCAAAATGGAACTCTGTAAGTACACCTTTCTATCTATTCCTGTATATATGTAAATTGTGACTGCAAGATATGTTGTAAATATCTGTGTCGCCGCTACGCGCAAAAGTGCCTTCGATTAATATTAAATACGCGATGGAAGTTGTTTGACGTTCATATTCCACCGCGAACAAAGGGAATTCTTCACTGACAAAGGTTTAACTCAGCTCAGGGAATGTGTCGGCGAAGCCATACGAATGTTTCCTAAATTCAACATCACGGACGTCCAGCTGGCACAATTGTACGTGAATACCACCGCCTGTGTCCTGGCAAAAACTCGTTGCGCTCACATGAACCCGATAACTGGAGAATTTCAAGAAGACGATCTCGCTAATAAGCTGCATGTGCCCGCCATCAACGCGCTGCTCGTAAACACAGATTACGACATCAACATCGTGCAACTACCATTTCATTACACTTCCATCAACGTTTGCGCGAAATACAGGAACTACGAGCAGGCCAATTGGCCGGGCGTCGTATGCTGATCGAAAAGTTCCCGTTGCTGCTTTAACGAAAATCACTGAGCAATTGTGGGAAATGACTATTCACGTAGCGTTGCAGTATTTCGTTTAATAGAAATAACTAATATTAATAGAATAAAGTGTGTAGTAAAAAGATAAACCGATTCGTATATTAAAATTCTTGACAAAGTTTTGGAAGATCTAGGATGTATAAAATATAGAATACAACGAAAAGGTGCCTTGTTAAGAGTTTCACATGTCGCCATGTTCACACCTATAGTGAGTAGGTTCTAGAACATATTCCTTCGATTCCTGTCATTAAACAATCATTCATGGTAGCTTGTTCGCTGCACAGTGTGCCCCAATACAATTTCCATTTCCTGAGCGAAATAATTAATAACGGTTACAGCGTGTGCCGCGATGACACGAAAAGATAGCGCGTAATAGCGACGAGGAATGACACGAGTCATCTAAGTGCAAATCATGCCGTAACGCGCGATTCTGAATCACCGTTTCAAAGCGGCCGTCTAAAAAGAATGCATAAATTTACCATCGACGACATCGCGGCTGCGAAACGATCGTGAGTCTCCTCGAATCCTGTTTTTCCTTCCCGCGTTCGCGCGAGAAAATGTTGGCGATTTCTTGCACGGAACCATTTCCATTCGAGCTAGCTTTCATCGTCGCCCGGAGATCCCCCACTGTTGGAACACGTGCGACACAGCGGAGAACTGGTTGCACAAACAACCTCATCGTAACGATTTCGACCGGCAGCCGTGCAAATTCGCAAATACGCCGTGTCGACATTCGCCGAGCCTGTCCTGGAATTTTTATTTACCTCTTCGTGAAAAAGAGCGCGCGAGACGAAGCAAAGTGTCGGACCAAACGAAAAAGGGGAACGTTTCTTGGAGAAAAAGTTCAGAGGAGGTGCGTTGAAATTTAGAGGCGACGAGCGGCGAGATGATCGCGAAGCATCCCATCGTCCAATGAAAGACGGAGGTTTTTCTAGAATTTATTGCAGAATAGGTATGGGGGATGAGAGGTACTGAAACGAATGTGACGGTCTCTCTGATATTGTGCTGGCATAATCTCGGGGAAATTGTGATAGCCGCGCGGAAGAATGTGCGAATAGGGACGTAACTGAGTAAACGTATCGTGGCCGGTTCATCAGCGGCGAGTACCGGGCACGATCGCTAAAAGAACGTTTACGATATTACTCATCCCGTAAAGTGATCGTAACGAAGCAGCCAATATAACGAGCTTACGGCGAATTATGCCGTGAAAGAACGAGAAACGAATGTATGATAGGGGCAGATCTATCGGACTTTCACGAGCTGAGTTATCACAGTTAAAACAGTTAGTGGCTTCTAAAGGTAAGCCTGATTTTTTCAACATTATCTATAGCTCCGTTCTTTTCTTATCGAGCTAGAAGCGTGACTAGGTAGAAAGAATTCTATCAGCAATGTATGTATCTAAGTATATACTTCGATGGATCCCTTGTACAGAGAGTGCAATGAAACTATTACTCTTCAAACATTGTCACTCGTACGCAATATTCAACGCAAGGCTATGTTTACGTTTTCAAGCACAGAAAACATCATACACTCGCCAGTAAATATCAGGATACTCGTGATAATCAGGTGCTACAGAATCCCGGGTATCATCGTCGACTCAAAGAGGAGGACTTAAATGGACGACACACGAGCATCTCACTATCCATCCTTTGTTTACCAAGGCGAAACTCTTTGGCTAATTCTTTCAAGACTGACTGAGACGCTGGAACCAGTCGGAGGAATCGAGGGATCGATTTCGTAACATCGGTGTGCACTCATGTACTTATGAGAGAGGACGAGCAGAGCGACTCCGAAATAAGGGGCAGGGAAACTGAGAAAAAGAAGCGACGAAGATGAAGGGAAGATCGGTCCATTGCACAAAAGCGACGCTCCACTTAGCATCTTCCTCGAAATAATTTGAAATATGCAAATACCATCGGTGCACACGCGCTCGCGTGTTGGCACACGGCCGTCATGTGTGCGTGCGCGCTGCAACTACTTGTGTAATACGAAAGAGAAGAGGCCAGAGATGCAGAGAGAGAAGACAACGTATATTCTAGTGGCTTACGGTTCAGTTCTCTCAGAGCCAATCTAACTTAACATGCAGATGCAGTACGTGGAATCGTAGAGGCGACAGAGTAAGGAGCGAGATGGAGAAGAGTCGGGGAGAGCCAGAGAGAAAGAGGGCCTATATGTCTCTGAGTCATTCGTGGAGATAGTACCTTTTCCGTATGATCATTCACCGTTACTGCCTTTAATGTCCTCGCGATTCGGAGGGTCCTTTTAAGACAGGTCGTGATTTTAATGAATAAACCATTCGGCCGTTCGGAACTCGAGCCCGGATCAATAAAAATTACCCGAGAGAGTCCTCGGGAAGAATTCGTAATTCGTGTTACGGGCGAAAGGTAAAACCAACCCGGCTGCGAAAAGAGACGAAGGAAAAGAAAGGGCCGAAGAAGAAATACAGGCGCCCTTTTGGGGTTCTAAAAAGGAGGCGAGAGATACGGGCCGATATTTCGCAATATTCCTGAACAGGTGCAATCGATCCCGACACGAGACGAACTCGCGAAGGGCGCATCCTTGATTAAATTTACAAGACGACGAGGTTGTATAGCCATAAGTAATATAATCTGATCTTGTAAAAAGGGTCTGGGAATGAATACTCCCGGCAGATTCAGAAATACGCCCGATACGTGCTACCTTGATAAAACATGTACCTTGCGAATTAAGGAAGGCTCTCACTTGCATCCTCCGTAGTTGTGAAACTAAAAATTAATAACAAGAGGAACATTTTTATGCAATGCAAATTGTTTTATTTCTGAGTTAACTGTGTCTACTATATCTGTGATATATTCGAATTCGAAGTGTATTACGATGTAAGAAACACGTCATAAACCTGTGTATGGATCCAAGAACAATATTTCCAGAATATTCTGCCTAAACCTCTTTAGGTACCCGCTATACGTGCGGGCCAAAGCACCATGTACCGCCGAGGAACGTGACTTTCGTTTACGACCGAAGTTCAAGCAAACAATAAATTTATATTGAATCATAAACTGGTGTCTATTTAATAAACACAAAATTACTTCCCGCAGCCGACCAATACAGATAGGGCTTGACCGTTACAAGAGCGGATATTAATATCGAAAGAGCACCTCAATAAACTGTACAAATAGCAATCGCATTACCTGTACACGGATCTAACATCATCAGCTAAAACCTAGCCGCATACATATCTCATCAGTCACACGAGATTAAGTTTGCGTGCCTCGTGGATGTAGCTGCGCCTACGCAGCAGAAAGCTTGAGCATCATTTCTTCTGATGCTTCTGGAGATTGCCTAGGACGATAACATGAAAGATAGCTTTACCACGAGAGATCAACACTGATGAAGTACCATAGACATAAAGATCACGCGTACCGGGTTGTAACATACAAATGTTCCTTTGCAACGACAAAAAGAACGGATACATCATTTTATTCGTTAGTCCCACGAATAAAGTTGGGGCCTTCTTCGGTATTTATTTAAAAGGATTCAACCGCGGCTACTTTCTCCGCCCGGTTTACCTTAATCTTTCGTTCGCCACTACTTTCGGGCTGCACCGAACGACTCACATGTGCCGTAAACAAACCGTGTATGTACAATGCACCCATGGACGAAGCCGACACGTCGTTTGCACGTGAATCATACGGGGCACGATAGGCGCGTGTTGCGCAAGAAGAAGCTCGTCGTAAGCTGCGGGGGCGTAGCATCAAGCGTGCCGCTGTCGGAAAATAAAAACAAGGAGAGGAGTCAGCGCCTGACACGTCATCGAGGCGCGGCACACGAGAAACCGGGACACACCGCGTGCTTCGCGTCGCGATTCTATCTGGCCCGATTTCTTACACCATCCTGGCCTCTCCGATCCTTAACGAGAACACCATTGTACCAGGAACTATGTACAGACCCGCAAGACAGAGAGAAACAGTGGGAGGACAATTAGTTGACGCGAACTTTGGAGGTTGAGTTCCCGTGACTTTTGTTTGGGTACAAGGGTGCAAAGATTAATCGTTCCTCGAGGTATTAACGAAAGGAGGCATCAGAGACCTCAAGTATTCCCTCTCGATTTTTAATTAAATCTGTACGTGCGGAGAATTCTGGGCAACCGCGTTTACTGTCTCCAGCCCCGTGAGAATGAAAAATCAAGGAGCACGAGCGTGTCAAGGATGCAAGAAACACGAAGTTTCTTGATACGCTGATATTCTTGCTGAATATCCAACGGTCCGTGTAATTCAAGACTCTTGCAGTGCCTGACCGCACATGCGAGGAAATGTTTTAATCCAAGCTCGCGGATTTCGCCCATATTTATTTCCATACGCTTGCTGTCAACGTCCAAGCTGTTGCTATTTGAAAAAGAACGGGGTATTTGCTGCGCAAACGCGCTGAAATCAATTATTAACACGATACAGAAACTACGGCGCTCCGTGTGGCGTGCATAAGCCGATGGAAATGCTGGTCTCCGCAGTTCAGCCTCTTTAGTCATGCCCCATGTGTTGCATGTAACACTGTTATACATCAGCATGGTGTCTAAAGAACAGTTGTACACCGCTGCATGACACGGTGTTTCGCAAAAACTGTCTCGCGGCGAGCTCGTTTGCATTAAAACGGCACGCAACATTTTCGAAATTCCACACTTACGCCACGCGCAATCATTGAACCGGCTCGTTCCACGCGCGCCCTAACTTTCTCTCAATGAATTTCTTGGGAAACAGAATTACCCAGGTGGGTGTACTTTTGCAGGACTTGTACAGCCGTGATCAGCCAGGATTTCGGCCTTCAGGCGTCGTTGTCTCAGAGCGACATATTTGCGAGAATTATATGCCAGTTTCGCGCAATTAAATACATAAGTTCGCCGCAATATTATACCATTGTGAAATAAATAAGTGCAAATGGAACAATGTTTAGCTACAAATGAAAGGATTAACGAGTGTTTAGAAGTTGTACGAAATACGTGACGACAAGTAGCATGCGAATGCAAGCGCACTGTTATTGTGGCGTTTGGGAAACATGCAACGTGACTACAAAGTACTACACAATGCGCCATCCGGCAAAAACGATATAACGACGCGGCATGCTGTGTACACATATTTCCACGTGATCCGCGCGACGTTTTTTTGCTTGTATTTTATTTGAACCGTGCCGTGAAGTCTTGTCAAGCGTTCTCTCTCTCTCTCTCTCTCTATCTATCTCTCACATTTCGTCCTTGTTCTTTTTTGCATTCCACTCCATTTGCTTACGTTCCATTTTGTATTTCGTTCAATCCACCCAGTTATTAATGCACCTGCTTCACCCCTCGGTCGAACGCGTTTACAAACCAAGAAGGAATCAATTTCTCTCGAACAGTTTCCACACTTTCACGCCCCACTGTTGCGAACAAGCGTTATACAGAAAACAGGAGCAATATTTGCAGAAAGACACTGTTAAATACTTGATTGAATTTAAAAGTAAATAATCTATCTAATAATAAGACAATATCTATCGACAATAAGCGTGATTCCATGTTCACAGGTAGTCATCTATAATATATTTACTGCAAAGAAGTTAACACCTGTGATGTATCGTCTACGAAGCTACCGAAATTCTTAAATTTCAAGCCCAATAAAAGATTCCGTAAAAGAAACAGAAAACGTCAGCTCGGCTTGTTTAATCTAGAAAATCAACCGAGCGGTGCATGTAAATCAGCCACCTCGCCCAAGGAAATTCACAATAGCCGAAAAACGAATAAAAACAGGGTGTGAGGGGACCGCGTGTGTGAGGAATTCGCGAGAGCTCGTGTAATTTTGAACGACCGGTCCTACGGCGAACATCGTTGGCCGGAGAATGAGCTGTCCGATGAAACGATGTCAGGCTGGAAGCAGGTGATTCCTCGCCGACCAGGCTATTCTGAGCTCGATGACACTAGCGGTATGCCGGCACACGTAATATCGCACAAGAAGAAACGAACCACGCAGACGATGAACGCGAACCGTGCATTTATTATCGCTCGATTCCGAGGGCAAACGATGATCTGCAAAGGCCACACTTATTGCACTCAACCATCTTACGCAGTGGCGAATTTTCATACGTTTACCCTTAGTCTAAAGTGGACATTAGTTCAAGGATAACAAAGTGGAGTACGGCGAAATCCCAGTACGATGATCTCGCTATCCGCGGTTTCAGATGTCCGCGGTTGGCCGCAGTTGGCCGAGGTTCGGAAAAATTAAACAGAAAATTCTTAAATTCCCGCCAGGCCATTGATAGTCGTGTGTATTAGAGCTTGCGTTCTATATATTTTATTATTACTTACTATTAATGAAACTTTTGTATCTTATTATTAGTTGTTTTTGCTCCTGCTTTATTGCGGCTAATAAATGAATTGATTTTTTTTTATCAGAACGAAGGTTTCACTGTACAGATCAAATCAGAGAAGAGCTATTTTGTTTTCTGTGAATGTACAGTAAAGTTACGCACGTCTGTGCTACTCGTGCTACAAGTGATGAAATAATTACTCTCCACTGCTTCTAGGTATATTACACTGCACCGCCCTATGCTTTACGCCGAGGTTTACCTTTGCCATCGCGACAAACAGTACTGTACACAAGACACGCGCGGTTCTACTTTCGAAGCACGCTGAAATTAACCCCATGGCATGTGCATCGCTAAGAATGTTCAACATGGTGTGCAGTTGTTTGTTGTTGTGTACTGAATAATACATATGCCGCAATGTTGGCGAAGGCTCATTTGGGTCATAGCATTTTGTGGTATAATATTACTCATAGAGTAATATTATTATTATATAAAGTGTGGTTTGTGCTAAACGATAAAATAGAAGAATGTTTTGATCATTTTCTATTGAAACATTTTTAAAAGGGCGTTCGCAAACCAAGCAACCCTTTAGATATATTTTAACGTTATACTGGGTTAGAGATTTATAGGCGTGTTTGTTAGGGTTGGGAATCGAGGTTGATTCCCTTGAGCATAGCTAGATACCAGATAGCCACCACCTGTGGCGGAACCTGATTATTGTTATTATTTTGTTTCTTTATAATCATGTACTTGATATCTACAGTACCGCGTATTATTATTAGAGCGATTCAGATTGTACACTTTACTCCTACATTTAGGTAAATTCTTTTCTTATACCTTCTTTAAATCTTTGCCATTGAATTACCATCCCCCATTATACATAGCTGCGACTAATGTTCCTGATTTCTCAATATTTTTCGTTTTTGGTGAAATGAGAAATAAAATTGTATTTTTCAAGAATTTTCGAGATATCTCGAGAAATTAAAGACCAAAAGCCGCAGTACTACAGTAGGTATAATCCTACGATCGTAGGCCCACCTAAAACTTGATCAGAATCCGTAAAAGTCCAGTAGGTCTGACTCATGGACTTCTGGAAGTTCTGGCCAACTTTTAGCTGGACCTACGACCCTTGGGTCAGACCTATTGGACTTTTCCGGATTGTGCCCAATTTCTAGCTCAACCTACGATCTTTGGCTGATACCTACTGGACTTCTGCGGGTCCTGACCAACTTTTAACTCAACCCACGATCTTCGGCTGATACCTATTGGACGTCTGCCACCCCAGGGTCGATATCGTAAATCCTATTTTGTCCTCTAATTAATCTGCTGCGCGTAAAAAAGTAATCGATGTGTTGTTCAACAAAATAGCAGACGAAAAATTGGCTACGGACAAACAGAAAGAGAGACATCTCCGATAATGATTTCATTGGACTTTGTCCCGCATCGATGTAAATATTATCCAGCAGACACTGCTTACTAGCCAATACGCTAAATGAGGAAAATATTTACCCACTCGATAGAAGGCTTTAATGGAAATGTTACAGCTAAATAGTGGATAATATGGATTTTACGATTGCACAACATCGATGAAATTGCCCTTTGGTCGGCCTATCGGTATAACCCGATGGTTCACCTCCAACTTTTATTAATGAAATTGAATTCTCCAACGCCTTTGTCCCATTTATCGCCCGACATATATCCGCCGGAATCTCTCGTTCCCCTATCGATATAACGGGATTAGAAACTCTTGCAAATATATATTTTTACGTCAACACTAAACTACAAAGCTGATTTCAGTGTCATTCTCATACGAAACGTATTTATCATTTACCTTTCTCCCTGTAAATTAATGAAACAAATAATTCCTGCTCTGAGTAACATTAAAATAAATGCAATCTCTGTACTCGAATAACGCATAACTAAGTTCAAATCAGAAACAAAATATAAGCGACGAAGTAATTGCAGAAATCTTTCCACCAATTACCAAACATCAAAAACTATACTTTCCTTCCATCTACGCTTTTATTCGAATATGAGCCACGTGATGCCACCTAACTGAAAGCGCACGAACTCGATCACGCGGGCTCGGTTGAAAAACTTTCCAAAGCCGCCGGATCGAGACGGGTTCGAAACTGGTTCCACGAACGAAAACTCCTGCCCCGATTGTCCAAGAACATACATTTAACCGAGCCGCGCAATTAGTCTGTCGACAACGACGCGGAACCAGCCGGTATCTTTTACCAGTGGAAAACTAAGTGCAGTTTCTAATTCAGCCGCGAAACGACGCCGAAGATGCCGAGAAAGATTCTACCACCACGAAACGGGGATGTTCCTTTTCGTTACCCCCGAGCGGATCCGGCTAAACCGAACGATTGTGTACATGCGATCGTTTCACGGAAGCCCTTTCGATCGTGCACGGTATCGTTTTGTCACTGCCGTTATCTAACGCAGTACCTGGTCGAAATTACGAGCCCGGCATTCGTGCGATAATGCAGCCGGTTATGCAAATCAAATTGTTACGCGGCAACCGACGAATTAAATAATATGAATCGGTGCGGGAACTGCGTGGATTGCGTGCTGCTGCTTGCGATGCAAGTTGAACGCGCGTGATTGAGATTCTGCGCTGATTGGGAGTTTCATTAGCGCGAGTCTGTTGGTGCGAGGATTCCAGGAGAGGAACGAAGCGTGTCGAAGAGAAGAATCGATGCCTATAAGTTGGAATAAATGTTTAGGCTGTTTACAGAGGATCTGTGGTGTGAGAACTTTTGTTGGATTATACAAGTTGTATGGATTTCAGAGTTGCACGCGACATATGTGTTTGAGGACAATTGGAGAACCGAGAACTGTAAAGGGAATTCGAAAGCTTGTAATGAAAAGAATGGCCGTGCAATTATAGTGACGAGAAGTCAATTTTATTGACCCGCAAATTATTTCATAGTGATAATATAAAACGAGACGATCTGTTCGCAAAAATTATTGCCGCGTTCGATATTTCGATCAATTTCGCGTAAGACTTGTTTCTAATAATATCGTCACTGAGTTGGTCCTCGCGAATCGTTGACTGTCAACCTGTTCAAACGAACAGTACAAATTTTACAGCTTGGTTCACAATAATCGCACGAGATATATTCGTCACTGACGAGAAGACCTCGACGTTACAAGAAAAAACGAAAAAACGTCAGATATTCGTAGACTAATGTACCTTGTAAATTAGGAAAGAATATAAATAATCAAGACTTACAAAAGAACGAACAGAAAGAATGTTGCAGCAGAATCATTTATTACGAGGCAACCTTTTCTCAAGAATCTCGCATGAGTAAGAGAATATTTTTGAAAATGCAATCGATTTGCAATTCAACGGAGCCAGACGACAACATTTCCCGCAGCTGTTCCTACTTATCAAACGATCTGGGAAGCGATCGTGGGTTCCTCGATGGGAACACGATTTCTTGGTCAGTTGCTAACCGGAGGTAGGCCAGTCGAATTTTGCAAACTATTCGCGGGCCGTAGAATTAGTAGCCCACGCTTGGACGAAAATTACAACGTCGTAAATAGTCGTCGCGCGCCAGAAATTCGATATCAAGTAACGTGAATTCGGGAGCTCCATAAATTCAGAAATCTATTAAAAAAAGAAACGAGACTTCCTACGAATGCTTCGTACGACACGTAACATAGCCATTGCAACAGAATATTCCTGCTACTTCGACGGATTTACGATGTTTTACATTACCGCTTCCTCCTCGAATGAAATACCGACGAAGCGTATTTTTAAACTATCGAAGTGAGATATCCAATGCGAATTCGGATCTCTTATAATTCAATCGCGTTCGCCAACAGGGGCCATTCGTAATACATGAAGGTATGGTAATTCCTTCAAGATTAAATAATTTATCAACAAAAAAGGAAATATATATGAGTGTATGGAGAATTTTCGAGGGCTGTCCTATTCACGTTTCATCCAGTTCTGTTGTACGATGATGATGATGATGAAGATGATAATGATGATAATGATGATGATGAAGATGATGAAAATGATGATGACGATCCTGGCGATGATGATGATGTGAAATGAATGAGCTTGCAGTTTCTACGCAATATCATTAACCACAAATCAATCATAACTTAAATCGGGCACGGAGCATTTCCAAAATTACATGTCACTAAATCATCCAACTCCATAAGGGCACCCTTCAACGCGTTCACTATATATTAGATCCAGTTTGGGAAACGTTATCCCATGCGTGGATCAACACGGCTGATAGAAAATTGCTTCTTTTTTGTCAGGCAGGCAGCATGCCGGTAATGGTTGCCCCGTAATTATTCCCATGGCAGGCGATTGGTCGTTACTCTCGAATTAATTGGTGGGCCAATTGATCTGAATTAAGGCGCCGCCCAGTAGATTCAAATTAAGATCAATATCTCGGCATGTGAATTGGAATATGACCGCGAGCACAGCTCGTAACTATAAATTCCTGCTGTCCAAACAATGGGAAGTCGCTCGTAATTTCAGCCAGAACACGTTGTCTGGCCACCATTGATGATGAAACGGGTTGCGTATTGCTGGACCAAATCCGTTAAAAACGTGACCAAACTTTGCTAAACAAACCTGGAACCCTGGTGCCCGTAATACTTATACAATTACTTCTACGTCCCGCAGCTGCTTATTTATTAATTATACGTAATTCTCACTCACCGAAGAATTTCTTTATATTTTCAAAGAATTGGAGCGTTACTAATTTTAGAAAAATTAGGCGAACGCAGTATGCGAACAGAATTCCAAAGTCTTCACTCATGACTCTACACTTAAACCTAACAGTTTACACGAGTACTGCGATTTACGAAGGCAACGAATTGTTTTTTTCCATTTGGAAAAAGTGAACTTGACGACGCATGCTTAGTACCTACATGCTCGTGCCAAAAAAGTTTCTGAAAATACGAATAAATAGAAAATCGTAAGTGAACGTGCCATTTCCAAAACTATGCGCGCCGTTCAATTAAATAGAGTCCTCGTGCGTTAAAAAACTTACACCGGGGGGGGGGGGGGGCATAAATTGTAAGGAAATATACATGACAAGGGGAACAAAAAATAAGTGGAAGAGAACATGAGGAGACATCTCGGGGCAATCTTAATAGAGGGAAATCACGAATGTCGTGGCACGAGTATACGCGCGTGAACGACAATATACGAGGTGTCTCGTTAACATTATTGGTATACATGTACCTACACCAATAATCGTTACTGAACTGCAGCTGCACAATTGCAGCCATTCAATGCGACGTACACTGCTACATGATCCTATCTCGCCACGGGATTGAAATGGCTTCTCCCCGTGTCGGGATAAAACAGATATTAGATCACGCACGGCGTTTGTGCAAAAAGCAAACACCGCGAACGAATAAACTGATTATGCTGGTTTAGTCGTGCTACTACAGCCATTATTTTCTGGTCTTATAGTTAAACAAGTTGCTCATGGTTTTTCGAGGGGGTATCATGAACCAAGAAAGAGCAAAACATTGTTGGCAAACTTTGCATGCAATTTTGCAGGAAAAATCACACTCTGCGATTGGAGTGTTTGATTTGGAAATCATATTTTCTGTGATGTATAAGAAAAAGGGATACCGTTTGTGACGATTCTGAAAAGCTGGTCTCTGGAACAATCTTTAAATTTTCTGATTCCGTTCAACTGTTTACCAAGGAAAAACAAATGAACACCTTGGCCTAACGTTCGACTGAGAACAATCAAACACAAGATTACGTTTGCTCAGTGTACTTTGCAACTAGCATACCCACAATTACAAAGTTTATCACGTTGATGGACAACACAGAACGGCGAGTAAAACATTGAAAATAAAAGCCGCGATTTAAAGAGTGGAATATGTTGGGATACTTTTAGCAAAGCTGATGCGCGCGATGGAGTAGAATAAATAGCGCGAACTGTATACAAAATTAAATAATCCGATGCAATGGCTTTCGCACTTCCGGCTTTTCCTGGCCATTTAATTCGACGATAAAAGCATTCTAACTTGGTTACACCGCTCTCGGCCTTACCAAGCCCATTTCCGCTTTTACTTTTAACTACCGCCGGTAGCCTACGCCCTGAATGGACCTTTTAGAAATGACTGCCATTTGTACAAAAAGCATTCTAGTAAAGAAAAAATTAAACTAAACAATATTATAGTAGGGACAATTGTCAACGATTCTAAAGACAAAAGAGCTTTATAGATGTGTCACGTACTAAAAGTTGTGCTGCCCCCGAATTTAATAAAGAGGTAAGAAAATGAAGAGATTAACTGTTCAAATATTTTTGAATACATTCCAGAAATAACTTTTAGCCCGACAATTTGTCTAATCTACTATTACGTAAAAGGTATAAACTTACGCAACGCTCAGCCCTGAATCAAGCCAGTACGCCGCAATAGGGATAACGATACGATACATGGCACAAGTTATGAAATAAATGTCGATTAAAAAGACACAGAAGGTGTCGAAAATAGCTAGTCCAAGTTTGTATTAAATCGATGTCTCGGCTAGACCTACTACTTGCTCGCATACTTCTTTACTATTATTCGTTTGTTTGTTTGAATAGCATAAAGCGTCGCAACTATTATTTAAAGGTCTGCTACCAGCTTTGGATAAACTTGAAAGCACCGACGCAAACAGCAGATAACAGTTTTGATGTCGACGGCATTTAGCTGTAATCGGGGAGTTAGGTCGTAGCCTACCCAAGGTCGTCTTTTCAATCGCAAATCTTGCTGACTGATGCCAGACACAAATCGCTTTTAAAGTTTACTTGTCGTTCGATATTGTTATTATCATACGAGAGACCGATATACGAAAAAAATCTAATCTACTGATTGCAATTCGAGCCATTTGCTTTTCTCAATTTATTTTATAATTATATCCAGTTTATGTTATTTTCTAATTTCCGTCGTACGATAAACTATGATTATTGGATAATCAATAATTACTACGTACAGTGTTCGGTAAATAAGAGATATGCCTACTCCAAAAAATTTGTACGCTTCAATGGGAACAAATGTAAACATAAATAATAACAGTAGCAGATGTTCAAACCGTCCGTACGATATCCTATAAATGTGTACTACTTATGCCAGGTGTGTAAGCGCAAAATCAATACGGAGGGCGGACATTGTGTCGCCAAACCAGTTAGGACAGCGAGCGGAGAACGTCAATTCAACAATGTCAATAGACATATAACTAATAGGTAGATATAGATTTCGAAGTTATTATTCATGCGTTCGCATAAGCATAAGCAATCGAACGTATCCTATCATACGTAAGAGTGAACAGACTCTACCGAGTATGACCGAGAGAATGAACTCTACAGTTACGTCACAACTACACGTGACGTCACCGCCATCAGAACAGGTGACAACCACTATCAGCTAGTGACGTCAAACGGGAACGGGCAACGAACTTCTTTTCTGCGTTTGCGCATAACACCATATCGGACGTGAACTGCACGTCCCCATTGCGATCAGTTCTTTCATAAGCGCCTACCGATTGCCCCAGGCAAGAAAGATACGAAATATTAACCAGCAACCGATTTTATCGTTACTCGATCATCGATAAGCAAACGGTATGAGGTCGTAGATGCGCGAATGTTCTTTCATTGGTAACCTATTGAACGTCCACGGTACCGAACACTCGGCTCTAGAAAATTTAATAGACAGTGACAACACTTACGAGTGCCGTTGGACTGTCTGTCATTCTTTCCGGGATGGTTTTGTCCTGGAGATGAGCCTCACTAGCGATTAAACGTGCAATAAAGGGTACACGTATTCACGACACCGTGCTTGAAATCTCAGAAACTGCCTCGGCCATCATGGATGACACAACGGTGTCGATCGCCGACTCGTTTACGCCGCAGCCGTAGCTGCCGCCATCTTACAATTAATGCTGCAACTCTTAATTACTGAAGTACCGACGAGATATAGGAATAGACAAGCCATGCAATGTATTTTTTCGGCCACGATTTCAGGGTCCCCGGGACCCATTACCACCGACGAGATATAAGATTAATAATAAGATTCATATATCTCGTCTGTGCTTCAAGTGCAGATCTAGCCGAGACTCGTATAGTTTCAAGCATTTTTTATAGATGACACTACTGTATCAACTCTTTTGAGTGTAGGTAAGGTAGGGGTACGAGTAGTTTGTAGCATGTATTTACAGATAGCAGCACCAATTTTGTTCATTAATTAATTTTATTTATTTATTTATTAAAAAATATACATGGTTTTTAATTTTAAAAAAAGTAGGCACCGCTAAGAATAAGCCGAGTTCTAAAGGCTCAACATTTATTATTTTACAAAAGATAAATTGCTAGCGTCAAAAAACAGAAGAATAAAAATAATAAGTAAGACAATAAATAATACATACGACTACAAATAAATGAAAATGCTAGAAACAAAAATTCGAAAGTAATTACAATAAGAATTTAAACTTCGAATCGGCCTAGGAATACATGCCAAAAAATAGTCGGTAATCAAAGTATGTACTTCGTTTGTAACGCTCGAACTAGTAATATTTTTTACAGCATCGATATTTCAAAACATCTGATGCAAGATGCCATAAGGTGCCAGATCTATGTCGTAACTCGTCAATGGCGCAAATGTTTGAATTTTTTTAGATCATCTATAGCTCCATGGTTTATGCCTCAATGTCGCTCCCAAATCGTCGAAAAAACGTAAAGAATGTGTGAGTTATGTGCAGTAAAGGAACGCGGTAGCGTTGGAACGTTGATATTCATGTAAAACGTTGTAGAAAGTAGAAAAGGTGTAATATATATTATGTTTGTCCATCTTTCGCCATAATGCGCCAACTAAGTTAATTCTTCCGCGTAGCGTGCATGTTGCAACCGCACACAAAACTATTAATCGGTAACTTAACCTCTTTGTAATACGTTGGTAAGATTCGTAGAAAATTGAGAAAACAATGGCAGTTGGGTCGACAAAAGTGGTGCAGGTGACAAATATCGCACCTCAAGCGACAAAAGATCAAATGCAAACATTGTTCGGGTATTTAGGAAAAATAGAGGATATTAGATTGTATCCTACTATACGTGACGTTGCGGTACCTGTACAATCCCGCATTTGCTACATAAAATTTCATGATCAGGGATGCGTTGCAGTCGCTCAACATATGACAAATACAGTGTTTATCGATCGTGCATTAATCGTGATCCCATACCAGAATGGAGACATTCCAGATGAACAGAGAGCTCTTGAGTTAACAAATAACGGCACAGTTGTTCCAGGTGATGATAATTTACTTCTTATTCTGCTAATGGATTGAAAACTTTACTTGCAATTCTTTGTACGCATATAGATTCTTTTTTTAAAGGACTTTATCCTTCGGAGCCCAAACTACCGCCAAATGTTGTTAATGCAATAGAAGGAATCCCACCAAACCATGTTATTACTACTATGGATCCAAAATTGGAAGCAAACGGATTACCGCCTTATCCTCATCTACCCGGCCATTTAGACAGCAGACGAATAGAAGAAATTAGAAGAACCCTTATTCTTGCTAACATAGATCCATCCGTAACTTCAGACAACTTGTTAGACTTCTTCAGCAGCAACAATGTTGAAGTGAAATATTTGCGGATGTGTTCCAGAGATTCAGATACCGAGCATTATGCATTGGTAGAACTTTCAGAACAAGCAGCTGTGGTTGCTGCTCTATTGTTGAATGGAAAAATGCTTATGGATAGACCAATCAAAATTTATCATTCGACCCAGGCAATAGCTAAGCCTGAGGCAAAGAGCAATGAAGCAGCTCAAAAAGAAATAGAAGAAGCTATGTCCAGAGTGAAGGAGGCACACAATTTAATTTCAGCTGCAATAGATCCGATGATTGGAATGCTGTCGAAGGACAAACGAAGTCGCAGTGGCTCTCGTAGCCGTAAATCTCGGTCTAGATCGAGAGGGCGTAGTAGACGATCTAGATCACGCAAAAGATCACGTTCCCGTCACAGACGTTCGCGTTCACGCCATCGACGACGATCAAGATCTCGATCAAAACGTTCTCGATCCAAAGACCGTAAAAGGAAATCTCCGTCACGCAGAAGGAGTAGTTCTCGTGGTCGACATCGTTCCCGATCACGATCTCGACGTTCTCGTTCTCGTAGATCTAGATCAAGATCGAAAGATCGCAAGAAGAGATCTCCTCGACGGCGGAGTCGTTCACAATCTCGAAGTAAACGCTCGAAATCAAAGTCCAGACGGTCTAGATCTAAATCTAAATCCAGATCTTCGAAATCGAAGTACTCTGAAAAATCCAGAGACAAAGACAAAGAAAGAAGAAGCAAGGATAAATCGGATAATGGGAAGAAGAATGACGGCGACAAACCTGATAAGGAAAAAAGCGAAAAGAAATCTAGCAAGGAGAAAAGATCAGAGAAGGAATCAAAGTCTGACGAGAAGAATAGAAATACCTCTGAAAATAACGAGTTGAAGGAGAAGACAGAGTCTGAAACATAAAATTTGGAAAAGTATGGTCTATAAAATTCATTTATTTACGTCTCACGATCATTCTGTTAATTTAATGTTACGATATACCGTAATGTATTGATCAATAAAAGATACAAGAATATAAGGCTTCCAAGAATTCCTTTAATTAATACGTACATATATGGAGAATACATTGATTACTTTGATACAAATGTAAAAACTTAATGATACTGCATTATTATACTATCATTCCTTGTCTAGGAATAAGGAATATTATCGATGTTTAATACTAGATCTTCCTTCTAAAACCGATATTATATAAATGTATATCTTATACAACGTTTCGTTACCTTAAATTTTTTAATGTATTGGGTGTCACATAAATTTTATAAAACCTTTATAAAAAGGTTCATAGACGTCATTAAAAGGACGGAGATAATTACTTCTTTACAACTTTGTTCCCATACATTAACTAATCGTAATTTAATTGTTTTTTCCAAATTTTGTACTACACGTTTTAACATATATCTCGATCGTAATACAGAACAATGGAATATGCTTTATTGTTAGTCTGACTTCTCTTTGCACGATTTTGAAACATGCGCCTGTCGTTTGAGGGCAGCACTAACACTTAGTTGAGTCACCAAACATCATGGCAATCTCCTTTCCATAAACTTTTATGTTCTCTGGTTAAAAGCGCTATCGGTTCATGGTATTACAATATTAAAGATATCCTAAATGACAGAGCCGTATGAGCGTAGTTTAGTCAATTGCAAGACAAAGATAATCGTGACTATAAAATAAGTCGAACGCACTACATATTTGGTTTTGTACATGCAAGATTGAAAGAAATATAGATCTTAAACCTTCTTGCATGTACGAAAGATAGTAAAACAATATACTTGTTCCGCGGAGTGTTCTTTTAAAATACTTTTGAAAACACTCTTCGATATTAGCAGGAAAATATTTAAATTTGAAAAAGCGACGTCACTTTACGTTTTTAGAAAGTGAATTATTTCAAAATACTACGTTAAGTGTTAAAGATGTCACCTCTAGACGAAGGGAAAATAAGGCAAAGTTTGTCAAAGGTATTGTACAATAGTTTCTCTCATTGTCAGTGCACAACCTGCGTTTGTACTTCTATTACTTTAAATAAAGTACATTTCATTTTTCAGTATCAAAATTCCGATATCACCAAGAAACATGTCATCACAGTTCTGAATCTTTATAAGGGTTTACAATATAAAGTAGAACCATTTGGTAAATAATAATATGATTAATACAAACTTCTTTGTTCGCATATTTATAATTTTGAACATAATATACAGAAATATATATAAAAATTATAATTTATTCATTTATTGCCATTGTATCTTTTTCTCTTTAGTATTCAATGATGGATCGCATAAAGAATTGTTTAATTTACAAGGGACGATACCTGTTTCTTATAAAGGTAATGCAACAAATAATTTTTTTACAACAGAAATACATAATTAATTGTATGAGTTCAGAAAGAATTAATACAGATACGTGGCAATGTTTGTAGGTGCCTGTTACAATATTCCTATATGTATATGGTTGATGGATACGCATCCAAACAATGCACCTATGTGTTATGTTAAGCCTACCGTTGATATGAACATTAAAGTCAGCATATTTGTTGATCATAATGGAAAAGTCTATTTGCCGTATCTTCATGATTGGTTGCCAGTAAGTAGCTCATCCATAGTCATCTTTCAATGGCCATTCGATTTATCCATTCATATCGCAATCTATTTCTTTTATATTTAGCATTCATCTGATCTACTTAGTTTAATTCAAATAATGATTGTAACCTTTGGAGAACAACCACCTGTTTATGCTAAACCACGACAAGGACCACAAACTAGTTCGACGCCTTATCCTATACAACGTAAGAATGCATGAACTTAATTGTGGAATATTATCTTGAACACATGTCTGATATAATTTTGTAGCTTTCATGCCTACACCTGGAAGCGGAACACATATTCCAGGCTCTAAACTTCCGCCGTATCCACCAAATTCGCAGTACGCTAGTGGAAATAACGTGTATCCCCCGTACATGTCTCCAACATCTTCTGGATTTCCATATCAGGGTTCATACGGTTCCTATGGAGGAGCCGCCTCCAATTACCCACCACAAAGTTGTACAGGTTCTTTTCCATACCCCCCGTCAACACAACCAGTAAGATATGATCACTTACCAGTAGTAACTATATATCTAATATAATTACTTATAATTTTCACGATTCTTCAGTCCCCAACAGTTCCCGGTACTGCTGGCGCATCGGGTACAATTACAGAGGAACACATCAGGGCCTCTTTATTGTCAGCTGTAGAAGACAAATTAAGACGGAGACTTAAAGAACAATTTTCTCAATTGTTGGCTGAGCTAGAAACATTACGTCGAACGCAGCAAGAACTTACAAGCGGATCCGCCCATCTTACCGATTTATTCGATAGGCTAAAGAAGGAGAAAACAGAACTCGAGAAGAATATAACTATTCTTCAAGATAAAGAAGCGGAATTGGAAAAAGAAATTGCAAAGCTTTCTGACAATCAGTCGATAGATGTGGACGAAGCTGTTACGACGATTGCACCGCTTTATAAGCAGTAAGTATTTATCAGTAAACATTTTTTTTTTGAAGAACATTACTATTCCTTGTACAATTATAGAATGCTAAACGCATTTGCGGAAGAGGCGGCCACAGAAGACGCTATATACTATTTGGGCGAGGCTCTACGCTGTAGCATCATTGATCTAGATGCATTTTTAAAACAAGTGCGGCAACTTTCACGTAGACAGTTCATGCTGAGAGCACTTATGCAACGCTGTCGCCAAAAATCGGGACTGTCCGGTTAAAGATTCTATTCACACCTTTTACAAAGTTATGCTATTCAATATTTTATTTTATTACAAACGATGTATGAAGATAAACTATACAAAACCTAAATAATAGAGGGATTGCAATATGATAAAGGAAAGAGGCATTCCCCCTTCCGAATTATTCTCTTCACAAAAAGAATAATTTCTTACGAATTGAATATTATGAATACAGTAGTGTATTTTTGTTTACATGTTGCATGCATTTTGTTTAGAACAAACGTTTTGAACGTAATGCTTTTATATACAAAATTAAATAAAAAGAAAAAATATATATAAATATATATATATATATACATAAACGAACAAATGGAGCAATAAGTAATTGTATTAAAAATAAATATCTTTGTTTTATGAAATTATCTAGATTATAGTGTATTTTAGAACTTGTAAAAAATAGGTAGTCTCCAACTGATTTCTTTGTTATATTATACAAATTTGTGAAATACAAATAGCGATTATAGATGATAAGAAATACTAATGCTTATTGACTTGTGTGATAACTGTATAAATTAATCAGTACATTGCACGATTTATTAAAAATATGTTGTTTTTATTCTTGCAAATTGAAATTATTCTGTAATTATATAAATGCTATTACACATAGTCTTAAAATTAACTTTTCTGATCGACTGGATTAATCTGAAACAGAAAGCACAGAACTTATGTATTCAATTGAAAAGTATGTACAAATTTATTGATATTAATTATCTTAAATCAATTATGTACCTATACATAAATTCCAACCCAAAGAAGGAGGAACAATACGCCAAAGCCAGAAAATATTGCTGCTACTAATGAAATTAACAATTCTTTGAACATGTCCCTTGTAAACTTTGTGCTCGTGACTTCATATACAAAGAACCATGCTGTGAAGAATATTCCAATTCCGAGTAATACTACTGCCAGTAATGGAAAAATTGCTGGGTTTATGGGAGAGACGTATCTCGTCATAGATTCGATTTCCACCTAAATTAAAGGAAAACTATTAATCAAATAAAACTAAATATTCCTTTTTATTTTGTTTATTACATATACGTAATTTTGTGTATATATGCAGTAATCAACAAATTCCTTTAAAAGGTTTAGTTAGAGTAATGTTATTTAAAATATATTATAACATAATGTTAATAATTTTCCAAACGCGAATTTTTAATCTCTCGGTGAAAGGTGCCGGGATGGAATTGAATATGCCAATATGAATATTGCAACATAAAACATCACATTAAAATGTAACGAAAGAATAATAAATAGCATCACGAGGATAATGCCGCACAATAAACGTTGCACTCACCATTGTATTAAATAAATGTTTTGACGTGGCTCGATAGAAAGACACGTAAAACTCACACCCGACTAGCGACAAATATGTAGTCGTGTGTTGCAAACTTCACTATAATACATAGTCGTGAAGGGAGCAATATCAATACGTTAGCTGCCAATAGTCAAAATATAAATCACTCAAACTGCTACGAATGATAATAAAGTCGTTGATGTCTTAAAATGCATCCTCAAAATATACAAGGGAACAATTCTACTACTGATGACTAATTTTCATATTTCTCATTTGCTGATATTGTAAAAAATATTGTAACTAGGAAAACATTATTTAAGGCCACGTTTCATGTGAAATTTAAAACTGCAAAGTCTCGCTGCCTAGTGGCGTATATCGACTGCCATATCGACCTGGAAACTTAAGCACCGACGAGATATAAGATATGTCGTAATAAGATACAATCGTAGATTTGTATCAGGAGAAAATGATATGCGAAGAGGTATTCGATCTCAGCAATTTTCTGTACATCTGCCAACCAATTTTGCAAGAAGTGAAGACAGAATTTGCTGCTTTCAAATGTACCAACATATAGGGCCATTCTTACAAGTTTCTCGCTTTAGGACTTTGCATTTAAGGTCCGACCACGGTACTTCTCGTTTAAGGAAGTCGAATTATGAATTAATCCTCTTTCAAGGATTGGTAAGGTGTAAAAATAAAAAGAACAGTCGAATTCCTTTCATTCAAGCTTTATTTAAATTCATTAATGAAGATACAAGTTACAAAAATGTTGTAGTTAAAATTTACAAACTTATAAATTATTCTTTTATATCTATTTACAATCAATTCTAAACTAACATTTATATAGTATAAAAAATACTATAAATATAAATAATCTAATACTTATAAACTATTCTTTGAAGTTAATTTACAATATATCTTACAGATAAGACTTGTACTAAAATTTACATACTTTATATGCTAAAGCTTATTTTAAATTACAACAATTGTGTAACTTGTGCACATGTAAATTCAATATCTTTCATTTTATACATATTTAGCACCTTCAGTAGAACTTGTGATAAAGTAATATTAAACGCGTATTAATTAATAGAATTAATTAATTAATAGAGATGCTATTGTGTTCATGTGTTTGTGTTATCTGACACTGACGCCCCGCCAAGAACCAACACCGCTCCGCGACACGCCGGCGCGCCGATGGCGGTCGATGAAAAATCTGTCGACTAAAAATAGTAGTTGGATACTATCGACTTATCGATAGTGTTTAGTCGATGGTGCCCATCTCTACTTTCGAGAAAATCTTACGTCTGTAAATAGTATGTACGAAGGTAAGTTCATTTCTATTGAAGACTTTTTTTCTTTTATTATATGATTAAAGAATAATCGTTTTAATGTTCTATAATATAACACAAGCTTTATACATGCATATGTACGTATATAATATAGAAAAATATATTCGTACGTATATATGATACTTTTGGAATTTCAATTTCAAACCTTTAATTGCGATTGTTTCGAAATCGATAGTACGTTTGTCACCATGGTATGATTCACAACGCATAACATAGTATGTATAATATTGCCAATCTTTATATTATTTGACACCTAGATGCGTTTTTTTTGTACGTACTATCAATAAATTCATTATGTTGATAATGCGTAGATATAGTAATAACATTTAGTAATAATAATAAATTGAATTTTGTTTACGATTCTATGGGGGCAATTATTTAATAGCGCAAAAATTAAAGTTGTAGTTATTAGTAACACATCGTTTGTACTTTATTCCTTAGACTGCGAAAATGTTGTATATATAAAATTTCTTGCTATTTCTAGATAAAGATGGCAAAGACTTCACCCCCAGAACAATTCTCCTTGAGATGGAACAATTTTTCTAGCAGTTTAACAGCTGGATTTTTTAGTCATCTTACCGAAGACGTTTTAGTTGATGTCACGCTTGCCGTGGAGGGTCAGCTATTACGAGCACATAAATTGGTTCTATCCGTATGCAGTCCATACTTTAAAAATATATTTAAGGTATATAAATTATTGTTTCGCGTGTTCACTGTATGCATAAGTTGTGCGTGGTTGCTCAGAAAGAAACCTCTTAGAATTGTTCCATAGGAAATTCCCTGCCAGCATCCAGTAATAATCCTGAAAGATATGAAATATACAGAAATTGAATCCTTGTTGAAATTTATGTACCAAGGTGAGATCAATATTAACCAAGAAGATTTGTCTACATTCTTAACAGTGGCCCAAACTTTACAAATAAGAGGACTTACAGCAGAAGATACGAGTAGTGCAAACGCATTTCCTATTTTTGATAGTCAATTAAATATTGATCCTAATAATAGCCAAAATATTGCTCAATCCAATGTAAGTAGAATAAATAAAACTTCCCACGAAATGGATGCAATAGATAGAAGGAAAAGGACTCGGGATGTAACTAAGAAAAGCAGCAAGAGAAGAAAACAAGATACAACATCGTTATCGGATGACACTCATGATTTATCTAATAAAATGAAACATGAAGACGATCAGGATCGATTGTTACTGATACATAAAGATACTAGTGATACTATAGACAAGGTTGAAGATGTTGATATTTCCACTGAAAAAAGCGACGACAAAGACGATAATGCAATTGAACTAACAGATGCTGTGAATGTCAGGGCAAATCCAGCTCAACAAGGTGAAGGATCCATGTAAAACTTTATCATCACTTTAATATGTAATTATAATATTTTAATATTGTAGACGTTGAACCAGTAATTTACAAACTTTCTGCACGGGGTCGACCACAATTAGTACATGAAGGCTACGTGTACAATTTGACATCACGTTCTGAAGGTTTGAATAGATCTCACTATAGATGCGCCGAACAACATCGTGGATGTAAAGGTAAATGCGCAGTTATCGCTGAAAGATTTATGCCGACTGGTGTGCATGATCATAATCATCCACCTGGATATTAGTTAGGACACGATTTGCAGGAAAAAGAAAGGTTTAGATATAGATACATCTTAAATTATAAAGATTTTAACATTATGAACAGCACTTTACTATTTCTTAATTTTTGTGGTTGCAAAAACTTAGTAAGAACCCGAACTAATTTCTAAATAATATTACGAAATGCAGCAATAATAATTTTTCCTCGAAAAAACGTACAGTATTTCAAAAAATATAGAACAGTTACATACTTGCTGTGCAATTTCTCCATGAATATTGAAAGGGACAGTACAAGTATATAAATTGATAGAATTGTGCGGTTCAACATTAATATTATTAATAGCAAGACTAACACATTTATGCTAATATGGTAAGTGACTATTCGTATTTCAATTAACTGTGATGCACTTTTCTGGGATTTGCAAAGAAAGACCTATGAAAAAAAATGATAAACGCATTCCATTTAGAATTATGTTTAACACCAATTAAAGCCAAATGAAAGTATTTAATCTATGTTATTTTTTTACATATTAAATTCGGTTTTACAAATATATGTAGATACATGAATACGTCTACATAGATATATGCATATATACATATGTACAAATGTACAAACGAAGTAAATCGTTATGCTTTATTATGTCGAAGTTATATGAAAATAATTTTCATGTAAATTATTGAAAGCGATATTAAATTTGACAGCGTATGAAATAAATTAATGCGAAGTAAATAGTTGGGTAAGAAGTAAAGGGAATAGATAAAGTTCAAAATTAGAAAAATTTATTTTTATATTAATCTTTTCATAAGCTTTCTTTCATAAACACTGTAAACACGGTTGCCAAAATGAATGTGATAGCGGTCATGAATGGTATTCATCTTTGAAGCAAATTGATCTTATAATTTACATAAAAATTTATATGAAAGTTGTGAAAATATAAAAAGTACATGAAACAACGCAGGCTAAAACGAAGGTTAAATAATATGCAATCTTGATACAATAGTAATAATAATTCTTAACTCTCTAACCCACAGCCCATATAATTCCGAAACATTTATTCCAAATGCACCCTCGTATTTGATAAAAATATTAATGTCGCCTAGCCATTTTTTTTTCCAACTTTCTTTGCTTCTTTTCACTAATCTCAGGTTGCTCTGGGGCTGGTGCAAAAATCCATGGAGCTAATATTTGTTTCCATATCATCCAACCTCCTCTTAATGGTACCTGTTTCAATAATATTTATGTAAGCATTTTACAATTTGTTTAAAAGCAGAATATCTGGGTCAAAAATTGAGGCGTTGTGTAAAGAAAAAAGTTATTTTAAAATGTTTTATAATTTACACTGTACATATTGTACGGTCTCATATTTATATTATTTATTTTATTATCTATACTCACAAGAAGCCATAACAGCCAAAAATAATTGGATATAAGAGAAAGTACTTGTACTCCTGATGTTAATATAATTAAATCTTTTACGTGTCTGGAATAAAAGGAAAAATGTTATTATGTCTAACAAACCTGTTATATTATAATAAAATGTTATATTATTTAAGGATGATATTATAATTGTGATATTTACTCTGCTATACCTCCTTCCATATTTAGATCGATTCCTGAATCTACGAGTTGCCCAGTTTCTGAATATGTAGCGTGTGCTATGTATTTCATGAATTGATAACTTCCTATATATATAATTCCAGAAAATATAGTCAACGTCTGTAATATACAATAAATTCAATTTGTGCTTAACTTACATTACAGGAAGAAAAATTATAATTTGAAGATAAAACTTACAATTGATACTGTTGTAAAAGTAAAGATTAACATCATAAGAACAAAGTATGTTCCTACTGCTCCAATGATCATGTTCTGATAAAAACTCAATGTTGTTTTATTTTCCTCCACTATCTGCTTCGCCCCCTTCGTCGCTGCTTTAGTTTTCTTAATCTTAGGAATATAATCTATGGTATTATCTATTTTTCATGTAGGATAATGCAACAACTGTTGCAAACAATTATTGTTTTTTAATTAATTTTGTGATTTAGTTGTAAGTTGCAAGTCATATGAGAACAATCAAATTAAATTAAAAATTAAAATACTTTAAATACTAATGCATGTAACATACCGTCATTTTTTGTTTATAACTTCTACTGCACAAAACGTTTAATACATCAAAATAATTAATATTTGTTTAAGAATCAATACATGACACTCATTTAACGTCGTGAGTGTTCAAACACACTAAGGACTGGCAAAGCCACGTGAAAGATGCCATATCGAAAAAGTCTCTAGGTTAATATGTCGCAATCCACATTGCATATTTAGTATGAATAAGAAAATGATTACAGTTATCGTTTGTCACGTTTAGTTATTGGTTGACATTTTAATTTTTGATCAATAATTGAAGAAAGCGATCATCTGAAATGTTAATGTTTTATTTTTAGTAATTGATTATGTTAATTACTTTATAAAAGCTTAATTTACTTTATCCAATAATCTTCCATTAATTATTAGGTACTAATTTTAATACAAGATCTAGTAGAATACAGTAATTACAACATTAATAATTATGATAAACAGGTGTAGTAATTTAATCCTGAAAACTAATCCTTATGAACTATTCTTTTAACTGTTTCGAATACAGATCAGGACTAAATCTTGTATAAATTTTAAACTAACATTCATGTAATATGAGAAGTACACAGTACAAATAAATAATAGTTGATACTTATAAACTATTCTCAAAAATTAACGTACAATTCATCTTACAAGTACAAATTGGAAACTAACATTTATCAAGCTCAAAGGGAGCAAAACCGAGGCGTATCGGGCGACTGCGAATCGTAAATCAACTTTTCTTCAACTTTAATAAATAATGGTTCTTCTAAAGCAGGAAACATGTAAAAATAAACCTAAGTTACAAATAATTGAATACTCAGAATTTAGGGAGCCCTGAAAATGCCGTCATATTCCAGGAATTTCCGAGAACTTAAATTTCTGGGTTTCGTATAATCAAACATAGTTAACTCTACAAGTGTAAGTACTTATCATGGTTTATAAACAATTGCCAGAAACTATTCGTACCCCTGACTTCTCTACAATAATAAGTGTGTAGGCACCATGGCGCTGCAATCGCCAAACAAGGAGATTTGGTGTGTCATTATCCCCACCGGGCAAGTAGAGCCCAGCTCCCAATTAAATACATTGGCACAGACCAGATATATGAATAGACTGGACATCTTATGGACTTTGGTGGCCCACCGTGACTGTCATACCGATTCAGAAATCCTACGCTGATTTGAGCGCCCTCTGCTCATGAACAGTGATAAGTTGAAGAACTATTATTTACTGAAGTAGGGATGGGGTCATTATTCATGCGAATGTGTGAATGTATGTGAATGCTTTTGGGGGGGATCAGGAAAGCTATTTCTTGGTCAACGTTTCGGTAGAGAAATGGAACTACGGTCTCTGGTCCCACGGTACTTTTCGGTTCGTCTTGAGTTGAGTCGAAGTCACATCGCGATGCACGCGGTGCAGTCTTGTTTTCATTGCACGGCAAAGAACAAAAGAATTTCTTAACGAGGTTCGTAGGTTCAGCTAAAAATTGGTCTGAAATAGTCAAAGTCCAGTACGACCCCAGAGTCGTAGGTCCGGCTGAAAGTTGGTCAAAACTCGCAGAAGTCCAGTAGGTACGACCCCAGAGTCGTAGGTCCGGGAAAAGTTGGTCAGAACCCGTAGAAGTCCAGTAGGTACGACCCTAGAATCGCAGGTCCTGCTAAAAGTTGGTCAGAAACAGTAGAACTCTAGTCGGCACGACCCCAGGCTCGTAGGTCCGGCTAAAAGTTAATCAGAAACAGTACAAGTCCAATAGGCACGACCCTAGAGTCGTAGGTTCAGCTAAAAGGTGGTCAGGAGCAGTAGGTCAGTAGGTATGGCCCAAGGCTCGTAGGTTCATCTAAAACTTAGTCAGAACCTGCAGAAGTCCAGTAGGCACGACCCTAGAGTCGTAGGTCCGCCTAAAAGTTGGTCAGAAACAGTAGAAGTCCAGTGGGTACAACGCGGTGATCGTAGATTCCGCTAAAACTTAGCCAGAGCCCGCAGAAGTCCAATAGGCATGCCCCTACAGTCGTCAGTCCGGCTAAAAGTTGGTCAGGAACAGTAGAAGTCCAGTGGGTACAACGCGGGGATCGTAGATTCCGCTAAAACTTAGCCAGAGCCCGCAGAAGTCCAATAGGCATGCCCCTACAGTCGTCAGTCCGGCTAAAAGTTGGTCAGAAACAGTAGAAGTCCAGTAGGTACAACCCACGGATCGTAGGTTCCGCTAAAACTTAGCCAGGGCCCGCAGAAGTCCAATAGGCACGACCCTACAGTCGTAGGTCCGGCTAAAAGTTGGTCAGAAACAGTAGCAGTCCAGTAGGTACAACCCCAGGATCGTAGGTTCAGCTAAAAATTGATCAGAAGCCGCAAAAGTTCAGTACGTATGACCTTAGTACAGTAGTACGCACGACCGCGGTCGGAGACCTTCGAAGAGTTCGGAAATTGCGAATATCACCGAGCGCGATCGAGCACTACCGATGTCTGTCCGCCGCGAGGTGGGGATGACGGTACGCGGCGTACGCGGTGTCACTATCAGTTCAGGCGTCGTACCGTACGGGTTGTTTATTCTGTCGAAGGTTAGCGACATACATCACCTTACAATACAATAGCATCTCGGGGTTTACTTTACCACCGCATACGCTTGTCTATTAGTTTCTATTAATTAATACGCGTTTATTTAACAATCGTTTGACTATCGGGGATATGCATTAAACTCTTTCTCGAGTCTCTTTCGCTGGACGCTTGACCGGTCGTCCGGTACCATCGAACTTTTGATACGCGATAACTAGCCGTTTATTCAAATATCGGGTTAATCAATTTATTAGTTTAAACGGTTCATCGAATCTTTATTATATTTTATTACACGATTATTCGGATTCAATGCGGTGTTAAGGTTGCGTTTATTTTCTTTGCAATATCACGTACATACCCAGTTACATATGTCCTTTCGCAACTTCGCATTCGATTCTGATTGTAGCATCAGTTTATCGCGTTGCTTTCCCCTTTGTTGCAGGTTCAATGGATGATTCGTTAGTAAAGAATAATATGTGGAAGTTGCAGGAATGGAGTATTAAGATACAATTACTGCGATGCATAACAAGAAGTCCGATGACCTATGATGAAGGATTGGTAACATTTAACTTATTATCCTAACGGTTTATGTACATATATGTATATCTTGGTATCTGGCAATTGGATTTCGATCGAAAGTTATTGAACACTTTCATTATTGTAAATAGATTTGAATATTTAGTTCTCCCTATTCGTATATCCGTGTTCATTAAATAAAGAAAACAATTCAAATAGAACTTACAATATATCATTCGCGATTGAAACTAGAGTCAGTCAATTTCATTAATTCTAAACGAAAAATTGAAATACGTTCCCGTTTCGCTGTATAGTATAGCTTCGCTAGTGTCCTTGTTGACACTTTTTGCGACATTGTCTTGTTGTGGCTTGGCACAAGTACGGTCAAATTGAATTTTCGATGCAGGATTGCCCGCATACTTACGCACTCGTTGCCATGCCCTTCAAGCATGATAAACAATATCGAGTCTTGATTTCTGCAAGCAGCTACGAGAATTTATAAATGCGCGATATTGTTTACTTACTAGGATGATGATCACTTTTAAAACTCTGACATAGAACAGTCACAATACGCTTTTGATAAATCATTTATATTAATCTATAATAATCTTGAATGGACAGTTAATAATACGGTAGTACTTTATTAAAAAACAAAAGCAGTAATTCCTCTACAGACATACAGAAATAAGAAAGGGACAAATAAAATCACATGTGTATTGCTTTAATCTCTACACATTCTTTCAGCAAATTTTGTTGACCGCGCGCAATGCGGTTCGTAGAGTCAGTGCTTGTTCCGTTAAAGTTCTTTTTATTATCTTTTGAGCGGAACCGCTCTTAATAATTATAATTAAATATAAATAGTATTAAAAATACGCGAAGGTAGAGTCAGTGTTTGCTTCGAAATAATACTCTCGCGAGATTAGAATCACTTTGTTTGCCAATCATAAGTGTTCCATTAGAGTCAGTGTCCTGTTCGGCGAGTTCGTGCTTTCATCCATCAACCTGACGAGTAAGTATCTCTTTATTTGTTTAATCACGTATTGCAATAATCTTTGATAATTAACATACTCCAAATGTACTGAAAATGCAAAGATTTCAATGTTGTTTGCTCATTTTGAATGTTTCAGCAGCTTCCACGGCCTCGATTGCGACGAGCTTGACCGCATCCCTGGCGAGTCTGCAACCGGTGAGTCGCATGCTTTAAAGTTCCTCTGGTCACTCAATCATGTCGCAGGACGAAAGGTCCGAACCGACACGAGTGACTGGTTGTAATTACGTAGATTTTTCTGGCAAGCACTGTGACCATGGGTATATGGAAATATACTCATGAGTAGTAACGTCTTTACTGTTTTATATTATATGAGGATAGGTCTTCTTGTACAACGCGTTTTTAAATAGCTTGATACTTTTAAAAGAGATCATATTTAGTCTAAAATATATCACTATATATCTTTTTATAATAGAGGATTTAATTGAATATCTATGAAACGATACTTAAATCGTTATTAAATATTAAATGAATATAAAGTAACGTCCAGTATTATACGTGCATTAGTTCGTAGTGGAGAAGTCGAATACCCTTCGACTTCGTTTACTTTTCAATTGCAATTACTGCACAGTTATTATTAATTGTTAGTAAGAGTATAGTAGTTCCTGATTATATATAAAGTAAAGGTACTTACTTACCTTATCAATTTGTTGAAACTACCGAATAATTTTATTATTCGGTGTCCGTATTAGTCTCTAGCCTTTAAAGATATCGATAATTTCACTGTTTCCGTATATGATATTAATCAAACCTGAATGTACAAGAAGACAATACGCGAACGGGTAGTTTTCGAAATCAAGGCAATCAACTTTTAAAGCAATCTTGCATCTTAGAAGCAATGCCTTGATAACGGGAACGACCGAGGATGTTTCAATTTAATTCAAAATATATCAAAGTAGAGTCATTGAATAATTTCTCTATTAAAGTAGAGTCTTTGAATAATTTTTCTAATAAAGTAGAGTCATTGCACAATTTTTCTATTAAAGTAGAGTCATTGCACAATTTTTCTAATAAAGTAGAATCATTTAATTTTCTCTTTAATAAAGTAAAATCATATGTTGATCTGGTACATATACATAAGTACATATATGTATATTTAGCCCGTTAGAAAATCAATATGTCTTTATCATCTTTTTAGACGAGGATTTCCAGGTTTAACCCTTTCCGTGTTCACTGCCCGGATCCCACTCACGTGCCCCGGTGCTACTTGGGTGGGAAAACGGTGGTAGAGCACGACGATATTTCTTTAGTTCATAAGCTATTGAATGATTTATTGTTGGCGACTGACAGTGCGTTGGTGTATCGTGCACGACGTAATATCCGCATTGTGTGTGTGGTTAGGCTGTGGATTTGCGTCGTTCCGTACTAAAACGTAGTTACTCTGACCAAGATAAGATGTCCATTAATTCAAAACAGAAACAGCATTTTTACTATTAACTGCATTAAAAATCCCTACTATACTGAGGCACGAAGTTTTTGTCATTTGAGATGACGGAGGCCAAATGCCAAAGAGAGTTGAATATACTTCTCAATTGCTATCAAGTACCTCTTGTATCGGTGCTATTTAATTTTTCTATCAAATATCTACCGCGGCGTGGTCTTTTTCCTCGCAAACGCAAAGATCCCAGCCACTGTCAGTCGATTTCAGAAAAATGGTACGTACATTAGAGTGTGCAAGTTGTTTGACAGCACTTGGGTGTCGGGGGCGTCCCGGGACGCCACCCTAGTGTAGGCTTTTGCGCCCAAGTGTTTGAGTGAGAACCGTGGAGTGTCGTGTGTTGGTGTGCCTGTTTGCCATTTTTTAAGTATAGGTCCAGGTAGGATAGGTAGCTTACTTTCTGGTGTGATTGATAGACATAAGTAGGTAGGGCCGGGCAGGTTGACACAGTCTCTGATCGGGTAGGCACTATTTCGCGTGTTCAACCTGTTTCAGGAAATCTGATTTGAAAAATCGACGGTGAAGCTGTGGCGCGAACGAAAATGCGTTCGCCTCTGGCTTTGCCTATCGACTTTTCGAATCCTTCGCGGTCGTGGTCGCGATTCAGGTTCCGAAACGAAACGTGTTACATTATGCTCGAGGCTGCACGTGTGAACGAAGAACGATTGCAATTTTAATCGTAATCTTGCGATTTTCCGTAATCACAATTTTACGATTTTATTTGGTCGTGATTCGGCCACGTGTGTTCAATTTAGCTCCGCGATTTAAACTCTTTATTTCACATTTATAAGTTTTTCTTTGGTTTTCGATTAGAGCTTCGAGCCTAGTTTAAGTTTCAGCTGGCCCTTGGGTCCAACGAAAAGAAGAGGCTATATGCCGAAGAGGCCCGACAAACTGTCGCTCAAGAGGGCAACTACTAATGGCTCCCCATTCTTTTTAAGAATGGGGAATCATTCTTTGTTACTACTTTGTCACTGTGCTTGCATTTTCATTTGTAGAATTTTTACTTGTACTTGGCCGACGCTCATTCCGGCCCAACGATACAGCCCTCCCAAAAATATCGCGTTGCTTTAGAGTTGCGAAAAACTTGAAAACGGATTGAATTAGAGTTGCGTCAAATGCCACGCGGTTTTGCAAGTAGAATCGCGAAAAAGAAAACGAGTCTCGCGTATTATTGGAGTTGCGAAGTGACTCACGGTTTTTACTTAGAGTTGCGGGCAAATGAAAATCGCGATTGAGTTAGCGTTGCGCAATGATGTCGCGATTGTTCTTGCAACTTTGCTGCTCTTATTGTTAGTTGAATTGTAGTATTTTATAATATATTTTACATATGAGAAAGTTTCTAGTGTTGCGGAAATTATTTTCGCGTCTTGAGCCTTCAGCTAACTTTTCAGAGGATCTTCAATTACATTGCTTTTTGATATTAGTAATAATTTATTGTTTGCTTTTTATCAACCTTAATTCATAGTGTTGCGAAATGATTGTATCGCGAGTTCCAGTTAGCGTTGCGTTGATTAATGATCGCGTTTTTAATTAGAGTTGCGAAAACCAGTCCCCAATTGCTTCCAATTGGAAGTCTGTTCCTGAGCCACCCTGGTGGGTGGCACATCATCGTCAGCCAAAGACCATGGCTGAATCTTCCGCGTTTAGTGTTGCGTTTGAAGAGAAAATTGGTGCATAGAGTATCGAGTCATTCTTTCATTAGTGTTGCGTCCAATCGCGATTTTGCTGATTTTTAATACTATTAATGATTAACTTGTTTAATTAGAGTTGCTATTTGACATATTGAAGCACCACTCGCGTCTGATTCTTACAAATTTCTGTTGCTAATGAAGTTTTTAATATTTAATAGTAGTATACTAGCGTTGCGTTACATAAATACTCTTTAAATAATAATAATTTGCTGGCGGTCCTTCTGGCCACCTATGTTACTTCAAGCATTCCTTTTAATTTTGCTTTTCTTAATAATTATACTACCTGGAATGTCTATTGATGGAAATGCTGTCAAAAATTTGCATACGTAATAGTAAATTCCCGTGTGGACGAACTGAAAGACAAGAAAAGAAAAGAAATTAAAAAAAATGAAAGGAAAGAAAAGGAAGAAGTAGAAAGAAAGGAAAGAATAAAAAGAAATATTTCGTAGTATCTTTGATAAAATAATAATTCTAGATGGTAGATTTCAATTAGAGACAATACTAGTGACTGTTCATTATTGGAGTTTAACTCCCCAACATTTTCCCCTAATCGTTGCAACTGTATTTTCACCTTTTTTTAGTAGAGATAATTTTTATAACTTTTCGAGCTTGATTTGTAGAAATTGAAATTCCCTCGCGATATCCGTAAATGTTTAAACAAAAATCTTTGGCCGTAGTTGTGGCTCGGCATGGTGATAGTGGAAGTTTGATATTAAGTTTGAATAATCGTTTGTTGTTTCTTTGTCGAAGCAAAATAGAATCAATTGTAGTGAAATGTAACTACTTCATTTTGGAGTTTTTAATGAAATTGATACCACCTAATCTAGAACGTACAAAAGAATATATCACTTTGGCCGAAATCCAATTACCTATTGTTATTAAAAAATAGCTGCATTTTTCATATCAATTCTGATTGATTAGCTTCGCTAAAATTCAGTTATTACGAATTAAAAGCAGCTGCATTTTAGTATAAATTGGGGAGGCTTGGGGAGGTCACTAATCCGATGCCTGAGATTGTTACAGATTCACAGATGAACCCAAATATGATATATTAAACAAGTGGAAGTACGTCAGAGGCTCAAAAGTAGAATATATACAATTCAGATCCAGAAATATTATCAAATGCACGATTGGAAACTACAAAATTAAAGAGCCAGCCTCGTCGATCCAATTTCTGAGTTTAAGAATTCATTTTTATAATACTTTACTAATTATTTCGTCTGTGTTTGTTCCAGAAGCATTCAAAAGAATCAGCTAAAGAAGCAGATACATGATAATACATACGTATAAAATGACCGCATCCTCGCCCTGCACCTGCTCCTAACAACAGCTCTTTTAACTCACTACATTTATTAGATAATTAATTAGTTGGGCCCAACTATAAATCGAACAATACGTTTAGCTCCTTATATAGGTAGGATTTGTTCGAACACACAATCTTAGAACTTTATACAGGCAGGTTTTACACGAATTGAAAATATTAGACTTTTAAGTAGGCAGGATTTATAAATCCAAAAATTGTTTGCAGGTGCTGCAATTTTTTGGTTCGAGTTTTTGTCTGTTCTAGGCCACCGTGGCCCAAGAGAGAATAATATGGACTAATTGAAGATGAATTAAGTTAATGCATACTCATACCTATATGAGTATGGTAAAGTATTTGATTAGATTTCTATGTAGGTAGGATATTATTGAAATTGTTATTTTAATTTTACTCTTAGATATTATATTAGGTAGGGTGATTCTAGTTTTAAGTTAGATCTTTAGTCAGGTAGGACGCATTTGAATCTAATCTAGTATTTAAGAAGGGAGCATTTATTTTTAAGGTGTGTCTTAGTTTTTAAGACAGCAGTGTACACTGCTGTAATAATATTTCGTTGTCTAGTTTTTAAGACCGTACGATATATTTTTAAGAGTGTTTTGTTTCAGGAAATTGATTTCAGATTTTCTTTCAGGTTTGCTTCGGATATTCAATTTAGCTATCGGTCGTGAATATTCCAAGTCCTCCTCTTGCTGTCACATTTGTACTACGATCAATTAATGAGCGTTCTACAAATTGACAATAATAGGAGATTTTTGTTCCTTACAAAATATAGTAGAATTAGTTTTCGCGTAATTGGAGGGTGGAAGGGCCGTGGCTAGGGTGGGTCTCCAGGCGCAGTAACCTCCACGTGGTGAGACCCGGGCAATCAATTATTTATCGTATAATTATTAAACGTTTAACACACGTTTGATAATTATGTGGAAAATAATTCGAGCGAATTGACTGCGCATTGCACTTTCCCCCACATTCCCTTTTTCGCTTCATTCCCTTTTTTGCTTTATTCCCTTTTTTACTCTTTGCCGGGATCAATCACACTCGTTACTTTTCTTCTAATTCATTTCACTACTATTAGCTTCGTTCCCTATTCCGTTCTCGGCCCGGAGGACCGGTGGTTGGGGACTTAGTGTCAGCGAGTTAAGATGTGTGGGGGCGTGATTGTGGTTCTGGAGGAAGGATCCGAGGCACGCTGTTAGACTACGTCTCTAACGGTTGTTGGCTTTCGCCCTAAATCTGGGATCATGGTCGCGGTTCTTGCATTTCCGGGCTGCAGTGTCATCGTGAGCGGTGTGTGGGGCTGTGATTGCGTTCCGGACAGGTGACCCGCCGAGTAGGAAATTCCTGCGAGTTAGACCACGCCAAGCACACCTTGGGGTGGCAGAAGGTATATGGGACATAATCTGGAATCGTGGTTCGGTCTTGCTTCCGTTCCACAATGATTGCTGTGGCGCGGTATCGAAACTGGCGTAGATTCTAAGTCCTCTTACTGTCCGGACTCTGGGCCGAGGGCTCGCGGGCTGCTCGGTAGCAGTCACCCTCGTTACTTGCCTCCCATTTGATCCCATTTATGAGTTTACAATTTTTATAATACTTTACTAATTACTGCCTGTTTGTCTTTGTTTCAGAAGCATTCAAAAGAATCAGCTAAAGAAGAGGATTGCTTATACTATGTATAATGTAGCCACTCTCTCACCCTGCCCCTGCCCTTGACCCTGCCCCTGCCTCTGGCCCTGACCCTGCCCCTGCTATTTTACACAGGCAGGTTTTACATTAATTGAAATTATTAGACTTTTAATTAGGCAGGGTTTACGAAACTAAAAATTGGTTCGAACTGTTCTAGGATGATACCGTGGGCCACGAAATTAATTACTCTTTAATTAGTCCATATTAAATATATGCATACTCATACCTATATGGGTATGGTAAAGTATTTATTACATTCATGTGTGTTAGGATACTATTGAAATTGTTGTTTTAATTTTACTCTTAGATATTATATTAGGTAGGGTGATTCTAGTTTTAAGTTAGATCTTTAGTCAGGTAGGACGCATTTGAATCTAATCTAGTATTTAAGAAGGGAGCATTTATTTTTAAGGTGTGTCTTAGTTTTTAAGACAGCAGTGTACACTGCTGTAATAATATTTCGTTGTCTAGTTTTTAAGACCGTACGATATATTTTTAAGAGTGTTTTGTTTCAGGAAATTGATTTCAGATTTTCTTTCAGGTTTGCTTCGGATATTCAATTTAGCTATCGGTCGTGAATATTCCAAGTCCTCCTCTTGCTGTCACATTTGTAATACGATCAATTAATGATCGTTCTACAAATTGACAATGATAGGAGATTTTTCTTTATCAAAATCTATGTTAGAATTAGTTTTCGCGTAATTGGAGGGTGGAAGGGCCGTGGCTAGGGTGGGTCTCCAGGCGCAGTAACCTCCACGTGGTGAGACCCGGGCAATCAATTATTTATCGTATAATTATTAAACGTTTAACACACGTTTGATAATTATGTGGAAAATAATTCGAGCGAATTGACTGCGCATTGCACTTTCCCCCACATTCCCTTTTTCGCTTCATTCCCTTTTTTACTCTTTGCCGGGATCAATCACACTCGTTACTTTTCTTCTAATTCATTTCACTACTATTAGCTTCATTCCCTATTCCGTTCTCGGCCCGGAGGACCGGTGGTTGGGGACTTAGTGTCAGCGAGTTAAGATGTGTGGGGGCGTGATTGTGGTTCTGGAGGAAGGATCCGAGGCACGCTGTTAGACTACGTCTCTAACGGTTGTTGGCTTTCGCCCTAAATCTGGGATCATGGTCGCGGTTCTTGCATTTCCGGGCTGCAGTGTCATCGTGAGCGGTGTGTGGGGCTGTGATTGCGTTCCGGACAGGTGACCCGCCGAGTAGGAAATTCCTGCGAGTTAGACCACGCCAAGCACACCTTGGGGTGGCAGAAGGTATATGGGACATAATCTGGAATCGTGGTTCGGTCTTGCTTCCGTTCCACAATGATTGCTGTGGCTCGGTATCGAAACTGGCGTAGATTCTAAGTCCTCTTACTGTCCGGACTCTGGGCCGAGGGCTCGCGGGCTGCTCGGTAGCAGTCACCCTCGTTACTTGCCTCCCATTTGATCCCATTTATGAGTTTACAATTTTTATAATACTTTACTAATTACTGCCTGTTTGTCTTTGTTTCAGAAGCATTCAAAGGAATCAGCTAAAGAAGAGGATTGCTTGTACTATGTATAATGTGGCCACTCTCTCACCCTGCCCCTGCCCCTGCCCCTGCCCCTGACCATGCCCTTGCCCTTGCCCGTGCCCAGCTCCTGACCAGTTTCCAGTTTTCTGTTCTAGGAAGGCATGGTCCACGAAATTAATATGGTCTAATTGAAGGGGAATTAAGTATATGCATACTTATACCTAGATGAGTGTGATAATGTATCTGTTAGATTCCTATGTAGGCAGAATATTATTGAAATTGTTGTTTTAATTTTACTCTTAGATATTATATTAGGTAGGGTGATTCTAGTTTTAAGTTAGATCTTTAGTCAGGTAGGACGTATTTGAATCTAATCTAGTATTTAAGAAGGGAGCATTTATTTTTAAGGTGTGTCTTAGTTTTTAAGACAGCAGTGTACACTGCTGTAATAATATTTCGTTGTCCAGTTTTTAAAATCGTACGATATATTTTTAAGAATGTTTTGTTTCAGGAAATTGATTTCAGATTTTCTTTCAGGTTTGCTTCGGATATTCAATTTAGCTATCGGTCGTGAATATTCCAAGTCCTCCTCTTGCTGTCACATTTGTACTACGATCAATTAATGATCGTTCTACAAATTGACAATGATAGGAGATTTTTCTTTATCAAAATCTATGTTAGAATTAGTTTTCGCGTAATTGGAGGGTGGAAGGGCCGTGGCTAGGGTGGGTCTCCACGCGCAGTAACCTCCACGTGGTGAGACCCGGGCAATCAATTATTTATCGTATAATTATTAAACGTTTAACACACGTTTGATAATTATGTGGAAAATAATTCGAGCGAATTGACTGCGCATTGCACTTTCCCCCACATTCCCTTTTTCGCTTCATTCCCTTTTTTACTCTTTGCCGGGATCAATCGCACTCGTTACTTTTCTTCTAATTCATTTCACTACTATTAGCTTCATTCCCTATTCCGTTCTCGGCCCGGAGGACCGGTGGTTGGGGACTTAGTGTCAGCGAGTTAAGATGTGTGGGGGCGTGATTGTGGTTCTGGAGGAAGGATCCGAGGCACGCTGTTAGACTACGTCTCTAACGGTTGTTGGCTTTCGCCCTAAATCTGGGATCATGGTCGCGGTTCTTGCATTTCCGGGCTGCAGTGTCATCGTGAGCGGTGTGTGGGGCTGTGATTGCGTTCCGGACAGGTGACCCGCCGAGTAGGAAATTCCTGCGAGTTAGACCACGCCAAGCACACCTTGGGGTGGCAGAAGGTATATGGGACATAATCTGGAATCGTGGTTCGGTCTTGCTTCCGTTCCACAATGATTGCTGTGGCTCGGTATCGAAACTGGCGTAGATTCTAAGTCCTCTTACTGTCCGGACTCTGGGCCGAGGGCTCGCGGGCTGCTCGGTAGCAGTCACCCTCGTTACTTGCCTCCCATTTGATCCCATTTATGAGTTTACAATTTTTATAATACTTTACTAATTACTGCCTGTTTGTCTTTGTTTCAGAAGCATTCAAAGGAATCAGCTAAAGAAGAGGATTGCTTATACTATGTATAATGTGGCCACTCTCTCACCCTGCCCCTGCCCCTGCCCCTGCCCCTGACCATGCCCTTGCCCTTGCCCGTGCCCAGCCCCTGACCAGTTTCCAGTTTTCTGTTCTAGGAAGGCATGGTCCACGAAATTAATATGGTCTAATTGAAGGGGAATTAAGTATATGCATACTTATACCTAGATGAGTGTGATAATGTATCTGTTAGATTCCTATGTAGGCAGAATATTATTGAAATTGTTGTTTTAATTTTACTCTTAGATATTATATTAGGTAGGGTGATTCTAGTTTTAAGTTAGATCTTTAGTCAGGTAGGACGCATTTGAATCTAATCTAGTATTTAAGAAGGGAGCATTTATTTTTAAGGTGTGTCTTAGTTTTTAAGACAGCAGTGTACACTGCTGTAATAATATTTCGTTGTCTAGTTTTTAAGACCGTACGATATATTTTTAAGAGTGTTTTGTTTCAGGAAATTGATTTCAGATTTTCTTTCAGGTTTGCTTCGGATATTCAATTTAGCTATCGGTCGTGAATATTCCAAGTCCTCCTCTTGCTGTCACATTTGTACTACGATCAATTAATGAGCGTTCTACAAATTGACAATAATAGGAGATTTTTGTTCCTTACAAAATATAGTAGAATTAGTTTTCGCGTAATTGGAGGGTGGAAGGGCCGTGGCTAGGGTGGGTCTCCAGGCGCAGTAACCTCCACGTGGTGAGACCCGGGCAATCAATTATTTATCGTATAATTATTAAACGTTTAACACACGTTTGATAATTATGTGGAAAATAATTCGAGCGAATTGACTGCGCATTGCACTTTCCCCCACATTCCCTTTTTCGCTTCATTCCCTTTTTTGCTTTATTCCCTTTTTTACTCTTTGCCGGGATCAATCACACTCGTTACTTTTCTTCTAATTCATTTCACTACTATTAGCTTCATTCCCTATTCCGTTCTCGGCCCGGAGGACCGGTGGTTGGGGACTTAGTGTCAGCGAGTTAAGATGTGTGGGGGCGTGATTGTGGTTCTGGAGGAAGGATCCGAGGCACGCTGTTAGACTACGTCTCTAACGGTTGTTGGCTTTCGCCCTAAATCTGGGATCATGGTCGCGGTTCTTGCATTTCCGGGCTGCAGTGTCATCGTGAGCGGTGTGTGGGGCTGTGATTGCGTTCCGGACAGGTGACCCGCCGAGTAGGAAATTCCTGCGAGTTAGACCACGCCAAGCACACCTTGGGGTGGCAGAAGGTATATGGGACATAATCTGGAATCGTGGTTCGGTCTTGCTTCCGTTCCACAATGATTGCTGTGGCTCGGTATCGAAACTGGCGTAGATTCTAAGTCCTCTTACTGTCCGGACTCTGGGCCGAGGGCTCGCGGGCTGCTCGGTAGCAGTCACCCTCGTTACTTGCCTCCCATTTGATCCCATTTATGAGTTTACAATTTTTATAATACTTTACTAATTACTGCCTGTTTGTCTTTGTTTCAGAAGCATCCAAAGGAATCAGCTAAAGAAGAGGATTGCTTATACTATGTATAATGTGGCCACTCTCTCACCCTGCCCCTGCCCCTGCCCCTGCCCCTGACCATGCCCTTGCCCTTGCCCGTGCCCAGCCCCTGACCAGTTTCCAGTTTTCTGTTCTAGGAAGGCATGGTCCACGAAATTAATATGGTCTAATTGAAGGGGAATTAAGTATATGCATACTTATACCTAGATGAGTGTGATAATGTATCTGTTAGATTCCTATGTAGGCAGAATATTATTGAAATTGTTGTTTTAATTTTACTCTTAGATATTATATTAGGTAGGGTGATTCTAGTTTTAAGTTAGATCTTTAGTCAGGTAGGACGTATTTGAATCTAATCTAGTATTTAAGAAGGGAGCATTTATTTTTAAGGTGTGTCCTAGTTTTTAAGACAGCAGTGTACACTGCTGTAATAATATTTCGTTGTCTAGTTTTTAAGACCGTACGATATATTTTTAAGAGTGTTTTGTTTCAGGAAATTGATTTCAGATTTTCTTTCAGGTTTGCTTCGGATATTCAATTTAGCTATCGGTCGTGAATATTCCAAGTCCTCCTCTTGCTGTCACATTTGTACTACGATCAATTAATGAGCGTTCTACAAATTGACAATAATAGGAGATTTTTGTTCCTTACAAAATATAGTAGAATTAGTTTTCGCGTAATTGGAGGGTGGAAGGGCCGTGGCTAGGGTGGGTCTCCAGGCGCAGTAACCTCCACGTGGTGAGACCCGGGCAATCAATTATTTATCGTATAATTATTAAACGTTTAACACACGTTTGATAATTATGTGGAAAATAATTCGAGCGAATTGACTGCGCATTGCACTTTCCCCCACATTCCCTTTTTCGCTTCATTCCCTTTTTTGCTTTATTCCCTTTTTTACTCTTTGCCGGGATCAATCACACTCGTTACTTTTCTTCTAATTCATTTCACTACTATTAGCTTCATTCCCTATTCCGTTCTCGGCCCGGAGGACCGGTGGTTGGGGACTTAGTGTCAGCGAGTTAAGATGTGTGGGGGCGTGATTGTGGTTCTGGAGGAAGGATCCGAGGCACGCTGTTAGACTACGTCTCTAACGGTTGTTGGCTTTCGCCCTAAATCTGGGATCATGGTCGCGGTTCTTGCATTTCCGGGCTGCAGTGTCATCGTGAGCGGTGTGTGGGGCTGTGATTGCGTTCCGGACAGGTGACCCGCCGAGTAGGAAATTCCTGCGAGTTAGACCACGCCAAGCACACCTTGGGGTGGCAGAAGGTATATGGGACATAATCTGGAATCGTGGTTCGGTCTTGCTTCCGTTCCACAATGATTGCTGTGGCTCGGTATCGAAACTGGCGTAGATTCTAAGTCCTCTTACTGTCCGGACTCTGGGCCGAGGGCTCGCGGGCTGCTCGGTAGCAGTCACCCTCGTTACTTGCCTCCCATTTGATCCCATTTATGAGTTTACAATTTTTATAATACTTTACTAATTACTGCCTGTTTGTCTTTGTTTCAGAAGCATCCAAAGGAATCAGCTAAAGAAGAGGATTGCTTATACTATGTATAATGTGGCCACTCTCTCACCCTGCCCCTGCCCCTGCCCCTGCCCCTGACCATGCCCTTGCCCTTGCCCGTGCCCAGCCCCTGACCAGTTTCCAGTTTTCTGTTCTAGGAAGGCATGGTCCACGAAATTAATATGGTCTAATTGAAGGGGAATTAAGTATATGCATACTTATACCTAGATGAGTGTGATAATGTATCTGTTAGATTCCTATGTAGGCAGAATATTATTGAAATTGTTGTTTTAATTTTACTCTTAGATATTATATTAGGTAGGGTGATTCTAGTTTTAAGTTAGATCTTTAGTCAGGTAGGACGTATTTGAATCTAATCTAGTATTTAAGAAGGGAGCATTTATTTTTAAGGTGTGTCCTAGTTTTTAAGACAGCAGTGTACACTGCTGTAATAATATTTCGTTGTCCAGTTTTTAAAATCGTACGATATATTTTTAAGAATGTTTTGTTTCAGGAAATTGATTTCAGATTTTCTTTCAGGTTTGCTTCGGATATTCAATTTAGCTATCGGTCGTGAATATTCCAAGTCCTCCTCTTGCTGTCACATTTGTACTACGATCAATTAATGAGCGTTCTACAAATTGACAATAATAGGAGATTTTTGTTCCTTACAAAATATAGTAGAATTAGTTTTCGCGTAATTGGAGGGTGGAAGGGCCGTGGCTAGGGTGGGTCTCCACGCGCAGTAACCTCCACGTGGTGAGACCCGGGCAATCAATTATTTATCGTATAATTATTAAACGTTTAACACACGTTTGATAATTATGTGGAAAATAATTCGAGCGAATTGACTGCGCATTGCACTTTCCCCCACATTCCCTTTTTCGCTTCATTCCCTTTTTTACTCTTTGCCGGGATCAATCACACTCGTTACTTTTCTTCTAATTCATTTCACTACTATTAGCTTCATTCCCTATTCCGTTCTCGGCCCGGAGGACCGGTGGTTGGGGACTTAGTGTCAGCGAGTTAAGATGTGTGGGGGCGTGATTGTGGTTCTGGAGGAAGGATCCGAGGCACGCTGTTAGACTACGTCTCTAACGGTTGTTGGCTTTCGCCCTAAATCTGGGATCATGGTCGCGGTTCTTGCATTTCCGGGCTGCAGTGTCATCGTGAGCGGTGTGTGGGGCTGTGATTGCGTTCCGGACAGGTGACCCGCCGAGTAGGAAATTCCTGCGAGTTAGACCACGCCAAGCACACCTTGGGGTGGCAGAAGGTATATGGGACATAATCTGGAATCGTGGTTCGGTCTTGCTTCCGTTCCACAATGATTGCTGTGGCTCGGTATCGAAACTGGCGTAGATTCTAAGTCCTCTTACTGTCCGGACTCTGGGCCGAGGGCTCGCGGGCTGCTCGGTAGCAGTCACCCTCGTTACTTGCCTCCCATTTGATCCCATTTATGAGTTTACAATTTTTATAATACTTTACTAATTACTGCCTGTTTGTCTTTGTTTCAGAAGCATTCAAAGGAATCAGCTAAAGAAGAGGATTGCTTATACTATGTATAATGTGGCCACTCTCTCACCCTGCCCCTGCCCCTGCCCCTGCCCCTGACCATGCCCTTGCCCTTGCCCGTGCCCAGCCCCTGACCAGTTTCCAGTTTTCTGTTCTAGGAAGGCATGGTCCACGAAATTAATATGGTCTAATTGAAGGGGAATTAAGTATATGCATACTTATACCTAGATGAGTGTGATAATGTATCTGTTAGATTCCTATGTAGGCAGAATATTATTGAAATTGTTGTTTTAATTTTACTCTTAGATATTATATTAGGTAGGGTGATTCTAGTTTTAAGTTAGATCTTTAGTCAGGTAGGACGTATTTGAATCTAATCTAGTATTTAAGAAGGGAGCATTTATTTTTAAGGTGTGTCTTAGTTTTTAAGACAGCAGTGTACACTGCTGTAATAATATTTCGTTGTCCAGTTTTTAAAATCGTACGATATATTTTTAAGAATGTTTTGTTTCAGGAAATTGATTTCAGATTTTCTTTCAGGTTTGCTTCGGATATTCAATTTAGCTATCGGTCGTGAATATTCCAAGTCCTCCTCTTGCTGTCACATTTGTACTACGATCAATTAATGAGCGTTCTACAAATTGACAATAATAGGAGATTTTTGTTCCTTACAAAATATAGTAGAATTAGTTTTCGCGTAATTGGAGGGTGGAAGGGCCGTGGCTAGGGTGGGTCTCCACGCGCAGTAACCTCCACGTGGTGAGACCCGGGCAATCAATTATTTATCGTATAATTATTAAACGTTTAACACACGTTTGATAATTATGTGGAAAATAATTCGAGCGAATTGACTGCGCATTGCACTTTCCCCCACATTCCCTTTTTCGCTTCATTCCCTTTTTTGCTTTATTCCCTTTTTTACTCTTTGCCGGGATCAATCACACTCGTTACTTTTCTTCTAATTCATTTCACTACTATTAGCTTCATTCCCTATTCCGTTCTCGGCCCGGAGGACCGGTGGTTGGGGACTTAGTGTCAGCGAGTTAAGATGTGTGGGGGCGTGATTGTGGTTCTGGAGGAAGGATCCGAGGCACGCTGTTAGACTACGTCTCTAACGGTTGTTGGCTTTCGCCCTAAATCTGGGATCATGGTCGCGGTTCTTGCATTTCCGGGCTGCAGTGTCATCGTGAGCGGTGTGTGGGGCTGTGATTGCGTTCCGGACAGGTGACCCGCCGAGTAGGAAATTCCTGCGAGTTAGACCACGCCAAGCACACCTTGGGGTGGCAGAAGGTATATGGGACATAATCTGGAATCGTGGTTCGGTCTTGCTTCCGTTCCACAATGATTGCTGTGGCTCGGTATCGAAACTGGCGTAGATTCTAAGTCCTCTTACTGTCCGGACTCTGGGCCGAGGGCTCGCGGGCTGCTCGGTAGCAGTCACCCTCGTTACTTGCCTCCCATTTGATCCCATTTATGAGTTTACAATTTTTATAATACTTTACTAATTACTGCCTGTTTGTCTTTGTTTCAGAAGCATTCAAAGGAATCAGCTAAAGAAGAGGATTGCTTGTACTATGTATAATGTGGCCACTCTCTCACCCTGCCCCTGCCCCTGCCCCTGCCCCTGACCATGCCCTTGCCCTTGCCCGTGCCCAGCTCCTGACCAGTTTCCAGTTTTCTGTTCTAGGAAGGCATGGTCCACGAAATTAATATGGTCTAATTGAAGGGGAATTAAGTATATGCATACTTATACCTAGATGAGTGTGATAATGTATCTGTTAGATTCCTATGTAGGCAGAATATTATTGAAATTGTTGTTTTAATTTTACTCTTAGATATTATATTAGGTAGGGTGATTCTAGTTTTAAGTTAGATCTTTAGTCAGGTAGGACGTATTTGAATCTAATCTAGTATTTAAGAAGGGAGCATTTATTTTTAAGGTGTGTCTTAGTTTTTAAGACAGCAGTGTACACTGCTGTAATAATATTTCGTTGTCCAGTTTTTAAAATCGTACGATATATTTTTAAGAATGTTTTGTTTCAGGAAATTGATTTCAGATTTTCTTTCAGGTTTGCTTCGGATATTCAATTTAGCTATCGGTCGTGAATATTCCAAGTCCTCCTCTTGCTGTCACATTTGTACTACGATCAATTAATGAGCGTTCTACAAATTGACAATAATAGGAGATTTTTGTTCCTTACAAAATATAGTAGAATTAGTTTTCGCGTAATTGGAGGGTGGAAGGGCCGTGGCTAGGGTGGGTCTCCACGCGCAGTAACCTCCACGTGGTGAGACCCGGGCAATCAATTATTTATCGTATAATTATTAAACGTTTAACACACGTTTGATAATTATGTGGAAAATAATTCGAGCGAATTGACTGCGCATTGCACTTTCCCCCACATTCCCTTTTTCGCTTCATTCCCTTTTTTGCTTTATTCCCTTTTTTACTCTTTGCCGGGATCAATCACACTCGTTACTTTTCTTCTAATTCATTTCACTACTATTAGCTTCATTCCCTATTCCGTTCTCGGCCCGGAGGACCGGTGGTTGGGGACTTAGTGTCAGCGAGTTAAGATGTGTGGGGGCGTGATTGTGGTTCTGGAGGAAGGATCCGAGGCACGCTGTTAGACTACGTCTCTAACGGTTGTTGGCTTTCGCCCTAAATCTGGGATCATGGTCGCGGTTCTTGCATTTCCGGGCTGCAGTGTCATCGTGAGCGGTGTGTGGGGCTGTGATTGCGTTCCGGACAGGTGACCCGCCGAGTAGGAAATTCCTGCGAGTTAGACCACGCCAAGCACACCTTGGGGTGGCAGAAGGTATATGGGACATAATCTGGAATCGTGGTTCGGTCTTGCTTCCGTTCCACAATGATTGCTGTGGCTCGGTATCGAAACTGGCGTAGATTCTAAGTCCTCTTACTGTCCGGACTCTGGGCCGAGGGCTCGCGGGCTGCTCGGTAGCAGTCACCCTCGTTACTTGCCTCCCATTTGATCCCATTTATGAGTTTACAATTTTTATAATACTTTACTAATTACTGCCTGTTTGTCTTTGTTTCAGAAGCATTCAAAGGAATCAGCTAAAGAAGAGGATTGCTTATACTATGTATAATGTGGCCACTCTCTCACCCTGCCCCTGCCCCTGCCCCTGCCCCTGACCATGCCCTTGCCCTTGCCCGTGCCCAGCCCCTGACCAGTTTCCAGTTTTCTGTTCTAGGAAGGCATGGTCCACGAAATTAATATGGTCTAATTGAAGGGGAATTAAGTATATGCATACTTATACCTAGATGAGTGTGATAATGTATCTGTTAGATTCCTATGTAGGCAGAATATTATTGAAATTGTTGTTTTAATTTTACTCTTAGATATTATATTAGGTAGGGTGATTCTAGTTTTAAGTTAGATCTTTAGTCAGGTAGGACGTATTTGAATCTAATCTAGTATTTAAGAAGGGAGCATTTATTTTTAAGGTGTGTCTTAGTTTTTAAGACAGCAGTGTACACTGCTGTAATAATATTTCGTTGTCCAGTTTTTAAAATCGTACGATATATTTTTAAGAGTGTTTTGTTTCAGGAAATTGATTTCAGATTTTCTTTCAGGTTTGCTTCGGATATTCAATTTAGCTATCGGTCGTGAATATTCCAAGTCCTCCTCTTGCTGTCACATTTGTACTACGATCAATTAATGATCGTTCTACAAATTGACAATGATAGGAGATTTTTCTTTATCAAAATCTATGTTAGAATTAGTTTTCGCGTAATTGGAGGGTGGAAGGGCCGTGGCTAGGGTGGGTCTCCAGGCGCAGTAACCTCCACGTGGTGAGACCCGGGCAATCAATTATTTATCGTATAATTATTAAACGTTTAACACACGTTTGATAATTATGTGGAAAATAATTCGAGCGAATTGACTGCGCATTGCACTTTCCCCCACATTCCCTTTTTCGCTTCATTCCCTTTTTTGCTTTATTCCCTTTTTTACTCTTTGCCGGGATCAATCACACTCGTTACTTTTCTTCTAATTCATTTCACTACTATTAGCTTCATTCCCTATTCCGTTCTCGGCCCGGAGGACCGGTGGTTGGGGACTTAGTGTCAGCGAGTTAAGATGTGTGGGGGCGTGATTGTGGTTCTGGAGGAAGGATCCGAGGCACGCTGTTAGACTACGTCTCTAACGGTTGTTGGCTTTCGCCCTAAATCTGGGATCATGGTCGCGGTTCTTGCATTTCCGGGCTGCAGTGTCATCGTGAGCGGTGTGTGGGGCTGTGATTGCGTTCCGGACAGGTGACCCGCCGAGTAGGAAATTCCTGCGAGTTAGACCACGCCAAGCACACCTTGGGGTGGCAGAAGGTATATGGGACATAATCTGGAATCGTGGTTCGGTCTTGCTTCCGTTCCACAATGATTGCTGTGGCGCGGTATCGAAACTGGCGTAGATTCTAAGTCCTCTTACTGTCCGGACTCTGGGCCGAGGGCTCGCGGGCTGCTCGGTAGCAGTCACCCTCGTTACTTGCCTCCCACTTGTTCCCATTTATGAGTTTACAATTTGTATAATACTTTACTAACTACTGCCTATTTGTCTTTGTTTCAGAAGCATTCAAAGGAATCAGCTAAAGAAGAGGATTGCTCATACTATGTATAATGTGGCCACTCTATCACCCTGCCCCTGCCCCTGACCCTGCCCTTGCCCTTGCCCTTGCCCTTGCCCTTGCCCTTGCCCTTGCCCTTGCCCTTGCCCTTGCCCTTGCCCTTGCCCTTGCCCTTGCCCTTGCCCTTGCCCTTGCCCTTGCCCTTGCCCTTGCCCTTGCCCTTGCCCGTGCCCAGCCCGTGCCCAGTTTCCAGTTTTCTGTTCTAGGAAGGCATGGTCCACGAAATTAATATGGTCTAATTGAAGGGGAATTAAGTATATGCATACTTATACCTAGATGAGTGTGATAATGTATCTGTTAGATTCCTATGTAGGCAGGATATTATTGAAATTGTTGTTTTAATTTTACTCTTAGATATTATATTAGGTAGGGTGATTCTAGTTTTAAGTTTGATCTTTAGACAGGTAGGGAGCATTTGAATCTAATCTAGTATTTAAGAAGGGAGGCTTTAATTTTAATCTGTGTCTTAGTTTTTAAGGCAGCAGTGTACACTGCTGTGATAATATTTCGTTGTTTAGTTTGTAAGATCATAGGATATGTGTTTAAGAAAGTTTTGTTTCAGGAAATTGCATTCTCTTTTTGATTTTCTTTCAGGTTTCCTTCGGATATTCAATTTAGCTTTCGGTCGTGAATATTCCAAGTACTCCTCTTGTTGTCATATTTGTACTACGATCAATTAATGAACGTTCTACAAATTGACAATAATAGGAGATTTATCTTTCTCACAAGCTATATTAAAATTAGTTTTCGCGTAATTGGAGGGTGGAAGGGCCGTGGCTAGGGTGGGTCTCCATGCGCAGTAACCTCCACGTGGTGAGACCCGGGCAATCAATTATTTATCGTGTAATTATTAAACGTTTAACAGACGTTTGATAATTATGTGGAAAATAATTCGAGCAAATTGACTGCGTATTGAACTTAGGATACAATGTACAGTAATGTTTGTTAACGCTTAATGTTTGTTCTCTAATGTTTGTTAACGCTTAATGTTTGTTCTCTCCCCAATTCATGTTCGGCGAGGATTCGCAATCATTTCTTGGACCTACTCCGAATCGGAGTATAAATTATACTCCAATTATAAATTTGGAATTATATATTTGCAGTCAAATCTCGATTAGTGCACTTCGGCTAGTGCACTTTGTAGAACGTTTATCGCAGGAATTGTCTTATATTAGTAAAATGGTACTTCGTTATTGTTATTAGTTGAATATAGATAAGAAATTGCGTCTTTCATTAACGATAAAATTGCTCCAATGAAAAAGATAAGTAAATAATCTGTCTAGTAACTATACAATTAACAATTGTAGTATACAATTATCGTCACTATCTTTTTCGTTGTGGCCTCCTTATTGTTTGGGTGCTAAAAAAATATACATCCCTTAGCTCATTTTTTTGTGGTCATTTATCAGAAAATATTGTACAGTATAACTTTAAAAATTATTTCATTTATTGATAGTACTATTGAAATAAGAAAACTTGTTATCATGTGTTCCTATAATTAAAAGATTTTTAATTAACATTAAATGTTCCATATCCTTTGTTGCCGTTCATTATGGCAAAGAACAAAAGAACTCTTTAAAATTATTTAATTTTGGCATCGTTTTCTATAATCGGTGGGTAACGTTGCGAGTGACACGGAAATGGTAATGGATCCCCGGGAACCAAAATCGTGGCCGCAAAAATACATTGCATGTCCGGTCTATTCATATATATATATATTCTATTTATATATCTCGTCGGTGACATTGGGACACCTGATTCTACAAGTGAGTTTTAGTTTCGCCATCTAAAAAGATGTGAATGAAACAAGTCAGGCCTTTTTTTTTTTTTTTTTTTTCCCTCCACCTCCCTCAACAGACCAGTTCAGATCATCCTCGAAGGACTAGTCAACAAACTATTGGTCTGCCAAGCTCTGAGTTAGCCACGCTTGGATGGGCATAACCCTACATCCAGCCCAGGTACAAGTGTACCCAGGTCCTGGTTCAGGACCCTGTCATGTGCAGGGCACACTACGCCCGCCCATCCTATCTCAGCATTAAGCGCACACACACTCGCAAGTACCACCCTATCCATTTAGATAACATTTCCCTTATCAAATTACGAATAAAACACCCATTAAATCGCGACAGCATACTAGGCTTCTGCAGCCGAACGTCGGTAGTATACCAACTCTCAGCAGCTTGCGCCCGCCATTCACACTCACATTTCTTCCTTATCGAGATTGAACCAACTACACCCGCTCCAACGCGGATGTCTCCCAAACAAGTCAGGCCTCTGCTATATCTACACTTAAGGTAAGTAAGAGACGCGAATAGTTTCACTTTTTGTATAGATTGCGATACCATAGGAGGCGCGAGTAGTTTCTAGAAGTTCTGTATAGATGGCGATACCATAGCAGGCTCTGTAAATATGGCAGAGACCCACGTAGTTTCAAGCACATCTTTACAGATATTAATTAATTTACTAATGAAAAAAAATACATTACTCGCGTTTATGCAGCGTTTATGCAGTGCCGGCCAATGCTCCTTATTATTTCCATGCGGACGCTGCATACACAAACAATATATTAGTTTGTAACAGGAGAGAGAAAGATTGTTCAGGAATATTTAGTGGAAAAAGAAGGAAGGGAAGGCTAAACTAGAAGCATAAGAGAAGTAGCGGATTCGTTGAACCGGAATGGAATGAGTCTGGCAAGACTGAATTTGATGAAAAAGGAAGGAAAGGAATTGACGGCGAGCCTATGAAACCCTATAAGTCTGTAAGAAAAGAGTGTGAAATGCAAGAGCAGGAGCAAGACATAGAACTTGAACAAGCAAAATATAATGAAAGATTTAAATATATTAGAACAGCAGCACTATAAGAGTACCTAGGTAAGCAAGGACAAAGGGATAGTCAGCAATAGCTCAGATAAAAAGAGATGGAAGTAATGAAAATGGAAACAGACATTGGGAGGAGGAAGGTAATATATTTTGATGTCTTTTGTAGCCTGTGCTATCTCGCGGGCAACGTATTAATGCCTTTCATTGCGGCAAAGAACAGAATTCTTTACAATTATTTAATTTTCGCATCGTTTTCAATAATTTGTTGATAACGTTGTGAGTGACACGGAAATGGTAATGGGACTGTGGCACTGACGAGATTCTCGTCTGTGCCTGTGGTCCAAACAATGCGCGCCGAAAAATACATTGGATGGTTTGTCTATTTCTATATTTCGTTTGTGGCTCAAGCTTTAATTTTCCAGGTCGGTATGACAGTCAAAGGTCAAACACAGATGTTCGTAAGGCGATAGGTCTATATTCTATCTCATCTGTGGTATCACCACTATCGGTGCTGCTACCCTTTAACTTATTGTTAGTAGTGATGTAGGTTATCCCATGATACGTATGTCGAATTAATGCAAAGATATACCGTAATATTTTCCATGATCTAAATGTAATACTACATAATTTATCTGCATCAGGTAGAGAAAGAAAAGATGAAGTGACGTGTTAACAGTAAAATGAACCCGGAAGAATTCACTCAAAACGATCAACCAAAACTTTTGTTCTTATGCAATTTCGAGTAAGAGTATTATTCTTTCGGAGATTGTTGACCCTCTACTACATTGTTAGAAACAAAATTATCAAATCTGTTTAATAACACGTAACTTTGAAGGAAAATTAATTATTTTCAGATCGTTAGAGAAATGTTATTATTTCTAGAAAAGATAATCGAAATTTTCATAGAAAGGAACGGCTGGTGCAAAATGTATAATTTATAATCGATAATGATATTCGTTAAATCCGATACGTCTTGTAAGTTCTGCTTGTCATTGTTCGAAGAATTCAGAACTGCATACATATATTCTGTCATGGTAAATATCAATGATTCGAAAACAAAACACTGCCAATATATAATGAAAAACAATGATTGTTTTTCGTCCAATTTTTTGTAAACATGTGATACTTTTTTTTCTGCTTATTTTTTTTTATATAACTCTATTACATTTAAAACGTAATTCCACAAAATCAGTTGATCTACAAGCTATAACAAACTATGACAATTAGTATACAATTTCTAGTTTGTCATGGCTTTGTTGATATTATTTCACAAATTGAAACTTTAGTATGCAACATTACTTATACTTTTAGATCATATAATTATTTTATTTGTTTTTTTTTCGCATGTTTACTTTGTTCAATTCAAATACATTTACACATATGAATGTATTTTAGGTTTCCCATGCTGCGATCTTGTAATGCGATGTCATTGAAAATTTGTTTTCGTTCCACGAGATTATGACTATAATCATGTAGAGTTTAGCTTAAGGAAGATGACGCCCCATTTTGTAGCTCTGACACCCATAAGAAGACGATGTTTGATCATACTTTCAATAGTATTAGTACCATGCGCCATTCTCAATCTTTTATCACCATCAGAGTTGCATGAGGAAACAGTTTGGCAAAATAACATTGCTGAATTGCAAGCTAAATTGGAACATTTACGTGCTAAATATGTTACAAGTCAAGAAGAAATAAACATGTTATCGCACCAATTATTGCATTTAATAGAGAACAATCACATTTTACCAGATCTGCAATTTTTACTTAACAATGCTACATCGAATGTGACCAATATAAAATTGCCATCTATATATAATTTTCTCCCCCATTTTTTGAATGATCCTAATAGTCTACGTCCAGCATTTGTCCAAAGTAAAGGCCGTACGGGAGTTAGTATGGTACTAGGTGTACCAACCGTTAAACGAGAAGTGCAGAGTTATTTAATGGCAACGCTTAAAAACTTATTGGATCGTATGAATCCTGCGGAAACAGCAGACACATTAATTATTGTATTAATTGCTGAAGTAAGTAGTTGTAACGTAATAATTAAGATATGTTTACAACATATTTGCGCTACAATTATTATTTATAATTTTACAGATGGATTTGGAATATGTATCGTACGTTGCGAAGCAAATTGAAGTTCAGTAAGTTCAGTTTGTAACAACAACAAATTAATACGACTTTCTCTTCAATCTATGTTAATCGTGTATTAGAATTTGACAACATAATACATAATGTTATTGTAAGACGATTTCTTATTTATATCTATTTATTGTATTACCAATTTGCCGACAATCATTTTTCATTTAAATATTCGGCGTTAGGAGTCTGCTAATCGTTTCGTAATATAAATAATCGATTCGTTTTAATTGTAGGTTCCCAGCTGAATATGAGGCTGGCGTGATTGATGTGATATCTCCGTCTGCATCTTATTATCCAGATTTATCGAAACTGCGGGATACTTTAGGTGATGATCACCAACGGGTAGTATGGAGATCAAAACAGAATTTAGATTTTGCATTTCTTATGTCGTATGCCCAGACAAAGGGAACATTTTATGTACAATTAGAAGACGATATTCTAGCTAAAAAAAATTTTATAACTACAATGAAATCTTTTGCACTACAGAAGATTGCAAGAAAGGAAAATTGGTTTGTTTTGGACTTTTGTCAATTAGGATTTATTGGTATTTATAACTTTATCGTTGAAAATGATATTTATCTTATTTTACATTTATGACACATATAATTTTAAACATCTTCATCTTAATACAGGAAAACTATTTAAATGCGCAGAACTGCCATGGTTAATTCAATTTTTTTTAATGTTTCATAATGATAAACCAGTCGATTGGTTATTAGACCATTTGGTATCGACCAAAGTTTGTAGTCTCGACAAAGATAATGTAAGTACAATTTGAAAAGTGCATCGTCAACCAAGACACAATACAAACATGTGTCCTATATTTTTATATATACATATATTTTTCATATTTTAGAAACATTGTAAAATAGCTAAGGCAGAACTGTGGGTTCATTACAAACCCTCTCTTTTTCAACATATAGGAACACATTCGTCGTTAAAAGGAAAAGTACAGAAGTTGAAGGTATGTAGAACCAGAAGTAGAACAGTAAAAATCTTCTATCTTGTACAAGTGCAGCATAAAAATGATAATAATTATATTTAGGATAAACAGTTTGGAAAGATAACATTATTTTATGCACACGAAAATCCAGAAGCAACAGTGGAAACACGAATTAAACCTTACAAACAATACACATTACAAAAGGCCTACAAAGGGGAGTCGTTCTTTTGGGGTCTCTTGCCGCAACCAGGAGATCATTTGAAGTTTAAATTTTCCCATCCTATTTTTATAAAAAGGTATTTTGTGATTGCAAAAAATATTTAAAACAATTGTAATCTAATGTATGCTAAATCCAATTTTGCCATAAATCCAGGTACTTATTTAGGAGTGGAAATCCCGAACATCCATCTGATAGATTTTATAACACAACAGTAGAAGTATTTGCAGAGATATCTACGACTTTGAATAGAAATAGTAATGATGTTACCGAAGATGGATATGTTATTATAGGTAATACAATATAATTATTGCATAACATGTATACAACGTTGATAGAGGATACTAAGATTTTTATTTTACGTTTCAAATTAGGAAAATTTGATACACTTGGCATTGCTCAAGGGACGGTAGATAAAAAGTTAGGGAAAATATCGATACTTCGGTTGACTGTGCACAGTGAAAGTGAAAATTGGGCGATTTTATCCGAGGTAATATTTATCATCAATGGCGATACGATATTGTTATACATACGTACAAATTTTATTATTTATGCTTCATTTTTTCTGTCCAATAGATTCATATAATTGAAGACCATCCTAGTTGACCCCCGGAAATAATATTTCAAAAGTTTTTTCGCCACCATTTACAGGGATAATACATATAATAAGTTAATTATTAAATTATTTTTAGTTTTATTTTTTTGTCACTATGATGTGTCAGTAGATTTTAAATGATAAATGATCTGTTTATGGTAAGAATTGCTTGCATCATATTTTAATAGGTTTGACATCGACTTATATAGTACATATAACAAAATATATTTTATGCCTAAAAAAACAATTGCCATTACTATATGTAATGGGACAATATGGTTTACGTTTAGCCTAAGCAGAAAAGCTTGTTACATACCTTAAGGCTTAAGGTAATTTTAGAGCAACTTATGGAATTTTTTAACAGTTTTACTAACCCACAGATTGAAACAGTACCTGCGTAGCCGATATGGGTTATTACGCTTGTTAAAGATCAAAATACCATTTATAATTTTATGCATCTTTTGTAAGATAACAAGGATCTTCTAACGACTTTTTCAATCTCATGCACAATGTTACAAATATTAAGAAAAATGCCGTATACTTATCGTTGCGATCAAATAAGTGCCAGACTATTGTAAGAGATTTAAGGTCAATCGAGCAAATGGAAATTTTATCTTTTCCTTAAGAAAAGAAAAGACAAGAAAAGTCGTTCAAGAAATATACATTTTTAATGTGTATAATTATGTGCAATTTATATGCTTTCTGTAATATATTATTAAAACTATAATGTTACAGTTAGATTCGGATATTTGTTATATTTTAACAAGCAAACGGTGATATGAAATTTGTACTGTTCTCATATATGTATTATTTATTTCGTATAGCTTCTTATATATATATATATATATTTAAATATATACACATACATGTATTTTCATATAAAATAAAGTATATTTTTCTGAACATTAAGACGTAACATTTTATTTAGAACTATTGTATACACTGTACATTACTTAATCTATCCACCCGATTCTTCGACTGTAAATCTAATAAGGATTACGTAAATTGTATAAAATAATTCTTAAGTCTTCAATTATTATCTTTTGATTATAATTATATTGAATGGGGAAACATTCTATCACGCTCTTAAAGACACCATTACCCTGAATGGTTTGGGGCCAGCCGTAACACCATCAACAAAATCCTGCGACGTTGGTTTCTTTCCACCAGGTACCGGTGAAAATGTGAAAGCTTGCAATAATGCAGTAGCTATAATAAATACGTTACTTCTAGCCAAATTTTCTCCCATGCAACGATGTCTTCCTATTACAGAATATTAATATTAACAAATAAGAGAATATTATCATAAAGATTAATTACCATATATATGTATATACAGAGTCAACCGGAATCTCTCCGTCCGCTTTTAATGGGGGATTGCTGGGGTGAGTCTGAACAATTTATTCATTTACCAAAATGTTGGTTGAAGGTTCGTTTTTAAGTTAATAACGAAAATAACGCACGCACCAACACGCAACCCACACTCTCGCGCGATAGCGGTGCCAATGCGTTGGATCACGACCACGACCGAGGGCGATTGAAAGTCGTGTGCTGGAGCGCGCGCTCTACGGGTGCTGTGACTGGCCAGTGTTTTTCATTAATAATTCAAAAACGAGGCTTCAAACACTATGTGGTAAAGGAATAAGTTGTTCAGGCACACCCCAACAATCTCCCATTAAAAGCAGGCGGAGAGATTGCGGTTGAGCTTGTAGTTATAAATCGAAGTATATATTTACCAATGCTGAATGGGAAATACGTATGTGGTGCAATAATGTCGCCACTTTCATTGATAAATCTTTCCGGCCGGAAGTCTTCTGGATCCACCCACGATTCATCCATTAATATTCTATTGAAGTTCGCGATAAGCATTGTATCCTAAAGATTGTTAATTAAGTCACCTTTCTTCAAGTTAATTATGTTTCTAAATATTTAAATATTTACTTTTGGAATTTTGTGACCTAATATCGTGGTGTCTCGTATCGCTCTATGTGGTACGTTCAACGTTCGTCCCATGAACATTCGTAACGATTCCAAAACGATTGCGTTCATGTACGTCATTCTACAAACATAATTACATTTTGTTATAAGATAGCTTATTATCAGTAATAAATTGTTAAAAAAAACCTTGAAATCAAACTTTTATAAATTCAATGCATCACCTCCTTTTGTCTTCTAGAGTAGGTGGTCTGTTTCGCCCAATCACTCTATCTATTTCTTCGTGAGCTTTCTTCTGGACATTCGGAAACAGCACTAAATACAAGAAACAAAAGCCAAGAGCTTTCGACGTAGTTTCCGAGCCTGCCATGAACAAGTCCACGCAAATGGCAAGCAATTGAGGCTCTGAAACAGCCAAATTGTTTTATATTAATCCATATATTACAATGCTTTTTTCCTTTAGGATATGTCTGTATCATTTAGGTACCTGAAAACGTTTTGCTATAATTCTTAGAGTTTAGAACAGTTAGATATACATCCATTAAGTCTCGGGGTGCATCCGGTGTAAAGGTACTTTTATGATCATTCAATTCGTCCTATAATAATATTTAATTTCCTGTATCATTTCTAATTTATGGTGCCAAATGGCGTAACTTCAATTTTTAGTTATTTAGATAATTGCGTTACCCTCAAAAATTTCCATAGCTGTTGATGTGTCTCCAAGAACGATTTGTAACCGGACATTTCTGGCGCGATAAATCTCAATATCGGAAAATGTCCAAACGGTGCTCCTATCATATCGATTTCCCTTAGAAGTTTCGTCAAAATGCGTTGAAGATAAGTGAGGTCCTCATCATCGAGATTGAACCTGTATCAAATATTTCAGATATGAGCTGACTTATTTCAATAACAAAAATTGCTGAATCGCTCAAAGTTTCTGAATAAATGTTTCCAATAAACAAAGAATGAACAACCTTTTACCAGCCATCATTCTCCACAGAGTATTGAGAACTGCGACTCCAAAGACGTCGTGCATAGGAATGACCATTCCATTGCAAGCTTGTGCCATCTTCTTGACTTCCACATATTCATTAGCATTCACGTACATATCCGAAGCTTTTAATTGTTTTTCCTTCGTTGCACAATTTTCGATTAACACCGATCCGTCGATTTTGTCATTTTTAATTAACTTGTATATCTGACCGTCGTCGAGCTCATTACTGTTGTAAATTATCCTAGATTCATCGATACGATCGTTGTACTCGTTGTTGATCAGCTTCTTAAAGTGCTCCACGAGCGAACAAGCTTCCTCTTGTATTATTGTAGCCATACTTTTCCGGCCGAAACCGAATTCCCGAAGGTGCTTCAACACGAATCTTCTCTGCTCGACCCACAGGGTATCGTCCACGACTATTAAACCTTGGATCAAAGAAATATTTGCTTATTCCAGGCTGCTTAAATATTGCATATTATACATATCTCTCAAGTCTAAACTATGTTTGCTTACTGATTGAAAGTTGTTTTTTGATAATTCATAATAATTCCAGAGAATTTTTGGAAAGGCTACAGCCGGATAAGGGGGTCGAATGTGCCCCTAAACCAAGTTCGACTTGTGAGGTGTCATTCGATAGGCCTTCAAAACAAAATTGGCATTTTTCAGCATTTTTTTATGTTTTTTATTTTTCGCAGCTCGAGTTACCGAAAAAAATAAAAATCTGTAAAACTTCTATAATACGTCCTTCCATAATTACAATGTCTTAGATTTTTTTTCAAAATTTTTGATGCTCTACAATGGGAGATATTGAGCAAAAACTATATTTATTTTCTCGCTGTAACTACCTTCCCAGTCGAGTTACAGGGTTGAAACATCGTACGAATTGTTTTTTCTTGATAAGCTTTCGAATGACACCTCACAAGTCGAATTTGATTTAGGGGCACATTTGTCCCCATTATCCGGCTATACTCTTTAAAAATTAAGAAATTAGTTTGTTTGGAAATTATCGTTGATTCACTTACCTCTTCTGGCTCCGAAAGTTCTCGTCTCATACACCGGACCAATTGGTCGTCCATCGCAGTCATCGTCGGTGAGCATCGCATGAATGCTCTCGTAGTCATTTAGCACTACGATACGATCTGTACCGATTTTCAAGCCAACCACTGGTCCGTATTTCTTGCACAAAGCGGAACAGGTCTTGAATAAGTAACCGGTCTCTTGGCGAAGACGGGCCACTTCGAACGCGCAACCCAAAATTGGCCACCATTTTGGACCTGAAGCAACCGGATGAGATTATACAAAAATGCATGGCTTTCCTTTACATTCAAGTAGCTGGAATGATTAAATAGTAAAATATGCAATTGAAATTTGATTAATAATCATGTTATACGATACCTGGAGGATATCCCTTCGGTTTCCGCGAGCCTAAATACAGCAACAGCATCAACAGTATAACGAAGAGCATCACCGTGGAGAACATTCTGTATAAAAAGAGAATGATATACCGTCAGCCAAACCTGATAGAGCAGATTTTGTTAGCACGTTCTTTAGACGGACAGTAGATTACGGGTAGAAAGGAAAAAGGGTCTGCGCCCATACTACGTTAGCATTCAAAATTTTGCATGGGAGAGTGACTAAATCGCTACCTCTGCGCATCTATAGGAAATAGTTAGAATCTTGGATTATCTCGACGCCATTACTTTATAAAATCGAGAGTTCCTCCGCGTGTTCTCGAACTGCATAAAACACTGATTGTTTTGTGATTCTAATACCTTAGAATCTTAGAAGATTAACGTTTTTCCATTTACATTTACACAATGGCTGTATGCAGATCACCTCCTTCACAATATCTACAGCGAAGTGCTGAAGCATTTCAGTCGTGGAAGCGTCGAATTAATCAACAAAAGTGAAATCTACGCGGTCCTCAAGTTCCGGATGATGCTTCCCACAGTTTTCTCCGTTCATAAAAGATTGTCCGGATCTTTGGTTCTTTCTAATAGAAGCGGTAGAACTCACCGAAAAAATGATATAACTTTTAAATCTTTTTTTCAGTGATGAACTAACAGTCAGATTTTTTGCGAACATAGCAATTGTTCTAATACTTATGGAAGGCAGTGTATGTCGTTCGAGCAAGTGAAAAAGTATGACTTATACCACTTTCATAATAACTAGCACATATATTAATAATAAAATTACTTAAACTATAATTCAATTATTCTTTTGTTGAAAGAAATTGCTGCAATATATTTGTGAAATATTTTAAAGAAATATTAATTGCAAAATTATAGTTGTATTGTATGTAAATATTGAAAAGAAATTATTGTATAATGCTTGTTGCCATTGAATTTCAGTAATGTTTTCGGTCGGTTAATTTACAAAGGGGGATGCACTTGTAACAGTTTCAATACGAGAGCGTTATAGAAATCAATGGTTCTCTGAGAGAATTGCCTCGATAATCACCTCGAGGTCCGGTTTCGAATATTTCGGGACGAAACTCACGTTTGCACCGCGCACTTGAAAAAGAAAGTGAAATATGCGATCTCATGGGAGAAAGTTGCATACGGAAGAACCGAAACACACTCACTTCCATTATTTCATAACTTCTTGCGTAACAATTTAATGTCTTTAGCTTTTTTAAAACGCGCGTCTTCTCCCTTGATACATTCCACGCCGTTGTACTCATGATTAAAATTTGCGACACCCTCGTTAACGACTTTCTGTACATAATCCTCGCCCCTTTTAAGCATGGGAAACGTAAGCATATACAGTATTACAAGCTTTGTTATTTTTCCTGTTTTTTTTATTTAACAAGGTGGCATATTTGTCTAAATTTTAATTTGAACGATCTTTAAAAATCTTTGCTACTGCCTACTACTGCAAATGACTACTAATTTTGTTCGCAAAAGTGTTAAGTATTTCATGCACGAATTAAGAGAAGTCAAATAAAAATGAAAGGTGATTACGACGATCACGGATTTCAACAATAATTAATTTTTGTTAGAGAATCATTTTATAAGTGTACCGATTTTTAAGACGTCTATCAACGTGACAACTTTTAGTTATACTTTACATATAATTTTCTGCGCATGTAATCAGCAGACTTTCCGATACCCCTACCCGAATCCTTCGACCGATCTTACCTTGCACCAGGAGAAACGCACTCTTCTGTTGGGTAAGCACAACTGGTCGTGGACCAGCCCGCATACGCCTTATAAATACCCCTCTTCGTCTGTGCCGATCTTTTATTTTGCAAGCAAAAGTTGTTGAATAACAGTCCCAAGATGGAACCCTATTTAGGAGCAGTTTTACTACCATTATACGCGTACCATGGACAGGACATTTGTTTGACGTTAGCAAAATTGTACACGTTTTTACATTGTGCCTGTTGTAACCAGTGAAATTAGTTTCGCCAAATGTTTTATGGGACTACTCTGTTGTTACTTTCATAATAATTGCAAGAGACGTTACTCGGGACACTGGAAAGATTTGTATTAAATCACATAGTAGTTTTGTATATTTGATTTTTTTTATTATTAATAACTAAATTACAAATATATACGTATTATTTTATTTGGGCTCATCAGTTTCTTCGGATTTCACCATTTCAAAGGGTAGGCGATCACCCCATTCGCTACATCGTGCACAACGATATGTATTCCTAGAAATGCAAAATAATGCGTTAGTGTAACTCAAGTTTTCTGTAGTGCAATTTTTTAAACATTAAGATACGAACTTTCCGTTCTTCCACGTAGTAAAGATTTGCTCTTGTAATTCACCGGATGCCGTACACGTACGACATATAACATGTGCAGAACGTTTTAAAACTGGTCTCACAATTCGCGGCCATTTGCAACTATCTTCTGGACGGCTACCTAAATTCGTCAGTTTTTTGTTCTTTAAATAACTTTATTTCTTTGGTCTCACATGCTTTGTTTTCAGAAATGCTTTGTTTCAATCAATGGTAATATATTTATTGTATACCTTTCTTGAGCACGACATATGCATAACGTTCGTGTTTGTACACAGAATTGCAACCAATAGGTAGAGTGAGATAACTAATATCAAAATTGCATGGAGTTTCATTGGTCATGTACTTGGGGCATTTTAAATCGTGAGGACACTGAAATAATTGAGCAAAGATTGATGCTTCTCTAAAAATGATTATCATAGTTATACAAGTAATTTTTTATGATCTTGAATTTGCACTTACAGGTGAAAAAACATGTGCATCCTGTGCATCCTTTCCATAATTAAGTATAAAATCTCTGGCTTCGCTTACTAACTGTTTGAAAATTAACTGATTAATTGATGATTTGAAACAGTAGATTAAATATATAATAAATAGAAGCTTACATTGAATCCTGCTCTTGTCCCTTGTTCCACAATAATCATGTAATTGCCTGTTTTTTGCCACAATCTTGAAAGAACATCGAGACGAACTTTCTGACTTGGCAATTCGAATAAAGAATAGGCGCTCACTACAATATCATAAGTAGGCTATAATAAAATATAATGTTTAAAATCTATCTTATCTGTCTGTACATGGAAAAAACTTATATTCTTACAGTTGAAGATGCAGGCAAAAATTGTCTATAGTAAATGTGATTGGGATTAATTTGCGGTACAGCTGCTTTTATAAGGTATTCAGACATGTTATTCATGTCAGCAGAAACATCCACGCAATAATATTCCTTGATAGATTTAACCCAGAATTGAGAGGATGCCCTAAATGATAAATTACGTTTATGTTTTTTTAATAATTTTTACCTCAATAATACTATAAATATTTGTATCAAAATAATTACATAATTATTGGGTATCTTACCACATAACTGTACCAATGCCAGAACCATAATCGAATAATGTTTTTGGCACAAAATGTTCATCATTATCGAAAATTTCTTTAAAAATTTTATATAACACACTATATTCAGCTACACTCCTACTAACTAAATATACCACGGATGCATACTTATTGTATTCAAGTGGTGCCCAATTATATATAAGTGTTTTCATATACTTTATTGCATTTCGATTACTTTCCAAATCATTGTAACTTGAAATTTTTGTATCTTCCGCTTCAAATTTTTCCCGAACCTTTTGTATTTTTGATTGGATATCTTCCTTTTCCTGTGGAGGATACCGGCCTTGTAAGTGGGCGGCCAATGTTTGCCCATTTTCATAAACCAGTTTAGGTGAAATAGCTTCATCTTCATAGATAAAAATGTAAATATACTAAGAGATAATTATAAAGTATTATGTATAATAGCAAAAATATATTTCCGTCCGCTTCTTACCTTTTAAATACATACAGATTGTATTTACAAGCCAATTGGGTTGTTGCGCTTGTCTGGGCTTAACTATACCAGGATGGTGTTTATGATTGAGAGTATTATTTGTAAACAATTTGTCTAACGATTCTATCAATTTCATTTTTTCCTTCGTCGAGTACTGATGAACATGAAAATAATGATATGTTTTGTCCATTTAAAATAACAAATAACTGCTAATTTAACGATAAAAGATAAAGAAGAATTATATTGAAGAAATTATTTAGGATTAATATAAATATTTTTATTTACCCATCGCATTTGTTTATACTTCATAAAAGTTAATCTGGTTGACATGTTAAATAACCTCATCTCCCAATAGCAATCTTTTGCCGATGAAACAATTGTATATAATGAAATCTCAATAGTTGCAATATAGTAACATAACAGGTTTTATGCAAGTCAACGTCGATGATAAAGAGGAATGCGGAAAATCTACAGAGAAATTACAGAAATGCAATATAGCGACATTGTGCTATGATGCAGTATTAATACCACCGACGAGGTATAAGAATAGACAATTCATCCAATGTATTTTTTCGGCCACGATTTTTGGGACCCGGGGTCCCATTACCATTTCCGTGTCACTCGCAACGTTACCCACAGATTATACAAAACGATGCGAAAATTAAATAATTTTAAAGAATTCTTTCGTTCTTTGCCGTAATGAAAGGCAACAAAGGATATGAAACATTTAATGTTAATTAAAAAAATAATTATAATAATTTTAATTAAAGAAACACATGATAACAAGTTTTCTTATTTCAATTGTACTATCAATACATGATGTGTCGCATACAATATTGTACCAAGTCAATTATATTATTACCAACTCCAATAATTATACTATTCGAACAACGCGTTTGGGTTTGTAAGAATATTCGAGGTACAGGAACGGCCGAGGCGGGCCATGTGCATTTTGAAGATGCACGCTGTCTTTGTCTAGCATAGCTTTCATTTGGGGCGAACCCTGAAATGGTTAAAAAAAGGGCCATGGTGACGTAGGCGTCCTCACGACGGACGCTTTTGCCAATGGAAGGCATTCTTGTATAGACTACGGTCGAGGGAGCACAGTTTTAATAAACAGAACACCTTTTAACATATGTACACGCCTACAGAATCATTGTAATTAATAATACCTAATCGCGATAGAAAGGAGACTACGAATACCCTCTCATGCGATTATCTTACAGGTTATACGCGGTTTTTTTCTTCCGGACAATTTTTTTTGTTTTTTGTCCCGACACATTTAATTCATATTACAGTAATTTCTCGAACAGCGAGCGCCGATCGGGACCGGCCGCACGCACTTGGAGAGAATGGGATAACTTTGGCTGTTTAGAAATTCGACACCGACATCGACGACCGTTGAAAGGGACAGAGAGTGAAAGTAGGGTCAGATAGCTACGTATCTGTGAGACAACACTAATGCAACTATAAAACTTCTTTATTGTTAATTATTTCGTTCTGCAAATTTTATGAGAATATAGCTGAGGTTGTTGTGATTAAAATAACACCAAACGCGATATAATTTGGATCATATTTGCGTTGATAAATTATAGAAACGGATCCCACCGGGCCGAGCATGAAACGATTCCGTTCGATCTCCCCGGCCGGGTAGAAACGGTCTAGTAAGTCGACGAATGCTACCGTACGCGCGTTCTTGGACGGGCGAGACATGCTTTTGACCACCTGGTTCTTTCCTTATCTGATACTTTAAAAACATAAAGCCATACTACAATAATCATGAGTACCTTACAATACAATGGGCATACAATACAATACAGTTTAGCACTCTGTGAAAACGTTGATAATAAATCTCCGCGGTCAACCTGGGTTGTTTATGACCGAAGCTAAAGTTCAGTCTTGGGTTGACTTTTCCCGAATTGTTATTTTCGTACACTAATCCTTTGAACAATTATCTGACGGAACAGATATACATTAAAGTAGAGACTTCAATACGTAATTAATATTTTTTCGGAGTCAACTACCATGGTTATTTGCAACTGAGAAAGAAATAAAATAAGAAACTGAAGATTCTCAGATTTGTATTGTATGAACAGATTGTAACCAAATTCACTTTTATAAAAAAAATCTATCTACTTTTGTAAAACTACATTACATTGTATTAAAATATTACGAGTTAGAACAAAAATAAAATACATTACAAAACATATATTTACAATAATGACATTTTTTCCAGAAAATTATTATTACTTTATTTTTCTTACATGCCGTCACGACGTGACGTGTTAAAAAAGTAGGCTATACGCGACACACGGAATTCATCGCTCCGATGTGATTTTGACTCAACTCGGGCCGAACCGAACGAATTAAGAGTATCGCGCGACCAGGCCGTAGTTCAATTTTCCTACCGAAACGTTGACCGAGAAATAGCTTTCCTGATTCTCCCTAAACATTTCACACATATTCACACAGTCGCGTGAGTCCTGTCCCCAACACTACTTCAGTAAATAATAGTTCTTCAAGTGACCACTGTTCATGAGCAGAGGACGCCCAAATCACTGTCGGATTTCTGCGTCGGTATGGCCGTCACGGTGGGCCACGAAAGTCCATAAGATGACTTGTCTATTCTTATATCTCGTCTGTGTTAATACTATAACCTTAAAAGATTCTACGTACAGACATCTATCGTATGTTGAATATCTTTTAGTCAAAAATAATTTATGATTCTCTTTATGAAATTGTTAATTCTGGTGTTCGTACTCTGGTGCACTCAGTGAAATACGAATACCATAATTGTTAAATTAATTGATTTGTTAGGAAAATGAAATTCGCAGAGCACTTAACTGCTCATATTACGCCAGAATGGAGAAAACAGTATATAAATTATGAGGTAAAATGGAAATATGTATTTAATTTTCGAATTAAATCCGATTTAAAAAATGAGTTATTTTCTAGTTGCATTAGTTAATTAAGAGGGGATACTTCCATTAAACTTATAACATTGTTATATAGGAAATGAAAGCATTGCTTTATGCAGCGGTAGAGCAGGCACCGACAGCAGATGTAACAGAATCATATGTATTGGACAGGTATTTTAATAAATTTGATGAGAAATTCTTCCATTATTCTGATAAGGAACTAGCGAAAATAAATACATTTTATTCAGGTAAATAATTCTTGGATTAATTCATAATTTACACAAGGAGCGTTATTCACTTTTTATTAATTTCCTCAGAAAAAGTGGCAGAAGCGACGCGCAGATTTGCGACTCTCAATAATGAGCTAAGCGAAATTCTTTCCGTCTCTGAAGGTAGACAAGGAAGTCACAAAATTCGTTACCGTAATAATATTTTGCAAAAGAGAACGGTTCCCGCACGTAAACTTCAAGAACTGAAATTGGCTTTTTCTGAATTTTATCTGTTTCTTATTTTGCTTCAAAATTACCAAAATCTCAATTTTACTGGATTCAGAAAGATATTAAAAAAACATGATAAAGTGAGTAAAAACAAGAAAGGCTCGTGCAAAAACTTATACTTCCATTACTTTAACGACACACTCTTATTACAGCTTTTGAATATAGATCTTGGAGCAAAATGGAGAGCCGAGCACGTAGATACAGCACTATTTCATACGCACAAAGATATAGACAGACTTATTGCAGAAACGGAAGCATTGGTTACCAGGGACTTAGAACATGGGGACAGACAACGTGCCATGAAACGTTTGAGAGTTCCTCCACTTGGAGAACAGCTTTCCCCTTGGATTACATTTAAAGTTGGTCTTTTTTCAGGAGCCTTCGTTATACTCCTTATAGCAGTGATACTTTCAGGTAGAGATATATGTACTATATAATTTTGTTTAAATATTATAATATCTTTCATTGATATTCACATTATTTTCTAGGTGCACGTTATAAGGACAATAATAATTGGCGAGTTTTATGTAGACTATATCGGGGGCCATTGCTCATGATTCAATTTCTGTTTCTTATGGGTATTAATGTTTATGGATGGAGATCATCCGGTGTGAATCATGTTTTAATATTTGAACTTGACCCGCGCAATCATTTATCAGAACAGGTTGCGTAGTTTATATACTGTTCCCAATAAAGAAATTGCCAACGTAAAAGATAATATATTTTCAGCACATCATTGAAATGGCTACTGTATTTGGATTGGTATGGTCTTTATCGATACTAGGTTTTTTCTACAGCGAGACATTGGGAATACCACCGTTTGTTCAACCTGTATGTTGTTACAATACACAAAGATATTAGGAAATTAATACACATTTATAATCATTTTTTACAGGTTTTGCTGTATACATTGCTAGCCCTGTTTTTGTTTAATCCAACAAAAACATTACGGTACGAAGCCAGATTTTGGGCACTTCGTGTACTAGGAAGAATATTTTGCGCTCCATTCTTCTATGTTGGTTTCGCCGATTTTTGGCTTGCCGATCAACTGAATTCGTTACATACCGTTTTTTTAGACTTTCAGTATTTTCTTTGTTTTTACATACAAAATACCTCGTGGTATAATGTGACTGGTTAGTAAGAAGTAATTATCGTAAAGCACGGTGAAAGATATATTAATTATTTAATTGGTTGACTTATGTCACCACAGATGCGGAAACCTGCATAATGCGGGAATTGTCAATGAGATCCCTTGTAGCTTGTTTGCCAGCGTGGTTCCGTTTTGCACAGTGTTTACGACGATATAGGGATACAAAGGAAGGTTTTCCGCACCTCGTCAATGCTGTAAAATACGCCACTAGTTTTTTCGTCGTTGTTTTTTCATATTTACATTTGACGAACGCTAGTAAGTTCTCCAAATGTCTTTTAGATAATGAAAAAATGACAAAAATATTGAATTGTGCCTAATAATGGTTCCGCAATATTTCTTCGTAGAATACTATGTAATGTCCACCGAAAATCCATATTTTTATTTATGGATTACCGCGAGTATTATGAGTTCTTGCTTCACGTATACGTGGGATGTAAAGTTGGATTGGGGACTGTTCGATAGCAACGCGGGAGAAAATAAATTTCTTAGGGAAGAAATAGTTTATTCCTCCCCGGTAAGTTCATGTGCGTACAGAATAGTGAGGTGAATTAATATTTACACAGTGTCATTTGCATTATGTTCTAGTACTATTATTATTTTGCAATAATCGAAGATTTTGTACTACGTTTTGGTTGGGCCTTTTCGCTATCTCTTACCGAAATGGGATACGTGCATGCAGATTTAATGGTTTCCATAGTCGCGCCATTGGAAGTGTTCAGGTAAGTTTGCAGTAAGTTAACCCCTTCACTGATAAACAAATATACAATTTTAGAGATATATTACTGTGCCTGTACATACGCACTCAAAGTATATGAAAGTTTTTTTATATTGCACCCCATCACGTAGTGTATTTAGTTCAAGTGGTGCCTTATGAACATTTTCCCTTGCATGAGTATTTAAAATCATTTTGTATTTCAGTCGCGCAAGACTTGCTGAAAAAATAATGTTTTTTGAGTGAAACTAATAAATCTTGATAATCATAAACCAATTTTATGTTTTCTATCATTTTCCTTGCTTTCTTTATTCCACCACAACTTTTACAAGTTGTCTCAGCTCCTTTTCCTTTTGAACTTTCTTTGTATTATCGACAACTGTAAATATATGTTAATTTGTTATAAAAACAATAAAAATCGTTTTGTATCAGTACGCCTTACTAATCAGTTGATAGAAGGTACATATGGAATTATTTTCGTCTGGAAAACGAACACCTATACAACGTAGGAAAATTTCGTGCCGTTCGAGATATCTCCATAGGGCCTTCCAGGCGTATCGAACACGACGAACCAAATGTGGCAATGCGTCTCATGGATCATACGAAAGACGACGACGAAGAGCGGATATTACAAGCATTCCGTGATCGTTCAAATTGGCAATCTTATAATTGTTAGTTATACAAGCATACGTTCACAAATTGTCCAACTTTCTAACATGATCATTGCTTTAAGTGAAAATTTTCCATTTCCATTTATAAACGAAAGAAATTTCTTTTTTCTTCTTCATAAAATTGCATGCGAATCTGCATGTTCGGCATGCTAATTGAACTAATAGTATAGTAGTATTTATGTTTTCGACCCAGTACTTATTTATGACTTTGTTAAATCTGGATTTATAAAAAATGAACGGTGTTCATTGTCCTAGACCCCAAAGTAATTATTACTCCTTCCTAATAGGAGATTCATATGGAATTTTTTTCGCTTGGAAAACGAGCATCTAAATAATTGTGGCAAGTTCAGGGCAGTCAGAGATATTTCTGTTGCGCCGGTCGATTGCTCCGATCAGACGCAAATATTAAGGATGATGGATGCTACGGATGGTGTAGTCAATCGGAAGAGGAAGCAAAAGATAGCAGATAAAAAACTATCACGCGCATCTTCCAAAGGTGAATCCCTGATTTGCGATCTTGATACCTAGACGAATTTGAATATGCTGTTATTAAATTTAGGATGCTTGAATGTTGATGGATTTCTTTGTGTAAATGTAAAGAAAATAATGAATTTATTAGTTGTTCGAACATATTAGGTACATCAAAGTGACTCTATACAATGAATTAAACGTTAAAAATGTATAAAGTTTTATAAGTGTACTATAAATTTATTGTACAGTTTCGACGGCTATACTTGTACTTTCATTGCCATTCGTATTTGAATGTTTCGCGCCATGCCAATGTACGAGATTCGATTTGTCGAAAGCTTCGAGATGCGCGTAGAATATGTGAAATCAACATAAGTTCAAACACGCAGAGATGAACTACTTTCAAACAAATAAATCGGAATTTCCTTTAAATGTATGACATATCGATTATAAATTGTTATAAAAATATAATATTTTGATGTTTTCAATAAATTCTTCCCAATTTCTTTTTTATTCCCGCACGTAATTGTAAATACTGCAATGCCATATCTAATTAATAAAATAAAAAAAAACAGCAAGCTTTTCGGCTTCCTGACATTTTCTTAAAACTATTTTTGAAATTTACAACTATTGTTACACGTTTACACGGACAATTGAACGAAGCGACTATCACTACCTTATCCATGCCTAACTTCTTACAACACTCCGGCTGTGTCGACAGCTGAAGTAAATAAAACGCTAATGGCAAGTGTCTCGAACGTAATCCGTATAAAGTACAGACGACGCGTTAATAGTTTTCGAACAGTCGCCGTGATTGACGGTACAGTGATCAGTGCTCTGTATAGTTGCTTTTACTAATTTTCCCTTGAACGTTAAAAAATATCAATTGCGTTGCGCTATATTGCGAAAGAGATCGGCGCTGAAAGCAATTTTAAGAGGATCAGGAAGAGAATCTTAAAACGCTGTGATCAGTTCCCGGAAGAATTTCTGGTGAGTAGCCCCGGTATTTAAACATTGCTTCTTTTCGCTTTATAAAATATTGGCAGCCATCGGCTGCTGAAACCATTAGTTTTCACGAAAGCTTTTCCCGTGCGTTCGAACGTAAGCGGATAAAGGTATTAAGGAATCTTAAATCTACCATGGAAGATCGTTCTAAATACAATACGCAGAATCCATTGTGAAAGCCATTTTTAACAGAAACAAAAAGATTCCTGTGCTCAACTTTTTCCTTATTTTCTTATACGTATTTCGAAAAATAATTATTTTCTCAGCCGGCTTCGACAACAACGCAAAATCGTTCATTAGCATAGTATTTGCTGTAAAGTAAAAAAAATCGAACTATACTCCTAAAATATTCCTCTCCAAAGTAGTAGATACTTCCGTGACGTGAAAGATATAGCGTGCAAGTACAACGATGTATCGTTGGGGGCGATGTTTGTTTCTGTCTTATTATTGTTAGGGTGTCTCTCGGTTTCACGATAAATGCTATTTTTGCGACGCATACAGGTAGTATTTAAAGCGAACTCGCATGGGAGGCGATAGACGCGGCATCGAACACGGAAACGAGTCCGCAGAAGGGCAAGAGTCGGTTTCGTCGACGACAATATCGCTGTGGAAAGGGTAATGGTGGTATTGATTGCAGCGGAACTTGACCGCGCAAACTCTCTGTCTGCCCTCAATGAAATGACGTGCTTACATATGGAACCACGACGGACGGAACGGCGATAAAAACCTGTGGATACCACACCTGGCCGACACCTGCCAGTTGAAACGGTGATGATGACATCGACCCTCTGCACCTATACATGGCTGCTGCTACCCTGCTGCCTTCTCGTTACTCTTTCCACCGGTGAACTTGATTTTTATCAAGGTGAGTACATACACCATCCGTTCCGCCGAAAACACTGCTCGTTTCGAGGGTAATGACACTGCGGTGTAGCATCGCTCTTATTCCGACTATCACCGCCTTTCGTTACTCCTCGGTTTGTCTTTTGCAATTTACTTATCCTCCGTGAGATACTTTTGGATAGTGTTTGAAGAATCGGGGGATGCCTTTAAGACGTTACCGCGAGTACCATCGTCACGGCACAATCGATCGTTTTTCGTCGCTTTTGCTTCGAATTTTTACACCGCCCGTGGCGTTTTCGGTGAAATTTTGTACACTTCGCCGGAATCATGGCGGTGTGGATAAATTAGATTCGATTCGAATGTTGTTTGGGTCCGCTGAAAGTTTACATATGTTCTCGCGTGGGCAGCGCTCGAAGTTAAAGGGATGCTACCCATTTCTCTTTCATTCGTACGAAAGGCACCTCGATTGACCCGTTCAAGGCTAACCGGTTAGCTAAGATATTTTATTTAAGTAGAGGGAAAGTATTTGAACGGTAAACGTTTATTTTGGAATAGCAGGATAGACGTGAGTTATATCGCTACTCTGTCCACGGTAGTTTCAAACGAAATGGAAACTAGATAAATGTGTTTGTCGAGCCACTGTACGTCTCCTGTTAAACAACGTGCCTGTAGCCGCAGGAAATCCATGTACGTGTTCTTATGATAAGATGAGGAAGTGGAGTGATAACACGTACATGTTGTAGAAATTACCAATGTCGGTTCACGTCTTTAAATTCCGCTCGGCGTGTTTACTCTGTCATTCGTAAATAATATTCGAGGGAAAGCAGACATTCGTCTGAATATTACGAATAAATGCGCGTTCGGCTACTTCACCTCCGTTAAGGCGCAACAAGTTGCTCGTTAAACAGTTACCCAACAGCATAATTGAACGCGAAAAAATTCAGATAATCCGTGTTCCAGATGACGACGCCGAGTCTTCGGATAGCATCGCCCTCAGGCAATTAATCAAATATATCGAGGGGGAGAGAACGCATTTCTCCTCTGCATTAGAGAACCAAGCCCACAAGAAGCGTCGTCTAGACTTGGATAGACAAAAGGAAAGGGATATCCTGGAAGCTTTGGCTAACAAAGGCAGCTTGGACGAGATATTGCGGAAGGGGAAACCGAAAGAATGGAATTATCGACAAATGCCATACAACGACCCGATCAACGAACTACCGCAAGAGAGAGAACGTTATTTTCCGTTTTACGAGTTGAATCCGTTTGAAAGTCCATTGGAGTATCCGAACTTGCCCAAGTTACCTTATTTCCCCCGTGAAACGAACGGCATGGACGCCAATTATGGGGACGATGGCTTCGAATACGATCGAAATTCACCGCTGAAACAATTACATTACGACGAGGCGAATTTCGATAAGGGGATGAAGGAGGAACCTTTGCTGGAATATCAAGGCCATTACAGGGGTTCAATTAACGAGGAAGACGCGGACAAGAATGAGAGGGTGATAGAACAGCCATTTCGGAATATGCCGGATTTTACTTTCAAATTCGACGATGCGAATTTGCAAGAGAGGCAGCCGTTCGCTGTGAAACCGAATGATCCGAGATACTATCAGGATGATCCTTCTTTCTTCCGTGAGTTCGATCTCAATCTTTCCCTGATTTACTTTGATCAATTTTTTTCTACAATTTAATATCGCGTTGCTGGTGAATAACAGATGATGCGGTCAAGTCAGAATTGGAGAAACCGGTAAAGAATAATACAAAGTGGGAACAGGCGAATACGCAGATGGAAAAAATGCACACGGCGCGAGAAGAGAGACCAAGGAATATTGAGTCTAAATTTCAGGACACTTCGGTAATTATGGTGCCGGAGATGGAACGACGTATGGAACACAATCCACTGTTCGTGCCTATGAATCAGGATTTGAATAACGATATATATTTTATTGGTGAGCAATGTGTCTTTTGAAATTTTTGCAATAAACATTACCTCGTGTGAAATTGAGCTGGACAATAAAATTGTTCTCCTTGCTTTCAGCTATCGTTGCTGGTTGCAGTGCCGCGGCAATGTTTGCCCTCGTGCTAATCGCATTAACTTGGTGCAGGTAATTCAAATTAGTTATCGGGGCTCAGAATAATCTGGACACGAATTTCATTACATAAGATGAATAGATGAATAAAAGAGGTACCGATTAATTTTCGCAGATTGAAGCGTGGTGCCAAAGCGGCCGCTGACATAGAGTATCCAGCTTACGGTATAACCGGTCCAAATAAAGAAATATCACCTTCCGGAGACCAAAGACTCGCGCAGTCTGCTCAGATGTATCACTTCCAACACCAAAAGCAACAAATTATTGCCATGGAAAAGTAAGCGATTCGTATGATTCATTGAAAATAATAATCTTCATTTGATATACTTGATTCGCGACACTTTATTCAAGAAGCTTAACGAAAATCAATATGCATAGGAAAATCCTAGAAAAAAGTTAACAATTTTATCAAGTTTTAATCCCAATTAGAGAATATTGTTTCGATAATGATTTGTGTAGTCGTGTTTCTGCAACCAGAGACCCAGGCTCGGTATCTGAGGCAGAAAGCGAAGAAGAAAACGAGGAGGGAGACTACACCGTTTACGAATGTCCAGGACTAGCTTCCGTAAGTTATGTTTGACGTCTACGTTGCGAAAAGTTGATAGTATTACATCGTTACATCGTTTTACATCGTTATGGTTCCTTTGTTTTCCAAGACTGGTGAACTGGAAGTGAAGAACCCATTGTTCCACGATGATCCAACACCAGCGACGCCAGCACAAAATAATAAAGAAGAGGACCATATATAGTTTGAGTAAATTCTAAATATACATATTTGATTTGAATACCTTTTTCTGGTGCTTAGCTCACTGTTAATGTACCATATCGGAAACATTTATCTATATATTGAATGTATACAACTTTAATACTTATATGACGCAGGAAGTCGAGATATAAAAGTTAACTAAAGGTCCGATGAAAGACCAATTTTGCGTTTGTGCAAGGGATTTACCGTGTGAAACGATGAACATTCTACGTCGTTACGAACTATCGTGTTTGTTTGAGAACACATATTTTTTAACTCCATGATGTACTATAGTTTGTACTTTCATAGCAAGTACGGTTAACCATATGATTGACATTATTTTTCTACACACACCGTTACACTTGCAACATAGAGTACAGATTGGAGATCGTATTATAGTAATACATAACATCTAATATCACTTTATACCTGACTCTAATTTTAAAACCTAGGGGTAACTTTTATTGGACGTTGTTTTATTTCAATTCGTATCGGTAACAATGTCGACAATTCATCTATCGAAGAAATTCATTAATTATTTCCAAATTTTAAGGGGATGATAGCAACTGGTTTGAATTCATGCTTTATATCAGAACTTCCACTTGAGCACATGAATCTATTATTACACATCACTACAAATTTGTGAGTGATATACGATTATATTCATTTCAATTCTTTCGTAAAAGAAGACTATATCGATGGTTTAGATACTTAAAATAATTTAAAATGTTACAATGAAAATAGTTTATGACTTGATGTTTACAAATAATATGTTATACTTACTTCGTTATATTAACTTTTAGCTAGTTTGATCAAAGCTACAACAATTATATTGTAACTTCCATTTTGCATGTGCTGTTGCTTTTGGTATTACTACTGTGATTTATATTCTCTAATTGAAAATTCTGTACATATCTATATACATACATATATATGTTCGTGTGTGTGTGTGTGTATATATACATATATAAATATGTGTATATATATTTGTTACAAAGCTCTGTTCCTTTAATATTGGCTATTACACATGCGATATATATATTATTTATTGGCTTGGGGCGATGATAATATGTATTTTATTTTTCTATGAAACCTATAACTGTTGACCACTGAACAGTTCTAAGATAAAAGAGCCTATTATTGTACCCAACATGAGATATAGAAAGGATTATTTATTTTGGCAAATTTTATGCACTACATGTAATTAGAGTCGACTATGTAATTTACTCAAAGAGTTACTATTTACATCCTCGAATATCTGTGGAATACTATATACATATATGATATATTAGTGCAAGACGAGAAAAGCAGTAATCTCCTAAAGATTTGTCTGTCTACAAGAACGATCATAGATCGAGAATTAAAAACACGTCAACAGCATGAAATTATCCTTAGCCTTTCAATGCCTTCACAGCACTGCATCGTCGACTATATAAATTCGTTAAATTTTATAGAGAGGACACTATGAAAGGACAATCTGTGTACAAATAGTCTATTGTATAGTGATTTGTAGCATGATTGTATGTGTTGTGGGCCGTAGCATAGGTGCAATGAGAACATTGCGATTCATGTTTGCGATATGTTTCGTAACTATATATGTATATATATATATATGTATATGTATATATATAAATATATCGTTATCACTATTATTTTTGTTCTTCCATTAATTAATGAAGTGGTGTAAAATATGAATAATAAATGATGTATTATTATTTTAATAAATAAATTGTTTATTTTATAAAAAAAAAATCGTTTTCTTCAAAAAAGAACTTATATGTACTACGAATGAGTGTAGTAAAATCACGTAGACGTAAATTCCTTTCGTTGAATTACAAAACAAAATGTAGTAGAAAAAATTAAAGCAGATACCTACATGATAAAGTTTATATCGTGCAATATTATGCCTTTACAAAAATATATAGATACATTTATTCATGACTGATATTTCTATTTACAAGTTTCGCGTATCTCCACCAAAAGCGTGGCATAGAGATCTCCATGTTATCTGGAATCTTGATAATCTACTCAACTTGCGATAATAAATACTGTAAATCATACGCGTTTAATTAATCGAAGTTAATGGAATCGTTTAATTAGTATAACAATGATAAATTTCTGCGTTCTGTCGTTTCCACGAATTTAAATGATTCTAATTGATTTGATTATTCTTATATAAATTTTTGGGTTGCACCGAGGACAATTTGTACTGGCAATATAAATTTTGTTCTCCTTTAAAATATATTCTCTGTTCACAATAAGTCTTGCGATCCGCTTAATTGTTCGACTATTTCCGAAATATGTTTGTTTAACATTTGTTTAACGTTTGTTTAACATTTGTTTGTTGAACAAAGTCGTACTGCAAATTCTACAAGAATACTGTGCTTATACGGCACGGTTGCAAAACTATCATTATTTGCAGAATTTTAATTTGCCAGGGAATAATTGTTCACTTCTCGTCGTTGTTATAGGTCTTGTTGTCTATGCCATTTTTTACATCCATACTATATTCCTCCGTGGCAGATTCACTTTCAGAGGTTTTCACGTATTTGTAGAATTTCGCCATTATGGAGAAAATAATCATGTCGACAAACATCAATCCAGCAAATAAAAGGTACTCGTAAACCTGGACAAAATGAATACAAAAAAATGAACTAGTCGCGAAGAACAATACTAATAGAAAATAGTTATTTTCTCTAATTCTACGCATATCAAAATCTTTCATAAAAGGTATTCATGTTATAAAAATTGGTTTCTTCCTCACCTGTCGCTGGAAGATCGCTATATTCGCAATAATGACTACTATGAGATTACCCAAAGCCACCGTCATCAGCCAGGCAGCTTGCAGCAATGATTTCATGGTGGGTGGTGCTTGCGTGAATGCAAATTCTAAGCCAGTCACGGAAAACATTACTTCACTAATTGTAATTATAACAATTTGAGGTACTAGCCATAATATATGCATCGAATTTGGGTCAGTTACGGTTATGATAGTAACATTTCGCTCGTTTCCAATTATGGAGCCAACCACCGTATAAACGCCGCCAAGTTTCAGCGGTACATCCTTTTTAAGTGTTTCACCGTTCAAACGAATATCATAAGTGCCAGGTGTGATTATGCTCAGTTCTTTGGCTACATTCATTGGATTGCTATCTACGTTTAGCTTAAGGACAACTGTATTGCCTTTTACGAATTCCAAACGAGCGGTTTTCTCCGACGAATCTGAGAAGATCAAACCGCGCAGATAAGGATCACCTGTCTTTGATTTTTTCACCGAATCTATATAGTTGTAGGAAAGACCATGGGTTGTGATAACCCAGGAAGTTATGTTATTCTCCAATACTTGAAGGTTTCCTAAAAAATAAATTCTATTTTTACATTTCGTTAATTACAAGATATGGCATATGCTGAAATTTACTATTGTCCAATATTTCCTATGGGAAAAATGATCTCCATCTCGCAAAACGTACCGTTAACAATTTTATTTTCTGGTACATCGGGGAAACTGACTAGATCACAGTTCGTAAAATCGGCAGTGTAAGGCAAATTTGTTTCCCCGTTCGCCTTAAGAGATTTCTCGGCCCACATATCCAAGTTTCTTAGATCAAATTCAAAATTATTATCTATCTTCATATGGACGGGACAATTCAAAGTGTTGAAAACTTGCAGCTGAGCTAAACCTTCCGAAGGTAGAATTGGACTCGTTGCCTGAAAGATAATACATTTCCAAACTTTTTGTTCACCGTTACTAAAACGTTCAATATGCATTGAACTGTCTGGCGAAACCATCCTTGTTAAAGATATATTTTTTTTATTTCACACGCCGCAATTGCAGTTAATTGTATTGCAGCAGGTCAATTGAAATTACCTCGAGCTGCATTTCAACCAACGCCGATGCGACGAAAGACAAAGCAGCCAAAAAGCCGCCGATAGTGAGCTTTTTCAACGGCGTTCGAAGTCCAATCTTCGCCATTAAAGGATAAACGCAGGTCTCGAAGAGGGGGATGAATGCAAGCACCAGGAGTGGATTAATCACTAACAGCTGATCAGGTTGGATCAGGTAACTTCCGACCTCGCCATCCATTTTGGTTGCCTGGATCGTCCATCGAGAGGCTTGCTGATCGAACAGCGCCCAGAAGATCGGTAATGGAATAAACAACTTCAGCACTTGCAAAGCTGACTTAACATCCTCTATCAATGGTTTCTCGTATATATCCTCCGCATGGTCGAGCCAATGCTCTTTCTTCTCTTTCGACACTGCCTTATTGTAGATGGCATGCTGGAATTCAGAAAATGGGCAATTTTATATTAATATGCAATGAAGGTAATGATGTTTAAAAGTTGTATAGGTTCGTTTGGGACTTACAGAAACGCATTTGGTGACGTTCAGCACGACGTTGCCCGTGGGCTTCACTATTTTGTACAAACGTGCTCCGAGAACGAATACAACTGAAAGGAAGGCGTAACGATGATACAACATTTATTTCATCAATTAAAGTGTGTGCAGTTTCAAAGGTTTCCTGTAACTCACCGATAGATACAGCCATAAGTACAGTAGGCACAAAGAAGGCCAGAGAGTAGCACGTATTATCGCCGAAGCACGAGACGTTATTACGAAGCAGGGGCGTGAGGAAGCTTGAGATCAGGGATCCAGAATTGATGGAAAAGTAAAAGAGGGAGAAGAATGTGGACAAGTATCGCTCCTGTTGCGGTAGCACGAATTGGTCACCACCGAATGCAGCCACGCAAGGTTTTATACCACCTGTGCCAAAGGCTATAAGGAGCAGACCGACCATTGAAAATTCTCTGCAAAATTATGCGTTCGATAAACCGAATTAATAACTTGATATACATTTCACTGTTTAGATATCGGTTTTTTTTTTACACCGTCCACATGGCATCGATTTTGTATTCCTTCTTTGCGAAAGAAGAAACATTGAATGCTGTAGTAACGCGTTTAAATTGTATTTCAAAGGAAAATAACAGGAATCGTTGTTCAAAAACCGATCAGACTTACCTCATTGGTATCCCTAGGGGTGGTGCTGCGGTTAGGGATAAAAGTAGTTGACCGATAACATAGACGACGCTCAGATACAAGATGGTACGGAATTTTCCAAGCAGAGAATCCGCGAGCATTGCTCCGAAAAGAGGGAAAAAGTACACGAACATCGTGAAAACGTGATATATGACGGTGGACGTATCATCGTCGTAATTTAGTTGGTTCCGTAGATAGAGCGTCAACACCGCTAAATAAATAAATGATTTAACATTAAACTGGTGCCGTATCGGTATGGGGAAACTGATGAGGACCGTCATAAGTGCTTTCTCATTTAGATCAACAGACACGCGGAAGTTGAATTTTTAAAATTGTATCCATTTTAAAACTTCATCTTATGCTTGTGCCAGTAAGCGAAAAGAATGACGAATATATAGATACAGATGGATACCGAATTTTACTTACTGCGCATTCCATAGAAGGTGAACCTCTCGCAGAATTCATTGACAATGATGAAAGGTATCGATCTGGGATACTTCAGCTTCTGCAATGTTTTAGAAGAAAATAAAAGAAAAGGGACGATGTAAAATGTGTTTCGCAATTCAAGCAACAAGGCGCAAAAAAGAATGCTAGTTGCATGATTATCGCATTGACCCGATTAACTTCGTTGTCATCACTGTCAGTTAAAGAAGAATGATTTTTTCTGTGCCGGAAAATCCGAAGGTCGCACACGACACGAACCATTATTTACGCTACCGATGCTATTTGACTTAAAGGCCAACGTTCAACATTGCATTTCTGCTATCTAATTTCACTGATAACAGGAGTATCCGTTTTTTTGTTGTCAATTAATTTAAATAATTCAGCATCTTGATATTTCTTCCTGTTTTTCAACGCTGACATGGTAATTAGTGAAAAAATTTGCTTGGCACAATTCTGCCATGGTTCACTAAATAATTACTTGTGTTATCATTCAAACAGTCGAGCATGACAAAAAAAGATTTATTTTGTCATTTTTGTTAGAACTCCATTTAGGTTTAGCATGATTGAAAATGACAAGAAGTTAATGACTTGTTTAATGAATAGCAACGTTAAATTACTCGCAATAGATTGCTCGTTTCATTTTACAGTTTCTGATATTGTTACGACTTCGCGAAAGAACATGCATACGTGTATATGATTTTCCTCTAAAATTGTTGTATGCAATCAAATTTTACTGATGTTTTGTTCTACAATGGTAAATGTTACTTAACGTTTTCGACACGCTTCATGCATTATGCATTCGAAACTGTCAATGATAAAAGTTTCATCGACGGGTGTAAACCTTTTTGCGGTAGTCTCGCAGCATTCCAAATGCTGCCCGCGTTCTCTCCACTCGTCTGTCATTGAATAATTTTTAACGCGTTAACTTCGAAATTTTTATAAATTTATAACCGCCTTCTATCTATTACGCTACAAAATATGGTGTAACCAAGGAGGTTGATAAAACATTGCCAGGTGTTCAATGTTCATAATACAACAATCGTCACGTTGACTCATTGGAAAGATTAATATGTTCGCTCAAACTTGTTCAAAGGATCAAATATCTATCGATCGATGTCGATGCGCTACAGATTATATGTCTTATATGTAATGCATGGCACTCGGTGTTTTATCGAAATGGAGTAATGAAAAGTTTCGTACCTCTGCCTCCGTTGTGTCTATCACACCCATCGTTTCTTCAAACTCTGGTATTTCTCGTACAAATCACGTAAAATAAAAAAAAAAGAAATTCTAACGAAACACTCAAAGAACTTTCACGCGCGAGGAACGTGGTGCTAGAACTGGTTGCATGACAGCCGAAGCTATTCGAGGAATCGCATGGTCCGGAACACTTTTTTTGCGGGAGAGCCAGTAAAAGAATATCGGGAACACGAAATCCAGCATAGATTACTAATCAACGGTGATATCGGTAAAGATGCTGCCGAACAAGAACGACGTTCGCCTCCGTTGGTAGTCGGACCTGCACTGTTGAGTTTGTCACAGCGTGCCTACGATATGTAAGCATTACGATTAATGGCCCGACAAGCTGGCATTGAGGAACATTGGTAGGTAGTGCGCGGGTATCACATATTTGGAACAATGTGAAAGTACCGTCTCGAACTAGGACTAAGCTACTTCGCAACGGTGCGGTACCGCGAACAAATAACATTTATAGTGAAGTTCTACAGAGATACATCAATTTTGATGGAACCTTTGCAACGCAATAGAAAGCATCCGATTTGAACCATACGGTATGTACGTTTCCTCGTGGCCTTACACGATTTTCCTGCACGCACATTATACGTGTGCATATGTATTAGATATTAGATTTCCTACGTATCGGACGATGAATTAACTACATTGTGAAGTGAAACGCTTATTAAAGTTCTACGTTTTGATAAGGTCTAATTAATTGTCGCCCTGGAAAGATAATACGGATGATAGTGGGAAAGGGATTGAGATAATCGGATCGTAATAAATTGAATGTTCAGCACAGAGAGACATGTATCGTTCCATTGTAATTACTAGGACATGCCCGTTGCAAAGTCTTCGAGCCAACAATTGCGAGGGAATTAAGCATTTCGATGGAACAAGAAAAGTGAAATCTGATCTCGATTTTCGCGCAAAGTACCGTGACATTATTTCGCGAAACTGGTCCATCTTGCAGAGGCGTGAATCACGATATCGAACAACAAGTTCGAAAGCCGAATCGTTTTGCATTAAATTCGCAATCCTCGGTGTTAACCGACGTTGCATAGGAGTCTCTTTTTCAATAAAATGCTGAGAAATAACGGAGGAAAATAATCTTTTTATCGGTGAGGAATTTTTTATACCGCCATGTCCTTCGTCGCACGTTCAAAGTTCAATGAAGTCGGTGAAAGTGTTGTGCTTTACCGCTGACCAACCGGGCATAATTTATGCGGAAATTATTGTCAAATTGAAACTTCGTACTTGTCGATTTTATTGGGCAATTGATTTTCCCGTTACCAGTAAAATGGAACGCGATAGTGCACGCGCGTGGATTTCGCAAGGCGAGTTTATAGCTTTGCTAAAATCATTTTTAACTTCCATGTCCGACGTTACACAAGGATACTGGCACTAATTGCGAGTGAAAGCGAGACAAAGATAATCGATCGTCAACGTTACGTACAATTTGATTGTATTAGTTTGATTAATAAAAACGTCATTCCTTTCGTTGTGCTAACATTAGACGTGGATTCTTCCCAATGAAGTCATAAATCCACTTAATGAGATTAGATAGATATACCTATATTCGTTACTAATTTGCACCTACTTCTCTAGGATAATTTATTTGCAAGCATAGTTATTAAATGTTATTTAAGGATAATTCGTCGTAGTATCACGATACTACGTGGAGCAGGAAAAGGATGCTTCGTTTGTTAATGAATTATTTCGTGACTTTGATAAGCAAGAATACTTAATACATATTTACCTTTCCGTCATCCTCCGTGCCACTTTCATTGTCCGGATGATCTGGAAAACACACGAGAGGCGACATTGATAACGATCGTTTTGACACAATTATACGTTTACCCGCGTATCATGATTTTTCATCCGCGGTGAGAACTTAATTATTTACACGCTAGAGAAACTATAAATGTCTATTCGTTTTAGCAAGTACGAATCATTTATTCGCACCTTTCTTCTTATTTTGTAAATGGAGTGTTCTCTGTTAATAGAAATGGCGTAATTCCTTTTCAAATTGTAACCATTCCACAATACAAACGCCTTTAATGTATGCAGGACAATATTTTATTAATGCAAACCGCATTCTCTGACGTTTTTTTATTACGTAAATAGCATTTATCCTTCAACAGGTATCGAATTCAATGAAAGGAGAGGAGGGATCTTCTTCGACGAGATCCGGTCATCCCCGTGTATGTAATTCGCATTACGGCAATCGGGGTTAAAGCTACAGCTATTATTGTCATGAAGCGAGGAACGCCAGTAGAAAGTAATCTCTTATGTCAGACATTAATATGTAAGAAGCGCTTTGGTAATTTGTTACTTATGAATTAGGTCATCGCCCAATCAAACATTCGGCTAAGTCGAGAACAAAACGATTTGACCCGAGTTACCCTGCCAAATATGTATCGAGTTGTGGCCCGTCAATGAACATTCTTTAATAATTCTGGGCAAAGTGTGACAATGTTGTGCGTTTCCCGATAAGTGTAATTAAATACCTACGGTAATCGGTTACTACAGTTTAGTAATTGGACGGATTTAATTCCTGATAAAATTTTGGCAAAAATTTTATCAGAACAGTGTTTACGAATCGTGTCCATAGGATACGAGTCAAAGCACTCGAGTCACTTTTCAATGAGGAGTACGTACACCTGAGTTATCGAAGCTTGAGCAATCGTGACATATTTCTTTTTTTATGAAATAAAATTTCCTCCTCATTCATACTGTTCAATGAATATGACAACGCTGGAACTTCGAAACTAAGATGCTTAAGATTTGTGTGAAGTTTGTTAAATAAAATGTATCCAGGTATTGTAATGATTATAACGATAACGATGATAATGAATTGAAATATTATATAATGCTATATAAGACTAATCTCTGACTTAAAGAAAAGCTCTTTGGAAGATCGAAGAAAAATAGAGATAGAATACCTTGTATTGCGTTGATAGAAGGTTTTCTTTCGCTCATGTTCGCTACGTGTAATTATTGTACTTAAATCGAACCTGTTCGTACAACGTTAAGTCGGACACTGATCTCCTTTTTCAATTGTGTTATCTTCTTATGATTGTCTGTTCTTATCAAACGAAACATGTAAGCCAACAATTAATTCTGGAGACGTTTATCACGTTCGATAGGGTCAAAATTGTTTAAGATAGAAGAACGTCCCGTAGACTACTCGACTACACCGGCAAAAGTTCAACCGGAATTGGTATTCGATCTGTACAAAAGCTGCGATAAATTCTACTTATTGGTAGCAGTGACGTGTATGCGCTATCGAAACTCGTAAATAATCACTTTTCTGTATGATCAAAACAATAAAGATATTCAATAACGTTAATATCACGAAACTGAGTATTCACTAAACTGAGTGAGGAAAGCAAGGATTCCCTGTTTTAATACATTTTAGATGTCCAGCAGACAGGTGTGCTTACGCGTAACGAGTTATTTTATGATTATAATACATACATTTTGCGCATTAAGCGATTATTAATCTTTTCTGCATGTGCGAGGATTTTTATAAAATGACGAATTTTATCAAAAAATTTTATTCGTTGATAAGGATAAAATACCTTCCGATAGTCACGTTTTAAATATCATTAAACGCATGCCGAGCCTGCAAAATCAGAAATTTATTTGTAACAACATTACAACTCATTTTTGTTAATTACAATAATAAATGGAATTTATAAATATGTTGCTTATGATAGGCAAGTTAAAACTCATTATTTCAAGCATGCAACCACAGTTCTTTTATTTATTAATGTTATATAATATACAGGATTTAATCAATCAAGTATTATTTATTCATCTTGGTTTAAAGGTTTGCAGAGTCTGAGTACACTGCAAGTTCAAGTTGACCCCCCAGGTTCCCCACTGCGAAAGAAACAATGAAAGCTTAGTTATAGGGCCGTGCAGGTGGATGTTTCAGCTTTATAATGATTTATCCTATTGATAATCGTGCACTGTAAAATCATCAAATATCAGCCGAATAGAATCACAAAATGCATTTGTGCATTTGCACAAAGTGGCCATTGTCAAATTGTATGCTACTCTTGGAAAGTAACGGTATACTTCTAGAGCTTTCACGGCGAACGCCATCGAACTTGTGATTCTGGATCCACAGTTTCGCAGCAAAGGCTCGTGGCTGCGTACGAGGACGTGTATTGTCTCGAGTTCACATTATGGGGTTCGATGTGGACCGCTTTCAGGGCGAAGTTGACGAGGAACTCGTTTGCCCGATATGCTCCGGAGTCCTGGAGGATCCCGTCCAGGTATTATTTCTGTTTCATTTATTAATAATCGAGTGCACTTAATAAACCAGTTTTCTACGTTTACGTAAAACTAACCTAGCTTTTCTTTAATCGGTCTACCTCTATTGTTATCATTTTTTTATTCCCGGTTGAATAATAATTTTTGACATGTTTATGCGACCGATTGTTTCCGTCTAGTACGTTAAATATTGTCGATTAGTTTGCAAAAATGATTTGTTGTAGTTTTATAATAATTTTGTTGTGTCAATCATTTGATTCTTTATGAGTTTCGTTCTGTTCACTTATACGTAGCCATAATTCTTTCAACGTTGTTTAAAAAGTTATGATAATTATAAACAAATTTTTTTTTTAACAATTGTGTAGGATATTAACGCATATTTGTTATATACATCTATCTGTATAATAATAAGTTTTGTAAAATGTTTAGTTTGGCTTAAAAACTGGTAGGTAAGCAATATGTTGCAGGCACCTGAGTGCGAACATGCCTTTTGTCGTACGTGCATTAATGAATGGATAAATACACAACCTACCTGCCCATTGGATCGCACGCCTATCACGTCCGCCCAACTCAGAACGGTCCCAAGAATTCTTCGGAATCTCCTTGCTCGTCTTTGCATTAGTTGTGATTATATTATTTACGGATGTGAAGTAATAGTCAATCTTGACAGTTTAGTGTCACATTTGGAACAATGTGAATATAATCCCAAGAAACCAATGCCTTGTGAACAAGGATGTGGTCTTGTTATTCCAAAAAATGAAATGAAAGATCACAACTGCGCAAAAGAATTGAGGGACATTATACATTCGCAACAACAGAAACTCGCCGATATGAAACGTGAATTAGGCGATCAGCAGCTTCAAATAAATGTGCACAAGAGGGAAATACATCTTTTAAAAGATTTCGTGAGAGCATTGAGCGTCTTAAATCCTGCTATGCGAACTATTGTTGATCAGATGGAGAGAGACGATGTAGTAAGATGGTCCGCAACACTTCCTAGAGCACGAGTAACTAGATGGGGAGGGATGATTTCCACGCCTGATGAGTTATTACAGGTACGGCCATTTATAAAATTGTATTAATTATTTTCCGACTATCTTGACGTATAATCAAACATAATTTTTTAGACAATGATAAAGAGAACATTATCGGAATATAATTGCCCACCACATATAATCGATGAATTAATGGAAAATTGCCATGAAAGGAAATGGCCACCGGGATTAAATTCCCTTGAAACTAGACAAAATTCTAGGAGGCAATACGATAATTATGTTTGTAAGAGAATCCCTGGCAAGCAGGCAGTCCTGGTTCTTTATTGCGATAATACACATATGCCAGAGGATATGATGGTTGAGCCTGGAATAGTAATGATTTTTGCACATGGCATAGAATAAAATTTTGTTTCGTTATTCTGTGTATGCCAAAATATTTTTATGTTCATTTACTTTGTTGTTTGTTATATTCATCGTAATTCAGTATAAAAAATGTACAGAATATCTTTGTACTTATGTGCAGATATCAGGATATTCAGGTAATGCATCTTGTATGGAGTAATGCAGGATATCTTTTTTAAAGCATTGAAAGGAACAAGCGATATGCCTTTTGTGATAAAGAATTGTACAGACGTAATTGCCACATGCGAAAATCTAATTGAATGTCTGGATCGTTACACTGTGATATACTATTTCATTGAAAAAGTTCCTGAAATTGCTTGATTAATAGTAAGCCATTTTTAGTTGTTTTAAGTCTTTCCATGTACATTTTCATAAATTCAATTCGTTGTTTAACAACATTTGACAAACCAACTATTTATCGACTATTTCAGGAAATTTTTTTAAATATATAGAAGTCTGTAAGTGTTTTATTATAATACTTTAGACAAATAAGACGCAAAAAACATAGAAATTATCAATATAGTAATTGCTACTATTACGATCTAAATGTGTTCTAAAAGATAAGTATCGAATGTCACAATGAAGGATATTTTTTCCTTCCACGTTATTTATATGATTTTCATAAAACTTTCTCGAAAGTGCATAAAGTGAAATAAATATGCGATACAACGATCGTCTGAATAAATTTACGTACACTGATCGAACACGGCCGTTAATACTGTTTGTAATTTACAATATAAGAGTGGCATGTGCGAATTTGGTTTATTCTCCGACGAATAATTTGGAAATATATAATAGTAGTCTATGATAATTAAATTAATAGTATCAAATTTTGTTTAATATCATATTTCGAAACTTGATTTTGAGCAGTACGAATTTCAAGGGAAATTACCAATGATTAGTATATGAAGAGCTGAGGAATATAAGCATACGATCTTTTAGGTGTTGTTAAATAAATATATGATAATGTTCTAGCTTTTCTGTGTTTGCACAGATGCAAGTTAGGTTCTTAAAATGCGTTATGTATCATCGAAATATTAGACAATTTATAATGCAGCTTCGTATTTCACTGCACTGATGCCTGGAAAAATATTTTATATCCTAATTTGAATATTTATACATTAATTACGAGCCATTATTGATTCACGAAATCACGTTTACATGCGAATGCTTGTTTATTTTTATTTACGTGACACTCTTTCGAAGGGCGTAAAAAGCTTATTATTTTAATAAATTTTCTACTAAATATTGTGTATACCTTGAAATAATTTTGTATTAAATTTTGAGTTGCCGTTAAACGTGTAGGAAATTATTTACGCTAGTGCGTGTACTCAGAGATTGTAAACAATTTTATACACAGGTTGATAGTTGTTATAACTATAATAAATCTGATTTTATATATTGTAAATCATTTAATTACACAATTTTTATATAATTTTTTTTTATGTGAGCATGATGGCGCCACGGAATTTTCCAAATCTCTTATCGCAATCGGATGAAGACGTGCAAAGTAAAATTAATTAAATAAATGATATGTAAAATAAACGGACTATTGCATCTGAAACATACTGGAACTTTTTTCTGTTTTTTGAAAGAAGTTCATGAATGCATGCTATAGTTCAAATTAAACAAAAAATACAGTCTGCAAATATTTTTAATTATATTACTTTATTTAATTAGCATCTTAATTTTTCTAAATGTTTTCATGTTTACAAAAAAAAAGTCACAAATTTCATTAACGATACTACGTAACTTATGACTTTCATTATAATATAACATACTTTTCTTTGGTTGCGTATTACAATACCTTCTGAACAACTATCGTTAACATTTCGTTTTGGTTTTATTACAAATTTTCGTAATTTGCCTAATACGAATTATAGTAAAATAGCTTACCCGAGTGTTTAAATAATCATTGATGGACATAGTAAGGATACGTAGTTCTATCTTTCGCCACAAAAAAGCGAAAAGAACGATGTTCAGTCTTTTATGTGTTCGAACGAGATTGTACACTTTTTGAAAATTTATATTAAAAGGCACATTGGGAATGTTCAGCGGTTTTTCTTTTTTTGCTCAAAATCTTAATATATCAACGGCTAGGCCCTGAGATATGGCACTCGATATCTGACGACTACAATTTATATTTCTGGGCAACAATTACCTTACATACTTAAAATACTAAACTATATATTTTAATGAACAAAAGAATGAACTCAACAAAACACCGTGAGTATCTACATGTCATTGTTTCTTGTTTTATCAAAAAAAAATATTCGAAAATAATTGGAAGACCGTTAAAAAGAAAATAAATTGCAATGCTATGTTAATTGAGTTAAGTGCACTTTTAAGTGACGTTCTTGGATACTCTTATATCGTTGGACACACGCCAACCATAACTTGCCCGTAAGCACGTTCGGGACCTATGCTGATGGGTCGCATGTTGATATGAATGTTACCGATGCACCCGACGTACTGTGCTTGCAAAGTACTTCCGCGTAATCTCCTTCCAAGCATCGGGTGACCACCGATAAAGATCGGATGTTTCGACAGAACTCCAGCCACGTTCTTCCCACCGATTCCTGGCGCAGCTGCTTTGTGGTCTACCGACAGGAGCACAGCATTCTTCTGTTTCACGGCTGTGCGAATTAAATGATAAAAAGTTATAGACTTTCCCCGTCTTCCTGTTTGAAATATACATGTAACATCTAGAACACTAGTGGAAAGAATATTACCTCGAATATTGTGCCAGTTACCATCGCACAAAGAATTCGTACTGGTTGGTACAAAAGACGTTTCTATCGAGCCCCTCGCTGTTTTCACGAGGAACTTCACGGTTCCATTGACCATCTCTAGAACCAAGTAATCACGCTTACCATGAACGGAGAGCAAATGCCCGGAGCTTGATCGTGGTTTGATGTCCATTTGGATATCGACGGTTCTGCCGACTGTGAATCTGTCGACTAAAATTTGTAACATGCAATTATAGATCTGTATGTAAACAAGCTAGTAATTCAATGTCGCATAATACGTACCCGCTTTGAACAAGTTGCTACCATTACCCGGGAAGAAGAACAATCCCTGTTCGACTCGATTCGAACATGGGACAACGCCTACTTTATTTATTGGGTCACCAACCGGTTGTCCGTTCACCATAAAGTTTCCTAGACACCCATTGAAGGTGGTATTCATTCCCTGCAAATCAGTAATCAATCAACCATCATCAGACATTGACACAATTACCTTTCTACATAAGGAAAATTGTTAATAGGAATCAGACTTACAATCGTGTTGTGGGCCTTGCTAGACATATCTTGAAGCACTCCACCAACATAGAACGGCGGGCTCACGTTTATAGTTTCCATGGCTCCCTGTGAATTGCCGGAAACTACTGGATCCTCGTCAACAATGAGCTGCCCATAGTTTCCTTGTCTCTTAAATATCACGATATGCCATTGGTCGTCATTTATTTTCTTTTCACTAATTAACAGAGCTGGCCCACTTCCGCAGTCAAACTTATAATGAACCTTGAAGAAACAATATAGCAATCAGCATAATTCTTCGTATCCTGATATTGTTTACGCGCAACAGAAGCATGATTATTTTCGGAATTTGTTCTAACGTTACGACAAACGAGTACACTTGATCATGAGTATTTGTTTCCGGATCAGCTTAAGATTATCTGACACGTGATAAAAGGCAAGTTGATGCCAAATTTCAGTTGAAAGTGCGTCTTACTTTTCCTTCGCTGATGTACACGGCGATTAAATTCTGGTTGACGAGGTCCGACGTGTAGAAAATAATTCCTTCGTCGGCCTCCGTTTTTACGACTATTTGGAAGTCGTAGTCGTCCTTGTACCTGCCATTTAGAGATCTGTACTCTAATCGACTGCTCCTTGCTGTACCTAGAATATAATAAAAATCACGCATTAAAACAGTGCCCATTATTCAAGATCAAATAACGCAAGAATATCATACCGAATCGCCAAATATTTTCCAAGTCAGGATCCGCAGCTGGATAATAAGGTAGTCGACATTGGTCGACGTACAAGGGTGTTGTCTTCTCTGTCGAAGTGGTAGGTTCTGTGGTTGTAGTTAGATCTTCGTGATAGGGACCGCGACCTTCTACGGTAGGTTCTTCCTCGTCGGTATCTTTATCCAGATCAACATCGACCACATCTAATGAAATTTATGAATAAATAAAAGATTAGATTATCTCCACGTATTCAATGTCTATACTATTACACGCAATATTATGCTCACTAATCTGGGTAGATAATTCTATATTATCTTCTGGACTTTCCGTAGGAAGTAGTAGATGCGGGGCATCCGGTTCTGGCTCAGGTAAAGCTGGCAGAGCTGCAAAAATGGACACGTTTATTGTAATAACAATTTTCCGCCCCAACTAGAGACATATTTCGAATGTATTTAAGTAAATCACTTACACGACGAATCTCCGAGCTTGCATTTTCCAAGAAGGGCGTGCGGCCTTTCCGTCGTATTCGCGAAGTTAATGATAATTCCATTCAACGTAGCATCCCCGATACAACCAACCAGTGGCGTCATGGCACCAGTTTGTGGAATACCGAACGACAGCGGTAATCCACCGATATACAAACTACCGTAAGGTATGTTCAATGCCGGTGGTTCCAAGTCGTTGCTGTAATTCTTAGTATCGTCGATGTCGAGCATCAGAGAATCAAACGAGTGCGTAGCCGTGACCACGTGCCACTCATTGTCATTGAACTTGATGCCCGTGGAACTCATTCTTAATTCTTCACCTTGGCTATTGAAGACAAGAATACCATCGATTAAGGACAAGTAGCTGACCATGCCTTTCTCGTGGTCAGTCACGTAGAAGATTAAACCGTCGTTTGCTAAGGTCTTGAACTTCAAGTTCACTTGAAGGGTTCCGTGCACAGAGATGGTGTGCCATCTCACGTAGCCAGGCATGCTCTCCTCGAACGACACCAAGCTGGCGAACTAAACAAAGATACAGGCAAATTAAATTGTATCGCAAATCAGCACAGCGTTTCTTTTAATTCTATATAAAATATTGCATTACCCGCACTGGACATCCCGGAACAACGCCGAACGCTTGAATATTGCGTGTTAAGTCCACAATCGTGTCCAAAATAACTACGTCATCGATGCAACCCTCGAAACCGTCGTTAGTCACCGGATCATAAGGATGTTTGGCATTGGGTGGATATCCTCCAAAGTAGATATTATCCGAAGATACCAAAGTCTTCGTATTTCCTTCCGCCTTACTATTTACTATATCCACACCATCGACCTTTAGAACGCCCATTTTCTCGAACCTAAGGGCCTCCAGATTATGCCAGTTTCCATCGTTATATTTGTTCGAGGATCTCAAGCTGGTTTCACCCTCTCCCAAGTCGTACTGATAAAGCACATGACCCTCTCTCATTTCCAGTGACAGGTACTGCTTCCCTTTGCCCATCAAATAAATCAGCCCGTTGTCCGCGAACGTCTTGAAGTTCATCTTGATACTGAACTTTTTGCTATCCGGCGAAATCTGGAAGTCCCTCTTGCTCAATATCGCGTATCCGTGCTTGTCGAATCTGTAACCGGTGCTTGGCTCGAAGTTGATTAACTTGTCCCTCTCGATCGCTGGCTTCTGATTGTTTTCACCGTCGACGAAATTCCAGAAGGAGACGGGCCTGTCTTCCCCAATCACGAGTTCCTCCATTTCACCCTCGAACGAGGACGCTGTCACCGCACCCTGCATGTTGAAGGACGACGGATAACCACCGACAAACAGCTTCGAGTGCTCTTGATCCACGTTGAATATCGCATAGGAGCCAGGCAACACGTGCCCCTTTTCGTACAGCCGATCTTTGCCTTCACCGATATCTTCTCGAACGGTCAGCTTCACATTCTTACCGGTTCTATCGACGATTATTTGTCGCCACTCATTGTCCGACACGAACTTATTGTTTATGATCTTTTCTGGTCCAGAGCCTAGGTCTATGATCAGCACTGGATAGCCGCTTTCGATCAGCAGGGCCATGAAATCGTGCGTCTTCGAGCGTGGTAGTTTCCCGTTCTCCTCGTTCCCGAGGTACAGGAGGAAACCGTTGGTTGCGTTCGTCGCGAAGTACACAGATACTTTCGTCGATGTGGCCAACAGAGGAAGATTGTCAGGATTCTTCAGCTCGAGAGTGGTGTTTCGATAGAACGTCAAGCCTATCTTGAAACGATTAGCAAGCTCCCTGGCATTTGCGATCTTATTCTTAAGCGACTCTATCTTCGTTTGCAAATCGTTTCCATTAGTATCAATGTTCTTTTTACCCTCGTCCAGGCCGTTCAGCATTTCCGCGATGTTCGGAAGGTATTTGTCGATAATGTCGAGCTGCTTCTTCGCCTGCGATATGTCGCGTACCGATTCCGAAATATCTTTCGACAGCTGTCTCGCTTCCTTCAAGTCCTCCGGAATTTTGTCAACAATGCCGTTCGTGTTGTTCACAGATTCCTTCACGTTCTTCTCCACCTCGGCGACTTGGTCTATAGCCTGCCTGGCCGCGTTCGAGGATGGCGATTGCATGGTAGAAAGAATTCTATCGATGTTGTCCAACAGTTCTCTGTTGTACTTATTCTGCGCGGAAATGAAACCGATACCCGATTGCGCATTGCCCAAGTTCTCTTCAGGTTTGCCCTTCGTTTTCGACAAGGTATTCTTGGCCGACTCTAACAGCTGCAAAGATGCATTTCGCCAGTCAAATAATCTTTGCTCGATTCCGCCCGACAAATTGGTGGCATTGTTAGCCGCGTCAATGGCATCCGCCGCGATCTCGCGAGCAGCCTCGATGGCTGTCCCAATATTCCTATAAGCAGAGACAGCTTTCACAGCATCGGTGTTCCTGGTGTCAGTCAGAAGGCCATCTAAATCCAAGGACCGGTTGTGAAGACGCTCGGCGTGGTCGTTGGCATTTTGAACAGGGGCCAGCAGATCCACCAGCAACTGGTCGTTTTGCATGATCGTTTTGTTCAATACATTCGTAGAACTGTCTATCTCGTTGTACCTCAAGATATCTACGTTGCGTTCGGCACCCTCCAAATATAGACTGGCGTTTCTGTACAACTCCTCCCCGGCTAGCAGGTCTTCCTTCACCTCGGCCGTCGCGTTTTTCACTACATCGAAGTTTCCAGTTTCGGCTGCGATCCTGTTCTCCTGATTCAATCGGTCGACGAGGCTCGCCGCTTCCTGCGCCTTCCATGTGATCTCGAGGAGATCGTCCATCTTGTCGGACACGTTCTTGATCTTGCCGCTCAAATCATCCGCGATACCGGACAGATTACTGACCGGCACGTTGTAGTCTAACATTTCCGACACCAGAATGTTGGCCTGGTCCGCTTGGTCCGTCGCACGGTCGCGGAAATTAACGAACGATACTTCCTGAATCCTCTTCAGGATGCCCGCGGCTTCTTTCAATGCGCTGTCCACTTTGGCGCCCGTGCCCAGCTCGATGTTCGAGGCCAAGGACTCTATTTCGGAGACGGTCATTCTAACCAGATCTATCTCCCTGATCACGTCCGCTTCCAAGAAATTCATGTCCTTCAATGTGCCTTCGGCAGCCACCTTCCACTTCACGCTGTCCTCCGCGCTGTAATCGATCTCGCGTTTGTAATTAGACACCTCAGAATCCAGCCTCTTCACTTCCAACTGCAGTGGCAAGAAGTTCACTCTGCTGGGATCGAGGAGCTTCACTTCTGGATAGAGATCGTTCACTGTGTCGTTAATGAACTTCAATCGTTGATTGGTAAAATAGCTCTCCGCTACCGTGCTGAAACCTCTAAAAACGGGGTCCAACATGTCTGATAACTCATCCGTGACGTCCAGCAGGTCTCCAGTGCAAGAGTCGCAACTGAAGCAACCTTGCCCAGGGATCAATACGTGTCTGTAGGGACAGTGATCACATTTCTCCCCAATTACACCTGGCAGACAGCTGCACTGCCCCGTGGTCGTATTGCAAGACACTCCAACGGAGTATCCGATGTTACACTCGCAAGAGGTGCATCCTTCCGGTCCGTAGTTCCAGTTTCCGGCAATGCACTGGTCGCATTTTCGCCCAGTGACCCCGGGTTTGCATTTGCACTGGCCCGTTACTTCGTCGCACTGGCTGCTTTCCGAAGCGATTCCACAATCGCAAGACCTGCAGCCGTCGCAAGTCTCGTATCCGTAATGGTCGTCGGCGCAGCGGTCGCAGCGTTCTCCAACCACGTTCTCGCGACAGAAACACTGCCCCGTGGAACTGTCGCACCGCTCCATTCCGCACTCCTCGCAGTTGCAGTTGCGACAATCTTTCTTTTCGATCGCGTCGCCGTAGAAACCGGGCTTGCAAAGATTGCAGGCTTCCCCGTAGGTGTTGTTCAAGCACCGCAAACACTCCCCGGATCTGGAGTCGCAGGCGCCTACCTGGTTCGTGTCGATGTTACCGGAGCACTCGCAAGGTTTACAGTAGTCGCCGATCGCCTCAGGGTTCCCGTAGTAACCGGCGGCGCAGACCTCGCAGCGCGCGCTGTAATAACCGGGCAGACAGTCGCAGCTTATTTTGTTACCTTCCTCGTTCACCTCGCAGCCAGTGGCGAAATTGTTGGACGCGATCGGCAACGGGCAGGCACAGATGAGGCAGCCGGTAGGAGAACCCGCGGTCGCGTTTCCGTAGTAACCTTGCTCGCAGAATTCGCAGTGGTCCCCTGTTGTGCCATCCTTGCAGTCCTGTGGCAAAAAAAAGCATTGTAGTGCAAGTTTATAAATAACAGGCGCAGCGATTAAATGTATACATATGTCGTATTTAGTATGGTACCAAGCATATTCCAGTTTCAACGTCGCAAGTCTCGGCGTGATTATTGCACTCGCAGCTAACGCAGTAGCCACCATGTGGTCCGGACTGTACCCTGTAGTATCCTGGTGCACACTCCTCGCACGATAGTCCCTGATAATTAGGCGGGCATTGGCATTGCTCAACGCTGCTGGCTGGAACGTTGTACTGGGCCGAATACGTTTCCGTAGCTACGTCCAACGTCACGTAGGACAGAGAGGCAGCTATGCTGGGGTTCCAGTAGGTAGCTCGAATGAATATTCCTCGAAGGTTCTCGAGAACCACCATCAGCTGCTCCCTAGTGGCGCCGAGGCGATTCGTGGTTAAGAAATTGGTCTCCGTTAACTCTAGGGACGCTTGGAAGTTTGTGAACGACGGCGGCTGCTCGTCAGAAAAGTGTAGAAGCGTCGTGTCGGCACCTTGGAGAATCACGTCAGCCGCGCTAACGGCATTGCCAAATGGCCCGGTGCTGTAATGCACGGTGTAATTCAAGAAGCCTCCGTACGAAGACAACTTTTCGCCCAGGTACGCCTCCGGCGCAGAGAAGTAGATAACCTTCTCGAATGTGTCGTTGGTGGTCAGACCGATTGCAATGCTCGTGGAATTGAATTCGTGAGGGATCGTCACTAAGAAGCTCATGTTCCCGATTTTTTCGTGGGGCAAGGCGAGCTCCCACTCGGTCATGTCAGAAACGTAAGTCCTGTACAAATTCGCGGACACGCATCTAGTGGTCTTGCCGAAGCAGAAGCACTTGGTACAGCCCTCCTCGTTATTTTCCTGGATGTTGAACGTGCCTTCTTTGCACACGTCGCAGGCCAATCCCTGAACGTTGTTCTTGCAGAAACATTCGGCCGTGTATTGATCGCAAATGTCCATGGTAGTTCCCCTGGTGTCGCAGTCACACTTTTCGCAATGCGGGAACTGAGAGTATCCCGGCTCGCACTTGTCGCACTGTCTGCCCACAACGTTGTCCTTGCACCTACAGCTGCCGTTCATGAGGTCGCATTGCAGGTCGCCATCCATGACACCGAGAGGAGAGCAATTGCATTCCTCGCAACCGATGATTGGATGGAATCCATAGGTACCTACCTCGCATTGATCGCACCGTTCACCTGTGACCCTTGATGGGCAATGGCAGGCACCAGTTTCCGGTTCACAGAGAGCTGTACTGGGGCAACTGCAGGGCCTACAGTTGGGGAAACCGTAGAATCCTGTCTTACAAATCTCGCAGCGCCTTCCAATTATATTAGGTTTGCACGGACACTGTCCGCCGAATTTCTCGCACTCGAAGCTTATCGTTCCGTCAATGTCGCAGTTGCAAGGCAAGGCACGGTTGTTGTAATTGGCCGTCAGGGAGAAGATTGAATCGCGACAAAAACCTTCCTCCGCGTTGTCGATGTAAAAATGATTGTAGCCGCACTTTTTGATGAACTCTTTCGTTTGATCGAATTGGATCTTCTTCAGAATCTTCTCGTTGTACTGTTCCGTTGGTATTACGAGGATATAATCCAGCCAGATACTGTTGTTGGCGTTCTCCTTAAAGGTGATGACGAAGTTCTCGATCAGTTGGAATCTGATATTGCCATCGAGTTGTTTCACAACCATGCGGCATCCACTGTTACTTGGGCAATGGGGAACCGACATCTTTGCCTCGTAGAATTTACCATTCTGCACCAGCACGTCGAGCTCGTATTCTGGGTAGTCAGGTTGATAGTATTGCACTACGAAGGTGTAGTCCCCAGGCTGTGGAACCTTGGCGTGGATATCAATCATTGTATTTTTATCGTCCAGGTAAACTAACTTGGTAGTGTTGTCATAGATACCAAAAGGCATGCTCTCAGATTCAGCAATGCTGCTTTCGAAATCGATTTTCTTGGCATCTGCTGCTCCCGGGAATTGCCCTTTCACGCATACCCCGTCCTTCCTAACGCATATCGATTTTGGTTTCACGTAATCCAAGGACCACTGATAGAAGGGAATAGCGACGACAGAGTCTATGGCGACGTTCGATGTTGGTTCTCCAGTTAGGATCAAACTGATATAATTCGAAGGGAAGTTCATTACAGCCACTTTGCCATAGGTATCGGTCACGACCTGTCTGCAAATGCTGGTGTACTTGCAAGGATATAGGGTAGCTTTTCCTTTGCCAACGGTGTTGGCCTCTATGAGGAGCGTAGACGTAGTGTTCTCGTCCTTAGGTGTCACGTAAGTAACCAAAAGAACGTGCGGGCCAGGCTTCGAGATTCTTAAGTCGAAGTGAATCTCTTCCTGCCTCTCATTAATCAAAGGAACTTCGTCCCGGCTGATCTCGCCTAAAACGTCCCTCTCCGTGAAATACTCGGTCAGAGGGATTCTGATATTGTTTTCGTTCAAAAATCCACCAGCTCCATGAACAGAGTCAAACTTCGTCAAATTGGGATAACCGTAGTGCCTACAGAGTCCTTCATAGCCAACCTCGCATGGAATATTTACGTCTTGAGTTAGAATGGTCGCCTCGTAATATTCTGATGGAAGTAACACGAAGTAGTCGAGGAACAGACCCTTTTTGGTAGAAATACTGATAAACCAATATCCTGGATTCATCACCATAGGCGAAGGCAGATTTCCGTGTGGCCCTGCTACAGTCACGAACGATGGTTTCACAGTGGGTTTGAAGTTCACTTTAAATTGTTGCTCCACCTCTAATGGATTTTCGGGAGTAATTTTAATTGTTCCAAGGATGGGTTCATTGTTTGGATTCACATATTTTAGGACCATTCGATAGAGAGACGATTTCTGAATATAAACGTTTAGAATAATTTCATCTTGAAGGGCAGAGAATACCGCGTATCCCTTCCAGCTGTATCCTGGGAAGTGAGTTTCAGTGAAACCATAACGAACGGGACTATTGCTTGGCGTTCTTCCATCTTCTGCTTCGTATTGGAATTGATGCAGGGTTGGGAAATAGTGCGCTTTCAGGGGTTCCTTGCAAGTCAGACCGGTGACGCGTGGCTGACACTGACATTGTCCTGTTTGTCTGTCGCAGACTGAATTCACAGAACCACCGATGTCGCAGGCGCAGTCTGTATGAAAAAAATGAACGATTTTTAGCCATTGTCGCAAATTTTGTCAGTGCCGCTTAATATACGAACTGCGTACCTGTGCAGCCGAAGAAATTGCTCTCTTGAAGATTGTATGTTCCGTCCACGCACTGATTACAGCTTCTCTCTGTTACTCCAGGCTTGCAAATACATTGGCCAGTCTTTGCGTCACACTCGCCGATATTTCCGATGACCCCCGGTATATTACACTGGCATTCTTAAAGGAAAACCGCAAAATAATCGGATGGTTACTTATTGTATTATGTTCCCTGTTGTATTCTGAAAATGCAGCTATTCCATTCACCTTCGCAACCCTGTGGAGTGTAAGGCTGCAAATTCCAATAGAGCGGCTTACACTGGTTGCATATTCTTCCTTCGACACGGTCCTTGCATTGACAAAGTTCACCGGCTGGCAGGGAGCCGCATCCTTGGAAGGTCTCGACGACACCTGCTGGGTCACAGTTGCATCCCTCGCAAGTCGGGAAATTGTAAAAGCCTTCTTTGCACTGGTTACACCTGGCACCGTCGAAATTCTCCCGGCACTGGCATTCACCCTCTGCGTCGCAGGACGCGCCGATTGAACCGTGGCTGTCGCAGTTGCAGGCTAAACGATTGGGATACAATTAATTTTGAAATCTTTGTTTTCTATACCATAACAATAAAATCGCAATTAAACACTCGCAAATAGAAGTGTCGCGTACCTATACATTCTGGGTACATGTAATATCCTGGACTACACTGATAGCATGTCCTTCCAGCAAAATTAGCCAGGCAAGAGCATTTTCCTGTGACGTCGCAGCTGACAGAAGATGATCCTACCGCGCTACAATCGCAAGGCCTGCAATTCGGGTATCCATAGTATCCGCTAATGCACTGATCGCATCTGGGACCGCCGTGTCCCTCTTTACACAAACAAACCCCGCTCGATTTGTCGCAAACTGCGGGCTCCGTACCACGTGCGTCACAGTTACAGACTGCAAGAAACGTGTTATCAATCATCAGTTTGTATGCATGTATAAATCTCCTTTACTGAATATTTTGGTATTCTTACATGTACATTCAGGATAATTGTAGAAACCGTCCTCGCAAATGTCGCAAGTCCTTCCACCATAGTTGTTCTTGCAGGTACAATTGCCGGAAATAACATCGCAAACGTCGTCGAGAGAACCCAGAGGGTTGCATTCGCAAGCTATTATAATTGTTAAAGAAAAGTCGCGTTGTAGTACTCTTCAAGTATTGGCCAACTATTTAACCATTTTTATCCGTATAATTGTTGCTTACGTAAACATTCAGGGAAATTGTAATAGCCCTCGGCGCAGAGATCGCAATAGTGACCGGCGTAGTTCGGTTTGCACGGGCAGGATCCATCGATCGCCTCGCAGTGATCTCCGCTCGTTCCATTGCGATGGCATTGACAAGGGACGCAGTTTGGATATCCGTAATACCCAAAGCTACAACTGTCGCAATCAGGTGCGGTGTATTCTTTTCTGCACTCGCATTTTCCAGTGGCATCCGCGCAATTGCCGGTGGAATAAAATACGTCGCACTGGCACGCTATTAAGAAAGGAAAAAAAAGAACGGTGCGAAAGGTAATTCTAGGAAAAAAGTGTAAAATCTCTGATGCCAATGGAGGGTCGACTTACGTTGGCAAACGTCGGTCGCGTTAAGAGGTTTGTCTCGTGGTCTGTAAAATTTCGGTTTGCAACGATTGCAGTTGATTCCCTCGGTGTTGTCCCGGCAATTCTGACACACACCGCCGCCCTCGTAATTACCGTGGATGTCCAAGGACAAGTGCTTCTCGTCCACTTCCGCTTTGTACAGGCACTCGTCCGAGTGACCGAAACAGTTGCAAGCTGGAGAAAAGAAGAGTTCCGAATTTTGTACGATGCCATATAGCTTTCAACTATAAAGAAATTAGAGACATAATTATCGATTCATACGCTCGCAAATGAATTTTTGAGACAATGTGGACTGCCGCCACTTCTTCTGCTCGAACCCTTTGCAACAAGTAGCGCACTGCGGTCCGCAAGTATAGTGTTGACATCTGCAAACGAGTTTCTTCGGCATCTTTGGATCCAATATGTCGCAAGTATCGGCGTGACCATTGCACATGCATCGACCGCCGATGCTGATATCTTTGATGGAGTAAAAGTACTGAAATACGATGACTTAGATTAGTGCCTCAAGTTTCACTTAAAAAAAACTCTATAAATTTCTGGGACACTTACTCTTCTAGTCACAGTGGGATCCTCGGCTACCAGGGACATCAAGTGTCCCAGCAGATTCTTCGTTCTCAAGAAACGGAAACGAACGTTCGTTGCTCGGGTCCATTCTTGCAGGAGAGTGGAATTGAAATAATGTTTGGCCGATGGACGATTGTTCAGGATCGAAATGGGTATTTCACCACCCTCCAGTGGCACAATTTGTGAATACTCTGTTGTACAGATAACACTGTCGTCTCTAGTGATGGGCTTGTAACTGTCCACGCCGAAGTACGTTAAACAGTCGTTGGTTGTGTCGGAGAAGTATTGCCACGGGGACCATGTTTTCCCGTAATCTTTCGACTTTTCGAGCACCCAGAGTCCAGGTCTTGGTGAATTGGCCATTCTTACGTAGACGTACGCTACGTGAAATTCCTACGAAAAATATTTCTCTGTTTCCGTTTGCCAATTCGCCCGGCCATATTTTTCTAGCATGCACGATGAATTTTCTAATGTGTAATATGATGTCTTGCTTGACGGGAAGGAATGATAAATGGCAGGAGGAATTTTGAGCAGAATGCTTGTTCACGCAGTGGTAGTCGGTATGCTCAAGTTCGGTGCATGGGACTTGTTTTCACGCCATGGAGCCAGAATATGGGAGCATAAGACAAAAAAGCATGAACTGTGAAACACATGTGTCGGTCGGGGGCTTTCGAAACATTAAGATCACTCCATGCTCCGAAATTCCCGCACACGTGGTCGGGGGAATGCACGAGGGTAAGAGCACGTTAACGCAGCGTAAATAAGGCCTTCTGAGAAACTGTTTAGCGAAAAGACAATAACCTCGGGGTTGCAAGTAGGACGTGAACTCGCACTTCAACGTCGACTGGCCACTCCGAATAGTTTATCATTCGAGCATCATACAACTTTCGTTTTAATACTTTTCATTGCATTAATATTTTTTGTTTTCCCGTTTCATTCATTGGGAAATCGATTTAATGAACGAGAAGAATATCTATATATTGTACCATTTACCCCGCTCCCTAAAACCCGTGTTTTCTATTGTCCTCCGGAAGTGATGCGAAGATAATTCTTTCCCGCTTTGCAGGAAAACGCCTACTGCGTGATAAAGCAATTTGTGACAGATAAAATACTTATTCCACAGGCTCATTATTTCCTGCTGCTTTCAATTCTCTCCCTTCCATCACTGTTTTTATTTTTATTCCCTTCTTTTACTTCGTCGAATAGAAGTGGTATAATAAAATAACTGATCGATTCTGTCGCTTTTAATCGTGGAGTTGGCGTTAAGTATAATTTTGATGAAAAAAAAAAATATTGGCAAGCAGTTCGTAAATTTTTGGGGCTTACTTGTCCAAGGTTGATCGTCAGATTCACTTCGTTGTACTTCATCCCTCTGGAGAGTGGCGGCGATTGCCACCAGGTTTCCATACCGTCGACCGCATATTCCGGTGGATGCCACTTTTCCGGGTTGTCCACATCACAGTAATCGCATACCTGCGTGCACGTATCGGCGACGTATTATATTTCACCCTTTCAAACATCTCAAGTAAATTCAAGTGCAGCAGAATAAGTGCTGCGAACGGAAAGATCTTGTCCCAAGTAGAGAGACATCAATGCTTGAAACAAGTTTTTGTCGTTAATTTTGTAATCGTAATTGACGCTTCAATCGAAGTCTATTATTAATTCCTCGAACGTCAGCTGCTTGTACATATCGATATCCAGTTCAATGAACCGATTATCTCCAGAATCTATGGAATAAACGGAAACAGACCGGAAACAGACATCACCAATTCTGTTCCACCGAAATTTCCAATGCAGCTATCGTAGAAAATGTAAACGATATGGTGCGTCTTTTTACGAAGGTTCCTGGAGAACGGGTCGTTTTTTTCTCTTTCAACAATCTTTGTGGGACACCCGTGCCAGTTCGACTCGTTGGGAATTTGAGAAGACGAGATGGTCAAGTGTTATCGAGAGGTCACCCTTATCACGGACCGCTTATCGGCCCTCTCACTTCTAATCTACATGGCATTTTCTTTCGCCCGCATAAATAGATATACACGTAACGTTTTAAATCCGGGTGACCATTGACTATTTCCGAAACCCCGGATTTACGAATCTTCTTACAACATCAACCACATCGTATATGCATAGCGGGGGATACGATTAACTGTTGCATTGAAAACGAACGACATTTAGCTTCGTAAGAAACATACATGCTGCACTTATTAAAATATCACAAAACCGTGTCAAGTGTTACACAACTACGAGATCGGTCATCTAATTTATTATTTCCTGTTTGATTAAGGGAACCCAGTTTTTACGATACGCTACGGAGAAACGCAAAACGATTAACAGTAATGAGATTGATGTCCCCGAAACGTTCACTTTCATTACTATTCAAACATTAGTGACTCGATGGGGCACTTAAATTGAATCACCAGCGAAACAAAGCAGCAAATTGGTGTAATGATAAGTGCAATAAATAATTTCTCTTCTACTGCAATCTTTAATAAAAAAGGGAGCTTGAAATATCTCCCACGATGGACACGCAAAAGTTCTTTGTACTGCTTTATCGTTACGATTGCTCTCGTATCAATGTCCGGGGGTAATTCTCAATGACGAGGATTATGATTATCCTCTTGGATTATCACAAGGTATTTGCATCTAGCATTACGCGCATCCCAAGAAACTTTAGCCTTCTTAGAAACAAATGAATTTCGATAAAAATATATTCATTCGAACATTTGTGCAACTTGTTACGATATATTAAAATTGAGTTCGGAAATTCGAAATTCTTCTATGCGTATGTATATACATATAATTCTGTAAGATAACAGCTGTGCAGCAGATTCTTCTAAGTTTATTTATGTAATCGCCGCAAACATTGTAAGTGTACTTCAAAAATAAAATAATTGGATTATATTAACCACATGGCTCAGGTCCGGTTGTAATTACATCCTCTCTTCTCAGTTGAATAATGAAAGGCGTTATTTTACGTATGATTTCATTCACGCTTCTTCGTATAAACGATTTGTACGATCTTCCCTTATCGCTGGAACTAACAGTGACGTATCGGAACATGTACCGTAACGTCTTTTAAGGCGACGTGGAACCGAAAAAGTTTCACGAAATGTATTAAGAATTAATGTAAATTTTTTGCATTATAAATTGTGATTGTTTGAGGGGTGAATTAAACTATTACATTATTATTGGGTGTTTACATTGGTCTCCCGAACTGTTAGGAAAAAACGAAGGAAAGGAAGTATGTACATACATACATAGTTGAGTAAGCGATCGGTTGTCTGAAGACTGATAAACTCTTGGACTCAAAGGACTAAATATAGATAAAAATTGGTTCGAGACCACGACACAGACTATTGGAAATGCTTTGGAGTAACCGACGCCCGTACTCAGAACACATTAAATAACACTCTCAATGAAAACTGAACGATACCAAATAAATATTTGCGACAGACTTCTAAACAAAAATGAGACCAGCACAAATTCCCCAACAATATCTCTTTTATTCATTGTACGATAAAGCAACGAAACGATCGCGGAGCTTGATGACTACGAAACTCTTTAGAATTCCCATACATACTTCGCCCTCCCCGTCGCCTTACCCGTTGCAATCTTCCGTTCGCAACAAATGCTCCAATAATTTCAACAAAACGGAATGAAAAGCGTGCATAAAATAACAAACGACGGACAATCCGAATTCTTTCTCCTTTCTCCACAAAGTTATACCGACCTGGCCCTGTATCAGATTAATGTCCTCATGTTGATCGGCATTCGCGCCGACGAGCCTACAGTAGAGTTCCGCGCCGGGGGTGTCGACACCACACGTGGCTGACGCGATGATCTCCTTTCCCTCGGCCAAATTGAAATAAGGCGGCGTCAGGATCTCGTTCCTCGCTTGATGGACCAGCAAGCCGAGCAACGAAATCACCAGCAACCACCTCGCCATCCTGACAGTGGACAGATCGAGCCTGCCACCGTCGTCACCTCTGATGGTTCGTCCTTTTTTGCGCAGCGTGTCCTCTACGAAACTATCACGACCCGTTTATTCCCTCTTCCTCTTGTTTTTTTTTTACTATCCTTCTCTTTCGTCCTCAAACCCTCCCTCGCGTTCGTTCTCTCCTCGGGAGAATGCGGCGAGAGAGACGCGAAGATGCTGATGATGCCTGAACGGCTTCTCGGTATAGACTGACAGGCCGGAGGTCATCGAGGACCGGCAGTCGAGTAGTAGAGGGGCAGTGGGGGTGGTGAGTCTAGAAGGATGGTCCACACACTTTGAAACCATATGCTATTCCGTACCCCTACACACGTGCACGCTGGTTCTGTTCTACAGTACAGACCATTGTCTACTCTCTCTTTCTCTTTCACTCTCTCTTTCATTCTCTTGTTCTCTCTCGATTCTCGAACCATCTCAGTCATCATCCTTCTTCTATTCGCGAGCAAATGGAACGACGCTGATTATTCAGGAAGAGGAACGGTAGCGGTTTTGGGACGCAGAATCCATCGTGAACCGGGATATAATAAACGATTCAATAGATCGAAACCGCGTGGCCGTAATCGCTTATGTCTCGGTGTGCAGCCTCAGCAAGCGATTAAAGATTTCTGTTCCAGGAATTACATTCGAATAATCTTGCGTGGAGATACCAGCCGCGGGAAAAGAAATGATGCACGATCGAGGGGGAAGCTGTGAATGAAATTACATACATATGTATTTAGTTTTCGACGTGCATCTGATCAGTCAATAAAACTTTTTATTTATTGAGCATTTCGTTACGATATAATGTCATGTTGTTCGCGAACAACGCTCTCAGAGTTTGTGTATAGCTTAACGAGTGAGGAGATTCAAAGTTTTTATGGCTTATTGCACGATTGCAACGTTCTTCGCCGTGAGTACACTGGACGCAACAAAATCCTACGGCGCATTCTTTGGCTAGATTAATCTGGCGGCAATCCTGTATCCATTTTCGAGCATCTTAATCTTTCTTTACACGTAGTGATCTATAATAAATAGCGGAAAACATGATACTGGAGCTTAATATCACAGAGAGAGTAAAGTTTCCTAGTAGTAGCATGTCTGCTGAATCCATCCATATAGTAAATACACGCGCTGAAAATGAAAATGTGCGTTGTTTATTTAAGACTCTTGGCCTCGATCGAAATAAAATTCTGTAGTATTGTCTGGTTCCTTTGCTTTTTTTTATCAATTACTTACTTAGATTCGTGAACGAAGAGATGAACCAAGTAATTGGCGACACCGTGTCTGCATTTTTCGCTCGAAAAATTGCCATCAATTGAACTATTTTACTCGAGAGGGAAATGGGGGTGCACAGTGGCTATAAATTACAGAGAAATAAAAGAATTATTTTAAAATTGAGAGCTACAGCTTTTCTTAATTATTCGTAACACTAAGTAAATAACATACCGCTAAAATCGTAAGGACGGTTTTTGGAATGATTTGCATTGCAAACGAAGTACTTATTGCAAAATATAATAGTGAAACTAGAATTGAGAATGTATTTATTTTATTCAAGTACTTCAGGACTAGATAAATTAGAATGTACTCCTGCACCAGAATTACAGGGTACTCCAAATAAGAGAGCAGTGAATAACCATTGGTGAAATTGTAGCTGGTCATAACTGTATAGCTGTGAAAAGCAAAAAATGTATAAATTATTAATGAATTTATGTACATAAATTTAAATCTGTATGATTAATATCTTACCTTGTTAATTCCAACAGAAGACCCACGAGTGATATTTGATCTGCTGATTTGGCAGTCAATAAATTCAATATTTGTGGAATTTTTAATATGAAACACATGCCTATTGTTATGAGGCTCAACAAATCTGCCAATTGTTGAAGCATCTTTCAAACTTTCTACCTGATTATTGGCACCTGCAATTATATCGACACTTGAATCGTGTTTATCAAATTTTTCATTCATTGTGATGAATTATAATTTAAAATTTGTACAGCAAATTATTATAAACAATAAATTTATTTTGCACATGTTAATTGTATTTATAAAAAGTGCATTACGTTTCTAGATACATAATACGATAATAATAATTTAATTGTAATTAAATTTTGTAACCTGTTTTTAATAATAATCTTCATTTACACTTTGTGTGGGAAGTGTCACATTCACTGATAGTGACGGTCGGACAAGTGCATGGATGTGTATATCTTACATTCACGTTGATAATCTTCCACGTACACCTGTGACATTCTTAGCAATCTTTCACACTTGCGTAATCATAAATGCAGAAAATGTATATAAATAAATAATAAATTAGAATACATAACTAACAGCCGAAAATACTTGTGCTCAACTCGGCAGCACCATCGTCGCCGTGTTTATCTGAAACGGTGAATTTTTACCTAGAAACTTTTCAAGCTGCTTCATGTTTGGTAACTTTAAAGAGATTATGAAAAGAACAACAGTGAAATGTAAAGGAACAATAATTTAGCAAGCAATGCCCAATAAGTATAATAAAAATATCTGTATGAGCATTACAATAAATCATGCTGCGTGTTTAATATATTTACATTTGCGTGTAGAATGCCCATTTTCGAAATTATGCTTCTCGGTCCTTGTTAATTATAAAGAACTAAAAACATTTATACGTTTTTACGCATTAACGTGCACAAATGATTCAATTATCTTTCGCATTGGCAAATCAAATTTCGTTCGTCTATGTTGGTCATTTGAAAATGAATGATTAACTGCATGCATAAATCCCATTTCGAATTGTGCGACCGCATTGGTAGCTGCAAATCCTCCTTTTGTGAAATGCATCGTCGATCCCGGAAAGTACTCGAATAGAACTCTTCCTCGGCATGACAGACGGAATGTGGGAACGGAACTGACATGGAGTAAACTGTAACGTGAGGGTCTCGCGTTTGTCTTTTAAATATTGATTTGTCTCTGTCGAATGAACCTTATGTGACAACGATGAACGTTTTTCTGACATTTTGCTTCTCTGTCGAATGTTACGTGAACACGATCGCGTCGCGAGTAACCTAGCATAAGTACGTAAATGCACTTTTAACTTTCGAAACGTCAAACGTAGTCCACTACTATCTACGACGCAAACATCAACCTTGCCGGGATGTTAAAGTGTTCACTTTACGGCATGTATCTTCGTAAGGATATCTCGAATATTTCGCACAATAAACATCCGAAAGATGAATCGTACCAAGGGATATACCAATTCTTGCCCGTGTTATGCCAACGTGGGTATAAATTTCTTTTTACAGCGATATTAAGACATATTGTTTTTTCATGCCAGGTATCTTTTGACAGTGCCAAATACTTTCCGTGAGATTATCTTTCTTTCTTAATCGTTTTTAGTTCGTATAGACTTTTTGTGATTTTCCGTACCGGTACGAGTTCCATGCACTTTCTAACCGTAGGTTAAGTAATGGAGGGTCATGGAGTACAAAATGTGTTCTTATTGTAAGGAAGGCCTTTTCGATATTTTATGTAAATAATTTCATCGGATTGATTGACTTTACGAAGTACAAACGATCATTTAATTTCGAAAGCGAATGAAATACTATATGTTTGATTCTATTGTGAAGAATGTTGGCCTAGACTATACTCTGACATCAATATCTTTTCAATGCACTTTCAGCTTCTCATTCGTAATGGACCGTATGAAAAGTACAGGAACGTATGTAATCATGAAGATCACAAGACATTCGCGTATTGCCCGTAATTGCACTTTACAGGTAAGGAGATTCCTTTGATTTAGCAGTTAATATTTTACAATTTAACATGTTCGCTACTACACAGCAGAGAAGAAATTATAACCACAGACCATGTTTTGGACGGATGAGTGTGGCACTGCGCTCTCACATGTACGCGACGTTGGGAGCGAATGTGTTAATATGCTTTAAAAGAGAAATGATGCAATGCTGTTTTGTTCAACGAGTTATACTATATTATTATTGTAGGGGACAATGTGGAATTTCCAAAAATTTTGGCTATTATAAACTGGTTAGCAAGCAAATAGATTAAAAGTATTGAGATGGACTCTCCACCGTCATGTTCACTAAGCGCTACTGGACCTCTCAGTGATCTTGGTAGCAGTGGAATTGGAGGGTCCATTTCTAGCGATTCGGTTCGTGCGCATCTTGCAATCGAGGTATCATTTATTGTATTATAGAACTAACATCCCCAAAATTTTCTACTTCCCATTCACAGTATATAGAAGTCCTCAAAAATTAAGCGAATCTATTTTTTTTAGATGCAAGAAAGCGATATCGAAAGTAAATCTTTGTCGCAAGATTCTTTTGATTATTCGGATGGTATGTGTGGTGAAAATTTTAATACATTGAAAAAAGGACCAGGATGGGCCGATGCCGATGGAAAACTAGAAGTTGAAGTGGTTGATGTAGCTATTAAACCTCCACCAGAGTTCCAAGATAGTCCTTCTCCTCCTAACTCTGAATCTTCGTCTGCACCCATTCTTAGCTATGCACGATTAATGAGACAGAAAGTTCCGCAATTAATAGATGATTATGCTGAAAATTTAGTACAGTCAATGATTGAAGAAGCATTAATATTGTCTTGTAGAATATCATGGCCAGAAGGAAGAATAGCACCTACAACAAATCATGCGACGGTGGTAATGCGTAACATATACAATCCAAAACGTCTTTGGGCAACAGATTTATTGACACCGTCGTCGTGCCAAGGGGCTACCACTCTGATTACACCATATAACACATTGAATCGTCCAAATTCACGATGTTCTCTAGCCTCTTCTCGTTTGTCCAGTTCTCATAACTCAATAAATACCTCAGGACTGAGTCATAAAGTGGACGATAGCAGTTTCATCACGTCTGCTATGTCGCACGATGTTTTAACGACAAGTGAGATCAGTGATATGTACAATGTACCCTTCGATTCAGACATTTATACTGTACCAATAGATGTAGTTAGACCTTTGCACGATCTTAGAACACCGCAAAGGCCTAAACGTCATAGACATCATCGTAAGAGAAGAAGAAATGTATCTGCAAGTTCTCAGAGCGAATTAGAAGCCCATATTCAACAGGCAAGGCATTACTGCGGGAAACCTCGTGCTATTACCCATGTTATTAAATCGCAAAGACTATTATCCGATGTATGCTGCAATGAATCTGGAAATGGAAAGCGTCATAGTGTTCCAGGTACATCTGGACGACATACATCTCGTACATCTAATGGTCACATGCATAATATTGGTGAACCAATTCATATGACTTTACATGAAGTGCGTCAATATTTGCAAACACTATACTCAAGCTCCAGTGATTCTAGTGAAAATAAAATTAAACGCGATAATAAAGCTCCGATAAGTCATACACCTGTACACCCTGCAATGCCAAAGGGTATTAGTGTAAATAATAACAATAGGTATAGTAACCCGCATACAGATTCAGCGATGGATACACCGATTTCAAACAAAAATAGCAATGGACTGATTCACAATAACAATAATAATAATAATAACAATAACAATAATAATAATGGTAATGTTAAGAAGCATAAAAAAAATTCGTTCGTTAGTATTAAACATAAAAAAGTAAAAGAGGAACCACATAAGGAGAAGGTTGATTCGGAAAGAGAGAAGATTAAGAAGAGTCAACGGAACTTCTCGTTAAATTTGAAGCAAACACTTTGCAATATCTTTAGATTCAGGCGTTTGGGCTCTCCGGACCACTTCGTAGAAAAAAGAAATAGCATTGTACAGGGTGAAATTGTAGAAGAGGAAGAGGGTGTCGATTCTGACCAACATGCTAATAATAATAATACTACTTCAGAGGTAGATTCCTCTGTACAAAAGCTACCATTTTTTAAGCGTGCGTTACCGCCATTGCCGAAAAGCAATGGACACGTAGGAAGTGTGGAGCAAGCGGAAGATGCGCTTACAACGATGGTATCTAAATGCGAAAGTCCAATTTCTGTTCCACCACAAATGCCTCCACTTGCGCCGAAAGTCGAGGATGAGCCAACAGAGGATACCAGTATGGATTTTGCTGCTAGTATCGAGAAAGTAAAAGATGTATGTAACTTATGTTCTCTGTTGTTTTTCGAGGATATTATCATTAATTATATAGCTAATATTAGAGTATATTTTAATTATTAAACTCTACTTCAAACAGTATGGATGGTATTGGGGCCCGATATCTGGCGAAGCTGCAGAAAAAATACTGTCCAATGAACCAGATGGATCATTCATAGTACGAGACAGTAGTGATGATCATTATATTTTCTCCTTATCATTTAGACTTAACAGTTGCGTGCGACATGTAAGAATAGAGCATGATCAGGGTAAGTTCATTTTTCTACCCATTAAATACTACTCTGTTCGAATATTAAATATACAAACGTTCCTAATATTTGTCTCATATATGTAGGTAATTTCAGCTTTGGAAGTTGCACAAAATTCAAGTCTCATACGATTGTTGATTTTATTGAGAATGCGGTAGAACATTCACGTAGTGGACGATACTTGTTTTTTCTTCACCGGCGGCCAGTATTAGGCCCAATGCGTGTGCAACTCCTTCATCCAGTATCAAGATTTAAACAGGTTCAAAGCTTGCAGCATACGTGCAGATTTGTTATTTTGAAGATGGTACGCAGGGATCTTATTCCCACTCTACCTCTGCCGCGGCGGCTCATCGATTACCTGAGCACGCCTCATTACTACAGCGAGCAATTAGCAGAACAAGATGACAGAGCTGAATCTCCTGTTAGTTCTTCAACTGGTGAATTAGAGAAGATTTGTTTCACACCGCAAGGCCTATCGTGAGGTACAAATGCATAATCTTTTGTTCTTCATTTTTTTTGTTTTTTTTTAAACACTTGCCAAATGTTTAGCACATATTATTTAAGATATAAGATTTCATACAGTTTTGTTCTTAACAGGATGCTGTAACGCAATATTATGGTTAAATATGAAAATAGCTCATTTTTACATATATTATATATTAATTTAATATTAAACAGGATATTTAATATCTTTTTTTAACAGAAGGGTAATCCGTTCCACGCAGCGCGCATATAAAAGAAACGATGTAGTAGATAAAAGTATTATGAAAAGGATAGGACGAAAAGAAAAGTCAGTTCGAAGATAATATACAATCGGAATTCTTCACATTCGCGTAATATCATTGGAAATGCGCGGTTGAATAGATAATTTTTTCGTTGTCATACTAACTCCAAGAGCACTAATAAATTCTAACTTCAGTTCCTGTTCATCATTTCAAAATAACATTACAGATTTACATGATGCAATGAATGTATTATATTCGTATATACATATAATGATGCAAAGCAGTGATCGAATAACTCCTTCTTGTGTGCCATATATATTATACGACACTTTTCAGTCAGGCATTAGAATCATAATGCTTTCATTCATTAGCTTTTATTAATGATTTACGTTTTTGCCAGAGATTATTCACTCATGCAATTAAATGTCTACTATAAAATTCAGAAATATAATGCAAATATACATACATTGAAAGAATGTGAATATAGATAATGTACAACCTACATTTGACATTACATTTTATTGGAAGATCAATATAGAGTCAATAAATCATTTCTAAATATGATACACATACAAGCAATTACGGAAAAAAGATGTAGGCTATCATTATATTAAGGTGTAATCTGGCATATATAACAATCAGTTATTGTGTCTGTCGATTGTAGGAAATTTTAATATTAATCAGTTTAACATGTTGTTGTATCGTGTTTTAAGTTTAGAAGTAGCTGCCACAGACTGATTAACTTAGATAAAATATTCAACGAAATAATTGAATCATAATGGAGTTTGAATACTTTCATTGAAGCATCAATCGTATTTTAACAGATATTCTCGTTATTATTTTCAAGAATAATCTTTGGATGGAACACACTGTTTTATTATCCTACATTGCTTTATAATGTAAATATTTTTATGTATATCGCTTGATTTCTTAGAATAATTAAATTTGCTAGGAGTTTATTAAAGTCTGGTATTTTAGATATACATATATTTTGTGATTTTTTAAGTCTCTAAAGAGTATTTAATATATGATGTGCAATTTTTTAAATGTGTCACATTTTTGTCCATTTTTTATAGCCAATTTTTACATTAAGGTTTAATAATATTTACCGGAGTGGTAAAAACAAATTCTTTGTTAAAACTAATTAGCGACTGGTGCTATATAAAATTATAAATTATAGAGTTCTGATTCCTTAAATTATGCAGTCGAATCAAGGTAATCGAAGTCACTGTTTACTCTTGTGCTCAGATAAACCTTAACAATGATTACATCGTGCAGTGCAGTTAATCGAATTTCGTTATGTCACTATTAATTTTATTTAATACCTAATTTTATCGATGCAGATTTTATTTATGACTCGGATAAAGTTCCGAAAACTTATTATTCGTGTTTAACGTTTAATTTGGGATTATTACATAAATTTTAGATTATAAATTAACTTTAAGAATTAATATAAACCATGCGAAAAGGTTTTCAACTTACGATTTCAAGTAACCAAATGGAAAAGTAGAAAGGAGCTTCGGATAAAATTTAGTAAATCGTAATAACATATATATTTATTTTTGTCTTTTTCCTGAAGAAGTGTGTAATCTCATCTTCAGAAACAGAGACATTACTTTGATAAATTTTGTATTCTGTAATGTTATACAGAGCTCACTATGAAGCATTGATATAAAGATAAATATTTCAAGGATGGAGGAAGTTTTTATACAAAATGCATACCGACTGTTATTAGAGAGATTACTTAGCAACTCTTTGTTCTATTTCATCTGCGTATTGCTTTTCCTGTGCAGCTTCATGAATCGTGGAATAGCGAAGGCCACATATACACATTGCTCAGAAATCTTTGGTTTGCATTTTCGTGATCTTTGCAGTACTACACAAACAAATTTTATACTCAATATTCACGTGGTAGATTTTGCAATACAATTACTATTACCAGATGGTCTGAAAAGACTATGTCTAAGGATAAATCTAAACGTATGTGAAGCATGTGCATATAATTAACGGTTAACGGTTAAAGGCACCATGATACCTCAGCCACAGAGGGGAGGTATATAGAGCAGAATTAGTACGATTTTATAACAAATGTATTTTACATTAATATAAGTTGCACATCTGTATTCTTCTGACGAAATTAGCGCTACTGAAAAATATCAATGCTTTATTTATCATTATGTTTTACTATTACTAACAGTGTCACTAAGAAAGAAATACTAAGATTCTATGCCAAGTGTTATCGAAAGATAATTACCTTTAAAAAAAAACATTTCTTTGACAAAATTGTGTATAAGTAAGCGTATCGTTAAACAATAGTTTTCTATTCTCATAAGGCACTCCAAATGAGGGCATGTAGAAAGGATTGAATTCAATTCTACATTTTTGATACTGAAATGTGATATTATTGTTAATATTAAAGTTTGTAATTAACTGTACATTTTCAAGAAGAAAAGCAAGCGAGATAGTTAAGTGTATTAAAATGATTGAAAAATGTGTACTCTTTTAAATAGAATATTTTTGAATCTGATTACGAAAATGTATGGTTCGATTTAATATTTAGTTAGGGAACTATTATAACACTTTAGGAAAAGTGCACTTGGCATAGAGTAGCAATTTATTTCTTACATACCAAAGTTTATTATTTTATTGAAAGTATAACATTGTCTTATCACAGTTTAAAAGCTGGCTCAAATTAATCACGTATATACACGTGTATTACGTATTGCTTTAAAGTATCATAAATCTGTTTTCAAATTCAGTTTTAACGTGTAATGAATTTTATCGTATTGTAAAGAATGAATAAATGGTCTCAAAAATATGCTAAAAAATGATTACATGGAATACATTTTAAAGACTCAAGCAATGTTGTACTTTAATTGTAATATATTAATGGATTATTTTTTATTATTGTTTATTATATATAATTGACAAGTGCTAGTCATAAATATTGCGTTTTAAGTTGGAATTCAGTATTGTTTACTAATAAATATAACTTTACTTCTGAATACTTGCATTTATTTTGTTGTCTTTTTCAAAGATAAAAATCCAAACATACTATTAATAGATGAAAGTTTTGAAAGTATGATTTTATATTCAATCATTTGTTTATTCTAGTCTAACATAATTTATCACCAAGTTCGATGGTCATTAGAGTGAGGGATGCATGATAATCAGACACCTATTATAAATCTTTTAATTTTGTAAATATTTATGGTAATGCAAGGTATGCTTTCGAATATGCACAACAACAGGTGCGTGGATAATTAATTAATACTTTAAGATACATAAGTGTGAAAATGAAGCCCGAGTAAATATACCTTTATTTACCTATACTAGTGAATCACTTTAAGTTTAATAGTAAGTTCACAAGTACTTTTATATAATTTGCAATAACAATATTACCTTAATTTTTAGATCTACAAATTTTGTTATGCTGCAAAAATATTTGTAATGTATTTATCTAAAACGTTACTCTAGTTTCATCTTTGTATTTTTTACAATTAAATGTTACTCCTTCGCAACATCAATATTTTTGAACGTCATAATTAAATTATTTAAGGAAGCATTGTTTGACGCATATTTAGTACTATTTTCGTAATTATGATTTAAATAATTTTAGTAATTCAACATTTCCATACCTATGAGCACAAGAAAACAATTTTGTTGATTAATTTATTACAGTCAAGGGTACTCTAACTGTAAACAAATGCATATGTATTTGATTACCCATGTTTGTACTGCAGTGTTGAAAATAAAATACATTTTTTGAGACTAATATATTTCATTATCATTTTAATTATGTACTACTCTCCCAATATTATACATAACACTGAAACATGTATTTGCAAGTACACAAAATAACATTTGAATAAAATTTATTATTTAAAACACAATATATATTTCCCCATTGAATATGACAGTTTAATTACAGTTTCCTTTCCAATTAAATATTAACCATCTTAGTTTAAGGTGGAATTCCAAGTGTTTTCCTAACTAACTTTTGAGCGATTCTTTCAAATTCAGAACGATCTTCCCTCCACATTTTAGCAGCATCAACATTTGCCCCGCTTTCATCGTTTGGCTCTGCTAACATACTTACCACGCTTAACAATATCTTTTCTACACTTTGAACTGGACTCCATCTTTCTGCACTACTTTCATACCCCATAGGGTCATCGCCAGGCGCATGTAATATACTTATACATACTCTTCCATCTGCGTAAACTGAACAGAAATTAAGTCCTTGTAAGTTTATCGAGGATACCATAGAACAAAGCAATACAATATTTCATTAACAGAGATCCTACTATTGGGATGAAACATCTCGCAAGTGAATTGCATCTTTGGTGGACTTAACGGATAATCTGGTGGAAATATAAGCTTCGCTGGAAACACACCACCTTCGAAGCATGTCCCTTCCGGTCCACTAAGAATGAGTAACAAATTATTAGACAAAAAACAAGAAATCCTTTATTAATCCTCCGCTATTAATGTGGTTTCACAGGAAGCGTATGTTAGACGCATGAAAGTTTTTTATTGCGCCTGCAATTCGAAAATCTAGAACTGATGGTAGGAATGTAAAGTGTACATACATGGAAATGTGGATACATAATAAAGTATATATTAATGAAATATGATTTGTACAAATAAGGAAAGCATCGTCTAGCTGCTTAAATACATACGTAATTAAGGCTTCCCATTCGAAAAAGTTTTCCTCGTTTATTGGCCCAGCGATAATACCTTCAGGTGGATTTAAGGTTAACTCTGCAAGTTATGCACTAGTGATTACATTACTGTTTCAAATCGACCACAAAAAGGGGTGTAAGCGCGTAATACTTATATGAAGCTTTTAGTTAAATGTGTAGTGCAAGAATAAATCTGATTCTCACGTTTATATTCTGCCATTAATCGTCTTAGCGCTGAACCCGCCATTGTTTTGGTTATGGGGTTAACGATGGCAATGTATCGAAACGTCAAAAGTTGGCCATTAGGTTAAAGTGATGAGAAGAGTCATTGACATATGCATCTGTCTATTTTATCACGAAATCAAAGGAACCACTTGTTCCTGCAGAATTTTGTTCCCTTTTTAAATTAAACAATGCTGGTTGAGAGTTCCAAATGGCGACAGAGGAACACAAATATTTAGCAGATATTATAAAACGTACACATGCTACGCTGCGAGAAGAAGCACAGAATTACGGACCCGAGATTGCGTGGAAGCGACACGTTAGCCGTAAAGACATTTTACAGGTTTGATTTTTCGCTGATTTTTTTTATTTATTACAATAATAAAATGGTATTTATATTTCTATTAATTTTAGAGTATATCGTGGTAATCTGTGTTACAGGAATATGCCACATCCATGCAAAAATTGGCAACTACGTATTGGAATGAAAATAACACAAATGAAAAAAGCTCCACATACTCTAGGATAGAGTGGATTAAAACGCAAAGCGAAGAGTACTTTTTGAATGGAGGAAAACAGAAATATGATAAGAGAGAAGGAGACATTAAATCAAAGATAGATACAAATTTTGTAAAGGCTACAGTTGCTATAAATTGTAATTCAAATATTGAGCATGAGAACAAAATATCATTGCTAGATGTAGGAAGCTGTTTTAATCCTTTTGGTACTTTTGATATGTTTCAAGCTACTGCAATAGATTTAAATGGGATACAAAACAAAGTTCTTTGTTGTGACTTTTTAAAAGTACAAATAGGAAAGCAAACAATACTTTCCAATGATGAACAAGAAGTTTTACAATTGCCTGAAAACTCCTTCAATACAGTCGTGTTTTCTTTACTTTTGGAATACTTACCTTGCCCAAAGCAGAGGTTCATTTGCTGTAAAAAAGCCTATGATGTATTGCAAGCCAGTGGTATACTTTTTATTATAAGCCCTGACTCAAAGCATGTTAATGCGAATGCAAAGATTATGAAGTCATGGAGATATGTACTGAGTAAATTAGGATTCATGAGAATAAAATATGAAAAGTTGCGGCATATACACTGTATAATGTACAGGAAATGTGTGTATAAACACGTTGCAACCAGGTGGGCAGACTTACAAAAACTACCCGAGAACGATCCTCTATACTTAGACGAGACGTCAATTTACATACCGCAAGATTTCCGAAATGTAACGAGTGAAATTATACAAGAACAGCATGAAGAATACGATCCAAATGAAATAACGTCAATGTTCAATGAACTACCTTTTGATGAAATCTAATAGATGAAAGAACTGTTACTTTCTTTGTTGTAAAATATAATACAAAATATATCTTATTTTTCTTAATTTTTGTTTGTTGCGGACTTTATTCTCCACATTTTTGCTTCAATTTTGCCGGCAAAAGCATTCGTCTGGGTATTTTGTTTTTTTATATATGACATAGGAACATTTAGGATTTTCCAATAATTTCCTAGAATCGGCAACCATTTTAGATGCCATCTTGCGTATTCCTTTCTTATTTCTTTCCGCAGGTCGTGCACGTGGTAAGTCTATTTTCGCTCTTTATGATATTTGTAAGCTGTACTTAAATTTAATATCACTTTTAATAATACAGTTTCACAAAGTACTCCGTTTAGGCTAACTAAGAAACTCATTACTATCGATAGAAAATGTTTCTTTTACATATTAATAATCCTGTAGGTTTACAGCCTGGTGCCTAATGTCGTGCGTGCGGTATGATCCAAATAAAATATGTTTATAATTAATTATTTCAGACTGTTCAAAATGTCATCGCACTTGAATTGGATGATCATACGCAATACCAATGCGTTTCTCTTGAAAAAACGCAATATCAGCAAGCCGTTTTCAACGGTTAGTATTGAATTTTGTAACGCGGTTTATGAGTTCCCTCCGATTTTTTTCAATTACCAACAATCGCCCAACTTTATAGATCTATGTGTTGCATAAAATTTCAGGAACCTAACAACTTGACAAATTTGAGTAGCTACCGATACTCTGGTTTGGTTCATAAGAAGAGTGTCGGTATCGTTGATACTGCCGACAAAAAGGGATTTACCGTAGTGTACAAGAAGGCTAAGTCAGTAAACAAGCCCGTCAAATCCACAGTTAAATGTACAATGAAAGCTGGAGCTCGACGTTCTTTGCACAAGTTGAAGAGGCTGCTCAGGAAGAACAAGTATCGTGTAGATCTTACAAAGGTAAATGAAATTAGGAAAAGAGTTAGAATTTGTTAACTATATATATTGTATGCAAGGGGTTTTTCAATGTCGAATGTTTAATATTCAGGTTGCTCTTCGTCGTGCCAGTGCTGTATTGCGTTCCCAGAAGCCTTTACCAGCCAAGAAGACCCGTACAACCAAAAAGGCTGATTAATTTCTGTACATTAATAAACGTGTTTTAACGTAAACTTCAAAATACGACACGTATTGCAAAGGAGATTTATTTAATCTAAGTGTGTTTTGCTATTGCTAACAAAATGCTTCTCCTTTGCAGTAATGTCTGAGAGTACTTAATTTAATAATTCTTTTTCAAAGTTCATATAGAGATAAGTATACTCGTGGATAAGGTGAGCTGCTTAAGGTATTTGTTTCTTTTTTTATCAAACTGTTTAAGTAAATTAATTTTGGCGAATTTAATTTCAGAGCTAGCTTTTGAAAATTCCGAAGACTTCTTCTATAAAGGTGAGTTACATTAATTTTGCTACAGAAGTAATTTATGTATCTTGAACATGATGATAGTTTTAACCACCAAGATCGATGATTGCCATGACTATATTTCATATTTGCTATCTGAGACGCAAGATACATATCATGCTTATTATTTATATGTAATTTTAAATAGCAAAACTAATAGAAGATAATTTTCAGATTCAAGAACAGTTGGATCTATACCATTCTATTTCGTGCAATGTGAGTACAATTTTTAAAAAATAATTGTCAATTAACTTCGTTTAATTCACTATGATGAATTTTGTATCCACCAAGATTTCTGAATGCCATGATTAATCGTATTTGCTAGCTGAAATAGCTTTGAAAATTATTATTTCGAAATAAAAACTTCTGCAGTTGCTAACGATGACAAATGATTTCAGTGCCGCTTACCAAGAGTACTCTCAAGTGGAAGACGTACTTGCTAGAAAATGTAAGTTTAAAAAAAGAAGGAAAATATGTTTAGTTACTACAAGTTTGCATATGATGAAACATTTTTCCACCAAGATCTATGAATGCTATGATTAGCTCTTTGTATTTGCTAGCTGATATCACTAAACATAAATATTCTTTGAACGAAAATAGATTATAATTAGTAATCAGTAAACATCATTTCAGGTTCGCCCTTTCGGTATTCTGGAAGGATTTGTCGCGGAAAAGTGTAAGTATTAAACACTACTCGTTAGTTAGTTCACGTATTAATTTGTTTATGATGAAACCATGTACCACCGAGATCTATGAATGCCGTGATTAGTCACAGTATTTGCTAATCTGAATATTTCAAAAGGAGAATCATTATTGGCGTTGCAGGGGAATGAAATTAATGTTTCTTTCTCTTTGTTTTATAGGATCCTTCTAATTTTGTTCTACCAACGAAGTCGGTGTTTCGTGAAAAAGGTAACCAATTCGTCCGTTATTAATATAAAATCAATTCAATCACTTTCGTCCTTCACGTTACTTTTATGATGATACAGTCACCAAGATCTATGATTGCCATGATCTTAAATTTGCTACTTCTGAAAATAGCATACTTCGCTCAATTAGCATATTTGTCAAAGAACAGTGATAGAATGATGTGTTTTCTCTTACAGGTGACTGCGTTTGCGACGGTGGATTTGTTCTCTAACTTTGGAGTGCTGTACAAAATAAAATTAAAACCATGTAAAGAAGCAATAAAAATCTCTGCACTGACACGAAAGATATTATTTTTTGCTGATTGTTTGCACGCGATGCCTCATCGAATATTTTAACGCGAGAAAAAAAATTCATTCGTATTCCTTGCGTCAGGTTTCGAAGTGGTGAAGAATCCTACACGTATAATGTCGCAACAAGTACATACTAGACAAACGTATATTCCGATCGTATATTTGAGCAAGACATTTGAGCTGACATCACATTTATTCTACGATATTTTTTAAATTCCCAGTTCCCTTTTACAATAGAAATTCGTCCTTGAAGGCGCGATAAATTTTTTTAGCATATGCCACCGATCCTGTCCTTTGACCTACCTTCTCAGCTTGAATCTACTCCTGTAAATTTGCTGCCGGATATGCAGCGATTTATTAGAGAAGCGGAAAAACACGATGGCACAAGAATGAACGCTAATGTGTGTATGCACAAGTAATGAAATGTTCTTGGTACTGAATTCTATCTTCTAGCAAGTTCCACAGCTTAAAAGATATTCCGAATTCGTGTACATGCACATTCTTTACTTACACAAAATCAGATTACGTTCGCGAGCAGAATCAGCTTTGCCGTAAATACAATGCCGCGTTCAAAGTAGCACGGTTTCGGGTCCTTCGTGAAACTGCACACTTGGACATTTCGGTATATGCCCATGTTCCTGGGCTAGATATACGATACGAACAGCATTAACGAGATTATACAAGGTGAACCGCTCGCTAGTGGACACAAGGATCGTGCCTCCGTGACGGTATATACGTGCGATCTGTCGCAGGCACGATTTTGGCTTTTTTTTTTCTAAATGGTGAATCGAGGTCTGAGGATATCGACGCGGTCTATTTTTGTGTGATACCAGCGAGAGAATCACCCTGTAGTAAGAAACGCAGTATGATCGCAATACGATTACAGAGATATGAAAGTTTCGAGGTTTATACCAGTAGAGGAGGTATCAATGATATACGGATTGAGATCGTAAAATCGTCGAAGCGTTAAAGTACACGAGTTTCGAGCAGAGAGAAAGAAATTTGGTACGTTCAAGGGGGAAATTTAGGGGGTCGAGTCTCATTCGGTCAATACGACGTCCATTCAGAATTCTTTTGTTTTAACGATATGTGTGATCTGTTTGCAAGGGGGATTTTGGCTTTCGTTTTAACAGCCCTTTTTGCAGTTACGCTCAGTCACTTCGTCATTGTAGCTGGACAATTATGCTCGAAGAAGTATGTATAGGGGTAAATGGTGCAGTCATTGGCCATATAAGGGAGAGGGTAACAATAATACATTCTAATTTAATAATGCTGAAAACGTAATCGGCATAAATAGCTGTAAAAGACTCTAATAGCCCAAAAATGAATTTATTAAAAGAGATCATGGTATACGGCACAGCAAGTGTCGCTGAAAATAATGAATTATATTGAACGAAGTAATTCCAAATTTTGAAGCCGAGCTTAAAATAAGCTTGTCAGGGGTTTCAAATATCATGTATGTACATATTTAATTTTTGTCAACTGACTACGATCACAATTCATTCAACTGCACGAACCTTAATTCAATTTCTACTTAAATTATTGGTTCTATCTTCTTTTTCTCGTCCAGCTGTGCCGATGAAGTGCTAATCATAATTAACGAACTTCGATGGCAGAATTCTATATTACTCTGGCATAACGAACACCTACACACACACTAGCAAGGTGATTTTATATCGAACCATAAATTTTCATTCCCTGCATCAACGTTTTATTTTATTTGATGGAAGTACGGTAATTTGAGCTGTATCGATTACGTGCTTGCTGGGCAGCATATATATCTGCAAATTTAAATTGGTCACCAGCCATGCTAATTGCATTAATTATTGTAATTTCCCGGACAATCCTCTAATCGCGGAACACCCGTAGATTTCAGTTCTGAAAGCTAAATCTTTAAATGAAATTTATATATCTACGAAAATTCCTCCCGACTTTACACAAATACTGATAATCTCTCCGATATACAATTATATATATTTCTTTCTTTCTTTCAAGTATTTTTCAATATGTAGGGTAACAAGATTAAAATTGCACCAAACATTTTATAATCATATTTCACGAAATTCTTATTTCCACCCTCGGTGCATATAAAAATAGCTTCTTCTGCATTTTCAAATTGTACAGCATCGCGTTGCAATTTGATCCAAAATATAAGAAATCGAATGTTTCTGGAGAAGGATACTCTAACGCCTTTCTCTACCGATGTTCGTATAATTTCACAAAGGGCTGGAATATTCTTACGAATAATTTCGATTCCGTCAACCCCGTGGTCGTTGCACGTTCTTAATACTTATTCAATATCAGTTTAATATTACACCGTTGGTATTAGCATTTTATTAATGTCGGTCTCGAATGAAAAACGCCTTTTGTTCCGAGCCGCTTGAAAGGAAATAGTTTCCCCAGTTTGTACGTATTAGACTTCATGTTTTATTAAAATATCCTCCTTCGGGAGGATTCCCGTTGTTAATCAGATTTTTTTTCACGATTTCTTTGACCATACCCGAGGATGAAAGTTTTCGTCCCCGTCGAGATCTTCCGAGTGGTCGTGTCGCAATCTCTCACGGTAATTAATGTCGGACATAAGGGCGCCGAGGACGTCGACGATGAAATACACCATCTACCTTCCAGATTATGATTTACAACCGATGAAATTGGTAGCTATCTTAGCGGAGGTGTTAATGACGTATCGCAACGTTATAACGTTGGTCCAGTGAAAGTCGTGGAGTCCTTCGAGGGCCGGGCTCGTAAATCAAGGACCACTGGAACTGTATTTTCCCCCGTGTAAAAAGGGTACCGTTCGATTTTCACCATCTTTCTGTGTCATAACAGACGGACTCATCTGCGGGACCAGATCGTGGCGTGGTTCGAAAGTTCGATAGAGAGCGTGTCACGTCCGTTCTCCTCCCTCTACTCCAGAGGAGTTTAACGAGACACTACTTTTTATAATTCGAGGAAGGGAACTCCATCGTTTTTCCGGCGAGGAGAGCGCGCGAGCTTCGATCGATTTTCTTAACCGTCTTTTCCCCCGTGCCTTGAAGCTGCTCTCGGCCGCAAAAGAAAGAAAATAAGGCTGCAATGACAGAAGGTTTCACGGTGGGGCAGACACCGCTGCCTGCTTGCCACGAGCACCTTCCAACCTTCCATCTCTACGGCAAAGAGTAACCGGACCGTGAGAGCGACGAAGATGAGGAAATCGTTCGCCCACGCGGCGAAATAGAAGAGGGAAGGGGACGCCGAGGTGCGAGAAGGAAAGGTCGATGAAATGACGAAAGGGTGCAGGGCTGGAGAACGATAGAGACATATAGATAAAGAAAGTGCGAAGGAAGGAGAAACGGAAAGGGTAGGGAAGAGCAGGACGAGCAAAGATGTATATAAGTAGGCGGAGTGTCGACAGAATGGGACAGCGACACGGGAGGGCTGTGCTGGTTAGTCGGTGGAAGGAAGGAAGAATGGGGAAAAGGAAGGAAAAGGTGGAGAAGGAGGAGGTTAGACGGCCCTCTCGTAGACGAGGAAAAAAGGAAAGGTTCATGAATAATGCAGGAGTGAAAGCCGGCTGAAACAATTGCTGGGCGTCGCCCTACTCCTGAAATTACATCATCAGATTTTCCGCGAAATTAAAACATTATATATTCCACGCTCAGTTCTCTCCCTACGGCCACTCGTCTTCTTCCCTTGGACATTACGCTTCTGGAGTCCCTCCTTACCGTGAGCGAACAAAAATCGCCGATTATACGTTCACGCGATGAGACTGCAGTATTACCTACCCCAGGGCCGTCTGGAAAAGCCTCTAAAAGGGTCAACCTTTCTGGCTGCAATTCCGCTGAATACGTAGATTAAGTTGTTCCTTGTCGTACCAGAGATGTTCCTCCTAGTTACAGCCCTTTCGGTTCACGACGAACATCCCTGTGCCGCCGCTATCGTCAATAATCCCTTTATTTTCTGTTGGCGAACCGTGACGATATCTCGAGGCTCGCGAACTCATATCAATTTCAACGTCTAACAATGCGTTTAACTTTCCGAGCGAAATCTCGGGGCAAAAAAGCACGCTTTGTGCATTATGGCTGAAAGTAGCGTGGCGGAACAAGGTGTTGAGCACAATTTCAATGCGCAAGATTAATGCAATGATAGAGAGGAAAAGGTGAAAAAATAATGGCGAAAGAAAGAAAGAAAGAAAGGGGAACACGAATTATCCGGTTATAAATTTTAAATGCCATTCAAAGTTTGTTACCGCGAATTTGAATAGTGATCTTTATGCGGTGGCGACTTAAGGGAAGATTATTCATTTTTTTCACCCCTCGTGAACTGTAAACAAGACTTGTGCATTCTATCCAGCGAGAAATCCAAGTCCCGGAATGGCAACACTTTAGCGAAACGCAATTTGGCGAAGAATTCTGAGTCAGTTAAAGATAAGAATTCTACTCTAACTAATAATGTCCTAGATCTCGGCCCTGCTGCCACGACTCCGTGAACTTTTCACAGATATTAAACAATTCCTGTTTGGAAGAGGAAGTCAGCACCTTCGTTAGGCTATTAGGAAGTTTTCCAGCTACGTGGCTGATTCGGTTTATCTTTCTTCGGTACGGGAATCTCACCTTCAATTTCGTAAGAGTCGTACGTATCTAGTAATGGCGTTTGATATCATGGGGTGCTGAAATTGATTTCCAAACGTCTCGAACTTCGCGTCTTGAACTTCGTTTTACAGTTTGGCCGTTTGCGGTGCCGAAATCGTAAGACTCGTGAGCCCTCGAACGAAGCTCACAAAAATTGACGGGTTGAAAAGGTCGAGCACACGAGGGTTCTGCTCGATCTCGAGATCCTAGACAGATAGACAGAAACACGTAAAATTCACATAAATCTACCGGCCCGCGTTTCACGACGCGTATTTTTCTCTTACGAAATTTCTTCGAGGCAGTACAATGATTCGTATTTCTACGTGGATCGTAGGCGACATTTACTTGTTACCAAGAAACGTTTTATCGCCATCAATGATCTCCGTTAATCTCGTTAGTATCCTGTGATTTATAGTCTTCGAATGAGTTGACATTCATGTTCTGGATGAATAAAAAAAACTTGATCCGACAATAGATATTCCTCTAACACGTATTCTGCAGAAAAAAAAGTCATTAACATTTTGCGCCGTCGTATTCTATTTACATTCGGATATCGTAATATACCAGATGACGCATGTATTTGTTCTTCGTCATCGCTTATCATTTCTTTTTATCAACTGTTCGGCATTTAATTTTACTCTGGTAACTATTCGATCGCTAATTTCGCTTCCGAGGAAGGCAAATATTGAGTGTATTCATCGCGTACACATTAATAGTGTTCGAAAACGAAAAACATATTATGTACACGAGGTATTTCATTGCCGTTTTTTACATCGACGTAAAATTTGAATGGATTCGTCAATTTCATGGGAAGTGCAACAGTCGATATGGCAAACGACCGATCGATTGTTTATAATTAATGTCGCGTTTGATCAATCCCCCTAACAGTGCCATTACGAATATTGATGCACTGTGCACGGTCGGAACTAGCGTTTCCCATCGGCACCATGCTAGATATTGCAATAATAAATTCGCCTGCTTATTTTACAATAGCGACCGCGTCGGTGTTCTAGTTTTGCGCAATTAGTCCAATACATTTGTTGACGAATTAGATTCGAACAATCGGGATTACCCTGCTGTACATTCGATCGACGCCTTTGATCACCATGTTTATGATAATTGCGCGATTCTCCATGTCGTTCATTAGCAGTAACAATTTCGCCTATCATCGAAAATGGGATGCGACATTTCCATGGAAAACACTGCCGGCTAATTTTGTCCCTGTTCATTTTCAATCTGTACATTCCATCGAAGAAGAATGAATTTTATAAACGATTTATCGTGTCGTTCTGTATACAAATTCCCTGTAATTTTACGGCAACGGAGTATCCGTGTAAATCCATGAATATGACATAATTATTCGGCTGAATCCTCTGTAAATATTAACGCGATGGATGGAGAGCTAAGCGGCCTGTGTACCGACCCGATGGAAGAGATCCTGGATCTGCACGATGGATCTGCTATCGCGAAATGGTATCCATGAAAATATTGATCGAGATTGATAAAATATTGACAGTGCATTAGGGAACGTGTGCGGGAGAAAAAGGGGCGCCATTAGGGGGTGTACATTGAACGCAGTATCAAGTAGCTTATACACACTTTAACCGAAACTCCACTTAAGCTGGAAAGTCGACGGAAAGGCCGGCAGGTTCGGTCTGCTTTCCTTGACAGTCAAATGGTTCGTTATCGCGTAATCGCGATTGATTTGCAAATTGTCCATTAACGTCGCGTTAAAGGGTGGCAAAGTTTTCTGAGCGATCCTGCTCGAGGGTGTGCAAGCGTATATACATACACCGTCATGCCTGCACCCGTGTATTTACGTGCACCAATAACCCCATGGCGCTCGACTGAATCTCTGTTCCACTCTATGACCCTTGCCTGGTACCTCAATGGTGTTGATTGCTTATCTGAATATGCATAATCGCGGCGATAATGACAGCGCTTGGCCAAACTTCGGATGCGTCGCGCATATGTAACTAGAGAGCAATTCCCTTATGCAGTATCCACCGGATCTGATCGTGGACAATGAAACGGTTCCGGCACCGTTGCCGGCTGTTACGGCCCGTTTAATCGTTTCGAATAAGGTAGCTGGCTCGGTGTCTTTCGGCTACGTTCCGGTTCGTTCTAATTCGTGCCACTACACTAATATAATCGGCCATTACGGAAATACTTTTCCACGTTTATTTCTCGGTATCTCCTATTTTCTTTGTTTTTTTTGGTCTTTTTTTTAATAATAAACTTCGTTGCGGGGGTTCGCGAGAGTTCGTTGCGGAGGGCTAGCGGACCCTTGAAAGTTGGCACGAAGGGTAAGTTTGTAGGGTTCTGGAGTTCGTAGAATTACAAGTTCGAAAGTTCTGTGCTTCCGAATTACAAGTCCGGGTGGTCTCGGACTGTTCAAAACGAGCTTGCTTTGGAAAAACTGAGTAGACTTATTCGTTGGGTATTCTAAGAGAGTTGTGGTCGAACGTGGATCCTGTGCACACTCACGTGCCAATTTCGGGAGCTTCCCCTGAATTTTATAGCGAACTCGCAATCTCACAGTCTATCGTTCGACTAGGTTCGAGATATTGACATCGGTAAACGGCAGAAATGTTGGGTCTGCATAGTGAAATTGAAGGGGACTGCTAACATTGAGTTCCAAAATTAGAGAAAACTGTCTTGTTGCAATTGAAAAATTATTGTACCAGAGCTTAATGCATATTTATGATCAGCGAAGTTCGTGCAACAGTAAAGAGCGATCTACAAAATTCATATGAATAGCTTGAAATATAAATGGAGAGTTAATCAAGATTGCAGAATATTGTATACAGGAAAGGGGACTCTTCCGCTTCGAAATTACGAAGATATAAACTCTGCCTTGTAGCGATCCGAGTTTCAAGTGGAATTCTTACTTAACCCTCAACTAAGATCTATAGCACGGACGTTCTCGACTTCGAGCACCAATTTTACTTATAGTTTTACGGAGAACGATTCTACAAGATCCTGCAAAGTGGAATTCTTATACGGCGCGAGATGTAACCTCATGGCCAGGGAAAGAATATTCTTGGTTACAAGCTGGGGACCTCTTTCCTGGACTTTAAGTAGAATTCTTATCTATAAGTTGCTCGCCGGTGATTTAATACAATAGCTTCCGGGGACGGCGGAGCAAGGGGGAGAAAGATCCAAATTTGTGAAACGTGAATTTCACTGAAATTTAAACTCCGCTTTTCTTTTTTCAGATCCGTATTTAAAATTCGACAAAATGTCTCGAGCTGCGCATCGTCGGTTTATCAATTTCGAGGCAAACCATTCCTTGTTCGTTGCAGGAATGCTATTATACACGTTCTTGGCTGATTAAACAGAGTCCACTTCGTTACTTTTCTAATTTTTCTGAAGATGTTACGAGCGTGACGTGATCAAGAGTTCGTTAACGTTCGCGGCCGGCAATTTAAATTCCTTTATCTGCGCGGCTTTGATGCGATATGTTCGTTGCAAAGGAATTAAAAGTTTGCGTGAATAATTTCAGTGAAACCTCGCCCAGGGGTGGAGGAATGGCGTCGATGTCTCGGGTGCCAGGGGCAGCAGTTGCTTTTGCACGTGCGCCCATAAATCCTGGAAAATAGTTCGGGTACTATCGTCATGTAAATAACGTTACAGGGTACAAAGAGCAAGCGCTATTTAAATACACGAATTACCTTCGCCCATTATGAGCAGGAGCGTTTAAGAGCAACGTTGTTGATATTTTTTCCACACACGCCGAAGCGATTAAACTGTGCTCCCACTGTGGAAGCAAGAAGTTTCATGTTTTGAAAAAAATGGGCGAGGCGTTCGAATTGCCGAGAACGAGCGTTTCAGGGTGAATCACGAGAAATCTTTAAACGTAGCATTCGTGCAGAAACTTCCGAAGTGGCGATTAATAATGATTAGCATAGATTAGCGGGGGACAATTGGCAACGTCAATTATCCGATTTCGCGTTCGTTGGTAACGTCCATTATCGGCAAATTATTTGAGCGTCGATCATGTAATTAAAGGGCAATCACGTAATTGCAGACGTCAGTGTATTATTAGCGGCAGAACAATGGGATCCGATCCGCCGGCAAAAATCTTGTCGCCGGATGATTTTTGCATTTACAAGTGGGCCACGAATCGGTTTTCTGTTAGAACAAGCTCTGTAGCCGTCGTGGAACCATTCGGACAGGCATCCTTGCCACCGAAGTTATAATACATTCAAAGCGAACGAGGACACGACGCAGAGTACCGTCGCGATTTTGCATGAAATATTCCACGTACAAATTCAAAGCGGCGCATTCAAGCGGCTTTAATAACGTAAACGCGTGTATAAGGCGAAATGTAAAAACAACTGTCGTAAGGCGGCCCGTTCGTTTAATCTTATTCGCCATTCGACCAACGTTGGACACGTTCGAGTGTCCTGTGCCCGTTCAATGTATCTTCGTCGGATGAAAGGGGACTGACATTTTTTTAATGGCGATAATTTCTGATCTTAGGACTTGGATCGTTTGGTTCATGGTCACGCGAGATTTGGTCGAAATTCGCACGCCACCTATTTTGCAAAGGATGTACGAGTAAATAAGACTTTTGGGTATTGCTGGGATATCATTAATATTTATGAGTTCACAAAGTAGAGTGGCTGAGTTACAGTCGAATGCATGATTAATAGCTGGCAGAAATAATTAAGATAATATTCCAAAGTGATTGCTGGAAGAATGGAGGGATCAAGTAAGTATTATCTACCGGGAGATACGAACTATCCTTGAGAGTTACTAAGGTGGGTGCGAAGGAATTTTTAGCAACCGAATAAATGAATATAGCGCCCTCTAAATTTTGGCATTTTATTATTACCTGAAATAATATCTCAAGCACGCACTAATGCAATATGGCCCACGTTATTTCGTTCTTCGAAACACACGCGGAATTATTGATTTGAACCGTGGAACGGGCCAGGATGAATTTGCAACGGCTAATTAATTTAATTAGGTTGCCAGAATGTTAGAAAATCTACCTTGCTGATGGCACTAAGCGGTGTTTGTAATGTCAGCAGGCATTGTAACAATCTTCCCGAATTAATTGCTTTGAGATCAAATATTTCCACTTAACTAGGGCACACATTGCTTCGAAATTCCTCCTATTACTGCAAATTATCTATGTTTCCTATTTATGGGTGAAAATGTGATTAAATTAATCTAATTTGAATGGAGAAAATTTCATTGAAAATAATGCGATCACTCGGTTTCAGGTGACCCGCTTGCAATTTCATCCTCGAGACGCCTTCAAATGGAAGGAATTGCATGAACCAATGATGATTATATTTATAAAGTATGTTTTCGACAAGGTTGACGTTTCCTGAGATTTCGAAGCTAATAAATTACATAAATTATTGATAAGCTTATTATATACTTTAAACCGTACCAAATCGACTTAATTTTGTACGACGAATAATTTTCTGTTTCTTTCTATCACGATTTCGGAAACATTCTGTATGACTCGGAAATATAACTTTGCAAGTACATGTAATACATTTTTGAAGAGCGTCCGGTATCGAGAGGACTTCGTCGCAGCGGTAAATACTCCAGAGACGTTGACGAAGTACGAAACGTTGATCAAATATTATTTTCGCGATGTTTCTCTTTAAATTCATCATCCAAGCTTAAACGAGTACAGCTGATTCGGAGAATATTACGGAGGAATGCAAATTCGAATACTTTTTGCATCATGATCGTCTAATTCTTAGAAATTTCCTTTAGGCTACGAATTCATGTTTATCCATAAGAGGTTTTTTTTACTTTTTCTTGTAATACTTTTAAATGCAAGTAATATACTTTTTCCATATCAACGATAGACGATAAAACAGGTACGACAGGCTTGGATATATGTGCATATGAATGCACACATGTTTCATATTTAATTGAATCTGAGGGTAATAATAACTGTTTCATAACTACTGCATTTTTGTTGCGTTTCCCTCTTTACGGTTAACATTGATTCTGCTTTTTAAATTTTGATATGCGAATTAATATTAAATTATAAATAATTATCGAACATATAAATATATCCTCGCTTTAATGCACAGTGAAAAAGTATGGCTACTGTATGAGCCCTTTGTCTTTGACGTACATAGGCGCTAAATATTAATTTCGTTATCGGGGATATAACGTTGGGAACACTTTACAGTGTACCGTATAATTACCTCGCTTTATTAATTGGAACGTTCGACGCTTGGATCTCTCTTGTGTCGAAAGTTAATACCTCTGTAAGAAACTATTACGTGTAATTATACGAGCATACAGAGGAAGTTCCGGTAAAACTATGCGTTTCCTGTGGCAACATTGTTAACCAAAACTTGAATCATGCGCGAGAGTTTGCTCCAGCCGTGGCAATGCTTTATAATAAATTTGCGCAGAGGAACGTTAATCTAGCAAACTCGAAATTTCGTTTTACGATTTATAATGAACTTGTTTTGCTTTCTTATGCACGTGTTATATATCTGAATTCATTGTTATTCCCCTGCTGTTTATCCGCAAAGGTGCGATGCTTCTCTAGAAATATGTCAACTTTCGCAAAGTGTTTGTACTACACTACAATTACACCGTGCGGTAATAATTCTTAAACACCAAGGTCCGCGGCGAAAACTTTTTCAACCACGGCGTATTTCGTAAGGAAATCTCTGGGAAGGCTCACTCAGAGTTCTTTCCACAAAGTATTCTCCTAAAGCCAACAACATGCACTCGTACGGATTCGACGATCTTGCAATCGTTATTAGCACCTATACAATGTGTACTCGCGCATTGCCTAAAGCTTGCATAACGCACAGTTTGAAAAATACAGGAAGACAAGCGATACCACCACGCGAAGTAGCACAACTCGAACTTTAATCTTCGATTTAACGTGTGCAACGTATCTGTCAAGCGAGCAACACTCCGAATCGTGAATCAAGATTAATCGAGTAGCGGTCATTGCTTTATCTGTCCGATACAAAGGCCGTTCTATCTGCCGTTCGCTGTATCGAACGCGTACGCACCAAAGAGGAATTAATTTTCTGACAAAAAAAAAAGGGGGGAAAAAAGCACCATACAACAGAGCAGTCTGGTTGTTAACGGGCACGTGTCATCGTAATTCTCAGAAGACATGGACTGCGTTTACCTTTCGTTTCGTCCCGTTCTCTTCTCAGCTGGTGTCCGTCGTTCTTCGTCTCGTCCGGACGACTCACCGGAGGAGGTCGAGTAAGACAGCCGTGGGCAGGAGCAAAGAGGTGCGAGAAAGAGGAATAAAACCGATCCGATGAATTCGGAGGCTGGGCAAACGGCCGGGTATAAAACAGTTGATCGGCGTCGAAGCCAGCATCAGTCACGCTTAACTCCGCTTTCCTGCTCGACACAAGCTGCCAACATGAAGGTAAGCGCCACTTCTTCCATCTCTCTTCTCTCTCCACACTGTCCACTCTTCGGCGGCGTTGCTCTCCTTTCGTGAATTTTCTATGATTCGTTCCTTCTTTTTTCTTCGTCCCCTCGTATCACTTTGTTTCGGAGCGTTTTTTTAAATCCCCACTGGACTCGATTAACCTTTGCACAGACGCCTTGCTGCTGATTCAAATGTAAATGCAATCTTTCGCGTCCTCCGTTCGGTGACGCTCTTCTTTGACACCGTACGCTCTTATTCGCTGCATAATATTCGCTGGCATAACAGCGTTTTGAAGTTTCACGTCCCGGCCACGAAGTATTGCTTGTCCGTTGCGTGGGATTTTTTACGTCCAGCAGAACGCGCGTCTCTTCCGTCGTGTCGACTGTAGTCACGCGATCGTTCGGTGTAAGAATTTATTGGAATATACGGAGTAGCATGACGGTGTAATTCAAGTATCGTTGGGGATATAAGGAGCTGCGACGACTTTCGCGCCTTTTTGACATTTCTACGCGTGCGTCTGTTCGAATTATCGCGGCAAAGATTACCTGTGCGCCGCGTCGAAGATCGTCTCGGCCAATACGCTGCAGGTACACCTAATTTGTGAAAACACGTTTGCTTAAATTCGAAACACGTCCCACCGTGAACCTTCCCTCCGTTTTGTTCGCCGTAAAATTCAGTCAGACGTGCCCTGCTACACGTAAGGGGAATAAGCCACCCCGGGTATTCCCCGTTTGCATCGAAGGTCGGTAGAATTGTCGTTAACGTCGCGAGAAACCTTTTAAAGCAGCTTCGCCAAACTTGCTCGTTCATTGAAGTAACTTGACTATTACCGTGTTAGTTGGTAACTGCTTCTTCAACACGATCGATCTAGAAAGAGCGCGTGGTAATAGAATTGGTTTCTCAGGTTGAATGGTTTACGGCAAGTCAAATGGCGAGTCTATTTTGTCACGAAACCACCACTCGGTGCACGGTCCCCCTTTTCTTTTCTTTCAACCGGGAACAAGATTAATATCATTGTTCGTAGCACGCGGAGAAACGTAGGTAAGATTTCGCTTCTGACCGCGCTCTTCTATTTGTCCGGCACTTCTTGATATTTAAATCAATATTCATTATGATAATTTTTATTCCACGAAGAGAAAAGATCTTCCTTAATGCTTCACCGAATAGAATTATCCTATTAGCACTGTTGACTTCCAGTCGTGGATTTTGTACTTAATTTTTCTCAACAATAACTTGACATAATTTTCCGTCCCGAGTAGGACCAAAAATCAGTTGCCATGATATGGCCAAGCGAATCACCAATTTTAAATAAATTTCTCACGATATAAACGAGACGAAAATTCGGGATGGCGGCCTCGTATGTATCGTATGCAAGAATATGGTTGTGCAGTACGCGTTTCTCGACGAAAGTTTTGTTGGTCTCTTACGATCGAGACGCGTGATAAGAAACTGGATTCGAGGCAGTTCGACTAGTCCGCCTGCCATTTCGATCCTGCTGAGTTTGATCGATCTTTAATAGTCCCGCTTTTAATCCTCGTCCAATTGGATAACACAGAGCGCAGCTCGTTAATCGCCGCGAATTAACGCGACCTGCTCCATCGACATGAACGATTCTGCCATTCTGACAGTACACCACACGCGTTGGTAATTTATTTATACGATAGAGATTAATCGCGAGACTGTTTAAAAATAATCGATTAATCCGTGGTTGATTATTCGGCGGAATCGAGATACCATTCTGCAGCATCGCTCGAATCGAAAGAGGATATTTATATTCGATCTTTCTGCCGAAACCAATCAGCTCCATTGATTGGAACTTTTGATCAAATATTTTAAACCGCTCGGTCTGAAAATGTCAAAAGTTCTTAAGCTTTGAATAAAAAGGGGAAAAAATAAGGGAAAAGAAAAACGATGAAAGAGCTGTGGTGAAATTTATTTGCGAGAGTGAAAGGCGTTAGGAAGCATTCCTTGATGGCGCGATTGCATCACGAGAGGTATCTACGTGTGCCGTGTACGACGACGGTGTTGACACCAATTCTGTAATTATTGACGGTATGATCTTTTAAAGTGGCGTGCACAGTCGATGGGCATTGGGAACCGTGCCATTGACTATGTTAATTAAACTAGGGGACATAACCATTTGGAGGATTTTTACGAACACAAATAATTAGTCACTGTTCTTCGTCGTTAAAAGGAGGTTCTTCGAAGACGGCACCAAGGTTGAACGACCGATGGTTTTTAAATGACTGGACGTGGACGAGGGGGTTTGGTACAAAAAAAAGTAGAACGATATGTGTATCGTGACTGCTTTCTCTTTTTCAACGGAACGGAAGAAATTGTGCAATGATTGTGTTCGTAACGATATCGCAGTGACCGGGAACACCAGTTGAATTGGAAATGAAAATTAAATAGTCGGAGAATAAGCTTTAGAAATTCAGGGTTTTATTCCGTGTATAATATCTACACAATACTCAGACTAATTCCAAGAATCGTGATTAATGACGTTGGTTTTTGTCAAGTCAAAGTCCGGTTAAACAATTCTGATCGCCGCGTTATGTAAGCATGCAAAATTCATTCGTTGCTTTTTCATTTCCCTGGCCTTGGGCTACTTGGAACAAGACGAAACCAGTTAGCGGTCAGAAATTGGCGAAACATCTCTGAAAAAATTACCCTTTCGCAGAGGATATGTTACGAAATAGCAGGTTTAGCTCAGCATGGAATATCTTGCACGAATTTCAGATTGCATTTAAAAAATGATTCCCGATTTGTCCTAAACGTAGAAGATAAATAAGGGCACCAATTTCCAACACTGGTCTCAATATCTCAAGTTGCACTCCGAGATTACGAAAATTCATTTCCACGCTTTCATCGCCTTCGATTTCATCGGAACGGCTTCGAGCGAAATGCAATCGTTACTCGAGCACGATTATGAACGATTTGCAAAGGACGACTTGTCGCGCGTGCAGCAACAGATCGACCGTTCTGGCGCATTATTCGTGCATCTGGAGCGTAGAGAACGGGTTTGTCTGATCGAGAGTCGCGTTGCATGTAATCGATTCAACTGTAAATTGTCGCCCTATAATTCGGTGCTGCGTCGATTAAGTACGTACGGAACTGTATCGGCACAGTTAACTGGCAATTGTCTCCTAAGTCTACATTTTGCGTACGAGACACCCTGCCTCAGTTACGCCCGATGTGCCTTCGTTATTCGCGTTGGCTGCGAAGCAAATTTGCATTAAGTTCGGATTAAAGCCGGGCTAGATCTAAATCGGATCTCCGTTAGATCAGTGGAATATTAAATTTCGATATTATCTGGCCGGACCTGGGGTAGTGAAATAGGGTCTGCAGCGGGTATATCAGTTCTGAGAGCCACTTAACTGGGATCGCGTTACTAATTGCGTCCTATTAACTGTCCACAATCAGATTCACGGTGTTCCATTCTGTTACACGGCGCTCGACCTTCCGCTCGACTTATTCGACGAGTTCTGCCCGCCTAACATGGATTCAACTGCGTGGAAATGCAGTTCCTAGGGGAGATGTCGTAGGGTAGGTGAACCGGCGAATAACCTTTCTCGACCGCTTTCGTTCTGTCGTGAAAGCGGCGTATTTCTCTTCTTTTTTTTCGAAACACCGAACCGGTTTCGACGCACGCGTTCTCCCCTGTTCCAGTACACCCGACAGCGCTCCCCGTGTCTTTACCTCCGGGTTTTCCAACCCCGAATATAATTTTCCGAGGGAATAAAGGACGTTTCCGCTGCAAGTGACAACCCCGCCTGAGCTAAATTATTCTTTCTAGGCCGGTGGCCGGCGGTTTATCGGTGTTCGTATTTCTTAGTGCTTGCACAAACTTCGTTTCGACAGTCCCGCGTGCCGTTGATTCCGTATTGTTCAGCTTTACCTTTTGTTTAGAACGCTTTCGATATAGATATATCCGGCAGCTAAGCTCGTACACGTATTAAACAGCTCCCTAGCGATTTCTTTGGGAACTCGTAACGTGGTCTTTAATTCAGAGTTGAAGGTAGCTCGCACGATATCCCGGCAGCAATATAGCTCGCGGGCGCTTTTAATTTCAAAGCTGTCTTGAAACCACTTTCCGATCGGAGTTCGAATCTCCGTTACACTTTTCAAAGTCGATCCCCGCGATCGCGTGATTCCCGCTATCACGTAGGTACGTGCCCGTACGTAATACGTAATGGTCACGCGACAAGTTTTACTTCTCCAGAGACGCGATAGAAGGGCGCGCCGTGTAGAAATTCTTTCGCACACCCGAGTTAAATATCGTCGAAGTATGTACATCCTGCCTAACTAGTCGTACCGTCGCAATGGCGAGTTGTCGCGACGGTGTAACTCACGATGGTCTCAAGAACAACGTGAAATCCCTTACGCTCCGGACATCCCCGTCTCGAGCCCACGGCACGATAACGGTTTTTAAAAGGCGCCAAGCTTTTTGTTACTAGCCCGTTAACATTAGCCGCGAGAGGACAGCGAGAGAAAGAGCAGTGGGAGGGGATGCCCGGTATCGCGGCGTTCCACCGCTTTATCTCATGGATGCCACTTTATAAAAGACTTCCGCTTTTCTGTTCGCCCGACGAATCCAGGTCGCGGTTGTTTTCCTCGCTGTACTGGCCTGCGCCCTGGCAAGCGAGAAGTACACGACCAAGTACGACAACATCGACTTGGATCAGATCCTGAAGAGCGAGCGTCTGCTGAACAACTACGTAAACTGCCTGCTGGAGCTTGGAAGCTGCACACCCGACGGCAAGGAGCTTAAAAGTGAGTCGACCTTTAAGTCTGCTTTAATGCGAACACGTACCTGCGCCTCCTGCCGCCTCTTTTGTCACCAATTACACGCCAGATCAGGAGAAACGTTCCTCGTCCTTCTCGGCATCCCGTGTCCTGCCATCTTCGATCAAATTCTACCTCTCCGTTCTCATTTATATACTCTGGCTCCTTTGTCTATCCCTTCGAATCGTTGAATTTCCACGGGATCGTCCATGCTCGCCGGTCTTGCGACGATTGTTCCGAGGAGTAACTTGGCGAACGAGTAAAGAGAATTTGTAATGAGGACAAAAGGGGGACGCTACGAGAGTGACGGAAGAATCAGGTTGGCAGCCTTCAACGCTAGCTGGAGATAAAGTCTTGCGCTCGGTAACGACTTAAAATTTGGTTTTGGAAAGTTAAGGATGATCCGAAGTTCAAGCAGTTAAAGTATTTTTATTCCACGATGCTGTATCTGTGGTTATAATTCTTACCTTCCTCGATATTGCTATTTTTGTTTGTAATTGGTCAATCTATTATCACATAGACGTATAGAAGTGGACATTTTTAACAACCTATACTTTTATTTTCTCTGACAATTTACGCTTCATCGTTTTCTCTACTTCCGGAAGTACAGCAGTACAGAGTACACCGTTTCAATCAGGAACGCCATACGTAACTCTCGGCCGGACCGATGCAGCAAGCAAATATCCTAGCGAATCTCTCTGGCCCGAAGAACTCGTCTTTAATCTGCCAACCTCTTCCCCGATACGGCTTGTTTTATGGTGCAGATTCTAACATTGTCTGTTACTCGGTCTTAGGGGACCTCTAGCCTTGAAATCCAATAAGCAATGCCCTTTACATCCCCCATTCTTCCTCCTCGTTTTCGTTCTACAACGAAAGCACAGGTGGTCTTCCCATTTTCTAGCTTCCCCGTAGGCTTCCTCTGTTGGCGAACGCTGCTGATGGAATGTTTGTGGGTTGCACTCGGTGTAACGCTGTCAAATATTGGACGAGGGTCGCGGTCAAAGTCGAGAAAGTGGGCCGAAAAGGGAGGTGGACTGCAAGATCGCAGCTTTCGTCAGCTCGAATGTTCGAGAACCTTAACAATGAGCTCGTTCAACCTCTGTCCCCGGGGAGGCTGGCGAGCATGTGTTCTGTGTCTCGAGCGTTTCCGTATTGGAACGACCGCACGGAATGACGACCCCTTTTCTTTCTTCTTCGCGAAACCAACCAGGGCGTGTCCTTTTTGCTCCCGTTTTCTGGACGATTGAGTATAGATTGCGCGAAGATTCGATGGGTCGGCGAAGTGACCCTCGTAATGGACGGAGCGAAATATTTTTTTCTTAATACACTCCGGAGATTCGTGGGCGATTTTGTAGAAATTGACGAAGTTGTTTATCGTTGCGTAAAAATCCTTGGTTTCTTGGAAAAAGAGAGACAATTTTTGGGGACGCTGAAAAGCGCAAACACGAGATGTAACGGGAGAGAAAAGATGCACGGACACGCTTTACCTTGGTCCGCTTTGAAATAGTCTCCAAGAGACTCGTCGCATCGCTCGCAATGTTGGCAGAGCTTTCAAACGGCGTTGCAAATCTTTTTGGTTACACATCGACGCCCGCGCTTTTGAAGGCCGGGAGAGTTTATTCGTTCTTGGTTTCACTATTATTCAGGAATTTCTAAAAACACTTGCTCGTGCAACTCTTTATTCCCTGCATACGTTCCTCTGCAGACACAGCTAACGCTGACGCTTCTCGTGGAACGAAGAAGTGAGCATAGAATGACGAATGAAATACAGGTCGACGAACGAGATCGTATCTCTTTGACAAATAACTTCAAGTTTTTCGAATCTGTGCCCGTTGTAATCGATATTATTTCGCATTAATTCCGATTCAAATCCCGCGTCTCCTCCATCAGCGAAACACCCGTTCAGATTCAATTTGATCACGGTTCCCTGCTCGCTCGTCGTTCCAATAAAATCCCACTGTGATGTTGCGCAGCGTTAAAAATGTCCACGCTGGGAAACGATTCGGATCTTCCCCCGCAGCTTTTAATCTCCCGAAGTCGGAGTCGTTACGCGAACGTTTCCCCGAGATAATCCAAAAGAATAATCGTGCACCCGATAAATATTCTACATGGAAGCAACTCGCAACACGCAGAGATTCCTCAGCTCCCGCACCGCGTCGGGGAAATAATTTTCGATTCAATTAAGATACCTCGCGTGGACAAGCAATCGCGATAATACAGCGGTCCATGAGGCAAGACGTAACACCGGCTATCTATTTAACCTTTCCCGCTAATGGCTGCTCGTTTTTCTAGTAATGACGCACGATAAGCAGCGAGCTTTTTATTGGAGTCACGTAAGGCGTCGTACACGCGTATCTAGATTGGAAAGAGAGTGACAGGATGTACTTTGGCGACGTACTTCATCCGTTTAACTCATTCATTACGGCCAAATTGCCCCCTTTACTCGTTTGATGAATTTAACCTGACGAAAGTAGCGCGGGAAACGGCGAAGATTCAGCGGGTTCACGTGGACAGAAGAAGGGGAGGATAGGTGAAGTGCGGCCGAACATTGGCGAATTTTCAAGGGGTGTCTGAATTAAAAAGTGTGGCAACCAACAGGTAGCGATGCACCAATTTATCGGACTGTCGGACGAATCCGATGACACGGTTAGACTGAATGATCGGAAAGTATTTAAGACGAGGCGTATCGAATTTTCGCATCGACGAGGGCTTGACGTAAACGTCAACTCGTATCTGTCCATCAAGATGGATTTCCTTCGCGTTCCCTTTTATTTTCTCCCTTTCGTCGACAGTAGTGGATCGTGGGCCGAGCGAAGGGTGCTTTATCGGGGTAACACAGTGCTTGTCTCGAGAAATTTCACGAACGATACGCTGGCGCGTGCTGACCACCGCAGCAGCTGGTGCAAATGATGCCGGGCAAAAATCGTCGGAAGCAAAATGTATATAAGGGTACGAAAAGGCCGCTGCCCCGCCCTCTCGCCCTCCATTCACGCTTATATTCGCAGGAATAATACGCGTTATGAAGTTCGCCCTGAAGGACTTCCGGTACGATCGAGATACCCATTGAGAACGCCATATGGAAAAAATTATAATACTCTCGTGCCGTTACTTCGCGGGCCATTCTGTGCTCGAGCATGCCACTCGATCAAAGTCCATCGAACGGCCGCCATATGACTGACATTCATTCTTCTTTCTTTTTTTGTCGGTGAATAAACGTTTAATGGCTGGTTCAACGACCGTTTGCGATACAGTTGCTCGTTGATTTTGAATAAGTCGAATGGCTACGCATTTGGAACGTTTTAAGGCGGAGAGAAAAAGCACCGTCTGTATACTGAATGTTTTGTTCGCGGAAAATTGCACCACGTTACAGCATTCAATGTCGAATGAACATTTGTTTATGTTCCATGGCCAGTTATTAGAAGGACGCGGCAAGAAAATATTACATAGTAGCATCAAATTTAGATATTACAATGAAATGACTACTTGTTCTCTGTTTGTAATAAGTTTGGCGAACACCGATCGACAGTGATCTCGTCGCAGTTAATATGTTAAGGAGGAAACCAATGAAATCGCAGCAGCATTTGATTGCAAAGATTTGTGGAGGAAGTTCGAGATCGGTGATTAATAAGCTATCAATGAATTATCGATGAGCTGCCTGATTGAATTCAGGTAAATTAGATGGCAAGCTGTTTTCAAAAAGAATCATATTACGCTCGGTTCCACTTCGAGATGCGTTCGGATTTCGGATGCGATTAAGGCTCGGGTCGCAATTAGCACAGTTTTCCTGTAATTCACTTCGGAGTTTGCTACGTCCACGGTCACTTTGGAAAATTCTTGATCTCATTTTCAAGACGCTTTCGCTCTCTCTTCTTCCCCCGTTCCGTTCCCCAAGGTACCGTTGATTACGTGGAAAAGTGGGCTCACCGGAGAGGGTAGCTCTAGCAAGTATAAATAAGAAGGTTGCTCGAGTAACCCATTTAAAAGTACTTCGTCATATTTCCTGCCTTCGTAGAATATGACACGATGAAAAGATTCTTTACAATCTCAAATATCCTACCCAATTCTATCGCGATACTTGCCGCAAATCAGATTTTTATTTCCTCACCGTCACGTAACGAGATAAGTATATGCGTTCCATATTTTTTAAATGACCAAGCTAGAGTAGCTGTTATACCTAATTACGGATGTGGATAACAAATACGGTACAGAGTGTACAAAATAAATGAAAAGTAAAGGAGGGTAACAAACAGTGTGCATTAAAATAGTTGGCTTCTGTAACACAGTACCAATTAGTAAATCAGGCAGATACTGTGTCGACAGACACCTCATATTTACGAGTAAGAAATAATAATGACTTAGCGCAATTACCTTATCAACAGTCTATGGTAATTCAGAAGTCTGTTATCGTGGAAACTTCTCACGTAGCGTGTCCTATCTCTCGAGTAGAAGAACATCTACTAAGTTCAAAAATACGCAGCTACGAGTTAGTCAATTACATCTCTCTCTCCCTGCCTGTCAGTGGTAACGATGCATCTTATCAGGCCTTATCACGAGCACCTGCAATGATACCGAAAGGGAAGACGGAGCAGAAGTTCAAATCAAAGGAAGTCCACTAACAAGAGCACCGAGTAAATAGAGTTAGGGCGGAGAGAAATGCGAAAAGTATTGCTGCACCGAGTGTACGTTGAGCTCCTGTAATAAACAGAAAAATAAACAGAAATTCGAAAAAAAAAATAAACAGAAATTCGTTGAGCTCCTGTAATAAACAGAAAAATAAACAGAAATTCTTGTTACAAAGCCTCGTACAGATAATGTGCAAGGAAACCCAGATACGCGTGTGTCATTAACCAATAAAATAATATCGACCTCAAAGATACCTATCGAAACTGTCAACTATGTACATTAAAATTATTCGTGTGATTTCAGAATCTCTGCCAGACGCGTTGGCCAACGATTGTAGCAAGTGCAGCGAGAAGCAGAAGGCGGGCAGCGACAAGGTCGTCCGGTACCTGATTAACGAGGTACGTTCACCGAGCCGCGTTCACCGTCACTTTTCCATAGCTAATTAAACGCGAGAGTACCGTGTCCCAGCCTCTTACCAAGCGGGGACAATCAACTCGATGCCACCCGCTTCGAAATTCCGTGGAACGATCTCGACTTTCGACGGGAAGAACAGTTTTGGCCTTTGGATAGAACTCTCGAACCTTCGCGAAAACTCTCCATCGAATAATTCCGCATGGATCACTCTTGTCTTTTCCCCGTTCCACTGATATTCCCAAAGGATCTCGAACTTCGCTTAATAATCGTTAACCTATGCCCCCGGACAACCGGTTAATCTACTTCGCGTCGAACTTTGTTGCGCTCCACCGTGCAAACTTCCTCGTTATTTGCTCCCATTTGGTACTTTCTCCCTATCTTATTGACTCTGTCCTTTTTGTACTGCCGGAGAAGCAGCGTGCACGTTGGAACGTTCCACCGAGTTCGGGAGAAACTATATTTATTTAGACTCGTCGGTTCTCCCGGGACATCCAAAAATGATTCTCAAACTTGGAAAAATAGGGGTCACGGATAATCCGTATTTTTTTCCCGCCCGTAGCTAGTAGAAAGTGTGTCTGTCTCGCGAGCAAAGATTTTTCGATGGAAAATCTTTCCCCGTCGTCCAGGAACACTTCCTGCTTATAAAACTCGACAACGAACGATCTAATTCGGCCCGTTCTATCTTCGCTGCTAACTTTTAATTGAAGCTACGGGCGCCGATTCATTTCTGTTGACGTTCTTGCCTTTTTTCTCTGCTTCGTCAACGGAGCCGTAATTCATTCCATTATAACGGAACACGCTAGCGAAATATCCGCATATAGTTCAGCTGACGCGCTCAAACATTCATTTTGCAATTATGGCGCTCCTATCTTCATGATTTTTGTCGCGACGAATGTGACGTACGGTTCGTCTTTCTCCCATCCGCGACATTTAGTTTAAAGTGACCAGCGCATTTTACGTAACTTCGAGGCTAAAGGAATTCGTCGTTAAAGCGGGTCTAATTAATTCCCGAGTCGAATGATCACGATTTTCGTTTCAGCGGCCGCAACTCTGGGAGAAGCTGTCGAAGAAGTACGATCCGACCGGCGAGTACAAGTTGAAATTCCAGGACGGCGCGCAAAATCATGGAGTCCATCATTAGGCAGTTCACAGTGTTAAATACTTTCGGGAAGGCATTGAGGCAGATTCGAAAAATAGTTCGTTAATCCACCCGACTCGAAAGCAATTGTTTTATTTTTAATTTGTATCCGGTCGAAAGACGGCGAAATAAATATTGCATTCCTGCAGAACTAAGAACGGCGGTGGATAAGGAACGATTTCTTTCACGCGGAAGTACGGCCGGTTGTCTAATTTGTTCGTTGCCACGGAACGAACGGAAAAAATAAAGCGGGTCGAGAAGATGTTGGGTGAAATCCCGTCGTTCCGTTGAAAAGGCCAGCACTCGGAAAACACGGAAGAATTCACCCGGCGCATCGGGTAGCTCTCACCTTAAACGACGTATCCTTTTTCCTTTCGCGTTTTATTCCGCCCGCAGTTCTATTACGACTGATTGTTTCGCGTTCGAAATAATCAGGGCCTCTTTCACGGTCGACGGACGAAACGTAAACCAGCGGATTTAATATGAAATTGGAAAAATCTGCCGGGTCAATTCGGGGATTCGTATGCTATATACGTGGCTGCCCTCCTTCAGATACCACCGAAAATTTTCGTCGAACTGTCGCACGTACAATGCACCTTTCCCGTTACCGTAAGCAGCGTGTTTCATCCCCTGCTTGCCTCCAGATCGGCGCGGAATTACGATTTTCCAGCGGGTCGAGAATGAAACGAACTTCGCTGCGAAGCGTAAACGCGTCTGGATATTCACAGTTCCCGTGAAACGTGTACAGTTGCTTTTCGCGGGGCAACTGCGAGGGTAAAATAAAAGGGTAGATTCTGCACCCCGCAGGATATGGGATATTGACCCCGATGGTGTGCACGAGTCGAGTGACTCGTCTCATTGAAATTCTGTGGCGATTTCATTTCAAGCATATTCTATATATTTATATCTGTCACGATGATTTCACTCGAAATTTGTGCGTGAATTGTGCGTGAAACATAAGGGGATTTTGTATAGGGACGGCGTACAAAATAGAAAGGTTTTATCGTCCATCCTTTCTGGTACGCGAGTTGATGTTTCGGTTCCTCGAAAACCATACTTACATTTGTTAAGCTTGGTTGGGCCGAGATGAAACGTTGAATTGAAAATACTGTCCTTGACCCATCAGAATGAACACGTAATATTCGGAAATTGTAACGACGGTCCTCTGCAACTGTTCCAAATGGTTTATCTTGTCATCTTGCTCGCTAGATAAAGCAAATCAACGGACCCCCTTAACCGACGAACGATCGAAACTTTCGACCCGTCTAATACATCTTCCCCCCTTTTACCCAGTTCCACGACCACTCGGCCGAGTGTTCTAATAATCATAAAATTTCCCGCCCATCCCCTCCCTTTTTGTCGCGAAAATTGAATTAGTCCGACCGATGCTACCCCTCTTATCGGACTTAATTTTTTTCGCCAGCTAACTGAAACGGCTACTTACCGGGATAGTTTCAGCTTGTTAGTTGGCGAACTAGAATCGCGAAAGTTTCACGGACGCCGCGGATGGAGTCGGATCGAGCGTCGGTCGGTGAATATTTAAAGAAAAGCTAGACGGTTCGTTATCGCGGTCGTGAAATTGTTTCAACGGGTACCGCGACATTTGTACAGCGGTCACGGTCGTCAATAATTTATGTGTAACCGCGAATACGAATAGTTCGACACTTCGGAAGTGATAAATCCAGGCACAATGTCGGGAAAAGTTCGCCGTCCGAAGTTTTGAAGTCCGAATGTCGCCCTTGAGACCGTTCGCTTAATTTCCCGACGCTGCTCGCCCGCAAAATATGTACGTCGCTATACAGCCGCCATAATTCTCCCGAAAGTTCGAAAACAATTTCGCGTTTCCATCGATTTCTTTCCCTTTTTCAACTGGGAGTCGCGGCGTCTTCAAGGGACGCCTTCGAGTAGGAAAAGGACGAGCAGCGTTCCCTCGCAACCTTTGAATTGCTTACGACCATCGTTTGATAAATTGCACGCCCCGGAATTATTAATTTCCTCGTCTCCCGGGGAACAGTTGGAATTTCCTTAAACATTCATCCCTCTCATTTCGTTGGGAGATTACTTTCTTTTTGTATATAATAAATTCCGGGTCGAGCGGAGAAAATATTTCCCCCTGCCGTTTCAGTTTCAGTAAATTTTTCACCCTGACGAATTCTAGTTTAAAAATACGACACGGGGTCTCGAGCTGCGAGTTCGGGCGAGCATAGTCGCGCAGACGAAATCGCAGGGTCGGACGAGGTTGATTCGTAAGCCTGATCGTTATTCTCCGTAGCAGAAGGCTGGAATCGGGGAATTATGTATCCGTTGTTTTTTCCCCATTCGTCTAGCTTCTCCGGTCAAAGGGATCGGACGAACAATATTTTATTTACCAACGGCTCGTTCCACTTCAATTCCACCCTTTGATCTTCCCCCACTCTCCACTTACTTTCACCGTCTTAAGAAACTCTCTTCATTTTTATGTTAACTAAATACTCGTCTGCCGCTTCATTTATGGGCCCAGCGAGGCGACATCGATTGAAACAGAATTATTACTCCGAAGGTATCAAGGTCGCGGTAATCGAGCAATGGAAAAACGCTAGTTTTCACTCGGCGATGGCGGGCTTCAATTAATTTGTAGCATTAGCATACAAAGGGGTCAATTGCTGCGCGCGTGACGCCGAAAGCAGGTAAGGTTTGAATGCCGCAGAATCGATTCTCACTGATCGTATTATCGCGAGTTAGCGCGGGGTAATAGTCGGAACATAAAATGTTTGACAGCCGAGGAATGGGATTTCCATGTAGAAAGAGCGTCGAGCTATCGCGGCGAGAGTAGAGATCTCGTAAATAGACCTACCTTTCCGCCGTGTTGTCGAACAGGGGAATCGACTTTTATTTTGTCCGTGCGGTTCCACACGAATTTTCTTATCCGACCCCGGTGAAACATCGCTCGGGGGAAATTCTACTTGCTGTCGCCTTTGTTGGATTCGCAAAACTTTCAGACTTTTGTGATAAATTAACCCCACCCCTTTTCCATCCCCTTCACTCTTCTGTATATCTCCTCCTTATCTGCACAGTTTCTTCTTTGTTTTCGCAGCCGCTCCCCCCTTTCACAAGCCATGTTCATTCCATATCTTCGCTGCTTCCAGCTCTTATCACTCCTCTCTGTTTTTCTACCCCAATCTTTGTCACACTTCGACCATTTCGGCCAAGGCGGATCACAGTGTCCAGAAAGTGTGCAAACTAGCGAAGAAGCGTCAGGTTAATGCGAATTTAACGAAGGTCGAATTCGGGTCAAGGTCGCTCGGAGTTATCGCAGAAAGCGAGTTGGTGCTTGTTTATAGAGAGGCTGGACCGGCATTCGCCTTGCAGTCTCGAAGTCAACAACAGATGGAAGAACTCCAATAACGCGTTACATGGTCCCTTGGAAAAGCAATTTTTGCTGGAATCAATATTTGAAGAGTCATCTGCGCGCTTGCACGCTGTAGCAAGCTGTACGATTAAGCTGCTTGAAAGCTTCCGAACCGGTGAATCGAATGCTCGTCGTTACTTATCTCTTTAACATCTGCCACTTCATTTTTCCCGCACTCCTCGTCACTCTCGATTTTCCTGAAACTCAAATCGACCGGCGTCTTCTCTGTGACGTTTAATAATAATTATTGTACAACATCTGTATAATGCATCGCAATGATTCGATAGTTCCCCGAATTCGCCCCTGCCATTTTATTGCAATTCAGAAATGGAAGAAACCTAACCGCGCCACCCCTACAAATCGACATTTCTCTACCCCGCACAATTCGTTCCGCAGTCCAAATTTATCACCATTATCTCTCGATGCTCTGTCCCACCCCCTCGTTTTTAAGACTGCTGCCCCTCGAAACATAGAGCAGGTCGTGTTCGTGAATCACACGGCACGAGGCTCCCGCGATACGTCACCCGTAAACATTGCTGCAGCTCGTGTCCCGCACCAGGGGAATTGTTTCCATAAGCTCACTCGCGAGATCGCTTAATTTATTTATAGCCCCACCGCCGTGGATTCCAGCGGACTCTTCGTGGCTGCCACCAATACGTTTCACCCTTTTCAAGCAAAGAACCTCCTCCGCCGCCACTCCTCTGCCCTCCCTTCGTGTTCTCCTCGTTGGAAATTCGACGACGCGACGGTCCAGGGTCGAGCGCATTAAGCATGGAAATGAATTACGAAATTAGTGTAGAGCCGACTTAAACAGTCGATTTAAATGCGTTACCCCGAAGGAGGACAGAGAGAAGCCTGGCAGGGTTGCCCCAGAGAGTTCACTTAACGCCCATTCGAAGTCACCTTCCTACCGGGTAAATCCATGCCCGTTCGATCATAGTTCATCCTTCGAGGGGACAAACGCCGATCGGGGAAACTTAAATCGAGTGGGAAAATCTAGAATTCAATCTAGCTCCGTTTCTTCTTGTCCCTGCTATCCGGCGTGTATACGCGGAGACTTTGTCTAAGGACAGGGTGGAGGAGAGCAATGGAAATGGAGGGAACAGAGGACGAGCCGAACGGCAATTCGTTTGTTCGCCCGTTCGTTCGGTCATGGAAAATGGATTACTTTCGAGCGCGTTGTTCGGGACACTCCTTAGCCTGGCAGTGTCGAGGGTGTATTCGGCTTGCACGTTTTCAACAGGTAGCGAATTCATCGTAATTGGTCCCTTTGACCGGTCCGCAGGCGCGGCTCTTTAATTACACGCGACGCGGAGTTCAACGCTTTTTGGGAAACGAGTGCACGCTGTGCCGGTCTGTATAATGCGAAATTACATACGGGGGATTGTGTGAAAAGCGTAGTCGTGGCGGTGGTGTCGCGGAGGAATTGTCCAGAGTTCCACGAACCGATTCATCGCGACGCGTAACGAGGAACTACGACCGGCTTCGAGGCTTCGAGGGCTCCCTAACGAAATTAGAGACTGGATTCGCGAGTTCGTGCCAGACCGAATTCTCCTATCTAATTCGGATTTAAACGACCTTTTAGCGGCGGTTCTTCGTCCGGGTAACAGGTGCAGCTTCCAGTGCGCTGGCAATTGGAAAGGATGCACTCGGTGATGTTTTCGCTGGGCGCCGTCGATATGTGAGGCCATTCTTGTAAACGATGGTTGTCGGCGGTGATCGTCCACGTTATGATCATTATCGGTGATTACACACATCTGGTGAAACGTTGATTTATTGTTCCTTTCGGTGGCTTTCAGGGGATCAAGATCAAGTTATTATAATTGTTGAGAATATTCTGTTGCCACAGATCGGTTATTTATGCATTTAATAAGTCTCGGAATGGTCCGATAGTGGTTCAAGAATGTCGTATAAGGGGCTGGAAAAAAGTGTAATAAAATCAGCAGAATCCGTCGAACCCCACTTTAGTATTCGAGGGTTACAATTGAAAGTTCAATTTTGAATCTCTTGAATATGAACGGCGTCCCACGTTACAATAGACACGAATTGAAATTTTCGTCGTCGGAATGAAGACAAGCTGCCATATGAAAACCTGCCCGCCACTCGTCTTGATTATCCGATACCACGATGCCGGGAAATTGAAGAATTCCTGCAAATAAGTTCCCCCGACGTACACTTTTCGTCCGATTCATTTCCAGCACGGCTCGATCAAGCTCAGCTTTGTATTCCATTTTCCTGGCCCCTCCTCGATCGGTCCCCCTTCGTTTCTCGTTCCGTTTCATCCTCTCCGATGCTCGACAACGTTTCCATTTCACTCGACGTAGCTATGCAATTCTCTTGCTGCAAACGCGGCAGAGGTATGTGCACGCAATGCGTGCAACCGACTCGTATGAATCGTAATGCGAGGTCACGGAAGCTTCCCTCTATTCCCTATCCGATGGGAGACCTGGTCTGATCGGTACTTGAATCGGTCGAGGGTTTCTATTAATCCACCGGGGACCGGTGGCTTTTCAATAAATCTATGATATTTCATCGTAACGCGTAGAAAATTGCAGCCCAGAGATAGGCATTTCCTGATCTGCAGAAAGATTTATGGTCCCTAAACGGGAGCAAGCTTTGCGTCTATGGACCCTTGACGGATCTACGGTGTCCCTGTCCCAAGCACAACTTACCACGGAGATTATCGTTGCGCGTTTTCCCCTCTTCAGCGTACTCGGGAAGATAGAGAACGAATTCCGTGCTGTAGAGTGGAGCAATGTGATGGAATTGTATTTCCCGATTTTCGTGCTGTTCGGTAATTAAATGGATTTAGAGAAATGGTAAGTGATGTATCGGTGGTTAAGTGCTTTACGAATTTCAAATACAATTTTAAATGAAAATAGAATGTAGGTATGTGTTTGTTGCAATGTAATATCATATTGAAACGAATGGACAATTATTTAATTATTTAATTTAGGTTATAAAAATATGCCCCTGGAAAAAAATCTGACACGAAAATAATTTCAGAGCTGTCAAAGTAGAGACATCACCCTTTACAACGAGGCGGGGTAGACTCTTCCACAATTTTTTCCACGAAATTATATTAGTTGAAACAACTTTTCGGTGAAATTTTAGCGATCCTTTAATTTTGTCGAGGACTGAATTACAGTAATGTCTCGCACTGTGTTCAAAATCGTGATTCGATGGCTGTTCATTTCGTATCCCCCCTACATGGGGCCGCCTCTCTTGGATTCGGGGAAGTGTCGTTCGGATCACTTTTGATGTGATTTCCGAGAACCGAAGCAGCCCAGCGTGGAGTACGAGATAGTATTGTCTCACACGTACCCGGATGTTTACACTTGCCTAATTTTTTTCCTGGTCGCTGCCTCGAGTCAATCTCGAGTCTCTGTTGCCACAACATTGAAGTTGACCTGACGCTCGAGAATCGTGTCCGTACACGATGGCTGTTCACATTCGGTCCCGAGCGATGAACACAGTGCGAATCATTACTGTATTATCTTATTTCCCTCTCACGGATATGGTGCACACAAACATACGTGCATGGTACAGTGTTTAACGCGCACTGACTTTGAACAGCAACATCCGTAAAATTTAACTCGCGAATTTATGCACCAGCACGTGGCTTCATTGCGCAATCCTCGTTTAAGCTAAGGAATCATCGTTTCCATTTTTCCCATTACGAGGCGTGATTCATTTCAGCGGCTAAACCTTGCATATTCATGCGTGTATGTATACGGACGTGTGTGACACGTACATAGGTGGCGAGCTAACGCGTTTGCTCGCACGTGTTCTGACGTATCCTCGTTACGACCAGGTAGTTGAGTACATATGGCTGGTTTCCCCGTGACGTGATCACCGTTGCTTAGCAGCCTAATTTCGGTAATTAGATATTTAACGTCGTGCATCGAGGCGATTGATTTCAGCCGCTCTACTTCCACAAACGTAGCGCAGATTTGCCGGCTGTAATTTTAACCCCCCGGGAACTGTTCCTTGACGTTTCGGGGTGTTCGATTTGCGAAAGAGCTCGAAATCACGGGAAATAACTTTAATGAAATTTGCCCCACTCGGCGCTACCCTTAAATTACGCAAATAGACACGTTTCTGGGGGCTTATCCTTTACGGAAATCTAACGATGGAATTTTGTGACTACGGAATCGAATTACAGTATTGCAGACGGCCTTGCATGAGATTCGAGATCTCGAGAGTGTCAAGTGTTCGACCGACAAGTAGCAGCTAATACGGAATTGCAAAGTGAATTCGCACCCCGTGGAGGGATACCCGTGTCATAGCAGGCTGCCACAAGGGATGCCTCGACGAGCCGTGGAATATTCACCCTTGGGATCGTTGCAAACAAATACACGTCACCGCACACCCACCTCCCCCGCACTCTACATTTTGCAAATTTGTCGATGCCGTTGAAAGAACACGCTCTGGCCCTTTTATCGACCTGTCATGTCTCGATGAATAAATACAGGGGGTGGTCTCTGCTGATTGCGCGTGAAAATGTTGCTCAAGTGTTCATCGAAACAGCTCGGTGAAGTTGAAAGTTCTGGCAGCGAATTTAAGGTAGATTAAGAATTGGCTGCTTTTATTTTATTGCATTATTTTTCCTGAGTCCACGGAAATGATATCTAATATCTTAGAAATATCTATTATTCGAAACCAACAGTCTATAGATTCTAAGAGTTACAAGAAAACAGTTGTCTAATAAATATCGAAAGTAGAGTCGCCGGGAAAATTCTCGGGCCTGGCACGTGAAATCGATAGAGTTCGATTTTCACGCGCCTTGTTCCCCTTGATCCCATTCAATGCCGGATCGCCCATGGTCAGGTTCCTAGATTGAAGGCTTATCGTTAGTCGCGTCTCGTCGTCTCCTAGGATCCTCTCTCGAAATTAGACATCGGGACAGTCGGCCGTCTCAGTTGATTCCCTCTGCTGTCACCGTTGCAAATCCTCCTTCCTTGCTCCCCGATTCTGAAGGTGTGACCCGGATACCGATTCCACGATGCTCATCGGCAAATCGTGCCGTCTTGTTTTATATCTCTCCTCTTCGTCTTGTGCCATAGAGACAAGATGATGGAGACAACGACGGCAAGGAAGGACAAGGACGGACGGCGGGCTTTTTGTTCTGGCGAAAAGAGCCTTCACGGCATTGGGAAATGGAATGGAGTGTGACGGGTGTACTATGGGTTTATCGAGAACCAAGCAAAAGTAAATCCTGGAAAATTAGTGGGTCGCGGTTCCTTGTCATTTGTTGCCTTTCCATTGTCTCGACGAATGACGTTTTATCTTTAAGAAAGATTTTTCCTTGTATATTATCGAGACGGGGGTTGTGTGATTGGTCAATGAGAACGTTGATTTTAATTGTCGTTTTCGTTTCGTTCGATTTCGAAGAGAAAGTATCACGAATATATTTTTAAATTTGCCATTTTTTAAAGTCTCTCTCGTTTCCGTGTTACGCGAATTTCAGTGTTTTTTCTCCGCGTGGCATAATAAAACGGTCGCGTGCAGATTTGGCCAAATTGTTTGCTATTTCTCCGTTGCTTCTGCTGCATACGGAATCACCGCGATCTTTTATTTTATTTGCATTCGCTAATTTATATGAAGCCGGAAGCCGAGTTTCTCGCGGGAAATCGACGAACCAGTTGGATATGCTAGAATTCCGCGAGTTTTTAATTTTTCGCTCAAACCGAAATTTCCCGGCCTATTTCCTCCGTTTGCTGCTACGGAATGCATTTCGAGATAAACTCGCAACGTCCCAAAGATGAACAGCACTCTCCTATGCATCTAATTCGTCGATATATTTCTACCATTTAGTAGATGTAACTTCTGCAGATGTCGGATCGCGTTTGCATCCAAGTTCGATAATAAACAAACACTCGATACTCCAGGACGGATCGATGTTACTTAGTTCACAAGAGACTGGAACAAGGGCTGGACGTTTGATTTCAGCCGCACCTGTTCCATCTGCTGCTTCATTTCACAGTCAAATTCAGCCTGGCCGGCATCGTTCAAGCTTCGGCCACCCCTTCACTAGCTACCACCACCCTGGCCACGCTTTAGCGTACAATTTTTAGGCGAACTTTTGGGAACTTCGGGAAAATTAATGGGCGACTTGAGAGAAGATAACTAAGAAACTGATTTAGTGATACTTTGCAAAGCAGAAGTGTTTAATAAATTCACTTTGAACTTCCCCGATACTGTCCTCGTGTTTGCAGAAGTATGCACTGGGAACGACGCTATACGATATAGAGTCAGTTTTGAAAATATCATTTATTTATTTACGGTTTACGGATTCAATGTTACGATGAAGTGTGCTGTCAGTAACGTGTTATTATTGTCGATATTATTTTTAAATTTCATTCGTACGCATTTTGTGGAAAATGCTTTGCTGAAAAGCTAATTAGTAAGTTATTCGATTAAGCTCGAAATCCTTTATCGCTTTTGACTAAATAAATAAATTCTTTTAGCAGGCACCGATGTTTTCCGAAGGGACGGGATTCACGGCGGCAGATACAACCCCGTTTAGAGGGAATTGCTGTGCACAATGGAAAATTCCCCAAAAAATTCCGAAACTGGATCCTCAGTTTTTCATCGGACGTGGATTTTTCGTTTCTTTGATCGGACAAGCATTTCAACGTTTTAATGAGCTTTCGAGCGGGCTACGCGACACGGTTCAAGCGAAAACGCGGGTGGTCAGGTCGATGTGGAATTTTTTTCCAAGCTCCGCGCTTCCGATTTAAAGCACCAGCCGTCCCTTTGACCGATACACACCTCTCCTCCACGGGCACAGGTGAGCGAATTAGATTAAGAATTTCTCATCGCCGAATGAATAATTTCATTCTACCCGGGGGCGAATTGAAAAGTTTGAATGCCCGCTGTCCCCGCCGACGAGGAGAATAAGAAATAAAGCACGAAGAAACAACACGGAAACGAAGGGACAGAGAGACGGGAATCGTAGCGAATGTATTTGAAGTGAGAGTTCGTTATTTTGTTTAGTCGAGTTGTCGGCGAAAAGCAATTCGAACAAGGATTTCAGTTGCCGAAGCACGGTCGTTCCTCGTAATCGAATAACCGAGTCAAAGCGCGAGTCGGGGAATTAATTTCAAAAGTTCCGCGGATTAACGAAGTTTGTAAAACAGCTAGTTATATACGTAATTGCTACTTCATTTTCGCGCGGAGCTCAGAGGTAGCTAGTTTCCACCCCGCCTCTGTTGCCCCGTGCTACCTGTCCATGGTTTACGCGGCAACTTCGCGGCAATTTGCGCGACAACCCCGTATTATCTGCGTGAATTACTGCTCGATCTGAGGGCGATTAAACGCACCGCCATCGTCATAATTGTCCTCGGTGGAAGTGAGTCTCGGACGACGAATTCACGGGGTCCCAACGAACTCGTCTCTGCCGGGCAATTGCCCTTCTCCGCCGCTTGCAATTGATACCAAGCAGTTATTTCGAGAACGCAGCGCGGTATCGCGAACTCGTAATCGATGTATACGAGCACGGTCGAAAATGTACGACAAAAGCCAGACCGTTCGTTCCGGGCTAATTGTAATCCTCATCGTAAGTGGTTCCCGTTGCGCAGAAACGGCGACGACACGAACCGTGCAGTGTACGGAACTTACCGTCATACCTGTGATATGTGCATGAATATTTCACGATCGATCGATCGCTCTTCGACGATCACTTTGACGAGCAGTACAACGCCTGTCTATCAACTCGGCTCAGAGCTGCGTTACACACTCTCTCGGCGAGTCTCAAACAGGATACGCGCGAAAATCTGTTGGAAACAGGTATTTAACGTACGCTTGATCGGACACCCTCGAGTGGGGCTCGCGTTTGGCGGCCGCGTCGATAGAAATTGTCTCGGCGAATGCGCGGAAAGATATGACGTCGCTGCGGGGGCAAGAAACGGGATGCAGAAAAAGAGAATGCAGACGGCGGAAAAAAAGGTACGAGACGAAGTGGACCCGGGGAAGCGTAGAAGGAAAAGGGTAGCGGACGCGACTGCTTAATTTAACGACAATGAATACGTTGCCCCGACGCGAATTTGCTCGTCGCGTGGGGAATAGAGTCGTGTTTCGTTCCGGCTCCGTAAACCGCCGCGGCCCTCCGGACTTTTCCATTATAATCGCATTGCCCGGCCGGCTGTATCCGTGACGGGGCGTGCATGCACGTTCTTGCGTAAATCGCGTCGCGGAAACGCTGGCTAAAAGCTGCCTCTTTCGTCACGGCGACCGGGAGAAAATCGACCTCTCCACCGAGACACTTTTCCGTTCACGCGGGTCGCAGGGTTTTACGTTGGTCTCTTTCACTTTCGAATTGCGATCCGCGATTACTACTTCCTCGCGGATTTCTGAGCGCGTGCCATTGCGTATCGTACGGTAATTGAATCTGAGGAAGGCGAACGTGTGAGCGGGGTGTGTTGCTTTGAACGGATGGTGTTGAAGACGCGCAATTAAGGCTAGGCGAAGAAGTGACGCGGTTGGAGGTTCATCGCTGATCGATGATGGGACAGGTTTACGTAGATAAACGTGAATTTAGGGGCTGAGGGTGCTTCAACCCTCGTCAACGCGTGCCCATGAAGTTTTTTCTCTCTTGAAGCGTAGTTATTCAACGTCCGTGTCAACCTGCAAGATGGAGTGGTAGATTTTACTTCGACGGGCGTTATATTTTACTGATCGCATAGCTCTTTGTTTAGGGAACGTTGTAGACTCTTTGGCGAACGATTTTAATTTCCAAAAGGGTGCTGTTATTTGTGCCGAATAGTATTTGACATTTTGTTGCCTCTGTAATTGAAAGCTGCACAATATTGCTACACAGTTGAAATTTCTTGCATACTGTGACGAATTTTGTAACAGTTATTAGGCATTGCACAAGAAATATTCAAATGTCAATTCGAACAATTTTTGGTAACCAACACTTTTGGATACACGAGCTATTTACATTTGCCAAAATGGAGTCGCTTTTAGTCGCTTGCCGGCTGGCCATATACAATTCCGCGGTAAGCTAAAACCATTGTTGCAAAACACAAAGCTGAAATGTTTTGTTTTGTCATATAATATGCTTGTGACGCAGGGAATATTCTGTTTCAAATTGACTATAGAAAAGTTTAATAGGGAAATGTCCAGTAAAAAAGTCAACCCATTCGCGAGATATTTTATTATCTTTGTTTACAGAAATTGTTTCTCAATAGTCAGGTCGGCCAAATTTTTTAAAATTTTATCGTGTACCAAACGTCGCAAATAATAACCAAACGGTACAAGTAAAAGGAAGACTTAATCTGATTTGAAAAATTAATACAATTATATTACTATAATTATACAGCTTTTCAAGTTTCTTACTAAGAGCTCTTTTTCATAAAGAAAAATGTATAACATTAATTAAAGACGTAAAAGATTGTGCGCGGAAAGAAAATACAAGTACGGCAGTAGTATAGGCTCGTTTATATCCAGACGCACTGCAGTTCCAGTAAAACAAGCATCATCTGCATATATTACCATTCTTCGAAAAACCTTGTAGAATTATCAAAATAATTGTTAAATAATTGTCAAGCGTTTATTATTAATTAACAAGTTCGAATCTGCGCATTTAGATGAACAGAGAATATAGGAAATATTAACAGCATGATCAGGTAAATCTTAATAACTAACAGTACTTCTAATTAAATATTAATTAAATATTACAAACTTGTCCTCCATACGCAATCGTTAAATGCAAGATTAATATTGAATAAATTAATAACTTTCATCATCAGTCTAACATATAATATAAAGATAGCGACAAGTATCGAGCAACTATTATTCACCAATTGCAATCATTTATTCTACATGAACCGTTCCTTCGATCGCAGATATTAAACTCTATTCAAACCACGATAATAACCGAGCGAATTAAATCTGACAAACCTGCTTGCACGGTATCTATAAAGTCCAGCACATCCAACGGTTAATCTGATTTCGAGCTGCAGTCATTTTATCGGGAAATATTTCGTTCAGATGCAACAGGAATATCTAGTACGTACATCAGGTCGAATTTCCTGCGTACGTACTTAGCGCACAGGTAGAGGATGGCATGTAAGTGGTGTGCGCCCGAAGGGATTAATATTAAGGACGCATTTCGACGTGCCTTAGCTCTCGGTCCAACCCCATCGTCGGCACCGCCCGGCTGTGACCCGATTTTACTCGATAACAGCGCCTGTGCACCGGGCTGCGCGGCGTCTACATAATTCACGCGTCGAATGAAGCCACCCTGTCGTTTTCGGCCAATACAATCCGGCTTGACACTTTAATCCACCGCGATCCTACGAATGCACTTCGTATATATTTGACTTGGTAATTCGAGACCCTGCTACCCTTGGCCCCTATTTCCCCGCTTAGGAAAGCGCATTATCTAACCGAAATACAATTCCATCTTCTTAATATCAACCAGACATCTTGGAAATGAATTTGGTCTTCGAGCACGTGCCGGATTTGTGGGAACATATGGTGGAAATCATGTCGCGGATGAATTATAGCCGGTGGCCTGTGAGAAGGCTTTTGCATTCGTGTTGCGTTTCGACGTAACAGGAAAGAAATATGTGGCAGCCACCGATGCAATTGTCTGACGTATTATATTACTGTGTTTAGAATTCTTGAGACTATATGATTCGTAGTAAAATAAGGCTGCACGGTAAATTCTGATTGCGTCGGTCAAGCTGAGATGACGCGTGTTCAGGTCCATGAACTTCGGATAAAAATGAATGAAAAATTTCGTTGAATTGTTTAATCTGGCAAACAGCACCTGACGCCTGTGAAGAGGTTTACGAGATATATTTCATTGCCTGCTGGATTTCATATTTTATCGTTGTAAAAAGTAAATAGAAGGGGATGAATATAGAGGTGAGTAAGATGGAATGTTTATCGATTAAGTCAATAGGGCGAAATTGAAAGCTGTATATCTACGATAGATAAGCGTACAAATTATTCACAGTGCATTTGATAATACTCTTGGAACGAATATCTGTAATTTAAGAGAAAGACTTTATGTTTCTGGTGGCTCAGTTTTTCCTACAGTAACAAAGTGACACACCTCTTTGGTAACAATGGCCCAGCGAAATCAGTTGCATTTCCATTGCGACGTTTCCAACAGGTTACAAGCGCACCTGTTCCATTTTTATAAAATCTCTCTTTTCGGACCAGCAGAGATTTTGTTTGATTTGTAAAGAACGTTTGCCTATGAAATAATTCTACATATGTTTGAACAAACGGTGATCGATAGTTGCCAGGTGCAATGAGTGCACTTGCCAAGAGGAAGTTTTTGTATCATGTACATATGTACATTCAACTTTTTCACTTTTTATGATTTTAAGTAAATTAAAATAAACGATACGAATATGAACAGACGGTACAAAGGCTGGTCGCGAGATAAATAAATTTGAGCATTAACAATGCAAATCCGCCATGGTTCTGCAACTCCCAAAAATTGTTTGTGACCCAGCTGGAACCGAAGCAGTTCTCATTAACTGTAATGAAACGGGTTGCTTTTCTATGTGCATGCAAGACAATTATCGAATTCTGTTCGTCGTACACACAAAAACAAATTTTTCAGAACGTGGTTAGAGGGCTTCATGGGAATAACACGCATGCTCTATGAAACAATTGCCGAATTGTAAATACTAACTAAAGACCTACAACATTTTACTTTACATTCATTGTTATCATGAAGTTCGAGCTTGAACATTCATGGCTGACATTATGCTTGTTCGTAAGCACGAAGTTCTCCGGAACAGCTTTTCACCCGGAATTGCTCAAAGTACTAAAATACATATTCATCTGCATACACGCGAGATAACTACTTCGAAAACACGAATTATAATAGAGATCCAAACGTAGTTCTACGCCTTTGTATTTTTTATCGTTTTCAATCATCTTTTTGAAAAAGCTGAATACCACCCATCCTCTTATTTATTTACTCCGTTTCTCTATGCGTGGTCATAATGAGTCCACAAGAATTTTTTACCCAGAGCATACAAAACTTTTTACGCAAATTTTCGGGAGCGCAATTTTTCCATTTACCTCGTTAAGAATTAATTACATTCCGGGGGCTGCCTTTTCTCTGCGAAAAATATACGAGAGGATATAAGAAAGGAAAAAAGTGAGCTGTTTTTCTACCCTTGGAAGCGTGATCACGTGGTCGTGAACGTCAGAAATATACGAATCCGAATAGTTAATTAAATAACGTATCGTCGCTTTTCTTTTCAATAATTACGAAAAGTGAAATTCACAGTGGTCTTTATTTTACGATCAACTAAATACAATTTTAACAAAAACAATACCTAGCATAAAAAAAAGAATCCTTCTGCAATGCAGTCTTATCAATTTCACTGACAATTAACATTTTATTGCGCCACCCGATCTACTGCTCGAAGGACTACTTCAGAATAAATTATACCAGCTATTTTACTTGCCTCGGTGTCTCATTCTAGAACTAGGATGAAGAAAACAAGACAGGACAGAGTTGGGGAAGACAGAGTGGGACAGAGGTTGTCCCGAAGAGGGTTGAAATATCGTTCGCCACGTGGTACGCCTCCGCGTAGCGAGAAATCTTAACAGGCTTTCATCTCAGATAGAAGTTTCCATTAAAACCTTCCTAGTCGTTCTTAATGAAGTTTATCGCGATGAAGTTGTTCCCTCTTTGGAACGCAATATAATTTGTGTGTAATTTTCGTCTCGCTTAAGACTTCCGAAACACCGTAACATATCGTTTCGTCCGAAGTTCGTTAAACGAGTTTCTATTTCCAGTCGTCCAGTTCTCGCCTCCCCGGCACTGTTCCGTGCATTTCCTTTAAAAACACAGCGCCTACGAGAGACATAAACACACACCCTTTAACGTGCACCGGTCGGCCACGACTTTTCTCGTTACTAACGTCGATCCTAGGATACACGACGCTCGTCATCCCAGGTGTTTGTCTTGAAAGTTCTGCGAGACCGCGACAGAGCGTCCTCAAGTGGAACACGGTAATTTCGCGCATCGACGATATCGGTCGCGCTTTAATTTCCATTGCCACCGCAAACGACGACAACGGCAGAGAACTTCGAACCGCTGGAACTTCCATCGACGCGATCCTCCTCCCCTTCGTGACTTGCTGCTCCCCGACCGCTCTGTCCGGCCGTGCAAAAGACCTAGAGACTGCTGCCCTACTTTCCGGTTTGGTATCTCTCCCCCGCTGTGTACCACCCTCGGACGAAGCCTGCATTCTGGACGACGACGACGACGACGCTGGGACTATCGCGACGAAGGAATGCCGAGGATCGTGCGAGGGTTGCACGCGAGAAACGACGAAAGAGGGAGCGTGTGCGACGTACGGTGCGCCCCACGCAGCGAGATATGCGAGCCGGGCCACTCACCAAGACAAACGTTTTTATTACGAAAAATCAGGAGGCGAGACGAAATCTAGGACCGCGCGCAAGCGCAACGAAGATTTGCGAAGATGCTGGTCACTGTACGGGGCGAGGATGGGCCATAAAGGGAAGGGATAGGAATGCGTTCAACTCTGCTCGAAGGACGAAATTTCGTTTCACGTGTTCGGTATCTGTTTGTTAATATATGTATTGCTAAGTTGGCATTGTTTTGCATACTGTTGATTGCGGAATTTCGTCGAACTGAATTTTTGTTCCGGTTTCACTGGCAACAAATTAATTACGACGCTGATTACATGCTAGACATGGATAAATATATAGAGAGTACAGGGCGCGCAAGGGTGAAATTTCGTTGAACGGAAACAATATTCCCCCTCCCCCCATCATGTAATGGGCAATTACAGCGCTGTTATTAATTCACAGCGTTGCGCGAAATTTGTCGTCGCCAGCAGCGATTAATTGTTGCAACGTAAGGAACAAGTAAACAAAAATACCGGGGCGAAGGGCAAAATGTAGGAAAACCTTAGTATCCGCTTAATCGACGCGCATTAAGTCGCCGACCTGACCGGCGGTTCCCGGAAAAATTTAATTCCTATCGATTTACTTATGCTAATAAAGACAATTGTAAAAAAGAGGCGCAGGACAACGCGCGAGTGTAAAACGGTGGAAGAAAGAGCGGGTGCTGGGAGAGCCGCGAGTAGAGAAAGAGCTGGATGGAGAAGTAGGGGTGAGACCGGCGGTTTCTCTCCGACGGCCAACCCTCTCTCTATCTTTCGCGGCCTAGTCAGTGTAGGGTGGCTCTCCTGCCAACCAGCCAGCCAATCCCCACCCTCTGCTTCGTCCCGTTGGTAGCGCCACTCGTGGCAGCTTTCTCAATCGCTCTGCTCGGGCTCCTTAGTCGGTCTCTGTCTGTCGCGCTCGCTCGGTGGTTGGGGTGTTGTCGGAAGGGTGGAGGTGTCAGGCGCCAGTCGCTACGCGGACGTTGAGCTCGGGATTTCCGTCGCCCTTGCTACAGACTTTTTTTTCACGGGCCTGTGCTCGCGATCCCTTCGCGTTTTCGCCGCGACGAATCGCCGTGCGTTTTCTCGAGCCTCGAAGACGCGACGTTGCCGAATGTTGTCGCGATCGCGTTATAATTGCAACGGTTCGATCTCGATCATCGCAACGGTCGCGTGTGCCCAGGGTACAGGGCGCTCAATGTGACGATCGCCCCTTGCTCCGACTCGGTAAAAACAAGTGTTCGCGGGTATACGTGAGACCATGGATTGTACACGCAAACGTTCTCGCTTGTTGTGAGTTTACTTGCCAGCGGGGAGGATAGTACGGTGTTATATACGCACTGCTTCGGGACTATAACGGATATCTACGCTGATTCGACGCAGCCATGAGGGACACGGAATCGTGACGATTTCGATGGTAAGTGGATCGACGTAAGGTGCGATTACTCTGATTGGTGACGAGTGATCAATCCTCCCGAGATTGTTCGACGATGTAGGTTACAAGCCGAATGGGTATCCGCGTCAGGCACGATGGTTCCTTGTTCTCCGCTCTCGATATCGTAGGATATCTGTGCGTACTCGATACATTGTTCTTTGCCGAGGTAAATGTCGAATGTGTAGATCGGAAAGAGTGATCACGAACTACAGACTGTGCGGTACCAATTTGAGGTTAATTGGAAGGCGAAGACACTGGGAACTTCTGATACCTAAGTTTATGGAGGATATACGTACTATTGTTATCGATTAATCCACGCTGCTTGCGATCCATTTTTCGTGATTCGTGAATTCGTGATAATGTATAATCTTCGCTTCGATAGAGTAGCTCGTTGGGGTCGCGGTTTCCTAATAGATCTCCCTCAAGAGAGCTTATCGCGATGGAAATCTTTTCGCGAAGGAAAAACTGCTCGTGTATACCCTCGTGCCCTATAGCCCCGGGAGAGTTCGTCTTGCTCCGTTTGAAAGTAGTCGACGAGTCGCAAACGAAGATCCGCGAAGTCGAACTTGAACGCACCTTCAAACGATCTCGAGGAACGAGAAGGGTGAGTCTGTTTGACGAAGTGAACGGTTCCGTACCGTTGATGGTCGGGATCGCAGCGACTAATTAAACGAACGAAGTCCATGGTTCGCGTCGAATTTCAACGATCGGCCAGTAAGTCTTGTTGGCGACGGTCTCGATTCACCTACTTCGGGACAGCGATCCTTAACTTCGCTCACGCGCCAAACTTTCCACTTTCGCGAAGAACGTGACGCGTGCTTCCAATCTTCCCTCTTTCCCTATTCTTCTCCGGCCCGTCGTCCGAAAAGTTGCCTCACAGTTGAAAACCGTTCAAGGACTTCGGTTGAGTCAGTAATGGGTGAATCGGCTTCTCGTCGATTAAAATGAGAAAGGACTTCGCTCGGGGGGCGTATCGTTCTTTCTTTCACCCTTTTATCTCGCGAACACCGATTTATCGAGAATCGAATAAGCCGACTCCGTTCGCGACCGTACTCGACGTATCGGTGCGATGTCTACGAAGTTTCGGCGTCCCGAAAGTTGCAAAGGAAAACGGGACGAGCGGTGGATAAATAAACGAGGACGACAACCCGTGGATTTGTCATGAATGTCCAAAGGGGCTATCGACCGCGTCCTGCAGCGACTTTTCGGGGACGACTGTTATAAATACGAGTATGTATTCGAAACTGCCCCGTGTGTGTGTGTTTTTTCTTCTTGTTTCGTTGCTCGTTCGATCGTCTGTTCTCCTTTTTTGAACGAGTCGCGAGAGTTTCGTCGATCGGGCCGATCGCATCGCTGCGTTCGAGCGGGTCGTTGCCGATTTAATTTCGTATAAAGCTCCGCTTAACTTGAGCGCCGTCGTTCGTTTATCGGTTCATATATTTTTATGCTGTGTTTTACTTACGTTAAAACGCCCCATCGATTACGCGTTACGCGCGAAAAAAAGGTGTCTCGAGGCTCTGCCTTGCAGCACGACGGGACGCGACGCGTCGCGACGCTCGTCCATTGAAACCGGCCGGCTAGAAATATTGCGAATCATTTGTGGAAATTAAATAAATGGACCGCGTCGGCGATACGAATTTCGCGTCATTTCTGAAAATTATATTATGGGGAGCAAAACGGTTTCCGCGTTTCATATCGGGCTCTCCCTCGGGAAAGGGAAATAAATTATTAGCAGGATCGTAGTGGAATGTCCCTTTCGTCTATTTTTCTTCCTCTTTTTTTATTTTGGTTTTCAGCTCGTACCCGCGGCACCAGTTGCTTAACGAACCCCGTTTTTAACTAATAAGAGAACGTCGCGTATTTGCTTCACGTATTTAAAGGGAAGGCCGGTAAATTATTTCCGCGGAACGACGAGATCAAAGGATATCCTGTAACTGAATGGAACGTGATTTCGTGTAAGCATCGCGCAATAAATCCGGTTCGAGGGTGCGCGTAATTTATTAACATTTTTTTCGTGCCGTGCTCTGTCACGCTTGCGGGAGGTGTCACTATTTTTCTACGCGGAATCTTTTAACGTCGCCTGCAATCTGTAGCCGTCTGGAGCGCATTAATCTGGAACCGCGAACGCGATATTTCATCTGAGCCGCGAAAAAGAAAACACGCTGGCTGTTCGTAAATATCTATTGTCGACTCTGACGTTCTTTGGGTGTTCCTCTTTGTCACATGCAAATTCACTATGCCGAATATAAATGATATTGTTCAAACGCGTGCAGCGAGAATACGTGGACGAATATGGTACCAAGATGATGCAAGAATTCTTGTATCCTCTCGTTCGCTGTCCTTTGTCGTCCTCGTCAGATTGCTTGTCGCGAGAATTGTTTACATCGACGAATGCCCTCTTCGTACACAAGACGATACGAGGGGAGTGCAGTTATCAAGCCCATAGAATAGCAGCAAAACTAATTTGTATATACAAACCAACACGATTCTACTCGTTCGAACAACGACAACCGGCGTCCCTTTTCCGAAACGAAGGGACACCAGGTGCTTGACGATTCGCATATGGGGGCGATCACGCGATGCGTGAAAAAGGTCAGAAAATTGACCGGAAAGGGCAGCAGCGCAGTGGCGGTGGCAGGTGATGGTAACGCAGTTTGTTTCCTGTATCGAACAATCGAAGCGAGGCGCAGCGCGCGTGACGACTGTACAAAGGCAGATGCAATTTGATGCATTGTGAACCGTGTGTTCGATGTACGCTATGAGCCCACCGTATATTTAACACTTGACGCAGGATGCGGCATAGACTGTGATAGGGTCCGCTTTCATTTCCCCTTATCGGGGATCTCTCGATTCGTATGATTAATGAAATCAGTCGCGGCCGCGACTTTTAGTCGTTCGCGTTCGTTTCCGCTGTAATGAATGCCAACGAACGGGTCGAACCCTTTCGTTCTCGGATTTATTTCATTATTTATGCTCGCTCGACTCGAAATTCACGATCGCGGTCGCTCGTGCTGCCGGTCGTTGCACGCTCTCGTTGGTGTTAATAATGCACATTAGTCGTTGCGTCGATATTCTCCAAGGCTCGTTGCTGCCGAACGTGCTCCAATTTTATTCGTGCCTCGTCCGCACTTGCACCGAGGGCCCTAATTTCTTGCGATACTTCACGCGTCGACCGCCGTCGACTAAACTCATTCGAAGCAGAACATTTCCCGCAACATTTTCTCTGTGGCGCGCGGCATATGTTCCGCGAGAAATGACGAAGAATAACAATAACAAATGTCCATTTCGTAGAAAAAATTGCAATACACAAAGCTTCTGGCAACTGCGCCGCAATAGCTCCTCTTCGACGAACGTGTACCCGGGGCAAAGTCAATCGCGCGTATTTCTACGTCGCTTCGCAGGAAAATTACATTCGGCGAGACCTGGGTACTTCATTGGGGATCTGCGAAGACCGCGGAGCAGTAGTTAGCTCGGGATCGTTTGTGCGTTTGAAGGGAGCTGAACGTAGAAATAGCAGGATTTCCGTGTAATGAGATATTACGAGGCTCTCGCGTAGACGACGAGATGCGACGCAGACGCAGTGTCTCGTGACTCCGGTACAGCTACGTGTTCGTGAAGTTTCCATTATAATGGAAAAGCGAGACACGGAAATGATTCCCCTTTCGACGGCTTAATTCGTCGAGAATTAAGCGGCGTAACGAGGTATCTGGCGTCGAGGCGCGAATACCAGGATAGGATGTTGAACTAAACGAAATGAGACGGAAGTTACGGCGTGTTCTAAGGGAAAAGAGTTGGCGTCGGTGCACGTGCAGAATGCGGGACGCTCGTCATTATCGATTCCCGTGGCGCTTTTACTTTACCACGTAAATATCGTGTGTACGTCCTTTGCCTGTTATTACATTCCAAGCCGTATGGATCGTCGAGCCTGTGCGAACTAGATAATACGACGAACGATCTTTTCCCCCGCTATGGGCCATCATTATCGGTGCGCACCGGTGTATCGACATTGCACGCTAGCATGTATCGAGTCTCTCATACGGAGGGCAAACGGGGACCCGAGGTACGCGGATGTTACTGCTAGAAATTACAACGGCTGTTGAACATTTAGGGATGTTTGTCGCGCATTCGTGTGGATTCGATAAACGGGGAACAAGCTTAATCTTCGCGTCGCCACACCATTGGATAAAGCGTGATGGTTTGTTCATATACGCCTTCCTTCGGACTGGGAAAATGCAGGGTGGAAATCGGAATAGAATTGTTCTGTATCATTTAATTGAAGCTGAGCCCCGCACCACTAATTTCGTGTTCCATATAAGCATTTCACGAGAACGCAAATTCCCAAGAGCCCTGTCTATCTTTCAAGCGCGGCTCTCACAGATAGCTAAATAGTAAAATTTCCTGAACGAATTATATTCCCATTTTTATGCTATTATGTTTCTCCTTATCTCCATCCCTTAATGACTTAATCCAACAGCGTCTCTGCTCGCCGTTCAAGCAGCAATCGCGGCAACGCGCGCGATAAACTCGCACGCGTTTCAGAAAAGCAATGATATCGTGGGAGTCGAAGGAGAAGCGAGTCGATCGTCGTCTCGGGTAATCAGCAACGATTGAACCTCGTAGTTCCTTGGATGGAACGTGTTCGAGAAGCCAGTCGATGGCACCCTGCCCCGATTATTGCGTTCCAATAGTCGCGATCGGGCGCGAACTTCGCGGCGGACGCGGATAATGCATTCGAATGATCCTTTCGCCATTACATTCGACTATCGCCGCACGCCTTGGCCCATCGTCGTGATAGTCGGGGTGTGTCGAATGGCGGAGCGTGTCTCTACATAAATCAAACGATACACGCGAGGGAGGAGTGCCCCGACGATAACCCGAGGATTTGCAATAAACGCGAGTTTAAACTGTTTTACGAGAGTTCGAAAGATAAACTGATCGCGACTCGCATCCAGCTCCACCCTGACCTCCGATATTCGATACATCCGTCTCACTCGCGTCTCATCCGGTCCACGCTCCCCGTGAAATCGTGCTCATTGGTAATGACGAATATCGAATATCGAATATCGAGTATCTGTCACGGGTGGAATCGTATAGGTTCGGCCAGTTCCGACGGGGGTGTCTGCAGAAATGCATGCATACGTTCGCGGAAGGTTGCACGTTCTTCGAGTCCATTCATTACCCTGGAACTCAGGGGAGGAGTTGGTCCAACGACGGGTGACCTCGTAGCGGGCTTGACTAACAGCTGGTAGTATTTCACGCTGCTTTCGGAAGGACGAATGAGTTACTGCTCCAATTAGACGGAGGTATTTGTTTGGCAACGCTATCCTCTCTGATAAAATCGAGCTCGATCGGTGTCGTGTTGCGCACTGTTATCAATTATCCTTGTGTTCCTCGTCAACGCCTTATCATTGAACTGACTCGTCGATGAAACTTGGTACTCGTGCCGAGTTCGCCCGTGGCATTACGCCCGTGCAGAGTTCGCGAAAGTCGCGCCCGATTGTATGGTACTGTAAATGCAATACATTCGAGGGGGTATTCCTTCACGGTGTCGTCGAGGAGACGGTCGACGAATCGATCGAAACCAGACAAAGGACTCGCCTGGGAAGAGTCGGTGGATATCCAGCTGGAAGAAGAACGGTATTCTCGTGGCTCGATTATCGGCTGCCTGTTCGAAATTCGCGCGCATATTCTCTCTTGTGAGGAGAAGCCGTCGCTGAGCGCTCTTACTTAAAATTTAAGTAGGATTTAACTTGGAAATCCTGCCGCTTGATTGGGTGATTGACGGTATAAGTAGAGCTTAAAGTTTCGCCGGAACCCTGGCCGAAGGCGGCGGTCCTGGCCCTTTGCCCTCCGTGAACAGCGGCGCGTAAATCGATTCGTCGGGATATGCATACACGCGCGGCCGCTTGAACGTGCTCCATTTTAATTACGCCGACAAAGTGGTCGAGAATTTTGTTTGCACTTTATTGCCGTTTCCGTCCGAGCTCCATAGCCAACTGGAAAATAAGATTGCCCGGGAAATTAACTCGGGATACCTAGACCGACAAAATGGATTTATCGCGGCGCGAAATCGAGTGAGTAACGATACTCGAGCGTGATTTCGTTAGCTTTTTCTGCAACGAGCTTGGTCGCTTCACTACATTAGTTCGCGGTTGCTACGGGTAGGTAATTGTTGTCCTCGCGAATAAAACACGGACGAGGCGATTCATTCGTTTACGCGCAGGTAACGACAGCTTGCCTTTTGCAATTTAGTGCGATTTGTCAGTACATACGTGTATTTGTGTTCTTTCAAATAATAAGGAATTGCGATCAGCCCTTACGCGTCAGGGCGGTGTGAATTGAACTTTATGCGTCGCAGTTTCGTCCATGACAATTCTTGAAGTCTGCATTGCGCGTCGCCGGACAATCTAACGAGTGCCCCGAAATTCCACTGATAACGATAGCACGGGACCATAGAAAAACGTGGCCTGCGCGCAGTACGTACTCGTGATAAGCGACAATGCTCTCGTTGGCCTCGATTCTTCCTGGAAATTGCATCGTTGACCGGGAAATTATGGAAAGCCGATTAATTTCATAAATATTATTCTTCGCTAGGCGTCGGCGAGCGTCAGTCCGCTGGAAAACGGCTTTTGCCAGTCGGCAGACGATTTCACGGTGCCGCGAGTTCCTTGAAAGAGAACAATATCCAAAGAGTGGAGAGACCCGCGCTAAATGCGAGGAAAAGAAGAATGTAATTGTCTCCACGGGCAATCGCTTTCCCTTTTAATCGCAACGAATGCGAAGTTCGGGTGCTCGTGTCGCGTCCGAGATATAATTAGAGAAAATTCGTGGCCCGTAATTGTGGTGGGACGAGTGATAAATACAACGGCAGCGTGGACGGCAATTTATTTCGATGGGAACATTTATCAGCGTGATGCTTTTTGTCACTTGCAAATACGTAGCGTGGTGTGTATACATTTCTTGCGAACTTAAGTTTGATTCGGTGGAAAGTACAGCGCATATTTGAATTCCACGCGTACACTTAAATCACTATGTACTCGTGACTTCTCGACGCTTCTCAGTATCCGAAGCGCGTATACATTTGTGTCCCAAGTTGTAGCACCAGAAGAATCCTTTGGGGGATTCCTCTTTCTCGCCGTGCCATCCAACGATGGGAATAATGTTTTTACTGCTTACCGAATTTTCGTCACGTCCTATGAATATACCGTGGGCCCGAAGTATGAAAGCCCGTCTCAGTTCTCTATTTTATCATCAGTGACGAGAAACAAAGTTGACCAACTCCCGTTCTCCTACCAAGCATACTAGCACGCTGCTAGTGTGTTCGCGTTTCGAGAGGAGACGCGTGTCGTGGTGCGAGAATTCCGTCGTCGTTAACGCAACAACCAACGAAACTACGGCCACTCGGTCGAGACACGAATTTTCTTTGAGAAAATTTCAGCCCGAGCGACGTCCATCGCCGAGCTGTTTTGCAATTTAGAAAAGGTTCGAGCGGAGTGATTTTCATACGACTGCCTCGAGTAATTTGAGGGGAAGCTTTGAGATGGGCAGGTGTTCAAAGAACTGCTTCACTCTCGTAGACCAGGGCGAATGTACGAAAAGATACACGCGCGTACGGCTGTGGCTGGGAAAGCTCACCTCGCCACGTTGCTAGGCTTTGCAGAACGCCAGGGTGGGGCAGGGAGACGGTAGACGAGTCGTTGAATCCGGAAATATGCATATGCAAATTATTTTTCATTCACGATCCACGAGTCGATCCTTCACTCGAGTGTTTCCAGCAAACACTCGTTCGAGTAAAGCCGTCCGCTGGATTTCGCGTCTTTGGATTAACTTTCTCTTTTCCTCTCTTCGTCGTTATCCGCGTTAATTGGACCGCGATAGAACGAAATTGAAAGGAGCAAATGCATACTTCCTCCCCTGTTGTACCACGATACAGAAACAAGGTCCGCTAATTAGAGAATACGGTGTGCATCGATTTGATCGACGGCAATTTGTTAGCATCCAATCGATCGTTTGTTCGCGATGAATTGACGCGAGCTGAAATACAACGATAGAAGAAAATCGAGCACGGTCCGCTAGCATCGTTGTTTATTAGAAAAATGATGGATCCTGCCGCTTTGCCTGTAACACCACTCGAAGAAGTAAACATCGGGATCAAACGTACCATTGTCATAAATAGCCGCACAGAAATAGAAAGAACGATGCTGCGGGGAATCCCAGAATTAATAGTTTCCCAAACGAGCTTCCTGTCGCTTCTCGAAATACGATATCGAATTTTCCGTCGCGGAATAAACGCCACGAGAGAGTGTATACACTTCCGCGTCGATGCGCGTCGCGTCCCGACGTCGAGGCGGCTCGCGAAATTTCCTTTATTTATTGTTTCCAGAATTTTGCCCCGCCATTCCAGGGTGGAGGCAATCCTCTTTCCTCTACCGACATTCTCCGCAAACAGTTGCGGGGTAAATTGTGGCGGAGCCTAACCGCCGGGGCTAGTTCCATCCAGAGGTGTTAAGTAAAGTGGCCTTCCGGTCGACGCGATAATGCCCCCTGCCTCGACAACGACTTTTCACCACCGTCTTCATTTTAGTGAAGCACTTAATTTTTCACGCCAACCCGTCTTTCCGCCATTTGTCACACCTGGAAAAGATTTTCGTTACTATATCGTGACTTTAATCAGAGTAACTGATGGCGAATGTTCTTTCTCGACTTTATTCCTGTTTTTTTTTTTCAATTTTATGCGGCGAGCGATAGGCTTTAAAGCAGCTTAGATTACTAATAGCAATTCGTTTTCCCTTCGTTCGTATTTTCCTCGGAAGTAATCGTTGAGATTCTATCGAATTTTATCCTTGCTATTTTTCGGCAAGCTCTTGGAAAGCTTTCGGGGATATCTTGAGTTGTATAATAAGAGATCTTCTCGTTACCCACGACCACTGGCAAATTGCGTGTTCGCACTAATTGGCCGCTGTTTCTTCTGGTCGTCGGAACGACAGCTGGCGTTATAATGTCGTGCGCATTCAGGCTTAATTGTACAGCGACCGAGCGTATTTATCGTGGCGACCAAAGCGAACTGCTAGTGACCCCCTGGGAAGCCGTATCGTGCCCCCAATTTCCTGTCGAACGAAACGAAGCAGGTGGGTATCGTTGTCCATTGTTTACATTCGTCCAATTATTTAGCAGTTCGTCGCTATTCTGGTCCGATGGAGCAGAAGTCGAAGGAATAACGATATTGTTGATTCTATTTTCTAATTATTCGCGGCAATAGAAATTCCTCTCATTCAATTATCGATCGAGTTATCGAAACGGTAACGCAAATCATGTCTTTGAGTTACAATAATGCTTTATGTCACGAGGTATTGACTTTTGAAGAGGTGTCCGTTTCGATTAATTTCGTGATACTTGTTTATTGGCATGGAATATTGTAATGGACAGAAAATTGTGAGGCATTCCGAATTCAATGGATTGTTCTATACCGAAAGCGTTTAAACGTCGTGGAAAGTCTATTCCAAGCGCCGCGATATATCATTAACCGTGATCGCATAAGATCCGCTAGGTAAGTCTCTTCAAAGACGGGATGGTTTCTTCAAAGGTAAAAGGAACAGATATTTTAGCAAATACGTGCGGCCCAGATTCGAGGCTGGATGTACGCTTACGTCGCGTCGCGTACCAAGAAAATTGAATGTAAATCTGGGTGGCGCGCGTTGAATCGAATCCAAGGGATTAGAGAATTCCAACCGAAAGGAAAACATTTCACGGACCAGCCATTCATCGTGGTCCAGAGCTGTGTACGATCGACGATGAATCGCACCAAGTCGGAGTACTTGTTGGTCCTTTCTTAAGTGGAAACCATAAGTCCATCGTTTATCGACTGTGAATCGATTCCTGAGCTTCTTCTACTTTCCACTATGGACAGAATGCACCGTTCAATTTTCAATATATCGATTGCTGGTGCAAATTGAAACATTAAGCTAGCAAGGTAAAAGCAAATATTTATTTGCGTAACGAATTTTCGTAATTATTATACAATGACGAAGCACAGGGAATTTTGTATCCGACGCTTGCAACAATTCGTCACTCAGTTTTCTATAAATGTATTATTGGATAAACGGGAGCGTTATGCTGTTAAAATTTAAGCAAATATTAGCTCGCGCAACGAATTCTCGTGTTGCAATAATTACACACAATATAAGGAATGTAATCGGTAGCGATTAATTGTTGGTCAACTTTTCATACCCCTTCTCACCGGTCAACAATTCATTGTACCCCCTTCATAACAATCTGATTGCGTTCAAAAGAATATTGCACATAGATATGCATTTCGATAGAATATTTATTCGAAGAAGGTCAAGAGGCAGACGATTTGTGCGCCTCGATAATGTAATCGCACTCTAAGCGAGCGAAAACATATTTCGGTCCGACGAGAGTACTTTGCGAAAGCAAATCTACCTCGTTACGCCGATGAAATGGTTCAACATCGCGTGGCATCCTCGCATTTCGTAGCTTCTGGAGCGTCGCGTAACGCGAGAATATCGAACCGCAGATCCATTTCATTCTTCTTTGGGAAGCCGATAATCGGCTACTGTCCGAATTGACGCCGGCAAAAAGTAGATGCGGTCGGCTTTGTTCCGGCTTGCGGCAATGCCACCGTTTCTCTCGCCAATAGTGATTGGTAGTTTAGAAAGCTTGATGCAGTGCGGGGGATTTTTCAAACGTCCAGCTTTGGCGCTCGCGGTGACTTTTTGCCACGCTAAACCGACGCCAGGTTAATTTTCCTCGTGTTTCCTCCTATTTCTTGTACGCTCGCTGTTTTGTACAGATTAAAGCTCCACGTTTTTGCGTGCCTCGCCGTAAGAACAAGTTCCTGCAAATTGTTGGCGCTCAGTGTACTATAGCTACCAGACACTGCGAAATGTCGTATCGTCGAGAGTTTAATTATTGAGTGTGGATATTAAATACATATGGTAGCGAACTATATTGTAGGAGGGCAACGACCGGCAATAGGCTGGAGCGCGACTCGAAAACAATAAACACAAACGAGAGCAATGAACTCGGAAGGCCATAGCCTGCCGAATTGTTGTCATCACGTAGGTGCGAGTGCGATAACGCGAATGGGAATGTGCGATGCGAGAAAACATATAAAAGCGTGAAAGTGAAAGCGAGCTGGTTGTCTGTCTGCGATACCGATACGGTGAACGTGAATGGTCAAGCGATTGTGGTGTAAAAGTCATAATAAACGTTAATTGCTACAGCCTACGCGTCCACCATCTTACCACCCTACACTCCGTTCCTACAATATGTTGCACGAATTTGCTGGTGCCACGCGATACACCGACATACATTCAGGTGTACACCGAACAAGAGTGAGGAGAGTAAAAAGAAGAGAAAAGGGAAATGAAAGGAAAGTGGACGATAACAATGGTGGCACATAAGAATGAAAGGCGCGACGGCGGAAGCATATGCGCATTGTCCCATTTATCGTTTATTCGAATTCCATGAATTTCCTGATAACACCGGGTACAGCCTTATCGGGTTCGAATGTAGCCAATAAGTCGATCGGATCGTTCGCGCGTGTAAAATAGCTCGGCGCCAATACGAATGGGACAGGATCATGTAGTAGCACGGTTGTTCGTTCGATCCCTATATTTCCCAGCAACCCCTTTCGCCATGCCCGGCTGCAGTAACGCGCCACTCTCGTCGTTATGAGTTCGTTTCCACTGCTACCGGTTCGACGGCGCGAATATTTTTATCCCGACGCTGTAAATCGAATTGAAAGTAAGAAAGTCAGAATCGCGTGTCGAGTGGTAAATTCGATGCACCAAGAGGACCTCTACGATCGAAGAATGCAATATGGTTTGTTTTCGCGTGAAAGGTTGATGAGAACAGTAGTAGGCAATTGATTGTCGGCAACGAATTTTCGAAGCCTCGCAACGTTTGTTGGCCGCCGATGAAATTCGTGAGAACGCCTGCGAATATTAACGGGGTCAAGTATCCCGATTCATTGTATTTCGTGGAATGGCGGTAATTAGTGTATTTTTCCCCGCCGTTGACCGCTACACGGAAAAGTTAATTACCCGTACGCAACTGCTAACGATCGTTAATTCGGCCAGAAGCAGAATCACTTTGGGGCAGCACCGCGTTTCCAGTGGAGGTGCTAACTTCGAATACATTCGTCTACGGTTCAGCCCCTCAGCTTCTCGTCGGGCTCGTTCGAAATTGCTGCCACGTTTTTTGACAATCGAAGGGCGTTCAATTTCAATTTCGCGCAATTCCAAACGAAATGTTTTATCCATCGGGACGAAAGTTTACGGTCGCGTGTAATACATTTCGTGGCAGAATCGGGCGATCCGTCGCGCTAGCAACGGAACTTGTCGTTGGCGGAACCGTTAAAATCCACTTCTACCGCAGTAACGATCGAAATCGAATTACGCGGCGTGATTAGTCTGCGAATCGAACGAAATCGAGGGAAGTTGCCGAGGGGTTGCTCGGGGTTGCCCGGGGTTGCCCAGGGTTGCTCGTTACGGGGTACGGCCTTTAACCGCGCAACACAACGGGCTCCGTAATTTCGATCTAAAACGGTAATGCGTTTCTTCGGCGAGTCGCTCCCGCTAATTGTCTAATCAGGTGGCTGGCTCGTTCGCGCCACGAAATCCCACAGAGCGCACGCCGTTCTCCACGGTTTACGCGCTCCAACATTCTCAGCTTCGCGGGCTGATCGTTTTGGGCATCGAACGCGTTTCTGAGCACGATGGTACCGGCAATTCCATTTAGCTGGATAAGAGGGAAAGACGAACGTGGATGGACGGGGACGGACGAATTGGATGGCACCTGGTAGGGGTAATTAGCAGGGAAATTCGAGATAATTACGAGGTGGCGTCGAATCAGAGGGAATTCTTGAATATTCGACGAGCAATCTGTCCTGCCGGCTTGGGATGCTAAGCGATTAATAAAATATTTGCGCCACGTGTACCTATGATTGTGGTGGCGAATTTCGTGGCGGGTTCCATTTGCGTCGGGCTTCGACACGGTGTCGCCGATAATTACGTGGAGTTGCACGAGTGTATCGGTGATTTAGGGGCGCGACGACGTTAACGAGAATTCGACACGGCCATCTACCACCATCGTCTGGCTAGCTAGACCAGTGCGATCGTTCTCGAACGGTCCAGAACGAGAATGGCATCCCCTTCTGTCTGGGGTTCGTCCTCTCTCGTAATCGAAGCGAGGAAAAAGAGGCAGATCACGGGGACGAAAAACAAGCGGCGAGAGGTCGCCGGTAATCGATGATTAAAAGCGATTTAAAACGGAGCAAGAGTTGGGGAGGCTTTCTCGAGACGGACAGGATCGATAGGGACCAACACTCTCGTCCCCTCGTATCCGGATTCCAGCCGAAATTCTGTCGAAACGGCGCTCGTGGAAGCTCGGCCAATAATTATTCAATCAGATTCCTAATAAACCGCGTCGGGCACGGCGGCGTGGAATCGACGCGGATCTTGGATACGCGAACGGAAGAACGGCGAAACATCTCTGGTCACGATGCGATCGAGGATTCCATTTGCTCAGGCGGTCGGGGATGGCTGGAAGCGTCGAACGGCGTCGAGATAACGGGGAAATAGAGAGCCCAAGCGAACCGGTTGCTTGAATATTCGATAGACGAGCGGAACCGGCGGCGTTTATCAATTCGGGATATTCCAGGTTTGTTGCCCCCGCGACGATGCAACGCGATCAGCCCTTAACCAAAGATGGATCGTTGTGCCGTTCCGCTCGAGTTCCGTAGTTCCCGATTCTCGATCGCGGCGGATGCATCTCGATGACCCGGGCGACCCGTCATTGGCACGGAGAGCACAAGATCGGGGAAAATAGTTTCCCGGGACTGGGAAAGACACAGGCGAGCCAGAAACTTAGCAGAGAGACCGTCCAACTGAACGTGACATTCTTCCAACTTTGTCCGAGTCCCCGAATGCGAGCTCTGGTTCCACTTTGGCGGAATGGAAAGCACTTTTGTCCCTGTTCCTTTGATAGATGATATTCTAGAACTATGAGGTTACGCGCATGGAAGTGTCGTTTCTTGTGGATTGATGTGTATTTGGTGAATGGCGAACTGACAGCAGGATATTGGATATTTGAATCTCGAAGATACATTAGTGTCATAAATCAAATGGCAAATCTTCTGTTCAACGTAATAAAATGGATGTCCAGTAAATAAATATTGCGTTACATTCGCCGGGCGATGTAATTGATCAAAGCATCGCGAGCGGGAACGGGGATAATGAAATACTTTGTACCGACATGTTTCATCGTATATTGTCCGCGTACACGATGGTAGTTGTTATAAATATGCTTTCTTTCGTTTGGAAGTGCACGGGTTTACGATCGGCCATAGCACTCGAGAGCTTTATGCTCCTGTGTAAATAAAGGCCGCACTATGTGGCGATATAATTTGCATCAAACGCTGCAGTTGATTGTTTCAAAGTAACTGGCAAACAATGGGACGGCCGTGTTTTGAAATTATCGCGTCGCGACGAGCAACGAAAGCGGGACTGCGCGGTTATTCGAATTTATTATTGATCGACCATCGGGTGTCAGTGTTCCGCCAATATTTGCACGGCATCCGGTAAACATTGATTAATTGCTGCTGCATCAAACCAATAATTAAACAGTAGTCTATGACAACAGCGGGGGACGCGTGCAATTATTTTTACAATGTTCGGGTTCGTCCTATTGAACGAGAAATCGGGAACACTAGTTGCACTTCTCATTTAAGTGCACATACAAGTACTCAAAGATATTAACTCGTCGACAATTTAATTTTCCAGCAACCTAAAGTTGTCGAATGTTGAGCATCGAAACGAATACGTTTGCATTCTCTTCATGAACATTCAGGGACGGTTCTAATTTCGCCATTTAACAAACGGGTTACGATAGACGGAATGAATAAGATTAGTTGCCCAAGAGATACTTCTCGTCGATGGCCTCTATTCCAGGTTCTCAGCAGTCATTAAACTGTCTTGAAACGCGAGGGAGAACATCGCGAAACGATTGGATGCGCGACACAGCGCGTCATTGAAGTCACTACGAAGAGTAATGCCTCCTGCGAGCTATCGATACGTGTCTTTCGTGTAAGTTAAATCAGCCTCCAGTGCACCGCAAAGCCGATTATTCGAGCCATCCATAACCGTCTTAGCTGACGCGGCACATGCCGCGAGAACAGGGTACACGATATACGTATAAAGCTCCATTGTGCATACTTTTTGATCGTTTCAATTAATTTAGTTTGCTACATTTTTGTTTCGTTTCCATATATGTACAATTAAACAACTCGTCGTAACGATCCACGCTATTTCCAGAGATATGCGTGCTTTGATATTTGACGTGCGTTACCCTCTTTGTGTTCGAGCTACTTCGATGAAGTTCGCTTCAAAGGAAGCAAAACACAAGCTGCGCCGGAGTTACATTCTACAGCTGCAAGTCTACAGATACAAAGATTATCGCGATACTAAACTGGATAATAGCTGCAATTTTATTTAGTCAGCGATGGCAGACTCATGAAATTGTTAATATGTCTATTTATTCCAGAGTCGATGTGTATCATAAAATGATATATCCACTTACTGTACAGTAGAGAATTTTCTGAAAACAACTGTAAACATTGCACGTAAATGCAATTAACATTGTGCAATTACGCTATTGTTCCTATAAACTTGCAGCTCCAAGCTCGCTATTGTATGCCATTGTTCAAACATTACATTGAAACTACAGGCCACCATAATTTCTTACATTTTCCGTCCCCATTCCACACTTGCAATCCTTCAAAGCGCGAGCAATCCAAACTAAATAAAGGTCTACAATTTCTTCCAACCGCAATTCACCGCGTCGCTCAAAACACAATTTATTGCATTCCATTTATCCCACTTCTGTCGATGGCCGACGATTCCATCGATCGTGCAAAAGTCACGGAACGAATCGTTATGAGACAGCGAAATATCCAACAGAGTTTCCCGCTCGAGCACGCGCCGTTCCTCTCGCGGTTCGATCATCAATCTCGAAATAATGGTGGCATGGTTGTGACTATTGGCGCGGGGAGTCCGGTGTCTCTGTTCTTTCTTGGACTCGCGCAAATTTCTCTCCTTTTCGGGGAAGACGATCGCTAAACTAGCCAACTTTCTCTAGGGGTTGATGAAGTCCCGGCAAAGGGAGGCTTGGTCTTCGAGATTGTTGACCGGCTGTTTGCTGTGATCGTTATTCCCCTGGCGAATGAGTCTGAAGAAATTCTGAAAGATACGATGGCAGACGCGGTGCAAATATTGATCACTGGAAGCCGAAAAGTGCAATACTTGGCGAAGCAAGGTCAAGAATAGAAAGAAGCTCAAAGCGACAGAAAGAATCCATGAAGAGTTTGTGTCGTGTACGCTCTCAACTTACTTTACCCTGTTGTATAAAATCTTTGGTGATTCTGGATCTTCTTCTTTTATTCGTACACTTATGGTGCCGGTATTTCTTGTTGATTTTTCCAGGTATCCTACGCCGTACAACGTAGGTTAAATATTTGTGCGTTGGTTAAGTGAAGAACCAACGGACGAGAAGTCGTATTTTATCTCATTTATCGAGACTAACTGGCTGCTCCTATCGGACGAAGTTACGCGCCGCAATTTTATTTCCTCGAAGGTCGGCGTAAATTCGTTAATTATCCTGACGCTGTCGCGTCGTCGGGGATAGGCCCGAAGCATGCCAGGTCTTTAATATCGTTAACAAAAATGCCTGACGCGCTCCAAGTTAGTTCCGTACGTAGTCTAAATATTTTTCAACTTTCCCCATCGGTTTGAACGATATACCGTCGTGCAACGTTGCTATCACATTAATGAAACACGCTGGTAATTTGGCCAGCAATAACGTTACGCAACGGCGGGCTCGCTGCTTTCGCTGCCAGTATTTCCAGTCTAATGCGCTGCTTGATTACGCCGCGATCAAATAAAGTATCGAAAACCTGCAACTTCGTAACACAAACACACCCTGGTATAACATAATTAACGAGTACGATTAATTGAACGTATTTCGCGCGCGAACGACTAAAATCAGCGTGTTTAATACAATTTCGGCGGCAACGAACCATCTTACCGGTGATCTTCTTACAGATCTGTAATTGGGATCGATTGAAAATTGCTAGAAATGACCATGACTGATACGGTTTTCGTCCGAACGATCCATCGATAATGCGATTCTCGCGGTGTCGTTTCGCGCTTGGTAAACAACCCTCGTGGGACTTGGCGCGGTTAAACGCGTCGTAAAAATCGGACACGCCAGCCGGAGTACCTATAGAAGAGTGGAATCAGCGTTATCTGCCGGGACAATCGCCCACAGGCTGACATAAATTTCTGCGGAAAAGACGCAGGCAAAGTATGCTCGAAGTGCTCTGGAAAGAGTTATTCTGGCGTGCCCTTCTCCCTCACTGTCCGGACGTCATTGTTGAGATAAGCCGGCAACGATAGCTCGGGGCTGTCGCAAAATGCAGGAAAAGCGGTCTTAGTTGGCCATCTCCCGCGGGAATCCATGGAGGGGTATACGGTTCCTAGGATCTCGAGCAGTCGCAACGTGGCCGTCTTGGGGCGAAGTCGATTCTTTTTCGAGGTTGCTTGAACTTGGCCTCGCGACGCGTCGCGAGCTTCCGACACGGAGACGTTCTCCCCTGCGACCACCATCCTATTGGTACTTCCTGGTCGCTGTGCGATTTCGTTCTATTTGTAGCGATGACCATTCAATTCGCTGCTCCCTTTTCTTCTTTGGTGGTGATCAGCTGCGAGATTTCTTGAAATGGTCTAGAATATTATTCGAATCGAGATTGCTTCATAATTTGTGGAAGCTCGAAGGTTTTAATTTGACTGCGTTTTGTTAGAGGCTTCAACGGACCTAGAAGTATGCTGTAGGGAGGAAATTGGTTCAGACGAGTACCCCCCTTTTGTTCCACGGACTACATAGAGTGTTCGTTGTATTTCATTCGTTGTTACGATAAACAATGTAAATTATATTGAAGCTCTACTCAGTCTCTGGTTATACGATTCGAAGGCGACTGGAATCTATCGGTAGTTACTTGGCAGAGAGGTAGGTATGGTTGGTTTTCCGTTCGCGTACTGTCGCAAACGATGAAATATGGATCGGTGCATAATTGCGGCTGATTTATGAACGCAATTTTCTTTCCTGGCCGCGGAGTGGTTTTTAAATACGCGTACCCGCGTATCTTCGACGGGCTCCGATTAATCGGTTCCGGGTCGCATAATTCGCTGGCCCAATTCATTTTTCTCCTCCTCACTGAAACACCTCTTTGGAGACGTGGACGCACCATTTTGGTATACAGGTGATATCGAGTGCAAAATAATTTGGAGTTCATTAAAGTGGAATCTTCTTCGAAAACGGACGAACTCTGACTCGAATAATTTTGTTGCACATTTTTCATCAGCTTTCGACATTTCTTTCCAATAAATAATCGCTGATTGACTTCTCGATTGGATATTCAATTGCACAGAGCTATAGAATAATGTTGCGATTAATGTTGTTAAATATATCAGTTTGATTCGCGCTGGCAATCGTCAATATCTAGCATGAAATTTAACTAGTCCGAAATAAAGCTGTTATCGTTTGGCAAATATAATTTCATCGTGGATCCATACAGCTGCCTGTAAAAGGCAACGTTAAAATCATATGTGATAACGGGACTCGAGCAATATCGTTCGATTATCCGTTGCTTAATTTCTCCTGAATAGTTTGCGATTTCTCAAATTGCCAGCAGTTCGAAACGAATAAAAAAAAACAACAAAAAAAGGAAGAATCACCAGATTAAACCTTGACGAAGCATTATTGCGAGCGTTTCGCGCGAAACGATATTTAACTGGATTTATTCGGTCAGAAATGTTCAGCGTGCAGGAAGATACGACGGGTGGGTGATGAACGTCCTGGCGTCGCGGAAATCGTGCACGAAATTAATAGCGGATAATGACTGGACTCGCGGAAGATTCGTTAGCTGCGATTAAACGATTGTCAACGGAACATAAAATCGGTTGTCGCGTGTTCGGCCGGGCGAACGCGATGAAAATCTGCAGGCCGCGAGATTAAATTGACAAATAGCTCGTCCGCTAACGACGCCAATGACGCTTTATACCCTGCGATGATTTGCAATGAGAATTATCGCAGATACGCGGCATTCTACGCGCCACACTCACAATGGGACATTGTCCCGAAAATCATACTTCCTGTGATTCTTGATATTGCGTGCCAAAAAGGGAGAGAGTAAAAAGGGAGAATTCGATGTAATCTGTTCTCGGTAATTTTCCTGTAACGCGCAGGCTCTTAATTATCGCGCACTTGCCTCGTTAGTTACCACGCGCGAACGAAAATCAATCGAGTCCTGGGGGAAAGAAAAAGGATGGCGAGCCTTCGTTCATCGAACCATTGCCGATATTCCGTCACAATTGCTCGCCAGTTAATTGCTTGAAGGCTTTCAGTGTCTGCGAAACATTCTTGTTCGACGGCAACCAGCTCGCAATTTTCCCACGAAACATTCCGCGGGATACGAACCAAAGACGAAGAAACAAATATTTTTGAAGCAATTTCGGCCTTCAACTGTATATCGCTCACTCTTCTTTCAGATCGTTGACTTTGCATTCTCCATGGTTCTCAGCGGTGTATCGTTTGTCCCGGATTTCTATGGGCCCTCGCGCCAATTCTGTCCCGCTAACGTACGCAAAGGGTTGGCAGGTTATCGGTGAAATGTTGGCCATTTGTCGAAACGGCGCGTGTTCTGCACACGCGGCGCGAGGACATATCTGGTTATTGCTAGCGCGCTAATCAATTAGGGAAACGTTATCCGCCAACGATCAGAGGGAAGTGTTCGTGTTTCTGGACAACCGTTTAAATGGTGTTAGAGCCGTCCAGCCAGAAGGGACGTTTCTATGGCCAGTTGTTATCCAGTCGGCCCAATTAGGCATCATCGCGAATCCGTTCCCATGGACCCTTAATACCTGTGCAAACGCCCCAGCCAATTTTCCATTAATACATTCGACACGCATTCACACTTTCGTACCTACTTTATATCAAATTAAATTTTCAGATATCTAGAAAAATTGTCGCATCCTGCAGGTAATATTTTTACAACACGCAAATAGCAAGCGAACGTGATTTTCTTTCAAGCGAAATCTCATCGACAAAAAATAGTTCGAATGTTTACAGATACGTTTTCTTGTTAAAGGGTTTATCCACGGCAACGTGTCGCAAGTTATCGATGGTGGAGCGGCCGAAATAAAAATCCATCGGTTGGAATTCGGTTGGCCAGGATTTCCCGGTGAACAGACGAAGCCGATGAAATTGTTTTTCCACGGCCGGAGATCCGTCATTGTTCGCGGATGCGTTCCAGTTCCGTTTGCTAGAGAGCCTGGCAAATTTTTGGGCCGACGAGCAATTCCACTCGAATTCATTTCGACGCTCTCTTCGGTACTTTATTATACGCACGGATCTCTTTACTTCGAAGTTTAAGCGTTCCTTTCTCTTTGAACCATCTATCTCCCTCTGTTTGCACCGGTTCAGGGGACACGGTATCGTCTGACGAAATGCAACGAACGTTTAGCGTCCTCTGTATCAAACAAAAATTACTTTCCACAGCAGGGTACTCGTTGCTCGAAGACCTAATTTGCAGAGTTAATCGTCGTACCCTCAATTAGTCAGAGCATCCGGTCGTCGTAAGTCCATTAACGATCGGTCTCCACTTTCAAGCGGTTGCTCTGTCTTTGATCGTCCTTTCTCCGCTGTCATCTCGTTATCTCGTTCAATGTCGATTCGTTGCGAAGAGGCGGAGCAGCCCTGCAATCGTGAATCAAAGTTTCACGAGTATCCAAGGTGAACTATTATTTTCGGCCGGTTCCAGGCGTTCCTCTTTTTCTTTTTCCGTTTTTTTTTTTTCCTCGTGAAACGACCAAGTTATAGGGTCGAGTCAACAATTCCACTCGGCACTCAGCGTGATTCACTTTCTGGGTCAAGGGGAATTCTTCGTTTAAATGCGCAGGATCAAAATGTCGAGATCAGTTCGCTTAGCTTTCTGCAATGCCTAATAAAAGTAATAGACTGAACTTGGACGATTGCCGTTACGCAAACTCGCGTTATTCGCGTTCTCCAAATTCTCTTTTTTTAAACCCTTTAAAATATTGGTCCGCGTAATTGAAACGAGCGAGAAACTTCGCAACGCTGTCCGTATTCCTGCTGAAAAATTGGAAAACGTAAGGAAATAAAAATGCCGATTGCATTGCGGACATCGATTATTCATTGTTCGACAAAATGGAAAGTGGTTCGCCTCGTTCTGGAGCGCGTTTCGCACGCGCGACGGTTCAAGGAGTTGAAGTTTGCGTTCTAGAAAATATTCTTCCCTCCCTCTTGGACGCTTCTTCGTGAAAGACGACGATAGGATGCCCGTAGACCACGACCAGCGTATAATTTTCTTCGCCGACTCCTCTTTCAGCTCTTGAGAACTGTAATTTCCTTGGGACCAAAGATTGAACACATTCAAGTGAAAAGGTTTCATCGAGCGGCGCGAACGTCTCGATAAGTAGTCGTTCAACAAGCTGAGTGTTCCGGCCTTCTATTTCCACTTCTGTAAGATTCGAGTTGCCGTTTCTTTTCCAATTTCACGAAAACAGTAAAATGCTTGCTTCGAAAGGATTTCAACGTTTCCCAGCGTGCCTCCGAGAAAGCGACAGAAGAACGCCGATGTTTGACGTACGGGCTTCGAATAATTTTGTTCCAACAACCACTCGGTTCCACCGGTAAAAATTAAAGTGACGCGAGTGGAGTAGCAGGTGTACACGCAGGGCCATTCTACGGTGTTGATCGATCATTCTCGAAATCGCCATTTATTAGAGACGGCGGTGGTCGCGGAGAAATAGGTCGAACCGCGCATTTGCGATGCTCCGTGCACGTAGGAGCCGTCGTTGCGCCGGGAAAAATGGTCGAAGTAAATGTAGGAAAAAGAATACCGGCGACAAATCATCCGGTGATAAATTTATGGCGAACCACCCGCCACGGTGGGGATGAAATTGTTCAGAACGTGGGGAGAATTTCGCCTGGCTGGACGTTGCCCCCCCTTAGACGCCGGTTTGGTTGATTCTGTCCTAAAATCCATTACGCAATTGGACGTATGAAAAATGATGGAATATGCAGAACCCATTAGGCGTCTGTAGACGTAATCGCGATGAAACAGGGTAAGTCGAGTCGATCTTTACGGCTAATGTCTGCACGCTTTCCTCGATGCCATTCGATTACGATTGTCTTGTGCGCTATTAAACGAACGCCCCGTTACATTTTATGCTAGCCACGATCGACTGCGTTGTTAATCAAAGAATCAACGACGTATCTTTGAATGGAAGGCACAATAATGACGATAAATACCGCGGCGCAACAATTCAGCACAGGTTTCCTTGGACAAATCACATTTATGTACCAAGTTGTACATCAGGTACATTTATGTATATACGTCCGTCCCCAATCGATTTTCTCCCCGTTTCCTTCTTGTGCACACCCGTTCCACGTTCCTATTTACCGACACGAGCATTGTATAACAAATAATTCGGGATTGCCGCTGTTCGAAGAAATTCGAGCCCGTCGCTGCCATTCTTCTTTCGATATACAATAATTACAGCAAACAACTGTGTATCGGCCAGGTCTAACGGGCAGCCTCGGGCTTTACGATGGAAGACGTATATACGTAACTTGGTGATACAATATCGGCGGAAGGTGATATTCGGGGGGGAAGGAAGGTCGGTATCGGTGCGGGATGTCGTATTAATCGTCCGAACCGCCCACTGCGGGCTATTTTTCTTCGAACTTTAATGGGATGGAAGGGAACATCCCATAAAGCAGCTGAAATTGAAGCATAAATTGAAGTAACGTTAAATCGGAACGGATACAAAAGGGGCAGAAAAAGTTTGCCCGTGGGCGAACGGAAACGATAGGATTTAAACCGGTTAAACTGTTTTATAACAAAAGAACGAACGGAAAAGACGCATCGTCATATCCGGGAAAGATTATTTCTATTTTCACAAGTTTCACAAGATTTCTTTCAACAAACGACGTTGGCTTCCCTCTAAATCTAAGCCCGAGGATGGAGCTGGTTCGTTTGCAAATTCTATCGGAAGCCTTGTTTGCACCCGTAAAAATGTCCCCATCCACACGAAACAACGCTCTTGGATAAACAACGAAATCGACTTATCGCGAGTCACGTCGAGGACGGTGGAAGCAAGGACAAAACTATGGCAAGCAACCGTTGCGACCCCTTCAGCCGTGTCTGCTGACTCGAGTCACCCCTTTGCTGAATTTCGCGTCGTGATTTGCTGTGCAGGCGCTTCCCTGTCCTGCAGGCGATATCGATTATTACGTGAGACCGTAGGCTGTGTGCCTTCATGCCACTCAGCGCCTTTTTATCACGGACATCGTCGAAACTCGTTTTATCGTTTGCAGGAGATCGAGTGCCCCTTTCAGTGTACAGCGTTAGACATATCTCGCGACTTGGCGTTATACTTTTCATTTTCTTCGCTGCTACGGTATAGATTGGTATTACTCCGGTAAGTTCGAAGGTAAGAAAGAAGGAGACGACGCGAAATTGTCCTTTCGAGAAATAGAATTCCGAGTGTGCAGCGGAAATACAGGTACAGTTGGAACGGAACGATACGTTAGCCCCTGATGCAGTCGGAAAATTTGATCGCGCAATCTTGGAAGCTGCGTACGTAGTAGGTGCACGTTAAGAGGAAAATCGCGGTAAGTAAAGTAGATTTCGTACCTACAAAGATCTACCTTTGCGCCGTTCAGCGTAGAATCAAAGGGCGAAGCGAACGAATACGCGGAAACAATGCTGCCATTCCGTCAGAGAGAATTTCTGCTAAAAATAGAGTATGTAGCGCACGGTCTCGTTACGTTTCGACAATGTATTCTCGAGTTGCTTTTGAAAATTGTAACGAGCGTGGAAAAAATGTGGAAAGCACCCGAACCACCGCTCGCAGAACGATGAAATTTTCACGACGAAACGGAGAAGGGAAAACATGATCCGCGTAAAATCACCTCCCGGCCAGGACCTATTAATTTTTCATTATCCGAGAGATCTTTTTCCCCGAGGGGAGTCTTATTTAATACCGGCGAAAGGGAAGGCCGGAGAAAAGAAAGGGGTTGGGCGAGGGAGGGGAAGCGTTACACGAGCGGCAGATTAAAATTTCCCCGATCTAATTGCACGGATAATGAGCCCGGACAATTAGAGCTCTTAAATAAACGGCTCGGCGTGCACGGGTATCGCTTGCTCCCTGTTTGCTCTACTGCCCCGTTGAAACGGCCAGCGACAATTTTCCGAACGAAATTTCATCACGCCGCGTTAGTTCACGTGGAAACTGAGCCGGGAGGGGGAGGGTCGGTGCTGAATTTATTGTGAAAAGTTCACGCTTTACGGCGCGACACTTTTAACTTCCGACTTGTCGCGTTACGACATCTGGGCGACAAGTTTCTCGCGAATGGAGCAATAAAGGAACGCCGTAGTGAAGGGTGCAATTATAGGGAACTCTGAAAGCGTCGCGAGGGATTCAACAACCGTTCCCTAGCGCGATGCAGGAACGTTTTTAAGGTAGTAGTCGATATTCAACAGAGGACTGTGATACACCTCTTCATGGATGAAGCGGGAAAGAAGAATTGCTGTAACAGCATTGCTACTTTAAATTGGTGTAGTCTTGTCTTCGTACTCAAAACAACTCTACTTCGTTCAAGGAAGACTGTCCCGTGTTTGTCCCGCTGGACTAATTGCAATCTCTATTGGCTACGTATGTATGATAAAGAAAAAATGAGCAAATGCAGCTTGAAATATGTGGGACTTTAAACGTAACGTCGGCAACAACAGTTTCTTATTACTTCGAGGGCAGTTTCATTAGTATAAAATATGCGACGAACTTTTTTCATTAAAACTTAAGGTACACTTTGCGATACCGGCGTTCCGTCAATGCTGCTTTGCGAATCACGAGTAAGCCTGTTATTATGGAACACCTCGTGCACGTCGTCGCATGCAAACGTGCGCCGCTGCAAATTTAAAAGGTTCCACGTATCGTCCATTTGCGAATGGGGCATGCGTTCCAATTAACTGGTACGCCATTTTACCCCGTCAAGGCGAGACACCGCGAAATCGACGTTGTACCTGGACTCTACTAAAATCTATCCATTCTCGCTAACGGATTTCTCAACGGAGGTTCGATCGTCCGATCACAGTGAACGAATACTGTGCTGGGATGATGCGATGCTGGGCCTGCCGATGAATGAAGTGTCAGATTACTTTACCCCATCATGCAAATGATGCAGCAGCAGGGCCACGATGCACACTGCACGCGCATTCGACTGGCCCGGCTCGCTAATAACCACTCACGTATTGCGTGGACCGTCGACGCTGCCCCATTTCTGATTACCATGATCTATCGTGATTCTCGCTTACGGAAACGCGTTGATTTTGTAATGGCTCGTATCGCCGGGTCACTGGACGAAGGGCCGCTTTTAATTAGCCCGGCGCTACATGCCAAACGACGGTTTGTCGTTGTTGCCCTCGGGCAACTTTTCCGCGGATGAATGGAGAAGTCGACGCGAGAACTCTGGGCGAAACGGTTGGCTCAGGGTCGGTGGATTGGAATTGAAAGTCGCCCGCCCGCCATGGAAACGTTTCTCTGACGTTCGGATGCTTTGGTTGATTAACGCTGCCAATGATCCGTTAGTTTGTAGCCGTCCTTTTTCAACTTCTCCGACTGTCCCTGCCGTGCTCTTGTAAATGGTGATTGCGTTTAACTGTCGAGCTTTGCCACTCGTGCAGACGAAACCTGCGATCTCTCGAGATTTTCGCTCGAGTTGATAGAGCGGGGAATAAATGCCGATAGGAGAAATGATGTGCAAGGTGTTCCACTTCATTGGAAACGGTGGAATATCTCGCGTGAGATTAAAGTTGTCGCATGAATGTTTCTACAATAATTGTTTTCGCTAGGTGCAGTGGGGGGTAGAGATATAATTTTTTTAAAGGGGACTCAGTATCTTCTTATTTATATTACGATAGGTTTTACTGAGACGCATCCAATGACCTACGACATGGCATCAGTCTATGCAATAGAATGTAAAAAAGTCGATCCGAAAGTGTTTGAAAAAACGAAACATCCTGCAGATTATTCTGAACCAAATCTGTTGGAGTTTCGAACTACCTTTACCAGAATGGTTTCCCTGTGGATATAGAAATCCAGAGGCTCCTAACGTTCGGAGTGGAAGAAAATACATAGAGGGAAACTCGGCCTGAACCAGAAAACCCCTAATTGGAAGGAGAAACATTCGCGAACCCCTGTCTCCGCGACATCTTTTCATCCCCCCAGCGGCGTAATGCATTCCCAAAGTTTTGGTAAACAATCTCATGAATAGAGAAATATCCTGAATTTTGTAATAGAATCTTCCTGTGACGCACCATCCGCGACATAATTTTCGCAACCCAAAGATAGCTTTGTATCGCAACGTAGCTCGAGACAAAGCTATTTTCCTTTCCGAGGGTATCACGATTTCAGACGGTCTGTCCTTTGAAAACCGAATACCCCTGGGAATAGGCTGCTCTCTATTCCTCGATTATCCACGACAAACGGACCTACTCAATTAAACGATGTCTTATGAAATTCGGTTGGTTCTTTTTCTGTCTTTTTTTTAAATATAGCTTCGATGCGCTATTCTGTTCACTCGCCCATTGGTGCGCGGACAATACATCGATGTTTGAACGGCTCAGATAAAAGTAAATGAATTCGTACAAAGTTTTCCGTGGAAAAAAAAAAACGGAACGGCGAAGGGATTCGGGTCACGGTGGATACATTCGCACACAGAGGACGAGTTTGGCGGCTTCCGGTTCGAAAGGCTCGATGGTGGAACAAAGATTAGCGGCTGAAAGAGTGCGACGTAAAATTAAACGGGCCACGAATGTACCAATTTATCATACAGAACGGTTTAACGCGAACCGATCGTCGAAACAATAATCTGGTCGTGCGGTTTGCGCGACAACTGGGTTAGGGTGAACGCGTTTGACGGGCAACGCGACACGAACGTTTATCGTACGATTCCACCGACGACATTGTTTTCAATGATCGTTCCCGTTTTTCCGTCGGATCGAATGGCAATTTTTTGCGCTCGGCTCCTCGATAAAATTGAAGAAACATATTTGCGATCATTAATTAAAAAGCCGAGTCCACGGTTTGTTAATTCCATTCGTGGGATTTTATTTATTTGCTTCAACGAGTAGAACGGCTGGATACAGTGAAAACTGGAGCAGTGAAATTGCGGACAGAAGCGTACACTAAAAGGAAGCCAAAAGCCAGGACTGGATATTGAAATAAGAATAAATGGAAAATAAATGAAACCAATCGAGATAGATCAATTAATTTCGCAGTTCACGGCGTATCATGCACTCCGCTGTACACCTTTAATGAGAGAAAATTACAGATCTTCAAATTTCTTTTACTTTCCTGGATTGGAAATATGTATATACACTTGTATCTGTCTATAACACGTATAAGAACGAATCGATTTTACATTCGTAGACGCTGCTGAACTCCACGATCGCTTGTCTTATTGTTCGCAAAGACTCCAAACTGCAGTGGATTTTTATTCTTGTTTCCACGGCGGCAGATAAAGGCAGCCTCCAAATTGAAAAACGATGATCCGGGATCATGAATGCTGCCACGTCAGGAGAAACATGGCTTTCTAGATAAACGGGCAGAAACGTTTTCAGAAAGATAATTCATCCCTTCTGCGTATCAGGATTTTTGGCAAGTCGATTGATCCCAGTGTCGTAGTTGCAACGCACGAAAGAGAAGGAGAAGGAAGAAGCTCGTCAAAACGAGTCGTCCTACGGGATTCTTGGACCGGTTCCGACGGTTTGGCATTAATCCAGCCAAGTTGATGGCAATTCCCTAACGCGAGCCCGAGATTACGCGATTTAATTCGATTCTACGAATATTGTTTGCCTGTTATGCGCTGACTTTTGTTTCTCGTTAACGACACCCTTCGCCCTCGTTTAGCTCCGATATCCAATCATCGATCGAGTTACAAGGGTTATTTTCTAGACGATGCGAGTAAAATTTCAGCCCGTACGCGTGAGCTATGTTCGTCAAAAATTTTCCCAAGGATCGCCATTGTCAAGCGTCCAAATTGTTAGGCTCGGAAATTCTAAGTACTTATCAATGAAGGTACATTCACTCAAGATAAGGTTTCCTACTTGTATCTCCAATGTATGTATGTCCTTTTTTTGGCGTAACAATAGATCTTCATTCGACGCTACGAATAGTCGTTCCTCATTTCTGGCTGTTCTTGATCCTGCTCGAGCTTCCTCGTTCATATACCTACATACATTGTTCCTCGGATGTCTACTTTGCTCTTTCGCTGCGTTTTCGGTCTGTTCGATGGACGTCGAATTTCTATGAATTGGTACAGTTCCGTCTTGCTATTTCTGTAAGTGATTTCCGTTGCACAGGAACTCGTATCGCCGTGCTTCCGCAAAGTAATTTGCACTCGATGAAACTGGAGCGTTAATTAATTGTGTTCGCGCAGCTCAGAGGGAAATGTCTTACGTTCGAGTTGAATTGTTTCGAGACATGTGGCTTAGATTGGGCGGTACTCTTCTCGCGGTCGAATTAATCGCTGGTGGGTTTTCTTTGCCAAGATCGATGCTTTGGCTTCGCTCAGCGCGAACTTACGTAATAGAGCGATTAGTTTTATCGAGCGACATTCGGCCACTGTGCGACATAACGTATAGCAAGCATCTAATTAGCTGTTTCGCGAAGATTCATCATTGGAGTGGTGCATAGTGTACTCTGGGTATAATGTAAATAATAGAAAATTGTGTTCTTTATGTACTTTCGATTTGATTGAATATTCTATTCCATTGAAATCATACGTAAAGTAATCCGGAAGAAATTGAAACAAAAAATCGTGGAAGTTGTGGTCTTTTTTTTAAAAGCTAGTCGTTATATCGCGTATCGGTGCAGTCGTTAAGGGAAATTACAGGGGCACGAGGGAAATGCAAAGTTTGAATTATTAGTGGCGAAGAAATCGCTTCCGATCGAAGACGTGCTCCCGGTGATATTTCAAAGGCTTGCAGAGTCTCCACCGTAGCTCTATGTTATTAAAGGCGAAAATGTAAAGCTGTTCGCGTGGGCCACATAGTTTCGCGCATTTGAATACAAATATCCCATGGCCGCGTAATTATTTAGTATAATTAAAATAGTTGCTGACGTTATCCTGCACTGGGTTTAAATTAATACGTCACCCAGTTCTCCCGTCACTTTCGTTTTCGGAAAACTTTGAATCTGCTTGTCAGCGAATGCATTATTTACGACCAGAATTAGCATTACATTATAATAGAATACGCAAGAAACGAGATACGATTATTTAGGCCGGCTTATCTTCTGCACTATACAAATTATGGGGGCATTACTGGTAAAAAGAATTTGCTGCTAATATTGTTATTATTATTACTATTATTATCATTGTTATTGGTATTATTATTATTATTATTATTATGTTTGCAGTATGCGGCCGTGAGGATACATACAAAATAGAAAATACAGACCATGCATTATTACTATAATTTTCTTTTCACGCAAAAGATGTACTTATAACATAAAAAATAAAATTGCCAATTATTTCTTACCCCTTGAAATGAGAAATATAGAACTTGATCTAAAACGCCAAAGGCTGAATTACCTGAGGGTCCTCCAATTTTTTGAAATTTCAAGAATGCTTAAGTTATGCATAAGTCCGCTGTTTGAATCGACGTCTCCCTTACTCGATTTTCCCATTCTACAATTCCTCCGTTGATCTAGTTGGGCTCGTTCTTCGAAAAAGTGCAACTCGATGGCACGCTCCCTGATTGATCGAACCTTTTCCAAGCGAATTTGATTGACCGAGAGCGGCCGACAGATAGAATAGAGAATTAATCGATTCTGAAGTCGCTGAAATAAATGGGGCCAGAAATCCTGCAGAGTGTGTGCTCCTTTAGTTTTGGAACAGAAAATGCAGGAACCAAACTTTTTGACTCGTGTTTGCTTTAACCAAGTTGATAATGCAGGCGTGTTAAATTGGCCACGCATTTGCAAGTGTTCTGACGTGGATTTTATTCTCTTCCCTTTCATTTGACACCTCATAGATTAAAAACCAATCATCAGAAAATAACAGGAGAGAACAACAGATGCAGCAGAAATAGAAAAAGTTTGAAGAAAAATCAAATGTATTCTAATTTAAAAAAATTGATACTTACGCCAATGGCAAATTGGAGAATTTATGAGGGAGTCGGGATTAATTTGGTGCTACGACAATGCATCTGCACGGCCTTGCAAGGACGTTCCCACGGGTGTCGCTTACTCAGTAGTAGTAACGCTGTACGCATTTCTAGGAATTTATATTGGTCAATCTTCATTCGTAGTTGGGACGAATCTTTCAACGGCTGTAACTCGGGTAAAAATTATAGGATCGAGGTCGGACAAAAAGCAAAATAATCAGCGCGATCTCCTCTATGCGATAGACGTATGTACAATCAATTCTGTAAAGTGTCTATAATATGCATTCTACCGAAAGTATTCAACTCCTGCCTTTCTAGAACAATATTGAAACCTTTCAATATAATTGATCATTGATGTAGCTCACCTGCAAGTCGAAAAAACCCATTTCTTTATAATTTCTATAAACAAATTCAATTATCTCGCGTTCTACTGGGCCGATTTTAATCAACGACGTCTTAAATTAAAGGTCTCGGTTCAAGGAACGATCTGTTCCTGTTTTAGAACGACTCTCATGTACATATACAAGTTTCTTATATACATATGCACCCATATAAAATTCCTAAACTTTCCAATTATCGTTGCAACCCTTTGTCTCCAAAATGAAACGTTTCTCGTGAAAGCAAAAATGCTTCAGAAGTGCCCAAATCTCTGCTTTATCGGTGCCAAGTCAGCAGCTATACACCACGCTGGTCACCTTCTTGCGAGTCCAAAAAACGGCGGAAGCGGTGCTGGAATTGACAGACTGTCCCGCACAGGGTGTCAGCGATTAATTTTCCCAGCCGAGGAATTTTTTGTCTCCTTCCTCTTCGTTATCAAGTGGAGAAGTTCGCGATTAGTGAAACGAAGCGTCGATTGAAGTCTCTCGCAGGTCGCGAGGGCTGCGGGGCCTTCGTTGGGCTCGATTTTCGGCCACGAGGCGAGAGTCGATGTATTCTCGACCTCACTAGAGAAAATTATTTCTAACACGGTTCACGGTAAATAACAGCTCTTTAACGGGGCAACCTGTATCGTCGGCTGTCTCGTTTTTCTTGTCGCCTGTCCGTTGGAACGAGTCTTCGGCAGATTTACGAGATGAGATACTTGCGTCGGCAGCGAAAATTTCTGTTACGAGTCTGTAACGGGAGAAAACTTCTGGAAGTTTCGCACGGAATTACGTCGAACGAGAATAATCGTAAATTTAAATTCTGCCACAGGTTACGGTGAGTGGCGTCCGATAATTTAGTTCAGGGACGGCCGTCCAAGTTTTTCCCGCGGACACTAAACAAAAGAAAGTGCTAGAACATTTTCGATGTACATATTTCCTAAAAGAAAACCAAAAATGCGTTAATAAAAATACCGTTCGGGACATGAACTTGTTAATATCTGTGAATAACAGTTTCCAAATTCCCCATACAAAAATCGAGTCATTTTCGACGGTCGATGATCCAACGAACGCAGCCACGCATACACCGTTTTTCTGTTCATCTACAAAACAAAACGTTGCCGTTTGAATTGCGGCTGTAGAATACCGGCTTTGTTAGCCGACCGTTATTTAATCCATGTCCGCAGCTATTGAACCGGTGTTCCGCGTACATGAAATCTCCGGACGTACGCGTTAAGCCACTGCCAATTCCTCTAACGCGATTTCAATCCGAACTTTGTCCAATTTTTGTATCTGCCTTCCACCAATCCTCCGATCGCAAGAACTGCCACAGTTATTTTTATACGTATTCACGGCCAATAAGGACTATCTTATCCGATGACATAGAATAACAATCGTAATATGCGGCCTAATCTTCTCAGTACACCCCGTCCCATTTAGGTTCCAGGATATCGCGAACAACGCAAGATTTACTAGATGCACCGGTGACCCCGGGAACGAGCGGATCCGGTTAAATAGTTGGTCCAGCGGAAGATTTGTGCGTCGGCATACTAGGCTGAGCGAGGGAATCGACCGATGCCCGCCGGATTCCCCGCGTAATACGAGCAACTTTACGAGGGTGATTGCGAGGCCTTCCCTCTGGCTAGCTCTCTTCCTCGTTTCTGCTCCTTCCACGAAACATCGTTAACGACGGACACCCGGCTATTCGGATGGTGGCCGACCGTTTCCGTGTTGGGGTAGCTGTCGCGTTACGGAGTATCCGCATGCGATCTACGTGGCACGATTCGTGGGCCGGTTATTCCAACGAGTGGGTGGACTCTACTTACGCTGTCGGGTCTACGGTAATCCGCAGGGTAGATCCGTTTACCCTCTGCCTGCAAAAAGGGCAGCAACGGTTTCGGGAACGGAGAAGCCTGCTTTTATTTATTTCGCCCCATTTCTTGACGGGAGGGAGTTTCTTGCCCCTTTGACGCACTATATTCCGTCTCTCCGCGAAAGAATATTACTTTCCTCTTGACCCGCAATTTATCCAGCTGCTCCGCTTTTTATTCCACGGATGCAAAGTTAATACACTCGGGGACTGTAGCAGTAATGCATCGATACGAAGTTGCACGCAAGTAACAGCCCGTTCATAGTTGAATACGACAAAGGATCGCGACGCGAAGCTGATTGCCGCGTAGTGGAGCGACACCGCGAGGAAAAGGGGGCTCGAAAATGGTATAGGCTCAGGCACGAACATAGAGAAGGAACCATTTAAGCGTTTAATAGCGCGCTGCCACGGATTCTCGTCACGGTTTCCACGGCAGTTTCCATTGTTTCCACGCGGCGTTACTCGTTGCGCATTTCCACGCGCTCGTTTTCTTTTCATTCTTCCTGACGACGCGACGCGGTGTCCCGCGACGCACCGCCCGAGCTAATTTCGAGCTCGTCCTAGATACACCTCTTCTGCTCCTCGCTTATTTCAATCCTCCATCCACCGTCCCTCTGCTCAATTTGCCTGCCACAAGCCGCGAACAAGCTACCCCTTTCATTCCTCGATCGGATTCCACAGTCAGCTGTCGTTCGTTCGATCAAAACTTCGTACAGATCGTGCACGGCAGTCTTCGTTACGTTTAAGTCACAAGAACTGAATTCGACTGAATTCACTCAATCTTCTGGCATTGCGTGGCAGAAGAAAACTTCTTGATATCGTGTTTGCAAGTAAGATAGCCAAACCATTCCCCCGCAATAAATAAATAAATAAATTATGCTAGATCCGTATTCGTTTTGGTCCTTCTAATTTCGTTGTCCGGTCGGAAAGAGTACCGGCCAAAACGACTTTACACCGCGCAATTAGTCCGTTTCTCTGATCTTTGACTATAAAGGGAGAGAGAGAGGCGATCGTTGGGTCGATAGGAATTCGCAATCGACCTCGTTGCGTCCGTACGATCACGCGAGCGGGTTAAAGTGCTCCGGTACGCAACGCGCGTCCGATCTAAACTCGAACCTCGACAAACGCTGACCCCCCCTGCACGGGTCCCACCGAATTGTAGCTCCACGCTTTAAAGCGAAGAACGTTGCACCGAGTTTTATCGCCGAGAATTTGCTTGGTTTATTTATTTTCCTGCGGCCCCGACCGGAGGAGGTTTCGACTCAATTTCGTTTTTCCCTCGCTTTTCGCCAATCCCACGTTGCCCGTTGCCTTTTTTCCCCCGCCCGGTCAAACACTTTTTTCGACGTCCAAGTGATGGATTTTCGAAGCTTTTGTTGTAGCTCGGGCTGACCGATGGCTTGCTTGGATGCAACTGCGAATCATTGTTACGGGATTAAAGGGACGGTCGTTGTATCATTGTCGATGTTTCGCGATGGATTCAAGAAATCATTCGAACGATGATGTTCGCGGAGCGTAGTTAAGGACTTGCGTTAAGTGGTCTTAATAATTGAGACAATCTTTCGTATTACGTTTGAATTATGAAGTCTGCAGTCCCCTCGGTCCAGGTAGCGCATGAAGATAGCTTAACCTACTTAAGAAGTTCACTATTATGTAAGACTTATCGGTAGAGATTTCGCTAAATAGATAATATTATAGGAAAACGGATTGCAAGGGCCCAGCTTAGGAATGTTGCCAAAGTAATTCATATCTCATTGCCGTCATAAAGTAGCAGCATTATGCTTGTGCAAAGTTAGCGAGGATGCCCTTTCATACTTGTCCTCGTCCAACAACAATTTATTGTCTCATATTTCACTTTCTTGCACTAGACCGTAACCCTCATACTCAATATTTTCACAGACTCATATAAATTAAGATATTATTTGAACAATATAGCACTTTAATATAACAATACTAATATTCTGTTCTATATACCAAGATTATCGCACCCTGACTAAATTACATTTCACGTCGCCCAATGGCAGGATTGAAACATTTAACCAGCAATCGTAATAAAAGATCTGCGAAAAAAAACCCAAACAAAGCACACAGGTTTCTCCGTCATTCTTTTCACCCATCGAAGGGGCAACCGAGGGCAAGGGAGACCCGAGGAGACGCGAAACATAAAAACGCGAAACGCGTCTCACACTTAGCTCTCCGCTCGCGATCTCCGAATCGTGAAAGGGAGAATCACTTGAGCGTTTAATAGCGCGCCACGGCCGATTCTCGTTGCCGTTAAAGCGATTTCTATTGTTATGCCCGCACCCCGACAGCCAAACACCCCTGCCGGCACTCGCACGCACATCAACGTCCACCCCCTCGAGGGTGTAGCGCATGCACGATTCTTGAAACCGTTCACCGTGGCCATGCAGCCGGCCACCGTGAACCCTATGAAAACCGGCTTAAGCTAATTTGCAATTTACGCTGTGTATGGCTTGCTTGTTACATCGGCTCGAACTGACCGACGCCATCCGAGTTTCATCCGGTTATCACACCCTCTCCTCGAACCGATGCTGGAAAATTGAAATAGCCGACCCCTGTGCCGCGAGCCCTAAGAAGATTTCGCCAATTAGAATGGCCGAACAATTTCGTAATCGGGCCGGGAAAATTGCTGTCGGCTTTTCTCCCCCTGTCCACCGTTTTTCCCTTGGCTGGGGTCGCGATTACTCTGGCGAGGATTGGTCCGTTAAGTTAGATCAGAAGGCTGCCGTTGCGGAAAGTTTGATTTCGACGCGATGCATTTTTCGCTACCAGATGCGTGCTAGGTTTTTTCTTGAGGAATAGTCGACGTTAACTGAGCAATGTGTGGGCGAACAAAGGGATGGCGCTATTGATTTGGGGTTCCAGGTTCACTTTCCCGGATAAATGGTCGTTAAGGGTAATTGCTTGGGAAAATATTGGTGCTTGGTGTTAATATTCTGCTCACGCTTGCACAGAGAATGTGGTTTGTAAATCCTCGAGTGCGATGTGTTGGTTGTTGTGCGCTGTGAAAAGATGGGTATTGACATATAGCTTTATTTTATAATAAAATTAAATAATTACTGAGATCAAGTTAACAAAGTAATGAGCATTTTTTTATCGCAGCTTTAATCCTTCTTTCAATCTTTTTACTTTGGAGCGTTGTCAAATAACCCCCTCAACCCCTTATTCAATTTATTCGCAAGCTCGCTAGCGCGTCGTTCGTGTACCTGGTTATGGAATGCTGGATGCGTGTATCGTGGGAGTTCGCCAGCGGGACGCTGCACAGGATGGAAAATTTAATAAATTGCTAGAAATTCGGCGTCCGCTCAGGACACCGGCGAGCTTTTACCCTGCATTTTACGATGTATACCGTTTGGCCGATAATCAGCTCAAACTGACCGATAAGAGGATGAAATTCATCCTCTTATGGTGTTTACCCGTTGGCCAGCACTGTTAGGAAATTGAAAGCATGGGTGTGTGAAACTGGGCAGATTTATGTCGATCATAATCATTCTGGAAATTTAATAAAGCCCATTATTATATTGATTGAGTCTATATCAGTTGAACCTTTGGCGCAATTTCTCAGATTGTTGGCAAATTTACTCAGCATTCATTGTCTATAGCAATTCGCGAAATTGCCACATGCAACGGAGGTAACAATGCTCCTTGGAAAGTAGTTCGAGTACGGGCTAGAACATCGACTCGAATGATATTTCGTGGTGTATTGAATTCGTATCGCCGCAATGGCGAGCAAGTGTTCAGTGCAATGTGTTTCCGACGATAAGGGCGGTGTTCGCAAACAGATCGGGTAAATAAAAATTTCATGAATTTTTCAACCGCGCGACGAACACGCACGTGTCCGCGAAATTCCAATAGATATAAATTGCGAAGGCAATAGAACGAGGGGAAAAACATTGTACGTGTATTGTTTCGTTATGGATAAAGTTCGATTAATCCGACCGTCGTATCACTTATCCTCACCAATCAATTTTCAAATAACATAATATATTCCCCTTCGTGGCAAAATCTTTTTCCAATACATTCGTGAACGAGAATATCAATTTTCACAAATTCTACGGAAAATCAAGCATCGCGGCAAATTGGTATTTCGATACGCGTACTCAAATTCATATACGCACATTGTACCTCGGTCCTACACGAGTGTGAGCGGAAAACAACGCGTTCCCAAACCAAACAATATCGAATTAATTTCGAACACTGCATTTCTTTAACGGAGAACATTCGCAGGTGCAATACACGTGCATATGTATGAACATATAGATCTGTTGCCGAAAATAAATTGAAAACAAATTCCTGCGTTTTATTCTCGACGCCACTCAATTATCATCCGTATACGTGCAACGATACACGTTCACCCGCGCGGAAGTTTCGCCTACGCGCGTTCGCAAGCGTATTGTTGAAGTTTCGAGCGTGTCCACTGGTCGTCGCGAGCAAACGGCCAAATTCTGGTCAGTTCGAGCAGACCAGTATTTCATTTGGGGCTCGTTTTAACGCCGAAGTTGGCCTAGACTTGCCGTTAATTCTCGGCCGACGCGACGCATCGTTCGCGGGATGTTACAGCGTTCCGCTTTGCGGTCGCCACGTCGAAATACTCCGGTCGTTCCGCTTTTTCCTTGCACCCCCGTATAATTAACTCCTATCGTTCTGACCGGAACAGATGCTGCCGTGCGAAATGCGATACGCACGGGTTTTCGCTTCGGCTTATTCTCTTAGTTTGCTCAGATAATCTGTAATCCTGGCAGAGTCAAAATGCTTGTACGATTTTCTGCGGAGAACAGGCAATCAGCCAACGCTATCTTCTTTGCTTCATCCGATTTCCATTGGCGCGTTGGCATTAATTGTAACGACAATTCGAAATTTTGCCGAAACATTTTAGCAGGTGGCTTCTCGTTTATTTCTGACAGAGTACAAATTACGATGGCCCAACAAAAGCAGAAAGTGTAAATTCAACAAAAGTTCTCTGGTCAGGAATTGTTTCGATGGCACGCAATCGTAATTTGTCCGAAAATAATGAAAAACATTTACCGACGCAAAGTTACATTTTAATTATTTAATTTCGTACGAGCGGCGCGGCGTGTCCTAACGAATCGACGCGACGCTGCCGTGATTAAAACTTTCCGTCGGAGTTTGTCAAAGTTTCAGTATCTTGTAAAGCGGACACTGACTGTTACGTCAACAGCTCTCTATCTATTTGTCGAAGGACTACCCGGCAAGGATATTGAGTCCTTTAACCCGACAAGATTAAAGGCTGAAATTAAAATGCGCTGCCAGCCTACACTTGATTGTTCTTCCTGCGTTTCTTTCCTCGGTCCCTTCATCGACTGTCTGTGCCGTCTTACCTCTTCTTTGTTCTTGATCTAAAGCTCCCTCGGTCCATTCAATATATTCACGTCTATAGAGGAAGCGCAATCTCTTCGCTTCAGTGTATGTATGTCGTTTGTCTCGCACGTTTAATACAGTATCTCGCGCGCGTCGTATCGTCGTAGACGTTTGAACGACGAGCAATTATTCTCAAAGTCCTCGACAAAGTCGAAATCGGTAGACTTCGTTGGAGAGTAGACGAAATTGATGTCAGACTTTGTGCCCTATAGAACCACAGGAAACGAGTCACGTTCCGTGAAAATTACTTTCGATTAATATCGAAATCTTCTGTGATATATGTCCCTTATTGCGAGTAAGAAATTCCTTTCTCAATGTTTCATCGCATACGACGAACATTTGCATTCAAACGGTCCTAGCAACTAAGTAAGTTGTTAATCCTATCTAAACTACGTCATAATTTGAATCCTCTTTCAATATCGATATGCAATCGAGGTATAATAGTATTGTATTAAGTAATATACAAATTACATATTGTATACCATCATGAAACGTATATTCGTGAATGAAATTCCTCTCCAAAGGTACAATTAAATACTTGCAATTCGACTACGGATTCATGCAGATTTCAACGAGCATAGCCAAATCCAATCAAATACAGATGCATACATAACCCATGCCTCTCGTAAATGCATACACCAACTTAGCACAGTCAGAAATCAGTTCCAAGATTCCTCGTCTGCCATCCACAGTAGAAATGCCCACTATCTGGTCAAATTGCAGGGGAATAGGCAACCAGAGACACTTGCCGCCATGGCGGCGAAAGCAAGTAGTCACGGTTACCTTTGGTCCGACCGTGTGTCGGACTCGGCCGTAAGTAGTCGAACCTGCCTTTCATCCGGCTTCGAACGCAGCCAGTGGTAGCGGCCGTTTTTCGTCTGGCAGCCGCTCAAATATATTCCTCCTCTGCTTTGATCATGCATATTGTAGCGGGTCAGGCTGTCGTGACTTGGTGAAAACCCGGGTGAAAGCCATGGAAAACGTTAGCCACGCTTCCTCTTTGAGCCTCGAGGCTGCCTTCCCCCCCGTCCAAGCGTGTCTTATAAACACCGTCCCCTGGAAGTTACGTAGATTATATCGGCTGGTGACGCAGATGAACCAGAGTACACGCGTCCATGTATGGGCGAAGCTCGATAAATCGAGAGATTCCTCGAAGAAATCTGATCTATCTTCAAGCGGAAATCACGGTGTTCGCAGGGGGTCGACTTTCTGACTTCTTCCACGGTTACTTCGTTCTTTAAGATTGCAGTACTTTTTTTTACGACCCCGAGATACGGCGGGCAGTTTTTCACAAATCGATTCCGATCCCCGGCACCGGTGTGCTCGTAAAAGAATCTATTTTTTCTTCGAGGAATTCGTTGCACGATCCCGAAAAGAATCTGTGCCGTTTCATAAAGTGTATACAGAAAGTGCACCGATCATTCGTCCGCATTAATTTTCAATTTGCATCGATGTAACAGTACCTCCGTTTCTCGGCCATTTCTACAGCGTGGCGCTGCTTGCTGCGAGTAAAATGCAACATTTATAATATAATCAGCGTCAGCCGGTGTTTCGTGCTCGGTGCACGCGTCGTCCCGGTTCCGAGATTTCTGACTTCTTGGTTTGAAAGGAAGACAGCCGGATAATTGGGCCCGCGTCTTTTTCGCGGATAGATCGTTTCTGACGGTGGCTCGTTTCTACCAAGGAACATCTCCGTGGAACGAGGCACGAAAGCATGCCAAATTGACTTTAATAGCGGTGGGAAAGGGACCTGAAGTCGGACGCTCGTAACGAAACGTTTTTCCAGTGGCTCTTCTTCGCGAATGTTCCCCGCTGTATTTCTTTCGACAGAACGATCCGGGACGGAAACAGTACAGTCCTTGGCGTTGACCGAGTTAGACCCGCCACGTTTCTCGTGGAGAACTTGCGTTTCGTTAAATATGCTTGCAATTCATGGAATAAGCTTGCATCATAATAGAGGATGTACCAGTTACCAGCATTAATTCGGGGAAAATTGCGGCTGAATTAAAATGTCTTGGACGCGACGGAGTTGTTGGTATTTTATACGAATCGCAATTAAGCCTTGCAGAACATTAGCAGCCATGTGTGCGAAAAGAAAGAAGGTTCCAAAAAGGCCTAGAAAATTACGTTAAAAAAACAAAGATCCGCTTCAGCATAAATTAAATCGAGCTAGTAAAATATGGTAAGAAATTGTGTAGAAATTTATACGTATGTATTACATGTATGAACAGCTTGTCTGCTCTTCCTTAAGAATTATTTATCGGTTAAAGTAGTTCCTCGCAGCTTTCATGATATACCAGCGACCATTCTGAATACTGTTCTCACTAGGAGATTAAGCTTGTTCAACAAGTGAATCTCGGCTTATTCCTTATCTTTTTTCTAATTTCCATGCCTGAATTATTCAGTCGAGTCTCCTTAAAATCCGGCAGCAGGGGAGCTTAGACGTAGACGACACGTACAGAGGGCACGGAGTGCAAGTTATTATAAATTCTCCTGACGGCGAAGAGTATTATGCCAGATAAGAGCATTAGGATGGACTAGGTGGCCTGGATAGAGTTATAAAGTTAAACAACATCTGTAGTTTCTAGTCACCCCAGTTCCAGAGTTGCTCTATGGGTGCAAGTTCTGCAGGTGAAGAGAACATCAAACACGACGGCGTTAAAACGTGTACATTAATGTATGCGCATAAATGCATCTATTATTTCCCTGAATGATAACAGATGAGATTGGAAATGATTGAGGTCGTGTATAAAGTTTCTCTTAGATCGGGCCGAATTTTCATTCCGCACGGTATATCAACTCGTTCAGACTTGTTGTTTTAGTTAGTTATCTCGGTGTTGATCACAGCGCCGAAGCAGCCAGACGTTCTAGCCCCCGTATTTGCGTCCACTAAACAGCTTAAACACAAAATATCGAGCGATCTCCGCGTCACGTTTATTCTATCGTTCTTAAATGCGGCTCTAGCGATCGTGGTATCGCGGGCACGGAACGGGAAACCAGAGAGCCATAGGAACAACTTTACGAACGCATCCCGCGTTTACGATTTATCAAGTGCTGCTCGTGACGAGTGGGAAGTTGCAGGGAGGATAGCGGATATAAATAATGCAACGGATAATTCCGATTTATGATATCGTTGCTCCGTGCCGGCGACCTTGTTTCACAGGCGGCGGATAGTTTCGAGAATGCTGAAAAATACAGAGTTCACCCCGGCGGAGTCTGAGTTTTATTTTCGGCCGTTTATGTTGTTTGTGCCTACGAGAAGCGCCGCTCTGCCTCAAAAATTCATCGACAAACATCATGAAGTTTTAAAAAGCTCGCTGCTATCGTGGCCGTAGTTCCTCTCGTTGTGCGAAGATATTTTTTACCGAAACGGATATACCAGTAAATCATTCGCATTTCAGAACACGCTTGGTCGTTCCTTCTTTTCGCAATACAATGGAATATCGGATGTACGTGGCGTCGTCGTGTAATCAACGCTGATTTCCCTGCTTTTTTCCGCCCAGCCTTAGAGACCACTCATTACAGAGAATCCTCGAGTCGCTTTTATAAGCGCAATCCACGAAGCACGATTCCCTTCGCGTTCGAAGCGAACACGTTGATGGAGTGCGTAAGACGGGTACAGGAGTCAAGTAGTAACTGTAACGGAAAAATGAAACGGTAACGAAGAAAGGGATGAAAGTTTTATGCGTGGACGGATAGCAACGAATGGAACGCAGGGACTAATTACGCGTCTTGCATTGCAAAGGAGAATATTCTCAGGTGGCCGAGTTGAACGCAACATCGACGTCGTGCGATCTGTTACAAACAGAGAATGAAGGGACGATGCATGAAGAAGAAAGAAGGGATTGCAATTGTAGGCTCTTTACATAGGAAAGAGATATGTGTATTCCTTGATAAGGGAGCATGCGTAATCCTTTCGTTTCCGTGGACGTTTGGTTGGCGGCCCTACGTGCTCCTCGAAACGACGGGATATGTGAGGTTTAAATAGTAATTTAAAGGGATGGCTGGGGCACGCGGATAATTGAGCACGTAGCTTTCGAAAGCAGAGTCTGCATGGCGAATGAGAGAACCGAGATGGTTTCTTAAATAACGTTCGTTTAGGATGGAACGTTGGATTTTAGCGGAATGTATGAGGGATGTACATTTTTACTCATGCTAATGGTTTCTGTAAAACTTTAAGTAACTAAGAATTTTTATGATACACGTCTGAATAGATGGAGAGAGGAACGAATTATTTGGATAAAATAATAATTATAATTTGTGTGTTATTGTGTATTGTAAAACAAAGATATAAAAACGTTGATAGAGAGGGAAGGGAAAATGTGTACGCTAACCACATAGCACGCTGCTATGAAATTTAACCTTTTATTAAAATTCCTTGGTTTCGCGAACGTGGAATTTAGCCTTTCATTGCGACTGTGGATACAATAAGGTTCTATTAATTCTTTCGATTAGTTTGTAATCGACAGGCCGCTGCGAAAGATTTTATTAAATACCGTACAGGTGTGGCACGGGAGTAAAATACCCCGGATCGTTTGGTAATCGGGGATATTGCAGAATACGTTTTTATTATTACATAGCTCTTTCGTTAGCTAAAAGGGAACAAATCGAAACGAAAATGGTGGTTGCCGTGATACGCTTCCTGGTAATTACAAGAAGCGAATCCGTCGTGATTGCTTTTCTTTCCCCTTCACTCTTGCCGCCTGCTACAATATTTCCCATACATACCTTGAAGGATATATTTTTGTGTGTTACAGTGATTGCATCAGCGACACGTGTGTACTAATCGTTTTCGTCGACCACGATGTCTGGATACAAGTAGGGGAATTATTGTTTGGAATCAATCATCGGTGAGTAAATATGCAACAAGTTGCAATTAGGCAAGTTTCATTAGTATGTGTAAGATAGTTCTGTATCTTCTATGGTAAAAGAGTTGGAAGCATCCCTTTGTACTCTCCCCCTATGTTCCTCCCCTTTTTACAAAAAGATAAGAATTCCAATTAAATTGATTCCTCCAGAAGTCGATACTTTTTACGAGGCACGCGCTGTTGCTCGAAAAGGTTCACGCCACAAATGCAAAGTAGATAAAGTTCCTTTCCCTCGATTGCGAACAAGCAAATCGCATCTCGTTCACCGAGGTGATAAAGTACGCGTGAAAGGATAGATAAATTAATGGCTGCCTTCGAACCGTGTTTCAACCTTTCAGCGTGAAGAAATTAAAGCCCCTTCTGTCCTTGCTAGATCGGTTTCCTGGGAATGACGAGAAAACGAGGTACACGGCTTCGAATCCAATTACACCCTCGAGGAACGGCAGTATTATGTCACCCGATTGGAATTTACGCCTGGTTTTAATAAGAATAGCTGTTCAAGTTCAAAGAAAGCGAACGACAGAGCTCACACCCTTCTCTTTTCTGCACTAATGAGCAAGGATTACCTGAATATTCCAACTTCGCTAAACTCCACAGATTTATTGAAGCCTTTAACGAGGGTACCAAATAAATCGGTTCGACTATATCAAATGTTCTTGTATAACAGAATTACCTCCTCAAATTATCGTTAAAGTATCACTTCTCTTAATCGCCGTTGAAATCACCAAAGGGTTATAATATTTTTCCACCGAAGTATCTCTTTCTTTTTCCATCGGAATATTCAATTTTCTTCCCCGTTGGACAACATTCGTCTATCCTGGCGGGCGATCGATCGCGACTCGATCCCATGGCAAGATTAATATATTCCGCATGGCGGTCGTTACCCGTGATCGCGCAAGCGAACGAAACTCCGCTGCCACTCCGGCAGCCGCGTGAATTCAATCATAAAATCGTAAATGTTTGAATAGAGAAACGCGGTAGAATTGATCTCTGCAATTGCCGCGCACCATTATTATCACGGCGCTAATCCAACACAACGGCGGGGATCCGCCGAATAAATTATCTTCTTCTGTTTGTCCTGTCCCTCCAATTACGCCCTCTCTCGCGCGAGCTTTTCCCTCGCCGCAATGTCGCGTCCGGGCCGATCAATTGTCGAGCTAATTACCCCGATCGAACATTGTTCTTCCGTGCATCCGAACGTCGATATCGTATTCGCGATGCAACGTCTTAATTTATTGACCCGCCGCCAGTCGAGCGTCGGGACGCTCTTCAGGATTCTCTCTTTCGAGCTTTTATTTCTCGCCGTCGCTCTTCGATAATAGCGTTCCAGTCGCGAATCACTCGAAACGGTCATTTTAGAATGCCAGACGATTGCTAATCGCGTGTCATTTAGTCGAGCTTTATTTCGACAGCTCGAAGGGTTGCTCTGTGGTGTGTCGAGCGTACGACGTATTTGAAGTAATTTTCGTTGCCATGGAATAGGCGCTGGAAGGTCCGTTTGCAGTAAAGGATTATGGCATTCTTTTCTAGCGATAAGGACATTCTTGGGAATACGTCTTGAGGGGGAAAGATAAGGTGCAGGACTACTGAACGTGCAATTTCCCGTAGAAACTTCTCTCGTAGCTTACGCAGGGCGACAAGACTTTGTTTACACGTATTTTGGATTACACGGGCTTTCGGCGTGTAGCGTGGAGCTTAAGGTAATTAAACGTCGTTTATAGAAAGCACGATTAATGACTGGGCTGTCTAGAAAGTTTGAGGGGCTGAATAGTTGAGATTTCGCGTGTACCTGTGCCGGGGGGGAATGAACGTTGATACTGAAAAGTGTCACAAGAGAGGAGTAGGGATAAAATTTGTATTAAGTATAATATTTAATTCAAACTGGTAATGTATTCGTCGCTTCGATAGAGCTTCAATAGAATGAAAAAGCAATTAATCCTGTTCGTGGCTAATGCTTTGGGCGTGGTTTCACAGTCGATTCAAGAATAGAAGCGGAATTAATATGGTTGTGTGTGTTCTCTTTCGAGGTATATGCATAATTAATTTAAAGCACAAAACGCGGAATATACGCAGGAGAAGCATAGTCAGTTTTGTATGCGCATCGTTAATTGAAGATGAGGATCGTCGACATGGAATATTGATCTCCATTTGCACCACGATCGTCCCGCGTAGCATACTTTAATTATTGCGACTTTCATTACACAATCAAGCGCTGCTATTTAATGCCGTCGAATTTCATAGATTTCAGAGTAATCGTAAATTTTATACATCGTAAAATATTATCAATTTACATATTATTTTGATATTATAATTCATTCCAACCTAACAATATCCTGATACTTCTTGACAACGATACTTTAACGCATGTCGCAAACATTTTTTTGTTTATTTTATTATTTCATTGCGAGAAATGTTCTGTCGTCACGAAGAAGTCGATCGATATTTTGCGGCGCGCCAGGGTTAGAAGGGTGGAATTTATGTGACCCTTAAATCGCGCAGGGTTGGGTGTCGTTCAAGTTTCTGTGGGCCAGGGTTCTAAATTCTCGTTGCTGCCGCTACAAATGGAACATAGCCGTGGCCGGGCGGTGCACGAGATTTTGCTAAATATGTGTACCTATTATACGAAATACAAGCTGGTACCATATGGCACCGCTAGGCTCCGTTCCGGCTAACCCATTCGGGCATCATTCATTCTGCCAGCTAGCCTGGTATTTACTACGTCGTGCATCTGCAAATATTTAAATCTCCGATCAATCATGGCGCGATTACACGCGAGCTGACGTTCCTATTATTTGTACAATATCTTCTCTAAAAATTCGCGAAGGCGCATCTGATCCCGAAATCGGAGAACAAATACACGTTTATCGATTTCCGTGGAAAATTCGACGGATCTCTGTTTTCCATACCAAGGATTTATAATGCAATTTGTATTTGTCTTGAAGGAGCTACGTTTGTCTGCCCCGATACGAGCGTATCGGTTCTCTTTTTTGGTACTGCTCGTTGTTCAAATATATACGTTTCCCTTCGAGAAAACAGCCCCATTGCTCGACAGCGCTGTAAACGTTGGTAAATATCGGATAATACCATAAACTTGTTAATATCCCTGGGCTCAGCCGTTTTTCCACATTGAAGTGGAATCCCCGCAAGGGAATATGGTGTCGTTAGAACGGCAGGAATCCTTACGATCGCGGGAAACCGCAGACTCGCGTGTCTCTTGTATCAGGTTCCATTTCTTCGCTCGATTTTATGGAGGAGTAACGGAAGGCTCGGTTTAACCCACACGAGACCAGTCGTCGTTTCTTTTTTTTCAGACGGAGAAAAATGAATTTCGTTAATCTCTCAGGGAGTGAATGATGTGGGTTTCATTGCGAGTGATTTCGGAACAATTAGGCGGCCAGAGATTTACCATGCATTCTTCGCCCAATTTTTGCAGCTTTCGGCTTCTTTTTCCACCGAGCGTAAAGTGCCCGCAATTACCTTCAGCGTCGAGGTACTTTTAATTTTCATAACTCACTTTACGTTTGATCAGCCGAGCCGTTCTCACCCACGTTCAGCGACAAGACCTCGTTCGCCGGTGTTATTAAACTAGCGTAATTTGTAACGAGAATGAAACGCCGTTAACCCACATCACCGTTCACCGGGGCGAGCGAAACGCTTGACCCGAACCCGTGAAAATGCTGCTTACTCGACCGCCGGCGAAATAAATTCCCAGCCGTCCTGTCGCGAGGCTCACCGAATTGTGCAAGCAGAATTTCCCACGCCCCGTTAAAACGCCCGCACTGAATCAGCTCGTCACGAGTCACGAAGATAACGGCACGGTTTTTCCCCGCGTTAGGCGTTTCATTCTTGAGCGGGGACGTTCCGCAAATTATATAACGGAGGAGCGGCGACGGTACGAGCGAACAGTTAAACCGAGCGTAAAGATCCTTACGGCCGCGAAAACCGCACGAACACTCGGCACGCGCTACCAATGATTACGGTGCCTGCAGACGAGCAGGGAAAGGACAGCGGAAAATATAAGGCTGTCAGTCGCAAGCGTTTAGCCCCTTGTGCCACGCGCACGTGGTTACCCTCTGGAACGCAAGATCCAGCCCCGGCCGGACCAATGTAAGAAATAACGTTCCGCTCTGTGAAGCGGTATGATTAACTTTGGAATGAACGGTCGCTGGCTGGAACTAATGCCTTTGTAATGCCGTTATTCTGCGATGCCGCGTCTGTCAGTTTCATCGTACCCACCGCGCTTCCTCCTGCACCAAGGGGGGGCTTTAAGCGAATAGCTTGTTGCAGAGTACCTTACTCTCTTTTTCTCATTTATTTGGAGATGGCACAAGGGTTGAATATTAAGTTCGGAGATTACGGCAGAGCAAGCGAAGCGATGCTAATAATGCGGCATTGCGTACTTGAATCGGCCAGAGATTATACTATTGAGCTTTGAATCGAACGTTGATTGGAGCTATGCGAAATAGGGAGTATATCGATGATACATTGTACTCATTTGATCCGGTGTATTTACTTGTTAGAATTAGGTCCAAGCTCAAGGAGGGGGCGGTAATAATAATAATAATAACAATGAATGGAGTCCGTGGATATCACCCAGGTATTCGGGGCATTTGATTTTGCACCCTCTGAAGATACCGCGTCTGCCAAAATCAATGTCTACGATGCAGCTGCACAAGTGAAGTAAAAATAAACGGCGGCCACGTTAATATAAAATCGCGCGTATCGATGAGCGATAAAATAATGGATAATAACTCTGCTTGCACAGAAGCACCGAAGTCAACGTATCAACGACATCGGACATTCATTTGGCAGCGGGCGAGTGTTCGAAATTAGGCACTAAATGGCAAGGTACACGAGCGTGATGTTCAACACGATAACAAGACCCCTCGATCACGGCACACATGCAGCACAACACTCCGCGCATAAATCCATAGCCCGTTAATGACGCACCAACACCTCTCGAAACAAGATCTGCCACCGAGCTCGAAAACAGGTTAACGATTCGTGACAACCTAGTCCCTTCACCGTGTTCATATTAGGTTGTTCGAAAAGTTTCTTTCGCTGTTTGACTGGTCGGTTTTAGTGGGCAACGTTTAGTCAGACGCACTGACTGGTCCATTATCGAAAGATGGAAAAACAGGGAAGGCATTTGGATCTGGTTTGGAATGTTCTAGCCTCACCCCCTTACTCTTCAAATCTTGCCTTTCTCATCATTACTTATATATTTCTTTAAAAAGCCCCATTCGTTAGAAAAAAATTCAACTCTTTAAATCAAATGAAAATCATGTTAATTAATATTTTGCGGCGAAATAAAAAAAGTGATAAAACATGATATCATGATGCTTTCTGTGGGATGAAGGAATGGTGCAGTTGATATCGAGTAAGAAAGAAACTTTTGGTACAGCCTAATACATTCTACGTGCCGAAGTTAAGAATGAAATACGGTCAATCTAGTAATGCAGCAACGCAAATCGTAAAACATATTCGTATCGGCGAGTTCAAAATTCGATTCGCGGAAATCGAGAAGATTAATCGCGTTAATACAAAATTGAGAAATGAAGCGGCGATAGAAATGAGACCTTCAAATGCAAAATGAACGTTGCGGAATTTTTAGTGAAAAGTAGCCGCACCGTTCCATACGATGCACGTGGCCTCGTTCGTTACAGCCGGGATAAAGTTCGGTTTACAATTGCTTGGAAGGCACCGCGACACGACGATACCAACTAGCGAATTTTACCGCGGAAACCGCAGACACGGCGGTCGCCCGACGCGGATTCTGTTAACGTTGCGGATTCAGGAACAGCAGGAACAGACAGTGGAAAATATGCGGCTGTCAGTGGCAATGATTCGAGGCACTTTCACGCCCGACCAAAACGTGATCTTTCCGTCCCTTCGCGGACACATTTCCCGTCAGGGACTTGAAGTGAAATTTTTCCTAATCTCGTGGCACTTCGTTTCGAGGCAAAAATACCGCCTGCGTTCCGTCATAAATGCGGAATCAGAACTCGAGTCAAAAATATTCCTACACTTTTGAATGCTGACACAGTGGTGGCTTCGGTTATTATTCATTTATCTTGAACATGATTCCATGCAATATCCAATTTCGTAAGTTTCACTTGAATTCATTCCCATGATACGAATCGCGAAGCACAACGGTGCTGGGTAGAGCGGTATTTTTCTTTTGGAAATTAAACTTTTTTAAAATGGAAATTCCAGACCTCATTGGAAGGATATCATTTTATGGTTGATCGTTGAGACTTGGATTGCGGGAGAAAAGGAAATGAAATTTTTATTAAAAATGCAGGCTGACACGCAGAGGTGGTCTCTTCAGTTGCTCTTTCTACGGTTTTAATTCTGCGGATATAGAAGGGGTCAACAATTTGGAGAGAATGCAAAGATGAAACATTTGCCGCGAGTATGTTTCTTTTTTTTTTATATTAAAAAGTAAATCCCGGTGTTTGGGGGTGCTGCAACATTTTGGGTGAAACACTCCGTTTTTAAAAAGTTCGTAGCGAAATAAGTATATGTGTTTAATAGTCAGCCTATTTTTTTTTTTTAATTATTGAGCGGTAGAGAGCTGCTGAGCATTTGTGGAATTTTCGTTGCTGAGCATTTGTGGAACATTCGTTGCCGAGCATTTGTGGAATTTTTGATGTGCCATTTTTTTCATCTAGGTTTTTTTTCGTGATGGTTGTCGCGGCATTAAATATGGATGAAGAGTTGCTTCGAGAGAGATTATTGTAATATGCGGATCCACTCGTTACGAGCAGGATTTATTAAAATTTTCTATATAACATTTATGGCGCATTCTGGCGTACGAAGGCGATTCGTGCTGGGTCCCATTAGTTGGCACAAAGTTATTTAATTTAATTCGAAATGGACGCGTCACGCGTGTGAATATTTCGCCTGGGCTGCGAAAACGTAACGAGTTACGTTCGAACGGCCAATGATACACGGTTTCGCGCACTTTCAGCTCTTGCAATTCATTGTGTCGTCGAATTAAATTGCAAGTAGAATTTTAACCAACTGAAGGTGTACTCAGGTAAACCGTATATTGTTGAAATATGCAAACTCAGAAAATATGGGCGGTATTCTGGAAAGTATGGCGATAACAATTTTTTGTTCGACAACGTAAAACATAAAAATAACTACCTGACACCATATCGAAAAATGAAGTAGGCCGAAATTTCTGAGCAACAGCAACAACATTTGTACAGGTAGTTCCAACAATATGTTGTCGTTTTAGCAAATTGCATACGTAATATTCCAGCATATCGAAGATCCATCGAGTGAGCAATGTTGCTTATTCGACGACAAGAAATATACAATATACATACAGAATTCAATATTCGATACAGAATTCTAAACTCGGATACCCCATGCCCTGCGGCAATAATAGACTCTGCTACGTTCGAATATATCACTTGGCAATAATGCAACGTAATTGGAAGGCGATTCGTCATCATAAAATTAACTTGGTCCAGTGAGAGTGGCGGGCGAGCGTGAAATCAATGATACAGGTGATGGTTGATGTCGACGTGAACGCCAGAATTATCGTCATCGTCATAGTCCTCAATAATACGGGAATCGATCTAGCTCGATGCAAGGATGACCTCAACGGGGTCATCCCTTTGACACGATGCTTATCGCGTACAATATGATTGACGCATCAGGTCAACCGTTTCTACTTCGATTTCATGTTACCACTCTATCACTCCCGGCGAATAGCCTTTGTCACCGGCACGCGAAGATACACGCAGGCTGTTTACGCTCGCACACAAACGTGCTGCAGTCATTAATACTTTTCTGGACACTTTTCATTGCCCGCGGAATGACAGATCGTTTGAGCCGAAATTTCGACCTTCCGGTGACGAACGGCCGGTTCGATTTATCGTTTGATTCATTTGTGGTTTTTCTTGAATGGCGGAAGGTAGGCCAGGGTGATTGAAAGGAGTATTTGTCGAGCTTGCTTGGTCGATCCTTCGATTTCAAGTCTGAATTCGGTATAAACTTTGACGATAGTGAAAATCGTTTCAATGGAATGATCTTCCACGTCGAATATATATTTTTCATCGTAATGTGCAGATAAACGGGCGACTTATTCGAACGTGGATTTCGCTTCTTCGTCGGTCGTTGTGAAACTGAAACAGGATAAAGGAAACTAGAAAATGTCGGTGGAAAATCTTATAGAATCTACCTCCCGAATTTTCCTGGTGCAGAGTGTCGAACATTCTCGACCAAACGTTTCGAAATTTACCGCCGTCAAACGAGAAAGAACAGGAAACGGGCGAGAATTTGTAGAAAGTACCGGGGCCAAAAATTCCAGGATAATTTAGGAAGCAAAGGGGAGAAGAAATCGCCGCACCTGTGGCGACAATCGCCATAAATTTCCTCCTTCTTATAATAAAAACAATAGTCGGCTGCTTTAAACAAAGCTATTTATGTTTCTCGTTGCTTCGCGTCAACGCGAGCCGCGCAAGCGAAAGAAGTCGAAACGAGTGAAACGAGATAAAGCGTTAAATTCGAAAAGCAATCCGCTCTGGCGAAATAACGATCGACGAGGCGAGCCCCCGTTGGAAAAAATTTATCATTTACCGATATTATTTGGCGGGGAGGGAAGCAAACAAAAATATTTGTCCGCCGACGAAGCTAGAGATAAGTGGCGTCCGACACTCGATGCGGCTCCACCAATTGCTCGATACGTTTTTTCCTTTTTTTTTTTTTTATTTTTAACCGCGCCAATCTGTCGGAAGCCTCTGGAGCTTTTATTCGCGATACTGCAGATCGGAAAGATTAATGCAACCGGCTGAATTTAAATATTTCATACGTATAACTCACGGCGGTGCGATGAACTGTCGCGAGATTCGTAGGAACAAAAAAAAACCCACCGTACCGCGGTCCACGCGAATTGCAATCAATGTCGATTGTCTATCACGAAAACGTTCGCCTTCGCGAGACTTATGCGCCTGACGCGCGATTTATATGACGCGGAATAAAGAATTCTGGATTCGAGTTCTTCCTCTTCAGCGAATCGGGAAAATTCCATTCTTTTATACGATTCGCGAAAGTGGTCGAGGTGCGAGAGGTGGTAAACGAGGCGGCCTAGAAAATAGATAAATCTTATTGCCAGCTGCAATTCGCGGCACGCGCGTCCCATTTGTCCGTCAGGCGAAGGGGAGAATCGCGCGGATCGGAGGAGGATCTCACGGAAATAAACGCATAGCGGGCAGGAAGTCATTAGAGCTGTACGTGATGCAGCTGGATCTCGCGAGTGGCCGGGAACCGACAGGAATTAAGATGAAATTTTTACAGCGCCGCGGAAATTACAAATTCTCCGATCGTGTGCAACGAGGCACGAAAACGAAGCGTGTCGGTCGGCGAAGATTCGCGAGAAATAATTGCAGGTCGTGACCGTGCTGTTTTCCTGTAGTGGTCGCGAGCAAAAGTGGAGCGTTCCCCGTAGAATTGGATGCTTGTTGAACAAGACGAGAAGAAGGACGACCGCGGGAGCGAATAATGTGACGAGGGCGAAATATGGTCGAACCGGGAGCGTAAAACGAGTTGCACGGGGCTGCGTTCGAGAGCAGGTCGAGATGGATACACCGGTGCGAGGTGAATTTGTGGAGCAAGGGTATTTCAAGGGGTTGGAAAAATAGTGATATAACGTGGGATTTGGAATAGGTGGAATGCGAGGAGGGGAGGGACGGGGGTGAAGATGAGGGTGATAGATGGGATGTTCCAGTGGAAGAGGGGAGAAATTACCTGGGGGAGAATATAATAGGTGAGAGAGTAGGATAAGAAGAGGAAAGAATGAAAGCCTATGTAATGCGTAATCTCCTCGGGCAGATTGGAAGGTCTGGGATCGGTCGCGTTCTCGTTCGATTCAAAACTCTCGAACTTCTCAACGGTAACCAAATACGCGGCGAGAAGACCAGCGAATCGAGGAAGCTCTCGGCAACGTGGAAACGTAATTCGGGAGGCATAAATGCACTCGTTTTTCCTCGTCTGCTCGGATCAGTATTACGAAATAGCGTGGAATAAACTGGAATGAAAAGGGATGCGAGAAGAAAAAGGGTTCGGAAACGAGGGTGGTGGCGATAGACAAGCAGCAACGAAGGAAAAGGTGTTTCCCCGAATCTAGGACAGCCTGTGGCGTTGCCTTCGACATCATTGTTTGCTCGTAATACTTAATTGGCACGACATCCATGCTCGTGTATACAATTGGGGCGGGGACGTGGGCAGAGACGTAGCAGCGATGGGAAAAGGGTTGGGGAACTCGTTTATATAAAGATGTTCTCTGGATAAGGCTGAGCCGTACAGTTAGAATCTCCTTTGACGAATTAATCACAACCCTGGAATTCCTGCGAGGGATCCGGCAAACCGTTAAGGTCCTCTCAAGCGATAGATTACGCTCCCGGATCTTCTACTTAAGATCCCCGATTCGCGTAATCGCGTTACTTCCCGCCTAAGACCATTTGCCGAGCCATCAGCCTTGGACAAATTCTAATGCCTGGTGAAATTTGTAGTCCCGCGCGTCACAACTGCCTTCCATGTCACGCGTTGCAGCTGAGCTTAATCGTTCGGGCTCCCCTTCTGCTTGATACGGCGCTTCGTTGCGTCAATTTCAGGTGCAGGTAGCGCGAGGCTGTATCCGCGACACCGATGTCGCTGAAGGCACAGCGGAGAGTGTCATTAAATTTTCAAGAGAAACGGGAGAACCGAGTAACTCGCCCAGGCAGCTTGTTCTTATTACAGCAAGCGCTAAGGGACGCTCCAAGACGCGCGAGTTCGAGAGGAATCGAACGGTGTATTTCATTGGATCGTTGAACGTGCGGAACGGTATCGATATCTTCGAGAGCAAAGATTTCAGGCGACTGATTCTACTTCTAGTCGACGTACCGTCCGATCAAATCAATCGTAGTCCGCTCATAGTCAATCTGTGCTCGTTCATTGGCGATTATCAAAGACCTGGTCCGGAAAAAATTCTCCGGAATTTCGATGAAACTCGATGAAACTCGATAAGACTGATAACGGGTCGGTTGGCTTCGAGGTGTTGGCGCATCTGATCATGGCGGAAGAAGGGCAAGATTCTGAGAGGAAGTCGAGTAGCTCGTTCAACGGCGCGTCATACCATTGGTGGCTGGCATCTTATTTATCCGCAGACGAAGAGGATCTGCGAGAGGATCTCTGCGGCATCCAAGTGGATAGAAACCGTCGATCGCCGACATTTCGACATCCACCGAGGATTAGGCCATTGATTTTTATCGTCCAATCGAACGCAGCTGTCGACCACGGGCTCGTTGTTACTCTGCGACTCTATCGATATTGCTCAGCCGTGGAACGTTAACTTTTCATTGTGCCATGCATAAATGCATCGTTAATGCACTGGCGCCAAGCAAAGCGGCTACGTAAATAGAGCAGACGACACTCGGCTCGCGTTAGAAGGATCCTCCTACGCTGAATTATAGTTGTCGTTCAACTTTTCGCGTGTCGCGTCCTCTTTTCTTTCCGTTTTCAGCAAATAGAGTACCTTTCGATGGAGTTAGGGTGGAGTCTGTATAATGGGAACGGTTCGCTATTTGTCCTGCAGTTGTTTCTTCTTGTTCAATTTTTAATTTTCATCGAGGGTGGCAACACTTTGTCTTCTACTTCTACTTTTTTTGCTGCTCTGCTTCGCCTGTATTATTGGAAACGTACGACTTAGAAGTAGTTCTTTGTTGAAAATTGCTCGCCGTATACCGTCGCATTTTTAACGATCGCCATTCTTGGGAATACAAAATAAAAAAGCGGAACCAAGTGGAAACGGATACAGTGGTCACTTTGTCACAGCTAGGTCAGTCGCAAGGATTAGAAAGCTTCGCGTATCGCGATCCTGGATTTCCCGACTTCGAATCGGATACGGTGAGATTGGTTTCCATTTCGGGGAACTCGACGCTTAATCGATACCTAGGAAGGTAAAAGTTTAATCAGCGAGTTACACAGTTTCTAATTCATACACGGAGGACGGCTTGCCGTTGAATCTCGCGGCGGCGTTTAAATAGCGGGTACTTTAATGGAAACTGTTAGAATATTACATAATTAAAAACCATTCGAGCAAACATTGTAACGAAAAATCTCTCTGCCTCCCATTCCAACATGTCATAACGTAATTAACTTTTTTAATATACCGTATTCTGGCGCACAGTCCTTGCTTAAGACGCGTAATCCAGTTATTTCCTTTTCTTTCCCTACCGGAGTTAAATTAACCTCGGTCTGGCTGTTACGTAACAAGTAGTTTACTTTCCAGTCGAGGATTAAAAGCAGGATTCCCTCTACAATGTCTTGTAAGTAATATATTACCGCGCTAAACGTGCAGTGCTTGTTTTATCCCAGCCTGGTACACCAGTTGATGCTTAAACCCGAAATGGACCGTGTTCTCCGCGTAAAGGGAATTTATTCAGCCGGACCTGGCTGATGATCTCTGGGAGAAATGTTTTTAATAACGCCGGCAAAATTATTCCAGCCATTACAGACGTTGATGCGGTTTTTGTTCTCGATATTTCTGGCCGAAGTGTTTTAGCAGAATTAATATTACCAAGCGGTATTCGTACGAAGGATTCACGCGTATCGAATCGAGAGCAATCATCATTAACGCTTTTACATAATTCGGCCGCGTATCCGAGGAAGTATGTTTCACGGAGCGAACATCGGTTGCTCGTCGAACTGTTTCACGCAATCGATTCCCGCTTTGGCCTCGTCGATTTTCCATATTTTACGGGGCACCTAGTTTTTCCCGATAGGGCGTGCACGCGACACACGTTGCTTTTACATTTATTTGCCAGGCGGCCAGTTATTCTCCCCTGGTTTTCGTGCGATCGAACGGTCGTATTTATGCCAGCCACGACAATCATTCGCGTTTCGATTAATGTTTCAAGCGGCGTTGAATACAGTCGCGACGATCGATATTCGGGTTGCAAAAAGTAATCATTATCGCCGGTGTAAACGCGTGTTCATCGAATGGAGCATTACGTGGCCATATTGCCATGAAACGGGGGCGTTGGGGGGATGAACGCCGACGGGGTTAAGGCGTTTATTGCCGAGCCGTACTTTTACACCCTGCCGTTGCTCTTAGCAACCCTTATTTGCATGGAGCGGCACAACCTGTCTGTGTCTGGTATGGAAAATTTACGGGAACGCTCCACGAGGTTTTTAAGCACGAGTCTACGACTTGTCGGCCTTAATTATTGTCAAATGAAAATTACTCAGGGCATACGTTATTTCGACGGAGGCGCTTCCATTAAAAGCTCTACTAGGTTAAGTAGGTGGAAACTGAGATGCACGATTATTGTGCGAAATGTTGAGACAGTCTGATTCGCCGCTGATTTAGTTGAACTTTTTTCCAGTACTCCATGATTAATTGAGAAATAAAAATATAAAGATAAATATATATTGATGGTACCAAATCGAGGGACGGCGAATAACAGGTAGTTCAGGTACAGTTTCAAAAATAATAAGAACCTACAAGTTAACGATCATCGCGAATGATATTTACATTATTGTCTACTGCTATCGCGAAGAGGAGAAGGAACAAAAGCAGAGTCTCGATACTTACTCGCAGCACGATATCGGCAAAGCGGAAACGGAGACTGTTTGTTAAGGATTAAAGGTAACAGGCGCAAGTGTACAATCGTCTCGCGGCGTACAATCGTTTTCCAATTAGATGCAATTTTGACTGACAATAAGGGAAAACTGAGCCGCTGGTCCTCGAGACAGTTACTCCGCGAAGTAGCAAAGAAATCGGAACGACCAGGCAGCTTGTTCGCTTATAGTTCGCTATATGTTCCATCGCGTTGGCTGTACTTATCGCCACAACTCGTTGGAACCACCGAGACACGATGATCAAAGAGCGACGCCTTTGCCAGGTTCGCGTTTTGTATTACTTCTGGCCTCCTTTTTCGTTCCCGGACTCTGGGTATAAATCGCAAACGAACATAGATCGCCTTCGATTCGAGGCATAACGTCGTTTCGTTGGAAGACCGCCTTTGATCACGGGTTCAAATTCAATTGACACCTTGCCGAGAACAAGACACCTATGAACGTTTTGTCCTATCTGTAATTAAAATTCAATTGGATGTGGAATTATATTGAATTGCTTTTTGTCGCAATTTGTATACGTATCAATAATTAATGTGTCATTATAACGTTGCGCGAAAGAGGGAAAGTTATTGAAAATTTTATAATAATATATTTGAATGTTTCAACAAATTGATTTGTTGAAACCGGTGACTTCTCTGGAGATCAATACGGATGACTTATAACGTAGGGATTTGATATCAATATTACCGGAAATTACAATTGTAATCTCGTTTCAATCGAATGTACAGCATTTCTTCCACCATATTCGATTGTACCGGGAAGAGGGATTGTACGCATCGACAGATCGAGTACTTTCCTTCGCCCCATTTCTTGACGACTTCCCCTTCAGCGATACCTAACAGCGTTTCCCAGCCCACGCTCATCGTTCCGACATAAATCTCTCATCGAGGTGGGTGAGTTTTGTTAAAAAATACCAGAAGAAAATCTTATACCTTGCCTAACCATTGGCAAGTTCTCGATAACACAGATAGGTAAAAAAAAATTGATAGTATTTTTTCTGCTGCATTCAAACATCCTTTCGATTAATAAAACATTATTAATATTTTCACAGTACACAGCGGGCACGACTGCCCGATGCGTATACATTCGAAATTTGTATTAAACGAAGCAAACAAAGCACGAGAAAGTATTTATATTAACAGGTACAATATGAACAGCGGGGAAATGTTCATTTTAGTGTGAATACATTTTTGCACTCATAAGAGAAACAAATATACCCCGCATACAAAATTCCATGTTACGGCAAAATATAACGCATTGTTATTTCGTATAATCTATTTCTTCAGCATATACACATATGTATGTATATTCGAAACCATTTGTACGCTTACTGATATGCAAACCACAATTTCCAAGCTGAAAGTGCTTTTTCCAAATGATCTGATCCCTATATACCGATCTCCGATTGGTTATTAACCATTCTACAGGATCGGGCGCTATTATCTTCCGCGAAAGAAACGGTGCTGCCGGCCATTTCCATAGAACGAGGAACTCGTGGCCCCTTTGGATACCTTGTGTTCGTAGAAACACGTTGAATTCCTCGCCGGTCTATGCGGCAATCGTATTCGACTGTGACGTAGTGGCACCATAAAGACCAGTTTTATCCGTAGGAGCGTATGCTCGAAGTCGTTACCAACGCTCTGCATTATCGCGAACCGTGGTTTCTGGATAACTCTCCCGGGCCGCGTTAATTTCGATTTATTCACCCCTTCGAGGAGCGGCCCTGAGCATAATCTGTTTTGTATTCCCCGTGCCTGTATAATTCGATACTTTGGCTCGATCGTTATGAATATGGAGGCTGGGTCTAGGCTTCGGCACGTCGACGTACCCGTGCGTTGTTCACTTTGCTAGATTTGGCGATTGATTTGTTGAAAAATGCCGATCGGTTTGGTATAGTACAACGCCCTGTAGAAATACCCTGGCTCTGGTATTGTAAATAATCTCCAATCTCTTCTACGTACAACAGACCATTCGTACACAGTACCGAAACCAGAGCTCGCATCTGGTTTGGAAATGCCCTAACTCAAATCCGAACTTCCCCTTCGTACACACGAGACAAAGTCAAACCACCGTGTAGTCCTCCCTTAAACACACTTCGAGGGAGCTGCATGCAACCTTGACACGTCCCATCGCTCAGTCTGGCATTTTGTCGGCGATCACGTGCAAAAAGGGTTGCGCCCATTAAAAGACGTGACGGCGTATCGAACTTGAACGCTGTCAGGCCTTTCCGCTGCTGGACATCACGGTGTTCCATGTGTATTGACAAGCCGTCATGGAAGAACATCGGGGATCCTTGATCCTGCTCTCGTGAACCATCCACTCGAATCCACTTTTCGCGAATAGATCGCTCGATGCCCTAGGAACAGAGGGATGGACGTAGAAAGGGGAAGCGAGAACGAGAGAGAGGGCAGCGTTTCATTGGAGCCTATCAGATGCTTTTATATGCCCGTCAACGAGGGGAACGAACGAAAAGACAGATTGATACTTTAAGAACGCGACTCAGCGTGTTCGGGCCATACCTTCTTTTCCCTCTCCTTCCCTGATGGGAAGCTGGACCTTTTGCCGAGGTTATTTCGAGGGCACGATGGAAGCACGGCCGTCCAGCCATCCTGAACCCAGTACATGTCGGCTTTATTGCGTACAATGCTAAGGGTTGAGGGATGACGACGGGTTTTTCTGTAAATCTGGCCGGACTCACGATAAAATCGATCCTCCGTTTCCTTTCGCGGCCCTACTTAATTATCTGCTCCTTTGTTGGGGGATGTGCGGTTCCCACCCACGAGGGCGAGTTAAGGGGCTCGCTGCATGGAATTGTTGCGGCTGTACCCGTTGGGGTGAAATGATTAACTCGATTGATCGGAAGTGAAAGTTGTAATGGGATAGCGTTCACCCGTGTTTTTCAACCCTATCATTAATTACAAGAGAAGGGTTCCGTGCTTCTCTTGTTTGTCATCATTTTCCTTGGCGATCGACCGAACGACGAACCTCTAGCTCCTTAAACCGTGTTTCACGTTCGCTCAGCAACACAGTTGGTGTATCATTAATTCAAGCGCGGCGTTCGAATTCGCATCGTGTTAGATCTACGATAATCGAACGAAGATCGAATCGTCCACGATCTCCGAATTCAGAGACACGGAATCACGAAGGTCAATAACCTGGCAACGGTTCTCCACTCGCCAGGGCATATTTCGATCGCGATTAATTCACTCCCTCTCAGGATCTAGTTCCATTTCCTCCGATACCGGCCCCGAGGAATCCATCCCTCCCTCCCAGAGATTCCCCGATTCCCCATTCAAGACGAACTCTCGAACGTTTAATCCCATTCTATTCTCTCTCGAACGTCGATCCTTAACGACTCGACACACGCGAACAGTCGAAGGAGGGGAGCACTCTTACGCTCGGTATGCAGGCCTTATTTGCTCCTGGTACAGAAGTTCCATAAGGCGACGACGGACCGTGTAGGGAATGGAAGAGTGAGAGAGAAAGAGTGAGGGAGGGAGAGAGGGAGAGAAGTTCTGCTTCACGAACGAGGAGAAGCGATAAGGGTTAGGTCGAGTCGGTCGTTGACGGTTGGAGGATGATGCCGTGGTCCCTGCATCGATCCCGCCACTACTCTGGCGCCGCAACCCCTAAGCACCAGCTAACTACCCCTCGTAGTCTCATGTACGCGCGCACACTCTTGCATTCTATACGCGACACAGGCCTACTTCTCTCCAGTCTTGTTCCAACGACCGCTTCCCATTCGGCTTCGTCCTTTCCTCGTTCTGGCCGACGCGACGTGCTGGCTCATCCTCGGCCGCACACCGTGCTCGTCGGTCGCGGATAAACAGCCGGGAGGGTGGTCTGCTGTCGCGTACAGGACCAGGAAACGTGCGAATGCGTTACGAAATTTGTTCTGTGTCTCTCTATCTATCTCTACCTCTATCTCACTGTCTCTCTGTTTTCCCCCGTATCTTACTATTTCTCTGGTCATGTCCACTGACACCGTGCGCTACGTGCCACGCGCTCGCGTGTCTGTGTATACGTGTGCCCGTGTTGCTGGCTTGAGCACGATCATCAAGAGCAGACACTGAAGGTGAAACTGGTTCTACCTTGGCGTGGCTAAGGGGTTGACTTGTACTTGCCACGCCACTCGGGTTCGCGTTGCGAAAGCAGAAGGGTTGATTCCTGCTGCGAGCAGAAGTCCTGCTGTGACTTCCTCGTCGCACAGAGGTCGGTAATCTGTGGCGATTTGTGATTTCCAGGAGGTTGGAAAATTTGTTCGCGATAAACGATACAGTTCTTGTTAACCACTTTTCGAGAAAATTCGTTGCACCGTAATGGTTGGAGTATATTTCCCGCTGCAATCCAATCTACGCTCGAACGTAAAGGAAAGAGGTTGCTTTCCGCAGGGAGCGCGCACTGGCCTTCGTTTGAGAACTTACAATCTTGATGCATAGCTTCGGCTTGCGGAGTAATCGTGGCGTTCGAGGAAACCTTTCCCCGGCTTATGCCCCAGCTGCTGGTAGTCCTCCGTGGCGCCTCGCAATTTTCCACGAGCTGTCGGGCGTGTTCGCGAAACTTGCGTGCCACTGCTGCTCGATCGTCGTGAAATGTTCCCTTCTTTTCGCGATCGACGATGCGGCTGCAGTTCGCTCCACTTCCACCGCCATCGACTTTTGTCGAACTACTTTTCGAACCTATGCTCCGGCAAAAATTACTTCTCTGATAGTCCGACGCACCGATACCGGGCATTGTTGCGAATACAAGCTGCGGAAAGTGTTGCTTTCAAGGCGCATTGTCCTTCGTAGCGTTTGTGCGGACTGTATTTGTTTAAATAAAGCGACAAAATACAATTGTCCAGTTGGGTTTTCCGACATCTTTAAAAAATTTAGTTCTCTCGAGGCTTTCTTTGCATAACGAAAATAATCGCACCAAGTTTTCAAATCCCACTGCATTTAACAAATGTTATCCCTGTAATACTTTCCTCCGCAAAAAAGAAAAACAGAAGGGGAAACTGTAATTCAAGCATAAAATGGTGAGTTTTTCCACTGTCTCGCGATGTCGGTATCGATCGGTCGACTTGGAGCTCGCGATTTCGACGAAGTCAGCCTAAGAAATTTTCATAATTCTCGTTCCGGCGTCTGGTCGCGTGTCGTTGCACGGCGATGCGTGCACGAAGGGAGCCAGAAGGTTGAAACGCGTCTGTCTCGCGGCTGGAATAAAGCGGGGAAAAAGAAACGCAACGGCGAGACGAGAAATTCCGGTGAACGCGCGAGATGTCGCGGCTGATTTATTCGACAAACGATACCTCGCTCCACTTGGATTCCCCTCGGTTTGTGCCGACACAATACGCGCTATCTCGAGGGAGTGAAACGACGACGAGCGGAGATTCTAGCCGTGTTAAGTCGTCCCTAATTTCCGTCCGGACAATACCGCCCTTTGCTCCACGGACGGGTCTTCCCCGAGTCCTTGACCGTGTCGAGATTTTTCGGGCCACTAGTCGCTTGTTTATGGCAACGATCCGTGCTCGTTAACACCCTCCGCGCATTGTACGATGAACTGTTCCACACGTATCTTGGTAACTTCTGCCGCGACTTGAATTCCAAATGGCTACTCCCCGTGGAGGAAATTTCGCTCTATCGTGAACGATTTAACTTTGTGATTTTGTACGAGTTCTCCGTCGGCTCCCTCCCTGCCGTATAAATAGCGTTTCTTCTTCTCTAATCCGCGTGGGGTGGAGTATACGGAAAGTCACGAAAGCCTTCGAACCTTGTAGAAAAATTGTACTCGAGACGTTTTTATAAAGCGATATATTTTATCCAACGAATAATGTCCATTACTTTATATGCATTAACAACTAGATAATGCTACGCAACGTGCAAAGACTATCGTGAGGAACGTTTTAAACGATATTACAGATAACAGTATAATACCTGTTTTACTTGACGAAAGACTTACGAAAGAACAACGTATACTTTAGTGTTCTATGAATTACCATCGCGAAATCCTTGGCGAAGAAAAAGGCAGCCCAAGCGTATGCGTAAGTTCGAACTATTCAAGAAAAAGCTGATACACTTGCAAGGGAAAGAAGCGAGGTTTATTGAACCAGTATATGTATCAAAGCCGGAGTGTACAGACTAATAGAAAACTGTACGCGGGGGCTCGTCGAAAAGACGTGTGTCAAAAGGCACGATTGATAGTTTGAAGGTGTTCTAAATACGGGACGCTTCAGCTTCAAAAACGTTGGTTGCCACGCTCATCGGGGATGAAAAGGCACGTTCGTTTAAATCGTTTAATGGCTCCCGCGAGGGTACTTGTAGCGCATCCGTTAGCCCACTCAATACTTTTTCGCTCGAGTACCCGCCAGACTACCTGGGTAATTTGAATCGTGCTGGATAAAGGGAACCACCCTTCCATTCGACTCTCTGTAAGACATCGTGTGTTAAAGAAAGGCGCGGAAACATGTATGTATGTATTTCAAATTGAATTTCGCAGTTAAATTTCCTGGAAGCACTACCAGTTATTGTACTAAATATGTCCGCCTACGTAATGACACTAATTATTTCAAATATTGTTATACGTTGCATTTTAATTTAAATATTAATTATATATTGACTGCTATGTTTCCACCTTCACCGCATCAATCATTTTTACAGCTCCGGTCAATTGTATGTCTGCGAAACTACAGCATTTACCGGATGGGTCGCGTCGGGTCGATTGCTCGGTTCGATAAAATTGTCGTTAAGGGAGATAGCGAGATGCTAGATGGGTAGGTGCCGTGGCACGTAGCTTCTGGGTGTGTGGGAAGGAAATTGCAAAGCAATTTCGCGGGAAATATATTGAGAAATCATTTTGCCGACGATATCGAAGGTGCCTATTATGCGGTCAACGTTATCATTACACGAGGCGAAGCTTGTACGGTTGATAACGTGGTTGATATTGTGCAGGCACCCTTATCCTCGGCCACCTGCCAGGGGCAGGTTGACATAAGCAACCTGCATCAACGATACGATAGTCTACTGTGCGTCGCACATTTACACGTTTTGGTCATCCGGTAGATTAATATGCCCCAGGGTCCCATTTCTTTCCTAACTTTATCGATCGTGGATTTACGACTGGATAGTATTACACATAGCCGGGTACGTGTCGCGTCGACCGTTCGATTAAAAAGGGAGATACCGAAGAAATTGGTGCAGGTCGATTTTGATAAAAGATTTATTTGACAAGAAGTTATAATAATTGCTCCATCGGGAATCGAAACCGTGTCATCGATCCAGCCTTAAATCCTTGCTCTTCTATGGAGAAAATGTTGCGAAACGAATCTTCAGACGAGTGTTCTTATTCCGAAATGAAATTGCAGTTTCAATCTCTACATTGAATAGGAAACTTAAACGTCGCAATCAAGATATACGTTTAATTAACGAAGATCTTCTGGAGCGCTCTCGAAACGCAAAGCATTGAAATTCAGGTAGAGTTTGAAAAGTATGTTCCAGCAGGTTGAAGGGTCCGAAATGGAGTCGAAAATTTGACTAACGACTTCCTCGACGACACTTGAAGAAAGGGATCCGTCGTTGGATCAACAATCTCCAGGGTGTCCGTTCCTTGCCGTGTCCGTGGAAAACTTTTCTGCCCTCTGTGCCATATAAATCCTCAAGTTCTCGACCAGCCGAAATCAAAGTAATTACAAACTATTAGAAATATCGAAGACCAAGCTCCCCCGTGATACAATCCGAGTAGCAAAATCTACGATCGCCAGTTCTTCAACCATGTCGCGTGTCAGCAGCTCTTCGATCACCTAGGCGATCGCAAAAGCTCTTCATTGACCGGTTGGAAAAAAGTTGCACGTCCGGCGATCGTTGAGGCAATTTAAGTTCGCCGGGAAATCCATTTCGCCGAGGAAGAAAGGAACGGCGCAGCGGTACAGGGGCCGGTGAAAAATATTAACTAATTTATATCGCGGGATTTAATAACTTGGCGAGATGGCGGCGGTGCAGAGAGTGTCCATTACAGTTGGAACAGCGTCATTAATACAAAAGGAGCCTCTTATGGCTGACAGGTAGCGGCCCTTATCGTTGGCCCTCTGCCACCGGCAGGTCAGCGGAAGTGCGCAGCTTCGGCAACGCCTCCCTGATATATCGATATCCGCCAAGAGATGAAACGACAGCGGAAGCGTCTGGGGCGTTTCATTCATAAGTGAGTGGCGCTTTTGATTGAGAATGGTAATTATCGGGTATTGCTATTTACATTATAGCTCGACTGGAAAGTGGTTGTTCTCGCGATGCCCTGTAGATCCATGTATCGGTATTGTTTCATAAATTTCACGAACTCGATGTCTGCCATAAATATTAATCTTCCTTCGCTGAAATTACTTCCCGATGCGTATATTTGCATGATACCAAGCTATTCATATTCATTCGATAAAAATGACGTTTATCTCAGGCACTATGAATGAATTGCGTTGAAATTAAAATTTTCTTGCAACTAAAATGATATGGAAACTGTTTGCTGCATCGTTAAAATTGAAAAGGGATATTTATTTGACGCGTTTTAAGCGACACACCTTGCATAAAAATTATTCGAAAAGTATGGAGCATTGAGAGGCACGGGTTTCAGAAGAGCGGCAAAGAAAGATCGCGTTGCAAATGTGGGTGACACGTAGCTTCCCAGGCCAGGCAGGATTCACTGAAGGAGCGTACAACGAAAAGTACTTAAAAATAAAGCGGAAAGCAAGTTTCGCGTTTCAGCGGAAGATTCGTCAGACTCGGGCCGTGAGATCGCGTTATTTCGGAATTCATTTTAATTTGCCGAGACGCTATGTCGGGATTTCCTCCGTAAACACGGTTGAAAGCAGAGAAACCGGACTCGGTTCTCACCGTGTCGACGTTACCGACTTCCCTCGACCCTCGTGGCTCGTGAATTTCCTCGCTTAAAATGAGAAGAACTACAAAAGGGCTCGCAAGCACCAAGGAGAAATTTTGTAACAAGAAAATTTATCAACAACGGGGACTGCATTTTTTGCGTCCTCGAGTTCAACAGTACCAACACGAATTTCCATGCAATGTTTCTCGCTCATGGAAAAGTAGAAAGTAGATATAGTAATGGAGGGTGCATTTCATGAAACGTTATTCGCTGACCGTGAGGAACTCGCAAACAGATTGTATATTTGCTCGTTCGTTACATTTATTTTTCACTGGCCACTTCTTTCTTTCTTTCGACCGTCTTTTGCGTACTTACTTAATTGTCAATTGGAATTGTAGCGCTGCGATTCGCAGAATATTTCCACGTTTACTTCTCGGATAACTTCAGCCGGACTGTAGCAACATCTTAAAACATTTTCACAATCCTCCAAATTCTGACTGTCGGCGTCAATGAATCTATGATTCGAGAGAAAGTAATGAAGAATCTGTTTCGAAGCCTCGATCGAGAAGATTTAAATAATAGAGCTCTCGATTTCGGCAACCACTGCACGAAATCGCACATAATCAGTTTACAAGCAGGCGCAACGCAATTGGGAGGCAGTGAGAAAATCTGCAATTTGAAATTCGGCTGGGACATGAACGACGCTGGCCACCCACGGGGCTAATTAGTTTATTTTCGCGCTACACCGTGGTGTTCTCGTTAGGGAAATTCGCTTCCTGAATCGTTGACCAGTGTATATTTTTAACCCCGATTATTAGCAGAACTTGTAGCGCGCTGGTCCGCAGTGGCTTCGAAGCACGCGATCATCGTGTATTGCGTGCAACCAACTAAGTAAGCTCCTTTGCTTCGAATTAATTATTGTCGACGCACCTTTTAATCTTGCCTCGCTGTTCGCTATGAATTATCCGATATTAAAACTTGTAAATTTCCATTTCTATCCGGCCACATTAATTCCATGATTTTCCTGGCATATCGGCCCATCGACCGAATTCTTTTTGAATTTCTAGGATCTGTTCTGAATGGTGCGTGTTGAAACCTCGGCCTTTATCAAGATCGTCGCATTGATTCGGGCGTATTGCTTTGGGATGCGCGTGTGTAGCTGGTATTTGCGATTAAGTGCATCTTTCTTCGATGAACAGGTAATAAATTCTGGTGGTTCGGAGTTTTAGCGAGATGCTGGGCTGGCGAGAATTTACGAAGCAAGAAATTGTATTGCGATGAGACGAAAATTGAGGACACGGAGTGAGAGATCGTAGGTAGGAGAAAAGGAGAAAGGTATGTCATTTCGATTATGAAGCTTAGAAAGGAAGTTTTATCGACGGCCCAGATACCTAAACTAGCACAGCAATCAATCTTATTTTCGACAAAGTCCTACGTTGCGATACAAAATCAAAATATCTCATATCGTCGATCAAGATTACAATCTCCTCGATTGGTAATCGCTTTGTATCAATAGTTACGATAATTGTAGAGCTTTTATTTTAAAACCACCGACCTGTAGGCAAATATCGCCCACTATCACCAGCTACAAGAAACAGTTGTAGTTTTTGTGTGCAAGTTGCAACGTGCATTAGCTACCTGCGAATAATTGGAATAGCAAACAACTCAGTTGCTTGCTATCTAACTCATCTAATAGTCTGATCATGTTCAACTACAGTATATACAAAATAACATAAATGAAATACGATCTGATTGATCATGGAATATTGGGATTCCTCTTCGCGCCCGCTAACAACGCGTGAATGTTCGGCCTAATTCGTGGTAACCTGCTACTCGGTTTAAAACGGTCCATATTTAAATGGGCGCCCTATTTCACCGCCCCGTTCCCTAATTTATCATTTCATCCTCGCTAAGTTGGCTCATCATCGTTTCATCAGCCGCACCGATGAAGCGAGCGGAATTTAAATTGCTACGCGGTATCGCGGCTCTTTAAAATCCCAATAGGTAGATTTGTTTCCCACCGCAATTGGTGAACGGTGCCACAGCGTTCGCCACTTCGTTGCGAACTTAAACGTCTTCACGTTTATCCAACGCTGCGTCAACTGGTTACTCGCAGGTATTGAAATAACGGAGGCAGCACAGTTAAAGGAAGAGAGAAGATTATTTCGCTAATACAAGATAAAAGAACGAGAAGGGGTCATAAAATTGGACAAGCTCTTAAATAACAGGCGAGTAAAGCTTGGTCGGCGTCGATCGCAGGACGCAAAGCGTGAACAACCCTGTCAAATCCGCAACATGGGTCGAAAGTCAGTCGATCAGGCGTTCCGGTCTGAAAGCACGCGTGGGTCTTTTGATCGCAGGGCTATTTTCTTCCATGCATCCTTTCACCATTTCACGCCTGGAGATTTTCAGGCGAATTTGCGCCGGGCCAACCAGAAATCAGTGGCTTCATCGTTGGCTGCTGCCAGTTGAAGCGACGCTAGGCGTTGAGGGGCAAGGGGCGACCGCCAATTAAGTTAGCAGTCGATTCCAGCCAGTTTGGGAGTTTCATAACCCGCCACCGTTGCATCCAGTAAATCTGTTAGATCCCCAGCAGCCGTGAGGCGGACACGGCCGAAAGCACGACGACCAGACTCTCGTAATTTCGCCGATACGTACGTCCAGCGCGCAATTTAAATCCTCTCTGGAATCGCCACGCGGTACCCACTCCCTATTGCGAAGAACTTTACGAGGGGATAACGTTACGTGACACGAGTCTGAAATCGGGCATCGAAAGCTTCGCGCTGTTTTCCGCCCTCCGCGTTACTCCCTCCTTGCGCGATAGTTTGCCTTGTTTTATCGGCGCGTTCAAGCCCACATCGGGATAACGATTGGTCGCGTTGATTTTTCTGCAGCTCTCTCTCTCTCTACAGTACTGTGGTTTTTATTAGGGAAAGTATTTCATAATTTTGAACGCGATTGAAAGATTTCATTGCAGCGTGAACAGTCATATTTTGTTCTCGATCTTTTCGCCGGATTCTTTTATCGTTTGGATGGAAACCAAATATAAGGGAGCTATTTTACTTAAACAAAACGCGGTTTACACAAGCAATAGCGTTTACTATTTAAGCACGTGCAATGGCAACCAGCTTGTTAATAAATCAGACGAACCGAGTAGTGTGGGCCCATCGTTCGAATAGGTACCACTGCACACCGCTGTTCTATTAATTTATAATAGATTTAGTATCCACATTGTAGCGCATCATATTAATTTACAATGCTACACGAATCGTTATTTACGCATGATACCGTGCAATCGGTTACTATTGAATTACATGAAGAACCCCATATCGTTTGAAATTTTTGTAACCACTCCCGTACACGGAGTCGAACGTATTCTACAGTATATAGAAGCTAGCTGGGTCGAATAAATCGAGCGATTAAACCCAATGCAACGGATTACGTGTCGCGTTTGCAGTCACAATGAGAATTAATTCGAACAAGGTGGATCATAATTCTGTGATCCTGCGATAGGTTTCTCGGTGGCAAGGGTACGTGGCCGCACGCGTAGGTAGTGAAGCTGGCCACCGGATGTTCAGTCGTAAACCTAAGCGTATCCGCTCTCTAGGCGCACACAAACGCCCCTTTCCACGTGTACCTACATCGGATTACGAGTGGAGTTCGGATGCGTTCGGTGTCAGGATTTGCAGAAGTCTTGCCAACACACGGATTCGGCTGGAGTTGTAATGCGGCGTGCATATCGCAGGTTTCACGGGTCGACTGTCAAATCGTACACCGCGGGTTTCCTTCGTTCCGACCGTCACATCGGTTGCTCTTGATTTCAGAATTCCCCCCTGTGGTCGTAACTACTGTGCAGCGTGGCTTTTTTAACGGCGGACCGAAATCGTTGAATACAATTCTGCGGCCACGTTAAGATTTTTCAGAAATTCTGTACTCCCTGTGTCGCGGCCACGAAGAATACGTAAGTGTGTCGGTTGGAGACGCTCGACACCATCTGGTAACCACTTTTTGTGGAAATGGCTATGAGACTGACCTTTAATTAGGGTTTCCATCGCAGATCGTGTGAACTAGTGAACGTTTTGTTTCGCGGTCATTTTTTCGTACGACTCGCGAGGATGCTCGAGACGCTTGACACACCTAATTAGGAATTGGATGTAAGCCGCTTGGAAAAGGGTTGCTCGGCAGATCATGGGGTCGTATACCAAGCTGTTTAAAGTGGTAGTACACGAACAGAATAAACGGCTGGCAATAAATTATGCGAAATTTAAACATACCTGTCTTTCCTTTGTCATTCCAGTAACGTACAAGCGAAATCATTCATTGCTGTCACAAGAAGTTTATTCGTACTCGGTGATCGATAAGGTCATTAACCTCCCATGCCTGCTTACGTCACGCCAGTAGTCAACTATGCAGCAGTAATTATGAACGTACCTATGACTTCGGAGTCTCTGCTTTCGTTCGATTTTTCATGCATCAGCCAGACAGGTGTAGGAGGTGTCGCTATAAATAATCGGAATTTTCCCCTCACGAGCGATGTACATGCTCGCGACTAATAAACCCCTGCTGCGACGTAAATTAATTTCAGAAGAGTTTCGCCACGCGAAGCGTTATTTCGCCTCGGGGGCATGAATGTATCGTCGTCGGCTAATTTCGATAGCGTGCTCGCGATAATTAAGTCGTAGTGCGACGCACTACTCTGAAGAGCCGACGATTTTGAATGAGTCTGCTTTCGTTCGCGGCAACCGAGCCGAGAAACGCGACAGTGCTACCTGCCATTATAGGGAAATTACCCCAGTCAGCCACGCCACTTTTTTTCCTACCTATTTTTCTTTTTCCTCCTCCTCTGAAAACCTCTGAAGCGGCGACGGAAATTCACGCGAATGAAAATTCGTCGCTGTTCCTCGTTTCGCAGGACAGAATTGGCATATATTACGCTCGTGCATATAATATTTTTTTTTTTGCACCCCCGACGGATAAGCGCGGTGGAATTTTTCTCTACTTTACGTGATTTTCTTTTTCAAGTAATGCTTCGTCGTTCTTCGCATGTATATTGAAAACGGCTGAACGTTCCGCGTTTCGATTCGGACTTTTGCGTACGTAACTAAACCAGCAATATGTTGCTGGTTTTCGTCGGCAAAATAAATTGGAAATGCGGAATAAAATCTTTTGACGCGAGGCTTCGTTTGCGGGGAAAATTGATTTCGAACGCGGGCAAACGAGCTTTTCTTTCACCGTGCCACGTTTTTACGATGTTCACCATTGATGAGTTTCGCCCGCAATAACATTCAATTCGATCGGTGGATTAATCGAAGGCATATCGTGATTTCAAGCGATTTCTCTTCCGGCGATTTCGTAGTTTTCCAAATACCAATTTTGCTTGGACATAAGCGTGGTGGACTTGTTGCATGGCAATGGCAGAGTGGTCCCTGCTAGAAAAATACGTCCTCATTTTTCATCCACAATTTTTTCATCGCTGTTAACTCGCCATTCGCCATGCGTCGCCGGCCGATCTAATTCGTTAAAACAAAAATGTATCTTGCCACAGTTATTTTTCTATTTTTTCTGCGTAGCGGATATGGAACAGCGAACGTTCCATAGGCAAACCAGAATTTTCATGTTTATTTCGAGCCACGATCAAAATTTCGTCGATGACAAATGCAGCGCCAAGTGAAAGCACGCTATATTTTCCTGCGCGCACACTTCTGGCTTGCTATGTTGCAGCACTTCGATTGGTTAAATGTTTACGAGAGGGCGAAAAAATACTGCCCTCCAATGGCCGAGAATTTTTAAAAGTGTCGCCTGGTTTTTCGAAACACATTAAAAAAAAATCTCTTGGTTTGCCGCGTTCGGGGTTTCTCGTGAAAATTTGTCCCGGTACGCCTCTCAAAACTTCTCCCAGCTGCTTTCTATTTGTAAAGGGCAAACAAGCGATACCTTTGCTTGCCGCGTTTCGTAAATATTCCCGACACCGGGAAAATTAGTTTTCCGTTTCTTTGTTTGTCAACGTCGTGGGCAAAGCTCGCGCTGCGTCGGCTTTGCAGGATCGATCGCGTCTTTTCCTGTTATGTAGGTTTAACGGAACCGTGGTTACCCTTACTCGCGTATTCACCGAAAAATGTTCCACGTCATAGAGTAAAGCATCCGGCGAATGGTAAACTAGTCGGAAATTGTAGATTTAACTTGAACCGCAATCGTTGCACCGATGAAACGTCGACGGGCATCCTTGATTTCTGCGTTAATAAGACCCTGATCCTTGCGGCTTTATTAGACGATGTTTATTCACGGTGGTTGTTGCATTATTCAACGAAGCGCCCGCTCTTCGACCGCTGCTTTTCTCTCCGCCTTTCCATTTACGTTCAGGATTCGCCCAAAGAGCAAGTGAAAAACAGTTGGCCCGTTTTTTCTTTAAGTTTTTTTGTTCCCTGTTTTGAGTGACGCTGCTAGACAGTCGTCGCAGAACAAAAAGTCTGTCGCCTCCTGGAAGATTCGTATTCAGCCTTCCACAGTTTCCGGTCATCGCTTATTTCACGTTTAAAAATATTTTACCGCGTCGTTGGCTCGGAGATTACCCCCAAATGTATTGTACCATCGCTATTTCATTTTTGTTAGCGTTTAGACCGATGGGTAAGATAAGGAAAGCTTAAGGGGCAAGGGATGAACGTGTCTCGTCGCTGTATTTATCAAGCAAAGATTCTGGGGTATACATTAGCCTTTATTTTCACAGTTCCCTTACCATAAGACACCGATGTCATCCTTTGGAATACTTTTCCGAAGGGGTTCTTATTTTTGAAGATTGTTTGTTATCTTACATACACCCTTTTCGTCTATAGATACACAGCCTTTCCCCTTTTCTAATCTTAAATACATACATATACAGTGGGGTACCTTCCTACAAACTAATTCGTTCTAGACCCTTGCTCGTTATAGGATGTATACACTCGAACCTTTATAACGCGAGAACCTTTACGATAAAATATAAGAGCATACATAAATTTAATTTATTATATTTAAATTTTATACATATCACGCATGTGTTAATTACCGATTAATTCATGACAAACTTATAAATAAAAGGAGGGAGAGGAACTGTAAATTCTATTTCTTTCGACAACCTGTCCGTTCGTTATAACATATTCGTTCGTTGCGATCGTTTTAATGCAATGAGAAAAACTGTTTCGTTATAGCAATCGTTCGTTAGGGGAAGCTCCCCTGTACTCGAACCAACCTTCTTATTTTTTCAAGACATCCGAAGAAGAAACACATTACCCTTAACAATCCAGATATGTAATTAAAACCATATTTCTCCTGTCTACATCGTAATGACCGTCTGGGAACCATTTGCCCGCCCAAAAAAAAGAAAGAAAAAAAGAAGAATTATTTCCCTTTTCCGTTATGAACAATCCAACCCAACAGGGTCCGCGGTTTTCGCGTCAACCTGTACGCTTGCCGGATAAAAACAGGGGAAACGCCATTATCGGGTGATTGATGGACCGAGCTGGGAAAGCTGCGAAAAAAGAACGGTCTACCCTCTGGTGAGCGTGGCCGGCGTCAAAGTAAATACCCATTGTTGACTCTCGCCAAGGGATTGTTTTGCGCTGCATTTTTCAGGTCGAATGGCCGTTTTTCGTACTTGGAGTGCGGGATATCTGCTGACTAGTGACTCGACCGGGGACCAGTTCCCGTTCAAATCAGCCGGAAATGGCGATGGTAAAACGGCGCCCCGACGCACGCCGCTTGTTCGCGCTTGTCGCGGCGTTCACGCGAAATTGGAAAATATTTCGGCCCCTCTGTTGTAACAGTGTCAGTTCGTTATGCTAACAAGCGTGTAAATATTGCTCAAGCTACGGAGGCACCTGTTCATTTCAATTAGAGCCACAAGCCGGGCGATGAAAATTATTTGCTCGTAACTTTCCAACGAGACGTCTTCGACAGAATGTTACATCAGATTATTCCCTCACTTTTCTCCACAGAATACATCACCGCGGCCTGTCGAGAAAGTCTAGGACACCCTGTATAATATTATGCGTGACTCATATTAATATTTAATCCACCGCTAGACTTGCCGCGAAAGCTATTAAGTCTGCGGCTTACGGGTGCGTGCAAGTTGTTCAGGGCCCAAAGGGTTGGATAGCGATCGAAGCGAAGTGTCGAACACGCAGGGAAATACGAAAAGTGGCGAGTCGCACGGCAGTGTTTCAAGCTCGACAAAACAGGTCGAGACCGGGTAGTAATTTGGGGATCCGCGTCTACACGAAACGACGACGAATTAACTCGCTCGCTGGCGCGCGCATCAAATGCGAAACGCTCTCGACAACGTTTCTTTATGCTTTCTCGACGTTTATGTGTACATACTTTGCGGGCGACCGTCGTCTTCTCGGTGTATATACCTGTATGTATACCGTTCGTGGTGAAGGGGTTAGAAGCGACGTTTACGCTGCTCCTTAAGGACGTCGGTTAATTTTCCGAGCGAAAATAGACTTTCTCTTACCGCGTCCTGGGTTTCTGGAACAAGGGAGAAGTCTCGGCTGCAAGGATTTCCGTCACAAGAGCGTCCTTGGGATTTCACTTTGCTAATTAGCTTGATGAGATCAAATTGAAAAGGATAAATACAGCATGCATTGTTATTATCGAAGTCTAGAGTTCAAAACAGCTCACAGTTTAACCATGATGTTCGAGTAAATCTCCCCCGCTGCTTGTATCGACGTCATGAAATTAAGGTTTAAAAGTTCGTCAGCGGTGCAGCGCGATAGAGTTCAAGTACTTGCTTTATGCAAGGCAGCTTGCTATTCTGCGCACAGTATTGAAACGTTGAACAGTGGAACGGTATTATAAATCGCGCATTCACATTTTCAGGTTTCCGCGTAATAGAGATCAGAGATATTCCAAATGATAATTCATCGGATAAAGTCAAACGAATTCCGTAATTGTCTCCGCGACTAAATATCCCAGGACCAATTATCTTTATTTCGACCGAATTTCCGCTGCGGAATTCCATTTGCAAATGACCGTGGAACGAATAGCAGGGGAATTCATTTCCCGAAAAGGTTTCATCGCTAAATAGATACACGACAGCCCGCTATGGGAGGAGAAACGAGGAAAACAAACTTCTGCCCGCTCAGAGCTCGATAATAGGTATTTGCTTTGAGGACGCTTGGAATCACGAGCTTTCAGCGTATTAAAACGGTCTCGCGACTCTTACAACTAGGGATCGGTATATAATGGCTGGCCGTTCGCGTGTCACTCAGAGGGGGACGCGTTTTTCCGTGCTTTTTCGCATATTTCGCGGCGTTGGTTTCGCGGTTAAATGCGGACAATCGGGCACCGCCTTCCACTGGACGAGGCGTCTTGTTTTCGGTGTTCCACGTATCGACAGATTCGACAAGGCAGGGCTGCTCGCACGTTCACGGTGGATAAAAGCGGCGGAGTGGCAGTGGCTCGATTGAAAAATACCTGCGAGAGTGGTAAATACTTGCTCGTAGCCTTGCTGCGGTGAAAAATTTCGAGATTGATTTACCAGACTTTCAGTGGGTATTATAATTCCCAGTTAACCGGAAGTTTTCGGTGATATAGATTCTGGAAAAAGGTACTGTCAATAATATATGATACATGGTTGTGTTTTTTTATCGCCCTGTGTACGTATAGCTCGGGTGAGATTTTGCACTTTTGCCCCATTTTTCTGTTTCATAGTTCCGCGTTTATTCTGTAACAAAGTTGGCGAGAACTATTTTTTTAACGCTACGGCATTTGAAAATATTGAAACGGCAGCGCTCTGAAATCACCTAGACTATAAATATAGGTAGCGGAAGTTTGCAGCTTGTATAAAATATCCCTCGGAAGGGAAAGTATCAGTATGTGTCACGTGTATGCCTCGACGAGCGTATATTCCTCGCGGCTGTGTGCAAATTATTCTGTTCTGGAGCGGAACAGTAACATATAAAGGAGTTGTCCGTGAATCGTACGTCCCGTATGATGTTTGGATACGCTTTCTATGACGTTTAACCGTGTCTTCCCCGTGAGTGAGCCCTGTGTATTATGTAATAGCTACCGAATTCTCCATGTGTTTCACAGCTTCATTGCTGTTCTTAATTACTTCGAGATTCTTGATAAATACTTCACATTTTTGGACAGTGGTTTGGCGTACGACCTGATCATACGGGGACAAGCGGTTGCCAACCATCCGTGAAACGCGAGTTACTAGCTGAAAACAGTTTGGAAATAACTGAAATAGTTTCGCGGCATCGTTGTTATCAAAGGAGTTGACATTTTCCGTCTAAGTATTTCGTGGAAAATTCAACAGGAGCACAGAATTCGCTGCATGTCTGCTGCAACTTCAGTTCGTTCCACCATTTTATTTCACCTTTAACCTTCTTCACTGTCACCACGTGTGCAGTGTTTTACGCAGCATCGAAAAAAGTATATTGCATATTACGTGTATTTGAAGCTATCATACTAAAACGATTGCCCCGATTCAATATCGAATATCCGAAGGAGAAAAACTGATTACCCAGATAAAAATCGAACACTTCATAGTCATCCTCCTCCTACACTTCCGCCTTTGCTTTACTTTACGTTCCGTGTCACACTCTTCGTTTACGAGCGCCAATATACAAAATTCCGCGATAAGAAGATTCTTTAACAGGCGTCCTGATAGGAATCATCTATATCCTCTCAATCTCCAACTATTGTTTTTTACAAGTTAATGCTGACAGAGGAAAATCCCCAGTCACAGGAAGCTGGACAATAGACAAGGTATGATATAGCTTCAGACTTTGTTACGGTACTAAGGTGTTATTATCGAAAATTACAATAACGATAACAGGGGAAGAAGGGTGTATAAATTCTAGGTATTGTACGTATCTGGTAAGATCTCTCGATACGACAACAGATAGGTTTCCCTGTTCCTGGCGTAATGTCCGCCCACGGTGTTCGTGACACACTACATCCTAGTGTCGGTGTCCGTCGACACGTGTATCGAGGAAATGCGTCGTCTCGTTATTCCCGTTTCCCCTTCATTACGTTGCTTTCTTGATCCCACGCCGAGCTCGTTCATTCTCTCCCTCGCGAGAGATATTTCTTCTTCTTCCGAGAAACGGGAGGGCGGCCTTAAAGTGTCATATCTTCGAAGAATCTTCGTCCTCGTGTCATCTCCGCCAACGCCGCCGTCTTTTTCCGTTTCAATCGATGAAGTTTCGCAACCCAACGATTAATTCAATATACACCGCGAGAAGCCATTCGAGCGATTAACCGTGCCGCAATTAAACACGAAATTAATGTTCGCAGTTTAAAACACTTTGAATCGACACTCGCAGTCCGCCATAAAAAAAGCAGCAGCATAGGTCTCGGTTACCCGCGGGAGAATTCGCCGAATTTATGGCTTCATTATTTACGGTTAAACGTTACTTAAAACCGCAGCGACCGCGGGCTAATTCTGCGACGGTGCCTGGGCGCGTAATTTCAATTTAAATTCACGGAGAATCTTCTTTAAAGGCGGAAGCACGATCCGGCCTCGGACGACCATGAGCTGGACGAGAACAATGGCCCGGCTGAATCGTTCAGAGGAACTCGAACCATCCACCTTACATCCGCTAGTCCCCTGCCCTATTTATCGAGCGTAATGACCGACCGTGCAACGTCACTGGCAAAGACAAAGTTTATCGCTGTAAGCGGTAATCCGCGCGGAGGAAAAACAGGAAAACTTTCGACGAAAGTTGGTCTATTTTTTGCCGGCTCGTGGACGAGAAGTCGTTAAGCCGTCAGATGCACTTTGTCGATCCGCCTTAGGAACAGGCTGCTACTCCTGGCTGCACCCTGAACAGCTGTTCGACGCGGTCCAATTTGTCAAAACAGTGTCTTGTCCGCTATTTCGTGGTTGGACGTGAATGTTACATGTAAGTGTTCGGTTCATACTTAGAAAAATTGCGTTGCGTTGCGAAGCGAAGCAATAGTGGTACAGGCATTGCCTTGGATCGTTTAGCCGAACACAGTACGTAATTTTTTAGGACCGGGAGCAGCTGACACACACGTGTACACCAACCTGTCAACGCACAGGTAACGTCACAAACGACGAAACTTTTATTTTACCCTATTTCGCGTTTACGTTGCGAATTGATAAATCGCGAGAATACTATCTACTCGCAGTTTGGCGAACAAATTCGAATGAGACGTATCAGTATTATTTATGAACCGATGTAATTACGTTGGATACAAAATGATACAAATTACAGGCAGAACTTCCAATTTATTTTCAGGAGAGTTAATTAAAGCGAGCCACGGATAATCACGTGGAACAATGTTTCCATTTGCATCGACGTTCGTGTAGCATTGACGCGATCGTGATTTGTTTGCTATTGTTCCCGTCATCTAATAAGGCCTATGTGCACTATCTGCCCCTGGCAGTCTGTTGACGTAACAACATAGAGCAATCGCATGCACGCGGGTTCGATTAGGTTTCTGGTGGCAAGATTTCTGTCGGTGCTTGCTCGCACAGCCTGTCAGTCTTGCGTTGTCCATGAAGTCGTCCATCGTCCAATTTTAACCACGTAATGGAAACAAAGAATCCTGGAATTCGGCTGAGATTTCGTGAATGTTTCTAATTTAATAAACCAACGTGTACATTTATAGTTCTCGAAGCCCTGGATTGCACAGAGAGCTCTTAACACTTACAGCACAACAATAATAGCTATCACTACAAACAAGAGCATCCAAAGAACAGGAAGCAAACTTTCGCAAAAATCTGGGAGATGAAGCGTTACGATACGGCCGACGTTTACTCGGACGATAATGCCGTCGTTAGCGATACCTGGCGAACAAATACCCGGGTCCCCAGTTTTTCTAGCCGAAGTTTTGCGTAGCATCTCGTTTTCCCAGATCCATGAAGCCGTTCGTATTAAGCTTTTAACTGTTTTGAAATCTTTTTGTCGGTGTGCCGGATCGGGCACGGATAAATAATAGCGGCGCGAATTTCAAGGTAGTAGGTAAGTCACGATACGTGCAGATCGTCTGTGAGTCGCTGAATAAAGTACAGTTCCACGATTCGGTGTGCAATAATTTTGTTCACAGCGGTCGACGAATTTTGTATTGCTGCTGCTCGAGGTTTTTGTTTAACTATAGTATCGAAATTGTAGGCCATGGGTGTGAAATTGTGTAGTATCACTTTGAAGTTAACGATATTAAGTACGCCCTTGTGGATTTTTTTTTCTTAACCATTAATACCATTACCTCGACACCTTTAGAATCACCAGTACGCAGAAGCTTCGAAAGCATCGGCATGAACCGAAGGAAGAAGAAATAGAAAATGGAAAAGCAGCTTAATAACTCGAACACCGCAACGAGTGCACAAGGCACCTCTTGAAAAAAGATGCAAGGGAAAAAAACACACGACAGATTATGCCGCGTTAAATCACTCGAGGCACAGCAATCTCTTCGGAACACGGTATTACCTGGATTTCGCTACTCGAGCTCCTTTCCCTCTAACAACTTACTTAATATTCAAGCAGCGTCAATTAAAAGCTGCTTCTCGTAATTCACCGTTAATCCGTTTGCCGGCATGTTTAATTATCGTCCTGGCAAAAGAGGCCTGCGATACCTTGGCGGAAAATATCCCTGGCAAGGGAGAAACGGAGCAGGAGAATAACGCAGGGAGGAAGAACGGTCGTTTGTACTTTCTGACATTAATTAATTGTTTATTGCGAGAATTAATCGCCCATCACGATGGGTTTCCACCGTTACTCGGGTCCTCGGGACTCCTAACGACCCTCCTGGCAAATTCATCGGCGCAATTAAAGGTGGATTTCTTACTCTGCCACGCTCCCGTATGCGCCGTATTTCTTTTTCTACTCATTTCTATTTACTGAGAATCTTAGGATTGGACGATGGATTTTGAATGATCGATGCCGAAACAACCACGTTTCATCTATATGGTAGTCGCGACCAGAGAAATTGTCGCCCTCCTTCGTGACCGACTATTTGGCACTGTTTCCAATTAACTTCACAAGCATTCGCCGGCCACGATTTTTAATTAGAATTTCATTTCAATCAACTCTTCAGGTATCAAGGTACACACGCGCGAACAGGTTCTTAAACTACGCGGGATACACTCGCGTTCCCGTTCAAATTGAGTTGTCGCGCAATTAACTTACAGCGAGGCGACCACATTAAAACGCGTTCACTTTGAAATGAAAATTCGGTCGGAATGTAAAATAACGCGTCGCAGATTGCAAACCATTTCACGGACATATTAACGAGTCATTCGCACGATCAGCGTCCTGTTTCCTATTCCCTGGAAATTCACAGCTGGGTATTAACGCAGAAACACCCAAGGGGGTACGTATTTTCTTTGCCTTGAAACGCGATATTTATCTTGCTCCTTTCATCCGCTCTCTTTCCATCCACGCCCTTTCAACCGTCTCTCTGCCATGCCGTCTTCGTCGCTTTGAAACGCCTTCCCAGGCGACCCGTTGTCTCGCAGTAGTTACGTCGCGGCGTGGTCAGACGTCGCGACGGGCAGGAATAAAACTCGCTATTCATCCGCCCGGCTGCGTCGCGCTTTCACTCTTTTCGACGCTCTTCCGCGGCCCTTTCTCCTGGAAACGTTCTCCCGGCGAAACCTTTTCGTCTGCGAATATATCACGCGCCCTTACGCGCTGGGACGAATTGCAGCGACGCGTCCATTGTCCGCGAAGCCGCTGATACAGCTCGACGACCGAACAAAAATTCTGATTAACACAGTACTCTGACCCACGTTGAATATCAACCGCTTCGATTGCGTCCACGTGGCCTCGAAGTCGCACGAATTTGATTGATGCTGCATTGACTGGAACGTGAGAGGTTACTAACAAAAAGAAATATATAACAAGCATAAAATTCATACAATTCGTAGATTCGTGAATATCATTTATCTTTTGATAACTATGAAGGATGTCGAGAGATAATGGTTGGCTTTCGGTAGTGGTCCATAGGGAACACGTTGTTACCATAGTTAATGCCGTAATATCTCCGAAACTCTCAGAGAAATTGGGGTCGAGGAAGTAAGGCATTTGGAGTGCACGTGGTCAGTGAAATCGCGGAAGTTCGCAACGATGAAGCTGCTACTGGAACCTTGATTCCCAGTTTACCCACTAATCTCAGTAGGAGACTATAATGTAGGGGATGTAGGGGACGACGCTTCGAGGTTGTCCACGAGTAATACTTCGTGCTATTTCATAGCCCCATCGGCTCTATTGGATGGTTACTTGCTACAACTTATTTATTTGTTACGACAGTCGTTCCAACAGGCACACACGCTATCTCTTCCGCAAGGAAGTTCGACGGACTATAATTCCTCAGCATCACTCAGAAGCAGACCACTGTTCTTTCTTTCGGATACTCTATCTCCTGGTTCCTCTTTCTCCTTTGGCGTTTGTCAGATCCAAAGCCACATTAATCACTCGCTCAGACGAGAAATCCACTCCGCGTTAAAACCTTCCCCGTTACGTTTCGATACGTCGAACTTCTGCCAAGGAATTTCCGCAGAATATTTCAAAAGATACGAGTGTCGCAGAGAGGATCCGAGGCAACGAACAATTTTTAAACGCGAGTAGCGTTAACGAGACGTCGCCGTTCGCCCGAGATGACAAAGAATTCGCGCATCGATGGAAGACAAAGGGGAACAGGGAACCGTGAATCTACGTCTCTTTCGGCTCGCAATTTATTTTTTTACCCGTGTAGTACAAATGGAGGTCACGATCGAAATAGGAAAGGGGGTGGATCGTGGGAGAAACAAAGAGATCGACGGATGGCGCTCTTTATTTCCGGCAACGCGCTCACGTTATTATCAGACGGTGTCGGTGAACGGTGCGAATCGACGCTGCGACCGAAAAAGGGATCGACCGGTTGGAGAGTTTCGCTGGGTGCGGAGAGAATTAGGGGTTGCGGTGTGAGAAGCGGGCAGGGTGGGTGAAAAAGTACGTAGCGCTGTGAAGGCACGAGAATGGGGCAAAGAACAGAGGACGGCCGATTAAATAACAGAGAGCATGACAAGCGAAGAATAAAAAGAAGAAGCCTGGAACCGGGCGAAGGTGTGAGAGGGAGAGACATAGTGGGTGAAAAAAGGACGTAGCAAATGGGTCGACGAAGGGTGCATGGAGGTAAAAGAGGAAAGGTACGAAAAGAGTGGGACGGTACAATAAAAACGAGGTCACGGAAGCGACGGGGTGTTGGCTGGCGAGAGGCGCTGGGAAATGAATGGGAAATGAAATTATAGAAACGCCGGGAAAAAACAGAAGCTTTCTTATCGCACGTATATGCAACGCACCCTCTTAAAGTGGAATATACGAGCGCGTATTTTATTGAAACTACCCGTCCACCTTTAATTGTCTCCCATACGGTTGGTGTTATTTGCATATACCTACGTATGCATATGCACAGTTGACTACTACGTTCGCCGTTTCGAAAGAACGTCGCAGTTGCGAAGGGTCGCGAGAGGTTGCGAGAGGAAGGGTCGATATCCACGAGGGAGGTGGATTACTGCGTTACACCATAGCAGACCTTCGAGCGAAAAACGACTAAAATATCGGCAACGAACGAGTGGTTAATTCTATTAGGGGTCGGGGCCTGGAATCCGGAACGAGGGAAACTGGCAGGCGGAGCGAAAGAAAAAAAGATTAAGAGTTCGGGGAAAATTTTGCGAAATTTAATTCCGTCATTAAAGTTGCCGCAAAGTTTCGCGGTTATTGCGAGAGAGAAAAAAATCGAATTTATAGTGTAATGGTTAGCTGGCAATATTAAATGCGCCTAAGGGATCGGCAATTCTTCCCGTCGAAAACTGCTTGGCTGACGGAAGAAATGCTTGGACTATTGAAAGTTTGCGTTCGCCTGAAATATGTGATATCTGGAACTTGCTTTGCGCTACTATATTTCCTTCTTTTAGTCGATTTAGGTGCTTCCAGAAGCGAGAATTCTATTTCAGATCGACAGAGGGTTGCGCGCAGGGATTTATAAAAAAAGGAATTGCATTATGCATTCAGGTAGGTAGGGATTTCTCTCGCAACCTTGGAAGGTCGACCCGCGTCGGGGGTGAAATTGAAAATTCTCTGGATAACGTTACGGGACATCGAGAAATTTCTTGGTTGACCCGTTGGTTTCGAGAAGCACGAAACTCGAGCGTGCCGTCCCATAAGCATCCTAATTCTATCTACTATATATTTTTCAGTGCACTTACTTAAACAAATTAAGGTACAAATATGGCAAGGATAGAAGGCAAGAATAGAAGCAAAAGAATAAAAAATATAAATAAACAAGCCACTGAAAAATTCACGGTCATAAATTCCGGCTACTTTGCTTCAAAGAGAGTTACATCCTTCCAAGAATATAAGTCAAGATTGAATTTTAATTTTGAATACCCTGCAAACTATTCTCCTCTTCCTCGAAAAGGGATATTGATGATACTTATCGTTGGTTTAACGAAGACGCCGGTGCTCGTTAAAAAGGGGAAGCAATACTTGAAGAATTTCCTCGTTAGTGGAACTCAACAAAATGGCTCGAGGCATTTCTCTTTTCGTATCGCGACATTCTTTCGCCTATTTAAATTTTAAGTAAAAAGCTCCAAGGAAGCTTACTCGTTCCCATGCTGTCTGACACGCTTCGCTCGCTACGTTCTCCAGCTAACCCCCGATAAAGGAATTCTCCGACGACTTCGCGAAGCTTTCCGTCTATAAAATGTCCGAAAACAGGAATGCGACCCAGGTTTGAACGCATTCCAGTACCCCAAATTCACATTTTCCCCGATAAGATTCGCGCCAACGGTGGTGCCTCTGTTTCACTTACGACTCTAGATCGACCGTTCCCACTTTTCGCAACTCGGATCGCGCCGATACGTTTCCAGCGACCGATCTTCCTCGGCAGGAAGTGCGGCCAAGGATCATCGCGCGTCGCTCGCCGATACCGGATATCGATCCTCGAATTCCCGCGGAGAAATAAGAACGAGCGAAACAAACGAAGAGGGGGAGGGCTGAGATGGGCGCGATGAGCATCGAGGTTGAACGAGCGTGGCTCTGGTCGGATAAAAGGGAGAGGAGAACGGCTGTGTCTCGCATGGACGCACCAGTTGGTCCCAATTGGATGCAACCGTACGTCGGCTGGCTTCATTAAAAGCTTCTCGCTGGCACGATGAATTCTTTTTCTTCTTTTTTTCCCCCTTTTTTTTCGCCGTCGCCGCCACGACCGCACTGGCGGCAGCTCGACGCGAGCTGGGACATTGTTAATTAGAAGTGTGCGCGCAGAAGGGCGAGGCGGGTGGCGACGGGTGAAAAACGACGAGCGGAAGAAAATTCCGTGGTACAACCTTTTTAAAAGGACACGCTCGGGCGCACGCACCGCGAATTCGCGGTAAAGCTCGGATCGCGTAAATCATTCCGTAGCGAAGCGGTGATGCCGGGGCTTTCATGGACACCCGTTAGAGAGAGGGGCAGAGTTCTCTCTATCGTCGCTTCTAGTCTACCGGCGCGCCGATGGAAAACCGTTTTCAAGAGCAGAGGAGCTCGTAGCATTCGCGACATGCATTCGCGATTACCGTCGACCGACGCGCGGAAAAACAGTTTCCCCATCGAATTCTACGGCTAGTTCGAGGCTAAATATCTGGATACTTATAATAGCCAGATCTGCAGCAGCGTACCGAAGACTCGTAACCATTACTTTGGATTAGCTGTTATTAATCGCGCAATCGCGATAGTGGTTCGTTTGAGTAATTGTGGTGCACATACGTTATCCAAGTGATCAACCCGTGCGCCATCCCTGCTTTCATAAACTTATCCTTTTATCGTACGGTCCCTTTTATAATTCTACTTTGTACGACGTTAAGCGCGACCAGCCGTGCAATAAAGCGGGCATCTCTGTTCCATTCGTGTTCGTTGTATCCACAGGGATTTCAATGCTGACGACGCGACGGCTGGAACGTGGTCGGAAAAGCTGCTCGGCTCGGGTCATAACGGGTATTAATATTATTACGGATTTTGTGGTTTCCAGTTCCCCCTTTCGTCGAACGCCCTTTGCTGTATCTGCGGATCTGAATGCCAGCGTTATCGCGGGACGGTGCAGCTGCATCAGCGATTGCAATCTCCGCGGACGATTTCGGGTATTGGGGTCGTTAGAGGCATTCATAGTCTCCACCCCTCTTTTCGAATTTCGTGGCAGGAATTTGAATGCTAACGATAGCGGCGAGATTCTCTGCCCGGAGCATTAAAATCGTTTGAAACTTTCCTTCCTCTATTCCGCGTTCGCGTCCATCTTTGCGGGGGTGCACGGGACGTATGAATAATTCGGGAACACGGATTCCACCGAATATACAAAGGCGTTCCATCTTTCGATCGTTACTGTTCATTTCTAATCCAAGAATCTCCGGAGAGCCCGCAAGAAGCGGCGGTATATTTGCAGAGAATTCTCGGGTATACATTTATTTATGAACTTTACCTGAGATGGTATTACTCAAGCGCAGAGAGGATGCATCGGCCTGTCTAGCGTGGCGCACGGGGAAAAACTTTTGTCTCGCGCCGTTCTTTCCTCCGGGACAGTGACGTACACAGAAAGCGTTCGAATTGAAACCCGGCTCCCTGTAAATCGCATAACACTCGATGGATAATACTCGTTCTCGAACAGGTCGGGTTCGGTAAATTGGCAGGCGTTTTGAAAAACCACGCGAAATGTTATACGAGTCTTTGCTCTGCTTTATTTAAACGGCTGTGCAAACTTGTTAAATGAACGTCACATTCCCGATCACCGACTTTTTAATGGAACACGAGTTTTCCCGAGGGAGAGAGATTGATCTGCGATAGTTCATTTGTAAGCTACTTTCGTTTGGATCCGTGCAAGTGCATTATGCAATCTGGCAAACGCGTTGCTCTCTCGTGGAAAGTCACCCCGATCGATCCGGATCTGTTCCGAAGTTTTAAGTTCTTTGTCTCGTTCCCGTTCGCGAGTGGGTAGAGCTCTAGAAGTGTGTCAAGTTGAAAGATTTGAATGCACAAAGGTTGGAGAAAATTCTGGCAAGACGTATGCGCGATAAGTTCGAAAGGGGACGTGTGGCCTAAAAAGGAGGCTCATTAGAAGCTCCATATCCTGAACGGGGTAACCTCGTTCCCGGTGCCGGTGAAATATCTCCAACTATCGCGAAAGAAACTTCTCTGCCTCGCTTCGGTAACTGTGGATCCAGTTCTACGGGCAGCTATTAATTTTTGTAACAATTAAAACGTAACTATCGAAGCATGAAACATTTCGAGAAAGAACGCGACACGCAGATACGGAGCGCAACATTGATTTAGAGGCGTGAAAACGGGCACAAATGGACGGCTTCCGTGCAGCAAAACGCGGAACGTTCAAAGGGGAAGTTTCTCGGCTCAAACATTCTACTCTGAACGAATTTATAGTGAAACGTGGTGGGCGTTTCAACGCTCGAGCGGACTTTTTGTTGAGAAACTTCGTTCCGGCACGAGAGATCACCCTTTTACAATTAGAATATTCCATCTGGAGGCATTTCTTACTAACGACCTCTCTTTACGAGGCATTATTAAAACCAACGAAATCGGAGAGCATAGCTGCCCCTCTTCAAAGCCCTTTGCACTCTACACAGTCCATCGTTGCCCTCCGGAATAATGAAAATTTCACACTTCCTAACACCTGACGTATATTACCTTGGCCACGTCGAATATCCTGTGACGTCGGCGAAAACGTTGAAAAAAAAGAGCTTCTCCCTAGACGCTTTTTCGAAGATCCGTCCCTTCGGACGCAGATAATGTACGAATTGGAAAACGACGGTGCACAACAAGCCGTGACAAACGAGGTCTCGTCTGTTCGGAAACGTGGGGACGAACCCTAGTGCGACGGGACGACCCGAGAGCGGAGAAAAGTCGGAAGTGGATTCCTCGCGGGTGCGCAAATGAGGGTAGACCGCGATATAATATTACGAATCTCTCGTGAGCCCGGTTAAATTCAATAGAAAATCCGACTTGAGGTAGCGGAACCGGGTTCAGTACCCTTCCCATCCTTACCTTTCTTACCTGTCGCGATCATTTTCTGTGGCTTGCGTAACGCACCCGCACGCAAATATATACAGTACAGTTACTCGCAGTGAAAATCGTGAAATGAGAAATTCCGTGTAACATAAATTAACAGGTTGCGAGCACAATACTTGGCCGTTACTCGTACCGATAGTGAAGGGATTAAATTAAAAAAAATATTTTTTATTAATTAAAAACAAATACTGCGATACTCAATGCTATGTGCAGCACGACTTGCACAATTTCCACCGTGAATGACTGTACTTACACGTATCTGTATACGTAGATAGAATGATGGTCGCGCTGTTTCTAATTGCATCCGTTGCCGTTTTTGTTTCAGGACCACTCGACGGATGAGTAACGAAGCGTGGCCCGCTCTCAAGGTACGGACACGGTCCCTTTTCTTGCTTCTAACGAACCGTCGCGAAATTTGTATTCCGGCTTACCTCTGGGCGTATACGCGTTCCAGACGTGTCGTTTCGTCCCACCCTTTGTTTCCTGCCTTCCTCGACCCCCTTTTATTCTACTTTCTTTCCTTTTCTCCCGGTTTTCCGCTTTTTTTCGTTCCGTCGCTGAGGACGTTTTCGGGTTACATTCGTCGCAAGTGGTTCGAGGCTCGGAGTAACTGAAGCGACCGATCCTTCCGGGACTGAAATCGGACGTTTAAAATTTTTCCGCCCCTGCAGTGTTTATTTATTTGTTCATTTGGTCAGTCGCAATTTATTTGGCCCGAGGATAATCAGCGTGCAGAACCGAGCGGCGATGTTTCTTAATCGTAATTACTTTCGTTCCTCGCTGTCGCGCCCGTAATTACGACAATTAGTATAATTGCTCGGAAACTTGACGTTGCATCACGGTTGCATGATGTTTGCCGTCTGGACGATCATCCGGCAAGGGTGCTTGCTTCTGTTTATCCGTCTCCGACGTTCAATTAAACAAATTACCACTCATTGCTGTATAGAGTGGTGAACCCATACGCGAGTTCAATTCAATAAAAATTGCTTCTTAACATTCGTGCAAGTATGTCTTTATAAAACATTTACGTATTAGAAGATGATTGAAATATTATTTTAAATCAAACATCGTAGAAGCTTGAGTTCTGGTTGTCAGTATTGACAGATTTACGAATACCCATCGCACAGCTAAGAATTCCAGTTTCCGTCACAATCGTCCGCTAATCAATGCTCACTTGAATCGTGTGCCACCGCTGCGGCCACGCAATCGTCGCTGAACAATTATACAATAGCCATGCGCGTGTTCGAATTAAATTCTTGGTTGTTGCACATTAGTCAGAGGTCGCAGATTTTCATTCAATTTCCTGTCATTTCTGCGGGGCTGATATGCATTTAGATGCGCGACATGGAACGCGAAGAATTCCGAGAACGACGGATCGGTCCAATTGGATTTCGTCGATTTACAATTCCTGGAACGTTCCCTCTGCAATCAATATTTTCGATACAAAAGTTCGTTTCAAAATATTCGATGGAACGCAGTTTTATGAAGAGTTTCAGAATTTTAACGGTAGATCGAGAGGAACGCAATACGAAATGAAAATTCAAAGTGACAGAATGAAACGCGAATTTGAAGGGGCCGCTCTCTTCCGCGCGAATTGTTACCCTTTGCATTTTAATTACTCGACTGTCCAAGTCGTTTGCAATTAGAGCGCGCCATCGTTTAACAGCAATTTAAACGTTCCCCGGTGTGTAATCAAGAAACGTCAGATTTGTGTTTCACGAGGTTTCAATAAAACGAAAGCATCGTTGCGCTGTCTATCAAAGGGAACTCACAAAGTCGCACGCTGTACGATTCCCTTGCAGGAGAACGGTACCCTCTCTATCGATTTCTGTAATTGAAAACCGATGACTTGACGGTTCCTCGCCTCCTTTTCAAATGCGCCACGTTTTTGTTCATTAAGGATAGGGGCCGCGCCGAACATGGGATCGATTCTATCGAAACGGGTCATCGACGCGATAATTAAGGAAGTTTAATCGGAGATCGGCAGGGTCGTAATTCACGGAAGAAAGTTTGGCGCAATTTCGCGTCCGCCGTCGATCGCCACCGCAGTCTACAATTATTCTTCAAAGCCGCTGTGCTTATTGATAGTTTCGAGGTATTAATTCGCGCGAGATTTCAGACCACGGCGCAGATCCCCGTGAAATATATTTATAGACGTTTCCGTTCCTCTGTTAAACCGGTCGAGCAATTATCGAGGAATTCCGTTCAACGTGCGTTGACTAAATTCCATCAACGACGAGATGGAAATTTATTTATCGTCGAAATGAGGATCGTCGCGCAGTGAAATTTGTCTAGTGGTATGCGCATGAGTTTCAATGGTAGATAGCACAGTTCATACTCATTTTTGTATCTACAATTTCGGACATTACTGCTGGCTATTTTATTCTTGTACCTTCTGTATAATAAACGTTATATTGGGGGGTTACATGGGGGGCGAAATTAAATTATTACGAACACGGTTTAAGAGCACAGTTGTGCATTCATGTTACCCGCAATTTTGTAGGCGTTCACGAAATTAAGATCAATTTAGCAAATTGAAGGGGGGAAACCTGAACAATTTCCTGATCTGGGGGGAACCTTTATAGTGCGTTTCGATACCACGTAGCATGCCATTCGCCTTTATCGCCGGGCTAGCCGTCACGACGATAATTAGCGAAGTTTAATAGCTCGTTGACCAGAAGTAATTACAGTCCGCTGGAGTTCCGCTCGAGCTACTAGGATAAAAACGTCGATCGAAACATCAATCAGACTACGACGAAATTGTGGCGGCTCCGAGGCACGAAAACTGGCAGCAAAGCTTCGGGAAGCTACGTCAATCGATTTAAAAAATAAAATACGTAACACGGTTTCAGATATTTGTAAAAAAAGAGAGGTCAAGAGAACTGTCATTTCGTGTGTCGCGAATTTCCATGAAAATAATATCGATCAAAGCAATCCGCGCAAAGATTCGTCGACGAATGGACACTCGAGAAATATCGTGCGTGAAGCGAATAACTTTCAGCACATAAAGATAAAAATGAAAATAAACAGTTTCGCGGACAGAAAAGAGTTTCAGGGCGATATAAATTTTGGACTTGTGAAATACCATGGCCGTTCTTTCTTGGACAGACATAATCACAGAACGGTGGGATCGCTAATTGCATTCATTCCCCGTTCTCGTTCGTTTGACTACCAGCGGGAGGACAAATGCAAAGCAGACGTTTTTGTCCGTTAATCTTCTGTAGCTCGCCGCGTTTCCTGCGATTTTTTCAGCAACGATGTAATTATACTCGATGGCATCGGACTTCGCAATTTTCACCCGTTCGAAAAATACCCGCTCGCTTTAAACACACATTTGTCATGCATTTTATCTTTTCTCCCATTTTCATTCCAAAAAAGAGCCACGCCTCTAACACGTTTACGTTTCCCATCTGTTCCTTTCATTTTTCCTTTTTTCTACAAAACATAAGTTGGAAACGGGTGCTGCAATAAAAATTTGCGCGATCACGGAGGGATGAACAGGGAGCGATTAGAAAAATCGCTGTAACGAATCGAAAGACAGCGGGAAATAAGGGAAGCGGTCGGAAGTGGAGATAGCGTTATCACGATCGAAAACGAGCCGGATGAGAACGGAGATAGCATTATCAGACTTTCGTTCCTGAAATTCCACTAATTTTAACTAACGCTGGAAATATCGCGAAACTTTTGAGCGACGAGTCTGGCGCCAACTAATTTATCTTGCGATCTTCGAGCAAGGAACGGGGACGGGCTAAAATGTAGCGGTCTACGAAAAGGAGAACGAATATAAGAGGAGAGGCGGAAGGTAACAGCGAGACTGGGAAGGAAGATCGAGGAAGCATGGCCGAAGAAAAACAGAAAAGGAACACCGAGAGCTTTTATCTTTTTACTTATCTACTTGCTCCGCAGTTGGACGAGCTTTAGTGCCCACATAAACCATCCCATAAACCTAAAAATTACAGTTTAACCTCTGTACAAAGTGCAGTTCGTCCGACGAAAGCGGTTCGATGCGTCGATCGATGAAAATCGAAGCAAGGGACCAACTGAATTCCTCGTCACAGTTTTCGCATTCATTTTTCCAGACGACACAGTACCGTGAAAATACATTTCCGGGCGAGAAACGTCCCGATCGATGTAATTAATTTTCACTGAGAAGAATGATTATCGCAGCTGCCGAAAGATTTGAGCAATGAGCGATCGCGGGTTCGTCCATTAACCAAATGCAACGTGATTAACCGCTAATACATGCGTATGCGGTTAATTAATAATGGCTGCGTTTACACAGATTCGACGCTATGCCGCCGCATTAATTGAAACTCGGTTGTCGATGGGGTTATCGTGACGTTGCTCCATATCGTTATTCGATCCGGATTTCGGCTCGATAATCGGGACGTGCGCTCGAAAGATAGCCGGGTGGACGGAAAATGGGTCAGAAATTGCGCGGCATTGGCGCAGATATAAGCGGCCGACTCGTTAAATCTTTCGCGGTATAAAATTCGCTTAACAGAATATCGATTAAACGAGAGAAATACAATTTTTCCGGGAAGCTCGATTTTTCGAAATACAAAAACGCGATTGAACGCGTCAGAGCGTTCACAGCGACACACGAAGCGTGGTATATTTCCGCTTAAACCAGCGATACGGCGCGACGCGTGTACAACACGCGGCTGAAAATTCGACGATGAAGGGGAAAATATTTGTAACTGGGTGGGTGGTTTGTTTGTGCGCAACGGGTTGCCCGATTAACGAATTGACGTAATAAAATAAAATCGCATTCTATCGTAATTGGAATTTCGGGGCCGATTGAAATTCGAGGTGAGTATAGCATCGCTGGAATGGAGCTTCTGAAAAGGTTTCAGAGTTCCCGCGAAACCTATTGACTCTGGGAAAATTACTTGGTAAGCATTCGGAAGGCACGGAAATCTTTCAGTTTTAGTGGAAATACTTCAGGCCTCGCTGAGATGCGTTGAACGATTAATTCATGATCCTTGCTCTCAGCGTTTCCACTCGCCAAATTCACGAGAATAATAATTCAAATAGTAATAATAATCGCAAGGTGGTACACTCGTTTTCATTGTTGGTACGAGTTTGAAAGGCCATCGAACGTGTTACTACGAGACAGTGTACGGGCCGGGTGTAGAGCATAAATGAGTCATAAATTTGTAAGTAGATAGGAATCGTTGGTTGTGTGAAATGTATGTAAGCCGCGAGAACAATTAAGCGCTGCAGGAGTTTCTCGCACCGGCGCGGCGCGTCGCGACGCGTACGTATCGCTGGGCATAACTACTTTGTCAGTAGATAAGGCGTTGCTTTGGTCGGGCATTCCTTATACCATACCTTACCAGCTCGCCACAAGAAGCTTGTTATTCGCGTAGAACCCTGACAGGGTAGTAAAACTTTTCCAAATTCCTACCCCGCGATGCAAGACCCCTGATTAAACTGATCTGCTCGCGTCTACTTTTATGCCAGCCCGGGGAATATGGACCGCGGAAATATTGCGTTCTCTCGGCTGATTTGACGGGGAGCTTGAATAAAACTGGCTAAAGTTTCGGTGACGCCTATTTTATCGCTAAATAGATTTCACTTTGCTCGTGAAGTTAAATTTGGGCAACAAATATTTCAACAAATATTTCAGTAGACGCCTGTATATTTTGTATCGATTTTCTAAATTGAACGGAGCTTTCCACGGCTTTCCCGATACCGTGAGCGCCGCTTTAAGGGAAAAATTAAATCGACTACCTCGCCGGTTCGTGTGCACACGTGACCCAGCTTCAGGGGTCACGATTGCACGCTATTAATTTCCCTGTTCAACCCAGTAGTGCGTTCCCAGCGAGACTTGTTCTCCATCCAGCGGCTTAAATCGCCCCAGCACCATAATGATACCACTCGGCGTTGCGTGTCCGCTGTGCAGGAAGCAAAGGCGACGGTTACTGTTACAGCACGTGCGTGTCGCTAGGTGTATACCTGCAGCTAGATAAGCTCGTATCTAGGCAGGCCAATAACATTAGCTATGCACCGAACCGGGATACTAGTGGCGTTGGAATATTTTAATGGACACCATTACCGTCTTGCCGTGGGCCGACGATACCCAGGCTTCTCTTTACCCTTTTGTTCGAATTTTTGCTCCAGTTAAAGTTCACCCCTTACCGCCGCCCCTTTAACTCCGCGGATAGTTCAGAGCCACTATTGTTGTTTCTGACTATCTGCACCGTTTCAACATCAAACGTGTCCACCTTTGGAAATTGAGAGGGGGAGTCGATGGAATTGATGAAGTTACCCCTTTCATAGGAATTCTCGTTCAAAAGGCGTTTCGTGTATAATAAAAAAGCAATTGTGTCTCGGACCAGAGCATTCAACCCCAGAACAAGGTTAAATATAGACTTCGACTGGCTCGCCTCTCGTGCAAATTTTTCTCCGTCGAAGCAACAGCTCTATTATTTTCTATTCATCGATTATTCCGCGGCCGGCTCTTCATAGGCAATATGATTCATAGGACCGTGTACTTATTTAGAAACACGAAACGAAACACCGGGAAATTGCCCCGCTCGAATTTGGATATTGTCGAGTCACGGAATCATTCTGGCCAACAGGCACTGCCTATCGATCATCTGAATCTTCCGTCGCTCTTCATGGATATATATAGGACTATACGCGGAGGGTGTTCGCCGCTTATGCTTGTTATTAACGAAGAAACCAACTCGTGCGGCTTTTAGCCGAGTTTATCGCGGGACACCGCCATAAACGTTTGCCACGTTTACGTGGTTGGTATGTCTAGCGTAACGACTATGAGCGAAACGTCGTTCGACTTTGTCGTTCTGCTATTATCTTTGCGTTAACGACGCGTCGTCTGTGACGAGGTCAGCTGCATCGTTAGTCGCAGGATCCTCTGATAAGTTCTACGGTCTTTGGCCGGCCTGACGCGTGTCTTCCGTTGCGTCCAAATGGCGTTATGCATATAATTGTCATAATTTGTTGTTTCGAAACGAGCACTCAGCAAAATATACGATCGATTAGCTTAGCATGGTTCTGGGTGTTTCCGGAGGACCCGAGATATCTATCTGGATCGTTTGACGGGGAAACAAAGCACCCTCGGTTTAAATCCAGGACTAATAATACGGTTCATGAAACGATTTGTTTCGAACGTTCTCCAGAACATTCAGATAACGGATACAGGACCAAATCGCCTGCAAGTAAAACTGGAACACGAAATTCTAGTTGACTTCCGCCAGAGTATTAGCAAGAATTGGCGAACGCGGGACGTCGAGCAACGAGTCTAGCTGTGACACGAACCTTCGATCCACTGAATTCCAGCCGAGTCGCAACCGAGTCGAACGCGGCTAAAGGGTAGAGGGTATGCAGCGGTACCCAAACAAAGTGGACGCGTAGTGGAGCCAGCTCGGTGTTTGGCCGATTAAACGGAAATCCGTGTAAAGGGCGCGCGAAAGGAGCTTGGGGGAACGTTTTCGTTTGTGACGGTAATGCGGCGATATCCAGTCGACGATCCGCCAAAATCCCGACAGATTGGGACAGGTAAATTTCCTTCGAACAAATAGCCCGATACACCGCGATCGATCGACCGAACTGAGAATTGATGCCGAGAAGACAACCGGGGAGGAGTCGCGACACGATCGACCAGTGGATTTAATTAAGCCGGTCGTAACGATCGCGACAGTTCGTTGCTCGTTGCAGTTACAACTTTTTCAATTCGGCTAAAATGTTTGCCGGTGGGCGGCTGGCTACAGGCCGGAGAACTTTGTTCGTCGCGAGCGTGCTCGTTTAGACGCGAGTCATGATGAACGCGTGCGGCTGCGGCGCGAAACAAGGAAGCCTTCAACGTTGGCTCGACTCGGCTGTTTTTAATGACGCCGGCCTACGACGTCGTTACGTTGCTGGGACAACAACGAGCTTTCTGGTTATCGGAGGAACCGAAAAAACGAGCTGCAGGCATTAAGCCGATTCCGTGCTTCATCCCTCGTCCCGGGCAGCCTGAGCCTCGTTTGTTCTTCGTTTTCCGTGACAGATAATTCCGCGTAGAATTGATTTACGGATGAACAGTGGCAAACATTAGGGGCTCGTTGACGCGGTGTTTGTGTTTTTAACGTCATTTTGTAGGCCCTCCGTGTACGCACAGATTTATGAAGATGGGTCCTTTAAGAGAATGCAACAAAAGGAACGATTTTTTGAAAGTTCGAAACACAAGCACCCACTCAAGCTCTATGGAATTAATGAACACAGCGCATTGTACGTGGAAGGCTAGCCACGAGGCAAATAACGTAACTGAAAAGCAGTGTTAAATAGCAGGCGGATCGGAAGGTGCTTCAGAGCAGGTAGGTTAATTACCGCATCTTCGTTAAGGATTAACTGAGAGATGATACAATTACAAAACTGTTATTACCGGAATAATCGCCAGGATAATTACTGCCTGGCAAAGAAGCAGCTCGTTTGTATCTGTGTACAGAATCTTTAAACGCAATTAACGCACTCCTCTCGTTACTGCATCTTCTCGCCTACTGCACGTAAATCTGCGAGGCTTTTACTCGAACAACTTTGATACGAGCAATTTCCGCGAGGCCACTCGGGTAAAAGGAATTGCAAATCGCGGCGGTATCGGTCCAAACCTTCTTCCGCGAAATTTATATAAATCCATTCGTTTTAAGCCCGCAGTGTTTCCCGGAGACCAGTGGGTTCGCTCTAAAATTGACAATCTAATTTTAGAGTGGAAGTTTTCTCGTTACGTAGCCATAACCTTGCTTTTATTTCTCCGGAAAATGAGACAGTTTTAAAACTGTGCCTGCAATCTGGATCCCGATTTTTCCCGAAGAAACTTTTGCCTTTAAACATCGCGCGTTCAGTTTCACGGCGCGGAGCTCAGGACGCACACATAGATCCGACGTTTGCATAACACACGCGTGCCTGTCAAATATTTTCGAACGGGCGACCGTCGAATTTCGTGTTGCTCGAGAGTCGACCGTTTCGAAATCGGGGATCTCCGAATACGCGGCAGCTGAAATCAAATATTTCTGAAGCGAGCGTTAGCGAATAAAACATTTCCAAATCGAACGTTTCTCAAATTGGATGCTGCCGAGTCAACGTTTCCGATTCCAGCCTTCCTGAAAGCGACTGCGAATGGCGAAATCGATGGGCAAATAGACTGAAAAAGGAACGGAAAAAAGAGGTCTATTTATTTTCCCTGACAAAAAGTTTGTCTACGATGAATTATCGATTTTAACGGTGCAAGGCTCGCTAAAACATCGATCGAACCAAGTCAATTTCCCGGTCATGCAAACTTCTCTCTCTCGCTCTCTCTCCCTCCCTGTGTCTCTCTCTGGCTAGAGATGTATTAATCGTCATTAAGGGAGGACTCGTGGTTTCTCCCGGCAACCTCGGGGCTACGGTAACGCGAAAGGAAGTAGGTTACACGGTTGCTCTCCACGGAAATGGAGTTTCGCGTTTGTTGCGGCCTGCCCTGGGTGACTTGGTCGGATAAAGCTATCGATTTGCCTGCAACCCGGAGAAAAATGAGGACCAGCCCCCTGTCAAATATCCCCGGAGATTGATTCGAAATTGCGAGTGCCCGTCATCGAACGGCGGTCGATGTACAAGCGATTAGTCCTATGGTTAATACGGCGGATTCACGGCTGTCTAGTTAGCCTCAATTACTTTTCTATGAAGGCCACGGAATCGACTTTTACCGCCCGCGAAATTGGATATTAAGTGTTATCAATGTCGACCGCTGATGGATACGATTGTAACGCGGGCTAACAGGATATTCCGCGCTGGCTGTCCGAATTTATTTCGTTTGCTCGCAATTTCATTAACTTTTGCCTCGACATGAACCGCGGCATCTGGCGTCCAGGGGGGCAACGATTCGAACTAGAGTACACATTTTTCCGCAAATGTGCAGACCGTCGGGTGTTCGACGTTCATTCGTCTCGACGTTAATATAGAAATTTGTTCGACGAGTGCGGCCAACAGCCGCGGAATTCTTCACGGTCGCTCGTGTTTCTGCTATTCAATTTTCCGCTCGTTCCCAGACGCGGCCAGCCATTTTCCGACTTTGTACTCAAAATTCATTGTTCGCTGAAACCGTTGGCGCGATGGAAACGGGGCAACAGTTCGCTGAGAAACACGGTCTAGCGTTGGAAACAGTCGCATTAAGTCGTAAAAAGTATCGGCAAGTTTATTAGACTTCTGTTATCGCTGTTAACTTTCACTCGCCTGTTTCGCATCCCCACCGGTCGCAATGCCTATTACTATATTTTACAGCTCGCAAATACGCTACTGAAGTCATTAAAACTCCAGGGTCAATTTCATAATCATATAAACGTTAATTTATTAACGCCTACTCGCGAAATACGATCATTCTGCACTTCAACAGGTCAACGCAGCGTAATGGAAGTCCCTTGCAAATTCCAAATTGGATTAATTAGAAATAATACTCGCCCCTGTACCATCAATATCCATCCCCTGCTCGAGCTGTTTACAAGGGAAAAGCCGCATTTAAGCACCAAGTAAATGAAGATCAAGAAAGAGAGCGTGGCTTGCTGTAGGGGATGGTATTTCTTGGGGTGGTAGAGCACCACGAATAAATCGAACTCCAGCACGGAGAGCGGAGTAGAAAAGGGGTTGGTGGAGCCTTCGGCTGGGGGAGAAGGGAGATTACGTGGCCTCTCCTTATTACCCTATCGGTTAATCCTCTTATCGGGCATTGGACAGCTGCTTTCGCTCACCGCGTGCAACTTTGAACCAGTTCAAAATGTAGAGAACTGTAAGGCGCGTCTGGTAAGGTGTAACAACACGAGGGTGGAGTTGGGGGTTGCTTGGTGGAGGTCAACGCACCGCTCTGTCACAGTAATTGCCTCTATAACGAACCTTTTCATAGAGATGAATGGACGCGTGTATATTTCAGCTTCCGCTACCTTTTCCTCTTTTTCCATCGTGTTCTCTCATTCACGCGCGCTGGAAACACACGAGTCTCGTTTTTCTTCTTTGTTTTTTGTTCTCAGCTTCCGCTTCTGTTCGACGTGGTGGAGCGTTTCCAAAGCGAGTGGAACGGTCTGCTTGAGATATTTCGCGTTGCAAGATTTTTCGACCGTCCTGTAAAATGGATGGTTGGTTTCGTCGACGAAAATTCTCTTTTTTCCCCAAGGAAATACCTTTCATGGTATCCGGCCAAGGGGAATTCCGAGATTAGTCCACGATAAGACGTTTAAGGATGTCTTTGGTTATTACGTAGACTTCTTTCCTTCCCTCGGCCATTACCGCTAGCGCAATTCTCCAGGCCGTTCCGAAGAAAGATCCTCTTGTCGTGGTTAAAGAAACGACTCGCTTCTTTTCCCTCTCGTCCTCACTCGCGCGATATAATTATTCCTCGCGGTCCATCGCGGGGAGAAAAAGGGGCGCACAGTCCCGAGGATCATTTTAATCGCGGAAAGTAAGATTCCAGTGACTCCTCTTGACAGCCACGCCAACGGCGTTTGTCCAACGAACTTCTTGGAATCGATTGGCCGGGGGATGGAAATGGCCGAGAATTTCAATAATCCCGAAACTAAGCACGAGAATGAATTTCGCGAAGGCTGCACATTTCGAGGTGCTAATTTACAAGAATCTGAAACGATCCTAATACATTTTTCTCTGCAACTTCTCCTCGACGATTGCGCTTTAGCGCCACAATTTTCCGGCCTTAATTCCGGCTCGCTTTGGAAAATTTTTTCGACGATAACGCGCGTATAGTATGTTTGCCTTGGTTTCGAGGAAATTCGGTCGGGTCTCGACCGTTTCAACGATCTCTCCGCGCAGTGGAGAGCGATAGCGTCCAACGAGCTTCCGGGCTGGCAGCCGTAAAGGGAAGAAGAATTTTCGTTTTGTTTTCGTTTTTGTTGCCGCTTAATAAAATATACGAACGCACGGTGCACTGGTAAAAGGGGCAACGTACGAAGCGGCGGCTCCTGCAGAAAGCAGCCCCGGCACGATGATGCTTGAAAAAGCTGAATGCGAATTACCAAGAACCTTCTTCGTAAGTTCTCCACCTCCGCCGCTTCTGCTTCGCGTTGGCTGCCTGGCGGAGAGAGCGCATAAAGCGGAACGCACTTCTAATTTCCGCCGACTCGTTCTTCCCTGGCCATATCATTACGCGGCCTGATCCCTTTTGAGGATGGAAGTTGAGGCGATAAAGCGGTCCTGGCCGCATTTTCTAGCCGGGGAATATTGTTGCAAGCTCCGCCGCGATTTCACGAGCGTTCCGTTGAAAATATTAGGTCATCGCATGAGTGATGTCGTTTCTTGGCGTCAACTTTCGCCGCGAAATTATTAGCAGACGCGTACCCTTGTTTTTAATTAGCGATGCGTTGATTAGGTTGGCTATTTTCTGTGTCTTTTCCTCGCTTCCCATATTATTTGTGGAGGTATTTTTAATAAATATTTCATTATCTTGAGATAGGTATTTTCGTCGGTAAAGCTAAATGGAAATCCTTGAGAATGGTGTAAGCCCTTTTACTATATACTCTGTAGGGTGAAAACAGGGAGATGTGGAATTTGTGTTAGGAAAATGTGTAATCAACATTATCCTTGGTATCAGAAACAGGAGGTACGCTATTCAATTCCTTTTCCTGGAAATGAATCAGTTAATTCGAAATAGAATTCAGGTAGGAAATACTGTTACCCGGGAGATGAATATTTAATTGTTTTACGCTTTTAAGAAAGTGTATCGAGCCTCCGTGCAGAGGAATGCGTGGCTTGAGATATTCCATTACGATACTCGTGATGACCCTCGGCTTGTAATGTTATTTTACCGTAACACGCGTAATTAACGAGCGACCCAATTACATTTCGCCAAGAAATCTCGTAAAAGCCGATCATCCGTACAATTTTCTCTCCTTCTTGCTAACTCTGCTCAGCCTATATTTATCCACGATCGCAGCACTTGACAGACGTTGCATTATTAATATATACCGTGATGACACTCTAACCCTTAAGAGTATTTTAATATATGTACATAGTACGAAACATTTCAACTTATCAATAAGTTTTACTTTCCTCCTATAATCTGCCTTACTATTCCTTCAAATTTCCTGCCACAATAAAGTGCTTGACTCAGCCATAGTAAAACGAATTTTTCCGAATAGTCGTAATTGAACTCGGTCAAAGTTTCTAATTTACGAACGAAACTTCAGCAACAGTTTTAACTCGATACACTACCCACTTTGCAATTTATTAACGCTTTTGTGCAACATAAATGACCGGCTAACACAAGAATCTGCATAAAAGAACCACCGTTTTCAATTATGCCAAGCACTCTCGTTTAACAAGATTAATCAACAACCGACTTAACTTCATTGCACGGATCGTTCAATTCGCTAACTCTACGGCACAGTTCTCCGAATCGTGCACGGGAGAAAGAGAGAAGTAATAGAGAAAGTCAGGGAGACAGTCGTGCAACGAAACTGCGCCTTAGTTGTGCATCCAAGTGCAACGTTGTTGCGAATTATGATGTAACCGCAATAACAGCTCGGCGCACGGTATCTCTGGGGGATTAATAATGCAAGGAGCCGCATTTCCAAGCGTGCCGTGTCCGTGTCGTCCTACACAGACACGGCCAGCCTCACCCTGCAGCCCCGAATCCCGCCGTGTATGAGTGGCGGGGCAACTTGAAAAGTACTTTAGCATGCATCTTGCATGTAAGTGCAACCGTGCACTAAGCTGCGTACGTGCGCGCGCGCGAGCAAGTAGCCGCGAAACAGCGAAAAGTTTCCCTCTCGTATCAAGCGTCGCGTCGCTTCGCCGAGTAACTTCTACCGATGCACGGCGTCGTATTAACGACACGATTATCCGCGACCGCGTTGCACATCCGCCGCTGCAGATGACTCTGGGAAAATGTGCAACGGCCACCGAAAGCTCGGCCAACGAGGTTCCTCCTTTTTTCCTTTTTTTTCCAACGCCGTTGACTGTTCACGATTTTTACGTCCTCCGCGTTCCCCCCGTTCAGATACGAGTACACTACCGCTACGTGCAGAGAGTTTTTCAGTAAAAGTTGTTGGGGGCAAAAGCGGCTGCGAAGAGCACTCGTATCGATCGACGCGGGTTAACGATACACTGCGAGATCGCCTTTTAAACGGTGCAGCGGAAGTTTGTTAAATTTTTCAGCACGCGTGCGACCGTTTCGTCGTTTATTAATTAATTAACTTTCATTATCGCCAAGTGGAATGTTAATTTGCTCTCCATCCGAGCAACGATCGCGCAGGGTGAGCGAGGGAAGCAAGGATGAATTAATTCCGTACGATCTACAATCTACAGGGAAGATGCGTTTCTGGAGTGTTTAAGCGGCGGAGGTGAAGAGGGTGCCTGATGTAACACGGCCGCGAAACAGATCGATATTACCTGTGAACGAGTAGCACGAGCGATTGATTGTTTCTGTTTCTATGAGCGATAGTTCAACGTTTCCAAAGCAGTGATCGTGTAACCGTCCAATTACCTTGCTTTGCACGTGTAGCGGATATCCACTCGTCTAAATAATCCGTAATTTCTCTCCTTAATCGAAGGAAAACCCGGATTGAACTGCAATCGAACCGCAAGCCCATTACCAACTCCGTCTGTGCATCGAACAGGTGAATATGGTTGCACGATTGTGATTGACGACAATACACTTTACGATTGCGTGTTCCCAAGCGTAATAATGTCATTGTTACACATGCTTTCGTAAAAATATTATCAGGCTTTCTTTACTCATCGAGCAATATTCTACATAAAAAATGAATCGCTCGTGATCTTATCCCGCGTATGGAAATTCTGCACACCCTGAGCTCTTGGCGAGCGGCAGAAAATAAATTTGAGAAATACGCCATGGATGGAGTGACGCTAAAGTCGATTTGTGGGTTCGTCGAGGGGAAACGTCGATCCTCGCGAGAAAAAAAGAACAGGACAAGAGAAAGTTCCGATTTCGTCTTGGGAGATAAACGTCCAGGGACAAATCAAACACAACGCGTGGTGAATCGAAAGACTAAGAAAAAAGGGGGCGGTTCGGGTGAAAAAACTGTCTGGGACGATTGGAATGATGAAACGGTACGGAAAACAAAAATGAAAGAACCGCTGGTCGCTAGGGAAAATAGCTCGCCGGTCGTTTGGCTAAAACGAAAACAATCGACGGGAAAAAACTCGATCGACAGAGGCAATTCGCGGCTGGGACGAGGGCTCGTGCAACGAGCAGGCTGGATGTCTCTGCGACGAGAGGCCAAACGTGCAAAAATGAAACTGTGCGAATAAAATGTAAGGACCGGTCTGGAAATAGCGGGTTGAATAAAAATCGAATCGTACTGGACGAAATGTAACAATCGAGAGGAAAAACGGGACTAACGCTTTCGTTGCAAACGCGGCCAGGACGTGCTTTGTGCATCGAGTACTCGATCGGGGCAACTGAATGTCGCGTAAAAATCTCCCACGCGAGGACGTATGGGAGAGGATATCGGACAGAGATAACGTTGCATCTAGTGTTCCTGATTTCTCGATACTTTTCGTACCTCGAGGGATGATAAGTCAGCGTGCATTTCTCAAGAATTCGCCAGAATTCTGGAGAAATTGAAGGTCCGAAGCCACAGAAGTCCAGTAGGTACTGTGGGTTCTGACCAACTTTTAGCTGAACTTCTAGGGTTATACCTGCTAGACTTCTACGGGTTCTGGCCAACTCTTGGCTGAAACTGCTATCCTATGGTGTTTCCTACTGGACTTCTACGGGTTCTGCCCAACTTGTGGCTGTACCTACTGGACTTCTACAGGTTGACCAACTTGTGGCTGTACCTACGATCCTAGGGTTATACCTACTGGACTATTACGGATTCTGACCAACTTTTACCAATTATTATAAGTGAGATTTATAATATTTTTCTTAAACGTAAGTTTCTCGAGACATTGTAATTTCTGGAGAATTGAGAAATAAGCAATTATAAAATTCCTCGAGAAATTCTCGAGAAAGAATGCTTGGAAGGAACACTAATTATATCGGAGGGTCTGTGAAAAAGGCCTCACTGAGCTGCGCATTCTGAGTGTTTTACTGCTGTAGACAGGTGTCGTTATGCTTGAACGAGGAAGTGAAAAAGTTAATGTCACTCGATGCTCCATCTTCGCGCTTTTGAGAAGAAGCTTTCGAAGATTTATCTTCTTTGTCTGCTTAAAATATTAGGAAAGATGTTGACAAAAAGAGTTACAAAGGGTCCTGCAAAAATGCGACATCCAGTACGTTGACAAAGGAGAATCTAAATGATAAAGCGTATAATTCAATCTGGCGAAGAAACAACCGGTGCACCGATGCAATGTTTTAGTTTGGTGAACAGAGTGAAGGGATGAGCCACACTTTCCTTATCTATTTAGTGGGCTATTTTACACTCTGGACAGGTATCGTTACTCACAAGAGTCGAGAATCTTGTTCTCGAAAGAAACGGGCTCGTTGTAGAAAAAGCTGAGGAACTAGCAAACTTCTTGCGCAGTGTTGCAAATCGTCCACGAACCCCGTACTCGCGTTCAAAGTTCCCAGTTTATTCTGCTCGTAAAATTTTTGGTGAATGGATATCCAGTGTATACATTGTTCAGCTTTCGAGTGCAGCGTTCATCGCACCTTTGTTTCCACGATTCTCGAGGACAGTTGGAGACGACATCCTGCTAGTCACAGTTTGCAAAGGTTCTCCTCGCCCGTTTTCCGTCAACAGAGTTGGATTTCAATGGGCTAGGGTGTCTTCACGGAGACGCCATTCAAAGGTGCTGGCTGGACAGCTTTCGCAGAGATCTAAGGGGGACGGATCTGGCGACAACGTGCACCAAATATCAGATTTCGTTTGACGTAGCGCGAAACTGTTTACCGAGTACAAATGCACAAATTGTTAAGAGTTAGTGTTAGAGTGGCAGTGTTAGGCGCCGAGAGAAACAAATTACACGGCTCAACTGATGCAAAGAAAAAATGGATACAGTAACTGGCAAGCGTAAATTGTTCTGCCTTAGAAACCAGTACGTCTTACGAGAGTAGGGTGAATTATTTTGAAACACAACACAGTCCTGACTGTGGATATTTATCTCCCTCTGGGAATTCCACTTCTCTAGAGACTTACGTTGTTTGGGACAATGTATGCCATTGTGAATAAGGGAACAGTTCTTTCGCCGAGCAACAGAACTAATGCGCATTCGTACTTAATGTTTTCAGAAATACTACATCGATTTTCCTTGTTTCGAATCTGGATAACTGAAACAATCACTGTTCGTACACAATTCCTTCAATGAAGTAATTCAATGAATTACTTGTAAGACAAAAGTACACTTGGCGAGAAGCAAACAGCGACGAGAGTAAACCTTGATCAATGGAACCAGGGAAGGGCCGGAAAGTTATAATTTGTCTGCGCAGCGGAAAACATATCTTACGCGCGACTATCGCGTCGCACAGTTGGACAGATGTCGTTACTCATAAGGATAGAACTTTACAGAAGGAAAATATTCGCGTTCGAGCGGAAAAGACAGATAGTGAGCATTGGTTAGGGTCGAGGCAGAGCTGGATTCCCATTTGCTTTAGTCGAAGGCTCCAAATAGTTCTTTGCACAATACGTGCATCTGCGTGGAGACATTTGTTCGCTTAACGTGATCCTGCAACCGATGCCAGAGGTTGAAGCCAATGTGCACGATTGCCCGAGTTTGATCAAATGGTTGGACTTTGTTTGATCGGCGAAGCAAATCACTATCATGCGTATCCAAGACGAACGTTGCTCGTCAATTGATTCGCACGGATCGGTGTATAAACGTGCCGCGTATTCGCAATCAGAGTGTAAAACCCAGGTGCTATGAAACTTCGTTTGCAAGATACAGTTGCTGTTAATTCGATACGACAGAAGTTCGACGCAGACGGCCGAGTTTCGGCAGGGGGTTTCATATTGAAACTGGGACAATGCCTGCTTGGTGTCTTTGATCCAGCCCTACTGGGTCACACAGACTGAGGGGATGGTTTCGCAGCAGCCGTTCGCCACTTTGCGGTGTCACGCTTAAAAACTGATACCGCTGGTATTTTCCCGGCACGCCTCGCCACTCCGTGCGATTGAAGCTGGCTATCTAGGCTGAAAGAAATGATATTGGAATTTTTATGTAATACGCGACCGAGATATGTATTGGGCTCCGCGGCGGAACAAACAGACAGAGGCTTTCTCGTAGTCGCGAACAGAGATCCTGAACCGGATGAAATCTGTTCTTCCAGTTTCGTCTATAAACGGCGGAGGAAATACGGCGCGGGGCTCGCCATACGATTCGGCATCTTAAAGTACTTCCCTATTTTCGATCTTACGTAAACATGTCTCGGAGGGGATGCCGCGGAATATAGATGGAGTATAAGTCATATGTACGCTTGTCGAGTGGATGCTTCCTATGCTTACTGTGCATACGTCTTTTCGTGCATCCGAAAATCAACAAAACCTTGAAAGCTTACACGTTTCGACTCGAAAGACGCCGAAGTACGACGCCGCAAATTTGTAAGCACCATGCTATTTCTAATTCAACATTCATCATCCTGGACGAATAGTTCTTTTTTTTCTTTCTTACGTACCGCGAGCGAAGACTCTATAGGAATGCATTGATAGCAGAAGGTCTAATGAACTTCTCTTTCACGCTTCGTTTGATGCGAAACTGCCGCGTTGGCCAAGGCACACAATAATCGAATGGCGCACGTCGAATTCGTTGCATATTGCGAAGCGCGGCACGTACGCGAGGATTAAGAAACGTTTCCCCGGAGAATTTGCTTGGGTAAATTCGAGGGGACCGTCGAACGGGAACGGCTGTCTCGCAATTCCAGCAACCGCTATCCTTCGAGTATAATGTTGTAAAAATACAGCGACGGGTGGCGTTCTTAGAAGCGCATGAATAATTCAAGCGAATACAGAAAAAAGAAAAAAAAAAATGGGTAACAGTTTACTACCGCAGGGTTGCTGAACTGTTAAGGTCCTCAATCTCCGGAATATCGAGCAAAAACTTTGAATTCATCTCGATTGGTCTCTTCCACCGACCGCGATAGTGGTTAATAATAGTGCAGCATATTTGGTTAGCATGTAGGTTAAACTTTTTTGCGTCCCCTCACGTGAAAACGAGTTCGAAAAGTACGGCCGCGATCTATAAATACGTTTAATAATAATAATGCTCCGAGAACAAATTGCACGTGTTAGCGTGCACGGAATTTCACTTTGACGAAGTGGAAATTAATAACGATGGGCCGGCGGTTTAATAAAAAAAGAAAGTTCAGCCTTGTTGCCGATCCCCGTGTTCGAAGCGCGGCCAGCCCAGGAGAAATTCCAAGCGAGCGGTTCAATTCTTTTTGTTCTCCCAGTCGGAGACTTATCTCTTTTTTTTTCTTGCGACGGTTCCGCAGTTCCTCTTCCCGCTGGTCCACGGTCCCTCGACCGTTGCCCCTTTTCTTCGAATGACGGACAGACTTGTCCGCATTCATTGTACCAACCCCTTTCAGGACCGCTGTCGCGGTTACAAAAAACAGGACGCTGCTGAGAAAAATTTCTCAGGTCGCATCGGAGCGCCTCCGCCTCCTGCACTCTCTGGAATTTCGCTCCTCTGCTCGTTCCCCGCGCGGAAAACAAGCGGAACGAAAAGGGAAAAGCCGCGGTGGTGCAGTTGATGCGGTTATCGATGAACCTGCGGGCGATTCATCTTTGTTCGCCGCGTCGACGTCGCGACGTTTGGACTCAATGCTTCTCCATTATGCCTGGCCAGTTACGCAATCTTTCCGCGTGCACTTTCAGCGTGATGTCGTGAAGCATTTCGATCTCCTGACAATTCGTCCACGAGCATATTTATTGCTCGATACTGGCGCAGCTTCCGCTGTATCGAATTATCGGAGCATATATTTCTTTCACGAAGGAGTTAACCGTCGGATCGATTTCAGTAATAGACGACAGGTATTCATTATCTTTAGTTAAACAGTTGGAGGTATTTTTAGCGAGTTCGTTTTTTCATATCTGCGTTATTCGATCGCGAATCCATTACATTTTCCAAAATCACATTAGCAGCACGCGAACGGTATTGCCACTATTTCGTCTCGGTATAATTAACGGAACAGAAACGCATTTCATTTCGCGTTGAATGAAAATTTGGATTATTTCGATCGAATGGACACAATTAATTGGCCGAATCACCGTTTCATTCGATATGGACAGAATATTATCGTGCCCTACGGGAACACGCGGCCAAAAGTATCTCTCGCTCGGCACGCGTTGTAAAACACGTTGGAAAATGGTCGACTTCGCAACTCTATTTTCCGTAGCGCAACCAATCGCACGTCATTACCCTCGAATTATTTTAAAAACGGTCGGTTGATTCTACATTACGAATAGCGAGATCTGTCTTCTAATAACACTGCTGTCCATTATTATTAGCAACGAATTTCTCCCTCGTGCAACGAGCAAGTATTGGCATCGCCTACCTCCTAGTGCATACGAATGTTTAATCTGTTTGCATTGAAAGTATTCAAACTTACGCTGTTTATATTTGAGCTGCGCCGAGGCGGAGGTAAAATATTTACCCGGCAGACTAAATAAAGCTGCTTAGAAACGAAGCAATAAAGGTTAACAATTTCAAGGCAATCCAGAGTTAAATCAACGCGACCCATTTCCCTGTCCATAAAATCGACTTTATAGCGCTGCACAAGCAATCCCGACAGTCTGAGCCGATCGTAATTCTCCGTCCATCGAATCTGCGTAACAGGCAGAAGGCAATTCTGCGGTAGTTAACCGACATCTGTCGTAAGAGATCACGATAAGACGAGATCTGTCGCGGTGCTCTCTGGATTCGTGCTTTCTCGCCCGTTCGTCAAAACGAATTTCGCCGAGGGTGAGACGGCGGAAGAAGTGTCGCGTCTGTCGCCCTCCCCCACCGGATGAAATTTTCCGGATAGCCTTTCATTGTCGGCAGGGGAACAAATACGTCGACAGCGTGACGGGAACTCGGTCGAAACTTTCGAGATTGCACAACGGAAGTTGGAGCCAACGAAAGGACGACGGCCGTCCCGAAGAAATTGAATTAAATTGCTGATTCCTTGATTTTCCTGCGCGCTTTGCCCCCCCTCCTACGCCCTTTCCTAACGCTCGAATTTAATTAATGGCTTCGAGAAAGTTGACGGATTTAACGAGCGCTCAATATTTGTTGTCGCCCCTGCGTTTTTCCTCGGGGGCACCTCCTTTTCCCCTTTTGTGAGGTTATTTTACTTGTCGGTCGCCAGAAGTTTCGTCGAAAGTTGGCCGGAGCAACGTTAAGGTGCTTATCGTTATGGAAATATGAATTTGAAATAAATTCAATTACCATGTACGCCCGTGTATCAAATATTTTCAGTCGTACGGCTTGGAAGTTAATTATAAAGGACGATGAAATCTGCTTTATTACAGTTTAATCGAAGAACCTGAAAGTGGAACGCCTATTCTCCTATCTTTAGCCTTCTGGTACGATACACTTGTCGAGAAACGCACCGTTGTGAGTTAAATTGATCCCCAGTTTCAGTTCACGGAACACACTCCATCTACTTTGCCGTGAGCCTGCTGCTTTGTAAACCAGAGCACCGGGATAAAGGGTATGTTATCGCAGGGGAGTTAAGAAAGTAGTCGGACAATTAATTTCAGTCGGTGTTGCCGGAAGCCGAGGGCGTCTCGCAAAATCGGCGGGCATTGTCGAAAGGGAACAAATACGTCTGGGAAGTGTCGTGACTTGAAGTTTCCAAGAAATCTCGAGGAACGCGGAACTGAAAAGTGGCGAAAGGGCGAGGGTGTCGATGGGGAAGAGCAATTGAATTAAAGGAGTCCCGGTTTTCCGTCGATCTTCGGCCACCTTATTCGGCGGCGCCTCACGATCCCGGCGTGTTTAGTTAATGTAGAAAACGTGCTTCATTTGACCCGCTTAGCGGGTACAATTCCGCTTGTTTAATATGCAAACCGATCCATGCTCGAACTTGGCCGTTTCGATGGGATTATTCGCCTCGTTTCCGCGACCCTCGTCCCTTCCTTCCTCCCTGTTCTCGCCCCCTTCGTTTTGCCTTGAACTTTCAACTATTTTCCCGTTTAAGGAAACCTTAAATATTCCTTTAATCCTATCGCCCGCGAAACTGTGCAGCTCGATTTTATTTGTAGAACAGTGTCCGATTCGAGTATGAAATTACCGGTTCGATCGTGCATATTTTTGGAACACGTTTCGCAGCATCTCTTCTTAAATTGAATTTAACATTTGTCCGCGTCCCTCCGTTACGATCAATCGTTCTTAAGACCGAGCGATCCATTTGTCCAGTGACCTCCCACTGTTTTTCACTGCCAATTGATTCCGCAAGTTATCTGGAAATTCTATTCACGAGGAGGAGGATTCGTTGCCTCCGGGAACTAAAGCCTGCGTATTCGAGAACCACGGTGGCAGGATTAAAGGGTTTCCGACTCGCAAATTGAAAATAATGAGGAGATTGCACGGTTCCTAGCGGCCAGACGCAATTTTCCAGATCTCGAGGAAGCAAGAGAACAGATGATAGATTAGTTTCCTTCTGACGCATGCATGGGTTTTGTTTAGCTAATCGTGGCCTACGCTCGAGATACAAGGAAGCATTTTGCTCCAAGTCGATTGTGAAACGAGTAGTTTGTTCTCCACAGTATCGCGATACGGATACGTTCAATTTATCGTGGGATTTTATTTTCGTGGTGGCCGGGTTAATCACCGTGCAGACATAAAATTTCTGTTTAAAGTGCAATATGTATACGGTTTCGCGCGAACGCGTACAAGCGTTAATTATTATCTGTGGGCAGTTCGGTATCCAGTGAAACTGATTTCACATGTCGAAATGGGGAACGTATTCATGAATATGTTACTGAAGCGTGGCATTTGATATATCAAATTCCGCGAAACGAAAACCAGCTGCATTCTTCGTACTCGTGTCCCTTGAATTAGTTTCGAATTTGGAGCACAAAAATTAGCATTTATCGCCAAGCATCTGTTAACGATTACAGGATATACAGACTGCCACTCCAACTTCGCATCGAGCGCACAATTCCGTAACGACTCGCGTTTATAATCGCAAGAAACTAATTCCATCATCGTTTTTAAGCACGTTACGCGTCGCCTCCTAAACGATTAACCTCGGCACGCGAATCTCCACTAAATGCTATTCCCTCGCAAAACCTTAATCAAGAAGAATACCTGTTCTCTCTTTGCGATCTGGCGAAGAGATTTCCAGCGAAGAAATAGAAAAAACAGAAGAGGAGATGAAAAAAGAACTGGAAAGCATTCTACGCGAATTTAATTAGCGCGAAGATGCACGAACGAAGCGCACGAGATCTTTCATGACCCGGGGCTCGAAGGTTTTTCAAAGGAAATTCAAGCGTCAAATTCTCGCCAGTGTCTCGCGTGCTCGTACAACCGCAATCGATCACGCTCGTTCAGCCGATAATTAGCGAGGTGAGATATTTGTATGCACCGACGATCACGGCAGCCGCGCGGCCTTAATTGCGTCGAATTAAATTCACTAAACGAAATATCGGGGGAAATTCTTGCCGGCCAGGTATGTATCATCGCGAGCTGCAGACCGTTGAATATATTACTTTCAGTTGTGAATTATGCGAACTACTTTTTGTACTTATTACCACTCGCAGCTGAAGTAACCCGCTCAGTGGCCATTTCATTTCGACCGCACAATTTTGATCTCGAAGTGTTCCTCCTTCAGCGTTCCTCGAAATCTTTCGTAGCGAACCGCGAAAACTGTGAAATATTGCATCAATATAGCATATTTATACAGTATTAAAACTTCTTGAATTTTCTTCCATTGCTGTGGTTCTTTTTCCCTGTACAATAGTTTATCCTGAACTAATCGCAAAGTCAACTGAAGACACTGACCTAGATAATATATGTATATATACGCCGCTAATGTAAATCTAATCCCTACAACCAAGATTTCGGGTAACACTAATAGAAGTTTCCCGAGGGTGACTAAACTCCATCATATCTAACGCAAACCCAATACAATATAATTCAAGTTTGCACAACTTTGTATCTCTTTCCTCGTCACGCTTTATATACTTTAAAATTGTGCTCGCACAGGTTTCCCATTCTGAGAAGCTCATTTGCGATCGCCAACAACGGAAATGAAAGGCTTTTTTTCTAATAGTCGCGAAATTCAGCAATGTAAAGCGTGGCCATATGAAAAATCGCTTTCCCTCGTGGAACAGCGGGCAAAATTTCGCTGACGCTGTGCCGCTCGTCGGCTCGGGACCGACGAAATTTTCTGGAAACGCCCCAGTTATTAGATTTGTGACTGCCAACGAAATCCGTCGGCCCCGGAAAAATCCAATTTCGTAGGGGAATCGCTGGGACTTCTTGTGGAGTCTATCGATCGGCTTTAATTGCGGCTACGAAGCCGGCTGAAAATTAAGCGGCCCCGATTAAATGCCCCGTCCAGGAAGGTCCAGGAAGTTAATTCCCTGAAAACGTTGGTGTGCCTCGTATCTGGCGATATAGTAGTTCGGGGATCGCTGGAGATCACGTGCCGCGTTGTCATACTGTTGGATTTAATATTTAAATATTAGAAACAGGGTGTATACGCTGTGATTATACGAGGTGTGCTCGAAAAGTTCGTGCAATTGCTTTTCTCGTAATACAGACATTGGATGTCAAAAAATTCATTCATGTGCATGAGATTGGTACATTCATCCCTGACACCTGTGCCAAATTCCATCGATATTCGTCGCCAAGGTTACACGCTACAGTCAATTGTTTAATATGCGATTCCAGAATGGAGGAATTTCTCGCAAAAAATGACACGATACCGATAAAGGCAAAATCGCTATGCGAACAGTGCAGTGTAGTAGAAAATGCATTCCAGAAATGTTCCAACGACTGGGCGATACGCTGCGAAAAATGTGCCGCATCCAATGGGGCTTGCTTTGAAGCGGGAAACTTTAGTTTAGACAAACGACTGAGTACTTTTCCAAAGAAACAAAAATTGCACAAACTTTGTGATCGCTCCTGGTATATCTCTAAAGCTGGATCAACTTTGGGGTTTATTTTGCGGGCCGGAAAATAAGTAGAATCATCCTGATTTTTGCAGCAACGATACCGCGGTAACCACACCGCTATACCACGCGTACACAGTTATCGCTCTCCTTCATTCGAAATCTAATATCCAAAGACCAACAACCCCAATGCAAGCCGAACGTTTCCAGCAAACAGACATCTCGTCTGGCCTGCTCGTGTTTCAGTCACCCCGTCATGCGCAGGGAGCCGAAAGCTCGACGGTGTTCTCGAGCCGTGGCCGAAAAACCGACAGCTTACGAACGGAAAGAGAGCTAAGCACATTGAAGGGGCGTGTGCAGCGTGTGGGAAAAAAATATTTATATAAATACCGTAAGATCTCGCGGGGAAAGAAGAAGCGTATCGTCGAGCGGTGCTCTCCAGCCGCACTAGAACCGTTCATTTTTGACGCCCATTATTTTCGTAATTAGTCTCGAGCGCACGAGGCTCTCCTTAAAGCCGTCGACGAAACGAGATCCGGCTGCAGCCGGTTGGAAAACTTCAAGCGGTCTGTGCGCTCGCGTGTGCCCGTCTACAACAGAAATACAGGCGCATGGGACGCGGCGGCGGGGTGGTTGCACGGGGGTGATGCACGCCGGCCAGGAAATCCTCTCGCAATCATGTATTTAAATGGAACGAAGCGGCCGCTGGTTACAGCGTGCTCGGTCAAATAATCATATAAAACTTCTGCTACAGCTACGTTTTCGTGGCTCTCGGCTTTGTGCCAGCTACCCAATCCCGCTTTTCTGGGAGGCGAATGCACTGAAAGCATCCCCCGCTTCTATATGGTCCCGGGCTCGTTTTTCTCTTCATTCTCGATGTAACTGTGGTACTGATTCGAAAATTGAACGAGAGCAGGCGCTTTAATGGGAGAATTAGTGTGGAGTATTTTCAGTAGTGTAGTATGGAGAATGGGTAGAGGTATAGATATTAATTATTTGTAAAATAGTGTCGCGATATTGTGGGAGAAGAGAATGACATATTTAGAGATTTTCTCGCCGAGTGATGTACGTGCATCTCACCTGTTATTAAATTTAGTGGAGGAAATGGTACAGAAATTAGTTACGCTTCTCTCGCCCGTCTACTTCAACTCCCCACCGAAAGCTAATATTGGACACAGCAGCACGTTAAGACACTCCCAGAAGAGCCATTTTTCCTTTATCGAAAAGGTAACCCCATCCAAGAAACCAATCTCCGGAGAGGCTGCTGAAAGTTTAATCCTTTTGTAACCTTAGGTTTCAAGCTTGCCATACAAATTTCATCGGTCTATCAGTGTTACTTCCGTAATGTTGCAACCACGCTAGCGATGCGACGCTACCGTCTCACCTTATTACCTGAAAGCATTTACTTGGATCAATACTCTCAAACATGAAATATATACAATGCCCGATATCATCCCTTGCAATTAAAAATTGATTCGCAAAAACGACGAACCATCGCCACTATCGTCGAATATAATGAAAAAACAAAACATAAAAATATCTTGCGAGCGTCACAAAATTGATACCGTTTCCGTGTCTGTTTAGAACGAAATCCGGTCAGAGTTGAATACCGCCATCCACGTGAACCTCGCATCCTACTCCCGGGATCCCTTGATCCCCGCAGCTTTTTTCGAAGTGGATTCTTCTTCAGCGGGCAGAATGAAAATTTTGTCCGATCCAGCCGATGCAATTCCCCCAGCCGAAATTACTCGATTACCCGGCTCGCTTATTAACCGAAGAGAAAGTAATCCTTCCTCGCTCTGCCCGCCGCGTCCGTGCTTCTCGTCCTGCACGTTGTCCCGCCGGCACCACGGTAGAAACCCCTTCGTCGGTGGCGTTTAATTGAAAAAGTTGCCGGCCAGCCCGACGAATCGACGGCCGCGATTAATCGCCCGAGATCCCCGTTCGTTTCAACCGCTCGACTATTTATTCGCTGGACCGAGGCGGCCGCTACGCGACCTGACTTAATCCACGCGACGATGCCAGCTTGAAATCCTAAGTGGACGGGAAGGTATGTTGGCACTTTGAACGCTTATTTGTTTCTTTCTATACGTGGGATGGATTAAAGGGGTTACTCGTTGCAGCCCCCGGGTCAATCTAAACTTTGCGGCCTTCCTGATATTCTTTTTATCGAGTATGTCGCGCTGACATTGGGAAGCGGAATGCCGAGCGAGATGAACGAAACCGGGATCTAATAGCGAACCGAGAAGCAGGCGGCTGCTTGGTAGCTTGCTCTGGAATGTATGATTAAATCGTACAAATAATTAAAGTTACACCACTGCGTTATTTATGAGGGCGAAAATAGGACGCGAACAGATTTTGGTAGAATCTGCTGCTGAGCTGATTTCAACGTGGAATGAGAGGTTGCAATTAAACAAACTGTTCGTGAAGTGTAAAGTTACGTTATCGTAGCTTTCGTTGTATTCGACGTGCTTTAGATGCGCCGTGCAATCATGGCGCACAAGTGGTCGTATCTAACTTTTTGTTTGCAACGTTACCGTGTCCGGGCGCAGCTATGGTATCATTTAAAAACGGGGAAATGACCGCTTGCGTGCAGGACGTTTGCGAAAAAAATGTATTCCAGAGAAACAAGGAGTTAATTGCTAGGGAGGGGTGCTTATTGCATGGAAAGCGCAAAGAATGGAACACTGATAAATTTTATACCAGTAATTTACGAACGCATTTACGCGTGCTTCGCCGCAAACCAACATTTTGCATACTGTATTGCGCAATGCGATCCTATTTTATGCCACATAACATATTACTCCCTTCTCTTTTTGTACTTTATAATAACTACGAAATTTAATTGAAAAAATAAGAAAATGCAAGGGGAATGCACCATTTACAATACATATAGTTGTACAACCGGAATTCCTTGCCACGATTGAAAAAATACAAGAAATGAAAGTGAAGATATACCTTTAATTGCACGATTACGCGGAAGCATGCTAATTCGTCGGATTATTTTCGAGGAGCTCTCAAGTGGTCTCGGCAATTTGTAAACCGCGTGTCGTAGCATTTTTCTCGGGGAACAGCATCTCGAGGGCCGTTTGTCATGGACCGAAATTATTGCACAGTTCCTGGCTATTCTAAAATTAAAATGCGCATACCGTTCCCGAGGATTTGGCTCCCGTTTCAAGAGTCATCCTGTCGAATGAATTCAGAGCAAAACCATTTAACCCACATTTACATTCGGGGACACAAGAACCCACGCGTTCATCCCTGTTTCCGTTGGAAAATTGATTTTATGGATATGAAGACAAAGCTGCGGTTCCCGCATCCCTTAACCCTTCTGGCGAAAGTCCTCGTTCGTGCACTCGATGTCTAGTAAGCACAAAGAGGAGAGAGCTGCGATTGTTTCGTTAGACAATGGACCCGTAAATGAGTTACCAGTCCGTCGTCGAACTCGGCGAATTTGCGGTGCCGTGTGTCGCGAAACTATCGGTCCTCGATAGATTCGTCGAAACTTTGACGTATCTCGTAAATTATCCAAGGGTCGACGACGCGAATCCGATAACAATAGCTGGCTACGAAGTACGGCCCCGACGTTTTTGCTCGATTTGTAAACATTTCAGTACGTTCTGTCGCGTAGAAGACGCAGTGCGTTTGTTTCGTGCCTCGTTCAATAGGATCGGCATGTCCGCGTGACTATTTCTTAAATTGCTTCGCATCCTTTACTTCCTTTGTCCCGGGATTTACTATTTGGTAAGCGATGTGCATATGCAGCAGTCGATATTCCGCTGAATATTCCCGAGGATGCACAGCGAAGTTTTCCCGGGAACTTCGCCTCGGTGAAGATTCCAGGGTAAGTGCTGTCTCTCGCAGTCCTCTTACTGGCAAACGTGAACCCCTAAACCCTTTCCGCGCTCCGAGACCCGCGTCCTTCGCAATCATACTTACACACTTCACAGCAGTGTCTCCAAGTAAAATCGCTTGCCGTTTCTGAACGTTCTCGTGCCCATTTCACATGCATTCACTTCGCAGCGTGCAATACACAATCGACTTACAGAATACCGCCCCTTGTTTCTTCAAACGTGTTCATAATCGCTCATAAGCGTTCGGAATGTATGTCTCGCAGAGTATCGGGCACGGGACAAATCCCTCTTCATTTTCAATTACCCTTTCCGGTAAGCAGGTCCGATGCTCAGGAGCAAATGTAGCCGTAACTCGCCGGTAGTAGCCACGTACTGCCCTTCGGGAAGAGACGACTGGATGTCAAGCGTAATCCCGTGCTTCCGTGCCCGTTACGATCAGCCAACCGCCTCGCGGAATTGTTTTTTATCCGGTTTACGTCGACGGTTTATTGCGCAATAAAGGGACAGGCCGGCTCCAGGAGTCGCCTATCGTTGCGGGGGAACAGGAAAAGGGAGAAGTTTGATCCCGTGGGCAAACGAGATCCATCGCTAGGTGCAAATCGACGATATCGTGGCGCAGCTTTATAGCGCTCCTCGAGAGGAACGTATCTCTCCCATGTTTCTGTAGAAGAGTGGTTCACGATTTTTTTTATGGGATGCCGTCCCGTGCACTTCGGAAGCGAATAAATTTTATCTTCGTAGGATTAACCTATTACGGTTCGGCAGTCACGGCAAAGGAATCGTAGATAGGCGGTCTTTTAATTAATTCATTAAAAACGGTGTAACGGTTTCTGTGAAAGGGGAAAGATTTTTGTCTTTACTCCACATTAAAATGGATTAAATTATTAGCGTGAACTATTTGTTCCGTATTAAAAATTGCTCGCCATGGTTACAGCAGACATGTCCCAGGGGGTCGTAATCAACGAAAAACTGGAAGACCTGAGATCCTCGTAATTTTCTTCACAAATTCTCACGGCATTCCTCTCTCTCTCCCTCTGTGGAGTTCATCGACTTGGCAGGCAGAGTCGTGAAGGCTGGTTGGTATGCGATAGCCGTGTTCGCCGTCGACGTTATGCAAGCCGTGTGTACACGTCTGCCGCGGGTGTAAGCTCCTTCACGCGTAACGTCGAACTCGTACGTAACTCGAGTTGCATATTTTTCCCGGGCAAACTTTATGGGACGCCTCGTGCACGAGCGTCACCTCGAATTTCGACGTGGATCCGGGCCACCCTGTTGTATTTTAATCGGATTACGCGTATCGTCGTTCCACGGGCGGAATTTCGCGCGCAACTTGGTCCGTCCGCGATCTTGCGTGCTCGTAATCGCGTTCTACTACCGTCTGGCGTGTTTCGACGGAAACATTTCAATGCTCGGTCGATTGTCGCCGAGTGACATATTAAAGACATCTGGTAGCTGCGAAGAATTTACAGATTTGGAATTGGCATGGATTCTATGCGCGACGAGAACGCGAGATTGTCACATAATATTCGATATCGATTCCTTCCGCAAGGAAAGGAATGCTGTTCTCTGTTTAATTTTTAGATCTACATTTTTTTTTGTTTAACGCGAGAAACGCGTGCTCAGTTTCTTCTACTGTTGATTTACAATATATTGATCCCCAAAGCTGTGCAATAATTAAAAATCAACGCTGCACTCGTCTGTTTACGAAACTTAGCAATTCGATTCTAAGCTCTATGGACAAAGTTGCACACTTTTGCGAGCAGTCTCGAAGGATTCATTAAGATTGACTGGCACAGGGATAGTTAGCAAAGTCCGAACTCCCGCGATGCCAGTTAATTGAAGCGAACATGGTAATATCTTGATAGCAGATAGTACCGTCAAGTTACGAAGCGAAATGTTTCGTCGACACGCGTACGTACCTCCCACGTGTAAACCGGCCGTTATACTGTTAGCTTCAAACGGTGCTTCGGAACAGAAGCCGGGCACATTTGAGGATCAGCCTTGCTGCTTCCGAGCGAAACACCCGAATCATCCTGCTGAAACATGGAACGTTCTGTTAACGTCTGAAATATTACAGTGACGAGCGAATTTTACGAAGCGTTCTTCCCCGAGGAGGCAGCCGTTTTTCTCTTATCTCGGCACCACCTGTTTCATTGCTCGTGCAGATAATTTCCCAGCCTATCCGTTATAAAAGAAACACCCCGTCTACGCTTCCTTAAATTTATAGATACAGATGAAGGGCCGATTCACTTTCCTGAACCCATTTAATAATAATAACAACAATTGCAACTCTTATTCCGTGTAAATTCATTGCCTCTGCTCGTGTTTCTAATGTACTCAGACACGTTCTCTGGATCGTTGCGGATCGCAAAGCAGGTTTCTGCGTCGCGGCGCGAAATCGTTGACATATCATGAACGACAAAGCAGAGCAAACGAGTCGCTGAACGGGGTGCATCCGGTTCATCAAAGGAATTAGCCGGTAGCAATTAACGTTTCGGCGGAAACGGTTAAGCAGCAACAGCAGCAGGTGATCCTTTCAGCGGCGGGCAGAGGCGCGAGATCAGAATTCTCGAGAGTTTCCGCGAGTTGTACACCGAGGACTCGTCTCAAAGCAGCAGAATGCAGACTGGCGTCTTAACAAGCGCCCGGTTGCTGTTAGCTACTCAGCGAAATTAGAATCCAAGCGATAGCTCGATCTTGCCGCGCTGTTCGGTTTCGTTTGCGCAACCCCACCTGAGATTCGTTAGCTCGAAAATGTTGATGGCGGAGCATGAGCAAAGGCGTTTTCACGGTACGGGTTCCATTGTGGCGCGGTAGTCGTGAGATAACGCAGGGACAACGAAACTGGAGATGTAACGGCTAGTCAGAACAGAGATATTGTTCAAATTAATATTCTTACACATATTGATTCGTATAGATATTCGTTTCTACGATGATCCGTCGGAATCGTGATATCAATGGGTTTTGAAAAATGATTCGAATAATTCAAGAGCGCGGTGGAAAATAGTAACTAACGTTGTGGCAATTGTGGGCTGCAATATATTGCATGTATTATATTACCAAGAGCAACTGCGATAGAACAACAATATCTATAGCCAGCTCAGGGCCAAAACGTGCATACAAATTCCAGGCATACGCTCCATAAAGTTTATGTATCTCGTTATTGCCACGAAATTCCGTTTGAAATTAATCTCCTGTTAATATTGCACCATTTCTTCCGCGAACGTGGTAATACGCATTTTTATTTCGACGTTGTCTGAGCCGTCTCTACTTGTGTCTGTGTATCGACGAGTCTAACTCTACTTGCAGCTAACAATAAGGCGGCTAATTTAAAATTACCATAATGCCGTGTTCTGTTTAACGCGAAACGGAGCGGGCGTCAAAGCAAGCTGGAAACGCGTCCCCCTCCCGTATGGCTACATTTCCTCCGTTGAAAATTTGATTCACGGATGCGCACAAAGAGCGGTTCACTCGGGATACAATTCGCCAACTTTGTTGGCGAGAACGACGGAAAACGCGATGAACGCAAGATGGAAAACGACTTCCGCGTGGCGGCGTTGCCCGAAAACGGGGAGGAAAAAGTTTCATCCCCTAACTGGGAAGAAGTCGGGGACTTTTTCTATTTGAAGCATTGGCTGCCAGTTTCGACAACTTCCAGAAGCGCCCCTTTTGTTTCTGCCATCAAAATGTTACGAGCCTGTCAACGGAAGTTCGTAAAGGGCCCTGATGCATAATTTCGCGACAGAGGACGCGACTCGAAGTAAGGCTGGCGATCACGGGCTTAGAAAGAACGGAGAAGAAACTTTGGCGAAGAACCACTACCAGAATTGGTCGTTCGCCACGTCGTTCTATCGAATAGGGCATTTCTTCAGTCTGTTTATTTCCGGGCGGGAAGATTCGAAATTCTAATTAAAGCTTGTAGAACTTGCGAAGTTTCGCCCTGCTTCCCAATAATGATTGATGCACCCCGGTCCCAGGGGAACGCGAAACTTCAAACACGAATTGTAAACCGGTTTCGGAACTTCAAACCATGCGCGCCGTGGCTGCATTACCTGTATGCATATTCCATGCCTCAGCTTTGTGCAGAGCGCATGAAAATTCGGGTACCTGCCAAAAAATTTCCCCTTCACCATTATCGAGAATCCTCTAAAGACGTTTCAGACTAATCCATTTACTCTAATCAACTTACGGATCCACCTGAACTATGTGGAAATTTAATTAGTCGGGCAATCTAAAAAGACCAAATAACGAGGCGCTCTGGCACGCTAAAACACTGTCATCAACCTATTACTTCGACCAAACTAAACGGCAAGGTGCACGATACCCTGGCTTCGAAATATTCGATTACCATACCATGGCACAACCCACACCCTCTATCATGAAAGGAACGCCCCTGCAGTATCTTCGATGAAATGGAGCGCATTTAATTACCAGCAACTTCGAGCAACGTCGAAAACGTCGAAGAACGCTATTAAGAAAATCAAGTGCTCGTTGCCGGTTTCCCCAAGGCATTGAGAAGGGGAAACGATGGGAACGGGGATATTAGGAGCTGTGGGTGAGTCCGTGGCTATTTATTTACCCCCTACGGGGGTAATTGCAGCGGACTAGGAGAAACGGGTATGGCGTTCGAACGGACAACAGGACGCAGATTGCTACAAAACGCCCCGAAACTCGCCCGCGAGGAAACACACCGCGCCCGATAAAAACGGAAATTCGACCGGGGGTGGGAGTTTCGGGGGTGAAAAAATTGGAGCGTTGACACAGTTCCGGGCCAATAAGCGGCCACCGTAACTTACGGACTCTCCGAGCTTCTGGCGTCTGGCCGCAGGGTCCACTGCTCGCTGCAATTTTCGTCTTTTGCGACGACACGCCGATACCTTTGCCCGCTCGACCATGATTCCCATCTCCTTCGTTTCATGAACCTCCCCTAGATTAACGTCCAGCGAGACTGGCCGACCTACCGGCAGCGTAAAAATTAGTTTATGGATGCACAAGTTCGGCAACTGAGTTTCCTCGACGGGAATTCTTGCCCGAGATTGAGTGAAGCCAGCTTCCCTTGCCGATGTGCAGTTTCTAAGTAGTGTTTGGTGTTTGGGATCGATCGCGCCAGACTGAGACTTGTCCCGCAGATTTGGGTCGATTGCGTGCTTGCCTTTTGTTCGAGATTCTACCGAAAGCAGCTCTATTTGTACGTACTTTCTCTACCGTGCGCGCTTTCAATTTTAAACGAATCCGGCTCAAGGTTGAGAGTGAGCGTACTGCGACGCAACTTGCACAAACCAACAAAAAAAAAGAAAAAATGAGAAGAAGGAAAAAACAAAAGTAGATCCCGCTAGCAGTCATCGTTTGATTGCAAACGTCACGAAACCACTTCTCATCCGAGCAATAGACTTTCCACCCTGCTCGTCGTTAAGAAGAAAAACTCCCCAACCTGATGGAAACACGTGCCGCGACGATTCCCGACATTATGTTTAAAGAAACGGCCCAAAGCCACCGATCAGAGATAGGTTTTGTCTCGGCGGCTGGCGAAGTCGACGGCTCTCAGGCAGTCTGGCCCGGTGGCTCGACACAAAGGGTGCACACAGAACATCCACGGTCGAAGGAGGGCCTGGCAGAGTGGCGTCGCTCGCCGCAATACACTCCTGTAACGTGGCGTGCTGTAGGGAGCGCGGTGTGTCGGGAGGGTCGGCGACAAGCCCAGGGTGAAAAAGGCAAAGTGGAGACGCCGTGTCGCCGTTCCGACCAGGCGACGCGTCGCGACGCCCCGATGCTCGCTGAAAACAGCCAGGAAATCGCGTCGAAGCGACGCACGGCCCGAGGGAAAAGGGCCGAACCGTCACGACGCGGCAAATGTACTGTGTACTCGATAAAGAGACGCGTTCTACGCTTCGCTAAATCTCTGCCCCGTCAGACGCAGCGACTCTGCAGCATGGAAATACTCTTATGCGTATTAACCATTTAGCTGGATCGTTTTTTAGGGGAAAACTTATTTTTCGTGCCGCGTTAAATATTCATGAGCGTGAATCCGTTTGTTCGACCCCATGCAAATCTGTACAGGACAATCCGGTTTCAATATAAATGCAAAGAAGCAGGGGGAGGGGCTGTTGAATTATCCAGTCGATAAATGACGGATAGGAATGTTCGTAGCGGTTAATTTATTAGCTTGTTCTTTGAATAAATGTTACTATCAGTATTATCACTGTTGAGATCTTTGCTTAAGATTTTAATGTATTCCGGGCGACTGACTTGCCGACAGACCGCCACGAAAATTCCTAACATCGGGGAATAGGTTTCTAGATTGTATAAAGTTGGGACTTTCATTGCTCGTCCATTATCTCCAACGTCGTAACGCAATATTGGAGGGGATGGATTTAGTGGCGCTATAAAGCATTCGAAATTGCTAAACAGAAAGCTATTGTATATTGGGCTGGAGAGCTGCGTTTTGTTAGATGCGAATAAACGAGTCACTGAAAGGGCATGACCAGAACATTGATGCGTAAAATATGGGCCGACTAGTAGCATCCGTGGTTGAACCAGGGACGAGTAATCCGCTTTTATACGCGAAATATGTATTTATGGAATTTATATATTCGAATTTCTGCGAGCGGTGTCGAAACGGAGGAAAACAAAAGTTGGAACCTGAATCATTTTATCACTCTGCCATGCTCGGGCACAAGCGTGCTACAAATCTCACGTATTGGAAGATACAACGCGGACAGTGCCAACGTTGAGGGAAATCTCGTACGACAAATCGCGGGTAATCATGCGGCGTGATTGAACGTAAAAAATATTCGGCATTTGGTTGAAATTGCATTAATTATGCAAATACCGCGGGGTAATTAGTGGCCCCATAGGATTGTGGTTCGCGAACAAATAAATAAATAAATTCCTCCTGGTCGAATTACGCAAGTTAATACCATTTCGAGGCTACCGCGTTAACGCCGATTCTCCTCGTTTATTGCGCATAATTGACACAGAATGCGTTGCAATAGTGGCCATTCTATGTCCCGGCGAGTACCTCCAAAATTAGTTACATTGCAAGCGTTTGCTTAACAAAAGGAACGAGCTTCCCGTGCAGCTGGAACAGGAATGAACAATCGTTTATCCTGCATGATTACATTCGAGTTTACGTGTTTGCAGATTTCTTGGTCGAAGTTGGCCTTTGTGCAACTTTATGCTTGCTCTCTGGCATTTAATATATTTGTTTTTATGCCATACAATCGTAATAAAAATATACGCGGCTCCGCAGGCAGCTCCAGTCAAATCGCTCGCGGGATAAAAGTTGAGGAAAGAAAACAGTGTATTAACTTTGTAATGAGCTTCGTGCAATATACAATATTACGGTTGCAATTAAGGCATTAGCTCGTTTCGCTGTACGCTATATCTGCCTTTCATGGCGCGACTTTACGAGCGTGGTAATGACTCGAGAGAAATGACCAAGTTACGCAAATAATAATGCTCGGCTGAAAGTATCTCGATGTACTACGCCAGTTTTCTCGTTACGCTCGCGTGCTTCATTACCCAGGCGTGTCGTTACGCATAAACGACTGGTAGTCCCTGAAACGTCGTCGATTTCTATCCCTTCTTCGTGCACTTGCTTCGCATTTGCCGCACGAATCGATTAATCGAGTGCATCCGAAGCTCCCGCCAAAGCCGGTCGAAAATTCGAGCAAAGCCGGATTTCGCATCGAAATTCTTTCTCCCCGCTCGTCGATGTCTTTGATATTCTGTGTGGGAAATTGTGTTCGCCTACGACAGAATGAATTTTTCAGTTTGCTCTGAGGCGATTAACTTCCTTGATTCAGTATTGTGGAATTTTAAACAATGTCTGCTGCGGGGGATGACAGAAATCCTTTCCTCTTTTTGTTTGGGAGAGAGAGAACGAGAGGGGGAATAAACGCCTCCGTCGAATCGAGAATTATTTAGTACCACGACAAAGTGTATAATACTCGCGACAACGTCCACTTCAAACTTATCTAGCCAATCTCTTAGAAGAAATTGCAGGAGCATTCGTCATTTTTAGCAAATCCCGTGACCCAGAAAAACCGAGAAGCCCGGATTTAGAGAATGGAACGAATGTTGCACGAAGACAAATGCGGCAAAAGACACGGTTGCGATTTAAGGCGCATTTAACGTTTCCGGGGCGAGTAATTCGCGCCGGCTCGAGAATACGCTTTGCTACTTTTGTTCTTTCATTTATTGTCTCGCGCATGCAAACCTGGTCGCGTCGAGTGGTCCTGGAGCAAGAAGAATTCCGTTCAAAGCGATTGGCGCACGCTCGCGGTGATAAGTAGAAGAAACACGCCAGAAATGGTTCGTCATTTTTCACGATGGTGACGATGAAACTTTTTCATTCCTCTGCGTTTTCCAACGTCACGTTACAAATTGTGCCGTTTCCCCCACTTGCTTGCCGCTCTTCAAACATCAGAGACGCTCCTCGCATTCGAAACCCGAAAACTCCGGTTGCCGGTGTCTGCATAAATTTGCCACGCCGTGGAATTTGAAGTGCTGTGAGTCAGCACGAAGTTCCCGAACGTTTCCAGCCCCGGTATAATTAATAACAGCAATATTGCAGAAGCCAGTCGACGCTCTGCGAATGTAAATCGAAGGAAAATCGTTCGACGACGGATTCTCCGAAAACTGCGTCGTCTATCCGAGAAACCGGAAATCTTTGATCGACTTGAATATCACGTGACAACGACGGACAATCCGAGGATAAGTACTTTCGCGGGGATGAACGGTATACGCGGACACGGGTAATTTCGTTGAACGGCGATGAGTCAGTGGCGTGCGGACAGGCAATCGCGCGGCTACAAAATCAAGATCCAAAATAACCGTCGTAAAGCTCCGTGGTCGTCGATTGCGACCGGACAATTCAATCCCAAGATTAAACAGTCGATTACAATTTCGAGCGGGGCTCGTTCGAAATTAATTTGGCCGCGATCCAAAATCGTCCACCAGTAAACATATTACAGGTTGCATTCTCGTAACTAACGGCGACGACGCCCGTCCAGCCGAAGGGAACAAAGGACGCTGCACCGGCGATTTTCATTACAAATACTCGCGGCTCGCGAAGTTTGTATTACGCCGTCTTCCTAGAAGTGCAATTTACAATAACGAGAACCAGCTAGTCCTCCATTAAATTACTCCACCGGCGCCGAACAAATATTATCCACCGGGATAGGGTAAACCGATACGAAAAAGATACTCTCGCCTCAATCAATCAGCCCCCAAACACATCGTCATCGTACACAAAAGCTGTACACACTTACGGGCCGCAAATCCCCAATAATGTTAGCCGCGTCCGATCTTCGTTCCTCCGCATCCAATGTATTCCACGACCCACCTAATCCCTCCGTAAATACACATTACGGTAAAGTGAATTTAAATCAAACGTCCGAGACAGGCCCCGGAAATAGCCGGAGCTGGCCGGAACAAAGGAGAGAAGAAACACAGGATAGTGAAAAAGTAGGGAAAGAGTAGGGAAGAAGGGGGTGGCGGGGAGACAAAGGTAGGTTGCGCTCGGGTATCGACGTCTCTTCGATTCCAGCTTACAAAGGAAACAGAAAAATGTCCGAGCAACGGGAACGTTCCGATAAAGGCGGCACGGTCGAACGAGCGTTCGCTCGGTCGAATACATCTGGCTGCGTGTTATCGGCCAGCCTGCAGACCCTGCGGTTCGACGTTCGACCGAGCTACAGGCTTGGCCGGGGTGTTAAGGGCGCGCACCACGATCGTGCCCCGAGATAATCGCGGTTCACTCCCGCCTATCGCCGCTGACACGGGGCTGAAATCGGTGTCGTAAAGGGGCCGCCGGTCGATGGACCGACCACCAGCCGCCTGGAACCCCTCATCGTCTTAATTCCATGTAATGCGATCGACCGGGCGATTGCGCCACAATTGCGCCGTCGCTACACTCCCTGCCGCGGAGAACTTGACGAATCTTGATAGGGTGTATCGCATTGTCCGTTCGCGCTATTAATTGTACGCGGTAAGACAGGTGTCTGGTTATCGGGGGATTACAATCGGCACGCGGGGAACGCGCGTAATTGTATTCGCCGTGAATTGCTCGCTGGCGTCTGTCTGGGGGAATATTTGTGCCGGTAAACGGCGGACGCTGGGATAAAGGCGACGAGCTCGTGAATTTTGGTTAAAGAGTCGGTTTGCCCGGAAATTATGGCGGGCTGTAATGGCGCAACGGTGGTATCGTAACTTTGGGTTTAGGATCGGATTTGGGTTAGAAGCGAAGTTTTAGGCTTGGCTAGGTGACGCCGGAAAATTTGATACGGAAAGTGCGAATGCGTGTATTCGATGGGAGCAGTACGCCGGCGACACGATTTCCGTCGACTGCTTTTTCGAGACGGCTTTTGCCAGCTTTCAGATCCGTGACAGCGGGCGCAATTTTAAATTCCGCAAAAACCTATCGTCGCAACGGCATAGCGTACAGCCTGCATTATTAATACCGGGCCGGGGTTGTCTCTTTCTTTATGATACATTAATTCGAGACCCAACCGATAATTCGTCCCCGTCGACGATTAATTCCACGTTTGGAAGAAATTCGCATTCGGAAGCTTTCTTTGCCGGGGAGACCGTTCCTCTTAATGTCAGCCAGAAATTCTTGGAACGATGTTTGAATAAAGAATACTTCGGAGTTTTCCAGCAACCGCGTAGAGGAGCGACACGCGGCAAGAAAGTGTACGTATGTATATCGAGAAACGGCATCGTTTCCTGCACGGCATGATTCATGACTCGCGGCGAGAGTAAAGGGACAAAATAAAAGCCATTGTTCTTGGCTCCTCCGGGAGTCACGTCGTAAATTCAGCCTTCCCCAGAGTTCACCCATTAGACACACACCGTGTCTTGAGTTTCACGAGTGCAATTTTCTCCGTCGCCTCGCGGGCCCGTGATACGTATCGAGGGGCAATAATTTCATTCATTCCGAAGCGAACGACATTTATGATACACTCGATATGCGGTGGTATATGCTCCACTGATCGATCGGGACATCTTTGTAAATCTTTGTGTTCTAGTAAATTTCGTGTGTCAAATAGAAAATTGTGCGGCGATATGTGTCACTCGAGGATAATCTTTTCCCTGTCACGCACGACGGATACACGTCTGGCCGATCAATTTTTATTAATCGAAGTTCATCGACGGTTTGGAACGACTTTCTGCGCAATCGACGTCGTAAACCGTCAAGCGAAATCGCCCTCTTCGTCTTAATTCCTGGCAGACGATCGGGACCACAATTGCGAGATAATTGTTCCATCTAGGCGTCGTAATTCAACGGCTCCGTAGAAGAAAGAGAAGGATCAAGGTCTAGAGCGAATGAGTTCGTCAGCAACGCGCCGAGCGCTGTCTTTCGCGAGGGAAGATCGATAACGCGAATGTTTGAAAGCTTTAATCTCGCCTGACGGGCCAGCAACGTACCTCGGAACTGTCCGGCTGATGCCATTACGATTTCGATTATCGGGAAAACTGAGCTCGTTCGGAAGACGTCTCCGCTCGAGAATATCGAATGAACGAAATCCTCGGAACGCACGTGACATCGGACGTGCCTGGAATTTCGGCGACAGCGATCTTAAAAATTGATAGCGAAACGTGATTAGACGTATTTCGGTTGCGGTCGTCGCCCTTGTAAGTTCATTCACCTCCATTCGTTCGACGAGTACCACCTGGATTGAAGTGTTAAATGTGCACGCGCGAAGGTGGATGATTTCGAACAGCGCCATTCTTCTTAAACAAATACAAATCAAATTACGAGATATTTTCCCGTCACCTAATTATTTATCTCTCCCTTTTGCATGCAAAATAGAGACTGCCACCCTGAACATAAATTTTGAATTCGTCCCAGGTGTCATTGAAGCCGACTAATAATCATTTTAATAATAATAATCGCAGTAACCGAGGTGAGCAGAGAATGGAATCAGCCGGAATCGAAATTGGTCGAGGGCGCAGTTAATATTTCCTATTCGACTTCCATTTGGAGCCGTGGAAATTCTGAAATTGGATTACGACTCGTAAACTGGTCTCGCCGGGTCAAAATACCTAACGTCTCTGGCTTTTTCCATTTATATTTAAATCCACCGTCGCGAGCCAAACACTGCTCGCCACTGCGTATTACATTTTTCGGGAGCAACCTATCGCGGTAGCTGTCGCAAGCTGATCGATTTGCGTGGATTTCCCGGAATAAAGCTCCGGTAAAGCTGTAGTAAAGCGTTACATTAATAATATGATCCTTTTTAAGGTAGCAAGGATTTAACACGAGCTTTCAAATGCTATCAATTATTCGCACGACTTAATGCATCCAGATGTTCCTACTTTTTTATTTAAACTGATTCATCTCATGAAATTATAGTAGAGATTCAATGTCAAAGACGAACCATCAAACCATCAGTTTTCCAGGATTCACTTGCCATTCCTACTTTCCACCAATTTTTTTCTCCGTGGAAAACGAAAATAAAAATCGCAGTGGTTCAAATCGAACATTTAAGTTTGCGACGAATTAAACAATCAACAACTTTAATTGGGGATAATACACTACCGGGAGACAGCTTTTCCATCATCAACGAGAGTAACGTCTTTTCGTGGCTTCGCAGCGTCCTTGGGTTTTGTCAAAGGGTCTCCGGGCGGAATGCAAAGCTCTCTTTTATAGACGATACCAAGGAATCGAGCAACTTGCGGTCGTAGTAACCAGTTTTCATCCGAAAGAACGTTAGAGTCCCACGGAATCGCTTCTCTTTTTATCGGGAAGAGCATCTTTGGGCTGTTACTCGCCGCGTTGGCAGAAATTCCGTGGAATTCGAATGGAACATCTTTCTGCGGGGAAATGCGATCGATCCTGTTCCTTGAGACTCCTTCGATTTCTTCAGTATTCTGAATTAATTTTTTTCAGATGTAAAAGCCATAACGTTGCTGTTCGCGCGAGAGAACGCTCACGTTCTATTGAATTTGTCATTGTAACGAAGCGGTTCTTTTTCCTTTCTTTTTTCCTCTCTCGAAGGCGCTTTGGGAGAATACTACGAACGAACCAAGCGGAGGAGATTCGAGGAGGAAGAAGTTACGTCCTAGTCTATCATCCAAGGAATACGTTCACGGGGCCGCCGTGATTGATTCGAGAAAATATGGAATTATTTTACGGGGTTATAAAACGTGACTGCGAATAGAGTAGGCGAGAGCGATCGATTCTCGAGTTCCTCGTGGAATTCCATCTCGAACCGTATTACAGTGTTTTTTTCTTTTTTTTCCCCGCCCTTACCGATTCAAGCATCGAGAATTGAATAATTCGTGCACTTGCATTCAGAACAAATTGAGCGCACCTCACTGCCCCTTTTTCCCCTGCCCTTTGTACCGTTTCGTAACGCTTGAAATCCTTGTGTAAATTTCGAGAGAAGGGACGAAGGGGGTGGACACCCCTTGGGACCCGAACCCGGACCATTTTTGCGAGAAGCAAGAATGCCTGCCACTGTGTTATCGATGCTCGTCGATGTCAGCAACTTTTTCCACTTACTTCGCCTGTTCGGCTCTACTGTTCGCTCGTGGGATACGCGCTCAATGGCATATTTTTTCCCACCGTTGGAACTTATGAGACTGTAAAAAATATCCTAGTCCACTCTGTAAATATTGTGGGATTCGGGAAACGGATGTGGCAAGCAGCTGGTTATATCGTGCAACGTGTTTGTATATTCTAATAAATGTAGCAGCTTAACCTCTGCGTTAGAGAATTTCAGGCAGCTCGGCTAATTTATAACGCTTTTACGATTCTTAGTTGCGGAGGGCGGCTTTAATTTTTGCGCAAACACTATAAATATCTTCGCCGCTGGTTGTTGCTACCGTTTTTCTTTCGTTCCTTTTTTTTTATTCCGAGGAGGTTGAAAAACTGTGCTTCACTGAGCTCAAAAGAGCTGCGGTTGAAATATTAGCGTGGACATGGTTGAAAGTTTCGAAACACACGGGGGTGCTATGCTGCCGCAGAATTTCCCGTCGCTCAGCGTTGCCTCGCGCGCCAGCATTTAGATAATTGTGTTTTGCGCAGCTCTGACGACCATGTCATAAAATACCGTCGCGACAATATTTACAGTGACTCGTTAACATAATGGGATAATAGAATCCGCTTTGTAAATCTCATGTGAGATCCATTTCGATGATTGCGTTCGTTCGGCTGGCCTGTTTTCTTTGTTTGCATCGGGGCCGCTATTCGTTATTCGATCAGCTGTTCCACGCGCTTTAAATGCGCGCCAGCAATGGACGAATACCTCTTCTACAAATTGCACGATTCGTCGCTGCAATCAGATTTCACCCGATAAACAGATACGGCTGCGCGTTGTGGATGTCGACCAGGAAATTTCCTCTGGACAGACATCGGCGTGCAAAGTGCACACACTGGCATTAATATTCCGTTCGCAATTGTTTTTATTCCGAGACCTCTGTTGCCCGTTTAAAATTGGAATTTCGCAATCGCGCCGGTCGCTTTTCGTTTGCAACTATTCATCAGAAAATCGGATGCACTCGACAGAGCAGGATGGCCCACTCGCGAAAGTGGACGACCATTTAAAAGCAATATCGCGGTAGGTAAGCATAATTGCGGCCGCGATGAGAATCACTGCAGCACGTCGAACGATACCAGAGCCAGGAAACGATAGTGGGAGTAACACGGGACGGCGAGACTTAATGCACTAGAGATAACCGTAATAGCGAGAGGTTTACAGCGCAGACGGTCGAGGGGGTTGCCGAAAATAATGGCGGCGGCTTACCGCGGCACCGCGTTTTACAGTTCATTCATTTTTGCCGCGGTTACCACTCGGCGTCCTCGCTTCGTTCTCGCTTAAACGGCGCCGACTGCAACGGTTGCGGGAGCGGGAGGATAGGGCTGGGCGTATTAATATTTTATTCAGGACGATCTTCCCCCGTCGGTGCCGCGACACAATTCCACCAACCCGCAGAGGCGAGCTCGATTGTGGCAGTGTTTGAAGCGTTAAACATTTCTGTCGTGTCGACGCATTGCCTCGCACTTCTTTCTGGGTTCACTTTTATGCTTCGAATCTCCATGGACGTTATTCTTTCCGTACCGATCCGTACGCTATCAATATGGGTGCATCGTAGCGGAGGCAAGAATTTTTTTCAGATGTCCAGTCGAGCCATGGCGCTCGCGCAGTGGTAACAGATTCGGGGCGAGAGAAAGATGAAGAATGATCCGCCACGAAGCATTGATACGCTCCTTTAAGTTGTATACCCACCCCTGACAAACCACACTTCGCACATCAGTCTACAATAAATCATTTCTCTCCTAATGTCCTTTGTTTATCCTGTGCGCGGATGAACCTCTGACGGGCCAAAGGGAATAAAGCAGACGAGCAGATGTTGACTCCGCATTGCAACGACGCGACGTCCTCGTGCTTGTGCTCGAGGGCGGGCACGCGGAAGCGAGTCGTTAAAACGGCGGACGGTTTATCGCGGGCCGGTTAACGAGGAACTAGAATTGCCGTTAGTCGTTGGCCGCGAGACCAAAACGGAACGGAGACAGACCGAGAGATTATGGGCCGGACTGCGGTCGTAAAGCGCAGCCACCAACGACGACGACGTCCTGTCCGCCAGACGACTCCGGCTTTCCGGCGTCCCGAAGGAGAAGCATTAAAAAATGCCACGTGGAGGGAGTTGCTTCCGTGTCGCGACTCTTTTGCCAGAAACGGTAAGGGTCAGAAGGCAGAGCGTCGTAACGATACGAGCCAAGTGTCGCGTGTGCGTTCCAGGACAATCGAGGGGGCGTTCGCTCGAGAATACTCGTTCGATCGATTCTTTTGTGTTTTGGGGTCGGTTCTCGTCTACGGCTTGTTAAATCCATTTTACGCAATATTCAGACAGTGTGCAATTATTGTTAGCGAGTTCGTATTTTTGTATTCCTAGCGAATTTAAAAGTTTCATCCTGATGGATACAAACGTAGTTTGCGAGTAGCTTTACAGGGGTGGAGGGCGAAGTTTTGTCCGAGCAGTTGCTATGCACTTCGTCGACAATGCTTCCAGAAGTTTAGAAAGCAGGTATCTAAATTACCGAACTAAGTCAACGATTTGTTGCACGAACAAAACCCCCTTGCCACTATTTTGATGTTGCGAAACAAAGCTGCTACCGTTGCAGTTGTTCCGGTGCCTGGGTCACGCCTGTTCATTTTTGCGCCTACCAATCTTTGTCGCATTTCTGCAACCCTTGACAGATGCAACATCTCTTCGTCGTCCCAGATGTCTGGTTTATGGTTTCGTAGCTTCGACTCGAGTGCGCAGTCTTCCACGGCAATATACAGTCGCGCCATTTTTTGTTCACATTAGTCGATCATTAGCTGAATCTCGTCAACTATTGCATGCGAAAGTTCCTCGAGAACGCGAAACTCGATTATGCCGGGCAATTCAAAGTTTGGCTAATTGGTCCGGGCTCCTTCGGGAGAAAGTAAAAAAACGAGCAGAACCACTTAACGGAATTTCCCGTTACAATTATAATTCTCTTCGTTTTGCGGCGAAAACGGAATAGAATTATCACTCGAGAAGCTGCTCAACAATTAATTGACCGATTAATCCAGTTATCAGAAATGCTCGACTAGGCCATTTTCCTCCTGTAACCCTTGTGTCCATTGCCCCGTGTTCGGAATTAATCACATAGACCGTAGTAGATGCTAATCGATTAATCAACGTCAACCTATCGCAGGGAGTTCGCTGCCTGATCACTCTCGCTCGAATAAAACACGAGCTTTTTGCCACGAAGCTCGACGAGTTCCACGATATTCCTAATGGATTGCAGATGTTATGCGACCACGAAGGACGGGCCGCTGCTGGTTCGATACTCGTTTCATATTCGACTCGAAGCTTCTCGAAGGCGATGGATATTATTGGTCACCGTGGGTAAAGCCCGGCTCGAACAGGAAGCAAATTAATCCTGCTGGACTGCCCGCGACAGACCGCTTCGGGCGCCTCGAGAGCCCCGAACGGAGGTAATAAAATTACGGATGACAAGGGGACCGATGCGGAGTTGCCACTCTTGGATTGCAACGTCTTCGAGGGTTTCGCTGACACTTGGCAAACACTACTTCCACGGAATCTTAATCGGGAATTTTCAATAGAACTGAGCTGGCTATTCGTGTATTCCTCTCGCTGGGTGTCCGGAAATCCGTGGAAAATATATGGAGATATCAGTCAAATGTCAAATTTAAAAGTAAAATGAGGCAACGTCTGGAATCTTGATCTGAGATTTCTGCAATAACAGACTCCTCCAAAGTGATAAATATGTTGGGAAAATTTCTAAATATTATTTAATGGTTCGTGGTTCGTCTTAATCATTTAACCGGTATCCTAAAATACTATTTACTAAACAAAAGTCCTGTGTCATGTTAGAAGATATTAGAGCACCAACTATGCAGTGCACCGTTGTAGAAATGCCATAAATAACTTCATTAGTATATCTCCTTTGAAAAACCCCATCAACGTGAGCAAAAATACTGCCACTTCGACACTTTCTGTCACCTTTTCCGCCTAACGAGAACACCAGAGACTTCCACCGAAAACGGAAAGCGAACTGCTTGATAATTCAGCTCGCGGGAGGATCGAACGACGCTCGTAATAGGGCGATTATTCACCGAGTCACCCAGGGAGGTTCCTGGACCCTTTTCGTGGTCGAACAAGATGAGCTGTCCTTCTAGCGGGGACGAACGCCGATCGGTGGCAGTATTTGGTAATTTTATGGTTCGACGGAGCGGGATGCGTTAAAAGATTGCGCGACATCAGACGCGAACCAGCATTTCTGCATTTCTCGTCCAACGTTCTTGCGTCCTCAGGGATACTTTCTCTCACTCGTTCTATCTAGCAAAATTATCATCGCTTTTTCCCAGACGCCGCTGGCTGACTTGGCGAATCGTTATCTCTTCCGGGATTAACGTTCATGTTGGAGACGCTCTGTAATTGAAGTCTCCCTTCCGAACCGTGAAATTGACTTCACGCTAAACGCGGAGAGTTATTTACAATATGCGACCGCGTGTCCCGCAAGACCGTCGTTCTGATCAAATTCCGATGGGAGAAACTAATGCCGAGGCAGGTGACAGGGAAGGGACTTATCTCTGGTTTACAGATTTTGGTGTCGAGAGTGTGCTGACGGTGAATAGGATCGGGGTGGCTTCGATAGATTTACTCGGAACGAGAACGCTGCACCGTTTTACGAATAATATGCAACTGTTACGGGAACTTTGAAAAAGATCGAGTCTCGAGGGTTGGGTAACTTTGGAAAATACTGGCGGCGCAACAACTTCGTGGAGTTTTTCCAAGATCCGCGATGATTGCGAAAAGGAAGTATTAAAGACTGGATAACGTGACCAATGTTCAGTTTCTTTTTTACAAAAGTATCTTCGTTAGCAAGAATTTATCCAAACTTATTTCTCTCCAATATATTTTGCCATTTACCCCCTTCGCCCCGGTACCTCTAGAAAGCCAAATTTTTTAACGCAAGAAACACTACAGCTTTGATTTAATATCATTTCGCAACTTGGAAACTCTGTTTAACTGCGAGCAATGTGAACACGTACAACCGTGATTCTAAAGTCTTCCCTTTTCACCGGCGAAAAATCATCCGTCGTCCCGTCAAGCACCGTTCATGGTCACTTCATTTATCTTTACGAGCTCTATACACCCCTAATCTCTGGAAGCTACTTCCAACGACGGTGGTCGGCACACGTATTCGAAGCCTGTCGTAAATAATTCTCACGGAAGAGCCGCGGGAAGATGGCTTTTCCGTGTAGCACCCAGAAATTATCGCATTCTCTCCAAGCGGAACGATTCGCACAGTCCGTTTTTGGGCTCGCGCGGGTAGAAAGCTTTCTGTGCTTGCGAGGATAGCGAAGGGACGACAACGATTAATACGGAAACCGGGCTGAAACGAACGAGGACGGGAATTGCATCGTGCGGCAAACTGGGTTAGACTCCGTGGGATCTACTGGTGACCCGAATTACTGGATAATTATGCGGGAAGCGTAGCGAGTTCGTTGCGTCTCGACCACGAGTTAGAGCTTACCCTATTGATCAGGTGTATCGAGATGCTTGTTATTGTCGGCCGTACAATTACGTATCTGCATGATAAATTAATTATGTAGTCGGGACGAGTATTTCGTGCTCGAAGTCAAGTGGTCGTTCTCAGCATGGGAATAAAAGATTAATTCGCTTCAATTTTTAACCGCATCGGCAGTCGTTGAACATTTTTCTGTGGGACGTAAGCTGGCAGATTGCTGGCTGTTCTTGGTATACCTTTTTTCATATCTGTATGCGGTATCGTTACTATTTTCAGCTATTAACAGTTAAGTGGTTTTTTGTTTTTCATTTTTGCGGGGACGCAGCATTGGTAATGTTTCTCTGTCCGTATCAGACACCAATTTCTGTCAAGCCTTTGGTCCTACCCGTGGCACGTAATTTTCTCGTATCCGTCCTGTTTCGATGTTTAGGATTTCTTACAGTTCGCTGTTGTTCGCCTCGCGCGACATTTCCTTGCCTGTGCCCACGTTCGAAGTAACAACTTTCCTGTGACATTTATGTGCCATGACACGGACATAATCGCGTATTCGACTACAATATTTAGTCCGTTGAACGCAAGCTGTCTTCTCTGCCGAAAGCAACGATTAACTAAGTGCCCGCTATATTCTACGTAGGGAAACTCGCACTCAATACGTATGGCAGTATAAATTAATTTGCACATACAGATGTCATACCTCGACGAGCACACTGTGGAGACACATAATGCACCAGCAGGAGCAGCATCTCATTAATATACAAACGGAAATAAACGAAAACTACTAATATTGCAATATTAAGCGTCCGCGGAAGCTCAGACGATTCTTGCAATTTACAAAGAAGCATTAGACGTAACAGTTTCAAAGTTTGCCACTGAGGGAAGAAAAACGTGTGCCCGGCAGACCTCTAAATCCCCAAAGTCCCCCTACGGAATCTGAGTTGTCCGAAAGGGGCGAACCAGTGCCGGAGGTTATCATCGCAAAATCAGATTTCGCAGATAGCGGCAACCTCGGAGGGAACGATAACCTCGACGGCGAGTTCGTTTAAAAATTGAAGGGCAAACGATCCTCGAAGGGGATTACGACGACAAATCGAAGAAGGATTATATTTTCACGGCCGATCAATCGCCTCGTTTCGCGTTCTCCGTCTGCCGTTCCTTTTTTTCGTGTTTCTCTTTTCTCTCATTGGACACGGTCCTTTGAAGTCGTCGCCGGTGTCGGTTCCTCCTTTAAAGAGTCGACAATGGTGGCGGGTTGATAAGGAAAAAATGCTGCTCGCTTGCTGCCCGTGTATTTGTCTTTTTTAAATACAATCCGCTCCAGCGGAGCGCAAAATTGCCGAATTCCCCGGGTCGATCCGTCACGAATCGAACGAGGACTTTGATCTTTAACTCCACTCTCAATTCCCGCTTCCATCCGACGTTACTTCGTGCTCCCGCTTTTATGGGACGCGGCCGCGTGACCAGAAATTTTTCAAACTGGTTAGAACGGGCCGGGCGTGCCGATGGAAAAAATTGGTCACGCTGGGTAAACCCTTTTTTACTGTGAGCATCTGAGGTTTACGATCGCAAGCAAGGGTTTGTTCCACCCTTTATGGAAAATCGGTAACCTGCTCACGTAGAGCTTGCATTCCTCGGGGCTTCTCTCGAATATTCTTACAATCAGGCTTAATAATTAGAAAAAAATTTGTTGGACGATGATTTGTGCGCGTTGAATTCGAACATTAAAGAAGCTGATTGCATATATTTATGAAACCACGAATGTGGAGTATCCGGAGTTCGGAGTGACTGTCGATGAAAAGCTAGTCCCTTCGTTCAGATTTGTACCCGTGGGCTTTCGACATCGGTGTCGAAGTGATTTCGGTTTGCCGTCGTTGCTGTTTACGCTTCTGAGCTTCCGTGGCCGAGCAGAATCCGGGCAAACCCAAAGAGAGCCGCGGAGGAAAAGATTGAAAAGGTGGAAGACTCGGAACGGATGGACGGAGGGGCGAGAGAAAGAGGGTTAAAGATTGGGGGTTCTCAAACTAAGTTCAACTTACATTAGTCCTACCTTTAAATCGCGAAAAAATTGAGATTCGTATTTATGGGCATAAAGTGCTTCGTATTTACTAAAATAAGCTTTCGGATTACCTCATTTGTATAATTTTTTCCCGCTACTTTATTCGATTAAAAGTCGCAACGATGACGTTCAAACAGAAACGCCGAGCAGAGAATATTTGGAAAATCGGGGAAAGCGATATCGCCGGGCTTGGGAACCTCTATCGACGGGGTGGGAGAGGTAAGGGTGGATTTGGTCCACTTGGTCGGATCAATGAGAAGCCTCGTAGGTTGTCCCCTTGTTCGTCTAGAGCATTGTAAGTCGAGGACGAAGACTCTGATGGCCTTTTTCTCGGTAGAAGGGCCACGAACAACAGCTTCGATCGGATTCAAGCAACTTCAACGAATATCCCACCGACCACCCTCCCTGGACCTTTGTCACCATTCCTGCTTTGTCCAGTGGCGCTTAATGTGGCCAATAGAGATCCAATGTTAATTAAATTCGTTCTTATTCTTGCTTATTGGCTCGTTCCTCGAGGAACGTTTCATATCTTCCTTTGTTCGAATCGTTCGATAATTTTACAAAATTAGCGAAACGATTGAACCATTTCCTGCCGCTGTGCAGTCCTCGAATTTATTATATGTATGCATGTATATTTGTCGACGTTTTCTCTCGTCTGAATGAACACGTTAGTCGCATTTGTGTCGCCGTCGTGTACACTATTTCCCCTGCGACGTGCAAAAAATTCGATGCCGAATTCTCGTAGACACGACGAAGGGGTTATCGAGGATGCCATCGAGAATAAAAGAAACGGCCATTTTCGTCTGGAAATCTAAAACTTTAAGGCTGTGAACGCAACGCGGTATGTTTTATTCCGTGCCACATCGCAGTGCTTAGCAATTGTTCGTACGATGTTGCCAACGTGGAAATATTATTGCGACGATCGCGTTGGATTAGATAAAAGGCAATAGCAAAGCACGTCAGCGAAAATCATTTTTAGAATGGTGTAACTCGTTTCCCTAGATCGAAAGAATGCTATAATACCTTCGATGAATAAATATAAAGGGACATTCGGGAGAATGGGGAAATAGAAGCGAAATCCAAGCAGTTTCTGGTGCTTATTTCAGAGAAAGGAACTCACGTTCGAATCCCAGCAGTAGTAGGCCTGAGTGGCTGCCTTCGCGTTTTACGAATTCTACGAGGTGTCTCCCGAGCGCCCCATTTGTTTATTCGCCCCAAACGAGCCCCGGAGATAGAGGTCCTGGCAATAGAAGCTTTCCCCTGGCGCACATTTCGGTTAGACTTGTCCAAGAACGGAACGTGTTGCGTAGAAAGGACCTCTTTTCCTTATCAGAAATCGTAACATACGACACGTCGTTCGGGAAATCAGAAAGGACGCGAGTTATTTTGATCGCGATAAAGCGATTTCCCCGTTTACCTTTACGATGCAAACTGGAGGAAGTATTTTATGGTCGTCTGTGCAACATTATATCGGCTGGATAAATTACATCCAACGTTTCGGCGTTAGATATGAAGAGGATAACGCATAACCCTTTGAATTTCAAGATTCACGGGCAGAAAAGCAAAGATCTTCATTTGCCAAAATGTGGGGAGACTTTAGCGCGTTAGAAGAAGCATCGTCTGAATTGCTGCGGGAAAACGTGGCGAAAGTAGATATTGAATTCGAAATGTCGAGCAGGCAATATCCTCGAGGCCTCCTTTTGAACCTGTTGAAAAACCTCGTTGAACGAAGGCTCGTTGGAATAAAGCCATGAAAAACCGTGGGGTTTGCATGTGGCTGCTCGATATTCCGATATCCTGGTATCGGATGAAGCTATGCCGCGAGGAGTGTTTCTTCTTGAGCCGACGTCTTCGCCTTCGGGATGCACACACACTCTTCTGTCTATGGAATTTATTATCCCTTCTCGATCTCCGACCCCTTTACGTTTGTGACTTCTTCCAAGGTATACCTCTGCCATTTCTTGTCAACTTCCCGACACTTTCCTTCACTGTGCCATCCGGCTGAATGGGAGCTTTCCAGTTATCCGCTGGTCCAAGCATTTCACCGTTTACCGCATCGAGGATTTTTCTCTCGATTTTCCATCGGTTTCCCTCGATTAAAATTTGATTTAGATTTACCGCGAACAGGAGGAACAATTTTTATTTTTCTGTATTGGCCACGGCAAACATTCGTTCGAATTGTTCGGTTTTTCTTGTTAATACTTTACCGAGGAGAAAAACGCGTATCTGCGATACGGGTCTACCGTGGATGCGACAGTATCAAAGCACGAGAACAGTTTCTAAAAGGATTAATTCCTCGGTTTATACAACTTTTCCTACGGCGCGGTACAGCTCTCTCCCTTTGCGTCTTCTTCGACTCCGCTCCCACTTTTAAAGTCGGCTGGCTACACATTTTCCCTACTCTCGACGAGCCTCATCCACCGCCCCGAAGCCATCATGGCAAGATTTCCAAAGTTTCCCGTGGCCAATGCGGCTCAGATTTTTCCACGAGGCGCTCCCGCAGAGGACCCAAGGCTTAGGGGTATATTTCCGGTGGAGATTGAATTCCACGTAACCGGGGGCCGCGTTGTTTAAAGAACAAGCCGCAACTCGCAGCCTGCGATATTCCTTCGATCGGGCAGATTCTGCGGCAATTTGCGCGCCCGACAGCAAAATATACCAGAAGATAGTGTACGCAGCGAGGAGATTTCCAAATAGGTACGGCAAAATCTGACGAGAAGTTGCACGAAATTCCTCTGTCTCTCCTAAACCGACAAACTGAAGCTCGTTCCAACCTACGGATAGCAGAGCTGTTAATCGAACCGGTCCCGTGAGCAATAACGCAAAACGCGTCTCGCATTTCGGGTTGAGTTTCATCGCGACAAATCCCCCGATCGATCGTCGGTCGCGCTCGTTGGCTAATAAAACATTTAGGACGAGATGGGATAGATTCCCGCGAAGGACACGAACCGTGTGCACGACGATCGGCCGACGAACTCCGCCAGAGAAATGAATCGATTATGGCGGGAACTTTACGAGGCTCCGTTTACGATCCACGAGATCGATACGCGATCTCTTCGAGGGAGCGATCCTGGATCCGGTGTCTTGGTATTAATAACTCCACCGGCGTGGTGTAATTCCTAAGTGCATCCCGGTTCGAGAACAGTGGAGGCGGTTCCGCGAGGCAAAGTGCTTGCTTTAACGTCGGCCGCGTGATACGCCGATTAGTATGCGCTACGATGCTTCGTTTAAAATGTATCGCGGGATCGGGCGATTAATTATTAATACGCAGTACGTCAATTTGGGAACAGTATCAACGCTGGTCCGCGGAAATGTCAACGGTTTGCCTATTTTATGAGCGCCGCGAACGGTGAATTAGCAACTAGCTACGCGATACTATGCAATCGAATTATGCGTTCCGCCATTCTTGATTCGTCGTTTGTAACGTGCCTGGTGGGCGCATATTTTATTCCGCTGATTTACAATGAATCGCTTTAAAGGGATCCGCGGGAATATGGTATTCGCAATGGCGACCCTTTATGCAATAATAAGAGTTGACATTATTATTGTCGAACGGAGGGGCGTAATGTACCTCCGTAGAGAATTAAACAGAGAGTAACGACGTTTCTGGAAAAACAGAAACATTTTCGATTTTGGCAGGCTTGTGTGTAAAATGTGATCGTATTAGATTGAAGCATATTTCAATCTATCGATGTCCTGAATTTTAATGCGGAATTGTTAAATAGGTAACAGAAATAGATCGCTAAGAGGGAATTACGCTTTAATGGAACCATCTGACCTATTTTTGGGATGCTCGTTGCAAACTATAAATTTTACACGACGATGAACGTGCTAACCTCATCGCTTTAGAGTGCGCGCATATGCACACGCTGCGGAGGGTATGAGCGTTCATTTGCGAAGAGCATCTGCACACAGAGCATAATGTCTAAAGAGGAGCGCCACTGCTTATGAAGATACCGAAATCTTGTAGCCGAACAAATTATAAATTGCGAAGGGCTGAAATCGACGATAAAGTGTGGCTCCTAAAAGTGTAACGTATTCCACCGTTTCAAAGTTGCTGCAGTCTTTTTGAAAATGATAGTTTCTATCTACTATCTACTATCTGCTACTTCATTTCTATCTGCAACTCCAAACGATTCGTCCATGATTCAAATGAAAAAAATTCCACAGACTACCGAACCATAAAATCGTGCCTCCACAGTAACTTCGTTTCTAATTAATACCGTTCAACCCCTATTGTTCCAGGGTGGATGTCCAAAATCGTGATCGTCGATGTCCTGAATCGCAGCAGCCACCCCGAAGAGAATCCACGACGAGCAGGAGGATAGCTGGGATGTCCTCTGTGAGACGAGCAGCCGCGAAAAAGTCGCAGTGCATATAGAAGCGAAAAACGGGATCGACCGGAACATGAGCTAGAAAGAACTTCTCGGAATATCCCGGGCAACGAGACACCATGTGCTCGAGCGTGCGAGCCTGGTGGTGGAGAGGTGCACTTCTCGGCACGATGATGCTGTTATCGTGGACGTCCACGGTGGTGGAGGGATGCCCGAACATGTGCACGTGCAAATGGAAGAGCGGCAAAGAATGGGTTGAGTGCGCGAGCCGGGGCCTGAAAGGTTTGCCCCAGGGCGCCCGGGAGGAGACGCAGGTGTTGGATTTATCGAACAATCATCTGGTCAGCCTGCCGCCGGACTGTTTCCACGCTCTTGGCCTGGTAAATCTGCAGCGATTGTACCTGGGCAGATCGCACATCAGCCGTATAGCAGGCAGGGCGTTCGTTGGCCTGGTGGGGCTGGTCGAGCTGGACCTCTCGGAGAACTTGATCGAGGAGATACCTAGCGAGACCTTCCCATCCTATTCGAATCTGATGAAGCTGCTGCTGAACGGTAATCCCATACGAGAGATCCGTCGAGGAGCGTTCCAGCATCTGGCGCATCTGACCAACCTGGAATTGAGCCAGTGCCGGCTGGAGAATATCGAGCAGGGCGCGTTCGGCGGTCTTCACCTGCTCGAGTGGCTACGGCTCGACGGCAATCGGCTGACACGCGTGCCCGATCTCACGTTACCCCTAGGGGGTAGCCTCAGGGGGCTCACCTTGCACAACAATCCTTGGCTCTGCGACTGCCGTCTGCGGTCAACGCAAGCCTGGCTCAAGGAATCCGCTCCAGCTGCGCCTCAAGAATCGGAGCCTGTCTGCGACGCGCCCCCGAGACTGCGTGGTAAACAGATCAAGACGGTGAAGGTGAACGAGCTGGCTTGCCTGCCGCAGATCGAGCTGCAGGAGAGGGTCGAGACCTACGAAGGGGACAATGTTACTCTCAAGTGCGACGTGTACGCCGTACCCGCTGCCAAACTCTCCTGGTGGTTCAATGGAGAGCCATGCGAACTGCAGACCGAGAACGGCTCCCTGTCCGTGTCTCCTATGAACCTTCCGCGGTGAGTAGCCTTCGTTTAGGTTCGATAAGGAGAGAAGAGTTCGCCCTACGGCAATTATTAAAGTGCAATCGCACCGGTGTCGGCTGTTTGAATTCGAAATACTAAATTAATTAGCGATTTCGCCAATATATTGCTGGTCTCTCAATGGCAGATAAAGATAAATGCATCGAAATATGGTACTCGTGGGAACAGTAATTTCAAATAGCGTGTTGCTCTTAAAATACCGATACCAGCCTCCGTGTAATTAAAGTACAAAGAATATCAAGACCCCAGTTGATATATAATTTGCGTTATATCCGTGTACGGGCGGACCAGAATATTGCAAAGGACCCTTCAACGGCATTATTCGCAACCGAAACGAAGCTTTTGTAATGCACAATTAGTACATATAATTCAACAACTGTGGCAACCCAGAGGGTAGAGTGCTGGGTTCTTAAACTAATCTATCATGAGTTCCAACGCACATATTTCGTCTAATTTAACGTAGATACTACTCCTGCAATAATTGATTAGACTGTTTCGCATTCAAGCGGATGGAATTATCTGTGACAATTAGTTTTCGCTCATTTTGTCCTTGACCCGCGCCTTGATTGTGATTAATCGTGAAAGTATTCTAATGAACAAGTGCGATAGGGTCGCGCTAGTTCGACGCCTGTTAACAACGACCCGGCGATATTCCAAAGCTTTTCCCACGAACAAATTTTTCTGCCGCTACAGCGTATGCCCGATGGCGCCGCGCGCAAATGACTTTCGGCCTACTGTTAACAAAACCTGTGCCGCGTTAATAATCGTGTAGCGTGGTTGCATTTCATCTATTTTTAAATGCGCGCGTTTAACCGAGCTTGCCATAAATTAACCGTGCGTCGCGTGACTTCGTGAAAGGCTCAAGACATTTAAAGCCACGGTGAACGAAGTCGCTGAAAAGAATAAAAACTCCGTTGTTTATAGCGCCGCGTCGCTGCAACGAAAGCGAGCAAAGGTACTATTAAGGGAAACACGAGTTTCATTTCAAATTCTACGCGCTGGCTTCCAATTGAAATTCAGAGACGGCGGCAAGTAAACTTCGGAGAATGGCAGGGTGCTAGTTTATACGTTGAAAGTATACACAAAATCTACAGCGTTTCGCAATCTGTTCCAGGTACGTCTACAGACAACGCGGTGGCACCAACATGAGCAGCACCCTATTCCTCTACTCCGTGGAATCCACGAACGAGGGCACGTACACGTGCATAGCGGAGAACGGGGCAGGCTCGGCGGAAGCGAACCTGTCCCTGCGGGTGCTGTTTCAGGAGAAGATAACAGTGGAACCTCCGAACGACCATTCGAGATCGGGATACGTGGTGGCAATAGCCGCGGGAGCCCTGGTAGGAACCCTGTTCGCCATAGGTTCCCTAGTCGGCAGTATCGTGTTCTGTGTGCGGAAACGACGCCGTGACCGGAAGAGAAACTCCAAGGCCCTGGTTTCACAGAATAAATCCGTGATGCCCATTACCAAGGACACCACGACCAGCCTGCCCTGCAGAAAAGGTAACGGGAGTGTGATCGGCCTGGAACACCAGCAAATGGTTTCGTACACCCAGAGAGAGATGAGCAGAGCCGCGACACTCGAGCGTAGAGAGCACAGGAACCTGGAGGAGCCGTACTGTAGTCCGGTGTCAAAGTATCTTACAGAGCCGGATCTGATAAACGAGGTCCCCGAGACTACGGACGTGGGCTACGGTCACCTGTACCGACACCAGCCAGGCGAAAGACAGATCTTGGAATACGATTCCGGATATCCGCTGCAACCCGATCTGCGTACATCGAATATACCCCAACTGAGCTATCTGGATCAGGACGGTTATCCTCTAAACTTTGGCCTCCCTAAGTTACCTTTCAGCACCGCGAGCACTCTACCTCGTCTCAGGCACAGGATGCCAATGGAAGGATCGGCGGTCGCTCCACCTGCTAGGTACTCCAGGGAAGCAGAGTTTCTCGCCAGGTCGCCAGGTTACGACCCAGTTCTGTCTAGAACCGACACCAGGTACACCGCCGAGGGATACCCCTACCCTGCCGAGCAGCCGCAGACTCTTCAGTCTCTTCAGCCGCTTCAGGCGCTCCACTCTCTTCAACCTCTTCAGCCTCTTCAAGCGATGCAATCGTTGCAACCGCTGCAACCACTGCAACCACTGCAGTCGCTGCAATCGCTGCAGTCGCTGCAACCGCTGCAACCGGTCGAGCAACCGCTTCAACATCAGCTACCGATGTCTCCGGTTTCGCCGATCGCAGTGTTCCCCGACGTGCCGTTCATTCCCTCTCCCCCAGCTGCTTACAGGGGCGAAACGACACCCCTTTCGCCAAGATCGCTGTTGAGCAAAACAGCCCGCGAGGCTGCTGCGGCAGCTGCTGCTCGAGCGGCGGACCATCAACCTCCTCATCATCCGGAGAGTCCTGACGAAGGCTACGTTGGCGACGCGATGGACGTCTAAGATTTCCATCGTCAGGATCGAGGGAGTTCTGCCCTACGATTTTAAACGGTGCGTGAAAATTCGACTCTAGAGTCTGTCCTCGGGAAATCGTGCCGGGTCGTTCTATATCTCGAGAGAGAAGAAGATCATTGATCCTGCACGCGCAAACTAGGAAGCAGTCGACTGGTACGTTCGGACTGAATTAATCGAAGGAAGACAAGGCTCAGACACGACCGACAGAACAGGACCTAGGAGCCGAGCGACGACGTCCTTCGTCGTTTCGAGGAGTAGACATCGGACGTCGGTGCAGCCAAGGGCTGCTTGTGCAGGGACAAAAGGAGTCGTAGCGACGGAGGCGTGATAGATTAATCAGCTTCGAGGATTCCCGTACGTTCTGAACCACGTGTCCACGGGTCATAATTTCTTGTCAGATCCAGGTCTTCTGGATCCCACGATAGGACGACGAACAGCCTCTCCAATCGAGACGTCTTCCTCGTGGATGGGCAATGGACAGAGACAATAGATGAGGATCACATTCGTGACGCCGCCCGACGATGCAATATCGAAAACTGCAGAGATACAAATTTGATTAATTTGTGCAATCTATTTTTGGCATTCTCGATGCACGTTCGAACCCACCTGCGGCAACGAATTTTCCAATGCTTCCGGGACGCCGTCTCAGCATCGCTGGTCCAAACCCCTACGGCTCTCCGCCGCCTACAGTTTGCAATGGAATTTCCGGGAACGAGGAATACGTGAACGTTGCGCCAGCCGGAGGAATCGAATTTTCGGAGAGCTTACGGAAGCCGGCGAACGCAAACAACCGACCGCGAGCGCAACCGGAATTCGGAAAAAGGTCCAAGTCGCGCCCCGATCGATGCTGATCTGTCCCCGGGCCGAAGAACGTGACCTTTGCGTCGTATTAACGCGATCTATCACTCCGGTTCCGGCTGCGAATTTGGAAACATTCCCGGGACTAACAGCAGCATCGCCTGTTCGGCGTTTAACAATGCTCAACTTTGTCGAAGTTACATGTTTAATAGAAGTGGTTCTCGGGGAAATATTTGAACGGACGAGTGTACATAGAGATTCCCGTGGTTGAGTGTGCGTGTGTGTCGAAGTGTAAGAAATAGAAAAGGGATTACATGAGTGTGCGAGTAAAATACGACGCAGTTAAAGATGTCAGGACGTTCTACAGAGACGTAAACAGAGACAAGTTCATCGCGTTGCGGTATATAAATACTTACGTGTTCCGTCGCGGACGGTACCAATAAAATTAAGCAATGAAAACGAACAAAATATAGACTCGTTTCCGGCGATCAAAAGCGAGCGGTAATAATAGGAGTGTAAAGTAAAGGGGGAGCCTAGTGAAAACAAAAAAAAAAGGTGGAGAGAAAGGGAAGAAAGATAAAGCAACCCCGTTTACGAGCCTGTAGAAGGCTCGTTCGATATCTGCTCAAGTTCATACGCATTCCCATTACCCCCCCGCCCCCACTTCCAGGCATCCCAGTGGTTTCCTTGATCACTTACTTTTTAAGCTAACCAATTATACCGTTATTAAAGTTTACTGCTCGTCGATTCCGGGAGAAACGGACACTGTATCGCGTCTGGAAAGTTCCGACGGAAGGTTGTAGCAATTCTACCGTAGTGATAATAACGTTAACTCGGTGTTTAAGACTGGCAAACTGTGCGAGATTACGAGCCAGCATGGGCGCTACCTAGCCCGATGTACAGAACCGTTGAATATACATGTATATGTATAAATTCATGCATCAACTATCACAGAACACACGAACGAATAGAGATACACAGACACGAAAGTTCGCAAGAATGTTACGCGCACATTATATATGTATAAAAACCGACACACACACGCGTGGATGCATGTAAGTAAACGGAAGCGAGGGCCGATCGATACACTTGGACACGATAAAAGTAGATATTTTTTAGGGGTGTCTTTGAGATCAGGACGCAGTTTATAAACCGCTGCTCTCCTCGTTCTGCGATCCATTCTCGAGAGGGAGTAGAATTGAATATTAAAATAAACGTTCGAGTTTCCGTAATAACATGCGAGAATTAAAATGAAAATTCTCGCGTCTCGCGAAATTCACCAAACTCAACATCTATCGATCACAGTGACGAATTCATTTAGGTGTTTAAGATTAACAAGTAACTCAGCGTCTCAATATCGAATCACTGCATTGCTGCATGGAAGTCTGCGGTTCAGTGGAATATGCCGCAAGTGGCCAGACAGTGGATATCTCAAGCGAGTGTCAGCCGATCGTCGGGCAAGATCGTGGACGTAGTTGCTCTTCTTTACACGTTCCCAGAAATCAGCCGATTTGCAGAGAGAACCGTGTATGTCTTACGGTCTGCTGAGAATAGAAGCCCGGCTATGTCTATTAGAAGTTTCTGATGCATAGCAGCGCGAGATTCGAACCATACGTGCATTGAACAGACGTAATTCGGGCAACTCGAATCCGCATCCTTCCGAATTGCGAACGGCAAATCGTGTGGTCCGTTCGATGTTTCGTTTCAAGTATCACTCATTCGACACAACTCGCAACGAAGATAACGCGGATGCATGGAAGTTCGTACCTGTTCCGCTCGAGTTTTGCCCGATACCTGAATAGTTTTGGGGGGGTCTGTCGAGATGGAGATTTAGCGATTGCTGCTGACATGTATTCGTATTGAACGGGAATCTACACACTCCTGTTCTGGTATTTACATGCAAACATGTTCCGTGTTTTCTAGTTGAGTCGATGTATTGCGATAAGAATGCACAAGCTACGAGAATTTGTTATCTTAAATAATTTTTTCACATTTTACGAACGTGTCAATATTCACGTTGGGACAAAAATCGCCACCTCGATCTCGTCGATATACAAAGGTCAGTCCACTATCGAAGCACCTTTGAACGATTGAACGATAAACGAAATCGCGATTCATCCTCTTCTGCCGGCCCGCGAGGACCTCGGTGTCCATTACATCCCACTCATCGACGCGACGAGCAATCGAAAACAGAGCTAGGGATAGAGACAACATCGATGAAAATTTTGAAAGTGTGTTTCGCAGCAGTAACTCAAACGTATAATCTGCGCGGTGCATTCGTACGCGGTGCACGTAGGCCCGCAATAAAATTTTCAGGGAAAAAATCGTTGCTGTCCAGCCACGAGCGCACCGTAACTCACCCCGGCGGATGCTGTTTTTGAGTTACGACGCGGTCCAGATTATTTGGCGCACCTCGTGCTGAATTAGTTTTACGATCTTCCTAGGGCCACGTCTCCTTCACCTGTCGCGTGGATATCGAAAACGTATCTCTTCCTTTGTTTTCTGTGTTCTCGTCATTTCGCATTTTTCTCCTTTTCTCAATTGTGCCGCACCCGCCCACCGGAATGTCGGGAACGTTCAAGGGGTCTCTTATCACGGATTCCATTGATTTTTACGCTTCGACGTTACGCGCGATTAAATTGTCGCGCGTTGCTCGGTTTAATCTGACGCGATCATCTCGCTGAACATCGCGTTCTTGGAATTCCTCCCGCGATTTAATTGCTCTCGCCGAGCCCTCCATTGCGTAATCTCGCCCAGTATTGCACGATCAATTTTTCTGCGCGACGTACACGATTGTAGTAATGCCCGAATAAAAAAAAATTCCTCGTTGTTCTAGAGCTCGACGCGCGTCTATGCGAAGTGGAATTTTACATATTTGTCCTCCGTATGTACAGTTCGCCAGTTTTTCGTTGGTCCCTCCGTTCTTCCAATTTTGTCTACACCTAACAAACGGGATATAGAGTAAATACTGCAAACGTCAACATTCTATTCGCGTTGCACCTTTCCCCTATTCAAATAAGCTTCAGCCTACGAGCGTTTAAAGTTAACCCGACGTCGGACGTTTTTATAGAACCTGTCGAGCCAACCCTTCGCCGAGAAAACATTTAAGCTTCGCGTGTGCTCGCGGAAGAACATGACAGAGATAGACCTTTTTTCGCAACTTAATTCTGAACGTTTCGCAAGCAACAACAGGTGGCTGGTTGCCACTGGAATTCATTCTATCTACGGTCACGAAGGTTGTTCGCGTCCTAAGGGACATCGGTAAGTTCCAGTACAGTTTGGAGACGCGTGGCGAGCTTAAACGAATCGAACGAGACAGAAAGGTGGAAGACAGTGAAAACCGAATCGGCCAGCACGAGAACGTGCTCGACGGGGATACTTCGACCTCTGGTGTCCCGCGAATCCCCGCAGAATTGAGCGACGAGCCACCGATTGGGGCGGGCGTGCCACGAAATCGCAGTCGTCGATTCAACCTTTCTTTCCGATTATCGACTGACATCCAGCCGCGGGAAATGCTACGACAGGCACGGTTGCACGCTGCACGGGTTTGCTGTGTCGGGGGCACAACGGGGATCATCACTGTTTGCAGAACAACGCTGGTAGCTCGCGTGACAGAAATCGAAGCACGAATTGTAAGCGGCGGCGTCTCGTCCCCTGAAACACCGATTGTCGTCCGGACAAGCGGCGACTATTTCATGGATTCGTGATCCCCTTTTTTCTTTCGACTTTTTTCGTCCCTTTTTGCCCGTCATCTTTGATACGTTTTCCCGTACGCGTGCTATTTTTTTTTATACGCAACACATGTACACAGGGTTGTTTCCCATTGATCCTTTGACGAAATTGTGACCGGTGTCTGTGGGCATGTCCACGGGGCTTTTGTACGGATTTTCGAGGACTCAGTCATAGAGGGTTTCTTTCAACAAAACTTCTAATGAAATTTGTTGCCGGATTTACGGCAAGGCTTGCGGTGTAGTTACACGAAGGGATATATAGGGTTTCAGCTCAACTAGAATCTGAAATGTTTTCCTTCTAGCGAAATTTACAATGTCGGGGTGCAATGGAAGCCGCAGAACTGGCTTGTAATGAAACCTACATCCTCTTGAAATTGGACCGGCAGCGGCATCCTTCAGGGAGGCCTACGGTATTACTCTATGATACAAGCCCGCGCCATTTGGGTCTTATGACACCGTTTTGTCCTATTACATGGAACAGACTTGGAATTCCAAATTAACCTGAAGTCTGCCTCCCACTATCACAATTGTATCGCCTTAATTCTCCAATTACATCGAAGCTAGCATTTCCTGTACCTGAATTCTACGGGAAACACGATTTCCATTAAAACATCCGCCTTACGGTTTCTCATTAATATCCCGTCTCTGGAATGCCGCGCTCGACGCGTTTGTGTATTAACGAGGCTCCATGATTATCGCGACGCGTAACGAGCGTTGACACAAGCGTGTTTCACACATTACTGCACGAGATAAATAATTAATTGTCGCGATTCGACGATTCATTATTTTTAACAATACCCACCTGGCGGCCCCGCGGTCCGAAGTTTAACGCGCGGCACAAAGGGCCACGCTGGCAGACCGGTCAAATATTTCCGCGCGGTCGTTCGCCGACGATTAACGACGGGTTATGAGCGCCGCAACGGACCGTGATAATTATTAGCCAGTATAAACGATGGTTATTGGCGCGAGACGATTTAATTATTTTACGCTAATGCGGTTCGCTGTTTCGGCAACGTGACCGAGCTGTCGCTATTGTTCAGGTCGTCCCTTTTGTTCCCTTTGGTTTTTTCGTTCCCCGATGAGGCGCGTCGGATCGTCGTTAATTCTTCTAAACAAGCCTCGTGAAAGGGGAGTGCAACCGCGAAAAATTCCCCGTTAAAATTGTATCTTCGCGAGGCCGCGCTACTTCGACGGACGCCCCGCGATATCCGGGGAATGCTGGCACCGCGAAATCGACTCGCACGGTCGAAAATCGAGATTAAAGGCGCGGCCGGACGGGATTCTCCCATCGGCTTTTTGGCATCTGCATTTGGTCACGCGTTGAATTATTAAGCGGTGCTTGCCGCCATGGCGACGAAACCGGCCGCGCTCTCTCGCTTCCGCAAAATCGATCCCAGCCGCGAATTTTCTTCGCGAGCCTCCAATTCTCGTCACAGCTTGTCGCCTCGGCGTTCGTTGGTGTCGCGCGGAAATTCGTTTCAGCCATTCCGGAAACGACATTTGATCAGCTTCACCGCGGGCTCGGACACAATCTCGAGGCTGGATCGTCGTTGGAAAAATATCGCCCCAGTAACCTCGCGAAAAATCCCGCCCGACTTTCCGCCAGCTCGCGTTCATCCAGTTAACCGAGTTCTTCCAATTTCCTCCAGTCTTGTAGAGTATTTGCTACTTGGGTTAGTATTCAGCTGTTCCTCTCTGCGCGAACGACATGCACGATTCCACTGGAAGGAAAATAATACACTCTGACACTGATTGCAACTTCTATGAAAGACACGGCTCGTCCAGAAATAACATCGCACACATTTGCATTTAATCCCGATTTGCCCGTTTAAGTGAAATAATATAAGCAGCGAACTGGGAGATATGTATTCTCGAAGGCACCAACAATTTTACCTCGTCCCGTACGAAAAGAAATCGTCCGATCGGAGCGAAGCCGAGAATTCTCGAGCTACGTCTGGCGTGGCAGAATGAATATATGTATGAAATACAAGTGGACGGCTGTTTGTCGATCGATCGATCGCGAGGAGCGGGAATTTATATCGAAATTTCCGCGAAGGAAATCGACGAACGATGTTGCCATGACGGGAAGTCTCGCGATCACACCAGAGAACGCAATCTTCCACGACCCGAGCTCGGCACTGAAACTTCCCTCGACGATTATTGCCGCGAAATATGGTTGCGATGCGGCGATACTTTGTTCGTTCAAAAGAGCGACGCCAAATCGTCGCTTCTTAGACGCATCGTTTTGCTATCCGTGATCGACGATAGTTCTCCCTGCCTTCGATTCAAATCTTGAACGATAGTTGCACGCTTTTCAGTTTCCGAGAAGTAGTTTCTTCAAACAACAGACGCTACTTGCACCACGTATGTACTTTCTGGCGATCGGGAAGTACGAAAGTATCGTCCGACCCGGTGAAACTCGGTCAGCGCCTTTTCTCTAACGCGACGTATTATTACGGTTGTCAGAGCAGAGGCGGGACTGAACTTCAACCGAGACCTAGGATGTTCAGAGAAACGGGTGATCCGTCGAGAGTAAGACGACGGGAGAGTGTTAAGGGTGGAAAAAAGGATTTCGACGAGACCGTGACGGCGATGTCGTCAATTTTGTGACAGGATCTTCTCTTGCTTCATAATCGGGGGGAAGGGAAAGAAGGGCGCAGAACGTCGGAGAGGGTAGGGTAAAGGGGTAGGAAAAAAGGGAATAAGAGAAAACGAGAGAATAACGGGCGAAAAGAATCGAGGGCAAACGTATCGATCTCGTTCGACCCTCCCTTCGACCGTAAAACTCTTCGCGAAGAGAGTTACGGTTTGCGCAACTACACAGCTGCACAACTATATCATTTTGTGCACACCTACACACATCGCCATTCACACGTTCACGCTCACTTTCGTGAAGCCACCTACATATACATATATATGCATATGTATGTACATATATATATGCGTGTATATATATACATACATGTATATATCTAAATAAATATAAATAAATATAAATATGAATATAAATATATAAATATACATGTAATACGTACACACGCTCATGTACACACGATGTTCCGAACGATTGAGCAATACGATTTGTATTACCGTGTATAACGTAATGTATTCGATTCTGCACATGTCGTACGTACTTTGGATGTAGCGAGGGATTTTTCACGACTGATATGAGATTAAAGAATAAAAATAGCTTTTGTATTAACCGTCTTTTTTTCACGATCCCCATTCCCCTCCAGTTTCAGCCGTATTTTTATGCGAACAGAGGCTTGTCTGAACTTGGTTCGCGACCTTCGGAATATTACCTTGAAGCAGACCGTCGTGATTCGATCCGTATCGATAGAACAGTTTGTACAAAGTTGATCTTCATCGAAGAGGAGTGCATATATGCGCACGAGACTGAAGAGGATTCACGGTATCAGCGATCAGGGACGGGTAGGTTCGCAGGAAACACATCCTTTCGGAAAAGTTATTCCATGGATTTGTTTCGTCCCTGCTTTTGACATACGATTGTCAAGATCGTATCGCAACGTAGAAGGAACCTGCAGACATTTGGAAAATCGCTCGAAGATTCGAGAAACTAACGACCAATTCGGTATATCTCGTACTTGCTACCGAGCGTTCCAGTTATTGTCGGGTACTTTCAACGAGAGTTCGATACAGTTAAAAGAATCTTTAAACGTGCACGTTATATCCTCCCCGAATGCACTGGCTCGAGGGAACGTTGGAGTTTCGTTCGTCGTTGCTTTCCTAATCTTTCGTTGAATTTCCGGAGAATTTATAACAGAACGTATTCTTCTAATTGTTCTTCGTAAATAAACAAAGCAGCATTGTATTTTAATTTTTTTAGCTCGCGGCGAAACGTTAGTGGACTGTCTTATGTTTCCCGCTTTAATTGGACTCACTGTCAAAGTGTATTTGCGCCGGATAGAATTTCCACGGTGAGTATTCGAATTAGAACTCGAGCAACTGTGTCCTTTAGTGCGCGAGAGGATTAAACATAGCCGGAAGAGGCGTTTATGATAATGCCTGAAATTCATTATGTAAATACCGGCCAGTCGCCGTTTAAACGACGGAATCCTTGGTAACGGTGGCACGTTATTCGTTCTGTTCCGTAATATTTTCATACAAAACACGGGGGACGTTTTTAGCCGGTGTTCGTTTGCGCGGTTTCAAAGCAGAGTTAAACGCAACTGGAAGCACGTGGAACAGGTGTGAAACAATACAAGTTAGACTGCAGGGCAGGAAGTGCAGACACAAATTAACGAGTGACTCTGGAAATTCTAAAAACACTCATGCTTTTGTTGCTATTTATCCACCTTTTTTTTGTTTAACTATTTCATGGGATAATGGAAGTTAATTACCAAAGCGTTGCAATAGTGTGTGTCTTTCGTTCAAGGTTTCCTCCATGTAATTCTTTCTCGATAAAAACTACAGTGCAGCTACGCGATGGTTTCTCCTTTTTCACCACTCCTGGCCACGGGGTAACAGCACAAAGGTTGCCTCGGTGTTTTTTCCCCTTTGCAGGCAGGCAACAAAAACACGTTAGTAATACCCGACTAGTTGTTCTTGTAATTCGACGATTAGCATCTCGTTGAGCGCTAGACGGGGCGAGTTTAAGGCCACTTTGTATTCAGCCGTCGACTCCCATCTTTTTATTCAATTACGCTGCTCGGTTGCTCGAAACGCATCGGTCGGACCTTGCGAACAGGTAGAAACGCTTGTCATCCGACGCGCGATTCCGTCCGACACGAGCTTCCAATAAAATACGAGCCCGATCGATCTGTAATAGCAGTGTAATAGTTCGTTGGTTCGACGATTGCCCAAAATACTCGTGGCCAAGAACTTTTCAACTTTGCCCGACTAGGAAAACGATGGAACGATGCGCTAGTTTACATTGAACATCGTTTCGAGAAGGAGGAAACTATTCCAGCCCAGCTCCGGGGAACCAGAGACACACAGGTTTGCTCTCGATCCGTTGCGCGGCGACTTGAAGAGCCACGCGCTGCTCGCCGGCAATGCACCGTGAAAATAATTGGCCCGTTTCTTACCTGTGCGCGCCCGAGACGAGCCGACATCTATTCGAACGGCGCTGCAGAAAATTTTACAGCCGAACGGCTGCCTCTCTCAGACCGATGACCGATAAAAGTGTGCAAAAAAAGTTCAACTATACAGCCCGGGAATCCTCCTGCATGTTCCCGCGGCGATCTGACGTTCATTCCCCGATGGTGGAACAATCGGAGGAAAGTAGCTCGCCTGGCAACTGGAAAATCTTTCGGAAGGGACGAAGGTGATAATTTTGAAACAGTGCAGCGGCACCGGGGCTCCCCTTGAACTTTCATTTTTCGGCAGACACTACGCGAGGGATGAGCGGAGTCCATTGACTCCTGATCAAGCTGACCTCATTGCTGGGAAAAACGCTGAAGCGATTTCCCAATACATAGTGTATGTATAGTATATGCTGAGGCCTTTGGCATGGGTGGGTTGCAGTCGTGGAAAATTAATTGCCGTTTTTCAATTTAATTATCGGGGATATTTTCGTGAAAAGTTGACCGTCGTGTAAATTATCGCGTACTGTGTAATTCGAGCACGCGTACTATTCTATATTTTTGCAGTTATTCTTCGGAATATTTGTGCATCCATGTGAATGTAATAAAAGCGTTGCGCACTATTATCATTATTATCATATGGTCACAGCGGAAAATAAAACGATTCTGCCGGCGCGCCAGCCTTCTACGAGGGTCGGCTGAAGCTAAATGCTGCGTGAAATTAAATAGTACACCAGAAAATTTATTCGACGCGTCCACGGAATGTCTATAATCGCCGATGGAAATAAACTAAATAAAGAGTATTAAGTAAACGGTCGAATGAAAATTAACGAGAGACGCGCTCGGGAGGAGTTAAATCGTCCCGCATTGTAAATCATTGGCGCGAATACCGATGATATAAATAAAAAGGCACTTTCCACAGTAATATTTTGCATATAATTCTGCGCACTGGGTTGTTCCAGTTTGCACAACATGGGAAAATAAATTTCCAAACGGACGATAATTAATTTCTTGCCACTGATACTGCGAATCGCAGTTAACCGTTATGAGATAAATTTCCAATCATTATTCAAAGCTAATCCTTGTGCCGACGTTTTCACAACGAGACGGGAAACATCGCATCGTGCAAGAAATTCAACTGTTTTCAACGCAAGAAATTCAACGCACGGTGCACGGCGTAAATCGGAGCGTCAAGGCGGATTCGAAAATCGCAATTTAATTTCCTGCTGCTGGATGTTCCTGGAACGGTTACCACGCATGGTGGACTGAACAGTATCATCGATATTATTCGAGCAATATTCCCCAACAGCGGGAAAGAATAGTATTCCACGTTGAAATACATATATACAAGTGGAAATTTCCAACGAAAGTTTAGGTAATTGTTTTTTTAGTAAAATCGCCGACGTCCAGTATCGACGCGTTATTTCTTGTTACGCGGGGGCAAGGTAGATTTGTCGACGAGCAAACTCCAGGACGATGAAAAAAATCGCCACGTGTCGTATGGACGCATTCGGTTTTCTGCCGATTTTCATGAACGTTTACTACCCTCAATCGCGGCACAAGGGTAAAGGAAGGCGCTTCTCGCATTAAGCTCCGTGGTAGCAAAAAATAGTAGCTCTAAAAAATATGTCCATGTCCTTTTCATTTATATGAATAAATCCTCGAAATATCGTCCCCGATTCTCTTCAGAATTCATGGAACCCAAATTAACGTCCATAGAATTTCGCTTTAACTAGCCGGCTAATTTTTCGCCAGTCTACGTCCCCAAGTGCCATCGCAGCCCGGATCCAATTCGCAGTCGTTGCCTGCTTGGCTTGATGCTCACCGGGGGCATTTTTCTCTGATTCCCGGCGACTCGATTAAGAGCGCCTCTAGAAAAGTTGATAACGACGAGACAAACCGCGGCGAAGGGTCACGACGTGGAAGAGAGATTCCACGGACTCGATTCGGCGAGAACAATAACTTTGTGGCGCAGTTGTTTTCCTGGATCGTTCTACCCCGATCCACCGCCAGCCCTCTGCTCCCGATACGCGGTAAAAATAATTCGAGAATTTTTGGTCGTTACGCGGATGATTCAACGAGCAAACTTCGGAACGGAAATGCCGTATTCAAGGAATCTTTTTATTCGCTTCCCTCCGTACCCGGTCACCGAGATATCATCCAAGAGTTTCCCACCAAGCGACTCCTCCACCCTTTCTATTTCCCCTTCTCGTGCCCCGGTCTCGTTGCCGCCACTTCTTCCAGCGCAGCCTCTTTCTCATTTTCCAAGTCGGTTTCTTCCCTTACCTCGTTCGACTATTCTTCCTTTTCTTTCGTCCCGCAGCGATCCACTCTCGGCATTGTCCTTTTCATACACTCGATGCTTGATTCGTACCGAATTTTACGAGTCGGCACGGCGTACCTTCGATCGTAAAGAAACTTTTTGGATCGAGCTGCTATCCTTATCGCCGTCGGTCCGGCTCGAGCCTTCGGGGATGATTCCCCCTTTTCCCTGGCCACAACTTTCTCCGACTCCCCCTTATCGGCCATTCCCTATCGCTATTTCGACCAACGATATCGACTCCATTTTCATTTCTTCCGTCTACGCCGTTTTTCTCCCTCGTCCAGGCGCAATCGCCGGGTTCTTCGAACGTACTTTATCGGTCTTTAATTGCCCATTATTATCGACCTTAACTTCCTAAACTATATCTATTTCTGCTACCTGTTCTTTGCAGCGCTGCTGTTACTATTTGTATCGGCCTCGATGCGAACGTCGAGCAGGAAAGTGCGAACGAATTTGCTTCTTCCCTTCTGTACTAATCTTTTCATCCCTCCAATCCTGATACATCTACGACCTCCATCCAAATTGTTTCCACACGATCGTCTGGATCTTTATCGTTCCGCCCATTTTGGCGACAAACGATGAACATTAGTATACGTTTCTTGGACCCGTTAGATCCGACTCTATTCTATTTGCCAAAAATGTGCTCGCCCTTCTGTCTTGCATCCCGGGAAAGATCAACAGCAATTAGACAAAGGAGCCCTAATTTTGATTCGATCTAATTGCAAGCTGCAGAGCGGATAATAATTTGATTGATTGTGTCGATTGGCAAATACATGCAAAGTATTCGCGAAGGTTGACTCCGTGTGCTAGTACGTTTTAGATAAAAAAAATCTGCTAGCTTGGTAGAAAATTGGTTTAATATTCAAAATATCGCGCTGCACCGACCAGAGTGAAAATATAAAAATTCCATGATATTTTAGCAACTTTCAAATTCGTAATAGAGCACTGCATGTTTTACAGGAAATAAAGGGATCTGCCACACTATTTACGCTTCAGGATTTCACATACGCGTTTCTATTAAATTGGTTTCTCATACGCTGCTCTCTGCGCGCCTCTAACTCCTCGCATTCCAGCCGTTGGCGACTCCAATATTTTCTGGCGCTCGTTCAACATCGCGAAACTCCGCGTTATCAATAGAATCCAAGTGATATCTCTGGCACAGCCAAGGGTCTTTGTTCTCCGCGTGTAGCGAGCCATTGTGAAAAATACTTCAGTGCCATGGAAAGTATGTAACACGTATCTCCTCGTGCCTCGGAATAAACAGTTCGACAACTTCGCAATTTACAAGTCGTTTCGAAGTCGCCGAATTCCAAGGTAATCTCTACGGAACTCTAGAGCATCGAGCCAACATTCGACCACCGCCAACGTTGACGTATGCAGAGCGATATCGAGAAAAGTACCTCACGCGGAGAAAGTTCGATGCGACAAGGATGTAACGCTGGCAGACTCTGAGTCTAGAGGATATTGTGTTAAATGTTGTGTGCTAACGAATTCCTCGGACAATCGTCCGCAAAGTTTGTTGGAAATGGAATGTATCACAAACATAATTATTTTTGTTTCATACCAATTCAACAAGGGTGGGGGGTCTGCCACATTTTTAGAAACTCGCGTTACACGGGAGTCTGCTGTATATTTATCGATTAATCTCGAGCCAGTAGGCTTCAAAAACACTCTATGAAACCGGTATCAAATTCATTCGAAAGAACGGTTCATCAACGTGTTCTAATCACCCCGACCTCTTTTCCCAACTGAAAGCTGGCCGAACGAGCAAAGGATTCCCTTGAAACGCGCTTCCTCTCCGCGATTAATCCCGTCTTGCCGACGGTTTGCCGCGTTGAACGCGAAACGGACGTGGCCTGGCAAACGTAACGGAGCTCGAGTACCACGCGGCTTTTGACTCGCGGACCGTGCGTCCGTTCAAAGCGGAATCGCGTATCGAATCCCAGCAAGAGGCGGGCTGCTCTTTAACGGTGGCCGTGTTTGTCTATCGGCCGTGGGCGGCGAAGAAGCCGCAGTTTCGAGCCAATTTTTCCCTTCTTCGGGGTTATTTGTCGTGGACGCGACAGCGTGTGCGCGTTATCGAACGATTCGAGGACAGAAGGTGGCCCGCGATCAAAGAAGAACAGTTATTTATTGCGGGCGAAACTTGAGCCCTGGAAAAATGTAAAGGAAACGAATTCTCATTGACTTCGTGATGCCCGGGGCACCTGAATCCGCTCCAAGCCCGATAAAACATGGCCGCCCGTGTGTTACTCGACAAACATCGACTGGAAGGAAACCGGATAAAGAAGGAAACGCGATTCGACGCGCTCGTCCAAGCTCCCAGCACTTTCTTAAATTAGTTACAACGCGGGCCAGGTTCATCCTCTTTCTTTATTACGAAAACCCTTTCCGCTCGAGATCGCTCTGCTACCAGAAACACATCCACTATCGAGACTCTGACTTCGAACGGACTTCTGACATCATCGCTGTGCTGGATCTCTCCTAAATTCAACCTGCGGATACTCTGCACACCTTACGGAGTAGCCCCAGAGATTAGTTCGTCCGTGCGACGTACGTCACTGTGGTTAAAGGTTTCACGGTGAAGACAATTATTATAGATCTCAGGAAGCTTGAAATTTCTTCGTTTGCCATTGCTTCGTGCCTCGACAGTCGAGGAAATTTCGCGATGCAATTTCTTTTAGTACCGTGCAGCGGCGAATAGCTAACAATTGTCCAGATGCAAAAACACATTGCGAAGTACCTGTGTAGTTTACTTACCGTGATCGTATTCGCGCGTAGATTGGACTTGCATCCGGCTAGAGTTCAGGAGCGCAATAAATTCCGATTTATAATTGAAAAAGTGGCCGCGCAGTAGACACGGAGCATCGCGCAAAAAGGAAACAGCAGTTCCGAATAGGAAGCGTATCCGGTGCGCCAACTTGCGAGCGGAGGACCGGTCCGGAAATTCAAAAAGTTACGGAACTTTGTGAAAATGTATAAGCCGTGTTTCCAGTGGGCGAGGTTTAATTTACTCCCGCGTCAAATGAACATTTTCCACCAGCTACTTAATCTACCAGCTTAAACTTAAGGCATTTATTCATTCGTTACTTCATTGTATTTTTATATTCTGTTTTCGCGAACGAAAACACACCCCAGGCATCGTGTACCTGAAAATTAAAGATCAATGACAACCCTCCTTCGGCAGTTACAACGACCCCTCGGTAGATAGATGTTAACTGTGGCCAGAGAAGGCATGCAGCTCACGATCGTCTGACCCGTGTAATTAGAAAATAAGGTGGTGGATATTGCGGCCAACGTAGGGAAGGCTTCCTAAGAGGGAGCAAAGACTGTGGGGCGGGTTGTCGCGATGAATCCGAGCTGGGGTGAAAATTACGAGTTAATAACTGCCTCCGTGATTGACCGTTTACACTGGAAGTACCAATTTGCCAGGCTTCTTACGTGCAGCGGGTACGCCACTGTGGCGGGCCGACTTCAATTGATCCACTTCCGCCAGCGTAATCTGCCGCCGAATTTCTATCGTCGGATCGTCAGATCATGAAGATTAAAATCTGATCAATCGGATGTGTCGTCCAGTGTGTTGTCTTCGAGGGAATTGGAAGAGCTTTCCTTTAATCGAAATTGCGATAATATCTGGGGAATATTCAATTCGTTGGCTTCGCAGTAATTTATGCTGGAATTGCGAGTACGGCCTCTGTGCAAGAAGCGCGGTCTAAATATCTTGGGTAATACACTCGCTTCGACTGTTGGCTTCCGCGAGGAATTTGCAATTCTATGTATAGCGTTACAATATTTTCCATAACGATGCCGGGCTCGAGCAGTGCGCCGGTAACCATGCGTGAAATATTCCTCCTCTTTAATTTATGAATTACCAAGCAGCAAAGTTATTATTGGTCGAAGTCGACGCGCTACTCCATTGAAGCTGGAGTGCAACGATTTGCTGCAAAAATATTTCCCCAAACCGCATATTGTTTTAGGGAACACGGTGACTGAAATAATGCGAACGGGTATTCATTAAAATTCTATGTGCGAGTTGATCCCTATCCAGGTCAGGCATTTCGGCCCGTTTGTCCGCGCAAGAAATAATAATTTGCTAGTGATTTAGCGTCGGTGCACACGTTATTACGATTCGCGTCTGCACGGACCGTTAAATAAATCTCTCGCGACGTCGCGTCGGGTCATCGGCGTCGTCGTCGATCTACTAACGAAGCCCATTCATAAAAACGGTCGCACGTGAAGTACGACCATGGGAAAACTACATTTAATTACGAAACTTTTCGATGTTCACGTTCCCCACGTTCTGTCGTGGTGACCCCACTTCGAACCACAGTTCAGCGCCACCATTGAAACGGTTCAACGCCAGCTTTCCAGATTTTTTTTCATGCTGCCTAGCTTTCCCTCTCTCTCTGTCTGTATTTTCATCCCCATTCTCTACGATCAGGTTACTCACTGCTTTAGTACGTCAGTTCAAACACAATTTTATTCGCTCCCAAGCAATGCATGGAAATAGTGTTCAACAGTCCACGAGATGGCTTAACCGATTTCAATTCTGATTGTTTTTTTATTGGTCTTACCTATTGATTCGATAATCCGTGGCATCGCAAAATGATCTACAAGTGTGACTCTGATGTGTAACGTTGCGCGTTGAAGATTATTTGATTCGTTGCATTCAGACAAATGGAACCCGCATTCCTTTAATCATGGCCTCCTCGTAAATTCAATTTCTCATGCTCGCCTGTCGTAAATTCAATTTCTCATGCCACGTCGACAGTCTGTTTGGTACGTCGTTCCAGACTTGTATGGGTATTTATGCCCCTCGGTATAGAACGAGCTTCATCGCTTTGACATTAATATTTGCCCCAACAGCGTATTCATTGTCCCCTTAAATTTCGTTGCCAAACATTCGAAATGCGCACACGATTATATTTCATGGCTATTATATTTTCCACGTTACATTTAACATTTTTTCTCGCCAAACTCCACCGGCAAATATTACGATTTGCAGCGCAATAAAAAAAAAATTGTCCTCGATCAATCGTCCTCCATGGTGCATTTAAAAATCGCGTCCGTCGGAGCGTGACCCTCGAAACGACTCGCCACCCCCTGAACTCGACTGATTCTTCTTTTTACGTCAAGAAGTCGCGCAGACGGTGCGAGAGGTCGACTCAGTCAGCGTTAATATAAAGCCTTCGACGAGTCGGCCGGTTGGCAGAAAACAAATTCCGGCGCCTGGGGGGTGAAACGGTAGAAAACGAAGAGGGAAACGCAAACAGGCCGTTAGAGGGGAAGAGTGGAGGGACGAGGGGGGCGAAATGCGTATTGCCGTCGCAGTATTGCAAGCAGACGAAATGAACGAGCATCGACGAGCGAAGGTAAGGAGCGAAGGAGCTGTGTACAGGGGGGCACAATGCAACCAGCTCCAGACCTGCAGGTACGTGCCTAATGGACCAAGTAGGAAACCGTCGCGCGATTTCTCCTTTCCTCTTTTCTCTTCCTTCTTTCTCCTCTATTTTTTCCTGCTGGCGCACACGTAGCTTGCGTGTTTTGTTTTCCCGCTGGGCCCCAAGGGTAACATCCACGCTAGATTCCTTCTCATGCCGGCAAGATGCCCGGAGATGAAAAGGTAGATGCTCGAAGGAGCTCAGGACTCTCGTCTTTCAGGTACGTCGCTCATAAATACCTACTGGCCGCGAGTAAATACAGAGGCGAATGTCAAACTTTATTCCACGGGCATCCAGCCGCGTCATATACTCGACCGCGTCAGAACGGAGGGTTTCAAGCTCCTCTTCCTTTAGGTAACATCTTGTATTATTGCCGGGATGCTGCATGGGTGGTTGCTTCTTCTCGAATACCCCTTCCTCTCCGAAATTGTCGAATATCAAGCAGCGATATCTCGCCAGCTGTTCTAAGTACTATTTTATACGTAGAAAATAAAACCCTTCGTTTCTTTGCCTTTAATATTCTTCCCTATTTTGGTATGTAACATTAACCTATTACAGTTCGGAGACTTCAAAACATTTATCCGAGACATTCAGAGCAATGGCAAATGGAAGAAGGTATTTCTCATAAATAGCAAACCCCTCCGCTGGAAGAAATCGCGACGATTCGTCACGCGGCTCATAATTCATTGGCCCAACCACGTGCGAGAAATCTTTGATCGCTAAAGCGCTCGAAAGCGCTCCTAGTTATCGGTTTTTAACCTGCTCGTTGTCACGGAATCCCCAATGTGCCTGGGCACGATCGTGACTGCTTTCGAATAGGAACGAGAATGCTGCCCGGGGATTAGCGTGGTGGTCACGCTAGCCACGCTCACTGCCACTTCCTCTTCCTGCCCCGTCTGTCGTGTGTTACACTCGGTGGAGCGTAAGTTACAGGACCTCTGGCGATGGCGTGAGTCCGGCTGACGAGCAATCCTTCGTTTGCGGCTCCCGACGTCGCTCTGAGCGGTTTCCACGGACGTCGAAATTCTGTCGGCCCTTTAGCACGCCTCTCTCCTTCCTTTTGCCGGAGAAAAGTCGACGGAAGAGGCCCTGCAACGGAAGTGGCGTTCTCTTCTTGAAAGAGCGGCGAGAGGCTGGCTCTTTGAATCGTTTCGAGGGGGGGCCTTGACGGACGAAGGAACTCGAGGAACTTGGACCGGCGTTTGTGCGATTGTTAATGAAAAGAAAACCGAGAGGACCGTATTGGAAGTGGCTCGCCCAGAATCCCCACAAGTTCTTCGTTATTTTGTATTTTTTTGTTTGAACGCTGCGGAGAACGTAACACGATTTATTAGCGGAAATAAACCTGCAGAATTTATGTTCACGGCAAATTTTCATACGCCATGACGTGTACGCGCTCATTACATGCATGTAGCCGATGTTTGCGTTGCATTATTAACACTATTTTTCGATAATATATTCGGATTTAAGTTATTTACACGATCAAATGAATAATTCGTTGCTAATAATTTGCCGCGGATAATGATCGTATGTACACTTCCCTGGCAAATATGTGTGTACTCTTTCGAGCCGAAACAATTTCCTGTCCAGAGCAATGAATCCGTTACTCGATTTTGTTGATTAACTTCGACTCGCCTGATCCAATTGACGATCGAGCGTTGCGAGCGTTTATTAGCACGTTTTACATATTTACAAACGAGCGCAAACATCCGAAACGTTTACTGTTTCGTTGAAGGGCTGAAAAAAACGTCGGGATCCCGTCCGGGTGGCACTAAAAAATAAAATCCTCCTACATATTCGAAATGGTACGCAAGTTATTGCAGCCCGAATGTACAACGACGCATCCGTTCCAAAGCACTTGTTTCCCAAGAAATAAATACAGAAACGATACACATATTCGGTTCACAATTTCGCTGTCAAAATTGTGCTCCAGTTTGTTCGTTCTTAGCGCGTGTTTCCATACAATAATGCCGTCATGACTCGACGTCACACATGGCAGCGACGTTACTATCCTCACATACGGTTCTGTCGCGTGTTTACAGGTGATTCGCGTCTACGCAACTACCATCGCCGTCGCTGCACCCCTAAAAACACTCGAAGGTTCTCTTCTTCGGTTCCATTGCAAGTTTGCAGCGTGTTTCCGATCCACTTCTCCTTCCCCCCGATATCCCGGTAGCTGCGAGGGTCCTCCACAAAAAGCGTCGCAGCGAGCACGATCGCAAGGACAGAAGAAATCCGCGACGGCGCGGCGGGGTCGACCTAGTTGAGCAGAGTCATTCATGCGGGGAAGGTCGAGCATCACAAGAAGTTGAAAGATTTCGCTCAGGAACTTGGCTGCGAACAATGATAAGAAGGAACGGCCTCGAGCAAGCATAAGGACACGAGGCCGGCTGGCCATGCCTTATTTCCCACGAGTTCCTTTTTCATCGGCGCGCCGCGCTCTTCAGCCGCTACCAAAGTATCGCGGAACTGCCTCGAAAACGCTTTGCGAAAGTTTCTACGGCGAACGTGAACGCGGGCTCGCTTAATACTCGCCAGATCCCGCCCACCACGGGCCACCCTTTCCTCTTTTCACGATCGTCTCCACCTTTTAACCTCGTCTCTTAATTCGCACGATCCTGCGCTCCTCTGCCCGCTTCTCATCCCGCAGAACGCACCCAGCCATCGCCGTTCCATTGCCCAAAGGAACGATGCATCCGCATCGAGGACCGTTTTCTTCTTTTCTTCTTCAACCTCTGATTTCGTCTCGCTTCTCGTCCGTCGCGAACCATCGAACACCTTTCGTTCGACGATTTCTTATTTTACTTCTATGCATTCGTTGCAGAGACATTGAGATATTTACGTGCTTCTGTTCAAAATGACCGAGTTAGCGAGGGTAAAATACTATCCTCTTAGGCGAGCACTCGTGAGATCTGCGTCGCGAGATCTATTTCCCAAAATAATTCGGAATAAGTTATCATGCTTTATACAAGCACCTGTGCTTCCCGAATCACTTGATAATCGTAAACGTGACCCGAAATCAGCAGCCAGTAAATGTCTCAGGCGTGGACCCGGTTAGCCCCGATCGAGAGTTTCAGAGGGCGAAGTTTCCGGTACGGGCCGATAATTGCCGGCAGAAGTTACCGACGCCGGTGTATCTGGCGGCGACATAAATCACCTGTGATCCATGCGTAGCACGGTGGAAAAATATATTGCGGAGGTACGCGTTTATCGCGGAAGTGTCAGCCGGCAGTATTACATTTTCAAAAGTTATAACACGCCGCCGCTATTTATCGTCACCAGCGGGACACCGTGGGTCGCTCGTTTCTCCATATTCCTTCGCCGCCGTTTCTCTTTGCCCAGGTACCCAGGCGTCGCGTCGTGATTTCAGGCTCGAGCCCGGTGATCCTGTTCCGCCGTTTAACAGCCGTTCGATTCTAAAACGATGCCCTCAACATCGCCGCAGTCAAGCTCCGCCATCTCGACCGCCTCGTGTCTTTTTTACACCTCAAATATTTGCCTCGGATATAACCAATCCACTCCCGTGTACTTTCGAGATTTTCTTCGGTGAGCCGTGATAAAAAGGGACGGCTCGCGTCGCAAAATCACGTTGGTGTTCTTCCTCCGCTTGTGGCCACGACGACGATCACGTCGTCAGAATTCTTCGACCGTCCTTGTAGCGACAGCCACTGCGTACTTCCGTCCGCCAGAGCTCTCCTTGTTTTTATTCAAGGGGGACTTCAGCGGAGAAACAAGGGTCGGTCCTTTTTCAGCTGAGAATCTACTCGTTTCAGGGAGACAGCTCGGGAAACGGACGAAATTGCACGCTTGAACTTTTGTTTGGGCGGGGGACAACTCGGTGGATTTATTAGGGCGCATTTTTAAAAACAGGAATTCTATTATCATTATTATTATTGTTATTATTATTATGATTGAACGACACTGTCGTGGAGCTTACTCGGGCACGTGAATATTTACCTTCACTAAATTTTATAATACAGCCCCTTCATAAACGTGGATCGTCGGAAAGATTGCCTTTTTTATTTGAATCCATTTCTGTGTTTAGATGCCCCGGACGAACAGTTTAAAACCGTCGCTCGCGTCACGTCGCCTCGTTGAAGCGGCACGTTGGATGTCGACTATCTTCGCCGATTATCCAGCTTTCGTGCGCTCTGCGGTCCTTTTTTCCATTCCCGTGCCGGCGGAGACGGATCGGTCAAATGCTAGTCAGCCGAGTCGTTTAGATAAAAAATGTTGCCCGCTATTCAGTAAATTTATCGGACGATTCTATCTCGCGTGTGCCACCCGGCCCTCGAGTTCTCTCTGCGGGGATTCATAAATTTGCCGCGCCGCAAAAAACTGCAATTTGCCTCGAGATCCACTGGACGTCAATGTGACGTTCATTACTCGAGAATCGCCGGCGAAATGACCGTTACCGGTGTCCCCAAAACCGGCAACCGAAAAACAGCGACCCGGACAATTTCATCCGACCGGAGGATGAGAATTCGTAGAAGCGTTCTGAACGCATTTTCCGGGAAAATACGACGCATATTTCGCGGTTCATCGCTGACTAATCAAGAGAAATCTCATTTACCAGAGAATTCTCTGGGAAGCGGGAAATCGAATCGGCACGGTGGATCGTTTCACGGCGACAGTTTCCCGCGAGTATCGAAAATGTCGGCCGGCCGGATAATTCGTGGCAGGTAATGGCATAGGTCTGATCGAGTGGCTCGATAAATCGTCCCGCGATCAAACGAAGAGGAGCAACGCCTATGACGAGCAGCCTGAGGAGTCTTGTTTCCCTGCCGGCGGCTTCCATAGGACGCTGAGACGGACAACGATAAGGAAGAATGGCCTCGGGTGAGCGCGAGGGCACACCGGAACCGTAAATTTCCTCGGCGAATCGCTTCTCTATCTTTCCCTCCATTGTTTCTTCCGTTTCCCGCGGTAAATCGTTTCGCCTTATTCGCCCGTCTGAAACGTCTCCCCGTCCCTAGAGCTCCCGGTTATATGACGTCTATGAAATAAAGGTGGCTACGCGACGGGCCACCCGTTGGCTCGTTGCGGATTTAATTGCGACGAGGGTCGCGAACCGTCCTCGGATGATACCGTTGCCTCGTTATTTCCAATGGAAATCTGTTTCAACTTCGCTGTTCTTCCTTCAGCGGTTAAGCCCCGGCTTCTTGGGAAACGCTGCCAATACCTCCAAGTAATTTTACCCCGTGATTTATCGGTCGATTCGTGGAAATTGCTGCGTTCGACAGTGGACGGTGCAATCGTGGAGTAATATAGGTCGTGGGTAGCGAGTAGTGAGTAGTTGCAGTCTCTATTAACTCGGTTTTGATTGATGCGTCATGTGCACACTACCTGCCGATGGGTGGAATCGGAGTATTATTGGGAAGAAACACTTTGTTACTAACATCAACAATTTTCTGTTGTGTGATAATTTGGCATGGCTCGAAAAGAATGATGCTTAATACACTGCGTTTAAAAAAACAGTGCAGAACCTTGTGCCTTTCTTCAGGCGTGTAAATTGATTAATCGAGAAGCGATGTGCAATATATTTACTATATCCAGGGAAGAAACATGCCATTCGTGGAAAACGAGCACGAGCTGCACACAATTTTCAAGTATCACCTTTTCCACTCTTCTCTCCATTTCCTATAAATATTCTCTAAATAAACAATTCCATTGCGAACCATTTTCCATTGCGACCATCTTCTTTCCCATCTTTGCGTTTTCCCGGGTAAACGGTTTCCTCGGGACCTTCATCAATTTCCAACCTTCCGCGTCCCTTTCGACGATTGACAAATGTTCGTCGTCGACGGGACATCGAATTCGCCCGGGACTCCGCAGAGCCACGCGCATTCGATCCACGCCTGAATCGATATCGATCCGTGGCAGAGAATTTTGTAGTTTCCGCGAACGTAGGTACAGCTCCTCTATGAATGCCTAACAAAGAGAAAGAAAAAACCGAACTATGAATCGATGCCAGCATTCTGGAAGCCGTACCTCGGTTTTGACGCATCGATCGATCTCTTTTAAAAGTCTATGGGCTTGAGTTTCAACGTACGTCAGTTCGAGATTTATCTGCGCGAACTCTTCGAAGAGAGAAAACGACCACCAACCACGGTGGCCTTACCCACGAATTAAAGCAAACAATTATTTACATATCAAGGTGAACGGGGGGAAAAAACGACACGTCCATCGTCTCTGTACATTTTCACGCAATTCTCGATCGTGAAATGCGCGTTAGGATTCTTCGAACTCCGTAAACGTTTCCAGCGTGCCACAGGTCTCGCACGAAAACTCTTGTGATCTCGTTGAAAATTTGATACCGCACGAGTGAAAAAGTTTCGCGGCGTTAAGAGTCTGTTAGGATTATGGGAGTGCGTCCGTGCGTGAAGTTGGCCCAAGTTCGCCGAGAGTTCTCCTAGCTAGGGGAGGTAACTTCCTAAAGAGCATGCAGTATAGAGTTTAGCGAGTTTAGAGAAACCGGGTTTCAGCTCTTTACTATAAACAGTATAATAGTATAATGGTAGACACGTTGTATTCGTACGCGTGGTTCCGTTTACCGTTTAATAGCCTGTGTATGATATCAAAACCCACTCGAATCCTCCCCATCGATTCGAAAAACCGTCAACCGTACGTTTCGAGTGGCGCAGCAACGAAGATTTCGTTTAAATAAATATTCTCATCGGGGAAAACGTTTTCGCATTATTCGTAGTATGGTATCGTTCGATCTCATTATCCGTGACTGACCTCTTAAATAAGCGTCCCACGCGCCTCGAGCGGATAGGAAATCCGCTCGTACACGGAGCTGTCCACGAAGGGTGATTGATTTCCTCGAAACCCCGTACTTCTTCGAGAATCCAGTTATTTCGTTCCTTTCGGCCGGCATCCGTGAGTCGTGGACAGAAAAGGATTGGAAATTGATTTCGTCCGACCCACCCGTCTGCACATACTCACCGCGATATTTTCATCCCGTTGGAAACGGAAATCGTGCCATGAAAGGGCTGCTCGATTCGTGTGTCGCTCGCGCGGCCGCCCAGATTAGAAACGAAACAGGAGAAATTAAGTCTGCTGAGTTCTAAGGGCGTAGTCTAACATCGCTCGCGACACTTTGTCTAGCTCAAGAAAAGATACAACGCTGCTTTATCTCGAGGGTAATCCGAATCTGACCCTTGATCGTATATTTAAGGAAATTTCGTTCGACGATGCCGACAATAAATTTGCCCAACAATGCCCGCTTCCACGACCAACGATACCTAAATGAAAATGGAATCGTTGCGTTCTGAAAACGTCTTGGAAGCACGGGCTCAACGGGTGGCGCTGTTAAAAGGAAAATAAGCCCAGAAATAGAGAGTAGTAGACCGCACCGAGCATCAGCAAAGTGGAAAGTTTCCCGGCTGGTCTCCGATCCCTTATCCGGCAGGAAACATTGGTATCGCGTGCATTCGAAATGCCGAGGTGAGATGGTCGAGAGCCGATAATATCGCCGGCACACGAGTCTGCTTTTCACGCCAGAACGGACCGACTGGAAGTACGCGCGGGATGCAAACGCGGCCGGACAGAGGGTGGAGGAGACAGGGATAAATTCCAGCACGATAAAGGGGGATAGCGGTGGAGTGAAGAAAAAAGGGGGAAACGAAGGCGGAAGAAATGGAAGTACGTTGCAACGTGCTTTCCCAATTTCCGAACCTTTCAAAAGCGACGTGGATTTATGGATGCTCGGAAGTAACTAGATTCCTCTTGGACGGGTCTCGCGGCTGCTCGAAAGCCGCCGGTTGCAAGAGAATGTCGTGTCGGTGGGTAAACTTAATAAACCGAAGACCAGGCGCTGTTGGGCCCACCTTGTATACAGCACTCGACCAGCGCGTTAAGTATCTTTTAAGTAGCTCCAATCCCTCGCCGATCTCTTGCCGCGATAGAATCCACCCTGACGCCGCGCCGCGCCGGGGTAGTTACTGATTTTATGCGTTATTAACCGTCCGACCAATCTTCTGGCCCGTTTATTAGAACCTCGCGGTCGATGATGCCGTTTAAGCGGCCAGAAGGGAAACCCTGGGTCGGGGAGCATATTATGTGCCAGCCTCGCTAAGTTTCGCAGACCTTGAACAGTTTCCTTCGCTTCAAACAAACTTGCGCTGAAAAATATTTCTCGACCAAGTGTTTGTTCTAAAATCGGGTATAAAATCTATCAATTATTTCTAAATTCACCTTATTCGTTACTCGCGATTGCCGTTGCTATTATCCGACATTAGTAAATTTCTTGTCGCTCTTTAATAGCCTGTTCGCACTTTCGAACGCAGAATGGTAAAGATAAGTTCTAATGGCCCAAACGGCAGTCACGGATAGAGGGTGGCGATAAATCGTTTTTATCGTCGGACGAATTGTTTGGCGGGGTGAACGCAGCCAATTGTAAACCGGCCGCGTAATTCCGCTGATATCGAAATACATCACTTGCGACGGTGGCCATTCGCCGCTCGTCTGGCCACTAATGCTGCGATTTGCGCCGCTTTAAATAGCCAGACGACTAGCGTATATCATAAGCGCGTGACTAATTTCATCGATACACGCACAAATGCGAGTCGCTCGTATGCTGCGTGCCATGGAAATTCGAAGGAACAATATAAACGTTAACGTTGCTTAACGAGCTGCGCTCTTTTCGAAGCTTCTGAAAGAGCATCCACTTTGATGGATCGGAAGCGTCGCAGAGATCCGAATATTAACATGAAAAAATAAGGAGTCTGTTGCGTGTGCAAAAATATTTGCAATATATATCCAGCGTCCACAGATGGCAGTTTGCATGTTTCATTGTTCCATCATTTATATTTAGCCGTTGGTTGCTCTGAAATTCTGCGGGAACGTGCAAGGGAAACGTATACCGTTTCTGTAGCAAAGTGGCGAATGCTCAAACACAGTTCACAGAGTGAACTGGCCAGAACAACGCCGCCCGGCGATTGGCAATTACGCCCAACAGGAATTAATAATTCTGGCAACTAATAATTAGCAAAGTTTTAACGAACTACCGTTAATCGCGCGGCAAACGACACGATAAGGGCTAGATGCAGTAACAATCAGTGCGTACCCCTAAAAGCGTTCCGTCGGAACGTCGGAACGCGCATTTGTATCCAGCGAGCTCGAAAAAAAGGAAACGAGAAAACGAAGCGGTGCGATGGAAAAAGGCAGAAAAATAAAGCCAGAAGGTCTGCGGAAAAAATTCCGACAGCTCGATAGGCCGGGGAAATATTTACTCGTTTCTCGCCACGCGATGGGGTAAACGCGTGCACGTCGCCCTGAATGCGTAATAAATCCATTGGCTGCGTTCACTCCTTTTGCCGCCTTCGTGCCGTGAAAAATTGCCGCGTTTCTGAAACGTGAAAATCTCTGTCGCGCTGATACATGAAACGCGTTACGATACACGTCCGCGTACGGGGACGACGAGGGTGAAGAAACTGTGTTGCATATACACAAGTTTTTTTTCTTTCTTGTCTACAAAGATACTTAACATAATCTTAACAAATTCGAACACCGAAGTTGTTTCCCGCGTACAGATTCTCAACCTCGTTTTACCAATTCATATAATACAAAGATGTTTGCAGATGCAACCACGTCAAATTTTAATCGCACGAAGGAAGCAACATCTTAAACATGGCTGAGGTCTTATCGGATTTTCGACAAGCTTTAGCGTACCCCAACCGCGAGCAGTATCTACTTTATGAACTTTTGACCGTTAAGTGAAGTTAAAAGTTTATGAAACTCGATTTTCTACGAAGCTTCCTCGAGCACCGCTTTGATTTTATTTCTTCTGCACCCGGAAGGAGTAAACATATTATATCATACCTTTTTTCCAATCATCGGTACCATAGTATCGGTAGTTATGGCGCCATTATATCCTTGTTACTAGAGACGTTTGTTAAGCCAGTCATGAATAGTATGCTTTCAAGCTGGAGTCGGGATTTTTCAAAATTTTCGGTGCATATTTACTCGATGAAGGGAAAGTGGGGCGAAAGAAAAGCGTAGCTAAAATCATACGCGTGCCGTTCAATCGGTTCGTTGCAAACGCATATCCTGTGGAAATAAAGAGGATTGCCAGCGTTGAAACGAAAATTGAGAAATGTCTCTTCGTATGTAAATACCACGCGAAGCAATGCAAATTAACAGCCTTACGGTCGCGCTGAGATGGAATAAACCATGATCTACAAACTTACGATACTTTTACGAAAGAACGTTTGTCTCAAATATCTACGCGACCTTTTATCTACGCCAAAGGTGAACAGTGGATTGCGTGCAATGATACACGAATTGAATTCGACGAGCTTCAAATACTGCAATACTCCAATAAAAATAGCAATAGGCGTTCAAACTAATCAGAGGATCCAAGGCTACGTTTAAAGTAGTACAGTGTTCCACAAAAGAGAATTTCTCGAGCGAATCGGTCACAATCTATTCAACTTCTAGTTTCACTCTCTGGTCGAAGAGGTAGATTCCTTTCAGTGATCGTGTACGGTTCTACCCTTTGAAATCCGTCGAGCGAGCCGAGTCAACGCTGGTTCCTCTGACAGACCTAAAAACGTTTAATTGCGGAGGAACAGTTAATTGCCGTTTATTCGAATCTCGTCCGGTCAGATTTCGAGCTAGACGACGCTCGTTTGGCATTCTCCCGTTTGCCTTTCGCTCCGGTGAACCCTGACGCTGCCTCAAACCGGCCAAAACGATCTGGCATCGAAAGGGGTTGGAAACCAGAGGGGTTGGAAATGAGGTCGAAACGGTGTCATCGTAACAGGACCCGTGGTTCCTGCTTATATTCGATCACCCTTCAAATAGTTGGCTTTTCTTCTACTCTTTCCCAATACCGAAACTGTATTATTTTTGCACCTCTCATTTCTCTGAACAATTTCTGTACATTTTTTAAAAGAAAAAGGTGTGGAAAGAAATGTAGATTTTCAGAATTCTGTCATTTATCAAAGAGCTTCGTCCTTCGTCGTTCTAAAAGTGTCCACTAACTTGTTCAAGCAAAAACCTTCTTGCCTTATAAGTATTCGCTCCTCTCCTTTATTTTTCCTGCTCCTCGCAACCTCTCCTCCGCTGGTAACCGCATGGCCGCGAGACGCGCGTTAATTTCGTCTAGTTTCTCCTCTCGTTCCTCTCGCGTTTCCTCTCTCGTTCACCGCACACGAGCATACCGTGCACGTACGAATGTTCACACAAGTCTAACAAGTAGATCCTCCACGTAACGCCCGGCTTAAAACTCGTCGTCAGAGCCCGGCTAAGGGACACTAAACTGCTCTATTAGCATAGATCGCTCTACTGTAAATTTTCCGATGTCACAGTTGAACGATTCGAATTTACTTTTGCTTATTTTAACTCGGTAAACGTAGACCGTCGTCGCGCTATGAATTCGCGGCGTATCGGTGAGCCTGGATCTCGCGGGCGTAACCAAGACCCGCGAAAGTGTGACAGTTAGCGCTTCACCAAGCACGAAACCAATTTTCGAAAGGGGAGTTATTTAATTAAAGCAATTTATTCGCGTTTCAGCCGGTACATCGGACGGCGCACCTTCCGTTTCTTGCTCCTCGTTTTTCTCTGTATCCCTTCTCCCTTGCACCGTCCGCGGGAATCTGCAATATCCACGCCTGCTGGCCGACAGCCAATTTTCGCGATAAGCTTTTAATTATTATCTCGAAACTAGGTAAGCTCGTACGCCGGCCGAATTCGTCGTGGTCCATGGAAGCGTCAAAAAGGGTTTTCATTTCACCGGAACGTTTCTTTCATCGCTCTTTGTCCGATCCCTTGTCCTACGGCGGGATTGCTGAACCTTTGCCGCACGACCAGCGGGATATGATATCCGAGTCTACGAAATTTGACTCCAGATTGACCTTCGCAACGTGACTGGAATGAAAATTTGAAACATCGAGATCGGGGGGAAAAATTGATCTTCGCGTAGTTCGTTTTTCTTTTCATCTTTCGCTGATAATTCTTCGCGACTCGTCCGTTTATACGTTATCCTGGGCTGAAAATAAAAGTTCTTCCAGGTACATCCGCTAGCTATCCACACCGAACCACTTGTATAGGAATAGAAAGCAAATGCGATTCTCTGCACTGCCATTCGTACCCCTTCCCCAGGGCTTTCCCCCTGCTTTGCGAGGAAAGATTGGCTGCCGCGGTTTCCAAAGATCGCGACGTGTTATCCAAAAGTTTCAGCTGCGGCGACGACGTATTCCTGTTCGCGGCGAGAAACATGGCCGCAAGCAGTGAAGGGGTTCGTGGGAGGCTCACCCTCGAACTTTCCACTCGAACATCCTCGCGTGCACGCTCGCGGCTTGCACGTACTCCTCCTTTTCTCTACATCGCCTGATTGACGGCCAACTCGTGCTCAAATCTAGAAGGTAGATTAGTTTATCTACCTTCTAATAGACTGATTAAACTAGCTCTGCGAATGGAATTGAAATCCGTTGAGACACGTTTTGGGAAAATTAATGAAACGTTGCCTCCTAGCAAAGGTTGAGAAAACGTACAGCCGAGAGCATATAAACAAGTACTCGTTGCGTTCTTCGAGCAGTTCGAAATAATGTTTACCGCGAGCCAAGATTTGCCTCGACCGAAGGAACTCGATCAAAGATGATGAACGGCGGCTTCGCGGGATAAAAATAGCTTGGCTTGCCTCTCTCGTTCATTTCATTTATTTCGTTGTCGAATTAACCATGCTGAGGCTCGAAATGAAAATGTTCTCCTTGAAACTCTTCCACCACATTTTTCTTCGGCTTCACCGCTGACCGATGTTGCTTGTGGCGTAAAAACTTTTTATCAATGCTCCGGCGGAAAAGAAACACATACATAAGATGGAAGGCAGTTCTGTACGGTTATTTAACGTCGCTATATTTCGACACGAAATTTCCAATTACGGTCAATTCGAATTCTCGAGAAACGAGAAATATCGAGTAATCAGGAACAGTAATTCCGAACGTGCATTACCGCGAATCGATCTTTATTAATTTAAACGTGACCAGTGAGCACATAATTTGAAACGGGACAGCCTTATCCTATCGCTTTTCTCATTAATACAAGACCAAGAACGGAAGCAGCGTTATCTGACTCACGAAGCAAGTACAAATTGCAGGCCCGACTCGATAACCGTGGTTATTCAATGCAAAAGTTCGTGTCCGAACGAACAGTGCATAGAAACGTTGCACTGCGTTGAATGGCGTAAAGACAACCGCGCAATGATCCATGTATGTATGCCACCCTGCCTTTGCCTTGAAAGCTTGGTTACGCGCGCTTATCGTGGTCTTATCATCTCGAAATAGCCCACGCGTTTCCCCATTGGCCAGCGGGAACTTGATCTCTCTCCCTTTAACCGACTAACTAATAGCTGACTGCGATATTGGTCCAACTGGTGCCCTAATTGCTTCTGAGACTGATTAACTGATTCTGAGCCTAACGCTTGAAAGCCTGATTGCTTCCGAAGTGCTTGACGTCTCGTGAATGACTGGTCACTGACCACCGACTTGCCGATTGACCCTCTCCTAGGGCTATTGCAGAGCGACGTAATGTCTCCTTCATAGCGTCCCCGTTATAATCCTCGAAATGTGGGCAAGAAACATTGGCTTTGCTTAAGGGCAATCTGCTATAAATTGGTAAAGATTTGGCGCCATTATGAACGAACCGATCGATCAAGACACCCTCGCACCTCGGCGTCGCGTCGCGTCGACAGGCCTGTCAACGCGGCGCCAAAAAGAAAGGAGAGTGAGAGAGTTAATCGTCGAAACGAGACTCGTTATTTTCCCAGACGTCCTGGAGCCGACTGGCAATGGCGAACGAAGTCGGGCGATAAAGAATTAACGAAATCGAAAACCGAAGGCGAACAGAATCGCGCATTATTGGCCGCGGCGGTGACCGGTCTATAAGTAACCGAGGAAATTTTAACGAGCTATACCGTAAAAAAAGAATAGGGTCTACGAGATTCTTTAGAACACCAAGCCCGGGAGAGCTCTTTCGACGTTCAATTACCGATGAAAACACGCTTTCCCGCAGAACTACCACCTTGCCGTTGGCTAGTCTCTCGGGGGGACACTATCTCCTTTGGTCGGTGACGTCGCTTTCAAGGCGCTATCCTGTTTATCACGCAACGTGGACCGTCCTTGATGTCTGCGTCGCATAAAGACCTCCACCTTCGACGTCGCGACGCTGAAAAGGTAGGTAGGAAAGGAGAAGGCAAAAAACGGAAAAAAGGAGAAGAAAATAACGGAGAACCGTTTTCTCTCGTGGGTCTCGTGCAAACAGTTGACTCAACACCGGCTAATTACGGACGGTGGCCGGACCTGGGCGGCCGACAGGTTAATTACGCGCGACTCCTTTATGTTTTTCAACGGCGCGCCGATCGAACGCTACGGATTTTGTGTGGCCCTTCTATACACCGGTCCGGTCAGCAAGAAGTGTACTGTTTATACCGTGAACCCCGTCTCTGCGATGTTCCGTCGGTGTTCAAAGTGTTCTTGGAAAAGCGCCAGACGTACATTTCCAGCCAAAGATTCTGAACAGCTCGATCCAACGAACGTTCAACCATTTTGCGACCTCGATCGGTTGGTACCTCAGAGGCCTATCTTTTTCGAATTATGTTGCCTTTTTCGTGACTTCGCTTCATGTGGACTTAATTTTGCCAACGCGATCGTTACGCACGAGCGAAAAAATTCTTAGCCGCTTTCTGCCGGATTATCTTTCGTTGCCATATCACACCGAAAAACCAGTCTACAGCTTCCGTACTCGCGTACACGAGCGAAACTCGTGCAACAAAGAGACCATCGGCAACTTCGTATTAACCAGCGTAATTACCGCGCTATCGGGTTCTACGAAACTCCTATGACGTCCACTACCCATTGCTCGAGTTGCTCCGGGGGGTTGTTCGAACTATCGTAAACCGATTAACACAGCGTCCAAGCGATCAAAAGTCTGTCGCACGTTGCTTCACGGCTTACATTCCGTGGAACGGTGTCTGGACGCTAATCTCGCGAATTCAGCGCGATAGATAAGGGCACGGTAACAGCACCGTTAAACGGACGAAGACGAAAGGACGGAACGTCGAACCTGTCTGCGCGGATAATCAAATTAGCCGCAATTAAGCACGCCGTCGATCTTCGAGTGCCCAACTGTGTTCTGTCCTCGAACTTCCGGCAAATGGCTTGGAAATTAAACAAGCGTCCGGTCTCTGTCTCTCTCGCCTCGAACTCCCCGCATACGGCGAATAAATCGTGACAGACGTGCCGTGCCCGTACGAGTTGCGCTGATTTACGATGCAGCTTGCTATAATTTCGTCTGTTCAAACAACGGTGCCCCGCTCGGTTTTGTGCTCACAGTCACCTCCGCTGTACATTTCTGCTGGTACACTGCATGACAAGTGGCCCTTCTGCAGTGGCAGCGTCGTCGAATTGCTTCGGTGCCGTTCGTCGTTTCGTACATTTCAATCGGACATTTTGCTCGATCGATCGAGGGAGTCAATAGGGGATATTTATTTGTCTATTCTCATCAGGACGTTATTTGATGCAATCTGCCTGCAGAATGTACCATGAACGATGTGTCTCCGGTGTGTTCGTCTACTTGCACTCAGAATTATCGATTGGATTCCTTCGGAGCTAGCCGAACGAAACACGTCTCTCCAAACAAAGCCTGGCAAACACGCGCCGGTGAGGCGCGTATACATATTTGAAAACGTCAGGAAACGGAAGGCGAGGAGAAGCGAGCGCAATAAACGGTGTAAAAATCGTGAATAGTGCCCGAGTGGACGTAGTTTTGTTGAATCGCATTGGTCGCACAGAAAAAAAACTTCATTCGCAACGCGGCTATTGTTTTGAGGGCCGATAATTCAGCGGGACCATACGAAAGCACGGGACATTCAAACACGAAATATCCTGCCTTATGGTCGGTTTCTTCGTGCGCGAAGAGCAAAAACGACACGGCAGCACGGTTTGCAACAACGTTTGACCTCCCGGTGAAAATGCTGCTATTGCCCGCGCGTCACGAGAGCTAAGGTAAATTTGTAATTATTCACACGAGTTGGAAATTTATCTAAACCCCTGCCTGCGCATACGCGTTGCACTTGGACAGAGGGACATAGCCAGATATGGGTATAGAGGGAGAAGGAGAGTGAAAAACCCCGCGAAACAAAGGGAGAAGCCGACTGGGTGGCGGATATCGCGAAAGGATCGCAATTACGTTTTGTCTTGCCTTCAGCGAACATTTCAATCGGCATAAAAAAATAGAGTTAGAAGCGGAAGTAACAAACGAGTGGAAGGGAACAAGAGGGCGGGGGAAACTCATTGTTAGTCAAAATTGAATTTCTGAAATAAATTGTTCGTAAGTCCCGGGGCGAGAGAACGGAACGAATCGTTTCAAAGAATCCGATGGAATATTCCGCGAACGGAGCACGCGAGGGCATTGTTTCCCGACATCCGATTGAACCCTTACAATTTCCCGGAGCCTTTAAATTCCCCGAGGACGCTGCGCCGGCTGCGTCGCGTATCGGCCTATTGTTTCGCCAACAGGAAATCAAAAGGTAATGCGAACGGCTCCCGGCGAAAATTCGAGGAAAATTTCTGTGCAAAGGTTAGCATGCTCCTCTTGGAGACCCACATCGGGAACAACTTTTGGTTTACATCTCGTTTACCTTTGCCACCAATTGCGAGCGGAATCTCAGCAGCTCGTGTATATACAGCGCGAAACGTTCCGCTTTCAATTCGGGATGGAAAATCCCGGTGGAATAATTCCTTCTTTCCATCAATTAAATATTTCGCCGCGTTACTTTACCGAATGAATTTTTATTCGCATCAACTTTACATATTTTATTTGGGACGATATCATATATCGTCTAAAAGCCGTATAGTCAATTGATGAAAATAAAAAAAAAATTGAGGTTCAGCTCACAAAACCGACAACTGTAATCCGAGCTAAAATATAAATCAATGTTCACGAATTGGCATTCTCCGCGAGCCTAAAACGACTTGTGTCAATTGCACGGTGTGTCAAAATACGATAGCAATTAATACGTATCCAAAACTTCCCGATTATTTTACGCAAAAATCCTTTGACGAATGAAATTGAAATTGAAATTTTAAATTCCCTTAAATCACGTCACTGCTCTCCCTTTTTTTACCATTTTAATAGACTTTTTTTTAATAGAATATCGCGATGGAAAATGTACAGAGACATCATGATCCAGTGAATCTGTCGTAATATCGTACAATCCGTGCCTATTCCTTCAACGTTTCGTCCATTTCGAGCACGAGCGAGAGACTGGGATCGCAATGGCGGATTTTCGAGCTCGTTTGGCCGCTGTCTACGCGGAAATATAGCTGGATACGTTTGTTTGTCCTACTGACAAAAATCAATGAGCCGAAAACGAGAGGGGTTAAAGCAAGATAGACAGAAAGAGAGGCCAGTATTTTCGGTCTACGCCTACCGCGTCACAGATTTACGACTTTGTGCTTTCGACATGGATAATGAATAGATATGTCCAAATTATCCACGCGGAGAACGGGATAGTGGGGCACGAAAATAATTCGTATCCAATTGGAGCACGAATCAAAGGGCATCGCGAGCCAACCGGTGAATCGTGCAAATTACCCCGTGTTATTTTATAATGCAAATAATATGTTGCACGATTAAAAGGCAGGAATTTTAACGATATTATGTTTGCCCGGCACTGATGGAATTTAGTACGCGCTCCGTGCGCGCACGTATTTTCGAAAGTTTGCTGCAATTTCGTCTATCAATCACATAGATTTACTCGCGTTTTAATATCGACGTTTCTCCACGAAAATAAAGAAAAGCAAGCGGGGGAAAGGTGGGTTCGATATGCGAGACACGAGTTCCCACCGTGACGGGTAATGAAAAATAACCGAGCCGAGATTCAATAAGGACGATAATTTTGCGGCATGTTTCGCTCGTTTCAGGATCGCTCGATGACTTTTACCGGAAATGTGTCGCACCCGAGAGGAAATCGTTGACTCGCGTTATCGGCCAATTGCGAGGAGGACGATAAACGATTCGCGAAAATCGATTCGTCGTGTTTCAAAACGGTGAACGCCGGTATCGAGTGTCGTGATCGATGCTGCTCGAAACGCGGTCGAAAAACAAAATCAAATACGCGCTGGCCCATGCGAATATGGTCCTCTTTTGTGCGTTTTAATATGCAGCTAACGATAACGAGCGTATTGTTTGACGGTACGTTGACATAGCGCAAAAAGAAATTCGCATTGCATCGACAATGGCTTTTAATTAAAGGACGCAAAATCGTCGGGATTAGTTTATTGATGGGGAGAATAGGGTCACATTTTTATTTTTAAACTGACGTGCACTTTGAAATAGAACGGGGAACGAAGAAAATAGTAGTACAGGGTTGATATAACTATTATTCTCGTTCGGAAGTCCCAAAGCTTTGAGTAAAAGCACTGAACGGACGGGCACGATAATACCAGCAATTGGAATCAGAGAATCTTCGTTTCGAACAGTTAATTTACAAACCAAAAGGCCGAACCGATCCCGTAAATGGTCTATCTCTTTTCTGTCCAAGCGTAAACAGGACCATTGGTATTGGCACGCAATTAATCGTTTCGTAAAGAGCGAATATATAGAAGTAATAGCGAAACGTCCAGTGTATCAACGATCGACACATACAACAGCCATTCGAAACGTCGCGTCGCCTCCCTTTGTACGCATTGTCCCCAGCGAAGAATTTAATTTAGGCATACAATACATTGAGGCGGGGGCACCGGGTTTATCATGGAATGCCGCTACAAAAGGCTCTTTTGAGCCCGGCCGCGTAATTCAAACTGATAACATAGGGTCGAAAAGATTTCGAGCGCGATCACGGCCTGCGAAGTGCCGTTTTAGTTCGAGTGTAATCCATTTTCCACTGGTCTGTGGTTCTTTGTCGCGTCACGCATTCCGCGCCACGTTGCTTCAATCCAGCACGCGGAAAACATCGGGGTACATGACTGGCCTCTGCGTGGCCAACGAGCTCGTTGATGCCCTCAAACGATTAATCGTCCCCTGGAAAGCTAATGAACGACATAAATGTCCTGGCCGTAACTGGTTGTACCTGAGCACGCGGTTGCTTCACTCGACCGAGCCCGTCCATCACCCACGTGTTTTCATTATACTTTATCGGCTGCCCGAATCTTCCATCGTCGCGATGAAGATTTTAGTAAATTTCAAACGTGACTCGGCGGTGATTCAGCGGCCACTGGACATCGATCATAGGACTGTTAAGATTCGACGACGGTTTTCATGGTCCTCGTTTATGGGACCGTTCGACGGCCGATTATACGATCGATAGATGGCACGATGAGAGACTTTCTTCGGGTTTCGTTTGAAAAGAAAATTGATTTCTGTGACTGTGATCGAGAGGGGTAAGGCCTGGGCGCAGTGTAGGCTACGTGGTCCGCAGGTCAAGAAAGAATGTAAGTCATATCGGTTCATCGATCCGCACGACCACTGGAAATAAAACTGCGACGCCGGCGCCGGGTTCGTTATTTTCGTCGATTCGAGCGAGAAAGTGTGGAAGAAAGGGCGAGCAATTTCTGTGAACAAAAATGTTCGATAGATCCCGCGACTCCTCGATGGGAAAGGTGCTGAGCCAATAAAATACTTCCTAACGATGGCAGTAAAAAGTGCCGCCTCATTTTTGTCGAGAGTAGGATTAGATTTTGTCCCTGATTTGTTCGAAATGGAGCATGGATAAAAAGCGACGAATTTTCTCCGTGGTTAAGGTTCGGAGCTCTAAAAATTTAAGGCGACAGTAGGAAGATTAATGGCGAGTAATTAGAAATTCGGAGCACATAAATCTCAGTTCAATCAGCAAAAAACAATATCTAGATGAAATGGTACGCCGGTCTTTCTACGTTTTTCACAGACAGATCGCCGATTGAATAGCATTTATTTGCACCTTCCGCGATTCCATCCGATCCCTCGTGATTCGAACGGATGTTTGATTTGGACACAAATCATCCGTGCATCGCTTTCTGGTCGAACCGCCCCTGATGAATTCCGATTCCCCCGTGGCCAATCAAGTAGGTCCTGCGTTTGTGGATTTTTTATATCAGCCTTTGATAAAGGTGTACTTGTTTCTGCAGTTTTATTTCAAGCATTTGCATAAATGAATATTTAAAGTGCGTTAATTCATTAATTCTATTTTAATATACAGGCAGCCCCTAAACTGGTGTTGCAATCGGAAAAGTGTCAAACTATGTGGGGAAGAAAAACGAACGAGATATTTCGCGCTTGCTCCTTTTTTGAATTCCATTCGTTTCGCGATCACGAATGTATTTTTTACGGCGCTGTCGCGGACGGGACCGCGCGAATGATCGACGAACTGGAAATTAATAAAAAATGAGGTAATTTCAATGGAAACTGATGGCGTCCATTTATTTCAACCTCCGTTTCGCATCCTCTTTCTCCAGTTTCACCTTTTTCCACTTTCTTCGCCCGGCTCACCTTCGATTTATCTGTTTCTTTGTTCCCTCCTATTCCACGCCCCAGTTTCACGATTCATCCCTCGTTCGCCTAGCAACGTTCCGCCGTTCCCCGTTGATTCTGTAATCCGCATGCATTATGAACGTTTGTCACATTCGCCAGCTCATATCAGTCCACCGCTGTCACGCCAAAACGTTTGTACGACGCCGACCAGATTGCGTTATCGATTTCCAATGCTTGCTCAGCGGTACGCCGTATTGCGGTTGATGGACTCAAGTAGCTCGCCGCTCGTACATCGTCGACTTTTAATGTTAACGCTTCTCAGCAATTTCTTGATTAGCTTCATCTCGATTTTTCCACCTCCTCGATCACCCCGGTGGACTATTGTCGTTCCGCTAGTCGACGCCGAGCGAAACGGCGAAAGGGAACTCCAAGCCTCGTGCTCTACGCTCGATTTAACAAACGCTCGAATATCGTTAGAGTCTTTTTAATTTCCCGCGCCGACCAGAAGTATTTTTGCGAAAAGACAACTTCGACAGAACGGAACGTTACTTGTTACCATCTATTGGGAAAGGTGTAGATGGTAATTCTAGGAGGACCGATTTTTTTATCGCCGAATTTGACTCAACGTTGACTTTTATTAGAACGTCTCCTTTTCTAAACGTCTAGAATTACAGATCTGTTCATTAGAAATCACGAATTGGGTTACATTGGTAGTCACACGGAATTTACAAGAACCTGCGATTACCTGTTCCAATTTCTACTTATACGCGCAATATCCTTGGATCGTATATTCATGCGCTAGATACGGGCGCAGTAAATGGGATGCTGCAAAATTCAAGAAGCCAATCCAAAATGTAATTCAATTTCTGATTGAAAACCAGTATGCATGTTCACAGAAATATCCAATAATGTAAACAAGCTGCTCAACATTCTAGTTACAAGCATTCGCAAAGTCTCCGAACTGCATCTTCAAGCGGAAAGTAAAAGAAAAAAAAGAAGCAGCAGATGATAAGGACAATAATAAACTCGAAGGTCAGTCTGTCTCCGGAGCAAAATGAAGAAGCAGTCAAAAGGGAAAGAGTATTTCCAATGTTTTCTTTCGTTTCCACGGCACTCTCGTAACGAGTGGCGCCGGCTTAACGAGAGGCGATTTAATTTTACGAAGACCAAAATCCAGCTTAATTTTATCAACGTACACGCCATGGATTTTGCGACGTCGATCGGTGCTCGCTGTAAGAAAAATTACTTCGTTGACAAAGGCGCTCCAAGGGAAAACAGATTAAGCGGCTTGCCGCGAAGCAGCGGTGGGAAGTGGGCGTAGTGGTTTATCCGAAACTTAAATTACCAAGTTCTCCGCACTTCCATTCGACGCTCCTCCGCTTTCTCCGCTTCCCCCGCTAGTCTGCTACTCGCTTTCTCCACGAATTACTTTGATAATTGCTTATTGTCGTTTCATTAATTCTCTCTCGTTGATTATCTCCTTCCATTCGGAGGATCCTCTTCCTTCCGCGTCTCGAGTCAGCTTTCTATCTCGCATTCACAATTTACGTGGCGCGCAAGATTGTTTTTAGAACAAGTGGCCAAGCTTTGAAGTTTCAAGAATGAAATGATACAGTCGCAAGCGACTCGAACGACTCGCCTTTACCGTGTACATCTACTGTTTCCGACGAAATTGTCCGTCCCCAGCATCCACAATTTTCTTTCCTCGAGCTTGAATTTCCTGCTTGTCATTTTTTACGGACACCCTTTGATACCCTTGCAACTCGCATCGAGCGCAAATAAATACCGGGTCGACGTTCACTCGAAGCGACCGCCTCTCTGTCTGAAACGAGAAAAATGGCAGGTGGTTGATGCTGCTCGTCCTTTAAACAGCGAGACGTGCTCGACGCCGCGATACCGGGATAATACGTATGACCAACTGTTACCCGTCGACAGGCGTATCGCTCGTGCTTTCCAACGCTTCAAAACAAATCGGTGTCCATTAGTTTTACCGTGGCTGAAAAATGCGCGGAGCCGCGACGGAACGAGAAACGGCCGCCTTCCGAAAAAATGAATATTGCCCGGATTTATATGCTGGAACGGGGCGAAATAAAGGTGGACCGGCGGCGCAGGGTAAAACAGAAAGCACGGACGTACGCCTGCAACGAAGCGACCAACCAACGAAATGGCGAGAATATAGCGGAGGTGGGGTGAAAAAAAAGCGAACGTCGACGCACCACCGTGTCGGGGCAAGTGTTAACGCGTCTTTCTTTTTCTCTTTCAAATTTTCACCTCCGACCTTGGTTACGCATTTGCATCTCACGGGAATCGAACGAGGGGGAAATTGAGGGAATCGACCTGTGAAATCTCGAAATTTCCGGCTGCGCTTTCGAAGCATTTGGCGCCGCTGTTTCGACCCAGGCCGGACGTAGAACGACTGCTGGAACGTCAGTTACGAGCGTGATTCGACGAACGGCCGGATACGCCGCTATTTAACCCCAGTCGCAGAGAATTTAATCGCCACTTAGGTGCCTCGAAGCGTGTATTCCTTGGGAGCGATGGTCTTCCTAAAATTCGTCCGCACAATGGACAACGCAGCGCCGTATTTCAGATGTTAAGTTTCGCGTCAAATTTGCAACTTTATGACAGCAATCGAAGCGATATGGCCATTGGCGCGCGAAACGTTTACACCGATAAGTCCACGTCACTTATAAAGTAATCGAGTATGGTCGATATCGATATTTGGAAAATTATTCAATCAAACCCGGGCCGCGTTGAGACACGCCGTCATCGAAATCTCGTGAAAAGATTGCACTGCCATATCAAATGCGATCAAGTTAATGGGATCGGCGCTGGGGGATCAAGCGAATTTATTAGAATCCATTAAATCGCTGAACGCTTTTTTCCACCGTTCCTCCCCTGTTTCTCTCTTTTTTTACGAATGAACCGGGAGAGCGGTCGCTCGATGACGCACGAGCTCGCTGATTAACTATTCGATTTCCTCGTATCGGCGACCGAATTTCAATTACCGAATTGAACCGCCGGTTTTTGTAAACAGAACGAGGCCGCGCCGCGCCGGCACGAAGGGGTGGGTTTTGTCGACCGCACGTTTACGACGAGTATCGGCCGCATCCGACAACTCGCTTTGTTTCGTCCTTGTTTAACTAATGCGCTAATCTACTTACAATTACAGGGAACGGATTTACATTGGAACGATATCGTCGCTTTGACGATGATGCGATGCACGCTCTAGGCTTTCATGTTCGATCATCCCCCGTTGAACTTCCAACTCTGACGGCCACGGATGCAATTACCCGACAATCGCGATTCATTTCTTTCCGGAGACACAAATTCACGCGACACTTGTCGCGACTCGAACGCGTTCTATAATTGCCAGTGGAAAACGCGAGAGCAGCGTTATTGTAATTTCCCCGCTGTTTTCTCAATACTCGCAATTTCCACGACTACTCATCTACCGTTATCACTGAAAACATTTCAATCGTTTCGCTGGAAAAGTCCCTCCGACGTTTTAATAAATAACGCGCTGCTACACTGTGCCGCTATTATTGCTTTAGTATTGTCGCCCTCATTGTTCCGCCAATTACTTCAATCGAGTAGAAAATTCTTCGTTACTATTCTTCGGAACTTTTACCAATTGGTTTACCTCGCTGATGAACTTAGTTGGCGAAAGCGTAATTTAATCGTGAACGCACAATAAACATGTTAGTGTATCCAGAAACGCGCTAGTCAACAGAATCTTGCCTAAAGCATTCTTGGAACGTTAGGAGCCGCCAATCTTCGTTACGGCACGCAAGATGGGGCCATAATTACCTCGATGACTAAAAGACGACATCTGTATTCTTGCTGCGTGTAACGTCGTTGCTCAGTTAATTTTGCCCGCTGTCATGCTTAGCTTCTCGGAGCCGAAAGGATAACCGAAGTTCTCCTCATATCTGTTAATTCGATTCACCGTACGAGTTCCCCGTAGCACAAGTACGTGGCGAGGATACGAGAAAGTTGGCCCCCATGACGGCTCGTACCATTCGAGACTTTTAGTTCGCAACAAATAACATTAGCAGCAACCGTTTCCGTTCTACTCGCCAAGAGTGACGTTGATCCTTGTCCGCTTTAAACCATCGTCCCCTTCAACCTTCGCTCACTCCCTCGCCGAATATGCAAGTACTATTCTGGTGAAAATTGCCCGGCGACGCAAGCCCGCGAATGAAGCAGAAAAGTCGGGAGAAATCGTCGAGAAATTCGAAAAACTGAATTTCGCGTCTCGATGCCTCGTCTGGGGTAAAAAAGGAATCAGAATTTCCTCTAGTACCCCCGGCTCACCTTCGAACCCCCTAAGATTAATCGTCGACGATTGAATGAAGCGGAAATTGCTTTCACTTCTCCCAGCCAGAAGCAAACAATTTCCAAAGCAAATCGGAAAGCAGGAAACGTATTCCCACCGATCGGCCGGCGTCTCTGCAGAGTATACTTGGTTCGATCATATTTTTCAAAGGTATTCGCAACGCACGTCCAGAGTTACGAATGACGTTCCGTTACACACGACGTTACACGCCTTGAATTCCTGAATATTTCAAAGAAGGCCGTAGCAAAAAGAATTGCCCAGAAGCTCGCCCATAAACTGTAGCTAATCGTCCTATTAAGCTTTACCTAACCACCGTTCCCATGCCCGTGGCAAAGCCAAGTTCATAAAACATTTCTACGCCCCACGTGTGCCCGAAAAGTACGGCCGCTCCCGAACGAAGGAAGCAAGATTGACGGCAAGGGAGATGATCGGCGCGGAAATTCCGCGGGGTCGCGAGAATCTCCTTAGCACCAGACGGAATTTTTCGTCTATCTCGAGGGTTGGTCGGGAAAGGGGTGCGCGCGGCAAGAGGGTAGAACTGGATCAATAGTCCCGTTGCCGCCTCACTCAATTTGTGCTCTCCCTTCCTTCTCCCAAATTTGTGCGAGTTCACTCGGCAATGTTCATTAACCGGGCGATCCTCTACGCTGTCGTTGCTCCACTCTTCCTTGCAGCCGGGCTGGCTAACTTTTAACCCGAATAACTCGCACCTCTGCCCTCCGCCGACTACATCCCGCAATATTTCCCGGTTCTCGTTCCCCGTCAACCGCGATGAGCATTTCCCCCGGGGACTTTTCGCTGGCGTTATCGTTCACGCTGACCACGACTTTGAACTCACCTGCTCGGACGTGTTTATCGTCGCCAGCTTCTCCCGATCAGCGCGCAAACGTTTTCATCTTGGAGAAAAGTAAGCGCACAAACGGTGCCTGCTGATAGAACGGTAGTCGAAATGGGTTGGCGTGATTTAAAGGAACAACTAAGAAGCAAGGATACTGTTGCTTTGCATTGCGCTATCGGATTGCGAGATCTGATATTAAGATTTTATACTGTGTCTCGAGGAAGGACGAGTTGAACTGCGAGTTGTAGAACTTAATACCATCCAGTTTTAACTTCCACTTTACGCTAAACTCGTTCCCGTTACTTTTCCGGGCCGTTAATCTGATCCTTTCCGAAGGAAACCGTCCCGTTTAATTAAAAATACTTCAATTCAATCTACATTTATAGTAGCCATCGTGAAGATTTAGTTAAATAAACGTTCAATCCAATCTCAGGCGTCCCGACGCGACGCGTTATCACCGAACTCGTTCAAACAAGGGGCAACACTTTGGTCGCCTCCTGTCTGCCTTGACGAGTTACTTTCTACTCGAGTATTCGTTTCTTCTGGCATAGCCATGACCTGCCCTTCCTCGCTTTATATCGGCTAGCGAAATCTTTTGTTCTCGTCGTTCGAGCTGCTTGAGCAGCAGCGATTCATTAGCAGACTTGGAACACCAAACAACGAACTCAGACTTCGAATAATACCAGTCACGATTACGTAACTAGATTCTGAAATCCACCGTTCGCCAGCGACTCTTGATGTCCGTCTCTCAATTGACGACCCATGAAAGCACGTCGAAGCATACGCAATTGGAAACCCAATTTGTCTGCTCTGCCTTGCACTCAACTACTCCTTCAAGAATTATTATTGGCTGGTCATCTATCCGTTCTGCTATGTTTAATAAGAATTCCCAATGCCTTACCTCCGACAGAAGTATCACCGGTGTGCAACCTCCTCGAAATGTACTTGCCAATTGTCAGAATACCTTATCAGTTTCATTGGATATCGGCGAAACGGAGATTGCTACAAAATTAAACGGGAGATTCGAAAATAATTATTCAAATTTCCGTGCAGCAAAGGAAGCAATCGCACGATTCATTTACGCTGCAACCTTTCACAAGCTGTCTTTACTCTGTGACGCGACAAATACAGTTGCAAATTCCACGGTAGATGAAAGTACCTTAGCCGACGATGATGGTGCAACTGGATTCGGGATGCAACTGGATGCGCATTCGATTGACTCTGGTAATTACGGATTAAGTAGAATCGTGCAACCGTGCACCGCTGTGGTCCAACGAACGAAGAACCGTGTGGCGTGAGTTCGGAAAGCTGCGTATGAGATTAGGGCGGTTGAACGTTGAACTGCATGCCGCGAGTTACGTGTTGATCGTCGCGCAAACTAGTTTTCGCCAGCTACAGAGTTCGTGTGCCGGCCTGAGTTAAAAAGTTTCGCCATTGAGCGTGATAACGAATCGGATCTTTGCCAGTAACAGCCGCCACGTTAGCACGTGAATCGCGTGAATAAAAACATGTGAATCGCGTGCTGGCCTGCTGCTGTGTGCGGCTTTGCAATTTAAATTTTTAAAGGGTTCCGGGTCATCGGTGGAAATATTTCGTTAAACTTACTCCTCGAATAACATGGCGATAACTTTTAATGCAACTGCTTTTTTATTTTCCGTCGAGTGGGTCGAGCGAGAGATAAAGAAATTTGTGTGGCGAGAATTTATAAATACAAAGCAGGGTAATTATCATTCGTTTCGCCTACAAAATATAGCTCGTGTTATTTTCACAGCTGTGAGCTCAGGCCTCATTGGCAAACTGCACATCGCTCTTACGTTCTGTCAATTTAATTTGCCGTATAACCGTTACTGCTATGAGAAAGAAGTCAATAAAAGCGGCGAAAGTGTGCTGGAAACAGGTATCCAGTAACAGGCGAAGTGGCGATAGAGAAGGAGTAAGCAGCAGTCGTAGATATGAAGTATTATTCTTGCTAGTGAGTACGGAAAAGTTTCTTTCGGGACAGCAAGAGGAAGATTTTCTGAACAATTCTCGTTATTGTTCTGAGTAATGGCCGCATCAGCTGTACGATCGATCGAATAACGTTTATACATAAGCTGCAATTGTTTCAATTGGAAATGTTCCGAAAGTTAGTGACATTTCGGCACCCGTCCTAACTATACCGAACATACCTGTGCTACTTGCTACATTTTCATGCAGTCCTTCAAGCCGATGATGATATTAGTTCTTGGATTCTACGTTGCTGAATAAATCCAACCACAGAGTTGTGGTATTGGCCAATACTGCTTGCGAAACCGTATTCTCGAATCGACATATCGTGGCTCCCGATCGACGTTCGAAACAAGCTTTGGGTATCTTTCGAGTCGAGTCGATTCAGGTTTGATCGGATTCAGACTGCACTACTGACCGTGGTTCGTGTTACATTGCTATCTTCTTTCTATCGTGTACGAGATATCTTTACAACGTGGAAAGAAAACTTGTGGTTTGCACTATGGATTTCACTGCTCCTTTACTTTCTTCCATGGGATCCTTTCGCGCGAGCAGCGACGATTCCGTATAAACTATAATATTGTTTTAGCGCGAGAGTAAATATGCTTTAAATATCTTTCTTTTCGATTTTAAGTCTCTCGTCGGATTTAAGCACAGTATTACGCGGACGTCGGTCTATTTATTTTTCAAAGCACAGAGAGCACATATGGTGCTGTTTACTTGCGCGTGTTTGTAAAGGATGCGCGAGCAAGGGTGTGTTTAACAGTGTGCGCCTTTTCGAGGGAGCTGTAAGAAAAAGCGTTTTAAGAAAATTGTCCTGCAAGGTATTCTGCCCCGATTCGAGAAAAGAGAAAACGCTTTTACCGCTTCATTTCCCTCTGTGACTGCCCCAATCTCTTTTATTATTAAGTATACTCTCTCGCGTTTCCTTTATCGCATACTTGCTCCCTGTGCAAGTGTGCTTAACAGTGTGTAATGAAACTGTATCAAAAGAAAAATCTGACGCGCAAGAAACGTGAAAGCTGCAAAAACTTCTACGCACCTCGAGCAATTTTAACTTTAATGCAATTTAAAATCGACACCGTTGTTTATACATACTATTATAATAAATTGCATTCAATTTGAACAAAGTAGAATTTTCCACGCGTTCACCGCTGTTGAAGCGCGGTAACAGTCGAAAATATAGCCAGGAAAAATTTATTCTTACGTTTAACATCGATCTACCTCTACCAGCGTGAACACCTGGTTCAGCAACATTTAAATGCAGAGAGAATGTAGTCGTAAAACGTAACGTCGCCGTACCTCTCGCACCAGCGATTCGAAATCGATCCGTCGAATCGCGTCATCGAAAAAGCAAAGAAGTAACCATAGCCGTTGCGTCGATTATTCATCCCCCTGCCGACATTACGTAACGAGCAATTTTTCCGCGAACAGAGAAGAAGAGGGACGACCGACGCTGCATTCAACTAGAGCCGACGATGGTGGCGCGAATAATTTATAGCGTCGTTCCACATCCGGCCAGCACCCTTTAGAGGGCCTAGAAAAGTTTGACGAGCTGCACTCGTAACATCGATAACGCTACCCCGTCCGTCATACGATGCACGCTCTCGTTCATTTACGTCCCCGTGAATATTCATAAATCACACCGGCGAGCTACCTTTATTTAGTCGGTATCGTCATAATTATCTCCGCGCAGGTTTTTCGCCGCTCTCCTCCGTCCCATTAATTATAACGCTTCGTTAATAACGAATATAGTATGTCTTGCAGCACGTTCGGCTGTATTGCTCGTCGCGTGACCTCCCCGGCGGGTGTCGTTGTCGATTACAAATCCGCGAATTAATAATTGTCGAGATCCGCGGTTCGATCGTTGAGAGGCGTCGTAATTAGCGTTTCCTGGGGGGACGTGTCCTTTGGAAATGAAGGCCTCGCGTATGTTTGAACGCGTGCAATGCCGCACGCAAAAGGACAGGACTCTACGGGACAATAACGGAAAAGCCCCGGCTCGAAAATAGAATTTCATCGGCGAGCAGGAAAAAGTGACGTGCCATTTACGGTCGACGTGATTCGTTCGCAATTCGTTCGCGGGCGTAATTTATTGCGTCGCCCGCGTCCCAAGAGGAACGCAGGAAAGGAAGCGACTGGCGGAGGCGGGCCAGAGTAGTCATTTATTATTCCGGGGATTAATTTTCCCGCAAGAGTAATTACAGAACATTGGTTATTGAAGCGTAATGCTTGCTGTACATAAGTATGTTAATTTTCATGAGCTATGCACGATGACAAATTGAAGCGAGTTAATTTGCCCGTGCTTCTGTGCGGCGTTGATTGGAATACAAAGGGTTTACGGTAATGAAGTAAACGCGTTCACCGTCGCGTAAAATTTATGGCATCCCGCAGGACCTTAAAAACAGTCTGAGTGCTTGCACTTGCTGGACTATTTCAAAATCTCTCATGTATTTTAATACTATATTCTCGATACTATATGTTTCTTTACTATTCGCCGAACTGGCTGTCCTCGACCGTACAGCGTACCATCGGGGCAGGGGCATGTTTTAGCAGCAAAATGTATTAATCAAGGGTAGCTAAGGAGTTCAAATGCGTGAAATATAATAGCAAAATGAATAAAGCAATTGATATACGAAAAAGCGAGAGCTGATTTATTTATTATTTACATATGTCTCACGGGGAGGGAAAGTAAATTATTACTTTGCTGTCCAAATCTACTTCGTCGCAAAATATTTTCATTGCGATCGACGTACGAACAAGTAGAATATACCAGAGATCAAAGGTAACAGTTATTCTCAACATTTTTTGGGGAAAAAGGTAATTGTGAAAAAGTTGATATTCATTCTAATGGAAGGGACTTATCATTCAATCTTCAGAAATTTTTAAAAAAATGATGCGACTAAATGAAATTTAAATTTTAAAACATAAAATTTTGTTGATAATAACTATTATTAATGACCAAAATTGTTTTCGATTATAAATAATCGTTATTGGGCGACTGGAATCTTTTGGTGACGAATAATCATTACTGAAGACAACAATTTTTTTGATTCCGAATAATCATTACTGAAGAAAATTTCTTTTGGTTGCGAATAACCATTATAGGATAGGTGACGGAAACTTTTGTTGGTTAGGAGTGACCAATATCGGAGCCCAGAGTTTCGTTTTGCTTACTTCAGATATAAAATTTTAGTTTCGCGTATTTTATTAGTTTCCGAAATATTGATAAATAGACTTTCACTGGCATGCATTGAAAGCTGCGTAGCCAGATGTTACGAACACAACCGCATTCGCAGTGGTGGCGTCGGCGTCGAGTGTCGAAAGAAATGTTTGTAAACACCGATTACGAGTATGAACGACAAGGAGTTCTGTTGTACGATTTCTATCTACCCGGTTTATAATGCTGTCATAAACATTTTTTAATCATGAGTGTACATTCCTTGAAGAAAGCGCAATGAAACGCAGTCGTCGAAGTAAGATTTACGATCCATATTTTCCTTCTGCAACTTGACGTTTGAAGACGCAATGTGAGAGCAGGGTAACCAACGCAACAATGTATCAAAAATCAAAATATAGGAACAGTGTTGCACATCATTAGTATGCACTGACTGGATACGATTGATCACTTCGCCTTGATCCGTTCTCATCGTCTAATCCGCGCGTAGAAGAATCAAAGAATAAAACAGTTTTTTTCGATAAAAACGAAATAAATTATGTGTATAACAGAATTAATACATATTAAAGTAGATGTCTTAAGAAAGCTAGTGGCAATGCAAATGTATTAGAAGATTAAATACACAGTTAAGAGACAAAACCTTTCATTGGTCATTGTTCGTCTGGTGGACCAATCAACGAATCAGATTTTTAACGTACTTTTTAAAATTAAGGAGAAGGGACATCGTTGAAGAAGTAGTAGCTGGTGGCAAGTGACGTCGATCGAAGTTCTTCTATCGAGACAACGAAGGTAATGATTTTAATGAGTATTTATCGCGATCTGGTCAGTTTTAAGTGATGTCGGATGTCAAGTCAATATTGTCGCGACGGTTTTCTTGTGTTCGCAAGCTCAAATGGTAGATGCAAAACGGTACACGAGTGAAAGTGCAACGGGCTTTCCGTTTTCTAGAATGTACAGGCCGGACGCCATGATGTACGTAGTAGCCCGTTGACTTTATGTGCGATTATCAAGTGAAATTAGTTTTTTGAAATAAGCCAGGTGTGTTATTGGCTAGTGAGTGTCGTTTCATGTTCATCGCTGATTTTTTCAGTGGTATCGCGAGTGTCTGTGTTAATAGTGTTAATAGTTCAAAGTGCCATGGATACCTAATAATGGATACCTTATAATGGATACCTTATAATGGATACCTTATACTGGATACCTAGTCATGGATATTGTTCAACGCAAAAGCTACATGGATTACAATTGGACCTCCATCTTGGTGTTCATCGCATTTGGTTTTTGTCAGCGAACGGTGAGTCGTAATATATGTGAACAAGCTTTCTTAATTTCGAACACGCATCCAGCATCGAAATATTTTTACAATATTATCGCACACACATGGGAATTTCATCCGAAAGAACATTTTCGATACGCGAAATAATTAACTTACATACGAATTCAGTAGTATTGACTATTAACGTTCGCAACAATTTGCAAGCGCGTTTTTACGCGCAATACGAATATTTAGTTAGTAAAATTTTCGAATTCTTTATATATTTCGCAATTTGTTTCTCGCAATCGGGATTGTTAGATTAAAAGACGCGCGGTCTCGTGAAAAATTCCCCCCTCAGATATTATTTACCAGCAACGATAATTATTATGGGTGTAAATTATTATTATCAAGCACTTAATATAATTAAAGAAACGGATGAATAAGAATTACTTATCGCAGAAGCATATTCATTCCGTGAAATATTTTCATTTCGCAGTTATTTGATCATTATTTACCAACTTTAAAACATATACGTGGACATCGTATACTAATCCTTCCGATACCAAGAACCTAGCTCACAAATTTACACGTATTCCCAAAGTGAAAACTTTTTAACAATGATAAATTATTTCCACGAACGAGCAAGGGACCATTCCTTTTATCAGCCGAGAGTTTTCTTGTCCCCCGGAGCGATTGCGTCCTGTCCATCGAAAAATCTGTAGCTAAACTCGACTCGACGTTCCCCACCCCTTCCATCATTCCTTCTGTTCTCACTGCGCCGGGCCACCTTTTATCAAGAGAATTAATGGTATTGTCTACGAAGGAGCACCCAAGACGAATCGTTATTTTCATTACTTCCAGCTGCGTTTCTTCGCGATTTTCCCATCCCGTTGAATGCACAACTCTATATTTACCCGTTGCGCGTAATGATACGAAGTAAGTGAGTAATTGCAAGCGCACAAGCGCACCGTTGCCGATTACTTCGACGGACTATGGCAGCGGAATTCCGTTCGAGGCAGCACAAGTTTCTAGCAGTTCTGACGGCGGCAGCAAAGCATTAGACTTTGCTTAAACGGAACAGCTTACTAATTAGATAGTGCAGTTCGATGTTTACGCCTTAATCTTCCGCGTAATTCCACTCTTGCAACGTTTACGCCTCTGCATTCGACGATGATAAGAGACGGGCGAGGACTAATAACGCGAAACGATTTCTATTTATTAAGTATGCACGCCGAGATGGGGCATAACGTCCTCGAAAGGAAGCGTGTTAAAATTAGAAAACTTGGCAATCGTGGAACCGGCTGAACATCATCTCATTAATATACAGGCAGTCTACTTTCCAGCACCGCGGCACCGCCTTATCTCCGTCGGCAGCAGAGCAATCTGAAATATTAAAAACTGCTGCTCGCTCGTTGAGTTTGCTCGAAACAATATGCAAGCTAATTACAAAAACTGTTAACCCTTGCGCACAGCTTGCTATTGCGCGTACTGTAATTCTGAGTAACTGACGCGATGAAAAAAAGGGAAACCGAGTCGCAAATTAAAAGCCGGGCTAGCTTATTCCTGGGAAATCGTGTTACGCCGCTGAAACGATATATTACGACTGGTTTACCAAGGGCCTTCGTGATTTAATAAACACTGGGGATTACGCGAAGCGTGAACAAGGTTTTAAAGTGCTTCCAAAGTATTCTGAACAATTGGAATCTTTTAGATGAAACAGGCGAATTCACATATTTTTCAGCAGCTCCGTATTGGACTCCTCGTATTGGGGCTACGAACGCTGTGTCGCTGCTTCGATGCAGCGTGTGCTCGATGGTTCATTTAACGAAATTGAAATTCTTATTAAAACTAAACTAAAACGACGTATACCTACTTCCTGCGATCAGAATTTCACTTAATACTGCATAAAGCGAATTTATCGATAGAAATTGTAAGTTCTGAATTACTTGCCTCTGTGGCTTGCACGTAATCGCTAATTAAATTACGCATTGCTCTTGAAAGAAGGCAGCTTTGTTTTGATTTCAGTAGAATTTCAAAAGTTGCCGCAGTCCTCGATGATCCGTGCTTGTGCAAACGCACAGCGATCGTCGGGGAATGCTAAAGGTATTCGCTAAATAATGAACGTGGAATTGTACGTGTAATTGGTGCTTCAAAGTCTCTGTGGATTAAAACTTATGGAACGCAAGAGAACGTTGGGGCGAGCTATAAATACTGTAGATCTGGGATCTACTGGAATTATTACAATACTCCATGCGATGCATTATACACATAATGTCGAGCTGTAATCCCTTGAATGCTAGTTGAATGTTTAATTTTGTTTCCATTTCAACATTTCCTTCTTCGAAACGTAGACATACGATTTATTTTTCGAATCAATTGACAAAACGATGTTGTGTTATTTTTTATTAATTACAATGCATAATTGCACTTATTGCACCAGAAAATTCGTAAGATTACGTAATCATTCCCATAGACGAAAGGCGGGTAACCGCGGACACTCATTAAGTAAAGTTAAGAAAAAAAGCTAAATAAATTATAGCCTCTGCTTTTCCGCCTATATCACTCACTTTTCTATCTGTTTAAAAAACGGCCATTTACCTCCTCGCAAAATTTAAATAAAATTGCAGTATCGTACCAAAGCGACTACATTCAAACGAAACATGGATAATTACCGACAGTAACTAGCGGCTGTAACAAAACGTTCCCCCCGGGCCACTTTACCGGTTCTGGTTGTTTTTCTTTTTCTAGCCACTGGAATACGCGCTACTCGAAGTCTGTTGCGTTGCATTGCACAGGGACTTGCTCGATAGTACATTAAACCCAGCAGCCAGCCGTGTTCGCGCTTTGTTAACCGGGCGAACAACGCGCGATGAGTTACCACCTTCTCGGGGACAAATAAATTAGAGCGAAATAATTAAATCGAGTCGCAAGGCAAATGTTGCGTCGGAAATTACCGCGGAGTTAGAACCGATCCGAGATAACGCATAACGAAACTCAACCCGTATCGGATTATTCCATTCACCGACGTCTACAAATTCACCGGAAAGTTCCACGAATTCGCCAGCCGAGTTGCACGCCTTCAGCGGTGTTACTTAATCATCAAATTTCTCGACCGGAGCTCATCCCTTTGGCGCCCCCGAAACCGATCGCGTGAAAATATGCTTGCTTCCACTCGTTTACACATGAATAGAGAAATTCTCTCCGGCGGAAATGAATCCATGGGGAACTGGGATTCCGAGAAACAAAATAGAGCTCAGCGATATCTGTACGTATGTAAATACGTTTCTACTACATAGAGCTTATACTCCTTGATCAATGATCAGTTTCAAGCTATTCATCACACTTTATGTATTCAAATGCACAAGTGCATGCATAAGTAGAACTGTATTATACGAAATTCGCGTAGATTGGATTCCCCCGGTTTTCTCTAATAATCTTCGATGTCGAAATTTTTCACATCGTTAGCCATAATCGTAGTACCCGTGTCGCCCTTTAAACGTACCACGAGAGTGTGGCCCGATGATACGACGTTCTCGAAAAAATATTCTCGCATCCCATAGCGAGGGTGGCTCCCTCGATAAGCCAATTGAAATTCACTGGAAAATCGATAACAATTGGAACTGAGGCCGGATACGACTGTAATCGGCGGCACAATCGGCGGCGATCGCAATTCTCGTGACTCGCGACCGAGCAAACCGCAAAGAAACGAAAGGATTGAGCCGGCAGGATACGCGTGTTACCGTACAATTTCCGACTTTCACAATACATGTTGAATTGACTAAGCTTATGCCGGGGCGGCAGCATCCAGCACAGAAACCGGGCGACCAAGAGAACACGGATAAATCGGATCGCATTGGCCATTCCGGCTCGAAATCCAATATTCGTGAAAAAAGGAGGGCAGCTGCGGGGGTGGATACGGTCTGGGTTCGATTCAAGGGGGGAACCCTCCCGACAGCTGGGGGCAAGGGGTGAGGCGGATGCAATTGTATTCGAGGCCGCGAATACGTTTCACGAATTGCATATTGATTTCAAGCGTGGCGACCGTCTAGTCCCATCCGACGAAGCTTTAAGCTTTGACGACGTGCAGACAGAAACCACTGACGGCGTGGTCGCGATGCCTAGAACGTCTTATCGCGGTCGATGATCTGTTCAGACTCTCTCGAATTATTCTTGAACATTGATTCGCGTGTCAGGTAATTGCTGATGAGCTTCGATGAAATTTATTCCAGTAGCCGTGGCAATGATTCTTGGTCCATCTGGTAACAAGTTAGAAGATTTATGTACGGCTTTTTAGAACCCACTGTTCAAAGAGAAATATGTTATAGTTCTGCAATGCTCGCCTTTATTCTTAGCGTACAATTTCGTCATTAACGTCATTAGCGAAGACATTCCGACGTATTCTCTATCAACGTTATTGAATGCTGATTATTTGGATGTTAATTCGAGGTCGATGGGTGGTACGTCCAGGATTGTGGGAGTAAACGTCGACAAGTAGGATTGGAACGTTTCGCCAGCTTAGCAGTCCAGCTTCATCAGGCCAGATGATACACTGACACCAGGATATCTCATCTTTGATGATTGATCGCGCCGAGTATAAGCACAAACGTGGGACCACTAAAGGCGAGACGTTTCCGTAGCTCTGCCTCATCCAAGTCTGATAAGGCTAATTGCAATGCAATCCGGAAACGTTCGAAATAGTATTATTACACAGAATGTATATTCGGAACAAATGAATCGCGGTCGCAGTATTTGTGACAGCGAAACTATCTAACCGTCGATACATTAATTCATAGAATTGTTGATGAATTATTTAATATGTATTATGCTCGCAAAACCTTTACCGGATAGTGTGCAATTATTGGGGCAATTATTTCTTTGGCTCGCTTCCGTTCGCCGAAAAATCGGGTACGAGTACGTGTCGATAGGAAAAAATAGACAGCGGTAATTGAGAGATATGCCTTTCATTTAAAATAGTCTCCTCAACTTTCGACTCTCGTACGAAACGATAATGCGTGTCTGGAGAACAGGAAGGTTGCATCAAAAGGTTTGCACCGCGCGACGTCAAGCAGATTACGAAGCGAAAGGTTCAGCAATTATGAAAATTGAAACCTCTCGTTCGTTAAACTATCCAGACTCTGGAGAAAACGTTCGTCACATCTCATGAATTAATCCTCAGAGGAGACTTCTAATCCTGGCTACAGTTGGGTTAGCTACCAGCACTCCGATATCACATTAAACTCCCAAAAGCTGCGGAACACAGTTTTCTTGATCGCATTAAAAGCGAAGCGCGCGACGAACACGCATGCCATGCGCTCATGAACGTCCATAATACCTGAAGGATTAATAGAGCAGCGAAATTACAATGCCACAGCGTCCTAATGAAATCAGCCGTCCCGCCGAGACGAGACACCGTCGTTTGGTTAAACGATCAACGTCATCGCGACTACGAGGGCGCAAGAGTATCGTCAACGAAGACACGCCTGTAACGCGGCAAGGAAATACAACGGCGATACAATGCAAACGATAATGGAACGCAAAGCTACGTCGAATTCACGCCGCTAACCGCTGACTGATTAATCCACGACGAATCGATCGTCAGCAACGGACGACAAAGTTTCCCGACGACGACGCGGCACCGTGAACTTCGGGTTTCGATCCAGTGCAATGCTGGAAACATTCTACCGTATTAACGCTACCTTTCTCCAGCCGTGATCGTTTTTCTCTGTTATGCAAATCGTCCTCCGCAATTCCAGAGTTCCGCGTGTACACGTAGATGTGCATTGGGATACATTCGGAAGTTCCCAACGATTCACGGACACTGATCTTCTTATAGAATTATTGCGCCTGGGAATCGTATCGAAACCAAAATGCAATTCAAGATTACGAGGCGATGCTTTCGAGCTGTAATTTACATATCCATTTGATCCTGTGCAGTAACCGTGAAAAACAAGTGAGACGAACCGCAGATTATCTCTTTAACCGAATGGTAACGGGCTTTATAGCGACAAGAAGATGAAAGTGTCTCCTCAGTCGGAAACATTACCTACCGACGAAGAAGGCTAACCAGCCGTGGTCCATTACATAGCGGAAATTTATGCAATCCGTTAATCCAGATCCAGGTTGTAAGGCGAGAAAGTCGGACATGAAACACGGTAACTAAGAACGAGTAGCTTCTTGGCCGAGGCAGCGCGCTAAGAACTTTATTCCTCGGCGGATAAATTAACGAGGTTCGAGGCTTCTCTCGGCCATGCTTAGGGCGGGTTCTTCAGCGCGGTTCCGGCGAATAAAACAGCTTTCGCTCGTGCGGAAACGCGCAATCCGGGCGTCGACGAAACATGTCTGTCGCTTCCCCTCGGGACCCTCGTTAAAATCGCACGTCAACGACCGGATGGTTGAAATTGCGAGGCTTGGACAATGTAAACCTCGTAAAAAATTCACGCTGTCCTTGACAGAGCTCTCGCCGGCTCGAGAGAGCCAGAGCTGACGATTCTTTCGTTCTCCTTGAACTTCCGTGCCGGGGAAACATCCATTATGCCCCGACGACTGTGATATTGGCTTGCCAGACACAAATCATCCGTTTTCTTTGTTCACAGCTTCGCCTCCTCGATGAACCACATAGGCGAGCAGGGTTCCATACGGAAAGGAATGAATTAGGTAGTTGATTAAAATGTCGAAGGTGTCTTTGTTCTCTTTTATCATTAGTCAGGATACGGAAAGTTTTGGTCAATTGGTATACATAGTGGGGGGACTAGAGATGCGTGTCAGCGGCGATAAAAGTTTTTGGGCAAGTTGGAAAATTCGAAAGAAAATTTAAAGGCCCCAAGGGAATCCCCGCTTCCTTTTACGCGGCCCTTCGCGCTTCTTCTTCGTACTACGAAAGAGTTTTGGAAGTTCTCTAAGGCAACGCTTGTTAGATGCTCTATCGCACGCCTTCTTCTCCGCCCACCAACACGAAAGTGGTTTCGTTTCAAAAACACCGACACCCGATGCTACTCCGCTGCAACAAACACCCTTAACATCTTCTCGCAGTTTCATCGATTTCGCCGAAAACATCTTGCTTCCTCGACGCGTTCCTGTAAATATCTTTCTCGACACGCTTCAAAAGAATTACGTCACTTGGCGAGTTGCTAAGAGGTCGTATTATTTTTACGGTAACTCTTCTCCAAAATAAGTAACGCGAGGAAAGTTCTATCTAGTCGTTCTGTCGTGCAGCTGCACCGCACAAGTGGAATTGTTCTATAGAGTTCCCCTTTTGTAACGTGACGCAAATAAAACTATTGCTTCGTTGGAAAATACAGTGTACTAAAACGTAGAACCTTTTTTTTAGTCGCCCATGCCAGCATTATCTCTGAAGCTGTTGCGCGCAACATGAAACAAAGCGAACAGAGTTCGCGTTTTTGGGAATTTGTTATTGGAAAAGGGCCGTCGAAATTTTCCTAAACAGAACTACATATGGAGAGCGATACGGTATCAAGGGATGAAAAACTGCGTTCGTAATGAAAGTATAAAGCAGGGTCGAGAGATATCGCGACGAATATTTCGTGCTCGGTGATTTTATTAAAAGAGTTTCGTTGCCCTTCTATTTCTATCCTCGTAAAATGCGAGGAAAAAAAGTTTTATTTGCCGTCGGATAGCTTGTTGCGCTTTATACGATTCGACCAGTGAAACAATAATTCCCAACGTACCGCGAAGGAACAAGGAGAGCGTGAACGCACAGCCAGCTATGTCATGGCCATATCCGCTCCAAACTCATCCCGATTGTTCTCGTTTCCCCCCCCCCCCCCCCCCATCGATCTCTCGAAATTTCATTACACGCGGGCCCGGAAATCGGGGAAGGAAAAGTGGAAGGGAGGGTTGAGCTGCACGCAAACGGAAAATTTCGAATCCGAGGAAGAACCTTGTTGTCAGTGCCCCGAAGCTAGAAAGGATGAAGCAGAAACGATTGCTCAAACGTCAGGACATCTATGATCGAGCACACTTGGAGAAATTAAGATCTTCTTCCCACTCGATTTGTCCCTGATCAGCCATAAAATTGTATTGAATCGAATGGTCACGAAAGTTATAGGTATTCTTTGCTTTCTTCCAAAGCCCACCGTCCTCGGCGCTGGACGTAAAAGGGGCTATCAAATCTGGATATGAACTGTGCCCCTTTTTTTTTCTTGCAAACTGATCAATATACAGAAGCTTGATCGAGGGTTGAGGCAGGGGAGGATGCGATGAGTGCAAAAAAAGGAACGTTACACGACTGATACACAACAGAGTCGTACAGTGGTACAAGAAACTTATACCTATTTCTGTGAAGCATTGTCGCAATTAAACACCAGTCTGAACAGCACTGAATTCGCAGTGTCACGGTATTACTTGAGTGCAACCGCGTCATAGAATTATGTCTCTAACGTTTTTCCCAGCTGTTGCTGCGCTCTGAACAATATAATTGTGGCGCAAAGAAAAAGTTCACCTATTCGGCTTTGAGCTTTAATTAAACAAATCCACTTTACAGGCATCCTGTGTCGAAGTAAGTAAATATGCGTCGCGGAAAACTTGTAAACATTTCGTGCAATTTGCCCGTGCCGCCAAGGCAACAATACAAATGACTGAATGTTGTTGTTTTTTTCACATGGCACCATGGTCAAACGAGTTAAGAGGTTTGCCACGGCGTCGATCTTAATGGCCGGTATATATCAGGATTAACCGCGCCGTTCTCGAAAAAGGGCTGGCGAAGGGACAGACAGCCTTGCAAACTTTTTACTTCCCGAAACGTTGTCGAGTATCGTGCTACCAGCTTCTCGTAAAACGAAGAAATTTATGGCGAATGAGGCTCGTAAACGGGCCTCCCTTTCTCTATTTTTTTGATAAATGCCTGTATCAAAGCTTAGGCCTACTCAAAGTAATCCTTTTACGCCTAACCGGTGTTACGCCTTCTTCTTTATAATTGCAAGTATCAAGCTTCGGGAAAGGGAAGGAATTAGTTGAACATTAAATCCGGGATCGTCGCTCATCTGGGACCAGCTTCGTTTATAGCGTGCTTGAGTTATATAGCCACTAAAATTGCGGTGTACATCAAGGACACAGGTAGGTAGGGAGGGAGGGGAGAAATGTAGTATATTAAGTTCGAAAATTTCTCGGTGGCAGTAAATGTTTGACTCATTTGTCTGCACCCTATCGGAATAAAGTACGTAAACGCGTAGCGGGGTAAAAAGAATGCTTTCGCGTTTAGTGTGCCCATAAAGTCAACGAAATGCTTCCCTATCGATTTATTACTGAACGACGGCCGATGTCTCACCGACAAAGTAAGAACGATAGGTTCGCGTACCGCGATCGTTTTACTCCCCGCTCCATGACTAAAGAGGTAATAAAAGAGTTGAGTAAACGCGACACCGAGGTGGCGCGGTATTATTGAAGAAACCTCGCGATTCTGGTCATAAAGCACGAAACCAAAGTTAATTCTACCGTGTATTGTAATTACTCTCGTTGTCCCCGAATTAATCGAAATCTCCTTTTGTATTCACCTCGGCGTGTATTATCAAAAAATTGAACGTTATGGTGCATGGCATGGGAAATTCATTCGCGCGAGGAATACGAGAGGGGCGAGAATTGAGATTTCGTCGCTCTTTGAAAGGCAGCCGGGCAAGATTGTATTATCTGCCGTGTAACACTATAAATTCGAAGTGTCAGCGCGCGGATATCATTGTTCATTGTTCTTTCACTTCGTACGGTGCGTGTAATAACCGGCTTGCTGGCGTCGAAACGGAACGTCAGACCCAGCTGACACCACCGTTTTCCCTATTAATCTTAAACAGAAATTTTCATACTTCCTACGCGAGGATAAATCCACGGACGGGCTTCCAGAACGGAATTCGGCGCGGCAGTTCTTTAGTCGATAACCCGTGTCGTTTATAGACGCGCAACTCGAGCAAAGTTTTCCCGGGTCAAACTCGACCGGCAGCTCCGGAATTCGCCAGCTTTGTTCCACGGCTAAAGACTTGAGTGAAAGAAACGAATTCAACGTAGAAACTCGCCCACACCAGCGTCGAACTGGGGACATCTTTTCGCGTTTAAGCATTGCGGATCGGTTCCCTTTGCAGTCGTCATCCCGATTTCCGTCTTTGTCCGTTCTTCGGGCCTCGAAGTTTTCGTTCGTCTTTCGCTAACTAAAGGGAACTATGCTGCGAACGGTCTCTCCTTCTCGGCGTAGAATCGGCCCGTCGACCCAAACGAATTCACGAATTTCCGGTTACGAGGTGCGGTCGTGTCTCTACGAATTTCATTTGCGGCCAACGTGTCGCCAATTGATTCCGTGCTGATCAACCAGCCGAGGTCTTGCCTTAATTGAAAACGTTTTTCCAAGGAGCAGGAAAATTCCGCGCGGTGTAAGTTCCGATATGAACGTCGATAACGGTAATTTCATTATCGAAGTTTCTCTCCTACACAGGAAGTTCGACACTTCGGCCGTGAGGGAGGCGGAATACATCAAACTGCCCTGCAACGAAGCGGCTCTGCGCCGCCTGTTCCGTACCCTCCTCTTCTGTATCCTTTATCCGCGGGTGCAGCTGCACCGTGAGCTTCTCCTCGGCATCTGCTCTGCATGGCGGATCCGTTCGCCAAGAGTTCCTGCAACTTTTCATGAACAGGCCGGGTTAGTTATTTCGCGAATTTTATTCGACGGAGTAATGAGCAAGAAAAATTCGTTAAGCAAAGAAAGGAGAAACAAATTGCGCAAGTTGAGAGCTAGTGCGAACTTTTTTTCCCCACGTGCAAACAGGATGGTGGCTGAAATTTTTTTTATTAACGAGGTGCCCAGAATTAAGTGGTCGAGAGTTCTGAGAACGAGAAGAATCGACGAAGAAGTGTGTATCGGGGAACTCGAATTCCCCCGACGAGGACAATGAAACGGCTTTCTATACATGACGGCCGAGGGTACTTTAAATAGCAATAGTTTTTTCACAATTAACGACAACGTACTCGTTGTACGCGCGCTTGCTGCTTCCACGGGAACGATTTCCGTAATTTTCTACTTAAAAATCATCTTTTACGTTAAAGTCTCGTTTAAGCGACACCGTAGTCGAAGGTGACCGCTTTATAACCAGCCATGTTTCTTCATTTATTAACGTATACGAACGGCGACGCTTATGTAAGCCCCTTATGGAATTTTTTCGCATTGTACCGTCGCGAGATCGCGATCGCATAATTAATTACGCGGCGAACGTTCCAACGCGTTCCAAAGGAAATCGCATTAGAGGCGATGGTCGCGGTTTCATTCGAGGGACGAGAAAAGGTAAAAGGCGAATCTCAGGAACGAGCAAAGGAAAACGCATGCAAAGCAAATCGGTCGTGAGTAACGAAACCTCCAGCTATGCACCTCGTTTTTCTCTCGGCTCCCAACGCCTCGTTAACATACTTATTAAACCGCGTTAATTATGGACTCACATTTACCCAGCCGCGCATTGGTGAGACCACCGGCTACATTTTCGACGTTTCCTTGAAAGAACCGGATTGCGGTCAACCGAGGCAGACTTTTCTTCTTCCAACCGCGAGAATACTGAATTGCCAGCCAGCAAGAACGAACTAATTCCTCGAGTGAAATCGTTCCTTACATTTTAAAGCTGTGACGTAGCTATTTTCTTGCGCATGTCGTGTCTACAGGCCTCTTTAAAATTAGTATTACATAGTTCCCGTTTTCGTGAAATATCATTTTTTATTTCTGTAGATATGAAAGTGGCTTTGGAAACTTTATATATTGAGACCCTTCTTTTCTGCCATGTTACATTCGAAATACGTAAACAAAAGGATCCCTCAGAAGGCGGTGATATTGGTATAAATACGACTCCCAAGCTTCTTCTTCTTCAATCGTGGGTCGCAAATGCGCCGCCACTCCAAGTAGCTTGCCTGCACATCCGATCTGTAATAAACAAAAGATTCAAACTTTCTTTCTGAACCACGACGGAACGATAAGGAATACGTAGCCAGATGGTCGAAGATCGAGAAAGTCAATGTCGAGGGGACTATTAGCGAAGCGGGTAGTATCTTCGTGCAGCGGAACCATGTTCGTTCGAAAATCTTCCTTAAAACCGTAGATCCTTGGCCGGAAAATAGTAGGAAAAGTCAGAAGACACTTGGAGGTGGTTCGACTGCGGAAGGCTAACGCTTTTACCTGTAACGAACCGGGTTCAGTTCCGAATCCCCGGGCAGACACTTCGATGCACCTTTTTCCCGCTCAGACCACTGTTTGCCTAAGATTAGTTCCGGATATCCGCCGCATTTCGCGAATTTCGAATCTTCGATCCAATTTTCGGAGAGAGATTGGGAACGAAGATCTGCTTATCTTGAATGTAAAACTGAAGTTCTGGTAATAGGAAAGGGAGCGTCATTCTTTGAACGACGTTTCGGCTGTCCGGTAGCATCCACCAGACTTGTACATGTATAGAGTTCTCGTCGACGTATTAATCTCCCTCAGAAATGAGCTTCCTTCGCCCAAGACTTGGGATAACGTGATTTTGTTCAGTAACCCGGTGTCAGTTTGCTTCAGTCGGCCGACAAGTTTCGGACAAGCCGCATTTCCTGAAACAAAACACCGGCTATCGATCTCGTTGCCTCCGTGTTGCACTCGATCGATGATCGTCTTCCATCATTCGAGCGACGCCTAGCATGCGCCGGTGCTTTCGTTTTTTCTATCCATTATGTCGCATTTTGTCACAGTGGTGTCGTAAAAATTGCATGGTTCCGGAGATGGTGCGGAATCTTTTGTTTTAAACTTTGTACCATTTTATTTTACTTCTTTATTTTAGTTCAATTAACGCTCATCGAACCGCTCGATTATTTTTTTCACTCGGTTTATGCAACGGGGTATTCATTAACGCGGGTCTATTAAGGGAGCCGCGACGCGGCAAAAGAAACAAACGTGAAACGCGTATAATGATTTCAGTGGCGAGATTCGATGTAACTCCGATCGGTGTGAAGTAATTGGCTAATTAATAGACAGCGTTATTTCGGGACGGATTCGGTGCCAACCGAAATTCGAGTACCCCAATTAATAAGCCACTCGTTGTCATTATAAATCGGCGTTTCTTAGCGGGAAATATTCGGGATTATTCGGAATATACAAATGGAGAGTCTTTTAAGATATTATTGACGAAGTCATTGCACTTCCTTTTCTTCGTTTCTCCCTTCTCGGGGTAAAAATTCGCACTGAGCTAGTAACTTTGAATTCCACGAGCTCGCGCCACTTGAACGTTCGCGCAGAGGAAAAGAAAGCAGGCGTGGACAATTAAAAATGCGTGCAAAGCACGAATATGCGGGACACGCAAATGGGAACACACAGAATTTTAATACCCCAGGCGTGGCTACTTGGCTACGTTCTTCCGCCATCGCGCAAGGAACTTCGTTAATTGAATGCTCAAGTTCGTTTGCATCCTGGAGCCAAGTTGGGATCTTTTTAAACACTTGAAATGTTTTCAGTGTCCGTTGATACGCATTTCCCCCGTTGTACACCAGCTACGATGATAATGGCATTACTCCTTTTGGAGAAAACAAAAAAGAAAATGATGAAAGGTGCACTCGCGGCTTTGCAACGGTGGCATTGATGAAATTGTAAGAACCACCTCGCACAAGGGAAACTCGTCGCTGTTAACAAGAGGCAGCGCGTCGCGACGAACCGCGGGGAAAGAAACGATCCTAATTATCCGATATTCGAGCGAAGCCAATTAGCCAGAACGAAACGCGGTTTCGCGGATAGCAGCTACCGCCCGGTTGCAGGGTAAATTCGTAAGCTCGTGCATCGATTCTCGGCTAATAAAATCAGCAGGGGCGCTAGGATGCGATGACGGCAACGATTATGGTCAATAAATTATCCCTATCGTCAATCAGCAGGGCGTAATGCGTATTCTGAACGGCCGATGATCGATTATGCCTACACGTATTTACATGTTCGGTTTGTCGATGAACCGTTATTGCGACGAGATATCGGTGTTTCTGTTGCCCCAACCATTGTCGCAAAGATTTCTTTCTCTTCGGTTGACATTCAATTTTCGCCGCCGAGGACGCCAAATACATATATACGGAGCACGGTGTCCTGTTGCTCGAAACATTCGTTCGGTTAAAAATGACGGCAAACGATCTTGTTCTTCGCGTAGAAATTACGGTGTCTATCACCTTGCCCGCAGACGGTCAATAAAAAGAGAGTCGTCGATTTCATTATTCCCAATTAACTGCATCGCTGGGAACGTCTCGCGTTAATCGAGGCTCGTTGATAGCATCCCGATTTTTTAAGCAAATCACTGCCGTCAGTTTAACGAACGAAATCCCTTTGACTGCTATTAATTGGATGCAACGACCGGCTGGTCCAATTTGTTTCACCGGTTGTCCAACCGAGGCCGCCGCGCTGTCCCTGCCCCTGGTAAAATCAATCGGGTCGAACCGGCGAATCGGCGGAACTCTGCCAGCGCATTAACGCCCCAAAGACAACCGGTCGCGGTCGACGCGTTATCTTTATCGCTTATCGGCCCGTTCGCATGTCAGGATGATCGATCGAGTCTATTCCTATCTCGCGTTAGTGCGAACACGCTTATCGTGCCGGCCGCGGACGGCCGAGGCAAACCGAACGAACGAATATTTCAGGGGTAGCGAAAATGATGAAAACTGACGTTGTTTATTATCGGAGGAGCCGTCGTCTTGGTAACACCTGACTCCTACAGCTATTATTGGAATCGATTTGATTCTCCTTGAACGCTTTCATTCTAATGCGGTACTCCTCGTTGCATCGGAGATATGTAAGAATGGTATAAAACAGATGTGGTCTTTATTCATACATTAATTCTTCCATCTACTTCACAGATGAAGCCTTCGATACCGCTTTAAAATCTTGAATGCTCTGAAACAAGCCTAACCCACGTTCGAAACAATTTTCCTCGCGACCCATACACGAACGTTTAGCGAACAACAACTTTTTAACTACCTTTAACGCGCAGCTAGTGCGCCAGAAGCGAAACGAATCAGGGAACTCAGCTTTTCCTATTTACCAGTCTCGGCCAGAGGAAGTCGAAGAGTTTCAAGGGTGAGAATCGATCGGCCGAAGTTCGATGAGTATCTGCTACGCCGTGTTTAAACACTCGCGAGGCGAGCTCGAGATACACGGGGGATCGCGAAATGGAGTTCGGTAATATCACGGAGGGTAGCTGCCGAGGACGGGGATGGTAGGGTGGTGGTTAAACGGGAGAAGCAGAGAAACTTTTTCGAAACGGTGAGCCGCGAAAGAGGGAAAGTTCGTGACGCGGCAGGCGCGCCGTTTATTCATTCCCAACAGTTTCCCAGAGCCGAGTGGTTTAGACTATGCTACTCGAAGCACCGTCTCTACCTCGATGGTCTTCGGTTGTTTCGGCCGAATTGATTTCTCTTGGAAGGGTCGATCCTCCGAATATCAGACCGACGGAAGTCGATCTCCCCGCCGCGACAGGAACACGGAATTGGGACGACGACGGTTCAGCGAACCAAATGAATTCAAATGCGCAATGAATATTCAACGAACGTATTTTTCTCGACGCGAAGAAAAACCCGGATCGTTTTATTGCGGTTCCTCTTCTTTGATGCGGCGCGGTCGAGTCGTTTCTTATCACGGGACGCGAGAAACATCTACGTTTCATACGGTGGCACGTTATTCTCGACGATCAGCCTGTTCTCCCTGCTAGTATACTATTTACGACGCTTGGCAAAATATTTCATCCCTTTTCCGCCGGTACAGCTACGTACCCGATGTGTCTTTTTATTTCCTCTTTCACTGCCATTTGCTTGCTACAACTTCTGCTCACCTTCTGTCACCGTAAAGAAAAAACGACTTTATTTGTGCATGCGCCTGCAACATATTGAAGATATTTTTTCCCCGGCGCCGTTATTGCATAAGCGACACTTTCCGTAGGAAACTCCTCGCACTTTCTATATTGGCGATCGGATGTTCAGCGTATATTTTTTCTCGTCGTTACAGCACGTGCGACTCCAAGAAGTATCGCTCATTCTTCGTATCCGCTCCTATAAGCATTTACCGATGCCCGTGTCGCTATGGGGGATACAATGCATCCCGAACAAAGCAGCTTTTCCAGAGAGAAGCTACAGAGAATTTATAAATATCCTTCGGTTTCATTGACTCTGCGTTGAGTTCCAGCACTTTAAGAGCGAGGAATTGTAAGCTCTTCTCCTTTATACGAGCATCTGAATATTGCACTATTTCGAGCTCCGTGGAATATCTTTATTTTAAATACAGGTACTTTGCCCCAATAGAGCTGCATAAAATTCCGTTTCATAAATTGAGGCTCCAAATTTCAATTGTCCAATATATACGTGTATAGCTGACACGTTGGAATTACTGCGAGGGAACAGATACGTACATGCATACTATATCCATCCACCATTAAATCGTACGCGACCATCCCTCCATACCCTCTGGTTCTTCATTACCCCCGAGGTCGACGTCTCGACAGCGTTGATAGTGTTTGCCCAACAATCACGCTAAACGAGTTATCTTGATCACTTCGGACGTACGCTCAAACATGAGCTATCTATTCCAACCACTTCGTTCGCGGCCAATTGATTGGATTCTATTTGCACAGATCTCTTGATACAGAGAAAAAGGGTAAGGGTGCAAGTGTTTCGTGACCACCCTTTCCTCGACTCAGCCCCACTTAGTCCATCAACGAAGAGGAGACAATAAAGGGAGTTACTTTTCGTTTAGTCCACGTATCCAAGCAATGGTATAGATTAACTCCAAACCAAACGTCGATGAGCATTATATTTCCCCTAATGAGCATGTATCGTGTGAATCGACAATCTGAATCCGGTTTGTTGACCGTTTCAATGAAGCAGAGGCACGAAGTAAGTAGAAAAAGGTGTCTGGCGTCGCGAATACAATTCATACGCAGACTGTGTCCGACTGATGAACGTCTAACGTGAAACCTTGAAATTGGAATAGTCTAAGACTCCAAGAATCAGCTAAATAATCAATGACACCTGTATTGGATCACTTTAAAAATAGCAATTGATAAATGTGAACAGATTTTAACGCTGAGACTTTTTCAGGGTGACATATTTTCTGCGCTCCTTTGGGCTGAAGCGTTTCCCAGTGAAATATCCGTTCCGCGACCTGAACCGATATATTATTAATACCCGAGAGTGTTTCGCAAAACACGCCGCAACGATCTTTTGCATGCAGAACGAGGCAATTTTTCTCGCGGCCAAGCAATCGTATGAATTTATGTTTGCAAACTCTGCGAAATAGAACGCTTAGAAATTAATGAGACTGGCGCCGATTGAAAATTAGGGGTCTTAATAGGGCAGATAATTAAGGGAGTTTGCATGGCGAACTTTGAAGAATATTTACGAAATTTTCCAGCATCGTTTAAACTCCTTTAAGTGCAATTTCCGAAGTGCAGTAGCCATCCCATGGCACCAATTTTGCATACACTATAATAACATTGTAACATCAGGGAATCTGTATTCTTCTTATCATACCCGAATCTCCAAAGATAATCTCCAGAAAATTTCTAGTAAAAAAAGTCTTGCAAGTTTGCAGAGACTTCAAGTGGAAATATCCTGTTATTCGTACTTCTGTGATTGTGCAAAAACCGTGCATGTAATCCTCCTGCGCCACGTTTACAAAGTGCACCGTAAAAGGTTTACGTTCTATATTCCTAATATTCCACTAGGGCTTTCGTTGCGATGTTCGATCGCAAATCCTTTTCCCTTTCTTCAAAATTTACACGTAACGCTCAGAGATCAATCGAGTTGCGCGCTCGAGCTTTTTCAATTTACCGTATCCGACGAGATAAGTCCATTACCAGTTTCAAATGCCGCGTATTCCACTGATTTCATTCATATTTGAGAACCACGGAAAAAGTCAAGAATCCTCTGTTCCCATTGACGATGAAAACGACGAGCAAACCATACACTGGATATTCTAATCGCAACGATCGCAACGAGCTGGACATTTTCGAGGGAAAAAACGCGTCGGACGACCGGTTGGTTAAATCCCGCCTTTTAATTTCCACCAAGTCTCTTCCGTTTGTTCGGTCCTTGGACGTCGAAATGCGAATTAGAATATATTAAGCGATGCCGACGGCTCGCGTGACCAATGGGCGCCGCTGTCAATTTACAGCGGCAAACGTGGTCCCCGCATCTAGCGAGAAAATTCTCCCTGTTCCGGTTCCACTTTGATTCCAGCCTGACAAATATTGGAGCACGAATTACCGTGAATCGCGCGCCACGCTGCGCTGTCGACGAATGGGAAATTTTGATCTCGGACAACGAAAAAAGCTCTGCGACCTGAATTACTGTCCCCCTCGCCGATACGCACTCCGAAATGAAACGTTACAATTCGTTTTCCCTTCATTTTTTACTCTTTGTTTAACTGTTCCTTCTGTATTCTCATTTTCCTTCCCTTGCATGATCGAACTGAATCGATATAAGTTTCCTCAATTTTGGATTCGGCTTCAGGTAAAAAAAAAATTAATTACGCGTGACGAGAATTAATGAGGCGTGATTAACAGTCCGTTTAATGTTCAGAAAAATACCATTTCAATGGCAACTGACTGCATTTTACACATTTGCAGTACTATTCCAGAGCAGCAATAATAATAATGATGATGATGAACGAATGAAAATTCTACTACTCAGCCTAATTACCCACGACCCGAAATGTAACTTCAATATAGTTAATCCTGCCTATTCCCTCGCCTTTCTAATTTCCGGAGTACTTTGCTCGTTTATTGACCCACTCGGTAGATAAACAATTCGGTGCAATCATAGGACGGAAAATAATAGTCGAAGTCCGAATATACCTCGAAATTAAATCCGCTTTCCTCGTACAATTCGATGTTTCGTGTATATAGTGAGTTTTTGGGCAAATAACAATTTTGATTTTCTCATTGCGCCGTTCGTTCGAACACGATCCAACCTTTCGAATTTATATCTATTTAAACGATGACCGTTTGATGCAAGCAATCTGGGAGCACGACATGCGCGAAAATCATTTCGACTGGAACTGAATAATTAAAAGCTGTAAACCAATGAAGTGTGAGCGACGCCTGATAGACACGAATCATTTGTTCGTGTAATTATATCTGTCGATAATCAAATTTGCTCCGAGCTGCGTACCGTGTTGAATCGACCAGATTTCCCGTCGAACGAATGAAAAATCCCAAGACGTTAATTTTTCCGAGACTTCTAATTTTTTTCTCTCTGGTATTTTAGAGAGGCAGGAATTAGCCATTCCGCTGGGATGTTTTTATTTTTCTGCAAATTACTTTGCTCCGGAATATTTCGCTGACAGCAGACTGTCACGCGTCTAGATTAATGCTCAAGATTACTATTGCCCGAGCAATTTTAAAGCTAACTAAAATATATAACATTGTACAACATATAGCACTATTAATCAACAGATTTTAGTTGCGTGTATGCCACCCGAGAATGATGTGTAATGCATAATAATACGCAAATTTACAAACATAATTGAGCGAATGCAAATGGCACAGTGGACACGTGTGTACAATTTCGAAATTTATTACCTTTCATTCGTCTTATGCGCGATATAAATATACCAGTATCCTATACGCATGTCATTATGAAAATTTCTTTCATGAAAAATCAACGGCACAGAAATGTCTCCGCATCTGTGTCGCAACGCGCGTGTTGGGCCATGCATTCCAAATATAGAGGCAGGTACTCCAAGTATAAAATGAAGCAAAAATTCGGAGCTTTCAAATTAGGAAGAATAGCTGGCTATGCAGATCCGCCAGCAAAGTAAAACAATACCACCGTGCACGTATCCGCATTGCAAATTGTCCAAGTGCAAAATTGATTGGGGTTCGAACGAGACGCGTCGCGAGCGCTTTATTCAATAACGTTAATAAATCCGGTGAACTAACTTATGATAATAATGATAACACATCGAGAATGCGTAATCGATAACGCGAGATATTGTCTCCGGTAATAGGAGAAAATTCAATTCGTTTCAGCCTCGATCCCGTGAATATTGTCGGTAGCAATTTTCGATAGCATGTTTTTGTCGGCAATGCTTCCTGTTTCACGTTCATACGAATCAATTATATTCCCATAACAGTCTGCTTTGACATTTTATCGTTCGTTCAGAATTCTTTCTCGACACCCATATATGTATATACTATATATGCATCCATTCGTCATCTACAACGCCAATTCAATTTATCGTCTACAAGTCTGGCGAAATTGTGCCGCGACATCGATACGCGCACGAGAGGTAACTTGCGTCGGGTTGTACTGCAAGACAATTTAATCCGCTTAAATAACAGCGGCGTCGATTTAACGCCGCACGGGCCAGCGAAAATTAATAACACGATAAATTACTCGACCGGTTTTTTCTTCTTCCAGCCGATAACAATAATCGCTTCAAACTCGCCACACCCTCGCCCCCCTTCCTGCACGCCTACTGCACCCTCTAATTATACGCGATCCGATATTATCGCGAATAAATACTCGGACATAGTACGTTGGCAAAATCCAGATCTCCCGAACCAATACATTGTTAATCCGATTTATCATGCAAGGGGGAAACACTTGCATTTGCTTCACGATTGAACAAATCATATTAAGTAACCATAGATAAACGGAGGGCTCAGAAGCCGATCAGTGTAAGTCCATTTTCTCTGAAAATGAGTTACGTACATCAAGAACCGTTTTATTTCTAAAACTTTCAATTGTCAATTGTGGTATGAACGTTGTCATTATTTTCAAGTAATTTGTAAAAATCTTGCTTATCAAGGTTTTAGTGCCAATGGACTTACACTGATTGGCTTCTGAACCCTCCAAACATCGTTGATCAATTTGTGTTACTATAATCACCCTCCGCTACCCTGTCCGATCTACTCCCCAACATTTCCACGAAAAGTTTACGCCGGCACGACGTTTCCACGGCGCTATTAGACGTTCTGCTGAACGTTTCGGTTGGAACAGCGAATTCGAGTCCGTGGCGTGGAATAAACGTATCCTAGCCGGCGTCTCCGCTTCCGCCGGCTCGAGCGTTTACGGGCGTTCATCATCAATAACAAGCCCGAGGCAAGTGAGCCAGCCCGGTTTCTGCATACTAATACTCTAAACCGCGCGAATAGACGGCGCGCGTCATCGCCTTGAACGCGCGAATTTGTCAACGACAAATGTGCGACGTCGAGGCTTGATTTCGAGCGGGTAGGCGCGCCTCGGCGCGGAGCGGAACGAACGATGCGAGGCAAACACAGAACCCGGCTGATTTTCTTCCCGAAACGAGCGACAGTCTGCTAATTTGCCGGTCGTGGCTTTTCAGCGTGCCCCGGCATCGACAGACACGGCGTGGGGGGGTTACATCGATTTTTCGAATTAGCGCGTCGCCCTCCGACGGATTAATCGGTCGACTGGTGACAAGAGGAAACCGATGAAATCGAGATAATCGCTTGTAATTCGGAACTCCCGTTGGATCGATGAAACGTAAAGCATTGGCCGGACCGTTTCCTGGCGGTATCGATCGAACAGTTCGGACGCAACCCTGGACTGAAAAGCGATTCGATGCAAATTCGTGTTTACCGTCGAGTCGTGTTTCGATTACCGTTTGAAGGGGCGTTGAACAATCTTCGAGTCCCCGGACTAAGTGCTTTTCCCGTTTCATAGAAGCGGGTAACGTTTCGCTCTGCAAAGACTGCCGAGAAATTCATACGAGCGTTTGTTCTACGCCTCCGTGGAGGCGAGTCGCGTGAAATTCCGGTCAGAGGACACGTGTCGTCCTGGCGGGAATGCGGACAAAGGCGGGCAGCACCCACTTTAGAGTCGGAATAGCGAAACTCTACCGAACCCGCGTCAAAGAACGGAAGTTCGTGAACAATTATCCAGTGAATTTCTAGAAAAAAAGCGTGGCTCGTTGCCGCGGCGAACGCTCGGCGAGCAAAGTTTCGCTTGTCGATGCGGCGCGGTTCAAAGGAGACAACGAAAGGGGGACCGGTATTCGTGAAATTTCACGCAGCCCGTTCGACCTGAAAACTGGAACAATAAAAAGTAAAATAGACGGTCGAGACCGCGCTATCTTCCCCAAGGATCTTAGTTATGCTCTTAGAGAGTGGTAAGGGAAAGATGCTAGTCCGGGACCAAATTGACTCCTCGATGAAATCGAAAGATTATGCAATTGATCTGATGCAGATCATGCACCGCCAGGTTCTGCGACGCTGTTGCACAAACAGCTTTATCGATTGCGTCCACTGGATTGTTTTTTCCTTGATGCTTTCCATTCGATCGATGGCAGTCTGCTGCATTCTATGCTACACTACTCGAAAGTTTGGGGAAAACTTTTTGTTTCAACGATCTCTGTTGTCAGGTTGCCTATACGTCATCCAAGAGCTCGTCGTGTTCCCTTTTTAACGGGTATCGCGTACACCTGTATCAGAAAGGAATACGAATTGTATGTGTGAATTAGGGTTTTGTGTGAGAGCGATAAAACGCTCGCGTTGTTACCCACACGAATTCAAACGGTAATCCGTGCATAAGAACGCGTGGATTATGGCATGGAAGAGCGATAAGTACGAGTGAACACGCGAGATGTCTCATTCGAGTTGTGGGTAATAAAGGTGAAGCTGCGCTGACGTAATAAATATAACAATGGGATTGGGATTTTGCCGGGTTACAAAGGGAGGGAAATTAGAAATCCGGTCACTTGCTCTGTTTTTTGAAACTTTGCGTTCATTGTAAAACATCGTGCTGCGCAAAGCTGCAAAGAAAGATTGCAATTTACAGTAAAATTATTGAAGCGTACGCAAATATATAGAGCACAAAAGTACCAAAAAAAAAGGAAATTGGTGAACAGAAAAATCGTCGCTAACAGGTCGATCACTGTGATTTATTAGCCCGGAAAAGTTGGTGTATAGCACTCCCGCTAATTGATGTATCGATGTATAATCCACCTGAAATGAAAAAAGTTCAGCCTGCGTAGTTGTTCCGGACAACTGCATTTACACGCACAAACAAGATTCGTTGTTCAATTACAGGCTGCCGCGGTTGATTATTTATTTAAAATATTCATTTATTTGGCCGGGCGGCCATGCTCACGGCATGGCTCCCCGACTCGAAGCGACGAATAATGGAAAATCTGAATATTCAGAGATATTCGAAATCCGGTTAGCCGAACCTCGCCTAATACACGCCACGCGCAGCTCGATCGCTTTCAGGAAACGCTCGGAGTCCGTGGTGTCGATGAATCATATGGCAGAGTTTCCGTGCTTCGAATCGCCAAATTCAACCTCAATCGAAACGATTATGGTATACAATTGAATCGTCTGGATGTCTTTCAAGTATCGTCAACGGAAGTGTGCGTAGCATTGAGTAAAATAAACAAAATTCACCGACGTTCGTTGCGGACTATTTTTCGCCTTACTCGAGATCGACCTGGATTGTCGAATAAAAATAAACCGGGAACGAAGTGAAATGAAGTAACTTCAAAAGGTAAAGTGCTAGTTTTAAAGGGTCGGGTCTGTAGAATCTTAAAGCTTTTATGTTTCGTATCAGAATGTTTGAGAATTCAAACTTCTGCACTTACCGCGCGGGATAATAGCAAGAAAAGTTGTTGAAGAGCTGCTTTGTTAGAGAGTATTCTACCTGCTAGGTTCTTCCATTGGGTAGATCACAGAGTTTCGTGGATAAGAAGATTATTTGCAAACGTTAGTAATTGAACAATCGAGTATTGCAGGCCAAGCATGGATAGGATTTCGCTGTACGCATATTTGATTAATCAAACTCTCCACCCACCGCTACTCGCTTTTAACCAATTAGGTCGTAGAAAAATTCTCCTGCCACATTGTTCCGTAGTTTTTCAATAAACAACCGCTGGAGGGGAACCACCGGCGTCCGTGAGCAAGTATCGCGAAACAAACGGGATGGTCACCGGGAAGAAGAATTGAAATTTTTCGCCCGTCCGTAGGTTCGTTGAGCCGTAGAAATCTCTCGCGATTGAATACGAGCCGGAATTCTGATTGTCGAGTCTCGAAACGTCGAAGGTAAAAAATTCCGTCGTGATAGAGAGGACAGCCCGATGGCAGCATCGCATTTTCATAACTAAACTCAGGTGAACCTTTCCGCAGCTCTGTATCCTTAATCTCCTAATGTCCTGCATTGTAACGCGAATAGCGAAAAGAATTGTCCTTAAACTGCTACAGATAAACTAGAAACCGTCGTTGCTATTAACTGTTCAGGGCAAACGGAAGTTACGTCAAAATCAACAATTCGTTCAATTTCTGGGGCTGGTCACCCAATTGCCGTTGCCGGATATTGCGGTTTTATCAGGTCATCTCGCGAGTACAGTGATTTTTCTTCAGGTCATACCCGATAAATGCGGTGGCGTCATTTAATCATAGAGAGAAGAAAAGGATTTCTCGGTAATTAAAAAATTAATGTTACGGATAATGGAATTCGCATAGGATACCGCTACACACACACACAGAGAGAGAGAGAGAGAAAAACTGTACAGGCATTTCATAGCTTGGGTTTCTCCGTTGAAAGAGCGAAAGAGTATATACCGGTTAAACTGGCGAGACATTATTACAGGAACGCAAAGCGCGTCAATTATTTTCTGATAAGAAATTCACATGAATGCATAGCCCCCTGACGAATGGAATTCCTTTTAAAGTCCGCGGCAGTTCTCCGTCGAGGGAATTGCCGTAATATTCTCCGTGGTACCGCGGAGCCATTTAATTTGATGTCCACAACTCTGCAAAGTGACTCTCGGCAAGCATCTTGGCGGTTATTTGTAGCCCTTGAAAAATTTTCCGCAACCCAGGTCGCGAGCAGCGGTGAAACAACGTTGATAAACGAACCGCATTCTCTGGACGAATAGTACTTCGCTGGTAGCGACGTTGTTTAACACAGATTTAGTCCCCTGTAAATAACACGGCATTCTGACATACACAGTTTTTCCCTATTCTACACTTGCAGTAGCCATGCTAATTCGCGCGTATGCATGTGGCTTCGTGGGCCTTGTTATCCATAATGAGGTTGGAGCTTTTAATTAGCTCCGGAATTGGAGGAGAATTATTCGACAATATCGACAATTAAATTGGCCTTAGACCGAGGAGCGCAATAATACGACCGACGAATACAGGAATTGCCAAAATTTTCGATAATAAAGATTTTATGCGAACTCAAACATTTAATCAAAGGCTCGTATTATCGTATATCGCTGATAAACGTCTCGATTGAGCTGTATTTAAAGATTGTATATGCTCCTAGAAATTCTAGATGGGCTACGATCAGGTTAGAATTCAAAGCCGTAGATTAAATATTCGTCCAAGTGGTTGCGGTTATGGTTTTCGTCGCTGGAATTTTTATTCATTTCATTACGATCGCAAGTGTATAGCTCGCGTAAAAATACATTACTCGTGAAATAACAGTGGAAAAATTCGAACAATTACAGTGTTTTTAACTTTTATGACATGGGTGAAAACAGTTGCACCCTTTACGATTCGTAGTTCGGAACATATCCAGGTTACAGAATTGGTATTATATAATGCATGTGTGCCGAAATTCCATAAAGTAAAAGTTGTTGTTGAAGTAAAAATCCAAAATCAATAGTAAAAAAAATAATTTCTGCAGCTGCGCCCTCCATTACGCTGCAATTCATTGTTAATCCAAATAAAATGAACCGTATCAGCAAACCTAAATTTTCTACGCGACGTTTTTAATATGGGAAGTTTTAACTGCAGTTTTATTCGGGTCCATTCTCCGACCATCTATAATTGTCGTAAAACCAGCAACTAGGTTTGCCTTTTCAATAAAAGGAAAGAGAAAAAAATTTGGTAAAAGGTGATCACGAGTTTTATTTCCAAGAGATTTGCATTTCTGCATAGCGTTTCCGCATTTTGCTTTCCTGTAAACCACGACCGGGTTAAGAAGCATCGATGTAGAACAAACCGATAAGAATTAATTACCGCCAATGGGTGCCGTGCAAGCAGACGCATTTGAATATTTCCGTAAATTCAGGGACTGCACATAATCGTCGCCGCAGCGGCTTTGTTTTACTTTCATTTAGATAATCGGATAATCGGACTTCCAGCGGCGTATACCCGTCACTCCAAACTCGTCAACGAGGCGGCGCATATTTTTACCGGATTAACATATTAACTAGAAGGTAGGTGAGTTTGGATATCTTTCCTAGTGGCTTTCGAGGGCATAATCGGTTTATTTCTTGGAGGTTTGTTACACCACGCGGACGACCTGATTTATCATCCGATAGTCATGGTGCTTTCCCGTGTTCGTCGTTTCTGTCGCACCCGCCAGGAAAGAGAGTCGAATCGAGAAGCCAGCGGCGGCACGCCGTGTAACCTACCTACATTTTTCGCGGTACCCATTCTGGAATACGGCCCTGTAAAACCTAGATCGAGGTGGATCCCGATTTTAGTGAATTACACCCCCGTGAAATCGAATTTGAACGGATACCGAGCTAACGGGGGAGCCGACTTTTTAACGGCCACTCGACGGAATCACGATTACCGTTACTCACGATTTATCGACGACACTCGATGGTCGAATAAAAAAGGAGACGGAGAACATCATTGGAGTATCGCATCGATTTTTCGTAACAGTGGCGGTTATTTCTTTTTTCTTTTTTTTTTTGGTGCAGGTAGAAGGTTTCCAGGAGAGGCGGCAATCACACCGCGAAACATCGAACACGTGCTGCGATGCTTACCGATAGTTATCGATAACGATCGTTGTGCCCCGACGCGACGTACCGTCCCAGCGATACGTGGATAGATTTGATACGGCTACACATCTTGCTTTAATATTTTATAAATCAATTTTCTACTCCAGCTGTTTCTGAAAACTGAGGACAGTTCCGTTTTAAAAATTTTCGCGGTTCCCCGCAGACCTCTCTAAAGCACTAAATGTTTCTCCACAATATATTATAAATATATAATATATATATATTAACGATGTCGATTCGCTCGACGACCGGCACGGTTAGAATTGACCGGCGAGAACAGACACAATATTTTTTATCCACGATATCTGCCCTCGTTCTCAGTCCCACGCCATCCTCACCGTTCGCCCTCGTCGGTCGCTCTCCAGGAGCGCCCACCAACTTCTCGGCGACAGTTTGACAAAATGCAGATTTCCTTCGTTTCCCCGACAACGATCGGTTTTTCTGCTTACTCTTCGTGCTTCCGTTCGTCTTCTTCCGCCTCCTCCTTCCGCCACGGCCTCGCGCTCCTGCGCGACGTGCATGATTAAGCTTCTTCTTATATACTTTCGCCTGCATCGCGCTACAGCGAAGCAGCCAGAGCAGCTTTTTCCCTTCCATTCTTGCTCGTCGCTTTCTTTCTCTTTTTCGTCGTCTTTGTTACACTTCGCCTGACTTCTTCCGACGGCTATCATTGATATCGACGAAAGTTCTGATTAACCCGCTTATACGTGCGTGGCCGCACGTTCCGGCAGACGCTTTTATCCGAGCTGGCGAGCCCCCGAAGCTCGGCGAAGATTTAACTTGTACGCCGATCTGGCACCCATCCGCCATGTCGCTGACTAATGCTACTGTGCACGGAGCTGCTAACGTTTAATGTAGCTGCTGGCGGGGAAAATAACAGTCAACAATCTCGTGATAAAATGTCTGACGCAAAGTCGTTCGTCAAAAAAATGAATTACACTGGCCAGCGAGATATTCGTTATTTTTAATACTGAGCTTTTAATACTTTTTAAGCCGACTTCATACGTGCAATAGTTATATATATTTTTTATTCTCCCGTACACGCTAAACGCAAATTAAATTTACCCTACGTGTTTGTAGTATTATTAGGAAGATATTTGCCAATTCAATAATTGTCAAGCAATACAAAGTGTGGTGAAAAAAGTGGTGGAATTGTGTTTATGAGCATTACGTATTTACTTAGATCTGAACAATCTTGCTATCGATACATCAGCATACATACATATCTATATATAGTATAAGAGTAATACTATTTCCTTGAGATAAAATGTCGGCCAATGTCGGGCATTTCAACTTCCCCTTCAGCTCCGAAAGCACTTAAACGTTTAAGTCTTTGAATGCCGTGATCGTGGCACGAGCGTTCGACGAACACAACGCTCGTCTACTCGTAGTTGCTCAGTCGCGGTATTATGGACGTTCTCGAGGGCCGAACGAATACATTTGCCATAGCAGAGGAACGGTGGTGGCCACTCGACGAAATCATTCAGCGTGTCGCTACGGTTGCTCGCGAGTCCCAGATGAACACGAAGGAATATGTATGTGGAACGGGTTGGACCATTTTAATCCCAGCGGGCCCATTAGCGCGAAATTATGCGCGGCTGCTAAACGTCGCGGTGCGCTCACAATCGTGTTGCTAATCGTCGCGCAAGTTGCGCGTTAAAGCCCAATTTTGTAACGCTGCGAGCCTGCTATGGTCCGATTTCCCCGCCCGAATACCTGTACGTTATCCCGAACAGCGATATCGCCGTTCGATTTTCTGTTCGTGCCCTCGATTATTCCCGTTCAAGTGAACGGTGTGTTCGAAACGTCGCTAACCTGTTCAGCGAAAGCGGATAATTGAACTGGAAGCAAGTGGATCATAAAAATGTAATTTACAAGTGAGATTCTGCGGATTTTCTTATAAATGTTTAGAGAGGATTCTCATCCTGAGGAGGGAACAATGACGCGTCCAACCTTCCCTCGCATTTGTACCTTTCAATATTCATGCGAGAATTACGGCGCAGTAACTCTCCGCGGCGTGGTTATCTAAATCCTCCTCTTCTCGAGCAATTCGGAACCAAAGGTAAAAGGCTGTTCCACGTTGTAGAAGGGACGAGGGAAACATCGTTCGTATTACCTCCGATAAGAGTCACCGGGACGGTATCTTTGCTTCTCGTTTCTCACCACAACATGATTATCCGACACGTCTGGAGGAAGTTATTCTTAAGTATCGCTACGACATTTCGCCGGTGAATATTTTTATCGACTCCACTTCTCTACGTTGATACCTCGACGAATCTGCCTCGTAATTTCTGAATTCGATACCAAATTCTTTTACTGGTGAGTACCATTCAGTCTCTTGAGGTGCACAGTGCTGGTAATTGTAAGAAAGTTACGAGAAACTGTAGTACGACAGCTTCAGTGCTGCATTCAGATAAATGAGATTTTTTCTTTGGCCAATGGCGTATTTGTTGCTCGCCTGTTTATTTTGTAGAAAACAAGGACGGAAGGAGGAGGTGAGTTGGGTGGGCGGTGCTGTGTTTGGGAAGAAGTATCGTTTGCTTGGCTGGTTCGTCGGTAATGTCGAAACTGGGCACGGTAGTACCGCTATTGGATCCCTTCCAAGTGACTTTAAAGTTCTTTTCTCTCGAAAAATTGGAAACATCTTCGGTCGGTGTAGAGTATGCGGATTTCTGTTGGAAATACGACCCCCGAAGTTCAATTCTGTCCCAAAATTGGACACGGCCGCATTGACGTAGGATGTATAACAGTCTGATCCTTTCCCTGATCCCCGGGGTGAGTCTTTTTTAACAATCTAAAATGTATTCCACTGTTGCGTGTTGCGCCGATTTCTTCGCGAAACAGATTTAAAGTTTCCGAAAGGAAGAAGGATTTACGCCTGGATCTAATCGATTGAACTGGTGACAAATTTTTGTCCAATTTAGAATAACTATTCTCCGTACGACCGTTCCGCACGACGCAACACTTTTTCAACATTTCCACGGACCTTGATGCTAACCATGGTGACAGAATCTGGCACAGTCCATCCCAGTCGATTTTTATGCCGTTCAAGTTTCAAATTCAGACAGAGCGGGCGCCAAATGAGACGAATCTTTCTTATACGTTTGCACTCCGGTGTTGTCCCTCCGAAGACCCGGAAATTTTGTCCCCGTGCCAGGAAACGCCTCGCTGCAAATGTCACCGCACTCAACGCTTCTCAGTTTCGACATCGATAAACTTTAGATTCCATTGGAACCTTGTTAAGCACCGATTTCACGTAGACCATAGTTATTCCGCCAGAAATACTTTTATTTTTCCATCGCTAAAGCGATATCCGAACCCAATAAAAAAGATTTCAATCTACCAATCGAACATCGGCGAAACTTGCAAAGTTCCAATAATTGTCGTTCATTGTCGGCATCGGTTCACCCAAATATAACCTGTAGAATCAGAGTTTGAAACACGCGATCCCATTTCACCACTGAGTTTCCCGGCGAATTTAGCGAACCTTATTTCTCGTTCTCCAGCTTGCTTACACATACATAAACATTGCAGGGGAAAAGCGTTTCGCCGTTGGTGTTGCCAGTTTAAAGTGCGACTATCACGATCCGCCGTAGCTAAATCTTCTTGAAATGCAATATCTCGCTCGTTGTTCGCTAGATGTACGGCCATCCGGATCAAACGACACGTATTGCTCGCGTCCGCGCACGAAACAAGTACACTTACGCTCGCACCGCGTCACGAGCGCGCGGAAATGCATAACTCTCCATTTGCGCGTCGACGGTGAACGTGTAGCACGTCTGATATTACTTTTCTTCCATCGATACCCAGGGCCAAAGTCACTTGAAATATAAAGACCTGTGTGTACGAACGCCGAACCCGGCAACGCTTCAGGCTCTACCCTTTAAAATGAGACTCTACCTGGTAGATTGCCGTGTGATTTTTTTCTCACAAAGATACAGCAACTCTCTTATCCGCAATCTTTCGATCCTTTAATTTTGCGCATGAGCGTGTTTGAGCAGAGCGCCAAACCTTTTATTATAAGAAGAGGGTGTATTTATTAGAGATCATTTCACCGCTGCCACCATATACCGATAATCGCAGGGGGATCAGGGAAGTGTGTCACGAATACAGAACTCCGAAAGCTTCGCCCGTTAAGTCCAGAAACAGAGGGAATCTCTAAGCAGGGCGGTTGTAATGCTCTCAAAGCTTAGGACTTGAAATTTAAGACGTTCGATTAACAATGATTTTCGGTCGCGTGCAGCGTGCCTGCTAGTCGAAACTCTTCGAGGCCAAAGTTTCTGAAGCTGTGGAAGCCGCCTTTGTCCCAGTCTTTGTTCCATCCGAAGTCTCCTTCCTGAACAGATTCGAGAACTTTGAGAAATATCCCCGGCAACGACCTGGAAAATTCAATCGTTTCGATCGTGTCACCTTCCGGCGACGAATATGTATATATTTCGCGTCGCGTTCGTCTGACGAACGTCGCTCGTTACATTACCAGACATTGTTGCAGACATTGGATGCACGTTTCCTGTCATACATTTCGTTCTGGGGCGAACATTTTGCCTGGATTTTGTTCACGTCAGTAGCAAACTTTTGAAAAGGAAATTGTTTACTTTCGGTTAGAAGACATTGGACTTGAACTGAAAATCAAAATGATACTATTCTCAATTGGTAAAGTTTGATTTAAAGAAAGTGAATAAAAGAGGGTAGTAATACGATCGTTGATTAATCCTGTTAGCCTTTGCAAAGGGGAGAACGTGTTTTCCTTTAATCTCGAACTGCCCCCGATTTAATTCCTGTCGCGTTCTCGAGAGGATCGCGAAAAAGCATAAAAACACGCCGAGTGTTTCACGAAATCATCGGCGTTCTTAGAGCAGCGAATAGTCGCCCGTAGAAACGGCAATCTCGTTCGGACTTAAACGGCTTTCAGGGGAACCGGATACGATTAATAGCGCAGCAATGGTCGCGATTAAGATCGAGCGAGCCAGTCGAGCTTAAATATAACTATCGATCGCAGATAACTACGTCCGTTTCTCGCCGATTCGTTCCCTCGCTAGGCGTGTTCTTTTCCTACCCCCGTTTCATATCGTCGACCGGATTCTATTCGAGAAGTAGTCGAACCAAACTTGCATCGGTGATTTCAAGAAAGTACAAATTATTATATTCCCTATTGATCATTAAACATTTACATATACATTGCGTTTGTTGAACGTGGACAGATTGAAATATTGGATAAATAAACCTACTTATATCTTTAAAAATTGTGCAATAAAATATTCGCGAGGATCGGATTCTGTATATTTGGATACCATTTACAAACTGTAGAATACAAAGGACTCTGTAAGCGAATGAATCGCAAACTGTGAAGTGTCCCCTTTAATTTCAAATAATCTTCTTGCGAAAAAGCGAGTGACGTTCGTCAGAGGGAAAGAAAATAATTTTGGTATTCCTGGGGTGCGGTTACACCGTAATTCTATCGTGCTCCGTCATCGACACCTTTCGAAAATGGAACGAGACACACCGGAGGGTGTGCCACAGCCACGGAATTACAATGACGGCGAGCAGGTTACCGTAGCAAAGTAAATGGAATCGATATGAGAAACGGAAACGGAGGGTACTCTGGAAACCAAATACCACAACGAAGATGAAGCGGATGGAATAATCATCGAAAATACGGAACCAGTAACGAGCGTCTTTTCGCAATTTCCTGGAAACACTGTTCGTGTTTTCATTCGAGGAGAATTAGATGCGTGGCTCATTTTGATACTTCAATGCAGAAAAGCTGCACGAGATTGAATTTCTCGCAATACGAGAGACAAGCCGCCGACTGTGATTTTCAGAGATTGGAAATGCATTGCTCTTGCACCCTTAAATTAAAATTAGTATACGTAATAATTCACCGTGAGTACTCGTTACTCGTATACAATTTTCTTCCTCGATTTTCATCTTCTCAGAAAGATCGAATATCTCGCGATCAAAACTGCCGATTATACATACATCGGATATTCCAAATTATCTTTTACACAGAAGCATTTTGTACCCCAAAAGAAGTCCCACTCTCGATGCAACAAAATCTTCTCTCCTAGCATCCCTATCCAGTCTGTGGCCAATAATTATTACGAACGTCCAAACGAAGCAACTTCGCCCGACCAAGCAAGGCCAATAAAGATTTTCCAATCGATACATTTCGATGTCCGTCGACATCTGATTTCCCGACGCGTTCCCCTTCCCTCGAGACGCATCTCTGCGCCACGTCTGGCCGTCGCGTCGCGTCGCGTCGTCGGTCGTCGAACGGAGACAAACGAGCACGATTCTTTCTGATGTCCTCTGTCGACGCGTAATTCCGACGCTGCGACACGAGAGGAGCTTGCTGCGCGGCCGCCAATATCGACCGAAAACCGGGTAAATACACTCCCCTAACAGCGGCGTGGTGCATTGCACCCCTGCGGGACAAGTATTTCAGCCGCGCGCCAGTAGACCGAGAAACAAACACGATCGCGTCTACGCCCACGCGACCCTTCCGCAAGTGCAACTTGCCGCGGACGTTGATGTCGAACGCGATGGATCGTGAAACCGTAAATACCCCTCCGTCGAGCTTTATGTCGCGCTATAATCCCGTCCGGCCTGTTCTCCGTTTGGTCTGAGAATTTCAAGGATATCTGACGCATCTCTGGTTGCTCGAGCAACGACTCGAACGATATTGTAGGGTAAATAGAGAACGAACGGACGGGACAAGCTATGAGTGGCAAAGAAAATGCGGGGGGTTAATTGAGAGCAGAACTTGCAGCCGTGCACCACACGTACGGGCGCCTCGTTCAGTTACCCGCAAAACCATGCAGCCAATCGAGCAGGCCAGGCTTCTTCTCCCTAATCTGCAATTGTGTTTAGGAAATTGCTTCGGATTTGCCGTAGCGAACTGCACTGAATTCAAACGGGAACTAGTTCAGTGGTTGAAAATAAACCGTGTGGGAATAAAATGTTATCCGAATTAGATCTGATTATCGGACACACGGATCGACGGGGTTAGAAACGATCGAAGTAAAAATTTTAGAGGGGTCGGTCAATGGGGCTCGACAATTCGAACCTCCGACCCAGCTCTGCTAGAATCTTGTCGGACTTATAATTACTGTAGACGGTATTTCGATAAATATTAATTCAACTAATTGGATCCTTCAATGGCGTTATTTTGTTCATTACAAAAATAAGAATACCGAATGCTCGAAGTACGTAAATGGTGTTTTATTATTACGATTGAGTAGTGCGAACCGTGTGTGCGATTAATGAGGTTTACGTCATTCGTGTTCAAAGGGAGAGTTCGGGCAGGGTAAGAAAAGCGATACGATTTCTTTTAATTGGATCCCCGTCGCACACGTTGTTTTGCAATTGCACACTGGATCATTGCAATGCAGTGTGCGGGTTATGCACTCAACAAGGGAAACTCGTATTCAGTGTCGGTAATAATCAAAATTTTAATTAAAAAACTTGCGGCAAGTGTGAATTAACGACGAGCAGATGAAAGGGCCGAACCGTTTTTAAGGACTTTTAGGTTGTCGACGTTTGTACGCGCGTCTACATTATGTTCTACTCTTCCATTAATCATAATGTAATTGCTTTTACACACTGCCTGTGTTGTCCTACCGCTCCACCTGCGATTTCCGAGATAGATAATAAATTCTCTTAAAGCGCGTTTTCTCCTGTCCGTTGCAAGACCATTCTTTGAATTTCATATTGCAATAGTTAGATTATACATGGAACAATATTATACGGTACGAAGGGAATAATGGAGCATTTAATGTTACGCTTACTTTCTAGTGAAGGTTGTGTGCAGGTTTTGTTTTGTAAGCAGGTTAATAAAACAAACGGACAAACCGGGCACCGGTCCGCTACTTTGTTTTATACTCATTAAACACGCGTGGACGATATGAAAATTTCCGCGGGGCTTTCACGGGAGAGCTGGTATCAAAGTTTTGTTTGCGGCGAAATCGGAATTTTAGAGCGTGGTCCCAGAAATATTAAGCGTCCAAGGGAAACCAACTCGTTGCGATCGTGCTATTCGGATGTACTTATGTATCCAATGTTCGCGCGAGTGAGCTTATTTCGTTTCAGGGAGCAAAATAATTATTTCCTCGCGCGAGACATATGGACATATGGACTTATGGACAATTTCGTTTTATATTCTCTTCGGTCCGGCACGGAAAACTGCCTTCGATTATGAAGTATTTCTTTCCTTTGTATTTGCTTGAGTAAATAAAAAAGTTTTCGCTAAAACGTTCGTGCAGAGTTTTTGAAACGCAGACACAAGGTCTGGGTGAAACGTGTGCACGATCTGCAGTGAAATGCGTGTCAGCTTCGCCCTTTTGCAGTGAAGTCGCATCCGTCGTTAAAGGCCTGGATCCACCCTCTTCCAAACAGAATGCGCGTTCGAAAGTATGTGTACAATAGCAGCCCAGGAATACGTGACTACCAGAAAGTCGATTCATCGCGCCACACTCGTTTCAATCAATTTCTACATACCCTGGGGCTCTCTCCAATTGGATACACGATAGATTACGAATCGCATTAAACTGTCAGTCGTTGAGCCGCTATCATCGAGGCAGAAACCAACAGACACTGTTTAGAGTAAAGTTCAGAAGCAAAATGAAGCAGCGAAAAAATGTTAGGTCCAAAACTATTCGTATCTCGTCGACATCGTGTCGACCAATATTAATCCGAAGGAAAAATTAATTTTCACCCAACAACGATGCATTAGATTTCAAACAAATTCCATGGGCAAGGCTCGTTTCGTTGCGCGCAGTTTTCCCTCAAATGTTTGTCAACAGATAGGCAGAATGTTGAGGAGAAGGGGGAAGGATCGAGACGCGTCTCAGTTATGGACTTCGACGTCAATGGAACACCAGGGGAAGAATATTGCTTAGACGAAGTAACTGCGTCAAACTTGTCCCTGTACTAGACACTTTGACGTGTATTGATATAAGCGACCAGTCTTCTTCGTTTCTGTAGCCTAACATGTAAAACCGGTAACGCGGGAACAAATACGTATCTTTTTCTGCTCGTGCAACAGCAAAGGAATCATCCACCAAGATCCTCGAAGAATATTACCTTCTCGTCCCAACAAAAATGAAAATTGTTCGTCGACTAAATCTTCTGTTGTATTTTTATTTCATTTTACCTCAGCTGTTTTTTCGCAAAGTCACACTGATCCATTGCACGCATTTTCCCCTCGATTTTTCTTTGTGCCGGGGAAAGAGCAAGCACACAGCGTCTCTCATCCAAGAGAAATATATCGTAGATAGCGGAGAATCGGACAAGCCTGTTGTCCTTTATAAATAGACGAAATTGCTCCGCAGAGGAGCTCGTACAGTGGAAACGACGGATGAATAATTCCCAACGATTCTCCAAAGACTCGGCCCTCTGTTCTTCCACGCTTGGACCTTGCTTTGCGGCGAGATTCTGCCCGGGTCGCCTCTAAACAACGCGCGCTGATGAAAACGTGTTGCTCAGCAAGAAAGACGCTCGATTCAGCTTAAAGAGGAACTTGAATTCTCTCTTCAATTCTCTTTTTCTCCTAAATGCTCGGAACGAGGGTGCATTTGTTCGAGCGTCGTCTAGGTGTTTCTCCGGGGGAAAACATAGCGAATGTAGAAAAAGCGGCGAAGCGTAAGCTTTCGAATATTTCCAACTCCGTTATTCCGAAGGGGTTCGACGTTACGTCATACTCCAGCAACTTCTGTTACGTATCGATTCCGTGGCCGGTAATTTCTAAACGGTTCTCTATGAAACCCGATCTATAGCATTTTTTCTCTTCCGCCATTGCACAGGCCGTGGCTTCGAAAATCAAGCTGGATACATTTCATCGTCCTGGTCTGTATCGGGCTTGCGGATAATTGAAAAATTACCCCGATGAAAAACTACTGATTTATCTATCGGCGAACAACAACGGTCTTCGTCGTTTCCCCCCTCGGTTCAACAGTTACACACCAGAGTCTGGTTCTTTTTCTGTCTCGTTCGCTTCGATGCAGTTTTTGTTCAGTGCCAGACACGAGGCAACGTAATCCGCTCGATAGTTGATAGCGGCAGAAAGAAAAGGAAAGAATCTTAATGCCGCCAACGTCGACGCCGCGTTTCTGTCGACGCGCCGTAATTTCGTTTACTTTCAATCTTCCCCATTACCCGCATAAAAGAAGAAATAACGAGCAGGAATAATACCAGCCCTCGATTCAGAACTCGAAATGGAAGACTCTCGCCGAGCAAAAAAGATCTGCAGTGTGATTCGAGCGATCCCACGAAAGAAATGTTACAATAGAACCAGTATAACTGTATAATGAGCTACTGTACGACGGAATAATAGACGTCGATATTTAATAGTACGTACGACGATGTCTTTTGTACGCCCCGGGTATTATAACTGGTGGCTTCATTTATGACTTTGCGTACTTCGGTCATTCTTGTTAACAGTATCGTTGAAGTGGCATTGAATATTACATAGCGTAATCCGATCTTGGCTACGAAAGCTTCTCCGTATTTCGTCCTGAAGCTCCTGGTTTCTTATCCAAATACTCGTTAAGGCTGCTTTGAACTTCCATCCGCAAAGATTTAACGAGGGCTCCTTCCAGCGATCCCTTATTGCGCCTATTCGCGCGACGCCGTCAACTACACATTTGCATTGGCGCAAAAACCCGTTGACAAGAGTTTCCTCTGCATATGCGGCACATCTTAAAGTCACTCGTTGCTCGATGTTTCGCATAGTTCTCGGGAGAAGCGGACCGTCGAACTCTAGCGCAGAGCGCGAAACGGAGCCGCTAAGCTAACGTCAGATAAGTTGAAGCCCGAGGCACGAAACACGTCAGGAATCATCGAGTGGCTGCTAAACGAGATTCTGATGGTGCCTATTCTTCCATGCTCCAAGCTCGCAACGGAAAATTGTCCAGCAGGAAGGACTGCTGGGGAAAAGAGGGTGCGCGACGTATCGCGGGGTTTGCCTCGTCGCGTCGTCTTTCAGATACGCAGCCACGGCAATCTATCAGGGCGGCGTAAACATTTCCCGGCGATAGCAGCCATCCACCGCTCCCATCTGAAATAAGATCTTTTTCAATGCGGTCGAATGCGTCACCGCGGTGCTCGAACAACCGCAAAGTGACTGATGCATCCCCCGAATGGAAAAATGGCCCCGTATTGACGATACCGTATCTGTCTCTGAAATTGCTATATCGCCGTCGCACGCAATTGCACATCAGAAGCAGGAAAGATTGCAACGTGGAGTCAGCCGGCGTAATTTTGTTAGTTACGAGCGCGATGGCTTGCGGCCAAACGCGACGCGTCTGATGTTAATGGAACAACAGTGAGCAGGAAACACTGAGATGAATTTTCTGGGGAAAATAATTTTTCGATGAATTGTAGCAATCGCGTGTCGCTTCGGACATTCCCACGGTCGTTATTGCCATTGATTTGTCCAGCTGAAGTTCCGCGTGGACCTACTTGGAGGCTGTTTAGAAAAGTATGCAGGAACGGTATTGCGATGTAGCATCGATAGCATCATTTCAACGCTAATTACGTATTGCGCGTAACTTATGTGGTGCACACCGATGCGCGGAACGTGAGCACGATATTCCAGCGAAATAGGGCAATCAGAGTAGACAGGCATATTTTGAACAGTTTTCGACTCCTGTAGCAGCTGCAAACAACGTTGTTCCGTCAATCACGCTTGAGAATTTGCTGCTGCACGACTCGCTGCTAATGCCGCATTTTCATTAGAGAAAGACCGAACTCGTCTGCCGTACCGAGTGAAATAGTGGTGCCATTTTTGAACGGATACACGGCAACTCGAGAACTCATATTTCAAAAATGTAGCAACAGAAGAGGAAGAAGATCAAGAAGAGCAAAAAGATTACGCTAGTTTCTTGAATGCAAAGGTTGAGTCACAGATCAATGGATACGTCCAATTGGCTATACTATCTTCTTTAAGGATATCCGATCGAAGTGTCTCCAACATTTGTCCCGGGATCGCCGTTCGTCCATTTTCGACGAATCCGCGTCATTCGGCTCGCGAAATGAATGTCCAGAAAATGGTTGGTGCTGGACCAGCTGGGAAGTGGTTCGAGGCAGATTCGTTTCAACGCAAAGTTAACGAAACATCGGACGGGGCTCGGGTCTATTTAATGTCAAGAGCAATTAATATATACCGAGTACGAGTGCGGTGCATTCCGCGACGCAGCTTCGAAACTCCACGGGCACGAAGAGCGGTGGTGAGCGGATAGTGAACGACAATGCGAGGCATCGTGCGAGACGGACGGAATGTAACCAGCAGTTTCACTACGAATCTCTCCACGGTGACAGTTTGAAACCGTGGTATCGCCCACGGGGACTTGCCAAGTTCCACGGGAACTTTGTTCTTCGTGAACCTTCCCGGAAACATCCACCGGAATCTCGCGCCCGGGTAATGCTCCCGGGACGAATGCAAGCGGCGCGAGCGAATGCAATTCAAACGATAATAATTCCTTCTGCATTATACATTTCGTTCGCGTTTGCGCCGCCGCGCGTCCAGATCCGGCGAAATCGGATTTGCGAGCCGACGCCGCGCCGGCAAGCAACCGTGTGAAACGATTCCTTCGAACTGGAGTAACAGCTTTCCGACCTGCTGCTTTCTCCGCGAACCACTTTCCTTCTGCTTCCTTCTGCACCTGTCCAACGGGGGAGGCCGTGTCCCGTCTCTCCGCGCCATTTGATACATCAGCGACCACAGTGGAACGTGCCCCGAAGAAACGACGTTTTATTTCCCGCCACGGAATTATTGAGACGCGGATACTCGCGCGTTTAACAACTCCACGGTGCCGGCGTGCACGTCGGTTATCATCAACGCGGACTTTGATCTGCCCCCGTAGCTTTCAGGCTTAACGCGTTACGTTCTGTGGCTGGCGCTTCAAAGACGGCTGAAATTATTCAAGATGAATATGCTGGCTGCGCTAGGAGACATCTCGTGCAAATTTAAACAAGTTCGAGCAGGACGTCCTTTGAACGGGAGGGTTACCAAAATCTGCCGGTTTTCCTTGCCCGCTTTGCCGCGCCGCGAAGCACTACGTTTCGCTGGACACGTAAACCGGTCTTTCGTGGGTAAAAACTTCTGAAATTTCGTAGGCTTCGAATGAAACGTTGAAGAGAACATTCAAGGGCCAAATATATATGATTTTCCCTAGTTCGTCGATGATCTCGGCTACTCGAAGCGGTCTCAATGCTCTGCAAGAACCGATGCCCAGGAGGATTTATTGCGACGCGGCGCGGTGTCGCGCTTCATCGTTTGCCGCCCCTGTAAGCACGTAGGATTTTCCAGGCGGTGCTTGCAATTACTAATTCTGTTCGCCTCGTGTCGGGGCAGCTTCCGCGTCTCGACGAAACAACGTCTCGTCGAGCGCCTCTGTTCACAGCAAATATGACCACGCGTCCCAGTTTCGTCTCCTAACGAAGCGGCCCAGAAAAAAAAGGAATCGTTTCTGACAGCAGGACTGAACTAACGAATCAACCTCCGGGCGCCTTGAAAAGGAAACGCTTCAAATGCGTTCACAAGATTTCCGTGAAATAAAAAAAATCTTGTTTAGCGAATGACCACACGTAGAATTTCGGGTCTCTATTTCCCTCGCGGCTATAAAACACATTGGCAAGTTTTTACGCACAGGTTGAGAATGTTCTCCGGTGTGTTATGAAAACTTCGAGGCCAACCGACTGGTAATTTCGGTCGGAGTACGCGGGCGACTGTGCAACGGCGATAAACCTCTTTCCCGAATGGGAGTCTTCGATAACTATTTCCACGCCCTTTGAAAGTTTCTTCCACGCATTCGTACAAGAATCCATAATCCCATGGCAACGCGGCGAATAACATCTCGCGTAAATCGTTTCGCGATCTGGAACGGCGAATCGGCGCACTTTTCTCGGGTGGCGAGCAGCATGGAAAGGAAAACAGTCTGAAGAATTACGCGCCAGGTATATACCAAAACTAGCCATTCAAAACGTTTTTTTGACCACCGAATTCGGTGGGTCCTGAGGACCCCCGCCACAATAATTACCGATTTTTACGAAAACCTAGTATGATATCGTTTGAAAAAAACGTATCTATGAACGGAAGGCACAATAATGACGATAAATACCGCGGCGCAACGATTCAGCACAGGTTTCCTTGGGCAAATCACGTTTATGGACTCTGGACTCACTATAATGGCGCAGCTTTTGACCGAGTTGCGCGAACTCCCGCTTTTTTCCCGCGCGGCAGACCGATTTCCTTGCTGCCATTTCGGATTGACAATAGAACGGAGCGCGAAGCGGTCAAGAGCGAGAAGATGGCAAAGTGCTCGTCCTCCAGTTTCACCGGTGAGGACCACTACCGTCGACCCTTCCATTCGAAAGCGCGGTCGAACGGATCGCGTGTTGGCCGGCCAGTCGAATTGGGTCACAGGATCTCGAAGAGAAGGGTTCGCCTCAAGGGCCATGGAGGAGTGGCTGGCTCCCAGACCCCAAACTCATACGGATAATGCTTTTCCACCGATAAGCTTCTCGTTTCGTCATCTATCTCGCCGACACCGACGCTCCGTTTAACCGGCGTACACACGCGACCGCGCGCAACTCAATCGTACGTGCACACATTCGCGCGGGCGAACGTAAATGTCTGTAAACGGATGCAAAATCGATTCGTATAATACAGTCACGTGGTGAGCGATTTTCAGTCGGCCTGATTACGGTTATTCAACCACGTGACAGATTTCAAATTTACTTGCCGCTGCCGCCAGCTTCGCATAGTCACGTATAATCAGGTGGACTGGAATTTATTATAGTACCTACGTGCGTGACATGCGGCTTGCGCTATTGCGATGCCCACGATAGTCGCAGCGGCGAGTATTCGATTTATCGCCGATACATGGACACTCGTTCACCACCTTCTCCGTCGATACTTTTCGTATGTCTCTCTCTTTCTCTCGCCCTCTCTCTGCTCTAGGTAGACGGGAACCCCTGTCGTTTCTTGGTTGCACGCGAAATTCGATTATCTGGAATACGGACTGCCTTCCGACCAGTCCATCCTCGTGTTAGCCGGAGTTACACCGTCCAAACTAGACCCTCTTTATCCGGATTCTATTGCACACCGTTTTGAATATTTTCACCTCGGTATTTCGTCCGAGTTTCCGGGTTGCCGGCATTCGGGAAAATGGGATATTTTATATGCCGTCATCGAGCCTGATAGCTGCCCGATAGCTGGATGTAACGCAATTTCTTTGGGAAATGTTCGACATCTATGGAGTGGCCCGACTCAGTCAGTTAACCCAAACTAGATTACACGACGTTTGCGGCTTATCGAATTTCCATACAGTTCTACGCTACTCGGTTATGTATACGCAATATAATTAGCGAAAAATATACTTCACGCGACTCTTGCCAGACTAAACTTGATTTCGCAGATTTCGTAGCGCAAGTGTGGATATAAGATTAAAGCAAGATTGAAAATATAGCGAGCACAAATTTTGTTTCTCCCGCTGCAAAATAAATGAACTGTTCCTAAGTTATACGCGTCTAGACACGGCAGTCCTTCGACGTTGCTCGCCGAAATCGTCGGATTATCCCGGCGAATCCATCCAGCGCCGATCATAATCGCAAAGTAACCACGGATGAAATGGAAGAGGGTGTCTGGAATCACAATGGTGGGAGCAAGTAAAAAATTGAGCAGCTTCGGCTCAAGATGGATTCGAAGGGAAACGACGATATCGATCGGCGGCGCGAGCGTTCGTCGAGGTAAAGGCGATCAGAGAGGAATCAAACTCGAGTAACCACAAATTACAGGTGGCAAGTAAAGAACGACGATGTGGAAAGCTCGTCGACAGTGAGGAGAACGAGTGCTGCCAGTGAAACGGATCGGATGAAAAAGCGGCTACCGGGGGGAGAGAAAGAACCATTCGAAAGCGAGGCGACGCCCTTACACGCTTCATCAATCTTCGCTTCTCGCGAGAGGACTAACGACGTCGCGACGTCGAGATAAACGGACTGGCTGGTCGGGTAATCTCGGTATTCCAGTTGGCGCGGTTATTGTCGGCGAAGCTGAAGGAAAGAAAGCCATCTGTTGGGCACACGGCTAGATTACGATCGATATTCCGTTTCAGCGGGCTAGCGCCTGCTCTTATCGCAGTTCGGATAACTTAATTGCAAAATTAAAGCCAGGCCCGAGTTACAGTGAAATACGAGATGACAATGTTCTGGATGTCTATTGAATGTTTCATTCCGTGTCGTGGGATCATGCGGGTTTAAAATTTACGTTTACATTTGAATGTAAGCGGTACTGCGAAGTACAGTCAGGAAATCACGGGTTAAACTTATCCAATAGCAATTATTTCCCCCGCCCCGTATGCGAACTGCGACTTTCAATTTATCTCGTACCTTTAGACGACAAAGCTATTCAGTGAGACACAGAAAGAGGGGGGCACCTACCTGCCGCAAATCGTATTTTTCCTCGGTCAGCAACGGCGTGCCACGATCCCGGAAGTCACCGCGTAATACGGGGTATAAACTCGCCGGTCCGAAGATATGGCGTCGTACGGAAGAAAGCGAGCCCATGAACAGTAGCGCGGATCAGTGAAATGGCGGGCATTGCTATTCCGCCGGCGTTCTCGGCCTCTATTCTTTCCGTGCTCTCTCCCGTGCACGTACACGGCAAGGGCGCCGACTAACTGGATCAACTTGGACGCTACCACTTTGCAACATCTGTAAATGAGAAGCTGTCGTTGACGTTTGCTCGAGCGGCTGGCTAACGCGGGTCTAAACTGTCCGCTTGCTCGCTTCGTAGTGCCACGGAATCCGATTTAAATTCTCGCATTGCGTCGCTTGGCAATTGCTGTTTGGAGCTTTCTAGAAATGACTGGCTGGTTCGTAAGTGCTTTTCGTTTTCTTCGTATCGTTTCCCAGCCGAAGTAGAAGCTATCTGTTTCAAGCGGAAAATGTTCCCCGCCGCTGAATCCTGTCTTCCGTCGCTTTTCTGAAGCCAAGAGCCTCCTCGCGGTTGTCTCATTGCCTGTGATCATGCGGGAGGAATGATTAACCTCGAGTAATTATCCCAGACAGAACTTGACACTCGACTGTCTCGCTGGAGAACGGATATCCCAAAGGGCATGGCGGAATCGCGGATTACGAATCGCGAGGTTGAAAAAGACCGTAGAGTTGGACGTGGTGGAAGAGCGACGTCGAGAATGGGAAGTTCAATACAGGCGTGGAAAAAAGTATGAAAAATGGGGCGGGAAAGATGAGGAATAATGGAGCAGCGGGTGATAATAGGAGAAGCGTGTAAAAACGAATCGCGCGATAAGAGACGGCCGACTCTGACGTGACGTATGAAACGATATTAAGTTAAGCGGTCGCGAAAGTACTCGCGATTAAAATTCTTCGTTATCACGGCCTTGATATTAATTACGGCAGTGAACGGCCATGGGTTAATCGACGGCGCGCGCGAAACCTGTTCGAAAGGTGAACAGGCCAAGGGCCTCGCGTTTCATCGGCTAGAAAAAATATATAACACCCGTGGGTGTTTCCAAAAGTTTACGCCTATGGGGACGCTGCAGTGACGCGTGTACAAAGGCGCGAAGAGCGCGTTGAGATGGGCAGAGTGGCGGGAAAAAGAGAAACGACCGGACGGCAGGGGAAAACATCTTTGTCGAGCCGCCAGCAAGCAGGCAGCTTTTAATATATTTGACAAAGTTCGAGCTTTCGGGGACGTGCACGCGGCCAAGCAGCCTCGTAAATCCTTGCCTCTTAATAGTATGCGTGGCTTCGCTTCTACGCCTACAGGCTGTACACCTCCGCGTCGCGTCGCGGATAAGTCTTCGTTTTCCAAAGTTTCTCGCAAGATCCGTCTGAAACATTTTTACGAGCTCGCCCGAGACGATCCATTATTCGTGTTCTTTCGCGTCGAGCCCACGGGCAAGGGCAGCCCAACCCCCGGTGGTGGTAACTTTCTGAGCAGGAAAAATTGCAAAGTAATGGAGATCTTTCTTTTCCTCGTTTGCGGCGGAGAACGATCCGAGTTTCTCGGATTACTGTCGATGACGCGATAATGTCAAAGCCCGACGGACACCATTATTTCAGTGTTTGCTCCCGGGGTGGGAAGAAGCCCGGATACTTACTGGAAGACCTCCATAATGGGTGTCCTATTACCGCTGGAGCTCGGGGTTGGGGCTAACGTTGCCGCTTGAAATCGGCTGAAACGGGTCCTTCTAAAGTAGGCTCCGACATTATTGCTGGATCTCTGGTTTTGACGTTGCCACAATGATTCTCAATCCCGCTGTGGACAGTGCTACTCTGCGGTTTCCTTCGCAGGCCGTTCTAATATTTCGTGTTTCGGATTTTTATTTAAGGTCGCCGTGGGTAAACGTTTTTCATTGTTCGCGTAAAGAAATTTAACCGCGAATGAGCAATGCGAGTAAACGTAGCAGCAAGGCATACAATTGTTCGTTAGAACTTTCAGCACTCGGAAGAACGGGGACGCTTGGTTTTGTCACAGCCACTTTGTAGAAAGCTACAGCGTGTACGTGCTCGCAAAGACATTTTATTTCCATTATTTGTATGCAAAACACTCGCGCGCTTTAACTTGCTCCATTAAATAGCAATGAAAATGTGCTTTATCAAATATGCAACTGCGCTTACGTTGTGCTCTCATTGCTTTGTCGTAGCAGCTTTAATACTGCAAGGTGAATATTTTTTAATGCTGGGCGCGGGCCTTTATTTTTCGCCAGAGAATGTCTCTTATTGTATACGAAAAGATTTTAATTGAAAAAAAAATCTGGTCCCCATTGTGACATTAATGTTAAAAGACAAAAGGAAACGAGCGCCTGGTCCAGATTACGAGAACAAAACCTAAAGTTCAATAATTCCTGACTCCTCACGCCAGTGTTTACCTTTGAACTCCTGGGACGATTAAGGTCTCTGGCGCGGGATGGCACCACAATTTTTCGAATGGTTCTTCAATATCTCTGTAAGATGTCGCTGCTATGTCCTTCGGTTAACTACCCTTGTATCAAATAACTACTTCTTTATCATTACTATAATAAGGACGAATCGGATACTTCGATGAAAGCGTTGATTTCTTTCAGAGATTTCCCGCCATATATTTCCCACAAAATTTATCTAACTTATGTAATCATTTTTATTGTATAAAAATGATTGGCGCAGCCAATTTTCCACACGCAGTATACGATAGATATCGGCTCATTCAAAACAAACCCCGAAATCGGAGCTTCTTTGGGGTGATTGGTGGTTCCTGGTGGGCTAGTTGGTCAATGAAGCTTCGCCGTAATTAATTACGATAATGTTATTGATTTCGGGTTTCGGTGGTTGCGTCGATGTCACGATTATCAGCCTCCGAACAACGATGATCAGCGACGAATGCCGACCGGCTGGAAACCAGCGGCCTATCGCAATATTGCCAATCGATTAGGCTGCAGACTGTAGACAGTCTATCGCGAGCGAAAGATGTTTTCAACTTCCAAGCGCCGACGTAGGCCCCGGGTTTCCTTCCCAGTGGAACTGATGCACGCACCGGCGACTGTCGAGGATTAATGCGTGTCGCACGCGGCACAACTTCGGTTCTAAATTCTCGTAGCGCGTGTCGAGAGCAGAAGGCATGTCGCCTTAGTAAAAAAAATTACGGCAAGCGAAATCGCGCCGTATTGATTTACAAGAATTTATCTCCGACCGGCACAGAACGGGTGACCAACGTCTGTGTTGTTTCGCATTCGGCCCGTGCCAGAGAACACACCTATACTCACGTCATCAATTTCACCGTTGCGCCCCGGTGTTCCGTTGCCTTGTCGAGGATCAGCGCCCTGCCTGCGGATGCAATTCGCTCCGGGGTGCAATCAATGCGATGCCATTGCAAATTCCGTGGCTGGCAAAGTCGAAGCCAGATAGCGGACAGGGCTGCCCGACCAAGCCTGCCACTAGTTCGGCTCGACACCGGGACAAGTTAGATTTGTTCTCGTATAGAAGACAAAAGATCACCTTTATCTTACTCCCCGATCGTTTCTCCTCTCTCTTTCTTTCTCTTTATATTCCTCCTCGCTTCTGTTGTCCCCGCCCGATTCCACCTTTTCGATCTCCCGTTTTGCTATTCCCTTTTGTTCCGACGTTTGCGAATCCACCCCTTTTCTTGCCGTCTCGCGATGCATCGAATCTCGGCGTCCGTTTCAAACGACAACGATTCTATTTACGGGGTCGCGCAAGTATTCTTTCTCGCTTCTTCGCCATTCTCCCCCGTCTGCGGAACTTCCGTTCGCTCCACCTCCTTTTTCTACGCTCCCTTCGATCCTTCTTTGCTCATTCTTTTTAAGTTGCCCCGTTTAATGCACTCCTATAGGAAATTACAAGTGAAAACGTTTCGTTAGCGGCGTCTATTTTCCAGCGTCGCTTTTTTGCCACCGTTGTCTCGCCTCGTTTTTCACGTTCGCAGCGCGTAAATCGTTAGCGAGCTCGTTAACTTCCTACGATATTTATCGACGGGAGCCTTGCCTGCGATAATGGAATCCTATTGTCCACTTAGAAGAGCATTATTCCCGTCGAACGATTGCCTCTCGTTGGCACCGTTCCTTTCGACCGATCAATTCGTCGCTTCGAACACACACATTCATTCGTCCGTCGTGTCGACGGGCTTTTTTTCATTTCGACCACCTTCGAAGGAAAAACTCGTTCTTCGAATAGAGAATGCTCGTTACAGACGTTCTGCTCTGTTTCACATCGAGCAAATGTTGCCTGATTAAGCAAATTCTTTGATACGCAGCGTCGCGACGTTCTTTTTGTTCAGGGTATCTTCAATTCAATGTTGTCGAGGTTTCGGCGGAACACGTTACTTTACCACTTGGTTTACGGACAAGTTTGAACGCTTTTTTTGCTGGCTTCCCTCAGGTAAACGATTGCCAATAAAAATGCGCGTTTTCTTTAAAAAAAAATGAATTCACTTAATTTAGAAATGAAATATAATTAATTTAATTATATAATATTAACGGATCTTCATTAATCTTTGTCTTTCGAATTCTGAAATCCATCAGACTGACGCGTTCCGGAAACCTAGTGATAACGAAGCCAGATGAATTCGCTGGGCGTTCTCTACATTCCGAATCGCCCTCTGACCAGGCCAAACAGAACCACTTTGAACTTTCGAATCCGACGGGGATCCAGCGTGTTAATATTTGCCCGCGTTAATACCCGTCGAATCTATATATCGGGGAGGAACTTTGTTTGAATCTGCGTTGCAAAATCTATCGAGTCGCTCGGAAGACTCTTCGGTAGCTCAGCAACGAATCAATCTTTTGCCGCCTCTTAATTTCCTTCCGCATGTTCCGCATGTGTAAACCCCTTTTCACGATCGCAGAGAGACCGTAGTATTTGTCTTTAATTTTAAACTACTTCACATCGAACGAGTCCATTTAACGTCGTATTTTAGCTTTGACTTTTCATGTTGGAGGACTGCGCGCACGTGAAACCAATGCGATTCCCGTTTCAACGAACGCAATATTTACAGGAACAGTGCAACCAGTTCGGACATTCAAACTCTCGAAACGATTCGAAATCGAAGATTTCGAAATTCTATTAACAATATGTTGTGGACCGTTTAAAATTATTTTGGATCGCGTGTTCGATAGAAACGAAGAGCAGAGAAATATGTAACCGAAAGGGGGATGCGTGGATGTGAAATCCACCGATGGTGTTTTTAGTTTGCCCGCGTAAATTTTAAAGTCCGCCGGACAAAATTGAAGCTCTAAATTCGATAGCGGTAGCCAGAAGAATTACCGTTGCGGCGCAACAATATTTGCCTGTCGAAATCATAAATTCCTAGTTAATATGCCGACACACGTATTAACACCATGATAACTCATGGATCGCGATCGACGACGATTAACTGGGAATAGCGTGACGGAGTGCGTTCGACCAAACGATTACGATAATTAACGGCGCGATAAACTTCGCCACCGAAACAATTTCGTGTCACTCGAATGAAAAAAATCTGGGCGAAGTAAAAAGGGCACGAAAGTGCGCGTTCAATCGAATATATGTACATATTGTGCCATCCATTCATAGATACGTTTGTTTCCAATGATATCGTGCTATGTTTTCGTCAAAAATGGCAATGGGGTCCTCAGACCACATGAATTCGGTGGCCAAAAAAAGTTTTGCACAGTTAGTCTGGGTACATAAATGTCATTTATCCATGGAGACCTGTGGTGAATTATTTCGCCGCGGTATTTATCGTAATTACATATACACTGCCATGCCGTACGGCGAATGGCCGATAAATAGTCATGGATCTTATATAGAAGGTACTTCTACTTTTAGCTTCTTTCTGAACTTTGTCGCACCCACCGGCAAGGAATCCTTTTTTTATCAAGATCGACCATTTTTCTTGCATTCAACGCTTCTCTCTTTCTTCGAGAGGCTTCTCCCCCGCAGCAGGCCAGATCTTCGTCGTTACGTTTGAATCACACCTAGGAAACTTGCGAAATACGAACGAGATGAACTATGGAGAACGGCGCGATTCTTCGCCACGCCATTCACCGTATTCTCGGTAATCTTCGCCCAATTATGGAAAGTTTCGCGAAGAAAATAAAGGGGGACGTTTCTTGAGAAGCCATCTGTTTTCCCTTCCATATAAACGCAAGGTAACAATGGCCGGTATGGCCAGTCGAATAAAACGTATTTAAAACTTTTTACGACAGCTTTTATTGCTTCAAATGGTGGTTGCTCGGAAGCTCTGAAAGGCTCAGACTCGTAAAATTCGCCATCGTGTAATAGCCGAAAAGAATATGATGTTCCACTCGGTGGGGTACAAGTGGCTTTATTATGATGCATTTGCCAACAAAGACATTATTCTCTTAATAATTCACTAAAACAAAAAAACGAGTTGAGAGTTTTTCCGACGTAAAGCGTGACGGATATAAACTTGGTGTTAAAAATGTTTTCGAAAACACTCGTCGAGCATCTTTTTGGCCACTCGTTTTGCCTCACTATTTTTTATTAGATCGACATTGAATCGGAGGGGAATCGAAGAAGGTCTCGATGGAGAAGTCTTGTAACGAAAAAAGCCAGAGACACTAAAGCTGCTCACCTGATACTGAAGAGAAAAGGGAGCACGCAGTTCGGTCGGTGCATCACGTGTATCGTGAACCAGTATTGGATATCTACCCACGAATCTCTGTGATTCGATGCAACGTGATCAGCAACTTTCCGGTCTACTTTACTGCCTGTTACGTTTTATGATCGTGTTTATTGCAGCTCGCCAAGACGATAAACTGTGCGCACGGATTGGGAACAGAAAAAGAATTGAAACTCAATGGAGATCGAATAGCCGTAGAACGTTCTCTGACACTTCAATTTTGTTTTCATCGATTCGAGCACGTTAAAAACGTTCCTGCGTTATTTACTTCTGATAAAAGGGTAAATTGTTCTGCGTGCGTTTTATGAAATTGCTCCATGTAAACGTCCAGCGTCTCATAAATAGACGAAGCAGATGAAACTTTAATAGGCTATTTTTTGTCAGCGAAAAATCACCGCGAAATCGATCGTAGCAAGAGCGGATTGTTCGTGTTCATTATTTTCCCGAATCCGTGCGCCGCCGTTATTTCTCCATGTTCAATTTACTGCTCGCAATAAAAGCAGATCGTACGATATCGCGGAACCGATAGAGTGGGTCGGCTAATAGTGAAAAGTTGCCGTTTCGCCTGATCTGCCCGCGATTCGTGTCATTCGCGTATCGCGAGTTCGTGAGAAAAAAAGGCATCTGTTTTATCGAAGAACCGAGACATCTGTGAAATTATAGGAACGCCAGTTCGAGTGTCGCTACGCCATTTGAAGTTTCAGATTTATTTCCGATACTTGCGCAATCGCCACGCAACTTATCCACTCGGCTCCTGGAGCACGCTTCATATTTATCTTCTCGCGAAACTTGTAACTTGTAATCTCGTTTCCGAGGATCCAGGGCAGCTTATTAGGAATCGCAGCGTCGCGTCGATGTCTCGTACAAATCCAAGTTAAAAAGTTACCAGTTCAAGAGCATCGAGTGTAAACTGCCATTTATTTATTGCCATATCTGTCGCGGCTTACCAGTAGACCTACCATCGAAATCTCGACGCTGGATATAAACAAGTTCGTGAGAAGTACCTGGGCATTTTATAAGGCGACGAAATCACTAAATGGGGGAACATTTCTCTTCGATACGCGCGTTAAATGCTCGTTTTTCTCCTTCGAGAAACTTTTTCCACCCCGTGAACATACTCATTTCCTGTTTCGTTCGTATCCCCTTCCGACACTTTCCAACATCCAACCCTTTCAGGCAGCTCGGTGTAAGATTATTAATGTCCCTCGGGTCTGCTCGGCGGTAGACTCGAAGACGGCCAGCTCGGAGCTTAGAATGGTCTCTGGTATGAGCTTCGTCTGATAAAGAGGCTCACAGACAAGATGGATGAGACGAGATAAGGCTGGCTAAGGCCAGGACATGGTGCAACTAAACGTAACGAGCGGGGACAAAAATAGAAGGCCGTGGACTGTCATAGAACGAATGATACCTTTTCCAAACGCACGAGCCAGCGCGGAAATGCTCGCGTTCCCAGCGATGCAGCGGTCTGGGCCGATGATTTAATTAAAAAATATGGCAGCTGGTTAAATTAACAACGTCACTCTTATAAGTGAAGATTCTGGATAGCGGTGGGCTGGGTCTTCTCTGATTAAACTGTGCCGGAGTAGCAGGCATGACGTCCTGGTGGAATTCGACGAGATTCATCGTTGGAAGGAAACGTTTATCCTTTGTATAAAACGACGATGAATTCCAAGCTTCTTCCTTAATCCAGCCTGCTTTGCTCCCACGTTTTTTCTTTCCTTTTTTATATTCGACTTGCGCCTAGAATAAGACTGTTTCCCGTGGAATCGTAGCCGATACCGAAAACCATAAACGAACAACCATAAAACTGCGGTGCTTAATAAAAGGAAGGATTTTACGAAGAAATATAAAGCGAATATACACCGATATATAAACCGATCAATCATTGTAATATAACTGTTACAGCGAGCAATCCACTTTCTGTTTCATTTTCTCCGCCCAGCGCCACGAGGGCGTCGCGAAGAAAAGCAATTAAGTCGTTTCAGCTGAAACGCCACGTCTGCCGGGTCTCCACCTCTGACACTTGCCACGTCTAACAATAAATTCACGTCCGAGGATTGAAATTAGCTCCTTAATGCCCGTCTTATTGCGAAAAGATGGCCTTATCTTCGTCCTCGCCTTTTCTGCTTCGAATTATCGTTCATTTCATCGAAGCCATATCAGGTCTCGCTTTGTCCCTTTACTTTTTTTTCTCATTTTTCGACCATGCTCTTGGGCCCGGGTCACCCTGCGCTATTCGCTATACGGATAAGAGGCTTACCATCCAGGGATAATCTGGCCACAATTCAATTTTCTATTAGACCCGCGACGATCTTCCCTAGACTAAAGTTGAAAACCCCATGCAATTACGAGCCGGAGGCCGATTTCAGGTCGTTCTCCTACGGGGACCAAAATGGAATCCCGAACGGATACAAACGAAGAAGTGCATTTTCAGCCTCGTTTATTCGCGAAGAGGGGGCCGGATAAGCAGCGCTTAACCCAATTACCGGCGGAGAATTTCAGGTGATTCAATTTTTTTCTAGGCTCGACCAGCTTCCAAGGCGGGACTCGTTAATGGGACGCGTTAGTTGACGCGAACCGCGCGAACACGCTGATGGTTGCTCGGTGTGCCCCCATTGTAATCGCCGGTAATACGATACCAGGCGGCTCGATCCAATTAACATTTCTCATCAGAGTCTACGGGTGGCGCGAGTTGATTTTCACTAATCCGATGCGCCGTTTGGGCTCTGCAATCGGATGTACAACCGTCATAACGTGCGAACCCAATTTCGAGGACGAAACGGGGACGAGCACCCCCGCAGCCGCGCTCGCGAGAGATCAATCGTGAAATTTGCAAGTGAAATGAATGTAAGAGCATGCATGGAAAACGTATTTTAAGGGTGCGCGTGCGAGTTTCATTTTTAACGCCACATCCCTCCCCTCTCCAGCCCCTGGCCAGTCGAGCCGCTTCTGTTGTAAATTATTGAACGCGTTTTTACGTTCGCTGCGCAATCAAAACGCACTGACTACCACCTGTCCGGTTGACCCTTTGCCGAAACGTTCAATCGCGATATTAAGCTGCCGTCGTAATCAGTACAGTTTTTAGTAATACGTACGGGACTGAACGGCGAACGCTTCCAGGGTATTTAATTAAAAAGATACGATACTTGGTGATCGATTTCACTCGAGAAACAGCCACTGTTAGAAAGGGCATGCTACCTTTTATACTTTTCAGTTCAAGTTTTGTAGAATAAACTTTGTGCGCTCTCATGGGGAACCCCGTATATTCTCTCACGGCGGGCGTGCTATTACATTAAATAGGTAGATTTGGAAGAATACGTCAATGTACATATGAATTGCTAATCTCGTAGGAGTCTCCGTGCACTCTTCGTAACGCGACACGAAAGTCAAAGAGAACCATGATTGTCTTCGACTGTGCCTCGAATTAACAGCCAGAAAGCCCGAATACAAATCCGCTGGGAAATTTACTTTCGCCAGGAACATGGAAAGTTTTCGCACAGTTCGAACGAAGAGCGAGCCTCGCCTAGGCGAAACTTTCCGTGAAACCGAATCGCGTGTCAGAACAAACGCGATAATATTGTTCTTTCGTTTCATAAGTTGCACCGCCATGTGTGCACTGTGTGGTTGAAATTCAAGCTCGATATAACTTCTGTCGATTCCTAAATGCATAGTTATGAACGTGCGTTCAAACCGTCCGTTTGTGTCGACGCTGAACCCGTTGATCGGGAGTCCTGAACGATGTTTAATTAAAGTCAATTCCGTTCACAGCGTTAGGAGGAAACGTTTCATAAAGGAATCGGGATTTTCGTATTACCTGGAGTCCCTTTTCAGCTATACGTTTGTGGAAGCCCGTGTGCAACGCCAGCAATATCGGCAAACATCATAGAATATTACGACACGCAGGCAACGGCTTTGGAGGGCGAGGCGTGTGCACCAGAGCAACGTATAACTCCTGATTTGGCGAGTTACATGCCAAACTGGAAATACGGTATACCAATTTCATTTGAGCCCAGACGAAAATAACGTGGACGAAGGACGGCAGGATAACAGAGGCATGTCAGAGAACACTGTTAATATTATGCGCGAGTCGCGTGTCACGTTATCGAGGCGTGTACATGTTAGCGTATAATAATGTCGTCAGGTTAGAATGCTTTGTCGAGTGTTATACAGGTAGTAAGCCTCGTCATATTGATATCGCATCATTTCGTGCCACGGAACGCGTTCAAAGGCCTGTTTGGATTTGTAATTCATGGATTGAACAAATTTCCTCCCCTGAAATTCAATTCTCGGTAACTTACTGTGCCACAATCGATACGCAATACAACAGTCAATCCGATAAACGGCTACCTCTCTCATGCCTCACTTCTGACGAAACATGATTGGGTTCAACGCGAGATTCCACATTTCAGAATACGTGTGGCTGTAGAACCGTCCATCTGGAGTAGAACTGATAAAGGATTGTTATATTGTTTCGAGAACAACATAACAATTTTCAACTGAATCATAATTGAATACCTGTTTGGTAATAAATCTGGTGCGAATTGTCAATTTCATGATTTTGGGAAACTTTTTTGTACAGGGTTTCTATTCAATAATTTCTTCGGATTCTAATCCTGAACCGCACAATTCTGTTTATTGTTAATTGAAGCGAAGACAGAAGGTAGCATTATGATTAAACGCATGCATAATTTTTGCTTCTTTCCTTTATACATTTTTTTTGGTAGCGTCTAGACGAAAATGCGGTTTCAATTTTCTAATTAACGTCACTTGTACAACGCGTTTGGATCAAAGTGTTTCGTAAAAACGGAACGGTACATCCTATTTCGAGTCCCGTGTATATAGAGACATAATTTTAGCATCTCATGTCACATCCTTTAATGAACGCGAGTCGCACACAGCGTGTCAGCCATGAAAGTGTCCGTGCAGCAACAAAGAATGTGGTATAAACAAGAAAAAAAAACCCGCCATGTTTTTCAGGAACATGCAGTTTATTAAAGAGTGTTTACATTTTCGAGAGAATTGTTATTTAATTTCATTTGATATATTCGGGAACGTTTCGTTAAATTTACCATATTGTGATTCCATTGGAAATTAAGGCGATAAATAATTATGAAATTGCTAGGCTTTGAGTCACTAAAGTGATGAATACGTGAGTGTAGTCAACTTGTCCGATGTGCAACAGCTCTATTTCATTGTCCATTCTAATTATGGTTGAAAACCAACATCTGCTCCCATTTCTTCAGAGAAGTTTAATTCTGGCAAATTTCATACGTCCTGCGACTTTACTGTACATTGTGCTTCGTAACACGGTTCACTCGATTATCGAAGTGACGTGCCCGCTTTATGAAAGGTGTTGAAATATCCATTCACTGAGCATTTAGTGCAACAGTTTAATTGCACAAAGCATTATCGCTCGTATACAATTATTATCGAATATCATTAATTGATATCTAAGCGCGTAAATAAATCATCGTGTAATGGAAATTATAATTACGATAGATACGATTAAAATAATCCGTGTATGCGCACAAAATTGATCCCATAATCTTCACGCATACTGATCATAATGAACTGATTTCTGTTTAATTCTGCCAGGTCTAAACGCAAACAAAATTAATTCGAATGTCTGTTGAATATATTTTTAATCAATCGGTTTTACGAACAACGTCTACAAAAATCATTTCATCACATTATCAGAATATATCGTGTCTCAATTGAATAGAATGATTTACGCTGATCAAATACAGTTGGGACAGTACGGGGAATCTGGTGTTCCCGTTTTCTAGTTTGTTGTCTAGCCTAGGGTGCTTGGCTTCTTCTGATTCGACAAACAAACCGTGGTAAACAATGAAAAGTGAAGCAGAAAGTGCCTAAGGCTGACGCCCAAACTTCCATCCAGGATCAATGTCCAAATCGAGCGCAGTTTGTCGAAAGTTCTTGACTTAAAATATGAATAACGTGTGTACGTTTTGCTTGAGTTTTCGCAAAATTTTAATGCACGCTAAAGCTTTAATGGATTGTTCCGATATCAACCCAAAATCTGTTGCAACTCGCACGTTTTCGACACCAAGTTGTCCGAGTTTTACGTTTGATCATTATTAACTATGTTGAAGGAAATTGCAACAGTGCTTGGACAAGTTGAAAATAACAGTAAACGTGCTTACTTTATCCACAGAACATCCTTAAACCGTTATGAAATTTTAATCGTGGTAATACGTCAGGTAGGCCAGATATGGTAATAAGACTCTTGTACAGTTATAGACGACTGAACTTCATTGTTCTTTAATCTTTTGGTGTCAACCAGGTTTCCGATGCTCGTAACCACGAGTTTGCTTACCTGAATCTCTAATAACGTTTATGAAAAGTATTTTCTAAAGGAAATGTATGTTAACATGTTACACAATTAATAACAGCATTGCAAATAAAAAGGTTTTACAATATAATTGCCCTTTCATGGAAGTGTATTTACATTCACAGTAACGATGAATAATATACTTGTACATATACATTTAGATGCAGCTATACAGCCATGGTAGCCATAGAACGGTACGAGTTATCAATAGAAGTATAATATATGTTGTGGGCATGAAAGGTCCATATACTTTTGCTTCTAACAATCCATATTTAATGCTTACAAGTACAAAATAACTTTCTCACATACTCATAACATTCTACCTAATAAGTTGCGTGCACTAAAATAAACGTATTTAAAATATATATCCTACGTATAAAGGCGTACTGTAAATATAATGTTGAACGATTATATTTTCATTTCGTAGATGTTTCAAATTGTATTTTGAATACAAGTAATAAAAACATTTATTTAAATACACTCAGCAAGCTGTGCAACGGCCCAACCAAATTTGATTCAATTAATCGTATTTGCTAAATCCCCTTTTGAAGTTAAAAACGCAACACATTTCAAATTTCTGTGAAATAACGCTATTAATATATCATGTACAATTGTAAACAATGATAGCATTGATAAGATCCTCTATAAACAGGACTGTCAACATTCGAATTTATGATAAATAATATTATTCATAAGACTGGGGGAGCGGAAGCCCAGATCGCATTCACATGCGCACCTAAACGGATATACCAAAAAGTATACAATTCAATTTGAACCATAAATTGTTCAACTTATAATTAATGGCTAATTAAAACGAAGGTAAAAATAATTTAATAACATTATTTACCGACATCAGGCATTCTGCATAGGTTATCTGTTCATACAGATGAAACTACAATTATTAGTCACATTTTACTGTAGCCATTCAGTCAACAATCTTTGCGAACGACCGGACTTTTAATCGTCCAACTTCACTGCTTGGGGGTTTTAAATTTACCGGCAAACTGTTCTCTTTCTGCTGAATTACAGACGGTTGACGACAGTCCATTATTATCTGTACATCCGGATCGCTATCGCTGAGCACTACACATTTTTCAAGACTTGCATTCTTTTCCCAAACAATTTCAATCGCCTCAGAATCGTGCTCATCTATCGAAGGATTAAGTACTAAGCCAGATGATTCGCAATTACTATGAAGTTCTAGCATACGCTGAAAAATCTCGTCCCCAGTGAAATGGGGATTATGAAGCGAATTATTCATCGTAGAATCTGCTTCAATCTTATTAATTACCTCACTTGGAGAAGTTTCGCTAGTTTCGCCGGCTTTTTCCGGTATGGTATCAATGTGTGGTTGAACGTTTTTCAATGTTGGCTGCTCCAAGTCATGGAGCGACTTTCTTACCGCATTTTTTAAAATATCATTTCCTACCGCAGTCTTTGCGGGCGCATTTATTTCTGCACATTTATTTGCGGCTGGTTCGTTTACAATCGTGGCAGCCGTAGAAGTTTTATCTTGATCATTTTCATATTCTTTTGGAGGCATGGCTAAAGGTTCAGAGTTGTCAGGAAGATTGTTCACGGGCGGGCTACTTTCGATCAAAGTAGAGACCTTTTTGTTAACATTGCTGTTGTTAGTCTTGCTTGCGTCGCTAGCAGAACTTACCAACTTGTCTTTACCATGGATGTGAATGATATGCGAATAAACTGCCACAGAGCTTCGGAATCTTTCCGCGCAGTGATAACACTTGTGCTTCAAGAAACGATTCTCAACAGCGTTGTGTTTACGTAAATGTTGCTCGAGTGACGTGACCCAAGGAAATCTACGACCGCAAATGGTGCATTGGTTATCCCCAGAGTTCACATATCTTGACCTGTGTTTCGTTAGATTCTTGCTGCTGCTAAATGCTACATCACACTCGGGACACTTCACAGTATTCTCCTTTAGCGCACTATTAGTAGCAGGGGGTGCGAAACCATTGAGTGGCTCAGTTACATTTGTAGACAGGATTGACGAAATAGGATTCTTATTGTTCTGAGCATTGTTAGCGTTCTGAGAGTTTTGTTGCTCTCTATTAGTACCGAACGATTCGTAGCGATGTAGATGTAACACGTGTGTCCGAATGTTCGCCACGTTTGTAAATTCTTCGTTGCATATTGGGCATCGATGAGGAGACGAAGTGCTGTTCAGCCTGGCATGTTTCGCTTTGTGTACTTCCAGTAAATATTGTTCAGTAAACTTTCTTTGGCAAATGTTACAGCCATATACGCCTATATTGGAATACTCCAATAAATGATGCTTCAAATTTATCTCGTCATCAAACTTCATTCCACAAGTCAAACACGTAAAAGTATCGTCTATAAACACGTCCTTATCTTTGCTTAGGTTAAAGCTCCGATCCCTGGCCAATTCGGTCGACGTATTAATTTTCGCGGCATTATTTGTACTGTTTCCGTGAAAATGTTTCTCGTGGCACAACATGGACGTACTAGTCGTCGATACTTCTCCGCAGACACGGCACTTGTAACTCTGGTTAATATCGCAGCCAGCGTGATTCAAACTCTGGTGCTTGGCAAGGATTGCACTGGTGCGACACTTTCGACTGCATTTGTTGCAGTGATAGTCACCATCCATGGAATATTCTATATCGTGCAAAGATAGGTCCTCCTCGTTGGTGAAGTTCAAGGCGCACACGCTACAGGCGTAGGTTTTCGCAGGTACCCCCATGGGCTCTGTTGTTTCCGCAATATTGTTAGATGTCAACGCATAATTGTGATCTTGCATTGTATTTACATATAGCTGCCTAGAATTCGACTTGCACAAGTGAACGTGTAATTTGTGCGCATGGAAATGCGTTTCGAAATTGAACCCTTCGTTGCAAACATCGCAGTTATAAAGGTACGATTTCCGCGCGCTAGCCGGATTGTGCACTAACTTGTTGTGATGATGAAGCTGATACATTCCTTGGAACGATTTGTTACAAAATGTGCACACGAAAACTTGGCCCTTGTAGTAGTACATATTGTGTTCGATGAACCGTTCGTAGGATTCGAATACTAAGTTGCAAATGTTGCAGACTGGACTGGAATTCCAGAGGTAATCGGGGCTCGGCCAAGTTTTAGGGGGCTGCGAAATGTGGAAATGTCGCTCATGACTCTGAAGATATCCCTTTTTATGAAAACCTTGGTTACAGAATTTGCAGAATAACTTATAGTTCTCCGCACAAGAAGGTGTATGAGTCGCAAGCATGTGAAGTTGCAATAGTCTTTTAGTAGGGAAGGTAGTACCACAGATATTGCACCGGTTGTAGGGTGGTTTGCTGAAGGTGCGCTCATGTATGCACAAATTCTGAAATGTTTGGAACTGTATCCCACAAATAGTACAGGGAAACTTGATCTTTCCTGACACGTCTAGTTGGTACCCCTTTACACATGCAATCCCATTGATTAATCTTTTATTACCTCCATTCGCAGGTGATGAGGGTGAAATGCGAGCATCAGTTTTAATAGGACTACTTGAAACGGCACTTTTGGGAGACTCTGCATTTGTCAAAGACACCCCTTGTTTCAAATCAGGCGCCTGCACAGGATGATCGTTGCTTGAATACTGTGCCGAACAGTCGATAGTGTATTGAGCATCGGTAACGTTACCTTTCGGATCCCTTGTTTCTTCAGAACACGACGACGGTGATTCTTGTATGCGAGGATTTTTCTGTTCATCTTTTCGGTTATTCATTCGGTTACATACCTGCCCATGTTGAGTCAAACATGAACGTAACCAAAATCGTTTACGGCAACCTTTGCATTTGTGTTGCTTTTTAAATCTGTTGCAATTAATTTCAATATCAACTGATTGTGTGTCCTTCTTGGATTGTGTGGTCTTAAGGCAATGCAGGATCATATGTTGCTTCAATAATACTGGCGACTTAAATGTCTCGCGACATACACAGCATTCTTGGCGTTTGGAGATATGTTGACGAAAATAATGTTTCAGTAATTTATTCATAGATGTATATCGCGCTTTGCATATGCTCGACATATAAACTACATGAAATAATTCTAGGTGTTCACGCATGTTCTCCTTTAAAGAGAAGTGCTTGCTGCATAGGTGGCATCGATACAACTTCTGGTCAACTTTGGCGATATCTTGCCGTAAGTTATATTTCGTATAGTTTCCACAATTTTCTAATTTATAGTTCCGTTTAATCAAAATTTTATCACATTTTTCGAGATAAACTGAACATTCTTTGCAATTAAATTTGGCCTTCAATCTTTGACACTGCGACAATCTTCGACTTTGCCTAGGCGTATCACTCACTTTTCTTCTCTTGCAGGGCGAATCGCTAAACATAGCTGAATCAGAAAGCCTCGTTCTTTCTGATCTAAGATTGTACGATTTATCACTAGGAGTAGATGAACTTTCAAGTTCAGTATTTGTTTTCTTATTACTTAATAATTCCATCATCATACCGGGATCGATGTGTATTCGAACAAATGGTACTTTACTACGAGGTGTATTAATTTTAGGGATCTCAACAGGCGTGGACATCTCAGTCTTTATTGGGACCGTTGATGATGCAGGAGTTTCATTGCAACTACCATTATCATTATTAAATACTCGACCATCTTCTGTGGCAGTCACTTTCTGTGGACTAACACACTCAACTTTTTCTACGTTTTTACATAGCGATATGAAATCAGTAAGAATAGTCTGCCTCTGTCTTTTTGCAGGTGAACTACACGAACCGTTTTCGAATTTCAATCTTTTCGTGAATGAACTGCCTGAATTCCCCATCTTTCTCGAGGGTGAAGAATTGGGACTCTTCAATTTTTTTAATGGTGTACTTGTTAGACCGTGGAATCTTTTCAAACGGGCACCGTTTGGATCAGATAAAGTACTCGCGCATGTATCGTTCGAACCACTGAACTTCGTTTTCTGTTTATGGATAGAACCATACAAATTGTCGGATGCTTCAGGAGTTCTCGTCACAAGATCATTAGTACTATCTGTTAAAATAGTTTCAGTTTTACCATAATGTATTAAGTCCCCATGAGAATGGAATAAATGCTTTTGAATGTAATTTTTAGTAGGAAACTTTCGATCACAAAAATGGCACGCGTATTTAAGCCGCGCATCACATGATTCTTTACAATTGCGCATTTTCTGGTGGCGTGCCCACATGGCACGACTAATAAACCAAGCGTTACACTTTTTGCAATCGAACCCTACATTTTTAATCGTTTTGTAGTGGAATGATAAAGCTTTTTTATGTGGAAATCTTATAAAACAAATATTGCAAGTTGGCGTCCACGTAGTTACTTCCATTTGCCTACGATGTGAAAAGCTTGTAGCCTGATCAACTTTTTTATTTGATGTCAAATGTGGCATATCGTTTGGTGCCGAGTCTTCCGATGACAAGCTTTTACGTTCGACTTCATAAAAATTCGATTTTATATATTCGGGATCAGTGAGAACTTGCGCCGAACCAGTGCGATTGACGGCATCTGAAGATTCAGCTTCAGGTGATATTAGCTTACATCGATCTGTGGTATTTTCATTATCTGATGACGACTCATCTGGCGTGTCCTTATCTGAATCGAATGGCTCTTCCTTAATTTTCAATCCGTGATAGGACAGCTGAAACATACATAAACCTTATATATTACAGTAGGGAACGTAATATTTGTTTAAGGACTTATTGCACTGAGAAAAACGGCAGTAAACATCACTTGACTATTGGTTAAATAATCGAACTAACAAAGAGTCGTTTACAAATAAGCGTATCCTAGTATGACGAGTCAGAAACGCATACAATTTCGAACCCTAACGTACTTAGAGGCACCTAGCAACGTTTTAAAGATGGCGTATGACACTATTACTGGCAGTGCCCTCTGCGAATTAGATTCCTGAGGCGACCAATGTACATATGTATTTCGGATAGTGCTTCCAGTGACTGTGTAGCTGTCTATAATTAGTTTGGAAGTATAGATTTTATGAATTAAGGTCGAACACTAACGGCCATATCTTCAATATATTTATTAATTTATTTAATGTATTATCTGCCATACATAAAAATATGCAAGACAAAATAAAAAGAAGGGCCCAAATACTGGGCCCAAAAATATTCGTCTCATACTTTCTAAAAAAGAAATTAGTATGAAACTCATTTGAAATACCTAGACCCAAGTCAGTATGCAAGTACATACATATTTATGTTCAATGTCGGGCGAGCAATCTATAGGACCCTAAGGGCTACACATACGCCTGTACATATGGCTAAAATTAGCAACGGGCCTGCTAGAGGGGGAATCAAACATGGCCGACAACGGACCGTTTCGCGACTGACTGTCCCGGCGCATCTACAATACGATAAATTGCGCATACGAGGGTTTCGATCCTACGTTGGAATTCTAATTCTACCCATAACTATAGATATGCTAACCTTTATGTTCTGCAGCTAACGAAATAAATTTGGAAAGCTATTTTAAAGCATATTTATGTTATTCATATTTATTTGCAACATGCGATTTTGTGTTAATTGTGTTGAATACACATGCACCGTTTAAGTACTTTAAAAAATAAAGAAATTAATTTAAAAAATGAGTGATTAGATTTCGTTTTTGCAAGATCCTACAAAAATTAGCTATAAACTATAGCAACATTTAACAAATATTACTTATGCCAAGATTATAAAAATTGGCACAGATAATCTGTACATTAAGTAATAATATTGACTGTAAATAATCCTCCACCTAATATGGCCATTTCCTCTGACATTAGAAAGAATATATTTTAAAACAAAAATGTGTAACTACTATTGGTGCTTCTACAGTAGTATATACGTTGAACATATTCAGAAGAAGAGAGTCGCGTAAAATTACTATATCATTTCAGTCTTTCAAAGACATGAATAAAATGAGGATTGTAGATATTTGTAAAATACGCTCCATTATATACAAAAAACCATGAAACAATCCAGAAATTATCGGTAAAAGCAATTAATGTATCATAACACTTTTCTACATAATGAAAGGAGTTGCTGCAAGTTTGTTGTTAAAAATCTAAGTTCAAGCTAACCAGTCAATACATTTTGTATTGTAAAATACTGATCCAGAATCCATTTTTCAATTTCCTCTTATAGTATTCATGATATCGATCCTTATTTAGTGAAATAATGTAAAGTAATAGTACCCATCACTTTGATGCGTTGAATTATACAACACTTATAAATACCAAAGACTACATTAAGGATAAACTAGTAAATGTTGTTAGATAAACTTCTAAATGATACTTACGTTTGATGTTTCATTGAATCTGCTACCCGTAAAGACAGCATTGACCGCCCGTTCATAAACATGGACACGAGCCATTTGTGGTATGAACTTATTCTCACATATAGATCAATTCTTTGCATGCGTTCAAAGGAAATCTGATTAGAAAGTAGTAGGCATTAAAGATGTTTTCAAAAGACAACTCATTCCAGGTCTGAAAATATCTTAACACTATATGATACCATAAACTTTTAGCTACTTATACTAAATAGTATATGGACACTAATGATTTCAAACAATTTCAAACTAACGCGAAGCTTAAACACATGAAAAACCACCAGGTGTTTGAGGTTAGTAAGTATTATAACCTGTTAGGCAGTCTTAACAATTTCTCATTCACTTATACGAAATCTATATTATATTTACTATTTTATATATCACAATAAAATATAGATTTCCTCTCATACACACAAAAACATTGAAGAAATGTGCAAACTACGACCCAACGTAAGAGAGCACTTCAATAAGTCTACTAAACGCAAAATGGCGTCCACGTATTAATCGAGAGCATCGACATACAGCTGACTTCAGAACGTTCACGTTGATCTCATTGCGGCCCAGGAGGCCAGCGACCTTGACGGCCATTCAGCGCGGGAAATTCAAATGTTTAAAGGAAGTACTTAACGTTTAGTATAGAATGTAATTACTTATATCGTAATATTTTACCTATAGTACTTAATACCAGTGAAATACCGCTTTCGCATTGTAAAAATCAAATTATTATCATTATCCGAAGCTCGCTATACGTATTTTCCTCGATAGTAGGTGAAACATGTACTATAAGTATCTACAATTGAAACTATGCAATTCAATTTTAATGTATCGCATATTCTAGCAACAAGATAATAGTTAATCAATGATCGACTGTGATAAATCATTCTCAATGTTTGCCACAATAAATAGAGCCCATAAAAAATAAACATTTTAATTTAAGATATTGCACAACAATAAACTGTTGCTCTTGTTGCATCTTCAATTTTGCAAATTAAACTCTATATAATTGAATTGAACTTGTGTCTAAAAATAGAAGTGCACATGGCAACTGAGCTAGCGCTGTTGCTAGGCGGACATTGTAACTAACTTCAGACTATACGGTATGATGTCATTACCAATGAAACAGTCCGTTACATTTATACGTTATGAAAGGTGAATCCCTATTTGCTGATTCAAATATTGAGTAGATTTTATTAGATATCATAAATGATGCAACATTATTACACCATAGGGTTGTAAAATGTAGTACCAAGGCATATTATAGCCTATAAGTAATAGACAAGTAATCTAGACAGCATTTATGTATACATGTAGGAACCGAAGAAAAAGGATGGGCAGGCATCGGGAATTGAACCCGACATCTGCTGGTGGGCACTGATCCAGTTCAACTACGCCACGGCCTCTTCCCGTTCTTCGTTGTTCTTATGTTCTTTATACGTTCTTTAATGGAGGCCCCCCAATCCCACATACATATGACTAACATGCTTTATACCAGTAGAATAAATTCGTTCAGCATTTTATAAACTGATATAAAGATTTTTGTTTTGATTCTGATCATTTAATGTAAACTTTAATTGGTTGCATTGAAACTGTGTTTGATATTTTTAGACTCATTAAATTAAGGTATAAGCAGGAATCATTTAATTTGTCACAGTATATTCAGTTTTTGACAACTTGTTGATTTCAGTAAATTTAATTCATTATATTACATATTGCCCACAGCCGCGCTGGTTTACAATCATTAACTGCGAAAATATTGACAGAAGACAAACTTTTTAGCGGATATAGTAGGTAGTAAGCTGCAAACTGTGGAAAACAGCATTCACATATTCGTGTGAATTATGCATTTCTTACTACATAAATGGAAAAGAGTAAAGGTCGAGGACAGTTCGAAGCCAGGGTAGACACTTTGGCATTCAGTTGATCCACGTCGGTCTCATGTAGAATTCACGGTGTACAATAGATTCCATTCCATTTGGTGCAAATGCCGCTAGTTTAGTCTGATCGACACAGATACAACACTCGAATTTAACACTAGACTTCTTTTTGGGATATTCATCCGGTTTTTAATGTTTCCACACCTTTGCTGGAACGTAACAACTGACCATACCCCCGTTTAATGAGAAATATTGTATGGATCGGATTAGGGAAGGTGGTTCCGCCGTCTAAGGTAAGGGAAGACAATGACGGATTGAAATAAGGATTTCGTCCTTGCGTGCATCTACCTTGTCGTTGAACGACGTTCTAGGAGCTGGCCAAGTTTTGCAAGTAATTAAAACCACTTAACACGATTTTGCCTAACTTTCTGATATCACGGCAAGAAATCAGTTTTCAATTGTTCGCCAAGGAAAATACCGGATTTGCGGTGCAATCACAAGTTTTGATTATGTCATTGGAATATTCTTTGCCGATTGTATGGCGTTATGCATTTGTTATGAGCCAGCTCCACTCATTAGCAAAATTCCTTTGTTTCATTGACAATAGGTCCTTACCTGGCCGCGTTTCTGCCCTTCTTTTGTTCGGGGGATTGCCTATTCCCAGACATAGCGGAACAATCCTTAGGGTAACATTTCTTTCTTCTCTAAATAATATATTGTGTCTTCTCGACACGTTGAATTTCAAAGCAAATTGTAAATAGAACTTGAAATACGGAGAAGGAAAGCCGAAATCAGATAGCTGAAACTTACTCGTACTGAGGTTGATCAACTATATATATTGTATACACGAATCTCGATACTGCACTAAGCTCTAGGGACTACTCTGGGATTTGATTTAGACCTTGGAGAACCTACTTGCTGGAAATCCTATTATCTCAAACCTCAGTGCACAATGTTAACCAGTACTGGATGACTACTTGGACCGGTTGTTGGAAATATGGCATACATTGCAGACAGTAGCGACCGGATTGCGTGTGTCCGTAATAGATGTGTGTTAGATTATTGTTCGTATTGTTCGATGTATGTTCGATTGAATAGTAATAATGTTCACATTGTGCTGGAAAAATTATCAGATACGGAAAGTATCTAAAATATTATAGATTGATGTACGTTTTACGCATGTAATTTGGGGTCATATGTTAACGACATGTTTGAATATCGACATGAGTATGTTCACTGAAATCGTGATTCCTTATTATCGAAGCAACACCTTTGTGCCATCCCTCAGATGTCAGATTAATGTATACAAGAAGCTTGCGAGGGGGAGTATATCGATAGAATAGATATGTCGCGAGCGAGACCATGTCTCACGAAAGGGATATCATTAAGATGGATTCGCATCTTATGATTGTAACCTGAAGCCTGTCTCCGACATGAGCTTTGCAGATTCCGCTGTCTCAGAAACGTATTGACGTGCGTAACATCAGCCTTTCCTTTCACAGAGGATTAATATCCTCTCGATAACAAAATACTCGATATTCAACCAGAGAAGTAAAGAGGAAGAATTATTAATCTGGCTTCAGATGCAGAAACGCGGAAACGTGTATTTACTTTGATCATACAGCACTAGATAGAAATCTCTTTCACAATAGACCACCCTTTTTCTATTAAGTAAAACAATAGTCGTGTTCAGGTTCTAGTTTCTGGGCAAGGTGCAAACGCAAATTACTGATCGATTGTATAATGTTAACTGATATTTTGCAAGCGGCATGAGATTAAAAATCACTAAACAGTTGAATTGCCCGAATAGAAAATCGGTATTTTATAAAAGCTCCCTGACACCGTACGAGATTCCTAATTAGGGAATGATTAAAGTCTATCATTTCCACATTTCGTTAAGAATACGTTTTAAAAATTTTATTTTGTGGAACTGCTTGTACGTTAGATGGCCATTCATTTGTACAAACCTCGATTTCATCGACCCCCAAGAAAACAAAGTCCTGTAACAATCAATCGTACAAAGTGCCAGATGTGATTTTGTTCTTAGAGCTAAACGATCAACATTATGTCGAAAATAATTTACTTTGGCTATACTTAATTACAATTCCTACCGCCCCACCAACACGGACATCTTATCTTATTCTGAACCGATAATGTCACATAGGACACGCATATGGTGAGGGGGGGCATCTATAAAGAAGTGCTTGAAACTATTAACTATAAACAACTCCTTTGATACTACAGTGTCCAGTTCCTATTCCTTAAACACGCAGTACCGTGGCAGGACTTTCAATTGTAAAGATTTAAACCGGGAAACTTTACATAATAAACGAGTGATTAAATAATAATTACGCGAAACTGGATAAAGTCACAGCAATGGGATAATTACAAGCGAGTAGCTTACACTTTTACATCCCATAGATCATTTGACACCTCATAGATCAAAAAATAGCCACCGCAGCTGAGATCTAAAATGTATAATTAACATCGCTATTTATTCGGTTTCGGTAAAGTTGTCACTGACATGGTGATGTTGGTAGAGCTCTAGGACACCAACAGAGACATAAAAGTGGACGTGGCGCCATCTCGCGTTTGGAGGCATTTTCGCAGTTTGCCGCGCCGCCAAAACCGAATTCCTGGATTACATCGTTAATTTAAACAATTGCGTTTTTCTTGGCTTCTAGTTCGTATTTCTGAACCGGACTGGTCTTAAATTCAAGCTACGAGCCATATCTACCCCCTCCCACAGTTGCAAAAATATGGCATTTGTGGTTTAAAAGTTATTAACAATTGAGATATCGGCAAAAATGCACTGCGGGTCACTCCAATTATCACTGTATAGAAGGATAACCTCACCTATTTCGATGATGTTTTAATATGTTGCAGAAATCAACATTCTGAACAAAATTTATCTCGTCGGTAGTATTATTGAAGTAATTGATAATATTTGTATCTAACTATTGTTTTCGTAATATGTATATAAAAGCAATGACAAAAAGCTTCACCAATTTTTAAATACTGTAACCATATGAAGGTAGATTTACCTACGGGCCCATGAACACCCGAAGGTAAGTAACCTACGCGTCGGCAATTCATTGGCAATCACAACAGATGAACTTATTGCATGTAGATAAGTTACCTATCTGAGATACTAATGATTTTTTCAAACACCTGGGCCAGAAGTTTCTTCATTCCTCCCACAGATGTCAGATTTCATGTATGTAAAATTTGAAGGAGATTGACCAATTCATTATTTATATATCATTAGCCAATTTGTTAAACGTAGTTTTGAGGAAAACGCCTTCAAATTTTTGGAATATTTCTATCCCATTTATGGGGGCGGCATACCGTTCTCGAATACATTGTTTCCTTAAGAACGCTACAACTTCGACGTTTCAAAAGATTAAAACATATACTTTTGGGAGATCATTTTCAAAGGGCTATACTTCAAGAAAATGCAACAAAAGAAAGAACGATTTTCTTTTTCCCCCTAGACGAGAATACCCTACAACTGTTCTCCTACAACCAAATTCTCCAAACTGTCCATCATTTAAGTCAACGTAGGCTTGAAATCTACCATAGACGTTTTACTTCCACGACAAAATTTCCCTCTCTAAACATTATCTTTAATCTCACGAGAATACTTCGTTAATTTCTCCATGCTGCGACTTTCTTTCCAACATTCACCTCACACACGTGCAGACAGAGAAGGGGCCACGGACAGACGTCTGTTTAATTCGTATTACTTTGCTCATAAATCCGTCGGGATTCGCGACCGTGGAAGGGGGTGTAGTCCACGGGGGTAAGCGATATAATGTCGCATATAACGCGAAAGGTCTACGTATATATGTATATATACGGTTAACTTTGGCCAACGAGTCAAGAGGGGAAAGACCGGTGGATAGAAACGGCGAATTATATTTCTCTCTTCTTTCCCCGGACCGTTTCATCCTCTGCCCCCTTTTCCTCGGTACTCCTCGAGTCGTGGCTGTACCGATTCCAGACAGTTTTTGCTGAAACATCGCATCGTTGATCCAGCATTTTCCAGGCCGCTTGGTTTATCGCTCAGCCTGATCCCTCTGTTCGTACCGCGGTGTTACAAGCCCTTGCAATCGATGTTTTCATCCCATCTTCCTTACTCGACTCCATCTGTGCCTTACCCTCGACCTCTTCTTCTCCCACCCTCCGCCAACTACCCCGCTATTCCTAGCTATTTCAACCGTTCCTTCTCTTTGTGTTTCCCTTTATCATTCTTTTTGCTCCACCGTCCTTTCCGAGATAACCACCGCCATTTGTCTCCCGGCAGCAGGGTGTACCAAAGCTACACACGGCGATGCAAAGCTACCTACGATCGTCTGACTGTACACCAGAGACCTGAATCTTCTACCATCTACGGAAATGGGGTCAATTTTCCGCCGCAACCGCGACTGTGCTGGGGTGAATGTATGGGGTTAGCGGATATCTGTATTGGATGAATTTCATAGAGGAAAGTTGAATTGAATGCAGTTGCGGTCGGGGTGAATTAATGCGGATACAATATTAGAATATTATATATCTATTTCGAAGCCGCACGAAAGCATTTCGATTAATAAAATTTCTATAAACTTCCGCGCGTCAAATCTGGTGATATCATTTCACACATTCCATCGATGTTCCCCTTCTGGCATCTCGTTATTTTTTCATAATTCGTGTCTATAACTGAAATAAATATTTTACGATACGATCCCGATATATGGCACTCCACATAAGCGCGTAGCAACTAAATTTTTCATTCCGCAAATAACCGAATCAGAAGTCTACCAGCTGTCCCTAACAATGAAACATCGAGACAATTACTCTGTAAAGTCGCTGCTCCCTCTGCCGGCTCCAGTAGAATCAAGTAGAATATTCCTGTCGTACAAAGGCAAAGGGAAACAGTAGAGCAGGGCAGGCCCGTCCCTCGGTACCCGAAGGGTGCCGAAAAACAGGCGTCGACTTTATACACCTATTTTCAATCACGTTCAGCCACGATAAAAGACTTTGGCGCGCACGATCGTGTACTACCCTTCGGGCACAGGATTTTGTTTCCTGTGCCGCGCGTTGGTTCGCCGGCGCGCGAATAAACACACCGGGGACACGCGATCTGATATTCAATATCCTCGGCTTTCCCCACGGGAGAGTTTGCCTGGATCTCGAACTAGCAACGCCGTATCCAGTTTCTGCGTGTCTCCAGCCCGTCGGATATAATAGATACAATTTTCAATGTTTCAATATCGCAGATTCTAGGACGTCGCGTTTCCGTACAACGACCGGGCAAAAAAAATCTCTGTCTCCGTCTGTTTCAAATTTAAAGAATAGGATATATTACATACGCAATAATGACGCGTTCTCCAGTTATGGCGGTTTAAAAGTACTGATACAGAGTATAAATGATAAGGACAAGAAATTGCAATTAATTTTTCAATCGAACTGAAATGGAAATGAGAAAGAGGTCGGGGTCTTATTCAATTTATTATGAATTAATTAAAGACGTTGGGCGAGTAAAATTCAGCTTCGCCCTTAGAAGAATATTCTTCTAAGATTTCTTTATTTGATCCGCGCAATCCTTTCGCCACCCTTTCAATTCTACCTAAGATCAATATGAAATTTCAATGAAACCTTTCGACGTTGCCTAATTGAAACTTGAAAACTACAGAATTCACCGCATCTCGAATGCCTTCTCCGTTCCAATTACATCCCCCAAAAAATATCCACCGATCGGCCGGAAAAATTCTCTTCGTCGCGCTTTAACGAGTCCAGTTTCTTCCACAGTAGTACGCGACCGACGCGGACGTGTCTATCAACGCCGTTCGTCGTTCTCGACGTATCTGGACAATTCTCTCGGGAGCAACGAGTACACAGGGAGTGGGCAAGAGAAAGAGTGATCTCTATCCAGTGGATCCCAGTTGTCCATTAACTCGCCGCCCTTTAATGCATCGTCCAGACTGGCGGCAAACCTCCACGGTGTTTTGACACTCGTCGATGCGTGACGCTGTCCGCTCTACGTCGCCTGATCCATTTTGCAACGCGATTTATTCGCGTCACCCGACTTCACCCTACCTTCCGTGCGTTCACCCTGCCGGAGAATCGTCGTGGCGCGATGGAGAATCGTCCTCGTATTTCATCGAAGACACTGGAAGTAAGCGTAGCGGGGGAAAGACGTCATACCGACGGTTCCGGAAACGAACGAAGTGCTGGCGATGCTGCGAGATGTGCGGCCACTGCCGGAAACGTGCGGCCAGAGGGTATAAATTGAATCGGGGGGGTAGCGCATCCGGCGCGTAAAAGTGAGCTCGCACACGCCCTTTAAATTCTCGATGCTCCGGGGCCCTTTCCATCGTTTACTGCTGCGCTGGACAACCATTACGGGCCGGAAAATGCCAATAATTTCGCCTGCCAAACGATGCCGGAACCTTATGTCCTGTCCTATTCGGTGGTTTCTAATTCAATGATTTTCTACGTCGAGGTGATAGTAACTCAGCGGAGCACTTGAATCACCGGACAGCTTGCGCCAATGTTTCTTTGTTATCGAATCAAAATATCAAGGAACGACAGCAATCTAGGGGGAACGAAATATTGTTCGTCAATATTGAGACGGGCTAATTATAATTTCAATCACGGTATATTTATATTCATGCACTCAGCGCCGTATAAGATACAAATTATTCTAATTAACGGATACATTCCATCGGCCTGTACGTTTCCTACAAATCTATTGTTCGAAGTTACCATCGTATTCAATCGCGAAACACAAGAGGAACAATACTCGAGGGGTACTCGCTATCCCTGTACCGTCCAACGATAAACCCCGCATTATAGACAAACCAGCAACACGACTATTCGAATTTCCTCGGCGAAGCCACAATGGAGATACAGCCAAGGATGACCCAGAGGAGCAAGGAGAACGCGGCCCGTTCGGACATTTATCGGACACGGTGGTCCACGGGATCAGCTCTCAAATATTCTCGTCCGGGTTGCGGTAACCTGTGGCTAGCTCTCGGCTTAGATACACGCAGCTTAGATCCGCCTTGGCTTTGCTTCAGGACCCTCGCGAAGGCGATACGTCAACGTCATAATGGGGGCCATAAATCCGGCTCGCACGCGTCTAAAGCTCGCTCTCGTAGACCGCACGCGGACCACGGTCCGCAGCCGTCCATAATCCGTCCGCGTGTCCTCGCCGGTTACTGCTGCCTCTCTGTATGCCTCGAACTTAGTTTGCCCGCTGACTTTGTTAGATATTGTTCAGTTCATCCATCATCGACTACAGCGATCTGTTTGAGTGAACTGCGAACCCGATGTGCCAACGTGGGAATGGTTCAACGTTTCGAAAGTTCACGGATTTTCTGTAAGAGCCTCGTACGTTGATGATCCGTGACGATTGCTCTCCGTTCGATTGATCGTTAATGCTTGGGTGTGGAAGATTAGTAGAACAGCTTGTATTCGGACTGCAACAACTCTAACATTCTTCAGTTCTGTTTCTAGCGAATCAGTAAACGTACTTCAAGATACATATTTTCTAGAGGAACATTGATTTTGTCTGTCAATGATGTTAATTAATTTCAAGCGAGAAGTTAGAAAATCGTTGTTGATACGAACTTCGTAGTTCTATTATTATACTAACTATCAAGCCAATAGAAACGAACCACCCCACTAACGAGCAAAAGAAAAGCTTCTCAAGAAGCTCGTGAGATCTCGTCCACCTATAGCGCGCACCGGTCTCGTATATTTCTCAGCCAGCTCTTATCGCGATTCATTACATCGTGTTTAGATAATTAATAAAGCGGAGCCTGCGTAAATAACGAGGCGGGTATCGCGAGATCGCCCTAGCCGAGAGGAGCAATTTCACTCGGCGTTTCCTTGCCCCTTTTATCGTCAAGCGTAGCAGGGTTCGAGCGTGTTCCGTGTTTCATTCGCAATCAGCGACAGTAGCCAGCGGGCTGAACAGTGTCGTTCATGGCTGAGCGTAAGCGGTGGCAGTAACCTGAAAGTTATCGCGTGGCCAACAGGGTCGTAACGAGCACACCGCGTAGAATGCAGCTTACCGGTCGAAAGGACGACATTCTGCCGCACTGTTATGGCCACTAAGGCTTGTTTACACTTACGCTGTCCACTGTGATAATGTCGGTGTCGCGATCGCGAACTGATACTACTCAACCCTTTCTCCAAACTTGCCGCAATACCTTCTCCGTTTCTTCTTCGCTTTCGTTCCATTTAATTTCGTGATGATCGCTGATCAACAGGTGCAAATTGGGGTAGAAACAGGGGTACCTTATATTATAATCTTTGCGGCTTTCGTTTTCGAGGGTTTATTGAGCAAGATTTAGTTCAACGAAGATTTGATGATTGTAGACGGGATGAGATGTGGTAAAGGAGTACGTGGATGTTGGCAGATATATTGTTTAATTGCTGTACTTTATTTATCTGTTTGGGGGATGAAATGTTTGGGTGGTGCAATTTTATTTGTGACGAATCGTCGAATATTTTCTTCAAGCATCCCCGATGGTTGTATTCTTCGTACGCCTCGCCTCTTTCACTCTGAAAAAGGAGAATAGCAATGTTTGAATTATTATGTACTTTCAACTGAATAAATAATCTCCAATTACAGGATAGACAAAACACGCAATTGCGTATAAATATTAATATAATGCACAACCCTTTTCATCTTTATGGCTGTTACACATACTCTGCGCGAATGTTAAATAGTAAAATTGACGTTACTGTCCGAAAAACAAGAAAACCAGCAGCCTTCAAGAACGATATCCAACAGCGTTGTCAGAAGAATCGACCTGCAACCACTGGGCAATATCTCACAGCCAAGAACGATCAGGGATGCTATAGGCGTCGCTCGTAACTGTGCGAATATTATTTCTGTCCCGGGAGTTTTAAAACGTTTTAGTATGCAAACAGACGGTTCTCGAGGCAATATAACAGCGACGTTAAGGGTTGAAAGTCGTGGAGAATGTAGATGCGAACCGACCGGTACACTGTTACACGAAGCTATACCTTTTACACGCGGCCGTTTAAATAAAATCGCATTAGCTACGACGCCCACAATTCTCAGCTGTTCGCGTCATCCTGTTTCCCTTCCTTATGAATCGGGCAATCATTTCGGTGAAATTTTATTGAGCTTCACGGGCATTCCTTGTGCATTAATTCATGTAATCTATTGGGAGAAATAAGTTGCTCGCAGTGAATGTCTTAAATATAATGATTTACTAAATATGATGTATTACTAAATTCGTTTTACTTGATAATTAATGCATCGGTATTCAAATGAATTTTTCTGTCATTGCTATTTTCTAGTGTTTCTGTATAATTAAAAAGCGGCGAGACATAGCATTAACTTCATTGAATCTATAGTAGGATAAAAATTCATATACTATAAATTTTAATTCATGCCCTATGATACTTTGGTAATGTCTTTTTGTTCAGTTTATGTATTTAAATAATTAACTAATTCGATTACTATGTCGAGGTAGAAGAGACCCTTAGTACATTCAAAGAGGAGGAAACAATCGCGTGTTCACAGATTTTTCGTTCCATTACGATTATTCTCGTGTCGCTGGGCCAAAACGTCGCGTCGTCGTTGACAGATGCACAGAATTTTTCTCGAGCCCTTTTCGAGTCACCAGGACGCGCAGAAACGGATGCCATGATTTCCCAGGGGTCCTGGACTATTCGTATATTTTCATACGAATACGTGGAGAATGCCCACCCCATTGTCGTAGAACGATGTAACTAGGCGACTGACCGCAGAATTTAAATGCCATTATGAATATTTTCCGTCGGGCTTGGACGGTGTCTTCTGCACGAGGTCTAAGCAGACGCATGCAGATCTACATTATCATAGGAATTCGCTTTTATGCTCCTCACTTTGTAGTGAAACATGCATTCGACGTATGGGGGGTGGGAATGGATTCGTTCGAGAAATACAGCCCTCAACAGTTGCCAAAGTTTTCACGTAAAGCTTGGAAATTTTTTCGTAGCTAATAAACATTTTCGTATTAAGAATATCTGCATAACATATATGTATAACAAAGCCCAATTATTCTTAATTACTCTGAAAGCAACTCGGCTAAACAGCTGCTCACAGTGGTCAAAATCAATCACAGGACGCGCTAAGTAAAACGTTGTATCTAGGCGGTAGAGTAGGGAGAAACGGAGGGTGAGCATACAGGGGAGTGTCGTCTCCTCAAAGACGACGACAACGTCGACGACGAGGACGACACTTGCTGGTCGCCAAGAGCAACGTAGCAACAACCCCGTTTAGTACTCTCGGTGTGTCTGCGCCGTAGAGAGTACAGAAACGCCGAGAGATGGTAACGACGACGACGACGATGACGACGACGACGACGACGACAACGTCAGTAGTAGTGGTAGTGGAATAGAAACGTCGTCGACGGTTCGTGGTAGTGAAGGTGGTAGTGGTCGTGATGGAGGTGGACGAGATCCAAGCAGAGAGAGGGTGAAGAAGGGTGGCTAAAAGGTAAAGAGTGGGGTGGCAGGATACGGGACGGTTGGTTACGGTGGTGTTGCGGGGTGTCGAGGGGATGGTCGAAGCAGGAAGGGCGCAGGAGGCAGACTCGAAGGACGGGAGGGAGAGCAAGGAGGTGGAGAAGGGTGGTCTGGGTGGTTGGTTGGTGATGCATTGCGCGAACTCCCCGCGGCGAGGTCACGTGACTCGTACCCCCGGCCTATCATTGATCGCTCCCCGGAGAAACGTCGGACACACTGTGCCCACCAAGCATTGTACCTTGCACCTTACCAGCTTTCCTACCGGCACATCTTCGTAACAGGAACGGGGGTGAGAGGGTGGACTGTGGCGTTCCATGGAAGCACCCTCGGGCTATGTAGCCGCTTCGTGATCTTACGCTTTGTCCTTCCTACGGCGGTCGTTTCACGATGTTCTGATTCTTTCTGGCCTGGTCTGTTGCGGACACTGGTTGGCCTATCGCGGAAGAAGGGGGATGATTCGGCCTTTCTCAGTGGGTCTCGTTGGACAGGGTTCGATTGGTATTCTTTAGGGGGGGTGGGGAGTAGAGGAAACTTTAAATTGGTAGATCTGGTTGAATCGAGGGATGGCAGAAGGTTGGGGATATGCTGGGGAAAAAAGAAAAAAAATGGGAATGTGTTTTATGTAGAGTAGATTCTAATGTAATAAATATATTAGTGTGTAGGTGTGTGCGACTCGATGTATCTTGCAACCTCTTCGTCTGATCGTGAGGGTGGAGATAGCTACCTCGAGTAAGATGTAAGCGATAAATCATAATGAATTATGGGCTGTTGACTAACGGGACGGTTTAATGCGCTCGAGTAGATACTACAGCCAAATACGTAGAAATATATCACACATCACTCGCACCGTATACCTCTAAACGCTACTAAGTCCCTGAAATGTTTTTACCGCAGCAACGTATCTAATTCGATAGTTCAAATATTCAGGAACCGTCAAAGTGTCATTCGTGTTAATCAATGATTCCGCGATAGTTCGCACTGAAATTGTACGACTAAAAGGGAATTACTTGGCTGATAATTCGCAGTACAATTACCAAGATCGTTTGCAACGAATCAGGCAGGACAAGCGGCAAGAAATCCGCCATATTAATTCCTCCAGGGGAGCAGTCTTTACACTCGTCTCCCTTGTTCGATCGTGTTCACCAGGAGTAAAAAGCGTTGCACGTGACATCGGTATCGCGTCACGAAGGTGCTCGTTTGCCCGCAAAACCACCGATCCGTCAACCTGAACGAGCGTTCCTTTTAATTGATCCGCGAATTCTAGGAAGCACGTGAACGGCGGCACGCCAGCTCTACTCGTGTAAACCCTTTCCAAGGAAAACGCTGTAACCGGCTGCGAGTAGTTTAGAATTTCTCGCTCGTCACAGCCTGGCAAGAAAACCTGTCGCTAGGAGTAATTTCGCGTATTCCTTTTTGCCAGTAACCAGCATCTCACTTTTATATTTTGGTTGCTGGAAATGTTCAGTGCGATGGTTTTGGATAGTTTCCTCGAGAAACGCAACGATATCATACAATTTACAGGAAACAGTAAAATAGTTTGTACAATTAATTATACGTGGAAATGTTAGATTATCTAAGGAAACATGATAAACGGTGTAATGTTGTAAATTAGAATTTTTTTTTATCCAAACTCATCTTGATCAATCGCTACTCGAAATGCTTTTGAAAAGGTTAAATTATTTTTGTTTCAATTTCTACATGTCTCTCGCGTATCCCTGACATTTCATGTGACAATCGAACGAGTAGCGTAAAATGTAGATAAGTTGACTTTTAAAAAAAAATTCGTCGACACTTTGACGTGTGTTTCTGTTAGATCTATGTAATGTTTACGGGCTCCGCAATAAATTTGCACAACCCGCTTTGGACGAGTTACGCGTGTACCATAGGTGTCCATCATTCTTTTCACAATTAGCAACTTAGTTTTAACAGAGAAAGGAAGGGTCATTTAGCTTCGAAGATAAATTAGACGTCTATCCACGGAACTTCCTATCAAAACGTAACGTCAAAACATTACCTATAATTATAGTACTCTCGAGCAAATATCCCTGAGTCTTTAATCATCCTGCAGATAGTTGAAACTGATTGAACGTGAAGACTAATTGCTAAACGATATTTAACAGGCGGTAATAATGGTCACGCGTGTTTGCTTGTCAGCATGGAACGCGTATTCGTGTTTCTCAAAGATGTAATTATGAAAATTGCATTTGCTTTACGGCTACCGGTAATAGTTACACATGTGAACGCCGCGGTTACATCCGACCAGTGACTGCCCGAGTTTTATCGGCATGAATGCAGCGATAATGATACAGGTTGCCGTTCAAATGACTTTGTAGAACGCCCGTTGTTCGAGCAGGAAGAACTGAGTTAAGCGCAAGAACGAAGAAATAGAATGAAATGGCTCGGGAACCATAGGGAACTCGAAGTACACTCGGGGCTTGGAATTTTGTTTTGTTTTCTGCGTCGTTTCCGCGTGCGATTAATTATCGAAGAGGGGAACGGATTATTAATGTGAGTTGTGAATTCATAGAGTCGAGTTCGACTGTAGTAAAACGTAGTCACGCGATTGCTTTGAATCCTGGGTGCTAGAGATAATTAAATCTGTCGAGTAATTAATAGTTTCTTCTCCTCTTTCCTGGAGGGTGAAGTGTATATTCCCGGGGGAAATGAAAATTTATAAGAGATTAATTTTATCGAGATTCCTGATGATGTTCCGCTGCGACGACCAATGAAATCCCAGGTGCAACGAGGTGCAGTTCGTTGCACAACGTTTCAACGGCTCGCAACGTATCAATTACGGTTTAGAGATCGTGACCATTACGTTATCTCGGGAAATTATTACTGGCGTTTCGGTTGAAACGTGTTTTATGAAGTTTGACGTTGTTGCAGTCGAGTAAGGGGAATTTGAATTTCAATTGGAATTTATTTTCATATTCGTACACAGTGTACATTTCAACCATTCCATCAGCGGTTAAATTGAATTAAATTTGAGCCACGAAAATAACAGTCCAGCTCTTAATTAAATATCTGTCCCTTAAGAGGATCAGGGGAAATGTGTGTTTTTCCTCGAAGATCCTGGAAAAAATGGCAGAGATCCCATTCGATAAAATGGAACAGAAAATTGAAGAAAACTCGAAGTGTCCTCGGTGATCCGACTATGTCGCACGACGACAATCGGAATTTCCTGCTGTTCCTTTGTAATGCAAAAGGTACGGGGCCAGAAAGCGGCAGTGGGGAAAATCCTTAACCGTGAGACGAGTAAGGCGTCGTGGTGTCCTTTGAAATTAAGTAGTTATGCCACCGTCAAAGGGTGGCTCTGCTTCGACCCGTTGCTCACAGCTTGCTTCTTTCCCGCGAAAACTCTTTAAATCGTGGCTCCTCCGGTGCCGGAGGCGGTGGTTTATTAAAAGGGTGAAGTTCGAGGACGGACACCCCCGAGGCGGGCCCTGCTTTTAATATATTTTGATTGATAGGATTAGCAGCCACTTAGCGAGGGACACTTTCGGCACTGTGTTCAAAAATGAAGAAGAAAAATCGGGTTGGCGAGTCTGAAAAAGTTGTTCGATATTGGATTTAATTGGATTATTAATAGTTTGCGGATGATGGCGCGTAGTAGGGTCGTGCAATGTGGATCGTTAATTACAAACTTATTACTCACAAAGTTTATTTTATCCGAGGAAATGCTTAGGTATTATATACGACGATTACATCCCGTCCGTATTCATATAGACAGCTTTAAGTAGAATAAGCCGATCCGACACAGACATAAAACTGCGCCCGTGCTTAATTAGAAGAACCTAAGTTTTATAATACTGCATATGCACCTGAACTTGTACAGTAAAGAAAATTAATGCGGCGTAAGATACGATAGATACGATAAGGTTATTAATAATTATATCTACATAACGTGAACAAAAAATATCACCTTTCGATTGCCGTCGCTGAATGTATAGTCATAACGAGTTTCAACCGATAATTATTATTTCATTACAACATTCTACCTCCTTCTGGCCGCCACTTCCAGTATCCAATTAATCTGTTCTCCCCGTGTGGCGTCATCCGCGTCAAGTTTCTCTAGATACAGAGTCCGCGTTTTCCCCACGTGCACACCAGTTACGTTCATATCCGTTTTTCAAGCATGCAAATGAATTCCGCCTTGCCTTTCGTAATTCCATAAATTCGTTGCTCGTCTGAACTGGCTGACAGACGGGAAGACGGCTAAAGGTGGGTGGTGGTAGGAGCGGAGGGTCGAAACGGGGGTGGCAAAAGAGGGAACCGGATGGTGACGACGCGGTAAGTCGTGTTCATTGAGAACGAAAGGAAGAAGAGGAGAGGAGAGCCTCGCGAGCACCCACGGTGGGGGTACAAGAATAATTGAAGACGAGTTTCCTTTCCTTCGGTTCCCGGAGAGGGATGGTCGCGGGGTAACGTCAGGGGTGGGTTGTTGATGGAGGCAGCACCAGATGTTATCTTCCTCTCTTGGGGTGACGCCATCAACTTTTAGACAATGCGAGGACTTTTCGGCGAAATATCAAACTTTGGTCGCGTCTTGTCGTTGCCAACCCCCTGTCCCACCCCCTTTTCGCACTCTCGCGACAGCGCCGTGGATTCGAGACGCCGAACGATTGGTATTAAAATGCAAATCTTGCCTCTCGATTTTTCGAATGAAATTAATGTTTTTTCCTTACTTATTCGCTCCAATGCTGAATTCCTGTGTTTCCCTGACGTTTGGCATTTCGCCTAACTTCCTTTGACTGGCAATTACCAATCAAACAAAGATCGAGCATTTATAAGAGCTCACTTTTCATACACTATTCGCGATGTCAACACGGCGTAACAAGCTCTCCCAGTGGCCGCTCAGATACGACTTAAAAGAGCCATCCGATTTATCGTGGCAAGAGGAAGAGGCAGCGTAGACGACGCGTCGCGGAGATAGGAGCGGCGGGCTCTCTTTTTCTCCCTGAAGAAGGTGGCACGGCCAGGCGATTATGGCCGTTCGAGTCGTGGAAAGGAATCGAATGATTTGATCTCGACGCGATAACGGGCCGAAGGTAAGCCGGTACGAGGATGCGAAAAGGGGAGGTGAAGGACAAGGAGGGTCGAGAGGAAGGTGAACACGACCACCGTCGAGAGGAAGCTCGGTCCAGGTAGCTCGACGGTTGGAAAAGGGGACGCGGACATTTCCGATGCAGAAGCGAAAGAGTTGGAACTCCGTTGGAAAGAAAGAGCACGAAGAAGGGGTGGGTATCGCGTTGGAGGGGAGCAGGTCAGGAGGTCGGGTACCTTTATCGACGCCATCCTACTCGTAAATTGAATCAAAAGGAGCGAAATGAGCAGCCGGCCCCTGGGGGTGGAGTACTTGACTGGGAGATCGAGCTACGAGCGGCGGCGACGACGACGACGACTACGGGGGTATTTTAGCTGGAGTTAAAATGGCCCTTTAATCAATGTCCCTCCTTAACTACAAGCCATGAGATAAACGACCGGAAATGACAGCCCGATAAGAAAATTGCTTACCCGACGTCTCCCGAGAATTGCCTCGATTTTCCAGCATCAGTGGCGCGTACGTTTCCTCCTTCGTAAATCGTTATCAAAATGGATGTCCCTCCCGGTGTCCCGTCGTTACTTCGTTTCTCGACTTTCAATTCTCGTCGACTTGTAATCACACGCAAACGAGATCCCCACGCCGGTTATATAACTGTACAGCGTTGTCGAGTGTCTGTTAACTTTCGACCTGATTGCGTCCGACGAGGGAAACGAAATCGCGGGATCTTCCTTCCACCTTTCTTCCGTTCGCGACGGAAAGTTTTGAACCCCGACAACACGAGGGTACGCGAAAGCGTATTCCGTTGAACGTGAATAGCTTGTTAACCGTGCAGCAGGTTACACCCTCGTTCACCGCGGCGACTTATTGCAGATATCAATCTGTGGTATGCGAGGCGGCTTGCATTTGCATGCACACCGTCCCTCTACGCCGTTCGCGACAGGTGCAGCCGCCTCTAAGATAAGTTCGCATTTTTGCGCCAATTATTGGCATTTCGCGAAGTTTCGCCGGGCTGGATAAAACGTCGGCTTAACGAGCATCGTGGCATAATGCGTTTCTCTTTGTTCGCGAGACGTCTACGTTTGCGGGTGCAGCTGCCCACTTGTTGTATCCTCTACGGAAGACACGCGGCGCATGTCAAAATTGAAATGGAACACGGGGTTCGTGTCGCGTCTCGCTGTTTAATTTCCTTACGTCCGAAAGCGACCCGGCATATCGCACGAGTGGAGAAAACGAATGTTTCGCTGTCCCGTATACGATGCTACCTGTTCACGATACACGATACAAACCGTCGACCTCGGAATTGAAACGACAAGAGTTCCGGTGGCGCCTTGACGAACAACTCTGTATATCGTTCTTGATATTCATCCGTTCCATGCAGCCGGCTATCGACGAACGCATCGAAACCGCGGAGCGTGAGAACGGCGCGCGCGCGTACGGTCCACCGTGTTCCGCCATGGGACGGGGTTCGCCTATCTAATCTGCTACAAGTGGTAGAAACGTTGTCGGTTGCGTATCTGGAGCGGCATGGCTGGCGATCCAGGCTAGACCACGCGGCAATTATCATGCAAATGGTTGGCCGTTTCGCAGCCGCGAAATCGCGGGGAATTGAATTCGTCGGTTTGCGAGCGTGGAACAGTCGGACGGCGGAACGAGCGTGGAGGGTTGTCGGCATTTTAATGCACACAGAAACGGTGAAAAAGGAGGAGGCACATATACATACATATTGGAGCGAGAAAGAGGGAGCGAGAGGAGATGGCGGTGAAAAGAGAGGAACGGACAACTGGTAAGACAGCGGTGTAGAAGGGAGGAGAACGGTGAAAGAGAAGGAACGAAGTAGAAGAGAAGGAAGAGGTTAGAGGTGAAAGGAAACGATGAGGCTGGAATGGAGGGCGGCAGAAGGGAGAGGACACAGTGCTGCAGGAACGAGCGGCTCGACACGCTGTTAAGTATGGGTTTACGGCAGATACATATCGCGATGTATATATCGCGTCTCAGCCGAGAAACTATGCGCGCCGCTGTCGTGGAGGTGTCCGCAGCCGACCCAGGTACCGCGTCCAGGGATGCCTTCGATCGCTGGCAACGCCGATGATTTATTTAATTACCGGCCGACCGGTGTCGATACTCGTTGGTTAACGACTTTGATGCATGAGGTACAACGGTACTTTGCAACACGTTTACTTTGTCAATTAGGGATTAGTCGTTAGCCGGAGATGGAGGACAGAGGTGCCAGGTGGTCTGCGATTCCAATTGATAGTTTAGCGTCGCGAATCGCGCGGTGGTTATGCAGATTGCAGATTAAGAATAATGATAGTTCCGGCTCCACCGATGATTTTTCAGACGTGCCGTTATATTTTTCCGACCGCTCTCGGCAGTTTCTACTTTCCGCTTTGAGTAATCGTTGCAATAGAAACCGAGCAAATCTTAAACTGCTACGTCATACGAGCTGCAGTCGAAAAATCGATTCTATCGTGCGCGAAATAAATCTTCGATCTCCAGGTAGGCAGTATCAACAGGAGACTGAACCGAGGTGGATCAATTCAATATTGGTACCAAGTAGATCTCGGGTAAGAGCAAGGTTTATCGTGCAAGTAAAGCTCACGGTACATTCCCCCGAGATTTATACTCCAGAGAATGCCGTGGAGAGCAGCTCGGAAGAGGTTTGTACCGTGGAACAAGAAGGGCTAGGACACAAGGAAGTGGGGTAGGGGCTAAGGGTGAAGGGTTGCGTCCCCGTATATATACAACGGGCATGCGGCAGGAACAGCGACAAATATATCGAGGTATTCCAGAGGAATTGAGCCGCGCAGCTCGCGGTGCTGCGCTTTTACCGCGGGGTCACGCGAAATATGCTCGTTCTTTCTTCGACAATTTGATCCCACCGCAGAGATAGCATTGTGGTCCCGGTGAACGCGCGCGCGCGACCCCGCACCCGAGCGCACGTTACTTCGATGTCTGTGAATCTCGGTACAACGACGACAACGACGAGGCGGAGAACGTCTGACGGTGACCAACGAGATCCTTCCGTCTCTTTTGTTCGTCCGCATCGGTTCCATTTGTTTCTCTGTTCGTTGCGGCGATATTTATATACAGCGACCGAGACCCACCGATAGCGCCGTGTGCTTTTCGAAGTCTGTACTTAGTCGTCGGCATTTGGGCTTCCATGTTTCTGTCTGGTAAAATTGCTGCACAATCCGTTCCTCTTCCACCTTTTACTGCCTTTGTACTTTAGAAGCCACGGTCGTTCGTTTGTATTTTCGTTGCGTCGCTCGATTCCTCTACTTCTACTTGCTGCTAGCTATTAACTATTTAACGGTTCGTTAAATTGCTTTCAATTACGTTGAGGATATGTTAGCTTCGAATTTAAATGGACTCGAAGTCAAGGCTTTCTCTACTCGATTTAAAAAAACGAATCCTATTCGTAACGTTAAGAACGTTCCAGCAAGCTGCACCCTTTTGCGTATCTTTCTCCGCAGAAACACGTCATTAGAGCAGCTGTTACACCAGCCGAACAGAACGTTACCTTAGCTTCTCCGATGTTCTCCCACCATTTCACGGTCCTCGAAACGACTTTCGGCATTCTCGTGGTGCTCGATTTTGCCGTGCGATCTACGCGACGTCCGCGCATGTTTTAACACGTGTTTCGCGCAAAAATTCACTCCGCGATCCGCCGATAAGCGGGGTCGATCTTGTGGCGTGGCGGGACTCGCAGTGCCATTATACTCCCGCCGCGATTTTTCGATCCTCTTCGCTGTAAATATTCCCCGGCCACGACCGTGTCCACGATCCTCCGTGCCGGGAGATTCCAATAGTTTCCTTCCCTTTCGTCGTGCCGTTTCGGGAATGTCGCCTTCAGATCGCTATCGGGCCTCACTTCTGCGTGACCGTGCCTCTGCTTCGTGGCTTCGCCGGTCTGCGTACCGTGGTCCCCGGATGACGGTAAAATTAGCTTTCCACGGGCCCCGATAATTGCCGGCGATTGCAATATTTAAATTAAGTAATTGGAGTTTGACAAACGTTTCCAGGTGTGAACATTTCAATTCCGTGGTTTCTTACTTGTGTGGCTTGGAAGTTTGGAATCTGAGATCCTCTGAACGTTCGACGAATACTTGAAAATTTGGGATACTGATTCGAATCTTTGAAGATCTGAGTAAATGGCAGAGTAACTGTGGTCTTGCATACTCGGCTGTGTCGATTACGGAAGTATGTCTTAAGTATATCCATTCGGGAGATTCTTTTGATTTTGCAGTTTTGCAATTTTTGAATTCAAACAGACCCATTCCCCATCGTAGTTTCAATTCAAATTCGTTTACGTTTGAATATCACATAATTATCGAAACCTACGCGTTGCTACAGGGTCACCGATTTCATCGTTTCTATCAAAACATACCCGTAGTTGTTTTATTTGCTACACAAATTCCGACTGCTAATGTACCGAGCAGTCGCGTTCACGTTACCATAATTCAAACCGCGGCAATCCCGATCTCTGGCGCGACGCTTCATCATCGTCGCGAAACGCCATTTATTCCGCTCCGGTTTTTTTTTAATTCCGTTACGTGTTCCGGCGGTTATTTTTGCGGCTACGAGCATTCAGTACTCGCTGCTAGAGACACGTCATAAAATACATGCATGTCGCCGTTTCAAGTGAACTCGAGCATACAGAATCCATAAAAGTGACGAAGACACAGATTGCCAGACGGATACGTATTACCCGGTGCAACGCGTCGCGTCCCTTTCGCGACAATTTTCACGCTTCATTTTTTTTTTGTTACCGTCGATTCATCCACTGTAAACACAGCCAAAGTCTCTACATCAATTACGCAATTGCCTCGGTGAATTTCTTTTTCACGGAATTCATCCAATTTATCTTCACCTTTACATTCAACGCGTGACCAACTGTCGGAACAATCCTGCGTTATAATACGGCACGGGGTTACGTAAGTGTAATATTTCAAATATCTTCTATATCGTATAGCATGAAATGAAATCGCATTGAAAGTTGTTACCACCATGCTCCAAATTAAATATTACATTTTCCTTAACCAGTATGATAATAAATCAGTGACTGCGCGCTTTCTTCAATATCCTTGGAACGAATAGAATATTCCAATTATAATTATCGTCAAAATTCATCCACTCTGGATTACTCCTAATGCCTCGTTAAAATGCACCATACAATCTACAGCAATTTCCATGCAAGCATACGCGGTCCACGGCGTTCAGCATTTCAAGCACAAACATTGACGCGTGGGCGAGTCAGCGTGATATAATGTTACGCACGGATGCTACTGGCCGAGATAATACTGCTACAGGAGAGCATTATAGGTAGGCAAGCGTACGATCGTGCCTCGATGAAGAGTGGGTTGTAGGGTATACACAAGTTACTCGCCATAATTCACGGCGGACCACGAATTATAGAGTGGCTGCGCCGGCGTTGCACGCGCCCGCTTGCACCTGGAAAACGGCGACCTGCTCGTACGAGATTCAGCTACGATCGTTTCTCATCGCGGTACTTAACGCGTCCAAGAAATATAGTCCGACTTTGGGACTGCTTTATTAGCCGTGGACGGCGACACGGTGAGCGGAACGTTCGGAAAATTGTTCGACAACCTGTTTGTTCTTTTAATTTATTCTTCGCATAATTGAAGTCGATTTTACGGGGCATACGTCGCGGTAAATAAAAGCAGAAGAATCGAAGGAATGAAGAAAAATATAAGTAAGCGTTCGATAGTTTCTAACATACAAAGGCAACGTAGATGGAAATTAAAGAGCTGGTATTTTTTAAGTCCGTCACGGAGCTGAGTATATACATCGATTGCAACACTTATGAATACAAGATAATTTGACGTACACAGTGGACTTTAATGGGAGATAGTTAGATCCATTGTACGGGCCATTGTGTAATCCATCATTCGCAATGCTGATTATTCATCGACTTCAACCAATTCATACCAGATTCGTCCGAATCTTTACCCGCCTATAATCGACATACAGTTCCTTCGTCGCGAACGTCGTCGCGTGCACTTAATTTTCGTCCCATTTCAATCTCGACAGTCGGCCGTTAAAAATTCAGCCAGCGAATGTCACCGAACGCTCTGCGTACATTCCTTCATCAGCGGGTACGCAATCGTGTGGTCACGCGATCGCTAATTGAAAACGAACTATGTATCCCGGTAATCGGTCGCGCATACGCACGTGGGCGTGCTCAGGATCGCGAGGCGACTCGCAGCTGCAAGAAATTCGCGTCGTAATTCACGCCTCGCGGTGACGCGACGCGACGTCCGTTCACGGCGACCGCATTCGCTCACGTCGCCGTTGGCCGCGTAGCTTTCGCCTTTTTCGACGAGTTCGCTGCCTGAAGCGACCGACTAATAGTCTAATTAGCCTCGGCGGTCACCGCCTTATACAGCAGGCCGCTTCAAGGTGGCCTGCAAACGAAACTGCGACGATGATGCATTTCTGCGGGGACGTGCGCCTATTCTGCACTCGTGGACTCGGTCGGTTACGACTTTTCTCCTCTCCGGTCGATCTCGTTAATTGGAAGCTGGAATTTGCGCCGTTCGGGCTCGTTCGTTCAAATTCGTTGTATATGGATCGTCGAAATGGAAGAGTACATTGGTTTTCAATTGGGTTGCCTTGGGGACGGGTGTTCTTAGACAGGCATTAAATTTGACGCATGATAGGATGTTTCAGTAATGAGATATTAATTTTCTGTGCAGACCTTCTTGGATTAGGGTTGTTTTAATATCATTTGGGGACTCTGCCCTTTGTTTAACACATGCATCGTTTGCATCGCATGATCGTTTAGCTATTTGCAGTATTGTTGCAGAGAAAGATGGTTATGATTCGGGGAAGAGTCAAATACAGCTTATCCAAGGCTATAGTATATTTACGGTATATTTGCAACACATATACCCCATTCTACTTCGTCCGACTATTATTCAGGGGGGAAACGATGGGTTCATCGAGAGAGGCGAGTCATTTGATTAAATTGAAATCATACGCAGCTAGGCGCCCGCCCTGATTTATCGATATTATTTTGTGCCACGTCATGTACAATGTATTTGATCGTCGTCCGGGACAGCTTCGATGAGCGAAGGAGCAAACTTACAAAACAGACGTCGCTTCGAGGGAACCAGCGACCAAGCTGTCCCTGTTTTTGTTTCGTTAAAGAAGGGCCCCGCACTCGTGTTCGGCTCTCGAGAATAAACCGATGATGAATTAGTAAAGGAACACGGTATTAACGAGCGAACGAATTTCTTCAAGATTCCAGGGTGGACGTGTACATCTCGATTCTCAGGATGCCCCCATCACCGGAACGCTTTCCTGTAAAAAAAGTCGATCAATTTGAAATTGATGGCCCGGTTACGTTAATTAGTAAGTGGAGGTCCGGCCACGGCGAGAAAAAAAAGGCGCAGGTTCAACGTTGTTGGTGGGTCCACGGGACGGCGAGTTGCCGGTTTTATATTCGAGGGAACGCGAAGCATCAGGTAACAGGTGTAGTTAGGATGCTTTGAACTTTTTATGTCGTCGCAATCGTACGTTTGAGTGGAACATTTACTTGCAACCAAGAGTTCGGATGTCTCGACATTACGGCAGGTATATTATTGCGACGACGTGCTTATTAAAGGTCTCTTGAATCGTATCATTAATCAGTAGCAAGCGATATGAATCAACAATACAAATACAAAGAAGTGATACAAAGCTACATGACTACCTGCTCACTTTTATCATGTTCGTGTAAAAAATATACTTAAAAATGTAGAACCCGTGTAAGCCAAAGCAAATGTTTTTATTCCAAATAACAAAAGAATATTTCCCACTCCACCGAAAAAATATTTGTTCACAACCTCGATTAACGTCGAACATCCCCAAATGAAATCATACCCGCGGCACGTATCCAAACCTGTATCTCGCAAGTTCAGTCTCGCCGGTTAAAAGCTCCAGCGCATCCCACGCAGGTATGCGAGTCCAATAAAACCATAAACGGAACTATGGTGTTGTGAAATAAGACAGGGGCCCGATGCTACGTGAACGGTGAACCGTTATTTCCTCGAGAGGCCACGTATGTACATCGGGCTGGATACAGACGGAAGGAATTTCGAGGCGCGAGCAATTTAGTTAGCGACACTTTCCTATACACCGTGTGTCGCTGGACAGGTGTGGGGCGTGTATGCACGCGTGAAACCGGCGTGTTAACACGCGCGTGAATCCACTGCTCGCAGCGGGACAGCAGGATCTCGTCGCGGTTTCATCTTCTCCTGCTCTTCTCCGAGTTTATAATGGGACCACTTTGTTGGCAGGCATACTTCATTTCTTGAACAGCTCGGCACTTTTGTTCGTTTTCCTTTGTCGTAGTTGATTATTGCTAAAGCACAGTCGCAATTCTTCAAACGAATTTTACGCCTCTGCAGCGCACGTAAATTTCGGGTGTTGCAATTTAATGGTTGCGATAACGCAGTGCTGAGGTGTTCTGTGTTTGATGACAAATTGTTCGAGAACACCATGTTTGTGAGTTCAACTTGGAGCGCCGTGGGCTTCCTCTCACTGTCTCTCCGGGTATTCCAGGTTTCCAGATAGCCCGTGTAGTTTTACAGAAACACGTGTACGTGTGTGCTTGGGGAAAATGGGCGACGGCGGGGAAAAAGGCTAGTTTAGAGTGTGCCGTGTAAAGAGAAGTTGAGGAAAGTGACCTACAAGTTGTAGTAGGGTGTACCGTGTGGGAAGCGGTGCTTTCGGCAATAGTTGAGTTTGCATGGTCTATTGTTGATGCTGTACTAAACTTATGTTTCAGCAGCTCAGCTCGCTGCGGAATAAAAGCACCTGTGTTACAAGCAAGCCGAGCAGTAACTTCTACTCCAAACAATTCTACTGCGAAGCTTTACATTAATTCATCGGCAAACATTTTCTTCCAGCGTCCACTCTGTAATTTACATATCGCCCACCCGTTGTTTATTACCATAACCAACCGTCATCGAATAAATAAATCCAGCACTCGGGAATAAAAATACCACGCACGATAGCTATTCACACGCCATATTTCTACGAATATTGTTACCTTAATGTTGGGATATTATCATAATAAACGTTGCTTGTCGAACACCTAGGCTCACGTACGAGCTGTCGATGGTATCGTTCGACGGCCGGGGTATCAACAGACTTCCTGCCGACGGAGAGCACCGAGCGAAACGATAGCTTGCTCGAAATATCGCGGTATCCATGGCGGTTTCGTATCTCACCCTCGTTTAAAGGGACGCGCGTGTGTGGGTGTATTCGTTTCGTCTCCGCCCCCGCGGACACCATCCTTCGAATTATGCCTCTCGTGAGTTCAGACACCTGTGCATACGGTTTCCCAAACCATCTTCTTCAACTGGATCGCGCATTACACTGGAATTTATTTGGAGCAGGCACGGCGGTTAGCCGAGAAGGAACCCTTTCGATAACAATATTACGCTTAGAATTTTTATATCGTCCCACGACTTGCAACGTGAATTTTAGTATTTTAGTGGATCATATTTCTGTTCATTCTAAATGAAAAGCTACACCCTTTATTAGTACAATTTTAAGTTGGTTTTTTAGGCTTCTTTGCTTTTAGCATAATAAAGAATTAGAAAAAATTACGGTGGCTTAAAGATTTTAGTACCCACCATAGCCTCAGGCCTACTGAAGAACCTATTCAAATTACAAGCCAATCGGAATACTGTACCGAGAAAGCCCCGTTGATGTTTCTGTGTCGCTTATATGCATGAAACTTATGTGCAGGATAAATTGTAATATCTGTAACTCCCTTATTTTTACGAATTCCGACCTATCATTCGACACAGATATTTTCAATGATATGTTAACTCAGGAAATACTAATTTATTACCCTCCAGCGTCTGCGTCAAACTGTATCTACAATTTTCTTTTCTCCATCTCAATAATTCCCGGCGATAAATTTCACGCGACGGTAGGCAAGTAAAAAGGTAAAAGAAATTCAAGTTTCTCCGCTGAATATCGCGCGAGAATCTCGTTGGACCACTGCTGTCCGACAGAGTTCTCAACGTGGCGGACAAATTTCCAGTCGCGAGCAACAGTCCACAATCTGTTGGTCGCGGAAGATCGTTGAAACTGGCGTGGCCGGACGTCGCGACGGTGTCGTCGTCTCCCTGTTGGGCCACAGGGGACATAATCCTCGAAAGTTGCACAGCCTGCAACCACGGGATCGCGACGTTCACGAACATGTGTCTGACATTTTTAATCGTCGGATTAAAATAACTGATGCCAAGGTGTAGCCCTGGAATCCATTATCCGGCGGATGAACGTACGGCCACCCAAAGTGTCGCGTGTCCCCCGGGACCTGCCAGCCAACGTGGACCAGCTCTAAGCCCTCGTGTGTCCCTTTTGATTTTGCTGGGAGGGCGGGAGGGAGGGAGGGAGGGTGGATTGGTCAGAAGTATGCTGCTTCTCTCTCGTAGAGACAAAAAGAGTGGAGGGAAAAAGGCTAGAGATGGTAAGCTGCTTCACCGAACCGAGGATATTAAATGGTATAATCGATGATGTACAGCTTTGATACCTAAGAAATAAAATTGTCGTGCTTTTACTTTCTCTTAATCGGCTTTGCTCTACTGGGTCCTGGGTTTCGAGAATTTGACGAAACTCGCGCGAGAAGAATTTTATTATACCGTAGATATGATAGTCTCTGTGGTGTATTAATTATATTATTCGTCAGCAAATGGTGAGTAAATTTCCCCAAAAGTCTAGAAGTTACGCTTACCAAGGTTCCATTAATTTTAGTAAGTAATTGATGTTATTAGTACATTGGAAAATCTCCAATGTGAAACTTGTACAACAACCGTTTTGTTATCCTAGACAAAGGATGTTAGTCGGTAGCACGCGGCTTTTTCGTTTTACGCGTGTGTAGGTCGGAAACGAGGAGTTCGCCCACGGCAATACTGCGGTCGAGAGATTTCTTTACTGCGGAGATAATAATGATCAGACCCTCGGCCGACTTAAGAGTTGCCCGGGGCCTCGCTTTACTGGCAAATTACTCGGCATCCTGCACCCACCGGTGTAACAGTCATAAGATTATTTTAAATAAGCACCGGCTGCCTCGTTAGCCCGTGAACCGACGTTGCTTCCCTTGCCTAAAACTCGTGTAAAACTCCAACTTACCTTTCCCCCGAATAAATAATTCTATCAGCTGGATGAAAATAAGAACTATCGTGTCTGTAAAGGGGGCGAAATCACCGAGCAACTTATTTATCAGGTACGTGCAGGGACCTAACGATGCACGACGTTTGGATAATAATTTAGAAATTAGGTTTTATCGCGTAGTACTAAAAATTCCTCATATTCCGAGAAACATCTTGTAGTTCCTTAAAACTCGCAAGCCACGACGGTGTTTCTTTTAGTGCGATCACCTGGAACATATTTATACGTTTTAATGATACCGCGAGATAGAGTTTCCATTTTATAGTTCGCATCGTAATAAAGACTGCCGCTGTCCACCGAATCTAATAAAACACACCGCCGGAAATAATGATCGTATCCCGGAAATTGACATCGAGCATTCCGCCTCTAAATAAAAAAAAAGCGTACTCCTGAGAGAGACCACTAAACTTTTCTCCCGTGTGAATCCCTCGCTCCTAGATACCTCCCAGACATCCATATCCAACTAACAATTACCTTGCATTATCTTTCCATCTCACACGTAAAGAACAACAATCACCGTGGCTATATAAGATCGCTGGATAATCACATCGCTTGTAAACGACGAAATCGAGCTGGATCTACACGGTCCCCGAAAAGAAGATCCTTATCCGCTAAGGTAGGCAAAGGCTCGATCTTTCCCGATCTATTACCGGCTAAGCGTTGATCTTTTAACCGGTAGCTCGGCCACGGAGCGTAATTACGCCTGTGAAACGCGGTTGGCACCTCGGGTACCGTGGCCGATATTCATTACGCTACGAGGCACGGTCACGCGAGAATATTTGTCATTGATAGATGTGTACACACGACTGCGTGTGTGCTCGCTTTTGCAAAACGAGAAAGCAAACGTCAACGGGTAAAGAAATACGGCGGAGGGTAAGGGACGAGGGGGTGAGACAGGGCCTTACTTCCGGAGGGCGGTACCACGCCAAGACAGCCCGCACGGCCAATTGACCGTGTGTGTACGTGCGTGGCCTACCTGTGTGCACAAGTGTTCCAGGTAAACCCTATCGTCGGCAGCCATGTTCTTAGCACTTCTGCGGTGCTTTATGCTTTCGCACGCATACGTCGCCGCCGACGGAGAGTCCGGGAAGGCCGACCGTCGACGATTTTAATATTTCAGTGCTTCCTTTGAGTGATAATTATGATGCCTGAATATGTGCCTCCAGATTCAATTGTAACGGCGAGTAATTCAATCTTTTACCTGTCGATGTTTTGCATTTTCTTTTCACTTCTACTTTCATTCCATTGACGTGGAATTTGCAGGTAATATAGCAGTCGGGACGAGACGCGAAGCGTTAAAATAAATATTCACTGCGACCAGCAGGCAAAGGAGACCTCGGTTTGAACGCGAAGACACGTCGGAACTTTCGCCGCAGGGAAATAAGTACAAATAGAGAGTAAAGGTAAACGGCGGCTAGTGTCGACGAATGCCTATTTTGCAAGCTGGTAGCCGTGTTCTTCCTTCCAAGAAACCACTTGGTCGTTTACCATGAGCACACTTTTGCCCTGTAGGGCACTCGGAGGCATGGTTCTTGCCAAAGAGAAGAAACGGAGCCCTGGTGAAGGCGGCTCGTCGGCCGTAAATGCGTTAAAAATTAGTCTGGCAAATTCAGAGAACGCTACTTCACTTTTTACGTTCCCGTCGCGTCGTCGTGGTTTAAAATGTTTCTGCAGAACGGGCGATACGACGCAATTTTTTATAGACGAGCATCGTTGGTTGCAACATAGCCTCTCCATTCGGGTTTCAGAAGAAAAACTGAGAACCAGTTATTGGTTCCATATTAAACCATTTGGAACCTGTCTAAATTTCAAAAACTTTAATTACAATTTTTGTTTCACTTCATTTAATGATTATTAACAAACGATTTGCAACCCGTAATGTAACCCATATTCTTGTATTTATTAAACACTCGAGCGTATTGAATTGAATGTATGTCGGGTATTATATATTTAAAATGTTTGAAGTCTGAGAAATTCGATTTCGAAACTCCGCACAGAAACGTTTCTCCGTTTCGTTGCCGAACAAAATAAATATCGCGCGTCGCGTTCGATTATCGAGCGGCAGACAATAGTAATCGCTGACGATTATCTCTCGACGGGTATTTCGCAAGAACGGCAAAGTGGCAAACAGTATACTTTCATAATCCATGAGTCGCGCATCAATTATCACGTTCGATTACCAAACCGCGATAACGGGAACGTTACTGCCTTGCAGGCATGCTTTTCCCGGAGTCACGCTGGAAAAATTCGCCGGAATCTCGTTCGTATCGTTTCAAAATAACCGTCGCCGCTCAGCATTCCCATAAATACAGTTCCATCGCGGGCGTCGCGTCGTCTCGCGAATTCAGCAAACACCGAGCGACGCCTCGCGTCCCGCTTTTTGCCGGTTAATCAAAATTAAAATTCAGTTGGAAACGCGAGCGAGCGAACGGGCGCGGAGTCGAGTTGCCGCTTCGCGGCCAGGCGTATCCAATTAAAAAAATGAAGTGCTTTTTCATATTCATCTTTGTCGTTCCGTCCCTCTTTCGCTCCTCCCATTTGTTCGTAAATAATAATTAAAAATACTCGTCCACGGTTCCGCGAGCGTTCGTTCGCTCGCTTGCACCATTGTGCTAATATTAATCGGGAGAGCAGGTAGAAAGGGAGAACGAGAGTGGCTGTGCTCGAATATCCACATTTCCATCGCTCTTCCATCCCTTAGCCAGGCGACCACCCGTTCAACCCCCCCATTCCGCCAAACGTAGCTTCTCGTCAGTCTCCTCTTTTGCATTCTCGACAGCTCGCGCTCGCGACGAATTTGCAAGCTTTTAATATAAACGCGTCGCGTATACCGTCGAATCCGAGTGTTGTTGCCCGTCGTTGCTTCTCTTTTCTCTCCTTCTCTCGGTGTCCCTAGGCCCTTCTCCCGTTTTCTGCCTCTGTCTGGTCGCTTTCATCCCAGGCGGGGGCTCTCTCGTCACAGTCCCTTTATGAATAAATCCGACGCGATTCGTTTTCACCTGCAATCGCCGAGGTAACGCGATATCCTGTCTCGCGACAGGATTTCATATACACACTCGCATCTATGGACGTGTTACGGAGAGCTCTTGTATTATATGTACATCCGATGACGAGGATGCGTTCAGGCTGGATGTGCCCGTGTTCATCCTCCAGAAGGACACACTGACGGAATATTCGCGGTTCTTCTTCGGTAGTTTAAAAGCCCTGATTCGTTATTTTTTCGAGCAGCATGGCGACGACGTTAAACGAAGTTAGAAATACATTAAAATGTACGAAGCGCCCCTTAGAACCTTGCTGTAACTCAAGTTTAAAATTTGTTTAAACTCCGGAAAGGAAAATTAAGAAGTTTAAATATTTTAGACTCTTCCATAAGTGTTTTTCTTGCGCAAACACTTCGCGCATTGTATCGTGCGCCTTTGATAAGCCATGAACCGCAGATTTATATTAATGCCGGCCATTTGTCAATGCTTCTTTTATTTTTCTGCCATGCATAAAATATACCCTCGTCCGAGCAAGGGTGGCGAAGATTGATTATTTCACGACATGTGTACGCGGCTTCGTCGAACCGGAAACGCGAGCATATTTTGCCCACGGGCCACTCTAATGAACGGAACGTCGAACGAAACGAGCAATGGGGCGCGTGCACGCGGATTCGATGGCTCTTAAACTGGATGGGCGGACGAGGCCACGTGCCGCAAGAAAACTCGTCGATGGGTCGAACACCGTGCCCCGTTGACCCACGTGGCCTGCCACTTTTCGTTTTACTCCTTCTCTGTGCCAACGTGATTGATATCCGAGGGAGAAATGCAACATTGTGGGACCCCGGTTTTTAACGTCCTAAAACCTGCTATTGAAGTAATTATTGTGGGCACACGACGACGAGACACACGGCACACTTGAACGATTCATAACAATTTCCTTTGCTACTGATATTCCATAGTTTTCTCTAATTTAAATAAATAAATTGAGACCGGTATAGAGACTTCATAATTAATGAGCCTTTATCAATGGGCAACCCTTAACTAAATTTCATTTACACAAATTCAACCAAAGAAGTCTAGCAGACTTTTTTGATACATTGAGTTTTTGGAAAATCCATGTTCAAACAACAGTGCCCGTGTCGCACAGAAAATCTACCAATCACTCAATTCGCCGAAATGTTTATCAAATACGCCACGGATCTCCCAGCTTAAGGAAAGAAAGCACGGGCGAGTCGCGGTACACGAGGCAGCTTGGGTCAGAAGGGGTCAGAACAATCGTCTGTTTCTCGCCATTCGAGGGAAGACTCGGCAAGCTAGAATCCGGACAAAGTCTAGGGTCGAGGGTTTAGTGTGCGCCTTCTCTCGTTGGCACACGACATCTTTGCTCCTACTGCTCGTAAGCACCCTAAACAAAGGGATATTGAGAGACTCCTGAGAGAGATAGGACTAAGAGGAGGATAAGACGAGGCGAAGAGGCGGCCCACGACTACGGGGGATGAGGGTTGGAAAGACGAGCTACCACCTTAGGATCGGGCTGACTCCGCCACAATGGTGCGTCGTCGGGAATCCAAGGGGTTTATTAAAGCCGCGGTTGGCGATACAGCTCACGTTCCCTGCTCTTCCACCGAGCACCCTCGTCCTCTTTCGTCGTTCACCCTCTCCCCCTACTCCGCTGCCTGGCTCATCCTTCCCTTCTTCGATCTAGATCGTAGCTCCGCTCTTAAGCAAGGGTGTCCGAAGTCGGGTCACCAACGTCCTACATCTACTCGGAGTTTAGAGGCGACCGCTTTAAGCCTGATCCTTCCAGCTCTTTCTGCGAGAAGCTTGGAACTAAATTTGAATTCACACGGCGGCCTTCGTACTCGTTGGCTGCATAATACAGCTTTCACAGTGAACGATGGTACTTCCATTATTTCTGCGTTTCCACTCCTTATATCGTGGTGCTCGTTCTACGTGTGCAGCGTCCTTGTAATATTGCAGAATGTTGCTCGTTTTAGGATACGTATGGAGAGCTCAGAAGCCAATCAGTGTAAGTCTAACTGTCCTTGAACACGAGTTTAGTGGTTCAAACCCCTCGTAGTTGTTAAAACTTTTAATTGATAAATCAATTAAGCCACTATTTTCATAAGTAAGCAATAGATAACATTGCCATTTCTTTTTGCCATTTGTAAAAACCTTATTTACCGCAGTTTGAATGCTAATGGACTTGCACTGATTGGCTTCTGAACCCTCCATATACAGTCGCAACCTCTGTAATTCGAAGGCTTTAGCTCTTCCCTTGCGATTCAAGAAATATTTAGAATAGGACCACACAATATCCGTAATATAAATGTAATTTATTACATTCCACGCGTAAGTAAATTTGTAAAAAAAGTCTACTTCCTTGTATATAACATGTTCGTTCGTTGCAAGACCGTCCGATACAGAACATCCCACTGTATACTGTTTCTCGCGATAACATCGGAACGAAACGAAGACCCGCAGAGTTGTATTCATACTCGTCGTTGCATAAATCAGACACATAGTCGTCGTCGTCGTGTCGCCCGGAGCTTTTATCGACGCGAGGACATTACGTGAGCAGAGCGACGCGACGTACGCGTGTAAGAAGGCGACGCTGGGTAATCGGCACCCTAGAAACACGTGTCTCGCATCCCCCTACCAGGGATCCGCTAGAAGCGTAGCCCGTTGAAGGAGAAGGTCTCGTCGCCGATGAACGCTTCCTTTTCCGTCGCTATACGAGCCGCCCCGTCGACACGGAACGCGCATTAGGCGCGACTGCACCTCACGCCCCGCAGCTACTTCCACGTAGCCGAGGCCTCGGTCCCTAGGACGTTCCTCGTTCGAGAAGTACGCGTTATGACGGCTGACGTACACGGACTATTCTACTGTCTCGACATTTGTCTTTGGTTGCACCACGCGGCGCGACCGCGACGTTGCTTTGGTTGAATTCCTGGCAGTTTCAAGGCGAAAGTAAAGGAATATATTTTTGTTTCTTGGAGATTAGGGAATTTATTTTTAATAACGTGCGACGCAACTTTCTATAAATATCAAGTATTTGCTAACTCTAAGACTACATAAATGCAATATCGTTGTTCGTTTCTCAGCACTCTCAAGACTTCCGTCCGGAAAATTTATCACACTCACCTGGGATCATGACCCAGCGGGAGAAGAATCAAATCTGAATGTACCTCTCCAATCCAAGAGGACATTCTTGCCTTTTTGACGGCGAGTGCTCCTCAAGGTTCGTAACATCGAGTGGACGGTTCCTTTGAAATAAGGACACCCCACCTCCAGGATCCTCGTCCTCGAGGATCGTGTCTTTATTAAAGGATTCTGAACGGCCTATTTCGTCGGCTACGTTCTCAGTTACGGCGATGTGGCTGCAACACCAGCCAACTCGGTCGTTCGAACTTTTTATCGGCACTTCATTGGGCAGTGCCGGCATAATTAACGATATTCATCCGAGTTATCGAGAGTAGCATGAGCGTTAGCTTTATGCTCCTCGTCCTAGCCAACTCCGCTAGGATGAAACTTTCTTAGGTAAAAACTTATCCTGGAAATGGAACGAGCCTTCCTCCTGCTTGTTTGGATTTTTGAACGGTTTTCCAAAATGTCTCCCCTTTCCCGAATAGATTCGGTTTAGTGTCATAAAACGTTTCAGTTTGATTAGTACCGCGTGAATGGGTTTTTTTGACGGTATATTGCCAGATGTTTGATTTATTTAAATAACAGTAATTGTATTTATTTTATCGTTGGCTAATACTGTAGGTGTATTATGCGCGTCCTTATAACCAATAATTTTAACAGGTCCCTGGCTGCAATTTACAATTTGTCCAATATAATTCAACACGAATCACCGAGTCGAACGTGAAAATTAGAAAATTCACCTCCTGTTATCCGACTACAATGAACGACATTACAAGGAATTTATTCCGCTCGTCAGAGCGGCGCGATCCACCTCGCGCTAGAGTGCTACGGATCGCAATTGAGCAGGTTGGAAGTAATTGCGGAAGCGAGCCGTTTGAATATCGTTACTGCGATTTATATTAAGCTGCTGGAGTCCATTGTGTTCCCGCCGCGAGGCCGTCTCGCTCGTTTTCCTCTGATATATATTCGCGATCTTTGTTCCCCTCGTTCCACCTGAACGTAGACTGGGCACAATTAGACGACACATGCGCGTGCCTTTCTACTTGGGGCAAAATGAAGCGTAATTGAAGAATAGAGAATTTTCATCCTCGCTGCTTAAAATACGAATAGTTTTTAATATCGTTTTTAATCGACTTTTATTTTCCTTTTAAATAATTTATTCTTACGTTTTGATTAACATCTATTAAATGTTAAGTCGCATTTAATCCTAATTCCCGTCAACGTAACAGTATTTATCCGGAAGAGATGAAAAAACGTGATGCAATTTCGGATAATTCCAATCGTTCTTTAGAGCCACGCAGACGTTTCGTTCTATAGAAACAGCCTGTAAAACTGTTCCTTATACACGCTGTATACCCCGTCTCGTTTCCTCGAGGTTCGCCGGAAGTTGCATTAGAGTCTCGTGGCTGAAACCAGCGGGGTGGAGAAGTGGTGGTGCTATGCTTCCTGGACAAAGTAACCGCGCCATTGTCACAACAAGCCTCCCCCTTCGCCCTCGCCTCCTTTTCACCCCCTGTGGAACGCGCGTCCATTGTACGTGCACTGTGTTAACTTATTTGCACGATATACGACACGAGCCTGGTTAGAAACGCGACCAGCGTTTCCTTCGTTAGAATACATTACCTGTCTCGGGCTAGCATGTCCTTTCAAAGACGCTTCTACGTATTAAAAACTAAATTCTGGTTAGAGACAAATATTGACAAATTAAAAACATTGCAATTCCGATCGCGTGAATTTGATCCAAACTGCTACATTCGAGGTCTATTTATCTCAATTTATTTCTTAGCGGAATTGGACATACAGTCGGGGACAAAAATGAGTGGACACGTAGAGAGAATACATATCAATGAAATTTAATCAACTTCACATTACTGATATAAACTTAACTTTTATTTGTTTTATATCCTTATAATACATAGATTATTTAGTGACAAATCCAAACTAATATTTACATTTTTATGCACGCAATCCACATTTAACGAAAGAATCAGCCATTTCTCGAGAGACAAAAATAAGTGGACACACAATAAAGTACATGATAAATAAAATACATAGTAAAGTTAATACTTCGTGTTGCCGCCTTTTGCTTGGATTACGGCTTCTAACCGTCTAGGAATACTGGTTATTAAATTTTCAACGTAATCTTTTCGATATTTTCATATTCTTGCTCTAGGTTTCTAAAAAGTTCGGTTTTATTCGTTCTCTTATCCAATGGGACTATTGTATCCAACAAACTCCACAGATTTTCTATCGGATTCAAGTCAGGACTCTGTGGAGGCCATTCAAGCAATTGAATATTCGAATTCTTAAAAAATTCCTGACTTTTTTTGGCGGTGTGTTTGGGATCGTTGTCCTGTTGAAATACAAATCCGCCTTCCAGACCCATCTTTATTACTGCCATCTCTAAATTTTCATTTATAACATCGATGTACTTATCCGCAGTCATTATGCCGTCAATTTGTACCAGTGCACCAATCCCATTCAAAGAAAAACACCCCCACACCATTCGAAAAACATCCGCCGCCAAATTTAACTGTTGGCGTTATAAACGAATTCTTAAAGGCTTCATTTTTTTTTCTCTACACTTGGTACCCCTTTTTCAGTTGCCTTAACTCAAATTTGCTTTCGTCAGTCCATATTATGTTTCTCCAAAATGATAATGGCATATTTACATATTTTTTGGCAAATGCCAAACGTTTCTTCACATTAGTTTTACTAATAAATGGTTTACGCCTAGCCCTGCGGCATATTAATCCGGCTTCGTGCAATCTTCTTCTAATTATTTTTGTTGAAACGTTTACATCTAACGTTTCTGCAATACTTCTGGATGAAATAGTTGGATCCTTACGACATTTGCGGACAATTCGACGGTCTTCTTGCACAGTCGTGCATCGTTTGCGCCCACGCCCTCTTAAATTTTCCACGGTATTGTATAATAAATACTTTTTATAAATTTTTTCTATTGCACTTTTCGAAACGCTATACTTCTGGGCTATCTCGCGGTAACTCAACATCTTATGGCAGTCCGGAACAATTAAGTTGCGAATCTGATTACAAATTTCTGTTCTTCTCGGCATTTCTAGATTATTTCGAAGGCAATGTTATCTTCAAAAAGCCTAAATTGCTATTGATAGACGTCTTTGAGATTACTGCGTGCAAGCATAACCAATTTGTAAAGATTGTTTAGATTCCTTGCCCCACTATAACGTAGTTGCTAGGCGTCCACTTATTTTTGTCCCCCGAGAAATGGCTGATTATTTCGTTAAATGCGGATTGCGTGCATAAAAATGTAAATATTAGTTTGGATTTGTCACTAAATAATCTATGTATTATAAGGATATAAAACAAATAAAAGTTAAGTTTATATCAGTAATGTGAAGTCGATTAAATTGCATTGATATATATTCTCTCTACCTGTCCACTCATTTTTGTCCCCGACTGTATATTGCCCAATAATTGGCAAGCAAATTTGAACGTGACAAACTTGACAACAGGTTTTCTTCGCTCCATTAACAATTCAGTGTGGTCGGTTATCAATGGTGAATATTCGATTCGACGTGTAGATGAAAGTTTGATAAGGCGACACGATAGATGACGCGGGGAACGAGGAAAGACATCGACGTTGTTCAGCGACAGCTTTAAAGTACAGCGGTTTCGCATGTAGATATCGTGCGATGCAGTTTGGCCGGCGACGGTACGAAAGGGGTAAAAGAACAACGACGAACATGAAATTACTCTCGCGGTATAAATTTCGATGTTAAAAGGTGCAGCGCACCTGGCCGCGTCACGGTCGTTCGATCCCGGCGTTGGCCACAGGAGGGTGGTGGGGTTTGGTAGGGATATATTTATTGCTTAATTCGCGCTCCTTTGTTTCATAAAAGTGAGAAACAGCTTTAATAACTGGCTACGATGGGAATATAATGAGGGGTTGTACGAACACCGGAGATGCTACAGCACGCGAAAGAAAGCGCCATCTTATAACCCGTTTCGGTTTCACGAAATTGCCGGAGCAGCGGTTCTTTATCGAGAATACTTAAGTGCTCGATTATAATTCAATAGCGCTGCATTCTGCGGCGGAATACTAATTCCGCGGAAGATAGAAATCCGTTCCACTACGGCGTACGTCGAATCTTGATTAATTATCCTCGGTCGTCCGGAGGTCCCGTGATAGGAAAACTGTTATATCGCAGGAAACATCTGTATGGTGTGCAATTTTCTAATATTAATATCTGAAATTGAAAGCAGAACAGAATCTCGACGCTTCTCGTTACCCTCGGAATGAATGATCGTATAATCTCGGAGCAGCTAGAATCCCTACCCCTCGATTAAAACCAGCGTTTCAAGTGCAGCCAACACTGTCGACGTCAAAACACTCGACCTTCCTCGAGCATTCACGAAACTCGTGGCGATCCAATGGTGGGGCTCGTTTGACACGTGATTCAGGAGTCATAATTTCGACGGATACTTTGCGAATCGACGGTGCCGTTGCGGCTCGTTTTCAGCCGGCGTTTATCGCCGGAACGAGACGGGGAGGAACGCTTCGGGGCGGGTGGCGAAGGAAGAGGACGAGAAAGAAGAGGAAGCGGCTGCGAGGCGATTGTTCGAGGCGTGGAAGCGCGCCTTAGATGCGACAATTGAGGTTCCAGACTGTGAACCTGCAATCAATGCTCCGTCGTCGTGGAAAGAGACTCGCGGCGGGGGGGTGTATATGAGGGCAGGGGTGAACGAGAGAAGGAGAGGAAGGATGTGGAACGTCGAGGTCGTTCGAAAGAAGGAGCAAGACAGAGTGGGTGGCAAACAGGGTGGCGATGGTAAGGAACAGGGAGGGAGAACGCGGAGGGTGTGAAGACGGGCGGGAAGGGCTGGCTTTGTCTGGCCGTGAAAGCTCCCGGAGGGTGCGCGAGAGGGAGGGTTCCTCGAGGAATACGCCTCGAAGGAAGCCGAGCAGCATATCGAGCTCTCGCATCGCGCATCCTTATTTCGCGAACGCTGTTCTGGGAGGATCGGCTAGCCACAAATCTGTCGATGTTTGAAAAAGAAAAAAAGCGGCGCGAGAGCGAAGTAGAATAGGAGGAAGGGTGTCGCGCTCGGGGAGCAGCCGCGTTTTCAACCCTCCGCGCTTTGCTCCAACCCGGAAGAGATATAGCGAGCGTTGGCAATGAAAGTTATTATAAATAATGCGGGGTCCATTGAGCGTTGCTGACGATGAAGATGTTTTGTTTTCTTTTTTGCTTCTTGACTTTAGAATTGCTACATGCAGGTTACAATTGGAGACCTCGGAACGAAAACCTGGCAGCTCCAATTTTTAATGGAATTGTACTTCCTGAAATTTTACGATCTTTCATGTATTGCCGTTGGACCGACGCGAAATACGGACTACTTTCAGAATGTCTTCTTATCCGACTATCGCGCCACGCTCTTCAATTATTGCCGTTGAAAATTTGGAAATGTAATTTGAGGGTTTCAGATCGAGAGGGGTCGTTTCGGAGGTCCCGCGTATGTGAAACTTATGTAAAGGCAGGAAAGAGTAAAGAAGGTGGGTGGTTCTTTTTTTCCTTAAAGAGAGACGTCGTTCTTGGAGATCAAGGTACAGACTCATCTTTGGAACATTCGCTGATAATAGCCGATAATAATCGGCTGATCGATTCTTCCGTGTTATTGTAACTTTTCGTTGCGCGTGCAAGCGCATCTTCGCCAGTCGATCCTCTTGATTATATAGGGCACCGCGTAATTACCGTTTCTCGTACACGTGAAAGCGAGTACAAGCGATTATCCGATCGCACCCATGTCGAGAGAGTATCTAGACCGATTATACGCAGCGGCCACAATCTCGAGGAGCACCTGCCCTTCGAACGGCGGGAGATCCGTTTCGTCGGCACGATTTGGACGGATCCATTGGGCATAAATTTTATCGCGCAAATATTGGCCTGGAGCGATACAGTATTTACAATACGGAACATCGCAATCACTTTGGTAATCGACTGCAGCAGTCCAATTACATCTGCACTTGTTCCATCGACGAAGTAGTATTACCGAGTGGTACATTCATTTTGGGTGCAATTGAGTTGCACGATTGCACGAAATATCGAACTATAAATTACAAACTGATTCGACCCGTCAGAACTTTCGATGCAAGTCGAAACATCCAAATCGATAAATTGGCGTCGCGCCTAATGTATTATTAAAATACACGCTCAACAGAACATGCAATAAAAAATATGTCAGTATCGGCAATGATCGTAAAATGAGTGCTCAACTATTTCTACCTAGAGATTCCATATACATATTTTCGCGCAGCCGTTATCCATACAAAACCGACGCAATTCTATCAGTCAAGGATCGCGATCGACGCGGGGGATGCGATAAACGTACACGTGTCTAGCAAAGATGGAGCGTGTCGAGCAGGTGGGACTACCGCGTGTGCGGTAGAGAGAGAGAGAGAGTAGAAGGCTGATCACGCGGTGGGATTACCTGTGCACCGCGAGCCATTAGCCAGGCGTGTGTGCAGTGTACTCGAGCGGACTTGTAGTCGCTTCTGGGTGGGAGTAAACGCGATTGTGTGTGCACGCGGGCGGGATAAACGCAGAAACACACCGGGGAGGATCCTCTGCCGAAAGCTTTTCCCTTCGATAGTCGGCTGATCGTCTGCCAAACAGCCGCGAGTTACACGGTACCTGAAGACGCTGGGACCGAGCCGCCGCCTATACGTTTATGCACGTACGCGCCATATTAAGCGTAAATGAAGCGGCCGCGTATACCAGTCGCATTAAGCGGCATGCAGCCTAATGGAGGTAGCGCTGCCGATGTTGGCCGAGCAATTAAGCCAGTCAGCGGTCGAACAGAGAATAAATAACGGATATACAGGTGGTTGCGTCGAGGAGACGCGAGTCTGGGGAGGCGGTCGCTGTTTGTCCGTTTAGCCGCTCCGTCTACCGCTCTTCGACGCGGATGTGGGCTTATCAGAACAACGATCTTGCAGAAATTTTCGTGCGTATATGCATATTTATGCGGGACAATAGTTTTCTCGTTGTTGCCGGTGGGTATAGAGGGTTTCATCGTGGGTGAGTGATTCCAGGAAGCCAACTGCGGCAGAAGCAAGAAGAACAGCAAGAATCTCAATGTGCATCGAAGATTTTGAATTACATGGTAACGTCAATGAAAGAGTAGAAGTTGTGTTGCTACAATATCTTCGCGGAGCAATTTCTAAGCGAAGTCGTTCATAAAATAGCTTTACAAACGCAAGCGCAATTGAACCGTGTCAAGCTAGCCCATACGTGCTCGTACCATCGTGGGGATAATGGAAATTCGGGCAGATTTTCATCAAAGATTTAACGTCTCATCGAAGTGCGGCAAGCAAACAGCTTGCAGGTAGTAGAATCGTCGTGTTAACGGTCGCAGGGTCAATTGCTGGGAGAACCGGACCTTCCGCGAGTTTACGACACCTCAAGGCCCGGCTCGTTTCATAATCGATGCCGTGGCTCGAATACGGGACCCCGATGCCCGACCAAAAGTGAGCACCTCTTCCTTCGCCACTATCGTGGCTCATCGACAATTTCCGGTCCGCTCCATGCTGCTCGCTTTTACGACGGCGAAAGTGTATTCTGCTTTACGACTATTCACAGGCAATTTCGAGATCCGCTTCAAGATATGACAAGATATACCACCGAACTATTATATTCGTACATCATTCACTAGCTACGGTCACTTTATTTCCCCCATCGTGAATGACATATTTTGTTCGCAAACGGGATTACAAGAAAATCACGGAATTGCACGCTTCCACGAAACGAGCTTATCCTTCCCCCTTCGCGATCTTGATTAATAGTTTCGACGAGCATCGTTCGACACCAGGAAGCAGTGTGCAATCAGCCGACCACCGCGAATCCATCGCCACGCGCCGCTAACAACCACCCGTCGCTAACTTCCCATCAATCGAACTTCTTCAATTTCCAGTTCCGTTCCAACCGTTTGAAAAACGCGACGCGTGGATCGTCGCGAGCGAAGGAGCACGAAGCACAGGGGATGGGGGTTCGATTCCAGCGGACGAAGAGCGAGCATATGAAATGGAAGGAGATGCGTGGGCCCGAGGCCGACATTAATGACGGTAGGTTCGCGGCACTCGTTCGCCTCGTTACCGTCGCCCTGGGGCACACCGACTGTACTTCCCTCATCCTCTTCTGCCACCCCCTTGCCCCGTTGGCTCCATCGAGTCGTTCACGTAATGCGGCCAGGATATTATTTGTTTCCACTTGTTTGTGCGCGCACCAGAAGCTCCCGACAAACAAACAATCTGCCTTTCCAGCGCGAAGCACCGCCTCTGTCGACCGACTGGCTCGCCTTACTCATTCTCTCTCTTTTCATTGTACTCCTTTTTCTATGGCTCGCGATGAGACGTTTTTTTGTATCGTAAATAGATCACAGGGAGGTAGAGAAAGAGGGAGCAGGAGGGAGAAAGAGAGGTAAGGGTAGAGGGTGAGTCGTGGAACAAGTGAGAAGCTTCATCACACACACGAAGCTGGAAGTGTACCTGGAATGAGGCATTCGCCAGCCATCCAGCCAGCCAGCCAGAGCCCTTTTGTGTCAATGCTACGATAATTATTTCTGTAGACCGGCCCGTAATGGCTCATTCAGACGGTGTCGCCAGCTTTTTTCAATGGTAAATCGCGCCATTATGGCGGCTATAATGAACGCCATCGCCAGCAGCGCGTCGCCGATCATATTTGTTTCCTAACGTTCAGGAGGGAGACGATCACCACACCTGTGCGGACTATTATTATTGTCTTCTGATTCGAAAGATAAGGGATGAAAGGGTTGCCGCGTTTTTCGCCAACGATTTAGTAGACGACGAATAAGTACGCTTTGACGAGTTTCACGATTGTTCTGACAATCGGTAATTAAATAAGTAATTCATACTTTTGCCATGTGGGAATTATACGTTTAGAGAGAGCAATGATAGGATTCTTCTAACTGCACTCGCGACTCAAATTTTTTGAGGAAATAAATGTCTGTATTAAATTGAAATAAGGATGGCTGTTTATCTGAAAAATTGTTGATATCGCAGGTGCCAAGTTCTGGAAGCGTGGCTGGCGCCCCGTTTAGAACGGAAACGCTGCGACAGAAAGCAGGTAGTGCACCTAGCGTCGTGCAAAGTAACGATATCCACGGGGCAGGCGTGCTTCAAACAAATTACCCGATGTGCTCACTCACCACTTCCGTCTCGGGATAATTGTGTGAATCCCTTCCAACAATCTAACGGGTAAATGTGATAGAACACGTTTCGCGATCGTTAATGCTCGTTGCAGCGCCTTGTAAAATTACCGAAATTCAAAAAAAAGAATAGCGAAAAAAAATACGTACGCTAGTTTTAACTGTACGGTCGTTTGCCGGCGCTCGAACCGTTCGACCGATATAACCAGATACGTTTAACTGCGCCAGGGGAAAAATGTAATAAGTGTCAGCGTTGAAATTACGCCATTATTATCAACCGGAAGAGAGGGAGCGATAAAACCGCTGCAATAATTCTTTGGAATTATCCTGGATAACGAAGGACATACAGAGACACGCGGTCTTTCTATGTACAATATCTCTCATCGTGTGTGGATCTCCGTTAATTAGCACGTTTTGTTTAGCGTACCGAGTACCGTATCATCGACACGGAACACAGGACTCGATCTCTCTTCTCTCTTTTTTTCGACCGAAAACAAAAGAAAGATAAACTGGCATAAAGGATAAAGATACGACTGTGGAACGTGGCCACTACATACGTGCGCACACATCAAGGGTTACACTTAAAATTCCGCCTACTGGTTACTCACGGTGCGGTGGCTAATTAGAAATCACGGCAAGCATCACGGTTTATTGTTGCAATGGAACGAGGTAAAGATAGGCGATAAAGTTGGTTGCCGTTGTGCTCCTTGTCAGGGGAAATCTGACCGCGGGATCTGAACGTAAAACGTAGTCGGTTATTAGATGAGAGACTTCAATTTCCATGGTATGCCTTCTTGTCACGCGTACCACGCCGCGATAGATTTCTTTTTTTTTCCCCTTTTCACGCGATACCGATCTCGATCCTAAAATCTAATTAGATAAACGAGCAGCACGGTGAAAGAAAAAACGGAGGAAGAAAAACAAAGGAGTAGCGAAAAGTAAGAGAAATAAATTTCCATCTCGTTTCGGCTGGCCGTATTAATTTACGAAATGGGCGAATCTCGAGAGTTAGCTTCGCGGAACGCGAGCTAGCCTTTACGTCCGGAGATTTTACAAGTTAATTTTATCGTACAGGTTTGACGACTAAGCTCCCTGGTCTGTGTAAACTCAAAGGAAACTGTGGGCCGGACGAAAAAAGTGCCTTTAATATCGTTCAAAGTAATCTTGAGAAATGGCGCGGCCTGTCTGCGTTTACCGCCTTGTCGCATCGCGTTTTAATATCGTTTCCTCGGTTGCCTTCGTTCCTCCTACTGTGTGGCTCCTTCGTTTCTAGCGATCCGGCGTAATGGAAAACAAATATAATATATTGAAAAACACTGGAAGATCTGTCGTATACTGCGTCATGTGTACTAGATATATCGGCAGTAGTATGATAGAGGATTTCAGAGACCTGATCTGCATATGTCGCGATCATGAATGCGCATACGCTGTCAATCGCTGTATGCTTTTGCATATTAATTTCTAAAAAATGCAAATAGCACGATTAATCTTCTCATTACCATTCTCACTTCTAAAACCTCGTTATCGCCTTCAATTTACGATTAAAGTTCCATTTCCTAATCCATCAAAAATATTACAATTACGAAATGGGTACATTTAAATTGCTACGTTCTTAAAAATCGTCTCTATCGCAATATCTAATTACGCAATTTCAAAACTGCCGACAACGTTCTGACAGAGACTTCTCCGTGCAATTCCATCGATCCGGCGAAAGTAAAAAAACTATTGACAAGAAGGTCGCGCTCCAGCACTGCGGAATTATAGGATTGGCGTTTTCGCGTCTCGATCCGATTAACCGGTGGAGCAAAGTCACGCCGCTTATTCGAGGTGGCTGCGAGTAGCGCGATAAGAGAACGACGACAGGAATCCGTATCGCTGGAGAACGTGAGGTTCTGCAGTCGAATTCCAGGCGACAAACCGGAACAATGGAAACGGAGTGTCATTCGGGCGGAATCGAGATGCTACTGCTTATGATAAAGGACCAATGTCGTCTTCGAATAGCCAGGTGGTCACTGTAGCACCTGCTTGTCTGATTGTTTTTTCAATTCACCCCATGATAATCTCCTGTTTCTGGACCTTGCCGTACGATGGCCCGGATACATATGTATTCCGTTGGAATAGAATTTCTACAGGCGATTATTATGGTATTACGTAGAAGACTAATGAGGATGTTTCTGTAAGGGTTGTGTGAGTACGTGTGAATGCCTCGGCGTGAATTGTTGTTTCGTTGAAGCGGTTGATGCTTGATATACATAGCTGGCAATGTTAGTTTTAACAAAAAAATAATTCATCAAACAATCGAAGTAAACGAATCGTGAATATAAATTAAGAAACGTGCAGGAATCTCACAGACATTTCCTGAATCACTTATGCGATTCGGACGCGGCCATACACAAAAACGTGTCATATATCTAAACTCCGACTGCAACAATATCTCATGAATCCCAACTGTGTGCTCGTTTTGACAGCCTTTACAAACCAGAAGAAGCTTGTCAAAAAAAAATCTAAGGTCCCTTTCTAGAAGCCTACCACACCTGCTCAGGAATAACAACACCTAAAAACAGCTTCTTCTCGCAAACGAATCATCTCGGACTACCTGAACATCAGCATTCGTGTCAATAAATATTCAGTGAGTTGTCATCGCAGCGCTGATTGTTCATTGCTCGATCATGAACACACCGGAATGCCAGGCATCCGTGGAACAAGCCCAGACAATGCGTAACGTTCAAGCGCGACACGAACTTGCGTATCATCGCGGTGTGATCGATGATCTCCCGTGGAGAGTTCGACCAGGAACCATTCGATCGATCAGGCGTGCAAACGAGGCTCGAATACCTGGCTGTCATATTAAGAGAACGAGTTTTTGGCGCGAGTTCCCGTGCTACGGACCACGGAGAAGCACTCGAATGAGCTGCCGATCGGGCGATCGGCCGTAATCGAATCGCAGAACGCCTTAACGTCTGTTAATTAGTCCAATTAGAGTGACGGCGATTGGTCGATAATTAATGCAGCTATACGTAAGAACCGGCTGATCATCTATGTATCAGCCGCCTGATCAAGCAGCCGGATGTCAGCGGATCTCACACGTACGGACGCACACAGGTGCTGGTCGTAGGTACCCTAAACACCGCTGGTTGTATTGTGTGTCGCGGAGAATACTTAAGTCCCGAAATTGTTCTGATACCAGACGATCGAGTTGCCCCTCCGGGAGACACGAGTACCGAACACCCTCTTGTTTCGTGTATACACGGTGTATCGGGAAATTATAACGACTGTGCGTCGATATTTACGCGAGACCCGTCGTTTTGGAACACCCGAGATTCCTTTCTCAGATTCTTCGCAAATTCGGAACCAAGATTTCAAGCGACAGTTTAATCTACAGTTGTCCCCGATTTTAGTCACGAGGGAAATTCCGATTTCGCTGTTGCAATGTATTTATCCAATGTCAATCTTGCACTTTCAATAGGGCGAAACGAAGCTGGCAAAGGAGAGTATCGTTTTGCAGGCGCACAATAAATTACGCCCGGGGTTCAATAGCAATCTCCCAGGAAAGATCGACGAGGTGGCTAGTCGGTAGAGACGATAAAGTTTCGCGACCGTAAAACTGTCGTTCGGACACATTTTCGCGCAGGTGTATCGCGATATAATTAATTTGCGTGATTCACGATACACCCTGTAGACGCGTATAATTTTGTACGCGGCGATACCAACTCGTACGGTATCTTTTTTAAAAGGTTGCCCCGTAGCTCGTGCGACGGAATGGCCAGAGGAACGGGCACGATACACCTGTGGCCAGGTCTGGCCGGAGCCAGGACCCGTTCAGAACGCGACACACAGGCTAACAAGCGCCATGGTTTCCGGAAATAACGAGCTTTTACAATCGCCAGCTGCCCATTACGTTTGCACTCGGCTGTACAGGCCGACGCGACGTCCGAACGCATAGAAAATCATGTTGAAATTAAAACCGTATTCATTGCGAAGGAGTATTTAATAATGTAATAAACATTCTAATAAATAGTTTTTCATAAAACACGGCCAGGAAAGAAAGGTACCGTATAAGCCGTTTTGAAACCTTAACTTCTACTACGTTACGCGATCACGCCCGATAGTTTGATAGAGATTGCCAGTAATTAGAGAGCGAACCACGAGTCACGTGAAATTTACGACAAACCGGCTAACGGATACACCGGTCTGATATTCTACGATTCTCGTGTTGCTCATGCCCGCCCACGATTTAAACAACAATTTGTTAACATCAAACAGAGCGTTCTGACGTTGGTTATGGTTATAAGATTTACAGTCTGTACTTCCGTCTGGCTTTGCTAAGTAATTAACGCATTAACACAGCCGGGTTTCATAAATAGCTGTGAACATGGCAGGTTTTTACCGCGTATAATTAATCTAATTAAATGCTAGGAAGGTTTTACGCGCCTGGGAGTGAGTGTCTTCTATGGAATTATTATCATTCGGCTAGGATACTTCTGAGACCAGCATTCAAAAAGATAAAACTGCGAGTCAATTGAACACTGTAACGAACCAGTTCACGCGTCCATATTTAAAGTTAGACTGGTTCGGAAGCAGTGCAACCGACGTCGGCCAGAAATCTCAACCACGCGACATCACATCGAGCTCGTTGTCGAGAAAATATCTCATTTTCACGCCTGGTTCGCCGTGTGTCGCCCGTGATCTACGCTGATGCTCAAACTTGTTCTGCAACTTAATCGTATAAACGAAGTAACCGTGCGAGATTGTATCTGCGGGGATATGACCGGCGACTAATTAGCACTCTGTTACCTAGCCTCGTAAGTTTATGCCACAGTCGGAACGACCGCGTTGTTATCGGCGTGTACGTGAACACAATACACGCGCGTGCAACTCTCGGCTCTTTCTCTCTGAAAATCGTTCACTCTCTATCTCTTTGGACGGTGTTCGACTGTTTTGCACCGTTGTTGTGTAAAACAGCACGAGGATGCCGGTGTTCGTTCTCGGGGAACTGGCATCTCCCGTTCGCCCACCGGAAGTTATAGTTTGCCGGTGCTCGTGAAGTGTACATTGTTGCTTATCTGCGTAAATAAATGTGTGAGAATCAGACAGGTACAAGACGATTTTAAATGATTTCCTTCGCGATCATTATGCGCTGTGTGCAACAATGTTTTAGGATGTTATGGAGGCTAATTTTATGTTCCACTTCCGCTATAAAGCATTTCAGTTCCTTCGCGTTCTGAGCGCGTAATACATCTTGCTTTCTCGCTCATCGCCGTTTTCTTTAATTCAGTTAATAAGTGAATGGAACATTGTGTAGAAGAAATTCTTGGTTTATAAGGTTTATTAAACTCTTCACCGAGAATAAATAGAATGCACGGCTACTTATTAAATATCTAACAGATTCTACAATCATGTTTTTCAAGCAACCATAAAAATGAAGTATCTCTTCATTTCCCGTTGTCGGCATACGAATTATTATTCCTAACAATCTTTAACAATCTGCCGTACGCACATCCTTCGCGTTGCTTCAGCACGTAAATGTCGCCGCCCGATTCTCCGTCGACGCCGTTAATTCACCAGCAACCCGTTCAAATACAACTTGTGCTAACTAATAAAAAAAGGACAAAAGGGAAAAAACCACCGAACAAATTGTTGCGTCGCGCACCAAGAAAGGCGTCGTATCACGCGAAGAATCTCCGGTGAACGCCAATTACAGCATATTAAAGTCTTATCGAGCGAGCACGGTTTTTCGTCCCGTTCCGCGGTGGCATTAAATTCAGGAATCTAGTCGCGGAATGTCGCCACCGATTCCAGCTGAGAGGGAGCAGCAGTGCGCGAGAGATCGGCATAAGTAGACGGTACTATTCATGGCAGGGACATGCGCGACATTCTTCTCCCCGGTTAAGAATCGAACGAGGGATCGATCGCGATTCCGCGGTCGGTTCACCGTGCTGTTCGTCGATTCCACGTTCACCATGCCGATGGAATGAACCCTCGATCTCGTTTATGGGCGCACGAGGACGCGAGATTAAGGCGCTCCTTTATACGGCGAAGTTATTTGTTAAGAGGCTCGGGGATGGCTGGATGCCAGTTGCGTGTGAACTCTTATCTGGAACTCATAATGCACCTCTTTGGAACTCGACCCCCTCGCAAAACCTACGCTACCAAAGCGACGCCGTTACGTTGTTGTCGTTTACTTTGACTCGGGGGTAACAAAAAAATAGGTACCGTGAATTCTGTTTGCACGCTGCGAGTTGTGCGGACGTATTAGTCTTTTATCAAGGAAAATGTGAATTGCAGTCAGGCGTTCAATTTTTATCATCGAACTTTCCAAACATTTCCGTAAACGCTTCCAGGAAGCCGAAACCGATCTTTAGATGAAAGTCAATTGCCACCTACGTACGAGCCTTTTTTCTTTATCTTTTTGTATCGAGCCGGTCACGTTTCACCGGCAGACAATTGCATTATTACTCGTTTACCTCGCGGCGTACACGATTCGCAAAATATTAAAACGCTTCATTCGTATCGCCTCCATCAGGCCGTGCAACATACATTATCCCTTTTCCGATGAATTCGGGTATACAGGAATTATCGCCGACGTGCCTCGCCATCGGTACAATCGAAACAATCGGCACAGGGGCGACCTGTCCAAAAATAGTCAGGTCGTACACGAGCCAGAGCCTGAGCACGCATTATACATATAATGTACCTCGTACATTACGTTTAATGGCTTGCTCGTAATGGCGAACCTTTCTCCTACGTTTAAGCAATTTTACGCGATGCCCGATCGTGTAATCACCTCCATCGCGGCTGTGTGCGTATCAATAGTGGTGCCACAGTGTTTCGCAATGGAGGATCTAAATTGCCCCGAGATACGCGGGTAAAGATACCGGATGTCGACGAAAGCGTCGATGGGCGAGCTTGATGGCGAGCGTAATTGGTGAACCGGGGATCCATGTGGTTCTTGTAATTATTATTGTATTATTATTATTGCGTCTTTATTAAACGTTGGAACTTATGAATACTTTGAGGAAGGATAAACGAAACGGTGAATGAAGATAGAAAGTGGGGAGAAAAAAGAAAATTATATAATTGACAAGAGCTGTTCTTGAGTTGTCATGTAATTGACAATATTGATTACCCGTTGCCGGAATGTATCCGAATATCTACACAAAGTGACGTGAGTGATTCTATAGCGAAGACAGGCGTGCAGCTTCGGGACGAAAGTGTATTTTATATTCGGGAATATATAACAGGTGGTAGGGAAGCTGAGTGCATCGCTATTTTCAACCTTAAAATTGGTTTAGATGGAAAATGAACGAGTCAACGCTATGTAATTTTGAAACGAAGGGATGTTTTTAGATGAGAATTTTATTTATACCCGCCAGACGAAGTTCAAACATATTGCACGGAGAAGCGGTCGTATCACGAGTTTCCATTGCATTGTATAAAATGTGACACGGTTAATTATCGTCTGCCCTTTCAGCTTCGCTGTCCAATTCTCGTCGTGTCTATTCCCCTGAAATATGGACATTCTTTTATTGGTGAAATTTGATTCGTTTCACTAAATTATTCGGGATTATTGTTCCCTTTCGTATACATATAATCTGCATATCTTATCCAACCGAACGGTGATCTATTTGTAGACATTCATATATAATTAGCTCGTCGATTATTTACCGCGAGAGTTTTTGTTAAACAGAAATATGTAGAAACCTGGAATAAATACAGAGTATCCGAAAGCGGCGCGGGAACTCATTTATTAAAATACTTATATATTTCTATACCGTTCATTATGCACCTTTGTGACGTCAATTACTAATTTATTCCAGGAAGCGCGATATTACGAAAGTATCTATTAATGTTCGCCATTATATACGATATTAACGTTTATTCTTGGGAAGAGCAACTTTGAATCGCATCGATTAACCTGCCTTTCCGATATTCCCGATCGTTCTTTCTTTACCACATCTACAAGCATTTTTTTCGTTGCAACCTGCGTAGTATTATGCGGTACAAAAAAAATTCGACGAAAAGCAATGCAAAGTTCAGATAACTACTAATATACTCATTCTAGATTATAATCCACGGTCTTGCTTTTACAATTATTGATTGCATCGGTCGATGAATTTTTGTTGGTCAATTATTACCTCAATTTGCATTTGTAATTATAATGCACCGGTCGTGGAACGACGTATCGAAAATTGCCCGCTCCCTCTCTTGTTCATAACAGCGAAATCGCCTGCCTCGCCGCAATCACTGTCGTCGTGCATCAATGATAATGAACTAAATGTGTGAAACATAAACGGTGCCCCTGCTGATTCGTCGGCTGGATGAAGAAATAATAATTGCTGCTCAAGTGGATAAATATTGTACACATACTGTGTACAGTGTACAGGATACAGATTTTTTACAGATTATTTAGCTCACAAGTTTGCGAACGATCAATCGACCACTGACAGAACGTGACTGTTAAGAATTCTTTGCGTCGCGTTTTATTTATATTGATAATAACATTCTTCAAACGCCATGATCAAAGAGTATTCTCATAATATTATTCCATTCTGAAGTATAAATCCTGTTCCGTGGACAATGGTTTTTTCTGACCGGGCGTAATAAGAAAATGTTAAATAAATATAGTTTCACAACTGTTTTTACTTGTACTTCCCGCACACTCCACATTTTTGCCCCAGCTTTTTCAACAAAATTTGTATACATTGTAATCGAAATTCTAGAACTCCTCGCATGCTTCTCCCCCATATTTCTGTTAACCATCCAATTTTTGGACGAAAAAAAATTATTTTTTCGCTCACCTCTGAACGTCCACCATTCAACCTAATGTCCGAAGTAAAAAAAAACATCGGTCGAAGGTCTGCGCGAAAGCGTTCGCAATTGCAATCGAACAAAAGGGACGATCTTTCCCGCGGGTTAATCAGCTCGGCAACGTTTAATGGAGTCGACCAGAACGGAGGAGCGGCAATTAAGTCGCGAAAACGATTCGACGAGCGGAGGATCGATCGACGATCGGAGACGCCAGCTTCTCCAACCCTGGCCACAGTTATCCCTCGTCATCCGCGCCAGGGGCCGGCAGTTTGATAATCGATCCGGACCAGACGCGTTAATTATTTATCAGGTGGCACGCGCGACTGGCGATCGTCCAATTAAATTAAAGCAGGAAGCCGGATCGGAGGCTATCGGCACTTGAACGACCCTCTGTGTCCGCGAGTTTCGCCGCCGTTATCTGATTGACGCGACCTGCCAATGCGCCACTCTGCCTCGCCAGCATTCGGACCGAGTCCATTAAAACTCGTTAGTGTCCGAGCACGCACCCCCTCTAATTGGATGTCACCGCCCCCGACGTTCTCTTTCCTCGGTGCCTCGGCTAATCTTCCTCCCAGCCATGGGGAATTTTCACCAATTTCCTTCGCGAGAGGGGCAATTCAGAAGGGACACTTAAGGACGTTCAATTCTGTATGAGAGTTTAATGACAATTGAGGGCAGCGTTATATACGGTAGGGCATATTATACACGAGAATTGTATATTGGCTTTCAACGGCTCGATTGCATAAAATGATTGAAAGTGTTACTTGAACTTGCGATAGAAAACGCCTACAAGTTTATTGATAGATAGTGATGCTACTTCAAATACCTTCTTGCTACGGATGACGATGACGTGAGAAAACCTACAAAACTTGGTAAGAACAGTACAAGGTCTCAGTACTGCCATGTACCTATCATCGATAACCATCAATAAACCGGAAACCAGTGTCGTCGACCATCATTCGAAGCGGGCTACCGCGTCACAGACAAAGCCAGCATAATTAAGCCAGCCGTTCTTGCGTCTCTGCTTTACGACGTCAAAGTTCCCGTGGGCAGCAATTAACATGGTCGATCGCAAGTAACGCGTCGCTCGAAAATCAGTTTGCACAGCGGATCGGCGTTCCTCGTGGCTACGGGCTAATCGTAAAAGCGTGCACCGATTCGGCGGACCGAATCGAAGAAAGTGGGTCCGTTTCGTGTCGTTGGTCGTTTCTCGCAAACTTCGGCAGCCAAAGAAACGCGCTTCGAGGAACACGGGACGCGATGCATGTTAAGTATTCCGCCTCCTCTTTTTGCTCCTCGCTGCACGGCGAGCTGGTTTTTCGATCCGGTTGATCCTCCTCCAGGACGAACGGCCTCGCGCTTTTTACGGAAATTTTTGGCTTCTTTCGCTCTTGTTGCGGAGAGATTGAATCTAGATTGGCAGCTGGACGGAGGTTCCAACGGGATCTGGTTGCTCTAATCTGTTGAATGACGGTCGTTGTCGTCCTTCTGGCCGGGCGCTTGACGTGGATGGATTATTCGCCTGGGTTTGGAAGCATGGAGAGGGTAGTAATAAAATGATAGCACGGAATAATATAGCGTCATCTGTATGCAAATGGTCGCGAGAATTAGTCGGAAGGATGGTTGCATTTGTGTCAGTGATAGTGGGAAATGTAAGAAACCTGTTTGCAGTCGACCGACCATTTCAACCGTATCGTCAGAGATATCAGCCTGATATCTGGGGCTACTTTTAATATTTTGTCCCCTTATGGTACGAGATACGGGGTCTTGTATCGACAACCTTTCCTCTTTCTCTATTTCTGATATTCCCGACGTATCGCATGCCGCGACACCGGGAGAAACGTCCAACTCACAATATTAAACTTTCCTCAATCCCTTACAATGTTCTGAAACTCTTCCCTAAAGTCCACGAATCGTGTAAACCCTTATTAAATTGATTTAATTAAAAAACAAAAATCAAATATTTACCCCGATCACAGAGTCGCTAATAAAAATCGAAACCTTTATCAAAACCAATATCCTCCCCACAGGAGGTCTCGAGAAAATAGAAAATCAGATCCAGACAAAAACGAATACGAATTCCCGTCTCAGGGAGAATAGACGGGAAAAGGGGGTCGATCGACGTATCCGTTGCAGCTCTGCGCGTTCTACACCCCCGCAAACATATGGGGCCCATTGTGTACCCTCAGGGGTTGACACCCTGTGGCGGTTTTGCCAGGGCCGTGGAGATACGAGTCGAGATACGGCTGCCTTTATAGAACGTACACCATGTTTCTTCAGTGAAAAGCTGCTCACACGAGGTAGCTTGAAAACCGTCGGCTTGCTTGCAAGCTCAACGGGAAATGCGGGTGCAAAGGGTGAAAGGGGCGAGCGGAGGGTGGAAACGGCCGTGGTGTATGCACTGTGTGTGATTCGACAAGGAAGGTCGAATGTCACGAGTTCCGCGAATACGCGTCGACTGAATAGATTTGCACGAATAAAGTCTCTGCTTTCTGACGATCCAACCTGCTCGCGCCCTCTCGTTATTTTTTACACTTATTCCAGTTGCAGTCGTTCGAACCAAGGACTTTCATTCACCTTTTGGCACAACGCCGTTTGTTTTGTTACAAACCTTGGAATAATCGCAGCTTTGAACAGGTTTGTTCGTAGAATTTTTCCCCTTTTGTGGTATATGCTGCTGTATTTGATGGAGAATGTGCAATGTATCATTGGAAACGAATGTTTAGTGACAGCAGTTATATTATTCCGACAACTGGCTTCGAATTTACAAGTTCGTCGATTATTTAAAAGTAATTCGAATTAAATGGAAGTGCGATATTTCGTAGGAGCAGGTTAAGCGATTAACGAAACAAATAAATAAGTTAATCGAGCACTGTCAAGATTACATAGAGTGCAAAATGGATCGGCCACCATTTTTTTTCTTAGCCCTTTACAACCTTTGCAACTAATGAAAAATATTTAATTCCTTCGTTTCACTTATTCCAAACCTACTCTCCCAACTAACCATACAATCCAAACGTCACCGAAAGACCAGAGAAAATTCAATGTTTACAAACAATCCCAGCTATCAGTCATATTTACCCACTCAACCAAAATCACCGCTCGATCTTTACCTACAACTCGATAAGGTTGTAAAACAACTCAAGTCGCTCGACGCAGGACCCGAGTTCGAGCAGCAGCGATACAAAAAGAGAGGAAGTGAACGGGGGCTATCGCTCATCGCTCGCGTCCCCAGAGAAACGAAGATATATCCCGAGGGCTGGCGAGTCGGTGGCGTAGGGTAAGGGCCGTCGAGGAAAAGGGAGTGAGACCACCGCCGGTTCCACCTTATCACCTACCAAATAATGGAGGCATATTGAATAGATAGGCGAGGTCGAGCGATGTGTATCTGATCCCCGACGTCTCCGGGGGATATTAAGGAATCGGCCCTTTTCCACTCCCTTCGAGTATCGCGCCACGCGGAACGATATCGTGAGCGGTAGAAGTGTTTTCGAATAAATCCGGAATCCTCTCACGTTCGCCACTCCCTTGCCGCGTTGTGGATCGCGGCGAAAAGGTTTCCCCCGGAGTTTCTTTCTTCAGCTACAAACAAATTCCGTGTCGTCGTGAAATCGATCCGCGACACCGACTGATTTCCAAACGAAGGACGTTGGTTCCCGCATCAGGGCAGACACAGGGATGAAAAACACGAGCTCGTTTGGTTTCGTGATTTGCTGGAGAATGGGCCGTTTGTGATTTGGTGCGATGAAAGATTGACGTTATGCAGAGCGGGGTTTAATTAGTGAATATCTGCTTCATTTTGTATGGCAACCGAGGAGTAACTTATTCTGGGTATAAATCCGCTGAATGTCCGTTGTATTATGGACGTGTAGATACGTTTTGGAAGAAACGGAATGAATTTCCATGGCGATGGAAATAGAATTGCTGGTAATGGAGTATTCTGATCGTGGACAGAAAAATCTTAAACAGAAGCCAGTGTCAATTAAAAACATCGGATATTTTTGGAAGCAAGTGTCGGATGAGAATTGGAGTAAGTAATTTTGGAAATAGCCTGTGTCAGTTGTCGCATCAATACACTTAGTACAATATGTCACAGGTTTAGAAGCATGCTTCGCACCGTCCTTAAATACTCCTTTAATTTCAGTTTATATAATCGATTTCAGAAATCTCTATTATAACAGCCGTCAAATACTTTAATAATTGTTAACCGTGGATTCTGCATTCCTAATAACTATCATTCCCACTTAAACCAATAATCTGCATAAACGAAAACATGACGGGATACGATAGAGACTTCTCAAACATCTTTCCTGAATAAAATTAGAACGAGATCTATGCAATTCCCTTCCAGAATAACACGACCATCCCGAATGCATACGTGCAACTAGTGTTCCTGATTTCTCGATATTTTTCGTTCATCGATAAATGAGAAATCAGGTTGTATTTGTCAAGAATTCTCGTGAAGGAACGCTACGTGCAGCACAGGTAACTATACAAACTGGCGCAAAACAATTCCACACGTAAGCTGTTCGTACATTTCCCTCCATTAGAAGAAAGGAACTACGGTAACAGAGAAACAGTTGGTTCAGACAGAAAGTAGAAGAAAGGAGAAGCGAAATCCGTGTGTTCGGTGGCTGGCAACGTATTGGATTTGTTGGCGGTGTGTTGAACAAATGATTGCGCAGCTACCGCCATGGAAAAACTTGGCTGGAAGCGGCTCGATTCGACTATTCCTACGGTTTCTCTCGATTTCCTCCGCCTCGAGACCGACCGAGGGGGTTGTCGAACCAAGAAAGTTTACGGGCTACAAAGCGCTGCCTGAGAAAGAGCCGAGAGAGTACAATCGTCCCTCGAACCTCGCCCAACCCCTCTATTCCCGACCGCCCTCTTTTCCGCTTGATCCACGCGCGTACGTGTACGTGTTACGTGATAAGGGTAGTGGTGTGCCCGCGACTGAAATTTCACAGTTTCGCGTTCGATCGGGAGTCACTTCGCTGTTAGCACTTTTCACGACAAGTTGGTTACCGTGTCGCTGGTAAAGGAAACGCGTGAAGAAATGAAAGATTTTTTTCGTATTTCAATATTTTCCTCCCTGGGGTGACATTTTTTCATGGGATCACCGCGGAAAAATTAAAACGTTGCAATATTTCAATCAAGCGTGCTTTATTTTTTTGTGCAGAATATTCTTGTGATTCTTGACGTGCAATCCTTCGAAGGAAAAGAACGTTGATAATATGTACATCGAGCAACCATGCGCTAATTCTAAGAATAAGTCTCGAGCTAACAGGGATCTCACGTTATTACAGATAACCACATCCGTTCCTGCTCATATTAGGAAAAATGGGCAACGTCATGATTTATTCAACGTATCCATTCGAGCTGGTTTATAGCTCTTCACTCTATGCTTATTTATATCTACAATTCACTTCGATTTATTAATTCACAAGGAACCACCGTCATTCTAGTTGCATGTTGCGTCTCACAAACAGTAGGAAGTACTAAAATCTATAGTACAAAAGGAACCGACTAGAGTATCTACAAACAGATACTCTCCCAGCTGCATCCAATTTGTTTAACCACGTCACGAAGTGCATTATAATAAAGTGCATATTACAAAGTTGCCGCAAGGCTTGCAGAGGAAAAATTAAGTGCGGTCGGATCGATCGCAGAGGAATACCAGGCGGGTTCAACGAAAAACGAGGCGCGGGACCTGCTCGCGGCGTGCACGAGGAAAGAACCGCGAGGCGTGTTCGGCGCAAACGCAAACGACGAGGACCGGGGCTTCTCTTTTACGCAAGCACGGGGCCGAAATATGATGTTTCGGCAAACAGACGAAAGTAGAATACAAATATGTAAAGTCTGCACTCGAAAGGCCGCCCGCTTTGCGTTCCCGTCCGAAACCTCCCTCGGACGAGCGTGCCGGATTTGTCCTTCTGCCTCTCGACGTGTTGACGTTTTCAATCTCTTGTCCCCGAACGCGGCACACGTAAATCTAGACATCTCTTTCTCCCGGCGAGCCGTGTAAATTGCGCAAAAGAGGATCTCGCCGCGCCCGTCTCGTCTTGCCTCGTCGCGAGTCTGCCCAAAATCCGCCGGGCCACCCCTGTGTACCTTTGCTTTTTTGCCGAGGCAGACGGTGTTTTTGATCTTGGGGAAACTTGGCGGGGGCTACGAAAATCGTATCAATTGAGGCGTGCCGTGTATATTCAGGAGAGATTACTGACTTGCATTCCTGCGAGAAATGCTGGAGTATTTTAAATGGCTATTGAGAATAATGGAAATTCACCGGGTACCATTGTTTATAAGGGAAATTTTACTTTTCCCGCCGCAGTTGTCTGGCAGCGCGGAGTTCCCACCGAGTGTCCCGAAAAATTCCACGAAAGAAGCAAGCAACGGTGCAAGCGGAAGCCATACGCTGCCTGGGAGCCTATTAGTTCGCTAGCTGGCCAAACGAGACGAACTTACCAGGTATCCATAGGATTGATAGAAATTTGTCGTTCTTCCGTGTCATTGTACCGGGTTCGCCCTCGTGCTCGTAATACTATGCAAGGTATCATACAAAAGTTCCTCCACGATCGTTTCTCGATAATAATGCTCCATATCTACTTAGCCGCGTGGCGTTTTCTAACAAGCACAGTTCAGAAGTGAACTTACGCAAGGATACTCTACATGTGCATGCACGTTCAGCGCGTACCGAAGCGCGTAGCGAAGTTCGACAATTTTAATTGACGAGAGGGAGACGAAGTTGGAGGAACGAGGACGTAACTCGCGGGATTTTATGACACGAACGACGTTGCGAATGCTTGGAAGCTTCGCCTGGAGGAACGGCCACCCGGTACGCGGTAATTAAGCCGCCGTGGTTTGTCGCGCTAATGAGAAGTTTATCTTACGAGGCCTGGCTACGCCACTGCCCCCGGCGTGCGCGGACGCTCGTAGCTTCCATTCTACGCGTAAAGAAAAAAACGATGGGGAGAACCGTGAAGCTGTTCTTGTCTTATGGTATAATTAATGAGGACCCGGGCTGGCGTTCACTTGGGGGTGGTTTCGAGCTTTCGGGTGACTCGGCTTTGGTTTGATTCTGCAGGCGTGGAATGTATGATTGGTGTCGTGGCGGAGTGCCTGGGTATTAACTGGGAGTTTGAAGCGTTCGAGAGTAGCGTACGTCTGTCGAATTTCAATACTCCGTACAGGTCTCTGCTTTATTTAAATTGAAGATTCCCTTGGCTTTTCTTCGTTAACTCTCTAGCGCGCCAGAAGTAGAGGTTCTTGCATTTAAGTTACTATTACGATTCTGAAGGGCTTCAACTATATTTTTATATCAATAATCTTGACCTGTACATAACGGTCGAGAAGATTGTAGACAGAGCTGCTGCGATATTCTTCCACTCTCTATATATCCCAGAACAAAGTTTACTTCAATAGTACCATGTCTTAATGCTTATATAAATACACTTGAAACGAGAATACACCGAAAGACCAGCGCCTGTGCTCAAGGTAACCCGACACGAAATTCATTCTGCCCGCTCCACCTGTCCAGGTCGTCCCGAATTTAATCAGCCTCCACGGTAATTCGCGTCGGGGAAAATGGAAGGAAAGCGTCCGCACGGAAAATCGGGCGATCAAGATGCGACGCGTGATCCTGCCGAGGTATTTCGATGGAGGACGAGGCAATCGGATTGCTCGCACGACGCGCATACCCGATGAACCGGCGCTACCATCGGGGGATGGGCTGGCGTCTTTTATATTAATTTGCGGCGGCGGCTCGGCGTCGCGATGCTCGGCGTCGTCGGTGCCCAGATATTCAGCACGCGCCCCGCTTTTTGTTGGCTCGCATTATTAAGTTTGATCCACTCGCATTCCGGCACCGGTACACCGATTGAATAATGCGACCAGATTTTATTCGTCGCGGCCTGAAGCAGCGACGAATCTCGTCTGCGATCTCTCTATAGTCGCTGCAGGGTCTTGCAATGTGTGTGTGCGTGTGTGATTGTGTGCGTGTTGTCCGTTTACACGTGTGTGATTCGTTCAGAGATGTGCGTGTGCGTGGGCAGCTGGGAAGAGGTAAAACAAGGACCCCCGACTGAATATTGAATCGCAACGCGGACTGTTCGCGTCGTCTCGCGACCGTCTGATGGCTTGGCGGTTGAATTGCGGAGGCAGAAGACTGATAGGAAATTCGTGAGGGCTTTTAGGAGAGCATACTTGAAAGTGTTCTTTGGTGCGTCAGGGAATTCGATGAAGAAACACTTGAGAACAGGTGTCGCTAAAATGCGATGCGAGTGGTGATTTAATTTGGGTCGGGCTGGTCTTCTCTTTGGATGGCATTGGAAACTGTGACGAGTTTTCTCTGCCAGTTTCGTTGCTATTAAACGGTTATAGTTGTAACTTATTGTTCAGAGACTTTAAGGTAAAATGCAGGAATTTTAGGTACAGACGGGTAGAGGAATTGTGCGTTCGGAAAATAATGTGTACCTATTGATTCCCAATTTTGAGTACCGATACAAGGCTACGATTTATAGTAAACCGTGAATTCGTTCATAATGGACTCGACTTACAATCGATCTCAATTGTACACCTCGCAAGGACCAACGTGTTCTACATCGAGCGTAATGTGGAGCACCGTACAGTGGCGCCATCGTTCAAACAAGAACTCGCTTTCACCCTCGGTTACAAAAAGGAGGAATGACACGAGCAGCGATATTCTATTACCACTCCGTCCACGGTGACCGAAAGAAACCGGCGCAAGCCATCTGAATATCCAGCACTAAACCTCTCGAAATACTATGTCTCTCAACTAAAACTATAATACGTAAAACCGCACTCGCATGAACATCCACCCTTGCAAACTTCGATCCGCAAAGAACAGAATTTTCTGATCACCGCCTGAACATTTTTCCACGCCTTCCCCGCAGCTCCGCTTCTATCCCCACACGCGCCACCTTTTCCTTCTTTTTCATCCACTGTCAAAGAAATTTCACTCACCCCCAAACACCTTTGAACTTGTTCCCCTCCCAGCCTTCGTCCGTCAGTGGTCGCAACAATGATCCGAACGTACAGTGCCGAAGACCGCGAGAATGGAACGTCGCGAGCCGAGCAGCAGAAATTCGGGAACGGACGCGAGCGGATCGCAAGCGTGTCGGTTGCGGCAGGTAGCATCTGGGCACTGAAACCGCGGCGGATCGGGCGCTCGAAGGTAGGACGAGAGTTGCACGGGCAAAGGAAAGAAGGCGAGCAGGAACGAAGGCGAGCGAGAGAGAGTCCTTTATGGTGGATACACGAGGCTGGCATCGACTTCTCCACTGCTTCTTCTTTCGGCCAGGATATATACAAGCTGGAATGTTAATGAATCGTCGCATCGAAACGGCGAACGAACGACCGTATTATTCGCCTCTGACCAGATCCGACCAGATAAATCTGTCGCGGAGTAAGATGGCAGAAGGCGATCGACGGTTTTGCTGGTCGAAACACCGGCCACCGTGAAACGCATGTATGTATTTCGGTCGCTGGATCATCTATGAACTGATCGCGCGAATCGTGTCGATCGATGGGGATGACACGACGGAGGAGATCGTTAACGGAATTCGTGGATGCGAGGGAAATCGGTATTTGATTCGGTAGTCGTCCCTGTGGACAAAATCTGTCGGCGAAGATTCGACTTATCGATAGCACGCCGGCTGAATATTTCTTTGGGCAAGCTCGAAACGAAAGATTTCCACTCGATATTCTGACAACGGTGGATCGAAGATTGATCGGCATTCTGATTTCTTCGAAGCAGAACGTTTTTCCCTGCCGTTGTTGCGCATCGAGATATGAATTAATGTATAATACTGTTTTTAATGTGCCATGGTTTCTTGCAGATCGTTAAAATAAAATATGTCTCTGTTGAGAGATCCTGTACTTAACAATTTGTCCATGCGGACGTGAAAGCCATGTTTTCTATGCATCGTACAATCACTAAAGCCCTGTACGAACACGAGTAAATGTTCTGTCATGTAAGATTACTGATCCATCCCCCAGTTTGGACATCGTTGAAATTGGGTAACGTTCGGTAAGCATGTCTGGTCTCTCTTAACAAGGTGGGAGAAACCTGTTCTCACTGTTAAGCACCTCCGATAAGACAGACTGGGGCACTTGAGTTAAAATTGGGAGGAACTTTGAGTGGATTGCTTTAAGGACAGTGACAGATATGTAACCTGGAGAAAGAAAGTTATGACGTAAAGGATATTACAACATTTTGAATGCGAAGGGTCTCAGGTAGATCGTAAACATTTGATAAGAGGATAAATAAATGCATATAAAAAGCGGAGGAAAGAAATAAAATATATGAACTTTTGTTTATAATAATGTAAGAGACTATAATATCATTGACAGTATATATTTGATACTATAGCTAAATTAGAGGAGATCGTTGCAATACTCATTACGCGCAAAACGATCTTCTTAAGACCCCCGTCACTTCGCAATAAATAATTTCGTCACTGATTACTCGTTCGTACATTTGCTCGATATGTCCGATAAGGAACAATGTCCACAACGAGTACATACCTACTAATATCGAAGCATTCGGTACGAATCGAGTAACTCGGTGTCTCGCGAGCAAGACATTTACATGCCAGCCCCGAACCAGTTGGAACGAGTCGCTTCACACATGAGGACATGCGTTTCGATTCTCCTGCTTGCCGTTCGGATGACGGACGTACGCGTTCAAGCAACTTTTCTTCCTCTACTCTGCTCCAGTGAGCATTAATTATGCACCGAAGGAACGGGACGATGGAGAAGAGGGACGAGGCAGAGAATATGGAAATGAAGGTTTGAGAAGAAGTCGGAGAAGTAAGAATATCTTTGTGCTCGACGCATTTAGTGCACTAAGATATTTGGAATAACTCGGATGTTCGATTGTGGATCAATAACGATATTATTATTATCATTATTACTGTACAGTCTGGAAATGTGCATGAAATTAAGCTGATTAAAAAACGAAGCTAATATATTATTATTACTTCAGAGTTAACTGTTTTAAAAAATTGTAATATTTTAATACCATGACTGTACCTCCTTTTAATGTTGGTACAGTAATTAATAGAAGTAATAACTATGCAACAAATGTGAGCACTGTCCAATTCGAGTAGGAGAAATTCATGCTAAAATGGCACGATATTACTGGAGCGGCTAATTAGGGATATCATAGATACCCGTGCTATTGACATTAAGCATGGTTGTAGACGGGGGTAGCCGGGGTCGTTACATCTATCTTGTTCGCTTGCGATTAGTTTAACTTGTAGCTGGCCACGAGTATCCAGCCGCTACAAGTGTTCGCGTTACACCAGCATTAAGTACACGCGTTACTCTGCTTTCCCTAATGGAACAAATCGACGATCTACTGCGGCTCGCAGGGAAATTAGAAAGTCGTGGTCGGCCTAATTATGTAATTGAAAGCCTGTATCACTTGACGGTGCTGTACCTTTCCCGCGAGCAAGCGCGACTTTCCACTCTATCATCTGCTGTACAAATAATGGACCCTTCTGATTTTACAATCGTCGAGTTTGTTATGATAAACATGAGGCAGTGATCTATAAATTTTGTAAACAGAAAATTCTTGAGAGTCGTAGTTGTACTGCGGAATAGTAAATATATTTGACCCCCGGAACAGTCGCGCATAGCGTTGGGATTAGAACGATTATGCTTAAAAGAGACATTTATTTAAATAAATTTGCAGACGTAATCCTCGAAATGGCGCACAAAACATAAGCAAACCGGTGTCTCGTCCGCTCCCAATGAATCAACATAATCGTAGCTGCTATCAGAGAAACATCCACCAATACATATTAATTCAATCCGTGCCGCAAAAATACACGAATGCAATCATCCCCGGCCGCGCAGCGAGCCAGAACGCTCCGCAGCATCCTCCCGCCGAACTCTCAACGATCAATCACCATAAGTACCATTAACCACGAGCAATGCGTCCAATAATGGCTCGAAGAACGATCGAAAACAATCGAAGACGAGGGAGAAAGGATCCCTCATCGGTTTCGATCGAGGCGCACGTACCACGCTGGCTGGTACACGTGTAACGCATGATCGCGAAACGAGCAACGAGGGAATGCGAGAGATGCGAGTCGCGGTCGGTTTTGCAGCGACGATTCCACGTCGCCGCGGCCGTGCTTGTCGTCGTTGGCATCGTCGCGGGCAGAACACGCGGCCACGGGGAATGTTATCGCGCCTGTATCGTCCGCCAGTTTTCATTGCCATTCGTGCCTCGAACGGGCTGCTGCACTGAAAAACACGATTTGATTTATTGCCAGCCGCGTAGCCAACGTCTCGCGACACTGCCCATTCTTCGCGTTTCGAACGCAAAATACGCTGCCACGAGATTTAGGATGCGATTCGTCGTACGCCACTATGCCCGCGAGTTTTGCGCGATGCGATCGTTCGAGCCCCCGGCTGTTGCAGGATTAAATTTCTTGCATTAAAATGGCCGGCGTATGCGGTACATTCTTGTTATTGCGGTCCTGATACCGCGGAATTTATTAATTTCGTTGCGATATAGTCGGTTTTGAGTGGGATCGAAGGGAGTGGCATTTTGGGGGTGGGAGAGAGAGATCGTGTTATGTTTCTTTGTTTGGAATTGTTTTAGGAACATCACGAAAATAGCAGGGTATTATTGAGACGTGGAATTACTAAGTTCGATGAATTCAGAGCACGAAGGAAATTGACTTTGGGTTATTGCAAAGAAATGTGTACAATGCAGTCCTCGAAATCAATTGAACTAAAAATGAAGAAGTGGAGTAAGTTGAAAGAAATTAATATTGTGAGTGAAGAGTCTTGTTTTAGTTGGTGAAATCGGACGCAGAAACAATTGACACCACTTTGATGCAGGTTACCACTGCTAAACAAAAAATACTGTAAATTATCGGTCACTCGAAAAGCGTTTAACCATATTTGCGACAACGTATTACGATCAAAAAAATTGGACAGAACCGCCTCGCGGCATCGTTTGCCTATTATTACGCGAAATCTTCGATCGAAGGTCCACAAAGATGATCGATAAAGGTAGGCCAGGTGGTCGCTTGGCCAGCTGATTGATCGCTGTTGAGGGAAGTTTAGCGCGTCCGAAGTGCGGATAATTCTAGCTCGGTTCCTGTCCTTGTTATTCGGGGGAACGATCTGATACCAATTCCAGACCGAACGGGCTGTATCCACGGATTTATCGATCGACCTTAAACACAACGAAATTTTTGCAGAATCGAAGAATTTCGATATCGGTCGATGCTTCGTCGAACTATTCCTTTGTGGAGCAGGTTGCAACTGCCTCTTTCCCCGTCCCTCATATAATTCCCTCCGCCTATCTACACCCGACATCTTACATAAGAATATAAATATAGACCCACGCCGAACCGTTTGAAACGCTTCGAGCGGTTAAACGATCAATTTCCTGGCGAACGTGAATGGAATCGAACAGACTTCTTCGGTGCATCCTAACGGAAAGGCAAGAAACCGGTCGGATCATTAAGGATTATTCGATTCAAGATGATATTATCAAGAACCAAAATGCAGCTAAAAACAGTTAATTGATTGCCCGGGACATATGTGAGTACAAATGGGGTTGGCTGTTAAAAAGGCTGAAAAGATTGCAAGCCTGGTTATCATTTGGAACGATTGTATTGGCTAACGAACTTTCTGCTAATCCCATCGGTGTTCCTATTTCAAAATGTACTTACTGGATAGGCAAATGGTAGATTCAGTTTCACCCTACGAAACACTGCCTCGTCATGGCTAACGCATCAATATAAAATCACGCCTATACGCTGTTGTTATAATATCGATAATTTTCCAATGATCACTTCTATGACCATAAATTTCTCTGGAAAGTTTCTTTTTCGGAAGCAAATTCATATTTTGCCTATACAAACCATTCGTGCCTTGTCCAATTAAAAATGCCCAAAGCTCGAATCATTCGATTAAGTCCTCTGTTTGATGCTTCTTTTTTAACCAGGGGTAGTCGGGGGTTAGGGCGGCAGCCCCGCTAACTCTTACATTTGTCACTTTGTTAATCCCTATTAGATCAAGCCGGATTTGAAACCCAGTCTGGCCCCCCGGGTACGTGCTCTTGCGTGGCGAAGAGTAAGCTCGTTTGAAAAGTGAGCACGCCCCGCGGTGTCGTGTCGAACACTCTCCGGAAGAGAGAAGGAGCGAAAAAGAATCGACACCCTCGGGCCCCGCTTTGCATCGAAAACTACTAGAGATCCATCGACCTTTTGTGTCGCCTCGCTGTTCCGGCTAACGTGCGCGACGAGTCGTGTGTGATCGCCAGAAAAAGCTCGTCGAGAGACGATCGAGTGGATCGTGATTAATCTTATAAACAATTTGAAGAGAATCGATGAGGTGGTGGAGGGGTGAATTCTTTTGCAGAAGACGCTACTGGTTTTGAAATGTACAATATTGAAGGACCACTGAGGGCTATAGCGAAGATGCTGATCCTTGTAACATATCTATATAGACGTTATGCTTTGTCATTTTTATTATTAGTGTAAGAAAAATTTATTTACTTCAATATTGTCATTTACTGTTTAAATACATAGGAGACTAAATATGATACTTTATTCGTATTACGTTACATCGGTACAATAATATTAAAATCCAAATAAAAACAGGTTTCCATGCACCACGGATCAAGAACCTAATATTTCAAAAGAATATCGCATATCGTCTGGTGATTCTAATGCCATCGTATCGCCAAGGAATCGGTGTGGTAAAAGGGCCACCGATCTCGAGTGGCAGAGGAATCCTACATCAAAGTGCACATCCATCGACGCAACCGGGATCGTGTCCTTCGGCTTGTCCGTGCGAAATGGACAAGCTGCAGGCGGACCAGCGACACGTCCTAATACCCATCGTGAGTTACTAATCCTTTAAACGGATTACCAATTAAACGTGTCGCCTGTTTCGTAGGCTGGGTGACGCGCCACGCACGCAGACGGGGCGAAGGGGGTAAGCGAAATCGGGGATCGAGCTAAGTTTGGCCTCCAAGGGGGATAGTTTTCTGGTGGCGTGGAGGAACAAAGTTGTCGGCGCCAGCGCGAAATCTCTCGCCCTGTGTAACGGGTGTAACGTTTCAAATCTCAACAGGCTTGGCCCGCTTAGGTGCATCCATAGAGCGCAGCTGCCAAGTGGCGCGCATACTTGCTGTCACATCGCGAAACTCGACACGGCCCACCCTATCCTCCGCCACGTCCCGTTGCATAGGTCTTGCGTTTCTTCGACGTTTTTGCGGCCTCGGGAGCGGCGTTTCGCGTTAACGAGATAGCGGCGACGGTGACAGTTCCTGCGCCCGCGAGGTCAGAACGGGGCGGAGTAAATGGACATGTCGGTGGATTTCTGGTGACATCGGTCCATCTGCCACGATCATGGTGCGACGTGTGTGCAGCTAGGCGCAAAGTGTCTATTTGGGATTCAGAGGTTGCTAGAGGGCCGGGGGGACTGGGAATAGGGCGAATAGCTTGATTGAAATGCGCTGCAATTATTCATAGGTTAGGTGTAAGCAATTGTATATATTCAAGAATGATTTATAAGAAGGAGTCGAGGTTGAGAGGCCGTTAATTTTCCAATTGCATATTTTATGCGAAGCGGACTGAGGCGTCGCGAAGAAAATGCAAAGTGTGACGCTGACGCCAAGCACTGATCCAATTCTTTAACTGTGATCACATTTGTAAATTAATTCTCAACGACACGCGGTAGAATCATCTCTACCATCCTGCGAGAGAAGGCAATCGATCGCGATCTCTCAACTTCCATTTCGCGATCGGGCACATTTCTATACCTGTATAAATGTTCGTACACCGTGAACCGCCCTCGCCCCCGGGCGAACCTCGTCCCCGTCAGCGAATCGCAAAATACCGTCACGCGGTCGATTCTGTGAGATCGCCGGATTACGTGGAACGCAGGGTGGTGGTCGTTGGCAAATTGGATCGGCGATGTAACGCGCTAACGTGAGTTTCTTTCCAAAATGACGTGGACGTGAAAACACATGCAGGCCGCTCACGCTAAGAGCTTTATGCGAGAACATCCGATCGGGGTCGGCCTTTTGCGTTCCTCCCGAGAGCCAGAATGAATTCACCGCGGAAAATATGTCAATCACTTGGCGCGACCCTAACGCGTGCATGCTCTGATTGACATCGTTTCGCATCTGTTGCCGAATGTATACGGCCTGGCTTTGTTAACGAGATACAGCTCAACGCTTTCTCACTATCTCTCCTTCTCCCTCTCTGTTTGACGTTTGCTCTATCTGTTTCACCCTGCCATCGTCGTCTCGTCGCTGCATTGCATCGCATATAATACCGTTGACAAGATTATTCGAGTCGCTACTAGAACCGCAACAGAGCAGTTCGGTTATTGTCAAGCTTGTCTCGTGAAGCTGCTCGACTCAACACCACCGAAATGGAGATGGCATACAAAGACGAGCGCACGGTTTACTGCCGCGAACGACGAGCAGGGTTGAATGCAAAGCGATCGTAAAGGACTGCAAGGGGTGAATCGACACGCGACACCGGAGGAAAATTAAGTGCACGGAAAAGTATATGGTTGTGAATGGGGGATCGTTTAGCGAGGTGTATAATTTGATTTCAGTAACTCCGTTGCTAGCGGTATACCTTTCTATAATTTGTTGAAAACCTTCCGCACGATTTATTGAGCTTCACTGATCTATGAATTTATTTAAAATATCTTATTCCTATTTCACAAGACCATACTACAGACTAAGGGCATCCAACCAAAAATACAATTTAAAGAAGAAATATTCTTGAATCGCCAACGAGATATCCGACACGAAACATGATTTCACACGGAGGAACTAGATACAAGCTGTACACTGTCTCGAATAACCTCAGGACCCCTGTCGAAAGAATCTTATCATCCCGTTACCTGTACAACGATTGATTCTTCCCAAGGTACAAACAGTTTCCGGTCGTGCTCATCGCATGTTCGGTGGATGTAGACGTCAGGCGAGGGAGGACGAAGGAGGCGAAGAGATCGACGCGTGGGCCACGCTGGAAAGTCACGTTGAATGACGAGCAATACGCTCCTTATCGTCTTCGTGCGGGCTTTTTCTCCGCGAACAATGCGCCACGGTAATCGTGGTGAGTCATTGCGTGTCAGCGATCAATCACCTAACGCTGATCGGTCCCGGGACCGCCGCTACAAAACCGCACACGTGTACGACGCACGCGGCCACGTGTTTTGTATATCGGCATTTATTCCATGAATTTATCGCGCGCTCATTCGTCCCGGGAATCGACGTGACTCGCAACACACCGAGCCCGACTGCATTGCATCCGACCGGTTAAGCTCCATTCTGGCCTCTGCGATCAACGAGCAAAATACATATTGTGCCGAACTTAATGGAAAGGTTCATTTGTCGCGCCCTTGGCGTTGAAATTTTACTTCGATCGTGGTATCCTCCTTATCGTGAAAATATCAAATTTGCACAGAAATGCCTGAACAATGATTATCGCGTACTAAGTAGTCGTGAAGGGTACCCGCACCTTCTAATAAAACTATCATCGCCCATCGATGTATGTACCTGCACCGATACGTTCCGCGGAAATCGTACAACCGTTATAAAAAATTAATAGTCCCATCGTGTCGAACCAGAAACGCTGTCAAAATTTTCTCCCGTCGTTGATTCCCGATAACAATACCGGCCGAAGAAAACAGTAGCTTCGTCACGGTGCATTCTCGGCACGTTATCCTCGTACAAAGTCCACACCTTCCAGTTTAGTAGTAGATAGCCGTTCGAAAGACGTTCCTCTCGCGTATACGTCCTCGTCAGCGGACGTCTGCGTGGAATCGCTGGATGATAGATGATGGGTTCACCGATATTATCTCAGGTGACGAAGTCACGCATGCACGGGCTCGCGCAGTCACGCGTGCCGGTGTCGTAACGAGGCAGGGCTCGGTGTGTAGGTGGGCCTAGGGAACGAGGAGGTTAGTTATCTCGAGGCCCGCACCTCTGCTTCATCGGGCGGAGGTGAGACGCGAGAGCAGCCCTGAAAGAAGCGCTTAACGAACTGACGACGACATTATTGTTGTTGCTCGGTGCCGGACGCATTCGGCCGGCTACCCGTTCCTTTTATCGGATGAGGCCAGGAGGCACAGACCCTGTCCGATGTCCCAGCGATTTTCTCTGTCCCTTCGTTCGCCTGAACGGGAAGAAAGGGGTGCAAGAGGAGAAACGGCCAAAGAATACAGATGGGGTGAGAGAAAAAGAGCAGGGTCGGTGGAGGGGCCACGATTTCGCTCTAATGCCGACGAGAGGGTTTTAATTAACTCGCGTTCCTATCTCACCCCGGCTTTCATCCTGGTATTTACGTGTGTCAGCGGCTTTCGTCCCAGCCGCCCCGATATGTTGAAGGAAAAGCGAAATTTTGACGATGACACTGGGGATAGGCGCGAACGACGCCGAGCGACTTCGTTGATGAAACGTCGCGTCGTTTAGGGCTGAAGTTTTATTATCGTTGCGAGGTTTTCGGCGATTAACCGGTACGAAGATGCTTATGGTTCCTGGCGAGGCGTGAGTTTTAATTTTAGGCTGGGTCGGTAATGGGTGTTGGCCTACGTGATGCTCGCGGTTGACTGGCAGGGGTAATAATTAGTGTGCGTTTCGATTTCGAACTTTTTATGAGTACGAGTTCGGAGCAAATTGCGTTGCCACGCAGGTGCGAATGGTGTGTAAATATGCATACCTTTCGCTGAGAAATAAAATAAGAAGAGTAAAAGAAAGTCGCGTCAACAGAATAATGAATGAAAGACGGTCTGGAATTATTCATTGTACTGCTCCCCGACCGAATCAGCATGTCTCTCCACAGTGTCTATCAGAACCTTGTATCAGGCATAATCGGCTAGAGTGTACATATCGTAGCCAAGCAAACGCAGGCAAGGGTATCGCGGTCGTGCTGAGACCATCTTCCTCCCGGATTCATTAAAGACTTTTATCGGGAGAACACAGCGCCGCCTATGTACCAATTCACTTAACGTAACCAATCTAAAAATGCTCATCAGCAATTTAAAGCGTCGGGGGCTCCTCGAAGGACAGCGGCGAGGGCTTGAGGGGGAAGCGGAACGACGAGGAGAGTCTTCCACGCGGGCTCCGGGGAAACAGACAATGAGAAAAGGATCGACTGCGAGGTTCGCAAAAAGACACGACACGACAGGGTGGGTCGAAGAAGGAGATAAGAATGCAGAAGAGGGTATAGAAGAAAAAAAAAACGAAGAGAACTAGAGAGTAGAGGAGGGACATTGATGGTGAACCGCTTCCACCGCGACGCGGACAGGAAAAAGAGGGGAAAAAGTATGAGGCAAGAGAGGGAGAGGAGGTGGAAGAAGCGGAAAGCTTGAAGGAGAGGAAAAAGAGACAGATCCATTTGCAAAATGCTCATCGACCGGTGTCGGCCCTTTTCTCGACGCTATATTTCCCTCTGCACCCCCCCCCCCACCTCCCTCCCACGGAGCCACGAGCACGAAATCATGTGGGGGATTTTTCGAGAACGCGTTGGGAAGGATTACTCTGATTCGTTTTGGCTTGCAGATTTTGCCTTTTCCGACCGTCCCTTCCCTATAGACGTCCTGGCCCTCCGATTTGCACGCGTGGAGCGGAAACAGGAGTAGGAATGAAAACCAGTGGGCGAACAATATGGCTGGGACAAGCTTCGAACAAATGCGTGTGGATCGAAATTGCGTTGTATGTATCTTCTGGGAAAATTATTATTACGTATACGGAATCGGAATACAGAAGAACGATACACAATTTTTATTTCTATTTACGTACCATGGAAAATCGAATCGGTCTCGTATAAATACCCTGTTTTAGGCAAATTTAAATCGTGTGGAATATTTAACTGCAGAAATGATACTTTGCGAATTTATTTAATTATATTATTTATTATATATCGTATATACAAAATTAACAATTCACTAGTCATTCTTATCCCACTCTATGATTAACAATTAAACTTTCGATAGCCTTAGAATGTATTGTACATCCATGCATATGTATACATATATCGTCCAGCATTTCCAATATCAGTTACAATATTCCCACAAGAAAATTTCACTTCACTTTCGTTCAACAACCAATCCACACGAGACTTACCGCTATCTGGACGGTTCAATCGGCGATCATATCGTGCGTACGACTTTATCCAATAATCGCCAGGGGATGAAGCCGTAGAGAGGATTTCTGCATCCCAAATCAAGACGTAATGCGATCCGTCACGATGGAGCCAACAGATAAAAGCGTTTTCGCGGCCACGGTTATCGGCTGCTCGCCAAGCAAAGACTGGCCTGTAATGCGTCCGCGTGGCCGTAAATCATGGTGTTTGCATAAAATATTAATAAGTGACACGAGTCAATCCGGGATTAAGTAACGGTGAGAGGGTAGTACGTGGCGTGCCGGCCACCCCTCGATGCGAACGATCCTAGCGCCACTTTATCTATCTCTATTTTATTTTGTTTGTGTTGGCTTTTCCCACGAAGGGTCGCGCTGCCTCTTTCGCGACGTCGCTCTTCGACAAATAGTAATAATGCGAATTGACACGTGACGCCGTTGTCGCAACAGCGGCAAACACTCGGACGGGGTTGATGTTACTAGAAGGGGGTAGGGCGTCTCGAGAGAACGTCGTTTACAAACCAAATGCTCGAGCAGCCACGTATGTATATATGTAATTCCACGTAGCCCGTCATTTCGTCGTCGATCTGACCAATCCTTACAGTCCTCGATAAACAATCGAAAAGTCCTTGCAACGGGAGGTAGCTGTTTGGAATTCGTTCGTGCGTTCCTTGAAATCTTGCAAGCATTTCGCGCGTAACATGTGTATATCGCAAGAAACTTGTTTTACCGGCGGTTTAATTCTGCATAATTCAGAGGCAATATATAGACTTCTCTCTATTAGCCGGTAGATACTTATTAATTTGAAAGGAGAAGTTTATGGTCGTCCGATGTTAGTAACATGAAGGAAAAGAAAAACAGTACAGTTTCCTTTCCCATGGCAGAATGAAGAGACGTTATCTATGCTCGCCAAGTACCTATATAAATTGAACCTAAATTTATAACCAGTTTAAACCTATTAATTGTCCAGCGATTTCCAGACGTGGCGTGTATATCAGTACGATGCACAAGTCTCGAATTGCCAATTTACGAATCTCCACGGCAATCTCGTGCTTCAGGAAACCGACAAGACTCGCCTCATCAGGTCCACCATTAATGAAGAATCTACTTAAGCCACTAATTTATCCCGGCTCGGCGCGCATACAAAACAGCCTCCTCCTGGTTTAAACGAGCACCCTTTGCTGCTCGCTTTTCAATCGAACGATATTGCGGAGTACATATATCTGGAGCCGAGGAGGCAGCGCGTGGAACCTTCTTGAGCGGCGGTAATTAAGGAGCCGCCTAATTCACGTGGTGCCGGAACCGGTGAAGATTGCCGTCTCGATTGCCTCGCTTTCGCAGTGACGTGGTGCGACGCGACGCGACGTGACGTGTGTAGGGTAATTGCGAACGGCTGTATCAGTGACCTGCAAGCCCGCTCGACACGTGTCGGCTCGTGCGCGTTTCTCTTATCTCGCAACTGCTTTACGTTGAACTCGTTGTTTCCATTATACGTAATAATATATTCTTCTTATAAGTTCAGCCCGCCCTTTACCGCCGGCGGCCACGGGGACGAGCGAGACGGGTGAGACAAAAGGGGGCAGAAGAGGGAAAGGGACGGATAGAGATGAAGGTAGGATAGAGGGGAGACAAAGTGGCTGCTGCACACGCGTTTGTCAATGTTTGCCGGTGTCGACACCCACCTACTTATGCAAATCATTTAATTTAACCCCTCCATACCGCGGATCCCGAGAGAGATCGTATCTCGAAACCTATTCGTATTCATTGCCTGAGCGATGGGGAGAGCTGCGAGCCACGATCCGCAGAGCAGCCATACGATCGCGTTTCTCTTGTCCCGATGCTACCACCAACCACCTCTTACACATCGTGTAAACCTTACGGCCGCGCTAAGGTCTTTCGGTGGATTTAAATTATCCTCTGTCGTAATTCCCAGCGAGGAATATTCGTGATTCTAATTCGATGATATTACAAATCTAGTTGGAAGTTAGGCGGAACTTGTATTGGAGATTTCGAAATTATTGTTACCATTATTCGCGTGAATAAGAGAGGGAAAGGTAGATTGCATTGTCTTCGTCAGTTTCATTGTCAAATTCGTACGTTGTCCGAATTTAAAAATCACATCGACAGAGATCCAACTGAATGTACCAGGTCGGGTATCCCGCGATGAATTTTGTTTTCAGACGCATATTTTAAAATGTTACCTACACATGACAGTACACATCAGAGCTGTAAAATATAATGGAAAACAAAGCGTACAGGCTGCCGAGCACAATAAACGTTTTATACAGAGCTCTCGCATAAATGAATGATCATAAGGTAGATGTGAAGCGAAAAACTGTGCGATCCTTTAATGGAATTTATTGAGCGCGTCAGTCTGCATTAATGCACAGTGGAACGGACACGACGATTGCCAGCCCAGGACAATGCGATTTCAACCTCTGGACAGGGAAACGGTAGTCGGCGTTTAGGTTTGATGCTCGATGTCGACACCCACTGACGGTCGCGAAACGACACGTTTTAACGGTTTTCACGGCAAGTGGACAACCGGTGTCCAAAACGATTTCGATGATCGATCAAGATTGATATACCGTAGGATACACGTGGAATTTTACTAAAGCGAATTTCCACCAGCCGCATCAGATGAACGATTCCCTGATACGCGAATGAAAAATGAATTTGGCTGAACGGCGCATGTTTTTTCGCTATGGAAATTTTTGGGCTCGTTATCATTTAGTGTCAAGTTCCATTCGACGTTGAACAATTTGATTAATTCCATGAGCTATTATAATTACCATAAAAATCATCACAATTTTCTTAATGATACCAGAGTGAGCGGGGACATTACGAACTTAGCTCTGCACAGAATTAATGTTGGAACAATACACTTCGTACGTATCCTCCGACGGCGTCTAACAATTACCCGAGCCAACCAAAAACATCAACAAAGAACTACCATTTCTAAACAGCAACGAAACAACAGTACAGGCGCCCGATAACAGAACGCCCCGCACATAAAACGAAGCAACGGAACGAACGTACAATATCTAGCCGATACACAGGAACATATTGAACAAAACGCGTTCGGCCTGTGTACAATGCCCGACGACCGTCCGGGATTGCAGTTTCATTACAGCGTGGAAATCGGGAGTCAGCGATTACGATTTAGCCGTGGTGATCGTGTCGGCAGGCCGTTTTCGGTGCACGGCGGTCGTGAACATCGCGGAATGACGTATCGGTCGTGCGGTCGTTTTAACCGTTTTAACAGCCAGCGGAAAACGTGTGTCGGCAGCCACGCCAAAAGCCGTGTACACACGGGGTGGAGCGATGAGGCAGCGTAGAGTGAGCTCGAGAGATTCGCCGCTCGTCGCTGCAGCGTTACGATATCGATTCCAATTCACGCCCAGCGAATTGCTCGGGGGAGCAGAGCGGCGGGGACAACGGTGTGCTGAATTAGTAGCATTGTTAATGCAGTAATCGAGTGTTTCATCGTTCGATGATTCGCGCGGGGGTGGATGCACCGCCGACAACTGAGAGGAAGAGAGAGGGAGAGAGAGAGAGAGAAATAGGAATAGAGAGAGGTGGGGCTGATAAAACCCACGGGATGACGAGAGGTCGCAGGTGTGTGTATCCAGCATGTGATACAACGTGTTGTCATTCGGCCAAACGTGTATATTGATGCCGCGACGGCGAAATTTTTGTCGTCGCTCCGTGTGTATGTAATTGGTACGACACGATGGAAATTTCGCGCGGATGTTATTGTGAACGCGCGCACACACACAGAGTTATGCATGTACGCAGACGAGGTCGCGGAAGAACGACGCGTGAAACGGTGTAAAATGTTAATGCTCGGTGTTATTATTTAGCCTGGCACCAGTGAGGCAGAATTTCGCTGAGGGTAATCGTAATATAAATTCAACACGGAAGGCGAGAAACGCGGTTATTAAAATTTCATAGCGCTACCGCTTTAGAGCCTGTAAAAAATGGACGCGCTCGTCTCGCAGCTGGAGCGGTTCCGCCGCGGAATTGTTCGTCGCAGACCGATGATTTGTTTGAACGCTCGCGAGGTACAGAAAACGAGTCGCGGGAGAATGCTCGTCGTTCGCATTTATATTTGGTAACAGAGCGACGGTGAATATATTTCCTTTTGTAACATGCAACGAACTGTTTAAGCGTTTCTTTTCGAATTGGTTTCTCAGTAGTACCAGCGGACTTGATAATATATATTGAATACTACCGCTATACGGTAATATTAATATTTGATTTTCTGTTAGAAAGGAACAGATCGTATTCAACAGCTACCATATCGCGCAGCCTCAGAATAATCTGAAGCCGTTCGAATTCCTGCAATTTGCAAGGAGATAACAAAAATCAAAGTTAGCAAACCGAACAATGAGACGCAAAAAAAAACGCAAGCAAGCCGAAAGATCCTCGATCCACATTTCAACAGATTCCCACGTTCGACCACATTTCCGGGTCGCGGCGAACAGCGTCTCCAGCCATGAATTATTTTCATCGTTCCGTGTGAATAAAACGCACAAACAGCTGGTCTCGCGTATTCGTGTAGCCGACGTGTACTCGCCGTTTTTCGACGGGAGCGACGTTCATTCGTTTTTCCGAGGCAAATGAAAAAGCCTGGGCGATGCATGGCTGCGCGCTGCCTGGCACCGACCACCCGCCACCACCCTCCGACCCACCCCCGTTTGTCAAAACTCTTTATTGCCGTTCCACGGACGCTGTATTCAAAGCGAGGACTCGAATATACACCGCGGCCGGAAAAGTGCACCGCTTCAGTTTTATATATAACGCGGCTGGTTTCGGTTTTATTATTACCCCTCCCTGCCTGGCGTTTCGCCGTTGGAAAAATATGCGACGATGCGCCCGCCAACGCTGCTGCCTCGACCCTTCTCCTCGAACCGGACCGGCTTGCTCCTTTCTGATAAACCCCAATGAAAACCGTGGCGTCGCAAAATCGAATGAGAAAGAATACGTGCCCGTGGACAGCTGAGAGAGACGGGGGTAACGGTATTCAATGAATGTATTTAAAAGTCATTTTGAAGCTTCAATTTAGGAAAGAAGTTAAAATTATATCTTTCGTCATAAGCTTTTTAATTTGGAAATTTTATCGTCTCGCATACTTTGGAGAGGTCGATCGTTTTGCAATAAGATATACGTAAATTGATTACGCATACGTATCACTCTGAAGTAACGATCAACAAAAGATACAGGCGTGTCTAATAATGTGAAGTGTGCAATGGCATCGTGAAACGTTGCCGGTTGGGTTTCAATGATCCAATGCAAGAGTCGTGATGATTAGTAAATAGCATCCGAGTTCTTATCCCCGCTATTCATTAACGTCGACGCTGCTCTATGGTTGGACGAATGCGGTATTGCAGCCAGCGTGTATACGTGGGTAGCGGTAGCTCGCGACTTCATGAATAAAAGCGCGAGTAGACGGACAGGGCACAAGGCATTAGCGGAATAAAACGGCCGTAATACCAACGGTGTTGAACACGCTCGCCGGTTGTGCGGAATTTCGTTTCTACAGCGGTCGGTTAGGGGCCGTGGTAAATTTTCATTTTTTTCCTCTCCGTGAACACCCCCCATCGTAGCTACCGCAAAGCTGTTTTCCGCTGCGAATAACGCGCGTTCGTGACCCCGTGACAGCGAAGTGCCTTAAATAATTCGCGATATCCGTCGAGACGTAGCGGTCGAGTATAGTTGAGCAACGATTAAGTGATTTTTCCTTTTCCTTCGTTCTACTGTGGAACACTGGTAGCAGCCACTCGATTTAATTGGTCCGAAAAGAATTTTCTTGCCAGACTTTTACAAACTTAGTGTGGCATACATATTTTTACATACAGTACGTATAGAGAGATAAAATACAGGAATCGAAAATCACCCACAAGCTAAAAGTTAAATGCAGTAGAGTCTATTAGACTGAAAAATCAGAATTGTACAAGAACTTCGTACTTTTGAATTATTGTCAAGGAATATTAGTCCGATGGCAACAGCCAGTACAGCGATTCTTCTTCTGCAAGATAAATAACGATCCACCTGACCCTAATGTCTCCCATCTGCGATCCCAGATCCGAAACATCGACTATTGCCTTCCTAACAATTCCTCGGTCAGCAATCACGCGTCGCATAATACAGTGACAAAACGACGCGGGGAAAAGTTATAGGTAGACGCGTCACGCACGAAACCACATTGTTTCCGGCGACACGAGCTTCCGTGAGCGGGAGGCTAACAGTTAAGCCGGGGAGGACCGTTAAGTGCAGCACGACATAAATTAGCGTCCCGATAGAACGGCCGAGACACGGGAAAATATTATTGCAGCGCGTCAACGGAGGAGTTTCGCGCAAGCCCGGCCGGGGATAGTGGCACTCGATAATAAAATGGTCCCTTTGTCCTGGCCACTCGGACGGTCGTATAACTTCTGTGACGGACCGCTTCCACCCCTCTACATCGTCGTTTTTCATCCCTCCGTTCCAGCTCTTCCTTTCTTCGCTACGTGTGCGTACGCGTGTACATATTGAAAGGATTTCGGCAAGAAGCCTTCTTGCGTCGCGCCGTCGGGAGGAAAGGGGAACGACTGGATTGGAATGGGACCGAGCTGACGACGATGGAGTCACCAGCCGTGGCGTGCTCTGGGATATGCGGATGTGTGTTACGTCCACGGCGGTTCCAGCTCGAGTGTCAATATTGTCCGATCCGTCGTTCGCGAGACCCTTTTGTAAAAAAATGACGGCGAGATTGCCGCTCCAGTTGGGATACTATTTCTGGGGAGACGTTTGAAGGGTTATGAATTCATTTGAGCGATTGTGTGCGACGACCGGGTGGTGGATATTAATCGCGAGGGACTTGACATTTGTTTTACTTAAATTGTAGCTTCGCGTGTTATAGAATTTTTTGAGCTGTTCGGGACTGGATAAGATCGGTATTATTTTATTTACCTGCCTATTAGTTTCGAGGATATCAAACAAACAGGCACATACGACGAATTTAATTTCGTTATTACTCCAATTACTCTTTCAGAACTATCGTCATTTCGATAGAAATCGCCCAACCGATCGCAACCAAACGTTGGCAGAGAAGGTGACTCGAGGCGACGCGACGACGTAACTGAAAGTGGCCAGTGCCGAGGCAGAAACTGCGCTGACGATTCTCCGACATTGGGGTTCGGTGCACACAATGGGCATGAAATCCGAAAAAGGGGGAGACTGCAGATAATTGGCCAGTGCGTTTGCACAGCGTCAAATCGCGAGGTCAATCCTCTCGCACGGCAATCTCACCCTGCTGCCTGCTGGCATCCCTCCAGCCCCCTGCGAATCCACGGGGATGAAAATCGAGGTCGAACGGCGGGAAATATGGACGACTGCTTGCTCGTTCGCGAGCACCTCGCCGTCCCTATGCACGAGCGAACACGTGCTTTTGTGTGTAACCAGATCGACTGTTTTCGTCCTTTACTTTTTACTCTGCTTGTAACGAAGAACGGTCGGCGTTATTGTTAGGTTTTATTGAAAAACCGTGCCAGACCTTTCGCGATATCAATTCTACATACGGGATTGGAGTACCCGTTGCATGTTTTTGATTAATGGAACCAGGTACTATTCGTATTTCCCGAAACATGTTTCGTCGAATAATTATGCAGCGAGTCGGCTACGATTACGAGTGTACGCTCGACGGAAAATTATTTGGAAATTTCGGATCTCTGCGGTATACGTTATCGAGACGAGACAGGTGAACCAATGTCTGGGTTTCATAGCTGGCTGACAGAGAGCGGATCGCACGTAGTCCACGCATTATTTATGAGATTACCGGAGATTATGGGAAACGTGATTTTGATGCCGAGTGGCTCGCTCCCAAGAGCGATTATTATGCCGCGTATAATAATAATAATGCACGCGCGTACACGTCGTATTAATGGTCGAACGGTGTTACGTTCGACTTGGTCGAGTGAAAATCAAACCAGCCCGATGAATACCTTCGCCTCTACTATACAACTTTGTTGCTTTTATTCCTCGTTACGTAATCCATGTCGAGTTACTCTTCAACATCCTCCCAGAAAAATTCTCGAACAATTTTCATCATTCCTGCCCCCTCGATCGTACCTCGCATCCGAACGAACGAACAAACTAATAAAACGACCCGATCGACGTGGCCGAAAATTCGTTTCCCCTCGCAGACCCCATCGAAATAAATAATATTCGCATGCCGGGCCATGTACTAACCGTATACCAACAACGAAAGTATACGTGTCGGGCTTGTCTAAGCAAATATTAACAGAATCGTCGTATCCCCGCCGCGTCGATACGTCACCGTGCTCGCACATTCGTCACCTCTTCGGCATTACGGGCCTCAATTGCAATTCGACTCGACGTGACACACGTAGAGTCGTTCTCTCCTCTATCACGCGTGTCTATTATGCGTCCATAGAGTCGCGAGAAAGATACACACGGGGGCTCCGCTAATCTGGCATGCTCTTAGGGTGGATTCGTCGTGGTATTGCCACTCCGATAAATAAATCAACTCGTAAGCAGCCACCATTAGGGTCCTGCGGTGTGTACGCAACTCACGCCCCACGCACTCTTTCCTCCTTTCGCTTCCTCCCTTCTCGATTCACTGTTTTCTCTGTCCATTCCACTTCGCTTTCTCGTGTCCCCCGGAATCTTTGCTCTCGCCTGATTCGCACGAACCTAGCGCACTCCACGCTTTAACGACGTTGGTTTTATGCACGCATAAAAATCACCGGGGGAAAACGTATGCGAGCCGCGACTTTACTTACTCCACTAGCGACGCTTGATGCGTTTACGGGCGTAGTAGAGGCGTCGCTGGGCAATAGACGATGGTGCGTTCGGGGGGAGTAAACGTTAAGTGGCGTTAACGAGGCCGATGGTAAACGTCATTGCGGCGACTTGGAATGTACGGGGAAATAAATATTCGATTGTGGGAAATAAATGGGCAGTTCGAAGCACGTCTGAACTGTCCGTGCTGCTAAGATATCGGTATCTAGTTGACTGCTTTTCATGTTTCTTTTCGTGACTTGTGAAAGAAACATTTGGATCAACGTTCCAAACGGTTCGCCGGGAATAATTACATATTTTTCTACGGGGGATAATTTTCCAACGCTGAAATTGTATAAAAAGTATGGGATGCCGAAAATGGTTAAGCTACCATTCGTTTCCCAGCATTACAATAATAGAGGAATCAATAACAGAGTGGGGTAGAATTGCACCGTAAGAACCGGCGAAGAAGAATTACGAATGGAAACCAGGAGAAAAAGTAAAGAAGAGATTCGTAAGCAGAAGATTTGTTACACTGAGAGAAGTGAGATCCCGGGGCGGTTCAAGCAGAATAATCCCCGTCACTGTGCCGTCTCTAGCATCGTCGACAAGGGTGGAAAAAGTGGATAACCCTGCTTGGAAGCTGCTCGGCTAAGATGATGAATCTAGCGCGGAAGCACTTATGACGTACGACTCGGAAAAGCTTGGTAGGGTGACTCGTCGCACCCTGCAGCTTTGTTTTCCGCATCAGTGGCACCGCCCCTGGCCGGATTACTCGGGGTGATCAGCTATGAAATTAACTCGCTCACCGTTTCCCCTTCCACCGCCCCTCTATCTTCATCTCCCCTTCCGCTATCTCTCGGCGAATTTTACATTCTTCGGGCCGATTAATCGGATAGACCTGCTTGTGAATTGAGATCGCGCGATCCAATGAGACGCTGAAGGGTGCGGATAACCGGAGGATTTTTACGATCCGAGAGGAGACAATTCTTCTATGAAAGCGACTCTCCACCGACTTTGACATAGTTTTATTGTACTTCGATATACTAGTAGCTCCTTTTTCATCGGCTTAACCGATCGGATCATCCGGGGCAACGAGAATCCGAACAGTGACGGCCTGAACCGTGAAAGTCACGGGAATTTCAAATAATATGAAGCCCCGTATCAATCCGGTCCCATCTAGAAAATCATCCGACCGCGCGCAGACCAACAGATTCGCAAAGAAGGCCAGCACAATCGGATCCGCAGTATCCACACGGATTCCGTGTTCCATTATGGAGCGTCGTGTAGCAATCGCGTCCATCAGGATTCTTCTTCGTGGCGCCTCGTTACGCCCCGTTCGATCGATTCATCCGTGGAGTAGCGGCCGTGTATTGTGCACGTTTATTTAAGCAAACAAGCCGGGAAACATTCTCGGCGTCGAATTCCGTTGAATGGCCGCTTAATTTACCGGCCAGCACGTTCGCGCTTCGTACATACATATATGGGGAGAGAGATGGAAAGAGAAAGAGAGAGAGGGGACGAAGGAACGAAATAACGCTGTTAGAACGAAACGAAATAGAGGGTGAAAGAGCGTGAACGAATATACCCAGCCGATCCTTCGGGGATAGAAAAAGGTCCCGTCATCCTCGAGAAGAGGGCCTCCTCGATCATCCCGTACGTCGGCTGTATAAATATCTCCTTCCTGCCTATAAAAGATACCCGTAATTACGGCGCCTTCGGCCAGAAACACGTCCGACGCGTCTGTCGAGTCGATACGTCCCGTTGGACGTGGCTGTTGCTCCAATGAACGGGGTGCAGAGGGGTGGTGTATCCGACTGGCACATCAGGGGATGTTTCATCGGCAATCTTGCTCGAGAGCGTTTCAAGAGCTGCTGCGGTTGCGTCACGCGGGACGATCCGCGGATCAGAGTCCGTGGCACGTTCGCGGTGTAAAAAGGTACGAGGAAACGATGGAATAATGATCCATCGGTTGGACGGTTTGAAAGGGCGGCGTGACGTGTAGGAAATGTTTCGTCGCGTAAACGCGCGTGCACGTCCGTGGATTTGTCGTCGAGTCGAATGGCAGGATTAACGGTGTCACGTTGCTCGTCGCGAGAATCGCACCTCCATCCGGCACGGTTTTCGTATTTATGGCTGCCATTTCTGGCAAATGACCTGGCATTATCGACGGCCGGCCCGCTATAAGGGGGAGTCGTTTAACTGAAACCGCTCGACTCCATAAATATTGATTTCCCTATAAATTGTTGCGGCCGGAAGCAAGGGGGTTCGAGAACAGGTTCCGTGAATTGTCTGAGTTACTTTCTTGTCCCTTATAGCTTGCGGCATTTCGCCAAATAATTACACGGTTTTAGGGCAGGATATGTATACAATATACAGAGAAGGCTAACATTTTATTACGACTGTACGCTAAATAGCTCAAAGTCTGCATATTCTCAGTTACTTGTTTTTAGAAATCTATCGTGCTTCGTGGTAATGTAGATAACAAAAAATCTAATTTCGTTTCATCCTCTTGGAAAGAGAACACCATAAAGCGTGGTCTACAGACCTGTAAGTTATTGTAGAACACCTATACACCTCTCCACTATTCGATCTTCTGAAATATTTATACCGTAGAGGTGGAAACCAGATAGATTAGCCTGGCGGCTAATTGAACGACAAAATGGCACAATAGACGGCGGTTCGTGTTCCGTCACGTGTGAAAAGAGGCAGAACCTATATTTATTCAGATCGTCCCGCAAAATCGGTAGATCCGTGCAGCTGCCCCTCCCTGCCGCGTATTATGCGAACGCCATCTGCATCTTTTTCGTCCGGGAATGCATGAATGCGGAATTGAAAGTCGTAGGTACCTATGCGACACCGGCATCAAAAGTTTCACGATGGCATCTCAGGTGCGGAACACGCGACGAGAGTGTCGTTTCCTCGAGATCGTCGCGCAATTTGGGGAAGTTCTTTAAAATCTCTTCTTCACCCTCGCCTGACCCGGCCACCACGGAAAAGGCAATCGAGGCAACTTTCAAGCTAGATCCCTTGAAAAGCCAATTTTGCGGTCCCGCCAGCCTCGAAACTTTTCGATCCACTATTTTTTGAGGATCTCACAGGATCTTGGAAATTGATCCACGCTATCTAGAAAGTAACAAAGAGGAAGAGCTGCCCACTTTTCAGCTACCTCTAAAAGTTACCACATTCTTGTTCGCGATATGCGTGCCGTGAACGTTGGGTGTAATATTTTGGTATTGAACGTTAAGTTACTATCTGTGAATTCTAATCACGCAGTGAGTAATGCTATTGCAATAAAGTTTTCACCAGAACCGAATATCGATTCATCCGTATCATCCAGGCATTTTAACCTCCAATTAAAGCATTTCAGCTTTATTTCACGTATTTATGATACTCGGATACACCGCGATCTTTAAACGGTACGAAACGGTGGCAATCGTCCGGCGTAGGTCGAGCAACGCTCACGTGGGCGCACGAGCGTGCTTTTTGCCCCCGTGCCCCACGGCGCGAGTCTGCGAATGGCCGTTAAATCGGGAGAGGTTACTTACGACGCAGGTAAGTAGCGATGTAAGTGGTTGTAGACAACCGGGTCCCGGCGTCATAAGCAGCAGCCGCTGCCTAATGAAACTACAAATCTCTCCGCCCTTTAGGCACCACCTGTTCTTAGCGCAACCAACACATCCGCTGCCGCAACATCGCGCTTGCATGTGACACGCTGCTTATGAGCCTAGGGGATTATTTCTCGGCCCGTTTCGCGAGCTGACACGGCGCCGCGACGCCTTCAAGAACGGCCTTCTTCCCTCGGTCAATGCTGTAATCGCGCTACTTACGTCCCGTCTCTATGCGCGAAATTTGCACTGGGAATTTGTAAGGGAATTACGAGACACGTGGAGTGAGTGCGGTGGCTACAGGAACCTGTTTCGATGCGAAATTTTGACGGAGGGAACTGTGTGTATATAGTTATTTAGTAATTAATATTGAAGTCATTGTATTGGCCTCGCTTATGATAGAGTAACATAGGAAAGAATTCGTACACGTATCTACTCGTCAGTTTAATACTGTTGAAAGCAAAACATGGGAAGTCTGAAGGATTCATAAGAATTTTATAATTTCTTTGCCGTCGCTGTTTTACATAAATATTAAAATGCGTTCCAAAAGTATACCAGAATGAATACGTAGAATGAATAAAACGAGGAGGATATACGTACCACAATACCAACAACGTTCACTATTTAGCCGGTTACAACGCCGCGAAGAGACAAAGAGGTATCCATAAATCCCGTATGAAAACCGAAGACAACAATCAACCAGAATACGTATGTACACGTACACGCGGGGTTGCATCTGTTGTTGGTTCTCCGGGTGCATCGGGAGCACGTTTCCCAGCGACCTTTCGATTCTCACGCAATCGTTCTGCGTCGCTGCAACGCGTATCCCGGTGCATATCTCGTAAACAACCGGTTCCATGCGTCGGACAATAATAATTATTCGCGAATGATCGCGTAACCCTCCCACCCATCCGCTACCAACCCCATTTGTCGTTCTTTCTCTCGAACCGTCGCTCTAACTCGCTCTCCCCTTTCTCTATCTCTTTTCGTTGCTCGTTCGAAAGGGGTGTGCGTAGGCGTGCACACACGCCGTCGCACCGGTTAGCTGTTCGAGAGCGGTTTTACGTAGCCGCATTCCTCTCTATCAACGGCACCGCCGTTGTAAAACAATTATACGGTGTCGTCGGACCGCGCAATCGATATATCATCAATTCCATTGTCATTGCCGACCAATCCGGCGTGTCATGATTATTGTTTGCAGCCCGCGTGAACAATGAAAGCGCTCCACCCGCCTGCTACACCCCTGCAACCCCTGCGCCATCGATGCTAACGACGTTCTCCGTGGAAAACTGTGGGTGGGATTTTACTCGGGATAGATCAGCGGGCGGCCGGGGGGACGGGGGCTGATAAACTGCGTCCATTATCAGCCGACGATTTCGTACTTTTCACGAACACGCTCGTTTCGCGTTTGTTCTATCCCCCCTCTCACTCGTCCACGTTTCACTCGACGCTTCGTTTCTTTCTACGATCATTGAATGTGCACGGTTGTTTCATGGTTCTTCGTTAACCCCCTTCCAGCCGGTACATACACACATTCGTACAAACGCGTCGGATGTTCCGTTGCGCGTTTCTACCGGTCATGAATAAATGCAGCCAAGTGAGTAACTGCGTTTCCCGCATTAATATGGATGCACCGTCGCGAGTCACGAACGTACACGAAGTCGATCTCTCCTGGAAACTCGAAAACTTCGAACTGTCCGCCTGTTATCGCTAACCGTACTTCGGAAACTCGACGATAGAACTGTGCCTCGAGCGAGCGGATGGTTGGTCAACGCGGCGTGAATATAAATCAATAAAAACGATAGCAGAACGGAGCAAGCTTGTTTTTCATACTTCATCCGCGGAAAGACGACGATGAAGCCGGGCGAATGAATGCGACTGGTGGGCGTGGCAGGGCCGAGAAAAAGCCGATGGATCGTAACATGATTAATTGGATGAGTTCCGGGACGAGTGCGCCGCGAAGCGCGAGTTCTGTTTGCCTGGAGGGTAGTAAAAGTCTGTTTGCACCATTTCGAAATGGACGTTGGGAATGATTCCGTGGCTGCGTCAACCGGCTGGCTCTGCTTTTAAGACGCTTAATTCAATCGTCCTCCCTGGGCGACCTGTATCCCCAAACGGATGGTACGTGTCCTGAGCACACGTCGTAAAAATGCCGCCAGGAATGCCAGCGACAGTGGTCGTGAATGACTCATAATGCGCAATCGTGGCGCGGAAGTGACGGGCTGGAGAATAATATGTAATTTCTCGAAGTTACGACAGGGTCTATTGGTAGCGGACATTGAAATAACTGGGGCAGCTCTTTTTGAAGTAAAATGAAGTATTATTCTGTACTCGATGAAATGAACCCAATTTTTAAAACAATTATCTTAGCTCGGGCTTAAACCGATTTTCTACGAAATTTTGGACAAATTGAATCTTTATCATTCCCAGAAATATTTGTAAAGCTTCAAGCATCCGACAAAATCGCCGCTAATTTATCAAAAGTGAGACCACGATCCATTTCTGCTATTCGTTTGTTCAAGAACCGACGAGCGAAATTCAATTCTATGAATCCTCATGGATGTTTCAATCTCCACAGCTCTAACGTTGTTACGTGTCAGAGACGACTCATTGTTTTTGTTTTTGAAAGTAAAGTATGAGGCACAAACATGAGTAAGGGAACGGGCCGACCGTATGACCCAGCGACGAGTCATACCGCCTCTCCCCCGTCCAGGCCCAAGGACCTAAGGGTCACCCAGCCGACGCCACCGGAGCCCGCGAAAACAAGGGTTACATATATAAGAAAGGAACAAGCAAGGGTGGTCAGTTATTCTATTTACGAACTGCCACGCTGGTAGTTGCTTCTTACATTAGTCTGTAACATCTTCCTGTAAAGTGCAATTCGAGGATTGCACTCGTGCGTCGACTATAAGTGCTGTATAACCATATAAAATATCGTGTGTGGACATTAAAAAGGAGAGGAACACCAACATCAGTCTTTTCTTTCCAATTAATCGACCCACCACGTAACATAAATTGGTGGCAGCGGTGGTATACAGCAAAGGAATCCGAGGATTCTCCGACCACGAGACAGGAAGACACAGCAGATGAAAATTACATACCTCCTGTAAGTAATCATAAAATATTCAATATGTTTTCGTCTCACCGGGAACCGAAAACCGAAACGGACGTCTGTGAACGTTCTGAGGAACGGACTGAAGTCACCTCACAACGCCTTTTCATGGAACTCAAAGAGACGATGTCTCGGCTTCAATCATTGCAAACCGAGCTTGATGAATATAAAAAGGATCATCCACCGCGTAAAGCTAGTAATAATAGCGCGACAAGGAACGATACACCGAGGTGTAATGTTCCGTTCACGAGAGATTCGACGGATGACGAAGAATCAGAAGCCAGATCGGTAAATTCCTCGTACATAGCTAGAAGTGCGCGAACTACGAAGAATATACGCGAGCAACTTGATATTATAACTGAATTCAACGGTCGAAACATCGCTGTAGAGACTTTCATCCGGGAAATCGAAGGAGTGTATCGGATGATTTCACCGCCGGAAGAATTATTCACGCAAATCGTTATTGCGAAGAAGGTCGTCGGACCAGCACGACACGCAATAGACGGAATTACATATCGTAAACTACGCGATCTAACAAATGCTTTGCGACGCGCCTTCGGCCAGGTAAAAAGTTACGATCTCGCCTCACTCGAAAGGGCTCGTTTAGACCAGAACCGAAACACCGTTGCGTCGTACAACAAAGAATTCACGATAAGGCACACGGAAGCGAAACGCGCTGTAACGAATTCTCACCAGTACCTAGAGTCGCAAAAATCCGCGATATTGAAACACGAAGACGAGATTGCAAAGTCGCAATACATAAGAGGATTACAACCCGAACTTAGGAGTCAGGTTCGTGCATTTAGACCCAACACATTGGAAGATGCACAAAGCTACGCGGAAGAAATAGAAAACGAAGTCAGAACCGATTACGAGATACGACGAAGCTTGCCATACGTTCCGAATCGCGGTAATCAAACATATCGAGCGCCACGACAACAGGATTTTCGGCATCGCGGCTTCCACTCGAAAGGACGGCCGCGCCCAGAACACTCTATATATAAGACGACCGACGGAGATGAATTCGAATACGCAACGATAGAGTTAAGACTGCCGAATCGAATCGGAACCTTCGTGGTTGACACAGGATCCAGCGTTAATATAGTAAAGGCCGACGCAGCATTAGGCGGAGATAGCATAGTCAAACCAAATGTACTGACTGGAATCTCCAACATACCGGTAGAAACTACGAACGTGTTATTCCTACAAGGCCACGAATTCATAATTGTCCCGAACGAATTTCCATTAAAATCCGACGGTATAGTTGGCCTCGCGTTTTTAGGAAAAGAAGGCGCAAAGATAGACACCGCCCGAAAGGAAGTAATCTTTACAATTAGTAAAAAACACGAAGAAAAATCTCGTCCATCGTATTCTGCCGAGAGAGTGAAATTACTACGGGAAAACACGCGCCTATCTCACATTAATCCTCGCGACAGCGCGGAAATATGGGATATTATACAATCGTTCTACGATATATATCATCTACCAGGAGATCCTTTGCCTCGGACCGACTTAGTAGAACACACCATTAGCACTACAGACGAAAAACCTGTTCAAATAAGACAATTCCGATATCCAGAAGCGCACCGAATAGAAATAGAACAACAAACTCAGGAACTACTATCGAAGGAAATAATCAGACCCTCAACTTCGCCATTTAATTCTCCATTATGGATTGTGCCCAAGAAGACGGATGCATCCGGGAAAAAGAAATGGAGAGTAGTTGTAGATTTCCGCGCTCTGAATATAAAAACACCTCAGGACAATTACCCGATACCAAATATCGAAGAAATTCTCGATTCATTAGGAACAGCACGTTATTTCAGCGCCTTTGACCTAGCTAGCGGGTTTCACCAGATTCCAATGGCAGAAAAAGATAAGCCTAAGACAGCATTTTCAACACCTCGCGGTCACTTCGAATTTAATAGGATGCCGTTTGGGCTGAAGAACGCTCCCGCGACATTTCAACGCATGATGGATCATGCACTGCGTGACCTAATTGGCAACACCTGCCTTGTATATCTAGATGACATCGTTGTCTTCGGAAAAACTATTGAGGAACACAACGCAAATATTAAAAAACTATTCGAACGTTTGCGGCAGAAAAACTTGAAGCTGCAACCGGATAAATGCGAATATTTAAAACCCGAACTCGCGTACCTGGGGCATATAATAACACCAAATGGAATTAAGCCAAATACTGACAAGCTAACAGCAGTAAAAAACTTCCCCCCGCCAAGAGACGCTAAGCAAATAAAACAATTTCTAGGACTTGCCGGGTATTACCGCAAATTCATTAAAGATTTCAGCAAGAAAGCCAAACCCTTAAACAATTTATTAAAGGCTGATACATCCTTCGCATTCGGACCAGATGAAGAAAGAAGCTTTCAACAATTGAAGGACGATTTATGCAACGAGTGTTTGCTGCAATTCCCGGATCAAAATAAAATCTTTCACCTATCTACAGACGCTTCAAATATTGCTATTGGGAGTGTTTTGGAGCAGGAAGACGACAAGGGACAAAGAAGACCCGTCGCATTTGCGAGCCGAACATTGAATTCTGCAGAAACACACTACTCCACCACCGAAAAGGAACTACTAGCTATAGTTTGGAGCGTTAAGCATTTTCGCCCCTACGTGTACGGGAAACACTTCAAAATAATAACCGATCACCAACCTTTGAAATGGCTCCTCAACCTAAAGGACCCAAACTCACGACTAATGAGATGGCGCATCGCATTGGAAGAATACGATTACGAAATAATCTACAAAAAAGGAATAACGCACATGAATGCCGACGCTCTGAGCAGAAACCCAGTTCTTGTCGTCGAGACCCAACGTCCTGGCTGGCGGAAACATCTTATCTTCAAGGAAGAACCCTCGATGGACACAACGCCGATTCATTTTACGAAAGGACTCACGGATAGCCTCCATACGCTACAGGACGACAACAACAGAATAATCGCGTTATCAATTGAGCTAAGAATGTTCTCGGAGTCACGGCTCAAAAAGTACCTGCGCGAAATATTAACGGTCCTAATAGCTGAAGACAAACGCCGTATCAGTATTCCACTAGAACTGTTGAGACAGTTGTTCTTAGGAACGGTCAAGGAATTGAAAGCCGTTATTTGCGAAGTATTTAGTGACCCTTCGATTACGATAGAATTAATAACAACAACCGCGTTACAACCCGAAACTGAATCCGAGAAACGCGACATCATCGAAAGATACCACGACTCTCTTGATTACGGCCACCGCGGCATTAATCAAACTACGCATATTATTGCTCGGAAATACTATTGGTCCGGAATGTACGACGACATTCGCGAACATATAAAGAATTGCGAAAAATGTCAATCACAGAAAGTAGATCGCAATACCACTAGAGCCCCCATGAAAATTACCGACACACCAGACAAGGAAAAGGAGAAGAAGCATGCTTCGGAAGAGGACAAAGAGAGACCTTCCACATCGCATGCAAATGAAAACGAAGGGCATCGCACTTCTGAAAAGGATAAAGAGAAACATAGTTTATCAAGCCAAGATAGACATCGACATGGTAAAGACAAGGACAATCAGCGTCATGACAAATACAAATGGAAACATAAGGAAGATAGTGGTAGGAGGTACAAAGAAAAGAAAGAGACGAAGGTAAAAGAGGAGATAATGTATGAAAAACCTACTAAACATAGGGGAAGTGAAGAGTTTAAGTTCGTTGTTTGTCAAACCTTGAATAATGAGGTAAAAGAGGAGATCGAACCGGAGTATGATGACGACAGTGGTGAAAACCAATCATTGTATATTAAAGAAGATGAGGATGAAGAAGAACCAGTCAACGAAGAAGGTATTATAAATTCAACTGATGGAAGCGACACAAGACTTTCAGATCGGCAGAACACATCTACTAGAACTGAAGAGGAATCGGACGAAGATATAACAGTGAGCGCAAGATCTAAAGGAACCGCAAGTTTTAAAGGACCTCTAAAAGAGGATGAAGAGGACGAGGATGTTTCACTATTAGCACGCATAAAATCCACAAAGAATCATACAAAAATGAAGAAAAGGAAACGTAAACATAAAGATGACGAGAATGATGAAGAAATTGAACAGAAACCAAAGAAGAAAGGTGCAAGGAGATCGAAAGGAGAAAATTTAGGTCCAAGAAATAGGAAACAAGAAGAGGAACAAGAAGTTTGGAAATGGTGGGAAGAAGAGAAGAAAACTGATAGAACAAGATGGACATCTTCAGAATATACAGGACCAGCATTCGCACCTGCGTATGAGCCACTTCCTCCTGATACAGAAATTTATTATGATGGAAGGGAAACGATATTAAGTCAGGGTGCAGAAGAAGATTTACAACAAAACTCAAAAGGATAAATTTAGATGGGCAATAGACATGGCTCGAGGCAACTATGCATTTCTTTTAACCCCGTGGAAGATTATTACAAAAATAATAACTCCCACTAATTGTATTTAGAGAATTTTCGGTTAAAGTAATTGGGAGAAAAGTAATGGTATAATTTCCTATATTTGAAAGAATAAACGTGAGAATTTTGGGATAGCTTATATAGGATACTGCATCCAATTTCGGTAAAGATATTATATTTAGTGTGTAATTGATACATACTTGTAGTCTTCGATCGATCGTATAGCAATCAATGCATACAGACATGCAATTGATCTTTTAAATACTAGAAATGAAAATCGAACAGCTTGACAACGAAACAAATGAATGTAGTGCCAATAACTAAACGAAGCTCGTCGCATTTCTTGAATACTTGCAATTTGTATGAATTAATATATATGTCTGTTCATTTTTACTAACGCATGGTCATTGTATGATTTTGTACGCTAAACTGATACGTCCAAGAAAATTACTCAATTTCGGAGCCAGGACTATCACCCAAGGCTAGGCGTAAGAAGGTGAAAAGAAAACTAAAAACAAAACACCCAAGCTTTTCACTATCGGAGCAATCAGAAGATAATGTAACGCTCAGGGCCGAGCTTTTCCCGGGCGCCCCGGAAGTGTTACGTGTCAGAGACGACTCATTGTTTTTGTTTTTGAAAGTAAAGTATGAGGCACAAACATGAGTAAGGGAACGGGCCGACCGTATGACCCAGCGACGAGTCATACCGCCTCTCCCCCGTCCAGGCCCAAGGACCTAAGGGTCACCCAGCCGACGCCACCGGAGCCCGCGAAAACAAGGGTTACATATATAAGAAAGGAACAAGCAAGGGTGGTCAGTTATTCTATTTACGAACTGCCACGCTGGTAGTTGCTTCTTACATTAGTCTGTAACATCTTCCTGTAAAGTGCAATTCGAGGATTGCACTCGTGCGTCGACTATAAGTGCTGTATAACCATATAAAATATCGTGTGTGGACATTAAAAAGGAGAGGAACACCAACATCAGTCTTTTCTTTCCAATTAATCGACCCACCACGTAACAACGTCACGCAAGTTGAAATTCCCAAGTAATACCATCGCGCGGAACGCGATAACGAATAATGTAGAGCACAGAAGGAAGCCAGCAGGGGTGGCAAGTATTCCAACATCCGCAGACGCGATTTCTCCGCGAGAGCAACTGATGAGACTCCCTGTGCACGACGTTGAAAGCCATGGCTCTCTTTATCTCGTCGTCGTCGTCGGCGACGTCGCGCCGCGTCGGTAGCACCGGCGACGAGACGCGGGACATCAAATATTCAAGATTTCGCCGATGGCGTCAGCCACGCCTGTCACACCTAGCGTTACACAGGTTTCCATCCCCCTGGCTGCCAGCCATTTAGCTGATTTAGCGACTGCGAGAGTGGAACACCCTCCACTTTTCCGGCTCTCAACGTGTTCCGCGTGCCGTGACACGCGAATCGAATTTGTCAAAGATGCCGTCTCTACCTACTTATACTCCTGCCTTTCTTTCCTGCGCGTTTTTCTTCCTCCTTTCACGTCCACTCCACGGTTCGTTTCTGCTCGTTCTTTCCACGGTACTATATGCGAGCTTTCATCCGAAAGGATCCGAAGAATAAAGCAGCTGTCGGCGACGTACACTCGTCGGAACGGTGAACCATCGACTTCCACGAGATTCTGTTCACGGCGAGGTGAGCAACGACGAATGGCACGCAGGAGAAGCAGGAGAGGGAAGTTCATTAGCATCGGACACGTAAAGACACTTCCGAGAAAGAAGACACGCGTGTCTAGCTACCGGCCGAACTTGATAACCGTACATCAGCCGGACGTTTAACCTTATATCGTTTCCAATGTGCCGGTGTTCTGCTCGAAATGGTACCTCGTTGCCAAGATAGACAGCTGGGACGCGATATATTTCCTCGCAGTTTCTTAATTGACGTATTATTTCTCTGATCGGGAGGGAGTCGCGGTACGAGTCACCTTTGGGCGGTATTCGTGACAGACTATCGGCCACTATAAACGGAAAACCGATAGTGTCCCATAAAAGTGACAATGGTTATATTTATCCTGTATTGATATTGAAATAGAACAGGTATACGGTCATCAAATTATGGTGATGCGAGGGAAATTACATCTTCCCGTTTATAATGGGATAAACCGATTAACTAATCATAAAGACAGGAGATGGCTCCCGAATTGGAAACAGTAAAATTATTTCGTTCGGAATAGATATTCGGAATACCAAGGGATCGATCGATATTTGATCAACGCGTCAGGGGTATTTGCATTCACGGCGCGGAGGGATTTCTCTTCGCGGATATATTGTGCGGCCAGAATCGTCCAGTCACGATCCTTAACTGGAATAATTGGATAAGTGTAATCCGTGATAGCCATAAAATCACGGATACCAACCGAGGCCATTATATTCCGAAGCTAAACACACAGGATTGTCCGTGAACCAAAGTAGAGGAGGATCCGGTGGATCTTGTTGCCTGTTTCACGCGGCTCAATGGTCTTAATCGCGATCTCTACTTGCATATAGGCGCCATGGAACGCCGGCCTGATTCTTCGTTGGAACCTATCTCGCGAACAGCCCAACAGAAGAGATTAAGCGTTCGAGGATTTCTCGATCGGTGCACGATATAATCGGATCGCTTGCCCGGTGACTAGCGATCGAACCAGTATTAACCGTGAATCAGAAATAACTTTAACTGGAATATAATTAATTTTCTTAGCAACCCGAGGGAAGTGAATAACGTGAAACAAGTTTATCGAGCCTATCTAATCGAACTATCGCACTGATATTATTATTTCGTTACTCGACTGGTTCGCCTTTCTATTCTCGTAAATACAAAGAAAAATAATTCAAAACAATGTCGACATTTTTTACGCAACCGTTAAAAGCACGCAATATTATCACCGGTACCAATTTCACCGATGTTCGTTAATTTCCTCTATTGCACTGGAAAAATTCGCTCGTACGTTCCAATTTATTCCAGAATGCCCTTTTAGAAATCGACTGCGCGTTAATTCATTTCAATTCATCCCCTTGACACGTCGACGAACGTACGGCACCCCCGACCAGACTTTCCTAGCCGATCAACCTAGTGATATTTGTATGCACTTGCGCTCACGGGTGAAAACGAGTTCTAAACGATGGGTAATTTGAGAAGAGACTGATCCAACGAGCCCGCGCCACCCCCGTGAGCTGCCTTATAGCAGAAAGGAGTATTATACGCGGGACTCTCTGCGTACATAAAAGGGGCCGAGAGACCGGGCTACGTAAGTAATATAGGGGTGCCCGGGACCCTTTTGCACAAGGGTTGTATTCTAAGAGGGCATGAATTTGGTCGAGCCTGCCGTTCTCCCCTTCTTCAACCCCGTAGTGCCACTCTTCCACCGCTGGGCCGTTTTGCGTTGCATAAGTAACGCCGTGAACCCCTCGACCCACGACTGTAAACTATGCTTATTTGCCTCGACAGAGCGTGAGCCTCGGCCTGAAAATAGGCGGTCGACCATTTGTCGGACATGCGTCACTTGCTCCGCCGGCAGCTCCTGTTCAAGAATTTTTCGACGATGAGCTTCGAAGGATTTTAGTTTCTATCGGGCTGAACCGACGCGACAGGTGCAGCTGTGTGACGAGTGAAGTATGCTTCGCGCGACTGATTTAGAGTTATGCGAAAAGATGATGTTGGTGTCCTGAAATCACTTTTTAATTTATCCAGTTCGAAGGTAGAAGGAAATTATAAATCGAGATGCTCCAGATGGACTATATAGCTGTCGCAAAACTGAAAGCCTGAAAACAAGTCTCCCCCTTTTTTTTTATCCGATCAAGGAGAAATGAGCATCGTTAATTGGAGCACACCTGTTCGCGTGCGTCCCCGGTCGACGAACATTTTAAGTTCCGCGTCAAAGTCGACGGAAAGAGGAAAACGCAGAGGCGAAACTGGTTCGACCGTCGAACGAGAAAATACCAGCGGCTGCTTAATAAGAATCTGATGAGATTTCAGCGGTAATTCGATCTCGGCGATCGATCGTTGGTAATTAGACGTTTTTGGAATAAGTAATGCGATGCGATCGTATGTTCTGGCGCGCTTCGAGCTCGCGAGAACCAACCTTGAAGATGCTTTACGCCAGGCAGTGAACGCATACGACAACGAATAAACGCGGTATTAACACGAACCGCGGACAAGCGTGCCGACCTCGAAGTGAAAATTTTAATCCAGCCTGGGAGAAGGTATCCGGCAGCGTATGATAATTCCACGGGACGAAATATAAAACCAACTATCCAGCGAGAATACCAAATGAACCGACCCGACGTTACAGTAAACAGCCACGATTCATCGAACTGACACTATCAACGTCTAACGATATAAAATGAACTTTGCGAGCCATGCTTCGTAATTGCATCACGGGGAGGTACACAAAACTCCTACGATATATTAAGATCCTATTGAGAAAAAAAACAAGCGAACCAAATGAAAGAAAAATCAACGTTCCCTCGTGACTCAACATCTATTCGCCCCAAGATCGACGATCGTAGAAGTAGCTGGCTCGAATCCATGACAACCTTATTTCACGATCGCCCGTTACATTCACACCTTTCAATAATATCCGACAAGCCCCCTCAGGTAGAGGAAAGGTTAATTCCTTAGGCCGAATAGTCGTCTGAGAAAGCAAATAGTCGACAAGCTCGTCCAATTTCGTTCACCGTGGAGTCGGCTGTAAAGTAGAGGAATCATGAAACACGGGTGTTGGGGAAAAAAGGAGAACGCGAGTACGAATGAACGTAGGGGCGGGATGTGATGCGAGACGAAAGGTAGAGACGAGGTGAAAAGCGAGGATGGTAGCGTGTAAACATGTTTTTAACAGATCGATCCACGGGACCCAGCCCCGTGCAAGGGTACCTCTGACAGTCAGACAGTCTTTCAGGTTTCTGAGTGACAGTACGCCTTTTCCTTGACAAGCTAATACCAACCTACGTCCGCACGCACAATAAAAGCAGCGTAGAAAGAGAACACAGGAGTACGGGGCGAGGGGGTATCGCCTTTTAGGTTTCGCGAACCGACCTGCCTCCTCGTCTTTCTGGCAGAGACGTGTTAATCAAAATGTTAGACAAGCCACTTACACGGGCACCGTGACGTTCCCATTTAGCCCCGCAGGGCACGCCTGCTACGCGCACGAGGATTCCTTGAGTGACGGAAAGATAACGTCGCGGGCGCCTGCTAATTAGCAGTTATTACAATGCTCGCGCGCGATTCTCGTCTATTCCGCCGACTGAAACGATCCGGCTCGTGCGTCAGGATTTGAATAAATAACACGCGTTGAAAGTCTCCTCTTTTCGAAGTGAACTCGGGCAATTGATCGCCGGAACAGATACATACATACGTAGAGTCTGTTATTAGAATTTTTTATTTCTTCGTACTTGTTGTAACGCAATCTTCAAATTCGCACGAAATCACACGGAATCAGTTTTCTGTTAGACATCGTACCGTAGCCGGTACTAAATACATTCCTATCGTAACTCGATGAAAGCTACGTGCACTTCTGACGGAGCCGCTGTGCGCGCAATATCCCCGTTAGAAGACACCCCTCCCCCGTGAGCAAACAGCAGGAAGCATGGCTGGTAGCGAATAAATAAAATCGTACGCGCGACCAGGGGGAAATACAGCGCACAGGTGAACGATAAACAGTGGTTGAACGACGCTCCGTGGTACGGAACGAAGGGAGGTCGGCCAATAACTACATCGGGAGACACGCGGGACCAGCCGAGAAAAAGAAGGGAAGACAGAAAGCGCGCAAAGAGCGGAAACGGGCACGGGAAAAAGGGGGTGGAGAAGAAAGGAGAAGAAAAAAGAGTCGGACGATGAAGAGGTCGAGGCGAACGAGCGCCCCAAGGTATGCAGCCCAGCGAACTTCGACGCACGAATAGTAGCGGAACAAGTATCCAGGCTCTATCTGTTTCCCTCTTTCTCGCGGAGCGTCTCGATTTCGCTGTTGTTTGCCGAAGCGACAAAGTTGTTTCGGCCGTGGCAGACGGTGGGACGAGCACGACCGGGGCAACGAGTGTTTGTCAAATGTTTGAACAAAATGTTTGTCGTTTCCTGTGGGCACCGTCAGGCCAAATTAAATGCGATGCCCCGATTGCCAATATTCAGAATGTGTGTGCAACCGGCGTCGTTATTTGCGACGCCGGAGACAAAGTCAGGAGAGTGGTTGTGACAGCAGCCGCTGGATATAAATGGGACCCCGTAATGTCGCTCGAGTGTCGCGGCAAATGCGTATAACCGCGTTTCGAATATGTACGTAGGTACATATACGGGTCGCGAGAAGCAACCCCTTTGTGGGGCTTCCTTTGTTACCCGCAGATATCATTATTTTATCGTTATGTATGTTTCTTCCTTTTGTTTTGTTTTTTAAGGAAAGTTTCATACCATACGATGGGTACGAAATTAATTATTTTGGTATTGCCGTCGACAGATTAAATGGACGAAAAGATGTTGTGGGATTAGATAGCCTGACTCTTTCAGGAGGCGCGTGACCTTAATAAATTCGTGAATCACGTATCATATATATAATGACAGTGTCGCTGTTAACGAGACCTCCTTCAGCAACCTTCCACCTGCTGTCGGATGGATCTCCTAGTAAGCGTCGATAAGGACGTTACCAAACCTGGCGACAGAAGAAAAAATATTTCCTATAGCTTGCAAACTCCAAAACTAAAATTAGAAAGTCATCCCTCGGGCGAAGTCACCGTGACCACGCCGAAATCAATCACTCTGCCTGTCCTCGTAGTACAGTATATCGTCCGCGGTTTCAACCTGTTCCCGGTCAAATTCATCTCCTTCGAAGATCGGGACGTGGCTGCTGTCAGTGGATAATGAAGACGTTTCGACGAGATCAGCGTTATACATTTCGACCCTGCAACTCTCGCACCACCGCCCCTTGCTCCCCGCAATCAGGCGTATGCGTGTATGTATACCGTTATTACTCGTGGCAGTCAGCCACTGAAACGTTCAATTATCTACGCTGACCGCGTCACGGCCCATTGGCCGGCTTATTCTTTCCGCTGAAAAAAGGCTGCCTCGAAAGGTTAGCCTGAATGAACGTCAAACGTCGCTGATCCGAGAAGATCGACCAAGAACGACCAACGTCTCCCCTCCTACCTGTCCGTCACGAATCTCCGCGTCCCATCCCCGTCCCACCTTTCAGAAGCTTCGAAACGATCGTCCAGCTTCGTGAAGATCCACGCGTCGCTAATCAGTTCCTTCAGAAGCCATCCCTGCCCCCTTTTGTCCGTCCACTTTCTATCGTACGCGTGTGTATTTTGACGCGGCGAAGAATGACGGACCAATTACGGGTCGAAACGGCGAGCTGACGCCTGAATACAGTGCATTCCTCCTGCGATCATTATATGTACACTCCGTTACCAGAGAGGGTAACCAGAGTCCGACCGGACTCGGAACACTTAACGAGCGATAAATCGCGAGAATCGGAAGCTTCCTTGGGAACCGAGAACAGGACTGCGCACCGGACGTGCCAGCGATCGAGATCGTGGGATCGATAATTGGCCGTAATTGAGGAAAACCTGTCATCTCCCGCTTCGACGTACAGTTCGAAAGTGCCGCTTCCGGGAGGTTTATGACTCCTCCATTTCTTATTGCGAATGCGAGGCAGAATTTATGTAAGAACTCGAGAGGAATCCTGCGAGCAATCGTTCCTGACGTTACCGCACCATTATTATGATCATTAAGAAGATTAAATCTCACGTTCGATCGGCACGAGGACGCGCAGAATTAAGGTTAATGTAATCCAAGAACTCGTTACACGCAATGCCTCTTTGCGAGTCTATCTTATGCTACCGGCGTAGCTATTTATTTGATATAAAGCCGAGATTATATGGAGCTCCGCGAACGTTTCAGGTTCTTGCGTACGAAGTTTAATCAAACACGACACACGATTCGGATCGTTTTCGCCAGCGTGCGTTTTTTTATACCTCGAGCAACCACGCGAGAACCGTTCGACAAGAACGAAGCGTTCCGAGCACGGCTGGTGGAAATATTGCGCGGTTCAAGGGCTAATATCTACTCGCGCCGACGGCGAAACACACTTTTAAGATGGCAATAAACGCAACATGCGCGTATAACCACGTATAAGCGAATTCTTCGTCTCCAGTGTTTCCTGGCCCGCGTATACTCTCGTCGAGGTCCGCTCCTTCTCCTTTAGATAGGCCGCGGACGCCCAGGAAAGTTAGTCGAATGAAAAAAGTTGGCGGGAGCCCTCAAGGGAGCCCGCCGAGTAGTTAGCAGACTTCGGAATAATCTTCATTGAAAAAGTTTGTCTAAACCTTAGACCGTGCTGGCTTGTGTGCTTGCCCGAATATGAAGAGACCAAGGCAACCGGGGGGGATCTTTCCGGTGAATGGCGACAACTTGGCTTCCTAAATATCGCGACAGCCAAACGGTTTGCACGAAAACTTTCCTTAAAATCGAGATCGGAGCGACGACCAAGAACAACGAAGAAGAGCAGGGATTACCGATGGGTGGAGTTTCGTGGTCAATACAGCTGGTCCATTTGCATTTCTACTAATCTCTAAATCCATCACAAGGAAATACAATCCGAGGCATCGTACCACGGTTCATATCGCGGACGGAGTTTGGAGAGGCTCGTTTTTCAAGGAGCGATTTTTCGGTTAAGTTCCCCCGTGTCACTTTCCTCCAGGTAGAAAATGTACGCTTTCGTTTCCCCGCGGCGAGAACAAAGGGAAATTCCGCTCCACTTATAAACACGTTTCCACCAGTCCCTCGTAAACAAATACGCTTGCGCACACTAGAAATCGTGACGTGGAATACCGACCACGGGCATCTGCTTCTGTACATTGTGCTCGCCTTCAGGTGAAAATATCGGTGTGGAAGAGAAATTATCCGGAAACGGCAATTCTTTCGTTCAATTTTCAGTCAATTATTTAGTTTTCAAAAAAGAAAGATCATATTTGAAACGAAAATGTTAAGCTCAAGGTTTTCAGGAGATTTAGCACTCAACATTTTTTCAATCTGCTACTACATGAACAGTTCCATTATTGCAATACACAAATAAAGCGAATGGGGTGCTTTTGAAATCCGTTACGACACAAGTTAAATATTATTTAACGTGTTCCTACGCGCTGGAACTTTTCAATTAGTCGTGCCGCCTATCTTCGACGTGAATATTGAAAATCGGAGTGACTGAATGATCGATGCCTTTAAAATCCGTGCATAATCGTTCACGGTTCCGTCTCGTTAGGACGGCTATTGCCTGAGACAAATAACTCTCCGATGATTGACAGGCATTATATGAAATTTCGAGTGGCTGACTAATAGCTAAAACACGATATACGAGGCTGCATGCGCCGCTGGCCGCGTGCATTCACATCTGCCTCCACGTTAATGCGAGAGCGGTTATGTGCTTGATCCGACCCCGTTAAAGTCAAGGTCGTAGAACGTACGAGCAACCGCATAATCAGGAACAACGCGATGCAACGGGTGTGAGTTTCGCGTAACTGCTGCTTAGAAACTGCACTGCCGGCGATAAGGATCACGCTTGCAGTTAGTGAAACTAGAATTCCATTGAAACCGATGGGCAAAAAAATTGATATACAGAATCAACTTCACGGCAGTCTAAAAATAACAAGGAACGGTGAATGCTCGACAAGTTCGTCCAGGAAGCAGAAAGAATTTATTTACAACAATCTCCGGCACGACCTAGGGCGAGCAACTTACGACATTTAATAATTTGGTTGACGCCACGAACATCTGCTGCTCTCCCGACAACCCTTTGCTACCCCCCGTACCTTCTCGCCCCGGCACCCCCCACCCCCCAGCACCATACCCCCCTATCGCGATATTGTTTAATTAATCATGTTGTATTAATAAAAGCTCGCCTAATTGAATTCGCTGATTTCACACTGTTAATACGAGTTTCATTTAAATTGAATGAAGTATCGTTCCACCCCACTCCGGCATCTTACTACCCCGTATTTCGTCCGCCCTTCCCACCGCCACCCAGCGACCCTGCCATCGTCGCCTTGAAACCGGGGCCACCCTCGAATCGTTCTTTTTCTCTTACTGTTTTATTGATCTTCATTCCCTCTAGCTACAGTCCTCTAAAACGGTTTACTAAAAGGTAGTCTATTTTTCATTGCCCTTATAACCGGCATACCAAACGATTCTATCATCCAAATGGTAGCTCACGGAAGGCATTTCTCGATTCCAGTCGAATGAACATCGATCTAGTACTGCGCTACTCCGTTTCACGTGTACGTTTTGTCATTATAACCCAAACCCAAACTAGAATGTCGGTAGAAACTCGCTTCTTTCTTTCCTTCCTTCTTTTTCTTTTTTTCTACAATATCTTTAAATATTCATCGCAAAGATAATTTCATAACGAATGCTCCAGTATTATGGTTCAGTAACACGTGTAAGTTGATCCAGTGGCGTTCAACGTAATCAACAGGGGGAACCCCGGGTAAGATGAATAATAGGCTAAGATGGCGAAGTCCTTAATTAGCGTGATTAAGTTGCAGGTGGTAGTGAGCATCTATCATAGTATACACGGCCGACTGTTTATGAGTAGAAAATGTAAGACTACCTGTACCGGCCAAATGGAAAATCATCGCAGCACTTTTGCGCAGCAACAACTGGCGGAGGGTATACATTATCGTCTGCGTTTCAAACGAGTAATTAAATTCTCATAAAAACAACGCCGGTGCGAACAGCATCGCAAAAAGGGGGACGCACCATTCCTGTGTTTCGCGATACACTGCGTAATTTTGAGCGTGTTAATTCGTTTAATTTGAAATAATGTTTTTTTCATCGTTCAACCGACGTTTGCCAGTTAAATATTTTTTTGTAATATCTGACCGATCGTTCGACACGCACACTTCGAAAGTATGTATAACACGGTGGAAGAAATGAACAGCTCCAATCGAGTAATTAGCGCGACAGAAGTTTCATGTTATCGACGATACCAGCAATGTATCTGTTATCAGGTATGTGTATTCGCAGCTGTCTATTTGTACTCATATTACCTACATCCAACTGTTACAAAATATTGTCAGTATTTGCGATGATTGTTCAAAATATATACGTTAACTTCGTGTCATAGCTGTCTAATAACGCAAGACTGTATTCCTTCGGGGACAAATTTTAGACTCGTGGTGCGTATAAAAATATATTCCCACTGTCCTTTATCAGCAGCGATATCAATGTCGCATCGCACATACTTTATAAAACAAGAAACATTCTCCAATACCATATCTACCTACAGCTCGAGAACCAGCAGGACCATCGATGTCGTATTTCGATATCCAGTGTCGGCAGAATCTCCAGCGATTGTTAAAGAAAATTCTTAAAAATTCGACGAATAAATGGGCGAAGATCGTGAACACCCCGTTCACTCATAGCGGTTGCTCGTGGAAATGGAAATTCGAAACGAACCGGCACCGAACAACGACAGGTCCGCGGTTCACGGCTCTTGCCAGTAGAATAGATGCTGGTTCGTTTGCGAAACTCGTCGCCAGGGTGCGCCATCGTGTCTCATCGTAGGGTAAGCTTCTGAGATCCATAGGCGCCGCTCCACGACTGTGCCGCAGGTAGCTTTCAAGCTTATGGGAGGAGCGTATAGAAGGCTCCACCTCGAACTCCGCCTCTATCGAATTTTCCTTCTGCCTCAGATGGCGCTGCTGTCGCCACAGTCACGGGATGCCGCGCTCCACTCGACTCTAAGCTTTTGCCACGGTATCCTCTCGTTCGAATCTTCTCACGATTGCCCTTTTACGACACCCAACTTGATTGACTCCTTCTTCGACTGCCATGACGACAAATTCTACGAGTGTGTAAATGAAAGAAACGAAGGCGAATCAATTGTATTAGAGTAGCGCGGACGCAGAGGTAAGGAGACATTATTCCTACATGCGTCCAAGTAGAAGGATAGTACATATAGTGGTGAACGTTTTTTTTCAATTTACTAGTATGTACTTAGCGTTGCGAAATTATGAATACATTGAACGCACGATAAGCTACTTCGTTTTATTGCCGCTTGATGTATAGGTATATATAATGTACACCGTTGCATTATTACGATAATGCCGGCATGAATATTCCACTCGGTATACTGCGTATCGGCTGCACACTGCCTCGCTATTATTTCGCGTGGTTACCTCTAACGTCGCATAATACGCGGACTTACACCGTGATATCTGTACATTTACTTATAATGACGCTTAGTGAGCGCTACACGGCCACGTAAGACGATAACAGTTCCTCAAACATTTTTATGCGAGAATAAGTGAACGTCGTACGCGGTCCGTATAATTTTCGTTCCCCAATCTTCGCTCTGCATAGAACTTCTGATTCGTGCAATAGAAGCGTAGAAACTGGCGCATAGAACTTCAGTCAAGGCTGTTAAAAGTCCATAGAACGGCCGAAGGCGGCCTTTGACTCGCAGAAGGCGGAAAGTATCGAGTGTAGTACGAGGTATCAAGCGGACTTTACTTTTGACCGTCGAACAAACAACCACGACCGTGGTTTCGACCCAGCGTGCGGGGTACGTAGCGCGTTCAATGCACCCCCGGTTCGGGGGAGGCGGACGTGCTTAAGGAACACGAAGTATCAGGCTGGCCACGACTCGTCTCTCCAGTTCCCTTTTATTTCCGCCAGCGAGGCTTTTCACTCCGGCTTGTCCGGTTTTTCCAAGTTCTCCGAGAGTTGGCCGCCAAGTTTATTCAGTCCGCCAAACTTTGTAGTACACCGTGTCGACCGCCAGAGGGCAGGACGCCGACGGACAAGAGGTGGGAACCGGAACTGAACGGCTGGCTCCGGACATAACCACCTCCACACCACCCTAACTCCTTGCGCATCCACCTTCTCCCGCTGAACGGTGGTGAGCGTGCTCCCGCGCACACATACACGAGTCGCGCTTTGTCCGGTCTCTCGGACTCAATTAGGGTGGGTCTCGGCCTTCAACCCCCTTGGGGGCGCCCGTTCGCTAAGTAGAAAAGCGTGTATCCACCTCCGACCTCGAAAGTCGGTGGGGTTTGTGTCTGGCTGTAACAGACTGCGGACCACGACAGACCAAGCTGGGACAGACGGACGGACTGGACTGACAGCAGCTGACTACCACCTCGGCCAACCTACTGTCCCCCAACCACCTTGCAACCTCTTGCTTGCTCCTCTTCTGTCGCCCAGCCCTGCTTCCTGGACTTGCCCGTGCTACTCCTACATCGGTTTCAAGACAAACATCCTCCTAGAGAACTCTGCCAATATATCCACCTTCGCTATCTCTCTTTCTGTAGATTCTACATTATTGCTGGGCGGTTCGCGCTGTTCTTTCGACTTATTTACCCTTTCATGTTCTAGTTTGTAAGGAGGCTCGATAGCGTACTGACATCAGCAGCTGCGACGATTCATTTTGCCGCTAAAATGCTCGAAACGAACAGGTTTTGGGCAACGCGAGGGACGTAAAAAAAATCGTGCGCGTTACCATGGAACCGTGGTGCGAATGATTCTGCATAACCCGAGGGAAATATTTGAGCGCGATAGTATGCTAGACACCGTTGAAGGGGATCTTAGCACAAGCACCGGCTCGTAGTCAAATTGAACGTGTAATGGACATAACTCTCCCTCGTCATTTCTCTCGTCGACCTAACGGCATAGAAACTGCAAGCGTCGTGTAATATTACGGAATACCTACATACCATTACGCGTCCCTGGTTATATAAAGTGGCGAGCTCGCAGAACCCGCAATGCCTTTCCCCCCCCTCGAAGTCGTAACACGTTTATGGGCATCAGAAGAACGAAATGGAAGCGGTATAATGAATATGAGGCGCGGTGATTATTTCTCGTTCAAATTATCGGCGAGTAAACTGGTAACGCGACTAACGACCAAAGAACAGGCTGCCTTAGAACTTACGTAAGAAGCAATGGGAGAGATAGCGCTCGTACTTTATACCGTGTATCAACATCAGCCTCGTTAAACGTGCTCCCTTTCATTTTATTCGTACGTTCCTTCTTCCTCGTTCTTTCTAATACTCGAGCAAACGACTATCGTTAAGCTGCCCAGCCCCACACTCGATAACCCCGTAAATGTATCAGCATCCTTGCTGGGGCGACCCCAAAATTGGACGAATAACAGAAGTAACTCTCGCTAATCATTTCCCCCGCGCGTATAACCGGTCTGACAAACTGCCAGGGAGCTCTAATATTACGCGAGTACGTACATACTATTACACATCCTACTGGAAATGGCCAGGCAGCGACGATACGCTCGGTTGGTAGGATATCCTTTGAAACACCCCACAAGGGTCTCGTTTGTCTAACCAGGCCTCCTCCCTACCTCCGCTGCTAGCGTATCCACGAGCACGTGGTTATGCCCACTTCGTCATCGGCTACAAAAGGCACGAATGGAAGAGGAAGAGGGGTTGTAGCCGGTGTTACCGGGCCGCAAGCCACCCCTACGAGCAGCCACCACCAGCGCGGCAGCGCTATCTTCTCGTGGCCCATTCCGCCCCCTAAATTGTGAATAATGTTGATTATGTAAAAAGACTTTACGAGACGTTATTACCGTCGTTGCGATTACGATGTTATACGAGTCGCAGGGCGCCCACAGCCCCGTGGCACTCGTAACTCCGTACATCCCCGCGCCTCGCCCCTTTGTGACCACCTTCGCATCTACTTTCGCGCTACGCGGCCCTCGTCCGCGTGTGAGTTTCACCTTCGAACGGAGACACGTAACAGCGTTACCTTTGATTCCATCGAGCACGGTCACGTTCCGCGACCGGTCGTTTGTTGCGGATTAGCCGGGAAGTAAGGGGTGGATAGTTCGAGCTTCGTTTTCGAGCAAGTTTCACGAAGCTAAGTTGGAGCAAGATGTTCGAACCCTTCTCTGAGAACTACATATATTCGGACGATTCTCCTGAGCTGCACGTCCAAACGAAAATGAGGAAGCCTGTCGAAAAGTAGAAGCCGAGTCAGAAACCTTCCTACCGTCATCGATAGAGTCCTCGAGAGCTGATAAGCTATCGATCGACGCACCTGGCGGCAACCAATTTTGTCCTCGCAAACGTACGTCGGCCGTCGATGCGCCGCCAGCAAGGAACCGTTCTACCGTCAATCCCGTCGCGAGACGACAACCTCGACGGCTGGCGACAACTCGCCAGCAATTATACGCTCTGCGCGCCATAGATAGAGGCCGGACGAAAATGTCCAATTACACGCAACCTTACCACCTACCGCGGCGATCGCCACCGGTGAAGTTTCGTTATCGATCCTCGGCCCGACATAGTCGCGCGTTAATGAGGAAATCCGTGTGTGTGCGCCCGCGCGCGCCCCGAGACCGTGGGTGTAAAGTGTTGTTGACGGTTCGACGCGTTTCTGCGGATGAAACTGCGGAGGAGCGACGCGCGGAGAGAGGTCAAGGGGCGGCGAGGTTGGAAAGAGGAAGCGAGGATCGCGGCGGAGGTCGAATCGTTCGAACGGAGGGGAAGACCTGGCGATTCTCTCTGGGTACGGCACTGGTCGGAGTTGTGGACGATGATGCGCCGGCGAGATACGGTAGATTGCAGGCCTGCCGCGCGTCCCGTTGGTATCCGTTGGTATTCGTGCGCCTGGCCAGAGCTGATACGGTCAGCCCCAGGATAAAGTAGATATTAACACGAGATGATCCGTTAATGAAGCGTATGTTCTACGCCGCGCACACGCCTAGTTCTATCTCCCCTCGTTCGCTCTTCCGTTCTCTTCTCGCGTTCACTATTCCGCGGCGTCAACCCCCCTATCCGCACCACCCCCTTTTCAACGTCCGCCTCGTTTTCCCGCCCCGCGTTTCGTCGATACCGGACCCTCTCTCTCTCTTTCCACCAACGGTAGGCGACTACCTACCTACCACCTATTACCAGCAGCCTTCCCTGTTATCTTATCCGAACACCGGCGACCTGGCCGCGAATTATTATTAATCCGCGACCGCGTCCGCGCACCCCGCCACGCCCGTTACCTCATCAACGCTTTCGTTCCCGTGTTCCTACATACTTCTCGTCCGTGTCCTCCCTACCACGGAAATACATACCATGAACGGTGTAAGCCGGACCCCTTGTCACGCGACCTTCGATCGTAAACGATCATTGGCCGGGATTTTCACAGATTTCAGCAGCTGCAAGCACATTTCACGTACGTGATTTGTTTGGCGGATAGTCGAGATGCAGACACAGGTATGGGATTCTCGGCGCAATCGTAAATTTGTAATACAGCCGGGAGTATCCGATGCTTTTCGTACCAACATCGCGCCACCTTTGTCCGGAAATTAGGGTTGCGCCAGCGTGCATCGTCTACTATCAGCCCGTTCCACTAATACCCCTTAACCTTGTTACCTTAATAGACTATTAATACGAATCGTCGCTTTACAGGCTCGACCGGTTTCAACACGAGCTTGGATGCCGCTCGACCGTCACCTGCCAACTATTCCAAAGGTACTAGTTCCCTCCGTGCCTACTTATATCACTGTACCCCTGTCCGACAACTTAACGACGTCGCGTCCCGATCGTTATAACGGAATTAGGTTGAAGAGCAGCCTATACTCGAAGCTTGCCTGCTGCAAAATCTTGTGCGATACCTTCATCGTGTACACAGATACTTGTTCGACAGACTGGCAACCGTAAGCTGTTAATAATAGCGAGCTAACTAGCAATAAATGGGAACTCAAGAATCAGCGTAGCCACGCGATCCAAGAAACGTTAGTTGGGTAATAAATCGGTCGCAAGGAATCCCTGTATCGAAGATTTGGCACCGATTTGCCATCGAGTTTTATTTCCAACGGTATGTTTAATTTGTCGAACCGCACGATTCCGGGGGATGCGTGCAAATGAAAAATGCGACCGAGAAATATCGCGGGGAGGTTGGAGTTGTTTTTGCACACCGATACACTCGTCGGTAGCGCGTGAATGCTTCGAACGACACCGCTGCCATTTGTGTAAAACTGTTCGCCGATGTTGAAATAATTTTTTAATCGTTCCCTGCAGCAGCGAATAAATTTGCATCGAACGTGTTACGGTATCGGACACGTTTTTTCTTTTTTTGTCTCTATTTTTGTTTTATCTGGCTCAATGATCGCGTGTTCCATGCCCGAACGTGGTATCGTGTCAGCGCAATCAAAACGATCAAAGAATCGATAATTTACCGTGGGCGTGTAATTTCGTTAAATGGCAGGTTTCGCCGTAAATTGTTCTACGCGTACCGAGTTTCACCGGTCCTACCCTTCCGCTATCTCTGCTCCATCGCCGTCGATTTTTATCACGCCCGGTTCAAATTGAAAACCGCTGTACGATATTATCGATCGATTTTCCCATCGTTACGCTCGCGTTACGCCTCGATCTTACGCCCGGTCGTTCCCTTATCGGCGGCGTGATCGTTAGTCGGACTCGAGTTCATAAATGGCCGGAACAATAAATGGTTTTTGCCCGAGCATCGGTGCTCGGGTCATTCGGATATTCGCTTGTAAGCTGATAACAACCTACATGAACGAGAGTCATCGAACACTGGACTCATTCACACAAGCTGTCCTCGTTGTTGACCACCCACGACATCGATCATTCAACCGTTCTCCAGCTATCCAACGGCCAGCCGGCTGAATGGAGATTTCGAAACTCATTGAGCAAATATAGAACAAATGGGAGCCGTGTACAATCGTCCATCGATTTAACTGCAGCCCGCGAACGAAACACATATCTAAACGAATTCCGGTAAAACGAACCATTTTGTGCCTCTTTCTTTCCAAATACGAGCACCTATTCTTTTACAATTTCACGATTATCTAAGAGTGAGTTTATCTGTGAAACGACAACAGAGTCCTTCGTTCGATCGATCGGATATAGGACTCAGTTTCTCTGACTGCGAGAGTAAGAGGTGATGAAAGAGGATGAAGAGAGAAAAAAAAGAGATGGACGAAGGTGAGAGAGCGGCCACGAGCCTGCTCGAAGTTTTCAGGCGCGATATCAAAGCGGGCATCTCGAACGGCGCCAAGGCCACAGTTAACGAGGCCCTCGTCTGGCCATTCAGCAGCAGGGTTCCCTTGTCGTCTTCGTCGTCGTCGTCGTCGTTATCGATTCGGTACGTACCTGTACGCTTACCTGGGGCCCCGTTCATTGCATCCTGGCTCGGTCAGAATCGACGTACACTGTAAACTGGCGGGTCCCGTCCGAACAAAACCGCCCACTCGACGACCACCGTGCTACGCTTTCTCGTTCGACCACGCTCGAGATGTGTAACACAGCGAAAGGAAAAACGAACAGGTTACGCGCCGTGTCGCTCCAGTGTTCTCAACCCTTGGAGCACCCGACGACACCGTCCAACCTTCCTTCGAAAGCTGTGAAAAAGTCCTCGGCATCGAAAATTTGGCAGAGGAAAAAACAAATGGTTCTCCATGTTTAATAGAGAATAAGGGAACCAAAAGGAAGCAGCCATGGAGCGAACAAAACGCCAGACGAATCCAAGGAAAGATACTCTCGAGGGAACACGAGAAGAACGGAGGTAGCGAGAGGACAACGATCACGGCGAGAGGAGAAGAGAAAAAGCAGACAGAAAGAGGGAGAGAGAGAGAACAGTCACTAAACCCACCATTCACACGAGGCTGTGGGCCCCCAGAGTACCTGGAAACGGTGCTAATGATATGCCCGGTCCCAGGCTGGTGAATGGAACCTTTCGGGAATTCTTCGACGGTTTCGTAGAATTAGGAATTCCGACGACGGGTCCTCTTCGCACGCCGCGCCTCGCCGCGGCGTTCCTCTAGCCCGGTCCTCCCGGTTTGCCTTTTCTCTCTGGTTCCCGCGTCACGCGGATCAGAGCCGACTCCATAAAGAGGTGGTTTGCAGCGGCGAAGAGGCGGGTGGAACGCTTTTGTGGGAAACGCTTCTCCCTTTCCTCTATCGCGCGTCTTCTTCCTCTTCTAACCCTGTTCTCCCTGAATCTCTATCTACCTCACTCCCTCTATTCCAATCTCGTTTCTTTCCCCCGCGACGCTCCGGGCTGAGATTTATAAGCGCGAACGAGCCTTTCAGGGACGAACCACCGGCTCATCCTCGAATGGGAACAATTTGGAGAATAAGGACGCGCCAGCGTGGAAGCCGCGAGGGAGGTGAAAAGGGGAGTCGTCAAACCGTCGCAAAAATTGCTCGCCTCGATTGTGTTTGCCCCCGCTGTTGGATCACCGGAGAGATCGCAACGAGCTGACTGGGTTTATGAGATCCGAGATCATTCGAGGGACGAGCCCTTTGTAGAGACACGCATCCACCGCGAATACTTTCCTTATCCCCCTTATTTCCTCCAATAAGCGTCGTATTTATATTTCTGGCGAACACAGCGTCAGCCCTCGCCGGGCTGGCTTTATTTTTATTAATTTTCACAAAGATCGCGGAGGTTCGCGAATAGGTGTGACAGCCAAGAACGGTTTCTGAAAGGTGGTTCTTTTATGTTCAGTCGTTGAGGCGACTTCGCCCGAGGTGGATTTCGATGGTGGCTGGAGAAGTGGAAACAGGTTTACCCGAATACTCTCTTGATTCACCGCGCGCGTCAATTGTTTTATATCCTGTTCCACCTTTCCACATCCCTCTCCGGCCGTGTCTCCTCGCCGGGCCCGACGACACTCTCGATTTCGTTGCTTTTTATGCGGCTGTTAGACGCTACCGCCGCCAAGGTGGCGCCACGTTGTACCATCGCCCTCCCTTGAAGAGCAAAAGAAAAACCCCTCCCAGTTGGATTATTTCACGTACCCCTGTCCCGCCGCTTTTGCGGTGGCTCGACCGAACGAATCTCTATAACGGTGGAAAAAAGAGAACCTTGGACGTTTGTCCCCGTTCCTGTACGATTTAAGGTTTCCGAACTTGATTTGTAACGCAGTCAAGTTATTTTGGAGGAAACCTCTTGTATGCGATTACTCGGGCCGAAATGCGAACTAAGTGATGGCCAGGCGGCATTGTTAAACGTTGAAGCATCGAGAAAGGCGATTGAATGGGCAAGGAATAATAAAGAATAAGAAAGGATAAATTTATTAATATCACGCCAAGGAACATAATTCCGTTTCCCAGAACGGAAGTGTCCAACAAACGCCTCCTCTATCGTAGGATCGGTCGGATTCTGTTGTAAGCATAGAACTATCGCGGACGTCACCGCTCGCGGAAAGGGAAAAGGAGCAGCGTCGGTTACCCGTGGCTTTTCGCCGCTTCTTTCGTTTCCTTTACCGCGGCTAACGAACCTATAAATATGCATCGCTTTGAACCAGCGTGTGACTGGCGCGTACGCGATTGAATAACCGGAAAGGCACCGCGAACCAAGCATCTTCTACGCGCGGAGCGATGTCCCGATAATTGTAGAGGCGCAGAGGGCCGATAATGAGCACGCTTGTTCCACCGAACATTAATTGCACGGGCCACGCCTCGCGAGAGCACGATGCTTCTTTCCTTCACGTTGAGCGAGTACGAAATGAAGACATTTTCTTGCGAGCTGTGTCGTATCCTAGACCATCTTATCGTAACTTTTTGTACAGTTGTTACGGGTGGTTTCATAGTGCAACATATGCTTTGGAAGATACACATCGGACTCTTGATTGGACTGCCACACAATCTCCGCGGAACGCTAGTTTGCGTTTTTTTTTTCTTTTCGCAGTACATAGCCGCGATACGGAGTTTGCTACGCGCATACATGACGTTTACATGAATTGTACTTGACAGTGAACGCAACGGCAATCAGAAGATAGCGGCCTCGTTAGCGAGCCCATTCTCCCGTAAACTAGCGGTCTCCATTATTCTTGGCGCGCTTCTGTTTCGCGTATCTATTAGTCGAATCAAATTAGCCTTTCCTGTTGGAAATGAGCGTGCCCGAAATCAACATATAATAAAACGTACGTTTCACGAATTATCACTTGGTCACTTTTTCCCCTTGTCCATCTATCATCTTCTGATGCTCGACGAACCCTGACGAATCCTCTTTGCTCCAGTTGCCATCGTTTCTCTTTCGCCCCGTCAAAACTCTTGCAAGAAGAATAATTGCGGAGGAAGAAGGGTGTCGATTTCGACGCTCGGCAAATTTTCCAGCATCCAATATCAGGGAAAAAAGGCACGGGGTCGGCATCCCCTTTTCGTATCGCGGCGGTTCGTGTTTACCGCCCTCGTTCTCTGCTCGTTGGCGCCGAATGAAAAGGAGAGGCAGAGTCCGTTTTATTTTATCAGGCCGATGGGAACAGCGTGAGAATTCGTTTACCTTTTTCCCATTAAGGAGCGACGGTGTCGGGCGGGGTCGTGCTTTGCCGAACCGGGCTTGCCGTGTCATCAACGTTTTATTTCCACCGGCCCACCGCCCTCTGCTGTACCACGCCGGGAACGAACGCAAAAGTTTAATTAATTTCGAGCCACGGCATTAAGTGGCGGTATCAGAAGCTCCCTTTCCTCGCTGCTTGCCTGCCATCGCGAAGGACGCCTTCAGGGGAACTTTCTTTCTTGCTCTCTACCACGTACCACACGGTCTTGGGCCCGATTGGAAATTAGCCCGCACGTGGACCCTTGGACTGTGATAAGCTCCGATCGTCGAGAAATCGATTGGATCTGGAATAGTTGAGGCGATGCGTGTGCGCTGTGGAATACCTGAAGGTGATTAGACGATACTTAAAGTTAGGTGATCATTTATCGAAAACGCATACAAATATTCTGTTTTTACGCGAACACCTCACTGCGCGCGCCAAAAGTATTATCAGTTTTCAGAGAATCTTGCGGATTACGATATTCTTGCCTGGCACTCTTCGAGAAGTTACTGTATCTCCAAGTAGATACACACAGCTACTTCACCATTAACCCCAAAACGGTAACGTGCTTCCGCGTCGAATTCGTCAATGCCTCGACACGTCGTTTGCGATCTCCGCCACCTTCGCCCCACGGTCAAGCCTCCGCGGTAAGTTTGTTTGCCCTCGGGTCAGATCCAGGGGCACCAGTGACTGATCACCTCTGAAACCGAGAAGGGTTTTCGCGGCAAATCCTCGAGGACAGGGGTCGCGGTGGTGGCTTACTTGCGGCGTCGTGGTCAAATACCACCCTTATAGGTTGACGACAGGCCCTCTTAAGTGGCAAGCCGAGTCGCGTTAGCTACGAAGAAGCTGGCAAATATAAATCGGCCGGCGGTAAATCCGTTACGCAACGACGACACATTGTATATATAACTTGACGATTTTCGACGTGCTTGTGCAACGCGTCTGTCGTATCCTCGTTACCATCGACACCTATTTCGAACGACAAAAGGTCCACTCGATCGCCGCAGCTATTCGAACATCAAAGAATCCGTGGCAGGACCGTGTTCACTCGCGACGAAAGCACGCGCCAAAGAGAGTTGTCGTTGGAGAACGCGGTGTACGAGCAGTTTGGAACACGTGTCCGCGTCGCGACGCCTTTTCAACGGGCGTCCGCGAGATACACGAGCGTCAGAGTCGCGCGAAGACGTAGGGGCTCGTCCCCGTGCATTCTGCCCTCGTCGCCGCGTGTTTTTCGCGCGTAGATCGAGCGTGCGACGCGTTCACGCCTCCGTGGCACGCCTCGATAACAAATCATCGGCGACCGGCGCGGAAAGAGAGCGTGTTTGCGCGAGGCTCGCAACAAGGCAAAGTCGAAGAGCATCGTCTTCGCCTCCGACGGGGGAGACGGTGGAAAAGATTCATGAGACCAGCGGACGGGAATAGCGTCGTCGACGTGGCGGCTTCGACGACCACGACGACCATGACAACCGCGACGTCTCGTGGCCCCTGTGGATGAGGCGGAATGCATCGCCACGGCTGGTGAATTCTTAAGTAGCGAAGGATTTGATTCGCCGATTGGATCTTGGCTTGTGGATTAAATATTTCGATTCGATCAGCGATGCAAATAGTTTATTTATAGCATAGTCGGAGCAGATAGTGCGGACCATTAAGATTGCGATTAAAAATAATTGTCACAGTTTCCAGAAGCATCTTTCTTCACGTATTTCTCGTGGTCCAATTAGAATAAACTTCTTCTCGCGTAACACGTTCGGAATTCTCGAAATTTTAGTCAGATGGTCGGTGTAAATTCATCCGATTCGGGCAACGATTTTTCTACGCTCTTTTCGTACGCTTGATCTCATCGCTAGTCGACATTTTTTATCTCGAACTAGCGCCGTGACGCTCGGGTTGGTTCGTTCTTTGACCGTCGCGAACGGCGTACATTTTGCACGACATCGGCCTATCCATCAAGCCGCCAGGCTTTCGGTTTTACGCGACGGAGGTTAGAAGTCAGGTAGAAGCGTGAACGCAGGAACGAGGCGTCGACGAATTGCCGGCCCTGCGAAGTCGGATTAGGCTAGCCGGAGATCAAACGGAGACGCTTGAAAAAACCCGTGAAATTTGTCTGGGTAGCTTCAAAAGATCGCGCCTCGCTCACGGTCTGATAAAGACTAATGGAGGGTTTAATCGTGCCTATAAATGAATGAAAATGTAGAGAGGCTGACTGCGGTGATACCTAGAAGGTGTAGCAATCCGGTTTTGTAAACGGATATTGATTTAGAATCTGGGGACGTTCGCTTTATTATTTAATTGACTCAAAACTGAGGGGTCCAAAAATTTACGTGCTTCACATATTATATTTAAATCACATCTTCAATGACAAATAGAAAATTGAATAGATTCATACATAATTAAATAAGTAAATTATTATACACATTTTTGGCATTCCTTTGTATCGCAAACACTCACACTGCTGGCGTCCGTTTCTCTATCTTGCACCTTGGATAAAAGAAATTTCAGTTCGCCATTCTCAATTGCTACGTATTTCTCAAAATGAAAAATTGCCGGCCTCAACGACCTTACTATCTTTTAATGCATCTCGCGTCAACGAGAAAACATCGACACCTAAAAAACGAAAGAGTTACATGCACGTTCCGCAAGGACGTATCAGCGGCACGCAAAGTTGCCCCTATCGTTATTAGTCCACCAGAAGCGAGCACGGCTCGTAGCGATCCTGTACAAGCGACCGGTACATTTCCTGCAGCGTGTCCGGTCCATTAAACGACCCAGAAATATCTGGATGACTGATGAAAAGAATCTTTGTTACAAGTTGCGCGCAGAAACAAGCCCCGGCACGCCGGACGACGCTAATCCGAGTACATTTCGCGGCTGTTCATTAATCATTCCGTGGCGGAGCCTGGACGCGTCTCTCACGGTGATGGCTCGTTGTAAGGGCAGAGGTCCCGATGAGTTATCGGTGCTCGCTGGTGTGTAGCGATAATACACAACCCTTCCTAGGAAATACAGCCCGTGCCTCGCGATCGCTTTGATGCAGCGACGACGACGACGCCGCGCCGGTGCATCGTCGCTGACAACTTCGTTGGACTCTCGCGAGCTTGCGATCCATTAGATCCAGAATGCGAAACGGACCGTGTACGTACTGTTGCGTACGCTGGGTATAAATGAATTTCCATCCCCTTTGTGCGCAGAACTGGCGATGCGATAGATTTTTCTGTGTATTAGTACCAATTCGGTAGCTTCGAGATTTCGAGAACAGTCCAGGGAAACTCTGGTACAGATATATTATGTGTAAAAGAATTTCAAACAATTGTTCAACTAATTTCCTATTCCTCGAGATGCTCATTCGTAACTCACAGAATGACACGGGATAGAAACCTTGACTTTTAGCTAAGGGGCGGTTATTAATTATATCCTCAGTCTACGTGAAGCATCTCTGAGATCATACGTCTCTGTTTTCCGCAATTGGCACAGAAGGAAAAGCAAATAATGGATGGTAGCATTTTTGCTTCGTACCAGTAATTGTTCGCAATGGCGAACGTTCAGAGACCAGACCGAATACGACGTCGACCAAAGACAACGACGAAGACGAAGACGATCGGCGTCGAACGCGGAACAGGACCCCTTTCGCGCCGTGTTGCCTCGACGGGAATTATTTAAATGGATTACCGCGGAAACTCCGTGGCAAAGTTTTCCATGGCGGGGGCGAGAGGGTTCGCTGATCCGCTCTTAAAATTTAGATGGATTATAAGGACGTACCGGGTAGATGTGGAGGAGTGGGGGTTGGCCTGCGAAAAGACAAGGGGACGGAACAGAGGAACGTCGGGAGACTTCGTACTTATTATACTTAACGGGGGACGACGTCTTTTTAAAGGGGCTAACAATGAGGGATGGTGGTCGCGACCCCCTACCCCATTGCTCACCTCACGCCGCCCGTCCACCCGTCTTCAAGAAAATGTTTAATGCTGTGGAAAGTAAGACGCGGTAATTAATATCCATTATCTGCTACCCCGACGACCTTCATCCAATTAGCTCCGCGGATTCCTTCACGTGGAAACGGAGACGCATTAGCTGGGACTAGGTAGATGCGAGACGAGATCCTGGTGACTGTGGTAAGCGACGTGATTCTTACTGTATACGGTATACTCTATATTGCTGTTACACAGACAGTCGACGAGACAAAGTTCTAATTTTGTTTGTTCTTAATTAAATCGAATTACACGCAAAGAGGATAACGATGGTCAGTAGTACCGATGATCAAGTATCTTGTGTTTGGGCTATATGAAGGGAGTCAGAAATATTTTCTGTACAATTTCAATGAATTTTATTATCGTTATTATTATTGGTTCACAGCGTTGGCAATTAATATAGCTTAGACATGAACGTTCGCGCCAAGTATCGTGGCAATTCAACGGATCAACCGAGCAGACATTTCCACCTGTATTCTAGCAGGCGTTGTGTATTCGTGGTCAAACGCGGTTGTAATCTTAGAAATTACCCTGCCTGGTATCTATCTTGGCGCCATGTATTACACGTCTACGTGTCCGCTTAAATTGTGTATCCACGCATTACGAACGGCTTTGCTAAAGCACCCAATATTGCGGTGCAGAACACGGCGCGAAAGTACTCTGCTTTGAAACTAATGTATCCTTAATTTCAAACCGTAAGTCACTTTTCGCGATACAGGGTATCGTTAAGTACTAACTACGTGGCAGAAGCCGAGGGGCTAATTAATATTGCTTCCTTGCCGGTACCCGCTGTAGTTATCAACGGACATTTATTGCCGGTCGATGTCGATTCGTATTCGTGGCGAAAACGTGTTCCAAGAAAAGTAACGTCACCTGTGGACGCTGCGAGGGCGAAGGAAGATTGGAACGGTTGCCCCGATCGGAAAACAGAAACAGGTCGATGTTATAATTAGTGTAACAAGCTGGACGTTTGCCGTATTTAAAGTAAGCAACGGGAGCCAAGTTGGCACGCGGTTCGTCGGTGTTAACAATTTTCGTGCTCGTTTCCCGCCATGTGATTTGTACACACGCCCGTGCCATACTGTCCTCCCTTTGATGTGTATCGCACGTTAAAATGATGAAACGTCACGGACGAAAGTCGTCCGCGTTCCGCTTTCGTAAAGAATTATATTTGCCTATCAGAAGCGACACTGAATAATTGCCGGAGGGGATAGCGCAACAAGCATGAGTGATAACAAAAATTTCACTCCACTGCAAAGATCTTCTTTCAACTAATTCTCAATAATCAATGCATACGCCTTTCGACGAGTATATCTACTGAAATATCATAACGACAGCCAGGTATGTATCCTCCACTGAGCCGGCTCCGAAATTTACGAGGCATCGTTTCACCGGAAACCAGAAACAATGCGATCGCTGGTTAATTTCAAGCCGACCGATCAGCGCCTATCTAGGCTTGGTCACGCGGAAACGGTTCGAAAGATAATTTAGATCCCGACACGGTACACAGGCCATAATTAAGAGTAGCGACAATTAAACCGTAACACGGTCTCGTCCAATTAACGTAGGAAGGCGGCGGTTGCGCGAGCCATCGATATAGCAATAACGACACGAGGAAAGCGACGATAAAGGGGGAGGCCCTCCAGGTGGAAGGGGGTTGGGGGCACAGGTAGAGCGCGCTATGATAATAACACCGATTATCGCGGTATTCGGGAAATTACTGGTAAGCGGCGGGCCTGGAACATAATTGAACACTGGCCAGATACACACTACTACCCCGTGGGCGAGTGCGTGTGCGCGCATAACGAGAGACAGCAACAGCGTTTTGGCGTGCGCGCTCGCGTGCACAGTTCGCGCGAAACGGAGTGTCCGTGCATGTGCGAACAAACACGTGGAAACAGCGCGCACGTGTACACGAACACCGCTACTCGACTGCGTGGCTCACTTCAACAACGGTACGGAGGAAACACGGCTATCTATCCGGCGGAGGTTTATACGCGTGTTGCCGCTGTAAACTCGCGCCCGGGTACCGGCTACGTAATCGTACGAGATCCCATTGCATGAATATAATTTGCATACAAGTTGGTTATATGGCAGGGGCCGGCATCAGCTGGCTCGCCCGTATAAACGATTATATGGAGCCAACAGATGTAGGCGGACCCGCGACCCCGCGTATACCCCGCGATTGGCGTTGTACCTAGTATTCCTGATTTCGCGATATTTTTCGCATCTCGAGAAACGAGAAATCAAATTGTACTTCTCGAGATATGAAAAGTCACAAGGTGTAAAAGCCTAGAAATCAACTTTTCGCTGAACCTACGATCCCTGATTCAGACCTACTGGACTTCTACTGCTTTTGACCAACTTTTAGCAAACATTATAAATGAGATTTGTAATAATATTTTGAAACTAAAGTTCCTCCAGACACATTGCGACTTGACATTCTGGCGGTGGCACACTAGTTGTACCTTTTACGCCCTCCTGCCCTTTCACGCTTGCGTTATCGCTAAATGCTCCGGTAACGCCAACGACCTACAAATTTATGGCGCCCCCTTTTCGGCCGACCCTGTACCCCGACTCACGTGCACCCTATTTTCATTTTTCCTTGCCACTGCTCCGTTTCGGAGCAAAAAGATCTCGGATTGGCCGTCTAATTCTCCCCGTGCATCGAATATATACATCGATGGAATTCGAAATTAATCGTCGGAGGATCACCGCGAAGGGAACAGCGGCTTGTACATATACGTGTATGTACACATACATATATAAAGGACGTAGCAGCGAGTCGATAGCGCGGCACATCATTAAGCGAGAGTAGTCTTGTCGCGGCTCGTTCCTTTTTTCCCGCTCGCTTGTCGGTGGTTTCGCGTTCGTGTCGAGGTAGGCGAGCCTCTTTTTCGTGCGCCGCGGCATCCCACACCGGGCGTCTAATCTAATGGGCGAGTCTCGCCGGTGAGAGAGGTGTGGGCATTTTAGGAGAAAATACCACGACGACCCGATTGTCACCAGAGCGTAAGAGAAACGGTGAGGGGGCAGAAGAGAGACGGGAAGCACCAGGCAGAAGCCAAGAGAGCAAGACGGAACGATCCTTTGAAGGAGCCGCCACCACTTGTTGGTCGATCAGCGGCCCCCCTTTAAATCCGATCGCCACTCGTCCACCTCTGCCTCCCTCGACTGCTTCTTCTTCTTCTTCTTCTTCTTCTCCATCGACAGGATAGGCGCCCTTTTAGGGGAGGACACACCGTTCCCGTGCACGCCTCGCCGACCACGCCGGGCGTTACAGATTTTCGTTTACATTTAGAAGACCGAAACGTGGTGGACGCGCCAATAAATTCCACGGCGCCCCGCGTCGGCCCTTTAGCGCCGTGCAGCGCCACGTAACCGCATCCGTTCCATCTCCGCTCAAAGAGAACGGACCGCCCGTGTACGCCGGACGATTGGAATGCCTCCGATGGGCCACGAGAATTCGGTGAATGGTTAATTGTTCTTGGCGACCACGTATATGTGTACCTGCTACCGTGTGGGAAGCTTGCAATTAGAAATTGCACGGAAAAGTTCTTGGCGCGGCTTGATCGTTGAGAGAATTTTTCATGGTTTCGCTGGAAGTTATACGGCAAATATGTATATTTGTTCTCCGTGTATACCACTTTATTGATTATAACAGCGAATTGAAATAGTCGATTAGCGCAAACGTGTTTCAATTTCGCCCCGTGGGATTAAAGCCCGATTATTCTTATTATTGTTGTCCACGCTAGCACGAAGCGCGCCGCCGCGGTTAATATATCGCCCGCCACACTTCCTGAGAGTAATTGAAAATTACGGTACACGATTTATCGCAATAACGATAAATTCGCCTCGCGACGTCGTAGGCAAAAAGGATAATTTCCCTTCTCAATTACACCGAAAGGGGTGTGCACGCCCACCCCTGGCGGCAATCTCGAGGGATCGGCGCACTTTCGTACGGAATTCTTTTCCACTTTATTGGCGAGCAAAATTGCACGCAAACATTCTTAGATGTTGTACGGCGCGGCCATTAAGTGGAAAACCGAGGCTAAGATTACAGGCACCCTAATCTCTTTCACGTCCGCGTTCTGCAAGCCGATACAGATATCGTGACCCACTTATAAATGTCTAGATGTCGTGTTTCTCAACCTTTAAACCTATCATGTAATCAGTACAACGTTCACACGCGACCGGCCGCCGTCTGATAATTCGTATCAGGTAACTAAGCCACCCGATATTCACCCCGGCGCAAAAATATCGCGGGGAACGGAGCGGGTATCAATAACGACACGAGCGGAATATTTTCCCGCGGCCCGACCTGCTGGAATGGCGACGAAACAAATGGCGGCCGCGGTACCCGCGACTTTAACCACCCTGTTCAACGTGATTAATGGGCTCCTCAGGATCCCGATCTCGTTAGTCGCGTTTGCGACCGTTTTAGGAAGATCGTTCCCCAGCACTAACAGATTCCTAAGCAGATGCGCAAGACCTAGGATATCTATACAAACGCGGTGAGAATATAATTGGTAGCCATTCCGAATGCCAAAGTTTAGTACGAGTAGAACTAGAATATCAGACGACGTCGAGCTACAAGCGGCGATATATGAACCGAAATTTCTCATAGAACACCGTCAACCATCGTCTAACGTACGTACATACTCCCGAACAACGGTCCCCGAGTCTCAAAGATCGCCGCGGAAGCCGTTTCGTAAGGGCGAGCTATCTATAAGCAACGTGTACTCGATAATGTTCGAACAAAGTGCTGTCACCCGAGCCGATTACACGAATGCTCGAAAAGAACCGGTGGTGAAGAAGAAGCGGGCGAAGATGCCCGACGAAAGGGGCGAACGGGAGACAGGAAACGGGCAATAAGGAGCGACGACAGTGGCTAGCGAAGGTCAGCGAAGGGTGAGGGAAGTCGGCCATATTGAAAAAGGGTGGACATAGAGAGAGAGGGAGAGAGGAATTGGTGAGAGGCGCCGTCCGGTCGTGTCCTCGAAGGAAAGAGACCACGAAGAGACCTTGCTCTCCGCGAGCACGCCACACGGTGTCGAGACTGAGCACCATCTTGTTAACAGTCGAGTTCTTTTTCCATCGGCGTCGACTCCGATAGGCCTACGGTGCCATGGTGGGCGTTCTTCCTCGTCTTCCTATTTTGTCCACTCGTCCATGCTCCGCCTCGTGTGGAAGCCTCGGTTCTCCTCCACGTGATCGGTTGCTGTACGCCGAGCATCGGTACCCTTACGCATACATACTCCGCTGACCGATCCACGGGGATACATACCACTTCCCCCGTAACATCTTTGCCCGCGTCCTTGCGCGACCGAACCGTGCGACACGAGTCCCCGCCGCTACCACCTGTCCGGTTGGTAACGAGCTTTGTTAATTCCCCCGTTGCGTAGGGTCTCGTCCTCTGACAGAGAAGGAACGATCGGAGATAAGGTAACGCGAAATGATCGTGGTCCGTCCTCGTGGAAATCGGCCCTCGTTCATCGGGGTGCTTATTGAGGGGGACTTCGCGCGGACGGGAATCGCGGGAGGCCGTGGTACACGGTTCCTAACTCGATTCCACGTCGGCTTACCGCGATCTCCATAAATTGGCCGCGCGTTAAGTGGCCACGGCGCCAGAGTTTCGGGGCCGTCCATCGCGTGGATCGCGATGGATTAAAAGTATCGTGTATCGAGAACTCGTCATCCCTGAGACCGGGTCCCGAAAGTCGACAGCCTAATTACGGACTCGGATCGCTCGGTGGATCGGTCACGCGATCACCATGAACGGTTCGACGTCGAACATCGATCCGCGGTCCTGTTCCGGGCCTTTATCGAGAAACGACAGTTTCGGAGGACAGGTGCGGCTAACCTAGAGATAAGGCGTCCAACCAGCTGCGTTCGCCACGAACGAGTTGTCGTTAGCGCGCGAACCAGCGGATAGAGAGCGGGCGACGACGAAACCGGAGGAATAGGGGAAGATACACATCCATTACCATCAGCATGCAAATTAGATCGAGGATTACCGCAAATCCTTTCGTAACAATCCTCCTGCGGAGAGGCCACTCTGGGAAAGCCTGCGCCAAGGGAGAGAAAAAGGGAAAAGGAAGAGGGGGCGGAGGATGCTGTCGGGAGATAAAGATTCGAAAGAGAGAGGAACTCGTTGCAAACTTCTCGCCGGAACTTAATTATCGTCTGGCGTCGCTGTCGGGGATGCTTTACGAGCGGTGTACCACTTGGCAGGGTGGTGACGAGCCTCTTCTAAAAATCGTCGTGATAAATATTCGGCCCGGGCGGTGGAAATTTCTAATTGGCGCGAAGGAAGCCTCGTCTTGTCGGGAATATTTTATCGATTGGACCGACAAACGTGATTCAAGTCGCGCAGTCGTCTCGAGCGGACAAGCCTCTCCAATATTGCGCGTTCAGCGTGGAAAAATTTCGAGGCGTTACGAAGAACGGACGATAATCACGTGGAATGGTCGTGGACATAGATTTCCACGAGGACACGACGCAACGATGTCCTAGAGACAAGCGTCTTCTGTTCGTCGTCGAGTTGCGATCAATGGTCAATTGGCGACATCGAGGAAGTCGCGACATAAATATCAATTTTAGTCGTGTTCTTTGGGAACAACAGCGAGCATTCATTTGGCTGCTGTCACTGGCATATCGCTGGTGTCTCTAAATTCATCGAACAGGAATGACAGTTTCGTGGAAAGGACTTTCATTGAGGCGGCGTATCGATTTAGTTTCGAGTGTTTCATTCAACGGAGCGTTTCATTCGTTGTAAATTGTGCTCTTTCTTGGAATCTCCCTCTGTTGTACAAGACTGTATATCCTCGTCTCTGCTTATCGTATAACTTTATGATTATGGCTTCTGACTTGATGTACACGGTTGTCGAACAGCAGCTGCAAAGAAACGAATGTATATATTTACATACGTATGTATATGTTCTAAAAGTTGGCCGGTATAATGGGCTTGCTCGATTTGCGTAGTTTGATGAACAGAAAACCGGAATCGGCCGTGTATCGTCTGGCGAAGCGATAGTTTATGCAAACGCCAGACTGGAATCAAGAATTTCGATACTGATCCGTAAACTTGTGCACGATCAAAAAAAATTAATGAATATCGTCTAGCTTCATAAAATACGAATTACAACAACTTATTTTAAATCGAAATTATTATTAAAGTAGTCTCCCCATGTATTCGTTAGTTAGGCAATCAAGACATTAACACTTCTCAGGCTCACGGCTATCGCAATTAAAACGAAACGCAATCTGAACCCCTTCTAAATGATCGACTGCCTTCGCAGCTCGCACGCATCTTCCAGTTCCAACGTTCGACACACGAATACACGAGATCGTCAGTCGTGGATCATTTACCAAGAACGAAAATCTCCAAGAGATTCAAGGAGAAGCTGGCTCGGGAACGATAAGCAACTCGACCGGATCACCTCCGATCGGGGCTCAATATTTATGCGTGGTATCGCGTGTGTGCAGTCGACATTCCAGCTACCTGGCGAAGGTAGGCGCATTAGAAACGGCGGATCGTTCTCCGTTCCCGGCTTTCATCGCGACAAATGGCGTAATTAACAGCTGCTCCTCGACACGGTGCGCCGCGTTAACCAGATAAGTGTGATACAAAGTGCGTGGCGACGTTACGCGCAAACGTTACACCGCGTTTCATGCTTTACGGTGGCGACATTAACCGCGTCGATATGTATCCAGGAGGCTTTTGCAAAGTAAAGAAAAAGGACAATCCGGTAGCCAAAAGCAGCGTTGCCCGAACTGGAACTGGATCTATAAAGATAAGGGGGACGTGCGGCAGTTTCTACGTACACCCGTACATCGGACTCACCTCGTGCTCTCATCATCGACTTGATATTGAGGTAGTCGTGTACGAGCCTCGGTCGAGATGCTGAACAAATCGCGCAATTAGCGACGATCAGAAGCGTGTATCGATACGCAAGGAGTGAACCATCACGCGAGTATGTATATTTACATACATATATTGTATGAGTTCAGTCGTTTTCCTTCGGAGTGCGAACGTTGGTGGAAACGATGAGAAACTTTCGGCTAGAGTAAACGTGGAAACGCGTTTATATGGGGATCAGCCGGTTAATGGTGTACGGAAGGTAGCGCGTGGAAAGAGTACGATGGGATTTGAAACGTGCGGAGTGAATATTGGGTGAAAGGTTTACCGTTTTGCTTGGGTATTTCTCACAATAAAGCTGCCTCGATGGGGGGACGTTACGAGTTGCGGATTGCGCCTCTTTACTGACAAACGTAATGTGCTCTTGCTCCTTGGTTAAACACGGGTAAATGAGGTAGCCAGGAATGTGAATACACATCTAGCATGTGGAAGTAATTTAAAAATATCTAGGCAAGCTCGAGTGCGCGATATAAAACTTGGTGCTTCAAGTGAACGCGCGAGAAAAGGTTGCCCTCATTTCCTACAAACTCAACCTGTTAAACAGCTCGCGTCTGATTAATAAACTCTATTATTCGAGTTATTATTTAGTACGGCTGATACGATGCAATAAAATATCCTAAGACTATGTTTGTTCGTCTTGTACACATTTTGTAATTACTATGATCGTCTTGATATTCAATATTCCCATATTTTTGTTACACTACCCAGCAGACGAGGGGGAAAAAGGGTGAATAAAATCAAGACCCGCGTAAATAACAGACGTTTGAGCGATCGTCGCCGCGACTTGACGTCTGTACGCGGGCGAGAAGCCGCGAGGAGAGCGTAGCCTCGCTCCGCGAGGGTGAGCTTTCATTAGAAGCAGCCTTGTCAACGACACACCCTCCACCCATCGAGGGAAGAAACAGAGTGCGGTAAGGGTTGCGGCTCGTGCGCGATAAATAACCCAGCCGGTGACTTAATGCCCCCGACGAACTTCTTTCTCGATCCTTCTTGACAGCCGTACCCTTCCCTCGCCTCGAACTTGCCTGTTTTGATTCGACTAAACGCCGCTTTTCGGGCTGTTCCGGTGAAATATTGCTTTCCAATGGAGCCTGAGTTTCTTTCTTTTGCCACCAACCTACACGAACGATGAACATTTGGACGATCGTTCGAGGAAGTATATAAGTAGATACGAGGATAAGAGCGGAAGTTAATGATTCGCCAGATTTTCGTTATCAAAGGACCGGACAAGGGTGCTGGAAAATCATGGAGCGGACGTTGGACCGGGTCCAAACGATTCTGTGCGCCATAAAGCACCGCGAAGGTACTCGAGGTGTATCCATTAAGCCGCGAGCAAACAAACCCGAAGAGAGCCTCGACGACCGCCACTTTGGCCGTAATATATTACCATTGCGACGAATGCACGGCTATATCGCGGCCGCTTGACGCTGGTTTCGGTGCGCACTCGTCAGATTGTGTTTAATAAGTAAACAGATCGACGAGATTTATTCGCGAGCCTTGCACGTCTTGTCTTTGATATGGCGAATTTAGCGATCTTAATTTATTGGGTTAACATGTAGAGGTTCTAGCGATTGGTTCGTAAAGGTGCACATTGTTGCTTTGACGTTTGGGTAATATTTTGTATTGAGCATAGATTCCATGGATCAGTGAAGGTGATTGTGTCGAGCAATGAGATATTCTTAGATTTATTATTATTACTGGAATCCAAGGATAATTATCTATTGATCGGAAGAAGCAACAGAGAAAATATTTTTGTTACAGTGAAATTCATTATTGTTAATATTTGATTTAGTTTAATAATTGGTCACAACTGACGATACTGTTGCCCAATGTACAGTGGCAGTCCAACTTTAAACGCGTATTTTTTTTAACAGGATACTGGTTTAATTCCCGTGCGCGTGTCAATGAAATGAATAATATGAAAATTCGATGCAAATGAATTCTCGAATCGTACTTTTGATTTTCATTATCGTGTAATTACGATTATATAACGCGATGGTTATGCGTGCCTGCGCGCTCTACTTCCTGGCATGGCGGAAGAATACATTGACGAAGAGTGTCACACGTTTGGCAAGTCAAATTCGGGGCAGGAAAACAGTGACTCTATTTCTTATTTACTATGTACATGTGTAATTACTTGTACCCGATTTGTTCTAAAATTATATTGTTTCGCTGAATTAAACGGGCATTCTGTAGATAATTTGTGCACGAATTGTGATATCCGTGATTTTATTCAAGTAATTTGTTTTTTAAATACAGCCAATCGTGCGAAGCAAAATCGAAACTGTTTATAATTTTGGAATCACATAGATTCTCTACGGTATAGAATCATTCTATTACTATTTATGTAAATTATTTCTGTTATCTTTTACATTACCTTTGTATTCATGCGTGCACTTAGGTTTCCTATCTCAAGGAATCAACGAATAATGATATGCACTACAGAATATGTAGTCATAATAGGAAATGGATAAGTCAGAGATCATTGCAACAATTTTGCAACATTTTCGCTTTCAATTCCGCCACGGATTATTTATTCATGGAAATGACGAGTGCAAGAATTGTGTATTGTATTTCAATTAGACTACTTTAAATACATGCAGTATATGTATATGCACAGTGATAAAAAAAAAGATCGAGGGAAAGAAAACATCAGCACAGGTTCGAAAATCAACCTTTCCGATGTAATATATCTTTTTTATGAACTATGTTAGACTTGAAATCAGACACTCGCAATCGGACAAAGCTGTACTCAGTAATGGAAAACTAAATTATTGCAGCGAAAGGATTAATTTAGGTGCATGCTGTACGCTGATTAAACATTTTTTACTCTTCTCGGTAAGCGTTATAAGTCCACAGTCTTGAAGCTCTATTTTCTTTCAACACCGGACACATTGCAATAAGTGAAATTGGGAATGCGATGGTCGTAAACGTAATTCCACCGCATGAAATGACGTAGTACTATTTATGAATAATATAATAAAAATCACTTGCTTTCAAGCTGCATGTTTAATCTAATATACACAATGACCTCTCGAATGTTCTAGCCTCCTCTACATTGCAAATCATAATTTTTTTTACAATTCAACACACTTCCTTCATTGTGAAACACTGTTTTGTTCGTTCTACGCTGTTGCGAAGAATAATCCTCCGTTATGTAAAATATATATGCGCGTGGAACGGAAAAAATATTCGTTCATTATCTTTCATCCATTTCCGCAAGTATTATATTTACCTTGAAACTTGAAACTATCAATCCCCCTAATAATTGTATTAATAGTATGACAAAAAGTTATCACTTGACCACAATATTCCCTAAGACCATTCTCCAGTAGTAGAGCATAAAAAAAGACACATACTCGAACAGTACCCGTTAACGCCACATATCTTCGACCTCTCGAACAGTGTTCCGTATGCTAATTTGACAAATTGTGAAGGGAACGCGTGTACCGGGCGTACACGTATGACGTGTCCAATGACAAACGCGCGTTATCGATCGTCTTCATCGATAGTATGCCCGCAAGAATTCAAGACGCACGTGCTGCTGGAAGCTGTTCGAGACGTGTATGCGACGTCGACCATCTCTCATCCGTTCGTCGAATGTATGTATCTGCGTGCTTGATATCGATCGACGAGCACGCACCCAGTCGGATATCACACCCACGCGTTTCATCGCCACGTGTGACACGAACCTCGCGATCCTTTCTCACATCGGTACGCCGCCAACTGGACAGAAATCGAGAAAACCCACCGATGCTTCTTTGGAGTTGACTATTGCGATACGTAATTTCAAGAGAAAAGAAATGGGAATTGCTTAAAAATCGCCATGACTTTGGCACTATGCTGTCTCTATAAAATTATTCGCAAATATTTCTCATCGACACGACAGTCTTTGCCACGCTGCAAAGTGGGAGTGAAAATTTAATGTTTATCTGGCTGAGTGTGAAACAGTCACAGAAAGCTCGTCTTTCATTTACAAAAAAAGAAGAAGAAAAAATTGAAAACACAGACGCAGTCTAAAAAAAAAACGAGGGTTTCGAGGAGCTCGACTGAGAAACGTGGAGAACACCGAGGGAGCCAAGAGGGACAAGTCCTTCGAGCGTCTCCTACGTTCTGGTTTTCGCGTCTGGTTAGTGTCGTCGAGATTCTCGCGGTCGACTTATCGGTGTTTATGTTAAACCGACGCATTTAACAGCCGGAACGGTTTATCTGGTCGATAAATAACACTGGGAGGAGAGGCCAAGAAGAGGATGGCTCGTGTTCACCACCTCGAATGAGAGGTCGCACTTCTCGCGTCGTTATTGTTCCTCGGGCCGATCCTGAAGGACTTTTCTTTGGTTGGAAAGTCCGTTGCTCCGCGGTATCTCGACGGTCCCTATTGATGAGAAATTGCCCCCTTCTAATCTGTACGGTAACCGGGCATTCTACCCTCTAACCTCGCAGCCTTTGTTCCGCTATCCCGTTCGGCTGATTTTCAACTTCCACGAGGCAAACAGTCGTTGTCTCGTTCGATTTCTGTGAAACGGTATATTATTTCACGCCTTCTCATTGACCCTTTCCCTGTTTCGAGTGTCCAAAGAGAGGCCGTAAATTCGATAGCTGAAGACTAAAGGGTTAGAGGGTTAAACGTCGGATGCTAATCGTCCCCGAGCGGGACGTCTCGGTGCACGTATTTACATATCGTGCTGTCTTCGTCGCTACTCTATCTTGGCTATCTGGCGCCACTTTGTTTCCGCGATTTTATCCTTTCCACGGCAAACAGATCTATTTTAGGCTGGGTTTTCCAGTTTCGCCTACGATTTACAGCCTTCCCTATACTCGAAAAATATTGCCCCGAAAAATAATCGCGTCGTTTGGCGTGAACATGAAAATTGCAAAGCTCGAACGGAGAAAAAGAAATGCAGAATTCGTTTAGAAGACACTGTTGCTTAGATTCAAATGAAGAAAAAGAATGAATCTTCCGGAGAAGGAGTCTATAAATAATATGTAGCAACGAGCGATGAACAGGGAGCGAGCCGAAAAAAGAAGGGTCAGGTTAGAATAACGTCGGCTGCGGCGCTCCCATGCGCGACGTCGAGATGCAATTTCCTTGTAAATCGCGGCAAACCGACCGGGAGAACGACAAGGAGATAACATTAGGTGTCCACGTGTACACGTGTATCGGTATACGCTGGCGCGTCTCCCCCGACGCGAGTATTTTCAGACGCGCGCGCGAGAAACGTGCGAGCTATTCGTTTGACGGGGGAACATAAATTCGGTACGTGGCATGATTTTCTCGCCTTGTCACCTTTGTCATTTGCTGCTTAGAAATACCGCGCCGTTCATTCCTGTTTCGCTCCGTCTGGTCTCCTGCGACCGTTTTATTCCTTTCGGAGCTAGGTGGAAAATTCATGGGCGGATGCTACGGGGCTGATGCTCCTCGACTGAGCGTGTACAGTTTGCAACTTTTGCATCGCGTTTACAAATCGGGGCGATGGAGAATTAAGCACGATGTGGCAAGTGGTCAATAAAGTTGAAGTATGTATATATACAGCCGTGTGTATGAGCGTATCCTTTATTGTGGAAGGCTTTAACGCTCTTTTATGGTTCTCGTGGTCTCTATAAACGTTGAAACGAAGTTATGTGATGGCGTTACATCTAAACTCCAGACGGAAAGGTTTATTCAGACGTTTCTTGATACTTGTTGGCTACACCGACGTATTGTATTAAGTGCTTCGCCCAGATGGAGCACAATAATGTTGCCAACACTCCACTTACAATAAACGTAGCGAGGCTCTTGAATGTCAGAGCGTCAGGCACGTACGAACCTTACAAAAAACTATATCTAAAACCATAATGACTTCTGTCCTACACAGTGTTCGCTCTTAAAAAAAACAAGCTATCGCATGAAGAACGAACATTAGAAATAGGCTTCCCAAATTCGGAGAAGCGAAACAGAAAGCAACGTTCCACCGAACGGAATCGTTCCACGGTCCCAAAGAAAACACCCACTTCTCGTGTTTGCTCCGAAGTGGAAAGAGAAAACATCGTTTTGCGTTTTATCGCTTATTCAGCGACGAAACTGCGCTCGGTCGAAGGAAATCACCACGAGAGGCCCAGCCTGCGCTGACAGACGCGAAACATGCGCTCACGAGTATCGCCGCTTTTTGTCACTTTTACGGCCCATGGGCCCCAGAAATATGGCCATTAAACCCCACGAAGACGAACACGCTCGTCGAGGAGGACCCGTAAACACGACACGAGAGTCCCGGTCAGGGGCCACAGACTCGTATTACACGAGTTTCTGCTACAATGAACCGTCGCCAAACGAACTACGGTCCCGTCTTCCTCCTTCGGCGCACGGGACACGCGCTATCGTTAACGGAGCAATATGTTACAAAAATGTATGCCCACGTCAGGATATTGGGCATCTCTGTTCTCTCCGAGATGATTCATTAATTTTCAGTCGCTGCTGAAAATATTCGTAGCAGGGGATAATGGGAAAAATTTAATGAAATTATATCAATTTGTCTATTCACTCTTCTTCTTCTTCTTTTTCTTCTTATTATTATTATCATGGGTATTGAAATTATAATTAGTCCGGTATGCTACTATACTTGTATGATAGACACCTGTAATATAAGACAAGTCAAGCACAAAGTTTCTAAAAATGAAGTGGAAAATAGTTGGCCTAATGAAGTGGCGAACAATGTGTTTAGCTTAACAATCATTCGCATAATCGTGGGACTGATTCAAGACATTTCGATTGTCACGATGGCAAAGAGTATGTATTTAGTCGCGATGCGTTGAATCAAAGGAAGAGAAATCGTACAATGTGACAAGCAGGCTAATGGTTTGTCATCGGAGTATTGAAAAAGGTTCTACACTTCGACCCAGTTCCCAAGCGATCGCGTTATGGAAACGCAAATCTGTTATTCCCGTTGCATAATTAATTCTGTGATCGACGTATAAGTATAGTCGGACATTAGTTTTAAGCGTGCAATTTTAATTCAAACATTTTTGTTATGAAATTACACGTAGCGCTGAAAATATTACTTATCAGCCGCTCTTTAATTTAAATAGCTATTATAATAAGTTAACACGAAAATCATCTTCGAACGACCGTGGTCATCTGTGAGGGCCTCCTCTCAGAAAATGATTGTTTTCTGGAAAACTTGCGGAGCACGTGTAGTCCTATGGGTGGGCGTCGGGCGTATCGTTTAGTGCAAGGAAAAAAGGAAAACACGTGCAACGCTAATAGCTTAGCATCAGTCGTGGACGTTACAAATTCCTATACAGTTTCAATATTTAGACCAAACATAACAAACGAGACATATGACTAGAGTCTGCTCTTACTTTCCATTATTAAAGGTTTCTGCAAAGACTGTACTCCGGCCTTAAGAAAGGTGTAAATCATTAACTACATACATTCCTACATTCGCTTCTTCTTTCATTCTAAACTCTAAACTCTGCCGCCCTTATCAGGACAGAATGCTTTCCCTCGTCACGAGATCCCTCCATTCGAACGAATTCCACGTCACTTTTCCGGGACGAGCTCCATCGCCATGTTTTGTCTACACAGAGCGTTCGGTCGAGGGAGAAGTTGTTGCAGCTCGAGTAGGGTCTAAGGGCGAAACAACACACTTGGCCAGGGCTAGCGTGGTTTACACGTACGCGCGATGTTTTCAGCTTTTATCAGCCGGCACACTTGACTCCAGTTTAAATCCGTCGGTTTTCGCTCGAACAGCCGACGAGCCTCGCCTCTGCGTTCAAACAGGCATTTCTCCCGACCGCGGCAGAGACAACACGCCGCGGATTTTTCCGACCGCTTTTCGACCTGAATATACGTGTGACCGGCTGTTTGTCAAGGGATCAAGATATTTGCGCGTCGGCCTCGTCAACGTCTACTTTAGCTCGTGAGACTCACGAGCCACGCAAACGTATATATACACGGGCTCCTTTGGTTTGCACGGGAAAGTCAAGCTGGGAAAAATGGGGGAACGCGGGGATGGAAAGTCGAGAAGTTGCGGGAGTTACGAAATCTCTGCTGCATAAATTGCCGGCTGTTTTTATGTAAATACGCCATTCTGTTACATATTTTTATACGCCGCGTTCGATAAAGAAATGTCGTTTATTGAAAACAGAATTATTGAAGGTGCGCATGAAATTGTAATGAATTCTAGTCACTCCTTTTTTCTTTTGCCTTAATTGTCAATAATTTTGCACGCGTGCTTGACTCTGCGAGTATCTACGTACATATTATGCGACGTCTCTATTTTTGGATCGCATTCCCGTTTACGCGGATCGTTTCTCGAAGGGTAGACCAAGATTATCGGGGCTTATCGAAATCAATTACGAAGAGCGGAGAGGGAATGGTACGACTCCGAAGCAAATGCAGCACGGATGCGGCTCGTGCAATACGTGAAATATCAGACGAGATCTAGTGTCACGCCGCGCGGTAAATCAAGCCGGGGTTACCGGGCGACCGCGACCGGCGATACTGAAATACAAAGCTCGAGCATTCTCATTCGGACCGCCCGTAATCGTCGAGAACAAAACTTGCAGACATATGGAGAAATGTACGGTTCGGCCAGTTGGAGGACGATTCAGGAGACATCTCAGCAATATGACGCTAAGAGATTTGTTCGAATTTGAAACAGATAGGAAATTGTATATATTTTTAGATTAGAGTACCACCGAGATAGCCAGGCGATATTGTCACAGGGTGATACAAAATTCGCAAGTTGAATCTAGAAATTCAATTCAATCAACGTATAAAATTATAATAGCGTTTTCACGTTCGAGTAAGAAAATATAGTAAACAAAATCTTTGTTAATACATAACATCGGTCGATACTAATATGCTTGGTCGACACGTGAAATTGGCAACAGATTTTCTCCCCCATCCACAAACAACGTTATCTTCTTAGATCTCCTAAGATCCACTTCTGACGAGGCCTGTAGACACGCATGAATTTCACCGTGAAACGAGTCAGGAGAGAATTGTCTCCAGTTTGCGAATATCTGGCGACTATCTGTTGGCTATCGGAGGGTCATCGGCTAGCTCGCCTATATAGGTATACATCAACGTGTACATCGAAGACGAAGAAGAAGAAGGGAGAGGAGACAAGCAACGAAGCAGACCAAGGAGCAAGAAAAGACAGGCCAACAGATAGTACAGGGAAGGGAAAGGAAAAGTCGTGGCGGATAGGAAAGAGGAGAAGGAACAACGGTGTACACGACGAGGGAGGGAGGAAGGGAGGCTAGGATAGTGTAGATGGCTGGAGACAGAGGCGAAGAAGCCGCTGGAAGAAGGGTAGAAAGAGAAGAGGACAGAGGATGAGGCCAGGCCGGGCTACAAGCTGTCGGGCGACGATAGCATCGCCTATCGACCCCTAGGATCGCCCGAAGAGGTTTTCCATGTTCTTCTTCGTTATACGATCTTGTACGAGGAGCGCTGGTACGAGGGTGTGCAGGTAACAAACACCCCCAATTATGTCAGCCTGAATTAGTAGTGGTCCAACTATTTCGAACCTAACGAGTTGCCCCTGTCCGTGAAGCAGCGGTATACTTCGAGGTCTCGTCGGCGATCGGTTGGCCTGGTCAAACGATTTTTCATTTGTCCACGGTCCTCGCCACCGGTAGCAGCGTCACAGCCAAATAAATTTTTACCCTCGACATAGAACGTCGCTTACGAGCTGTCACGGAACCGGGCCGCGATTACGCGAGACACGAGCCTTCGTTGTTTCTCTAAGTGGCTGCTTTAAATGAGTAACGATGCCACGGCGAAGTTCGTTCGTGTCTGTACGGTTTTTGAGGCATTTCGGGAAAGGACAGGGGGACAGTTGTCAGAGATAACGGATATCAATGAATTAATTAAAAAGGGAAAGATCGACGGATACATAAATTGAACATCGGACGAGGATTTATTGCGCGTCGAAAGAGATACGAATAGCTTCGACTCGTTCGTAAATAATTTCGTTATCATATTTACTTCGGAATAGATTGGGAATCCTTGGCATTGAAAGCGAACTCGTTTACGTTCGAGTAGTCGCCGGGGAAGCGAAGATGTAGACGTAGCGGGTGAAAAGTAACGAAGACGACAGCTCTTTAGGCACGGCGCACCGGGCGAACACGACTTTTCCCTTTTAGACGGACGATACTATTTTACCCCGTGCTGCGAGCGACGTCGGCGTAAAACCAGAAAAGTCGACCCGCCAATTTGTTGGCCGCCAGCGTTGGACACTTTTTGAAGGTGTCCCCCACCTCCGCATATTTTCGCTTTGCGCCGAGGTGACAAGCTTGTTCCGCAGTCTCGTGTGTCGAAGGAGGGACTAAAAGGTTTTGCCCGCGGGTGGTGATCCCCGGAGCAAGGTGGACAGTTGGTTCTGCTTTCATTGTACAATCGAGACAGCGACCCGTTGCGTTGTATCGGCACACGGACCGTCTCTTTTCGTTTTACACGCGTCCATGCTCTGCCGTTATCTGCTACCATTGTAGAGCCTTCTCAGCTTTCTTTGCTGGAAAGTTGGGAAAGTACGGCGAAACAGGAACCTTATTGTATTGGATGAGTTCGTTTCTAACTTTCGGGTAATTTTCGTTTTGCGGTTTGGGAAACCCATTTGAGCATATGTTTTCCTTTCTGCAGTTAAGGATTACCACTTTTCGTGTATTTTACCGAACTTTCCACGGCTCTCTTTCGATTTTCCAAATACCCACATACATGCATACTAATATTCTTGCTTTTCATTTTTATAAAAACATTAGGGGCTAAATGCCCTTCAATTTTACTGACACAATAAATTTGACAAATTTCTTCGTTTGCAATACATTTAGATGCGTCTTCGTTTTATTCAAATTCTGATCCTCGATCTGGCAAATGAATTTTCTCCGTTTATAAAAATTCCCATTCCAGTCAAACGAGCTTACAATCTCCCTGCCGCTTACGACACAATTCTACCTGTATCTTTGCATCCTTTAGATTAGCGCAGCCTTCAGAATAGGTGCGATCGAACGGTCGTCCCGCTGGAAACAGGCTTCTCGGTCGGTGCTGCCATCAGAGTGACCGGCGGTCACCTGCGCAACGACCGCCCGGTCCGCCCACGCGTACCTGTACTCCCCTGAAGATCTCGTCGTGGCTTCTCCGCGAGACAATGAGACGCGCGCGCTGCCAACACGTTCACGGTGTTTGTGTGCACACCGCAAGGCGGAGGGAGGCAATCTTAAGTGCGCTGCTTTACAAGATAAGGAATTAAGTACGAATACCCCGGCGGTGACCGGCGACCAGCGCAGGGGATAAGATAAGGTTCGCGCGCACGTAGCGGTGCGCACAGCAGAATCGGTTCGACCGGTATTAAGGTGAATTCGCACGTGAAAACGCGCTGCTCTCCTCCACAGGTATATACACCTCCCGGCTGGTCTTTTATATCGATTTTAATGCGGGCTCGCGCGCAAAGCGGTCGCCTGTTTATCGTTTGCCCCGAGCGTTTTGATCAATTTACCTGCCGGCGGCAGGTAACAGATAAGGGGCTGGCGGGGGTGGCGCACACCGTTTTGGATAAGATCGATGTAAATTATGAGGTTGTTCGAAGGGAAGCGATTTCTGATGCATGTGTACCGATTATTCGCGCAAACTTGAGTAGCTTTCGCGTTCGTTGATAGGGGAACAGGGGTTGCTTTAGCTCGCGTGATCGAAGGAGCTACGCGTATTATGAAAACTCGTTGATTAGGTTTCGTATGGGGTGCTTGTTGCTTGGGGAAATTGACGGCATCGTGGTGGGAGTTTCGTAAACAGGGGTGGACAGGTATACCGAGCAATGGGACTCTTTATCGCGGCGCTTAATGCCATGAATGGTCAATAAGTAACGGGAGCTTTTAATCCTTTCGGTCACCGATTGGTATCGGGGCTTACATTGTTACTAATTATAAGTAGGCATTAAATCATTGTCGTGGATTTAAAGTTATAACCTTTCTGTAACTACAGTTTGCGCGAAAATTTGTATTATCCGCTGCAACGAGAAATCGGCAAACCTATTATACAAAATATTTAGACACTGGTTATACGATTAAGCAGAGGATCTATATACAATACTTTCCAATTTTCCAGTGGAGTATTGTTACGATATTATTGAATTTCCTTTTTCTTCCGGCTTCTTAGGATTGGCTTACGAGGAAATTAACTTCTATTTTCGCACTCTCCGCCATGCCTCGTCGTTGCAAGACACACCATGAACATCGGCATCCGACCCGGCAATCACGGGTCGGGGAAATCGGTCGCAGCAACGCAGTCGTGAAACGCGTATACATATAATGTCAGAACACAGAACGGAGCAGCTGTAAACAAATCGTAAAAAGAATGGAACGCTGTGCCCTGTTCCGGCCTGCGTCTCGCTATTCAGTCCTTGTAATAGCCTCGAACGCCGTGAGAGACCCTTATAAAGTCGCTCTTCGTTTCGTGTACTCCTTTTTAACGCGACCCGCGATCGTTACAGCCGTAAAAGTCGAGCCGTTTCGGCAACGAGAATTCTCGTTCGGAGCCGACGCCCTTGACGCCAGGGGTGGGAACTACCAACGTTCGTTTTGCTGGGAATTGGGGTAAACGATGCTTGCTCTTGATATCGATGGCTCTCGTGATGATTTAGTAGCCTGGGTAGATGCATCGAAAGGGATACATTTCCCTTGTAGTCTCACTCCTGTAGAAGCCATTAGGGTGAAAATGAAGTTACGGATTTCGAGAATTTCTCAATGCAATTCAGAATTCAAATGAAAATATTCTGTGGGTAATTGTGTCAATGTTCACAGAATTCTGTCTGTGTAATTTTTTATTTGCGAGGGTAGGAATATATTTGAGAGAAACCTTCAGTACGATATCCAATTGATTAATGTGCTCCTTGTATGTGTAACCGATAAGTAAAACAATATCACACTGATGGAAACTATTTCACAGGTTTCCTGTAAACGAATTTTCTTAAAGTGTATATAGAACGGAATTTCGTGTTGCCCTGTCATTGCCCATCAATTAGCCAGAAATACAAATAACGTCATGAATTTTTCAAATACTTTAATGGAGTTCCATACCTCTAATCCTCTCTAGTCACGTTATTTTGCAAATGCCATGGTATGTCGTCCGTAGTTGCAATTAAATCGGACCGAAATTAATTTTCCGTTGCCACGTTACCCGTACATACATTTCCGCACGTATATCTGGCCACGTAATCGACCGTCGAGAATTTCCGTCTCCGCGGAGGAGGCATAAAAACCGACGCACGCGTGACTGAAATATCTGATCCGCGGCTCTATTTAAGCCAATATCAATAGAGCTCCGCTTTCGCGGTAATAATGAAAGTTAAATATCGCGTCGCCAGACGATCCCTCGCGAACCGAGTGGTCGAATCAATGTTTCACGGACGTTCGTGCCGAGACGCATCCCTTTAGGATTAATTAAGCCTCGTTGCCGCGAGTAGACAGAGCGATAGTAAACACCTGTCTTGTATTTTCGACAAGAGTCGCAAATAATCGATAGAACCGGCGCTCCGATATGGAAACCACTCCGTATTCGACGAACTAGTAAATACATACTGCTGTACCGAAGCTTACATTCAAAAATAATTCCACCGAATTAATGCTGTTCCGTGTATGGAAATTTATCGTGCCGATGAGCAAACCGCTAAACATATTATTACACCGGGATAAAAGTGAAATTTATAGTGGCACGATAACAAAAGAGCGCGCAATGAATAGAACCAGCACGATCATCGATGCCCGAAACTCCATTCTCCACCGAGGGCACAATATCTGCGAGGCTCAAGTAGAACGAAACAGATGCTCCCACGACGAAATGTACATACTCTCCCCGACTTTCAGACTGTCCGTGTATAATTGATGTCCCCTTTCCTCAGGCCGCGATTAATCATTTTCCAAGTGTCAGTAACACCGCAAGCAAACGGGTAAGCGACGGCTATAAACAGCCGCAACGTTGACAAACGTTGTATCAAAATATTTGTACACATCGGTGGGCCGTGAAGCCGGCGTGGAATCGCGTTAACCGAAGGCATCGCCTCCTAAATCTGCAGCAAAAGAAAGCCCGTAGAAAGAAGGGGGCCGGCCTTTTGGGGGCTCGATTATCTCGTAAAATACGTCTGACAGACGGAGTCCTTAGTTATTGCCGGAAGCAGAGGCCGTCTTCGAGGAGTGGGCCAGCTTATTGTGACACACGGGGGCCCCGTGTGTGCATAGGAAAATCCGATGCGTGGGTAAACACGCGTTAGTTACGTGACCACTCTTTATCGCTCGAGTCGTCCAAAGACGCGACTCAGGGAGCTGATTTGAAATAAATCGAGGAGACCTGCGTCCTTTCCGGTTGTTCGTTAAGCCTATTACCCTCACCTTGCTTGGGTTCACCTCTTTGGACTAGTCTGGGGAACGAGGAGGGCCCATTCAGGGACACTGACGCGGGTCGCGAGCATTCATAATCTCCGTGCGTGTGTATTTACAAACTACGAAAAGACTAAGGTATAACACAAGCTACGATGTTCTCGGTGGGCCACCGGAGCTGAGAAAGGTTGCTGTTTCTATCAGGGATGTCGTGTTGTTTTTCTTCTTCGCTCTTCTATCCACGCAACTACCAGAGGCATAGATCGCAAACAGTTACCTGTAAAATAGATGCGAGTTATTTATTAAAATTGTTAGGAAGAAACAGGCCAGATGATTGCAATACTTTCGACCCAGCATGTCGGGTGAAATAGTACTTTATTTGCTAAAGGTATTGCGATCTCTTTTCCCACGAGACCACACAAATCTTGTCAATATATTTAGTGTATTTATTTGTACCACGAGGGTCGTACGAAAAATTGCGGGCGGCCAAGTGTTGGTCACCTTCGACGTAGAATAAGAAACGAAACGTGAAAGAAAAAAAGGGGAAATACAAACGAAGAAGCAGGTCCAGGTTCCGGGAATGAGAGACAGCTTTTTCATTGAGGATATCCAGGATGTGGATCCCGCAGGCTAGCACAGTTCTGCTACCTGTTTCTTCGCCAGCAATTCCTCTCTCCTTTTCCTGCGCTGCCCCGAGAAGATGGCCTTGCCGTGGTCATCAGTCATCCCGGATCGCTTTTCTCGTGCATCATGCTGCGTTGAATCCTGGAACGAACCGTCCAGAAGGGTCCCATTATTCGTCATTACACGGTCACTCGTGAAAACACATTTCGAATGACTCCCCACCTCTGTCACACCGGGAGTTTGGCCCCTTTCCATCTCTGTTCCCATGTGTCCAGGTCCTGTAGAGGTGACTGTGCTCGTGTTTCACATTCACACGAAGTATTCACAGGCTGGTCTTTCGAGGAAGCTTGGGCTGAATTGCGGTGGGCCATCGTGTCAATATTTGGAATCCGCTTGTCTGCGGGATGATCGAGCGTTCGTCCTACTGTGTATCGATCTTCCCGAGATCTCGAAAAGGACGAAGGACATGAATGCGCAACGACTGTGAATTTAGAATGTTAATTGTTGGATAACATTCTTCGTTGGGTAGTTTGTGGTAAACATATACGGGTCGCAGATAAATTGAAAAAGTTTCGTAAATAGGTTTTTTCTACTTATTTATCATTATAGGAAAATTAGTACTTTGTATTTCAATCTTTACCGGGCGACCACTGTACCAATTTTATCTTATTACCCGATTAATTTGATCTTATCACCCAATGAATTTTATCATATTACCCTGCGCTACTTATTCCTACGATTACTTTCATAAACTCACGGCCAATCCGCTCGTGATCCCGTCGTGCGAGCAACACAGCCGCGACATTACGTCGAACAACGGGCATCTCGAGAACCTGGGAGCGTAATTGAAACGTTGCAAGGCCACGGCAAGTTTCAGAATCGTCGGAAACCAATGCCCAGTCTAATCACAAGTTGCCACGGAGGGCACGCGTCGGGCAGATAGGTTCATTAGGCGATGGCACGCCAGCCGCATCCAGATCTCACTTTTCCACGGGTAATAGCGCCTCGTTCGTCGCTATTCTCGCGGGATTGCTCCGAATTGTACGCGACCGGATTGCTTATCGCGCCGATTGAACGGGAACAGCGGGGAATATTCCCGCAAGATGATCGAGACTGATTGGCCCAGGGTGTTACTCGCTAACGCTGATAAATATCGGGGTGATTTCTTGTTTAAGGGACGGCGATTGATCCTTCGGCACGGTTCGAGCGTTTAACTGAACGCAATTTATTACTCGATGAATGGAGTCTTGCGGCTTCATTTAAATAAGGACTGTCGTCGTTATTATCCCTCTGTTGAGGGAAATACGTGATTCGTTCTCTTGTGCGTTTGTGCATTATGAAGGAGCTTGCTTTTACGTTACAAACGGTGAATTTTATGAACGAACCTCGGTTTTTAGAGGATCTTTGTAATTGGAAACATTACTAATTTAGAACGCTGTCCTCGCCAATGGACACCAGCCGCCTGTTCAAATATTCACCGCAATGAAAAACGAAGAATCCTCGCGTCGATCAGAGATCCAACTAACGCTTAGATGCCAGTCACCGACGAAATTGTCCTAATTCGATCGGACAACAGGCAGGTGGCGGACGTTGAAAAACGGCGAAGGAACGAACGGGTTACTTTCTGCTGGCAAATTCGCCCGATAATGGCTTATCATCGTTTAATCGCCGCCCGTCAATGGCAGACAACGTTTTTACTGCGAGTTCTTCGGCTCGCCCCCAAAATCGACAGGGATCGGCCACACCGCCGTGAGATTGGCAAGCCAATAATTACGCTATTTTTCCCCACTAATTTATTTCATTACGGCTAGAACAGCTTTTGCATTCGCCATTCGTCGGCTCCGTCCGGTAATTGGGAAAACCATTAAGGGTATCCCTCTTTCTTTCTCTGTCGCTCGGTACCCGCCGCCCTTTAAACTCCTTAATGAATTGAGCCTAACTGCGATTATACCATCTCACCGGTAACGCCTCTCTTCTTTGAAGGGACGCGAACCCCTCCGAGATTCGACGTTTAATTTTCTCGCGCCTCGCCCTCGTCGTTTTCTTTTCACGGCTGGAAAAGTGCCGTCGCGGCGCGATCCGCCTGTGCCCCGTCGAGAATTCACCGATACGCCACGTCTCCGGAAAAATGTTTCACGACTCCCCGTTCGCGTGCAAATAACCTCGCTTCCAAATTAACTTCCGAAAACCTCAATAATTCTAGATCGAAGAACGATCGTGCACCGATTCTCGAAACCACCGAATAACTCGCGCGTCGACTGTTTATGCGACAGAGGAAGAGGGATCGCCGGAATAAAAACGTGACCAGCTGAAACGCGGCGAAAATAAAAGGCCATAAAGAAAGGAAGAAAAGCCTGGTCCGGAAAAAAAAGAGGAGGGCGGAAAGAGAGCGGGGCGTGAAAGGAGGGGGGTGGAAAAAAGAGGGAAAAGGGGTAGAAAACAAAGGTGCATGTACGGTCGGCCGTGCCGAAAATCGGTCGGACGATCGGGTCTGGTAGCCGTCGGGGCGGCAAGCGACGCCCTGGCGGAATAAATAATTCGCTGGTATGCACGTATGGGCCGAGCACGATAGAACGAATGCGCGAGCGGGACAGCAGCCTCGAATCGGCCTCTGTTCTCCTCTCATCTGTGTACACATAGACACGTATAATACGGTAGGTGAACGAACGTGGAGGGAACGTATAGCGATTTCATTGCCGGCGCGGAGTGGCGTTTGACCGACGTGTGATATGCAGCGACGAGCCGTGATGGAGGCGGCGGTTCCATGCGAGGCACAGGTGCTGCATGGAAACGGGGGTGGCCAGAGCCAACGTGTGACGCCAGCCAACGTTACACCCTAAACCCCCTTTGGGCCGTGTGCGTCCTCTCTTTTTCGTTCCGCGTTTGGTCCCGGTTGCACCAGTCTATTCTCTCGTACCATCCTCCTATCTTGTTCCCGCTCCAACCGCTCTCTACCCGTTGCAGCAGCCCTTTCAAACGGCGGCCGATGCAATATTCAGCGGCTCTTGGCAGTCGTCCGTGGGGGAGGCTCGCTGGGGTGGCTGCTGGCCGGTTCCCGTTGCCACCCCCCGCCCGAAAAAAAGAGCCCCACGTGGCTAGAGCCTCCAACCGTCAAATTGGCGCCGCTGTCCATCAACCGGTGTGCGAGCAATCGCTTCTCTTTCGCTCCTCCTGTTACACGTATACTGCCTTCTTCCTTTGCTTCGTCCCGCTTTTCTCTTTCCTTTTTACGCCACTTTCCGCGGCGGCCATTCGACCATCGCCTATGCGAGTCTTCGGGAGTTAATGATCGGCGATTTCTTGATAGAAGCTTGCAGATACTCGAGCTTTTTCTTTTATTTCTTTTCAATGACTAGCGAATGTAATGCACTGAGACGGTGCCGCAAAACCGTGTGTATCGGTGCCTGTGTATCGTACAGTGCGATGCAGCACGATTCTCGCTGCATTGATAGTACATGTATACGGTTCTTTCTACACGAGTATTCTTTGTACATGTACAGTGACATTAAACAGAGTGAGGAGTGCAATATTTTGTTGTCCATCAAAATTATTACAATTTTAATATCGCTGAAGTTGGTTTGCCCAAGTTTCTTTCGATGAAAACATTTCCCCCCCGTTCAAAGTAGCCTCTTCTAAGAGCAACGCTCGGTACCGAAGACATACATATGTACATGCATAACTTCGTCGCAATTTTCGAAACAATATTCCCCGATGGTCAGAGATGATTACACGAGTAGAACAGTGTCGCGGTTGGCCAGCTGCCAGCGGTTCTGTCTGCTCCGAATTCTCCGAGCAGGCAAAGTCAATTTTCTAACAACGTCGAGGCGTCGTCGACAAGGGAAGTGCGACGGGGCCCGTGCCGAACGAGCATCCACTGTCTCCGACGACATCCAGAAACAACGAAATAAGAAGAGATCTCGGTCGAACGAGCAGTGAAACCGTGGCCTCCTCTCACGCCGACAAAGCCGGAGCAGGATCGCTGCGCGTGTATATTACCACCTCGAGGAGGGTTGCGCGAGGCGACCAACGAGGAAGCCTCGAAGGAAGAAAAAGAAGAGAATCGGGGTGGCGGAGGGAGCATAAAAGACTCGACACTCCGTTATAATAAAGTCCACCCTTGGAAGCCTTCCGCTCACCCTTCGCCGCCCACCATTCTCCGTTTCTCTCTTGGCAGCACCAGCATTACGCCATTCAACTTACTTTGTTCCTCAACTTTATTAATTTTTCCCTCGGTCTTGGGGGACCGAGCGTCCCCCCCTCCCATCCCCCGGTCCAACGTTTGCTGGTTATATCGAGAACTTAGCCGCTGGTGCTGGGAGCCGAAGGTGGAAGAAGAGAAGGAGACTCGGCCGGGGGAGAAAGGAGGAAGCAGAAAGGGTGAAAGAAGGGTAGGGGCTCAGCCGGGCTTTCTTGTGACGGGAAATTTAAAAATCTGTCTACGCGTTGTCGAACCACCCGAGGAAACTTTATTATTAGCGGCCACCCTGCCCACCCCCCGTTACCTCTTTCTCCACGATCCTCACCCCGACGCCGAGAGTAAGGGTGGAAACGACGAGGCTGGCGCGGTTCGACGAACTACACCACGAACGAAGATATTGCCTTTATAAACTCATTTGCAGCGCCGCGGCCCGACGTTGAACGGGGGAAGTTTTGACCCGAGCTTGGCTCCGCGACCTCCATCGCCTCCATCGGACAAGATTTGCACCGCCGGGTGACAAGCTTCCGGTGATTGATGCGTCCCACGGACTAAAGACTCTCGCTGATGCCGAATAATTAGGGGGTGGCTCTTCGACACTTCGCCGGAGGTGTTGGCTTTCTTTTTCACGCCGCCGCTTTACACCCACCCATTCCCTCGAACTTGCCCATCTTGGAGAGACTTGTGAAGGGCGGGTTTCGTGCACACCGCGGAGTGTCGCTGCACAATGGCGATTAAGCGACAAAGTTGCGATTTTTCGCTGATCCAGAGCAAACACAATAGGCCAGGAGAAAAGGGTATACAAAATATATACGATATCCGAATATCCGAAAGAAATCTCACATGTCCCTTTTTCATCCCGGACGGAAAATCCGCCTGCAGTATGGAACTTATCGAATAATGCGAACACTTTCGAGGGAAAACGTTCCCTCTAATTCTCGGCTGACAAATAGCCGGCGATTATTGCGTTCCAGAAAACATCGAGACTCACAGGAAAAGCTAGATCGGCTTTCCTCGAGAGGGGTCGATCGAGACGAAAGGCCGGACGGAAAGGATCCAATTGTGACGACACCCGTGAACCGATTAGCGGTGGCCTCGCTTCCACACGGCTCTTCTGCAGCAACATAAATATTTACGACTCATTCACGAAGCTAATGTAAATGCGATTTGGGCGTTTGCTCTTTTTAGTGCACGCTTTAATCCGATTAGGCCCGACCCGATACAATACGCCGCGGCTGCTCGCGCATTGTGCGTGCCCATCTTACCCCCTCTGGAAAAAAGAAGAGCCTCTACCCTCTGGTGCACACGGGACTATACCCAGCCCCCCCTCGTCCCCCCGACCCACCTTTGCCAGTCGCTATTTTTGACCGGTGACGCGGATTTAGTCGCTTTACGACTGCTTCATACACACCGAAACATAAGTCGACGCGCGTTGCTCCTCTGCCCGCCGCGATGCTCGTTTCGTGAGACGCGATCGAGTCTGTTGCTTTAGGGGCGGTGGCATTGTCAACCCCCGTACACTTAAACGCCCCGTCCTTGCCTGCACGCGTTTCGAATGTTCACGCGGCGGAGGTTGCGACGCGTTTTGTGTCGCTGATGATGATTGATTCGTGTCGGGGTTTTGAATCGTGTGTACGGCTGTTCGTGGAACGGAAGCGTGATTTATCAAAGGGTTAATGGGGATTAGTGTTCATTCGCGAGAATCCGTTCTCGAGAATTTCTCGAGAAACTCTGTAATTGCTTATTTCTCAATTCTGGGAAAATTACAATATGTCCCGAGAAACTTAAGTTTAAGAAAATTATTATAAGTCTCATTTACAATAATAGAAAAATATCGAGAAATGCGGAACTATAATGGGGATGTTGGACAATTACTCGTAGCTAATTTGCAGTTGTTTTTCGATTTGAGTTGTTAGAAAAGGATACACGGATGTTTGAGTAGGGATATGTTGCATTTGTGGTGGTAACAAACGTGGCTTGCTTAAAGGATCGCGATTTGGAGAGGTTTAGATCACAAATTACAAACAAGGGAGTAATATAGAGCGAACTCGAATTAGCGTCTACATATTTCTTTCTTGCACTCGCGCTAATTCTTCAACTAATTGTTAACCGTGACACTTGAAGTTCCACTGGACGCGCACTGCTTGAGAGAACCACAAAGTGGTACCCAGCCGTGTCAGTCGACAGAACAATCTTTCCCCGCAATTCATCCCTCTGAGACTAGCACGACGCGGCGTTTCATTTTTACGATCGTCTGAAAGTCAAGATACCGTGTTGTCTCCCGTCTACGAAAGAATAATAACAACACTGGGCTCGGTAGGTTTTTCATAAGCGAGTGAAACGAGCCCGGTAATTCGAGCTCCTCTGTCCGGTTGTTCGTTGCTTTTCGCAGAGCGACGAGCGAGTGGTTCCAAAAGCAGTAGAACACGGGCATTCTCATTACACGGCTGTGCGCGCGTCCTCCAGGCGACGGGAAGGTGGAAAACAGAGGAAGGATCGAGGAGAGGGTGCAGGGCGGACGGTGTAAGCGACTCTCCACCCCATTGTCAGGCAGCGCCTTTTCAGAGACGCATTTGTTATCCTTTGAATGAGGAGCAAGCTATTATTTATTCCATTCTTATTTTTTGTCAGCCGCCCGTTGTGTAGTAAATGGATATAAGTCAGCGCGGGCGAGCAGTGGTTCTGTCATTTTTATCGCCTCTCCCTGAATTAAGAAGGTGGAGCCGCGACTTCCTCCTCCTCGTCCCTGTTTCTTTCGTTCCTAGTTTCTCCAGCTTTCTCTTTTTCTCCTTCTCGCCTCTGACGCGCACTTCCCGCTCGTTCCACGTCTCCTCTTCGCCCTCTTCCTATCTCCCCGGCTAACCGACAAGCTGAATCGAGCAGGAGGACCGCCATATTTCTACTCCTGCCGGTAGGGTACACTCTCCGCGTCATTGTTCCGATTGTGACCAGATCGAAACGAGCTGGGCGTTACTACTTGCTGAACGATTTATAGGATCGAGTTAGCTCGAGTGCCGGCAAGAGTTGCAAAACTGCTGGCTTGTCCGCTATTGGTTCGCTCTGCTACCGTTTTTCTTTGACGCCGCGGAGTCACCCGGGGAAATGTTCGCGCTGCGACAAGGCTGGATCACCGTCGCGACGTGAGTTCGATATATCGTACTCGAGCGGCATATAAACTTGCGGCCCTCGTTACTCTTTATTCAAAATGGACGAGAATGATGAACGACGGCTAACTACGATATTATCTGTCCACGCCAAGAACATCGAATCGAAGATGGAGATCTCAGACAAGTTTGCGACAGGACTCACGAATTCAGTGTGAAATTTGCATGGGACAGTCGCCCAGCCGGACCCCTTTCTAGAAAGTTGGCTGGACCGAGGGTCCACGAAGAGCCTGACCAACGACTTACAACGATCTCCACTCCGTACTGTCAATAATAGATCCCGCGTCTCATATCGTAGTCCACGTAGAACGCGGCTACGTGTCGAAACACCGTCCCAGATATCGTTGTCCGCCGCTAAGCCTCCTTTTTCCCCCCCCCGGAATACACCCCCGCACGGTCTCGAATCCCGTGTCCAGACGGTTCTGCTTCCAGTGCTCCGATATCACGCTTGCCGATCCCATAACATATTTGACGGCCGACGTAGGGTCCGTGAAATCGGATTGACCAGTGTCCATATTGACTTTTCTCTTCCTTGTCCGGCCGCTTCCTTTTTCGACCCTCCATGGATAAGGATTACCGTGGCGGACAGACGCGTGGCGATCGTCCCGAGAAATATGGCATCGATACGGAATCGAAGGGCTGGAATTTATTGCGACTACCGCTGGTTCCCGTTTAAATCCAATACCTGCGCCGCCTATCGCGAAACTCTCGACAAGGGCCGCTTAAACAAACCCAATTTATTCGTTCGCGCTCGTAACAACCCCCTGGAAGCCGGCTGCGTCTTAAGTGGCAAGTTGATCGTCTGGTTGAACGTCGAAAAGATATTCTCCTCTGGTTAACTATACCGGTTCTCCCTAACCGGATGAAAGGGACGGGAACCGGTGACAAAGTAGAATGGCAGAAGGGCAAAGAGAAAGTGAGACGGCGAAAGAGGTAAAGAGAATCGAGCGAACGAGCTCGGGATTAGCCGGTGGTAATAACCGTCTCCGCGGTTTCGAAAGCTCGCCAACCAGCAGCCACAAGCTCTCGTCTGTTCCATGCCCGGAGGACGATGGAAAGAGAAACGCTTGCGGGAGAAAGTGGCGAAAGCGTGGGGTGGTCGGCGAAGGGAAAGGCGCGCGCGCGGAGGGTAGGTTCACGGGGATGATTTTACGTGGCGAGGCAAAACGCGGGCCTACACGGTAGTCGGTGGCCGTGTCGGTAGGCGGTCTGAGGCAATCCTGTTGATTAAAAGGTGGGGCATCGACCCAAATAAACTCACCATTAAACCAGATGAGTCCCCGCGCGATCGCGCTTCAGCTACGTTCCACGATTCCACAAATGTTCGTGTGCGTACACGCGACTAGGGATGTATTTCAGCTGCTGCTACGTATCTGTACGTGTACCCGCGTGTACGTGTACGTGTATGTATATACGGCGACGTGCACCACCCTGTTTCGACCTACCCTCTTTTTCCCTACTACCATGCCGCTCGACGAGCCACGGAAGCAAAGGAGAAACGAGGAGGGACGGTGCCGGCAGCGGGGTGGGGAGAATAAATTGATTTCGTTGACTCAACCAGCCGTAACGCCCCCTCAGCATGATATCAACCCTAAGCCTCGGTTATCTTTATTTAAGCTTTACGAGAGTCTACGCGGGCGAATCGGGGGAACTTCTGGGAGGCTTCTTCGTTCCCCCTTGCTCCTTCTTTCACCCTCGCTGCTGCCGTTCGTAGGTTATAGGCAGGCGTATACCGGGGAAGGGAAAAAATTGCTTGAATTCCTTCGCGGTTCTCCTCGAAGCTACGTTGTTGGGGGATGATTCTTTGGAAGTAACGCGTTCGGCCAGCATTAGGATACCTGGCCGTTTCTCTACGTAATTATAGATTTAAGTAGTAAGCTAGTATAAATTGTACAAATTAATAGCAATTTAACTGTAATCAATATTTTTCATGGAAAACCGATCTGCATTACAAAATGACAATACAACAGAATACAGCAGCGCGCCGATAAATTATAAAAATAAAATCAAAATCAAATAAATCCATTTCAGTAGGTCCTGAGGTTGCACAAAATCGTAAAGTCTGTACCGTATAATTTACCGTCCCTGCTTCGCTTCATAATCCAATATCGCTGTACCACGTACATATCGCTCATCCCTTCTAAACCATAATCTTTAAACCGCCGCGTCTTGTCGCGAGGAGGATTTAACATTTACGGCGGCCTACTCGTATCGTTGTCACGTCAACGGGTCCAGGAACGGTCCAGGAACACGGAAATTCACGGATGTCGGGTTGCTAATGAGCACGCCACGTGAAACGTCGTGTGTACACACCTGGCCGATGTAACGCGTGGGTACCGATGACACCTCGCGGTGTAAGTATGCCGATGGGTTATCACGCGGCTGGTGTACACGCCCGCTACGAGTGTATTCAGGTATTACATCTAGTAGACGAGTGTTCACCGCTGGCTTATACAATCCTCGCCCTCGCGCCCTGCAAATCCCGACGACTAGCGTCCCTTTCGCCCTATTCGGCCTCTCGCGCGATCTCTCACTCGTAGCCGACCGACACGCTCCGAACACAGCTTTAATTAATCGTGACCCGTAAGTCTGCCGCCGTTTACCGTAATCTACGGCCTACTTATCGACAATTCAACCGTGGGTCTCTCGTCGGAAAGTGGTAGAGTTGGCCCAGATAAATATATGGGTGGTTAGAAAGAAGGGTTCGTGGAATTAAGGGGGTTGAACTGGCGTAAAAATTGAGACGGGTTTGCACGTAATTGTTAATCTATTAGTGATCGAGGACTATTAATTCAATGCAGTTCACGTACTTTCAAAACGTTCCGTCGACGTTCGAAAGCTTCTACCGAATATTATAATGCGTTTAGGGACACAACGAGACCGTGGGTACTAGCATTGACAATATTACGACACCGAGGTGGGACATTTCTCAGAGTGTCAACTGCATTGAATCGGAGGACAGACAGTCGTCGTGTCCAGGGAAGAGCGATGTCGCGTCTAACATCCCCGAGGGTGTCGTGAGGTCGAGTCGGGGGATGCCATGCAGCTTCATCAACGGATATTAAAGGATTTGCATGAAGTATTATTATCGTTATTGCGAACGTATCCAGGGGAACGAAGGGGGCCGTTGGCCGAGGGGGGATGGAACGATAATTTTATTCGACGCTCGATCCGCTTGTCGGCTTTCCACCAGTCGAGAGTGCGATTTCGTGTTGGCCGCTGCTAATTTTCGCGATATTTAATTGCCCTGGTATTATGATTGATTCGACGATTTATCCCCGACCGTTTGCTTTCTCCTGTCGACGATCGTTTCACGGTAAGAACAAAATGGGCACCGCGGAGACATTGTTCGTCACGAAACGAGTGACACTCGTTAAAACTGTACGACGATATATTCCGGTGGATAAAATAATGGACGAACTCTCGTTGCGTTTTAATATTAAAACCTTTTAAAAGTTATCTTGCTTCTGTGCTATTGATAATTACTTTAATATTAACGCTCTTGTATCTTGTATCAACTTGTGAAATATTTTATTTAAAGCACGACTACTGGGATACTAATAAATATCTTGTTACTCGTTATATCCTGACACCTCCATGCAGCGTAATTGACGTCACAAATATTTTAATATCTTTTTCAATACGATTGCACATGTTGCAATTTTATTCTCCAAGTATCCCATCCATCCATTACAGTCACAATTAATTAAGCTGGAAAGGAACGATCGCGGGGCTGGTGTGGGCGGAATTTTTACCAGATTTTAATGCCAGCGACGTAGTATAGACCCCGATAAATGGCATTAAATTATATAGGATGCCGTGTACTGTAAGGAAATGCAGGGGGAGGGGGTGCGTATAGCAAGCCACATCTGTGGCCCCGCAGAGGGTGTAACTGTTCTAAGGGTACGAGGGCGCCAACTCGCCACCTTCGCCCCCTCTCTACCCTCGCATCCCTGGTTGCCTTCGCTTCATTGTACTTGGCGCTAACTATATTGCGTGGCAATTTGCTTATTAACTCGCAGTTAGTCTCGGCTGCGCGTCGATTAATTAATACGCGCCGAGTGGCCAGATGGAGACACGCCCAGAATCCACCCTCGACACTGAACCGACGAGATTGTGTGTGTTACCCTTAAAGATTTGCCAGCCAGTTCGCTGGATCAGTGGAACGGGAGATTGTTATTCAAACAGTTTCTTTGTGTCGGCTGGTCGGGCGGAACGATAGCACCGAAGAGTTTTGCTAAAGCGTTCTGTGCGTCGGAGGGGTTGAATTGGGGCGCAGTACGAGGAAGAAACGTTGATTGGTTCTGTATGCTGCGTATTCGAGGTGGATAAATTAAGATTGAGTAGCTTAGCATTCATTGCGTACGTATGGAGAATTTTTTTGTAGGATGCAAGGTTATTTAAATTCAGAGATAAATAACTTGTTACATCCCCTTCCCGAATTTGATGTACTTTTTTATTTTTTTGGTCCCCCACAAGAGGGTCGACCATTTTGATAGAAATCGTGTCTCACGTCTGTTACCGATTCGATCGTCAATATTTGCTTGGAGAAAAGGTCGACTGCCACCATGCATCTTCGAACAATATGTTCTTCGTGAACAACTTCGGCTCGCTTGGTCGACACGCTGTCGCCCTTGTCTTCACCTGTGCTCGACCGATTTATGTATACGTGGCCTTGCAGTTAATATTGAGCTAGGTAAACGCGTCGCAGGCAAACATTTGAGCAGGTTCCATCGCAGGTAAACTCGAACCGAGAATTCGCTCGACAGCTTGATGACTAGTACAGAGGCGAATGGTGTTTCGTCGTTAACAATCACCTTTCAATGGATCGGTTCATTTGAAATATTTGCAACAAGGTTGCATTTGATTAAAAAACTTTATTTAAAGGGGTCAAGAAATTTTATTTTTAATAGAAATCCATACTAATTTGATCGAAATCAAATATTTTCGCATAAAGGCAAAGCTCCAGATTGATAAACCTTGCAACAAATTAACACCCCATTCTTGTTCTCTATAGTGTGCGATTTCTTTTTAATAAATATATTGCCTTAGCTCGTTAAATTGAATTAAATAAATAAATAAATATTCCATACAAAAGATTTGCACTACAGTTTCCGTATGCTTCCGAACCAGCAATAATAACTGTACGAAATTAACAATTTCCAAGCAGAAGATGGTATTCCATCGATAAAGGACTTCCATATAAACGTAGATAGGACCTCTATATATCTTCGTGACAAGTTTTCATTTCGCGATACCGATGGACGCCCCGGCGTATCGACGCCGATTTTTCGCCCGAGATGCACAGCACGCGAACAAGCGGCGAAGAGAAATCATATTGACCCCGCAGCCGAACACGCTTCGACGTCAGCGGCAACGAATCAATAAAGATTTCCCAGCGCGAGCTTCCAGTCGAACGGGAGAATATTTCAAACATCCAGCGACCCTCCGTTTCTCGCCACCCCCACATGCCACCCCGCCGCTTATTCGCACTTTTATTATCTCGGCACGAGAAACATTTTTTATCGACTGCCCCGCGCCACCGGCCTCGGACATGGCCTGTAAACTTTTCCTCCGTTTTATCCTACAACCTTCTTCAACGTCGACCCACCCAACCCTTCGGCCCTTATTCGCTCGTTCTTTGCTCGTACGTTTTTCCCCCGTCGACACGTTGCACGCGCATGAATACGAAAGAGCACGGTTTACGCTCGTGAAAGGCGATCGAGAGTTTGATCCGTGGAACGGTTTCGAAATATTCGCAGCTGGCAATTCAAAGGTTATACGGATTTCAGAGGAATAGCTTTCGGGAAATAACTGCGCTAGTACCGACTATAATTTTCTTCGACTATAATTCTACATACTTGGTAGGAACTTGGTAAATCGTTTAACCCTTACGTGGGCAACCGGGCACTCGTTTCTATATTTCCTTTAATAATATGTACCTTGTATGCTTGCCGTTCTTTTGGCGTTTTCACAACAATTCACGTTGCGTGAACAAAAATGTGTACGCAATGTATTTGGAAACACTTACATTGCCATTGCAATGCTACCAATAATCTCGTCAAGAATGCGTTTCTCCATTTCCACGCAGTGTATCGCGCAAAGTAGGTGTGGGGTGCGGAACGAGATCGCGACAATTGTTCTCGCGCGATACACGTCTTCGATATTGTCTCTCCGGCTGGCAATTCGCTCGACGTCGATACTTTCGACGGCGGCTTTCCTATTTGCAGTTGCACACAGCAAATTGGCACACGTTCGAGCGAAGCGTAATTGAATGGCGCCGCGCTTTCCGCGTTCGTCTCGAATAAAAATTAATCGACTGACATTTATTTTCACTACCGTCTATCCCACGGCCGATGATAACGCGAAAATATCGCGCGGTTGTTGCAGAATAGAACAACGACGCCGAAAATGGAGGCGTCGCGTCGCCTGCTGGACAGCAAATCGATGGAACCTCGTATTTTGCTGGATAATCAAATCATTTTGTGCAATAGGCCTATGCGTTCCACGTTTTAACACGCGTAAGAAAGTCGATAGTTTTTCAACATACTCGAATGTCTTAATGAACAGCTTAAGGGTTAAGGTTACTCTGATAACAGTAATTATTTGGAGCTCGAATGGAAATATCGTTGAGTCGGAAGGCTTGGCAGACACTCTTGAATTATTATAATAACTTTTATGAACTTACTTGCCTTGAATATTGTAGCACTTTTTACAAATATGTTTAACCGATAAGGAAACGTTTCTCGTACTTTCCACGCTGTCCTTGTGCAGCTACTTTTCTGATTATATCTATACTTGTCGCGCTACGTTGGAGCGTCGTATATCGTGAATATATTACACATAAAAAGCATACGTACACCAAACAGTATTTGAAAATATCTCGTCCCTTAAGCAACTATAAGTTACCGAGACTTCGAATCCAATATACAAACACTAAACAATAATGAATATGTGCATACGCAACGAACGCCCAAGTATCCCAATATTTCTACCCTGACCCCCATTCTACGTTTAATTCTTCTTAAACGCACAACCAAAACACATGCACGAAATACTCGTTCGACATTAATTGAACGGTCTGCACACGTCGGGGTAGGGCGACTCTACCGAGATTACATTCGTTGGTTCGTCGCAGAGCGACTCGATGGCGCGAGTTAAGGGATGACGACGGGCCTCGAGAAGGTTGCCCAGGGGATGCTCGAGACATTTGTCAACGAGACGAGCGGTGAGTGGATCGGACCTCCAGCGTACCACGGTGGATCGTACGTGTATCCCGCCGAGACCACGAACGGCAGAGCTGACCTTTCTCTCTCGGGTCAGGCAATATTAAACCGCATACGTCTTCGGCGTCTGATCAAAGGACCGACCTCTCGTGGACATTTTCCCCCCTCGCTCTCTTTCACTCTCTGTCTTTTTGGTTTCGTTGGTCCACTCGACCAAGACGACGAGGACGACTCCCACGTAGACGGTGGAGGTAATCCAGTGAGAAGCACGATAACGTGGCCTCACGTTCTCCAAGATTGATCCTCGCGCCTGATGGAAACGTATTGTCCTCGCCTTTTTCCCGCGGATAAATTTTTTATCGTTTACCCGATGGATGCTGATGGATCTCTACGCTCCCCGGTAACACGACTGGTGTACGTTGGATACAGATTGTGATTTCGAGTGTATTTTGGTTTACAAGATTTTAGCAATGAGAAGTAAAGAGCGGAAATATTAATTGGTTGTCGAAAAGCCTCTTGAACTCGAATTAACGATAGCAATACTAGATAGTGCATTTCAACACTGGCAATGGTTATACGCGTTAGGCGATTATACGAACACGTCATATATCCGTGTTCTCAAAGTTTCCGCTATTAATCGACACGCGAAATCGCGCGGCGAAATTCCTCGAATCCACACACCAGCACAACCGTTTCCCTGTTGCCGTTATTGTAGGTTAACAACGTTACAAGTCGCACATTAATTAACCGGCTCGGACGGCGTGTTTGCGTTTGTAAACTCGGCCGAGTGAGACGCTGGGACGCGGGCCAATATTATTACGAAGACAAACGTACCGACGCTATCTACCATCGAGAGCTTCCTGCCTCTGTCCCTTGACACCCGGTCTTCTGGGAATATTCATCAGGATGAGAACGATGGTGCTCTACGAACTTCGCCGTACCTCGCTGGGGGATGTATACCCGATGACTTTATTTCGCCCGTGTCCCAACTCCAAAAACGTATACGCACACGTGACTGTTTGCCAAAATGCCACGAAATTTCTAAATTATGTTCGAATGGAATTGAAAGGTATCATTCAATGCATTTACAGTATTGCAGATTGTGCTACGGGTAACTGCTCCGTAATGGTCATTAATTACAGTTTCAACGGCTATTATTTATTGGAGTAGTAGTGGCACCGATTGAAATACGTATTATATCGTACGCACTTCGGCAATATTAAACGGCGAGACGTAACCCAAACGATTGCAGAGCCATAAAAGTCTCCTCAGCGCCGAAACACAGCCCCGGCGTCAACTCGAACGCACAGTTAACTTTCGAGCCGCGATTTATGTTCAGAGCAAGGAGGAGTAATACGTTCGATCCGGCTTAACCGACGCAATTTCTTCCTACGGTGGACGGCGCGCTTTAACAAGAGAAATTCGCAGGTTGCTCGTGACAGAGAGCTGGCAGGTTTACTTGCCAGCTCGATAGTATAGTTCTCTCTCTGTGTCGGTTCCAACGGTGGAAGCGTATAACGCGGATCAATGGAACGGAAAGAAGAAGCCGCGCAGCGGAATCGTGTATACGAATGCCCTGTAATCAAATAAAGGGGAACAATGTTGGCGAACGACGCGAGTCAGCCAGCTCAGCAGTGCGATTTCGAACCCGCCCGTTCCTTGTCCTGGACACACCCCCACCTTAACCTTGCGAACGCTGTTACCAGCGTAACCTGCGACACACCCCGTGCACCCTTTTTACCCCGTGCTCCCTTCGAGATCGTGGGCTCGCAGCAGCTATCGACGCAGAATCGACGGAATCGCTGTAAAGGAAATGTAAGTGGTGAGTATAGTTGAAGTTTGTTGCTTTTATAATCCGGGGTGCAGCTTTTATATTCTGGTTTGCAATGTTGCTAGCAAGTGTAACAACTTGTGTGCTGTAAGTAGTAATGCAAGCAGGTAATCGTTATGTTCACCGGGGCACAATATTGCAGATGCGCCGGTTGCTTGTTTCAAACGCGTAGCTGTAATCGCGCGAGCTGTTTCAAGTATGTACTACTTTCTGGGTAGATATTAATGTTGGAACTTAGCAACTTTCTGTGGTTAGATGTAACCGACTCGATTACACATCCTTGCCTGGAAATTTCTATCGTGTCTGTTATTCCAACGCGCCTCTATTTAATAGCACTGGCCCGGAACATTTCGTTCCCTCTGCGTCTACATAAAATAACTGTGATACCCTGGCTGCCATGTATTTCAAATTACGCTAATACATTATACAACCGGAATCCATATTTAAAACTCCCGGTGGAAAAGTGTTTTCCGTCGAAAGATGAAAAATAAAATAGCCGGGTAAAAAAATCGCGACCGCGATCCCAGCGTCCGGCAGGTATTTCGCAACGGAATACCCGGCATCCTGTTCGCCGTTGTAAGCACAGTCGAGAGAATATCCTTTCGCTTTATATAAATGGAGCGTTGTAAGCATGCCCCACAGGAGCAGGATGGATTCGCACGGCTAACAGATGAGGCATTAGGCACCGTAATGGCTCCATTTCCCTGGAGGAAGCGAACGAGACAGACAGAGAAAGCCGGTACACCAGCCGAACGTTACGAAGAGGATCGAGCATCAACCGGGAGAAGGCGGGGAAGCCGGCGGGCCAGGACGAAAATATTTCTACAAATCATTACTTTTAATTTGCTCGTCCCTTTTATCAAGACAAATGTGCTCGGTCGCTGCGATCCCAACAATCGAACACCCATACGCATTCATGCGCCCGTTTCCGTTTCACCCTCGTGCTCGATCGTGTATACAGTCGAGGCTGCTTTAAATTCGCGCCAAACACGCACACGAGCAACGAGCACGAGAGAGACGCGTGTTCGACGACAATGGAACGCCATGGTGGAGCGCAATGGTCCCAGCTGGCTTCTCCGCGGGGCGCCACCACGACCACCATCATCATCGTCAGACACCAGCAGTATGAGCATCAACATCGCCAGCATCAGCAACAGCGACAGGACTCGTATATACACCCAGCGGTCAGAGGAGGAGAGTATCGCAGAGTATCGGGGCCATCGGCAGGGTCGCGAGAGAGAGACAACGGAAGCAAAGGAGATAGAGAAAGAAGAGCACGGTGGTAGGTCGACACCGTGAGAGGAGCCCTCGCCGGGGTCCCGGGCGCAAGGCAGCAACAATAATTTTTCATAGGCAGAAAAGAAAAGGGAGGACGCCATTCATTAGCCCCGGCTCGGTTGGTTCGCACGTTGTTTGCGCCGCTGCCTGTGACACCTCAATAACCGACCGACCAGGCTGCACGGTTGCCTCGTGTGTTTATACGTTCCTACGTTCGGCTACACGACACCGTACATGTGGATAGGTGGCATCGTACCTCGTATATAACAGATATATCTGCGCCGGCCATTGTGCTCCTCTACTGATATTTCTGTTATTGCTGGATTAAATGCGCGCCGTGCACCCCGCCGTGCATTATTCCGCGACCTATACCGTACCGCTCTCCTTCCTCGCCGCCGCTGCTTTTTCTGCCCTGCCTCCTCTGCGACGTTTTATTCTTCCTCGAACTAATGCTACGTGTTCCCGTTGATCGGTCGTGCACCGTGTTCCTCCACGATTGCCGATTGCGATTCGTATATACAGTATTGTCTCGACTAATGCGAAAGGCTCGGGGGTTCGCTTCGTTCGCATACAGACATCATTGATTGAAATTTGCCGACAGCGTCGAACGTAGAAAAGGACAGCGAGTAAAGATAAGGAACCGAGCAGCCACGATCATTGCCTATCTTTTTCCGCAGTCGAAACTTATTACCGTTAATTAAGCCACTAAATATACTCCAAATTATATCGTGTTTGGTATCATTTTAATCAGAAAAATGTCAGCTATAATGTGTAAAAATTTCATAAAAAAAGGATGAGAAATAGCAAAGTTGCATCCTTCAATTAGTATTGGCTCACCGATATACTCGAACCCGGATCACGTTACACCGATTGCCGAGCGAACTTCGGACCCCTCGAAGGGAATACCCCCCAGTGGTGGGGATGAACTCTTCGCTTCAGTCGCATACATGTTTTTCGCTTCGGTCGAGACAATACTGTACATGCATATATACCTGAACATTCTTCTCGGGGAGCTGCTTGTTTCCGGTAACGACGGCTTTAACGGTTCCCCGTTGACATATGCGGAGATCTTTTGCTACAGATAGGTGCACATATGGAATATTCGCGATACTCTGTGCACGTACGAAATACCATCGCATTTCATATACGTAGGTCGTCGCAATTGCGATTTTCGCACCGATCGATACAAACATCCAAATCATCTCCAATGATTCGATTACATCCCTTTTATTCGATGGCCCGTGCAGCAGGAAACACTCGATGGGGAGTAATTACGAGAATCACGGAGGTCGCCGCCTATTATCGTCACCCCTGACCGATGGGGTTTCTCGGTCGGTCGAGCGTGTGGATACGAACGTTTGTTTCGCAAAACATCTTGGTTGCAGGAGCGACGGTGCGGCACGAACCGCGGGCCAAAGTGTACGTCGGGCTCCAGGGTGGAAAGAGGAAGCACGCGAAAGAGAGAGAGAGATAGGCTATTAGTGTTGGGGCTGAGAACCAGGGTAACCAAACAGGGTATAAGTCACGGACACCCCGTGGTGTACCATCCGGTAACTCGACACCGTCGTTTGTACTCCGGTGTGGCATAGGAGTGCCTGGCAGCGGCAGCACGGTCTCACAAAAACACACGTATGAATACGTACGACAATAGCAAGTCCTACAGAGAACTGTTGGATGGAAGCGTCTGGCCTCGTCGCCCCTCGGTCCCCCCGCAGTCAGATAGATCTGTCCGTGCCTGGTGTGACATTAGATACCATTTAAGGATTAATATAGCCATAAATAAGGCTGACTCCATGGATGGCAGGCAGCGTCTCTTCCCGACTGCTGCCAGTCCGCTGGACACAATGCGCGACCAGCAGCCACCAACGAATCCCTTTCTTCGGACTACTTCTCTTCACTTTTTCCATTTATTTTTTTTTCGCTCCTCATTGTTCGTGCTCGTAGCTTTGCGACTAGGAGCCAGAAAGAGGAATGCTGCGAGCAGGTTTCGAGAGGAGCTGCCTCCGGTGGCCATTTGTTATTACCCTTTCTTGAAATCACTTAACGCTTCTTTGATTCGACTCCGAATTCATGGACGAGGCTTTAGAATTAATCCTGGATTAATCCGGTCTGTAATGTGTGTTAGGTGTTCACGAAGGTGTTTCGCCGTTTGATTAATTGTTACAACTTTTGTCGCGGTCAGAAGTCAATTTTTCATTGGATTAAAAATTGTAGCTTGACAGGAGCGCGAGGACAGATTATGAGAAATTTCAACGAAATCGAGCTACGCCGGTGAATCACCTATCACGTGGCCCGACAAGGCCTCGATACTTTTAACTTATATTTTATCTGTTCATTAAAGCAGGCATATCTGCCATTTAGAAATATGAAATATAAAACCGTCAGATCTTTTTGCCGTACCCTATATGATACACTGCTTGCTAATTTCCCTAAAACCTTTATTAATTCCTTTTCATTCGTGCCAAGTTTTCTATGCAACCGCGAGATCCTTTCTCCGATCGTCACAAAACGAAGCGTGCAACCGCTCGTTACGGAACAATCCACCAGTTTTCCCGAAGCACAAGAAACGCCATTGCTATTTCCTCCATTCCCCAGGACGATATCGATAGAGGCGTCGAAGAAGCATTAACGGGCGAAAGAGGAGCTGCATCGCCGTCGAAAAAGGCCCCGTGTCCCGACGTGTTATCCCCTGGATGCAAAACGGTGTCGTCGCCGTTGAACACGCGTCTCCTCGATTCCGTAAAAAGCCCGAGCATCGGTCGTCTGTGCCGGCGCATAAACGGACGTCGAATATAATATTCACAGTTTGTCGGAGCAGGAAGGCGTCGGCGTTTAACACGCCGATATAATATATAATATAAGAAAAGGCGAGAGTCGCGACTCCGTGAGCGCATAAAACACAGCTGCCGCCGTGCAATCAACAGCCATATAACCGAGGCTCGCGAGGAGAGGCCTCTTTCCCTTTCCGAGCGCCTTCTTCGCCTCGTTCGCCTGTTCGCCGGGTTATATATTCCTAGAAGCGAATAATTTCATTCATACAAACGGCCTGTATGCTCCGGCTGGCACGACTGCTATTGTTACTACCGAATAACCAGAGACGGTACACCCTTCTCGCAGCGGCACGTCGCTCGCTATATTTGCCGGCTTCTCTGTTATTCGCGACGAACTCGACGCTCGCCCGGGTGCACCGACCGATTCGAATTTTATCGCGCCTCTGATCCTCGACTGTTGGACACGATCTCGCGTGAAATGGGTGATACCGGTATTGATATTGGGGAAAGTTATGTATTTGGAGATGGTTGGGAGGGATGATTGGATTGTATAATTACTACCTGACGGAAAGCTTTCCTTTTCATTTTTCCTTTGCTCGCGTGGAGAATATATATTTGTACTCTTTTGTCGTTCCACAATTGCAACTATATTCTTGCGAACCGTCTTACACGCAAGGTCGTTAATGCACACGCGTTAGAACGACTGGATCACCGGGTTTCTCGGCGCTCGCTCGAACAAGGCGTCATTCGTGGACGACAGAGAAGTTACCTGGGGAATTTAGTTCACCGGTCTAACGAAGCCGTTTTTAAGCAGCTCGGGCAACTTTTTAGAACGCCGCGTCTCCCGACAAGTATGGTGTTTCTCGGCGAGAGCGCGGCATCGGCGGCGTACAATTTTCTCCGCGCCAAAGAGTCTCCTTGGCTGTAGATCCGCGGGAACGACGCTCTCGTCAACCTAGATTCAGCGAGCGGCGTCGTTTCGTTTCAAAGTTTCGAGCAGACAGCCGCTTGACATCGTTCCCAACGAGCCGAGCTCCGTATCCGCCTGGGATAACGTCCCGGGCTTTCCTTGCTCTCTTAATTTTCCTCCGTCCCTCGGGGAACGGCCCGTCTCAACCCCCGCGCCACCCTCTACACGGTTTCTCTGTTTCTTGCCGCGGATTTAGATACACCCCACGCCTTTGGACGCTTTACGCCGCGCCGGCTGGGCGGCGGCCATAAGCAAAACACTTGTCGCTGGAGTCACGACTGCGCGACTTCTAATTTCATTGCGAAAAGTTGTCGCTTGAATAATTAAAACACGTTGAGAACATGCGAGTTTTTCCGCCTGATTTGCATAAGAAACGACGGGACGACGTTGCTACGCTCTCTCGGGTGCATTCGTGTTTGTGTACATACATATGCATGCACGTTGGATATTTATGTACGATGCTTATGTATTTCGGTGTAACACCGTTGGGAAGAGGGACAGGAAAAGAGAGAGAAAGAGAGAGCGGCGTGAAATTAACTGGTTCTCCACCCACGCGCCATTCAAATTGCATGGATCAGCCTGGCCGCGTCCCACCTGCGGGCACTGATCCCGGTGTTCCAACGTGGTTCGCTCTGCGATCGCGTTTCTGCGGATGGTACACCCTTTTCTGACACTCAAAATTTCAACAGAATTTACCTTCAGATTGTCCCATTGCTATTTGCACATTGCGACGAACAGTGGAATGAAACTAGGAAGTGAACTAATACACATCGAATGCCTGTTGATCTGTACATGTCTTCAGTAAAATTATTTTACTATAGTACCGCAGGAATAAAGTTGCTCGGACTCTTTCTACTAATAAGTTAGTCGCTGTCGATCCTTATCCCAAGATTGAATTAAAAACTATTGCAACATTTGACTGAAACGTACTTCCACGTATTCAGTTAAATTTGTTCAGAAATTCTAAATAAACCGTGACTACCTTCACCTCTATACTTTGCCCCCCCCCCGATGAACTATCAACCTCCTGTCAATTTTCCTGAAGGAACGCGTCGCCGGTAATTCTCACCTCACGGCTGGCAATTCTAATCGCGTGGCTGGATCCCGTTTCACCACTCTGCGCCCGACTTTCCGGCACAATGGAAACGATTAGGATCAGGGGAGGCTGGATGGAGGCCCACCGAAGGAGCAATCGCGTCCAGTAGCCGGGTCTATCAGCCATCTCGGAGCATAAATATGTAGTGCACGAACGCATTAGCCGGCCGGATATCGTGCGTGCGAGCAAAGGCAGCAGCACGTAGGACGTGGTGCACCCGTGCACCGCGCACGTGTGAGGGTAATGCATTGGCCTGGTGCAACGAGCACGATCTCGCCTGTAGGTGTGCTGTGGGCCGGCCACGAGATAGCCGAAATAATCCCGCGTGATGGATTACCCTGCCTAAGCGCTAAGTGGAATGAATAGAAAATTAAATTGTGTTTATTGTCGGAGGTAATTGGCCATCTGTGACTGCGTACCACCCCTTCAGATTTTTCTCTCGCCATCCTTTCGCCTCTGAATTCCGGCTACTGGTGTTCCGTTCGTGTGACTATTGGAAGTGTGGGTGAGTGACACGTGGAAGGTGTTATCCTTAAATTGGGGGATCGATATTGATCGAGATTTCTGCGAGTTAGAGGGAGTGCGTTAAGAATAGTATCGTAGTAATTCCTGCAATAGTAATTGCAGGGATTCTTTATAACGCGTATCCATTTGATATCTTTAATGTTTTAATTGCGACGGGGGCAAGATTCTTCTGGCCAAGTAACTTCTAAATTGGAGTGGTCTTCGAGTGCCGAATAAACGCTAATTTCAATAACCTCTGCGAGCTCGATACCTGCTTATCTCGATCGTAACGTAGACCAGATCGTGAGACGTCCCCTCGTTTCAATTCTCGACCACTCGGCTGATGGCCGAGGGTGGCTTCTGCGAGTGAATTCTTATCGCGTTTAATTATGTCCCAGCAGAAAGTGCACGCCAGTAGCTCGAGCAGTGGATGATTCAATGAGCGTTAAATGTGCGATGCGCACCTCTGGCTATCGTGCTGCCAGTGGCCAGGCTTGACCGATAGAAGTGCCAGGTCGCTATAATCGGCACAGTTGGCCGATGTGGCCGTTAGATAACGATCCCAGGCCATTGAGAACACATTCAACCATAATGCTCCGATAGACCAGAAACTTATCTGTTCCAACAAGGAGAAGACAGGCAGTTCAGCTGCCGGTCGACGAAATTTCCCATGTCCTGAATTTAACCATGGAATAAATTTGTTCACGTGAAACATCGATGGTCTGCTTTCCGATTACGCCTAGTTCTAATTAGTGTCGCCACGGCTGTTTCGTTTCTCGAATGTAAATAATAATTAAATTCTCGACAGAATGTACACGGCTGGACAGAGAGAAAAGGAGAAAGAAAGAGGAAGCGTCGTTTCCACTAAATTATCTTCAGCACGACAGAGTGAAAGTCGGAAACTCCGCGCAGAAGTTCACGCAACGTATTAAGGTCGTCTTTTAATTACATTTAGCTCATTCTTCCGCGAAGAGATAAGCGGACACATGGCGAAGGTGGCTGTTTCCACCGTCACCTTTAATCGGTGGACTTATCTTAATCAATCGAGCAAAATTAAAATTGACCAAACATATAAAAAAGAAATATGTGCATGGTGTATTACGAATTTAAGTTACAGACTGTTTAATGCAATTGTGCTTTTGCAAAAACCATCTGCCTTGGTAGGAATAATCCCTTTCTCCAAGCTACAATTGTAAACAGAAATGCGCGACGCGCATTAACCCGATGTACACGGCTGATAATAGCGATTCTACGCTAATTCAAGTGAGAACATCGGCCACCAATCGTAAATCGTCCGCTGTGCTCACCTAGGTAGAACGTGCAAATCAACCAAGAAATCAACTCCAATCAATTGTAACGTACACATAAATCAACGTGTACTCGCCCGTTGAAAATGATCGAAAATCCTGTAACTAGTACCCACCGCTGCTTTCGTATAACCGCACGTATACCTAGAAGAGGGTGCCAGCTTGATTCTATACAATTCTGTGCAACTCCGGTGTTAGAGTGGAGAACATATAACTACTGCTCAGAACATAAACCCAGCTCAATTTCGCTTCACGACGAATCCACCCCGGCGCAGAATAATTATGCACCGGGCTTGTTAACGCACGCCAAACAGACCAATTCCTGATTATCCGTTTCGTCGACGGTCGATCAACGAACATATAATTACGCGATATCTGACGGGCATCATTCGCGCTGTTCGCCGGTCGGTTATTTCGATCTTGTAGACCGGTGTGTAACGAGTACGGCGTTATCCGGACGGACAGGGCAGTTTAGCTACGGAACCGTCGCTAACAGCTTTTTAAGTAAGTAATAATCTGTTGCTCGGTCCCGAACAGAGGTGAACACACTCGGTTGAGCGATAGGAGGACGGTTACGGGGCGACCCGCCATAGCCGCCAATCAACCTCATTAAAGCCACGAAACGCATTAGCTTATCGCCGTGTGGTGGCCTGGGTACCTACTTTGCCAGTAGCCACCTAATATACACCTAAAGTCTCCACCGCCCTCCACCCTCGGGCGACGAGGACGGGCCAGCTTCCTCGGGTCTGGTCTCGCGTTCACCTTCGCGTTGGGCTTCGCCGTCGTTAGCTGCCCCTTCTACGGCGTTTAATTGTTATCTTGTGTCGCGTTGTACAACTTTCGGACAGTCTGAGAGACTGTGAGCCCCGAGAGTGTGAATCGAAGTTCGAACGAAGATGAATATACGTATCTGTACGATCTAGCTGAAAGTATCGAAATACGGACGCGTTTTTCTTCGGAGATGCAACGCAATGGATATTTCGCGCTGCTCGAACATGACTTTTGTATAAATCCAATTTTGCCAGGTATATTCGATTTTGCTCGACTACCCGGCAGAAACTTGGCGAATCGTGGAAAAACCGGATAAAACGAGGCGCTGTTGCACCACGGCTGACCCTAATACGATCGCTAACGGGATTGCCGACGACAGCTTCCGTCCTCACTTTTCCGCGAGCCGTTCGATTGGTTTCTGTGCCGGTCTAATTAGAGTGTACGAAGCCGGTGCTTTCGTAATTGCCCGGCATGTCCTCTATCGATGGCTAATTCCGGGCCTCCGGGGATGAGCCGTAAGCCCCGACGCTGGAAATCCGATGACACGTTCGACCGGCTTACGAAACCGACAATTTTCGGGCAAATTAATAGACCGACCAAGAAAAATATCGTACCCTCCTCGATCTTCCCTCTAATTACCGCGATTGTCGGAACGAGCAGCCACCGAATCATCGTTCCGCATGCTTCTGTACGCAATGGCTCATCCCTATGTTTAACGATACAGCAAATAATTATGTCGCTCTTACATCCCGTGCGAAAAAAAATATTCCTGAAAATCTTAATGAGACCCCGCCACCGTCAAAGGGTAACATTTTCATTAGCACCCATAAACACTCACGCGACTCATCCTCCGCGTTGTTCAAGCTAACGTAAACACTTCCGAACAAGCGAGCCCAATGTCCTCACCTGACGATCAATTTAACTTCCTCTTTACCATTTACCATCGCATAACAAAACACTTACTCGAAAGCAATTACCAAGAAAATCCACGTGTCTCGACCGACACGATCGCCCGCGGGCAATCGCTCAAAGGTGTTTACAGAGGACGGATAGCGAGTCCGCGACTAAACGTCCGTCGCTTTCGAAGCAGCGGTAACGAGCAACGGGCTTGTATAATCAGCGAGGCATGTCCAGCCTGATGAGTCCATCCACGACGCTTTAGTCCGGGCGGCGACCGTGCAGGTATTACACGCGCACCGCAACAGGCTGCGCGTGTTGGCCAGCACTCGCTGGAACCCATTAACCCTTTGCGCTCGAGGCCTTTTTCGCGCGGGCGAGCCAGCAACTCGAGACGATTTCGGCTATATTAGGGAAGTGTTTTACAGGTACTTTAAAATCATTTTATACTCAACCAAGCGTATACAAATAATAAAATTTCACTAATTTATTTATTGTTACATTAAATACAACAAAATCTGTTCAATATTATACCCTGTAATTAGTTTTTGTATGACAATTTGTGAAACAATCCCCAAGATGCATCCTCGGTTTGTCAGGACATGTATCACAATAATATGAAATTTCTCGTCTACCGCCAGGCTTGTTACGGTTAGAGCACACCTTGCAGTCCCTTTTTCTTTTATATTTGAATTTATGCGTGGACCTGTGGGGTTTTCGCCAGATATAAATTGTTCACTTGGCGGCACTTCTTCGTATCCTCTGCAAAGTACCCATTCTGAACTGCTTACATCTTCCCCAGTTTCACTTTCGGCTTGACTATCGGCTTCACTTTCGCTCTCTATAATTCTGATTTTTCGGCGTCTCACACCTCTCACTTCATCACTATCTTCCCCACTAGATTCCGCCGTTTCGTAGCATAATCCATCGTGAATCGATGTAATTTGCTCGTTCAAACACGACAAATCGAATTCGTCAGAACTTGAGCTGATTTGATCCATATTTATAGGGCTCAAAAACTTTTAAAATACTGTTAGATACCTGACTGTCCACCCTGCACCCCTATACCTGCAACATCACGGGAAAAACCCGATACCTGCATACATCTGGCGAAAAGAACTATAATACTCCTTCTCCTTTTTCTACAACATGGAATTTTCCGCAACCTCCTGCATATCATAAAAAACCTCCTTCCCTAAACACCCAATAAGAAGTCCTATTTCCACTCCCTCGCAAAATTCCAATAGCCAATGGAATTTTAGTTATAGTTTACATGTTTCGCTGCATCATACCATCAAATCAGAATAACTTCGGCAACCGAACAGTACACACTAGATTAAGTTCAATAGTCAACCAGTACACTTATAGAATAACTTCAAACAGTCGAACCATTTATTTCGATCAAGTTAATAAAGACGATATTTAGATACTTATAACGTTGAGTAAACTTCATTTCACGGGTTCACGACAATACTATTCTCACGGTAAAGACTGTTCTAGGCGAATGCTAAGCTGATACTAACTAAGCTAAGCTAAGAATTGTCTAAGAACGCAGGCTGAGCCTGGTCCAAGAAAGTAATTGCCATAAGAGTATCTTATCTCACATCGAAAATAAACATATTGAGTTCCGAAACGCCGAAACGCCGATACGGTGCACTTCGAGTGAACGCATCAAATCGCCCGGGCGCCGTAGCGGCGCCGCTCGAGTGGAGGCTTCAAACAGCTCGGGCGCCGTAGCGGCGCCGCTCGAGTGCAAAGGGTTAATATCCATTTTCCATTCGAATGGAAAAGGAGCAAAAGGCTAAAAGCGAGCCATCATTTATCTCGACCTTATACCCTCCTCCCGCATTAATACCAATTGTGTTTCACACACCGATCCTCGCCGGAGCCCACCTGAAGAACGATTACACCGTTCGCGCAGCGTCTCGGGATTTACACCGTTATTAATGCAGGTCGGGGAATAATGGAATACGTTTAGCGACACCTTTTCCATTTTTACCTTCCGAGGGGCAAGTTGCTGGGGAAACGAGACAACAATGAATAATTAATTTCAATTATAATTCCGTGTGAAATTCCGCGCGACATTAATGAAAAATTAATCGATTCGTCAATCACCGCATCGATTAGCCCAATCAATTTTAACAAGATCTGTACAGCCTGCGAAGTATGTACTTCCAATCGCCGTTCGATTACGAAACGCGGACAATGTCGCGACAGCGTCTTCTACGATACATCCCCTGTTCTCCCTTCAGGAGCATTTTTCATCGTTCGACAGGCTCCGTGGTTTTTTCCCTTTTCATCGTCGCTGATACAGCCAGGCCGGTGGCAGCGTGTAGGTATAAACGTAGCGGCAACCAGAAGATAATAGACGCCGGCCGGCCTCCCGGGTGCCGTTAATCATCGGGGATGAGGTCTGGTGTACGCGGGTACTGCACGACGCGAAACCACAGGGATAGGAGCGCGGCCATCGCGTGGGATGAGAGTTGGAAGGTTATGGCGTTAGATGGTCAGTTCCAAGGGAAACGGAAGTGACCGCACGCCGGCCCAATGGGCATCCCCTGGGGCTAACTGATGGACGCTGCCGGACGTTTCTTCCTCCATCTTGTGCACCACTGTGTCTCCCGTTTAATTAATCGGTACAAATCGAGCGGAGGCTCGTGCCTATTCACGCGGCTGCTTTGCCCTCTTTATTCAATTATCGGGACCTTCGTTCATTATCTCGTTGACCGCTTCGTTCAGGGAGGGTTCAAGACGGCCCGGGTTCAGGCGGACCCTCATTCGGTGTTAATGTAACTGTGCGTTTGCAGCGTTCAACGTTGATTACAGCGGTCTGCTATGAACTGGAAAGCTCGTATTGTTTGTCGACAACAGGATACGGACGTATCACTAAAGTGCGAAGAGCGCTCGATTGAAGCATATGTTACGCATTAGTGGCGAACATCGCTCCGGTTGTTTATCTTTTCGGGTCTGCGACAACTTCCCTAATCAGGGTGGGCGAGATATTTCCGAGGACGCCTGCTGCTCGGATGACTTCAGGCACGTGAGCCTCAGTGACAGTTCGCCAACTGACGGAGACAAGAAAAAGCTGTTAGTACTATGCAATCGGGCTGTACAAAAATACCGCTGGAAAAACGGAATCCACGATCCTGAATCGTTACCATTTCCCCAATAATTACGGCTCTCCTATTCTACGCCCTCTCAGCTAAGTAGAATATCATGGGAAATGCGCACGTTACATTCGCACGTTCCCTCGGCCACGATAAGAAGTACCTTTCGTTTCCACCAAACCAGCATTCGCAAGAAATTCCGGGCAGCGCTTCCCCCGCCGCATTCGTCTTTCTGGCGTAAGTTTTTCGAAGAGGCGGTCAACTGCTGCCCGGCCACGCAGGGACAAGGTAAAAGGGTGTGAAATTAAATATCAGATGTTGACAAATTGCGAGGAGGCGTCGCGGCAACGGATATTAATGACGCGCGCTAGAAAAACCGCGTAAACCCGCTCCGCCCTCTCTTTCTTCGGCTTACAGCTGCGGATGAAGAGAAACGATGCGGTCGTCAACCCCCTCCTTCTGGCCGAGCGAACTTCTTTCTCCCTGCCGAGGGGTTACGCGTCATGGGGGAAGGGAAGAAGATGCTGCCCAGCGTTATCAACATCTTCGCAGCTGGATATCCGCGCTAACTCGATGTAAAGATCCTGCCTGGTCGATCGTTTGCTCGCGAAAAGACGCTGCTCGGCGTCACGGTGCAACACGTGAATGATCGATTTTACGTTCCGCTTGTCGATCCTGTCAAGCTGGACCATGACGACTCTATTAATCGAAATTACCCTGCAATACGTTGATAGTGCGAACCTACGGATAGTGCTTGCCGCGAAATTAACTGCGATTGTTAATAAAGCATAGGAACACGGTCGTGCTATATTTTTGCTATCGCAAATTAATTCCCCGTAAAGGCTATTAAACGTAGCCAATCTAATTACAGCGTGCTCCATTGCCCGTCAGAAATAGACCTAGCAGAACCCTACTAGCCTCCAAACCTATCGTCCTAAAATACCACCCGGCAAAGAACTTCCACTAATCCAAAGAATTTTGTCCATTCCGCTTTATCCACCATCTCCCTTGCCTACCTCGCCGCAAACCAAGTACTTAGGCGTTACACGCAGCGTGCTTGTCAAAGAAGACTCCAGAAGAAGAGGAGGAGGAATCCTGGCAGAGGGTAGAGTCAGAGGAAAAAGACGGAAAGGATTGGAGGGGTGAACACGGGGACGGGAGGCGGAGGTCGAAAGAAGTCTCCATCAATAACGCACGTCCGCGCCTTGAGACGTAGAAGACCGCAAGATTAATCACCCTTCTTCTCCCGCGTTCTTGCCTACGTTTATACCCGTACGCACGACAATCGGGAGGAGCCCTCGTCCGCCTCTTGGAGCAAACGTGGCCGCGGCTCGCTCGAAACTTATCCTCCTTTCCTCGCTTTTTATCGCGAGCCTCGCTCCTCTTCTTCGCTCGGTTTTCTTCGCATTCCTTTCGCCGCTCGGCCGCGACCGTTCGCCAGCCACGAATAAGGAGCGTTTTCAGCACGACCACTAACACCCGCTGCGCTTTTTGCCGCACACCCTACGACCGATCGGAACCTTATACGATGCTTAATTGCGAACATATAAATGGGCCCCCGTTGAATAATTGCCCGCCGTCTTGGAATTATCGGTGTTCTCGCATGAGAGACTTTTGTTTACCCGACATGCCCGCGATAAAATGTTAAGATACATGCGAGCTCGAAGTCTCGTGATTGTTCATTGCTAAGCATTCCTTCGGCACTCGGGCACACGTTTCAATCATAAACGGATCGGAGAAACGAAGAGGCGCGCGAAAGTACGTTCTCGTAAACGACGTCGGCCGATCAAATGAAATCATCGGGGTGGCTTAGCGTGGCACGGAATTTATGGCCGGTCGGCGCACGAATCGCGGCCTGGTTCGAAGAAAACCGTTCGCCTAGCTTCGGTATTCGCTTGGCCCGCGCGCAAAAATACGTCCCTCCGGCCGCGGTTGGCTGCGATACACCGGCGGCGTCGGAGTAAATTTATCGACGAGCCGCTACTGATAGAGACGCTCATGAATAGATCCACGGTTTTCGGGGGCGGGTTATACGGAGGAACGACGCGCGGGATATCCGGCTGAGCCGGAGCTTGATGGTCCACGGCGAAGAAGGGCACGGGGAGGTGATGGTAGGTAGCAGAAAGAGAGGGCCAAAGAGCTGGCTTGCGGTGGTCGACAGAAACGCAACGGCGGGGTAGGGGGATGAGCGAGAGGCAGAAGGACGGTTTGGCACGGCCATGAATATTTCGCTGGCGCACTTATTTATGCAATACTTTGCGCTGGCAGCTTTACGACGGCTCCCTCTTTCGGCCAGCGCAACGTGGCAGCGTCGTCGCAACCCCCGCTCGCGTCGTTGCTCGCTCAGATAAATACGCCGCTGCTCCGTATACGTCCGATAATATATTACGTTTGAGCGTTTTCGAGCTGTTTAGAGGGAATCCACGGAGTACGCCGCTCGAGGCGCGACCGGGACGAAAGAGGTGGAAGCATTTAGCTACGAGCATACCGAATATCCTCTGCCCTCTCGTTTCTCTCTTTCACTATCGCCCCCTTCTCACCGTTCTGCCATCACCTTCTCCTCCTCCACCCAGCTGTTCCTCTTCCCTCCTGCCGCGGCGTGGAGTATATAGTACCGTATCGCAACCCCCCGGCCCCCTAAACTTGCCTCTCCACCTATTTCTGCGCCACCTACACCTACCGCCACCCCCTCGTGCAATAGTTTCCGAATAAATCCCCGATTCTCGAACGCGTCGGGCTGCTTTCCTGTTCGGATTTACCCGCCCCCATATCTACCTACAAACCTGCAGCCGCGCCGAATGCTCTGCCGTAGAGGGTAGATCGAGTGCTCCGTTCTCGTTCCCTCCACCTCCTACTCTTTCGCCTCTTTTGCTCGTTCTCTGGCTTGCTTCTTCTCCCTCTTTCGCCCCGGATTCCTCTCGCTCTCTGTCCTAGGTGAGCTCGAGGGAACGCGCCGGGGCAAAGGGGTGGGACGGACTACGAAGCTCGACGAAGGGACAAGGGAGGGTTACCTCGGCGGCCATTACTCCGGCTACAAACAACCCCTCCGCGAGCCGGCAGCGCCTTTGTTGCGGCAATTGGCTAAACGGCCCGCAGAAACAAACGATCCTGCCCGCGGCGTGTACATGCACGCGCACACTTCTAAGATCTCTTCCGGTTCTACGTGCATACACGTGTACAAGGCCGCATACGCGGCCAGCTAGTAGGCGCGACGATCGTCTACTTCGTCGCGGATTTTATGGGAACGAAACGATCGCTGTAACCGCGCGGCGAACGTTGTCTCTAGGAAATTTCACGAGCCCCGATTGCCCCGCGACTGCCTCGCTTTATTTCACCGCCGCACGGGCACCTCCATCGATATCCACGCCCCGGATCGTTTCGATTAACGAAACAGGTCCGATAGTTTCCTTCCCGTCCCGATCTTTCACTGAGCACCGAGCAGGACGTTTTATTGGCCACGCTTCGGTCGTCGAGCCGCACCCGATCAATCGGCGTGGAATTCATCGGAATTCGAATAAATCGCGTCGAATCGCGACAGGCTCGGTTGCTCAGAAGGGAACAGAAGTATCCAATCGGCGAAATTGTCGCGTCGCCGTTTCGCTTCTCCGCCCGTTTCCTCCGCGTCGCTTTGGAAGGGTTCCGGACTTATGGGGGGTGGTTGAGCATCGCGCGGACTGGATACGCGTGGATGGAACGAGGCAGAGGGAGACACGGCAGGAGAGAAAATTCGAGGACGAGCTGCAGACGAGACGCGCGGCCGTTGTGATTGACAGCAGGCAATATGGCTGTGCGAAGTCTCCCTTTTGCTCTTTGTCGGCCGCGTTACGCAAGCTGTTGCACCCGCATCTGCGCATTCATGCAAAGTCAAACCGTCCGTTCGTCCACTCTCGTCCATCCGTCCGCACGTCCGTACGTCTCTCGTCTCCGATAATCGCTCGCGCGCTGCACCGCTGGACCGCTGCATTTTTTCGTTCACCACCCCCAACCGCCTGCAGTACCAGTACCGTATCGATTCCCGGCTACTACGGTTTTTCGTTCCAGTGCTGCATTTGCCCCCGAGATGCAGATCCGTTGGTACAGTACAGGGCTGTACAGGGCTTCGCGGACCTTACCAGAGATATCGAGACAAATTTACAATTTCTGAAACGAATGAGTAGATTGCGGTGTTCAGTTTCCAATTTTTGAACGACACTAATTTTGACACCTAATTCTGACACCAAGTCACCGATATCTAGGTTCTGGTTCGGTGCTTTCATTTCCCCAATGAAAGAGAAAGACAAAGAGAAAGTATCAGTTACTGTTAACCAACTTCGTCTGTTCGCCCAATTGAGCGCTCTTATAAATTGTTACGCGATCTACATTATTCACCTGAACTAGCCGCTGATGCCTCAATATTTACATTATTCGTCGCACCACCCCCGGCTCTGTGATACATCAACATCCACTACTACCTCCGCTACAATTTCGCTCACCTTTACTATGCAAACGACTTTCAAAAACTAGATTCTGCATCACAGGGACGGATCGATAATCCGCATAGTCAGATACGCGGAAGAGGTTTATCTTTCGGTGGCCGATCGAACACGTATACGCAGGAGCACGTCTTCCGGTGGTGAGAGCTCACTGACCGGATACACGGTGCTCGCTATTCTTGGCTGCGCCGCGAACGGATCTTGCAGATGTGCCGTACACCCTTCATCTCTGCGCCCCTCTCCCTCTCGTCGATTGCATTCATGCAGATGTGGACGTTCCTATTTTCCGATTTGCGGATTCCGCGATTGAGATGTCAGAGGTGCGAAAGGGACGGAAGCAGGAAGGGAAGAAAGGAAAACGAGAAGGCGAAGGAGGACGGAGAAGGAAGGGCAAGGTTGGTTCGATTGACGAAGGGACGGACTTTGGAATTATTCGTGAAAGGAAGGCAACGCCGACTGATTGACGTCTCTATGGAGCTACCATAAAGGTATACCAAAGTGGAGTAGGCAGAAGAGGGTCGCTCGTAACTCGCGTATAAATGCGATTTGAGCAGCGACGAAGAGAGACGTCACCGGCGTTGGATAGAAACGTGGATGAAGAAGGGGAAGGCCCTTCTCTCTATTCACACGATCGTCTACGACTTCGGCCAGCGAGCAGCGAAAAACTGGCAGCGAGAAAATGCCACCCACACCGCGCCACCCTTGGATCCTTGGACGGTTGAATGGAAACGTCTTCTTCTCGTGCACAATGCCGCTGTTCCTCCGATGCCCCGTGTGCAACCAGCGTTCAACTTCGGGTGTGACGACTCTTTCGTGGATGTCGTTGTCCGGCTGCGGGCTAACTGACATTCGATTTCGATGAAGACACTAGATTATCGCAGATGCTTGATCTAAGGAGTAGTCTAATATTTCCTGTCGGGCAGTCATTTTTCCAACACGAAGCGTGTCCATTGTTCTCGCCGTAAAAGTGAAAATCATAGAAAAAGTGGATTTCAGCATTTGCGAAATAACTTCAAGTCTTTTCGATATTTCAACCGCTGTTGAAGCGTCCTCCGCGAGTATATTATCGCGAAAAACAATAAATACATCAGGCTAAGCTCGAAGCCAATCATTAGCCTCATCGATAAAAGCAATCTTACCCATCGCACTCGACTAATCGTCATCGCGCTTCAAACTATCAATCAAAACACTTAACTAGCGGCCCACAATCGTTTCATCTCCGGCTGTCCTACCGGTTCTCCGCCCGTGCCAGAAGTAGTCGATCGACGAGTCGTTAATCGAGCAGCATGAAAGGTAGGATTAATTAATTAGCGACGGTAGGCCCGCGAACGGTAGGTGGTAATGAATGAAGGCGTTACAGGTATCCCTGGAACGGGCTTGTAATCGTTAAACGGTAATCGCGATGGGCCTTTCTTTCAACGAAATAAGACGTCACGAGCAGGTGGTCCAGCTTGGAAGAGGACGATTGCCTCGTGACGTTTTACTTTTCCCAGTCGTTGGACCCATTATTATACGCGCCCACAGTGTCTTCCTTCCATTCTGCCCGCTCCTCTCCGTTCCTTTCGACCTCTCTTTCAGCCGCCACTTCTGTGACCCCCCTCTGTTGGCCGTTTCTCCGATTTCGACTTCTATAAATGAAAATGTTTGGCCAGATCTCCGGCCACGGACAATCGGTGTCCCGGCACAAATATTTTCTGTGAGCAGTGAATCGCGCGCTATTACGACGGCCGGTCATAAATCATGCTGCATCAGGGTGGTCAGAACTCGGGGGCCAAGCCCGTTTGGGGATCTCCGTGGCGCGCCTTTTAAAAAATCGTACGCGTTACCTGTCCTCCGTAATTGTTCTGCTGGCCCGCTACGAAAAATGACCATCTAATGTGTCTACACGCGTCGCTCTCTGAATGGGAACCGCCACGGGGACAACGGTCGTTTTGTTACGCTTTGAGAAAGGATTTGTTCATTCTTCTCGGTGAAAGTCTGCTGGTTGTTATTGTGGAGGGAATGTGTCTTAGGACGCTTACCGGAATTGAATGTTTAAAACGCTTGTGTTCTTTGGTTAGTTTTAAATAGCTGTGTCACGGCCCACTGTTGCCATTCTAATTTATGTTCGTGCCAGATTTAGGCTGTTCTGGATGTCCTCTTCTTTGATTATACGCTGCATTGTACACCGAGACTCCGGGCCCTTTAGAAAGCCCACGCAGGGGACTGGAAATAGCCGGGGCCGTAACAGCAAAGCAATAATAATTTCACACCTGAAATCGGTGGACGCCTCGTTTGAAATTGCGCGATAACCACATCGAGACGCAGTTTGCATAAGAGCTTAAGCGTGCACGGTGATATTTGATCGGCAGTCCGCGGGGAGTAGCCGTTTCCCGTGGAAATGGCCGTGCGAGCGATTGAACTTTACGAGAATTACGTCCACCGAATTACACCGTGAACACCTTGCGGAAGCATCGCAGTCGACCCGTATCCAGGCACTCGCGATATACCACTGTCTGTGCCACAAACAGCTTAGAATCGAATATCGAGTCCCGTTCGAAGCGATCGCGTCCATGTACGCGGCAATTCGCCCATTCTCGTCAGCTCGCAAAATTGAATCATCTTCGATGCAACCGTGGCTAAAATCGTCTGGCCGAAATCCGGATAGCTGCGTCGAGATTCAGCCTTCGTAATAAAGCATCCCCGTTCTCCGAAGCTGCAAAAGATCCGGAGTCACAGGTCGAAAAGTGAAAGCGATTATGCAATATGAATGGAGCCCACCCCGACGGGGATAGAGCCATCGTTTTCTGGTCAGAAACGACGACAAAAGAGAATCGAATTCCTCTTTCACAGTTATGGAAGTCGATGCACGAGACGGAGGAAGCCTCGTGGGAGAAGCTCACAGCAAAAGGAGTCATCAGCAGGATGACCTCCCGCTCGGAAACATTTACACAGCGTCTTGTTCACTGGCAAAAGGTCTCATTGTGGCGACGGTCACAACAGATCGTCCCCCGCTGCCACGATGCATTCAACATTGTCACGAAGTTAACGGGGAAACGTGGCTTTTACAGCCAATTATTCCATCCTTCTCCGTTAGTAGTCCCGCCACGAATCATTCTGCTAGCTGGAAACGGGAACACGGCCAATGCGCTCGTGCTGGGCGATCTGACACCTCCTACCTGCCGCGAAGGACGTGTATTTAGCGTCGTTTTGGACAACCAGGTTTTGTAAACACTGGTTCCTTCGTGGGAGAGAAGGTATTCTTGCACGACGAGATGTTTACCCAGGGCGTTCAATCTTTTGTCGAACGGTGGACATATAGGTGATCTTTTACACCGATGCTCTTTGTGGGTGGAATTCTTATGGGTCACTTCGAGAATTGAAGGAAACTCATCTAAATGGAGCGTCCTTCTGATCTCAGAGTTTACTGACTCTTGCTACGTTAAGCTTTGTAGAATTGTAGGGATATCAAGAATGGCTGTTCATGGGTGGTGCTCCTTTTCTGGGACTATGTTAAATAACAATCTGAGAATTACCTACGGGCCGTTTGCTTGTGGTTAGTTTCGTATTGAACAGGCAAACACCCAAAATACCCACGAATCGGCTACGATTACAAACTCTTTACCTATTTTCGTACCGAAAATTAGGGAATTGGATAAACTATTTTCTTAACTAATCGCGGCGTCCATTGCTTCGAAAAGCAGCTAGCACAAACGCATCGTCGATGTAGAGGAATATAGCAAATTGTCTAATCCCAGAGTGACTACGGTCTTTCCTTTTGTACCCGGATCGCAACGATCCGGCCAGTAAAAAAAGTAAGCGTTATTCATACGTCCCCGGACATTTTTTTCCCTAATCCCTCCATAAATGAATCAGGAGCATCCGTTTCGTACGAGGATCGATGGTTCCCAACGCTATGCGTCTCCGTCGTTTCTGATAATCGTGATCCAGCGAAGAACGGAAGACGGGAGAACCGCTTGCTGCCAGCAACAGCAGCCATCTGTCAAAAAGTCAAAATATACGAAGGGTCTGGCATTGTCCCGTGGCTCCTGTGGGATTGCTACTTAGCGTGCTCGTATAAACCCGGTGTCGCCTATTATAAGCGTAGCCGTGGCTCGGCTGTTTTGTAGAACATCTGTATCCAACGATGTCCCACCGATTGCTCGGTTCCATTCACGATCCCAGGCAAACGGGCAATGGGACCTCCTGGGCACGCACCAAACGTGTCCATCGTTCCCTGCGAGCGTGTCTCCTGGTGTGCTCCTAACGCCTCGTTACAATAGAGAGCCGCGACTAGCCAGGACGTGCTGGAAAAGTCGATCTCGGGAATGGGATGATCCTTTTGTGCCTGGACAAATCGGGATCGAACGAAGAATCGACGTGTTTCATGGACATGTCGGTTAATCTTGTACGCCGATGTCGTTGAGAACGTACATACATGTACCTGCAAATAATAACCATGCCCGATGGGAGGAAAGAATACGGGCATATTCGAACATGCAAATGGCACATCCTGTAAATACAAAAAGTGTGACAAAATTATGGAGTCTAAAGAGTGTCACAGGTCTCGCGTGTTTAATCAACAGCCCCGTTTATTCGAAGGCAATCAGGATGATGGCCAATTAACCAATTAACTAACTCGAGGGTGGCCATCGCAGCTGTAGGATCCACGCGGAAGAAACCCAATACAGCTCGCAGGGATCAAAGGTCCGAGAGCAGAGGAGATGGTTAGCGTGGATGTTTTTAAACGTAGCCGATCTTCGATACCAGAGCCCGGGGGGCGGAAGGTTCGTGTTCGGTCGTCGGCTATAACCCAATTTTATGTCCCTCTGGTTTCCGCCACGGGCGACCCGACCCATCAGGTGGGTGGGGATAATTACCGATTAAAGAGATTAAATCCCGCGGCGTATCGATTGCCGGGCCTATATAATCGAGCGAAAGAGGCCTTCGGAGTCGACGGGGGCGATGGCGGAGAAAGAAGAGCCGAGGATCGGCGAACGTGGGCTGCAGAGGGGGAGGGCGAAAGGGCCAGGGGGAGGCCGCCTTTGTTTCTGATTTGAGGGGCATCCTTACGAACGGGTTAGCCGCACCAGTGATCACCAACGCTAATTACAGCGGATCAGTCCGGACGAGTTTAAAACTCATTCCCCCCCGTTTTAAGCGGCGCGAAAGGGGCTTCCCGGCTGGCTGCTGATTGGCCGGCCAGGATGACACGAAAGTGCCCCAACATGGCGTCTTATCTGATTTCACCGTGGCCAAGGGGGAGGCGCAGAACGTTATTACGACTTCCGCAACGGTTTATTCGATTAATCCGAATTCGTGGAATTTTCGTTGGCTAATCTTTTGAGCCCTCCGTTTCGTTGGATGGGGCTGAATCGCGGAGCTTCGGGGTTGCTTTGATATTTTCCTCGTTAACCCCTTTGGTACCGTGAGATCCTTTATACCTGGGGGGCTGCGGAAATCGAGAGACAGGATAAAATCGTGGCAGGCTTTCGAACGTAGATTTCGTCGGAAAGCGTTCGAACGATGATCGGCGTAAAAAGCAACGATACGACGCGGCGGGACGGTTGGGAAGAGGTCGGCGGGGTCGGGTTTTAGGGGGCGAGCGTATAAGTTGATAAAGGTGCTAAATCAACATTTTTATAAACTGCTTAGTATTCATAGGCTCGGAGGTGGTGCGGCGCGTATAACGGGGGGAACGAGGTGGTTCGATCTTCGCGAAGAGGAGGCGAGCAACGTTGCTCCAGAAGACGCCGGCGACCATAATTTTACAACGACTATATTATCGCGGTCGATTCTAACGTTGAAGGCGGTCGGCCGCGGAGAAGGGGGTGCCGATCGATAACGTTTATCGTCGAATCCATGTTATCGTTTCACGGATATATACCTTCGAATATAACCGGCTCGTATCGCGTGGTCCCGAGGAATTACCCTTTCGTATTTATACGAATACAGAAAGCCGCTTAACCGCTACATTTCCTGAACGTAAAGGGAGAAACGAAAAAAAGGCGGCGCGGGGGGGAAAGGCAGGCAGCTATCGCGATTATTTCTGAAAGCCGAAATGCAATTTCGCCCGGTTTCGATGGTCGCGTCGTACAAAATTCTCTGGAAAAGTTCAATATACCCGGTCGAAAAGCGTGTCCGTTCCATCGACGCGATAAAAATTTCGCGAAAATCACCTGGGCCGGGTCGAAATTAGCCCGGGGCACGAAATCACGTGTGCGTCGCGCAAAAAACTGTCAACAACACCGGGGAATATCGTTAACGAGCTCGTCGGCTCGCGACCGTTTCATCTCTGCGTCGGGGTACACACAGCGCGCCGCGCCGGGGCCATTGATATTCAACATTAAATTTGCATTGGACGCACGCACAGCTAGAGTTTTCGCGAGGCCGGCAACGATCCGCCGCCTGCTCAGATTCGTGGCCGAGCGTGGAGGGGCTGCGGACGGGTGGCTGCGAGGGTGGCGGCGGTGGGTTAGGGTAAAACAATCACGCAGGCCTCATGCATGTTAATGCGTTGTTAGGGGCGCGTGAGAGAATCGGGGTTGGCTAGGATTGAATGCCCAATATCAGCGAACCGCCCTCCAAGCCCGTACCGTTTTCCTCGACTCGCTCAGGAACCAATATCAATCTCGTCGCCACTCCGCTGCATGCGATCACGCAAAAGCGCCGAACGAATCTCTGCCCCCGACGAAACCTCGTTTCGATGCCCTTTTCGTGATCCTGGCTGAGCGAGCATTGTCGAGGACCGTTTGATGAGCTTCGAACCTCGGTAGCGATGAAGTCTGCGAATATCAACGAACGTGACTCGAAATTGACGCGACGGAGTGAAAACAACGGGGAGGATACTTCGCGGTAGCAACCGCTCCAAGTGTATAATCGCAGAGGCTCAAGGTATCAACCTTCGTCCGAGATGCCAGAGGCACGGACAGCCGGAGCAGAGCGTGGCACGTGGAAACTCCGAGTGGAAAACGGGTTCGTTTACAGGGGGCTTCCTTTCGATGCTTCAAAGCCGACTGGCGAACGGGCCGGAGAACGTTATTACACCCCGGCGACCAGTCCCGATACAAGGGCGCGTCTGTAAGGTCGGATCGAGGAGTTAAGGAAACTACCGAGCACCGAAAGGCATTTGATACGAAACTAGTTTCGCGGCCTCGGATACACGACGGACGGACGGAACAGAGAGGGAGAGAAAGATATATGTGTATATATAGAGAGAGAAAGAGAGAAGCTGGGAGGCAGAGAACGAAATGCCTGGGAACGAGGAGGTTGGAGACGGAAGGGGGCGGCGACTGTTTGCCCTTCGAATGGAAGTTCTGGGGGTTGAGGGTGGCCGTTCCCCGGGCTCGAGTGGTACTTACCAAATCGACACGGGCCAACTCAATACATCAAAGACCTTCTCTGGCGAACAGGGCAGCGGTTATATGGAGCGGCAATCCGCGCCACCTCCGATGTCCATACATAATCATGGCCCGTCTTTGTCCCTCGAAATTGATTTATTATTCAAAGTGACGCGTGTTTCACAATGTGTATTTACCACGATACGGTTTCGGGCGTGAAACACGTCCGGGGACCCCGGTGGCCACCTTTGTACCGTATACACGTAACCTTTATCCATACATATACGATCGAGCGAACGCGAGCACGGTACGAAGAAATTTACCCTTGCCTCGGATGGAACTTGTCGGGGACCCGCTGCGCTTTCGAGGTCGATCGATGCGTTTGGAATACAGCTCTGCTTTTTTTTGCAAGACCTCGTAGCTCGTGGTTTGCTTGCGAATGAACTGTTTCGGATAAAAGGGATCGGATGCGAATTGAGCGATTGTTGTTGAAAGTATATTGGCTGATTTGGCATGCATGAGCGTAAGAACTGTCACGATTCTGTGATTTCATGTTTTAGTCTACTTAAGTGTCAAAAAGTTTGACCCTAAAATCTGTAGAACAGATTCTCGTATGTGCATTTTCTCTGAACGAATATTAATTAATATCGGCAGAAAACCAAACCGATGCATTTCATGGTAGGCCAAATTATTTAACGAGAATAGTTTGTCGCGGATAATATCCCAGAAAGTATCTCGCAGATCGGTAGATCGATCCCAGAGTCGTGTGTGGACGTTGCGGTAAGGAAGAGGTTGCAAACCGCGACCTAGGGAGCAAGCGAAAATATTGACAGAAAACAACCGTCCGAAGTTAATTAAACTCGGTGAGCTGTGTTTCCCGGTGCCTTCCCTAGCCTCGACCGGCATACACTTCGAGTAGTAATTTCCTGATGGTGTGTACGTGGGTCCTGGCTGACCGAACGAAGTGGACAAACAGCAAGTTTCCCCAGCGGTACGTGTTTCTGATCCGAAATTGTGTCCTTATATAGTACATATACATATATCTCTGCCTCGCCTACATCCCCTTCCTGCAGATTTTGTTCGAGCTCCTCGAGGGTTCGCCGCTATGATGCAGCACTCTCTTTTCGCCAAACGTATCTAGCTCGCGTTAATGTTTGTTGAAAAACAAATGATCCATTTGGAACAACCTTGGCAAGATTTTCTTGACGAATTCAAAGTTTCCTCGCGGAATAGAAAAATTGGAAATCAATACAATGCATAGTTTCATTACTCAATTTTCATTCGCAAATGTAAAGCAGCATTAAAGACACGTAAAATCTGTTCTAACGCCGTACCATTCTCCACTCCACAACTACGACTCCAGCATACTTGAAAGCCGATGGGTATTAAGGGATCCAAAACGTCGTTCCAGGATCCAATCGTCGTTCGAAATTCTCGAAATTCCCGTTTCCAACAGTCGAGCGAATTCTTCGGCTCTTATTACACATGCTCTCGTTGCACGCTGAAAGCCACCCTCCGTTTCCCCCTCGTACTCCTGCCTGGTGCGTGCGTCGCTGGTTGTAAGACGTATTCGTCGTTCGGTACAAGCCTCGGCAGGAAGAAGCTTGCACTACACCCATGTCACGCTTGCCCTTACTCGTCTCTGGAAGTCTCGCTGGAATGGTCCACTCTTCGAGATGCGCCTCTTTTCCTCGGTCTCTTCACTTCTTGCCAAGCATTTCGTTCCCCTCCCGCAGGACCACGTCCTGCCTCTCAGTCTACCTTATAATCCTGAGATATGAGCGCGTATTATATGGAATAGTAAGTTGCCCGGGGCTACTGGGGGGTCCAGGAAGCCGGTGCTGCGAGGCGAACGTTGTAACCCTCCTGGAACGCGCGCATTCGTGGAGGGCAGGACGCGACGCGACGGCTGGCCAGATTACCGGAGAAATCTAAATCAGGATCAGAGCCGCTGGACTTCCGGGCGAGCGAACAGCGAACGCGGCCGCAGATGTTGTCGGGGCTCTCTGTTACGGCTGACGAGCGAATTTCAATGCTGTTTTCGGAAGTGTCAGCTTGCGGATATTAAGTGAGTCTGGCGGCACGTACAATGAACACGTCGCGCGCAAATTGGAGGCGCGCGAAATTCCAATGAGTTTCTCTAGCGACGAGCCGACGTGCAAAATCACGAGTAATCAGAAATTCCTGTTAAACGAAGATTCCACGATACCGGGCGTCCCGCTCGAGCGACGTGCCATTAAGAGGAACGCAGTTGGAATCAATCGTTGGTAATGATCTCGGACATCGCGAACCTGGAAGCTCGTATATCTTGCGGATATCTGGCGGCGCGACTAGCCGCTATTAGAAACGCGCTACGCGGTGGCCCTAGCCTGCAGACTTCTCCCCTTCCCTAGGGCATCTTACCTCCCTCAACGAGGCAACATCCGGCCGCTCGTTGGAAGACGGGGAAGGCGAGGAAGACGCAGAAGAGATAGAGTCAAGACGGTAGGCAGATGACGCGTCAGATAAGACGTCCTTTAGGCTTAGTTCAGAAGCTGTGCAGCGGCAAGCAGCTACCGTGCTGCGCGGCTGCTCGCGTGAATCGAGGACCACCCGAACACGGACCAGCCAGCGAAGAATGGAATCCGCGCGATACCTCTAGGATTTCAGCTCCGGGGTATCGCGTGCAACTGGAATTATCGCGCGGCACAATAGGCCGAAACTCGTATGCTCCCGTCCCTTTCGTGGCCCGGTCGGATTCCTCGGCACCTCTTCATCAACCGCGGCAATCTCTGGACCGATTCACTTGGCAGGCGAGAAGCAGCGGCTCCGCTCGGCGAGATCCGACCCGTTCGTTGCGAGCGTTCGGGTCGTTGCTCGGTAGAAGAGGTAGCCGGTCAGTTAGGGACACAATGAGTCTCGTGGTATCGCGTGGATCAAGGGCCACGCGTAAGAGAGACAAACGGAAGGAGAGGGTGAAATGGGCGATCCGTGTGGCTCATAACTCATCAGCCGAGGAACCCCACCCTCCCTAAATCTTCGCGGAACACACTGGCTTTGACGTTTCGCCCTGGCGAAGAACCGTTGTTACATTATGCAGCAGCAGCGCCTCGCGCTTCGAGGTGGGACAAAGTACGGGGAGGAGAGAATGGTTATAGGGGGGTGGCGCAAGGACGAGAAGGAGGGAGGAGGGAAGAGATGCCGGACGGATAAATCCTTTTTCGTCGGACGGACAATAACGCTGCGGCTACGTGGCCTGCAAAAAGAGATCCGTTGCTCACTTGATGCCTCCGTTTCTGCTCGCCGTTGCAGCCTCAACTGGATCGCCGTATCGTGGCTCCATTCATGGTGTGGTCTCCGCGCCGGCCACGCGCGAATACGATATCACGCGTGCAGGTGCGCCCCATTGCGCGCCGCGAACCAAAGGAATTTCGATGCACCGATTCCTCGGGATCTCCTCGATGATCTCCGCCTTTAAGCACTGCGATCCGGATCATCTACCTTCCTCAGGTTTAATTAACGATTAATACAATCTTCGACCAAGAATACTTTACACCTCTTCTACCCTGCCGCGTGTCCAGGAACGAAATCGACAGGGGCGACCATCGAACATCTTCGTAAGCCCCGACACGAAACTCGTGACGACAGTGCTCGAAGACGGTCCTCGCGGAGGCGGAGGAAGAAGGAAGCCGAGGCAGTCGGTTCGATTACAACAGAGCAGAAGACACAGCAGCCGGCCTTCTAGAAGAGCACCCTCCGGCATAATGTCCCGGCTGGTCCGTGTCTTCTCCACCGGCGTTTGCTGTCTTCTGCCGGCTTGACCCGCGGGCCCGCCGGGTTAGATTCCTACGCGAGGCCCCTCGCGTACACAATGCAAGTTATTGCGGCATCCGCGGGCCCGGAGGAACAGCAGCGGCCGCCGCTGGCGCCAGCGCCGACTCCAGCTTGGGCCCGCATAAATCCTGCTCAGGCCCCGCAACTACTCCCCCTTTGTCTCTCCGTGGATTCCTCCTCTGCTGCGCCCGTTTCTTTCGGACCACTCTTCAGCCCCCGTGGGAGAAGTTAGTCCAGTTTACTTTGGATTATGGGAAACGAGGCTTATGTATGATTCTCTGCGGGGGCGTGTGAATTCTGTGGCTTCGTTTTGGAGAGCTCGTTCTTGCATGCATTGCACGTGGCAAAATTCTTGACGAAACACGAGACAGATTAGATACTTTACTATTTATACGCAGCATTATTAATCTTAGCTCGCGGCTAGGTTTTTTTATGCCCAGGTAAAGTATCTCTATAATATCGAGACACTCTTCGTAGCCTGTCATATATAACGCCGCGGAATATGATTCATGTCCCTCGTTACTGGATAATACTTGTCATCGAAAATGTTTTCTACTAATCTGAGTTACTACCTGCGTCTGATAAGAGACGCAGTGATCAATAAAACACTGAAAGATATAGGATTCGAGTTGTACATTTTAGAAAGATTCCAACCGCTCCTAGACGAGCTTTCGAATTTCACGAACGAGTGGAACGATGTACGAAGCTTAAGGATTTTAGAGTCGAAAGGTATCGTTGCGTCGACTATCACGATTGTCGGTTTGGCCGAGTGGCTCGCCTTAACTTAATGCCGGAAGTATTATCCGCTCGCCGACACCGTATTGTTTTCATTTAAGGGTATTAAACCGGCTTATATCTGGTCGGACACCGGTGCTTCGTTAGCTGCGAGAACCCCGCCTTTAAATGACTGTCGATACGTGGATACACGCGAACGCCGCAACTCTGGAATGCAATTATCCTCTCCGGTTGCAGTTTCTAGCTAAACGAAAGAATGGGACACGCTTGGAAGGGAACGAAAGTAACACGATTCTCTCTTTGTCGGTATTAAGTAAACTGCTACTCTGCCGCAAATAAAGTTCCATATTGACATTACGCAATAATAGAATTTATTGATAGATTCATTTACATGTAGCTGTAAATTGTTACGAGAAGGAGCTTGCTTAATACGCATTGCAAAAAACAAAAGAACGATGGATGAATGCACGGCTTAAGGGGATAGCTACAGAAAACGATTAAACTTATCGCAGTGAAACGATCCATTAACCGTATCCGACCAGCGGCCGCTAATTAAGGCTATTTATATCAGAAAAAGAACCGGGAGGATCGATCCTCTTCTATAAGTTACCCAACCCGCCCTTCTTCGTCTCCTCAAACATGTCCCAGGGGGTGCTAGCTAAAAAAAAAACGTCGCCGGTGGTCCGATGACTAGACGAAGATCACCTGCGTAGACAAGGAGCCATTGTGTCACATTTATCCACTAAGAAATTCATGAATCTATCATCCTAAAACCAGAAGCTTTATATCCTTCCTTTATGCCGAACCAGTTCGAGTAACATTTATCGTTACTCAACAGCCTAATAATCCTCAACAGGCAATCTCCTCGTTCCCTTTGAACTGTCGCGAATCATCCTGCCCCGTTCATCCGTTGCCCGAATAGTAATCCCTCCCTCAAAGAAATAACTTTCTGGACGGATCGTCGCGGTTAAGTCGCGCAACTCGTCCACCCGGAAGGAAATCACGTTCGAGTGATTCCGTCGAGTAGGAGGACTCGCGGTCGCAGAGGGTGGAGGCGTGCGGATAGGGGTTGGTCGCGGCTAAAGTCGGCCAAGTCGGAGGCGGAAAGTCGGCGAAGAAGAGGAGAAGAAACAGTGCAGAGAGGGATGAACGTTCGGGATGAAGAAAGAGGAACCGGACGAGGTGGAGAAAGAGCTGGCCGGATAATATACTTCGCGAAGTACGCTCGTCAAACACAAGCGCGAGCAAGCGGGGCTTGCCGGATATATTAGAGGATGCATCTCCATAAAAGTTGGAGCCGAGCAGCGAGTCAACATCCCTTCGTTTCGCGTAAGAAGATGAACGTAGCGGAAAGGGAGAAGAGGAGGGAAATCCAACTCCTTTTTCCGCTCGGAGCGTTCTCCGCGGAGGCAAAGAAGCGTCTTGCGGCAGCAATCACCGATATTGAGGGTTTCATTTCGTCCCTACAACGGTAAGAGCCTCTACGGAGGGGCAAGGGTGGTGGAAAGTGGCGAACCAGGACGGAAATCTGGATTCGTGGGGGTGGAGAAGACGGAAGCGCGACGCTCCGCTCGAATCGAGGGTCTCGGTTCGTTTGAGGAGAGTTGCCCGATGCGCGAGCTACCTTCGTGCTTTTATTCCTCTTTATTATCCGCCGCGACGACACCTCATCCGCCCGTGGCGCGGATTCTGTGCAGGTACTCCGTGTCCCGAACGATGTCTCGCGTCATTTTTTATTCGCGATGCAGAAAACGGGAGGACGAAAAAAGTTTCCCCTGGGGAGAAGGGTTTTGGAAACGGAAAGTCATGTTTAGCGTTACGCAGAGGCTAATTCGTTGTTAGTGAACAGATAGATTAGTTTAGTAAGAGGATTCCGGCATAGAAGTCGAACGACCGGAAATCCTAAACAGATTCCGAATGTTTACGGAAGATTTATCGGTACCTTGCGGAGAAGTTAATCCCGGCGTTGTCAAACCTCGCGGATTCACCGACGAATCCGAGAACTCTGCCCGGGGCACCGGGGATCATCCGCAAATAATTAGTAATCCGTCGTTTAAACAAAGCCCCCGCGTCGGAGCTCACCGCGGCTTTAACCTTTTTCTCAGCTGAAACGGAGAACCCCGCCCAGTGTTTATCCGGACCAGGCAAAGTTTGCTTGCAAACTGACGATGACCGGTGGAAAACTTTGCGAAGGATAGAGGTGCGCTGCGAACCCTCGGTTCTAGCCCCTTTCGAATGTAGTGCTCCCTCGCTGGAATTTTGGATACAGAACCTCATGGAACAATTGGATCGCACGAATCAGGGTAGCCCCGAAATTGTGTCTCTAGTTGCACGCCCTCCTAAGCTAGCCAGAATAATTGAATAATCGACTCCGTTGCAAAGCTCGAAGGTAAACATTCCTGACCACTCTTTGCGGCAACAGTTTTTGCCGGTACCCAAGGTACCGACATCCTTTCAATCCGGGTGAAAATTCCACAATTTCAACACCGACAGCAAAGGGGAAAAAAGGAAGAAACTCGGCTACCAAAGAATCCACGCTTCCATGTGGTCTGTGGACACCCAGTGATTTAGTAACACGCATTCGAGCCAGCGGAGGACAGTAGCGACGAACAATTTGGCCGCCTGGCAATAATTCTCCCCGTGTCCGCGAGCGAAATTCTTGCATTAATTAGGCGTTGCAGCAGCAGTAGCAGCGGTAGTCAAGAATCGAGCAGTTGTGGAAGTTAATCTGGAAGTAAGGATTGTTTGGTCCTGCAAGAAGGATTAACGTGCTTCCCTCGGTCGAAGGAGGAGACGTAGAAGGTGCTCGACGGTTCTCTTCCTCTGAGGGGGTGGAAATCGGGGCCTGAGTCGCGCGTACCAGCAGCCTCGCACTCGCTGCACAGCCAGTGCTCCCTTAATCCGTATTCATCAGCAGTTATAGGCACGAGCTAAGGGGGTAAGAAGCTAATCCGGCTGATCCGCGCTCAGCCGAAGCTCGCCCCGCCTCCACGGTTCTGGGTCATCTCTAAAACGCGTTATACACCGGTAGCAGCGAGTACCAGCTACGGTGTAACACCAACCGTGCGAAACCTACCGCCCCCCTGCACCCCCGTTGAAAGTCGCCCTTTATAATTTTCAGCGGATTAGAGGACCAAGGAGGAAGTCTATGCTCGTCTCTGAACGACCCTTCCCGGTGTATAAAGACGTTTGCCATTTTCTGGCTGTCATTGGTTCGCCTTTGTGTCTGTCTGACTTGAGGAGCCGGAAATTTTTCAGTGAAATTTTTTACCGTCCCGTTAATCTTAGCCAGGAACGAAGGGGTAGAAAATGGACGGTTATGGGCGAAGAAATATCGACGACATTGACAGACAATTTATCTATGTTTCCTTAAAACTAATTTATTCAAACGACGCGTTTTAACCGTACACCCTGTATCGTAGGACTTTTAGTATCCGCGCAAGAAACACATTCGCGACGTTATTCTTGTCGTGCTGTACACACAGCACGAAGTACCTATCGAATCGATTCTACATTTCTGACCCTAAATCAACATCTTCCCGTGGAATCCCCCCTATTTGCTCTTGCGCTGCGTCTAGCATAAAAGACACGCCGTTTCAGTAGCCCTGTGTATAAGTTAAATAGACGTGTCTACCGGTAACGGATAAACTGGATACGCGCGTAGACAACGTCGAACCGCCTGACGGTTCCGTGCGGAGGCTTTCGTATTTTTCCCCGGCCTGTTACTTGCGTCCGCTCGTACGTGATCGCACGAGGATGCTGGGGGGTGGACGAGACACGGAGCATGATAGAATGGGAGAGATGCGGCGGGGGGCGTCGCGACGCGAGGCGAAGCGGCGTGCCGATAAATCAAATTGACTGGTGCGACGTCGAGCGCAGCCAGGATCCAGCGGTCCGGCTCCTCTCGCCGATCCTCCATCCCCGACAGAACGGCGACCGTCCATATACAACGTGTCCAATCGCAAATCCCTTTAATTCGTTCCTTGCAGTATAAGTTTAATCCGAATTAAACTGCACGGGACGGCACATAAATTCGGAGCAAAGGCCGAGCATTAAAAGGAGCGGCCTCTGCGCCCCCCTTCATCCCTTCCGTTGCCGCGACGCCGATGGTCGATCTGGTTTCCCCCCCGTTGCGTTAAGTGTATCGCTCTCGATGACCGAACCCACGACCCGGGCCCGTGAAATCGGTTTGTTATACAACGGAGAATGATAATCCGACGGGAAATTGCTGTTCTCACTGGCACGGCTTTACTGCAGGAATGATCGTGGGTCGTGATTCTTGAATGGGGAGGTGGCAGTGGGAATTGGGAGTATTTTATGGCGGGGGAATTGTATTTTTTGGCTGCGCGATGTTTCGCGTGGAAATTTCTTGTTGCGTTAATCGCGGACGAAGTTTGCAGTGACTCTTTTGATAAAACATCTTTCTGTACGTGAAAGAAGGACTGTATTTTTGATGGGAGGAAATCAAGTATTTCAGTTTTCGTCGTTTTTGTACGGCTGAAATGTTCGACATTTTCCTTCGCAGTTTCACGAAAACGCGTACAGCTTGGTTTAAAATCGGTTTCGTGTCGACGGGGACGGAGCGTTCCGCGAATTTCGCTGACGTTCCCGAAAACGATCAAGTTGCATTACACAGGAAGTACAAGTTTCTGCATTAGTACACGAGGCCGTGCCCAGGAAACAGGAAGCAGCGTTGCGAAACGTAGCTAGTATTTGGATTTCGATGTGGTAAGCAGTAGTCGAAAACTCTCGTAGTTCTCTGACGTTGTCGCTCGGCAACGTCGTATCCGATATTTCAACCTCTACGCTCCGAAGACAATTTTCGACCCAACCGTGGAAATAAATCCACGAATTTCATACAATCGCTGAATTACTCTTTCGTTAATGAGACTACCTACCCAAGTGTACCCGATTTACTTTAATACATTCTAAACCATACGCGAAACAAATGTATCCACCTTTTCTAATTAATCCTCCTTTATCAATTCTTAACTCCGTGTTCAAAGGAAGGTACCACCTAGTTCCCTTCTTAATTCGCACCATTTCCGAAAGAAAAGAAGAGCAAGCAAAATCTCGCAGCGTACACCACCACACCGGAACAATAATTATCCGAAATAGTCATTCCCAACGTCGTCGTTTCACGTTTGTTAAACTCACCCCGTGCACGCGAGCGAGATAAAGCAGCTTCCCTTTCGAAGGGCATACACAAACACGCCCTTTCCCCACGCAGACCGATCAAAGTATTCTTCCCCGTCCTGATGACGGCGTGTGGAGAATGATCATCAAACATCGTTGTAGCTCGTGCGTTGCGGGGCGAATGGCCATAATGAGCGAGACACGCGCGTATCGCGCGCGATTCCTGGATCGGATCGCGAGGGGTCAGGAAAGCGTCCGCACTGGCGACCACCGTCGACAACACGAGGGTGGCTCGATCGTCCTTTGTGCAGTTTATGGGCTCGACAACACGTTATGATTATTCACGGAGTTACTGTGTTTTATTGCCCCCTTCGTTCCGCCGGCGACGAAAGGCGTCGAAGGTGTTGGACCCTGTCGCACGGATTTGTCCTACGACGTCTCGTTAATGATAGCCGTGTCAGGTTTGTTTGACCCTTGATCGATAGGGACGAAGTAATGGGGTTGGTCTTATGGCTCGTGTGCATTGGTTGCTCGAAGGTATCTGGCAGGCGAAAAATGAAAGGCCGCATGCATTGAATTTATGAAGATTCTTCCAATCTACGTATAAAAAGAATTAGAATCATAAATTTCTGTAAATATTATTATTACTTATTTGACTATTGTATAAAAGTTCTTTGATACAAAAAAATGTACAGCCTCAAGGTTATCACAGTAATCTGTACGGAACTTCAAACCTATATTATATACATACGTCTCCAAACCATAATTTTTATATCCGAGGGCTTATAGAAAGTAGTCCCACACCTAGTCCGAGTGTCAAGAAATGTCTCCCGCTGTACAATCGTCAGGGAATTTTGGAAATTCTCAAGGGTTCTCCCTGCCTCCATTGTTACGACCAACTATGCCAGCGGTATTCGCTTGGCTGCCCGACGATGCGTCCAGTACACCGGACTAGGTAGTGTTATTGAGAATATTGGTATCATATAGAAGAGAAGGTACAAGCAATAATACGGTGGGGCGATCATCTGAAACCTGCGAGGCTGGCATAGCTGGTCTCATTCGTCGCATATCGACGATGTCCAGCGGCCGATATGAGATATCACCCAACGATCCGGTAATCCACACGGCGACGGTAAACGTATATTGCCGCGATATTTCATAAGGCAGCCTGGCACGCCTCGTAACGTCACGCCCTGACGGCGATTTCCCCGTTTCCGGCCGACTTCCGGCGAACTTCTACTTAAACATTGCTCGACGGAATGCCTAAGACCATTCGACATACTCCGACGATGAAAATAAACGAGTATTTACATCTACGTTACAATGAAACCAAATAGCAATCTCCGATTCTTCAAACAAATGTACGTATCGGTACGTATCGCGAAAGTCCTCGACCTCTGTCGCCGACAGGTCGAGATAAATTTGGCTACAGCCTTAAGAGCATACGTCTCGCAGCGTGGGCTCATCTGGAAACAACGATGCAGATGTACCCCTATGTTTCTCCGCTCGACACGTTCATCAATATCGCGGTAAACCGCCGAGCCCTGTCAAACTTTCGTGCAAACGTTCATCGTCGGATGGGCCGTCGATTAAAATTATTTATGCCCACGTGTTCTCCGCGTGGACTCGCGTCGCAAGACAAAAAGTGATCTACGAATACGCAACGGGAATTATACGTATACAGATACGCGTGTCTATCTCTCCGTGCAATTGTTCTAAAAATAGAACAACCTGGTTGCGTTATACACCTGGTAACTTTTCACCCAGATCCCATTATTATTCCATCGCGATCGCGGATAAACGCGCTAAAATTAGACGGAAACATAGCAAGCAGAGTTTCTAACCGTTTCCCCCCGTTATCCGTATCGCTTCCTGCGGATCAGTGTTAATTTAATTGATGATCCTTCGCCCGTAGAAAGCCTACGGTGAGTTTTCTCACGTGTTTCGCGGCGCGTTGCCCAGGTGCGTCCACGGATACTCGTGATGAATCCTGTTACATCGCCGCGCGTTACGAGCGCGCTGGCATAGAGTACCTTTCAGCCATAATCGGGCCAACGGTGTAACATTTCTATTCCGGAACGCCCCGAACAGCAGAGGAAGCGGCGGAAGATGAAGAAGCAGGAGAAAGGGGGGGAAAAATATATACCGCGAAGCTTGACTCCCTCGAGGCGCACAGGTAGATCCGCGATAATACGAGGAAGAGGAGTCTAATCGGCGAACACGTACGAGCCGCGCGATTTATCAAACGAGTGTATTCTAATGCGCTTCCCGGCCTCGAGCCTTCTTCTTCGCCGCGATCTTCTCCGTTGGTGTCTTATCTTTTATCGCACATTAAGCCGCATTAAATGGGCCTTGCTCTCCGGGCCTCCCCGCGGAGAACACTCGTTGAACCCTTAATTGCTGGCTTACGCTCTTAAGCATTCTGCTCGACTACGAGGCCTGGACTTCTCGTGGTAGGAAACGGTAGGATCTCGGGCACTGTTCAACACCTGTCGAAACAAGAAATTAGAAATCGTGCCCGCCACGATTATTACACACCCGAGTATTCCAAGGAACCTCCGGAGTCGATGTCCGTAGCGGGGCCACGAGATCGCTGTTCACCGCGAAAAATGTTGGAATTAAAGGGTTAACCGCAGGTCGGTTCGTATGGCTACCACGAACGAATACAATAACGCGATACCAGGCTCCACGCGGTTGGGTCAAAGTGGCGAAAGACCGTGCCGCGAGTGAAACAGAGACAGAAAGAACGGCAGTGGAAAAGGAAAGGAGCGGCGAACACAGGAAGCAGAGCGAAAGAGGAAAGGAGACCAGGGGTCGAGCGGGGGTCAGTCGTATTAATATCGCATATCGGACAGCCATGGCAGAGGCAGCCAGAGCCGTCCACCAGGCCGATATGAAATCATCGCGCCGGACGAGGGAGTGCTTCGCAAATAGTACGGCATAATTGGAATCCATCCGGTAAACACGGCATCGACCGTGCTCCAATCAATCTGTCGCGATACTCGTCTTCCTGGCTGCCCCGAACGCCGATCGACCCGCTCGTAAAAATCGCGTTCGACACGGCCAAGGAACCCGAACGGATTTGTAATTAATTGGCGGGCCCCCCGAGGACCGAGAGACGCGACTATGAATTTTATGACGGCGTGGCAGTAAAGATTGCGCGACGCGTCGCCTTTTCGTGAAAGGTTCCAGCATGGCAGAAGCGAGTGGGTGGCGGAAGGGGGTTATGAACGCGGTCGTTGTCGAGTCGACGACGATATATCTTTCGTCGGTGGATTCGTGCGAGAGGAACCCTTGACTCTCGCGTCCACCGATCGTGTCCTTATAACGTCTTCCTTTCTCAGCGATTCCCGAAATTAATAGCCGGCTAAGTGGCGGTTAAATTATTGCCTCGTAAATATCTCCACGCCCTCGAGCCACCGCGGCCCCGTTTCCGTTGCTCTCTCCTGCGCGCTGCGGAGAGGGTGCAAACGTCCCCGAGATTCTGCTTACTCCACGACGCCTCTCTGTTTGCCACGGACTTCGGGCCGGTAACTAGATACCCTGCGTCGTATCTCTTGGAGCAGTCTATCGGACGCGAGTATTCGGACGAGGGTGTCCCTTTGAAATATGGCTGGGGTTGTTCGTTGGAGAATTTATATAGATATCTGTTTGCTCGATGATGTTCTGTTTGCCGAGTGTATAGACCCCGGACAATTGTATACAGATGCAATTCGTTCGACAAGAAGCATTAACATATCTCCTGCGCTCCTATCGTTCTCCGATTTGCACCTATAATTTATTTCCCTGGATAAATGAACGGGGCACGAATATTTACCGAAGCGCGGGGCAATCGGCCGACAACTTCAACCGCCACTCTCTTTCGAAAAATCAAGCGGACAAAGCGGAGTTCACAGAGAAGCGGAATATCGAGTGTTTTCGCTCATCCGGTGAAACGTCGACGAGATCGAGCCGCGAGATGAAAACGTCCCTTTCTGCGCTCCGCGACCAATTAGATCGAATGCTCGGCTGCGCGCGGCTTAATTATCCCCCGCGTTTCGACGATGCTTTACAATCGGTTCACGTGCACGGAGTGCGCGCGAGCGCCACGAAAAGGCTACTCTCACAGCAGACGAGGGCACAATGGCCCCGGTTATGAGCGTACGCCGCGCTCCGAAAGGAAAACCACTTATTATCTTACTGTCAGGAGGGTGGTCGATTGCGCCGCATCGGCAGGAACGGTAACGAGCGCAGCAATTACCGCACTCTTTCATAGAGCGATACCGAGAAACCAGAAAGCCAGCCGTCTTGGCAGAACAATGGCCGGCGTTTCGAGCTTTACGCCCGCTATCGAGATTATTCTGCTGCCGCCGCCGCCCCCGTGTCCAACATTTTCCCGACGCGCGTCCACGGTACTTTCGACAATTACGATAAGCCCGTTCGGTTCGAAGTAGCGCGATGCTCCGTTGTTTTGTACTGCAATTGGGAATCTCCGTTGCGTTTCGTTTGACGAGCACTTATGTTAGATAATACAACGAGGGTAACGTTTCTCGGCCTCCTTGGGGAATAAAATTAGCAAATTGACAATCGACAAATCGAAAATAGCCGTTGCAAAATAAAAAGGGAAAGGGACTTAGCAGGCAATCTCAATGCCAGCCAAGCTTCACCACCAGTGCCCGGCAGAAACGTTCGGGATAGCGTTTCTCACGACGGCAAAGCGAGACAGCCACGGTCGTTCCACCCCCGCCTTAGCAGCCCCTTTATCCGTCGTCGCCGCCTTCGCCGGTGGTTTTCTTACGGCGCGGCCGTGACAATAATTCCAACAATTAGATCGCGGCTATACGTTACGAGCTTTTTTCCAGCGCGAGGGTGGCCAGAAGCAAAGCAGCAGCGGCGAGGAACGTAATGGTGGAGCGGCGGCGAAGGGAGGTTGCGAAGTCCCCGGTATAAGGGGGATGGGGAACATGGCCGCACAGGCTCGACGTCTCCACCTTTTTATTGTGAGCGCCAGAGGCAGAAGGCAGAATGTCTGTCTGCTGTGGACAACGCGTGTGTGCGTCGCGTCCGTATGCGCGAACGTACTGGCGAACGAGCGAACGAGAAAGAAGAAGAAGAGGAGAAGTGGAGAATCGGCGGCTGAAAGAGGACGAGGAAGAAGAGGCGGTGGTGAGAGTGCGGACAGAGCGGTGGGCACCGCGGCGACAGAGAACGAGAAAGCCACCGGAGGGAAGGTAGCGAAGAAGGAGCGAGAAAGAGAGAAAGGAATATAGGAGAGAGGACTCTGCGGAGGAGGCTGGCAGCCAGCACCTCTGACTGGCTGGTTGGCTGCGGAACAGTCCTCTTGCACACTTATTCGCTTGGTCGTGCGGCGGTAGTCGCGTTTATTTATCGGCGGTTGCCGTTGAGTGGCGCTAGCGCGGCATTTTAATTGCACTCTTATAGCAGCACCGAGCACTCCTGGGCCCTCCAGGCCGCCGGTGGCCCCAGAGGGCCCTCCTCGCCCCCTTTCAATCCCGCCCTGCCACCCTCTTTGCCGACGAGCCGCGAGCCGCCTCCGCGACCTCCGCCTCAGTCCCTTTCATGCGTTGTCCTGTGTACCAAATCACCTCCCCGCTGCGTTCTCCATCTTCCAGCTCGCGTATTTCTCTCTGTGCCCGCCGTTCATCGTCGTCGCTCCCTTTACACTCTAACCACACCCCTCCTATTGTACACCCCTTCGCCTGTGCGAGGATCGCGACGCATACGTGGGAAATGAAGGTACCGGAACGGCAGCGGACGCCGACACGGACCGAATTACTGGTCTGGTTATTTTTGTATCTCGGCTGAGACGATGGCGCCTCGTCGTCACGGCGCGGCGCCTGTACGCACGCGGCTTCTTCAGTGGTCGGTGTCTCGTTTCGATGGGTGACTTTGGATGGATCGCTGCGATGGTTAATGTAATTTGATAATTTATTCAAACATCCATGCTGAACTAACTATAATAATATTATGGAGAATAAAAAAGACACTAAAGTGGCTACAAGAATATCGTGATCTTTAGAGGGTAGATCAGCGTGCAAGTTCTCGCTTTGAAACTTCCTGTAACACACGTTTCCCAAAACTGAACTCTCGGAAGTCTCGCTCTTCGTCCCGATACAAAAACGCCTCTGCGTACGTGTTCAACCCTTTCTTCGCCATACGTTGAACCATGCACAGTGTACGACCTGCGAGCATGCGTGAGGGTACCCGCGAGGAGATGCGCCTCCCCGTAGACTCGTGTCCGACGTATTTCAGCCGGGTTATCATCGCCAGATCTACAGGGACTGCGCGAGAAATTATTTATTAGCACGGGACACCTCCTTCATCGCCGCCGCTAGGGAACGGACTTCTTTCGCGCGCGGATGCGCATCGTAAAAAAGATTAACGAGCATCTGACCAACCCTGACGTCCTGGAAGGAGCGCGAAATCGCGTCGGAAAGGGCCTCCGATCGCGAAACGAGCCGCGGACTCAATGATCGCTGCGGGGAGCACGCGTTCCCACTCGCCTTTCGTTTCTCAATTCCGTTCCGTGGATTGATGGTGACTCGGTGTTTTCGAAAGTGAAGGATATTCGAAACCTCTAGGATTTGCTCTGCTTTCCGCATCGATTCGACCCGCCCATTATTATTAATAATAATATTTGACCCTTGGGAAAAATTACTAAACAGTTGTGTAATATTACAGCGCTTGAACAGAGTTTCTTTTAACCCTACTCAGATCGAACGTAAAATAATAATACGAGACATAATAAATATATGAGATTGAAGAGCCAGTAAATATCAGAACGATTCGGGAGACCCTGCAGGCGTCACGAAAATTGCTCACATTTAACTGGCTGGGTTTTGCATTCATGCCTGGGAAAGTCGAACGGCTTTCTTTCGGTTATCCTTGCGGCCGTCGAAAGTTGTTTCACCTTGCATCGCGGCGTCGTGGAACCAAGGTGGAGAGGGCTGTTCGAAACGTGTCGCGCTTGTGCGCCCGGTAATCCCGGTCCCCGGGCATTATCGTCACCCCAGAGAAGTTCGTGGCTGGCCGAAGAATTTCGCCAAGGAAAATATTTGTCGGGCGTGTCCAGCGTCGTGTATAAACAGATCGACGCCTGCGAAAATGCGATTGTGCCGGACAGGTATCGGGCAGCTAATGTCCGCTCATTGTTCGGGGTCTGTCGTCGCCTCTTCTTAAATGGAATTTAAAGGCATCGTTCCATTGGGCCTGCCCTTCAAACATTCGAGATCTCACGCGAATGGGTTTGTGAAATTTCACTATTTATCCGTGCCGGTTGGATCTTGGAAAAATACTGTGCAAAGTTTGTTAATCGTGTTTGGGTAGATTTGTCCGATTATTATTAGTGCATTAGTAATCTGGCTTAAGAAGATTTGGTGCGGACCACCATTGGTATACCCATGAACCCTATTCCATTGCCCCATGAATCGGCTCACTTTAAAGTTACACACGCTAATTTGCTTTCAACCCGTTCGACCCTCGCATACGAATAAAACGTGTCCGATCCTAGTCTTCCCAATACCAAAGATTCTTCAAATTTATAACTCCCGTCAGATTTCTCTACCATCCCCTGCAACTTTATGCAAACCGTATCCTCCACGCAACCCCTATCTCCTCCACAAGTACGCATCTCCTAAATCCCCCATGAACCCCGCCATAGGAATCAATATGAGAATTTCAATCTCATCGGCGCGTCGAGCGTCAGTAATTTTTAATCCCAGTTCGCGAACGCGGCGTGAGAGGAACGGAGTCTCGAAATTGCGATTCCCCGATCGTGGGAGCGTCGCAGAAGGATCCACGGGGATGGCCTATAGATCGTAGTCTTTGGATCGTCACAAGAGCAGGGTGACGGGCCGTCAAACATTCCTAGGCGTCCTCGTTTCGCCTCTTTCACGTCTCTTTGTGAAGGGGCGCGCGGTCGCGCTACAAATCCGGCAAACTCTCGCGAACGACGTCTCTTGAATAATTCAGCGAGACCGGTCGCGGTGTCCTACGGGAGCACGGTCGTTGATTGCCTCGGGAGAGCGTGATCGGCTAGCACGGGGACGACCGAACACCGGCAGGAAATTCCCCAGATCTCTGCTTGGTTCGATTCAAAAGAATTCGAATTAGGATACGCGCAGCGAGGTGGGAATTTTTCGATCGCCTTGTTGTCGCCGCGGGGGAACCGATGGCGATTGAAAGGCCACCTTATCGATGAAGTCGTAGTGACAATTTTTAAGGGTCGAGGTTACTTCGAAGGGCTGCGAGTTTCTTAGAGCGTACATATCGATTTCATAGGACTCATTCGATTATGCTGGAAGGTATTTAATTGTAGGATACCCGTATGTACAGGTAGCTTTTAAGTGACACTTAGAGTGATTGGTTTATTTGCTTGCCAATAATGGTAGCAACCCAACCCTGTAATCCAAGAAAGAATTGGTCAGATTTATTCTATAGTTTCCTTTATATTAAGACTAACTTTTCGTATTATTGCATCTGTACGAGAAATATCACCCATTCACTGAAAAAGAAAGGAAGGATTTAAGCGAAACATCTGGGAAATATTTTCCACGTCTCGTGAACACGGAAAATTAATGAGCAACGTGCACAGTCAATTTTCTGCGGCGTTTCTTGCAGTTTCCGCAGTAAACTCGCCTGTTACACGCTACTTTCACGCGCTAATTGTAATTTATCGTCGGAAATGGGACGGCGGCGTAATAATCGGGGTAGTCGAGCGCATTAATAGGATTCAGACGTCTTGCATAGTTCGTAGTCAGTCGATGCATCGCGTGTGCTCTCGTTAAAACGCCGCACAATCGTATCTCGCGCCAGCAGATCCACCGGAAGTTTTCGACGTGTCTCGCGATCATCCCCGGAAGCGTCCACGCCAGATAAATCCCTCCCGTACGCGGGGAGATCCGAGATCTGCCATTCGATGGCGGAGGAAGTCGCTATTGCTTTTATTAGCATACTAATTGTAAGATTTCTCTGGTCACGATCCGAGATAACGTCGCGGGATCGGCTGACGTTTACAAGGAACGAGGTGAAAGCAGCCTGAGACATTTTCGCGCTATTAAATCGATCAGATTGCACGGTGGCTTGCGTCGTTCGGGAATGTGGTTGTTTAAAATCGTTGCAACCTCCTGCGATTTCTGTGATAACATTTATCTTGCCCAGGGAACTCGTAGAAATGGTGGATTGGTCGCATTGTAATTAGGATGGTCGGCTTGTTACCGGGAGGTTTATGTGGGGACTTACACTGTTAGTTAGATCGACCATGGAGGGGACTAATAGCGTTCGAATTAATGTTCCCATGGAAAGCAGGCGATTGTTCCTTTAATAATCGAACAGAGAAAATCAAGTTGTTTTCAGGACTGGAGGAATTTATGCCCAAGTGTGCGCCTACGATAGAAAGCTGTACATCTTTCCAAATTTTACCAACGCGAATACATGCATTTCGACTTGCCTATACACAAATCGCGCCACACTCCCTGCACTTATGATCCAATTAGTTCCCCATGAAAATCGTCTCCTCAGCTCCCTTCGCAACCCTTCTGCGCCCCATAGGACTCCGTTCACCAGCATCGAATACGATCCTCGCGAAAACGAGGCTCGGGACACAATCGTATCTCGCGGAGCCGGTTCCGCGTCTCATTCGCGAGGCAAAGTGGAAACGAACATCGGCGCATCGCATCTGGGCTCGTTTGCGATTCCCTGGGGGTGACGTGGAGCCCATGGGACGCGTTCGCGCCGCGTACCAGAGGATTTTGCCGCCGCTTGAAACGCGACGCATTTACATTCCCGGCTACCGTTAACGGACGCCAGCCTCCTCGGGAGGATCCCCGAATCTACATAAATATTCGCGGCGGAGAGGGCGGGGGTTTAATTTTTTTTGACACATGTAATTCCATAGCGGGCAGCCGTTAATGGACGTACCGCGTACGAGTATGCAGATTCTCGGAAGGAAGCCGATCTCTCGACCCAACGAGCCGTTGCGTTCGAGCCATAGCGGTGCTGCTGTCAGGAACCCGTCACGGATCCGTGTCGATCTGACTAAGCGCTGATTAGCAGTTCCAAGGGAAATGGAGTGAGAGGTTGCCCGTATGTGTACATACTTCCGCGAACGAATTCTTTTTGCTCCAACCATTCGATTGCGACGCGATTCCCGCCTGTACGCATAGGTGTTCATGGTTGTCGCGGCGCTATGCAGGGTGGTTGGCGGTAATGGTTATTGCGCAAGTTTAAAGAAGAGATGAGATCTATTTGTCATGTCTTTGCAACTGGAAAATGAACGTACGCTTACTACGAACAGCGTTGTTTCGATAAAAAGAGAAGGATATTAACACTGTTCTTTCTTTGAGTTTGGTTTCACTTGTAAGCACAGTTGTCGTTTCAGTTTTGTGTACTTAGCAACGCGTTACCATTGACGATTAAACGCGTGACTATATTAACCGCAGCAATGTTGTTCATAATATGTAAATAATAATGTCGATAAGAGCGTGGGGTAACAAAAAAACGAGCACATATATGCTTGTACTCCAATTACCACGAGGAGACCCAGCAGCATCCTTGGAGTGAAGTAGCTGCCGCGTGTACACCATAAAAATATGATAAACTCGACTGGAATGAGGTGGCCGTAAAAAAGTGTCTTGCGTGCCTAATGGACTTCCCAGCGGGTCGTTATCTTTCAATTTCAATCTCATATTAACCGGTAAAATATAAATTACAGGGGCAATCGCGAACGATCTTCTAGGCTCACGCTTCGCTGGCCGTACTCCTCGCGTAATTTATGGCGCATCGGTTCGCGATTTATCGCGATTTTATGGTTCACCGAGACGTTGATCGACTTTCCCCGGAGTTCGAGCCCGTTGCATTAGCCGAACGGCGAACAATTAACCTTAATGGTGGCAGTAACACGTTACACCCTGTCTTGCGACCCCGGTCACCATCACTCGTGCTGATTTTCAGCGTACATACATGCTCTTTGATAGACCTTTCAGCATCCGGTTCTGCATTTGCTCATATTCAATATTAACAGCCTTCCAATATGATTAAACAGTTTCCTCGTCATAAGAGTAATAGCAAAATCTGGAAATCGCAGTCGTACATCGATCAGAGCGAAAAAATAATTCCATTAGCCACAACTTATAATAAACATCTACCAGTAATAGCATTTCTCGTATCATCATCCAGGAATCATCCCCCAAAAATCCGAAGCATTCGAACCGTCTCAAATGTCTGCCGAGAAAAACCACACGTCTAACCCAAACCTGCCCCCCGATCAATTAATTGCCTCGACCAAAAAAAAACAAAAACAAAGAAAAAAAACCTCTCTCCCTTATTAGAAGAAACGATCACCTCTACCCCGGCTCCGTCTTCATTCGTCCGCAGAAAAACCGTGTCGGCCATAACTTCGCAAAACGAAAACGCCTCCACACAAGGACGACCCGGCTATCGTGATCTAGCTAGTCCAACGCTAGCCCGGCGGAATATTTCGCGCTAATTGTCAGAAGGTTATCGCCGATCTCATTATACGCATACCAGCTGCGTGTATCGTTGCGTTACGATTGTACACGCGGCTGAATCCTGCTGGTCGTCCTCCGCGAGAGGAAAGAGTGCCGGGGCAGAGCAAGTAAGAGAGGGTAGAGGAGGCGAGCAGGGAGGTTTTACACGGACGAACGTTCCCTACGCTCGTTTAGTTGGTTCGCGCGAACGAGGGTGATGTCACCGTGCCTGTTCGATCCGCTATCGCGAATTTTAATGATGGTGCAAATGTCTCGGCGGACCGGCGCTATATTATCTTGGAGTTTAGGCCGGATGCGAGGCCGCCCACGCTCGCCCCGGCCACCATTCCTTTGCTCGCTACTTATACTCCGCTGTCCGTCCACGGAATTTCGGCCTTTGTCTCCTTCTGGTCAACCCTCGTCTTGGGATTCTTTCATCTTCTTGGCTGGAGAGTGACGCGGTTGAGGCTGATGCGTTTTTCATGGGGTTGCAGGGGGGAAGGATATCCTCGTACGGGAACTGTAGCGTGGCGCGAAGGGGTATGTGCTTATGGGAAATTTCGGATGATTTATTTGAAATTGGTTTTCTTTATGGACTGCGAAATTAATTATTGGCTGCGGGGGGGATGTGTTTGCTTGGTTAAATAAAAATATTCAAGAAGCGACGGAAGTTCGTGAAGTTTTACTTGGAATGCTGGGATGTTCGGTGAAGAAATATCGAGGAAGTTGGAGAATATTGAAGTTGCATTGGAAAGAGAAGTATATTTGTGTCCTCGAGTTAGAGATGCTTATCTTTGATTTTTAAATGAAATGTACAATTACTAAAATTATATTCACTAGTTGTAGGAATTTGCGAGGCCCCGTAGAGGCATAGGAATTAATTCGCAGATTCGCCCGGGCAGCTTCTCAATATTCGTGCTCACCATCCCTATCTTATCCTTTTTTTCTGTTTCTGCCTTTCTGGCTGCAGTTTAATCTTCTCGCCTTGTATCCACGCTTTCTGTGCCCTGTTCATTTTTTGTCCTCCATTTCTCGTTCTTTATCTTGCGCGCGTTCTCTTCTTCTTTTCTCTTGTCTCCACCCCGCAGCACGATGTTCCCTTGGACCTTCCATCGTCCCTTCCTTTTTTCCATTTCTGCCTCTCATCGGTTCGTTTTTCTTGAGTTTTCTCTCTTCCCCCACCACACTTCGTTCATTCTCCCTTTCTTCCTTATCTTCGACTCGTTCTTCACGATCTCTGAACCTTCCATTCACTGCTCCTCTACCCTCCCCTTCCATTCTTCCTTCCCCTTCACTCCTTATCTTCATCCAATCTCCTTCACCCTCCCCCTTTTAACCTTATTATTTAATTAATATTCAACAGCCACGCCACTTTAGTTACGCATCGTGGCAAAAATAATGCCGCAGTTGAAAAGAAGGAGCAAAACCTAAAACCCGCCTAGCCAACTTCGTTTCGGCCACTGCTAAACCGGATTCGAAGGAACGTTTGCCATTAAATAGAAGGCTTCGAGAGGCCCCATAAAATGTTTCATACCTGCAACCGTGGCCCGCAAAATATCGCGACCTTCCTCTTCTTCACTCCGGGCGGATTCCTTGGGAGACGTCCGTTTCCGGTGTCGAGGCGCGAAGAAGTTGCGCAACAATGTGGTGTGCGGCGATGGGGTCGAACAATGGGGATAAATTATCGGCGTGGCGTGGAAGGTCAGCGGTTCGAGTGGTGGTCGTGAAGCATGGTGCCGATTACGGATGACGTTAATTTAGCCGGTGAAACGTACGAAACGAGACTTACGAGGCACGAGGTGGTGAATGAAAGGGAACGAAGGAGGTGTACTCTACTCGCCAGAGATTCTTCGCCGCGATCTTGCTGCCACGCCAACAGAAAAACGACGAAGAGAACGGCTGTATCACGCGATTCCACCGGCAACTTCGTAAATTTCAATTTATACCCGTGTCCGTCGGCCCTGTTCATCCGTTTAAGTGCCACGCGAACGGTGCTACTAACGCGCCAACGAAAAACAGGTGATTTCTCAGCCAGTGCCTCGACATGCACATCAAAATATCGATGGTCTATCGTTGGCCTGTTTGTCGTGCTGCTTCGTATTCAGTGTGATCGCCTGGCTTTTGAAGAGGATGAAAGTTGTTGGGTGTTAATTAATTTTATGCTCGGGAACCACTGATTAATTTGACGATAAAACTTCTGATTATTTCGTAACAGATCGTAATCGGTGAAGCGCGTAATAAGTGATAAATCAATTCCCTTTTATTTTTCCATTCGCTTGTTCTTTCCTTCCGACACTGCTTATTAGTTTAAACGATAAACCCTGTCATAATATCATATTCACGTAACTGACATGTACGTGCCTTTTTATTCGTGACAGGAATTATTGACAAATTGTGCAGTTATCATTCAGCGAAGGAGAGAGATGCTTGTAAATCGGCAACTGTAACGTTTCATTAAACGCGTGTTGTGTTTACTCCCGAAATGCAGATGACTCTCGCGATTCGCATTATTCATTCATCGTTTCCACCGATTCCGCTCGACAGGTGACGAGTGTTTCTTCGAGGCATTAATTATTTGTCGCGGATTAACGCGAACGATCCGAACACGATGCACGGACGAACATTTACGTCGTCGAAAATTTGCGTCGCCCGCGTTTACAGAAATCGCGATCAATTAATGCTAAATTGATTGTAACATTGGCCGGCGATAATCTCGGAAAAACCATAAAACTAGTTAAAAACCTAAAAGCTCACAAACGAGTATCTAGATAAGTACACATAAGAAAGCCTAAAGACGCCTGTAAAGAGTTGGATATACGAAAATTTAACTACCCTGCTGCCATGTATTACCTCGATTTCATTACACTATTTTGCCCCGTGGAATTCTCGAAACATGGAAGTTTCACGAGCTATCCGATAATTCGGCTACAAAAGGCACGACAATGAATCCATCCCTGTCGGAGGCTAGAGCGACAAAAGCACGTCGTATCACGAACTGTCAGACAAGTTTTAATGACAGTCGTTAAAGTATGCGACGGAATGGTTAAAAATGCGTACTATAGAAAGAAGGAATTACAGCTGCATCGGGTTTCATCAAATCCCCGTACGAATGCCGAACGTGCCCGGCGAAGAATAAAATCTATGATTACTTCGTGCAGGTGCCACGCAGCTACATCGAACGACACGATTGCGCGCAACGTCTCGTTTAATCAAGGCCGAATGTTTTACGCGCGATCATTAAAAGCGAAACGGCTCGTGTTATACGCGAATGCATAAACCTGAACGGCGATATCGGCCTTTACGTCGGTTTTATTTAAATAAACTTCACCGGCGCCCCCGGCCCGGTCGCCTCGACGTTCCTCCGCGACACCGCGAGACGATCACGCCTCCGCAACGAAAGTACCACCTCGTGGTAAAGGGCTTTATGCGAGACAGGAGGGACAGTAAAATCCGCTGCGTGCTCCACTGATTGGTTCGATTTGGTTAACTTTTTCTTTATTTTTTTCTGGTGGTAAAAATTTGGTACTCTAAAAAAATTGGTGTAATTTTTATGGCACGAGATTCGTGGTTTTCACTCTTCTGAGATTGTGATCGTAACGCTAAAGTTGACTTGAAATTATTTACAATATCCTAAAGTATGTGCATAAGGTATTAAAAACATCGCTTTCGTTGTCCAAAATTCCGAGAGTTGTCTCTCCCTTAATAATTCCTGAATTGCCAAATGTTCATTTTGCACGACCCTGTCTCTCACCCAAGCGGACATTCATTATCTATTTACGCTAGAACCACAAGCAGGTTTATCCGGAAAACTCGACGGAATAAAAGAAGTTCGATTTTCTGGGAAACGAAGGCTCGTGTGAACGCGGACAGTTAAGTTACACTCTATTCACTGCACCGGTGCAAGGAGACCAGTTGATCGACGAGTCGATGAATACGAGACGCCGGCTCTCGTGCTTTGTTTCCCAGAAAGTTGCAATGTTCCGGCGAGCTGAATCTCAATGAGAGAAAAATGCTCCTCGCTCGGCTCGCGCTAATAATGCATCGACGAGGCCGCTTATCACCGCCACCGATCGACCAAGATCTAACGCCAGGTTGTCGCATAGGTAATCGCTTCGATAAAAGCGCCGAGGTACACGCGTTCGGTTTGCGGTTAAAAGTACTGTGCAGGATTTTCAACTGAACGTGCTATCCGCGTAACTCGTAAAAATTAAATTCCAGGTGTGTCACTTTATTATTTCTATTATTCACTACTTGACGTGTGACCAGTAGTGTGAAACATACAGCAACCACCCCTTAAACTAAAAATTCGTCTGCACAATGAGTACCTTGGTATTTAATTCATCGGTAGATTACGGCCCCACGCAATTCCCTACGAATCCCAAGTAACAGGAGATAAAATCTGCGAAGCGAGGATACGATGGTGGAAACCGTCATTAACGTCCCGTCAGAAGGCAAGAGGATCGCGAAAACGGCGTGGACTCGCGAAGGCTGTTCTTCCAGGCCTGGTGACGGACAGTCGGGCGAGGCTCGAGTTCGAACAAGAAGAGAAACAAACGCTGCTAACTCGCGTGAACCGCGTAGGCCGCCTAACGAGCTCCACCGAGCGATGTGTACGGCGTTCTCCATGGCATGCTCTCGTTATCCGTGCTCACCTGAGAGACCCACCGACCTGTACGTGCGTGTGTCCGCGTTACGTGCCCCTTAAATAGTGACTTAATCACCCGGTCGCATCTGAAGATCGGGCAGAAATCTGCTGCTAAAGGTCGAGACACTCTCAAAGTCTCTGATTGAAAGGCTTTTGTCGAGGTGGTTGCACACGGGTATATAAATTTTTCATAGGGAATTTGAGTTCATTGTAGTTCGGGGATTAAAATGAATAGATTACAGGAACCTTCGACTTTCAGTGAACACAGCTTCCAATTAATGCAACCCTTCAATAAACAACCCCAGAATATTTCCCTCCAAATATTTCCAAATATTTCCAAGAAATCTGTAATCGTCGCGTCGCGTACCCCCGAATCGAAACGGTATCGTTACCCACCGCAGAATCTAGATCGATCAAAGGGCAAAGGACGTTCCCCGCGTATCGCCCATCAGAAATGTCGCAGAGGCTGCAGCCGCAACGAGGCAAGGCGTCGGAAACGGCGGTGCAAGGAGGAAACCGTTCCCCTCGATTCCATCCATTGAACGTCGTCAGCATCGTTACCGGATCGCAACAATACGTACGCGAAAGAACTCGGAATTCCGAGTTGACGATGCTCACGGCCTCTCGCCGTTCGGTCTTTGATAAATTGATTCCAGGTGTAAGAGTGTCCCCGTCGTCGCGGCCGCGCGTTTCCAGCAGAGTAACGATGCCGGTCGGTCATTGTCTCAGGTATTATCGAGACGGGCATCTCTCGACGCCCCTTCCAGTTGCGGGGGCGAACGGGACCCGTCTTCCCTTTTTCCTTTACGCCACTCGTTCTTTCCCCTCTTTTTTTCCCTCCCGCGCCTTTTCTTTTCCTCGTTCGTTTCCTCGTCCCGCTGATGCGACCATGGCATCGTCGTCGTACTACCTCGAGAAACGAACGCGAGAAGAAAAGCACCGTTCCTCCGACTCTTGGCTATTCTTTCAGAGACGTGGAAACAGAAGGGTTGCAGGCCCGGCTAGGTCGGCCAAGCGGAAAATTATAAATAATGACGAGCCTTTACGATCTCGAGATCTCGCCACCGTTGCCCCCGCCTCGCCACTCGACGACGATTGTGTCGAAAATGGCACCGGGGTGGTGAAGGGTGGAGAACGATAGATTACTTTGTTCGATGGATTGCTAAATGGTAACACGGCGATGGACACGGAAACGAGAGTAACTTGACTCGGTGTGATTGCGAAGTAAATATTGTGAAACTCGATTTTTTATAATATTTCTACCATATCCTAGTAATAGTTAAAATATTTATATATTTAACTACAATTTTCCAAATCCTTTCACCATTGCGTCTCTTCCAAATGATAAAATTCTCGAGGAAAAGAACGGAGTCCTCTATTAGCATCGAAGTTCGAAACAAAAAGGTAAAAAATGCAGCGGTAATCTCGTCTCTATTTGCGAGAGCGGAACACGGACGCCATAACCGGCGCCTCTATCGAGCTCGCAGCGCGAGATCGTCCACTTTCGATCGGGCACAACTCCATCAAGCGTAATCTGCATCCAATCAAGGAGCACGTTCATCGTTGAATCGTGTGACTCGACATATAGAGAAGGATTCGTGCCTGGAGAGCCGTTTCCACGAACCGACGGGCGAACAGCTCCTTAACGATCGACTCGTTGTGCATCGACGAGGATAATCGTCGCATCCGGTCCGCGAAGTCGGGATGCAGTGACTCGTTATCGCGTCGAAGTCCTTCGCATGTGCGTGCTTGCGTGCTTTGATGCCAGCTGAAAGGCAGGGATTTTTGTTATTTTTTTTTTGCGAAACAAAAGAAATTTCTACGATGAGATCGTAGCCGTAGATAAAATGAATTTTTTATTCAATTTCACAAGCACGACTGTCTTTCATTGTTTCTTCTCTGGGCTTTTTTAACTAAAAGTTGTGCACTGTTAAAGAGAAGAATGCTTTTTTTAGTCGCACAGCTGGCGTTGCCTATTTTATTACGAATTGCAGATTGTCCCAAACCGTTGCGGTATATTGTTTTGGAAATTTATTTTGCAGCCACTGTACTAAAATGTAAACATGCGTAGATACAGTCGTGTAGAAAATAACGATGCAAGCAAAGTCATTCCTATCCAAACACAGTCATATTACCCTACAAATACGAATGAAAGTTGTTTTTATTTTACCCCCATACATTCGCACAGCTGAAGGGAAACGTCTTGCCAAGACGATCAGTCGCGAGAACATCAAAACGAATTTCCATTATCGGGACCAAAAAGCGGTACTTAACTCTCTTTGCGCGTCAGTCGCAATCTCGCACCATCGTGGCATTGTATTAATTAATCTCGACCACTTAGTACTCCTCGGTACGTCGAGCCGTTTCTCCGGATCGTTGCGCTTATCTCCAATTAGCATTAAAACGGAAGGATATCGTGTAATCTCGATTTCATTCAATTCGACGTAGCTCTATAAAGAGATCCAGTCTCGCGGGAAGAGCACTCGCTGTATCAACTGACGACGAGTAATCGCGAGCCGTACACGCGTTCTGCCGTGCGTAATGTAGTTGCTTATCAAATCGCAAATGCATGTCGACCCAGGCTACCGTAGATGGTGACGCGATCTCGCGCTTCCATTAACTGAACCTCGTTATTTCCAGCAATCATCGAGTGTCCCACTTGCCACTCACGAGAATGCATCCTTGGTCTGTCGACGCGTTTCAACTTATGCATATGTATATCGACATCGACCGGAATTTCATTGAAGACTCGTATAGCTGAAAACTGGGTACACGGAATATTACCGTGGTTGAGTGGTTTGGACTACATTTTTCATTTGGTCTACGAATAAAAATATATCGACAAGTGTAGCATCATTTATATCGGTTCGAGCGGAAGTCACTATTGTAACTAGTGCTCCCGATTTCTCGATATTTTTCGTTTCTCGAAAATGGAGAAATAATCAGTCATAAAATTTCTCGAGAAAGAATTCTCGGGAAGGAACACCAATTGACTAAAAATTCTAGAAATTCCTGGATCTTTCCTATTACTTTACTAAACATAGCTCGAGCTTAGCCTCGTCACTAATTATGTATAAGATAACAGTGAACCGGGGACAAGATCTCTACAAAGAGCACCGTTCACGGGACGCGTTAACATTAACGAACCGCGGAGGCATCTCGAAATCAAAAATTTAATGAACGGACGCGGAGGAATACGGATGTGTCCAAGCGGGAGCCGCGGGGGAAAATAAAAGTCCGGCACAAGGGTCCGTGTCATGTAATCTTAATCGGTAAATGAGACATAACCAGTTCGAGGGCGGTGTTTGTGTCCATTAACCGCATACCCGGCCATTAAGCCGTGCCCATAAAGGTCTCCGAAATCTCTGCGTGTTTCCTCGAAACCAGAGACCGGGCGAAACATGCTCGAAGATGTGGAAGACCACGTCCACGAAAGGGAGAACTCGGACAGGGCCGCGACTTCACGGTAACCTGACCCTGTGCACCTTACCCCGAATTCAAACTGGATCCCAAGCCTGAATAACAGCAAGATTAAAAATATTACCAGCTCCAAAATACAGAGGACAGCGATTTACCAAAATGCTCCAACTTAAAATACCAAGGAATTATTCGAACTCCATTGAGCAAAGCTTTCTAATAAAAGGCCCCGATGAAACAGTGGTACCCAACGGTCCTCTGGATCCCCCGTCCCCTGCTGGTGGCGTATCGTGTACGGCGGCTGGCTCAGCTCGGCAGAAGTCCGAACCAGCGATGTTTCGCATTTATAACGAAAGACGTCGTGGAAAGCAAGGTCGTGGTACGAGGGAAGACGAACACACACGGTCCCCGAATACACGGGGCGAAACACGACGTGGCCGTGCAGCCGGTCACCGAGATAGAGGACGTACCCTCCCCCTTCTGGCACTCGCGGTGATCGGACACCGGGAGTATCCGGAGAGGTATTCGAGACTCTTGTAGCCTGTCCTCGGTGGATGGACCACGGGAGGCACGGCAGTGGGTGAGCACCGAGGCGAAGGTGGAGGGACTCGCGGCGCATCAAAAGACGCCGCCACCAGGATATAGGGTTACCGACTCGCCATAGGCCAGGTTATTCCACCTAATAGCCTGTATTGGGTTAGGACGCCTGTATATACCAGTTTCGAGCTTGCTTCCCTCGATTCCTCCCTCTCTCTCTCCCTCTCTTTGCTGCTGAGGACCCTCCGATCGGTTGGTCCCTTTCTCCATGCTGGATCTATCCGCTCGTTCTCTTCTATTTTGTTGCCTTTTGACTGGTGGTCGTCGTGGAGATACGCGCGCGAGGAGTCAGCAGCTTCGATCTTCGTCCACTATTTGTAGCCGGCGAAGCGTGAGCTGTAGACACGGACGCGTCGTCGGATCGACGATGCCCCCTCGAGCCCTGACGAAAGGGTACACCTACTTGGACAGCCCCACGAAGGCTCGGCCGGGTTTCTTCGGGACTGCGCGGATGAAAGTATGGATCGGGCGATTTTAAAAACAGGTGTCGTGAGCAGCCCTTTCATCGACACCGCTTTTTCTGTTGTACGATGGGGGATATGAGAGACGAGAAGGCCTGTAGAAGCCCGGAGATAAGATTCAGGTGTCTGATTTAAAATCGGGCGAGCCCAAGAGGGTCTTAACCGTTTCGAAGTATGGATAATTAGGAGACTGGGCATGAGGAGTCCGTTTTTAATAATAAAAATAATAATGATTTATTGCAAGGTTTAATTCCATTGCTACGTTACACGAGCACGATATTACCAGAGACAAACGAAGCATAACTTATCCCATCGTTTTCTCAAACCCGGAAAGCGTTAATCTACGCGGAGCTTTGCGGAACACATTAAGTATTTCTAAAATATAGCATCAGATACAGAACACTCCCCGTGTGCCCTGCCTATATAGAAAACAGATGAAATACGTGCAACCTAAATAGGATTTCCCATCGACCAAATCGACGCTCGATCACAAAGCGCAGCGACCGGCCAAGAGAAATTGCCAGCCACCCGCGAATGACACAAGTCCCTCCCATAAACGGCGTACTCGCAGTTACGAGTGGAATTCGAAGCTAATAAATAGCGGCTGGCGAACCGTAACCGCCGACCAAGTCACTTACCGTCGCCACGATCCGGCCTAATACATCTAATGAGCTTAATCTATTTTTGCCGGTCGTGTAAGGGTGCAGCGACAAGAGGCGGCCGATCAATCGGTAGCTTCTATATCGGTAAATAACGCGTCGCGAATCTTTATCGAGGCGCGTTCTCTTCCACTGACGCAACAAATTGGACGTATAAATGTGTACACATATATATAAGTACATGCCGTGTTGGAAGTGGGATCGTCGAGGACGTGGACGATTCCCTTACCATTATCAGTGGAATATTAAACAGGCTTAATTGGTGCAGGAGTGACCGATCCTGTTTCGTTTGGAATTATTATTCAGGATTAATTAATCGTGAATAAATCACACGAGGATAGAAGAGCGTTCTTTTTTTAACGTAACTATTAGCATATACGGAAGTTGATCATCGAGGATGATGGATACGCGAGTAACAGGTGTCGTCAAGTTTGGTAGCAGGTATGTATTGCGAGAATTGTAAGCAACGTTACTCGATGAATCTGTCCCACGTGACGATTGAAGGTGTCTCGTGGACGATGGAGCGTGGACTAAGCGAGGATGACCTGATTGAACTTATACACCGAATCGTTGGGTAAATTAGCGCGCCCTTGTTCCAAAGCGCGGTGGCCATTATAATTCAAAGTATTAACGAGGGCGTTCTCAGCTGACGCCAAGAAGTCACTCGTGAACGTTCAATAAATCAAAAACCTGTGACGCTCTCTGCTGCCGCGATGGATATTTATAGACAGCGTGCGTGTAATCGATTTCACGAGCTTCAATTTCGCAAAGGAATTCTAGTTTCTTGCAGACAATTAATTTCGCTTCGAAAATAAATTTCCCAAGACCTAACTTTCGTCTCGACATTTCCCCACGCTTCGGTTCAGCACAAATTTTGAGAAACGATTAGGATCGAATAGGGACCGCGTCGATTCCCTTCGAAGAAGTTTCGCAGCCGCTTCAAGAGTGGTCTCCAGTCTAAATTTAAAGTTCGCCGAGCGGGCTGGACGTTCGATTTCACGGTGGTCCCGGGCTGGAATTAGTCGAACAATTCGAACGGGCGCAGAGTTCGCGCTTCCTCGGCGTCAGGCTGGATAAATTAAAGCGGCCGAGGACACGAAGTGGAGCTGCTCCGTCGGGCCCGATCTCTGTGTGTTAGAATGACGGATCCGTTCGAGGGGCCATTTAGTCTATAGATACGGATCTCGACGGGGGCACCGGGTTCTCTCCTATCGCTGGAATCTCAGGCGACGAGAGCCACCTCGATTCGAACCGCTGTAAATCGAACCGACTTGCCTTTTCCTGCGTGAACGGCGCGGCTCAGACTTACCTCGAAGTGTTGTTTATTTAGTCTTCGATACGGCGACACGCTTGGAAACGAGCGAATTTGCAAGAAATTTTAGGTATACGAGCATTGGAATGCTAATTTGCTTGCCGAATACGTGCGCAAATATTCGGCATGTGTACTACACAAAGAACCTTAATTAATTAGGCAGAAAATAGGAGTATTTATACGCGTGCGCCTATGCTGTTCTGTGCAATGAAAATATATTCACTGTTAAGCATCTCCAGGGTGTAGGGAAAATTTTGAAATTTTAATTACAAAAGCTTTTTGTAATACAGCCATTGAAACATGCAGCCCAACGACGAGGGTTCTTCTAAACGAATAATTTTTACGTAAACATTTATAACAAAATAGCAATCTCTGATTCAACCAGCGGCGGCATCGGGTCCAATCAAACCTCCTAAGTCAACAAATCTGCCATTAGGCATACATATCCAACCTCCACCTGACTTCTCAACGCTGTGACCACGACGTTCGCCGGAAATCCTCGTAGAAGCAAGCTGCTAAGTTGTTCCAGTAGGTGGTTACATGTTCGTTCGGCAGAACGGGAGGTAAGAAGGGCCAGCCAGCTTTGTTAGGTTCGCGAAAGCACGGAATAGGAGGCAGAAGAGGAGGTGGGCAAACGTGTGGGAGATATTAGCGGGACAAATAACTCAATAGGCTGAGAGTGGAAACGTGTTGGTGTAACCAAAGGGCAAGGGATGGGTGTGTTGGTTTCAGACTGGTAGGCAAAGGCCCCGTGTACTATAACCGAGTAACCAAGTGAGCGCAGTATAGTTGTACTCGGCTCATGGCAGCTACTATGCGAATAAGCGGAGCTTAGTCCCCCGTATTAGCATATGAGCACCGCCTAATTAACGCCCCGACCGCCGTCGCCGGAGGGGCATTAAATAATGTAAACCTGGAACCTCGCCATTGTCTTACCTAAAGCCGTGCGTAAAACTCGGGTTAAGTCGGGGAGAATCGTTACCAGATTCCCTCCCGGCCTCTGGCTAATCTCTCCCGCGTTTCTACTCGACTTTGGATAAATAAGAATCTGTCGAGACTAATTTGTAGACGATCATCGAGGCGAGGATGCAACGAGCTACGGCGAACGCGGGCTACTGGGGATTGCAGAGATGACTGTTCAAGAAGAAAGATGGGAGTCGTTGGATTGTATTTATAATTATGGAAATACCATCGCTATGAAAATGTTTTCCTTCACGACTTGCCCTACGAACACTTCGAAGTTGCATGTAATATAAACAAAGTGTACTGCTTCGCATGAACGATAACGAAAGAAACACCGAGCCGTGTTTATATACCGTTCCGTTGCAGCAAGTGTACAGTCTACGTAGCGATAGGGTTAATATCTATTCGCGCGGGACAAGATAAGCAAAGCGTTTGGAGATTGTTTCTTTCGGATTCTCTAGAGACTCGAGCGTAGATTGGGGCTGCATCATAGTTATATACACGTCCGATCTGTGACTGCATACACGTATGTATGTATGAATACCCCGAAACAAATTCAACACGCCTCCAACAAGCAAGCAAAATCCACGATAAAATCGAACCGCGTGCCCGCGGTGGTTGCAATTCCCCGTGGAAAAATCAATGCATATCTCTAATCTCAAGATCCAAGCGTGTACGACACAAGTTGTTTAAGAGCGGACCCGCGCCTCGTTCGATTTTCGAAGTTCGTGCCTCCGTTCCGGTGAACTGGTCGCGGCAGCATATTGTCAGGCGATAAAACGAAGCTGGCAGAAGGAAGGCGGCGGGAATAAATTTATGAATGCTGGAACCCGAGGCTGGCTGCATTCCACGCGGCCTGTGCTCGACACACTGAATTGTCGCTCTCATTAGCGACTCGGTTCTGTTTCTCACTCTCTCTTCCTATCTCGCTTCTATTCACTATCCTGTTCCCTCTTTAACCTTATGGTTCCTCCGCCTCCTGCTGGTCCGATGTCCTCTCCGTCACCCTTTCGTCCCTTCTTGCCCCTTTCACCCCCACAGCGTTCCTCTCTTCGTTCACCGAAACCGACCCTCTGCCGTCGTCGCCGTCGCTCCTCTGCCCCGACAACCGATTGATATGCGTCGCGCGGCCTTTCGAGTCCATTTCCAGAACCGCACTAATCTCGTCGGCTTTAATGAATTTTAATCGGAACCCGTTGCGTCAAGAGATCGGTACCACGATCGCGATGAGAGCGCCCTGTTAATTGGATCTCTCCCCTCTCGACGGCGCGAGCCGCGTGGGCGGATCGCCCGGTAAATATGAGATCGTAAATGTGTCGCGAAACTCTGGTGGCAGAACGGAAGGGACGAGCTGCCACCGTGCTGATGCCTGGGGACCGTCGATATCTGCGCCGGGTATCGTGAAACGTCTTTCTTCGCTGAATTAAGGGGACAGCTTTTGGGGCGTTCCTTGTTTTTAAGGAAAGGTGGATCGTGATTAGGTTCCAGAATTTATCGTAGATTCGCCTCTCCGGCGATTAATTCGACACGTGAGATGAATTTTTTAACGGCGCAGCCTCGCGTGGTTGTTTGGAGGAGTTTAACGGGCGAGTTGTAGCTGGGCACGATTGGTTTCCTCGATGGTTAGTCATTAATTCGACAACTATATATTTGAATTAAATTGCTCCGAATTTAACGAGCTAATTTTGTCAATGCGTTGATAAAGCGTTCCTACTGTAATCAAAACCTAGAGCGTCTTGAACGTCTTATCGGATAGTTACGATCCAATGATTCACCTGGCCCAACGTAGAACAAAATCGTACAAGCCGTACGAACAATCCGGAGGTACAAGACGCGCCGATAATTCGGCGTACGAATTCCCGCGTGTAAAAGCTCGCATCGGAGCACACAAAAACGCGAGAAGCTCTGCCCTGTACGACTATAATTCATAGACGCGACCATAGAGAAGTGTATTGCGCCGGTGTACACGTTCCGTGTGGCGGCCGGACAATGGCAGAGATTGCAGCGTCGATGGTTTTCCATGTACGGTGGGTCCGTGACACGAAACATTCTGCGCGTGCCTCTCCGCTCTCGCGTCGCCTCTAAATCGTCGCTTCCGAAGATTTGCGTCGATTCGCAGTCGCGTCGATAAATCTTTTACCCCTACCATCTCGTGTATCGTGCGTGTTTGCTTTTTCCCTCTATCCGTATCTCTCGCCAGAAGATATTCATATTTTTTTAGTACCCTGTGGGGAGTGTAGGGCGATAAATAAACACTGGGTGTAAAAAAAATTACGCGGAACCGTGTACGGTGGATTACTCTAGTTACGGTTGATGATCAATGCATCGCAATATACCGTAGAATATTGTACAAGGAACGAGTAGTCGATACTAAAGGACTGACTATAATCGATCCCTTAGAAAACCACCCTCAGCCTTAATTGGCGAAAGTTTCCATTCGTAGATTATTCGCCCGCTTAAATACCACTATCTTCGCGGTCGAATATTCTTCAGGTGGCGGCTGTGTTTTCATCGAATATGCAAATGTCGGGCGCGGTAGCGGGTGCAATGGCTACTTTAAAAAACAGCCGTGTACGAACCAGTTCCGGTGGACTGTGAGTATGTGCACACCTGTACGACGCGACGGGCGGACGATAAAACTTTCGCTCGATAAGTTCCGGCCTTTAATGCCGTTACAGACCCGTCGAATAAATGCGAGGAGCCTGCCTGCACGCTCGATCCACTCGATGCTTTCAATAAACGCGTGGAATCATTGATTCGCTCGTCCCGCACGCCCGGTGGATGTGAAAAATTGCTCGATTAAGGATGAACGAAGTCGTTCTACTCGCCGAGAGAAGATATCGCGTTTAACAACCGCTAGACTGTTTTAAAACGACCTTTTAACGTAACGACCACGGAGCACGACTTATTTTCTGGGTCACAGAGCCGCGCTGGATGAGTCAAAATTACGATACGTCTTCTGAGAGGACGGTTCTCGCTCCAAAACGCAGCGGTAATCGTTCAATGGAAATTCGAATGAAAGGATCGGCTTCAAAGGACACGTTTAAAACGTTTTCTCTCGGCCACGATGATGCCCCTGGCAATGCTCACAGACGAATCACAGATCAATCGGGCGACGTGAAATCGACAGCCTTGCGAACGAATCGCTTCGTGCGATTGGAATAGAACCGGAGTGATAGCGACGTGGCCTTTCGGCAGCTTGGAATAATTAAGAAGAGATCATGAAAGCTTGACACTCTGCCCCAGTTTATTATAATGTAGCCCCGATTCAAAGACGTGGAAGTGACGAAGAAAAATCGCAATGCGTTCAGAAGTATTTGCTTTCCAGTGCAACGGTATATTTCAATTATAAAATCCAGACGAAATATATCGTCTGACGTTCTCCTTTAGTTGCAAATGTGCCACGCATGCATTTCAATTTTGGCCCAACCCTTTTCGTACATCTACCATACGTCTTATCCCCGCAATGAATATAAGCTAAGAATAAAGAACGAAAGAACAAGCTTTAAAATGTTTCGGCTCTAAAGTCACGGCGAAGAGGATCGCCGTGGAGGACAGGGCGGTTCAAATTTGGCCAGGAACCTTGGCCACGGACGCACGCCATCGCGACAAACAGAGAGACACTTCCTTCGTCGGGGCGAACATCGAATACCTAATCGTACGCCACGTCGACACGGCCCTCCTCTTCGTTCTCGCTGTGCTAGGTGCCAGCACGCGTTAATGACGCGTGCGTATTAAAAACGCGGCCGACTTAAAATAAACGGGCCTGCGAGGCCCGGTGATTGATGAGGAAACTGTGCGCCTAACCCGTTTCGAAACCCGGGGAATACGCCGCTGCCCGGCTAAATCCCGCGCTAACACGCTCCGAACGGATACCTCGACGATTTGTGCTCGCCTCGTTTGCGCTGGAGATGCACAAAGCGACGGCACGTTGATTTCTTCTTCTTGGAAGGGAGATCAGAGGATCCGTGGGTCGTTTAGGTGGAAATGGAGACAGATTTTTAGTAAATGAGCGTGCTCGTGGCGCGATCTGCCGTTTTGAGGATGGCTGTTGGAAACTATTCTGTTTGCATCTATAATTGTGGATACATAGGAGGCAAGTTTGTATGCATATACGAATATTGAGCTCGAGAGGAATTCGTAAATGGATTTCACGCGGAAAATTGTGGAATATTGGATCTCTGTTTTCGGACTTTCTGATCATAGACAGAATTCTCGAACGAGCGTGCTCGCCTGAAAATTATTATTACAGCAGTGACACATTTCTCACAGAGAAATAAATATGCCACGAAAAAGTAGGAACAGATGCGGAAACAGAAATATATATGTGTATAAAAAAATATCTTGTCGTACTTCGTGGTGTACAAAAATATTGTGGTTAAATCATAAATAGTAAGGGGAAGTCGAGACGAATAACGACAAGTCTCGAACATCCGCGTGAAATTTCGAACACGAGCCCCGATGTAAAGGGAGGGCAAGCTAGGCGCCACCACGTGACTTCCGTCGAGGCTGAGGCCCACGGATCCGTCAACATAACGATCTTGGTGACGCGTCGGCCCTTTCCGTGGCGAAGATGAAGTAAGATGACAGAAAGGAGCCGGTCGTTTGTCTGGCGGCGATCGTTAAGCTCGCCCTCTCCTCCTGTCACGAATCATTCCGGTTATTTTAACGAATCGCGTCTAATTATTTATAATTAATTGCCCCCGGGCTAGAATAGGCGACGATCGAAGATTCGTACGCGCATCGGCGATATCTGGCATAATTTGTAACGTCGATCGTCAGCCGAGTCGCGTCCCGTGAAGCGCATCAATCTTCGTCTTTTTACCGGAACCAAAAAACTCGTGGGCGAGTGTACTCATTTCGGGCCACTCTTTTTTATCCCACAGTTCTTGTCCCAAATTGCCACGAAGTTCCAGCATGAAAGTATATCTACCATTTGCGATAAGAAAATCATTAGGCAAGAGGAATGCAAATGTGTCCCTTTTTTTTGTTTGTACAAAGTACTTAACAAATTTATTTAGGCGACTCCAGAGCTGGGAGAAAAAATTATCAAGAATGATGTCACGGTCCAAGGTTTCCTCGAAGTTCGGTTATTTAATTATTCAGATCATAGGACGTAATCTCATCTAAGCGGGATATATACACATATAAGACGCATCTCTCAACTCCTGTCAGATCTAGCTTAATACAGTACCACGCCACGGCGGAATCCGGAGATTGATAACTCTACGAAAATATCGCCTGACGAAACCAGCTCCGTTTCCATAGAGAAGAATACCGAGACCACGATAAACTCCTTCACCCAGGTCTCGAAGAATTAAATCGTCCCCGACGACGGATGGCCGCGCGCGGTTTGCCTTCGACTTCCATTCATCTCGCGATGTCGCTGGTCAATGTTGATTTATTTAGCAGATCTATTTCGCGTGCCTCATACATTTTAACGCGTGCATCGTTCACCCCGCGCAGCACGATCCGTCATGATCCATGGATCAATGCGGATCACTCCGACTCCGATTCTGTGCACGCGATTTCATCGAACGGACTTAAACGGAACGCCTTAGAACAACTTTATATTTAAAGGCGTGTACGCCTTTGGACGAACAAAGGACGAGAATTGGGGTAACATTTATTCTCTGTCTACGTCAACGTATTTTTCCACCGTATCGCGCATCCGATCGCCGCTTTAATATTCTCGTCACAAGGTCGCAATTACTATTCCAACAAAGAACGCAACAACCATAAACGCGCTGCAACGAACGAATACTTCAACTTTACGCGCCTACGCTTCCCCGACGAGCACTCGAAACTCCATAATGTTCAGAAGCCATTATTATTCAAGCCTAATCTAAGCAGCGCTATCGACGTCGAAATTCCCGACAACTAATTGATGAATCACGGAGGCGTACGGTAAATACAATTAAAGTTACCGCCAAGAGGCCAGTCCTGATTAAACTCGAGCGTTCCTCGCGACTTGCTCGTTCGATTCATCCCCCCGATTTCACTTTCATTCATCTTCGTTCGCCTCCCTAGACGATTTCAGCGAACCGTCGTGGCCGCGAAGGGTGCAGGGAAAGGGGTAGCCGCGAAGGGCGTAACGACGACGCCTCGTTGAAAACAGCCTTGATTCGCGGCAGATGCGAGGCGCGAAACTGAACAGATCAAAGGAAAGACGAGCGTCTCCACGGCTGGAAGACAGTCGGTGGGAAAATATCATAAATCCACTTTGACGGTTCGCAAGTTTCGGCCCGCCGTCGCGTTCTTTCTCCTAGCGACGATTCTCTCATAATAAACGTCATTTATTTATACACGCGCGAGGGCGTAGGAAAGATCGACGGCGCGGCGTTAAAAAACGCGTTGCCACCGTAAATCGTGGGACGCCGCGTCTGATATATATTGTACACAGGGTTGCACACGTGGAAAACAAACATTAATAGAACGACTGTTAGTCAGCCCGGGGTGATATACCCCCCTGGCTACCGGTGTATTACTAATTATGTTACGACGTCGCGTCGGGGACGTGTCACAACAAGCGTCGCCGGATGTAGCCGGCTTTTCGGTGGATATAAAAGCTTCCTCGTTGAATTACGATTCCCGCGGCGGACGATCAAAGCCAGGCATTGCCACTTTAACGAGGCCTGGTGATTCGAGCACCGTTTCTATTATCTCGCGACGCGTTCTCGTCGCGGCTTCGACTTGCCGTTGCATTCGTTCTTGCCGCGGAGTAATTGACGGCGGTGTAGAGAGAGGGAAAGGTGGAAAGTTGGAAGCATGTGTATCGTTGGAATGAAAATAGCGGAAGTTGCTTTATCAGGGGGTTGACTGAGTATCGCGTTGGAAGAGACACGGAACTTAAAATTCGAAACAGGAAGGAGACGGAACGCGTGGGCACGAGGGTGGAATTTTTGAACACGGTAGGGAAGAAATCGGTCGACCAGATTGCCGAGCTGGAACTCGAAGCTGGACCTTCTGGCTGCCTGTCGGATGCTGCGATTTAACGCCACTCATTATCAGATACTTCTTCGTATATTTTAAACCTGAAGCCTGTATTTCTACATGCCCCCGTGTTCCGTCTCCCCTGTACCGCCCTCGCACAACAGATATACCAACAGGAATCACAGCGGGCCCAGGGTCCATTCGAATTGTCAAGAAATTAGCATCGTCGACTACCCTGCGTCTCGTTGACAATCGAAAGAAACCAGCTGCTAGACGTAGATGGACGTCGAACGAGCCTTTAATTGCACTTTTTACGGTCAATTATCTCGTTAGACGACGATATCCCGCTGCTCTCAGAATGTTAATCCACGGCAGCGACGCCGCCGGGCAAAAGGTGGACCGTGGCGTTTCTTTCGTCTCGATATCGCTGCTCCCGCGGTCCCATAATCGACTCGGAGCGGGGAGGACGGGCGAGATTCGAACGAGAACTTTTTCACCTGGGCCCCTACGGAACACCGGGAACCCCGCTGGCGTAATTAACATTCGGCACGTTTAGCCAGTCCTCGAGGAGCTTCTTGCCACCGGTCGTGTCCCCCCTCGTTTCACCCTGGCCAGACACTGATTGAGACGTGACCACGGGATGACGTGCCACTGGCGACTTATACCTCGACTCCGTCGATTCGAGTTGCGTGCTTGCTCGTTCTTTGCTGATTTCTAGGTCGATGACACTCGATCGTGATTTCTGCATACTTCGTCGCATCGCGAACGTATTTAATCCGAGGGGTGAGTTGCGTTTAAATACTTGTCGCGAGTATTGCGTCGGATTGCGTGATTATTTTTCGAGGGACAGCTTGGAAGTTGTTCCATCGGCAGGATACCGATCGCGAGGTATAACTTTCTTTTCTCTGGTAACATTCGACACGGTTCCGAAGCTCCTCTTGCAAGGTTGCAGGCATGAGATCCCGTAACCTGACCTGAACTCCGCGATCTCTCTGCAGGAATGCGTGCTGTGACAACCGACGGGCGTCTGTTCATCGTCGATGGCATCCACATGTCAGCAATCCTTGTCTCTTGCTGCCCGGCAGTCGAAAGGATCGTGTAGTTGGACTGTTAGAATTACCTTCGAGCTGTAACTCATGTCCTCTACATACTTCTTTGCTCGGGTTCCAACATCGACGACACGCTGGCCGGGTCGATAGTTCGAATCTCATTTGTGCACGACCATTAGTAAAAAATATGCTTCCATGGTCGAAGCTCAAATAGTTCCTTCCTCCGCACCATTAAGTACGTTAATTAAATTCAACGCGGATCGCGTTAATGTAATTGCGCCGGCAGGAAACGAACTTCTAAACTCTCAGAGTTCGTATACATGAACAATATCCATGACGACTTTAATTTCCACGCAGCCGTTTAAGAGTAAATCAGTTTCTTCGTTCCATTCGTGCTCCCCTAAAGCGCCAAAGACTTCTTTCCTCCTCACCGAGGGATCCATCTGCCGTTCCCCGATCCAGAATCGAACGAGACAAGCTATACATCGGCCGACCGTGGATGTCCGGAGGATTGATTCGTCATCCATCGAGCCGCAGCTATCGTGTTTTTGCCCGCGATCCCCCGACTAGTCACCAGTCATCTTCCACATCGTAGTTTTCGTGTTCTTGTCCGGACGCCGTCGTGGCTCGGCCCGAGTCGTTTAATTAAATACAGTTTTTCATTCGGTTGGCCGAATCCGCGGTCGCCCCGCTGGGACGAAGGGAACCGCGACCAGGGAACGCCGGCAAATAAATCAAAAGAGAAACGAAAGGAGACGAGCGACTCTGCGGACCGCGTCGCCTTCCTGGAAGGCGAACACTAGTCGTCGATGTAATTAGTGGCCACGCGTGTCCACGATAGTTTCCCCCCTCGATAGAAATCGTTTTGGAACGATACCATTCGTAGGAAAACTCGCAAAAGTGCCGAGTGAAATCGTTGAAAATTTGCAGTTTGGAACGGTTTGCTTTAGTCTTTATTGTTCAGCAGATTTATTTTATTCGTTTATTAAATATATAGTAGTGAAATAATTTTCTGGTGTTTTTTTCTTGCACCAGACGAGAGAATTAAATTAGTAGCTCGGAATCTTAGACCGGGAGTTTTCATATCGGAGTACACGAATTAATATCGCCTTGGGAATGAAAATCGTAATCTTGGTGGCAGAGTGGTGAAGTGACAGGAAATTCGCAGGGGTCCCGACGTTTGCAGCAACGGAGAAAGGGTCGATCGAAGGAGTTTATAAAAGTTCGGAAGAGATTAAAAGTCCCCCGGTTGTCAGACTCGCCTCAAAACAGGGAGCCGTCCCACGGGGTCGTTATAATGATTGATGTCTTTCATATCCAAAACCGTCTTCGACGAATGCTCTAATGCCTCGCTTAGGCCGGCAGCGTTTTACACGCTGCAACGTTTCGTACAGCGCACAGCCTAGAGGAACGACAGAAACATAAGCGTCGAGAAATAATATAAAACACGTACACCGATATAAACCTGTCGACATGTTTCGAAAGAAATAAATCTTGTATATCGAAGGATTTTATAAAGTCACCCCTTTTTTATTTATATCTGCAATTTGGCGACACCCTGTACATTTGTCCAGAGGCGACGTATAAATCGTGTACCCGAAACTATAATCACGAAAGCATTCGAAGAAGTCGCACGGACAGTCGTATCAACGTTCATCCCGGACAATTAAATAAGTCATATCGTCGCAGTCCCTAACGAAGCGCCGCGGCATCTTCACGCGTCGCTCGGCGTCGTCGTCTACAGTGGAGAGCCAGCTTCTTTTTCATGCTGCTCCTTTCTTCCAGCCTGCCAAGAGATCCGTGGTCGACTCGGTGCTCCAGACGCAGTATTTATAAACAAGCACGGGAGAGAGCCACGATGAAATCTCGTAGCACGTGGTCTCTTCTTCGTTACGAAGAGCAGTGGTACAGAACAGTTTTTCTACTTTTTTTAAGGAAAAGTTGCAACAGTTTTTATTTGTACGCCCTTTATTTCCAGACGGTAGACGCAATGCCAAAATAGAATTTTATGTCACCATTGAAAGAGGCAGCCTTCTTGAATTGCAATCAAGAAACATTTGTTGAACAAAAATTGGGAATTGAATTTAAATAGAAGTAGACTTGCATGTCACGCGTGGAAAGATTTTTCGCGGGTTGTTTGAACCGTTCAACGGGCTGATTAGTTGATCTAAAGTTCTGCTAAAGACATTGTAATTTAGTATACACGTAACATAGCCAACATAATTTGTTCGAGCAGACAATTGAGTCCACCCAGCAAATAGACCCCTCTGCCTAACATCGGAACAACCGCACGAACAATTATGATTATTTAACAACGCGAGAGTCACCTCCCTGCGTAATCACTGTCGGCCGTTAATTCTGTTCTTAACCGTCCGCCTGTTTCCATCAGAATTCCGCACGGAGACAGGCAATTAACCGCTTAAAAATTGATTCTATACCAGTGGCGAGGCGAGCTCCGTCTTGCCGTTTCTCTCTAAACTGTATCCGCTTTGACAGACTGGCGGCTGGCGTGAAAACGCTCGCCAATTAACCCGCGGTGAATTATGCACCGCCCCTTACCCACTAATTTAGTAGGTGACTTATGTCGTACTTGCCAGCCGACAAGCCCAGGACGACTTCGAGTACCTCGCTGAACGGTAAGCTTCCTTTCTCTTCCTTCGTTTTCGTCCTCTTCTTCTTCTCCTTCTTCGTCTTCTTAGTGCTCCTCTTCTTTTTCCCCTCCCTCGTCGTCTTCTTCTGGTTGATACTCCTCTTCTGGCTCGATCGCTCAACGACGAAGAAGCGGACTCGGTGTCGCGGGCAGCCGGACATCCGGCAACTCGCGAGCACGCCTTTGAAGTCTTTGAGCGGTCGAATTCGCGGGATCGTACGCCGAATGAAATATCGCTGTGGCTCCTTCTGCTCGTCGAGCTTCCAGCGAATCCTCTGCCCGGATACACGCCAAGTCCCGCTTACCAGGGATTACTTAGTTTCTCGTTGCAATCGGTTTATTGCGCGACGCATCCCTCGGCGACGCTCACCGCTTCCGAGAAATTCGTTCCGCACCTTCGTGACAGCTATTTTCATCGAGGGGAAATTCTCCGTTGCGCGATGCGGGTGTTTTATTTGAGAATGTTTCTATTTAACGCGCTCGTTCCTAAGCGTATTTTGTAACGCGTCCACGCGCGCCGGTTTTCCTTGATTTCTATACGAATGATATTTTCATTTGGTGGAAAAGGTTCCCCCGGTTGGTGCTATTATTGATATTACCCGCTACGTAAATCTTAGCAATATTGCAAAAGGGCGTAAAGCAGAAATTCTGACAGCATTTGGAGAGTATCCCCTGGTCGCCCTTAAAAACAAAGCTATTATTAAGAATGTTTGAGACGGGAAAGTGTAGAGGAAATTTTGTATCATCGATATTTGTAAAGAATTTCTCAAAGTTCGGAGTATAGTTTGCGAAGCGAAAGTGGGACGATTTTTATTATTTAGAGCAACGGGGAACGAGCGAGGGGTCGCGGTGGAAGGGAACGGACACGCGACTTTTTCATGTAATCGCGCAGGAAGCCGGAGAGTTACTGCCTGCCGTCGGTATTCGGCCATACGATGGTTTATTCAGGAACAATAGATAGTCCCGCAGCATCCGGGACCTACGTCGAAGAGGAGCGGCCGCATCAAACATTCGATTCCGAGGCCACAAATCGGGAAGCCAGACGTCGACGATATATTATGATCGTCGCGGACGTTCCAGACGTTCTTTACCGATTCAGCTGCTGTTACTCGAGCATTCATGTCGACGAGGACGGTAGATAAAAAAAATGAAAGAGAGGAAAAGGCGATCTTGTTCTCGAGGCTTTCCCTCTGGCCTCTTTACCTCATATTACGTTCCTACGTCTTCGATGTACAATGGGGGATCTTGTATCTGCTCTTTGCAATGCGTATCGTCGTACGACGATCAAAGAATTATGCAATTGCAATGATTCGAACTCTAAACGATTGCCCTTCAATCTTTTCTGCCCCATAACTGAAATACTTCTAGAAATTTTATTTCACCCTTTCGGTCGAGGGTTTCAATAAATAAAATTAGAAATATATTTATGTGCAGTATATTCTTTATATGCTCGACGTGGAAAAACAATTCTAACACAACGTGCATGGTTTCCCCAGATTCGCCGGAGTTGCAGGGAAAGTCAGATTTTTTCAGTGGTCCCCGAGGAAAGAAATTCATAAAAGTATTACCTTCATACCCTCCCCTGGTACAATTTTGTCAATGTCTTCCACTTTCACGTCGCGTTTCACTGTCCGCTTGGACGGTAACCTACGCGGTGGCCAGGACGATCTATCATTCGTGCAACGAAACTTTGACGTACGTCAAAACGAGGATCCCGCTAATTTTTCATGTCGTTTCACCCGGAACTCCCGACGTAACTGCGTCCTCGACGCTGGTCCAGCAAGTTGTTTCGACGTTGCCATTCATTATTCACCTCCTACACGGCCACGCTACCTTTCGACACACGCAGTTGCGCGAAAGTACGTATCGGACAGAGGGCTCGTGTTTTACAAAGAGAATTTAACTGGAGAACGCCGTGCCCCCGAACGAATCGGAGAGTTTAAGCAAGGGTTGCGAAATCTTTGGAAAAAAAATCTATTGTACGATGGATTCTGTCAGAATTGATTTCACCATAGAATTGTACTCGAGTTCAATATTATTCCTTGTATCCGTAAATCAAACGCCTGCAATATTTCTGTCGGACAAATTTAATATATATAAAGTTTAAGGAACGTAAAATCGTACACTCGTTGCCCGGCAATTTTCGACACGATAAATCGCACAAGCCACCCCTTTCGCCAAAGTCCCCCAAGCCCGACGAGTAAAGCGACCGTCACTCGGGGCAGGCCTTCAACCCCCCGCGTTCGCCGCGTCAACCGAGTAGAGACTTCAATTAAACGGCGTAATAAAAAAAGTTGCAAAGACGCGGAAGCCTAATAAAAATCTTTTCCCGCCTACGACTCCGTTAATTACCATAAGTTAATTACAACGACGTGAAAGCTGAGCCACCCCCTCGCGCCCGGCTCTGCGCCCTTCGCCGTCGCTATTAAAACCTACTTGTATACGTGTGTGCATCGTCAGCCTATCGCCACCCCGGTGCACCAACCCCCCGTCATATTTACGAGGCGAACTTTGCTTTAAGCCTGCCCGATGTTTTAACTTTATCGCGACCGAAGTATGATTTTACGAGAAGCCCGCGGGCTAAATATGCCTGCGTCGTAAAATTAACGGCGTTTCCATAAAGGAATCCGGTGTGCTTGCGTTAAAACTCGATAAAAGCCAATAAAGCATCGCCACGGAGAGCGCAGTTTAGTATAGTTTATCGCCCTTCCCCTTCGGGAACTCTCGCCAGTCTGCTGTCCACAGGCGGCTAACCGCTGCCAACCTGCGCCCATTTGCAGCGTCCTCGGATAAGACTTACGAGGATTCTACGGAAGACGAGTTCGAGGACCTCGCGACCCACGGGCCCGATCCTTTGGATTTTGTCCCAGAGTTGTTCGCGAGGAACCAACGACCAGCTGTTAATTTTTATTGGCCCGCAATCGTGGTGTATCTGCGGTCGGTTCTGTATTCCGTTCTTTAACGCGCGACGATTTCGCCGTGAAAGCAGGGAAAATTGTTGAACAATTCGGCGGGTGCATCGGCGAAGAAATTTCTTGAATCTGTCCGGTCTGTTGGTAACCTGTAAGGTTTCGCTTAAAAGATTGCCACGATTGCTATACTTTATCTGGAATTAAATTAATCGCCGGGGCTTCTTCTCCCACTGCGACGAAGACCTGCGTCTGATCGCTTTCCCTGCGATCTTTCCGCGCCAAAAAATTTGGGAAATATATTTCGAACAGGAGATATGCATTTACGAGTTAGTTATCCGCGATAAGGTTTACTATGCGCCAGGAAGAAACCACGCGGAAACATTGTAGAGTGCTCACGATCGTCCACGTGTTATTCCATCATCGAATCCGTCCTCGCGCTAAGGGTGTCCGCACAGTGTCCACTCTGTACACGCACGATAAGTGGTCGATTATCGTCTTGTGCGCCAGGCAGAGCCACTAAAAACCGCGTCCCGTGGGGCGGCAGATAGTGTTGTCTCGGTTAGTGCTCGACGACACGATCATTTTACAACTGAGCTACTATATATTGGTAATGGGTCGGTTTTATCTGCTGCCAGGTAACTCTCGCCGCCGGTGGAAACGCTGCCTTAGACTTCTCTCGTACGTACACACGTGCATTTTTGCACATCGGTATCTTTATAGTGGCATAAAACGGGTTTACCGGCCAATTTAAATGCCGTTCACCGCATTAACCGCGCGCCGTAATACATTTCTTTTCTTTTCTTTTCATTCTAAAATTAGACGTTTAACTCGCGCGCCACGCGGGGATAATGCTCGCCCCGTAATCGTGTGTACCGACAAATTAACTTCATTTGTCGCCGGGATAAACGACACCTTCGGGATAGTGTGGTACGACGCGAAGTACCCGACAGCAACCGAGAAACCTCAACTCTTCGTTCGAACATACTCAACCCTAAAATCAACGCCAAGTCGTATTCCTCCTCGTTTCGAACTTTCTTCCATAGTCTATCGCATTCGAGGCTAAACCATCCACCGCTCCCAAAGTATCCAGACGGCCGAGCAATATTTCTCTCCGTATCGAACAAGCGAACATTCTTCCAATTTCCAAAGGCCAAAGCACGCGGAGGCAAACGCCGGGGATCCAAGAGAGATCGCAGCCACAAGCAGAAGGAGCCAAACGGGAAAGGGACACGGGTGTCCGCATAACTCTGCGGGATCTAGCGGACGCGGCACGGAGGCAGGACCCGCACAACAACCCTTTGAAGGTTTATGCCGATTCAGGAACGAGTTGATTCATGAAGACGGGATGGACCTCCTTGAGATCCGCGGCTCGGTGCCCCCAAGGCCGTGGCGGGTGGTCCCGCGGCTTGATTTCTTGTTTCCTCCACCATGCTCGATCTGACCGGCGTTCTCCTCCCTCTCTCGTTCCTCGTCCTTCTATTAGCTCCGGGACAGGAGTGAACGAGATAGAGAAACCGAATCGAGCACGGCCGCGGGACAGCGACAGAGGGAACGACGCGAGGGGGCAAAAGAAGGGAACCAGGCTGGCATTCCCCCCCGCTGCTGTCCGTATATCTATAGCGATTGTCGATTTAAATGTTTACTAATAACCAAGCTTGTCCCGCAACCACCCAGAAGTCGGTCGCTTTGCATTTTTATAAGTACATCTTGCGGCCGGTTCCGAGAACGGGAGGACGTTTCATATTCATCCACCGAGCGGTCGCCGTCGTCGCCGGTCGACTCTGTTCTCCTCGTTCAGTGCTACGAGGAGGAGAGTGCTTCCGGCGCGTATTGTCCCTCGATTCATGCAGCCGCGATTAGCCCGGCCAGCGGCATAATCATTCGCGGTCTCGTTGTTCCGAGATTGCGGGACGGTTCGTTAGGAAAAGACGGTCTGGTCGATGAACGTAGTCGTATGTGGGTATGTAATGCCAAAAATGTTTTTAGTTTAATAATGGACTGTTCCACGAGTGGGACTGTCTTAGCACACAATTTATTAGGAACAGCAACGCGATTGGTTTTGTACGACTTCGGGAAAAAATAGGGAAAAATTTAGTTCAAGAAAATAATTGTTTAGAAAGCGATCTAATGTTAGAGTTAGACCGTATTAATTATATGGAATAGGGAGAATGAATTTCATTAATGTTGACCTACTGTCAGCAGTAATATTTTTTTGTAATGCAAAGCGGATGATTCGGTGTTGCATAAAGCTGTTGTCAACGAAACGAATATTATATGCAAAACGTTGGGTTATTAGAACGAAATTAAATCGTAACCTTTCGAAAATTACTTACCTTTTCCCACCGATCGGAACGCGTTCCAGTTCCTTCTCATACATCCGCAGCGGGCAAGAAGGCAAGAACAAGCGATCGATCAAACGCGCAGAGGGTGAGGGGAAAGAGAATGACGAAGGTTCCAGGAATTTTTTTATAATGATTCGTTTATTGCGAAAGGACACAGTCTGCAAGCCATCTGCCAATGTGGCATCGGCGAGCTCGCGTGAAATTTTGGACACGAATGACTAAAAGGTGATGGCGATCGTTCACTCTCGACATGACATGATATGTTGACGGTCGCTGCGCCCTGCTTCCTTCGCGTCTCGTCCAACGAGAGTTTATATACCTTAAAGCTTCGACATAGTACGCGTGCGTTTCTTACGTGCTTCCTTTGCCCTTCTTGAAAAGGCGGAAACTGTATCTCGTGTCCCTACGTGTAGATAATCCTCGCGACAGCGGGGCGCAACGCGAGTTCCAGGTTCTGTCAGATTACGGGCGGAGTCGAGCGTACGGTTCGACGAGAGCGCGACACGCTCGCGGAAATCGACGTTTGGAAAATAGAAACGAAGGGGCGACAATAAGGAAATCGAAAAGAGGTACGTTAAGGTGGAATCCCGCGGCGAACGATGCGTCGTCGATTGCGATCCATTTTCACGCGTTCAATTGTCATTATCACGATGAGCGACGATTTCTCCGGACTTCGTCGTGGCGCGTGGAAAGGCGCTCGAGCAATAAATAAATAATACTTACGAACGGAGAAACTTGAGCGCGAGACACATCCAACGGATTCTGAATCGGGTTGCGCTCCACGCGTCCTCCGTAATCTGTCACAGCAATCAACGATCCATACCTCGTCATGATCGACCGAGTCGACGTGAATCGATAATATTATAAACATTGCAATAACAATAATAATAATAATAATCCATAATAATAATCATAATAATAATAATCATCATCATTCATCATCGTCGTCGTCATCGTTAGTATGAATTATGATCTCAAATATTATAATAATAATATCGTACCTACTCTACATACAATACATACACTGGCCGGACGCTCTCTACTGGGCCCTCTCTACTATTTACAAACGCATAAATATTATTATTATCGTGTGTATTTATATATATAATATTCTTTATGTATAATATTACCGTCGAGTAGACACGCCTACGATAGTGTGTTTCTTTTTTCTTTGTTTTTCATTATTTTCCTTTTAAACCGCGGTCAGCTGCTTCTACGGAAGAGATAAACGGGCCTACGAGTTTTCCTTTTTCTCCTCCACCGTTTCCATTTCTTATTCTTTTTTTCTCGTTCTCGTCGGGGACAGGCGGATAGCTTACGACGAGGGACGAGGAAGAGAAAGAGAGAGAGAGGGGATGGGCGAGAAAGAGAGAGAGCAGGAACTAGGGAACAGGATATACCAAGGATAAAAGGGGGGAGAAGCGAAGAGAACTCGAAAGACGAGGGATACAGAAAGACATTCCGATTCCCGCGTTCTTCGCTCGATTACTGTACACTAATTACAATATCGTAGTCTCTGATTATTGTCATCCACACCACACAGCGCTGCGCGAACGGCTGCGCGGCGATCCGTCCATCGAAACATCGATTACTAATATTTTAATTGTCCAACATCCTCGCTCGCGGAAATCACACACGCCCCGGAGACTTTAGCTCCTGCGTGGACGGCAGACTTCCGCTCGGATGGGGCGACTGATCCGACCCACCGGAGGACGCCGTCGACGAGGACGAAGGAGACAAACCGGAGGTCGCGGTGGTCAAGACTACTCCGGGCCCGCCAGGTGCTCCACTGCCTCCGTTGATCGAGAAGGGCTTAACGTTACCACTGGCAGACACGGTCGACGAGGATGACGTCAGTATACTGGGGGCCGTAGACGGAGGCATCACGCCACTCAAACCGCCCAGAGTCCTCGAATATGTCTCCAACAGGGACATATCCCCGGATCCAAGGTGGGAAGCGCCGTAGAGGTTCCGATAGAAATCCGGATGCGGCCGAACGAACTGCGTTCCCGAGTGCATCGCGGGATGAAGGGGATGATGGGGTGGCAAACGACTCGCCAGAGGGCTCACCAATTTTCCACCGCTGCCACCACCGCCTCCGCCGCCTCCGCCACTTCCGCCGTACGGCGACGAAAGGCCGGTCATCGTTGTGGGAGTAGGACTCTGCTGGTCGCCGTCCTTGTTAGCCATATCAGCCAGAGACCAAATCCTTGGCTTCGTGGTGACTCCGCTGCCCGTTGACGACGCAGTGGTGCTCGGGGGAAGTTCGTGAATACTTGGCGGTATGTTTTCCGGGGACAGATGACGGAGCAGTCGGCCATGAGTGGAGGCGAGGTATGCAGGGTGCTGAAGTTGCAACGGGTGCCTCGGCTCCCTTTGGTCGTACAGGCACTCCGGGCTATCTGGACCGCTATCTGCTCGAGATTCGCTCCATTCGCTTTCGGTTCTACCTTGAACTCCGCCGGATCCTCCGCTGGTGCCTAGGAGGTCCATCCGGTGCGCCGGTCTCTCGCCATCCTCGCTGGACCCGGTGCCAGAATCTTTTGAGTCTGTAACAGCGAACAGGATTTGTCTTTGGGTGAAGAAAGCGGGGGGGATTTCGGGAATACAGGAGTAAAAGGGTACAAAGGGGAGGGATAATAGGTGGAGGCATATTCTTACCTAGCCGGTCCTTCTCGTCGACGCTCTTTCTTCCGCTGTCGTCGTCCTCGTTGTTATTGTCCTCGTCCTCGACCCTGTTTCTGGGCTCCCATGTCATCTTGTTCTCCTTCTTCAGGCGTCTCCGCGCGTTTGCGAACCACGTCGACACCTGGGTCAGGGTCATCTTGGTAATGATGGCCAGCATGATCTTCTCCCCCTTGGTTGGGTACGGGTTCTTTTTGTGCTCGTTCAGCCATGCTTTGAGCGTACTCGTTGTCTCCCGCGTCGCGTTTTTCCGCCTCGCGCCATTCAGATCCATACCATAACTGGAACAGAGCAAAATAAACGACCGTTGAGTAAATAATACGCTGGGCAACCGAAGTGGAAATCGCGATTTCCAAAGTGCTTCGACGTCGGTAGTTCTCGTCGTCGTAAGATACACTTGCTCCGGATACAAGTCGATCGGAGACATACGCAAGTCCCGATACGTTATACGAGCAAGTTGGATAACAGAGACGCAGCATGGAAGAAGACGAGCGAGAGGAAGAAGAAGAAGGCAAAGCCTCCAGTGGAAGCTCGGGCCGGGAAACTTATCCAATCGTGAGGCTCGTTACGCCTTCCCCTGGATCTCGGTATAAAAGTCCGAGTCCTGCTTGGTTAGAGGAACGATATAAGCGGGGTAGCTACTACTTTCATCCGGAGAGCAGATCTCTATCTAACGGTTTAAGCTCCTTCCTTCCATCCCGGTCGGAGAGGAGCAGAGTCGAAAGGAGAATCGAGAGGGATAGAAAGAGAGAGCAACCCTTTCCCCCTGCTTTCGCCCAGTCGGACCGAAGCGACCGACCCCCCGGGATCCCATTACTAAAAGACTAACCCTTATCAAAGATTAAACTTCGGTATAACTGCTGAATCGACGGGATCGAAATTAAATTTTCCAGCGACGAGCGCGGCCGGGAGATGCTTACTCCCTTCTTCTTCCCCTGCTTTCCTTTTTATCCCGTTCCACCCCCGCGACATCCCGACAACCTTCTCTAAGGCTGCGGTTTTCCGTTCAGTGTTCTTCTCCTTGCTATACCCCGCCGGTACACCCAAGTCCCCGCAAACCGAATTTCAATATTTTCGAGGATTTTTTTTTAATATCTACCCTGTCAAAAATTGCCTCCGTTGCATTAATCCATGGCTCGAACAGTATATCTCGAATGAAAAGGTATCGCCGATGAAATTCGTCGACATCGACGCTACGTGATGGACAGTCGCCATAATTGATCCACGCTTCTGTCCCTTTTCGTTTCGGGGTACGCTAGAAACGGAAGCGTGTGTGGATACCGCGATCGACGTTCTCGCTGTCGGCGGTGGAGGATCGGCTGGGTCTGGGAGGGTCGCGACGTGCGAAGAGATGGGAAATTAATAAAACTGTCACTTATCTACCCTTCCACGGAGCAGGGGTACACGCTCTATCTGCCCACGCTTCTATCCTCTTTCCGTCCCTATCTTTCCAGACCGATTGGCCCTATTCGCGACTCGATCCATCTCTCTCCTGCCACGGAGGCAGCGCACAGTACACGCAGCAGCTGAAACGAGGCGCTAAACATTTCAATTTGGCATCACAGCCGCTTCCACGAGCATGTAGAGGCGCGTGCTCCCACCCAGAGTTTCTCCGTCCTCCACTACCTACCCTATCCTATACATTCGGCGCGGAGCGTCGAGAGGGTGGAAGACTCGTATACGCGCGTGAAGAGAGCGAAAGAGTCGAGACGACGAGGAGGAAGAAGAAGAGGAGGAGGATGAGAGAAGGTGGTGAAACGGCGCAGCGTCCCGGTGAAACAGGGATGAACAGGAAGATAGAAAAGTGGCGAGAGACGGAGGGGGAGGATGGCTTAACCCCGGTCTGTTTGCGAGGAGCAAATGGCGTTCTGCAGTTATTTTAAAATTCAGCCGGTGGCAGGGGGTGCGGATCGGATTAAAAAATCAGAGTGGAAGCTTGTTTCTCATGATAACAGCCAGCCGCTCCAGAGAGCGGGAACTTCTGCTGCTTTCTACCGATTCCGTCTCCCTGCCATCCACCCACCCGTTGTCGAGCTTCTATCTCTCCGCCTCTTCTGCGTCTACCTGTCTCACCCCCGCCCGCACCCCTTCTCACTCTGTTTCTCTTCCGTCCTGCGTTCTGTGTTTCCTTTTCCTCGTGTGCCCGTGCTACGAACTTTTCCCTGCCCTTTCCCGCGACACCTCCCTTCTCGCCATCTATCTCTTGCTCGGCCCCCGGTATCGCCGCACAACCACCGCACGCACACAGTTGAAGGATTTCGATGATGGCTTTAAATACGACTGCCGCATACGCGCCATGCCGTCTCTCAGTTCGGATACAGAGAGACGTGCCCGCGCACAGGTATGTACAAATCGTATTATATACGCGTATATAGGCAGCTATGATCGTATGCACACGCCAGATCGGTCGTTTTTCCTCTCGCCAGGCTGATCGCATCAACTGCTCGCTTCCACAGCGATTGCTAATGGAACGGTGCGTCTCTTCGCATTCATAGCTAGAGGCAGCTTTTGCCTGACGGCGGAATTACGTATCTGTTTCTCTAGGATACGTAGCACAGAGGACGTATTCTTCTGGATTTGATAGATGCGTAATATATTCGCAGATAGAGGTCACTAATTTAAACTTGCCTACTGATTGCTTGAGAAAATTCACCATCCACTTAGAAAACGTACGCATAGTTTTATAGAGAAATGCCTCGGACGCGAAGGGAAGCAACCCCGACCCTTTGAAGAAGCGATCCAGCGAATCAACCATTAACGTCCGCTGAAACGGCCATTTCTCGCGACCCTCCGCCGCTTGGCGGTTAACGTAAACGCGTTTGTCATGGCGTACCCTTTAAAGGGGATAAAAACGGGGGTGAGTGACCATGGCCAGTTCGAAACGAGGCAGGTGTGCAGCTCGACCGACTCCGCCCCTCGTTACCGCTCGTAACTAGGGGTGATATCCGACTTCTTTCTTTCCCTCTCTGTCGTTCTCGCGTTACCACCTCTGTTACCCATCCCCCCTAACGTGGAAGCACACCTTTCCAGGTAGGGTCGCGGGCTTCTCGCGCGCCTTATCAACGCGAAGGTGCAGCCATTTCGTTGACGGCGCCATCTTCCCAAAGTGGATACATGTGTGCACGCACATCGAATTCCCTCGTACACGTTCACCCGCCTAGAAGGTTCGCAACTTGTGGTCACGTTTCGGTTTAATCAACCGCGAAGCCACGCCAACCTTATTGCGGCCCCTTTCATGTGTCCATCCTTCGCCACTGGCGCCGATCCGCCTTGAGTGAATACATATATAGCGTCCGGGCATCGAATAAGCTCGATTGGTCGACAAATCTATATCCAACGGTAAACCATTTGGCAGGGAAGAAGTAAATAGACGAATATGACAGCTGGGCTTTTCAGACGCAGAACATCGCAAGTGTAATAATAAGGAGAAGACATATATGTATTTGGATAAAGCGTTGAATGTTAACTTTCCTTTGATATCACTGATTTTCCGGAAGGAGCGAATCGAACGTAACGATACGAACAGCGGCAGAGGCAAAGAACGTTGATCACGATTTTCACTCGACGGTTTACGCGACGACCGTACCCAACCTGTACCAATGTCGTCGCGTTTAAACCCTCAGAGGTGCTCAGAGACACGCTACTCTCGCCGTGAGGAAGTTTTGCGAATGTGGTGACAGTCGGTTGTTCCACATCCAACTTTATTACCAGTTACCCGCGACGTGACAGATCGATCGTAAACTAGTGTGCGCCGGTGTGTGCGCGTGTGACTGTGCACTGCTAGACCAAGAACACACACACATACACACACGCGCCACACAAGCATCGTGAACTCTCGCGACAGAGATTATACAATCTCTCCCTTTCTCTCCCCGTTGCACGAGTAACCGAGTTTATATAAAATGATACACGGTCCACTACTTTGTCATACGATCGTTTAAATCCATCACGAGGCGCACAGTGAACTGTTGGGGCCGCGATTAAAGTCAGTCGCCGCTGAATTATCGTTGGCCGAGATTACTCGCCGGTGCACTGTGTTATGGCTAGCACGACGAAAATTTACAAAAGCCAAACGACTCGGGCACCCGACGTCCCACGGTTACACTTGTCGCACCATCTACCGTGACAGTGGTGCTGAAGTAACTCTGCGCTCGACGAAAAACATTGTTAGGTGCTAATTGAGTAAATGTTATGCCCGAAACTAGTAACATATTTCACACCCTTGGTTCTCGATGCCTTCGAAAAATGTTCAATGATAAGCGTCTGCGAAAAATATGTACGTCCAATCACCAAAAGCAATGCAAAACTATTCGCAAGGGCTTCAGCTTGCTCTAAGGATGCAATTCGCATATAAATTGTCGAGACGATGCCTGCCCTCTAGTCACGACACGTCGGCCTGACCTTTCGACACGCGTTATCCGTAAAAGCGTTCACCTGGTCGACCAATATCACCGTGACAGTATCGAAAGGGCGAGAAAGAGAGAGAGAGAGAGAAGGTGCGGCGGAGTCATTAAATCTGAACGCGCACCCGACACCACTAATCTGCATCCATTAAGGCTAATGGGAAAAGCGCGAGGAGGCGCGGCTTCGACTCGACGAAACGCTGTCATCTGCACGTGGAGGTTTAAAGAAGAAGGAGGAGCACGTTGTGTCCTTGGTAAAGAAAAACTCGTGTCGCTGACTTTTCACCGGGCAACCCTTGCGCAGCAAAAAGCACCCCCAGGACTGGAACCGGGTCATTAGACGGCCGTACATCATCGCGGGACGTGACACGTCCTGAACGCTGCGCGGAGTCCTGGACTCATTAGCCCCGGGATATTCCGGTTTGCGTGGGATCGAAGTTCGATGATCGACGAAATCCTCTCGAAACGCTGTTGGCGATTGTGAGTTTGATGCATAGAACTTGACATTTGTGAATCGACAGAACGGAATAGAAGTCTTGGAATGCTAATAGGTACAATGCGACTTGCGTGAATATCCTGTCCCCTCATACTTAGTTACTTTCATTAAGTTCAGCCAGTGGAAAGAGACGTACGATTTGTTATATTTGTGAAGCAGGAGCAAAGTCAGGTCGATAGTTGAGAAGGCAGGTTTATAAAGACTTCGAACGGCGAATGCGGAAGAAGAATACTATTCTACATTGATGAATATGCTTGTTAGGCTTCGATGTAATTCCATTGCCTACGAAGACAGCAAATATTTGGCGGGGCCTTCGAAAGGGGTTGGCAACAGACTCGCCGCGTAAATCAAATAACCGATCTTATCGTCGAAGCGTACACCGCCCGTTGGCAACGCTAAACGGTCTACGATAGCATCGCAATTCGTATCGGTCCGCGTTTGGTAAGTAACATTCCCTCGATACTAAATAATTAGAGGAGCTATCAGGTGCTTTTCGATGGAGAAAAGTTCGTTTCGATTTTATGAGATTCGTGGGCAACGATCGCCGCTATCGCTGAGAATCAATTACATTCGGAACCAATTTCTGTCACTGACAAATCAGGGGTCCAACGGGTATAAACTCGTCGAACGGTCGCAATCATACGATAGACATTTTTAACATGAATTAACTAATCGAACCATAATTACACGTTTCAGTGTAAATAGCGTCTCAATTATTCAACTATTGAAGCAAACGAAAGATCGAAAGAGAAACCTTTTTTGGAGCAGAGTGACGTGGAACGCGTGACACGAAACAAGCTCCGTTCACAAATTCCACTTACTGCTTTAATCCGTCCAGCACTTCCCCCGGTGCTCCACAGAGCAACGAACCAAACGTCCGCTGCCACGACCACCGATTTCTACATTTCCCGTAGCAGCATTTGGATCGTACACCTGTTCCCCATAGTCGACGAGTGATTAAGATTCGCGGGTCGTCCCGGCATCCTTAAACGCGCTCGAGGATCGAAGCGCGTGCCGACACTTCGGTCGTTGTACGGACACACTTAATAGTACGTGTCGTCGATCGAGGGTCGGAGACGCGAAGCGAGAGGAAGCCGAAGCCGGACATAGAGGCAGCCTACGCAAGCCTGTGCCTGGGTATTACAAGCAGCAACTGCGCTATACACCGGGCTGCTTGTTTCTTATTGTTTACCCTATATGTCCCCGGAAGCAGGGCCAATCCGCCGGAAAGACGAGACCGTTAACCCGCACGATCCCGAGACCTCGCGGCCGTGCATGCCAACTCTGCATTATTGGCTTTTTGTATGCTTATGCCAGCCGTGCGCGCGTCCCGGCATAATGCGCTCGGATCTTTGTCACACTTCGCTTTTGGATCTGTCTCTTCGGGCGTATTCGTTTGTTCTTCGAACGAAAGAATCGATGCGTGGGTGGCGTCGAATTATAACAAGTTCCAGCGACAGAGGACAGAGATCGAGCATCCGTCGTTTTTGCACTGTGAAACGTTACGATGCATTTGTCCCTGGTTTTCGTACATTTCATACATAATTCCACGTGCAGAAAACACAGGTAACGACGTTAAAGATTATCCGTGCCAACCGTAGGGTTAGCGAAAATTCTGCTGGTAGACAAGTGTGCCGATAAGGGGTTCCGGTGTTACGTAAGTCGTAAGTTCTAACGCGAGTATGGAAATGACATTATCGGTGCAACAATTGTTGTTCGCTCGTGCACAAATGTCACTGTTTTGAAACTTCCTTGTAAGACGCCATAGGTTGCCGCACTGGAACAAATCGCACCGCGGATAATATTGTTCGCGTTAAGTGAAAAAGTTACGATAACGTATCGGTACGACCGTGACAAATGAACAGGCATGCAGAACGATTGGCGAAACCGTAAAAGGAGCGCCAATTATCGTGTAAGCACAATGTTTTTCTTAACAGCCTCGTTGCATTTTAATATCGGGAATAGTGGCGTTTAAAAGTGTCAATGAATGTGGGTCTACTTAAGCGGAAGTTAATTCGAGTGGCTCCGCGTTGATCGATACGATCGTGTCGTTAGCGCGCCAGATTATTCTATGCCCCGTGTAATGGTGCGAGTGTCGCTGTTAACGAAAGAAAATTGATTTCATTAACATCCCGAGGTAAACTCGAATTTGATCGCCCTGGGAGGCGAGCACACTCTGTCGAGGTAATCGAACGGTTGCACGCTATCTTCGCCTATCAATTCGTCGTCTGCATTAATCAACGTATGCGTTCCCCGAGCTCGTGGCCGTTGAAAAACCGTGCAAAGAAGAAAGAAACGGTGTATCGCTTAGCACTATTTATCTTGACAAATGAAATTACGTGCGCGAGAAATTGAGACAAATCGCGTGGCACGTCGCATCGATCAATTCCGCGACGAAAAACAACACAGCTAATTTGTTTTACAATTATTGCATTAGGGTAAACAAAATCACGCAAGTATGCTAATTCGCTCGCTATTCATTGAGTATATCATTCAACATTCTCAGAACGAGCGTGTCAGAAATTTTGGATCGTTCGAAAAAGACGGTTAAAGATAGAGAAGATCAGGGAATTCTACGTCAAACGAGGAATATCGAGGTCGAATACCGAAGACCTCAGGCGCATCCTCGATCAATCGACAATTGTTATCGGTCGTGGTTCCTGTGTAAACCGGCGGTAGGTCTCCGTAAAGGAAGACCCGGTGCGCGAAGCGACTAGACCGAATGGATGCTAAGCAAGCTGTAGTACCGGATCGCTTCCTTGCATACGAAGCAGTCTCCACCGGAAGTGCGTCACGCGGCAGTATAGATTCCACGAGGTGACACCGGCGCAAAGAGCGAGCGACGTCGACTCGTCACCGGGTCGTCGGGCTACGTGACCACGAATCGCGTTTCTCCGGACCAAATGACGAAACGCTGGAAAAAATAATCGAAACTGCTGATACATGGACCCGGGATTCAATATTTGCAACTTTATCCATTGTTTATTGCCAATATTTTACACTGAAAGACAGCTATCGCAAGATTTTATAAAACCGACTTCTAGAATACGAACAGAAGAGCCATTGTACGTAGGTCCGCTCCAATTCGGTTACCTCTATCTTGTAGATATCAAATCAATACTAATTTAATAACAAAACATAATGTCCCCGCAAAACTAAGCGAAACTACAAAATGCTTGTTGCGTTACAGGACCGTCCGAGTACGGTGGTCCTCCTCGATTCCACGACGCGGAGATCAAGCACTCGAAATATTCGTAATCTCGCCCGGCGACGATAATACGATTCCGATTTATCAAACGGACGAGACCTTTCGCCGGTCGCATGGTGACACGCGTTGACCGATTCCAGCGCGAAGCGCGAGAATAAAAACGCCCAAGGCGACAGTCCCGGGTCAGCGGAGCGCTAATTTATTGGAATGTTTATGTGTTTCTCTGGCGCGTTATCGGGCACGGGCGCGCGCGCGCGCAACAGCTCGTCGACACCACAACGAAAGCAGAGTAGAGAACAACGCGTGTCACACCGAAGGAAATTCTTCATACGTTATTCGTGCATCGTTCGAGATTTCGTGCAAGAAAACAGGAGCTCCGTTCGAGATTCAGATAATTCCAAAACGGTTGCAAAACTTTCCGCGCGACCCGACGTCGCTCATCTGGCTCGTTCGATGACTAATTGCCTGGGGGACGCATGTTCGATCCGGCGTTTACGCGATCGAAAAAGGTACATTCTGCCCCCGTCGCGTCGTGTTGTTCATTCCGGAGCGTATGCGCCATTATCTCCCCGACCGTGTCGAGACTTTGTAGCCGCACACCGTCTTATCGTTTTTGTTTCGCGAGAATTATCGCGCAAGGCTACTTAAAATAATTACGAAGTTACCTATTCGAACATGGACGGCTCGAAGAGTGTCCAAGAGTGTTACATCCATTACATCCATTACATCCATTCGAACGAATAGAGGATCGCCGATATACGCGGCCAGCACTTTATCACCGTGCCAAGTATGAGGTGCTTCGCTAGCCTCGACTTGAATTGAAATTCATGGTGCTCCTCTCTGAATCGACCATAAACGTGATCCCCTAATTGTCCAAAGCGGTTATACGCGATTGGAAATTTGCCATTCGGGCTGGTCCTTTGTACCAAGGATAATTCGAAGAATAAACGTGAACGATATTAAGATAGTTGGAAGTACATTATGAAAACTCACCCGTTGAAGGGATAGCTGGCGAAGGCAGCGTCGTAAGGATGGTACACGGATGGATAAGGCCATGCTGCCGCAGCTCCTGCTCCGAGATTTTCCTTCAGATCGAGGCCAGCAGCCTGCAAGCATAGCAATTATAATTGTTAAATAACTGTGGCAACGCCTCGCATTAGTAATTGACGCAGCGTAGCTTAGGAAAAAGACGAATACCCCGATGCACGATTAGCCGGGGGTCGTTTCGAACTGGAACACTCGTTCAATTGCAAAACGAACGAAACCGCGGCGCTATCTTCCGGTTTAGGAGCGCCATTATATTACGCTATCGCGGGGCTTTAACTCGCACAATGGAAGTTAATTATTAATTCATGCATCTGTCGCGAGTTTTTCAAGCGGCAGCTATTCCTGAAATTTTCAATTAAGCTGGAATCCACGATACACCGCGACAAAAGCGGCATTCAAATTTTCACGCGACGGAAATAGGTATTTTTAAAAGATCGAGCCAATTAATCGGCGCCGACGCGATCGATCTTCAATTCATCGGCGATAATGAGAAAAAAAGGGCTGGGAAAGCAGCGATAATAATAATTAGAATCGATGTGTGCCGTTGCTGTTTGCTTCTGTAACCCGTAACCCCCGGTTTCATCGGTCGCATTTAAAGCTCCATCGCCCGCTAGAATAATAGAACCATAGAACGCCTCCCCCCTGCCCTCCTGACCCCACGAAACACTCTGTCTCCCTCTTGTTCCGTATGCATTAGTCTTGCATTAATAGCGTTAATTATACACCGTGTACGAATGGCGCGATCATCGCCATGCCCAGCGTAATTAGCACTCCGAAATAGTGGACGACCCGAGTTCTCCCGACTTCCGCTCGATGGAGGAAATTCTGGCGTGGAACAACATGTACTCGAGGCGATACGAAAACGCCGTTCGAGCTGTATAATTTCGCGCGCTCAAATTGAGCATAAAACCGAACGAAACGGAATGGTTTCAACGTTCGATAATATTTGAAACTTCACTGCGGAAAAGTTCCCCTTCGAAAATTATATCACGATGGGTTGCATCGAAAACGTTACTCGCCAAGGTGCTTGCCGAGATACGCGCAACCTGTCCGTGCAATCTGCTCCCCCGGTTACGAGGTGGCAGCCACACTCTGTGCTCGTGTTCCTCAAGCTCGATCATAAAGAGCGACGATAACAGGCCGGCCCCAGAGTCGGCTGGAACACGACAGTGTTCCCACTGTTACGGCAGGACGGATTCATAAATTTACGCTTCGCGGCTATTTTCTCCGGGCACGGGGCAATGTGTGTGGTCCCGGATAACCTCCCTCGTGGCCGACGAGTACGTACACACGATTGCCGAGCCCAAGTCGCGCTTCTCTCCCTTCTAGCCCCGATAACATCTCGATTATTGCGGAACGATTCGCGAGCGTGTACGAAAAGGCGGAAAGAAAGCACCACCGACGTGTCATCCGGCGACGTGCTCGCGACGAGAAACGCAACGCGAATTGGGCAATCGAGCACACGTTCCCTATCCGACGTTGGAATTCGTCGAGAGATTCGCGATTAGCCCCCTGTCAGAATTTTGATGGTCATCGTAGATCGGTTGGATTTACTGTATGCATATCTCGCGCAGACTTCCAAAGGATAGAATCGTCCGGGAAAAATCCATTCGGCGAAATTAATTACGACAAGCGCAATAAAGCGAAAAGGATCCCGGCGCGCGAGTGCAATAAAAGGAACTTTTAACGCCGCCGTTGAAACGAGCGAAACGCCGCGGCCGTATTAACATCGAGAGCGAGCCGCGTATTGGCGTTGGCGTTTATTACGCGGGGAACAGTCGCACGAGCCGCGATAGCATAATTAAACGGAGCACGGCGAAATCAGGAAAGTACGCATTAGCGAGCGTATACGCTGTGGGAGATCGAATGGGCTGAGATTAAAAAATTATTCACACGGAGGGCTGCTCCATAATTCTCGGTCGGTTATACGCAAAGTGATATCAATTTCCTAAACTACGCCTTGCACGTAAAGTCAACTGTACTTTAGTTCTACTGTGTTCCATCAACAATTACCCAAGATCGTAAATAAAAAACCAAATTGAATAAAAATCCTTTCCACAATAATGCCGATGTACATATATCCGAATAAGTGAATCAACTTACCGTGGGCGTGTAGAAGGGCCCCTGTTCTGCCCCCAGGTTGGGGAAATACGCCGTCATACCCTCGGAGACAGCGGCGGCCGCCGCAGCCGCGTACGGAGCACTGTACATGGAGAGCGCGGCCGTCGGCAGCGCACCAAGTCGTTGATAACCACCGAGAAGCTCGTACTGACAAGAGCAAACAGTTTGGCCCGTTAGAGGGTCCGTGAAGATGGGCCTTCCAGTGTCGCAACACCTTCCGGTTGGCGTGGGGCCGCCAGTCGGTGGCGGATGACCCTGGGACGGGCTGACCGATGTGGTAGGGCTGCCTGGCGGCCTAACAACCGCACTGGTCACCGCCATCCTGGCGTTTACTAAACCGGCAGCTACGCTCAGGGGATGATTCGTGGTGGTGCCCGCTGCGCTGACCAGCAACGAACCGCCTGCGCTCAGGATCGTACCGGATACCGGCGAGGCCGAAGAGGACGTCAACGACGAGCTTACTGTCACAGGACACTGAAACAATGCGAGAAATCATTTATTAGGTTGGACAGAGAAAGGCGTAGATCGTCGGAGGTGTTCAGGGTGTCGATGGACGACGTGGAGATTTGAGGCAGGTATGAGTGTGTTTGGAGACTTCGAGTAGTATTCGATTTTATTATTGGCTCGCGGGAAATTCCCAGCGACTGCTTCTCTCGGTAAACAACCCTGTTTGAGAGTTTATGCTCCATGGGTCGCCCACTTCTGCCGGGCCCCTCTCTTTACCTTCTTGCGTTACACGTTAACTGCTTACTTCTTTCTTCGTTATTTTTTTTTTATTCACGAGCTTTACATTTACCTCTCGACCTGGCCACGGTCAAATTTATATTCGACACTCGACTAGGAAACAGAGTTTGAGGGTTTCGCACTTGCAGGCACTTGCTCGCCAGCACCATAATTTCGCATTCGTTGCCGCGGCGGCGAGCACATATTTTGGAATTGTATTAAGGTAACCAATGTTTGCTCCAAAGAAGCCGCCATCGAAGATTCGCGAAACGACATCGCGCTGACATCGACGAGGCTCGACGTTTTAATCGCCACTCGATCTCCCGTAGCGTTACGGGGTCTCCAATTGCACGGATTGCACGCGAACTGGAGCAGGCCACGTGGTTCTCATTTTTCTGGAGATTGACGGAGCAATGTTTCAGCTTCTCGCTGGCTCGTTAGGAGTGAATTAATGGACGGTGATCGCAGGGAAATTGATCGAGCGCGTTATGAAATGGGCCACGGTATAACTTGGACGATATCGTGTTCAGTTACAAGACCGATCGACTTTGCGTTTCTTCAAACTGGTTTCTACTCGCACAGTTATCTGCCAACCTATCCTACACCCTACCTACGAATCACGGTAAACGGTCTCGAATTTTAGTAACCCCCGCAACAAATGAAAATGAATCTCAGATAATTTGAAGAACCTTGTTCAACCACACCCTACGATCAACACAGAATTATCATAGAAATAAAACAACCTTCGCCTTCCGATTATACTAAAAATATACATTCGTCGAGCTTAACATCCAATCGCAACTTCCTTTCCTTAAACACACACCTGCAGATTGTTTCCGATTTACAAAACAATAAACGCCTGCAGTGGCACGTTCGTCGACGATAATCGTCGACAGGCAACAGAAACGGGAGGAGCAGCTGCTCGACCGAACCACACCCAGTTGATCACCCCAAAAGAACTTCTCCATCGGTGGCATGAAAAGGTAGAGAGAAGGTAGAGAACAACTGCTAAGTAGAGAGGACCACTGCCGCCTCGATTTCCCCTTTCTATCGTGAAGGTAAACCGAAAATCAGGCGTACATAATACCAGGGGGTCCTCATTAATTCCATATCAAACAGCACGGCTGAATAGATTAGCGGGTTGAGTGGCTTTCGCGCGGCGAAGCCTAAACAAACCCCCAGTGTCGAACGTCCCCATTCGTCCGCATCCATCTATCCATCCATCCATCCATCCATCCATCCGTCGCCTTGTTTCGCCGGCCCCAAACATATTGTCGAAGGGCAGGCCCGCGCAAGCATTGTGTCGGGGCGAAAAACGTGACCCAACGTGCATTATGGCATCGAGAGCAGAGCGTTAATGCGCGCCCCGGTTCCGCTGTTCCGTTCGACGCGGCCAACTGCCTGCAGGATAACACCACGACCATCACGATTCACGCACATCCATGGTGTTACGTTGAAAACGCGGAGGGACGAAGAGACGGGCCCGATCGGAGATAAAACTCGATTCGTGCCGGGATGCCGGCTGGCGATGATACGCCGCCCTACTCTTCCTCGTTGCGGCGTGGTTCCAGCCTCGGTTTGGTGATACGCGCGCGCGCATGCGACTATTGTAAGCTAGCACGGCTTACACTGGTTAATATTTTAATCGCGGCCGGCATGATCGATTGAAACGCCATCCGTTACTATCGTGCGGTTATCCTATTATTTGACGAAAACGGAGAAAAAAATGTAGGCCAAAGAAATATCGTTGCGTTGAAGATTCGGTATTCGTTTCTACGGTGGACAGAGGAGGGCAGAAGGTACAGAGGCGGCAAATATACTGCGAGTCAGCCGTTCTCACCGGGAATCGTAAGAATCCATGGGGTCCGCGAGAAAAGCAGAGGACGGGAAGAATGCGCGATGGGGCTCGGGATCGGGCAAGGGGTTAAACGACGAAGCGTGTTGGCGAGTGTCCGGGGCCAGGGGCCATAATTCAGTCCTAGGGCCCGTGGAGAAGAAGCGGCCGCCACAGTCCCTGAGTTACTCCACGCGATCCCATCGAACCGAGAAGAGAGGAACCGTGCACTCTCGCAACCGTGCAGAACCGCCAACTATATCACACCGTGGACCCCGTGGTCGCCGTTTGCTGTCTCTTGTCGCCTTTAAAGTAGCGTTCAAGGTAGCGCCGTCCGTGAGTTCGTCGGGTCCCCTGGATGCCACGAGGGGCGATAATTATTCGTGTACCGAGGGATCGATATATCGAGGCATTAGCCCGATACGATGACTCGTTTGTTTCACGACCATGCTAATTGCCTTCGCCGTGACTTCTCCGTCTGGCACACGCGGGCCAAAGGTGCCCAAAGGGAAACGGAAGCTAGGTTGGCATTCGCCACGTATCGGGTGGATGCATTACGATACGATTACTGCACGACCGAAACCAGTCGTGGTGTATACGTTCTCGAATCGTGCGGACGTGCTGGGAAAGAATCTCAACGTTCGGTAGTTTGATGGGAACTAATGTTGCCGGGTGTCGCGGTTTAAGTGTTACGAACAAGGTAAGAACGGGCATTGGGGGTTTAATAGGTGGAATACTGGTGAAGTGGAATTGTACGTTAAGTATGGTTACTGCTTAGACGGTGGATAATTGTCTGAGAATTCCGTATACCGTTCGCGGTAATGGGACTTGTGTCTGAAGCCGCATTATTCCCAGTGGGTACGGGACTGTACCGGTAGTTCGCGATCGAATGGGAAAAAAAGGACAGCAGTCCTCCGTCACAATAAAACAATATTCCCAAAGAATCCTCGGATTCTAATAAATCGCCCGATGTCAAAAACAACTCGGGCACCGTCGCAAATTAGCCGTATCGGTGTGAAATCGTGCGAACGGAGCAGCCTTTGGAGAACGGGGAACGGATAAAGAGTGGTTCGAGGAAGGCCGTCTTAGGTATCGGATGACACCTCGTGCGCGACTTTGCAGAAAATTCCCCGCGATTCCACTCATGGGCAAGGCCATTCTAAGCTCGGCATACCTGTGTGTCGGCGGCCCCACGAAAAACCGATGCAACGTGCCCGGGGCCTGCGTAGAGACTCGACGATGGATGATCGATGGACGTCCGCGATCTTGCCTACGGAAAAAAACTGGAAGTCCTCGGGTGGAAACGGTCCTGGAACGAATGTCTGGCTACGCGATCGACAGAACGACCAGCAAACCAGTACACATTGTTCCGTCCTTCTGTCCCTCGATCTCTCGTCCCGCTCGCGCTCCTTCGAACCGTGCACGAGAACAGATCAACCCCCGATGTACACGCGTTTTATGACGCGATTTATATGCACAATGTAACAGTCGCGTCGACGTGGGAACACGCAACGTCGCGATCCCGTGTCGTTCCTTTCTTCTGCTGGCACCGACAAGAACCGTGCCTCCCCTTCTTACGCGCCCGGTGAAAGATCATCGGCGGCCAGGTTCGATGGAAAGACACGCGATCGCGATGGTAGATTGACCAATGGCTTTTTTTGGCGATGCCTGTACGGTCTTGGAGGGGTCGTTCGAATTTATTGCGTATCCATATTCGGCGTACTGATCGTTCGGTTAACGCGTTCATTGTCACATTGCGCTCGTTGTTTCGCGTGAAACGATGGAGACGAAGGTAGTGGGGAACAGAGAAAGGTTGCAGAGATAGAGGAAGAAAAATGGAGACAGGGAAGATGAACGGTCGGTGAACGTTTCTGTAACCCGTGTACATACCTATATACATACGTGTTTCGTCGATCGTTCCGTGAAAAACAGCGCGTCATTGTACCTTAACCAAGTCGATGACTAAACGCGCTTGCGGAAAAGATTCCCAATCCTGACCATGCGGAAAAAGGCGAAAAGGCGAGTGAATTCGAGCAGCAACCGAACGGGAGGAGAGAATCGTATGGCGAGGATAACTAACAGGGAAGGAAACAGCAGGACCTCCGTTGCGTTTCCACGATTTATAGATCCGAAAGCAGAATCGGTTATCCTGTGGACACAGATGCGCCGCTGTTTGCACACAGAGCATTTGTCACGCGTGTCCTGGCGAGAGAAAAGGGACCGGTCGAGATGATGCCCTCTTTGCAACGAGGCCCAGCCGAGTCAATATTGACTCCAGGCCAGATTGATGGACCTTCTTCACGTGTATGCTTAGGCCTCGCGGCACTCACTTATGTTCCCACCCTGTTCTCGTTAGCCGCCCCTTGGTTCGCCGTCCGAACGTTCGGGAAAGCGCGCAAAAGATACGAAGATACCTTGACTCGATCGAAATGAGAGTATCGATTGAAGAATTCGACCCATTCATAATCGCATCGATTCATTAATGCGCGTACAAGTTCTACTTAGCCGTCCATAAAATGTTTGCGAAACCGCTGATTCAGTGAATGCGTAAACGCACGAGGTTCGCGGTTCTGTGCATTGAGAAATCGAGCGAACTCCAATTCATTGATAAGGAAAATCGAAACGGAAGATCCACGCGACAGGTGCGAAACCGAAGTAACGCGAGGCGGGCAAAAAGTTGTACGCTCTCGAGACCGAGCACTCCGGATTTTCTGACACCGGGGAAGATTTTATACCTCGGGCATACCTCGTTTCAAAGCCCAGGGGAAACCCAGAGAAAGCGAAACGCGCCGAAGGTAGGTAGTATGTATAGGCTGGTCGGTCTAGGGTTCCGAATGTAAACGAAATCTGATAAACCGTGAAATCGTTCGTTCTCACGGGGTTTCTTCGTGGCTCCGCGTACCGTGCAGTATCTGACTAAATTAATTCGCTCCTCCTTACTAATCGGTACCCTCCTCTCACACCTGGGCCTCGCTGCATACACGCAGAAGGTGAACGCTATCGTGTCGTAGATCGTGGCAAAGGGGTTGCCAAAGAACAGGAACGTTTCTGGGCTCACGGGCACCGCAGAAAGTTAAAGGGGTAGCGGAAAGGGTTTGCGTTTCGACAAAAGCGAGCAAACAGCACGAGGATTGCTTGGTTGCTGGAGGATCGCCATCCGACACCCAAGTTTCGCCGTAAAGCGATTAACGGCGTGAGTGGCGTTATCGGAAGAGAAGCGGCAACGATACAATGGCGCATCCGGCGTCATTTGCTAACGCTGTCAGTCGAACGATAACGGTGTGTCCGACTCTACGCATTGTCGCGCGATACTTTCGTCCTCGTTGGCATAATCGTATTCTCATTTGGCGTACCTACACCCCTGCCCTGATATTTATTAAACATACACACAGCCACGGCGGGGTATTATGCGATACGGGGCTTATCACTCGAAATGAGTTACTTTGTAATCTCGGAGCAGCGTGTTAGATGTTGCGTGGCGAGAAACAAAACCCGAGACACTCTTCCTGCGACCAGATCGCTATGTTTCTCTTAACTTGGACCCGGTTGAGTTCTCCTTCCATCGAAGATCGATTGGACAGAGATATATCTTCGAGGATGTGGCTCCATTTATCGTTTCCACTTCCAACGAAATTTACCCCGTGAAACAATTTCGACCGAGATGCGCAGCTATAACTATTCTCGACCACGTGGACCGTTCTTTCAAAGTCACAGAACACCTAAGGAAAACAACAATTCTTTCGACCCGACACGAATTTGGCGGAAAATATTCGCGATTCGCTAAGGGTTAAACGGTCTGGCGGCTCCGAAACACGGACGGGGAAATCGCTGGAACAGGAAAGTCACGGGACACCGAATTCGTAATGGTTCGTTTACATGCGGCCCCGCGGAATTTATTGCGCCGCGCGTTAGCGATCGTACACACAGAGAGATCTCCGCTGGTCGCGGAACCAATGATTTATACCGTGAGAAAGATTAGGCATTCTCGGTTGAACCCTTCTTTCCCGTTCACCACTACCGTTACACGCGCGAGGAAAACGTGTACGCGAGCACTGCCTGGTCCGCGGATAAAATAGTAACGACTCCCGTAACAACAATTTCAATAAATTATCCGGCTGCGCGAATGATCAGAGATCGCCGCGTGTCTCGCCTTTCCTCGAGTACCTCGTACAACCGATTTCAACCGGGGACTTTGCATTCCCTTTGGTGAATCTGCATCGACGACGCGTCGTCTTGGTGGACGAGAATGTAAGGAACCACATACGTGCATACACGTTTCTTCCAATAAAGCTAAAAAAAATTCTACCACCGCATTGACTTCGTAATGGCGTTCAGATTGTTTTATTTTAGAACAGCTTTGATAGAATGGGGTGGAATCGTTGTTTTTTTGGGGAGATAAAATTGCGTTTGTCCGTGAATGAAATATGGTTTCGGGCATTGACGAACTCCTAAGGGAAGGGATCCGTGTTTTCGTATGTGGGCATCGTTAAGTTGTCAAGACACCATCCTTCACGGATAAACTTCGTAAATCGAGCTAATCTGCGTCGAGCGAGTTACATTCTGCAGATTAAATATATAAAATCATGAACAGTGTATGTGTGTGTTCGTTCTGTACAAGTCTTTCGAAATCAAAGTCCCCTCGGCGAGTTTATTAATTACTGTTAAACAAGCATGTACAAAAATAACATTAGATGTCTTTTAATTAGAACAAGATAAAAAACACAGGGGACATTAACCTCGATTTTATAGCTGACATAGGCAATGGGTAATGCGAAAGGTTCTCCTCTCGACCGTCTTATCTACCGTTTCTAGGTACCAGTATCGACGGAACGGAATCGAAGCGGAAGAAAAAGGCAAGCAGGTCCCGCAAGGCTAATCGCGTACGATAAAGAGCGGCCGATTTATCGACGGCGACAATTAGATCGCTATGTTGAAATGTAATCGGAGTGCCGGAAGTCTTGGGGTCACGGTGGCCGTCAATGAGCCACAATGTTCTTGTCACAACCCATCCGGCTGTGACGCGTTGCACACATGTAACTTCGTTCTCGAGGTGCGAATAAAACGGAGCATGCACGCCTCCCCTTTCAAGTAAAGAATTCGCAACTTGAATGAATTCGAAGAAAAGAAACAGCTTGAGCGAATAAAAACCTTAGTGAAAGAGCGAGCCACAGCTAGGGGGTAGCAAGAAGCACCATAGGAAGAAGAATCGGAGTAAAAAAGTGCGAAACTGAGAAAACTCGACGGGAAGAGGGAGACGAAAAAAAAATGGGTCGTAAACGCGCGAGCGTGCGCGAGTGAATGAACAGGAGCGAAAGGGGTGGCGATGGGGGGGCAGAAACGCGAGGAAGGAATGGAGGAAACAACGATCGGAAGGAGCACGGAACAAGGGTAGAAAGCGTGGAAAAGAAAAAGACGCGAGAAGCGAGAACGGACACGGAACGCGAGCGTGCGAGTGAATGAATGCAACGGCGAAACGAAGGTGGATGAAACAGAGAAAGGGGGAGAAAGAGCGGGAAAGGAAGAGAAAGAGGTCGCGAGCGTGCAAGAGAGCGAGGGCGGAGAGGATCTGAGTCAGCTCGATTGGATCGAGTAGCGCCGAGTCAGCGAGCGAAACAGTGCTAACTGCCGGACGCAATCTACTACCGGAGATCGTATCTATATAGCAACGTATCGTGCCGTGGCGCATCGCGTTGCCAACTTGCAATAATATGGCCATTCATAATTTTTACGCAGCCAGCGTCATTCAGTGGCAGCCCCGGGTTACGCTGCTGGCCGGCGCGAGCGCATGCCGCCTGACCGGGATGTGAACGGGCCCGAATTTTCAGGCCCCCTGCTGACACTTCGCCGAGCGACCATGGTGCGTGATTACGCAGGCCACGCAATTCTGCGAATTCCTCGACGCTTTGACTGGCGCGTATCAGCGTGATTCGTCGCGAGGGGCGGTCACGAAAGGTAATTTCGTGGCGAACTTGCGCTCTCGAGCGGCAAGTCGGATCGGTTTCTTTTTAATGATTTGTACGTGGACAACTACTGGTTGCAGGGTCTTCGGTAGACAGTAGGTTTTATTCAGGCTTTTATCTGCAGAGAATAGACGAAATATGTATTCGGGTGAAAGAGTGTCGATTATGGGGGATTTTCATGGCAATGGAATGGGGTCCGAACATATGTCCAGCTTGGCGCTATAAAAATAGAAAAATGGAAGGTCTTGAATTAATAGCGCATAGGCTGACTCACATTTATCTATTTGCATAGATTGTGGGGGGGTTTCTATTTATATTTACACAGTATTGTATATAAAAATTCTCCCCCTAGAATTATTTAACGTATCGCGTGTAATGCACACCGTTCACGGAAGAAACGGAGCGACCGTTCAACGAACGAATAACGGAGCCTAGTTTATAAACAGAATAAGTATTTCGGTTATAAAAGTTTAGTTTACTGATCAGGCTTACTTAGTAACGATTTAGAGAACCTGAAACTTTATTTCACGACAATTCGTTCCCGCCAGTCTTTCGACACGTCCACAGTGTATTGCGTTTCAGAAATATATTTCGAAAATAAGCGACGGGTCACGAAGTGCAGGGCAACGAAAGGGAGGGAACCATCGGTTCTTCAATTAAATTGAGCGACGCAGATCAGGAATACGAATTCTCCGTGGTCTAAATTTAATGTAGGCCCGTCGTCGACGCCGCAGTACGCGAGCCTTCGTTCCTCGTGGGTGCACCGCTCTGAACTTTTCCGGCCAAAATTAAAGCACGTCGCCACAACAAGGACATTCTAATTGCTCAAAGCAAACAGCACGTTGCATTTGCTTGGAAACGAAGAAGAAACACGTTCGAATTCGTGATTTCTGTTCAAGCAGTGCCGAGCACGATACAGCTTGAATCTAAGACGGCGATGTAAGGAGAAGCAGGAGCGAAGAAGCTTCTACCGCGATGAAGAAATAAAAGTTGGTCGGTACTGACGTGATTTCCCCGAGTCGAGGCTCGCCGATTGGAAATTAAGACGGTGTAGGTACGGCGAAAGCCGATGTCGAACACACCTGAACGCGCTTTACGGTTATTAATGATAAGTTTACATGGTTTGCGTGTCGTACGTATTTATCGCTCGCAGTTTCTTCGTCGAGCGCAACGACTCGTTACATCATCGACGTGGCGCAAATGCCAGGCGGCACCATACTGGTATCGACCCAATGAGAGAATTGAACGGCAATTAATAGCTCATTGTTTACCAGACGAGCACAAACCACGAAGGAAAGAAAAAGGGAGGAATAGAGATGAAAACGTATGCGGCCGGCGACGAAAGTGGGCTTCACCAACGATGGAGCAAAGTATGTATGCTGCTTATCGCTAGTTTTTAGCCGGAGTATGACATAATTATGATAAGAAGTGTCGCGCACGCTCATCGGGAAAGTGGAGTTCGATAATCCAAAGGCCGCCTCTTTATTGCTCAGAAATTGAATCCCGAGATTACGATACCAACTTCTATACGGTATAATAAATGATGCACGGTTGTTCGACGGGATGATTAACGTGTAAAGTTGACGGACAACGGGAATTCGAAAGAAAAGTGTGTCAATGATAAAAACAACACCGTGACTAAAGTGCTTGCTTGTTTGTTTAACTCTGTTATAAGTGGAGTAATACTCGTAGATAATAGACCATTAATTTTTATCGGCACTTAAACAATGTGATACGCAAACGATTCTGCTCTGTACGCTTCGTGGCTTGTCCAAGGAAGACATTATACCGATCGCTAGCTTCAATAGTCGATAGCGTTAAGAATTACTGTCTTTAACGCGTTTCTTTCAGTCTAATATACTAAGCGTTTAGTTAAAAGACGTTTAGTGTACCTACTTGCTCGACGGTTATTACCATTAAATGTTTATAAATAAAATAGCGAACGACATAATTTGTCCCCAATTAACGTGCACGCAAATATTTCGAAACTTTCCAACAAATGTAGCAATCATGAACTGCACAATAATTTCCAAGAAATTCCGATCGAGAAGTATTTTCGAATTTTCATAAGTGTTACCAAAATCGGAGCACAAGAATACCTGTTACAAGAAGAATCGAACGGAGCGTTCGAGTCTCCATTCGGAGGACGCATCGCAGGCAGACAATGATTAGTATATGTACATATGTATGTATATCGGGGCAAAAAGCTCGCCGGTGGTAAGACGAGATAATTATTCTAGCGGGGTGGAAGCTCTTCGATCATTTCGGAACGCTGCTTTAGGCGTGGCAACACATGTTCTCAGCTCGGCGCTATGCACAGCGCATAGGTATGCAGCGTACACCTATATGCAACATGTCAGGACACGTGGTACCGAATCTCTCAGGCTTGCCAGCGGCTATCCATTTTCGCTACGAGCAAGATCCCACGCTACAAATTATCCGTTGCGGTTGGAACACGGAAATGAATCGGTGCAACGACTAGCTGTATTTTAAATTGATCTGAATTTTCATGAACGAATCAAAATCACTGTCACTCTATCTAATCGTGAAGAAAAATGAACAACTGTGGCACGTGTGCATGTGAAAAATCTGCACCCTTTGCAGGAATCAAATTTGTATAGCAGCGTCGTCTCGAAATCTTACATTTTATTCGTGTCGTATGTACTTTGCAATCTTCAGGCTCATAAAGATGCTATAACGATTACCGATCTTTGAACGTACATTTTTCGAAAGCTTATCGATGTCTTCGATCGGAGCAGACAATTTAGATAGGGCAGATTAACGCTAATTGAATACATTAAATTGCACTCGTGGCAAACCAAATTACGCGAGCCGTATTAATGCATGAAATTTCAGCAGGGAAATTTAATCTCGCTGGTTTAAAATGTTCGAGCCGCCTGTTCGTCCCTCTTCCAAGTTTACGTGCAACGAAATCGTTATAACGATGCAAAGATTCAAATGCTACTTCATAAAGTATTTCGAACACGAGTAGCACGAGGATTATTACATATACCCAGGCAATTTTAGCGTACACGATAAACACATTAAAGAGCATCGGGGAAATCCCGGCGAGCGAAGAAGTTGAAAACGTATCGCGTGCAATTTCGTTAATAGCCTCTTCCAACGAAATCAAACAACGATCGTAACTCGGGGGGAACGAAGAAAGCAGCTTCCTCGACAGCTCGTAAAAGCGCATCCGCGAAGGCAGCAACGATATCCGTTGTCGCGGTGAACAGTCCTGCCGCATAAACGATTCATTTGCCGGCTAGCCCGGACATGTGGAAAGTCGCACACGAGAAGGAGCAGATGGACGCAAATAGGTGAAGCATCTGACCACTGAACGCAATTGACTTTCACACGGCCAGAATTAAAAGGCTAACACTACTGCAACGACCATAGAGCTCTCTCGATGAGATACCGTGTTCTCCGAGTTTCTTTCGACGTTCAACGTCCAACGGTGAAATACGCGCAGACTTGTCGCAAATATCTCAACATCACATTTCGTTTTTCCAACAGTTCCCGGCCATTATGCATGCTGCGAGTGTTTATTTTGCTTTTCACTTCGATGATCGTATAGATTTTACACGCACAATTGGATATTGCAGTTCGATTCAATGCTACCCCATATTAATAGTGCCGCGGATAAAGAACGAAGGAGCTGGAAGTGCGATTGAATATTGCAGCGCGCAAGAGCAAATAGATTCTATAGATTACTGTGAGACAATTAGAAAACTTGGTGGAAGTTGCTGTACAACTTTTATGATAAAATGATTAGATATGTGTGACGATGTAGATAACGAACACAAATCCATATGTTCACCGTTGTATTTTTCAAGGTGACAAGGTATACAAATTTAAAACGCAACATTTTACTCCGATTAATGTCATTACACATTTTACTCCGATAAATCCTCCTATAAATCTAATTCTGTAATCTTGTATTCGGTTTATGTATTGCTGTTTGTTTGCAGTGCAACAAACCTGTTCCAACTATACCCGCCGATTCGACTACAAATCAGTAAAAAGAATACTCGCCGTGTCTTTAAAAACAACTCTCAAGGGTGTAACGAAGTTTACAAACCAGACCATTCGGTTCAGTCACGGTGCGCTGTTTGATGTCATCGAAAGACATCGATTCGACGATACATCCATCACCGTAATAATTGTGTCACTCGATGTTGCATAGCAAAGTTGTCCACATGAACGACAGATTTCAGTGGGCAATAGTTAATTAAGCACGAATGTGCGAGGACTCACCTGTAGATTTGGCGATCCTCGAAAAGAGAACTGTGACATGATGTGTCGGCCACTTAGGGCCGTGATGGTCGAGCACCGCTACGCGATCATCCTTTCAGACCGTGGCATCTATTGCAGTCTCACAAAGTCACTCGGACGAATAACAAATCACACGCGTTTCTTCCTTCCCTGTATTCCTTTTCTCTTTAATTCTATGTTTTTCACCACGCAACACGTTGATATAAAGTCGTAGGAAAATATCGTTAGTCGGGAAACGAGCAAGTCACCACCGTAGTAAAGTAGCGAGAAGCCGGGCAAAATATTGAACTTCAAGTGTGCGAACTCGCACGCGTTTTATTGCACTGTCTGCTACCCGACTGTACTCGATCCTGAGGAAGGTGGTCTCCAGTTATTGTACACACTCGCACTGTCACAGACGTAAGCACAAAGAGATGCAGGGACCAGTTTTCCGATCATCGACCACAACGCAGCCTTACAGATGTAACACTGCCGGCTTCGAGGACTTGTTCACCGACTAACACAAACCAATGACAACTGTAAGTCAAGGAGAACAGTTCACACTAGTCACTGAGTGGAAGGGATGTCGAACGCGATGATCGTTTTGTGCGTGCAGGCGTTTCGAGACGACGCGACGTGGCACGGGCCAAAACTGGTAAACCATAAAACTAATTACAACGATGCAAACACGCGAAGTAACGCGCGTATTATACAAGCCGGGGGATGGTCCGTGTGACTAACTCACGCCGTTGATCCGATCGACGCGCCAGCTATGATCGGTCGCGACTATCCTCCGAATCGTCGTTTCTTTTCGACGGAATCCAGTCCTTCGGCTGAGCGGTTAGGAAGGCGGAGGAACGTAAGTGTGAGCGCGACGAAGAATGCACGATGCAAAGAGTAAGCAAAGGCGAGAGAGGGGAACGGAGAAAGCAAGACGGAATAGAGGGAGGAGCGAGCGAGAGGAAGAGCTAGAGGGACGGACAAGAGGCGAAACGGGAGATAGAGAGGGAGAGAGTGGTAGGTCGAGAACTCGTGCGATGATGACGAAGAGACGTTGGTGAAAAAGGAAAAGCGAGGATCGACTTGTTCGCGCACACTAGTCGTCGTTTTTTCCTTCCCCGCTCGTAGTATCCTTCGGCACACGGCGGATTGCTTCGCACCCCGTGCAATCGCGCAACGATGAAACTCGTATTTGTCTTCTTTTTATGAATCGAACCGATCACGATTGTCTCGATTCATGAATCGCACCACAAATAGTGTGCACACACTCTAAACAAGTAACTACGAACTGGAGCGATTCACACGTGTATAAATCCTGAGTACTTCTGTCTTCGTCGTCTGCCTGACCCGCGTGCGTGTGCGTCCACATGTACGCATATGTCCTCACTCGTGTTTGGAGGTGGTACAAAGAGGGCGCGTGTCCATGCGTCGACTCTTACCCCTATGATAGCTAACTCGGCGGAGACTTCTTTTGCACGCGCCAAGGGGTTGCTGTTCGATCGATTTCAATTATCCGTCGAAGAAGATCCACACGCGCACTTCTCATAAAAATCGTCACTGACATCCGATTTTAAGTTGCGATCACCGAAAATGAAAATAAAAGGCGACGAATCCGGTGGTAGTTTGCAAGTAGCGCGTTCGACGAAGGACCGAACAACGCAATCCAAATCCGTAAGTTCTGGTATCCTCGTTCCGCGAGATGACGGTTGATCGCGGTGTAGGAGGAGGCGGCGGTACAGTGACGGTGGCGCTGGCGATAACGATGGTAGTGTGCCGATGGTGGTGGTGGTAGTGACGAGAAACGGTCGGCTCGACAGTGGTGGTGGCAGAGTCGTCGCCGTAGTTCTTTTCCTTCCATGGAAAGGGGGACGATTTTTGCGAGATGGTTTGCCCTCGGCGGGGCGGGTGGGAGGGTCCAGGCCGGCACGCCGCGTGGAGTGGTGGGGCAGTTGGTGCCACCTCTGCTGGCGGCTAATGATGCCACTACCGGCACCTCGTACCCACGCGAATTCGTATCGCACTCTACTAGTAGGCCGAGTGTTCCGTGTAGTTCTCTTCTCCCGAGTCAGGTCGGCATCTTCGTAGATCGGGCACAGAGCCGTACGCCAGCGGTTAGCGTCGGCAAACGCGACAATAAAATATGGTGAGTCGCCCGTGGGGCCAGCTAACGCGCTGCCTGACTACCCCCTCTAGCTTCGACAGTCGTTCAACCCGTCTCTTTCTCCCCTTTTCCTCTTTCTGTTTCTCCGTCTCTCTCTTTCCCGATGAGTTCCAATCTCTTCCTCTCCCTCCGTCGTATGCTCCTCGTCCCTCGTAACGCCCCACCGTTGCTACTTTCTTCCCTCTTCGTTCGGGTTTCGTTTTGTGGAGGGGATGGGTGCTCGAGCCAGAGGGGGCGCAACCGACCGAGATGCTGCCGCTGCCCCCGTGCTGGCTTTGGTGGGGTCAAGGGAGAGGTAGGTTGCGTTAGGTGGAGTGAGAAGAGGAGGCAGAAACTACACGACAATTTTAGTTCGATAGATCCCGAAGTTTAGCCTCGGCGGCGCTGCTTTACTTGCCACTGACTTCTTCCCGGTAGTTTGTTCGCTACCCTCTCTCCCGTTGCTGTTCGCTTCTCCACCTCTTTCTTGGACATGACCGCACACTCCGACGTCTCCCCCCTTCCAATCCAATATTCCCACTCTCTTTATTCTCTTCTCCTTCGCCTCGGTGATCGTCAACTACTTCGTACCCCCTCACGATATCTATGCCGCCACCTCCTGAGATCCTCCTCCTTGCTCCACACACAACTCCACACGACACTTGACTACACAGCCCCTCTCTCTTTCTACTCACTCGGATCTACCACTGGTACGGCGTCTCTCTTCCCCGACACTTATACAATGATGCGCACGATCCCCGCTTGATGAACGTATTACACGAGCACGTTTACGCGGCATAAACGCGTACCGGCAATTTAATGTGTCGATGACGCCTGGATGTCTCATTGCGCGCTTCTCCGACAATTGTCATCGGCTTTAGAAACTCACGATGCCAAACGATTGTCCTTTTGACTGCCGAGATTGAAATTCTTTTCACGTAGCCACGATCCAAGTTAAAAACTGATCCACGTCGAACGACAAGTTAGGCGGTCTATGAAGGTAGCCAAAACTGACGCTGCCCAATCGTTGTACGCGATTGCGGCAACGTGCCGACGATCACTAACAATATACAAGTTGACAACGACGAGCGACGGATACGATGACAACGACGACTTCGGCCGTGGCGTCGCGAAAGTGTGTTTTGCGCAGTTCTTTCAAGGGAACTCGCCTCCTCGCGCTTACTTGTCGCCCTCCTGGCGCGACGGCCGATCAAAGGGGCGGGTAGGGGCGGCTGTAGGTGGCGGATCGCGAGCACCGAGTTTGCGGGGGAGGACATTCGCTGGTACGCGGGTGGGGACTTTCGAAGGGGGCGATGGGATTCGCGGGATGGGTAAAAAGGTGCACTGACATTTTTCGCCGGCCGGCAGATCGCCGATATACACACCTACCTACGAGAGTACCTGCTAGCGAAGACATTTTTGCCATTTAGTAGTGAGACCCACACGATCCCGGTTGCTCCTCGCTTGAAGCGAGTGTGTGTAGTGTTGTACGGTGGGAGCAGGAGAAAGAGAGGGAGCGAACTGGATAAATCGTCCCCTTCCACACTTCTTTCGCCTCCCCACTAATACACCGCGGTGGGTGCGGAGCTCAGCTTTTTTCCCCTCCGTGGGCGCGGACTAACCTTGCCCCGCCTCTACCACCTTTCCCTACCCCCTCCACTGCACCGAAAGCTACTCGTACTACCACCAAACCCTGCTGCTGCCTTTCTCATCACGCCGCAGTGTGCGCGGCACGTTGAGCTACTACTTCGCGCTCTTGCTCGCCACGACGACGTCGACGGAGGAACGCGTTGCAGAACAGGGAAGCTTCAGAAGCTGAAGCGAGATAGAAACATACGGCGAGGCACACCGAGATGTGAAACATTAGTGTACCGTTTGTTAACACCGCGGTCTACACATAGCCGCGCGCAACTCTCTCACTCCTCTCTCCTCACCGCCACGGTACCCTTCAGCTGGTGACTTCAAGAGACCGCTTCTATGCGTATATGCTTTGCAAGCTCACGTGCAAGTGTATGAGTCAATATACGCGAGTGTCATTGCAGTGTGTGTTCGTCGTAGGTATGCTCCTGCTCGCGGGATTCCCTCTCTCTCCCTCTTTGTTTTACGCGACATCATCTCCCACCCCTTTCTCTTTCACTCTTGGGTTCTTTGACTCCACCTTAAACCCCCTTCTCTGATTACCCTCTATCCCTACATCGGTGACTTTCCGAGAATGCGACACCGAATTTGTCGACGGCACAGAACGTCGACGTTCCGCCACGACTACGCCCAAGTTAAGCCGCTGACCGATGTCGCACATCGATTTTGGGTTCCCCGTTTGTGCGTGTGTTACAAGGATCAAGCGTACGTCTTCGAAATCGAGAATTAAGGAGCCAACAGGGAGTAGTAATAGTGGCTTTGTATCGTGCTCCCTTCGCTGTATTCTATACCAGTTACCGATAAATCGAGCCATCGATGTAGCCAGTGAATAAACCGTGTCACGGAATTCTCGACAAAATCCATTTTTAAACTTGTGCTACCACTGCATCACGATTCCTTGCCGAACATAAATTATTCATCGAGTGAGCTTCGAATCATATTGAAAATCGTATCCTATGACAATTTTTATGTAGTCTCCCGCCTAACGTTTCCCTCTTTCTTTCGTGTGTGCGTCATTCGACGGGCAATATACCAACGGTAATGCGGCATCGATAATCATAGAGCGATTTGTAGGGCGTTGATGTACAAACGGCGGTATACCGGGGGTGTTTTATTATGACTGTGTGCGCTACATAGATGTCTCCGCGCTTTGAATTACTAATGCCATGGATCAACCAACACGTTTAGCCGTAGTGAGATGAGACAGTTAACTGTAGCGCGAGACAAGGCATTAACATGTTAATGCGTCCTACTCTATAGGCTATAGTCTAGTATACTGTACGTACATGCAATTCATGTTAAATGCATCGCCTATACGCATTGTTACACTTCAACTAATGGTTCGCACCTTGCCGCGAATTTCGATGCAAATGAAGGGAAGGACGCTACGGTTTAAGACTCTTCTATATGTATATTCGAGTTTCTACATATGTTATTAAATAATATAAGAAATAAATAAATAAATAGATGAAAAGTCGCTTCTCTGATGCGACGTATGTTACGATGGTATTTACATCAATCGTTCGTACTTGTTGAACGAATGCGATTTTTTCGCCGACTTATTAAACGGTTAGTGTGCAGCTAAAAATAAAAATAGAACACAGCATGCTAATCGAAGCTAATCTAAGTTAATCAAATCATGCTGCACGATTGCAACGGTACATCTGCACGCGGTTATCGTGTTCTTTATCGCCGGATTTCCCTAGAATACGAGAACGTAGATTAAGGCCGAGTAGAATAAAACGTCGCAATAAAAATTCACACGTAAAGCCTCTAAATTCCGATATACAATAAGTACTGTATGCAAGCGTTTCCCTTTTCTACATATGTATATCCAGCTATCACTTCGAGAACACGTAAAAACTGTCACGACAATCACCTATAATTACAGATCGCACGCGATACGCAAAGCGCACGTAACCCGCGGTGAAAGTTCATCCGTGGGGCGATCGGGCTTCTACTCATCGTCCATTGAACCCGTAATTACTCGCACGATACAATATGTTGCATGCACGTTTAAAATATTTATCTAATATCCAAAGACTGCAATTCATCTGGATTATGCTCGAGGCCTATCTGATTCAGCGACGCGCGTGCACCACGTACATAATTCGATTTGCTCGCGTTGCATCCGACCCCTTCGATAACACTGGGACTGTTCGTGCACCCGCGTTGCCCCGAGCGTTAAACGATGTCTCTGAAATCTAGCTATAAACGCGTGCCAATGATCGCAAATGATTGTCCCGAGCATCCGCTACTATTGCTGCGCCCGTTCCACGCAGGTGAGAGTACCGCCGTCAAATCGAGACGATACTATCGAACGAAACGCGTGCCTTTCTTGCATAAAATCGAAAGAAAACCGAGAGCAGAGTTTCGCGCGCATGATCAAACGGTCAAGAAGCTCGGAGTCGTACGACCAGTCCGAAGTGGTTGGGGACCAGTCACGGGCAAGGTCGACGAAAGCTGCTGCACAGGTGGCAGCACGACTCGACAAAGGACGGTTATAGACCCTCCTCGTTGGTACCGTACCATCCTTGCCAACGAGAAAGGTGGGGATTTGCTTGAGGTCGTTAGGTGGGGGATCTCCCTTTTCGCGCGACCACCCCTCCTGGTACGCGTCCCCGTCGCCCCAACGGGGTCGAAAGGGGTGGCACGTATACTTTCGACAATGTGTGCAGCAACGGTTGTCACCGTGTTGAATACTCGCACTTCGACAGGTTCCACGAGGGAGACGTTTCTAACGCTAAACCGTGGCGCAACGAGGAAAGAATCATGGATGGGTTCAGCGTGCACTCGCTAGAGTGCGCGCCCGTTGTACTTTTGAATTCTCTGTTGCACCTGTTCCACGAATGGTTCGAAGGTACCACTGTCTATGTCTATAACACTAAACAGTATAATGTCTGTAATTCATGAATTCCAGGAACACGGTTTGTTCATGTCATGTTTTACCATGCCTGCTTATAGCGATTATATCCTCCTTTTGGCACGCGGCCTCGTACACTTGTGCCTCTACTTTCCCAAGAATCGATTGAAAGCCTCTTCCGAGCCGGCACTGCAGCCAAACGTAATCGTTTCTAGTGCCACGATCAATGCGCGCTGTAATTGGTCATGCATGCGATATTCCAAGTATCCATCCGTCATTCGTGGAATATTTTTCAAACGACCTTTGGCTTCTAAGGAACATCCTGTATCCAGAAATTATGATTACCAAAAAAAGTGAGCAATTCCACTTCTGCGTTAGAATAACTTCATGCCGAGCCGTCAAACTCTTCTTATTTCGATGAAAGCCCAATGAAACTGTTTGTCCATCAGAACATCATAACCCGAAACCTTACAGAGGACCGCTCATAAATCAAAGACGCTAGGGTTAAAGGCGGCGAAGGCATGAAAAGCCTTGGAAGCATAGCGAAGTGTACTACTTATCGAGTGAAGTGGATAGGAGGCACGGTATAAACTTGAGTGATTAATCTTCCCGGATTGATAACGCTCCCCTTCAGTCGTACCCTTGTGCTTCCATAAATTATGTTAGAAGGAGGCCCGGGATAATTAATACCGCCGCCAGTACATAAGCACGCCGTTGTTACTCGCAGTTGACATAAGGTGATCTGCGACGGTGTTTCCACCCTGCGATTGTCCATAAACGGATCACCATCAAATCCAAAATTTTGTTGGGGTTCAAATGAATTGCGCAATTTTGTGCGATGATGCGGGATATCCACGAGTCACCGCTGCTACTTATTGCCGTTGAATTCAATCAGATATGCGTGTTAACGTTATTAATGAGATAGCGATTACCGTGCCTCTGATTGCGCGTGATCGTAGACAGGGATGCACGGATAATTTTTGATATTAAAATTAAAAATTAAAGAAATAATGGGAATGTGACATTTTTATCGCAAGTGTCAACGCGAAAGGGTTGAAAATATTTGATTGATATTATGCGACTCGAAAGCTTTGGAGTCCGCCCCTGTCCCGCAACATTTGTTTCAAGCGAAAGAACCAAAATGGGGACACTTTTCGTCATCCATTTGCAGAACGCGTTCAGGCAACACTTTAAGCAACATAAGTACAAATACGTGGTACCTGATAAGGGTCGGCCAGGATGAGTGGCATGTCTCATGATCGTCAAACCCATCGCACGATCACACTCGCGTTATCAATGACGGGCAGAGTGCACGGCCATGTTTCTACGTAGATCAAACAACGAATCGACCGATACGCGATATCTTCAAAGGATTTCGGCCGACCCTTTGTCAGCCTACCGCTGATAAATCTGAAATCTGGTCCGAGCAAATATGTCCGCCAACGGAGATTCACAAGTCGGCCGCGTGTAACGCAGATGGCAACTTCACAATTGCGAGTTGTTAGACTTTCACATTTATCTGTTCCGAAAGTTAACACATAGACAGATGTAAAAACAAATTGCGTACTATTTGCATTGAACCTGGCATCGATGTTTCAATTGCAATTGCTTCGCCCTCCCTGCGTAAAGTATTTATCGCGCGTACAACGGTAAGAGTTCTTGCGACGACCTGTCGTGATTTCCGCACGAGTGGAATTTTCCAGACGAAACCGTCTGAAGGGAAATGAGTCGCGAAATTCTCGCCGAGTGGCATTTCTCGCAGATTCGAAGCGAATTCGGAGCAGACTAGTGGCCAGAAACGCTTCGATGTATCCGATGGTCGTGGACACACATCCTCGTTCGACCATCGCGATGTCCATTCATCGGGAAAGGTAGTCTCGTATCTCATCGAGCGGCAACATGAAAGGTTGTCCACTGTAGAAAAGCCCCGGCGGATTCGTCAGTGTTCCGCCCCAATCCCATACATCGCCGCGAGCTGAGTGGTCCATAAACAGCGTGATCGTTGCCATCCGTACGCAGGACGCGTGTGTAATCGTGAGGAGAATCTGGCGGTGGAAGAAAAAGATAGAGAATGTACGGCTAGACTAGCGGCACGGTTACTCTATAAAGGAGAGGAGAAGAACGGTGCCGGCGTTCATTAATTAAACGAAGCGTGAGATTCCCAACCCTTTCCAAGAGCGGTCGCTCCTTTACCCCACCTCTCCTTTGTTCCAAAGCAGCCAACCCCAGTAGACGACCCGAAGGAGCCGCTCACGGTCGATCATACTCCAGAAAGTCGATCGACCGAATTCGTAAATCCGTCCTGGAACTCCACTTTTTCCTTCTACCGTTAAACTGCCTGGTCGGATCGGATGAATGGAACAAAGGGTCGACGGACCAAGCGCTTACGAGCTTCTCGATACGCATCTCTTTGTGGGTAATTTTTGTAGGCGTCTATCGGTGATATAAATAAATGAACACCCCGATCGACGTTCCAAACGGCAGAACGTCTTCTAAACAGTATATACATATTTAACTCTACTCTCCAAAAGATTTCAAACGTTCCCACTTCGTCCGAGCATGAGATTCGCAACGATGAGGCACAAGTGTCGCTCGTGTTCGTCTGAGCAGATTCACCAGCCGCGTGGGCACGCCGCGCCGACGATTCATCATTTATCTGGGACAGTCTTGACTTTCTTCCGAATTTGTTCGATCCATCCAGCTGATCGATCGTAATTTAGACGGCGAATGACAAGTTCGTAACCGTGGCACGAATCTATCGAGAGTACATATCTCGTCTAAATTACCACCGCGTGTCACTTCGACAGCGGCGCACGGGGGTGGCTTCCCCGAGCTCGTTTCTGGATTATCGCTCGACAACCGGGGAACGTCTTTCCGTTATCGGTGAGCGTTCAATTATCTCGAGGCACGGAGGTTTCTGAAAAATTTCCTGTTGACTCCGCGACGATAAGGCGCATGATCGATGCACAGGTAGCTCGCCGGAGAGGCAACGCGGCTACGAAATTATCGGCCGAACGACGACGCCCTTCCGCGGTACGAAAGATGGGTAACTCTCGAGTGGGTATATAATCGACACGGATCGTCGGCAACCGACGAAACGAGCTTCGAAATTCGGTATCTGTTCGAGTTAATGGCGTGCATATTTGTCGCGATTGAAATCGACAGAGCGTGGAAGGCTAGAGCAGGCATGGGAGGACGAAATGATGGCCGAGCTAATCGAAGGCCACTCAAATCTCGATAATCGCGTTTCGAGCACGGTGCATCCCCTTATCTGGGGATATATTGACGATACGCGGAGCCGCGATCAGACCGTTTCCGTTTTTGTTCCTCGTTTCTCCCCGCTGCTAAGCGAATCAAACCGCTCGCTCGTTCGCCGCGGTATTCCCAGTTACGTCGTTAATGACGGCACTTTGCTTTAACAATGCAACGTCCCGGAGCCGATAACGACGGCCGAACCCGATACCATTTTCGCCGGGACACGGCGTTCTCGGGATACGGCTGCTTCGTTTTTATTTTACTCGGCGACCACGTGTGCGTGTTTTCACGTATGTACAATTGAACACGAGTACGCACCTGTGTTCATGGAAAGTACGATAACACGTTGGCTTATCGGCAGAGAGACTTCCACGGGATATCGTACAGATGGACCGTAATTATTCCGTGGCGCGACTTTCCATGGGGTAAAAAGCTACCGGCAAGTGTTCGAATATTGCGGAGAGATCGATGAGAAATATATCGCGGTGATATAAAAAAAATTGATACAGGATATTTTATCTTGTATGTAAAATGTGTAATGTAAGCAGAAAGGAACGAGGGTTTATATATGTATGTCCCTGCATGTATATACTTAGTACGTCTAGGGTAATCAAGTGTTCGAGAAAAACCGATAACAGCGGTTTCCATATTAATTATGCATTCGCTAATTATTAAAGGCAGACCTTTATCTAGAAACGACCGTGTCATCGGGTACAGGAATTAGCCGGACTATTCCAATCGCAAATTAAGTCAGCATCGGTGCAGGCGTTTTTCCTTTCATATCTTCATTCGATCTCTTTAATTTCTCGTCCCTTATCAGTTAATATTCACCAGGATCAAGTTCGCAGTAACCGTTTCGATTCAGTCACGTAATTTTTTACCAGCAATCGACTAATTGATTCCATTCGACTTCCGCGAATCGCTGCAATTAGTTGTTCAATTCATAATCGTTATAGTCGAACGGTGATTGATAACGCTGTCTCCTACAAGAAATTTAGTCCGCATACAATTAGTTTCGCGGGAAGCATTTTTTTATGTGCGACAGCAATAAAGCGTACAACAAATTTTCAGACGCAGCTCTTATTAAGGCAAGTAATTCTCTTCCACATATATTGAGCCACGGTGGATGTTGATTAATATCGTGCAAAGCGTTTTACGGAATTAAGCATACGCAGAAACCTATTCTCAATAACCTGTGCTTCGCCGTCCTATCTCGAGGATCTTCTCAAATAATAATCAAAGCAATTAAATGGCTACACCGTGCTGCGTGACGATGCATCAGGATTCGATGACGAGAGACAGGTGCTCTACCGTTCCCGTTCCACTCGCCATTAAACGATAATTAAAGATAATTGCGTGAGTTTGCATCCGCCCGATAACAAAGTAATACTCGCATCCTGTTTTAAGCTCCACCCGTGGATATTTCCGCGCATGGGTAAACGCCAATCATCGTTCCTCTTCGACCTGGAAAACCAAGATACATATTTCCCCTTCTGTTCCCTCGAGCTTCGTTACCGTGAAACTGCAGCGTAGTATATCGCCGAAATATCAGTCCCAATTGGGTGGCGCCAATTTCATTCGCACGAATTCCCCTTTCCCACGATTGCAGCGAACAGAAAGAGATCCTTGTCGTGCAACGGGCTCAAGAGTTTATCGACTGTCCCGAAAAGATTGTCCGTATCCTATCCCGGATGGATCCACCCTCGATCCGATCCAATAGAGCGGTTCCAAGAGGTCGACGATTCTCACGGCAGCCTACCATAAATTGCAAATAACGTTAAACGTCCCGCAGCATCCTGGCTGCCAGACTTATACAGGGTGAGGCATTTATAAAACTGGCCACCCGAATAACTCGGTTGCTATTGGCGATAGAAAGAAATGTGTGGGACGAAAGTTGCTCGGTTTCGAGAGTGGCATAATCTCGCGTTAATAGTTTTTCTTAGCTGGACGCATAGAGGACGATTAGAAAGACGATGGGGCTAGCAGAGTAGTGCAGCATGGTCGCGTTGGTGCACGCTCTAGAAGAGAGTTCTCGATACGGGTATTCTCGCAACCCCACAAGCGGCACCAGTCTTTACCACTCCCAGTCGCGGAGGCATGGTTTCCTCAGGTGAGTTTTTCTCACCTGGTGCACCGAGGGGTCCGTCGTCCAACCAGGTCACACCGGCGGTCGGGCCCACGGGCCAATCCCGCTGATGATCGCTGGACCAGAGCCACAGCCTCCTTTCGTTTTTCCCTCTCCGTTTCACAGACACGAGGCTCATTCGACCGTCTCCGTTTCACCTTCTGGATCTCTCAGTCCACACTCACGGCTCTCATTAGTGCCTCCTACCTTCCTGGAGCCGACGGGACGTCGTATCCTGGTCCTTACATCAGCGACGCGTAGGAAAAGGGCGACCGTGGCCCTCCAGCCTCTTCGCCGTAGAGTAACGCCCCTTTCTGATACCTGGTCATGTTTCATTATTTTCCCCTGGAATCATTAAGGCAGCCGAGTCATCTGCCTCCAAAGAGGCGCGGACTGGTCTCCCATCAGCCCTCCTCCGTGCCATTGACGAGATTAAACGCACACCAACTCATCACATGCATCGACGACCGCTGTCCTTTTCCTTCCACCCTTTTTTTTTAGATTCAACGACTACTACCCCCTCCATAATTCTTCGCCGTGTCTCTCTCTGTCTGAGACTATCCGTTTGTCCTTGTCCGTCCTTCCTTATGAACCTTACCTCCGTCTCCCTTCAGCTTCCTCTCTTTGTCCGTTCGACCAGAGATTCTCGCTTCATTCATCTCTCCTCTCCACCTTTGCGGTCCTTCCTCCACCACCTCGGCGACTTTTTAATTCCACACTGTGCAGTGCGGTGCTGCCATCTGCTACTTGCGGGAACTAAGCGTTTTTATTCGGTGCAAACACTTGCTGTGTACTCGGCGAATCCGTGATTGTTGTATTTGGCGACCTTCTCGCGGAAACGTCGCCGCGGATTTTCAATCGAGAGCGCGGCTGCTATATTTTTGTTCAGATTTAATACCGCGCGATAGCTGCGGGGGTTGTTCAAGCAGATGTTGAATTAAGGGCAAATTATTTCGCAGAAGAATTTAGGAACGTTTCTCAAACTGCTTCTTCGTCCTGCTGTACAGCTTTTTAATTTTATTCACACAGTTCTGCTGCGATGCGCGTTTAAGTAATGCCCGCGTGAAAACACTTTAATAGAAAAGTTCCGGGCGAAGTCGAAACGACGCAAGTGTTCAAAGGGAAGCCACCCCGCTACCTCTGCTGTAGCATCAGCTTAGACGCTTTTCGCGGCGCGGGCATGCACTTACCCGTTACAGAATCGTTAGAGGAACACGCGAGCGTATTAAGGGAGCCTCTTGCAGAAAACGATGTTCCATGTTCGAGCAAATGTCGACACGGGACGATTTGCATCCAGGGAATGGAGCACGCGCGACCAACGATACGTCATCGAATCGGGAACGCGATCACGCTACGGGCTGCCATTCCGCTGATAATAAACGCCAAAGCTGCCATTACCCGTGCGCCGATAAACGCCGCCTTTTCCACCGGCTTATCAGCAATAAATGACTACGAGTACACGAGTAGGGATCGCTGCGAGTGAGATTGGCCCGATACAAGTCCGCTAACGAACAACGTGAAAATCCCTTGATCGTGAGAAAAAAGATTTGTCGCCCTAATAAAATTACGTCCCGTTTAATTAACACGACGGAACTGTTTCTAGGATCGACTCGCCAGACGAGTGGCGCTCACGCTTTCGCATAGATCTCGACGCGGTGGTGGCAGAAACGTTTGGCGAATGGAAACGCACGTTTATCGTTCGTGCATCGAACACGAGTGAACCGCGAAACGATAATGGGTATAGGTGGATTCCTTCGAGAATAGGCTCGATACGGGTCCCCGGTCCGATTCGAGCGCAGATTGCCGTCACGAACTCGACAACCACTGTCGACAGAATGAAACGGTTACGTGCAGAAAAACACTGTACTAGGGCCGGTAATTATAGCTGTCGCTCGGAGGCGACGAAAGGTGCGAAGTATCGTCGGCTCGTTACCGTCTACCTGTCCGCGCGACGTTATTTTCACGGCTCTTAACGAACCGTGCCTATCGCTCGCAGGTCGCGACTCTCCTCCAACGACTTCCAGGTAGATACTCCGTGGGAAACGCTCCCCGTCAATTCCGAAGATATGCTCCAAAAGTGTCGCCCACTTATCTGTCGTTTATCTACGGAGCCCGACTCGAGTCGTGAGTTACCAAATTGATCAGACCCGTCCGGGGGGAAGCATTTTAAACGAGCCTCGGGCAAAACGAGGGCTCGTATTGACGTTTCAATCGCGTCAACCCGAACGCAGTTCATTGAGATTTATTCAATGGGTCGTGACTTGGGAATAACGTCCGTCGAGATCGTGTCCTCGCCGCGGCGCCACCGTGAATCGATCCCAGGGAACTTTGGTCACGACGTTCCACGAACCGCTGGCGCACCCTTCCAAGAGAACACCGATGGATGCTCGAGGGAAGATCAAAGGAGGACACCGCAGGTGCTCTAAATAGACGATAAACGAGATATTAAACGTTGACGCGTCTCTGCGCTAACCGAAGTCGAGGCAGTGGAGGGTTAATCGCGTATCTGCGATCGCGAATCGCACGCGAGAGTCCCCTGGAGATTTCCCCTGTCCTTCAGGATGTGTTTCGCCGGTCGTAGATCAGGATCAAGCGTGTGGTACGGGGGGATCGTGGTGCAAGGATCGCTCGCGTCCTGCTCGACGCGGTAATAATTATTCCGATGTAGATAGGGCCGCGTAACTCGAGCGTTAATGCTCGCCGACGGTGCAAGTCCCCGGGCCGAGTGCAACGCCGCGGCCAGGAGAGCGAAACGGGGAGACAGATCACGAGGCCCGATTGCCTCTCGGCTATAACCCGGCTCCTGAACGATATTCATGCCGGTCAACGGTAATAACGATAAATTGCCGGCCAGTAATGCTCGTACCGCCGAGCCGTGGAGGCTACGCTCCGCGATTTGCCCTGCGTCCACCGGTGAATCGCTTCACGGTTGTACGAGCCGGGTTGCCTGTTTTGGTAAATTGATTCAGAAGAAATATTAGTATTTCTCAGGACAGAGGAAGCGTTTGTGGATTTAGGGGTGGATCGAAGCTCGATGGTCGTACAGGACAGAATAAAGGGTGCACTCGGGATAGCATACTGTAATCGAACGGCGGCTGCTTGGTCATATTATTGATTCCAACTTCCGGGACAAAAGATTGGCAATCGCAGGCCAATCTTTAACTATCCACCGGCCTAGCTCCGGCAGATTCGACCGCGCGGTTACGTCGGTCGAAGAATAATTCGCAGCGCGGCACACGGCTGAAAACGGACTTAATCCCAGATAAAGTTTCCCCGTGTACACGTGAGAGGGGCCAGAAGGGGCGAGAGCGAAGTTGAGAGCTCGAACTCGCCCCGGTTCAGGCTGCTTCTCCCAGCTACTTCACCCTTGCCGAACACGACACGTGCACCACCCCCGATTTCTTCTTCTAGCGACTGCCTCGCGCCCCGTCCCCGCGCTCTCGCGAGCGACGTTATGTTTCCGTCGAAGCTGAGTTTCCGGTCGCGTATATTCACACAGCCGGCTTCACCGACTCTCTGCTCTTTTCCCCCGGGAAAGTTCGGCTAAGTTTTGCTGCGTTACGTCGACGTTCTATCCAACCCGCTCCTCGTCCACCCCGCGCCCCCGTTAGGTATATATCCAGTCACTCGCTGTCGAAACGTCCTGTACGTACAGTTTGTACAAGTATCCAAAGTTTCGTCGCGATGTGTGCCGTACATACACGGGACGTGTCGCCTTGTCGGGGCGCGAAGGGCTGCGTAAAAAGAGCCGTGAAAGGCTGTTAGTGAATTTCGAGCCCGTTGTACGGAGTTCGGCTCCTCGAGCAGACGACCCTTGAAGAAGTTTCGAGCACGCTTCTTCTGTTTAGACGATGTTAATGCGCCGTGGGCACGGGTTCTGGTTTTTCGAGCATTTTGGTACATTCGAGTTACGCTGGGTCGGATTGAAAGTAAGACTGCCAGGATTTTGAATTCAATTTCTAATCGAAGTCTCAGTTACTTTACATCTTATAAGAATCGGCGAACTGTTTAGTGGGTACATAGATAGGAAAGGTGTATTATCGAGCGAGGTTTCCTTGGGGAACAGCGCTCGACTCACCCCCAACAAAAATAAGACCAGGACCTCTGTTCGATGGTGACTTCTTTTACTCCTAGCTCCGACGAAATTTGAAGCAACGAGTCGACGAGGGACTTGTATTACCCTAGTAGCTGCAAACATTTCGAGTCTTCCCTCGCGACGTGTTGTCTTAATACCCGCGAAAGTTTTGCCGTAAAAGCGTGACAAGGCGGAGTCTCCTGTAACGAGACCTGGACTCTCTGTTGCGTAGTTTCCGAGGCACCGGGACGCGAGCCATTAGGAAACAAGTTTCGTGTTTTAATAAACGCGGGAACAGCGATTTCAGTCGCTTCGGATATTCCGTTTCATCGGCGAGCGAATTACAGCCTCGAACGAGCGATCGTTCGTGCCCCCTTGAATGCTAACGAGATCTCGCCGTGCTCGACGAATCGCGGGCCACTGAATACAATGGCGAAGTTCGCGGTCACGAGACTTCCGAACTGAGCCGAAGTCAATTAGAAATTCAGGAGCCTGCGTCGAAAGTCGACGGGGGGATTTGCGAGCGTGTCGAGAACCTTCCACTTGGCCATTCATATTGTCCTCCATTGTTGGCGAAATATTTTTGACTTCTCGGTAATATATTCAGGCATGCCCAGGATCTGCATCGTCAGCCACGATCGTGAGACGTACGCGTGGGCGTTTTCAGGTAACTGTGTTCGCGGTTCAGGTGATTTGGATGCACTCGGTGATTGTTCTCTCGGTGGCTGCCCGGCGTCAGGCTTGGAATTGAGTTGAATTGAACGGCAGAAACGGGATGCAAGTGAAATATCGTTGATCTGCTGAATTTATATAAATGAATCTTCCGGTAAGATTCCCAGTACGTACGCATATACGACTCGGGCAACCTTGATCCGCAAGAAAGCGCGGCTACTATCCCCCGAGTGAACCGGCCTCGAAATTATGAGCTGGAATGATCGCAACATATTCCACCTCCACCCTCGAGCAACGCGAGAAACGGAAAGATGCTTGTTCACCGGATTTCGAGCTTATCAGGCGGAGGGGAGCAAGGTGGCGTCGATCGATCGCAGAAAAATAAAGAGCGCGGCTCCGAGCGTTCGGGCCGGCCCCGTGGAACACGCTCGACACGAACCTGGCCGGGCCGAGTGTGCGCCAATTAATTCACCGGAGTTTATTTATTTATCGAACGGCACCGCGGTACCACGCCGCTTAATCACCGCGATCTGCTCGAGCCCCGGACGAAAAAGGCGGCCGGTTGAGCTTCGCCGGCGCAGATAAATCAGCTGCGATCCGCGAGCGATCCGCGAGGACCGCTCTCTCGGCACCGGTGGAAATGGCGCGATCGTTTCTAACGAGCTCGCGTGTTCGCGGTGGCGCGTTTTGTTTTCACGCCACGATACGGCCGAGTTCCAGGCCGATATGCAGATAGAAACGCGGCGGCGCGCACAGGTAGAGAGAAGGACGACGACGATACGCGCGGCTAGATGCCCGTAACGGGGTCCCGCAGGGAGAGTGGCTATCCTTTTTCCGACTCCTACGCGCACGCGGGGCTGTCCCTAATGTCTAATGAATGGCCCCCAATAAATTCATAAGCCGGCCAAAACATGGCCGCGAGATGCAGAACACGCCGTTGTGCCGTTCTTCTCCGCTGCATTAACCCGGGCCCGAAAGCGCGTTTTATATGCCCACGACCGGATACGCAAGTATACGATCCGACCGGGACAACTCTAAGTACCTTTGGCACTGGGTGGCTTGGCTCGTATGGGATGGTCGCCGATCGTTCGCGGTCTTGATCGAGAGGATGGTCGATCTTTTGGGAATTGAGCAGGTTGCATCTTTGAGAACCGGAACTGTGCGGTGGGTAAACGAAAGGTTGCAATTCTGTAGGCGTTTTGGGAATTGGTTGAGGTGCGGGTATTTAGTTGCTAGTTTTTGTTTTCGCTATTTGCTGTGCATTATCAATTAGTTTTATTTGGCGCACTCTTTGGAGGAACGGTAGAAAGTTACGTGCACGGAATGATTAATGAACACGTCGTGCAGAGTCGAGACCGTGGAAATTATACCGCGATATTATTTACAATTGAGTGAAAATATTGTTATTTACCTTCGTATACTGAGAAGGTTACGCGTGTAACTGACTTTATGAGCGAACCATTGTTCATTTCTGCGACTGCAGTCGATAAAGGTTCTTCGCTGTTTAGCAGTACACGGTGACTGCGAAGAATCGAGTGAAGGGGTTGAAGTAGAACCAGGATGGGAAAATCGCCGAGGAGCTGACGTGCATTAAATTAAGTCAGCTTTACGAGGTTAGCGTGGAAATGAATTCGCCACGCTATGAAAGCACTACCCATGCCTACCTCTATACGCGATAGCATAAAGTGTGCCGTATCACCGTGACGCGTGGATACGACCACCGGCCACGAAAGCGAGCGGAATCGCGCGTATCTACGCGCTTCCACTCGCCCACGACACGCGGTTTCCTTTGAGCTCGCAGTTCTCGCTTATCGCGTCTCTTAACATCGCTCTGATTGTGATTAGCCGTGTCTCGGTGCGTTGCTTAGAGTTTTGGAAAGTAATAATTTTTTGCCCTGGCGTACGATCACTTTCCAAAGTTCCCAGGGCAAATTCCAAGTTCTACAGTTCATCGTTTCATAAGCTCTGGAATTCTGGAAGTTCTTCGGTTTCCAAGTTTCTATACTTTGGAGTACTCAGATTCTTTGGAAGTATACATTTTATAAATCTTCATGGATCAGTTGGTTCGGAGCAAGCTATAAGCTAATCGCGGTGTACTTTTTTCTTTGGAAAATTATGCTCGAGCAATCTTCCGGCATGGATATAGGCAAACAAAGATTCCAGATAACATTTCCGAAACTTTCAGACGGCAAGTCGAGCGAGACCGTAGAAATTGTGCTCGGTCGAACTCGTTCGTTAAGTAAACGAAAGATACGCCCGCGGCGCGGCGCAGCGTATCGCGTGTCCAGTGAAATTTTTCGCCGAGGTCGTTTAACTTTTCCTTAATAACCTGGAAGCATGATGATTGCTCGTTGCGAATTAATTAGCCTTAGGAAAAATCGTTGTAGCTGTATTGCCGTTTCGTGCATGCATAGATGTAACGTAATTACGGCGATCGCGATCGAATCGCGGAACACGTTGACTTATGGCGGTCGTTTCGATAAAACCAAAAAAAAAAAGGAAAAGAAGCCAGGGAAAGAGAATTATACGATACCCGGTGAAACGGCAACGAATGGTGAGCTAACGTCAAAAATTAGCCGCGATATCGTGTAGCACTCTGACAGTTACACGCGTACACCGCTACGTCGTCATTGTTCCGTCAGCGTGTCGCAAGAACACGGAACGCAGATGCGGATAAATCAATTATTGCAGCAGTAAAACGAGATCGTGCCCGCGTATAGTCGATAGGAGCAACGGCGGCGAGTCTAAACAATTAGAACAACATCTCCGAACAATTGCGTACGATCTAACAACAACAGTCCGTCCCTAGAAAGATTCGATACAGAAGGGACCACGGTCCCCGCCTTAACTGCTGTCTCCCACGGATCCGTAAATATCGGGCCAGGCCGGTTAGCTGAATTCTATCGATCGTCGTTCAAGCGGCGGATCCCGATGGATCGCCGATCGAGCGAAACGATCCAACTCCGTCGACGACATTAAACACAGAGAACGTTCCGTCGTTCGTGGAACGAGTGCGATCGATCGAACATCGTTCTAGAATTCGACTAGCCCCGAAGCCTTCGAACCTCTAGATCACCGTCGATCTCCCGCTTCGAAAGGTAGACGATCGTCCCGGCAGTAATGAAAACAATGCGAGGCACGTGACGCTATGGCCATTCTTATCCGACGACTTTTCTCTCTCCGTCTCCGTCGCCCTCCCTTTGCTCAGCGGCCACGGTCGTTCTTTCTCCGTCTGCCGCGCGATACACAGCGAGGCGCACAGAGCGAGTTATAGCAGCACGGATCGAGGTAAATAATATATTAATATAAGATACGAGTGGCGGTGCAGTGGTTGGCAGGGCACCAGGAGGTAATGGATGCCCGGGCTCGCTGGAAGTGACGGCTCTCCGCTGGTTGCGTGGCCATTCGTGGTTAAATTCCTGGTTCCTCCGAGGAGACCCCCCGCGGTCTGTGGGCCCCGCTGTCACCACCCCCCGCCAAGGGCCCCCCTCGAAACTGCGCTCGCATGCCTCGGGCACCGCGTTCCTCCACCGCGTTCTGCGCCACGTTCCATCATCCGCAGCGAAACCCTATGTTTCTTCTCCCTTTCTCCTTCTCTCCAGCCGGACACGTTACCTCAACTTGCTTCCATTTGCTCGCCTCCCCTTTACCTTCCTTTTATATCTCTTTCGTTCGAACTTTCCTTGGTAATCTCTTAATCTCTTCGGTATTTCGGGTTTTCTCTACTCTGATCGAATCCTTCGCTGTATACAACCTCGCGGAGGTCTGCCCCGCCGTGGTCGATCGTGGTTCGACGGTAGTTTCGCGATAGTTTCACGATCATTCGACGACGCGGTTAATTAAACGTCTTTTATTGTTACTTAGAAGTCGTTAGTTTTTAGCATACAATTCGATCCTTTTGCCTATTTCGTTTCGCGGTACCCATAAGCATGACGTCCATAGCGGGGTTGGCGATAATAAAATTGGATGCGACAGAGACTCGCGAACCGGCTGCGACAGGTACATTAGGTAAATGGCAGGTGAGAGATTGCTGCGCGCATCTAACCTGTCGACCACTCGAATTCCATCTAACCGATGGAATCGGACCAGGCTTCTACAATGCTATTGTAATGAAAAAATGCTCCCAGCTCGACGCTGTGACGACGTTTTGCCAATTCGTTATCCGTTGGTAAGTTGAGGAGGACGAGAGATGATGGGTCGCTGCCGGGCCAAACTGTTCGTGGATGCAACGTCCCTTATCGGTGCACGAATTTTAAATGGAACGACGTTTCTGTGTTCCTCGTGACGATGATACGTTTTCATTAGGAGGAGGCCCGTCGATGCTCGGGGACGAGTTCGTGGCTGGTTCCGCGGAGTTGTCGATCCCGTTTGACACCGGGCTTTTTCCTGGGTGATAGAATGTTCGCTTGGAAACAGAGGTGATTCTGCATCTAAACAAGAAGGGTTGCATGGGATTATTAATGGATCAGGTAGTGTGCGGAAATTTCGCGTGTATTCCTATTTTGGTAATGCACCAACAAGCCATGGCGACAAGTGTTGTATGTGCTTCCCTTTCAATAGAATAACTTTGGGTGGTCATTACTATATTTCCCAAAAATATTTCTGCAAGTTAATAAAAAAACAACCACCGTACCAACATCTTCACTACTCTGCCGCGTATGCAAAGTAACCTCAAACTGCAAACCTATCCAAACACGCAGCCTCCGGGGATCAAGCTTCAGCGAAAGGTAAATTAGTATAGCGGCGATATAAGAGCGACGCCATGGACCGATTAGTCACGGCAATTTTCACGGTGGCTCCGTTCCAAATTGTCAAGAACGACACGAGTATCATGCGAAATCGTTTCGGGATGGCTCGCGAGCGTGACCAATCGAACGGGCGTCCACCGTTGACGGATACAGCCCTGGACAGCAGGTACACCTCTTGGTAGGGTCCGAAAATAGCCCCGATACTAACCATGCTAGGCTACAACGATCTCCAACCGACGATCTCCATCTTGGAAATAATTAGGGGGACCAAGATCGATGTCCTGGTCCCGAAAACCACTCGCAGATAGGATCGGGACCGAGTTTGAATGGAGCCCATTGATGCGTCCGCTCCTCTTCTTCTCGCTGCTATCAGCATCCATGGCCGGCCTAAATCTCCCCGACCCGCCGAGGGAACCGAGAGAGCGTTCCAAGAAATCGAGCGTCCTTTCCGGGACGAATTCTCGAGATAAAAAGGGTCTGAATGAATCAAGGCCAGCCGCACGAGGTCTATACGCCGACTTCTTCGCCGTTGTCGTCGACTCTTCGCCCTCTGTATCCTCTCTTCTCGGGAACGTCGATCGTTCCTCCTCTCATCGCTGTTCCTTCTTCTTCCTCCGTTCTTTCTTGGCTACGCGATACCCCTTGGACCACGGTCACCTTCGATGAATTGGCAGGCACGTCGCCATCTCACGAAGATGACATCGGACGATAGAAGGACGACCGGTTTTTTTTCCCCCTCGCTTTCCGGAGTACCGTCCCACGAAGACGGAAGTCGCATTTCTCGGTTTCCCGTCTCTCTACACGATTTTACGTGCATGCGTTTCCTGTGGCTCGAGGATCGACGGTCGGCCAGATCGATATTCGTTTCGCCGGATTACGGAGTGTGTTTTGTAATTGTCACGTCAGACGGTTCTGTTGCGCCGCTGTTGTAACCGCGTACGTGTTCGGTTGTTATCTAACTTGAAATTTACACACTGTTTACGGGCGCCAAAGTGGAAATTCCAGTTGAAAACTTTGTTGCACGTGGCGTACGCACTGAACACTGTATATCACTGGTAACGACCAAATTATCGGCCGCTATACATCAACCGGCGGGATTTCGATATCTCCGACATGGCTATCGATCTACGGGTTGCGCAATAATCGCAGGAACATCGTCGGCTCATTAACTCTCTCGCATAATGGGCGTTCTTCTTATCGGTGGAATATTTCAATCGGTCTTGAGAATTTTGGCAGGGAAGCAAGGTCCTTAATTGAATCTTACCATTTCGTTCGAGCAAAGTTCCCCGACGTGTACGCTTTGACGGCGGGGCGGCACACGACACGGAAGATTTTCATACGAATCGAAGCGTGATTCACTTTAACGCGTTTGTTATGCGCGACAAGGTATGTCGGCGTGTCGAGTTAAGTGACAACGACAATGGTCCCGGCGGTTGTAACGATTCAGACGGTATACGCAACCAAACCTAGCGACAATAGGCCGCCACGCGAATAGAAGGGAGGAAAGAGGATGAGGAAAAAGGAGGAACATAAGCCGATGACGATGTTGCTCGTAGTACGTGACAGGATGCACCGCCACGTGCCCAATGTGCGGGTGGTTGCCGGCACATTCAGTACTTGAACTTCGTCATCGTGTACGTGGAAGGCACTGGCACGCGCTGCATGTAGATATCTGGGGAATCGACACGCTATCAACCCTTTTTCTTAATTAGCTTTTTGTTAGATGAAAAATATGATGGAGCGAGGCGCGTGTTTTAATTCTCGTCGGTTGCCAAAACTTTCGTTACAGTAGGTTTGTGTTTGGCCGTTCTATTTAATTAATTATTTTTTCATTGAGCCTTTTTCAGGTCTTTTATAGAAACTTAGAATAGGTATACATACTTTGTCGAGGTGCAGGTGGAAAATATTCCACGTTGACGTGCTATGTGACTGGAACAAAAAATGAAATAAAATAATAATATTGCTGTCTTAAAACTTAAGCTTAAAGGGATTCTTCAACAGTCGTTCCACTGTCTTATCGATCCTGACGGAACACTCGTCAACAGCAATTTAGAAAAATTATTGGGCGCACACCTGTAAGAGGCTTACACATGCTTGCGCCTCCACTTCCTAGAAGTCATTATACACCGTCGATCCACGTGCCTTATTCATAATTATTCCAATACACCTGCCATTACGCGTCCGCATCAAGCCAGAGACGTGTCTAAAGAATCACTGACTCACGGCTAGACTAATCGGACGAGGTGTCGCGTTGATTTTCAATCGCCCATCAGGAGCAAGGGTGCAACGTGACCGCCGCCTGCTGGACGCGTGTATCCCCGCCGATTTCCTGCTCTGTCAGCGTATTCCACGTGTTCAGAGGCGACACAAAGCTCCGTAATAACGCGGACAATGAACGGGTATTGTTTACACGGGAACAATCGGCGGTATTGTGGTACCGTGAAAAAGAACACGCTCGTCGATGATGGTTGGACGAGTATCGAGGCATTCACCAATGCAAATCGAAGAGCAACGTTCGCTGCATCTTAAATAAATGATTCTCGCCGGCTCGAAGTCGTGAGCATTGTTCCGGTGATTTGGGAAAAGACGAGCTTATAGAGGTTCGTGCTTTCGTCAATTGTGCCGGTGAAAGGAGGAACGTGTGGTCAGTTTAGTCGAATGGTACCAGTGTTCCTGTAGGTGCAAAGGTGAAGGTCTTCGCGGGCTAATGTAATTCCAATGTAGATGGAATCGTAATACTTGTGAAAGAAGAACACACAACAGGCTGTTTTTATTTCTTATTTCCACTGTTTCATTATCCTATTAGAATTAACAAAACGGGTATTCCAAGCACGATATTTATTGCCCCATTCGCGAGATTTGTCATCGTGTTAACGAAGAATACCGTACAGGTTTATATCGATACGAAAATTTCGCGGCGGCGTATTCTAATGGCTGTCAGTCGACCGTTCGTCGAATTTATCGTACGAAACAAAGGGACGATTTGGGAATGGTCACGCGTTAAGCGACCACGCCATGAAATTGCGGCGATAAACTGTCCAAGAACCTGCTGACTGACGTAGAATGCTCATCTCCCGAGGCAGCATCGAAGCGTGGCCTGAGAATTTGCTCGCGGGGTATAAAAGCGACATAAACGTGGCCCTGTCCGCCGCAATAAAATCAAGTTGAATTTAATTACGCGGCGTTATCTTTCCCGAGGATCTAGTCGTTTTATCATTAAACCCCTTCCCTGTGCTCAACGCTATGCCTGGACCACCATTAAACTAACCCGGCTTTATTAAATTTGTAGCCGCTCGTAGGGCCCATCGAAATAATAGAACGACCGTTCAATTACCAAAGCCTGCAACAAAAGCTTGGCCCACCGCCTTGCGTCTCGCTTGAAACGCGAGATTCTCGCTTGGTCCGTGCGAAATCACCCAGAGCAAACCGAGCGGAGAAATAGTTCGACGATAATATGTACCAACGCTTAACGATGCGCATCTTCCCGAGTTCCCGTGGAAAACACGTTCGAATGGAAAGAACCGTGCTGGATCACCTTGATGGATAATTAATCGGAATTATATTCGTTGTATAAAGGCGGCCATTAAGATACGTTCTAAGCAGCAGCTCGCCGTGCCCGCAGGAATTTGCTTCGCATCGAACGTATACCAGAGGCGGATTAATACGATCCTCGTAAAAACGTTTAATTACTAAACGCTACATTGCTTTATATCTCGCGGGCCATAACATACGCAAATAAAATAATTTCCTAAGAGCCTAAGAAACCTGAACCACTCGAAGCAACGGACGTCCTGCAGAAACCTACGATTCGAACGCCGGGTAGGCCAAAAGGGGGAAAAAGAGTGTCGCGAGAGTCCTACACCGCCTTCGATTTTTCGTGTGTTTTCCATTCCCGAGATGCACCGCGGCAGGAGTTATAATCGGGGAATTCGAACGACCGGATGTCCCGGAGGAGACGAGCCCGGGCCCTCGTAAAGCGTGAAATAATCAAGCGGACGAAAAGTGGCAATAAAATGTGTCGCCAGGCTCGGTAACGAGCCCGAATGGGCCAGCGACGGAGGCGGCGGACCACCCAAAGAATCTCGAACGGAAGGCGGTTGGGTTGGGTTGACTTCGACGGGAGGGGGTGGACGGGCCCGCGGGGGTATGCCGGTTGTGGGGTCACTCGGCTACTCATTATGCATCTCGGATCTCTGCTCGCACCTCTGTTGTTAATCTCGCTAAGCGTTAATTTAATTAAACGCCTCCTTCGAGGTGCGCGACCGCGCCATTCATTCTGTTCCTGCGTTCCACTCGGGCCCTGTCTCACAGTCCCATTCGCCGTGGTCCCAGATACCGCGGCCCACGGTAATTAACGCTGGCTCGGATGGAGCCCTCGCTATTTTGCCAAAATTATTCGTCCGCGGAAACGCGCTCGTTTCTTGGCGAGGATACTGCTCGCGTCTTGGTGAGATTCGAGGATTTGGTTGTTGGACGACAGTATCAAGGAGCGAGCGGTTTGGGTCAAAGGGTTATTGCAACTGCATATGTGGAACGTCCGGACTTTGCATTTCAGGTTCTCCGTCGCGGAACAGGATTAGGCGTTCTCTTTGGAGTGACTCACGAGTGGACGAAGTATCCTTTCACAGCGGGGAGCACTGCCGTTTGGCTTCCGGTATTTAAATTAATGGCGCGAGCTATTTTTAACCAGTTCACGCGTACGAACGTTGTATCTGCATTAACAAAGAATCGCGAACTTTCCCTCCGGCCTGGCAGCTGCTCCGATGCAAAAACATCCAAACCGAACCTACGGCTCCGCTCGATCTCTAAACCTCTCCGGATTCTTTCCATTCCTCTGAATCCGGCAGCGGCGATGCCGTTCGCATCGATCCGTTCCACGTCCACTAGCTGAAACTGGATTAACATCAATCGCGTCACGATTTCTCCGCTCGTTTTTCTCCTCGATCCGGTGCCCCGTGGACGTTCATCAATCTCGTTTCTCAACCAGCTGGGCCGCGGTACAACGTACTCGTGCGCAGGAAGCGATATACGCGAACACGTCGAATCGTGCAAAGCGAAACACTTCTCAACAGGTTTCGCGAGCCGAGGCAGATAAAGCGGACGATCGGTTGATTACGAGAGACGGCAATTAGTCCGCGCCAGCAAGGCGAATCGAATCATTCGTTTCCTCGATATCTTCTTCGAACTCTTCGCGAACGTACGTCCGACGCGCCTCGCCTTGCGAAATGTTCGTCGCCGTTTCACCAAGTAAAGCTATGGCTCGAACTCGACGGATAGATCGCACGAATCGTAACGCGATCTTTTGACAGCATTTCATGCACTGCTAGAGAGGTGTGGTATATACTAGTGAGAGTTTCGAAACGTTGCAATCACTTCTTTGCGTGTCACGGGATGAGAGCAACGATACAGATCTCTGGTAATACTAGATTGAGTGTTGCATGGAGTGTACCGAGAGCAACGCGACGTTTGGAGAACTGGTTTCCTCCTCTACGAATGGATTCTCCAAAACAATAAAAGGTAGAATTATATGAAACAGCATTTCGTGCGTAACAATCATGACGCATGATTTATAACGAGAAAATCAAGAGACATATACGAAGTTTGGCGGAAACAAAATTTGTTAAAGTACTTTCCCTGAATGACAGCAGAGTTATAGAGGAGGCTTTTGCCGTTGGTTTTTTCAGCGGAGAACACGAGATACTCTAACAAGGGGTTGTAAAGAGCCGCGAAAATCGGTCGGCACAGCAGCGAGAGTTAAACGAAGGTGCGCAGCGTGGGGGTATCTCTATCAGAATGTGTTTTACATTAATACTTTAGTGTTTTAGTGGCGATTGCCGGCCGTTAATGCCACTCCGGCTTGAGTGGCCTGGCTCCCGGCTTTACAAATTTATACACTCTCCTGGGTCGCTCGTCCTCTCCGATATGATATCTACGTTCGAGCGGTCGAGGCGAGGCGAGTCGAGTCGTGGCAACTTGAGGACAGTCGCCTGACCTTATTCCCAGCACCGGTTCGTTGATCGTCGTGCGGCGACCTCGATGTCCACCTGGAGGTTCCATCTCAGCCTCGCGGAACCACCTTGATGATCGATGCGACCCGATAATTCCATCGATCCGCGACGCGACCAGCTCGCGAAGTCGTTGCGTAACGCTTCGTCGCGCTCGCCGCGCACCGTCCTCTCATTAAGTGTGTTTCTTCGTTCCCGTGGCACGTCATTAATAACTCGAACGTTTCGTCTCGAGGGTATTCACGTTTCTACGCGCTCTTTTCATTCCTCGATTACCGTTGAGGTTTATCGGTTGGGTAACGTGGCGCGCAATTTTCAGAATCACACTTTGGATCCTCGATTTCTTGCGGCAGGGTTGCGAGGGACGAAGAAAAGCTTTCCCGAGTGCGTTGCGTTAACGGTGAGCACGGGGGAAAAGGAAATGCAGCGTGCACCGCCTCGGATCAGCCGCGAGCAATGGTAGTGGTGACGGATACGAGAATACGAGGACGATGACGGTACTGGTGGTAGTGGCGGTGGTGGTGGTAAGTATGGTACCCCTGGAGCGGGTGTCATCATTTATCTCGCACCGGAGATCGGGCCCGCCGATACAGCGGGACGTTTTAATGGCCGAACCATGTTGGAATTAACCAAAACAAAGACGAAGCATCAATTAGGCGACTTTTTCTTCCACTTCTCCTTCCTCTCCGTCTTGCTGCTGGTCCGCGCGATCTTGCTCCTCCTCGGTCCACCGTGTCAAAGAAGAGGATCGGAGGTGCATACTCCTATACTCGACCCACCTGTGTATGTACTCCCTGCCTTTGCCTCCCTTCGCACCCCCCTCGACCATCTCCCTCGCCGCTTTTGCGCCAACCGTCTCCTCCTCCGCGTCCATCCTCCCTGTTCCGTTGCTCCTCGCCATTCGCCGTGCGGCGAACGCGCCCTTGCGCGCCCTCTTCCCCTCGGTTTAAAACGCGCGCGCCCTTTGGCGCCCAGGTAGCCGCATTGTCTCAGATAATGGCTAATAAATTGCCAGACGAAATCGCGCGGACTGGGACCACCGCGACTTCACGACCAGCCGCCGCGAAATTGCCCGTCGATATCCTCTGTCGCTGGACCACGGGCACCGGTTGCGTTGGGTCTTTCTTGTTCTTGAATTTTCTACCTATGCGGCGTGTCACGTGCGATACTTTTAACGACACTTGGTGAAAAAGCTGCTACGTGTCGCAGGTGTCAGTTGTGCGCACGGATTATTATAAAGCGTGGATTTTTGTGGATGCTCTGTTTGTAGTATGTAGGTAGTAGGGAGGGTCTAATAGGTGGAAATGTATAATGGTAGGGAAACGATCCTAGGACCGTTCAGTCACGGTGAAGTAAAGGAACGGACAAATTGCTGGGCGTATATTACACGCTTCTCAGAGCCGCGACACCGTGAAATATCGTATTTTGGCACGAGGCCTCTGCGTTTAAGAGGATCTAAGTGGCGTGCGAACGAGACGTCCTGCCAAGTGGCCCTCCAGACGAAGAGGGATCGCCAGGACCGCGTTATCCTTGACCATCTCCGAATAATTAACGTCGGTTTTCGTGAAACTTTTGGTTTTCTACCTGGCCGTCCCTACGATCCCGGTGCAGAAAAACTGGGATCAACGTGTCGCCTTTCTGGCGCGGTCGAAAAATTTATTCCACGCTAAAGACCGTAAAAACGGTCGGCAAAGTTCGAACCTCTGGACAATTACCTGCGCTTGTTACATTTAGTTACACTGGGTTATTAAATCTTGTTCCCTATCTATTCCCCGCTATTCTGCCGCTACGGAAATGAAAACTCGTTTTAAAATACAGTGGCAATATACGGATATTTTTTTCTACAATATTCCTCCTGCCAAATGATTGATATTAATTATTGTACCAACGATCTGCGCTGAAAGTGTCAATGGAATAATTCAGCACCTGTCGGTCGAGGCTATTTAAAGGCCACCGAAAATTCTGACGATCGTGACGTTGACGTCCTTTGGAAGTCGTTCGAAGGTCCTTTGGCCGAATATTAATTGCACAGTATTTACTTTCGAAAATTGCAAACGCAAGAAAATTCTCGACAAGGACTCTTACAAGTCTCTTGCACAGCCATCTTCGAATTCTCGTCAGCACCGGGCTCTCGAAAATCCGCTTCCAAAATATTCTAACCGTCGTCTAACGATTCCCCGGCTATCTCGCAACGGAAGCGAACCATCCGATGGAACACCGATTATGATGGATAGTCGACGCGGTGGCTTGGAATCGGTCGCGGGAGGGTCAGGCTGCGGCCGCTTGCCGCAAACGAGAAGCTGATCGCGCAGGTGACGCTTCCTCCACTAATCACCATCGGTTTTAGATTATTCTAAAATAATGACGGCCCTCCAGCGGCGAATCGACGGTGACAAATCGTCGCGTCAGGATGATCGGCTGACGTAACGAGCGGACGTCCAAAAGGGGGGCTTTTAGGTGTCGCGAAGATATTCATGGAACGCGAGCCGCGGCTCCACATCCGCCTCTCGGATGCCTCGAATTGTTCCTGACCCGAGCCTTGGGGCGAAGCGCGCGCAGGAAATCCTAAATCAAGCCCGATGGAAAACGTTGGTGTCGCGTGAGAACCGGCCCCGTGGGCCAAGACTCTGCTCGTTGGAGCTGTTGTCCATTATCGATGGTGTTAGAGTTAGGATAGAATTAATAAGATAGAGATGGCTGGTATCGTCTGGCTACAAGATAGATGTTTCTTGTTATTTATGTTATTTAACTTTCGTTCTCTTTCCTTAGAAAATTCGAAGGATGGAACTATCAATAACGTTAACGAATCAATAGTATTAAGCAGCTGTCTTTAACTGTTCCGTGGTTCGTGTCGCGCCGTAGTTGATTGCCAAGATAGCCGACGGATTAACATTTAAAGTACTTTCGGTACGTAACGGAATACCAAATTCGAGAAGAAATTCGTAAACTCCGGACCATTCATCACCAAAAACGAGCAACGAAACTCTTCCATTGACCGGCATCCAGCGAGCACCGCTCGGTGCACAAAGCAGAAGTCGAGGAACGGAACCGCCGGCAGATACGATCAATTACTATAAAACTGTCCGCTCGGGGTCTGAAACCTCCGTGTGCATTCCGCGTCCAGGTGTGACCGCGACATCCTTGGAACGTCCTGCCGCCGCGATCCGTCCGCTTTTTCTCGTTCAACGTGTCCTAGAAGTTCGCCTCCGAGCCACCAAGGATTCAGGTGTTTTTCAGCGCACCCTCTCACGACGTGCCAGCGCGAGAAAAGAATAGGAGTGACCGTGTCGAGTATTAATGCGAGGCCCTCCCTCGTTACGCCATCCGTGTCGCATAGTTTCCTCCTTTGGTGGTGCCGCGGCACTCGGGCCCGCCATCAATGGGAACTTTTGCCCGTGAATGAACTGTGGGGGAGGGATGGTCGCACACATCCGAGAGAGGAATACCAGTCTCACGGTGTCGGTGGCTCGCCACTTGGTTTGTGACCATTCGCAACCCGTTCCTCGGAGGAAGTTTCTTCGATAGGGGTTTAGACGTATGAAGATCGATTAGGACGGAGGGAAACGGTCGATGCTTCTGCGGTGGGGATGAAATGTTTCCTTTTGTGAGTGGACAGATTGATTGCCGGGGATTAATAACAGGTATCAGGGATAGGTGCTTCAAGGCGTGCCTAAGAAACTGAGATTCATCAAAACGCATCTCATATTCTTGACATATATTGCTACTTAATCAGTGTATTTTTCCTGGCGTTTCGTAACGATCGTGAAACTTGATTTTATCATCGATGTTATGCCACGTACTTGTAAATTGTCTACGCCTGCTTCGCCATGCTTGCTTGTACTAAAGACTACAAACCGAGACCGCCCGTTGATGAATATTATTATAATTATGATTCTGCATCAGCTTGGAGGGGGTAATATTTGTCACGACCTACTAATCCTCCCCTTATTCAACAAGTTTCTTTTCTTTTTTGGTTTCATTCGCAATGAAATGTCTTTCGTTTCTCCACGAAACGGGACCGGATCGTTCTCCATTGGAGCGTCCCGACGCCATTGGCTCGCGTAGCAACAGCAACACGGTTCGCAGAAGAAGCTCGAAGAGTGAAACACGAGGGCGTAGCTTGGCCCTGAGTGCGGCCAGGGAAGCGTTCGTTAATTTGATGTAATTTAGGAGAGCGGTAATTATGTTTAATGGTGGTATCGGTCGATCTTGAAAAGTCTCAACAAACACATCGTGCCCCGGCACGAGAGGAATATTAATCTTAGTCGTAAATTTTGATATGCTGCGGAAAGCTGGCTCCGTGTTGCCTCGCCTCGCCAGGTTTATTGTCCCGCGACATGCACGTAACATCGCACCTGAAATCCTTATCGACTAACGGGCAGCCGTACGTAACCAGCCTTCTTCGTACCACCGCGTTGTTCTGCTATAAGCACGCCGTTTTTTGTAAATTATTCGAATCATCAAAAAATGTGATCAACAAAATTTCGGACGTACAATTAACCGGATGCAATTAAACGGAGGTGAAATTCTTATAGATCGTTGAGATCGATCTGAATTCCATTGCAGCTCGAATGCACAGATATTCCTGAAGTAAAAAATTCTACTAAATACTATGTATTTATTTCTTATTACAACCACCACGCCTCAGTCAGGTTTCTTCAATCCTCCCGTCCGTTGCTCCGATTGTACGATATGTATATTTTTCAATTCCAGCAACGCAATGACACTTCGGTAGTCGAGACAAGCGAAAGTATTTCAAAAACCTCTAACCCATTAAGTCGGTGTACGAAGCGACGAATAACTCTAACTGGCTGCTTTAAAGTACCTGTCGCCCAGGTTATCAGTGAAGCACTGTTACCTTCCCAAGTCGTACAAACTCTCTTTACAACTCCGCTATCAATTCACTCCCTGTCTTCCCACAATTGAAAGGAACTACGCGAGTAACATCTATCCTATCAGTAAAAGCACCATTTACACCTTTCCCACGGTCAGCTCTGGAAATGAAAAACGTGGGAGAACGGCGCAGCCCCAAACAGTTAACAACGACGGAGTAAGCCCGGGGAGATCGACGTGTCGCGTAATTTCACTTAACGAGCAGGATAAGGCTAGGTCTACGGAGTCGGTGAGCGTGGAGAAAAGGGGCCCCACGGCTAATCCTGTACAATCCGTGACCGAGTAACTACCTTTGTAGTTGCCCTTGCTTGAAACAAGGATCCTTTGTTTTTCCCAAAATGACCAGGTTGCTCATCGCTGGGATAAATGTTCAGGCCCCGCGAAAGCTTACCTCCCTTGCCTGCTGACCTTAAATCACGATTTTTCTACAGCCTGTAGAATCCTGAAACGAGACAGAGGGTGGAGGACGTAGAAACGACAAGACAAAGTGTAACGAGGAGAGCAGAGGAGAGAAGCGTGTCGTGCGAGTCCACGAGGGTTGTTTTTCTGGACGACGTCGCCGATAAGATAGGGTCCAAGGGGACAGGGAATATCCGGTGCCCACTTTCGAGCACGTCTGACAGTTTTGTACCTACTCGCGCGGGAACAGATAGTCCGTGGACGACGACGCCGAATTCCAAGTGGACAGGGTGGTCCCTCGTTCGGCTAAACCGCCGGCGATCGGCTACAACTACGAGTCGCGGCCAGACCGGTCGTATCTCGTTTGCGGAAGCCACGCGATACTTCGTGTCGTTGGGCCTTTTCATTAAAACCAGGAAACTGGCAGATAAACCGCTGGAAACCGGGGGGTTATATTGATCCCAGTGCTGTTCTACATGGGCATCGCTTGGTCGCGATTCGACGACCACTCGTGGGCTCGAGGTCTCTTTGGCGGGAAGGTGTTACTGTTGCGCGACAGAAAAGTTCGGGTGTGATGGAGAAGAGGAGGATTTTCTGAAGGATTTCATTTTTCGAGAGTTTCCATTATGATCTTTTATTTTCATACATCTGCGAGGCTTGGATAACATTTGCATCCGTCACTGGTGTAAAATATCCAACGGCTGTGCGGCTATATTAGAGTTTTCTGTTTACTGCGCCCTGTGTCGGCTTCGACGGCGCAAATCATACGCGTAACGACGAACGCAGAAGAAATACTGTTAACAGGGATTACAGGGTAGATTAAGTCGCGTGTTCCGGCGACAGGTCCAATCACTGGGGGAAATCAATTACCGCGTTTGAAGATGACCGTGTCCCGGTAATTAACCCGACAGAATCTTCCCCGGGGGCTGACACTGATTGGTCACTAGCGATAATGAACTTATTTAGGAATAACCGGGTCGTCACGCTACGATCGGCCACCTTGCTCCCTGTTTCTCTCCCACGTACGATTTCCGGTGGATGTCGATACGCGGTCCGTGGCGTCCACGAAATCCGACAGGCAATTTCGATGTGGAATAACGAAGAGACGCGGCTACCCGTATTAACGGAATAACAGAGAGGGAGAGAGAGGGAGAGAAAGAGAGACGCGGGCCCAGCTTCTAAACGCTGCTATCTCTGGACATTACGTTTTCATGAATTCCGTTTCGTCTGGCCGAAGGAAATCGGGATTAACGAACAAGTCTTTCTGGTCCCCGGTCGACTTATCGTAATATATTAAAGCCATTTAGATACCGCTATCCTTGGCTCTGTCACCCTATAAACTGGTTGAAAGAGGAGCATCGAGAGGCCTTCTGATTCGTCGCGGATCAACCGACCGGTGGAAAGAATTCGGCAGTATCAACCGGCGTAATAATCGATCGTTGCCTTGTACAATTCGAATCGATGGAGGTATCCGTATATTTTTAGACACAAATCGAGCCGATATCTATTTCTAAACTGAGAGGACCTGGAATTGTTAGAGCTTCGAATTATGTAATTTTAATTTTCGCTTAAAACGCTTCGTTCAAATTGCTCCGTATTTTTTGTAACAGCTCCCACGTTTAGCCAATTAAGGAAAAAATAAATATATCTAGCAGACGGATCGGGCAGAGGAGGTCGAAAACAGGGGTTATAAAAAGTTGGCCATTGGAAAGATAATCGTGGCGAAAAATCAGTGGAAAAGGGTTGCACCGGAAGACCTCCCGTGTCCGGTCCACGGGCGTGAGTGTTCGCCACGAACGAACTGGCCGTGTAATTTAATTTAAGTTACGAGCACCGATAGCGGCCGAGCCACAAATCAATTAGAGTAGTCTGTTCTTTTGGGGTGATAGTGATAGTGGAGGCGCAGACCGCGCTGTAAACATCTTTACTGCCAGATAAGTGTGCGAGTGTACGGGCACCGTTCCTGCGAGCTCCATCGCATCGCCACGCGGCCAGACTCTCCTTCTCTTTCTTTCTTTCTCTTATCTGTCCACCATTTTGTAGCCCCGATTATTTTGCTCATTGGTTTGCTGCCATTAAACTGACTCCATGAAATTTCGCAACAGCTTCATATCTTCGCCCCCTCGGATCACAGAAATTCTATTTCCTAAAAACAAGGCACGCTAATCGTTCACAATTTGTACCCTTTTTTCCTATTCCATTCGGTATCGCTTCCAAAGAAACCATTGGAACATAAATCGGAGGAATAGCAATGCAGAAGGAATCGTGCTATACACTGGCCAGAGCCCTTTCCATTCTTATTGCACCGCTTCTCTCAGCGGTGTAACATTGAAGAGTACAATAAAGCTTACGACCACAACTGTTCTTCCGCTTCTTCAATATTATTACCTCACCCGCAAATTGCCCAGCTTTCCTCGAGCGTCTCGGGCGGCTTGCGCAATCTCATTCAAACACGGCCGTTGGCAGGGGGGAAAAAATGGACAAGGGCAATTGGAAGATTCGCCGGCGAACAATCGGTTTTACGATCGGTCGGTTCTCGCGGTAACGCAGAGAACGGCCGACAGACGTGCACATGGGCACTGTCGTCGAACGGGGAACCAGGCTAAATGGAAGTTGGCATTCCTTCGCAGCGTGAGTCTGCTCGTCCTAGTCGGCGCACCCGCTGCTCTCTCGGTTTTCTTCATTCATCCGGGCAAACTTCTAGACGACGCCGCGCCACTGGGGGTGTCCCGTCGAACGCGACGATTCTCTCTTCCTCGATGATTCCATTCGGCTGGCCTCCCTCGAACTGGTTCTGGCGCACACGTTTTTGGCATTAATCTTCGGCCGGCGACTTCGTCGGACATGTGCGAAAAATTTGGCCCTGGAAGAGAAAAAGGCGAGTTAACTTTCTCGCCATGTCTGTGTTCGGAAAATTGGGTTGGTGAAATATAGTTGGAGTCGAAAGTGTTGGTCGCTCATTGCTCGCCCCCAAATCGATTCCTGCTGGATTCTTTCTACACGAAATTGCATAAAATTTGTGTACCTCTTCGATCAAGGTATCCACTTGGTTTGAATCGATATAGAAACTCAAAGTAAAAAGAAATTAGACAGACAGGAATTGGAGAGAGAAGCTACGCTTGAAAGATAAAGGTGATTCTTAACACAGATTCCAGCGAGCCAGGTGATTAGAACAACTTCAAATCTACGCCGAAGTTAGCGTTAAAATGAAAGTAACGACTTCAGCTTCGCCTGCATGCTGGCGAGAGACGACCAGCGGTGTTGAAAGCGTATCGTGAACACGACGAGGCTAAAAATCCAGGTATAGAAGCTAAGAAGCCGCTAGGAACATGGAAATTCGTGTCGCGCCGATGCAAGCTTATCTTATCCGACCAATTTCAACTGCTTTCTAAAGGACGAGCGAACGAACGTATATAAACGTTCTCTCTTAGTAAACGCTTCGGAGGTTCTGCTTGGTTTCTCCTCGTCGCCGTTCGTATCGTCCATTTCATTTCCAAGCGCTTTCCGACAACGGATCTTTTTTTCTTCCACGGCCGGAAAGGAGGATAGACAGATCGATCGACGGTTTTTCTTTTACCTTTCAGCGACAATCTATTCGCGTTATTGCTTGCCCGACTTGGTGGCGCACGGTACCGCCGTCCGATTCGATCCGATTCGCACCAGTGCGCAACTAGTCCTGCGATACAATGTCCGATCGGATCTGATCCGATCCAATCCGATCAAATCCGGCCCGATTCGAAGCAGTGCGCGACTCACTTTAATCACGCACACGCTTTGCATACCTGGCTTACAGATTTTTGACTGCGATACCATGATACCAAGTGCCCCCTTGAAACGAACGCGAGAGAACCTCGCGGCTCGAACATTGTCCGGTGCGCTATTATGTTCCGTTCGTTGATATTTTCCTTCAACACTGAACTACGATCGCGATTTATTGGCGCGCAAGTGAATCACGCAGTTTACCACTGCGATTATGTGTATGGTCGACTGTTAAGAACGAGTCGAACACCGGAGACGGTGAAATTAATTGGGCTAAATAAATGAGGATACGATATTCATTTTCCCCGAAGTAGATAACCATGCCTGAAGAAGGCATACTCGAAGCAGGCGCTTGCAAGACGAAGAAGACGAGCAAGGGGAAGAAAAGAAGGAGCAAAGGCAGAGAAAGAAAATGGTGGTCGAGCCCGAGGGGTGTCCACGCTGCGATGAAATAGTGTCCGTAATCCGGCGTAAGTTAGCACGAAGCGATGTCCCACGGCGAGAAGGACGAGGCCCAGCTGTTCCTCGCGGTCTTTGCAAGTGCGTGCACTCGTGAATACTCCGGGCACTCGCGGGAACTCGCCGATAAAATATCTTGGAGCAGCTGAAACGCTCGGCAGAAAATTTCGATCGGATTGCACTATCTTCGAATCAAACAAAAAAAAGAACGAAAATATCTGTGCGTTAGAATCTTGTACGATAACTCGCATAAACTCGAACGTGCATCGACACTATCTGGTACGAGCAACAGAAATGTTGTCACCGTTTAATGTACTGTAAGGAAATGTAGCCAGCCTCCTGAAAGGCAGTTTTCTAAGATCTATTATCGAGATCGAACGTTCGGACACGATGATTTCACAGTAGCTGTTCCGCCATTTCGACTTTATTACTGTCTCATTAAATCCCTTCAAATGAAACACGCGATTCGAACATAGTCGTACGCTATCACCAACAGAATCTACACAGAAACGCCGCTCTAACAAGCATATCAAACTAATTTCATAAACGACACTTCGTTCCAATGCAACGCGACACTTGCGATCAGATACCAGATCGATTAAGACTTATCGTGCTTGCGTAGAGAACTCCATTTCTATCAGCAACCCTATCGAGCCGTTTAACCTTGCGTCGTATCCCGCCAATTTCCCCCGCGAAAAGATGAACTTTGCGCAAATTTCAATGGGAACGGTTAATGGGACGTGTTCGGCGAGGTCGAAGGCCCAAGGGTCGAACCATCTACCACAAGAGGGGCAGAGAGGAGAGGCTGGCATAACGTGGAGCACCGCGAACGATGCATCACGGCTGCACCCCACGCGGTGCATCCCGGTATATTAGTCACCGGGAACGGGCACCAACTGCCGGGGCCAAATTGAGTCTTTGCCATAAAGTAAGCCGTAAAAGGGGTTGCAGTCGCGGGTAGACGGTTCGACCACGAGGAAGGTGAGTCTGCGCGAGGAAAGAATACCGGTCGTGTCCGGTGCCGGGGACTAAACGGCGAACAGAAAGGGACAGAGAGCAGGGAAGAGAGAGACGATTGGAGAGGCAAAGAGGAACGCGTGGACATTCAAATTTATGGTAATGCTCGACCGCTCTGCACGGGGTTATCGATATGGTCCTCGTTGCTCGTTGTTATTCCTATTATTAATATTACTATCGTTGCTATATTCGTGGCCCGGGCTGGCTACGGTCACGAGGGTCCGTTGGAGGGTAACGTGGGGCTTGAGGAACGACAGGAGTGCTACCTTTGTTTTCGACAAGGGTTGGGGGGCATTCTGTTACGACCTCAGATTAGTTTTATGCCCTCCGCTAATTCTTCGGGTTTCTCCTTGATTCGCTTACGATTTGCATTTTACAGTAACGTGTTCTCATAAGATTGCTCCTTATCCATAAGGTAGCACATCTTTCTTGAAACATCAAACTCTACTTACCTCGCTGACTGTACAACTCTAATCAGACTTACCGCACCTTATACACATACAGCTATAAGTTTGAGCGCCCGTTTCCCAGGCACGCGCGGCGCACGCGTTAAATCATCGCAATACGACGGGACACTGCCCTGGCCGGGTGCGAGCATATTCATCAGGAGGAAACGAAACGGGTCGAGGCGTATCCGGCCCGTCTGTCGCATCGGGAATGGTTAACCGCGGCTCGGCGGTGCACACCCTGATAAAGCTTTTCGCGCACCCGTGGAGTCTCGCGACACGTTCACCAGCCGGCTGCGAGATCTAATATTTCTTCGCGGATGATATAAGGGCCGTCGAGGCACGGCCACCTCTTGTAAACCACGCCACAACTCCTTGCCGTGCGTGGCGGCCTCCGCATAGGGAGCACCACCATCGCGCAACGTGGAACCACCGTAGGTTATGGCTTTATAGCTACGCGAATCCTTTGTCTTAGCGAATTATCGCCGCCGTGGGCGACCTTTTGTTGGCCAATTTACGGTTGTTAAATTTTAGGACGCGGCTATATGGCTCTGTGCATTTTTTGGTCAGTGGTGGTCCTGCGGAAGGGAAAGCGATTTTTATTGTGGACGCTGAGAGGCCGCTTTTGTGCGCAGGAAACCGAATGGACAGTTTGGGACGAGGTGAGCTCGTTCGCAGAATCGTTGAGCGTAGGATGCTGCTTTTGTTGGCGCTTGTGCTATGGTTGACCCTATCATTGATGATCACGGGTTGAAACCGTGTCTATCGAATCTTGGAAGACCTTGTAATATATATGATTGTATTTTCGTTCAAGCTATTCAATGGCAATCAAACTGTACTTTAGAGGAACCCGATTGAAATCATCAATGGAAATCATAATTATTCCAAACGCTATCTATCTGTTCAACTGTCTGAGCTAACTAATTTGTAAGATAAATTGTTTTTCTGTTAAGATTCATTTTACCTGCTTTAACAATCTTGAATCTTGAGCACTGTTACTGGGCTTACTACGGCATCCCTACCTGAATAATATTGCAGTTTCAATAAGAAGACGCCGAATAAAATCGTTTACAGACAGAAACTCCCAACGATCTCGTACACGAAGTAGCATAAATCGCCTCTTACAAGGTAGACAATCCCGCGTTTTGGCCGGGTAAAAAGAGATGCGCTCGAAGCGGAGCTGATTTATGCTTCAAGGACCTTGAATCTTCGTGGGAAGTTTCCGTGCATAAATCCAATCTGTAAATAATGCCGTGGGCGATCAAAGCGAACGCGAAATGGTCGTAAAAACGAACGAAATTCCGCCGAGCTATACGTTCGTCGTTTTACACCTGGCGAACCCTCCTCGAGTAATAAACTGATATAAAATTAGTTTGTAACGAGTTTGAAATATCGATAATTGCTGTCAACGTAATCGCTGGTCCGTTGTGCGATTTCATAGATCTTGGAAATTGTGAAGGAGTTCGACATTTTGGTACTAAACACACGTGGGACTCCAGTTTTCCTATTTGTTAAACTTTCTTTTATTAAACGGTATTCTACCATTGTCAGGCTATTTGTGTATATTATTATAAAAATTCAAGTCTCTGAAATCTTTTTTATTTTTTTCCTTTCAATTAATTTACTTGCGGAAACTAGCATCGGAGAAATTCTTGGCCTTTAGAAACGAAAAATATGTATCTCTGCGTTTTCGTTGGAAGTCCGCCCACTACTAAAATACCATTGTTCGAATATTCAAGCCAGCGACGCGCACGTTGTGGAACGTTGAAGTAAGTATTGCATTAGCGACTTGTGACTTTTCGTACCGAAAATACCTGATTGCGCTAAAATTACTGCCAGCGTGAATTTTCACGTCCATTACGTTGAAGCTATATTTGTCACCGACGATATGGAGAATGCATTGTTTTATTAAGCTGATACCAATCTAATTTTGGAGGAGAATTCATTGAGAATTTTTTTAATGAACAGGATTATATTTGAAATTGATATAACGGACACGATGAATTCTATATGATTCTTTATTATCTTTCTCCTTTAGTAAGCGGTGCAAATTAAGTTTTGGATGATCAGGGTAGAAAATAAAAAACCGAAAATAAAAAGTGTAAACGTACAACATAATAGTCTCCTTTTTAATATAATGAATTCATAGTGGTGATAGACAATAATAATATAGTAATATGATATTGATAATAATAATAATAAAATAATATTAATAATAATAATAATAATAATAATAATAATAGATATATTCTGTCTATATTCACATTCAGAACTATTTACAGTTTAATTAATTTACAATTGAATCCGTACGAACAACCAAATAGAACCTATTAATCGTAGTATGTATATATATATTTATATATTTATAATTATATATATATATCTATGCCTAGTACCTGTATCATATATATTCACAACAGATAGTTCTTTCTCTTTTTCGTTTTTTCGTTTGTCGAGGGTGCGATCGTGTACACGAAACGCGGATAATTGATTTGCTCTGTTACTGTACCCTTCCACAGGATTTCTTCTTCATTTTTGTGTATTACTTTTTTTTTCACTTTACGCCTGGATTCGTAAGAAGGTGCGGTCGACCCTCGATGCTGTCGCCTGGTTACGCTTCGACGATTATTTACAAAACCATGATCAAGTCTATTAATTATTCTATTACGATATACGTGTCAACGAATGCACGAGCACCGACCATCTTCGTCAAAATACACCGACACCATTAATGTTCTCCTTGCCTAGGCTTCTTTTTTTTTATAATATACGTTACTTTTCCCTTTTCCTTCTCTCCTATCCAATCTTTCCCTCGCTTTCGCATCCTTTTCCCTGTCAATTTAACCTCGCCCATTATCACAGATATAAATAAATGTACTCTTTACAAAACAATGTACAGCTTCTCCTATCGCACGCTTTCTTACCCTCACACGCGACCAAATCTCCCTCCCCCCTTACACGCTTTCCTTTACCCTCTTGCTCACACTCATTCGACATGGACGACACCACGCACGCGCACACACTCGTTTACATATGTCAAAGTACAAAATGATAGTCGATTTCTTTAATTATTTTTTCTTTTTGTCTTTACACTTCGTTCGTAATTCTCTTCTACCCCTTTCCCATTCATTCATCACTCGTTGTCCCACTCTTCGCTACGGGGCGAACACCTCGCCCCCCATTCACCACTCTCAATGATCGGACTCTTCGAAAAGGGGGATGATTTATGCGATATACATATAATATAAAAAAATATCAACAATCTCAAACGCCGCGCACATAGCCCTCCAGCAACGATTGGTCTCCTTATTCTTCTTCTTTATCTCAGGATCGATATGACCGCACACGAAATCGCGACTGTCTATCAAAGACGCAAGAACAAAGAGGTATCGATCGGAGCTGGTACACACACGGGCACTTCCGGTTTTCAGGTGAAACTTCCACTCCACCCTCTCTGGAGACCGCGAACGCGAGAGATTAACGATCAACGAGCATACATCTAAAACAATATATTGCACAGAGAGACGGCTGAAAGTAACGAGGGTAAAGTACGATGCTAATTAAACGTAAAACGCGTTATCGTGTCGTCGTTATTCTCGTGGTGCGCGTATCGCGTGGTCCAGCTAAACCGGAAGTACTTCGTGAATCGCAAGTGCACGGCGTCTGCGCGAAAAAGGACGAATTTTATGTTCAATTAGTTTGCAGCTGCTACAATTTCTTCTCTCCTCTGCACCAGAATATCCACTCCTGTGGATAGTCAGTGTCGTGTATCGACGAGTATCAGCTCGATCTGCACTTTCGCTATATAATTTTCAATCCGTGGCCAGTATAGAGAAATTTCTCGACCGTTTGCCTCGCGCTCAATCAAATACGTGCGAACGGTGTGTTCGTGTACACGAAAACGTTTCATCGGGAATTTAATTAAGGAGTTACTGATAGTTTAAGGATAGAGTAGCGCCTGTGCGATCCGCCTTCTTCTTCTTCTTTTTCTTCTTCCTCCTCCGCCTCCTGGTCACGAGGATCCTTAATAAACCAGAAGGTAGTCACGCGACTCGATCGAAGGGCACAGGTTGCTCGATCTTTAATACTTCCGAGTTTAACTGTAAATCAGTCGTTCCTCATCGGTTAAGACGACCTAATGGCTGCTACTTTGCACGTTGCCCTTGTGGTTCGGGGGTTTTTGGCCCCTGGAAGCGGCAATACCCACGACGTTCGCTGAACAGTGTGAATGAACGACGAAAGAAGTATGTATGTATATTCTAAACTGAACAACTAGTCCTCCCGTCCACAGTTTATATACAATAAAACGACCGATCCTTGACGTTCGATCGATTCGTTTAGGTGTCGGTCGAATACCGCGCGCAAACGCGTACATATTGACCACTTTATTTACAGAATCGAAAAGCAGCGTAAATCGCGGACACAATCGACGGTGAAAAATTGGTTTGACTATGGTTCGAACCCTCGAGCTTACGGAACGGGGTAAACATTGGACGATCTTTCCTGCGTGAAAATTTTCGTGACGCAAGAAGCAACCCATCGTTACTTTACGTCTCCGTGAACGAATTTCCTTGATTCAACGCACGTCCCTTGGCGCGAACGACTATTCCCTCGCGATGTCCTCTTCCATTACGTTTTCATGCGTAAGCAGGCACTTGGACGTAATTCCCCTAATTCCTAAATCTTCTCTAAGCCATTGGACCTGCACGCGCGCGCACGCCACAGCCACCCCATTCGTCTTTAGCAGTCGCACCTTGCGGGCGTTTGGGACGATTTATGTATCTCAAGGACGAACCCTGTGCTCCCCTTCTTACTTCGCTCTGCAGGCTCATCTTTCTTTCTTTCTTTGCGTCCACGGGCCGCGCCTTCCGTTCGTCTGCTTCGTATCGCGTGCTGCTTCTTCTTCCTGGTTCCGCTTCTCACTCTCCCCCTGGAGTCGAGATCACGCTAATAAATCGCGGGGCCACTCGGCGGCGTGTATTTACAGTCTGCTCGCTCTGGCCCTTGCGTCCTTCGTTTGATTCTGAAACAGAGAGAGGAGGATGGTTTCAGCTCGATGCCGCCATGCTGCTTCGTATTGGCAGAGACGATTGTATTAATTGCTGACGGCTAATATAAATAGGTGGTAGAATCGATTGGTAAAACGGAAAAAGATTGAAGAGATTACGAGCGGTTGAAATGGAACCGATTGGAAGTACCTATTTGTAGATGTTTGGTGTCAGGTGATTGATTATGATTGAATGACACATCGGAATAGAGAGGATTTATGATATATTCGATTTAGACTCTTCCTAGTATATTCGGTGACTAAATCAAACGTTTCACTTAGCATCAATTTCAGCATCAAGGGAAAATAAATTCCAGATAACGCCTGTCAACCCATGTGTGTCAATTTATTTCCCTTTATACTAAATACCAGGTGTACTAAGAAACTCCATTGCGTCTCGTTCGCTATACCCCTGGAAATCCAAGGTCGAAGCGTACCTCTCGTAGAAGCGACCAGAATCAATCGTTATTTATCGAGCGATTTGGACCAGCCACTGAAATCGTTCTCGGCAGCCGAACGATTAGGTCAGTCCGATAACCACGAGATTCGTGCCTCCAGCAATTAGATGCACCTCCACAGGCTGGCCAATCGGTCTGCAACGGCCACCACCGTAAGACTCGCGAAAATATCGTTCCTACACTCGTAATCGGACCGTTACCGAAGCTGTTACGTAGCCACTGTGCTTTGTCCACTCTGTGCACCTCGTGTGCGGCTATCGTTGCGCGATTACTCCGCCTCCTCGCCTCCACCGTGAATTCCGGAGCATGGTGTAATTTGTGCGGTTGCCCGGATTATACAATGAGACACTTTGGAAACTTGTTGCTTGCCCCTGGAAATGCTTTTCACCGTGGGTCGGATGGTTCGTTGCAGGGTGACACCAACTTGAACGCATGATTATTTTCATCACGCGAACGTCGATATTGATACAGATCCAGCGATACCAAACGAATATAAGAGCGTCCTGAATCACTGCCAACTCTACTCGCGGCGAACCACTAACTTCCACGGGTCTCGATGATGTTAAAAAGAAAATTAGCGCGGCAACAGCTACAACCATTGCCGCGCCGCGCGTAATCGTTCCTATTGCCGGCAAGCGAATCAAAATAACCGAAGAAAAATTGATCCACCCTTATCTCCCAATGGAATGCACGTAACATTCCGCCGGAGGCGAGTTGCACCGGGTTTTCGCAACCGCGGCCAGATCGGCTGGATGTAGACGGCTTGTAAGATCATAGTTAACTATTAGCGGGCAGCTATACACGTCGGCGTTGCGGTGGATCGGGGCAATATACATACGTCGTGGCCGGCTATCGATACGCGATTACCGTGTGTCTCACCTGGTAGACAAGTAATGCTCGCGCGCGCAAACAGACATAAATGCACACGCTACGATCTACGGAACCGATACGGTGTTCCCTCGCTACCTTCTTCCCGCTACGCTGAAACGCTGTTGCAAATGGAACGTAGCTAACGTAGCTCGTCACACGGCGTACCGGTTCCCTGTCTGGTGCTTCTGCCTCGTTATCACAGCACCGTGATTAACGGGATTGCCTGCTATCCGACCTCCCGCGAGTTAACAGTGAGCGCTTAAGAAACGCCAGGAAAATGGAACTTTTTCTTTGGATATTTCTGGCGTCCCGAGACAATTATGTGAGTAAAAAGTGGCAAGCCGTCGAGACGGGTAGTTGTGGCCGAAGATTTTTTTCCGCGTGTAATTATGGTATTGGCAGCGTTTACCTGGATGGGAGATTAGGTTCTAGTTGCACTGAATGGTGATTCGAGAATGGTGAATCAAGTTTGCTTGCGTGCACTTCTTAATTAACTTTTACGCGATGGACAAGCTGGCCGATTTTCCTAGCGATCCTAGGGAAACGAGGTATGCAAATCGAATTTTAGTAATTGAAAACCGTGGCGGGCATCTAACGGGTCGCAGAAAAAATTAATTAAGCGAAGACGAGCTCAGAGACGCAATAATTCCACTTAGCATCTCTCTCGCTCTCTGTCCCGTCGTTACGTAAGGATTCCTCGAACGGATTTCTATCCACGGATCCCTTCGCCGAATTTGCATACGTAACGACAGCTCCGAAGTACATTCCGATCGTGGTTCCACGCTCGAATGCCGAAAATCACTGGCATTTGATTATCGGGCCGAATCTGGAGAGCTCGGCCCTAGACGTCATGGCATCCGAGAATCGCGATCTCGCTCTATCCGCGAGCAATTCTCCTCCATGGGAAAACGGGAACCGCCGCCTTCGGAATTGCCAGCAGTTTGGAAACGACCGACGATCCGCCAAACTTTGTCCCGGCTGTTTACAAGATCCGCGAACCGCTTGCAATTACATCGTCCCCTTTGCAGTCCTCCGCCATTGAAGCAACTACCGCTCAGATTTTCAATGGGCATAAAAAAGTTACCCTTACAATTAACAGTTTATACTCCAATTAAATTAACTATCTTGAACCAAGGGCCCGCTAATTTAATACGTTCCCCTTTAAATGCTAACCCCGTTCGCTTTCTCGAATATTTTCTGCACGCTGACGATACCGCGGCCGTCGAGGAGAATGGGAGCAATTTGCAAGAGTGGCATCAAACGCAGGAGGAATGCGACGATATACGCTGGGGAAAATAAGCGGCGGAAAAGCTTCAAGAATATATCACAGCCGTTAGTAGAGCGTTATGTATGCCAACGTTGCTGCGGATCGACGTTTTACACGGTACGCGACTATCGATACGCGATTACCGTGTCTCACCTAGCGAGCAAATCCTGTCTATACGTGTGCTGCCAACGATCGTCACGGCCGATAGAGCTCTTCGGCCTCGACGCCGCTGAGCGTGGAGATTCTGTGCACGCTCCTGATGGAATTCAGCCGCTTCCAGACCAGATGGATTCGAAACGGGAACGATGCACCGTGAATCGCGAATCCTTCGTGGAAAACGACCGCTCGATTGGAGTTACTGCGATTCACGACGGCGCGGGTGGAATTTTGCGCAGGACCGCGTGGCCCGATTAAAGGAGACGCTGTGTAGCCATTTGTTCGACGTTTCAACGGTGTCCAACGGCGACCGACGAATATTTCAATCTGTCCGTCTGGCCGCGCCTCTCTTTATTCCGCTGCTCGTCCTCCGGTTCTTCGTCGAGCGCGTAAACCGAAATGAAGCGAAACCGGATGACAAATGTCGCGCGATTACGCGACAAGTCTTTCAAGGAGAATCAAGCACGGATTCGCCGCGTTTCGCCGTGTAGAGAGCTGCATTGGCGTTTTTCTCTTGGAGCTACACCCGTAACACTGAATCGGTCACCGGCGCTTCTATCCCTGTATGTATATCTTTCTAGTTCTCTATTTCTTTGCTGCGCAGTGTGCGTTACTGAACGCGTCTAAACTCGTGGCTACAATTTTAGATGAAATATTCAATTTTCTGCCATAGATTTACAAGCTCTGCTCTTGTCTTTCTCTCTATGTCCCTATCTCTCCCGTTGCGCTGCTTTTACATATTTGAACAATATCCCACACTTGAACGGCCTGTTTTATCCTGACTATCTAATAAACACACCTTGCTACCTTGTCCCCCAGTTCAAAGAGAGGGCGGCTCGTGTATTTTTCATCTATATGAAATTCATCGGACACTGGTCACGATGTAGACCCTGCAACTTCGATGCGTTTATTCAAACGACAGTGTCCGGAATCGAGCCGGGGAATATTCATGAACACGCTCGGCCACGGATGATCGCCGGGGAAGAAGCTACGCGTATACCTAGCCGGCTGTTCACCGGAGAAGGGCACGAAATTCCGGCTTTCCACTTTCTAAAAACGGAATTTCACCGGTCGACGGATCGATAACGGCTCCAAAGCGGAACCATGCTTTTCCTATCGGCTGTTGTAATTGCAAAGCTTTTAATACCACTCCCCCACCGCCATCCATAAGGCGCACGAAACCTGTTTATCCGTTCTCCATTATCTTCGACACGAAAAGCGACGCTACGGTACGTGGTCCGCGGTTAATCTCGTCTAGCGAGCCTCTCAGACGTATCTTCCATTTCCCCGGCACTCGAGTTTCGCACAGTCAACGGGTGAATTAGAGTCGAATAATCTTGGCGCATTTTTCTTCGTCAGTGATGGCAGCCAACGAGCGTTTCGCAACCTGTCCAACGCACGAGTTCAGAACTGTGTACTAATGAGACGAGTCTGCACTTGGATTAATAGACTAACGTTATTAATAGCTGGTTAGCGGTTGGCACGATCGAAAGGGTATTGTCGCGAATCGTTGCAGCTAGAATCGCTCGAGTCTCGTTAGACGGCGTGGATATCGTGCACGCTTTAAACGACTAAATTGCTGGAAACGAGAATGGAAAGGTGGGAATGATGCCGACCTATTTAAGTGAAACTGTACAGGGTGAACGTGCTTCTGCCTCGATCCTCTCTAGCATCGAGAGCACTGGGTTAATTAACGAAGTGCCACAACGCTAATAGGATCGGTGCATCTATTTACACGATCGACTTGTACCGCAAACGAAACTTATTATTCTCCAGCGTATACGACACCGGTCTTATCAATACTCCCCGGTTCTCAAGCAACAAGAACGCCAAGCTCACTCAACAAATAGCCTCAACCCCGGGAAGATTCACGAATGAAACGCGTGACTCGCATCCGACCACGAGTTTTTCCATTTTCCACGGTCGCGTGTTCCCTCCGTTCCGGAATATCGAAGTGGGCTCGCAGGATAAGCCGGATTAAGATCTCACGGCGGAACGAAAGAGGCACAACGATCTTCTTCTCTGTGGCGTAGCGACCTCGCGACGGTAATTTACGTGCAATCGCGACGATGATCTCCAGCCTCCGTGACAGCGTGCAACGAGACGTCGTAATTTCACGCGAACGGGGAAGGTCACGGTGGGATCCCGTGAAATCGACACGTGCGACAACCGCGACGAGAACCGGCGTGAAACCAGACGGGAACGATGAAACGGTGCGATAAGAGTCGCGAAATTTGAACAACGCCGCGCGTCGGGACGAAAAGAGATGCCTCGTTGAATGGAAAAGCGGGTGTAATTGCTAGGTTCATCGTGTTATCTGACTCGAGGCAGCGTGTCTTTCTTTTGCATACCACGTTGGGAACGAGCGTGAAATTACGAAGATCACACAATTGATCCACGCACGATCGTATTAGTCCCGTTGAAATTACCGGACGCGCGGTTGACGAGTTTTCCGCGGGACGGTATCGATATTATCGCCGCGTTGATAAGCAGGACAAGTCGTGGAGTGACTCTGTAAGTTGGATGTTACTCGCTGTTTAATTGCATAATTACGATAGACAGTCGGGACGACGAGCGTATTAACAACCGGTGGCAGCACATTTTCCGTGGAGATGGCGCGCGATTAATTGGCGTCGGAGCGAGGTAATTAGAAATTATGTTGATAAGCTGGCGAGGAAAACAGAGGGAACGGAGATTTCCTCGGGGGAAACTCGGCCATGGTGTTCTGCCACGAGGAACGGGCCCCTTACGTGAACGGAAAATGAAATATCGCAATTCTTCCTTAAGCTGGGGATGTCAAACGATGATACCTTAATATCGATAAAATACAATATTAATAAGGTAGGTCTGATTATCGATATCTCTTACTCACAATCCCCGAGATACTTCAGAATAAGTAATGGGGAAAAAAGAATAAAATAAATATCCTGGTAAAATATGCGGGAGAAGAGCGGTCAAGAAAATAGCATTGCCGATCTTCAAACATCGATAAGCATCTCTGTAGTAATTACAAGACAATTCGAAACGTTCATTCAGCCGTGTAACTTCAAAGTAATTCCCCGCGGTGGCCGCAAATTTGGCCAAACATCCACGCTGATTTCACTGGAAGAGGAACGAGCTGTGCCAGGGAGGTTTTTAACAGATTCTCCGGTTACCAAGGTAGCAGAGGAACCGGCCGTCGCGTCGGTCGAGACGTTAATCCAGGCTACTGTTTTGACCCTGAGGGTCCCACGATCCGCGTCGCGATGTAATAAAGCCGAGACCGCGCATCGACCTGCACGATCCGCAGGTTCCAAGCAAAAATGGGGGTCGAGGACAAAGAAGGACGCGCTCTCGAAGGTGTCCCGGCGGGTGAAACGGCGGAACGCCTGGCTGGAATTCCAGAAACGCGCGATCGTCTCCACCGGGGAAGGAAGAAGAGGCGGAGGAACGATTCAGTGGCGGCGGCAGATTCTCGCGCCCGAACGGGAGGGCACGAGAGGACGCGAGAGGATCGTGGAGAACAATCTACGGGTTGGAGGGAGAGAAGAAATCGCGGCAACGTCCCGGTACGATTTATCGAGAAGACACCTGAATCCTCCCGGAATCTCGTAGCCGTTAAAAAGATCGGCTACCCCTGTTGCGTTTGCGGGTAGACCTGCGGCATCAGCGGTTGCTCGGTGGTCGCGAATTTTAAGCAGATCCGGCGCGATCGTGTAAATATCGCGGCCGGAAGGGACGCGGCCGAGGAGAGACCGGGGAGCCGGATCGGGAGTTCACCACCCAGCCTAATGGCAATTAAATATCCCGTCGCTAATTGGCAATTATAGGCCACGGGTGTCGAGGGTGCCTCTCGTCTCTCTTCTTCTCGCCGCTAGGCGGCTCGATCCCTCTCCTTTTCTCCTCGTTGCTTTCCGTCGTTGATCCTTCCAGGAGAGCAACACGAGAGGTTGAAAAAAGACCAAAGGCTTCGGCAGGTAGGTGCAACAAGAGGCACTCTCTCGTACGATCTGGAGCTTATACATATACCTGGCTCCTTGTTGCCAAAGCTTGTGGAGGCTGAACAGGGCTGAGGGGAGCAGATCGAGAGATGGTCCAGCAGCATGGAGAGTGGCTGGTCTTTTGGACGCGAGAGGAACGTTATAAGCGTCCAAAGGCCACGAGACCCAGAGAGATCCCCTGACCAGCGTGCACGGGACGAGAGGAGAGGGCCGAGGTGACGACAGCGAAAACTAGTTTATTTGGGACGCGGCTATAAATTAGGATCAGATCGCCACGCGATAAGAGCTCCGACTAACACCCGGTTCCCTTCGAAGATAGCCTCCCTGGCTCTCTGTTTCTCCTTTCTTTCTTTCTTTCGCTGGTCAAGCTACGACGAGCGAGCGACGCGAGGAACAAGAAGAGGACGAGGACCTCTCTTCGTTGCACCTCGCGCAAGTTGTTCCTCAAGTTGATTCTCGTTTGGCGCTTCGCCGTCTCTATCTGGATGAATAATGCGGGAAAGTTGCTCCTTTCGGACGCTAATTGATATACCTGGCCGCTTACGGTATACGAAAGTGTCCGGGGACAGTTTTCATTGAACGACGTAATTGATCGTGGTTTTCAAACGGAGATTCGAATCTTTGTATAATGGCGTGTTTCATCTTTTATCAAAAGGAAAAAAACTGGCCCCGCCGTGTTTACACCGTAGGCGAATCAGATAACCTTGAATGTAGCGGCGTCTTTACGATTTTTGACGAAGGAAAAACTCCAAAATCACGAGACAAAAATTCTAGGTTCGTTTAATTGCTATCGCGGATCATAAAACGTTATCGCGAGTGTCATCCGTTCCCAATTAAATCAGAAATCGGAAATCCTGGGCTGGAATCGAATTAATTGCAAGCACACCTGAGAAGACTTCGCAGAACACTTTCCTGTAAGCCATTACCTCTATTCGAAATCTATTCCGGAAACCCATAGACCAATCAAGCTTTTAAACACCTTATCGCGTTCCCTCGTCTCGAAACGCGCGCCTTCCTCCAGCGGTTAATTCGAGCGCAGCGTGCCCCGGTCGGGAGAGTACGAATGGACCGGGCGGTCGGTAGTTCGGTCAGCGGCGCGACAGGTTGAGGTGTATCCGAGAGAGAAAGGGAGATGGAGAAAGAGAGAGAGCCCGGTGTGTTCCACGGCACACACAGAACCGTACACAGGTTTAGAAGAGCGTGGCTATAATGCAGTGTGCCATGCGCGAGAGAAAGACGCGGACAGGCAGTGGTGATTCCATTCACTGATTGAAATCTCTGTCCATTTGTCACTGTCAAGAAGGTGGCGATAGCCTCTCTTCTCTCCCGTTTTCATTCTCCGCTTTCCGATCGTTCTCTCGCTCGGCTCGCCGGACGGGAGAGCCTCGACACTCAATGCCATTATTATTTCAACGACAGAACCCTGCCCTAACGACCAATCCACGCGTTGGATATTAATTTCTTATCGATTTTCCTGGCAAATGGAAAGGGACACGTCCGTCCATCGATGGACGAGCTACGCTTGAGATGAATTACGATCGCGCCTCGCCAGAGCTACACGCCACGCGATTAGTGTCGCCGCTGTAATTACGATTTGTCATCCAATCCGCTGCGACTCGGGACAGCCAGGTTTTTTTTCAACTCGAACGAGCACGGATACATTCGTGATATTTCTTCGACGCGAATTACATTAGGCGAATTATATTCGACAACGATTGCGTAGCCTGCGGCACCGGGGACACGGATCGTGTATACGTATTGGGTATGCGTGGATCCAGAGAGATCAAATGTTTGGCTCGTTAAGTGGTTCGGCAAAAAAACGGAGACTTCGGATGGACGGAAAGATAGATATTAGATCTGAAAGTTTGACTCACCTCGAGAGACGCGACGGAGATCCGGAGTGAAGCCGCTGCGCCTTAGACCGGCGACACGAATCCGCTGCCCATAGACTGCGAGCTGCAATACAGACAATTCCAAACATAATTCTAGTCCCATCTCTGCCACGTGACGTTGCACGGGTGCCATCACTTTTAAAGCGTATTATCAAACTCGAACGAGATTCTCCACCTACCCCTTGTAGAACGGTTTAAACGCAGTGGTGGCTTCTGTGGGCGGAAGGCTGGCAGTGGTCTGATGCTGGTGCAGAATGGAATTCTGTCCCGCCGGCGAGAAGTCTTTGTGGGGGGACGCCTGTAACCTGGAGCTGAAGGACGAAGCGCTGCTGGCCGAGCCGGAACTCGTCGACAGATAGCCGGTAGCTGGATGGCTGGGCCCGTACGGATTTGGATTACCGTTGGTTGTGGCGTTGCCGTTGCCACCAGTGCAGTAACCGCCCGGTGGTGCCTGGATCACTCCATTCGGTGTAGCCACCTTCATGTTGGGCGGTGTCTGGGGTGGAGTGTCCGTACCAACCTCGGGAAACCCCGCCGCCGCCGAGGATGACGCGCTCGAGCTCGATCCGGAAGAGGAGTTCGGGTTGTAATGGAGCTGACCCCCGGACGAGGACGAGAGGAAACCGCCGTACCTCGTGGCTGCGCTCGAATACGGTGCGGTCGCGGCTGCGGACGGACTCATGGACGCCGACGAGGGCAACGCGAACGAGCTCAGATTTCCGCCGCCGCCCCCGCCGCCGCCAGAACCGAGCCAAGGTTGCTGAGAGTGATGGTGATGGCCTTGGTTGGACAGGTGATGCTGCGGCTGCCCGTAGTGCTGCTGATGATGAAGATGATGGTACTGCTGATGATGAGGATGCGAGGGCGGCGGTGGTGTCTTGCACGCGGCCGTGTCCGCCAGGGACCAGATTTTTGGCTTGGTTGCCGGGATGGGCACCCCGGCCGCGCTACAGTCCGACTTGATGCCCTCGTCCTTCAGATGGTCCTCCCCGGCGTATCCTTGATGATGATGGTGGTGGTGCTGCATCGCGTGGTGAAAGGGATGCTCTCCTCGTCGCGGATCCTCCTCGAGATCGAGGTCGTCCTCCTCGTCGAGGTCCTTGTCGTGCTGCAAGTGCTCCGCTTTCACGTGCCTCATCGGCTCTGCAAACAGACCGCCGCGTCAATTTAGTAAATTGCCAATTGAGCTTCGATGGTCGACGCCGGCGAGCGAGCGTCGTAGCAGGGGCAGGGAGAAAAAAAAAAGTGAAATTGAACCTTCTAGTGGTCATAAACGCGAGTACCGCGGGCGGTAAGTGTGTATCGAATAATGGCGAACTTAATAGCTCGTAAAACCTCCTCCATTCTTTGCCGGGACGGGGATAGCGAGGGGTGGAAGGGTACGACGTAAAGGTTTTTCCTTCGCAAAGTAATAGAAAATTCAGTATGGTCAACGGTATCGCGTCGGTGCTCGCGGCACCCCTCGTTATTTGGCCTGGCCGCGATGTCAGAATTAATGGTTTATAATCCCCGGTGTGAAAGTGAGATCTACGCGAGTCGACGGTAGTATATATCGGGGAGACTCTGGATGGCGAGGGTCGACGCCGCCAGGAGAAACGTCTCCCCTGCACCCTTATACGGTTAAGCTGTAAGGGATGCTGTGAAAAAAAGGGAGCGAAGCCTTCAACCACTTTGAGGCGCGAGAGATTTTAGTTCCCCCTCGAGGCAGAGAACACCGCACGGGAGAAGCTGTATCCTTTTTCCCTTTTCCTCTGTCTCTCCTTCGTGTCTCGTTTGCTCCCCCTGTCTTTCTCTCTCTCTCTTCTTTTCCCTGCCTCTCGACTCTCTCGGGGCACTCTAGGATCGTCCCAAGCGTCTGCCAGCTAGCCATCCAGCCAACCATCGAGCCAAGCCAGCCAGTCAGTCAGGGGTGAGAATTTCATTAAGAGGTTCGAATGAGTCGGCAGAGGGTTTACTTGATGGGTCGTCAAGCGATAATTCCCAAGCTAGAAGGGGCCGCTACCCCCGCGAGAGGGAAACAGAAATGGACAGACAGACGGCTAAAGGGTAAAATAGAAGAGGACAGAGGATGCGGAGTAGCAGAGAGTTTAGGTTTAGGGTGCGTGCTACCCCCTTATAAAGAGAACCTTATGGGCCAACTAAATAGATACCACCGTCGAGTCCACAAGTGGCTCTTTAACTTTTGACCCCCTTTTATCAGACGTTAATCTCATAATCTTCGCGCCGACCGATGCTGTATCTCTGGCAGGGTAAATTGCTTCGATCCGACTCGAAAATTTACACGAAGCTGCAGTTTATGTCGATACGCGTTTCGATGGTCCCTATTAGTAGCAAAGCACTAGCACTATTGTTGACACGTTCGAAAAACAAAGGAAAAAAAAATGGAGTGGCCTACTCGTCTAGAGTATCTTACAACAGGTCGGAACCTGCAGCAACCCTCGCGTGCTCGTCCGCTTCTCAAGTGACCTCTTCCCTTCAACGTTTGCCATGGAAATTCATGAGGGCTCTCTTGAATTTACTAAACCTTGCCAGGGCCTCGTCTAACCGGTACACGCCGTCGTCGTATCCTCTATCCTGCCCCAAGGACCAGCGTGACGGAAACTGCTTTCAGCATTCATATGTACCCGTGGAATATTCGAACCATAACGCACCAACCAAGTGTGCCAAGCGTTTCTAACATTTCGCCGAACAACTCCATCCTTAACCGATACCTCCGGGGCGGAACGACAACGGTTAAGATATATTCATACCCGGTCACAAATCACAGGTGGAGCTCGATGCAGGGCGGTCGGGTATAGAAAACAAATCGCTTTCGTCCAGGCCTCTCTGGCGGATTTTCGGAGGACTTATTTCCTGCGCGGCCCTTTAAAATTACGAGGCATCGCAGGACGCGTGTGACGCGGCTCGGCAACGCGACACCTAAATGTCCCGATTCGAAGGTAGCCAGAGAGAGGTCCGAACCAGAGGGAACCAGAGGGCACCAGAGGAAATGAGAGGAATCGAGAGAGGCGGAGGGACGATGGATAGAGGACAAGAGGCGAAGCAGAGAGGAAGAGGACACGAGGGACAGAGAGGGCCGATATTGGCCAATGTGCGGTGGGGTAATGGTGGCCATAGGAGGGTCCGTACCATTCGTCTCGCCGCGGGCGCCGATACATCACCGTGCCTCGAACTACCACTCAGCCGTGTATCTATATACACCCGTGCCGTACATATATGGAGCCCGTGGCGCAGGGCGAGTATATGGTCCTACGGATGGCTACTCAGCCCGGGCGCACCCTCCACCTCTGGCTCGCAGAGGCACACTTAGGGAGACGAATACGCGCGCGACCACCAGATAGAGCGCCAATCTATACCTATACTCGCACCCATACCCTTCGACCGTGCACCGTGAGCGCAGGTGTACGATTGTGTGCGATTGTGTGCGAGAGTTGCAGGAGCACGAGCGCGCAACCTCGTACCAATACCGACGAACCGGGCCGTCGCGTCGCGTCGGTCCACCAGGGACCAAACCAAAGGCCATTAATCTCTTTGCGCGGCAACCCGCAACCCGTCACTGTGTTTACCCACATGTGAACCATTATGTCCGCCTCCGCGATATAGAGCCCGACACACGGCCGGTTTCGCAGCGAATTTCTAGCTCGCCGTTTCCGGCCGTTGGGCAAAATGCCTGAATAAGTAGCCTATGGAGCCGGGCGACGGCCGAACGACGCGAACGGCGACTGGCTTCGTTCGACGGCCGATTTCAGCGCTCTCCTGAGAAATTCGCGATAGCGATTGAATTTACTGGCCGCCACGGGACGTGCGGCTTGTAGCACGCGAGTTTTAGATTCGCGGGACTCGAGCGAAGATTGTTGTTTGTAGCTACGCTACGTGGCTGTTGATATTTACGAGCCCGACCGATGACGAGAAGGTTCAGGAATTTCAGAGGAGGAAGATGGAAAAGTTGGCGATCTCGCGATGGTCTTGGACGAGAATAGCGAAGGTTTCCTACAATTCGCCAAAGACACGATAACATATTGAAGAAGCTCGTTCCGTATTAGATTGCTACCACTATTTTACCCCAATCAAATAATTCATTAATTCGTGTACCACTAACGCAAAACAGGACAACGATATTTCCTTACCAATTAACCAAAGGACGACATCGAGGCTATAGTGCATATGCGTTTACAGCATAGAAGCTCCGTTCTCCGTGGAATAGTTCACGCTCAGCGAGGATCTTGCGACCAATCTCCTGCTTGAATGGCGCACTATCCGTGCAGGGTGAGGTCGCGTACGGTTATTGTGCGCGCAATGGATGCTTGCGCAATATCAGAAACGCCGACCGATGGCCGTACGATATTGCAGAAACAACTAGTCACGCGAGCGGTACACGCTACCGGCATTCCTCGAAGAGACCGGCAAGTTTCGCGGCCGAGTTCACCCTCGAACGCGCGACCAACTCGATGCCATTGTGTACGCCGTGCATCGGGATATCGATAATTGGCCTGCAATGGCGGTGCTTCTTCCGAGATTCGAGTTACGGTTGTGTATGGAACATTCTTAACGCGGATGCATGCACGACCGCACGGATTGTTACGTTTCGTGCCGTTACACGCGTGCAAGCTTATCGACTAAACTTTGGGAACACGTAAGAAAGGTGGGACGAGCTTTCAACCCTGCTATATTTTCCTGGCGATTCGGGATGACTCGGGAACAATCGTTTCCCGTAATGCTCGACTACCAGCACTTTCCGTAATATAGACGCTTAGCCAGTTTTGCCATTTACGCGCATGACGAGACATATAAGGATTGACTTCTTTCCTTGATTTCTTTCCTTCGACCCAGACTTGGCCTCCTACGTACTGTAGAGGTATTGAAAATAATTGTCTGAGATTGCAGGGTGCCGAATGGACCGAACGGTGTGAGAATTCAGTGGGAGTTTTTTAGAACCGTTCATCGCGAATGGACGTAGACCCGGGATCGGAGGTGAGATCGGAGGTGTCACTTACCATTTTCCTCGAGGCCTCTCCTCGCCTCCTCCCCAACCCTGTCTCCTTGATTGTCACCCGCGAGTTCGTCCTTTTCCTTGTTATCCTCGGAGTCCGTGAGAACCGCGTCGTCGTCGTCGTCGGTCTTGTTCTTCGGCTCCCAGGTCATTTTGTTCTCCTTCTTCAAACGCCGTCTAGCGTTCGCGAACCAAGTGGACACCTGCGTCAGTGTCATCTTTGTGATGATCGCCAGCATGATCTTCTCGCCCTTCGTCGGGTAAGGGTTCTTCTTGTGCTCGTTCAGCCAGGCCTTCAAGGTTGCCGTCGACTCCCTCGTCGCGTTCTTCCGTCGCGCGGCAAGGTCGTATCCGGCGCCATAACTGGAAAGAAAAATCTGTTTATAGAGCTTTCCTCGATTCGCAGTTCTCCAATTAAATCTTAATCGATACGCAATGGTGAGCAAAGTCAACGAGGCTCCAGGACGAAAGTGTACTCTAAACCTCCTACCCCTAAAAGGACAACCTGTCCTCCGCTACCAAAAATGTAACCATTGTTCAACATTTGTCGAGTCGGGCCACTCCACGCGAAAAGTGGCACGCCTGTCGAGGGTGCGAATTCCCTGCAGATTTCGGCAACGCCAAAGCACTAGTCGCACACTCGAGAGCGAACGAAAGGGACCCGAGTCTTCCTAGATTCATTCCCCTGGCCGCGGGCTGCGCGCCGGAGCATCGAACCCTCCGGAATAGGGGGCGACATCCTACTGGGTCGAGGGTGATACTCCGGCAAATATATACGGAGAATAAACCCCCAGCGGCGGCGTGATTCCATCGAGCAACCCCGGCACTCACTCGCCGTAATGGCGATTCGATCGATCCCCTCTCCCTTCCTGCACACCGTCTCACTTTATTCCTCCTGTCCTTCTTCCCTCTCTTACTCGCCCCGTGTCCTCCCCTACGGGAAACTCCACGCGAGCCTGTTATAGGTATGTGCTATTATATACTGTAGCCTAAAATACCTATCGACGATCCATCGTCCGTGGAAGGGTGGCGGTGTGGTCGATGGCGGTGGTTACGAGTGGCATTGCAACCGAAGTGTAACGCAGCTCGACACGCGGGAACGATGGCTAGCAGAACGATTAATGGAAACGCTTGCACGATTGTTGATACCAGGAGAAGTCTTGTTGGATATCGGAGAATGCAATGGAATTTAACGCTTCTGGCGTTCGACGATCTTCTCTGCTCCGGACAAGGTTGGAACGATTTCGAAGGAAGTTCTAGCTAAACACTTCGGAAGCTTCGATTGGATCGGCACGCAAGGGTTTCGAAGCTCGATAAAATAATTTGTACCACGCCCAAAAAGTGGTAATGGACGTTCGAGAAGCAGATTCTGCTTGGATAAAATTAGAAGCTTCAGTCCATCGCGGATTGTAAATTGACAAAGGAGGAATCGTTATTCGGCGTATTTTTTTTCTAGGGAGATAAATAAGCGTGCCACGTTGTTTCGCGAAGACGAAAATTTTACGATCAGTTCTCCTTTTCGAAAGGGGAATCTATCGTGTTTTACGTCCTCGCCGGACGAGATCATCAACGATCCTTTTTTACGCGGACGCGAGTTTATTCAAATGGAGACGTTTTCCCGGGACTAAATCGCGTTTTACGATCGCGCCTATCCCGCCGATTCTGTTCGGCCGGGGCACGACAAATGGTCCGATGAAATCTTCTGCTCGGGCTTACAAGTTTAGACGTGATCTAATCTCGGGCTTTCGTCGTCCAAACGACCGGCGTCTCGTCGAAAATATTGTCTCCGTTACGTCGGCCGAAATTCACCGGACGGCAACATTGTCGGCGTGATTTGTGTACGAGATATGTGTCTATTATTAGCGAATTTTCTTGCAGTATATTACGCACATATCGCGTACGAATAACATTCTCGACGTTCGAGAAGCGCCGTCGCTGAAGGATAGTCGAGGTAAATCGAACGAAAAATGAACGATTAGGATCGTGCGGCTGCGGCTGGAGAAGCGAAAGAGCAGACTGCGTAATTCCCTTTTGGAATCCGGCCGTTCCTTCTTGTCGTTACTGCAGTCCACGTCCCAGATTGTCGATGACCACGTCGATGGGGATGATGGAGGCAACGATCCGAAGGAAGCGGACTCGTGCTAGTTCGAGGACGTTTCACCCTCTATTAAATTCCCTCGGACAAGGGAAAGGCGGCCGCCGTAGCTCTCGTAGCTGTTCTATAAAATCGGCCGCTTTTTTGTTTGTACCTTCGGCTCCCCCTTTTCACTCCTTCACCCGATCGTCCCCTTTTTGCCTTCGTTCGAAAGCGTCCGGTCGATCAAGATTGTTCGAGATTACCCGAGTACGATGAAACGAAGGAGGCCGTGGGTGGGGCCCGCCAGAACTGGTGTCGGAACAATATGGAGTCGTAGCTTGGGAAGGACCGCCAGACATCGAACGAAAATCCCGCTATTATTATCCTCTAAACTGGCTGCATCGGAAAGTTATAACCCATTTCATCAACGAGATACAGAGTTCCTCTCTGACGAGGCAAAAGTTTCGTTCGCCGAGCTGCTCTCTCATGGATACACCGGCGAAATCGCTTACGAAATGACGGGGTTTCTTTGTTCCCGATGCTCGCATGCCGACGTGGACGCGAAACAGTTCATATAAAGTTGCGCGGGCTGGAAACGTAACAGCTCGTTCCGCGAATAGCCGTTGCAGGAAGTTAGAAATTGACAGCGGCCGCCGCCTCCTAGATTTAATCGACGCTCGAGCCCCCCTCATTGATATGCGCAATTTCGACTGCCTCCCACACGCGCGGGGGCCAGGCAGCCGCGCAATTATCCACACGTACATAAGCGCACACAGCCGCGGCGGGACCGCGATTTGCATACTAAGTGTGGCGTTGCGTGCCAGCGGAGAATCGCTCGGATGTATCGACGCGATCGTCCCGCGTTCGTATACGCGTTCGATGCAATGCAGATGCGACAACGACCGAGCAGAAGCTCGCCGAACAAGCCAAGCTCGCGTCTCGCACGGGGAAGGTTAGATCGGGGCACGATCCCGGCGTGGGTAAAAGTTTGCGACACGGGCTTGCACTTCTTTCGTCGGAAGGAGCTGAGAAGGATCGCGTGGAATCCGGCTGCGTGGGCTCCGCGAGCAATCGATCGTCGAAATCGAGTTCACGACGAGGGGCTTAGAATCGCATACCGCGGAGGTGCTACCGCGTACCTTTCTTCCAATTGCATGTCGAATTTCGTGACCGAGGCATTGGTGGTACAGCTGTTCTATGTATAATATTCAGGAGTCGCATCCAAGTACATATGTGGTACGAATTTAGCCAAATTCCCCCTGAATTCGACGCAAACGTAGCTACTGTTCCGCGTTTCACCGACGCGGTTTCTATAGCGACATATAAGAAGACCCATCGTCGAACCAGCGGACAAATATTCATCCCCGTGCGGTCTTACCGCATCCCGTCGTTGCCGGCATCGTGAAAGCGTACGAAAACGTACGCAAATTTAGAAAGGTGGGACATGGGTCGGGGAAACCGAGCGGATAAAAGAGACAGAGAGGCAGGAATAAGGGTGCAGCGCGTGTAATACGCGAGAGCGTGCAACAGGGGTGTGGGAAATAGTGGAAAAGCGAGGATATCGTCGAATAGCTCCGGTAGGTAATAACGACGCGAAAGGGGGGGCAGAGATGAGCGCGTAATACTAGACACCGGGGCCACTCGAGCGACTCATTAGGGGCTTTGCATATGGTGGCGTCAACCTCGAAAGGTTAACCAATATTGGCAGAACGCGCGTAATTACGTCCTTCGACCTCGTACAGAGCCGTGTATATAGCTCCGATAGTTACGCCCGGTCCCGGATGTGCAAACGTTTCCTACCTACCTACCTACCTACCAACCAACCTACCAACCAACCAACCAACCAGCCAGCCAACCTACCTACCTACCTTGTGCTTGCACCACGCAACCTACCGCCGCGTCTGTTCCGCGCACGCTGCAACCAACTGACCCGCCCCCTCTATGTGTAACTGCAACTGCTGCACTTTGCGACGACAACTTCGCCACCTCTTATCTAATCCAGAGCAAAATTGCTGCTTCTTTCCGCTTGACGCGCATGCGAAACGTGTTAGATGAAATTCCGGTCGGACTGTTTCGGTTCTGTAGCTCGGTGGACGACGAGCATTCGATCCTGGCTTGTCACTTGCGAGGGGAATTTTCCGCAACAATTCTCATTTCAGTTATTTAGCTATTGGATTAATAACGACTGCCGATAAAGCGACACTTTCAGCCCGTCGTGCATTAACGTTCCTCGGTTAAATCGTCCCTTTTAGCGCAAGGTAGTACATACACGCGGGACAAAACAATGTACACAAGAAGAACATCGAACGATAAGAGTTTCACACTCCCCTTTAAGGTTAAATATCCACGATTTTTCTCATAGCTGCCGCCGATTACAGTGCTCGCAGATGCGCGAGATTTTTCTTGCCACTGTCGATACCGATCGACCTACACGGCGATCGGAGAAAAATCGGTCGACCAACCGGTCGCGGCTCCATCCCGGGGAAAAAGCTCTCGCGAGCGTTTCTCGTCTCCATAGCAGACGTCTGTATCTGACTTCGGTGGAAAAAGCGGTATCTCCGCATAGGGACAGAATTGAGTTAACTCGAGTTAGGCGTTCGAAGGTATCGTTCGGTTTCATCGTCTAACGACCGCCGGCAGTGCTGGCAGAACGCTTAATTGAGGCCGATTTTCTACGATTTTCTACGAGTTTGTATCAGGGAAGAAAAAGTCGAGAGATCGCTGCGACGCTGCTTTGGAATTTTGGCTGACGTTCCTCCAAGCAAAATTGACCCCCTTTCACTGGGATTTTTTTATTCGATGCAGCGTTAGACAGTAAAGGCACGAGGGCGAGGGAGTCGAGGGATCTTCGTGAAAAACGGCGCTCTCGAATGGGGAAGTTTCGGGGTTGGATTTGCGTGGCATCTGCGCCACTCTGTTGCTCGTTTTAGGGAATACGATGATGGCGATAGATCGGCTGGCTAAATTAAATCTAGGATGCGCTGACACAGATAAACACTTTTTATCAACCGGTGTTGAACGAGTATCCGCGCGAACCTTAATAACTAAACCCGTCTCAGCCGAGCAGCGTATTATCCAGCGCTGCAAAGTGCCTACAAGGATCCGGGGAAAACAAGTAGGAGCCGCGCAAGTACAGACAAGTGCCGTGGATTCGTCCGGCGGAAAATAAAAGAGTGCCCGATGCAACGATTCCCAATGGTCCTGCTCTAACGACGTATCTCTCGTTTCCCGTAATCAGAGCATCCCCCTCGCCGTTACGTCCCAATCGAGTCGCTTCCACTCTACTTCTACAAGCCGCTGCAGCCTGGATCCAAAGTTGGAGAGGTCGGTGCCGCTGAAACAATAGCGTCCCGTCGCTGGCGACGAGAGTGACGAGAGGGCGCACGGCAGGAGAAAGCAGGACAGCGAGCACACGGCAGAGGAGACAAATACGGCGCGAGGGTGGTCGACGAGCGAAGAGGGACGACAGAGGGCCACGGTATTATTAAGCAAGTAAATTAATAGAGGCTCCGCGCGGAATGGAGCGCGCCGACCGAGCGAGGAGGGTGGATATTCCACGATAAACAATGCCTACGGTTGAGAGTTTTGCACGGGCCGCGCGCAAGCTTCTCGGCGACCTGCACGAGCTCGTTCGAACTGCGGGGATCGTTCGCAAGCACGAGAAGCGGGATACAGAGAAAGGGAGGAAGTTGCACGGGACACAGTAGAGAGAATCCAAACGGCGCCGCGGTGCCTGAACGAGGCAGCAAGCCGAAGAACGTGGGCGCGTGAACGGTGGAGTGCTGGCGTGTTTGTGTGTGGACACGAGGGTTGCTAAGCAAAGTAAGTACAGCACCTGTGGGAGCTGACTGGCCTTCGAGGGTGGAAGGAGGCCGCGTTAGAGGTGGAAGAAGATGGGTGGGAGAGAAGAAACGGAGTAGAGGGCGAGGAGCGAGCGTGCTAGCGTGAGAGAAACAGAGAGAGGGACCAGGCAACGAACTGCAGGAGGGAGAGTGGAGGGAGTGAACGAGAGAGAGAATAGAGTAGAGAGGCCTGGCGAACAGGCGAGCCAACCCCGGGAGGAAGCCAATCAATAAACTCACTCACTCGCTCTCCTACGGAGAGAGACCTACTGCTCTCCCTACGCTCGCGATGCGACTATCTGCACAGGCAACCTGGAAGCCTCCATTACGTACGCCCACTCGGCTGCCTACAGCCATTTTGTAACCGTTCGCCGTGCACGGTTTCTCTCGAATCTCGGTGTCCTCTCATCCCCCTGTCTGCCGGGAAGGCGGAGGTGAAGAATCGAGAGAAGACCAACCGCCACGTCCAATGATGACGAGAGGGCGCCCGCTCGGCGAGATCAAAGGAGTTGAAACCGCTCCGCGGAGAGATCTGCCCCGATATTGAATTCCCCTTCGCGATTCTGTGTCGGGTCCGATAGACTTCCAGTTTCCCAATTATCCATGTGAATTTTTGCTCGCGAGGCCGGAAACGAAATTCTACCGGGGAGCGTTCCACCTAGGGGAACGTTTCGAAACACGAAAAAAGAAGCGAAGCAGGAAAGAAACGAGGATCTAGATTTACGAGGTACGAGGAGGAATCGAGAGACCCAGAGGAACCAAGTGTTTCCAATTACGACCGGCGTCGAAATCTATGTCAATGCCTCATTTTGTCAACGGCACGCGACACGTGGCTCTCGAAAATAACCCCAACGCGCTTTCCCACGAAAGCTCGCACCGATGCTTTCGTGAAGCCCCGCTTCCTTCAGGCCAACCTTCGCACCGAGCTATAATATACGGGTTATCGGGACGAAGCGTCCTTTTTTCTCGCGCGAGACGCTCTCGGAAGAAAGTAACGCGGCCTGGTTTATTTTCCATCGCATTCCTCTGCACGCGACAACGAAATTGCGACTCGTAAAAGGCGAGCATGTCCCTCGTCGCGTTGCACTTCGTATAAACGCCTCCGCGGCAACAAAGCGACTTTTTCCACGTAATTTCAATCCCGCCCCGATAAATAATCGTTCCCCCGTTCTGACAGATTTTGATATACAGCCGGTGTATCGCGATACATAGCCCGCGTCGAGCATGCTACGCGAAGAGGGAAATAAATTTCCGTCGTAAATTCGCCCGTCACTTTTTCGTCCGCGCAGCCATTATTAATCAAAACACGGATCCGTAACGAAAATACAGTACCCGGGGCTAGGCTCAGCGCAGCCGCTGAAAATACACACGCGCCATCCGAAATCACTTACCCCGATACAGTGTTTGCGGCCAGGAGCCGTTTGCGTCGTCCCCAATGCGGGAACGACCTCTTTCTCGCCATCGATATTCCACTGGTTCCCTACAAGATGAAGTACAAGGGTCCTCGTGTTGACAGCACCCTCGTATGTCTTATCCACGAGCGGCAACAACGAGCATCCGGTTTGCTCGTCACCCTTCTTACGAATTAATTGTCGTCTACCTTCTTCGGGCGCGCGCCCTTTTGTAAATATCACTTCGAAGCTTTGGGGGAATGCATGGGGTTGAAGTGGGGTGAGTTATGGATTTTTGTTTCTCTTTAAACTGTGCTAGGAGATCCAGTATCCTACAGTTTTTAACGAGCCAGACTAATTCTGTCCTGGTCTATTCAGAGCTACCAATCTGAATTGGAATCTTGCATTCATACATAAAGCAGAAACGACAATTGTCCGTGCGACGTTCCGCATCAACTGGTCGGTTAAAATTGTGCCACGGTTATATCGAGAGACAGATATTACGGATTCGCGATAACGATAACCATTCCTGCCGGGATATGTGTAGCGAGTACGAGATCGTGACTCTTGTTTTAATGGCGGCGGTCGGAGCGGCTCGAGAGCTGCGCAAAGGGGCGAGAGAGTGGAACCGTTGCTGGTGGTTTAATCTAATGGAGCCGAGAGACCATGAAACCTGGTGATAAACTTACCCGTAGGCGGCCAGGGTCGGATCGTAGGGGTAGTAACCCGTGGCGGCAGGTTGAAGGGCGGCAGTGCCCCATGCAGCTCCCATATCCGCCGTCATTCCCATCCCCGTCGTATCCTTCAGTCCGTACGGATTTCCCTGCAATCGAATCACATAATTAATTACGTTACAGAGGGTTGCGACAGTAATTCGTTCGCTTGCAAGTTCGAACGTCGAAACGGTGGTCGGTAACAGTTGAGAATTCAACCTGGCAGAGATTGCGCTCTCTGTTGTTGAGCAACAGCATTTTGTTGTTGGTGTCGAGAAATGTATAACGAACGCGTTGGCGATGTTAGCGGGAAAAGTGATTTAGGAGCGACGGTATCCGTCTTCCACCCTTTTATTTCCCGGGCATTACGATCGCGTACAGGAGCGCTTTTGCGGCGCAAAGGCAAGATTTATGGGAACGATATAGCGAGGTGGCAAATTAAATCCTCAAATTTCGGCAACTATACTGACGCAGCGGACACGCGAGTTCGTATGCCAATGCAGCCCACGGTTGGAGCTTCTCGTGTTCAATGTAGCTTCGTCTCTCACTCTGCAACGTTTCGTAACATTTACGCATCTCGTTCTTAAATTGCACGACATTTCCGTGTCGACGTCGCGCGGTCCCAAGCGAAGCTCCTTATCATCCCCAAAATCGTCTCAAGTTCCTGTTCCGACACCCGAAACATGTGTTTTTTACCGCTTGACCGATTTTATGACCACGCTATGTGTACGGCGAAGTTTGTTGTAAACACTGGATACCATATGACAGCGAAGCAGCGACTTTCAAAACGATGATCGATTAACTACAAGCGGCGATGGTAACCAAGAGTGAGATTGTCTCGGGCACCGGGCATCCTTTGGCGAGCCAAAATAAATATCCCAACTCCAAGCTCAACAATGTGTACTATTTATTCGCGCGATTGCGCGTATCTCTCGGTATACCCGCTGTCCGTATATGCGTTAACAAGAAACGCGATCGTGAGGCATGACGCACGATGCCGCGTTATTTTCGTCCTCGTCTACGTTAAAGCTAAACAAGGTGCACACCGAACGGGGCAGCCCACACTCGTGACGTAATTTATGCAAACGACCCGTCCGAATTAAAATCGATCGTTCCATCATCTTAAGCGGCGATCTCGCCGCGAATTCGATGCGACGAGGTCGCAAAAACCAATCGATCCATCGACGAGTGACTGACTAACCGTTAATGGAGTAACACCCACGCAGAGAATATCCATGCACAGCGACACCGTAGTCCGTCGAGAATTCAATTCATTCGAGTGTACAACGACATCTTTGAATTTCTTTCTCCGCGAACGCGTGTCCTGCTCCGAAACCAAGGTACGGTACAAACGTGTAAGTACACGCGCGAGCAGCAGATACAGGGCGGCAAAAGTGGTAAGGAGTTTAGCGAAGCAACTCGCGACATCAAACGCACACTCTCGGGTACACCGATTCGCCTGGACTGGTGTTCCAAGGTGTCTCTTCGAAGATACATTCCACAGACAAAAACTGGACCGGACGACAAGAGGGATAGGAGGGACGTTTGAACTGTGGGAAGAGGCGTCGAAACAGGCGGTGTATTCGGTGGCTAATGGTAGCACAATGGGATATTATTAGAGCTCAGGCTTAAAGGCGTTTGGCGCCAGGAAGTTTCGCGTTACACAGATCGGCGTCGACCCATTCGTCCTGACTCTTAATTCCCGCCGGACCCATCCCCCGGTGTGTCGATTTTCGAATCCACTCCGCCGTGGATACCCGTGCGGCCCACTGTTTTTTCCAGTCTTTCTCTTTCTACCTTTCATCCGGCGTGCCACAGAGAGACGGAGAAAGAAGGAGCACGCATATTTGTCCCCCGTTGCTGGCTCTCGATGGCTCGCCGCGTACCCTTTCCACTGCGGGCGACTTTAATGGTGAACCACGGGTGGTCCAACGTCGACGCCTCGGACTATTGTTACGAGTGCGGAACGCGGCTCGGTCAGCAGCCGATTATACGAGCGGCCGCGCATTAAGGTAGCAATAAGCATGCGCCAACCGAATTTTCTGAAGGCATTAGGGACCCTGGCACGGGCTTAACCTCCGATAGTTGGTCTCTGATGCTCGAGATGCTACTGGAAGGGGGGGATATTGTCGAATTTCGATGGTGATGCCATTGCCTCGGTTGCTTTGAATAACGCGAGGGTGACTATCGTAACGAACAAACTGTAATAGTTGTAACGTTCACGTTACCATCGCGATGTTAGCTAAACTGCGTTCCGATGAAAATTTAATAACAGGGATATTCAACGAAGGATCTAAAATCAGATAGGGTACAATGGGGCGTGTGTGTTCGATGAAATCTGACGGGGGGAAATTATTGGATACGAATTCGTGAAAATTATAGAGACAACATCTCTTTGCGCTCCCCCAATGCGTGTCACGGGATATGTATGATATACCTGTATATACCGTTCGGAGTAGAAACGACGTCGCGACTGATTAAAAGGGAGCGCGTGCACGAAGAGATATCGATGGATCGAGCTGCTTTCCACCTGGCGTGCAAGAGTATGAAAAATATACGACTAGTAATTATTAAACAGAGGGCGGACGTCATTCAATTCGATTAAATTCAGATTCGGGGCAAATAAACGGGGCGTTTACTTTTTGATTACTACAGGCTTGACTCGCGTCGTACTTCTGTCTGCTGCAGGGGCAGTTTGTGAAGAAATTAAGGGAAGATTGCATAGCACGCACGAGTGACTCGTGTGTGGTGAACGAATAATTAACGTAAATAACGTAAAATAAGGGAGCAGTGCTTCGTTCCTTCAACGTTCTCCTCGTACGAAATGAGTACATTTACCTGCGAACTAAAAATCCAGCAACTACAACGAAACAAAAGGGCAATCGTTTTTCTACTATAAACTTGAACGACTCCGAAATGTATCCGCAGAGAAATTATTTACAGACCTACCGAAAGTTAATCTAAACGCCACTTTCAAGCCCCTCCGAAACCTTCATCCTGCACACACACACACACGCATACAGGTACACACACAGCCAATTAGCACGCGCCCCGCGCCCCCGAAAAAGTTCATCGAGATAGCACAATGCCAAGTTAGTCGAGTTCGTTTCGTGAAGTTGGATCCGGAGTTAGCGACAAAGGACAACCGGCGGAAAAGTTGGCCGAATATAAAGAGGGGACGTGACGCGAGGCCGTCGAAGTTAAAGTTCGAAGCTCGGCCGGCAGTTGTTCGACGATAATTAAATTAACGTCGCCACGCTGGCTCGGGGGGAGTTTAGTATCGACGCGCAACGATGATGAAGCCGTAGGAGAGGTTCCGCGTGGGACAACAGTTTTCAAGAAGCTTCAGCCGCATGATCCGCGCCCCGGAAAAAGCTCGTTCGTTCCGCGAGATGAAAGGAAGATCGTATCCTTTGCACAGAAACGCACCAGCCCCGTTTTTACTTGTTCCTGAGAGAGCTTTCGCTGAACAACCGACCACCGTGGTCGCCTCGAAGAGGCCCCTTTTTATTAGTCCCTTTATCGCTCCCCGCACTCGCGCCACGCACTTCATTCAATGCTAATCCGATTCTTATTATATTATAATACTCGTCGAAACGACGCGACGGCGGGGCGCGCCGTTGGAATCGTCGGAAGCACGTGCTTCCTGCTCAACGATCGTCCTTTTTCTTCCTCGTTTCCTCATGAAATACGCTAAAGGGTCACTGGGGGTGAGACGAGGAAGAAACGATGAAAGGAAGGGAGCAGGTTGAGACGAGGAAATTCACGTTGCCGATGGTTGTGCAGTGCCAACGTTCGCAGCCTGTGCCGCCTGTCGGTGACCTTATTTGAGTTACCTCATTATGTAAGAATTTTCTTGCACGCGCGCCTTCCCGAGCCAGCTGCCGAAGCTGCAACCGAAAGCTTTTATTTCGCTACCCTGTTCTGAGATCCCGCGGACTTCTTTCTCGTAGCACACCGGGGATCATCGCGGCGTGGAAATCCGCGAAATTTTTCACCAGCAAAGATGGTGTTATAGGATACTAAAGGCTGTCGGAGTGCGCGACGAGCGTTGGTTAAGGAAGAAATGGCAGAGAATTACGGTGAACCATAGGAACGATTAAAGCACGTCCGCGACAGGAATGGCGAAACACCTGTGACGGTAAAAGTTGCTCGAGACAATCCTATTCTTATATCGGAACGGCAACATTTCATTTCACTTTGCTGCGAATGTATATCTGGGCAAACGATAAGATTACATTATATTCGATACACGTTACTAATAACTTCACCCTCTCCGATAAGATTAGTTTACGCGGCGAGCAACAACTACTTTCACACGATAACTCAACTTTATTGCCGATTCGGATACCGGCGTTTCCGCGCGTGCGTCGCCAATCGACACTCCGTATCGTCTTATCGCCGATTGGCAGTATTTAAAAAGCGATGCTTCACGGTGTCCCGAATGCCCCGGTTTGCATAAAGTTGCAAATCAATCCCGGCATAAAGTGGAAGCGCTTAAGCTTAACGGTTACAGCGTGATCGTCGTACAAAGATCGAACGCGAGAAAGCTTCACGCTGCGCTTTTTTCGCCCTTACTCCCTTAACGAGATTAAACGGCATAGCACGAGTCGGGAGTGTGCGTCGATATCGCGAAAGCCGCCCTCTGCTCGCGGGGCTCGTCAAAATTCTCAAAATTCCCGCCGGCCGTCCGCTTATGACATTCCAGGCTTGGTTGTCGCACGTTTGCGGGAAGCTGAGCGATCTCGTCGCGTGCACGAAATTGCACGACGCCGCTGAAATTCCACGAAGGGCTGACCAGCCGGGGTAGGCTGCGGGCCAGCTGCAATTTATTGCGATAAAGGTGCAAAGCTATGACGTTCGAAGCACCGTCTCACGACAAATGGCATTCCTCGAGCGTCGATCGGTCAAGCCCGACTAATAACGCCAACTACCGAGTAGGGGGCCTACGCAGAATTTTTCCCTCGACGGTGGCTTCGATGGACGACTACGTTCTACTCAAGGCGCTAAAGCACGATGAACATCGTCGAATTCTCCCGTCGCGTCCTTTGGAAAATGGTTCGGCAAGGCGTCATACGATAATCGGGAGAAAAATACAGAGACGAAGTATATCGCCGTGCTATCCAGATCTTCGTGACGGAGGGATAACTTATTTCCACGGGGCTACAAGAGTGTCGTAAACAAGCTTGAATGTTTCAAGCTTGCGGCGCGTACGCGTACAGGATGTTACAGAAACGGCGTGTGCACCGAGCATTGCCGTGTTTCAACCGGACACTATAACTATGCCGTGGAGTAAAAAGATCGGCAAGGCAACGCGTGCGTATTTTCCGGGGACGCGTTTACATACATTAGCCGAGCAAACGTAACGCTAAGCGTGTAGGCACGCTGTATCGCATGCGAGCCGCGCGCAACTGCCAATTATAAAAGCGTAAACGGTCCGCGATTAAGAGTGCTACGTGTGTTACGCTTATCAATGAACCGTAAAGTAACGCATTTCGCGATATCGTCGATCGGAATGCCTCAACAGCTCTTTCGTTGCACCGGAGACATGCGACTGCTCCAATCCCGACCGACACCGTTCCCTTTGGAGGATCGAGTATTTTTATTTCATACACGAATCGCCCTGAATAATACACGGTCTTTCCATCGGGCAAAGCGTTTCACCGTTGCCGCGTTGCTTTGCGACAGAAACGAAGCACTCGGGACACGGATCGGCGCGGGGTAAAGTGTTCACGAACAGCCAAGAGATTCCCAGCGAGCAAGTTCCAGGCTTTCTCACCTTCGCACGGCGCAAAGATGATCCGTATTCTACGGAGTACGAAACCGTGTTTTCCACCCAACTTTATCAGCTACCTTTAAAGCCAACTTAATACGTAATTCGATTTAATTAACGAACAGCCCCGATCCGGGCAACGCCAAACGCCAAACGCCGCGGAACCAGTATCGATTCCATATGTAGGTTCGTTCGAGCTCGAGCTACTTCTGCCAGCCGCCTTCCAGTTCCTCCTTCCTTAACCCGTTCCGAGGATAGCAGCGTCCAGAACGAGCCAGACCGCACGCGCGGCACGCAATTTTTCATCGGGCATCGAAGTCGACCAACCGATAATGTTGCGCCTAATCGGTGAAACAGCGCCGACTTATGAATGGCACTATCGGGACGACGTGACATAATCGGCGTGCCGCGTGTCGTGAACTATTCCGAGAGCAATTAACATCCGCGTGGAAACTATGCCCGCGGAGCCGGCTGTGAAATAACAGAAATCACGCCCCATGCATTAAACCTGCATTCCTTGCGCTCGCGAACCGTCCGCTCGCCCTCCCGATAAAACGCGAATCTAAATTAATTTGTAGAGGCGATATGGCGCGACGAGCGCCGGGGCACTTGTAATACAAAGTGCCGTGAAATCGTGCGAACCGTTCAGGTTAACGATTATGATTTCGTTCGGGGGAAAATGGGAATCACCAGTGGATACGTTCGTTGTGGAAACGCGGAACGTTACGATTGCCCGACTAGGCCGTCGATAAAATTGCATTAAACGAACGCGATTCTGGCGGCGTTCAAATTTTGGTAGCGAACGATGCCCGCGTTAACATTCGTTCAAATCGACCGTATCCGTGCGCGAGACCTTCGCGATTCGCGGAACACACAACCCCCTTCGTAAAAATTGCACGTGAAATCCAAGTGTCTGCATATTGTTCGGCGCGAAAACGAGCCAAGATAAGATTACATCGGCCGTTATCTGTGTGACGCGAACTGATTGCGCGGCAAAGATCAAACGCTCGCGGGACCATTTTTCGGTCCCGCTGATAAGCGGCTACGAAGAAAAAATTGAAGTGAGCAGCGGCACGCAACGGATTATCATTCGCTAGATGACGACGTGTCGATCGTTATACTCGACGATCGATACCGCGTAATCGATACGCGCACCTGCCGGAGCAAGGAGGGAAGTTTCAATGCTGAAAACGTGTCGCGCGACGAGGGATCAAAACTCTTATCTACGATTTCATCCGGTTCGTTCATTTGTCGAACGGGCAAATGGCTGCATAATTTTGTCCAATTGAATGGTAGTAGACCGTTATCGGAAGACACGGGCCGCTGATTGGCTAGTGGAGAGCCGTGTGCACGCTAGGGGTGGAAATTCGTCATAAATGTGGGCAGCATGGGCGCTGATATAGCTGCACGTTCGATACTTCATTAAACTCTGCCTACCTCGCGCCGTTACCTTGTCCTATTTAGAAGCCAGCTGTTCCGTTAATTAAATCGAGCCCTGGGAGAGGCTGTTGAGATAAGAAACTAGCACTTTTGACAGAGAAGTATGTATGTATGTAGCTGCTTTCGAACGGTGGGAATATGTTCATTGGGTTTCCTTATCGACGCTGAAATACGAACGCCACGACTTTGGTTTTGAATTTAGCTCTGTATAAGTACGGTTCTTGTATCGAATTTGGACATGCTGCACTGAGTCACTCCGGACATGGTGCCACAGAAGGAACAGTTTCTACCTGGAACTCGTTGTCTACTTTTATCCAATCAGTCTCGACTCGTTGGCAGGGGGACTTACGTCCTGATGGAGTGTTCCTCGATTTCGTTCGAAACAACCAATTAGTATAATTATGCCAATAAATTTAAATTTAATTGGCCGCACTTCCCCTCTTTATTGAAAGGCAAATAATAATAATAATAATTACGGGGTACCGTGCATTTTGGGCGCAACGTTCGATCTACCTGCACGGGTAATTCCTTTTTTTCACGTGAGACGAAGGTACACACGATGCTCGATGCACGCCAACAGGAAACGCGTGTTTCGTTCGATAAAAATTTCCCAACACGATATTCTGCATTTCATACGGCACTCGAATCGACCTTTCACTCCGGCACAGGATTAATGCACTTATCGTTCGCAACGGGGCACGAGCAAAAAGGAGAACGTCGCGGAGAATAAATGCAGAATTTAATTATCGACCCTCTTCCTCCTTCTCTCGTCCCCTTTCCGTTCCTCTTTCCTTGCACCAAGTCGCTTCAAATGCGTTCGCAACATCTGGCGAAGCGTGTGTTTTCCGCAGCAATCTTTTTATCGTCTCTGCTTCTCCCGGCGGCGAGTGTCCACGCATGGGTGCAGATATAAATTGGCCGAAACGCTGACACGATCGTGTCTCTATGTCAATACGTCTACGCCACCTGCGGTTTATCAGCCTATCATCGATGTGCCCACCGATTAAGCGCGATCAGTTATGCTCCAGGCCCGCGATCTTGATCCGTCAGTCTGTACGAGATTTCTGTCTTGCTCAAAACACTTCATCCGTCCACGCAACGTCGTTACGTATCCCTCGAGCGTTCAAATTGCTCCGCGCGTACTCAAACACGACCTACGAATGTTCCTCTTCCCTCGAACCGTGCAAGAGTTCAACCCTGCGTCGCGAATTGAACATGCGGCGACATAGCCGGGGTCTCGTTTCGATATAGCGTCCTCCCCGAACAAGTTCCGCAACGATCTTCAATTTACCCCGCCTACCCGTATTCCCTTGCTGCTTGCACGCAAATACCGATTCGATGCAATTTCAATGCCGGCAGTAAGTTAATTACCCGCGTCGAGGTGCTTTCGTTCGCTCGGGCACACGCGAGCATCGACGATCTCCGCCGTAGCTTGCGACTCCAGGACAAAACCGTTTCCCTCGAGCCGGCGACTTATTCTTAGCCACGTTCTTTCCCGCCCGATGAAAACGACCGTGGCGGGATAAACGGTGTCTTTGCGCGAGAAACGCGTGTTTCGCAAGATTCTCGGCGTACACGGGCGAGACTCGGCCCTGAAATATAACCGCGAATCCATCACCGAGTCCTCGTTAGAGGCAGCGAGACGACGCGACGCGTCTTCCGCGAACCGAAACTTAAACGAGATTATCGTTGCGCTCTCGACAGCAGCGCGTGAATAATTCGACGCAGCCGGCAGACGGAGGCGGGTAGAAAGCGACCGGCCAGACGTATGGATTTCCCGACGGTTCTGGCGGAGCACGGAGGTTCGAGAGACGCGCGAGTTTCGGGAGGGGGACGTGTCCCGGGCTTCCATCACCGGGATTCCAAGCTAATTCGTGGCAAGACCGCGGGCTAATCCGTCTTGAGTTCAGTCGGCGGGTGTAATAATCGTCCGGCACGCCTAGCACGACGGCCCGATCAATCTGTGGCCCGAATGGTCACGCATATTTTACGCACGAAACGTTACAAACAGCGTCGCGAGGGTGGACGTCCGCTGCCGTTTCGAAAACGGCGCTAATAAAGCGTTTGACGATTCGCGTTTATAAATACGAGGTGATTGTAACGCTTGGGATTAACCGTGGGAGGCGCCGCGCGGTAATTTATCGTTCCTGAACTGGGTCCGTAACGTTCTGCACAGTGTGTACTTATTTTCGTAAATTCTTTGTTCCCGCGAGTTAATAGGATTTATGTGCCGGCATCGGAATTATCCCGTTCGCGTAAGCGAGAGTAAAAATGGAACTGCGCCGTTGAAAACGTAAATGCGCGTCGTAAAGTTGTAGCCAAGGGGGTTGAAACCTCTCGCGTCGACGAGTGGCCCAAAAAATTGCTACCACCTCGCGTGCGTCCGATCTTAGCGAACTTCTCGTGCGCCAACATCGCCGCAGAATTATATCCCGTGAATAATTCACGGTCGCCGCTCGAGCGTGACTAATCACCCTCCATTGCCAAACACCAAATACCAATTGACTTCCCATGAAGGAGGCCAGTGTAACAAAATATGTACTCACCAGTGGAGGATAAAACGCTGAGCTGTCCATGCCGATGCTGGGGTAGGGCCCCTGGTCGGTGGTGGAGGGCGTCGGCGTGGGGTAAGACGAATAGGAGGTCGCGGTGGGCGCTAACCTCGGGTACGCGCCCAACGCCAACCTGGCCGCGCTATCGTACTGACAGCTGCACACCGTTTGCCCGGTCACTGGGTCCGTCATCATTGGCCTGCCGTTTTCGCAGCAACCGGGCCCCGTGGTGCCGGCCACAGGGGTGCTCGCCCCTCCGGGGGCAACGGCGGCCGCGGCGCCCGTCGTTGTCGCCGTCGACGACGGTGACAACGCGCCTGGGCTGAGGGCGCCTCCAGACGACATCGCCGGCGACGTCGCCGTCGTTGGCTGTCCACCGCTCACCAGCAGCTGAAAAGTTTTTAATTGCACTGTTAGAACTTCCTCTCGAGTCTCGAGCATTTTTCTGTACATGTATACGTGCGCGTGCGTGTGTACGTGTGCGTGGGTAAAAGTTTGAGTCGCTGGGACGGGTCAGCGGTGAGTACATTTGGGACGAGGAATTACAGCAAATTAGTGTGCAACGGCGGTCGTGTAATATTTTTCGCAGTATGTAGGTACATGTTACGATATTTACGATCTTGTGAACAGATATTGCTGTACACGTCAGCGATCATACGAAAGGCCGGCTAACGACATCCTCGACGAAAGGAGAGATAAAAGCAGCAGAGATCTTGTCAATGAAGCGTTAAGTGGTAGTAACATCGAATAATAAGATAATCGGATAGATAGGAAATTTAATTGAATTAACATTAAGATGGACGAGTTTCGAAACAACATCAGATACAAATAACGAATTACATTTAGATAATCGGGCTTAAGTGTCGTGACTAGGTATCAAAGCTATACGCAAACAAATTATACACTAATAATCTAATACGGTGTAATAAAAACGCAACTCCTCGCGACTTAATTTGTACAACATTTTCCCACGTCCTCCTCTCGCCCCCCCTCGAACGACAGGCGTTATCGACGATTCATATTGCGCTCGTTCCTACTCGTGTTCGCCTTCCATCGTTGCCTCTCGCTCAACAGGGTGTACATTAATGTGCAGATGAAAAATTGTCGATCACGCGAGTAAAACAAGTACGTGTACATAAATTGCAAGTTAACCGGCGAGCACGCCTTTAAAAATAATTCTAGCGCAAAGGGTTAATGGCGATAATGACGGTAATTTCGAAAGCAGGTGATACTCGCTTATCGCCCATGGATCCGATTATAAATGCGAACTCGATAACTCGATAGCAATTTCGTGTTACTTTAATGGACGATAATCGAGGATGGAGTAGCGGTATCTCTCGTTATTAAACAACAGATGACACTCGACAATTAACTTCTTAAAAGGATTGCGAGCGCGAGAGAGCGACAGGGGAGAAGGAACGAACTACGTATAATCCGTTTTCGAAAAATCCGTCGATCGAGGCTTCCACGATAAAAATTCCTTACACATACACGGTTTTTCCCACAGCTGGAATTACTCGCCGCGGCATCGATGTTCCCTTTGCGGTTGCGAACCTTCCATAGCAATAATCGTCACGTAATTTTGCGTAATGACGGCCGAGTGTACAGTGAACGCCACTCGAGGCTACCGATACTGCTGGTATAAATTAAACGGAAATTTTTCGCCGCTCAAGTAGACAGCGATGACGAAGCCGGATCATTGGCCGAGCTTCGTATTTACACGGGCAAGCTGTGCTGGCATTTTTTTGATGTGCGACGAAATACAATCGTCGGAGAATTAAGATCGTTGCATTTTAATGCGGGAAGAAACGCATCCGACCGAGTTCTTCATCGAAAAAGCACCGTCATATGTCAGCGCGCTATCTGCGAGTAACTCGTGCAACGCGAACCAACGATAGCAAATAATCTTACCGTGCACACATTTTCATGCGTAATTGGCATGCAAGCCGGGCAAAAAACGTACCGTGTTTTATGTAACAACAAATTATTATGTTACTGTACGATATCGACTCGGGAAAAAATGTAAACGTATGCAGGTAGAGTATGTACACGGTAGGGAGCAATACTTTGTATACATCCGTAACAGGTTCTACACAAATCGACAGTATTTGCAGGGAACGAAAAGGTGATATTTTTATGGATATTTAAACGATCGATTATCCGATATCGATAATTAGTGCTACCCGCGGATGCTATGTCTTCGTATGTATTGCCTGTCATCCTCCGGGCTAATAACTTGCATTATACTCGAGCCTAAGAAAACGAGATTGGTATCTCGCAAGTAGAGCGAAACATTAACGCCATGGTTACCGCTTAATTAAAGACAATAATTCTCGCAATCTACAAGCATTAAAGGTAGAGAAGAAAAAGGTAAATCGATCGCGTCAATCATAATAGCGGAATACCTGTTGCACGGACGGACAAAAAAGGAACGTAACGCAAATAAAGTCAACATCGGAATGGGACTAACAGCGTGGAAAATAAATATGTTGATTAATTTTAATTGCAAACCACGGGCGAACGCTTTACATAATAATCCTCTATTAATAACCGTGTAATAGCGCCGCGTCGCTTAGCTACTTCTGCAACTTTCGTTGCAAACAAAGAAGTTCCATCTAAAGACACGTCCTCCTATCCGATTCAGCACCATGGAACTTTCATTACATCTGAATAATCATACGACTCGGCCGACTCGTGCTTATCATTTTTGCACAGAGTCGTCGCGGATATCTTCCCGTTCGCGCAATCGATGGATATAATTCATCGGGGCCTCTCTACTCTTAGATAATCGTGTATAAGGTTATAACGTTTACAAATTTACTGTACGACCGGCGCAATTAATGACGGAAGCAAAAAGGCCTACGACGAAGGCGAATTGCTTCTAGGCTAACGTCACTCCTATCTCCTTGCGAATAAAATAAAACGAATCGCATTTGGTAGATAGAAACTTTCCATAACGAAACGCATCGATCCTCGGACCAGCATTCGAGCACAATATCAATCAATCACGGGGTAGACTACCCTACCCAAATCGAGCTAATAGCGCGTAGATTCCAAAAATACTTCCCCGTAGTTTATTTTCCCTCCGTTGACTTTCTTCGACTCTGGAAACGAGGATCACGCGTACCAGACAGCCGTAACGGTGGCGCTATTCCACGATTAATCGTTTCCCAAAGGCAGAGTGTACGCCGACGTGCTCTCGCGTGGAGTGCTCACGAGGGAAGGGTTGCGTACATATATCGCGTAGGCTTCTCCGCGGTAAATTAGCTCGCGGTAAATGAGGATGAAATGAATCCTGGTAATTAATACGGCAGGGGCGCGGAGTTATTTCGAGAGAACGAGCTTCGGTGAGTGAAACGGGGGAAGAGACAGAGATGAACAGACACTTGGGTGTATATCGTCGCGTTGATAAAGGGAGCCCCATCCCGCGTATGCCGGTTCCTTCGTGGGCAACGGAGCGAGGGGGGTGAAAGGGTGAAGGGAGAACAGGGAAGACGAACAGTGGAGAACGTCTCGCTCACGTGCCACCTTTCTATTCGTAGAGTGCGTGTCGAAATCAAAACGCCCACGGCAAACGTGATAAATAGGGCCAACGAAAACATTATTTTCTCACGCACGATTTTTCCCTTCGCCTCTTTTGTTTTCGCTGCCGCTCAAAGGAGATGGAACAACGTCGAACAAGAACGGCGGACGGGCAAAGATGTGGAACAAAGGGGGAACGAAAAGAAGGAGGAAGATGTCGCCACCGTTTTTTGTAACGCGACCATATCTCTCACGGCGTGGACATGTTTACGAAAAACGGGATTCCACGTCGCGCTAAATAGTCGTAAGATATTTCGACGCCCGTACCCGGCGGCTACAAATTTTCCCCGATAATTTATCGCTGGCGATACTTAAATAGCGTCCCGCCGTGAAATCGGACGAGCTACGATCGTCCGCCGGATCATCCGCGTCTCTTCTGCCTCGGTTTCGTCGCCATTTGTATGCGACTTTTAATTTATTTCCATCACCACCGACGCCGCTATCCCGACGAGCGAGATGTCGCGGCCGAGAGAGCCTTGCTCGTCCCGCTTTTTCCGTCCCGAAGATAGCAGAAGCGAAAAAGAAACGAGCGCGCTACAGCTCGCCGGAGACAATCCAGCGATACTCCGACGCCATGGTGGAATCTTTAATTAAACCGACACACGTTCGCCATAATCGTCCAACAGTTTCGCTATTTCCACGGGCGAAACGGCCCTCTCTCGTCGTTCGTGGCTGGTCCGCGCGCTTCGAGAGAAGCTGGCGCAAAAATAGACGAGAAAAAGGCAGACACCCGGACGGACCCCGGCCTCGGAAGGGAACGAGGTAAACCGAACTTTCGTGAACAAAGAGCCAGCAAGAGGACGTGGCGGAGGTGGAGGCGGTGGTGGAGGATGAGGAGGTGTTGGAACACCTCGAGGCCGTGACACATGCGTGCCAGCCTGCGTGTGTGTCCCCGTACAAGCATCGCACTCTTTCCCACCGATCTATACCTTCGTCCCTTTCTTTCCCCCTTGGTTCTCGCCACCTTTCTTTCCTCCCCGTGCCTGCTCGTCTCTCTCACTCTCGGCAGTCTTCTCCCACGAAACGTCCCGGCTCCTCCAGCGCGTCTGGAGCCATTCACGCCCTGCTGGGTTTCCCATCGGAACCTTTTAAAAGCCCACTTTCACCCCCGCGGCAGCAACCACCGCCGCGAAAACCCAACGGATCCCGGGCCTGCAGGAAGACTCCGGATACGTCCCTCTTTTCCTCCGTTATACTCTACTACCCCGCCGGTGTCTACCACCCTCCCGTTCGTCGGCGATTCGGTGACACTCCCGTTCGCAAATCAACCCCTCGAAGGGTGGAACGAACTCTCGGCGGGTGCTCTACGCGAGGCTTCGTTCGCACTGCGACATAGCACGGACGAGAGAAAGGGAAAGAGCCGGGCAGGAGCGGCCGCGAAATCAAATATAAATCCGCAGACGCAAAGATGCTGAGGATTGAGACGGTTCGATAATAATTGGACGCTGCGGGTACACGTATGTGCTATAATTGAAAAACGCCTCGAGGTTGGTCGGGTATACGCGGGACAGGCGAGAAAGGTTCGTGGAAAACGTTAAGTACAGTTTATCGATGATCGGATGCAGGGCGTAGCGAGGCGTGGCGCAGGTGTAAAGAGCGCTCAAGCCACTTCTTTCGACGTCGATGATGCTGAATAATTTACTACTGGCACAGACGTGTGTAATTTTCTCGCCACCCCGTTCCCCGTGGCCACGCATTCGCGATCCATCGATACCGTATTCGTTACGCTAAACAGGCATGCTTGGCGCTATCCACCTGCACGAGCGAGCGTACCCAATTTTTGTCCTTTCTAACGAAACATACATACAAGAATCGGGAACGTGGAACGCAATCACGAACGCGCTGCTACCGGAAGTGCGTTCTTGAAAGTTTAATTTCGTTTCACGGACTATCGCGGCCACCGATCGACCGATAGACATCGTGAAAACAGACGCAATATCGGGGGCGATAAAAGAAACTCGGTCAGCTCTTCGACTTTCTCCCGGCGGCCGTGCCGACTGATTAATCTAGCCACGAATAATAATAATCGCTTCGAAGAATTTCGATAGGCATCCCCCGGTGAGTCGCGCCGGTTCGTGGTGACACAGGCTGCGAATGCGGTGGCCTGCGCTCCGAAAGGCTCGACAGTGGTTTCCTCTATCGACGTTCCGTGTCACGAAACGCGAGTGCACGCACACGTGCCGCACGCGCGTCACCTGTGAAGGCGAAGGAGCCGAGGGACGAAGTCGGAGTCCTCGGAGAACAGGACTCGCAGGTGTATAGGCTTCTTCATAAACGGGATTACACGTGTCCAAGTTGAGCTAAGTAGCGGTTTGATCGCGAGTTATCGTTCGCTCGTGCAAAGTAACCGGAGAAACTTGACGATGCGGCTCCTAGACCCGTCGACCGGTACACGCGACGATAAAGAAACGACCATCGAGCGATCCCGCACGTTCGCACGATTATTACGAATGCGACTGTGCTGCCGAGACTGGCGATCTGGACGCACGTATCTTTCGCCGTAGTGTTGCGAATGAAGAATCGAAGAGCCGATCCGAGAAGAAGTAACACGGCAGGAGGACAGGACGGGAACGCAATACGCGCGCGCAATTTGCACGAAAAAGATGGCGGACTCGAATGGAGATACGAATGGACAGTCTCCGACTTCTCTCGACCGATCACTCCCCTTTCGTCTCGCCACGTTTCCTGTACCAAACTCCTTCCACCGTCCGCCGCCACTTTCGCCATGTGTCTTTTTCTCGTCGCTGAAATCTCGAGTACACGGGGAGCGCAGAAGTCTTCTTCTTCGGGCCGACCTCACCCCAAGTCACGCGAGATCTTGTACGACAACGGCATTACGGACCCCGGGCCCCCGGCCACCCTTCTTTTTCGCGACAAATTAACCGTTACGGTGGTTCTCTGTCGTTCCCTTCCTCTCGTTCTCGCTCGTGGCGTCGAAGCGTAGAATCGGAGCTTAATATAACGCGCCCCGTGATCGCAATTTGTCTCTATACGTCGCGAACAGGGGGGTAATCGGGTCTTCTTCAGCAGCTATGCTGTTCGCTCGTCTCTGCGTCGCGTGCGATTTTTTTATTTTATTTAAAATCTCGCGGCTCTGAGTTCCCTCGAAACTGCGAGGCTGTCGAGGTATCTTACAATACGTAAGTTCCCGGCAGAAAGTTCGATGGAATTTCGATTTTTCTTGCATTCGTAGCTCTATTTATAGGTGGTGAATCGTATCTTTAGATTCTTCCACCCCGTAGCTGTGTAAATAAAGTTGCAACAATCGGAACGGGGGAAAGATACGTACGTACGGATCGAAATACAAGGGGCCCGTTCGTGTCTCGCGAGCAACGTCGGGCAGACCAGATGGCAGTGAATTATCGTACAGTAATGACGGCAACAATTTAACGTTAATTACCTCCGGGGGCTAAAGGGCGTCACGGGATACCGCGAGCAGTTTCTCATGAGCGTGACTTTAAAAACGTCTAGATGGAAAAGGATGCGCGTCGGTGGCAGGCGAGATCTATTTGAAGCCCTAAAGACTCCGTTAAAGTGGCTGTAAGTCGACGTTAAGAAGGCGTGAACGTTAACTGTACGAGTGAAGGGTCTGGTGGTATTTTTACGCGGGTTGCCGAAACGTTTCTTTATCGGCCAAAAGAAATTTTTACGAGGAATTCCACGTCGTGGAAAGTCTTTTGAAAATCCCTGCTCGGTCGTTTGATTTTACTCGCCCCGCTGAAGGATAAATGCGACGAGGCCAACCATCCACCTCCGCTCCATACTTTTACAATATATATATATATATGTGCACACTGTATATTCCCGTTAACCCCTTCCCCTTTCTAAACGACAGCGTTAAAAACGTCGATATGAAAAAGAGCGTGGACATCGAGTGGAACGCGTCCTCTCGTACCCGATCTCGCGTGTACCTATACAAGGTGCAAAATAAGATTCGCCTCCGAGCCGATTCGGGCCCGCGTGAAATTCAATCTACACGATATACATATCGATCGTTTTTCTCAGAAACGACATTCCTGCCGGATCGGTCGGGTACTCTGCGGCCAGAGGAGCCCCACGGTCTCCGAGAAGTCGTGAAAAAGAGAAGCCTCGCCGAATTCGCGCCGCTACAACGAGGCCGTTCCTATGCGGATGAGACACGTGCACCTTTAAAGAGCGGCAACCGGTTCCCGCGACGTGCGTGCAAGGTTGGTGCGGCAAGACGACGGCGGTGCCCGGTAGGTAAGTACGTGCGAGAATCCGTACCGTAATTGCCGATTCCGTCAATCATCGGCCAACCGAGCTTCATGCCTCCATCGAATGGTTCGTCGATGGTGGATAAACAACACACCGGATAATAACAAAGTGTAGCCGGATAACGACGCTGTAATAACGCGAGTTAACGAAGTGAACGAACCTCGAACTTCCCCGGTCGGTCATGCGATACACGCAATGGGAGACGTACGGAACGTAAAGCCGATATCTCGCCGGGCATTACTGTAACCGATCGCACGCCGTCGACAAAGTAATAATTTCGCGGGACAATCGCGTAGCCACCGTGCATTTTTCCTGTACGATTACCTGTACGCTTTCGCTGCGTATCACGCCGGGTATCGACGGTGCTGTTGTTTTACTCCGATTCGCGTACACCGGGGGAATATCGCGGATAAGCGGGAACGAAATTGTCTGCCCCCTAATGAGAGGGAACCGAGGAAGCCGCTGACGTTGTTTCGATCACCTCTGCCGTGCATAATGCATGCTAATGGAGCAGCAAACACCTCGGTCCGAGATACGTGCTCCGAAATGCGAAAGCAAAGAGTTCGCGATGAAATATAAATTCCTGTCCCTCGAATTGAAACAGCGGGCCGGCGGCGGTGTTCGGGCGCGGTTAACAAAAAGAGAACGGAAGAGGGACAACAGAAGAGGAGGAACAGCGGGGGAGGCCAAAGTGAGAAGAGTCACGCGAAAGGCAGGGGGCTGAAAGAGGTAGGGAAAGGGAGACAAGAGCGGAGCGTAGGCCACGATCCTGAAAACCGATATTACGGAGATATCGAGCGCTTCCGCGTGTCCAGGGCCGTAATTATAAGGCGAACCGATGTACCCGTTGCGCCAGTCGCGTCGCTGCCATTACGGTCTCGCGGACGTACCTTTGCGAACAGATGCTTGACCGTTGATATCGTAGTCGCGCTATGCGCCCGCTGCAAGCGACAGGAACGTGACGGCGGAGAGAGGATGATCTCGGCATTGCCTCTGGATCGCCTCGCGAGCCGATGTGCTCGTAAATTTAGCGGTGCGCCAGGCCAATCGTCGTCGTTCATTAGACACCGAGGCGCACGGGGATTCTCGCTCGGTGCACGAGCGTGATTTCTCGGATCGCGAGACGAGGGCTCTCGTTGCGCTCGAGCAACGAGGATTTGTCTTTGTTGCGTTCGTGAATGAATGGGCTCCGATTTCGCCAAGCAACGGCGCGCTATATTACCCGCGCATGACCGATGGCTTCTTCAAGAAGAAAAAAGAGGAACGTTTCATGGAAATCGTTTCGATCGCCCAGACTCGTCCAGCCGAGAACGTCCTGCGTCGCGTAGGAGTAGCGTTACAAATTTTCGCCACGGCAGATCGACCATCCGTTTTCGTTGAACGGTAATTAATGCGCGCTCGTCGGTGACTCGTTAACAAGCAGCGCCGCAAGACCAGCGCTACTAATAACTTTGTTGCTAATTATTCGTCGAACGAAAAAGTAATTACGGTCGTTACGCGGTCGCTTGTAATCGGCGAACAGATGTTCCCGCGTAGAAAGTCGACCTGCCCGACGTGTTTTGCCGCCGCTGACAAATAACGGAGGGATCGCGATCGATGCGTGGCCGGCGAACGTAACGAGCCACGGCCAATTGCCGCTTCTCATTACGCGTTAACAAACGAATTCTTAACAGAGTCGTGCGCCCTCAGCCATTCCTCTCTGCGATGCTCCTTCTTTCTCTCCTTCGTTCGTCCCTCGTTTCGCGCAGAACGACGACGAGCTCGCCGCGGCAAAATAGGTGACGGTAAACGCGCCATTTAACGACGCTCGCGACGCTTCAACGAAAACTCGTTGCATCCTCGATTCGTTAACGGCTCTCGTAACAGCACCTACATGTATCGCACGGCGTTTCGCAACAATTATCGTTACTCCTTCCTACGGTGAATTAATTAATATCATTAGACAGGCAACCCGCACGCCGAGCTATAAGAGCATCCGAACGTAAATGTACCGCTTACGCGACGCGTTTCACAGGTGCACGCCGGCATATCATTAACATCATATTAGTTAGATCTATGTTAACACCTTGCTCGCCCCTATGCAACGTTGTTGCGCGGATGCGAAGAAGCTCCTCTCGAATCCTCGCTCCCAGTCGATTTATCTTTCCGTGAAACCGTCATTCCTTTCGTTCAGCATTGTTTCCTCCTTCTTCCTACCCTTTCTAATCTCTGCTCTTTTTCTAGCATCCGCGGCCGCGTATCGACGGATAGTAATTTTTTCTCCCCGCTTACCTTCTCGCTCCGAAGTGATATTTATTTCCGGCTAGATGCGAAATAAGCGGGCTAGTTTGCAGTGCATGCATCGTGCGCACAAATTCGGGAAACATTACGATCGTAGCGTTTAAAAGCGAAATTAAAATCCAAGTACATTGTATATATGTACAAGTATTATTTCTGCACAGCGTGTACCAATTAAGAGTTGAAAAAATTCGATGGTAAACATCGTCGTAATTTCTCCGTTCGTTATCCTTGCGTTCTCCGCGGCGGGAATTTCATTGGCGCATAACGCTGAAAGCGGCGGAAAATTGAATCGCGCGCTGCGTGGCACGCAAAACGACCGCACGGGAGCCGCGTCGAGATTAATCGCAGTGATCGAATTTTTCACGTTGCACGGCCGGTTTCCGCGGTAGCATAGCGCAAAGTATATAAGAGAGGCCTGGCAATCCGGGAGGACTTCATAAAACAGTACATAACGCGCTCGTAGCAGTATTCATCGGGCTTGCTTAATTAAAGATGCTATTATAGGGGCGTCCTTTGAATCGACCAACGATAAACGTAACCTTTCCTCCACCCCTGTATCCGCCTAACGAAAAATGAAATGGCTCTGTCGTTTAGCGCGCAGCAATGTCAACCCAACGGGAGGGAGGATAAGACGGAGAGAGAGAGAGAGAGAGAGAGAGAGAGAGAGAGAGAAAAGGGCGGAAGAAAGGGGCAGAGAAGACGGGTACAAAGAGAAAAGGAACGGAACAAGCGGTATTACTACTGGAATCCCTGGTGGCAGTAAATATATTAACTGCCTAATCTGTAATCGCGAATTTTACGATTCCACTCGACGCAGCCGCGACGGGCGGTATTATAAATTCACGTAAGTAGGCTATAAACTCCAATTATCGTTACTCGCATTTCCGTAGAAATGATCCGCGTAAAATATTTATTAGCCTGCCCGACGCGACGTGAATTGGCGACGCGATCGTAAAGCATCCACGGGGACCGTGTAACGTTATTTAGACGGCCGGACATAGCGAACGTTTCGACTGTGCCACCGGCGGCAATTAAGGGCGCCTGTATTTCTTTTATCGCTTAGCTTTTCAACAATCCTCGGCAGCCTGCGCTCGCTGCATCTAGCGAGCGTGTAAACCCGCTGCAATTCGCCGATCGGGAATACGTTAAGATACGTGACGCGAGCTGACTAGAGGGAAGATAGCGGACCAATTATCGTACGTTTCTTATCGCGGTTCGTATCGCGGCTGGAGAGCACCGATGACGTACTTACGCCACTTCCAGGTACTAAATAGGAAAGTTTACTCTTGCCGGGGTCCCAAGTTCATTGCGAGATTTTAATATGGCGAATCAATTTTCCAGGTACCGAGCTTCGAATGATAATTAATACTCCGATCGTAACTGCGGCTTATCGTACAAACTCCCCCCTGTCCTTGTACAGTAGAAATGTCGGTGCACCTAGCTATATGTGCGTGTGCAGAAAATGCCTAATCAGCCGACAAATGAATCTTCTCTTGCAAGTAATGAAAAACGTATGAGCATAAATTAAATGAATTATTTAAGGAGTCGTTCTTCCTCTGTGTTAAACTCATTCTCGATAAGACCTCGGGAAGACGATAAACGCAAGTGGCAAGGGTGTTCGCAGTAGAATGACGATTTCAATGAGCCTTTGAATGGCATCTACTTCGCTTGAAGTTCGCGCGGCTGAATTCGCGCTAGAGGAACAAAAGGGACACGTCCCCTTTATCATCGGGTTAATCAAAACGAAGGAAAGCCCGAGCTTTAAGCTTACACGCGCGCGCCGCGTTAAAAGGAACAATGCGACGCGACTCTCCATTCTCTCTCTCGCTCTCTTTTTCTCTCTCTGGAGCCCGATGCAACTCGCACCTTTCTCGCGGGCCCATGCGGGCACACGAAGCTACCCGTATTATTATCTAGCTTCGCCGTTGCACCTGCGCGTAAGTGCATCGTTTTCGTCCGCTGTTACTTTGTTTGTGCTCCTTCCTTTTTTCGGCAACGGAAGATTACGCGCGTGCGCCCCTGTTACGACAGCGCTGACACCCCTTTTACCGCGCCACCCTCTTTATCGGGAATTGATCGTGAATCGAAATTACCGTACTCGTTCCTGTGCCCACAAGAGAGATTTGCGGGAGACAACGCTGACACGAGGACACGGATTGAAAAATAAGTCGAGGCGAAGAATAATCGTGATTGAAGAAGCTATTGACTCATTGCTAATTAGATTCTTTTAAGTGGTGGAGATTAATGACAGCGTGGACTGATGAACGTCGACGATACGCGGAGATTCGAAAGTAATGTACATATGCGACTCGAAAATCCTACACACGAGTTGTCCAACGTTTTGGTGTCGGAATAGACGGAACGCAGACGAAATACCGATTCACGCGTAAAGCACAGGAATTTTAATCGGCCGGAAATTAATTTCAGTCGCCACTTCGGAGCGCTATAAATCCTTCCAGTGCCTGGCGGATGGATGAACATCGAGCTTTGCAGAAACTGTTGGGCCGCACATAAATATTAAAGGGATTGAAGATAATCCTGTGTTGGGGTAAAAACAGCCAAGGACACTGCAGCGCCCCATCGGTCTCCAGTTTTTACAGGGTTAATGATACCCCGTATTAACTAATTAAGGGGTGTCAATTGACAAAACTATTTATCCTTTTACAACGTCGTAAAACCTTTCCAGCTGATATCCAGCTCCGGGGAGGAAATTGCACGAAGTAACTATAGCTCGAGGCATTTCCGAGAACGATGCATCGGGGGTAATCGATCGAACGCAATTTCGTCTGATCATTTTTTCCGAGAAATTCAATTTTCGTTACGGTGCCGATATAGATCAGCTGTTACCTCTACCACAGGTATTAAAAGTTTTTGTCAAGAAGTTCCCGGAGTACCGTACTCGTAAGCGACGGCCGACGGTACGCATTTACATGGAACAGGTGCACCCATGTAACACCATAGACTTCGTTGTAACAAAATTCGAGTTTCCATTAACAGGATTAATCGTAATTTGCATTTACCGCGAAATATCGTCCAAACGTTAAACGCCCTATTACTCTGTCGCCCATTTCGTTTTGGAGTTAATTACCCGGAAGTGCAAGGGAAAAGTTATTAGATTCCAGACAGGTGAATGCTTAGGTTAATCGCAGCACGTGCGCCATTATGGAGCAGCGAAATTTGTTGCTCTCAATTGAAGGGCTGCGTATCGTAATAATTTAACACGGATCTTAACTGAAACATCTCGGAAAGCACAGTCTGATAACGGGGCAACGTTTAATTACTCGCTGTCCATCTTGCTTCCACGCAAATGAACAGATAGTCCGTAGTGATTAGCAATGATTCTCAAACAGCTATCCAGCGGACGATCATTAATTAAAGCGAATAATTGTGCTCCAATTTCGCAAATTATACTGTCGAGTCTATTATCCACACGGCTATTCCCGTTTCCCTAATGGTAATTGCCATGCTTCGAGGACTTTTATTAAAAGACTATACGGTACGACAGTGTTCCATGTCACAGCGCGTCAGAATTGTTAACGACAGCTTTCCAGCTCCGAAAACGTTAACTGTCCACGCGGAAAAGTGAAATGCCCACGACTGCGCGCGAAAATGCACCGGTGACTACGAAACGAGTCCGTATCGAAAATTATCCAGATTCGGGTAATTATCCAGCATCGGGTCGAATGCCGTATTGGAATAGACGACTCACCTGGGACGCCGACGGATACGAGTATCCAAACTGCGCGTACGCTGACATCTCAGCCGGTTCGACGGATCTCGTCGATCAGTTCTCTGTTTCTTACGATGTCTCTTAGCGGCTAACGTAAAATTAGGTCACAACCGCACCTGCACGCACAACACTGTATCTCACTAAGTCAGTACTACTCTCGGCGACACCGTGGACGACACAAGCGCAACAGCGAGTCGAGTAGCAGCGAACGATCGCGATACCACGCGAACAATGATTGCCATCAGGGTGTCTTTGAGTCCTGACCATGGAACTCGACTGGCGACCTCATACCGATGCTGCTCTATTACTGGGTTCGTTCAGGACGATGTGTCACCCTCAACCGCCGACGGACACTGAAATCCAACAGTCCCGAGAGTGTCCACAGGTGAATCCAAGCGAAGGCACCGGGGACGATCGAAGAACCGCGGCACGATTCGATGAGAAAAATCCGCACCAGAAGCAACGCAACGGAGGGCAGAACCGATGAACGTTCTCACCGGGTCGAACAGCGCGCGACACGTCACAACTCGGGTCGCGTTACCGCGAGAAAAAGAGAACGGGAATAGACCGTCGACGTAGCGGCGCGTCAGGCGTTAGGACGGACATTCGGACAGACGACGAAGCGTCACGAGCGATTAGTTATACAGTTCGTTCGTTCGTTCGGTCCGTCCCCTGCTCTCACAGGGCACTCCAGTCTGCGACTGACTCGCCACCACTCACACCACTTCATCGGCCTTCCACTCCGCTCCGTCCCAGTTCCCCCTCTGGCGAGGAAAACTGAAAGCACCGACAACCCCCACCAACGACCGTAGGCGGGGGTTGTGACGGGCCAGCCAATCGGCTGGCCCGAGTCACATCTTGGGCGTGGCGAACGGAACGAAGCGGAACTCACGGTTGGCCCATCGTTTCGCGCGCGGGCGTCCTTTCGAATCGAACGTGCCCACGTTCCCGACGACGCCTTCCGCCCCCTCCCCGAGAAACTGCCGTGAAACGATTCCGCCGCCGTTTCCCCGCAGCCAACTCGACAAACGGCCGCAGCGGAACAAGGAGAAACGAGTATGTTTACGCGAGTCTACTCTTGTCAACTCGACGGCGAGAGACTTAAATAAATCTGCCGGCCTCTCTCGCGATCCAACTCCCACCCTCTAAACTCCGCCACCCTGAAAACCACCCTATCCGCCCACTCTGTCTTTCCTTATCCACGGACCAGCCACCTTCTTCCGGCTTATATCGCGCCATTGTCCGGCTCGTGAAAATCGCTGAGCGGCTGGGACGCGTCGTCCCGCCTGTATCCACGCTTCTCGAGCTCGGAAACTTTGTTACGGCTACGTGACACGAACGGCTAAACGTCCAAGTTGTATGCATCCAGGTATATATACATCCTCGACGAATTCCGCGCGAAGCACTCGCGGCTCGATGGAAGTCATGACCGTTTCGGAGTGTCCGTCAGAGACGTTCGTGACGCGGCGACGAGGAACAATTCGTGGAATCCGACTGGATCAGCTTCGACCAGCTTGCACGCTTTATAAATAAAAAGCGGACGTCGCGTTGAAGATCCAGGCGACGAGCGGTCGGGCTGCATGCCGAATGAAGCTCGGAAACATTTTTTCGATCATCCCGGGGATCGTGACGCCGAGGTTGCAGGATGGACGAAAAGTGGGAGCCCCCGGTTGGTTCGCAGTCCGTTCGACCGCCGGGGGTGGAAACCGTAAAAACAATGATAAAGCATCGTGGAACGCGTATGAATGAAACAATAAAACAATAGAAGGTGTACGTCCCGCATTCATTAGATAGCTATCGTCGTCCCGCGGATTAGTATTCCATTTACTTACTTTCTCGTATAACGCTATTTACTAAGTGCTCGATTTTTCTAACGCACCGCCGCAATCTCGTTCTCCAAGCCTTTCATAAGAAAGCACAATTGTATCGCAAGTTATTACGGGCAGATCTCACGATGGGATTCAGCGTCGCTTACTTTTACCTGGTTTCATAAACTTCTACACCTGTCCTCCGAGATTTCTGTATCCAGCATTTGCTGTACACTTAGATATTTTCATAAAGTGTTCTGCCGATAACCTAAATACCTCTTCCGTACGACAGAAGTACTCGATCGACTAATTATTACGCTCTGAATCGAGCAAGGTATACAAGTGCTGCACCGAGAGAAACGTGTTCCCGGGTACGAAGATCTCACCGACATCTCGCAGACGACGTTCGTATCGTCGGAAGGATTAGCCGCAGGGATGGTTCGGCTGCCGTGGAATTTCGAATAATTTCACGGGTTATTAGTTGGCTGCCAGGGCTGTGCCCAGCGACCAAGTATTTATCCGGCAAATTAGAATGTCTGGGATTAGGAGCAATTTCGAAGGCGAGCGCCTCTCCGGGAACGGCCGGGCAAGAACGTCCGAGGGGCCCCATAGTGGGCCCGTGTTCTCTCGTGCAAATGGTCGCGTTTTCCTCCCATCATGCTTGGCCAGCCATGTGTCTTATTCGTGTCAATGCGGTCCGCGTGGCGGACGATTTTCCGCGACGTTGCCTCGAGCAATTTACGTAGCCGGCGCAACGCGGCGTGCTACGTGCGTTCTCTGCACGGGGACGCGTGAAGCGTTCTGACAGGTTTCTTTTGGCACGCCAGAAATCGTATCTGTGGCCTATCGCGCGGGAAACGCTTCGTGGACTACAGAGATACGCGTAGTTTCTGCGGCGGGGAAAAAGAGAACGGGCGTAGCGCAAGAAGCGTTTAGCGTGGAACGCGCTCGTGGAGGAGACATGAAGAAGGAAAGAAGAAGCGCGACGCAAGGAACTGGAAAAGTGTGCGGCAGTAATATACGTGGCAATGTAAGATTCAGCCCCGCTAATAGGATTAGCTAACAGGTCGACGTAGTCCTTGGGAGATAAGGATCCCTCGGAGGACCTCGGTACCTGATCCCTGGGTCCGTTCCACGAGGGCCACGAGGCCCTTCGGATGATTTATTGCGCTGCGTAAACCTAGAAACCTGCCGATCACGCCCCCTCGACGAACAGTCGTCGATATACTGTGCACGTTTTAAGAATATCGTCGGTCCGTCTCGGCTGCGACTCGTCTCGTGCCACGGCTCCCTTTCAATCATTCACTGTGACCCGTCAAAACCGCACAATAACCCGTTTAATCCTGCTCCACCTTCGCTCGCGCGTTCACCTTTGTTTACCGAAACACCGCAAAAGGGAGCCTCGCCCATCCGATGTCTTAGTGTTTGCCCCGCAAATATTTTGCTGGCTGTGTGCGAGGAAGCTACGAGGCGATCGCACGTGGTTCGACGGGGAACGACAGATTTGCGTATCGCAAAGAGACGCCGGGTTAATCGAAACGAGGGGAGCAGACGTCGTTCCTTGGACGAAGGTTTCGTGGAGAGGGCACGAATAAGTGATAACCCAGTTGCGAAATCCTAATAGAAACTCCTAATAAATTCCATTCCATAGTTAAATAAATTTTAGCACCGGTCGCAAATCATTGGCACTAAATTAATTAAAATTTACACGCGCTCTACCAAAGGCAGAACGAGCTGGCGTAGATATTTTAAAGCAGCTCGCACGGCACGGCTCGCAATCGTACACCGGCGAGGACTTCTATTAAGTAACGCTTAAATATTCCGCAGCGTAGTTAACGCCACTTAAAGACGCATTGTAAATCTCGACGCGGGAAGTATCTCGAGGGCAGTTGCAAGCGTTGTTTCGTGTTTACAGCCGTCAAGTTTTTCAAGTGTGATAAGGCAGAAGGTTCCTAGAGGCAGGCGAGGGTAGCACGGCGAGCCCTATCTCCCCGGCCAGTGTGTCCACTGCTTGTTTGCAGGTCGAGTAAAAGTTAAACGGCCGTGTCGGGGCAGGCTGTCTCTAGCGATAAGACCGCTTAATAAGGCAGGAAACCATCCACCTTCCCTTACTACTCGTTCATCTCGCCCGTCCCTCTTTGACCATTCTTTCTTTGTTTCACCCTCGACCCAGTTAGGTAAGGCCCCGTCTCTCTTATCTCCTCTTCCGTTGCCAGGTTCTTGTAATTCGTTATTCTCCGCTGCGAGAGAGTTCGTTCGGGCCTCGGCCTAACGAGGGAAAGGTTTCACCTACCTAATTCGAGGCAAAACACAGGGAAATCGGGATGAACGAGGCCCCGTGGGCCGTAAACTGTCCCGCCAACACGGGATTACAGAATCATCGTTGCGGCGGATGCTTTTCTATTCGACGAGAAGCTGCGGCAAGATTTCTCCTCGATTTGGACGACTATGAAAGCAACGATAGAAAATAGAATGGATTTTATTCCCCTCTTTGATCGCAGACGCAGTATCCAAAGGTTTTCGTGGCCGCGTGTCTCTGGAACGTTCGTTCCCGCGTCGGAATCACAAAGGCAGGTCTAATCTGGACGCCGTGAAACGGTGCGATATTCACACCGTAGGATAAAACAAAAGGCCGTTGCGGGAACCTTAGGTGGATGGTAAAAGTCGAAAGAGGGGAGCTAATAAGGGAGGTCCAGACTGCCCTGGCGCCTTCGGTGCACCTTCGAGGGGCACTGCAGTTTTATTGGCCGGTGTGTCCTTGTTCCTCGTCCTCCTGCTCCTTCTTATTCTTCTTCTTCCTCTCCTCCTCCTCCTTCGTCCTCTCCTTCTTTCTCAGCTTCTTCCTCCTCTATACTGCTCCTCTCTGCGGCAACTTCGTCTTCCTCCGCGGCACTCGCTATGGCCGACCAGTATGTTGCCGTAAAAAAGCCGGTCTCCCCTTGTCTGTCCTCCTCCTCACCTTCCCCGTCCTCCTGTACGGCGGAACGACGAACGAACGAACGACCAACGAAATGTCAACCGTAAACCTCGCGAGGCAACACTAATTAACCCGACCGAAATAAACTGCGCCGCTCAGCGGCGCTCTCTTGCCTTCTCGTTCACCCCGACCCTCTTCTTCTCCTTTCCGTCCTCTGGCCAGACTTTACTGCGTGTCTAGCGCAGCCTCAAAAAGAATGCTGAAGCAGCCTCGAATCGTTCGCCACCGATACGCCGCGCCGCTTAGAATCCGAACGGAAGAATTTTCGGCGACCTGCCTTTCACCCCAAGCCACGCACCGAGAAATTCGAAGGTACCGGCCGATCCTCTTGTACGCATTCTACGGGGCCGACATTCAAGGATGCAGGCGTCGATCCCTCGAAATCGCCAGGCCGGTTGCATTCGAAGATAACGCGAAACCCGAGGACTGGAACCTCGTCGATGCATTCCCCGTTCGAAGGGCAGAGAGCGGGATCCTTGGAGGGGAATAAATCGACAATTTTTCTCCACCAGGGCCTAGGACCAGAAACTGACGTTCCCGTCCGAAACGGTACCTCCCTTCTGTCCCTAGCTGCCTTCGCACTCTTCGTGGATCCTGGCCACAGCAGTCGAAACCGCGGGGTTTCGCCTATACCGCCCGCTGCCACGCATTTCCATTTTGCCCCGCAGACGATGAACGTCGCGATGCCTCCCGATACCTTATGCAGGGACAACATCGACGCCCACGAATATTCCCGAACTTTATTTATAAACAAAGAGGAGAGTCGATAGTTTCGGGGACCGCGAGGACATCTCCCTTCGGGTTTTACTCCAGCTGGTAGGAAGCGATTTCTTAGAAGGGGCATCAGGGAGACGGTTGAAAAATAGTCGCCGCAGGTTCGGGGCTTCGTCTTCCTGGTCGACGACGGATCGATCAATTCAGCAGGCGGAAACAATTTTTCTCCTGGCTAATTAGCCGAACAGGCAGCGTCGTTCGAGTCAAGTGGAATTATTTTTGGTTTCGTGTATACGAGCTTGGTACTCGTTGAAACGATGTCTGGACATTGAGGGAGTTTTCTATAATTCACTGGCGAATTATCCAGTATATTACATCTGAAGACAACATACTTTGTAACGTTACTGCAACCATTGCAGAGGTGTAACAAGCAGATAGAGAATACGAAGGTAGACCTGCGCGAAATCGTGTCGAACAAGTTTTTAGTAAATACACGAAAGTGATGTCAAGATATGTATGTATATTCATTGAAGAATATCTAGGAAATATTTCTGGCTTTTTATCCTGCTTGAAATTCTCACGAATATGTATTGAGAATTTTCATAATAACATACTTCCGACTCGCCCAGGTGAATGATAAACCTGTCCGTCACGAGCTAAACCATTTTGCAACCAGCAGATCGTTATCCGTAGTTTCATTGAGACACTGTTTTTCAATCCCGCAGCAAGAACAATCGGGTAACTGTTTTCGCAACAAAAGCGGAGCGATTCCGTTCGGTTATGTGTCGCAACGCAAAATTATTGTCCGACTGTGTCGACTAATTGTCGGTTTCATAACCTCGCGGGTTACAAATACGCGTCCTTCCTCCCTTTGCAACCCTGTCTCGCGATACGCACGCTACCGTTCCCTGAATACTCGCGTGAAACGGCGGCACAATTGTGGCGTGCATGGAAAACGATGCACGGAGAGCGGAAAACAGTGATATCGACCACGGTGAGGGGCAGTTGCAAAAGAAAAGAGAGAAATAAAATGGGAATACTAACGAAGCATATGTTCGAACGATATCGCGATTGCGAGCTCATCATGGGGCTGTTATAAATTGTTTGTAATGATTAGCGATACGGTGACTGCAACGCGATTACGTCCATTTGCCGATTGCAATCGGGAAAGTGTCTGGAAAAATTGTGGATTTTTTTGTGCTGCTGTGGCAATCGACGCCCTTGTCCGTTTTCCTTTGTCCGGGTTTTGCATTAAGAAGGGGAGCTCTTCTTAGGGGTGCTTGGGGGACAATGAACCGTCAATTGAAACTTAGTTCAGTGCTACTCGTGTTTATTAATTAATATCGGAAATATTTGCAAACCTCTTGGAATTTGTTTGAAACTAATCGCTCCAATTTTTCCTATTCGACATCTTTCTCCGTTAGTCTTTCAGAAATATGGATAAAATGGCTTCTATTAGTCCTATCCATTAATATTTTTCACTGCCGGACCGACGCGCGACATTTGTTACGAATCGTGAATTAACCGCACCTAAAAGGCTACTCCAATTCTAGTTTCTCCCATTCATTCCCGTTTCTCCAACTATTCAAGGATTACCGTGCAACGAAATTCTTCCCACACGTGCACACAGCTAGGTCCCGTTCCTCCAACACTAGCAATTGGCGACAGGTTACGCGAAGCACAGCATAAAGAACGACTTTCCTCCGCGTCGTCCTCTATCTGCGATCAGGTGCAAAGCGTCTCATGAGCACGGCGCACCACGATGTTACGTGCCCATAGAAAATGAATAGGTAATTACGACGCATCCATAATGCAGGGAGACAAGGTCGTGCAGTGGTTGGTTGCGGAGGTCGTTTCTTGGAAAGGGCCCCGCAAACGAACAACCTACGCGCGAGTCGAATCGCGGCACTCGTTGAAATTCATTCGTTGCTTTTCTCTTTTCTTTTTCGTTTCGTTTTTTTGTTTTTGGTTCAGTGTCTTATCTTCACCACTCATTCCTGCGTCATATCGCTGCGGTGAAAGTTCGTGCACCCTCCTGTGGTTTTCGAATCGTACTTCGTCGGATACGTCGATAATTAAAGCCACAGATAGAAGCGTATTATCGAGAACAGTGCGCGACGAGTTACTTAAATTATCGGACATTGTGACTTTGCGCGGCCATTGTTGTACCTAATTAATTCCACTATCTCGCTATGCAAATCGGCGAACGTATATTTTCAGATACGTCTCGATCGACTTGCAGCGGAGGAAACATAAAAAATTTCTACATCTTAATTGCCCGCTATCTAACACCGCCGCGCGGCTAAAAACCGGCAAACTTTTTCCACTCCGTGGAACACTACAAGCATACGGCGGCCGGAGGTTAACAGCGTTCTACCCGGCGGGAATGGAAGGCGAGGCGTTCCAAAGTTCGCGGCAGAAACTCTCGAGTCATTAAATACTAGCCACAGAATTTCCCTTCAATATTGTCACACCATCTAAGTACATTTTTCTTTTTTGCCGAACATTCAGTCGGTCAGCCTGCGGCAACGTCGACCGAGTAGAAAACTCACGGCGCCTCGATACCATAGTTCTTTATCGGTCGGATAAGTGCTGCTAATTATAGTTATTACAATTATGCCCCGCGTTCGTGGCCGCAGTGAGGTTCTTGCAACGGTGAACCGCGTCTCGCTCGCTGTAAACGGGTCGGGGGGCAGCGACAGGGGTGGAGGGTTGGTGCGTGCAGATAAACCTGCCCGATACCGTGGCCCAGGAGAAAATATCTCGCGGCCATCAACAGGTAATTTCGAGGCGAACGAATTCGGCCCACAATCGTACGGCGTCATGCGATCCGGTAGTGTTTGCGTTTCGTGCTCTGTTTGCGCCGTGGCTTCCACCGAGCCTTTCCACGCGGCCTCTTATCGAATTACTACGATATCCACCGCTTTCGAATCCATCGACCGAGCTGTCGATCTTGGATTTCACCTTTCGAATGGTGAATTTCCCCGTTCGGTCTAGTGCCGATTCATTCTCTGCCGTCCCCGAGCCGCAGACGATTTTTCCCCGCAACGCCAGGTCAGGCTGCAACGATTTTCCACGGAAGGGATCGCGTGGCTGGCTAGGAGCGTGCGCCACAAAGTAGAAGCGAGTACACGGAGCCCGCGACCTGGCCGCGTCGCTGCGAGAGGATAATGATCGACGGAAGTTTTCGTGCTAAAATATGCAGATCCAGGTGAAATTGCCGGACGAGTAGCACCTATTCGAGGGACCAACGCTCGATACCGGCGGTGTGCATCGTGTGCGTTTCGTTACACGAAACGACACGCGTGCCCGTGCGTGTCGACGCGACTTTGAAACGCGAAGCGACGGCGGTGGCCCAGACGGTCGCTGCGAACCAAACTTATGGCGATGGATTAGGTTCCGTTTCAGACCGTCGCTCTGTATCGACGAACCCAAGTTCGAACAACGAAAGGGTGATACAATATCAGTGACATTTAATAAGTACATACTCGAAAGTAATAGAGTTTGCTCGATGAAAAAGATTGCGGATAAATCTTGCGAATCCTCTGTAAGGGATAATTGATCCGCGATGTAACAAGGTTCAAAATTTCTTTTGGACGCGTAGTCCGCGACAGCAGCGGAAACAGAATAATTTAGACGTACATGCGCTTTTATCCTGTTGCGACCGTGCGCCGAGCGAGAATCGTCGTTAAAAATCATCGAACAGTAACAGCCGTGTGTACTCGGACACTGTACGCATAGGCTCGCAGGGTCACAGGAACCAATTAGCTTCTTTACAAGAAACGACCATTACCAACCTGGGAATGCGCTAAATTGCGACCGCTCTCTGTGGAAGGAAATCGCGGGATGTCAGCGGTGTGCCGCTTGGAAATCGTTCAACCGGCCGCAGCCAGGATTTCCCAAGCGAAACATTTAAATATCGCAACGCCGGAAGTGGCGTTCATGGAAATTCAATGAATCGTCATAATCCCAGCCACGGCTACGCGATCGAATGCTCTTTTTCTCGCGCCGCGTTCAAGTTACTTATTCAAGTGCAACGAGCAATATTTCACTGGTCCGCCATCCGCGTAACCTGCGGTTATTAATAGTGGCAACATTAATAATGAGCAGCGGGGCGATAACTTAGGTTAAGCAGGGAGTTACGGTCCCCTGCTACCAGCCGGGCCGCCGTTTCCGCGTACATATTCGCCGATCGTTCGCGGACCGATATCATATATAATACGGATAGATGACATTTCTTCCACCGATATATCATGCGTACTGATTTTTCGAGGCGCTTCGTTTTCCCCCCCTTCTAGGCCGAGGTCGACAGGGTTAAGACTCGCGTGCAGCGACCGGAAAACGTTTCGCTATCATTTTTGCGCGCCTCGATCCGCGTATCGGTGATTAATAGCGGGATAAAAACGAAAGGGGAGAAATCGAATCACCTGCGCGTCCGATCGGGCTTTTGCCCTCTGTAGAACGCGGCACACGGTTTACGTTCCGTGGAATAAAAGCGCTACCTGTAATCCCAATTTTTCAAGCGACATGAACAGGCAAGCGAAATAGAAGCGTGTAGAAAAGTCTCGACGCGCCCGGTTACACATGAGATACAACGTCTAATAACCTGTCCCGCAGAAAGTTAAAGCACCGTAGTGGGCGAAAAAAGCTCGTGTCGCGGAACGGGAGCACCGGGAAAAGTATCAAATGATATCTCGCTGCGAACCAACCCTCGAAACTAGTCGGCAGAGAGTACGAGCAGCCGTTGAAGCGTACGTACAATACGTTTGGCGCGTATTCCTGTCCACCTTCGAGCGGCAGAAAAAATGTAGACGGACGAAATGGCAAATTTCAGCCGCATCCGCGACGAGTTATTTAGCTGCGGGATCAGGGGTGAAAGGAGGGTCACGCTCGGCCATTGCAAACGGAAGAAGCGGCCACGAGGAGTGCACGAAGGAGCCGGTCATAACCGTGCGCGTTTTATACGCGTATAAACGTACGTGTAACGACGGAACGAGAGTACACACGCGCCGCCTACTCTAACCTGTTAACAAATATCCAAGGCGGGCGGTTAACATGCGTTTACGATAATTTATCGTGCCGGCGTAGCCGGGGCGGGCATTATGTTCGATACCGGGTACACGCGTACGCGCGCTGATATCGGGTCACCGTGAAGAATCGGAAAGAAGGGCACCAGGTTCCTTCTTGTTTGACGCACCGTGCAGGTCATTCGAGGGTCTTGCACGAGAGTTGCATGTTTCCCAGGTGGGAACTATCCTGGGACAAATTGTAGGCGATTTTGGGGAACGTTGAAGCACGGCTCGATCAGCTCCGCTTCTTCTGTTGTTGTATATATTCAATAATGCACGATATTTATCACGTATTGGGATACGTCAGGGCAGGTTTGCCAGTTCATCCCCTGGTCTTTAAGTAACACTAATTTATCAGCAGCAGCACAGATCACTCCTAGGCACAGGCCGGTTAAGGAGGACAGCAATACAAATTATCTCCCATTCAGGCTGACCACTCCAGACAAGATTCTCTTTTTCTTCCTTTTTCCTCGTCGTCGCGCTATCGAAGCCAGGGACGAGCCAAGCATCATGACGGATCGGGCCAGCAGCTTTTATCAATCGTTTAAGCGCGATCGTGCCTCGATTGTCGAGGAGCGCCGTCCGATTTCGCAACCGGCCGTCGATATTCTTTGTCAATGGGATAGGCTGAAACGTTCCCAGAGTCGCTTCGCGACGATCATCGATCACCAGAGGCGGGTTCGGTGTAGTGCGTGATCGAAATCGCTACGACGCGCTTATACCAGCTCGAGGACGTTCGCCAGCAGCGTGGCCCGATGAATCTTTTTTTCTTTCAATTCGTCGACGGAGGACAGAGAATAGGAAATGCTGTCCGCAGAAAATCATCTCTATTTATAGAGATACTCGGGTCGAACAGTTCTCGCGGCTTCCAGACGCGATTCTCACCGGTTCACGGACACAACAGATAACATAACGGATACAATTATTAACCCCCGATAAGAGCAAGCAATAACCGCGAGCGTATTTCACCGACATCGAGCGCGTCGATGCCGTGTCCCGCTTGCATACATATTCCCGTCGAGAAATCGCTTGCAACACCGAGTGTACCGGAGGGAAGTCTCGTACTCGAATATCGGAACACCCTGTACACATTAAGCGAGCGAGATACCGGGGCCTCTAACAGGCGAACGGGAATAATAATTTCGAGTGCTCCTCGCGGGGAAGATAGATACCAGCTCGTTGCAAGGAGAACGGGGGATAGGTGGACGTACATATAGCGATGCCGTGCCGTGGCCGAATGGAGCGGGAGCAATGGCGAGAAGGATGAAGAGAGAGGTAGAGATATAGGTTACAGGTGAGAGCGCGAGTATCGCGTGCTGCAAACGAGCCGGCAGCTGCCCGCTCCTGGCTACACGGTCCCAGCTATTAATATGCGACTGACCGAGTGGGACCGATGCTTTCGTTGTTACACCGAGCCATCCCATTACGTCACGTCAATCGAGCACAGTCCACGCTGACAACCTTTGATTTTCGAGCACCCTTTTGTAATCGGTCGTTCTAACGTTGCAGTAGCCACCACTGGAGGCGTCCCTCCCTGTTATGTTAGACATTATGTACAGGGGATACACATTAGGTTGCGTATCGAACGGCATGATCGGTAAACGTTTGGGGTGTATCGACCGAGGGGCTAGTTAACGCCATTGTCGAGATCATTTGAGACCGGCGATCGCTTCTTGCGCCGGGAGCAACGATTTCGAGTTAATGTCGCCGGTGTTGGTGCCGCGAAAGAAGTCATTATCCGGGTGGAACCCTTGCGTGATTTTGCGTGCAGGTGCGATCGCTTTTGGGTAGACGAGCAATGCCTGGGCATGCATCGAAAGAGGACGACTGTGTTAACGCAGTAGGATCGTGAACACAGACGCGCTTCGAATTCCAGCATTTCTGATAAATCGGATGAATCGCAAAGGGAAAGAACGGGATTTGTATGTCGAGCATCTAGTAGAAGTTTCTTCAGAGTGTGCACCTTTTCAGTCGCGAGGCCAAACCGACGGCGGAGAATAAAGCCCTGTTGCCGCACGACACCGCGATCCCTTCCATTCCGTGCCAGGAAAGCACCCTAGCATGAGCTTCGTGCGAGTTTTTAATGAAATTAGCAGAAGCCCGGGACGATCAATATTATTATTGACCCGCGGCGGGTGCACAGGACTGCGACTGTCACTACTTTCGTCTTCCTACATTGCATTCTGTTTTTACTCATTAACGAGACACCTGTTTCCATATATCCAGGCCGCCGTTAATTTATTATTCCCAATGCCCATGCAGGGATGATTATTAAGTCTCGACGATCGGCCCACGGGCGACCCGCGCCCCGGTTCACGTTTGGATCAATGAAACGAGGCCCCTCGATATGCATAAAAATTACGTTAAGTAGATGCGCTCGATAAAAGCCGTCATGTAAACGCGCAAAGAGGCGGCCTGCTATCGGTGGAGAAGGATCCGGACAGGTGGTGGATCGACCGAGGGTGCCGGCACCAAGGAAAGAAAAAAGACGCGGGTAAGCCGAATTAAAGGAACGACTTGTTGGTTAGTCGACTCTATCCTCTCGGTTTTTCTCTCGCAGAGGCGAAACGAGGCGAAAGAAGGGCGGCGGTGGCTGAATGCTGGGCAATCTGTTTTCAGCACGGGATAACTTCGCGTCCCTTACTTCGTTTCGGCTACCCCTGCCGTCGCCGCCCCTTGGCTCGTTCCCCTTTTCGGTTAGCTAGACTGCAACCGCGGCACCGTAACCACCCACCGACGCTATCGCCACCGCTGCCGGGCGTAAAAAGCACATCCGAATTGAATCATTGCTGAATAAGCGGGAAAGTGGCTGGCTGAGAGGAAGGAAGGAAAGCCGTGCGAAGGCTAACCCCCACGGACGAGGGTCGTTTTCCATCCGGCTCATTGGTACACCTCCTCTGTCATGTCGACGATTCTATCCTGCTCCCTCGAAGGGTGGCTTTTTCTCGCAGGGGCCTCCCAATCTGCTTGCCAGGGATGATCGAGCCGTGGAGCTTCGATCCGGAAGCCTTTTGAAATCATAAAGAGCTTTAGCGATTTGGAGTACGGATTTCCAGGTTGGTGAACGGGGTTAACCCTTTCGCTGCGAAGAGTTTACACGCGCGTCATAAGCAAGTGACTAACTGTTTACCGACAACGTACGCGAGTTCTCCTGTCTTATAATTATTTTAATTGAGAACGCGTTTTAGTAACGGAATTTTAGAAACAATTTATCGCACAATATTTATCACGTTGCAGACTTTCGTTAACCTCTTAGCGTAAAAGCCCGAGAATACTCGTCCATCTTGACAATATTCTGTTTAGAAATTAAAACCCCGAAGAAATTCGTTGCGTCTAGTTAGCCACAAATGTGGTCTAGTTCTACTTTGTCGGTTTAAAATTTTGCACACACTTTTACAAAAGAATTGTTAACTTAAGAGGTTAAAGAAAGGACCCGGTTTACTCCAGTGAATTGACACAGCTTGTGCAACCACTCAGCATATAAATTATACTCTACGAAAAAAGAATCCCGTCGGCTTCCACGCGGCGAAACATTTAAAAGTTCACAATTGTAATCGGCAAAATCGTTCGACGTTAGTCAACCTAATTTTATTATCCGCCGCGAAACACGCTTCATAGTCGAAATCGCGATTTCCCAGTTGGTTACACACCCTCCGCAACCTCCAGCAACGTAACGGCGCAATCTAGCGCGAGTACGTTACTAGCCTCTCGCGTGACGTTTCGCGGAAGATCCAGGGAGCAGGAAAATTGGCTGCTGTCGACACACATCCGTCCCATCGGGGGACGAAGCCAAAGGGGGTTTGGACCACAAACTGTTGCGTGAAAATAGCGAAGGGCCGCGTGCGGTTCCCGTCGCTTAATAAAGCGTCGACGAAGCGGATCGGAGACGGCGAGAGCGTGTGTATTGTGTACACCGTGAGTCGCGAATAAAGGCGGAGCTGCTGCTCTTTCGTATATACATATACACATACAAAGTGCACACGCCAACGTCTAGGCGCGCGTTAACGCGAGTCGAGATAAACTCACCCTCGTGGCGAAGCGTGCGGCCGAACCGGGGTAGTTCAATTAGAAGGAAAGCCCCCTTCTCGCCGAGAGGCAGCTCGCCGTTTACGGCAAGGGTCGAAAAGTTTCGAAAGAAACGGGACACGACGGGGAAAAGGTAAGGGCTGGAACTCTCGCGAACGCCAGAAGTCAAAGGGAAGGAACGGCGAGGAAAGGAAAAAAAGAAAGAAAAATAGGAGGCACGAGGGGGAGAGAAAGCGGTGCTTGTCAGGAAATGGAGAGGCTGCCTCGGGACTTGGTGTGCGTGATACACGGCCGGCCGCAGCGACACAGAAAAGATTTTTACTGCTCGTCGGAGAGATTGCACGCCGCGTTTCGTACCGTGTGTTCTTACATGCGGTACTTTTGTCTCTGTGATGCTTGAACAGTTGGCAAGACAAAGTTGCATCCGGAGAGCGAAATGGAATATATACAGCTGTCGTCGCGATATCGCGAGGCTGGTGGATAAAATTCGGATTATTGGAGTGAATTGATAAGGCGGGACTCGGTGATTTGTCGATAGGAGGGGCTTTGCATTTAGCGCAGTTCCAGAGTCTTTTAAGACCGACGATCGTTATCGAACGATATTTCATTCGCTATTGCAAATGTTGACTAGTACGCGGAACAATATTATCAACGACCTAATTGTTCTTCAATACATCCAACCACTCGCAATCATTTGTTACTGCCGCAATAATGCTCCCCCGGCGAAAACCTGCGCCATAATAGTCCCTCGGTGTCTCGGTTGGTGGACACTTTGATTCCTTAAACCGCCAGCTATAGCACGATCCTATTCAGAAAGCTTCGCGAACCGTTCAGCGTTCCCCAGATGCAATCTTTTTTAGCAACAAGTGGTCGGTTGCATTTCTTTAACCGTACCTACAATAAAACGCAGAACTTCCGATAGAACTGTTTCCCGCGGTCCGACCCGCCTTCCCTCCGTCGTTTTCAATGGCTCGGAACCGAAGATCATAGTTCCGACACGGCCAGTGTTATTCCAGCGGAAAGCGCGATGCCCTCGAACGACACGAGTGAGAACGTCGCCGGGCAACCATAACCGCATGGTTCCAACGAGCGTGGAACTACACGGGGTACGCGTTGCACGTGTCCAGTTCAATGCGGGATGCACGTGTCGCGTGTTTTCACTCGCAGAAAGCCTCCATTCTGCGCTACGGGGCTGGAAACGCGTCGGCCGAGCGGCCGGCGAGGGTGAACGCAGAGAGTTGGAAGCAGGAAGGGCGACAAGTGGCTGAACGGCAAGTGCGTATCCTGCCAACGTCGAACAGCAGCGAATATCGAAGGCGTTGCGCGGCAGCGTGTGAACCTTCGCAACGCGCGTTCGGGACAAGGAGATATCATCGAGCGAAACGCTCGATGGAACGTCCCGTCTAGCGACATCTTTCCCCTCTTTGTGCGCCATGGGAGCTCTCTGCGTGGGACGTTAGATTGTGGGAAGATAGGGATCGCGGTGGTACGAAATTTAGTGTCAAGAGAGGGAAAAAGAGGGGCCGAGCTGTATCGCATCGCGCGATGCCCGATAATTCCCGGCGCTTTTCTCCAAATTTTTCTTCATCCGTCCAGCGTATGAGGAACGCGCCACGAACGAGACGGTTGATTAAGTGCGTTCATATTTCATTAGGCGCGGCTGCAATTATGCGCGATCGTGCGACGTGACTTTCGACGAGACGGAGCGACGCGTCGCGGCGGATTTTTCTATCCGTGGAGCGCGATGTGAATCGGATTTATGCCCGTCTCGGGATGACACGGAACGCTGCTTCGGGGGGAAGATTCTTTCCAAAGGGGTGATTCATGCGTCGCGATTCACCCGCGACAGTAAATTGGACTGTAAAAGGCTAAATCTGGTTCGGATGCGCTGTAAAGCGACCCACGCCCGCCGCAACCACTTACCGCGCGAATATTAAATCTCCGAATCGTAAAGCGAGCTATTACGCGGGTCGACCGTTCAACCTTAACAGACAATAGCACGCTCCGAGGAATCCTCGAAATAGGTCAGTCCGCGCGACAGTGTTAAGGGGGTTGGAAATTATCAGTGGATATGCGTCCAAAGAGCCTCGAGAACCGACACGTGATGCCAAGTCGTTCTTAGACGATACGATCTAGAGTCTGGAGGGATTGGAGAATTTTGGTAGATAGAATACGATCACAGGTGTGGATTCCTTTTTTTTTTTAGAAAGCTGCTACCTTATTAGAATTTCAATTCCATGGATATCGAGAGACAATTTACTAGTGGCAATAGGAGAAAGAGGGAAAATCAATGCGTCGAAGAAAATGGTTATCTCGATGTAGGTCTTTAATCGTTGGCCGTTAATCAGCCCTAATTAATAGGGGGCCGATGAGATCTGGACCTGAAGAAATTAAAAGGCAGCGGAGCGGCAGCTGGCGGGGATTAAAGAAGTAAAGGTGTTACGTATCCTACGAGCCACGTTGGAACGTCAAGATCACCGAGATAACGAGCGGTCTTCTTCGCGGCTACTCGAAAGTAGCCAGAGGATTGGAGCACTGATATCAAAAACGGTCAAGGGGTTCTGGGACGGCCGGAAGTAGAAGTCGGAGGGCTATAAAGAGACGCTCCGGAGTGATCGGCCTCGAGACAAGTCCGAGCGCGGTAAAGCACAGGTGTACCGCGCCATAATTTACAGCCAGCTAATAAATTTCACCGGGAATCTTGTTCGTCGGTTTACGCTCGAATCTGGAGTCGTATCGTTGGCGTAGCTGCGCGTCAGTTCTAACGCGAAGGACATAAAGCGACCCCGGAGATATTTAGAGGTGGCACCGGCGGAAAAATAATTGTCACGGATGCGGTGGCCATTGATAAGAATGAAATGCGTTAATGGCCTATCGTTTGGCACGCCAGGATGATCGCTGGACACGATTCGGGGCCCGCGATTCATTGCGATCCCGCGGACGATCGTTGGAAATTTATCGTACGTCAGAGTTTAACGCTGCGAAACGCCCGATTAACGTTTCTCATTTTCTCGACAATGAACAGTCGACGGATCTGCGTGCGTCGCATGCCGATTCGCCGGCCACGCAGGACAGAATTATTTAACTTCGACGGAACGTAGCCAGCCAAGCGATCGGTCTTCGACGCGTCGACCACTTTGCATCGGGGATCAGAAGTCGAGCGTTCACGCAATCTGTCTTTGGGAACCGGGTGGAATTCCACGGACGTGCTTCGCGACTCGCATCGCCAGCAGCCTCGTTCCACTTCTCATTTCATTTTCACGACGATGCCCGGCCGGTGTCCGAGCGAAACAGCAATTCGGAAGCAACCCGTACACCGTCGTTATCGTACGAATCGGTCGAGTTCTCTCACGGAGCGCGTACGTGCTCTGAGCGCCGAGCCGCTTCGCGTTTTTCTCCGAGAATCTCTGGTTTTCGGTGTAAATAAGACTTAACAGTGCGTGCATGCACCACGGCTGGGAGATGTTTGGGGGGATGTCGCGTGCAACGGAGACGCTTGCAACCCCTTTAACGTATCCCTCGTGCTTGGCCGTATGTGCAGTGTCGCACGGCTGTTAGAAAAGTAGCGAACGGGATACGGCGAACAATGAGAGGAAAGTAGAGACAGCTTTGAATGAAGAAGACACGGTATAGGGAAGAAGGGCCAAGACAAATTCCTTGAAAAATAAGGTAGAACAAAGAACGGTATAGACGGTGACGTTTATTGGGGAGGAAAGAGATGGATGCGCGAGAGAAAAACCAGTGGCGAAGCGAGGGAGAAATAAACGGGACAAGGCGACAAAGAGAGAGAGAGGCGAGGAGAAAACGGACACGAGGAAGGAATACGAAAATCGTTGGCCGATCGACGATCGAACGTGTCGCCTATGGACGAGTAATAAGTCCCGATATTCCCACACGGGCCCATCCTGGCCCGCCGTGGGAAACTCATACGTGAGCGGTGCTCGCCAGTCACTCAAGAAACGTGGCTGCTCCTCGAGTCGAACTATGTATTTCGACTCGCAGGTGCGGATTTGATCGGGAACACCGTTGCGTTCCACCGCGTGGACATTTCGCGGCGTGCAGCTGGAACGTTGCGGCTGTGGCACGCGTATTTGTCTTCGGGCAAATTAAAGAAATACGAGGCGACGTTTTAATTGGACCCGTTATTTACTTTCGACTGGTCGCGTCGTTCGACGGGACCTTTATTTGCGAGTCTGCGTCGCGGTGCACCCGGTGTCTCGTTGCAATTTGCACCGCAATGAAGCGGTCGTGCAAGGCTGTTTCTCGGTAATCTTTGAAACAACGAATCGAGTGCCCGGGCTGCTGAAGCTTTTAATGTTTTAATCTTCGGCGCGTATTAAAATCGCCGCGGGGAAAATCGGCCGCGTTCCGGTCGGTCCGCTATCGCATCGTCGCGAATCATGCTCGATCGCTTGTTTATAATTCTTCGCGTGCACTAAGGAAGCAATTTAATAATAATAACGGCAGCAACACGGATTCCGGCTGGCCGAGCGTACGCAATCAGCGTATATCTATATAAGTACGTACGCGTATATAATCGTTTATCATAATAATGCAGAGGCGAGTGTGCGTGCCGCGTAGTGTACGCACCCATACGAATGGACAGCTGATTGCAACTTATGTTGCCGCAGTTATTACCGTCGTCCGTCCGTGAGGGAAGAATTAACCCGAACCGATAGTTCGTGTCCCAGAATTGAAGCGTGTGCGGGCACACGTACCTGGGTGAAAAGAAGGCAGGAACGTATACATCGATGGGTGAATCTGGGCCTTTGATCGAGCCTTACATCGCAGCTGCAGGTGCCTCTAGAAATTGGTGGCACGGCATAGGAGGCAGGGAAAAGAGAGGACGAAGAAGAAGAAGTCAAAGAAGAGGGAGACCGAGGGCAACGGGCCGATGCTGCACGCGCCTCTGACGCACCGATGCCACAGATATCTTCTTAAACTTTCCTATCCGCTCATTCATGCCCGGCTAAATGCCTATAATTTCCAGGATGATTACAGGGCACCGTAACCAACGCCCTATGGACCCATGCTGTTCCACCGCGAGAGCTCGTTACGTGGGACCTCCGAAATTGAAACGGAATGAGTTCCCTCGCCTTCCGTTCTCTCTCCCTTCCTCCTTTCACCCTTTCGCGCTTTGCTCTACCTTCGAACCGCGATGGGGTAGCCATCGTACGGCGACCGATGATCGTAATAACATCTAAATTCTTCGTTTTTCTTTGATCCGACAGTCGATGGTTAGCTTTGTAGCATTATTGCTGGGTGCTGCAGTTGAGCAAACAGAGAAATTGAGGGACGAATCGCGAGCTGCCGTTTTGCTTTTGATTCTCGAGTTTCCTACACTTCAGGCGCGTTTTGCTAAAATATTCGATGATTTTCAGGGGAACTTGTGGGTCAATGACGAATCCGCTAACGCCCCAGATATTTTCTCAGAGTCGATATTCGTGATCGAAGAACTTATCAATGGCTGGCGTTGAGCATTTGAATAAACATCGCGGATATGAAGGAGCGACAATTTTAAACTGCTATCGGTTTGTCGAATTATTAATTCGATAAAACCGATTCGATGTCGCTGTCGGAATTGGCGCGGAGGGAAATACAGGACATCGATGTCATCGAAGCGATGGTAAATTAGCTAAACGATCGCGTGCATCGTGATGCGGTATTAATTCATAATACGTCAATTAGAGGCTGGCGAACATTTTATTCCATATCTATAACAGCACTTCGTTAACGGAGAACCGTTACAGGGAGCATCGTTTCCAAGAACAGGATCGCTCGAATGCTTTTTACCGATGCCTATTTTCGCGATGGAGATATCGATTCTACGGCGAGCAGGGAATTATTCGTGGCAGTTGTTTTTATTATATTATATTATTCGAAATGTCGAATAATATTCGACAATGGCGTTAGAGAGTGGCTACGACTATTGTTTCAACGTTTTATGGTAACGAAGGTTGTGCGCTGTGCTGTAACAATAGTGCTCGACACCGGAGCCCACCTGTTCACTTCTCGCATCATTTAAAACGCTTAATCCGGCGAAAAAATGACTAAAAAAATATAATAAACACGTACAACCATAAAAGTAATATCGAAACTCATCCCCTATTACATTTTCCACCGATGTCTTCACCTGCGCGTATTTTCTCGTCCAACGTTATACTAAATAAAAGACGGTACCGCGTCGGTCTCAGATCTCCCGCGCTTTTTTCGTCCGCCAAGGGACCCAATCGATCCCACATCTCTGTCACGAAAACGACCTCGCAAGAAAGGGAACAGAAATCGTCAGCTCACCTCCTGTTGCTGAATTAGGAAGTCCGGGGCGGGTGGCGGCGGGGGTGGTTCCGCGCCGGAGACCTCTTGGAGCAGTCCCACGTGGTCCCAGCAATCTTCCGATATGTCCATGATGCTCCCTACTCCTGACTGCTGCCGAAACGACTCCAGGGCGAACGGGACACTGAAACCTCGCGGCTGGATGTTGCGGAGCAGATCAATCTGTTCCACCCAGCCTGGCGGACTGGTTGTCGGATTTCTCTCGAATTTTCACCGAACGGTAACAGTACGTTCTATGCAAAAAAAAGAAACCCCCGTGAACTATCTCGTTGCACTTGATCACTCGATATCTCTCTCTCCTTCTTTCCCTCTCCCGTCTTTCTCCCCGTCGCAGCAACGGTTGGAGGGATGTTCGAAACCCTGTCACTAGTCAACCGTGATACGTACAGCGGCGAACGATATACAGGTGATCGCACAAGAGGTGGCGCGCGTAAAAAGCAAACGGAGACACACGAACACACGGTAACCGTCGACACGGCGTGTCGCGTGACCCGCGTTCTATGACGACGACGGCGTCGAGGACGACGACGGCCGTCGGTGGTGGTCAGTCGGCGTGGAATGAAGTTGGCCCGCGGGTTAGGTTGGGTTAGCCGAGCCGGAGTTGCAGCATCAGCGGAGAGGGACGAGAGGGCTGAGCGCGCGAGCGAGCGAGCAACCGAAAGAGGGGCACGGAGGGTTGAGAGGAGTGTTGCTGGTGTAGAGTGGCGAGGAGCGGAGGAGAGAGCCGAACAGAACGGAGCGGAGCGGAGCAGAGCGAGCGAGAAGTTTCGGAGGGCTGAAGCAGCGAGGGAGAACGTGGAGAGGCAAAGAGCCCTGACAGAGAACGGCGGAAAGAGAGGAGAATACGCGAGCGTGAGACAGCGGGTGGGGTAGAGAGAGAGAGGGCGCGTGAGAGAGGTGTAAGGCGTAAGTCTGCCCTAGTCGCTCGCTTAACCGTGCAGGAGGTGGCGCCAATATTACCCGTACTCCACCTCCGCCCGACAAAGAGCTTGCGTATACCTGTACGCGCCTGTTGGTAGGCCATACCGCCTACCGACTACCGTATTGCAGAATCTGTGATCCGTGCCGCCGGTAATTATTCCGATTTCACTTATATTCCGTCATACCAACGTTGTTTTTACGTAGCTGGCCTGTGGTACACTTTCATCGATGTTCCTCTTTCCTTCCGCGTGCACGCGGCTTTGTATACATACGCATACCTACTTTCGTGTACGTACCTCTATTGCGGACACACGCTACCCGTGTGCCTCGGGAGTAACGATGGCCAAGATAATTTTTAATTGATATCAACGGTCAATGAGGAGACGTCGTTACGCTGAATGTAGAGGAGGGTGCAAAAATATCAACAGGTGTAACAATTCTCCGAGTACATTTGTCCCCTCGTTTTCTTACCGTATCGTTTCATGACATACTTCGAAATCGATTCACGCTGAAATGATTCGGATATTCGTTGCATACGTCAACTGTTTCGCCATTCGATGAAATGCAAGCTTTCTAAAGAAACGCTTGACTGGCAAACTGTTTGAAGATCGTGAGAAAGGATTAAATTATTCTCACCTTCATTTTGGAACATACATACCTGTAAGACTTTGCCCGCGTTTGATTCAACTTTCGAGGCATCTACCGGATTAACACCTCTGTTGCCGAGGACGCTTGTCCTCCGTGGCATGTGGGCATATATTGCATTACTTATCGCAATTACCGCAATTCTCCATTTCCCCGAGTCGATCTGTCGACAAGGGGACCGAGAACGATAGCGCGTTGGCGCCGATAAACGATCGTTATCCTCGATCGGGCTGCCCTTACCTTTCGCGTATACCTCCCGATAATCGGCGACGACGTGGGCGGCATGGCGGACTCTCTGGGACGACGCGAACCTCGTGCGCGAACTTACAAAGGGCGCCCGATCCTCATGGACGAACGACCTCCCCTCGAACAATCCGGATCTTCCCTCTTCCACGCCACGAAGAATTGTCCCTAATGCGTGGCATTTGCATTTGTCTCGTATACACGCGAACTTGAACGGCATCCGATTCCTGATACCAAAGATATAGTTTCGCGACGATGAAACACGGGGAAATAGTTTTTCACGCGACTAAGAAAAGTTGCGCTACATCGCGATACATATATCATATTATGAATATTAATTTTTGTCATTCGTGTACTTCGATATCTCTATTTACAGGAGTTCGTAATTACGCTTATGCATACGAGTATCATTGTAAAAGGTCTATCATTAATCAAACTCTGTTTCTCCGTCAGGCAGATATTTTCCAAGAACGCTCCGTAACTGAACGCAAGCGAACACGGGTTTCTTTTCCTAGCAAATTAGCCGTTTGTCGATCGGGTTATTACACGCTGTCAGCGGCGAGTCGCTAGCGAGTTGGCCGCAACTTTTGCCGCGGTCTCCTTCGAGGTTTGTTATTTCCATGACAAATTGTAAGATAGTTGAGAAGAGTGACACGCGATAAGTGCACGCGCTGCTGAGAAACGCGTGCTGCACCTCGGGCGTAATGGCAGCACGCGTATACGCGAACGGACCCCTATATTTAGTGACACACTTTTTGCCAACCGGGTAAGTAGGTGTACACGGTGGCAGAGGACGGCACGAGCAAAATGTCGGACAGAGTTTTCGTGAGCTTACAAGCTGACACATATTTAACTCGTTGTCCGGTCGTGTACGCTTTGATTGCTTCGAATACCTTTCTCGTCCCCGCAATCGACAGACCGTTGGAACTTATATACACGGGCGCGTCGGGGCGCGTACAAGGGACAAGGGCGAGCGTGTGGACGCCGAGCACCAGGCTGCATTGGAACGAAGGGTTGGAATGCGATATGAATGCGTTAATGCGTCGTTACTGACAGCGACACGAATCGCTGATAGTACTTTCGAACCCTCTTCCACGCGCCGTCTCTCTCTCTCTATCGGTTATCCTCGATGCTCGTTCACCCAACCCATGTTCCTTTTGCGTCTTGCTTTCAAATTCTGCCCGCTGGTCGCACATTCGTCTAGTTTTGAATGCTGTCGCTCGCATCGGCCGGCGAATCTGGCTCGAAATGCTACTAATAGTCGCCACTTGGCAGTCGCTATTATCGCGCGGACGCACTCTGAAATAGCACGGCTTGCTACATCGGCGTCAAAGATTGATCGGACCAGACTGCGACACTTTCGCCCAACGTCGATATATATGCAATTTCTGGCCTAGTCGAGAGCGAAAAATTGCCCGGCCGATTTTTCTCAAACATGCGACCTCAGTTGCTTTCTCTAGCGCCAAATATTGCTCCGAAATTGCAAGCTAAAAGTTTCACGTGAAACGTTCGAGCAAATAGCCGCTCAATAACCGCGGTTCGTGTATAGGCGAAAAAAATGATGAGCTATTAGCCGCGCCAAGGTATACTTTGCTCTTTTCATGGACCTCTAGCCACCAACGACAACGCCAACTCATAGAGTGTTGGTCGAGCCCTCGACTTTGTGTGCACGGAAAGCCGCTTTACGACGTCAACGAAGGGGACACGCGCGCTTCGGTTGGATACCAGCCATGATAATATGTAATGCCTGTATAGAGCCGAGTGCCCGATCGCGAATCTTTGAAGTTCGAACTGCCTCTCCGACGACAAGCCCGAGTCGCAGCGAGCGAGTAGTAAAAATCGCCGGTAAAACTATGAGAAAGCCAAACATACTGCTCGGCGCTCGTACTCCTGGCCCTCTCGGCTGCACCGCGAGTCCTTATATTCGTTCTTTTTTTGGTACGTGGAACGAGAGTGTATATACGGGCGAGCACCTGTGGCCACTTTAAACGATGCCGTGGTAAACGGTAGTCAGGATAGATTGAACGATCCGATAGGGTTTTAGCTCTCTTCTTTTGCCCTGAGCATCGGGACTCGCGCTTTTAACCCCTCGACTCATTAGAGCCCATAACTCTGCTCAGCGAAACATTTTACGTTCGCTTGCCCCGCGTGATACATAACCACCGAAAGGAAGCATTATGTATACTGTATTTTAGCGTGCAACGGGTATCCCTCATGTTTCGAACGAAATTTATTCGCCGGACGGAGTTACGGACTCGTTAGCGGCATACCTTAATCGCGATAACTGTTTCGAAACTGATTGAAGGTCTTCGACGTATAATGCAACGTATAATACTATAATAATTGTAACGAATTGACCTCAGAGCACGTGATGCTCCATGCCCCGCACGAAGCACCGCTTTTTTTCCCGTCGCGTCTTGGTACGGGTTTTTAGTGGGCGAAACGACGGGTTCGACTAGAAACACGCGGACTTTGTTACGTGTTATTGCCGGTTTTTTTTCCCACGGACCTCCCACTGTCCTTCTAACGAGACCACCGAAGGTACGGGCACTAAAAACCGGGCAAGAAACCCACCAAAGTACGCTCTTTATACGGGATGTTTTATATCGTAGCCAATTCGAGTGAGTGCAGCCGCTCCAATTATGGGCGAATATGTAAGTCATTCCTGTCGCATGCGCGCTACCATTGCGACCCTTTATATGGCAAAAACGCTAGAGAGCGCGAAGTCCGTCATCGGGCTCAGGACGAATTTACTGGTACACGTCGACGATGCTTTGCCATCCATGGAGAGGACAGCATGATCTAGATGCCGATTTTTTGCAGGCGACGCGACGCTGCGACGCGAACGCATTTTCGCCTCCGCGTCGGTCTTCTCGAGCCGAAGCGACGCGCTAGTACGCGAGTTTCTCGCTACGATCCTCGGAAATTCTTTGACAACAACCGAACCGGCGCTAATGCCCCGGTCCCCCTGCCAAGAAATGCATTCCGGTAAACCACAACAGGAAGAGACGTCTGTTTCGAAAGAGGAGATAAAGAAGCGGAAAAGCGCGGCGTCTTTATCGCGGCTGTTCTTCCGCGATTACGTGAATAGTTCGATCGGGTGTAACAACCGTGCTATCTCGGCCGACCGTTTCAGCGATTTAGTTTTGCTTCGTGCACACCGTGGTACAGGATGTACATACAGAGTGCACCTCTGTCGAAGGCGCTTAGGGCTGTTTAGAACACATTTTTTGCCAACTCGATTTATTTCTACGAAAAATTCTGCGAGCGATAAAAAGTGGCAACGAATTAAGGGCAAAGTGAGACTGTTCTCCTAAATGCCGCAGCTAGGCGAACACCGTGTACGTTTGTACATAAATTGCGAGTCGCAAAAAGGAAAGCGCACATACGTACACTTGTGTACACGTCGAAGTAACATTTCAAGTCGCTCGAGAGCGAACGAAGTTGCTGGAAACCGTGCATTACATAATGAATTCCTGTATACTCTCGGATAAGCGTGTGCAATAAAAACGAAAAAAAAGAAGCATTCCTCTGTTGCATTGTCCAAGAATTAATTAAAATGGCGCGAGAACAAACGACCCGAGGGAGTTTCATGGCTACGGGGCAGGGAAGAAAAGAAGCTCGCGGTTCTCGCAGGAATCCCAGCGGCGACATATCACTGGGCGGTAGATCACACGGACTCTTTTGCAGTTTGCACCGGACGGATAAAGCGCTGCGGCGGCTGCAGGCTCGCGCATCTTTTACGTATGCACGAGCATAAGCATAACGCAGGGGAACATGGGTAGATGATATCGTGGATGCACCTACGGGGCCACGGGGCGTCGACGCGATTCCTTTGTCCTCGTTCTTGGCCGCTCGTTCTTCTTGCTGCAAGCGCTTCGCCCCCGGACGACCTCTTGGTGCACACATTTTGTTCGCGGAAATACCACGGCCAATCTCGTGCATCAATCCTGCGGGGTTTAGAATTGTATCAAAGAACACGCTGCGTGTCGGCTACCGCGGTCAGGAGAGATTACCATCTGATCTCCGGATGATGTCTGATACTGCTATTTGCGTTCAGTCCATTTTTTTCTCTCTCGCTGCCTGTGCAGACACAGGTCTGTATCTTCGCGGTTGTAATTATTTTAATCGTGTCGGGATCTCTGATCGTGACGGCCCTCGTAATTGGTGTAACAGAATACGGTTAATGCTCATTTGTAACCGAGTTTAACGAGCTTATAAGCCGTATTTGTGGATTAATCGTGGCTATTAGGAAACTTGAAGAATTGCACGGCGAGCGATGTGTATGACCGTTGCAGGTTCTTGGATGGATCGAGCTCAATCATTACTCGTCGTTCCATTAGAATATGGTCGATAAAGGGGGATTAATTATAAAGGCACCGCGACGCTTCCTGTCCGTGAACGTGCGTGATGCACGCATAGTCGCCCCTTCACGCGCTCTCCCTTAGTCTTTCGCACCTTGAATATATTTTTTATACACGCCCGGTGATTAGTAAGGCCGTTTTATTCATTACAAAACATTGTTGCGAAGAACTGTTCTTGTTATAGCATCGTGGTTATCTAGTTAATCTTGTTCAAGACTGTACGCATTATGCAAATCAAGGATTTTTTTGCCGTGCAAGTGCGCACACCGAGCATTACGATTATATCAACATCATTATGATATTCGACTAGGTATACGACTATCTTGTTATAAATTAAGTAACTAGCTCGTAGATTGTATCGATGCCCATCTTTCTTAATAAATCTTGACAAGAAAACGTAAGACTGCTCATTCTTTTTTTTCGTCTGCTAATCGGAGTGGAACCCAGAACATACATTTTTAAGTGGGTTGTAAGGTACCGATCTTAACCCTTTGCACTCCTTTGTCGAGTCACGCTTGATTTCAGATCAAACCTTTAAAATAAAAATATAATTCGGAGTGCAAAGGATTAACAATACACTTCAGTAGTTAGTACCGCCTTGCAATCAAAATATTGTAGCATTACTGTTTCATCTAATTGTTCAATGAATTATCGCACGATTTCCAAGGGACACCCCTTGGATAGTTATTCGGTAAGCTGATCGATTTCGTTCTGAACCGTAAACAAGTCAGGTACCGCGATAATATTCAGAATCGATAATTCTATCGACCATTGTTAATATGATACATGCATCAGTACTTAAATCGCAATGTTTGAAACTCTATCCGGGTGTGCATGGTTATTCGGATGTTTGCGTCGATGAAAATATAATGCGTCGACCTGCTGAAAGGTTTTACGAATCATTCGCGTGGGGAGAATCAAATGCATATCTAGCCCCATCGTTGCGCGGATAATACATTCGAATCGAAGTGAAAAATCGGCTTCTGCGTGGCTGTCGCTTTTTTTACGCGTTTCATGCGACGTGGGATGCGAGCAAACAGCTGGATCGCGCGTTACATATTCCATCATGTTCCACACAATTATAATGCAATTAAATTGACTAGTAGTATGCGTTATGCATGAGGAGTAACGATTGCATTCGTTACTAACGATGTTAACAATTTTTGCATGACAATATGATTGCAGCTTGTTAGTACATAATTAAAGAATGCAATTGCACGTTACGCTCGTGTATGAATTTTCACGCATACATTATTTTTATTTGCATTTTTAAGTAACAATTAGATATCGTTCATTCGTTCGGATCGCGTATAACGTAACGAACGTCTTTCATAGTAAGCACTATGGTGTACGCAATATTAGCATGCAATCGACGTCTCTTTTAAACCAACTACCTCGAACGCAAAAAAGTTATTAACGCTAGTTGCTAGTTGGTCTAATAGAATTCAATGTTAATTTCAGCATACTCTGGGCATTAATTAAATCTAATCGTTTAGCGCAGAGGTCGATGTTATCGACAGCGCCGTGACCAGCGATAGTGGCGGCGCTGCTGTGCTGGCCAGTAGTGACAAGATGGCGACGCCCAGTGAACTGTCTCTCGAAGAGATTCGCAAATATTTATTGGAAAACGGTGGTACTGCCCGTAATCACGATGTAGTGAAGTACTTCAAGAAGTTCCTAACAGATCCAGAAACTCGTGGTAAGTTGAATATCCGACGCACGATGCGATTGAAGGACTGTCTAACTCTTGTAAGGTGTGACCGTAATGTTACGGGATGTGCTGTGTGTAAACACGGGACAGATATTAATACATGCTTGACACACCTGGCGCGAAATCTAACGACAGCCAGTGAATAGTGCACGTATTTACGTTACAGTCGAGGCAAGGAATCGGTTCAAGGAGTATGTAAACACCCTGGCTACTATAAAGAACGAAGAGGTACGTCATCGACTAGCTATTTCCTTCCGCCTTGACAGGAGCGACTTGTTGCGCATCGTGTGACGTTGTCACTTTTTCCAATGGTCGCGCGGTAGATAGGAAAATCGTATTTTCGAAACTTTTTTTTCTACACGGATTTCCTCAGTTAACGTATTGCATATGTTTTTAACGTTACACGATTATTATTTTATTCGCAGAAAATGTAATATCATGATCATATATTGCAGTAGTAACTCAATATTGGAGTAGTAACTTCATTTGTTAATCGGTTCATTCATTCATTCGTTCGTAGGGGTAAACGGTACAGTGATTGGCAATTTAATACATTCAATAATAAATACTGATTTAGTGAAGTTGAATACGTGATCAGCTTAGCTCCATAAGAAAAGAAAATTTATTCAGAAAGGACAAGGATTTACAAAAATTTTACATAAAATGTGTTGCATACGTGAAAAGATAGTTATTGGCTGGGCCAACATAAGTGACTTGCGAAATATGAGTAGAAAAATATTGACTGCATTCGAAGCACGAAAGCGCATAATATTTTTTCATAACATTCATGTCTATTTTAAAGTAAAGTAATCATTTGTCAGGTAGCCAACAACTTTATCTCTATTACTGTTTACCCCAATTACTCATTTGCTCGCGTATTCCGAGTTTGTTGGTGTTACTTGAAAAAAAATGTTTCGTACAGGGTGAGAAGTATTTGGTTCTCAAGAAGAAGTATCGTCACTACCCTATCGAATTGTCTCCGGAGCAAATTGGATCGCCTATCGCCACCCCCGATGTGACCACCCCTGTTTCTCCTTTACGTGTACCGCCCCCATATCGTCCTCCACCTCCTGCACCTCTCAGTCCATCGGCGAGTAACACAAGCACGAACCCCGACGAGTCGTGTTCAAATTTTGCCGGCGAAGAGACCACTGTCAATACGCGGAAGAATGGGATCGACCGTGTCGAGGCCGGATTTTCAACACCCTCACCTCCTGTACCGCCTCGCCGTAAAAGTCAAGATAAGATCAAGATCGAGAACAAGGAGAACGTCGACAGGAATAGGGGAGGATCAGAGGCGGTTATCAAGGTAAGGTTTATCTGCATATAAGAACACGGAAGGAAGAAGCGTGAAATTATACCGTTAATACCAGATGTGCATGGTGTTAATTAACAGGGTACCAATTTTGTCGTGTTCTTCTGACTAGAATTTCTCGATGGCAAGGTAATCGTGCGCCGATAAGACACGACTGTTTGATAGAATTTCACGTTTCTTCCTTTACAGAAACGCACGTCATGTAATATGTTGTCCGTAATCTCTTGGTATAGTTGTACATGTTAATAAGTGTGCAGATGATAAATTGGTTTGAACACGTTTTCGCTTTATCGAAGTAATTAGTCAGACCAGATAATTCGGGTATTATTGAGCAATAGTGTTGCGTGTACATGGTTTGGTGATGTAAAAAGGTGTTCATGGGTGTAGTATGTAAGTGTTACTTGAGCAGTAGGATATCAGATTTAGTACGTTGTATGTGTACATGATAGCGGTGTTTCTCATCCTGTATTTCAAAGCTTAATGTTCATTCATAGCGACAATGCAATGCGTATCATAAACGATCGAACATTTTTTTTTGTATCTGCCATTTCGAAAGTAATTTGGCATGCTTTAAATACCACGTGTACCTAGTATGTACTGCTATCTCGCTTTAACTAGCAGCATGAGAATGTAGCATAGATAAGCACCCTATCCACTCCTATTGTTGTAATAGCCGCGACGAGTTTTCATATGGTTCGTACATGGTTTTTGTCATCCTTTTTGTCGCTCTGTTTGCCTCGTTGCTGGGTTCATCCTTTTAATCGGTAGTTGGCCGTAGCGTTGTACGCCACTGTTCCCTAAGACTTGGCAATTCGAGATATTAAACGTGCAGGAAGATGAGACTGTCGCGGCGAATCCGGGCTCAACCGACCAATTAAGCTTCCGCGAGCGGATGCAACGTTTCAACCGGATGGCTAGCGAAACCGATCTACCAGGCAGGCCTAATGGCAATATCACACCTACTAAAAAGAGATCTGACAAGGTAACGGACAAACTTCTAATAATACTTCTTTTCTGCTCTCTAAAACGATTACACAATTCTGCTGAAGCGATCTTTTCTCATCGACGTCATAGCTATCGCAACAGTCACGACAATTACCTCACCATTCGTCCACGGAATGATGCCTTGTATCTATTCAGTTCATTGACTAACAAATTGTGTAGGTATTCCATTCGCCGCTGTGCGATACATTCCGCGCTAGAAGGTGCGCCCGGGTGGCTGCTTAATCGCGATTGGTAATAGGTGGCTCGCACGAAATAACGGAGTTAAATGATTGCAAAACATATTAGATACTGGCTGGGAAAGTGGCGCGTGGTTAAGCGAAAAAGTTTCGAAGGGTTATAATGGAGAAGCGAGCCGTTATCGCATAAATAACGAGTATTGATACCATTAATACCGTACTGTTCGACATACGCTTTGGAACCAGTTATTTAATGCACAAACGGCGTAATCGGCCAGCCGATGGCCCTTGCCCCGTATAAGATATCGATAAATTATTTAATTTTAACAGAAAGTTTAAACGGTCTGTCTTTGATTTTCACTCGGATGTAATTCGTACGAGAACACGGATCAACCAGCTTCCCAGCTGTACGTAATCATTTTCCACTTGCTCCGGAGGGGATTGTCTGATAATTCGAGATATCGTCTTCAAATCATAAGTACCCACCCATCTGCGGTTGCTTCTCGTTTTTCATACTGACTTACTAAAGAGAAAGCGAACGATTCGAGGAGGCCGCGGTGAACGGACGATTCCCGATACATCGAACAATCCACACGCAAGGATACGCGTCCTTTTTCTTTCGTCTTTTTTTTTTTAACGAAGAAGGGACGCGGCGCGTACAGGTCTGGCTGCTCATCTTGCATACCGAATAGACTACTAAGAATCCTTTTCTCGTATCCTTTACACGCGCGCCTCCCGCCAGTCAGTTCCTCTGTATCTTTCGCCTGCTGCTCTCCCGTCGTTTCTCTTTCTCTTCCCCTCTCTTTCGCATCTCGTCTGTCGTTGTTCGTGTGCCGTTTATCGCGGCGAGCAATATTCATCGCATTTGAATATCCTGCGGGCGGTATCTCGCGTACCGATCAGGATGTTGCGTCGATGTTGCCGTAAATCATAATTAGCCGCGCCTGAAAATTAAAAGTGGAGGAGGCAGACGCGGCGGGAACGAGAGAGGATCCTTTCCGCCGCGGCCGCAAAGCTTGCACGAGCACCAACGCTCGTCCTTTACGCGCTCGATTCTCCATCATAATTTCGATATGTTTATCGTGCCGAACGATTAAAAGGACCGGCCACGTGGAACCCTTCGCGGCAGTAGGAAGGAAGAAGCGGTCGGTTGTGCTTGCTTGTTTCGATCGTGGCACTATTCACCGACCAAAGTATGTATTGCCTGTTATAATCTCGCCACAGTTTTCCGGTTGTATCGACCAGCGCTATCGAATTGGTTTCAATAATACCCAGAATATTTAGGTATACACATTTAGAACAGGTCCAAGGAATAACGAAAAATTAAATTGTACCTTGTACGGTTCCGTAGAACCGTGCAATATTAATCTGCGCTGGTTTTCTTCGAAACTATTAAGAAGCATAACATTTTCTCGCTTTCCATTCAAAGTACATACGTGATGCCAAAAATTTTGTACGAGTGCACGATGCAAACGTGACAGGAAATAGAAATCGTTTTGGACGCAACATTCGTCCACGTTTCGTGCCGCAAAGGTGCTCACGGGTGGCGCGTGGGCCCACGATAATTAGTTATTATTCATCTGTCACCATGTATTTTCGGCGGTCCGTCTTTCATACACGAATCGAAAGGCCGGCTGTTAAGTTTTATTAGTCGTGAGCGCGGACGAGGTTTCGGGACATGCTAGGAGAATTCTCTCGCCTCCGGACATCCTGTAATCTCTTGGGAGTTCTCAATAGGCAGGGTCGATCGGAGCTTTCTTTGCAGCAATTATCATGCAGCATGGCCACGTTATTCCGCCCGTTGCATTCATAATGAGCCCATCGTCTAACGTTGTGTCGCGTGCCGCGTAGTTTGCCGGACGATCACCGCGGCAATATTTTTCATGCAATTTTCCGACGTGATTTCTTAAGCGCGTCCGTGGTTACGTGCCGATGGACACAGTATCGCGATCTCGGCGATTAGGAAACTCTGTGAATCGCAAACGAACGAGTTCTCGCATGCATTAAAATTAATAAGTATTTATCATTTATATTTTTAATTAATAAAGACGTTGCAGAAGGAATTCAGATTTACTGGCAGACAATTCGTATTATATTTCCAATTACATGGCGTGTACCACAGCTGCAGGTATTTGTTAACTAACGAATGGAAATATTAAAACGATGCCACGAAGTTAATGCGGTTATTCGTAGTCACGGCACTTCGGGGTTACGGAGGCCTGGCTCGTTTTTATGTAAATTCGCTGAAAATGTGGGTGGTAAAGAATACTATTAAGCGTTGTATTTCCGTGAGAATTTTCCGTAATCGTATGTATGGTATATTCTTGCCCCTTTCTTGAATACGGTGCCCGTAGTAACAGTGTATTCCAACTACGTTAAGGACACCTTCGTGCTCAGCGCAGCCGTGGCTAGCTCCCGTCAGGTTCAACATCAAGAAACTTCGCCCCCGGTCGTTCATTTTTCTTCCGTATTCTCGAACTTACCGTGAAACGCACGAGCAGAGTGTCTCGCGACGCGGCCAACAAGAAAGCCGCTTTTACTTCGACACCTGAACGAGAACGCGTTCTAATTAGGATCATGCGTGTTCGCGTCTTCTGGAAGCGAGTCTTGTCGGTTGTTCGTCCTTTGTTGGCAACGCGGGAACGAGCGAGGCTGGGTTAGAGATACTCATCGTAAAGGCACCTAACACGGCCATGCCGAACTTGGAATTTCTCTCGTATAGTTCCGCATACATTAGGGACTCCCGGTGAAACTTGCAGGGTAGTTTGCCTCCGGGCAAAAGGAGCGAGCTCTCGTCTCGGGGGCTGAAGCGCGCGACGTGCTGAAGGACGAGCAGCAAGGAGACGAGGTTGGGTCGAGGGTGTAAACCGCACAAAGTAATCTTACAGAATGTATATGCAAAGAGGTTCAGCGGCGAAGAACGGGCAAGGGACGGGAGCACAGCTTGCGTGATCCCATCCGCGACAACACTGACAAGACACCCCCGGAGGCAAACTTACCTCATAGTTCGAAGACTCTTCGACCTTTGCTCGCTATCAGCGTCTTTGCGATGCTTTTTATCCCGGGCACGAGACCGTGCTTGCTCGCTGGGGTTTAATCGATACGCGCTCCGTGAATCGGGATCGAATTCAGTTGACGATCGTCCCTTGGTAGGAATAGCAAGGTTGCCAATATTTTGACGCAGCCCGAGGTACTGTAAAAATTGTGTAGCAACTAATTGTATGTGAAGCTAGCTGGATAGGCTTGGAAGAAAGTCATAATTTCACAGCCTAATATTCCTAATTCCTAATATTCCTGTGCACTCGAAACCAATGTAAAGCGGATAAAACATTTGTCTTGGTTATCCCGGCCATAGACGGGCAATTTACGCAGCCATTTGTCGATGTGCGTACTATCGCGATACGACAGTCTGTTCCACGGTAATTGAACGCCGGCGAAGTTTAGTAACAGGTCCAGGTAATTACAAGCCGTGTCCGTACCGTACTTCTCGATAATGATATATCGGCATTGGGTTAACGAGAGCATCGAAATCAACGGACGCAATGTTACGCGACCCAATTTCCTTGGCGCCATTAAATCCCGGACAAATTCACGCACAACCCTCGAAACACACGGTGCACCAATATAAACAAGCTTGTCTACAGAAGTAGTTAGCACCTACTGTCCCTCGTGTAGCACACCGCCAGATATGCCTAACAGGTCCGCCGACATTTATTCCGGCCTATTACGAGTTAATCTTGGAAGTATACACAGCTCGCATTATCATTTAAATTGGTACCGTTCTACCGGCGTATTAAATTTGTTTCGCTTAGCGGTCGCGATGACCCGCCCTCGCGCTTCCGCGGGAATTCTTCGTGTCTTCGTGTAGAGGCGACGGTGTATATACGTCGGTTCTTATTCACCCGATTTGTCTTCCGAAGTAGGAGTAATTTTGTTTAGCCTTCGAAGAACTGTTTATGAATAAAGGATTGAGAGGTCCGGGGCATGAGCGAACGAGGTTCATTCGACTACCGGAAGGCGAAACGAGTTTTTTCACAACGGGGAGAACCGTACTAAATCGGGTCGCTTGACTTCATCGTTTCGTATGTGCCATTCACGATGGACTGGCTTCGTCCGCGGGAGTCCGTCTCCCGTAGTGACAGCCGGGGAGTACGTCGAAAACTGATTGTGACTGTCACGATAGCGAACGAGACTCCACCCTTCCGGGTCAAGACGTTCTTGGTGGTCCGGTTATGGGACAGGATTTTTTCTTCTTTCTGTACCGCCTAACTGTCAGTCCTCGCGACGGCCTTCCGTTAACAAATTGAACGAATCTATGTTCGGCCGACGTGGGAGCTATCAAACAAATGATAGAAAACGATACTTTCCCATTCCGGAGAACGTGCCGGTGTAGAAGAAATTATTGGGTTCCGTTGTGACTGTGTGCACGGCAATTCATCGTCGTTCTAACAATTCAGTCTTTATTTCTTTTTTTTTCTCGGGGGGATATAACATTGTAAATTCATTAGAAAGTTTCGAGTTTGGCTGCGTCACGTGGTCAAAGAGTGGCTGAATAAATGGTTGTCAGTAGATCGAAGGAGGCGTAGTTCTTACACGACATTAGCCGCAGATAAAAGCAGATACTGTCTCCAATCCTGAAACGCACGGCAGGAGCGTAGGTATCTCCTTACTGATCGACCGGATGAAACCGGGGAATGACCGATCGAGCGATGGCATTCCTTTCTGCTTGGAAGGCAGAACATGGATGAAGACGCGTAATTTGTTATCGGCACTGTAAAATGCATTCCACGGACGTAGCGGAGAAGGATGGATAGATCGTCGCGAATACCGAAACGCCACGAATATCCGTCTCGGCTACGAAAATTTAGAATATTCGTATCACTTTATCCGGATCGCTGAATTTCACGGACGACCATCGACGAAACTTTGATACATATTCCTCGAACAAGGTACACGAAATTTAACAAGCATCCGCATCCGTCACATACCGGCGGACACACTGTATCCGTGCGTTCCGTTTCTTACAAATTACATTACGAGCACCGCGCAAATATTTCATAGCACATTTTCCTTCATAGCACACCGACGCTGTCATAGCCGCATCGATCTACCCGTTTGCACGCGAGCATCGTTAAAATTGCATTTTCTACGCATTATCGACGATCGTATTCTCGCCTAAATACTTTCCAGCCGAAGGCAGCATGTCTCTTTCGTGGTTCGCGCATAGAAACCAATGCCACGGTACATCGCGTAGATACGTATTTACATTCCGTAGACCTTTCCTACTTCCGATACAACCTCGATATCGTCCGATGCGAATCTTTCTCCGCCGCGAGGATAATCCTCCGTTAAACGGTGGTGCGTCGGTGGCCGTGTGGGTCTAAGCTCGTACTTTATGCTAGTCGGTGGTACCGGTAAGCCCGGAGTGTACCTTATCAGGAATCTGAGTCGCTCAGTGAGCGGCTATTTGTATTCATAAGTCCGCGGGAGGCCGGCGCTCGCTCCTTGGGCCCGATTCTCGGGTCCGTCCTAGCTTCCACTGGATCCACGCTGTTCCCCGGGGATATCTGAACGTCCCCTGGGCATCGTTGGTCGTGGCCGAAGAATATGGAAGACGATGGACGAGAGGAACGGCAGAGGACCACGTCATTCAACCGAGGCGCCCTTCTCGCGGACATCTTAGAACGTCCGGGGAAGTGTGCGCATGTACGTGTACGTCCTTCTTGGACGCTATGTATGCCGCGTGTCGGAGAATGTGACCAGTCATCGAGTTATTTAATTTTTCGAGGCACCCCTGTTGCGCATGTTTGCTCAGCCCCGCTGTGAGCACAAATTACCTCGCGACCGAATCACCTCCAGCGAAATATTCGGTCCTCGTCCTGGTCTACTCCTCCCCACGTGGCCGCTGCCAATGGCGAACTGCCATTCATGTCGGTCACACTTCGTGCCAGTACACTTTCTTCCCACTCTTTCGCCCGGCGGATCGTGGACAATGTCTTGATACATAGTTTTCGTGCGCGAAGAGTTCAATATACATATCTCTGAACGTTGGCTTCGGTTTAATTCGATGGACGCGGTAAAGGAAACGGCTCGTTAGACCTGACGATTGGTCCACTGTTTTCTTAATTAGTCTTGGTTCGACGTACAAGGCGCTCAGGGTTCATTCGGTGCAATTGCGGGGGTGTTGCAGCAGCACCAGCTGACCCCCTTACGTCCAGAGGACCCGAGACCAAAACGGACATGGCCGCGTCCCCCGATGTGGCCTAGGCGCGTATATATACGGTCAGCCCACCTCGCTATCTATATGCTAATCCATTGAGATGGTACCCGCAGATTACACCACGGAATTAGCCCAGAGACCGGGGTATCAGGGCCGCACAGACAGGCCGGCCTGTACCTATACGTACCTTTATCCCACCTTATACACGTAACCTGTCCCGTCGAGCGCCTGCTCTCGCCCTGCACTTACAAGCCCGTGTGTATAGACTTTCGTGCGCACACGGGTACACGCTGGCACACGTACAGGTGTGTAAGCGTACCTGGTGGAACCGTGGCTCCTCGATTGGCGGAGGACCTCGGTGACTCGGCACTTCCAGTTCGTTAGTCCGTGTTAATAACGTTAAACAGGATGCGATAAACTCGTTAGGAAACGAAACTACGCTGGGGATTGTTAAGCCCGATCGTCCTCGGCTTATAATACGTCGCGTCGTTTCTTTCCTTAATGGTCTGGCTCGTCGAATGAGAAATTTGTGAATGGATAAATTGGATAACGGATATATCGTGGGGCAATCTCGAACGAGTCTTGATAGCGCGCGATCTCGTGAACGTGTCGCGATATTAATACCTCGGAGGACCTTCTGGTTAGGGTTGCAGTTGTATAAGCGTGACGATTAACGGTGTAGAAGGTCCTCGAAACAGTGACACAGCCAGCACGGCGGGGTAATCGACCAACGGCGGTCGTACGATAGCTGTGGGCTCGAGTACTATGGTAAATTTATTAGTCGACGGGAATATGATCGCGCGACGCGTATTGCGGGACCGAGGTACACCGAGGAACACGATAGGTACGTACGAATATAATCCTGTCAACGGAGGCCGGCAGGGGGGTGGGCAAAGCGAGCAGCGTCGAAGCTCCATGTTCTCCATCCGGACCAAATTCGACGTGCCGGCCGCGAAAATACGAGCTACGGTTATGAATTACTCCCGTTGCCGCCATAGCGCCGCGGCCTGGCTCAGCTAATAATCGTCCCTATGCCGAATTTCACCGGCGTCGTGTAATCGTTCGGTGCTCGCCTTGTCGAATGTGGCCCGGAACCAGCCGCCTCGTATTTCAGTTTGAAAAATTGCCTCGGTCCAGGGATCAGTTCCTTTATTGCCTCGTACGAATTTCGTAATCAATTTTGGTCGTTCGAATTAAATTGATCATTTTTTTTTTATCGACGAAAGGAATATGTATACATTATCTGCCTTTCAGATCAAATGTATTACAGGTAGTGTTCATTCGCGAGAACTCTCTCTCGAGAAACTTTATAATTGATTGATTCTCAATTCTCGAGAAACTTTAGTTTTAGAAAATTGTAGGTTCTGATCAAATTTCAGCTGAACCTACGACTCTGGGGTTATACCTACTGGACTTTCGCGGCTTATGACCTTCAATTTCTCAAGAATTCTTGAGACGCGAAAAATATCGAGAAATCAGGAACGCTAATTATAGAGTATAATAATTTGGGATGAGTACTTAATTTGGGGCTACCATTAAATCAGGCCACTTGTCCAATTGTTCACCACAGTTCTAATATTCCCCTGCTGCCAAGTATTTAATTTATATTCTTCCCTATCTATCAGGCTTATCCCTAATCTCTACTTCCAGAATACAGGCACATGCCGAGGCAATGGCAAGAAGTATTACTTGCCCCATCGAATGAATTGGAAGTAACGAAATCCATGTAATCGTACATCTAAATATCAATCCAATCTACTATAATCATGCATCCATTCCCTATTACACTCGCGTTAGCCAGTTCCCGGGCCAATAAATTTTTCGATCGCTGACTGTCATTTACCACCGATTGTCAGAACCGGGTAAAGGGATTCCCCGTCGAACAAGGCAGGCCTGTATCGTAGATTCACGGAATCGCAGTGTCGCTCTATTCCCCCATTCCGCGTGTCCAATTCAAACAGCGGTCTGCACTTCAGCGCGATTTCGTCCGACTCCGGACTAAACCTTGGATTATGATCCCGGACGATAGCGGCCGATGGAAATGGCGTTAGGTAGGTGGGCACCCAGGCTAGGTGTAGGCATTATGGTGGTCGTTGGGAGGCGTCGCCGAACCGAACGCTGAATCACCCAGCGAGAGTTTTCCTGTCAGCGGCAGTACGGCCGCCGCCAACCGACGAAGCCCCGTGGAATTGCCTCGTACGGCCACGAAATGAATGCGCGAACGCCCATTAGGGGAATAAATCAGGCCAACGTTATCCGCAGCATCGCATGATCGATCTCGCGCGTTGCGCTAATCCGGGCCTAATCGTTCGTCCGCCATCAGAACGCCAGAAAACTTCCTCCTAACGATGGTCGTTAGAGAGGACCGGGTTCCCTCGTCCTTGGCGGAGGAAGTTTGCGATCGGGCTGCGGATGTGGATGTCGAGACGGGGGGTTGATCTAGGGAATTCAGGTGTGGGGTACAATTGGTGCCGTCTTGGCGTACGTACCCCTCGTGACAGACGATCGCGAATTGCATGTACAGGGAATTGCATTCAAAACCATACTCCACCTACAAAAAAGCTATTAACCGGAGATTATGCAGCTCCAAGAACCAAACGAGTTTCGGCCGACCCACTTTTCTCCATCGCCGTTAGCGACCCAGCTACTCGGATGGCATGTTTCAAATGCCTCGCCCTGCGCAAGTGTTAGCTCGAGTGATTAAATGATAATTTCATAAACGGGTGAAAGGTTCTCGTTATTTCATTGAAGCCAGTGATAAATCTATCGGCGCAGATGGTGCACAATAATCCATAGCTCCGATAATTCCCTAAACCGTGGTTAATCTTTTAAGTGGTTCTCGCAAACAGCCAGTATATTAATAGCCGACCGCGGTCGAACATTATCGGCCGCATTAAATGGATATCCAGCTTTAATTCGTGAAATCGATCCTCCGCTCGCCCCGCCTGGCAGGCCGTACTGGCTTTACGTCCGTCGTGTGGCAGGGATAAATTCGAGGGTGCGGCGAGTCGCGAAAATGTTTGGTTAGCATTCGGCTTATTGGCCGGCGAATGTTCGTGCTCTGTTAGGCATGTATGGATGGCCCCCAGGTTATAATAAAGCTAATTCTGCGGTGCTCTTGAGGCAGCTCGTGCCGCAACATGTTTTGCCTCCCTCTTCCCGCCGGTGCCGCCGCCACCCTTTCCCTTCTAACTCCTTCTGCCGTTTCACCGATATCCAACCCTCCCGACTCTTCACCTCCTGACTCTGTTACTCTGTTTCACTCTTCCCTGCCGACTTCTTCCGCGTGCTGGAACAACCGAATATATTTATACGCCCCCTCGGAGGGTAGCACACGTCCGTTTATTAAAACGTTTCCATCGTGAAGAGCAACCGCACGCGTTCCGCCCCTCTTTCGCTTTCTTTTTCTACCTTGCCCCCCTTGTTTCGTCGGTTTTTACGTTCCCTTCGTTGTCCCGGGAAAAGCTTTCGCGAGTCCAGCACGTGCACGCTGCTCGAGTATCCCTGCGCTTCACTACGGCCGCGTTCGTGAAATTAACCGGAGAAGCGTATTTAATTAAATTAGAGGGCGGAGAGAATGTTTTGGAATCGACATAGACCCGGCTCGTTTATATATATGTGTATACGCTAACAACGGGATCTTCATGAAAATTTCACATGGTGCCCTTCTGTTCGCTTTAGAGCTTTAACGTTGCTGTTCTTTCCTGCGATCGCATAATGCTCCTGTTATTTTTTCCAATTCGCTACGAACGGGGAAGATAAATAGATAGCTTTGGCGAAGTCGTGGGACTGTGAAGGAGAATCGGGTACGTTTGACACTGAATCTCGGGAGTTCTTGACAAGTTTGCAGGAAAGAAAGTTTTAAGTGCGTGTCTGGATCCTGAAGAGTTTGGTTACTCGAAAGGGACAACGCGCGAATACACTAGATATCTCCGATCGGTTAGTCGAATCGTTCCCTCGTTCTGGTGTAGAAGAGAGCACTAGCGCGTTCGGCGTGTGTATTAAAATTTGTTATCGTGGAATTTATATTATATACCTCCGTGCTAAGAGGCTCGCGTAATCGTAACGGTTATATAAATAAGGACGAATAAAAAATTAGTACCGAGATAATATCTGAGGGGCGTCTACGCTCAGCGTGAAGTCGTGATAGTCGACAAAATTCATGGAACGAGCTGTACAGCTCTGACAGGCGCCCTGTTACGATCGATTAAATGAACAGTCCAGACGGGGGGTTTAACGACGCCGTTGCATTAATTAATTCCCGGTGATCTCAATTAAAATATTAATTACGGAGAAACAATGACCCGCTGACGGGCCCAGGCGCCTCGCCGATGCGGATGGATCTCTGTCCCCTCCACCTTTCTTCTTTTCCATGCCTGCCTCGCTCCGTTCTCGATTTCTGGCCGCTGATGAATCAGAGAAACCATCGTTGCGATGCTATTACGATTACCGCCCGTCTATAAGCTTATCTGATAACCACCCCATTATAGTCGAAGATTTCGCAGCATCGGCGTCGCTGACTTGTCTGTCTGTCCGATCGTTCGCGTATGCGATGTCGTTGCGACAACGCAGGCTGGCCCATTTGCATATTTCTGCGCGGAGATACCAGTGGAAGCAAGTGTCTTTTCGCCGACCAATCTCATCGAGCACGGGATCGTTGAAAAACCAACGAAATTCATCAGTGACAAGAATCTTAATGCCCTGGTGCAAAGCCAGTATGTCGTTGTTAGTGTTCCACTTATCCCCGATAAACTGCTGTTCCGTTCTCGACCTGCGAAATCGTTCGAACATTGTACCGTGTTCTTTGATCGGCTCTGGACCAGTCGAAAGAAGCAACTGGATCCGTTCGTAGCCGGTTGACGCGGTTATTGTTAAACCAGCCGGGCAATAACAACAGTTTATTGAAAATACGATTGTCGAATCACTGATGGAGGATAACGCGCGGGACACGTCCATAATAAAGACTATCCCTCGGCCGTGTGTATCGATACATTTGCACGAGGCACATACAACTCTGCCGGGAGAGTGGCCGTAGCACACGAAAGCTGGGAACGTAGTTCGCTGCACCACCTGACGCGACGGGGGGTCAGTGATTCTCATTCGTCGCCGATTTGGAGAAAAGAAGGGAAGTATTACCATAATCCACGTCACAGAAAATCAGCGGCACGAACGTACGTGGAAATTTGCATACCGCTGGGCGAATGGAGCAGCACGCTTGCTCGCGAGATTACCCGTGAAATTAAATTAAACGAGAAGCGCGAGCTATTCGAGCGGGCCCCCTCTTAAGCTGATCGCCCTCTCGAATCACGATTTCACTTAAGGACACGCGAGGTGGTGTCGATCGATAGAGATATATCGGGCCCGGCTAATGATGACTCGACCGAATTCGTCGCGGATCCCTTCGTGCCCCGTTGCCTCGTTGAAAGTAATTTACAAGGAGTCACGATTGATTCGGATACGAGTGTCGATGTGAGCACCTCGAAACGGACGATGCAGCCGTGACGAGTGAAAATACAAACAGTTTAACGGGGATGAGTAGTCGTTTACCGTTCTTGGGATCAGCCGCTCCTCACCACCTCCGCTCCTTCCTCCTCGTCTTCCTTTTCTTCCTTTACTTCGTTCAATTTCCCCGCGTATGTACGCATACCTATAATATACGTGCGCCACGTATAGCGCCACAGAAATTAGGCTACTCGCGTCCGAGAGAATTGTTTTTATACATACCTCGCTTACCTTTTGACATTAAAATCGAAATAGAAAGTTGCCCGCCGAAACCAAATGCGAGATGAAACATTCGACCCGAGGGCCAGATCGTTTGTCAATCAGAAACATCTTTTCGACAGGCGATGAAAAATTCATGGCGATCGAATAATTCCATCTCATCTTCCAATTACAGATACAATATTACATACACGATAGCAATACCAGTCTACGTCTCTGAACGAATCGATTATTCCATTAGTTCATCCGCCTCGTTTTAACAGGCCGGCAAATATAGAATTATAAAGTCAGCGTCAACGCCGGTCGAGCAAATACAGAATTAGCAGAATCAATTGCGAGTCCACAAGTAGAACGACCTTATTTCCATCCTGGCGAGATCCAGTGGATACAAGCAGCTCGTTCGAGGGCCATTCCCGTCAATATTAGCTTCCACATAATGTCACTCTCGAGCGTCCACAAAAGCTACCACCCAAGCTCTCGAAATCCCCGTCAGACCATTAGCAGCGTTCCGCGAGCCCCGTAGAGACTCTCTGCTCTATCTAGCCAACAGCGTCGGGACAAAGTTCGACCGGCTGAAATGCGTGCGTGTATATGTGTACACGTACACCCCAGGCCCTACGGTGGTCGACTGGGGTTGCGTAAGTTGGTCCAACCTCCTGCGGTCTTGCGTCAGAGAATCAATTATTGGATCCGTATATCAATCTGATGACTGAAGCGCGTTCGTGGCGCTTGGCACCCCGCTGTTTCTACGCATTTTCTTCTCCCCGTGCACCCCCACAGCCCCCTCGTGCCCCGTGTTCGCTCGTAGCCGCGAGAGCACATCACTCTCGCAGAGAAAAAGAGAAAGATAGAGAACGAGGGAGATGCTTGTGGTCCTCTCTGTACGGTCCCGTAGGACCATATAGAGCGATCGTACGCGAACGACCGGTTCTCTCGTGGTGTTTCACGACGGCGCGATGCAAGGTTCGCCCCGTCGCGCGTGACGTAGCGCGTAACGTTGATTTTTCGAGCGACTGACTGACTGACTTTCTTCTTTTCTCCGCAGGGCGCCGACGAAGATGACAGCGCTTCCGTTGCCTCGGTAAGTCCATCCATGCGAGTCTTCCGTGGATCGCGATCCGTCGTTCGCGAGTCCAGGACGCGGGGGAACGATACGCTCGGGGAGAGACGATTCTTTCGGTTCGCCCTGCGAAACGGATTGCCCATCGCGATATGATAAACGCGAGAGATCTCTCGAGTATCGAGATCTTAATTAAAATTCCCTCCCCTCCCCCTCTGCTAATCGAACCACGGATCTCTCCTCGACGTCATTCCGTCCGTGTATGGACGTTATCGCGACCTGGCTCGATATCGCTGGTAACCCCTGTTAATTGAGGCAATTATTGCTTTGGGAAGCAGCAACTGGACGGGAAGTCACGGGAGTGGTTGGTCAGAGCCGCGCAGGGGGATTATCAGGCGTTGGCGAAATTGGCCGCGGAAGAACCTCGACTCACTCGGCTAAAGGTATGTCAAACTTTCACGGGATTGCGGGAAATTGATATTTATTGACGCAAGGATTCGATGACCGATCAATTGGCACTTTTTTTTACAAATTATTGTCTTGAAAATAATTGCTCGTCGTGAACTTGATCGCTACACATTGAACAATATTTGCAATAAATATCGATCGCCCGACAACCTCTCACTACTTTCACTTCTATAAGCGTATTCTTTCTCTTACTTGTTCTCCTGTTGCTGTTGTCATTGTGCAGCGTACGGATGCACCGTGCGTTTCATAAATTTCGAACGACGATCCGAAGCGCGTTCGAGCGTACACTGGCCCGCGCAACGCGACCGATATTGCTCGCAAATTTCATCCGACCCAAAAGTACATTTCGGTCGATCCCGATTGCGTGCGAGTGCCGCACAAAATTGTAGATTCGCGGGACGATTTGTTGACGACGCGTTTACCGTGCACCGCTGTACAGAGAGGGGCGCGCAATGGATCTCATTGAGTTACGGCCGCGCCGCGCCGCCTCGGGTGATAATGACAAAGGTGGCGGGTTGGAGGTTCGGAAATATAATTACGGTGTGGCTTACCGTAGGCCCGGGATCAGGCCGTTATTACACGCACGGCAGAACTTAACACCTGCGGCGTTGTAAATTCGCCGTTTTCGCGCGCCACCATTGACAGGTCAATAAATCTAAGAGCCCCCGTGGCAATCAGGCAGCCGGTGTATACCAAACCGCCAATATGTGGAACGGATCACCAGTGTCCGATAGTGAACGAGTTAAGGATTACTCGTGCCACCGATATCCCGTTATTATACTACTACGTACCAACCGAAAGACTTCGAAGCGTTTCATTCGTTAGGGTACACGTTGCCATCCCGTCGTTTCATCTCGAAGGAATTTGCCTCCTTTCCTTCGTTGAAAGACAAAAACAAAATAGAATTAACTGTGCGTAGCCGATGTGCTCCAAAAAGAGCCGCTACCTCGTAACGGAGAATCGTGTCGATCATAATATTCTACCCGCCGTATTCTTCGAAACCCTTAATTAAGCTAAAACGATTGTCGTGTACGAAAGCGTCGTTAGATGATCGCAGGCGGCACCAGCCGGAGCGATAAAAACTATTCACCGGGACGTCGTCGTCGTTCCTGTTAACACGCGTCGTATTCTGACCGGATAGTTTGAACAGACCTTAACGGCCATTCGCGGGCAGCATCGATGGAAAAGGCGGCATGGAAGGAACAAGGGGGATGAAGCGGCTCGAAGGTGGGGGGTAGGTGGTAGTAGAGCTGCGAAAGGGGTGGAGGCGGTTGAACCGCACAGGGGCTGCGTGCTGAATTCATTCCGCTGGACAAGGTTGCCCCACACCCGGCTCCAGGCCACGTTGGCCTCATCCCTTGGGATAAATTGGCCGAACCCGCGTGTTTGCGGATAACATCGCCGCGATATACGCTCGTCTATGGCCCCCGTACGAACGTAACCATACACGGCCCCCTTTTTGCGACGAGTCTCGCGCTCGCGGAAATTGGCAACGAAACTCTGCCTCTGTGTTGTCTTCTTCGTCTTTCTTTCTCCCTTTCGGCTTTCCTATCTCTCTCGTACTCCCTCTCGCCACGGTACACGCGCCGTCTATCACGCGGCTACTTTTGCACGGCAACCAGCAGCACGAAACGTGGAAAAATATTTCGACGGAGAAATCGTGCTGCTGTACGGCCGTCCCGTTCCCTTTTATTCCGAAATTCGTATCTTCTTGCATAGTGTGTGCATCGCAGTGGGTGCAATTGATTATTCTTTGCGTTGGTACCGTACACATAGGCGGCTTCCTCGTTATTGGATTAATACGGAAATTTGTTCCCTTACTGGTAGTCAGATGTCCGACAATGGTTCGTTCATCGAGGTTTCGACACGTGGATATATATTAATCCATCGATGAATATGCAACGGTCGGGCAGCGAGAATGCGAGGGCGATGGGATGCGGGAGACAAAGTGAAGCAAACGACATGGGGGTGTCGTTTGTGGGTGGGACGGGGTACGTCGGCAGGCATTCCAATTACTTCCCCCTCGGTAATTAAATCAACACGGAAGCTAATCAACGTTGGTGCCGTGCCGGCCGTTTCCCTACCCTTCCGTCGAATTTTTCTGCGGACAAATAAATCGGACGATTAGCCGATAACCGAACGGGAAATCGTGTCCCACGGTTCGTCGCGGATCGAACACTTCGGTGAATAATTGAGACGAATTCGTCAGCTCGTTAAAATTAACAGGGTTCGTGTCCACGGACGGGACGTCGTACAAATTTTAATCGAGACGGCAGCGTGCTTCGACGACGGCTGATAAAAAATTCAGCACGAAAGTTCGATTGACCTTTCTCTTTTCTTCCTTTTTCGTTTCGTCGCCACGCATTAATTAGCCATCGAGGACCGTTCGGTATTCTCGCGCTTTTGTTGCGATTGTTTACGAACCACCGTCGATAGTCGTGCCGCGTACCTTTCTTTTCTCGCGGATGGTTTACGAGCCCGTATTAAAGAGCCGTTCACACACGTGGCCTACGTGATCCGTGGTCGAACGTCGCAGACGGCCATTGTATTCGCTGGGTCAGGTGTACACTGTTGTCCGGGTACCGTGTGCCCATTATACTTTATTAACGGACGCGTCTGGCATCGCGATAGATTTGGAGTTCGATTTCTGCGTGCCGCTGCAATGCAGGACGGCTGCATCAGTCCGCCGTGGCGCCTCGCCTCGCCTCTATTATACTCGATTCCGTGAAATCGTCTGGGATTCCTTTTTGCCCCGCTGGACAGGTGTAGGGCGGTAACTCATTGCAGTTCGATCGTCTCGAATAACTCTAAAGTATCCTATCGGAGGATAGATTATTCGATCGGCAAAGAAACTGAAAGAAGTGTATACGGGACTCGGAATCGAGCTGGCGATGGCGAGCAAGAAAGCAGCTACGAAACGAAAGATCGGAATGGAAAGCTGTTAGGTTCGAGCGCCGCGTTATATATTGGCCGATGAGAAGAGCGCTGGCTTCAGCACTCGTCGGTGTATGTATTTATCTGCTGGTATCGGTTGGTTTAATAACGCCAGGCAATCAGAAGGTGTTCCCTCCTACCTACTTCTGCATTCGCTGCCCCCGCGCCTCCGCCGGTCGATAAATAATAACCATTTGTATCGGATTCTAATTACTCGCTCTAAGCAAACAAATAAACGGCAGGCCAGAGAGACGCAGCACCGTGAGAGGCAAGCTTAATGTTATGGTGGCTGCAGGCTGATTTAAGGAGTGTGGGACCGCCCACCTCGAAGATGCATCTCCAGCCCGGCCATCGGTCCACCTGTTATGAGTGTTTCAACGCCACTGTGCGGTCTTCCTTTTGCATACGGACCCCCCGATACCTGTTGCCGATACGGGGTCGAGAAAAATATCGGAAATACCGTGGCGTAATTAAATTGCCAGGAACCGTGATCGTAGAAACCGACGATTCTCGTCGAGGGGAGGGGAAAGAATAATCGTCGAACGAACGACACCGTTTAATCCTCCTCCGTCGAAACTGTTCATCGTCGCGAACCACGTATACAAGTTTAATGTCCTCCGGGCAAAGTTTTTGCCTCGGCGCAGTCACGGTGTATAATCGAAGGTAGAGAGAGGAACGCGTTAAGGAATTCGTTTCCAGAGGCGAACGATTCTTCTCCGCGACGACAACCAGGATGATCGATAAGAGGCTGGGCGAGAGCAGGGACGCGTTCGTTTTCGCTTGAAAGGTCGTCGAAAAATGCCGACGGTAGTTCGTTACCGGTGGGCTATTAGCGGGCGTAACGCACGTCGTGGCAGCGTCACAGGACTAAGTAAACCCTGGCTAACAAGGAGGCGTATCCACCCGGCCTGGAATGATCTACCGATTCAGAGTTGGCATTATTTTGGTCTCCGTTCCTCTCTTCGCTCGGGCCCCTGGGTATCTTCTTCCACTCGCATCCTCCTTACCCTTTTCACGACCCTTCTCTCGCCACGATCGGCGCGTACGAGCGCGCACGCAACAACGGAGACCTGCCTACCTATACGTAGAATATACCTCTACCTGCACCACCTACCTCCGCCCCCGAATATTAACACTCTGATTTATGCGCGTAATTATCTGCAGTTATTTTCTCAGGGCAGGCCCGGTGCGTTCTTTCGTAGCTTGGCTTCGTAGCTGCCGGTGCTGCCGTCGTTGATACACAACAAATTAACCGTTCCTTCTTCCGCCTCTTCTTTATTCCTCTTGCTCGGTCGCTAGTTTCAGTTTGCACTTATACATCCTGTCCCCTTCTCTGTCCGTTTTCCAACTGGAGGCAGGAGACCCTATTTATAGGTGTCTCGTTCCGCTTGGTAATTGCGTTCTTATTATATTGAAGGAGGCCGGCGATGAAACGCAGGGGAACGGTAGCCCGAACGGAGAATCCGTCCAGCTCGAAATCAGCTCGCGGTGATCATTTATCCTCGCGCGAGTCTCGCACAAACGACCCGTCGCCCCTTTGTGCGCCCTTTGCTTTGAAGATTGTCCGCGAAATATATTTTCAGCCATGCCCGGCGCGCCTCGCGATTATTACGCACGCCCGGTCTGTCGGTAATTAACACGGATTCATTTGGCAGCCCTCCGAATTAGTCTCGCCGCGTTAGCGTTTGCGACGCCTATTAGTCGGATCGAACGTACCCAATCGGTTCCCTAAATCTTCCGTTCTTCTTTCCGTTGCCGTAGCTAGCTGGACGGGGACGTCGTACATCAGTTTGGGAGAAAGTTTCTTGTTGGGCACGACAGAGGTCGAACAGGAAGTCGATGGAAACTGATAGTGGATCAGCAAGGGAGAGATTTTATGGAGCAGACCCGGGTGTCGCAGATCGGGGGCGCCACGGAGGCGTCATCTTCTTGTGGCATCGTTTTCTTCCTTGGGCGCAGGCTTCCTCTTTGCTTGTTAGGGTCCAACCTTTCCCTTGTCTTCGTCCTAATAGTCTTCTAGAATTTCAATTTTGGCTTCGTCCTGGCGTCCACTATGGCGCCCCATTATTCTGTGCTGTTCACGCTCGAATTAATTCATGCTTATGGTGTAGTTGTAGGTAGGGTAACGCGGTCATTTGAATCGGCTACTCCTTAATGCCCGAGCGAAAAGGAAAGGGGTGCAAGTGGAACATCGGTAAGACAATGGCCGTGAAACTCGAGAAGCGAATTGATGTAGCCATTTTGTAAGCCTGCTCTGCTCCGCTTCAGGCTGATATCGAGCAACGAACTGTGAACGCGAGCCAACTTGGCAGGCGGAATCGTCCTTTGATAGTCACTCCGATCTCGACGAGTATTTCCATTGTATTCCGCCAGGTTCTGCCGGTGACACGGAAACTATAGTTTGCACGGCGACAGCACTTTAATTATTTTATAATTCCTAACAAATTGCCAATAATTTGGGCACCAATCTTACGACGTCGTTTCCGACGTTCTACGCTAGCCTGAAACATTTGTGTACCCGTGCAATATCATTAAGTGCGAACAATACGCAGGGTGTAAAACCTCGACGTTCTATAGCACGTCATTAGCCGCCCCAAACAATTTTGAATATTGGCTTTTAATGCACGCTATTAGTCCCCGCTACCAAGAACTCTCGTGCCATCCATAAAATCAGCACGGTAGCTTCTCGTTGTTTCGCATTCAAAGAATTTCCGTGCACGCGGCAATGACAGATATATTCCATTCCGCGTGATTAATGCCGTGGTACAGGTGTACGCGTTTACTCTGTACGACGTGTACACAAACACACGCGCTGACTTGCACGCACGTCCCGAAGTCAGTCGATCCTTGCTCGCCCGTAATTTCGCCGCGCCTTGAGCGAGGTTCGGTGAAATTATGCGAGTAATAACGAGGAACGGCGAAACGTCGACGGTATCTGACCGCGAAATCGTTCGTGACGGTTGGTCGCCGATCGTCGAGATGCCGTTCTCTCCGATATCGACCAAGACCAACAGCAAGACTAGCTGCAGGAAAAGGGAAAATATTTGGGAGGGTGGCCACCGTCACGTGGGATACACGCGTTCATGTGTACGCGGTGTCCGAGTGGAGTCGGTGACTGCTTGTTCGCACTGTGCCACGCTAATTAGCTTCAAGACCGATGGCTATCTGTCCGACCACATGTCCCTAAAGTGGCGAGCTGAAACATCCGGTGCGCCCTTTCCGTTTGGAAACTCGGTTGCTTTCTTGAACGACGGCACGAAGGAATCCATAGGCGTTCGAGGGTACACCCCTCGGTATCGTTACCCTCGCCCTGTTCGTTGCGGTGTATCAGTTAGCGAGGCGATGTCAAACGAACGAACTGCAAATGCGAGCTACGTCGCATCGAGGAGAGGCTTTGCCCGGCTCCCCGTTCGTATCGGTGCGTGACACTTTTGAAACAGCTGTACACATTTAAAATTCATAAAATACGCGTGCTACTCGTATTCCGATAATTATGCTCGCATGTAGCACTGGATTATCGAGTGTGTTGTCCCTTGCGTGGTCTCGTTTCCCCTTTGGTGTCTTGGTCACGCATCCCATTGAATTATACGACTTCTGTTGCACGTACTTATGAACCAAGTCGTTCGCACGAAACGTCATAAACTGGACGTCTGCTGATTTGCACGAATCGATTCCTTTCTCTTTCCCTGCCATCCCCCGTAGCTAGACCCGATTGTTTTTACGCATGGAGCATATCGGTGGATGAGATTCAACGTAATACGCGAAATTACACGAGCGTATACGAAAGAGGGAGAAGTAGGGGATTACAATTATCGGGCGGAGCTCATTATGTAGATTCAGTCGCGCAACTAAATACTTAATAGAGGACGCCTCGTGTGTCTCTCCGTCTCGTTGAATTCGCAAAGAAGAGGCACAGCCCGCATTCACAGTGACAGCCGCCTCTAGGAGAGAGAAAAGCCTTCGGCTACTCGTTCGTAAGCGATGTGTACGTAAACGTGGGATCCGCACGGTACACAGGCGGGCTGCGTGCACACGTGAACGCTGTGCGCAGTGTATAAGAAACGTCGGTGTGCCCTAAGCGGGGAACGGATCGCGTGTCGATCTACGCCGAGATATTTGTTACTTTACAGTTGTATCACGTTTTTCGCGTGGAAACAAAGCCATTGTTTGTAGTTCGTACACGCTACGGCCGCCTGAATCGGCCGCGCTCCGCTCGGCCGTTCGATGCGATCGAGGATGCGGAGCGCCCGTCGAAACCGACCTCACCACCTCCTGGCCTCACCTCTCCACAAATCTACCATTTTGACGACAGTCGCCAAGATGGATCCCCGCGATTTTGCTCCCCTCTTTGCGCTTCGTTTCTCTGTAAACTGGGCACGGTTGGTTGCTCCATTTCGTGCGTTCTTACCTGAAACTTCCTTCAGAATTCGGCGACCCACTGAAAGTGATCCCTGTTCGAATCTTTCTCTGCAATTCGATGATAACAAGATAACGAAACTGTTTCTCATCGATCTGTTTGTTGAATGTTTCAATGCTACGACACTATCCGGGTCGTATCCACTTCTGTTGAAATTTATAATACATATAACAGAATGAACTTCTATCAGTCGCATGGACTTAGAATCGAACAGCAAATGTCACAAACGATAGGATCGTGTAAAAGGAGGAATGTTTTCACAGCACAATGTAGTCACGGTCCGTGGCAGGGGCAAACCTTTTACAAGAGCACGTGTGTTCGCCCATTCACGAATTCCGCGGCGGATTCGAGCACACGTGGCGGCGTCGCTTGGGATGAAGGAAGCTGAGGGCGGCACGGGTTGATGAATTCGTGAGCCGTCGTTGATATTTCAGTGTCAGCGCCGGCAGTTTTTGTCATTTGTACCGGCAGCCTTGGGACCGGGTCGCCTTGCTCACCGGTGCCATGTAGCCGGGCTAAATCGAGTTTAGGCTCTAATTGCACCGCCGCGTCATTTTCGAGTCGCTGCCACGACCGTGTACACCGTGGCGGCTAATTGTTGAGCCTCGATTTTTCCAACGGAATTAGAATTTTTTGAAATCTGTATTCGAATAGAAAAGAACTACGAAGCTTCACCAGGTTCGTAGGGGGAAATACGATCTGACAAAGTTTAGAAATTTATGTCCCGACCGGTGACTCATTGACGAGAGGGCAAGGTTTCTGTACGACGTTCGTAGATAAGAATTAAAGTAGGTAGAAAAACCCGGCACGTCACAGTAGGATTTAAACGTAATTGTTACACGATTCGTATCAGTTTCTAAATGAGGCAATTGTCCGTGGTGCACTAGCTGTTTGGAATCTTTCAAGAACATTCCTCTTCAACTATATGTATATACGTCGACCCGGTACAATTTTATTCCGCAACGGCGTATATAAGCTCTCATAACCCGCCAACAATGAAGCCATAAGTAAGTAGCATTCGTGTTCTCCGATTCCCCTTTACAGAAAGGTCGAATCCACGTGCAATTACAACTACGAATTAACCGAGTCACAAGCGTGTCAAGCGATTAATCATGCTCTTTTTACGAACCCGTACGTACGAGCCTAATTAACAAACATTCCATCGAATCGTTACTGAGCAACGCGCGAACAAAGACAGGAACCGTTTTATTCTCACTTCGAGAACTTTGACTCCATTCGAACGGGACCATTTATTTAGCATGTTTGTATATATCTCTGTTGCCTCTAATTGTCCCGATGTATGCGCACTGCCCTTCGAACGTCAGGTCGGATAATCTGCTCACGAAGCGTATGCCAGAGATGCAGAAAAACAGACAGAGCCTAGGCTTGCTGGGCGAAGATTAGCCGATCGCTATCGGCGCCAGTTGTCTTACGTTAACGAGCCGCTCTGTACTTGAGAGGGGACCCATAACCTGTCCCGAACCGTTCTCTCCGGTTCACTTGAAGCCCACTTCCGCTTGGTCGAATGGCGAACGCAAGGGACGATTGCACAGGTAAAGAGACCCGGATCGGCTTCACGGGATGCGTAACAGTTAATGCCAATAACAAACGTGACGATCTTGCTTTCTCGAAATCGTTGCGCAGGCGAAATAGGTGGGGCGCGTATCAACGTGAGTAATAATTCGTTCGTAAATCTTGTCGTCGACGTTACTCCGTCTCAATTTGTAAACGGGGCTAATGCTCCGGGATGGCTAATCGAGGAGTGAGCATTGTAAATCGAGGATTATCGCCGCTTGATTGCATCCAGCCGTGAGCCAACGGACGCATAATTTATCCCTTAATTGGTCCTTTTAAAGAATGGATTAACAGCAATTAGCCGATATGGCTGGCTCGTTAATACGCCACGACGGTTCGCGCCCGAGAGATATTCTGCAATCGCAGTGCGATCGAGCTTGTAATAAAAATTACATTTCTACGGTCGGTACGCGTTTTCACCAGCGACGAAAATTTCGGACGATATTTCGAACGGTTTAAATATAAACAGGACAGAGGGTATGGGAATAGAAACTTGGCGATTGCGAAAGACGAAGGGCGTGTTTCGTTGCGCGTGTGACTTAAGCGCGAGGAACTCGAGCGTTAGAAAGAGAGGCGAGACGACGGGAAATTTACTGCTAATAATTTTTCGCTGCGGACGTGGCGGGCTTAAAACACTTGGGATATATGGCACGATGGCGACTTTGGAAAATTTATTAGCGCCCCTCCGGCCTCGTGTTACGCTCGGCCACGTTGCCGCAAGACGGAGGGGCCTGGCGCCACTTCGACCGTCGTTAAACGATCGTTAAGAAGAGATTGTATCGGCATTTTGGGTCCCCATGGCCCCAAAAACTATGGGGCTCGATTTCACGAATTTTCCCCAGGATTCACGCGAACTACCGGACGGGGAGCTAATCCTGCGTTTGCGAAAGCTTATTTGAAAGCGATACCTTTACGACAGTGGCTTAGCTTTACCTGCAAGCAGGTTACCGTACTTACCGTGAAAACCGTCCACTGTTTCCAATCCAGTTTACATTTGACCTATCTTTAAATGCCTCTACCATATTTAACCATGAGTCATCCTCTCAGGGAAATTCGCAGACTTATCGTTGGCGGTAGTTACGACTCGCCGATATCGTTTAAGAAAGTTTGAAATGCCTCTCGAGAGGTGAATAAATACGGATTAATTAATGGAGTTAGCGAACGAAATCCACAAACCACGGCCACAGGGGAGGAAGGGTCATTTCGATGCGAAACATTGTTGCCGCCCGTAACAAATTGTTCATTTCATTTTGCTGAACATTTTCGGGCGTCGCGGTGGGGCTAGGCCTGCGGCCCTTAACGCCGCGTTTCGATGAATCGAGAACAAAAGGGGTGGTCCCGGAGGGGTTGGGCCAGTGAAAAAATGCAGCCGCCTTCCGCGGGGGAAACGTTAGTCGAACTGGACACGGGAAAAGGGACGCCGCCAACAGCCGGATCGGGTTAGCAAGCGCCTGGCTAAACTTTTTTTTTCAGATATTATCTGGTTTACGAGCTTTTACGACAACCCTTATTTATTGCGCCGCGTTACCGAAAGAAGAGCAGCGCCTTTATTGCCCCCACTACATATTTCTCAATGCTAGAAACTCGATGGTTTTGTGGCGTTAACGATTCAAACCCTTAGGAGTATCGTGTTATTACACGCCGTAGCGACATAGTTATTGGGGTAGGAAAAAAATAGGTAAGAGTCCATATAAAAAATTATCGGCGAACTTGAAACCTAAAGAAGATTACATCGAACGGAATTTTCTATCTGTTCGTTTACTCCTTCGAACAGTCTACATTTTTCTTCCCCAATAATTCTCTTATACAGGTATATCTATAGGTGGTGGGAATATATTTGATTCACCAACCTGTGCAATCATATTAATCATAAAAATCTCCCAGTATATTTAGTGAATTTCCAATACCTATTATGTAAATGTAGTCTAAAAAATGAGAAACATCGCATGCTTAACTTGTCGGAATAAACGATGGATATTATAACGAAAGTTCCTTGGGTCGCAGCGGGGGTTGTTTTCGCGTCGCACTGTATTCCGCATCGTTCCGCAATATTTTCCATCGGAAATATTTTAACGAGAGCAATGTCGAGCCGGGATTATATCTGTTCGCTGGAGCGTTCCTGTATTGGATTCCGGGGGAATTACGAAAAATATCAATTAAACATAAAAGCGCGGGCCCGTGTCATCCGATAATGGCGAGATCGAACGGCCTGGGGCGGCGAATAATTGGGATGGAGGCAGAAGGGAAAAAGGGGCGGCCGTAGAAAACAATAGTGCAGATAACACAAAGCAAATTGCAGGTACAACTTATCGTATACGCTGGCCTGATATAATTGAACCTCTCGTTCGACCAGCGGTGTTACGTGTTTTCGGTATTTCGAACAATACGCATACCCCCCGGCACGATCTTTCTGCAATCGAAATTGTTTTATACGTTCAACGACAGGTTTAAAGTCGAACCGCGCATCAGTCGTTTCGATGAAAGATCGATTTAACACGGGAAACGTTTCCTCAAACGTTTCTCCGGGTTCTTTTGAAATAAGCAACGTACATTCTGTATGTATAATAAAGTTGCCCAACTCCCGCGTCTCGGAAACGATCAGTTTCTCCGATTGGACTCGCAGCAACTTTCTCGCTTAAACGTTCATCATATTCGTCTCATTTGTTAGCCTCGAAGACGGTGCCGGCGGCATCGCGAAACGGCAAACTTTTCTCTGGTAAGCTCCTCGATCATTCGGGCGCAGCTAGAAGGAGCACAGGGAAAGAGAGCAACCAACCCTCTCATCCCGTTCATTTGTTTGCTCCTTGATTCGTTTGCCCTCCGGGGTTTCGTGGATTCAAAGACTGACTCGCAGACCGGAGAATGGCGCTCTGGTGGGGTTGCACGGCGACGGAGGAGCGAACAGAAACGGTTCCCCAGCCCGCGATTCCAGCAGGTTCATTAGCGCTCCTGTCCTTTGATTAATGGCCGCCGGAGGATACCACTCGCCACCGGTTTTCTTACAGATCATTTCACCGTCCCCTATCTAGATGGTCGTTAAGATGATCCTCCTACGAGCTTTACGGCTGAGACAAGTTGCGAATGAAATCGCGCCGGTTACGACGCTTCCTATTACGAGCTTACGCGAGTTATCACCTGCTACGTCGCCACGGGTATCGTGATAGCTGTCGATTCGATGGATCGTCTGGAGATCGAACGATCTTGTCGCGACAGTGAGCCTGTGACGTTCATTAAGCAGCCGCCGTAGGTTTTTGCGTCGTTCGGCGTGGGATTAATTAATGGATTCGATTTATACGATCGAAGGGACGAGGCAGATATGCTGTACGGTTCAATGTGATTTTAAAAGCGAAGCACGCGCGTTAAAAGGGCACGATGCTCGACGACGAAGTGTCCGAGACGACAACGAAGCTGTCAGACGAAATCATCGAAAGTGATTCAACAATTCAATGGTCGCGTGCGTATTAAAAAGTCTCTTTTGTTTCCGAGCGAAGCGTTGTGGGAAACGTTGGCTTCTGATACAGGCTGACGCGTTTCTTTACGAAGTTATCGATTATTCGTCGTGGCCTTTGGAATTATTCATAAGCTCTTTCTCTCTCTCCTCTCTCCGCCTCTCTCTTTCCGAAGTGTACCGCGTGTTCCTTCCCGAAGAGAGGGAGGAAGTTCGATATGAAAAGTAGCATACGACTGAGCTCTCTCGTGTGAAGCAACAAAAATGGTGCCTCGATGAAATACTCTTTCTCTCTCTGTCCCCGAGAATCCACCGTCTGACCGGGTGAACGAGGTTAATTCATTCATCCGCTGAGACAATGCCGGATCGGTTACACGGTGACTCTGCCGTTTATTAATGATCCCCTTGAAAATCTTGCTGCACTTCTAATGGCCCGTTCGGATGCTATCCCTCAGGGCCGGCTTTCGTGACCGTGACACAGACGCGACACAAACCAGAAAAATGATATCTTCGAATCGCACGTTTTCTACTTCAACATTGTTAATTACACATTTTTCGCTGTCAGTGAAAAATTACAGCTATTCCGGTCCCTGATTTACAACGCACGAAGCCAAAGGACCATTAAATATATTACGCTAGATCGCCGTGCGTGGCTCGGGGAAACGGCGCAAAAAAGAAATCGCAAAAGTGGAGAGAACGTACAAAAGGCAAACTCTCTTGTCGGTCGTTTTCGGTGTGGTTTATTGCTCGGAGCAGAAAAGGACATTTCGCGTTGGGCGCCATTTTCGAAATGACCGGCCCTGGTAGTCCTCGGCGTGGACAGAGCCGCGGTGACGTTCACGACTTATGCCGACCCGGAAAGGGATGTAAGAGGAGGGTAAAGAGGTATAAGGAGGAAAGAATGGCGCCCACGCGTTATGCTAACACTAACGCTGCCGACACGGGCTGGGTGGTCCTATTCCGCCTACTCACCCTTCAGCCCTTTCCGTGGCCCACACCTTCGTCGCTGGATGAGCATACAAATACCACTAATTTTATCGATCGAGGATCTCGAATGATCTTAATGCCCGATAATGGGACAGCTTCGAATACAAAGCCCCGACGACAATCAGCGAATGCTCCATTCGGCGCGACATCGTCGCCGTTTCTATCGTTATAACGTATCACAGGCTTACTGGTTTAATATCCCCGGATTATACGACGAGGCTAGAGCCATATTGTTTCTCAACTTTCGAAGGTCCCGATGGCTCCAATATTTTTATTAATATTATGATTCAATACGATACTGTATGTACGTATAGCTGTGGAAGTTCGCTGCACCTGAATCAGGTACGCCAACGGCTTGTAAAAATACAAATCTTAGAAACACCACTGTAAACTGAAATTGGCGCCTGAAATACAGTGCCCCTTCAAATTAGTACTGCAACGAAATTCCAGACATTCTTACGATTTTTCGTAAGAAGAGTTTTGTTCAGAAAACGATCCTCTTGTATCCATAGAGTTTCGTCGTGTTTCGATTGTTCCCGGATCGTACCATAAACGACCCTTTCAGCGTCGAAATTAAAAGAACCGGGCAGCAACGTCATTGATGAGCTTCTTCACGCTCTCTTCTGTGGATCGGAGCGCGGAGAGGAAACGAGAGAGGCGGAGGTGTGAATGAGGCCGGCTTGTAGCGACGCCTCCAGCCGCTTCGTTCCCCTTGTGTCAACACCTTTGACGAAACTTCACGCCACCCTACGGTTAGCCGTTCACCGCACCCCCGAGCACTTTGTCTCGTCTCGCACACCTCCCGCGCTTCTACGCTCCTGAATTCATTCGGACGATAAACATCTTGGCCGCTCCTCGCATAATTCGTCGCGCGGTGGCGCCCATTCACGCGGCCGCCGCGCGTTCTCAATGAGCCTGTGACCGCGTGAATGGTGACGGCTAGACGAGACGTGGAATGGGGTGAGGTCGATCTTTCCCTTCGCCCCCTCGGCTTCCGACCTGGTGCATTCTTAGATAGGCCCTGATAATTGAATGCTTTTGGAATTTTATTTTTTTTTATAGGCTAAGAAGCCGGGTTAAGAAAGTGAGCAGGTAAATAGGTAAAATTTATATTCGGGTCGTCGCGTGGTGTTTCTATCTTCCTTCACCGACGCGGGCAACACTGTGCGAAACGCAGGCCGTGAAAGCAGCCCGCGGAATAATTATTACAACGGAAGCAATCTCTCACGCACGAGACGATGACTTCGGCGAAATAAAAAGCGAGGCAAGCTCTGGACGTTGAATAATTCTTACGCGAATGTTATCGAACCCCCGCCTTAAATTTGCTCTCGGTTCGCCGATCGGTAGGTAAGCTGGCGTATTTATCGCGAGCAGATAGTCGGGGCGCGGGCAGCGATTTTTTCTCGCCGCCATAAATCGTCGCAGCCGTTCTGGCGAACGCGGCGCGCGCTTATCCTAGGGAGCGCGGCAAATGGACGTCTTGTCCCGATTCGGGAACGATGTAACCGTTTAAACTGCGCACAGAGGCCGCAAAAGTCCACGGACGTTGTCCCTTCGACGCGGCTTTCGAAAAAATTTCGCTGCCCCGCGCCGAAATGTATCCAGGACATCCGAGCTGAGACGGGTCCGGTTGGGTTCACGGGGAATCTTTGGGGGGACTCGAATGTCGCGCGGAGGCACTAAGTGGAAATTGTTGTCAAAAACGGCGGGCCTCGGGTGCGTATACCGGTTCGACGGTACCAACGTTGGCCGCTGGCTCATATATTTCGGAGAACCGCGGTACCAGAGAGCGGAGCCGACGCGACGTGGGCGTGAGGGAGACGAGACACGAATATACACGCGGGTCCCAAAGCGTACGCGTCTTCCCTTTACCCGATAGCTATTAGTCTCTCGTGTGGGCAACGCCGGTTCGCGTTTAAAACATCGCCGCAATCTAACACAATTCGATTCCCGCTTTATCCCAGATGCTGCCTGCTCGTACGTAAGAAGTTCGTGGCCAGGTTCAAGCCTCGTTCGTAAAAGCGTCACGGGTTTTTTGACGAACGCCAGCCGCCTCCTCGCTCGGGCTGTGTAAATAGCGAGGAAGAGCGGGGATCGCAGTGAATCCTCGCCACTTCCACCCCGTTCCGCAGTCGGGCAATAAAGTCGTATTGTTTTTGCGGCGTTCGCGTTGCTTTAACGCCCAGCAATATAACCTTAACAACTCTTGCCAGCTAAGCGAGAGGGAAAAGGGAGCGAGTGGGAGGAAGAGCAGCGACGGATAAAGAGGCCGAGAGATCCCGGTGACTTTGTGCCCAATACGGCGCCAGAACCTTCGCCAGGTCCCGGTGCACCATGGGACCGTCCAACGTTGTACATCGTCGGACGGTCCATGGGTCCGGATGCGGCGGGATATACCTCCTCGTATACACCGAACGACCCAACCCACCCGTTAGACCCTCGTAAAATTTTTTCTCGATCCTTTTGCCCCGATCCTACGGAGCAAACGGTCCGGCTACAGCTTCGACGTCCAAGGATTTAATTTGGCCGACTACGTTCTCGTTCCACGTCCCTCCAGTTCCTCCCCTCTTGACCCCCCTGTGTCTTTCTCTTTCTCGTTCAACTCTTCCGCGCCAATCCTCCCTTGTCTCTCGATCCTTATCCGATGGTTTATCATATCCACTCCTCACCGTCAGCCAAAGAGAGACTGTGTATCTCCTCTCGGTCGACGCGGGTACGTTTTATCGGGACGGTCGAACGGTCGGTCGTGTAGGATTAATACAGCGTTATTGATGAAAAATAAAAGAAAATCCCCGCGACTTTGCAGAATTGCCCGACCGGCGGAAATTATCGATCGTGTCACGGAGCTGGTCGCCTTTAAACTACGGCAGGTGGATCGATCGGAATGCGCTCGGCGATCTCGTTTCGTTTTCTTCGTCGATCCGTTCACGAGACACGTTTTTTTGCTCTCCTCGTAATTATCGAGCTTTAAGTGGGCAGCTCGGGGCCCAAGGATTCGTTTCGTGAGGGACTGCCCCGTGGCTTTATCGTCCTTGCCTCTCGTTATCTGCCAGTACAGAAGGCGTTAATTAAAAAAGACCGAGGCTGGTACTTATCGTGTCGCTTAAGTCGTTTATCTCGTCAACGGCTGTCTGCCGGGTGTAAACATTATTGACGCGATAATACGTGTCCCATTGAGCTTTCTGACGCTTTTCTACGATCGTCCACGAGACGACCAAGCACGTGTCCCAGAGATATACACGGTCGTACGATTTCTCTCCTCTCTTTTTTGTGAGTTGCCCGTACACTGCCGTTTCAAAGATACATCGACTTTTACGATCGCTCGTCTGTTTTACGTCGACCAACGGTCGCCTACTCGTTCACGGCCAGAAATCGAATTAACAATTCCTCCTCGAGGAACGAAAATATGTAACGCACATAATCCATCCCCGCGTGCTCATATACGTTTTCACAGCTATTAACCACATTTCCGTGAGGGGGTCTCACGCGATCGACAGCAGGTGTACGCAAGAGTGGCGGGGAATCTCGCAATCGCGAATAATAACGATCTCACCGGTGTCTGAGAGTTATCGTTGCGTGGTACCGAAGCTCCACGAGGAGGAAGAGAATGGGACGGAGCGAGGAGGCTCCACCCGTAAAGCGGATAGAGAGTTCCCGTCTCTCTTTCTCTTCGTACTTCTCTGGTTCCCCGTGTATATGCTAATGCAAGACGAATGTCTCCTCCTGTACACCCTCCAGATCGTCTCGCCTCCGAAAGACGGTGTCTTGTGCCTCGGTACGGCGTGTCGACGACTTAGGAGGATGCGTTACCTCGTGGGCGTGTTTGTTCCTCTAAACTCTGTCCGCAGCGGGGCGACTGCAGTTGCAACAGATCCCCCCATTCCCCCGTCGATTCTTCCCGTGCAATCGATTGCCTATCGACGCCGCGATAGATTAGTCGGAATTATCGTGATACCAAGCCGGGACCAGTTCTCGGCGGTACACCGGAGCCGACAACGATCGCGGAGAAAAAGAAACAGGGCTACAAGCGCCGGCGAAAAGATCCGTTTCGAACGGAGCAGACGTCTCGAAATTATTATGCGCCGACGGTGAGCGTGCCGCTATAGATTAGCTGGAATTATGGAGGATCGAGCGCAGAGACGAGCGAAGAGCAATCAATCGCGCGGTAAGACGCTGCTCGAGGTGTGTTCCTCTGGATGAACACGATGGTCGTAAACTGGCGCGATTTTAGGGGCGATTCGAAAGTGTATCGTTTCTTATGCTGGCCTACAGAGAGACGAACGTCATGTGGATTGTAGTTTCCGTGATGTACATGTACACTTTCTCTGTGATCTTCCCTGTTAAACATATCCTGGTTTCCATCTATTGTGTTTTTAAATTTTAATGAATTTCCATGACATATTGAAACGTCCAAACATGTACATGTCTGTATTTAGATTTTCGCGATTGACAATTTCCGCGGGCCAAGTCGAATGTTATCGATTATCCCGCGAGAGTCTACCAGCGCCGCGGAACGTAATTAAGCGTCGGCGCGTCGCGTCGGTTGGATTTCGCGAAGCGATGGCAAGGGCGAAACTTTTCGACGGTGCAACTCGGAACGATCTATTTAACGTCGTGCAAGCGGCGCGTAACTCGCGACGAACGAGAACGAAAGACGGAACACAACAGGAAGAAGCGTAGGAGGGCGGAACACGGAGCAGAGGTAAATGTTCTGAGGTTTCCCCGGGAGAGCAACAAATGCAGGGTGGAGTAGACGAGGAGAGCGGTGATTCCTCTGCACCGAGAATTCGTAACACGTGTATCCCGGTGGTTTATGGTGATTAGTAGTTTACGGGAGACATTTCCGTTGCCTGGAATCGTTCCTGGCCTTCCTTGCGACCCATTCTTACGTTAGTTACCCCGATTCCCTGTTTCCAGCCGTGGCAACGCCTCCCTTTCTCAAAATGTCGTCCGGGAACGCAACGACCGGCAGCTTCTCTTGGATCCGTGCCAACGGAGATCGTTTTTATTGCTGGAAAAATTCGTCTTATTCGTTGCTGAGCGTACGAAAGTGCGGGACAGCAGAAAGTTGGAATACGTTAACAATTCGTATCCCTTTCAGACAAGCTTGCAATTTTTGCCATAATAAGTAGGATTATTAGTTACACCTTTTTATTCGAATTATCTTGAACAGGAATATAATGATACCTACATTTATACACCAGGAGTAAGTATCCACAAAAATGTATTGCGAAAACGACACGCGGACTTCGTTTATCCCTATTTGACATTCCTCTGAAATTCTTCAATCTGCAAACTCGTTTTCCACTTTCCCATTCACGACAGAGAAAAATGCGTTCCAATCATCTGCGCAATCTACCTTCCAATCGCGGGGCGAATTGCATACGGCTCGCATTGCCGACCGTAGCAACAAAAGTTTCACGCGAAATTGGCAAGCTGAGTGGCAGGTGATTAACAGTCAGCTTATCGTGTAACTCCAGCATTCTAATACTGTCCCCTAGGCTTCTTGCGTGTCAAGAGATCCAAGACGTTGAACGCGAGGTGGCTCGTAAACGTCACTTGACCCGAGATTTCGGGAATTATGACAACCGTAGCACAGTTTCATGCATCTGCTAATTATCAGCGCGACGTGATGCTCAGTGTTGGGTGACGGGTGTATCCGGCTTGGACTCTGGAGATTGTTAAACGTTTACCCGACACCGACGTAGACGCCAACGGGGCTAGCGCCACGGTTCTGTACTCGCTTCCAATAGCTTCAAGTGTCTTGTTCGAGAGGTCATGTTTTCGTGCAACTGGAGTCCATTGCTCGTGTATAAATACGCTGACACAAAAAATATGTTAGCCCTGTAACTGCGTTATTAGAGACGGGCATCTTACCACGTGTCTAGTATCCACTTTTGTGTAACAGTTTCTCGAAATCGAGCGTGCCAGCTCGTTTTCCAAAGACTCGACTATTCCGCGCTTTTGTTCTCCCTCGTCGCTATTGTTCTATACCCGGTACCATGGAGAATACGAAAACTCCAAGTATCCTTGGAGAAATATGACCTGCTTCCAAGATCTTTGGCCAATAGCCGACCAGCCCCATTATCCCGAGGTTATTCTCGAGTGAAAAGCGTGCAACGACACATGCTGAACGCATGTTTCCGCAAGTGGAAAGCTTCGATCTGGTCGGTGGTCGATCGCAGAATCGTCGGACAAAAGACATCCGGGCCCGGCAGGGACACCGGCCTGTCAAACTAAACATTGACCACACATAGACGGAACGGCGTGGTGCTCCTTGAGCTTGGACGGCGGTGGTGTTACGTTTCGAGCATCGTTACATCCCCATGGATACGCGAGAACACGGTGAGGTCGTGAGGCCCCGCGCAGTCGCCGTCTGCTCTCGTCGCCCTGTCATTTATCTAGCGTAGAGAAACCGGGAAGGTCCAAAGGGGCTGGATCGACGAGTCCTCGTGATTGATCGGCAGCAACGCCTCGACGACTAGCTGGCGTCGCACTGCTCCACCCTGCGTCTCTCTCGTGCCGCAGGAAGTTCGATACTTCCGCGAGTATTAGCCCTAATTTGGCTTATTTAAGAAGACGCGCTGCTAGACAAATTAATCGACGCGGAATTTCGCTGGTTTCCTTTGCCTCGAAGCAAAAACGCGAAGCTCTTGGGCGCGAAGAGTGTCTTGCCGGAGTGATTTATCGTTGACGCGGGAGAGACGGGATGGATAATGAGTTACCAGAATTGGAATATTTTATCTCTAATTTAATTTAGAGGTTGCGCGAAAGGAAATCGGGGGTATTTTAAAAACGGCGTTATATTGAATAATTCATGTACACAACTAGTACAATAACACCAGCGATCTATTATTTATCAATATTTTCTTAGCTTAGATTTATTCAATTAAATATCCTCAAACATTCCAACCAACCGTCGCAAAAATATCTAACCATTTACATCTAACTCACTATTAGAACGAGGAAGAGTTCATCTATATTGACAAGTCTTTCTGGCGCAGTTAATCTTAGCAATTATGTATGCAAAAAGTTCCACAAGCTCTCAATCCTCAGAATCGTTCTTCTTCGCCGTCAGGATTCCCGTTTGTTATTTTCTTCGCACGCAGCATGCCCGTTACTGCGAATCTCGTTCGCGACGTCGTTCGGAGTACGGTCAATTAGAGCTCGAACGACGAGTGATTCGTTGTGAAATATTTCGTGGTCGAGGGTGTTGGGGACAGAAACCTGAAGGCGAATAAAAAAAAGAAAAGAGAGAACCGAGAGAGACAGTGAACAAGAGGAAGGACGAAGGAAACCTATGTCTCCTTGGGCAATCCGAGAACTCGTAGGACGTCGTTGGGACTTATAAATCGTTTCCAGGTTTCGCCGGCCCCTCGCATCCTCCATGGGGACGCACGGCTGTCACGCGTAATCCTAACGACGTTTAACTAATCACGCCTGGAGAAAATATATATCCGCGATGGGAAGCTGGCGCCTCGGGCCACTCTATCACCGGCTCCAGGACTGGCTGCTTAATTTGTATCAAAACATGCCAGGATGAGGCGCCACGCGAACGAGTTATACATTAAACGAAGACAGGGTGCCCTGTCGAGCTAGGCCGATTTCATCGGTTCGTATGCGCCGTCTATTCGCGCAATGTGTCCCGCATGTGCGCGCAAGACACTCACCCCCGTCGTTTTACGGCTAAATTGCATGGGGTGAATCAGTTAGTTGAACCCTTGTGCAGAGGTTCCCGTGAGGAGAATTGACAATTATTGGTTCTGGTAGCTAGTTCAACACGTTTCGCTGAGTGTCTCAAAGTCTACCGATTTAAGGGGCGGCTGCTTGTATACATACTATATTGAGGAATTGTGATACGAAAATGCGGCAGCAATATTATTATGCATTTCTCTTTCAAAATATATTGAAATATATCAAAATTGCATAATTCGAACTCAAGCAATTTGAAAAAAATTTCGTAATGACAAATTCAGGTATTTAAATTTGGAAGTCTGCGTCAGGAAAGTGAAACATTTCAAAGTTTCTTCTTTTATGGAAAGGTATTAAGTACGACTCTCCCTTAATATATTCCAATTACACTTACCCCAAATTAGTGTAATATCAAAGTAATTGGTAGGAACACTAATTTACACTTCCGACGATTAGCATTTTTTCCTCATAAATTCGCGCAATAATGATTCACTTTAAATCATATCCACCCTAGCTCATTCGCGCTGGAAACGCGTGCATCTTGTAATTAAGACAGCGACTGTGAAAGTGCGCCGTTAACGATCTCTTTTCCACTCGGTGGCTCGTCGTTGATTGCACTCGTGCAGTGATAACCAGCAGCTGCAGCTTTAGAACCCCGTTCGGTCTCCCCGTTGCAATTGCCGTGACCCTATTGCCTGTACGCGATATTGCTCACAAAAGGTGATACCGTTATGTGCAGCGGCCAAAAGGTCACCATGGAGCTGCGCGAAAATTGCAACGATTATCCTCCGTTCGAAGCTTTCGTTCGCATTCGTGACGCTTGAAAAACTATGTTCCTCGACGAGATACGAGGATCTGACGCGTGAATACAAAAACAAGATGAAGGGATAAGAGGGAGAAAAAAAAACGAAGGGAAATTAGGTTGGGTATCGTTTCCTTCTCGGTCGAAACACGCGGAGGACCGCAACAGAAACTGGCAAAAAGTACCGGTAACACGTTGTCCCTAAAAATTAATGAGGGAAGAGGGTATCAGTCGACGACATCGGAACCCGTGGTACCTTCTGCCGCCAATTACAACATTCCACGTTCTTCTGCGTTGAACGGGCGTCGTTCGTGCGGCCAACGGCACGCGATTTCCTGCCAAATTGGGGCCGGATTACGATCGTTTCCATCGACGCCTTAAGCGACTGCAAGAAAAACTCGTGGGCCCCGGCGCGGCGGAGTTCGAACGGTTCGCGAGCCAGGCAAGGATTTCATTTCTACCTTGTGGCAAAGAGAGGCTGCAAGGCCGGTTATTTAGTCGTAGACTCAATTACATCTGGATGCACGATTCCTTGCAGCCAGCACGAAGGATAATTCGAAGGGGTCGGCTTTTTTTCTCCCGGCTACCTTGCCAATTTGCTACCTTTTACCGCGTATACAATGTTACGTGACTTGTTGCCGCTGCTCGAACGGTCGCCGGCCCCGGGTATCGGGGCAGCAATAATATTGTAATTAGAAATCGGTGAAACGAGCGATGCACGCAGGTACGACTTATCACTTTGTAAGCGTCGTTGCCTGACAGCGGTTGCCCCCTGATTGCAGCCTTGCCGCGAGTTCGCGTAGTGGATACACATTCCGCAGTCCCGACCGTGTAAATTTCAAACCGTCTAAACGTATCCGCACGGTTGCTCGATTCACGCTGCCGTTTGTTCCGATCGAATTTTTCGTCGCCCCGAGCGCGGACTGACGGTTACCCGATCTGTCCGATTCGTAACCGGCAGCGATACGACTCGTCGTCTCGGTGGCTCTCCCTCGATCGTAGGCGATGCGATCCAACACGGAACCCACGGCGTTGCACTAACTTTACCGAGTCACTGCTATCCGCCGTCTAAGCTCGCGGTCCAAGAACCTCGTATAACTCCAATTTCTCCCACGGCATTCGTAGACAGCGAACGTTTCGCTCGCCGCTAACCTTTCGATAGCGAGAACGACGGCCCGGAGCAGAAACTAGCGGCCCGCCTAGATCTCCAATTCTGCGTCGTCCTCGATGCTTATCGCGTCCGTTCAAGTATTCCCAGAATCACGGTGAATTTCGCCGCTCCGTATCCACCGTAAATAAGACGTTTGCATATCGATCACAGGGAGAACGGCGTCCCCCTTTCTTCGATCCTCCCCGCGATCTTTATCTTTCGCAGAGCTATCGCGGTGGCTGGATCGTCCCCGCGATATCCAACCTGCGGACCCGTGCGCCGCGTTCCTCCGGCTCGGTGGGGCACCATCAACGAACCTGAAGATCCGTTAGCGCGCTCGCGAGAACGATATCGAGATCGGTAAAGGCTCGAATCGAGATTATAAGAGCCGATTCTCCGGCGATTTACAAGAGGCAAAGCTATTATATATAGCGTCGCGGCGGCGTATGTCCCGTTAAAGCCGCATTAAACGTTACGCCGGCATCCCGGTGCGCGCACCTTCCGCGTGCTGGTCTAGTACGTATACATATCCCCGTGTACCTACCTGGCCGGCCGCGGCCCCGGTTCGTAAATCAGGAACACGAGCCACGGCGGAAAAAGTCACTCGCCGTCTCGTTCGCCGTGCCCGATACGTTTACCTACGACGATGGCGATGCTAACTTATGCCTCTGCCTAGCCGATCCCGCGCGCATGCAGGCCTCGCGATATTTACGATTTGCCGGGACCACGGTAAACCACTCTCCTGTACGCCCCTTCGTTCCTGGCCCCCGCCTTCCTCTATCTGTTCTTTCCCTGGTTCTCGTTCTCAGGCTTCGACGTGTCCCCGGCTGAATTCCAAACGAAGAAACCGAACGCAACTGCGGATTCTACTCCATTCCATATTCCACGCCACTTTCATTCACTCGCTGTGTCCATTCAAGGCGATTCGCTCGTTTGGGTGTCGAGTGTTTGGCTTTGGATAAGGGTTAAGAGGTGTTTAACAAAATAATTCTGGCGCTATCTCTGTATAGCATTTATTCGACGGTGCATAATTAAAACACATATAGCTTTGATACAATTCATTCAACGTATCCATTATCGTCCCTTCGTTCCAATGCAACCGCACTGCCCTGTCGCTGACTCAAGCCACGTAGACGTGTCGAATAGGATAGCCGGGTAAAGTTATTTCCGTCAGTTTTTCCGGGCCCAATCGACGTGCCTCCGGAACGCGGCGAAAAGTCAAAGGTGCGAGAAGAATGGTTCCGTTTCGAATAGGTTAAACGAAGCGAGCCGATGCCGTGGCCGTGGCTCGCCACGCGGCGGGCATAAATATTCCTCGGGTTGCTTAAGAAGTAGCTATGGAGCTGCCGCGAGGCCAATTTAGAGGCAGCTCGGTTAATGAGCCACCGCGGATGCCACACGCATCTTTTTGCGCCCCCGGGCCCCTGCCTCTGTGTGGCCATCTCGGTGCTTAGCAAACGGATGGGCACCTGGTCCCACTCTTCCTCCCCGCCTCGATTCTTCTCTTCCTCATTGCTCCTCGGGTCCGTCTCGAGAATTTCAATAAGCACAGTTCGGCAATTCGTGTTAAACATCACGATTCCTCGAGCTCGCAGGATAACCGGGAGGATCGTTGTGTCACGAAATCTGTGCGTCACCGTGATCTAAAAAAAGGTTCTCTACTTTCAAAGCCTAGTCGTAGGTGTTCGATGCTGTTAAATAGTCACTGGCAATATAGCTTTTACAATTGATGCCTTGATAATTCAATTACTGTCCTCGAATCTGTAGAACACCGTAGTTCCACTCGCCCACCGCATTCTAAACGGCGCGAATAATTCCCGTATTCATAGTCCCAGCGACAATTATAAAATCTCGCCGGTTAATGACACGGTTGTAAAACGTCGTCGGGGTCGGCGGGCCGAGGCGGCGCTTATTTCATCCGGCGACGCGTTATTAAAACGTATAAACGCAGGTGATAAAGAAACGTATACGCGAAAGTTAACGCCTTCGGATTTAACGCGCGTCCAATTAATTTCGTGACGCATCGCGCATATTCGTTGGAGCGCAGCTGCGGGACACGCGGCACCCCTGCGGCGCGCTTTCTCTCGCGTCCTCTTTGCTCTTTTGCCTCTCGGTTGCAATCGTGAACTCCTACGGCTTCTCCTTGACAGTGTATACGCTTTTTCACCCCCACCGCGACCACCGGGGGCCCAAGTTTCCTGCAGACTTTATCACCTAAGTACACGTAATGCACCCCGGATGTTTTTTCGATAGATCGTTCACGTATCTCGCGCCGCATTTTGGAGAACACACCGGAAATAGATCACGTTGAGAACCTTAAGCCTCGCGGATGATTCTCAATGCTTCCTTCTGCTATTCCTCGCCGTGGCGCGCGTCACTCAACGGCGTGGGCATTATTTGTAGCCCCGGACGCCCTAATAATAACGCCAAGCAACGGGAAGAGGGTAAGCAGAAGGAGAGGGAGATAGAACGTGACGGGGAGAACGTTTCGAGTGGCTCGTAGGGGACGCCGGAAAATCTCGACAACGTTAAATCGAATTTAGAGGCTGACGAGGAAGGAGGGAAGACGGGAGCTAGTTTTCTTTTACCACTCTCACCCTACCCGGCTAGGAATTAATCATTAATGCCCGAGTCTTAAGGCGACCCGTTTTATCATTGGCCTGGTTCTAACATCGCGATGGCAGGTACAACCCCTTCTAAGTACCGGCGAGTTCGCTGACGGATGACAAACTACCGATCGCGAAAGGGTGGACTAGGCTGGCCGAAAGGAATTATTGCCGAAAAATCGCCGAACAGATTTCCCTTTAAATATAATACGAATTCGCATACTGTATATCCAATTAACTGTAACTCTTACAGTAGTTGGAATAACAGTAGAATAAATGTAATCGTCTCGCTACGACAATCGCGTTCAAAAGCCAAACAAGTTAGTGTCCCACAAAAATTCGCCCTTAAACTTCCGAACGTCTCGCCATTTATATATACCTTCACGGGAGTCCAAAATTACCAATCGAAATTGCCCTCGAGCCAATAAAGCAACGGCAAACGACCCGTACACCGGATCGCGCATATTTCCATGGCGGCCAAGATACCAACCAGCCTGCGCTCACTCAGAAACAAATAAACGCGAGCAGCGCGTCATAACTGTCAGCACGGGGGCCACGCTTAATAAATACTCGGTTGTTGGCTCGACGTGCTCGCCGTGTCTTACGAGGGTGGCGCGGCTCTTGGTCGAGCCTCGGCTCTATACACGCTTTGCCGTCGCGAGCTTAGCCGAACGAGTGAGATAGTGGCTCGGTGACAGCGGCAACGAGCCGTGCATCGGTTAGTCTCGCCACATCAGTACTCCGACGTACGGGGTATATATGTATGTACTCTCATTCGGAGCGCGTGTACGCGTCGCGATGCACGCGTGCCTCTTCTCTGGTAGCGCTCGCGTTCGCTCGATAATTCTAGTCGACGCGGACACGCGACGAGCATCCGTCCGGAGATTTTATCAATGGGCAGCGTCTCCCGCCTGGCCAAAGCGGACGGATCGATCGCTTCGATGCTTAATTACCCCGTTACGTGACAGAGACGGGGCTTGCACACGCACGGGGACGCGGAATGTTATGTTTTAGGATGGCTTGATACCGATACGCTTGCGGACGGGGTTGTCACCCTTTGACTGCCGGTGATACGTGTGGTCGCTCGGTGATAGTACGCTGGTGGTGCACCGTGGCCATCTACGTATGCATGGTTCTTTTTAATAACGAAAATTCACGTTTGTATGATTCTGAAAGATTCTTGTCGGGCATCGAATCTCTTTGGCGCGGAAGGGGTCGTGCGTTGATTTGGCCCCTTCAGTAGGTGGTGTGTGAACATGTTAAAAGCGCAGCCGTAGTTTAGGATAGAGTGATCAATCGATTAATTGATCAATATATAAACTAACGAACAATACAGTAACCAAAATTAGTCGGACACTATTTTTACGTATTGTTACTCCGTAACGAATTTTCGATTGACCATATGATTTTGGAGCAAGACTGGTGAAATATTCCCATGGCAATGAGCAAAACAAAATTGTCGACAGTCTACGAGGTTTATTATAGTCGTTGCCCGTACTCCAGGCAAGGGGGAACAACTGCATCGGACGTGAAGATCGCCAAGCGGCATTCGAGAAAATGGAGACGCTCGTTCCCAGCCGAGTCATTATTTCGTCTCGTTGTGGCGAGCACAATTTATACGCGTTCACCGTATGATTTATCGCCGTCACGGTCTTCGTTGCTCACTTAATAAAAGTAACGACAGTTCTAATTACGGTCGTTAGCGGTTTATAATGCCCGGATAATTGTCTGCCGCGCCGCGATGTAAATCTTTTGCCCCTTGCGTGGACGCGTTAAAAAGATCGCTTCTGCGCCGTGTCGTACGTTGGACGCGGGATCCTTAATCAAAAATACATAACACTTCCCTTGCAGGAAGATTACCGCTCTCCATTTTCTTCTCTTTGCCCCGTCGTTATTCACTTGGTGATCTTGTCCTTGTATCTTATTCAATTTCCTCCGCGTAATTGCGCTCGAGTTAATTTCCTAGAGTGTCCGCAGTTTTTTTATGCCGCAATAGCACGGAAATTAAATTTACAATATTATTTAAACGTTTGTTGGTACGCAATTGAAAAATGTCTTTTCACGAAGCTGCTAACAGGAGCATTCGTTAGCGGTACTTTCCGCCGACTCGTTTATTTTCACGGTCATACATCCGCGGCCGGTGTTTCCTCCGGAGGAACACGTATGGAAATCCTTAGAAGGCCATGCATGCAGTACGCGAGGACGGATACACTCTCGAGGGTTGGCGATGCTCTTTTTTCCCCCCTTTTTTTTGTTTTTCCGAGAATCTCAAGAGGACCGGCAAAACATCAAGGCCTCCCTCTCGAGAGTGGCTACGAGCTCTTCAGGGACGTACCGTATTACAATGGTCCTCGCAGAGAGTATCGGGCGTCCCGTGGAGAGGCACTCGAGAATGTGTTTGAGAACGTGGGGGCTCGGTTTTCTCTTGGAGCTTAAAACAAACAGCTCTCACCTGTGCCATCGATGGCATAATAACCACCTGTGCCGTCGTTCCTTCTCCTCCTCCATCGTTCGGTTCGATCTCTCTCGATTCTTTCCATCGCCAAAGAGAACAGTAGCTTCTTTTTTTACCTCGTCGTTCCCTCGATTCTGATGCGTTATTGGAGTTACTTATTACGAAGCTGCATCGCTTGCAATTAGCTGTATCGTGGAATCTGCTATCGCGGATGCCTTCCTTGCTACTTTCGATCTTCCGCGACGCAGCTGCACGACTCGTATCGATAGTCGCGGCGTTTAAATTTACGCGCTAAAGCTCGGCAACATCTCCTCCATCGAATCTTTCCGTCCACCTTCCAATTACTCGGTCGCTGGCTCATATTCTCCCGAGTCCACTTCGTCTTCCTTCGCGAATACGCCTAGCAGACGTCCGTTGTGTTTTCTCCATTATATTCCGCGGCATTTATCATTGTATTCTTTTTTTCAACGCAATCAACGTTTTTATCGGTCTCGTATCTCTTTCGCCGTGCACGATTCTTTTCCTCCGCTCTTTTTTTTTCTCCCCTTTCCAACGTTTCGCCCCTTCTACCCCTTCTTCCATACAGTGTTCCGTCTCTCTCTCCGTACGGTCAAGGTGGTGCTCCATTCAGGTTCCTGGCTCGGGCCCTTCTTCTCGCAGAGCCGCGAGCAACGTTACGAGACCGTCGAGCCACTCGTTTATCTTGCTTGACGAGGAAAGGAGGAATTAACGAGGAATTAATAGTGGATCCTAATGATAAATGATTCGTTCAGCCAGCCACCCCTGCCGCCTGTCCTAATTTGTCTAATTATTTCACTTAATTCCCTCTCGCGCAACGACAAGATTTCCTGCCTCGCTTAACGAAACGAAACTAATTAATGGGATAATTAACTTGCGAACCGGTTGGCATACATTTCTACGGAGAAATCGGACGATTTTCGTCTGTTTCGCACGGCCGAACCATCCTGTCCCCGTTGAAAGCAAGAAGAGAATTATGAACTCGGACAGATTGATGAAAGGCGTTTTATCGAGGCTCGAAAAGGGGGGTGATAATTGATGATGATGAATTAGCGCGATTGCTCGGCTCTAAAATGAAATGAATCGCGCGATGGCTTAATATCTCGATACCATTTATTGTCGACGATGTAACGTTCGATATCGACGTGAAAATACACTCGTCGCGCATTTTTTCTTACACCGATTGATTCCCAAAAATAGCCCACGATGTGCCCCGAGGTGAACACGAGTGACAGCGACGTCTGGTTAACAACTTCCTTCGTCTTAACGCCTCGAAAGCCATAAACTCTAGGTTCGTTTTATCGTCCTTATATCAACTTTCCGAGTGTTTGCAGAAGAAGCAAGAGAAACAAGTAGCCCTCTAATGTCGCTCGTAAAAGTTACCAGGGGGCGGTTTTTTGTCGACTTTAACTCTTTCGTCGACTCATGCCCATGAAGGAAGTCGTGGCAACGACGTTTGACCTAGGCGACGCCTAATTTTCAACTCGGACAAAGAAGCCACACTTCCGGCCTAGTAATTAGTACCTACATTAAAGTTAAGACTCTCGATTCTCTGCTCGAATTTATGGTTACTCGTATTTTTATATGAGATTTCGATTGAAGTATTTATTTATTACTTTTTGTACCACCTCCCACAATTCGAATTTCAGAAGTAACATTTTTTCAATTAGTATACCCTATATTAGAGTGGTAGCAAACTACTTCAGTTCAAGCTACCCGGATAAACACCTACTTTAAACACGTCATTATTTTCCTCGCCGTCTTTTCGTGCAAAAAGCAATCGTCGAAGAACTTTCGCAACTTTTCGCATAACCTTGCAACGAAATTACAACTTACTCACCGGGCTCCCTGTGCAACGACAATTACTCGTAATCGCATGCATCTCCCCGTGTCGGTCGCGTGACGGTATCATCGCACCCTTTGAATTTCAAAGGGGACACCTAGGCCCTCACCGAAACGTTTACTGTCATCCAACCTTCCTGTCCACCAAACTTATTATTATCCCCACCGTTGCGCCGCAGAACAATTCTTCAATCCTCCAGCATTAAAAGGTCGCCGCACTCGTTGCAACAGCCGTGTCAATAATACTTTGGGTAAATTTTCTGCCAAAGTACAGCGAGTAACTTTAATATTCGGACACCGCCATATTTTTATTTTGCCGCACTATAATTCTGTTCATTAAAAAGAAATATATTTAGATATAATATTGAGGCACAGTGATTAGTTGACAGTGATACATATTTTATTCACATAATATTGCAATAGTAATCTAGTGACAATGAGATCTTGTGACGGAAATATTCGTTTGGTCGTTCTATCGAGATAAGAAAAGCTGATGATAATGGCACGAGGGACGCGTGCGTATGCCTCTTCATCCAATAAAGAGGCATAGGTTTCTCTCAGCTGACGCGTTCCATCAGTCACACGCAAATAACTCACTTCTCTTGGAGGAGCGTGTAAGCGGGGTAATTTATGCCCACCGAAGACCCTATCGCTCTCGTCCGTAGCAACGTTCTAGCACCTAGACCGGCGACATTCTCTTCTCTGGTCCACGGCCGACTTGTTTGTATTATTTAAGCGACGGTGGCCAAGACTTCGCGGACAGCTTTATGGATGAATTAATGTCCACGAAGACGCAAACGCGAGGAACGATGCGTTCGCAGTGCTCCGCTGTCGTCGATTGATCTCTGTGATTTTCGAATGGCAGGGAATTCTGTATATAGTATATTGTACGTTGGTATTTATTGTGTAAACATCGTGATAGGATTCACAAATGTTTAGAAAATAATTGCTCGTTAATTAATTCGTTTCACAAAACCGTCATGCTTTAATTCGGTGGAGGACGAAAAACTTATTTGTTTGTTTATTTAGCGCTCCGAAAAATCATAATCTTGTACATCTACCTCTGCAGTGTAATATTACAGTATGTACATAATTACAATCTCCGTTTCTAAATAACATTCGAAGGAGCAGTCGCGGAAAAAGCGTTTCGAGATTCCACCGAAGAAACCAGTCGTCGTCAACGTCGACGTAAAAGGCAGACGGTTTGGAGGAAAGCGAGCCGGTTAATTCTGGAGCCGTTTGTCAGACGGGGACCCGGCATCAGCGTTCGAGCACCGGCAACGGTACGCAGAATGAACGAGGCGGTTTCCCAACCTCCTCGGTTACACCGCGCTCGGTATATTTATTGGTGACGTTATTTTGGTATTTCGTTACGGGCGACGTCGGGCACGAGGCCGCGGCACATTCGATCCGTTGAGTAATCGTCGCCATTAAGCAGCCTGTCCTTTCGCGTCTATACGCGGGAAGGCTGGTTTTTTGAAAGACGACGCCACGAAAAGGGGTTGCCCGTGCTGAGAAATAAGGGAGGCGGAGGACAGGCGGGTTCGAGTGCGAGGAAGATAGCGGAGAGGAAAAGGAAACGAGTCAGAAGAGGAACATCGACTACTCTTAGCAGTGATAGAACGACCGGGATTCACGCTATGACCGTAACACCGCCAATTCACCCGGTGATGAACTGCTCCGATTCTCCCTCTCTCTTCCGTCGCCCTCTTCTTTCCCTTCAGGATGACGCGGGCTGTGTTACTAAGTTCGCAGCGACTCTTCTCGATGCACCTCGGTGAGCGTAGCGTTAGACCAATTAGAGGTGCTCCGATGGTGGAAATGCTTGAACGATACGAACGTTGCATCCTTTCGCCGGAGAACACTTCGGAGCATGAATCAGCGAGCACGGAAAGCGTGCGCGGTGGAATAACCGTATTGCGCGTCGTGCAATAATTCGAGAGGACTTTATCGAGGCTGGTTAAAGAAAAAATGGTTGAACCTTCTCCGCGGAACCCTGTGCTCCGAGGCGTTCTCCAATTTACCAGCTAGCGTTGGCCGCTTCTCAAGGCGCATAGCCGGCGATTAGATCAGGACTGGTCGCGACACGGCTTCGAGGCGTTCGTATTCACTTCTGGAGCGGTTCTCGAGTCCAATCTGTCGAAGCGGCCGCGGGCGATACCATCGAACGGGGTCCCGTCTCGTGGATCTGGAACACAGCGCGGCCAACCTCGCCAATTTCTCTTTCCACGACGGCGTCGAAAGACAAAGCTGCTCCTCCGTTGGCCCCCGGTCGGAATTTCGCTCGTAGGCGGAAACCGCAGAGGTACGGAGCGAGATACGCGGCGAGGGAAGAGAAAGGGAACGATTCGTCTGGACTGGTACCCGTTGCCGCGAGTCCTAAAAACAGTCCCCACGGAGCAAACGTGGTCCATTATGTGCGCGAGGGAGCGAGCTTTTTTGCGGGGGACGCGGAGGCTCACCGAGGGTGGCCGCCGCCGTCACGTTGACGAGAGTCGCGCAGCTGGAAAACCGAGCCACCTCGCGGGGCTCGAGATTTGGAGAAAAAGGGAGGAACAGAAGAGGGCACTCTGGCGAAGAACGAGAGGAAGGGCAGATCCGTTGCACGGAACGCTCGCGTGCTTTCGGCTATCCCTATATATTCCGCTTCCAACCTACACGTGTCTCCGCGTGTCTCCGCGCTGTTCCGGGCTCAACATTCTTCTGGTACGCCGTGCCCTCCTGTCCCGTCCATCCTTTCTCGTTCCCCATTCGTTCCTCGCCTTCTTCTTTTCACGTATCGTCGCGGGAACGGTCCGCGAACTAACGCGTAATCCTCTCGTCGCCTCCACACATCACACCGCGAACGACGGTCGTTTCAAGCTCGAACACTCCCCCGCGTGTACACCGTTGGTTCTTTGGTACGCTGCTCGGGGCTGGCTGGAATCTGTTACGGAAAATTACGAGCCTCCGGTTGAGGCGTACGATCCGTGGTACCGGTGCGTACTTCACTTGGATAAACAGATTTCTGGACCCTTTCTGGTATTGCGATTTCATCTCCGTCCGGCTGCTTTTCGATGCGATTTAACGGTGCCTATTTATAGGGGAAACTGTTATCACATTTCGCTGGAGGATCTGTGTTTGGTACACATCGATAAATTCTGCTTCAAGTATGCGTCTGAAGCTAAGATTTTACGCTATTAAATGTGGACAACTAAATGTGCAAGGCTCTGTTTCAAAAAGATGCTGCCTATTATACAAACTTTATACCATTTTCTATCTGTTGCTTAACAAGCAGCATACAATGTCCTGCTCCAAGGAATGCATACTCTAAATCCTCTCTTCCATAATCGTCACAGGGCATCCCCGTCTCGCCGAAGCGACACTCGCATTTGTCCACGACAATCGGCGGCGTTCAGGCATCGGATAAACTATCCGCGTGGCGTTCCCCGGCCAATTAGGAATCTCGGGGAAGTACAGCCCGGGCCCGTACGTCAGGGCAAAGTGGAAAGACCGATTAGCGCGACTCGCTGTCAAAACATCCACTCGTAGCCGGGACACACCGTTCCCTGTCTCCCTCTCTCGCTGACGTATACGCAAAGAGTGCATGGATGCACTCTCGGAGAATCAGCCACCCATGTGCACTCCCGGCAGTCCATCACTCTCGCCTGGACGGCCGCTGTCGGGGAGAGAAAGGGGACGCGACACCACGCGACGAATAGAGGGAGAAAGAGGGAGACAGACAGAGGGTTCGGAGAGAGAGTAGCTGCACGGGCGCATAATATATATCGGTTTAAAAGTACCATTTATTTAAATGGCGTTTATACCGGCCCAGCCACGGGACGAAAAACACAGGCCACGGGCCTGAAAATAATAACGAGGTTAGCAGGGTCCTCGACGAGGAGAGAAATGTCCCGCACGGCGAACACACGGATGCAATTGAATCAATCATCCACGAAAATGGGATTTCTGGATGCTCCCTCTTCGCCTCGTAAACCCGGATGAATTATCGTTCAGCCCCGCTACGATAGTTGTCACGAAGCGGAAAAACCGTCGCCCCGTCTGTCCTCGCGTGTTATACGACCGCCTGTCAAGATGGATTCTTCTTTGCATTTTGTTTCTTCGTTTCTTTGTTTTATCGTTGCTTTTCGAACGCAGATAAACTTTTCGCCGTGGTCGTTATTTGTACCGGTGGTTCGATCGTTAATCGCTCGAGAATTCGAAAAGGGGGAAGCGCCGCGTTGACTCTTCGGTCCACGCTTTGACATCTCACGCGTTACACAATACGTACGTCGCGGGACTCGGTAAGTTATTAAAATGGCGCCGGCGATTTTATCTCGGGGCCACAAATAAGCAGCTTCCTTTGAGCGGACATTTAGGTGTGATCGAGGAGACAGGCCGCCTAACTTTATAGTCTCTAACGGTGTTGAACTCCTCTCCTTCTCTCCTCTTCCCGCCCTCCTGTCTTCCATCTCTCACCCAGCAGAATTACGAAATCATCGTGCCTCGATGGATGTATACGTGTTTTTTGCTCGAACGTAATCAACGTCGACTTTGTCCTTCGTACATCACCGCCGCGTACAATTATGTCAGCGGTGACGCGAGGAAAGAAAAAGATGGCCGACCCACGAAACGCGATGGGCATTAAAGTGTCAGCGGCCGTAGTTCATTTAAATCGTGAGATATCGGTGTCTCGCTGGGCCATGTGCACAACGGCCACGATATTTCTATGTGCATAAAAGCGAGAGCCATGTTATCAGTCCACTCTTCGCAATTCTCCACAGTCGTCTGGTGGTCCAGTTTCTGTTGTACCTTTGCCTCCCTTCCTACACTAGACCGGAGAATCAGAGAAACGTCGGTCGGAAGGTCAGCCACAACCCGTACTCCGATTTCGTCACAGAGAATTCGAGCCGCGCGTCTCCGACTTTCAGATCTCCAAAGATAAAAAAAACGAGTTTCTCCCGTTGTAACTCACAGACGGAGATGACGGTCTAATCCTCGAGCGAGTCGAGGCGATTACAGGCGATTGCGCGGACGATGGCTCGACGTCTCGGGTGGTTAATAATTTTCAGGCCAACGCAACGCAAAATTGATGACAGACGTTTTCGGAGCTGGGCATTCTTACGAGGCTCGTGGCAACGTTTTCGAAACAGAGGACAAGAATCCTTCCGCCCGCGGCTTTTCACGAAGGCGGACGACGTCGACGATGGCGACGATCGCGTCGAAGTCGCGAGGCAAAAGGAACAGGGCCGCGCCAACGCTGAAGGCGCGCGAGCGAAGAGAAAAGAAGGCAAAAGGGGAAGAGACGCGAACGGTAGCGGTCGGGGTGCGCAGATTAACAATGCCGCAAATACTGGTACCGGCCGTGGAATGCCCGCGAGCGCACACGGCGCATAATTAATACCATGGCCGGGGCAGCGGCGGGCAGAAGAGGCTCGCGGCGAGTCGAAGCGAACAGCGGAGGGTCGAGGGAGACGAAACAACGCGGCCGAGGCCCGCTGAGGATCGTGGAACGGTGGAAAGAAAGAAGAAGGAAGCCCTCCGTCGTTGGGTACCGGTGGGACCGGGCTCGGGATGTCCGCGGGGAGGAGATTTATGTGGCTCCTGATTGAATCGTTCTCACTCGATCGCGCCGCTTACTTTTTGCCCTCCCGAGATTCTCTCCTGCTGCCCTCCCTTTCTCCCTTTTTCCGCTGGCTCGGATCGTACGGCTGTTACCTATGGCCGCGTGGAACCTTATCTCGAACGCCGGAGACCGTGGACCACTGCTCCCCTTTACTTTGGTCCGCTTCGAAATTCATAAAATCGACCCTCCTCTGGCGGATACGGATCGACTTGTCGACGCCGCAGGGCGTGATTTTTAGACGACGTTGATAAAATTATACGTGTACCGAATTTCAGTATGATCCATTTGATTGGGCAACTTGTCGGAGCTGAGATCGCAGAGTTTAGAAACTTTTGTGGGGGATTGAGGAATTAAGTATCATCGATATAAAAAGTAATTAGTCGTTAATTTTTTGCAGAATGCATTTGCTTGCCAATGCCCCAATTACAATCAACCCCAACTGATTCGTCGTTGCTACATTCTCCGAGACTACGTCGCCAAAGTCGGCTTAGCCCGTTGGCTATTGCAAGGAGGATTGCTAGGTACCCGCGTGGAAAGTACGGTCGCAAGATTGCTGCGCGGTGTCGTTTATCGCGAGGTGAAAGGCAAATCGGCCCGTTAACCGGGATATTACACGGGACTGGCGCGAGTTTCTGTCTTTCGGATCGGCCGCGTTGCTATTCGAGATAAGATTGTCGTCGCGCTCCGAACCGCTGAAAACGTTGATTTCTCACGCCTGTGTTTGTGCCAGCGTGCTTCACGTGCTCGTTCGTCACGGCTGTACGCCCACGCGCCCGCCCACGACCGAACAAAAGCTGGAGAATTAACGTAGGAAAGTAGCATTTTGTCGAGATTAATATCCCCCTCCATTGTTGGGATGGAACGTGCAATCCTAGTCGCTCCGATGAACGATTTTTTCCCTTCGAATGCATGTTATTTCTTCGGTTGGATACCTTTGCTGATTTTGCTAATATAGTAGAGGTGATTCGTTGCGACGAAGCAAGCAGTTGACGAGCTTCCACTTTGCGTGAAAAAATAAGTTGGTAATTTTGGGGGAGCGGATTCTAGTTGAGTAGACTTCCTTGTCGTGAATGGTCGAACGTCAGAGTTGAAGAGGTAACTTGAATGAAAAGAACATATGCATATATATATACACATATATGTATATATGTGGAGTATTCATGAAACGGCAGATGCCTATCCTATTTATAAAGTATGCTTCAAAGTGACATAGGCTGTTCGCTTCGTGTCGCGGGTGTCACTGGTGATCTTCTATACTTTCTGGAAATATGTTCATCGAATGGACAAAAACTTTGTTTGACTTCGTACCGTCTGCCGTGGAATTCTGTGTTCTAATTTTAAAGCTGTAGTGACAAAATCTGGAAATAGTACATTCCTCTAATTCCTTCATCTAGGCGTGTACCTCACACACCGAGGAGTGCAAATTCAAAATTGACCATCGTTTTGATCCAACCCTTAATGCTTTGCAGATCGAACTTGTTCCTCGCCTCATTAAAAAAACCCCACGATGGACAAGTTGCAGTCGTGGATCTTAAAACACAAATTACGCAATCAGAATTTTCATCCCATTAAATACGCTATTATAAAAAAGGATTTCTAACAGCAAAATTGCAGGGGTTTACGAGGCGCAACAAATATCTTGATTGCGATAAAATTGTGCAACATAAAGGTACTACGATAAATTGGAGTAAATTGACATGCAAATACACGAATCTGCTCTTTACTTAATCTTCAGACGTACAGCCATACATCGACATAAGCATGCCCATCAAATTTACTTGCTAGAAGGTCGCAACTTTTCCATGTAGCAGGTACTCGTAATGTTTCCGCGTCGTCGTCGTCGTCGTCGTCGTGGCGCGCGGTAAATTTCTGAAACAGAATCTCCTCCATTGTAATGCCACGCTTTCGCCTTGGGGCTCTGTTAGCTACCTAGGCGGCGAACGGAAGCAAAACAAAAGACGCCGAAATGCGTTCATTATTTCGAGCTAATTGGCGGTGCCTTTACCCTCGAGCCGAGAGGGAGCAGCCAACCGAGCTGCACCAGCCTCTCGTACTTTCAGAAGCGACGCTCTCTCTTTTACGCGCTCGCCGCAGGCCTTTCCACCTCCTCCTCCACCCTCTCCTCTTTCGCTGTTCCCTCCCTAACCTTTGAATTAAATATTCCTCCTTGGTGAACAGGAATTTTCTATACTCCCTAATGTTGTATTCGTGTCCCGCGTGTTCCACGGGGAACCAGCCAGTTCCTCCGCTTTGCTGCTCCGAAACACCATGATCGTCTTGGGGGTGATCCGGACGTTCGAATGGCTGGTAGACGGCTCTGCTCCAGTTACAACCTCTAAATTTGTCTCTTGCTCAAGTTTCACTATCGTTCGAACGATTTCTTAGAAGCACCTACGAGTCTAGATCAAAGGAGCCAAACGCTGTTAAATTGTAGCTATATATTGCCGACATAAATTATTTCACGAATAGAAATTCAAGGTAAAGGAGCCACGCAAACGGCTGCCTCTACAAGACGCCGTAACTGTTACCAATAACTATATACATGCGTCGAAGAAAAAGTGGTACTCGTACTCCCCAAGCAGTCTACCACCCCGGAAGAGACGGGGACCGGCAGAAATCTCGAAATCTCCGTAGACGGTGGTCCACGGGAAAAATGGGACCCGCGTACCGGGAGGCTGATTCGAGCTGCCGGTAAACGGAGACGCATCGGTCGAGCGGCGAACATGGTTGCACGGTATGCGTACACGACTTACGATAAGTATCGCGACACATGTCGCCGTAAGTGGCGCGATCAATAAGGTGCTCGGGCGCGCAAGGGAAGAGAGGTTCGTCTCTTTGGCGCGGCTGGAAGTCAAGGAGCCACGGCATCGAAACGGCCAATTCGTTTTCTCCACTCGACCACGCGTCTGTCTGTCCTAAAGACGCGATGGGGGCACACGAGGGGAGAACAAGGGAGAGCCAGAGAGACAGAGACGCGAGTTGCACAGTGCGCACAGTAGCCGATCCTCTGGAACGCACGATACCAATGCGTGTTGTCGAGGAGGAGAAGGTCTATACATAATATTCCGCGTTACGACGCGGGGCGCAGCGTCGTTGGTTCCACCGGACAACGCCACGTGATGGTAATGGCCGCGATAATTATTTAGATAGCGGAGGATATATGCTTCCTAGCGCAGCATGGGACCGGCCGCGTACGTTTCCATGGTGCCCCTCGCTGGAGCCAGAACGTGGCCAGTCGAATCTACCGAACGGATATTCAGCGGCGTTTTGCCTCCTTCCTGGCTTCATCCAGATCTCGGATTCGTCGTTTCGTGCCGGAGTTGCGAATAGAGACAGGTCTAGACGTGGCTCCGATCGCCAGACTGGTCCGTCGTCTGGTACCTGCGATGCACCTGTCCCCTTTGAAAGAAAGATAACTGAACGCTGATAGCGTTTGCAGCCATCGCTATTGAAACTGAATGCTCTTTTCCTTGGATTAATTTAACTATTTGTTTCAATCCACGGTTACGGTCTCTTACATCCTTACTCCAAATTTACAGTCACTCGATGCATCCTGAAATATCGATATACATATACTGCACTCGAGCTACACGCGGTGTACTGCTCCCCACCTCTTATTTACCTTACGAATCGCGCGCTCGATAATATCAGCGTTAACGCACTGAAACTAATTATGACCGGGCGAACGTGTATCCGCGGTACTTTTTCCCGCAGCGAACATACCGATCGCGAGCTGTTCACCAGTTCGTTGGATTGCCCAAGGGTAGATTAATTGTGCGTATCTGCATACGTCGCGAGTGATACATAATCGGGCGATGTATCGTGAAACGCACGCAGATAAGTGCGATGGCCGGCAAGATTCGCGAAATAATCCTGTTTGCGAATTATGTTAAGCAGCCCGAAGGAGGAATTAACGCGGCAGCAAGGATAACGATCTATCCTGTCGTGGCAATCGATCTATCCGCCGATAAAACCGTCGCCTAAACGCGGATTCGACTTGATCGCGTTTGCATAATTAAATCAAACGAGCATATTATTCCGTTGCTTTCGTGGAATAGCTTCCCTTATCGGTTTTCCCGATCGCCGTTCTTCGAATCCCGGCACGCCACTCTAAATTGAGTGACGATAGGCGAGACGAAAGGGAGCAACAAATCAGCAAGCTAATCGTCCTATTTATAGCCCTCCCCGTGTATCAAGAGAAGAGAAGTCTAGACGATTCAAGGCATCGGCCGTTGTCATTGTCGAAGTATATACTTCCTCGTGCGGCTTCTCCCTCTATTATCTTTCTCCGCCTCTGTCTCTCCACTCTGGACAGAGTTTGGGGTGGATTAACCCGGTTCGCCCGGCGTGTGTAGCAGGGCATTACTTCCACGCAGCGTAGCTCCGGTCCGTGGATCCTGGCTGAGAGAGTCCCCCGATTTTCGCATAAATCAGCCGTGTCCCCCGACGTGTTCCCCTCTCTCTATCTCTGTCCGATGGAACCGTGGCGGATATCCCTTCCTCCTTCGTTTCGTCGTTCGCCGTTCCACCCACGGACGACGCGGCCAGAGGACGAAGAGGGAAGAACGGAGACGGCGAAACGAAGAGCGGAGGAGCGCTATTTTATTGCCGGCTTAATAAATGGAGGCTCCTTTATTTGCCCGAGCCAGCATCCGCTCGCAGTTTGCCAACCTGTTTGCTAACAACAAATTAATCGGGTGACGTATCCCGGAGAGCGTGTATATACACGTATATATTTATACGTATACGCGCCGGAGTTCTTACGTCTCGCGTTCTATCTCTCTCCTCCCTTCGTGCCCGTCGTACTTTTACCTCGGCTCATCCTTCGCCGGGCCGAGGCTCCTTCGAGGACGAAGACGACAGGTCGGAGTACGAAGCTCGACAGCGGCCGTTCTTTCACCCCTTTCGAGCGACCCGCAACCTGCTGCTGCTCACTTCTCCGTCGTTCTCTCTCCTTTCCTCTCCGCGTACGTATTCAGTTGGTCGCTTTCTGTGCGTCTCCGGCCGGTCCGCAGCCTCGTTGCGGCCGCCAGGTATGCGTTACCCGCGGTGCCACGGTCCGATACGTACTTACGCATTGGCCAATCTGTAATTCATAACGCGAGCGTTCGCTCACGGTTTTTGCCAGCGCCTCGCGCTGGGAGACCGACGGGAAGAAAGACAGCCGAGGGAACCGGCGACGTAGAGCATCACGTACGATCCCGTGGGAATAAAACCTGACCTGGTCAACGTCCCGGCAAAATCGTTGCTTCTTCTACGCTGGTCATCTCTTGTGTCGGTGAATACGACATCCAGTGATCTGACCGATGACAGATATATGGACACCTACTTTTGCCGGATAGACGTAATCGTTTGTTCGCATCGGTCGTTCGCGTGGACGCTAAGTCCTGTGCCACTTGTGGCCTGTGCTCGGTATTTGTGTAATGCGAACAATATTGCGAGCATTATGTGTAGATACTCATGTGCAATGATTCATCTTTAAATATTATTCAGAATTTCGCAAATCCTTATGTTCGCCATTTCGCAAGAAAATTAAAGTCAGAGAAGAAGTGCGACTAATCGCGAAGTTACATAAATTCAGGCGATTTTTGCGAGGACAAATATGAAGTTCTCGCGCGGTGCCCTGCCGAAACAGGTTTACAGGATAGATCCTAATTCGTTTCGATCTTGGCTGGCAGAGAAGACTGCAGGGAGTGTCTTTGGGCGCCGACATCCGGGGATTATATCAGCTGCGACGGACAGCTCGCCTAACAAATGATTCCCCTAATTCTCTTTTCGTCGAGCATTCGCATAATGGTCGTTATCGTCCCCGACCCGCCGGGTAGCGCTGATACTTTGGGATTACCATATTTACGACGGAGTCATTCTCGTCTGCTGGAACTCGCGTACGTTCCGCGCGTTGCCCTCCTGCTAACCCTTTGTTCCCCGAGTCTCCTCAGATCTCCAATACGACCGCCGCACTGCCGTCTATTTACGGATATTCCTTAATGAATCTAAACATTCAATTAAAAAGGAAATTAGAGATTGTATTTTGTACGCGGCCGCCAAAAGCTTGCTCCACCTTTCTCGCCGATCAGCGAATTCTTCCTGGCGGTTTCACAGACTCAGCCGATCGATTCCGTTGCCAAGACCTGCAGGAAGGGCTACTTGGCAACCGGATGGCAAATAGCGACAGCTTACCGACGTTTCGATACATTTCTATCGGGAGCAATAAAGTGGCGGTGTTTTTGCCCGTTTCGAAACTCGTTACACGCTCGACTCGCTACGCTGGGTACGGCCGTGTATCGATGCGTCGACCGATCCTGGCGGAGATCGGGGACGTTGCAACTTTTTCTCGCGCCCCGCGCCTTTTTTCCACCAGCCTCGTATCCGTTCGCCAGGGTCTGGCCAGAGAGGGTGAGGAGGAAAGGACGCTCGGCCAAACGTCCTCTCGGACAGAGAGATACTTTTCTTCTTGGTGAACGATCCGCGCGGTTACGTGCGCGTCGCGGCGCAACGACGCTCGGGGGACTTGGAATTCCAACGCGAGATGCCGGTGCCGAGCGCTTACGTAAGAAAATCCTGGCAAAAGCCGCGGCAAGAAAAGGGTTCGCGACCGTGTGCCTCTTTTATATCGTCTCCTCCTCTTTCGAAGAGAGAAGTACATAGTATTACAGAGGAGTGGAGTAGAGCAGGGCGGCGCACCTGCCCGAACCGGTGAAATCTCTGGAATAGAGAGAAGATGAGAGGGACGGAAGAATCGTCTGCGGGCAGGGTTTGTCGCGGTGGCTCGTTGGCGTCGTCAGGATACGTCGCCACCGGCGCAGCGTCGTCGTTGTCGTCGGGCAGCTCGCGGCAGCCAACCGGTAGCTGGGCCAGGTCTCCGTACCGGTCATGCGTCGCAACTATAATTTGAAATAATTTATAAATCCTATTCAATTCAAATTAAGGCTCCACTCTGTCGGATGAATAAAAGATGCGCCGTACCGCTCGCTCTCGTGCTCACGCGCGCCACAGAGGCCGCGCAATAATGCGCGCACGCTCGACCAAATGCTGCCCCATTATATGCCTCTCTCTTTCCTCCCCCTTTGGTGGCTGAGTTACCAGCCAGGGGCGGATTGCCTCGAATTCCTGCGAAGATTATGATCGGTCTGCGAAATTGGCAAATTAGTCCGGGCGACGCTTCGCGTCCACTTCCTCAACTCCTTCGTTACGGCACCAGTGAAATTAAAACTGTCCTGGGTTCACGAATTAGGACAAGTTTTATTTAGACACGTGTACGGATGTGTAGATGTCCTAATTAATCGAGGTGCAATTCGCGTAAATGACAGGGAAGTAATGAAACATTGAAGAGATTACATTTGAGCACCTGAGGGTGTGGATATCTAATTCTGCAGGGAAAGAGTTAAGATCCTGGTTCGATTACTCTACAAGTCGCTTAAACGTTTACTATGTTCGTTAGAGTGCCACCCTACAATGGGCTGAAGAATATTAAGGGGATGTTAATAGAAATCACAAAAGATTAAAATACCAGAAAAAGACTTTTACTGCACACTGTGTCGCACCACAGCATTTCTTAGTACACCTGTAGTGCTCAAAGGGTCGAACGATTATAACGTTCTTCGACATATATCAAATTCTGACTCAGGAATCACCCGTTGTTCGTCGAAAACTCGAACCCTTCGTGCAAATATGAAATCATTAAAATCATTGCAAAGGACCTCGCATGTAACGTCGCATCCACGGTCGGAAAATTACTCTCAGTGACAGAACTCCTCTCTCCAGAGTCGTGCTCATATTTTATTGCGAAAAAATCCGACGGATGGTGTGTGCCTGCTTCCCCCCTTTTCGTGTCATCCAGCGGCGTGGACGCGGCGGCAGGAGAGAAACGGCCGAACAGAGAGACAGAGAACGTGCAGAAGAGAGGCATATACGGGGCATTATAAAGCATTACAACGAGTGCTGTTAACGTCCGTGTCCAATCCGCGCGCCGCTCGAAAATAAAATACAAAATAGCGCGACAGCGCTTTGTAAAGCTTTCTGTCAAATCCATCGGCCGTCGCGCGCGTTCTGCCTCTTTTCCTCTTTCCACTCGTCCCACGGTTTGCAACCCTCCACCACCCCTTTGCTCGCTCGAATAAATCCATCTCTGTTCCTCCCTCGCTTTCCCGTCGCCCCTTCGCGACCCGTTCGCAGTGTCAGTTGTAAAAGGGTCACGATAGAGCGGCGAAAATCACTTCTACCCCCCCAGGTCGACCGAAATTTCGGTGTATTTTTTTTCCGTCGCATCGCGACGTTTTCGTCGAACTATTCCTATACACCCGCGATGCTAGATTCGTTGATGGGTGGACGGATAGTCGAAGGAGAACCGTGATTGGGTGCACGGGCGATGTGGTAGCTGGTCTCTGGAGGAAGATCCGAGTGGTGAAATCAATTTGCTCGTATAGATCCGGTATAGACGTTTCTCGGAGATTGCGTTTTCACCCCGTGTTACAGAAGAAATGTCGGCGACTCTCGATTCGTCTTCCCGCCTCATTGTCCCCCTTTTTCCCGCACTCTATCCTCCTTCGCCTGTTTCTCGTCCCTTCTACCGCTCGGCGGGTTTCGAACACACGCGCGGCAGACGAACACTCGCGCGGTTCTTCTTCTCCCCGTTACGCGAGTGCGACCGATTCGAATTGCAAATCAAATAGAACGTGGCCTGTGCAACGTTCGCCGGAGATCCTTCGTTCCCGCCATTCCTTTCCGCGAATTTTCCGCGAAAAAAACAATGCCGGGACGCAGACACTTCGCGGAGAACAGAGGGGCTCCGGGTGGAAGTGGCAATTTAAACGAGTTGTCGGAATAATATTATTTTGGAACGCTGGTGAGCTATTTTATCATTCCGGGAATTCCATTGTAACATATTGATACGTTCTTTGTCAGATTCTTTTGATATTCGAGGGTAATTGACGCTTGTACCCTTCGTTTAAAGAAATCCAAATTCACCCCGAACATCTTCACCCAAGAGCCGTAGTTTCTCGCGGCCCCCTCTACTCCGGCACAACCTCGATCGTGAAATCCATGGGGGATGAAGCTGCGTAGCGTTTGTTCGCAGCCAATCGAGAGTTTATCGGGGTTGGCGCGCGCCACAGAATATTCGCCGCTCAATTTCGTTTTCCTCCCTGTTTAATCATGGTACGTGGGCCCGGTGTTTCGGGGGTGGTTCGGCCGCGTGGCGAACGCGCCTCGCCGTGCAACAGGAACGCGAGACAGAGAGGAACAGGGTTCCAAGGGGTGAAGCCGCGGGTGTAGAGGGGTTGCTGATAGCAGAGGAGGGGTTGCTGGGGCGGCGGCAATAGCCCCGCTCGGGCCGTCATTTGTCAGGAGCTGTCGCGGCACGAGCGTGTTTCTGTTCCAGCGGCGCAGATAGCGGCCCATCCATAGGCCGTTCATCTTTATTCCTTTATATATAGAGTTCGTGTGCGTCCCCCGTGCGGACCCCGTTCGCTTACCATCCTTCTCCAGCGCCACCATCGCCTAAAACGCCCTACACGATTCCCTCGAACTCATTTAATTACAACAAACAATTTATTAGGTCCATCCAGGTTCCGCCCACGGGCACGCACTGAATAGTGGGAGAGATCGGATGAGCCTAGAGAAAGGGGCCGACGGGGCAAGGGGATTAATAACGGGGGTGGGAGTTGTTCATTCGTTCGTTCGACCAACGGTACTGAAATTATTCCAACGGGGGTGGCCGGTCACCCGATTGTATCCGCACAAAGGAACGTGTTTTTGGCTCGTTCGCCGATGAATCGTGTCGGTTTCGCTTGGATTCGAGTCGAACCGTAGGTACTGGCAGACCCGTAGTCGAAAAAGCAAAAAAAACGGATCGAGGCTGTCAACGAGTAGGCGGATCGACCAGAGAAACGAATCACTGATTTGTTCGGGATTAATTAATTATTGCCATCTGGTGTGGCAACTTTGTTGCTGACGCTTTGATATTTCTTTGTTTGTTATCTGTGGTTATATGCTACTCGAAGAAGTTCCTGTTTGGGTTGAAAATTTGTCGTTCGCACAGTTACGGTACTTCTGTAAAGAGACACTGCTCGAACGGAACTGATTTGCTACAGTTGTCGCAACGATAGGGCTGCCAGCTATTAAGAACGAAAGCGTGAGATTCGTCTTACGTCGTCTCTGCTTCGCCCGCTGCAATAGCAGGATTGATTGCCTTGCAGGAAGCAAGGCACATCTCGTTTAGAAAGCCGCTGAACTGCCGATATGAATCGCTCGCTATTACAGCAACCCACCGACATATAATTGAAGACGTAATTACGTGCCAGTCATTTTCTCCTTACCCACGCGAAGTCAAAATGCGCTTCTAACAAGGGACACCGGCGCATACGTTAGCCTGGTTCGCGACGCAATTTTCCATTCACAGATTTTCCATGCAACCGTTAATTATTTCCCCGTTACGAAAAGCGAGCCAGCTTGAAACGCGATTCCCTTTTCTTGGTTCCCCTTTGCCGTTGCGCCCGCAAGGTTCACACGATTCTCCACGCGTGGGCGTGTGCTTAGCTGACCTACGACCTCTGCAACTCGTGAACCAAGTCCGTATCTCGTCGACGACCGATAAGATTCGCGGACTCGGAGCGATCGTTCGTCACACCCCTTTCGTCGTTCGTGATCTACGTCGCTGGTTCGACTCTGTTTCGCGTTCGTTCTCGCGTGAAACAGCCGCCAGGTACCTGATAGCTTAACCTTTCCTCGACTTTCCGACGATTGGTCAGATTAGTCTTATTAATGGTCGCGGCCTGTTATCTTAATAGCGACCTCCTTCTCTGTCCGAGCGCCGGTTAACGACGACGTGGGAGCGTATCATACGGCTAGTTATTCGCGTAGGAATAACGAGCACACCGGGTTTGCGATGGACGATGATTTTGCGGTAGAGTGTTCGCGTGTCACTTGGAAGTAGGCTGCGATGAAAGGTCCTTGATGGCGCTGGCAAGTCTGGTGATTTACAGTTAATATGTCAGCCAGGGAACGAGAATTCTTCGTTTCGAGGCTGTTTCGCCTGCTTCAAAATATTCCTCGTCTGGTTATATACGTAAGCACCTACTGGGCGGTAGTTGGATAATGACACGAGAGAGGTGCCTTTTACGTGACAACGTAGCGAGGAAGTTTGTTCACGGCGAGGAACGGCGCAAGGCGGTTTTCGTGGCACGAAGGATCTTGGAAAGACCTTTCTGCCTTCTTCTTAGGAGTCTCTCGCGTGTCATAAAGCATCTTCGCAAGTCTGTCTCCTCGCCTCTTGTCGCTGTTCGACGTTATTACGCGTTGCCGCTGCGCCGTCGCAACGTATTATCATATTCATATATTTATCTAAATATTGACGAGGTCGAAACTTGCCAGCACCGAACGCTGATCACGTAACAAGATTGAACCCCGCGAAGTTCTCGTTATCGCGGATAATGTCTTCAAACTTATTGTGATACTCGCGCAATAAATATGAATACCCAAGGACGGTTCCTTAATCGTCGGTTTCGCCGCGATTCGATCAATTGCACCGACACCATTGTAATTTGTAGCGTCTCTATCTGCATTTGCCCTGGAACCGGTTAACGAGGCCAGCCAATGGTAGATAGAACGATCTCTCGTTGCCCCCAGCCAGGCCGATTAATCGACTCTTCGTCGAGTGGTGCAGCAGCAGGTCTTCCTTCCACTGGTGCACACCCGTGCGTTGCCTCGAATATTTTCAAACCGACCCGCTGTCGCTGTTGCTGTTTGCTGTTGCTGGCGCTGATGCTTAGCCCCGTGTAATTTCAGTTCCGCGCTTCCATCGTTGAACGCGAAATAAAGTGGCCCCGAACACACGAAGTAATTAATTACCGCGATCTGATTGCGCGCAATTAATCCGGCCGTCTTGCCGGCGGATCATTAATTAAGAGTAAACGAATGTCTCCGGCATGTAGACACCCGGGGGATACGCTCATTTATTTGGAATAATTTACTTTAAACGGCCGTGCCTAGACACGGTGCACGAGGAGCACGTCCTCGCGCTAGATGCAAGCGATAAATTGTCCCCTTATCGGATGCACGGATATCGATCTGTAGCGTTGCACGTCGGCGGCATATACTTTCGTGTAAATCACTTCGGCGCAAGCACTTTCGGCCCTAACTATTTGCGGTTATTCGAGAACCTGGGGAGCTATGGTAATTTACGGCACAACTTCGTCAACGAGCAAAACCAAATAATTTCTCTCAGACGATCTATGAATCAGATATTATCGCCACCGATATTATCCGTTTTAAGCGAAGATACAAAACAGAGATAAATATATCGTTTACAGTAAACAAAATTGCGGGTTGGTTTAAACAAGGTACAACTCGCCAAGGAAATTCGTATTTGAAAGAAACTCAACCCACCTCTGCTGAAAGTGGCGAGCAAGGTCTCTGGGGAAATGCGTGTAACTTGCGCGTTAACGCCGGCAGAAACGCAATTATCATTCGGAGGCAGAAAGAGAGGAAGCTCTCGCACCGGAATCCCGAGTTCTCATCCCGTTGACTTTTTATTTATACGGCTCGTTGTGTTTCTCCTACGAGAAGGCCAACCGGGGTTTGCTCGCCTCGTTACTCGAGTCCTCCCACGTGAATCGAATTATCCTTCGCTCGGCGGCGTGAAAAAGAGGAGGCGTGCCGTTTACGACCGCTTTCTCGATTATTGCCACTTCTGCGAGCTTTCGTCTGATTAGCGTATTCACGAGCTTCCCTTTTCCCCGGCCTTTCGTGGCTCTTCGATCTGAAGTGGACTGCTCGTTTGCCAAAAAAAACGGGAGGACATTAATTTGTTTGTACGGGGTTCGGTGGAATAATTGGCATGCCCCGAAGGACCATTCCTGTCCGATTTCTCGATTATCCACGTCGGACAGTATCTTTGTCCATGGGATCAAGCGGTTTAATAACACGATCGAAGGAGCGGCAGCGATCGGTACGTTAAGGTCAGCTGGGTCGAGGTATATAAAGATAATAGCCAGCCACCGGCCGACCGGCGAATAAGTTCCCTTATGTCCAAGTATGAAACGCGCGTGAGAGTTTCATTAAGGCTGCGAGCCGCGTGAAACTTCGGGGGGATCGTTTCGGCATTTGATCTGACATTTGCATGCAGAGAAACGATTGGTTTCGTGTGAAATATTTGCTTTCTATAATAACTTATAAATAGGTACGTAGGACGATGGAAATGTGTATGCCAGTTTTGTCGGTATAGTTCATTCAGAGATGAACAGCCTGCGATAGACGCGGATATCAAATGATACCTTGCCATGACCAATTTGATAATAATTGCCGCGCCAACGAACTGTTGTCCACCGTGAAGGATTTCGACGGTGCTCTTAATGATGAGATCGAACGATGATCTCCTGGCGATCGAGGCACAGGTCGGCGGGGTCAGGCCGCGGAAAAATAATAATCAATCGAACGAGCGGCAAGTGAGAGCCGGTCAATTACGCGGTGGCGGCGGTGCCTGTGCTGCGGTTTGCCCGGGCCAGGATGAACGAGGACAAGCGGAGCCTCCTGCCGCCTTTAATTCGCCTCCACCGTTCCTCTTAGCCGCCTATCATAGCCTAACAACACGAGACTCCCTCGCTTTATTATTAAAAGTTAAAATTCCGCTGGGAGCCGGCCCGATCTTGCGGCGAACCGCTCCGACTTCCTCTTCCCACCTGCACTTCTTTCCCCTTTCTCGTTTTGCGCCTTTATAAAATCGTGCGAAGGTTCTCTGCGCTGGTGATCTTCAACATCCGGCGGGCCTGGTAATTCGTACGAACGCAAAGTTTCCTCCCCGGTTTCGAGCGATGGGTTGCTACCAAGTTTGAAACTCGCATAGCGATATTGTTAAAGGGAAGTTGAAATTAGGTATCTAGGAATTTCTGCCGATTGCCGGGGGAAGCTGGGAAGCACCTGCACTCCGGAGGATCCATGTGTTCCGATTATTAGAACGATTCGTTTACATCTTGACGATTATTCGTATCTTTTACTCTGCATTTTATTCCTTGCATGTATTAATCCGCAGATGCACTTAGCATCGAGGACATTCGATAAAACGTGCAGAAGTGTGTTTTTAAAAGAGCGCACTTACTTCTGAGAGCCACTAAAAAGCTCGAACAACAACTAGAATAGCGAAACAGCTTCACCTGGCACTTTTCGGCGCGTGGTGGCAAGCGGGCAATAAAATTCGCCGCCGTCGCTGGAGTATTTCGAGGCGGACGAAACTGCGATTTTTTCCCCGACAGGCGGGATTGTCGAAAGGCGGTAAAACTGTCCAGGAAGAGTAAAGGGATTGCAGTGGCGTGGTAGCAAGTCCGTTACGAATTGCACGGACGTTTACTGGCTGGCCGATTGAAACGCGTGGAAACGGGATCCTCGCTGCTGGTACCACTTCCGCTATGGAATATTTAAACGGAACAGTAGTTGCCCGGCGTGGCCGAGCCGGAAAACCGCAGCTGGTTTTCTCGTCCACGGGATTCTGTGTCGCCCAAAATGCACGGCCGCAGAACATTTTGAGGGTTTATAAACAAACGGATCGCTGCGCTGCGTTCGCGTTCGCGGAACAGAGACTGTGTTTTCGGTGAATTATGTGTCCTCTTTTGAATAATTGAAGTTGTTGAAAAAATTGGCTGGGCCGTTTTACTCCATGGCGAGTTGTCGAAAATACGAGTTTCCCGAAGAATTTTATTTTCGTTAATTGAATGGACGCAATGTTATTACTGCAAATATAATATGATTCACCTGTAGAGTCAGAGGTTGCAGCTACGGTGATTGCTGTCTATCTCAATTGTTTAGATTTAGTAAAAAAAAATCAGACGATACTTTATTTTACACATCCTTCACGAATGTAAATTTCAACGATATCGTGTCGCGGCGAAGTAAGACAAAAAAATAGTTGCATCGAGACGATAACGATGAAAGAATGCAAATCTAGCATCCATTCTCTTCAGTGCCTGCCATTTTTGTACGATCAATAATTTGGGCTGTTTACAGCGAATTTCAGATAATTGTTTCGCGATACCAGTGTCCCCATAAAAATCTCGTGTTCGATATCCCCGGGAACATGCTTTAACCATTGACGTGGCCCGTATTCGTGCCTCAATAATTTACCAAAAAATGACGCTAGCGGCGGAATAGAAGGGACGAGACGGAGGATCGATCATATTCTTGGCGCGAGCTCGTTCTCGATAGGCACATAAATTGTTCTGAGAACGCGTTCGGAACCGATCTCGAACAAGGCTGTTTTTCGCCGCCGTCGAAAGATCGTTGAAGATGGTTAACGACTCGCCGGACGGCCAGGACGGCCAGGATGGCCAGGAACGCGAATAATTCGACGATTCGCGCGATTACGTATTATGCTAAACACGCGAAAATGGCTTTTTAAATGGAACATCTACATTTATGCACCCTCTATGCCTCCCCCCTGGTTCGCGTCTCTCGGTTCGGGCGATCATCATTGGGCCAGTGGACGGTACGCGTAAGCAGCGGCGAATTAAACGCAATTTTCGTCCATGCGAGGTATGCATAACAAATTGTCGACGGGCGCCCCGAACGTCTTTATACTTTCAAACTGGCGCGCGGTCATTATGCACGTAGCACGGGGGCAGGAAAGCGATGCTTCCGTCCCATCGACGATTACAATCCAATTATTATTCCTGCATAATGCGCCACTCTCTCCTCGATCATTTCGTCGGTCCTGTACTCACCTGGCTGACCAGCCACGAACGCGGTCTAATCGGGGCTTCGGCCGACGATAATAAGGAACCGGGGCAAATAGGATCGAGAGATAGAGTGGCGAACAGAGATGGCGAGCGATCCGCGAAATTGAAAATTAAACGGTTCACGACCACCGAATTCCGAAGCACCGGTACATTTTTTAATCTGGTATCCCTTGTGCTTTTTCTGTTTCATGCGCTGACCGGAATAAATCTCGTCTGTCCAGGATCCAACGTCCGTGAGTATGGGTTATTACGCATCGCGAGCGGTTGCAAAGTAGCGGCTGGAGAACGGCCGACTGCATCGACAGTTAGCATGAGCGAACGGGTTTCTTTCCAGTCGCGGACCGGCCCCGAAAAAAGTCTCGCGCGTATCGCGTTTCGTTTATTGCGAACTGGACCACGAATTGTTTGCTCGATTTGCCCAGATGGCTGGCAAGAAGTAAAACGATCGGCAGCTTCGGAAAGATTGGCTTTTTAATGATCGCCGATACGCCGTGACGTGACGTGCCACGTTTATTAACTGACTTTTAATTATCTCTTTACGTTTCGAGGGAGTTGTGGGAATAGTCGAATCATGGCTGTATGCAAAAGTAATGCCTGTTTCTACACTGAATGTCTTTATGAATATCCAATAAATATTGGCATACTGTTTACTAAAAGTAGTTGCTAACAAAATTAAAATTATAATTGTGGCAGCCATTATCTTGCATACAGACAGCTAATAAAATTCTGGCACCACCACACTATTCGGTCAGCATATTGGAAGGAAGATCGTTAAAGCTCCATTTCGATTGGAGCATCGATTAATCTCTATCTTATGTTTCATACTCATCTATCCTGGCCAACCTATGCACCTTGAAACGACCGCGTCACGGGACCAATTGAACTACAGGGCGTAAGTACCACTCAAATACCTATGTATACGTATATGTATGTATATTCGAAATTGCACGTTATCGGTGAACGTCGACCTCGTTCAAGGCGAGTCATTAAGCGTCGCTCCTTCCACCCGAGCATACACGACCCAGGTATGCAAACACGCGTGCTGGTCCGTGTTGAATCGTTGGTTGTCGAGCAAACACTTTGTACCAATACAGAGGCCGAGAAAAAGCAGCAGAAAACGAGCGTTTACCCGCACGAATCGATGATTTTCATGCGAGCGGACAAAGATGCCTCCGGATGGCATCGCGTGAACACTCCTACTTATTGAATTCTCTGGTCGCGTAACGAGCTAACTATAGAAGAGACAAGGAAATCGATCCAGAACGAGAAACTTTGTAAATTACTTTGCCAATTACTTTGTAATAATAATCCTCGGGGCGAGGGAGCGAGGATCGGCCGTGCAATTTATCGTGAAACTTCTTCCTGCAAGACTGCAGATTACTCCCCGTGGAATGTGACACGCGATCGATCTCAAGTACATATATATGTGCAGCAGTCCATCTACGTGTATCGGAATATTAAAGGTATTCGAATATCGAACGCTGCAAAACCCCGTGCATAATACGCGTGATAATTACAATCACGATTAATTTAACCCCGTTTCGTACCGACCCACTTCATTGCTACACGATCACAAAATTAATTGACAACTTTCACGGTGGTATAAAAAAACATACCAACCGGTTATCGACTTCATTGAATTACCGTCCAAACTGTTTAAATCATCCTAAGACTAATTTTCTCAAGCGTGTTTAAACGAGCATGCTAGTTAGACATCGTGATGCATAACTCGATTAGAATATCCGACCCAAGTTCAACTCGCGTTCCCTTTCCAAACCACGTCCGAGACATTTTCCTCTCGCCTGCATTCCACTTGCACCAGCAACGCCCAAGCCCCGCAATAAATCAGCGACGCGTTCTCAGCTGAAAATTGCAAGCAATCGCGACAATAACATCATAGGCGGCGCAAAACACGGGGATCGTTATCGTACGTTTGTTTCCCGCGGCGGATTCGTTCCCGCTGCGAGAGCTCGGCCGAGCACAGCTGTTCTTGTCAGTATCCCGATGCATCACGATAAATCCAGCGAGGCTCCTTTTTCGTACAGCTCTCGATGCGCCGCTCGACTTGCTCGCCGTGTGCGTCGACGCGGTCTCCATCTCGTCCGGGCGATCGGGTAAAACCGAGCGCGCGTGTCTTCTCATACAGCAACGACGGCATAATCGCGGGATCGAGGCCCGCGGTTAGGTCTCAATTAAGCGTCAGATCTCTATCGAGGGATATCGCTTCGCGCGAATCGCTCGCGATTCTCCTCCAACCATCGTACCCGAAATTATACCCGCGTTCTACCCTTCCATCGATTTCTAATCGCTCGCGTGGTACCCTTGGAAAGAGGAGCAGATCCAGAAGAGACAGTTGGCGCCGTTCGAAATCGACCTCGACAAATGAAACGTCGCTAACCGAGTGCAAACGATTCCCGCGACGACCCTGGAACGCGTCGAGCCTTCTGTAATCTGCATCCGCGATGAGAAACGTAATCGCGGCCGGCACCAAAAACGGACAGGCACCGGGGCTAAACCTCGAGGGCACGAATACGAAATGACGGGACGAATATCTGACGTCTCTATAGCAGTAAAACGGCGGGCATGCGTGCCACCGCGGCGGGGGTTCCGAGACGTCGTCGGAGACATCGGGCACCACGGGCGGCCATTGTCTCAACGGAGTCCCAAGGGCGAGGCAGGAAGGGGCCAACCCCGGCTGACACGCACGAGGGGGTCGCCAGCTCCCCGCCGGGCCGCAAAACGAAATTAATAACCGAATTTCAAGTATTCCTATTTCGGGCGAGGAGTTATCGGCTCGGCCACCTGAGCCCGTTCGCCGGCTCGCTGGCCAGTCCACGCAGAAAACGATGTCACACCCACGCGATCCCGGGCCGAAAACAAATGTTATATCCCTGGCTGACCGGCGGCTGACTTACGGCGCCGATAAACGATATTTACGGCGTAATCGTTAATTAAAATATATTGGCGCGATCGCGAATCCGCGCGAGAACGCGCGAACGTGTGTTCACGGGACGGAGGTTGTTAATGAGGCTGCTGGATATCTTAGTTTGCTTTTCTTATTCGTTGACGCGTGGTCAGGTTCGCATCGTGGTTAATGGCGACCGTGGAGATGGAGGCTGTTGATGGTTCGATGCGCTCGATGAGAAGCCGGTGTCAACTTCATCGATCTTCGTTGCGCGAACGAAGGAAACCAAAGAAACTGTTACGTGGAGGTGTGACAAATGAGCGTGGACTTTGGAATTGATGAAGGGCAGCGATCTAGATTTTCTGCAAAATCATTCTCTTATTCTTGGAACGAAATTTATGAACAACCTTGCATACCAATGTTCACCTTAGGTACTAATTTATTTTTCAGCGCAAACGAAAATTAGATACTGCCAGATTAATTCTTCGGATTCCAAACTTCAGGGTACACCAGCTAATCGAGAAACATTTTGCATAACTTGCTGCTCCGAAATTCGTGCACGACCTTGCCTTCTCCAGCATCGCCACGGTATATCGCGGGCGGCGTTATAAGCGGGCAATTAAAAGCGTGCAGCAGGGACATTTATGTTGGCACTAACTGCCCGTTAAGACGGAGGAACCGCCTAACCGTGGAAGGTGTAATTGGTCGACGTGCAGAACCTGCAGCTCGTAAAACAGCGGGCGTGCCTGGTCGAGCCGCAGTTTTTCCGCTCGCGCCAACTTTCGCGTATCGCGTTACGCTGAATTTTCAACGAACCCTTGCCACGACGATCTTTCGAATCATCCCCCTTTCCCGCGCAAAATCTCACGAACTTGCTTGTCTTTCCTGGCGCCACTGAAACGACGCGACTTTAATAAATAGTGCCCTCTAATTAGCATTGCCTAACACGCAAGCAGAATGCATTGAGTGCGCTGCCATTGATAAAAATGCACGCTGCAAAGCAGTTGCACCTAGTTGCTTATACGTAAGTATACATGCCTGTATGCAGTTACGGACATCCGGTCGCTATATTCTGCTTTATGTTTTATACGAGTTTTATCATACGTTAATGGCACAGGGAGAAGCCTGAATATTTCATACACTTGTTAATACTCGCAGCTTTTCCACTCGAAATGAAATATCGTTAATTACGAATCGCCACCGTTAAGTGCGTTACCGTATACGGTGCTAGGTGGCCACGCATGTAACAGCGTCACCCCTTTGAGGAATCAATTACCTAACCGAGGAAACAATTTTCACATGGCAGTTCGCTCACACGGGAAAAATTCCTATCTTATTCCTTCGCGCTGCTCTCCACTCGCCAATTATAATACGTATGAAATGAATGGAGATCTTTCACGAAAATAGAATCGTTTGAACTCGACTCGAGGAGTTACAATCTTACTGTATCGTTCATACAGCTGTACACCGCGTATACATTGAACTGCACGTATACAACAACTACATACACTGAATCCCAGTATCCCCTTTGAAGCGGTAGGACGATACACGATAACACGATAAATCTCGGGAAACGCGTGTTTCCAACGTCGAATGCCTTCTTGCCGCCGTTTCGAAGGGTGATCGGTTATAAACGTGTTGCTTCGCTAAAACGAACTGACTGAAACAGACCAGTGGCCTCGTTATTAGCCCAGATCCGTATACGGATAACGTAATCATGACGCGTCTCTAATTACGACGGGCAGCAGGTTTCCGCGACGAACGCCGCACAGTTCGAGGAAAAGTCAGGGGCTGGGGCGGTGGTTGGAGGCAGGGCGAAAACGACACGGCCGCTATTTTATAATGGGCTCGTTACGCTGCCACGACCGCGAGGATACGCGTTTCACCGGCAATCTATTTCTCCCTCGCGGCTTCGATTAAAATGCCAGACGTAGACGGCTGCGAGAGGAGAGATTCCCCTCGATACGCGATATTGTTACGCGTGTACACGTTGTAACTGTCCGGATCCGTGACGAAGTCACGCGATATGCATTATGCACGGACGTAACGCGGTGGCATGGCACCGCCGTCAGACGTTTCCGCAATCACTCCCACGATGCATCGCCCGGTTGACGACTGACCCCTTGTGAGAAACGAGACATCGATGCTCTTTTCGCCATTCCTTCACGCTTGCGGAAAAATAGCCGAGCGGTTATGCATGCAACTTCAACGTCTGACTGCACTTGCTATTTATTAGAAGGGAAGATACTGAAAGCTGTAAGTATCGAAACGAAAATTCGAAATTCGATTGGAATACCATTTGCCTACTTTATATTAGAACAAGTAGATCGGTTAATAGAGGAATCAATCATCGTTTCGTAGCGTCGTTTCCAAGCAACGCGGCGCATCAAAAGCACGTTTCACCGTGGCGTGCATTTAAAAAGTAATTAGCACCGGCGTGTAGTACAAGCGATTTACGCGCAAGTTCGAGCGCGACCACAAGCTGGGTTATCTTTATTGCGGCTAATTTCTCCTGAGTTCATTATTCCTGCAGGGGCGGCTCGGTGCAACCGCGTTAAAGTCTATCCAGTCGAAGGATTGGCGAACTAATTTTTACGTGCGACATTTTCGAAACAGCTATTGCTTTTTTTATCGCACATACCTCTGTCGTGTGTCGTTCTCTTCTAATTAGCCAGACAGATGTCATTCGCTCGACCCCTTGTTCCTTTAAACGATTTGCAATTGGATCACGGGGATAAGAAACACGCGCGTGGCGCGTAATACAGTCGGACGAAGTACATATTGCTCAAATACTTTCTAGAGTGGCCAGCTGTTTGTCGTAGAGCGTCGAAATGTCGCAGTGTCACGATTTCAACAGCACGGGGACCTCCGACGCCGATATACACCGAGGTTCATTACAGCAGCTGCATTACCCGTATATACGCGACGCGTCATTACTTTTATTAGCATAATGACAGGCGAACAACTCAATTTGCATGGAAAATCACACAGGTCCGTAACGAAGTTCGCCCGCGGATCCGTGATCGTCCTTCTACCCCATCTACACGTGTAATAAAGCCCCCTCGCGCGCTCGTTCACCTGTGTGCATCGGTACGAGCATACGAAAAACATTGTCGAAGGCGTTCGAGGGTGCGAAAGAGAGGTCCACGAGGAACACTTTCGTAAGAGGCCGAGTGGACTGCCTTCTTCGGGCTCCGGTGATCCCTCCGCGATGGATAATTCCGTATCATCATCGAAATTACAGTCGATCGTCATCCGGCTGGTCGTCGATCAGCGTCCTCGTCCACCGACGGACTTGATTAAGAGTCGCCTGGGATCGTTTGCCACCGCGACCGGTCGAATCGTCCATTCGATAATTGGCGCCGGTAATGAGGCCGTGGGTTACTGTGTTGTTCGCCGAAAAACGAGAACCCCGTGGCTAATAATATCGTGCTCCGACTCCCTTGAACAGCGTGCCGTACCTCGTGATATGTCGGTCGATCGAGCGATATTTTTTTGAAGAATTCTCGTAGGTGGTAGATGTGCAATTTAAATGTGATTTTGTTCAAATAGTGTGGTAGATGTTAAATGACAAGTTGCAGAGGACTACTGGGGGAAATAATGTAGTAATAAGTATCACCGTTGAAGTGGCTATTTAAAGTCGCTTAATTATTACAAACTAAATAATATTCCATTCTTTTCTTTAATATTCTCCGGTACATTTAAGGCTTTAATTTTCGCAGACACGCGAGACTGGTACGCGGAGATTGTAATGCGATGTATAACACCATGTTTACACGAAATTATGGAGGGATTAACGTCTAGACGGCGCTATGGTTGGCCGAAAAGCACGGTGCACCTTATGAGCGCACTTGTGCGGCTGGTCGAGCGCCTTCGGTGGCTGTTGATTTGCTTTCTGAATCGATGCATATCGCTAATAACGGAGATCGCACTTATCCGTCGATCGCTACTCGATATTTGGCGCGTCCAACCCGTTCTTCGCGGCGATGCGCGAATGCTTGGGGTTCCTAATTTCGCCGGTCTGGCTTATTAAGCCGTCGCAATCTCTGTCTCGATATCGATCTCGCGAAATATTATGTAAATACATCGGCACACACTGCTAACCGATATAGAGTACGTGGAAGGAATGCATTTCTTTCTTGGGTAAATAATTGATGGAGAAAAAAATGTTAGCAGGGGCAGGTGTAGCGCCTTTTGAATCGAAGAAATACAGTGCACCTACGAGATAACGAGTTTCAATAATTTCCCAACAAAAGCGATATTTGATTTTAAACCAGCCTCAATTTCACTGCGTTTCTGATTTATTTATTTGCATTCGAGTTTTATGCTTCTATGCACCGAGATCACTTATTTATATTATTCCACCATTAATTTTACCTAACGATGTCTTTCATCTCGACGAGTCTCTAGGAACTGACGATTGAATTCTTCGTACACGTTCGTGCATACCTTTCTCCGACGTCCAGCATCGCCAGGTGCGATGCTTCTCATTTCACCGCGGCTGGCTGCAAACGCGAATTACTCTAGCACGCTCAGGGATCTCGATACAAATCTCTCGCGAAATATTATGTAAATAAGAGCGAGCGTTAAACGGGCTCAATCTAGAAGATCCTGACATCGCGGACAAAGTGAGCGCGTATCCGCGCAAACCGGATGTCGGTTGAATAAAAAGCGCATAAAGCAACATTTAGCGCACGCTTAAACGAAATTGCTGTAATCCTATGGTGGCGTGGCGTGGAGGCCGAGAGCGCTGCGTGAAACGCACGAGTAGCTGGCGAACGTAGAGGTGGTGCCACACAGGGGAAAAGAAGGGGCGGGAGGGCGGTAGTAGGGCATTAACATAGCGATTTACATAATGCGTATAATTCGAGTAATTATGAAGGGAAATATACACAATTTAATATAATGGTGGATGTTTAGGGGCCGGCGCTATATCTGCCACGAGAGATCTCTGTGCCGCGCAACTGGACCCCTCCGTTGCCCTCTTTTCTCTCCTTCGTTTTCCTACGTACATATATGTATACGTATAGGCGGGTATGCATATGCATATGCATGCGCTCGGCCATTCACGGGCCAAGGAGATGCCGATGAACGACGCAGGTGCGTCGGTCGATGCCGTGCACCTTCTTATGATACCGTGCGGTGTGCTTGGGGTTGTATAAATGCCATTGTTAGCGGGAATATACAGGGCTATTTAAGTGGATAGAAAATAGGGGTGGATAGTGCATTGGTTAGGGTGCCACCGATATGGATTACAGTTTCTGTATATTTGTCCGCAGTAGCCGGATAAACTAGGGTTGCTCCGACTCGATCTTGCAAGAAAGGAAGCTATACGCGTTCATTTGCGGCGCGAACAGAGCCGTAGCTCGACTACAAAAGTCCGTTCCCTTCGCATTTGTAATGCGGCAAATCATCCAGCCGGCCTAAAGCGTGGAATCGATAAAAGCACTTAACGAGCAGTCTACAGAGCGAGAAAACGGCTCGAGCCGATCGTGGCAAGGTGTTTAGAAACAGTCTCGCCCGTAGCGAGCAAATTGCCCGTTTCTGGCGCGGAGGGTTCACCGAAAACTGGGCCCGTTGCCGGTTAATGACGAGGCATCTTCGCGCTTCACCGCTCTACCTGCCAGACGTTGATCGATACGATCGCCAGTTCTAACCTATTTTAATTTATGTTTTCACACGAGGAATGCGGATTTCCTTCCATCGCCCTACTCATCCCCTTGAGACTGTCTCTATCCTCGTCACTCCCCCAATCACGCATTTCAATTTCTTCCCACTCTCCCCGACAGCCCCTCATTTTTTAACCGACGTTCAACCATTCCCCGAAGGTGCAGCCTGTTCGACTTTGTCAAACGATACAGGGCACCATTTAACCAACCACCCTGTTCCGTTCGCCAGCCGCTTTTCACACCCGAGTCACCCGTAAAACTATTAGGATTCTCGGCCAAATTGAACGAACCGCCCATGTTTGGGAAGTTTCGTCGTCACGTTGCGTCGGAGAAAGGGCAACAGACCCCACGCGAAGTACTAACGAGATAGTCGGTGTTTATCAGTCCCGTAGTCCGGCGCACGAACCTGGTCTTCTCTCCAATTAGCGCTACAACCTGAGCTAATTGCACGATATAAATCGCCGCGACTTAAAAAACCAGCCGAATAATTAGACGCAGCGGCGCAGGTGCGCTGCAGCTTTATTATGCGCGTCTTCGCGAAGACGTTCAGCGCATTACCGGCCGCGTTGCTCTAACGATACGTCGCGATTCGGGAATATAATGAGAGGAGGAAAGCGAGCGATCCCTTTTCTACTCGTGGGCATGCGAACCCGAACCGATTACGCTGTTTCATGCTAATAGAGCCTATTAGGCGGCCGGCCAATCGCACGACAATCTGTACCCAGTGCAATCTAAATGTCAATCTCGATGGAGAAACTCGCGACTGTCATGACTATTCTATCGTTCGCGTTCGAGGCCGTATGTACGGGGCACTGGAGAATCGATTTCTTTTTCGATCGCTCGAATAGACAGCAGCTTTGTATTTCGCGAGGCTTGCGAGATATACACCGAGTTCTTTGCCATCGAACTATCTTTGGCTCACGATCACGACCGATTCTCTTTGAACAACATTTGACACAGGAGTCGCCCGAAGTTTATGTGCTATTTACATTAAACAGATCAAAGGCCTGACAATATTTTCGATCTTTTACATCCATTTGTCGTCTTCAGTTACCTTGCCTGTCGCCGTTATTAGCGGCATGTTCACTTCCAACGAAATCTGCACCCCTCCATTTAACTTCAAAGCCAGACGTTCGAAGGGAGACAGAGCACCAGAAGACGATCGTTTGCCCTAAGGAGACGGAGGCCCGCACGCCGCGCGTATCTCGAGATCTATCTGAATAATAACGTGTACGACAACATGTCAAATTATTCAGAGCTTCGACACACGCAGCCGTCCACTGGTATATACAAATGGACGACTATACGAACGCGTAGTCGGCTGCTGCACGGGGGCGTCCGTACGCGGGTTCGTGCGTGCGTGCTTTCGCTCCCATGTCGACGTCGAAGAACGTTGGCCGGGGGTGGCAACGGCTCGACATGTGTTCGCGGTGGCAGCGGGCTCTCGACAACAGTTTTATAATTGCCAGGCTATCGTGCCGGTCGCCAGACGAGATTCGCGAAATACGCGTCGAACAGCCACGAAATTCATTGCCTGCAACGTCGGCATACTCTTCCAGGGTCGAACATCTGACGATCAATCCGCTAATTTATTTCTGTGCGAGCTTTCGAGTATTGTTGGTGGGAATAGGTTCGAACTGGAATTAACAATACGGATATTTCGGTAGAGTTCTCTATGTCGGACAGTGATGCCTAAATTGGCGATTGTGAAAGTTAGTGAGTTCTAATTTGATACATATATGTAGATATACCCCCGAATTAGATACCGATCTATTTAATAGTTATATATTTGGTAGCACAATGACAAGGGTAAGCTTGACGCATTCACGTATATGTCGATATGCAAGATAATTCAGATAACCAACGCCGTGATTACAGAAGCACTCAGTTCCCCGCCGCCATTACTTACCCCCATTGTTCGTATCGCAAATTGACATTTATATCTATACAGCTGCCTCGTGAAATCATACCGCGGGTTGACAGTGATTCGGCCAATAAATTCTTCAAATCCATTTCCATTTCACGAAATTACCCTCGGCTATCGGCAAATACAACCTACCGATTCTGTAGGAAATTACAAATAATTGCCCCGGCGATACATCATTATTATACGGAACAGAGAACAAGGAAACTGAAAACAACGAACCCCGCCCCGGGGCGCACCACCCTAATAATATCTGCCACCCGACCCTGAACATTTTTTTCGTTTCTCCGCAGTGTCAGCCGTGTGACAATTAAATCACAGGTGTCGGTTGATCATGACGGATCGGCCCACCGTGCTCTCGTGCACAGAGTCGCACGCTTCTCTGTTCTGCATTGGAAATTCCCTGGAATATTTTCCACGCGAGCGTATCGCGTCGCACGTCAGCCACGATATCATGCTCGCCGTAGAAACGACGTTAATAGCAGTTATATCGTATTTGCTGGCCGATACGCGATTGTCGGCTCGGCGTAACTTGATTGCCGCCTGTCAACGATCGTCCGCCCATACTCTCGACGATAATTCACACCCTTCCAACCCCCTGCAACCCCCGCCAACGCCGGCTAATGACATCCGCGATGGATGCTCGCCGCGCGACATTTATTCGCCGCCACGCGAATAGATTAAACGAGCGTCTCTCTTAGATAAGGGAAGACTCGATGTCTCTTGATGATGATTGTTTATTAATGTCGATGCAATTTCTGTTTCACGCTATTCCACGCCCCGTCGCGCCATCGTGGACGTTGGCTTCGCGCACTCCAATGGATTCGCCGCAGTATGTAAGTAATTGAGCCTTCTATTACTACGTCTATTCTTGCGCTTGTATTTAGCTCGCGGTGTGCAATTGATGCGTTTCGATCAAACGTCGAGTACGGGTGTTATATTTGATACATTCGAGTGTATCTTCCAGGTATACCGCGTCCGTTGAGATTATTTGATAAGATTAGAATGTTGCTTAACTACTTCCTGGAAGCATCGTTAACGTTTGCCCCGAACAAATGCCATTACTCAAGTATGCATATCAAGCATTTAATGTTACGCTTGAGGACTTTCAATATCGTGCATGCCAAAATTCCCTACGATTCGCCGAACACGTTCGGGATTAACAGGAATTACCAAATGTATCCCACGTGTAAGAGATAATAGAATTTGCTTGATCCCAGCCCCGCGTATCTCGGCCCTTTTCACTGTTTCCGATCCTTTCGCCAAATCGTCCAATTACCAGCCATCGAGTACCAGTTTATCGATCGTAAACGATCGTATGTACACCGGAGAATATCGCGTGAGCCGCTGCACGTAAGTCGAAATGAATTACATGTGGCGAAGGACGCGAGTAAAAGTTGCGCCACCGATTTCCCGCGGAGCAGTTCCGTTTTTACGAAATCGAGGGAAGCAACGGTTAGTTCGATAAGTTTCAATTACGCGGCCGTGTCGGCCCGGGCCTGATGTTGCTTGCCGCCCTCATTATGTGGAATATGAGCTCGTGCTGGCTGTTTTCTCTCCCGCCCTCGGATGTCGGCTACCACTCGTCGATCGAATCGACGATATTCCAATGCTGCCAGCCACCTGTACACCCTATCGACGTTCTGCCTCTCAATCATTCACGGGAGCCAACAAAAACTCTACGATTTCGAGAACCACGCTCGTCATTGCCCATTTCGTTGCAATTCATTGTTTCGGAAATAGCTCGGCCAAAATGTTGACGGCTTCCTGATGACTGGGGCAGAATGATGTATATTCATTTAACTAGTTTCACGAACGAGGGTAGAATTGATGATAGCGTTCTTTTTTTCCTTTTTTTTTTTGCCCAGCAGCAGGTTTATTTTGTACTGCAAAACGATATTTCTAAATTCATTCGACTACTTTTTCTTTGGAACCTTGTCTTTTGTTTGTCGTATTAACGAATGCAGCGAGAACGTCGATGCGAAAGAAGTGAAATAAAAATGAGCAAAACTGTCGATGGCTCTATTTGCCGTGAACCAGCCGACGAATGATTATACGTTTGCGGAAGAAAGGGGCGACGCTTAATTTCCAGCGCTACCGCGAGGGTATCTTTCGTTTCGTGTTATACCGAGGGAGACTGGATTCGATCAAGTTTCTACACGCTCGGCATCGCTGCTAATAACCCAGCAAACGGCGGGACTTGTTCCACAGTACTTAACTTCGCGGGACATTTCCTGGTAACCGGGCTACATTGAAGTTCGTGTATCGTCGCGCGTAACCTGTCATTATCAGGGATATTGCTTGTATAGCGACACGCACGCATCTCGAAACGTCTCGTCTGTACGTGATTTATTAATTCGAACGTGGGCTCGCGCGGACCGGCTGATCGTCGTTCGCTACGATTACTCTTGGAACACATCGGAGCCCCTGTTAACAAGCTCTTGGTTCGAGTGTAACGTCATTCGACGAAATTTCATTTGACGCGCGATCTTAAACTGCTCGTTACGAATTTCGCAGATTCTTTCAGAGCCACCGAGAGCCAGGATCTATTTACCGCAGGCTCGAGAGATATATGTTCTCGTAGCAATTCTGATCAAGTGCTAATATATAACGCTCTATATAAGATACGTGGCCGTTAAATAATAATTTATACGCAGTATGCATCTATATATCGCCGACAAGTATACATTCTCCGGAGCCGAATAAATCAGCCAGCAATTTCCGCAAGCCAGCCAACAATTCGCCAAACGTGGGTGGGTCGTTCGATCGGTATATCCGGCAGAAACGATCGAAACCGCAGAATGTCCGAATCGTCCGTACGAGCATTGCGTGGGAGGTGGCGCATTAAATACCGAGCCATTTACTGCTGGGCCGTTTCCCGTATCGCTGCTAAACGTTCGTTGCCTAACAACACGAGAAGGAAAGCGCATCGGACGCCCAGCAACAAACATTCCGCGCTAAACAGAGAGAAAGGGATAGATGGATGGATGGATAGATAGATAGAGAGAGATGTTGGGAAACCATGAGAGCGAGTCGGCCCGAGTGGAGCGCGAGGAACCGTGAACAATTATGGCCGATATGGTGGCGGTGGTGGTGGCGCAGATACAGAGAACGAGAAAGAGAGAGCGAGTGGAACGCGGAGAACGGGCATGGGGCACCATGGACCACGGACTCTGCGGCCTGTGGTGCTGGCCGAGTACGTCGGGGCTTGGGGTTAATACGGTGGCCGGTGATGCACGGCCGACGCAGAGCTGCGGCTACAGCGGCTGACCGCACGCCAGCTGCCCAACGCCGTTCGAGCTGCCCGCAAAAATCTGTAGCTGACCCCTTGCCACGGCCGTGCTGTTGCACACGAACCCCTAACCCACGCCCTCGGCCGCCCTGCGCCACGCTTCTTCGCCTTCTTCCGCGTGGTACCACCTCGCGTCCGCCCCGCTGCTTCGCTCGATCGAGTGATCGTCCGTCAATTCTGAACGCTTCCCAGATTCTATAGGTAGTCTTGGAAATTGCGGGGAGATTAGCCGGCCAACTACCGCGCGACTACTGTGCACGGTATGCAAGATTATGGAGTTTGATTAAATTAAATGGATGAACGCGAAGTGCATACGTTTTCTGCCCGTGGTGCGTGCTGGTAGCGCTAAGGGTCTGGTTGCTTGAGATGAGTAGGCGGTGTTCGATTTTTGTAGAGCATGGCTTGATAGATGATTCGCGATATTCCTTCCCTTATTTACCCATGCACAGTTTGACTATACTGAATAATACAAAAAGTACGGTGCCCTCTGTATTTATATTTTCATCGCCGTTTTTCTCAGTATATCGGCATAAGCTCCAGTTTCGGCAGATCTGTCGTTCCCATTTTAAACTCAATCCTCCTCAAAAATCGTTTAAACCCCACGTTCCTCTCAGCTTGCCGCGGTGTCGCAGCGAGAAACGTCTGCTCGACGGCGCGAAGTTTCCCTCTTGTGACAAGCGGCGTGCAGGCGGGTGAAATCGAGATTTCACGCACGTCTGCACGGCAGCAACGTAATTGCGTTTAAACGGCGTGGTTGCGTATGCGACTGCTGCGCCCACCTGTGCCACGCCGCGTCGCGTCTAAATAATAGAATACACGGCGCGCGTGCAAAGCGGAGATTGTCCAGGCTTTCGATCGCGCGTCATCGGCCTCGTCATCTCGCTGGCCAACACGAAACCCTATGGCGACCGACTACTAATCAACCGACGTGATTCACGGGCCTTCTTCGTTAAAAGACGACGCGCCTCGACCCGCCTCGGGACGAAAGTACGCTTCGACCGCGATACCATCGATTTCCTGGCCTTTCGAGTTTTGACTCACGACCCTCCCTTTCGTATGCGACCGTCTGCCGGCCCGGCTCGCACTTCCGAAAGGTAAGCGATGAGCGTGGAATCTCAACGACCCACGACCTCCCCTGAGGTTTCCGTGCCGTGGTGTTTCGTATAGGATCACCATGGTTTTTAGACACCGACGAATTTGGCATGCTAATTTTATGATAATTGATCAGTTTCTTTGGCAATATTCCCAAGAGTAATAATCGCGGTGTTTTTCATGTTTCGAACTGTCAAAATCCCCGCATGAACTTAGGGTCAATATTGTTTGGCTGCGACAGGATTATGAAAATCGAAGAACTTTGTTCTTCTTTAAGTTTCCTCAACAGTTACAGCCTGCGCAATTACTTACAGTATCGTTATACTGAAAACCAAGACGGAAAAAAATAAATGACCGAGGACACCCCCTTTGTAATTCATTCTGCGCGCAAACCAGTTCGCCTTGAATTTATGCGGGCAACCATATTCATTACACGAAGTTCTCCCAGCGCAAACTTCGCGGATAATCGATCGCTTTGTACTCGGAGATAGATGAAATTTTCCACGTGGCGTATTTTCCAGAATTTTTTCGGCCTCAAATTACCCGCGCGTTATTTCGCCCCGACCGCGAGCGAGCGGGCGCGTTACATTACAGCCACCAATTTACTTTTCTCGAGCGAGGGCGCCTATATCTTTAATACGTTTCTCGTGGGAACGATTCTCACTCGCACGATGCACTATACCGTAGAGGCTCGATCGAACCTCAGGGCCCGGACGCATCGTCGTAATTTAATTGACGCAGAGATTGCCACAAAAAGTTCATCTTTACATAATGGTTCTTTTCCTTTCCCAGCGATATGAACGATCATCGACGTTTCCCATGGTGTTCACGGCGCGCATTATCATGCACCACGATCCCCCTCTGACTTACCTAAATGTCCAGCCACGTTTCTTCCTTTTCTTCAACATTCGTCTGTCCACGTGAAAAGTCAACAATTTCTCTGAAATGCTAATAAGAAGAATAACCCCCTGCTAGTCGACCGCTCAGCATAAGCTAGTGTTTCTTTGAACGCGTTGCAAATTGGCTTAAGATTTGTTTAGTAAGGAGAAGAAAGTTTGATCGGCCGTAGGCACGGTTTGAAAAGGAGACTGGCACGAGTCGAGTTCGGTCGATTGGATTAGACCGGTGTCTTGCAAGCGTTCTGCTTTCGTTCCTTCGACCGTCGGTGAAACGCTTACCTTTCTTCGACCCAGTCGTTTACATTTCTTCCGCCGGTTTGCTGTCTATGGACCGTTGACTGGCCGCAGAAAATGGCCCGATTATTGAGGATCGGTCTCATTGTCGTCGACCGCCTCCTCAGTGACAACGATACTCGTCCCCGTTGTTGTTGCGAAAAGAATCTTTGCATTATACAATTGCCAGTTTCTTTTTTGCCCAAAAATGTTGCGCATCGATTGAATCGAACATGGTTGCCAGCGCTTTTGTTGCTTGACCGTTCTCCAACTGGAAAGATTCGTTTTCGGACGCGCGACACGTTTGTCTTCACGATTCAGTTGAACGACGACAAAGCCCGTTCCCGGTGGTCGACTAAAGGCCCTCTTCCTCTCTGTCTTCTGCAACCGAAATCCAATTTGCATGAACTGCAGCCAAAATGGACGAGGTAATTGGTACACAGGAGGGATTAGGGCTGCGCCAAGGCGACGGATGTCCGGGTGCCGCTGCTACCTCTAAATTCCGCCGTTTGCGGTGGCGCAGGCTTCTTCTAATTGCCAGCGTTGGACGGCTTTCAATTAAGATTTGCAACGCTGGAACTCTGTTGACCAATGATCGTACACGGACTGTACAGAATGGATTAGTCAATTTTATGATATTCATCTGCTTGGAAATCGGGCTTAAAATTGACGATTATTGCGACCACTGTTAGGATTATTATCGTTTCTCTATTTTCCTCAATTCCAATGTTAGAATTTTCTTTCATTTTCTTTCCTCGCTAACAAAATGAAATCATTGAAACTCATCGCCGAGTGTTCGTGAACGCCTTCGACGGTGAAATCGCAGCAACCGTATACTTTCCTTAATGACGCCCAATTTCGTTCCAATTAACCTAAGTCGAAAATAGCTCACAGCCGAGCAAGCACAGAGAACCGTGGCTCACGATTTTCCGAACGCCGGACAGCAAACCAGGGAAAGCAATGTTTGCAAGATCGAGCCGGGACAAAGCAAATCATTCGGACCGCTCTCGAAGAGGGACGCGTCCTCGCGGTTATGCCACGAGGTCCAGAGGAGAAGAAAGATGAAGAAGAAGAAGAGCTGCAGGAAGAGCTACGATGTCGGTAGTGGCGGCGACGAAGGAGAAAGAACGAAAGAAAGAAAGAAAGAGGAGGAGGAGCACGCTCACATAAATACGTACGCAACGCAAACAAAAACTCACAAAGGACCGCGTTCGCGGCAGATACGATCTTGCGGCATGCAGATACGAGCATACTAATCTCTCCGAGAGGCCTCCTCTCCGAGGAAACCGTGTCCTTTTGTTGTATCCGTCTATGAAATATATTGGTGGCCGGCACGACGTCCGACACGAGGGAACGATTCAATATCATTCCGACGCGCTGGATCTCCCGGTGCATTTTTCCGGCCACGCTCGCCTCTAGATCATCGGCCGTGGGGCACGCCGGGAAAATAGAAATGTATACGGGCACCGGGAACGGAACAAAGGCAGGATTTTTGCATGGGAATCCGTGGACACGCGAAATCCTTTTTATCGGCGGTAAAATGACGGCCGCTGGTGGTCGTACAGAGGGATGATCTATGGGTTGGCTCGTTCAACATAAGTCCTCGAGTGTCAGCTATGTTGTATATGTACCCTGGAAATACGAAGCTCTGGGTCTGATCTATATTTTTAATTGTCCCGGCTTTACGAAAGTTTGATACAGGCTTATATTTAGTTGAACGAAATGTTCCATTCATTCCATCGATTAAGGGTTTGGGAAGCTGAGTCTCTTTTCTCTATCGAGACACAGTGCTGGGCTAGAATATTTACCTCGATCTGCGTGCTACCGGCTTCAATTTTTTCTATTTTTTTATAGTGTATTGTGGAAAAATGGGGCGCTGAGAAATTCAGATTTTTCGAAACGCGTAATGAGCGTAACAACGACTACTTGCGACATTAATTAAAGCGCACGGAGGAAGTTCAATTTGCCAAGCCACCCCATAAACCGATGTCATATATCATTTCCCCCGAAACGCGTCCAACAACATAATTCCGTTCTTCTACAACCTCCGCGCGTCGTTCAATATTCTCTGTCCAGTGTCCAGCTAATTTCCAGCATTTGCATGCCGATACAAGGATGGTAGGAGGCCAGTGGCGGGCAGCAGTTTCAATTTCGCAAGGCCAATCCAATCATGTAAATCAGGGGTAGCATTATTAGTGGCGGCAATCGAACTCTCTCCTAGGCCAATAGGAGGTGGTTCACAGAGGTGGAGGCAGCTCCGTTCCGAAACGAAGGGAGCATCGGCCCGTCCAACTAATCCCGGGTTTACCTAATCGCTTACTCCCTTCCTCCTTCGTCTCCGCGCGATTCCGCTCGTTCGCAAAGCGGCTTACCCTTGCACCTCCGCCACCTAGCCGTTCGATCCTCGTTGGCTACATCGGAGAAATTTCGCGTCCGCGATCGAGCAACGTGCTTCGATTTCCCTCGATCGTCAATCTTCGTGGAGCTTCCGTTGTTCCTCGGTTCGGTGCCCGTCCGAACGTATTTTCGCCGAGTTTTGCGGCAGTCGTTGCGCATAAATCGCGATCTTCGTCGTCACGAGCTTGATTCATACCGTACCAGCGCAGTTGGCATCGCGCGTGCAATTCGCCAGGGCGATGGATCGCCGAGGCGTTGTATTTTCCGTAGAGTTGACGCGGCCTGTCGGTGATTGCACACCGGTCGAGGTGCTTTAAAGGAAGCGTTTTCGTGTACGAGAGAATCCGGATAAAATTAGACGTTACGATTATTCTCGTACGGGCCTAAAGCTGCTTTGAGAAATGACCATACGCGATGACGCGAGAAGGCTAAATAAATCGCAGCCTCTGGATATAGATTATTTAGCGGCGAAAATAGAGTAAACCTCGTCGGCGAGGTGGAAGTCGATTCGACGTGGACATACGCTCGCTTTCAAGTGCACCGCTCTGTGTCGAGCACTTTTACAACTATCGGATCTGCTGATATTCGATTAGATCGCGGCCGGGTTATCTGTCATCCACCAGACGCGTGGTCGATGAAAGTGCAAAGCGATTTCGTTGAAAACGCCAGGCATTGCTTGGACCAGATAGAAACGATCGAACAAAGAACAATCGAGGTTCCCTTCGATAACAACCGGCGTTCGTTTCGCGAGTCGCGCCCGTTTCCACGGACCGCGCGTCGAAGAAAACGAATTATCCTGGCAGGGGAAACGAACGAGGGAGCGCAGAGGGTGGCCCGAGGGAAATATAATCAGCACGCGGCCGATAATTCCTGACGGCGAAAGAGGTGGAGCGGCACGATCGAACGAAAACGTAAGCCGCGTAATCCCCTGTGAAATACCGCGCTGGATCCGAGAACTTTGCCGTACGCCCGAGGACATCGGGGACATCGATTATTCGCGGCAAACCACTCGCGTTAATCGTTTAAACTCCGCTCCAGGAGGATGTATCCGACGCTCGTTCCTCCACCAGGTACGCACCACGCGATCCGGCAAACCACTAGACACCGGGATACGCCGGGGATATCGATACTCGTCCTGGAAGAGAGTCCTGGGCTCGTTGCCAGGCTATCGGCTCTACTTCCGGTGCGAATCGATGGGGGATTAACAAGCAGCGCGTTGGACGGTCGATGGCTTTTGATGCTGCAGATCTATACGATTGCAAGTACCAAAGTACATTTTATATACGTAATTAAATTATGACGAAGATCTATTTGGTATAAGATTGCTCATTCTTATCCTTCGTATGCAATAGTATTTAATATTCGAGTAATCATCTGTTCAACTGGCGGGCACCAATTAGCAATGTCTTACCGTGAGACTTGCTTTTCTAGTTACCTTCTGCAGACTTAATATTCCTGGATCGTAGCAACGGGAAAAGCGCAGGTTGTACAGGCTTAGAAGCAGGATGTGCTTGGTACCGCAAGTAGGTCAAGCAGTATCCAGGACAGCCAGTATCTTCCTGCGACAAACAGTACCGATCCACGACTTCCGGTCTCCCACGGTTGCACGTGTAAGACGCACCGCGACACGCATATTCGCTCTCTAGCCGGCCACTTGGCGAAATGATCGCCGGTCGATGGTCGCCGAAGCGAGTCAATGATTCCGAGTTAATGGACAGGCCTGATGGCAATGTCTTGTCGCGTCGCGGCTCAACGAAGCCACCTGCGACGCGTGCGTCGGGTCGCGTCGCGAACTCCGATTTCTACCTGCCATTGTGCTTCCCATTAGGGATATCCCTAATTGCGTAACGGAAGCTTGTGTTTCTTTTTCTACGCAGCTAACACGTTTTATGAGCGTGGTAGAATCGCTGGAACATCGAGCACTCTGGACACCTAGAATTTAAGTGGTTTGGCACTTCGCAGATTCGAGTGTTGGATGGTTGAAGCTTTAAAAGGTTGACCGTGCATTCGAATACGTGTAGCCAAAACATCGGAGTACTCGAAGATGTTATTTGCACAATAATTGCGCTTGGTGTCGAATGGAGCTGCGTTGTTCTAACGCTGTTTATCATGGCGGTAATAATGATAGGCGCGGTATTGCGCGATATCTCGACCGGTGATCGACGAAGGAATTAAAGAGTACAGACCAGCCGGGATAAAAATCTCGTGGCGCAGTCACAGCTCGTTTGAGCGGATGCCTCAAGTGATTTCAGTTACACCTCGTTTGCACGGCCCGCTGTTGTACGGCTCTTATTATTTCCCCGATCTAGGAAGCAGTGTTTCAATCGCGTCGGCGGATTGAAATTGCAGGCTCGATGGCGCCGGATAACATTGTGATCGCGATGCAAAAGAGAATGCTGCTATCGGTTCGAAGTGGCCAGCAGGGGTTGTTGAACAATCGAGTGTGCCATTTGCAGCAATCAGTGCGTATCGTTCCTTTGGTCGTCCGAGGTGAATGATTCACCGGCAGCTGTTGCAACAAATATTGCGACAAATCGAGATCGGTCGGCAGATATTGATCTAATAAATAGTAATTTTGTTATTAATTATCGCCTACCATTAGGTACGGGTCTCGATATCATTAGGTATTGCGCATTAGCATAAGTACAAGACGTCACCCCGAGTCAGATAAGCAACGTTAACACCAAAGCCAGACTAAACGACGTTAAGTATCACCTTAGTTCCCCACGATATCTAGACACGAGCGGCAGCGTCGAAACGTCGAGATTTCACAGATATATCGACTGTTGAGGGCGAATTCCTTTTTCCTTTCTCCATCTGCCCGATAGATCTACATACTGTAGGTACGAATTGTGCCCGAGGTCGTGTTTACTTGGCGTGCAGCTGGAATTACGAGTGAAAAGAACGGAATAACAAGAAGGGGCCGAATAAATCATAAAGCACGGCCCTTCCGCGCTATGCTAATGACACCTCCTGCATCCTGTGTATCCTTGGCGCGGCCCGCGAAGGTTCCTGGTGGCACGTCACGTGGCGTTTGTTCTTCTTTTTACGGGACTCTCGGCAACACACCTCCTTGACGCGATTGCAGGAAATAAAACACTCTTCCCCGGACGTTTGCCCCGCGTTCGCCGGGCGAACAAGAGCCGCGAGAGGTCCGCGACGCGAACAACCGTGCTCGGCCGTGTAACGAGCAATGCGGCGCGATAAAGAAGTATCTCCCCCTGGACGATTTTCTTGAATCTCGTCGAATGTAAGAGTGCAATTAATCACGCCGCAATTCTTGATCGCCTGATCGCGTCGTGGTTGAGTATTAAACGCGCAGATCGATATTGGAATGTTCCAAGTTCGGTGATACACTTACATTCAAAACGTTCGTGAACACTTTTGCATATCGTCTCGGCCCATCGCCTGGCGCAAGCACGATCAGCTGTTCCATACGGCCATTCACAAGACAGCGGTATGCACAGAGTTCCGGCGTAGAATAGGGAATCCATGACTAATAGATCCGATCGGGGCCCTAGCCCTGGCGATACGCGTCGGGCATAGACGCACCGGGCCTGATCAACAGGCGTGGACACGCGCCATCGAGCACGCGCCGATAGATCTGACATCTCGACGCCCGACGCTGTACACGTGACCGGAGGCTCGTTACCTCTCCTCTCCTCTCTTTTCTTTCCTCTTTCTCGGCCGACAGGCTCGTACGTCCCTCCACCTTCTCGTCGGAAGACACGCGCCCGACGCGACGTCTCCCTCGATTTCCTGGAATCGACTTTCGAGAGATCGAATCGCCGCGCGCCGCGCCGGGTAGGATCGGGACGACCCACCGCGAACGGCCACGAGTTCGAGGAGAAGGATCGGTCGGCGAACCGGCTTCCTGCCCCCGCTCGAATCTCGATGTCGAGATGAACGCCGTAGTTAAGAGGCTCTCCGTGTCCTCGGCGGAATCTGTTTACCCTGGCCGATTCCGTGGAAACAAAGACATCTGCGAGCCGATTATTCGCGGACAAAGGCTGTTAGAGGGGCGCTCGATCCCTCGGTTACGATACTCTTCGTCAATTTGTATCTTGATCGGTCGCGATCATCTCTATGCACCGTGTATCGCGATACGTGGTCGTAGCTTGTGCGGAGATCGTGGAACAGGGAGACCGTGAAAGAGCTTCGTAGAAATCGGTGTCCTACCTAGTCGATGCTGTTTTTAGATATGCGAGCGTTTCTTTCTATTGTCTGCCCCTTTCGGGGGTTCAATTTATGTGTCTCAGTTCCACTCACGGGACTCGCAGAGATCTTTATGAATTTGAACGGAACGTTGATTTAATCGGCGGGCCACGAATTGACGAAGCCGTTCGAGGTTCGCGGTTGCGATGCGCGGCGAGGAAAATATTTGGGCCGGGAATCGGGCGCGGATTTTAAGGGGAATCGCATACCGGACGGCGTTAGGGTCCCACGGGAGCCAAAAGGGAGGAAAGGGCCACGGCGAGGAGACGGCCACTAAATATTGTGTTCGCGCAGAGAATACAGCTCTCGGGACACGTGTAAGCAGGACCGCGGGATTCCGTATGAGCAGATCGGCCCGCCGATTATACGCTAATTCAACGCAAATTCCTTCCCGGAGATATCTGTATCGCTCGCATACATCAGAGCCCGCGGTAGCTGGCTGCCGTTGTTGCTGCTCTCGCTGCTGCTGCTGCTGCTTCTGCTTCTGCCTGTGCACAGTCCTCTCTGTGCCGCTCGCCGTGCCTCCGAGCGTCCCGGTCTCCGGTTAGCTTAATCAGTACCCACGAGGAGACAACTATATACCCACGGCTACATAGTTTCGCGCGCATGTGGCGAGCACACATCGACCGGGAGACCCACGAAAACCGGCGACTCTTTCTTGCCATTACCGGTGCAACCGGTCAGTCCGCGGATCCGCTTCGATGTACTAATTAATCCAGCGGGAGATTCGATCGCGATATCAGGGATGGCGAGGATGTCGAAAGCTATTCGTCCGATCTGCGTCCGTTCGAGATGCGCGCCGAAGAAGGCTGAGAAAGGAGGCTTTTTTGCGATACGCCAGGGAATTCTCGGTTCATTAAAATCAATGGACTGTCTAGCGATCTTGATATACCTGCACCGTATTTCCGCATCCTGCTGACTATTCCAACTGTGACGTTCCCAACGCCGAAGCAAGTGATCTTAAAAACGCTCGGGCGCAACCGGGTCAACCTATAAAACGTCCCCCGCAATTAACAACCCATCGATCTCGCTATTAATCCAGCAAACAAAGCGACGTAAGGCTAGATCGTGGCACGGGCTGGTGGTGGATCGCGGAACAAAGGGGAGCACAAATCACTGCTTGGGGGCCCCCGGAGGGTCAGCATCGACGTAAACGTTCTCACGCATGACGAAGCCCGGTCGGCTCACGGTATTCTCAAGGCTGCGGGCAACCGGGAAAGACCGCGAAGACGGAGGCTACCGTGTATATACCCACGGTAGCCACGAAGGTCCAGGGCACAGGACCGAAGATATATCACGCTGTCGGCCGACATACCATTCTTTCGCGGCTTCAGCCGACACAGTGTGTGCGCGCAGCGTTCACAAATTAAGGAGCGCCAAAGGTCCACGAGACGGCGTAGGTATGGCGCTATCGCGCTTCATAAAACTTCGTTAGCAGGCTGCAAGTAGACGGCCGCCGCGGCATATACGCGCGCGTAGAGGAGCGTACTGATGGCCCCTCGCGCGCCGCGGCTACCGTAAAAATTCATTTTGTTCCCTGCTCCGTGTAATTTCCCCCGGATTCTTGCATCTTTCACGCCGGACCGTATTAGGTGGAACCGTGTTCGCCGCTGGAACCCGCGTTCTCGCTCCTCCGACGCTGATCACGAGCGCTCGTCTGTCGCTCCGCTGATTCTAATCTTGATTAGCACTCGCGCGCTCCTTTATCCACCGGGTGAACGAGATTCATCTGCTGTCTTCCTCGAATCTGTACCGCTGCGAGGATGTTCGGCGCGGTTCGCTGGATGGCTTGGGGGGTGGGATTTGTTATTTGGTAGGACGTGGTCGACGATCTCTTTGTTGGTGTAAAAGGTGGATAGAAATGGAAGCATTTGGGCAGGTAGATTTTCTTGCGAGGCTTGAGATACAATCATGATCACCTGTCTGAAGAAATGAACGTGCAAGTTCAGGATCCCCGATTATCACCTTTAGCTTCCACGTAGCTAAACAATCCGAAATTAAACAAACTGACAAGATTTCTGGTAAACTCAGTGTGTATCGGTAATAACCAAGCCCGGCGATCTCGGTTTCCATCAGAGAGTCCTTAGTCGAGTGGTTTCTGGCTGTGCAACGGTATTGGCGCCACGTGCCTCTAATATCAAGCAGGAGGTCGTATATCCTCGCCGGTGCGTCGCTCGTTAATTTGCCGTGGAGTCAGCGCATATAGGGCTAGTGGGCGCACAAGGTGCACCCCACACGTGGCCACACAGCGACTATGGCGAGCACACGTACACACAGTGTAGGGTGGCGGTGAACCGTGGCAGCGCAACGGTGGCCACGTAAAGCTACACGGCACACAGGGAAGCGGATAAATAGGCATACACGAAAGAGCGCGCGCGTGGTTCTCGTCATTAGGTACGTAGCCTCGTTAGGATGAGTTTTTCCGCCGCTAATGAGGTGGCCTGCAAGTTGTCTCTGCACGGTGTAGACGGTCCGCCACCGGTACTGCCTCTCCCTCTCTCTCTCTCTCTCTCTCTGCGAGAATCAGGTGGATGTCCGGCTTTCTATGACGTCCACGCGCGAATCTGGAGACCTGGACACTATTTTTAATCTACCCCCGGGACGTGGACTTGGCGGAATTAAAATACATGGGGCATGGCGACCGCTTGCTTATATCCCCGACGCGAGTCGTATATTTCTCTCTTAGCGGACTGGCCGCCCTACGCTGGACGGCGCGGAATAATCCGCATTCTTTCCGCCTGTTACGCGAGCAGAAGTCTTGTTTCCTTCCAGTTCACCCTTTTTTTCAGCAGACTTTAATACGTGTTAGACAAATTTTCGTTCCGGCTGGTAGAGTATCATTTAAGAGTTCGCATTTATACTTGCAGAAGGAATATAGGTATATAATGGTTTACGCGAAAGATTTGCCTTGATAGTTTATTGATAATGTCTTATAATAATTCAATGATATGTTTACTTCAAAATCATTCAGAGCAGTGTTTATATTTGCAAGAGCTACTACAGCCACACTATTGCCGAACGACCGCTCCATAGGAGATTGTGCCGTTCAACGACAGCCCGAAACGTGCTGGGCGCATCGACAGTACCACGTGCCCGTCGTCCGACACGAGCACATTTTCACTGGCGCGCCGCTAAATGACTCGCGCGTGTCCACTCTGCTTCGCAAAACTAGCCATTAAATTTTCCAGCCGTCATGGCTAGCTTGCAAAGAATAATATTCGCATATGCCCGAAATAATCCACCGTCGGAATAACCCGTTATATGGAAATAGCCGGGCATTTGAACGACTCGATGTCAAAGCAAGCCAGCCTGGATATAACTCAACGCTGGAGCCCGCGTAAACGCGCGCACTGTTCTGGATTTAAAAACGCGCCCCTTTACATTTCACCCGGGAGTTGCTTTTCGCTTTGCCGCGTCTCGTGCAGGTCGCACCGTACGCGGACAATTGAAACGAAATTTTACCAAATATCCGCTCGTCTTTCCGCTTTAATAATCGTTCCTTGACCTGCGAGTCTGCTTGAAGCTCAATCGACCAGTGTCTTTCGAACCTTCGCCTCAAGGGTGATCTAAAGGGCGAAGGCTGAAGGTACAACGTCGACCTGCACTGGACCCAAGAACCAAACGATTCACGCCAATTCAGATTCGTCTTTGACATGAACGAGTAGGAATTCGAATTTTCCTCCTGTTTCCCAGACGCGAGTTTCGTCGCAGCTTTCTTCCCTCCCTTGGAACCTCTCGCGGTGATCGACTGCTCTCAAAGCACTCCACCTCCTTCTCCTCTCGAGTGCTGTCCGACGTCGCCATTCATCCAGCTCGTTCCGGTGGACGTGGCCGGGTGCCGTTGCTTAATTCGCGAATATTTCATCGGGCCCCGCAGGCTGAAAATACGCTACAGCTGCTCGCGTCGTGTCTACAAGCGGGCCACCGTCGCGATTTTTCCGAAATATTCGCGACGGCTGTAAATTTCCGTCGTTGCGTATTTTTACGTCCGTCGCGGGTCGCGTTTCACCTCCTCCGCTCCTTGCCATCCCTCTAGCCCGCTTCTTTCACGCTTCTTTGTACCTGGCTGTGATCCGCGGCGGCGATGCTTCTATTTTGGAGTATGGACAGATTTGAACGATTTATTATGGCATGTTGTTGATATTGTTGGGACTGGCTGTGTTTGCAGACGGCGTTGCACTGGGCTGCCAAGCACGGGGATGAGAACATTGTGAAGCTGATCGCGGGAACTTACAAGGATTACATCAAGAGTGTTAATGAAACTACGGTAAGTGTTTCGAGGTGTAGCTTGCTTATTTTTTTCATCGTTCAGCAATAGTGGCAGTAATCGAATTCGTAAGAGAAGTTTAAAGGTGGACAAGCAAAGGTTATTTCAATATCACCTTTTCCTGTTTGTCTATACTTTACTTACAATTTCGTAGATGAATATAATTATTCTTCGAACGACTTAAATTTTTTACTATTTAATACAGAGGTTAAATGAATTGTTTATTCGTTTGTGAGAAAATCTAAAATCTCGTATCTTCGTGAAACTGTGAAATACAAAACACCTCTGGCGCCCGTTTTACGATTTTATACCGTCAGGTGCTTAGCCCGGGTCGTAAACGCACCGCGATGGTATTCCCTTTTCCAAGGGACATTATGCAAAGAAGTACGTATAGAGAGTGCGTATGGATTTTTTAGTACCTTATGATACCACCGCGAATAAGTTTACGACCCACATGATATAGCAGCATACTGACGCGTCTGCACATGCAGATTTATATGAGCAAGAAACCGTTCTAAAATCTATCACAGTTGTATCTCCAATAAAGCTAACTTCAATCTTCTACCTTCTGTTTCCGGTTGTCTCGTGATCCCGCCGTCCACAGAACGGGGTAAGTCTTATCCATCAACAATTAATGAATTCCCGTTAAAAAGATGAAAAAAAAATATTTCAACCCAAGTAACGACGATCGTGTTACAATCGGGCTACGAGAAAACGATCCAATCACAAATCACACCCACATTCTTCACCCACCTGTCATCGGTGTCACGAACACCGATCGAAAGAAATAACGTCATCGAGATAAACATCGTAAGAAATAACGCGAAAGATCGATAAAGAAGAAAGTGAGGCAGGTTCTGGCCGAGAATAAATCGCTGACCGAGTATCGCGACGGTATCTACCGTAATCTCTAAGTGGCCGGCGTGTGAAAGGAGCGCAGGACGCGCATTTAAGCGGGCTGCGATCGTCGTGTGTCCCTCTGCGCCGATGGAAAGGTAGAGAAAGAGGGGAAACGGTGCACAGATTGTCCCCGTGGCAGGTAAGAAGAAAAGAGACGGAAAGGTAGGCGCAGCGCACAGAGAGAAGGCTGCAGATAGGATCGGATGTGTGTGGTCCGCCGCTTTGCTCTTTATAAGACTTATATAAGCTGGAGTGCCCTTCGCGGGGGAAAGAAGGAGGGCAGAAAAGAGACGAGCCGATCTGGAGAAAGGTAGAGAAGAGAAGCGTATGCTCGTTAGCCGCTCGCGACAAACGTCGTTGAACTACCGCACGCGCTGGACATAGATGAACGAATGTAGAATAACGTAAAACGTTTATTAAAGCTACGGAACATTCTCATGGAATTCAGGAGTGCCAAAGAGTTTTCACATTTATGGCGAGGATAGGATTACGTACACTGTACCAGGTATTACCTATTACCTCCGCCCCCGCAAGGAGATTCGATTAAGCCGATTAGCGGCCCAATGGCTGCAGATCGAATCTAATCGCGATCATATTTATGCGATGATGAATCTTCTTAAGTCCCGGTGCACGTATCGTGCATCCGCCTGTGTGTATTATCTGGTACTTCCCATTTATTATCCCGTCATCGACTTACAATCTATTTCTTGTTCGAAAATCTCGAGGAATTCTGTTCCAAATAATGTGAAACACTGCTACTCGTTTTTTTTCTTTCCTTTTTTCTTTTTTTACCAAGACTCGCCTTCGGAGGTAGCCTCGATTCTTTTAAAACGTCCCCCCGTGTCCACCGAAGTTCGCCTGACGCTCTGTTTTCAGGGATTAGTGCTCGATTTAATAAATACGCGTGTATCCGTGTAGGTACCAACAACGTGGCCCGGACTAATCCACTCCGGAATGGATCCGTCCTCCACCCAGCTCTTTTTTTCCTTCCAGCAGCGGCTTTAGCGGCAGACGGTGAATCGTGTGGCACAGCGTAATCTGTCACAGCCACCACTCTCGCCGTAGTTTTCTGCGGCTTATCCCGGCGACTGCCTCGTCCGCTTAATGCCCTGGCAAATGAAAAAGAGGGAAAAACGTGGGGAACCTGCGACGAATCTCTGCTCGCTCTTTTCTAAGTCGCGCATCCTTCTCGTCGCGAGTTTACATCGTGTAATATCCGACTCGTTCCCCAATATAACCGTCTTTGATCGAAGTGATACCTCCTTCTCTTGTTGTCAATGATGAGAAAAGTGTTTTTTCCACGTGTATTTCAAATATGAATTTCTCTTTTATTTTGTAAGGTTTGTCCCATTGGTTCGTATTCTTCTTACGAGACTAATTAAATTTTAATTGTCGCGAGTAGCCAACGTATCGCGCCGTCCAACTTTTCACCCCTTCGAGCCTGCTGTTCCTTTTGTAAGCATCGACTCGTTTGCCCATCGATAGACACATCAGACGAAATTCGTCGCGACGTTTCTTTTCGCGGATGTCCAATGTTAGACGTCGACGAGTATGTGGCCCACGGTGGATCGCGGTCACGAGCGTAATCTGTCACTGGTACCGCTTCCAGCGCAGTTTTCTACGGCTTATCGCGGCATCGGCTCGCATTTAATCCCCGCAAAAAACGATGCCCGTTCCCCATGGGGACCGTAAGCCGCCCGTGTGGCGCCTGCATCCTTGCCGGGCGTACGACAGCCAACGACAATGGCGATCCCACTGGTAGACCCCCGAGACACCGGCGGAATCTGTCGCGCACACCGGGTGACCCATTACGAAAGCATCTTAAAGGTACGCGAGCAAGCAGATTTCAACTAGGAAAATGTTTTGTACGAATAGTAAAGTTGTAGTAGAGTACAGTATAGGATGCTGTACAATTCACCCTTCTTTCTTCTCAACAAATATTTAATTTATGTATTGCTGGGAGTATGCAATATGACGGTAACCCGCACCATCCAAAAAGTGTTGAGTCGCGTATATTAAGTTAACCCTGTTAACCTATTTGTAAGTATATCACAGCACTGTTCACCCGAGTTGTCTATAATTAAACCCCGACTCGCGAACTAGAAGATCGGTCTACCTGCCAGCGCGGGAGAAAAAAGAAGATCCACGGCTCCACGTTATAGGAACCAATATCGGAGGGTGTCGAAATACAAAATGTCGGAGCCTCGGTCGTCCGGGGCGGGCCGTTATGATTTAGCTGCTCGTAAAGGCGGCTCGATGTAGGAAAATATTAAAATTGAAAATCCTCAACGGTGATATACGCGTGCCTGATATTGGTGGCCGGCAGCTGTCCCGTTCCCAAAGGCCCATCCCGCGGGAGGGATGGGAGACCTTTTGGTGCCAAGTGAAACACGAGGGCGCACGGTTCGGGAACGCGAAGAAATCCTGGAAAGAATTCTTCGGGACAGAAGAGGGTTCGGGATAAGGAAAGGGGTGGAAGGGGGGTCGCGCTGACGACGCGATATTGTCTCGAGGCTCGGTGACTCCGCGTGTCGGGACAATGCTACTTTAAAATATTGTGAAAGTACAAAGAGGAGAAGGAAGGGTGAACCGCGTATACGCGAACGGTATACGCGGGCGAAGGGAATAGAAAAGGGTGAGAGAGTGGGCATGCGTGAAGGCAGCAGAGGGTGTCGCGCCACTTGTCGCGAGGACACACGTGTCGCCCGCTATTGGAGTCGGGAAAAGGGTGACACCGAGTCACCCCATACGTGCCATTTCCTATTCCTGTCTCTGCTCCTGTGTGGCCCCTACGTACGCCGTTCGCTTTCGCCCACCTATACGCGGGGACTTTAAAGTGAAATAAATTAGAGTCGATGCTCTCGTTGAATAACTCCCTTCCACCCTTGTCTTCCCTCGTCTCGACGGATTTCAACCCCTTTGACCGTGGGGTGCAGCCTGCCTCGATAACGCCGTTCGACTACGATCGCGGTTTCGACGCATTTGTCACTACGTTTATTGCGGAATGCGATATTGAGAGGGAGATATATATAGAGAGAGCTGTTTATGGTGGCGCGTTTGGCTGCCGATTCAATTTTTTAGCCATCCTGCTTCCCGTCGTTGCAACTGGTGTTCGATTTATCGGAACGATGGAAGGGGACACTCGCAGTCCATTTTAACTGCCTATTCTCTGTACAAGTATAGGGTTCTGGAACTGATTCACGATGCTTGTCGTTTCGCAGTAAGTAACGATTTTAAGTGTTACTTTAAGTTATGGACTTTTTCTATTCTCGACCCGCTCGAAGGGGTTCGGTAACTCGGGTTCCAATCTCCGACGTAGCTCGTATAGATTGTCCTCCTTTTCGCATCCACCGGATAATGACCGCTGCACGCACACAATTACGCGCAATTTGTCGCACTTATCGAGGCGAACATCGTGAACAGCCGGTACGTGTTCGCCGCTCGCTTTCTTGAGTACCGGTTCACCGAGCCACCGTCGCGAGTTTGCACTTTGCATACGATATTTCAAGGTCGCACAATTTTTATATCCCCCCTTCGGCTGCTATAATGGATCATTCTTTGGGCTGCGAGAAGTTCATCGAACTTGCGCCTTCCTTGACTGACACCGTTCGCCTTAACTGAATAACAAAATTACCATATTTTCGAGTTCCGAAATTCCTTCTTTCGCGTCGTTACTATAGCGAAACGCCAAACGTTTCAATGTCATCGCACAAGCGCCATTATTGGATCATTTTCCACGGACCTCCCGTATCTTCTCCGCCGTACACGCCGCCCATTTTCCTCGCAGGCACGTACTTTCCATGCGTGGCCGAGGCCACGCGGTCCGCCTGCTAAATTATTCAAAAGATCCAAATCTTAAGGGCTGCCTCCTGAATTATTAATTTATAGGCGTTATTGGGTGCGTGTGCGGCTATCTCGATACACGGCACGCATTAATCAAACGGTCTTGGGTGATCGAAGAGCCGCATCGAGCTCTGATCTCGCTCTCGTCCTGTTAATATCTTCCTAAAGGCGAAGAGGACGGCATCGGTGGCAGCTGTTACCTGGCCAACGGAGGAAAAGCTGTCCCACTCTCACCTGCCGCCCTCCGCGCGATACTAATTGCCAGATAACGTCCCTTCGAATGTTTGCTCCTTACGCGACACGATTTCACGTACCCTCGATTCCACGCTACGCGCCATTTCGCGGACACGCGAAATTCCCTCTGTTTGTCCCTGTTTATTTCTGCACGCTTATTACACGATACGACAGTAGGGAGGAAAGACGTTTGTTTCGTATCGTTCGCATCGTAATTGCACGTCGCCCGTGTATCGGTGTACGGTGATGCTTGGCAAAGCGGGGACAAGGAAGAACGTGTTATTACAGCACGACGAGGGATTACATTGTCACCGATCGAATAGTGTACAATCCTTGCGAGCGATGCGTTACTCGCTTTTGTTCGAGGCACTTTTTGCTTGTTTCTTATTAATGAGATGTATCATAGGTGTGGCGGATATGGGGCTAATCGGTTCGGTTTACGGTTATATTGCTGGGATCTGGGGTGTTAGCGCAAACTATAAATGCGATACGAGTCTCGTTATGTATACAGAGATATCTACAGCAATTTCACGGTATGCATTCTTGTTACTTTTACGAGTTTCAGGATTCAACGTATCAAGTCTTGCTGACACTTAAACTTCGTGTATTACCGCCTACTATCAATTCCAGTAGCAACCTAAAAATTCAGTGCAATTAGCAATTTACAAGAATATCGCCAATAAGACTCATATTTACATACCAAAGATTCTCTGCTTTTCTAAATATCATATGAAAAGATTCAGCTTATTCACTCGGCAATAGCCACTCCAAATTATACATAATCGCGATACAATTTGCCAGCTAAATCTCAAGGGACAATCCGTTGACAAATTAATTTCTACGCACGATTTCCACGCGGTTCAAGGGACGGCGATACTGGAAGGTGAATACCAGCGGGTCTTTTGAAACCGCAAAGAGACAAGATCCACGCGCAACAGCCGGATGAAAGTCGGAAAGTTCATGCGTGCGCTGTTCTATCATTCGCACGCAAGGTTCGTTTTCGCGGCATCGCGTTTCAATCTCCTGGTTCGTGCACGCACGCGGCACGGTCGCAGATAATATTGTTGCGTCGCGGAAATGCGAATTCGCACGCTCCGAGTGATATTCATAATACGTCCCCATTAATTCCTCATTGTCTCCGCGTTCTTTCCCTTCGCCTCGGTTTTCCATCATTTTTCCAAACCGTTTTCCCTGGGGGGAAGAAATGGCCGCGGGACGATAACGCGTCAACGTGGACATGGTTTTCTCGTAGCTCTAGCACGCTCGTTGCGTGCACTCGAGGTGTGTGTATTTTTTTTTCCATTCGGACAAACTCGATCCTCGTTACGTGACTGCGCTTAGCGTGGAAAAGTTGCTCGTTGCGCGCAAGTGATTCATAATTCGATCTTCTACAGGGGTATACACCGCTGCACATCGCGATGCAGTTCGACCATGAGAATATCTTTAATTTGCTGGTCCAGGTGTATGGTGAGTTCGCAGCTTCGTTCGATATTATTTCACATTTGAGTAAAATAGTGGCGTTGCATGCGGAACCTTAGATTTGTTTCTCGTGCTTCTAAAATGTGTCTCAGTTCCGTTTTTTTTTTACCGTGGACATTTTTCTCCGCAAAATTTACAGGTGCGAATCAAGAGATACGCGACCACAGCGGAAAGAAGGCCAGACAATACTTGGTCTCTCAGGAGGCCGCGGTTAGTCAGGACACCTTCCGCAGTAAGTACCACGCATGTTGCAAGAAAGCAAAAGCAAAGAAAAAGAAAAAGAAAGGAGCAGGAATTACATTTTATTAGCCGCGTAAAGTGCAATAATCGACTCGTAAATGTAAACACTATCGGGGCGCACGATCGAGCGATGTTATCGGCGAGCACCGTAAATGAGACGCGCCAAAGTTTCATAATGTTTGCGAAAGGGAGTCTCGTAGCGTTTACGCAAATCGCCAAGCAAATTACGCCCTGTCGGTGTAGTACCTTTTTTTCATTTATTTTCCCGTTGAAACTCGAGAGAATCCCCGTCGGTCTGTCACATTTTTACCGTCGCGGTTATCTGGATACAATCATCATAATTAATTTCGAATAAATTAATTTCGAGATAATCAACAGCCTGAGAAAATTCGTCGGTCGAGTTGGGACGCGGCGTTTCAATGCTACGACCAGATACATATAACCATTTGCCGGCCGAACGTTTGCAATTAAAGTTACGCAATATTGCGAAACGAACGCTTAGTGGCCGGGGGGAAAGTGTTCCCGCGCGTATTGTTCCTTTTACGACGACGATTACACTTCGTTATCCGCCGTTCGAATCGTATTTTAAATAGCGCCACGTCCTGCCGACTTGATCAAATGTTTTCTGGTTATATGTATGAATCATTCAAAGCGTGTACGTACGACACGGCTAAAAGTATGAAGCATATGACACGTTTTGCGGTAATTCAACAGGCTCTGCGCAATATGTAACTCGCTGGTACATACTAGACTTTTCATTCCGGCTCTTCCATATTTATTCTATACTGCACTCTCTTTATTTATTCTAAATTATCAACTGTAATGCTAAACTAAAGTTAACTATTTCAGTGTGCATTAGACAATCTACCGTGGTCATTTGTGCCGGTAGCCACATATTTTCCAATACGAAATACAATATAAAAATGTTGAGATCTATACTTTTGGCCGGCAGAACTATTAACATCAGCCACTACAGAAACAATTCACGGTCCACTCAATCATTTCAAAATTAATTCAATCTTTCATCCATGCATTTAGACAAGGAAAGAATTGTCATTCTAACGAACATCCTTTAATTAGTGCACACATGTAAATTTCGTTTTCCAACTAAATGAAACGTCCCAGCTGTAAAATCGATTGATTATATCGTGTAACAAACTCGGAACAGTAATGTTGAAATGCTCAATCGTCGCGATAGAGCAATTACAGGTTACCGCGCCAGGTACACCACAGTTTGCATCGCTTTCATACGCTTGGTTCTGGTTCGGCCTCGGTCTTCTCGCCTTCTATTTTCACTATCAGCTTTCTTTTGATCGCGCGCATGTCCGTCCTAAGGAACTCGCCTTGTCGTGTCTCGGTGCCGTTTGCTTCCTAGTTTCCATAGTTTTCCAGGGGAGCATGATGTCGCGACTAATCTACACGAGGCATAAACTTGTCTGCGAACATCGACAACACACCTTGTCGTTCCTTTCTCTCTTCGATATACAACTAAATTGCCAACTATTCTTGGACAACTTGTCAATCCTTGTGTACATCGATCCTGACACGCGGAGATATAATTAACCATGCTCGGGATTCTCCTCTAACAAATTCGCATCGCAGATTCGATTTTTGCAAAACTAGAATCGTCGAGGTCGAGACGTTCGTTACGCTGACATGAAATGATCGAATGCTGAAAGAAGATTATAGCGTAGTAGAAACATTACATCTTACATCCCCCAAGAAAAAATGTCATCTAACTCCTTCTTTCCATCTCATTCAGCGCCATCCACACCTTCGTTCTAATCACTAATATCCCATTCTGCGCCCATCGTTTCACTTGACTCCCTTGTCAATCAGCACGAGTTCGGGGCATGCATCTCCAGCTTACTTTTAAACGCGATTGTTTACCTCAGTGCGAGATGGAGTAAGGTATACAGGTATCCCGCGTGGCGACCACGCGATCGAATAGACAGCAGGAAATGGTTACGGGCTCTATACTCCTCTGTCCTCTGTTCTCGGGTGAGTATGTATCGGGGCTCTGGAAGTATTCTTCTGTTGTAGGGATTACTGCTGCCGCTACGCTCAGGCAAGTTCAGAAGCACACCTCTGCTAAAGTAGTAAAGCGCTTGTGTCGCAAGATTAAAGTAGCCGCACCTTAGAGTAACGTATGACTGTCACTTTTGTCGACGCTGACGTGAGTATTGCGTGGAGAATCCGCGGGTCCACTTCGCGTTACTTTTTCACGCCATCGAGATCTATCGGCGGTGTACAAGGACAACTTGATCTGTATAATCTATCCTCTGGTCCTATTGATTTTCTTGTTTGTTTTGTTCTTTCTCTCATCTTCTCGTTTTAATCGGTATCAGGTGAATAGTGGGCCCGTTTATTCCCGATGTTCCAAAGGAGTTGTGTACGTCCAAGTTCTCGTGACTTTTCGCTTCAGTCTATAACGAATCGCAAGCACTGTCGGTACTCTTGTTCTTACACGTGTGCTTAACTGGTATCTGTAATCGCGTGCACTCGCGTGGAGTGACTATTGTAACCGCGCGGCATATTGTTTTATTGTTCCACAGTGTCGTTGTTGTTTAACGTTGCGCTTAACTGTCGATGCGTAATATTCTCGATGTGTGATACTCTTGATGCGCGACGAAACGCGCGTGCTCGAGAAAGTTTGAATAAAAAGATGTGCGAGTAATACTCCTCGCTCTATGTTCTCTTTAAGCAAGTCTTTTTTCTTCTTTCAACGAAACGTCTAAACGATCAATCGAAGTGGCAGTAGTACCTGAAAACACACCCAGCACCGTAGAGTTTGTGTGACTTAACCCTTTGGCCGGCGACGCGAAACATCCCCGACGATTTCCCACGAAGCAATCTCGATCACTCAGGAGTGAAAAACATGAAGCAGATCTCTTATTAAGGACGGTTTCCCATCGCCGACCAACGACGATCGCAGTGTACTCTCTTTGTTGTCACTGTTACACGCGTGATAATAAAGCATGCACCTATTACACGCGAGCATGAGATGTTTCACCGGTTGTCTCAGATTTGTTTTTCACGCGAGTTGCACCGTCGACGATTGAAAACGAGCAATTTTGTGTTCGATTAACACCAATCCTTGGTACACGGTCCATTACGCGTTGATCCATTTAGGAATTAACACACCCCTTTATCGTCCGTCCGACGAAGCACACGACTCTGCACTTCCGGGATGGATCGACGTTAACCGGAAAACGCTCGACTTTGCAATTACGTACGCGGACGTCGTGCGTGTTCGTGCACAAGCTCAGGATACAGGAGCTACTCTTTAACCAGATTAACTCTATCGGCTGATTTCTTAGGCCTGTAGGACGGCTCTTTGAGTGCGACGGGATTAACCGTTTTACGAACAACCGGGAGAATCGGTATCTGATGCATGTTTGAATGGAAGGAGTTCGTTCTTGATCAGTGCTGAGTACTGTTACAGAAACTCTTTAATTAATCCTTTCGCTAAGAAGCAAACAGGCTGAACAAATTCTTTTCCTACGGGTTAGGGTAATTTTTATTGTGCTTTACATGGATTGCACACTAATTGTGCAGGTAATTAAGTGGTAATTGGTTATACGTGTACATCTTAACTATGCAAATTTCTGCGTCAAGAGGATTTCCATTCTCGAAGGCGTCGTAGCGGAAGGATGAAAATTAAATGTGCAGAAACAAGAAAATATCTATACCAATGTTTTTCTAAGAGTAATTAAAGTTTCAATCGTTTGTTTGAATAAATTGTTAGACACTGTTCTTTCGAGCACTGAATGTATAGAACTCTTCCATTCGTCGGCAACTAACAACGACAGCTCACAAATACGTCAGAACTTGTCGTTCTGACCACGTTTTCCGTTCTGTTTTTCTTAACCACGAAGACTAATTCCGTTTAATCTGGCCACTCCGTGATTCCTAACAATTACTGATCCTCGATATTCCTCTGTGCCGACGTCCGCGCGGTACGGCATCAACGAGACAGTCTCAAATGATTTTCTATTTTATTTCAGAAATAAAAGCAAGGAAAAAGCATGCAGGTAAGAAATAATCGGCATGGAACATTGAGTAATTAAACGGATCTAGATTAGTGCATGCGTCAGCTGTTTTCTGTGCAGTAGTTCAACATTGTTCGGTAGATTGGTATTAGTTCCTCTGAACCTGGTGAACCTTGGTGAACTATTACCTATATCTAGTCACGATTATTCTATACATTTCTTCGATCTGAAAGCGAGATCGAAATTCGAAACCATTCATTCATTCTAAGACGAAGACGGAGAAACTTTGTAGAAAATAATCTTACATAGGTACGATTATAGAATTCGATTATTGATTATTGGATGAATTTGATTTTTGGATTGAATTCAACGATACTTGCTGTTAGAAGTTTCACTTCTACTAATATCCTCCGTGTTCACTTAGAAACAATTTCCACGAATGGAGTCCTCAGTCTCAGCTGTCTAGAATTCCCATGGTATCTGTACCCAGTCTACCTATTTCCATGGAAATGACCATTTGTTAAAAATTCGCGCAATGCGCACAGCCCCTCAGACTCCCCAATTTTCTCTCTGGATTCGACTAAATCTTCCACCGACTAAAACTTCCAACCTATCTAAAATCCTTCTTCCCTTAGACTCTAAAGTTTAGACGGGATCCCCTATTCCCTGGACACCCCCAGACTTTTTTCTCCCGGTAGTTGCATGAATGCGAATAGAAAAGCCAGAAACGCGAAAGAGCAACAGAGCCTCGTAGTCCCATTAGTAGCGCCAATAGCACACGGACACGGTGTGCGCTCAATTTAAAACAGCTAAACACCGTGGAGAATCTACGTGCAAGAAACGTTTAACGGCGCGACGATGATTGCACCACGGTAACACGATCATTGGTTGAACACGCAGAGAAAGATCTTGGTTTCCTGCGAATTGGCTCGCTGAACGTACGCGTGAAACGTACAACGGAAGCGTTCAGCCAGTTCCTGGGTGTGGCAACTAGCAGCGCCAGCAGCAACCACGAGAAGATACACAAGAGCTGGGGATCGGCGGATAATGTGCAGGTAGACGAGAGAGAGAAGCTCGTATTCTCGAAAATTGCCCGATACCCAGCCTCCGCTGCTTGACCCTCTATAATTATTCAACCCCTGGACGAGCATCAGCAGCACCGTAACCCCCCTTGGTGCACGAATATTATGCGACGAATCGCGAACTCGTTTAATATTAACGCTCACTTTCCGCTGGTAGGAGGGAGGAAATTACCGGGCGCATGACCAGAAGAGAATATCGGGGTCGACCCGGAAGTCGCACGCTTTTAATCGAAAATCGTCGCTTTCCACTCTTTTATTACGCTACGCTTGACGAATGCCGATATTGCTTCGAGTGATTCGTGAGCCTTCACGACTGTGTTGCGAACAGTGGGTCGTCCAATATCTCGCGATTTTTCTTGTTCGCTGGTTCAAATGAAACATTGAGAATATTTCTGGATTAGGGAATACGACGGGCAGAAATAAATATTTAACCTTTCTAATCGAATCGTCCAGGGGTTTTTGAGGGTTGCTATTTTGAGTGAATAATTGTTCTTATTGTCCCTACGAAGTTGGACCAGAAGATGATGCCACCGCCGAAGTACGCGCCCATCAAAAAGAGGAAGAGCCGTCGGGCGCAAGATTTTGGGTCCTCGCGAGATCAGCAAATCGCCAGTCACCCGAGTACTCCGCTTTTGCAAGGCAAGGTTTCACGATCGGGTCAATCGGTGAATCGTCGGCCGACCTCTACCACGGCTATCAGCGGCTCTGCAACGGCGACCAGAAGACATCAGAACAACGACTCGGACTCGGACACTGCGTGCGGTTTCGATTCCGCGTGGAGAGGTTCCGCGCAGCTTTAGGAGAACCCTACTTCCGTTTCGTGTCGCGAAACGCTGAGGCTCTATCGAATCACCGTGTACCTTGCCTTCTGGTCTCTTTAAGCAACCATTTACGACTGTTTCCCCGTCTGATTGCTAAAATTAATTTATCATCATAAATTAGTAATGAAAATGAAGACAAAAATTGTACGTTAAACGTTTAATGAGATTAAAGTAATTTTTTATATGGTATAAGACAACATGGCGAAGAGAAGATATTTAAAATGATCGCTTGGCTTATACTAATCGACTGACTGGAATAACAGGGATTTAGATGAATTAAATTTTAAAGAAGATTTTTATGATACTTTTTCGATAATATTTCTCTACGTTGCAGAAATACATGTATTTTTCGCTATTATTATTGTTATTATTATGTTATTATTATTGTTATTATTACTGTAGTTTAAGTGCCTTATTTAACAGTCTCCGCACGAAAACCAAATACATATTCTCTTGAAAGTGGAAAGGTGTTACTACCGATTACTTTATACGGGTTGTATTGCGCACAATCTTTTGTAAGATACTTTCTCACTTAAGAACACGAATGAATTGTACGTATATTCATAAGTTTTATATGCAATACCGTCTGTGTTATTTATCGTACTATAAATAAATGTACTAACTATATGATCGTAGATTTTCTATATCAATTGTATAATTACTTTCAATAGCAAATAAATAATTAACGATTAAGCCTACGCCTACACCGTACACCTATATAATTTGTGGGGAAAAAAATTACAATTTTTGTGGGTTTAAATTACATTTTTTTAAACAATTCGCTATATTTCTCTGAATAGCATTGCTAAGCATGCAAATTACCACCAATTACATGCTTTGCCTCTAGCTAAGTACTTGATCTGACAACGTTATCAATGATGTACGTGAAAAGTGCAAACAGAAACGAGATGAATAGACAAATCATACAATGTATTCGTACGCCCCGATTTCCCGGGGTATTAAATACTCGTCCCCATTTCGATATCACTTATTGTCAGTCATGAGCATCTCGTCTGTGCAGGGGCATATATCCTGTGGCCATCTAGAAAGAACTACTTGAAACTATTAACAACTCCTTTGATACTACAGTGGCCAATTCCTAATCCTTATACACGTTGTACCATGGAAGGACTTTCAATTGCAAAGTTTTAAAGCGGGAAAATTTACATAATGGAGTGCATAAATAGTAATTACGTGAAACTAAATAAAGGTACAGCAATGAAATAATTACAGCTGAGTAGCTTATTCTTTTATCTCTCATTTGACACCTCATAGATACAAAAATAACTACCAGGTGCAGAGATCTAAAATTTATAATTAACATCGCTATTTATTCGGTTTCGGTAATGTTGTGTGTGACATGGAAATAATACTGGGTAATGTCGACCACATACAGTCGATAATCGGACATGTGGCACCATCTCGCGTTTGGGGGCATTTTCGCAGTTTTCCACACCGCCAAAACCGAATTTCTGGATTACATCGTTAATGTAAACAATTACGTTTTTCTCGTCTTCTAGTGCGTATTTTTTATAAATAATGCCCGATGGCATTTTTACCGATTTTTCATTTATTAATAACTTTTAAACCATAAATGCCATGTTGTTGCAACTGTTGGTGGAGATAGCTCTGAAGCGTAGCTTTTATTTAAGATAAGCCCAGTTAAAAAATATGCACTAGAAACCGATAAAAACGCAATTGTGTAAATTAACGATGTAATCCAGGAATTTGTTTTCGGCGGTGCGGAGAACTGCAAAAAAGACCGCAAGCGCCACGTCCAGTTTTATGTATCTGTTGGTGTTCTAGAGCTCTACTAACATTATCATGTCACTGACAACTTTACCGAAAACGAATAAATAGCGATGTTAATTATAAATTTTATATCTTGGCTCCTTGTGGTTACCTTTTAATCTATGATATGTCAAATGGATGGGAAAATAATAAGATACACAGAAAGAAATATCCATTTGCTGTAACGGTATCCAGTTGGCCGTAATAATCATTGTAATTCTTCAATTGTTGATACAAATGAACTTCACATGGAATAATATTCAGACCTATTGGGTTCACACCCAGTCGCCGAATTCAACGTAACGGTTGAGAACCAAACTCACTTCTGAGTAAAATGCATACGATGTTGGATCTGTTTTGCAGATTGTCTATGATCGTAGTCAATACAAAGCAGACGATGATCACAGAAACATGTGGATGTTAGTGTGGTTATATTTTAGTCTAGATTCTACAATAATTTAGTTATTTGAAGGTTCTTAATTAAGCACTTTTCTTCATTCACAGTAGTCAATTTAACTACTAGCAAATTTCTCTGTACCTTTTCATAAGTATTATCAAAAATCAGTATGAAATTCTCTACCAATTCCATAAAATCGTGTGTTGCTCGTATCGGATTATTAACGGAATTCGAAAGACTTCCAAACAGAAGTTTTGAAACTCCCCTTGTACTTATTTATACGAAGGTAAAAGTTTACGTTATGAAGTATGAATAGCTATATAAATATATTACTGAAAATAAACTTTTATCAGGGCGGTAGCGTTCCACATTTAACAAAGGATGTTTTCCAAATGGTTACTTCAGATGCACAACTGTTATCTATTTCACTACCTTCTACAATTTCAATGTTTGAATCATTAAAGGACAGTAATATTAATTTCGCAAATTTTGTTGGTATGAAGGTACAAAACTATTGTTTTTAATAATTAATAATATGATATTTATTTCAAATAAGTTAAAGCAAAAATATTTGCATTACAGGAGTATATCAATTTCCTTACAGTACAAGATCCAAGTACCCACACACCTTCAGGTTATCGTCAACTTGAAGCGATACCTATATGGTCAAGAAATGGAAAACACATATTAACGTGTTGTAAATATATGGATATCGTTGAGACATTTAAACCCGATTTATATGTTGCCTTATGTGACGGAGATACTAACAGTAGTAGCAGTAAGAAAAGATCCACAAAAGCAGTGCAATCTAGTTTGTCATTCTTTGATAAATGTTTCACTAAACATTGTGCATCCGAAGCATTAAAGTCCTCAGGAATATTAGCAGCAATAGAAGGTGGCTACGATATTGAATCTAGGACAATGTCAATAAATTATTTAAAAGATAAACCTTTAATAGGATACGTCATTGATGGTTTACATAATAATGGACCTGATGTGAAGGAAATACTTTCCGAGCAAATTGCAGAAGTAGTACAACACACAAATGTAGGTGTATAAATTTCTGCCAAAGTTATACATTTATTTCTTATGAATCTAATTGATTACAGAATCTTTTACCTCCGGAAAAGCTGAAGGTATCAATGGGATGCTGGAATCCCCTTACAGTATTAAACCTAGTAGAATTAGGTGTAGATATATTTGATACGACATATCCTTACATAATTACTGAAAATTTGGAAGCCTTAACTTTTTTATGTACACACGATGTATGTAATAATGAAGGACATGTAATATCCCTTAAAGATGAAAGGTAAATTAAAACGATATTTATTATTACACATATTTATTTTTTTATTATATTGCGCTAATATATTTTTGTAGATATGCGGAAGACTTTTCCCCAATATGCTCTCACTGTGAATGTCTGACATGTAAAAATCATACTAAAGCATATTTACATCATTTATGTAACACTAAGGAAATGCTTGCTACAGTTCTGTTAATGATGTAAGTGTTTATTAATATAATTTGTAGATTTTGTTGCAATTCAATTATAAATTCGTACATTTACATATGTTTTCAGACATAACGTACATCATTACCTTGAATTTTTCAACATAATTCGGGAAAGTATAAAAAACAATACCTTGGACGAATGTAAGAAAAACATTAGTATAAAATTTAAACCAAACGACATTCCGATCGATGGATTTACAAATACGCACCAAACAACTTGTACAAATAAATAACACAACTTGCAAAGAATAGTTTGATACCAAATTATTTTTACATTTAGTTTTTTATAAGAATAGAATAAAATTGTATTACTATAAATTTGATAAAATAAGCATTATTCGGGTAAAAAATTAGGATCTAAATAATTGTAGGAAAAGTTACTAAAACTTTGCGGAAAATAATCTAGATCGTAACTTCTACTGCACTGCGGTGGTTTTATGGGAATCAGTCTATGTAATGTATCGTGCAGTGGTTTCTCTGCTTCTAATTGTGTTACAGCACAATCACCACACAAATCAATTTCGTCTTGGCATTCTGCACAATGCCATCTTATACCTGTTAACGGATCCTCTCCGCATATTGAACACTGTAAAAACGTAGTTATTAAATTCTCGGTCCGGGAAATATTCTTAGGAAAAAAAAGGGGGGAAATATACCTTGTATCCAACATGTTTATATACAGGAGATGAATTTTCTTCTTTTTCAGTTTTCACTAGTCTTAATAATTCCATATGCCTCAGTTCAGGATTATCATCAATAATGCTGTTTCCAGCATCATCTTCCTGTAGAAATAAATAATGAAATAAATCACAAAAAATAGATTTAAATCTCTAATCGAAGTAGTAAATACCACGTACAGATTCTTCTGTAATAAGCTGTTCTTTGCTGTCATCGGGCATTGTAAAGGACATATCCTGGTGTGGAAAGAACGTGGAACGTCTAAATAGTGAATAGTTATTACGTTGGTGCCTATGACCCATTCCCTTCTTAGCGTCTAATTTCATTTTGGGACCACGACCAGGTATAGGCAATCCAGCTCTTAACAGCTTAATAAAGTACTTTTGTACTCTGCTAGAAACTTGTTTTGGAGTTCTATTACCTAGTAACAAAATTGTATTAATGTAACAGTCAAATAGAAAGAGAGTTTTAATAAAAATATACCTAAGGCATTAGCTATTTTGGTCCATCTCCTCATTTCTACTTCCTCAGGTGGATATTCAATTAAAAGTTCTTCTAATCTTCTTTGTTCTTCCACAGTCCATAACTGGTTGAAAGTTTCTGGTTTACTCTCGTCGAAGGCACGGCCTCGTACCAAAATCTGAATAGATGTAAATTATTATACGTATGGGGAACAATATTCCACAAAGTATATATATGAAGTATAATTTACCTTTCCATTTTCTTGCTCTGCCTTTGTTTGTACATGAGGCAAGACTTGACCGTGCCTTGTTTGAGGTCTCATGCGCATATCAGGCGTAGTTATGTTGTATTGTGCCCAGTCAATGTAAGGCATATCAGCAATTTTTTGCGGCCCTGGTAATTCTGGCAACTCACCATTTTGTATCTGTGCTACAAAGGATATTGGGTCCTTCAGTGCTTTGGATCGAATTGATAAAAGTTTGTCCAAATCCTCTATGGCTTGTACACGTTGAGCTTCGAGTATTACAATTGTTTTTAAAAGCGTAGTATAATCTTTATTTCCTTTTAACGCTAAGTGATCCGACTCGAAGTAAAATTCACTGGGTTCTTCGACTTGACATTGTTTTCCTTCATCTGCCATCGCTAATTAATAGTTAGCGTGAACGATAGGTTATACACATGTTTGCTGTAACGTGTTAACTTTCATTATCTGTCAAATAAAATGGTAGATGCTTGAAATAGCATACCAAACAAATTGAATATAGACTCATTTATTCTAATTATTAATACCTATATTTTCAATGTCGTGTTAATTCGATTTTAAGTATGTTCGATTGATCGAAGAAATCGCGGGAATGACGGCCTCGTGACATCATTTGAAAACGTACGCTCTTTACACTCTATACAACAAAGTCGAAGACACGTGTTGCATACATCAAGGCTTCAAATGTTCTATTTGAAATATTGTTAAATTTAATTAAAGTTGACATTACATCATGCAACTCTCATGTGTCAATTCCTCGAAATATGGACTTGTCGTTATTATCTTAATTCGGTTCCATATTTTTCATTTAAAAACACTTAAAACTATAGCCATATTTAGTTTACTATAATGAATCTTATACATGAATTCATTTTTAAAATAAAGGTGTTGCAATCCTAAGTTACAAGATTAACAAAATGCACAAAATTACGGAATATGTATTCCTTTTACTTCGAAGATAAGAATGCCGCTCTATTTGAAATAGTAAACATGCTTATATGTATATGCAATAAAAACGCACATAATATCATATTGTTGCTTTCCTCTCAAAAACTTACTCTATCTTCGGTTCGCACAAGTGTGCCTACGATAAAATTGTATGACGCAAAACGCAATCACGAGGAATATTAGCAAACTTAATCATTAATGTGAGAATATGAGCATGACGAGGACGCGGAAAAATGTGTGACTACAAGAGTTCGATTGGAACTCGGACTATGTTATCGAATATATGTACTTCTTTGTGACAGAACTTCGTTATGCACAACTATACTCCGAAATATAACTGATTACTAAAACATGACGCATAGATTGTCCACACACATATGTATATTTACAGATCCGTAAACTAATGTGCAAACAGTTCGTTTAACGCTCATTAATTATCCGAGCTACTATCCATTGGTCGTAAAAGGAACACATATGTGTTCATATTACATTGCGTCGAAACATAAGCTTTTATCTAACAACACGATATTTCCACACGATCGTGTGATCTTTAGATTTACCGTAAATTCGTCAATGGCAATGACTTGACCACCGATCGTTAATGATATCAGTCCCGCGACCACTGTATATGGAGAACTCTTATCAGGGGAACCATCGTACCACTGTAAAAATAAGCGACTAAGCTGACCCGTTAACACTTCAGTCTCGTTCTGGACATCTTCCGATAACGTCACACTGTCTTCGATCCGGCCCTAAAGACACGAGGAAGCCGATTCGTGTCTTCGTTAACGCGGATTGAACGCAGAGCCGATCGAAGGCGGTCTGGATATCGGGCGTTGCGGCAAGCGCGATGTGTCTTTGAATTCGAAAGAAAATACGCTGCAGTGCTGGTGAATTGGATAATTCGTGGTTGGCAATCGGTCATCGTTAAAGGAGTTTAGTAGAACGGCGTGCAAAATGGTACAAGACGAGGTAAAAGGAAATGAAAAAATTGGGCTGAAACGAGAGATGGGCCTTTTTAGCGCAGTGAGCATCATTGTGGCTGTCATGATCGGTATGAAGATTGTGTAAAATTTCTGTGACATTTTCCAATTATTTTAACACTGCGTGACCTCTCGAACATGCGTCGCGCTCACATTTAATCAAACTTGTTAAATAACGAGTATTCTCTTCCGGTAGATCGTTGTTACATTTGTTGCATGTACAGCGTTAACGGGATGAATAGGCCTATATAGTTTTAGACTTTTTGTCTCGATTATTCCTTTTGTTATTTGCAGATAATGTCAGTTTAATCAATTTTCCTGGCCTTATTAACGAGTGCATCGGATAATTGCACAAGACAACAACTGCGTTATGTATCATCAGCATTATTCCCCTGCGATTTGCTTACATAATGAAATTTTAATTCTTGCAGCGCGAACTGCCCGTGCAATGAACTTCTATGCAGATTAGAGCTTTTTTTAACATTTCACAACAGTCTCCTGCGTAGCAAATAGTGTATTGTAATAGATGTCCACGACTTGACATTCTAATATAGACATTCTGTTGTCACTGCCAGACGTAAAAATCTTCTAAATTGTCGTATCACATTTGTACGAGCATTTGACGTAAAAGCAAACGCTATTAATGTGACGCATATGTTATTCCAAGTGAAAGTATCATCGTGTACGTATAGATAATAGTAAGTCAATGTCGATGTTGTCCTAACTCCTTTTCGAAAACGATAACGAGATTCGCCGCCTAAATTTAATTATCCATGCATTGAAAAGCGTGGAACACTCTCGCGATTGATTTTGAAGATATTTCGTTCTTTTTTACTGTCAGTACTTGATACGATCGATATAGCATGATGAAGTATTCTGTGTACATACTATGCTCTGCAAGTTACACATTGGAAGTAGATAATGCGAAATAGTTAATAAGACTCATCAATTGCGCACACATTCGACATTTAAATGTTTCACATTGGACATTCGAAGAAACGCGAAAATTCAATGGACCCCTTCTAAATCTGGTATAAGAACATTTAACTGTAATTGCATAATTGTGTCGGTTTGAATCAGGTTCGGAATTATAATAACAGCAATATACACAGCTTATCTTCTTTAATAGAGCTTGAAAGCCTTGCACCACTGTTATTTCACAGCGATTATTTCATGGTGAAGGACTACTTTTTCACCATTCAAGTATTCATTAGATCTGTATCGTATTTAGTATACCATTGACATAAGTTTCTATCTAATAATTGTATAATACGTTTGTGTCAGTACTCTGTCACAGCCACTTACAATAATGTTATCAGGTGTTATATTTATTACAAATTATATTCTTTACTTAGCTTAATATACACGATATATAAATATCATGGTAAGAAATATTTCAAATCAATATTATAATATGTACAATCTACTCGTAGAGCTTCATTATCGAAAAATTTGTAGCCCAATATTTTTTAAGCTCATAAATCAGGAGTGTACTTCAGCCCTGATACTTTATCTGAGGTATTATGATACAATCAGATGAAGCTTCTCAAACAATATCTAGATTACCCCGGTGTAAGCCAGCCGATCTAGTTAAAATGGGATTATTGGAAATTGAGAGCAAACGTTCAAACGATGAACGCAAATCCCTTCAGATTTACTTGTTTTTTTAGTTCTTTGCATTTTCAAAGTCCATCTACATATCGCACCTTTGGACGGAGAGAGTAAAACCTGACGTAACAATTCGGTAATTACGTGCAGAGCTTTGACACGATTAAGAATCAAGGGGGTTAATCAAGGTTAATTGTTGACCCACGCGCTCGAGTATTACGAGGCATCCTCCTTAAGTATATCTATTTTAATCGAACTTTGTAGTCCGAAGAATTTGTCATGCTTAACTTTTATCTGTACTTACGACGTGGTTTTTATCATTCACATATTATCGCTAATATACATCGGACAATGTTTTTATTCTTTTCAATCTATTTCTATATTTATGGTTGTAATAAGTTCAAGTAGTTTAGCACTTTAGGGAATACGATAGAAAAAACGTAACAAGTTAATTCGCTGGTACATTTTTTGCAGTGCGCGAACTATTTTGTTCTCTCTTTACATTCCATTCCTCAATACGAATGGAATCGTGGATGAAAACCAATAATCTGATAAAAGTTACAACGATAAAATTCCACAGTATTCGTTTGTCAAACATGCTTACCTTGTAACAAAAAGATTAAAATATCCTACAAGTCAGAACGTTGTTAGACCTATTTTGTTATGTGACATGAACTTTACAATGACTTCAATCGAAGAATTATTTTGCTTCCAGGTTCGGGAATTTTTGTGTCCCCTACCAGTGCTCTCGAAAGATCCGGATCCGTTGGCTTCTGTTTAATCATCTGGATTGTCTGCGGTTTGCTTTCATTACTAGGAGCACTCGCGTTCGCCGAATTAAGTACAGTGGTACCACGGTCCGGGGCCGAGTACGCATACTTCATCGAAGCTTTTTCGCCCCTGCATCGATACGCAGGAGAAATACCAGCTTTCATCTGTTCCTGGGTTTACGTTGTATTATTACGTCCGGCGGAAGTGGCCGTAGTTATGTTAACGTTCGCCGAATACATAGTGCAACCGTTCTCCGCGCACTTGGGCGACCTTCCCGAAGAATCGAGGTCCAAATTGAAGAAGCTCATAGCCGTCTTGGCCCTCGGTTTAATCACATACATCAATTTGACCAGCGTAAAATTATACGTGAAAGTTCAAAACATATTTATGGTATGCAAAATAGTAGCGTGCGTGTTCGTAATCGGAGGTGGTATTTGGTGGTTGTGCACAGGTCATACCGAACTGTTGGATAATCCGTTCGAAGGTAGCACCGCATCACCTGGTAACATAGCGTTAGCCTTTTATAGTGGATTATGGGCTTACGACGGATGGACTTCCGCTGCGATTGTTACCGAGGAGATCCAGAAACCGGAAGTAAATATCCTTAGGAGTATCCTAATCGCGGTACCCCTAATTACGGTTCTGTATGTTTCGATGAATCTGATGTACATGGCTGCGCTAACGATACCGGAAATGGTCAGTGCACCAGCCGTCGCAGTCCTTTGGGCAGGAAGAGTTTTACCATCCTGGTTAGGCTTTGCCATACCATTGGGTGTTGCCTTGTCTACTTTTGGATGCAGTCTGAGTATACAATTTGGGGTGTCCAGACTTTGTTACGTAGCCGGAAGTGAGGGTCATGTCCCAAGGGTGTTCAGTTTTGTGCATATCGAAAAAATGACACCTGCTGCAGCAGTGGGACTACAGGGATTGCTCACATTGGCGTGTCTGCTTGTCGGGAATATAATCGCACTTATCGAATTCGCAAGCTTCTTGACTTGGGTATTTTATGGACTTGCGATGATATCCCTAATAATCATGCGAAGAACGAAACCAGACGCACCCAGACCGTACGCAGTACCGATTGCAATACCTTGGTTGGTATTAGTGGTTTCTGTTTTCTTGGCTGTCACACCGATTGTGCACGAACCATCGTTTAAATATTTGTTTGCGTTAATATTTATTCTTTGCGGTGTCGGTATCTACCATGCATACGTATACAAGAAAGTCAGGAGTACACTTGCCGGTGAGTATAATGGAAAGGCTACTTTATTAGTCGTTTTGAATGAAATATTTCTTTACTTTATGAAGTCGACTAAAACGAACTATTGTTTCATCTTCTTTTCAGCGAAAGCCACGTACCTGATCCAGGCCTTATGTCTAGTTGTAGCTCCCGATAAAGAAAACTGATACTAATAGCTTTTCATTTCGCATTCAATTGTACATGTCGAAATACATACAATTTTCGTCATATCATATTACTTAGGTTTGAATACATTGAACGATTTAATGAGATTTTTATTATATACTGTTGTGTAATATTTTTTAATTACAAAAGTTACATGTTTTTTTAAAACACAGTAATTAGTATAACAATATCATTTTATTTGTGCAGTATTGTAAAATGTATAAAGTAACTACGGAGATATAATAAATATTGGCTATGGTACAGAACTTAACATATCGTAAGTGTAAAAAATAATTAAAGAGATGTCCCAATATTTATTATATCTGTACATAAATATATTTTGAATATCATAATCTTATAACATCAAATTCTTCAGTACTATTTTATAAAAATATTATGATAGTAATAAATATTATTAATGTCAATTACAGTTCTACAAACGTAATCATTGCTCTAACATGATGTAAAATATTACAAAATATATAGATTTTTATGAGACACCAAAGATCTACGTACTTTGGCATGTATCCATAGTCAAATTTGAGTTTCTCTATTTGACTACAGAGTATATTATATAAATAGCTGTCTATTTATTATAACTATAAGGCACCTCTTGTAAGGCTTCTTAACCCTTCCAGCGGTGAGCAGCTTTTATCAAATGTATGTATTTGGTAGATAGAAAAATCTTAACATTTAAGTTTAGTAGAAGAAATAACAGTAACAAAAAGTATAACAGATGATCGTGTATGCCTAATTACATTCTTCTTAGCATACTCCGATCTGGTCGTACATGAACGGTCACACCGTTGAAAGGATTACAATTAAGGTAAAGTTCAATATTAAGAAAGCTCAAAGTACTTAGTACATTAAGGAATTTTATAATTTTATCTAAAACTTAAGTTCTTCTGTATAAATTAACATAATTAAAAATGCATAACAATTAAAGTTATGACATAGTTAATTATATCTCATTTTGAACGGACTTTCAATATAACAATTATGTAAATAAATACAGCAAAATTAAAGTTGCCTATTTATACTAGTCTCTGTCTAACAACACATTATTATTATCACCTTTTCTATATAAAACTAATGCGAAAGTGTTACTGAGATGCTCCGCATTTTTTACAACTTTGTCTCTCACTAAAACATAAGTTTAACATTTTATATGTTTCATATTTATTGCGAATATTATTCAGCTCTTGTTTATATGTTATTGAATCAGTTACCTTAGTATTTGATGTAGCTTTTTCCGAAGTTCGTTACATAAAGCCGTTTCAGCTGCAAGTGCAGCATCCCTTTCTCTTAATTGTTGCCTTAAATGATATATAGTATCTTCTAATGCTTCAAAAATTGCCTTAAACCAAATCGAATGTTATAAATTTTGTTTTAGCCGCATTAGCAAAAAGCATGTTAGACCGTACTCGTAGAAAGTGTTTACCCTAGATTCTTCTGCTGTATCGGATAGCGCAGGTGGTTCATCTAAGCAGAAAAATTCTCTGATACATGCAGTTCCAATAAGGAGAGGGCTGCTTAGTATTCCATTAACAAATGTTTGTAGACCGTGTATTCTTTCTTCTAGAAAACTTGGCGCAAAATTATCTCCAAGCCATTTTTTTCTCGGCAAAGTTAACTGTGAAATTGGTATTTTTTGTCTTCTCAATTGTGAAAGCAATCGGACAAAATCTGTATATCTTCTAAATACGAACCAACAATCACCATTTTTTAATTCTACTCGTAATTTATAAACCTGAAAAAAATGTACATATTAATTTTCCTGAAAATTGCTTTATAATTAAATTGTAGTTAAATCGAATATATTTATTCGTCAACTGACCGTGAATCTTGCTCTTTCTTCCATAACTTCGTATCCCACAATTGGTATTCTTAAGTCATCGCTGGTCAGTGGAGGACTTAAAATATCTGAATTCGCATTATTATTATCAGGGTAGTTGAACCGTTGCACAGTAAATGAGTTCGAATGGCCAGATCCATCGGAGTCCGGACTATCAAGTACTCTAACAGTGCCTGATTGAGAACCCATTGCTTTACTAATTGCAAGTGTAACTTCGCTAATACATCCAACACCAGACTCTGACGTGGACATTTTACCACCAAAAAACTAAGTGAAATCATGCACACATAAAAAAAGAATAAAAATTAAATTATTATAATACATATAACACAACAATGATAATTTTTGGGAGATAATTTTTATAGCTACTACAGAAAACAAAAACAGTGACGGTGACGAAAACAATATGGAGAACGTTGTACAATAATACAATATTACGGTAACGGGTTAATCGTAAAAAAACTTAAGTACTTAATATTCACATTAATATAGTACCCTACTTGTTAGCTGAAAGAAAACACTAACCACAATATCAATACACAATGTACATACACAGGGCCGGTCTATAATTTCTGTTCCACTTAAATTACATTCACACTATAAAATCATAATTCGTAAACTTTTACTTCGACCAAATGTCCATCTTTTTATAAATACAATACTACTTAAATAATAAAAAAACATAAAGTTTACAAGACATATTGAAAGTTTGCAAATAAACCCTCTCCGTGACATTAGAGTAACTCACAATATGTGAGTGTCAAATGCTGACCTGCCATGGTAATTATAAGATATAGATGTGTATCAAAGCGTACCGCCAATAGTGTAATTCAAATTCACAAATTTCAAATATTACTTAATTTTAATGTTTATGGTATAATATATATTTAATTTTACCCGTATATTTTTACTATGTCTATTACTAGAAGTATAATTTGACGAATAATACGTACTTCATAAATAATCAATTTTGAAATTAAGGTTTTCTAACTTTAGTTCTTTACAACATAGGCCAATTTCGCTACAGAGTCGCACCTCTATAAGTAGCTGAGTACGTGGTCTATAAATTGGATGTAGGTAGCGATGTGTGTGCTCTTGCTACGTGACAAATTCGAAATAGGTTATATGTTTCGATGGCAATTTTGATAGCAAAAACAGTAACACATTTAAAATGAGTGAAAAAAATACTAATACTGCTCTAGTTCGAAGAGTTAATAAGTTACTCGAATCAAGAGTGGAGCATGACAAGGTACCTATGTTCTGCCCCGTTCTATCCATTATTGAGTATATTTCCGAAAAAATATAACCGCCTTCAAACGTAAAATATTTCTTTTCTAGGACACGTTGGAAGCTTTAAAAGAATTGTCCACATTCTTTGCAGAAAATACATTAAACTCCCGGAGAAATTTGCGCAGTAAAATAGAGAGACGAAGTCTTGTAATCAATGAAGAATTTTTGTCTGCCTTTAGAGAAGTAAAATCTTCTTTAGACAATATTTATCAAGATGTATTAGCTATGAATACTGCGGTTCAATGTATGACAAATCGTTTGCAAACAACAAAAACTCAAACGTCGCAACTCATTGAGCAAACTGGGAAACTTCAAAATAAAAGGTATATCCAATTATTAAATGCTACAGTGCCAAGTTTGCATAGAGAAATATAAAATCTATCAAAATTTCCAGTCAAACTTTATCTATGCAACAAGAAGTTGCTAACGCATTCATTAAACAATTTCAATTGACACCAGCCGAGTTGACTGTTTTACATGGATCTAGTAGAGAATCACCTATTACTGATGAATTTTTTTCTGTAATTAATCGTGTTCAGGTATGTTATTAAAGAGAATATAATATTAGTTTCTTTGGTTATTTGTGAATTGCTCAATAGATGTATGGATTTATAGGAGATTCATAGTAGCTGCAGAATATTAATGCAATCAGGATACCAAACTTTGGCATTAGATATTATGCAACGAATGACGCTGCTGCAAGAGGCAGCTCTTGAAAGGCTGTATAGATGGACACAAAACCAATGTAAACATATTGAAAATGAACGATTAGCACCATTGCTAATTAAGGCAATGAATAAATTACAAGATAGACCTGTGTTATTTAAGTATGTATTTAGAGACATAATATACTGCATCTAGTAAATCATATGCATTTAAAATACAGCCTATATTTTCTTGAATTTGTTTTAGATATATCTTAGACGAATACTGTGCAGCTAGAAGGACTGCTCTGGTTGGATCTTTTATAGATGCATTAACATTGGGGGAGGGGTATGGTAGTACACCGAACCCTATTGAAATGCATTCAAACGATCCCAAGAGATATATTGGCGACATGCTTGCTTGGCTTCATCAAGCTATTCCTGTTGAAAAGGAGAATATTCTTACTTTAGTGAAAGGCTGTGATAAATCAGGTAAGAACTGAGACATTGCCTGTGTAATTTTATATTTTTTAATTACGTGATATATTTCAGATGTATCGGACCAAGTGAAACAATCTTTGAGTAATATCACAGAAGGACTTTGTCATCCTTTGAAGTCCAGAATAGAACATATTGCATCCATGGACGCACCAGCAACAGTATTATATTCTATTATGACTCTTCTTAGATTTTATCGAGAAATAATTCAACATTCAATACCAGACAGTACTTTGGAGTCCACACTGGCCGATTTATTAATTCTGAGCGAAAAAAGTTTTCTTAGCAGGCTTCAAAGAGAAACGCGAATCGCTCTTGGTGAACGTCCTGAACCTCCTGGAAATGATTTGATACCTACGCCATCCGTTTCTAGATTGTTATCCCTTCTCAATGAAATACTTTCTGTAGCAAGTATTGCAGAGGATAGAGAAAGAGATATGTTACAGGTTTGCATTGCAGCAATATTTATCTACTTTACAAAATTAACATTTCGATTAAAACCGTACATTGTATGATTTACAGATAGTATCGTGTATTATTGATCCACTTTTGCAAGAAGTGAATGAAACAGCGTCGAGATTACCTACAGTAGACATGGCTGTATATTTATTAAATTGTATGCATCAAATACAGTCCACTTTAGCATTGTATGAATACATGGATCAAAGGCTGGAAAGGTTACAGGTAATTGTCCATTTAAATTTGCACAGTTTCCATATTTTATTTACTAGTAACATGTGTTGTTCCTTAGGCACAATCTGATGCACAAATAGATACTCTGACATCGGAACAAGCCAGTTCATTGGTCGCGCATTTAAATCTTGGATCTATTTACACCATTTTACAAGGACAGGAACAAGGTCCTTTGTCTTCCATTCCTGGAATGGATCCTCTCAGTGTCAAAGAATTCACAGTATGTAATGCTGTTGTTATCGTATCATGTCATATTTACGAAAACATTACATAAATGCTTTAAAATTTTATAGAACAAACTGGAGGCATTTTTAGTATTGCCAGATGTATTATTATTGCCGCAAATAAGTTTACTGCAAAGCAGTAATCACCGTTCAATAACACAGACACGTTCTTTCGAAGTAATCGGAGCAATTTATAAGCAACTGTACGAAGCTTGTCACGATCCAAAAAATTTATATAAAAATGCGAGCAGTCTTTTTTCAAGGACTCCCGAGGACCTTCTACAGACATTAATTACAGTCTAAGTAGGCAACGTAAAAGTATCATGGTGTAACAGAAAGGCAGAGAAATATGTAAATAATATGCAAGTGTAAAATAATTTTTAATAAATTGAATAACTTATATAGCTACGTATATCCCTACGAATTTCCAATTAATCTGACAAGGTTAAGCTTTTATTCTTTTTGATTGCATTTTTTGTAACTCCTACAAGGTGTAAGTTTCCATAACATTTGTTCAGATTTCCGTCCCATCGGAATTGACCAATGGACAACAGCTGTTTCATCGAGGTGTCGCAAAAGTGGTATCGTGAACGCACCTTTAGCGATAGCGGTGGTGGTATAGTGCGCGCGCCTTTGGCCCACGATTGGCCCGGCACTTTCCGTCAGTCTTCAGTCTGGTGCGGTGGAATGCGTTTGTGCCTCGGTTTTTGTTCGCGAGCCGCGCGTCTTTCATTCATACTTCTCTGTGGTAGTAACTTCTTGCCGCTTCCTATCCAAAAATTAACTTGGAAACGTCTCACGTTGCGCGGTAATATATATGAAATGCGGACACTTCCAACAGGCTCGATAGTGAAACGTATATTACTCGTGTAAACACAATGGACTTCGTCGTTCCATGCACAAAGGACGGATAGAAAGCAGTGAGTGAGTGAGTGGAGTATAGTGTCCAAGATGGCGGAATCAAGCTATTATCAGGTGAGTCGCAGGTCCATCCACGCTCTCTTTGCGAACTGGTGTGCGGTGGTCGCCGCCCGCCCGATGATTCCAGCCGCCATAATAAAAGATTGCTTTGGGCATAATTCAGAGTTACTTTGCATACTACTGTTGTCTTTTTCTTGCTATGCATTCGCCGACAACGCGCTCGCACTTGTCTCTAAGCTCGAAGGAATGTTTTTGATAGACGATTACAGTCGGCAATTTCTTCAGGGATTGCAAGTATCAACACATTTAGCTCTCGGTTCGTGTTAAACCAGGCATATCGGTTTATACACACTTGGTATATCTATTTCATTTCGTTTTGTGTACTTCCAAGACCTTTCCAAACAGTCCCTGGTAGCACCTGTTTCAGTCGACAACTGGTATTTTCTGACGTTACGGGCAATGGTGTTACGGCACGTTTGTCAAAGCGTAATCGAGTAACGGTTGAGAATTGTTCTGACAGGAGCGTAATCGTATGGTAACTCCATTGCATCAGGGACAGTATGCACGCATCGCATTTAACCCATCAACGCGATCATACCCCTGCATCGATGAATACCGGTTCGCCTTTTCTACTTTTCTATTGAACTTTGAATTCTTTTCTAACAATGTGTTCACAATATTCGAATTACGAATTCCGTTCCATTGTCCTTTCGAACAAATAAGTTTCATATCTGAAACAGAGCATAACGGTTTTGTCAGTTTTTCAAGGAATTTTGACATATTTATCTCGCGATAATAAAACACGAAAAAACTTCATTTTACATGATTTGTACACGTGTCTCCGTATACTAATAAAGCCGTAATCATTTATCCTACGTGTTAATTGTTCAACTTTACTGTATGTTTCACTGTCGCAATTCGCTAACAGATGCCTTGCTCTGTGCGTAACCCAAAAATAAAAATAAGCTGGTCAGGCTCGCGCAGCGCTATACCAATCTCAAGTTCTATTTTCTTGTACCGATTAATCATAACGGTGCATGTAGATATCTACGATTACGATTTTTGAGGGGTGAAAATTTTCGAGCAACGATAGCGTTTTGTCGCTGTCCATTGTTGGACACCCTCTTGACTATAAATGATCTTTTATTCCCAAAAATTATTAGCCACGAACATTGCCACATCGAATAATTTTCTTCTCGTTCTCATTACCAAGAATATTTATTATCTACTCGCTGGTAATTCGATATCGGTGGGGCCGCAAATATTTTCATTCCAGGCTGATTTTTACGTTTTTCTTATAGTATAAAGCTCGCGACGACTGTTGACCTCTCGGGATTATTATGCATGGCACACATATTACGGAATGCATGAAAATAGCTCATGCGTCAGTATGTCAAACGCACACAGTCGAGATGCAAGCTGTTGCTCGGGGGTTCGTTGCTTCTTTAAAATCGTCCCACCCACCGCACCGTCTGGATTGCGCTCCGTTCGTGTACACTTTACTGGTCGTTGCGAAATCTATGATCGTAAGAATCGAATTTACAAAGTTTCATATATTATGTACGTACTACTACGAGAGAAAACCTTGACCAGCGATCGGATTAGACAAATTGGATGACACTTCGTTTTGAGCATCTCACGCGTAACGCCCTACCATTGCCAAAGAAAATACCCTTAATTAAAATTAGTAGCGCGAATTTCGAAAAGATATTTGGGCCCAGCGTGTAATGTCCCGTATAACTCGCCTGTGTCGAAATTTATCTTCGCACTAGTAATCTCGCACTGTCTCTAAGCGATATGCATAAACATACACTATTTCTGGAATCCGTTATCGCCAAAGTTTCGACTTAAGCAACCTGTAGGTGTGTCAGCCTCGCGTACGAAGTGTTACAAGAATAGGATACCCCTGACTCATATTGTTTGCAGCGAAGATTACGATATATGTACACACATATGTATATGTGTGAAAGTTGCTTCGATTTTATACCATCGCCTCCGAACCATCAATTTGTACGATAAACAACTCAGAATCTATTGTACGTTCGATTACCAGGTGTATAATTAGAATCAAGGTAAATTTCGTAGTGAAGTCTCGAGGAGGAAATCGAATCATATTCGTTATTGAGAATCGCTGTTATCGCATCGCGAGCGATAAGAGATAAAGCATCGGCAGCGTCTTTAGTCAGTCTTTAGAGATCGCCAAATCGGAGCGACACGACCGTGCTGTAATACATGTGCATACTATATTCTGTTGCTCTGCGAAACGCATGTACGCCTCTAGGATAGCCGACCTGTGGGCATTCAACAAGTAACGATACAGCTGAGAGAACCGGGACGAATTCATAAAGTTGCGTCCCGGCGAAGATAAAACGTGCTTCGTAAAATCGTGGTTTTCCGCAACAGGTGGTTGAAGAGTGCAGCCTAGATTCCGGTTGAACGCGTCACCCGCAAGGAAGCACAGAGAATCGCGTTTGTCCCCTTCGATATGTCGATGCGATTTAACATGCACGGGATACATGTGGACAAAACTTCGAATCATCATTAGCGAGATACAATATCCTTGTTGATAATGAGAATTGATTGCGACTTTATGTCGAATTGGTGTGCCGTTTATAAAGTTAAAAATACTATAAAGTTGCATACGAAAAATCGAACAATGTCGTTTATTTCGACGCGCCACGGAGGAAAGAGTACGTGTCGGTGTTTGCCGGTAACAAAGCCGTGCACGCGTAAATATTTTTGGAGCTGCATTGCACCATGCGCGGTAAGTTCTCCACGTCACGAAGCTTTTTCACGATGATGCACCGTTGGTAGCGCAACACGCGCGAATTCATCGTGGATACATCGAATAAATAGTGCTGGGTCAATGTTTCAATTTTTCGGTCTTTCGTTTCCTTTCAAGGAGTACATTAATTGTACTTGCGAGGATAGATAAGCGAATTCGAGATAGCAACGATGGCGCCATTAAATCGATCGAACGTTTTTATCAGGGTCAAACAGCCAGGCGAGTAATTTAAATATAGTTTCGCGATTAATTAGCGGCCCGTTAGCTGGCATATAGGATACAGATACCGGGGATTTTGAGATCAATATTTTCCGCGGTGAGTGCAGTTTATAAACGTTGGCGGACGAGTAGACACCGTTGTGTGTACATCCGCAATACGCGCCAGACAATTTCCGGCCGTTCGAGGTGTATTATATTCCGCGCTGTTTTTCTTCGCAAATTCGCAAGACGATCATCGCTCTTCTTCGACGTTCCCGGAAAAATGCAAATATCGCTGCCAGTAATAACCAGCGTGGAAATAGACTCGCACGTAGGACGACACTGAACGCAAATAGGCGACTATTAGTGGCGCCGTAATGGGAAGGAAAATTGATCCTGTCGTATATACTTTATCACATTGTGTAATAACCAACCGCATTGAATGTTCCAATTTTAAACATTACATTACGTTACAAGCAGGAACACCTTAGCCGCGATACGCGACGACAATTGCCCCCGCTTCAACCCCTAATCGTTGTGAAACTGCTGTGTTTTGTGATTTCTTTTCTTTAACAATCGTATCTCGCGATAACAGCGAAAGCATGCGAGAAAGTTGAAGTGCGCGAGTGGGAAGGAAAGAGTACAGTGTCGAATAATCGAATTTGGAATCTGTTTCAGGGCGATTACATCAGGCACCCGGTTCTTTACGAACTGTCGAGCAAGTATGGAGTGGCTGGCAGTGACCAGGTGCCCTTGCCGGTTCGTCTCGACGAGCTCCGGGAGCACATACGCCGAGAAATACGCAAGGTATGTCGAGTTTCGTTTATCCTTCTCGGCTCTATACCTCTTCCCCGAAGCTCTCTTTTTTCCTCGTGCATATACACGGTAGCGTGGCCCGCACGAGCACGATCCCTCTCACGGCCCAAGAGTAGCATCCTCCTCCGTCCTTCCTTTTTTCTTCCCCGCTAGTATATACGTATACACACCTCACCACTATTGCACCTTTAACTCCGTGCTTCTCTTTTTTCCGTCTGTCCTCAAGGGAGGAACAGAGAAGTGCGATATGTGTCAGTCAGGCCACTGTGCGTCGATCCCTGTGGCACGCTCGTGATGAGCGACACGATGTATGTATTGCATACATATGTGACTAATGGATCCAAGCCGAAGTTTACGGCTATCTCGAAAGGCAGAAAAAGGGCGATTCCCTCTCGCGGGTCAGGGATGAGATAAGAAATTACGGGGCGTGTAACCTCGCGCCACGAGCTAGAACTCCCTGCTACCTTATTGCATTATAAATCGATAAACGAGTATACGTAGGTACTACATACATACATATGTGCTTCCCACATTTTACGATCAACAAAGTTGTCGTCGACCTGTCTATCGAGCTTATCACGCGCGATACTTTCGAGGGATAACGGGAATGCTCGAGCGTGTTTGATAGTTAAATATAGGTAGAAAGTTTATTGGTAGCGTGTTTAGCGAGATTTTGTAAATGAATTGCAGCGAGGAAATATTGTATGTAGCTCTATCGTTCGATGTATCAGCAATTGTGTAATTTTATATTTCGGTGTCGTGGTTCAGTGATTATCAACTGTATTTGTGCGAGAATATGATAGAGTTCCTCGCATTATCCTTGTTTATGTAACGCGTACTCCACAATAATGAGACCGTGGGTGTTCGAAGCGTACAACATACTGGACATACTATGTAAGTAAAACATTTTGCGGAACAATCTTATCTTCAACGGAGAAGGTGATCGTTTTATTAAATGCTGTTCGCAAATATTACTCACGGGTCGGTCGTGATTAGAAGATATAGGCCCTGTCAGGTGTGTTCGCCAGGGAAAAGTTGTAGCAAATATAATAGAAGGTAATAGGAATGAAGGGATAGTTCCGTGGCATGAGCAACGAGTGTAATTTTACGTCTCATTTGCTTGGAGGGAGGTGTGGTTTCGAACGATGAACGCACTTTAACGATTGATAGATCGATAACAACGATTGTTCCGTGGAGCGAAATTCCGTCTGCGCCGTGTTGTTCGAGTTTCGTCGAACAAGGTGGCGAGATACGTTTATTCCCGACGAGCCGTAACAAAAGGCTCGCCATAAAACGACGAGGAACGTATGTTCGCTGTTTGGTTGCAGGAGCTGAAGATAAAAGCCGGCGCTGAGAAGCTGAGGGAAGTGGCGACCGATCGTAAAGCGCTGTCCGACGTGGCGACGATCGTGAAAAAGTCGAATAGTAAGCTGAACGAACTGCAGGCCGAGCTTCAGCAACTGGAGAGTCAAATTATATTGACGCAGGGCCAGCCACAGTCGCCCCAGCAAAATCACTCGAACGGTCAAGGTAAGGCAAAGAGTCGCACGGCCAACCGGCAGATACCATCTTTGTATTCGCCTTAACGCTGCATGGCATTGACCGAGAGGATAAGGCAGACTCATGCGCGCCTAAACGGGTTTTATGTAATGCCGCGTGTTAGACTTCGTGCCGATCAATTACTGCTTCGGCTTGGCGGTTCGTGCGCGCGACTATGTTCTCGCGAGCCATGGGCATCATAAACGAGTTCAAGGATCTTTCTTCTGGGTTCGCGTAAAATTGAGAATCAATGTATCGGAACATCATACGTATTGTTACTCTCCTGGTGCATCGTGCTAGAGCGTGGTGAAAACATTGAACGACCGAGAGTTGCTTGGAGCATAGTTGCACAATTATTGTTGAGAGTAGCTCCAGGTACCGAAGCTAAATTGTAGCGATAGTGTTAATTAATTTTTCTGCCTATTCACGGCAACTTATCGGTACATCGGAGTAATGGCGAGTTGTTCCGGTATGTTCCCTCCTACCACGCTAACGATTGCCCTCAGTGTCGTTAACGAGCAGCCACTTAATAACTCCACCCGCTAACGAGCCGTCGAGACGACGTCTTCGGTTTATAAAGCTCAACCGTGCATGCGAGCTACTGCTTTATTACGGCATCGGACCTGGCAAATCGAGCATGTCCAGTACTCCGGAGCTATAACCGTTCCTCGCCAATCGTTGCGTCGACGGTGCAGCGATCGGTGCCCCGATAAATCCCTGTTAAAAGATCGTCCACGCCTCTGGCGTTTTTCGGTTCCCTCGAGAGCGTTTTTAATCTCCGTGCAGACTACGTCTTCGACCGCGGTGAAATATATCTTCGTTGCGAATAAAATCCAATTTGAACGCTTCAGCCGTGATCTGCTTGTTTGAGCTATGAATCATGCCGGACTTTGGAACGCGTTAGCGTCTGGGATCTGTGGAGAGATTGTCCCTAACTGTTCCAATGGTTGTCCGTAACACGCGTACCTACATACTTGCAGTCGTAACGCAACGCTATTCCGGAAACGGTACTCTCGTAGCATTTCCAGACAGCATGTTCATTTCCCTCGGTTGGAATAGCGGCGTGCTAGCTATGCAGTCGTTGAACATAAATTGGGAACGATTAACTCCGATCCTCGTAATCGGGGGTCATGGTACTCTGAGTAGACACGGGCGTAGCGTCGTTCACGTGTCTTGTGCATCGCTCGATCGCGATCATGTGCGCCATTTTATGTGCTATTACGATACAATCGATCAATACACTGCTACGATATACCATAATGACTTCAGGCTACTCTAAAAGATACTTATACTCGCATAACTGGAAGCCTCGTGTACTTTCGACGAAACTTTCCCTATCGATTGAGGGCAAACTAATACATACCACCCTACAGGTTTATGCAATTAAAAATTTCACCCTGCCTGGCCCTCGAAATTGGTACCTGTCTCGATCCATCGACCTTGAAAGACTAGTTACGCCACTGGGTAACACTTCGCTATCGGTGCCGCTTCGTGACGCGCTCGAGGCTTCATACGTATATACGTACTCCTTCGCGACTAGCTAGCAGCTCGGGTCTTGTGTTCCCTTTGAATTGACGGTAAGTGGTAGCATCTATTTATACCGTGAACCCAGACGCTCTATCCACTCCAGTTAAGTCAGTCATCATACGTTCTGGGGACTAGTAACCTGCCTTGGGGCCATCTCATTCAGCTCCCTCTGCGACGGGTTATGCCATTCAAAGTGGTCCTAACAATGCAACTGCAACCATCATCGGCAGGCTTCCTATATCGTTACCTCTAGAAGTATGTAACTGGTTTAGATTCCGGAGCTTATATTTAGAACGATACCTTATTATGCGAGCAATTATACGGGCACTTCGTCACGTGACACGTGTTTTATATCTTCTATGAATGAGGGCAGGATTAATGATGGTACTTAAAAAGGGTTTCTATCATATGAAACGCAGCATGCCGTTCTTCGAGGAGATCAGAATCTCTAGCGTGCACGATAATACGATATAATCTTGGCAGTGATCAATTTTTTTTTACACGCTTCAGATGACGTCGAAACGTTTATTGTTAGGTATTCCTAGCCATAAGAACGCCATAACTATAGAAGACTACTGACCGTTTGCATGCCAATGGGGCAAAAACGTACACTATATTGGTACACATTGTCCACGGTTTATTTCCCAGATTATATTCATTCCAACATCCCAGGCAGCGCACGTCATCCTTCGTTTATATGCCCCTGGAGCACCAGATACTCCATAAATTTTATCCACGATATTTACCAAAGCATTCCAATCCTGTATTCCTCAAGCTCATCGCTTCTCATTTGTACTCTTGCCGCACCACTATCGTCGTCTCTTTGTTCTTATTATCGATAGCAACGGGAGCACGCGAGTTTAGAACAAGATATCGCCGATGAATCGCTATCACGTACTCATGAGAAAGTACTACGTATAGATACTTCCCCTTTCCTCCTGCCAGTAAACTTCGCGAAGGAAGCAACGCAACGTGAACCAATGCGCGCGAGTGTTCTCTCGTTCACTTTCCAGTTCTTCGGCTTCGTGCGTGTATTTCGCATTCTCCTCGCGAGGGACAGTGAAAACGCACTCGCAATACACACACTCACCTATGCATACTATATATGCGCGCACATAATACGATCAACGGCGTATTACGAACAACGATCGGTCGAGCGGAGTACCGTTGCGCTCGCGCCGATTTCGCCCGCGGCTCCTGGCCGCTTCTATGTGGATCGAGATCACGTTTCAGCCGAACCAAAGCGAACCCACGCTTTCGCATTCCTCTCTGTCGTGTATCAGGCCCTCGGGCCCTCCCTACTCCAGTGTCCCTCTTTAAGGGACTACCTGCTTCCATCGAGGCTCGCGGCTCGACGCGAAGTCCTGCGATATTGCGCGACCGTGAAAGCTTAGAAACGTCGACGATCCCGTGGCGTATAATAGAGAGATATCGTGACACGCATGAATTGTACTCGGCACAGTCGCGTCGCTCCTCCGCCACGAAAATTACGATCATTCCGTCGTGCAGCGTATATTTATCGAAATTACGGCCAATTCAGCGCTTTCCTTTCTTCGTGCGCGCACCACCGTGTCTTTATATTATTGGAGGACGAACGACAGGCTTTTTCGATCGATCATTTTACAATTGTTAGTGCCGGTGAAATTGCAGTTCAAGGACTGTTTCACGCGATACAAATGTAAGTAGAATTTTCTAGCGTGAGAAGCGCATGCATAAGCCGCGCGATTCTGTGCGGGGCTTGTACATTTGTTTCGCCGGATCTCTATTTCTGATCCAAGGAGATATACACAGCGATATTAGAATACGAATAATGACGTGCAAAAAGGTGCACGTCTCGTTGCTCCAACTGTACGCCTCTTTCTCGCTAGCTGTTATCGTTTCCCGTGCGACATTCGTTCGCGTGCGCGAGCTGATTCTAAATAAAATGCACCGCGTTACATAACACGCGTATTCCGTAACGCAAATCACGTTTAATCCGTAGACGTACCGAGCGTTCAGATCCCGGATGATCTCGATCATGCCGCCGGTAACGCTGCTGATTCATCGATCCGCTTAGGACATTTTTCTCCCCGGAACTTTGTCGATGTTCGCGCAAAAAAATTCGAAGGGTAGAGGCACGCTCTGTTATCCTTTCACCGCGTGGCCTGTAAATCCAGACGAGTGCGAACTTTATTGCATACAACGTTGGCTTCATACGCGTTCGAGCCTCAATGCTTGCGTTCACTGGCGTAACATCATTCTATTTTTGCCACGTTTTTGAACCCCGTATATAGCCTGGAAGTTGCGCAACTTTTCCGGAATACAGAAAATGCAAGATAACGCATTAGTACAGACGATTGAATCTATGTATATGGAAGTAAACGGAAATATTCTTTAACGCGATACAACTACCATGATCGGTAAATTGTTTCTCGTCTAGTAGCACGAGTGATTTAATGGTTTACGGACGCCTGGTATGTTTGTGTCGTCATCGTGTGATACAATAAAAATCAGAGATCGATAAGGCTTTATGAGTCAACGAATTAGAAAAGTCTCGTAACGCGTTGACGCGTATATTGACTGGTATCGGCGTGCTACACGAGTGTTCAGATCGCTTCTGTGCGATTATAGTCTGGCGTTTGACGCCCACGGTGTTGAATGAGAGAAAACGGCCCATAGATTCGACTGATACGGCCCCTAGTCCCATCAAGCTTATCAAAAGACTTCGGTGAATCTATTTTACGACGCTTTCCACGGGATCTTGGGAGCGGTACACGCGCGCGGTAATTTATGAAAGCTAGGTGTACCAGGCGAAACGGCGCTTGTTCGTGTGATCGTAAGCTTGCAGGGGAAATCACTCGTGCTCAGAAATAACTGTTGCGATTTATATCAGCTGATTGACGGCGTGCATAGGATTTTAGTAGGTTCGCAGTTGCGATTACGGAGGGATTTTTAATCGCGAGTTTTCTCGATCGAGACGTGCGGCAGCACCTTTATGCTAATAACGCAAACGTTGTGCCACGGTTAAACGTTTGCGATTACCGTAGATAGATTCACCGAGGTCTTGCTCTTGCTTCAGAGAGCTGTTTCCCTTTTACGGTCGTAGCTGTGAAAAAGAATACACATATATACATACCCTCTATTCGTTATTTCCTTCAAAAGTGTGTCGTTCCCTCGCTTTCTTGCACTCCGATGCAGAGAGGTTTTGCTTCGACTGTAGCGGCACACGATGCTTGAGCAATCTCTAGTCTAATTAATCATATATTAAATCGCCAAGTCCCGATCGACCGGCCGATACAAGTGATCGTTACACGACAGGATACCGGTGACGTTGTACGTCTTAATTTCAACTCCCTTTGCGCCGGTTATAAACCACACCGTCAATTCCTGGCCACGTTAATTATTTTAATCAGTCCCGTAATAAGGATGCTACCGACCAGACTGCAATGCCCTTCCACGATGCAGCGGAACACAATTAATCCTTACATGTTTATTAATATATTCCGTAGGAAGTCTGGCTCCCCAGGTTACGGTTTGTGAACGCGTGTCTGTGTGAATCGCGCGGATACGCGGAAAGAGCGGAGCGGCGCGCACGGTGCAGGCGAAATCATGAATGGGCGACGCTGAGAGTCACTCGAGTGCGAGGCTCGAGAGAGGAAACCATGTTACATGTTGCCGCTGTGTTACCTTTGGAGCGACGAATGCGTTTACGATAGAAGAAGAAATCCCTTCTGTTGACGCGAAGTTGAAAAAAAACTGAGTCAAATTATTCATAAGCTGTGTTGACGTTGTACAGTAGGCTTCGCGCGACGTTCTTATCTTCGCAGAAATGATCCGTCCTTCTGACGCGTGCAAGCAAATTATTCATACACGAAGGGACTCGGTAATGCGGCGCATCTTCCTGCGTTCGTCTCGAGGGGTTGCGTGCGTCGCACCCCGAGGTCATTAAACCGTTTGAAAAAAAAATAACGTCAGCGTTTCAATATCGCTGGAAGCGGAGAAAAAGGCAGCCCATTTCGCGTGCCCGTCCCCAAAGGTGCACTCGCTCGTCGATAATTCCATTCATTGTGTCGCGTGGATGAATTCGAAGGGGAAAAGGAACAGCCTAGAACGCAGAGTTTTACACTCTGGAAACAAGGAAAGCCTTTGTCGTCGCCCCTTGCTCGCAGCACCGGAGTATAATGGGGCACGTGTTCTGATGCAGCGCTAATGACATGGTTTTCGCGGATTCCCCGATGCCGCATTGTCCCGTGATCTCATCCACTGTTTCGTCGGCCACCTTTTACTGCGAATTACCTACTCATCTTATATATCTCGTTTTCGACACACATACTCCTCTGTGTTACATGGTCTGCTCTTTCCTGTATCGTTTCTGGGAAAATGTACAATGTATACGTCGAATATCTCCTCGCCTTTAGAATGAGTGTTGCCTTTGTCCAACGTTCCCGTCAGTTCCCTCGGCCTTCGCGTTGCGTTCCAAGAATCGAAACCCCTCAAATCGAACCGATTACGACGACGACAATACCCTCATATATATTCCCACCAACAGGCAACCCCTTTGCCACGCAGCTCTTCCTTCCGCCGGCCTCTTTCGTCGTTTCCCTTGAAACGGAGCACGTAGGAATCGGTCGGGCCGAACCGATTCGAACGACGCTACTCGCGTATGCATTCCCATGCCCGATATCCTCCTTATTTTCCCTTCTTTCTCTCTGTCTCGTTTCGTGGCTCGCCTTATTCGGACATGTCAAGCTTAAACGCGGGCAACGACGGTGCAAGTGCGATCGTCCCCGGTGCATAAGCGTCGTGTGTCCGTTTAGGAGACCCTTTGTCGGCGGTCTTGCATGTTTCTGTACGTCGTTACCGTTGTTTTCCGTATGGCTGGCTAAATTCGCGTGCACTCCCGCTTAATATCGATGGTAGTAAACCTTCCCTTGTGCAGTCTTCGCGCTCCGGCGAGCTCGAAAGAAATTTTGTTGCCTCAAACGAGGAGGAGATTGGTGGAGTTTCATGGTAACTCTTTGAATACAGCTCTTGGACACGAATTCGACGAACGCGTGAACGTGGGCGCAGTGTTTGGCCGTCGTACAATGTCGAGTACACGTGAATTGCTCCCCTGTATACGTATACATTCACGCAATCGTCGCCCGGCTTCTACGCCTAAGATTGAAAAAGGACCGAGAGGAAAAATGTACCAAGGCGTGTTCAGCGTATTAAAACGGAAGGCGCGCGTGTGTTTCACAAGCTCCAGCGATACTATTATGCAAGTGGAATTGATTAATTTAATTGTTCGTGTGTTCCGGTACGACCGGAAACCGCGCTTATAATTCTGACACCCGTTCACCAGCACGTTTCCGCGCTCACCTACCGTGATCCACTTTTATACTTCGACCGACCCGTGCAACGTTCACTCGCTGGAGATAATTTAAACACACCTCAGTGCATAATAATAATAATTTTATTCAATAATCGATGCATATTTCGTATGTATCTGCTACCGACGGACTGATCCGTTTAATTTATGCCAAGTGTCTGCATATATTGCTTCCTCGTATGCAAATCGAATGATCTACAGTTTCATTAGCACAGGATATTAATTTACTTCTGCTTAATTGCGTCACTAAAGGACAAACGCTGAATCTTAGCCGCGCCGCATCGAGATTCTGCTTTTGCGTGAACTTTCACGCAAATCATTTAGAATTGCGCGTTACTATCCATTTCGCTTTCGCGTTTCGGAGTGCTTTGCTCGACGTTTAGATAGTCGACCGTGGGTTACTATTAATTTCACGATTTCAATGAGAACCAGCGGGATTACCGCGCCGTAAATGCTTTCATTTTATGGTCGACGGGCGTTTACAGCGTCGACTGGCGGACTCGGTGAAAACCGACGATGGGAAATTGGCGAGTAACGATGTGCGCGAGTATTATACGCGAAACAAAGAAGAACAGCACTTTTTCTACACTCGCGTTGTTCCTGGAGTGCATTAAATACGTGGGAGACCTTAGGCCGTCTCGGAGATATCTCCAGTGGGTTACAGGAAGTAGGATTCGAGTACCTTGCGATTTCACTGCTGGTCACTCGAGGCTAAGATTTGTTGCTGCGATGTATGTATTGCTTGTGCGAACCGTCGTCGGGACTCAACGTTGTTTCAATAACATATTGTTCTCGCTAATATTTATTGCATTTCTGTCACGTTCCTAATTGGACCAGCTTTCTACCAGCGGAAAGTTTTGAATGTCTCCGTTAAAGGACTTAATGTCAAGGATTGGCGTGATTGAATGGAGAGTTTCGTAGCTTTGATTGTCAATTAATTGTGAAGCTTATTTTTTTTATGATTCGACTTTCTCAGAGTGGATTAAGAAGCGGGTTTTTACTTTCAATGCCTATTTTCGTTTCAGACACGCCTCTGTCACCAATGGGGCCGTCGTCTCCAAGTCAGGAGGGTCTATTCACGGATCTTCGTCTTTTGTCCTTGGAGAAGCAGCTCAATATCGAACTCAAGGTACACATCGTTCGCGAAAAAATGAAACATAAAAAGGATCGGTATACTGTGACCCGTATTAAACTATATTTGGATTGCACTTTATGCGATCAATTGCACAGCAGCTTCATTTGAATGATTTAAATAATACCAATTACGAGTTTCTATGGCTTGGTATTAGAAACTTTGACAGTGAAATTGTAATTATCGTAACCGCATTGATAAGCTCGCTTCAAAAGGGTGAAGTAATAAACCAAATAGTTGATAAACGATAACTATGTCGAGAAATTTATTTATTATTTTTACATAATTATGTAAAGAAACGAGCTTAATTGCTACTTTATTATATTACTTTTTAGTATCTGTACATGTCACAATGCTGATTGTACTCGTGATAACACTAATGTCACCGTAAGTAGTCTGTAATTCGTAGGTAATTACTGGAGTAGCCAGTAGCAGCTCCTGGCCCGTCTCATTGTGTGAGTCAGCGGTGAATCGTCGGCATTTTTTCTCCACTAAAGATAGCATCCCATTTCGTCATACGGTGATTTACACTAATTAGTGTAGCAAGCTTTGAACTTGCTTTATAAGCTCGTTTGCACTTGTAACATCAATCTGATCGAATTGAGTTCAAAGCAGAGTATTATTACCGCTTCTCGACAAATCAGTGCAATTTGTACCTGATGATTTGTTATCGCTATATACGATGCACCCACAAACTGTGACTAAGTTCAGGGATAAAACGGATTATTTAAAGCATTCGAAATAGTACGACCACGAAGAATTCGGGAAAAAATCCACGTCACGGATTTTCTGGCTTTCGGCCAGCCTACGGATGTCAACGAATTTTCAATGTCCATTGTTATATGTATATGTGAAAGCAAAATCGTATTCGTACGTCATATTACGTGATCCGTTTCAGAACATACATAATAGGTTTAGCTATCGAGCTGGGGAATACTTACAATGTTTAGAAAAACACGTAGTCGCTTATCAGACGTTGCCAAGAGCACAGCAAAAATGCCGAAATTTTTCTTGAAAAAGGTGAATCGCAAGTGTACGATATTGCGAATGTGACTCAAAACAGTTGAATCGCAATCGCACGTTGCAATATTTCGAAGAATTCAACGTTTCGATCTTTAGCCTTACAATTAATTCAGTATTCTATTGCTTTTTCAGGTGAAGCAGGGAGCGGAGAATATGATACAGAGTTTAACGAGCGGCAGAGACAAAAAGTTATTACAGGAGGCTCAACAAATGCTCGACGATTCTCGCGCCAAAATCGAGTTCCTACGCATGCGAATAATGAAGGTGCGACAAGCTCGTCAGCAGCAACATGCACGCGGCGATGCTCCGCCGCCGAATGGCGAGACAACTAGCAATAAAGGTAGAAAATCCAGTACATAGACCTGTCGCAAGTTCGACTAAATGAAAGAATGTTAAGCGAACCGGTTTAGAAATTAGTAAAATCGCAGGGGTGTTATTAGTGACGATTAACGTTCGCCATATTGCAATATTTAATCAGGATACGCTGTTGTAACACATGGTGAAGTATTTAACGCGTGTAACACGGTTGGATCATGGCGACTGCTATAATATAGGCCACAGATCGTCCATGAAATACGAGAATAATTTGGTGGAAATAACGAGGAATGTTCATGGAAACGTGGTAGCTGCTGTTGAAAGAGAACTTTCGTTCGCCGTGCAGCAAATCGTCGTCGAACCGTGCTACTTTATGCGTTAATAATTTTCATTTAATGTCTCGTGCTTTCAAGTGAGCAGCGTGATAACGAACACCACACGCACACTGATTATGTTACACTTTAAAACCTCTTTACTTTTGAGGATCCCTCTGATCATATACGACCGTCGTTGCACCGAACTGTCGTTGTGGTAAATAAGAGTTTCGAGACGCTTGTATAGAACATTTCGTTCGATTATTCCGCGTTCGTGCTATATTTATATTTGTATGACTGTGTGCACACTGGGCAGCCTTCGTCCCTTTGATTGAAAACGAAATATCGTTATCGTTGGTTTGTTCGAAACGGGTGCCAGCAAAAAAGAGGTGAATCTATGTCGTCGTCGTTCGGAGGACACTCGCAGTCTCGCGTGACGCAAAAACAATCGAGCTCTCGGTGTAGATACCGGACGATCACAGTCGTGTTTCAGTAAGTCAACCGCTTGGAATTCGTATACTTTACATATGCATCGATGTGCTTCCGATTTCTTTTCCTTTCGAGGGAAAAGTGCTCGAGCGAACGTAAAAGTATAGTATTTAATAGGAAACATATTTCTAACGCGAACGATAATAGAATAAATTCTGATTACAGATAGGTACGAGCCTAGTCTGGAGCTCGCATTAGAAGAAAGGGTAGAGGAGCTGCGACATCGTTTGCGAATCGAAGCTGCAGTCGTAGAAGGTGCGAAGAACGTGATACGTCTTCTACAAAGTGCCAAAGTCGCCGATAAGAAAGCCTTAACGGAGGTACGTATCATTTCCTGTTCCATATATACGCGACAGATGCCGTGCGCCACGCAGGGATTGACGTTTCGATAATGCAATGCTTTTGTAACGCCGTACAGAGATACGCCGGTCAAAAGAGAGCCTCTGACGATACATGTTCTCTATCGACGGACATGTCCTTTGAAAGCCGCCGTATCATTGTACTGCTTTCGAACACGTATCTCGTTCAAAGAAATTCATTAGCATCGCTTTCTATCTATAAAATAATATCGAAAACGGAAATAGCCGCGTGATAGCCTCGCGAGACTCTCTTTGGTCTTCGAAAACTATCCACGTTCTGCGTGACGTATCGCGTGGTTGACGCAAATCGAAACAAGAGACCCAAGCCACCAAATTCGCCGGGTAGATTAACGATTTTCCGTGTATCCAAGTCGCACGAACGCGTTCGACGACGTGGACGACTACGTCGAGTTCCAACGGCAGTGGCGTATATACGCTCCGTTCTCGAAATAGCACTGCCTAATCCCCGCTACCCCGTCGTCTTTCTATGACGCCTTTTCGGGTCGCGCTTAGTTACCACCTCTCAAGGGGAGCTGGCACAACCCAGTCGTAAGCAACGCGATAAACCAGCGACATGTGCGCCAATCAGCCGCGGATCGACTGCTCAAGAAATGCCTGTGTCCCCTGCTCGGACATTCCCGGTGATATCGTTCGTGCTTGTGGCTAATTCACGAGGCTGCCAACCGGAACTATGACCTGAATCTGAAGACTGACTCGAGTCCGCCCGTAGCCCGTACCCGTACTCTTCGTTGGATATCACACTCTTCTGCGAACGCTACACTCCAAGACTGACGTCTGGCTCGAGACGTACATCTGTGGGTGCTTGAAGGAATCGAAGTTTTTCTAAGAAGCTCAAACACGAGTTCCTCTAGTCGTCGTGTTGTACCTACCGTTTTCGGTGTTTCCTTTTTTCTTCCTCGACGCTCTGCTTTTCCGCGAAGCCCGTTGAATTCCAAGAGGAAAGCAGACTGACAGAAATAGAGGACGTTGCTCGTTGAATAATTGGTACGTCTGTGAAGGCGAGAACGTTCGACTCGGAGCCGACGTAGAAGCCTCGAATCGAGTTCACTTCGTCGCTCGAAGAGGCGGATAAAGTTAAGACAGAGGGAAACGTGCATTTATTTAGACTACTTAATTGGATAGCATTAGTAACTTCTTTTTCGGGGGAAGTACGACGTACTTGGTGTGTTCGTGACATATCCATTGCGGTATATACGGTTGGTTCCGTATTAAATGTATCATCTGGATCCAGGTATATTTGGTCCGACTGTACGTTGCTCCAAATTTATATTGTGCTAATTATACCCAGGTATAATTATACCTTGCGACGCTGCTCTAACGCACGGTTTGTCACGTTACGAGAAAAGAGCAAGCGGTGGTAACGAGGTTCGATGCTTGAAAGGCTCTTGTGACTACAGATAAACATAAATATAAACTAAAGTAACGTTTTCACGTAATCGCTCAACGCTGACGCTGCATAAAACTCATTTTAATAATAATAAAGGAAATGTTTCAATGAAGAACAAAACAGATACTCTATAACAGTGACCCTTCGTGCGAACGATTGTTTTACAATTTCGACACGTAGTATCGCAACGATACAGGATAGTCTGAAATTGCTCGAATACAGTAACAGTGGTTCTGAAAATAGACCACGAAGACACGCAGTGTCGCCGTCTTTCTGCGAGGAACTATGCAACAATATGTCTACAGACTTGTAAAATGCTCATTGAAAATCTAATCTCCGATTCGCTTGTGTGAAATTAAATAAATGCCCAATTTTTCAACAACTATATAACGAGTACGGTCTCGTTGAATGGTCGTAAAACGAAACTGATCGAAATTCCATACGAACAATAAACAAAGCGGACAAAGGGAACAAACAGCCCCACGGTGCCTCCATCTTTCGCGAGAACGATCGACCGTTCGGATCGATGTACAACGGAACGATACTAGCGAAAGAACGTCGGATTCTCTTCGCAACGGAGGAGAGAAACTGTTCCGCGGATGTGTTTCTGCAACGAAACCGATTAAACGCTCGGGGCGATGATGTTTTGCGGTGGATCACAGCGTGGAGAAGGCTGAAAAAAAAGTTACGACATGTATGGACGTCAAGGCAACTCGAGTAGCACGCAACCACCGCCGTGGCTGGTGCGTGCAGAAGTCACGATTCGCCATGGAACACCTGTGACCTCGGAATCCGGACAAGTACCAGTTAGTGTGTCCTCTACTGTCACGGATTCGAGCGGCGTTCGCATGATATACCGATGGAACACCAGTCAATCAACCCCGTCGACGACAGTTCCAGTCGTCACTTCCGTCACATCCAGGCCATCTTCAACCTCCAGTGCGTTCGCTTTCCAGCGAGGAAACATGGTATTTACGTCGACGCCGCCGCCGAGGCCATCGCCAGGTTCCTTCACGATTCCAAGATCAGGATCGTCTGGGAACGATGAGTCGATGTCGTCTATGGGACGTGGCGCAAATGTCTCAGATTCAGGTTACTACAGTGAACAGTTTTCACCCCAGTCGTACTCGAGTTTGCCGTCCCGTCGACCTTCTCAGCAGTACAATCGGAGGTGCAAGAGTACCTGCAGTATTGTTCTATCCTCCGTGAACACCGCGGAGGGTTCGAACAAAGAAAGCTCGAGCAAAGTGACAAGCAGCGAAACCACCAAGCACTCGTACGACAATTCTTGGCGTCATCAATCGTCGCATCAGCACGTTTTCTCCCGTCATCGATTCAGCACGGTACCGGAAGTATGCGAAGATTGCTCGGAGGGCAACGTGCCCAGCGTCTACGGTACGCATATGTGCAGTCGCGTGCACGATAAGGTCACGACTAAATCGACCACGAACAGCAAAGATGCGTCGTCGCAAACGACGGACATAGAATCCAAGGAATCGACGTCGACGATCACCAGCAAGAGCAAAGTAAGGAGGAAAACGTCTACTGGTCTCCGTTCATCGGACGAGCAGAAGAAGATGAAGGTGAGTTGCCTCTTCCTGCGGCGATACATGAACAGGTTTCTATCATGCGTATCTGATTTTAGCAAGAAAGTCGATCGCCAACCAGCTTTTCTGAGACCACGAGCGTTGGTCCTTCAGCGGACTCGGAGAGGTCCGACTCCTCTGCGAAAGATGACAGCGCGAAACGTAAATCGCGCACTGTGCACATCGACGTTTATTGTACCGGCACCGAGGACGACGAAAATTCTGATTCGACTACTGAGAACGAACGCGACACACCTATGACCGTGTTTGAGAATACAGACATGAAAATCATCCATACGCCGGTAGCGGACGATGTTTTACCTAGAGGATTTCAGGATGACAAGGCTTTTCTGAAGCGTGCCTCGGAGCGACGTTGCGACAGCTTCAAGCACGCTCCGATGAGGATGCCCTCCATAGCTAGCTCCAAGGGTTACGATAGCGACGATATGCTCAGCTCGCTGTACCCCTCTCAGTTCAGCTCTTACAGCGCTCTTCGTGATCTAGATTCGGGGCCCTGGTCTGCCGCGTCTTCCAATGCTGGTATTCCATTCGATTATGACTCAACAGTTGCCACTTCATCCAAAGATACCCTGTCGGATATAGATTCTTTGACGAACAGTAAAGTAGGGCTAACTCCGTGCGATAGCTTTGAATACGCGAGCAGCACTGACCGCGAGAGGATACGACGAATGGAAGAAGTATGGACAAAGACTGAGGATGAGACTAAACGCTGGCGATCGCCGGAAATAGAACGAAAGTATTTATTGCAAAATCGAAAAATGAGGGAGTACTTGGAGAAACACGAAATTGGATGGTCGTCGGCAGACAGTGGTGAGGACTCTGACGAAAGTGGTACGGTTGGTTGGAGTTTCGTATCCAGCGAGGAGAGTCAACGAATAACGAAGAAAGCTTCGGCAGTTCATCACGGGAATAAAAGCAGCACGGAGTGCAGGGAAAGAGCCACGAGGGGTATATCGGAGCAGGAGTCTCGGAAGCAAAATAATTCGCAGCAGGGTCAATCTGATTCTAGAACGCATAGCGATAGTATTCCAAGTGCTTCTGCGTTTCGCGATCACATTGGTACATTTAGTTCGGAAACCTCTACCCCTCTCCCATCGAAAGTCCCTTCGCGAGTCACGTCGCCTTTCATGACGCCGCAGGGCGAAAGAACCGATCATATATTAAAGGCGTCGATATTTGGCAAGGTGGTGAACGCGTTTCGAAAACCTGGCCATCATATAGGACCTTCCAAGAACCCTTCGTGTTCCTGCGAGCATTGTCGAAGATACTTCGAAGAACTGAACTCGCGCGACCGTTCTGGTTCCATAAGCGAATTTCAACGTCAAACGGGGTTTCGTATGCAGAACGAAAATAGTATAGCCCGTCTACTCCGTAAAAATGACAATAATTGAGACTCGATATTTCGTTGATACGTTTTTTAACTTTTATTTTTATTATACATATAAAAGTATTTCGTATTTTGCGACGACATTGTATTGCAAATAATTATAAGGTTGTGCCATGTAATATGTAATGCGTGTGTTAAGTTATATTTATTGAGTAAACTATCATCGTATTCCATACGCGTAATATTTTTTTTTTATTTATGATTGATATGATCTGCTAAAAACATTCTGCTGAATATCGAGCATTTATGTAAGCTAACAGATACATACAATTATTTATGCTATCGATGATGCCAATAAACATTGATTATATTAATAATGATTTTGTTATAGAAATCCACCTGTCCCTACAAGTACGATTGAGAAGCAAATTTTGTAATACTTTTTTCCATTAATTTAGGCTCAAGCAAGTCTTGCAGAATCGAGTCAAAAGTTGGATCTATTGAGATTATCCCTTGAACTAAGAAGGCAGGAATTACCACCTGATAGTGGTACAGCTGCTCAGCTAAAAAGAGAATTAGCTAGTGTACAATCAGCTAGCCCCGTCCCGGTAACTTACACGTCGTTACAACCATTCCGTGGTCCTCTAGAGGGTAAAGCTACAGTGCCTGCTTCGGTTTCAAGATGTGCCGCAGTTACTGGACAATTAGAGGTGAAGGAAATTTACAGTGAATACCAATTTCATGCAAGTTCTCTCTAGGACTAGAACGGATGTATATATCTGACTTGAATTTCAGGTAAGATTAATGGGATGTCAGGATCTAGCAGAAGAAGTGCCTGGACGCACAAGAAGAGAGCATCCAGCAAGTCCAGACTTACGTAGTTTCGTTAAAGGGGTGACAGGACGTAGTTCAAGCAAATCGTACAGCGTTAAAGATGAAACCAGTAGTAAGTTTTTAATTGCATGTATTACAAATTCTGGCAAAATTTTGGGCAATGCATAATTGATTACATTTACTACAGATGATATTATGGCGGTTATTAAACTAGACAACCAAACAGTGGCACAAACTAGTTGGCGACCGTGTTCCCAGCAGGCCTGGGATCAAAGGTACATTTTTAATATATACATATTTTTGTCAGAGGACGTGCCTATATTTGTTTTACGATAGGAAAACTCTACAGCTGTGACTGTATATATATGTACATCATTTTCATAGGTTTTCCATCGAACTAGATAAGTCGAGAGAACTCGAAATAGGCATTTATTGGAAAGATTGGAGATCTCTTTGTGCTATAAAGTTTTTACGTTTAGAAGAGTTCATCGACGATGTGAGACACGGAATGGCTTTGCAACTGGAGCCGCAAGGTCTTCTTTTCGCTGAAATTAAGTTCTTGAATCCTATGATTTCGAGGAAGCCTAAACTGCAACGTCAACGCAAAATATTTAAGCAACAAGTGAAAAACTTCCCAAGAGCTAATCAAATGAATATTAATGTCGCAACTTGGGGTAGACTTTTAAAACGATCAGCACCATCATTACACCATACGAGAAACTCGGAGAGTCCACCCTCAGGTATGTATATGTTCCTCGAGACGATTGTGAACAATTCATACAAGATCGTAATAGAAAACTTTTGCTTTTTTTCTGTCTTTTCATAGGACCACAACCCTTGCAGCTCGTTTTTGATACTTCATTGGAAGATAAACCTGAAACGCCCGGAGAATTGCCTGATCCCGACAAGGGTGGTTTAGGTGGAGCTAGACCTTTGGGATTATCAGCCTCAAGTAGTAGTCCTACATTGCCACGACCTCCGGAACATCCTCCACCTCCACCACCCACAGTTGCAAAGAAACCTTTGTTGCCTGCACCTCCGCCACCACCAAAATTAGATCAAGAAGTAAGTCATATGTAAATGATATTATATTTCCCGTATTTTTTATTTTTAAAGAATTTATATCTACTATAACGTTACGTAGGAGAGGAGATTGACAAATTTATATTTCGTATCTTTTTAGCGGTATTATAATTGTCCGTTTTATTACAAAGTATTTCGAAATTTCCCAGTATTTCTCCCTTACTTGAAAGGCTCAGGGTGTGGTACACACTGGTTATGGGTAAAAACTACGTAGAACACATACATACAATATATATTATATTCAGTTGAGTCCATATACTTGCTAATTGTTGTATCTAGTAATATAAATATTTTATCAAAGCATGTTAGCACATATTATATACTTTTAACTGCGCAAGATACTGCTTCGAAGATACTATAAATATTTGTATAGGTACCCTGATAATTTTAGAACACAATACGTAAAGTGGCTTAAAATGTACAAATTTTTATTTAAATTTTACGTTCAATTTTGTATCACATTTTTAATTCTCAGCTTCTTTTATGCATATCCATTTTCACCAATATTTACCACCCACATCAAAAACGTACGCTGCAATAAGCAATGTGTATTGTGCAATACGCAATATTTCTTCAGCTGGGTTTCAACAAACTCCCTTTAATTATTGAATCAATTTATTTGCTGAATATTTGAAGATCCAATGAAACTCTAGTATTCTACAGTTTAAAGTATGTTGCAACATAAAGTAGCTTTTAGAGCTAAGCAGATAGTAATGTAGTTGCAGAGTGCATTAAGGGAGTTTGATTTCCTACACAACGAGGAAAAGGGGGGTCCTCATGGTGCAACATTGAGGCCTCTCGTAACAGAGCCTCGTCCTGTGCTGATCGCACCACCCTCTCCACGCACACCCTCGCCCCAACCCGTCGTCGAGTTTCCTGAAGATGAGGTACATACCTCCGATACACACAGCTTTAATTTTTCTATATTTTTATACCTCTTTACTACTAACTTGTTAAATATAAAGTTGCTCTTTTAAGTTTACTCCAATTTGTTTTATCGAAATAACCCACCTACTTTCTCTTTTCTTGTCGTTGCAACACTTTATCACATAATGCATGTAGTCAATTTTATGCATGCGTCTACCCGTATTATATACAGCCTCTAATAATGCATTTGTAAACGTTTAATGCATCCATATTTTTTTATATTCCTTCTTATGTTGCAAACAATTAATTCTTCGACAGCTACAGGTATTTCTTTAACATATAGTACATACATTGCCCAGTACATAATATGTAATAAGTGCAACTAATACTCTATGCATTCTACAAGAATTTAAGGTTTAGTTCTTTACAACTTGTGATAATTTAAGTAACGATTAACATTAAGTATAGGATAACCTAAATAACAACATTAAATACCGTAAAATAATATATACAAATAATTAATGTTAACGAAATTATTGTAATATTAACATATCATTTTAAGTAAATTTTTTTAACAATTGTAGGTTGTATATGAAATGCCGTGCAAGCCTGCCCAGTACAGGGACAGTGCATACGAGTCTAGGAGACATTCGCAACTAACTGGAATGACCATAGAAAACTTTAGGCTACTTTCCGTTCTTGGCCGGGGTCATTTCGGAAAAGTAATTCTCTCACAATATAGAAATACAGGAGAATACTTTGCAGTTAAAGCATTGAAAAAGGGAGATATATTAGCGAGGGATGAAGTGGAATCGTTACTTTCAGAAAAAAGAATATTCGAAGTGGCGAATGCTACGCGACATCCTTTCCTTGTAAATCTATTTGCTTGTTTCCAAACAGAGGTAAGCAGAGGAAAATCATATGTAAAATGAACAATGTTTCAGTTAAGTCATAAAACTTAAAGTTTGATTTTTCATAGGCACATGTGTGCTTTGTAATGGAATATGCAGCTGGTGGAGATCTTATGATGCATATACACGCAGATGTGTTTGGAGAACCACGAGCTGTGTTTTACTCAGCGTGCGTGGTGTTAGGATTACAATACTTGCACGAAAGTCGTATTATTTACAGGTAAATGTTGTGAAGACTACGTTGAAAGTATTCGGAACATTTTATAAACCTGCAATTCGATGTTAATATTTTTTTTTCTTTTATAGAGATTTAAAACTAGATAACTTACTGTTGGATACAGAAGGGTATGTAAAAATTGCGGATTTTGGTCTTTGTAAAGAGGGAATGGGGTATGGAGATAGAACAGGAACATTTTGTGGTACTCCAGAATTCTTGGCACCTGAGGTTCTTACCGAAACCTCATATACTCGAGCTGTTGACTGGTGGGGACTTGGTGTTTTAATATTCGAAATGCTTGTTGGTGAAGTGAGTAAAATAAAATTTCCCTCGATGTATGTTATTATATATTGCTCATTGTATATTACTAATAAAATTTGTTCAGTCGCCATTCCCAGGGGATGACGAAGAAGAAGTATTTGATTCTATTGTAAACGACGAAGTTCGTTATCCACGATTTCTTTCATTGGAAGCAATAGCAATAATGCGAAGGGTAAGATTTCGCTCGATTTTTCTAGAAAAATAAGAAATATATTAATTAATTATATTTTATTTGGGTGTGTTTGATTACAGTTACTAAGGAAAAATCCTGATAGGAGGTTGGGTAGTAGCGAAAGAGATGCTGAAGACGTTAAGAAACAAGCGTTCTTTAGGCACATAGCTTGGGATGATTTACTCTTAAGACGCGTGAAACCGCCATTTGTTCCAGTAATTGTGAGTTATCACTTTTTTTTAATTGTCTTCTTATATGACGTAAATTTTTCGACGATAAATTGGTTTTGTATTTCTCTTTCAGCATTCTGTAGAAGATGTCAGTAATTTTGATGAAGAATTCACATCAGAAAAACCCTACTTAACTCCACCTAAAGATCCTAGACCACTTAGTGATTTAGAGCAAAGTCTATTTAAAGATTTTACATACATGGCTGACTGGTGCTAGCCATAATATTAATGTTAATCGTCTTTTTTGTTAAATTTGGTACGTAATCGTTTAGTGTTCTATTATTCTTCAGACATCATTTTAGGGGGCAATCGAATCGCAATTAATAACACCGACAATTATATATGTATTTGTTTAATTTTGAGAATAATATGTCCTACGTTTCATAATGTTATCTATTGTACAGATGATTTATTTTTAGTATCACGATAAAATCAGGCATATAGAATTAAACAAAAAAAGAAACATTTTTTTCAACAATCGAATCTCAGGTTTTTAATTAATGTGTATGAACGTCAAACTTTTAACTTGTAGTTATACATTCACATTTTACATTCATCATAATTATCTCCAATATGCATTGTAATTAATAATTGTACCCATGTTAAATAACTGGTTACACTGTCCAGATTTAATTAATGAATAGGCCACAAAAGAAACATAAATTGTGCATGTACTTTATATATTTTGATACAAAACTGCTGTTGGAAGTCGAAATTTATAAAGTTTTATAATGTTTAATTAAAATCTCACCGGATCTCAAAATCATGATTCTAAATATTGACCAAATGTTTGAAATAATATCTGTTTAAAGTATTATTTTATAACTCTTACTCGGCACACTCATTATTGTGTATAGTAATCGTTCTACAACTACTCAACAATCGTATCCTTATAACAAAGGATATCCACTGTATAAACATATTATCCATAAAGTGCAGAAAATAAATCAAAACTTAGTTATATTTGCTCATGCTCATGTGATAGGGAATTGAATGAAGAAATGGCACTATATACAACTCAGTGTTTATGAATATAATCGTAATGAACACCGAGCGTTTTAATTATATTAGTGACGTGTACCTAATCATTAACACGATCGGGAAAATTAAGACCACTTATATTTACAAGAAATTCTATAAAGTCAGACTATAGTAGTCTCGACTTTTTATTCTAAATTTTTGCTGATTTGATTCCTATACTCATTTTATACATTTTATTGCATTACTTAGTTACACATTTTCACGTTTCTAGTATGTGATAGAATACTTATGGTGTCTAGTGCTCTATCTTGTAAATATGTAATCAAATGTTAAAAAGTAATAATGCATAAGATTCATCAACACAATAGTTTAGTTTCATATGCTAATACAACACTATATCACAAGGATAACACAAGTTCACAAGTAGCACATTGTTAGTACTAATATTCGTTTCATTGTAAACATGACTATGCTATCTTCTCACGTACTCATCTTTCCTTTCTTTATGTTTTCGAATTTGTGAACAACTAGCACTGTAGAGCCATCACAAATATATACTCTACATCCAAGTTATTGAAAGAGTTTCGTGCTAACATTATTTTGAAACTGCTTAAGAACTCCTGTCTTCTACCTTGTAGGAATTTATTTCAAGTGGTGAAAGTGGTGAACTTTCTCTATATATAATTTTTTAAAACATCAATACGAAGTACATAATATCCTAATTAATATTACGAGTTATGCACCTTTTACAGTGTCTAACTATAATAGTGATTTCCCTTGTAATAATATTATCAACCCTTTATGTTCATTCATTTAACACTTCGTATATAAGTTCGATACAAAAGAATATTTTAAATGGAACCTAATATAGTATTTACTTTTTTTTTATACATTGAAATTCCACTTTTGTAAGAAAAATGTCCGCTTGGTATGTATCCAGAAAAAAATTAACGGCCGATGATAATGTTTAATAATTAGAATACTGTGATAGTAACTTAAACCGGTTTCATTTGAAATTTTCTTATATACCTATAATTAATCATATAAGCTTTGAGGTCATTACTCATTCTCCAAAAAAACAGTATTTAAAATTGTAAAACAGCAAACTAATTATAGAACTTGTGGTAGTCTCGAGTACAACTCGACTCCTAGTTGCCTTAATGCACTAATAAATTAATAATAATCATTCGGTAACTATTTTATATCGAGACCTTGTATATTGAAAGCCTGCAGAGGTGCTCATGTAACACATTATTCCTAATGTGCCTGTTTTTATACAATTATCGTATGTAGGTTTTAAAATCTGATTGAATAAGTATAAAACATGAACAGACGTTAAAGACGCTATGTTACACTTTTTCATTTGTATAATGGACAAGAAAATATTCAAACCTCAAGATTCCGCAAATTGTTTCTCTTCTCCAGCCATTAAGCACTCCGATTTGATTAAAAAGAAAATGTCTTTTAAGAGTATGCAGTAAAAATACAAAAACATGTTTTGCTAGTACCTAAAAAAATGTTTATTTTTATATTTTACATACATGAAAATTATTAATTATATTATTCCGACGTGTCAAACTGCCAAAATACATATTTCTACAAAAGATAATATTGATCAATATTTTCTTGTCAATGTATCGATTACATATTCCATAAAATTTAAGATGTAGTTTTTATGGAGCGATGGTCTTTATGTATACTGCAATGTTAAACCTGAAGTGTCGTTGCAAAAATAGTAATTGAAAAATGTATATAATACAAATGTGACGAATGTGTTTGTAGATAGATCTATTTTGACACTTGAAGTAGAAACTTTATTGAGTTTTCGTTACTTATTTTTATACGTACGAAATAACGTAATACTACATTAAGTTCCGACATTTCTTTAGGGTATTCGCTACATTTTACCCATAGTTAACAGTAATGAAACAGCATGTGCCTCATACTTGCAGTGTTTACTAAATCTTCCAAATCACTCAGTAGATAGTGTATCGATATAAAAATGCTTATAGAATTATCACTAAGCAATAACTTATTTAATAATCACATTTACAATGGCAGCTTAATGCATATCATTTTAAGCTATAACATAACTTCTAATAGTACATATAAATCTGGTAAAATTCTAAATATACAAATAATAGCTAGTTTCAATAATAAACATGTAAAAAAATATGTTTCAGTTATGTTATTCATTTCTATTCTATCCTAAAAAAAATTAAACACTCAATACAATTGCAGAAGATAGAAGACTTTATACATCTGTGATTTTATTATTATCACTTATATGAGAAATATCTATATTAATGTGTTCTGTATCTAAAGATTTTGCTAATTCATATAAATGAGATGTATTTTTTCTTATCTCTTTCTCTAAGCCAAACTTCCTTTCTTCTTTCTCTTTCATCAATTTTGTTATTTCTGGAGCTATTGGTTTTATAAGTCCTTTGCTGGCTTTATAAATAATACTTGTACTGTCTTCAGACTTAAACACAAATGTTATCCTGTGGCAAAATATATATAGTAAGTTATAAACAATTGTCATAGAATCATTGGATCGTAAATAAGATCAATAGTCTTACTGTTTCACATTTAAACTATCTTGTATCTTTTCAATTTTATCGAAGGAAATGTTCAATGATACTGGCCAAGGTACATATACTTCAGTTTGAGAGTTTTTGTTCTTCTTTGCTTCCAAATACAATAAATCTAAATTTTCATTATACTTGTAGTTGACTTCCCAAAATCGTTTTGCTAGCAGTAAACAATAATTAGTGCACGAAGACATTTTTACTATTCATTGTATTATTGTATCATTACCTTCACATAATTCAATGTACACATAAAAAGTTGTACATACTTTCACAGGGTCGCTGCACCCTAATTTTCCAATATTATAATACTATACAACATTAAAAGAAATTAGTATCTCATTTGATGTGTTAATGAAATGTTATACAGTATGATCACACTTACGCTAGGATGGCATACGTCATACATTGCAGATAAAAAATAATTGTCTATGTTGGAAATATGTAGTAAGCTGATTCTTATTAAACCTTTAAGTTAGGTTAAGGAAAACCAATGGATTACTGTAAGGGAAAACTGTGAAAGCTTATTCAAATACTATATGTAAAATCCTATTAAATTTAGTATCATTTAATAAAGTGTAATTTGAACCACAACAACAGTTAATTATTTTAGTCTAAATTTAACACACCACACTTAGTTTCAGATCTCCACAAAAATAAAAATCTCACGATGAATCGTGAATACTGAATTTCAACATCAAATAATTAATAAATAATGTTTACAGTGTAAAAGATTGTAAATATTTTGTGTACATCTTACACCACAGACAAGATATAAAATAGATCTAACATCTTATGGACTTTTCTATCTTACATTCAACTGCCATACCGACGTGGAAAAGTAAGCACAGACGAGATATATGAATAGACCAAGCATACAATATACATGTATGCTGTATGTGACCCGGAGTGTGTGACCCGGAGGGCATTTTTGCCGATTTTTCATTTGACAATAACTTTTAAACCATAAATGCCATGCTGTTGCAAGTGTTGGTGGAGATACCTGTGAAGCGTAGCTTTTATTTAGGACAAGTTCGGTTAAAAAATATGCACTAAAAGCCGAGGAAAACGGAATTGTTTAAATTAACGATGTAATCCAGGAATTCGGTTTTGGCGGTGTGGAAAACTGCGAGAAAGATCGCAAGCGCGATATTTTTACGTCCAGATCTGGACAAATTCTTTAATTCTCCTCTTCATTGGATCAGGTTTTATTGTTAATGTAACACGCAATTTCTTACTTATATTCAACTAATAACTATGACGAAGAGTCTCATTTACTAATATAACGCAATTACAGCGATAAATGTGTCTGCAAGCGATTAGTGTTCGCATTCGGTCCCGAGCGAAGTGCACTAAACGAAATTTTTCTGAAAATAAGTAATACCAAATTGATAATTGAGTACAATTCATACTCTGATTCCGAGTAGGTCCAAGGATTTGTGGCGATGTTTCGGCGAGCATTAATTGGGGAAATGAACAAATATTGAGCGGCCATTACTGTACATTGCATCCTAAGTACAATACGCAGTCAATTCGCTCGAATTATTTTCCACATAACTATCAAACGTCTGTTAAACGTTTAATAATTATACGATAAATAATTGATTGCCCGGGTCTCACCACGTGGAGGTTACTGCGCATGGAGACCCACCCTAGCCACGGCCCTTCCACCCTCCAATTACGCGAAAACTAATTTTAATATAGCTTGTGAGAAAGATAAATCTCCTATTATTGTCAATTTGTAGAACGTTCATTAATTGATCGTAGTACAAATATGACAACAAGAGGAGTACTTGGAATATTCACGACCGAAAGCTAAATTGAATATCCGAAGGAAACCTGAAAGAAAATCAAAAAGAGAATGCAATTTCCTGAAACAAAACTTACATAAAAACATATCCTATGATCTTACAAACTAAACAACGAAATATTATCACAGCAGTGTACACTGCTGTCTTAAAAACTAAGACACAGATTAAAATTAAAGCCTCCCTTCTTAAATACCAGATTAGATTCAAATGCTCCCTGCCTGTCTAAAGATCTAACTTAAAACGAGAATCACCCTACCTAATATAATATCTAAGAGTAAAATTAAAACAACAATTTCAATAATATCCTGCCTACATAGGAATCTAACGGATACATTATCACACTCATCTAGGTATAAGTAAGCATATACTTAATTCCCCTTCAATTAGACCATATTAATTTCGTGGACCATGCCTTCCTAGAACAGAAAACTGGAAACTGGGCAGGGGCTGGGCACGGGTAAGGGCAAGGGCAGGGTTAGGGGCAGGGGCAGGGGCAGGGTGAGAGAGTGGCCACATTATACATAGTATGAGCAGTCCTCTTCTTTAACTGATTCCTTTGAATGCTTCTGAAACAAAGACAAATAGGCAGTAATTAGTAAAGTATTATAAAAATTGTAAACTCATAAATGGGAACAAGTGGGAGGCAAGTAACGAGGGTGACTGCTACCGAGCAGCCCGCGAGCCCTCGGCCCAGAGTCCGGACAGTAAGAGGACTTAGAATCTACACCAGTTTCGATACCGAGCCACAGCAATCATTGTGGAACGGAAGCAAGACCGAACCACGATTCCAGATTATGTCCCATATACCTTCTGCCACCCCAAGGTGTGCTTGGCGTGGTCTAACTCGCAGGAATTTCCTACTAGGCGGGTCACCTGTCCGGAACGCAATCACAGCCCCACACACCGCTCACGATGACACTGCAGCCCGGAAATGCAAGAACCGCGACCATGATTCCAGATTTAGGGCGAAAACCAACAACCGTTAGAGACGTAGTCTAACAGCGTGCCTCGGATCCTTCCTCCAGAACCACAATCGCGCCCCCACACATCTTAACTCGCTGACACTAAGTCCCCAACCACCGGCCCTCCGGGCCGAGAACGGAAAAGGGAATGAAGCTAATAGTACTGAAATGAATTAGAAGAAAAGTAACGAGTGTGATTGATTCCGGCAAAGAGTGAAAAAGGGAATAAAGCAAAAAAGGGAATGAAGCGAAAAAGGGAACGTGGGGGAAAAAGGGAACGTGGGGGAAAGTGCAATGCGCAGTCAATACGCTCGAATTATTTTCCACATAATTATCAAACGTCTGTTAAACGTTTAATAATTATACGATAAATAATTGATTGCCCGGGTCTCACCACGTGGAGGTTACTGCGCATGGAGACCCACCCTAGCCACGGCCCTTCCACCCTCCAATTACGCGACAACTAATTTTAATATAGCTTGTGAGAAAGATAAATCTCCTATTATTGTCAATTTGTAGAACGTTCATTAATTGATCGTAGTACAAATATGACAACAAGAGGAGTACTTGGAATATTCACGACCGAAAGCTAAATTGAATATCCGAAGGAAACCTGAAAGAAAATCAAAAAGAGAATGCAATTTCCTGAAACAAAACTTACATAAAAACATATCCTATGATCTTACAAACTAAACAACGAAATATTATCACAGCAGTGTACACTGCTGTCTTAAAAACTAAGACACAGATTAAAATTAAAGCCTCCCTTCTTAAATACCAGATTAGATTCAAATGCTCCCTGCCTGTCTAAAGATCTAACTTAAAACGAGAATCACCCTACCTAATATAATATCTAAGAGTAAAATTAAAACAACAATTTCAATAATATCCTGCCTACATAGGAATCTAACGGATACATTATCACACTCATCTAGGTATAAGTAAGCATATACTTAATTCCCCTTCAATTAGACCATATTAATTTCGTGGACCATGCCTTCCTAGAACAGAAAACTGGAAACTGGGCAGGGGCTGGGCACGGGTAAGGGCAAGGGCAGGGTTAGGGGCAGGGGCAGGGGCAGGGTGAGAGAGTGGCCACATTATACATAGTATGAGCAGTCCTCTTCTTTAGCTGATTCCTTTGAATGCTTCTGAAACAAAGACAAATAGGCAGTAATTAGTAAAGTATTATAAAAATTGTAAACTCATAAATGGGGTCGAATGGGAGGCAAGTAACGAGGGTGACTGCTACCGAGCAGCCCGCGAGCCCTCGGCCCAGAGTCCGGACAGTAAGAGGACTTAGAATCTACACCAGTTTCGATACCGAGCCACAGCAATCATTGTGGAACGGAAGCAAGACCGAACCACGATTCCAGATTATGTCCCATATACCTTCTGCCACCCCAAGGTGTGCTTGGCGTGGTCTAACTCGCAGGAATTTCCTACTAGGCGGGTCACCTGTCTGGAACGCAATCACAGCCCCACACACCGCTCACGATGACACTGCAGCCCGGAAATGCAAGAACCGCGACCATGATTCCAGATTTAGGGCGAAAACCAACAACCGTTAGAGACGTAGTCTAACAGCGTGCCTCGGATCCTTCCTCCAGAACCACAATCACGCCCCCACACATCGTTACTCGCTGACACTGAGTCCCCAACCATCGATCCTCCGGGCCGAGAACGGAAAAAGGAATGAAGCTAATAGTGGTGACATGAATATAAAGAAAAGTAAGGAGAGTGATTGCTCCCGGCAGAGAGAAAAAACGGGAATGAAGCAGAAAACGGACTGAAGCAAACAGGGCAATGAAGCGAAAAAGGGAATGGGGGAGGGAAGTGGAATGCGCAGTCAATTCGCTCGAATTATTTTCCACATAATTATCAAACGTCTCTTAAACGTTTAATAATTATACGATAAATAATTGATTGCCCGGGTCTCACCACGTGGAGGTTACTGCGCATGGAGACCCACCCTAGCCACGGCCCTTCCACCCTCCAATTACGCGAAAACTAATTCTAATGTAATTTGTGAGAAAGAAAAATCCTCCTCTTATTGTCAATTTGTAGAACGTTCATTAATTGATCGAAGTACAAATATGACAGCAAGAGGAGTACTTGGAATAATCACGACCGAAAGCTAAATTGATTATCCGAAGGAAACCTAAAACAAAATCTGAAATCATTTTCCTGAAATTAAACATTCTTAAAAATATATCGTACGATCTTAAAAACTAGACAACGAAATATTATTACAGCAGTGTACACTGCTGTCTTAAAAACTAAGACACATTTGAAAAATAAATCCTACTTTCTTAAATACTAGATTAGATTCGAATACACCCTGCCTGATTAAGGATCTAACTTAGAAATAGAATCACCCTACCTAGTATAACATCTAAGATTTCAATGAAAAGAATAACACCAATAATATCCTAGAACAGAACGAATCGATTTTTAATTTCGTAAACCCTGCCTAATTAAAAGTCTAATAATTTCAATTCTAAAACCTGCCTGTATAAAGATCTAAAATTATGTGTTCAAACAAATCCTACCTACATAAGGAGCTAAAAGTGTGGATCGATTTATAATTGGGCCTGCCTAATTAATTGTCTAAGAAATGTAGTTAGTTAAAAGGACAGGGGTAGGGTCAGGGTCAGGGGCATGGTCAGGGACACGGGCGGGGACGGGCGAAGATGTGGTCATATTATTATACGTATCATGAATCCTCCTCTTCAGCTGATTCTTTTCAATGCTTCTGAAACAAAGACAAATTGGAAGTAATTAGTAAAGTATTATAAAAATCTAAAATTCACAAATGGGATCAAATGGGAGGCAAGTAACGGAAGTGACTGCTACCGAGCAGTCCGCGAGCCCTCGGCCCAAAGTCTGGACAGTAAGAGGACTTAGAATCTACACCAGTTTCGATACCGAGCCACAGCAATCATTGTGGAACGGAAGCAAGACCGAACCACGATTCCAGATTATGTCCCATATACCTTCTGCCACCCCAAGGTGTGCTTGGCGTGGTCTAACTCGCAGGAATTTCCTACTAGGCGGGTCACCTGTCTGGAACGCAATCACAGCCCCACACACCGCTCACGATGACACTGCAGCCCGGAAATGCAAGAACCGCGACCATGATTCCAGATTTAGGGCGAAAACCAACAACCGTTAGAGACGTAGTCTAACAGCGTGCCTCGGATCCTTCCTCCAGAACCACAATCACGCCCCCACACATCGTTACTCGCTGACACTGAGTCCCCAACCATCGATCCTCCGGGCCGAGAACGGAAAAAGGAATGAAGCTAATAGTGGTGACATGAATATAAAGAAAAGTAAGAAGAGTGATTGCTCCCGGCAGAGAGAAAAAAAGGGAATGAAGCAGAAAACGGACTGAAGCAAACAGGGCAATGAAGCGAAAAAGGGAATGGGGGAGGGAAGTGGAATGCGCAGTCAATTCGCTCGAATTATTTTCCACATAATTATCAAACGTCTCTTAAACGTTTAATAATTATACGATAAATAATTGATTGCCCGGGTCTCACCACGTGGAGGTTACTGCGCATGGAGACCCACCCTAGCCACGGCCCTTCCACCCTCCAATTACGCGAAAACTAATTCTAATATAATTTGTGAGAAAGAAAAATCCTCCTCTTATTGTCAATTTGTAGAACGTTCATTAATTGATCGAAGTACAAATATGACAGCAAGAGGAGTACTTGGAATAATCACGACCGAAAGCTAAATTGATTATCCGAAGGAAACCTAAAACAAAATCTGAAATCATTTTCCTGAAATTAAACATTCTTAAAAATATATCGTACGATCTTAAAAACTAGACAACGAAATATTATTACAGCAGTGTACACTGCTGTCTTAAAAACTAAGACACATTTGAAAAATAAATCCTACTTTCTTAAATACTAGATTAGATTCGAATACACCCTGCCTGATTAAGGATCTAACTTAGAAATAGAATCACCCTACCTAGTATAACATCTAAGATTTCAATGAAAAGAATAACACCAATAATATCCTAGAACAGAACGAATCGATTTTTAATTTCGTAAACCCTGCCTAATTAAAAGTCTAATAATTTCAATTCTAAAACCTGCCTGTATAAAGATCTAAAATTATGTGTTCAAACAAATCCTACCTACATAAGGAGCTAAAAGTGTGGATCGATTTATAATTGGGCCTGCCTAATTAATTGTCTAAGAAATGTAGTTAGTTAAAAGGACAGGGGTAGGGTCAGGGTCAGGGGCATGGTCAGGGACACGGGCGGGGACGGGCGAAGATGTGGTCATATTATTATACGTATCATGAATCCTCCTCTTCAGCTGATTCTTTTCAATGCTTCTGAAACAAAGACAAATTGGAAGTAATTAGTAAAGTATTATAAAAATCTAAAATTCACAAATGGGATCAAATGGGAGGCAAGTAACGGAAGTGACTGCTACCGAGCAGTCCGCGAGCCCTCGGCCCAAAGTCTGGACAGTAAGAGGACTTAGAATCTACACCAGTTTCGATACCGAGCCACAGCAATCATTGTGGAACGGAAGCAAGACCGAACCACGATTCCAGATTATGTCCCATATACCTTCTGCCACCCCAAGGTGTGCTTGGCGTGGTCTAACTCGCAGGAATTTCCTACTAGGCGGGTCACCTGTCTGGAACGCAATCACAGCCCCACACACCGCTCACGATGACACTGCAGCCCGGAAATGCAAGAACCGCGACCATGATTCCAGATTTAGGGCGAAAACCAACAACCGTTAGAGACGTAGTCTAACAGCGTGCCTCGGATCCTTCCTCCAGAACCACAATCACGCCCCCACACATCGTTACTCGCTGACACTGAGTCCCCAACCATCGATCCTCCGGGCCGAGAACGGAAAAAGGAATGAAGCTAATAGTGGTGACATGAATATAAAGAAAAGTAAGGAGAGTGATTGCTCCCGGCAGAGAGAAAAAACGGGAATGAAGCAGAAAACGGACTGAAGCAAACAGGGCAATGAAGCGAAAAAGGGAATGGGGGAGGGAAGTGGAATGCGCAGTCAATTCGCTCGAATTATTTTCCACATAATTATCAAACGTCTCTTAAACGTTTAATAATTATACGATAAATAATTGATTGCCCGGGTCTCACCACGTGGAGGTTACTGCGCATGGAGACCCACCCTAGCCACGGCCCTTCCACCCTCCAATTACGCGAAAACTAATTCTAATATAATTTGTGAGAAAGAAAAATCCTCCTCTTATTGTCAATTTGTAGAACGTTCATTAATTGATCGAAGTACAAATATGACAGCAAGAGGAGTACTTGGAATAATCACGACCGAAAGCTAAATTGATTATCCGAAGGAAACCTAAAACAAAATCTGAAATCATTTTCCTGAAATTAAACATTCTTAAAAATATATCGTACGATCTTAAAAACTAGACAACGAAATATTATTACAGCAGTGTACACTGCTGTCTTAAAAACTAAGACACATTTGAAAAATAAATCCTACTTTCTTAAATACTAGATTAGATTCGAATACACCCTGCCTGATTAAGGATCTAACTTAGAAATAGAATCACCCTACCTAGTATAACATCTAAGATTTCAATGAAAAGAATAACACCAATAATATCCTAGAACAGAACGAATCGATTTTTAATTTCGTAAACCCTGCCTAATTAAAAGTCTAATAATTTCAATTCTAAAACCTGCCTGTATAAAGATCTAAAATTATGTGTTCAAACAAATCCTACCTACATAAGGAGCTAAAAGTGTGGATCGATTTATAATTGGGCCTGCCTAATTAATTGTCTAAGAAATGTAGTTAGTTAAAAGGACAGGGGTAGGGTCAGGGTCAGGGGCATGGTCAGGGACACGGGCGGGGACGGGCGAAGATGTGGTCATATTATTATACGTATCATGAATCCTCCTCTTCAGCTGATTCTTTTCAATGCTTCTGAAACAAAGACAAATTGGAAGTAATTAGTAAAGTATTATAAAAATCTAAAATTCACAAATGGGATCAAATGGGAGGCAAGTAACGGAAGTGACTGCTACCGAGCAGTCCGCGAGCCCTCGGCCCAAAGTCTGGACAGTAAGAGGACTTAGAATCTACACCAGTTTCGATACCGAGCCACAGCAATCATTGTGGAACGGAAGCAAGACCGAACCACGATTCCAGATTATGTCCCATATACCTTCTGCCACCCCAAGGTGTGCTTGGCGTGGTCTAACTCGCAGGAATTACCTACTAGGCGGGTCACCTGTCTGGAACGCAATCACAGCCCCACACACCGCTCACGATGACACTGCAGCCCGGAAATGCAAGAACCGCGACCATGATTCCAGATTTAGGGCGAAAACCAACAACCGTTAGAGACGTAGTCTAACAGCGTGCCTCGGATCCTTCCTCCAGAACCACAATCACGCCCCCACACATCGTTACTCGCTGACACTGAGTCCCCAACCATCGATCCTCCGGGCCGAGAACGGAAAAAGGAATGAAGCTAATAGTGGTGACATGAATATAAAGAAAAGTAAGGAGAGTGATTGCTCCCGGCAGAGAGAAAAAACGGGAATGAAGCAGAAAACGGACTGAAGCAAACAGGGCAATGAAGCGAAAAAGGGAATGGGGGAGGGAAGTGGAATGCGCAGTCAATTCGCTCGAATTATTTTCCACATAATTATCAAACGTCTCTTAAACGTTTAATAATTATACGATAAATAATTGATTGCCCGGGTCTCACCACGTGGAGGTTACTGCGCATGGAGACCCACCCTAGCCACGGCCCTTCCACCCTCCAATTACGCGAAAACTAATTCTAATATAATTTGTGAGAAAGAAAAATCCTCCTCTTATTGTCAATTTGTAGAACGTTCATTAATTCATCGTAGTACAAGGAAGACAACAAGAGGAGAACTTGGAAAATTCACGACCGAAAGCTAAGTGGTATATCAGAAGGAAACCAGAAATAAAATCTGCAAGTGAATTAAACTTTCATAAAAATATATCACACAATCTCAAAAATTAGTAAACGAAATACAATATTATTGCAGTGGTGATTACTGCTGTCTTAAAATCTAAGACACAGCTTAAAAATAAATGCTCCATTCTTAAATACTAGATTAGATTCAAAGGCGCCCTGCCTGACTAATGATCTAACTTAGAACTAGAATCACCCTACCTAGTATAACATCTAAGATTTCAATGAAAAGAATAACACCAATAATATCCTACCTACGTAGAAATGTAAAACATACTTTACAATACTCATTCCTATATGAGTATGCATATACTTAATTGCTCTTCAATTAGTGTTAAGTTCGTGGTGCATGCCTTCCTAGAACAGACAACTGGCAACAATTTTTTGATTTCATAAGCCCTGCCTAATTAGAAGTCAATAATTTCAATTCGTGCAGATCCTGCCTGTATAAAGATCTAAGATGGTGTGATCAAACAAGTCCTGCCTTCATAAAGAGCTAAAAGTATTGTTCGATAAATAATTGGGCCTGCCTAATTAAATATTTACGGATATCGCGAGTGAATTTCAATTTCTACAAAGCAAGACCGAAAAGTTATAAAAAATGGCTCTACTAAAAAAAGGGGGAAATAAAATTGCAGGGATTATAGGAAAATATTTAAGAGTTAAACTCGAATAATGAACAGTCACTAGTATTGTCTCTAATTTAAATCCCCTATCTCGAGTTATCATTTTATCAATGATTCTACAAATTATTTCATTTTCTTTCTTTTTTTCTTCATTTTCTTTTTTTTAATTTCGTTCACACAGTAATTTACTATTATGTAGGCAAATTTTTAGCAGTATTTCGATCAGCAAACATTCCAGGTAGTATAAATATGAAGAAAAACAATAATAAGGAAGACAAATATAAAACACGGAAAAGAAAAATTACACCATATAGAAGAAGACTTGCCAAAGAATTCGTCAGCCATGATCTTTGGCTGACGATGATGTGCCATCCTCCAGGGTGGCTCCAGGATGGGGACTGGTATTCGCAACTCTAATTAAAAACGCGATCTTTATCAATGCAACGCTAACTGGAACCCGCGATGCAATCATTTCGCAACACTATTTATTAAGGCTGATAAAAAGTAAACAGTAAATTATCAGTATGTGTAATATTAAAAAGCAATGTAATTGGAGATCCTCTGAAAAGTTAGCTGAAAGCTCAAGACGCGAAAGTAATTTCCGCAACACTAAAAGCTTTCTCATGTGTAAAATATATTATAATTATTACAATTTAACTAACAATAAGAATAGCAAAATTGCAAGAACAATCGCGATATCATTGCGCAACACTAAATCAATCACAATTTTCAATTGCTCGCAACTCTAATTAAAAACCGCGAGTCACATCGCTACTCCAAGAACACGCGAGACTCGATTTCTTTTTCGTGACTCTACTTGCAAACCGCGTGGCATTTAACGCAACTCTAATTCGATCCGTTCTCAAGTTTTTCGCAACTCTAAAGCAACGCGATACTTTTGGGAGGGCTGTATCGTTGGGCCGGAATGTGCGTCGGCCAAGTACAAATAAAAATTCTACAAATGAAAATGCAAGCACAGTGACAAAGTAGTAACAAAGAATGATTCCTCATTCTTAAAAAGAATGGGGAGCCATTAGTAGTTGCCCTCTTGAGTGACAGTTTGTCGGGCCTCTTCGGCATATAGCCTCTTCTTTTCGTTGGACCCAAGGGTCAGCTGAAACTTAATCTAGGCTCGAGGCTCTAATCGAAAACGAAAGAAAAACTTATAAATGTGAAATAAAGAGTTTGAATCGCGGAGCTATATGGAACACACGCGGCCGAATCGCGATCCAATAAAATCGTAAAAATTGTGATTACGGAAAATAACAAAGATTACGATTAAAATTGTAATCGTTCTTCGCTCACGCGTGCAGCCTCGAGCATAATGTAACACGTTTCGTTTCGGAGCCTGAATCGCGATCACGACCGCGAAGGATTCGAAAAATCGATAGGCAAAGCCAGAGGCGAACGCATTTTCGTTCGCGCCACAGCTTCACCGTCGACTTTTCAAATCGGATTTCCTGAAACAGGTTGAACACGCGAAATGGTGCCTACCCGATCAGAGATTGTGTCAACCTGCCCGGCCCTACCTACTTATGTCTATCAATCACACCAGAAAGTAAGCTACCTATCCTACCTGGACCTATATTTAAAAAATGGCAAACAGGCACACCAACACACAACACTCCACGGTTCTCACTCAAACACTTGGGCGCAAAAGCCTACACTAGGGAGGCGTCCCGGGACACCCCCGACACCCAAGTGTTGTCGCACAACTTGCACACTCTAATGTACGTACCATTTTTCTGAAATCGACTGACAGTGGCTGGGATCTTTGCGTTTTGCGAGGAAAAAGACCACGCCGCGGTAGATGTTTAATAGAATAATTAAATAGCACCGATACAAGAGGTACTTGATAGCAATTGATAAGTATATTCGATTCTCTTTGGCATTTGGCCTCTGGAATCTCAAATGATAAAAACTTCGTGCCTCAGTATATTAGGGATTTTTAATGCAGTTAATAGTAAAAATGATGTTTCTGCTTTAATTTAATGGACATCTTATCTTGGTCATAATAGCTACATTTTAGTACGGAACGACGCAAATCCACAACCTAACCACACACACAATGTGGATATTACGTCGTGCACGATACACCAAACGCACTGTCAGTCGCCAACAATAAATCATTATAAACTAAATAAATATCATCGTGCTGCACCACCGTTTTCCCACTCAAGTAGCACCGGGGCACGTGAGTGAGATCCGGGCAGTGAACACGGAAAGGGTTAAACCTGGAAATCCTCGTCTAAAAAAATTATGAACACATAGTGATTTTCTAACGGACTAAATATATACATGTATATATAGCAGATCAATATATGATTTTATTTTATTAAAGAGAAAATAAAATGACTCTACTTTATTAGATAAATTATGTAATGACTCTACTTTATTAGAAAAACTGTGCAATGACTCTACTTTATTAGAAAAATTGTGCAATGACTCTACTTTATTAGACAAATTATTCAATGACTCTACTTTAATATACTTTGAATGAAATTGAAACATCCTCCGGTGTTCCCGTCATCAAAGCATTGCTTCTAAAACGCACGGTTGCTTTTAAAGTAGATTGCTTTGATTTCGAGATCTACCCGTTCGCGTATTGTCTTCTTGTACATTCAGGTTTAATTAATATCTTGTACGGAAAAAGTTAAATTATTGATATCTCCAAACGCCAAAGACTAATATGGATTCGAATAATAAAATTATTCGATAGTTCCAACAAATGGACAAGGTAAGCAAATACCTTTACTTTATATATAATCAAAGTAGAAAAAAGATGAAATACTATACTCTTACTAACAATTTATTATAACTGTGCAGTAATTGCAATTGACAAATAAACGAATCGAAGGGTATTCGACTTCTCCACTACAAACTAATGCACGTATAATACCGCATTATACTTATTAAATATGTGTTTCATACACATTCAAATAAATACTCTATTATAAAAAGATATAGTGATATACGTATATAGAAATATAAACTAATTGACTAATATGATCTCATTTAATAGTATCAAGCTATTTAGAAACGCGTTGTACAAGAAGACCTATCCTCGTGTAATATAATACAGTAAAGAAGTTACTACTCATGAGTATATTTTCATATACCCATGGTCACAGTGCTTGCCAAAAAATCTACGTAATTACAACCAGTCACTCGTGTCGGTTCGGACCTTTCGTCCTGCGACATGATTGAGTGACCAGAGGAACTTTAAAGCATGCGACTCACCGGTTGCAGACTCGCCAGGGATGCGGTCAAGCTCGTCGCAATCGAGGCCGTGGAAGCTGCTGAAACATTCAAAATGAGCAAACAACATTGAAATCTCTGCATTTTCAGTACTTTTGGAGTATGTTAATTATCAAAGATTATTGCAATACGTGATTAAACAAATAAAGAGATACTTACTCGTCAGGTTGATGGATGAAAGCACGAACTCGCCGAACAGGACACTGACTCTAATGGAACACTTATGATTGGCAAACAAAGTGATTCTAATCTCGCGAGAGTATTATTTCGAAGCAAACACTGACTCTACCTTCGCGTATTTTTAATACTATTTATATTTAATTATAATTATTAAGAGCGGTTCCGCTCAAAAGATAATAAGAAGAACTTTAACGGAACAAGCACTGACTCTACCAACCGCATTGCGCGCGGTCATCAAAATTTGCTGAAAGAAACTCTGTACAGGTTAGTAAAGGAGGGGAGGAGGTAGAGATTGAAGCAATACACATGTGATTTTATTTGTCTCTTTCTTATTTCTGTATGTCTGTTGAGGAATTACTGCTTTTGTTTTTTAATAAAGTATTACTGTATTATTAACTGTCCATTCAAGATTATTATAGAATAATATAAATGATTTATCAAACGCGTATTGTGACTGTTCTATGCCAGAGTTTTAAAAGTGATCATGATCCTAGTAAGTAAACAATATCGCGGATTTATAAATTCTCGTAGCTGCTTGCAGAAATCTCGACCCGAAGTTATTTATCATGCTTGAAGGGCATGGCAACGAGTACGTAAATACGCGGCCAGTCCTGCATCGAAAATTCAATTTGACCGTACTTGTGCCAAGTCACAACAAGCCAATGTCACAAAAACTGTCAACAAGAACACTAGCGAAGCTATACTATACAGCGAAACGTGAACGTATTTCAATTTTTCGTTTAGAATTAATGAAATTTACTGACTCTAGTTTCAATCGCGAATGATATATTGTAAGTTCTATTTGAATTGTTTTCTTTATTTAATGAACATGGATATACGAATAGAGAGAACTAAGTATTCAAATCTATTTACAATAATGAAAGTGTTCAATAACTTTCGATCGAAATCCAACTGCCAGATACCAAGATATACATATATGTACATAAACCGTTAGGATAATAAGTTAAATGTTACCAATCCTTCATCATAGGTCATCGGACTTCTTGTTATGCATCGCAGTAATTGTATCTCAATACTCCATTCCTGCAGCTTCCATATATTATTCTTTACTAACGAATCATCCATTGTACCTGCAACAAAAGGGAAAGCAACGCGATGAACTGATGCTACAATCAGAATCGAATGCAAAGTTGCGAAAGGACATAGTAACTGGGTATGTACGTGATATTGCAAAGAAAATAAACGCAACCTTAACACCGCATCGAATCCAAATAATCGTGTAATAAAATATAATAAAGATTCGAACATCCGTTTAAACTAATAAATTTATTAACCCGATATTTGAATAAACGGCTAGTTATCGCGTATCAAAAGTTCGATGGTACCGGACGACCGGTCAAGCGTCCAGCGAAAGAGACTCGAGAAAGAGTTTAATGCATATCCCCGATAGTCAAACGATTGTTAAATAAACGCGTATTAATTAATAGAAACTAATAGACAAGCGTATGCGGTGGTAAAGTAAACCCCGAGATGCTATTGTATTGTAAGGTGATGTATGTCGCTAACCTTCGACAGAATAAACAACCCGTACGGTACGACGCCTGAACTGATAGTGACACCGCGTACGCCGCGTACCGTCATCCCCACCACGCGGCGGGCCGACGTCGGTAGTGCTCGATCGCGCTCGGTGATACTCGCAATTTCCGAACTCTTCGAAGGTCTCCGCGGTCGTGTGTACTACTGTACTAAGGTCATACGTACCGAACTTTTGCGGCTTCTGACCAATTTTTAGCGGAATCTACCATCCCTGGGTTGTACCCACTGGACTTCTACTGTTTCTGACCAACTTTTAGCCGGACCTACGACTGTAGGGTCGTGCCTATTGGACTTCTGCGGCCTCTGGCTAAGTTTTAGCGGAATCTACGATCCCTGGGTTGTACCCACTGGACTTCTACTGTTTCGGACCAACTTTTAGCCGGACTGACGACTGTAGGGTCATGCCTATTGGACTTCTGCGGGCTCTGGCTAAGTTTAAGCGGATTCTACGATCCCTGGGTTGTACCCACTGGACTTCTACTGGTTCTGACCAACTTTTAGCCGGACCTACGACTGTATGGTCGTGCCTATTGGACTTCTGCGGCCTCTGGCTAAGTTTTAGCGGAATCTACGATCCCTGGGTTGTACCCACTGGACTTCTACTGTTTCGGACCAACTTTTAGCCGGACCTACGACCGTAGGGTCGTGCCTATTGGACTTCTGTGGGCTCTGGCTAAGTTTAAGCGGATTCTACGATCCCTGGGTTGTACCCACTGGACTTCTACTGTTTCGGACCAACTTTTAGCCGGACCTACGACTGTAGGGTCGTGCCTATTGGACTTCTGCGGCCTCTGGCTAAGTTTTAGCGGAATCTACGATCCCTGGGTTGTACCCACTGGACTTCTACTGTTTCTGACCAACTTTTAGCCGGACTGACGACTGTAGGGTCATGCCTATTGGACTTCTGCGGGTTCTGGCTAAGTTTAAGCGGATTCTACGATCCCTGGGTTGTACCCACTGGACTTCTACTATTTCTGACCAACTTTTAGCCGGACCTACGACTGTAGGGTCGTGCCTATTGGACTTCTGCGGCCTCTGGCTAAGTTTTAGCGGAATCTACGATCCCTGGGTTGTACCCACTGGACTTCTACTGTTTCGGACCAACTTTTAGCCGGACCTACGACCGTAGGGTCGTGCCTATTGGACTTCTGTGGGCTCTGGCTAAGTTTAAGCGGATTCTACGATCCCTGGGTTGTACCCACTGGACTTCTACTATTTCTGACCAACTTTTAGCCGGACCTACGACTGTAGGGTCGTGCCTATTGGACTTCTGCGGCCTCTGGCTAAGTTTTAGCGGAATCTACGATCCCTGGGTTGTACCCACTGGACTTCTACTGTTTCTGACCAACTTTTAGCCGGACTGACGACTGTAGGGTCATGCCTATTGGACTTCTGCGGGTTCTGGCTAAGTTTAAGCGGATTCTACGATCCCTGGGTTGTACCCACTGGACTTCTACTATTTCTGACCAACTTTTAGCCGGACCTACGACTGTAGGGTCGTGCCTATTGGACTTCTGCGGCCTCTGGCTAAGTTTTAGCGGAATCTACGATCCCTGGGTTGTACCCACTGGACTTCTACTGTTTCTGACCAACTTTTAGCCGGACTGACGACTGTAGGGTCATGCCTATTGGACTTCTGCGGGTTCTGGCTAAGTTTAAGCGGATTCTACGATCCCTGGGTTGTACCCACTGGACTTCTACTGGTTCTGACCAACTTTTAGCCGGACCTACGACTGTATGGTCGTGCCTATTGGACTTCTGCGGCCTCTGGCTAAGTTTTAGCGGAATCTACGATCCCTGGGTTGTACCCACTGGACTTCTACTGTTTCGGACCAACTTTTAGCCGGACCTACGACCGTAGGGTCGTGCCTATTGGACTTCTGTGGGCTCTGGCTAAGTTTAAGCGGATTCTACGATCCCTGGGTTGTACCCACTGGACTTCTACTATTTCTGACCAACTTTTAGCCGGACCTACGACTGTAGGGTCGTGCCTATTGGACTTCTGCGGCCTCTGGCTAAGTTTTAGCGGAATCTACGATCCCTGGGTTGTACCCACTGGACTTCTACTGTTTCTGACCAACTTTTAGCCGGACCTACGATCGTAGGGTCGTGCCTATTGGACTTCTGCGGGTTCTGGCTAAGTTTAAGCGGATTCTACGATCCCTGGGTTGTACCCACTGGACTTCTACTGGTTCTGACCAACTTTTAGCCGGACCTACGACTGTATGGTCGTGCCTATTGGACTTCTGCGGCCTCTGGCTAAGTTTTAGCGGAATCTACGATCCCTGGGTTGTACCCACTGGACTTCTACTGTTTCGGACCAACTTTTAGCCGGACCTACGACCGTAGGGTCGTGCCTATTGGACTTCTGTGGGCTCTGGCTAAGTTTAAGCGGATTCTACGATCCCTGGGTTGTACCCACTGGACTTCTACTATTTCTGACCAACTTTTAGCCGGACCTACGACTGTAGGGTCGTGCCTATTGGACTTCTGCGGCCTCTGGCTAAGTTTTAGCGGAATCTACGATCCCTGGGTTGTACCCACTGGACTTCTACTGTTTCTGACCAACTTTTAGCCGGACTGACGACTGTAGGGTCATGCCTATTGGACTTCTGCGGGTTCTGGCTAAGTTTAAGCGGATTCTACGATCCCTGGGTTGTACCCACTGGACTTCTACTGGTTCTGACCAACTTTTAGCCGGACCTACGACTGTAGGGTCGTGCCTATTGGACTTCTGCGGCCTCTGGCTAAGTTTTAGCGGAATCTACGATCCCTGGGTTGTACCCACTGGACTTCTACTGTTTCTGACCAACTTTTAGCCGGACCTACGATCGTAGGGTCGTGCCTATTGGACTTCTGCGGGCCCTGGCTAAGTTTTAGCGGAACCTACGATCCCTGGGTTGTACCTACTGGACTTCTACTGTTTCTGGCCAACTTTTAGCCAGACCTACGACTGTGGCCTCACTACCATCTCCGTGTCACTGACAAGATTGCCGATACCTTATAAATAGCAATGTTTGCAATTTGTTCGTCTTTTTTATTATATAATTGGTAATAAAAGAACTTTGGTACCTATATGATAAATAACATTGATGACCTAAGTTTCATCACGAAGAGGTTGCTCCGAATAAATACAACACCGTATACTTTTAAAAGTTTTATTATTTTATGGAAAATCAAGTGCTGAATATTATTCCACATACATATTTTATGCACATTATTATTAAATAGTAGCTGCTATTCGAACAGAAATATTGTATACTAGTCACCGAATTACAAATTTATTATACAACATAACGTATGAATAATACTACGTTGGTTCGTAATTGATTTACACCGATCGTAGGTATGAAATTTGTCTTTATTCACTGTACATTTTCTTACATACAAAAAGTGCAATACCTTCGAAAGTTGGTTGCATATAGGGCAATACATAATTGACTTAATTCTGCGCACAATGAGCTCATCCGTCTGATGCTGTCACAGTTATGTACACGACAATAAAATAATTTCATTATTTTACAATCTGTAATGTACAACTTAAACCATCTAATTTACATTGAAATACATAGCAGGAAACTTTAGCGTACGCGAGCTTCTGTTTACAACTTGTACCGCTGTTTACAACTTGTACCGCTGTTTACAACTTATACATTGAAATACATAGCAGGAAACTTTAGCGTACGTGAGCTTCTGTTTACAACTTGTACCGCTTTCACAGAAAATGAAAATGAAACTTTCTATTCTTTCTACGTATTGTACAGAGTATTTCTCTACTTATACGAGACGGTTGTAAATCATCAAATAAATGACAGGAAATCTAATTGCAATAGTATGACTGCTGACTTTTAGCACCGTTTCATGTCGATAAACAAATTAACATCAATTATACAATATAAGCCACTTATACCATCTGCTTGTTTTTACAATTTCGCACATACACTTAGCTTTTATACATTAAAGTTCGCGTTAGAGTCCGCTAGACAGCTATATTACATTTTATACTCTTCCTATTTATAATTACAAAGTTATAGGCAAGAGACATCGCATCACGCAGAAGTACAAATTCAATATTTCAATCGTGCGATTGATACAGGAACGTTGCCAGCGACGTAATATAATCTCGATACGCTATTTCTTCTTGGCCGTAATATCATTAATCTGATTCGAGAGATCTGCGACCCTTCCGTTCCTAGCGAGCTGTGCCTCTAAGAATCGCGATGAAAATGGTATTTTGCCAGCATAAACCGCCTATTTCCTGTCGTCTCGCAACGGTGCATTTGATTTTAGTCGAACGGCGACAGGCTTATGCGCAATAGAAGTTTCAACACAGGTGACCGGTATTGCGTCACATGTATGCTGATACTTGGAGGACATTACACAAATACTATCGAATATTCTCGACGATAATAATCCCCGGCAGGATCGAGCCCTTCGGTTTGTACAATTCTCAGTTTTTACAATTCGAACAAACGCACACGCTCAACTCGAGGTACTTAAACTCTACAGTTATCCGTAAAGTCACGCTAGATTTATTCCAAAGCCAGGAACGCAAAATCCATTACCGCTGCACGATCGAAAAATTCTTCGCGTTTTCCATCGACGAAGTTTCAACATACGACTCATCGAAAGCAGCCGGGAACAATTCAGCCGCGCAAGGAGGTTCCATTCCGTGAGCATTTTTTCCGCTGTGAGAACGCCGCGGGCAACGAGCAACGCGGTGCAAAGGCGAATTCGCCGGTAATTCGAAAAATGCATAGGAATTAGCAGGATCGGCATGCGTGCACGCAGGATACGAACGTTTCGGTGGCAACGGCGACAAAGGTATTTGCCATAGGCACGTAGATGCGTGATTTTATGCGTGCACGTTGGCGTAACCTGCGGGGAGGGAAGACACGAGAGAACAAGTACGAAGAGGAAAGGAGCGGCGAGGTGTACGGGTCGCCAACACATATCTCGATATCTCACGGTTCGATCTTCTCTGGCCTGGCCGCCCGTATATTTACATGTATAATTTATATATCCCGTAGCAGGGACGAACGTGCTTGTGTGCCCAGCCAGGGCGGGTCCTAACATCCTTACGCCGATATCCTTCCGACGCAAACTCGGCGCACGCTCGTTCGTACTGCCATTATGGGGGGCTCTTCGCTGATCGAGAAATTCGCGGGGAATCCAACAGACTGAATTCCCACGACTCCTCTTGTACCTGATAAACGAGAATGTACCTTAAGAGCTGTGCTTCCTGGAAGTATCGTGCGTACTTGCTCGAAGAATTGCGAAACTTTTGCGAGAACGGTACTATATTTCGAGTGTCGGTGTATAGAAAACATTGTCAGCCAGAAGACTCTTTTTGAACCTCGTTAACACAGAGTAATGTTTACGCATCGTTGCCGTAGCCATTCGGTTTTATCAGAACATAATATGATACCTCCTGCACGTCCGATTACTCCGCTCCCAGGATGCACCGAGGATGCTCTTAAGCCACGAGACATAAATTTCTCGGCGCAGCTGCGAATCGCACGCGAGTCCGTCCGACGCAAGCTCGTCTCGCAAATGCGGAAGACGCTGTTAAGGATAAAGCGGGCCTTAATTAAGCGCAGGTACCAACGAATTCCATAATACGTTCCCGTTCGCGTAACACGGCCACGATAAGAACCACCCCGGCCGGCGGTGTAGCGCGTTCGTGGGATTTTTTTCGGCGAAATAATGCACAAGCAACCAAGTCGACTGGCTCTCCCTATCGCCATTGTGGCCGCGAGGGCGCAATTAATTATTGCGTGCCCGCGAGGGAGTGCGTTGTTGCATCTGTTGTTGCACGCCCCACGCTCCCCTGTGTATGTGTGTGTGTGTGTGTATAGTTAAGCAGAGAAGCTGTGAATGATTCTGCGCTGCGGAATGGATACCGACGAACGAAACGTTCCCGATTCTTTTTTACGCCAAGGAACCAAGGGAATGGGGTAAGGAACGGTAATAGTATGAGCTAGCTCGTTGCAATTTACTTCGATTTATCGAGATACACGGACGATCGGGAAAAAAAAATGATTGCTACTTCAGTTTTGGAGATTTCGACGTAAGCTCCTCGTCGTGTTCCTTAGAATTGGAGATTTGTTCATTACTATAATCTGGTAAAGAAGAAAAAAATAGTACATCTCTTTCTCGAATCTCTATCGCGAATCATTGAATTTGTCGTTCCTTGTGTAAATTTTCATAGGAATTAAAACTTACCAAGGGTTCCGGTGGATTTCCGAAAAAAGGAAGGAGTTTCTTACAGAGGTGAGGGTAACTGTGTTCGAAAAGCGTGTGCGGTGATCGTGCGTTGACAAGCCGGGCGCAGGTGAGACACAAATGAAAGACGTAAGCGCGGGCGCGCCGGAGAGTCTCAAGGTAGGACGTCTCCTCCAGTTCGTGTTCTGTCGAAGGAACAATCGGGGGACTGTCCGGGGATAGGTAATTAAGAGGATACGACGGCGACGATTAAACGAGCCCTGCCGAATCGGGTGAAACGAATTAATTCGACCGTCGAACGAGGGTCGAAGATAAACGATTGAGCCTGACGTAGGCCGGGTATCCTGTTTAACGATTCACTGACGAATACTTTCACACGATGCATCGCGATGCCACGGATCAGCCTCTACGCTCCCATTCGAACGAGTTTAGTGGCAGCTAATACTGATTGTTAAGTGTACGACGAATTATGATGCTGTTTCTGTATTATAAAAGACAATTAACTTTGTCCCAGTAGCTGAGGCTGTGCAGTTCAAAATAATATGTGAAAGTAAATTTTCTTTGGAGCAGTACGAAAGGTTCACTGAAAGCGAGGAACACCGTGTATATACGAAAGAGAGAAAATATCACTTGGTGCACGAGAGAAAGGGAATGTCGGCGAGATATACCGCATGCTATTCGCGCAAAATGCAAAAGCAGAGCGGATGTTGCCGGGGGCGCTGACTGAAAGCCCCCGAACGTCAAATTACGAAACACCTGTTCTCCGAAACGACTTCATTCCAATCGGTTTCGTGCATTCAGGTTGCGGGCCGCGCTCTCATTGCCTTCTCGAAGGAACCCTCTTATTTCGCGTTGCCGTACCAACTGTGCTATAAGATTGAAGATGCCGGAGACCAAGTAATGTACGCTTATCCATTGTTTTAGCGTTCCTAGTTGCACTGCGGCGTTAGAACAATAAGAACAATGCTGATGCCTCGATACACGCTGAGAGATATGGTAGCGCGTTAATATATCTGTAGAAGAATAGTCTGTGGACGGCCATTCCCTGAGACGAGAACAATGACGATATTGTAAATATAATCGTAGTGTAAACAACGGGAAGATTTTCTTGATACAGCAGAAGCAACAACTGCTTCGCTCTCGTAATTAAATAATCCGTATCTTTCTAAGGCAAGAATTGTTGATTGACAATGTTTATGGCACTGCAGCTTAGCGCGAAGCGTAGAGGGGACATGTAAATTTCGTTGTACAAGAGACTGCGATTCTTCTTTTGCTTCCCCCATTCTTCAATGTACAAATATCCCTGAGTCTTGGACGTCATCGAGAGCCTCGATCATCGACCTATCGGGGCACCTGGATCACAATTGTTCGCGTGCTTTCTAATTATAGTTTTCCCGTCACAATAAATATGACGATGGACACTAAACATAGTACATATATCCTAATAGTCACGAAGATATTCTCACTCATCGTTGGTTCACAATTCACAAATTTGTTTCTAGATGTAGTCCGATGGTACAGAGCTTTCGTTTATCGCCGCCAGTCGATACTGAGGTGTTTCCAAACTCTGCGAATTCATCTGAAGATTCGTGGTGGTCGCCGAGGACGCCGCTGCAGGCATCTGTTGATTCGCCGAATTCGAGCTCAGGTCGCTATAGTAGGCGCTGCTTGGTGCGCTGCTCAATGTTGGACCATCAGGTTCAGCGTCGCTTCCGGTGTAGGCCGTGTTCTGATACGACGGATGATCGCCATTCCTACTACCAACACGCAGCTCCTGATGATGATGGTGATGATTGTGATGGTGATGGTGGTGGTGATGATGCTGCATCTGACCCGGAGGAACCGGCGTCGACGGTCCGTTCTCGTACATCTCGTAATCCGGTTCTTGTAACCTGAAAAGATCATATTAAGACAATCATAAACACCGGAAAGTTATTCAATTAGCTCGCCGCAACGCTCGATCTTGCTTTATAATGTACACGAACCTTTTTCACTGGCTATTTCATATGCACGGACAAGTGTATATTTAATTCTAGGCAACGCGTCGCGTATTAATGATCCACGCTCTATTTCATTCTTCTGTGTGCATTTATGTAAGATTAAGCAAAAGAAATCGGTACTGACAAGGCAATTATGCCTACCATCGTAACGGTGCATTCTAATTTCCTATTACAGGTTGAGGTTGCATGCGATTATCGACGTCCTGCTACCTATCGCGCGTAGTTGTCCTTCGCGAAGCAAGCAATCGTGCGAAATCGATCGGGATATCTTGAAGCAGGATATAGATTTCAAGCGACTTGAAAAAACTGATATTTCTAACGGGGCAGAGAAAGGCTAATATTTAATAGGGCTTCGTAAAACGAGACAGAGATATTTGAACCATAAATTCGAGGAACGTTTGAGTAGCTGTAACTGTTCCACGGTATTATAATTAACGGCAATAGAACGAGCAGTTAAATAGTATATTATTGATGCGCAATCAACTATTAATCGTACAGCTTTACCGGCGCAAAACGACTAGATAAAACGGAGTCTACCTGCCGCCTATCGATTGAAATTATTAAAGCGTAGTGGCCGAACGATTCACGAGGGCGTGTTCTTGCTCGGTCATTGTCGACACAAAACATCCACGACGAATGTAACAGCCCGAGGAGTTACTCCGCGAAAAACTTAATTACAGGGATTAATTTACCTTTTACTGTGACGTGTACGAAGCGTGTCCCTCTGCAAAGACCCGTCCCTGTTGCCTCCACCGTAATGACGATGTAACCTCGCGGCGTCTAGCTCATGGTATTCGTCGTCCTGGCCGCCGGAAGTTGTACCGTACGTCGAGCTTCCTCTCATTTGTAGCTGAAGATCGCTCGCGTAGCTCGCGGCCTGAGAGTCCAGTTCTGCGTACAGCGCCTCGTCCGTTTGCATGTGGGTGTAGTGATTTTCTACAGGCAGATTCATCGCTCGTCTATGTTGCGGAAGCGAAAGCGGCGTCGTCACGACTCCTGGTGCACCGCCGCCGCGTCGCGAGCCTAACCACGACCACACGTTGTGCCCTTCAATCGGAGAGCATAAATTTATAGAAAACGCATGGCCCTTTGTTTGATTTCTATTCAATATTCACTTAGCGACATCGATAGATTTCGAATTACACTTGTACGGAAGTTCCTTGGGTGCACAGGTGTACACGATCAACCGAATTATCCGATGGTCGAATAACGTATTAAAATGATACTTACCAGGACTAGGAGCGACGTCGTGATAAGGAGGCAGCTTATCCAGCTCGAGGGGTGGCCGGTCGGGTATAACGGCCACGCCACCGCCAGCTCCGCCTCCACCACCTGGGCCACCGGCTTCCTGAACGTTCGATTCCTCAACGCCAACGCTGCAGCAACTCGCTGGAACAAAAAAGGAATAGGTCCCACGTGAGTCCCGGTCTCTTGGAAAATCCGTTGGCAAGGATCCGTGAACGAAAGTCGCGGTCGAGTTTCATTGAAAAAGGGTCGAATCCAGTGGGACACGGTTTAAGATGAAGCTCGTGAAGTGCCAGGTGAGCTCGGACAAAATCCTGCTACGTTACACGGCCGGCCGTGTGTACACGTATATACGTACGAGCAGCTACAGGGTCACGTGCATAGATATATTACACGTTTGTATGTATACAGGAACCCGAATCACCGCATTATGACATGAGCCCGCGTATGGAGAGATGAAAAAAAAGCGGCTGTTTTCTGTATGGCCTCATTGTGTGCCCGTCATCGTGCTGTCACGGGACTCATAGAAACGCGGCAGGATTTGGGGTGAACGGTAGGAGAGCAGGGGCGGGTGGAGTAGCTAAGGTAGACGGGGAGAGGCAGGAGGAGGAGAAAAAAATGCCGGAGAAGGCATGAAGAGAGGGGAAAAAAGAAATTCGGAATTTATAGATCAGAGGTGCCGCCTCGTGGTAAGTGGGCATGAGAATGCTGCAGTGAAAAAACGGGATTATGGGAATCCCATGGCCGTGCCTGTCTTTCTCATCGGTCTACCTCATAACCTACGCACGTACGAGGCTCCTCGTTGCCGTCGACATCGTCCTCCGGCCGATGGTTTTCGTCGTCCTGGATCGCGAGAGTCAAGCTCGCGCGTCGCAACGCGCCTTGGCGGCTGTCACTTGCCAGGAGATACAGGGACTGGTTCTCTCGTTTATCGCGGCACCCTTGCACCAGCGGCACGCACGCGTGTGCGTCCGTGCAACGGGTATAATCTCCTCTCCGTGGCTCGTCTAGACGCTATTTTCTTTTCCTTCCGAGAAGCCGCAGCTCGCGAGGATAATCGCCGATGCACTCTAACGTTCCAGAATGAAAAGCAAGGTGACGTACCCGTGGAGAAAATCGATCCATCCTTTTCCAGCCGCCATCCGCGGATATTTATAGCGTGCCGTTGCACTGCAATTTACATAATTAAGATCTATGCAAACGGCTACGAAATTGCTCGGCAACGGACGACACGAATCCCCGGATCCCCGGCGCAATTTCTCCCGACGCATCGTTTAACGGATTTTAACGATCATGCCGACGCATTATCGGCCCATCGAGAGTTTCAACATCCGCGTCGATAATCGGACGCTCGACGGCCAAGAAATTTGTTCGCCATTATGCGAGGAAAATTGGTCATCGCTGTTCGAACGGAGACGCATGGCGATTCCTGCTGTATCGGGACCAATTACCCGGAGCTTTGCAGCGTCTCAAAGATTTCAATTGCCGCGGACCGCCTTCCCCGCGACCCTAATCAACCTTCCATTCATTACGAGGCACTCTTGGAGCCGGGTGCTCCATCAGCGCGAGGATAGGCGCGCGACTTCATTTGCACGCGAGTGCCTAGAAATCCGACTGCAATCGATTACGTCGACGAGCGGTGCGGTAATCGCGTTATTTATCGTCGGACGCGGTCCCCGGCGATTCAGTTGGCGCACGCACAACACGAACAGCAATTTAGCATTCCGCGGCAAGCGTTAAGCCGTTTATTGGTATCGTAAATAAGGCGCTGTCGATTTATCGACGGGTCTCCTGGTAACACCGGTCCCGTGATCGGTCCACGTTTCTAATTGAGCGTCGGCCGTCACAAAGATTCCCTCGTCCACGAAACGCATCTACCGCATTCTCAGCTCCACCGCGAGTTACGTCATATGTACTTCCCCCTTGCTGGACGGGGTGAGGTAATCGGACCCGATTCTTTTCCAGGCTGTCGCTTCGTGTCGTCCCATCCGTGAATCTGTTGGCCCGCGTGATTTGCCGGATTAGATGGTTCGAATATTAATTGATGGACGGATGCGTCAGCCCGGCAAACGGGGCGCGTGAAAATCGTTTCGTGCCGCGACAGCGGGTGGCAAATGTTCTCCTCACGATCTAGCGTAGATTCGGAACGATCGTCCATGGACGGATTCTATTTCTTCGCGGCCATGCGCGGTCGCTGGTAACTTCGTTACACGGACGGATTTCGCTTGGTGTTCCTTTGATCGGTTCCTCCTCGGGCGTCATTCGTGTCAGAATGATCTTCATTGATGCGAGAAAAGCGTATACACGTTGGGCTCCGTCTTTTGCGGAATCCGTCGAGGGCAACCTCGTGTCAAGTAGGATTTTTTTTACTCACAATTTGGGATTCGTAAGGGTTCCCACAATACCGTTCGTTCCTGAACCCTCCGCGGACGAGCACAAAAACGTCGGCCTCTATACGGTAGAATTTTTTTTTCACGAAGCAACGCAAATTAATTTTCCTTTTTTTCCACCCGCCGCTATGAGGTTTAAATGCACAAAAAGTATTAAAGAATGCCCTTTGAACGAGTACATGCGATCGTTGTCGTTGACTTTCTCAGAGGGCTGCAGCTGATTCGGCGTATCGAGCGGAGGAACGCGCGATAAGCCGATTAACCGCATTCGATTCACCTATTCTACCCGGCCCTCGAATCGCCATTGTGTCCCGCCGATCGTACGGGAACCTAACGTGTACGGCCTCTCGTCCTTTTTGTGCAACAGCCCCTTTCAGCCGTCCATTAACGCCTCTCTTGTCCGTTGGTATTCGCGGCGATTCTTACGCACGGTTGTACACCTCAACGATGTTTCATTTATTCGTTTTTTTTTATTCCAGCTACGAAATTGCCCACCATCGCCGCGCGCGTTTATATTCAACCGAGTCACTTCTGGTCTACACCCCGGTGGAAATTCCAATTACATACATCTATGCAGCTATAATTTCGCCGCTGACACGTTTACATAGACGGCGATTAAATAAACGCCCGGTGAACGCGGATGCCTCGCCGCGATGCGACGGCCGTTGCGGTTTTTTAACGAGACTCATGGAAACTGAGGAAGAAGAAAACGACAGCATAAAGCCGCTGCGATTTCCTTTGGACAAGAGGAAAGCGTCCGCGTGCGCCGTCACAATTCACAGCTTCCTTGCAACACAAATTTGCGAGATTGTAATAAGGTTTTCGAAGCATTGCGACCACTGCTCGTGCGCTTCGAGCTGTTCAGAGTTGCCACGAGCGAGTACCGTATTTTCCGCAAAGGAGAAGACTCGCGATGCACTGTTTTAATTATAACCCCCGTACAACTCTATCTCGGCTACTCCATCTCCTCTAACCCTATCCATTATGCCTCCGATTAACCAAGTTCTGGCCCCGCAATTAATCGCTCGTCCACCCGTTGATCATGCACGCTGCAATCCATTTTAGTGACCGCACGGTAATCATTATCTCAGAAGGGTCTAATCAATTTCTTCACGGTGGACGCCTTTGGCGCCACCGGGAGACGGCGTTAGGTCGCCCGCAGTGATCACGACGTGTCGGTGTGAAAGGCACTTAAGAAGCAAATCGTGGATCGGTGAAGAACGACGACGAAGTCGAAGGAGGTTCGGTAAAACGAGTGTTGGATAATTAATTCGGGTGACCCTTGTATCCCTGGTCCGTAGTAACCTGCCCTTTTCTCCCCCTATTTGCCCTGCTTCCCTTCTTCGTTCATCCTTCGTTCAAGATTCTCCGCTCGTCTGGCTCGTAGCCGGTTCGTTGATCGTATCGTGCCGCGGGTGATTTTAAATCAGAAAGTTAATTAGACGCGTTTCACTGTCCTTTATGTCGCCCGTCCGTCGCGTCGCGTCGCCTCGCGTCGTTGCTCTATCTTTTACCTGTGGCCGAGTGCAACACGAGAGCACCGGTAGCCCCGGCTGAATATACCGCTGTGAGCGGCTTTCATTATGCGAACTAATTAAACTCCAATCGGTGCTGACACTCGACGCCACGGCTCTACTATGCTTCTCGTTTGCACCAATCGACGCCGTATGTCTAGACCGTGTGCGAGACTCGTGTGTCTTTCCTTTGGGAACGCTTGGAGTCGATAGAATTGCATCCGGATACGTCTGCGAACCTTGAAATGAGGGAATCGAAGGGAACGAGCTCGATAGGTTTCACGTTCCTTTGCGTGCTCCAAGGAGAATTAAAGCGATTCGATTCTGGCACTCTTTCTAACGGATGTGGATTCAATTTCATAGACTTGCAATCTCGTTGTAGAATCAAAAGACTCTATGGGACCCTATTTCTGTAATAGAGGTGCGGATTTTCTTTCATTTTACGTCTTAATAAGCTTCGCTGTACTAAGCATAGCGGAGCCATTCTTTTCTCGAAAAATTTCGAACCCTTCTGCCGAATCCCGGCACACGTGGCGAGGCCTTTTCAATGCAGATAAGGTTTCAAAGAGTACTCGCGCAGGGGCACGAATTATTGGGAGGCGGATATCATATTTTGATGACAGGTAATGGGGAAAGAGAATGGGCGGAATTGATATCCTAGTTTGGGAATGGAATAATTGCGAATCTCTGAATGTAATCTGTCAGGGCTGTATAATGATTGGTATGTCTATTGTACTAATTTTCTATAACTGAAACGTGGCTATTAAAGAGCATTCTTGGCGATCAAGGTTAAGTTCAAAGTAAAGATCGGGATAATATTTTTCAACGGAAATAAGTTATTTTCCATGAAAATTGTGTGATAGAATTTCTGCGCGGTCGCTAAGTCCAACTCAAGCCCTTACGACACCGGGCTGTAATTCATTTGTATCATGAAGCTAATATAATACTAGCCGCACGTATACATGGCTATATTAACAGCACACTTGACACGCAGCTTACGCGTAATCCTATTAACTTCGCATTAACAAATGCATAATAATTATAAAAGTTCCTCACCTCTGCCTCCGGCGCTTTTCAATCTGCAACATACAAAAAGAGCATACGTTTCTATTAGAAATCGAGCACATCATTAGCTGTAATTGGAAAGGGGGCTTCTGCTTAAGTTAAAACGCACCGCTTTAAAAGTAGCCTGAACGATTCAAGGACTTTTAAACAGAGAACGGTGGAACTAACAGTGAAACAGCTGTTAAAGTGCACCTTCAGCGACGAGCAATTAAAATCATGACGGGATAAACCAAGGAAAAATTCCATTTAAGTGCGTGTCGAATGCGAGTCTTTGTCTCGGCAGGCGGAGGAAGTGGATCGCTATAAAGATCGTTCTTCGACTTCTCGTCATGCTGGAACGAAAGAGCTGACGAGCAGTTACGACTGTCCCTCCCTTCGTAGCACCTCTGGCCAGCTTTTTTTCATTGTTTCCTCCCGGCTTTTTTGCCTCGCCTCTCGGTCGGGATTCAAATCGACCGATCTAGTTAGTATCCGGTTCACCCTCCTTATTACGGCTCGGTTCTCTCGATTTTGATGCATTGCGGGTAGGTGGTAATTTAAGGGGAATCGATCGGGCAATTGGCTGCCGAGCTAAACCGCGATCGTTTCGCGTATCTACCTGACCGTCGATCCGTATCGAGATCCATCGTTGCTTCTTTCCCTTTGTATGAATTTCGAGAGGCAATCTTACGGAAACCGAGCGCGCAGGTGTTTACGTCCTCATATTTCAATTCGAAATTCCACGACCGACTGGATACATTCTCCCCCATATCGTGTGGGCCGATTGAATTTATCGGAATCGTATACTGAATGTTCGATCGCGTGCAACCATTCCGCGCAATCGTCGGGCTCAAACGAAAGTGTTCACGAGTATTGATGAAATGATACTGACCTTCGACAGTGAAGAAGCGTCACCATAACCACAGCGCCGATTCCAGCCGACACTAAGGACACTATTACTAGCGTGAGCACCCATCCAAGTTCTCCAGGAGCTTCTGTAAAAAGGAAGAAAGCCAACGATTAGACGGCTGTCTTCGTAAACACTTCGCGTCAGTTCTATCGCACCGTCGAAGCGTGACGGTCCGTAATGATTTCCTTACAGAGATACAGAAACGACAAACGACGGCGGAAGAACTTATTTTATCGTGCCTAGCGGTTTCACTAGTTGCACCGCTTCTGCTAAGTATTCGCAGTCTTACGAACTTGCCATCACTTTTTCCAAACCAATTTTCCCTTTGTTCATCCGGGATTTTTTGCTCCGCAAAATCCTCCCCCTTCTTCGCAATCCGTTTTCTTGTGCAATAAACTGTTCAACCGATGTCGGATGTTTCACAAGATATCCAATGTATCCGACAAACCCAATCAGGCCGCCATTGAAAGTTTTCGCACCCTGTGGCGAGTTCACCATCGCGGACAGTTTCGAATAAATTAGCTCACCGGGGTTCGCGTGTTACGTTCGCGCCCGCGCGAGAAGAGGCCCCATAATTGGGCCGCTATCGCGTTCGCCGCGTTCAGTTTCCTCTCAGCGGGACATCCGCAATTTTATTGCACAAGCTTCGCTATTACTTCTGCAACGTGCCTACCGAAACTTCAACCCCGCCCGCTATTCGATCCACCCGTTCAGACTTTTCGAACGTTCCGAGTGACGATACTCGAAATTGCCGTTCGTTTCAACGTGATCACGAAATTCGAGGTGCATTCAAACCGAATTGCCCGCGGTTAAAGCAGAGTCTGGCATGCTCGTGCTTGTCGTTGTAGAATAATTTACGCTTTTTTTCCGCGCGTCGATCCAGTGATTTTCCACGAAACACTTCTGCGCGAAGGAGAACGGTGGCTATTTAACCAGTTTTCAGGCTGTTCGTCCCGCGATTCTCACAGTTCGCCGGGTCGGTTGTCTCGCTTTTAATCGGGCAACGCATGTACGTAGGAGCCCGCGACTATTGCTCTGTTCGCTGTGCTCATTAGGGACCAGCTTCTGCCGCTTCGCCGAGATATCTTAATCCTATAATGAAACGTTGCTGCTTGATTTCTAATTTAAGGATTTAATCGGCGGCGTTCCTCGCGAAACGAGTCGCCGCGATTAGCTTTATTGCCGTGGCAATCGTAAATAGAAGGACTGATATAATTTACTTGGAACGAGAAGTAGTGGACAGGCGGGTAAAGGGGTTCAAAGTAATTCTTGACTCGCGATCCGCTACGTGGCAAGGAGAATGTTCATTTGTGGTAATCGGCGATGCTATCCTGACTGGCTATCCTGATCTTATTACGGACGACCGAATTTTATCTACTTATACGCGAAACGTGTTTTGTTGCTTAGGTTGACGCTTTTGCATGGCTCGGTGGTGGATTAATAAAATAGAATCATCCAGGTGAACGAAAGTTTTATCGGAAACGTAGATGTGTGACAGGAGACAGCAAATGGTTGGTTTAATCTTTGGAACCTTGTGTATCGGATAAATTGCAGGAGGTAGAGCTGCAAATGCTCTGGCGAACCGTGGGAGATTGAAAAGTATGTAGTTGGTCTACTGCTTCTATTAAGTATGCAGATCAGCGATGTGGCATTAGGCATTCCTCGTAAGTTGTACAAGTCAATATAGGTAACATGTTAGTATGCACGCATAATGTAAAGATTAAGAAGACTATTTCTACATTTTGCGATATTCACTGTGAATTGTCTACGTCGAAAATACAGCACACAAGTAGTGCTACTGTTTCGTTTTACCAAACATCGAATAGTAAGCGGCAGTGACACCGTGGTTAAAAGCGTTATAGTGCCTGACTCATTGTATTTGTCGCGTCGTGCAGAAACACACGGGTGTTTGAGCTCACGATGTGCCGATTGTTCGCGACAGAGAGAACACGAAAGGGTTCGTTCGAGAGGAAAAAAAGGGGGCGCCTGAAATCCGCTGCCGGCGCTCAACCCTGAGAAATCACCGATAGAACCTTCCATTCGTGACAACGTGGAGCAACTACGGTGTCCTGTGTCATTTGTGTTCCTGTTTCGGAACCATTCGGAATCATGGCCCCGTTCCTTCGACGCACCCCGAAAGCGATGACTTAGAAATAAGTTCGACGAATCAGAGTGAAACGCGATCAATCATGAAAGTCAGTAGAGTACATTGAATTCTATTAACTCCAGATACGTCTATCGGTACGATAATTTGGTACACTCGATACGGAGATAAAAAGCTCCAAATACAAATCAGGCCCGTCTTGCTGGCAAGACATCCCTGTGAAAACAGGCTTATCAGACAGCTGCATAAGAAGAACGTCGACTGCCAAAGAAAAAAATAACAGAAATAGAAGGATTCGAGGTTAACACGCCAGCGTGTAAATTTGAATTAGCAGGTCGCGTCGAGAGACAAGGAAACGAGCAGGACTGTGAACGTCGAAGACAAAGAGGAACGAAGAGGGGCCCGTCTATCAGTGTCACGCTTTTTGACATGAACATAACTACGTGCACGCCACAGCTGATAACGCCTTACAACAGAGTTATCAATCATCTCCAGTCGGGCCTGGCCACCTAGGACAATTCGTGTTAACTTCTGGACGCGCGAACAGCTTCGCTGTGCGTCAAGTTACAACGTTGTTTCGATCGGCGGGCACAAAAGCGAATGAAAAAAAATTGGAAGAAAAAAGCACGTCGATTTGGGAACGTCCCTCATCTCGGATTCCTTGTCAGAAACGAACGAAGCGTACAAAAAGGGGACAAGTTTTCTGCCTGCGTTGGATCCTTTGTATGCGTGTCGATTTTGCGTCAACCGTACAAACTCGTTCGACCGTCGCGTCGTGCTTTCGACGATTGCAAAATTTTGTTGCATCGCTATTCGTGGGTTGAACTGCTATGAATCACAAATGTGTCCTCGTTGCACAATCGAGAAATTCTTTGATCCGATGATTTCGATAAAATCCCAAACCCTTTTTTATAGAGGAACTTCTTCATCTTCCGATAGTTACACTGATGTTAGGAAATCGGATAGATAATCTTATTTTATAACTTCTACCATTGATAATCATTTATCTAAGTTATATTTGAAAGCTTAATAATATTAAGATCGGCAGTACGGTTTTTCTGCATCGATTTTGCCATTCACCATTTTATTATCAGTAGGCAAATTAATTTTTTTTTAGAACATGCTTCCCTTCGACCGATTCGACGACTTTACGGCCGAGCTTCCTGCTTTATTCGGAGTGAATTCCACACGCGACGAAGCGGCGATCGTGAAAATGAGTTTCTTTTCACGATCTGCACTCTTGCATTGGAGGATGCAAGGCATGATTCATTTCCACGGCCGTAAAACTTTGTGCAAGATGGTTTGCAGTAAACCGCAACGTTTGCCATGGCGTTTGTCTCGGCGTTCGATCCTTCAATCGTGTTTTAACGCGCGATCGTCAAATCGTTTTGCCGTCATTCGCTCCACCGATGATTGGCCATTAACTCTTGCAATATCTGAGGCGATGCAGAATTTCTGTGTTAACATTTCACGATCCATTTAATCTCGTTAAACGCGTGTTACCATTCGACAAAAGGTTGCTGCGCCCGATACTCTTATCTACATCGATTCAATTTCAAATCCGGCACTAAATTAAAGATTACTTTATTTCTATCCACAGAATGCTCTTTTTCCTTCCTTAAATTGAAAAATTACGAGAATATTTTCGAGCAGGATATGTGGTATACACTGCCACCGGAGCGTTTGTGCTGCACACACATATATTGCAGTCTTAACTTCAACCAAGTTATACTTTGCATGCCCGGGCAAAGAAACGACGTGTCCCGTGCTAGGCGACATTTTAAGGGAACCATAAAAATGGCATGATATTCGCAACAATGAGTCGTCTCGTGCTTGTTGAATCTGCCTTGGCCGTGGTCAAGTGGGTCGTATTTATTCAAACGAGTCGATAGCAAAACTACCGAATAACCAACTATGTAGCTTCACGTGACAATATCTTCGCGACGACGTACAGGAATATTTTCAGCGTAGATTCGACGACTTTCCTCTGCTCAATAAATTCGATATTTTCTCTCTCTCTCCTTTATAACTCGAATCCTGTCCCGGTCAGTCCCAGTTACCGCGTTTCCACATATAAATTCCGCTTACGCGGTTCATTCAGTGGCCGGCTACATTTTTCCCACCACGCGCTTCCGCAGTAATTCGATCAACAATATACGCGTAAAAGTTACGTAAAGAATTTTCAAGAGGCAGACGCTCTGGTAGCATGTGAAGGATTCCAAGAATGCAAACGAGTATAATTTACGTTTACCGTTGGTACCTGTAAAATTCCCACTTTGACGACATTTTTCTCGGCGGCACAGCCTCGAGGTCGAATTACGATCTTCGACAGGTAGTCAGGTTTCGGCCCGCTGTTTATCGGGGCCGCGTATAAATGAGTTTTTTCTCGCTCCTCTACCCTCGTTCGTCGCCCGGTGTGTTTCGTGGCTGGGCAGAATCTAATTTTTGATTTGTAAGCGTCTGTGGGGGGTCGACGTGCAAGACGACGTGATCACCGCCTGTACACGCATTCTCCAGGTCGATTTTACACGTGTTCACTGCCACTGGAGACACTCACGCTCGACACGCAACGAGCTCGCGCTTATGCTCCGTACGATTTATGCGAATATCGTCCGTTTCGCGGGACAAGCCTGCGAACAGGTGTGAAAAAGCTGGAGGAATGACGCGTGATGCAAGACCACCATCGAGGACGCGAGTTTCGAAGGGCTGAACGAGACAGACGTAATAACGAAGTTAATAGTGAATGTATTTTTTTGTCGAACGTTCAATTAGGAGAGTGACACACGCGTCATACTGTATACGTTTAATTATGCACGACCTTATTTTTGCAAGGTAACCACTTCGTGAGAAATTCTCTAATTAGAGTCAATTCGACGCAAAAGTTGAATAAGAATTTCTTTATCAATTTAAGGACATACGTGCTGTATGCTGTAAGCATGCTAAATTCCTATTATTTGAAAGTTAAATTGGCTTTCCACGTCGAGGAAGACATCGGTAACGAGGCCTAGAAATTTCGTGACAGAAGGCGAACGGTTTTATCAAGCAAAATCATTTCGCCTGGACACGGACCACTTCAGAACGTGTCATTATCGTTTCGCAATTTATTCGCCTTGAAATTTCAATTAAAGATTTTTATGCGACGCGAAAAAGTCCAATTATCTTCAGTTTCATCGCCACCGACTAACGAACGCCCCATACGAGTTCTCCGCAGTTTGTACAGTCATTATGTAAATCAGTAATTACGGTGTTGTCCGTGAACACTTGAGGTCTACACGAATCCGTTGTCGTGTTTCGGTCGCAACACTTCAGTACCCGATTACAATCTCTGCTCTTTCTGCCCGTGGCGCGTCATCATCCAGTAAAATGTTAAATAGTAAACTAGTGGAAGATGTTTCGAAATCTATTACGCAAAACCTATTAATTTTGAGTCGATTCACAAATATAACCTAAGCTATCCCCGTAGCCGTACTTCAGCCAAGTATGTATGTATAGTTGAAACATTAATCATCGTTGTCGTCTCGATGCGTATCGACTGTTTGACAGCCTATATCGCGGTGCTTTTTATGGATTATTCAACACAGGCTTCGAACGCCCGTCCATTTAGTTCCTGCTTTTTTCGCACAGTGTAGCACTATATTACAAAGTCGTTCGCCGACGTACGTTTATTATTAATAAACGATCCACCTGGGCGTTTCGTCGTTTAACCAGTTACGTTATTTACGCGTTCCCCGTAGAGCAAAGAAGCAGCGCGTTGCGGACATGACGATTTCAAATAGGGACAATTTCTTCGACCTCTTTGTTGCGAAATTACGCTGCGGCTCAATATGCGTAATTACAGCGACTTTGTCATTATCTTTCCTCGAGAACATCATTCGCGTCACGGACACGTATTCGCGGGGAAAAAACGGACGCCTTCAGTCCGCGCCACGATAATTAGAGATTTACCGTAACTTCTCTCCTCCCCGATACGCGTCGCGGTTCTTTTTTCCCCCCGTCGGAAAGCTGTGTCTACGTTCCACCGTGGATTGCACTTTAAGCGTACTCTTTTTTTACCTGTAATCCTGAATACTTTATCCTTAGAATGAAAAGAAAAAGAGGGAAAAGATGATCTCGCGACGGAGATAATTGCAGTGCCTCGAAAATCGAAGTAATAGCTTTATCAGGAATTTCGTTGAATCTCATTCGTGTTCGATATAATAATCTCCGGATGGTCCCGTACGATAATGATTATAGTAAAGGGGTTAAAATTCGGGGAAAATGCGTTGAAACCGGCGATCGAAAGATTCCGCGAAAAAAAATCAGGAAGGAATCATTCAAGTTCCTCGACTTTCCATTAACGAGAACGATTTTTTCATCCACCCAATCGACGTCCTCGATCTTCAATGAAATCGATTCTTTGAACCACAGGATCGATCGTATTTACTTTTATCGCCGATAAATTTGTAACTGTAACTTATAATTTATATAACGTCGGTGCACCGTGATCAGGTGCCGAACCGATTACGATTTTATAACAGTTACACGAAACGGATTCACTCAATTGTATTGCCATCTTGCTTCGGCAATTTCGCTGTAGCGAGCACAGCTTCGCGGTTACCGATCGTTGCACGCTGTTCACACGTTTCCGCTTTAACACAGAGTTCAGCTTTAGCATCCACGACGACGCTTCGAAGGTATTTCTCTTCGCCTTCGATATTTCAAGAGGTGCTTAATTACGAGCGTTTATCACGTTGTCAGCGCATCCTGGCAAAAAGGAGAAAAAAATACAAAAATAAAAGAAAAAGAGGAGAAAGGAAAGCTGCCATTCATTGCTGTCAACTGTTGTCCGGTATTGTTGCTGATTACGTAGCTGGACGATGTCGCGAGCAACTAGCGGTCGGCTATTCAGTTGCTGACAAAATAATTAAGCATCGAACGGCGCGCAAAGGCCAATAAGCTTCCACTACAAGGTACGATCGTTGAATTACGACTTCGTCGGCTAATTATCGAGAGAAGTTACGCAACGACCAACTGTCCGCGCGTATGCGTTCGCCTCTCATTAATCATCATTAAGGAACGATTCGTGTGTCCTGATAACGATGAGCAAGAAGGATCGATCTCTCTCCAACGAGAGACGACTGGTCGTGAGATTTCGCGACATAAAAGGAGAACGCACGTGAACGCTGAGAATACCGTTTTGCTGGAACTATTCAGACGAGTGATGTAAACGTACATACAAATAGCTGACATAACTAGAAAGTAAAACGAGGATAGAGAGGCAGTATTATCCCGGAAACGTTCTCGCTCGTATTAAAAATCGTCCGCGACACCACGCTATTCCCCGACTCTTTAAATACCAAAAAAAATTCCACATCTCCGTGGCAACTTTAATCGCGTTTCACCTTACAAACAACGATCACGAAGCGACAATTACTCTCAGCATGCCTCCTGATCCGCGATTTTCTAGACGCCCAGGGCGCCTCCGGTTCGCTTAATCACCCGCAAAGGACCCAACAAGAGCGACATGAACTCCCCACGTAGCCAGCCAAAAAGGAGCACGCTAAAAAACACGAGATCTTCCCGCGCGGATGAGCCAGGAGGTCCGTGACGTAAAGAGAGATGGGGCTGACGCCGGAGATGCGAGAGATTCGAGCTTCCCTCGAATCAGCAAATTATACCGACCGATATGCCGCTGCTTCCCGGTATCCACCGGCGTACCGCCAATAAATATGTCATTAACAACAATAATTTATCCGAGAAGATGGTCCCTCCAGGCCTCTGGCTCTCGTGGTCTCCCTGGACTTCGCAGCCGTGCCCACGTTTACACGGTCGGCCCGCGTTCACCGGCGCACACGAACGCAGATTGGCTACTCGCTGGTGATAATTGAGCCGTCGTCCGCCACCGCGGCAATTTTAATCGGCCTCGGTTTTTGGCTCCGCGGGCGAAATCCACGATCATCATCCCCGTTTCGGTTGGCCTCCATTCGCCCCGACACGCCGCTCTTATCTTCTCTCGGTCGATTGGACTGCTCCCCCCTAGCCCCAGGTACTTTTCTCGATCCTTTTCCCTGCTCTCCTGTCCCTTCGCCGTCCAATCGTGCCCGTGCTATTTGTTACTCTTCCACGGTGCTCGGTTTGCTCGTTTTTACTGTTAATCGCGCGCTTTGTAACTGTCCGTGGCAGCGAGCTTGCGAACACCGCGGCACCCGACCGGAGAAAGGCTGACCGACAATTATGTGCTCTTAAGGGTATTTCATCGGTTGTTTTTCGGCGCGTAACACCGGCCCCTTTTTAACACGGTCTATGAACCGATCGGGATATCTCGCTTTTTTCTTCGTTCGACGCGGTTTCAGGGATCGAGCGGCGTGACCCAGTGAACGAATCGATTTTCCTGCAGCTCTTTACCTCAATCGTTCCCTTGAAAAGGAGCTAATTTATATTTTAACGCGGAGGTGAATTCCATCGAGATTACCAGACGAGCGTCGCTTCCATTTTTTTTTGTTTTGCCTCTTTCTTGAATTTCGTTTTACGATGATTTCGATTCCTGGAAATCTTCTTGCTTTTCAGAGAAAAGTATGGGGCTGTTAATGGGAATGACTTGGTCATCGTTACAGCGGTCCGGGTTGTAGCACCTTAAAAGGTGACACTAAATTTCGCGCGATTACTCAAGAAATTAGCCGGTCGGTCGGTCGTAAATAAGAGACGCGCGATCGAGAATTTTTAGAACGTCGTCCGATTGGCTGTCTCGTTCGCATGATGGCTCAATATTCTCGCGGCTTCGTTCAATTCATTATATATTCACGGCTTTATCCTCGTTTCACTCCGCTACCAGCTGGAAATAGTCGCGCTGAATAAATCACTGAAACCGCAGGCATGCCTGAGCAATTAAGCAACCGCAGGTTTTAATGTCTTAATAGCGACGCGGTTGGTGTTGTTTCCTGGAATGGTTGATTCACAAAGTGATACCTGCTCACGGTACTGGCTAACATTGTTAATTGATGACGCGTATAATTCGAACGGTGTAATGGTTAAATTACGAAATATATGTGCACGCCGATATTACTGTTATCCGGTTTATTCTTCTGCGTTTATCGTAATATCAATTAAAACGATTGTGAGCGGAGGGAAACTGTACGGAACGAACCAAAGATCTATATACGTTAATTGGCTTTGACGACCGGCAATATTACTTCTGCATCGCCGCTGTAAAATTTAATTCAATCTTTATTTACGACCGAATTTTCCCAGATAGACAGACACTATTAAAAACGAAAGAAATATATGACATCGCTTTCGACGGTGAACGCGCCTCGACGGCAAATCAATTTTACTCGCCCTTTACGAGCTTTCGAGGGGCCCTGGGCCAGTGCAAGAATGTCCAAAGGGTCATCGGGGATCTTCCCTTACACCCTGCACTGCGGATCCGGCTATTCGGCTGTCAAAAGATATTTAAACCCCGCACTCAGCTCCTTAAACGCTCGTGCAAGCAGATCATATTCCAAAAGCAGGTGACGAATGCTCTCCCAAAATTTACGACGTGATTTTCGCGACGATCGGCAAATTTGTTGTCATTTCACTTTGTCTCCCCTCTACCTGGTCCCGTAGAATTTCGAATTTATCCTCCGTCTTTACGACACCTGTAACACAAGCTCGCTTCCCCGCACGCTTTTTCATCTTTTTTACACTTTACCGCGGTTAACGTAAGTAATTTCTATTTAAGCCGAGAACGAATCGACTGGCGGGCAGAGGTAATTAACATATTCCTCGAAAGTCGGAAACAAATTATGACGTACACTTATCAGTGTCCATATACCAAAGAATGAAATAGGGTTAAAAAGGCATCCCATTAAACAAGAGATTCGTAAACGACACTCGGATCCACTTCGCTGAAGTGAACGTGACGAAGTTAATTACCAAAATACGTTCCATTCGCTTTCAGACGCGGCCGTTAACTCGCCTGTTTATAGCATCGTTTCCACGGCCTGCGGCAATATTTCCGACAATGCAGCCGAGCCGGTAGGCATTTCGAGAAATTGGAAGTCACCGATTCCCAGACGACCGTGTCCCTCGTATCACTGTGGCCACGCTTCCCTCGGACACGTCGTATTTCATGCGCCGGACTTTCACCGTTAATCACTCTCGGACTCGGTTTCCCTAAAACCATCCACCATGCTGGGCCACGTTAATGACATGTAAATCATCTCCTTGCGACCATTGGCCTTTTCAAAACGATCGGGCTATACACGTTTAGTTGGAAGCGCGAGTTTTCTAATTTGGTTAACGACTCCGAAACCCCGAACGTCTCAATCGAAGACGCCTATAACACCGAACCCATGATGGATGGATCGAAGGCAGGGCGTTTCAATTCGACGACGATCGGTCATTGTTTTGAAAACCTACAGTACACGTAGGCGGGGTGTGATTCTCACTGTTCGTGGCTCGTTCGACGTCACGAGGAGAGGAGAAACCGGATTCTTCATTTCACCAGGCGACTGTCGTATCAATCGAGATATTTAGTACACTGGTGGGCTCTTTTACTCCATCCTGTCCATTCGTTGTACCGTAATCTTACCGATTTTTCTTTCAACTTTATATCGCTGTCTTATTAGGCTAACAAGTTCCAACTGTTAAAGGACGAGAATAGCTCGTAGATTGGTAAGTTTACGATCCTGTTACAAGCTTAATAGAAGGTGAAAAGTTCTCCGGCTGATCGTCAGCCTCGGGGCACTGGAACCTAGTAACTGGACGTTCCATTACGTCATATTAATCTACAATCAACGTACGCATTAATGGCACGACGATCGTGTCATTACTGTATCGTACCGCGGTCATTATCTATCCGGGCGAGCAGCGATGGAATTATATTGCTCTCGCGGCCGTCTCAATTGCCATCTTCAAACTATAATCGAGATAAAACCGTACAACGTTGGCTCGTAGATCGTAATTGAAAGTATGTGCAACGTGTATGCGCGGTTCTTGTCCTGGGAAGGGAATAAAGGAACAGCTGAGAACAGATCCATCACCAGATGAACGATCGATCGGCCGATTTATCTGCCATCTCATCTAAAGTTCACCTGGTCTTGCTTCCACGCACCTTTCTTCTCGGTTCGTGAAAGAGTGGCGAGAAGTATGAAAGAATGGACAGTTAACTGGATCACTGTTACACGTGTCTCTTTGAATACGGTAAACGATAGTGTGGATCGGTTTACGATGGACGAAGAGTGCTTAGTAATTGTTACTTTCGACTCCAAGCGACTGATTCGATTCTCTGAGCGGATAGGTGAAATGCTGTTCTAATTTTACATTACAAACGTGTGTTAGTCGATTGACACGTTCGCTGCCACCGTCGAAGCATCATCGAGAATCACATTCTACGGCATTCTACGGATCCTACAGATCTATTGGCCGCGAAAAAAAATTTGTTCCAAGATTACACGGTGTGCATCAATCTCGATGTACCGTTCGATATAACAGTCCCGGTTGATCATCGGAACGATTTACAAATAAAATGCAAGCAGCGTTGCATCAAATCGAGCGTAATATTCACAACGCCGCGGACTCTAATGTCTGATTTCAACGACTTCGAACGTAGCGAGCGATGAAATTCTCCAGGAAGCAGCTTTCACCCGATGCACTCTTCAACGTTTCCCGTGAAATAATCCACGAGCTATACGAAGTCGACGTTCGGTTAACGGAATCATTCATACTCTACGTCAACTGTACGCGAGACCACGAGAGTGCTGGCGTCGAGGCACTTGGTACACGTCAAACGTCAGGTTCTCGTACTTGTGCCGGACAAAAGTGTAAGAATAGATCTGAGTGAATGTGCTTTCCTTGTCCCTCTTGGCGTACGCTGAGGTACATATACTTGAGCCTGCATGAGAATGCTCGAGAGTGTAATCGGTAATAGTCGCACGGAAAAAGGCCGGAACGAAAACAAAGCGGGCATTATCGTTTCAGGGGAACCCTACTGCTTGTGGTGACTTGAACGGCTTGAACAGTAATTGTAATTTGACGGCTCTATTGCTCTGATCTGTATGGGGATCGACGGCCCGTTTCCGTCTGTCACTTATGTTTCACAACGGGTGAAAACATCGGGGTCAGTAGATTCTTAGAGGCAGCTAATATTGGAAACGTTGTTGTTTATGTTTAGATTGCTCTTAATTGTATGTGCTTTGTTTTTAATGTCTGAATTCTGTTGCTGTTATTTTTTCATCACAAAGTGATTTGACAAGACAGCTTCCAACTATTGTATAAATACTTTTCACAAACATGTCAGACGATTTCTTAGAAGTACGTAATACCTAGAAGTTTCTCCCGAGCATTAAATTCATAACAACATTGTAATACGAGTTGTACTACAAATCACCGAATCGTAGTAGCAAGGGTGGGGTAATATCGCAAACGACCTCGATTCGGAGTTGCATCCATTTTCTACCCAAACATCCAAATAATACTTCTCTGCACAATTTCATAAAATCAACGAAGCAGTGAAAAATTACAAAGATAGAAGACGATCCAAAGGATCGCTACCACTTTCAGCTGATCGAGACTCGTCGATTTACCACGAACGCGGTGGTATTTCTATCGCGTCTAATGTAGCGATACACGCCTGCTGTTAACAACTCTTTTCTCCTCCGCGTGAGCATGCCCGTCGCGTGAAACAAGATAAGCGGGGAAAAAAACCGTGGATAAATAACGGAGGTTACTTCTGAGCCATCCTTCCAGCGACAAGAATTCCTAAACGATCGGTATATATGCGCGCGCGTGCGTCACCGTGGCGAAAAAGGTTGCGAGAGAAAGATGGACAGCGTGTGGAACGCGGATGTTTCCGGAACCCGGAGGATGAGCCCGTGTTCCCGAGATAAGGCGCCTAAGTTCGGCATAGTTCGGTAAGTGGCGAAGATAAGGGGCACCGAGACGACTGTGTTCGCCCGTTGGCAAACACGCGACAGCCTGTCTCCGGATAATCGAGGCGGCTTGTAATCTTAATTACCTGAAATACCGCAGGAGAATCGCGTAGGTAGGTGTATCGGGCGGCCGTCCTCTAGCTACGAGCTTGTTAAGGGCGATTCTCGTAAGAACTTTAAGTGTTTGCCGCGGTTTATTATCGGCCGGGGAATGGGCTGGGCCCGAGACAGAGAGCGATCCACCTGCGTTTAGGAGGGAAGCGTAGGAATAATGTTGTCTTCGGGGAAGAGCTAATTGAAGCTTGAAATTGAGTCGAAAGGCAGGGACTGTCGTGCTCGTAATTCGTTATATCTCACTTATTGCTCGCGTCCAGTTGAGTAGGTTTTTGAACGGTGCCACATTAACTGTGATTTGTTTTTACGAATGTTGGAAGTTGAACGGTATTTGCATACGATATCTCGACGCGGTGCTTTGATAATCATTTCTTCGACGGTCTCCGAGTTATGGTTACAACTTATTTAAGAAAAAAAGCGACCCAAGTGAGAACGTTAACTGCGTGTACCGCGCGCTATTATCGTAAACGAGCAGATAGCTTGAAAGAATCACTGACGTTCAGGCTTCAGGATATTTATGATAACAATGTATGCTACGAACGTCTTCTGAAAATTTCGAGCAACATGAAACAATTTAAAGCTCGCTTATTCCATTTGGGTATCATTTATGTACCTGCTCTGTATCAACTGAAGCCTTATTGGCGAACGCTCTTAAGGTTACAAAATCGTCGGGCTTATTGAAGCACATAATTCTTCACGTCAACAGAGCCATTAGTTAGAGCTGGTTGCTCGATTGCTAAAGGGTTACAAGCATCGCGAATTGTCTCGCGACAAGCGCAACTGTCTTCCCGCGCCTAATGAACACAAGGCTGCTTGGATACGCTAATTAACGTGTCCCGGCTATCGTGCACTTTAATTTATAGCAACACCTCTCCGCTTTATGATTTACACGCGTCGTTGCAAAGTAAACTTCGCGTAATTTACGCGCTGGACGAATCGTTCCGCGGCAATCGTCGTGTTGATCACCGGAGGGAAAAGTAGGCAACAATTAATTCCATCCCAATCGTTTCACGTGCACGGCGCCAGAGAAATTAGTCCCCCGGAATGATGATAAACTGACTAATCGCCGCAATAGGTGATTCGTGGTTTCTCTTTTATGTCCATGGTTCCCGTTGACTTATTCGTTCTTATCGCGAGAAGATTATTTGTCGTGACGAAAGTTTGTACATGGAATTCCAAAGCTTTAGTGTAGAACGATGTTGCCTAATTGGTCTGATGAAATGGAAATAAAATGTCCGTATAAAACTCGTATAATTATAACGAGGAAATAAATGGATTTACATTTCCCAGATACTTACAAATATTTACGTATTATACATGGGTATCAGTTGCAATAAATGCACGGCAACAAAAATTAATTGCCGCCCCCAGCAATTGGCCGTGAATCAAAATTTCTGTAATAACAATAACGCTCTCCCCATTTCGCAACAAAGAACGTGACAATAATAATGGTAAGCAATAATGACAGTAAGGATGAGACTTTCCCAATACTTTCGGGGTCCAATTTCACAGTCTTTTTTATTTAAAAGAACTTGCTGCTTTATTTACGCGGCCCGTTCGAATAGAATGGAGAACAATTCCTTGGCAGGGCGCGGATTAACCGTAAGCGGCCGATAAATGCGAGCACACGTAACGAATCGGGGTGCACGCAATAAAAGGGGAGAACGTGCGCGCACACAAGTGCACGGTAGCCCTGCAGCGCGCAAGAAACCGCTGCCAATAAATCTACGTGGGCGAGATTGCCTCTAAGATTAAAAGTACGCGGCTTGAGAGGGCATATAAAAGTGCCGGGCACCGGGAGGGGCCGGCGAAAAAATTTTCGGTCGCACGAAAGGGTCCTGCTCTCGCTCTCGTTTGCATCCTCCTGGAGCTCGCACTTTACGGGCGCGAACCAGCCTGTTCCTCGTTTTTTCTGCGAACCGAACATGCGACATCGGGGCCACCGGTAAAAAGAACACCGATGACCAATGAATTCCTCGATTAGATGCGGGACTCAATTAAACGGGAGGCTCTTTTCGGACGATTTATCGCGGTTGCTCGACTTGCAAAGGGGAACAGAAAGAAGAAGATAATCCTGACAGCTACGTTATTTTATAAATTAACGATAAGAGAAGGGAAGAAAGACGATTTAATAGCTGGATCGTTCAATGTTTCCATACTAACGTCACCTGAACATCGTGCAAGCACTTGTATTCTATTCTTCGACTTTTGCGACTAAATAACGTTCGGAGAGAAAGATGCAGGGTGAATAACGTTCCCGGAGAAGCTGCTGGTGGAACGAAAAAAAGGAGAAGAGGAAGCCTTGTTACGTGGCATGGTTCCAGGCGTATATGCAACGAGAGATAACATCGTTCCAATGCGAATATACGTAGCCGCGGGTGCGTAACGCGAATTAAAAGGATGACTCAGGCGAGGACGAGCGTGCTTTTGTGAAACACCAGGCTGTCCTAACGAGCAGTCGATTAAAGGAGACCACGGAGCGTCGATGGTTCTCGGTGTCGATAAACGGCGTTCGTTGCGCGTAGATGAAGTTGTTTCGCGGTTTGCACGTGGCCAGTGGAATCGAGGAACGGACAGGTGGACGCGTGCTATTACAATTAGAGCGTAGTCTCGCGCTCTAATTGGCGGTCTTTGATAATTTTGACTGGCATCGCGTGATGAGCGGTGGTGCGTGTACAATTTTTACTTCCTGTAGGATACAGTGTAGCCGGTTCTGCCGTTGCGTCGGCGGAATCGACGACCAGGAGAAATTAAACGGCAATTGATAGTATAAATGAGCCGCCCCGGGCTGACTCTAATCACTTCGCGTTTTATAGTAAGTATACGATTTACTTGTCTCTCGTGGTGTTTTGTGATTGCTGCTGTCATCTTGACACGGTATGCGAGGGAACACTTAAGTACAGAGATGCATTAATCGATGGTTGTTACGCGCCACAGGTAAGATTCTTCGAAAGGCTCTTGACAATGAAGACAGTCAACACTGGCCCATCCGACGACTGGCATCTAAATTCAGAGAGATGCCTCGCAACGGATCACGGCCGTACGAGCAGCAAGTTGTGCCGGGGAGCCGTGAAATCGCGTGTCCTTACGAAAGAGCTGATCTCGAAAGAAACTCGAGAGCTCGAATTAAGTTCTCTCTGTCCCTTGTGTTTCGTTCGTTCGTTGCTGGCTCCTTCCTCCGCCTCCACTTCACCCCGACAAGTTTTACGCTCTCGTACCGCAGCTCGAGAGAGAGTCGGAGGCGCGATCTCGTAATTATTACGTCGCGGAAGATGCGAAGTGACGCGATGATTACCCCATTGCGAGGCTGCTTCAAACAGTCCCCCATCCCGTGGCCTCCACTCTCCTTATCCTGCCGTTTCTTCTCCCTCCTATTTATCTTACCGTTTCGCTGGGTAATTGCAACGATTTCGCCCGAGACAATGGCGGCCAGCCGCGAATCGGGCAACGATCTTATCGGTCCACGAGACGCTTCGGTGTTTCGGTGAATTCTTTTTTTAATAACGGTACTACAATCGACCGGGCTGTTTATTATCAGTCGTTCATCATTTCTGTAGGATATTTTCACGTCGTTCCCGCCTCGCCTGTCTTCCGACTGCGGCGCACGAGTTTCAATTTGCTTCGCGGCTGTTTGAAGCACTCCGGTTCATCGCCGAAGTACCACGTTGACAGAAGGTAGAATAAATCTTAACCCGGCGACGAAACGCGGCGAGAAAACGAAGTCTCCATTTTTCACCCTAATTGCCGAGTGGAGTAAGGGCAAGGTATACAACGACACGCCGCGCCGGGAGCACAAGCACCGGAGCGGAAAAAGGATGGGGCCCAAACGTCCCGGTTGCACGGTAGGATGCACCGAGCCGCCATTTTCGTGGCGGCGCAACAGAGGCGTAATAACTGCTGGAATTCATGGTAATGGCGATAATGCGTGCCTGGAACGATGGGGCCCGCAGGGGCTGAAACAAGGAGGAGGGCGGCTGCATCGAACAGGCCCCGAACAGAGGTGGGGCACCCTGCCACGATACGGAAACTTAAGTATGTATGCATGTATGCCCTCGTTCCGCGTACGTGCGAACCTTGGTTCACCAGGGGAGAACTGGCTTTCTGATTGGACGAATTCTTCCGAACGAATGTGCAGCGCGGCCTACGTCGTGATCCCTTTCAATCACTTCCGTTTCGATTTGGAGTTCGAACAACGATCGATGGGGTTTTGTTGGTCCCCTGTTATATTGTCCGTGGAAGGGGCTGTACTTCGATATACGATTTCAACTAACCAGTAATAACTCACTCGATGAAATTTCCACATTGCAGCTGCCGCTACCTTTAAGACAACTGATATTTATTCTCAGCGTTTCTAGTATTGAAGATACTAGAAATGATAGATAGGCTAAGAATATTTTATCTAAAATTCCAAAGCTTTATCTTTTATTTCTGTATCCGTCTGCAATAATTTTTACAAGCTGCGCGATAAATCACGCTCTATTTTTCACCTAACATCCCTATTTACTTCTATCTTGAATCCAATCTTCGCAATTACTGCCGCCTTGAAACCCCGTCAAGGGACAGAAAGGGAGAAAGAGAAATGGATCGCAAGTGCGATCGCCAAAGGGAGATCCATAGGAGTGGTCTCGTATGGGCCACGATTGGTCGAAACAGCTCAGCCGGATGTGGAGGTCGGGCCAAAGCGAGGGCGAGCTCTTGAATTATCCGTCTTAATTTGTCCGTCACGAGAATTAACGCGAGTCCAATGAGGGACAGAGGAAGAGGGAACACGCGAGAGAAGGGAGGAGAGGAGTTTCACAGACACGAACGCACGATGGGCCTCCCATGGTGTACCCAACCGCCGACCTTTCACCTGGAGGACCTCGCACGCTGAAAAAGCTACACCTTGCGTGCTCGTCTCTTTTTCGCGGTTCAACCAGTTCCGTCCTATCGATTATGACATCGTCCACGGCTTCGAGGTACACGCGACGTTAATGTTTCACGCGACGGTGCACGTTAACCGGTCATTACACGCAAATAGATGATTCGATTCTCCGTTTTCGTTTTTCTTATTAAATCGTACGAGCAGTCCGGACAGATTGATCGGCCATGTTATCTGTGCGTTCGCGACCAGATGGCCAACACTTCGTTATTTAATATTTGCTTTAGCGACGTATCCTAACGTTCTATTACCCGACATTAAATCCTAATGGGTTGACTCGAGAAACTCACCTCCGTGTACCCCTAATAGCAGCTCAGTTTGTAATGCGCCGCGACTGTATCCGCAGCTGCCTAACCATCGACATTCAGGTTCTCCATATAATGAAATCGCTTGCTCTTTTTTGTGTAAAAAGGGAACAATGTGAGAGGCTGGATGGAACACCACCGCGGTCGATAATGGCCGTCATTTTCCCCGTCGTTGTTCATCGGTGCATCGTGTAATAAACGGTCGCAAAAATGCGTGAGAGGACCGGTGCACCGGGGAACGATTCTCGGACGGAAATTCTTCGGGTGCGAGCACGACGTTCGAGAAACGAACGAATCATTGCTTTAAAAGCTTAATAATGTTCAATAAATGCTGCATCGATTCCTATTATACTTTGGTTAAAATTTACGCATCTTCGGGAACTGTTTAGCCACGAGATACGTTTGCTATGATAAACTATGATACTTTCTAGCATTGTTCGAAAAAGGTCCGGCAGGTAGGTGTTTCACATGTCTGTTTAAACAGAATTCGTGACACTGACTCCGGCAATTACCCGCGAAAATATAATAGCTCGAATATCTACGACGTTGTAAATGCTATACAGAAACTGTCAAGGCAGTGACCGCGTGAAAGAAAGATACGGAGCCGCGGTAGCACTTACCGAGAGTGCCGTCGAGAGAAAAGGAATGCCTGTCGTTCCTCCACGCCCACGAACACAAATCACAGGTGGTAAGTCCGTCGGTGGTAACACCCTCCTCTGGTAAATAAGGCGGTCTAGGCGGTGGTGGTACGAAGCTTCCGATCACAGCCCAAAGAGAGTCGACATCGCTGCCAACGCCTGTGTAGTACAGCAATTCCTCCTCGGCTACACCGGCGAACCAGTCCATGTCGTTTACGCTAGGATGAACCGTGTTCGTGCTTGGCGTGCTGGTGCTGCCGACCGTCACCTGTAACGTGGATATTATTATCAATCGGTGGTTTTCACGAAACATATAAAAATCATCCCCTTAACACAGCGAACGCTGAGCGTAAATCGACTATGTTTCTCGCGGGGCCACATGTACGATTTACGTACTCCCTAGCAATATTTTACTTTCTTCATAAGAAATGTAAAAATATTGTCCTTCGTCTCAATGACTTAAAATTCAAAAATGACCGTGACGCAAATAATATGTATTTATTCTGATGTACATATAAAAAGTAACAAATATTTGTTGTATTTTATATATAATAAAATACTGTGTGCAGATAAGCACGATTCATGGAAAAAGCGTGAAAACACTACGTCGTATAAATTTGAGGTATAATACACATCTGCCCAGGTAGACAGGGATCTTAATGAACAGACTGATGTTTCCCTTCCGCTGGTGTTTCGAAAAAAGCCGGCGGAAATAGTGGCCAAAAAGTGTACCATTCGGCTAACTGCCCCTTCTTTCGAAGCCGCTAAAAGAACAGAGAGCGGCACTTTGTGGGGATCGCCCGGTTGTCCTAACTCCTACGACAAACAGTGAAAACGGTACGGGCGGTCGCAAACAAATCCCTCTCGTCCCATCTGTAGTCTTCGTATTTGCTCGACAGTTTTATGCGCAGAATAATCCTTGATAAACAATGACAAAGCGCCGGTGCATCGTTCACCGTGGACTGAATAACTCGGCGCGTCCAATCGTGCCCCAGGAAGGGTTTCTCGTAATTGGGGCAGAGTACAAAGGAGCGGTGACGATGCACCTCTGGAAATATTCTCCGCGTTCCATCGTCCGATGGATCTGTCGATGGATCGTAAATACCGTAGAGATGTAATGCATCTTTCTCCTGTCGATTTGTTCGACGATAACCCCCGATTTTTACTCATAGTTCCATTCGAAGCATTTATAGAGATTGAGAGCAGATCTCTTCAAGTATTATTCTCTTTTCTTGCCGAGCACTCGATGTGTGGTAATAACAAACAGTGTGTAAAGGAACAAGGGGCCGGGTAGTGTATTGCTAATTAAGTTTAGATGTATCACGAGAATTTCAGTACTGACGGAAATGTTCGAATTACTGCCTCGCTTCACATCCGCCCGCCGCGAGGGTCTCATCCAATAACACAGGTTGGGTTTCTGATTTCTCGAGAAATGAGAAATCACTAAACACAGGCAAACTAACGTGCATTACAGTGGAATAGCGAGCTGATGATTGTAATGCAATCCCCATTCCAGTAATGCAACGACCATTGTCGTGTCTGCATGTGCGCAACATTGCAAACCTCCCAGCGAACACGCTTCAGGGAGGAGCGATTTTGAATGATTTTCTGGTATCGATGCTTGCTCAAGCCACGATTATTCCGGCGAACGACCAAGTGGCACGAGACCGTGGTAGCCCGAAGCCACGAATTTCACACACGATTTCCTTCGACTCGAAGAAATACCAGCCTTCCTTTCTTTCAGCAACGAGAAATCGAAAGGGACGTTGTATTCATATTCGTCACAGTCGAAGCTTGCCTTCCAGCAACGCGAAACCTAATTGTCGATGAACATCGTTAGAATAAGCAAAGAAGCGCAATTGCTGATGTAAATAAACACTCAAGATGTAGCAAATTTTCTCTGCCTTCTTATTGCGATATAATATCTCTGGATAAATTGTCCTCGGAAATCTATTATGCAAAATATCGTTCATTCACGAACACGTTCGGTTATAAAAGAATTACATTGTTCACGCGTTTTAATTAAGGGAACCGTGCCAATTTTTCTTCTCCTTTCACGCGATTTCTCTATAAAAAGAAATTACTAGCAAGGATCGCAGCCATGAAATATTCCGATGTCCCACGAGACGGGGAGCTTTTGTGTCGAGCGAGGGGGGTCCATGATCGTGATTACGGATGGGCCTCGGCGTCGATGGGGCCCCGCGGTCGCCGCACAATGGCATCCATTGATCGGCTTAATTACCGTGATATCGGCGTAATTAAAGCCCCGTTGTGCCAAGATCCTTCTCTCGGAGGCGTCGACGAAACCCGTGACTGGACTCCTGGCATCAGGATACTCTCACCCTTTTCGTCGTTCCTTCTGCTCCTTCCTTTTTTCTTCTTTTGCACTCAGCTCGAGACCGCTCTGTAACTTCTTCGCGCCTCTCGGAAACGCTCGGTTAATAAGCCATTATCCTCGTAGTGACGCGTCCTCGACGAATCACCGCGTGCTCCCCGCTTTAGATATTTTCAATCACGATTGATTTAAAAAGATTCTTTTTCGTTTTAGAAAAATTGCCGAGAAATTTCCATGGTTAAATTGTTTTTAATTCACACCAGGTTTAGCAAGGTAGAACAACCGAGCATCGTCGCGTGTCATCTTTGCACGGAATCGGTGTACGTTCATTTCAACGCGTTGGTAAATTTGCCGTGTTTCTGTATTTTTTTCGCGAGTGCACGATTTATTATGCACACATATATATTCAGAGAAATCTGCATAGTTACGCAAGGCTGTTCGTCGAATTAATTCGATTGGAAAGTCAAGCGGGGATCGACAGGAACAAGATACCTAACCAAATCGTGCAAGTTTCTCCTGAAGTTGAACAGACGTCGCGGGCAGTTTCAGCTCGGTGAGTGAATATTTTTACTCTGTCGTGCTGCTACGTTTTAACAAATCGAGACGATCAGGCTACAAGCGTTATCCATGTCGCGAACCGGTCAATTAACTCGTTCAGAAAAAGATCTCGCGGGAGAAGTGTGATTGATTTGCGATCCCCGGCTATCAACGTAACGAGCCGACCGAAAGCGTTAGAGGCACGAGAGGAGACCGTGGCTTTCCGATCTCCTCCCGGCTTGCTCGTTACGTTCGAATGGAACGTATCGTTATAATTACGAGGCGTTGGCGTTTACGACCGTACGGATGATGCCTGGTACCTGTTAACCTCGACAATCTGTTCAGCGGATCATTTGTTCACGGGTAACGCGAGCGGTGTCGTCCACTCGTTAAAAGATTCGTTAGTTTCGCAGCGAACCATGTACCCGATGGACCAGCAACAACACGTTTGACTATACTATTCCACTATGAATTTGAAATCGTGCCTATAACCGCGAACATTAGGGAGGCGGGAAATTGGAATTCGAAATTCTCCGCCGTCGACAGAGTTTCATCCGCCTCGTCGTCTATAAAGCAAACGCGCGCTAGTAAAGGAGGCAGCTCCACTCCGAAGGACAAAGGGACGATACCCTTGTAAAAATCGGAACGAACCTTTCCCACTGTCCACGGAACGCGTCTCCCCCCCTTTCCCGAAATCACCTTCCCTCCTTCAACACGCGGCACGAATTCCACGACCGCGGTTCGAATCCATCTTATAGAGAATTACACGCTGGAATTCGCGCCCTCTTTCGCCGGCCGCGTTGGCCCCTGTGTTTCGTCGGCTGCCGCACTGTCCATTTGCAATTCTGACACACTACGCGGCGCGGCTATAGAAACGATCGTCCACTCCTGCAACCGGCCACTCCGACGAGGCCGCAGAAGAATCTGTCCGCAGTTTGAAGGAGGAAGGTGCCGCGAAGTGGCGGTAGCGTTGGAATACCAAACGATTCCCGGAAACCGCTTCAGCTTTACCCCCGTTTCGCAGCCGGTCTTCCACCGCTTCAATATCGTTCTTCTTTTGTTTCGTGTCCTCGTTCCCCCGTGTCGCCCTGATCGTCGTCGTCGCCGTCGTCGTAGCCGTCGTCGTCTTCGTCGCCGAAGGTCTCTTCTTCGTGTCTCGAAGTTTTCGGGCGCGATACACACAGTCGGTCGGTAGGGTGGGGTGCTGCAGTCCGTGGCCAGCTTTAAGGGGTCGTTAAGAATGGGTTCGAGGGCCAGAGCCGTATATAACGGATAATTGACAGCCGTTCCCGGGACCGCCGTTTACTTTGCATGGACATTGAATCCGCACGGCAACGCCGGACGAATGGACGGAGCGGACGGATGGACGGAACGAAACGAGACGAGAGAGCATCGATGTGGAGCCACGAAATTTCGGGGGACGCGAAACGCGAGGGACCAGCTACAGATACCAGGATGCCGTTAAGGGTACGGCTAAGGGAGGCGCGGTGTAAAGGCAAATGCTCAGCGGCCGGTCTCGTAAATTCTTCAATTTCGATACTCGGGAAGGTACAAACGCCAACGTGACATGCTACCCCCTCTACCTTCGCTCCGTGCACGAGTACCGGATTCGGCTTAATTGCCGTCATGGAGGAAAAGCGGATCGATCCTGTTTGTTCCAGCGTCGAAGTCCGCGGCCACCGCTTTCTGGCGCAGAGATTGGAATTTCGTTTGCAAGCTGATACGACGCGAACGACTTGAATCTTTCTCTTTCTTTTCTTTCGTTAATGTACGAATAGCATTTTAAACGGCACGCCACTTATAGATACACGAAAAGCAATTAACACTAGTTCTGTTTCTGTCACGTAATAAATTGTGTACAGTTACGCGAATGACAAGTGTAGCGGTCGCGGTGTCCGTGAAAGTGTGTCCATCTTCGTCGAATTACGGTGCAAATTACGATCTCCCGCTGGTTTACCGTGCACGACCCCACGCAACACCTGATATACGAAGCGACACGCAACTCCCTCGCGTTAAGAGTGTTGATGAAGTCCTTACGCTCCTTACGATTTCGACCGACTGCTCCTTCTTCTTCCCCGTGTTTCTCACCGTTACGATCGGCATAATCTACCGGGGGTAGGCGGAGAAATATTTTTTTCGCCTCACGTTCAACGCGCACTGCCGAAGCGTGAAGCTGGTTAAGGTAAAACAAATGTTCGGGGAATTCTGGGTGACATTAATCGAGTGTTTCGTAAGCGGCGAAGTGGCAACGGTTAAACGCGGAAGAAAGCGAGAGCGAGGAACGGCCTACGCTCGCCTTGAATATTAAAACGCGGAGACAAAAGGAGGACGAGGGACAAAATAAATGAGTAGGGACAAAGTTACACGGGATACACAGAAATATGCATTTCACCGTTGCTTCGACGATATGTTAACGAGATTGGTATCAGTCCGGAGCGATGGGAACGATTCTGCGAAAGAAGGTTGCCCGGAGTCGACCGAAGTGACTTGTCAAAAGGTTCCCAGACGTTCTCTGCGAGTCAGGTAATCGATCGCGTGGCTTCGAGCAAGGATTTTTCTGTTCCTTAGTTCTGGTACCTGCGGTTTCTCCCTTCCCCGACGAATGGAGAACTTGTCAACTCGTTTGGCTTACACCGGCTTGGGGACCGAGATAAAATCCAGTGGCGGCTTAGCCACTCATAATGGCATTGGTGCAGAACTCGTCGATGAACCGGGCCGATGTCATAATATTGTGGTACACGCGTGTGCGACGGTATCGCTTGACCCGTTCACGATTTTTGCCTTCCCCTGGTACGCTATCGTCGATGCTCGTTCGGCTATCGGCACAAGAGAAACGGTATCGCGAGGCATATAAATGCCCCCAGCAAATTATCGCCGCTCGTTATCGCAACAACTTTATTTTAGTGTTCGTTAATGCAATAAAGAACCATTACATGCTATGGAAGAAACACCGGTCAAGTGTATATAAATTATTGATAGCATTAATGATTTTTTCCTCGGGCGTAATGCATCGTACTCGGAAGAGAAATAGAATTTATTAATGCATTTCGTACGCGCAGCCTTTATTGCCTCATCGCGATTCATCGGTGGAAAAAAAGCCGGGCAGCGGCCGATTTTGCTAAAGTCAATTACATCTCTGATAACAAAGGCCTGCACCGGTCCCCGCCGCCATAAATTACAGCTCGTTTAATTAAGCAACGTATTACAGGGAAGAATCGAGCCTGTTAACAAACTTTCGCGTAATGAGTCTGGTCGCTTTTATTGCGCCGCGTAAGGGGGAAAAAAAATCCACGGAAGAGGTAGGAGAGATTTTATCGCCGGTGGCGAAAAAATGAAGATCAATCAATTTTTACGGCAGCGTATTACCTTTAATTAGCAAACGCCAGCGTGCATTTCGCATTGCCCCTTTAATTATTGCAAAAAATCTCATCCCTTTCGCATCGAGGCAAGCCTTTCCACCGGTTGCTCAGGCCACGTCGAAAAACAACCGAACCCGTTAATAAATTTCTCCGTAACGAGCCAGCAACCTTTATCAATGTCCATGAAAAAACGGGAAACGATCAATTTCTTAGAAACGCGAACGACCAACCAGGAAGGGGAATTAGCTGACGCGCAATCGGCAGCATCCCATTTCTTCGTCCCTTGCCGATCGTCTATCGACCTCCCGGGCGAAGTCAAACTTGATGAACGTACTATATAACCAGTTCCGCCGCGCGGTCTATGAACGATCGAGGGACGAGGAACGAAACAAGGAATAGGAAGGAGGTGGACAATGAAGGAGACGAAGAAGAATAGGGACGTGGAAAGGATGAGTGCAACGTATAGTAAGTACCGCGACTACTTTGTCCGTCTGTATGCGTTGAATCATCCGGTCGGTTTCCTTTCACGAGCCGATGGCAGCCGTTCCCGCATCAAGGCCTGTGGTCTCCTCTGAGCAAGCATAATGACTCAATCCGCGATCCACCTTGCCCCCACCCCTCACCTCACAACTACCAGGAAAGAGATCTTCCTTTCTTCCTCCACCCCGTCTCTTTCTCTGTCTCTCATTTGCCCTTTCTCCCGCGCCGATATTATACGTCCATTCGCGTTCCCTGTGAAACCTGGAGAGGCCAGATTCTCCTGTGGAAGCTGCGGTTTCTCTCGTCACCGTCTCTCTTTATGGACACTCTCCGCCGCCTCCGACACTGCTACGCTCCCTTCATCGTTCTTACCCCCCTTCGTTTCCACCTCTTTGCCGGCCGTCGTTATGTTCGTCAGCTTCCACCGATTTCTCAGCGTTCGTTGCTTCAACCCTTCATCTCGGTCCCACAATCGCCAATGATCCGCCCTGAACGGCGCTAACTCGGCCGGCTCGCGTGACGTGCCGCTGTTTGTAATGCCCCGAGACCCTTCCTGTGATTATACCCTGCGATCCTCGGGCCCGCTATGACGAAACAACCAGGCGACGAGACGTGGACGTACCACGAAACGCTGGAACGAATCGGGTAGACGCGTAAAGTCGGTGGCTGATTGCTGGGCGACCGTATTCACCTGCGCGAGCCGAGGAGAAAATCAGAGACTGCTCGGCTGGTGTATACAGGAAGACGGTTCCACGATTTCAAGCATGACAACTCCATCATATAATATGTACATATTTTGGGACCTTGTGTAAGAATGAATTTCGTGGAGGCGCGCGACGAGATTCTTTTACAAAATTGATAATTTATTGGAAACGATGGGGTTTCTGGGACGCAGTGGAAGCGATTAGACCGTTCATGGGAAATTTCGTCGGAATGCCGTTCGAATTTTTAACGCTGGCTTCATAGATTAGAAGATACAAAGTACGCTGTCCGGTGGAAGCTTGTACGTATCACGCGGGGTTTCAGCTGGACAATTTATTGCCAGGAAACGCAATGATCCAACGACCCGCGGTGAGGAATCCGTACGGCGATTACCATACGGCACCATAGTGGCCGTTTATTCACAAAGTGCAATCGCCACTGTCCTACTAGCGTAGTGTGAATTACGAACCACCACCCAAGCGTCATAGAAATGCTCGATGTCCAGCGGTTTCTCGCGGGAGAGGACACTAATGCGCCTATGAGTTTAAAGATGAGTCTGAATCGAGTGCCTGCCTCGGGAGTCAGCTTGGCTCGCAGATAACGCTTTCTACGATTTGACCGAGCTGACCTCGAGTTCAAAGCATTCCTGTAAATCTTATTTAATAGCTCGAAGGATCGCGCTACGCGGGTACACACCTCTGTCCCTTTTTTACACCTGACTCTCCCTTGCGTGTCATTTTCGAACCGTTAGCTCCATGTTTTTACGAAGATTTATTTAGATCCTTTGTTACGCAATTGTTACTTGGTCATCTGAGATAACATTTCTCCAGTGCGTTCTTCTTTTTCCATCCCGATGCTCGAGGGTGCTCAAGGAAGTTCTCTAAACGCCCTCCCAGAAAGAATCCAAGGAGTCGGGACGCTCGACGGTCACAATGATCGCTTAATTGAGCGTAAGATATCGAAGTATCGCTGGAAGAGTAGCCTCGCCGTTCGAATCTCCAGTCGATAAGGATTTTCTGTTCCAACGTTGACAGTGGAACAGCCATGAATGATTCGGCACTTCTGTCAAAGGGGGAATGTGGTTTGCACCGGTCCACGCGTCACCTTTTCCGACTGCACGAATCGGGTTGGTATTTTATGCGGGGAGTTGGTACTCGAGCTCCTTATCAGACTAAATCTCTGTCGTTCTAGCTATTCAACTTTTATCCCAATTAAACTTGCCGCGATAGATTTGCAATTGGATCTCTTGTAGATTACTGAATCGAAGGAGTCGAGAGAAGTACTCCATTTCCAAACCCACCCTTTTTCGTGCTCATCGTTGCCAAACCATCGACTTGTCTTATCGACCACGCCGGGGATAGCAATGGCTCTCGCCAAAATTCGTCCGACAAGATCTCTCTACGATCAACGAGGGTATGGCCGATAATCGTTCGACAGCAATCAGAGATGGATCAATTACCCCGCGAGTATCCACTGGAAGCCGTCTGCCGAGCAACGTCTGTATCCCGGTTTATAGTCAGCCAGAGAGCAATAATGGAGTATTATTATGATTTCAATGGCGTAGCCCACGGATGCAAATCTAGATCGCGCAGCGGCTCGCTATCGGGCAAGCCGATCAGTACGGTGATTGATTTCTCGGTATTCATGCGGATCGGCGAGTCGTGATATCATCGTCGTCATCGTGAAACCGGCACGCTGCCCCGCGACGAGGGAGATACACGCAGGCCCCCAGAAAATCGTGCCAACTTCCGATCGTTCGATTGACGTCACGATCGACCAAAAGCTACCGATCTAACTCCCAGCCGTCCACGATTATTCAGTCGAGCGTAACTCCATTTTTCTTTCACTCCTGTCTCGCAAGGTAAACGAGGCACGATCGTAATCGACGTCGTTTCAAAGGAAGCAATTGATCTACGAAGTACATCTCTCGATGACTCCTCTCGTTGTTGCGCCGCTGGCAGTCTTTTAATCAAGATTTTCGTTCGGTGAAATTATCGCCATCGTGCGAGGACGAAACGGTATCGGTAGGTACCGAGTTCAGCGACGTTGACGTACGATCTGTCCGGTATCTCGCCCGCGCGAACATTATGCCATCACTTGCAACACCTCGCACAGAAATAGTGTCGCGGTAATAGCGGTGAACCGATGACACGCTGATAAATACGAGCACGTCGCCGCCGCGATCGTTGTTCTGCTTTGTGTATTGATATGTTCCTAGCCTTATGGTCGTAATTTGTTGCTCTCTGTGGACAGGGTGTTTTATGGAACCCTAGTGTAATAGCAGCGTTAAGTACACAGTTACGGGACCGGGGTGCTAAATATAGACGACTTGCAAAGGAAATCATTTTGGTGTACAACTGCGTTGAGTCCGTGTTTGTGAAAACAACCGTGGCCCTGTTGGACATTTCCCCACCGCTGTTCCGCCACGAGAATCACCGCACGGTTTCTCTTCGTCGACAACCCGACAAGCCTGCACCTTCCATTACGATCGAACCGCAACATTGTAAAACTCTAAAAGCGAGTTTCGCCTCGAATCGTGGCGGACGTGGACACGACGCAAACGCAAAATCTGCTTGGTCGGAATTGCGACTGTGACCGGCTACGCTGCACTTTCGCAAGCTCGTTATCACGATGGGTATCGCGGCGCGATCGCGCCGTTAAAGTTCGCTGAAAAATCGCGAAAGTCGCACAGGAGGCGAGCATTAAGAATCCGGTTCCCGATTCGCACGACGATGATCCGGGGCCCGTGCATCGACAGCGACGTCGCCTCGCTGCTGGCTTAATAACGTCCACGACACGGAATCGTAACTTTGCGCGGACGACGAAGAAACGTTGGGGGACCGGCGAGGGATCGCGACGAATTTTGCGAGAACGAGAGGGAAACAGATGCAACGAAAGGGGAAGAGGAAAAAAAAGGGTTGGAGAGAGGCGATCGCGTTGAACGAGGGAAAGAGGAACCTGTTATTTCGGCAAGGCTCGAAGCTGAGGCGAGATTACACGCTGTCACACACCGTTCCTCGTTCGAACCCTTTCGGCTGCTCTCGCGTCTCCACCCAAGCGATCCTCGCCTCTCTCCTCCGGCGTTTTCGTGGGCCGTTTAAGGGGTAGACGAAACGCGGATGGCCAACCAACATTCGACGTCTTATTCGCGCGATTATCATCGCTCGTCGATTTGCGTTTCGTGGCCCCCGATCACGCTGCTTACCACTTAATGCGGCCTTCTCTCGCCTTTAACTGATCGCCCGGTGTACCGGGGCAGCGTCCGCCAGCTGGTTAATTATATTTTTATACGAGCCGCGTTCTCTTCTTACTGTCGCAATTAACTCGCGTTATCGAAGAAATCAGGGGAGTACTTTGCGCGACAATCCCGGGGCGTTGATGGGGTGGCCATTTAGGGAAAAAGCGCTGGTCGGCGAGCATGCAATTTGCTAGAATTTTAGAGACTACATATTTAACGAAGCAAACGATGAACGGCTCCGTTTATTAATTAGAACGTTCGCAGTTGTTCTCCCCCAAACTTGTACGTGTTCAAATCCGTTTAATCACAACTTTTATAGCGTTCGCGTTTCGTGAACGTCATAAATCGTCCGTCCTAGTGGCGACCGGCCGCTATCGGACGATCCATTATCTCATTCTTGTGGACTTTTGCGGCCGCAACCGGACGCAGCCGTGCGTAGTGTCGCTGCCCCGGTGCTTGCATTTTCAACGGTCGCTTAAACGCGAGGGACAGGCGCATTAAAGTCGCTGGTACCGTAATCAACGTCAAGAAACGCGAGTCGACAAACGATAATAGTCGCTCGAGCGGATCGAATCGGCCGAGACGCCGGCTATTCACGTACATCTTATTTTCCGCGCGATACCGCGCCGCAAAGAGAAACTCGCGGACAGATTTAATTCACGGTTCCGCGTATGTCCCTGTGGGCGTGAACCGCTCGATGGATACCGTGCGGGAAACATTTTGCACGCCGCAATTTCAGTCCGCGGCTTCGAATTCACCCGCGAACAATTAGACCCACGCGAAATAATTATTCCCGCACTTTATGCGGTGTTGGCTGCGGCGATATACAGGTAGTTGCGTGGCGGGTTAGTCATTTTTTCGGTTACGGTTCAGCGTGTATTTGTTCGAAGTTGGCAATTATGTAAAGGGAGGTTGGGGAGAAACGAAGATGCGTATGACGTCGAGAATAATAACTGTCTCGTAAACACGACAATTTGTACACGAGGAAAAAACCTATGAGAGCAAGTCCTCTGCTTCCTCTCTCTTTAAAAGGATTCCAACGTCTCAAGGTTAAATTAGTTTTAGCGTCTGACACCTCCATAAAAAGATGAACTTTTGCACGCAAAAGCGGTTATGTACGTTAAGGTGTGCATTCCTAAAATATCTCGAAAGATTCCATCGGATCGTTTCCTTGATACAAACTGAACCATGGCGTCTCGTCCGTTCGATTATCATCACCCAGTCGACTGTATCTGTCGGTTCCATCGTGCGGCACGTCGAAGTCATCTTCGACCCATCCATCGGCAGAAATCTGACGGCCGTACGGCATCCGGTGAAACTAAACGGGAGAGACAGCATAGGTAGTCGGAGATTGTTCGCAGATTAAACGATTTAGCATCGCGACCAGAGCGAAACTTGTCCGCGACCTTTTCATCCGGAAGACTTCGTTTATGAAGAGGTTCAGTCGGCCAGGCTTCCGACAGGAAAACGAGAAACTCGTTGCTAATGGTAAAAATGCGTGTACAAATATGCAGATCCGGACGCGTATTTTTCACGCTTCGTTACTCCGTTTTCTCCGACTTCCGCCGCTCGTCCTTTCGCATAAGCGTACTTGTTTTCTTGTTTTCGTCGCGCTTGCGAATCGCGACCGTAAAGTACACCTGTTGTTATTGCAATTATTACTATTATTACGGTTATTGCGAGGCGTTTATTAGGCAAAAGACTCCCGCAAGTACGCGAACAAATGACGAGATGCTGTGCAATTACTGCGGGGAAACTCTACTATATCAAATCGCAAGTATCGTAAATTATCATTTTGTAAAAGCGTTTCTTACATAATTGAGCTTACATCGAGAGGTACGCGGGAAGTTGGTCGTGTTCCGACAACTGTTTGACTCCCATGCTATTACACGGGCAATAAAGGAAAAGATCGTACGTGGCGGTTAACGAGAGCAACGACGAAGAATGCTGTTGTTCGGCATATAATGGCGCACCTAATCTTTACTGTCGGCTGGAACACGCTTCGTGGCCCATTAATACCGGAGTCGCGTGTATTTTACGACGGTTAAATAAGTATTCTTTAATTTTGCGTGTTTCGCCGGCAAGGCCGTTGCTACTTGTATGTGGTACACCGTGGCCACTTTTAGTGCGCGGGCTTGCACAACCCGAATGATATTTCATTTTTCGAAGGGTCCTTCCACGGACGCAGACCGAGTTTCTTCAGTCTTCGAACGCCTAACGTTTCACGTCTATCCTTTTTCCCCCGTGGTATATATTATACAAATACTTTCGTGTCGATCAAGATTAGAAGGGACAAGAGAACGGGAGAAACGCTTCGCTCGTAATCACAAGCTGTCCTTTGGTAAAGGCTCTCCTAAAAAATGGCTGCATTAACGAAAACTATTCGTTGGTGACGTTCCAGTGGGATCGGAGTACATAACTGGCGAAGGCTACCGTGGCAAAGCGGAAACGTCGAAACGTTGCGTTCCATGGAACGTGACTCGTTGATTCGCCACGTTGCACTGGGCGACATAAGAGAGACTCTGACAATGAGTGCAGCACGATACAATATACACCGCATTAAAAACTCTCTCCCATACATTGTCCTTCGAGTTTTCAATACCCACTTCTATAAAGTCCCCCCGTAGCACCGCTATAAATCTCTCTTACACTTCTTATTCGCCACTTTTCCAACGATCCCCTTTCCAACCAATCTTCTCGCACTCGTCCGGGAACACGAACTTAATACCGAGTAGACAAAGACTCTATCGAGTTTTCTGTACAATGCACGCTGAGGAGTCTGAAGGGATACAGGGACAGACCTGGCGGGGGGTGCTGAGACAGTGCCCGAGAAAAAGGCCCCGCAAAGCGAGAGGGAGAACGGCGAACAGAGCGGGATGGGAAAAGAAATGCCACATAAATAGATGAGCTGTCGGAGCGGCGGGATTACGTATGACGGGACACGAGGACGGTGGAGGCGAGATGATATCTGGTTCGGGTAGGCACGGTGATAAATCTGTGGGCCTCTGTCAGGTGGAGGCGCACAAGGCCCAAGCGTACGAAACGGGTCGACGATCAGCTTCCTACCGCGCGCGCCTCCTTTGTCTCGTCGCTCCTCGGGATAGGTGGAATCGATCAAACCCTTACGAATTTCGCCACCGTGGAACGCACCGTGGACTCGTGTCTTTGCGCCGGCACTGGATAACGATCGAACGATAAACGATATCGATAAACGATCACGTTCGTCGCGCCGTGGAATTCAACGTAGAGGCGGACCAGCTTGCGCTGGGTTTGATTGATTCTTCCTTGGAGTTTGTTCGTGAGACGTCCGTCGAACGTGGACGTTTATTAAGAGTCCGCCTGCTGTGGGAATTTTTGCGGCCCTTTGTTCGCGGTGGCTGGTTTACGGTCCGATACGCTGTGGGTATTTATATTGAGTACTTATTGGAGACACGGCAGTAATATCCGCGATACACGCGGAGGAATAAAATTGTTGCGGTATGCGGGCACAATTAGGACGCGGTGGACGTAAAGATATTTGTGCAGCTAGAATGTGAAATTGAAAGTTTTTAGGCTATCAATTATTGGTGATTCGAATATATTAAATGGTTTAACAATTCTTACTCCAGTTATGTACTTCCAAATACCTTTGGGGCTGTTTCGCAGGCGCTTACTTTCGACGATTGTGAGGCCATTCCCTGAAAATGCATTCGACGGCTGATGTCAAAGGCTCACTCGTTTGTCAACCTAAAGGCGGGGGATATAAAAGGCGGTGTGTAACATCGAATCTCTCGTAATCCTCGAAAAGGGCCGGCTTGGCGCGAGAGAACGCAACGTTTTAATCCGTAAACACGTCGTTCGACGACGACAGCGAAGCAGCCGTAATCTCTCGTTCCAACTAATTCACACGCGCCCTTCTACGCGGCGCAACCCTCTTCGTGGACCCCGCGATCGCATTAGTCGCGCTTGCCTCCGAAATCCTGCGATGGGTCCCGACGACTGGAAAAATTCAGATCAACCGGTGACTAGGGTCGGTGATATCAATGGGCTTCGTTCGAACGTGCTTTTAAATTTAGAACAAAGCTAAGTTGCTCAGACCTGAGGATCGTGTCACGAAGTCCAGGGGATTACACTCGGTTTTTAGTTTCTCTTGACAAACATGAGGATCACTGGAGAATTATAAAATTCCGTTTCCTCGATACTCGTTTACCGGTGGAGTCGTAAGAAGATCTAGTTAATTTAGGGGAAAGTCTGCTCACTTTCTCCTGCACGCTTCATTAATCATCGATTAGAAACCCCCGATATAGGTCGCAACAGATGGTGCGCGTCTGCATAATTCTCACTTTCATCTTCTAAATTACTCAACGATATCCTGCACCCTTTGCAACTCTACCCCTTTCCCTACCTTCCAACTTTAATTCCAATCTGGTGCCGAAATTGTGTTAGACTCGCACACTAATATGCTTATCGTAATTTCCCATCGAGGGTGGGGAACAGCGAGCTTCAAACAAGCGTCTGTGCGATTCAGCCACGAAACCGAGCCCCGACAAAAGGTGTTGAGAGTCGAACTGTGCTGAAATCGGCGGCTCATGTGTGCCCGATCATGGCAAAGCAAACACACGTATCGTCTGCCAAGGTACACCAGCGTGTATCGCAGGAAGAAAGGAAGAAGGTCGGTGGTGCTTGTAGCCTGGCAGGGTATAAAGGTTAATGAGCGCGCAGGCGCAACCTATTATTTCAGTCGGTTGGGTTCCTACCCCTTCCCGGTTTTCTGCTACTCACCCCTCTCTGTTCCTCCACGCGATTCTTCGTTTCGTCCTTCTCGCCCCTCTCTTCTATCAAACACGTTCTTTCTTCGCGTCCCTTCCTCGCGAAAGCCGAACCGCCGAGGGCGGCACGGCCAGCGAAAGGTAGAGACAGGACCAGAGTGAGCGAAAGAAGGACGATCAGGCACAATGATAGGCGAAAAGAAAGAGAAGAAGGCACGGCAAGAACGAGAAAGGAGAAAACCGAGGGGAAGAGGAAGCGTTCTCTGGAGAAGGGAGAAGTGGCAGACCTTGAGCTGCCATGAAGCTCTGGACGTCTTCATCCTGCCTCAAGCTGTGCTCCGAGAGAGAAGGATACGCTGCTCTCCGGTCGGACGTGGTTTCACGAAATCCTTTAAATTCGTGCGTACCGTGTACGAACTGGACGTTGTCAAAGGATGCCGACTCCGATCAACGGGATTTAACCTAGCTGCCAGCGGCGACCTCTTGGAATCGCGTGATCCTACCGCGTATTTCCTGCCTTGAAAAAACGTTTCTCTATCTAGATAGTGTTCCTGATATACACAATATACGGCTTACTTTTCCAACGTACGTATCTTTTATTCATGCAAGCGTAACCTGTTGTCGCGTTTAGTACCTATACCCAAGACCGTGACACCAAACCATCACAATTGCGGTGCCACATAATTCTCTGAATTCTTTTATTCCCCCGATGCCAACAAATCGCGCGGCGTAAACGTTTCCCCGAAAACCGCAATCAACGAGGCTATTGTGGTCCAGCCTGCATCGGACAGCATCGAATAAGTTTTTCGCACGATCCACATGCAACTGCCTCGGTCTCCCTACTTTAATGTCCACCGTCGACTTGTCGATTTCTTCCTGTTCGTCGTCCACGGTCCACGGCACTCCTCTATTCGACGTGCCACGATCCCGAGGAGGCGTGTACGCTCACGTCAGCCAGGGCAAACGTATCTATTCGAGGCGGACTGCCGCGGGAGAGGCGCGCGAGCAAAGACGGGCATCTGCACGCGAGCAATGCCATTGTGTTCCCCTTGGCGATCAAGGGACATCCTCGACGTTCCTGTGCTGCGACGACACGTCGACGTTACAAAGGGCTGGGTCGGGATAGGTCAGCCGCGAGAACGAATTCTGCTCTTTCGCCCTGCATGCATGCCTCTTCTTCGTACACAGGGTGTTCTCGGTGCACTTAAGACAGGGAAGGAAATTAATTGATCTACGAAGCGGAATTACATGCACATATTACGTACTGAAGCAATCGTACAATTTAGCTATGTTTAGAAACGGTGCAAGGGATGGTTGACATTCCGAGCGCATTTTAAATCTCCTGATCTCCGTTCAAATCGCGTATCCGTTTCGTGTAACAAAGGCAAACGCGAACCGTGAAAATCGTTTCAAAGGGAGCGCACTGTGCTACGGCGTTTTTTTTCTCTTTCTGGCGGGTCGCGGATCAGGTCGGTTCCTTTTGTAAGCGTGATACACGTCGCACGACGCTTTGCGTACAGGGGCAAGGGTGCTGGAAGAGGGTGAGCTTTAACGCGGTATTCTTCTCCCTTTTCCCTTCCTTTCCCTCTCGTTTTGCTCTCTTCGCGCGACCTCAGAGTCGCTCTGTCTACGCATCTTACAGCTTGCTCGATCCGCTTTTGTGGCAACCGTTAAATTGGCTCTTCGGGCCACGCATCTGTCGCTAATACTCCGGCCAGCGCTGCTCTGTCCAGGTCGTAAAAATACGTCGGTTACCGTTGCGGTCTCCTTCTGGGCCGGTGCCGTCGAAAATAGAAGCGAGACCCTGTGTCCAACGAAATTCACGTTTTCCGCTTCAATCACTTACAGTCGATTCTCGAACGCGATACGAAGCGGGATCACTTCAGCATCTCCAATGGAACGCAGCGTTTAAATCCCCGGAAAGGATTTTTTATGTACGCTGAAAGGGTATTAGGGCTTCGGAAAGGATTCGAGATAGCGATCAAAGAAAGTCTTCTGTCGTGAACGGGATTTATTGGACAGTTAAGTAGTCTAAATCATACACCTCGCCCCTGTATCGGCACGAACGAGCCTGCTTTACGAAAATTCACCGTTCGTTAGAGATTACAGTCGCGACTCACAATCAGCCGGACGTGATTCTCGTGTATGCCGGCGATTAACGAGGTAAGTGCAGCTTCGACATTGCGCCCCTCCCAGATTGCGGTACGCTGCCTGCAATTAGCCCGAAATTGCAAAGTAGACCGATCGGAAACCATTGGGATGAACTATCAATTATTACGACGAATGCCGCAAACGCTGTCCTTAAATTTCGTGCGTGCAGGTGATCCGCCATTGAATTGTTTACAGAAGGGCCCATTACGTTCATTCGGTCTTGAACCTGTTATCCGACGCAATTAAAATGCACGACAGAATAAAACGGACGAAGGCAGCAGTGTATTATTATCTGCAAGGAATATTTTCTGTGTGTCGTGCTTATGTTTCTTAACCGCGGTGTCTGAATAGTCCGGGAACAGTTATTGATCACTCGAGTGACGACAAAAAATGGCCGCGATAAAATGGCTCGATCATGCGCGATTGTTGCGATTTAATTAGCCGCCCTTAATATCGCGATCGAGGATCTCGGGTGGTCGAGAGGTCAACGCCGTTGCAGAAGCAGGGTCAGCGTCTTCCACGCTACGAGCCACTCGTTATTACGATTGAGACTTTCCTGCACGATCGATCCGCGGATCTCCACAATCGCTGTGTTATCTCGATCTCGTTTCGACGCTCGCCACCTTCCGTCTCTATTACGCGCCGCGTAATGAGAGGATGCCGACGCGGGAAGGCAGAGAATCATCGCGCGAATTACCTTCGAAGGTATCAGCGACTCGTGTTTCCGGTTTGCTAGAAGGTTACGATCTTTCTGTAACCCCTTCCTCGTCCTTCTTTCACATTCTACGTCGGTTCTGCACGTTGGTTCTTTCACGCCAATAAAATATGATATATGCAAGTACATAATATATGTATACATCCGCGCAAAAAACTAGTAAGAATTGTCAATGTTAATATAATTTTTTAAACGCAGCTGAAACTTTCCTCCGCGTTTATTCCGTGTCCAGCAGCTTATACCCAGGTGTGCACAATCGAGTGTCTCTTAATGTATATTTATCAGTTCGAGTCGTCACGGTGTTACCTATTCGGCACGAATACGAATTATTCATACGCAAAACACGAATATGTATACATACATGCATGCACAGCGAAGCAGCGTAACTCGCGGCAGAGGTAACGGGGCTACAGGTCAGGCAGCCACCTATCCTCACCAAATTACGTACAAGCAATCATCGATCGTGTTTCAGGCTCATTAGGCCTAGTAATTACAATCTTGTCGCAGCCGTCACTCCGGTAGCGTTACGTAACGAGACGCCTCGCCGCTGCGAGATCGTGACGATATTTCACCGTTTTAATCAGCCTCCTGTCCAGGTACTGCCTCGATATGATCGGATACGTGGAAACCATCGAGCGTTCCTCGATTAGAGAGACTTCTTCCCTTCGGTAAACCCTTTTCCGCGTTTACGCGACGACGACACTTGCGCGGTGCTGCAGTTCGTGCTTGTTCGCCGCCATGTTCCACGCTGTTCCGCGAAGTTCCTCGCATCCTTCTTCAACGGGGAACGCGAATATCTTGGAAAATGATCATCACGGTATCTCCTGCCCTCGAGAGAGTAATACCCATCGTTAACAGATGGAAACGCCTGCGTAAATTGCAATCTCTATGCGCTTCATTAGAGGAAACCGTTCTCGCGTCATTAACGGGTTCCTCTTCCTCGATGCTCGAACGGAATTATGTGGGTCCCGTGGAAAAGAATGCGAACCCTCCTCTCCGCTACCTGTCCCCAGTAATCGGCTTAGAAAACATTCTACAGCTAACGACGCTTTATTAGAATACCCTAGATAAGAGGATTTCATTCAGAATCCTCGCGTTATCCTTACAAGACACTTTAATTGCACGGGGAACGACATGCAAAGCGTTACGCCGAAGGAAATGGCTGCAGTTATTCATTTCTAAATACCTAATCTCGGTAATCACCTTTCCTCTAGATATACTCCAACTTGTCCGAGGTTATTAGGAAAATTGCCGAGCGTAACATTGGAAAGTGGACAGGACTCGTGCTTCCCGTCTCTGAAATTCGATCCACGCTCAATTTGTTCTACTGCCTAATGCACCTATATGTACCTATACAGTCCGATACTTCTGGCAGCCCCAAAAACTCACCCTCCGTCGATACCCCAGGACTTCCCGCTGCATTAAAACCAATAAATTATCCCCCCCGAGCTACACCTAGCAGACTTTCGAATACTCCTTGCTTCTACCAAAAAAAACCCTCCAGCTGCCAGGTTGCCTCGCAGCTAGGCGAACTAAAACAGTTCCCCTGTTACGTTCATCCTGGACTAGTCCGCCGCCTCTTTCCACGTAGCCGGTGACGTAGGGTCCGAGGTCGTCTGCGATGCCTCGCGACCCAAGATCGAATGTGCGATCGAGTGTGTAAGTGCGAGAGCAGGCCACCAGCAGAGCTGGGACCACCTCGACCGCCGGTGCAGCCGGCGTATAGCCGCCTCTCCTTCTCTCTCTCTATCTCCCCCACTGTCCGTTCCTTCTCTGCCCTTCGATCCTTCCTTCCTTTTCGCCATCGTCTAACTCGCTATGGCCCCATCCTTTTTTCCTGAGCGTTCGCGGGCGTTCCCTTCTTCTCTCCTGCGGTCGTCGCGGAGAACAGCCGCCCCGACGAGAATCCACGATCAAAAAGAGAAGCTGAGACGAGCCCTCGACCGCCGCGGAAAGAATGCGTGGGCCGGACATAATGATTCGGACTTTGTCGGTCGGTCGCGGGGCACAATCGCTCATCATGGAAGTAGATTAAAAGGTAAATGGCGTTATAAATATTCACGCGGTTTCCTCGCTGAAATTTCCAGATTGCACGAAGTTCCGTTCCGTTTCGATGAATATTCGATTTCGAACGACCAGCGCGAGGATACAGTTAATTCAATTCTGCTTTAAGGCGGATGAAGTGGATTCGTTTTGGCGTTGGTGGTTTCCTTTGTGGCGTAATATAACAGTGGTTAGACAGGCTGGCTAGAAGAGTATAACAGAGTCGGTGCTTTTTCTTGTTTCGGTTTATAGCGGTGATCCCATTACGGTGAACGTGTATGTTGGTCAGTCAGCGTATTGTCAGTCACTTCCGTGGTTTTGCTGGCGCAATAATTAAGTCGCTCGAGCGTTTTATCGTCGATGTTACGCGATTATTTAATAATGTTCCATCGACTCGGTGTTCCACTGAGTTTCCATGCACTTCAGTGAGCGTATTTTTCATCGATACCATGTCGTAATGGCGGGTGAACGAATAAAAGCAAGCAAGTAATTTTTTCTTTCTTTAACGACAATTGAATTTCATTAAACTTCTGCACGCTGCAATCGTTCAACGGCAAACGTAATTCCTAATTTACGGTATCGCGAATATGCTTGGCAGACGAACTTTCGCGTGTCGGCGCAGATTGCATTCCTTTTTTATTTATCTGGGAGACGCGGCGGTATCATAAATCGGTAAACCCGATTTAAGAATATCATCGGGGCCGTCCATTGTTTCAACCAACGTTTTCCGACTCGTAGCCCTCGCGAATGCCAGTAGATCGCAGGCTGCGTGGGCGTAGATCGGCACGTGAGCTGCCGATTGCAAGATCTCCAAGAAAACTTCGCTGGCCATAAATGTCGATGTCGTACCGTAACTTCTAATCCTCCACAGGAGAATAGCCAGTTATGGTGTGCAAGTAAAGGAGAAAAGAATCGAATGAAATCGCCATTCTTCCATTTCTATCCCAGAGTTGGGAGTAACGTACAGAATGAATTTCGCTGGTTTCTTTCTCCTCTTCGTGCAATTACGCAACCGGCCGAGGGCGATCGCGAGAAGGAGCGAGGATCTCTCAGGGATTCACGCTCCAGAGGATCGTTGTTAATCAATGCAAGACCACCGTGGCCAATTCGATGGCAGAAGAAGCCGCGAATTAAAGTCTCAGCGGAGCGCAGAACACGATTTTACGAGCGACGGACGATCGCGGTGGGGCGAACGGCTCGCATTAGCCTAATCGTTCGAGGCCGGTCTGCCAAATAAATTGGCTGATTTGCATGGGAATTAGGAATCCCCCGTGGACCTCGCCAGGTAACCCGCTTGCATGGATCTATCGCGCGAGCCATCGACGTCCAGTGTCTCCGACTCTCCCAGGGAGAGAGGCCTCCCTTCTTCTCTTATACAGCATCTCTCTTTGCTCCTTTGTATACTTGCGCGTCTAGCTTTCTTGGAATGCTTGCTTTAAATGCGTAAGACCTACGTGTTTGTCCGTTCGCGGAAGATGCACGCGGAAGTTATTTAACTTGGAATAGAATACTTAGGTTCAGTTACGGCCTTCTGTTTGCTCGGCAAATTTATTGAGTCCCGCTGGTCCCTTGCTGGTCGCGGATGTTTGTAGCAATTGTTTAAGAAAAGATTCAGTAGAGTAAAAGTATCTTGGAAGCAACAGTGTACACGGTGCACAAAGTAAGTGGTTACGAATGTTTCTTCCATGATTCCAGTCTTGCAACAGCGATGGAGCCGTCACAAGTTTAAAATAACAGACGAGATGACGGCTTAAATTAGGTGGTTCCTATCTCGACGCGAAATCTGCACGAGCTACACGATAACAAGAATATCTTTGTTAAACCCAGACAGGACAGCACGCAGGCAAAAAGTCGCCACGTAAGTTTCCGTTTACGGGGAACACAGTGTCGCGGAGGTTGTTCGCGAAAGAAATCTAGATTCGAAGTTGAACGGCTGTCATTTGACACGTATGCTTGATTCTAATGAGCCTGCGGCGTATCAGTGATCTACGAGAACGTCTCAGGAAACCGTTTGAAAATCCAAAGGTAGAACCACTCGGCGACAACGGGGCCAAATCCATCCAGCATTAAGATTACCAAGATTTCCGTGCGATAGTCCTCGGTTGAATAATTCATTCGCAGAACAGATTCCAAACGGCTGGATTAAAAAACGTTTAATTACCATAATTTTTCCCCTCTCGTCTGTGGTCGATTTCGGAGGTTCGGCCCGCACCACGGGAGAGGCCATAGGCAAAAATTAGCTGGTACCTGCGTTGGTACAGCGAGATGCACAGGCAATTAACATAATATTACCCGTAACGCAGCGTTCCTAATGGGATATTTATTGCGGGGAGCATCTCCCCATCGCCCAGCGCGAACTAAGTGCGCCACAAGATCGTGCGAACCGATCTCGCCCCGTTCGTTCTTCCTGCCGCCTCAGGATCTTCTTCTCACCTCGATTATCGCCGATTTTTCTCCTCCTCGTTACCAACAAAACTCCACCGTATACCACCACGTCTGACCGGCTCGCGGAAACAACGGCTTGCGTTTTGGCCGCGTGTTCAACCGTTGCGAACACAGAAGACTCGTGGCATCCTGTAGGTTCGCGTTCAGCAAACCGCCCCCTACTCAACCCCGTCCCTCCCGATCGATCTTCTCGCATTTCGCTTGAGCTACAAGAAGCGTTAGCGTCTCCATCGCTGCTCGAACCACCGGTGGAAACGATAATTTCGAACGTTTACGCGCATTCGCGGGAAAGGGAGGCGGTCACGACGGCTACCGCCGTTTTACTGCTCTTTTATGGCGGCCATTATCGGCGCTGGATTCCCGAAAGTGCGCGCAACAAGCTTGAGGACGCGCCGCCTTTAGAATGAGATAGTGCTCTCGTTAATGTCGGGCCAGGAACTGTGACAACGTGTTCTCGAGTATATCCTCTTGACTTCGGACCGCTGGCCCGCGTGCGTCTGCTTCTGGAGAACAAGGTTCGCTCGGCTTGCTTCTCGAACGTTGATAACGCTAATTAGGTTCGGAGACATCGCGCAGGATCTGTTTCTTTTCCAGAGGCCTAAGTGGTGTCGCGCGTCGTTTGTTCCGCTCTCGTCCAATTCCGCTGCGCCGACTTGCAAGAAGGCTTTCCACGCGTGAACGCTCGCGGAGAGATGCTTGTGTCCTGTATAGCGCCGCAGGAACATTGGTCGCTTTGAAACGTGGGTGTTCCTCGTTTGTCTGAGAACTTGTTAGTGGTGTATTTAATTTGACAGAAGCTTTGTTTGTTATTGCAGCCGCGGGAAATAGAACGGCTGGCTGGTTCGTGGTGTATACACGGAACGGGGGATTGCGGGAAGATTCGTGTAACGTCAGCGTTGACATTTCTCCGTTTTTTTTTTTTTTTTTTGTGCGCTATGCTTTTCTGACGTATGCGGCAACAATTTGGCTTGGAAGGCATTAAAAGTACGGGTCCCGTGATATTAAATCGCAGTGTTTACAACCGGACAGCTGCTCTCGATATTTTAACCGACGCCCAGCGCAATTCCACGTGGTCTCGTCCACGGGAGACCGACTAAAAAAAGGGTTCGGGGGCACGCGTTTATGTAAACATCCAGTCGACGATATAAGTTTCTGTGCATGGCTCGAGATTGCTTGCATTCGCGTTGCTCGAAGTGTAGTCTGGAAGCCTGTTAACACGCTGCGTACAAACAATCAAGCTTGATGATTTACGACCTGAATCGTTCACTTTCGAAGCCAGTTTAATTACTCATACTCGTGAAGTGAAAACTAGTCCCGCTTAGAATGTTGCGCAAGCGGCACGTGAGCTTAATTTACAGTCCAGGAGCAGCTACCAAAAATGGTTTGCTACGCGGCTTGACAATTACTTTTTTCCCCCCGAATTCTTGATACTATTTATGGAAAGATTGCCAAAGCTAAATTAGGGGTGTCTAAATAATTAACCCTTTGCACTCGGATGTCCCCTCTCAGGGGACATCGTAAGTCTAGCATATCACTCGGATGTCCCCTCTGAGGGGACATCAGAGTTTATTAGTGATTACGGACAATAAACTTATTCCACCGCAACTTTTTGAGAAATGCATGTTTCTCTGAAGCTTTCTAATGAAAGTGAACAAAAAACCAAACCAAAATATGGTATAATTACCAAGATATATGAAAAATATATCAGCCGGTTTTACGTCGGAACAGAACGTGCGAAGCGCGCTCTCCACGCGTCGCGAGCGCTTCTCTACCCACTTGAAAAAAGCGATAAGGATGGTTCGTAGAAAGAGGTTGATATGCAAGTATGCCTCGCACTGCATGGTAAAATTTGAGAATATAAACAAGAAAGCCTACAACTGGAGAAAAAGATTTTTCGAAGCTGAACTCACTCTGGTTTGAAGCGTCGTTTGGTATAGATAGATCTAACGAGTGAGAAAATCGGAAAAGTGTTACTCTTGGTAAATAAATTGTATTTACAAGTATTTACTCTTGGTAAATAAATTGTTTGGTAAAAGTTTTTTGGTAAATATCATCTTGTGAGTTAGTAATAACAATAATACAGGAATGCAATCTACCCCCAGAACATTACGCGGTGGAAATGTAATATCAGTCAATAAGCCTGAAATGGTTTTAGATTATACATCAAACATGGGTGGTGTGGATCTTGCGGATCAATACGCTTCGACGTATTGTTTTTTGCGGAAGTCACTGAAATGGTGGAGAAAATTATTTTTTTGGGGACTGGAAATGTGTGTTATCAATTCTTACATAATTTACCGGATTACAGAAGAAAGTAAAAATAAAGCACCAATGACACATTACAAGTTTGTAAAAAGTCTAATAAATCAGTTGAGAGGTGATTTTCGTGAACCAAGAACTCGTCCATCCACATCTTCGTCGGACCATAGACTAAACAATAAATTACATATTCCCAATGTGGGGGAAAGAAAACGAGATTGCATTGTCTGTTCTGATAGGAAAACGCCAGGTGGAAGACGTCAAACAACATATTATTGTGAAACTTGTACAAACCAGCCTGCAATGCATATTGGAAATTGCTTCAAAATATATCACAGTGTAGAAAATTATAAGAAATAAAATTAGATTTTTTTGCAAAAAATATGTTCCTCAATGTCTACACATTCATATAAATCAAAAATCATTACAATACATTACTTGGTTCCAAAGTTATACTATATAATATGACGCGAGTCCTATATCCACGCTTTCGCGAAAAGTGCCGTCGAGTTGCTGCTAGCTAACGCCCGGGATGGCGCCGAGTGCAAAGGGTTAATAAATTTCTCTCCACGCTTCTGTAGCAAACCAATTTCATTGCTCCTCCGCTTAATTTCATTCCTGGCTCCACTTCTATAATAAAACCCACTGAATGCCTTCCTCGACCTCTTCCTACAAATCGCAGGAATCAGCTCCGTTTTCCGATCAATTACGAGATCGAACCGGAGAAACAGCCTCCGAGTGTTTGCTCGCGCGTACAGGGCCCCGAAACGAAGGCAGACGACGAGAGAGGGAGCGAGAGCAATGGTGCAGCGGGGAGGGCGACGTAGAGGCTAAATACAGGTTCGAAAAGGAGAAACGAATTACCTACGAATCGGCTTCGCATCCCCTTTTTATTCTTTCTTCTGTGGACCAGCCAGAGAGCGGCCCCTTTCATCCTCTTCTTCCACCTCGCTTGGGAAAACGACCACGGTCCTTTCGCCCAAAGCGACCACCTCTTATTCTCCGCCACCGTTCCACCACGGCCCTCTTCGCCCTCCGCTCTTCCACTCTGGCTCGGGAACGTCTCCATTAGAAAGCCGTCGCGCCTTCGGGCCTCGCGGTCTCCTAATTTGCCTACCGATCCGCACGATTCCGCTGCGGGTAGCACGAGAGAAGAAGCAAACCACGCCACGAATCCGTTGCACCGAGCAATTTATTCTTTGAACCTCTAGCGTGCTTGCTGCGTTTCGTGGCCGGTGAACACGCTTTTGTCGGCGCAGCGTTGCGGTTCCCCGGAACAAGCCGCGCCAACCAGCCGGAGGCCCACCACCTATTCATCTCTCTCGTTAACCGCTGGACATCTTCATCGGGGATCAATGGGGTCTCCCTGGATGTCTCAATGATCCGGGCCGCGAATTACACGTCCGGTACCATTCCGCCTCGTCGCCCATTTGCGATATTCGCGAGGGTTGGCGTGATTCCGTGATCGCCGGTGTTCTTTTCCCCTTTTCTTTCCAGCCTTTCTTGGATCGTGCCTCCACCCCGCGCAAAAACGCCCTTTGTTCGACGCGGACCGTCGCTTTTTAGGTGTATAATTATTTCAAATATGTGCCGCGCTTTTTGCCCCCGGGCAATTAAGTTCCGACTTCGAACGAAGGGGTTTCGGAAGCGTTTGCTATTCTGGCTGGAGATTTGCCAATAAAACGGAATTACATTCACGCTTCTTTAGGCAACGTTGATATGAGAAGGATGTTATAAGTACTTTTTGTAATGAGAACATATCGTTTAAGAAAATGCAAGAAAAGTCGATTTCTTCCTCTTATTGCTTAAGATATTTTTAATTTGCTTTGACGACTTTTCTCGGATTTCGAAATGTGAACCCGGAAAAAGATTTTTATCCATGGCAACGTTTATCTATTTAAATGAATCTACCCTACAAAAGTGTTACATCTAACGGACCCCTCTATATTCCGCTTTTCCCCTTCCATCGGGCAACAAAATCGATACGAGCTCGTTGAAAATCGCAGTTAAGAGAGTCGACCCTATCGCGGCGTATACGCATGTTCCAGCTGACGGTGGGTATCACCTGGCCGATGATTTCACCGATCCCCGAGGATAAACGCGCGTGAAAATCGGTAATCGTCCGGTCGTGGAAAGCACGGGAGACCTCGCTGCTGTCCCACATAGCCGCTTCCCGATCAAATAATTCGCGTGATTCGTCTCACAGCCGTGCATCGTTGCTTTCGACAGAGTTCGCCGGTTTTCAGCAAATAACAGCGTTCGGAGGTAGTATTATGTAAGTGTACGCGTGATCACGGACGATCAGTGGATTTCAGACCCGAATTATCATCGCGAAACGCTGCTGAATAAATCATTATTAAATGAGTAATTCACGCGAACACGATTCTTCGCTGCTCTATTACTCGGAAATGATTAAACGATGATCGTCGTTGCACCCGGTAATAGTTGCAACGATAAACGATTCACCCTTAACTGATTATGCGATTTGAGGATATGTCAATTTCTGGAAAACTGATTGAAGCAAGAAGTTGTCTAATTTATATAAATTTTAAATACTACAATTAGAGGATTGTTTTGAGCAGTTTAGTAATACAATTTGAAATCGTTCCTGACGAAGTAATAGACGGCTTTCCATTGCAATAATGCAAGTGTGATTAATAGCGGTTGTAAAGACATAAATATGAAACCTTAATAATGTAGTTAAATGCGAGTTACAGCAGTCGTTTAGGCGTAACTGCAATATTTGGCGAGTGAATGCATTTCAGTGATTGGTAATAGGTGAACCAAACAGTTCCATTCGCTTAGAGCGAGATACACGTTGCTAAATTGAAAAGGTAATTTTCTTAATGAAGGTTTTAATATTATCATAAATGGATCGGGAAACAAGAACGTATAACTAGTACGTCTAATCAAGACCGACGCGTTTCCGGTTGCTCAATGCATTGGCCACCATTATCGAAACTCATTAATACAGTTTATTACCCCGACACTGAGGCTGTTGCTACTTAACGTCATCGTAAACTCTACCTACACCGCGCTAACTGAAATCTATGCGTGTGTCAGCGTATATATCGATCTCATTCAATCGGTCCATCACTCGCGTCTTTTTATCCTTGAACTTGACATCGTCTTGACTGCAGGGACTAAGCGTGGGTGTCACGATCGAGACCCTGCGTTTGCCTCTTCCATTGGCCAACAAGAACTTTTGCTACGGTCACGGCTACAAATTTCAATCCCTCTGTGGGCGACTTTTCTTTACGTACAATCGCAATAAACCATCTGCCAATCCTACTATTTTTATATAATTTCTCCTATGATTATTTAACATCAAACGATATTAAAATACTCGCATAATTAATGTCTAGCTTCAGGTAGTCCCGAATGTCGTATGGACAGTATCGAATCGTAAAAATCATCGAAGCTGAAGTGTACAGCAAAATCACCCCAAGGTCTACCATTTTCTTTCGCGTTAGCGATTAGCGTTCGCGCGATTCGCCCGCAATCTGCCCGATGCGATGCTGAAGTCCAGGGCACTTACCCTCGGCCAGCTCACACTTAGCTCGCGTTAGGCGTTAGTTAAGTCAGGCCAAGGGCTATTCTCGAGAGTATACCAATCCGTGGCAAAGCGTGCATATACGCTCGCGTGGAGAGGAATGCCTGGACCGCTTTCTTCTTTCCACCAGATTGACGCCGCCAGCGTTACGTTCCTTGACTCCTTGCTACGGTGTATGTACTTACGAGGGAAAACGCGGTTCCGCGAGCCGGTGCACCGCTTAACACGCGGATATTTATACATCATTGTGCTCGTAAAACGTTTCAAGGAGCGTTTCAAGGAGCGTCGTGGACCGCTCGTGTCGGCCGTCTTCAACGACATTCCCTCCTTGGAAACGATTCGCGTTCTTCTGGCTGCTCCACTCTGCCAACTGGGAAGTTCGCTTCTAAATTAACACGTTGGAATCCAAAGGATCTGGTAAACGCGCGATGCTCTTCCGTCAATTTCAGCTTATGTCGCGGGAAAACGATAGAAAGACAGACCACCCGAGAATAACTTATGGAGGGTAGGAAACGAAATTCTAGATAGAGTAGGAATAGTATGACGAAATTTTTGGCAAAAGAAAGATAACGGAATGCCGTATTACAGATACAGAAATGTGTGTACATGTCTACTATACTTTGGAAATGTGTCGTTTCGAAGCTTTAACTCTCCTTGCTGTGGCTATTGAAATCTGCAGGACGAGTAGAGAATACAGGAACGTAGGTGGTTCAGCGATGCTAATGACTTTTTAACGAACAGTTACTTGTTAGCCCGCTCACGGAACATTTATCATAATCAGCCGTCGTTAGATCGGCCGCGAGGACTCAATTAATTCTTACAAGAACGGTGTCAAGGAGGATGAGTCAGAAGAGTTTTTGTTGCACGTCCGGGTTCGAAGACGGAAGACTGACGATAATTTGGGGGACCACGATGTATCTTATTGTATCCTGCATATTTAAAAATGCGAAGATTAATTGTGCAAAGAGACGGCCTCGCTAAAAAGGATGTCGATCGTTCATCCTAGTCAAACTGAGAAATATTTAAATCATCCGATGATCTGGCTGAGAATCTTCCCGAATGGTATTCAGCGAACGTAACGTGGGAAGTTATGATATTTAAGGAGAACGACGACGGTTCGAATCGTTAACTGCGAAACAATGCGTTTCCATTTCACGCGATTCTGCATACACCGGCGCGGAATTTCCGCGATGGTCACGATCGATACGTGCTCGCACCAGCACGGCAGATGATGCATATCAAACGGAGAAACCGGCCTGCTTCGCGTAGCAGTAACAATGCGTTAATGTACCGACGGCGATCTGATTACGGGAATTTACGTTGATCGTCGTCATTTCACAAAGAACTTGTGTCGTAACTAGCCCACGGTGATTTTTATCGTTCCACTTCGACCGGGCAACGAGAAGCACCGCCCCTCTTATTTCTCTGTTACGTGTGTCGAGCATTTCCAACTGCTGGATTATACCTAATCACCGGTATCAAACTCTTGCAACATTGTACGCGTTGAATGCCGCTTGATTTGTACAAGCCCGTCATTAGGGACTCGCTTGACACGCTGATTATAAGTATTTTCCGTGGCAGCGTTATTACACGATGTTCTTTTTCGTTCTTTTCTTTTTTTTCGTACTAAACAATAAAAAGGGTATGCTCGATCTTCGAATTTCCTGTGGTGAGTTGCGGATGGGTATTTAAGAGAGTAACCACGTTTCATGAATACACGGAGAAAAGAGGCGCGTCACGTAGTAAGAACATGATTATAATGAAGCCATAAATGAACCAGCGTGACCATTTGCAAGGCCTGTTCGGCACGTTGCATAAGTGGTGGAGAGAATTCGAAAAAATGTCCGCACTCTTGATTATATTATATTATAACGGGACGCTCAATCGCGCGTTCTAAGCGACAATGATTATTAGAACAGCGAATCCGTGTTCAGAAAAATCCCCACGCTTTCTGCCCCACCGCTTCGTCACCGCAAACACCGCAAATCTGCTTGTCCCCCGAGATTGATACCAATTACCTGCACCATATTTCATTGTACTACTTTGCATTCCTCCATAAATCACGTTTCACTTTGAAGCCACCCCGGCGGGCAATGATATCGAACACATCGCGGAGGAAAGGAAACCACAGTAATTTCGTTGGAAACAATCTATTCCGTTCACCGCATACCGTCCGATTTCGTACGAATCAACGTTCCAGATGCATCGTCCTCGATCCACGGATCCTTGGATTCCCCATTTTTTGTTCCCCCTCGAGGCACGATTAACAATTATAATTATTCCCGTGGTATTATGCGAGGGAGGCCGCCGAACGATTCCACGACCCGCGCACTCTCGACGCGAGAGGTGTTCGCGCGAGTGGTTGCAACCAATTTGCGTACTTCTATAAATGCAGGTACCGGTGGTGTGTACAGCCGCGTCGTTCGTGCGGCCGGTAAATGTTCCTAGGCGTCCAGTACCGGCTGTATTCCGTACTATACATAATGCATGAGCCGGTATGTTTCCTCCTCGTTCCCTTCTTCCTCTGGATCTCGGCGTGGACTGGCGGCATCGCCCGCGCGAACACCGGATTCGCTAATTAAGAAGCCGGTGAATTTATCTAGCGACGATTAAATCCCATATGCGGCCCGCAGTCTATCGAATTGTCGTCGTGTATGTCGTTTGTTACCGGCACTTGTCTCGTACATCGCGTTCGCCTCGCCTCGTTTAGCCACGGCGAAAACAGCGGAAGACGCTCGTCACACACGGCCGAGGTTGCGCTAAGGACGTAATTAATGTGCCAGCTATAATCTTCGGGTTAATAATGCCGCGGGTGCACGGGCCGTCGAATTCTTTGGGAATACCTTGGCGTTAACGAAGCGTTCGTTGTCTGGCTACGTTGTTACGATAATTGGGGAATCATTTCGTTGTATATGGTACTTCGTGCGTTCAGAGAAATTAAGGATTTGGCAATCGAGGTACACGGTCGACGGTGTTTTTCAATTTATTTACGGCGTTTGCTGGATTAGCAGAGTTGCTGCGCGTAATTTTAATGTTATTTATTTAGTTAGCTTGCGTTCATCTGATTTTATTTGATTGCATTATCTGTTTCCTCTATTCGTATCTATTTCTGGCGGCATAATTTTCGCGGTCTTTCAATATTCCCGAAGCACAGATTTTTCAAACTCTATTGCCTGTATTCTTGGGGGCACGGCACTTGTTGACGGTAATTATAACAACTTTAATTCACCTGGGGGATGCACGTATACGAGCAATTTCGTTCCACGAAAGCAAATATAGAACCGTCCGGCTTAACAAACTCGAAGAAAAGCAATTAGAAAGTGGTGCAAGGGGTGGATCACGACACGCTGGTCGCGAAGGCGTTCCACGCGTCTCAACGCCCTGCGACGATGATGAAGTGCTGATAATAACGCGACTACGTAATCGCGTGGCTCGTCGACCTGATTCGCAAGCCGCGAGATTCTGTCTCAGGCGCGAAGATAAATTTCTCGGGGCGGCTAATGGCGTTTCTTGCCCGCGAATTCATCTTATAAGGGCGTTCTTCGCCGGCGATGATCTGGGTGTTACAAGCCATCAAGCGCAGCGGAAAGAAATTCAGCGTCGAGCCGCGTGGCATAAATATGCATGCGTCCGTTGGTGGCTCTTGTAGCAGTTCCCTTTCCCGTTTTTTTTTCTTAATACGCGAACAACCTTAAAAATGTTACCGTTCCTCGTTTTATCAAAGCGACACGCCGAGCCCGCGTTACCGATACATCACCGCTTATGACTCGACACGCTAATAAATTGAGCGGATTCGCTGTTCCTACCGAAAACGATTCCTCCTTGTTCTACTCGGTTCCAACAGCAAACCACGCCACGTGTCATTGACATCTAGAAAAAGTGCGCTATTAATAGATGGCGCGTTTGAAAATTCCTTAAAACACAGCCGATAAGAAATCCAAGTGGGCACACGATGTCGATACGTCACCTTTCGAAGCCGTCCACCGCGGTATGTAAATGGCGCCGCGGTTTCCCGACAAACCGTGGCCCAAGCGAGGGTGTATCGATGCAAGTCGCCGAGATACGTTCCTCCTTCTCGACCGGGGTCGACGGGGCACGCTATCGCGTGAATCCGTGCACACCGAGGTCCAAGAATTTCCAGAGAAGCTTCGTATGCATATGCATGCGACCGCTGCGTATACGGCAACGACGGTAGACGTCGGATAGGAAATAACTGCCAATTAGCGGGAGCCCCCGACGGTGGAAACCTGAGTGGAAGCCGCCTCCGCATGAACGCTGACTCACTTTTCATTGCGCGATCTTCGCGAATTCGCGGATCGCCAATTGGGCGTTTCCCAGGATCGGCGGATGGAAAAGCGGCGATTCAGACGAGGCGGAACATTTCTTCGTGGTTCCCCGAGGTTCTGCAGCTGGAATTCGTGTGGCATAGTCGGCGGAATGTCGGAAGTCTGCGGAACGTCGATGGAATTTCACCGCAGCTTCGAGGAACCTCGGCTTTGATTGACTCATTAAGATTTTTCGTCGATGGAAAGAATACACCGGGGTCTGGTGTAATTTACTTTTTATTGCTGCCGTGTATTCGGGGCAAGTCAACCATGACGCGTGAAAAGCATACTGTTTGTGTGTCCGGAGCCCCCAAGGAAAGCAATATTCGGAGGATAATCGCTTTTATACCGCAATCGTCCAACAAAGAAGACTTCGTCAACACTGTTATCCGAGAGCGATCCGTAACCGACAGTTTCAATAGCCCTCGACATCACCCCCTCGGTAATATTCAATTCCTTCTGCATCGAATATGACCGATCGACTGTGTTCTCACTGAAAAAGCGTTGGCCTGCGTGGCCAGCCCCACGGTGAGAGCCTCCGCAGCTGTCTCGATAAAAGCGTCCAGGGAAAACTTTGCTTCTCGTCCGTTCTGCCGCGTGGCACGAGGACACGCGCGGCTGCCTCGCGGGGGAAGCAGCAGATGCATAGAGAATTCGTGTGATTGAGGGTGATACTGTAACGAACCGGGTTCGTGATCCACGATGATAAACTTTACCAACCCATGGCCGGCATATGGTGTTTCGCGGAGATCGCGTGATAGCGTCGTATTTTTCTCCGATCGCATCGGCTGCATTATATGTATTCCGTTCCCATTTATTTTGAATCGTTGAGACACGTGCAATTTGTGTCGCGTTTAATGGATCGGCAAGCCCCTCTCCGACTTCCGTGCGCGATAATTGAATCCGCCGCGATTAATTTCGCGCGGAATCGTACATACATAATAACGTTTCGGTGTTTGCGACGGTGCAGAGGGTACGCTCGGGGTCAATGCAATTTCGTTCGTGCTGGGCGAAATGTTCACTCGCAGCCGGATGGCAATTATTAAAAATCTTGGATTCGCGTTCGGCATCGCGTACGTTTCGCTTCCTCGCCCTCGAGGGCGAGAGCATTTTCCGTTCGTGGATTAAGTGAAAGTCGATCCTCAACGGTTGATCCCCCTCGGAGTCGTTCAGGGATCCGGTTCTTACGGTAATCCAAATAGAAAATGAACGCTGATAAATGTATAAACGGGTCCGCGGGGCATACAGTTATACCTAGTTATGCTACGGAGGCGGATAAATTATTTATGAACGGCTATTTTTGTTTCTAAAATACCGTTCGCCAGGTATTCGTGGTAGGTTGGATGATCTTATTTTCGTTTCAACTCGCCTCGATGGACCCTCTTCACTCGTACGGATGTTTCGTTACGACTCCGTCTCAAGTCAAAGAGGACTACAGCAAGGTAGCCATGTGCGCGGTATGCAGATAGAAACTGTTCCGGAGGTAGATCGCGACTGAGATTTATCTGGCGCGAAGACCGGCGTCGGTGTTTCCATCGGCTCCTCCCCTTCGGCGACTGCCTGGTGAATTTTGAACGCGACCAGGGGCACAGACGAGACGATGAGAAAAAAGAGAGAAGAGAAAAAAACAATCTGGTCGCCGGTGGAAGGTGCAGAAACAGAATCGGCCCGATTCGGATCAGAATTCAGGCTGCATCTTTCTCTGCGTTACCGCCGCGCAAGATTTACGAATTCGCGTTAAAACCTCGCCCTAAATATTCAAGAAGCTACCATAGGAGTGCAGATAATCGCTGCCACGTCACACGCCACTCGTTCTATCGAACAAAGGCTCAAGAATTATGCAGGCTACGAGGGGGATTACCCCAACGTTTTACCGCCAAAGTTTTACGAACAACAAAAGACGTTCTCCTCTACCATGAATCGTGAAAGTACAAGATAGTCACACGAAACCCCACTCCTTCTTCCTGAAAATTCCCGAGCTAGCTGGCGCAATGTATAACTCGCGAAATTACGCGGTGTCGCGACGAGTAAACGTCTCTGGAAGGCCGATAAATTTTCCTCCGCACGCAAAATAATCACAGTGATGTACGAGCCAAGATATTCGTAATTTCGCGACGGCAATTTACTGATAGCTGTATTCTCATGAAAGCTACTCGCGGACAGGCGAAATATTGCGCACGCCTGTTGCCGGCTACGATATAAATGTTCGCCAAGGATCGAGCCGTATCCTTGATCGGGCCGCGCATAAGCAGGTAGGTCAGTCAGCCGGTGAAAATTGCTTCGAACGGATCCCGGAGGGTAGTCATCAGCCTCTCTGCCCTCGCGGAAAAACTTCGTACGAGATTGTGGCGCGCGTGCATTCATCGGTGAATCGCAATCGTATATTTCGTTGAAACTAATGTCTCAATTCCTGGAAACATTATACGTGCATTACCGGCGCGACGTCACGACGGAAGAGCACGAGGAGATCCTACGAGCTGTCGCGTCATTATCCGTGCCGTGTGCAAGTTTGTCTTTTGAACGAGTGTGTGCTTTTTCAGTCGATAGCCTCCCATTATACCCTTTCCACGAGGCATAGTAGAAGTGGGCAATAGATGAAGGCGCAGAAGAGCGTGGCTATCGTTTTAGCTCGAAGACGAAATTGTCAGAGAATTATTCTTATCAAGGTGACTTGCTTGTCAAGTGTAGGTACCACGATATCGCGCTTCTGCCAATGAAAATACAAATTCGACGGCAGGACGAATGATCGGCCGAAAGCAGAAAGAAACCTCGTGCCGTGGGCCGTGTCGCTTGAGTTGAAAAGCGGCGATTAAACAAGCAGAATTATGGAGAGGAGTTTCACGGCGCATGGAAGCCAACTTCGTTGCAGGCGCAGGGCTGGTTTCACTTCAGTATCGAGATTAATATCTGTAAAGCATTGTCATTACCGGAGAGCTGGCGGCGAATGGCGTGTCATTCGAAGAGTCCGCCGGGTTCGAAAGGTTCAACACGTTCGACTGCAATTCCCAGTGGAGTGAGTCGACTCGTCGTTCATGCAATTTCATGGCGTGTTAGGGGCAATCGTGGCCCACGGCCATGGTACACACTCCGTTGCGTGGTGCGCAATCCGTGTACGAGAAAATTCGAAACGATCGTCGAACGAGAAACCGCCATTAAGCGGCCGTGGTTTCCGCTAATCGAGTCGTTTCTCCCTTGTAACGTGGGAGGTTTGGTACGCGTCGCCGCGATTCACAGACCGCAGAGATCTCGGACAGGCTGTAACGATGTTTGTGCAAGATGATTTACGGAGATCGGGGCATGCTCTCCACGGTACGCTCTAAACAATGAGCTTTCAAATCTTATCTGACTATTGTGCGTGTATTTTATTCCGGTGAATCGGCTGAATTCGCCGAGAGGAGGAGCGCCCGGCTAAGCGTTAGCTTGCATCCTATGTAAGACGAGTCTTAATTATACGGTGTGACTATGTGCGAATATAAGAAGGCTAGAAGTGTAAGTAACACTGTAGGAGGATTTATGGGGAATTTAGGAAGCTATATAGACAGCACGTTAAACAATGGTTTGGCGCAAACTTTTATTACAAATGAATTCCAGCAGGTTTTGTATTATTGCTATTGATTATTATCTTCACTTTTGGTAAATAGAATATGAAACGCTCTAAAAGTCGCTTCCGAATTTCTCGGTAAATTTAATATAAACCTACACTATCTCGAAATAGAATTCCCAATAGAATTTTCGACTTAAAACAATTTCCAACGAAAGCTGCAGAAGCTACCCACGGAGGGCGAAACCCAATCGTGAACACAATAGGAACAATGGATCCTCCAGTTTTCGCTCTCCAATTCCCAAAGGGAAAATTGTATCCAGGGTGCTCACCTCGGTGCAGCGTTGTTTCACGGGGGTAACGATCCTCGAGATCTCATTTACAGTACAAATTAGTCGTAGGCCGGTCCTTGGTCCTTAATGGTCGGCCGGCACGCAAAGAGGCTAGCTTTAATGAAGACCGCGGTTTATCCGTGACGAAGCGTGCGCACCGCGACGCTCGCTCGCTCGCTCGCAGCGATCCGCTCGCATCGCGGCCGTATTTCGCGCGAGGCTCCGTTGAATGCAACTTAAACGAAGATTTATGCCGCGGCGCGTAAATATAAACAACAATATGCAATCCCCGCCTCATTGTCCCGCGAGAGCGAGCCGCGCAAGAGCCGACCAATACGAACTAATAAGCGAACGTGTCTTGCTTTCACGTACGCTCGCGCGTCCCGGGCATTTCCTCGGGACTAATTGACTGAACGCGCCGGGACAGAGGATAGAGGATGCCTTTGTGCCGTGAAATGTTTCCTTTGCAGGTTTGTTGAAGTAGGAAATGCTAGGTGAATAGCGTGTAAAGTATAAACTGTATGTCGAGATCCGGGTAGTCGATGTTCCGATTTGTATTTAGGTGTAATTGCTACTCGTTCATGGTTGTACGTTGCTTCCGTTACCTTGTGCCTGTTCATTCATCGCGGTGCCCGTGGACGTTGTAAAATCAATTAACAATAACTTATCTGCGATTACAATGTGTTCCCTGCTTATCGGAGCACGTAAGGAAGAATTGTTGGGACTTGACATCGAATTATTTTCTAGCTTTGTGGTAATACAAATTTAACTGTATGTACTTATAGTAGGCAGTGATTGAAAAGAGACTGGGGTGCTCTTTCCCGAATGACTATGGAAAATCTGAAATTAGGTGGAGGTTGCGGAGCTACGAATAGCGTCAGGTGTTTTGGTTCTCTCGTGTAATTTCGTTGGCAATTGTGCTTGAGCGGTACTCAAACAAATTATCCTACTGTCGTTAGTTCTGTCACCGTCAATCAGTTCGTGCAATTCGTTTCTGCTAACCATCTAAAACGCAACGAACAGGACAAGTGGGCGCCGGGGAAAATAGAAAAAAAGAAAGCTAAAGTGGAGAATTTCCTTCGCTAGAGCGCGTTTCGCCTTGCCAGTGAAATTTCAGCGTGCGCGTAATGTGCACGCCTATTAAATGAACCGGTTTTAATGAATTTGCTTGTCCGCAAACGTACGCGAGCCGGTGTGCACGTGTAGACAACGAACGGAGTCGTCTTGGAAGACTAATCGACCGAGGCGTAACGAGCCACCGAACCCTCCTCTCCACGGACGAGGAAGAAAGTCTCTTCTTCGCGAGCGGCCGTGTTTTTTGCGAGGACGCTTCGGAAATTTGTCTGTCGCTGCCTTAATACGCCGGCTGTCACGTGCGTCGACGCTCATCCATCCAGAGTACTTCTGGCAGGTATATACGCGTGCATCACTCTGGCATCCCTCTGTCGCTCCGATTCCCCGATTTCTACGTGAAATTGCGCTGACAGCGAATTATCGTGCGACATTTTCTTGAACACAGCTGGATCCACGAGTTTCACGATTGAATTTGTCCGGGTTCATTCTGAACTGTTTGAGTCGACGCGCTGTGCCTTCGTACTAGACAGACAAACGGAGGCGAACAGAATGAGCGAAAGAATTATCTGCGATATCGTGGCAGCGAAATTTCTAATCGTCTTTAATCGGAAAAAATATATTCATCCTCGTCATGCGCCTTTTGCTTGTGAAATAGGTTTCGGAGTGACACCGCCATTAGACTCTCATCAGAGATCGCTAGTTGATTTTAATCAGCTCCTGCTAGCTTACACCAACTAGGCATATCGATTCGTTAAATCTCGCGAAGCTTTTTTGCTCGCCGAACCGTGTATTACGCGAGATGATACGTAATACATTTATCATCGGTGCCAATGAAAGGAGCTAAATACGACGATTCTGGTTTCAACATACGGCCACCAAACTGGCAATTTAGTTCGCCATTAAATCGACATACTCTGGATCAACTTTATAATGCAGGATATTATTATTATTATGAATGGAACGAAGCTACGCAACACGTGTATTTAACATACTGTACTATGTATCGCTTATGTCTTATTAACAACCAGGTTATCATTAAACTAACAATACACTCGCATCACTCGCGGAACACCAAAATTCCTTCATAAATTTTAATGTAGCACGTTGTTCATACAAATTCGCGAAATTCAAGGGTCCCAAGCACTATAATCTAGAAGCTCGCGTCATCGAGGATCACAGTGTTTCCCCGTCATTCGAAGATGTTTGTTTTCGAATAATTGCACGCCACGAATCGAAGCGCGTACCCGCTGCCGCCTTACGTATGCGAGCCAACGATTTTCATCTTGCAATTATGAACTATCGCGTGGCCAGCGTTCAACGATCGTACATCATTTACGCTGAACCCTGTGATTACGACGTTTACGACGTTTAGAAGAGTGGCGTGGCGATTCATGACGCGGGAAGATGCGAACGCTGGTCCAACCACAATTCCTAGTATGTAGATAATAACACGCCATCGATCTGTCGTCGGCTGTGGTTTACACGTTTCTTAAGTCACTTCGATCCCCGCCGAAATAATAATTGTTCCAAGGTATGTACTCTGTACTCACCAGATCCTCCATGCTGTGATTTCCAGCGTGCATTAATCCAATATTCGTACAACTTCCAAGGGACGTCGCGTGAAATAAAAGATACAAGCACACGCGTGTTACGAGCACAACGAACAGGTTGAATTGCACTATCCGACCGCCTTCCACGCCGTTTCTAAAGCTAATCATTCGTCGTCAAACTGCGCGCTGTCATTCCTGGGGCCATAGAGATTTGCCGTCACTTTCGAACCAAACAGAAGCTTGTCCGTACTCCAAAATCGTCAACTCCTCCCGCAACACTGAACTTCCACAGACAACGTTCCTTTTATCTAAGCCGTTATTAGGTGCAACGATTTCTCGCTGTGCACTGATTACACTGTCACGAACAGGTTCGAATCGGAGCTGTTCCGTCGTAACCGGAGATCGAAGTATCCAATCTGTTTATACACCATGGAAAGAACCGCGGGGAACACGCACACGTTGGATTGGCGATCTCACCGTAAGATCGCCGCGAGGATCGTCGTCACCGGTACACGGTGACGACAACGACGGGCAGGGTGGTCCACGACGCGCGACATCCTCGTACCGGTCGTCGAAGTCTCCGCGTGTTCGCTATTAGCACACCCGCGCCGAACGATTCTCTCTTCCGCGAATCCTGTCCTTTTCTTAGAACCTTAATTGCCGTCAGGATCCACGCGCCGGTTCCATTTTTTCGCTGCGCGTCACTTTCAAAGATCGACCAACTTTGACCAACAATTTCCCCCAAGCTGCAGTTGTCTCTAAAAAGAAATGGACTGTCACATTGGATCGTCCCGATCCACGGTCGATCGATCGAACGATTCGTCTCGTGTTTTTTATCGAGTTTCAGCAGGGAGGCAAGTCCGGCGAACAGACTCGAAGACCACACACACTCCCGTGGAGGAGTTCGTAGAACGGCAGACGATTGGAGTAGAACGCGAGACGAACGAACGGATGCAAAGGACGCGCCGAGAGCGAACCGTTCGCCGGCTCGGGCTGAATCTCACTGACTCGGTTCTTGAGTTGCCCGCCAGCTCTGACCGCGACGTGTTGCGCTTGTAGTAGAGGGAGAGAGCAGCGGCCATGGAAGGGTAGAGCGACAGAGACGAGCATTCATAGTAGAGGGGGTTGAGGCCCTTCCATCGAACCCCACCATGGTCGGGGCCTACCGGGTGCCCAGGGCTTCGACCATTATCTTAGGCAGCGTTGCTGCAAACCACGGGCGACCAGGGGGGAAGAGGGCTTTATTATATTTACGAGGCGTTATCGAGGCAATCCAACAATATTGATTCCGCGCCGCGAAGAGATCGGCCGTCTTGAAGAACGCCCAGACGATGGACCCTCTTTTCGGTTACGCGCTCCCTTGCTACCGGGGGGATCGTGGATCTTCTTCATTTATACGGCTGGCTATCTGCCTGCGTTTGAAATTGCCGAGCACCATCGGGATAAGGGTCTGTTCGAATTTTCCGTGGAATCGAGCAACGAGAACGGTGCCACGGTTATGTATAGAGAAAGAGCGTTTCTTGTATCGTTCCGTCGAGACAAATGGGACTGCGATCGTTCAGTTTTACTGCCTGTTCAGTGAATTGTCCGAACGGTGTTCTCGTTACGCTATCGTCTCTGACGGTTCCGAGCATGAGGGAGAGGGCCATGCGGGTTTTCGTTTTACTCCGATCCTTCTTGATTCGTCGCTACACCGGTCAGATAGGGGTGACCTCGTCCACTGTGGACATGGTTTTTTTTCTTCAGATAGCTTCCAAAGGATGACGACGGTTGTCGCGCTGTAAGTGAGACGTTTTCGATTCCATGGCGGCGGAAGTCGTGGAACGTAGTAATTTATTCTTTTCCTGGCCGGCGGTTCTATTCTTTCTTTCTCTTTTCTCCGGCCTTTTTTTCCTCGAAGCTGGATGACCTCTTCTCCCGTAGCGGGAATAAAAACGAGTTTCTTGGATGAATTAGATGTCCTTTTAAATTATTGTGCCAGGCCGGACCTGACTTGCCGCCGGGGTCATTGTCTTTATAATCCCTGTTCTCGTTTCTGGCTCGGTCCGCATTGTAGTGGTGATTTAGATGAACTCTATTACGCTGCTCTCTCGGAATACATATTGTCATATTATAGACGGAATCTGCTTTACGTCGTGCCGCCTCTTAATCCCTCGATGAAAACGAAATAATCCACGGGTAGACATTTACAAATCTTCCTAACCACGTTCACTCTTAATTTTCACAGACTTTTCTATCCTCGCCTGAAGATTACAAGATTGTTCTCTTTAAACTGGTCACGTTCACGTTTTCCATCGGACATTGCATTCCAAATTAGTTTTGGTACTATTAAAATACTTCATAAATTTAAGGCTTATCTCGAAATCGTGATACGTAACACATCGATATCATCGTTGCCTTCGATCTGGCGATTTCGGTGCCCTCCAAAAACAGTACCGGCATGCCGCTCGAAGTAACACCAAAACTTCTCATTTCACGCTGACGTTCTTTCCAACACTGCGCACCGTTATATTACTTTCACGCCACGATCAGCCAACCGCAACTATTACCGGAAATGAATAGGGCCATTTACGTGTACACGGCAGCGGTGAACAAACACCAGAAGGACAGGTCGTAATAATCAGGCCGTATAATAATCGCGGCAAAAAGAAGTGGACCGTTTGCGTCTCACGCGGTAGACTGGTCACGGACGCATCTTCAACGGGAGCGGGTTGCTCTTGGTCGATTCACGTGTGCACGTGGGTGTGTGGGCAGGCAGGTAACAGCTGATCGTCGCCGTTGATCGGTACGCTTGAACAGGAAGTGTGGACGTCCTCGTGGTCGCGACCATTTGTACGCGAGCTGCCTTGGAATTTCATCCGTATTAGATTCAAGAGAATCGATAACGATACTGTATCTCGGTTGTCCTCTTTTCCGCTGCGTTTAATGCTCTCGGTACCTTTTCTGTCCTTGCTTTTGTAGCTGACTCTTGCCTCGCCATGTGGGCAAATGAAAATTGTTCTACCCGCGTTGCGCGAAAATTTCGACACCATTAATAGCAAGGAAAATATTCACAGACCCCAATAATTTTCGAACAATTATCACTGCTAAAAAGAAGAAAGTCTAGGACAAGCAAATTTTATCACGCCAGAGAGTAAGAGGACGAGCAGTTTAATTAGCTGTGTGATACACAACGAGGTACCGAAATGAACGGTGCTTTACGAGGCCCTCGATCCTAGGGACGGAAGATTAGTTAATTGCTGCGATTAATTACATATTCGCGAATAATTAGCCGAGCGACGTCGCGACAGGAGTTACAACTGTTAAGTTTTATGCCTCATTAAATTATTCGTCGTCTGCCAGGCGAGTAAGCAACGTAGAAAAGTGAAGCCCGGAAAAACCGATTATGCGACGGCCATTGCCTATTCATATTACGATCTGCGCGTGGATTATTTCTCATGTCCCATCGCGAAACGTCACTGCGTAATCATCGTAACGATACCGATCAACGTAAAAACAACGGCGGACATTAATGAACAGCATAAATACCGATACCGTTATTCGATTTAGCAACTACATTCACCGATACCTCTATCGTTAGATCCCATCCCAGAGAGGGAGAGAGGGAGAGAAAGGGAGAGAGAGCCATACTGTTTCACACAAATTCAATAGCTGCAATAGACGACGCACAGCAATCGTTTGTTCATTTTACGACGTTCAGCTGGGGAAAAACGCGCAATTCTAGCCTACTGTTAAAGGTTTAAATAAAAACATTCCAACGACAGAAATAGGAGCTCCGTTCGAGCAAAGAAATCAATAGGTACTTAAGAATGCTTACACGCGCGATTCGGAAGAAGCACAGTTCACAAGTTGAAGACATGAAGAAGTAGAGGCGCTACTTACAGCATGTCAGATGAAGAAGCTATAACTAATTTTCGAACGATAAAACTGAATAAAGTTTCTTCAAATATATCCCAGCAACAACAACTGCAGTAATGATTTTCTATGCAAAAAGATGACTAAAGCGTAAAATAAAATGATCTCTCGATCCTGTCACCGTGACACTCTATCTTTCACCATTAGCTTGACCCGATCTGACACTGTCGCTGAAGTAGAACACCCTGTCGCTCATTCGGAGGTTTTGGATATGTTCCAAGAATCGAGAGTGCCACTGCGAAAAGCGCCCACTCTAATCCCCGTGAAAGCGTGCACTCGCTGTGTGCGGCACAGAAGGTAAGGGAGGAGACTTGATGAACTTGCCTCGTGAATCACCTCGCCTATAAAAATCGGCGCCGATGCGTGAGAGAGATAATGGCGGGGTGGAGCGGTAACAACAGGTTTGCTTATGTACGCACGTACACCGGCCCCAGTGTAGAAGGGAGGATGGCGGGGAGCAGGAAACTCGAAGAGCAACGACGAAGAGGGCGACTGCAAAGCGTGCACTTCCAGCGGGAATGCGCGCATGCACACGCCGCATACTGGACGAGGCGCAGGTGAGTCAATACGCGAAACCTAGCGCATATAGTAAGAAGACCTGCGCAGCTTGCAAGGGTGGCGTTTCGCTAGTCTCATGTTTCCCTTATTGACGTCTGCGAGCCCAGAACTTGTGGATATGGCTGCAGTTGTTATGGGATTCAAAGGCTTCTTTGAAGAAAGCTGATTGATATCTCTTGGTAAGTAGGTCGCTTCGTTGGTTCAGGGTGTTTTTCCATTATTCTCAAATTATTTTAATATCCGTAAGAAAATACAAAAATTCTGGCAGGTCTTCGCGACAGACACACGGGGCAAGAGCTTGTAATTAAATTTCGTTACGCCACTGATCGCGTATAGCAGAAGTACTGCAGCGGTATTTAAAGGCTTGATAAAAAACCTCGTTAAAAATACGCATTGCTCGCCGTCTCTTTAAATCATCTGAAATCGAATAACTTGCACCCGAAACATTTTCCAATTACCGCCGACAACGTCTGCAGCCGAGAAGCTGATATGAAACATTCAATCAATAACCACCGAGGGGGGTAATTATCACCTTCGCGCCGATGTCGCTTTCGACGATCGTCCGGGTTACCGCGAGAAATCGACGAGGCGTAAAGCGAACCACGATGCACTTTAATCGAATAAGACTCTGTTACCGAGTTCCAGACGATATGGAAAATCGAACGGTTACGAGTTAACGAGAGATTCCTACGCCTGGTATCCTGTTAAATAATCTTCGCGGGGATACGCCTGTAATCGATCGCCGATATCAACGTTAATTATACGCGAATCCCACACGTGAGGAGCTCTCATCGATTCACATTCAATTAGCCTGGCCGAATACCTGGGCGCACCTTCGCGATGTACACCGATAGCACGGTTCTCGACGAGAAGGACCCTAATCGATTACGTGCCAGGACGATTGAGAAATCCAGCCATTGTTCGCAGCTGTCGATTCGGGCCACGGGATTTTGTACCTTCGACGAGAATCGTCGATTTCGCAGGTGTACCTTCGCCTTACGGTTCGCCCTGGTGCTTGCGTCGATTATAATATCGACTGCGGTTGTGCGATTTATGCAGAAATGACGGGTGCTTAATTAATCGTTGGGTGTGTTTAAGCTGAATTAATGTAAATGATTGTATAAGTCGGCCGTGCAATTTTGTATGAAGAGGGCGCGTCAATTTATTATGCGTGTCTCTCCGTTGCAACTTTCCCATATTTTTTTGCTCACACTCAATTTTTCATGTTACGTTGTCGTTGCTGTTTCTCTGTTCCTTTGTCGCATACCTTGTATCTCTTGTTTCGAATGGCCGGGTTACTGTTACATTCTTAATGTCGAACAGGTATGCGCGTTTTGCAATGTTGATATTTCCATTCAAGCCGACCGTAATAAACATGAAAATGCACGAATCCGCGACGGACAGAAAAGGAGCTTTGGCAAAGTATTAAAGATAGGCAGGGCACAGCCTAGGTATATCCTCGTTCGAGTGTCGTAAAGCAAAGATAAATAATACTAATCTAAAAGAACAACCGAAGGCGAAGTTCTTTGCTATCTCGCTGTTACATAAGATCTTATGGTAATCGCACATTTTGTAGTCGATAGAGGATTAATATGTAGAAGCAATTTCGTATCGTTCTCCGGCACGACGGTGACAAAACGCCGATTCAGCGATATCACGATGGAATCTTTCTCGATTTGAATTTCGAACGCTTCGAGCCTGACTGTCAAACATGACATTCACGTAGGCGCGTTAGAACACTCCCGGCAGTGTCTCAAAAGGAAAAGTCGATTAATTTTTTTCTTCTATTTTTTCACCGGTCTCAGGCTAATCGAAGGACGGCAAAGCTCGCGCCAATTCGGTCGCAGCGAGCCCAGCCCAAAAAACGAGATTTCGCTGACGATAGCCCTCTTATTCAGTAGAAAACGAGGAAGTCGGTAACGAGTTGGCAGTGCGTGGGCGTTATAAAATACGTCCTAAGCCGTTCCGCACACCTCGAAACGCGTTAGCGTCGAAACACATTTAGCAACCGTGGCGGACAACATTATATCTTTATTGTCATAACGCGTTGCTATGTGGAGCGAGTCTGTTCGTACAGGAAGCAAGACTTTTATTCTCCCAGAGAGATAAGAAATGGCACTCATTGTCCGGGAAATTCTGTTACACGCCATTAGGTAATAGCGACTAGGTATGCTACAGATTTCGCCCAGACAATCTGCACTTGTTCGAATTGTTTTTTAAATTGACCATAGCTATAGAATATTTCTAATACACTGTATGCATACCCGATCGACCACGTAACATCTACATAATCTATGCAAATAATCTATTGCACAAGAGCAATACGTTTGCCTCTAGTCATCCACCAAGATCGACTATTCCTTTCATAGTAAATCTTATCCTCGTTTCACGTTGAAGGGTCTCCAATACCATCTATTAATACCTCACCCTTCGATACACTTAAACCCAGCTAAATTGCCTACCAAACTAGTCAGACTGCTTCGAATTGAATGTGTATTTATTGCATTTCGCTATCCAGCAAGTCCCATTAGCCCTGTTTCTCGTCCCCACCCGTGGTCGAGTCGCAAGCCGTCTAGATTGCATCCACTGTAGCCGACACACAGAGAGTGGCGATCGCGTGGGCGTGGAGAATCGCGGAATCGAGAGGCACGGGTAGCTCGATCGCTCGATAAGTCCTATCGCGGCCGCGTACTTGAACTTCACCTTGCGCGCAGGTGAGCAGGGATGCTGTTCAATAACTGTATTACTTCACAGATAATCCAGGTGTACCTACCCGTTGTAACTCAAGACCAGTCACGTGTTCGCGCGTACACGCGTCGAGGTGCTTGGAATGCATGGCCACGTGTGGGAAGCGTTTAATAACAATCGTAACGGGTTACACAACCGGTGGCGAAATTCTCTCGACGACCAGAGAAACGAATTGCGACACGCCGCGCGACAGCCAGGCGTATTTACGCGTGCGTTTTCTGCGCCGATTTCGCAGCGGCTGGAACGCACGTTGGCGTGCAAAACGGTGTAATCATCTTCCCAGATTTCGTTGGTATCCGGAAGTAACCCGGGGCTACTCTGGTCAGATCTCCGCGTTCATGGCTAGGGGGCTGTTGCTTACGTGGAATATATGGCGCTTAATCTCGCGTGAATTCCAGCGGCATTCACGCCCTTAAGTGGAGATTAACGATGAGCTAAGCAGGAAATCTAGCGGGCTGACTCGCCGCAACGTTAAGTGAACCTCGAATCATTCGTGGTAATTAAAAGCGATAATAGGAATTAAGTATTTTGGAAAAAAATCCCGGCCAATTAGCGGGGACAAAAAGGGCGATATTAATCTAAAATGATTGGGCGCATCGTTGCATACTTAGTATTATATTTAACGACGGAGGTAATTGAGTGAAAGGCAGTTTCGTAAGGATCTGTATGCTGCCTACAATGTTAACTCATTCTATAAATAAAGTGGACGTTCAAGAAGTTCGATAGCGAGGTAAAATATTTGATCGAAGAAAACGATTTATCGTCAGCTTCATTCCTATCCGAATCAAATGTCACAGAAATACACACCGGCAATAGAAGCACAACTAAGGCATACAATTATCCAACGATAAAAACAAGCTTGCTGATGAAAGCTCGTCGACGCGGCAACGATTGCAACCGGATTATTTACAACACGCTGTCGTACATTGCTGGGTGGTACCCCTTGTGTCACGGCCAGAGGAAAAGAACGCGCGTTTCGAGTGGCGCGTACTTTTTGGACAAACGAAATCATCGCCCGACGCAAATTCGTGAGGCGCTCCACCGGTCGCGAGCAAAGTTAGTACGGGGCGCGCCACGTCGCCCGGGTCATGATTAATCGGCCTGGCAGCGGTAATTATAACATGTGTACGAATGATTACAACCCTGCGTAACTATACGTCTCCTCCGAGTCCCGCAATAAGTCATCGACGCCACGCGGTAATGTTCGCCATACTTTAACGGCGACGCTTTTCCCCGGAGAGGACGCGTGGCCGTAGGTCTCTCGCGCTACGAGCCTCGATAGGAAGGCCATTGGCTTTAATTTAATTGGTGCGCCACGATCGCCACGACTTACGGGGATACAATGGATCGAGAGGCGGATAAGAGAAATGGCCAGATAAGAATCGTGGACCACCAGCGCGAAAATCTGTGTGCCTCTACGTTTTGTAGGACTCGGCCGGTTGTTGCGCTAGGTTCAGCTTATTGTTAGATCGGAGTCATGGCTCATTGGATGGATTAAGCGTGGGCAAGTTGATGGTGGAAAATTTCGTGCTTCCATTACGTACGATTTTTTTCCTTTCATATTTAAAACGGGTTTGGAAAATTGTGGTTTGCTTGTAACGCAACAATATCGTTCCGACGAGTCATGACTTGTCGGAGCTTTGTTTTATGGACTTCTTAGGTTTCTTAGTTCCCGACGCGTTAATTGATGCGCAATTATCGTGCACAGTATGTATGTGCAGTTGTTGCACGGTGAATCGCGAGATTCATAAGCATCCCACGTGGAGATAGTAATCTCTGAATTTGCAATTGCTGAATCAGACAGCATAGTAGTACTGTGGTGGATGACGAACACCTACATACGTGCCATCCAAAATCGGTTTGACCCGCAGCATCCCGAAAATTTAATTAAGTATTTAATTTGCTCCTTTGATTTGCTGCACCGCAAACGCCTGTTAATGCGCGAGTGCGCGAAGCGTGCAATCTCGAGACGTATCGCTAGGATAATTCGCGAGGAGGCTCGACCGAGCTTTGTCGCTGAATCACCGTCGCCCACGAACAGGTCAGACTTTTTCTCCTACCGCGAGGAGATCCATCGCGTTGCCAACAGGTAGACTGCGTAGGTGCAACAGAGACGAGATAGCAGCAGTCCAGCTTGAGATGTTCTCGACCGTGTATTGGGTTACTGGGTTACCGTTTGGCGTTGCTCTTTTCATCGCCTCGTTATACTCGCTACCGCGTATCCGAATTGCCATCACGCGAATCGTTTGGCGCTTGTCACTCGTGTCATCTCCGCAAGTCTGTTTGTGTGTACAGCAATTACGTACAATTTTCCGTTTGTGCCCTGGAAGATTATAATTATCCGCTGGACAAACAGAATAATTGTGAACTAATTGGATGATTTAATCGCGCAGTCGACGAAACTGAGCAAGCGTAGCAAAACGAGGACACGCCAAATTATAATATTTAATACATCAACAGAAAGAGAGTCTTGTTCTCAGTAATTTCTCAGTTCGCATAAAAACGATTGTTCCTAGAACAGTGGCCTTCAGACGCTTCCCACGGAATATTTGCACAACCCCGAATCAGAACCACAACATTGCACCTCATATACTCGGCATGACCGTCGTGTTTACAAACATCTCACGTTATAAAAACAGGCCTACGCCAGCTCCACAAAGTCGCCACCGGACGTCGAGCAACGCATACGATACCGTAACGCGACGATTCGTGAGAACGTATATACGAGCGTAACCGCTGCTCGCATTTAGCGAACCGATAAAAGAATCTCCTCGGGCGTGTTAATTGCACCGACTATCGAACAATTGGACAAATCGATCGAACTCGATGGCGCGGCAGCAGATCGTTTAATAATAACTAAATCCAAAACGGGGTCGCGTTATTCTGCACCTTCCCCACGATCTCCAATACATGTGTACTTCATCGATACACTATATCGTTTTCTATTCTACGAGCAAAGAAACAGATATCGCGCTCGCAAGAAGGAAAGGCTCGCGTGCGATTCTTGCCGATCGTTTGTTCCAGATCTAGGAAACCTACCGCGGCGCGATACAGTAGCGTAGCTACGCTTCTTTAACGAGAAAACCGGCCGCACTGTGCACACGGTCTCGCGTCTGGTTATTTATGCGGCGGATCGAACGTTCCGCGGGGAGAACATTCATTTCGCCTGCCTTAATGTCCCGTTCACGAGCGTACGCGTAATGGCGTTTCACCCGTTCGCGGCCCTGCCGGCTATCTTTCATCGTGCGCTTTTGTATTCCCTCGTTTCCGAGCTGACAATGCTTTCCCTGGAAAATATATGGTAAACAGGCCTCTGCTTTGAATCCAATAGATGGAACGCGGCCGCGCCGCCAGTCTTGCTACGCGACTTTTGCCGCGGATCCCTGGCATTTCGATGCCGTTGGTTCTTTTCCCCTTTTTTTTACAGGATGATCGGTGGCTGTGAGCGAGTCCGCCTGGTAACTCCATTGACGCTGTGATAGAATCGGACTGATATATGTAGTTCGGTTAAGCAACGTCAGATTCTGCTATTGTTCGCCCGGCTTGAGGAAATCTTGAGGGAGTTGGCTTGGATAGTTCCTAGGGGGACTTTCCTTCTTTGCATCGCGAGAGGGAACGGCGAGTTTGCTCTGTTAATGTGGTTTAATCGATATTCGGGAACGACATATTAAATGGAGGACAGAGTTTGTCGGATTGGAATACTTTTAATATAGTAGGGGGATCGAGTAATTTAAATTCTATGGAATATTAATTTGGCACCGCATGTTACAGCGTGGTTTGGAAAATCGAAAGATTCTAGGTTCCTTAGTCTACCTAAAATACGAGCTTGGCCCATATCCAGGAAATACTGTATGACTGCGGGACTATAAGATATGTAGTTACGTGTGACATGGTAATGAATGTCTTCGCGTCTCATTCTTGAAACAGAGAATATTTCCGAGTGGCCGACCCGTGGGTTTGAATGAAGCTCGAGCTCCTTATCTTCCCATTGATCGTCTCAATTTTCGACTCCGATGCTGGAAACGTGTGTAATTTGACTCTTTCCAGATTTTACGACCTACTTCTCTCATGTACTGCAGCTACTGTGGCGTGTACTCATCAATTTCATTCATAAAACAAGGGAATCTCAATGGACATCGTATTGTCCGAATGAGACACGACCCCCTAATTTCCCCCCTGGACGTATCAAATATCATCATCCATGCTGTAGTTCAACCCTTCGACCATCCTACGATCTCGATGTATCGTTTACATTTCTTTAACCGGTATAGACCACGAAACTTTCGGCCACCTTCTTTCCGAATTGTATTTCCTCTGCATCGTATTCCGTTCGCAGTACGGTTGTCCCCGTGTACCAATAAGGACGAAGAAGAAAAAGGAGGGACGAGGATAGACGAGCGAGCATGAAAGTCACGCGACCGCCATACACCGGGCCTTCTTTTTTGCCGATCCCTTCGTGCACCGGCACGAGCACCACGAGGAGGCACGGTCGATCGGGGACGAAGGAAAGGGCAGGAAAGATGTGGTTAAAATGGAACGAAGGGAAGGTGGCTTAACCGGGCAACGACGACGCCGACGGTGGACGTCGGTGGAGGCGGAGAAGGCGGAATAAGAGCTGAAACACGGGATTTACACGTGTATGTATTTTGCTAGCGCTGCACTAACGTGCATGCACGACCGAGCCGAGTGTTTATGGTAATCCTCGAGCAGGGTGGCCTCCCTTCCTTTCTTGCGCTTCTCTCGGTAACGGGGCTACGCGTTCACTCCTTTTTTTTCACTCGTTTCTCCTCCTCCATGGAGTTTCGCTGCCCTTGGAATTTTCTGTCGCGCTCCCTTGATACTATTGTAGGCTTGTCCCTTCTTGGTTTAATCCTAGAACGTCGTGGACTTACAATAATATTTACAATAATATTCTCGCATTGCATACGTCGCGTCAATATTGCAGAGACAACTCTTGAGTATCATTCTAAGCTCGTAAATATCTCGAATAAGTGACATCGTCTATTCAGTCCCCGATCTATCTTCCGTCAACTGTCATCCATCGAAGAAACCCCACGGGATTCGTTCACCAACGTATCCCTCGAACTTTTCCCTAAACGGCGTCAATCACTTGGGAAAGAACATTATTTGTCCGATTTGATGGCGCCGCTACCGAAGATAGCCTTCCATCTCTGTAAACCACCGACGAATGCACAGCGACGCGCAACCGGTTTTGCCCGCGAAAAATCACGATGCCTCGCATAATTATTATTAGCCAGTCACGGTAATAAGAAGGAAAACGAAGGACGAGGAAAGAAGGGAACAGGGGATTCAGTGCCTCTTAATGAGTTTATCGCGATGGCGGTCTAATTCAGTTATTCTCGTCGAAACGTTCCAGCAGAACCTGTCTTGCGAAATGCGATTGCCGGTTGAAAGGATGCTGTATTCTCGGCGAGATCACGTGGCGATCGATCGCCGAATCGATTGAAAATATTAAGGCAGAAGTCGACGAAAGTATATAATTGTGCAGGCACGAAGAATGCGTAGATTTCCGTTCGCGATGGCCGATGTCCGGTGATTCTTCTGGTGGGCTTGCGGCCACGATTACGAGACTCGTTATTGCCGTTGGGATTCTATGAACTCGCGAGCTCGTAAACGATCTATGCCATTTTATTGCCGTTCGTTTGCAGAATGGTCGATAAGACTGCTGGTATAATAATGGGGAAACGTTTGAGCATTTATGCTGATCCGAGTGAACCTTTAAAGTCTAAATGCTTCTGTTAGTATTCTTTTACGATCGAATCTCAAGGTTGTTAGAATTACTTTTTACCGTATCATTCGTCTACTGCATTATTTCATTCCTCTTTCGGATGTCTTCGTGCTGCTCTATAAGTATGTCAACGACAAAGACAAATTTACGGGCACGCATTAATTTCGGAATAATTTCGACACTGTTTTTAATATTATCGTACATTCGAGAGCTGTTTTACTCGTGGTTTGACCCGTGGCGTGTCTCATTATCCTTCCATTCATACCGTCGTCTTTTTACGCCAGGAACCCACTGAACTCGTTTCCATCGAATATTTCATCCCGTAATCACTGTGATTTCGCTGCAACCTAGGGACATACCGTCTTACGAGAAACGGACTCTCGTTGTATAACGAAATGCTTTCGATTTGCGGGTTCATGCACCGGTATTCCTGCACGGTCTTCAATTACCTCGAAGCAGCATTGATTGCTACAACTGGCTCCAGCTAATTGAGCTATTTCCAGCGATTCTTTATTCATGTATTCAGTATTCAAATAGCTGTAATTTATAGTAATATCATTTGTCTTCGGAACGATTCTCGTAAGTCTCGATATTCCCCGGGACACTGCGTTTAATTCATATTTATGCGGTCCTTATTTTTCAGGGAAATTAGAAATTAAGTCACCCGATTGCTCTTTTTGTTTCATATCCCTGGACAGGTATTAATATGTCCAAGCTCGTTGCTACCGATTTTCTGCTCCTTTAATGATTTCGTCCCAATTACTCGCTGGTCGTGACGCAGAACCTTCGCGAACAGAACAGGTCGGCCATGAATCGTTGCATTAACACCAGCCTGAATCGTGGACGGCGCCAAGCGGCAATCAGCGCCCTGTGCGCGAACACCGATTCGAAGACAGAAAGGGCAAAGAGCGGCGCGCAATTCTGCGGTATACTATACACCGCGAGAATGCAGTCATTAGATAGCAATAATAGTAAAAAAAGAAAAGAAAAAAGGAACGATAGATTATGGGCAATGTGGTGCAAAAACGCGAGCAAAAATGGTTAATCGGAAATACCACTATAATCGTTCTCCGCTCTTGAGCGCATATCTATATACACGTAACTGTTTCTTGGCACTTTTCCAAACGAACCAGTAAACTGTCCTCGACAACACTATCCGCGGTTCACAAAAGGTACACGAAGAATTTGGTCGCGCGACACTCTATCCCTTACCTTTATGAAAAAGCCACCAGACGATCCCGAATGAAAAGTGTTCTCTAAATTATCGAATTTATGTTCATTAGCTACCGAAAGCTCGAGCGTTCGCCATATCCGAGCGAGCCTCCGTCATTAGCGTCGTGACGCGCAGTATTTCAAGCTTAAGAATTTCCACGAAGGACACCGCGAAATTCTGTGCACCTGCGGGAACGGTTGACGTTTATTGGTCGACGCACAATGTAACACGGCGTGGCCGGTATCCAGCCGGACCGTTTTCGCTACGAAAACGCGCGGCCAGCCACGCTCAAATCCCTCCGACACGTGTACTTTATAGGTGTAATTACGAGCCTTAAAACTTAGCCCGGCCGTATCGTGACAGCGAAATTGCACGACGACGATGATACGATAAGGGTCTTCGGCCTCATAAATTCGCCGGGAGATAAGGGCCAATCAGTTCGTGGCTTTTTTCTCGCCGCTCGTTTTTGCCAGATTAGAAGAGGAAGCAGAGTTCCTTCCCTCCTTTTTTTTTCTCGTCCATCCTTCGTGCACGTGGACGATCGACTTTGCGCTAACGTTTCGATGATTTACGTCGCCCATGAAATTTTCGTTCGTCCCCGAGAGGATTCTAGCTCACGGGCGTGCGCTTCGGATATTCGCCCGTGGAGCAGGCTCTCCTCGTCGAATTCGACGGAGGTCGGCCCGGTACAGGTGTTTACCTGAGCGAGTTATGCGGCGCAGGTGGAAAGTTATCCCGTCGACGTATAATGACTCTATCTTCCGCGCGCGGAGCCTTTCTCTCGAACACCGTGGCACGGAGAACCGATGCGGTGGTGTTACGGTAATGGTCCGTGACTATATGGTTGACCGCGACTATGGTGTGCTCGAGAAGGATCAACAGGTTTGAAGTCATGGCTATTTTACGCGTAACGGGAATGGTCGCGCGCCTTGCTTTCTCGCTCGCGCCTTACGACTTTCACAGCCAGGCCACGTGCTCCGCGTTTGACATAACGAATGTAATACCGATTTGTTAACGCTGCTGTGGACACGCGTTTCGATGCATGTATTCCTTTGCCGGTTCGGTCGGCGCAATTGTTCGAGGCGTGAATTGTGTAAGAGGAAATGTTGACGAGGGTCGATCGTGAAAATTCAGCTTTCTTCGGTGATTTATATTTTGGAATATTATTGGGGACTTCCAAGGTATTCTTTAAAGTGAGATTATAGTTGCTAGAAGTGTGGCATATTTTGTAATTAATTTTTAATAAGCGTTATTTAACGAATTTATTTATTCCTCGTGGTACTCATTGAGTTACTTTTCATAATAGCAAAATATTCTTTTATTATAATTTTTATTGATGTCGTTATAGTAATGATGGCTTGATAAGAAGGGTCGGGGAAACGTGTTGGTGGAATGCATTTAACAGTAATTCGGCACTGTTGCGCCAGTTAAATTAGCCCAGACCGAGCAAGAGGTCTGGCGATCTAATTAACTTTGTCAGTTGATTCGTATCTTCGGAACAAACGGCTTACAGACTTTGTAGTCTAGAGTTCATACGTGCAGAAGCTCGCTTTCACAGAGTGTCTACTTACCCCGTCGAGACAATTAGCGGCAGTGATGGGTTAATTGGTCTTGGTCCTCGTTTTCGTCGCGTGACGAGCCTTAAAGATGGGGAGATTCCTTTGGAGCCGACAACTCGCAAATGGCACGTAAAAAGGGCACTGCAGGCGTTCAAGATCGCTTGTATTACACTGAGCTGTCTCTCGAGTACTATTAAGCGTGCCACTTTCGAAGACTACCGGACAAGAAGGGGTGTGCCTAAACAAATAAAACTTTTGCAAAATAACCGATGCTATTAGGAAGGAATAAAAGTAAACATAAATGCATAACAATTGCACAGTATTCTTTCATACAGAATATTAACTTCCTTGTACAATAACAGTTCGACAAATTTTCCACCCAAAAACGAAGCGTCCAATGAAAAATACCCCCTCAAAATTATTCCACAGAGAGCGTGTAATTTCGGTCCGTTACCTCTGACTCCTCGCTGTATATTCCCTAAAACGCTGTTTCAAGGATTTCATTAAGCGGTCAAAGAACACGGGGCAGCCCCGGTAAAAAAATGTCGCGTTCCAAGAAAGGGGGATGTTTCTGTCGGCGTAAAAATGAATTCGTTCGTTTCGACGGGACAAACAGTGTGGCGAATAAAGACACGTTCCCTACACTCGCGTTTCCCCTCATCCACCACGCCGTGAAGTTGCTCTCGCCCACGATCGCTGATCTTATCTTTGAACGTATCTCGAGCCATTCGCGCCTCCGCGAGTTACTAGGCGCCTTTAATCGCGGCATCCAGGTGAACAGCGTCCCTCGTGTATCGACGGAAATTGCGAGCGACCTGGATACGATATACCACCCCCTCGATCTTCCTGGGAACTAGCCGGCCGTTCGAACCGTTCAGCTGGAACACGTTCGGGGGATGAGGGAAAAGAAATTAGCCGATCATTATAGCGATGGCCTAGAAGCCGAGTTATTTATTTGGCAGATGCTTGATTCGGGACCATGGGTACTTTCTTCCCTTAAATTGGTATTTTTAATGGCTGTGTTTTCCGTTAGCGGAATAGATAGGCCACTCGCAAACTTGACCAAACGTTAAACACATGCCTCGTAAATTTGGGAGGGCGGCTTTGAAAGTGTATATTGGAAAATGGGGTGATATATAGATCAAACCCGTGTAATATTTTTTCCGAGTGTAGAATTTGAAACCTTGTTAACACGACCGGAAGCCGACGGCAGAAAGATCAGAATACTGTTAATTGTCTTTCCGAGAACTGGTGTCGCGTCTAACCAAGCGAAACGGATGAAAGAAAGTAGAAAGAGGGCGGTCAAAGTGGGGCAGGCAATCCGACGACTCCACCTCTTATTCGTCCCCGAGGAACGGAATGGAAAAGACGGGGTAAAATAGCATAATGGAATAATGTCTCTATTCTCGTCCCGACCGCCACATTCTCGACCTCCTTCTACCCAATAATTACACGTTAGCGAAGAATACTGGGCGCCCTTCAATTAGCAGAATCACCTGCTACCATGCCAACCGACGAAAAAACTCTTCGTCTCCGTTGACCGTGAACCAGCTCGAACACCTTTAGGGGATGTCCATCATCGTGAATGTGAGATCGTGAGACTAGTCGTCAAGTCTCTGCGAATGAGATCTGAGTGGATAACTCTATTCCGTCGTGTGAAAGTCCTTAGACTTTCGAAGCTTTGATTGTAGAGTACTCAATTGTGGCTTACTGCTGGAAGTCCTTCGATAAAACTTCTACTTGCTCTTATGAATTGAGTAATTTGTTTCACGATTCACCGGCTGTTTATTTACCGCAGGCTTTTCCAAGTAAGTGCGCAAAAATGTTAATCGTTTGAACGCGAAAGTAATTTGGCCGTATTCAGGTTGGAACTTGATATCCTCTATTTAATGCTGTTTTTAGGCACGTAACGATGTCAAGCGCTCCTGACAATCTTAATTATTGTCCTTGCGAGTCGTAACCACATCCTCGTCCTTGCTTCTTTCGTATCTTGGCTTTCAAGGATATTCTTTTCGCATGACAGTCCCTCCGTCGCGTGTCACCCAATGTGGGCATTCTCTCGAATGACGGCCAAGTTGTTGAAGAGCGTTGCGTGCGCGGTGGCACGACGGGAACCACATCTCAATTACGGGATTAATGTTCGAGTAATAAAAAACGATATTCCTCTTCCGAGAAGAAGTCTGCGGTACACTTGCCGGATAAATTGCACGGAGCGTTATTAGTGGAATTTTTATCAAATTCGTTGATTAATTAAGACATAACTTATTTTATAGAACCGTAAAAATTTAAGAGATATTTATAGCACCATTAAGTCACATTCGTTTTGAGGCACAATAAAACACTTCCACCTAGAATACGTCGTTCAAAATAAAAATCGCTCCCCGAATTATTTTCAAATCGCGGAACAATCTATCGGGGTTTAATTAGTACACTTCTCGTTAAAAATAAGTTCAAACAAAGCCAATAGCAAACGGAACTGAAACGAACCCGTTCCCGCAGGTGTCCTGGAACCAGAACGCTTACGAGATGAACGGGTTCGTCGAAGGTGCCACATTCGAGAGTATCGTGCGATATGTGTTGAAGAACATGAAGATCACGCACGCACGCGCCGGATACCTGGTGATGGAGGTTCTCAAGGCAGGAATCGCCATGGGTCGAATCAAGAAAACGCCGCGCGGCACTTACATCTTGTCGCCCGACAAACCTAACACAATCACGTACAGTATCAAAGAGCCTCGATTCAGCGACAACAGCGACAACGATATTTCGTCGGACGAGAGCTCGTGACCGAGTATGCATAATCTGGTTCGCAGCGTCCCGTTCCGCTAATAAAATGCTAATCGTCGTGCGCAAACGAACCGTACGTGCCGCGTCCGATTACTCCTCGGCGTAATTGAATAATTGTTTCGACCTCACCCAGTACACGTCCTGTCATTAAAATACTAATTGCACTAGTCGCCTATACATTGTTCCCTTTCCATCCATTCTTAATGATCCTCGTCGATGCACATCAGCGGCGCACCGCGCGAAGCGAAATAGAACAGAGCGCAGAGGTTCCTCGTTGAAAAGGTTCGAATGGTCGATGCGATTAGCGTCAGCGACGAACAAAATCGTATTCGTCGGGGCCAGCGAGTTCACTTTCGGACTATTCGAAGGGTTGTTCAGTGTTCAAGTTGAGAACACAGCAACCCTTGGGCCAGTAATTGCCTCGTTCTAAATGCTAGCCTAAAGGTTATGAATTTATGCCTCGCCACGTAAGATATAATTGGGCGTTCGATTAATATCCTCGTGAAAAAACTATCAGCTGCGCGAGTTCCTTCTTCAGCTACCCTCTCCCTCGTTGCTTCTGTCCCTGTTCTCCGTTTCTTTTGCCCCCTTTACGGCGTCCCCTTTCCGAAGTCGAAGATGGAGTCGACTGGTCCCGCGATTCGCCGCGTGCTCCATCAGCGGGGGTCCTAAACTACCGAAAAATCCGTCCAGGAGTAGCGTTCAGCAAACAAGAATATCGCGAGGCGGAATCCGACCACCGACTGGATAATTGATTTTCCACCGAACGAGCGTCCCACGGAGATGGCTGGATTCGTCGAACCGTCGAACTGGAGGATCGCATGACCGAACGCTTCTTGGCTTGCTGGCCACCGTTCCTGGGAATCTTCGATCGATCATCCGGGTACAAGGATGTACCGAAGCGAGAGAAGAGTCGGACGGGTTAACTAGAGCGTATAGGTAAAGCTATTGTTACCTTAGACGCGCAGCCTCGTCCTAGACGATAGGGAGCTGCTTGGTAACACTGGGTCATCTCGTTCACGATGATCGAGGAGCATCGCTTCGCAGAGCCAGAGGCGAAGAGTTATATAGTTGACAAGGAGGAGCGTCGTAGTCGGCACTTTGCAACAATGTAGAGAACGTCCACGATCCGCTGCTGTTTGATTTGTGCCCCTTTGTTGAATAAGCGTTTTTCATTCAGCCTGCTCTCTCACCGGAACGATGTAGCTCGTTCCTCCCGGTACGTATGTTAAGGACCTTTTAAGACGTCTCTCGGGTTTATCCTGCTGCGCTACCGGTACCAGTTTCCGTTCTCCGTGCCACGGTACACATAGAAGAACCACACTATCGCCGTGGCGTTCAGACTAAACCGCCACTCTCCTATCCCTCTCTGACGGCCTCTCCTTTCCTCGCCTAGCTCGCCAGACCCTGTCCCTCTTTCTTCCCCGTTCCGTTCCACGGTATATCCCTTTCGCTTTCTATCCTCCTCTCCCCTTCCCCCGGTCTACCTTCTTCTTTTTGGTAGGTGCTGCAGGTGTCGTGCATTGTCCGCCGTCGCGGCCTCTAAATCTCGTCCCTGACGTTGTGCGGCGTAGCTGCACCGAGGCGAACTCTCTCAAGATACATACGACTGTCGGGAAGTTACACGTTCCACGGATACTCATCTTTTTTATTGCGAAACGGCCCGACTGATAAGGATCTTTTCGAGAATTTCGGCCCCTTTCATAAGTCTCATCGTCGCGCTGTCGTTGCTTTGGAAACTGCTGCGGGAAGGATTTAAACTCTTGGCGACAAGCTGTAGCCGGGACGGATTGAATAATCTGGGGAAAATCCCGTGGAATTCAATGCCAGGGGAAAGCAGTCGGGAGTCACGTAGATACGATGGTTCGACGATCCGCTTCGCATTGGAGTTGGTCGTAATTGTCGCCACTCTTATTCACGATTATTGCGCCGCGATGTGGCTCGAACAATTGTTCAGTAATACGTACAACATACACATGTACGTTTGTGATACGTACAATAGCAAAAAGTTAGCCACTTCATCCCGCGAACAATTCTGGAAGCTCGCCTATTTAATCTAGCTTCTCAAATCGAACGCGCACCTGTCGAGATATATACGGCCATTAGTAAATACGGCACTTACTCGACACGAAGAATTCCGTGAGGCCAATTACTAGACGCAGGAACAGTCCGACGGAAGATTTATTCCGGCCATTACAAGGAACGGTCGCTACGAGGGAACAAGCAAACACGAAAACTATTCGAGGCTCACATAGCGTTCGAAACTCGCCGCGCCTCCGTTAACACGCGCTGCCTACACGTATTTATGCGTCCTTTGGCCGCAACGCCAACGTCGAAACCGTACGCGTGCTTGAAACATCCTCTGGAAACAGAAACTCGATTGCGTCTCGAGAAAGCGGCCGTTCCTGTAGCGGGCGACCGTCTATCGCGCGGAGAAAATGTTTGGCCGCGATCCTATACGATGTCCCCGTGGCCAGACGGTAGACTTATGCGTCTGCCCTCGCCAGGTATGTATATGCCAGCCTTGTACGAGGTGGCAGAAACAGGAAGAGAAAATGGACGGTCGGATGGTGTACGGGGTGTATCGGCCGTGTACAAATTTATGCCGGTGCCACGCTAATGTCCAGTCGACCGCGTACGTTCCCCTTTGACTCGACAGTGTTGCGAATTGGATCGAGTTTCCGAACGAGGGCAGGAAATTTTTTTGTATGGAGTTTGAGGAAAGTCGACGGGGTCGATGCAGTAGACCCGGGACTTTCACGTTACTAAATTACCTATGGACGTGTACTATTTTTAAGCAGCAGTACAGTACTGTGTTTCTGTACTTTGAAAAAGAGTCTGAAGATAAAATCGATGTATACTGCGAGTTAAAGAAACGCTGTTTAGGGTGTGCACCCTTTTGGGGTAATAACGAAACGAACATTTTCTGCTCTATTTACCACAGTAGCGACAAAGTTCCACGCCCACGAAGCTAGCGAACCCGTGCACTTCCTCGTTACCGCCTTTCAGTTACCACCTCGCTACCAAGAATCCACAATTTAGAGCGATAATAGCCACCATATTCGCGCAACCGTGAACCTCGAAATCTCCCCTCGGTAACGCGGCGTATTGCCATATATTTTACACGCAGCGAGCTCGCGACGCGCGGTTTAAAATATTCCAGCGAAGAAAAAGGCACGCGAGATCGAGCAAAGGCTACTTGCAACACGCATAATTTGCACCCCGGTGCGCCATGTACGTAAGTAGGTTGCCGGCTGGCCGTAACACTGGAAAGCGGCGGGACAAAGATGCGGATAAATAAAGTGGGAAGGCCGTAAGCGGGACGCCCTGTATAAAAGCAACCCCTGTCCACCGTTTCGTTCGGGGATTCAGCTTGAACGTATATGCGAGGCTCGCCTCCGCTTGCGGTTCCTCGGTGTCTAGAGGCTAATTGGCCCGGGTGCGCGGGCCAGCTGCCTTCGACGAGGGGCGGCCCGTGTTTCATTCAAATCGATTCTGGGTAAAATCCGGCCCGATCGATTCGGGATCGTATATTACGCGTGGCGTGGCGCGCGACCTTGATCGACGGAAATTACGGGATCGCGATTTGTCTTCCAGGCACCGGTGCGCGAATGCCCAACAGCGATCCCGAAGAAACCCAAGCTGGCTACGTTCCTGCGGGCGATCGTGGGGACGTACAGGTACAGTATGCAGGGAGCGACGCTCGAATTCAAGGCGAGAGGACCATGGGAAGATTGAAGATTCTGCGACCTCATCCAAATAGAGTGTGGATTTCTATGGATCGACATAATCGATCTTAATGCATCGGTCTCGGCCACTAATGAAGGCTCCAACTGGATCATGGAAGGAGGGAGAAAGGGAGAGAGAGAAAGGGGGACAGGTTAGGGGAGGAGATGGGGCAGTCTGTTGAAAGTAGTAGGCTGCTCTCGCAAATGTTCGCAGAGTATGGTTGTTTAGGGGCTAGCAACCCTCGCTTGGGAATTTTCACGTACTGAATATAGTTTTCGTACATTGGTTCATCGACATCGTTATTTATTGTTCGTGTACAATCGATGTACCTGTCTCTTTGATATTTCCTAGCCACGACAATGTCTGTAAGTGGGGTTTCGTAATGGTGAGGGTCAAGTAGTTGTAGGTATTGCACGTAACAGAGTAGGATGGGAAGAGAAATTCAATGTTACTGTAAAAATATTGTAATGCATTTTCGCGCATACCTAAAAATCCGAACACCTACAATTGGCACCTAAAGGAACCTGCAAAACCTCCGGCCACTTCCCGCGGCGGTTGCTTCTTCTAGGTCTACCTTCCAATTACATTTTATGTCTCGCAATCAGTAAAACTCTAAGCACGCCGAGGCGCGTAGTTTCCCGGCGTAATTTCATCTTCGATTCCCTATATACCTTCCTCTCGCGCGATCCCTCTTCCATCATTCGCGCCAGGAACACAGCGTGCTCGTGTATCTCCAACGGAAGAGAGAAAAGTAAGAACGGCTACGAGTGTACAGCGCAGTGCAAGCAACAATATAATTATAAACTAGTATTGTCCAAGATAATATCCCTGTCCAGGAAACTTGCACGCACGAAGAGCTATATTAAATAGGCAACCATTTATTACGCGCGGACAAAATTATTTCGAAAGGACGTGCCATAAAAAGGCAATAATGCTTCTCTATAAATAATAGTCTAACGTGAGATATTTATTGCTTGTATTATGCAAATTAAAAATTGCTCGCGATCGAAGCGATGGTCACGCTGAATACGCTCGGCAAATAGGACTGTATTCTTGTTGGGGATGTAACACTGTCGATTCCGCTCTTCCCACAAGCAATCAGAGGAGGCTAATCGTGAGAAACCACGCAATACGATCCATAACCCTCTGTAGAAAACGTATGCTTCCATTTCGAAGAGAATACAATATAGGGTGCATTTGTCTATGACGAACCGTTCCCTTCAAATTTCACGCCAACTTTCGTCAATTTCATTTTCATCTGCGTTCCCCATTATAGTTTCACACTTATCATTTAACTACATCCGCGCGGAGGGCGATCGGGCCGTTAGTTCACGACAAAGGTGCTAATTCACTGTCGATAAGACCGGATAAGGGAACTAGTCCGGTCACGGGAAGAGGCGGAATTAATTAGGCTTCTTGGTAACGGATTGGTGGACGCTCGAATCGGAGGGAGACTGGTACCGTTTCGATCGTATCTGTGTTCAACTGTCGCGACCACTGGTTCACCGAGAGCGAGTTTAAATTACTCGGGGAAAAGGTGCAGTTGCTCCACGAATGTCTTAATTACGCGGCCACGTTTCCGGGACAATTAGCCCCGACTGTTTAATATTCAAGATTCGTGGTGCGGCTATATAATATTATATACAATCCTTGGTGTGATCTCGGAACATTTAAATTGCAGTAATCTATGTTACACACTTATCCGTTTCCGGAGACTGACACCCCTTTATTTTTGTACCTTTCACAGGTGTGTGAGCTGCGTTTGATCGATCTATGCGAGTAGCTCAATGTTGTTTGAGTTAATCTGTGGAATTTAGAATGCTGTACAGATCTGATTTCCACTATCGTTGCATATAAAAACATTTACCAATAGCATCGTATATTAATCGCAAAAAACTTCACATACTTGTGGATGCAACATGTTATGCAAAGAACGCGCCTATTTCTTCACCGGATCCATAAATGGGAACGCCTAGACAGTAAACGCATATCTTAATTTTCCACTTCATGAAACATTCATCATCATTGCGAACTCGTTCGTTTTGAAAAACAGACGGATGCCCTGACGATAAAGCATTTACCGACCGTTCACAGATATTGCCGTTTCATCGTCGAAGCTTCGGGCCCCATTTCACGCCGTGCAAGTTGCGTGCACGTAAAAGCGTGCACAGTGGATTCCTAGTGATGCACGTGACGTTGCGTGCGACTGGTATCATTGAGGTAGCATTGTATAGGCGCGTCCCACTGCATATAACAGTGAAAGCCAGCCATTAAGTATTCGCCGTTTATTCTCGTGGATGTGTGACATTATATCGGGAAAGCATTCCATTCAGAAGGATGCAAGGCGTCAAGGCTGTTATGACACTCTTATGCAGTACCCTGTTGATGGCCGTTATTCCAAAACACAAGGAACTTGTTGGAACTTGAGGAACACCATTCGAAGAGTGTGCGCTACCTGCGAGAGGAGTGGCTAGTATACAGAGTTCAGTCGATGGGTATCGAGATTATTAAGTACCGTTTGAAACTTTTTACGCAGTGTTATCTACAGAAATGGTCCTTCACGTGGTTCTGACTTCTCGCGCGAGTAATCGCGAGTTACGTAAATCAGTGCTCTATACATATATACTTGTAATCCTCTCTCTACAAAGAAAGAAATTCGAAATGTGCTCCCATTTTCCTCGCTGATACACCAATTCCGAATCTCGTCGAATAACAAAGTTCACGAGCGTTCTACTTTATATTCACCGCTACAGCCGCCTAACAAGCACCTCGCCACAAAAAGAATTCGATACCAATCACGTCGAATCCAATCGATACCAATCACGTCAAGGTTTCTCGTCAACCCCTTCGTCCGGGTACAGCAGAAGCGTATACCAAGAATCTGTCGGAGAGTAAAAGTCGGCATACCCCACTCGTCGCTGTCGTCGGCAGTATCGCGTACGTCTAAGCGAAAGAAAACTGCTTTCTATTCCATCGGTTGAACCGCGAAGCGCCGTGAAAGAAACGTGGAAACGCTCGCCAGATCCCGGAGCGGTTCGGAGCGCGAACGACGCGGATCGATCGCGTTTTCTTGCGTCGCGACGCGCTGAATATCAGCTCGCGGTGGCCTTCTGTCCGCGTACACGTGTACACGCGGGCAGAGAGGCGGCATTATACGCGGGCCCATTTATCTGCGTGGATAAAATGCAGATAGGATCTGCGTCCGCGCGAGGTCCTGCCAGTATTTGTCATGGAGATGCGACCCAACGATACCGCCTCGCCCGTCCGTGGAATTACTCGAGCCGCGCTCGGATTCTTCAGCGTACGCCGGTAATTTACCGGGCCCTTGACTCGCGTCATGCCGCCGTTCTTTCCTCCTTTTCCTTCCTACATTTCATATATTCTCACCCCTTTGCTTGGACTTTTTTCCCTCGATTATTGCATCCTCCGAAATTACTACTTTCCCGGCCGCGTTGCTTATGCATACGGCGTTACGAGCTAGACTCTACATTCGGGCTGTTTTATAAAACGAAGGTTGGAATTAAGTGGGCAGGTTGCCGGGATGATTACGTTCAAAGTTTAATCAAAACGGTGCTGTTTTGATTAAGATGGAATAATATTTCCTTTCACTGCTTGTACGCGCAATTCTGTTGGTACTTATATATTTTTTTATAGGTTCTTGTAATGTCTTTCTTTGTAGTTGCAAATGCAATACAATCTTCTGGAGATTTTTAATCGGGTGAATTCTGTTTCGAGACTTTTAGAAATCAATCTAGTTCTGATGTATTAATTGCAAGAGTTTAATTAGCAATTGGAAGACGTATCGCATATTGTAAGATTGCATCAAACGAAGATGACGAGCAGGTGTATGTATACAATAGCCGAGTTCGAGGCTTTTCTCTGGCAATCGAAGTGACAAATGGCTGGACTCAAACTCCAGATTACTATAATACTTTTAAGATTAGGACAGATATCCTTATGAAAACAGATTTGCCTATCTGATTCAACTATCTAAAGTGAGTGTGTTCTAAGAACGTTATTAACAGCTTTCCTTGCTCGTGCATACAAGTGATATGTACTCGACTCCATTGTACACAACAGTATTGAAAGCAATTATTTCTTGAGCAAGTGCAGCTGATGGATATTACGTTGCGTAGGCTGGAATAACCTACATAGCGTGCAAGGTACTCCTGCATGACTTGGCGAATAAACTTGATGAAACCTGCATAGCAGGCTGATGACATTAGAATCTTCATTTAAGCGAAGCCTACTCGCCTTAAAATCACGAAGACTTACTCGCGTGACAAGCGACATTTTTAAGCTGCGCATACTTTATGCCTTTTCTGTAAAAGGACGCTGACAAATTCTCTGGAATTTGGCAGCGGTCGGAAGCTCGACAAACGATCCAAATAAAAACGGTGCACCTTGCACCTGTGCTACTAGGCCCATTTATGGCTTTCGGTAAAACAGTCGAGCGCGATGCACGCTTATGGCGCGTAATCCCCTGAGATAGCCTGGAGAATCTTAATCGACGGAACAAACTCGGCCTGCCTAAAGCGCTTTGCATGGGAATGTACGAGGGCCAAGATGGGCATTAGACGGCTGAACAGTCTCGGCTCCAAAAAGCCCTTCCATCGGGTTTAAGGAATCGCGATGGAATATCGGTGGAAAGCGGATAAGATGTGATTCATGGGACGATCTGAGATTCGAACGACCAAGGTGCAACCTTAAGATCTTCGTAAACATTATTCCGTCACGTATTTGCTTTCGAAGTGGTGACTTAATTACGGTGTGCCTCCGAAAGACAGTTTCGCCGTTCTAAAGACGATATTTCGTGGATTAAAAACTGCGGTTTATTTTCACGTGATCTTAAACAAGAAAAAAATCTTTCTTCTGCTGAATCCCATTTTAGTACCTACGAATAAGTAGCACCGTTTCCTTTCGTTTACCGTGCGTTAATTGAAATGTAATAATTGAATGAAACGTTTTCCAAAAAGCGAACAAAGATGAAAGGTTCCACGAAAACCATTAACGCAGAAGGAAAGTAAAAAATCCTACGGCGAAGGACAAACAGTAGCGGACCGGCTCGAAAGTTGGGCCGAGTAAAGGCCGGCGTTCTCGTCGAGCGAGTAAATTAGAGAGATAGTGCGAATGAGGGGAACAGAGGGTGAATGTGTGAATGGTTCGAGCACACCGGGAGATTCCGCTTTATAACGCGTGTCTTTGCGCATCGGCAAAGATGCACACCCGGGCCATTTTCCCATGTAAATGGAAATGCAAACAGTTCGTGAAGCACGCGATACAATGCACGCTAAAATAAAATTAAAAAACCAGAAAACACCCGTGAACGATATTGTTGTTCGTTTTCCTGAAATCCACAACGGCGTCGCCGCGGTGTAATCGCCAGTATCGTATTCGTCGATCGAGCCAAGACCACGCACGAACACCAGCAAGAATAGTGAAGGCACAAAAAGGGAAATAACTCATCCCCTGTCTCGCTTGCCTCTTCTTTTTTTTCTCATCAAATAAAAGTCCCAGGAGAATTTAAGGGTGCGCGGCGGCAGAGCGTTTCACGATCGGCGCGAGATGGCGATCGAATAAAGGGAAGAAGAAACAGAAAAGGGGAGCCGAGACGGGGTGAGAGAAGGCTGGATAAAAAAGGAACGAGGGGATCCGGTCGAAAAACGACTGTGGCGGCTCCCGCTGAGACAAAGGGCGAGAACCTGTACTCAAAACAAACATCACTCCGCCATTCATTCGGCCAGCGGACTCGAACATTCATCCCCCACGATTCGTGCGTCGCGTCGGCAGGATGAGGGGGTGGAGGCAAAAGAACCGAGGGGACCACCGTACGACAATACGGTGAGATCGAGCCGCCTCTCCGGTCGCGTTCGCTTTAGGGCGCATTCACACGCGGCCGTGAAAAGGAAGTAACACGCAAAAGGTCGTCGCGAGGGCCAACATCGGGGGAAAAAAAGAGGTAGAGCGTGCGACGCGAGACGCCAAACACCTTCACGCTGGAGGCGTTAAAACGAGAACGAGAGCCCCTTATTCGCGACGCGACGCTTTTGTCCGCTCTCGTGGCAGCCTGCGAGATCGAGATCGATCGCTGGATCCACGTCCTCCGGGAGTTGTAGCGCCACAGGTATTGTATGGGAAAGTGGGACCAGGTCGTAGGTTTCGATAGGTGCGTGGGGCATACCTGAAAGTGTTATTTAGAAAGATTTTATTCTCTTTTTATCGGGGTCTTGTAAAGTAAGTTTTTTATCTTGATAGACTGTAATACAGCGCTGTACCTTTTTCTCTGATATTATAGTTACAGTTCTCGGGTATGGAATGCAGTAGAATCGTCGCTTGTGACACTCGTACACGATAACTAAACTCTTGTCTTAACACTGCTATTCATATAAACCACTAAATATTTCGTTCGAAAGAAACTGAAACTCCTGCCCGACAGTGTCTCTGCGTAGTTACTATTCACAACCCTCCAACTAATCACCGCCGGCATCTCGAACAATCCATCCGTAAAACTTTTCCTCTCCGTCGCATTGGTTTGCCTGGTACGCAAATCACCAGGTCAGGCTAACAACCATGTCCAGCATCTTTACCATCATCCATCACTCCTTTCGTTCAAAGAGATCGAACGAGACTGAACCGTGGGTCGGGGACCGGTAGCCGGATGATTAATATCGTAATCGGTAAATTAGTAACATTTAACTCCGAAAGAATTCTATCGAAGCTGCACGGGGATCGACGTGTCGACAGTGCGACAGGGAGGTTTTACCATGGAGACGGTAGCGAATGAGGGGCAGTCCTTGTTGCTGGTCCCGAGAAACGTTCGTCCGGCCTAGATATCATCAGGGTTCCCGGTGGGTCCGGGTTCGGGAATCATTAGGGCCCGAAGACGACGCATTCCGCAGTGGCCATCGGAAGAGAGGAACAGGGAAAGGGAGAGGCACAGTCGTCTTGGATGATCCGGTGGCCCACGACGTGGCTTGTCCGCCGCGTCGGGCCACGGCATTTATTAAGTCCCTTATCAGATTTCGATTTGGACGACGTGCAGCAACGACGGATACCGTAATTATTTTTATTAGTACCGCGTTAACCGTCCTCCTGGTCTGCGGCGCGAACTCGGTGGTACAAAGAGGCATCGATGAGTTTTTGGCGTGCCAGGAGTTTTTCTCCTTTTGCCACGATCACGGTGTCTTTACCTTCGTCGCTCGGCTCTTCTCGTAACAATATATTGTTACGGTATCGGTGAATTGTGAAAACTAAATTTCACTTGATACCGTATGAAATCATCATAGTTTTGATGGGAACTTTGCGCAATTTTAATCGATTTCAGTCTTGAAATTTCGAAGGAAAAATAAGTTCATAAAAGGGGACTTCTTTCGCGTTGGATATAGAAATAGCTGCGGGCATTTGTATTTATTTTGTGCCGCGAGTGTATGCTTATAATTTTGATATATAGAGCCGGCCGAGACTGTCTCGCAATTTAGACGTTGAAGACGCAACGATGATAGCTGATGGATGTACCACGGTAACGAGAATTGCCGATCCATTGCGTGGACGTACCACGGATACGAAAGTCGGATTATAAATTGTAACGATAGACGAACAAATAGGACGGAGTTATGTTGATCAGGTGGAAAGTGCTTTTTGCCACTTGGACGACCGGCGTACCATCAATCATCAATCACACCTGCATCCATCTTTGTTACGGTATAATTTCATTGACCTGTTAACGTTCCATCGTCCCGCGCTCTCATCGATACACACAGCCGTCTTACCGACTACGGTAATCAATCCCGCGAACCTTGCCGCGAGCATCGCATCATTCGAGTTTGATTACTGAGCTCGAACACTCGTCGTGAAGCTTCGAATGGGCTTGGGCAGCTAGGGAGAATCGTTTTGGGACATCGAACAACTTATCATTGAATTTTAGCGGAGCTTTTGGTGCTGTTATTATTATGTTTTATTGAATTCTAGTATTATTGTATTGTAAATAAGGAAAAGAGAAGACAAAAATTACTTGATATTTATTGGAAGGGAATTTCCGCGGTGAATATTTTGTTTGCACTAAAAAATGTTGTACAAACTCTCTGCGATGAATTTTACCAAACGATCGCGAAGATACAGGAGATAGAAATTTAAAGAATTTGTCGCTGTTTCTATTTGTAAATCGTTTGGTGTCCGAGAAAATACGAATATTAAATAACTATCATATACAGTTGAAGAACAACGAAGCTCGTAGCACAGGAAATTTATACGGACTTCGTTCTCACCACTTAAACGATTAAACTATAAAATCTATAAGAGCTAGAAGCGGTAACCACAGCAGCATAGATCGACTCTAAATTAACCGTATCGAATCGATGGTTAATCACAAGCGTTTAACCCTAGGAGCGACCTCCTCATTTTGCTCTGCAGCATTTTTCTGTCGACGGGCGACGTGGCTGTTAAATGCCGAGTCTCGTTCGCCTAATTAACGGATTGTTAATCATCCTGACAGATGAATTCCGCTTCCGGAGCTGTCAGCGCGCGAACGTCGATCAGGGATTCCTGCTCAGCATTGTATTTTAATTAGCCGCCACTATGGAATTATTCTAATAACGATGCCGCCTATGCAACCCCCGTGTACCAGACGTTAATTATCCGATTCAATGGAATTCCAGGAGTGCTTGCATAGAATTGAAACAGTGCTGCTTCCTTGAAACCATTAGTCCGGCGACCGTGTAATCTTTATTATCCTCCTTAGTTACTTATTTTGTCATTGTTCATTCGCCGCGATCGCAATTTAACAACGCGTATCCCAAAGACCCGGCCACATATACATCCCACTCCTTAAACGTAAGGTAAACAGCCCTAAGTGACTAACCGATTTCAAACGGACAATAGTCACGGCACGGTATCGCCGGACACGATCTTCTCTACCAAACACGGTGACACCATAAACACACGTCGCCGCGAGGATAATCGACGACCAATGCAGTCGAAATCCGAGGATTTCGAGGGCGATTTTTCGTGGTTGACACGGGATTACGATCAGCAGCCTCTCGATCTCTACTTTTCAACATGGTTGCGGTAGAACAGGGTACGCGTGGATTTATCGCGGTCCGTTCGAGGCCGAAGCGGGAAAGAGTGGTAGCTGTTGGCGCGGGGGAGGGAAAGCGGGACAGAAGGAGGCGAGGAGAGTGACTCGGGGAATTTACACCGTGGATTTGGCCGGTGCTCGATCCCACGGGACCGAGAGGAGGCAGCGTGTATCCTCTTCATCTCGTCGAGGAAGAGAGGACGCTCCTCGACCGGTTCAAACGAGCGTTCCGACCGCGACGGACATGTTCGAGCAAATTGTACAAGACAAGCCTGCATGCTTCGGCAATGAGCCTCTCTCTCTCTTTCTCTCTCTTCGTGTACGTACCTTTTCGTGCATGTACGGTTCGTATGTGCACGTACGAATACGTTTGCGTCAGTTGTGCCCCAGCCACGTACACTCGTGCGAGGTTGAATCGTTGACCAGGCTTTTTCGAGTTCGTGCTTTCGGTTATGACGACAATTATGGAACGAGTTTTGAGTCACATAGAGGATTTTTGCAGCCGAGATTGTTGCAGGTACCGTTTGAATGGCGTTGATTAGGATGCGCGTGGAAAGGGGTAAATAGGATCGTCCTTGTTAGTACACTTGCAGATTCCGCGAGTTGAGAATGTTGTACGCAGTGGTACCGTTTGACGCAGTAATTGTTAGAAACGTAAACAAAATTAATTATCAAGGTTTCGTATACTTACAAAATTGCGTTAATTAATTGGTGGGGCAATGTTTATTTGACACGAGATGAACAAACGTAAATAAACTCGTTTCAGCTCGCGCAAAATGTAAATACGTCGATGCAACATTGCTCTAAATATAGAACTATTAGAACCATTAAAAGACGAGTTCTGTGAAAAATGATTAAGTCAAAAATATTGGCGAACCGACTCATCCTTCTCGATCGACTGGTAAAAAATCCCCGATCGCCTAGCCTCGTTGCACCGTGCGATGAATTATAGATACATAAAAAGGAGGCAACGCTCAAGGATAGCTAAAGGTAGCAGCGGTGTTATAGAATCGTACATTTTAATTCCCCAAGCGGGAACCCATAAACCGAGGAGTCGCGTATCTCCAACAGCATCGCCGAATGTTCGTATCAATTTGGCCAACGATTGTTTACGAGTGTAAAACACTTGTCAACCAGAAACGCGATCGTCCGTGTCGTTCGGAGTGCCTGTACGTTCGAATCTCTCGTGTAGCACGGAATCGTGTGTGCAAGAAAGATTCCTCGCCGATCCACACGCGAGAGGCGTGTGTGCGCCGGCCATTAACGACTCGTCGCGCATAATTTATAGGCCATTAATTAAAGGCTGGATAAAAGTGAGCACTATAAAATTATAGAACAGTCGGCGAGCATCTGTGCCGTGCGAGTCGGCCCCTCTACCCCTTCCTCACCTTCGTGGTCGGCGGGCGTCGCTCGCGCCGAGTATAATCCTCGTCGCTTTTAATACCTGGCCGTGCCCCCACGCGTGTTTTACATTAACGCCGTAATCGCGCCGCTGGTACGATCGCGATAAACCCGAACAGCCCCGGCGTCTCCTGTTTCTGATCACCTCCGGCCGCGTAACCAAGGTTAGCGATCGCGAAAGAAATTGGGAACGAGGGTGTTAAGGACGAGGCGGATAAAGAATGTAAATACCTGCTGTTTTTGTATACATATGTGTATACGCGGCGAATACTCAAAGCTTTTCTAGGCATGTTTTTCTCTCGCCTGTGCATTTGTTGAAGTAACCTGTGGCAGAATGAAGCGGTAAAAATTGGTGGGGATTAAACTGACTCGAAAAATAATCGAAGCAGGCATGCACAGTTTATGTATCACGAGCACAACAGGGTGAAGGATCCTACACGTTCAAAGATAGCCACCGAACACAATATAGTAACCCTCCTAATACTGTGTCCACATGATACAGACGAACTACTCCAACCTTCCTTTCCAAAGCACGTAACCCTTTAAACCAGAACGACACTGTCAGGATTTCATCAGCGCGTTCCGATTCTCACTGCGGTGCCAAGAGGACCGTTCCTCGGAATGTCGCAAGACTGGCAGAGTCGCTGAGGGCTCGGTCGTCCCGTGATTTATAAACGAATCGAGGGGTGGGACGAATGCAAATTTCCAAGCACGTGAACTCGCTGTTCCGCCCAGCGAACGTCGCAAGAACAACTCGTCCGTCCCCATTGTCTTGCGTCTATTTATCTTCGGCGTGCACGCGTCTACCCCGTGGTCCACAGGAATGCAACATTCTTGCACCTCGCCGCTTAACCTCGCGATCGCAGAAGAGACAGGTGCGGCTACGCGCGACTCTGATTGCTCGCGGCTCGTTAATCATCAGCATCCGCGGAGATTAAGCGTAGGGTAGCTTCTGCCACCCTATTAAAGGCCTGCACGGTAGGAGCCGCCTTCGTTTTGTTACGCCGCGCACCTTTCACGAGGTTAATCGACGCGGCGTCTAATTAAATAAAACGGGCGGGAAAATTAAATCGCTGCGGGCTGAACCGCGTCTTTGATGTCGGCATCGAGGATAATTTTTCTACCTGACTTTCGAATAAATACCCGGTTAATTGCATCGTGCGAGCGAGCGTCATTGACGCGGCCGGTTAACGGTGGCGGCCAATTAAACGGAACCGCCGCGCCGGGAAAATTATATTGTTCATTGTAAACTGGTCCCCTTTATTGTCGAAAAGGGGTATAATTTTTCCAGCTAGTACGCCAGTAAATGCCGGGCCAATTACACCAAACGGACGGTCACTTTGCGCGTGGGTTAATGGACGCGGTTGCTAGTTAAATGAAACCAACGGGGATGATTAGACGGTGAAACGAGCGCTGATATTTTTAATGATATACCGGATGGCAGGATTTCGAGTAAACAGCCGACTAATTGCACCGCGTGGCCAGAAGCGCGCTTCGAGACTCGTTAAGATTCGCCTGATCGAGATTCGTGTGCGCCTCGATGCTTATCGCCGCACGTTCGGTCGTGTAATCCGGCGTGACGTAAAATTGGGACAATTAATAGATACGTCTAGCGATAAAGCTGCCGCGGTGGGCACCCTGAGCTCGCGTGAAAGGGAGAGGCTCAAAATTAATCGGGGTCCCGATCTCTCGTATTAAATACATTATACCCTTCACGGGCGTGTCGCCCTTATCAAAATCACCAGCTCGAATCTCACGGTGGACGTTACCAGGACTTTCGCTCGTAATGGAGACCCGAAGCGGCGTCGCGGCCGTGTTTCCGAAGGAATCCGTGAAACGGCCTTCCTTCTCTATGTGCCCTCTCCTCGCTGCGCTACACGGACAGGAAAGGGAGAGAAGAAAAAGGAAGAAGAACGATTTCGTCGTCGGCGAGAGATCGGCGATCTCGTAGATGTTGCACGGCGTCGCTGATGTCGCGTACAAAAGGAGGAGCAACGAGCGAAGGAGACGAAGAAGAAGAGAGGGCTGGAAAACAAGAAGGAAAGAGGGAACGGAAAAGGAGAAGAAACGGGGGACGAAGGCGAGGACGATCGAGAAGAAAGGAGAGGCAGAAGGATTGTTTCCTGGTGGCTCGAACCACCATCACCACCTCCCTTCCCCTCTCTTCACCCTTTTTGTTTTCACGACGGCAAAGCCGGTTTGCATATGTGGCGAACAGAGAGGGCAAGTGGGAACGGGAGAACGGGACGAGAGAGAGTTAGTACCCAGGGCTGCTTTGAAAAACCTAGAGGACCTAAAAGAACCGACGAAAGAAACCACCGTGAGGGCTGAAGTATTTCTACTCAACACTCGCAGATTCTTTTCTATTCGATAACGTATGCCGATTGGCCTCGTTTCATTAGTTTCTGTCGATAGATAAACACGTACAACGATATGCGCAGCTCTGTCACTGAACGCGCAATATTAATAGCATTTCTGCGGAAAATTAATGGCCGTGTCATTTCAGACGTCGGTATGATTTCGTTACGCAAATAGTAAGTAGTGAAATATTACATACTATGACGAAAAGTCGTTACTAATAGAAGTGAGCGTGCAAACTATTAATTATTATCAATCAAATATCCAACAATCCTGTTTAGCAAATATAAAAAAGAATATGTCATTTTAACTCTAAGTCAATTGTAAAAAAATCGTTTAGAAGAAAGTTGCTGTAACGTCTCCTGATACCTAAAGAGTTCAAACTTGCTCAAATACCCTACACGGTGTTCGAGAAACACTTTCTGCTTCTTGTCATTCGGAGCAGCATAGGTGGATCTGTTCCGTCTTCTCCATCCACGCCCTGTTTGTTCGCAGCTACGCAGTCAGGAGGGTTTCCCGGGCCACCAATCTCTAGGTATGCTCTTACACGTTTGTGTATGTGAAAGCCGAGCAAGATCTGTAACCCTAGATACGAATCTGCGAAGATATCGCAACGAGTACTGCTCGAGACCTGGCAGTCAGTCGGGATAACGAGTACCGTCAACCGAGCTTCCCTCTTCTTCTGTTTCCTCCTGTTCACCTGGGCTGCTTCATCGCCCTCGTTGGCTGTTACCTCTTGGCTGGTCGTTTTACCGAGCATCGAGGTGTCTCGAGGGAAGAGGAACGTCCGCGGCGTGACACCGCTTCTTCCTGCTTTTCTAGCTCTTCGTTAAATCCTGCTATCACACCTTCTGCCGGATCCTCTATTACCGATACGATCGACGGAGGACTCGTATTAACTACCGGTGTTTCCTAGTAATCCCTGCGGGACGAGCAGGTACGCTCTAACTCGTCGTCACTTGTACGCGTTGAACGGCTCGCTCGAAATCTCACTGGCGATCAGTCGAGTTTCCGTGAACGTCGCGGGACTTCGGTTTAAAGATCCTCTGAGCGCAAGAAACTTATTTTTGTTTTCACACGTAGAGGAACGGAGAGTTTAAATTAAAAAGAGAAGTAGTTGTTTGCTTGATGTAGCAAAGAGTAGAAGTTGCAATATTTTAATTTCCGTTATTGGAGAATCTATTTTCTTAAACGAAGGATACCATGAGAATTAACGGAGCGAGCAGAATCGAGAAGTGGGATCGATGGATAAAAAGAAGTCGCTCGTAATCTTGAGATAGCAAGAGGTCCGGGCGAAAAGAGACGAAGCAAGGGAGGGCCACGCACGCGTCGAGAGCGAGTGTGGTCAGTAGCAGAGCCGCGGAAAGGGCAGAAAGAAAAGAAGAATGGGAGGGAAGAATGCGAATGGTTCACGGCAATAAAACACGCTGGCGTGCGAGCGTGCGCGCACACGGGCCCCGAAATCGCAGGAACGGATATGTACGCGTGAATGCTACTGTCTGTTAAAAAAAAGTATAGGGAGCAGGAAGAAAGAAATGGAGGGGCAAGTAGCTGGCGATCGCATTGGCCAGTAAAATGAAGAATGCGGCCGAAAGTAAAGAAATATGCAGAACACCAGCATGTGGATAAAAATATTTCTCTGACAGGTAGTTACTCGCAGAATGAAACAATCTCCTGTATTGAATAGCAGTTAGAATTTTTGCTGGGCTCGCAACGATGTAGAAGTATCTACACCGCAACGATAAGAACGAGGTGACTGTTACGAGCAAACAGTTCGGGCACAACGTTCAGAGGTAGAAATATGGGAATTTTTCTTAAACAACTCCGCAAGGGTAAAGAAGAAATGGATAATTTACGTGTCGAGGAAGAAACTGCTCGCTGGTCTGCGCGATGGAGAAAAAACGGTGACTAGATTTACGCGCGTACTTAGGCGCGACAAAACGGGGCAGACGGCGTTCTTGTAGCACGGCGTGTCTCCATAAAATTTGGCGCTGGAATTCCATTCTTCGGAGGGAAATTAAAGTCAACCGATGGAACGTAGATATTAATGAGACGTTCGATCGGCGCCGTTTTTTTTCCAACCGATCTTATCGTTCGTTTATTTGCATAATTATTTGTCCACCTCCGGTCACCTGTACCATTTTTTCGGACAGCCGTCATTTGGAATCCCGAGGCGATTAGGATCTCGGTTGCGCGTGTTTGCTCGACAGAGCTGTACAGATTTGCTGGCCGAACGAAATTTACTGTGTTTACAACGAACATCGTGGGACGTTTTCTTGGAATACCATCATTTCTTTTCGTGAGAATCGAGATGAACTCGTCAAGTGTGGTAATAAGTGTTAATCGTAGGAACGCGTGGTATCTTGTACTTGGGGTTTATTGACTCGACTAGAATCTAAATGTATTTTATATAGTACAACGAGGGGCGCCAGTGTGCGTTGCGATATCTCATGCTCGAATCGTCAAGTTTCGAATGATTTTACTTCACTTGAACGTGTAGCGTAGATTGTTCATTTTAATTACGGAATCTGATCAACCTGCGAGAATTGATTAAGAACGTACAAAGTCAACTACCACATCGGTAACGAATGTCGCTACGATTAGCATCTATCTTCTCCATCTTCGCTGTCGACCAATGTCCCATTAAATGAAGTTACTATATTATTAGCTACAATCAGATATCTCAGGAATGTCGAGGGGCCGAATAAATTTGGAAAAAATCGGTATTCAACTATATACACGCGTTCGATTCCATTCACTCTTCGTCCAGTGGATCGTTGAAAGAAACGCGAGTCGAATCGCTTTCATCGAAGTCGAAAGACAAGGGCTGCAGAAAACGCACGGTCACGCGAATCGAACGAGGCAAAAGGAAATGTGGGAACGTCGAGCGGGGAGGAATCGTCGAGTCAGTGGCGTCTCGCTCGATTTTCGTCTCGACGGAAGCGCAAAAAGGAAGATTGACATCGGCAACAGACATCCGATCGCGGTTCGATCCGTGGCGGAAGAAGCGACGCGGGCATCCCGGCCTGGAGTAGTTCCGCCGCGCGGTGAAACGCGGAGTCGCGCGACGACAAGAACCGCGGCGAAACCGAGAGCAGAGAGGAGAGAAACCGATGCAGGATTCCTCGCAATCAACATTACTGACTGCGGATGGATGCACCGAGAGGAATCCTTCTCTGCCTTTCACCCTGCTGTCGTTCGTTCTCCCCTCTGCCGTCGATCTCTGCAACAATTGATTGGACACAATGGGGAACACCGATATACCGATGACGCGTCCCTATTCAAAGCGTATCCCGGATTTTGTAATTCTAATACGACCACGGCTGAGCGCCGGCTTAGATAATCGTCACGCATACACGTGGGAACAATGAGCAATATTCAGCGGATAATGGATTCGAAGGAATATCGCCGAAGACGTTTCTATACGCATCGCCCTTTCAGATCCATCGATGGACTTTCGATAGTATTAATGCGAGAGGTTTGCGAGTCGCACGTTGATCGGCTTGGGGTACACTGTAATGGCAACAATAGTCTTCCTGTACGAAGCGTCTTTGTTGTTAATGGGTCGGTGCACCGGATTTCCACCGGTTGATTCGCAATGATCGCCGAAATTTCACCTCGCAGTGAATCAGTTCTTTAAAAAATTCGTGGAATGCACGGTACGATCGAGAATGGGGATTATTGTAAGAATTATTACGAACAGAGAGGACGAAGAAATATCGAAACAAGGCCGCCGTTGGTCGAATAAACAATTAGGTGGACAGGGTGGCGGAACACCGTGGTACTCGTTTCTTTTGGTCCCCATAAGGCACGCTTGCGATGCAGCCAGTCGATGACTAAGGAGTCCGACATCGTGCTATAGACCGTTCAACGGACGGGTAGAATCCGATCCGCTCCATTCCGCGCCGCGGCGAGAAAGAAGCCGCGCTGATCAACTTGTCGTTGCTCCAATTATCCTTCGTCGAAACGGTCGTACGCCGGTTGATTGATTTACGCAAGCTTCTTCCAGCTCCTCCGCTATGTGCTCCTATTGGTACAGAGAACTAATCATCCTGTATAATTAGCATCCTGCTGGTGAACCGTTTTTCTGAATGTACATCGCTCCCGTATCTCGCGCTTTTGAGATTTTATCGGGGCAGTTAAATGTGTTGCGAAACTCTGAAATGAGACCGACGAGTTGCTGCGTTCAGTGGTCATAAATATCGTTAAAAGGAAGATACTTGACCGAGGTGGAAGTTGCTCGCAAATTGAAATAAGCAAGATTTATATCGCAGGACGCTGTCTCGCGTTGGTCTTCACAATGGGTATATTATTGGAATATCAGAATTATTGTAGTTATATTATTTTAATGATATACATATATTTCACCGATATATTGTAGCTTGACAAGGAGAAGTGGGCGGCTGTAGTGGGCGAACATTTTATAGCGATGTATATCAAAAGAGACATAAAATGCTTGCAATCTGAACGGCACTACTTAAATCGAGACTCTCAACTGAGTTATACGTATTTGACTCGAAGGAGGTATCTAGACAAAAGCTACTTCGATAGGAGCTGTATTAGAAAACTTTTCACTGCGAGAAAACTCATCCTTCAAATTACTTCCAATAGGCAAATTAATGTCAATAGGCTTTCCACGTAAATGAAATAATTTCAAGCGTCCACTCACCAGTTAATTACGAATAAAATCCAAGCTACACAATATTTAACCCCTTTCAAAATGAATTCCTACTCGGATTCAATATCGCCATCGGGCAAGCTACAAATCAAATCTCAAGCACCTAGTATAACAGTGAGCGCATCGACGTCGCCCGAAGGCGAGATTTCACCGGTTGCTTCACGGTGTACGATGCCAGTTTCACGTGAAATCAATTCGCGTTAATGCAGGTAAGAAGCACGGCGACGCGGCGGCGCAAAAACAATGGCCGGTGTGGCAACTCTCGGTCGGTCCCATTGTCCGCTGCAGCGTGGTGGTTCGCTCTCGCCGTTACTTCTTCGATTTCGTGGATGCTGGATAAGTCACGAGAACGGGTTAACCAGTCCCGAGCGGAATCGTTTCGCCCGGATGCCGGGCAAATTTACGAGCTTGGCTCGTCACTTTCGCTGAATCGTCGGAAATTAGTGGCCGCAGATGGTATCTCGCGTCGGGAACACGCGACGCCGCGAAAACCACCTGCGAGTCGATCGTCACGAAAAACTGTCCACTCGACGTTCGAAAACGTGTTCATCGTTCTACGAGGCCTGTTCGTTTCAACGACGACAGTCTAAAGCGACAACCGGCCAAGATTTTAACGCCGATAAATGGATCGCGGTACACGTATGCAAACAGAACATCGTACGTTACCAGTGGTGGCTGACATAGAGCCGTTCTAAACGGAGTCGATTACGCGGGGAAGACGCGAATAGAGTGCCGGAGGTATCGAACTATGTATAGGTGATCAGCTGTATGCGCGTTCCGCATCCATTCAACTGTGTCACTCGTCCCACGCTCTTCTAATCGGGACGCATTGTGCGATACGTAGCTGCTCTTAACGCGAAACGCCCACATTCCCCGGTATATAACTTCCCCTCGATGCATTGTGCACAGATAGTCACATGAGATGGGCATACTTGCGGGTAATTTGATGCAATTTGACGGATAATTGAGTGCACAATTGCGGGGGGGTACGTAATTGTTGTTCCTTGATGGACATCGCGAGTGTTCACAGGGATGCTGATTTCTTAAGCGAAGATTAATACTGTAATGTGTATAAGTATTCTCGCTGTAATACAATCCGATTTCTCATTTCTCGAGAGACGAAGAATATCGAGAAATCGGGAACCCTATTATCTTGTACGATAAATGTTTTGTTAATTCTTTATTCTCGAGGTGCAATGTTATTGAGCAATAATTGTAGAATCTATAAATACTTTTATCAAAGCCCTTGCAGAGTGATTGGACGTAAATAGTCCATTTCACCTGGTAATCTCCATCGAATTGACTACGAAAGACCGTCGATGGCAATGGTCGCAGGCGCGCGAGGACAGTGATTATCCGGAGCATTATACAAGAAAAATCGAGAAACAGGTTAACGCGCGAAACGGGACGTGCTGCGGACGGTAGCATCGCGGATGATTCAAGGCTTTCAACTTCGTCATCGCGTTTCTGTGGTCTAGGCGTGACAACGTCCACGCCTTCTGCAACGAGCGCTATCGCGAATTAACACATTCCCCGAACACGTCAGCAAGAAAGGGACGCGCGTAATTAAGCAGGCGGTGGAATCCGTCACATAGCGCTGGGCGCGACGAACGAAGCGTGATAAAAACGAGCAGCAGGAAGAACCGCAGGGAAACTCGCTTCGTCTCCGCTCTTATTCATCTCGTTCCCCTCGATGGATGTACACGTATAGCTGATCGTTTTCACCGCGTCATTGTCTCGATATCTCGCGAGCGTGACAGTCTCGCACACCGTCCACTGTAATCTGAACGTCAGCATTCCGACAGGTGAATCGTCGTATCGCGCCGCGTGAGCGTGACGAAGCGTCGATCGAATTAACGCTGCGAATCGATTAAAATTTCCGCGACATCGGGCGTCAGCCGTTGGAACAAGGAATCGTAGCAGCGATTCTCCCTTCGGTTACCCTCTGTCCACTCCGCGAGAACCGTTGCCACGTTCCCCGTGAACAATGACACAGACCTGGGTGCTCGTGGCCGCGCCGGTTGGCAGCTTCCGAGAACCGAATGAATCGATTCGGTCGTTCGACGACGCAACGGGAAAAAGAAGGGGTAAAAAGTGGAGCGGCTGAGAAAAGAAGGGAAACCGGAGCAAAGGGAGAAGGGCGGCGCGACTGGGCTTATTATGCGCGGCAGGCAACACGTGTACCACTAGTACAAGGTGATGGAGACTCCTTGGATCGCGGCTAAAGACGCGCGAAGGCTTGTTGCAGTGGCGAGGAGGCGCAGGGAGCTACGGGCAAGTCTGTAATCAGTAGCATCCCCGCCGACACGGTGGACCTTCTCTCTGACTGGCTCGGAAGGTGAGCGCCGAATCGTGTGCTGTTTGGCGTGGCCGCGAAGCGACGCGACAGTCGGAATCGAAGCAGAGGGCCAATTACTCGACGTCTTCACTCCCGGGGCGCCTGGCGTCCCACTGAGAATGCGGCATCCGCCACCGATCTTGCTCTCCGCGCCACCCACCACCTTCTGTGCCCCTTTTTCAGCTTTCGCGGCGATGGATATCATCGCCGACCTTTGGATCGGTGAAATAAATTTCTTGGCTGGAGTAAGTGGACGATCCTCTCGCCTTGGTCTTTGTTCTGGTTTTAATGAATTTCTTTGCGCCGATGGACGTCCATCTGGGACGCAGATTACAGTGTCGTATTTGGGTAGCCAGTAACAATAGATTATTACAAGTGTCTTCGTTTGCTTGACCAGCCCGGGGTAAGGTGTTCGAACGTTTTGTCGTGGCTTTTTATGTCGTTTCAACGTTTTGTACGGCTTAATTAGGTCAGCCTGCGGAGATAGTTGTCAGGGGTTGGGACGTTGGTCGCCTAACGAGTCTGATTTATGGCGTTCTAAAAGGACCGTTTTGTTCTCCACGATCGTGGAAACATCGTCGGCGTAATAATGGCAGGGGCAATAAAAGTGGGCACGACGGGGCAATAACTTGGCACCCTGTTGTAAGAAAAAAGGGCTGGGAAATCGTGGTTGTTTAAGAGACGAGCCGAGAGCGACAGGCGAGGGACCTGTAAAAAGGAAAATGTCTTAGGAAAAGCGACATGCTACTTGTGACCACTTTATTGTGATTGTATCTGGTCTAAACTTCAACGAGCGATCGTTAACCCTTTAGCTACGGCGTCCATAAAATTAGAAACAGTGTCACTGTTGCGCTGCGCAGGTGATAATGCGTAACGCTTAATTATCCCTCCAAGAGATTCGTGTTCGGTTCGACCGAGGAATAGATAAATTTCTTTCGCAGTGAGAAGATTAAGAATATAGATTACGTTCTCTGTACCAGTGTCATTCAAATAAGCTCACCATTTCGACCGAAAACTGCAAAGAAAAAATAAACGAACGAAACAAATGGCAATCACGGAGCCACAATAAGAGATCTATTTAATTGCTGATAATAACCCGGTGCTTTACGATCGTTTTAATGGCGACATGCACCAAATTGGCCATTTAATTGCTGCGCCGCGGCGTCCACCATACCATCGCTCACGACGGAAAGCAGCCTCGAGCGACCAATTCATTTTGGACACGAACGAACGCCCGTTATAATTCCCATGGAAAATTGCTCCAGCCTTCGTTGACATCGAATCGATCTAAATTTAATCGAACTCGAGGACTCTGAGAGAGAATTGAACGCGAAGAAGAATGCAAGGAAATATTAATTCGCATTCTGTCCCCAAATTCTGCTTCTCGAAAACGCAATGCCGACGCGGAGGAGGCGACTCGCCATATCCGCGTAGCCGAAAGCAGGAAAAACCGCGATGCGACCGTGTGGCATGTGGACCCTGCGTACTTTCGTCTGCCTTAGCTCGGTCGCGACAGTTGGTCGCAGGAGGGCCGTGCAAAAAGTTCGATTTAATAAAATCAATATTAATTGCCGCACGGCTCCGTCCGCGGCGACGGCGGCGCGCTGCTACCCGCTCGTTGAATATTCAAGCGCGCGCTGATCGCCTAAAAAGCTGTTTATGGGCCCGGTGTTGCGTAGCGCCCGGTTTTTGCTGAACGACTCGCCGTGCAACCGTAGGTTCCATCGTTCCCGAGATGATCGGTGGTCCTGAAGGGCCACCGCGGTTAATCGCAAAGATATTGCCTGCCCTCGTCGACGATCGTCCAACGTGGAGAACGTCTCCGTTTCGGTGCGTGGAACGAAGACGGAACAGGTTGAGGTGCACGAGCACGAACACGAACACGACCACGGCCACGACGACGGTCGACTTTGGATTAATTAATAACATCGATGCCATTTTCATCGGCCACGCAGGGGACACCGCACGGTAGCTATACACAAAAGCGAGGAGGGATGGGTTCGGGACTTAAAGAAGGCGAAGATGGGACAGTAGAGTCGTTCGTGCTTTCTGGCTTTTTGCTCCCGCGGGACAAGGCTGTGGGATTAATTAACGAGGCTGTAAGTCGCGTACAGGATAATACACGTAAGGGAAAGATGTTTCGTTCTGCGTATCGGGGGGAGAATAGGCTATTGTTGCCGGTCTTGGAGAAGCTAGTCGGTTCCGCGGCTCGTCCTGTTATGGGAAGATCGACGGTTTAAATTCGATCTGTCCAGCGATGTGAATAAATGCCGGACAACTTTTCCGTCTGAACTCGAGCTTCTACGGCGGAGTCGGAAACAATTGCACGGCTCGGTAAAGTTACGAGAAAACGACAACCCGAGACCCGAGAGCGACGTGTTTCAAGGGTTTATCATAGCGTGCACTTTATAGAAAGAAGGTGGAAAATCCCTAAACAGTGTTTGAAGCTGTGATTGAGCTATCTCAGAGAGCCCGTGGCAAAATGAAAACAGAGATCGCGTAAACCTCGAAAACAGAATATCACAGGCATCGTGTACTCTTCTTAATACAAAAATAGCAAGCAATATGTATGCAACACCACCCAGTAATCTTTTTACCCCGCAAAAAATGCAATGAATAAGCGAGTCCGATAATATCGCGACGACCTTGGCTCATTCACAATCGCCGTGATTCAGCAGCAACGTCAGAATCGAGCTTCTTCTCTCGAGAATCTATCGTCCATTCTTCCAGCTCTTGTTTCTTTGGCTACCCTTTTTTCGTCGCTATAGTGCCGTGTTACACGGCTCCGTATTATTCGTCGCTCGTATCCTCCTGTCCGTTTCACGTTCCACGCGACTGCGTTCCCGCTATTGAATTCAAGGGATATTCGATCGCTTAAGCAGGCTGCTGCCATTGCTTCGCGGAGAACAACGAGACTACCGTGGAAACTTTCACCTGCCTGACGACGATTTTCGCGAACCGATCGAGTGAAACGCTCGATCGTATCGGCTGCTTTAGTTATGACGCAGCCACGCCGTCGACAATCGTGTAATGCAACGCCTCGGGGCGGACTTTCGATTTCGAATTCAAGGGTTGGCAAGAGGCTACATTATCCGAACGATCGTAGCTTTCAAAATAGACTGTGGCTGATCCTGTGAGAAAGTCATTTGAGTTAAATGTTAATTGTGTAAGATTGGGATTGCAAGCGATTGGATCAGAACAGGGTCAAATGAGGAAAACCGACAAACAGCTAATTATATTTATTGTTAACTTAAAGAATATGCTTTTACACGTCTGTAAATCACTTATACGTCAAAGTCTTTCTCTCAAATCCACTTCCGCTCTCTCCCGATCTTACTTCCTTTCACTTCCCGATCCTTCTATCTTTCTGCCTCGCGCACGCAACGTCCACTCAATATATTCGTTCATCCCTATCTTTCCTTTCATTCTATCTTTCACTCGCTCTCACTCATTAGGGCACACACCGACACACACACCCTTGCCACGTGTCACCATTTGACCTCGGACCACCATGCACTCAAGTCTTCACGTGCATTCCCCGAAATCGCTCACTCTCCCCTAGATATAAACATCTTCTCGAACCACACTCGACATTTCAACTAACAGTCGTCATTCACACATCGCGTCACATTCGATACTTCTTATCGCACGATCCATGCAAGCCTCTCACACACGTCTTCCTTGAATTCTCAGATCCCACACTCGGCCATCCTGCAAATACATTCGACCCCGAATGTCGCAATCATCCATAAAACCATTCTTAAATTAATTACAATGTCTGACGTAGGACTTCGCTGTGTCCTCTTGTTTACAAAGAAACCATTTATCGCATAACGCTGCGCATCCTTACATTTTCTATTAAAAATACGTCTATTTTCTCGTCGAACAATACTTTGAAACCACTCATTTGCACATGCAAACTGGTTATACATTTTCCTCACTAAAAATAACAACTTCAAGAAAACTTCGCACTTTCTAACCGCATACAAAAAAAACTCAGCCTTACCGCACTTGTCATTACAATAATTCGCACGCCTACGCATAATCTTCCCGTATTCCCCTTTTTCGCGCTCTAACCTGGCATCGCATTTTGCAAAGAACTCTGTTTTCTCAATCATTCTAATCTTGTTCCCCACATTCTTATACTCCGACGTATCTACACACAGTTCGGTTCCCGATTCCAATAAATCACCATCTCCACGACCTACCTCAACAGTCTCAACAATATTCACCTCCTCAATTCTTACCTCTCCTACTTCGATACCTCGCTCAGACGATTGCCTTGCAATTACTAAAATCCCGTCATCTACATTCTTAGTCACAATATCGCTACACACGCAGCTTTCTTCTATCGAATCAATTTCTATCAAACACGAAGAAATACATTCCTTCATACACACGTCAGGATTCAAAACGTCTAATGTTTCCTTTACCGCCACCGATTCAAACGACTCTAAAGCTTCTACTTTTACATTTTTAACCAATATTTCCCGTTCAATTGGTTGCACGACACAACTCCTAGCTATATCAACCTCTTCAATTTTTAAAACATCTTCGACATTAAAACTGTTTCCCTCGGGTACCACTTCTATTTTCCCATTACCTTCCGCAACACTTGACTTTACCCTCCTAAAAGATTCTACTGTTAAATACTGCGCCGCAGGTTCATCGTCTATCGGGGCTGATGGTTTCCCCGTGCAGTTGGACGCCATGTGTCCAGATCCTCTGCCATTGTCATATCTCGGTGCCGACGGCCTCGCCTCGGCTACCTGCTCCCTGCATGTTGACTCCCACATCTGGCTGTTCCTCGGCGGCTCCGACCGAACGCCTTGCACCGGCTGCGTTGTACCCTTCGCCTCCTGAACCGCAGCTCCCTGAACAGCAGCCTCCCGTTCCAACATTTGAAGACGAAAAATTTCACGCGTCATTTCTATCTCCCGTCGCAGCCACTCAGCTTCACGTACGGCCCATTCCGTCTCCTTGCGTATCCACTCGACGTCCTGACAACTGAAAGTGGACTCGTTCGCAGACCCCGCCGCGGGTCCTGCCACGTTCAAACCCTCACTCGCGGGACCGTCACCAACGTCGTTAACATTCTCCCCCAAGTTCGTCATTGTCATCCATTCACCCGACGGGTCCGCCGTCATCAACCGGTTAATAAGCTCGTGCTTCGAGCCACTCGTCTTTAGCCCCCGTGCTTGCAACATATCCTTTAACTGCACCACCGTAAACTCGTCAGCTGACTTCGTCATCGTACTCATTATATTGTCAACCGCTACTTAAGCGTCACAAACGTCAAAATCGTCAAAATCGTCAAAATCGTCAAAACGGCACAAACGTCACAAACGGCACAAACGTCGCAAACGGCACAAACGTCGCAAACGTCGCAAACATCACAGGCGACACAAACCTCTCAAACGCCACGACAACAATACGGCTACAATACGACACATCACGATTCTTCAAAATACTTCACGACACATAACGACACTTCCCTGTCTGACCGCCTTGCTCGAACAATCCCGGACGAGCCCCCAATTGTAAGATTGGGATTGCAAGCGATTGGATCAGAACAGGGTCAAATGAGGAAAACCGACAAACAGCTAATTATATTTATTGTTAACTTAAAGAATATGCTTTTACACGTCTGTAAATCACTTATACGTCAAAGTCTTTCTCTCAAATCCACTTCCGCTCTCTCCCGATCTTACTTCCTTTCACTTCCCGATCCTTCTATCTTTCTGCCTCGCGCACGCAACGTCCACTCAATATATTCGTTCATCCCTATCTTTCCTTTCATTCTATCTTTCACTCGCTCTCACTCATTAGGGCACACACCGACACACACACCCTTGCCACGTGTCACCATTTGACCTCGGACCACCATGCACTCAAGTCTTCACGTGCATTCCCCGAAATCGCTCACTCTCCCCTAGATATAAACATCTTCTCGAACCACACTCGACATTTCAACTAACAGTCGTCATTCACACATCGCGTCACATTCGATACTTCTTATCGCACGATCCATGCAAGCCTCTCACACACGTCTTCCTTGAATTCTCAGATCCCACAATTGGCAGCGTGCGCAGAAACGATAGAATCTTTCGCTACGCGCTGCTTACCGAAGTCGCGATTATCTGAATCTTGAATAAGCTTTGGCAGCTGCTGATCGTTGTCTCTGAAACGCTATGTAGGCGTCCTTTCCGTTGCTGAACCATGCAGGTACTTCGAGACGAGCTTACCGTGAAACGTAATTAAAAAGCATTACTTTCAAATACAGTTCGACGATCTTAATCAACCATCTACCGATGCTTCCCACTAAAATGTCCCCCGCGTGAATAACGCTCTCGATTTGTAAGAAGCACGGCGAAACTTCATAAATTCTCCGACGGGGCTTCGCGTGCACTGCAATCGCTCTTGGCCGTTTAAAAGTCGCAGGAAGAGGACGTAAAAAAGAGTTAGCTTTTGATCAGTCTCGTTACCGTCGTTGATTTCGAAGGAACGGGTCCCGGAGGAGAGGCCGACGTAACTCACAATTACCATCGTCGTCATCCCCCCGCGTGGCTCGAGAACGCCCTGTTATTTATGGCGGGGTGTTGCAGCCGCTTTGAAAGGGGTGCAACGACAGGGCCGACAGTCCGAATGCGGACGCCCCGCAGCGTCTTCTCCGCGCGCTGATTAAACACGCTCTTCGACGGTGACGTGTTAATCGCGAGGATTCATCACGTCCTCCTCGCCGTCCTCTGCCCTTTTCCCTCCCAGGTCCTGTCCGCTGAAATCGTGAATCTTTCGCCTCGTGGCCTCGAGGAATCTCGTGTTTTGATCCGCAAACGCGTGTCCCGTGTACGGGCTGCGTTTTCTTGGAAATCGAACGGTGAATCGAGATAACTCGAGGACGAGTGCTTCGAGGGAAAGCGAGGTTTGAGTCCACTTTATCTTTTCGTAGCGGTATCTACCTGTTGGAACAACGTTCGTGGGACTGTAGGAAAGAAATTCAAACGTCAACCCGGCCACAGTATTTTCCAATCTCCATATTTGGAACCGGTGTTTCGATCACACGTGGCGCTCGTAAATTCGATCACACCTACGCCAGCGATACATAACGTCCCCTTAAAGATCGGTTTCGTTACGGTTCGTCTGCAGCGAACTTCGATATCAACGAAGGCTCGAATACGTGTCCGCCGAATTAAACGATTCTACCCTTCGCATAACTCCGCTTGCGCTTCTCATTTAATTGCGCACAGTAGAAACATTAACAGAAGGAAGGGACCTTCGCCGGTGAAGGTAACTTCATAAGACGTCCCCGGTTTACGGCGCATCTGCATGTAAATGCTGGGACCAATGTCGTCGAGACACGGGGACGCCCAGGCGGACGTGCAGTTTGACGATTATCGTATTTTTCGCCCGGCGACATTTATAGTTCATGCGCGCATCAATGTGTCATACGTTTGTCGCGAGGATTACCACCCGCGTCCCGTTGGAATTCGCGGCGTGGATCAAGCGAAACGGGTCTTATAGTGTGAGTAAATAATTCGGGACGTTCGTCAGTCGGGAAATTGCACGTCCCATTACGCCCACGTACTCCTTCGTGCGCGTTTTACGATTCAACCAGCTACCGTCCTATCGTCAAACTTGCAGTTAAACGACTTCATGGAAATGCGTTTCGTTGCCCGGTGAAATACAGTGCAATCTATTCCGCTGCTCTTCGCGTTTTCAATAGCACCGTTGCAATTCGAAATTGCTTTTCGAGATTACACCGCGTTGCTTCGACCACAGTTTCGTAATTGGGACCGTTCGGAGCATGCCAATGTAAATTGAGAAATTAATTATACCAACGAGCAATTTGCAATGCACTGCTCGGTTCTTATGCAAGTTCGTGTTTGCGCCCCGGCGACAATCCTTCGAAGCGAGATTCGAGCGGAACAATCGTTATTTTTGCTCGAGTTACCAGTGGGCCACGGACCGAAAGGAGCAACTGGTTCCCCGTGTGCCGCTTATGGGGAGCGGAATACTCCGAGCCTATAAATCAAAGCGAACGACGGGAAAAGGTGCATGCAAAGAACTCGAACACGCGAAGAATGTGATTTAGTTACGTCGCTGTCATAAGTAACCTAATCTAATTTCGCAGAGCCACGCTGCGGGAACGGGCCGTGGCAAAAAGTCCACGTGTCCGATACATCGGTCTACGTGTCTCTTCTTATTTCACCGGCATGACAGTACTGCACTCTCGATGGGGTTATTGAAACGGGCAAACTCACCACCCTTATCGCTGTCTAGAAAATTGTCAACCAGAGTTCCTCTTTTATTTACCCTACTAAGCGTAACTTGTACCAGCTTGCGACCGATTTCCACGGTACGCATGGAGTTGTATACCGTCAACGCGGTCAGCCGTGGCGAAAAAAAGGGTTACAGAATCTCCCCGATTGCGTGCGTACGAAATCAGGAAACGGCGGGGAGGGCAAAGAGCGAGCAGATGTCCGGTAGGAAGTGACTCCGCGTTGGTCTGCGATCTCGCTGCTATCGGGGCACCTCTTCCGGGCAACGAGAAAAGGGGAAGCCTCGTTCATCCTAATAATAACAACGAGCCACGCAGGTACGAGACGGAAAGAGGGGGCAGATATATGTACGCACCACGGTCGGGAGGTTGCGTGCAAAAAAGGCGTGGGTCCCAGCGGGCGTTCTCGACATAGCAGTTCGGATCCCGATCTTATCGGTCTCCATGTTGGCTGCATTGTGTTGTTGCCGGGTTGCCGTTGCCGCACCACCGTCGCACATACCGTGCTGTACGATAGTGTGCGGCCTGTGAGCGTGTACGTGCAAGGCATACGGTTGCTCGTGCGACGGCCGAGAGTCAAACACGGAGAAGGGTGGAAGAAGCACAGTAGGGCCCACGAATAGGGTCGGTCGATCTATCAGGCCGGGCCTGATGCGTGTACACGGTCCGGTGTATAGATCATCTTCAATGTCTCGGAGCCTCCCACCTAAGTATTCCCATTAAGATCGTATCGCGGTCCCAAAACTAATAACCAATCACCCGTGCGCGGAGGGCATACGTGCTCGCGGCTTTATCATTATCCAATATATTCGATATTATAGTCAGCGCGTTGTACATCGCGCCCCGATCAAACTGGCGAGTGTAGCTCCCGGGGGCGTGACTCGTCCGGTTTGCACTTGTCTCGCGACTTTCCCGGTGGAAAACGGCCCTCGTTGATTTTATGTAACATCAATGTGGACTTTTGGTTGCGGAGGGACAATCTTGAGTGTCAGACGGCGACAGTCGCTTCTGTTTTTTTTTTCCACGCGTCAAATATCTATGGGCGTCAAGGAACGATTTCCAATGGTTAATTTGGGTGCTCTATATTTGATTCGCTGCATGTCTACGAATCATCATAGGTATCGGATTTTGTAATTGAAAAGTCGTGCTTCTGTCCCGAACAGAAATTAGGTAAGGAGATACCGTCTCGGGCCCTGAATTCTCACCGCGTGTAGCCGTTTAGTCTGACATCGTTTGCAGCGTACAGCGAGTCATACACGTGATAAATGCGAAGCCCGAATACTCGTCCGCCTGTTGCTTGCTGCAACCGGACTGTCTCCACCGGTTCGGAGAGCGAGAGAACGGACTCACGCGAGTTTTGCAACGCGTAACTCGTTCCTTTCGCAAGCAGAACGGACTACCGTTTCCGGTGTGGTTATTCGACGATTTCATCGAAACAAAAATCGAAGTAAAAATCAATCTTCTCGGGGTACTCGTTTACAAGAAACCCCGATACCCCCCCCCGTTTATACCTTTTTATAAAACGCTTATAGAAGTGTGTATTATCAGTTCCTTAATAATTTTCTAAACGTACCCGCTTTCACAGCGCGTCTCGTCCCACTGCAAAACCCTTATTTTGCCAACCGAAATAATCAACAAGTTTGAAGCTTAGTTAATCGAAATATTTTGCATACATTTCCTTTTACGTAAAAGTGTTCAGTGAATGAAGTATCCGAGGCGGTTTTGCAATATTTTGTCTAGACCATAAAGGGTTAATTAATCGATCGTTGCTTCTTACGACAACGTTCTATCGAATGTTTCGCTATGAGCATATCTCGTATACCATTTCCGCGGAACCATACTAGGGAAGAACTTTTCTCTCCAATATCCTGTCCTCTCGTCTTCTCTCCTTTTCCCCCATGGGGGTCTCGGTGAAGCAAAGTATATACCTACCTGCCACACCATCGTTCACCATACATGGCCTCTCTGTCTCCTTGCGGTCGGCGTGCACGGGGGCTCCCATTGTACTACATCGCAGAGTTATTTTCATCGTGAATTGTTCGTTATGGATACGACCGACACCTCTACACGGTTTACGCTCTGAAATCGAGCAGGACGGCCGGCTGCGCCTCGAGGAAACGAGGGTCGTTATCCGGCTGACCGACGCGGTGCGGCGACTGGTCAGGAACACCGTGTTGCCTCGTGGCATTGTTCGAATTAATTTAGAATTCATTCGCAGCCACGATGCTGCGAGAAAGTGACGTGTATGTGGAGCCAGAGATCAGCCGCAATATTATCGGCGGGATATGTATCTTTCGTGGATGCTTGACATTTTTTAATACCATTACTGTCACGGGAATAACTTGATTTCATACGTTCCCTTGGACAGGACCTCTTCGTGGTCTTTAGCCGGAATTCCTGCTGAGACGTTTCACGTCCTTCGTGAACAGAAGCATTCGTTACGTACAACGGTTACGTCACCAGATACTACAGTGTCCAGCCGCGACTTCCGCAGAATTCCTTCTGCTCGTTATCACGATTCGCGTTATCCCGACGATCTCCGTTATTCGGTTTTTTTTTTCGTTCGCATAGGGGTAAACGCTGCTTAATTGGCATTCCGGGCAGCGGAGCTAGACAATTTGTTTCTTAGAAAAGCGACGACGCATGGATCGCACGCGGCGGGGAGATGGAATCAACTGATCCAGAGTTATTGTGTCGTCTATGATCACATCCAATGTGCAGTGCTTGATATATACTTCTTGGAAGAGGTTCCATTCTATGTATCAGGGTCCCGTATTTTCATGCGAGCCGAGAGGGTATATAAAGTTTTAATGCGAGATGCATCGGCGTGTCAAATTGTCGCACCAACAGCTAACAGCAAGGAAATAATGCTCGATAAAAAAGAGAATCCTTCGCATAAAACACCTTTCTTCCTCGCCCCTTCGAAACACTACGCCAATTCACCTCTAATCTCCGGATCGTCCCGTTACAAATGAACGCTCATTGTCGCCGCGCATTGTATCAGCCTCTAAGTAGCCGCATCTGCTATTCCCGTGATTGATTTTCAAACACGGCCTGGTCAATGCGGCGAACCTGTTGCCGGCAAACAAATTCCCCGGCTCCGTGAACCTTTAAGCCTCGCGTCAATGGGACTCCCGCTGCGCGGATGCATCGCGTATACAAATTGGATTACAGGCGTAACGTTATTCGTAGCCACCGCAGAGATAAGAGCGAGGGGGGCAGAAGGGCAAAGCGAGAAACAGCGACAGAGAGAGAGAGAAAGTCAGAAAGGAAGAAAGGGAACGGAATCGACCAAGGAAGACGGGGTGCAATTTGTCCCGCGGAAAGTGCCACGACCGCCAAAGAAAAGTTTCCTCGCGGATTACACGCACAGTATTCCTCGAGACGCGATTCTCGGTGGTCCAGACTATTCGATGAGCGATCGCTACACGACGCGGTAACGCGCGGCGTTCGCGCAGCGGCCATACGTTCTCCGCTCGCTGGCAATCAACCATCCGCTTCTATTCCGTTTCTACGTTTCCTGCGGCTCGTGCACGCGAGCCGAGGGGCGCGTCACGATTCACTGTACCGTTCAACGTCGACTTTCCGGTACAAATTAAATGCTCGTAACGGCCACGCTGTTCCTGGCGAACACGACGAATTAAAATCCCCTGAAGCGGGTTCCACCGAGGGGACAATATTTTCCGCGTTATCTGGGGGGCAACGTTTAAGAGATAAGAAGGCTGGCTCGTATACATAGTTAATACCGCTCCAAGCGCGGTGTTTCTACCGCGATCGGCTGCAACCTTGCGACAATATATTTTATATACGTTCGTTACGTCGATAGAAAGTATCAGTGCCAGATTCCTCGCTTAAAGACCCCCCCTTGCCATCAGCATAAAATAAACTACCCCGCAGTATTCGTAGTAAAATACAAGCGCAGCCTTTAACAAACTAATTAAAGCTTGTTCCATGCGTCGGATACCTTCGTCTACCTCCCGGTAATTACCTCGTAAACCTACAACATAATCAAGCAAAAACTCGCAGCCCGGCTGCCCATTTTCCAGATAATACGGAACACCAACGCTGCAGACGCATTTGCCGCAACCTTTAAACTGGTTTCGAGATCGGTAGCGAAATTCCTCGGCTATCTGGCCGACGGATTGCACCTTTGCACCGAGGCACCATCCCGTGGATTTCTTTCGCTCGATTGTACGCCGCCGTTGCGTTGGCTTCGATGCGTAAAGCCACGTCGTACACAGTAATCGTACACCTTCCCGCGCAGGCGAGCACGCACGCGGCAGCGTGAAAATACGCGAGGGTTTCGGTAGCCGGGGACTACGTGGCTTCCGTATCTCGTAAACTCGCCGTAAGCCGCGGGAGTTTCGTAATGTAACACCTCCTTCGCAGTCCTATGCGCCGCCGTGCTTCATCGTGCCTGGACATGCGTTATCCCATTCGGAAGCGATCGTTCGTAACCGAATCCACGCGAGATTCAGCGATGAGCGAGGCGCGCAAGTCTGCGCGATACAGCGCCTCGTCATGTCCATTCCGCTTGGCCGTCACCAGCGTTCCACGTTTTCGCGATTCTTGTAAAAGTCGTGCTGGCGCATCGTTTGTCTCGGTTGCTTGGTCGCGACGATAAACCGTTTCATCGCGACGAACTGAAGAAACGCGAACGACTTGATCGTAATGGAATGAGAAAAAAAGGAGGAGTGTATGTAAACAAAGGAAACTCTATTATTGAAGAGCCATAGCGGTTTCAGTCGACGATGGTGGCAGTTTCACACGCGGCTGCAGATAGGAGACGCATTGGCTCTGGCGTAGTTTCTTGGCGTCGCGTTGGAAAGGTTTCACCATCGAGGGCGAAAATAATGGGCAACCCGATCGAAGTAAAAGAGACAGCGGCGGTAAGTACGTACTTGGACGCTTGTTCGGTTCGAGCGTGGAAGGTCGTTCGACCAGCATCTTGGAAGCCGTTCAACGAGAAAGACGAGGAGGCGATGGAGGATAGAGGGGGAGGAGGGGCACAGTGTGCTCTACGGGTGCTCCTAACCCAGATGATATCGCGCCTAGATATACAACGCGGGATTTTATAGCGTATTACAGGACAGTATAAGGTATATAATGGCTTTATGCGTATACATCGGACGTAAGTTACGACGGGAGGCCCGTTTTACGGCTCCAGCCAGCCTTATTTTACGCGGACCAGCCGACCTAGAGGGAAAGGGAGAAAGCTGGCGAACGGGAAAAGAGCTCGGTAGAAATCCGAGCATGGTCCCCGCGATCCCTCGAATCGCAATGGAATCGCTACCTCGCGACTATTAACGAACCCCATCCCGACGCCGGAATCTCCTCGAAACACCGGAAATATGCTCTTTAAGCGCATCGGAATGGCGGCACGGCCCTTCGATCGGGGGATTCCTCGAATATTTCGATGGAGCCGGTGTCCACCCACCGATCGTTCGGCGGTAATTCACGCGGAAATGTTGCAAGCTACATCGTTCGCCTCTCGTTGACAACGTCGAGCGGAGACCGCCGATAAATATCTCGATACGTCCGCCGTCGACCGAGAGGGAACATCGGAAATGCATCTGTTCGTCTTGGTATTTAATTAGACCGGTTTTAGCGGCGGAGTACACCCGGAGAATTTAAATTGATCGCGGGACATAGAAAATTGCAAACCTTTTTCGCTGCTCTCGCGAACGCAATTTACATACTTTACGCGTATACTGTCGAAGAGGAAAGTGCATTCGTGTATCGGTTGAATTTATAATTCTGTCTGATTAAAAAAAAAATATATGTATAGAAGTTGTAACATTGCTAACGGATGTTCTGAAAATTTCACTTCGATCCTTAAACGCGCAAAGAGTCGTTCTCGATCGTCCCTTCTCCAGTCACTCGGCAACAAGTGGACGGTTACACAACACAGGATCGCCACATTCCTCGGACAATCAGCAAACGACATAGACTACAAGAAACGAGCCCTTGACTCGCAGGTAATCCAGCCTCCAGCGCTATGCAGGCAACTATAGGCGAGCTTGATCGATGCCGCTCTCACGTCTTATGAATGGGCAGCAACAGGCGGTGTCAGGTTGCGGGGAGGTGTTTCACCGCGAGGACGTGTATTTACTATCCATTCCGTCGGTCGCTTAATTATAAAATAATTGTTATTTATCTTCGGCATTAACCGGATATCAGATAGCTTATCTAAGCTGGCGTACACCAGTCACCGGCCGTCAGACGGTCATATAGCCTTGGATCTAAGCGGCGGCGAAGGGGTTGAGTGGGTGCAAAGCAAGGATGCAGGAGAAGATCCTCGAGACACCCAGCCACGCTCGACCACCTCTATCGAACGACGCGTCGATTTATCTAAGCACTCGATCGAGACGAATTAACGGCTAGCCGGTCGGTAACTTTAGCCGCTACGTTTGTCGCTCAGACCCCCTCGAATCCTGGCTGCTCGAGCTCGTCTGTCCTGCCGCGATGGACACATGGAATACCGTGATTCGAGATTACACCGGGAACGTGTGAGAATCGGCGCCTAGATCCTCGAGCCGAAGAGAACCCATGAGATCCGGAGATCGCGCGGCGATCTTTCGCGAAGAAGAGCTAGAGAGACCGATCTCTTGGAATGCAGACCCTGTCGCAGAATTGCTCGTCCGATCTTCGTTTTGGCGTATTTCGAGGCGACCCGAAGATACATCATCCAAAAGAGTTTCCTAAAAATATATTTTCGATACGAACAGCGTACGACCATCGAATGAAGATACTTTTTCGATACGTGTACCTCCGGCCAATCGCAAATCACGCTGTCGCGGTCACGAGTGAACTAAATTACGAGCGAGCGCGGCTGATTCGCGGCGCGTTTCTTTGTTATCCGCGCGGAAACCGTGCAGCATCGCGAGTACGAGAGTGGAACGGTGAATCTAAACGACGATCAGGCACGCGCGTTCCACCATACGAACGTTCCGATATGTCGGGACGAGATCGGGCCAGCTCGAGTCAGTTCTCTCGAAAGGACCGACGAGCGGCTGGATCGGCGAAGAAGCAACGAAGAAAGACGGGCTTGGAGTGGGAGCGGGAATGCGCGAGAAGAGGACGAAAGTACTGAGGCACAGGAGTCGCTCGAATGAGATCTCGAAGCACTGGCCGAGCTAATTAATCCCCGAGCCGTCCGGCGCAAATGACAGCAACGATCGAATCAACCGGTAATATATTATCGCTCGTTTCACCGACTGCCGCCCGGATAGAACGAAACGGTCCCCGTTTGTTGCGGGACGGCAGACGAGAAAAAGCGTCGGCGTGAGTGAGACACGCGTCTCATTACCACGTGGGAACTGCGGCCACAAACAACGGCTAACCAATGATAATTTATGAGCGTGCGCGACCGCGTCGCTATCGATCACGTAATCTCGTGGTCACTTTGCGTCAAAAGGATCAACCACCGTGTGAGCAGATACCAACGATCGCTTTTCTTTTGGAGAGTCGTTTTGGACGGTACAATTTGTGAAGGAACAGATTGAGCAGCAAGTGCATTTTGACGATTGTCGTAAATAGATTGTTTTTATCCGCTGCTTTGAATAAGCGTGCAGCAATATTGTAAACAGTATTCGTTAATATTATCTGCTTCGTACGTTGACTTTTCACAAAGCATGGACTAACTTTAAACACTGTTTATTATCGGTTGTATCTTTCATATCAAATATCGTATCAAATATGTACGTGAACATACTTGTTGCCCAATCTAATGCGCAAGATTCCATTCTAATCGTCAGAAATAAATGTTCCCAGCAGCTTCTAGTTGCCGCGTGCTAAGGACACGCCCAGCCGACGAGCAGCAGCTAGAAGCATCGGTCCGCGACTCGGTAGCCGTGAACGAATTCGAAATTCCGCGGCACGCGAGACACTCGTAAATAAAAGGGGTTCCAGAGCGGCGAAAAGAGGAACAGGTTTACGAGGCAGGATGCACTACCGTGGCGGCTTCGTCGTTCCTTTCGGTATCCCCGGCTTGGTTCACCTTCTCTACCCCCGCACCCGTGCCTCTCGATCTTCTATCGATCCCACTGTCTCGGTGGCAAAAACGCTGCCGCTGTACAAGGAGACGCATTACGGTCGCGTCGTTATAATTCGTCACTGTCGCGTAATGATCCGTGAATGCGTGCGCCCACTCCTCTCTGTTCTCCTCCCCCTTCATCTTCCTCTCCGGCTCCCAAAGTTGCCGTAGATCGACGACGCGCACCATGGACGCCGATCCCCCCTGATGCCAGGTCGTCGACGAGCTGGAGAACGCGATCTCGCAGCGGCGTGAAAGGATGGCCAGCCCTCGCGATCAATAGTTCATTACGAGAAACAAAAATACGCGCACCGACAATGCCCACGATCCGCGAACAATCGACCTAACTATACGTCCTCCGCGTTCTTCCTTCCACTGTGTCCATCTCTCCTCCGCGGGCGTGAACGATGCTCGTCCGCTGCTCGACGGAACGATCAGCGACACACGCCGTCCATCGAATGGAGCAGTGAATCGGGACCGAACCGGCGGGTTCATGCTCGGACGTTTTCGCCGAGGAAAAAAGATCGCAACAGGAAAGGAGCAAGTGAGTCGGTACCCGAGTGGAGGAGAAAAGATTTACAGTGAAATATGTGCACAGCGGAAGAGGAATGGACAAGCGGGAGGAAGAGGACGCGTCTTGTAGTTGGTTGCGCGAGCAACGAGGCCTATTCACAGTCTGCATTGCGGCTATTATGGGCATCGGTGGCATTGAACCACCGCTGTGATTGGGTATTATCTATTGCTTGTGATTGTATCGGTGCTCGAAACGATCGCGAGCAGCCGAGACGTTCACCTGCCAGGGAAGCATATTGTCACTCCTGACTGCCTGGCTACTGGACACAATCGTCCCAAGTTCGTGGGTCAACTGTGACGCGCTTGGAAGAATATTCCGGGAATCTTCGAGCAAAATCCTCGGTCTGCGCGGCTGCCAAGGGGAAACATGAATGTCCATCCTCCTCGACACGTGCTACTCGGCCGCTTCAAGTGCATCTGTCGAAGAATGAACGGTGACTGAGGCTGCGCGCACGGTTTCCTATGAGTCCCTTCTGACATTAACTACGAGCCTTAGTCAACACTTTATGGGGAGTTATTCGTAGAACCGTCTATGCTTCTCCGGATGGGTAGTAAAAACAGGGTTTTCATTAATACGCGGGTTTAAAGCACGCAGTTTTACTTGAAAGCAACGTGGTTTGCGGTGAAAGACAGTCGTGAGGAAACTTCATGTCTAGACCATTAAGGGAGGAGACACTGTTTGCGAATCTTAATTAACGAAGTATGGAGAAAAACGACGAGCGCTTCTAATTAAGTGGACGCTGGGCGTTGACGAGGCTTAATTGATTCCACGAACGCTTCAGCGAATCTGTCGTCAACTTTGCCGAAGAGCCCCTAATCAGCCGAACTATTCTATTTTCTATCAATCGATGAACGTGCATACATATTATGCATATGTACATACACACTTCTTCCCTTCCGTTGCATGGAAGATTTTCATGACCTGTAATATTCATTCTTTGTTCAAAAAAACACGATGTTTACAAAGTTGAATCACTTAACAGTACTGAGGTATATATTATTTTTTTCTGCATCGAAGCTGTAACTTTTTTATTCGCACCGCAATTCACTTGATTCGAGGATTAAAAGAGACTCGGTTGTCTCCCGTGTAAACAAAAAGGAGCAAGGGTAAATAGATAAGACACAGCCGGGCTAGATAATGAAACAGCATCCTACATTTCTCACCTACGACCGTCAAACACCTGACTTTCTCTCCTTCTCGCGATCAAACGCGTTCGCAGAAGCCATATCGGATATCAGTTAAGAGCCGGACACGTTGCCACCACGCTTAAACGATCCCGGTGTGCGACAAATCCGGCGTCGTTTCTTTTCACCGGGGTGCGTTTCACTCCCACACGCTCGGCCGCGAATTCCTCGCCGCGGGGAACGCATTCTCGATACGACGATAAGGAGGATCGAGCGTATGCTAAACGGACGTAACCGGAACCGGCGAGATCGAGCATGTACCAAGTGATCGCGACACCAAGAAATTGAACCATCGGAATACGAGAAGGAGCGTGTTAGTTTATCCGGGCCTGTATTTTATCTTATCTGAGGAATTCAGCTGCTTTCCGTGGACGTGGTTTCTCGCCCTGCACCGGTGGTCGGCTGTTCTATCGTGGACAGTTTCGATCGTTTGCGAGAAACGGAACGGCGTCTTTCGTGTATCGCCTCGTGGCCGACCGATTGTACTGTGGATTGGGAAAAAAAGAATGGTGAAAATGAGTAGGGGATATTTGAGGATCGTGTTTTGATGCGAGGAGCTACCGAACAGGGGACAGCAGGACTGACTTGGATTGATGACTTCGGGGTGATCGAGTTGGTTGACCTGGTTGATCACCTGGCGGTGGATCGTGATACAGTGAAGTGTTTCATTGGTGATTCTTTTGTGGAAGATGCTCTTCGAAAGTTATTAATCACGCAGTTTAGTATATATTTCATGGCAGACTTAAGTGAAAGATTTAAATTATTTTTTATTTAACAGCTAGGTGTGATCTGCAATTATTATTAATTGTGAATCGCTATTTTATTGCGGAAAGGGTCGAAGGAAATATAGGTGGCTATACTAATAGATACTGGACGCGTATTCAACATCTTATAGTGCTGATTTTGCATGAATCGGAGTGCAAGTAGATTTAAAGGGTTGATCGCGAGGAAACAGGCGATAATGCAAATATAATGTAATGTTAAGTGATACGATGATTGGTGTGGCTCATTTCTCTGCGCCCCGCCGCCAGCCTAGGCTTTGTAACGAATGGGAATCTCTCAGCTAGGCTAAGACGATTTCTACGCGTCTCGTTAACACCGTCTCGTTTCCGGAACAGCAATTATATATTACTCCTGCGTTGCTCTCACGCTAAGCCGTTTGTCACCGATGGAATTTCATGGAGGGTTCATAGTGGGTCGCAGGTGCACATTCTACCTGCACGTATGTATACAGTTTCCCAACGGGATTTCGATACGTATGGGAACCATCGTGACGCAAGAGTATTCGCGCAATAAAAATCACGGGACTGCAATTGCGTGTACGCGAATTTACACAGCTAATCAAAATGCTGCTACCCGGCTCCCTTTGCAATCTTGTCCGCCTACAATACCAAAGGAGAAAAAAGACAAATAGTATAAAATAAACCCTGCGCCGAACAACCATTTACTGCATTATTTAGAAAGAGCCCTGTCCCCGTCGTGGCCCGTCCAATAGGCGCACTAAAATACTCAGCTGTTCGATTCTCGATCGAACCCAGAAAGCAAAAAATCTGAATGGAATGGAAAGAGCACGGTTCGACCACTCGAAATGGCACGATTCATCCTTCAAATTTCCCATGTTCGTGCCGCGTCGCTAACGAGTCACAACGATCATAAAACCGCGGCGTCGATAAATTTCGATTCGTAATCGTTCGTGGTCCCCGTGGTGTCCGCGCGGTTGCGTCGTATTCCGTATAAATTAAACAACCGGCGTCTTTCACGGGCGCGGGACGTTGTCGTTTATCGACGACAAGGCTCGCTTTGCATCTATCGTACCGAAGAACGTGGCCGGTTAATCGAGGAATTCCAGAGATTCCCATGTTGGGCTGCAGGTGCACGTTCCCCGTGTTGTCCTGCTCTATGTAGAAACGCGCTCGCGCGCGCTCCTCCGATCATTGCGTGCCCGAGAAGCCCCTGGGAGCCCCTCTCCGCGTTCGAAACCTCGTGCTTTCGTCGAACAAAAACGACGAGTACTTACATATTTCGAAAATGTCGTTACTCAATCCGGGGTCCCTAGGAGGACGTGGCCGGCCAGCCGAACAACGGAGTCGGCTCTGCAAAGGGTTTCGATGAAATAAACGAGCCTCCCTTATGAGTTATCCGCGGACTGGGCCTTGTACGTCGCGAGAAACATTGGCAAAGAGACGGAACGGTTCGCGGTTCGATGGAATCAGTTCATCTCTGCGAGTACATTTACGGTCTGGGTTGAACGATGATGATTTTAATTAACCGATTCTTTAGGGAAGTGCAAAATGTTTGGGACGATCTGTCCCATCGGATATAATTATTGTAGAGTAATATTAATTATTTTTCATGGATTTTTGCGTTTAGAGATTATACATTATCACCGCCCTCTCAATTTACAAATTATACGCCGAGTAATCGACGTATACTTCTTAATACATCAAGACTTCAATGTGACACATCGATTACCTCGAGGCCCGTTCGATTAGCGTTTACACGAAACGTGTACGTTCGCGAAACGCCGCGAGTCTAGAGCCACGATTATGGATGGTCAGCTACGACACCGGCCGCCTCTCGCACCGTAATTGTTATTACCATTGGTCCCTAGCGTAAAATCGAATAACGGACACAGCCATAAACGTCCGGTAACTCACGCGCCGCTATCATGGGAACACGGTTACAAGGAGCCATGCACGTCGTCGTAATTAAAACCAATTCTGATTACTTCGCACCGTGGAATCTTTCGTGACCATTGAACAGATTTGGCAGGGGCAAGATTTACCTGGCTTTTAACTAACTAACTAACCTTTTATCGTTGGACCATTATCTTAATCGCGACACATTCTGGAATTATACAATTTCAATAATACTCTACATACGTCAATATCGTGGTGCAAGTTAAAAATTGCTGCCTCTGTTTTCGAAACACCTGCCCGTGTAATGCAACAGAATAGACTTCGCGTGGATTGCACACTTCGAAAGCGAAATTCACGAATTAATGGGCCATTTAAAGGAACAAAATCGAACCGAGGACAACGACGAGCGTGCACCAGGGACCCACACGGTCCCTTCGCGTGAGGTCAATGTATTCATTGGCTGACGGGACCCCGTGACGCATTTGCTCGTACTTCGCGTGAGTTTATACGCTTCGGTACATAGCCGACTCGCGGCTGCAAAAGAAGCCCCTAACCGAACGCCGCCGAACACCATGAAATCGAATTAGCCAGACACAAATTGTCCGGAAGTGCTCGTCCAACGTGGCATCCAAACGATTTCTGCCAGCCGACATAAATTCCATTCGCGAGTAAGGCTCCTCTCCCTTCGCAGTATATTTGCAATCAATCCCACACAAAATTCAATACAAAGCTGTATTAGGAAATAAATAATTCAACAGGAACTTCCATCACGCGTCCGCCATCTGTCAGGGCATCTGCCCTGGAAGCAAGTAACATAACACGAAAATAGCGAGCGCAGCTTCGCTGCAATTTTCGAAGTTCTATTAACCCCGCCACAAAGTAGAACCTTGCGGCTGATAATCGTCGGATGAATAAGGTTTAATCGCGCCCGATAAATCGTCGGACGCGTCGTCAGGTGCGTGGAACGTGGAACGCCGCTCGGGGACATAAAACCCTGTCGAAAGTTGTGTTTCGTGATCGTCAGGAATACCGTGAGCCCTGGTCACGCCCTTTCGCGCAAGATGTTTGCAATACTCGCCGATGTGGCTCTGTTCACGGCGCTATAAACGTCCCGTTTAACGCGGGCTGTATTTCTCCAGGTGAACGGCGACTACAGAAAAACGCTTGTATTTAACATCGCGTATTGTTTTTTGTCCCGCTTGGCAGCGTGGCGAGAGGCATTCCCGGCGCCGCACACTAATTCCTCCGATTTCTCCTGCTTTACGGTTCTTGTAATAAATTTCAATAGCCTCCCCGTGTGGATCCGGCGAACGGAGCGAGCGTCGATCGTAAGGCGCGTCGAAGGCTTTTTCCAATCGGTAATAATTCGAACCTCTTGCAGAGGTAAAACGTGTTTCGGGTACGAGCAGGAAACGTCGGAGATTTATGGAAAATGGATGCCGGGGGAGTAATAATTGTTAAAAATTCTCGTGACTTCTGAGCAATTGATAGAGCGTGTTTCTGCGCCGGGTAATTCTTGCCCTATCAGTTGTAAATCGTGGAAACAGAAGCCAAAGTATCAGGATAGACCGCCGCAGCGAAGGCTATATTACAAGTCGTGAATTTCACGAAAGTATCCGTACAAGGATGGTCCACTTCACACGTGTGCCCCCTTACGCAACCGTGGAGAAAGTTTCTTCGGTGGTGTTGGTTCACGCATGTGCCGTGCCTTTTCTCTGCAGGCTCCTTTAATGAAGTTATCAAACCGTCCTTCTTAAACCGCACCATAAAGTCAGCCGAGTAAAACGCAATTACACTTCGTCTTACCAATACAGTTCAAATTCAACATTTCGCATTAACCTCCTCTCGAGCACTCGTCGGGACGCTTCCAAGCACCTTTCGCCCGTCGTGATTTCTTCTCGGCGAGAACACGAACGAACCACCGCGACGTCCCCTACATCCCTGCCTCCAAATGAAGATCGGAATTGAACGTGTGGAGGACTCGCGGCGAAATCCGCGGAGAATTAGCCGATGGAAGCCCCAACTCCGGCGCGAGGCGAAGCGTTCACGGGCGGCAGAGGAGCTAAAGGGCGCCGTTCGGCATTAAACGTCAGTCAGCCGCGTCGTAAAGCAAAACTGCAGCGTGTCCAGCCAATGGTCCCTGTCCTTGCCCTGCACCTTACCGTTGCCGGTTAAACATACGTCATTGCTGTTCGCGCGATATCGCGGAGATGAAAGGCGAACGATAATAAAAGAGGGAACAGGCCGCCGCGTAGGGAAATGAAAGTTACCGTCGCGTACACGCACGGAGCATTCTTACGCTCCGAGAGCTCCGCTTGGATGCACCTGTGAACTAGTAGAAGAGGGATTTATCATCGCGCTGCTGCGTGTCGGTGTTCGACGAGAGGAGACTTATGTAATTGCGAGATAATGGGATTGCTGATGCATCGTGGACGTTTCTACGGTGTTCCTGCGGAGGAGGGTTACTGCAGGTTTTTATTGGATGGATGAATCGAGCGAGAGAGTATGGAGAAAATACTGTTTATCGTGACGATTGACGACGGAATGAAAGTAAATGCAGAAGCACCCGTTAACCGCAACGATGTATGGGTATTGTGGATCGTTTAGCACTTGATACTGTGGTTAAACCTTGGCTGCAACGTTACTCCACTTACCGTGTGCAATAAAAACTGCACACGACCGATGCATATGTCTTTATCCTATCCTCTACCCCCTAATCAGCGATCTGACGGTGCCAATCGAACTGACTTGCACCCGAGAAAGCTTGATTTCTATATTACTCGACACATACGAGTAAACCATGCGAAAGAGATATCTCGCAGCAGCCTCCGACTGAAGATCATCATCGAAGGACTATCGCCGATATTCATACGCAACCGTTTGATCCGGAGAACCACCTCCATTCTGAACCACATAACAGTCCTCCAGCTGTTTCCTCTGCGATTCCAATGCCACGATAGAGCCACAGTTATACGCGAGTACCTGCGGCAGTCTCTGAACGCATACATCATCGATGATCAACGACGGATGGATATGATCTCGCGACGGTGCGTCGGAGAGAGATCGAAGACGATCGTCAGCGTGCTAGCTGCCGGGAATCGCTGGTCATCGTTCGAAAGGAGTCGTCACGAGCCAACGTTCCGCGGACCGTTACAAGTACCCTCGAGACACAATACGAGCAAGACGGATCGTCGTAGAGTCTCTAGGGTTCGGGCGATACCTCGATAGATTTCTTAACCCTTCGTCGCGTCCGTGCCTGCGACAGCCCCGCCGAGAGGGCAGCGCTGGACAAGCCCGGAGAGTGAGTCAGCGATGAAAAGTATCTTTTTCCAGTGGAAGGGAATGCACGTCGCGGTAGGTGTCGTTTGGTAGCAAATGTTTCTTTGAAGATAGTGGGGGAGATAGTCTATCTCGGTAAGAGTTACTACTTGTCGTATGTGACTTATTTCCTTGCCGTTATCTCGCTGGCATTTTTCAGCTGCAGGCAATACATCCTGCGTAGCTAATCGCTTGGAAGTGCATTCTTCTGTCCCCAGAATGACTAGAATCATTGGTAGAAAGTCGGGTAACGAAATGGAACGACACCGATGCAAATTAAACCTCTGAATTGTGCAATAACAGTAAAGCGATTGAATCACTTGACAAATGTAAAACATCTTATAGATACAAATATGGGAAATGAAGAACAGCGTGTACATTGTACATACATAAGGGGACAAGATGAATCTGCATCCACAAATAAAGCCGAAAGAAACAAAAAGATCTATTTACACGCCCGAACGCTTCCTCGTTCGCAGCAAGTGACCTACCTTCACCCCTTTAAAGCTCAGCCGGGCCAACGAAAATAGCGGGCCGCGATTCTCCACGCGCAGGCACCACGAAATCGTTCGGTACGAGCGTATCGTTCGTTCCCCGTTCCCCCTATCCGACGTTCCGTGCAGAATACGCATATCATCGAGCATAACGCGAACACTTCTCTTCGAGGTGATCGCCGAACGTGTATGAAACATGACGACGTGGTATCAGCCCTGTGTGTTATACCACGCATCAGGGTCGAGCCGGACAAACGCTGGGTGGAGTCAAGACAGGGGAAAGAAAAAGAAAGGGAAGAAAAAGAAGGATTAAAGAGGATAAGAGGCGGCACGACTGGAGAAATTAAACCGTAAGGACCACCGAGCGGGCGTCAGTGAAATTTGCCTGGCTCGAAGGTCCGTGGAGCGCGAGCATTTCGCCTTTCCCTTCTTTTTTCCATTTCATCGATCGGTCCTGCGTTCGTCGGTGAGCTTGATCGTGCGCCAGAGCAAGAGAGAACCACAGCCGGCCGAAACGGAGTTGCCGCGCGAACTTCGTCCAGAGGGAACGATTGCGTGGCCGTGCGTTAAAAATGAAGACATTCAGATGGAGATATGATTCTATATAAATCACTGGTCGAAGCCGTCGCTGCATCGTTCTGCCTGACCGACCTGGCTCCCCCTTTCTCACTCTCTCACTCCTTCAGCCCTTCCCGTTTATTCCACCTCGTCTTACATGCACGCTCGTTTTTTCATCCACCTCTGCCTCTGTCTTGCTCCTCTTCGTGATTCCAGCCACGATTTCGCGTACCTTTATACCCCTTCCGTTTCTCTTTGCTCTCCTCCCTCGCTGCGCTTCATCTCCACGTATCCACCTTGCCCTTCGTTTTTTCCCTGCTGAATGCGAGCTGGCTCGTGACCGCGCGCTCGTCCCGGTGGCAAAGGGATTCATTTGTTTTATCTCGCCGATTTCAATTAATATTTATCGTTTATTTGCTCGGCCAGGTACATACTACCCAAGAATCGTGGCCGCTCTGTTACGTCCAACCAAGCGCCGCGCCTCATCGCTTCTATTCATTATCATTACTGACCGCCGAGTGTCCCGCGGCACTCGTTCGCGCGCGAGTACGCGTCTAATTTCTCGAAGATGAATCGCGCGAATCGACGCCGGTCTCAGCGTTGATTTGTATCTCCTACAGAGCAAGTTCTGTGAGTGTGCATCTGCATAGGTCCGCGGGAAGCATCGTCTAATTAGAACTGTAATAGCAATAGCGGACCGCTATTGTCAGGATTATCTATGATCGTAGATGGTGAATGGGAGAGGGTGAAAAAATGCGTCGACTGTGACTCGTTTATATCCTGTCGAACGATGCACGACATGTATTTTATCTGTCCATGGTGGGATGACATTGTAATACGTTGTGGAATACTTTGTGTGTTAAATTAGTCTTTGAAAGTCCTGCAAATTGGTATATTATAATTAATGTAACCCCATCCTTTATAGATCATAATGGTGCTCGAACAGTGGCGTTCATAAAAATTGGAAGGAAGAAAAAAAAAAGTAAAGACAAACGGAGTAATTTCCCCGCGCTAAGTTTTCAGGCATAGTGTCGTGCGTAGTATTTTAATTTTACGACGAGAAATCCTTTGGAATGTTCGCTCGGCAAGCGTGCACCGAGGCCAGCGTGTGCACCTGCACACGGGCGAACCACGGAACATCGTCGAGGATGCTTCGCGGCTAACCTTACAGGTTTCCTCTTCCGCGAACGTCCGCGCCGAGGGTACGGGAAGCCGCTTTTACACCTGAATGTATATCTGCCGCGATCTGTGTACACCATTGCGCTATACACTGCTAGGAGTCATAAAGTAAATCAGCTATGATCGACCGGCCACGCTTCCCCCGAGCCGGTTGCACTCTAAATCGAACGAGAAACGTGTCTGTGGACGCGTGTCAAAGATCGCAGAACGAAACGGATGCGAGCGGTATAAACCAGAGCCGAACCACGATCTCTTGATAAATGATAAAATCGACCAGGAAACCGAGAAACTCTGGGATGTTCGACGATTTTTAAATGCTTCTTTCCCTGCGGGGATTTTTATGAACGTCGGGTACGCAAACACTGACGTGTGGAGGTTGTTATGTTAATGGCGACACAGAGATCCTGCCACGAGAGGATCGATACCACGTTGATAAGCGTCACGGTCAACGATACCTTATTTGGACGTATTCAGAGGTGTCCTTTGTAAATTAAGCGTACTGTGTGCTCGTTTACGCCCGACCTTGACTAGCGACGTGTACCAGTGTCGGGCGTTCGTGGAAGGTTCAAAGTTCAGCAGGAGACAATGGCGTCACTGGTCTTCCTTGAACTTTTCCCAAGGACGAGAAACTTGCCCCCTGTCCGATATTACGGATTAGTAAATTGATGTATTTAACCGGCCAGTCGAACGCTTGCCACCTTTATTCCTTCGAAGGTCCTCGATCTGTTCAACGAAGTAAGATCCCGGTTGTAAGAGGACACCCTGTCGCGTCGAGGGAATCAAGAATATTCTGCACCAAAACAAAAATTAGGTTTCCAAATTTTTCTGCAAGTTCTTAGATGCAATCCTTGTCTGACAAAGATCGGTCTTGGAACAGACCAGAACTATGACACTGTACTTAATAATTTTCTTCGACTGTTTCCACCTACTTTTTTTATTATCATTCGCCCGTGCTATACTGTGCGAGTATTTTAAACCAATACAGGGCTCAATCGTCACGGGGTTGCTATCGAGAGGCGAAATAAAGTAACGCGAACTGGCGCGGCTCTAACAGAAGGGGAAAGAGAGAAATCGCTGGCTACGTTGTCGGGTCATTCGAGGGGCGATTTAATATAAATCGAGAAGACGAATGGCGCGCGCGGCCTCCTTGACTCGCGCGCGCGCGCTGTGTGTACCCCTAGGCGTACATGTATTTAAACAGGCGTTTAACATAATTCATCTACTCTCGGTTCTCTCGCGGCCTCTCTTTTCTCTCGGCGCGCCACGACCCTCTTTCACTTTCCTCGCTTCTCCCTCTTGTCCTGTGCTCCACCTCCTCGCCCCCCTTTCTCTTCTCTCTTTTTTCCCTCCCTCGCCCGCGGGTGAATCAACGACTTTGGCGAGTTTCTGTAACCGCGACGGAACGACAAAGCGCCTCGCGAGTGTGCTTGTCCTCCTCCTTCCGTGGGATAAATAAGAGTACGCATCGAACCACGCGCGTCTCATCGTTGGAACGCAAACTGAACTGCGCTCATATAAATGCAAAGTGGCTTTGGGAATAAGGCGCACGGCTTTGGGGAGTGACGAATGAGACGGAATCGAGTTTGCTTCCGTGGGTGTTTTGTTACGCGATGATTGTATGGTTTGTAATTAATGTATTAAGGGTATGTGCGTTCCGAACTTTGTAAGCATCGATTTTCTTTTTGCGTTTTCTTAAAGAAAATATCTGTGTCAAAAATAACGGAGTTGCAGGTATTAAATGCATCCATTGAAACCAAAAACCAAAATAAATCAACAACAAAAAACTGAATGGCTTTTCTAGTACGGGCTCTTGATGCTTAAATGCGCATCTTGAGTGCATAATCCTGAACGCTGTAGAGCAGTTATTGCAGAACCGAGATAGAGGATAGCTTAATTGGTAGGAAACATTCAAACGAGTCGAATAATCCTGATGAACGTCCAATCTGGATGGCTGGAAACGTGCAATCAAAGTTGATACGTACTCCCCTAATTGTTTTGCACGTTAATATTTCATGAGGCACGAGCATCAAGGAGCTACGGAACGTACGCAACGAACTCACATTACGTTAAATTCTACGTTAATTTTTAACGAGCAGTTTATATCTGCTTGAGTGTGTTCTTGCATTAGCGAGATTTGCACTCGTTCATTAACGTGGAGAATTAGATTTGACAGATACCAACATTCCTCCGTTATCGATGGTTCGTACTCCAAGAAACTAGATATGCATGTTACGTTCATTGGATTAAGAATTTTATTACTTCCGGCAAGGTTTCTGAGACGCTGAGACAGAAATTATTACAGCTTCCTTATCCCATCAGCTGACACAATAATCAAGAAACTAATGAAATATATGTACGTTCCCTTCTATCGTACATCTCTCAATTAAGTTATCCATCGCATCGCTGTCACCGAAATTCGTGGAAACCCCATTGTCACAATTTCTTGCCAACGTGCGTAGTCTCCGTCCGGTTTTTCCCGTTCCGTCATTTGCGAATGCCGGCGGTGCCGTAAAGAGCGACGAACAATCTCGGAACGCGACACTCGCGATTGCAGGACGAGATCCAGGTCGATTCGACTTCCTTTTCCCAGAAAGGTAGTCGACTGTACGTAATCACAAGTTGAAAAACCGCTTCCTCTTCTCTCGGTCGCGTAGCAGCTCGTGATTACGCGTGAAAGCATGTCAAGCCCGCACGAATAGCCGTAAGAGAGAATCAAACGAGAGTACGATACTCGCACGCCGTGCCACGTCCCTACTTTGCAATACCCCGAGTAATTAGTACATACTTGGTTGGTTGTTCACTCAAAGTACTCTTGATAAGAAACACAATGTTTTCCAAAAGCGTTGATTATCCTCGACAAATAAAAATTCGAATGGGAACACACTGAGCAGGGGTAGGTACCAGGTACCGAATGAACAATCAAAGAGCATACGTGGAAATAAATGTTTGTTATATAATTTTTCTACCCAGTGTGCTTAAATTCATTGATAATTAGATAAGACGTATGTCGAAAGACTGTTTCACCCACATTAAATTACATTCGCCGCGCTCCTCATATTCCTTCACGCCGTTTAACATTCCAAATGGTAACTCCGAGTGCACGCCCGACCACTTTCCTATTCAACAATTCTTTCTCTACGTACAATTACGAATTTATCCAATTGCAGGAGCTACAAATTCCCAGCAATAAACCGTGCGATATACGCTCCGTGGCTCATCCGTATATCTCGAACCCATCCCACGACCAAAACTTAATTTCACCTTATTGACCATCGCTATTAGCCGCACTAGTAACGAAGCATTCGCGAGGGTCTCGCGATTCCGCAGATGGCTTCGACTTGTCATCGTGCAGAGCGAGCCCTTTGTTATTAGTCGCAGAAGCTCGTAAAGTACACGAGCTGGAGTGCGAGTAACCGAGGCAAGGGCGCATAATACGGGCCCTACATAATTACCGCGTCGCGGGGAAGCTTTATGGCGGCGCACTTGGCGAGTATTAATTTTCTTTCGCGCCGTGGCGTGGCGTGGCCTCGCGCGGCTCCAAGACGCCGCGAAGAAACACCAGCCGGACAACGGGAGAGGAGCGAAGCGAGCGGACAGAGGAGACAGGATCGGGAGGAAAGACGAATAAAAGCGGGAGAAACGTAGATGTTCGACGGTGGAGAACGCCGCGCCGCTGAATGCCGAGGGATTGCTGTGCGTTCTCGGTCGTGCGATTTTATCGCTCACCTCCGTATACTATCTCCTGCCTGCACGCCGCTCGTTCGTCTCACCGTCACCTCCTACCGCCTTTTCACCCTCCCTCCTCGACTTCTTCTTCCGTCCCGGGACCACCACCACCATCGTGCGCCATATTCTCGAAACGCGGTATTAATTATCGCTGCCAGAACGCCGCTGGACTTCCTAGTCTTTCATCGGCTCGTTCTCCGCTGTCGGATACTTGTATCGTGCCAATTGCAGGGCCGCTTCGATGAAATCTGAATTCGTTCCGCCAACGACCGCGGTTACTCTTTCCTAGAGCCGCAACGGATACTGGCCCGGACGCCTTTATTCGGGGGAACGAACCGTGGATCAGAGAAATTCGCGAAAGAAATTGTTTAACGTGGGAGGTCTAGAAGAAGAAGTGGACAAACGGGATCGAGGGAGTCGTGATATAAAAGAGGGGTGGGTAGATGGCGATCGAATCGAAATCCGTCCACTATTCTGCGATCAGATAGCCGGTGGAACAGCTGCGCTTCTAAACTCGGTGGCCTATGTGGGGATAGGTTAGAGAAACACCTGCCGCCTCGCGTCGTCGTTTTTAGCGGGAGCTGCCGACCGAACCGGGGCACAATCAACCTTCCTCGCGTCCAGCTTACTCGTCAGTCGTGACGCTTTTATTAGCGCGTTCAGGCTGAAACGGGCGCCTAATCTTCTGTGCGTACAGTTACTCTACTGAATAATGAGACTTGTTATTGCCTCTCCATTTGCCTGGCGATTGTACGACCGCGGAGAGTCGCTTCGCGGCGGTAGCCGTGACTGTGCAATTACTCGAGGAAATAAATTCATGCACTAGTTCGAGTTGCCGTGGACGTAAATGAAGCGCAGGCAAACGTTGGTCGCGTGGTGCTCGTTAAGTCCGACGATCACGAGTGTTTTCACTCTCGTGCAATTCCACCGCGCGATGTACACTTGTACCTTTGCATCACCTCGTCTTTCTCAATATTTGGCTTGCGATCCCCATCGTTGGCAAGCGGCACCGTCGCCCTCGGCCCGCCCAAAATGTAACCCACCGCGTTACGAAGGGAACGACGCGTCTCACCACGAAGTCGAACGACGGGGTGAGAAGGTGGGCCCGAGGTGCAGACTTCGTCATTGTCAAGGAACTGACACTCGAGGGTACCACGGCGTGCTCAGGCCCGCGCCATTAATAATCTTAGCCCGAACGAAGAAACAAAGAGGTGGAGTAGACGGGGTTGTCGAGGAGAAGGAAGTCGAGGGCAACGCTGCGTGTACCACGCATCACGCCAGCACGTTCTGCCCGCCGCGTATACGTGGTAGGTATCCGAGAGTGTATCCGATGCGTCCGATAGGGCGGGACACGAGCATAAACAATTGCACATCGGCCTCGCCCCTTCCCGATACGATGTAATAAAACGAGAAGTCTCTCTTCGACCACCCTCCTCCACCCTCTGTGTCCATCCTCCTCCATCGTGAGCGTCCCTTCGATCTCGACGTGTTCCGCCGCTCATCGTGGCCCCGGGGCCAAGAATATCGAAACGAACCGGCGCGGCGCGGCGTCCGCGCGATATTTCAGCGAGCCACAGGGGTCGTCGCTGCTAGTTCCCGACCTCCTACGACTGTGCTCCAAGGTCCCAAGAGAGAGATCGAAAGAACGAGGACCGATTTTTAGTAACGAGGTAAACGCTGCAATTATGGACGTACGCGCGCACCGGACATGCGTTCGATCGAGGCCCTAGCCGAGGGAGGTTCTTCGAGGACGTCGTTTTACGTGGCTCTTTCAGCGCACGTTTTTTCATGTCTCCGACGACGGAGACGAGGGCACGTGGAATGTAATCTGATTGGTCGTAACGGTGATTTTTCCCTCGGTCGAGTTTAGCTCGTTGTTAAAGTTTGGACGATACTGTTGTAACCTGCGGAGCGAGCAACTGCTCTGCGGTTTACGAGATAGGTGTTTTAAAATCTGACGCTGCTTCGCCCGTAAGTAAGGGGAATTCATGTACCTCATGAAACTTTTGTAAATTGGGGGATGCTCGGTATATGTATGTATTTCTATAGGCTCGTATATGCTCCAGTTTTTTCAACATTTCATAATTAAATTCTATTTTCTGTCCAAAGAGAAAGTAGCAAAACACTTGCTCCGTGCTTAAACATATCTAGATAAACGCATTCCAACCTGCTCAACCTTCGTCACCAATGACCCAACAGTCGCATAAACAACCGTATCAATTCGGGACCAAAGTGAGCAGCGGGAAAAAGAAAAACACTCTCGGTCACGACCGGGAGAAGCCGGTATGTACATACATACATACTTACGCAAGCGACGAGCTTTGCGTTTCGTTGCTTATTTAGGAGATCGCCGCGGCTCTCTCCGCGCTGGAGCCAGTGTCGCCGTTTAATTCGAGGCCGAAAAGAAGGCTGACCTAAAATAGAGGTACGATTTTAATTGGAATAAGTTCCGTGGAATCTCGCAAAAAAGCACGGCGCGGCGTTCCTTCTGCCCGCTTCGGGCAGTGGTCGCGCGCGGACAAGCGATCCGCGTCGGTTCTTGCGCCGTCGATTAAAGCGAATCGCGGACCTGTCGCTTCCTAATTTATTAGAGCGCGTTACCGACCAGCGTGGCCGGGACGGGGTGGCCGGGTGAATTAAATTCGTATTTCGCCCGTGCAGGCAGCGGCAACGAAATTAGATTCGACGAAGATAAATCCGGCGAGGACCGAGAGGAGAACTGGGTGCGCTCTCGCGCCGACCACTCGAGTAAATTGAGACATTCGCAATGGCGGCGTCGAAAGAAGATCGTATCGATGATTAATGTTGGTCGCGGTACCAACGGTCCGGTAAAAAGCGCGCAATTACACCGCATAACGCTTAATGACTCGATAAGTGGCACCGCGAAACGATACGTATTGTGACGCCGGATTATACATGCAGACCCTTGTTCGGTCATCGACGTAATAACTGCAATTTCATCCGGCTCTTAATCTTCGTTGCATCGTTTCCAACTGGGAAGGGAAGCGTCGAAAAATCGTACTTCACTCGGGGCGTTGGTTGAAAATCCAAAAGTAAAAGGAAATAGAGGAGACCGCGAGAGAGTCGGAGAGATTGGGTTCGCAGCAAGAGAGAGAGCGAGAGAGAATTTTTCCCGTCGTGGATTAACACTGCTACGGTGAAAAGCAACAAAGTACCGGGGCAACGATGGGGCAGGATCGTCGGAAGGGAAAAGGGGGGGAAGAAACGGTGATCGTTCTTCTCCAGCAGGCTGGACAATAGCAGCGCTGAGAAGTGTAGCGGACAAACAAATAGCCAATTAAAATTCCGGTTGCACGGCGAACATACTTGTATCAGCTGCAGTACTACCAAGCATTGTGCACCGGAGGCATGCGCGAGCCGGTGTCTGGATCGGTTGACTGGGCCCGGGTACCAGAAGATCGGTTGCTTACGACCAACCTTCAAGGACAATCTCTCAGCGCGGCGAGCAGAGGCGACTCGTTTGCACCGTTCAGCTCAGCTGAATCTTGCTCCGTACCGAAGAGGAGACATCGTTATCGAACGATCGCGCCTTTATCGCGGACGATTCGAGCTCACCCGCTGTCACGCTTCGCGGCGGCGGTTAATTAAAAAAGCGTCCGCTAGTTGCAGGCCAATTAATCATAAACGCCTGCGGTGGTACCTGCTTACCGTTGCCCTTTGGAGTACCATTCATTTTTCTCCTGCAGTTGTACACTTTTAATGGTATCGAATACAAAAGCGTACGGTAGTTCCCAATTGCTGGATTGCCGAGGCCAAAGTCAGCCACGGGCGGTAAGGTCGTTTTGTTAATTGGCACGGATAGGTTCCTGGTACTAAATCAAGCGGCGCAACGAGCACGATAGCCGGTAATAGGCTGTGATTTTTACGCGATCGTTATTGTTACTTGACCCAGTCCGATAAAATCACGCGGATGATTAATTAAAGCGGGAAATTGATTGTCTAGGTGCGGGCCGTTCCGTTCCCACTTGCCGCGCTTAACTATAAACGTCGCTCCTTAAATTACTTCCTCGCCCCGGCGTTCTTGCGCGGATATACTTACTTGACTGATGGTTTAATTGATAGACATCGATTTCGACTAATATTATGAACGGTACTGTGGATCGTTAGCTATTTGAAAAAATCGCGGAAGATGTATTATCCTCTGGTACAAGTTTTTCAATAATCTGTGACACTAATGAGGCATAGATTGCTACCCGCGACTTGTATAGTACATGCAGCGCAAAGTGTAATGAAAATAATGGTACGAAAATGGCTGTCGACGATTCTCCAGGAACGAGGCGAGCTCACCCAACTAGAAACGCTTTGACACTCGTCGAATCGTCTGGCGGCAAGAATTAACGATTACTAAATTACAACGCGCCCTTAGATACAATCGCGAGCCATAATTGCAGGACTATTCGTACATTATTGGCTCGTATATTATTTGACGCGATTCAATAACTCTGAACCAGGACGGCCGATGTTATCTCTCCGTCGTTAAACCGTATTCGCAATATCGATCGACGCTGATGAATGGCCGCATTTGGGCCCGTCGTTTTTTCCGGTGATTATTAACGTTAAAATTGAATGTGTCCGAGGGTGCAGCAGCACCAGCAGCACCGTGGCCTGGCGCTCACGCGCGAGGACCACGTACGATAAAAAGCCACCAACTTCTTCCTTCTTCTTCTTCTTCTACTCTCCCCTTCGACTTGCTCAGAGAGATTCATCTTCGAATGTGTGCTAAGGTCCCGCGACGCTCCAACTACTGGGAACGCCTCGCCAGCCGCTGCTCCGAGCAAACAGGGGGCGTAATTTATCGAAGGGATCCAAGGTAAATGAGAAAGCATCTCGCCAAGGGTTCCGTTTCTCTTTGTTCGCCGGTAAATCGAGTCCACGCGAATTGCTCGCACGTGTAAACTCTACGCTTACGCGAGAAGTGTCCGATGAACTTCAGGTGTCACGGACTGGAGGTTAATATATGTATACGTGGGAATATTAGTCTATAGGCGGGCCTTCATACACATGCATTCGTATATTAGTTTCGTGTATGATCGATAACGATGGGCACGTATCTAGGCAACTATTTATTTATACATTCCACGCGATCAGTAGCTATCAGCATGACTATAGCTTCGTAGGATGACTTGGCAATAGGTGCCCTAATTTCCGATCGACGACTGGCAGAACATCTAACAAGTGACGTGTCCCTGAGACAGCAAGAATACCGCTGCCGACGAATTCCCCTTCCACGATTCTAATAAGAAACTGATACCGATGGTTAGCCGAGCCGCGGAACGTTTAAACGTCTTAATCATAAACTATGACGATGGCATTTTTTCTCTGCTACCGATAAAAGAATTTCCGATAATATTTCATGTAATTGTCCAGGAATTTATTCACAGTGCACAGAATTCAAACCCGTCCGAATCCGGGCTAAAAGCAGAATGCACATCGGTTGAAGTGCCAACCATTTGCAGCCTGCCAATACGCTCGTCTGAAACGTATCACCCCTCGACGGCACTAAATAGAGGCGCGGGAGAGAAAGGTGGTTCCGCGATCGACGCTCGAAAATAATGCATTTTACACCGGTTACCCGGCGCGCGTGGGTACCAGCAGAAATATATGAACAATCCGGCGCGATGTACCTGCGCTCCCGGGGAGACTACCTGCGGCTAATTTACAACGAAGCGCGCGGATAACTTCCGTCGTTATTCTCCCTCGCCAGAATTTCCCGTGCATCCTTGTTGTTTCTCGCAACGGGCAGCACGATTAGTCTGAAATATCTGAAAGGGACTCTGCCTGAACGTCGTTGTTGCGTAGGTCGATCCGGATCTGCATAAAAGTCGAACGGAGACCTTCCTCTGCCATCTCTGCTTGGACGTTGTTCCTGACCACGAACGCTAAGGAACAGCGACCACCTCGACGATCGAGCGAATAACGATAACGTGGACGAAGTAGCTGGCAGCTTGGACCCGCGGAACGTCTCTACTTGCACCCAATTAGTGGACTAACCGGTAAGCCCGAGGCTTTAATTCGACAATCGAATCGCGCCAATGAAGTCGCCGAATTGAATGTCTGCGATTCCAGGTCCTGGGGAAATGGAGGACGCCGAGGCTATAGCGGTGATTAGCGAGCCTGAATTGGACAGGGATGGCTGCGACGATGTAATTGTTAAAGAAATACGCTCAACATCTTTTGCAGCACGGTAGTTGCAATTAGCGAGAGTCGTCGAGATATCTGTTTTAAAACGTCACTTCAACTACCTCCTTTACTGTCTCCCCTTGGATATTAAAAATGTTGTGGGCGCATAAACGGTTGAAAGTTATTAAAAGACTCAGTTTCACTGGCTATAAATATCTCCACACTTCTGCACTTTTTTAGCACGCGGTTAATTACATTCTAATCCGGTTTTGCATTTCGAAAACGGGTTAAACGGCGATGGATCTGCTTGCAGGAGGACGCCCCGATCACGACCACCACGAAGAACGCGTTGATAACGACTCAGTTGGGTCCCTGCGACGTCTATCCGCATCGTGTCAAAGTGTCGATCATCGGCGTAGGGAAGGTCGGGATTGCTTGTGCCCTCGCGATCCTGATGAGAGTTAGTATTGGCGCGGAACGAAACGCGCGGATCGCAACGCTCGATCAACCGTTTGATTCCCGTTGATCTTTAGAGGATGGCCAGCGAGGTCTGCCTGATCGACCACGACAAGAACAAGGCTACCGCCGAGGCCGAGGATATCCAGCACGTCGGTGTTTTTATGGGATGTCCCCTAGTTACTGGCACGTCAGGTACTTGAGACTGTTGCGAGTCCTGTTTCTCAGATCGACCGATTTTCGCATTGCCTTCGTTGCAACTATATAAATATATATATATATACATACACGTCCACTTCGCCTGAGGTTCTGAATGAAATTTAATTTTTTATTTCTAAATCGCTCTTGGTTCTTTCAATTGAATTCTAGGATGCAATGGATAGACTGTTGTACATTTTTTTCCTCAATGAAATTACTGCAGTTGAAAAGTCGACAATTCTTTGGTCAAAATTTGGTGATCCTTCAATTTCGTAGAGGAATGTATATCTATGTATCCATCGTCACGGTCTACTTTCTCCCGAATCCCAGGAGCCCAACAGCCTGCACTCTTCTGTAGTCATTCGTTCCGCGTATCCAGTGTGCACCGTCGAAAATTCCAACTTATGACGGGTTGAATTCCAGAAATTTCAAATCGATACGTCCGTGCCTATGGTAGCTGTCGAGCTTCAGCATTCATCGCTCGACTCGATCGAGATTCTACCTTCGGATGACGAGCCGTCGCGTAGCGTCGGGTTGCCCGTCACGGGGCCCCTCTGTCAACGTGCAACGGGTCAGAAACAACGGTCACCAGTCCCGAAAGGGGGGAATGAGTTTTCGGGACGGTGGACAAGAGGTCCGAGATCCGGATCCTTCTCTACTCCGGTCCTGTCCTTTAATCTCGCTGCTCATCTACATCACCGCGTGCTTACACGTGACCGCTGCAGCAAGCGTTTCCCCGAGCTTTTCACCGGCCAGCTCGTAAATTTCGTGCCACTCTTATTTATCTCGGCCGTGATCGACTCCACGATACATTTTTTTCGGTTTCTCTGTACCACTCTCCGGCTATGCGTTCCTCTGTCAGACGTGTGCAGCCGCTAGCAGTGAACGTAGGTCGCTTGTAAAAAAATTATACCACCTTGGTCCGGAATTCGGGAACAAAGGTTGGGAACAAAACACTTTCGTTGCCCCGACCTGGCGATTTATTTGTTCGACGACGTCATCTCGTGCGTTCCTATATTATCTTGCAGTTATAAATCTCTCGCCACGAATATTAAGAGTGGGTGCTCGTTTCGTTTCTGTTGCGATTATTCGTAAACTTTAACGCTCGAGGAACTGTGGCGATATAAAGTATGCGCCTCGAATAAACAATCTTCATGCTGAAGTCTTACTTTCTCGTGCACCTGTACGCGCGCACCGTTCCCCCCTATGTCTTAGCCTGTTCCAGGTAGCAATTATACGAGCAAGTAGAACAGACTCGACTTTTTACCGGCTAATTTATCTCGAGCATCATCTTATCGCAGCACGAGCGTATCTCGGTCGAGTTGCACAGTCACGACAAGCTCTATAAAGGTGTTACTTAAAAATCCGTGCTTCTTACTTCGTTCGACCACGTTAAACCGTGTACTCTTCGCGCGTTTATCGGCGCATCTCTCGAGAAAAAAGGGAGAATCCCGTCTTAAAAAGCAGAGGAAGAGATCCTCCATTCGATCCTTTCCAGCGTTTTGTATTCCACCAGCTTCCGATGGCTTTATTATCGAACGGGATGTTTCCAGCGAAAGGTTTCCAAAAAGGGATGCCTGATCCTTAACAACCTTTACCGGTATCCTTATTCCAGTTGGGTCTGGACGTGCGTTGCATCGGTACTCAAAGAACACGTGTTACTGAAATTTACGAGCTTCCCTTAAAATGCGAGCCCCGCTTTCTCTGAAATATTGGAATATTTACTGGAGTCAACCGTGAAGAATTGCACACTTCGTATCACTCCATACATTATTCTAGCTATATTCTCTTTTATTCGTAATATAGAATTATCAGAGAATTTACATCTAGAATTTTTTTATATAGTAACTGAAATGTATGAAATAAATATCATACGAGTAATAATAATAATTGCACGATAATATCGGTTGCAATGAATTTCCACCTCACAGATTTTAGCATGGTGAAAGAATCCGCTGTGGTGATAATCTGCACCGGAGAAACATCGCCAGGCGAAACGCCAAACGTGAAACACAATTTGAAGGTGTTCAAGAAAATAATACCCGGAGTGGCGAGATTTGCCTGTAAATCTGTCCTCCTTGTCGTCACACAACCGACCGACGTGATGTCGTATATCGCCTGGAAAATATCAGGCTTTCCTTCGAATCGTGTCCTCGGTGTCGGTACAATGATCGATTGCGCCAGGTTCCAGGATTTCATCAGCAGACGATTGAACGTGGCGCGGAGCTCCGTTAGCTGCATGACGGTGGGAGCTCAAGGAGACATGGCTGGTACTTCGTACTCGATTATTAATTATTATTTTATATATGTACACTGAACGGTGGTTTTTGCAGTTCCCATTTGGTCCAGCATCAACGTGGGGGGTATGAAGCTTCGTGACATAAATCCTAGGATTGGGGAGCAGGACGATCCTGAAAAGTGGGTCGAAATCGCCGAGGATGTAAAGAAAATGTCAGTGACCGTTGACCGGAAGATCGTTAGAAGGGAACGAGATCGTTTGAGCTTATTTTGGGCGTACATGTTTCAGTGGCAAGGAATTGGAGGAGAAGAAAGGTTCATGCTGTTGGGGCGTCGCCGTAACTACCGCCGAGATAGTTGACGCCATTGTTAGGAACACCAAAGTCGTTCTTCCCGCGTCAACGCATATTCTCGTAAGCCCGACGTAAAAGATTCGACTGCTACTTAGGAATATTAAATAGTAAGAGAGGGGTGGAGTGGACGAGTAACAAAAAAGAGGGCGAAGTAAAGGGCATTAATATTATAAAAAGTAGTACCGAAATGACTGGCGGACGACAGCCACAAAGAGAACGCTTATAAGCAATATATGCTGATATCAAAAAGTAAAGACATACTTTCTCACAAGAGAAATCGCTGTTCACAGAGCTGTGCCCATGGCACGGACAAGGACGTGTACATGTCGGTGCCCTGTGTGATCGGCCGGGAAGGTGTCTATTGCACCGTGCGACAAAAGCTTACCGAGCAGGAGAAAATGGCCGTGCAGACGTGTGCTGACAGCATTCGGGGTATGCTGCGAGAGTGTGGCATCCTGCAGGAAGCGAATAACGACGAAACCGACTAGCGAGGAACCAAAAGGGGTTGAGAAGGAGGCGGGATAGCGGTTAGACGGTGGACCGCGTGCTACCGGAAATTGTGAGATGAGTGCGCGAGATGGAGCCGAAGGAAGCAGCGTTTTAGAAGGTGTCTTCATCAATAACAAGCGCGCGCACCTGGCGACCGGTTTTCTATACGTGTACTTGATCGGCGTAATAAATGACAGTACAGGTATCGACTTCCTAGAAAACTATCGCGTCCCCCTTGAACGACCAGTCGCTCGTGTACTTTGCGTCGTATTACGAGCTGCTCGTGGCGTTTGTCCATGGATCATTCGCGCGATTCTTGATTGCGTGATGCAGTGTGTCGTGATGGAGAATTGGAGAATATTGTTCAAACAATTGTGACTGTAATTCCTTTCGCTTTCTTCTTGTAGCTTGATATCTAATAGTTTCAATTTTACGCTGCATCTACGCGTTTGTTGATTTTCGAAACTGCGTGTAGTATTGTAACGTAAACATTGTAACTTCATCGGTAGTCGGAAATAAGTATCGAATTTGCGGAACCGGTGGTTTTAGTAGTTTTTGTAATTACCAGGATGCTGCTCGAGAAATTCCAGAAGGAAGTTAATATGTATAGGGCGATGCTCAATTAGTAATTTAATATTAGTACTGGAGCCCGGTGTTGCAAGTAGTGTAACGCTCCGCCCCGGGCGTATCGGGGCGCAGCCGAGCGTAGCGGGACGTAGTGGGCGGAACGGAGCCGAGCGGAGCGGAGCCGAACCGAGAGCAGCCGGGCCTAGCCGTGCCGAGCCGAGAACAGCCAAGCGGAGTCGAGAACAACGCAGAATAGGCAAGCGGAGCCGAAAACAGCCCAGTGGAGCGGAACAAAGAGGAGCGGGGCGGAGCCGAGCCGAGATGAGCCGGGCGGAGAACAGCCGAGCGGAGTCGAGAACAACCCAGAATAGGCAAGCGGAGCCGAGAACAACCCAGAATAGCCAAGCGGAGCCGAAAACAGCCGAGCGGGGCGGGGCGGAGCGGAGCGGAGCGGAGCGGAGCGGAGCGGGGCGGAGCGGGGCGGAGCGGAGCGGGGCGGAGCGGGGCGGAGCGGGGCGGAGCGGAGCGGGGTGGAGCGGAGCGGAGCGGGGTGGAGCCGAGCCGAGCAGAGCCGAGCCGAGCAGAGCGGAGAACAGCCGGGCGGAGAACAGCCGAGCGGAGAACAGCCGAGCGGAGTCGAGAACAACCCAGAATAGCCAAGCGGAGCCGAAAACAGCCGAATGGAGCGGAGAAAAGAGGAGCGGGGCTGGGCGGAGCGGAGCGGGGCGGAGCGGAGCGGGGCGGAGCGGGGCGGGGCGGAGCGGAGCGGAGCGGGGCGGAGCGGGGCGGGGCGGAGCGGGGCGGAGCGGAGCGGGGCGGAGCGGAGCGGGGCGGAGCGGAGCGGGGCGGAGCGGAGCGGGGCGGAGCGGAGCGGGGCGGAGCGGAGCGGAGCGGGGCGGAGCGGAGCGGGGCGGAGCGGAGCGGGGCGGAGCGGAGCGGAGCGGAGCGGAGCGGGGCGGAGCGGAGCGGGGCGGAGCGGAGCGGGGCGGAGCGGAGCGGGGTGGAGTGGAGCGGAGCCGAGCAGAGCCGAGCAGAGCCGGGCGGAGAACAGCCGAGCGGAGTCGAGAACAACCCAAAAGAGCCAAGCGCAGCCGAAAACAGCCGAGTGGAGTGGAGCCAAGAGGAGCGGGGCGGGTGCAGCGTGGCGTGGCGGGGCGGAGCGGAGCCGAGCCCAGTGGAGCCGAGCGAAGCGGATCCGGGCCGAGAAGTAACCGACAGGGCACTTCTCTTGTTCGGCCTTTAGAACGGAAATTGAAATTGGAAAGACGGGTTCGCCAATAGCGTACCCCATCTGTGTCGATTCGACAGGTGTCCATACATTGGTACGCAGAACTTAATTCGCTTAACAAAGGAAGGAAAGAAAGAAGTGTGTCATTTCATGTGTCAACATTTTCGATACTATCGTGAGTGACCCATTAATGAGCAACTTCAAATTTTATGAACGGCGCATCGTTTGACTGTCACTTTCGTTGTTTGACCCGATGGAGACGAAATTCACAGAGTATTATGTAAATACTCGATTTCTCTGATCAATTTTTGGTTCATTCAAAACTTCGGGATGCTACACCTGAATCGTGAGTATCGGGTTCATTGACGATGGCCGTGCCCAAGAAAAAGTTACTCGACACAGCTTGGAACACCACGACGTTTTTGCTCACCAAGCAGCCGGAAGATTTCGTGGATGGACATCGCGTTAAAATCGCCATCATCGGTAGCGGTTACACCGGTGTGGCTGTTGGAATCGCAATTCTCTTCAAGGTGTGTGAAAAACATTGCATTTCTAACCTTGTTGAATTTTTGTATCTCGTATCACTCGCGGATCTTGCGATTACTTTATATTTGAACAATTTTGTAATATCAAAACGAAAAGTGTGATATCAATCGAGGAGAAAGAATGGACGCTCGCCCTTAGCAAAGTCGCCCTTAAATCAATCTATCCTCAAGTATGGCAGGTGCTTCGTACTTATTCAAGGGGCTCATTGTCACAGTAGCAGCCCCTCAAGAATAAATTCAAACGCCGGTCAGCTATGGACGAAAAGTTTTAGGGACGCCCAAGCTATGCTTAAGCGCTCGTATACGTACATTTATTCGAGGCACGAGGGCTGAATGCAGGCTCGTTAGTGTGCCAGGATCAAAACGGGCCATTATGCAAACGATCCACGGAAGACCAGAAGACGGAATTCGGCGACGGGAATAGGCTGCGAAATCGGAACGTAAAACCCCGTGGAAGAATGGAACAGGGGAGAGAAAAAGGAGTGAGGTAGACCAGGAACGTGCTTCCTTTCGCTCGTTATCGGATCGTAACGCGAGCATTTACACGTCGGACGCCCCCGCAGGATCGCCGCGGCGCTGATTTATGTTAGTCACCAGAGGAGGAAAGCTGTAATCCATACCCGTCTACCTGGACGTACAACCCTTATCGCATTTACTCATCCACGTTCTTTTTCCTTCTCGCGCTTGGACAGGCATTCGTTTCTCCACCAAGCAAACAGCAATTTAAATAGAATTGAAAATCTCGTTCTTTTATTCCACGCAAATGCGATGGAATCGTACGAATCGCATAATTATGAATTGCTTCGATTTTCCTCAGAGTGCGACGTTTCGTAATCGTTTAATCGAGAGCGAGGTAACCAGTCAATCGAATGACTCATTCGAACGAAGCAAATCATTCAGAGAATACTGTATGCTGAGTACACGGTCGTTTCACCGATGAAACTCTAGTGGGAGGAAGATTACTGTGAAGCGGGGTGAACTGTCGAACAGAAAAGCGGCCTGGTAAACGCTACGCTGGCCACATTCCGGTAGGAGGTAATGAACGTGGGCGACTAATTCTAGGTTTCGGTTTCCGTGGATCGTTACGAGGGCAAACAATAAAGGTTGCGTATAGACGGGCGTCGGAGGCGCATTTGGGTGTCATTAGTCTCTACTCGTAGGGCAATCATATTGTGCACATTGTTCCTAATAACGACCACTATGTCCCTGCTACTATTATATTTAGTGTGCCATTAAAGTTTGTAATGATATGTTTCAAGTTCGAGAAGCAGGTACTTCGAAGCCCGCTTAATATCGTTGCGTCGGAAATGAATAATAATCGTTGCTAGGGGATCTACTTAACAATCATCGATGTCATTAATATCACTTAAAATTGTTGATGCTGGTGGAAGCGAACGGTTGGAACGGAAGTAAGGTGAGAAAGAATAAGGAGAAACAAAGGCAGTGAACCGCGCGCGGTTGCTCCACGGACCCCGGCGTGGCAGATCGCATCAACGAGATGATCGCGAGGTACCAGCGTTCCGGTACCATCTCCATGGCTTACTGTCCACCTTGCGAGCCCGCTACGCCCAACTCTCTCGGCAGTGCTTGCATAAGACGTTCATCTTCCTCTTCTCATCGCTCCTCGACCTGTTGTTACGTGTCATGTTCGTCGGACCGCATTAAATCGTACAAACCATCTTACGAGCCGGTGCTGACGATGAAAAGCTCTCTGCTCGTGGCCCCATATATTCGTCGAGTTACGAAATTTGTTGGAACGCAAGAGGATCGGGGGCGAAATCCGGAATTGATCCTCGAATTTCTTTGTTCTGAATGTTTGTCATGCAATCCGTATTGCGATGCCATTGTCCGTTAATGTATTTGGACTACCTAGAAGCGAGCAAAGTCGATCCATCGGAAGCATAATAAAACGCGTGACGGATCGAGTGTCACACCTTCGGTGTTCTGTGATCAACTGCGCTTCTGTGAAGCGGAATCGACGAAGGTAACCAGGGGTGAAACGTTGCTCGGCTAGGTAACTAGAACCGCATGAGAGACTGCAAGTGACGTAGCACGGATAGGAGGCCGGTGTTCCTCGATCGAATGCAAATTGTACCTGTCCTTGGTGGTTACGTAACAACCAGGATACACTTCGTTTCACCGGAATCGTTAATGCACACGAAACCGTCTTTATCTTGCACCCTTTTGCCCCTTGCCTGCCGTTGACCATGGTCATGCGTCATTAAAAATCTCGTTACAAAATACACACCGTGGAGAAGGGGAGATTTGGCGAGTTAATTACCGCTCAATATAGTCGCGCGATACGTGTGGGTATTACACGAGGGGTAGAGCAAAAAGAAAGAAAGAGGAGAAAAGAAAGAGGTACGAGAGGGAGAAGGAACAAGGGAGAAACACCGATGGTTCGGCAAGGAAACTTCATCAGCTGCGATATTATGCATGCTGCGGAAGTCATGCTTGATGAAGTATGGTGATTAAGCGGTGTACAATAACAGATTGGAAGCACAGGGGCGTAACGTAATATATTAAGAAGCCGTTTCTGTTGGTTGCCGCGGTTTTGTCTTAACGTGTGAAACCGCCATATGTCAGAGAAAAATGTGTCCATCTGCTGGCGCGGAAACGAAAGTGAAGCAACGTGCACCGCGTCGACCACTCGTCCCCGTGCCGCTACCCTATTATTCAGCCGACGAATTAGATCGTGATTAAGAGGAATTACCGAGGTAAAAGGGCCGCAACGATTGATGCCCGGGGTGTCGCTGAAAAAATGTTCTCACGAAATTATGGACGTTAGATGATAGAGGAGCATCAATTACCAGCGGCAAAACGAGATTCTGACAAATACGTTACGGCCCCGGGGAACGTACCTGATGCCCGTTCTTTCGACGATTCGGGCGTCTAATAGCCCCTTCTCCGACGTACAGGTAGCGCAATGAAATTGCTGCAATGTCGAGGAAAAATCAAGGATAATGAGTAGTCCATTTATGCGCATGGATTTTCCTGAGTGTTCCCTTATATATACGTGGATGTATGAACGCTTGATTGCGGGGCTCAAAATAAAAACGCCGGGCAATGTAATAAATATGATTACCATCGATAATTACGGGCGACGTGAAGAATCCCAAGATCTGTCAAATCCTTACGTAAACCTTGCGAAAAAAAGAAGAATCGTGATCGTAGAGGTACCGACAAAGTGGTCTCCACCTTTGTAAGTTGGAACAGAGGCGATCAGACCTTAACGATCCCTCGCATTAAGGAATCGCTCGAATGGCGCGATCGATCGCGCTAGCGAGCGCCTACTCTTAATGCGATTCCTGGGGGTCCTGATTGCGTAACGATTGCGAGTGCGTAATAACTCCGGCCGTCAACTAGTTCCCGTTAATTACTCTTTACAATCTTAGCCTCCGTTGCTCGTTGCAGCGTCTCGCCTCCGAGCTGGTGTTCATAGACTTGAACGAGGAATTGGCGAAAGCAGAAGCGGAAGACATCAGCCACGCAGCGGCGTTCCTCGGCAACCCGAAGGTCGTCGGTACCAAAGGTGAAACGAAATTCTGTCAAAGGTTTCGAGCGAGACAGATAGAAGATGTTGCAATTATTGGCTGAATTATGGGTTTTTGTAGATTACTCTTTGGCCAGGGATGCGACGGTGTGCGTGATTACCGTGGGAGATAATGCTACGAATCACCAAGATCCGAACACATTTTTGGATCAGAATTTAAATATATTTCAAGATGTGATACCGAAGGTCTGCAAGTATGCGCCGAACAGCATACTTCTAATCGTAACAGCGCCAGGTATGTTTCGCAGGTCATAGATTTTAATAGAGATACGTACGATGAAAGGTCCTCCAGTCGTTCAAAACCTACTAATTTTGCGGAGAATTTTTTTTCGACACGTGGGTAACTATGTGCATGTATAAAGAGATAACGAGACCATGCGATATTTCAGTGGACATATTGTCGTACGCAGCCATGAAGATCTCCGGCTTCCCACCTCACCGTGTCGTGGGACTGGGCACGTTTTTGGACAGCTGTAGGTTCCAGTACTTCATCGCGCAGAAACTTGGAATTTCGGCAAGTGCCGTGCAGGCCTCTATAATTTGTGAGAGCGGACCCACATCTGGTAACGAGCACACCATAATGCCTTCTTACTGTACTTAAACCGAACGAATTTGGGGAATTCATAAAACGTCGATGAACAGTGCCCATCTGGTCAGCCGTGACAGTGATGGGCATCAAGCTGAAGGACATCAATAAAGACATCGGCACAAAATCAGACCCGGAATCTTGGGGCGAGTTGCACACGAAAGTAGTCGATTGCGACAGCGATCTTATCTCGAGGAAGGGTTATCGCTGCTGGGGCACTGGTATCTGCGCCGCCGAGGTTGTGGACGCTATCGTACGGAACACCTGTATCTGCATCACCGTATCCACATATTTAAAAGTAACGTTTCAATCAATCGAATCCGCCCGATTCACGCTAAACTTCGTAATATTAATGATCGGCGATATACAGGGGTGTCGACACGGCCTGGAAAAAGATGTTTATATGTCGCTGCCTTGTATAGTCGGAAGAAACGGTATACAGACCCTCCTGCGCCATCCCTACACCCCGGAGGAGCAAGAGCTTACAGAAACGTCGTGTCGAGCCATTTACGAAACGCAAAAGGCCATCGTTCATGCTCTAGAATAATTACACGCTCGTCGACTAAACGTTGAAATTGTTCGTATCAATTATAACAGACTTGGCCGCGAATGATAAAAGCCTCTGTCTCGCGATGATTCAACTGAGAACACGGATGCAGCTCATTTCACGCGAACTGACGGGCGAAGAAGCACGGCTGGTCTCGAGAACGGTATCGCGAATCGCCTTTGCACGCCCGTTTACATCAGTTAAAGCGAGTTCGCGGAAACCAACCGCACGTATATCGTTTCCGTGGCGAAATTCATGGCCCACGACGATGAGACATACCCGTTTGTTTTACCAATCGAATTTCTTTTCTTTTTCGTCGGCCACGGATGAATAGGGGAGGCGCTATAAATCGCGCGCGCACGCCACTCGGACGATTTCGGCCAATTTGCCGTGATTAATGTAGACCGTCTGTAATTAATCGGCCGACGTACGCTTCGCACCGCTTCGGTTAACCATCCCGCCAACGGCGACCGGCCGTGATAAAACGATCGCTATTACAAACATAAAGAACGCCAGTTTCAGAGGCCGGTTGATGGCCAACGATACGGCAATTTGTTATAAAAATTCGCGCAATCCCCGATCACGGTCTTTTGTCTCTGTCAGTTACGGTATTAGTCAAAGTGTTCCCGCTTTCATCGCCAGCGTCGAACACTCGCCTCGATAAAGTCGTTCTTTATCCGAATGGGAACCGGTGGTACTGTGTTCAATAACGAATCCCGACAACGGTTCCTACTTAGCTACAGGTAACCAGAAGAAGAAATTTATTCATGGAATTCAGCGTGGTTTCTTTGTCGCAGGTATATCTTTTGTACGAAATAATCGACGGTGATTCATTACCACAATTACGGAGTCAAAATTTCATCGAGTAGCCGGGGCGGAAAAAGCACGTGAATCCTCGCGAAACGAAGATACGATTGCGGTAACCGGGTACCCGCTGCTTTTAATGGTTCCGCAGCCTTCTTTCTCTTGCTCCCTTCCCGATTCTCATTCTCGAACACACAGCCTGGACCGTATATAGCGAGGTGGGGTCTATAATATAACCGTGGCTCGTTGTCGTCGCGGGCAGCGAATTCTTCGTGGTTCTCTCGCGACAGAAGCACGAGGGCGCGCCGGTGATTCATTATCCATGCTAACGAATGTGCGTTACAAAAGGAAGAGAAAGACCGTGAATGGGGTTTCCTACGGCTGGAAGCCACACCAATAACGACGGGGAGCACGACACGTCTTCATCTTCGTGGCACCGGCTCCTTCTCAGGCGAAGCCATTTTTCTGTATTATCTCGATGACGCGTACCGGAGTACATATTTATACGGCGTCGCGCGATTATGGATCTAATGACATAATTCGGACCGTCGACGACCCTCTCGGCCGTGTGTACCTTAAGTACCTTAAGCGAGCCCTCGCGTGCAATTTGACTTTCATAAACGGAGGTGAAATTAAAACGTCAGTCAGCGACTCAGTCCGTCCTCCATTTTTTTTGCGGCGAACATATCTCATGCTTTACAGCCAAGCCGACCCAAACTTATTCTACGTGTCATACAAAAACCTAATCGACCTCTTACCGGAGGAACGTACCAACGATCGCGTAGGTAACGCGAAGAAGATTCATATTCCACGGACGGCAACGGAGGATCGAAAAAGAGGGAGGAACTCGAGGACATCGTTCACCAGCGGAACACCGCGGTAGGTACTACTAATTACTGTACTTTTTATTTCGTCTCCGACATAATGCCCGGCCGGTTCGTGAAGAGGTCCACGGCTGAAGGAGGCCGACGCGTCGTGCAGAGAAAAAGGGATGTGTGTAGGAGTAAAAAGGAGGGACAGACGAACTGAAACAGGCCAGGGGTACACTCTATCGCTCTATACATACACGCTCTCCTTCCAGTGCAATATCCGATGCCTTCGGATCATTTATGCAACGGCCACGACACGTATGCCCGCGGTAGATCCTAAAGCATTCGGACGGCGCGGCGTCGTAAACCCGTGAGGATATATAGAGCCGAGGTGGGGAGCCAGGTCGGCTCTTGATTGAGTTACGATTTAATTAGTCCGCGCGGCCAATCAGTAATTAAGATATCCGCTAATCAACGGACCAGCCCCCCTTCAATCTCTTCTCCCCCGGCGTGCATTAGCGGGGAGAACTTGTGCTCGCCTTCCGTTCGTTTCGTTAGCCCTTTCCCTTTCTTTCGTTCTCCTCTTTCGTCCTCCCGTTACTTTCTACTACCTTACCCTTCCTGGTTCCCGGGCTACGGCTAAGCTTGTGAATCAATTGACTGCGATGGGCTGGTCGCTTCGGCATCCTGCGGGATTCTGTGGGCGTGATTAATCCTCTAAAAAGAAGACACTGCCCAGAGGGGACTGAAAAAAGTAAATAGCTTCGAGAAGGCAAAGGAATCGAAGCTCTAATTCTTCATCCTTTCGATATTTAATTGGGTAAGGTAAATGGAAAAATTCGATGAAAATTGGCTGCATGATTTTCTATTATTTATTATTGTAATACTCGCGTCGAAAATTAATTTCGTGGCAGTTGAAAATATTATGGCTCGATAGTTAGGGACCAGCTGAGGTTTAACGATCGGAACCTTTGTTGCTGTTAAAATAGATATCACCTCAAACGAAATAGGAGACGTCCAGGCAAAGCTCAGGTAGATCAGGGCGAGATTAATCACCTGCTCGGGTCTCTCGCTATAGGCCTCGCTGCACTTGTTACCTCATTAAATCAAATATATGGCATCGGGTCGCACAGAAACGAACCGTAATTCATAATAACCGCTACAATGTACAGGTTCTGTGAGAAATATTTTAGGGAAATGTTTAATATCGCGGACCAGCTTCTCGACAAAATTTACTTGCTGTTAAATATACGCGTACTACGAGTCGTCATTTCTTTTACCATTGACCCCCTTAAAAATTTCTTTCGTTGCAAGAATAATGAATATTCCTCAAATCGAATTACCTCAATGAAAAATAGCCCAGGCGGAGTTTAAAAAATTCGAAAATCAAAAAAATCTTCTGGAAAAAATCTTCTCGGCTGCGGCATCTGTCGAGAATACCCAGAACCCAAGCGAAACCTTTCGGCAGAAACTATATACAGAAACCTTCAGAACCTTTCTGTCAAATTTTTTTGCAGCTTACTACTTTATCATAGGTCGTCGATCATAGTCTACTACGAATACCTCTCAAACTGTTTCCAGCGTACAAATATCAATCCAGTTTAACTAGCACTCGAACAAGTCTCCTGATACGAATTGGAAGGTTTCCTCTGGCCGCGTGAGTAAACGACGTATCGGTTCTGTATGCGTGAGATAGCGTTGATTGTAATTAATAGCCGACCATTGCGTTAGCCCTGCGGCCGGTTAATTGTCGCGGGAAGATTAATGGCACGAAATCACGCCAATACTGGCCGATTGTCCGAAACCGATCCCTGTCCCGATTCGGTGCTTTCGTGTTTCGGGCCGTGGCGAACGCGAAACTCGTTTCTCGTTACACTTGTTCGCACGATAAAACGAAACGAAACGAACGCGCGGAAAATTATTCGCGACCGGTTGACCGCAATATTTTTAATCGGCCCCACTCTATCGTGGAATTAATTAAGATTTATTAGAAGGTTGCTCGTATCGTAACGAATCGTTAAACAGTTCGCACCTGCCGTTTCTAATGTGCTCGTTTAGGTGAGAATTATGACGGCGAACAGAGACTGGAAATACCCTGCACACTGGTTGAGCGTTGATTATAACAATTGCAATGATTGGTTGTCTTTCGTTATGTTAGGTTGTGAAAAAAAAAAGATTAGAGGTAAAATGATCTAAGATTGGATCTAGAATTCGTGGATATCTCGTAGATTACCAATACCAGCACGACGTAGGTTAATCAAGGTGGATTTCTGTGATTGCATATTCCCTTACCAGGTATCTGAAAAAATCGACAACTAATCGAATCCCTATAGATATATATATACGTCGACAGAGGTAATTACCTTGGGGCAATAACGCATCGTAGGTATATACAGGATGAACGCGGTTGCATCCCTTAATACGATACGTGACCGTTGGAAGCGGACGCAAGTTTGGATTTATCGTAGTCGCAATAAGACAAACTTTCCAGTGCCGAAGATAAGAAATTAATTCGTTCATTTGGGCAAATAATTACGATGGAAACTTTCACCTTTAACCAATGGAGAAATACCAAATTGGCGGTTCCTAAAAGCTTCGATCATTTTATCTTCAATTTTTTGCCGAACATTAATACGACGTACAAAAACCAATTGCCAAAGTCACAGGGTTACGTTTGCGAAAAGATAACGTGCAAAGATAATCGTGTACTGTAAGTACACTCGAAGTTCGATGACAGTGGTCTACTAAAACGTGTACATTATGCACACATCTCTAGACCATCACATGTAATAGCAATAACTGTAATTCAAGTTCGTCTATCTACGTTCATAGTCACGTTTTCATATCATCGCGTAAACACAGACTCTCCAATTTTATCTTTATCTTTCTTTTTCAATTTCCTAATCCATATCAAATTATTTTGACGGTATCACTCGCGTGCGCGATCTCACAGTACCATTTAAACGATAACGTCCATGTACATTCCCCATTCTCAATTATCGTATCCGGTAGTTCACTATCTCAACGAGAAACAATGTTTATAACCATTATGAATCGCATGCTCGCAAAATTGCAACGCAGCCTGGATAACAAGGATAAGGCTAGTAATTCCACAGACGAGATATAGGAATAGACAAAACACCTTATGGACATAAGTTAAAGTTCGAAGTATACGCTGCCATCTACAATAGGTGTGAACATTATTCCATGCGATTATTCCATTTGTTAAAAACAGTTGAACAATTAAAATTATGATTACGGCCAACTGGATATAGTTACAGCAACATTATATTTTTTTCTGTATAGCTTATTCTCTTCCCTTTCGTTTGAGACCTCATAGATTCAAAATAGAGCATCAGCAACCGAGTTATGAATTTTTTAATTTATTTTAATTTTATTGGCGTACACGTGGCGCCATCTCGCGTTTGTCGCCCCTCGAGCAGCTTGCCGCACCTTCAAAATCAACTTTATGGATTACGTCGTTAATTTAATAATAATAATAATTACGTGAAACTGGATAAAGCTACAGCAACGAAAGGTCGACGCGCCGGCCAGCTGATTTATAAAAGGAGCCTGGATTGCCGATCGCGAACGCTTAGATCCCGCCTTACCGTCCATGGCTAAAGAGGAATAAACCCTGATCGAGGATGGTTACGCGCCAGGGATTACTCGACTCGAAGCTCGATCCTCTCCAGATTCCAGATTATACGCCGATTATGCCCCGATTTCAGATTTACGACCGAGCGAACCCGTCCTGGCGGCATTTATTTATAGTTACGGGAAATCACTTGTTTCAAAGGCGAACCACGTGTAGTATTCTATAGCCTTCCTCCTCGACGATACCTAGGTTGCCCATTTCTTTGCTCGCGTGTATGCAACTTTTAACGCACCGTTGTATGAAACAAAATTGTGAGGAATTGGAGGTGTTTACGAATATTATATGTACGGTGTGATTGGTGAATTTTTAGTTAGAAAGGAAAATAATCTATGCACTGGATGCGAAGTTAGATGTAATAGAATTAAAAATCGGTTTGAACATTAAATATTTGATGGTATTTGCGTACGTCGTGTATCGTTTCGCGAAGGTTCTGATGCGTCGAAAAGTATCGCATAGTAATGGTAAAATATCGCGCTAATATTATCAGTCACGTGCTTTCTAACTTGCTCGACTTATCGCTTTGATGTCTGGAACGCAACTGACCTCCGAGCTATTATTGTGCAAAATGAGGTTCGCGCCAGGTACACGTGTAAACGGGTTGCCTCACTGTACAAGGGATGCAAAAGAAAGCACATTTATATGTTAGAAATAAACAACTTTTACCGAGACTGGTTAAACGACAGAGAATGCAAGACTGTACGATCATCGCCCAGGTCATTGCACAAATTTTTGCACTACGGTGACTCTTGCATTAGAATCGACTTCTTTAAAGTGCACACGACTGCCCCCTTTCTTCTTGCTGCACAAATAAAAATTATAATAATACCCATCAGGCGATATCCGGTTAGGGTTGTACATTTTTGTATTTGTTTTCTGTATCGGTGTATGAAGCGCGTAATTAGTCGATTTGGCCGGAGGCAATTCTTTGCTTAGGGAGTCGATGCAGATCGCGGTGCAATTAGCAATTTTGAATCGCATAAGATTTACAAAGTCCGGTTTTTACCCATGTTCGTGGCGATTTAACATTCGACCGGCTGTAAAAATGCCGCCGCCCCGACCGAGGCTAATTGGATGATTCGTTCGCGCTTTATGTGATCGATTAATTTATCACGACACGATTTAACGAAAGAAGACGTGATTCCACCGGCACCATACGCGATTCAATACTAATTGGCAATAAAGTTGGCGAGTGCAATTATCGTGGTGCCACGCCGTAAAATCTCGTAATAAAGTGTAGCGCATTATAATTAGCTGAGAGCAAAATGTTATGAAATAAACTGGTTTCGTGAACTTTGGTCAGTCTAAAACGCTTGCACTTATTGAATTGAAGCGAGATTTGTCTGAAACATTGTTTATAAGGTATGCTATGTCAATTGCTACAAAGTGTAAGGACGATTTTAGAGATCTTCCAGGCTCGTTCTTCCTCGACTTTCGTTCAATTCGTTCAATGATACGAATGTGACCTGGAACATGAATTTTTTCCTTAAGTTATATTTTTACCAAGCACCTTCAAGGACACATGTGCAAGTTTCCGCGAATTGCAGTAGTCTTCATTACCCAGCTGACGCAAAGGTGATGCAACGCCCTGAATTTCTGAGAAGAAGAATGATCCTTGGAATGAAAAATATAGTAGGATGATAGGAAAATCACAGAACCATTTCTCCAAAATGACTTGATGCTGGCATTTTTAATTAATTAAAAAATGTGGATAAAGACTAACGAGAAACTGGAAACTAATTTTCATCCACCTTGATGTCAACAACATTGATATACAGATTTTCGATTAAATCTCAAAGTTCTATCAATAAAACGATCATACACATATTTCGTGCAGTCGCTAACCGCAACGAATTACAGATTGTGGATCGCTTTCGGCAAGCAGTGCGCAATTTCAGTTCACGAATTCTGCACACCGTTTGTACAGTTATGCCAATTCGAGACACCGAGGATCGGCCCTTCGTCATTTATCCGTCTCCGTCCACTGATCATACAGCCACGGTCGATGACATGGCGACTACGCGTTGTCGATCAATTTAACTTTTAAACCGTATAAAACAGAAGTGCGGAGCGAGCGTAGCGAATCGCTCGCGCGGCTTCCCTATTAAATTTCTCTTCAATTTCCACGGCAATTCCAGATGAACACTCTCGCGCCGGCCACGGTGATGCAAATGATTATAATTATGGAACGGACGGCGGGACCGTTACACGAGGAGCGTCAATTTCATCCGCGCGTGCGTTTTTTCTTTTGCACGAAGGTGATGTTGAAGTGAAGCGTGTAAGGAGCAATTGCAAAAAATCCTGTATCTTTATCAATCGATGTAACCTTTCACCCTGTCTCCTTTGCCGCGATTAGCCTGCGACGAAGGGTGGGGGGAATTAAATGTCCAAGATTGAAGCCAGACGAATGTAAACAGACTGAAAAGTACCGCCGATACGCGTGACGATCTTAACGATTGGCAGACTGTCAACGCAATATTGCACCGAGATCGCGAAATGTGACGAACGTGTCTTCTCTCACGTCATCCGCTACAAGGTGCCTAGGCCCTGGGCTATGGGGCTAGGACAGGCGGAATGGGAGAGGATATTGTGCAAGTTCAAAAGAAATTGTGTAGGTACGAGCATCGAACATGTGCCCACAATCACGTAGTTACCGGCGGGAGGAGTTCCGTTGCGTCATCTTTGACTGCACTTGCCGCGGTATTCCTGAATATGATTCAACCTCATGAAACACCGTTGCAACATACCTTCCGGGAACCGGATAGAATATACACTGGACGATAGAATATCTCGGATACACTAGCGTTGAGATTGCTGGATAAAGACAATTAAAAAAAAGAAATATCAGCTCTGATTTGCGATAGGTGTTAAAGGAAGTTTTGCCCGTGTAATCATTCTTTAGTAGATACCGGCTGCTCAATTCGCCCAGTCATGGCGCGCCATTCTTTTATTCCAAAGGCTCCATTCAGGCATTATTAGATACTCTCGATTATTGAACTCAAGTGGCGTGTAAATTTCATGGTGATTAAATGTAAACCTTTTTAAAGTGACATCGTACTTTGCTACATTTATGAACGGTGATAACGAAAGTGCTAAAAAAATTATGTCACCGTCTGGATCACTATCAGCTGAGTCATAGAGCGATCGAATCGAGAAATGTAGCAAGAAGGGAGCGCGTTACCGCACACCCTATTTGAACAGCTAGAAAACTTCATCGAAAGAGTTATGGTAAAGAACGTAGCAATCGAGCCAGGGGACACGTGAATTCAAAGTCGGGAAGAATTCTTCGTATCTCTCGCAGAAGTATTTTTAGTTCCCCCTGAAATGAAACACGTCCTGCAGGGAGATTTTTATTAGCGAGCAAGTGGGGATCGAGAAAGCGTTCCACGGATCGATGAACGAACCGAACTCCTGGGCGGAAGGGAGCGTGTGTTTGCGTCATTCGACGCGTGCGCAACCTTAACTTTCATTTCCGAAAATTTCAACGTGATGTACGTGCTTCAATGTGCATCCCTGTACGGCCATCGACGGATTCGAAATAACGTTCACGGGACTCGCGACAGGCCAGCACGTGAACCAGTTTCATTGTGAAAATTTGTTGGAAGGGAGAACAAAAATTTTATCGTTCCCGCGATACTCAACTGCGTTCCTGGTTTCGTCAGCACGAGCACGCTGAGCTTGCTTTGGCTTATGGGAGGTATAAAAAGTGGGGACAAGGTCACCTTTGCAGACAGAAGTCTCTGAGCTGTCAGACAAGTTGGACGTACGAATCGTCGGTAAACGGCCCACATAAGTTTGGTGTTTGGTGTTTGCTTGTTTCTTTTATCTGTTCTTTACGTTTCCCTTGCTTAACGCTGCCATGAGGTTAGTGCACACATATATTTCTTTGTGGTCGATGGAATGGGAATTTAATCGGCGTGATCGTTTTCTGATGATTTGTATCGGTGTTGGTTCGAACACGTGGTGCATATAAGGACATGTATCTAAGCACAAAGTGTTACATACAGCGGTGTTCACGGAATGCGTCTCCCATAAGAGAAACGAGGTCAAAACGCAATAGCTGCGAATTTAGTTTAATTGGTGCTACTTGCTCAATTCTGTTGTATCATATTGTCTGGTTAATATTGTCGGGGTGTTGTTTGTAAGTCGAGCTGTGTTTATTTAATCAGTAGCCTGCAGTTCGTGTATAACCTGCAATTGCATAGTTTACTATGAACACCGGTACACGTGCTTGATATACTGCTAGTGTCATCTTGCGAGCTTGCGTATTACTCGCACTCTTTTATCGGCAATTCATTCATGTGCAATGAATATAGTAAACACGTTGATAACTTTTTGAACCAGGAAGATCTTTTTCTCCACGGCTTTATATGGCAGAAAAAATTCGGACCACATATTTTGCCCGATGGTGATCTTTAATTAATTGCAATCCTAATCGTAATTTTTCTTCTTATTTGCCCCTTTGCAACTAACACGTTTCTTTTCTTTTTTCTCGATTAACAAAACGATTGACTAGCGGGTACAAAATTTTCACAAAGGGTTGTCACTTCCGTGGCTCACACCTCTTTGACCTTCAAAAGTTGACCTTCGCGGTGACCATCCGAAGTCCATAAAAGCGGGAAAAACTCATAAAATTGTTGCAAAATTGTTGCAATATCGAAGAATATTGGTATACAATATAATATTTTGTAATAAATTTTTGTACAACGCAGCGCAACCTTTCTGTGACCCTTGTGACCTTCGTCAAACTATCCATATATGCACATATATTTCTACAGAACTACTCAGTCGACAAAACCACACAAATTGCCAAGAAATTAATACCGACCTTTTCTCTCGTTTACAGAAAAATGGCATCCCTGAAGAACAAATTGTTGAACACGGTGATCGAGCCGATTAACACGGGTAGAAATAAAGTCACCGTAGTCGGCGTAGGCCAGGTCGGAATGGCCTGTGCATTCAGTATTCTTACAAACGTTAGTGCAATTATTTTACACCTGTAGTTCACAGAAGCTCTTCACAAAATCCATAATTGTTAGTCATATTTATTTTTCATGTTCACAGAACGTTTCCAGCGACGTGGTGCTCGTCGACGTAATGGCCGACAAGCTGAAAGGGGAAATGATGGATCTGCAACACGGAAGCGCATTCTTAAAGAACGCAAAAATTAACGCAAGCACGGATTACGCCGTCACGGCGAATTCGAGCCTCTGCATCGTGACCGCTGGCGCTCGTCAAAGGGAAGGCGAGACGAGACTGGATCTAGTTCAAAGAAACACAGACATTTTCAAGGGCATCATTTCTCAGTTGGTCAAGTATAGCCCCGACACTATCCTCCTGGTCGTCTCGAACCCGGTAGACATTTTGACCTACGTGGCGTGGAAACTTTCTGGCTTGCCGAAGAACCGAGTTATCGGAAGCGGCACGAATTTGGACTCCGCCAGATTCCGGTTTCTCCTATCACAAAAATTGAACGTAGCGCCAACATCCTGCCATGGTTGGGTTATCGGAGAACACGGGGACACGAGTGGTAAATATAGCATGCAACTTTCTAAAGTGCGATCGATCTTTTTAATACACGCAGGTGCTAAAATTGTCTTATCCAAGATAAGAGGGCTATTGCGAAAATCCAATGTCTAACTTGTTATCTCGGGATTTTTCGGCCGGGATCTATGAGATATTGATCAGCGATTCTGGTGGTTTCACGTGAAAGACGAGTGAAACATGAGATATTTGACTTGCTCTGTTTAGTACCGGTATGGTCGGGAGTCAACGTCGCAGGTGTAAGGCTGCGCGATCTGAACGAGAGCGTCGGTACCGAGCATGACACGGAACGTTGGGGCGATTTGCACAAGCAGGTCGTTGACAGCGCCTATGAGGTGATCAAACTGAAAGGTTACACGTCGTGGGCCATTGGTCTAAGTGTGTCGAACCTTGCCTCCGCAATATTGCGAAACTCGAATCAAGTCCACGCCGTATCTACTATGGTTACCGTAAGTCGATAAAGCTTATGATTTAATCACACGCGTTGCATGATGTCTCGAAAGCTGCACGTGATCTGGGTATCGCTGTTGATTACAAAATGTAGTTAAGCGAAACTCCTAGGCGTCTAAAAAATTGTTTTGTCGCTATCGTTAATTGAGCAATGAACTTGTGAACGAAGTCTGGCGATTTTCAGGGTTATCACGGAATTGACAAAGATGTGTTCCTGTCGTTGCCTTGCACTCTGGGCGAGGGTGGTGTGTCGAGCATTGTCCAACAGAAGCTAACAGAGTCCGAGACGGCCCTTTTGCAACAATCGGCAGACATGATGTACAATGTTCAGAACGACTTGAAATTTTAGATAATTCGTCCTATTTTGTGTGCTGAGTAACATTTTTTCTAGATAAATGAAATAGTTTGTAATGCAGTGCAGTCGTCATAAGTGTGTCTGTGTGTGCGTGTGTGTGTGTGTTTGACGCACAAAGTATTGTCTACGAGGTGCACTCCTCCATTTCTAATTACGTTTCGATACTTAAGTTCGTATAACTTACGGGTGCTATTGGAAATATTTAAATATTATTTATACGATACGACAGCACGCGCTGTGCGTTATAGCTGATTCGATAGTTAGCCCAATATTTTATAATGTGCGTGTTCGTGTAACCACAAGAGTATTACTTAACATCGTTGCGTTTACATTTGCGACTTGTTCTATTATCTATCTACTTAATGATTAAATCACAGGGTATAAAAGTGCACAAGAAACGATTGTAAGTCAGTCTGGCAAGCATGCGACAAACATATATCAAATTACTCTCAGATGTGTCCTTTACATCGTCAAAACAGTTAGATATGAAAACGCAATAAAACTATTTAATGACTACCTCAAAAAGACTTGCGTCGACTGGTTTATATTTTCGTACATCTAATGTTACTTTAGAAGAACCGCATTCAAATTTCCTACTACTAGAGATATTGTGAATTGCCTTGTATATTTATATATACCAGTGTTCAAATAAATCATCTTTAATTACATAAACTATAAAAACTATATCATTTCCATCGTAAATGTACCTAGACGCAATACTGTACGCGATAAAAATGTCAAGATCAATTTTGTCACAAGTATCAGTACACCGAACTCTATCGAAACCCTGTAACCATGGATTGTTTAACAATTGGCAAATCGAAGCAATGGCGATTCACTAGACCCGTTATGGTCGCCAGCGCCTTCTTTTCCATCAAGCGTCAATTAACCGTATGCGATGTGACATTTTTTGCAAGAACGGGATCGCGTGAATTTTATAAAATTGTCGGGTGACAGGAGCAATGGTTTTGTCGCGCATGCTGCCGATTTCGTCACTGCCGACATGTATCAGATGTACGATATGTCTGATATCAAGGAGAAACGTGGCCACGAGGCACTTTCGTCGCACTTTACCGCCAACCATACTCAAGGAGATCTTCACCGGCGACAGGACACAGAAACTCGCGTCTGCAGACTTCGGCAAAGACGCCGCCGCAGGATCTGATTTACAGAGAGCGGTCAGTTTCGTGTAAGCGGCCCGTTTTCTGTACTCGTAGCCGAACTTGACCTATGACCCTCGTCAACTGACCGCTCTGCCGTTGAAATCGTTTAGTCGTTGAACTTTTACGTATGAAATGCACGATATACAATTCCGACCGCTATGGCGTTCAAATTCAATCAACGATTTCTCATTTTTGATCAACCCCTCCGTCTGTTTCCTAAGCTCACTTTCAATAATCGACGAATTACGTAAATAGTATATTTAGAATCCAATAGAGGTTCGTATTAAATTGTCAGACGGTTCAAGGAAAGCTTGGCATAGTCGATGGTGCAAAAGTTACGCCCGTCGTGTCTAATAGATTTACCGCCCCCGTTTTATATGACATCAATCATTTTGTACGTGACGACTCAATGCGCGCAGTTCACATCAGCGTGCCAGTGAAATAATATTTATGCATTCCAGAGCGCCGTGCCTCAAGGAGGAGCTTCTGTGCAAGTTTGCGGAACCGGTGAGGGATTGCTCTCACAAGGTGACTATCGTGGGGTCCGGCATGGTCGGCGTGGCTATCGCGAATTCGCTCCTCATGCAGGTACGCAGCCGTTGTGATTTCATCCCCGGACTTTTCCACGATTAGATTAGACGCGACTTCGAGGCGCGAAACGCGTCTTGAACACGCGAGGGAGTGAAAGTTCATGCGAACGTGGAGGAGCGCGCTGAAAATCCTGGAAAATGTCCTCGCGTGTATTCTCGAAGATGGAAAGTTGCGTAAGTCGCGGCGACGAACGTAATTTCGCCTGATGCTTTCTTCCAGAGAATCACGCCGCACATCGCCATGGTGGATGCATTTCCAAAGAAGCTGGAGGGAGAGGGAATGGATTACAGTCACGGCTCGGTATTCCTGGGAGACCCGCGAATCGAATTTGACACAGGTAACCGGGCTTAATTTTGAGAACGGTTACGTCGGACGGTTTGATAATAATTTTCGAGCAAATTTTCATTGCAAGACGGACGGTGTAGTGCTTTAAGTGGATTGGAAAATAAAAGAGAATATCGTTGCAGACTTCTGTATCACGAGCAACTCGACGGTAGTCATCCTAGCTGCCGGTGTGAGACAGGTTAAGGGTGAAACACGGTTGGACTTGGTGCAACGGAACTCGGAAATCCTGAAGCAAATTGTGCCGACCCTGGTGGGCTACAGCCCTAACGCGGTGTTTATTATCGTCAGTAATCCAGGTTGTGTTTCGATTTAAGAGAAGACACGGCGACGCATAGGTCGAGGTCCAATGCGAAGCTGCGAATGAAAAAGTAAATTACACTTGCAGTTGACATTTTGTCCTGGGTAACGTGGAAGTTAAGTGGTTTACCGCCCAGTCGAATTATCGGAAGTGGGACTCATCTCGATTCGGCGAGGTTTCGTTTCTTAATCGGCGATCGTTTAGGAATCGCGCCCAGCTCGATCCACGCGTACATAGTCGGCGAACACGGGGACAGCCAGGGTGAGTTCGAAATCGGCGACATTTGCAGCGTAATGCTGCCGTGCGCGCTCTGTACGTGGCGTAATTTTTTTACATTTCGCCGGAGGAGAAAGCAATGGTTACGTATCGCGTCTGTTTAAATCTGTTCGACGTTTCCTAGTGCCGCTCTGGTCTGGAGTGAATGTCGCCGGTGTGCAGTTTCGCGATATTCTGCCTAATATCGGCCTCGAAACCGACGAAGAGAGATGGTACGAGATCGCCAAGGAAGTTATTAGACTGTGAGCCTAGTTTCGTCTCCTTGTCTGTTATAGAAAAATTAAATTTAGCTTAGGAAATTAAATTTAATATAATGAGTACTATAGAAAAATTAAATTTACACGGTTTTGTAAAGATCAACTGGAAAAAATTGCAATTGTTTCCCGTGTTTCAGTGGTGCAACAGTGAGATGCTTGAAAGGATACACCAACACGGCTATTGGTCTGTCAGTTGGGGACATCGTAATGGCCATTCTGAATAACTCGCAGAGAGTTATACCAGTATCAACATTGATACAAGTATAATACCTTAGCCCTAATTTTAAGCACATTTCACGTTCAACACAAATTAGCCTATCAAATTAATCTGATCCCTAAAATGACCACAAACGAAGAATCACTTGGGTCGTATTTTACAGCGAGATTTTTAACGCTTTTTACAGGGTCACCACGACGTTTGCGAAGAGATATTCCTCTCGTTGCCCTGCACGATCGGCGAAAACGGTGTCACAAACATCATAAGGATGCGTATGACAGAACTGGAGAAGAAGCAATTCAAGAAATCGGCGAGCACAGTGTACAGCGTGCAGCAGAATATAAAAACGTGATCGGTCAAATTGAGGTGCACAAAAAGCTGTCGCAATCGTGCGTTCCACGTTTCGTTTATGTAAAAAGTGTCTTTAAATATATCACACCGCAGATGATGCTCGATTCCCGTACAAATTTTTTCCGCCTTTATCGCGTTTTTCGATTCGACCCCGACGATTATGTCAAGGAAAAAAGAATATCTTGCGACTTCTTCGAATCGCGTCGCCTGCTACCGGAGTCCGTTTCGATACACGAGGCAAACACGTGCGATGACGAATCCTGCGTCTGCTCGCGTCCTTTTATTTTCATCTGTGAATCACTGGTGCCGGTTTCGACGAGTCGATGACGTCGATGACCTATCTTGTTCATTTCGAAGGTGCTGCAAAAGCAGTGCTCCCATCTTTCCACCCTCTGGTGTCCTCGTACATTTAAAACGACCATTACTGCATTATAAATCACCTTGATATTCAGATAGCATAGCGTCAGGGATACTTTTTTTTTAATAGAATTCTACGGTAGCACGAAGCGGGTGCGTTCAGTATGCCGAACGTAGTGACGTGTACCATCGCGTTTCGTCGTGCTAAAAAAAAAGCGATAGGTGACCGGTGGATGGTACCAGAAGGTCGCAATTCCGCCGGAGGCTAGGCCACGGCAAGGTGAGAGAACAGTACAGTTGTCGACCACAAGATGTCGTACAGGAATGCTCAGGTAAGACGATAGCCGCAATGTTACGGCACTCGACGGCAGCAGTGCCGTAAGAATGGCGCTGTTTTTCTAAGAACGTTCTACCGTAGGTGTCCAGATTTCTGGGAACAAAATTTACGACCATTTACAAAATGCTGCTAGAGTTTCAAAGGATTTCGCGATTACCATTGCCACAGAAGGAAAGGAGGCAAAGGATTCAACCCGTTGAAGGGTTGATAGGGTTGAATGGCAAAAGAACGACTAAAGTCACTGATTGAAGAATAGTAACGAACAGCAGCAATGCGATATATGGAAATCGTTGCTGGTATCGATATCTAGCGAAGACGCAAATACCTGGCCAGAAACGCTCTCCTTTTACTTGGTTCGAAAGCAGATCCATTTGAAAGGCGAAGCGTGTCATTGATTTTTCAAGAATTCTTCGTGAATCGTGTCGTAACGCGCGCGCGAATTCTACCGCCGACCAATGGAAATTCCTTCGATCGTTTCGGGCTGGACGCGTGTCTCGGGACCTCGAGGTGTCTCCTGGAATTGTAATTAGCAAGGGAAATATTTTGCAAACAACCATCTGTTTGCTAGGCAAATTTAACGTAGAATTTGTATAACTTGTCGAAGTTTTGCCCGGTAGTGGAGCGTGTACGAGGGAGACAAATTTGAATTTCAAAATGAATGTTTCCACCGAGTCTCTGCAAACGTAACAGTATTATATAATATTATAGCTAACACAACAATCGCCGTGGCCAGAATCGAATCCTAGGAACAGTTAAAAGAAAAAGAAATGCAGCGAACGAAGTGCGATACCAGTCGAACCTCAAATACAAAAGCGCTCTCAGCTCCCACGTACCGAACAGTCGGTAAAGGAGCAGGGGAATCGTACAGGTGTGAACGGTACTGGGGCCCAGGTGGAGGTGGTAGTCAGGCCCCGTTCTCTGTTGGTCCTCTCGTCTGTCAGTGGAGCTCAGTCAGCAGACAGTCCGGTCAGCTGGTCCCGTCTAATCGTGCTGGAGAGCTTCCTGATGGTTAGCCGAACGTGAAACACCTGATAGAACCCGGTAATCGAGCGACGATCATAAAGGATCGACGAGAGAATCGGCGGCCCGCGCGCCGCATGTGCGCGAGTGTAGAGCTTCTCCACCGGAAACACCAACGACACGGTGCGAGGTATCAACTAAATCGAACGACAGAAATAAGTGGCGGAGGTAGCAGAAAAAGCAGGAAGAAGATAAATACGAGACAGGGACAGTGAACGTTCCTGGTCAGACAGGAAATGACTATATCGTACGCGAGCGAAGTGCCAAATGGCTCCAGCTTCGGCTGTTTCTGGAGGATCTTGGTCAAGTAAGTTCACGATAACGATTCTATTATTTCAATCTCCGTTCCGTCCTAAACGTAGCAACGTATCAACGAGTGTCGCGATTTTTTTTATATGGTACCGCGACTAATTAAAGCTGCCCCGACACTGTGACAGGTGGGACAGATACGGTGCTCGCTGGGAGGCCTTAGCAACAAGTTCACAGCGAGCTCCGTTGTTTCTAGAAATTTTAATTTCGCTCCGTTCTCTATCTCGCTCAATTGGAACACCACTGTTCGCGATATCTGCACTTTGTCCCTTCGTCGACTCAGCCACGCTCTTTGTCGCAGCACGATGCAGATTGTAGAAAATACCGCGACATGGTAGGCTGTGAACGGTTCTTCGAGCACGGAACATCGAAAAGGTGGTGCTCTCACTTTCCTTACGGTGGATTAATTTCACGTTGACCACGAGAGAAGGACGGACGACTCGGTTTCTGTCTCCGGTAGAATTCAAACACGTTCATTCCACGTACGTTTCGTGACAAGGGGGCAGGCAATATTGCTATCGATCGCGATTAGGTTTTTGGGCAGAATCTTGTCAAAATATGCCGCGTAAGAAAAATAGAACTTTCGAACCGAGCCTTCCAGGATACTGGAGCACGCTGCTAGACAGTTTACATAGTCGGCGTGCCATGTAAGACGAAGATATTGCGATATTGCGACCGGTGGATCGTTGTGCAACGTTTAACTTTCGACTCGATGTGCTGTGTTCTCGATTTAGAGCCCGGTTGCATTGGTGGAGGCGGTGGAAGAGGACGGCGAGTCCTTGGGCAAGGATTCTGCGAACGCACGTGCGAGAACTAAGGGAAATTAATATGCGCTCCTACTATTCCGGTCGTTGCTCCACTTTCCATTTTTTCAACGATTTATTCGTAATCACGACCAACTGGAATATTGTCGAACATGCGGGTACTCGACGGGACAGAAATTGTCCTGATTTTTTTTTTCTCTCCATCAGAACGTACGGTTATATGAATCACAGTAGCGGAGCACGTAAACCCCGCTAGCACAGAAATGGTGCTCGGTCAACGCTTGCTTGTACGTTTTAAGGAAATAAGGTCGTCGATACATTGATTTTAGCCGTAACGACGTGCACGTTACGTGGAATATTGCTATGCCGTTCTGGGCTCCGCTGCCACGGGATTTTCGTTCCAGTTGTCGCTTGCGTCCAAACGAAACCGTAGTTATTTCAATAGCTGTGTGTCGAGCTACGTTTATTGTGTAGGGTTCAATGGTATTACTGCCTGAACACTGATTCAACAAACCGCAGCATTACGAACGTGGAATCATGAAGAGGCCAGAGGGAAAATAGTGAACGTGCCTTCTCAATGATTTACGTTATATTTCGTTACGATTAGTAACCATGCTATACAATTATATCTGCCACGAATTGAGCAACCAAATTTTCCTTAGGGAATTCCGTCGGTTTGTTACAAAACTTTCCTCGCAGACAAGTGACATCAATGCCCGCGCGGAGCAGATCGTGCTAAACCAAATGTTATACAATCACGCGTATGTAAATTTTCGATGACGTTCCGCTGGCTATCTGTACAGTTAAAGACGGGCTTGTCTCTTAAGCGAGTTTAAAGGTTGAGCAAGTTCTAAGAACGGGACACCAGACAGCCAGAATCACTTGATTAAATAGTATCTGTCCAACGGTATCGGCCCCTCTGTACCTGTGAACATGCCAAAGGCAATACTACTGCTGTCGGCAAACCGAATAAAAGAACAGGTGATGCACGTAGAATCACGAGTAAACAGTCGTTCTCTCCCGTTACAGTCTTCCTCGGGTTTTACAGAAGTCGCACGGAAATGTTATAGCTAGCAGCGCGAACGGAAATGCTTCCACGATCAGAACAATTCTCCTCTTACTTACTCATGCTCCGAGATACGAGTAATCTCGGGGGAAGAAAAATTGGTGTAATTTTCCCCGGCTGATATTAACGTCCCGACATTAATCAATGGTATCGAAATAAAAGTCGCGAGAACGCTGTCGACGGTGTCACGCCGTAACATTCCTCCGCCGCGATTGTTCGTGAAAATGCATAATCGCGGTGTACAATTTAAAACGTCCTTGCCGAAGCTCGTTTGTTGACATTTCCACGACCTTTACAAGGCGCGCCGGTGGATCCTTTCTGGTCTCGGTTTCTCTCCGGACTGCGGGCGCCAGCTTGAAAACGGCCTTAACGGCTTTCACGTAAGATCTCGCTTTCCTATGCTCGTTACACGCTGTGCAGCGCACAGTACACGCAGCCCAATAGAGCGAACGACCGTCTATAAATAATCGAGAATCTCCAGAAATAGAAACTATCTTTCGCGATAACACGCGCAACGATATCACCGGGCGCCCACGGAAATTGCATATAATTACGAGTTCGATTCAGGGGAAATGATTGCCAATGGGATTGACCATAACTCGCGAATGGATCTCCAAACATTTATTCGCAAGTATCCACCGACTGGTCACGATCGTGTACAATTTACGAAAGCACCGGTTATCGTGAACGTTCTCCGGGAATAATCGTCGGGAACGATTATTCCGTCCCGCTCGTACCATTCGTGCAACCCGGATTTTCGTCCACGGCTCTGTTATTGGAAGTTGTTTTCGATCCAGCTATCTGCTGTTCGATGCGCCCTGCATAGTTGCTCGCCGATTTGCATACCGAAGGTAAATCATTTTCGCAATAGATCATGCCGCGTGGCGAATGTGTTAGACGAACCTAAGAACGGGACTTCTGCCGCTTATCTCAAGGTTGTGCCATTTTACCTGTTATTCCGTTGCGTATTCGGCTAGTACGTCGACAACAAAACTGCCGCGGGTTAGGTGGAAAGAAATTAGCGGTGCACATCCGCGCATCCTAAACTATATCCTACAGAAATTTAGAGAGTCCTCCACTCGGAATGTGCGTGTGTATATGCATACACCTTGGTGCAACGTTTCGCGTTGCCCGAGATGCGGTCGGCATGCAACAAGTTCCTTTTTCTCGTGCAAGTGCTCCGAAGAGCAGCTTTCCTATCCGCGCCTACCGGACCCGATTGCCAAAGAGAACAACGCGACGGTGTGTCTATAAATATCCGCGAGAGTCCAGCAGCGAGCTATAAATACGATTCCGCTATCCAGGAATAGAAAATCGCGGCTGAATATCCGCGGCAATAATAATCGTCCGCCGTACGAATTCTTCAGTCTGCTTGCTCTATTACGGGGTTACGAGCGTGATCGTTGAGTCAATTCATGATTGACAGTTAGAAGTAGTGCGTTCGCGTGTGAACCACGGACACGAAAGAAATGAATAGGCTGCCCGAGATAGCGCACGAGAGGCAACTGCAGACCTTGCCAGCGTTTATTCTACGATGTTTCGCCACTTTAGAATCCGAGCATCGACGGGGAACCTGTGTGTGCACAGGCACGCGTAACATTTGCTCCGATCACGCGCGCTAAATAGGCCCGGCGCGTGAACGGAAGACTCATTGCAGCGAATCGCACGCGTGAAAGCAAGAACTGTTTTCACGGTTCACGGAAGACTGGCGAAGTTGGATCGTCAGGATGGATGGTGCGTATTAGACCGCAAGCTGGCGAAAAAGTGAAATCCAGGAATCCTAGGCCGATTTCAAATGACTCGTCATATTGCACGGTTCTCCGCGAGCGCTTCGTCAACGACGGTGACTCGGAAATAGAATTTCTACCGGAGTGAAATCAATTTAGCATACCAGGCGAAAGACGCCGAAGCGTGCTACTCTTTTGCCACGCAGTTGCTTTTAAATACAATGCGAAACTGTCGATGATTGCGCTTGAAAAAATATGCCTCGCTCCGATTGCTGAAATCACGGGATTCCGCGGTGGAATGTTGTCACACGTGGACATGGAGAATTTGTCATTATCGCTAGTTCGATTCCTGGAACGTTACGAATTACGACGACTTCGCCCAAATACCAAAGCAGCTGAGCATATCAATGAAGTATAAAAGTGTCGAGACTATCCAGCAATAATCGAACAACCAGATACGAAACTTTCTTCGTTCGGTGACCCTGGGGAGTCGCGCACGCGTTCCTCACTCAAAAACTAGGCCATTGTCTCTCAAATTGGACAATCAGGAGCCTCTCCTGGGAATGCGAGAAGCCGGGTTCAGTTAGTTCGTACTGCAGCACAGTAAAATATTGAGATCCAAGCATTGCACTTAACCAGAAGTGTCGATTCTGTTCAAGGTCCGGGTCCCGATCTCTCTTGCATTTATCCAGCTTTTACTGTAGTGCCCATCGGTGGCTGACGTCGCGCGTCGAACCGACGACGCTACGGATTGATCACGTTCGTGCTCGTGTGTCGCGACGATGCACCATCGTGTCGCGCGTGCTCCTCCCGTGAATTTAACGCAGCCGATACTTGCCTCTTCGTTCGTTTCACGCGGCTGTGTCGCACCGGCTGCACGAACGTTGTTGCATTCGCGCTACGTCGAATGACAATGAGACCCAGCGCGTTCCGCACATACGCGTCGAGTGTATGACACACATTTCGTTCACCTCTCTTGTCTTCCGTGGACTGCAGCGTCTGCTAAGCGCGTTCCTGCTCGCACGCGAGCGTGCACGGGTTCGTCTGCGGCCGTCCGAGCATTCGTGTGGACAGGACGACGCGACGCTATCGAGTTTACCCAGAAACCTCGGCTGACCCAATGTCTTCGAGGTTCGCGACGATCCTGGGAGCAATGTATCGCGAGTTTTATCGCCCGCGGCTGATTTTATTTCGATCCCGTTCCATCCTGTACCCTGAGTGCCACAGAAACGATTTTTGTGTGCGCAGGTGTATGTTGAGTCGCTGGGTAGGAATTAGTGTTTGTCGGAGGTCCACGCTTTTGTTTCACACGCGTGATAAGTAAGAGCATGCAGAATGGGCGAGAATAATTCTAACGATTTACAGTGTAGAAAAGCTGCTTAATTGTTTGGACACAGTTTTAGTCGCTATTGTTCGGTCGCGCTTTCTAATGAGCCATGTACGCCCGGTACCTGTTTTTTTAAGTGCCCTATGTAGCAACCAGTGTTCGCTCGCGAGAATTCTTTCTCGAGAAATTCTCGAGAAATTTTATAATTGCTTATTTCTCATTTCTCGAGAAATTACAACGTGTCTCGGGAAACTTAAATTTATGAAAATTATTATAAATCTCATTTATTTTTGGTTAGGAATTTTCTGTTCATTCAAATTGTGTATTACTAGGTAATCGTGAATACATGAACTTATCTACAGGCAACATGTCGATGCCCTCGTATGTTAGAATTTATAATAAAAACTGTTAGGTTTTGCGTTCGTTGCACGATTTTGGCAAATACAATCTGATTTCTCAGTTCTCGAGGAACCAAAAATATCGAGAAATCAGGAACGCCTGTAGGAACCGTGATTCCATGGAGAAATAATGTATGCCAGAGATTTATGAACTATTCAGCGCTACCGCTGGCTAAATATTGATTACACGCGGTTCCATTCTTTTGTATTTTAAAATTACCTACCGTCGAAGTCGATGACTGACGACTATTATTCAGGAATCCCTGAAGTAAACAAAGAATATTCTTCAAAAGTCAATTGTCAGTACAAGAATCGCTTCTGTGCCGATTTATCTCCTAAGGCTTTCCAAGATAAGCCAGAGGTATCCTTGCAGCACCAAAGATTCACCTATTCTCACGGTTTCTGTTGTATTACTCGTAAAAGAAATCTACACACTCGCTGAGACCATCGTCGTCAGATTCATTTGCAGACTACTACAAAGTATCCTATTTTTATCTGAATAATGAGAAGCGCATACAGCAGTTTTTCGGGTGGACGATGCCACTGAACAGGAACCTGGAACTCGTTTTCTCTTCCGCGAACGCACCCTTCGAATGTTTCCATTGGTCCTTGATCGAGCAACAGAAGACAGTACGTGCACGCGGGTTAAACGACACGGTACAGGGACGTATGGTGTACCCGCGACGAGCAATGGCGAAATAATCGTTTTACTGCCAGACGTGTGACGGGCATTCGGGTCCGCTCGTTTACTAATTAAAATGTGGGGCCATTCCCGCGCGCACAGCGTGACCAGGGTATCCTGGGCTTTTTCTGCTCCTCGGCATTGAAAGTCACCAGCATCCGCTTGCGCACCGCGCCAAACCACTTTATGGATGCAATCGAACGCTCCGTGGAAACCGCTTTACTTATCAACCGGATCTTCCATATTTTAGTACGTACGTTATACGTACGTAGAAGCACGGCCTGGCTCTCCCCGGGAGCTCCCATTGTTTTTCGAGGATACATGTTTTTAAAAATTGCCAAGGAGGAATTTCAGTATTTTTCATGTACATTTATTATATGCACATTGTGGTTTGTTTCAAGAAAACAACTCGTAAATTGTCTATCATGTTTTTTTGAAAGACAAATTGAGCCCTCGGGTATGCATTTGTACAACGAATGGCAATTGTTCCAAAATTTGTCCTACGATTCGCACTTCCTTCATATATTATCCTAAAAGATTTTTCTTTTGTAAGACGACCATTCATGCGATTTGCAACTTTGTCGGATTTATTCGTACTTTGAAACTGGTTGCCAATTCGCGCACAACGACTGCATTTTAAAAACACGAAACGCAGTGCATCAACGCCGAAAACCGAATCGCCTTGTCAACCTGACAATTTCACGTCCACGGAAGCATCGATATCAAGGAAGCACCCGAGAAGTTTGCCAAAGAGGGGACGAACGAGGAGCATCACTCCGTGAAGCGTGACCGGCGTTAGTTATGCAACGTTTTGTTGGCTCGCGTCCTTGTTGCCCGCATTGGTATTATGTTGCTTAGAGCGACGAATCAATTACAATTTGTTGCCTTGATGGCGTCTCATAGAAAGCTGAAGGAGACCAATAGCCGATCAATATGCCGGTGAGGCTTTTCGGGAATAGCCGAGTGATTTTCATTTGGTCGTCAGACGCAAAACGAGGTCGGAGGAAAAGTCGCGAAATCGAGGAGAAACTTCTCCCTCGTTCTCTTTTCAATTGCCCTCGTAACGTAAAACAGGTGCCAATAGCGAGTTTTTCTGAAACTCTATCCCATGCCAAACAGTTCATCAAAATACAATACAACGGGTATGATGTAGTATGAAAATATTGAGCGTCATTAAAAAAAAAATTACAATACTACGTGGGTGAAACACATCAATCGAACCTCGGCGGAATCAGAAAGTCAAACGGAGGAAGAAATTCGTGAGTCACCCCATGAATATCGAGGAACCATTCTGTCGATCCTAGAATTAGCCTTGCGTCTCGCATTTATTTAACGCCGTCCGCGTGAAAACAAACAGGAAGAGCCTCGCGAATAATGGGCAAGTACGTATCACTACTTAATCGATAATTTTTCCTCAAATCGTCTAAATTCAGGGAGCAACTTTTGATGAAATTCTGATAAAATTAATGATCTCGCGTATCATTGGAACACTATTGTCTCCCTTTCTTTCGAATTAATGACAAATGAAATCGGTGCAAGCAGAATTTTTGGCAATGGTAGCTAAAGATCGGTGACACACACGCAATAGACGCGAGTACCTTCCACGCATAATCGACGCACTTCTCGCACCTCGGTTCGCGATACAAGGTTGCTCGTAACTATGTCACTGTCAATCAAGCTCATCGGTATGTATAACGCTTATCTAAACACTAGTCTATATGCCAGGCGGCTTAATTAATTTCATGGTCTGAAGAATGGGACGGGAATGTATAGATCCAGGTTGGCGAACGCAGAAGAAAAAAAACTGGTACGTCTGTGTCTCTCCTGTAAAAAATACAATCCTGTTGACATTCCCAGGATAATATGCTGTCGATAATTGAGAATTCTATTACGTGAAATTCTTGAAAACGTTTTAGGCAATTCAATGCTGATTGGCCATCGTTTACATGCCACTTATAATGCGCCGAGCAATTAATCGACGTCCAAAATTCGATGAATTACCTATTAACGATGACACTCGTTCTACAACAGGAAGCAATCTTCGTCCTCTGTACTAACACTTCAGCCATTAAACTACGACTCGAATATTGAATCACAGAGATGAGTCTATCGGTAATTAGGTTGTTTTACCTCGGTAGCGTTGAATGGAAACGATTATTACGTGGCTTGAACTCACAAATAATTCAAACAATGGGATACTCCGCGTTTCTCGCACGATCCTGAAGCAACTCCGACCCTCCAAACCGTTTGACGGTAATTTTCAACAGTCGAATCGGCGTTCCTCATCACAGTGCGATTAATTAGCAACCAAATGGTCGATGCTAATCGCCTGCCGCGTTTATGTAAATTGCCTATACCTACCGCGGACTTCCGTAATCGTTTCCATAGGACTGCAGCAGTCAGTGTCTCCGGACAACGCGATGGAAAATACGTCGAAACTGTGTTTTTTTTTCCGTCGGAATTCTGTTATCCACAGTGGCAGCATCTCTGCGACGCTGATTTCGAGATACCGAGTGCATTGTATATACATGCACCCGCAGCTTCTTTAACTGCGCAACGAGAAACTTCCGATACAACGAGCTGATCGAATAAATATTCGTTTCTTGCGGTAACAACTTTGTTTTTTAAGCATTCCATTGCGTACATCGCAATATCTATTGTTCCTGTTGTAAACAGCCTTGCAACCAGAAATTCGATGCATTCTAAATTCCGTGGATTTAGCTTTACACGTGTGTCACGGAATCCGTTTAAAGAATGTACACTTGCGGTTATTTTCTCAGTTGCACGGTAGATGGTTTTGAGCACGGTCTGTTATAAATCGTGCGCTGTTTAGGTATACATGTCGCTTTCCGACAAACAGATCAAAACAGATCGAAATGCAGCCGCACTGCCAGCTATCGAATAGTTCTGCGTCAGTATCGGCACTTCGAACACCTGTTCCAAGTTCTCTTTCGTAACAATGCTTATCGGGATTCGTTCTCGTTACGAGGCCAGCCGCAACGTTCGTAGGCGGATGAGTTCTCTTCCTGGTTCAAGACCGTCGCATTAAATCATTTGCCGCACTTGAAATTGGTTTTCGAACTTCGATTATTCTTCACGATTAAAAGTAACGACCGTGCCTATCGTGTCTTTTTATTGCTCGAGTACTAGTCGATAATTTTCTGATTAACGAAAGAGTTCGCCTCGACCGTAACGTAACGTAGAACGGAACGGGGATAAGACGCCGAGCAATCGCAAAAATCTCTCTGTCTTTCGAATTTCTTTTCACGATGTTGCTCCAATGAACACTTAAGCACAGCTCATAACGACCTGCCCCATTGAAAGGCTTCAATGAAGCGGCTCGTAACACAATTCATATTTCTTCCCAACGGCCATCAAGATGGGAACTCTATAAATCATGCATTGAGCCGCGATTTCAACGATCCATAAATCACTGCAAGCACCTCGAAGAAGGTGGTGCTCCTGTCAGGCATTCTCCGCTAGTCAGAGATTGTATGTCGAGCTCTTTCAAAGATGCACCTCCCTGTGCATTGTCTTGGAACGGCGAATAAATGAAAAGAGGCGAAATCGACGAGTTGCCAGCAGGTCGATTAGTTATCGCATTCCATTTCTCAGGGACCGTAGGTGGATCGTCCTACAGACTCTCAGAGGCTGGTATCATTACGATTCTTTCTTGTTTCGATCACAAGCCTTCTGCAAGCGGCACGATTAAAGGAGAAACGAACGGTCGCAAATATATTTCGATCGAACCTTACTGTACAGAAGGAAGCGTGCTCTTTGTTCCGTGGATTAAACGTCGAAAGAACTACATAATTGTGCAACGCTTCGTTGACAAATAGAATGGAGCCAATCGTTTTCTTTCCCAGCCATCTTTACCGCGATCGCAACGAGATCGTCTAATAGAAAATGCGGTTACGATATTTGGCGGAGCACTTAGACGACGCTGAGAATACGCTCATTGACCGTGACCATGAAGTACTCGAGGGGAAGCGGATATTTCTCGGCCGATGACTTGATGTATTGCTCGGCGGTTATGACGTATCCAAATATAGCCGAAGTGGTTAACTCGTGAATAAAATGAATTTCTCAACGCATACATACGTTGGTTCCGAAAATAGACACCGCACAAGATTTGAATTTCCAAGTAGGCCAAATTGTTAGACACGGGAGGAACGTAGCTGCTACCGGTTGCGGTAATCTTTCAGTTACGTGTCTCTGCCCATCCAGGCGCCCGATACAAAGATTTTCGAAAGGGATTTCGGGATCCCCTTTCACCATTGAACTCCATTGTTCCTCTATATCGTCGAGAGGAAGAATTCGAAGAGTGCCGATTGCGTTACGCAAAATGTTCCGAAACCTCCTCGCAACAACCCACCTACGAAACGAGCCGGGACTAGCTCTCGCAGCCATTCATAAATAATTCACCAACGTCCGTAAAGCATGTACTCTCGATAACAGATGGAGCGGCAGATTCGACTGGGTTTCAGCGTCCACGTCGTGATTATAATTTCACTTCCGCTTTCGTACTGCACGAACCAGCTGTCTTGGTAAATCAGCGTGATGTAACGCGCGCCAAGAGCGCCGCGGAAAACGTACACACGGCGGATGGGGCGATGCGCGGCGAGAAAACGGGAAGAACGAGAGAAGTAGTGGACGGAGGAACGAAATCGTGAAGCATAGAGCGGAGTATAAGTTGGTCGGATGGTTGACAAGAGCGATAAAAGGCCTTGGCGAGCCTTGACCGGTATACCGTTACTTTACGCCGTCTTGAAGCGTGGATCAAGCTCCTTGTTTCCGTATTACCGACGCGGCATCGTCGTAACACATTCCCTGGCCATCGCGATTAGCAAAAGCAAAACTTTCGATGAGCGCATGAAGACGTTAATGGTCAGACGGTCGAGAGTTCAACAGAACTGCTGCTACTCCGAAATGAAGTTGATCGTAGAAATTTCTCCAATAGTATCCAAAACCCTGGGAAACAGTTCCCTATGGATATTGAACGCGCAACAACGTTACCGCGTGTCAGTACTCCATCGAGCATGTCGGAACCGGTAATAAAACTCGCGTATCGCTTACGCCTCGCACGATTAACGAGTAACCCGCGGCGTACAATCGACAAATGAACCGACGTACGCGTGTAACATCGTCCGGACAATATTCTCGCCAGTCTACTTTTTCCTGGTCGCGTTCCTAAGCTGATTCTCCTTTTAGCGCGGGTGCAATTATTTCGCAACCGAATGAAATGTCCGCGTTTAAGCGAAGCTGCGTAAGCGCAACCGTTTCGGCGTTGCTGTGTCGAATAAACCGCGGTGTTCCCTCGCGGGATAGACAGAGTACTGTGCGCGTAAATTAAAGAAAGTTTATTACCAGTTTGTTACGTGGTCGCAGCCCGCGCGGCTTGACAGCGGAGATCGCGATCTAGATCGTTCAGCGGAACATTGTCCCGGGCCGAGCCCACAGACGCGGCTAAGCGACGATAAATAATCGACTTAGCGAAGGTAGAGTATTGTTGGCTAGTTAGCGGAGCAACCACGACGGTGACTCACGTTTCAGCAATATTTAACATTCCGCGGTGATACAAAAGCTGTTACAGCACACCGGCCACTTCCTACGCGTCTGTAGCCGTGTGGCACGGCATTACGTATAACCCTGTCGAAAATCCCTGCCTACCTATGGTAATTATTGACGAATCGTTGCATCTACGAATCGCTTTCGTTCCCCTCCTTTTTCGGCGACATTAATTCGTACATTCATGAAGTATAACGCAACGCGACTTCGAAAGATCATTGGAACATTTCTGTTACGCAACGTAATGGCAAGTTAAAAATCCATAGAAGCTTGACTCGTCAACGATCAGATCGAAAACTGCACGGCTTTAAACGTTGCCCGACATTGCAGAAATGAATGCTGCCATACCTAAGTCCGCATTCGCGTGCTGAAACCGCGAGATGCCGGGTCGCCAGAGAGAGGACTAAAAAGGAAACGCTTCTGCGCAAAGCTAAATCACCGCCGCGGCATTATGCCAGAACGATCTTGCATAAAATGTTCGTCATCTGGTTGATTGTAACGCAGCCCTTGCCCATTTATTCCATGTCCACGCTTCGCCACACGCTCTGCTCGTCTGCGCGTCATTACCTGTACGATTCGAGCGTCAATCTTTACGACCTGCGTCAACGTCTTCTTCACTCCCATAATCGCCAGGAAATATCTGGTGACGCTAAAAAATGTCTACCACCTGGCGGGGGATCTGAATTTATTGCCGTAGAAATTTACGAGGCGCGTACCGTTCCCCACATCCGTATTGTTGCTGGAATAATTTCGCGTGCTTTTGCGTTTTAATGGGTCGGCCCGCGCGCGCCGTGTAAATTCGTGAGAACAGAAAGAGCACAATTTTATTGCGCAAAGAAGATTGCGTCGCAGTGTAGCGCTTGCGATGTAAAAATAACGGAACGAAAAAGCCAATTTTAAATTAAATGATCGTCGCATTGGAACCTAAAACCGGCGTGCCTTTGTTTATTTTAAGCATCTGTTATTTTTCGTTCGATCACTGCTGGCGCCTTGCTCAGTCACGTGTAGCTGTTGTTCGATTTGAAGAAAATCACGCGAATCTCAAGAATAAGAAAACATCTTGGCTAAAAGTTCGCGCAGTTAGCATCTCCTAACGCCTTCCTGGAGGAACGCGGCGAGTTCTCTGCGATAGGACATACAAATTCATGTAAATCCTAGCTCGAGAATGACGTGATGCACAAAACATTACCTCTGCGGCGCGATTAAGTATGCAACGCCGTCGGGTCGTCTGCTTAATGACGCCCATCCATTAACATTATTGCGTGCCAGTTCAAAAATCAATCGTTCGACCGAGGGAACACCTGTGTTTGCGAGAGGTGCGAGACACAGTGGAAATGATTCACGTATCGATCTTATGATCGCTGTATGATTTGTGAGAATCTAGATTATCTGGCGCTCCAATAGATTTACAAAATTTGCGCGCGTACAACGAATTTAACTTTAACGAAAATTCGGCGAAGATTTAGAGCACGAAGAATCGATCCACAATGGCAGGACAGTTGTTTGATTAGCAGTGCCGGTGCAATGGCTCTTGCCGTATGCAGAATCGTCGCGTAACCCGTGCAATAGCATGCATTTGAACATGTGTGGGTTTACGGGCGTGCGGCCGCACGATTGTACGAATGGTGTGGGACATTGTTTCCTACCATGACCCAGTGACACACAAATAAAGGAATACCTAACCCGATATTCGTAGACCAGGCGTTTATTTCTCACCTATCGGCAAAGTTTCGACGGGAGATTACGCAACATCTTTGTCGTGGAATATACCTTCGTCGAAGACTCGATACCATCGTCGAACGAGAATTATTTGGAAACGCAAAAGGCAGAAAAGAGCATCGGACGTACGTGTAATCGTGTGTCGGTGTATTGTTTATGAAATTTCGAAACATATTCGAGGAACTTTGGAATTCGACGTACTCATGTTTCGGGGGATATCGAATGTACCGCTATACTTTCACTAATTTCCAGAGATTTTTTTTCTGAAGTTTCCAGAACGATTAATTCGTCTCTTCCCAAGAACGTTTCGTCGGCGATAGAAACACGTTCGTGGATTGCAATATACGTGATGTTCGTAAACGGTTTCAGAGACTTATCTACGGAATATCTGAACGCGTTCAATGGCTTGACGATTCAGGAAATACATAGGCGTTCCAGCCAAATCTCACTGGGAACGTGTTTCATGAGACTCTTCTGGCGTTCCAACGAATGGTTAGAAAACAACGATCGAATGCTACCGTTTGTTACGGTCTTGTGAATCCATCAGGCTAAAGCGCTTTCAATGCACCGGATATCCGAGATGGTTTTTCATAGCTTTCTTTCTCCGCGGTTATTGCTACGCCAATAACTATATCCCATTGCCGCTACCTCATTTCTTTCCACGATACAAATGAAACCCGTCTCAATATCTTCCGTCACAATTTCACGACCGAAAGAACTTTCGATTATCCACGTAGCAATATTTCCAAACAAATATCAACAACATGTTTACCTACAGCTTACAGCCAAGCAACGTATGAAGAAACAGCAACGAGCATGACCATCGATAATACACGGCTTTTCACTTTGGCCTCGTTTGCGCTACGTTTCGTCGTGCTATCTATAGCTGCGGGATTTGAATTTAAAGTCATTGTCGCTTCGCGATTGGTATTGACGAAACCTTCGATATCATCGTCCTTCGATGATTTCAACGTGCCCGCCACAATGATATCTCTTGACGACGCATAACCCAGCAACATTAATCACGACATAAATTACGCGAATAGCAATGAATCCAAGTGCGTGCACTTGCAACGCAAAGCACCGGCGGGTCCCATGCACGAAGTGTTTCGACACGAAAATATTGCGAATTCAGTGAACTCGAAGCTCGTAAATTCGGCCTAACCCTGACACACATTCGATCGGGATTTTATAATTCCCGAATACCGCGCGTCCACCTTTTTAAATCGGCCCTCTCGCCATCGATGAAGCACGATCGATCGACGATACACCACGCTTCTCACTCCAATTTTTAATCGAGCGAACGACAGCATCGAAAGCGACAAGCGCCTTCTATTTCATCATAATTGCTGACCATCGGATTGGAAGTCAATTTGGTTTTGTTTCTTCACGCGATTATTTTCGTATTAACACGGATCACGTTCCACGCGTGCTTCTTTTATAAAATGCTACATCATCAGGTATATTAAGCGATAAGCTTGCGAGCCGAACGAATCTCGGAGACCTGTCGCAAGTCGAGGAACACAACGGCGCCACGGTATACCATAAACTCATGGATATTTTTGTGGAACGAATGTAAAATATTAATGATCGTAAAAGGGAAGATGGTATGGCAAATTTATCCGCCATCCGGTGAAATAAATTTGTCGAGCTTCAAAAATAAGATCCACCTCTTCCTGCTTGCGATCACGTAATATAAGAGCGTCATCGCTATTAATCATTAATCGCGATTACGATATTAATAATACGCTTGTATTTAATTATTTAATGTGTGTATTTTTTCTTCTTTCCAGATGGCGAGGTTCCGTGTACAAATTAATTTGGCGAGAACTGTTGGCCTACCTGTTCGTCTACTACCTCATCAATTTTATATATCGATATGCGCTGAACGAGCAGCAGCGGGTGTGAGTACATGAATACGTTCATTTGAATATCTTCCCGCGAATGAATTTTCCTTCGTTTTAAACCGAAGGTTGACGCCTTCACCGGGCATGAGTAATGCCGTGAAAAAGACGCGGTTCATATCCGTGGAATTGAGATGTATCCATAAAAATAGTTTAAAAAATTTCCTGCTTCGCATTAACATACCTTTCCATCAAGATTTCATTGGTCACAACAAGTATCGGTTCCATGGTAGATACGTAATACATAGTTCGTCAACCGTTTCTTTTGCTTGGCGATTTTGTTTGGCGGAAAATGAAATGACCGACACGTGGGTACACCTTGCCATTATTACAATCTTGACGTGAGACGAACCCACGCAACACCGACCTTGGTCGCCAAACAAAGACACTTATGACTCCTTCCAGATTGCATTTTATCGGTTACCATAAGTACACTTATGGCCAGTTCGTTTTATGGACATGAATATCGTTGCTGAATTTATTTGCTCCTCCTTTCTTTCATAATTGCGTTCCTCGTTTGTGTTTCTCTCCTTCGCGGGACTTTACAACCCCACGTTAAGTCCGTAGAAGTTGTTTGCAAGCCGAAAATACTGTTTACCATGAAAATAATAATTAATTGACATAATTGCGACCAACGTTACTGATTAATTTAAAGGGATCCCGTGTTCTCCATGTCGATTTTGACCCATAGGTCGTAGATCTAAACCCATCGTAAACGAACGTCTGTGAAAAATTTCAGGCACGTCCATTAGGATATATATTTTACACCTATGCTTCAGGTATAATGTGTATTGTGCGCGGTTAAATCGCGGATATCGTCAATAAAATTGTTTCTCCTGTGACCGTATAAGGTGGGCATTTTGCACAACACACCGCGAAATGTGTCGGAGTCTCGTCCGAGCTCGGTATTAAAAAACGCATAAAAACGTAACCTGTTATTTATGCTGTGATAAAAAAGGAAAGGTCGAGGAGCCTCGAGGTCGAGCTGAGAGGATATTAAAATGCCCTCTTCTTTGAACCGCTTCGATTCGGCTATTCTAAATTTAGATTCGTAGGGCCGGTTCGCGGCCCGGCTTAGGGCCCAACCGGACAGCCATGTGAAGGATCTTCCTCGAAATGGGGATAAGATCCTTCTCGATCGTACACCTCGGCGATTTCGAGCAGTAAATTTTGGACACTGGATTTTTGTTACCACTGCTAGTCACATAAAATTCGCATACCTGGCATTGTATTTCAATATTTTTTATTACGGGTTGTACGAAGCAATATTTCAAGCTTTATATGCCTCATTAAATTATTTTAATGGCTTGTAATCGGTATTTTTCAAACGTATATTGGAAAGAAGAAATGTAAGGGTAACGCTAACCTCAGCAATAAATCGCGACTACACAAGGGCAATAACCTCAGTGTTCTAATTAGATAAGCACGTTTCACGAATTTGGTGGAATCCGATCGAAATGACAAACCACCGACACTTACTCGCGTGGAACGGAGAGAATTCGAAGTAAGGTGATTGAGCGAGTGAAATATTAATAAACCTAATAAAAAAGGGCAAACAAAATTAAAATTCGTTGCGACAACAGATTTTCGCGAGCAGCTGTGAAACATTAGTGGAAATTCCCAGCTGCTAAGAGTTACCGGTACGTGAGACCGGTAGTGGTGTCTCGTCGAGTGACTGGTATCACCTCAACCTTGCTCTACTTGTAGGCGAGGCGATACTAGTATTCTACCACACGTGGTACATAGGCAGCTAAACAAATATTTAAACGTGCACACAATTTGCGCAAACGTTCGATTTACGTCGCGAGTCCTGACTCGTTAATTGTCCGTTCGAACGGGCCGTATAAATATTTCGCAAGCGATCGTTTGAAAGTGGAGAACCTAGGACGGAGACACCGTGTGCCGAGCAATCTGCGTTCAATAAGAATCCATGACGATTGTTTGTTGCAGAATCTTCGAAAAGATCCGATACTACTTCGGAAATTCCAGCGAATCGATACCGATGTCGTTCGTGCTGGGATTTTACGTGAGCCTGGTCGTGAAACGATGGTGGGAGCAGTACAAATTGTTACCCTGGCCGGACAACTTGGCGCTTTTTATCAGCGCGGCTATACCTGGCAACGTAAGTACAAACATGACAGAAATTTTTCAACGAACCACTATATTCAATTTGCAAGGTGAGTCGCCACTTAACAGGGAGCGTTTCGAACGAAGACGAAATTCTCGGTAGTCGAAGCAGCGGGAAAGAACGATAAACGCAGCCTTGCACGGCTAGCCGTCGTCGAAGCGTTTGTCTCATTACGCTAATGAATTGCCGTGACACGTTTCAGTGTCGTTAACCTAAGTAGGTGCCAGCTCTCGGAGTCACGCCACGCCCAGAAGTGAAAGAAAAAAAGAACGAAAAAAAAGAAAAATGCGCGTAGCGATCATCCCATAATTGGCAAGCGTGGAGTGAATCCTCTTGTTCCTCCTGCGTCTACCTAACGGATACCAAGGGACGATAGACTCCTGTGCTCGAGACACCACGTATTCTCTTGACCCTTGGCACGCGATTCGAACTTCTGGCATAGGTACGTTTTCGCGCACCACTCTGCTGGAGCTAGAAATTGCCACCTATTATCGCCACTTTCTCTGATCGCCTCGTCTGAGCCGATAACGAAAGTTCGTTTCTATGAACGAACGCTACCTGCGTACCTTGAGCTGCTACGAAATGCGTTTCGTGAACTTCGTATTACTTAACTCGTTATCTAACGCCCGTGGTATCCCTGCATAGATGTCGGGACCACGGAACAGAACGGGTGTTTCGAAACGGCGAACAGATAGGGACCAATTCGGCGGCGTTAGAAACGAGCTTTCAGGTCAGAACCTCGAATTCGACGAAGCGCGATCTTCCAGGTGTCTGGTCAATGACACAATGTCGAAGTGAAAGTGCAACGCATGTCGTAGCGAGGAAGAAGGACGAACCTACGCGTTCCGTTACCTCGCGAAGAAGATAGAGCTACATCCATCTCTGTTGCTCTCCGCGACTGCATCGCCGTGAACGATCGTGTAAGGTCCGCGCTCCGAAGGTAGCGACCACCTGGATAATGGTGAACGGATAACCGCGTTTCAGAGATAAATAGAGGCTTTACTATTGCCTGTTGATATCGCATTAAGGAGACAAATCGATCGTGTACCACACAAACGTTTCGTCCTTTCACTACGGTAGCATTGAAAATGAAAGTGTCCTCGATGTACAGAACAGTACAGATTTTATTAATTAGATACTCTGTCCAAGCACCTAAGATTTAATTTATACAAACAGCTAAAATAATCATATACTGTTGCACAGAACGTTTGCATAAATTTTTCGTGAACAATTGCTCTGAATGTTTGACTACGTATATATAAATGCGTCCTTCGTAGCGAAAGGGTTACGTTCTTTTCACACCAACGCGACGTGTTCTCCAATCGCCCTTCCTTCAAGAACTTCTAGCCCTGTTACGTGCTCCTACACTAGTTTCGACAGTGGAACAGCAATTACACGCGCCGATTTTGTCGATGTAATTCGATTGGAAGCTTCCGATTTTCACGTGACGAGCGAGAAAGTCGCCCACCGATGTGCCCCAACGTGAACAATAGCGATCGCATAGAGCCTGCAACTGAATTTCTGCACGCAGCGAACGGACAAGGTCCCGCGAGGCAAGGAACGGGAATGTAGATTTCTGCGTATGTAGAAGAGAGCCGCGGTCGTGTAGTCACGTAACACGAAGTATCGGATTTGTGAATGAGCAGCGTCGAGTGGGCAGCACGAGCTTCTGGGCTGTGCCTTTCATTGAAATCTAATTGGAATTCAGGCCCCGAGGCGAGAAGGATGCCTCAACTCCCACCTTTCGTACCGCGAGGAGGATCCTTTTCATGCTGCCAAGCCGTGCATTTTTACACGCGCGGCGTTAAGTCCCGGCATTCCGAGGGAGAAAGGGTTTGTGTCTCCAGCACGGGCGAAACCGAGGGCAAAAGGATTCGTATGCTCGTTAGGGACAGACGAATGACAGAGAACGTGCAAGGAAATTCTCGGCGGAAGCTATGAAAATTATACTTGCAAAAAGATTAGGAAACTAGGAAAAATGCAGGCACCTGTTTATTCCAGAAATCGGAGTAACCTTTGAGGTGTACACTTCTGCGCGAGTTTAAATGCCTGAGGAGATCGATACGTAGCATCGCTTCGAGCAAAAGAATGCGAAGCACCTACACGAAGGTGAAACTAATTACTCTGTGAGCCTATTAAAAAAAGGGGGCCTTTTTTCTGGAATGTGGCGTAACCTCATTTTTTTCACTTTTCTACTTACAAGTTATGTTGGTAGATCAACGGAGTAATACTTCACCCAACACGTTCACGACTAATCTATTAGTCGTTCATGTTTCGTAATTAAAGCAACGCTGAAGAAAGGGTAATTCGATTATACCGAATAAAACCGAACAGGCAATGCTGAAACGATCGCGCCACGTGGGTTTAATTAATCAGGAATAATCGCGTTTCCATCGCGTTCGACGCGTCAGCTGGTTCGATTCGCGGCAGCCAACTTTCTTCGACGAAATCGCGGGCTCGTGGCGTTCAAAATCAGCACGTGGCGTCTGCCGGTGACGTTCACCTTTTTCCACGTGTTATTAACTGGTCGAAAATTTTAGTTTCGACAGACTTTCTTCGGCCGTTGCATGCATTATATCGAGCGAACGAGACGTGCTCCGATCCACAAAATGCTTCATCTAAATCCCGCCGTGCTCTACATACGTAACGATTCGACCGATCGGCCGGTCAATTAACGATTACCAACACGATTACCGGCTTCGATTGCCAACGGTGATTGAGCTGGCTGCGGGAAAAAATGATCGCTCGCCGATACGTTTCGTTTCGCGACAGTTCTCTTTTTTTTTTTTTTATCGTGCGTGGAAACCTTTCGATCTAGGAATTGTTGGCTACGATTTCCGATCGAATTGACATTCCGGCGAGCGTGCACGATCGTTCACCGCGGCAGCAGTTGATTACAAAACGCGCGAGCGATTACAAAATGTACGGACGACGTTGGCCAGAAACGAAAGGAAAAATAGCCGGCAGGCGCCATCGTGGGTTTTTCTGCGATTAATATTGGAATCGGCTCGAGACCGGCGACGATTCGCGATCACGGAGCCAAAAGAACAAGGGGAAAGTCTGAACAAGACAGGGGAAACGTGTCCGGCATTCGTGCGACCTCGGATACCAATTTTTGAACGAATGCGTCCCGATGATAGGGATTTCGTTTCATGCTCGGATTGTTTTATTAATATTTATTCACCGATACGCCTGTACAACGAGCTAAAATGTTGGAGAGACGATTGCCGCGTTAATGGACGATTCGCTAAATTGATTGCCATACTCTGTCTAAATTCGCGAAACAATTTCAGTCTTCGAAAAGGTACTTTTATGAAATTGTCCGCGATCATCGAAGAACGAATATGTCGTTCGAGTTGCGTGCTTGTCATAAGCGACGAATGCCCAAACGGAATGTTCAGGGTAATAATTCTGAAATGTTTTCACGTTGCAGGACGAGCGGGGAAGACTGATGAGGCGAAACATAGTGAGATACGCGGTGCTCGCGTATGTCATCACGCTGCAGAGGATTTCATTGCGCGTTAAAAGACGATTCCCGACGCTTCAGCACATCGTAGACGTTGGTCAGTGAGTTGCCATTCATTTTGCTTCAGACTACCTCACTTTCTTATTTCCCGCGAGTGAAAAAAACGGGTGTCGCATCTAGACGTTCTGGTTTCGCTGGTTTCGTGCTAGCCATTTACGGTTCTGAACGTGGGGCGCGAATATGTTGACACGCGCCATGGAAGCATAACTGTTTTAGTTGTAGCGCGTGAACAATACCCTCGAAAATAACAGATAATATTTTCCATCTCAATGATTTTCAATATTTACAGCATTGTTACACAATATTCGTACGGGGTCGTTGCGTAAGCACGTGTCTGGCGCTAATGTTGCAAATAGTTAATTCACTTGCTATACGGGCGATCCTATCTGTTCTTCCTTTCTAAAGGTTTCGACTACCCTCGCGTCGTGAAATTAGCAAAGATCGGTGAACCATTGATTATTATTATTACCATTAACCTCATGTTCGTGGATTACAACTCTGATACGGAATATGTATTTGGAAGTGATCCAACGATTGGGTCCATTCGGCACGCTCCCTTGCCGATTATTACCATTTCAAGGATGCACGGGCAATTAACACGCGCACACCAGTTCCCTTCGCAATTAAGCGGCTCTTATGGTAACAAGGACGATTTAACGACACATGTACGCGAATACTTTCCAAAACGAGGAACGTGCGAAGATTTTCAGCATTACCCGCGGAATTACAATTAGCCCTTAACATGTAATTCGTATGGATCCATTGTATGATAAACGGCGTTGCACATATGTGCACGCCGAAACCGTTATTTAATCGAATTTGAGCTATGCGTCATGCACAGCCTTGAAACGTCTTGCCTGAAAACATGCTACCGTCGATCGTGATAGATACGTTACTTATGCACGTGTTTCAAATCGTTTACCTTCTTGTTAATTAGTATTTCGACACGTTGACAATAGATTCTCATAAATATGTTAATCATGCAGGCTGTTTGTAAATGAAATAACTCACCCCTTCCAAAGTGTTTGCGTCCACCATTTTGAATAGAATTCCTTTCGTAACGAATTTTCTCGCGTATTCCGTGGTAAAAAGATGCTCAAACTTCGATCACACTACACTTCACTCTTTACATTTCACACTTTCGATGACCGATAATCACCACAGCATTCACACTGCACAGCACTCGTTATATTTTCCACTTTTGTGACCGACAATCACCACTCCACTCAACTACACTGCACTCGTTGTATTCCAATTTCGTCATCCATGATCACCACTATATTCCAATTTTGTGAACCATGATCACCACTGCATTCCAATTTCGTGATCCATGATCACCACTGCATTTCAATAGACGTATATTCCTTGATTTGTATCCTTCGAAGTATTGACTATATTTCCCCGTACGTATGCAAGTGAACATCAGTTTACTGTCAAATATTATTCGCGGCTCTGCTTCCGGCAATTTACTCCATTTGATAATGGATATTATTTAAAAGGAACATCACGTTCCACATACACGGCGAAAATTCCGAAATTAGGAACCGTCGTCACGCTTATCTTCCGACTTATTCGCGAGGACTTTCGTTCTGCTCAACAACGCCGATAACACACGAATTCTTTCCAGCAGTACGATGTCTGAGCAAAACATACGCGTAGCAACAAATATCGCGCGAGATAAAAGTACGCAAAAAGCAGAGCACTCGACACGGACCGTTCGTATTGCACTGAATACGCCATATTTGTTGTATATAATACCGGTCGCCGGCGCGCGCAGTTTTCAAACTGCAGATCGTTAGGGCGCTAGATTCGAACTTGCTAGATTCGAACCTGCTCTAGTTAAATTCAAAATTCTAAACTTAGAGTTCGATCGTAACGTTGGACCAATGAAAAATGTGTGAAAATACTGTCAGCAAGATCTTCGTCGAAGGATACATCACGACTCACGGGAGCCCATAACGATTTTCACAATCACGTTTACGGTACCCGCAAGCAATCGCGGACAAGCGTTCCCCAGGGAATGCAAAAGAAAGATACGAATCTCCGCGGTTTTTTGTCAATCGGTGGCGACGAGGATGCACTCGGCGACTAGAAATAGCACGCATCTTTCATTCGCCAGTTCCGCGAATCTTCCATGAACATGAGCCTGCCGTCGGTCCCCTTCTGGTCGGGGAAATAAGTGACGAGAGCGACGGCAAGAAACGGCCCTTCCGTGGAATTATCTTCGCGAACACGTTAGTATCGCGCATAGAAGTTGCGAAAGAAATGCGCTACCGGTTGCTCGCCGCCACGGCGAAAGAAACTGGCAAAGACGAACCAAATCTGTTCTGCGGTGACTGTAAAAGTAAGCCTGTCTCACCAGCAAAGATTCATGGTTCGAAGCGTCGGATCCCCATCAATAATTCATTCAACTAGACTGCAATGTGTTTCTGTGCTTTGAGAAAAAAGCGAGGACAGCATTTCGAGTGACAATGAGAGCTGCTCCGAATGCGTGACTCCGGAAGTGTTGGTCGGCAACGCCCTAACATAATTACGATTTATTGTTACGTCTTTTCAAAGAACTTTACCGACATTTCTGATCGTTTGAACAACATTTGGTGCCTTGTCGTGATCTTGAAAAATAAGGGGACTAGAGGGATAGGGAAGATACGTACGTATTGTGTATCGTGGAACGGTGTATTTCGTGTGCCTGCTGTTCCTTTGGCGATATGTTAATGGTGTTGTTACGTTGAGAAACACTTTACATTCCTTTCTTAATCCTGCTCGAGAAATAGCATTTTTTGCGAAAGTCCCGAGTAGATGGAACGTTGCTTGGAAACTAACAATGTTTCGACAGCAAAGTGGTATTCCAGGCAGATCTTTGGCTGTTTGAAAATGGTACAAAATGATAAGCATCGCGGTGTTCTATTTTAGGATTTAGCAATGCTCTTCCTGGCAATATTTCGAGCAAAGTCGACCGCGGTCGACTGCGCACTTCAGGCGTGCTGCAATGCGTAATTCCGCGCGTACAGTAATCTTTGGGTGCGCAAATTGCAAACGATTTTATTTGATGGGCGGATGGAAATCATCGCTGCCCCGGAATTTCCTAACGACTGCTAAAAATATTTCCAACGGGTCATCGATGCCAATTAGCGTAGTCTGGTGTTCTGGTAATCCCATCGGTTGTCGAAAAAAACGTAGCACGCTAATCGTATTCGCGGGAATCGCGAGACGCCTCCTGCTCGCCGGTTTAATTTTAGAATATCATGCTGCTAACGATCGACGATAAACGAAAACATCCGGAAACCGGGAGAGAATGTCGCGAATATCGTCGTCGAGCACTTGGATGCCGACTTGCCGACAGACAGGAGAAAGGTTTGCGGATATATTAGAATAAGCAAGGCGTATCGATTCCGCTGGGTAGCGCGATCTCGTAATTACGATGCTACCAGTCGGGACAGAATCTCGAGAGCTGGGTCGTCAGCGTAAATCGAACGTCCCGACTCGCGCCGCCAGGTAATTTTCACGTGCGTCCGGGTAATTTTCAAGATGCGAGTCGAGACCGTTTAGAAACGCGGAGCGCCGGCGCCAGTTCCTCATCCTTCTCCTTTTCCTTCTTCTTGCCGGGAAGCTCGTTTTGCTCGATGTACACGGCGACCGGACCAGCGCCATGTAGTTTACCATCTATTCCTGGAGCCGAAGCGAGTGGACGTTACAACAGGCTTCTTCTGACTACCTGCCGTATCGTCGTTCCTTTTTCTTTTCTCCGCGTGCCGATCTTCATCGCTCTTTCTTCTTCCTCTCCGCGCGCGGATAGGAATAACTCGCCCGGTAATTATAGCCAATCTGGAGTAGCAATACCGTGCCATTTGATAAGATAATCACCGACTGTCTTCGATTTCCTCGGGGAGCCTCCGTCGAATGCATCTCTGATTCTCTTTCGTCTCCGGCCGATTTCTTTATCAGACGTCGCGACCTCTCGACGCTGCCATTGATTTTCACCGTTACCAGTGGCGCCTTGCCCGTTTCTCGCCGCATTCTAGAGCCTTCACCAATTTATCTTCCATACATGCGTTCTTTATCGCATGCGTCGACCCCCTAACAATACCGTGGCCCAGTAATCTAGCCGTTTAACGACCTGGCCTTTTTCTCAAAGGTCGCCGTGCCAGTTCTAATGGCCGTGTAACGTGCGATCACGGGAAATTGTACGGACGGAACACGTTGGCCTTGCTAAGGTTTCATCGAAAATCTTCCGACTGCCCCATTCGGTACGGAATTAGGTCTATAGAAATATATGTGCCGCGAAACGGCGACAGAACACGAATGCGGACGGGGTTAAATATAGCCAGACGTAACGAGAATCGTAATCTATCGCTGGCTACAGGTGGTAATTGGGTAGACTGGCAGGTATACCGAGCTCGCGATGGATGCTGCTTCGGCTTGCCCGCGCGTCACCTTTTGCTGCTCTCGCGAGGCATCATCATCATTATCCTGAAGATCGACGTCGTCATCATCCTGGTCGTCGGCATCGTCTGCGACGGCCCTAGCAAGAAACTCGAAAACCCGTTTCTTCCTTTTTTTCTGCCGAGTATGTCCGCAGCGTGTGCATACACACGCGGCGCGGCGCCTGGCCATCCGTCGTCTGTCGGTCGACCGTAATACGGTGCACGAGCTACCTATATTTAGCACAAATTATTCTTCCAACTAGAGTTTCTCCGCTATTATGCCGGCCAATGGGCCTCCGCTCGGTGCGCAAAAAAATAATTACTCCATGGAAGCGTGTAGTGGGCAGACTGATTCGCAGCAAGATTGGGATCGCGATTTTAAGAGGTGTCGGTTGGCATGGAAAATCGACGGGGACTGTAACGATTTCCGTTATTTTTGGCACTCGTGCCTTTTAGATGGAGGAAAATTTCGAGCTGCATCTGGGGCCTGGAGGATAGACAAAACCTAGCCCATAGAACGTAACGGACTTCTTTTCTTGACCTTTCGGGGTACGATTGCCACGCATGTATTTACGCATTCCTGAATGCCAGACGGTGTGAGTCGCCGATATTTCTGAACACCGGAAAACGCTTTGACGTATCCTTGGTAGAGGTCGGCCTTGAGGAAGGTCGAACTTTGTCTGGACGAACTTGAACCAGGGAAATGAGAGAACTAAGAAAAACCTACTTGCTCTCTCCCGCGATACGCGGTCCTCGTGCAATCGGCACTCGCTCAACTTCCTCGAGGTCTCTGCGATGTCTCGTTCGCAATCAAGAATCCAAAGCGCCGCGTTTAAGAAGATTATCGATTGATTCGTGGATGACGAACAAGTCAGGCATTCCGCATCTGTGCAAATTGCTCATATTTTCATATTCTGACTTGATTTATCGTTCGTCGAATCGTTACTTGCGTCAGAAAGTAGCGGAACAAATTCTGTCGCGTCCACGCGTGGAGAAATATCGTATGTTCCAAGCGTCGCGTATCGAAGTGTCTGCTTTATCTTGGAATTAAATTCAAGGTCGTGAAGTTCGCAAGGGGAGAGTAGAATGTTTAATTGTTACCAGGCATACAGAAGTCCGTCCTTATAAGGTGCGCCATTACTTTGCCGCCACGTCCCGAGTATTCAAATATTCGTGAACAAGTTCCTATCGCAGCACCACTGTGGCGTTCACGATTCTCTGGCGCCACGCGACCGTGAAATGTTCCAGCAAATTTCTCCGGCCGAACCTTTTGTCCATCGATTGATAGTGAAATCGCTAATGACGTATCGCGACTATCGGATCGGTACACGCGCGTGCGAATAGTACACGCCTCGACAGACGGGCGTGGACAGGTCGATTTTCTCTTTGGCAACCAGCACCATTGACACCCAGTGCGCATCAGCGACCGCGTGTGCGCGCAATCATTTAAACTTGCCCGCCTCTAATTACGCGCCCATATTTCCTAATCAGTCCAGTTTCACCGGCGCCAGGTGTCGACGGCGTGTTTGGCTGCGTATGCCGTCGTGCGCGCCAAAAACTCGTGCACCGCGACGCCGTGCATCCAGAGAACCTGCGAAGTTCAATGTCAAGCACCGCGGCATTGTCCTATGACCGTACATTTCGATGCGATTTCATCGTAGAAATTGTCCCGGGATGACGTATCCCTTTCAGGTTTACGTTGTGCAGTAGGCTTAAAGACGCGCGAACTGGACGGAGGACTGGTTTTCTTCGAAGGATGCTTTTCTGCATCGGTCGGCCGCACCGCGGCGACCAGGTAAGGATAAGACGAAGGAGAGACGAAGAACGTGGTTGATTTTTTACCTTCGTGGCGACCTTGCCAACCGAGCAAGGATCCTCGCGTTTATTGACCCCGGCAGGCATTCTCCTCTTTAAGCCCGTTGTACATCCGACTCCCCGTGCCGCACCCGCCCTCCCTTATCTTCGCCTTCAGCTGATGCTTTCGAGAGGTAAACATCCTCCGCAAACGAGCACTTACCTGCGGCCTCTTCTTACTCGCTGAAGCCGTTTCAGTCGGTGAACTTGTTCGTTGTACGTCCCCGCGTAGATTTCTACTGCCTCGCGTTGATCGTTGCGCGTAATCGTTTCTGAAAATCGAACTGTTTCGCCGGTTGCTCGGGACTACTGTTACCCGTTACGTACACACCGGCCGAACGATTAAAATGGTAATGGAATGGCACGATCGCCGGCGTCGCAGGATTTTATTGTCATTGTTGTTCGCCAATCGTGTCATTAGCAAGGAACGTGTACACGTGCTCGTGGTATATGCAACGCTTACTATTGACTCCGAATCGCCGCGTAAGACACATATTACCGACTTGAATAGCATGAGTGCAAACGTCTCGCGTCAAGGACCCGTCGTGTACATATGCGAATGCTTCCATAATTAACGTCGCTCCTGTCTCGTTAGCGACCGTTAACCGTGTGAAGTAACCGACCATTCTCTTTTGAAATCTGTCACGTTACAGTGTCATTGACTTTCTCGTTCGGTATCCTGCGGATCTTGCACCGATCCGCAAATTGGTTCGTGGTGTCATCGTTTGCCGTTCCCGCTGGCTTGATATCGGCTGTAAACCGATCCCACGGGCGAACCGTAAAAACTCGTGAAAGCGAGCATAAATTACTTCCGAGCGACGATATTCGTGCGCTTTCGAAAATTTCGTTTCCGAGCGGATGGCGTTGCGTCGTCGGCGTCGCATATTTTTTCGCGCGAAAATCCTCGGGTGTAACGTGCGAAAGTGGCCGAGTTTCGCTAAGCCTGAACGAGCGTCAAATATTTCCTGCAACACGGAACAACGGGCATGCAAGCACATTGTATTTCCTGGAACGAATGCTGATATTTCGGCAGAGATATCTACTTTGTCTGATTAGGGTACACCGAATGTGGCTGCTGTATACCATTATTTTGTTTTACTGCCACCCGTCTCTCCGGAAAAGGTACGCGATAACAATTACGATCGCCACTGGCGAGGAGGTACAAGCAGCAGGCTTCTTTCAAATGCAGATTTAATGTATTAGCTGTTAACCACAATATTAATCGAGCTGCTATAGTTTCAGCTTACTCGCAATGCCGTATTCGCGATATGCCGTGAGTCACGCGATGAGTTACCGTTCGCGAGTCTCGGGTGCAAATTCTCATACTTATTGTATAGAAGCCATGCGACCATACGATTGCATCAAGGTCGTGCACACCGAATAAAGAATCAATTGCATATCGTCTCAGGTAGCGGCGAACCGTTGCGATGAACGTACATACGTTATCACCGGAATTCCCAGTAATACAACTTTAATCTTAATCAAGCGAAGACGGTCGTTGTCGATTTGCCGTTCAACGTTGTCGCGACGAGCATGAACGAGAAATCGGTCACAGAAACGACCGATAATGCTGAAGAAAAAAATGAAGAAAAAACAGCCCGTTCACGTCAGAAGGCGAACACGAGGGCCATATTGGTCTCATGCGACAATTTGCGCGCTTTGGTTTTTGCGATTAAGGTCATTACCTGAACCTGCTGCCGCGCGACTATGGTACGCGGGCAACATGTGTGCCACCATTAATAACTACACGTCGACACTTGCGTTTCTTTGATCGGGCAGACTGTTTCTTCGGGCTGGCTACTTGTCTTGGAATGACGCCACGAGTTATTTCGATAACCGCTCGTTGGAAGGAATCGTGTTTTTTCGGCCGTCGCCACGCAGCTTCGTTACGGATACCGTCCGTGAGAAAGCGTCCGTTTCTGATCTAACAATAAAAAGATTCCCCCCGAGAGAAATTACCGCGTTCCCGTTAGCCGATCGGATACCAATCGAGCGTAGTTACGATGCTCTCTGCGGTCGCCGTGACTTTTAAAATCGTTTTTGTCAAGGGAACGATCATTAAAGTGCACCCCTCCCCCATACAGACACACACACACACACCGACAGAGCCCGAGACATTCGTGTTGCATCCATAAAATATCAAACGTCGCGTAATGTATGGTTTGCCGGGTTATCGATGTGACGTTTGCTTCACGTGACAGGACGCGCAAAGAACGTCGATGCACGTTTATACAAGGTGTTTCGATACGTTGGGATAGAAATTGATGATGGGCAGAGGAGGCTTAATTGATCGATTGAAAGATTTCGTACAGCCGACAGGGAAAACGAGAAATTTAACAGAGGTAGTACATTTTCGAAGTACGTAGCATTGGTTTCACTGGTATCCATAGGAAAGTAGCAGCTTGTGAAATCGACTATTATTTATGAAAGGTGTTTTCTCGTAATATTTTTTCCTCTCTTTGTTTATTGCACGCCAGTAAAGAAGCATATAGATTTCGAGGTCGTTCGCTGATTACTAACGCGTTGAACTCTCCGGACATTAGACGTTCCACGGTACCATATGGTATACTGGTACATATCTTTGAAACGACCTATATCCTGTAGACCCAGTTTCGTCACCCGTAAAACTGGAAAGAACAGTGTAACACGTAATACGGCGGGTAACGCGATTTTTATCCTGTAACGTAATTGTTACGACAATAGAGGGAACATATTCTTTTTCATTATCTGTACGTGAAAAAAGTTCCTTCATCTACGTATAATAAAATCCATCCGCAGAGTTTCGCTACAGCTTTGAAAAGTTTTTGTAATGCCACTAATTGCAACCGCAACGATATCTAGTTTCTGGACGTATCGACCGAAAGTTATATAATGAACACGTAACACGAATTGTGAGCGGAAACTGGCAACTTAGCATTCTTCCAGTGAACGTCTGGTTTTCTTTCGAAAATTCTGCAGCCTATATTTCGTTGCGTTAAGGTCTGCTGGCTATTCCGCTCGCTCGTCTAAACGGGACGACCATCGATTGACTAATAGCGTATTCTTAATTGTGATTGCGGCGTACAGTGCGCATCATTCTCTGCTGGATTCATGTTTACGAGCGGGTCACGTGACCGGTTGCAAGTAATTACATAATCATCAGCTTGCCAACTAATGAACAAACGTCCTTTCTTCCTGCTGCGCCAGTGAGCTCAATTCAACGAAACCCAGACACATTTGTGACACTTTTTTTTTAGAAAATATTCCCCGACGAGCTTTGCCCAATATAATACGAGTGGTCAGACATTGAACAGGGGTTTACGTTCAAGTGCCGTATTCCGAGGAACGTTTTATTTGCAAATACACACGCTGCAGGTGTACGAATCGAATTGGTTTACGTTAACCTTGCATTCAAGTTTCCTCCATCAGGAAACATTTTAGTATTCGTTCTGTGAAAGTCCACAGAGATCTCTATGCATCGTTACCTCTCTTCGATATCGTTCCGTCTGCTCGATTGAAAGTATTAATGGAGTGAAAATAACCAACGGCACGGCATTTCGTTGCAGGTCTAATGATGGAGTCTGAGAAGAAAATCTTCGAAATGATGAACAAGAAAGCGGCCATGTCCAAATACTGGATGCCGCTGGTATGGGCGACGAATATCATCAACAGAGCCAGGAGGGAGGCTCTGATAACGAGCGACCAAGTAGTGCAAACTCTCCTTGTAGAGCTCAGCGACATCCGGAAGAGGCTTGGCGCGCTCATTGGTTACGACACTGTTTGCGTTCCTCTCGTTTACACTCAGGTGAGTACCACGATTCTCTGCAAACCGTGTCCGACATGTGACAATTGTTAATTTTCTGTTAATATTCTGTCTGATAAATTGACTAGATTTTGAGACACGCGAATGTAGTAAAACGGAGAAAAATGTTTGTCGGGATGATATAAAGATCTCGTTAAACTCGAGACACCTTCCAAGAATTATTATCCTCTTTGACGAGCGTTACAAAAGTTACGACTTAATCGAGAACCAGCGCCACGTGCTATTCCGTTTTCAATCTCATTCAGGAATCGTTGGGAAGTCAGCTAATTGCAACGACGTTTATCGCCATTGAGAAATACCAAGTGCATTAAACGAACGTCTTCATCCCGAGCCGATTCTCAACGTTACCACTACGTCGCTTTGATACTGTTGACAGTGTGCATTGCACGCTTGCGTAACACGTAATTCCTCTGTTAGCCTCATAATGCCGCGTTTTCTCCTGCTGCTTCCTTTAATCGATTTTTTCGTTTTCTCCGCGACAATCTCATTTATCTCCCGGATACCCGTGCAGCTGCTTTGCAACCGTTCTTTCGCCAGAAGCTGCACAACAGTTTCAACAATCAACGCGTGAACAAGCCTAGCATTAAGGGAATGGCCATTCCTTCGAGCGGTGCATTTTCATTTGCTCGGCTCGATCGTTTTCATAGCAAGAAGTTAACGAGCACCGAGGTAGTCGCGATCATTAGAAAGTACGTCACCTCGTTGCAACACGATATCATCGATAAAAGGCTAGATGCGTAATTGCGGAGGCCGCCGCACTGGAAATCATTCATTTAATCCTTAACGCGGCAGCGTGCCCAGTTAACCAGGATCGACGTTACCTTTGCATCCACGCCGCTTTATCCAATTCGAAGGACTCGATTCGTTGCGGCGCAACAGTAAAATGGATCCGTTCTTGGAAGGAGGATGTTTCGCATTCGTAATTAGCCGCCACGTATGCATTGTGCAAACGGTAATTGCTCATCAGCAAACGTCCCTAATTGTTGCCTACGGACGCCATCATTTTCACGGTATTAAAGAGGCGTTTGAGTCGTAATCGCGGGTGTTCGCGCTAGACGGTGGTTGCACGATCTCTGGTTAAATCTTGATAAACTGTTCCGAGATTTCTGACGAAACGATGGTTTATTAATTGACAGCAATACGAAGGAGACGATCGGCGAACAATGAGCGACGGTCGAGTTTACATTGGCAGTGAAAAGAAAAATTATTCATTCATCGAACGAAATTGCGTCACCACTTGAGAACGCCGATCGTTAGAAGCATCGAATGGATAAGAATAAGAGAATCGGCTTTTCACTTCGTGGAAACGTCGATCGCTGAGAGTTTCATTATCAATTATATTTAGATCGGCCGTAGACAGGAAAAATCTCTTGGTTAGTCAGAAGCATACAATACGGTTTATTTTTATTCGCGTTGCTCGCGCTCTTCACATAAATTATACCGGTAATAATACTGTGATCGGTGATTCGCGTTCCGTATTAACTCATTAGTCGATGTGGAAATGCTTCGAATTCCTTGCTGGAAAATGGAGCGCGCTGGAAACTCGAAGGAAACCGATTCGTTCCACGACAGCCACGGCAGTAATTCATTAACTGTAGGCGTTTTATTGCGCCAATTTCGAGAGGTAAACGCTTCGTCAAATTATGTGGAATTAATGTAGAGATCGAGGAGAGCATACAGGGAGCGGCCAGGAAGAGCGAGGTGTCTACAATTAGTTTCACTCCCGGTATTTCTGTGACGAAAGAAAGGCACGGACGTTTCGTCTTCGCGCCGTGTGAATTGTGCCGTGTACCTCGCCTTCGTAAATGCAGGCTAAAATCGCAAGGTTACGTGTAAATCGGCATCGGTTGTGCGTGCGGGTATAATGATACGCTTGCCGAACGCGGTTTGACCTGTATGTTTTGCCCGTTCGCCGGTTACCGCGAACGTTTGCATAGCAAGTGTCTGCTTACCAGCGTTTCATAAATTTGCAAGAGGTAGAAAGGGACAGAGGCAGAAGAAGAGCGCAATTAACCGAGGACGCGACAATGCGCTTTAATTACCGGCTAAGATGCTATGCTGGATTCCTTTTGTCTTTCGTGCTGCTTTTCATTTCGTTCGCGCTGCGCTGCACGAGCACACGATTGAATTCTAAACGGCTACTCCCCGTTAAAACAGAGCGTCTCGCGTTGAAACTTGCAATTTCGAGTGAACGAAATTTGAAAAGGGTTGCTATTTTCACATACGCGCCGCGATTCGCTATGAATGCAATTATCGAAGGAATTTTTTCACGTACAAATGACTGCGTCGTCGATAGTGCATGTGCCAAGGAGGCGATGCAAACTGCATGGTCAAGGACGGCAAATAAATCGCGTGGCAGCCTCATTGAGGCGGAAATAATTTCGCACTTGCGTTCGACGCGCGATCTTTCCGAACGACCGCAGAGACGAAACGATCGAAGATTGAAGATAAGGTATCGGTTGCTTTTTATTTTATTTGTAACGAGCCTTTGCATGAACTATCGTTTCCTGGCGTCCTTCGATGAGAAAGGCGGTGCTCTTGACGGCCTTGATATGATTTCATTCGAACCTGTTCGTTTGCGCATACACAATGAAAAAAGGATGGGGCCGATGGATTAAAAAGAAACCACTATCATGGTAGTGGCCTCGTTTAAAATTGTGCATCATTTGGAAAGGGGATTTTTTAATTCCCGAAGCAACCTCATCTACCGTTTCCTCGCGTTTTCCATTATTTCGCAACCCTTCGGGTGCATTTATAACGTTCTGTTCTACGTCTCTATCATCATGCATCTCTCGTTACGTGCTAAATCTTCCTTGCCAAATGAAATAAAAAATGTTCGCGAAGGGAAGAGAAGAAAGTAATGCTGAAAGAGGAGATATTTATAGCGATGCTGGTAGCTCGTACCGATGCTACTTGTTTCTTATCGTCGATCACTATTGTCCGCTCTTCCTCTATACCCAGAAAGTATACGACGATCGTTCCGAGAATCGAACAAAATGATTGAACAAAATGATGCAATCAACCAATCTACCTATGTATAAATTTCTGTCATTTAATTCACCCGTCCGACACCCCTCTGCCAACACGCGCAATAGACGTTTTGATTAGCGAACCATAATAGCCTCGTTTGTTTTTTTTTCCTATTTCTTTTTATCGCGAAATTAATCTCAGGCTCAATTTGATTTCGCTAATTACAATTCGTCGACGTAACGTCGGTTTTAGGGCCGCGATAATCATGGCTCGTTATCGAATGGGTTTCAGCATCGTTTATTTATGTTTTCCAGGTAGTCACGCTATCGCTGTATGCGTATTTCTTTTCCGCCTTGCTCGGTAGACAATTCATCGAGCGAAAGGACGTCGGAGGTGGAAAATACGAGGAACCAGACATGTACTTCCCATTTTTCACGGCTCTACAGGTGAGAATATTGATCGTTAACTTGCTCGTAAAACCAATATCCTGTCGTTACGTAAGGATCAATTTCGACCATTGAATCGCTCGTTTTGCAGTTCTGCTTCTACGTGGGCTGGCTGAAAGTGGCCGAGGTTTTGATCAATCCGTTCGGCGAAGACGACGATGATATTGAGCTGAACTGGCTGATCGATCGGCATATTAAGGTACGAGATCATTTATCGGCGTTCACCAGCTTGAACTTTAAATTCACTTGCCGAACCACAAGCTGGATATTATGTATCATTATTATTATTGACTCGATCAACAGGCAGGGTACATGATCGTGGACGAAATGCACGAGGAGCATCCGGAGCTGTTGAAAGATCAATACTGGGACGAGGTCGTGCCGAAAGATTTACCGTACACGGTGGCCAGCGAGCAGTACCGACGAGAGGAACCAAAGGGTTCAGCGGAGCATTATAAGGTCAAAGACAGCGACGCTCTGTATGCAAATGTTATGCTGGGCACACAGATCCACAATCATGTTCAGCATCGCAAGCCCCATCAGGATGACATGTACGCCGATTACGTAAGTACACACTGCGAGATGAACTTGAGCCCGTCGATATGCGAAATGGAGAGCAATCGTTTACATATTACCACGCTCGTTACAGGAAAGTGTCGATACGCCGTTAGTGGAGCGAAGAAAAAATTGGCTGCAACGACAGATCACCAGAATGGGCTCTGTGCGGAGCTCCTCGACTACCTACAGCAGCGGAGGTGGATTCTTCTCGAGGAATCGTCACAATAGCGTTTACAGTAGCCCCGAAACTGGTGGCCTGCCCCAGACGAACAATCCAAATCTAAAGATGTCGCTATACGACAGACTGGTTGGACGGAAGAGCATCCGCAGTCAGAGGATGGGTCGACAAGGCAAGTAAATCGAACACGCTCTATGAAAACACCTGCTCTGCATTGCACACATTTGTATCTTGTGAATACAAATTGTACCTTAAGAAAATGCCGTGTAAACGCAATTAATAGCATAGTTTCTGCACGTGTCAACGGGGCGGTTGACGTTCTGAAAACAACTCCGTCTTAATGGTATTGGTCTCCGAGGCATTTAAACGATAATGATGCTATATTATGTAATATTCCACGCACACTCTAACAGCACCTCTCGTTCCGTTCTGAATTAATGAGGCTATTCGAGACTCGACATGAAATACCTTCGATTCCTGGCAAAATCGTTGCAAAGAGAGACATTCTTCGAAGTCGTTCGAAAAAAAAGTGTATAAAAGAAGAAGCGCACAAAAAAAAGGCAGGAAACGAATGGTCAATGTGTTTTGAGCTGCTCTTTGCTAGAATTCCACGGAAGATTCCGTGGAAGAAAAACTTTCAATGAAAGTCTCGCGAAGTAACCAACACTTTCCCCACCCGATGCCACGTACATACATACATGTATACATATATACTAGGGATTATGCAATGCGTAACCTTGTGCAACCCGAGCAATTTCCGTACTTGTGAATCGTGCTTCTCGGGAAAAAAACTTTCCTAAGACCTTGTGCTTCTTTCTCCTCTGGTTCCACTCACTCGCTGTCGACTTAAATGAAAAATAGAAAAGCGATGTCGAGAAAAGTACCGCGGCAATTATATCGTGTCTCGCATACCTTATCTGTCCTTATTGTTCTTACTCGTTTCCTCGTTCCATCGACGACCGTTGTCTAGCGGTAAAAATGACAGCGGTTAAAAATTGACGCGCTCATCATCGTCCACCTTGCTGACCGATGTTACCGCGGCTGGCGCCAGAAATAATATAATCGTTGCCTCAATCGAAAAGCACAATCTCGATCCCCCCGAAACAGGCCCATCTAATTCGCCTCCGTTTCTCCGCAGGTACCATGACGAAGCTAAACTCGGTGCCCGTGTCGCTGAAGAACCGGCCCCGCATACCGACCCCGGACGTGACGAAAGAGGTGGTCGACCGTGAACAACGATTGGCTCTGTCCGCGGCGAACGCCGCGAATATCGGCGCAGGTGTCGTTGGAGTGATACCAGCGAATGGACATTACCCAACGGATCTGCCCGTGGTGCAGGTAGTGCTCTCGCCTATTCAAGAAACGGAAGGCACACCCGCGTCAGGGAAATCTGGAGCAGCAGCCTTGGCGCAAGCCGTGCTCTCCCCGACTTTGACCAGCGCCGGTTTAGTTGCACCTGTCACGTTGACGCCAGTTACGATGAGTCAGTTGACGCAATTAGGTTTAGTGACGACGACGTCCGCGTCAATGATCAAACCCGCGATACAAGCCAACGGTGTTCAGGCCACTTTGACAGAAGTAAACAGCAGCGAGGAGGAAGGCTCTGGCAGTGGAAGCAGTAGGAGCGGCAGCATCGCAGGACGGGAAGAGCGTTCCATGCCCATGATAAAGCACGACAGAAGCACGCATCTGATAGGAGAGGCGACTAGTCCTGTCGGCAGTAATGGCAGCTCGCCGACCTTCGACAGCTACAACGATCGCTGTCCTATTCTGATGAGTCCGGAGAAATTAGGTTACATGGTCACCGCGGCTCCAGCCATGCAGGAAAGTAAAACGGGAATGCAACCGCGTGGCAGGCGATCGGCTTCGCTGCCAGGGCCGCCTGTTGCGCAGTGTAGAGAGGACAGGAGTATGTCGCTCCCGCAATCGCCAGGTCTTCACCCGAGAGAGACTCGGGCGGCTTCGGTGTCCAATGGCCACGACCCGCCCAACATAGACAGGCTACTCGTGCACGGTAGTCGGGAAATTCGACCAAGGACAAGCAGCATCGGACACGATCTCTGTAGAGCCGGTCATCGTATGCAGGACAACTCGAGGAAGATCAGCAGCGTGTCATGCACGAACGCGTCGCTGTCAAGTGGTCTGGGTACGACGCCCACCGGGGCGGCCAACGCCATGCAGGCGACCACACCTGGCGCGGGAAGCAAGAGAGGAGAGGTGTACGTCTGACGCGAAGATTTAGAGACAATGATATAAATTCATTTCCGATCGCGCCCAACTCGAAAGGGCGTCGCACTTGCCTGAATTCCAACTCCGTCCATGATTGTGGTACCTCTGTGGATTCCCTACGCGGTGAGAATGGGAAGTAATTTCCGGGCGACGTGCGTGACGCGGACGCGCGAGTCTTCGACATAATCGCCGAACGTGTCGTGCCACTCTTCTGTACATATGATCCTAACTTATGAATACTTCGATGAGCGAAGCAGCTAATCGCGACAGGCGTAAACGCCGTCGACACGAAATCACGCGAAGTCGCCACGGTGTGCCGCATGCTAATCGTTTGGCAATTATACACCTGTTGCGACGACAATGATCGAATCGAATTCGTCGATTGCTCCGCGGAGGAATCACGAACGCGTCTCTCCTCTTTTCTTTTCATCTCTTATCGTGCGTGCAATGGTGCGGCAGCAAGGAGGCGACGGGTAATCGACGTTTACGAAACTCGCGTTCTTGAGGCAGAAACGCCTACCGTACACGTGACACGCTATGAAGAAAAGAGCAGACGTCACGGATACATTAGTCTCGCGCAGACACCTTGTACACGCGGTATATAGAATATCGTACTTTCGTTGTGCATGCTTCACTTCTGCCAGGTAGCAACATTTGTGATACGAACTGTTTTTTCTACGAAACGCGCAGGGACGATTTGGGACGCGTTTCTTCTTCTTCTTCTTCTTCCCCTTCTTCTGCTTCTTTCGGCGGGCGTGCGCGTCATAAAATTGATTTCTCGCGCATGTAAAAAGCAGGCTACGTTTGTAAATAATGAATCGCCGCAAGACGCAAAGATGACTCGTCGTTTGCGTACTTCTTGCGACCAGCTGGGAGATTTTCTCGCTCACCTGCCCCGACTATGTGTTTATTCGATGCACTATAGGAACGCGAAGTCGGGCTCCATCGTTAGTTGGAAAAGGACGGGCGCATATGTATGTTCGTGTGCATGAACACGCAACGTTTGCCATATTTGCCATACTTTGAGATACTTCGCGTAAAATTGCGGGCAACTGGAATCGTGATTCTTCGCTGGGAACGATTGGAGTTGCGCAACGGTCTCATCCAGATGTGGCCAATTCTGCGCGCGGCGTTTACCATTAATTATTCCATAATTGTTAGGAACTGTTTAAGTAATTTTTATCGACACTAGGACGCTCATAAACCTGTGTGCCTAAGGAGCAAGTGCTGGAATTCGAATCGAGTAAACTGGTCTCGTTGAAGTGAACCGTTTATTAATACATATTTCTGGAGAAATCATTATTTCTCTGATTTTTTTTATTGTAAGTTGCACTTGCTTTTTAGTAATCGCATAAATTACTGCGCGTCGTTGTTGAAACGCGCAGCAGCTCAAGCCTTTTCTACAAATTCGACGTTGATAGATCACTTAATTATAAGTAACGACAGATGGGTGTACATGAAGAATCGAACTGGCGATCGAGACGACGCACGTGTACATAGTAGAGCAATTAAGTTAAGGTTATTCGGTGTATGAGATTATAATTATGCTCAATGCCAATGCACGACGCGCGATACTTAACATGCATACAATCAAGATCACCGTCGATGCGAACCGAGCATCGCTTTAGTTTTCATCGTTAGTCGGTAGGGATTTGCAGCCTGAAGTGCAAAATATGTAAATACGTGCGTATTTCTAATCGAGTTGTTATTTCATTTTTCTTTGCGACATTGTAATTTAAACATACAGCCGATTCCCGATCGAATTCCACGCGAGATGAGGATTAATTAAATGCCGATAGCGTTGAATGCTTTGGATAATGTTTCTGGGAGGAGCGTTATTTTCACCGACACGTGGAACGTTTAATCGAACAGCGTAGAAGATCAAGTGTAATCGATTTTTGTTAAACGAAGGATGTTAAGATCGTTGATATCGGGGTAAATACACAACCGAGCAATGTATATTCCGTTAAGAGCTACAACTCGATTGCGCTCTATGTTATATATAATATAAAAAAAATGTTAGTATTGCGTACACTCATGAACTACGAACAAATGAGGGCGTATCCGGACTTGTAGATATTTAACCCATAGTATTTGTATATAGATTGCATCTCGCTCTCGTTACGATACTCCCGTCCTGAGACTTCCTTTAAGATATACAGTAGAGAAAAGAATTGTTTCGGTGCCTGAGTCGCGTCAGCGTGATGTAAAAAAATCACATGTAAGAATAGTAATACATTATTCTTATTATCTATATTCTGCAATAAAAATAAACGTTTTCAAAGGCGATGGTTTCTTTACTTTATTTAAAAAAAATAAAAAAAAAAATATTAGTAAAGCAGCACCTAATTCTAAACAGGTAAGCCGCTGGGGTACTGTCGATTTGCAATAAGTAGCGAAGGTATCAGAAGTTTCTAAGGGTTCCTCGAAGGACCAAGGCAATTTCTAAGAAGCTACAGAGTTGCGAGAATATCAAGAGCTGTAAGTTGCCACTTCGAATGGCGAAAGGTTATCAGGGGTTCCGACTTTACCTAGTATCCTCGAAACCTTCGCGGCTTTCCTCGGTCTGTAACATCCTCAGAAGCTATGAAACCCCTGAAACATGCAATAACTTTGGAATCTTCTGAACTTCCTAGAATCCTTGGAGTCCCAGGAACCTATTCTAAAGTCAACCGATGTTCTCGTAATCTCTAGAGTTTCGTAATGTCTTCAATATGAATACCCCAGAATTTGTTGGAACTTTTAACATATTAAAACGTTTTACCTGCAATCACCAATTTTCACAGAATTTGCTGTTGATTCGATATCTTTATTAATTGAAAAAATATACTCTTACGAAACTCCTATTACTTATTTACTAATATGATTTGCAATGCACATACCGTAATATTTGATTGTGAATGAAACGTTGCATACGAGCCAGGTTCGTACTGGTGACGCTTGTCTGCAGTGTGGCACCTCATGGTGGTATGAGTGCTGTTACCACGGGTCTAGTTGAATGTTCGTCACTTTCGCTCGGTTTGCCATACAGGCTGGTTCGTTATATTTTTTGCCTCCTGCTCATTTTGGTTTGGTATTTACATCCTTCGTGTTTATGCATACTTATGAATACATCCTTGGCTTCATTTTTAGTCCTTCGTTTTCTGACTTCTTGCTGCCTCGTTCACTCTTTATGTTTCAGTATTGGAACGAGTATATATTTAGAGTAAGAAATTCCTCGAGAGGATTGAAAGACGAGCGTTCATTTCATTTATCTGTACTCCAACAATTTGCCCTTGTCAAATCTCTTATTTAAGCGCGAGTCTCGCGTACGATAAATCAAAACTTTTACTCGGCTCAATCAATTTACCTGAAACCATCATTAGAGAGGAGTGGCTTTACCTGCCCATCTTTATACCGCGATTAGAAACACCGTGCTGTTCGAAACTAGTAGGTATTCAAGAGCGTGTAATCGAGAATCACGTAGAGCCTTCGGCTCGTAATATGTATATCCCCGAAGCGATACGATTCACCTGAACTTATCATACTGATCTGGATTAACCTAGTCAGCGGAATTATATTCGCCACTTCGAAGACACGCCCAAGTTGTTCGTCTCTGTTAAACATATCCGCCGCCGGGCTATTATATATTACACGAATCCCTTCCAGCAAGAAAACACTGTTCTACAAGAAGTTCATTTCGAGCCTGCGTGCCTGGCGCTTATGTAGCTTGTCCTGTGCTCTCGAACAAATAGGAGCGGTCGGCTGCCGTTATCCGTGCCAAACTCTCGACAAGCATGAAACACTAAATATTTATTAGATGCAACCGGTATTCTGACAACCATCCATCATTGTATCAGCCGGTAACAGGGTATGAATTTCAGCTACGGGGCCACGATTATATTCATATATATCGTAAGGTATATTAGGTAGTTTTGCTATTAGTTAATCTACAGTTTGTAGAAACCACGAATTGATTCCTCCTGAAATCAAATAGTCAGGCATCCGTTCGTCTAAGAAGTTAGTACAACAAAAAGCAGCGAAGTACGATAATAAAAAAAACCGGTTATTTGACTCGCGGCGAGACAACCGAACAGGCTTTCAGAAACTCGTTATAGAAATATCTATCAATAATTGGTTTTAATCAAGTCTGACGCGAAGACGGAAGATCAAAAGATTCCATTAGTATAATTCTTAATTAAATCCTTTGAATTCTGTTTCTTTAGCTTGAGGGGACATTTTGTTATTGATGAATAACGGAGAATTACACACTATTGTTAATGTAAGACGATTGTAATATTTGGCGTATGTTGCCCCTCGATGCACCCGATCACGGCCGCGCGCAATTGTGACAATCAAACTTCTTTGACTTCCTTTGTGATCATTGTGATCAAACAATATTTTGGTAAAGGAAAAAGTTGTTCAGAATCACCTCAGCTACCCTTTTTTAAAAATACTGCGTGGGATCCGGGCCACCCTGTATAATGTAGCTGAAATATTATCAACCATATCTGCAAAACAACGCACAGGCTAACAAAAAGCAGTGTTCCGATTTTAAAAAATATTAAGAGGCCTAAAAATATCCGTTAAGAACTAAAATTAATAATTCTATTTCTCTCTTCGATACGCCCAAGATCCGCGCATCTTTATCTCGCCAAATTGCAGCTAGAACCCCGACGATCATGACACGGTTATCAGCACGCGATTCCCGTCACGGCGTAATAATAAATCATTAGGCGTTTCATGGATTATCGGGTTGGCCGCGGTCGGTTGCATGATGGGTGGCGGTCGGCCACTTATCAGCGACAGCATGTGTTTGCACTCAGCTATGCCGAGGAGCCCTTTCTTCTGTGAAACCACCATCCTCGCTGTCTCTTCACCTTGATCGTGCACACATCTTGCCCTCTTCCTTTTTTTTCACCGCCACGTTGCTCCTGTTTTCCCGCCTGCTTCTCTAGGACGTACCGATACCAAGATGGTGGATCACGCGAACGTCAGGCCACGTTATCACGGGGCAAAACATTCACGGCTGATCGGTGCGGACGAGCCACGCGAAATCCGGTTCGTATTATGAACGTTAATGATGATCGACGGTCCTGATAACGAGAACGAGAACGCGTTGTGTACCTAACGACCGGTACTGAGATTCGGCTGACTCTGGCGGTAGCGGACGTGGTAAAATCCTGCGCAATAAAGTGTGATTGAGAGCTAAACGGGTTCCAGATAGCGAAAACAAATTGGGGAGATACATTTATCGCCGCCAGGTTTCAGATAAAGGGATACTTACGCGAAGCTTTACGACGTTTCGTGGTATATATCACTGTTTGAGGAAACTACTTTGTAGCAGACATACACACCAAGGACCGTGATCAATTATTTCCTTGATTTTTGTTTTTTGTTAGTCAGAGTGAAAAAAGTAACGATTGGTTTTCGCTTTGAGTGACAAATACGGATTGCTATACCTTCTTTACAGATAGAACTATGTAGAAAAATGAATCCAGGAGACAGTATCAACGCTCGCTACTTTTATGCTCTTGACTGTCAGTAGATTTCCCAATTACTGGCTCGACCGCGACACCAGCGTGCCACCACGTTCGCGTTGCGCGTGGGTCGGCGATTGCAAGCCAACTCGGTCTCGCGTCTTAACGATTTCCACGGACGAGGTACGAACTCGCGGAGAACGAACGTGGTGCAGCGAGGATTTCACGGATGTCGCGACTCGACGAGTGGGTGGACCGTAGAAAGTGGAATAACGCTGTGCCAACCAACCCCGGGACTGTCTCGCGAGGTCAGCAAATTTTCGACGATTACAGGCTGCGACTAACTTAGCCTCGTCATCCAGCTACCAGGCGATAAAGATAATCACGTACCGGTATATACCTGACATTTACGGACCGTCGCGACGCGTCAGGTCGCCTAGATCTCGAGTTCATCCTCGTGCATCGCAGTTTCATAGATCACGCTATGTCGCGACTTCCTATTCGGCCGAAGAACAGGAATCTCGATAAGTGCGCTCATTTTCCTGAACGCTGACATAATTCCTGCCCAGCCCGTCCTGCATTATTACATAACTCACGGAACATCTCTATGCAGAAACCGCGAACGTCAGTGCTGTTTATCTACAGACCGTTGAAGCGGTTGCACACGTACGGCGAATAGGATCTCCGGGATCGTTTAGGAGGATGGTCAGCAAAATCAAAGGGTCCACGGCTGGCAGAACAATTCCTCGACCGCGATGACGATGGAATCGACCCGTGGCCGGCTTTTTCAGGCGTAATGTCGGTGGTTAGAGGTTGAAGTGCTCCTCTGCGGTCTCCTGGCCACCGATGGTGGGCGTGGGAATCGTAGAAACTGCGAGGGCACGCTCCGACGTGTTCCAACCTCCTACTCCGCCAATTCCGTTTGGCTGGTCGATTCATCGGGGATCGCGGTCGATCGGTGATCCACAGAATCGTTGGATGATTGCTCGTGCCACGATCGACGCCCACGACGCGACGTCGTCGTGCCTTCGACTCGCCGTTCATTTCCTACGAAACTGATCATCTGCTTTTCCGCGCTCATCCGGCCCTTTATACGGTAAGCACGGAGTCTCGTTATTGCACGTGAAATTGGAGACGCGAGCCGTAGAAGCGTATCTTGGAAACGCACGGCAGTGTGATCTTCTCCGTGGCTCTCCGGCTGATCGTTTCTCATGTTGAAGCGGCGATTCTTTTTCCCCGTGCACCGTACTATATGGTTTAATCCGGAGATCGGTTAGCCTACGATTGACGCCTACGCCGGCTGGTAAGCAGCGTAGAATCGTTCGAAGCTATTCGACGGATCGTCCGGCATCGTTGTCGAGCTGTCCGAACAAAAGGAATTAACACTTGCACTGTAACAAACAGAATTTGTCGAAGCAAATTGATTTGCCAATCGGTAATCGAACGATGAAAGAGATTTTTGTTACTCGAGTTGGTCCTTTTTTTTTAATTACTCTATCGAACATCATTACACTTACCTTTGCGACGGCGTGCCGGACGACCAATGGTATTTTAGGGCACGTTGCCACGCGACACAATTAAGGCGATGCGAACGCCTGTCCGGCCGGCAGGTGAGCGAAACCGGAATGAATACGTTTCGTAACCACGAACAATAAACGCGTTTGGGCGTTTAACACGCATAATGGTCGCCCATAAAGAATCCGGGTGCCTGTTCAGAGACGTTTCGTGTTCCTTCTCTTCGCGTTTCTTTTCGTCCGACGCCCCATGTCTGGTGCCCCTTTAATTTTTCATCGCGACCCAGACACAGTTGTGAAATCCTCGAAAAATACCGCACTTCGTGTAAAGATAATAAAAAAATCCACGCGAACACGCGGGCCCCCACATCCGAGCGATTCAAACAATAACTTTTCCCAGATAAGAGGTAGGAAGCGCGGCGCGCGAAACCGAGGGGGTTCCGTTCGAAAAGAAAACCCTCGCGGTAGATATTTGATCTGTTGGTGCCGCGCTTCGTAAATCTTCCCGTTCTAGCCGTTCTCAACGGCGGGGAAGAACTGTTGGGCACCGACAATAAATGGACTGGACGAATGTACCGATCTTTTACAGATGTATACCTACTATAAAGCCCAGGCAGAGTACCTACGGGCCCTACGTGTCCTGCGTGCGAGGTCGTATAATCGCGCTGGTCGCGACGTGTTCGCTTGATTCACGACACCCCGGAAGCGAAGTGACTGCGATACGAAATGCCATGACACTAGACAGTCGGCATCTCCGTGCCTCCTATAAGACCCCATAAATCACCGGCAACAAAGCGACTGTTCGAGCATTAAAGACTTCCCTCTCGCGGCTTTTCCATCGTCGTCCCTGAATTGTTCCGCGTTTTAAGGATCCCACTGTTCCAATCCTCGCCACGACTTTTCACTCGCCGAGTCCTCTCAACCTTTCCGCCGTCTTTCCGTGGAACTGGATACGACTGCGTTCTCCGCGCTGGAAACGGCGTGACGAAAGGGCTTACCGTATTTGGATGCCGGTGAAACCTTTCCAGCATTGTGGAGCTTCTGATTGCCAGGGGTCACGCCTGGAACTGTGTCAAACGGCCAAATAGGACGGAGAAGTCGAGGCCCAACTGCGCGGTATGCAATTTGCGCCAATCTTCTCGCGCGATAGAAAAGTTTCTAATGCGATAATACGAAATTGTTGCGGGCGAACTTGGGCGAGATTGGTGGGCAATTTACACCTCTCGGCGTTACTACTTGTGTGCAGTTTAGCTTGCAATATAATTCGCGGGACATTCTTATATCGTTGCTCCTGCGCGAAGAAGAAAACCACAATCGTGACAGTTTTCCAGAGCGCGAGACTTTTCTCCAAGAAATTGTGCAATGAAATTACCAAGCAGGTAATGCTTCCAATTCCTAACCCGTCCCGGTTGTACTCGTGTATCAACGATTCGTCGACAAAATCGCCCAGCTCCGTGCATATTCGACGCGCAGCACGCTCCTCTTTACGCTCTACTCCGGAAATCGTTCGAGCAGCGCTAAACAACGGAGCGGTATGGACGGGGGACCGGCTATCTGACAACGAACTCCGTGTCTTATCGCTTCCATTCACGGAACCACGATAATCGTACGCCGCGCTCGCACGAGAATCCTCCGGTTCGACTGGTCGAAACGATCGCGGCGATATTCGCGGACGCGTCAGTGGTAACGAGACGAGGGAAAAGAGGATGGAAAAACGAGGAGAGGAAGAGGAAGGGACCGTGAACGTATGTCGCGCGTACCAGAACCTCTTTGGTCCCCGTGGCAACATCTGTCAACCGGGTATACATACTTGACAGGCCGATAAACTGGCTGACGGAGCCACGGACCCGCCTTGCATTATGCAACCGAGGCGAGCCGAGCTTTTCTTTTCAAGGTGTTCAGAAGAGGCAAGCCAGCCGACCAGGCAGGAAGGCAAGCAAGCGGGCAAGAGCAAGGCATACCAACAGGGCCGGCCCTTTCGTACATACCTTCTGCCACCTGCGGCCACGAAAGGGCCACACTGCGAATATTATTATCCGGGTGCAGCCACCACGACCATGCGAGATCGACGATCTCCGCATCATCTTCTCACCTTCTCTAACAGTCGGCTGAATTAATTGTCCTAGCACGATGCACCGATTATGGGCCTTTTGCGTACGTATGTACATGCGCACGGTCGACTGGTGCTACGCGTAAGAACCCTCGGAGATTAAGCGGCTTAAAGCGGCACTCACAGAAGTACATTTTCTTTAAACGTTTCGGAGTTTTTGGTGTCGAGGATGATGGGTGAAAGCGCTTCCTGTTATGGCGTTGATAATTGTTTTATTAAGTATGAGCTTATTATTTGGAAACAAGCTCGGTTGTTTAATAAACAGTAGGGCTCATTTGCTAAGTTAAATATGGTAGCATCGGTAACCCTTATCTAAAGATGTTTCATGGAAGAGTTAAGGAGTGTACTCTTCGTGCCTCTTGCAGCAAGTTGTACAATTTTCAAATCGATTAGAGAAATTTTGGGACGATTGTCTTGGGAACTCACGATTGCCAGAGATAGATCGTGCGATGCGGGGTCTGCTTTTGATTTATAGATAACATATCGATCAACATAACATCTTAGACTGAGCAATGAATAGAAAACGATTGCGACACTGGTTGAAAGGGAGTAGAGGCTTGTCTAAGAACAATGACACTGACAAAAAGACCACTGTTTCTGACGGCGGAATAATTAATGTGCAAAATGATTGTGCTCGTTACACCAGCAAAAAAATGTATAATACAATGCACGCTGTTCTCTGGTAGGGCTTAGTCACTCGAACTGTCCTTATAGCGACGTGGAATTGTGGCGATTTCATTTTAGAATCCTTCCTTCTGAAATGATAAGTCTGCATTGCACGTATACGCCAGTAGCCTCTGGCCCATTTTCAGAGCTTCCTTCGTTTCTGTTCTTATCACGCTGCCTTACGAATTCGCTTTCACAAAACTACACGAGCACGAAGATCGCATAAGCGCTCAGGAATGAGAGACCTTACGCCTCTACAAGGTGTCCATGCAAGAAAATATCGTCCGTAAAGAATAATACCTCTAAAATATTGCGAGCAAATGAAGAAAAACTGAACGTACCTAAAAGGGCGTTAAACGAAGCTAGAAAGGTCATTCAACCCCATGCTGGAATATTAAAGAAAGTCCAGTTACCGTCATTATTTTCAGTTACAGAATTTATATTTTTCAAACATGAAAAAGTACAATATTATCCATAAGAAATAGATGTCCCTTTTGCGCTACAATGTATACATAACTAGCGCTACATGAATAAGAACTTACGTATTAAAATATTCAAATTTTTCAAGGAAAAAAGGGACGAATAGATATTTCATTGGCTTTAAAAATAATTGAAAAGTAAAACAAAAAATTGTAGGCGGTGCAGTGTTTAAATATATAGTTGGACATCTCAGTACACCCTGTATATTTCCCTCCCGCCCTTCCGCCCCCGCCGTTTCAGCTCGGAGCAACATTGGGGGTGGCTGCATCGGCAACGTTGCACTCTGTGGCGTCGCATTACGTTTATTAACCCAACCTTACCAGCACAGCACACACACATACACACACCATCGTTCCATGCACACGCGAGGGCGAACCTGCATGGAACCTTTTGCGATTACACGTACCCATAGCTTGCGTCGTAAACGACAGCTTTTGCGTACATGGACAAAGCAAAGACCTGTTGCGCCAGGAACCTTCGTCCACCTTTTTAATGGACACCATTTTGCATCTGACAAATCTATCGAATAAATTTTTCTGACGCTTCATCCCCCTCTCATTTATCCCCAAAGATTATCTCCGTTGCCGGAGTCGGATTACGCGAACGCAAACGATTCGCGATCCCATCGATTCGTATATCTGTCGCGCTAGATAGACTTTCAAATTCAGCAGAGTCAATTGCGAAAGAAGTGCTAGTGCCGTTGAACACGTTCGAGGCAAAATCAGTCCTCGGCGTGATCGAAAGAAGTCGATGACTTAAAGCCTAGATAACGCAAGAAACACCGTCGTGTACCTGCACACCTCTGTTCGGTGGTTACGAGAAAATCAGCGCGGGAACGCACACACGTGCTTAACGACGCGATATCTCGGTGGTTTGTTACGTGCCTCCACTCGGCCCGCAATGATTCGCACCGTCTCCGCGGAATGCCTCAACGTGACACGGGCCGTGATTAGATTTGCCCGCGAATAATTTAAGCGCGCATAAGCGCAACGACGCGACGCGACGAGCGTAAAACGGATCAAGAGTATTATTACCGCGGTGGCCAGTGAAGCGAGCGGTCGCCTGCCGCCGCGCTATCTCATTAAGAAATTATCCCCGTTCGCCAGGTTTTCCAGGAACCTCGGCCACGATTCTATTTCAATTTCGCTACCGGCCAGCCCGTACGAAACAATTACAGAGCACTGGTCCACCGGTTAGGGCCGCGAACAAACGACGGATTGATTAGACGTTTAATTAGCATAATGTCGGTGGTTGTGCGTGCCGTCGTATCGTCCATCAGGACCTGGCAAGGATCCTGCGCCACGGACGAGGAGCGCAACGAGACCGGAGAACGAGAGAGCAGATGGAATGCATAGAAATACACCAGGGAGAGATTCGTTCGTGTATGTATAAGTACGGCAACAGCCCGAAGACATCGTCCGCCTGCTACTCAGTCAATGACAGGTCTTTGTTGAAACGTTGCTTTCGAAACGAAGCCCCGTCAGATGTCACTTGCCTGTCATCCTCGAGATCGTACAGTAACAATCAGCCAGCGTCACGAGGATCGAGATTCTTTTCAAGGCGTAATTATATCGTCCGGCCTGGCCGCGCCGTGGTCGTTGAGCTCTCTAGCTGCCAGCGTTGTCTTGATTCAGTGGTTACAACGCACTAAATTAATCTAACACGAACCGTTTAAGGCTGCCCCGTTCTTCAACGCGATCAATGGATCGCCTAGCCCCGCTCACGATTCCACGGGATCTCTGAACCGTCCGACGCGACGTGACAAAGCGACCCCGTCGTTGTGTTAACGCGGGGGAAATGAAATATTATTCGTACGATTCACCGGACTTCATTGAGAGATTCAGCTTTTGAAGGCCTGAATCTTCAAGATAATCACGCAACCTGGACCTTACGGACCGGACGTAATGATTATTATTCAGCGTCGACGAGCGTACACTCGCGTGTCCTATACCATACGGCCGGTTTGCCTCGGAAACTAAACCACCGAAACGGCTGTAATATCTTCGTTGCATCGTGTAATGCCGGGGTCGTGATTGTCGATTATCTCGACCCAAATAGGGAAGGCGTTTGCGTCCACGTATCGGGACGTCCTCGAGCGATCGGTCGCGATTTCACGATGCTCGGCAGCTTCCACCGCACGTACGGATACCTCGTTTCTACTACGAACGAGCAGCAGATGCGATGCCATACGGATCGTCCAGTCACGATTGCTCCGATTCTCAAGATTATTCGAAGCTGAAATGAATCACTGTTCGATTGTTGCAGGAGGAAGCACCCTGTTTCGAATCTTTTCGACGAGAATCGAAAGATATTTTACGGTTATCTGAACTTGTCGCGGGTAACTGTAACGCGCTCGATTATGTGCTGTCATTGCGTTTGACGAAAACGGCGGCGCAGGCAGTGCTTATAATGTAATATGCGGATGATTATAGTGAATTATTCGCGTTAGATTTAACGAGTGTATATAGAACTGCTCTCGTCCCGTTTATGTTATTCTACGATTTCGATTCCTTTAATCCCGCTATCGTTTCATTCACATGCTTCGTCCACGACGATTTCGGTGTAACAATAATAACCGCCCACGCGAACATTCTTATTCCTAACGATCTATCGTTGAGCGAAAAAAGAAAATGTAGCTTTCTAAAAACACGGTCAGCCATAATTCAGCCTCGTCGATAAATCTGCCCGGTGAACAGGGCGAAGGAACGAGGGCGGCGTATAAAATTAAAAATAAAGCAGCACGGAAACATTGAGACGTCTCCGCTGTAAGCTGTCTCCGCTGCTTACGAACGACGGCCACGGCGGAGAAGAAGCTCGTACGTGGAGGTGGACAACATTCTCGTCCCACGTCCTGCCGGACGATACACCGCGGTTCGTGAAACCGACGATGGAAAATCGATCGTCGATCGATCTCGATAAAGATTCGTCGAAAGATAGGAGAATCGAGGCCGCCCACTCGCGCTCTCGAGTCCTTTCAATCCGGTGAAAGTGGCTCGCGTTGTCATTGCGATGGAACTAATTAAGAGCTCGTCGTAATGACTTTCACGTGCATAGATTAGCATACGGGCACTATTCATCGTGGCTGCTATTAATCATTTTTCACGGCCGAGCGTCGCAACGCCAACGACACCGCGTTTCGTTGGTATTCCCGTGTAGCGGATATTAATTTTCCATGATCGTGGGTTCGCCGGTAAAATTCTACGTACGCGCTGTTCTGCATTCATTCGCGATACCGAGCCGAGAGAGACGCTCGGTGTCCGGACACGCTCCGCGGTCTCAGAATTTATGTGGGAAGATCGTTCGGTACGGTGGCTTCTTACTAAAATCGTAGCGCAATCGTGGCGGTCACAGGGACACGGCTCCCCCATAGAGTACTTTAGCAAGTGAAAACTTCCCTCGACCGCTTCTGAACTTTATCGCGGTGAACACCGTCGGGGTATCGCCCCCGATATCAGGTTCCTGGATGAATTTTTTTCGCCAACCCCGTCGCGGTTCATATGCTTTCTCCCTGCGTCGACGTAAATAGAACAACGGAACGGGTTTGCAAATATGATCCGACTGTAGAGGAGGCTGTGGCCGCTTAGTGTGTCACAGGAACGCTTAATTCAACGTCACTGGCTCTGTTATCGTTAATTTATCGCTCGGCGGCCGGGTCCGGCACGCTCGCCACGATTTTTACACGTGTGACTACAACAGAGGTGAACAAATTGCTTGGATCGTTGGAAATTACGTTACACCCACGTCACGGATTTTAATAGATACAAATTGCCTGTTTCATACAAAGTGTCGACCAAGGGAGACCTCCTAACCCAGATGCGCGAGTACTCGCGTCTACGACGAAACCGCCCGTCACTAGTGCAACCCAGAGGAAGTTGCTGGACGCAGAGTGCGTCGAAGCGTGGCGCAAACACGGAGTCTTCCTCGCAATTCTGTCCCGTTCGGCTACCGTTCTTTTCTTCGTGTATCGGACACTTTCGCGACGCTTCCCACGAAACGCGATCTTGTAGGTGGAAGGCGGTTCAAGTGGCAGAGAAACGTGTAATTATTGCCTAAGGGTTTCCTGTTTGGCACGCATCGAACGGCGACCGGGAAATATTTTCTAGTTTCACTAGGTGACACAGGAACGGGGTCGAATGTGCGCTCTTAATAAGCATCGATTGAGTTGTTAGCGCGTGAAAAAAAATTCGTGAAAGGAACGGAGCGAATACCGGTGTAAATCACAGCAGTGCCATGGTCTCTCGAGCGTGGAAGGCTTACGAGAGACAAAACGATCGGGCAACGAGTGATAAGATTTGCTACGAGCTGATACTGTGCGATCTGTCCACCATTCTAAGCGCAGTGGTATTAAATATCGCGGAAAAATTATATTCACGCGTGTGGAATAATGAAGGAATTAGAATTGGGAAATTTATTGCCAACGAAAGTTGCAGTGTAAAATCTTGAAAATTAAAAAATTAAATCGTTCGACCTACGAATGGGAACATGCCCATTCAACGCGGCATTCTAACCACTCTGTTCCCCATTACCCACGCAATCCAAATTCCTCGCTCGTCCCTATTTCTATTCTAAAATCAACAAGAATAAAATAATGATTTCCTGTTCCCAAATCGTAAGTGGAATCCTTGGACCAAGTAAAAAAAAACGCATCTCGGGGCGATGCTCGTCTGACGGACCCGTGGACAGCGGCCATTCTATTTTAATCGCGCAATTAACGAAGCGACGGCCAGGTCCATTGTCAGCGACGCCTCTCGAATAGATCGATGCTCGATCTCCTCGACTCCGTATAATTACACCCCGCGATTGAATGGAACGGCGGCTCTGGCACGCGTGCTCGATTCCACACGAACGATTCATTCCGTGGCCGGACAAAAGCGACGCTCGACCCTTTTTAACCCGCTCGCCGCAAGGGAACGTTCGACGTCGACTCGCCACTTGTCGCGACGATGACGGCAGAGAAAAGTGGAAGCTAACGCGATAATTATCGTATTCCTTCGCGGCGAAATTCTGCTTCGACGTAGTCTCGTAGCTACACACGTTGGGGCTAATTGCAACGTCACGTTGAAGTTGAAGTGGTGCGGAATTTCATAGACGTGTCCCAACGATATTCAGTCGGCTCGATATATTTCCTAATTGCACCTCTAAGATATCACACAATCGCCCCTCGGTACACGCGGACACTTTTGCCCGCCTGTCGACGAGCAAGTTGGATCGCATTATCGTGGGATAATTTCGCTCAGCGACCCTAGCATCGCCTCGAAGCCCTCAGCGGTGTCTGTGCACGTGCAATCGGGGATAGAAATTTTTCGCGATTGTATCCGACGTGGATCGGGTAGGAGTGGGAGGAGGGTAGCTGAAAATAACGCCGGATAACGATGTTTTCTTTCAATTTATCCGTGTCGATAGGCACGAGCTCACGCTCCAGCGTAATTGCGAGGTGCGCCCGTGTGTGCGCACACAAGACGATCCGCGTAGCCGCGGCCGGCGAGGCTGTATCACGAAATTCGTGGGCCCATTATCCTCTTTCACGTGCGCTATGCATTAAGCACCGTGCACACAATCGTGGTTACGACCTTGCTCGTGACCGTGACCCTCTGCTCGTACGGAGAACCATCCGTGCACTCCGTGGTTCGCCACACTCGACGGCCCTGAGATCGACTTCCACAACGTGCTCGCAGTCTCGGGGGCTGTCGGCCGTTACTCACCTGTTTTCACCGTCGAACGCGCTTGCTCTCCCTTCGGTTGCTTCTTGCTTCTTGCTTTTCCTGCGCTCGCCAACCTATTAAGCATCGTGCACACCGCCCTACCTCCCGGACACTGCTAATGGCCGATCGTTGGAAAACACTCCGCTCGGCCGTGGACAATTGCAGATCGGTAATAAGTTTGTAACATATTCCCGACGTATTAATAATGGTTCATTTTTATCGGGATGCCCGATATCCACGGCGGATCGGCCGTGTTCGCGATGAACCTTTCGTCGATGCTCGTTCGCCATGATCAAGGCTGCATTTACAACAGCGCGTGGCTGCGGCTCGTCTTCCAGTATGCTTTTATAGGTGAGCTACATTTATCTCTTGTACGGCTTGCTCGATATCTTCTTGCATTTTCATATGCAATAAAGAAACGTTATTATTATTATTATTATCCTGGATGGATCCAGAAATTGGAAGGGAGCACGGGGGAATTTTTTCGGAGGGAAATTACGCTGTTTAATGAGCGTAAGAGCTATCCCCTTGCAATATGATTCTTTTCGCGAATACAGAGACGTGAGTGTAATATGCGGTTGTTCTCATGATATTCAACATTGTTTGAAGTGCAGTAACGTGCATCGAGGTAATATAAATTCTGATACTCACATTTTTAACCCGCTCCAATTTTCTTTCTTCGTGCTAATTTATTTCTACAATTTATCGACGATTCGGAAAGAACCGGGCACAATTCGAACGGAGTGACCTATCCACTTCTGCAATTAAGCGCATCGCAAGTGTATAATCGCTAAGGACGAAATACAGCGATGCCAAAATTCAGGTTGAACCCGCGAGCGAAGGGGAGTGAACTGTAGCAGCTTATCCTACCGGCGAATTATTGTTTCCGCTTTCTCAGTTGATATTATCGTGACGCAACCCGATTATAATGCAGCCGTGCCTCCTCCGTTTCTTCGTTCCTTAACCGTAGTATCAAGTAATGTCTGCTTATAGCAGCGGAATAATAATGGCACGTTGCCTCCGCGTTGCCACACCGGCCTCGCCACCGCTTTACCCATAAATTCGCAGCAACCGTGCCAAAAATCGCACGGATCGTTTGCCATGTGTTCTCACGATCGATTTTCCATCCGCGACCCGTGTAACGAAACTACCGTCTACTTCGCTCTCAATGAAATCATTCTTTCCTCGCGATCCATTGGAACCGGCGTGGATTTTCAGAGGAAATTTAACCGCGGGGCAATTAAGTTCGATCCTTATTGGCGAGCACGTAGATCGACTGGCCGGGCTCGTTCCTGTCGTCGCTGTTATCGTCGATGCAACCCGGCCACACGATCTACACTCGCGCACACATAGGCACAAGAACGTAGGCACGTACACGATCGCGGACCGGGCATACGACGAGCTCGACGACGACGGTCACGAGGATCGGGGCGCAAGAAAGCCAACGCGAAGGAACTCGAACCCGAGCGCGCGCAGGGTTAGGAGAGAAAAGGGAATGCCGGACAGTTGCTGCTGGTACACCACACCGCCGCTACGTGCCTTTATTCCGAGGATGTTGCACGATCACGTCGATTGACGCGTGTAGTTTTATTCCCTGTAATAATCGTTAAGATCCTCTCGCGTTCTATAATAGAGACGCGAGCAGTCGGATGCCTAGCTTTTTGCCGCCGTTAATTGACAAGTGTATCGAAAAACCACGAGTCGTGCCGAGTAGGTGCATCGAAAGGGGGTCCGCACCGGCGGTTGAACGACTGGCATTTCTGTAATTGTCTCCTGCAATCGGCAATACCGTTACGATTAATGAGAGAATCAAAGGAAGACCACGAGCGTTAAATATCGACCGACTCGCCGGTGCCAGTTTCTCGGCCGATCGCATTTAACGATCTCGGAGCAGCGGCGAGGGTGTTCACGGTGCCTTCGTTATCGTGATAAACAAGAATAGGGAGGTGGTAGAAGGGAGTCGGGCGGGCGAACAGCGGCGTGGAAGAAGGCACGAGAAGAAGAGGAAGAGGGTAGCGTCTCCTCACAGGTGTCGCTTCAGAGCGCTACCACTCCAGGCCACATTTGCTGCTGGTACCGTGAACGCGAACGGTGAACCGATGCACCGACGCCGGTATTCCACATCGAGCGTGCGTTCAACGTCACTCCGGAACATCCTGTCAGTGCGGTAACGAGCGGCCAGACGCTCGTCTCGCGCGCGTACGCGTCTCACCACGGGGCCGGGGCTGTCGTCCGCGTCGTTCTAATTTCCCGAGGAAAAAAGAGGCGAGGAAAACGAAGCGAAAAAGAAACAGAGAAATGCCACGATCTTCGTAGAACTTGTAAACAGCTAGACCGCCTAGCCCGGCCACGATGCGTGTGTCGCAATCGTCGGGCCGGCCAACAGAAGAGCATTTCGCAGCGTGGGATCGTGAGCAACGTGTCGCGGAGCCACGATACGAAAATCAGCATTTGGCATCGTGATGGCGTCCGTTCGTGACCGTTCGCGCGAAAACTTCCGGGTCGGCCCACGAAATACGAGATCGCGAGTTACAGGCTACGAGCTTGGATATCTCGGTGGATCGTGTTTCTCGGCGTATTCGTCGAGGTTGCAGTAACCGTCTCGCTAATAGGAGGAGGGACATTGAAAATAGTCTGCGGAAATTGCCCGGGCAAAATCCGTGGAGAAACTCGCGTCGCTGAGGAGAGGCGGATACTCGATAAGAAGGGGAGCACAGAAGAGCGACGCAACCGTTAACCACGAAAACTTCGATTTCGTGGAAGACCATCGAAGTCCAGTTCTGTGGGGGCCACGAGAACCAGAGGGACACGGAGGAGGTAAGGTGCACAGGGTGGCATCGGCCGATCGTTTGGACAAAGTCGACCGGTAGGACGGGAAGACCGGTCGCGCGAGCCCGCGAACCGGCCACACCGTCGAGAGGAAGCTCGTGCGTGTGCACGCGCGGTTCAATGCGTGCGTACGAGGATGGCCGTTATGTAATCCGCCTCGGCCTGCGACACGCGCAGGAGTAATCTGCAAAATCGCCACCGAGAAGAATTTAACGGGCACCGGGACATTTATCCTCTGGCGTTCGAGTGTCATCGTTTGTACGAGTAAACGGGAAACTTATCGTCGACGTTGAAAATAATCGTCGGGACGAGATACACGATACGAGTCGAACGTTCCACTCTCTCGGAGCACCGTGAGCACGCAGAATCGACCGGAATACCATCGATCAGCCGGCGAAGGTCCCGAGTATTACTTTCCACAGTTCGATGCTCGGTTAATCAAGAGAGGAGATCAGCATCATCGCGAGAAACTTGACCGATCCGTTAGAGGTTAAAGGCTGCTACACACTGCCATGGGACCGCGGTCGGCCGCGAACGACGCGGTTCCATTTACCTGTACGGTTACGGTACGGGCGGCGAGGGTGCGGTGAAGTGACTCCGGTGGAACGCGAGAGAGATCGACAGGGACAATCTACGGGGCTGGCGATCGCGAGGGTGAGACAGATATGGATGACAGCGTGCAGAATGGCCTGCAGGCCGAGCAGTGGCTCCCAATGTTCGAGAAGGGAGAAAAGAGAACGAGCTCGCTGGGCAGCGGAGCGTTCAGGTTTATCCGCACGCGCAGCAGTATCCGGCGGGAACTGAAGAGGCAGTGCAACAGGTAAGAAAACAGACAGTTTGGAGGGGGCTCGATCCGTAAAATTGCACCTGCCGCGGTGCAACGCGTCGACAGCATATGAGAAGTTGCGATATATTTCTGGGGTAATTCGAAGCGTCGCATTAAAGGATGCCCGTAAATCGAGGCAATTAAAAAAGAAATGGAACGATTGAAATATTTTCTCCGATTCATCATACTCAGCTTAGATAGGAGCAGCTTAGATTCTTTAAAGTGGAATGCCTGTGGTACGATTCAATCGGATTTCAATGGAAGCCCGCGCCAGCCGATCGCACGGGAATTTCACGGTTTCTATGATACGTAGGCCGGGGCGCCGGAAACTGGCAAAACGTATGAAATTAAAATCGAGAGACCGTTATATGCACCGCTTATTAGGGGTTCCACGGGCCGTGACGAAAACGTTGGCGTAAAGTCTGGCAGGCTGCACCGATCGAGCTCGGTTTTTAAGAGATCCACTTAGGTTTCGGTCATTACACCGATGCGTAATATAGAAAATACAATAAATATATCACGCTCTACCTAATCCGCCTGTAATCGAACCAAGCTTCGTCGCTGTAGAGTAACAAATAAATCAACGCTGTCTCTCGATTCGCCGTCCCAAATGGAAACGTCAAGAGCGTATCCACGGTCGTCGCGAATGCGCCGATGCACTGTTAAGTGAACGTTCAGGCTTTCCATTGATCCACAGTTCCCTCGAACGATCTTCGGTGCGTAATTCAACGCGCGTCAGCCATTTCCTCAAAAGATCCGGGTCCCCTTCGACGAGAGCCATCGACGTGCCGTGCACAGCATGGTAGCCTAATCTGTCCGACGCGTCCGTGCATCAGGTCAGAGGATTCCTCGGATTATAGCAACGGGATACCGGTTGATCGGCAGCCGGGGAATGAGCCGCGACGAAGCAGGAAGCAGAAGCAATCTGCAGAATTCGCGGTCCTTGCGGTGCGTGAGAAGACCCGGGATTGCTAATAGTCGACCGTGGAATCCGAGACAGTCGGTTGTGCTCGGGCTTCGTGATTCCGACGACGAGCGAGCCGCCTGCGAAAGTAATTACCATTTGTAATTCAAGAAACGGTCGCGAGATATTAGCGGCGAACGGCAGTGCGCTCGATCGTGCGTGTGTAGGCGGCACGAACCCCTCTGCGTGAGCGACGACGTGGTAAAAACCGCGGCACCTTCTCCGCGTCGCGACGGCTACTGGGAAACGTCACGGTGGACGGGATTTATTTATGCGTGTGGTTTTTTGCGCGAAGCTCGTTTCGGAGTTATACTTGCAGCGAGCAAATGTTGGGCTTGAGATTGAAGTTGGAGGGCAATTATTATTTTGATGGGAGTAGAAATTTTTGGATTTGGGCGATCTTTATTTGTTGTCGGTGCTGGATTAAGGATAATTCTCGTTGCAGGACGAGCTTGAAATTATTCATCGCGCGAGAACTTCCCTGTTGTTCCCATGTTACCAATAATACCATACTTTGAATCGCGTTAATTTTCTCTACGTCGTGTCGCAAAGTCCCCTCACACCATAAGCAGAATTCCAAAATGATTTAGACCGACCATTTCTTTCTCATCTCGCCGATCCCTTGAAGAGCTCCGCGCGTGTAGCCTCCTGATTTATCGCGACACGGCGGAACTATTCCACCGGCAAGGCAGTCGATAAACGATTCACACGGCGAAACACCCGGCGAAGGACATCGTAAATTGGTACAACACGGTAACAAGCCCGTTGGAAGAACAACGAGGTCCATTCAGAGCACCGCGGTGAATTAATAACGCAGTCGTGTTCCAAATAAATTCAACCCCGCCGAACTGGCGAATCCTAATGCCTCTATTCCTGCTGAGTCGTGATCGAAATTCTGGCGATAAAACCCGCCCCTAAATCACAGATACCATAAACTCCGAATGGCGGCTACAGGGGGGGCGGCGCCCGTTCGAGCCCTTCGATTCAACCTAGGGCTCGCATTCGTCTCCAGCCGTTTCTCGTGGAGCGTCCTCGCGATATCCAATCCGTTTAAGGGAAGAGGACGAACGCAGCGACTCCTGATGCGTTTCTCGACCAGCAGATCGAACAGAAAGAATTACCGCAATATATTCCGCGTTTTAATGTTGAGCCGGATCGACCGAAACGTCGAGTTCGCTCGTCCGGGGGCCCCCGTCGCGCATAATAAGGCCCTCCGCCGGGTCTCGGGCAGCCGACTTTGGCCCTGCAGCCTCCACGAGGCGTGCACACACGCGGAACACGCACGAACGAGCTGGCGCACACCATCGCCATCGGGCCGACACACGTCGAGGAACCGTGCGGTTCGAACACTTCCGTGTTGTACGACTAATGAATCGCCTTCTCTTTCTCGGGGCCCTTCCACCCTCCCTTCGCCCTCTTTTCCCTTACGCTTGTGTTCGTCTGGTCATCGCGGCGGCCGATCGCAGTCGCGCTTCGTCCAATCAACCAGGTACGCGCATATTTATCGCCGGTATCGATGCCCGATAAACTGGCAGGGCCTTATCCGCATACGCCGACCGCTTTTCGACAGTAATACATTTCGTGTTGCCATTGGGTGTTCTTCGATGCGATCGGGGGTTGAATTCGTTTTTTTTTTCCTTACTCGAAAGAACGGGTAGCTTGGCTCGACGGTGAATATCAATTCACGGGTGATTAACGAGGATCTCTTGACCAATTTCTTCAGCTTGTTTAATAAGTTTACTATCCACGGGCAGAGTAGCGATAAGCGGGACAGAGGAGTGGAAAGCGGCGTAAACGTCAACTTTCACGGCGTTCCATAGGAGCGATTCAATTTTTCCCTGTTAAAGATTCAGCCTGTTTTACGGTAGCGTAAATGGTTAGTTAATTCCGTGGTAATCCAGTCGTTCGTCGGAGCCACTTCCTGCAGGAGTACATATTTTCCAAGAGTGTCCGCTCGCTAAGGATTTGAGCCGTGTTAAATGCTTATGAACGTTCTGTCTGGGCGCGATAAACGCATTTTTTCGGGCTCATCACCGCCTCTAACCGTGTCGATAAATTTTCTCCTGCTAGTTTTTCATACATCCCCGCGGATTTATTTATCGAAAGCGGGGTCACGCGAACGTGTACGATCGCTGGAGGTTACGTGAATGTAATCGTGCGTATTTTATCGCGACCCTATCGGCGGGAACATGAGAAATCGAACACGCAGGTGAGACTCGATCGACCCCGATGTCCCGCGATTAGAGAAAAGTAAGGCGGCTGTATCCACCGTTAGTCTCGTTTAATGGAGCTTCCGTTTATGTAAATCATGCTAATGAGCTTTGAATTGGCAAACGTTTGGAACGATTCGATAGCTTCTGGATCCCTGCGTTCGATTAATCGTAAATAAGGAACGGGGGAAAGGTTCGTCGTCTAACGTGTAATTTCTGCAGGGTATGAGAAACGATACCGTGAAATGCGAAAGTAGTATCGGACAGATGCGGTCCGATCAGGAAGCCTTCACTTATGAAAGTTTCAGACAGTTTGGCTGATTGAAGTGTAGCGTGCCGGGTACAAGAATTCGTAATACGCGTTGATCAAATACATTAGAAGATAATTATGAAGTCTGTTAATTAAAGTCACTTTACCGCTTATTATTTTGCAACGTTCCATCTTTTACAAAGTAACAGAATTCAGTTCTCCGGTATTGATAAGAAGTTATAATAATAATAATTCAAGTATTCCATTGCTTTGATCATACATCTCCGCAAAACCGATCTCATAAAAAATCTATCTAATTCCATCGACTATCGACCAATAGACATTTCAATTCACGGTCTGAAATGTTCACATGGAGCAACAAAGCATATGTAAATCACTGCTGTCCAAAAAAAAACGATCTTCAACCAGAGACTGAGCAGTTTCGGATCCAGGAAAGAAAAGAACGAAAGCACGAGTCCCGTTTCAACGAACCGATCGATCCATCAGTACGGCTGAACGATCGTCGATATCTTTGACCAGACCAGTACATACGACATTCAACGATCCTTATATAACCACTATATGTACCTACGGCCACGGGGTATTGTTCGGTGATTTTGCATTTCGCCTGGAACAAATTCGAAAGGAATCACGCGGCGGTTGGTCTGTCGCGATGGCACAATAGACAAATCGGTGGCAGACAACGCCGGTCGAGGCAAATAATGCGTAACGGGTTGCGGCAAGTTTGGTACCTGTATCTGAATCTCGTATTCCGTGTACGGTTCACCGGTTCCGACCCCGCGCCGCCATGATCTCCGGCTATTACTCATAACCATTACTTTCAGGTTCAGGCACCGATATTATGCGATGAAGGTTGATAAGCCGTTTAGACGCTTTCCAGCTTGCCGTTCCCAGCTTCATTGTGTGCATTACGTTGGCCAGCCTATAAGGGCGGAGAGGAACGCGCGTGGTTACAGGCCGATCCGGATAACCGATAAGCAAGGACGTGCTTATGAAACTTGGCACCTCGCTATCCGTCCATGAGATCTTCCGAGCTAGCCGTCGAAATAATCCGTAAACGTTACGTACCTGTCTATCATGCGTTTATGCAATCGAGTTACAGATCTGCGTGGTCGCGATCGAGTTCTTCGTGTAGCTAGCCGCGCGGAAGCGTGCGTCTTCCTTCGCGTATCCGGTTCACCAAAATGTGAAACCTGTATAAAGTATATATAATATTTTTCTTTGCTCGAGTCTCTGGCGAAGTTTCTCGCTGGAGTAATTTGTTAGGGGAATATTGCCGGCGTATTTTTGCTCGATGCGAAACGAGGGGGTTGGTATCTGCGTCGAAATATTCGAACAATGGTCTCCACTTAAGAATATGCATGCACCAACGATGATAAATGACGTGCAATTCTCCAGTTTCTACCCTTGACACGACTCTATCGCGTTCTCGCGAGCGTGCCTCCTACAACTGATGTCACTCCCCAGGCTAAGCCCCGGGGAAGAGCATGCACAGCATCAGCCTCTCTTCCTAGCCAGAACAAACGATGCATAACGCTGCCCGCCTGTTCCGAACGTTTAGAGCGAGTTTCAACGGCTATTCCTTCGGGGGAACGCGAAAGTCAATCGAAGGGATTATGATACGTCCGATCTTCGATGAAAATTAGAGGGAACGTTCGAAAAAGTGCTATCGACGTTCACCAGCGACGTCGAGCACATTGTTGCTTTCTCCTTTGAAATCATCGATGCACGGATTCGCGTTAAGGGATTACCTGTTGGTGCTCGGTGCACTATCGGACGATAATGCGTCTGATGTAATCGGATTTGGCGCAATACCGATCGTAACTGTCGTGCGTTTCGTACTCTCGACAGATTGCCGCGCACGTTCGTTCGAGCGAGATGAAACAATTCCTTTAGAACTGTTCCAACATTTACCGCGTTCTCCATTAACTCCATTAATACGTACAGTTCATTTGAAGAACGCCCACGCGCCGCGGCGGATGTGGTTTCCTCGACAATGCAAAATCGCGCCAGCAGCGCTCCAATTTCGTACGTTCTAAATGACGAAAGACGCTGACGTAATCGTTGCCGCGCGGCGGAGCTTTAAAAGGGCAGTTTTTTCTGTCTTTCGAGCGCCGCGACACGGAGCACGCCAACAAAAGAACGAACGAATTCTCGAAGGGTATCCTTGACATTTCGTTGAAACATTATACCTCTCGTTCTCGCAATTTTCTAACGTTACTCTTGGCTGGGGGTAAAAAGCGACGAGCGCAGCCGGCATCTATCGAACCGCCACGTTTCCACGACCGCGGGAAACTAAATCTATGGTACGCGTGAAATAACGCCTGTGCGTGCTTGCACGCCGGAGTGTACCGTTATCAATGACTATCGATCGCGGGAGATGCCGGGAAAAAGCGGTTGCCGAGAAGCATGTTTTTCCTATTCCATCATGAAATGGTTTCGGTGGTCTTCGAAGGAAAGCGACAAGTCGAGAAGAAAGGCAATACTGCGATAGAAAGCTATACCAGGTGACTCGATCGGGGATGCCTTTCATTGATTTTTATTCACCCCCTTCATCGATGTTGTTCAGTAAATTTAGTTCGTACATTTAGCGTTCGCCGTGCGAATTTGATATAACCGCGGTGCACTTTTCGCAGGGACGATTGCACACACGAGTAAACGTTCGATCGTTAACGGATCAACGTGTGCTCCTCTTCGTTGCGCGAGCACAGGATAAGCCAAGGCAACGAAGCGAGAAGAGCCATATTATAGTAGCTTATATAGCTGAATATTCGAACAGCATCTCCGGTGATTCTTCGCCTATTACGGCACACTTAGGTTCTAGAGAGGCAGAACTTCGCAGGCAATACAGCGGGCGGTGGGTATCGCGGGAACCGATAATGGCTCTCGTGGAGGTTTCAGGTTCACTGGAGTACTCGCCCCTGACGGGGAGGATCGGATAAAGATCTAAATGCCTGCATAGCCGTATGTACGGCACGCCAAGGAAGATCCTTAAATACTAGCAAGGTAACGAAGGTAAAGGTTTCTCGTGACGTCCGCTTTGGTGCCGGAGCCGTCAGGGGTCAGTGAGCGCACCGGTCGGCAAACCCGGCTGCTCTCTGAATTCTCCATCGTTCGCCTCTTCCTCTCCTTTTCCTTTTCTTTTTTCCCCTCTTTCCGGGCCCGCGTGTGCTACGCTCGTACCCCTCGCCATCGGGGACTTCTCGAACGAATATTCCACTCTGATAAGTCCCGCGATGGGATTTATTGTCTGGCCACGAGTTCCAGCCTCCCTTCGAGTGGAAACTATTAAGCGTAGGTCTGGCATGGCGCCGGGAACTGATGTGCACGAGCGGTTGCAGGTCGACAAGCAGGTAAGGAGGAAAGGTAAGACGAGATTCGTCTTGATCCGGTGCTCGCGGAAGAGTTAAGTGGAAGTTGTAAATCGTGAGATCATCGAAGCGAGCCCTCGTTCAGGATGAAATTGTAATTTCAGATATCCATGGTTCCATTATCGGTTCATTAATTTCCTCCTTGGCTAACTTCTCGTGATGTTTTTGGCCCTCGTAATTGCCGATACTTCTCGACTCGTACCCTCGGATAAACGCGACTGAATTATTTATACGCGGCCTGATGGAAAGGGATAAATTTTTCGAGTTCCGCACGACCAGCGCCGGGGTCAATTAATTTGTACCGCGTAGGCAGTGGGAAGAAGGTGCCGCGAGTGTTGTGCGACGAAAAATGTGAATCGAGAGGCTAGAGATGCGTGCTAAATCTCGCGGGTTAATATCGCCGGGTCACTTACGTAAGAACAGTCGGCGAATTGTCGAAAGTGCACGACCCAAGACGCACGAGCCGTGGTGGCGATTACGCGACGAACAAATCGCGGACACGTCCGCAAACTTTCTAACGCCCGCCCACCTAAACACCGTATTTAAGCTACCACCTGGACGTCCTCGCATGCGTGAGGTGCCTCGTGCGATTTCTCGGTAGCCATTGCAAGCATTTCCGTTGGACTTTGCTGGCAGACTTACGTTTTCTCTCTCATCTTAATTTCTACATCCAATGTGGGTACATGTGTAATTGCCTGTGCATTGCTACGGCACTGATGTTGCTATTTATCGCGTCCGAGAGGCGAAACCGTATCCATAATTGGGTAACGAAGAACTTGAACTCCCTCGAAGGGAGATCCGCGACTCGAGATACGTCACTTTACACCAATCCTAATTACTCCGGCATGTCATTTTACACCGGCGTCTAATCAGTGCGGCAATCGGCTTAACGGGAACCCCATTACGATGGCTAATAGGATTTTTCTTAGCTTACCGCATTGACAGACGAGTCCCGAAGCTTTGTACGTTGCAGTCGGCGTGGTGCATGCGATACGCGATTAGAGGCGTCCGCGTGTGCGCCACGGACAAAGGTTTTTAATAAAGTGACCCGTGCAATCGGTATGGCTGAATCAGCTAAGTTAAGACCGCATGCATGTACGCGCAATTAGACCCCGAGGGGATTCCGTCGATTCCTGTTTTATCTCGCAGCGAATGTTCCGAAGAAAAGCGAAATGAATAGTTTAAGCAAATTGGCCAAGCTAACGGGAATACGTGGCAGACCCTTGCGCAGGAGTTGTCTTCATGCACGGTCGCTTGGAGTTGAAGCTTTGGCTTTGGCAGAGGCTGGAAGGATTAACAGTTAACCCACCAAAGCTTTTGATGAGATGCAAGAGGATGAATCGGAATATTGAACGATGACGTTCTTTGAAATATCTCGCCTTCTAACCATTTTCATATTGAATCCGTAGTAAGTCTCGAACCCATCATTTTTTCAGCAGAACCTAACGAATCATCCGCAAAAATTTCACCCGGTCATTATATTCACGCCTCGCTTCCTTTTTCCCAAATCCAATCATCAACCGAACATCTACCCTGACATTTATAAAGTTAAATTGTACGATCGCTGTGCTCGAACAAAACGCGCTTCGCCGTCCATCCCGTTGCGATACCAAATTATCAACGTCGACAAAGGAAGTCGTGCTCGACATCTGCCATTATCGACAAAATTTATCCGAATCGCTTAATCTGAACACAACCTTCGAGCTGCACTCCCATCTTCGGTCGCCTCGTTCGCCAAGCATCCGCCTCTTTCGCGGAGGTTCTTCCAGATAGTCGTTGCATTAGAACCGCCTGTTTGACCCGACCTCGTGAACTCCGCTCCACCCATGGCGCTCGCCTAGAACTCGTGCAGCCCCGAATCGCGTAAAAGGCTCCCAGGTTCGTATGCGGCCGCTTCCATTCGCCCTTCCATTCTGTGCCATGCCATTCCGTCCCATCGACGCGGCGCGGCGCGATCTCGCGGGAATTGGAGCACACCGGTCGATTATATTCCAGCGAGGTCGAAGCCGGGCCTGAACTCGGCTTGCGCGTACCTCTTGCATCACGGATCCCGCCGCCTTTTGTAGCACTGTTATCCAACGCAACGGGAAGCACCGCGGAGAGGCGTCCCGTGTAATTCAATTAAAAATCACCAGCCGCAATTATTCGAGGAGCGGCGATACGGCCGGCTTTGGAGCAATGTGCGACGGATTGCAGTGGAAATCGCTGGAATAACTGTGCTCCACCGGCGTTTCTTGTCGCAATTAAGGAATCCAGCGTGTTCTACCAGGTCGTTCGGCATCGATTATCGATCTCACCGTTGTTTAACGGCCGCGCCGCGGAACGCTGGATAGATTAATAAATTAGCGGGGCACTCGAGGATCGACTGGATTAGTAGGCGTAACGGGCGCGACGATATACATACGTTAGTTCTCGCATACTTGGGAATACGCAATTACGTGTTCACGGCGAAGATATAAATGGAGAAATACGAGATATTATGTGATGATGTAATATAATTTTATTACATTAGCCGAACGTGCGATCAATTTGCTAATGTATATTCTGCATCAGGGGCGAGTTTGATAATATTACGGGAAGCTATATCTAAGAAGTGTATATCTTATTATACAACTATAACCTATAGATTTTTGCGAGAGCTCGGATACGTAGTTCTCAGGTCGAAGGAACGCTATTAATCTTACCTTCGATGCGCTCAAACCCGTCGACGCCGAGCACGGAAACTATACCAGAGTGATTTCCGGTTCGACCCGGGGTCGAGGTCGTCCACGTAATTTCACCTAAACAAATCGACGTGTATCGTGCGATCGAACCTCCCCGTACAGCCCCATCGTTTCGCGCTCCTCCCTTTTTCGACGCGCACGTATCATTTTCGCGAACACGATCGTGCACGCGCTGTTTACAAGACACATTACGCCGAACGATCGTTCGATCATCGAACATCCGCTTCCTCGTTCGAAGTTTGCCCAGAAACGAACTTCAGTTACGGCGAACGAACCCCGGAGTTACTTCGTCGTCGTTACGACGATCTCGTACGTGGAAATTGTTCAACGCAATTTATCTCGCAGGCATTTATCACAATTAGCGTGTTTCTAGGGACAGTGAGGCGCAGGCAAGTACATAGTAACGTCCAGTTGGAAACTGGCGCCTGGTGTTTAGATAGCAATGCGGTATTCGTGATCTGGAATTGCGTTTAATGAGTTAACTTAATTTAGTTGCGACGCTCAATAACGTTCGAGACGTGGATTAATGGTGAAATAAGTGGCACCGAAAGCAATAATTTGCTCAGCTAGATATGTATGTTAATATCATAATTGCTGTCGTTTATATCATTATTTATCCCCTTTGCAATCTACTAACGTTAAATGGGAGTTAAATAGGATGAAGGTTTTATTTGCTGAAACTCGTCCCTCGATCTTCGAGTAGCAATAATTTGTTGCTCCTGCTCTATCATCCGGGGCATCTTTATAGGTGCAAAGAAGTTCACTTTCACGCTCGTGCTGCATCCTTCAGAATGATTTTTCCTGACACGGAAACTGCCGTTTCCTGAAGTCGTGTCTATTCCGGCTGCTCGGGATCACGACCGGATTAAAGCTATTCCAGTAACACTCCGCGGAGCGTGAGTAGACCAGCCAACCACTTGTCATCCACTTAATCAACATAGCGCCAGATCGAATTCCGTGAGAGAACCAGCGAGAAGTCGCGTTTCCAGCTGCAGCCCCAACGACCTGAAAGTAGCAGGACGTAATGAATATTTTATAAGGATAGAGAGTCAACCTTACGAACTGCGGACCCAACTGCATCTTGCTCCGAAAGCTTCACTAACTTATCAATACACCAATAATTACTCCATAAACAGTAAATACAGTGTACCTTCAATTACGCCTCAATGCACTGTTCTTTTCTAAGACATCTTTTGCCTACACCTTGGCACTCTCTTTAGCAATAGATAACCATTAAAGCGACATAATATACCAGCGATTAATCCGCCGTTACCAACGATCGCCAGGATCTTTCCCAGCCATTACCGTTCCGAACTCAGCCGTGATTCCACTTCCCACAAAATATCCAGATAAAACTAAGATCGCCTGAGGTCTCAATCAAGCCTGTTCTAGCGTTTCGGTGTCACCCCGGCTGCGCACACCTCGTCGTGCATATCTCGACCGCGTGATTGGTACGTATTTCACGGCAGGGTCATTTCAATCGAGCATTATCGAGCTGGAGAAACCATAACGAGCCCACGTAGCGTTGCTTACGACTGCCCTGAAGCGGGCAGGCCGGCACTAACCAGCGTGATAGCTGCTCGTGCGCATACGTGTACACGTGTACGGGGGCCAAGGTGTACCGCGTCGTGCAACCGCACAGAACCATAAGACACGTATGTTTATATCGTGCCGCGTTGCACCGCGTTACGTTGCGCACGGGGTGCACCCGTGGTGTATGTAGCGCTCACGGAAATGTATGTACATCAAGCCAAGAGTTCGTGCTTACATAGAGTGTCGTTGTAACTGGTTGCTCGCACCGGTGGCTCCCATTCCACTCGTGCTGGGATATAACCGCTCTCTCGCGCATATTGTTCCACGATTAGACTCCCATTTCGCGGCTGCACACGGACGAGTGCCAACGTTTGGCCAGACGACCACGATTATCCTGGGTTTATCGAAATTGCAACGCCTTAACGACCGCCCGTGGCACTCTGTGCCTCACTGGATTCTCCCTCGGATAATCTTCTCTAGACGCGTTTAACGTATGCACGGCCGGGGTAGGATCCTGCAGAGGGAACTTCGGACACGACAGGTAGATAGGGGGAAGATGCTAATACGGGAGCTTTAAGTTCGATTTCTGCCGCCACGGAGACACTGAACTGTGCAGTTTAAGAGTGCACAGACACCGTATGTATATTCCAGGGTTACACGGGATGAAATCGAGCCCTCACTTTCTCTGTTTTGAATATCGGGTGGCCGTGTGTGTATGTGAATGCTCGCCGATGAAGATATGCGCTGGATCTTCAGGGCCATCTGAGACTCTCTAATTTTATAAAAGAAAAAAAGGTAAACATCTTGTGTTAAGCGGGACCGTACCGGTAGGCTAAGCTTGGAACGTGTATCTGCATCCTCCGCAAATAACTTAACGACCCCATGAAAATATCGGAAAGCGTTAAGATCGCGTTCTGTAGAACCGTGGACCGGATCGTGTAATTATAGGACGCATCGCGATGAAAGAACGACCGGATTCATAGTTTGTCAGCCCATAGGATGCACGCCCACTGTTGCTTCGTCCTGCGCTCCTTCCTGCGCGTCGTTCGCAAGCGCGCGCACGTAATACGAAAACTTGAAGATAGTTGGCAAGGGTGGCGCAAAAAGGTCGCGCACGGCAACTCGTTAAAGGGGGAGGAGCACCTATTCCCCCTCGTATCTGGCAGCCATCTGCGGCCATCTGCTTCTAGCTTATAATCGTCTGATTCGCATTCCCGTTCGTTGCACGATTGCTCGTGGAACTTTGTCTCCCGCGGTGTTTCGCGCTCCGACATATCGGACGATCGCGATCGGCCGACGCCTGCGGTAAAATTATAGTTCGGGCCGTGGAAAATTCTCGTTCAATTAGGCTCACGGATCGAGTTCCATCGAGACCGACCGCTTTCACGAGATTTCCTCTACTCGAGCAATCATTCGATAACAGTTTTGCTCGATAACGTTCCACGTTCCATTGTTAGTCCGGCGACAATAGCGCCGACCTGACTGTCGTACCTGTTACCATTGTACGAATCCAATGCGAGAGTTGCCCGCGCGAATAAAAACGTACTGCAATAATACCACGGTAATAGAACATCATTTTTTCCCCCTGCTCGGTTAGAGTGGACGATTGCTTTGACGAAAGCTTATTGCACGGTGAGTCGGTATAATGAGAAAGAGCATCCGGGGGATGCAACGGGCAAGAGGGCAAAAGAAGCAGCGAGAAGGAAGGCAGAAGGAGGAGAAGAAGAAGGAAGGCAGACAATACTCGCCAAGGACAGGCGGTATTCAAATGCGTTCGTCGTTGGTGCTTCTGCTTCTGCCTGCACGGAGAAACATTTTTGCAGACTGCCATGGCTGCAGGACAACCGCCATTTTTTTCCTCCGCTCGTAGGCGAGCGTCTTCCCTTTTCTTCTTCCCTTCGCCCGTTCCGTCCTTCTTGCGCGAGGCTCTCCTTCCCCCGTGCTCGCCACTCCTGTCGCGAATCCGTGCCGAGCAAAAACGGACACCCTCTGCCCCCTTTCGCGTATATCACCGAGCTTTACTACTCATTGTCGGGAAATATAGCGACACGGTGACGGGCGGCGAATTCCTCGGTCGGCGCGGCGCGACTCTGAGTGCTCGAACCTTTGTGCCCGGCAAGAACACCGCGTTGTTAGCGGGGCATAATTTCCGTTCGCGCGATTATCGGCGAATGCTTGGCAAAAGGTGACGGCCACCTCCGATTGCGCCGGCACTGTTTGCCCGTTTGTCGTGGTTTCAGGAACGCGTGGCGCAGTGGGAAGGGTGAGACGGGATGGGGGAAAAATGTTGTGCCGATTGGGCAGATACACGAGGTATTAAATTGAATCAACGATGCGTATTATTATAACTGTAAGTCCGATGGGAATAAAATAATTAACACGCTGGAGCGTATAGGAATATGCGGTTAGGTAGAAATCGCGATTACAGGGATGGCAGATATCCGCAGTTTTCTCTGCTCGCTGGACGCACGCGTGTACAGTTATTCGTGGGTTGCCCGTGGCGATGTTGCAATGCTTTTAGTTGAAAGTAAGAATCCGCGCGTGCAAGTGAAACGCGGTTCGATATTAAGGGAACGCAAAAAAGGGGAGGTTCCATTAAACCGCTTAGTTAGATAATAAATAATTGTTCTACGTCTTCGCGGTCCGGAGGATGTAATAGAATTATACCCTACATACAAAGTGCACATAAATCATCCTCGTGTGGAATTAGAGTCGGGTAAAAACGAGTTTACCGAGCCACAGCAGCGGTACCAGGCACACGTAGCCTAGCCGATTTTCTCATAGGCGCAACCTTGTATTTTGAAGTGCGACACGAGGATTGACCTCGATTCGATGAAATCGGATCGATTTTCTTGCATGATCCATACTCGAGCAAGAGTCGGCCGCAACCCGTTCACATTCCTCCGAAACGATCCAGCCGATCGAAGATATCTGGTGCCTTGTTGGGATCATTAGCGTGAGATCGTGTGACGTAACGAGCCAATCAGTGTCTCAACCGTCCAAGTAATGATCGTGTACCGAGAGGTATTAGCATCGTGGACGGACGGCCGATACCGTTAAACAAAACCTTACCTCGTGACCTGTGGCCCGTAGGGTCCCAGAGGACTTCACCGATGACGAGGACGATCTTGTCGTATCGAATGCTCTCGTCTTCCACTTGAATCGTCGGCTTTTCTGACCCCGCCGCAAAGGAAACGGATACGAACGGCCAATCTAGATCACGACCTCTGCCTCCGTTCGTGGCGCAACGTGGAGGATCATAGAGGACGATGCCATCTCTGTACCCTTTTCTCCTACGCGTTTGAAACATATTGCAATCCCCTTCGTTTTATCGTTACTAAACTGGCGCGTACAACGAACTCGAAGGCGATTCATTTCTTTTGTCACGCGGCCAGGTCCGCGGTGGCAAAAAAATCATTCACGGGTCGCGCGGAAGTGAACACGATTACAGATACAGTTGATACATCCGTGATCGTAGTCGACGAGTTCCCATTCGTCAGACAAAAATGACGGTCATCGACGAGTTAATTGCTATCTTCGATCTCTGAAAAAGTCAGCTGCCGTGAAGCGCAGGTCTACGCAAGACGACCCGCTGCACGCGCTTGCCCCTGTATCGTGCATCTGCCTCTCGTCGATCCCATCGAGAAAAAACCCCCTGGATCCCCGGGTACCGTATAGAAACGCGTTTTCGCGTGGAATCCGTTTTGATTAATCGCGACCTGTTAATAACAGTTTGTCGCGAGACAGCCAACGTAAGCCAGAACGAGAACTCGGACCTATCGGCGTGTACAATTCCGTTATAGTCCCTGGCAGCTTCATGAATTACGTTAATTCTAGCGCAGCGACCAGTGGGCGGTAATGGGTTAATAATGCTTTGCCCTTTTCCGGCCTATCCGAAGTTCCATTACGTGCGCGCGTTCACGCGGCCACGTTAAAACCGCCATTGGGCCGTTCGCTAAATCGATCGGCATAATTCATCGAACGGAACGCTTCCGTGCGCTGAAACGAACAATATCGCAACCATCCGTGCCTGGGCTGTCTCCCGCTGGGTCAACCTCCTGCTATATAAGCGGTCAAGCGAAGCATCGGAATCGTTCACGACCGGGTGACAGATCGTGACCCGCTCCGGCGTAATTACGAATCTCGGCGGTACTTTATTGCCGTCCGACATTCTGGAGCGCCTAAAATCCTAGAGTCAGCGTACGGTGGCCGTCACAACAGTCACGACGTTAGTAACGGCTGATACGCATACGCAACATCGACCGTGCACGCACGTATACATATACTCGTGCAGCGAAGGTTTGTCCGTCGAGATAAGAGATCTGCCGGCGATCCACGGCTCAGGAGACACGTACCGGGTCCGATCTCGCGTCGCCAACGTATATGGAGACGCGGCGGCGTGCACGCACCACGAATTCGTGACGCGCAGCGATTCCGTTGCGTGAAAGCCCAGTCACGGGTCTATCCTTCGATCACGATCGATAAGACTCACCGAAAGGGTAAAGAGCGGCCGGAGAGTTCCGCCGCGGTTCGAGAAGCCTGGTCCCGACGGAACAGCGAGGGCATTGTCCAAGTTTGAGGCTGCGGGAACGTGCCCTTCCGCGACCAGGTAACTTGGCGAACATGCAGGGTTCAAACGCGCCGACCACCGCCACGCTGACGTTGAATTTCGCCAAATAGGTACGCGGCCACATAATGCGCGCATTATATTCAGCAACAGGCAGCCGGCTCGCGTTTGAACGGCCTGCTCGTGTCTTTGCGTTCGAACGAAAGGCAAACTTGCGGAGCAGTTCCCTTGTCCCTGTTTCGATGCTCAACCTTTGGCATCGGGACGATATCGGTTATGTGCTTTCACTTTTTCGTTTGCGTTTCGGGAGATGGGATCGACGATGAGGCGGCGGTATCGAAGGTTTGGAAAAGGGACGATGTTTGCTTGGGTTTCGACGGTTGTCGAATGCCTTGGCCAGGTCGTGGAAGACAGGGTAGGTTGCAGAATATATATTTGAGAAGATCAGAGGGGGTTAAGAAAACATTGGAGAATCGAGGGGGAACCTAAATGCCTGAAGAGTGCGGTATATATGATGCGTTATAGATTTATTTTATTTAAATTGTTATTCTTTTCTGCATTTCTGTTTTTACTTTGTACTGTATATGATATTATTACTCTCCGTGTGACTCTATCCCCTGTATACTAAAGGGTTCTCTTACCGAACGCGTAAAGTTTAAATTTTTAGTTAACAATGTCTACCCATTAATAGGAGTAATCCGATCCGCGAGTAAACTCCATAAATGGAGTTTCTTATCATCGTGCTGTCGCGTATACTGCGATATCGCGAAACAGTAATTGGGCCCATCGAACGATGGCGAATTAATAAACCCTTTCCTCGAGGAGACCCGGAATCGGTGTTGTGTAGGGGAAATGGACGCGAATCGCCGCGGAGAAGGATGCAAAGCGACAGTTAGGACAGGAACACGGCCGAGGAAAGTCGGCATGCCGTCTTCGTCCAGGGAATGCGTGAGAGAGAACGCGTGTAAGGGAGAAAGAAATGGCGAACACGGTGAGGACGACGGGCGATGAAAACAAGAAGAAGCGGAGGATCTCGCGAAGCGAGCCACACAAAACCCGAAGAGTTGGCGAGCGAGACGAAGAGTAAGAGGGACGAGAACCAGCCCGAGTCCAGGCCATCCAGCCACGAAAAGGTGTAGGGCAAACATATACAGGGTGTATCGAAAAATCGTGCACCTCCAATTTATCTTCGCGACGAGGCAGCCAAAATTTATTTACTTACGAATTAATTGCTCCAGTTATGTAAATGGAAAAAAAGATTACAGTGTATATTTATAATTTAATATCTTTTATGTTCAGATTAATTTAACGATAGCCACCCCCTGGATGATTATGATTCTGCTTAAATACTTAATTTAATTCCTGAATCGAATGTGGGGCTTGAAAATTCGTTGACTACTATAATATAGCGACAGTTGCTTGAACGCAAATTCGACGACTGATGTACCGATATTTATTTGAGGGAGTTAACGAAAAATACTTGGATACACGTGTGTGGGTAGATGAAGATTTCCGCCGTGTGGAAATGATATATTATATCTGCCGCGTGCTATTAGTCCTAGCATTCGTTTTGATGTTTCAGTAAAAAAAGTAGGCAGGTTTGATAACACGGAATTCAACGATATTTCATAGACCTGTACAACGTCGATAACCTGTCCTCGTCTAATTACTCATTCCAAAGTGATACGTAACAGCTATTTGTAGCTTAGGAAATTTCTGACGAATCAGACGCTTAACATTGAAATTTCTCATTGAATCATTGGGAACCAGCTCAGGGACAGATAGATTGAAATTGATCGAAGAACGAAGCGAGTTAGTTGACGCTGCTGGTCAGACCTGAGCAAAGCGGACAAGCTGTCCAAGGGCCCAGGGCATCTCCAAATATATACTAGAGGTACACGGAACGAAACGCGGCAAAAAGAAAATTGGACTCGGCTGAGCGGGCAGGCAGCATACAAATGCGTCGCTTAGTAGTCGCTTTGGAATTGCGAGCGTGATTCTGCAGCTCGCCCAAGCTGATTCGGAGATTGAGCTGCAATTAAACGCGACGAGGGCGAAGGGGAAGGGGTAAAGGTGGATTGGTTTGATTTGTTCGAAACAATAGAAGTAGAAAGTTTCGCTTAATTTGGCGTTGTTCTGTAGGCGCAAACAGCATTACTGCGTTGAAATAAGTAAAGAGAATAAAGGTATAGAAATGTCGCAACTGGGCAAGAAAGTGGCAATTGAAGTATCGATACAATTGTCCGAGTGGTTATGGAAATATTTATTAAGAGGATATACGTATAATAAAATGAAAACATCCGACACAACATTTACCCGTCTTTATCACTTATTGTTTCTCTGATGAGCTGCGACAATGTTACCAAACGCGTTATCACTTCCTATCTCGTTAGGAGAAATCTCTCCTGCCCAATCGGTCGATGGGCCCAAGAGAAGTTTCGCGAGCACTCTCTGATAGTGTGCTCGTTTTTGGACCGAGGAGGCGAAGCTCGAGGGACCCCGGACAAAAACGATCAACAAGAAAAAAGCCTGAAATAACAGCGTGGGGGGTGAACGGGTACGCGAACGGTCCTCGGAGGGAGCTGGAGAACCGGAATTTTATACAGTGGCGTAACACACTGGATAATACGCAGAGAATCACGAAACTTCTGGTCCAGGGTGCTACCTCCTGCCTCTTTCTTCTTCCCTCTGACCGTCTGTTTTCCTTTCGGACACTTGCTTCCCTCCAATATCATTCGTTTCGTTTCTTTTCCCCCTTTATCTGGCCGAGGTCGAGATCTCGTTGTCCGATTAGCCTTTCGACGAAGTGGACTGTCCCCTTATCACGAATGCCTAAGATTCGTTCCTCGCTGGTCAATTAAGTAACCTGCGTTACACGGCTAATTAATTTCGCCGCAATTAATTAAGCGTCGTCTCGTCGGACCGGCAAGTACACGTTCTCCGCTGTACAGCTCGATATCTCGACAGCTTTCGCTTGAAAGCTAGGTGCACTGTAAGGCGAAATAACGTCCCGATAATTATGCGCTAAAAACAAGGCCTACGATGACTGTAAAAAATTAACGAACGTCCCTGCGGAAATCTATTGAGAACTTGCATCCGTCTAAATTCATTACACGCTCGAGGCGGTACACCTGAACGAGCCGCCATTATGGTCCGCGCGTAATGGTACCATGGCTATCCACGCTTTGTTAAAGCAACGCATAATGAAAAGCGGTAACAATGGAGGTAATCTTAAAAGAATCATCGATAAGGAAGAACCAAGTCCGACAATGGTAAGGCAAGTCGAAGCCAATCGGTGGCGGTACCTAGCGACGGTGGCCAGAGGTAGCGATGACCTTGCCAAGGTCACAGCGTCCTAACTACACAGAGTCCCTTCCCTCATTCTTTCTTCGTCCCTCTTTCACCCTGCATGGCCCTTATTATTATAAAGCAGTTGCCCTGATTCCCCCGAGGCCGTGTGCCATTCATTCGCCTCTCGTTCGTCTTCTGGCTGCCCTCCCTTCTCCTTCGCCACCCGACTTCCCTACCACGTCCTTTTTCTTCTCATCACTTTTTGTCTCGTTACATACACGGCCTTTCTTCATCGGCTCGCCGACTTCGACGCTGAAATCGAAACCGACGGACTGAGGCCATTGTGCGACGCTCTGTTCCGAACTGCCCGTTCGCGATCATGCTCCGCTTCATTTTTCCTTTTCCCCGCCTCCTTTCAATCGTTCCGCACGCCTGTTTTTACACGCCACGCACCGGGAACAATCGGCGGGCTTGTTTTCTTCGTCCGCGAGGAGGAGACCTGCGCACCTCCGCTTCGATACATTTGCTTTATTTGAACTGTCAAGCGGAAATTTGAACAAGATCGTTCGAGCTGAATTTGTGCAAGGCTGAAAGAAGTACGAACATACTTCGATCGATCCGGTGGTGCTGGAGAGGTTCGAAAATTTCTGTCGGTCTGGTTAAGAGGTGGTAACTAATATTGAGCGTCAACTTACTTTCTAAGATCGATGCAAAGATATTCAAGGTTGCTGCAAGGCTACCTATAGGGCACCGAAAATAGTTTCAAGATTCCAAATGTTGTCACACGCAGCACCTTCTCATATTAGAAAGGGCACAGGGAAATATGGTTTTATTGTTCCGCTGGCACTTATTGGCCAACAGTAATCAACTGATTTCGAATGTAGATTTTTATCCCTCGAACTGGAACACGCGTGCCGCGATTTGTGGTCGTATCTCAACACGTGAAACCACTTTACTCGTTCCAGAAGCAAGAACGGCGACACCGCGTTGGTTCACGAGGTGGGCAACGGTAGCAGTGGCGGAGGATTGGGAAAATGGCTGCGCGACCATTTGGGCGGTGGTTCGAAGGGTGGCCAGGACGGCGGTGGCTCGTTGAAGACGACTGGCAACGGCGTGGCGGTCGAGAGCCCTGGAAACGAGAAATCCTTTGGAAAGGCCGTGTACACCTCGCAAAATCTTTACTGCAGCCTGCCCAGAGAGCACGGCCGCCATTCGTACAATGGCGGACGAAAGATCGGGCACGGGAATTCTGTGAAGGCCCAAGGTCACGACCGACAACGATGCGCCAGCGTGAACCATCACGAGAAGACCACCTTGAGCGACCTTGGAATTTTGACGAGGGGAGGGCCGATCTATAGCAGCGAGGGGAAGTCCCTGAAGAAACGAAATCGCGATCGACGAAGGCATTCCCTGAACGAGAGTCACGAGCAGAGCCGACCGCGTCGTAAAAGGTAAGCGAAAATTCCAATTAAATCCATCAAACGCGGTGCAGGACGAGCCGCTGCCCTGGAAGACAACGATTTATCGTGGCCGATGCAAACCGCAGAGTCATCTATCTGCTCTACGGCGAGCGTAGATACGCGGGCCGAGATTAATTCAATTTGCTCAAGACCCAGCAACGAGCAACCCTTTCTCTTCCTTTGTTCCTGTTTCGGGGGCTGGGTGTAATTGAAAACTCGCTCGTTACGGGGGATCCCCTCGCGGGAGATTTGCGAAGGGTGTTCCGCACGTTCATAGATTATTATTATACGCATAAATGCGAGACAAATGATAGGTTCTTGCGAAAGTTTGAACAGAATCTGAATATCTTGTTATTCGTGGCGGAATCTTCGAACCCGTTCTTACCGGGCCCCCCTATCCATTAGGGTTACCGTGTGTACACGCGCCTCGGCTTGCGATTAAAAACGACAGGGTGCATTCAAAGTTGCAAGAAATTCAAACGTTCGTGCCGCCGCGTTTGTTCAGCAATAATAAACGACCTCGAAGCCGGTGCAATTAATTTCACATGGCTGCTCACGCCCGAGGCGGTTTTCTTCTCCGCGGCCGTAGGTTTCCCGGGCGCAAGGAAATCGCAACTCGGAGCACGATTAAACTCGCGCTCGTTTTTGTCCGCCCCGTGTCCAAGCGGTCGCGGGAAGTTCGCGGAAGCCTCTCGCTTAAGGGACACGACGTTCCCCTTGCCGATGATGAACAACGCGTCGAAGAAGGGAATTACGAAGGCTAGCCCGCGGCACGTTTAACACTCTTCGGCGTAACGCAAGAAAAAACCGAGCGGAGTCGTTGGCCGCGACGTCCGCGTCTCGCGTCGACTTCAGCCCTTGACACGAGCAAGGTCCCCGTAGACGTTGAATCATCGCCTGGAAAATTGCGCCACGATGCGTCGAGGCGGAAGGACATTACGCTCCAGACGGTGTGCACAGTCTGGGTACGAGATCCTCGCGTAACGAGGCAACCGTGTTCTTCGGACGTCCGTTTCGACATCGTTTTCCGTGCTGGGAAAGCCGACTGGCATTTCGTTGCTTCCTCGACGAAGATTAAGAAGAGAAGGGTCTCCCGTTGCATTACAAATTGTCGTACTTTCGTTGCACGTCAGTCAGGCAGATTGTTTCTCGCGGAGAGTGCAGCGTCACTGGAAGCGCAGATGCCGACTCGACGGTTGTACGCGAGCTTAATGCCGATTCATTCGATGAAATTATAAAACGGGCGGCGCGCGAGCCTCGATTTTCAGGCTCCATTGAACTGCTCCGGCCGATTGCGGCACGCGGAATTCGCAGTCACGGTATTGTACAATTTCCTGCGCGAGGAACACGCCACGGGGTGTAGTCCCCGTTTTTAAGGGCCCCGCCGCCGGACGAGAGTGTCTGCGCGCGTTTGTTCCCCGCGATGACTTCCTCCGGCAGGAATGCTGTACCGCGATGTCGGATTTCAATGCGTACAGTTTAATCCGTGGATCGCGCATACCGATTGAACAACTAATTTTAACCGACTTAATCTGGGGTAAGCTGCGCATGCCTGGTGGAATTTTTCCGTCGACACGAAACGTTGCCAAGCACTTTGCGACGTACTATGCCATCCTAGTCAATCAGTAATCACTTCGTGATCATATTCCCCGCGTGTTTATAATATCAACGCGATCGTTCGCGATCACGCAAGCTGTCATATGCGCTTCTCGACTGTCCCTTTCTGTTATTTTCACCAAAGAAAACCTCCCTTTCCCCCTGCATACAGATACGTATCAACGATCCTTTCATAGTCGACGAAACGAAACCACTCGTCCCTAGGATGGTTTAACGCGGCAGTTCGTCGGTGCCCCCGCGAATGTCCGGTCATCACGACCATAGCAAGACTCCGGCTCCTTACGCCGGTTGTAAGTGTCCGCGACTGGTATGCGGCTAGTATGTACGTCCGGGATATATGGTTGTCTTCATGCTCGTCCTTCGTATAAGGTCTTCCCTTCACGCTGCACGTTGCCACGGAGAAGATCCGCTCGCACAGCCCGCGAAATACCGATGCAGCCGAAGAGCTCCTCGGTCCGCGGTGAGCTCGACGAGAGGCGGTCAGAGAAAGCCGGACAGAGAGAAAGGGAGAGGACGAGAGAAAGACGCGACCGGCAGGGTTGTTAGGACCTGAATTTACGGCGGAGACCGCGATAACCTCGATAGCCCGACACGGGTATATTGCGCCCCGAAGACGGCCAGCTGTCTATCGCGTTTCCCCGTTGCTGCCTCGCCGTCTTTCTGTGTCCCCCGATTTCGGCCACGACGTATGCATTCCCTCTCGCGGCGAGAGTTTAGAAAAATCGGAGTCCGTCGGTGAACGCAAAAGTGGAGCACCTTTCGACGAGGAAATTGTCAGGGGGGCCAGACTCGCTCGCGATGGACGGTTCGTCCACGGAATCGACACGAGTGAACGAAACCGACAGCGGATTGCACGATACCCGGATCGGGTGCACGGTGCATATGGTAACGAAAGAAAAAGGCAGGCGCACGGAACGCATTATTCTCGCTCTCATATCTGCTCGCCGGTGGTTTATTAATGCCCAACCGGCACATAAACAATGACCACGGCCGTTCCAGCTGGCACCGGCAGAAAGTATCACGCGCCGCTCTATAAACCACAGGAATATCGTACAATCGGAGGCGGACGTCTCGGTATGTATCCACGTCAATGCAACGTACGACAGTGGAAGGTGCTATACCTGTCACCGGTGCGCTCAGTCACGTTATATGCGTGCCTATACATTCCGCCGTATGCCATCGGAAAAAAGCTTTTAAAGTAACGACGTATTCTCACGCGTTTATTCACGAGCCAGCCTCGCGGATACGACACCGCTGCGCCTACTTATGCGCGCAGGTGCGATCCTCGTGCTGTGTGCCCGTACACGCGCGTTGCATCGACGCGGATAAAACCGGCGCGGCGTGCAGGTCCCCGCGTAGCGCGCGGGTACGCGAGATAGCCGGATTCGGAGTCGTTTAATGCATTCGTTAGACGGGTTCTCGATACGTGCACGCCGGGCTACTCACTCTTCTTCTCCTCTCTGCCGAACTTGGGATCCAGCCTACCTTTCCTTTTGCTCCTCGAGCATCGTCCAACACTCCTGCGCCCCTTCTTCGGCGGCCTCCCTACTCTTTTCGCTTCTTTCTCCGCTTACCTCGCCCTAAACTCTCTCCTTCGTCGTTCGCTTTCCTGCCGGCTCTCCTGTGCTAAATATAGCTAGCGCTGAGGTATAAATAGAATAACCCCGAGGGCCAAGATGGCCGGGGTCAACTCTTGCATCGTCGACTTCTTCTTCTTCTTATTCTTAGTCTTACGCCACTTCTTTTGCTCCTTCATCGTCCCCTCGGCGGCTGATTTTTCTCCTCGTTTCTTTTGCCAATCTCGGCTCCGCGAGAGCCAAGATTTACCTGTCCCCTCGTGCGTTTGTTCGTATGGCTAATCCGAGGGCTTTAACACGTCCGTGTCTGTCCCCGGCAATTCCATTCGCCGACCTTAGGGCCCGGAGAGGTCGCTTCCCCTGATAAGAGGTCGCCGACTCGGATCCTTGGCACGCTGCCTCGGTGCAGACGAAGGATCGGCTGTGGTTTTCGGCTGTTGCAGTGCGTTTTATTGCCCTACGTTTGATCTTGCGTAAAATGAATGCTGGGCCGTTTTGCCATGGGCTGGCGGCTGGCGTAAAAATTTGAATTCCGATCTCGTCGAAGCGTCGCGGACGAGATTCGGAGCGAAACGAACGTCGGAAGAGCAGAAAGGGAGACGCGGTTAAGTATTCCATTTTCGTTCGTTTTGGGTTCGCGATGCGTGCCCGCATTTCTTTCCCACCTTAACCACGAGTCGCTGGAACGTCGACGACAAAACGCACAAACGCCGAGCTTCATTCGAATCGGTGCAGGGCAACCGTCTACCTTCGAAACGACCTAGTGGTTCGCGCGACTCGTGGAATATCCTACGTTTATTATTCTATACGAGAGGAGGAGATCTCAGAAAGGAGAAGAAGAAGATGACCAAAACGAGAAAGTCGACCCGAGGCTCCGTACGACCCTGGCCAGGGCCGTATCGGCGGGATTAATGGCAGTGACATCACGCTTGCGGCCAGATGAGGTTCTCCAGCGCGACCGCAGGAAAGAGTAAGAGAAAGGAGGAAGCACGGAGGAAAGCTGGAACGGAAAGGCGATGGGACAAGGAGAGTGCGAAGGAGCAAGGGGGAGGGAAAAGACGAAAAAGAGAAGGAAGGAGGAGGAGAAGGTGTCCCGAAGCAGAAGAAGAAGTCGACGTTGAAGCGGAGGAGGTGGAGGGCACCCGATGCGAGTCGAGTGCGTTGACCTTAGGTTTCGATGCGCGTCCTTGAGGATACCAAGATGGCGGGTTTATGCAACCGGCCACAATGGTATCTGCTGCAGGCTGCCCAGCGCCTCTCTCTCTCTTTCTCTTTCTCTCATTCGTATCGTTCTATTTGACACACAACGATTCGACGCGCTTGCATTCTCGGGGGACTCTCGTGCACACATTTCCAGCGCCTCTTCGCCCCTTCTAGAACTGGCGGAGCACTCGGCCACACGGGCACACGCACTCGTGCATGCACAACGTGCGTACCACCGGCACCGACCGACATGAGCTTAAGACGCGCCGTTAAAGCCAGTCAGTCCAGTTTCCATCGGTTCAGGCTGCACGGACGAGCCAGGAATACGTCGTGGATTCGAAAGGAAATCAAATCCGAGTAAAGGCCAACGAACGGCCTGCGCGGCGATGCGCGCGCGCGCGGGCGCGCACACGCTCCTGCGACCTCTGCCACTCTTTCCACTCTCGGGCTTCGGAGTTGTTCACCGGTGACGCGAAACGAAGAAACGCGACCTTCCTCGATTCATCCCCGATTCATCCTCGATTCATCCTCGATGGCTTCCTAGAGCGTTCCCGTGAACTATACGCGTCGCACAACGGCCGGCACGTTCGACGTTGGCTCGTCAACGACCTGCTTTTTGTTCCTACGTCCTCTACGATACACCTTTCGTAGACGTTGCCGTTGTCCAACAGCATCCAACGATCGTTCCACCTGGTTCAAACATTTTCTGAATTCCAGCTGCGACGGCCATTGATAGCCGTCCATGGTATTTTTACCGGCCATCGTTGCGCGACTCCAACGTATGGTTCTTATTAAAACGATCGATCCGTCGACCATGTACGCGTCCGTTTCTTTCGTTTTCGATCGTCCGGACAGGGCAGCTGACCGGTACAGGTTGCGTGCGTCCGTGTCCCGGGCCCAGCGCACGAAACGCACGCTCGAGCGGCCAATAAATTTTGTCGCGGCCTGTCCGCCGGCCATAAAGATTCGGGAACTGGAACTCAGGAAATTGGTACGTCAGTGTCATCGGGATGTAAAAACTTGTTTCTTACCTACTGCACGCGGAGGCACGTATATATACATACATGTATATATACACATCGGTGGAGAAAAAAGCCGCGGGGATTCGATGCTTGACAATCGAACGTTGGCCACAAGCGACGACCCTCCTCGGCCGTTCGTGCGCCGAACAAGGTGATACGTATGTGTGCGCTCGTGTGGGGGAGTACGCGTTTAACTGTGCACCCGTGCATACGGACTGACATCGGGACACAAGTACACGGTTACACCGGCACAGACAGCCCGGAGAGCCACGTACACACAGGGTACACATACGAGGCGCAAGCAGGGATCCTTGATCCTACAGGAATGCAGTCTTGGCGGCCCACGCGGCCTCAAGTACCCCACTCTCCGTGTGTGTCTGTCGTTCTCCCGCCGGGTTGCCTGGTTCCCCCTTTCTTTCTTCGTTTTCACGAGATCTAATCCCCGTAGGGCCACGTCCGTAAAGCAAAGAGCGGCATTGGTCGAATGCACGCGCCTTCGTTCTTCCTGCCCTCCCCGTTCAGCCTATTGTCGTGGAATTGATAAAGCCTGGCGAGAACGCGATTCCCTGTTATTTCGTCAAATTTTTCTGCCCCGTCGCTGGGGCACAGGGCCCACGAGAAGATGGTAATCGGCGGTCGGTTGGTCGACAGTGACCAAGACAAATCGCCGCCACCACTGTTATGAATGTATCGTCGGTGAAATCTGAACTTGGGAAATCAAACGCGACAATTTATCAGGCGACCACGGATTCCTCGGTTTAAAATGGGAGAGGATCCTATATGATAGATCGGCCGAAGCGCAGAAATCCAAGCGGGTCCTGTAAGTCAAGGGAAACCGAATCCCTGCTTGCACTGGGTGGCCCGTGCAGCGAAGCACCCTCGACGTGTACACCCGCTACGACCGAGGCACCGTATACAGCGTACCGTAAACGAAGGGACGAAGGGAGGCTGTAGAAAATAGCGACAAAACGGACAACGGCGTGCGGCGTACTGGTATCATACACATTTTTCCCGACGTACGCGCCGGTTATTAATTTCTGACCGTTTAGCGTCGAGGGAAAAGAAACGATACTCGGGTTTCAAGCTCGCTCTGTTCCGCCGTCATGCGGCTCTCGCGTGATCGAACGAGCCGCGTCCCCCATAAATAAACTTTTCATACATCAGCATGGAGACCGTGGCAGCGTGGAATAAAGCACACAGAGAGATGAAATCATAGCCTGTACGCCGCAGGATACGCCGTGTATCCGCACCGACGCGTCGGTGTCCGGTAGCTCGGAGCGGTTTAATCGACGTCCCGCGAGGAACTTTTCCACCCGAGCATATTCCCCGTATCTTGGGAGTGCAGCGGCGGGCAGTTAAACAAGTAACGCCGTATACGCGGCCGTTCTCGAGAGAGGAAGATCATCTTCGATCTTCAAGGTCGACTGCATGCAGCTCGAGGCCTTCTCGAGGAGGCGTCGATCCGGCCACGGCGAATTCGTTCGACTGTTTTCTTCGTCCCGCAGCTGTTCCCTTCCTCCGTATGCGCCCAACTTCAAACGACACATATTCTTGTTACGTACGGACACCGTCTTGAATTGGGCACGCTGAATATCTGATCTGGTCCGCGAGGTAACCGAGGTATGGCAGCGGGTGTGCAGGATCGAACGGAAGCATTCGGTGTGGGGCTGCCAAATGGGGAGGCCAAGGTACGGTCGACGGAGATTTTAATTGAGAATGCAACACCTGGAGTCGACGAAGCGACGAGCTACTAAAGCAACTTTCATTGAACTTCGTCTTGCAGAACACCGGATATAAGTTTGCCACTTTCTCTACCGCGGGTGACATAGGCGACGCCGATTATTTGGTGTACGGCGAGGGGGAGGAGAAAGCAGGGGTAGAAGACGCCGAAGGGGAGGAAGAAGAGGACGAAGAAGAAGCAGAAGCGAAAGAAGAAGACGGGGTGGAGGAACGGCGAGAGAAGGGAAGGGAATTGTTCCACAAGGACTCCGAGTGGGATGTGGGCACGACGGAAAGTGTCAAAAGTGACGAAGGTGACAAGTACGGGGAAGAATATTATGGGGAGGAAGAAGAAGAGGAGGAGGCAGCACTTTCCTCGACGACTTCTACCGCGGAAAAGTTGGAGGAGCACGAGGCAGACCTAGAGGAAGCCGATCACGTGTTCCCCGAGATACCAGCAGAGGTGCGCATAAACCTGTCATTCTATGTCGTTCTGCCCGTGGAATTGCTATTCCTCACGACCTTCGTGATACATTAAGATTCTATGCTACTTAGCTCTGCCGACTTCTTGTCGTGTCTCTACATTTAATCCGCATATTTGCACATAATGGCTGCGCGATCGGTAAATATTGTAAATGGAGAAGATGCAAATAATAAAGAGGATCCTGATACAACGTACCGTTGTTCCATTCTTCCTTTCTGCGTCAGGTTTTGGCCGAACGTGAAGCGATTATAAGCAAGATAAAAGAGTTACAGACCGAGCACACCGAATTGCGGCGGAAAAATAAGCTGCTGGAGCTCTGGGTCTGTCGAATCATGAAGAAGGTCAGGCAAAAGCAATTAAAATATACTGCAGCTCTCGATTATCTTTCGACGTTAATTAATTGCCCGGCGTACAATACGTTGTGCCTGTACTTCTTACCGAGAAACATTGCAACCGAATTGATCTTAAATCGTTGCATAAGCGATCGTTCGCGTAGACGCAACAAAGAATGACACCATCGGACTCCATGAAGACCGCCGAACAGATGGAAGAGGTGTACAAGGAAGCGTTGCACCAGTACAAGATGCAGGTCGACGAGATCCTGACTCAGCAGTCTGAGATGTCGTTCGAATTGCAAACTTACAAGCTCAAGGTACGCGCGTCTTTGCAGAAGGACTCTCGAATCTTCACTGCGCTTCTGGATCGGGAAAAAGAAATAGCCATCGGGCTGATTTTCGCAAAGACTGGCAAAAAGATCACAGACAAAATGATGAACAGTCTGACACGTCGGCAGGTCTCGTGTTCGTTCCAACTGCGGTAGTGCTTATTAATAATATTTTAAGTAGACGATGATTCTCGATCTTTTTTTTATACCAGATCGCTCGTCGCGAAATTCTGGCACGAGATCGACACAGTTACATACTGCTTCAACATCGTCTGGAGGACTTGAACAACCAACTGAAGATCGCAGAAACTTTGGGGGAGGGAATGACAGCGATGGACTACGAGGTGCTTGACATCGCCAATGTCGGATACAAAGATAGATTGGACGAACGAGATCGAGAATTGGAAAAGCTTCGAATTAAGTACGCCCCGGTTTCGTGATTCAGTTTAAAATAAATAGGGGATCCAGAGAGTGAACTTCTTTTTTATTTTAATTTTTCAATTTATAATTCACATGTCGATAAATCGTGATTACTCTGTTACAGAACAACTGTAATCCTTACAATGTAGCATTCAAATTTAAATGTTGATTTCTCGAAAGCTATTCATCATCTAGCTTCAGGAGAGAGTATTGTCTGAAATGCACTAGGATTAATGAATTGTATAGACTGTACACACCGAGACTCGTTAAATGCCATAAGGGCATTAGGGGACTTTTCATTTTTCATTCCCTGCCTCGTCAATCAGGATCGCGGAGACAGTGAACGGAGTGGCTCAGTATAAGGAAAAAGAAGTATGCATTGTGGAGGACATAGAGTTCAAGCAGGCAAACCTGCAAGAGCATCGAGAGGGGAATACCAAAGTTAGAGAACGATTGAACGAAGCTCATGTAGCCCTGAACGAAATTCGAGATACCTTGAACGAGAAGACACTGGAAGCTGGACTACTCGTAGCCCAGTAAGCACTTATTTACTTAATGCCGAATTGTAGCTCGATCAATCGTCATCGATCTTTTATTTAGACAAGAATTGATTGAAATGGGTAAGATGATGAATGGGAGAGACGAGCTGATCAAGAATATCCAGGAGATCGAAGCTGAAATTGAACAGTACCAGCCAGCGAAAGAGCAGATGAAGAAGAAACTGTCGATCAAATGGAGTTAATCTACGAAGATAACGCAAAGTTTCCTCCGACGAAGCGAAAATCAATGTCCAAATTCAAGTTTAGAAGAAAAACATTTGCCATTCGTGGTACTCAATCTGTTCATCTAGTTTTTTTACATCGTACGTCCATGTATCTGTGCCACCTATCTAGCGAGCAATTTATCACCGTACTCATGTATTCAAATGGAAATTCAACAATTCTCTTTGAAATCGTATTAATTTGTTTGGTCGTGTCGGGCCGCCCACGGGACATTCAAGAACGATCCGTCGACGCGATCGCGAGTACGTATTAATCGAATCACCGGCATATAATCCACGTGGCTACAAGCTTCTTGATCGAGAAATGTATTAATTGTACGATTGAAGGAACAAGAGGAATAAAAAGAAAAATGTGCCTGCAATGAGAATTCTGGTAAAGATTTACATTTCGTCGCACGCGTGAAACTGTTCTCCTGCTGACTCGGTCGTCGAGTGGAAGGGAACGCTTGCATGCCTGCGATTTTCAAGCACGTGGCAATCGTATCCGCGCATACAGAACGAAACCAGAAAATACATTACAAATTGGCTGTTTCGCGGAATATTAATGCCCCCCACCCCACCTGTAACCGTCTCGCGTTGCCCTGTCCGCTTCGTTAATTAAACGATAACCCGTGAAACGCAACGCTTTGTATATCTCGTAACATGTATCTCTCCTTCGGAGTAACATACGTGCAAAACGATCATAAGGCGCACGTTCGTGTACTAAAACGCCGCCTTCGGAATCACGATAACTAATAGAAACCGAACGTTCCACGAAGCAATCTAAAATTCATGCACTACCTTGCTCAATTTTCTAAGTTCTCGAGTTTCCTTGACAACACGGACCATATATCTTCGCGCGTTCAACTTCGCTAAGCAGCTTCATGCGAGGGTTTCATAATCGCCATTACACCCGGCGATGAGTTTGCGTTAGATTAGCAAAAGCGCTTCATTGTCAGCGTGTGGGCAGTTTCATTCACTCGTCCACCCACTCGGGAACAGGATTATTTAAAAAGATTCCAAAGGTTATTCGTGTACTCGCGAGCGAGCTCGTTCCCTTAGCGAACCCCGGAAAAGAATCGCGCCTATTAATTTCACGTGGGCGTAGAATGTACTTTGACCGGGCGGATAGGATCGGACAAGGGTGGATCTCCTGCTGTTTATATCGAGGAGGCGAGGCATCGATCGAAGTTCTTCCCCCCCATCTACTCCTCGGCGTCTCCACTTGTTTCAAGCCCGTTCGCATGATTTCGGACCAATTAGGACCGGCGTCGAAGCCATTAATTCTTTTTGGTAATTTGTCCGGGGCTGGAATTGATTTAAGGCCGACGCGTGGATCGAAGGCAAGACGAATGGTCCCCCGTGCAACACGAAAAGAGATGACGTGTCAATTAAGCTACCCTACAATCCAGCGTAAAGTAATATGCAAGAGGCCAGGATCCGTGAAAAGATAAATCACGGCGAGTCTCCTCTCGATCCTGCTTGATCGAACGATTATTCATACGCGTCATTCTCAAATCGACGCGTCGCGTCGGCTCGTGTGCCGTTATCCGGGGACGCGTCCCCTAACAGGTAACTCGTTAAACGGGCATAACGCTTAATATCCCGTAGCATGCATAGCGGAGACACTTCCTTTATTTGCGGAAAATTATGCCCGGCGACCAAAGGTAATAAATGTTTGCGCCAACCTTTGCGCGACGTGCTTGCTAATTTTCCGTCGTCCGACGCGTCCCCCTGTTTGTAGACCGTTAGAAGAATTCGTATTCAGCGTCCGCTACCTGTCCGCCTGTCGCGATCCAAAGATACACCAAGGAAATTCTTTTCTCCGCGTCCTTACGGATTCCACTTTCGCATCGTCTCATATACCTGGCCACCTTCGGCCGTGCGCAACTTCCCAGAAACTCTTCCAGTTTTCTTCGAAGCACATCCAACGACAGGCACAATGTGTTCCATGGTATAGAACTTTCTTTCCGTTTCACGTCGTTATCGCCGGATCAGCGATTCTTCCCGTGACTGTTCCAGCGACGCGTCGCGCTGAAAAAGTTCGCTCGTGCGACAGTGTCGCGCAACGGGGTTAAATCTTGACAATAAGAAGCGACACCTCGAACGAAACGTCGCGCAAGCCGGGCGACTGGTCAAAGACTACGGCATGCGAAACAGAGAGAAATCCCGTGGCAAATTATGCAGATCTGACGTATTTGCATTTAGTTAGCATACACGCCGGTCGTTGCACGATCGAGCTTACAGTATGGACTTTCATCTATTTACCATAAAAAAGTCCACCGTATCCGATACCAATGGATCCACGGGTCGGTCGCACGCCACCTCGCCCTGTCCCGACAGAGGAGTTCGTTCGATTGACCCCGGGACACCGTCGGACTTTTCACATTTCTACCGGTCCCGCGACGTTTTCTGTCTGCATTCTACTTCTACGTTCCGCGAATCCAAACGCCAAGTAGGACAATCGATCTGTCATGATCTTCTTGTCTTTCTACCAATGAGATTACAAACGCTGACCGCGTTGGGCCGACGAATGAGGATACCGACGCGCATAAGTCGTAAGCCGGCATTTGCTTTTACGAAAGCGTACATTCGCCAAAGGTGTACGACAGCGTCGTCCGAATTGTACCTGGCTTTGTCGGAAAAATATTTACTCGGAGAGGGAACGTGGCGGCTCGACGATTCGGACCGCTGAAATTTCGCGAGCCGAGCTGATATAGCCAGGCAATTACGCGAACGCGGAACCCTTCCGTAAAAGGGAAAACGCGCGTTAAGGAATCATGTCCATTCTCAAGGTCGACCGGTATCCTACCGGCCCCTACCGTAGACTGCATAACGCGTTTCTATTACGCGGTCAATTGCAGCGATTGTTGCGTGTCTCTCGCAATCAGTGCCGCGGAGGTTGCACACGTGTGCTTTCTCTTTCTCCTCTTCGGCCCCGTATCGACTTTTTCCCCTTTTGCTTTCCGATCGAAATACAAGTACCAGCGTGGGGGAAAAAGTAGCGATAACACGCATGCGTTGGAGATTTATCGACGATTCGAATTATACCGCGCCGCGTTTCTTTGCCCGCGGTCCACGTAGAACGGGATCAATTTATCGGGATTAGATATCGAATGACCGGTGTGGCAACGCGAACTGCACCGAGTGACGCGTCGCCTGCGCGTATCGCGAATCACCGAAGGGCTGTCAGGATTGGCAAATTACGCGAACAAGATTGACGTTTAATGGGTGTCAAAACAACAATACCAGCGTCGCGGAGATTGGACGGTGCGCGAGGCAGCAGACGCGGGCTTGACTCGGGGAAACGATAATCCGAGCGAAATGAAACGGCCGATAAATCACGTGGCACGATTGCAGTTTTATTTTCGGATGCATGCGGCGCACATCTGACCTATTCATTAAATTATTGTAATACGAATTACGGTTGCCTCGCGTGCCTGTCGTAAATCACCTTCCAGGAGGACCTGAACGGCGTCGATTCACGTTGAACGATAGGCTTCAACTTCAGTCGAAGCGAGCCTTACGAAACATAATATGCACTCCCCCGTAATGTTGCGTCCAGTATTGGCAGCTTTTCCATTCCCATTGGAAGTATTATTTCTTCGCAGTCTCTGCCACTCTGTAATACGGCTGCTTTTTATATCAATTATACATTACGCAACCCCGCAACAGAGAATCCAGAATTTAGCAACCGCGGATCTGCGTCCACAGAACGGGGGCAGTCGATCCGGTCGCAGGAAGACAAAGGAGCCTTCCGCGGCGTTTGCGCCACGCGAAAGTAGCGTGATCACGGTGATTAACGAGAGAACTATGTCTCCGATGTGTTTCGTCGTGGTGCTTCCAGCCGAGCCGGGGCGCATTGACGATCGGAAACGAGCAGCCACGTGCGTGACACGTATCGCGACGAACAGACAATGCGCGGTCGATACGAGCCCCAGCGATTTAAATACAAGCAGACAGTGACACGCGGACCGTGCATACCTTCGCTTTCTTTCGCGACAGCCTTTAGAGAGCGCAGGCCGCGTCCGCGAGCGGAACGTCCCGCTCAGACGAGCGGTCGTCGAGAGTAAACGCGATCGGCGATCATCTGCCGAGCACTCAAGTATTTAGGAATGGCTTAATGGCACCGATCATTGAATCGACCTCGAGGCAGCGGCATCGCGAATGCCGTCCTTGACAAAAGGCAAGGCAGATGGTCAGCAAGTCGATGGAACGTCTTGCTCGATGCGGCGCGATGGTATGCGCAATGGCGCGCGTGTGTGTGACTCGGTGCTCACGAACGGTCAGCTTTTTTTTCAAACTGGTCGACAACAAGAAGAATGCTGAACACGTGGGAGTGCAGGAGCGTTCGAAAACTTTCTACCAAAAGCGAACGGGAATTAATCATTGTTCCAGCCGAATTATGTATATATTTCCCCTTTCGTTGAAAAGAATCAGAAATACATAATTTCAGGGGGGCCTTAGGAATGGAACACCATAAGTCAATGAGGCTTGTGATAACCGGTTGGGGACGTAGTTCGATCAACGCGTTTTGCTCGAAAACTCGGAATCACGATATCCGCGGTGCATCGGTAAACATCACGGGGACCAGTAATAACGCATCAAGCGTTGCCGAAACGTGCACGCGCTATCGTTATGTAAGTATGTCCGTAAACATGTAATAAACGTGAGGGAACGCCACGTTTTAGTCACATTTTATGGGACAGGGAAGCGCGTGGGTGAAGAAAGCAGAGGAACTCGCCACGATTTTTATGGCATCCAAAGTGTATATACATCTCTTTGTGGTGGGGCTATCGATGTCCACGATAAACATGCATGTATATCTGCCGCGACGGTAATCCGTTATCATTAAATTTCGTTTTATTGCCATCGTCCGCTCGTATGAAAGGAGTCGGAGTACGGGGAAGATGCGAAACGCTGGAGAAACGGTTCTGCGATGCGCTTATCAGATTAGATCTAAATAAAGTTCGCTAATGTGCATTTTAGAAATATTATGCCATATGCGGCATAATTTTCAGGTGCAAATAACTCCTTGCAGAATCGTTAGAACGCGCCAGAATTTTCTATCGTATAAAGTTGTACGGTGGTTGCGTTGATGTCGATCGGCCCTTGCAGCATTAAACGGTCCGATTGAAACGTTTGGTTCACAAGTTTGACGTCGCCCCGCGGTCTTTCAGCGTAAGCCTCTAATTGCACAGAAAGAATCCCTCGGCTACCTTGTTGATACGCGCTAATGCAAATTCATCACTGAGTCACTTTATCATCGTCCCGAGAATTCGATGTGATTAACGATAACATTCGATTTGACGGAGAAGAAATGTATAGCCTGACGAACGCGATACGGGAGGAATTTTTATACGCGCCTCCAGACAACTCGGTACCGGGTTTCGCCATTAAGCAACTTTTGCTCTTATTTATCATCTTCAATTTCGCATTCCGGGATATGCAAATGAGACACGGGTTGCGCGACCAAACAAGCGCTACACGAAAAGAAATTCCCAAGCGTCTTTTCATCCGGTTTTTAACAAATCCGCTACACCCACTCCGTAACTGGAAACATCGAGCCATAAATTGCTTTCGCTCGACGCGGGACTTGGATCGTCAAAACAAGCATTGGACCGAATGGAACGGATGGATCGGACTCTAGTTAACTTGGACTCAAAGATGCTGGATGCGCCCGAACGCGTTAATTGCACGCCAATCGCCGCCGCGAATTTCGCATAGCGGGTACAGTAACAAACCAGAAGACCAGCGTGGCGAACAAGAAAGGAAGAAAGAGGACGGTGAGGCCGGCATAGAGGGAATAAAGAAACACAGAGAGGAGGATAATAGACGTAGATTATAGCGGTCGGTGGGGGCTGCACGGCGCGGAGCAACGAAAGAAGCGGGGTAGAGCGGTCGTTTGCCTTGGATCGCCTTCGAACCGGAGAGTCCGAGCCCGATCCCGAGAGGCCGAGCGTAAACCCGAGCTCGATCCCGATTCCGATCCCGCCTGATTTCCGTCCGCGTGCATTCCATCTCGTGGACTCGGCCGCGGTCGGCCGTCTTCGAGCGGGCTCGGCCACGTTCGCCGACTCTCGGCCTTCTCTGCTCGGCCACGCTGTCGTGCGATTTCGACCACAGTTGTGCATCAGCACTCGCGCGGAGTGGATCGCGGATCGCGCCTCGTTCCAAACTCGACGATGGAATGATGGTGTCCTTTTTGCCGTCGTCACGAGACGCTAAGAAGGGCGCTTGTACGTGTATTGACGTTTCACCTGCCTCCGCGTCGACGTCATCGTGAACGCGCTCGTTATCGGCCGTATCACTATCGTCGAGGAATTTCGCACGTGGTTATTGCGGGGGCAGGATTCAGCCGGCGCGTTAACGTGCTGTGCGTGTAACAGTGTATGTGCTCGTTCGATCTTTGTCACTCTCGCGGTATCACCGCACGTCTGTCTCTCCCCCTCTCTCTCTCTCTTTCTCTCTTTGCCCTGTGTGCCTTGTACGATCCACGACCGGTCGTCATCCTGGATAACGCTGGAACCGGGCCGGCGCGTAGCAACCGCAAGAAAAGCTAGTCGACGCGGAATCAACAGGTGGGAATCTGCGAACTTACAGGTATCTATTTGTTTCGATTTTTCTGTTTCACCGGGCTCCGCCAGCTGTCAGATCGGAGCCAGGTGGCGTAGAACACGACTGTGAGATCTCGTCGGATTCCACGGGCTCGCGAACCGGAGTCGCGCTCGATTATGACTCCGACTTGCAACGAGGTGTTCCTTGCGTACCTTGTAAGTCGAGCAGGCCGTTGCGCGTTATGCTTAGTCGCGCACCTGCCTCTTAACCCTCGTTCTCCATGCGTGGATACGGACCCCGTTGCCGTCTTCTTTTTCCTTTCGAGACTGTGCACCGAACAGTTGCTCCACGTGCGAACGAAAAATTATGCGGTGGTTACATAAGGCTGTATGGTAATCGTCGCCTCGATCGCTCCTTTCCGGTGAAATGAAACGCACCGTCAATGAACTTCCATACATCCAGGCTATTCGACCTGCGACGCTTTTGAAATCTAATGAATCGCGAAAAATGGAGGACGCTGTTTACGTTGCGCTCATAGTGTACAAAAGTCTCGGCCGGAAGGAGGAAACGAGTGTCTGCAAATTTTAACGGGTCACGTATGTGTATATCGTTCTTTTGCACGGGCGAACTCGCGATAACGATCCTCACCGGATCTCTGGTATTCGTGCGTTGCTTGTAAGCGCGATTTAACAGCCTCAACCACGGCGGAAGAGACGGGCTCGCAACGGGATATCGCGGCACGAGGTGTGCTCATCCCCGATTGTATGTACTCGCCATTAACAGCACGCTAAACATTCTCAGGAATTTTTCTCACACACGGAGAACCCCGACCATTTTCCGTGGGCCACATTGTTTTCTTGCGGTGTTCACCGTCGGCGAGGGGCGTTGCGGTCTCTCATACTACCTCTCGTTTCGTTTGTACCTTCAAGTGTGTATAGTTTTCACGTTCGTGGCGCAGTGTTAAATCCATTAAGTATGGTTGTATCGTTTCGAGTCCTCTTGTGAACGTAGTGGTCGGAGTGCTTAGGATATCTCGTGTTTGGTGAGTGAGTCAAACGCGAAGGATGAAAGGTGGAATTTGCGTTCAATGCGCGCAGAAACGTTTTTACTTAAATGCAAGAATTTTATACCTTCCGCGATAATTGACCATTTAATTTCTCGGTCTCTCTTCCGTCGAACGATCGATCGTTAAAAGCTTTTAGATCAACTCAGACATATCGAATCGATCTGTTTCCCCCCGAAAAATGATAAAGTAGCGCATCGTTCTGCGAGTGCGTCGACCTTGACATCCGCACAATATATAGCCCCGAGTACCTTGACCTTTTCGTCGATAAATCCGTGGGTTGCTTCTTCTTCGCGTCGCCGAAGGTCGACGCCGCTTCCTTCTCCGATCTTTCGACACGATCGTTTTTCGAACGCATGCCTGGAGCAACACGAATCGACGGAATAATACCGTCGTGCTCCGTTCCGACTCTGCTGTTGTTTTTCGTTCGACCCGACCGTACCGATTTGAGAGCGGAATAATTAAATCGATTTAGTGCGTCATTGTGACTTAATGGCAGCCTAGTAATAGAATTAGATCGCACAATTGAAGGGTGAATATCGATGGCACAGCTAGGACTATCGTCGAGCCTACAGTCGAAACAGGAATTGGGTATAGTGAAAAATTGGCCAGGGGAAGCGGCGACAGGTATCTCGAGGATCACAAAACTTCCTTGCCATTGTGCTCGTTTCCCCGGTAGTTTCCTTGCAATTGCAGGCTCGCCTCATGAATGAACCACGACCGCCTTTAAAGAAATAGAAAATGGCGTATGAGAAACCTTACGTGCCACCGGTCATCGATGCAGGTTGCTACCTGCGCCTGTTAATTACGGTGCCCGGTAAAAGTTCGTGGTATTAAACGGAGAAATACTTGGTTCGTATGTAACGCCGGTTAAAATGCCATTAACTAATAATATATCGATCCAGGCAATTCGAGCTGGGTCGCGACCTCTCTGAACGAATTAAAGTGAAAGCTCGTCTCTCTAATCGGCCACGTGTCTCTAGCACTTTGAGCTGCTTGTTTCTTGTTTCGAGCACCTACATACGTATCTCGAGGGGACGGCAGCTATATGGTCGTAGAACAGTGCTACGGATGCATTGTTTTTTTGTCTCGTTGTCTGGCAAAAACGAAAGGTCGTTATCGCCATCGCGAGAGCCCCGAAAAGCAACGAAATTGGAATAACGAAACCGATCTGGCTAGCAGCAATTGCCCCAAGATTTCACCTGAATTTTAAACGACCGCGAAAAGTCTAGCAATCGATCGTCGGTGTTTCGCGTCGAACTACGTCAACTTGCAATCGATTGGCAATTCGAGCACGCGTTTTCATACGAATCCCATAGATTTTCCAGCCAGTTCCCCGTCTGGCATTTGCTCGACGTTACGCAGCGTCGCACGTAATTGTTTACAGCGTGTACCATTCATCGCGCTACGCGAATTCTAATTCAATGGAGCGTGATGTATGTATACGTATGTGTATCGCAAGATACGATGCCGTTCGAAGGTCTCGATGTGGTAGTAAACGGGGAAGGAAGAAACGAGCAACGTAAACAATACACGCACTCATTTACGGAACTCACGAGACGACCTTTCTCGGGCAAACATTTCGATCGAACTGCCGAGCGCCTTGTTTTCATTTACGAGATGCGTATCGAGTTTCAGAGATTCCGTAATGAAGTTGTCGTCCCGTTTTCTTGGAAATACTACACCCCATCCAGAGCCATCAATCAAATTGTATTCCTCATTGTCTTTGTATTTCATTGGCAGAATTCGTTTCGGGGAAATCGTTTTCGAAGTTAGAAGCGAATATTCTTCTGTATCGGCGATCGCAAAACACAAATATGTATAAGAGTGATGGACGTGAATTGTAATTGTTACATGCATGTATGCAATATATATATATATATTTATTTATATATATATAATACATCGAAGATAAGTTGCGCAAGTTCACGCCTTTCACTTTCTACTTTAGATAAATCCCGACCGAACGATTTTTACCCCGCGAATGACAGAAAATTAATTGCTCGGATATAATTTACGCGAGGCCGGATTCGATGCAATTGTAACGCGTGTTTCTTTTTTATTTTCACGCTATCGAAATTGCGCAAGTTGGGTTGCAATAGGTATTTCGCTTTCGAAAAATCTCGTTGCCGCTGTTTTCAACGGAGCACAAGCCACTCCGATACAATTATTTATAGATGTAAAACACTCCTCCGTTCCGAGTGTAAACTAGACTTCAAGATCATTACCGCTGATTGATATACTTGTTAATGCCACGCTCTTACGCCGATATTGGAAAATCTATTTTATCGAGTTGCCAACGCGATAATTCAAACGACGAAACGGGACGACGACGACGCGGCGACTGGAAATACTTGTTGAATTTCCACACTTGTTGCATGGAATCCCGTCTCGACTCGTTCGTAATATATTACACTTCGCTTTACTTAGTTATTATCGTCATAATATTATGCAGACAAGGTAGATGCAATTTTTCAAGCCCCGTGAGAATCTCGATGAGCCATCGATCTGAATATCGGTCAAGGTACCGGGGAAACAGCGAGCTGATCGGCGAAAGAGTCCGATAAAATCGGATACAAAGGGACTCGAGTCTCGGTGGAAGAAAGGTGTTTGCAACGAGCATAGGTGAAACGGCATTACCTCGAAAAGAGCACGTATTGCTCAAGAGCATTGCGCGGGAGATCTATCTTTGTTTCTCTCTCTGCTTCTCTCTTCCCTCCTCTTTCTTTCACGCGAATCGTACGAACCCGCGGCAGTTGTGCCGCGGTAAATATGGGTTTCTGGCTCCGTTGCTCGATCCTCTTCTCAGCGATCGCCGTTCGAACGGGGATCCAGTTTGACTGGAGCACGTTCTAGTTTTCTCACGAAGTTAGACGCATTCTGGGTCACTCGTACAAATTTCGAGCGATATTTGGAGTTTCAGCTGGCTGTGCTGTGCGTTCTCTCCGGGAGTCATTACGGTATCGGGGAACAAGAGAAACCCCCGAGGAGCGTATCTGTCTCGAATTCGTATTATGCGCTATCAAACACGGGAGGAGAATTATGCACGCATGACGAATGGTTGGGTCATTAGTGCGCCGTAGTGACTGGCTAATCTAGAAACCACTACACGAGGTCACGGATTTGTCTGCTTCGAGCAAAATACTTAATGCCTGAGAATAATCTCGCACCACTATCTATATATCTATAGTACACGTTATGCACGTTAGCCAGATCTTCTGTTGCAGCCCAGCGTGCTTCACTTGTGCCGCAAATTACCTACCCATGCAGGCGATAATAATCGAAGTTTATTTGCCGTAGGAATTGGGCGTTATGTTGTATGTAGTTTCCCGTTCATTGTATCGCTCCGAGCGAGCACTTAGTTAGGGAATCCTGTTTCTAGGCGGTTCAGCGTGTATATTATGAACGAAAGGGGGTGCCGTGTATCTAATGTACCGATATTTACAACGACCGTCCAACCGTACGCCTATTTAGCACGCCGTGGCCTCGAAGATATACGAAACACATATGAAATCATTTGTACATACAATTGATCCGTATAGAATGAAATTGATTCGCGGGTAAAGTTGTACGAGGAAAAGTATCGTTGCCGTGGCACGACTCAGAGATACCTCGCGTACGCGAAACTGCTGAATGATGATATCTGGAGCGGTGATCTGCGATTTACTCGGCCGACGACGGTCTAGCTTGTGTATCTCGAAGCATCTCGGGCATTTCTCTCGTGGCCGTTTCTCTATCCGGTCGGTCTCCTACTGTTTCGCACGTCCGTGGCTGGTAGTTATATAGCAGAACAGCGGATGCTCGTCGGACGACGAAACCGGATGTCCTTCGCTTTGAGAAAAAGAGCGATTAAACGGGGAGCAACGTGGGGTAACGAGAGGAAGGGGTAAACGCGGTACCGAGTATGTGCCAGGGGGAGGAAGGAAAAGATCTGCCTATCGAATAAGGTTTGCATTAATATCCCTGTTGGCGAGTAATGCCCATTCAACCAGCAACTGTACGGGGCAAGCATAATCGACGATTGAATCGTAATCTGGAGGAAACGATACGAGGGTTGGATGATAAATGGGCCAAAGTTCCTTTCGGTGTAGCGGGAGGCTTGTTTCGCATTTCGGGCAATGCCGAGAATAAGGTAATACAGTTTCAGTGGCGGGATGCTATTTTATACGAAGCGTTCCTCGGGGAATGCGCTGCATTGTCAACGATAATTTCGAAGGGAAAAGAATTCCTGTCGCGTTGAACTTTTTTTTTTCACGTTTCTATGAAACAACCATGATCGATCGAATTCACTCGTGTTATCAAAGGGAACCTTGAGACGTCCACGAGGTATGCGCGTTCACTTGCAATCGTTCAACTATATATAGTCACGTCATCTTTGCTTTTCTCCTATCATGCTCGACAAAGGGGATGACCGATTTAACGCGCCTGCATTCGAAGCATCGGTGGAACGCGATCGACGATCTAGCCCGTTGCTTCCAAGCGGCGGCGATCTATAATCGATAACAGATAACGCCTGGAGCAGCAGAGAGATATGTAGTCTTTGCGCGCGAGATCTTTTGTACGAATCCTACAAAGGACTCTTAAGAACCAGAATAGCATCGACGATACTCCGAACGAAATTTTCTACCGCTCCGTAGCCGGACGAAAGCCAATCCATTTCTCCATCGGCCTTTCGATAATATTCGCTGAAAAAGTTTCGCCACAAAGCGCAGAAGTCAAGCATGCAGGGTGGAACACAGTTTCGTGCAAATGCAGGGAAGATAAGTTATCTCCGAGAAACACGGACAAAGGAGACCGTCCGTGCCAACAATGGCAGAGACATTTCTCTCAGCTGTGTTCAATATTGTCCTTTTCATAGTCAATACGTTATCTGCTCATTTCCATATGATAGGTCAATGATAAGGTTTGAAAACGTTCACCGGTATGCTCGCGCGACACGGTTAGTCCGGTTCCTTTCTTTTCACGTTCGTTTCGCGCTCGAGCAAACCCAAGTATCGACTGCGTCGACCGGAGCAAAATCAAACTTTATCGGAGCCGGTGATCTCGAAAAATTCTGAGAGTCCTTGGCTGAAATAAGGCCGAGTATCGCCACTCACGGAATCCCAATGGCGATCTACGCAATCGAATTTTTCGCCGATCGATAATTCACCCGGATAGCTTCGAACTATGACGGGTAATCGGCTAACGAGTGGAGGATTCTAAATGGAATAGAAGAGCGTCGAATAATAATCGCCAGGCCATCTTTATTTACAGCCCGGGATTCCTAGGATCGTGTAACGTGAATCACGAACGACATATATACCTGCACGTTACTTAAGCAAGATAATGTTGTACCGTTAGCGTCTTACAACTTTGTTTTCTACTATCGTCGAATTTTTCCCCGGCGTTCCGTGGACTCGATTATCGGGATGCTTGACGAGTGACTGCATCGTGGCGCTTTTTATTCATCGGCACCGTTGCACTCTATCGTTCATTGCGTAAGAAAATTCTTCGCTTCTACCCCGAGATAACAACGCCTGTTCTCGTCGACGATCGAGAATCGACACTTACTCGCAACCATCCATTACCATTTGCAAACTACGTGTACGAGCAATTTGAAAAGCAGAAAGGAGGCTCTCCCGTCGATATCCATCATTTTATCGGATCGCTTCGCGAAACAGAGATTCCGGCTGGAAATAGTGTGGATTGGGATAAGGTTTCCGCTATTCCTGATACGCCCGGCGAAATTACGCTCATAGCCGTTGCAGCTTTTATCAGGTAGCACGGTTTGCGATCTCCTTTTTCCCTTATTTTTTTTCCGGTTTCCCGATACCTCGGCTCGGATCGCGGTTTCGATAGCGGATCGACGATGCGTGGACGCCGCTACATCGATTCCGATACCCGACGCGAATATAATGCCATTATTACTTTAATTAGTGATCGCTCGACTATGTGACTGCAGGATGCGCCCAAGCGTGTTCTTGTTCGACGCGTTCGAAACACGGAACAATGATAACGGTTAACCAGCTCGTAGCCTGCTTCGTTTCGCTCGAATCCCTTCTGGATACAGAGTTTCCGCGAGATCAATAGCGGTTACCGCGCCAGAGATGGGCATAAATTTACAGAAAAGTGTCCATTTATCTCGCAGTCAGTTATCGTAGGTAGAAATTTGTTCGATATATGGTACGGAACTTTCATATCTGCAGAAGCATGCATTTCACGCGGAATGTTCGAGCCTACCCGTGTTTTATCGGAACAAGAACGCCGCGCCGGCATGGCATCCGCGTGAAAGCTTGTACAAATTCATTACGGGGGACTCCTGTGAAATCCGTTCAGCGATTTCTTCGCGAAAATATTTGCCACGCTTCATCTAACCCGCGCGATCGTTTAAGATCCATCGTAGCCGGTGGAACGAAGGCGCGCGTTCATTTTGCACTCGGATTCTTTTCACACGACAACCGTGAAGAAATTCTCGATACGGTGAAGAGCCGTTATCGTAACACCGCCTCCCCTTTCCATCTCGACGATTATTAAACTCCGGATTTCAATGCCCGCGCGGTCATATTTGTACGCGTAATGACTGCAATAAGATATCGGAATTAAGAAAAGCGCCAAGCTAATGTTTCCTGCCCGTATTCCATACGGTTGCGCAAGTTTGCCTCGCTTGCTTGCGACAGACAATTCCCTGAATGTCAGGATAAACGGCGCACGATCGAAATAGCGTGCCGTGTAATAATCTGAGAACACGCCGCGGCAAGAAATCCACGACAAATTTAGCCGCTTTGTTGTACGATTTTATTGCGACGTATCGCGATAGGCAGGGCTTTCTTCCGTCGATCGTTCCGTCTTGGAAAATCGCGCCTTCGCGGATCATTACGCGCGAGAGTTACAAAACGGGCCTGATTAATCCGGCGTCAATAGCGCCTTGATCGTTCGCAGTTCGGTCAACGTTTGACACCAAATGGCACTTCATTTCTGTAACTCTCGTTGGTGTAACAGGTAACATCGACCGTACTCATAAGTTCAAGTTTTTCCCCGAACGAGGTTCCCGTACCTATATAGAATTTGAACAGCGATTCTAATCTAGATCTGACCGCCTCTAACTGCGTGTCCTCGGGACACAAAAAAATGTTCCCGTTTCTCATTCCATGAAGATTCCCCATCTGCCCATTTTGTCGTCGGTGGCAATTAACCGAGATGTGGCTCAGTTCTCTGTCCGGGATCCACGATAATGGTTTAAAGTGTGCCGCAGGGTGGCCGTAATTTTCGGTCGAATGTTGTTTGCGTTACATCTCGCCGCGCATTGTCATCGTAATGAAAGAAAATGCGTACGTCGAGGCAGGTTGGTCGAATTCTGTGCCGTGGGGAGGGGGATGGTGGGACAGCCCTTTGAGAAATGTTTCCGTGGTCCACGGGGAGCTCTAGGTATGCATACCTAGGCGGAGCAGGTATTCGGCCAGATTGTTGACTTAGGATTCGAAGCAGTGTAAATAAGAGCGGCAATGGAATCGAGAGCCGGTTCTCTTCTACTATCCTTCTTCTTCGCGTGCATCCAGTGCAGCGATTTCGATGCGAGCAAACATGCATACTTGTTATCGCCGGTCTGCACGGTTTGGCTTTCCTTCGACCGGGATTTACCGTCGCCATGATTCGCGACGTTTACGACGGGACGGTTGTCGATATTTGTCGCGCATTGAACGGGGCTGTATGGTGGAAACATCGAGCGTCGAAGCGGAGGGGCGTTAATATCGCGAGAGGAATTTTGAGCGGAATCGCAACAGCAGCGGCTCGGCCATTCAGACCGGTGCAAAAGGAAAAGGTGGGGAAGTGCGACCGGAAAGGAAGAGAATTTGCCGGCCGCTACGAATTTGGCAATCGAACGTGTCGCGATTGCCAAAGCGTTCCACAACGAGTTGCGCGAAGATTTCATTCGCAACGAAGACCATTTCCGTTGCTATTTAAAGGATACTACCCTTCAAGTGTTTGCGTTACTTCGCAGATAATTAATTGGATTATCGATGGCGTACAAATTTTTATAGTTCAACTTGTTGGTACGTGCAATGAAACTTAAGTCGATACTGCTGAACAGGATCATTATTTATCTCGCATTTGCGCTGCCCCGTTCTTGTGCGGAGTAATCATTCGCGGCTAATTTCAGACAGATTTGCATCGCTACAGGCGTTCTGTCTCTCGATCATATTCTTCTTACCCCATTACTTATTCACAAGACCCGGCGAATACCAAGGACTCGCGAATTTATGGGGACGTTTTACTGCCCAAGTCGGATAAAAGGGACAGCAAGTGGATTTAATTAACGAACGCATTAGCCGCGTGTATTCTTAGCCGCACGAACTGTTTAATTACGTTAATTATGACCAAGTAGCCCAACCGATTCTTCTTATCTTCCCGCGGCCTCGAAATAGCAACAGCCGTGCAATTTCGCCTCGAAACTTGCACTCTGTCTAGCGAGGCACACATGCCGAAGTAAATTGCACAGCCGCTGTGGAAGCGATGAGCGAGTCGAACAGCTGATACGTCGGCCTCTGGACAGATTCGTTCGGTCTCATTATTTTCCTCGGTGTTACTTAACGGTACGCCTAGAGAATCTGCGAAGCGTGCTCGTCCGAAGCTGACACAATCGGGTCGCGTCGAGCAACGATTCTATCCCGTATCCGTCGTTTTGTGTTCGTAAGAATGCACCCGTTTTATCTCCAGTCGACTCCGTATTTGCTCGAAACTGTATCCTAAACTCCGGTTGTCGGGTCACGTTACGCGGCAACGCTTTATCCTGGAACGTGTTCCGAGCATTACGCAGGACGCGCAGCGGCGCAAATATAGAGAAACGCGATTGTACTTCGCGATACCGTAGACGGGAAAGCCGTTGTCGTTTCACGGATGGAAAGGACGGTCATTCTTGGGACCGTTCAGAAGAGCGATAGGAATTTTTCATTTTTGGGATATCGTTACACTTTCGCGCAGGGTATAATTGGAATAAGCGCGTCGGTCGACGCGAAAGTTGATCGTCCCGTTTCAGGCTCGGCTTTTCCCTCGGCCGTGTGGAAATAATTCGATAGACGTTGGCAAACGAATACCAAGAACTTGTAAGCCGATTGAAATTACACGTGCCCGATAGATGATCAGGTTGATCGTCCTTTTCCGTTCTTAATTGCTAGATGTTGGTATTCTCCTTATCTCCTATAACCGGCGTAACGTTCCCCCTTGCACACCGGTGCCACGGGTCGTAACCAATCGAGTCTACGAATAAATAAGGGAAAATTGTCTACAAGCCAGACGCAAAGCTCCGGGTATTTCATAACCCTCTCCTTTCCATTGTCTCGGTGATTCGGATCGGGAAAAAAAGTTGACGAGTGATGGATGTCCATCGTGGCTTAATTAGCATCAATCGTACCACGGGGCCCCTATTACCGGGCAGTTATGTAAATGATCGCGAACCAACGGATTAATGTCTCATTGTGCATCGATAAATTTCGCCGTTGCTTTGAAGTTTCCCAGTCCATATAGTAATTGATGTAATATACGCTCCCTGCGCGAGGCAGGGGCACCCGATCTGTCTCGCGAGTAGCTGCTCCGTTCACGATCCGCGGATCGGTGACTGGCAAAATCCAGCCGGTGTGTCGTTAACGCGGTTAGAACCATTTAGCACTGTCATGCCACCGGTTTGAGAAGTACCTTAATACCTACGCCACGATGCCTGTATCGTAACTTTCTCCCGATACGACTTAACCCTCGATCGGCAACGGACTCCCGAGCACGCGTTACCACACGCGTGTGTCGTGGTTCGTGGCGTACTTCGATTATACTCGGTCTGACATTTGGAATGCTAATGTCGATTAGCAGAATCGATAAGTATCGTCGACCGTGTGCGGGAGTACAGAGCTGCCAGGATACCCACGCACTTGATTGTGCCCCGTGTCGTTGTCGGTGCATACCCTTTGTATGTGTACCGAGGCTTAACCTTTCCTTTTCTATGTGCTCTGCAATTTGCGGCGCGTCGGTTCCAGCCGCGTTTGTTTAGCGTAGCGAGCAACGTTGTGCAAAGGCGTGCGATTCAACGACGAGGAAAAGATCTTGGGTTGACGCGAGGACTTTGAACTTTCATTCACGAGCGCCGAAGTGACCGGGGCGGAAGAAGCTAGGGCACTTTAAGGAGGGTTGATTTCGAGTTGGAACTGTTGAAAGGACTGCCGGGTTGGGAAATTTCATTGTCCGGATGCGCTCAACGCACCTCTCCTCGAGGAGGGTGTAAATCTTCGCGATGGGTTACTGGAGAGTTGCTTGAAATTTCGAAACCTTAAAAGACTGCGTTTTAGATCAGTCGACGATACAGCAACGACTCGTATACACTCTTTCGCACGATGGCGGATCTAAATATAGCGCAGTTACGTCCAGTATAAAATACTAAAGCGAGCTACTAAACGGATAGCTTTTTCGCGAAACGATTTTTCTCAGCGATGTTATCGGCGTGAAACGCAGCCGTTATCCAGTAACCTTACGCAACGAATGCACTCCCTCATGGGATCGGTATTCCGCAGGATTTCGAGCCTGTCGCTATCGCAGCGCCTTTTCTCTGCGAAAACTATGCTCCGTGGGAATTAATATCGGGTCTTTTTAACGTAATAGTCGCGTAACGAGGTCGTTAAGCGGCGAGAACAAATCGATTCCGTTCGTGATTACCCTCCTAAAATACGTACCGCAGGGAATATTACGATCGCAAGACGCCGGTTAAATTGCCCGCCGAGCATTAATTTCGCCAGACATTTCGGCTGTAAATTCTCCATCGCGACCAATTCGCTCCACCTTGTTTCGGTAAGGCGGCCCATAAACAAGAAACAACGAAACATGTAATCTTTCCAAAGATATTACACCCAATGTGTTATTCAGCTTCGTTTCACCTAGAGAACGGCTATGCCCGGCTGTTTATTATGTCTTCGTTGAAAATGGCGTTACTAATGGATCAAGCGTATTAATTCGCGAGGCGATGAAAAGCTTACAAGTCGAGTCGGGCCGAGCTGAAAAAGGAATCCGCGTTTATTATTCTCGCGATCAGTCGCCACGGACACGTGCACGGGGAAAGATCTCGCGAGAGGGTATTAATATTGTATAACACCCACGCGCCGCGTGTCTTAATAGGATTTACATTTCCCACCTTCGGTGTCATAACAGCGGAGGGCCTTGACGCCGGTGCGGCGCGGAGAGCGTCGAAATTAATTCGTAACCGGAAAACGTAGGCACGCCTGATACCTGTGCCCGGGGCGGCACGTACACGTTGGTACACCGGCGCGGCCCAACGTTCACGGGGGTGTACGATTCTAATCCGTTCTTTAGTCTGGCCCGTAGCTAATATATCGAGCAACGATCCGATATAATGGTGCATTGTTCCATGGTAGCCCTGCGTTTATTTGGAACCTTCGGGCGTCTCGTTAGCGGGCTAATTGAAACGATACCTTTTTCTTTTTTCCTCGTCTATGTTGTCGGACCGACTGACTGATCGCATTATTACGAGACGAAACGGTTTATTAAGGGTCGCCGCGTACCGATGTGAAATGATAAGTGGAAAAATTACTAGCCGGAGCCGAGTGAAAACTGGTTATCAAGGACTCCAGTATGTCATTTAATTAATGCACCCCAGGGCGGCGGAGCTGTAATCGTATTTTAGCATTATGCGAAAAGTCGAACGCCTTCGTCGCTATTCCGAATGTAAAATTCAAATTCGTTACTCTTCGACCGTGTATAATGGAACAAAAAAAGAAGAGGAAGAGATATGCCATGAACGTCGCCATAAAATCGAAGAAACGCGGCAGACAGTTATTATGGGCTGTTCGCTTTCTGATGATACTCCTTCTGGTATACAAAGGAATATTGGACGCCTCGAGATTCGCCAGGGAGACTCCCTTGCTGTACTTCATCTCCTTTCACTGGTCACGGAATGGAGAAATATTTGCTGAGCGGAGTAGTCGTCCTGGTTGCCCAGAACCTGATACGGATCTCCTGTCATTCATAAAATACTATACAAATACTTTGAAAAGCCTACAGGCCACATGCTAACATCGACGATTTTGTATCTACGAGACTCGATACCCGCTTCACCAAATTTATAAAACTTGATTCAGGCGTCGCTGGATCCGTGCAGTCGAGGTCGCAGCGATCATAGAATTTACCTGTATAGGCCTGAGGTCACGAAGGCATTACCGGTCCTTATGAGACTTTTCGAAGTCAGTATATCTCGATAACCCCGGGGTACTCGAACATTCTATTGCTGAAAAGGACACTCGAGATCCTATTGATCCCAGCATGCCCTGCAGTTCCGAACCTATCGAACCTCCATAACGTTCAGGCTCTACAGGGAACCCTAAACGGCCGAGAACCCTTTAGGGTCTATTCATTAAGTTTCACATTCCGAGCCCAGTGGCTACACCTACAAGTCATTAAAGTTCATCGAGCCCGTTCATTATCTCTCTGTCAAAGCCCGCATCAACTTCTATCGACAGCAATACACTTAGAGAGATCTGCAACATTTCGAGAAATATTTCTCGCCCGCCAGATACCCGCAGGAACCTCCGCCTGTCGATAACTTCGAAAACAGAGAAACGCTATCGCCGGACTGAATAATTACCGCGAGTGCTCCACCTCCGGCACGCATTGGAACGCATTGGAACGCTTTGGTGCCCACGCAGCGGCGCGTTGCCATTCGAAAGGTAACGAGCACCGTGAATCATTCTCAGCCGCGAATTCCACAGGTATTTCCCTATTGGCGTGTCCCAGCGTGGCGTGAAATATCGATGCAATAATACACCGGCTCGGCCGTCCGATAAGACGCGTCCTAACGGTGCAAAATCTTTCCGGTTGTTCGGTGACGGGTCGCGGAACAGGCATAAGATGATCGGTGGCCGCAAAACGGTGATACACGACCGGCAGTGATCTCTCGCCAGGGATTTCTCACGTTACACCGCAACACCATACTTTCCGTACACGGCCGATGGTCTCGTTTCCTCGGCCGTTCGAGGACGCGCGGATGCATCCGCCGCGGCGTGCAACGATCTTTATGGCGATTTATCTGTATGTAAGTAGCAGCGGGAGAAAGGGGCAATAGGGTGTGCAGGAAGCATCGCGTTTACGAGCGGCAACCGCTCGCGTGTAATCTCGCGTTCGAGTAGGCAAGCCTAAGCGTTTTCATCCAGATAACCCGGCAACCTGCCCGATGGTGTTCCGTTCCATCAGCGTGTGCACCAGCGTGCTCGCGCGTCCCTACGTTTCTTGCGCTGCGTCGTACGTATATGTACGTGTATCCTTCATGTTCGTGGTCGTACGCGGACATTCGGACACGGTGCTCGCGCGTGCCTTCCTGCTACCGCTTCGGTCAGCGTTGCTCCCCGTGACGAGTGAACATGTGCAGGTGCATACGTATGGGTACGGTCGAAAAGTTCCTTGAACCTTGTTGTTGTTGTCGTAACCAATTCGTTGGCCAAACGTTTGGCCCGCGGTTCGAAAGTTTCACCCTCGTAGATTGTCCAGGTTTATTGAATGTTCTGGTGGCCATCAGAGGATGATCAACAGTTTCCGCTAGCGCGACGAATTAGAGCTCGCTCGATTGCGAGTGTATCATCGAGGTTCGAAGGTTTCCAGTAGTCATCGACGTAATTAAACGGTCTGTGTAATCTGGATCACAATAAGGTTGCGTTAAATTAAAAGTGTCACGAGCTCGCTGCTATAGACCAATCGGTACTGCGTTTTCCTCATCGCGCGTTTCCTTGTGCTTTTCCATCGAGAACAATATCCTGCCTAACCCACCGTTATTTTTCACGAAACCTTGGTTCGGCTATTCTTCTATTCACAAGATGCTCTATATTTCGCAAGATTTCCTGAAATAATGGAGCAACTGTTTATCGAAGTATTCCAGGGAAATCTCTAACCGTCGTTCCATTCTCGTATCTATCGCAACGTCAGTCATCTGTACAACTTATCGCCCTTCAAACGCGTCCTGTCACGTGCCAGCAAACTCGACGCAACTCACACTCTCTCGTCACGATGCGTTTGCTTGGACAGCGGCGTATCTAATCTCCAATTGTCTAATCGACCCGTTTCACGGTGCATCGCCCCGAAGAATGCACGCCGCCGTGCTACGTCAAGACGTATAGACCTGGCTGCTCCGTTCCCCGGTGGCTGACAGTGACCCCGTTGCCTAACGGTGACGGGTACAGGCACGTAACACCGGTATCGATGGCGAATAATGTGAACACGGTTCGTTCTCGCCACTAGTACGGTATCCGCGCACTTGCAACCCCTTTTGGCGACACGGGCCGGACGAACGAAGCCGTGCAGCACGCCGTACACTCTCGGATCTAGTTAGCGGAGTCTCTCGGGGGCTTAGCCGTTCTGGAACGTGTCGCGCGACAAGCTGCCGGGCCGTGAACAGGGCGCGACACCTAATCCGTAATGAAGGCACGCGAATAAATTACACCGCGGGATCACGTGTTGTTCGACAAATTTGTCTTCCCCCCCTGTTTTTACGACCGAGCGTGCACGGGGCGCAACGCGGGATAAATTGCACGCGTTTGAAACCTGTACCGTGGCGTAATGCCGGGTTGACGGTAAAATTATCCCCCGCCGTATTTTTCCCTCTCTTTCTTCCTCCTTCGTTCGCTAGATGGTTTGCAAAAACAAACGTTTCTTGCACGATCGACCGCGTGTATCGAGCTGGTCTCCGAGTGCCTGCTCTGTCTCTCTCCCTCTCTGACGTCATCCAGGCGAAGATATATTCGCGTCGATCGAGCCAGCCTTATAATCGTTTGCGTTTGATTAATATCCAGGCCCCTCCACGAGAGTCGCCTGCGCGAGTTCACGGACACCCACGTTGAATTCAGCTGGACGGCGAACATTGTACATACATACGTGTTTAGAGTGGCTTCTGTTTGAGGGGTGGGAGGGGACGCTTGGACGAGAACTTTGGCACGAACGTTTACGCAGATTCTGTGTTTATCTTTGCTTGTAAAACTTGTTACGGTCCTCCGTAAAGATAACCATCGTGCCGTTCACCGTGATCCATACCCTGTAATATCGTGCAGTGGAGTATTATTATACGGTAGCGAAACGGGAGCACCGATCGGGGGTCATTTCGATCTCATTTATGGGGCCCAATCGGACGGAGTGCGATGAAGAAAGCGAAAATGTGGAACAGCGTAATGGAAGTTCGGGTTGGCGGTTCGATTTTCTTGAAATTGGCCGGGTTCCTCGTGGCGGGACGCCGCGGGACCGGCGCAGGCCGGACGCGCTTTGAAAGTTGCGAATCTGGTTTTTCTTCTCTCGCAGCAGGACGTATTAGCAGCCGTCAGCAATTACGTGAGTCTTCGTAACGTTGACCGGTGCGAAAGCCTCGTCTTGTCGAGAGTAAATCGACGAGAAGTCAATGCCCTTTCGCGGCACGTTCGCGGGCTTGAGGCGAAAAGTGGCGATCACCGGCGACGATACCGGTACGCTTTAAGATAAAAGGTGTAAATGCGACATCGACACATCGGGCACCGCTCGATCCCTGAGTGGTCCTCACCGCGCTGGTTCAACCGGTGGGATTTAAATGAATGCAAATTGCCCGAACATCGCCACTTTTCGACCGTGCCCGACGAATCTGACTCATAATTGAAGGATTAAGCCGGCTTCTTCGCACCTCTCGTCCGGCTGGAAATTCTTCCGCGTGTTCTGTGTAAACAGTGCCGTGTTATGTAGTATGCTTCTCTTTTCTTTTTTTTCGTTAATAGTAGGCATACGCGTGGAGAGGTTCCCGTAATATTTTCTGACGTCTCAGAGGATTACGTCACGTGTACTTCCCTTTTCACTGGCGTGGAGTGATCCCGCGTGCAATGTACTCGTGCGACTGGAACGTCTCAATTTCCCGCATTGTACTTGATTCCGCCGATGCTCACAAACGACCCTCTTTCCTTAGCCGGTGGATAAGACTTCTATAATCCCCAGAGGGCGGTCGAGACGACACGAGGACAACTGTTCATGCAAATCGCACGCGGATACGAAGGAACACGAGCTCCACGGTTCACCGGTTGCTGGTATCAGCGTATCATCGTTATTTGTACACGGTCGCGTTGGTCCCGCACAATCGCGCTCGTACCGTTACTTAACATTGTACAGAACGATCCTGAAAGTCTCGAAGCGGCGGGCACATCGGGCCAAGAATCATCTACACGTCCTCCTCTTCAATGCATGTCAGCAGTGCACGCCTGGCTATCGGTCATATCCATCTACGTTGTAGGACACGGAGCTCTCGTGTCGATTCTCGCTCCGTTTTGCCCGCGCCACGTGCTCGATCCGCGGCGACGAGGATCCGATCGACGCTCGGGTCACGAGATGGATCAATCTCACGGTCACCCTGCTTTCTGGGCCACGGGTTTGCCTGGAACCTGGGACTGTGTGACACAGTACCGTGTATATGGCGACGAAGAATGTAGCCCCAGAGGAACGTGGTTCCGGTACGATGAACCGCTGGACCCCGCGGACTCTCTGGCGAGTCGCGCGGATAACTCGCTCGTGTAAGCTTTCAACGGCAACGTCACGTCGAGATGTTCCTGCTGGGATATGCCCGGGATCGATGCACTTTTATATCCACGGCGATGTGAATCGTATGACTTTATCGTTGGTCGTGTACGCACGCACCTATCGGAGTAGGCACCTACCTGCCCACTTCGATGTTCAATTTATTTTCGAATAGCTTAAGCTGGAAACCGAAGACCATTATGAATTTCGATGCTAGATTAGACGAGGTAACGGTGCTCCGCTGTGATTTCTTTTGTTTGTAACGTGAATACGGCGTCCAGGCTCGAAGGGGCGACATCGGTACCCGATGGCCGGTAGTTTACGGCAAGCATCATCGCGCATCGTCGCCGTTGATGTTCAATGGTCGTTGTGGTATCGGTGTCCGGATAACTAGTCGGCGGACATTCCAATTCATCCGGTTGTGGAGGGGACGACCGTGGCAGCTGATGGTTTCGATGGCCGCCGGAATGTAAAACGGATAAGCTTGTGATCCTCGTGGTGTTGGATCTGTTGCATCAGTGGTGGCTACGTTCTACGGCTAATGTCATTTCAAATGATACAAGTTGATATTTAACGCTTTCTCTTCAAAATCGTGGACATTTGTTACACCCGTGGACATTTTGGGACGCCTTACAAATATTTTATAGCTTGATGAATAAAATTGAATGCTTTAAATATACTTCTCCCGGCGAGCCACGACTTCACCGAGATCAACAATCGAGCTGCCGAAATTTGAACTGTCTGCCCGGTGACATTTCACGTTCACCTCGATTACAATTGCCCCTCGATTTTCTCTCCGAGGACAGAAACCATTTGAAGCGACCCGGGTGGCTGCTTCCGATTATTGTTAGGCAATTACGCAAGTGGTGCGAATACGAGTGGAACAGCTTCCAAGGCCGGGCACGGAGAAACACGATCGTTAAACCTTCGAAGGTGGTATTTTGTGTGGCAGCCCGTTCAGCTGGCCTCTGATCCTGCGGTGCTTCGAACGAAAGTTAATACTAGAACTCGCCTATCGTCGTGAGAATGCTCGATGAATGAATGCATTGAATTTTTATTCTCACACGATCTCCAGTTCCTCTTCCTTTGAACAATTCTTCTCGCTCCCTTGTGTGCAACAATATTTTCTATAGGACGTAACATTTATATTCTCCCCTATTTTCTCACGATTTTTTAACATCGCCTGCAGTCACCGATGCATCGCAGTAATTGATAAATTAACTACACCGTCGTTTATTTGATTAATTTTCAATTAAGATTGGTACTTTTCATAACGATTTTTCTAGCTCAATCTCACTGAAGAGCTGTTCAGCTAACCGCACCGAACTAAAATTAACTTTAAAAGCTGGTCAACTGGAGTACTAAGTACAATGCTCATTTATTTCATTCAGTAAATAATTTTATAATATCGACCACGAGCATTCTGGAGATATGAATAAATAAATTAATGCTAACAACTAACCAAATTGAAAAGTTTAGTAAGTTGACAGTAATCGATATTTGCAAAATCGTGTACGCCCATTGTCTCACCTGGCTCACAGTTTCCATTGCTCATCGATGCATCGGGTTTTTCAATGCTGCGGCCATCCGTTTACCCGCAATTTCGTAAGGGAACCGCCGACAAAGTGCATTTTTCCACGTGGCCGCGATAAATTCGCCGAGCAACGAGAATCTCTAATCTGCCGACTGTGTTATCTCATCACTGGTGGCGTCGCGGCGCTTTTGCTCGTCCGCGGCGCGGTTAAGGCGATTCTTGACTTCTCCTTTTGGGCCTTCGTTAGGCATTTCGCAAAACACGCACGCATAATCTCGCTCTGGTCGTGCCTCAAGTTCCCCCGAAGGAGAGTCCGCGGACTCGACTTGGATTATCTCGAAGAATAGCCGGATGTACGGTGTGCATGCGTTACAATCGAAAAGGGAAAGTGGTGGCGAAATGGAAACGTCGGGAGCGAGATACATACACGGTGACTCACAGATTCGTTCGATTTTGTGTTTCGGAATAGTAATCGGCTTCAGGAGGTTGCGTTACCCTCGCTTTCTTTGATTCCTGAATGCTAGATCAAATACATTTCGAAACGCGCGAGATAGCCTTCGAGTATTCGAGGGGGCAGGGGGGGAGAGAGTTTTAAGAACGATGTACAGATATGTTTAAATAAATGGACAGGATTTAGAATAAACTAAACAGAGATTCGGAAATTCTCAATCGAATAAATTGCTTTCGCTGGTCCAGTGGATGAATTAATGTGGTACTTTCGTTCAACTATATCAGCGTATCACCTACTGCAAGTACTGGAACTCGTTATTAACTTTCGTGGAGTGCATTTTATATCCAGTGGTTTCTGCTGAACGCGTTTCGACTTCGTATCACTAAAGGTGCCCACGACTTCGCTTATTTATACTGCTCCAATTTCGTTACGCAAGGATTCTATTATATAAGGAACAGCGAAACGCCGAACCTAGCGTGGAAATCATGATTACGACGGTGCACAGCAGGAGCGCGAGTTTAATCGGGCTTACTAAATCTAACGAAGAGGAAGTTCCCATAGGAAACGGGGAATTGGCAGGAGTGGCCTTTTCTTTGCGGCCTCAGACCTGATCTTTTCGTTCGCTCAAGATCGTACACGCTAATAGCTCGAAATTAACAGTAATGGTCGAAGAGGAAACGATCGAACAGGTTTCAGTCATTAGAATATTTTATTCAGACGTGGTCGATCTTCGTGTACGTCTATCGAGTAACACGATATCGTTGTAAGGACGATAATTTATACAGGCACGGAGAAGTATCACGGGGATCCTGTCATTGCGGCTCGCGAACTCAGAAACACCTGCTTCCATCCCCGTAATTATTCCAGCTGCAACTTTTCCCCGCGACTCTTGTCACGCGCGTTTATTGTCGGGAATATTTACGCTCCACTCTCGGTTTTGTAGAAATTGATGCATCATCAATCTGGTTGCTAGCGACCAACTAACGGAGACAAACGAAGCTTTCTGCTCTCCTAGTAACGCGAATTACACTTCAGTGATTTTAAGTATGACCGTCAGTAGAGTAGGTTGCTCGGATGAAAATTTCATTCGGATGATTCAATAACTTTGCATGGGATAATTCGATGATTTTGCATCGTCGCGAGGCGTTGCTCCATTATCGAACCTTCATTTAAGACAATTTCGAAACGGAGTGCGTGGCCACGAGCGATCGGCTTCATTCATTGGAATACAGCGGGAAGCGTGTACACGTTCTGAGCGATTACAATAAATTACATCGTCCCGCGAAGACAATGGTTTCCAGCGAATAATGTAGACACGCGCACGCAGGGTAAGGATTCGTTGCGATCGAAGCTTAATGCGCCTACATGGTGGCCCTCCGCAAAGATTTCATTACGACGTTGCCTCATCCACGCGAAAATGCGAATCATTCTGCTCATTATAGTGGTTAAAATTAAAGACGTCATTACGATTTATAAATTAGTTGGCCCCGTAAAAGGCTAATACTGTTTTCTACGGTGCTTCGTTACACGAGTGTGCTTTATTTGTGTGCCCCTCTTTGGGAACCAAGGGAAAGATATAAAATTGGTAAATGAAGGGGAGAATTATGGTTGTTCGGGAGATTGAAGTGCTGAAAAGGATATGATGTGGTCGTTTTAATAAGCTAAGAGTACACATTATTTTAATACTCTCTGACGGAGTAAATTCTTGCCCACATGTACAGTGTTCTACAATTACACGATTTCTTATGAAAAGTAAGTTAAAACTGCACGTAGAAATAAGTTGCTTCTATTTTTCTTTGCATCTGTCAAATGTGAGCAATGCAATAATTTTTTATTGCCGTATTATTCCGCGGAGGAATTTCCTTTTGGGAAATAAATCATGATACCTGTATGCAAAAAATGTAATTCACAATTTCGATTCACTTTTACTCCAAAAATTACTACCACCTGCCTAATTTGTTTGCAGAAACACAAACAAAATTGTAAAGTATGCAAGACTTTACCCAGCCTGACACTTGCATAGAAACCCCCGTGCTGATACACATACAACACACCGCGAGCGTCTGTGAAACAGGTACGCGGGCACGTGTCTCTGCGTAGGTACACGGTGCAAATGGTACCCTGCATAGCAACCAGTTTTGCCGCTTCAAGTATTTCGTCAAGCGTTCAGCCTTAGAATCGCATGTGTTCAATCTTTGATTCGTAGTTCAGACAATGACCTCGTGTTCGATCTAAATTGGGGGCAACGCTGTCGAGTTCCGCCGCACATAAATCCGAATTGTGAAACGCTTTCGGAGTAATCGGTGCAGCGCAAGGGTTTCCTTTCATCTCCGACGATCGGTGCTCACTGCTAAGTAGAACGATTTGTATAATCGTTCTCAGAATAATTTACCTTCACGATACCGGACGGCTATAAACAGCCCACCAATAACTGTCCCGTCTTTGTTACTTCATATCGTCCGAATTTTCACCAGCTTTCTACCAATTATTCCCGCAATCTTTCCCCAATGGTGTATTAAATTTCTCGAGCATTTTCGCGCACAACACGATAACGCATCAACGACCTTCTCGTCGTGAATTTCTACCCAACTTTTACCGCGTCGTCGTGAAATCTCCATCGAGGGTCTGCCATTTTGTCGCAGAATTTTTTCCATTGCTGTTCTGCGACGCGCAATTTACTTTCACGAGACGTTATTATATAACAATCGTTGGCGACCCTTGAACCTTTCACCCGCGTCCCCTCGCGTCCCCCCGCAGAGTCGAAGGCCGCCGTTTTCAGGACGCTCGCGAGTGCAGGGGATTCGACCGCGGTGAATTCAGCTCGATGCGCGTGCGAAGCTTTGCGTGGGTGATCATCAAGAGCCTCTTCATATATGGCGAGAGAGGAGTCGAAGGGCACGATGCGCCATTTATTTACGACTGTGCACGCGCTTACGTCTCGGTATCGCTCGTCGATCATTAACGCCAGCTCTGCGAGGGCTGCGCTCGTTTCTACCCACGAGCGTTCGCCGTGCGAATTCGTTGCGATACAGAAAATTTTCCACCGAATTATTCACGGCTGTCAATTAAACACGAACGATCAATTGCTGTCGGTAAAAACATCGCGACCACAATTACTGGGGAAAGACGGAAGAAGGTGGTCCAAAGAAATGATGCGACGAGTGACACCGTCTTATTCTATCTGTTCCAAAACAAAAACCACAGCCTCGGGCTATTTAAGGCCGATCGTTTCATATCAGCCAACTCTAATGCACGTAAGCATCCCGGAATTCGAGACCTGTTCCTTGCATATTAAAGTGACTCGTAAGCTGTCTGCAACCGCGCACCCTCGCGGCTCGACACACGATTTTCTACGGCGATTATTGAGATTACCTTCCATTAGAGGTGCACTAACTAGCGGAAGGATACACTGTTGCTAAGCGTCCCGTGGGCCTACCGTGTTCCGATGCGGCCAGTAACCGGTGTTTGCGGTTCACTGTAACGAGGGAAACGCGTTCGCCGCGCGAGTTGAAAGGTGAGAGATCGTTAGGGGGCTGGCAATCGATCGGGACGGAGATGTAATTTCGAGTGTTACGTATTACGTCGACGTATAAACAAGCGGCGGATCTCGATTCCAGCGGAGAACAAGCTTCACCGATGGTGGGCCGTACTCGACCCGTCTCGTTGGACGTTTATCAATTATACGCTACGCTGATTCGAGCATTATAGTGCGCGTCAACTCTTTGAGCGTTGGAGCTTTTAAGAACGTCGATATACCGCTTGGAAGAATCGGAACGATCGCGTAGTTGTAGATAACAGATGGTACCGTCGATGGAAATGTTGCGTGTCTAATAAAAGATAAATCAGAACCATTGAATTGAAGCTTGTCGACTACTCCGACTGAAATTTTCGAATATCTTAGTTCACCTCTACCCTTCGACGAATCCGCTTGCATAACACGGCGCGGATCCTTCTGTCTGCCAGGAGGAAACAAACGCATAAGCTCGGGTCGGAATAAAAAAGGTGCAGCGATATGTATTAGGAGCATCGTGTCGCGTCGAAGCGTGAAAAGGGATTAACGGGGGAAGAATTCGCGCAGCAATCGTCGGCGAGCGTTCATTATGCTCCGGTCTTCGATACGGGATTATTTTTAGTGGACGCGTGGGTATAAATGAGCGCAGAAAAATGCACATACCTGCCAGCTCGTTCGCCTGCCCTCGGATCGGCGATGGCGAGAAAGAGCGAACGCGACGCGGATGGAGCAAAGGAGACGACGACGAAGGAGAGAAAGTCGTTGGCGAGGAGGACGAAAGGAGACACGATGCTCGCGATCAAGAGTGAAGGAGAGAAAGAAAGCTGGAGGAACAGCGCACCTATGTATACATATATATATTGGCTCGCGGGTATCGCCTGCAAGAGCTGGCCGACACGTTGGCGCCACCGACGTATTTTATACATGCCAGATGAGAGTTCTCGTCTGGGATCTGACACTGAACTCTCTTCACGACCCACGCGAGTGCAGTCCACTCACTTTCGAGTCGGGCACCGAACTGAACCCATCGCGGAAGAATCGTTCCGATGATCGGTGCCGATTACGCAAGCGTTCATATATAATACATACCCGGCGCGATAGCGATAGAACAGCGAACAAATGGTTCCGAGGTGGACGACCGTAGGTCCCGTGGCGACCCGCGATCGCTGCGACGGTGAAGCCTTATTTTCGTACCCCCTCGTCACCCTAAACTGCTACAAAATAGGCTAAAACATCGCTCTGGCTTGTGTAAACGGATTACGAGTTCGTCCGCAGGAATGGCTGTTGCGGTAAGTCCAGCTGTCCACGCGTTGGAATTACTCTAATCTAGATCATCCTGAATGCGCATCGACGATTGTACGTATGTATATTCTTTAAGCTACAATCGGGATGATAGATGTCTTTGTCGTTCTCGACGTTGACGTTGCTACATACGATTAGATATTCCAATCTCGACGAGTATCGCGGCTTACAACGCACTTAGGAATAGATGCGTGCTCGATATGTGCACCGTTGCATACTGTCCACCACCGATGACTCAAAACTGACCGAACGAATCACGGCCGTTCGAAATCCACGACTGTGAGTCACGTAGCCACGATGTTTTGTAAATTAAATCGGGGTCGAGAAAGGAGTCCGGTTAGCTGGCGGGACCGACGCAGCTTCCGGTCCACCGAGATGCCTCCGCGTTGAATCATTCGTTCGGTTCGATTTAAGACGACTCCGGTCGACGAGGCGCATCGACTGGTCGCGGCCTTGCTGCCGGTCGTACTGTCGTCGCGAAGAAACGCGTACGCTACGTGTTTCGCGGAATTCCATTGTTCTCACGGCTTTTCTCGATGTCACGAATGCGTTACCCTGCCCGGCTACCGACATTGAATGTCAACAGCATTATGTCACGTCCCAGACCACCGTTCACCGGTTCGCCTCCCGTGAATCGGGGGAACTTTGGTATTCTGCGCTGCGCTCGGAATTCTACGGACGTCACTGCTTTTCTTGTTTTTTTGTTTTGTATTACCTGTTCACTCTCATAGATTTTGCGAACTGTGTTCCAGGGATATACATTCTGTATTTGATAGCAATTAGGCTCCCCGGGTACTCCATTTTGGGGGTACTCGAAATTGCACCGTTCAAACCTGATACCGCGATTCATGCGAATTTCACGCGACGACGCGTGAGTTGTATGTTTGCCAAAGTGGTTGACAGTCAGAAGGTATAGATAATTATGCAGTGTACGTTTTGTACGATGCCTTGTGGCAGTAGCGTGTTGTGACAGATGTGTCACATCTCGCTGGTTCTCGAATGTTGCCTCGTTACTTATATTTTCCTGTTTAGCGATGAATCACAAGCTCGCGTGGCAATGATCTAGGGGCTGAGTAATAGGACAATGCGGTACAACGAACACAATCAAAAGTAAATTCGATGTTTCGCTACCGTATTGTCCGAGGATCGCCATTTGCGGATCTAGCTTCGACGGCTGGGCATCGAACCGATCGGGAGTTTTATAGTTTTATTGGTCGGCTCGTATTTGAGACCGAACAAGCACACAGGTGACAAGAAGTTGCGTTACAGCCTGCCGTTTAACAGGGAACACGGGACGTGTAATCAGGCTATTTGCCGCCGCCACTTTATCGTGCCAGTTTTTCAACGCTGCACAAACATAGAACGCTAATTGCAACTCATCCCCGCCCTTAAAACTCTGGTGCCAGCATTTAAATGACAAAAAAGAACCAAGCGCATCTTCGAATTCCACCCAAGCAAATCCCGCGTGCACGCATACAACTCGCTCGTAGATTACAGCGAAATCCTTTCATCGATACCCAAGACGTTATCGATATTCAACAGACGTTGCACAGTCGACGTTCACGCTTAACGTGTAATCACGCGACGACCACTCGGCCACGCCATTTTTTTCGCCGTTCGCCAGATGCCGAAGAACACCCATAACCACCTGTCTCCCCCACGTGGGAATCCACAATCGGACATTTCGCGGGCGCACGTTGTCATTACCGGCTGATTGCGCTCACCTTGAACGTGCGTGCACGCGCGGTAAGTATCTAGCCACGGTTGGCCAGAGAACACGCGGGTCCGTGCGCAAACGCGCCTACTCGCGTCATTAGACGGCGCGCGATACAGCCGTTACGTACGCTTAGCTCTTCGCAATCTCGATAACCATCGGGCTCTCACGGTTAGGGTCGTCGCTGTCACGGGAAGAGACGAGTCCAACCGTGCTCATCCGGTTGCGCTGGCTGCTAGACGGCTGGTCGAGAAGCGGTGGCGAAGGTCGTTTCTTGACATTCCTGGACGCGTCCTCCGAGTCCAACCTTGCCCCGCAGCGCCCGAGTTCGTTGATCCAAGTTCGAAGAAGTGTAACAGTTTTTCAGCACAGGCGCTGCGATAGCCGACGGCCGTCTGGCAAAAAGTCGGCCGATCTTCCTGGGAGCCGGGGAATTATTTCCCACCTTGATTTTTCCGTCAGCGTTTTAGTCCGCCGTCGCGAGGATTTCGTTTTGTCCCGTCTTAAATAGCGATGCGCGTTGCCGCCCTTCGTTTTATCCGTTTTAAACTGGATCGTGTTAGCGGTCTGATTGGATGAAGTAATTGACGTGCACGCATTCATCGTCGTTAAGGCGAATTTTTTTTTACCCGGTAATAACGATGCTCTTTGAATGGCAGCTTCGATGTAAGACAGCCAGAATAGTATAGAATGTGCGAGACAGTGGTTCGCTGCAATTACTTTTTTCTTCTGTTTCAGGTACGTCGAGAATTCTTTTCGTCTACGTAATGGCGGCTTGCACGGCGATCTGGGTAACGTAAGACACTTCAGTTCTTGCCCCGAAACGAAAAGGATATTGCCGATTGAAAGGATGCTTTCCTCGTCGAAGTCGATTATCTTTATTGGAACGCATTGCCCGGTCGTTTCTGGCTATTAATAGCTCCCTTGGAATTGGAATGCGATTTAGGACTTTCACTGTTATATCCTCGCGTGAAATCCGTAGACACGCGAGCGCCGCTGTGTCCACGCACGACCCCATCCACGTATCCACCTTCGTTTCCCCCTCCGTCACCTCGTCATTACCTGTTGCCCAATCTTCATTCAATTTTTCCTTTTTTTCCACCGTCCATCCAGCGACGCGAGAACCAGCCGGGCAAGGTGTTTTTATATTTCGTCGGTATATCGTGCAAACGTATGCAGATTCCACACACATGCACGTACGCACGCGGTTGCGTGCCGTTTTCAAGCTTATGTCACTACGACTGAAATCGTAATTATTGCCCAGGCTGGATTCTATTCGGCAGGCATTCAACGGGTAAATTAAAATATAGTCCGTTCAACGTTCGAACTTGCTCCGGCGAAGGGTTGTTTCATGGGAACGAAGAAATTGCAATTCCATGACGAAGCCTTTCTCAAAGGTTTTACAAGATCGATCGGTTCTTTTCGGTTTAATCCGTTGCGTTCGTGACCGAGGACAGGCACGGATCCATTACGAGCGGATACAATGGATTAATGCTCTATACACCTTGATGATAAAGTATGCGTAGGTAAATCAAATCACCCGGCTAGATAAATTGATTCGAATTAGTTAGCTTATGGTAATCCCCGGTGTCACACTGATACCGCTATCTCGGATTTCTATTCTCCGTTCTCCGATTCTTGTTCTCCCATTTCCTGTGGTCGGTTTAATTCACCCGTGCAAGAATAGATTTCTCTCGGATCTCGGTTGATTCTCTGCCGACCCTGTTCCAAAATATACTACAATTTTGGTGCCGTCTATAGCCACGTTGATTCTGCTGGCGTACGATGATCGTGAATCAAACGAAAACGTTTCTGCGCCAAGGTTTGCGTTATCTTGCGGCGATTGTACACGTACAAACAATTTTCACTTGCAAGGAAGATACGTTATCTTTGTCATATTTGTCGAGAAACAATTACTCTTCCCATGTGCAATTCTCTGCCACGTATACCAGCAAGATGTTATTGTCAGAGGCCGGTAGCAGCCGACTTCGAGGCCTCTTCTCTCCGTTTCGTGTCACCGGACGATTATTCCAGCAGTGTCCTCGCGCTATTAAGCGAGCGCTCCACCGTAGTATATATCGGTGTCTACAGGAGAAACCAGAAGGAAACTCGCCGGCACGGCGCATTTAAAAGAGAAACGAAGGCGGACTTCATCAGCGTTGGTATGCGATAATCTGTAACAGCCGACTGTCCATGTTCCACGGGTAGAAGAACTCGTTCCCTCTCGATTTCTAAGCAGCCACGCTCATCGTGTCACGTGCGTGAGAGAGGACACTCGTGTCGTTAAACCTCGCACCTATCGGAGCGGTGGATCGTTTACCGGGAACGTAGGATCGTTCCACGGTATCGTTTGTCTCCTTTTTCCCGAGGTTTTCACGGCCGCGCGTGTCACGATCGACGCGTCGAACAGTCGCGTGCAAACGCGCCGTTTCGACTGTCCATCCCCCGAGGAATATTTAATGACCCCCGTGGAGTCCTTGGAGAGGTGTATACTCGAAAGAGCGATCCCCTGGAATTCAATGCGTTCAATTGTACGCCGAGATTACCCAGTAGCGATAACGTACTTACGCCCGTGTTCCGCTCAACTTTATTGTATCCGGAATGTCATCGTTCGATCCGAGCCCGTGAGCCCTGCCCTTAAATCGAAACGAACGCTGCGAGACGCTTATCTGTACGGGGCCTTTAAACTTTGTCACCTATCGAGCGGGTCTTGTCAAAGTTGTTCCATTTAACTCGCTCGTATTCTTTATCTCGCGTATGCGAAAGTCGTGTACCGAAATAATCGATGAATCGCTTGCATCAACGTTATCGTCGGAGATAAGCTTTGCAGAGCTTTGGCAGAGTAGAATCGAATCGTGGCCGGGGACAGAACGATCGAACAACGAGACGCGAAAATAAGTGGACCGAGGTAATGATTCAGGTATGCATTATATATTGCGAGCTGGCCCTGAATTCCCGCCCGTAATCGTGTCGGTACCGAAGCCAATTGAACCGACACGCGTGTTACGAGACCGGTGAAAGTACTTGCGTCTCTGCGTGGCGCGAGTATGCGAGGCGCAATGTTCGCCATAAGGTGCGCGACGCCGGACTTTAATTACCCTCGCGTGCTGCGGGACGTGCAGCTATCCGAGAAGTTCAGGAGGGTCGAGAAATTTGGTACCCTGCAGCCGGCCCTACGACTTTGGGAACGGAAACCAGTCCCCTTAAAATCGTCCTCGAGGATCCCCGTACCTATATACATGCGCTTAAGATGTCGCACGGTAATCTTCGCCTCGGGGATCGTTCTACGAACCGTCCTCGCTTCTGTTTTATTACGCTCGATTTTGTTGGCTCATTGTCGCTTTATGGCGTGAACAGTTGTCCGTTGCGCTGCCGGTTTCGGTTTCGTAAGGCTTCCTCCTGTAACGCCCGTGGAAGAGAAATTTGAACGTCGGAAGAGTCTTGTCGGCCCTAAATTCGTTTGATGTTTTAAGTTTTGTCGCCTGCGTATCGGTGCTCGGATCTGAGACGGTTCGGGGAAGTTCAAACACGAAAGTAGCGTGTTCCCTCGAATTGCTACCCCAATTATTCCCGCAGCATTTGCCGGGGAATTCCTTATGGGGAATTCTACACGGCGCAGCTCCCTGTGGCCCGAGTCGAAAGATTTGAATGGCATTCTCCATCTCGCACATGAGTCTTCGTGCTAGGTGCAACGCGCAGCACGGGGTTATCTAGGCTGCGTTGCACAAGCGTCGTTGTGTCTGGTGACGTGTCTGCGGGGCGAGCGTTCTCAGCAGTGCATAGGAAACGAGATCGTCGAGTTCTCTCGGCTCGGTGCAACGACGGATCGAAGTCCGCGGATTGGTCAACGGGATCGGTAACCGGTATTTAGAACGGCTCCATTGTCTCGCTGTGGATTAATTGCGAGGCGTTTCGATGGGCTACCATCGCGATGAGATACCGGTGGCCACGATGACTGTACGATGGATCGCTAGAGATATCGTTACGAATGGGCCTTTTCGACCGTAACGATTTCATCACGAACGCGGATCACCGTTTCGCGCCACCACTTCGCTCAATTTATCAGCTTTCATTAGCCCACCGGGGAACGTAATGACGGTAGGAACCCGAGGCATTTGCTTTTTATTTGAATTGACTGGCGTGCGTTTTTTTCTTCCCGTGGACGTGGATCAAATTGATGATCCTAACGAGCGTAATCAAGCGATCAAACTGCTTGATTGGTCCGAGTCGGTCACGAAATTCGCGGTACCGGTCCTCGGTGCTTCATTCATTGTCTTTTTTATAATTTCTTTATTCGATTCATCGGGGGCACCGCGAACGACGATAATAAAAAGGGGGAACGTCGGGCAATCTGCGTGCACATTTGGTTAACGCTTTTTCCACGTGTTTTTCGTAAGCGTTAACAAGTTATTGAAACTAGTTATCCGCTACCTGTCCGTGATCGCGGGCGCTCGAGTCTATCATTGGAGAGCGAAGGCTCCATTAGACGAAAGATGTAATGACAGACCGCCCTGGATATTCGCGATTTTCCTCGACGCGTTGAAACAAAACGATCTTCGATTCGGATTGAAACCTGCGACTACCGTTCGTGTTCTTGCGACGAATCAATCGAACCTTATTATCCAGCCGAGGTGAACGTCGCTTTGTAGCGGTTGTTCATTAGTATCGTGGCTTCTTTCTTAGCGATTTGCAATTACTGGTTTTTGTTCGATTATTAACGAACGTTCCCACGGGGGCACGGCAAAACGAGACGATGAATTTCCATTCAATGGCAACGCACGTCGCCTCTTTTGCCTCGATTACGTCAGCCATTGGCATTGAATTCGATCGATCGAGGAGGTCGTTTGTTCTCCACGCGCGATGATAAAGCGTGGACGAAGCGTGAAGCTAGATAAGGAAGTGGGAAGTATGTACTGTGAAGGAAACGAGCATACACAGGAAGATAGAGTTCTCATCGTGCTTCTATTATATTGGATAGCTCTATTCTGCTGTAATACTAAAGAGGATTTACCTGTGTGCAAACGGGAAATCCCTTTTTGTATCATACAGTCGTAAGATGCTTAATTTAAGAGGACACCTGTTTTATATCTAAAGTGGTTTCTCTACGTATGTAGTTAGGAAAGGGAAGTAGTAAATCCTTCAAAGAAATTTACTCTATTAACGGAATTAACCACCATCTCGCAAGTAGACTGGAAATAATGTCGATAGCGTGAGACGAAGGAATTTGCTAGTACAAGTTGTTTTTACACAATATAAAATACTGCGAAAAAACCCATAGGAATTTAGGGGTGATTATAGTGGACACGCCCAATCGAATTACACCCCTATCATTAAAAAAAAAGATAAATAAATTCCAATTTCGTGTCGAATATTTTCCCTCGCTCGATTAAAATTAACAAACACTTAATCATCTCGCACGATACAAGTCTCCATGCTCGACTGCAAGAATTCTCGCGCAAGCATTTGGTCAATCGGAGCTGGCTTCTGTTGCAATGAAAGATGGCGAGGTCGCCGCGCCGGGGAACGAGGGAACAAGAAAAGAGGGATTAAGAGGAGTACACGGTGTCGAGCTCGAGGTGCCATACGTGAGGTTACTGCCAACAAGCGCAGACTCCTTCGCCTTGCATTCCCTTGCCCTCTCAAAAAGCACGACTGATCCTTAGCACTGCTCTCTAGCTACATCGTCATCGTCGTGCACCGCTTATTATGCTCGGAGCGCACTGGCGACATCCGACCTGTGATTCGCGAGTTCTGAGTCATCCCGACGACAATATCTCGAGAATCTCGCGTGCATCCTGCGACACACAGCTGCTCCGACTGCGCCGTGAAAAAGGTGAGACGCGACGCGGCGGAAATGTTTGCGAGGTTTCCGAGCGGGGTCGAGTTTCGTACCCTCGATCGCCTCGAATTTTCGGGCCCTCCTTTCAAACGCACCGGATCGATGGATAGAACGGGAATCCTTTCGACTTCGTCGTTCTGGGATGGATCGACGCTCGATTCGAATGGAACGCAGGAAACCTTGCAGAGAATACCGTGGTATCTATACCAATGCCTCTAACTCACTTGGACGCAGCTGAAAAATAAGCGAATATTCATCGCGAATTCGTAGACCTCGACTAGAAGAGGAATCTGTTCCAAGAATCCCATTCACTCCCCCTCGAATCGTGCCCCTCGCGATTCACGGCAGCCGCGAAACAGGAAATCGAGGAGCTTCGAACGAATTGAAGGATCGATCGAGTCGATCGATCGAGCTTTTCGAAATCACCGTCATTTGCTTCTATAAATCCATATTGCCAGACGCTAAAAGCGGCCCGGTGGATAGCTTTCCAGGCACGAATCACAAGAGAGCCGCGTGGATCCGGCGAGATTGATGGTTCGACGCGATCGTCTGTTCGCGAAGGTATAAGAGACAGGCATAGAGAGATGCAGAGACAGACTAAATGAAACCGTGGCGCATCGGCGTGCCGTTTCATGCGAACGTGAATTATGCATATGCAGCGAACGCAGTCGAGGACAGCGAACAAGTCTAGATACGGATTAACCGTCGTGAATTGCCCCGAAGTCATTCGCTTCCCGGTCCGGTCGGGTCGACCTCGATACAGCAACGGGGACGAGACGTTTCGCTCGTTTATCGTGCACCAAGCACGATCGGGGATTCCGCAGGATAATCCTAGTCGGTAGCGGACGACCTTGGCAGAAGGATCCCTCGAACAGGCGTGGAAGTCGCGTGCCCTACGCGCCACGGTGCCCCGGGCCTTGACGTCATTAAGTGCGACAGGAATGTTACAGGTAAAACGACGAGCATCCCTCGGCGTGCACGCGCTATTAAATTTCCTGCGACCGGGACGCGACAAGTTTTATTCGACCTCTCGCTGCGCCGCGGGAACGTCCATCGAAGTATTTATGACGAGCGTTCCAGCGATCTCCTTCGTCTTCTTCGTGCTCGTTTTGTGGGCACGGTGAGATCTTTGCTGGGGGATAGGGACGAAGATCTAATCGTTGCGTGTCCCGATGGGAGTATTTCTGAATTTGCATTTGATCGAGCGCGGCTTGATCGATAGCTCGAAAATGAGGGTTAAAAGGAGCTATTACGGGAGACGTACGACGGTGTTCTTCTGTTGACGGATGATACGATGTGGGTCAGAGTGGCTCTGATCATCTTTAGATATTCATTCGATTTACGGGTCGAGCATCGATACCTCGGAGGAAAGAGACGCGTCTGGCGTGCCTGGCCAAGAGCCTCGCCAATTAGCTGTGTTAAAATCTTATCATCGAACCCTTGAAGATCATTTCGATGTAGCGCGGCGATTCAGGAATGCCGTTGTCACTTTCGCAGAGCGCAACGAACTTCGAACCACCGCCGCGCAAAGATACCCTCTGAATCTGGGGAGGAATTAAAAATCGACGCACGTTAAGCTTTCGCGCCGGCAACAGTATAGGGTACACGATTTTCGATCGAGTTCCAACCGCATTACCTGGGAAGATTCTTTCCATTACATTTCTACCCGATCCCAGGCCGCACGAAGCAATTCCGAATACCTTCCCACGAGAATTTCATAGCATCTAAATTAATGAAGTCAGCAGGCAGAGAAATCCGGCAAATAGTTTTCTCGTTTGCTATTCGAGGCATCCCAATTACACAGCGGAGCTCCGCCAAAAATAGCAAGATGCTGCAACCTCTCGCGATCCCGTCCGGTTCAATAAAATCGAGCGTGTAGAAGAGCGCGTCGGTGCATGGCTGCAGCGTGAACGACGGAATTCATTGGAATCCGTCGATGGCAATCGCGGCGTGTTACGTGATCGCGCCGACTGGTCGGACAGGCCGTTAGGAATCCGTGAACGCCTTCAATTTCCCGATGGAAAATCCGCGTGTGTGGTCTGTCGCGTGATTCGTTCCGATGCACCCCATATCGACGGCGAAGAACGATCGCGACGAAGAGTAACGACGACGTTGGGGCGACGTTCGAGATTAAATGTGGCGCGTTTGGAGCAGCAGCGACGACGATAGCCGATCGCAGGCAGATTCCCGACCCTCAGACGCGCATTCCTCTGAAAAGCAGCGAACCACGTTGCCGAGAAACGCCGTGCTCGCTTGGATCTGACCTTACCGGCCAGTCGGTGAGACTGGTCCTGGAACGCTAAGGCGATCGCCAAGGAAAGTAATGATGAGACAGGCTGCGTTAACCGAATGATTCATTGCCGTGCCTCGGCGATTGCCTGCAGGGATCCTCGCGTTGCTCTTGGAGTTGGTTCCCCGGTTCGTTGGTCGATCGGTACGGCGCGTGACGGCTCGAACGTTTCGCGGGTGGAACGATCGGATTATTGCCGCGAACTCGTTGATAGCGCTTTGACGATTTAACTGTAAAGGCAGGGGGGTCCGGTTGTGGGACTGTCGATTGGATACGGGATCGTCGAGCGCGTCGTTTTTTTAATAGCATCGATATAAGACCGGCTCGACGTTCCGCTTACGTTGCCGCGATAGATTTGTATTGGAAAGTTCAGCACGTTTATTACGTGCCCCTATGAACGATAACCCTATTGCCTTTTGACTGATCGAGGCAAATGAGCGGCGCGATTCCATCCGGGACGTTTATCCTTACGTAATAGAGCGAGCAAGGAGAGACAAACGCGGGACAATGCGATCGTGCCGAACAAATGACCGCGATCTATCAGACCCACGATCTCCGCTTGTGTCGCGTACAGATTTCGAGCGTATGTACGTTCCAATTGTCGGCGGGGGTTAACAGCGCCGGCGGTCTCGTAATACCGAATCACTTTCACGAAGAAACCGTGAAACGAGGTCGTTGGCTCCCACGGTGTTACGTTGCGCGGATCCCTGCTTCGCGTTTTCCTGCGGGTCGCTTCTCTAGTTAGTGGCGGTGTTAAACAGTTAGCAGCGAGGCTGCACGGCGAGGGGCATTGTTTGACGTTCGATCCGCCACGATACTTCCGTATCAGGCTTGTATACCTTGCGCGCGAGCAACGCGGAGTTCGCGTGGGCGTGGAAGTGAACCGTCCCACGGAAACGAGTTCTTGTTGTTTGCTTAGCACGTTGAACGCTGATCGTGTCTCGTTTGCGCTTCTCTCGGGTTCTTCGCCTAGGAATGTTCCCTTGGAGATGTATGCGCGTTGCGGATAAAGAGATAGGAGAATTCACCGTACGATGGAGGACGAAATTTGTTGCTCGTTAAAATTATTGGTGCAAACACTCTACGTTATTTGCCAAAGTTCATTCCCTTCTTGGTATGTAGAAAGATATTGCAGTTCGATTCTTGTGTTTCGTGCAGTTATTTAAAATGCGCCAGGATAGCCATTCGAGCTCAGATCGATATCTTCCTCGAGTCCATTTGACGTAAACCTATTCTACTTTGCTCATTTCCTGTCCGTGTAATCACACAGGAGATATTTCCCTTCGGTATCGATCGATGCGCACATCGAGCGAGACAGGGTGTCTCTAATAAGGCACAGTTACAAGGTGGCGTGACGAATTAGATGGGAAAAGGAAATATCGAAGCCTGGCGGTTCTGGAAGTCGTATAGCAAGGTTCTTCACCACTGTGCCCGGCTATTTCCTTTCACTGTACCGCTACACCGGATGAGTAAAGCCTGGTAGATCTTTATCGACATTGGATAACAGAGAAGAGCGCGCGGACATCGCTAATTATTTCGTCAATCGAACGCCATCAATATCCTCTAGCAATTACTTGCTGGACAGCTGCTCCACGAGCCTGGACATTATCGTGCGAGATTATGGCAAACGAGAAATATTCCTGATACGTCAAGTGGGTATCGTTGGTTTAATTGGCGACCACCAGGGTGGAAATCTGTTAATGATCCCTTTTAACTGATCATTGGATCCAAAGATCAAGATTCTGGATAGTTTCTTGCACTGACGATCCGTGAAGCAGGTTGTTTAATTATTTCAAACACCCGTGATACAAGATTCGCGGGACAATTTTTGTCCATCTCTGTAGATCGACCTATGTAATATAGTATTTAATTCGTTGCGCACCGATTAACATCGAGCTTCCAGAGAACCTTATTAATTACCTTCCAAGTCTCATTGTTTCCACGAAATAATAAATATCTCCGTAATCTACAATAGCTACGTTTGCTTTCCGCGTGAATAGAAAATTGATCAATACCTGCACGACCTTTGGACCCCTGCGAAATTTTATATTCACGCAAAAACGCGAGAATCCAGAGGCAACGTCGTCATCGGCCAGTAAAAATATTTATTAAACGCTTCCAGCTCTCCATAAAAATGCAGTTCCATCCTCTCGACCGTCAGCCAACAATGACCATAAAGAATCGAAGGCCGCATTTCGCCTTCGGGGATAATTTTCGTCAGTTGCACTCGCTCTAACACGCGCACGAAACGACGCGCAAGCACGCACGAGGGCCGGCGCGCGTTCGCACGATCCGCGTTCCTAGAACAAACCCCAGTTATGGGTTTCTGTAAACTCGAACAGGTAATTCCATTAGCGGACTGCGGGAGTGGGTGTGTTTGCGGCTGCGGCCATAGGCGCGAGCGCACGTGTGTTCGACCCGAGGCGACGTTTTACAGTTAACCCGAGGATTTTTGTGGGAAAATCGAGGCTCGTGATCCTCGCAGGATCACGCTTTAGGGACGACTCGCGGGTTACGCTCGTTGGTTCGCCACCCGATATGGAGGGTGTGCACGAGTGAAATCACTTTCGTTCACTCCTCGGTTGCTTTAGGGTCGTGGCTGGCGAAAAGTACTGTGGACATTTTATATTCGAGTCGATTACAAACGAGACGAGAGAAATGGAAAGCACGGGAGGAGGCGTGGAACGTTCCTTTTTAAGCCTGCTTTCGTAATCACTAATTGGCGATGCGTTAGAGTTGGACACGTTGATGCGTTGATTGATACCTTGGTCTTTATCTCCTCTGAAGAGCTTATTAGAAGAACTATGTTCCATAATATTTTAATTTTAATGCTGTGCTAGTCCTGTGTCATAAATCAAATTTCTTCTACAATTTTCAAGATCTCAGGGTTAACTTCTTTCAGAGAACAGGTTGACTCTCGGCAAAGCTAATGCATTGCAATTGAACTCGATACCGTACCAAGTTAGATACCATGTGAACGACACTTATCCTCAAACGATACGTCTGCTTACCCTTTATACGGCACATAGAGATGCTACATTTACCCAGCAATACGTGTGACAACGAGGCGGTATGAAATCGATGATTTAGCCCCCTTATACAGCGATACAAGCAATTCGATCCATGCTCCTGGTTCGCGTGTACCTACAATTCGAATATAATAGTTTGTCTGAGGACAATTGTATCGCACGTTGGTCGCCTGACATTTCTGTTGAATTGCGAAATTGCCGGCGGCCCCTTATTGTTTCGCGGTTACGGCCTATCGGAGTAGTTTACCGCCGGCTCGAAACACGACAGAATCGAGAGGGATCCACGATGTCGATTCAGCTTCACGCCACTGTCCTTGATCCGAATTCGAGGGGGCCCCGTTTAACGATTAAGAAGATCCAGTGACTCGCGCATGTCTCACCTGTGGTGTCCATTACGATTGCGGGTCTCTTCTTCGACAAACCGAAACGCAGCACGATCCTTCAATTATCACAAGAAATGCCGTTACGACGATAATCGCGTTCGTGATCGACTCGCTTTATGCCGTTTCATCCTTCGCCTTTCTTTCCCGTTAACGATCTCGCCGACCGTTATTTTTGTTCGCACCCGCACGCTTCCTCGGAATCGTAACCCTTCGACCGTTCGCCGAATTCATTGGACGTCACTGACAATGAGCGAATAGATGACACCGGGGGGACAATTTTCCCTTGATTGCTATCAGAACGTCACCGCGATTAAAGCATCGTTGCGGCAGAGACACGTTGAACTAGTGTGCAATGCTTTCGCCAAATCGGGAAGAACTTTGTAGGACCGAATCGATAGTTCGATATTCCTGGCAACCTTTTACCTCAAAATAAAACTGTTCGATAGAGCAGGGTGACACAGGGTCGGCTCTCGGTCGTGCAAAAACCTGCCCTGAATCCAAACGGAGCAAGGAACGGTGGCGTTTCTCCCGCGACGTAAGGCAATGGGATTATCACGGGGATCGTTAACGCCGCCTCGCTGTCGGGCCCATTACGCTGCGACGCGACGCTGGTTGCCGCTGGTTGCCGCTGGTCGGTCGGCGCGACTCCGAAAGGACAAGCAGTCGCGAACGAGGAGCAGCTTGCACAGTCTAGGTTGAAAAGCAAACGGCACGCCTTGAAAACGGCATTCGAACCATGCAAATCGTCGTGATGGCCTCTACGATCCGCGCGGCATCGGGGTCGTGCGAACCGTAAACTCTGATACGGACGTAAAGTGAGACTGCTTTTCGAGCAGTTTAAAGACGTCGTGCCGGCCGACTGACGAAGGAATGAACGAAACCAACGAACGAAGGAACGAGCGGGTCAACCTTTCCGATCTGCAAATCGACACGACTCGTAAAACTCGTTCAAGCGGCGTGAACGACGTGCCGACCTCGAGAGCGGCTCCAATCCCGTGTAGACCGTAAATCCTAATACTCGCGAAGAAAGAAGGAGAATGGGGCACGAGGGGGTGAAGGGGGGTTGCGGCAAGGGAGACAGCCATGAGGTCGTCGTAGGTGGCGAGACGATTTCTTTGTGAGCCTCTTCCGACCGCTTCTCGTGGCCGTTTAAGTCCTCTTCCTCCGACGGCGGCGCTCCTTCTTCTGTCTGCGCGGAGCCGCGGCTCCAGCAGATCGCCTTTGATTTGCGAAACATCAATCTTCGTAATTTATTGCCGGTCGCCGTGTCGGTGTAGCAACGTCGCCGCCTATCGACGCGAGAACGCGATCCTTCTGCGAGCTGGACGTCCCCGCCATCGCCCAGCTATGCGGCTCGATTCGAAGATAATTTTCGGAGCTCGTTGCTCCGGGAGTAATCACCAGGTCGTTATGTTTCCCGACGATTCGCAGCCGGTGCTCGTGGCTCGGCGCATTAGTTAAGTAAATTTATTCACCGTTCACCGTTGCTGCAACTGTATTTTCGCTGGGCCAGCTCGTCCGCCACTGTACAGCACGAGGCTGTGGATGAAGAACGCCGCCACCTTTGAACTCTTTTGCATAACGGTGACGAATTTTTGGAATCCGCGACGATGATGCGCCGCTAGAGACTACGAGAGGATTGTGCATCTTCGGAGTGACAAACGTTCTGTAGAGATAACGAATTACGAAATTGTTCAAGGTTAGTTGCTTTTACCGCACTCTCGACTAATTTGTCGCACTGTTCAAGGGGATGAAATAGCGGTAACGCAGAATACGATATGGTAATGGGCGTGAACGAGAGTCGATGGGTTGGAAGGATCGAATTTTCGCTTCTCTGCTGCCCGTTTCTGCCTCAGGTCATAGGAATTTCGAGGATCACGAATATATGTATATGTATGTGATTGCTGGTTACCAGGTGGTCCCAGGAATGACGTCTGGGCTTTATATTCGAAGCATCCAGTCGAGTCAACCTTACTGCTGCGTCTCGGTTTACCACCCATACGTCTGACTGGCACTCCATACACCCTGCATGCTCGATCGTTGGGGCTCGTTAAGTCACGTGGAAGCACGGTGTCGAATTTCGAAAATTTTGTACAGGTGGTCCGGCGCACCTCTCGTTCGCGTTGTGGAAAAAAATTGTTCGAGAGAACGAAGCGACTGCGTAGCCCTTTCTTTGGGCGAATAGATCTCCATTATTGAGTTAAAATAATTCATCGGGAATCCCTTGATGCCTGCCCCAATATAGTGTTCATCTGGCATATTAAACCATCTCACCGGGCGAGCGTAACACGATTCGATCCGCCACAATTCTCCCTCGAGGAGAAACTTCCGGATTCATCACGGTGACTCGGGCTTTCGCTTTCTCCCCCTCCCCTTCTGCGTCCAGTCCCAACCTGTATCAGGTAGAAAACCGAAGGGTTTCTTCTAGTTCCTCGTCGAAGACTTATCCCTGTTCGCTGTTTCGCTTCTCTACGCTCGTCGCGATAATCCGACAGACGAAACTGTAATCGTCCAGAGCCAGGACTGGCCTGATCTGAAAGAAGATCGGGCACGAATAGTGCCTCGGCTGACTTCGGAGCTATTAAGAATTAAGGTACACCTATTCCTCTGTTATAACTCATTAGCTGCTGACACTTCTAGAATTGAAAACGATTTGTTGCACGTGGCAGCACAATTTTTACCAACATCGAAGGTAACGCGCACACACGACTGACGTGTAATAAATGACGGGTGAGAAGTGCGACCTGGAAATATTTTCCATCCGACACCAACGATGCACGATGTGGAACAGAAAGCCGTATAAGAGAAGCCCCACCCGTTAGCAACACTGACATAGAAATTCCCCAAAAAATTGTTCCTCGTGCTTCTGTTCACCAAGCCTACCTGCAAAGTCGTGCACAGGAGCTTCTCCGTCTCTCCTCCTCGTCTCTCTCTCTCTATCTCTCACGCGGGTTAGGTCGGATTCGTGTTTGTTACTTGGCTGCTGCACCGTTACCTAACCTTCTGCATTGGGATACTGGCGTATCCAACCACGCACGCGTCTTCGATCAAAGCATCGTCCGTTCGACGGGACTCTGAAAGCACACTGTTGATCCTTGCAACAGCAGCTTCTATTGCTTACCTTGAACCCAGCACCAGGTTCAAGTGGCCTGACCATCTACCGTGAACGGTCGTAAGAAGTGGCCATCATTGTGATCGAGCGTTATCGCCCCGACGAGGTCACGATAACCCGGTACTGGGCCAGCCTGGTCAGGTTATCCATGTGTAGATTCATCCGATAACGCAAGGCTATTATTGAGGATATTGTTGGTCGCGGAGGGCTGACGTTGAATAGCAGGATCTGTTGTTCTGCAGAGATTCTGATTCTAGATTTGTTGCGGTTACGAGATGAAGAAGAGCAGTTGTCCCCTTTACACGGAAAATGTTTTTGCCTCGTCTTCCGATAATTCTTGAAAATACATACACGACGAAATTACCAATTCGAATTTCCCGTAACAATCGCCAACCAGATACGGATTGTACGCGGACTAATAATACCTTTTAGAGTTTAGTCACCTCCGTGGCAAGCCTGCGGGAGCGGAAAGCTACTTTAATGGTAAAAGTTTCTTGCGCTGCCGGTGTTGGAAGAAGCATCGACCAAACGGTGGCAAAGGTCCTGGGGGGAATATATCGATCGGCCGTGTACCTGGAACGATAACCTCTACCAGTTTCGCAACATTGCTCCGATTATACGACCGTTGCGACTACGCAATAGACAGGAGCACAATTGCATCGACGATGTCGCGCCCGGTGTTTCAGAAGTTTGCGGCTCGTTCGATTGGCAAGGCATAAGCTCTTGCTTCGCGAGGACAATGGAACGGCCGGGACCACGAGTTGCGTAACGAGCAGGCTGCCTGTAGAATTATACAATTAACGCATAACTGTTCTCCGATCGATCTTCCTGGCATCTCAATTGACGGGTACACGGTCTATCCACTTGTGACACGGCTACCGCTTTCAAAGTAGCTCGGTCTGTAGAGAAACGCGGACAGAGACATCGACAGGTACTGTCGCTTTATAAATTCCGGAGCTAAAGTATCCATTAAGTTTTGGACGTATCACGATCCATAAATTAAACCGACTCTTCTGGCAGACGAAGTCTTTTTTTTATCGGCGTTAATTTTAGCCTGGCCATTCGTGACGCGTGTATTCTGGTGAAACGCTGGCGTTCTAAATATCGAACGACGGCGATACCCTATTTTGCAATTAAATGAACTATTCAAGCGTATCGTAAGGTAGGAAATATTTGTCTCTACGGACTATTGATTCGAAATTGTGCTACGTGGTCGTAAAGTCACGCATACACGAATAGAAAAATGTAGAAGCCCAGAGGAGGCTGTTGCTATAAATTGAAACATTTACAGCGACTAATATTCCAAGGAAATTTTAGCCAGGTTTGAGACCGACAATGTTCGCGACAGGATAACCGAAGTCAACCTTGCGAGTCACGACCTCGTAATTCATAGCAAAAACGATTGCACGAGCGTATCTGCAAATCGATCCGTTCGTACCTTGCACAAGCCACGGTCGAATCACGAATCGCGCAAGGATTTTCTGCCCTGTCTACACGCTTCGACAAGGACTCGACGAATGCATTGTCTCGGCCCAGCAAACCTAATTTCCCCCCTCATTAATGATCCGATTATTACAATTGTATTCGATGCAAAAGTCGACACTGGCACGATCGTGACTGTCGTGCAGATAATTAACTGTTTATGCTATTCAATTTGATCGCTGCCAGCAGATGGAAATGACGTTCACGAAGCAGGACGTTCTAGCTGAAGCTGATAATTGCATCAACGATTCTGTGATGATAAAATAAATAGCCAGACGTGTTCTTTATCGTTTCTTATCTTCATCTATCGTGCCGGACGACGCGGTACCGTCCGCTTCCTCGATTGATTTCCGAACTAATTAGGCAGCCAACGAGAGCCCCTTCATTTCGCGCTCCTAGAGCGACATTTCTTGTTAGCCGCGAAGTCGATTAAACGAGCGTGTTGTGCTAACTAGATATTGTTAGCGGGACCAATTAAAGCTGCAATTGCACTTGTGATTTATAGTCCTCCCTTGTGCACCATCCGTGGTGCGACGCCGAAATATGTATCATGAGGATTCATAGAAATATATATTGGAAAATAAGTGTACGCTTATTAAGGTACGGAAGGTTTGTGAAAAAAAAATAATACAAAATCTTTGACAACAGAATTTTATTGCGAATCAAGTAGTACTATAAAAATTTGTAAAACTTTCCTCGCTTCAAATTCCTGGAGACGCTGCTTGTTCTTCGCATTATCCAGCTACCGTTCACCCCTTTTTATCCGTGACTTCTCGACGTTTATATAACTGTATCGCGCCTTTAAACCGTAATTGCGCGTTGCCTTTTATATTTGCTCATCATGCTTCGCGAGCCAGTCCAAAGTCGTATAACAGTGTTGCCTATACCCGCGTGTTGCCAGCGTTGGCCCGCCGTTTACGAACGGAAAAGTAACCTTTCTATTCCGGATCTTCCGCCCATTCCTCGCGATCTAACTCCGCGTAATAATCTAAAGACCGCCCCGTTAGATTCTCAAGCACAGAATTCCGGTTTGCAACTATCACCCACGATTCGAAACCCGTCGGATTAAATCTGTTCCGTGAAAAAGAAGTTTCCACGAATGGGCATAGTCTGCTTTCCAGAGGATTGCGAAAGTGACCTCTGGCCAAAGAGGTTTCCTGCAACGCGCGGCGCCGTCGAGCTGACGCCGAGGCCGGCTCTTCAGCTCGTGGGCGTTTTCGTAGGTCGAGAGCCCTGGTGAACTCTCCCGAGTCGTGCAACCAAAGCGAAACAGTCGTTACTCGTGGTCATCTGTTACCCAGACTGTTCTAGGTCATGCTAGGCGCCATGTTCCCAGAGATGCAATTATATTCCCCGCGGTTGAAGGGCGAAAGGAAAGGCCCGACCGCAATCCTCCTCTCACTGCTCTTCCCTTTTTCGTTTCTTTCTCCCGTGCTCTCCCGTACTCTCCCGTTGCTTCTCTCGCGAAGTGGTAACGGTAATGGTAAGCGGCGGGATTTACGAGCGTCGATTCACCGGCATCGCAGTGTCTTTCGTGGAAATCGCGCGAACGTCAAGTTTCGAGCGGTTTTTGCGAACGTCGCGTCGGCCTCGAGTTGGCCGCGTAACGATCCGCCGATAGGAACAAACGTTAATTAGCCGTAAAATGTTGCTGCCGGCTGGGAGACGATAGGGCCCTGTTCGAAGCTGTGCAATTATCCCGGACGTGTAATGGATGTAAACATTGGTCGGCGGTGGCGATAACGTTGAACGAACAATCGATAAAGCGTGACGCGCGAACCTCTGTCGCGGGGGTACGAAAGTCGCAAGAAACTGGTAGCAATTTGTTGATCGCCTGTTGGGGCTAATCTCTGGCGTTCGAGCAAATTTGTTAATGGCCGGCGAACCGACGGGAGGACGAGTCGTTCAAGCATCATTATCGTCCGACTATTGTCTCTTCTTCTCCGACTCCTCTGACTTCGTGGCAAGTGCGAAGACAGAGCATCTGTCGACTTCGGTACAGATCCGCGGATAATGGAGTGACTTTTTCCGCGCCAGTGTAATGTCTTTATAATGTCGAAGGCCTCGAAGGTTCGTAGATAATCTACGGGTTAAGGTGACCGTACGGTACTCGCTTTTAAAAAGTATACTGACCCAGTAACACGTGGGAACATTTAGACGCACGGCCCCAGGGGGTTTGAGTTATTCACGGATGCAACTAATGTTTCTTTGTCTAGCGGGCCAGCGTGACACGGTGTCGTAATGATTTCCAGGATCTCTCAGGCAGCTTTGTGGATTGTAATATATTTTTCGCGTGCGAGCGAACGCCTTTTTCTGCCGACTCTTGCACGCCTAATTGCCGTGTGTATGCACGCGCGTCGGCACGAAATTAGCGCGCACCTTGTGTCATCTTTACGGTACGCGTGAGTAATTGCTCGTCGAGCGACGAATAGTCGATCGTCGTCGCACCTTTGACAACTTTGAGGTACACTCTTAAACGTTGCGCGCATAAAATGTCACTTGCACCTCGTTCGTGATTTGAGCATGGAATGCAAAAGATTGCGCGACATTTGATAGTCGAATGGTTGTGTATTACGTGCAAGACGATCGAGATAATAAACTCGGATCTTGCACTAAATGTACGGGGAGTATTGCGAAAGCACGATGCGAACGAAAGCGTAGGAGACGGAATGGATTAAATAGAATTGCTGGGAAAATCCTTGCATTTATGGTGCAGTAATCCCATGTAAGGAGCTTGTTCGATAAGTAACACTGACCTAGGTACCTCATATTTTTGTTTCTATCTGAAGTAACCGTACGTGTACGCATCGCCGCTGCATAATTTTATAAATCACCAAGATTAACTATGAAACTGCGCCCGATGATGCGTGAGAAACGAAAGTTTCTGAGACTACTGCAACGTGGCGTGCCAGCTAGCGTGCTTATCAGAGCGACGTGATCTCCGTGAAATTAACGCCGGGCTAATTAACCAGCAAGAATTCTCGCGAGAGGCAGAGTGCCAAATAGAAGTCACAGCGACACTCTTTAATGGTCCCCCATTAATAGGCTTATCGTTCGGTTACTTGTCCGACAAAGCGTTAGGAAGGTTTATTCCTCGGCTATTCCACATTACCAATACCACCGCGCTATTGCCAATAAATATTTAACACTCCGGAGCACCTTCTGAAAAGTCACATATTTTCAAAAAACTACCCTCGCCATCGTTCCACGCTCCATCTACGAGCCACTCAATTATTCCTGCCATAAACTCTCGTCCTTTCCGATTTCGTTCGGCCAAATGGAATTCCTCGAAAAAAATCGACAAGTTCATCATCAGCACTATGGCGAGACACCCCGTATGGTCGTAAAGTCGAATGACAACGCTTCCACCGCGGTGTCGTTATCTGCCCACGTGAGACAGCCAGCAGAAGGTCGGATCGTTGCTGTCATCTTGGCCGTTGCTCGACTTCCTTTAGATACAGGATGCTCGTGTTCCCAAGGAGCTTCTTCGAAACGAGCAACAACGGCGCTGGAACGCGCCGGCCTGTCCCCTTAATCGATCGATCGTCGTCGTTGATCTCTCGGTCGATACGACCTTCGAGACCAGCGAGGGCATAAGTACACGTCCATGCTGCTCGACGGAGACCCGCATTTCCGGCTTCTTCGCTGACCTCGCGGAAAGGGGAGACGGTCGTCCTCGGCGCTACGTGTCGATTTACGACACAACGACGTTCCATATTCTCTGTTTCCGTGTGAGACGACTGGAGTGTTCATTCGCGAAGAAGGAATTCGCTGAGCGAATGGATGTACGGGATATTCTGTTTCTGACGTTCCATACGGGCTTGCCACGCGTGATAAAGATATTTCGATGCGTCGTTGTTGTTGTTTATGGAAGGGTCCACAAATTTATCGTAGGGAACGGCATTTGAAATCGCTTGGGAGAGATTGTTGTCAACATTTTTTTTGTTTCCTTTTTTTCCCTCGTTCTTACGATCGAACGATCGTGTACGATAAATGAATTAACAGAAGCAGATAGGTGCGTGTAAGTAGGATGGTGTTCAGTTGCATTCGGGGACGTCGGTGCAAGGGTGTTGACCCAATTCTTTTATGTTTCTACCTTTCGTGTCAACTGTGGCTATAATCGCCACGATCTCGAGAAACTCTCGAAATGAGGCACATTTCGTTGAAACTCGGGATCACCATCCGCGTGGTTGGGTAACAGAAGCAGTTTCTCATTGTACTCGGTGCTCGAGGCGAACGTAAAGCAGGATGAACCGGTAGTAAAAAGTATCGTCGACAAGGTCGGGCCCGGTCCGTTTTAATATTTCAACGTCACCGGCGCACGAGGTGGAGGGATGTCAACCTGAGCGTTATCTGAACGTGAAACCAGCTCTGAAGCCTATTTATCGTGCTCGAGCCTCCTTATAATTCATGTTCTCACCGGGAAGGCGAGGCGCACAAAGCGGCGTGTTTTCACGCTAAACGCAGTGCTGCTAGTTGCGGTAGAAAGTAAAGGGGAAGAAAGTAGAAGCCAAGTACCGTGGAATTTCAAATTCAGCTTCCTTTGCCGGAACTATTCTACTTCGCGTTTGCTCCGTATCTTGCAATCTTCATTGTTTCCCTCCTTTTGCTCCATTTGTTTGTTACTCGGAGCGGTACTAAAAAAATGGTGAAACTTCTTTTTGCAAGCGGATGTTGAAGCGTCCTTGGAACTGTTCCCCGCAACCGCAAATTCTGTGCTCGTTGCTCAATGTCATACTTGTCCGGAGTATACAAGTACTGTACACCCGGGGAACAAACTTACTCCGCTCCTATAGATATCTTTCAATCGCTATTACGTTCTATTTGTGTACACTCTTGCGCAAATCTTTTTAAACGTCAATCTGGTTGCTTCTCCGTGGGCGGTATCGTTTCAGTCCTAAGATTAGACGGAGGAGCACAGCTGCAAAGTCCCCGAGGAAACCTTCCACGACCCAAGGAATCCAGATCCGATTTTTATCCCTCTCCGAGCAACAAAGGAAACTAAACTTTTATCCCCCTGGCTGCCCACGCTATCAGCATTCTCTTTCCTTATCCTTAAACACTCGAAACATCACACGTCAAGGCTCATTGACTGTCCACGACGTCCTCCCGACTGCGACGTCCCTTTCCCTCGTCCTCGTAAAAGGAGCACTTCATTGCCAGGAAACGTAACGCGTGCGGTTTTCTGCTGGATATCGATTGCAGGTGTAACTTACGATCCTGCTGATCGATTTCAAACGTCCGGTTAGCACATGTCACTACCGTATGGCCATAAAGCAACAACGAACAGTCGGAGAAACGTTAGAGGCGTAGCAGTTACTGGCCCCAGCAAAAATTCGCAAATTCACTTTCCGTTTTACGACCCAACTTGTCTAAAGCAGTGAACGAAGCCGGGAACGTGGTTATAGCAACGGTTACGTCAGCCTGCCTCGGTCATCCTTTTAACCAGGATAAATATAGTCACGTCCACGGAGGTGATTTCCGTCAGTGCTCGATTCCCCGCGACGTTGTTTGCGTTCAAGCTGTGCTAGGCGGTCGGGCGCGTAATTATCTGCAGGATACGATTAACGTTTGCCCCGATTAGCGGAGGTTTCCCTTGTTAAGGATTCAGGAAGATCGTGAAGCTTCGAAGTAGGCAGCCTGGTATGTCGTTGAACGAAAATAGATCTCTGATGTCACTCGCGTATCCTTTCGCCCTTATTGATACCGATTACCAGTATGTACTGTGTTTCGACGTAAAGATAGAACGTCGCCGTTTACGATGTTCCGTATTACACGAGCTCGAATATCGAATGCTGCACCTGGTCGTTTTGCACCTCTTATCTCCGCGCGATTAATATCTTCCTCGGTTGAAGGGTTACGATGAATCCTGCAATATTTCACGCTGCTGGTGTTTAATCGCAGATAAAGTATCTATAATACCTCGTTCCTACTTCTGAAAATTGATTTCGTTTTTCTCGTTCTTTTTTGGTCTTCCCGAGGCACGTAGCAATTCTTTATTCCTCACTCGAGCTCCATTCGTTCCGTTTCCAAACTCGAAACTTCGCATCATCATCAGAAACGTCGAACATTCGTATTTCATTTTCTGACGCGGGCAATCGGATATTTCTGTCGAGATATCATTTTATAGGCACTGTGTCCTCCGATGTCCTCGCGTATCCCGCTTTATCGTGACCGGTGTTTCTGTCTCGTCTTAATTACGAGACGATCAACGAGTTAAGGAACGGCCGTAACGGCAGAAAGTATCCGACCTGTATCGAGCGACAAGAGGTTTACGGCCGCGGCCTCTCTTTCCTCTTGGTATCGCATGGAACACTCGCCACGAAATCGCCAGGACCGCGGCCAGAAGTCGTCCTTGCGTCGTTATTGCGGTACAGGATTTTGTGGCGGACCGTCGACGGAGGACTCGGATATAAACACTTGAAGACGCTTCCCCTCGCATTGGACACTGCTTTACGATTGCACAGACGTACTTCGGGAACCTTGAATGGCGGATCTTTGCGTAGGCCAGAGAATATACCACGGTACATTGTGTTTTATTATGGAAACGCGTAAACGCGTGCCTCTTCTTGCTCGTCGCCGTCATCGTCGTCGTCGTCGTCGTGATCCGCCTACACTATGCGGTCGAACTGGTTTACCTGGCCAGTCGGAACCTGGAAACGAACCAGACGGAACAAAAGCGAAATCGCGAACACTGCTTGTCGTTGGCCACGAACGCGGCGTGACAGATGGGTGGATAGTTAAATTGCGTTTGGTATTTGACGCTCGGGAGAGGAGTACTGTATTTCTTGCAATTGGTTTCAATTTCTATGCTGCGATAGTACGTGCAAGGAAGTGGGATCAAAAGGCGCCGAGGTTATCTGCGGCGTTAATTTGCCGATAGTTTCATGTTAGTGAATTATTTGCATGGCATGTATTGCTTTCGTCTGAAGGGTGCTAAATATTAATTCTTTCTAAAAAAAAACCATTGTTAATTTTACGCACTGGTAATTCGCCGAAATGGCACTTGCAGTTTAATTTGGCATTCCTTTCTTTAATCTTTCCCATTGAAAAATATTAACTCTAATAACCTTGTTGCTTCCACTTCTTATCTACCTATAAAATCCGATCATAATCGCTGGGTAAGACTGTTTCCAAGAAGTTTAATCCTTTTATCCAGTATCCATAAATCCACCTTAGCGCCATTATATTTAGGTTTACGGCTATTTTAGCATACCAGCTGGCTTGACTTTAGTTCTGCGTGGATTAACTCTTCCACGCTTTCGCGTCCACCTACGATTATGAAGGGAAGAATCTCGTTATGAACGCCCCTCGGCTATTACACAATCCGATCTATGTATTCTAAGCCCGAGAAAATTTACAATTCGGAGACTTGTTCGTTTCGAAATAATATACAGGAGAAAGGGAACAAGTAGAAATCAATGTTTTCGAAAATATCTGCTCTAACGCATTTTTCTCGAAATCATGTTTCCTGACATGGCTGACACGATAACTCAAGATCTACTTATTCGATTGACTTGAAATTTGGAGTTCTTGGACTTCAAGGTTTTCATTTGAAAATAAGTAATTAATGTATTTTTTTTTATCAGGGCTCTGACTTAAAAAAAAAATCGCAAAGGAGCGTAACAAGTAACGATGAAAAAACAAGAAACCCCTTAAAAATGACAAAGACTCACAGCGAACTTCCAGTCCCGGAATTAAAACTCCCCCGCGACATTTTCGTACGTCTTGCTAACGGGTTCCTTATATGGGTCGGTCACTTTTGAATTATTCGCGTGGATATCAGTCGAATCTCACGCGACAGTCAACTCTGACGTTCATTGTTAAGCATCGCGGCACCAGGCAATTTCTAATGCATAATCTCCCGCGAAGTATGCCAACGGGCAAGCACCTTTCCCCGCTCGCGCTTGTAAAACGATCGTTAACGAAGCAATCGCGCGACAATGATCGAACGTGCCGGCTATTAAACGGGCCCGCGATCATCTATTTTCATTCAGCGAATCCTATCAACGGATTTTTCTTTCGTCAAATCCTCACTGCCAGCGTATAATGTCCCCCCGGCCGTAAACGAACAGACGGCCAGCAAGCGTTTTATTAATTAAAGTGCAATATGTAAACGAAAGATTTCATTACCACCATCGAACCTGCAATTTTATTCCCCTCGTAATCTCTAACGCGGTGTTTTTCGCTGGTCACTCGTAAAATGCCCCCGTAACGACGGAACGTATGCGGTTTTTGAAACACCGTCAAGTTTAGACGATCCCCTATGCTCCTTTTATCGTTATAGAGTTACCCTTCCTCGAATGAGCTTCGGGTTCGTGTGTTATATAAGAAGCAGAGTTGTTCAAATATGCGCATCGTTGGCACATGTTTCAATACCATATCTCCCTAGACCATTATCGCAATTATCGTCGTTCCGTGGCCCCCTCAGGAAGGGCAATTATAAAGTGTTTTATAACGCAGTTACTCTCCGCGCCCGCTTCCACCGGGGGAAAGGGAATGGGTCCAAGGTAGAGTACCTTTTCAAGCGTATAAACAGTCTCCGAGCAACAGTATAATGCGTTTCTCCCTCCATCCCCCTCCAACCCCCGCGTGTGCGCGAACAACGAAGGGAAGAGCGGAGGAGTTGTTCTTCTCTGCAACCCTCGAGGTGAATTCGAGCCGCTTGCAACCGTCTCGACAGCTTCTCTCCGGTGAGAAAAAGCAGGAATGTTGGGGAATTAATTGAAATCAGCATAGCTCGACGCCGAGGCGAGCGTTCCTTCGTGGAAACGGCGCGACGATTAATGACCAGGATCGTTTCATTCATCGCTGCATCAGCGGCAGGTTCGGGGGGTGGTGGGGAGCAAAGGATTAACGCAGAGCGCGATGTTAAAGGTCAATGCCGCACCGCGGCAAGCCCCTAACCTCGTGTGGGAAGAATTTCTCTCTTTCTTCTTTTCCCCGGCGCAGTGTGCTTTTCTTCCGCTTCTTTTTCCTTCCTTTTTATTTATTACCAATTAAAGAGTACCGTGTGACGGAATTATTTGCCGCATACTAATTGGTACCCGCGCAGCGTGCATGCGTGCCTCGCCTCGTGGAAACGACACGAATGTATTTTTCATTCACCTTCTGCCTTCGATTCGTTACGGGCTGAAATTGTCTGTTGGGTATTTCTTTCGTCGTTTCGGATCTCGCTGCGACTGGACACACATAATTTTGTTCGTTCGAAGAATCCGAGGTACGTTAAGATTTTCGTGTGATTGTCTTCGGTGCAATTAAAACTTGTGCCACGCTCGCGAGGCTTGATATCGCGAATGAAATTTTGCCAACGGTCCCGATCCCACGGGAGAAAATAATCGTCGGGCCTCTCCGAGATCATGGGAAGAGATCATCGTCCCGGGATTCACGGAAAGTTTAAGCAACCGTAATTGCCGTCATCTGATACGCACGCATAAATTTCTTCGACGACCACGTATTAGCGGGACTTCGTTACAACTCCTAAGTCGATGCTCCGTCGAGCTGCACCATTTAATAGCGCATGATTGCTCGTTGGTCAGCGTTTAGCCACACCTGCGTGGTCAACGTTGGACTTCGTTCACAGGTCTTCCCCGGTTGGCTCGATTTCACACGACTGGAGACCGCACAGGGAAACATCGAATCTCTGAATTAGCGTCGGTGTTATCAGTCATCCTGTCTTCCGTTTCAAAAAATGTTCGTGGCTGAAAGTCGTTTCACTGCTTATCGATGAGTCCTGACTTCGAAATGTAGAAAGTTATCCGTAATAGAATTCCATGTTAATTCACCACAAACACCCGTGAAGGAATCTAAGAAATGTGGTGAAATTGGAATAAAAATAATTCGATGTCTCGCACAGAAGTACATAGGCGTAAGGAGAAACGGGTATCCATAACTAATTAATACCCGGCCGATTGTTGCTTCCAGTTCGTCCGCGAGCCATTCATTGCCCCGTTCTCCGTCTGCTTCTGCGAACAGACTCGAGACACCTTTTTCAAGGGTCGCAGGGAACGGTATTCGAGGCGGGCCGCGACGTGGACGTTTAACGCGGCAAGAAGCCCATCGTTTCGTGAGGGAATAAATTGAAAAAGGTGATTAAGGAAGTATCAGCGTGTCGTCTATAAGCCGGCTACCAGTGTACGAGTCGCGAGATTTATTGCCGGCCAACGGACATCTGTCATGCGAAACGTTTTCGCGGGACAGGCGATTCCTTCGGGGAACTTCACGCTCCGCGCGAGACGACGTTCTTCCGCCCCGCGACAGTATATCATTTAATATTAATAAATACGCCGCTCCATTTGCCTCCGCTCGCGATTAACAGGCGTGCAAGCGAGGCACGTATCGAGAGGAACAAATTCAAGAGCGACGACGGCCGCTAAGTGCTCGATTATCCGCGAAACGTTTTCTCCTCGTCGACGGGGGGCTTTCCTCGCCGCAGGTTGACGTTTCGTTCGCCTGTCGATCGCTTGCCCATCGATTTACGCCAATTTGTAGGGCGTCGTAGTCCTGCCATTTAAGCGTTACGCCACCAGGCCCATTACGACGACACCTTTATTTTTCTCCACGGTGTACGCGACGCGTTTCACGCTCCCCGTAAGGATTATCAACGATCGAGACAAACACCGCGCCGGACAATCACGCTCGAATTTATCCGCGTACCCGTGAGTCGATCGATCGAAGGTTACTCCCACGCGCACTCCGTATCCGGTCAGGCAAAAAGTACTCGCGCGTCGCGCTTTCTCTCCATTACCATCGCTGATGTATCACCAAGAGATCCATCACGAATTACGATGTGCACGGAAACACGGGACGGGGAATAATCGAGGCCCGAGACTCGCCACGGTGTGGCTAATCGACGTCGTGGCGAATAAATTCGGTGTAATTGGCTGGCGAGTTTATCGGGATGCTTGTCTCGCTACGGCTCGCCTCGGTTCGCACGTTTTTATGGAAATTAATTGGCTCGGAAATATTGACCGTGTCGGGCGAGCGGCGGTCGATCGCGACGCTTCGAGGAGAGGTTTTAGAAGGCCTCCGAGGAGACGGTCGAGAGATGCCTCGAGCATCCTGCTGCTTGTTCGGGCTTAAATATTTGGTCGGAAGAATTTGGGCCGCTGGATAGTTTGAATCGTTGGGATGCTTGGGTCATTTGGGTATATGTATGTGTATGTATATGTTCGTTACTTCCTTGCGTGAGTTAATTTATTGGAAAAACTTCGAGAATCCATTGTTCAAAGGACACGAGAACGGTGCTTTGTAAACAATTCATTTCTCAGCGATTTGGACTGGAATTGATAATGGTTGCGCGATTCCTCTTTACTATCGACAAGCTCGATAGTCCGAGGCACTGGAAAAAAGGGCCAGCTACCGTTCGAGCGGAAGGAAAAATATGGGCATCCGTCGACAAGATATCACTCGAGCCTGTTCCAAGAACGTCGCGCCGCGTCCCGCGACGTCGGCTCCAGAACGGGAAGAAACGAGGAAGAACGGTAGCCCGTAGGATCGGCGGTCGGCATTCCACGGAACGACATCTGTTCACGACTGTTCCGCGTTCTCGCCGCGAAGGAGCTGTGGCTCGTTTTGCCCGTGCCGGTAGGCACCCGGTTGCGCGTCCGTAATTGCGATCGATACCGAGTCGTCCTCGGCTCCGTGTACGTCGTCGTCCTCGTCGCCGTCGTCGAAATTAAACGACGAGGTAGCTTCTTTCGTTGTCGCCTGGAAGACGAGGCGGGCTCGCGCCGCAACCGTTCGATGAAAAACTCGTTGGAGGCATCCGCCTGGATCGGTGGTACACAAGAACGCCGCCTGGCCGCCGGCCTAAAACTGGGAAATTACGGATTTTTCCAATCGTGTCTCGAAAACGAATGCCGATCGACTGGACGACAGGCTTCGAACAAGGCGAATGGCGTTCGATAGTATCATCTCGTAGCAATTACTGTACACTTACAATCGCCCTTAGTCGAATCGCTTCGAACTACCGCGTGCAAACTCGATCCACTTCCTCCGCGCATACCAAGCGTCATACTTAAATCACCGTTGCGCCGGGCTGCACCTTACGCAGCCAGCGTCCAACATATTCGCATCCCCTCGCACTTTTGCCATACGCGTACGCGTCAGTGATAAAGACGCCGGGGCGGGTATTTATCTACGACTAAAGGTATCCCCTTGTTTGCCTCGCGTTCTCCCTTTGGATCGGCATCCCGCCGCGAAAAAGAGGGTCCTGCGGGCGGCCCTCCGTTGCATCGCGGCGATAAATCGCGGTTCATTCTCGCGAGCAAGCGAGCGAGCGAATCGTCCTGCCGGGTGCAACGGCGAGGTTGCGAGCACGAATCCCAGAAAGCAGAGGGGAAAAAGAACGCAGGGAACGCTTCTGTTATACACCTATCTGATAGCTGAGAGCGTGAGTTATTAGCGTATGGCGCGGAGCGTCGTAAAGGAGCGCAGGAGCCAGCTTTACGCGGCGCGGAACCTTGAAGTAGCGGTGCGCAGATCCAACGATAGCTGCGAGAAACGACGTGAAATTACGGCAGCGGGCTGTTCGAGGCGGTTTTAATGGAGCCGCGGTTCGATAGCGCCGGCTTTTATTATTGCCGTTAATCGGCGTTTGCGCCCGTTCCCGATTATCCGGATTCTTTTCCGCCCGTCCAACAATTGCTTTCCTATTCGGAATCCGAAGGTAGCACGCTTAGCAGCGCGTTGATTAGATACCAGTTAAGATTAATTGGATGGACGCGGCATAGGGGTTGATCGCATTCGACCATCGGTCTTATAGATGGAGTTGGAAAAATGGGTAATCGATTCACCTGGACAGTTTGCATCGATTCTGGCTGCTAAGCGTATTAAGGCTGACACGGATCGTATCGATGTTTACGTCGGACGGATACATACTTCGATCCACTTGCGGTATCAATCGCGAGACGCTCGGCTACCGAGACAACGCTGCAAAGCCTCGGTAGACCTAAATAAGATCGCGCACGTGTACTCAACGATCCCTTAAAAATGTTGACACTCGGATCTTAGCATCGTGAACCATGGATACTGCTCGCAGTATTTCCCGTGACACGCGTCAAACGATTAATCCGCGTGTAGAGCATCAAGTATCCCCTTGCTTATCAATTATACGAGAATCACAATGCACCCACGTCGCAGATCTACTCCGGGGCACACTGATCTTGCTAGCTGGTCTTCGTCCAAGCTCGATCCAATCGACTTTAAGCGGACGGACAGGTAGCGGGTAACGAAGTCGACGGACTGTTACCCGATCGATCACCGAAATCGGTCAAATCGATCGCTAGCCGAACGAAGGATAACCCGCAAAGTGGCAGCACGGAATCACGATCGAATCCGCGATACGTTGCAATTACTTTTTTACTCGGCGAACTGTCGCGTTGCGTTTTTGCCAGCTCCTAAGGATCGAGCGTCGAAGGGGGACGAACGAAAAAGCCTGGACGGTGTTTTCGAGCGGTTCGCCAGTGGACGCGCTGTTCGCGTTTTTATTTTAATCTGCAGACGCGCTCCGCTGTTTTTCCCCGGTGCATTTGATTTCTGGAGCAGCACGTGTCGAGGCACGAAGCCGACGAAAGAGGTGTCGCTGCCTCTTACGGCTCGACCGGCTGTGTCTCGCTGCACGAACGACCACTTCTTGTTCGACCGTCGGCCGTACAAGGGCCGAAAGGCCTGGAAACGAACCGAGAAAGAGACGTACGCCGCCGATTGCATTCTTGGCCTTGCGACGTGACACGGCCACTTTTTGAAATCGCAGCTCATAACCCCTTAACCCAGTTGACCCCCCATCCCCCCCTCTCCGATTAACGGGCTGCGAATTCCGCTAGATATAATTGCCAGCGAAATGTCACCGGCGGGAACGATTAGTCTCGTCGCAGAGTTCGGAAACGGGTGGGCTAGAAATTCTTGGCTTCCGACCACTTTCGTTTGCCGTAAAATATTGGCTGCGAACGGTGCGCGAAGATTTCTGATCTCGAAAGTAGCGAATTGTAATCTTAATGGCTAGAGAAATTCGCGAGCTTTTACGCACGGCAATTTGTCCACGTCCGCGCGACAGCGGTGAGGAGCGGTTTAATAATGTCGGATGCCTCGTCGCTAATGACTTCAGATGAGAATAAAACGTGGACCAGCAAAATATAAGAAATGGTGCGCGTGTACACGTGACATGAATATTTATACGTTCTACAAGATTTCTAAAAATTCACGAAGTTCTTTTATTGGAAAGTGGATTCGTTATTTCGAAGCGTAATGGTAGCGCGTGGTAATTCTATGAGTTTAACGCAAAGGAGGATAAAGTGGAACTTCGGAATTGCTCGGCGTTGTTTGCGAAATACCTTCGACTTAGAGCCGAGGAGAAGCCGCAGAACTGTTAGACGAGGACTAAGTGGTTCGATGACGTTAATTGCATATCGTACGGGGTCACGTTCTCCCTTCATCCAGACAGAGTAATCGTTCCTCTGCCCGTCACCGTTGCTGAATGAATCGCATAACGAACGACCCAGCGAGTCCCTGCGAGAATTGGCAGAGAGGCAGGCAGGTGGCTCGTTGTCGTGGCATTCGGAGACTGAAACCGATACCGTCGCATTAAAGTCGATGTCCTCCGGTTCGCCTTTTTCCGCGAGATTGCCTTGGCCGATGACATCTGGCCGACGGTCAGGAATGTCAAGCAATAACCGGTCTCCGCGATACGCGCGGGATGTATTTCTGCCTAGGTGAAATTCCTGGCCAACTCGCGGCAGAACTCGTGCAACCTGCTCGAAGGTGCTCTTCCTGGCAGTTCCCTCGTACGCACGCTTTAAGGGAAGCGTCCCGCGAGAGTGCATCGCGGTACGCGAATTTAAATAACAATGCCGGCCGTGGCCACGAGGCAGACAAATGAACCTTATCGCGGCACTGATACGATGGTCCGCAATTTGTAGCAATCTGAGGTAGTAACCGCCGTCGAGTAAAACTCCACTGTTCCCGACAATGAAGACTAACGACAACCAGTCGAATCGCTTTCTTCTTCTTTACGTCTCGCGTGATTCGTCCGGTTCTCCTTTACCGCAACGGCGCATAGAGTCGTTGCTCGAGGAATCATTGTGCACGCTCGAAACCGTGCAGTTTCATGGCTGCAAAGTCGTTGGTAATTTCTCGGAGTAACGCTTGTCCGCTTCGTATAGGATTCGTAGTCGGGGGCCGTAGGCCACCAGATTCGGAAGCGAAAGAAGCACAGAACCGTCGCGACCTCGTCCCGTCACGCTGACGCGTCAACCGGATACCGACAGGTGCGATGCAAATTATTCAATTAACGTCCGAAACCCTCGCGGCCTCCTCTCGCGATACGCATCCATCCTCCGGATGAGTAGCACCGTGACGTGCTCGTGGCTCGAGAAGAACCGCCTCGAAACGTACTCCAGATAGCGTTGACACTTTGATTGGCAGCGCAGGGTGCGTATCTCGTGGCTAGTAGTCGAGGGGGGAGCGGCTCTCGCGCAGCCTCCTCGTTTATCTTCGCTTCCAGGTGAACGAACGTGGACCGATCAGCAGAAGGCGTCGGTGAAACCGGGTCTCGCGAGCACCGATGCTTTTTTCGTGACGCGTTTCGCGCGGATAACGCCAATTAACGGGCCGCGTTCTCCTGGCCGCGCGGAGATTTAAAGCACGGCATAATGGTGCGTTACGGATACGGTGAAAGTGTCGGTGCACGCGGGCGTCGCGCGAAGAAGGAAGGATCCGTGTCGCGTTACGGACGTCGCGATCCCATCGGGGCGCATAAATCAGCGCGCAGGCGATGTAATTGCCGTTAATTAAATTACTCCGCGCGCACCGCGATAAGCAGCGCGTCTCGCATTCCCGTTACTCGAATCACCTGCTATCTGTAATTAGTAATTGCACGTTTACCCAACGACTGCCCACTGAGCAGCGCTGTCCTCTCTTTCTCCCTCTCGCTGTCTGTCTCGATGCCCTTTAATTTGTCGTCGATATGTATTCCGTTCGGCAACACCGATGTCGTTTCTGTCCACGCTCGTGTCCGCCCCGTACGGTCGACCGGGTGGGCCGTCCGATTTTTGGCGACGCCGATCTCTCTTTGTACAGAAAACATGGTCCTCGAGCGTGTACACGATATTGCGCACGCGAAGGGGGCGACCACGTCGCCCGTGGCCTACTCGAGGCGCGTATTTCTTTCGCTGATTTTAATCTATCCCGCGAGTACCGTAAACAGGCGCGAAAGGAGCCGCTGTTCGTCTGCTTCGCTGTGAATAGTAGGTAGACGGGAGATGGGTAAGCCGGTGAGTACCGGTCGTGGACGTTCGATTGTACCTGGGGAACAGGGTTAGCCACCAAGTGTGGCGGCCATTGAACGTGACCCAAAATCGTGAATAGGTAGACGCGTTTATGTAAGCGTTCAGAGGAAACTTTTGAACCTCGAGAAGTCGGGGATGCGACGACGCGGTATATGTGTGCTATATACGCGTAATACGTACATATGTACCTGACGGATCCGTTGCACGGTTTTTCACCCGAGGTTCCTACGACGTCGTCGAAACAGTTAAGTGGAGCATCCGACTACGCTGCACGAAGAATCCACCCGAGGCAATGCGTCGTGCTGCGATTTAGCAAGTGTTCCTGGCCAGTGTCACCGGCGTAATGGATCTCCGTAGAAGAAACAGGCGCACCAGCGGACAGTTCCAAGAGATGCAAATGCCGATCGATCAGCGGAGATTACTCTTCGTTGACCTAGACGCTCCTGGCCGGCAGATCTGAAATCTAGGCAATCGTGGTAAAAAGCGCGAGGGAAGAGGAAGAAAGAAGAGACAGGGGGAGAGTCGTAGTGTCTCAGCTGTCAAGCGAGTGACAGCGGTTAACAGTATCTGGCCCCCACTTCGCGTGAATTATATGCGAGCAACGCGTGATTCACCTCTCTGTCGTCGTATGCTGCAGGTGGGTGTACGTTTTGCGGCCTATTGCGCGAGTTGCCTGTCAGTCCCGCAGGACTAACAGACCGTGTGTACGATCGAGGGCAGTTCTCCTTTGCTTGACAACCGTTGACAAGAGGGTGGTGTTCTAACGGCACTCGGTGCACGGATGTACGTCTGCGCCGTCGTCGTCGGAAGCACCGACCTCTTCTATCGGGCCGCGCGTAGGTGTCTTCAATTACCGCGATCATTCATCTGAAAAGAAACATCGATCACCCTGGCCATACGTCCAGTTGCGATGATTCTCCTCCGGCCAGAGAATCCGCGACGGAGATTGGTTCGCGGAAGGATTTACAGGATTTACGAGGAATCCGTTTTCAGGCGGATCCGCACGGTCGTTGTCTTTTATGGGTTTCCATGGCGTTCGCTTATATAATGAATCCGCATCATCGATATCCTTTTTATTCCGTTGCACCTACTCGAACGTTCCCGTTCATTATCGAGCCCCGATAGTATCGAAGAAACGAAGCGGGAGGGCCGCATTACAGTTACTTATGCATTCATCATACGCTTATGTAACGACGTATACTCGCTCTCGGGCTTTTTGTAGGTGTACGCGCTGGAATCACGCGAAGGGCTCCGGGTTAACGACCGAAACGCGGAGGGGATCCACGGGGGCAGGTCATCGTCGAAAAAATTTCTCGATTTCAGATTTGGACCCTCCATCCTCTGCACGCTCCTGTTAAGTCCCGTCTTTCAGAATGCTACCTGGGAACGCTACGAATATTGACCAAGGAGAACCTCGATACTTCTTCGAATTTAATGCGTCCAATTTGAAGGCGCAGAAACACAGAAAGTAAAGCAAGTAATTTACTCCTTCCCGCGGAAGACGTAATTGCATTCGATCCATCCACCCACGAGGTGGGCAAAATAAGAAAGCACGCTTCTCGTAAAATTTCCCTCGCCTGATCCTCCATACTAATCATCCGCTAACGATGAGCAATGCGGTTTGCGTTAAGAGATCCCCTGGCGATCGCGGCAAAAAACAAGCGGCTTTGGTTAGCACCCACGCTCGTTGTCCTACGCCAATGGGATGCGAGCGGATCGAGAAGAGCCGGGCCAGAGGAAGGACCGGTTCTTTCTCCGGTCGTACGAGGTCTCTCCTATACTAGCCCGTAGGCCCCATCCGCTGGGCCTTCGCTGGGCCTCCACTGGCCCTGTGAACCCTACGCTGCATCGTCTTGTTCCGCCGGCTCTCTCGAGGCAGTGCACTAACTTTGGACTCGAACGGCTTCCCTTCGAATAAACGCTGCGGGCCGCTCATTACCGCGTCCCTCGTGCGCGTTCCGATGAACTCCGGACCTGGTATAACTCGCTGGCCGCGCTCGTGTCTCGGGAGACTTCAACGCCTAGATGGTAAGCTAGCTGATGATTTCAATGGTTTCGTAGGCAGAGTTGTCTACTGGGGATTATGTTTCGCGCCAAGAGTGAAAACTGTTCTGCTACATTTTTTCTAGTCGATATCCTCGTATCGTGAAAGTCGCAAATTTAAATTTCACTCGAAGGTAAGGCTGCTGCCCTGATTAAGCTTGAATGACACTTTCACTGATGGGAACGATTAATTTCCCAGTTGACTGCGTTTTTGTACATTTTTCGAAGCGGTTTCGATAGGCGAGACAAACTGTTTATAGACTCTTACAGACGAAGAAGGATACATTCAGTTTCTCCTAAACATGAAGAAACAATTACCATCCTTTCTCCGAATCGCGAATCTTATTGAAATCGACGCTACGGACACATTGCATCAGAATCGGGACCCCACGGATCATCAAGGTCTACCTACGTCGAATCGCTTGCGTAATTCGCCGATTCGAGATCGTCCATGCTTCGAATCGTGATCGCGCTCGACGTTTCATACAACTGCGACGTAACGCGGTCTAGAAAAACGAGCACGCGAAGCGGCATGCTCCGTTCTGCACCTGGATCCTAGCGGCCGAACGAATCGGCGCTCTTTGATTGCGCTTACGTATAGAAACGAGGCCGCCGTAGGAGGTGCAATATCGTACGGGCCTTTCCTCCCTTTCGACTCGAAGCGATGAAGCACGCAAGTGGCTCGATAACTCGCGGCTCCATAGTTACGCAGCGGGACGATACCGATCGGTCGATACGTCATCCCCGATAACTCCCTCTCTGGATAAGGAAGCGACGCCGCGCCGAAGGCGAACTCGCGGCGCTCCAGCAATTAATAAATTCACCTTTGCTCCGAGTTCTCGTTCAATTTATTTCTCTCGGCGCGCGGAGCGTGATTTAAGTTGCGCCGCAACGCCGGACACGCGGGTAATAGCGATATTACTGTAGACACGCGTCACTGCGTGATTTCACGTCTTCTTCCCGATCTCCACTATTTCCCCCGCCTCCCCTTCCTGCCCCGTTGTCCCGGGCTCGCCGTGCACGGAAGTCCCACGCTGATAAACTCGATTGAGTCCGTTTCTCGAGCGTGGTCCCTTGTTTGTCCAAACGATTAATAACGTCCCGTTGGAATGTTAATGCAGCCTACTCTTCTCTCGTCCTGCGTTCCTTCGTATACCGACGCGAGGGTAAAAATGATCGAACCGCCGCCGCGCTACTCGGACGCCGTATTATTCTATGCATACGTTCGTTGCCGCGAATACCGACAAGGTCGAGCCGCCTGCGGTGCTCGCCTCCTCCGACGCCGCCTCTTTCCGCGTTAATTAATCAGCTCCCCTTCGTCGTATACCGCGAGCGTCGCCTATGGCGCAATCGGCCAGGTACCTTCTCGTGGCGCATCGCGACCGTTTCACGTGCACGATCCATCGATACGAACGCTCGCAGCTGCGCTGAAAAGTTTACGCCTATTGCGCCCTTCGGAACGCTGGATCGATTTGTCTGGCCGTTAATTAGCGCTTCGGCCGTAGCGGTGGTGATCAATACGGTTCGGTACACCATTCCGTTCGGGCGGAATTATTCGAGACGCGCGGCCGTAAACGCGCGGGTGCTTGTTTGAAGCGGATATTGCCGCGATGCCGATCCTCCCGTATCGATAGCCCCTCGTTTCTTTCCACATTTCTCGGCGTGCAAGAGACGGAAGAAGCCGCGCACCAGTTGCTGAAAGGGAACACCTTCGAGCCGTTACTCCAGGAAATTGTGCATGTCGCGTTGTACACATTTGCACCGAAGGCAACGCGCTGTGCACGAGAAATACTGCCCCCCGATTCTTTCCGACGCACTCGCGCGTACGCAGCGCAGATAAGAGGTTGCGATGCGACCGTGGGAGGAACGAACCGCTCGATTCCTCGGGCTTGAGAGCCTTTCCTCGTTTCCAGCCGCGACTTATTCCCTTGGACGAATTTATTCCATTGGCGCTCGGCTCGCGTTACCTCTTCCGGACGCGTGTTATATATTAGTACCGCGAGATGCGGAATGCAGTCCCGAGAAATAGTAATAAATATTGGAGCAGCCGTATTTAAGGTCTATCGAGAGTAAGATTGTGGGATTGATAAAAGTCCGTTGGAAAATATATGCAGAGCATCATTCGTGGCAACATGTACATATGTCTGCAATACAGAAGTGACTTGAATTTAGGAAAGCGTGCAATCGCGGCGGCCCCAAGATCAGGATCGCAACACCTCTGACCCAACGAGATCGCGATTAACCGGCCACGTCGATCCAGGGAGCAAATTAGAGAAACACAATGGCCTATCACGCGATCGATCGATCGGGGGAACGAGCGTGTCCGGCTTTTTCCGCGCGTCGGTGATATATGATCCAGCCGATCGTTCCAAGTATCAACAGGATCTCGCGGGCCGAAGAAATATGCAGATAGATAATCTGCGCGGCAACAAATGGACGCGCGATTCGACGCGCCGTAAAACTGTACGCCGCCGGATGAAAGTGCACCCGACCGGTGTGCTATCGAATCGCATCGCCACGGAATAATTGCTACCGAACACACCGAATGGTAAATAACAAATTGCGACGGCACGTTTTTTCTCATGCCGCCGTGCATCCCCCCCGCGGGGCTATCTAACGATCTCCGCGGCAGCGTGGCGCTTCAACTTGGAGCAAGGTGCTCGCAGACGGTGTCCGATCTATCGTCGGGGACTAATCGCGATCACCGTCGATCGCATTTCACTCGTCGTTCGCTACAAGAAATGCTGGCCGTCGCGTGAAATTCACGGACAAGATCCGCCGTCCACGGTGACGGCAATAGCTCCTGAAACTCGAGTACCTACCGCGCAATCGGCGCCGGATTAGCTTCGATATTTGCAGCCGAATCGTGAAGCACACGATTCTAACGGGACCGTTTCGGTTTATTAGTGACGGCGCTGAATCGATTCGAGTGCCCCGTACATAGTTGGCATGCCCGATCGTTCGTTATCTTTTGTCCTCGATGGGTCGCCGGCGTGAAAGTGCGCGTTAATCAGACAACGTAATACGGGCTTAATGTTTCATGCGTATAACCGGCAAACGGGCCAGCGCTCGATTTATGGCACGGACTTTCGAAAGGGAACACGAACCCTCGATCGCCAGCGCTGGACCAAAGCGAAGAAAATTACGATCCGTTTCTTCAAGCGTTTGACCAGCTGAGCACGTTTCGTCGTATTTCACCGGGTCGTTTTCCTTCTCTCGTTATCCGTGCCTCGCCGTCGTCGTCGTCGTGCCTCTTCCGCGACCGCTCGTCCTTAAACCGCCTCACGAGTGATCGCGTTAATAAGGGCAATAAGTCTCGACGCTGGTATCCTGGTCGAGAATGAAAAGAGTATTTACTCGCAGGGAGAATGATCATTTCCGGCTGCGTGTGACACATTTTTTTTATTTGCGCCGTTATTAAATCGACGTATGATAAATTTTGGAAATTTAGCGAGACTCGAAGCTTCGCGATGGGAGCAAAGGCGTTCTAAAGAATTGAATATTATAGGCTTCGAGCGTGATGATGGATCCATTGGTTTCTTATTGCACTCTGATGTATAAATCAGTGTTCCAAGCTTCTGCTTCCATTGCGACACGATCGACGTGGATGCCAGCAGATGAAGAACGTGGCAGACAAAACTTCGTATTACATCAGACGAATGTTCAACGATCGACGCTTACGGCTATCGGCCCGATAAAAATCGACATAACTTGTCGATCAGCCGCTGCTCTGTTCGAGGCGCGCGTTTTTGCGCGATCGTCAAGCCCGTTCTCATGTGCAAATATGCGTGTTCGGCTACTGAAAAATGCGATTCATCTCCTCGTCGTAGAAGCCGGTATAGGAAGGAACAAATTTTTCCTTTTCGTGCGACCTCGAATTCTTCCACCATCGTCAAATTTCCTGTACATGCCTCCTCGTCCATGTTGGCTGATTGTTTTATTGTACTAACGTTATCGGTCCTCTTAACGGACGCACGAATCTTTGATAAATGGACTATGAGACATTGTCCAGTTACCTAGTGGAAAACTGAACCCGATGGCAGTCGCCTCTACGAGTTACAGTTGTACCCGGAGGCGGTTGCTGAAGGATCCTGGATTAATTGTGGATACGCTTTCATCGTAATTTCAACCTCGTACCATCCAAGTTGCTTGTCCTCCGAGTGTTAGCTGCCGTGTCGCTTGCACACGCGAGCTGGGGTTGGAATATGTGGCCGGGGAACGTGATGAACGATTCGATGGTAATGAAGACTACGCTCTAGCGTTTATGGGAGGCTTCGCATACGGTGTTCGGTTAAAGTATTCTGCATTTGTGGAAGATAAAACCGCGTCCGACACGCTTTTCAAAACCGATACACCAGCTTATATATGAAAGGCAAAAGTAGTAAAACGTGTTTTCCGTGTATCAAAAATGATCGAACCGAGAGAGTACGAAAGAGAAACCAAGGAATGTGTAACGGGCGGGGCTCATTGATAATACGAAACTTGATATTAGAGGCAGCCCTAAGTAATTCAATTGATAACAATTCCCCCAGACATATCTGACAATCGAAAGACAAATGATCGTGTCAGCCCTGGCCACGAGGTCTTAAAGTCATCGCTATCGCTACAAAAGACAGCAGTCACACCCTTGCACAGTCCCAGGCACATTAACCTACATCAGTCGGTACAACGATCTAATGGACTCTCCCACAATCGATACGAAAGAAAAAACCCGCTGCTCTTTCGTCGTACACGGAAACGACCGCACGATCGATTCATCGTCGAATCGTCCTACGCCGTTGGGCGTGCACCATTCGTAAAGACCGATCCAAGAATATCGGCAGAATGCACTCTCGCGGCCCGCATTTTCTTCGAGACGTGGCTACTGTTGGGACCAACCTGGCTGGAGGGGCCTACGCAGACCCGTGGCACCGTTTTGCCGCCAACGCACCGGCTGGATCATAATTCTGACCGGAGGCAAGAGAGAAAAAAATCGACCCGCGGCCAGATTTCCATTCCACGGCCCACGGATTCACGTGAAATGCTTCCTCTCGGCACCGGTGTTTCACCCGTGCAACCGCAGCACCCTCATCGTTCGTTTGAATATTTATAATTCGTCTCTGGCGGACGTCAGGACCTTAATGGCACGCTGGATTAATAGCGCTTTTAAGAGAGGCCGAAGCTTCTGCTATCTTTGCTCGGCTTAGACGTGCCGTATCGGGCGCCAATATTCTTTTTAATGTGAATTTACGATAACGAATTGCGCCTATCCGATTCGAACGGACGACCGACGCTGAAAGGATGCGTTCTAATCTCCTAATCCTGTCGTTCCATGAAATTTATACGTCACGTAGCACGTCCATACGGTGTGGCGGTTTTTTTCTTTTTGAACGTTTTCTCATCGGGGCTGGGAGACTCCTGAGTGGCTTGCAATTTATCTGACAGCTACATAAAATTTTAATAAGGCCGACGATTTAACTACGAGATCCGCGACGCTTCATCCCACGGTTACTTACTCGGGGTGAGTTAGAGCTTCCTCGATTGGGACCTTAATTATTATCGATCACACGGCGATCTCGACGTCACCTGAATCCCCGTGTCCCCGACGAACTCGTTTGGTCGTCATAAAGGAGGCTTTATCGCCAATCGAACTAGATTTTTCAGTGTCTCCCAGGCTGATTGCCTGTCGTTCGGCTGTTTTGTTCGCGCGTGGACATCTGCCCTCGCGTTGAATTTACCGCTCGAGGGCATAGAAAAAGCCATATTTACCATCGAGACATAGACACGGGGACCATAAGCACTCTCGTTCATCGTCTCTGGCATTCTACGACGAGCCGTTTAACCTCCTCCCGCATTCTTCGTCAATTTCTTTTTCCAGGACGCGCTGTCGACGCGAGGAACGCGACCCGCGCACGCTGACCCTCATTGTTTTTCCATCGGCACCTTTGCTTCCTTCTACGGTGCATCGTGAATCCCGCCGGCAATTGTACTACCATCCGGAACGAATCCTCTCGGCCAATTATTCGAGATCTGCGGATTCCCCGCCGTTTAAAAATATCCAAATCGCTTTCTGTTCCGCACGCCGGCGTAAGAATGGAAGATTAATGTCCACTTGCTGTCGAGAAGTAAAGTTTCGCTGAACCCCCATCGAACTTCGTCCCATTCGCTTTCGCAAACGTTTCGTTGCGTACCTCCTTCAACCAGAATTCGTTGCCAGGACCCAAGGTTCAATCCGTTGAACGGTCGCACGATGATCCGTAGAAATAGCGAATCTTTTCTGTCGAACAACTTTCACTCGTTCGTATGGGACGCACGGTATGATCGAAACGTCTTTATCTACCAGCAGCTTGATGGATGCGACCGTTGCCGACATTAATTCCACGCCGCGCGTGATTAAAATAGCGCGCGCACAGATTACTCGCGAATTAAAATCCGCCTCTCGAATGCTCGCCCTCGATCGTTCCTCTGAATTACACGTGTACGCCGATCGCATTAATTACGTGATGCAACGCGAATTACGTTCACGAGCTCGTGATTCGCGCCGTTTTTCTCCCGTCGCGGCCGCTCCGCGTTTGCGCGGGAACTTTCTGATTTACTCTTGTTAAACTTTTGTTTGCCGCGCGGAAGACGGCGTGATTTGCACCACTTCCTGTGAACGTTACTCCTTGTTTTAATTGCTACGTGTATTGGTCAGTTTCTAGCGGCATAGTGATCTGGCTGTGGCAATAGATTCGACGTGTCGTTGGTATCGGACGTGAATTTATTGGAAACGATAGGAGACGCGGAGCCGGTGCACTAGAAGCTGATATCGTACGGTCGATGGTGTTACGCAAGGGGAGATTTACGGTAATCATGGGATTTCATACGAGCAGCTGGATCGCAGCACTGCCGGAAACGGTGTTGAGGCACGTCGGACAAAAGCTGGCAGATATTTAATTTGGCCTCGTTTGAAAGCATTAGCCGAAAGGAAACATTTATTGTACGACCCCTGGCGTGCCTGGATAACTGCGCTCAAATAATCGTAATTACGCACAAATTACTATTCTTGCAGAACGCGTGCAACATTTTTTGCATAACAGTTAGCGGTGCCTATGGAAAAAATGGAAGATCCCTAAGCGTTCGCTTCCTGATAGGTGTCTCAAATTAAACGGCTGCGTCTACAGTTAGACTGTCACAGGGAGAATTAATGGCGGCGCATCTTCTCTAGGTATTCTATACAAACAGCGAATTAGGAAAAAAAGGGATCCATTCAAGTACTCACGAATCTCTATTGAAAAACGAGATAGATAGAACTTGAATAATCTTCATCTCCGAAAGAAGAATGTTCCCATTCCCATATCGCTACAATTATTTCTTACACTGTCCCCTGACACGTAATCCAGTATCTCGTGTCCTGAACGTCACTGCAAACTTTTCCAACGTCGTCGCAGCGTACGTTCTCGTCCTCCACGTCTTCTTCCAACCTTCCTCCGTCTCTAGAAACGCGATACCCCGCACCGTCACCAATTCCGCGAACTTATTACACGCCTCGGCAACAAATTCGCAGACAGCCATTGCTCAGGACCACGGCCGTCGTCGAGAATCACTCTGCTCGCGAGCTTGCCATCCAACGCAGCGCGATAAAGCGGCTGGGAAGAAGGTGTAGAAAGACGAAGCGGTACGCGAACAGGGGAAACAACCCCCGGACGACGAACGGGCGCTCGTGGGGAATGAATCGCCGCGAATTTATCACGGCGAAACTCGAGGCGACGGCGGTGCTCGACCGGCAATTAACGCAGGTGATTTAGGAGCGTAAGGGTCTGGCTTTAACGTCGTCGCCTCCCTTTTCCCTGTGAACGCGCGTGCAATTCTGCGGCCGAGTCGGATGCTATCGTGATGTATCTTTATTTTGCAAGGGGCGCCTCGTGGTTTGGTTTTTGTAGGGCGTGCGAACTCATTCAGGCGGTGTGTAACTTTGAAACGGGCTATGCAGCAGGACGAATCTATTTCTCTTGACAAGTTGGTGTGCTTTAGAAACAATTGTATTGTGGCGCATGATTCAATGGGAACGTTGCTCACTGTTAGTGGAAGCTGGTAATTTTCTGTCGCCTTCGTCGTGTTTCGGGCGCATAGTATAATTTTCTATCTGACGACCACTTAATTGCGCCGAGAATGATTTCTTTTGTACCTGCGAGCAGAACTGGGGATACGCATGCAAGTTATTATCTTGCCGATGGTAAAAATCTGTTTCGGCTTCACGTATGTTCTGAACAAAATAATCGATGTTTTAAGACCAGCGATACGTACTTTTTAAATTCCCCGTATAAATACAAATACAGTTGCGACTTGTATGCTTTTGTCTACGATTTGTGCAATCATTAACGCTACGTAAATTTAATAATGCAATTTTGACTGCTCTTCTATAGAACGCTCTGTACATTTGTGTAACAGTGTTGCAATAATTCCGTTTATCCCGGGTCTATTTGGCAACTGTCTGGCTCGTTCTACTTGATTCGGCCCGTCGTATTCCCTCTGGTTCGGCTGCATTCCGTTCTCGTTGGGAGAGCGTTACGTCTCGTTACCTTCCATTCAGATTCGTTCTGTCGTACGCGCGATTCCAGTCCATTCAACCACGCTGGAGACCGTGCTGCTCGTTTTCGTCGGTCGTTCTCGCAACGATCTGATAATTTAGGCTTTGCTCGCGTGTGAGTTTCGTTCCGCGTTCCATCTTCGCCACACGATGAGTTTATTAGCATTCCTCACGCGCAATCGGCCTCTTCGGTGAATATCCGAGGACTTTTGCGTTTTCCAGTGGAATCCTGAGCATTTCGAACTGTATGTGATGTATCGGTAGAAATCGCTTAATTAAAGCTTGTCCTTTTTCTATTTACAAATTTTTGTATTTCGATGGAATCGAAGTCCAATATTACCGATACAAGAGGATGTATTAAATTATGAGTCGAGTTAGGTTTCGAGGGGGAAAAATGAAGTTTCTAATCGCTTCTGAAATAGCTACAGCGTCCGTGAAACGAAAGACCAATTACAGGTCTTTAAATTAAAAAGACGACTGAGAGTATAATATCTATTATAACCGAAACTGAATTCAATTCTTCAGTTTCGACGCACAAAATTCTTCTCATTCTTCGCGAATCACGAAGAGCAATTGTCGATCCCACTGGCCCCATTTTTCTACTGCCCCCTATTCACTTGTTCTCCCGTTTAAAGATTTGACGGTTCCGACAGGCCAAATTACACGTTCCGGCAATAGGGTTGCGTGCGCGCCCAGGGAATCCGGTAGGATGTGATTACCACTCCTATTATTAAACTATTATTAAGAAACGCTACCAAGCACCGGATATTTTCTTGTCAGCCACGATGTAACTCACTTCGAAGTACAAAGGAACCAGTGTAGTTGGCCTCGTTTCTCGTACGGCTCTGTGACATTTTTTACGATGCAATTATCATCCACGTCTGCATACGTTCCGTTCGTTCAGCCGGCTATTGCTTTACAGTTTCCACGAAGCGGGGAAACTCAGAGTCGTCGAAATATTAGACAGGTCGGTGCATTTGCACAGAACGACAAGTATTTCAATCCTCAAAGGACCGTAAGTCTGCCTGTCGTGACAGTTTATGCTCTTTTCTTATTATGCGAAACTACACCGTCGACACGCCCACCATAACGAATCCAATTTAACGCACGCTAAAGATCGTGAGTTCCTAGTGTACACCCGGTCTGATAGCGTGCTTTTATATTCAATTTATTAGTCGTGAATACAGCTACTCGGAGCTGTTTACGGTCGCGACCGCAATGCTTTGTCGAATTCGTGTTTCGTCGTGCATCGTCATTTCGCCGTCGCGGTTATTCAATATCGTTAGCTTATTACGACTTGTCAATGCGCCATCGGTACCATTTATTAGCTCGCGCGAATGCTTATTCATTAGCCTGGGATAGCTTGTGAGATCGGGACTCTCGGAACGGTCGAGTTATTATTACTTTTTACGTTTCGCTCGGCGGCACGGAGCGCACTAGCGCATACTTTCCCTCGTAACAAAATCGTTGCCGTGTTTTGCAATGGTTGAAGCGGCGGAATGCGTGCAGGCCACGGGGAGCACGTGTTTCTCGAAGCGCTGGTTTCTCGCGATCGATGATCTCTCAATGGCAGCGCCTGGATTCTTCTCTTATTTCGTAAAAGTGAATCTACAGTTGATCTCTTTCCGAGCGCCGGCGATTTGACCGATCGAGGCTTGCGCAAGGATTTTAATCATTTTCTTGTGGAGCATTCTCTTTCGCACGTTTCTTCACCGGAGACAAAATCGGCGAGCAACGCTCATGGCGCAGGATCTTCGCGATAATTTAATTTATCGTAAAAATGCCGATCGTGCTCGAGCATATACGATGCCAGGATAAAAGGGGAAGAATCTAGGACAATCTGTCTGTATCTATCCCAATCGCAGGATCCGTCGCGATAACCGATGCCGTGCTGCCGATTGTTCGAACCGCGATTCCTCGGAAGCACTCGGTTGACCTACATAGGTGCATCGCGCCGCGAATGACGGTCAATATGACGCGTTCCCCTTTCAACGAAATGGTCTCGCGGAGGCCGCGCGTGGGCAGCAATTTTTCATCGGCGACAAATGAAAGCAATCCCTCATTCAGCCGAGAGTTTCGAGCGCACCAGAAGCGGCCTGTCATCTCTCGCGAGTTAAGTATCGATGGTGGGCGTGACGTTAAGGAAGCCTGATCTGCTTCCTGAGGAGTCCAGATAATCCAGGGTCAAAGTTCCGACGACTAACACCTCCAGTATTTTCACTGTCGACCGATTTTAAGCTCGCCGGTTCATCTTACCTTGATCGCGGCCCATTCATCCTCATTAGCAACGTGCTGCTACCGCGGCACACCTACCTCGTTCATAAACTACAGCACACGGCACACATAATTCGAGAACGACGTTCGATTTCCAAGATAAGGCGCCATTAGCGCGACTCATCGCGCCTCGTTCGCCACGAAGGCTGGCAAAAGGTTAACGTAAGCGGCGAGAGGGCCCCGTTGGATTTTATCGCGGACACGCCTATAACATTCGACGAGTTCGCACCTAGACAATGTACTTCAGCCGGCGAACAAATTGATCAGTGCACGGTATGACGGTCGTAAACGTTGTTCGACCGCGACTCGATCAGAAAGATCGTACAGGGATCTAGATTCCGGAGATCTATAAATAGTGTTAGATACAACGCGAGTGCATCTGGTGAAAGCAACGGCGAACGATAATTTACGCGCGTTACGCCGTTGATCAACAGTGATATTCGTGAAGCCTGGACTAATCGGGAAGCGCGTCGCGAGTTCATTCCCAATTAACGATTTTAATTTACACGGTACCGTTTCGCTTTACGCTGTACACCAAGCGGGGTTGTTCGACTGCCGTCTTAATTAACCTTCTGACCGTTCAATTAGAGGCGGCCCGAACGGTTTATTTCTACGACTGGGAAAATAAGGATCGGCGAGATGGAGCGGCTAGTTCTTGCGTATCGCGGTAAATCCCCCTGGGACAGTTTAATTTGTTGCTTAGAGACGATATTAATCCGCTGAACGTATTATCGACGGGAAATGGGTAACTTCTATTGGATGACGGCGGCGATTGAGAAAGTGATATAAAAAAGATGCGAGAATCGGAACGAGATGGTTTAAGGTTTAAAGACTGGAACCTGATTGCGTGAAACGCGAGAGGCGTGAAATAGTTTGACGACACCTCGAATCGGACACTGTGTACTTATAACTCGCCTGTCATACTAACCAGAAGCTCTAGAGGAAGATGATATTACCAATGTAGATCGCTGCGCACCGCTGACTATTACTGCACCGGGGACGACAGTAATTTGTGAATTGCCTGACATGGATACTCCAATTGCTAAATCAGTCATGCCCTAGAGAACGAAAAGTCCAGAGTGTAGCTACTATGATCTAATTGTTCCGTTCGGTTTTTCTTCCCCCCCGTTTCGTTGTGACAAGGAGTAATGGGAAAGCTAACAAACTTGTTTTTACTTTATTTTTCTAGGTGTATCCCGGATGGCGGGGACGTTGGTTACACGATGACGGAGCTGCAACCGTCGCCGCCAGGATATCGAGTCCAGGATGAGGCCCCGGGCCCACCTTCCTGTCCTCAGGGCCCTTACAAGTACACGAGTCACAGCCACGGGAGCGAGACTGCCAATTTCAAGAGTACCTCGTCGTATCCTCAGGAAAGCTATGGCCTTAAACAGAGTCCGTCTCGGACGATGCCATCTAACGAGTACTATCGGCGCAGAAACGACGGCAGGAGGTCCGCGGAGAACGAACAAGAGACTGGCAACGCAACCAAGAAAGCCACGGTTGCCGGTTACAACGAAAGTCACAAGAAGAATACTGCGGGCTACAAGAACGACAGCGGGTATGCGTACTTCGATCTGCTTTTATTTGCCTTGACATCGTTACGGTTTACCATTGCCATCGCTCTTCGTTTTCTAAACTGATTTGTTCTGAATTATGCAATACAGTCGTGATAGATTTCGATTTTTTGTTAATCCCTCAACCTTTAAACTATTTAATCCTTCGATATGTTAATCGTTGAATTTTCTACTTCTCGCGTTCAGTCATTTTTCTTTATTTAAAAGTTCGCATTCCAAAGTATCATGAATCAATTGCACTTTATCCATCCCGAAGGTCGTATCCTACCACTCGTGTAACAATCATTGGGTACGCGTACTCTTCCTCTAAACGATGCATCGAAGAATAGCTCCCTCCGTTCCACCTAAATTAATTGTTCCAACCTCTTCCGTAACGAAGAATAAGTTTCCACGGTTCGCTCGCGCAGAATCTTTTATCGAGCAGCTTTTTACGGGAAAGATAAGAGATACCGTTTGGCAGCCAATTAGAGGTTCGCTGTATTAGTCTCGACACACTTAGATTTCGCGATAGGTCGAACGCGGAGTTCCAACGGTGCGGCATCCCATCGTTACGAGGACGAGGTTCACGAACGACGCCGCAATTATAGCCTGATTATACGCGTTTCCAGTTACGTTGAACTTGTTCGCCATTCCATAAATTGCGCGACGGCCACGCATCCTGCTAATAAAGTGGTTCAATGACATCGCAAGCGGAGAGCAGATCTATGGCCGGCTACCGGGATCGTCGAGCATGAATCATCGCGGGGCGCGTGCGCTAATCACCGGTCGTTCGCTCGCGATTCATCGGCATAATTTCTCCCACGTGCCTCAATGATCGGCCACGATTCCACTTTAAACGCCAGATGCACGAACCTGCTATCGAAAGACTTCTTTCTTTTCCTCATGCAAACAGGTACAGCGAGAGCCTTGGATTCGACAGCTACACTCTCCCTCTCAACGAAAGAGACGAGGCGTCACCACCGCCAACGCCTCCGGTCCGAGACGCATCCAGTCTCAAAGGCGTCTGCTATGGACCTGGCCACGAAAAATATCCATCCTGGCCGAGCGCCCCGGAGAGACACCCCGACGAGGACGTTCACAGCTCGGGACACAGCGGATCCCATCGTTCCAAGTCCTGGACCGATCACACCAATTATCCGAAGGAGAAGCCTGCCCAGTACACCAGACCGCACACGAAGAGGCCCAATCCTACGTTCACACAGCAGGTGACGTATCTTCCATCTAATCTACAGTTTTTACCCCACACGTCCGGCAGTCTCCTTCTAACTTTCATCCGTCGAGAATTTTTCTCGGGACGATGCGTCAGCGTGTGGCAATTAAATCTCGCGACGCAATTCGTCCGGCGTAGTCAAGTTTGTACGTACATACGTGTTGGCGTGGCGTGCATTCCCTCGCGTCGTTGCAGTTACGAAATTCAAAAACTCATTTGCAAAGAGGCGAAGCACTTTCGACAGTGTTAACGAGTCACGAGCGACGTTCGGGGCAGCTTATCGCGCCGTTTCCAGCGTGTCCTGTAATCCTTGTGTGTACGGTGTTTCACGTAAGGACGACGAATGCACGTCCGTGCATACACAGGACAAGAGGCGGCTGCGGGAAGCTTAATTGGCCGTACGTGTCGCGTTGAGCATTGGCAAAACCGGGGCCGGGTCAGAACCTTGGTAAATCATGCTGCGCCCTAAAACGACACATACAATTAATCTCCCACATCCGCACCCTCCTTTCTCTCTCGTGGTGACATAATCGCCGCACGGTTGCGCCGGAGATTTCCTGAAAAGTAGGACAGCAGCTTGAAGACAAGGTGTTGCTTCGTTCGACCAACGGCCCTGCCTCTACCTAGCTTCTAACCGCGGCGTGTACTCGAATTCCAGCATTTCCAGCTACAGGGAAGTTCCCCCGTTAGGAACCGCGCTAATGCCCCGTAATGCATTCTACTTTCCTTTTGCTCGATTTAGGACTTCCTTATTAGATGGCCGCGGTTCTAGCCAGCCTCGATAATTAGCTCGTTGCGCGACGGTTTATTTTAAACCGAAACGCATTACGCTGACAGTCGAGGGGGAAGGCGGGCAGGAGGGGATGACGACGTAAGTTTAATTACGCGGCGTCGCGTCGTGTCGTTCAGGCAAATGTGTACACGGTTGTTGATTGAAGTTCCGATGGCGGATGGACGGAATCGTTTCGAATGGCACTCAGGAAAAACAACGACGTTCTTGTTGCAGCTGAAAACAGTGATGGAGCGTTGCGAGAAAATTCCAGCGGAGACTTTCGAGTCGCGCAATCGAAGCAACGTGGAGGAGGAACCGAGATTGTGGCCTCGCGTTGACCGCGAGGGCAAAGCTCTGGGTGACGCGGAGTACGTGGTGCCATCGCCTCCTGAACGCGAGCAGCAAACCGCTCAGACTCTCAGCCATGCCGACTTGGAAGCTTACGTTAGGAGCTACCAGGACCCACAGGTGTCCCAGGTAATTTTAACAATTTGATATCGATCGATTGGATGAAACAATTCTTACTTTGATTGGTCAGCGTGCTTAATTCATCGTGGTTTCGTAGGTGGACATTTATAGGGAGGCGACCCTAACGCAAGCGGGTCTTGAAGAATACACGAGGGTGCAGCACTCTCAGCAGGCCAGCTACGCGCAATCTGAAGGCTACCACAGTTATGTCTCGAGTGTTGATTCTACGACGAACACACCTTTCCTCGACAGGTATAACACTGGGCCATCATTGGCACCCCTTTTATTATTCTTCGTACAATTGCAAAATATTTAATAAAAAATTTCCTGGTCCAGATTGAGAAGAGACAGCGAGGCAGTAGCTCAGAGGCCAGCCTCCACCTGGGAAGATACATCGAGAGAAGGAAGGGACAGCGTAGTGACAACATCTAGCGGAAGTGCCTCGAGTAGCGAGACCCTGAAATGGCACGGTTCCATGTCGGACGTCAGCGTGTCGAGTGGATTGCCTGCTCGTCAGAGCGCCTCCGATCGATGGCACCACGGATCAATGTCAGATGTGAGTAGCGTACACGGCGGACTGCTATCACAGAAGCCCACCAACGGCTGCCACGACAAATGGCAAAGTTCTATGAGCGATGTCAGCACAAGCGGTTTATCGCCGACAAGCAAGGGTAGACTCAGCGAGAAATGGCCAGACAAGTGGCAAGTCTCCATGAACGATCGCAATAAACAGAATCAGAGCAGATCGAGCTTGCCGGCTGTGATCAATCATTGCAATACGTCGACCAATGTTTCTGAAGTTCCGTCGAGCGTTCGCGAAAGCAAGTGGCAAGAGTCGAACATCGACGAGGAATCGTTGGCGGACAAATCGCAGACGAGTTCTCAGTGGGACAATTCAGTGAGAATCGAAGGGGACAAGTACGGGCCATTGGGTCAGCCGATGCCGCAAAGTCCCATACGACAGCAGATTGGCGCGACAACTCCTCAAAGTCCAGAAAACTGGAATCCCATACATGGATCGATGTCCGATGTTAGCCAGTCCAATGGACTTCCTTGTAGCAAACAGTTGATCGCCCATAGTGCCAGAGTTCAAACTCCCCAGAGGCACCACTCGGAGAGCGTATTGTATTTAGATCGAGAACGAAATCAACGGAAACTGTATCCAGTTAGTACTACACAGCCTCAGGAATCCACGCAATCCTCAAGGTACCATGAGCATTTTAAATACCTACGAAGTCGCATGTATTAAAACATCGCTTAATTTGTACTCCCTTTCTTACAGAATGTCTCAAACCCTGCCACCACAGCCACCGATGACCGTAGCAGAGCGGATAAACGAGCTAGAGAAACAGCAGCAACAGCAACAGCAACAACACATGCGTTACACATATCTAGACCCCGAAAAACGTCACAGAGTATCCGACCCAACCCTCAAAGCAATACAAAAGAAGGCGCTACTATCCTTTTACGAGAGACACCACCAGGCATCCTGGAGATCTGAACCGCAGCTAGCCCAAGGAACAGCTCCAGCCCCGCAAAGTCCCCCGCCACAACCACCTCCGCGTCCCAGACCAACCTCCTCGAGGCGAGCCAGCTCCGCTTCAGACTACGCCAGTGGAACATGGAGAGAAAATAATAATAGAAATCAGACCCAAGGCAACGGAGAGCTGTCCAGTCCTAAACACCAACACAGTAACAGCTGCGGCAGCCTTTCCACGGACCTGCTAGGCCCAGTAATAGTCGGGCCAGCTATATCGATCGACGATTGGGTGCCAGAGAGGCCACCCAAGAAGCCACACCTTAGAAACGTTTACAACGATCGCGTGCCCAGTCCAGATTTGCCTCCGCCGTCTCCTCCCACGGTAACCGAGAACGAGGTTCACGATTGCGACGACCCACTGCCGCCACCGCCGCCTGAGCTCAGCGAAGACTGTTTCACGGACAGCCAGCGCAAATCGATCAATACACTCCATCAGTCGGAGGAATTGAAGACTCGTGATAGATCTTGTGATAGACACAAATTAGAGAGACACTCCGTAAGAAGGTCCAAGCACGGTACAAAGAGAGACCACGACAAATCGATTGGAAAAACGTCCCCTAATTCGCCCACGAAGACGGTGACCCAGGAGCAGGAGCAGCACCAATTCGTCAGGGCTGCCATAGCACTGAAGCACGTGGATTCAGAGATGGTATTAGAGAACGGAGTATCGGCTGGATTCGCCACTCACAGAATGGTAGCTACCGGTCGATCCAGCCTGAGATATCCGTCCACGCAAAAGTTAATGGTAAATGGCAGAGTAACTCCGGCGAGGAGAATCTCGGAGGAGCGGCCCTTCTCTGGTAGACCGCCAGCCCAACTACCCGACCTCATCTCGCAGCGCTACAGCGACTCTGGGAACCAGAGGCCGGCCCCTCAAGTACCGGTGGAGCCGAGGATCATTCGGCAGGAGTCTATGAGGGTGGACGGATCGCGGGTCGATGTCGCCGGTTTGCACCGGAACGACTCCGGCCAGAGATTAGAGTCGTCTACCGGCCAAAGGCCACAGCCGCAGGTGCCTAAAAGTGTCGATAAAAGTGCCTCTAGTAATCAGTCCAGTCAAGCGACCAGGCCGAATTATTTGCCTGTCTCGGACAATTCAAAGTGCTCCCCTAAGTACATAGAAAGTGGAAACCACGGCTTCTCGATCGGCAGCCCAGTGAAGACGGGCTACGAAGCCAACTCCAAGATGTTCCCGTCCGAGTCAAGTCCTCAGAAGTACCACGAGCCGCCTAAGTACGTGCCCAACCATCATCAACGTCACGGAGACGTCGCACAGAGAAACTGTTACGCACTGCCGCCGAAGTACATCGATGCACCGAAACAGAAGCCTCAACCGCAGTGTCCTACGGATAGATACGGTGGTCCTGGATCGCCTAGCTCACCTCCACCGCCATTGGCACCGCGACAGAATACACCTGGAAGGAAATCCTTGCCGCCACCGCCACGACCTGCCCCGCCTCATGCGCTACAGGGGTAAGTTTTATGCACGCTGTAATCAACCCTATGGTCTTTTCGCTGTGGCCGTCGCATTGATCTTCGTTGCGTACATGTATACGCGAAGGCACATAGAAGCTCGGGGAAATATTTGACGACCACTTCTCGACAACGATTATGACATTTCTTTTTGCGCCGGGTTTCGTAACCGCGGGGCATCTCTCGTACTGTTCGTTTTACGGCCGTCAATTAGGAATCTCGAGATGGTTGAAACGTACGTCCTGCGGAGGCCCACGGTATTGCTATCGGCGACCAGTTTCAGCCGTGGAACGCACACGATCCTGTAATTGCGGCGTAATTGAATGGTAAATGGCTGCCGCGGCCGCTTGGCGATCACAGTATCGTCCGTTATACGCGTACTGTGCAGTAGTGTCCCATCTTACGTCCTGCTTATCCACGGATCGATCAGTTGAATTAGAGGCAATCGCGGATGCACCTTATCCTACGCTGCTGACGGTACGTTTATTAGCGATACGGGGAGATCGATGTATAACTTGCGAAAAGTTGCAAAAAATGTAAATATTATAGTGGGATCTTTATTCCACTTTAGTATCAATTATAGTTTGCAGGAAGATTCAGGTGAACGGAGAACACATTACTATCGAATAATTAAATCGCGTCTATTTTAATGATATTTTTAGTTTCGCAATATCGTTTAGTATAACTTCCAGATGCAAAACTATAAATAATGCGAGACCAGCATTATTGCAGGAATTTATATATGAATTTACCGACCAGAAAATTCTTAAAGTGTCTTATCTGCGAATATTCCACAAAGCTTGGGAGAACTTCGAGTCCCTCGACTGCAGAGTACACGTAGAATTAGTTACCCGTCCCGTGAGCAAGAATCACCGACGGATTATCAAGTTACGAAGCCAGACGGGATGCCCCGTTGCTCTTTTTTGCGCCGGTTTAAATCCGGGAACTCGTAAATCCCCAGGGATCAGCACGGCGATGCCGATAGTTCGGCGAACTCTCAGCTCGCTCGTTAATTATTTTCTCGTCCGTTCGCTCGACCGAATCGCATGCATTACCATGAAATTATCATTGCAAATCTAACGGTGCCCATTACCACGTTGATTTACGAGCGTGTGACTTTCCCTGAATCGCGTTCGGCGAGTGTCTTAAATGACATCGTCGCGGACGGAGCCCCTAAGTCGTTTATGATTCCAATCATTTTAATCGTCGCTCCTTCGTGGCTTCCGAAACGGTCCTTACGTTTTTTCTTTTTCTCCCTGAATTTTCGTCCCGGCGGTACAGTTATTCGTGCCCGAAGTTGACGTGACTTCGACCAAATTCTAGCTTCTCCTATAGAAATCTAAGTGGACTGAGGAATAAAAAAAGCAAAGGAAAGAAACGGAAAGAATAGAACGTCTTTGAAAGAAACCTTCGCATTCTTGAAAGGCAAATACTCGGACAAGGCCTGCGACATACGAAGCAGCCTTCTATTCAACGATAGAGGTGCTGTTTCACCGATCCAGAGACTATCGGCGACCCGACACCTTTTCGTCCACGAGCCCGCGGTTTTTGGGTCACGGGACGCTCCCTAGCCAATTGTAGACGGTGGCCAGAATGCATCGACGGGTAGGAATAAAGTTGACCTCAGGCGAGAGGAAATTAACGATGGATTAATAGTAATTGTACGGTCGCGAAGATTCAACGAGTAGACCCGTTTCACGGAGGGCACAGGATGAAGGCTCGATCTCACCGGGCGATAACTATTTTCCCCTTTCTTTTGTTTCGTTCTCGCTCTGATTGGGTGACCAGCTGGCTTCTGTGACGGTCGAGCGGTCGTGATTCCGACCTCTCGGCACGGTTCGAGGAGCAAACGTTCGGCACACTTCGACCTTCGACAGGAAGATACGAGACAAAGGGATCAAGAATTGCAGAATTGGCTGCTCCGTCGTTCCTCGCCTCTGCCTCTTTCGCTCAGGGTATTCAAGCAGAGGTTTAACCTTTCGGCTAAACCGAGCCGCCAGGCAGAAATGTCAGAAAAAAGGTTACCGCGTGGCACCACGGGCGTGTTTGCCTGTACTTCGGCTCGCTCGATTATGCTAGCCGTGGCACTGCTGCTCCGCCACACGGATGAAAGAGTTGAACGCGTGAGAATTCATCGACTATTCGGCCTCGTTCAATAAGATCCTCGTAAGTCGTACGTGGTGGATTGAAACACAGTACCACATTTAAACCTCTTTCAACTGGTAGAAAATGATGGACAATCAATGGGCTGATGCCAATGGAACCGCGGGGACTTGGGGAAACGAGTTGACTCATTGTCAGATCGCAAATTCTACTCGAATCGGCAATTTAATCGCTTATTTGCTATTGTTTTCGGGTGTCGTGCTGAGTAAAGGCTACGGGTTTGTTTTCGCAGGAAATGTCTCTCGAATCGATGGGTACAATTAACGAATCCCCTGAACAAGTGGATGCTTCACTTAACAACGAAACGATTCGTTACAGGCAGGAAGTATTGGAAGAATGCCTTTAAATTACCCGGATATCTGACACCGGAGGAGTTACGTGATTACCCGCAGCGTGTTTGCCGATTCTCTGTTATGCTGGTGTTTTCGTTTCTTGCAAGTTGATTATTAACTTGCCTTTAAACGTTTAACGAAATTTTAAGTTCGTTTAGTTGAACCACTTTGATGTAGTTTCGAAAGGGAAAAAAAAGATGATATCGGTATACAGAGACCAAGCTTCAAAAGATTCCATCGGGTCTAATAGAAAAAAGTATTACATAAAACGAAGTCGGCTACGTTGATGTGAATCAATTTGTCCGTCAGACAAAGTCAGTGATCTAAATTACACGCATTTCGTGGAAACAAAGTAGCATCGGGCGGCTTGGCTTTGAAACAGTGCGCAGATGTGGAGCATGATTGACGTACATGGCCGATCTCATTTTAGTGTTCATCTACTTTAATAGACGGTATTTACTTCTCCGAGTAACTGGCAGGAAATCAACTGGCTATTGCACTCCATTTTCGTTCGCTTCACCCTTCGATTATACCTCCTCCCTTTCTTTTAAACAAGTAGAACTCGTTTCATTCGATGTTCGCACCTGTGGCTACAAGACCGCGACCTCGACGGGGTAGTCAACGAATACACCAGGTATCGTTTCACACCGGTTCCCTGTCGCCGTGTCCCCGCTGTATGCCACATCGGATAACACCGCGTAAGGGTATAGTTGAAGAAGAAAAAGAGGCGCACGGTGTATCGTGTATAAGCATAATTGTAAAAGGTGGTCATTATTATCGTCATTATTGAAAAAATCATTGAAGGTCTTCTATTGGAATTGTTAATAAATTTAGTGCGAAGAATGCCCAACTTATGATGAACAATTTTCGTTATCAGACGGTATTTGCCTAACCTTTTGGTCAATGTTAACAGATGTTCGGTGATCTTCAGTCTTTGGCAGACATAGATTATTACACCATACTTATTGATACTAAAAACCTAAAGTTAAATATCAGACAACGAGAGATAGTATGTGTTTATCGATCGCGAAAAAATTGATTGCATGTTTACCTTGTCCGTTTATTGCGCCGATCGCACGGCAACTGATAAGCGATTTCGAAACTAGGAATTTTATTTGCCATCCGTGCAACGGTGTGCCGTGAAATAAAAACGCGGCTTGTTTGGTCGCGGAATCGATAGTTTATCTGTAAAATATATATACTTATCGGGCGTAGTTACAGTTATCGTTGCCCGATCTTTCGGGGAGAATACGAGAACGCATCGTTCGATACGCTTTTTATCGTAAGATGTAATTAAACGTCTATCAGAACGGATGCAAGTTGTAAAAAATCATCCGCCTTACGTATGCGAATGAAAAGAGTGCAAAACAATACCACTCCTAATTATATTCCCGCCACTCGAATCTATTTGATCTGGAAGGGATCATTCATGGAGTCGCACAATTATTCGCAAGGAAGATTAAAGCTCGTATGGCGCAACAGTGTAAGCGAACGTTCCACGTCTGCTAATTATCGCTGGCAATTAAAACGAGGACGACGCCGACCTGTTCGTTGCAGCAGAAATGCACCTTCGCCGGTCGGAAAGTCGAGCACGATAGCGCACTCCTTCGTGCAGCCTTCCACCAACTTGTAACGTCCTCCCTTGGTGCGTGGCGAGACTCGTTTGACGGCTTGCCCAAGAAACGAGGTCAATTACATACAATCCTGACTAATTCTAAGCAAGTTTAGCAGCGATAGTGGCAATACTGGCAGCGTATACGCCTTCATTAACCAGCCGATTACCATCCGACGAAAAGAAAGTGTTTGTCGTTGTTCTCGAATTTCGTAACCGCGCGATCCAAAGTAGAGATCATTTTCGTACGACATGATGCGGAACGAACAAATGCTTTTATCTGTTTTCTTGTACCGGGGGCGATAACGATATTGTACGGGTGATACGAAATTTGACTTTTACAAAGATCAGTGTATCTAATCGGGGACACGATTTTCTGAAGAACGGATGACGCCTACCGAAAATCATGATTAGCATTTCCCAGATAAATCAGTGCTGCGGTTGATTTTGCACATATGTTTTTATTAATCCGCCGGCGTAATGCAACGATTACACCTTTCCCCGTGCGCCGTTTTATAAATTCCTTTCGCACGTACCGGTATTGACTCGTTCGATTTATTGCGCAATGAGCTTGCACTTGCCCGTCGTTAACCTTAAAGAGATTCATTTTTCATCGACTATGTGCTACAAAAATGCTTGTGAGACGTTGATTACAAATTGCAAAATGTTCAGTCGTTCGACTGAACAGTTCGCTCGAATAAACGCTCCCGCGTCAACTCCTGGCTTCTTTCCGTCATCGACGAGGAAACGTCACTGTACAAGACATTGTAAGAAACGAGTGACAAGGGACTGCAATGACAACGCCGGCGAAGACAATGGGCAGCGAGTCGAAACCGACGGACACCGGACACGGGCTCACGGGAGCGTCTCGTGGAACGGTATCTCCGCGGCGACTCTTTATCTCGCCAGTAAATGGTTAAATTGCTCGACATTATTAACCAAGTGATTTACCGTTGGAACGCGTAGACCATCGGGGGAAAAAAAGCCTTACGAACCGATCGTTTTTCCTACCAACTTCGATCGGTAGGAATTCCGGCGTGAAAAATGCCCCCGTGTAACGTGCACCTGGATAAACACCGCGTATCACTCAGTACTCTATCCACGAGGTGCACCTTCCGTCATTTCGTTCCATCGACCAATCCAGTTTCGTCCGGCGTTCCGCTTAATTGACTGCCATTAACATCGATCCGCTGTGTCGACGCTCGACAGAGAAAACTTTCACTGCGTCTACTTTGAATATCTCTCGTGTCTAGATTCCGTCAATTTCCTAACAGAAATTGAAAACCGAAAGAATCTACGAACCCGGCCGGAGTAGGAAATGTTCGCTGAACCTGAAAGTATTCCCGTCGATCACGTGTTCCACGGCGAAACGACTTTATTATTACGATGGGTGGTCCCCGGCAGTTCACAAACATACCGAACGAAAAACACATTTACTCCGTTCGTGCTTCCGAACCTGGCAGCACGGTTTGTTCAGAGCCACGTGCGGCCAAATTGCCGTGCAATAAAGGCCGTGGCTCGTAAAGTTTCCGGCGTATTCGCAGTCGGCCTGGCGGAACTCGAGAACGAAACAAGCCGTACGCGAGAACGACCGATCCGGCGACGAACGAGCGCATAAACGACGGCGACGGTCCACGGGCAGTTTCACGACCCTGCACGACACGGCCGAGGAAATCGTTGACCGCTGCTGTCTGGAAAATTGCCCGGGGTCAGTGACATCGGCGGTCAGGATAACCGCGACTGCTTGCACCTGTAGGAAGGATGGCCGTCAAACCGCAGAGATCACGGAGCATCCGAGGATGGTCCGGAGTTCTCTGCCTCTTTGCGCGCGGGACGGAACGTGTGAGCCACGAACAGCGATACGTGTATAAATAGGATGACGCGTTACGAATTCTTGGAAATAATGCTTAGACGAGAATAGCGAGAAATATTTGCTTGGCGAGGAGTTTGGATCTAGCGGAGATTCGTTCGTCGCGAGCTTCCAGAGATCTTCGGGTTAGGTTTTTCATTTGTACTTTTCCCGACATTGAGGATGATTTACAATACGGTTATTATAATTAGGGCCGTCTGGACGTGGTTAATTGCAGGAGACGTTGAGCATTGCGTTATAAATATACTGTTTCGCAGTGCAGTCGTAATGGTAAGATCGCGGTAGGTAACCAACCGCAGTATGCGCTTGTATAAGGACAGTATAAACAGAAAGATAATAAATTTCTCTTGTTAGACGATGACCTAAGTATCTTCGAGATACAACATCTAAGAGCGTTCCGCGCGAATCACAGCCCGGCATTTGTAAACCTCATGTGTGGTATCATTCTGATACGTTATACAGTATCGTGAGAGCGGGACGTGACGAAAGCTGCGTCTATGTACATACTTACGTCCTCCCTTTCGGTCGTTCGTGGTGCACCATATGCCACGCATTCACCATTATGCTATTGCCAGATTTGTCCAAGATGTGGGGAGGAGTTTTCGTGGATTACCTGGATGGAGCATCTGGCAGACACCTGGAAACAATGTCGTCTGGCCAATAAACGACGTCAGCGTGAAATTCTGAATTGCACATTGTATTTTTACGGAATACCTGCTATTTATAACGCGAACAACAGTAACGTTCTTCGCGAAAATCCGGCTGGTGGCAATAAAAATTTCCATTGAACGTTTCCAAGAAAATGGACGAAAAGGCAGACGTGTTCGCCGGTGGGCTGTTGAAAATTCAGCCGTTCTCGATTTGATTGACAGCTCGGTATGGCAAGTATGACGTTGCAGCAACGAAATTTCACGGCTCCGACAGCGAATTTATTAGATCGCGCCGACAAATGAAAGGACGGATGCGTCAGATTAATGGACGTAGGCGCTAGCGTGCGATTCGCGGTTTATTTTTCTTTCGCGGGCCCGTTCGCCTGGCTTCGGCACCAGGATCGATTTGAAGTTCGCGAGACGATCCAGGGTCGCGGAGTCGACCGGAATAGCATCCGCGTTATATACACGACAGTTATATCAGAAGCATTACCAATGTCCAGATTAGCGAATGACATCAGCGTGCAACATAGAGACGAACAGTTTACCTATGCTTGCCTCTACGCGGTAGCCCATCGGACGGCTACATTAGCGGTTCTAGAATGTTTTGCAAATCTTCGTCGTATCACGCTGATGAGCAATATCTTCGCGGTAACGAGCTCAGTGTAAATGGTTAGAGGAGTAGCGGACGTCGCATTTTATGGGGTGGATTCTAGAGTCGACGAGGGCTATTTTATAGCAGCGCTTGGTGCAATTTTTTTTTTACAAACGCATGATGGGAAGTTTCGAAGTAGTATTCAATTTTTCTACAATGACCACCATTGGTCATTGAAGTTATGAACGAGTTGAAAAGTGGAAGAAATTGTAGCCAACCTTTTTTTTAGGAATTTTTAAAGTAATGAGTGCCACTTAATAATTAAATAAACTTCCTAATAGCATGGACGTTCGGTTGCTGTCCATTCGAAACACAAACTTTCGCCTGCGCCTTCGACTATTATGATAAGAAGAGGTAGCATTGTCCTCGTTCTCGCAATCTGTCATTCCGCTCGCAGGAACGAGAGCGAAGTGTAAACGCACTTTCTACCGCGTCGTTTTTCCAGTTGTCCACGGAAGTGCACCGATAACGGCTTCATTGATAAATGGGAACGGTCCCCGCGACTTCGCAAAGGGTCGGCCACATTAACCAATCTCTCATCCTGGTTTTAGAACTATCCAGCAACGTTAATGACATTCCCCGCGGAGCATAATAAATACCGGCAAAATATTTATTCGAATCCTAATAATTTGGCTGCGGTCCAATAATCCGGAGCCAGCATTGCAGACAGCATTTTCCCTGAAAAAACAAGGCACGCGAGAAGCACGCCGGCGTTTCGCGACATTAAATATACAGCGGAGCTATTTATAACACAGCTTTGTGCGACATTTAAGTCATGAATGTCAGCGTAATATCGTCCCTCGCCAGAGCATCGTCGTCCGTCTGGAGCGCATCAGGAATCGCGACAACGATCTCTGTTCTCTATGACGAAGGTGAAAATTGCAGACGGCTGTTTTGGAAACTTGCCCGCTTCGAAATGGCCCATACGTTCTTCCATCGCGCCGCGTTTCTAACGTCGTCGCGGCGTCGGAATAGAACGTGACGTTCGGTCGACTGAAAAGCTTTTGCTCCGAAAAGAAAAAAAGAAAAAAAGAAAAAATGAAAACAAGCGGGGGACGATGTTCGTTTGTTCGCCAATCGAAATCGTATCTCATCGTTTTGTGCCCGGATCGATACGCGGGAGAGAAGCGGGGCACGATAAAAAGTAACGGTGCTGGTACATGCGCCTCGTCCGTATTACTCATCGTGCCCGGAGCATGCAACTTCTGCCCAAGAGCGACCATAAAAATCAGGTGAAACCGGCCCGCTTGGCCGCGCTTGTTTCGTTTCATTTCTTCCTTCCATCTTTTTTTCTCGTCGTTTTTTTTGCTCCCGCCCAGCTTCTTTATTCCCTTCGTTTTATCCACCGTGGATCGTTCGTGGATCCTGCGATGTTATCGGCAGTCTCACGTTCCGTCCCCGTGAATCCATTCGTCATCGGAAGATCGTGGACACGATCCTGTTGTGGGGCACACGCGACCCTTCACGTCTACACGCGATAAGTGGAAGTCCATATTTTGACTCGTTCGACTAGCCGTGTCATTTCACCCGATCAATCAAACGGGACGCGCGACGGGATACTTTCTCTCTTTGTCTATTTTCCCTTCGACTTGCTCGCACAGGTAGGTAGGCACGTCCAATCTTGCGATTGTCGTGTCGGTACCTGAATTTCGGTTTTTACGCGATGTCAGAGGAAGAACGACGAGAATGGAGAACGAAACGAGGAAGAAGCGGGCTCGTATTTTCGATCGATCGGGCGTGAAAGGGAAGGGACGAACAGAAACGCCTGGCGGTCGAGGCAGGGGGCGAAGAGGAGGTCTTGGTCAAGTATTCAGCCACGTTGTGCGTCAAACTCACTTACCTAGGACAATCGCCGCGGGCTGTGCCGGTTTTCTGTCTTGGGACGAGCGGACCCGCTCGATCCCAGCTCGCGCAGACCTGTTATTACATGGGAATGCGAAAAAGGAGGACCGGACCTTCGCAGATCGAGGAAACTCTGAAAAATGTACGGCCGTAGCTGAACATGCCTGGCCGCCCTTCGCCTCTAATAAACGTGGCTAACGTACCGAGGAAAGAGTAGACTCGCCACGTATATAGAAAAGATTCCGCGCGATGGGAGGCGGTCGGGTCTGATGTCGATGGAAATTTTACGACGGACGAGGCTGCTGGATGCGATACCTGTGGAAGCATGCGTCAGGTATACGCGTGTGTAGATAATGGATTAGCCAAATGGAAGCGTAATTTATGGACACGTTTCGACTCGCACCTTCGGTTTAATAGAGCAAATCTCCTTCACGAAATAAATAATCTCGTCCGAACGCTGCTCCAAAAAAAGACACACTCATGCGTGGTTTTATTCGTTTACAAAATCGCGCATCATTCGCCAGAGGTCGTCCATTACCTTCCCTACCCCTCTATCGACGTTCCTCGCTATCTTGTACTATCGGAACGTATTGTCGAAGATCGGAGATTGCAGGAGGCGCGTAAGTAACGACGCGTGTGCGTGGATGGAATTCGACTCGTGTTCGAAACCCTCTCTGTGGCGGAGATTTAATCGCGGCCCGAATGAATACCTCCGTCTTGTTTATTACATGAAAAGGATAATCACGTGGTTGGGGTAGATCGACAGGGATGACGTTTACAACGTGGTGTCGCGGGACCGGCAGTCATATCGGAGCCTCGACGTCCTTTGCAGTCGTAAACTCTCGCTTCGTAACTTCGGCGGTTGTAACGTATAAATTATAGCATCTGCGACTATGTCTTGCCCAACGCAGTCGTAACTTACGAACGTTGTCCTCCTAGGAGACGAGTTACGATCGCAGATGGTGCAACCCGCGGAGGATCGACCTGCGGCGTGCAATAATACCCGAATTAGCTTATCCGTTTAGGAATTAACTCGCGGAGCTGCACAGAGACCGATAACGAGTCTATTCGCGATACGAAGTATATACATGTACAGTAGTCCCTGGGTTTGCTCGTCGAGTAGAAGCGAAACCGTTGAGTGTCGTAACATTTTCATCACGCGTTTCGGGAAATCGAGAGCTGACTCGACGTTACTCTGCTTTAAATTCCATACTCCGGAATTTGGGTTACGCAACGAAAATGTAAATAATCGTAATGTAACACAATTTTCAGCAACGATATAACCGACGTGGTCGAGCGCTATGTATGTATAATATGTATATCCGAAGATGGATACAGTATTCCCTCGATAGTTGCACAAAAAAGGTACACGATAGTTGCACAGAGTTCATCCCCACTACTGGGGGGTATTCCCTTCGAGGGGTCCGAAGTTCGCTCGGCAATCGGTGTAACGTGATCCGGGTTCGGGTATATCGGTGAGCCAATACTAATTGAAGGATGCAACTTTGCTATTTCTCATCCTTTTTTTATGAAATTTTGACACAGCAGAGCTGACATTTTTCTGATTAAAATGACACCAAACACGATATAATTTGGACTATATTTACTGGCTTAATTAACGTTAATAAGTTTCGACCGCAGAAAAGGATAGGTAGTGAGAAAAAAAGAGAAGCTGCGATCGTGGCTGCTCGGCCGCTTATCTTTACTCGCTGTCCTTTTCTACGTTCGACGCTGTCGGCAAATTTCAAACAACGTAGGAACAACACGATAGTTGCACACGTTCAGACCCGAGGCTTGTGCAACTATCGAGGGAATACTGTATATTAAATTTCGCTACCTCGCCCGAACTATAACACCGCCCCACTTCGCGTAGGACTCCATTGCGGGACAATGGAAGCGCGCACAGCCGTCACGAAACGAAAGGTGATCCAGAAAAGAGCGAATCACATATCTCAGGGTTTATTAGCCGCTCTCTAGACATCAAATTAAACCGGTTCCCGGGGCAGATACATCTCGTGTCGTCCTCGCCGTAGCACGGTAGTGGCGTGGTATACCTGTCAACAGCATTAATGTGATTCAGGGGTGCGAGCATGAGCGTTCCCCGCGCTATTTACATGCGTACAGTTTGCCGGTTCAGATCACAGGGGAAGATAATGGGCCGCGTTGACCTGTCGCCGGGTCCGTCCCTCGATCGGGCCCCTCGCAAAGCTTCGTGCATCTTCGACCGTCGCCGTCGATCCGTTCCTTGCTCGTCGTTCTACCACCTTTCTATCTCCCTCTTGCTCGCACGGCCCGCCCCACCAACGTCGCTGCGCCGACGTTCGCGACCCGTGCTCCCCAGTCATTCCGTTGACAGCGGCCGTGCCGTTTATATCGTGCGGTGTCTCTCTGTGAAAGTTGATGACAGCTGTCAACACACGTATCGTATCGGTGAACGGGGTCGTTCAGTTGGTACACGCGACCAAGGTCTAGCCTCGAGTTACCCGTCCGACGTTCCCGTTGCTTCGCGTTACATTTTATTCCGGTGAAACGGAGTACAGATGCGAGTGGGGGTTTCTCGAGGGGTGTTGACAAATGTGTGTTCGGTTGCGCGGTGTTGAAACACGCGAGTGACATCCAGGAGCTAAGGGAATACGATGACCTGAGGTGTTTGTACGCGGAGGCACGAGCACACCGCTGATGGACAGATGTTGAATCTGAGCATTTACAACGTCGTGGGCAGCATTGGCACGATGGTCTTCGGGAGCAATAAATTTCGGATACGAAGGTACGCGACCACTTAAATTATGCGCAGACACGGCGTCGTCTTTTCGCTTCTAATCCCTCGACACCGTTAGACCGACTGAATGGGCTATTAGTGTTGCGTCCCATTAGGAATCGGGGGGGGGGGGGGGCATAAAATTTGCCTCGACTGTTTGAATTTGAACTGTACCCACGACTGATTTAATTCGTAAACAGCAATCAAGTACTCGTTGATTACGCGGATAATTCTGTTGTAAATACAATACATCGTAGACAGGATAAGATTGCGGATAATTTCGCTGAAACTTGAAACCGACCGGCTACCGAGACTGATCGATAATGTCGACTTACCCTAATGGTAGTAGCTGCACCGTCATAATCGAAAATGTTACACCGCGCACCTGTGCACCGCAAATCTTTCGAAAACTCCGGCCACCGTTTTGCGCAACCCTTGCCGCGCGGTGCACTCCGTTTCCGTCACGGGGAACCGAATTAGTCCGATACGGTGAACAAATCGGCCAAAGGAGACGCGAGCCGCGTGTAGGAAGCCAGATTCGGTTCATTGGAGCGCAATTGGCAGGTAGCAGTGGACCTACCGCTTCCTTGTTCATTCGCAAACGAAAGTATAACGCGGTTGAAAAATATCGAAAGGGTCGTGGGTTCGCGCAAGAAATATAGCGGAGGTGCAGAATACGCCGGCGGCATTTATTTTCGCGTGGCAGATAAAAAGATAGTGGCACCTATGATTCGCGGTGTATTTTATTCGGTGTATTTGCGTGCGTGTATTGTGCGATAAGTAGAAAGTTTATCGGAGGACTAGCTTCCCGTTTGACAGTGATGGATGACCGCGGGGATAGTTTTCTTGCCTTGGTCCGTGCGTATTGAAAGATCCAAGCGGCAAAAAATCAAATGAATTAATAGAAGACTGAGCCTGTAGCCAACGAAATTCGCGTGCGGAACACGAAAGGGTTTTACATATTTCTTTTAATCTCGTCTTCTTGTCCCTCGCTGTTTCCACGGTGGAGCCGGCATTGCGAGGGAGATCGCGACGGCGTGACAGTTACATCGTTGATATTGGTGCTACAATAGCATCGACTGGTAGCGGTTGAAAGTATAGTCATCGAGAAAATATTTCATGTTTTGCTCTGACGGCGTGACAGACGACGCTTTGAAAAAGAATGCATACGATTAACGCGTTACGCTGTTACGGTTTAAAAGGCTTCCCGTATTCACCGTTTCTTTTCGAAGCCTTTCAACGTGTAGCCCCCAACAAAGAGTTGCTTATTTCTCCGGCACACCCGAGGAGAGCCGAGGCATCGCTCGTTTCTTCTGACACGGTAACGTCGAAAATCATTTCGCTTCTTTCCGACAACGTCTATCACGTAGCCGGACAAGCGAAATTGCCTGGGCACGGCGCGCGGCTCGCTCGATCCGCTCGAATTTTCTGTTTCATCGTCGTGGTGGACAGTTCGCATGGAAAAACCTCACCGGCCAAGTGGACTGGCGTGTCTGGTTTTCCGCGTGTACCCGTTTTAATTAACCCATCCATCGGACGGACGTACACTCGATACGGTTCGTAGATAGAGAGGTATAGGTCGGCTAGTTTCAGGGGAATCGGCTTACCTAGCCGAAGAAGTAACCGAGCAAGCGAGGCCTGGGAACTATCCGTTCGATATGGCCGCAGCGGGGCAAGAAAGAACAGCAAAGCGAGCGTGTCTCTCGTTCATCGACTCTATGTACCCGTGCATCGTACTCTATTTGTCGTGGTTCGTGATCTTCGTATCGTCGCGCAAGGACGCTTTATTTATCGTGCACGATGATCGAGATCCGTCGCCGGGGGGTTATTGACGATTCGCGATCGATTCGCGAATACGTTACCCGCTCGTATTCGATAACGGCGCCGTAACTTCGTTGCCTTCGTTTCCTTCTCTTTCATGTTTGCACCTATCTTTCCCCGTCTCACTCGCCCTTTCTCTGGTACCCGCGCTCTTTCTCCCAATCTCCTAACTATATTGTATGTACACCGCGTGGTAGGCTGTTATTTAACTGCCGGATCAAACGGATATTTAACCGGATAATTTAACGTTTACACGTTACGGCGCGACAGCCGTATTTATTTCCGCTTCTTACCACCAGCAACGGTGCCCCGCGTATTTACGTATTGCTGCACGTTAAACATGTAACTCGAACATATTTATCTTCCCCACCTTCCCTTAATCGAATATGCGTCATTTTTATTTCATTCCTCGCGTGATTGGTAGGCCAGGCGGCAATTAAAAAAAACTTTATAGGACGTTTCCATTTCGCCGGATTCAGCGCAGGATACGCTCGCCACAGGCTGAGTTACTGCAAGAAAGGTGAAATGCCAATGTTGTATCGCGTCGTTCAACTTGCAACATGGTTTCAAAACTTCTTTCTCTCCCTCTCGTTCTCCCTCTTTCTCTTTCATTCGTCCGCTCGCGGTGGGTGTCCCATTTGTGGAAACGAAGATTCGTCGTGGCAGGCAAATTGCTAACAAATCTGTTGATAATAAACAATTATTGCCTCCTTTGCGGCAATTAGTCTGACGGTGGCTGGTTACAGAAACGGTGAAATTCATGCAACCGTAGCGACATTATTAATCTTCCTTTAAAATTATCTGGTTACAGTGCTTAGAATTTTCTCTCCGCAGTCGCGATATCGTAAATTCCGTCTCGACCAGCGCAAGAAACTGTTCTCTTTCATGGAACGCTCAATTCTACCATTACACCGTCCCAGTTTTCCGATCAGTTCGACTAATCGCATTTTCCCGATCATCCGATTCGTCCCCCATCTTTTCGCAAAGTCCTCCTTTCTCACGTTCCACTTGCACCGATAAAAACAGACGAAAAATCGTGGCGAATAGCAGTGCCCTTTCGAATCGAAATCTTTCCGCCGGAGTATCATTCAATCGGTGCCCTCGCGTCTGCGAGAGTTCTCGTCCTCTTCGTCTGTTCGCGACGATCTTTCCTCCAGTTGGCATCATTATCAGCGCCGAATTATCGTGCCTCGAGATTCTAATTGCGCTCACCTTGTCCAAGTTTAACGCGCGTCCATCGAATGGTCTAGTTTCTCGATCGAACGGACTGATCTGTTTGATTGGTAACAATTAGAATGGACCGGAAACGACCTCGCCATCTCCCTTGGGAGCGCCACGGTCCTGCCAGCCGGCTTTTCCGGTCCTGTCCTTACGACACGCTCCGTTGTGCCTGGCATAATGGACCGTTGTTCTCTCACGAACGAGCACTTCGCCGGTAAATCGGCCGAGCTGGTTCTTACTTCGATAGAGATTGCGGTAAAATGGCGTAAGAAGCGCAATTAGATATTTACTTTATAATTTTCATTCGTCGCCATTAACGCAGGAAAAGATACAATAGCGTGTTTCACGCGGTGGGCTTGCACGGGGCTGAAAATTAATGATAATATCAGCAAGTGTTATAAATGTCCAGAAATATAAACTTAGCATGGACGTCGGTGCGCTTATTCGTTAAAGGAAAAGGAAATGAGCGTCGAAGAAATATTAAAGGCAGGAATTTGAATTTGCCATTGCGCGTTTATTCGCTACGTATGACTAAATGCGTCATCGGTGAGCTCTGCATCTTCCGTTTCTCGATATTTTTCGTTTCGCGAGAAATGAGAAATCAGATTGTATCACTCGAGAATTCTCGCGAACGAACACTGTTCTACATCCATTCGTTCACCGGCTCTCAATCAGAATGCTTCGACCTCTCGTGAGATGAAATATCGTCGCTAATGGGCCGTTCAATTAAATCGCTCTTCCCGGAAAATAAATCCATCAACCACGAGGGACACGCTTGGGGATCGCTTTAACGATAAACTGGAATGATTGCTGCATAGAAGTGGAGGCATCGTAGCCAGTACATTTCACGCGAATTTTCCGCTCGTGCAAAATTAAACCGGCGGTACGATCCGCTATTCGTTCAGCGGAATCAACCGCGGCGATCTCCCGTCGAAATAAATCAAATCAGATGCATATAATGCCTCGTGAATATCACAAACAATGCGTACAACGACGCGGCCACACGCATTCGTTGTTAGACGCCGGTCTGCGGCGCACAGCGTATAATGAACCATCGTTTGCTTTGTGTCGAGATCGCGGCGTTGGCTCATTAGCTCTCACGCCGAGTCCGAGTTGAAAGCCGCTGAATGATCGTGGCTGCAGTTCCAGGTTGAAATCGTGCGTGTCTTTAGGGGACCTCTTAGTATTTGGATTTGTGACGTGTTGTATAGGAATAAGGGTCACATCCATTCGAAGGGAAATGTTACACTCGACGTTTAGAAAGTGACAAAATCGTATAAAGACAGCTTCGAATGGACGAATGGAAATTGACACACGCAGTAGACAATAGACCAAGGGCGAACGCACGCCCAGGCACTTGGAACAATACCCATCGAAGCTTTGAACAGCCAGATACGTTCGCGGTGCCCTACAATTGAAAGAAGTCGATTCGTTGCTCTGAATTCCTGCTGCTCCGTTCTAAGCGCTCACAGCATAAAATGGTCCGCAGGCATTCACATCGGCGATCGGCGACGATCGTTGCCGCGCGTGTACGTGTCGGTGAACCCCGTGTCACTGGCTGTCAATATTAGCCGAGTGTTCGAGACACGAGATCGATTCTTCGAGACAGCCTCGTGACGCAGAGCGACAGGATATCGGTTCGATAAGATCGCCGCGTTACGGCTCGGTTGGCTCGATCATCCATTCGCATTCTTTTTTCCTGGTATCTCGACGTAATTGGAGAAACGGTTGCTAAAGCAGAATTAAGCGGGATCGCGTTCGCGGGACTAAAGTCAATTAATTAGCTTGCGATCGGTTTCTTCGGATCCTTTGAGGCGATCGGCCGAACGATTGCGACAGATTCGAATGGATCGGAGCATTAGAAAAACTGCCGGAGAAAAGGACGAAGGGAATCGTGGGTAATAATTACTTAATCGACACATTTGTCATCGGGGAACCTCTAACGAGAGTCAATTTCGTGCGGATTGAAAACCGTTCACCAAGCAACTGTGATGTAGTAGTTTCACTGGGCCGACTTTATTTGACGCCGTACAGCGAGGAGTACAGACTAGTCTGTCAAGAGTTTAATCGACTAACTGGCGCGGCTCCATTTCTGTTCTCGCTCGTAGAAACTATTTTCATCCTCGCCTTTTGTAGGCGGATGCTAACGTACCAGCGGAGGCATAAACGAAGTTTCAGAACTACGGAACTGTTCGGTTGCTTCACAGAAATATTATTGTAACACTTGTATACCGTTTCAAGAACGCTACTCCAAAACACGATTCTTCGTTTCGATAGCCGGCGCGTGGGCGTGTAACACGTGGAAGTAAATCAACGCTGCGATAAAAATCGCGTTGGAAGCGTGCGTGAAATAAAACAGCGGAGCCGATCGAACACGCAGCAAGGGCTAGAGGAAGAAGGTGATGTCGCCCGCGTATCTACGAGCGGACGCGGATAGAGACGTCTCGCAATTTACGGCTCGGAGCCCCGCAGGAGTATCCTATGAGCTCCCCCTTGATTTATGGGAGCTCCAGGGGCCGGCGATCCTGAGAAGAGGTAATCGATTCAGCGGTGGATAGATCGTGCCGGAAAAGTCGTGGCTAGGCCCTTCGCGACAGAGAGCAGAATAGCCAACGCAACCTACAGGGACGATGATTAATCGCGGTCACGTAATTAGACGACTACGTGCGCTTGATTTTGGAGCTTCGTGGCGCGAACCAAAACTTTGTGGATCGCACGTGTCGATTGTTGATCGATTCGAAGTGCGACAAACACGGCTGTGTCGAAGTTCAAGCGAGACATCATTTTCTCACGCTGTATGATCTTGATAAAGCTACCAATATTTACACTTGCACAGACTCGACGAAGTTACTGCTACTTAAATACGGCCCGCGCCACATCGGAGTACTGTATTGTCTGGAATTATTGGCGGTCTCCTGCCCTCCAATAAAGCACTTAAATACGTACCTCTGGTTAAAAATAACACCTAATAGATACATATATCTGCTTGGTAATAAAAAAGGCAGATAACGAACGTCGAAGTTTTATACACGCATTAGTATTGCGACACGCTTATCGCGAGATTAAAGTCCCTCCATGCCAGTATTTACTCTTAAAGGAACACCACCGTCCACTTTCTAATCATTATCATCAGACCGAGAGATCCTCGATCATCGGGCACACTCTTAACGTCGCCGGCTGGCCAGCTTATTTTCTCGTCGATTAACCGCGACACTTGGAGTGGCTATCACGAGCTGCAGCGACTTATCACAAAGAGCTGCACGCGAAGGACACTCGACCAGATGAGTATCGATATTCCCGTCACGATCTGTACCGTTGCCGGTGAACCTATCGGAATTCAAAGGTATTTTACCTTGGACGAGCTTCGCGTGCACGGTAGCCGGGCTCGTAGGCGGAAGAAACAACGAACCCCTTTGTTTGGGCGCCTCTGCGACGACTTCTAAGAAATCGGACTGCCTCGCAGTCGTTCTGCCTCCGTCTGGTTGCTCCTTTTGTCATTGCGATGGAATGTCAGCCGAGAATCATTTACCGCGTGGTAATTGCTCCAGCGAAATTGAGTTCTCGAACGACGAGATGGGATTAATCGAAGTGGAGTCACCGACGCGACGAGTCTTATTTCTTCTTCCTCCTCGTCCGTTTTCCCCGTCGTAGCTTCACCTACGGGTGGATATTTGGTAAAAATAACTCCGTATGATATAAGCAAACGAGTTTCATTTATTGTTTCTCGCGATCGAATACACAATTAACCTGCCATCAGGTCCGCTGTAGCAGCTTTTACGATTCGCGTGGTACGAGGTTTAATGTCGCGAACATCCTGTTCGACTTAATAGTCTGGTCCACGCGAGCCAGATCTGTCTTCTTTTTTTTTACCCGCCGATCGATTATCGTCGTTTACGCGTGTCAGATTGGATCGATGGCTCTCACGTTCGACGGTGTTTTTGCGCGTTTCGCCTTTGCAACTATCTAGTCGCGGCGTTGGCGCAACGGCGAAGATAAATGTGGTTTCCACGAGGTTTCGCTACCAGCCCAGAAGAAGAGTGGCCCGAACTGTCTCGTAAAATATGGAAAAGGATATTAGACTGATCGATTCGTCGGGAGGATAGTCATTTAGCCGCGAACGATATTAAAGTCCGCTTCGAATCCAGCTGGTGCTTCGTGCCAGTTAGAACAGAACGATTCGTAACGGCAGTTAGCTTCTGGCCGTCACACCTCGACGCGATATCTCGACGTAACAATAACCATCGTGGTAATATTAGCACCAAACAGTTCTTTAACATCGCGAGCCGCGACTTTTAAGGTGTTTAACAGTATGCCCTTTCGTACTGGGACCAGACCGTTAACTGCATCGAACATCTTTTCTCGTCTTACGCTGTCCGCTTCGACTTCTTCGTAGCCGTTCCATCACGGCTCCATTAAACCGCCTTCAAAATCACCTTTTCCGTTATCCTTTGTCTTCGGCCATCTCGAAATGACTCTTTCGTTCCCACCATTCACCTTCTTTCATTTTGCTTCGCTACTTTTCCATCCGAGGTGGCTGGCTTGCAATCTGCCTCGGCCGTGGTTCTTTTTCATCCTCTTTCTCCCTTCCAGTTCGCTCCTCTCACCTTTTAATGTTTTTGCGTATGTATGTAATTGTTGCACCGCGTGTCAGATTTCTTTTTCTTTTCGTTGCTCTCATCATCATGCTTAACACGAGCGCGTCGTTTGTATGTTAATGGCGGTCTCGAAGATCATTCTTGCGAACAACTGTCCATTGACACGGTTAAACCTTTAGGAACTAGGTTGAATTTGCGAGCGGCGGCAGGAAGCGCATTAGCCTCGAGGAGAGAAGAATCGAAATTAGTTGCGCGGATTAGAATTCCGATGAAAAAATACGACCGGCCGATTCGTTTTCCCCCTACGTACCGTTATTGATTATACCGGTTCACTATCGCAGATGAACTGCATTATGATAGATTACATTCATTTGGCTAACTGTACTCAGCGTTGCACACGATGCAGCCAATAACAATAATAAATCGGAGCTCAACTTGTCTCCGCTGATTATCGCCCTTGCGATCGTGAATGTGCCACGAGCCCTTCTGCAACTGTCGAAACCGGAAGGCCACGGCCGAGCGATTGTGCAGCCTGCGTCTCGGGCAGTCTCACGGATGAAATAATAACCAGTCCGTCGCCGCGACGCCGCTCGAAGAGGGTTAAACGCGGCCCCGCGATCGTTAATTATCCCCGAGGGAAATATTTTCCGTCGTGCACGGTTCAGCGCGAAGCGTCACGCTCTCTCACGGCTGTTCCATCGAATCGACGTTTCCTAATTCGTTCCGAGGAAATCGCTCGTACGCTCGGCGTCTCGGCGCGGGTTCATCATTTACGCCGTCTCCGTCCGCGGACGACGTTGCCGCTGCGATTTAATCAGCGCGCGGATTCCCACGGATTGGCAGCACAATTTACAATTAGTCTTCGTCATCCAGTTCGGCATTAATTTCTAGAACGAGCGCTTCGCGCTCCGTGATCCGCGGCGGTGGCTTCGCCGTGAATTTCATGCCTGTCACCGTCGCTCGGAGACGCTACAATTCCTCGCCGAGACAGGGGAGCGTGGACCTTTTATCGCCGCGGCAGAGCCTGCGTTATCGAGCCAGTGCAACGTGCCGTGTTATTAACTGGGGGACAGTGGAACGTTCACACGGTTTCCATGATGGAGTGTTTTCTGTTTGTCTGGCGATTGGAAAAGTGGATTCAAGGGGGGGTAAATAAAGTATAATAGGAAAGTTCTTGGACAGTCAATGATATTTTGTGAGATACTGGGAGGACAGTAGATGCGCAGAATTTAGTACAAAATGAGTGTATAGTCGATGTAGAGAGCTGACGGAAGGGATAGTCAAAAATCGAATAGAAATGGAAACTAGCCGCCCCTGTCTACCAGTCAGCCAATGTGCAGCCAACCGTTCGCGGATAATAAAGTCATAAAGCGCGCTGAGTTTAGGAAAACATGGTAATCCTTAGAAAATGGGGTATGCAAGTTTATAAATATATATGGCTGCAGAAGGCAATAGCTGTTCATGAAGAATAAATTTAAAGTATGTTAAAGAATCCGATGGCTTTATGATTCTAATACTGCCCTGCAACATTGAGGGTTCACAGATCGATAATAAGAATGATCTATGAAAAGTATTTTATTTTGTTTCAATATTACGAAAATTTGCCGCACTTCTGTAAAAAGAGAAAACAGAATTCTCTTGATTTCCTTGAATTGATCCAATTACCCCACGCAATCTCTCATGCGCGCACCTCTGCAAACACTCTCGATTATCTACCTCATGAGATTGCACGATGCATCCGCCGACGATGCACTCTCACTCAAGCCATCGTTTGTTCGCCGCTGGAACGTGTCGTCAGATAGTGAACGCGTATAAATGTACGCGCCCCGAGTCTCGAGGCTGTGATTGCCGAATCGCGGGAAAAGTTAAATTGGAACGCTCGGCACGCAAGGTTTCGAGATTGCTGATTATACCAACAGCGGACTGGTCGATTTTCGAGCCGCAACGAAACATCCCAGGAGCCTCGACCTGTGAACCCTCCTACGAATGTGTGTCACAGAAATATGGCTTTCGTCACTCGAGCGCCGGTAATGGAGTTTTGCCGGCTTTTAGCGCAGCGCCCGCTCCTTGGGACGTGCTTGCTCGCTGTGTCGCGATTTTTCGGGGCAAACCGTGTCCTTTCGAAAGTGTCGTGGCATTGAAGCTGGCGAAACACGAGACGTCTGGGCGTCCAATTTTTCTGAACATGGCATTCGTCCAAAATATTTTAGTGCTTCCGCGGGGAATAGAAATCTGTGTCGTCCCTATCTCCTACAACGTGCGCCGGCAAGAAAATTGCGAGGAAAGAACCGAGGGGACGCGATAAAACTTGGAACGGCGCTCTATGACTCGTTTTTCGAAGAAAACATAAATGCCCACGATGTTTTCTACCGTCCGCCTGCTACTTCATTCCACGCACGAGTCGAACTCGCCAGTCACGATTCAGTGGACCTCTATATACCATGCTCGTGGCAATTAGCAATCCCCGATTTGATTGTACGCCATTACTCGAACTTCTTTCCACCATCCACGCTCTCGTTCTTCCCTTATATCGTTGGCATGCATCTTCGAACGCCTGCAGGACCTTGTCTCCGTTCAGCGGAGCATGGAAAATGAGAGTACCTCTTGCTCTCCGCTCGCGGGCAGTTTGTTTCGCCGCTTTTTAACTTGCCACCGAGAGATCTTGGCCTCTTGACAAATGCTTTCTACGTGTTCGTTTACGCTCCGTTCCTCCGCGTTAGCCGTTTCTTCGGTTCGGAAAAGAGGCCAATCTGCTGACACTGATCTCGCCGCGTTGCTGAACCTGAATTTCGCGCACGGCTCGTTCGCTACGTCCTAGTCGTTGTTCGCTGCGTGTCGAACAGGTAGCCTAAAATTGTCTCATTGAATCCGAGTTGCCGTTCCAGCTGAGGTCGCTCCTATCCGATTGACTTGGCGAACCGGTGTGGGTGTCGACGTTGAATATGCCTCGTTCTGACGAGCCATGGCGTCCCGTTGCACTCGCGACTTCCTGCTGTTTCACCTCCGAGAACGTGGGTGATTCGTCCAGCAATCTTCGGAGCGGATACGCGTCAGCCGAGTTTATTATTCCGGCTGGGCTACTCTAGCTATCTCGCTGGCCGTTCTTGCCAAGCTTTTACGACGCGCTGCGACGCTTATCGAACGATGTTCCTCGACCTTACGCCGAAACGGAGCACCGCTCGAACTCGTGGCTCACCTTTTTCGTTCTACCGTGCTTTTACTTTTGCCTTTATAATTAATCAGCCGCGAACGAAGAAACAGACGAGGTTCGCGTGACGCGAGCAGTTAAATCCGCGACGTAAAGTTCACGCGCTGCCTTTGAATGAACGAGACCGTGCGTTACATACGTGTGCCCGTTGAACTTTGTTGCTGGCCGTTCGCTCTGCTCTCATTAATTCGCGCGATTGAAATCCGCGAACAGCGTGATTTACTTTCCCGCTCCAGCAGATCGATTTATTCGTAATCGAAGTCGTTCGAGTTTCTCGGAGGAAACGATTCGAATAGCGAAATCGAGCACGCCTATTCGATCCAATAATCCGAGCAACTCAATCAACCGGGGGTATACCTTGCATCAGCGTGTGGATAGTTCAATGAGACGCGAAACTGTGGAAGTAATTCGAATTCGTTGATACGTCCGAGCTGGCCCGATGGATCAAATTCTGTGACACTGGCTTCTGTCGGCGAACGGCCCGAGGCGTTACTCGTATGACCAGGTAATCAATCTGGATCGATGAAACAAGTTTAGCCGGTCTCTGATTTCGTGTTTTCAAACGTTTGACTAGCCGTAACGATACATCGACGCTACGGTAGCGGTTACTGTGCTAGCAATATCGAGCGGGGCATCGAGCAGGTACACGAAGGGAACAGCAAGAAGGAAGAAAAAGTTTCGCGGTGTCCATTAAGGATCAATTAGCTCGAGGCGTGGGAAAGCGGAAAACGTTTTGCTGCCGAGACTTCCGCCATTTCAGAGCGCGGAGGCACGCGTTACGTGTCGTCCACCAATTAAGGAGTACATTACGTATTAATCGACGTTGAAACCGTTATGGTGGACGTACGAGGGCCCACGGGGTCAGGCATGAATCACTGTACGTCGTTCGATGGGATACGTAACGCGAATATGTAGTGGTTTTAGTAGCCGCCTCTTCACGGTCGTTCGCACCTTCGCCAAGGTTACGAAACCGATCATACGCTATACCTGTGCGCTCTGCTCGTTGCAAACGCTTGGAATGCGCATGTAAATGCAATTACTCGACGTGCCGTTTCGTAGACGTTCCAATGGAACTGCATACTTCTGTTGGACTCGACGGATTGTCGTTGCTGTCCTCAAGCAGGTATGACTAATGCATAAATGGAAGCGACGTTGGTCGAGGTGTTATCGAAACATTTGCTGGGAATCGATAGCGCGAAAATAGTGGCTCGCAATTGCGTCGATCGTCACGAACGTATTCTATTTTATGCGGGCTGATTCTTCAAGTAATTCCTGTTGGTTTTAAGGCAAGGTTTTTTACCAATATTTGCCTTGGACTCGTGAAAGCGTTCAGTGCTTCACAGGTGTCGCGCATTCGAGTGCGAATTTAGCTTTCCTTGGGTCTGTTTGTTTTTTAAATATTATATCTACGAGTTGTGCAACATGTTTTGTCGGGCTCGTCCCGCGCGATTTCGTGGTTCATGTGGAAATTAGTCGTGAGTCAGCAGGTCACCTGGAAGTCTTCCAATTTCAAGGTACAAGCTATATGTGTATATATATATTCCTTCTACGGTGTGCTTCTGTGGTAGGACCACAGAATTATCGCGACGAAAGTAGCGCGAAAGGTCGAAAAAGCGAATAGAGTACCGAGCCGCTGCGGTTCCACCGATTCAGGCTGCAAAACCGTGAAAGTAGCCATGCGTACGCATTGTGTACTCGCCTCGTGAATGTGTACTTCATTTTTGCTTTTTTTTTATTACGGTGAAACGAGTCACGACTTGTCCCGCGATCATCGAATTACGTAAAACATCATTGTGAATTAACAGGATCGCGTCACGGTACGTTTGATGATATAATAGCGTAAATGTTGGCTGCTCGTAAAGCTGGCTTTCGGAATACGTGCCAAGTGCACGGTTTACCGTTTTGGGTCGAGTAATGAAATGCTAGAAATTTTAGTGCTGTACTTGTGCGGCTACTGAAAAAACTATAAAACGCAAATTGAAGTGCTCGGCTACCTGGCAGAGCTCGTTAATCGCTTCGATTTGGACGCCATTATTCCTACAATTTCGTCTCGCTTGTTTAATTCAGACCTATTAATTAACCAATCGTTTCGAGGATAATTTCCCTTTCATCGAAGCCAAACATGAAGCCGAACACAGACGCGTTAATTATGCGTGCAGTACGAAGTACTGCTACGAGATCGCCGACAGGATCGTTTACCTTAGACTTTTAATTCGCCATTCGCGTTCATGTCACGCGTACCGTAATTAACATACGCTGCCTGGAATTAAAAGGGAAACTTCAATGTAATCGTGTCGCAAACGTTTCGTTTACTTTATTTCGAAACGGGCGCTTCCTGGCAAAATGTCCCTCGTAATGGTATCAGAGCGTCAAGGACGCGATATAATTGATCGAGGCCGGCGAGAAAGGTGACGGATCACGTTTATACGACCTGTGCGAGATATATTATGCACCCGCTAGGGGTACACGCACGACACGAGAACCGAGAGAACGGTGAGCAAAACGCCTTCGAAAGCCACGACACGAAGTACATATTGCGTATTATCAGCGGTGGCCGAGCGTGGGGTGATAACGACGCGGGTTAACGCTGACATGCGGGCTTGATAAGCCGATAACTCCGTTTCCAGTCCCATACGCGACGTGCTTTATCGTTGCTTTCCACCGAAACAAGGGGAAACCGTGTTTAAAATGTTACCCGGAATAATTATTGCTATCGTTGCAGCGCCAATGCTGCGAACTTAAACGGAAATCGTCCGATTCGGTCGAAAATGAAAGCAGATAGCCACATCGGCGTGTGTAACGTTGACCGTGAAGGCGCTTAGCTGAAAAATCTAGCGCTCGAACTTTTACCGGTTGCGAAAACAACGCCGACAACTCTCTCGCCGGTGCGCGTTTTACAATGAACGCGGGTTGTTACGAGCGTAATAGTAGGCCGGTGGCTGTCGTGCGTTCGTCTGCGATGCGCATATTACATTTCATAAACCACGCATGAATCACGGGGACCTTGATTGAAAATAAGCGAGCGCTGACGACGCGAGAAAGTGAATCCTCCTTTCTATCGCTGGATTAGCAAAGTAGGACGACGCGGTGGCGTGAAATTAATCGCGCGTCAAGTAATTCAGCCGAAACGGCGCCGGGAGCTGAAAATCGAAATGATAATAATTGTTGCCGATCAGTTGGGCTCGTGGAACGCATATAGTGTGTGACGCGTTTCTTCTGGGCCGGGAGCGCAACGATTTCTGCTTTTGCATCGGGAAATCGATTGATTTGATTCGAGTGAAATTTTCACGATGGTTTATAAGGTATCTCCCAATCGCATTGTCTCCCGTCGATTTCGACATTGTTCACCCGCGCGAGTATTTTATTTGGCCAGATAATGATTTGCAAATTCTCTTGCAAATTCGGTAGTAAAATTCAGGAGAGTCGTGTACACTTTAGCCTTCGCTCGGCCTTCGGTTTATCGGGTAGCTCCGGGTGCTAACTAGTTATCTGGACAGGTTTGTCCTTCGGGAGCGTGATAAGCAGGTGTTGCTAGAGGTGTTACATCTACAGAATAAACTGTGGTATTCCGTAGCCAGACGGAAGGACGAGCAAGATTCCTGCCGCCACTGTTTGGCCACCTAACACTGGTCTGCTCTCCTTCAACGCCGTGGAGCACGATTTCCCGTTGGAAATGAATTTCGATCCCGTGGCGGAGAGGAAACGGTTTACATAAGATATTTCCATTTCCTATTTTTAATTCGCCCTGGCGCAAATCTTTCCAGCGAGATCGCAACCGCTGATAGAGACGGCGAAGTAGGATGAAAGCGTCGGCAGTGGAAAGTGAACAGTGCCGCTGTTGCAGAGCTTCCTTTCCTTCTCCATGCTGCTTCTTCGTGGCGATAGACATTTTTTTTCGTCGTTTCCACGTCGAAACTTCGTTCGACGAGACAGAGGATCGTGCAGCGTCATCGACGACAATCGTCCTGGATTGATCGCCGCGTTTCTTTCACGGCAATGACGTAACGCGATTTTTTTCTTCCATTTCGTGAGAGTTGCAGCGAACCGCTTCGAGAATTCGTACGGTAGAGCAGCGATTCATTCACGATAGCTGGCATGCCAACTGCTATGGGAAAATAGTGAAATACCTGTTCGCTGATGCTTATGGCAGTCCGTTGTACAGCAACATTGCCACTCATAACAGTACTCGTCGGTGTTCGATGCCGAGTAGGAGGAGGAAAGACAGGTACATTGGCCGCAGAAGCGACTTCCATGAAGCGGAGGTCGAAATCCGTGGTTCGCGACGCGAGACCAAGGACAGACGATGAAACTTGTGCAAATCGCGGGAAATGGCTAATTTACCGAGCTGTGCTCGCAGATGTTTCCTCGCAGCATGGAAATTTATCACCTGGACCAATTAAGATAACAAGATACCCCGTCCGGTAAAAATAATCGTGCGTAAAGGAAACCAGATTGGACAAATGATAATTCCACTTAAAAGTACCGAAATTCACGACTAGTTTGAAGTTCGGGAACGATTTCGGTCATGATACAGAGTTCCTTATTGCGGACGGATCCAAGGATCGAACAACAGGCAGTAAATTTCAAACGTATTAACGATTCTAAAAAAAAAAGAAAAGAAAACCGGCGGAACACGACGGTGTCCTCGGTTATATTGTGACCGGTGCAATTCGCCAGCAGCGAGCGCACTTTCATCCGATATCCTTAAGTCGAAACGCATTTTTCGAGATCACGGCGAACGAAGGTTACCTACTTTTCGAGGAACACGAGGTTTCACTCGCGCTGTCGCCGCGTGAACTCGTGTCCTGTGGCGAAAGAAAAAAAACGACGAAGGAAAATGTAATGGCGCTTGTTTGTCGAATCGCTAATTCATTCAGAGTCCTTCGAATCGAGTTTCGTTTCCCGGATACGTCGAAGGTGACAAGCTTTAACAGCCAAAGTTGCACAGGACGAAATCCACAGGAGAGAAAACACAGCTTTTGTTTTCACTTTCTACGGTCCATAGTTGGCAGTTTTAGCTGTACATGTACGGCAACCGGAAAACAATGTCTCGCAATGGGGGCTAATTAGTTTTTCGTGTCTCGAATTGCCGAAACGAACACCTGGCCGTCCCCCTCTCGACTCGAACCAATCGAAATCGACGCAGGCCACGCGGCCACAGCTGAAAATTCAAATGCATGTATAATATCGAGCATATCGACCTGGTTTTCGAACTCCCACTCGGCGATTTGTATTTAATTTACACCTGCGCTGGTTTCGAAGCAACGCTCTCCTGAAAACAGTAGACAAGTCGATTACGTTGCACTCAGCTGGCATCCTAAACACAATTTTGCCGCACAAAAAACGGATGGTTCGACAGTTCTATCGCGATTCCGTGAAACCAACTTATCAGTACCTAACTCTGGATTAAATTTCCATGGAACGTTTTGGGGCTTCCGTATGTTCTGTCCATAGTAGAAGCCCTTGAAGTTGAAGTATGGCAAAGTTAGGGGGATAATTCGGGGTTTCTGAGTAACACTGTATGTTTCCATGCAATAATATCGATAATATTGAACGAGACTCTGAAGTGGATTACAACGTATGTATATACGTAGCCGTGAAATCCTCCATATGGCATATGTTTGAATGGCTGATTGGTAACAAGTGGCGGCACAATAGAGACAGGTGTTTCCAATGTGTGGAGTAGGTTTAATCATCGTCGGTTCCGAATGGAATTCGATCGCAAGTGTTTTACAAATTGAAGATGAAGTGCATTAGGAAAATAATACAAGTTAACGCGGTATTAAGATTGCTTGAATTCCACGGGCTTAAAATGGCGGAAGGAATTCCGTCAACAAACGTGTACAATAATTGCTGATAAATTGGAGATTGTTACTAATACACGATTTTATAAACGAAGACGGTTCCGCCTTATATCACTACGGGACGGGACTTAAGTAGTATTAACCCGCCCGGGCACAGACGCATCGTGATTCGCGTGGTGGAAACACTCGTTCCAGATGATTCCCTTCAATCGGCATCCTACTATGCCACCGGATGCAACGATCGTCCGAATAACTAAACTGTTGCCCCGACATGCTCATAAATATTAAATTGTTGCACTTCCTTCTTTCACCCGTCCCTCCTCCTCTTGATCGCCAGCTGGCTCGTCTGCGGTGGAGTTACGCGTGATCAAACTCGGTTTGAGTTAATTAGCAAGGTGTCGTAATAATTGATCAATGACCCGCTATCTCTTGTACCGGTGTGCGCCAGCTATAAATCCGATAAATCCACTTTAATGGGCGCAATCGGTGAAACGTTGACATTATGTTTAGAACTCTCACCGAACGTAGTTTCATTCGGTGTTTGACGAGTACACCGTTCGATTGAATTTCAAAAGCTCCAACTTGACTTGCCCTTTTTACCACGGTTGTTCGATTTCGAATCGGTTAATTGGAAAAGTCAGCGAGGAACTGTTTTCGTGTGTCACTTGCGTTCAACTAATTATCGGGCAGTTTATATGCTGGTAGAAACGCCCACGCGAATGCAACCGGAAAACAGGTTGAAATAATATGTCGGGTAAGTCTTGTAACTTATAACTTATAACTCGACACTTCCAAATAACGTGAAGGCAACATTTCGTCTGCTGCGCGTATTTAATTCCTCGGTTAGTTTATCGAGGCTATCAGCTTCGATTCTCCGGGACAATTTAATTTAACGTTTCTCAGCCAGTCGACCGGAATGTGAATAACGGCGTCGGATTAATTTTCTTCACAATTGCGATGCAAAGGAGGATGGATTTATTGGTTCTCTGATTGCTTGAAAATCATAACGAAAATAGTACAGCCAGCGTGCCTAATTGCGTTAGATGCGGACGATAACGCTTGAAAGACCCTGCTGTACGCGACCGTAAGCGGAAATCCGCGAAACCACGTAGAGGGATAATCGATCCTCAGCCGTGTTTTCTCGCTGGTCTCTCTCGCGAAAAAATTCTGTTACATGAAATCACCGTACTCGATACCGGACTATCGATCTCTCGGAAAAAGTGTTCTCTTCTTGCGCTACGCCTATCCTTTCGACGAGTACGCTATATCGCGTGTAAATTACACTTTAATATCCGCAGATATACTGGTAATATATAACTTTGTAAGGGGTATGATTTACGTTGACATGTAAATATTCCTTTCCAGTTCGTACGCTGGTTGGCGTAACACGGAACTTTTACGTTTTATTAAGTATATTGATTTTAGAGTAACATTCAGTGTACGCACGTAAATGATATACTGTCCTCCATTTCATAGGTTCATGGGTTTCCTTAAATTCCTTTAAAGAAAACTGGATTGCGCACCCCGGTTTAATCGTCCATTTCGTATCCTCGAGAGGTTGAACGTTACGCCTTTTTTTTATATTTTCTTTATTACTCTTACGTGCAAACACATGCACTTCGGCTCCCAGGAAAATATCGTACATTTTCCGCTTCCACGAATTCAATTCCAAAGATGCAGAAAGCACTCTCAATCGAACAGCGCGAAATCTGTTCGATCTATCGCGGTGCATGTGCAAACGAGCATAAAGTACGAGCCAGCGGAATGCGATGGATTGTTAAAAAAAAGGGACCAATATGTTTGCACTGGCGTTATCTGTCTGCTCTGAGCCGATAGAGCACGTACAGATAAACACCTAGCGTTTGAGCAGCGTATAGATCGGAGGCGATCGGCCGTGAAATGCGCTGCTAACCATCAATTACCGTGATATACTGGTTCTTGCGGCGACTACCGGTTGAAGGAAGCTTCATACCCGTCCATAATTCACCCGATTCTCGGTTCCTGCAAGTCTGACCTAGCTACTGCACTCTCGTTTGTCCCGACAAATTTTTTTCCATCGAACAGCTAAAATCGTGCGGTCAGTAGTTTATCCGGTGGGTTCCATTTAACGATCGAGCGAGCCGCCCGATTTCACGTAACAAAACTTTTTACACTTTTTATCGGTGAAGTTATTTATTTTTTTTTGGCAATCTGTCGGCACTCCGACGATAAGCCAACGCGCAGATTGAACAATATAGAACGTGACCGGTGAAGGGGTGCGCAGGAAGATAATTATTACCAACACTACCCGCAGTTTTTATTAGACGAATTTACGACGGGGAGTTTGCAACGAAATCTTGGCGAACTCGGTATAATACGTTTCCCTAATACAGCCCGCCCATTACAGAGGAGGGAAACTGGAGTAACAAAAGTTTCGAAACGGGCCTGCGCTCGCTAAGTGAACTTCTAATTGATCGTGCCATTAATCCGGCCGGAGGTATCGATAAATCGTCGTTTTTAGGTCCGTTCCGGGATTTCTTCTCCTAAATAAAACAACGAGACGTACGAAACAACGGGTTTACGAGCGAAGAAATGTTTTACTGGCGTCCGAAGTCTCTTCCGTAGTCGCGCTTATTTAATTAAGCTCTCGATCGTTGCTGGAACGTATAGGACAAACTTGCGGATACGTTTCGCCAGAAGGGGGAAAAAAAGGAAAAAGAGAGGAAAAAAAAGGGCGAACGACGCGTCGACAGCTTCCTCCTGTACTCGCGTGCGTGCATTATCCCCGGCGATAATTATCCGCGCTCAGGAGGGAAGAAAAAGAGGATGGAGGAGAAACACGTGTCGTGAAAGGGATACCCGTGCGTGTTCGTCGTTACGTATGGTCGTTACCGCGAGTAACTTTTAAGTCTGGTGTTCGCCTGATACACCCGTTGCGGCCCGGCAGAATGGCTCGTTACTTATTTTACGAACGAACCTTATTACCGAGCTCGTTTAAAAGCGCGCCGCGTTCATATATCTCGAGCGTCGGGCAATTTGTAAAGTACTTTCCCCGGAATCCGTTTTCCGGGTACGAGCTTTTCCGTCGATCCGAACGGAATGCGCCTGATTTTCTCGCCCGCCTTCGATTCAACTTTCGGGTAATTAAGAAGGAACTCGATAGGTAGATGAATTTGCACGGCGAACGGCGAGCGCGGCAGGAACTCGTCGTGGTCTCTGGTGACCGGTTGCGTAATTGTGTGTACTTATAAAATTATATATATCTGGCGATATCACGCGTCACTTGCGCAACATGTAAAGTTACACGGCCACGTTGCGCAACCGGTTGGCTTAAAACGCCTCGCTTAAATCGAGCGACCATTGTTGAACAATTAAACGGTGGACCGTGCAAGGAAAAAGTAAGACTGCGTCGAATAGCGAGGTTGCAGGGGTTAGGCAGCGAGAGGGCAAGGATACGCGGAAGTGAATCGCGTGCTCTGGATGTCTCATTTTTCTCCTTCGCCCGTTCTCACGCTTGAACTGTTGCTGCTTTGGAAATGATAGAGCAACGGTGCCGCGCCACCACCGATCCCATGAGACCGCAGTTCTTTTCATTCTTCTTTCCTAAATCAGATTACAGTCCCGCTATTTTGTGACTTCGAGTTTTGAGAAGCTTCGTTTATGCGTGCGACGAATGGCGTGAATTAATGAAGATGTTGTGCTCGTTTAGGAATCCGTTTGTCACCTTTGCATTGAACCGCGTTTCACCTGACACACTTCGCGGCAGGCCTGAATTATTTACGTCGTTCGATTATTCCACCGTATATCGATGGCTAATAATATCGTGAGAAGGATGAGAATTGTTTCGAGGGATAGTCGAAAATACGTTGGAAGGATTCGTGGAAAATTTTCGGCGCTCGAAATTGAAACGAAGTCGTTTAACCTGTTTGCTATTTCTTGTTCGGTATTGGCAAAGATATGACAGGCGGTAGGAAATCTGGTCGCGACGAAATTGTGCCGAGTTCGCCGCGTGATTAGAATCGAGCGCGAATTTTACTTTCGCCCTTCGCTCGGGCCACCTCGTTACGGCGAAAACTTTCTTTTCGGAGACGGCCGTGTGAACTTCTAATTAAGGGGTCCCAGGAAGAACTCGCTTCGTGGGCGTGCAATTTAAAAAGAATACCGTACCAAACAATTGTCTGCTACGATTTTTAATATTATATTTTGTATTAAAATCTAAATGTAACGCACGCATCGACCGACGTATCCGGTCCCGATCGAGACCTCTCCTCACAATAACTCGAATATCAACGATAAGCGAATCGTTCGATGATTAATCAATCACACCTCGCGTTTAATCGTCGCGGATGGGTCGGTAAGAATTTCGCAAGCAGGCTAGGCGTCCCGAACAATGGTTCACTTTTACTCTCGGTGTGCTCGGCAAAGAGCACTTTGCTTCGTTCGAGGAGTATACGTACGATACGCTCGCCAAACTGCACGCCGATCCCATGCACGTTTGGAAATATGGGAATAAATTATTATTATATCGAATAAAGGGATAAGATAACGAGGTGGTTGGGATCGCCGTTCTCCGTTGCATTTCGCTACGGTCGTGCATCGACGTGCCGTTCCAGTTACTTTGTTAGAATTCCGTACGTATAATTGCGTGTCAATTATGCGCAGAGACGTAAATATCGCAATAAATTGCGTTAAATATGGGCGTAGGAACGGGATCGCCGAATAATTCGCATTCCATCGGCTCGTGTGCTTTATTTATGCTTGGTCTGTGCATGGGCGTCTCATTTCACTATGGCCGGGTCGGTGCTCGAAATCGATCACGACAGAGTAATTACGCTTATGAATGTATGTATGCAGATAATTCCTATTGAATATTAATAGGATAACTAGCAACGATCGACATGGCTGAACGCGAACGAAGTATTCTACGGAATTGCCTCGTATTTCAACCTTATTGACATTCGACGATCCCACTCGCTGAAACTATTAAAATAAATAGACGCAGTAATTGCCAGTTGAATGTAAAAATTGGAAGCGCAGTTAGACGTGATCGAATCAGTTCTACCTTAACGCGCGTTTTCTCGTGGGCCGTAAAGTAAGAAGTATGGTTCGTTCGATAAAACTATGAAATCTGTTTCGAAGGGGTCCGGCCGTTTTCAAGCGAGTCCACTATTTCCCCAAGCAACGTGTATCACGTCCGCTCAAAAAGATGCCGAGAATCGGTCAGGCTGGTTCCCATACCAATGAACCTCATAAAAATTCGAACAATCTTGCCTGCGACCCGGCGCGAACTGGAAATTCAAGTAATAACCTTGTGTACGTGCGTCAAATCGCGCGATCAAAGCTGGCGGATGCGTAACTATTTACGTTTGAACGTCGAAGAGGGATTACTTGTTCGCCTGCGTGTTTTCTCCGTAGCTTTGCTCTATTTTCGCTGGTTTATTTCTGATGGCTGACTAATCAAGCAAAATTCGGGTGTGGCGCCATACTCGTCGCGGTAGATTCAGGAGTGTTATCGTAGAAATAATCGTCTTTATCGTGCAGTAATAAAAAAAGAAATATATGAAAGAAAGTGGACCTTAGTGTTTACGAGGGTTCGATAAAATTGAAAGAACTTCCGTGGATATTCTCCGCCTATTATCTTCAACCTTCTACATAGAAAAGACATCGTGTCGGCAAAATTTGTCTTTTATCTACCCGATAAGCAATTTCCCATCTAGGCCGAATTTCGTCACAGCCGCTTAATCATTGGATCCATTTTCTTGTTCCAGGAGTCAGTCGAAGGCCTCCTACCTGGCTTACCGGCGGGAACGCGGAGCTCCCGACACGGAGGGCAGTTACAAGAGAACCATGTCACCGACGTCACGCCTAGAGGACTGGCCACCGCCGCGGGATCACGACGATCCGGTTCTTCTGCGCGTCACGCCTCATCATCCGTTGCAGCACCATCACCATCACCATCACAACAATCACCATTCGCAGCAGCCGGAGCTCTCGAAGTCTCACAGCGTGGACGCTCTTCATCATCGGCTAGAGGAACGTTCAGTGCAGCAGCAACAGCAGCAGCAACACTCGGCGGAGGTGATCGGAAAGTTGTCGCACGATTTGAGCAAAAAACTGCAGGCGAGCGAGGCGAGAACGCGAACTAGCGAGAATAATAATAACGATAACCTGGAGGATCGACATCAGCATCACCACCACCATCATCATCATCAGGAGAAGAGGCAGCACGAAAAGAGGCACGATTATGAGCAGCGTAGGGAACGGCTGTCGCCCCAGAGCGTCGAGGCCCTTAACGATAGGAACAGACAGCTGGAACGCGAACGCAGGAAACTGGCGGCCAGTTGCGAGCCCCTACCTCAGCACAGAGAGGTAATATTTCTTTTCAGACATTTAGAACGCTCGTTGTCGGTGCTTCCGCGATAGAATGGGCCAGTACGGGCGGCGTTGATACACTGGTTCGATGTTGGGTAGAGTTAGAGAGAAAGTATAACAAAAGTAATCATTATCGTTAGTATCTAAATCTATCATAATCGGTAGCATACTCTGTGCATACGACAGTAACACTTATTTCCTCGTCGAGTAACCAATTATTATTATTCTTGTACAATTAGAAGCAGAGTCGAAGCCTGGACGCCCCCTCGTCAGTAGCCACAGAGGACTTCTTCCGTGAGCGTAGCGCCACCATCGAAATGACCTCGCAGAACATCGAGCTTCTGAACCGCCGTAACGAGAAGAGGACAAACGTCACGTCAACTTCAACTAGTACTATCTCCAGCTGCATCACAACGTCGTCATCATCTACGCCAATGACGATCGCAACGGACACCTGTTGGCAACGTGGCCACGAGGTGCAGACTTCCATCGAGGCATCGCCTATTTTAGAAAGACCTCCGCCGCCGACCAGTTCCCCGCCAAGGTCACCAGCCAACGTTGAAGCAGAGAATCCCAGAGGAGCCGTACCCAGACGATCCGGAAGCTGTTCCAGTTCCTCGTCCAGCAGATCTTCGGATCCTCGCATCTCACCGCGAAACTTGTCCAACAGCTTCTCGAAAATCGAAAACTGCTCTCCGAACAACAGGAAGGTCTCCAGTCCTACTCAAACGGATAATACCGGTTCATGGAACAGATCCAGTTCACCAGTTCGTTCGAATCAGACGAACGAAATAGAGCTGCGAGTCGAAAGGTCGTCGTTGTCGACTAAATCCAGGTCCGGGGGTAGATCATCGACGTCCTCGAGCTCCAGCGTGTCCAAAAGCTCCTGCTCGTCGTCCTCGAGGAATTCTCCGATCGAAGAGGACAGACCGTCGCCTTCAGCGTCTCCCTGCGTATCGCCTCAGCCGGGAATAGAGGGGCTAACCCTTGTGCAGCGCACGGAAGTCGTCCTTCGGGTGAACGCTGCTACCAGCGACGCTGCGTCCCAGACTGATATTTTGGAAACGGCAGAGCTCGACACGCCAATCAAGAACCAGGAGATCCATCTTTCTAGGAAGAAACTGCCCGAGGAGATCGAGTGCGAGGAATTGGGAAGGGATTTGGCTAGCCAGCTCAGCCCGAACGACAAGCTGGTGCCGCTACTAGGTGAGTTGGAAAAAACCAGTAGCTTTGAAAAACTGTAGCAACGCGTAAGATAAATTTGGTTCGCGTGCTCCCTCGCGGAAGGTAGAAAGTATGAAGGAAAAGTGAACGTACAAGTTTATGAATCTGCTTAATATTAAACAGAATGCTGATGCAATGCTTTTAGCCTGACTCGAATTCCTATTACAGAATACGGTTAAACGGGGAAACGGCTAAACGGTGGACTATATCTACCACGTTCCAGGCAGTCTGCCAGTCGGAATTTAATCCTGCTTTAGACTGATCCCAGATTACCCGCGGTCGCGACAATCAGATATTGCGAAAGCCGCGCTGGACACCGGTATTAACGTGTTCCCCGTTTTCCCGGCAGCTTATCGCGAGCCAGCAGATTCAACGCGACTAATGCCGTCTACGACTTCGATCTGCCTGGTCGAGACTTTTATTACCGAGCGCTCCGACAACGCTCGCTGACGCATAGATAAAGGCCACAGCCTACTGCGCTTGTGTCACGCGTCCGATGCGTCATTTGCGACGAGGTGGTGTCCGCTGTTCGGGTTGACGACCTTTTATTTTAACAAGCGTTAAATCATCGGCCGTCGGACCGTGTTATTCAATTACGCGTTTTACTGCTCGCGTCTGTTTTCCTCGATACATATATAACGGGTTAAATACATTAGTACGGCTTCCAAGTTTACTACCTCGCCATTCTAGAGCGCGATGAAAGGTGAATTCAACGCGTGCAACTTCTTATCAGTTCCAGCACCGGAGCACAAGAAGCCTACGGACTACGTTTCCGGTCTGTTCAGGGTGGAGGCGACCTTGCAGCCGCGACCAAGGCGCCGACTGTCCCTCGAGGAGCCGACGACCCCGTGCTCTGAAAACGGGGACGAGGAGAAAAAGTGAGTGGTATTATTGTGATTCGGGTAATTGATGGTTATTTAGAAACTGGTTACCGAGGCGTGTCGCGTGTGAAGAAGGTTGTTTCTGGATCGCGTGGACACGGAAAGGGTCGCGTTGAGAAATTGACGCTTTAGATTTAGAATGCTCTCCACCGGTGTTCTTAAATGTTAGAAAAAATGTATTCTACTTGAAATGGAAAATTCAGTGGATCGTATTTTATGGAAATTTCCCTTTACAAATTATTTCTTAATTGTACAGTAGTAGATGTGCTTTGTCCGGGGCATTAAATCATACAATTTCCGTACGTCAGAAACCACTGAGGCTCGCATGCTCTCTCAACTATCCGCCTCGTTTCCTCTCATTATCGTTGCATAAATGGCAACCGATCGTCCCGGTTGATATGCGCGGTCGATACGTCATACAGGTTGCACCGCGTGAACCTGCGGCTGACACTTTCACCGAACACCTCGGCGAAGCAAGCACTCTCGATTATCAATCGGAGTCGTTGCATCTAAAGAAGCAGTTTGAAGAAAATTGTCCGAGCTCGTTGAATCGACTCGCAGAAAACTGCTGGATCCGACCGCGGTTGAAACGGTGCCAAGGAGCTTTCCCTTTTTCACGGTGCATCGCGAACAAGATCCTCGATTAAAGAGGCCGCCGTGTACGGTGAGGTCCTTTATTGGTCAACGGGTGATGCTTACGTGGGCGTGACCACCAGATTCCTAGGCGGAATCCCAGTCGTTGAACGAGCTCCGATAGAGGCGCGATGTAATTGTCGCTTACGAGTCCGTTCCGATGAATCGACTAATCTGTTTAGATTGCAATTTCCTTTCGCCAACATTCCACAGAATTATACAACGATTGAAACACTTAATGGCCCGAGACAGGTAGTCCCGAAACGAGATGGACACGGTGTTTCCAAATAATTAAGTTGGCAAACGTATCTACCTTTTCAAAGCAGTCGTTCGTTGACTCCAATTGGGAAACATGGTTTCTTTCCTTTCCGGTTAATCTGGAACCTCCCGGCAATCGGGGGACAATATTTCCGCAGGCACGCGACAGGAGAAAGTACCAGAGGCGCAAGGCGGTTGCGTAACTAGCCATAAATGATATTGTTAGGCTAGCTACTTGGTGGTCTACGCATCATTTCGTTCGTCAGTCTGCCACGAACGGCTGGTGACATCGTTTCACCCGATCTTGCCTCGCGATCGTCGTCGCCCATTCCCGTCACGTGAACGTCGAGCATGGAGACCAAGCACACGGAGAAGTACACCAAACCCGCCGTCCCTCTGGCAATTTCTATCTTACGTGACATAACTAATCCGCAGCTTAGTTAGGAAGTCGTTCGTCGCGAACTAACTATGCACCAGACCCGAGTTACTAAAGTTCTGCTCAGTTAACGTTCCACTGGACGCACCGCCGCGATGGAACATAATAGAGTTGCTTTGCTCGCCGAATGAAAAATTCGAGCAAAGAGCTTCCTACCACACCCCGATGGAACAGAAACGCTTTCGAAAGCAGTCACGGGTAGTTTCGTGTGGCCTGGCGCGTAAGGCGCACAGCTAAACACAATGGATCCTACTTGCCGCAGCATCCACTTCCGCTTTTCATTAATTGCTCCGCCTGTCTGTCGCAATAATCCACCAAATGACTCGACTGCTCTTAGAATCTCCTCCAACCATGCTCTCTGTTCCTTATTACGTTCTCCGCTCTTGCAGAGCAACTTTTGATAAACAATGCATTCGTACATGCACACTCCGCTGATAAGCGTATCTCGAACGGACGCGTTCCACGCTAAACGACCAACTGCTTGCTCGTCCACTCGAACCTGCCACGAACTCAAATCCATAACGAATTCGACTTCCTCGCCCGTTGACCAGGGTGCATGAAACGTGACTCTCGTGCGACAAAGAGTTGCGTCCGCCATTGCATCCAGACGATAAATCATCCGAGAGACGTTGCCCGTTTCGTATCTGTAAACGTGCCGATCGGTTCGATCGTGAGCCACGCTGATGCAATCCGTGTTGTCCACGATCACGAATCGCGTCGATAGATTTTTCGAGCACCGCGATCGCCGGGTTACGTCGGGGCCAGTCGATGTGGAATGATTTAAAGATGAAAACGATGCTTGTTTCAGACACGAGATACCCTCATGTCCGGTCACACCGTTGTCGACGGACTCGACCAGCCCTTTGTCAGCGACGTCGGCGTACTTCACCACGTCTGAAGGAAAGGCGAGGTTCCTCGCGAGATACTCGCGCGACGGAACGGTGGATGGGCTAACGAGGCAGGAGGATGCGCCGCCAATCATTCAAACGGACAGCTTTGATCTCAGGCAGAAAAAGGTGAGGAATTTGTTTAGGTGTACTTTGAATATTCATTTATGATACGCAATGTGCGCTATTTTTATTGTAATACAATGGATACTTTCGAGAGAGAAAACATTTAAAAAAGAAAAGCTGTTAAGTTGTACGATACAATTTTCCCTCAATCTTAGAAACGCAATGAAACCTTTTGTATCACGCAAGGCAATTATAGTCACGAATTTAATTTAACGATCAAAGAAGAAGAAATATTTTTTCCACGAAACATTACCAGTGGTAGACCACTTTTCCGATACAATTAATTCACCCCTTTCTTTCAAACGAAGCAACTGCTCGCAACCATCGTAACACAATTTTTTAATTCTCTTCCCTGCCTCACGTTTTCACTTCCTTCACTTCCTATAGCAACCCTCGGTCGATTAACCGCACCTGTTCCTAAAATGACCTCGACAACGGGCCACTAATGTTCCATTCTCTCGCACGCCCAAGAAAGATCAGAGTCCGTGAAATATAATCGTCGACTTTCTTCGCAGGAGGAGCTAATGATGAGGCTGGACAAGAAGCTGGTTGTCCTGAGGGCTGAACAGGACGCCGTACGAGAAGAAGGAGAGGTGAACGAATCCTTGGGGGCGCGTGTGGCTACGCGGATTTCCGCGGTCGCCCGCACAGCGGAAGCGTCCAAGTACCGGCTCCACGTGGAGGAAGTGGGCAAGATCACGAGCCTCCTTCTTGGTCTGAGCGGCAGGCTGGCTCGGGCCGAGAATGCCCTCTATGGAATGCCGGCCGATCACGCTGAAAGGGTGAGCGTCGATTTTCGTTTTATTTTATAAAATAAGCTCGTTCGTTCGGATTAACAAAAATTTGTTCCTGGACATTATCTCGCGGAGAAGGACATACGTGAAAGCGTGATTAAGGTCGCGAATGTTAATTTTACTTTTATCTCTGGAAATATACAACTTGATAAGCAAGTGCGATACAAGGTCGGGCGAAATCGACGGCGATAATTTCTCAGTAAATCAAGGTGATTCGAACGAACGGGGGTCGTAATCGAATATGCACGCGGGTAATTGAAAATTTACCAAGTGTCCTTCGTTTGTCGCGGACATCGTCGGATTACTGCTCGGCGTAAGATGATTTGCAATCGTTGACCGGGAAGGCCGGAACGCGCAGGTGTAATTACACGTGCAACCGACGGAAAGTCGTTTTGATTTATCGAGGAAATCTTACGCAACGCGTTTCCTTATGCGATTAACCAGCACTCGTAGAAACTGGAAACCGAACGCGGTCATTTTTGCCAACGAAATTGACAACGATAATTTCTGCTGCTTAAAATGTATAGCTTCTTAGCGCATTGGTAAACAATTATATTTATTATTCACAGAAAATTCTGGAAAGCAAGAGGGACAAGCTGATGGACCAGCTCGAGGAGGCGAAGATCCTGAAGAGCAACATCGACAAGCGCAGTGTGAACGTGTCGACGATCCTGTCGAAGTACCTGAACGAAGAGGAGTTCGCGGATTATCAACACTTCATCAACATGAAAGCAAAGCTGATCGTAGATGGCCGTGAGATTCAGGACAAAGTGAAGCTCGGGGAGGAGCAGCTAGCCGCGCTGAGAGAGGCGATCGACTAGTCGTTAAACAACGTGAACGTGATCGCGAGCCGATCGCACCAGAGCCGCGTGATTACGCTTGGAAACGCGTGCTCCCTCGAGCATGATTCTCTTTTTTTTCCTTTTTTTTTACGACAGGAAGGAGCACGCGAACAGCAGATTCAGCGTATTCTGCAACGACCTGTTGAACTTTTGCAAACGACCCTGCTCCACGTGCTTTCGAATCGGCGAATGGAACGTGATATCCCCATAGAGTAGCCGTATTCGTAGCCTGAGCCGTTTTATAGAAACGTACGAGTTCTTTGTACATATTGCTCGAGTCCTTGATGGACTAAAAAAATGCCAAGCCTTTCATTCGGTCTGTGCAAAATTCTACGATTTGAGAATTTTATGTCTGTACGTCGTAATATTTTTTTTTTGTTTTTTTCGCGGAGGAAAAACAATAAAATAAGTGGAGTCACTGGTCGCGTGATGACGGGACGATCTTGAAGATCCAAGCGTGATCGCGAGATAGCTTCAAGTGCCTAGTCGTTGCCGAGCTCGCATCGACTGTACCGTGTTCCACGTGGATGGAATGAAATGGAGAACGTGAGTGGAATATTGTAGCGGGTGCCACGAACGGTACGTGCGGCGATAAAGCGACAAACCAAGTATAGGATCGTTGTGTCTTTCGTATAAAATTAATATTTGTGATTCGAAATCGCTATTATATATTTTTCTTTTTTTTTTCCTTTTTTTTTGTTATTCGTCCCGGATGAAGTTCCCAGTTTGCGTGGAATTTCGTTCGTGGTCCACGTCGGATGTATCGGATAAATCGAAATTTTAATATATTCCAGTTATATGTTGTTTCTCGGTGATAGAATTATTGGCGTGATACTGGAGACGTTCGGTAGAAATATCGTTTTTACGTCTCGACGTGTTCTGTTCGTGGTAGAGTGTGGCCGGGCGCCATTGAAAGCAAAAACACGTGTACAGCTTATGGATATTTCAATTACCTGGTTAGCATAATGTGAGCGGTGTTCACGCCGCGAAAAGATTCTTGACCTAGAATTACTTCTGGTGCCTTCTTATATACGATATGTGATATAAAGGGTAAGGAGTCACGCGGTCGTCAGATATGTATCCGAACGATAAAAGCAATGAAGCGACGTTGTAACATGTATATAATTATAAAAGATGAATCAAGGTTAGCGTTTAAGCGATGATATATTGTAGGAAACACGTAACACATACATACACGCGCGCATACACTATGACACAGGTGCGCAAAGGCGCGTGAAACACTCATACAGAATCATTATACATGCTCACGTATACAACGATTACTGTTTTTTTACGTTTTTGTTCTAACCCCAGAGGCTCTCGTGAGTCTCTATGACGCTTGTGATCTTACTTACTTCTCTACGACCGTACCAAGGACTCTCGAAAGCGAATGTATTAATTCAACAAAAAAAATGAAAAGAAGGATTTCGAGTCTCCGTGGTGGTCTTGCGAAAAATTTTATGCCTCGGTCATTTTCAATGCTGTTCGTCGCTCTTCTTCCCGCAACTGCCTGTCTTCTTCGTTTCGACGATCATGTTCGATTCGCGACTGCGTATCCGAGATCGAAGAAGACGCCCATAGAAATTCGAAGCAAAGGGTCCTCCGATTTTTTGAACGCAGTAATGAGATACTTACTAGCCGACTCAAAGATTTCGAGACGGAATCCCACGTCTTTCGCTCGTTGCTGCGGACGGTTCGGTTGCGCCATTGCTAAACATTCTCGGTGAAATGGAAATAAATGAGGCGAAAACATTGGAATGCTTGAAACTACTTGGCGGCAACAGCAGCGAGACTATTCTCGTAATAGGTGATAAACTTACCTAATAATTTTATGCATTTAATATTAACTCTATCTTGCCTGGATTGCACTACTATTATATGTACCAGCTGTTACAGTTGCTGCTGAAATTTTTAGCGACCAAAGATTTTGCCAGTTTTAAGGCTTAAATTCCAAGCAGTCTTATCTAGTAATGCTATTAGATCAGTATCTCGGATCGAATCGAAGGGGATCGTATACGCAAGAATAATCCGACAGCCGAACCTGTTCAGCAAGTAACGAGGAGAACGAATAAAAAGAAATTGTTAGCGCGCACGAAAGACAGCACAGGGCATAAGATTTTACGGCAACATTATAGTCAGTTTCTGTTCCTCGTTTGTTTCTCGATTGTACGCAAGATATCGCGCCGATATAGCGGCGATACTGTAATTTCGTCGCCCGACCGACCGAAAACTAGCCACATTTTGTAATGTGCTTGCAAGCAGCGTTACAGCGTCGCGAATAATCGCGGTGGCTCAACGCGGAAAATTGTACATAAAATACCCAGTTGATTCGTAGATGGAAAAGAAGAAGGAGATGAAGAAGAAGAAGAAGAAGATGAAGAAAATGAAGAAAGTGAAGAAACCATGGTGCTCTGCATAATCTATTTTTTACGAGAAGAAACGTTCCATTAATTGCGTAGGCTATATTTACTGTACGCTAAGATCTTTAAATATTTAATAGTGCCCCGTCCCCATTGTGTACATACTCTTTACAAGCATAAAAAATGTTAGTTTTAATGTGATGCGAGGAAGACCCATTTTGATGAAACAATTACACGCTACATACACACTGATACGCGCGTTACACACATGTAAGCAACGACGCTAGGTCGTTGTATTAGTCTGACAATATTATCGCATATTTCGATTGTATTACGAAATCATTACGATAACTACCTTTCCCAAACTCGCTTGCAATAAATAACACGTTGGAAATTAAGAAAAGTTGTTTATTCTTTGGCATGGTCATCCTATACTGTCATTTTCAGTATCGTGTTCTCGTGAAATCGCAGGATGCAGAGTGAAAAAGTTTATGTAGCGATACGTAAGATACAGCAGAATAGAAATTTTCAGTTTTGTTGCGGAAATGTTCAGGTCCAAGGCGGCACTCAACGTTGTCGACCTACGATACACACTCATTCTACTTCCTCTATGGATGGACCATCTGTAGGTGTCCCAGCTTGGCCTTGTGCTCCACAGCTTCCATAAAACTTGGCTATTATTGGCTTGCAAACCTACAAAAATGAACAGTTCAATTTTATCGACGGAATAATATTCGTTTGTCAAGAGCAATTTCAAATCTGATCATTGCCTAGCGTTACTAACAGGTAATCATATCTACAACCGGGAACGAAGGTATATTTTATAGGAAGCTAAATTATTGCCAGTAGGAAAGTAAGGGATCCGTTGAATACGAAAAATCAATAATAAATCCTTAACGAATGCAATTCATTGGAATCTCCGATCCATACGAATGAAAGGAAGCATATCTTAATCTATACTTTCCAAAATGAACGTACTTTCTCCGCGTCCTTCAACTTCTGCTCAAAGTCTTCCTTGGAAGCGGAAGAATTGGTATCCAACCATTTGATAATTTCATTGCACTTCTCGGAGATGCGTTTCCTGTCTCTGTCCTGTATCTGTCCCTTGATCTTCTCGTCCTCCACCGTGTTCTTCATATTAAAACAATACGACTCGACTTCGTTCTTCGCCGCGATCCTCTCCTTCTGCGATTCGTCCTCCGTGTGGTATTTTTCCGCTTCGTTCACCATTCGTTCAATATCCTCTTTGCTGAGGCGTCCCTTGTCATTGGTTATCGTTATCTTGTTCTCCTTGTGCGTCGACTTCTCAACGGCGGAGACGTTCAGGATACCGTTCGCATCGATATCGAAGGTCACCTAGGGCAAAAGAATAAAGGGAAGTAAACATGAAAAACAGGACTCTCTCCCTGTCGTTTGTTCGCCGCTGTGCAGCCCAGACTCCGCCATCACCATTCCTTCTTGCCCTTCCGCTTCCGCGTTTGCTTTCTGTCCCGATGCTTATCCGGCCAGCCTGACAATTCCAATAGAGTCCCCATCCAACTCGTGTACTGGTGGCAACAGGCAGAAAAGGAATCTCGAGACATAGAATCGTCTGGCAGGGATCTTTCCACCCTGTCCAGCTTTACCCTCGTCCTAGCGGCGGACCTGTGCAAACCATTGCCAAGGATTTTCTTTTTTTTTCGTTCACTGGAACTGCCGCGTCCTGTTACCGATCCTCCCTCTGCTTCTCCGTGGAATTGTTTTCTTATCTTTGGCCCTGGGCCTACGGCACGTTTATTAGCGATCTTCCAGTCTGTCCCAGCCGAGACGTGCGCTTTGTTTCGTGTCGTTAATCGTTGATATTGGTCATCATCGAAACGGTAGATTTCATCATTCTTTCATATTTCTTCGCGTTTCGTGCCTCGCGTATGGATGAGACAACGAAATGAATAACTCTTACTTCGATTTGAGGAAGGCCCCTTGGCGCCGGTGGAATCCCCGAAAGCTCGAATTTTCCCAGCAGGTTGTTGTCCAAGGTCATTGCCCTCTCGCCCTCGTAAACCTGGATCAGAACGCTCGGCTGATTGTCCGAATAGGTAGTGAAAGTTTGCGTCTGCTTGGTCGGGATCGTGGTGTTGCGTCTGATGAGAGCGGTCATCACGCCACCTGCGGTCTCTATCCCAAGGGACAGCGGAGTCACGTCCAGAAGCAGCAGGTCCTGAACCGTCTCGGATTTGTCGCCGTGCAAAATGGCCGCCTGCACGGCCGCCCCGTACGCCACGGCCTCGTCCGCGTTTATCGATTTATTAAGGTCCTTTCCGTTAAACAAGTCCTGTCAAAGCAACGTAGACTATTCCAATTATCATTCGTACGCTCGGAGAGGATAGATGTATTTACGGTCAACGATAAAATGAAGGGCGAAGAAATTTTGCATATCCTCGAAAGTAAAAATAATTTGCAACCTTGCTGTTCTAAAACATATGGAGGCCCGTGCAGAAATTTCATTTTGTTCTGTACACTTAAGGGACGTCCAAAATACTCGCGTCAAGCGTGACCGTTGCATTACGTTAATCAGTTTCCACTCCGAGGAGCAACTGCCGTCGAATCTAGCCAAATTAGAATTTATCGCAGCGATCGCGCCAGTCTTTGCATTCTAATTCAATTACGATTATTAGCGTCCGGACGATAAAAGTCTGAAACCCGTCGTCCCGTAGAACCCCATAAATATATTCCAGCGTGCCATACGTATAATGGCGCCGGTAACGCGGTGACTATGCGTAGGGTCGAAAAACGTGGGTGTTGACTTTGCCATGGGGCTCATTAATTTTGTACCGTTTGTTCGGTGGGGATGCCGCCCCTTTTTTGGTACTCGTGACCGTTCCCTCGGCCAGACTTTCGAACCCCACTTAAAACCCTAGGTATATAATCGAATTTTAATGCACTTTATTATCGAAGCAGCCCCTATATCATTCTGACGACGGTGTTACATTATAAACGCTCTATTCTCCCCTCTTTTATTGTCTCTTTTTCGTTTTTTCAAATAAAGTAACCTGAAGTAATCTCTGGATCCGTGGGATCCGTGTAGAGCCACCGACAAGAACTATGTCATGAATCTGCGATTTGTCCATCTTAGCGTCGCGCAGAGCTTCTTCAACAGGCTGCAGGGTGCTCTTGAAGAGATCCTGGTTGAGCTCCTCGAAACGGGCGCGGGTGATCGACGTGTAAAAGTCGATACCGTCCAGCAGGGAGTCGATCTCGATGCTGGCTTGCGTCGACGAGGATAAGGTTCTCTTCGCGCGCTCGCACGACGTCCTCAAACGTCTAATCGCCCGCTTGTTCTTCGTCAGATCCTTCTTGAACTTCCTCGAGAACTCTTGCATGAAGTGTGTCACCATGCGGCTGTCAAAATCCTCGCCGCCCAGGTGCGTGTCGCCGGCAGTTGCTTTTACCTGCAATTAATTCCCCGTTCTGACTTGGAACACGACCCGGCTGTTTACATCGTGAACCATCCAAACTTTACAACACCCCTTTCAGAACGCTCTCACGTTTAATACCTCCACACGTAGGATGAATAAAATCGTATCAGGTCGAAGAAACTCGCATGAAACAACAAAGTTAAAAGTGTTTTTCCTTTACGACTTAATGCCCCGCCATAAGAACTATAGCCGCGGGAACTACAAACCCCCGCGGCTCTCGGGTAATCAAATTATTATTAGAACCGCTAATCTGACGGAAGATAAAACCGAGACTGCTCGTTTGCCTGTTCCAAACGAAATTACGAAGGTCGTAAACTTATTGTTAGTTAGCAGCCGTCTCATATTCCGTGTAACTTTCTTATTAAACCATACCGTCGATCGTGCCTTTATTTAAAAACTTCCCGCCGACTTGTTCGCGCGGCGTCGAAAGCCGCGTATATAGCTCAATCTCGAATAGATACCACGGAGCAGGTATAAGGAACGTCGTAGACGAGGAACGCGTAGCTTCGCGCATATAAACGGATAGACAGGCAGGCGAACTGCTGCTCACCTCGAATATGCCGTCGTTGATAGTCAGTATCGATACGTCGAAAGTGCCGCCGCCGAGATCGAAGATCAGAACGTTCCTTTCACCGCGTCCCTTTTTGTCGAGGCCGTAAGCAATAGCTGCGGCAGTCGGCTCGTTAATGATCCTCAGGACATTCAAGCCGGAGATAGTGCCGGCGTCCTTGGTAGCCTGCCGCTGGGAATCGTTGAAGTACGCCGGTACCGTAATCACCGCGTTCGTGACGGACCTTCCCAAATAAGCTTCCGCCGTTTCCTTCATTTTCGTCAAAACCATCGAGGAGATCTCTTCGGGGAAGAAGGATTTCGACTCATCCTGCGAAAGATACGCGGTCTCAGGAGGAGAAATTGAGCAGAAAGGAGCTTAGCGTGGAACCGTTCCCCCGGACTTTTAGTACTTTCTTTCCAATTAACTTCTTCGATTGTATGTTACCGTGAAAAACATCCGACAATTTTATTCGTTAATATATTATTAGCCGTGCAGGAAGAAGCGAGGAAACTTTTTGCGGACACCGAGTAATTTAATCGGTCTTTCATTCGATAAGGAGAAACGTTTTGCTTCTGAATACGTTTGTGCCAACGATACCGCGCGCAAACCTGAACTCTGATTAAATTTCTCGTCGGAACCGTCAATGCTCGAGTGGCCCGCTGTCTGGGCGCGTTAACCGACAACCAACTCACCTTGTACTGTACACGAATTTTCGGTTTTCCTCCGTCGTTGACCACGGTGAACGGCCACAGTTTCATGTCAGCTTGAACCGATGGATCGTCGTAGCGTCTGCCGATCAGCCTCTTCGCGTCTGTCGAACGATTTCATTTACGCTTCCCTTAACCATCGATTCGAATCTGCTCCGAATGCCGGCAACGATCGCGTAATTGGCCGCGAACGCGAGTGGGATCGAGAGAAGGAACGATCACGACCACGCTCTTAACATCGTGAAGGAACGAGATTATCGAGGCTGTGAATTCCAACCTCGTCCACGAGCGACTATATAGATTCCGAAACGGTAAGTCGATTTGGCAGCGGCGAAACGAGAACGTTCTCGACGTTGCACCGGCTTCCGGTCGCGTTTCTTTCCGCGGGCCAGCTACTGCGCCGGAAGTCGGCCCAGAAACCCGGAAATGACGGTGATTCCTGGGATTCTAGCTACCCTGCCAAGTCTCTGGACCTCGCCAGTGCTATTATCAAAAATTCTATTCGTAAAATCGTTTCGTATTTCAACTTTGCATCCAATGGCCCGCGAACCGTTTTGCACTCTTGTATTTATCAGAGGGCAAATATTTTCTACTTTTATTATTTTATGTCTCTTCTCGAATTCCCGGTTAATCTACTGTACACGTACCGAAGATCGTGTTCACAGGATTCATGGCCACTTGGTTCTTGGCTGCGTCACCGATTAACCTCTCCGTGTCGGTAAAAGCGACGTAGCTGGCTGTTGTACGATTTCCTTGGTCATTCGCGACGATTTCCACTTTTCCGTTCACGAATACTCCAACGCAGGAGTAGGTGGTCCCTAAATCTATGCCAACCGCCGGTGCTGCCATTATAGACCTGGTGAAATTTTGAAGACCGAAACGGGGACAGGGTTTAATGGAGAACGCTCGTCGCTCGACTGTTCCGAACTTCTTGTCTACTGTCTTCTTGCATCCAGCGCTGCATACGATTGCGCTAAATTTTAAGCCGCTGGTACTGGATAGTACGTATGTACTTGGTACGTAGCGTTTCATACGCGGTACGTAGAGTGGAGACGCGAAAAGAAACGGTACTGGTGTCGTATATTTCCTACATGGAGCAACATTAACAGAACTTTGCGCGCCGCTGTCTTTTCTGCTTTACGATGATGGTATTCGTGTGCTCCAAGAAGCGTGTGAAATATTGACGAACCGTGACGGCGGCTACGTTGAGAAAGAACCGATTTCCGGATTTTCGTTCTACGTTCAATATGCTCCATCATAGTATTCACTGTGAACGACGAGAAATATTATGATCGACTGTATTAATTGTTTCAATAAGTTCCAATAAATTTTCGAAAAAAATTATTTGTTAAATCAATCGCTATCGCTGTTAAGGACGCCTCTATACTTCTGCGAACGATAAATTTCAGATGGACAGAACAAAATCTGTTCCCCTGCCAAATCCAACCATATGACCTATTTCATGACCAAGCACGGAGAAAAAATAAAAAGCATCCATTCGCTAACTTCGAACAATATCGCGTTGATCGTATCATTTTATCTTCCGGGAATCAAACGTCGACGCGAAACTGCGATCCTCGACGCGACTCAAGAAGAGGTCGCAGCATAAGATCCCCGTCGACGTTTTATGCGCGACAAAGAAACGCAGTTTCGTCGAAGACGTATTCCCCACGGTATTCCCCGGGAGGCGGTGCGTGCCAACTCCAGTTTGGAACGGTTCTCCCGGTCTGATGATCGCGCAATTACGATGAAGATCGATCACAGCCGTTCGTAAATTTCGCGCGTCGCGTTCGATCGGGGCGCGTCGTTCTCCATCCACGGCGAGGGACGCGATGGCTCGTGACCAGGATTACGAATCGACTCTGGCTCCGTGGCGCACAAAGGTACGTACGTACACACTGACACGGCCTATCCCCATTTATGGTCCCATAATAAACTTTCCGTCCCGGCCGTCTCCCGCGGCGGATGATCGATAACCGTAAATCGTGACGCTGACCGCACAGAATTTCGCGCAGCCCCACGTTTCTGGTCTCGTTAACCCTCGAAGAAATGAGCAGGGGTCGTTTTCGGAGATTGAAACTTTGTTTGGGCACAAACACCGACGGTATGGTTTTGCCTGGCAAATATGTGGACGTATAAGAGGAAGATCGTCGGAGGGAATTAATTATAGGACGGGAGTTCTTATCGGAACCGAGACAGGAGCATACGTGGTGTTCCGCCTTAAGCTGGTCCAGTGTCTTCGAGGAGGAGCCGCCGCGGGAGCCTGATAAATTGGGCTTGAGGGGGTGGCTCGAACGCAGGATGTGACACGCTAATTTGCTTATCCTTCCTCGTACCAGAGACAACGGTATCATTGTTCGTATCTATTCTAGGCGATCAATCCCGCAGACCTACTAAACCCAGCAAATCTACCAACGCGAAAACCGAAACAGCAATCTCAAGAAACTAAGAATACCGAGGAAACTCTTCTGCGGAGCCTTGAGAAATCCCTGGCGAGATCTGGAGCAAGCCGTAAAGTAAAACGATAGTCGAACGCAGAGACGGTTGACTTAGGGGTGGAAAGCGCGAAAAGGGGGTGGTGACACGAATATCGAGATTGGATCGGGGCGGGGGTCAAATGGGCGAACCTCATAAATATATCGTCAGGCCGGTAAACAAGGGCAACGCAAAATCGGTACAAGCGGTGCGTCCGTTCCTGCGTCGTATATACGACGAGTGCATTGTAGTAGTCTTTGGTAGCCGCGGTCGTGGTCGTGGTCGCGCCACGACTGGGATTTAAAGCTGGGAAATTTATCGTTTCGCGAGGAGGCGGACAGAAGCGACGAAAGGGATGAAGCCACGGCTGTGAGGCACTAGGATGGGGTGGGGGGATATGTACGCGAATGGATGCGGCTACGAAGCGTAAGAGGAACGAGAGAAACGGGCCAGAGAGTGCAGGGAAGACGGGGAACGGCGAAAAGCTCTGGCAGACTACCGAAAAGCAGTCGTCTAGAATCCTGCCTGCCCTCCCCCGATCTGGCCGCGATTCAACGACCGTTCCGTCGGCTCTTTTCACCCCGGCTATCGTTCTCACTATCCTGGATGCATCTTGTACCGAAAGGAACCACGATTCTCCCCTTTTATCAAACGATCGGGCGAGGCATCTCGAAACCGCTGATCACCTGCAACAACCTCCACTGCGTTTCGCTCCTTTACAGACGCCTCATCTGCGGGCACAGCTGGAAACTTGGAATCGCGATGCCTCGAAACTGAAATTTACTTTGAAAATTTAGGCGAACGCTATATCGCCATATTTTTTCCGTGTACCATACTACAACTCTCAGCTGCCCTGATAAATCTCCATGAATTTAAAACGGCACACTCGATGCACTCGATTGAGAGCGTCCGTCGCGAAACAACTTCCCGAGGCCAGTAATCTGCGGCGACAAGTAGAGGCCGCTCTCGTATTTCTCGTCGGATAATAGACGTCATAAATAACTAGGTTGATATTAAATGAGAGAAAAGTGGGAACCGGTTACGATATTTTCAGTGCATCGGCAGGGCTTGCGGACGACCAGTGAGTCGATCGACTTGGCCTCCTCGGGGAGGAGGCGTACAAGGATAGAAGGGCAACGGAGAGCGGCAGCATTCCGAATATAAGTTAGCCGGATATTGTTCGGCGCGGGGCGAATGGTAAGGGGCTTAGCAGCTCCGGAGCAGCGACCAATATGGTGGTTACACGAGGATGAAACGATATAAATCCCGAAACGCTCACAGTTATTGCAGATCCAACGTAATATCCACTCGAACGCTGGCTGACCGGCCGGTTTACGCGGTAATTCGCCGATGACAGCGGCGCGATAAAATGAAATCGGTCCACGGCTTTTATAACCGCCGCGACGGGCTAATCTCTTCCTCCGACGCGTTGGAAATGAGCTGGAAGATGAATAAAGTGCGAACTTTACGCGCTGTACCTACGATTATAGAGCATTTCATGTTCCCGGGTAGGTAGGTTGAGTGCGTTAAAACTTGGTTACGGGGGGGACGATGTGCTTTTTCATTAGCATTTTTTCAGACACTGTCGAGTAGGTAAGCATAAAACGGTGCTTCAATCGCGCCAACGTATCTACTAATATTGGAATAGTATATCGCAAAGATGGGTCCCAATAATCGAGCAAAGATAAGCCTGCACGTAGCTGGATCCCACTCGGTCTACCATTACTCCTCTCGTTTCGCTCTTGCGAATCATAAATAATCGACGACGATCAAGTTTTCGCCGAGGACGTCTGACTGAAGATCCCCCTCGCGAAAGACGAAACGGCTCGACGTTTCGAGAGGGAGCTCCATCTCCATACGAGATCGTATCGAGTGTCGCGACGTACCCAAGATACATGTCCTGACAAATCTCATACGGTATTCATGGAAACTGCGTATTCATCAATGAGATGATCGTTGGTGCTCGGATAAAAATCCAGTTCGGCCGTCAGGCGTGCCGTACCACGAACGTTACTTCTACTTCCACGACCCGTGCCTGCTGGAATATTCGTGCTCGCAAGGAGGAACACTATCGAGGGGTGACGGCCCGGTTTGTACGTGGGTGTACGTGGATCGGAGCGTGTGCGTTATTTGAGTTATTTCACACATGGCAGCCGATCGATAGGCATCGCATCGCATTCGGGGTCTCGTTGTCGACTCTTCGTCCCTCTCGTTCCTGCTTCGACACCTTCGCCTTCGAGCACGGCCCACGATAGACAGTTATACATTTTTCTGTCCGCGTACGAGCGCTCACTTATCGTCCTGTGTGTCGACGAACACGCGGACGCGAGGAGAATCACGCGGTTCGTCTCTGGACACCGTACGCGGCGAAGGGTTTGTGGGTGGAAAGTGAAGATATCGATGATCCGAAATCTTTTCCATTTTCGTCCTTGGTTATCTTCCAAGAATTTTCGAAATTGGAAGCAAATGTATTGGAGTTATAATATCGCCAAGCTCGCGACAGTTCATAAATATCTCCTGAGAAACTTTTAAAATAATCATTGAGCACAGTAAGGGACAAGAAATGTGAAGATGAAATATTCTAATTATTATTACTACCGTAGACGAGATCTTCGAATATCATAGTCAAATAATTTCTCCCGGAGCTGAAATCCGACGGGAATTAAACCGCGACTACGAATGCGCTTAAAGTGACCAACGATTTAAGCTTCTCGATAATACACCGGATCCGTGTCAATGAAACCCCTCTGGCGTAAAATTAGAAATTCGTTTCATTTTTCTGTAATCCATTTATCCACAGGCTTCTAATCAACCAATCGAATTTTCATTTCCTGCAGATCAATCGCAAAATTATTTTCCACGACGTGTCATCGATACACGCTAGCCGGAACCCAATAATATAGGGGAGCTCGGATGAAATGTGAACGATATTCCGCGTTTCGTGTCGTCGCGTCATGCCGTTGCTGCGGTTGCGGCGTAAGCTTCGACGAAATGAAAATAGGACGGCTGTCGTTTACAGACACGTCGGTCGTCCATCTGAACGTGATATGGCCCGGTATAATTAATCCTTCGTGAGCAAAGCGTTCGTTATTGTGTCCCGGTAAGTTGTGACAGTAAATTGCTCGTCAAGACTCGCGAAAAGCAAACATCTCTTTCCGCGGCAGACTGCTCCACCTCCACTCGGCGAATCGAAATTACTTGTGTCCACGAGCTCGCGGTTTTACGAAACGACGAATGATCCTTAATAAAACGTCAGTCCAACGATGCCCATATTAAACCTTAAATAGCATCGTTGTAAATAGCAACAGCCCCTGATGGTGCAACTGTGAGGGAGAAGAAGGGTAAATGACACAAGAAAAAATTGCATTTATGGAGTTGCGAATAAACTGGCAGGGAAAATGAGACATTCTTTTTCATCGTGACAAAGGCTTTTATATTCAGAAGCAGCTGTGCAATATGATGAGAAGACACAACTCGTAACCATTTTCATTACCAGTTATAATAAAAATGGAACAAATACATATATTAATTGCATTACTTATCGTTACCGTCCATACTCAACAATTGCGACATTCAAAACAGTCAGCTACCATTAAAACAGATGCTCAATATCGGCCAAATTCCTTTTCGTCTATCCCCTTCAAATTGCATCGATCGTTTACCAATAAGACTCTCGATAATCGCAACTTTTTGCACAACCGTCGTTTATTGCCCATTTAACCGTTTCCCCAAGCAATCCCAGATCTTACAAAACTCTATCCCTCTGCCTCGTCCGAAACGGATAGTCATCGCGAACGAGAATCCCAGCAGTCGATCCAATGTTCCCTCTATCTTACCAATCCGCGTGTAAACGAATCCATCAGACGTGAGGAAGCATGTCGGTCCATTAATTCGTGCATCGAATGCAGGAACCCGCGCGATTTCCAGACGAGCTCGCGGCCGCCCTTAATGGAGCACCGGTTATCGGTGAAATTTCCAATAAGGCCCGCTCGCAGAATCATCCTGCCTCTCCAGTTGGCACGTACTCACGAGCACGGGCGCCACCGGAAGACGGTTTTGACGGTTGCTTACAGTGGCGAGGCGCGGAGGAACGTAATGTGCCAATAAAAATGCAAAGAGCAGCCCTTCTTCGCGCGTCTGCCTTTCGTTCCGTGTGCGCACCCCCGGGGGAATGGGCTCGCGAGCTACGATTCAATGCTCCTCTCGCGAGACGAGTCGCTCGAGAGACGCTCCGGGAGAGTGGCTGCGAAATAAGCATCACGAGTGGCCCGACAATACCGACTCGCAGTTTTTTTCCCGGGTAAGGTCGTTGGGAAATTTTTATGGAGTTCGCGCGAAGACCGAGGGGTGGTCGAGGGAGTGTGACGATTTTCCTCCTCGACGGCGACACTCGGAGATCGATGGAATTGAATTCGGCAATTGTTTTTCGGTACCTGGTCGGTACTTAGTTGGAGATTTTTTTAACTACGGGGAAGAATGGAGGAGGCACGGTATTTTTAAATATTATGTTTATTGTGTTTTATTTAACCTCGGGGTACTTTCGAGCCTTGGGTATTATGTTCGCTTGTTTCAACATCTCCGTAACGTGTAATAGAGATTTATTATTATGATATTTAAGCTCGTACCCGCTAACCAGCGATCAACGTTCTGCATCAAGCGTTGGACGATCGAACCGTGTCATTACCAACTTGATTCTCATTACTTCCCAGCTACGATCAAAGAAGCTCGACGATATTATTTGTATAGTGAGTAAACCTCAGCTAATGAAGTGTCCCTCGATGAACGCGGATAATTTGCGTAAACGTAGAATCGCTAAAAATGTTTCCACCGATTGGCGAATGCAAGCTCGTCGTAAATGAAACCGATCAAATGGTAATCGAGCCCCGCAACGATTCGTCCGGAAGATAATACATCAATCAGCGGTTCAATTAGCCGCAAAACCGGAATATGGTTATCTGCAACGATTATCCGGCCGCTTTTGTTAACGATCGGGTTCGGCGTACATTGAAGCCGGGGAAGGGATTCGTTCTCTCGCGATAGGTCAGCAGTGTTGGCCTCGAAATCGCACTCGAGACAAGAGATGGACTCAGGAAAATTCAGTTTACTCTTACCCAGCTCGGAATAAATGGTGCGACACAAAATATTAAAATGTAGTTGATACTAAATTTGATTTACAGCAGAAAAAAAAGACGTGATAATATAATTATATATCCAACTAAATAAATATGTATTCGTGTCGAATTTTTTTTAGATCTATTTCATTAGATAGTTTGCCTTCTTTTCAGTGGGCGCAGATAAGCAAACAAATAAGTTTTCCAGATATCCCCACATTCAATTTGAAATTGAATAATTAGTTATCGCCAACCCAAATTTGTAACTCAAGGTCTGTTCAGGACTGTACCAACTTCACTTCAAAGTATTATATTATTCGCACCTAGTGAAACACGTTGCAACGAAAGTAACAGTTGTGCGTGTTTGCCGGGGCAAATTCGATTAAGTTCAATCAAACGTTCGCCTGATTATACCAGCCGTTTAATCATTTTATGCTAAACCTGTTCGCCTGTCAGCTTCAAAATCTACTTTGCGCTTACCTCTCAGCGTTTACAAAACGATCTCTCGCAGGTGATCTAGAGTACTTTTGCGTAGCGTGTACTATATGACCGCAACGTGAGCGCGCTGCAAACGACCGCATAGTTGCATGAATCAAAGCAATTATCGTTTCACCCAGCTTGCGCGCCATCGACGCCCTATCGATCCACACTTATTTGCCATAAGAATCCGTGTTCTGTACTCTTGTATTATTATTCCGGATCGTTCTGTGCAGCAATAGAGAAACGTGCTTTCAAAGGCGCCGACTAATCAGCGAGAAGTAATCGAACAACACTGTTGAGGAAACGTGAAAAAACAAATCATACGAGGGGTGTGTTTCTATAGTTCATAATTGCTTGAGAGTGATAAATGCGTGACGGTGATGTGCCACTAAAGCACGTTATTGCCTCTCCTCTTTCTCTCTCTCCCTCTTTCAATTAGCAACGATTTCATCTGCTCGTATCGAATCGAACAAAAGATTATGCGTACTTGAGGATATTTCAAATTTAATCATTTACACGAGGCGATTTCGAATTTTTTGATTAAACGAATACCCTTTCTCTTTCCATTCGCTGTATCTGAAATGTGTACAGTTGCGAGTCTATAAAAATGTTCGAACGAAACTCCCACGCAACCGCAGCCATTTTTGTTCCTCAAGTCTCTCCTACGTAGAATCATAAAGCGAGAATGTTACAATAAGGACTTATTCATAGATCTCTGCCTTAAATTCATTCGTATCGTGTGATTACGGGATTACCCCGCGTGGAATACGCCGCCCTTTGTGCCCGACAACGGATTTATATCTCTAATGCTGGTAATAGAGTAGCATTAGTCGCGACACTGGTTAAACCGCGCCTCTGCTCTTGGTAATAGAGATTTATAAATCTCGTTGACCAAAGGTACCATGCAAGTGAAGGAACTTCTATTTCACACGAAATGTTTAATGCATTTCCTCCTCGGTTCGAGGGGACTTTTCATTCCAATTAAGTTGCAAGACGGTTGCTGTCAGGGTAGTCACTTTGTACACAATAATCTGAAGCGGTCGATACCACGATGAGATTAGAATGCAACTGGCATTTAACCGTTATGCATAATCGATCGCACGAGATCCCCCTCAATTCGCAGACTGCATTAAGCGACAGTTATGTACTTCACTGTCGCGTGCACGATCATTTACACTAACACTAACAAATCGTTTATATTTTTTCTTGTCAACTAGAGTGTTGGTACTCGAATCTAGACAATCGGCGATCAACATTATAATACTATGTTCAGACATAAGTTATATTTAATTTCAATTATTTCTCAATTATATTTCAATTAACAGACCGATAGGAGGAAAATAGAGTTCTACAAATGATCGCAGAAGTTTTTATTAAATCGGCAAGCTTCGCGTTCAAACTGAGCAAGGATTTACGTATCGCACGCTAATACTTCCTTCTACCTCGCTTATCTGTCCCAGTAACCTTAAACAACCGTCCACTTACAAAACGCACCTCAGCCGCAGCAGGTAGCGTTAATTAACAGCGGGGAGGTCGCAGAGAAAGATAGAAACTTCCGTCTCGTCTAATATCATGTAGGAACAATGCATGATGCAGCAATGTCGTCGACTAGCTACCAGAATTTCCGAAATATATGCGTATCGCCTGAGAGCGCAAAGTTGCCGGGGGTCTTGTGTGTCCGCTCACGGAACAAGCGGAGCAGATATATTTCTGCGGTGGACAAGTTGCAAAACGTTCGCGTGCACACACGTATACATCCTCTGGCCCGTTTGTGTTTAACGTCTGCAACGGTATACGGTACGTTATACGCTCGGTAATTAATTACGCACCCACGGTTTCGTGCGGGCACGTTCGTTTAACCGTACACCGCTCTACGGATAAGTATAAATTCCCGGGGGAACAATCAGAATTCCACCTCTCGGCGAGTTCCAATTCTGTATCATTAGCGACCGACACCGAGGACGTCCAATTATCGAGATGCGGCTAATGGGTGACAATCCGCGTTTCCGGTGCCTTTTACACGCCATACAGGGGCCGGTCGATAGTAATCGCTATCCGGTTGCAGATCGGAAATTCCTGAAAACGGCACGCGAGAATTTGTGGAAGTAAAATATTCACGGGAAATAGCGAGAGCTTATTTCGAGAATTTCGAATCAGTCGCGGTCTGAACGCTTGGGGGCTGTCTTGAGGTGAACGTTGAATATCAGCCGAGTGTGTAACATGAAATAATGTAGTCCAAGGAAGGGTGACAGAATGAGGGACTGGAAATGGGGATGTCCTGCTTCGTCACTGAAACGGTGATTCATGCACCTGTCCAGCCCTTCAATTGGTCGTCCATTAAGGGCGCTCATGGTTCCATGGGGACGCATGGGGTCGCTTGATAAGTAAACTTGTGTGTCAGGAATTTAAAAATTCAGCTTCCGACGTTGTGACGAGGTGGAAGCGTCGAAGGGCCGTGCAGGTGAACAGAGTTTCAGTTTTTAGCATATTCAGAAAATAAGTAGCACCTGAAATGTGTATCTTTAGCTTACAAAAGTTAATAACCGTATGCAAATAAACACAATTGTTGTACTGATTTTTGTGTTAATATATTTATTAATAAATTGCAGTAAGTATTAATAACCGCATACATTTAACTTTCCCTTCCCGTTGAAGGGAACCAAACTAGTTGCACGATCTGAATACAAATGATTGACTTGTTTATCCGCAGAGCTAAATTCCTTCCAAGGAAAACACAGAGCTGGGTAATGTTTCAGCTGATCGATAATCACACGTTCTCAATCATATTCTGCTGGTTATCGCTAATCGTTACCGCGCCAGGAATTCAAAAGGTCGATCGTCGAACAACGTAACAGACTTTCGTCGACAAAGAGCCTCCCCATTGGGATGGTGCACTGCACCTATACAAATACGTATTTCCACTATCCCCGATGCAGACGATCCACTGACCCGCCATGATTTGCGAAATTAACAAAGACAGACCAGCCTTCCATCAAACGTCGTCCACAACCAAGTCGGGCATCGTGGTTACGCATCGATTCAGACCCGTTCGAAACACTCTCTACGCATTTCAAGGTAGGTATCTGGTTTTATCGTTCAAACGAAAATAAAGTTGCACCGCTCGAACGGACTCTTAAACGCTAATTTACTTTAATCAGCTGACGCCGCTCATGCAACATTCAGAGAACGTGCCGCGGCAATTCGTAGGAGGATAATAAAATGCATTTACAGGTAGCCGGTAACGGTTAATGGCGAACGATTAAACGGTGGATCGTTCTAATTGGAGAATTCATTTGGCAAGTATTCTTCGATGGGACGAGCGACCAAAAGGAAGAAGAAGCGGGGGCGTAATCGAACGGCGGCGGACCGTGAGAAAATAATCTTCGAGCTGTCTGAAGAGAAGAAACAATATATTTTCGTCAATATTTACACTGCAGTACCGTGCTACCAAAAGAAAAAAAAACCCGAAAAAGCAAAAAACGGCTGGCTGTGTCCTCAACAGCCGCAGGGGAATACGAAAAAGAGCGACAGCCAACGAGTGACCGTAAAAGACAGATAAAGGCCGGTGTACGGGCTGTTGAAATAAATGTCACGAGTTAGTTACTGCTCGTAAAGTGCACCGCATTCGTTGTTCACCGTGCCGCGAACTTAGCGTGTCTCGTTATTCATCTTTTTCTCTGGATCCCCCATCGCGCGCTCAGTTTCGTAATTTATGCCGCGTTTAATGTGGATTTTTACGTACCGGCTGGCAACACCTGTATAATTGAATTTAAAATGGAGTCACCGCCGTTTCCGACGGGACCCTCCACCATTTTAACTTCACCGATGCGACGACCTGGCGGAACGTCGCGTCGCGACGTCTCCCTTCGGCAATTAGAAATCGCCGGACTTTCGTTACGATTATTCTCGTTTCCGTGTACAGGGGAACATGACGGTAGAATTATATGTCACGCGACGTTACACGCGGAAACGCGCACTGCGGGGTCGGGTACCGACGAATTTTTTTCCGTTGGAATAACTCGAATCAAATTATACGGGGGTAAGAGGCAGGGCATTTTAAAGCTCTGCACATAAGTTTCGCGTTGGAAAATTTGTATACCTTTCATTTTCTCGCAGACTTCGTTTGAGGAAATTGCGGTCGACGTTCCGTCGATGAAAGCTGGGGGAATAAAATCCACGGGGACAAAAGGGAACAAAATACAGTGCTTCCCTCGTCAAACAAAGAACGCTATATTTAAAGAGAGAATTCGAGTCCGCGAGCACGTAATATGTGACATTCGGCCCACGTCAATGGAACCTCGTAATGATTCTCCGACATGAACGAAACCAGTAATAGCACGTTGCGTTCAGGTGACACGCCGGTGGACGGAATTCCTTTGCGCGTGACTGCTTCCGGAAGCGGTGGATGCAGGTCGCTCCTCCTACGCTGCCTTCCGCCGCTTATTTTCCCGTTCCCTCTGGATACTCTCGGTGGCGGGGTCGTGATGCGTGCAACAATAAACGTTGCTTTTATTATAATCGCGCTGAACGTCGTATTCCATTCGTTCTCTTCGGGATAACTCGCGATATTGATTTATAGGGTTGACTGAAATTATTGTGTCGTTCCTCGACGAAGAATTGATTAACGATCGCATGAATACTTAATAAAAAATGTAGCAACGTACTTTATATTTTTCCCCCGAACATGGTCGGAGCTTCAGTTTCGCTATAAATTTCGCCCGCATGAAATATTGCTTAGATACTGTGTTATTACTGGTAGATGCAGGTACAACGATGTTGGACTTCGTGGAAATTTGATCACCGTTAGAATTTTTGACATATTTGCGTGCTGCTCGTGCGTAAGATCGGTGAATTTGCGAAGCAGAGGCGTAAAGTTTCGTTGTAACGTCGGCAAGTTCGCCGGGGTTCTCGAACGGCGCGTTCCCGGCTCGCTAATTAGGCGGGAATGTAATTGCAAATTTCTACCGTCGATTAGCATATCACGATGCATACCGATGGTTATTAAAACGCATTAAACGAGAAGAACGTAAATGTGTTTAATGAGGACCGGGTATTTACGGGCTATACGCTTTTTCTTATGGCGTATCTGATACCTGGGCCGAGGGTAGTCTTGTAAGGTGAATTATTGTTAAACACGGAAACTGCTTAATGAACCAAGCATCCCCCATTAAGTATTCTTCGAGTCACAATAAAAAAACATAAATAGCTCATCGGCATGGAGCCTAATTATTCGTAATGGACAGAATGGATGTTACGACTACGGAATCATGGATGCAACGTGCCAACTTCTAAATTAATTAAAACACCGCAGCTCGAACAGTGTACTACGAGTAGTGAGACACGCTCTCCAGGGTATCTGCATGAAAAGATTTTAAACCGCGGTCTCGCTTTCTTGAAGACTGCAATTTAATTAGCAATTTTAGTAATGAAAGACCTGTTTCATAATAATTAACAAACTGCTAAAATCTATTTAGAAATCTTCCAGATCAAATTTACCCTGTACTTGGCGGTAATTTAATGAATTTTTCATGCCGATACCAATGTAGATAATTCATATCCGATTATGCCACACGAATCGACCAATTCAAGCTCCAACCGTGATACGCACCGCGTCGCTAACTTGTTAAAAACGTCACTGCAAGAACGCAAATGAACCGGGGGGGATGCGTAAATGTAAACAACAAACGCTTTTCAGATAAACCGGTGACTATTTTCAGGCGACGAGTCGTGCGAGAACCAGCGATAATCGTCGCAAAGTGATACGTCCTTTCGATTACATAAGGTTGGCTTGGACGAGATCAATACGAGGGCATTTGGCGAGAGCCAATATTAACAATCTCCGAAATATGCCGGTAAATATTTGCCGACCATGCCGTGACCGGTCTGCTCAAGGATATCCTGTGTGCGTACACGGGGTTGCACGCGCGCGTGCACGACTGTGTACGATCGGCTTTCGGCGTCAGAACGGCGGATGTCGCCGGTCGATTCGAGCGGAATATGCCAGGAGCGATTTCGACGGGCTTCCAGAGCGTAATTGATTCGCAACGGTTATGTCACGTCGATGAGGAAACTGGTTGCTCGCTCGACCGCCCGATCGCATGCTCGTCCGATTAGCCGCTTGATCCTTCGACTTTACCGCTCTTCTGAACACACTTACGCAACGCGCCACGCGAATCTCGCATTCAAAGCGAAGTCGCTTATATTCTTTTATTTTTCGCCTTGCGGCAGAAGTTTTTGTAGCGTGAAATTTACTGGGGGTAGGTAACGTCGATATCGATTAACATTTTTGAATTGCCAATGGACACAAGAATGGCGCAGACTGTTCTTTATCGTTAGGAAATGTTGGATTCGATAAAGGTGTGGGAATGGAATTTTTGCATACGGGATACGAAGTATAAATACTCATGTTATCCGTGCTACATTAATATTTCACGGTGCTTTCGTACTTGTCTGGAAAAGTAAATAAACCTCAGAGACCTTGAATTGCACGGTCTTCAAACAAGCCACGGTTGCGATACAATCGTAAACAACGAGCGTTAGTAATTGTACAACATTTTTTCCACGAAGGGAGGCCACGTTTCCCGGGAGTCGTTCAGGAAAAGCAACTGCAATCGTAAGGCCCGTATACATCCTAGAAAAACGACAATATTAACGTGAGCTACTCGTCGTCGCGGGGGTTGCTGCGATCCTTTTATCAGCCGGGAAGCATGAATGAAACTTCGGTTACCTAGATGCAAGTCGCGCGCGGCCATGGCGTGGCACGTTGTGCAATTAACTTCAGCAGGAAGTGTGTCGAGCCGTGCAATTAAGGGGCGTCGCGGTAGTTAGCGACTAGGGCTCGCTTGTCGGGTGACTTTCAAAGAAATCACCTCCGGCTGAGAGCGGCGGATAAAGCCGCGAGGTCATGAGAACCCGCGATAAACGTGGAATAAAAAAAAGAAAATTCTGACAGAAGCGAACGAGAGGTTCACCTGTGCTCCCTGGCTCGCTGCGTTTACTTTGCTCCTCCACCGCGCTTATCGACCGTCTTAAAGTGTGCCTTGGAAAATGTAGGTGAATTATGGTAATTCTAGGCGGTAAAGGTAATGCCGATAAAAGCCGTGAAAAAGGACACGGTTCGTTGGATAAATGTGCATTGCCCTTTTGTTCGGTTCTATAGTTCATCAGAGAGTCAATAGACTTGTAAATGAACACGATTTGCGACATTGTCCCATATGGTATAGGGTGAATTAAGTAAGGATCGCCACTTCGAGGAAGAATACGCTCGTGGTGGTTAATTGCTAATTATTCGTCGCAGAATTGATTATTTCCACCTTTCGTTTTACGGTCGCGTCGACCGGCCAGCTGTTTGAAAAGCGCGTAACGGGGCGAAATTGGACACCAACGGAGAACAATAGCCTCGTCGTGGAATCGAACGTTTCATTCATCGATTGAAACGTAAGATGTGAACATTTGCCGATAACAACGCGGCAACAGAGCGCAGCAAATAATATTTCTGTCCGAGCTCAGTTCCCCGTGCTGATTCCCCTTTATTCCTGCAGCAATTACGAAAAATCGGAACGAAATCGTGATCGTAGGAAACGATATTGTACGCGAGTTACAATTGCATAATCACGCTCGAGCATTCTCTCGAACGATTATCGCGCGCAAGGACATCGCGAGCGTAACACCCATGGATCATGGATTGCGGATCGCAGAGCAATGCGCAGGGCGCGTCTCGGTCCGCAACTGGAACACTGAAGTTTCGAAACAGAGCCTGCAATTTTGCCTTCCGAAATTTGGAATCTATGTCCCCTTTATTCATGTTAATCTCTTAAGGCAAGGAGCGCGGAAGTTTTCGCGAACCGTGACTACGGATTGCGACTATATTAATGTTTCATTCGGAAGCTACGGTTCAGCTTGGAGCATTTTCTTAATAATGATCATAAAGTACAATCACAGAAATTGCAATGGCGCAAAGCAGCTTGAAGTTCCTAGAATTCATTAGTAATATAACACGATATCATTGAGGTTTTGATATTTTTTTTATAGAGGATTACTAAAATATAATAGAACTGGTTGAAGTTTATTAATTTTACGCTGATTCGATGAAATTCGAAACGGAAGTGCCCTCAGTGCCATTACGGTAGACTTCCATCGTATTACTGTCGGCGGCAATGTAAACGTAGGTACTTACCTAATATCGCAACCGACGTTCGGACTATTAGCAATTACGGATAATCGCCTAGGCGATCGCTTTAACAGATCGGAGTATTATTGCTGGAAATCCCTGCAAAGGACGCGGGCACCGACGCTCCTGAATTCCCTCCCAACCTTATTGGATTATAGTAAGTGCGCCGACACGCATGCACTTATTTGAATAACGATTCTTTGTTACCGCGCGAATCACAGATTGTGGAGTATAAACCGTTTTCCTCAATTGCCCTAGGGAAATCATCGATCCACAGTGCAATCGTCCTTCAGGAGAAAATTGATGTTGCTTACAAGTTGAATTGCGTAGAATAATTTCCACTCTTCCTCTGAAACACTCCGATGCGAAGCAGCCAGTATAGTTGTGTAATTGCAAGGGTCAACGATTCAAAAGAAAATAAACAACATTGTTCGTGTCGATCGCAGACGTTCATAGAAAAAAAAATTTGCTGTGCGCGGTAAACAAAATAGGGTATGGTGAACAGAACGACTCTTTAAAAAAAATCCCTCGCCGGCGTGTCGAACATAGAAAATTCCGTTTCGAAAACAATAGACGGACAATAACTCACGTTCAGCGATTCGTCACCGAGCCCTACGTCCACGAGTAAGGCACTCAATGTTTAACGAAATATCGGTAGCAGCCCTACACTCGCGGCACCCTCTAAATCAGAGTACAATGATCCTCCCCCGATGGAAACTGGAAAATTCAATTTCTGGTCGAAACGTTCGGTAAAATCAGATCCGAATTGAAATCAATGATCGATGCGTTAGCGCGGAGGGGTGAATACTTGGCGTGACCACGAGCAGAGAACACGCCGGACCCGTCCAACGACTAATTAGTATTTTGACGGGACCGCCTGCGATGGATCTCGCGTATCGCGTGAATCCGATACGACGCCGGTCAACCCCTGCACGCCCTCGCTGTCGAACCTATTTGCAAATTGCTTTTCCCTCGACTGGCCTGCCCGTCGATAAACGTGGACGCGCGTTTGTCTGATTGAAACTGCGAAATCGCGACGCCGCGCCGCGAGACAGAATCGATGATGAAGACGGGGGCTAGTGTCGCACGGGTTCCACCCTCGCCCCTCGACGAGACGCGAACGATACGTATGCATTATTTCTCATGGTGTTGACGTTTTGAGGAACGCATGCGACGGCAACTGAATTTGAGGGCGACTTTCGCACTAAATGGAAGAGGAATAGCGAGGATACTTTGCGTGTTTTTCGTTCGAATCATTGATAGTTTGAGAATAATGCAAGCACGCTGTATAGTCGAATTATTAGAGGTAGAAAATCTGATAAATTCGTTAAGGCATTGAGATTTAATTAATCGCGGATAGCGTCTGGTTGTATTATTTCAGAAAGCTTCAAGGACTGTCTTCTGGGGAATGTGCTCTGAAACTCTCGATTCTGAGTACTCGCGATTCCTAAGGACACCAAAAATCCTTAGAATTCTGCGTATAATCCACGATTCCCTGTAGTCTTGTATCTACCATGAAATCAAGCTTAATCTCGTAGATACCTCCCAACGATGGAATGTCATTTAAATTAAACTCAGCTATATAACAAGCCCTATACACCATTTCGACTTGGTGATCGCGATACAGCAATGCCGGCGGATGCTGGGTTATGTCCCCTGTCTGTATCCAAGAAACATCGCGGGTATCTGATGTAACATGCTTCGACCGCTGCCTTTTTTCAATTCGAGTCCTTTATATGTAGGCATACCATCCGTGTCTCGCGTTGCAGTAGATTGAACGGCTGAACCGGTGCGTACACGTGGCCCGTATCTTGTCGCGGTCGAAAGCGTCTATTTATTAAAACTGAGGCACGCGTGCATCCAGCAACGAAGTGCTCTATCTTCCAATAATCGTGACCACGCGGACTCGTTTGCGTTTCCTGTCGCCGGGGAACCGCTGCGATCTCATTAGCAACGCTGATCACCGTGGAAAAGCGAAGTCCTTGCAGAAACTATTAACAAAAATGCATTCCAGATATGATCAGGCCTCCGTCGAGCTCCCCTGCGTTCGTGCCGGAAATATCAATGTCGATATCCCAGCGGTCCTGAGTCATTCGATCGCAACTCATCAATTACCATCGCCGTCACGTCGACGAGGAAAAAACAATTCATTGAACGCAGTTTTTCTCACAGTGCGCCGAGGCGATCGGGTTCGACGTCGAAAGGCATGCGACGCCTGCCTGCACGAATGAATCAGTCAATGAAACAAGCGTGAGTCGCGTGTTTGAACAACGACGCTCGATACCAATGATGTCATTCCGTGCGTCGCCATTATATCTGGGGGGAACGAAAAGGAACGGTTTCGGTGAGCGGCCGTCAACCGTTTTTCGCGAAGCAGGTTTCTAAACATCTTGCATGGCGTTCAAATGAATTCATGAATATAGTAGGGGAAGGAATATTTCACGTGGGACGTGATTGAACGTTTGTGCTAATTTTATAGATTTTCGGCAGCATGTGAAAAAACATGCCGCGAATAGTGACATCATCGTGGGGATCTAAAAAAGAAAAACACGCATCAACCGATCGCCGGGAGGTACACAAGATCTATGATATAAGATTCCCCGTGTTGAGCAATCCCGAGTACACGTACGCGCAGCGAGATACAAGTTTCTATAGGTCATTCAGAAAATGCGTGCCTCCTCGATATGAATCATCTTTACTACACCGCGTACAGCGTTGCGCAACCAGTTCCAGCGTGAAACTCTTTTCCAGATTTTCATCGCCTCTTAATCACTCTAAAGCAGCGTTTTTCCATTTTAATTGCCACAAACCTGCATCAATCTGATCACGGCAACGTTCGCACGGTTTACACGCGTACACTGGTGTACCTAAATGATATTCGGCAATGAAAGACGCTGCGTTGTTAAAAAGTCGGACCTCCTACGAACGTCTGCCCTGTCATCGTTGGTCGCATCGCGTTGAAATTTCTACGGTATCGTCGTTGACAAATACTGCGTGCAACGGTACAATGAATAAATTTCGCATAATGGCTGGCGTAACAGTAACATGACTCGAGCATAGCAGTGGCTACCCTCGTCGAAGAAATCTGCGTAGTATTCAAATGTCAGCCATTCATAGTCGCATAAATCGCCGCGAATGCCAACTGTTTACGATCCTTGAGTTCCCCGCGGCTCAAATGGTGCGAGTTTCGCGGATCTCCTATTTTTTCTCTTCTTTTTCTACCATCCCCTCTGTACATCTTTCGCCATTACGCTCTCGTTGCGTAAGCACGGAACCGGACGAAAATCTAGGATGACTATTCTGTGCCTGGCCGCGTAACGTTTTTAGCCGGTCTTAATGATAACCGCGCAGGTATTGCCACGAGAGCGTCGTTATCTTTACAACGCGTGCACACAATCGCCGTAACAGTTCCGACCCTCTTTTTCCATTCTCTCGGCGCGTTGCGAACTTGCCGTTTCTGGAACGAGCGTCCGTGGACCAGCAACCGTTGCACACCGACTCGCATTCTCCTCTCTGAGCAGCGCGGATGGAAAGTTGTAAAAACGTTGGGGAGAAATAAGTGAATTGTTTAAAAGTGAGACAATTCGCCAGCGATTTATCGACGGCGTGACGGGGCCTGTTAAAACTGTCGAACAAACTTGAACGTGTTTCGGCTGTTGTCAGAAAACAGCACCAGGTCGAACGGTGGTGGATCCATAGAATCTCGAGTAACGTGTTCTTGCCGTTGCAAATAAATACGCGCACCTTGTGCCCGATGATCGTCGTTGCAATAAATCGCAGTAAAATTTATTTTCGATACCGTTTAGAATGGCTTTTTGCCCATCTGCGCATCGCAGTCGGGCAGAGACTTTTGATTGAAAAATCTCTGACTGGTAATAAGGTAGCTGTGTTTCCAGGTCACATATCGGGTCAGCTATTCGATACGGCAACCGACTACGGTTTTCACGCTCAATGTTCTTCGGTACGTTTCAGTATCGGCTAGAGCCATTGTGTGTTCAATTATCGTAACGTTCCATGTCTTATCGCTCAGTACTTGACACGTACCGCAACGAGATTGCATTGCTCCGCTAAAAGTTCTTGCGTGGAGCGTTAAAGCAAGAGATTACCAACGGCTTGCTCCCTTATTGTGTAGTTCCTGTTGTAACGTCGTTCGAGTATCGATATTGACCTGGATGCAAAAATATGCTATGCAATTGATACAATATGTAAATTAATCTGTTACTGTCGCGCAATTGTAATTAGCTGCATTAATGTTAGCGGAAATTAATTAATGTCTGGATATTAAATTTCTATCGACCTAATTCATCTTGACGAACATTTCGCTTACAGCTAGACAACAGCTAGGGTCAAATTTTTAATTTATTCTATACGATTTAGTTTGTGGCTAGAGCTGTAGCTTTTCGATGCTCACTTCGAATCTCAATACTATCCACGCCTTTACAGTGTCAACCAATCTTTCACAAGATTTTGCGTAAACATCAGGTATCCTAGATACGCGAGTGGAGTTTTCTATGCAGTTTCGACGACCACTTATCGAAGCTTTGTATGCGGCGAATGTGGCCCGCCATCGCGTATTAGGAATTTCAATGCTGCATCGTTGCGATTATCTTTTAAAACAAACGTTGCAGTCGACTCGGTTATACGATCGGCCATCGTGCAATGATTCATAAAGGATCTCGGTATGACTGTCATCGATTATCGTGCCGTGAATGTTAGACTAACTCCGGCGCCTTAAAAATGAAATGAGAATAATACCCATTCGTCAAGCTTCTTCTATCAAAGCGTATTATCAAACATAATTAGTTTCAACGGGAAGAAAAAATTGAAAAACGATGTTTTCAATAACCGAAATATATTTTTCCACTCCATTTCCTACCATACATCAGAGTTAATTTCACTATTGTACGATGAAAAACCGTTATCGTGTAATTTCTGTTTACGAAACGCGGTAACGGATATGCGAGCATCCCAACTTCCGTCATTTCCCATAGCCGAGATTGTGGCCACCGATGCAACCGGTTGCTCACGCTACTCTATCTCGGCCATGAAAAGTGTGCATGAATTTTCTCATTACTCCGATCGGAGCGGGGTTCGATAGCAAGGTACGCGATGTAATGGGTGAGATCTAGGCAGAAATGAAATTCAGATTATGTATGTACATAGTTGATCGTATGCATACGTTTCAAAGAATTTATGTGGTCCAGTGAAGCGTATCGCGATCACGAGACAGCATCGTCGAGTCTTATCGAGGTTCGTGAGCTATGTTGATTAAAAAAAAATACGCCACTGATTTCGTCGCGGCTTTTTTCCCGGCTGTTACGGCGGAATCGAGCCGATAGCATTAATATTTTATCGTCGTCTCGCGTGGGAACGAGTTTCACTTTTTCCACAGTGAAGTGGATATTCCGTCTTCCGCTCGATCGACTAGTATTCCCCGTGCTCTGTTTCCTTTTTGTGCCGTTCGCTGACAATGAACGTAACGGCCACTCTTTTCCCTCTATTTTTCTTCCTTCCTCTTTACCCCCCTCTTCTTCGTCGCTTCTTTTTTTCCAGCGCTCATTCGTTAATTGCTTTCCCTTCTGGGGTAAATATTGAAGTACCGCTGTTATCGAGTGCAGCGAAACAATTGCGCTGAAAGTTCCGTTAATAGGTCGACGTGAAAGCATTATTCGATTTGCGAACGATCAAACGGCAGTCACGTTGTTTCGCGATAATTTTTGTTCAGCACACGGTGTCGCTGTGTAACTGCGATCGTTCGGCTGGCCGTGTGCACGATGTCACGCCGAGGATTGCTTTGTGATCCTCGTGCCATGGCATCGGGAACATTCAACGTGCCACGGTGCCACGTCTGTGTACGCGATCGATCCCGATATTTTACAACGACGTATCGAGTGTTTCTGACTTCTTTTATGGGATGTAAAACGGTATCGTGTGACGACGATGCCGGCAAATGGAATCGAAATAACGTTTCTAATACTGCGACTGAAGCACGTCGTGTAGTTGTATTGTATATTGCGTTTGGCGAGGCGTACCACTAAGCATGTGGTATAGCCATCTGTATCTAATTACACATACGCTCTAACGTTCGAAAATTCGCATTCTACAGTTTTCCTGATCTATTGGTTACACTGTGGGTAAACTGCCCCTGCCCGAAGAAAATTTCTGGGAAACTTATCGACATTAACCGAGATCGCGAATAAATTTTCCAGAGGAGCTGCGCATCGAGCTGGTGGTTTGCGAACAATTTTTCAAAAATTCATAGCTCAACTTCGGTAACCCCTCCAATATCTCCATCCCCACTGCGACCGAGTCCTTACTTCATTGCCAGCCTCTATTTTCGGTACTTACGTAACCGAAGTCATTGCACCTGCCGTACAAGGATATCGAATACGAATACGTACTATCCCGACATATTCTTTTAACTAAGACGAAGGTATCAATTCTTGTTTAACCATACCGCATGCATCGCATAGATATTCCGCAATATCGAATACAAATATTGCCATCTTACCTTCGGCCAATACAACAAAGAAATTGTACATTATGAATATGCAACTACAATCTTCCCATAGTTACATTCCTTTATTACCACATCCTCTCTATTCTTCTCTAGAATTCCTAACAAAACCAAATATCCGGGATAGAACAAATTTACCATCGCCATTTTCCTAACATGCACTTCCCAGCAAAGATCGCTTCCTCCTCGCACGCGTCAGAGGAGGAAGGAAAGCGCCCTCACAATCACCCGCGCAATCACTTTAACTGTCCATCCTGCCGCTCGTCCGCCGTCGAGTTTTCCTGCGGCAAACGAAACAAGCATTGTTCCCTTTTTCCCCGGTTGCAGTCCGCCATCGGGCACCGGCTGACCATGCGTGCATACCGATGCGTCTAAAATTATATTCACCGGATGCTACGCGCGCCGCTACCGGTTGCGCAATCGGCCCGTGCGTGTACGTGCGAGCGAGCGTAAGTCGCCACTCGTTGTCCTGGCCGTACTCGTCATCGCGATGTCTCCTCTTCCACCGCCATGTGCCGTCGCGATCGTGACTCAATCGCGAAGGCACGTACGACTAATTGCTCGTTTGCATGAGAAAAAGAGGTTTCCGGTGCTGGTGGACCGATGCGAGACGAATTCATCGGCTGGTCGTGGTGAACGGCAGAGATCGTCAAGGTTCCACGCTGTTGTTATTAAACAATCGCTCCTGTTATTCCTCGCGATATGCAATTTTTTCTGCGGAAGTTCGTTAGAGAGTTCGTAGTGGTTTTGTTCCATTGCATGGGGAATTACTCAATCTCGAGCTTCTGTTACGTGAGATCGGGCTGCCGTTTGTTTTTAACGGAAGCAGAAAGTTTTTCCATCTGACCGGGAAAGCTTTCTGGTCTTCAAAGCTGGGATCGTCGGCCGGGCGTCAAAGTTGTGATGTTTGTCTAAAAAAAAGAAAAGAAAAATAAGGATTAGTGGAAAAGGTGTGACTTTAGTCTGTAGAAGAATTGGAATTGAATGTAGATTCAAGTTAGACACGTTTACGACCAGCAAGGAAATAAGAAGGAACAGAAAAGGAGGAGACGCAATCCGCGTACTCAATGCAAGAATGGAACAAACGCCTTCGACTGTGTTATTTATTGCTCTATGAATCTAGCAGCCGGATATTTGTACAAAAAGATATGCAAAAAAAGTCAGTGGTTGCACAACCAAGGACATACAAAGGCATAAGAAGACGCAGGAAATGGGACACTGCGCGAAACAAATTCACTAAAGTACACCGGCGTGCAAAATTAAACGGCCACTAAATTATCGATGAAAAATCGTCGATGCGTCAGCTACCGTAGCTTCGTGAAAAGAATCGTACAACAATTCACCTCGAAATATTTACATCGACCCCTCTATTCTTCATTTCTTGTTTACAAATTAGTTGGCACCGCGTAAGGAATGAAAAAGTGACGGTACTTGTTTCGATGGTTCTACATATTCGAGAAGAAAATGACTGTCATGTGACAAGAATCGAAATAATGAAAATTGCTGAGGGGAGTAAAAAGATTAACAGGAGTGCAGCGAGGGTGAATCAATCAGCTCAAAGCGTCGCTTGAACACCTGGCTTTCCACCAATTCTCGTTTGGTGAACGGCGGAAGCGTGGCCGCATCAAACGATAACACTCCGAGCGTTTCGGCTCCGTCACCGAGGTTTCGCATCCTCGCTCCGGCAATTTCATATTCAACATTATTATGCGACTGGCATGCCCGGCGCTACTTTCACGCATGAAATAATCACGCAGTCGAGCAGCGCTTCAGTTGCATAACTCGGTGCGCGAACGAGCGCGCCGCGCTGTAATCCTTCAAATTCGCGATGGAACGAAGGCAGAACGAGGGTACGGTAGAAATGCGTGAAAGCGGGACAGACACGAAGCTGGAGAAGTGTAATGAAAAAGGGAGAGGAGAATACAGAAAGGGGGAGGTGGTGGTAACGTGTACAGTAGTACAGGCTGAACGAGGTCGAGTGGCCCGCACACGAAGGGGAACCGAAGCAATCGAGCCCGGCCAGCCGAAAACGTGGATCATAAAGCTGTACTAGGAGAATTGCCTGTCGACAGGGGTCGCCGAGTGATATTCATAGGCAAGCGTAGTGTCGTCGTTTCGCTTGCAAAACAGGAAAACACGTCACGCGGTTGACGCTAATGTGATTTGCGAGAATCGCTGAAAGAGATAAGCGTACAACAGGGAGGGAAACTTGGACGCAGGAAGACGCGGGAAAGGAACGAAATTCCTGCTATTGTTATCGAACAGACGACAATCGGTTGGAAGGGGAAAAGAAGCTCGGGAGTGAGAGAGAGAGAGAGAGGGCGAGGTCGCGGTTGAATTTTAGCGCAATGCCGCATTTTCCAAGCCGCTACTCGAAGACAGACGCCACATTGTCTCCGAAGGCTGTGAAGCCAAGTAGAAAGGGGGAAAAGTGTGTCTTCGAATAGCGGGGCCGTGAAACGATTACAAGTTAGCTCGTACGTCGTGTGTCAGCCTCGACTTGTCGCAAATGGGAGACGCCGAGGGAGAAAAAAAAAACACGCCGAGATGACGCGGAGGAGAAGCGGGTGGAAGGATACGAACGGAGGAAGACGAGAGGAAGATGAGGGGAAGAAAATGAATTTTCCTCCCTGGCGGGAAATACGTGGTTCCTGTGATCGACCATACGGTGCACATGCGATACGTGGGGCACACATGTGTCAGTCCGCGAAGCCTTTCCGTTGGCTGGCACGCGTATGCACGAAACTCGACGTTAACCGGCGCCAGCATCGATATACCCTGCACGTAGCGGCAATGTATCGTCCGATCGTGTTTCCAAAGCGGCAGAAAACTTTTCACCGTCGGGACTTCATCCCTTACCCACCCCTGCCGACCCCCTGTTCACCTCTGTCGAAACTCACCGGCCTGGACCCGTAATCTGTACGTAACGGAGTCTACTGTTTTTCATCGTGCAACGTCCACCTGGTCGGTTTACGGAAGTTTCAAAAATGTAACCCACGTTTGGGTGAAGCGACGCGACGTCGGCAGAGGAACCTTAATCCTCTATCGTTATTAGAGAGATTTTGTTTGTACCGCGGACAGAAATGTTTCTGCAGCCCAAGGGAACGACGAGATAAACTTTCTAACGTTGTTCGGCGTTAGTTTGTCGCTCCGATCGGGACACTTCAAGTAACAAGCTTGTCCGTTCGATCAAAAGTTCTTATGTCGACGAGGGTACAGTATCGAAGCACGGTAGGCGATCGAGCTGTAATAATAAATGTAGGTAATTTAACGAGAACGCTCGGCTGACTCGAAAAGGTAGTCCACTTGTATGTTAAAACAACCAGAAGGCGCACCTTTCCCTCGACCGAACGATAACGATCGCCCGTAGACTCGTCGTGCGATGAAAAATGAACGAAGCTGCGGACTGGCGCGTCCCTGGGAGGATTTGCGCGAGAAGATCCGGCAGCTTCGCGGCATACGAGACGAGAGTGCGAAATCTGCCGGAACCGGAAAGCGTGTCATCGCCTGCATATCAACGAATACCGCGCGTGTCGTCGGGAAGGATGCGAGGGTTGCGCTTTAATAGCGGTGCCTTTCCAAGCAGAGGGTGTTGTTGCTTGCGAGGATGCAGAGGTGGTCGTACACCATTGTAAACATACGAACGTGTACACGGAGCGAGGAAAAGTCGGAGATCCATCGCCAATCGGCTTGCCGTGTGCTCTGCTGGAGTGCTCCTCTTTTATTTAATATCACGGTTATGGGATCCCCTGTTGGCCTCGACGCGAAAAACCGTCGCTCAGCACCTTCCCATAGGTTCACCTCTGTTTTCTTTCGTTCCACTTGGTGCTGCGCAGCGGAAACGTAGACGAAGCATCTTCGATACCATCGCGTCTTTTGCCACGGTGTTGAGAAGAATTTATGCAAGCAGTATAGCGAACGGTATAGAGCTGCCGATGTTTACGAAATTCGTGCACAGGAGTCACTTTAGAGGGCTTTATTGGCGAACTCTTCTGGAATTTCATCACTCAACTAACTTACCGCCCACGCTTCCGTAATTCCGACCATCAAGCCTGGGCATTCCATCACCATTCGGAATATATAAACAAGACAGACTGCCTCTTCACTCATCGCTCCAACAATAGCTAATCCATTATCGATCAACGGGCAACGCATTTAGAAAGACGAAGTCAACCTTTATTGTACAGCTTTTATGAACGTGCTTCGCGCAGTCCACGGAGCGAATTCGTCTAGTTAAAATGCAGGGAATCGGTGTTTCGTCGATGAATGGTGACTGGTCGATTTTTATTGGCACCCTTCAGCGCATTCGCGGCCCCGTTTCAGGAAGTGCACTCCTGCCCATTGTTAAGTAGATTTATATGATGCCGCGATGACTATCGGAAACAGCGTCCGTCCAGTGCTCATTGCTTTCCCATCTTTCTCCTATAACCCCGAGATTCTCTTTCCAGTGCTCGCGTACTCCCTTCGTTTATCCAGCTTCTCGTTTCGATCGTTTCTCTCTGGTTTGCTCTGGGCTCGTCACCTTTCTTCCGGTCATTTCGAAGCTCCCAGCGTCGAATTATCTGGCACGCGCGCCGCCGATCGCCGTGAAATTCGGATGGAAAATTCGTGTTTTTGCCGCGCTGGCTGTCGCGCGGGGGGAGCAAGTTCGGCTGCAGAAGATTTATATGTTTTTATGCGTCACAGTGTTCCGGCATGAATCGGCTTACCAAACTGTGCGCCATTCACTGCATTCGTAATATGTATATTTATTTCGATGCTGCCACGGTTGCTTGCAGAGCTCGCTTGTTCAGGTTGTAATGTGAACTATTGAAAACGGGTAAAAATGCATCACGATTTTGTGTACAATAACCGATGCGTCGTTGATTTGTCAATGTGTGCTACAACGAATTGATTTGCCCCGCGGAGTACTGATTAAATGTAAAACATGAACACGACGTGTCGACAAATTTCTGTATTTTCCTTCACTCCATGCGTTCACGGTAAACGATGTACCGAGGATAGTTCTGATAGTGACAGTAGACAAATCGATGCAATCACCTATACTACAGTCTCAGCTTGTGCAACAGTTTCGTAACCTTATAATAATTAATTTGCGACATAAGAGCGTTACACTGCGCGGAATGCGATTGATCAACTATTACTTATCCTTCTGCACAGCGCAGACGTTCGGTAAAAAAATATTTGTATAAATAATTAACACGCTTCTAGAATAATGTAATACCGGCGATAAAAAAAGTTGTAGCAACAAGCACAATAATACATTGATTGCCCGTGAGGCGAAACGTAACGAAACTGCGCTATGTACAAGTGGAAAGCCACGGATTTCGCAACATTCGTATAAGCAATACAGTTCACGAGTGCGCCACTTACGGGGACAAAGGACAACGTCCTCGGAGAGCTTTATGGTTCCGTAAGTTTGGCAACTAACAATTTCACCAACGTGCACCCGACTGCAATAAGAATGATTCGCCATTCTCGTCCCCCCGCTTGTTAGAATTCCACGTTCATCGTTTGCCGATATTTCGAAAGTAAACTTCTGTGAAGCATCGTCCGCAGAATCTAATGAGTCTCCTCGTTTTCGCGCCTGGTCTTCTTTGAAGTTTCCCATCCACGTCGGATCTTTCCTCGAGACTCGAGCTTAAAGCATACCAACCCTAATCCTCCATGCCTTAGTGACTTTTATTCCGTCCTTAATGGCGTGCAATTTCACACAATTTCGCTCTTTCTGCATTACCTTGATAGAGTTATTAAGTTAATTAAATTTCGTTGTCGGTACTCAATGAAGATAATGCAATTATATTATGCCATCGCGCAAGTCGATTTTTAAATCATTCTTGCAGCTTCCAGCCACTACTGTGGCAGCTCGTGTTTGTTTGAATTAAAGTTGTGCGTTCTCTTTCTATCTAAATAGCGAGGCACCGATTTTACAAATATTAATAAATATTAAAAGATTAATCAAATTCACGACGTTTCAGGCTCGCCAGTTCTACAGTGTTTCCGAGCTGAATGAAGCCGTCGATAATCCCATCGAGGGATCCAGATCCATCTCTATTAAGAATCCAATCGTAAACGCTCGCTTCTTTGCCAGCTCGAAATTGAGGGCATAGTTTCGACAATAAAGCGTGGAGCAGAAGCTCGTGGCCCACAGGAAGAGACGAATAATTCTTAAATAAATTTTTCCTCCTCGCGGAGGCACGCGCCACGAACGAGCAATTAAGCCCGGCCACGGAGCATGCCGCTTCAATTCCTTGAAGGGGTCCGTCTTTTCGGCGAGTAGACGATCTTTTAATCCAAATTAATGCTTTTAGCGAAATTGCACGGAAGCCTACAACCGGCTGTCCTTTCCGCGTGCCCGCCCCCGCTCTGTTCCCCTGCACTTCCCTTCGCTTCTCTTTTTTCTGCTCCGCTCTGTTTGTACCTCGCGATCGATAATTTTATTCCACGCCACCCTCTCTCTCGTCGCCCCGCGGTTCGCTAAATTTACCAACTCTGCGGGTCAACCTATTTTGCGGGGCCAAATTTTTCACGGAAGACGGACAGACGCCCCAAATCTTTCGCTTGCATTTCTATCGTTGCTCGTCTGCCATGTCCACTGATCCCTATTCTTCGGAACTTTATTCTGCTCGCGCGTAACGCAGCACTCGCCAGTGTTCCATGAAACGTAGAGAAAGCTTCGCAGCTTAGCCCAGCGACGACGTGGATCCCGATCCTAATACCAAATACCCACATAGTCGAAGTAGAATGTGCTAGACAGATTTACTGATAACTCAGATAACAGAATGGAACACCGCATCCGATTCCAAGTCTCCCTTTTCCCGGGATCGTTCCCTTCTCGAAACACCGATTCCCCCGGATAGAAAGGGGACAGAAATTGCAATCGTAGAATCGCTCGGTGCTCGAGCCATCGTGGCGGGGGAACAGATACGAAGATCGTTCTACAACCTTAGCCACGCTTATCAGCGTGCTGGCAGCGACTCCAAAGGAGTGGGACGAAGAATTCATTGAACTCTAACTGGCACTAGAATGGAGCGATTTAGCGCGGCCTGGCCGTGCACTTGTAGTCGAAACGCGAGTACAGGGGACGAGGGCGAGAGAGTGAGAGAGGGGTGGAAGGGAGGCTGTCATTCCCTTCGATCAAGAGACCGTGCTTTCATCCAGCTCATTCCGGAGATCGTTCGTTTGGTCGTCCCTAATGCCGGGGCAATGACCTTGCAGCATTTCGCCGTACAAACTGCAATTCAGCTGGCCTTCTCTCTCTCTCCACCCTTCTTGTTTTCTAACTCGTACCGTGACGATCCAAACTACGGTGTGCATGTATACACGCATATACACGTGTGTAACATGTAGCAGAGATACACTGACACGGTCTCTTGTGCAATCTGTAAGCGTTGCAACGACCACTCGAGTGTGAACGCAACGGGGATCGGGCTTGATCGTTTTAAAGATCGAGAGGCGGGCTTAAAGAGGATATGCCGGATTTGCTCTTTGCTGCACTCCTTCTGCACGTTCGGCTGCGTAACTTATAATTGCCGGACTCTCGATTTCGTTCGGCCCTATTGGAACAGCGACCATCTTCGGGGGTCGTGAACGACGTAGGTCCTCTGCCTGCGACGAAACAGCACGAGTACGATACGCGATTTAACCGTGGGATTTAATATCTGTAACTCCGTTCTCTTTACGTATTGCAGCGTATCCTTTGGCACAAATATTTTCAAAATTGTACTCTAAGAAAATGCCGAGAAATAAATAAAAAATGTACGATATTCAAGCTCCCAGCGCGTCTACAATCATTTACAAAATCCTCTCCCGTCCAAACCAGCACGCAGCCGCGCCATTTCTCAACCCACCAAAGATGCTCCGCGAAGCTTGATATCAGACGAGCCCGCGCAAAGATTTATACAGCTCGAAACAGCCGAACGATTTGCTGGCAATGTTTTAGGCATTTAATCAGCCAACGCGAGTGTGAACGCCACTCGCAAGATCAAAAGCCGGCGTTCCTTCGCCTTATTCATCGCGAGCGGCGTTTGGTTCTCACACGTGCTCGTTTCGATGTTCCATTTCTCGCGAGGCGAAATCGTTTGGCTCTCGCGCGTTATTTGCAGGATTCGCGGCTTGATGAATACGAATTCCAGGAGATCACGAGCAATTTCTGCGGCGCCCGGCAAAACATAGATTGCGTTTCCAGCGTGAATCATCTCGCGAGCTCGTGCGGCCGCAACTTATCGAACCACGTGCTACCGAGGCCGAGGATTGCATTCCAGCGACTCCAGAGGTTTTTGCTCGTACCCTCCAACTGAATGGGCTACTACGTACACCGGATACCTGGCCAAGCGACGCGCGTGTGCTCCAATCAAGCTTCTTGCCGTCGCTCGTGGAAAAGAGCGACCGACCGCTGCTGCCGCGAGTCTGATTACGAAAGCGGCGGAAACAAAAAGACTGTATACTTAGGAATCGGCCCCGGAGTAGCTGAAAAAGGGAGCAGGGAAAACGAAAGGGAAGGGAAACGGAGATGGAATCGGTTTGCCACGGGGAAGACTCGCCACGAGAGATTGCCCTCGGCGTTCTTATTGCCAGCCCCTTAACGAACCTTTAATGCCTAGCTGACGAAGGGTGCCACGATTATCCGTGGCTATGCCGCGCCGGTCGAAAGCGACACCGAATTCCCCGGCATTTAACCCGGTGCGTTAACCTTTCTAAAACCGAAGCAATTGCACTCGTTGCCCGGGAACGATAGATAGAGGAGATGTAGAATGAAGCAAGGCGAGGGGACGAGTCTTGTGGGATGAAGAAGAAGAGATTACGTGTTGGGATACACGAGCCTCACACTCTGTCTTTAGCAGAGACAAAACGTAAAAGTTATTTAAAAAAATTTGTAGGCAAAGGTAATTGATAGAAAGTTGATTTTTATTCTGATGGAAGGGACTTATCATTCGATCTTCAAAAAATTTTTGACAAAATGATGCGACTAAAAGATTTTCATTTTTAACTTTTCCGGCTAAGAATAACGATTATAAATGACTCAAATTTTGTTGGTTATAACCATTATTGATGATCAAAATTGTTTTCGATTAATAATTGTTATTGGGAGGCAGAAATGCCTTTGGTTACGAATGATCATTAAAATTTGTTTGGTTATGAATGACCAATAAATATGCACGGAGTTTCGTTTTGGTTACATCAAATCTAAAATTTTAGTTTCGCGTATTTATTAGTTTCTGAGATATTGATAAAAAGACTTTCAGATATTACGAACACAATCGTCCTTTCTGTGGCAGGAGTCGACGTCGACTCTCAAGAGAAATTTTGTTTGTAAACACAGATTACGAGTACGAACGGCACAGTGTCCTGTTGTACGATCTTTATCCACCCGAATTATGTATAATGCTGGCATACAACATTTTTAATCATGAATATACATTATGAAGAAAGTTCAATGAAACGCAGTCGTTTTCGAAGTATGATTGACAGTCCATCTTTTCCTTCTCCTACTGGACGTTTGAAGATGCAGTTGGAGAGCAGGGTGGCCAACGCAACAATGTACCAAAAATCTGAATATAGGAACAGTGTTGCGCGTCATTAGTATGCACTGACTGGATACGATTGATCACTTTGCCTTAATTCGTTCTCGCTGTCTAATCCCGCGCGAAAAAGAATCAAGGAATAAAATAGATTTTTCGTTATAATGTTAATAAAATATGTATAACAAAGTTAATACATGTTAAAGTAGACGTCTTAAGAATTCCTAGAACAATACAAATGTATTACTAGAAGATTAAATGTAGAGTTAACAGAAGAGAATGTTTGATTGGTGACATTGTTGGTTAGGTGGACCAATGAACGAATCAGATTTTTAACGTACTTTTTAAAATTAAGGAGAAGGGACATCGGTGAAGAAGTAGTAGCTGGTGGCAAGTGACGTTGATCGAAGTTTTTGTAACGAGACAACGAAGGTAATGATTTTAATGAGTATTTATCGCGATCTGGTCAGTTTTAAGTGTTTCGGATGTCAATTCAATATTGTCGCGACGGTTTTCTTGTGTTCGCAAGCTTAAATGGTAGATGCAAAACGGTACACGAGTGAAAGTGCAACGGGCTTTCCGTTTTCTAGAATGTACAGGCCGGACGCCATGATGTACGTAGTAGCCCGTTGACTGTATGTGCGATTATCAAGTGAAATTAGTTTTTTGAAATAAGCCAGGTGTGTTTTTGGCTAGTGAGTGTCGTTTCATGTTCACCGCTGATTTTTCAGTGGTATCGCGAGTGTCTGTGTTAATAGTGTTAATAGTTCAAAGTGCCATGGATACCTAATAATGGATACCTATTCATGGATATTGTCAACGCAAAAGCTACATGGATTACAATTGGACCTCCATCTTGATCAGGCCTCTTGGTGTTCATCGCAACGTGTCTTTATGAGCGAACAGTCGTTATCAGGTGAGTCGTACAATATATGAACAAGCTTTTTTCATTTCGAACTCGCATCCAGCGTCGAAATATTTTTACAATATTATCGCACACACAAGGCAATTTCGTCCGAAAGAACAAGTTCGATACGCGAAATAATTTACTGACATACAAATTCAGTAGTATAGACTATTAACGTTAAATTCCATTTTTAATTAATACAAATCTGCATGACAACAACCTCCCGAACTCTATGTTTAAGAAAGACTATTGAGTAGTATTGATCGAGAGTATTGATCATTCGTCTTGAGCACTCAGTCAGCGTATAGGTTGTCGCGGTAGATAGAGCAGGTTTCGATGAACTGACGTTTCGTGTTAAAAAAAATGGGATTGAAATTGCATGTATGTACAACGATTGAATGCTATTTCATAGCTGTTATCTACTTTTCATTTTGAATATCAAAGTATCTTATAAAGCGTATATACGCACGGTGTCAATTTCCGTTTTAAAAAATAAGCAACAAAATTAATACACTAAAAATAGCTACAACCAGAATGAAGCGTAACGCCTTAGTTAAAGAAGCGCATTGAAAAAGGAATCGGCGGAGGAGAGAATGGCTCTTCTAAATATTCGAATGCTCGTCGAGTGCATTCAAAAGTGGTGCTCGGACTCGGTACGCTATCATTCCCGCGATATTTTGAACTTTTATACATATGCATGCATTGTCTTTTATCACTTATATATTTCAGGCAATATTTCATATTTTATATGTATTATCATACGGACCGTATGATTTTTTTTTGTGCGGGTGAATCATAGGATTCAATTAACCGATTTAATTAATACTTAACAGCGTCCAATATGTATTACAATCTCGCGAGCCATGCAATTATTACCCACCCTGCGAACACTATTTACAATTAGTTATAATACGATCATGGTTGGTTCGAAAAAAAATTCCAAACACGTAAGATGATTCGTTGCCAGAACTAGAACTTCGTGGCAATACAGATGTTTTCCTGTTTGCCTCCCCCCTCCGTTTTATACTTACCAGCAACGATAATCATTATGGGTGGGCTTAAGCTGAAGTATCACCATGAAACTGCATACACAGTTTTCAATGTATAGCACCGAAAGTCTTTATATCAATATCTCAGAAACTCATAGATAAGCGAAGCTAGAATTTTAGATCTGAGGTAATCAAAACGAAACTCCGGGCATCGATATTTGTCTTCAGTATTGATTGTTCGTAACCAAACAGATTTCTGTCGCCCAATAACGATTATTGGTACCAAAGTCATTTCAACTAAGATATTGACTGTTATATCGTAACTTTTTTATTTTTGGTTATAACAGTTGTGGTATCTCGTCTTTATGTTTGTCGGCAAAGAGAAGGGACTCGAGGAAGAATGAACGGTTCAACGTTTAATTGGACTCGTGCGTTCTTAGCGGGCCTTATATGCAGCACGCGAATGTGGGTGCGACGAGGTGGGTTCAGGGTGGCAGGAAAGAAAGGACGCCAGCTAGATGAACGTGGACATAGGGATCACGCGCGACATTTGCCCCTTTGCGTTTCGTCGTACGTTGCCAGCGGGAAGCCCCAACGTAGGTATGCGTGTCACGCGGCACCCGTGGAAGGTTAACAAACACGGTCACCGCTAATTGACTTTTTAACCGCTAATTAAGCCGGCGACGAGCTGAGGCTGTTGCGCCACCGCACGGAGAACGAACACTTTCGACCGTGCGTAGATACACTTTTCCAGCGGCTTCGAGTAACTGGAACGAGTGCTGAAGCTTGTTGGCGACAGCGAGTCCGCGAAAGACAATGATTCACGAGCAACTTTCACTGCCGTCGCGGCGTCGTAGCATCGGAAATTGTCGCGTCTTATTCGGAGCATCAGGAATTCTGCTTGCTGAATGCGAAATTGCTGAGCGACAGTTGGAATTCTTAGCTATGACTTCTCGTAGAATTGCCTAGACGCCGTCGGGGACCACCTCTTCCCTTGGGATCGACGTGGAGAAATATCGATAGCCGCTGCCCAGTCGATCACGTCCACTGACACGGGGCACTTTCGTTTCGCGTACTTGAGAATGTGGGTTAATAGACGCGTCGAACCATCGGGCATCGTGTACTTGTTTTTCGGATGGAAAAAAAGTTCGCACGGTCCAGTTGCCTCAAGGCAAGCCGGCGGCCTGCACGGCGCGTCGGCGAGGTGTGCACAGGTGGTACGCTGAGAATACGCGAGTCGAGGGACTGACCCCGTTAACGGGTCCTCTCCGTACGTGTAAGTGCACACGCAGTCAGCACGGGATTAACTGTGCAACAAAGGGAAATCGAACGAACGGCCTCGCTGGTTCTTTGACATTCAACATTCCTCGACTTACCCTGCCTGATATTCTTCGCAGCGATTGTCCCAGCTGATGATATTATATAAAACGTTCCAAGACATCGAAATTATTTATTTGCCAGAGATAATTCCGTCGTGCAACAAATTTCTGTTTCTAACCGAAGATTTGGAAATGTTTAACTGGTATAATAGCTTGACGTGCCGCGGTGTTCAAGTTGCAGAGATTTAAATGGCGCGTAAACTTTTCTGGTGAGCGTCCAACGTAGAACTGTCGCAAACATTTTTCAAATTTAAATCCGGCAATTTCATATTCGCGATTTTACTGTACCCGGGGCACCTACGGTCGAACTCGTGCACACTGGTATGCACCGCAGCACGGTGCCAGAGAAGTCATTAATTAAGCCTCGTCGTCCCTAATTCGTCGTTGTCCGATTTACTCTGGCCGCGAGGCGTCCCATGCCGCGCGGTTGCCTTCGATGTGCTTAAACGGTCAGTCCTGATGTCTGCTTCGACGATATTACGTAATTACCCTTTCGTGAATCGTGCGGGCGAGGTAAGTAGTCTGAACAAATTCTAGGGTGATTCGACGAGCGGTGAGTCAGCTGTTCCGTGGCGCTCGTTTAACCCCGGGTCACGTTGGCCGCAATCGTTACACCGAAAAAATAATTAGGCTTACGCGATCACCCCGCCTCCGCGCACATAACTCGTGGCTTTATCGTGGCAACGTGCACAAGCTCGTGACTCGAACGTAACCTTTACTTTCGAGCAGCGTGCTGGTTTGCCCTTAATTGTTTCAATTTGGTTCGCTTCAAGTGATACCCCTAGTTTTTCAAGAGCATTAAATGGGTTATAGAATTAGTAAAGCTGAGCACGCCGACAGCCGCGTTAAACGCTGACAGTTACATGTTATGAAAAATTGAACCTTATTCCTGCTCTGCTACATTGTTAAGAGTAAATCATTTTATAAGGGTAGGAGGAAATGTGAATCGGATAGTGTAACGAACGAAGATGCCGGGGAAGTTTCTAGCACGTGAAAAGTAAAGTAGAATGTGCTGTATAAAAATATACAAATATACTGTTGAATTGTTTTATTGTTACCAATCTGGATCCAAAGTCTTGTTTAGGTATACCCACGTTTGACCCTCGTACATAATAGCAAAGGCTAGTGCATAAGTAAGTGAAACATTTGGAAGCTCTCCTCGTTAGAGTCCCTGACTGCACGTAATTCCGACAAATGGCGACTACGTGAGCGCCAATTGTTTTCGCTTTGTCCATTCCTTAATAATTCACGAGCGACTAAACGGTGCCACACCGCTGCAATTTCGCGCGAGCATTTCCGATGGCCAGCACGTGGCTCGGATTTCGATATCGCCCACCGAGCATCCAGTGGCGCCATTAATGTCCGTTTCATGGCACGCCAAATTATGCCATAACTGAACTTATAGAAGTGTATTAAAACTACGACTGGCGTTACAGTTGTGAAATAGGCAAGCGCCATCCGAAATGCTGACCCCTGCCGCACGTGCGTACATTTATCACGAGCCAGGGTCGCTTAAATTATGGCCCCTCCATCCCTCTATCGTGAGCGAAAATCGCGGAAATCGTAGTGCGTCGGCGTAGGAACTATTTCAGGCCCGAGGGTTGCTCGACTGCCCGAAGGGTTAGGGTGAATGGTGAAACGAGATTCGCGTGTATATTTTTTCTTATCTAACGCACGGGACGCGAAACTAGACAGGAGGGTTCGAGGCAATGGGAATGGGGCGAACCCCCGAAGAGCGACGGTCTGCGCGGGCTCACGAAATCGTAAAATATTTCGACCCGAGACATATTTCGCTCGCAGGTCCTTTCTTCCGGTTCTGAGGAAAGGAGAAACGAACTACTTGGCCGGGGCGCGGAAGAAAAAAAGGAAAAGATAAACAGAGGAATGGCCGAAGAGAGAGGGGGGAAGTAACGTAAGGACGACAGAAGGCGCAAAACGATAGAGAACGTGCTAATGCGAAATAGCGAAGAAGGACACAGTAGCGGCTAGAAGGAAGAGAGGAGGGAGAGAGAAGGAACGTCTGAAGAATACAGAATTGGCCGTAACATAAAGAAGCGGAAGGTACGAGGATGGCAACCCTCGTGAAGGGGAACGGTGATAACGTGCTTCGGATATAAGTACCGCGGGGAGCAGAAACGTAACTCCTCGTCCTTGCACGGCTGCGTAAGTGTACGTACTCGCAACTCCTCGCAAGAATACGAACCGCAAATGCTTCTCGTCGCCGCCACTGTAACGCCTGTGTCCGCGTTTCCACGGCTGAAACTTTATCTTACTTCACGGCGAATCAAAAGCTCTGCTTTATCATCATCCCCGGCCCCTATCTTTTATACAGCGGGCCAACTTCGCTAGCGGTGCGCCCACAGACCGTGGATACACACTTCCTTGCTCCTTCTTGAGGACGTTATAAAAAGATTTCGTTCGCCTTCTTTATTTTTTTTTTATCTCAAAACGTTGCTACTTGTGGCGCCGGCTAAAACGTTCGGGTAATCTTAACAAGAGACACGGTCTCTACTTTTAGCGAAATTAGATGTTCCACTCCCGGGGGCATCGTTCTTGATACCCGTAATCATCGTCGCGCAAAGAGATAGGGATCCACCCGTTAGAATTAGCGTCAGCTGATCGCTCGCGCGAGCCGCCGCGTCCCTCGAGAGGGACTTCGCATAAAAAGGGGCTGGATAATCTTTGGTCGAGCGAAGCTTAGAATCCTCGGGCAGAGCGGAAGGTCACTCGACCCAACGGGTCCTGTTCCGGTGCACGAAGAGGCGTGTTCGCGACTCGAGTTTACGTGCTAGTGTTTACGGTGCAAGATGGCGCCAGGTTGCCAACCTTACGTGCATTAACGCCGGCCAGAAAGATAGTGGCGCGCACACCCTCGTCTTCCTAGACAATAGGGAAGATACCACGCCTGGCAACAATGCCCCGACGTCTCGGGGAAAAGAAGAACGACGCGTCGTCTTTGTCGTGGTCTCGGTTTCGCTGGCGGTAGAAGCCGACGAGACCGCCCGAAGGTTACGAGGACGTTTTCCATAATCATCCCCCGGAATTACCCACGATTCACGCGCGCGACAAGCTTCCTCGGACTTCATATCCTACAATCACGCCGGGGGAACCTGACGTTCCCTGATACGGTTAGCTGCTAGGATTTTTAGAGAATTTATCTTTGCCCGCGATCTAAGTCAGTGAAATATGGTAGCACGGAGCAGTTTTCTGGGACGGGCTTCGCCGATTGATGATGCTTAGTCGCGGGATGGATTGCTCGCTACGCTCTTGGTGAATAATAGTCGTGCTCGCGACGTGCTTTCGAGAATTCTTTCTCGGAAGCTGATGCAGGAAAAATATTCCAAGGAGTTTGTAATTACGCTTCTCTAATGTTGCGCCATGGCCCACTAAATTCTAAGAGGACAAGAATTACGTGTGGCATTCAATCCTGTAATTCTACAATGTACTGCAGCTCTAAGAGTAAATCGCACATCGACTTCTTTCTCAGTCAAATATTCCTGAATCGTAAAATGATGCACTTGAAACGTTTATATGAGGTTAAGGAAGAATGCCAATCTTAGCTCGTAACTATGATTTCAAGTTCCAGCTAGAAAAAAGTTGCGGTGCGGTGATTGCGCTCAGCAGGGATCCTCGTTATACATGCATACCGGACTGGATATAAATCGTGGCCAATAAGTCGTTGGCTGTCGCGCGTCACTGTACATCCTCCGGTTACCATAATCCATCGGATGGACTGCATAATTCATTCCCTCCGTCATTGGCAGACCTCGAAGTCCAATGACTCGTTATATCGTGGCTCGCGAGCGACGATGATCGAATGGTAATAACGCTTGCAAGCATACTTACGGTTCGGTTTGGCACGTAACTTGCCGTGGACGGTTGTTAAACGACGCCGACTGCAATTAGCTCGCCCGATTCGTCGTCTGATTTCCATCGCCCCTGGCTATTTAGGGATCTCTAATTTTTCCCTATTAATTAACGGCGCTACGAGGTCGGCGTTTATCCCTGATCGAGTATATTACGTTTTTTCGATCGCAAACTAATACTTATGTAGCTCGTAAATTCTTGAAATTGCAAGACCACCTTGGCAATCATCCCGTCGCCTTAGAGCGTGCATCTTCGAAGAGATCGGTCGCGTGCATCGAAACTAAAATTAATTCAATTTCCCGGGAAAATTGAAGCGGCGAGATAAAATCATGTACCTCGGAGGTACACCTGGCCTCGTGACGGCACCACTGCGACATCGTTTTTTCTGCACACGAGTTTCAAAGTTAAAAGTCTTTCGAAAATTTCGAGATAAACGCTAAAAGGTACCCCGCTTTTATTACTCAATTAACATAAGTACAAGTTATACAAAATGTTTACCTAATCGCTTCCTCGACCGGAAGTAAGTAATCCCTGAAATTTATGGTCCTGAACCTGGAACGTAATTATTGCCCCTAGTTAGTGTAAACCCATTGTCGGGATTAGTTTTAAAAACGAGACACTCTCATTGTCCGTAGTGTATTACACATTTCTTCGCCTTTCACATTACGCGCCGTCCACTTGTATTGCAACTGATTTAAGCGAGAAACTGACTATCAAACCGCCCTCCGTCACCTCGTTCTCAGTGTTCCAACTTCTTGCACCCCATCCTTTATGTACCCCTTCCATCTGTATTTTCCTCGCATTTTATTGCCGCTCCGTTTCTGCTAGACACGATACATCCGAAGGGCAAATACGATTTTATAGTTGATAACGCGGCTGCTTGTATTTTACGATCGATTCACGACAGGGATTACGCGTCTTCCCATGTATGCACATCGGTATTTTCGAGGCAGAGCTCGGAAAGCTTTTTCGACGTTTCCCAGCCCCATTCACGAAATATAATATGCATTACCAGAGTAACGTATCTGGCAGAGCATACATCGAAGCAGGACTCTTTTCAGTCGTCGAATCTCTTATTCAGCCGTTGCTGCAATTTTCCCAAACAGTCAATACCGCCGCTGCCAATCTTCGCCCGGCGTTTACCTTTAATCCTGCTAGCGAGTGAAGCGTGCTAGCGCGACGGAACCGACACGACACGACGCGAAGGAAATTCGAAATTTTACATACCGTGACACACCATCCGGTTGCTGGAATAATTTCGAAACTCGCGGCTACGACATCGAGATTGAAAGCTCGGAAACGTTGCGAAACGTTACTCCCGTCTAGAATCGGAATTCTTGTACCGCGGCCCTTTCCAGCTTTTTCTATTTTTTATTTTCATTCAGGCTGCTCGCAGCAATTGTTAGGTCGATCTGGAAACTGCTCGTGACCTATGCACGCGTAGGAAAGACGGTCGTTCTTCACGGATACGCATCCACGTTCTCGCGTACGTCGTATCCGCGCCAATAAGAATTCGCGTGTACCGTGGATGCACGCTCGTGTGTATGAGTGTTTACATGAACGCGTGTGTACACTGTGGCTCGGTATAACCACACATGAGTGCGGTACGGCATCCTCGAGGGTGCTCCCCTCGAGGCTCGGAATGCTTTGCTGCCCTCCGTGATCTCCCTCCGGCCTCGGCAACCCTCCTTCGTAGCATCTCGCCAGAAAATCCAAACATTCTTTTAGGTTTATCAACTTTGCGTTTAATTCACGAGATTCCAGCCGGAGAAGAGCCAGCCAGCCGACCAACTTACTGTCGTAAGGGGCCACTGGGTGTAGTCGGAAAACAGGGACGAGCAGAGGCTAGAGAGGCGCGTAAATATTGCTTTATAATAAATGAGGGACCGCAGGCGCAGGGAACACAGCGAGCCTTCGGCGTTCTTGGAAAATTATCGCGCCCGCTCTAATAATCTTTCTCGAACCGCACCCCGTTCGCCTCCTCTTTACTCTCTAGCACGGCTGGTTTACGAAATACTTGGACGAAATCCAGTAAGTGGCCGTGCGATATTAAAAAACTGCAGCTCGTTAAAAAATACTTAACTCGGTGGAAATTGCAGTTCGCGCCAAGTTTCGCGGGAACGATCAGCGGCGATGGGTTCGAAGGGAAAGGAGTCCCTTCTGCTTAACGACGCCGGGGCATTAATTTCATAGGTCCCGTCGTGGTAGTCTGGTACTTTAAAAGTCGTTATTACGTAAGCGTGCACTTGGTTACGAAAGCATCATCGATGTCCCCTTTTCCGCTTTCCAATTTTCCCGACGATTTCTACTCCCTTTTGCTTTTCACTTTATTCCTATTATTTTACTTCTTCTTTTCCATTTTTTTTCTCCAACGACACTACTCAACGACGCGGGGGGCAACTCGACGTACAACGCGCCACCGTTCCGTTCTCCTATTATCCTTATTATCGGTTTCAAGCGAAACGAAGTTCGCAAACTTCGAAATCCGGGCTGCCATGCCGGCCTCGTTCCGCTTTATCTGCACCAGCCAAACGACCGCCTAGCCCAACTTACCAATTCTCGACATCCTAATCTTACCGGGATACCAGTGGCTAACGTACTTTCCAACCCGATAAAGACCGCATCCTCCGCGAGATAAAGAGCCTCAGCCATTCGTCAGGCCGTGTTTCTACGTAGCGTTGCCTTGAAAAACGTTTCACGTTCCAATGGAAATCCCTCGGAGCAGATTTCACCGCGAACAAACCTCTCTCGTCTCCGTCTCGTTCCCTCTGTTTCTATTCCGACTCTATTCCGCCTCTATTCCCCCGACGTAACGCCAGAACGAACGTTGGATCCGCTGTTCATCGATCTTCAACGGTCTTCATGAGATTTCAGAAATAAATGAGAGGAGCCTGAACGCGGGAGCGCGTTTTAAACGTCACGCGCTCCACTGTCTGCGGCAATTGGCCGACGCCGCTGCGTTTTCTCGCTTCCGGACGAAGAACTTTCGCCGCTTATCTGCTATTCACAGCCACTTCGTTCGAATTACCTCGCGTCGAGAACGAGCGCGATTTTCAAGCGCGTCTGTTTTCATGCCACGTAAATTGTCGTTTAAGCATCGAATATTTGCGCAAGTGTAACGTTTAGTAAAAAGCCAACGGTGGATCCCATTGACTACGTTGAATCATTTTTCATTCCCGTGGAGCTTTCGCTGGCAACGGGACCAAAGCATTCCATTTTACAACCATGGCGTTGATTATTATTTCGCATAGCCTATGATTCGATGTTTGTCGGAAAAAAACCGGATAATCGAGTCAAATGTTTGCCACACGTTCGCCAATCGCTGTAATAATCGAATCGTTCATTCGTCGATTTCACCCCTAACGTATATGTACGTAGATAACAGAACAGAATGAATGGATTTAGCAGGAAACAGTCGAGCAATTCCCGCGAGATCATTACAGTGAATTAGAACGATCATGGGAGTGCGGAGAAGTGGAGATCAACCGCAGGATATGGCAGACTCGCAAGGGTAGCCTTCTTCGTGGCGTGTAGCGGCGACAAATGTGTGCTAGGAGGATCAATTGAACTGTGTCGTAGGACGTGGCTTAGAACGTAATGGGAAATCGATATCGTGTCGAAAATGTTTCATTCCGTACGAACACAAGCTCGCGCTGTTTGTAGGGGACGAAGGAAAAATCGCGGCTGCAGTAGATCTTGTTAAATTGTCTTCTCTAATGTCGTATTTATTAATCTGAAGTCTAAAGCGTTGCGAAATGGTTTCCATTTGTTTCTATCTTTCTCCACGCCGGGGAGATCAATTTATTGGCAAGGTGCACCGTTTTCGAGTATTAAGCGATCAAGAACACAGAGAACGTTGAGCGTTGAGCACAACACTACGGTGCGCTACACTTATATTTCCTGAAACTTTACGAGGAATGAAAGAGACATTTCTTGGCAAGGCTCCAGGGAAAATATCTGCGGAAGAAGCGCGTGAGGGGCTTTTATGACGCCGTGGAATATGGATGAATACACTTCCGTTGAAAGGGGCTACTCTTCGAACAGAAAAATTATCGGCATTACGATTCCCGCTGGCTATTAATGGGCTCACGGTTCAACTGGGGAACTCGCTACAAAATAATTTCTCCGGAAGAACTTTAGTATTAAACTGCCTTTGTATTTAACGTGATTCTATATTTTACGTAGAACCAATACTGTTCAGTTAAACGTGATGCGTTCAAGATCAGTAGAGGGGAACTCTGTAGCTGAAACTGGTAACAAGTTTCCCAAGTCGATGCATAGTCTGCATCGTAAGTTAATAACATAGGGACGGCATTAAAAATATTTTCAACACTACACGCTTTACCGCCGCTGGCACTGCAAACAGCGAGGCGTATTCCACGCAGAAAATATTTGGATTGCTATCTTCGTGCCTTGCTGCATACAGCACCGGGCCCGAACTGGGATGAATTTAATGCTAGGCCCCATCATCCCTTTGCCCGAAGTCAAATCCCGAGCATCGGAGGTCCAACAGGATTATCGTAATGGTTCGCCAAGGTTCAAGCGCTGGCTTTCGACCTCTGCTAGCGTTTCGAAATCCTGCAACGGTGTGGCCTGGAAGTTCCATGGAGCAAGCACTCGACCCGTGTTATCGGGCACAAAAGCGAAGACAGTCCTTCAGACATCAAAATTATATAGAGGGGTCTGCGGAGGAGTAGTTGCAGGCCAGTTGTAGAATTATTGAGCGACGCGGTGAAACTATTTCCGACGCCACGCGAACGTTACAATTTTGTTTCCAAGAGCTTGCTCGTGCCGGAGCAAATTAGTTCGAGACGATTTTCGCGTACAACGTTAAGCGCAATTATAAATACCGCTAACGTAGGAATTAACCGGGTTTTACGACACCACTTTGGTTTAAGTACGGATCGTAATGAGTCATAGATAATGGGGAAATAATGGCTCACAATTAGGATTTTATTTCCCTTAGTACAATTTCATTGATTACTCTGGGCATCGACGTGAAACGATTCCTCATAGAAATTTCTACTACCTTCGCACGGCGGACTATTAAACAATGGTATTCGAATTATGCGCGACCGGGGAAGAAAAAACTTTCGTGCAACGTGCCGCAATATCGTTGCTACAGGAACGATAAGAATTTATATATACCCGAGACATTTGTTCGTTCGCTTTCACGCTGGCCAGGTGCAGTTTTTCTCTCGTCAGCTTCATTATCTTCGCGAGACACGTTTTCCGTCCGATGCAACGAGATTGCCGGATGTGGAAGACAAGAGGATCTAAGGAGGACGAGAAGAAGAGGACTCGGCTCGTCAGTTTTTTTTTTCACCATGGAACGGGACAAACTGGGAAACGGCGGGTCAGGAGAAGACTCGTTTCTTTTCTTCTTCTGGAAGATGTATCTCCCTCGCTCTCGCTCTCTCTCTATTACATCGCTGCTCTTCTGTGTTCTCTTCCCCGTTAAATTTTCTTTCTCTACTTTCCTCTCTTTATTTCCTTCTCCGCTGCCGTCCCCTGTTAACGTCGCGAGTCACGTCGTGTCAGAAGGGTTTTGCGAGCCACCGGATGACTGCCGGCGGGTGATACGTCGCTTTCTCGCGTGACGTCACCCCCTACCGCGAAAGAAAAGCGGTTGGCAGTGTTGGTGGCGTTGTAGAGGAGTAGAGACCCGAAGAACAAGGGGATGGGTGGAAGGGTGGTGAGGTCACCGTCGCGAAAAGCTCCCTTAGATGCGCCAGAGGGGCTCAGCATTACAAATGACCGAGGTGCTATGCATATCCAACCAGACTCGAAGCACGACGACCGTCAGGGCAAACCCTCCCTCGAGTTGAGAAGCATCCCTCGTCCTCTAATACGTCACTGACGAGCCTCCTGCCCCCCTTACGGCTCTGTGACCATTTTCCCGCTTTCCTGTCCTCTTCTATTTTCCCTCGCACTTAATGGCCACGACAAGCGCCATTATTGGAAACTTTGTTTTCCCCGTCTCATGAAATTACGAGAAACTTCAACCGAACACCGCTCAGCCCTGCGAAAATTACCGTTAAAGCACGCGCTACCTTCATTTCGGCCGCTAGTTTTCGAACGGAAACTTTGCGTCGCTGTATCGACGCGGAACGATTAAAGGGCCCGGCACGATCGACGAGCTATATTAAAATCCTAGGCGCTTTGTGGAAACGTGCAAAGGTGTATCGTTTCACTGTGATACAGCGGGGATTTTATACATTTTAATCTCCTGCGATCTTTTCGGATACTTGCGCAGCAGTCAGGGGCACAAAGGAATTTTTCCATAAATTTGTAAGCGATAGGAGAAAGCTGGAAGAAATGAAGGTGTGCGAAAAATCGAGTCCTTACTCGATGCAGCCCATGAGTCCTCGTTTCGGCCCGACAACGTCCGCTATTACTCTTTATCGCGCGACCCCTTTGCGCCATCGAAACGACAAAATGGATCGCAGTGACGAAAAAAAAAAAATACGCTACCCCGATAATTCCTGATCAACGAGTTACGCTTTAAGATTTATCGGCCCGTAGCCTATTTCGCGGAACGTGGAAATAAATGGAGACGATTTCCCCCGAATACTATGGACGGACCTCTCGTGCTCCAAAACCTGTTGATACGCCGCTAAATGGCATGTATAGGAGAACAAATATACGGAAAGTAGCGTCGCGAATGCGACCGTGCTTTACTCACGGTCGACTGCGACCGTTTTCGCTCTTTTTTCTCATAGACGCGTGTTTCGTACCCCTCGTATATCCAGTGGCGGCAACAAAAGGCACAAAAAGATCGAAATGAAGGGATGCGCTCTCTTGATGCCGCACACGTCGGCGGGGAGAATACAGCCGCAGAGTGCAGTACGAAGAAAGTGAATGCGACTATGTGTGTACACATGTCTGACAAAGGAAGACAGATAAGTGCGAAGGAAGGAAAGGGGGCTAATTTCTGCATAGGACGGAAAAAGGGTTGCAAAGGACTGGTGGATACTGGTGGCGGAAGGAATGGAAGGAGAAACGTAATGCGTCGACCTTCGCCAGAAGGAGAGCAGAGAACGAGAAGATGGGATGCGATCGCGTTTGTATGCAAATACCGCGCGCCACGCGGTAAATGTTTCTGCACGATAAAAGTCTTGTAGCGGCGCGGCAGCCATAGCGTGAATTTACGTGTTCCTCCGCCGCCCCTGGCAACCCTTCTTGCCTCCGGGATGCTCAGCTTATACGGTCGCTAAGTGTCTGCAGATATATGTACATAGGGGGGGCTAGGCGAGTAGGTACACGAGTCAGGTAAGTATACGAGGCACTTCGGTGCATCCGAATTATTAAGAGCTCCTAAGCCACTCTTACCGCCCCCTTCTCCCTCGGCCCACTTTCTGGGTCCTGTCCATTACACTATCAAAGACGAGTTCTCGTATCTGCGAGTCCTTTAAAAACTCTCCCCCCCCCCCCCCAACCTGTAGGCCATTATCGTTGTTCTTTCCGCAGTCGAATCAACGTTGCATCGAATGCAAAGTGCAATTTAATTTTGCAAATATCAAGCGTACGCGGGCTGTGTTTCGTCGTGAATTATGCACGCTCTATCCCCGTACTATAATTTCGTTCGAAAGCAGGATTTACAGGGGGCAACGCGAGGCAAGTAAAGCCAAACGAACGCTACCCGTGTTGCGAAGGGGGCCACCGATACAAATCACAATCCCGCCTCTGCGCGGTTTTAGCCGATCTGCGTTAATTTCCCCCGCTAGGAAAATCCTAATTAATGAGTCCGTACTACACGGTGGGGGTTGTTCCAGTGCTATAAAACGGAGGTTATGCCTGGGTTCCTGAACTTGGCCAGATCGGCCGAGATTCTCTAACGGAGGAAGAGGAGGGGAAGACTGCTAGCTGCGGCGCAGTGGAACAAGACGAGAATGAGAGGACGGGGACGTGTGTACCAACTAATCGGGTAATTTTTCTGGCATCAGTCGGTGAATATCAACGCCACAGTTGAGCCCCCTGTGGCGTTAAGAACGACAAACGATCGCCGATTCATCTGGCTCAATGTGACTTCGTACCGCCAGCCATTCACCCCGTGTCCTCTACCCCATTTCGTAACCCGCCCTTCTACCCCTGGGACTCCAGCCTTCGAATCCCTTCTCCGGTTTGCGGAACGATCGCGTCCGACCACCCTTCCAGTTGTATTTTCGTGTACGGAACTGGCGCAAACCCGTGCACACGCGCGCCATAGGAAGCTGATCGGGAGACGAACGATGCACGGGATCGCCGCGCGCCGTTTCGCACCCCTCGGAACGATCCTTCCTGAAGCGTGTCGAGATAATTGCCAGCCGAGGGGGCACGGAGCACGCGTGCTTGAACCTGCTGAAGGGAGCATTGTTGCAATCGAAAAGCAGGTAGATAGGATCCGTCCGGCTCGATCGCTTGGAAAATGTAGGTCTAGAAAATTGTTGCCGCACTATCCGTCTGGAGATTCTTTTTCGTCGAAGGCTCTTTCTTTCTCCATCCTCATATGGTGCCAGCGTTACTGGCAGTAAGTTTAATCTCCAGCAGAACGGATTCCACTATCGAGAGAACCACTGTCGCCGCGCACAACCCGAGGCAATGGGACGTGGACGTTATCAAGTGGATTGCAACATGAGAAAAGTTCGAGCACCTGCGAACAAGAGAAAATCGTGTCACAAGAGAAAAGAGTAACCGCTTCTACCGTGCGGTTAACCGGAAACGGAAAAGGTCAAATCGCGTCTGTGGGCAAGCTCGGTTGGTCGACGAAGAACCGCGATAATTGGAACAAAGAGACTTAGTTCCTAGGGCCAGAACGAATCCTCATCCCTGAGCTCGTTCTCTCTTTTCCAACGCCGGAGTTTCCTTGCCCTCTTTTCTTTTCTCTCCATTTATTGCCCTCTTTTTCCACCAGCGATAAAGTTTAACTCTTTCGAACTCTGTTAGCGGTACACTACTTCCGGCACACGAGGAAAAATTCCCTTTATCTCGTTCCCCATTTTTTTTTCCACCGTCCCTCGCCTTCCGCTCATTTCGGCTTGCTCGTTTTATATCTCCGTGTCGCGTTTGTAAACCCACCTTCATACTCTCCACCTCCCTTTTTCCGTTCAGAGAGCATCGTGCACACGAATTGATCACGTATTTACAACGTGCTGTTTGTAATGCTATAATACATTCAGCTGTTCGAATGTTTTAATCTCAGTTGCTCTCAGAATATGCCCAATCAGCATCCACGTGTACCGATAGATAGATGAATCATCTTCGACTTGTCTGGCTCGATCTTTAAGCGCCGGTAAATGAGAGTCACGCAGCGAAATGTAACGTCACTCTACTGTGGTGAATGTTCGTGTTTCCTACCACGTTCTTCATTTCCACTGTGCGTTTGCATAGCAGGCATCGAAAGCGTAACTTTCATCACAATTTCAAGTGTGTTTTCTGTGACCTGTGCAGATGGCCGTATTATAGATAGTCAATAGAGGCACACCTGCGAGCAATACGTTCTAGAACGTCCCCAAGGAGAATCCTCTTTGCGTAAACCTGTTTCTCAAAGTTTTCTTCAGCACCCCTCTGAGTGTGGCGCAATCATTACCCATAGAATACCTATTTCGCGACCAAATGAAGTTACTCTCTTCCTTCCTGTACTTTTCCTGTCACAAGGGAGAAAATACGTGTGGAACTAAAAGCAAGAACACACAGTGGTTGTAGGTGATTCGAACCACGTCAGTCAAGGGCTGCATGTCGCGGTCGGTGTTGCTTCAGTGCGAACCAAGGTGAATGCTCGCCAGTAGGGGAGTATTAAGTGAAGAGGGAGAAGGGAGGGAAAATAAGGCGGAAACAATATTGCTCCACGTGGCTGGAAACTCGTTTCGTCCATTAAAGCGTGGCTTCTTGCTGGTCTGTCTTTCTTTTTTACCCACCGAAGGATCAACGATGCTCTAGCCAACTCTTAGCCTCGGCAGACCGTCGAAATATACATGAGGAACACAACGTACGTCTAACGGAGCTTGCCTCGATGCAGACCTGCAATACTAACGGGCGACTCACCCTTGCAAGTCACCCTCCAGCAGACAAAAGCCTAAGTGAAATTTCGTGCCGTGTCTTTTTCTCCCTCTTCGCCCTCTATCACGCTCTCTGCACAGCAAGTCGAAATAAAGGATTCTTCTTGGCCTTCGCGAGATACCTTACTCTCGATGCTGCTTCCAAATTTTCGTGCCCCTCTACTCTGACGGAAAGAAACCTTGGCACGGCGTCCTGCTGGTCGTGTCGAGGTTGCGACAAAAACCGTTTAAAATACGGACCATCGCTGGTGTATTGCAGAAATTAATTCCCTGGATACTTAAGCGTGCATGGTTCTGGTGGTGCTTTGCGATGAAATACTTTCAAGATATTCGATAAGATATTCTCTTGGATGGGAGTTGAAACAAAAAAAACCGGCACGAGGAATTATCGGGTAAAAGTAGAACAAAACTTTTTCCCAGCTCTCGTGGAATTCTATATTCGCTAAGGGTACTGGGTGGAATGAGATGGTAGTTTAAAACAAAGTGCAGTAATTCGGCGTACCGAGTTGATATCTGGAGGAATGGTAAACAAGGAGATAAACGATATATTTCTATTAAAAGGAAACTTTCCTAAGGACTGGTCGCCATAGATTTAACTTTCAGCTGAGTGAATCGTCGGCCCAGAAATACCTTGAATGGGTTGAGGGTAAAAAACTGAGTGTGTGACGAAGGCTCTTGCGGTAGGCGGAGTGTGTACCCACGCTTGCCACGACTCGAATAAAGGGGGATATGATTCGAGGCCAGGAATATCGCTGATATATTGCACGACACCCCATATCTTCGTATTAACATCCACAAAAATAGACAGGGATAATAGTCAAACGCCGTATAATCTAAAGTGATCGTAAACTTAGCTTTATTACGGTACTGGCGTATTAAAGGAAAAAGAATGTAACCGAACAAACACCTTAAATTGAACGTACTGATTCCATTTTTCTTTTCTTTTCAAACGTTCGTTGAATATGAACACGCATCGGGTTTTCTATATTTCGTTCGATTTCACTGCGATTAATCTCTCAAGAACTTCGTAAGTCTCCAAGCCGCTTCTAGGAAATGATAACGGTTCGCGTAGATCCAGGCAGACAAATGTTACCTGATTTTAATGGAGACAAGTTTCCGGAGGCCAAACAGTCCGGAAAGGTCGAAGTAGGGGAATAAATCCCCTGCACGAGTGATTTCACGTCAGTGATTTTAATTCGACTCTAAACTGCGCCAGGTTATCAGGTGCAGGGATTACGGAGGGGTGCTTTTTTGCGGCGGCAGAACCACGACCCCTAAAAAGAGGGGACCAACGAGATAGGAAATTTGTCGGGAGTTATGCAGAGGACAGGGTTGTCCGTTGTGCATAAAAACGAGGTTTGCGACGCGAACTTATTGTGGCAATCAAACTAGATTACATTTTTAATTTCTGGCGCGTCGCTTGTTGCTGCGGTATGTGGTGTTGCATGCAGCGTGTTATCGTTCGTCGCTCGAGTGTACTTAAAAGCCAGCTTGCACGTCCAAAGGTAGCGTAATGTTAATTATGTAACGAAAAGAAAAAGTTATATAACTATGAATTATTTGCCTCTTGAATTTCATGTTCGCTGGCCACGTTAAACGGTGCCATTAAATATTAAGAATAATTCACTTAATTGGTGGTAACTTAAAATTCAATTTATGCACACGATAATGTTTTCCTGGAATTTATCCTGCTTTGCGTCGCTGCGCGGCGTAGTGTTTTGTTAAGAAAGATTCATATTGAGTACGTGCAATATTTGCGACGTGTAACCTCGAGTAAATTAACTACCCGCTGCATTTGCCCGTCGAATGAATTGTTCTTTTTAATTGCTAGTTTCGAGTCGTCTGTAATGAACAATTTCGAACAGTTTTCCTGGGGAAGCGTAGAGTACAGACCGAGCTGAAAGCATCGCCCCCGATAGAACGATTTTGCGGTTCACGAGGACCAGACTGCTTCCTCAGGCTTTAATGGACCGTCGGGGACAAAGTCACGAGGGCAGGAAGCACATCCTCGAGAAGTGACATGAAATCGCGGTTAACCGGCCGATTTTGCATATGCGACAGCTGCTGGGAACGAAAATTCGTTTCTTCCTTAGACACCGTTTCCTACACGGGCAGCTAGGTCGGACTCCGTCAATCGGTGCATATTGAACGAGGCAACCGCGTCGATGGGACTTGTAATCAATGTTATTAACCCTTCGGAAACGTTGCTCGGTGGAAGACAAAATTTGATGTATAGCAATTTATCGATCGTGACGCGTCTCATACATCACGCGGAGGAATGTGAATTGAGGAATCCCTTGACGTCGTCGGGTCCCACCTAAGGGGCATTTTTACGAGTTTGTTTGTAGAAAGTTCTGTCGAACAGTCTGTGTTGGATTACTGCGGACAAGAGTGGGTCTTCAAATCGCTATCTTTGTCCCCCTAGCATCGTCTAATATGTGGATATGGGGGTCGTCTACGTTATGCTGGTCCCCTCATACGCCCTACGTCTTATTATAAAATTTTCTTCAGTTACCCCCCTCGGGTGACGATATCAAATAGGAATTCCTTACGTTCAAATATCCAGAAACATACGTAAGTAGGACTGAAATTTTCCTTTTCTCATGACGGACATTTCCCACTTGACGAGGCAGCACAGCAAATCGTAATAATTATCGTCAACGGGCGACTAAGTATACGATACGATACCCAGCAACGACGTCAAGTAACAAATTGTGCATTGTTCTCGTATGCATGCGTCGATCGTTATTAGCAAGTGAACGCTCTCACATCTTAGCCTGTTTTGATGGTGTTTCACGAAAATTGATTTCAAGGGTTTCACTATTCCGGCGACACGATTTATGTACGACGGCCAGCTTCTGTGCCGATCCACGGAACCGAAACGATCCATGGAGTCTATAGATGCAGGCTGCATTCGAGACGTTCGACCATGCGGCGTACTTTATTGTCCGATGAACTCTCCGCGCCACCGAAAGAGATCGTTAGCGCTATCCGTGCACCCATGTGTCCTCGTCCCATAAATTCCAGCTTCAAGGATGCGAGCGTACAACCTGGCTGACGAGGGTCGTTTGAAGAATAACAGTTGACACGAATAGTTGCGACGCGTGCTGCAGCCTTTGCCGCGGCATTATGCAACGCGAGTTACGTCATTCTTACGGTGTTTCTTGCGCTTCGAGCACGATCGTGAAAATCGTGAGCGGGCAAAGAAAACAGACACAGACACAGGGACCAAATGTTAGTAGCGGGACGAGCGCGTGGTTCACCTTGGACCACGTCGAGAAACGTTTCAGCAGAGGGAAATAAGTACTGGCGATATGTAAATGCGAGTAACAGCACCCTAACGAACGGCAAGAAAGTCGTGCGCAATGTAAATTAATTCTTTCGACATAAACGTTCGTGATATTTTTTCACTCCGTACCGTGATTGGAAAAAAATGATTCGTCAAGTTTTTATATACATCATAGCGTAATTGCCTTGACTGACGAATGTGGATGTCGAATAAAACGCAGATGCGAGCTGGAACGAAGATAACGCAGCGGACGAGGATACCGTAGCCCGCGATGTCCTCGGCTATTGCACCCTGGTGACGGTAGACGGTCGAAAGAGGGTTAACGGTCAGGTCATTGTACTTGCGGATGACCTTTCCAGCCTCTCCGGACCCGCGGACCGAAAATACTCGTAACGAGCTAACGTGGCTATATACGGGCGCTGACAAAACGACGCTAAGGGGGTTAACAGTTGTTACGGACAATCTTGTGAAAGATATTATCTAGAATAGGCAGTGTGAGCTGAGCTTTAGATCTTCCACGAGCGATACGATCGAACAGTTGATTCTTGTGCCAAGCAAGAAAGAAACGCGCCGCCCTCGAAGGATAGAACGTTGAATTCATCAGAAAATGTTCGTGTCTCGTAATCGATCGACAATTCCAGCAATGTATATTTCCCATACATTCGAACGAGAATAGGGGGGACCCGACCAGAAGAAGAATAGAATTAGTGAGAACGATGCAGACGAATTGGTAGCTGTACACGACCATATTTATTGCGCAACCATCTTCCAGACTAACTAACGTTTCGTCGGTTCGCTCCATAGCTAACGGCGAAAATCGACGATCCTATGTATCTCGGTATACAAGAAAGCTTTCGAGGGTTGGGCTTGGATCCAACAGCAACCGCCATATTTATGGTGCCGTGCCGTCTTAACCCACTGAGAGAACCGAATGTATCCAGCAAGCGGAGTCGAAGTTGAGAGGTTACGAGAGGTCATGCTCCAGCTCGGCGCAGCGTTGGGAATTCATCAGGAGCGTATTAGCGATATTTGAAAGTCAAGACGATTACTTTTCACAGTCGACCGATATCGATGCAGTCCCCGAGTGCACTTTTCTTCTACTTATCCGGCTGCCATTTTTCTTGCAGCTTTTTCAATTCGATCTTGCTGGAAAAGCATCAAGAATGTTCTCGTACTGGAGTCCCACTAACACGAATACGTCGCTGAAAATATATATCGCGAGAGGACGACGCGCGGCGCACAGAGAGAGAGAGAGGAAAAAAGGAATGATTTCAAATCTAGCGGTCAGACTCTCTGTGGCGCGATAGCTCGACGACGATAGCTCGAACGGAAACGAGGTACAGGCTTGATAAGTGGAGCCGGTCTTCTAATTCCATTCGCCATAAATGCCGCTTACGTATCTAATCTGGCATTCCCGGGAGCTTGTAGCAACGTTCACAAAACAGCATTTAACGAACGCGCAGAATCCATGAATCACGTACAGCGACAAAACGCGTCCACGTTTCTCCTTCCTCTCTGCTCCGTTTGCCCGTTGACTCACCCTCGATTATTCATTTGCGAATTATTCTTCGTTCGCGTTCGACGTATGGAGCGTGAACGCCGATGGAACGAAACGTGCCGGTGAAATCCTGGCGAACGGGGTTCTCGAGTGCGAATCGGCTGTAGAATGTTCATGAACGACCAATAAATATGGAGTAACGTGTAGGAACGACTTTAGACGATGCTAAAGATAACGGTGTAAATCATTATTATTAGTACACGCGGTGTATTTGGCAGTATCTCGGCGACTATTATTAGAGAATGAAGTCGAAGCGGGGACCCATCTTGTTACTTTATGTAAATTTGATGCAAGACGAAATTGCAAGTATTGTTTGGAAATAGTAGACCGAAGGTAATAGCATTATCTCTGCTCGTCAGCGCTACAGATGCATTCAACACAGTTTTAACTGAAAGAACGAAGCGTATAATTGACGCTACAATTTACTACCGTTCAAATTCTCAAATGGGAACTAATCGTAGCCCGTGCCGATGGTAGACTGTTAGCAGTCTCCGCTAAAAAGGCACCCGTAATTATACGGCCTAGCAGAAGTAGAAGCTAGAAAAGCAATTATCTTCGACCAAACATGTCAACGAGTTAACGTTCACCTACCAGCAAATGCTCGCATCGATAATTCATTATTCCACCTATATTCCGCGAAATGCCTGCGCGGTAGAAAATAGCAGGATGATCTAATATACATATATGTATAAACGCTTGAAAGTGTGACCACGAGAGTCGTCGTATCCCGGCTCGTAGAGCTCAAGGATAATTCGGAGGAAAATGGCACGCAATTCGAAGATCCTACCGCGAACAGGATAGATGAGGTAATGGAAGCGGCGCGCGGCGTCGCGACGCCACCGAGCGGTGCTGCCACGACGCGTAGCGGTCGCCGGCAGCGAGCGCGCGCTCGGTACCGCTCGGACGAATTCGGGCCTCCTCGCGTACAGTTATGGCTAGGGAACGTCAGTCACTCTTCGGCGCTCGCGCGGAAGAGTCTGTACGCATAAGCGGTTGAGGATATAGTCGCTTCTTTTTGGAGTGTTAAATATCTCGTAGGTGTTTTTTCTGTCATCCATCCTCAGCGACGTGCATCTCGCATTTACCTCGCGATCGTAGTGACCGGCGCGTTTGAAACGGCGACACGACGCCACGTCCGCAAAGTGTCGCGGGAAAAAGAAAAGCCGGTAGTAGGTGACTGCCGAGCCGCGTGTGTCCTCATCGGTGTACATGTACACGAGTTTTCGGAGGGAAAAGAACGCGAGAGAAAGGCCAGTGAAGATTAATCGGCGTCAGTGATCGAGCTTCAGTTTCGGAGCGTAGCTCGGAGAGTATTCATTCTCTGAGAGGAGGATCGACAGAGGGTTGCGAGGATAAAGAATAAATAAATCGAAAAAGAGAAAGGGAAACGGAGTAAACGTAGAAAGTGGAGCCGAAGGGGGTGGAAAGCGAGAAGCCGAATGAGTCGGACAGATACCGGGTCGCGACTCTTGTCGGCGCTTTGACGTTTCGTTTTTCGTGGTTGCCAGTTTGTCCCGGTTGTCACGTTCCACGTATGATGGATACTGTTGCGCGTGTCTCGTGTACTCGACGCTATCAAGAACAGACAGAGCGTCGATCCGCACAAGCAACGGCACTGCAGTGAGTTGTTCTCGCCCCTGCAAAGATCGGGCATCGCGTCACGTGTCACTCTTGTACCAGCGATTCTACTGGCATCTCCTTGCTGGTAGCAGCAACAGCAAAGGCCGGTGGTGCGAGCAGATATTGCCCCCGCGTTACGAATCAGCACGGTTCGTGGTGTTTTGTGCGCGCGGAAAAAGGAAGCTGCTAGCCGGTCCCTCTCTCGTCCTCTTCGGCGAGAGTCACCCCCTAAATCTCTCATCGAGCTCCGTATCTCTGTCGGTCATTCTGTTACGGTGAAGTCGTAATTATCGGTGCTTCTTCGATGATAAGCACGTGTGCGTGCCACTACCTGCTGCGTGTACGTGCGTGCGTTAAAGTCGCGAGTCGCGTATCGGCGTGCAGTTAGTGACCGCGCTGCGTTTCCATCTAATTCATCGTAAACGAGTACAGCGGCGCGGAGTTTTTTGTTAATCTGTTCTCGTTATCTTGTTGGTTCATTTGGTTTCGAAGTCGGTTCTTTTTTTTGTGCTGAAGCAAGTTACGAACGGATCACCGGCGTAACCATGGATATCCTGCCGAGTGGAAACATATTTAGAGAGTTGCAGGACATACACGACACCGGATACTTTTCGGCCCAGCCGTCGCTCGAGGATCACTGGCAACAGGTAAGAATGCATCTACATGCATACTTTTGGAGTCGAACTATGCATACCTCGTGCGCTGTGGTATCGCGTGGACGCCACTTCCAATCTTTTTTCCCCTCAATTAATACATAACGTAGCGCCAATTAGAGACCCGGCGTGTTGGAAAATGCGATGCATACGGGAAAATGCACATACGCGGTGGCCCTGAGTTTCGAATGTTAAAAACATCCACGTAACCTCGACCGCCATATTAGAATGTCTAACGGTCAACGTAGTAATGCGTGTACTCGTCTAGCGAGTTCATTGACGTGCACGAAACAAAAATTGTTCTGGAGGGCGAATCAAATGGCGTGTTTGGAGCGTGCATTTTTCGTGGATTTTAACAGGGTTGCAAAAGTATTCATGGCGACAGCGATCTTTTCGATGCCGAACGAATTTGTACACGGCTACCGTGGAGTTTGGTTTCTCCTACGATTTTTCGGTCCGACTCCGTTTAAATCGATTATCGATATGCAGGCGGGCTATTACGGCCGGGCGACCTTGAGCCGAGGCATTAGATCGGTGTGTACGTTCAGTGACGCGACCGAGCGTACTATAGACGGCGCGTCCTGTTTGTTTACGAGTGTGCAATGACCTACCAGTGGCCGAGGAGGGAAAGAGGGACGTACTTGTTCTCCATTCAATATCTCAGCCGGAGTACAACAGTTTCCCCGCTTCGTTAAAATAGTACGAGTGACGTCACTGGTAGTGCCATCATTCGGGCGACGTTCCACGTTCACGGTACGCCACAGTAGCGATTTTTTTTCGATCCCTTTTCTTAATTGCGTACCTATCTTTTCTACGACGGCGACGGGCAAAGTGTTTTCCTTTAATTTTGAAGCCGCGCCGGTTTCAAAATGCGCGCGAGTAAATAGAAGAGAGGCGAATTTTGTTGCACTTGTTTCACCTTCTTTCGTAGATTTTTCTGGCAATTTCTTTGCACGATTTTTGAAAGTCTTTTCCGAATAGGTTTAAGGTTTCCTGTGTTTTCGGAGTCATGGTTCGTCGTTCCAAGGTATACAGCTTATAAACAATCGAAATTGGGTTAACAGATCCAGGAAGCATTGTACAGAACAGAATGCTTCTGTTGAAATGCATTCGCGTACGCGCGCTCCATTCGTAACGTAGATAAAATCGTGCGAAATCGCTCCGGAAAGTTACAGAAATTCGTGGCACGTTCCTTCCTCGGCCTTGCTTTCTGTGTGTCGTCCAATTTTATCAATGGACGGTCGCGTAATAAGTTTTAATTGTCGCCCCTTTAATTACCGATGCCGTATCTGATCGCCGGCTCACGGGGCGAAATTTACGGCGAGGAAATCTCGGTTTGTCGCTTGGCACTCGACATTTGACCTGCGCAACATTGTTGGGTCGGGTTTAGTTTGGCACTGTGCCTAATTGAACGTCTCGAAGGGTTTCCAGCGGAAAACCGGCCCGCACTTTGGTCGCTTTCTCCTATTTCTCGTTGATTACCCGTACGATCGAGTGTTTTTATTATCGGCGAGGAAATACGTCACGCTAGATAGCCTCGGCCAAACAGCGCCGTCCCGTTTCCATGATCGCAGTCCTCCTCAATTACGATCCTTCTGATTGCATTAATTTACCTCGTGCCTCGATCCTTTTACCACGACTTTATTCACCTCGCCGCTCGAATCGAATTTGTCGGAAGCAACCACTATTTTAAATGGAATTTCTCCGGCTTTCTACGCGTCGCGCCGCAAGATCTCTCGTGCTTGGAGAGTAAACCAAACATGCGCGTCGGGAAGAGAAAGAAACACCTTCTATTTAATCGCGCTCAGAGTCGCTCGGTTTGCCTGTATTTTATGCATTTGTATTTTATCGAACGATCCAAGGATCGGATTTGCATACTTCTAGGTTGACTTGCTCGAGCAGCTGATCTCCTTACCCTTTTTTACCGTCGCGTATTCGCTTTAGTGGGAGATGCATTTTTGTACTCACCATCTGCTCATAGTACGAGTCGCATTCATCGTAGGAAATGCTATTTTTTCCGGACAGTTTGGACACCGTTTTGACGGGGTACGAACTAATGTATATTGGCAGAAGCATTCGATGGGCGAACAGATGGTAGGGTCACACGTCAACGCAACCGTGTTGGTTGCGTGACTGATAATACGATTCGACAGGTGCTCCGTTGTACGTATATTCTTCTGTTCTGAACTTTACACGATCCACTTTCGTCGGCAATTATCGTCGTTGGGGAGCAAACGAGGCTTTGATGCACGATGCCGTCAAATGCTGATTTTCACCATAATTTATACGACCAGGGAAATTCGTTACCTCGTGCAACATTCGTTCGACAAAATTCACTTTACTGAATTCCCAGTTGCACGCATTTTTCTGATTTATTGATTTCGAGTTCCCTGTCAATTACCATAAAAGAAAACATTCCAATGATTGTACACCGGTAGAAGGTACTCGGCGGAGAAACGCGTAAGTGGATAGATAAGAAGAGAGGAATGCTCCGTACTTTTCCGTCGCGAAATTAGATTGGGAATTGGAGCGACGTGTTATCGATCAATTGATGATGTTTAAATTCTTCAAGCGCTAGTTGCTGGAGGTCTGTCTATTGATGTAGCTAATTACAATAATTGGCCAGACCGCATAGCATCGAGGCAGGAAGAAGGATACGCCGTTAAAAATAGCGAGTGCATGGCGCCGGGCGACCTTGCTGAAGTTTCCTTTCATCTGACACCTGATGCAATTACTGAAATACATTCTACGTATCGAGCCGCGATGAATTATTCATTTCCCGATACGCTAAGCGGATACGGAGGCTTCTAATATGCGACTTCCCATACGTACACGATTCTGTCGATATGTACCACCCGCCTGTCTTCCGCCGAGCCGATCGTTCGCGAAAATATTTTTTCGTTAATAATTCAGCGCACTGAATAATTGATCGCGCGACGAATCGTGTCCGTCGCGCTCCGTATAAATATTTTTGCCCCGGTCACGTGTATTTGTTCGCTGATTAATACGCGATACAATGCTGTCGGGGGCTAGTTCGATGTCGAATTAAAATTTCCGTTCACCTCCCCGCGCGGGGGGCAGATGGGCTTGTAATATGTTTTAATGAATTCCACATCGCCCGCACACCGTGCTTCCAATGTCCTTTTTTCTATAGATGCACTTTTCGTCGTTAACGGACTTTAAATTTGTTTGCGCGGCAATAGGTACTTGCGCGACATCGGCGCCTTTAAAACGACGTCGCCTCGAGCTGCAAGTTTTTCTACGTTTTACGACACACGTAACACGCGCGTAAAAGCTCGAGCCATCCGCGCGAGTACCGCGACGAACACGCGTTGGATCGCGAAGCCGCGAAACTTTTGCTGGCATGAATTATACGCTCATGACAGTCGCAGCGCGGTTTTGCTGATATTTTTGTTTTTCTTCTTATACACGAGTTGGCGCTTCCATTTCACGTCGCGTATTACGACACACTCGACCCGCGCGATATTTTACGGCGCGTGTATCGGTGTACACTGTACATATGTATATCCATACATACGTACACATATACGGTACACAATCCCGTCGTGTGTCGCGTGTATCGCCGACAATTCTCCTTCGTTTCTCTTCTCTTCTTTTCCACTGTGTCCCGCCTCCCCCTTAGTCCTTCGCGCGTGTTGCATTCGCTTATCTATCGAGAATTTCGTGAGAGTTTCTTTCGCACGACTTTCACCCGGACATGTATCGCTTCCCTCGCGAGCTTTGAATTTTATAGACGAGCCCATAAATAACCGAGCGTTCGACTGTAGCTATACACGCGGGAGATTGAAAATTTGTTGCGAGCTCTCCCGTGCATTGTGCATCGAATGGACAGAGAAACGTTCTCGAAAAGAAATTCGGGCATCTTGATGGAAGTTCCCGTTGAATCATGCCGACCGTCGTACTCGCAATAAGTAACGGCTACCTAATCCATCAAGGAAGTAGTGAAATTTTTATAGCTCTCGAATGAAAATGGCACGCAGACGATTCATTATCCATCCGAATCGATTCGATGGCAGGCGTAACGAGGAATACAGGATGCGCTTCCTCTCTGTGTGACATGTTTGTTAACAAGGTGCACGCACTTGGAAGCGCATGGAAATCAGTGAAATATTCGGCACGCTCCTCCTGCGCTCATTACACGATCACACGATGGCACTCTAATGAGCAACGTTTCGGCGTTTCATTAATTTCATACCCCATGACGTTTTTTTTTTTTTAACACCGTCGCTCCAATACCGTCGGAATTTTTCCCTCGACAGTCAGTAATTGCGAGTAACCCGAGTTGATCGGGTCGCTGTTACGCCAAACACGCGAACGATAAGGTCACCGCTGGCGTGTCCGAATCGAGGCAACAGGGACCGGGCTCTGCATATTTATTTCGCGCTTATCGCCCGAACGAAATTCAAAAAACACGAGTCGCGACGTTCTTGCGTATACGTATGTACGTACATACAGGGTGTTCCATTTAACTGAAGGGAGAGATTAAAGTTATCCCAAAAATTGTCTTGCAATAATTCGTACCACACAACTGTCGTAAGAACATTTTTCTGATACCTTTAATCCCCCGTGAGATATCCCGTAGTTTCCAGTTAAACGGGACACCCTGTACACGCGAGTACATATCGGTATGTATACATATTTCTCCCTCTTCTTTTTTTTTAATAAAAAAGGGTGAAATCCCCGAACGAAAAGCAACGATACGGGAGTCAGTTTCATCGGTCAACAGTGGATTTTTCAAACGCGATTCCCGTTTAGTCGAGGGTGAGTGGATTCGTAAGCTTCGCACTCTTTTCCTACCATCCCTGCGCGTTACTGTCGTTCCTTCGCACGATGTACAATCCCCGGACGGCTTTAAACGGCACACGACTCGGTGACTTGACCGAGTGCCGGCGTACACCGTACCTGCTCATCCTCTGTCCCCTCTGCTCCGTTTCTCTTGCTGGCATTGGAATAAGAATATCCGGACGCACAAAGGCGTTTTGGGTGAATGGGCCTGACGTAACTCTTTTGTCTCAAACATGGGCCGCTGGTACGCGACTCTGTCCCGTTCGTGTTCCAACACCCCCCGCCTTCCCGCGTTTCCACCCTCGATCTGAATCCCACCTCCAAAACCCACCCTACCCCTCGGTCGCCTCTGGGCCACCGATGCGCGCAATGGGACGAGAAACAATGGTTTCCAGGTACAATGGCTCGCAATGTGAGTGATGCGAAAGATGCCATTGTAGCCGTGGCTACGGAACGTGGCATTGTTAACCTTCGATGGCGCAACCTCCTTTTCTGGCCACACGCTACCTGCTGCCTTTTCTTCGAACCCGTGTGTCGCCTGCCAAACTATCGTAATTCCTGCTCCAAACCGCCAACCCACCCACCCCTGGCCCTTCGACAGCGCCGCGAAATAATTCATACGAGGATTCACGCTACTGTACCCTCGATCGTAACGACTCCGCGAAGTTTAGTGCAAGCTTAGGTGCAATCTTCGTTCATCTACAAGCTGCAAACACTGTCGAGATATATCTGAATACGTTGAATCGTTGATAAAAAAATTCGATAGCCACTTTGCCATGACCATCGTGAGCATTCGGAGTGGATCGTGCAATATTTGTCAGGCCCGTAGCCGCGCATGGGAAATATCGACGCGTCCCGTGAAAACCTCGAACGCAGGATGTTCTCGCGGTTGTTACGGTACAATCGCGTCTATCCCCCGTTCCCGTTCCGTTTCGTGGGGGACGCGGCACGGACGTGTTTCATTTCGTGAGCCGGTCAGGAAGCGCGATGTTTATTTCCGACAGTGAGTTTCGTTCCCTTATTGCGGCACATGTCTCGTCGTGTCCCCCGCGAATATCTTCGCGTTCATCCTGGCCACTGGTTCGATCGTCCTCGTCGAAGCTCGTTAACACCTCAACGAAGTGGACGAAGTCGGTGCATTTATCAGTTTCATCGAGCTTTCCGCCAACTTTCGTTCGCGGGTCACCGCCGGGTTAATCGAACTCTTACCTGTCCAACTTATTTTACCGGCGGTGCGGCACGGTAGATGCGTTTCACGATATCCGGAGTAACCGGGGGAAAGAGAGAATCGGATCGAGGAGAGATTTGTTCGCGTTTAATCTTGCGATCCGGGTCACGGAGGTCAGCGGTAAAGTGGTAGGAAAGCGGAAATGCGGGAAGGGAACCGCGCGTACGCCGGGCAAGCACGCGTTCGTTTGTAAAGAGTAGACAGCGGCTACGGGGAGAAAGAGATGAGAGAAACGCTTGGGAAAGCCGACAGAAAAAGGCGACACGGCCGATCAAACCGGTTGGGACACATGGTACGTACATACGTGGAGTAGACCAGATGTCGTGGAAGGACGTTGGCCACGCTACGGAAACCTACGTGTCTCTGATCGAGATGCGTGGCTTTGCGTAACTCTTGCTTGTCCTTCGCGGCGAGGTGAGTGTACGCTTCGAGTGCGTGTCCACCGGAGATTGTAGTGATTTTCTATTTATTTCAATTCCCGCGGTGGAATAGGGTATGCTTATAGCCCGTTTTGTTTGGGGGGAGAATAATATTGTTGTAATTATAATATTATCATTTGTATCATTATTTTTGCTGCATCAAACGCGGGTGTATCAAAATGATCGCCCACTAGGAAGTAAACGCTGGGTCGCTGCACGTTAATAGCTGACCATTTTGCGCCGAAGACCCAATCGGGAGAGGAAAATTTGCGTAGATAGTCACGGTCGAATTAACGCGCTTTGCGTGAACCGGCGCCTGTATCGAAGCATTGCAAGCAAAGCGACGAGGGCGGAAAAAGCGGGCAGAGGGAGAAACGGGGGGGTGCAAAACCGAAGAGAGAAACAAAGGACCGATAAAAACAAATTGGTCTTCCTCTCCTCGCCCCTTTATCCGTCATTCGGTCCGTCGGTTTGATCGGACAGACAAATTTTGTGGTCGTTTTGTTTGACGTGCGCGCGTACATTTGCGGGCGAAAAGAAATATAATCCTATTAAAATTTATCAAAGCTCCCGCTCGAAAATGTTCGATATCGGAGAGTGTCGATGAAAACGACTCGAAAAAGGAAGGAAAAAAAGCGAATAATGTTTCGCCGATTACCATTGCTTGTTACTTGAAAGCGGTGATAAATTATCGAACTTTAATTACGTTAATTATACGAGAAGGTCTTCTTCCGATAAGGCGACGATACTGCACTGTATCGTCGGGCCATGTTTGCGACTCGCCCGTTCAATTGTACAATTTATAAATTTTCGTTTCTCACGTAGCACACACCATTGACGTGACAAGTAACGAGTAAGTGCGATTTACTGTTTCAATCAATTAAGGTTGGTCTTCGGAGGAGGCGATTAGATAAGATAACGCGACGGCTAAAGCGATTACCTTTACTTTCCACGTTTATGTAACTCTTTTTTCTCCTCGCTGCAGTATCTCTTTCCCCGTGCTGTAGTCTCTTTGTACTAAACTTTTTAATTCGACGATCGTCGAGGAACTTGCACGGACGCGTTATTACCGACATAAAATCAATCGTCGCCGAGATCTCTGCGGGAAAGCTCTTTAGTTCCCTCGGTGCTCGAAAACCGCGCACTGTACTCGGTGATTACGATCATTGCCTCGCCACGTTCTATTGTTATATTGTTCCAGCTTCACTGTCCTCTTACGCGTCGACCGGTAGACAACAATAGCGCGTGACAATCCCACGGACTTTCGTCGTTTTATAGTTACTTTTCAGCTTTCGTTTCAGCGTCGTTTAACCGTCACGGAAAGCTGCTGCTGCTCGTTGTAAACGCGATCTCGTATCGACCGTGATAAAGACGAGCTCCGATCGATGCGAGGAGCTTTAGAAATCTTACGTCGACGTGTGCTCGAGGTGATAAAATTTCTAGACGATAATCACCGTCGTGCAATTATAGCCAGGCGACTCGTAAAACGAACCGTGGTTCGGAGTACGTAATTGTTTCGGAAAACGTCGGCGGTTTCGTTCTTCGTTCCAAGGTCTCGTTCGTTCGATCTGCAGCGTGCAAATATCGTGGTTTCACAGTGCGCGTTAAGACACGCGTCCTAAATAAAAAGAACCGTGTTTCGCGTTGTAAGTAAACGTAATTAGGACCGCTCCGCTACTTGATTAGCCGTCGCTTGCAAATTATGCAGGGAAACAAGGCAGGTTCCACGCGTTGATTTAGAAACGGGCCATTCGAATTGACACAATTGGGCATATGTACATATTTCGTTACTTTCTACGATAATTTCGTATTCCGCTTCCAATACGAACGATGTCTAATAATTCATTCTTGTTTCGGAGGGTCGCCCATTTATGTAACTCGCGGCCAAACAGAAGAAACATAAGGAGCCCCTTAATTTCGGGGCTTGGTGTACAATTTCTTGTTTACCCAAGTCACCCCACGTTAATTCACAGTCCTGGGGAATGTAACAGATGGCCTTTTCTATAGGGCAAGTTGTCAGGGCGACGGACAATGCTCGACTTCTCAACCCCCATGGGAACGGAAATATTGCAAGTTAAATATTTACCGTTTTGCATGTAGCCCAGGATTACGGGATCAGAAATTTCGAACAGCGTAATGCGACGGGATGTAACGAGCTCGAGCGTGTCGGTTCGCGGATGAAATGAAATTTTCTACCGAAAAGGGAGCAACGCGTTGTTCGTCGGAACAAAATTGCGCAATTGTTTGAGCGTAGCGCAATGCAGCGTGGAACACATGCGTTCGCAGTCGAAGCACGATAATGCGCAACATCGGAACATGTCAGATGGGCTTTGTTTGTTTACGGGACGACACGGTAAAGTTATTCTTAGACCTGGGAGAACGGCGACTCGTCTAACTTTAGAGTGGCGCCTTCGGGGCGCGTTTCTAAACCCGTCGTTTGCGATTCTACGCGCAGCATTGAATTTCCCGCGAATTATGCCTCGACGGTCATCGAGCGTGAAACGCGTTCAGGTGGTAAAAGTGCGTGAAAATTCCTTTCGGAGAAGCAAATGGAAGAAGGATAATAAGACACGGTCGTTCTACACAGGATATATGTTACTCCTCCGAGGCTTCTTGTTAATTCAAACACACTTTTTTTTGCTCGCAATTTCCCGAGTATTAACTACTGCTAACGTCGCGAACGCTAATTGGATATCTGGTTCCGGTGATAAATGGAGATGGAACGTGGTCGTGTTTTAAATTCGATCCAACGGGGAACACCTGTATGCCGTTGTAACTTTTTCCCCCGATTGGACGTGGAAGCTTCGAACGGTGCCCGGACTCGTCACTAATTTTGGTCCCGAAAGTCGCGTCGATTCGTCCGGAATAAATGGATCAGCTTAATAAGCTAAAGAGGCGCGCTCCTATATACATAGTTCAGCCTGGTAATCATTTTTCTTTTTTTTCTCTCTCTTTTACAATTCTCCACGGTCCGATCGGATGCTCCCTTATAATTCCCGACGACACGATTTCGCGATAAATTTGCTATCGGGAATCGATTCTGTCTGGCGCATCGATAACTTGGATGATGCGTCGAGTGCAGTAAAAATATAAATAGGAAGATGCCAGGATACGAAACGCTCGATGCCGCGTCGGTTTGATCGATGGACCGTGGCACGTGTAACTGGTATGATTGATAGACTCGTCTATGCAACTAGTACGTTTACCTCGAATTTTTCTGATTCATCGATAAGCATTGTATGTAGCATGACCGATCGATAAAGCTGTTTAATTTACCCCGGATGAATCAGCAGGGAGTAATCATCTTCGCTCCCAATATCACTCATTACACACCGCGGTTACGTACACGTCGATCGCTTTTTACGCGAGAAAAATCTTCCAGATACAATCGTTACGCCCGTGCGATATCCTGGCGATAATACCCGCCGGTAATCGATGATACAATAATACACACAATCTACATGCACACGTAGCTTTCTTATTTTCACAGCTGGTATTTTTACTCCCGTTGTGTAACCAGCCGAAACTCGTTTCAACGTAATATCAAAATCATGAATACTGATGGCTCTCGACGACCGATATTTCGATTCGATGAAATTCGCACAGTTACCGAGATTAAAAATCCCTCCCGTCCGCTTCTCCGCTTCTCTCCGACATTTCTTCTGCAATTTTCTCCGCTGTCTCATCCCCCCCATCCCCTCGCCCCAATTTTACACACCTCTGTCGCACCGGTTAAGCGGATCGGCAGGGACATTTGCATCGGTTCTTGGCCACGAAATTTCGTCGTCGATCGACCGTTAAGCGGATCGACGTGGAAATCCGCTCGCGAAACGACAAACACGCGGTTAAGAGAGATAGATAGATAGCTGTACTCGATCGTTAGGCTCGTCTTAAACTGTACAGAGAGGAACGTAACGGGGTTCTCACGGCCGGAAGCGAAACGATAAGTCGACTGCTCGTTCAGCCAGCCAGCCAACCAGCCAGCCACGCCGTTAACAACTGGCAGACACGCGTTAATGGTTTTCAGCTCTGTAAATACATTAAGGTTGCTCGTCGCGCCGTGAATCGTCGTTACAACGCCGTGGATGCATTCCGCCCGTGAATTCGTCGGTCGTATACCAAGCCGTCGCGGGAAGATCGACGATCCGGGCGAAAATTTCGAAAATTCCCGATCCGGACGGGGCCGTCTAAAAATTGCACGGGCCGCGAGCAATTTTTCTTCCACGTCGCGACAGCTGCGCGCGGTTAACACGCGATATATGTACGTTTTCCCTTATATACTTTGGAGATGCAACGCATAGATTTATAGATAGCCGCGCAGACTTCGCTTTATTGCGTCCCTTTAACGCGGCGTGTTGACAGAGAACGGCTGACTCGAATTAGTTTAATGGAGTGACTCTGATGGCGCGTTATCAGTGACTCGACGGTAAAATTTAATTCGATGCGCTTACACAGATAAGGTGCAACCTTGTTGTCACCGTTCCGTTACCTGCGAATTGCCCTTCGAAAAGGCATGACCTTTCTTTTCTTTATCTCGAGCTTAACGAGCCACTATAAAATCATTATCGCGTCGACTGTTATTCGATAATGAGCGAGCGTTCTCGTTTAAACCTAATTGAGCCGGCTCGCTCCGTGCTCGTCGACTGGATCGCAGTTTGGTCTGCCCACGCGAACATTTTTGCCGCTTCGCGAAACCCGAACGGAAAGGGGAAGGAAGAAGTTGAGCCTGAAGATTTTTCGGGTGGCATCTGTTAGCAATACGCCATGGCGGATCTAACGTTTTTAGCCGTTCCCCGCGAGAAAAAAAAAAAAATCGTCGACAGGAAAAAGCCTGCCGGTGCACATATTTCAAGCTTGTCTAAATATCCGCGGGAACGTTCTAATCCGTTACTCGTGACCGTCGAACAGGGAGTCAGGGAGTCGAGCAGGATGGAGCATGGTCTGGAAATAATTGCCAATAAATTTGTCTTTCGATCGCGTTGAATTCGAGCTGCTTAATCCATTAGCTTTAAATCGACGGCAAGTGGACGAACGGGTGTGCAGCGTCCGCGCTGCAAGCGAGATTTGTTTACGTCATCGCGGCGATGCGCGAGGGAAAAACTCGATCCGATCAATCGATTTCATATCTGATACTTGAATTTCCGTGCCAGCCACGTTAGGCCACGCTGATTGACCAGCCGTAGCTGCGCATGAGTGCCGCCGCCGGCCCTCGAGCAGCGCGGCTGCGTTGTCGGTTGTAACGGAGCATCATTGACGTTAATGAGCTAGATTGGAAAGCTGTCCTGCGTTCGAAAGTTATCGTGCTTTGGAACGATCGGCCGCCGCTTCTCTCGTTTCTGCTCATCGATGATGACGCTGATGGTAATGGCGGCGAGGCGAAGTCCTCGCGGCTGCACGCGTGCACGCCTCGTACGGGCGCGTACACACGCTCCGGGGAAGCGCAATTTCATGAATGAAATCTGAATAAATCAGCGCGCCGTGTTATTATGGGGCGTAGCGCGCTCGATAAATCCTGTTAATAAACAATGACGCCGTTGCCAGTCGACGGCGACGATCCCGTCGGAACCGTGATTCTTATTGTTCGTTTAAGCGCCACGCGAATTTTTCTCGGCGTAATCTTTAGCACGAGCCTCGCCCTTCTCGTTATCGTTAGGAAGACGATCGTTGTATAATGCAATCAATGCGTCGCAATTTAATGTAAGAGATCTCGAAGTACGAGCGCCATGCCGGGGCATATGGTCAACATCAGCGCGGGCCCCGAAGGCGCACGTACCCAGCGGACACCATGGGCGACAAGGGCGTACGTGGCTAAGGCCCTTGAAGGGATGGCGTCGGGGGAAAACCCAGATAGCGCGTCGTTGCCGATCACGACGCATCGGAAGATTCTTGTAACGATCGCCGTTCGGAGCAGTCCTGACACTGCTAGTCTAACGAATTGATAATAAAGACCTACTAGGCATAAGCGTTTAATATAGAACGGCGTACTTTATTCCTATAGTACCTTTCCGTGTGCGAAAGTATCGTTAATATTAAATATTATAACGCTGTGTCTTACATTAATTTACGCCGTGGATGCATTGAAGCGTGCTAGCACGTTTAATAGGTAATAGGCGATTGTAAAATTGAAGTGTTTTTGCGTGAACGCTTTGCCCTGACGACGATTTGAGAACCACCGATATGCACACGTGTACTCGAGCAACACAAACAACAGACTCGTTCCGAGCATTATTGGATCGATCTTGTCGTGGCGCAATTCAATCGGGCCTCGATGTCCTGGAACGATCCTGCGTAACCAGTTCCACTATAGGATCGTGCGCGCGTACCAATGATTTCTCTTGTCACGCGAGATGATTGACAGTATTGTGAGCTTACAACCACGGGACAAGTCTCCGGCCGCGTGTTAAACCGTTCGACAACAGTCTCGTGCCAGTTTAGATATCGTGCCGGTGACTCGTTCGAGGGATTAAATTAAGTTTCACCAACTCTATTAATATTTCATAAGCGTGCGCCAAATTGCGTGAAACTTGGATGAGTAATCGTTGTTCGAAGTCGGCGTGGAGGTTTTGCCCGCGCGTAAGGTTTCTCTCTGGTGTGCTCCGATAGCATCTTTAAATTGTAATCGTCGTGTTTCCTTGCCGCGTCGCGTCGGTCAGCAGCTTTTTGCGCGGGGAGTTGCGTAGGCTCGTCGTTGATACACGATATCGCAGCGTCGAGCGGAATCGACGTACGATTATTTACGTTCACGTTGCTCCGAAGGAACAAAAAAAGGGGGAAATTTATTGTTCCGCGTGTGCCACTTTCCCCGTCTGCCGATACAGATGGTAGGTGTTAGGCAGACTGATGACCCGTACCTATCCAACGTCGGATCTACTTGGTACCTACCAGTTATTTACAACCGGTGGGTTACTCGAAACCGATTGTTAGATCGATTCCAGCTTGCACCTATCTCCGCTCGATTTTCGTTCGAACTTTCTATCTGTTTAGTCGTTTCTTTCGAAGATACAGAAAATAGAATTGCTGGGGGAGAAGGTTCGCGCGTTTCGCGATTACCCTCGTTATTTCGAACGGTCGAGCAGTTACGCGTCGTTCCACCGCGTCATCCGCGTTATCGAGGTCGAGCGTTATTTCTTCGATACGATTCGATTTTTCCCATCAGAAGTTACGTCGTTACGAGATACCGGCGTGGTATCCATTGGCTTGCATGCGCATCCACATATACGTATTCGTATAAGCGCGATGGCTGCAGAGCGACGGATAGAGTGGCTGGAATCGAAACGAGAAGTTGGAAAACAGATATTGATCGTGTCTCGTGTGTACTACTCGCGGGTACTACGGTTCATGGGTACTACACACGTGCGCGTTTCCAGTGACGTAAGGATTTTCCGGCGCGCATCACGGGCAGGCCGCCCCGCCGAATCGATTCTTTTCGTGCTCGCAATTGCACGGGGCGAAACGAGACGGTATGCAAGGGAGAGCACGAGAGTTTTTCATGCAGCAAACATTTTCGAACGCGTAGCAGCTTCCGCTTTTGCAACCGTAGACTCGTTAATGAAGGCATGCGTTCTACGGAGAGGAGATCGTTCACGATTGAAACAGAATTTCCGCGAAACTAATAACACTGCTGTAATGCAGAACTTATCTACAGTGTAAAGTAGGAGTAGGTTGGATACGATCGTGGCTAAGAGTCGTGACAGCTGTAACGCAAGGGGCAGCGAGGGAGTGACTGGAGGGTTAAATGTGCGCACGACAGCGGGAATGAAACACGACGAGCGAACGTGCGCCTTGTTGTATCGTTTTCTTTTACGAAATTCGATACATCCGCGACATCGATACTCGTAGTAGCCGCGGCAGACAGTTCTCGTTGTAACGCACGACGATCTCCTCGTTACTGCGTCGCGTCGACTATGTATACGTGCACCTAAGTGCATTGAAATCGCTGAGCGAAGACGCGTCCTTGCGAATTTACTCGCCCTACTTTCCAGTATAAATGGGAGGCATGAATGAATGAGCGAGTGTACAGGCTATCGACGGGACGAGAAACGCTGGAACTGTGGGGCGCCAGAGTTTTCCGTTCCAGTGATTTAACGAGTTGCAATCCCCGCGGATATTCGTACGCGTAACACGCATTGGGTCTACGGCATTAATTAATTCGAAAAGGTCGCCGTAGGCTCGTTAGGTCAGCCCTATTATCGGGTAATTCGCTGTCGCGCCCGGCCGATCGCGTGCTACGTCGTTCTCCATCGCTCTTCCTAGCCGTTCTGCTATCGACACTACGCCCTGGGACCGCTGAATGCTTGGCCGTGATACCGTAATCGACACAACCGATGGAAATTGTAACTTATAGCGCAGTTCCTTGCGACGTTTCGGAGCAATTAGAGCAGAGCAACGCCTTTCCTGCCTGATTTGTTTACGAAACGAAGCACGCAAGCAAATTGTGAATTGGTAGTGTTTAATGTTCCATTGCGGATAATTATTATCGATAGCCAAGCATCCCGATGCCTTATTTGTTAGTGCACCGTCCAGATATATGTGCATAATTGCGGAAACAAGTTTACTACTCTTGGTACATCAGCGTATAAATTGTATTCATTTAAAGGCGCACAGTTTTTCTGTCAAGCAAAAAAGCAATATATCAGATGCCGTCTTGTTCTTGCACCTGCGGTACAACGGTCGCCCGAACGTTAACAAGATTTACAATATTATTCAGATATATTTCCCCGAGCCCGGTATCTATTCGTCCTACAAATTTTTTCCCTCCGTTTCTACTTTGTCCCACTTCGGTCCGAACGCAATCACCCCATAAACAAGCCACATAAAGTAAGCCCATACTTTACCCGTCCCATTGGCCAGCTTTAAACCGACCAGGTGGATCGAGACGCAAATCCTTTCGTCGAACATCCTCGCGAGAGTGTAGCGTGTAATACCGGTATCCGGTATTCGGGGTCCGACTCCGGCCACGGGTACCACTACAAATCGCTGGGACGATCGTAAAATGAGGGGTTGCGCAGGGGGATGGTAATTACGCGAGTGGTGTGAGTCACAGAGCGGCATTACTTCCGTCTGATATTTTTTCCATTTTCCCCGGCGGTGGCCGCCGCGGCAACGGCGGCTGCGTTTTTCGACGATCCTCTCGTTTTCTTTCGCGAGATCAATAAATCGCGGAGCCGTGGAGGTTGCACGGTCGTTCCTCCGCGTCTGCACCACCCCCGCCGTCACCACTGCCACCGTCGTTCCGGTCTCCTCCCCCGCTACTTGGTCCCGCGGCCCCCCCAGGAGCATTCGAAACCGGCCGACCGAGCGATAATAAAATAATTCTCCGCCACAATAGACAATGCTCGCCGGGATGATAGTAATTCAAACCGGATGGGAGGAAAAAGGGGCTGGTCGTTTTCCGTACTTCCGCCGGTTGCAAGCGGACGCATGCCTCTCTGCGTTCCTCGTGTCCTTTCTCTCTCTCTCGTATCTACGTTCTTTCGATCTTTCCCAATCCTATACCTTGCTCGCATTCCACGGTCGCGATTCCTCCGTTCACATTCCAGCCCTTTTAACGAGCCGTCTTTGCCCACGAGAAATTGGTCCCCGAAATGAAATATGTAATACATACCGTCTAGTTTCCTGTGATTCACGGGATTGCGTTTTTTGCTGCGAAACAATCGCGTCTCTTTCTGGTATCGTTACACGCATCGTGTAGTATCCTTAACTGGCACTCCGGCTGTTCCGTCGTAATCAAAACAACCGCCGTCACCGTGAAGGTCGGGAAACAAGGAGAAAGAACAACGTTAAAGCAAATGATCCAGCGTTACTTAACTGCTCATCATCCCACTGCCACGTCGGATTACGATGTCCAGCGATAAAGCGGGCTCCGGTGACTGGGTGTCTCTAGTTGCTGTAATTACTTGGACGTCACGAGAAAGAAAACCGAGGCTTGGTTCACGGTCTTTGCCCTGCAGAGACGCGCAACGAGCTTCTCTCCGCCGCAGCGTGTCCCTTTTTCCTTTTCTTTCCGCCTCCCGTTCTCCTGATGGCTGTTCCGTGTCATTTCGAGCCGCGTTGGTCCGCCCTTTGCACGAAAGCACGACGAGCGAGTTTTAACGAGAAATTAATATCTCGAGTAAGTCGACGACTTCTTCAGAAGGTGGTCTTCATCTTTTTCTTCGTCTACTTGTATCGCTCGGGCCGCAGTTTCCCCTCAGTTTTTCCACCACCTTCCCCCCTCGCCCCACTTCTTCGCCCGTTTCACCTTCGAGATGAGTCTACGTTGTTTCTTCCGCTCGTCTCTTCCGCTGTTTTTCGCTGCTTCGTTTTACCGCGTCGCCGTCAACTTACTCGTCACTTACACGAGCACGTAGCTGAAACTTCCTGGTAAAAACGTTCCTACGTTCCCCCCGCTGTACTCCCGTCTGTACCCCCCCCTTTTTCGCGTCTTTCGCGAGTAGCCAACTCCTACGCACTATTGCACCTTCTATGATTCTCCGAGGTGCAGTCGAAGCTTAATTAACCGCACGCCTCGGTCAATTAGCTAATTAACGCGGCGCCGGTGGGAAGCGCAAGAATCGCGGAAGAACGCCCTCGTAACTGGGTTACCAGTACATATGTACCTTGCCTTTATTGTTCACTTTCGAAAGCGAACACTACTTCGAGGCGGCATTTATTATATTCGCAACTCTGTCTCAGGTGTATGCACGTAATATACACTGCGCGACGAGAAACGTTTCAGCTGATGTCTTTCGGCATTTCATGTGACGTTGCGTATTTTTATACGAATACATAATCCAGTCGTGAATTCCACCTCGTGTTTTCCGGAAGGCGCTCCGAATATTCTCCGGCGAGTTCTTTCTCGGTAATCGCTCACCTTCTGCACCCATCTCACTCGTCGACCAGTTAATACCAGCAGTCGCTCAGTCATCGACTTCCGAACAGCGTCGGGTCTCCGGCTAGCTCCGCGTACACATCCGAAACACGGCTTTGGCAGACATCTGGCAAGCATCCACGCCGGATACTCCAAAAGCCCGGCGCACTCTTACACCTATGTATACTCGGGACGCCACCAGCAGCGTTTGGAGCTTGGATATAGGTATATTTCGAGACCTGCCGTCGAACCGCGCAATTTTCCACGCTCTATCGCAGCGTGGAGAGCTTTTTTTGCGTCTACCCCGTGGCAAGAGCGTGGTAAGAATGTGGCTAGAATGTGGCAATGTGGATAGAGAAATATTTTCTTCGAACTTGGATACGACGTTTCTTTGAAAGAATGGAGCAATCGTTTGCGTGACAGTGGTTGCACGCAACAATTCTTCAGACCGTAGGTCTATTATTGCTCGAATCTTGACGCATTGACAGCCATCGTCGGCGGATTCCGATCAAGGTGCCGTACTGGTAGCTTCGCTTTAATCCACGAAGAACGGGACGCGACGCCAGCTGCTAATGAATTTACACCGGCGCGTCTCTTCTAACGACATTAGCGTCTTCGTCACAGTAAACAGAGCCGCGTTCTGTCCCATTTTATCTGGCAGATGCGGCGTGATCGTTAAAAAAGATACCAGTCGAACGAGGCCTACTCCCGTCTTGTCAATCTTCGTTGGGTTCGCGAAATTCGTCTGGCGCGCTGGTCGCAGACTGTGTTTGCCGCGAATTCAATCGCGACAAACTCTGCAACACGTGCGTTCCAGCACTCAACCGATTTTGCGTAAATCAGAAAAAGCACGCGGTAAACTGATTGCACAATCGTTGTCTCGCGGACCGACACCATCTGACGAGGATGTACAAAATTTGTCCTTATAAGATGGAAGAAAGTAAGGATGAATGGTGGTATCGGAGTATCGAACTATCGTCGATCCACGACTGGAGCAACTCGTGTCGATCGATTAAGCAATTTCGCGGAATTAGTGAAACCCTGGCGTCTCCGTATTTAGCCTTCTGGCGAGTCTGTTCTTCCGCTTTTAGGGAACAGGTTTAGCCGCATGACGTATATAGAAAAACGTTGCGGCGTATCTCTAACGCGTACAGCGAGCGTTATTGGAATGCATTTAAAGCGATTCGTGACCGCGGTTTCCGGGGATATCTCGTCAGGTGTGGGTAAACGGGAAAGTCGGTATTGAATTTTGCCCCCCTGGTCTTTGCATTTTCACTTATATATATACATGTACATACATACACACACACACGAAGGCCCGTATCTTTGATGACTTCAGGTATAAATGCACCGCGAGCGAGGGGGCTTAATTATTTTTTAAGCGATAAAATTTTATCGACGGACCCTTATAAATGGCATCCGTATCCAGCATCGTAATTTCATCGTACATAAGGGAGATATACCTATGTAACGGTGGTTTGAAATCCCTCCGAAAGTACAATTCCATAAAACCGCATGCACATGCAGCATTCTCGAAATTCTTGTTTGACAGCCGACATTTTTATCGGTAGGGTCGTCCGTTCTTTTCACGCGTCCCGGTGTTCCTTTTTCGCCCGCTCGTTCGTGGCCGTTCCTTCGAAGAAAAGCACGTGGCGACCGTGAGTGACGAAGAACGTTTTCGCCCAGGGGCCGCGGCCGCGGAGGGGGTGAATCCGCTTTAATTTTAGCCATGCTCTTCCAGCCGTGCCGTGGGCAGGCCATGGTATGCACGGTGGTGCTCTCGGCAGCAGCCTTGGCATCGCAGACGCATTATTCATACCTTAATGAATTCTCTCGTGCCCCTCTCACCCCCCCTCCCCCTTTACCCCGCCCTGACGATCTCCGCCACTCGCCCTCGCTGCCCCACGCCGCGAGTTTCCACCCTCGCTAAGAAGCCACGAAAGTCTCTCTCTATTTTTGCGATAACATCCCTGGCTCCCTCGTCTCGCGGCGTTCCTTCCGTTCGTCGCGCGATTTCGCGTCGGATGCGCTCTTTATTTCGTATTTTTTTTTCCACGGTTCATCGTTCACCACCCCGTATCCGTTTCTCTTTCTCTCTGTCCGTTCATCTAGCTCTATCTCTATCCCCCACTATCTGGTCCCATGGTACGCCAACAAGGGACGTTTACTATCGCGAGATGAAAAGTCGCGGAATGTTTGCTAGTCGTCATCCCGGCTACCGACTACGACGGAAGATAATATATTTCGAAAGGGCTCGAATATTCCCGAGTATATTTACGTTTTACGCGCGTCGCATCGAATTTATTCCCCCATCCCCTCCAACCGTTCCGAAAAGTAATATCGGATCGTGGATAGAGTGTATCGGGTTATACGCGACACGATATTACATCCAGGGACGCTACATCACCGTTAATGCCGTTCAGGTAGATCCCAGGATGTTATACGTCACGCGACCGCCGCCAACCATAGGCACGATCATCTTCTCTTTCTGTCCCCTGTTTCTGCTAACTCAAGTTCACGGTATCGATCACGCGGCCAAGCCAGACACGACGGAAGCATCGGCTCCGTACGGCTCTAGTCGAAAATTTTCCCGGCTTCTCCGTCTGATCTGCCCGCGACAATAAAGATAGCAGGACGACAGGCACGGAAAGTTACGCGTCTTATCGGCGAACGGTGTAAAGCAATAAAAATTCCATTACCCAGTCTGCTTAACGACTCATCCTCGCTTTTTTTTCCCCTTTTTTTTACAATTCATCCCACAGCCGCACTCGTCCGTTTAATTGCAGTATCCTCGAATCCCCATTCGACTCGAGATAAGCCCGAAACTTTTAATTGCTGCTTCCGAATATTTTTCCATGCGCGAACTTTCCTCGAGGGCGGCTCTGCGCAGCGTCTGCCGCCGGGTTACGCATCCTTGCATCCTGCGGCTCCGTTCTCCAGCGAGCGCTCGTAAATACGCTCCGGTACTGTCTCGCGGCGCGGTAATTTTCGTGCGAAAACCAGCTTCATCAGGAGACGGAGGAGGCCACGGTGGTGGTCGTCGCGCTCGGCGTGCCGCCGCCGTGCGATTTACGCGCCTTCCACGCGCTGAATTTCAAATTTTACCGTTTCCGCTCTGGTCATCGCATTGTTCCCGGTGCGCGTCTGCTTTTGTTGCCCAGACCCGTGTGAATTAACTTGTCCGCGACCACTTTAGTTGCCGCCGAGGAAGCTGCGCTCGGAATATTGATGACCAACTTATTTCGTTCATCTCGTGTCTTGAGGTAAAGAGGAGTATAGGCACGCAGCGTTCCAAGAAATTAATGTAGCACATTTTACCGCTACAATATACTTGTGACAAAGATTTCGCTCATCTGCGATTAGAACCGTTCGAGGCAATGACCCTCTAAAATTGAAAGTGTCGCACGCGTGCAACGCGTTTTCAGCAAGCAGCTCCTCAATTTCTGCAAGCCCGTGGGCTCGCCCTTCGCGGCAAAAAGGGTTAGGAAATTTTTATAGATAACACAATGGATACGCGGCATCGGAGCCTACGCAATTTAGCATAAAATACTTTACCGCCGCAGTACCAAACGATGTCGCCAAAAAGAAGGATCAGAGCGGTCGCGATAAAACTACCCCCTACGCGTACAAGAACGGAATTAATTGTGCGATAGCCGTAAAAGGGAAGCGGCAAAAAGGGGCACAGGGAAGCGACGGTTTGCACGATCCTAGTTAGCCAAGTCGCTCTTATTATAAAAACCGGTGGAATAAAGTTCTGTCGAAAAATTTCACCCTCCCGAGAGATACCGTCGAAATGATGTTTACGAAACAATGCGTCGACCATTTACCGCTCTGTAGATACCACGTCGGACAATGTCAGAGTGCGCCCGGGCATTGTAGAGTTTCATCGTGTGCTGGTGTAGTCTACGATGCAGCCGGTTGGCGCATCCCCAGCCGGCGGGCCGACGTTTGAACGCGGCCCGTTACGATGCATTTATGCGGCCAAGGCTGCAGATAAGGAATGACACCGCTCTTCCACGGCCAGCTCCAATCTTCTTGCCATCTCCGTGCCGTTCCGGGGGGGCTTTCACGTTCGATAGCATTTGCATGAAGGCTGCTCCGGCTGCAACTCCGCTTTCCAAACGTAATGACGACGCCACGTCCACGTGGTCGCGTCATGTTTGCTTCTCGCGCCCGTCCTATTTGCCTACTGACGCTGTTTCGCAGGATGCTTATATTATAGGGTCGGCGATGCACGCGCCGCGAGTTGCTCCGACATATTTGGGTCTCGAAGAGCCGACAGTCGAGGGTAGTTTAATTCGAAAGGTGTCCCGCGACCCCAAGTCCGCGTATTCGTCTTTATTTGGCACGAAAATCGCTCGATGGTGAATGTCTAAGCGAAGTCTCAGATTCCGCCGGAGAAATGAATTACTTAACCTTCGAGTACATTTACCATTCAAATGTCAGCTCGCGTCAGAGCGCATGTATTTTCATTTGCCGCGGGCTGCTCGACATTCCGCATTAAATGGATGACATCACCGCGGAGGAGAGAGCGGCACGGCCCGCTGGTCGAAACGGCGAAACGTTGCGGCGGGCTCCTTGACCGAGATGGAGGGAGGATCGAGTTAAATCGATCTCTAAAAGGCGTTCCGTTATCGAACCTTTTAACACAATGCCGGCGAAAAACGCTCGAACTGTAAATGCAAATGTCGATATCTTTGCTCGCGGATGCACGAGAGCCGAGAACAATGTCGACGCATTAACTCTTGCGTTTTTCTCCGCCGCCGTTCGGTATTTTTTTTTTTACGACCATTGTTCGCGCATACGTCGCGGCCGTGCATTTATCCGCGTGAAATAAACGGAATAATCGTGCGGGTGAAATGATAATTCCCGTTCCCAGACGACGGCCGGCGAACGGCGAAACAAAAGCGCGATGCTGCGTATAACATTATTACGTGGCATTATCATAATAAATACCAGCCGCGATAACGTAATCTCTCGAAAACCCTGGTTCGCGCGCGATGACGCGTCGCGAAGTCGTGTCTCAGCTATCGCGGAATTTACATAATCAGCCAATTTCCAGATGGGTATTTTCACCGGTGCCGCTATCTCTTTTGCCGTAATCCGTATCATCGATTCATCATTGCCCGGTAATCAGACGGTTGAGTAACGTTCGGATAGGTTCATGAATCACGGCCGATCCCGCCGCATCGGCTCGTATTCTCTCGGCTTCTGATCGACACACATTTCAATGTCATTAGGAGGAATCTCGATGGCGTACGATGGAAACCGTACATTCTGCGATTCGATTCGTGGAACGAAACGTAGAATCGCGAGCAGGCTACTTGTGTGTATGTGTGTGTGTGTGTATCACGAAGAGCGTGTACGCGCGAATCAGGAGAACGGCGGAGAAAATCCTTTCTTGTCAGGACAAAGGACTGAAAATCGGGATACACCCGCGGCGAGGAAAACGAAGATTTATGGTCTGGCTCTTTCGAGATTCCCTTTGGCGCGACTCACGGTTAAAGCGGGATAGAGAAGGTGAGAACGTTTACTCGAGGAGAAGTTGGAGCGGCGCGGCGCGTGTATTTAGGTCGTGGCGGACCCTTGGGCTGGTTCACCGCGCGGAAAGACGAATGCGTGCGCATGTACACGCTTGCCGGTTCTTTTTGCACGCTTGCAATAGTTGGAGCCAGCCTCTTTCGCCCTCGCTGTAAATTTCCGAGCGCCCGGGTGTCGTTTTGCTTTTCCAACGAGCAGCTCGCGGGCCACGCGTTCCTTTTGTTACCGCCGCCATATTTCCTCCCCGAGGTGGGGAACAACATACGCGCCCTAAATTATACATGCCTGGATTGCGTTGAAGTTATTCCGCGGCGAGTAAACGCGACCCAGAACGAGGATGTCGCGTCGGTAGTTGCGATTAATCGTCGATGATGATTCAATGGGTCAGCGTCGTGATTCACAGGTCGCCGGTGCACCGGTACACTCATTTCCGGTGCGATGCTGCGCCTCTAATTGCAATCTTCTCTAACGACACTTGCATTACGAGTCGAGTATTACTCACGTAGCAGGAAATAGTTTGCACAGCATAGTTTAATTGACATGCAAAAAGTATGACGAATCCGACAAAAGACTCCGACCACCTGTGACGTTTGAAAGCCAAGTTTTCACCGCACCCGAACTCCAACGACGTTTACTTATAAATGCTCTTTCTATTTGCAGGTAAGCCCTCCTGATTAATTATCCTGCGCGGAGAATACCATACAGAAGTTCCTGCGCCATTGCCGAACAGATTTCTTCGTTCCGTCGCGGTGGCAGGAGCAGCGGGTACGTATCAAAGAAAATCGAAAGAATCTTTCCGCGTTCCAGCAAACAATTATCCACGTGTCTTCGATCACTGCACGCCGATCGAGGAAAGAGGCGGACGCACCTCTCTCGGTGCGTTCTCTCACGAGTAGCTTTCAACCGGCTCGTCGCGGCCGCTTATCGCGATCTCTGGACGCTGCTGACTCGTTGGACCGCGACGAACTTTTCACCCAGGAATATCGACGGAGCAAAACGAGCACGGCCTGCAGGCTGCTTCCCCTATAAGTTATGCGGAAACGTAATCGAGTTTGATTCGACCGCTCCCTCCGTTCGGCCGTAGCGTTATACTTTCTGAATAATAATCAGCCGCGCGGTTCTGCCCCTTCGAACGATAACCGTGAGGCGGATCGGAAGAATTGCACGCATAGGAATTGGCTGGCATGCAGGAATTCGTGGAAATAAATGGATATGGAAACTGGCAGGAAGAAAGTCGGGACAGTGAGTTTGGGGTAAAACTTGGAAGAAAGGGGGATTCGTACGGTAGAGTAGCGAGAGGGAGAGTACGGTATTAACGGTAATGAATAGGGACTGGGCAAGTAGGAAAAGAGGAAAACGATTGGAGCGGGAGTCTAGGTAGGATGGTAAGATAAAATAACAATGGCAGGAGTGAGTCGGGCGCAGAGTACGACAGGGAGAGAGACTAGATGGTTCGGCTGGTCAGGGCTACTAGTGGGGCAGAGACTGGAGGAGCTAACGCGAGAGAAGCGAGAAAGGACCTGCGGGGTTCTGTGCCACTATGATCGCTAATGAATATTCAGTTCTGCTTGGTTCGGCCATTGACGGGCATAGGTCGATGCCGTGACGATTATCACGATTACTCACGGTAATCGTCCCGCTCGTTTCATCCTGGACCGCTGGAAATTTCCTATCGGCACGTCTATGTTCCTCTTCTTCCTCCGTGACGTTTCGTTTTAACCCTTCTATGCATGGTATCTTCTCTCCTTTTCTCGTTCGCTTTCCATTTTCCGGCCGTGCCCCTCTAGGATCGCCGTCCTCGCAGTGTCGTCCTCCACTCTCTGCGATCCTCGCGCCGTGCTAAGCGCCATGACGCTGCGGCAAAAGTGGTCCTTCGTTCGTCTCTCTTTCTCTCATTCTCTCCGTCCCTTGTCGAACGAAATGCGTGATAGAAAAAAAACGATTTCCGCCTCGGTAATGTCGCTCTAAAAATTCTGGCCGCGGGTAATTACTTTTCGGGCGGACCACAGCTACCGAAAGTGTGCCTCGTAATTAAATATAATTGCCGGCCTGCTCGATCGGTCGACTCCGAGCAGAACGCGAGCGAGGGCAGCGTATGCGCGAGCGTCAGCGCAAATTAGACCGAACTCGTTTCGCATAATATTTCTTTTTCATTTTTCCCCCCCCTGCTGTTTTCATTCGTCGTAATTACGCGCGGCGAGCTGTTGCACTCGCGAGTCAGCGTTGCGTAATCTCGATCGCGACCGAACCGCCGGCAGTAATTGTGCTTTTATTTCCATCATAATTGTCGCTTGAATTTTAATTAATTAATTACCCAGCGGCCACGCGAATCACGCGCGTATCGTATTCTTCATTTCGACGACCGGTCCCCCTTCGCCCTTTCGATTTCTGCTCGATCCCTGTTCCATTTATCCACCATTCTCGAAAGAAACGTCCACCATTTCATTCGGGGGGGCACGTTCGACGCGAGTGCAATTGAACGCTGGAACTCGGTCGAAAAGACGCCGCTCGAACGATCCACAAAAGCATCGGCGAACGACCGCCCGGGGAAACTTTATTACCGGACTGCCGAGTAGTTATCCCTGATTTGCATTTGTTATTATAATTGGGAATAATCGATGCTCCCCGTCCCGCGAATAACGAGCAGACCTGCCGTTACCAAGCCGCGCCGCCGGAAATGGATCGGGACAATTACTGTCGGAGAAACGAGCTGGCTCGATTCGACAAAGTTTTCTTCAACTTTGCTACTTCTTCCTTCCACGATTTCCTCTACTACTCGCCCCCACCCCACACACCCCGTCTTCGTTATCCTTGACTTTCTCCCCTCGTTTCTTTGATTGAACATCTCGCGAAACGCTTCACGATTTTCGTTAGCACTATTCGCGCGGTAACGTTCATACCCGCGACGATAAACTGGCATGATAATCGTGTCAACGATTTAGAGGCGGTCTCCTTGGATCGTATAAAGTCGAACTCCGGTGGTAGCGTTTCTGAAAATGTGGTGGTGAGTAGCCAAAAAAGCTACGACGGTATATACGCACGCTTCTACCCGCTACATTTCATTCACGGCACATTGTTCCGCCGCGCGGAGCAAAAGGAGGCGATGGCTCGCGCTCGACGCTCCAAACGACACGGCTGACAAAGTGTCCGCTGAAATACCGCCATTGGTCACGAGTTGCACGGTACATGGGTCCCCGTCTATCTCCCATGCGACGTTACTCACCGTTATTAAGGCTACGCGTGGCCGCGACGCGGCTCATAGGATCGCCTATTGTCCGCGACGAACGCGAGAAGTTCGCTTGTATTTATATAACAGCCGTGCACGCAGCTCGCCAACCCTCTCGATCGACCGCGAAATCGATAACTCGTGCGTGCAGCAATTCTCTGACGAATTCCAAACAGTACTCGTATACCTAATATATGTTACACGTTCCGACGTAAGATCTGCAAAGATCGACGAGATCGATCAACGGACGCTTCGGCCGGGCCAATCCCGCGGGTCGAAGTTGATCGAGTTATCCCTTGAAAACGGAATTTCATCGACAGCAATAACCTGATTGCTCGCTCGTGCACAGCTTTCATCTTCTTTAGGGCTGGCAGTGTGGCTCGGTTAATCACCGCGCTAGATATAGACGCGTACACGGCCGGGGTAACGAGAAGAGGGGCACTCGTGTACGTGGTGTAGGTGTTGTTGGTACGCCGATACTGTGTAGATCGTGGAGAGGGCAAGGAGCCCGGAGGGTGGTTGCTCCAGTTAACGCGGCCGAGCACTTATCGGAAATTATCAACGAGACGTAACCTCCATTACGTAGCGAACTACAGCTCGTTAGGGCCTATCTTCGATGCAGGTTAACCGCGTACGCCGACTCCCCGTGTCGTCGACTCCGTTGTACACAGAGGATACATCCGCGTCACACTTTTCTTAACCTTTCCCGAACCATCGTGCTTTCGGGATTCTTCCCCTTTTTCACGAATTAGAGTGTCGTTGAGATCGCGGCATCCAGCGATATCCAGGCGGGCCCGGTGAAGGATGCTGGTCTTAACGAGAAAGTCGCCCCGTTTTTGCCGATAGCCGAGAGAAATCGATGGCTGCAAAAACCTTTGGCATTCAGGATCGCTATCCTGCGGTTGCAATTAGAGATACGTATATATATACGCGTGTGTCCCCAAGATGCGACGATCGTTTCGCGTTTATTCTTGGAACCGCAACGTTTCGAGACCCTGCAGTGCGCTCAGATTTGATGGAATTTTTTTTTAAAGACCAGAGTTCAAGCCTGTCCAAAAGGCTGGGTAGCAAGTGGACCCGCCGATTGGATAACCGCATGCTGAAGCGTATTATAATTCCTGTGGACATAGCGTTAAACTAGCGAGCAAGTAAATATGGGATTGTGTTTACCGTTTTCTACCAACAAGCCGACCAGCCGGCCTAAGAATACACTCGAACCTCGACTGGTGCTTTAACCACCGGCACTCGGTGGCTCGTGTTATTTTCATTGTCGTCGCCGTTCCTCCCGACTAGCGAGGAGCTCGCTGTGGCTTTTCTGAAAAGCCGAGACCTTGAAAAATAATTACACTGGCCATTTCACGGGCCATCGAGACCGGAACGAAGGAGGCTTCCTCGACAAATTGAGCAATAAATCGTGACGGCCACTCTCGCTCTTTCCGCTCCTCTCTGCCTCCCTCTTCTCGCTACCGGCGACTCCAAACTCTCCTTTGTCCGGCGTGGTGGGCGTGCAACGAATAAACAGAACCTCTTGTTCCGGTGATCCGCGCACGGCCGATTCGTGCAGGTGCGTTAATTGGAAAGTTAAGTATCAGGAAGCGCGAGTGTGGGAAAAGAAGTCAGCCCGCGGTCTCGGTAATTGATGTCAGAGGGGGCGTCACGGATGGATGTTCCCGTTTCGTGTGACCCGTTTTTCCGCTCGCTTATGACAAATGTATACACGCGGTCGTACCGGCGCGTACGTATGAAAAAAGTGGAACTCGCTCGAGGGTTGAATAATTTTTTCCTTTCCTCCCGCGAGCTTTAATTTCGACCAGCGTTCACTCGGTTGCATATCGCGTCATTCAACGTTTCTAACTCGAGCCGCGCTGCTCAGCAGATCCACGCGTTTGCCCGATGGATTCGAGAAAGAAATTGGCGCTCCCGATGGCCTGCCAAGCAATTGGAGGCACGCTGACAGCGGTGTTCCGCGCGTGGTCGATCGCGACTCATTAGCATCGTTAACGCGTCGAATGAAAACGGTGGCGAGCAAAGGGTCCCTTTCTATTTTCTATACGAGCCATCGTACTCGAGCGCGTGAACTCGACACTCCTGGATCGATAAAAATAGCGTGGTGACGCGTGAAGGAAAGATACCGATGAAAGTATGTCATCGTTCGAAAGCAACGAACCAGACGGTCTGTCGGGTGGTTGCGTGAGCCCTGCCACGGATGGATATTACACGGTATTATTCTGCAATCAACTTGTCCCGCCGGTTAACTTCGATAACTGGATTGCGTCGTAATAAACGCTCGGTTAGGGCCGAACGGCAAGTTTCGCCCGCTTCGCTCATTGTTATTCCGTTGCGTGCTGCCTGTTCCTATTGTTCCGAGTGCCTACTCTAAAACTTCACCGTGACTCTGCGTTTGGTTATTTTCTCCGAGAACACAATGTATTATGCCTGAAATCAGTTGGCTTGCTCAGGGATATTGCCGGGGCCGTGAGTGATGTCACCGAGCACGGCTCACGGAGAGTTTCGAAATATGTTTTGCGAGTTACCTGACAGGTGAAAACGCGTAGCCGTAGATTTAATTGAATAATACGGGAGGCTTTCTTTGCGGCACGAAAATACTTTTATCGTGATTTGGGTATTTGTGACGCAAGATAAAGCGACGAAAAAAGATTGGCGCCTCCGAGTTTCGTAATTATTTTGTTGCTGAAAACGATGAAGTGCGAGGGGTTAATTCGTTAACCCCCGCTCCCCGTTTCGCTGGGTTTTCACGGGTTTCCGTTGCTTTTCTAAGAAAACGCGGAGTCCTTGTAAATTGACGGTGAACCAGTTATTGGCTACCGGAGGGGTGCGAAATGTTAGTTACGCCGCCGTTGAGTTGGGGTAATGTTCAGGAGGGTGGGCTCGACTGTAACGGTGGTGGTAGGGCAGATATTCGTTCTACTTTTAGTACACCGACGGATCTGGAGTTCTAATGTATCTAGATACTCCATCGAGCCGATGCACCCTCCCGTCTGAATCCATTACGACGAAGGGATGGCCGAATATGTATTTTCGATGCAGCAAATAAATCCTGCGATTAGCAATCGCGCCAAGGATTGTTCGGGTGGTTAAGTTCGCATAAGTAACCGTGGAAAACAGCTTTATCTCTGAACACCGTTACGCGTCACTAAAGTAGTAAAATCTCCGTGCGAAATGTTCGATGAGAATTCCAAAGCAACACTTATCGTTGGAACGTTGCAAACGTTTTTTTCCAAACTTTTACACCGATCGCAAATTGCGCCGACGATCGCCATTAAAAATCGCGTGGTCGTTCATTGAGATGCTTCGACTGATACTGGTAAAAGCGCGACGGTAAAACAAAATGACGCAAAGGGTGAAAGGGGCGAAGGCGACGTCGCTCGAAATTGATAAAAAAAGTTTCAACGCGACAGGGTTCCCGTCGTCGGTGGCCATAAAACCACGGTAGCCCTGGTACAGATTTTATCCGATATGCGCGCAGCGTGCAAGCGTGGACCATTATGGCTGGCTGGACTAAATAGAGGTCGAGGAATCTTGCCGGGAAGGTCGCCGAGAATCGCGTTGGTTTGATGGATGACCCGGGGTTTCGAACTATTTTGCCTCGTCGGGGGCTTCGGGCAAAAACCGTTATGGATCGAGTCTGAAGGTATCGAAGTTGGCTCAGGGATAAGTTGAGAGCCGCCGTTGGGTTAGGGGCGAGTGACGATGTTGTAGTGGTGACGGCGACGGTGGTGGTAGAAGGTGAGAGTTCGACGAGCGATCGCAAGAAACTCTCAAAGAGAGGCTGAGGCGGACTATCGATTTTCTTCAACGTATTCGTTGTCGTCTACGTCGTCTACGCCGTCGTTGTGCCTTCGAGAAGGAAGGTGCACTCGTCGTGCTTCGATTCGTGAAATTCTCTTTGCCTTCCCTCTGCCGGCTTCGAGCGACTAGGGGGTTGGTGCGGTAGAAAGGCGACATGGGGAGGGAAAGGGGAGGAAACAGAAGTGAATTTACGGTGCCACGCGTTCTGCAGAGCCTGCCCGTTTTCCCGCTTCTGACGGTGACTCTCGTCGACGACCGGTGACTAGAGAAATTAGAAGAATTTCACCCGTCTAGCTTTGATCGAGCTCCGACACAGAAAAGGTGCAGGATTTCTGGGTGTAAAACCTTGGAACATTGGAACAACGTTGACGTACCATTACGGAGCATATATTTCTCAGCTCCGCGTCGAAACGATCCCTCACCGATTCCCCTTTATTTAGGACACGCTCTAAGCACAGGTGCGCGAGTTCCAGCGTATTTCATTTGAGACGGTGAATCGAGCGCCCACGCCACGGAAAGTGGATATGATAAAAAGAAATGTACCGGGCCGTTACGGCGTCTCTGGGAACTTCTGAGAACGCGTTTCCGTCGGTCCCTTAGGGTGGTATAATGCATTCGTCCCACCCTTTACGAGTGTACGAATACGATAAAAACGTATTATCAATAAAATACCGAGACGTTTCCGGCGAGATATCGCGGCTCGCGTTAGTAAATGTTATCGACATCGTTCGAAGGTATTTATCGACGTTACGATAAGTGCGCCTTACCGACGATTACAACTGCTCCGGAGATATCGCTCGCCCGCAATTCCACCATCGAAGCGTTTTAAAGGGAACCGTGTCGCGATGGAAGCTGGAATATTCTTTCAGGGACAAAATATGTATTCTTCTTTGATGTTCATCTGTGTTCGAGCCAGCGGCATCTAGGAAATGGAAGACGGACAGCTCTTCCACAGACTGTTTTTCTCCCTTTCTAATGTTCGCACTCGCTTCTTTTCTGCCTCGGATCACCGCGCCAGCCCGTCCGGCGCACGGCGCACTTCTTTCCTTCGCTGCGCCATTCCCCGAGCCCTCCGGTGTCATAATACGATATTCCCCGCGAGTTCAGGGGTGTCCTAATGGAGTTTGCGTGTAAGAATGAGACAAGCTCGAACCCAGCGAGCAAGAGACGGCACCGGAGACGCCGCCGAGGGAGCCGGCATAGTGGAGCAGACGATGCTACCGAGCAAAAGGTGGTAGGTGGAGGCTCAGGGTGGTAGACAGAGAGAAAGAAAGCAGCAACTGCTCTCCTCGTTTCTTCCTGCCGCGTCTCGCAAGAGGGTGGACTATATAAAACGCGACGAAGGTTAATTTTATTTTACCTTCGTGGGGCGGGTTTGTAGCAGAAAGCTGCCGCTGTTGCTGCTTTTTCTTTCGCCGTTCTCTTTGGTACGCTTTCTTCTCTCTTGTGCACCGTCTACCTTCCTGTCCCTTGTCTCTTCGTATTTCCTCGTCGTAGTTTCTGTGCAGGAGGGAACGTTAATAAACAATCCCCTCTCTCCCCAACCACTTTGTCCCCACCACCCCCCGCCCTGAATGTATATACAAGACATCGCGTAGGTCTCGAACGAATCGACAGACAGTCGAATAAAGGCAGGGACAACGAAGTGCCGATGTTAACACCTTCGAGCGAACAAAACGAATTATTCACTCGCGAGGCGATTCAATGGAGTAGGAAGTACGTCGCCTACGGAGAATAAAAGTGCGATACGTGGTATCGGGCATGGTGTCGAATGGGATGGAAAGCTGCTGCATCGAGGGAAGAGCATCGCACCATCGCCACCGTAACCTCCCCCTTTTTTCCACGTCTTCCTTGATCCGACGGTGAAAAGCACGTCTGAGTTAAATCGCATTGGCCGTCTCTATTGCGAATATCCAATTCCTTTCTTCTTGTCTCGCGCACGTGACGCTGCTTCTCGCGACTATTGAATTGCCGTGGGTAGCGCCCGCGTTGCCTTTGACGCAGCTTTCCGTTCATTCTACGTTTCGGAAGCGAAATCGCACGAAATATGTACACTGTGCCCAGGTTGCGCAAAATGACCAATTCCCACTTGTCGATCCCAATTCCCATCCTCCCTGCCAGTTTAGTCACCTACGCAAATACCTGCGCGGCTGTGAGAAAAAAAACTCGTGTTGAATGAGGTACGATCGACGATGGTTTATCGAGAATCTACGAACGATAACTCGACTACGGTGTTCAAGGCTCGAGCAGGTATGCGTAGCGCGATAACTGGCGTGAAAAGTAGTTGAGACGGTTTATCGAAGATTCAACGCCGATACCGAACGTCACCGAAAACATAACGATTCACGTTTACGATAAGTATGAGCGGACGGATTCGCGTTATCAAGCGGATCTCTGACGGAGTTCGCTAAACGAGACGGGTAGATCGAATCCGCCAGAATTCACTGGAGTAATTTCGCGATCGTAAAAAGCCGCAGCTGTCCGTGTGTGTGCAGTTTCGTCCGAGTTTCGCCTCGGTCGACGAAGCAAAGTACGGTCGTGCGTCAAGTCACGTGCATCTAAGCCAGCCGGGGTGGTTCATTGGGTTTGCTCCGTCGCGACGCCTCGCGTCGTTCCCGCCGTGCCAAAGGTCCTTTGCGCCGGTCGCGCGTTAAAGAGAAATTTATGTGTAATTCGGCAGAGCGTCGCGAAGTATGCTGGACTTTTTTTTATAGCCTGCCAAATGGACCGCGAAGACGGGCTCGCGGTGCCATTATAACCGGCTGTGGATCGCTGCTCCGTTGGTCAGTTGGCCGATTCCGAATGGACAGTTTGACGAATCGACAACTTTATGGCACGATCATGAGCGCTTGGTTAAACCAACTTTTAAGAGATCGTTCTGCGAATATAAGAACGGCATTCGATGCAGCTGTTTTATGAATTCGCGAGGGGACTTTCTGTTGCAGCCGTGTTACTTATGTATGCGAACCGATGTAGACCATCGATGGATATTTGCTCGTAAATAATTTTTTCCGAGTTTGGTAATAAGAGCTCAACGTCCAATTATGTATACGATAGACGTCTGCGATATTATTTTTGTTCGCTGGCTAAAATAAATCTGATCTCACTGAATTATCAAGCTTCACGAGCGCAGTCCAAGATTCTGCAGCCTCTGCCATTGAAGGAGCCCTAATCGCACTGCATGAATTTCTCATTTCTTTCATCCGAGACGGAGCAACGCAGCCCCTGCGCTGTACATTCGCAGCCAGAGTAAATGCATGCTCGCTTTAATGCCAGCTCCTGTTCTGTCGCACGGGCCACCCTTGCCATCGACTATGCCGTGTTCCTGCTCCTTTTTCTTCGTCACTCGTTCTCCACGCTCAAATTTTCCCCCCCTGTCCTCGTGGCTCGTGAGTAAGATCACTTGAGGTGCTATTTTTGCAGCCTTCGTCGGTCCCTTTGCCGGCTGTTAGGTATTTTTACGAGTAGAGTGGCCGGTGTCCCGAAACTGATTGCAATCGTAACTTCCCACCCAAGTATAATTCAACAGAAATATCTCATATAATATGTATAGACTCTTAAGTCTGGCATGGCTGACATGATTTCGTAAGATCTAGTTTTCGTCTACAGAGTTTCGTATAAAAATCTGTAGCGCTTCTGCAACAGGAAACCCATGTTTAAAGTTGGAGAAAAATGGTTTCGTCAACAAAACATTAATTAACGGTCTAGCAACTGATTTGCAATTACGGAGTATGTACATGATACGCGCGAGTATATTTAAAAAAAGAAATTGGAGGCCATGTTTCACGCATGTACCCTTATATATAAATACAATGTTCGTGCTTACAGATATCGACATTTACTCGAATATGTGCCGTATAGATAACGTTCTACGCGTATGAATGCTGACGTGACTTGAGCGATATGTAAAAGGGGAAGGTCTTCGAATTCTGTCGTCGTTGATTACAGTAACGAATTCTAATATAATCTCTCGTACGAAACATTTTTCAATTGATTTGGAAGAAAATGAAATTCGCGACGCGGGAACATAGACGCTTCCACGCAGATGCACCGTTATGTTCTTGCTGGATTGTAGAATTTGATTTGAATCTCGTTCCAAAGAGAATAGTTCGAATAGTAGGGAAGTCTAGATTTGAAAGTTTCGGGCCGCGGTCAGTGTGAAACTGGTTCTCCGCGGAGAATCGAATACCGTATGTATCCAGGCTTCGTAGAAATCTGCATTGATCGGAAAAATACGCTGCACTTTCTCGCGTAATAGCCACCATGAAAATGTTATTCAAAGTGGTGCGCACGACTTTTACCGTTGGAAAGCGAACAAGAGCAAAAACGAAGGCCTGATACTTCTTGGCGGTCCGTACCGAAAGGGGAAGATCGAGAAAATGTACAAAGTGTACAATGTTTTTACTTCAAACCGCAGGAAAACCTGGCCGTCATCGATAGTCGGTGTTAAATTCAAGATACGACGAATACTATTCCCCGAGCCATGATTTTCCTCACGCGTTTGTTGCGCGTCGTGCATAAATCGTCTCTTTAATCCACCTTAACACGCTTTCCTGCCTTTCCGACAGCGTTCACTCGCCTGACAGATAAATAAATAAAACATTCGTAGCTGATCATGGGTGTACGGTAAATCCTCTCCGCCCACGTCCATAGAGTCGTACTCGAAATCGGATATTCGACGCACGTGCACACAGCGTCATTCGTGCCAGGTAGAATCGGGGGAGCTGGCCTGTGATTTGGACTGGCTGGAAGGCCGATTGTTCGCCACGGACCACGCGAGGATCGAGCTGGGGCAAGCGCTACTTATCGGTCACAGCGGGTCGCGAGAGTTCCACGTGCTCGCCCTCCTTTCTTTCGAACGAACAACTCTCTGTTGATCGTGTCTACGTTGCCAGCAAATACGAACGGTGTATATACACGAGGTTCCAATAGGAGTACGAGCGTGACGCAACGGTTGTTTGCATAAGAAGATACAGACTGTGTTCGTGTGGAAGCTTCGTGATTTTCCGAAGGAAATGGAAGATACTTGCCTGGGGCGGGATTTTAAAGTTCGTACATAGATAAATAAATGTGCTTCTTGTATTCAGAATTAGTAGAGGCTGAAAATAGAAGTTGGTGCTTAAAAAAATTTCCAATTGTTAGACAGAAATCTTTCTTCGAGGAAAATTCTATCGTTACGCGTCAGGTCCATAAAGAATGGCTAGCTTCGTCGGATTCTATAAGCTGAAAAGCGGAAGGAAAATTCTGGCCGAGTTGACGTTTTCCGTGCTAGAGCTAGGGTAGCAAAAATGAGAATCTGCCGAAAAAGCGGGAGCGAAATGTCTGTCTTCGATGTAGAATCTGTTTCGCGCTCTCCGTACTCGTTCCGATCCTTTGCAATTACGTCGACGCTCCTTTTGCGAATAGAGACACTGTGTTCGCTGCGGAGATAAGATCGGCTATTTATCTGCGTGACAAACGCGATTCCACGGCGTAGGACCTAAACGAGAACGCGAACGTCGGATTTGCAAAACGGTAGATAATATCGTTGGAAAAAGTGGAGCAGACGTATTATCTGATATAGAGGAAAGAAACTTTCTGCGACGATTGCTGCTCGCCATCCTTGTTTCCAAGGGCACACCTAATCTCGATTCTGTGAGCTGTCTCTCATAGTTGCGTATATCGCAGGGCAGTTAATTCAGTTGCTCCATTCAGTTTAATTACACAAACAAACAAACAAACGAAAAGGAAAATTATGTAGCACAATGCAGCTTAAAATTGCGCCGTGTCGCACGGTAGTTCGATGCCAAACAGAAATTCCTGTTAATGTAATTTTTAAACGACGAGAAGTGGGAGGTACATAGCTCTGAGACAATGCAGCAGCTCGGCGCGGGCCCATTATCGCGAAGATTTATATACACCGCGATGGCACCGTTCTGATATGTCAGAATTTTTGAGCCACGCGAAACGTAATCGCAGGGTCGTAACAGTGTCTCGGAGACGCTGCCGGGACGCCTCCACGATATCGTCCGAAGAATATGAAGGAGAATGAGGACGACAAAGAATAGACAAACGCGCAGCCATCTTTTTACGCAATTTTATTTACGAGGCTGTAAAGATCAGTGAGCTTTTTGATTGCATTACTCCACGATGGAACGTGAACGTACGTGCGCTCGCGCGCGCACAGTAGTCAAATGTTTATTTCTGATAAAAGAGTGGAGCACCGCTCGTAAAACCGTTGTTGAATACTCGTCGACATCTAGCCGGCCGTTTATAGAACGCGAGATACTCTCGTTCCGGCTGTATATCGGGTGTTATATGCTCGACAGAAGATCGATAACTTTACGGTTGATTTTTCAATTATCTCTTTTGACTGCACGGATAGACTAATAGCCGAATGTCGAGTGTAGCCGAGCCACGATTTGTTTTGTAGCGTTTTCACTTCTCCCCGTTATTTTTCTTTTTTCTTTGTCTTTTTATTACGAGTCAGCTTTACCGCGACGGTTTTACGTGTCGTCTCGCTTTGCATACAAAAATCATGCTGTCCCGCTGTAACCGCGAGCTAGCCCGTTTCCCGAATCTTTTTGGAAGGGTAGTCGAGCTCCGGTTCCATAGACCGACATCCTGTGCCAGTTTTATGGATTCTTTCCAAACGGAAGCCCGACTGGTTCCGCGGAACTTGTAGCCGATCGGGCTGGAAAATTTCACCGCTCCTGGTGCTCCACGAAGAAAGGTTTTAAAAAGGAAAAAGCCGCCTGGTACCGCGACGTGTTCCCTCGAGAATTCGTTTCTTACACTTGCCCGGAATTGTTCATATTATATGGGATTTAATGGGTCTTTTCCACTCATTCACCTGTGACTCATCGAATTATTACTCGACGGCAACCTCCTCGGTTACAGTTAGTCGACGAACGAGTTTTATCGAACCGGTTGTAAAGATAGGATTGTTTAGGGACAAACACTTGATATCATGGAAGTATTAGTGCTTGTAGTCGTTGCCACGATTCTCCGGAAACGATTCATCGGATCATCCGTCATAGGGATAAACATTTATCGAGCGATAAAATTCACGGCGAAATAGGGCGGTAAGGGTGACGCAAGAAGCAGATACTTAAACCTTTTTACTTTTCGAAAAGTCGAGATCGGAGAAAACGGAGTTCCTCGGTTCGGGGTGTCAGCGCGATGAAAGAAAAGCAATTGCCCTACGATCCTCTCGTCGCGTTTCGCTAAAAACGCGTCGCTCGTTCTTGTATCTGACTCGCAGCGTTCGAGTTTCCACGAATGCCGGACGAAAAATAGCCGGAGGGAAAGCACGAGTCCGGACGGGTGCCGCCAGGAGAGGGATAGCTGGAAAAAGGAAGGCGAGCATTTAAGCTTATCCACGACACGCGAGCCCCGACCGGTCCCGTGTTTTTGCCCGGAATTCGCTCGCGGCACGTTCAACCAGACGCTTAATTAGTCACGCCGTAAGCGTTCGATGAAAATTTAACGACCGTGTGCAGCGCCGTTTCTTCGTACTCCAATTCGGCTGATTCACGAGCAGGGCGACAGATTGGAAGTCATGTTTCCTCTTGCTTCTTGGAAACGCACGATTTCTGACCGCTTTGAAACGTTATCTCCTCGACTGGCCGGCACCCTTGATCGCTACCCTTCGATCTTCCCTGTCCAACGAAAAGGCAGAGAATCGACAATGCGTTTACGGTAGAGTAGTTAACGACGGGAAAGGACCGAACGGTTAGGGGGTAAAAAGTGAGAGGGTTTGGAGGCAGGACCCGAAGGGCTGCGCCGGAACGCTATCCAAGCATCGAGCGAAGGCACTGTGTAAACAAAGAGAGGAGAAGAAACCAGAGCGGAAGCGAGGAGGAAGTTGAGGCTGGTTTTGCCCTTCTCTTTGCGTGCACGGTTATATACAAAGAAAGTGGCGGGTAACCCCAAGCAGTCGCATCAAAGGCTTGCTGGAAAAGCTGCAAATGCGCGAAAGAATGGGTTAAAAACCCGAGGCGGCAGCGGGCGCCGTTGGTGATGGTGGTGGTGGCGGCGGACGACGCAACGTGCTGGTGGTGTTCGCCGGGACTCTCGAGGGGGTGAGACAGAAGCAGAGAAAAGGAAAGGGAGGGAGCTTCCAGTGGAAAGGCTCTGAAGGACGCTGGAGGACCTTAAAATGAAAACATTCCGCTCTCAAAGACTCCCTTCTCCGACACGCGGACTCCTCTTCCTCCCCTTCTGCTCGTCTCTCTCGATTACCGCACCCTTCGCAACCTCGTGTCGGCGTGTCACTTCTTTTGAATAGCGGGGTTCCATCGGTGCAGGGATACGGAAGCACGCCCGGCCTTGATGAGCACTGATTTGTCGCGTACGTACGCGTAAGCTGGAAAACTCGTTTCGTCTCCGTGTGCGCGTCGAAAAATTGCTCCACTTCCTTTGTCAGCTATGCGCGAGGGCTCAATGACGCGCGCGGCTCTTTTCGACACGTGGAGAGCGTCGATTAGAGGATTCCCGACGCGTTCCCTAGCTTCTCTGGCGAGCCTGAACGTTCATCAGGACCGTCTGGCTGTTTAACGCCACAGGACAACGTGGGTATTGATTTCTCTGCGGGTATCGTGCAGCGGAGTGCTATCTGCGTACTTTGTAAGGACGTTAGACTGCTTGCTAAACGATTTCGCACGGAACGAGCATCGATAAGCAGCGTCGTTGATACTGGAAAATGTTCGGCTCGTCTTGTATAAGTAGGGAAAGTTGCATTCTAATTTTAAATCCCCGGCCATAAATGGCCCGATCGCTTTCTTTATAAAATAAAAAGTAATCAAGATTTCACGTTCGAAATTCGTGAAAATTGTTCCGCGAACCAAGAAACGTGGAGCTGGATTTTTCCCCTCATTATATTGTCGTCCGTAGCGTTCCGCGTAACGGAATGCCCCGACGATTATTCGTCGGCCGACGAGTCAACGATCCGGTTCACGACGGAACGACGTGATCGATCGCCATCCCTTCTTCCTGTTTCATCGTCAGCGTCCCAGAGGAATCGACAGGGCTGTCCGCCGTTCGATACCCGCCGAGCATGACGCTGGACACGATACGTCGTTAATCTTCCGCGGTGTGGTTACCAGCGAGACCGGAAGTCGATTCAACGGTCGATGTCGCGCTGCCGGTCGTCATCGTTCGCCTCTCGATGGAATGTTTAAAATTGCATAGGGGACCGATCGGCGCGCAACCTCGAAATCGACTCGACTACCTGTCCAACGGAGTCACTCCGAAGCTCGTGCAATTTTTGACACGTAATTTTCTACCTCATCTCCCGTTGAAACGGAACCACGCGAAAACACGGCCCACGCGACTTCTTTATTACCATTTGTTAGCGCAGGCACGTATAATATTTCTCGGAAAGCACGACTAACGGGACGCACCGAGGGGGGAGAATATTTAAATTGCGGTATGTAAACCGCGTTATGCAACCAGGCCGGGTAAACGTGTCGCGGCCGGCGCGAGAGATAAGTTGCGAGATACGTCAGGTACGATTGTGTAACATGCCGCCCGGAGCATGCTGGAACAATATCGATTGCGAAAGTACGGTGAGGGAACCACGTTGCTCTTCCGATTGGTACTGTGTTTATCATCGACGCCTGGATTTCGAGCTCTAACCCCTTCTCGTGTCGACAAAATCATCGTGGTTAACCGTGCACAAATTTCTCCCCCACGTTTCCCTTCGAATCTACGATCAACTCGGATTAAGGAATGATCAGCTGCGCTCGAACCAGACGCCGAGTCAGCGTTTGCAACGAATCCCAATGAGGTTAATCGATCAGAACAAGAAACGTTCGTGGCCGGATGTAGACGACCAACGATATTTGCGACGTTTTCCAAAGGAAACGCCGGAAACACGGGACCACGTGACGCACATACACATACGCTGGTAATGTCGCGTATCCATTGTTGCTGTTTACCTATCGCATCGATGGCAGACGCGGCAGAAGTTTGCACGAAGCGAAGGGCGGCGGGCGGTTTCGACGGAACGACGCTGGCGGTGGCCGATTCCTCGTCGTTTTTCATTGGTTCCAGTCAATAAAGCTCGTGGCTGTTGTTTTGCCTTGGGCTGACCAAGCCAGCGCGGTTCCGTTCTTGCGCTTCGCAACCGCCTTCGTCGTTTTTCACGTTCCATCCGATTTCCTTCTTCCTTTCTTCTCCCGCCGTTGTGTTTGATCCTCCTCCACCCCTTCCTCTTCCGTGCACCACGTTCCCCTTCATCTCGTACATTTTTGGAAAAACCGGGTATATTGGACCTACGGGCAAAAAGGGTGTTTTTTTTATACGCGTGCCGTTAGGGCAACCCTTTCTTCGTAATCTTTCGTGGCGCTTAGTCGGGTAAATAGGTTGAGTTTGCCGCGGGGAATTCTTAATTGCGTGTCAATACAGCGGAGGGGGATCTCGAACACGGAACAGGGGAAAATCGAGGCATAACTTGCTTTTATTTTCCTGGCTTCACGAAGAATGAAATAGACCGTACACGGGGTTTCGAAGTTGGATATTTGTAGTCTGATGTTCCATAAGTTTAGAAAATCTCTCTTTTCGATATAAGTAATTATAAAATGTTGTCGGACGATCAAGAGACATTTTTCCCTGCTTCGACTCGTACCAAATTCGGGTAAAACCCGTCCGATTAATGTTGGAGCACCTTTTATATACACAGTATAGCAGCAAAATTAATCCGCCTCCTCGAATGAAACCGATAACCGTATTACTTTTCCTGCAGTATTACGCAAGAGGTGCATCGCCTTTTAATCGCCATTACGCAATCAACAAGTACCATCATAAATATCTCGAGCAAAAGGTCGTCGAACCTTTCACGTCGCTACCAAGTCGGCTTTAAACCTCGTGTGTCCCCCGCTTCGTCAGGAAAGCGTCTACGGGACAAAGTCTCGGGGCGTGTTTTCAAGCTACGAGCAGGAAGAGCGGCGTGTACACCGACTGCTACCGGATTCACAGTCGCTGCCCCCGATACAAAGGTTGCTCGTCGACCAAACGACGAGCACACAGTGTCCACGCTGACCCTCCACCTTTCCCGGGTTTTCCACGCTTTGGAAACTCTCCACGAACGGGGACAAAAGCCCGTTTGCTGAAGCGTCCTGCCTAGAAGATATCAGGCCCCGATTCTGGGCGAGCATTTATAACCAGCCCTCTCAGGAAACGAGTCGAGAAGGAGGCAAAAAAATGGAGAGGTAGTCGAGAAAAGGGAGTTTGACCCTTTGACCACGGAAAGGGACTCTCTAGAATCTATTTTACAATGAGCATCATATGTTAGGTCCTTGTACCATACGTATGACATTCATTGTACTTCACTCAAGTTGAATTCTTTCAGAATGATTAACTACCTGGAAACAGCATTCCGGTTTCCAAATATTTTTCTATATATTATACCTGATTTAATGAATTGCTAGATATATTTATCGATTCGCGTATCGAGGGGATTTATTATATTGAAGCTGCATTCAGAACGCATCGTAAAAAGAGTACGTTCTCTCGGTCGAACGCGTACGGCTGTTTAATATTTTAATCGCGCTCAAGGCCATCAAACTGAAAACAACCCACGAATTTGCCCACCGTTTCGTGGCACGTGAGTAACGGGTGTTCCACGGGAAAACAAGGAAGAGACGGCGTACTTTCTACCGCCTCGCTCTCTCCCGATTTGTCTGGAGTCGTTGCAGGAGGGCTGTCGCAATGACTGATCGACCGACTTCTATCTCGCCGGGAACAGACGAGAGGAACACGACGGTGTGTCTTGTCACCCTCGCCGGGCTTTAGATTTATTTGCGCGGAACAGCTCTGCCGGGGCTGGTAGGCTGCTGCACGGTTGATCGAATGACTCCGGATCCGAGAGCAGTGATAATGAAATTGCCGTGAAAAACGAGCAAGACGCTGCGCCGAGCCGCGCCGCCAGCCAGAGTCACAGCACAAATGTACTTCCGCCCGTGACAGCTTATAATTCAATACACACCGTGTCACGAGGGATGCTCGTAAAAATCGAATTACAGTCGCCCCGCGTTTAATACCCAGCGCTGGCTCCGACACGGCCTCCAAACAGAAACATTAAATTCTGCCTCTCGAATTCTCTGTAACATTCAAACGCGACACGGGTAGCATCTTTTTAATTACCCGGGCACCGTGGCCGAGAGAAGCTAGCCGGTGCCCGTGGAGCACGATCCACGTAGACATTCTCTCAGTCGGAGGCCCTTCATCAATATTAAATCCACGAACCCGGCGAGGCGACAGAAAGAGGGATCGTCCTAAACGTCGTCCGGATACGACGAGAACCGCCAGGAAAAGATCGGCGATGGAGAGGCGGGAAAAGGATCGGGGGATGAGATCTTGGACGATCGTACGGGTACCTGCCAGAATGTGGGATAAGGGAAGATTAAACGAAACCTTAAGCGACCAGGTCGTTTTTAGCTTATACGAGGTCCCAAGGTTGTGGGAGGGATGGCGCCGGGGATGGCGGTGTGCGCTCGAGCGTCCGGGAGCATCGGGGAAGAGCCTGAAGCGTTCGCAGAGACACTTCCAGCAGGGGGTGTTCTTCTCCTGTCTCGAGTGTATGTATTGGGGTCCCCGGTTCGTTCACGTGTACATACGCACGCCGGTGCCTATGTGCGCGTTCTGTAAAATACGAGCGTGCCGGAGTTAAGCCGGCCATAGATCGTGGAAAGCGGAGAGTGAAAGAGAAAAAGTGTGCGCGCGATGTAGGGGAAGAGTGGGAAGAAGGGGGCTTTCAACCTTACCTTTCGCGCCAGCTACAGAAGACTGCTCTTTCGATTCTGGAATCTTCTTAGGTTTTCCAGCCTCCGATTGTCTCCCTTTTCTATTTCCCTTCCTCGGCCTTGCCTCCTGCTCTCCTAGGATAGAGGCTCGAAGATGCGTTCAAGAGATCGGTAACGAGGCGGGCTATTGTGCAGTTTAAAGGATGTAAACGAAATGGAGATTAGAATCTACGGGGAGAATTTTCCAGGAACACCTGAAAGAATCGATGTTTGCGAATCTCACCTGCGTTGATTCATTCTCACGTTGATTCTAAAATCTGACCATGCAGGGAGTCCTAATTTTAGATACTTTTTCCGTGAATTTCTGACCCACATAGCGACCCAGCAGCGGCAGTCGTTTAACAATGGCAAACAAACGATCGGAAACTCAGCCACCGAAAGTTTCCTAATTACTCCATCAAATTTGCATACGAGACACCCAGAGTCGACCAACGGAACGGTCAATTAAACGAGCACACTTTCGCATAAAATATCGAGGAAATTGAACGCCCCTTGTAAAGATATCGCTCGTAAAGAAATTCATCGATATCAAGTATAGCACCGTGCCTCGAATGTCGATTCTACATTCAAAGCGTCGCGTCCCTCTTTCCATAGAAGGAAGCTACCGTTCACTACCACCTTCGCGACCCGGATAAATACACGAGCAATGTTTGGGTTCAGAGTGGTGGTTGTGATAGACACCCGTGTGTTCTCCCCCTTTAAAATGGATATTAATGCACTTAGCGGCGGGACGCGACCTATCCTTAAATCCTGGCTTATGAATGCGTAATGACCAGCGGAGCAACCCCCGCGAGTGCAACCCTTCACGTCCATCGGGGATGTAATGCGCGAGCGGAACGGAAAAATATAGACAATTTTGCCATCGTGATTTAGGCTGCTCTGGTTTCAATTTCAATGGGGGACGATACCGCGAGAGGATGGTAATCGAGTTCGTGGTGAATTTAATAAGAATAAGGATTTTCCGGACGAATACGACATTTGTCTAACGCGATATAAGGCGAACGCTGTTTTTAATTTTCTCAACTTTAATTAGTACTAATTATTCATTTTCTCGAGTACTGCATTTATTTTCACTTCGTTATATTTATAACGGAGAGATTCATAACGAAATTCGAAAAAATTACGAATCCACCAGCGACCACGAATCGATGAGATATTTCCGCGATACCGTGCGGCGAAACGATTATACGAGAGGCAATTTTCAGAGCCGGTGGAAAAATCGAGAGATATTGAATTTCACTCGGGCCACGGCCGGTAGCAATAATGAAATATTTTTAATTGACTCGGGCTACGACACGAAGCTCGATTATTGCCCGCTTTTATGCGGTCGCGCGATAAAACCATCTCCTCTACTCCTGTCGTAGTTCCGAATCATACCCGGAGACTTTACAGTTTCATCGTGCAGGACTTTTAAAAAGACGCTATTCCGTTCGAGCGATCCAAGAATCGTTCGAGCCGAAACGAAATCGCGAACGATCGTTCTAGCCGGGATACTTTATTGGATATAAAACAAAGAAACGCTTCAGCGAAGTTGTATCGTCCAAGTTACAAAACACTAAGCTACGAACTGGATCCTTTGCCAAGATGGAAATCGTGATGCCAGGTATATTCTGTACATACATATATATCGAAGGACGATAGAAAGTCCAAACGAACCTTTTGAACTTTTGCCTTCGTTGGAGATGCCTCCTGCCTTCGATTTTTGCGTAACTTTTTCCACCAGTCGCTGAAAGGTGAACTAAACGTAAGACGGACAGACAAAGACGGTACAGGAATTGCATTCGAGCGGCGAATAAACCCGCGGAATGTCATTATCACGCTACCACACGTGGGCATGCATACTTCGGCATTAAATTTCAACGGGTGTGCAGCGTTGCATCGGCGATACTGCTGGCCAAACTCCTGGGTCGAGGGTATTCGGAGAGCGTTTTATGCACGCACGCGATACGCCGAACACAACGAGCTCGTGCCGGGAAAATACACGTGGAGACTCGTGGGACCACCGACGTACTGCAAATTAGTCGACCTCGCGTATTTCTTCTTCCACTCGTGTCCGAGCGAACGTGCCTTCTCTTCCATCTCGCTGCCACGGAATGAAATGAACGTAGCTGTGGATGAAATTAGAGAAGCCACGAAATGGTGGACTTTCGATGTCGTATTCTGTTGCACAAGCTTTTATAGTGTTACACGCGAGACAGGGATTCTTATTTGGGAAATGACACGATGGCAGGCGTTTCCAAATGGGCGATTACAAGGTGCGTCTCGGTCGTCGATGTATAATTTCGAAGGTCTAAAGCACTCTCCCTCCGTTGTGGAATTCTGTACGGGATCGTTGCTGATGGATCTGAGGTATCGGGCTTTTATGGGCGAGGCACGTAGCCACATTTTTCCGTGGGTCCGGTGGGTCGTTTCGAAACTAGTTAAGTGAATTACTGCTTTGGTTGTAAGATACACGATAAATGAAATTTTCTTTCCTGCTCGTCTATGTTGTACATCAAGCATCGACGGTTATCTATTGCATAACCGGTATACATACGTGAATTATTTTATTTGAAAACCGAGCATTGGAAAGTACCGATTGCGTCAAAACAATGCCTAACGATTACAACATTTTCATCGGGGTATCGCGCGTGTTAACCCAGTACAAGTTGAATCATTCGGCAAATTTTTTTGTCACGACGTGAATCGCGATAAACATTTCTCGCGCCATCGTGCAAGTCAACGTTTCAGCTTATCGATAACTCTTCGCGAAATTCATTCCGTATCAGCCGCAGCTTTCTTTCAACCACTTCTACAGCAGAAATTCCAGCATTCTTAGATTGCTCCGGTGATCTATAGCTCGCGATCATCCTGCAATTGCACCGCGTGCAAGATTGAGGGAGCACGGAAACGTCGAGTTATTGTTCTTATCGTGTTTATCGCGACGGTGCTTTAACGACCCGCCATTAGCAAGATTTATCGACGAGATTCACGGGATCTATAATGGCTTCTGACGCGTAGGAATCGCCGATACACGCAGAAAATCGCCGCCAACCCCATTGCTCGAAGCGTTAACGCGGCCAACGAATCGAGACACGCGTATGCCTTGAAACTCTCGGCGAAGAAAGTTTGCAATGAATATTTCCTCTCACAACTGGCTGCTTCTTCGATTCGCTGATTGAATCGGGCCGTACCTTGCCACGCGCACCTTGCCGAAATTAACGAACTGGCGGTTCTTATCGATCGGCCACCAGCTAGCTAATTTGATAGAAAATCTTCCCCCCGGCTTGACACGGATATTTTCGCGCAGCACAACTTAACCGCAGGATCTTTCTCCATTAAAAAACAAGAAAATATACAGAACGATGTTCGATTACGATCGTCGATGGCGGTGGTTATTTTCGATTAAACAGAGATGCGCGATTAATTGCGACCCGGCTAACGTTTGGATAGCTTTGTTTCTTCCTCTGAACCGTTCTCTCTTCGTTTTCTCGACTGCCGTTTCTTCTTCCCCCTTTTTCCTCTCCTTGCCGTGGTTACGTGTCTTTAACGGAGCTGAAAGCGGGCGTAACTACCTCAAACGGATAACAGGAGTGCAGTAATCAGATCTAACATCTCCCTGTAGCGTAGCGATTCACTCGCTCTCCAGTTCGCTGATCCGACCATCCACGCGTCTGTCTTTTCGGTCTTATCGACCGCAGCTTCCTATTACGCCGTCGCTCGTGTAAAGTCGCGCTCGAGACCACCCTTGCGCTGCTACGTTTTTCCCTTATTTTTTTTTCTATTTTATTTTTAGGGTTCCAGGGTGATTCACAACGAACGTGGCTGACGAATTTGTCGAATTGCTCCGTTGATCGAAAATGTCTCGCTTGTTGCTTTTCGTTTAAATAGGTTTTTTCGTGTTGCGAAATCGCACGACACTTTTGAGAATATCTGTCCGGTATGATTAGTGTTCTTAATTTTATCTGAGAATACTTATCCCGTTCGTACAAATACAAACTCCCTGGCGTCCGATAAACTACCTTCGATTACGAGAATTAGCAGCGATTACCGCGATTCCACGGAGCTCGGTAATCGTTTCGCTTTAATCGATAACACAGTTTACCCTCTCAAAGCGGCGGGATTTCTAGGATTTCCCGGAGCTACTGAGGAGTCACGACAGTGTATACACTCGTCCCATCAAGCCAGTAATAAAGCAGCTCGCTATCTTCTAGTCATCAGCGTTTCTTTTACGAGAAACAGTATTTTCACGTTTCGAAGTATCCTAGGACGCGTTTCCACGGAAGAAATACCGTCGAGCTCTTCGAGAACTCAGCTCGCAAGAACTCGCGGCAGGGTCGATAATCCTCGAGAAATTATCAACGATTACGGAACTGACAAACGGTGAAATGTACCTGTCGAGAATTGCAAGGCAACGGTAACGAAATCGTTCATCGTCGACGATCATCTGTCCCGCACAAAATCATTTTTGTCCACCGCCCGCCAGACGAAAATACCCAGCAAAGTATATTACGACCTCAACGAAAGGGTAGCTCTCATTTCAAAGACCTCCCAGCGATCTCTCCCCTTTCAGTTTGCCGCGCGTCAAAAATAATATTACCCCGGTCGAACGGACAGAAGATTCCTCGACTGGCAAGCCAATTTATTTAGCCGAGAGAATCGAGTATCGAAGAATGAAGCATGACGAAGGCACGCAATGCCTGGTGGACACGGTTAGTCTCGTTGCCTCTTGGAAATCCCTTTTACGTCGTGTCCTTCGACCCTTGGCCGTCCGTAAACCTCACAAATTACGTCCCAAAGGGCGAGGCCTGAAACCTAACGTGGAGCAGGTGTATAAATTCCACCGTGTGTCGATGCGCATACACAGACGCCCTGCGTACATTCACGTACATATAAATATTATACATATATTTCAGTCTTCGCCCTTCGTCTCTTCCACCTCTTCTCCGTTTCTCTTTCGTCTTCCGTTGCTTCCAACGCGTTCCTTTTCCTCCTTGCTCACGGCTGTGCGCCGCGTGCAAAAAAAAAACAAGAAAAACCAGCGCACAGGGTGAGAAGGCTACTATATTAGTGCAATATCGGCACCCGATGCTTCCGAATACATTGCCGCGGATTCGCGGCGAATTTTACGCGACCGCTTGAAACCGCTATTTACGGTGGCTGTGCCAGCCAAGTTTTCAACACCGTGAACACGACGACTCGGTTGTCTGGCCGTGTGTACACTCCCCCGTTACGTGCAACGCCACGCCGGATGTCTAAACCGCGTGCGTGTACGCGCAACGGCGAATAGAACGAGGGTAGACGTCGCGTGTTCGCTGGCTGTTAGCCTGGCCCCGGTCGAAATGAGATTCTACCGGGGTCTACGGGGTCTACGCTCTTGGTACGAAATTCGAGGGGCGGGTAGATTTGAAATATCGCCCTTTGGAAGTTAACGCTCAACTTAAGTAGTCCCTGCCCTGTGGCTGATTTATTTAATTGACTTTTAAACTTGCGCCAGTCCTCATCGCGGCGCCCGATGTTTGCGTCGCAGTAGAAATGAAGTTTTTCAATGGTAAACGATCGAGAGCTTAACGATAATTTAATGGGAACGTTTTCCGCGAAATTCCGGGTCGGGTGATTACGAAACATCGACGAGGAGGAAGAAGAAGGTCGCTGGAACGCGCGATTTTACCTCTAACCGAGTCTAACTCTTCGTTTCCCCTGTTCCATCGGCAATTCTTGCTTTCCGCACTTTTCCTGCGGCCGCTCGTAAACAGCGAGCTCCTGTTCTCTTTTCGGTTTTTGCCTTCTTCTTGGATCACCAAGCCAATGACCACGTGTTTCACATCTCAGTGTATATATACATACTCTATTGTATATGAGCCACTCATCGGCCAAATCGGTTAACTCCACGAAACAGAAATATGAAAAATGATTTGAAATATAGAAAGTTAAGAGTCCATCAAGTGCTTTAGCAATAAAATTTAAAAAGCTTGGAGTCAACCGATTTGGCTAATGATCTGCTCATATATCGCCATATCCTTTTCTTTCATATTTCTCACGAAACAATCCTTTCCTAGATCCTCACGGAGAAGCTCGTTTCGTCGATTGCTAAACAGAATACATACCACATCTCCATCAGAAGTGTTACCGTGCATAAATATTCCCCGAGATAGGAGGTCGTTCGATCACGAATCACGGTCAAAGGAAATTCTATTATTCCCCCGGATCCGGTATTCATTATATTTATTATTCTGAGCGTTGTAGAGCACTGCAGGGTATGCACGGAATGTTGCAAGATTACCGGGAACGCGGAGGTTTTGCTGATCGAACCGTTATTGTAGCTGCAGCAGCGATTGTCTGCGTGTCATTCACCTTGCGCCGGCTGTTTTCTGTCCCGCGCGACGTATCGACATTTCCCTCGTTTCTTGGTTCCATCGACGCGCCGCGCCGTACCATTTTCGACGCCCGTCCCGCCCGATCGTTCCCGCCGACGATTAATTTCAATACCGTTCCACGGCGAGCGCGTTCTCGTGATCGATATAAATCCGCGTTTAATTCGCCCGATACACGGTGTACGCGATACGAAACGAGGCGGGTAGTGAGGGCACACTCTGTTCTACTCGCAATAAACGTGTTTATTAACTGTCGGGCGGACGAAAAACGAATAGCCCGTGTCGGGCGTGAATTTTAACACCCCCGGCCGTTCCTCGATACACGAGGACCGTTTTCTACGAGCCGGCTATTATCGCCGGTGCCTATGCTCCCGGTTTACGACTGCACTTCCGTTGCGACCCATATCCGGGAGCCGCTAGTATTTGGCCACGGCTGCGTGCACTGCACCGCTTGTTCGCGGTATTTTGCACTATTTATAATCGCCACTCAGGCACCGTTGTTGGCCTGGTCGTGCCCTTTCCAACGGTGCCGCGTTTGATACCTCACCGTTGTACACCGGGTATTACATTTTTTTTTTGTTTAAATACTTTAGGGCAGCCCAGGTTACCGGGCGTATAAAGTGTAACGCGAATGGACGCCGCGCGAATATTCTCCGATTAATCGGTGGAGGAATTTGAATATCGACGCGCGGTAGCGTCGACGATAATTCAAGTTCCCCGGTTGCAACGGGAGACATCGTTTCAACGGGGTCGACTGGAATCGCTGTAATTCTCCTTTTCCGCGGGAGGCCCATATCGACGGAATAGCACGCTTATCAATTACAACTTAATTACCCCGCCGCGTCGTTTCGGTCTGTGCATTACGAAACAACGAGGACTGCGAAGGGGGAAAGGGATGATGCAGTCGATGACGCGTGTGCGCGCTGGCGTAGCTACAAACAGCGTTGCTCGAACCGTTTCATTAGCCAAATTGGATTGCCTGAAATCGAGTAGATTTAAATCCCGCGTCGCGATCGTGCGATTCGAACGGTTATTTTTCCTTTTTTTTCATTTTTCCATATCCCTGCCCGCGTTCAATCGGTTTAAATGGATTTCCACGCGAAATTACGGCACGCCTCTGTTTGTTCGTCACGCGTATCGTCAGAGAAGACTGTCATCGTCTATCTATGTACTGCATATACGTGTTTTTCTTTATTTAAATTCGCGCCAGGGCGATCCTCGGCGACGGGATTTCAATGCAACAGTTACACGCAGCACCAAGAATGCTCTCAGCTCGATGCATGACCGAACTGCTTCTTCGAAAGCCACGAAAATGACTCGGCGCCGTATGTACGGGAAAACGGGGAAACATAGAAACTGTGAAACTGAGGAGGGGATGGTATTATAAAATTCGAGCGTTAATCAAAATCTTGTTTCCGCGGCTAGACCGATCCTCTCCTAACGATGCATCGCCGTCCGTTGCACCATTTACACAATTACACGTTTCCATTCCCCACGGACGTTTCCGCGTTTATATATTGGCGCCGGTGGCCAGGTGGGTGGGATAACATTTCTGTCCGTGTAATTTCTGCGTGCATCGCCGCGTGTCTCCGTGTACGCGCGCCCACGCTAAGAGAGGGCACATAGCAGGGCGTATATACGTAACGCGCCGGTTTGCTTCGTGTCTGACGGTGAAAGAGGAAGAGGAAGAGGACGGGGACGGGAGTCGTGAGCGTGGCGCGGAATGAGCGAGATGGTCGAAAGATACCGAGTGTGGGTGGAAAAGGGAGGGTTGGGGAGACAGGGACGCTCGCGGTGGTGGTAGCGACGGTGGTCGCGGCGCAGTGGTTGTGAATCGGTTGGGGTGCTGCCGGTACACCGGTGTTGAATGTAAAAGTGCGTGCGGCGGTGTGTGTCGGTGCGTACACACGTGTTATTGATCGCGTCGAGCGCCCGCTCGCTTCTCGCTGCTGCTTCTGCTTGCCTGCCTGCCTGCCTACCTACCTACGTACCTGCCTACCTGCCAGCGCCGTAGCTCTGAAACGGCAACCGCATTTTCCCGCTTAACTCGATTCTATTAGAAACCACTTTGCGTGGACCGCGCGCGGATGAACAGAACGGCCGCGCGGTTCCCGCGTCTCCTTTGTCTTCCGCGAACGCGTGTCTCTCGCTTGGAAGTTTCTCGTTGATTTGGAACGAAGATCGTCGCGGTTTTTCATCTCTTGTATGCGCGATTTGCTGCTCGCGGCTCGAAGAGAATTTAGTTGCGATTGTTCTTCGTGGAATGGTGACTGGGGTATTTTATTGGTCGCGTATACGCGGCTACGTGTGTGCGAAGGTGATATTGACGTTGATAAGAATTGAATTCGCGGAGGAGGGTAGATTATGTTTGCACGCAGAACGGAACGTAATTAGGTAGCACGGAGGGGGGTGAGGGTGGACGGTTAAACATTATCGAACACACGGTATGCACGTTACATAGACGTCACCGAGTACACATTACCCGAGAATGTTAAATATCAACGAACGCGCGTCACGCACAGAACGCAGCCAACGTCAAGAGAGCGCAGCCAAATATGTATGGACGCAGATTTACGCCGCGGAAAAAGTGCGGTAATTTGTCAGAAATGGTAACCTCTCACCGACAGAAATTTATGTCGACACGGGTAATTAGATTTATCGCGGTTTGCGACTCTCTGCTTGTTCGCGGCTTACTTATAAAAATGACGAATTTAACGCGAGACGGGGATACCAGTTTGGTTCACGGCGGGGGAAAAATGCAGACTGCCTGCAAATCGATCGAATAGTGTGGAATTATACGAAGTAGTCGAATTTCCGTGGACGGTGTAACGGGAGCAATTATTCGTATTACTGTTCGATTCGCGAATTTGCACGCGACACATAGCCATCCCGCCTGTTTGTAATATTTCCATATTTGTAATGTTCTGGCTGCAGGTAAATCCATGGTATCGGAATAATACGAACACCTACAACCAGTCGGCAAATATCGACGTTAGCCGAATAATGCGAATATTCATATAAGCCGGATCATACGGATGTTCGCCGATTTATAATTTCGCATTGTCGCGCGGCCACATATATACAGATACTGCTGGCCAAAAATAATCGCCGCGAGGTTCTGTCAATTTTTAGTTAATTTTAGTTTCCCGTTGCTTCACATTAATTCATCCTTCGTTGATGAAAAAGCGTGAAACACGGCGGGCCGTTCGTCATTTGCGAATGGGCGCGGATCAGGCGCGATTCATTCAGAATTCGCGTCGCACAATTTTTCCTATCTACCCCGGTGAACATTTGGGAAAAACAAAACGCCGTCTTTATCGGGGACTCCATCTGTCTGCACTTAATCCGGCTTTAACTTGCATGGAATTCGATGGGAATCGCGGGCCAGGATTCCCAGCCGCCACGCATCTGTCTTCCCGCAATCGCATTTTCGTTCCCGTCGATAAAGGGCGCAACGCGTCGCTGATGCTTCCCGTCTGGCCGAATCGTTGATCCTAAGCGATCGACACCACCGCGCAGTCGTCCTTTTCCTTTGTTCTTTCACATTTTTTTCGATACCTGTGGCGTTACCGTCGTCCAATCACCACGCGATTAACCTGCGTGTCCACTTTCATCCCCCGAACTGAATTTTGCTGACCGCCCCGACGGTCCAGTTCCAGAGTATGTACTTTGTAGCAGAGAGCGTTCCCTCGGTTTCAGCGTCCGAGTTTCGTCTCTGGAACGATGCAGTGCCCTGTGAAACCACGCATGGGAGTCGGATAACCCTGGAGGACGGACAAAGGGTAGGAGGGAGAAGGACATTACTGCAGTTGAACGAGCGACGCCGCGATATTAGACCGATGCGTACTATAAGACTGCAAGGTCCTTTGACCCTCGGTAGTCGACCTCACCTTCGTACTTTATCGCTCTTGGGGGATGTAGTGGCGGTACTCGATCGAAAGGAACCGGAGCTTTTTGCGTGATTCATGGCTTCTGGGGCAGCACGCAATATATATCCAAGTAACCGGAGGGGGAAACTTTTAAAGCGATTCGCTATGACCTCTCGAGACGTCGTGCGTCTTTCGTGACTTAAATCTTGCTGGTCTTTGAGCTATCAAGAATCGAGTAAGCTGTAATGATCTATAACGGCACTATATAACGTCGCCCGCTTCGTTCAACTTCCACGCGTCGGCTGCGCGTCGCCCCGTTACCAGCGTGCAATTGCCATTTCAATTTCCCTTGTTTGTCTTGAGTAAAAGTTGCACCCCCGCGGAAGGGTGCAACCGCGCCAGGAACACGATTGCGCGGGGGGTGTTACGGTAACAGTTGCAACTCGCGTACCTGCAACGAAGAGGGTGATTTGTTTCCTTGGAAGTCGCGTGATTCGAACCGGAGCGGCCGTGTTTCAATGCACGCACAAAGCGTGACCGTCATTAAGAGCAGCAACCCGGAATGTCTTTTCTGTTTGTCGGTCTATCTGTTTCCCTCTTGCTCACGTTCGCCAGGAAGTCGGACGCGGTAATTACAGGGGCTTCAAAGGGTCTGCTTTTGGCTTCGACGGGCAGCTTCGTGGGAATTCATAGCGACACGAACACTCGCGCGGGAGTTATTCATTCATTTCTCGTATGCACTTAAACTCGCAAGAAACGAGATTTTGAAAGTGTAGCCCAGTCGGGTCGAGCTTGCGCGAACAATTGCGCCCGAAAATGTGACTATACACGGCACGAAGGTGGCTTCTTTCATACGGGACGGCCCATTTCGTGGGTTTTTCTTTTATCAGAGTTCCATTTCTATTACATTGTCCACGCGAACGGAAGTTCCTCGTTTGTTTTCAATGGAACGTGAATATCGAATTGCTCGACGCCGGGGAAATCTGTTCGGTAGAGATTGCTTGATAACCACGGTAATTTGCCGAGTCTTCCTTGCGGCATAATCCAATCGAAAATCCCGTGACACAATGGTCGTCGCGGTGGAATAAGAAGAAACGTGAATATCGATTCAGACCATTGCTTTCTTCCCCATTCCTGCTTTTCTCGCGGGGTTTTCACGTCCCGGAAAGCAGTCACCGGGATAAAGGGTCGCGGTCGTCTCGTCTATACAAATGTGCGATTTCGCTTTTCAGCGCTTTGTTCCACGCAAACGAGTAGACGTTCGAAGTGCGTGCCGCGGCAACTACGATATTCTTTCCTTTTTGTCTTTAAATCACAGAGGGTGTAGCGAGTGTAGTTTCGTTTCTCCTTTCGTTCGAGCTGCGCAGGTGTTCCTCTTAACCAGATGTTCTTCCTTTCAGCATTTTTCCAGACGTAAATCGAGTCTAGTTCGAAGCTTGAAATAATCAAAACGTAGATGCTCTCCATTTCTCTGAGATTCTAAGGTGCCCTCGAGTAATAATTTCTCTCCCTGATCAGCCCCGTTTCATCGTCTACGAACCTGATTCGCAACATTAGTCTCCTCTCACCCAGTAATGAGCAGACAGAGGACGCTTTGAGCGATACCCAGTGTTTTCCAATGCGCATCTGACTTATTAGCAAGGGAGACGTTCCCGTGCAATAACTCTTCGTTGGGCATACGTAACACAAATACAGGGGAGATATAATATATAACAGGATCAAGGAAAAATGCCCTAGAGCTCCATTAGGCCGGGCTCCATTTCTAGCGTCCCCTTGTGAAATTTTCGTCCGAAACAGCCAATATCGCAAAGACCCTAACCCTCGTTTATGAAAATGCAAATGCGGGATATTTTCCGTTTAATCTGATCTTGTTCCCGAAAAACGAAATATTCCATTGCTTGAACAAATATGTACACTTCGCCCCGGGTATATCTAACAAAAACAAATGTTTAACGTTCTCCAAAGAGTCCGTGCTCTTGACGGGAGGAACAAATTTTGTTCTTTCGCTTGCGCATATTTCGATTACTCGGTGATCCTGACGGCCTTTCGTATATTTCTGAATACTCTTAGAAATAAATCACCAGTGGCCAACGTTCCAATCAGTAATTCCATTTAAATGCTAAATACAGTGCAACAATACTATTTCCATATTACACCAACCGGTTTCGCTTTATTCGCTCCACTTTAAGAATATCCCGTTGCTCCCTCGGCACGGAAAAATCAGTATCCAGCAGGAGATAACGCGAGCCGCGGCGCGACGCTGAGAGGAACGCGTGCATGCAATAACATCGCGATGGGATTGTCGTGGTTTACCGAGTACGAATCGCATATTCGATAAACGGCCGGCTGTCTCCCCGTATACGCGAGCGATTTATTAATGAGATTTCGAGCTATTTGTCGTTTAGATATTCCCGAATGCTTTATATTCGCCCGCGTTCGGCGCCAGCGAATTGATAATGAGATTTAACAACGCGATCGAAGCGTCGCTGCGACCGATGCAAAAGTTCAGGCGCAATGCGGCCACCGGGATTTAATATCTATTAGCAGTTTTTAACGAGCCGTAACGAGAGATAGTTAAAAGTTCCAACCGGAACCTCGCGGTGAATATTCAGTCGATATTGATACTTACGACGCTACACCTCTCCGTTACTCTTTGCCTCTTGGTAGACCGATCCGTACCTTCGGTCGCTTTCGCCAACGCTACGCGCGCGTACAAACGTATTAAAGCCGACCGAGTTTCGGGTCGATTCCGCCGGGGATATAGAACAGAGACGAAGTTGCACGGAAGTTCGCTCCTAATTGTAATAACGCGAAACAGAATCGGAAAAGTAGGTTGAACAATAAAGGCTGCCGCCACGGGGAAAACAAACTCGTAACTCTTCGCTCTTAAGACGCTATTGATTATATTCCCGTCAAGGTTACTTTCCTACCCCGGTCACGATTTTCCGAAATATCGCCCGAAGCTCACCCCGGCTCCCTTCGTTCCCCAATCAAACCATTCAATCCAAGCTTGTCTGTTGCCCGGTCGACGGGGATATTTCCTAATTTTCCGGAGATATTTTTCCAGCCGTGTGGCGACAGATAAAACGAGGAACGCGTAATCCGGTAGGCGTCGCGTCGTAGACAGCCACGCATAGAGACGCAGAGGTGCGTTCCCTCACGCACACGCGCGACCACGTTTGCACGCGCGCCGCGTATAAAGCAGCCAGCTCGAGTCACCTCGCAGTCCGTTCTCGCGCGTTAAATTAATTACGGGCGTCGCTATCATTTATTTTCATTTCCCCCGCGGCGAATCGCCCCCTGCCACCCTTCCTGCATCCACGGCCGCCGACGCCGACGCCGTCGCTACCCCCGTCGCCCACCTATCCTACGCTACACGCTACCCTTCGCAACACGACGTTGCCCATAGTCAGCCTGTTAGCCGAACGCAGGCTGCAGGCTGCTTATACGAGCCGCGACTATTACCGACCGAATTATCGCCATCTGACCCCTAGCCGGCTTCTACCTTAAATGAAAATAGACACCTCGCTAATGCCCCAGGATGCATTCTCGCTTTTAGCCGCAATTCGAGCCCGGCTGCGCCCGTTTCCCTCGCCACCCTTCATACGCCTACTCCACCCCTGCTGCGATTGGAAATGTGGGGGTATGGTTGCCGGCCTTTCCCTCGAAATTTCCAGGGGAATTGACGCTTCATGCGTGCGTCGTGTGCCTAACGGAAGATCCTGGACAGCCTGAATGAACGAACGAGGCGTGTGAAAGGCGGGATAGGTGCTTGGAATTTTCCGAGGATTTTTGGGTACTGAGATTGGATAAAAGATGGTTGATACGTCGCCCGGTGGTCTTTGATCGATCGAATTCTTTTAATTGTAAGGGATTGCGGGCAGGTTTGCGCGGCCTGAATAGGCGCGATCTCGTGAAACGTCACGCCAGGTGACTTCGGATATTAGATGTAGCTGGAGGTAATTGATTTGAACGCTGCTTCGACTAAGCTATGGAGCTTATTGAAATCACTCTCGCTTCTGTACTATAGTACTGTACTATAGTACTGTACACTATAGGTGGAATAACTAGTGCACGATTTGGTTGGGAGAAATATATAGATACGTGTATGAAATCAGGTTATTTTCTCGCAACCCCAGTTACGACGCTCCCCTGATATATAATAAGTCTTACGTCGTATCGTTAAATTTCCGCAGATATATCGACCTCGGATTTCCGCGCAGATGTCGACCGGAGACCTATTTAACTTGACACACGGCAAACCAGTTCACCAGGAGGTTCCTTTCTTACCCAATAAACGGGGCAACAGCGTGGCAAGCTAATTACTTAGGATTAGCTCCGATCAAATTCCCACCATCTGATCTCGACCGGTAATTCCGGACGAATATATCAAAACGCGCGTGCTCGGTAATGGCGTTCGATTTCCCCCGAATTCGCCATGTGCACATTGGATTTTCGGCCTCGCCGAGCGTGAGCGAGAATTCGAATGCCTGCCGTTGCGTCAGGATTATCCGACAGCGGCGAAGAATTCGAGCATTAAGTGCACTTTAATTTATATTCTTAATTTGTTTTCCGAGTTCGTTAAGACGTTGTACACGTGGAATGCTTTTAAAACGATATTTATTATTGCGTGAATCAACTCCCAGTTCTTTGAGATATGGTCCGACTGTTCGTTGGAGTGGACCCACCATTTTTTATTTCTCCAAATTGCAATGAACGGTACGAGTTTTCCTTTCAACGCTATTATACAATCATCACTGCGTACCATTCTTCCAAGAATCACATCTTATATTGAGACCCTCGAACTAGCGAATTTCTACCTCCTCAGAATAATATACCCGAATTTCAATCCAATAAGTGTCTCTTTATTTCATAAGTACACTCCCCGATACAATTCACTCACCATTGAGTTCCCTCTCGACCACGACGAAACACGATTTCCATAGTCCAGGTTCTTTTTCTCGCATTTCCAACTACTCTAGCGCGTTCTACCAAGAAACGCCGTGTGCGCGGCTCGTAATGCGACGCGTTTTACCTCTACCTCGGTGTTCAGGCTCGAATACTCTTGGAATCGCAACGTGCTTCCACTGAGCACAACTGGTCGCTGACAATGGCTGTTACGTAAAAGTTGACATTACTTCCAGGAGCTACTTTTCCGCGCTATCTGTTCCGACTCATGGTGCGACGGCGTGTCGTTTCGAGTCGCATTTCCTTCTTTGGTAGCGCGTCCTTGATGACACCCCCACTGCATCGCCACCCTTGAAATTCCACCCCGAATATTCCACGCAACGATTAAAAGTCGACGACGTCGCGTAAACGGCGAGAACTGTAGCGAAACGTTCGTTAAGAAAGTGTAATGAACGGGGTGATTAGGGAGATACTTGTGCGCTGTAGCGTAGCTACGAAAGGGTTCTTTAAGGCGAAGTACGACTGTTTGAAAAGTTGGAATTCTAGAATGAACGGCACGTCGGCTATACGCATTTACGTATATGTATATACGTGTGTGTGCGTATGTCTGTGGCGAGTGTCCCGAAGAGCAGTCACTCTGCTGCTACAGGGAAGTTCAGAGAGCACGGCGAGCGGAACAACTGTCCGACGAGTTCAGAGAGGGTAAACCTTAGGATTCCATCGCGCTGGCGCACCGTTGGGTTTACATTTATTTTGCTGTCGGCGTTTTACGGTGCACACACGAACGATTGATACGGGCGTGCAAGGTGCAGGTCGTTCGTCGCGCTTTGACGCGGTTTACTTTTAAAACGAACCCTGCTGTCCATGGTATTAATATTACATTGCTGATACTATATTTAGAATCTCTAATATAGAGCGACACTGTAACGTCGCGTCAAGTGCAAACTTTCTCCAATAATCGTTCCCACACATGGCTCGCCTTTAAATACCCCCGCACCCGGTTCTCGATAGCAGTCAAACAGGATTGCGTCAAAATAACTCGAAACGCCACTTGTAAACGAGAAATATCGAATATTTTCAAGCAGTCAACTTTGTGGATCTTCCTCCGCAACGATCGTAGCGCGAGTAATGGATCAGGACGCGGCGCGGGCTTTTTCCCCGGGGAAGATGAAGCCGTCGCGTAATTAGGGGCCTCGTTAGACGGTCGCGGTGTCAGGGCGCCTCGTATTTAATTAGCGTTATCGTTCCGGCCGACGCGACGTGGCGCGGCGTCGGCGGGTGCACGCGTCGCGTCGCCCCGCGAGAAAAGTCAACGCGAGCGATCAAAACTTTCACCGTTCACACGATGGAAAGTTGAGCGACGGTGTGACGCGCTTTCCCGAATGCATATTTTATCTGACGCCGGGCATATTTCGCTAACCCGATCAAGACGAACGGGCAATTACCGTGCGTCTGTTATTCACATTGATAATGTTCTTCTAATTACATTGAACAAATTTTTTTCCGGCACGATTGCTCCTCGAGGTTAACGTGTTGTGTACTGCGAATCGATAGTGAAATTCACTGTGTTTCCATGAAAGAAACGCGACGTAGGTTTTCCCCGATAAGGTATCGGCTAACGCAAGGCTCAAGTATCTCGGACTGCTATCTGGCACAATTGGTACGACCGGTAAATAAACACTGTTCTTATTTGTACTATCCACGTGCGATAATTCATGATAGGATGTTACGTTTTCCACGTCGATGAGAGTAATCGTGAAAAGCGGAGCGTCGCGCGTTATTCTGATCGCTTCGGCAACGTGACGTGTATGTAGTTGCTGATAACGCTACAAGCATCAGCAGAAAATCGAATTCTTAATTTTTATATATATATACAAATTTAAAGGTTTTATTATTCTTTTTCGACTCGAGAAAAATATATACCGCAGTTAAAATGGTAGCAGTCAAATATGTGCAAAATTCTGGTACAAGGCAGTTTTATTAAAAACATAAATACTCCCTTAATACAGATAGAAGAATAAATCATCGAATAATAAGGAAACAGTTCGTGACAAGTTTCTATCGACTTTTGCAACGATTTTCTCACTCTTGATCTTGCCGGGCCAATTATTCTGTCCGCTCGATGGCGTTACGTAACGCACGCGTCGCGGTATGTTCGATCTGAAACCGCTCCGGTGGCGGACGCGTAATTAATCGCGCGACCGTGTCGCAATATCGCGAGAGAGCCGTGCGGTTACATGCCGCCACTTCGCAGGTATATGCAGCGTTCGAAAGAGCTGGTCCTTTTGATGTCGACCCTCTGATGTCATTAACATTACTCCCTGCCTTTCGTTCCCTCTCCGCCCTCTCTCTTTATCCCTCTTCCACCCCTTGTTCCTACCACCCTGGAATGGGTATTTATTTATGCACCTATCCTTTCCTTGCATCCATCCACCTTCCCTTGAAACCAATATTCCTGTCTCCCTCGCTGCACAATATATTCCTATCAGTGTTGCATATACGCCTGGGCTACTTGGAGAGTCCTGGGAATAGAGTGGAAGTGCTTTCTAAATTTATTTGTAGCTTTTAAAATAATCGCCTTAAATGTTCATGCACTTGTTGCAGTGGCGTTGCTGACAAAAGTCAGATTAAGGAACTGGAGAATTGGCGACGAAATTTTGTACATTTCCGTTGCGTATTTATATTTGGAATATATATTCTTTTGTTAGTTCTATTCGTTTCACCATTGAATCGAAACGTCTGGGGCGCCGCGTTCATTATTCCTTTCCCTGTAACGTCCAGGGTATAAAGCAAATTCGAGTAACGAAGAGGAGAAGCAGGCCGCTATACGTCACATCTCGTGGAACCGGAATCGTAAGTGAGAAACTGCATCGAATCGAACATCGTATTTATCGGTTACGAAGCACTGAACGTCGTTCGCGTTCGTGAAATACTGCTGCACAGTTACCAGGAATACGGGCAAGCCCGATCGCCAGAGCGAACAGCCCGACGTGTTCCACGATATATCGACTGCGACGGGATACGTCGAAAACGATCCGGGAAACACGACGGAACAGGGAACAGAAAAGGGAAGACCCGTCTTCTTTTTTCGCGACGGTCTTCTCCGAGGAGGGAAAGTTACGCTTCCTGGTCGTCGCATTGCGGCGAAAAGTTTGCGGGCTTCAAGGGCCTCTCTCGACGGGCACTCGTGTTCTCGTTCAAGTGCATTCGAGTCCTCCGTCGTCGTCCCCTCCCGGTGCATTGATCACCCTTCTTCATTGGAACGCCGCACCCGCCACCGTTGGCGCGTTTTTCGCAGCCGTCGGATGTTTTCAGTCGTTTGTGCGCGAGCTCCTCGATCGCGAACAATGCCGTGACGGAGGTGCAAAGGTGAGGCAGTTTATAGGTCAAGCATTAAGCTCTACTCAAGTGCAATCAAGTAGTTAGCCCGCTAATAGGCCGCTCAATTCGAGAAGAAAAGCCTGGTGGGACGGTCGGGTGGCCCGTTACTCCGTCAACTCCCTCGGGGTTAATATCATCGATCCTGAGTAGACTGGATCTCCTTTGGGCCTCGGCGATTCGTTTAAGATCACACGGTGAAGTACAATGCTGGGTACTAAATTGTGGTGTCGATCCGTGCTATCCAGGTACCCGTCTTGCATCGATTGCAAAGTGACACGTATTCGATGTATCTGTTGGAAAACTTGGGAGCATCGATCACCTGACAAGAATCCAGCGGTTGCCGTGCAATCGCGTTTCTCATGCCGACAGGAAGTTCTACAAATTTCCAAAGATATCTGAGTTTAACGTTGATAAGCGTTTTGGGCGCTCCCTGAAACGAGTAACCACGTACGCGTTCGTCATTGGGCGGAGCACACCGATAGCGACGAGACCTGAAAGGATTAACGGACTGTCCAAACGATGAAACTCGTGGACGCGTCACTTGTACAAAGGTCCGTGATCCACGTTCGTCGTGAAACTTTGTTTGGGCAGAGCCGAGCCGAAGCTAAACGACTCTGAGACACTCCCTATGATCCCACACGCCTTCTTCTTGCACCGGTTCCGCTACACGCCGATTACGAAACGTCCTGCGCTCGAGCCACCGAGACGATAATGCCGCGAGGAAACTTTTTCCGCTTTGTATCTCCGCGAGATAAGAGCGCAGCGCATGACCTGCCGTACGCGCGCGACCGACACGTACGCGTGCATGAACAATCGCGTTTTTCTATACCTGGCGCTGGACGACCACGTAACGTCGTTTCACGATAGTATCAGGACCACTTATCTACGAGCACCTCGTCCCGGTAACGGTACCCGGCTATCGGTTAGCCGAGATATCGATTAAATTAGCGAAACGCACGCTCGCAGGGTGGATAAGAACAGGGAAGAACGGTGTTACGAGCTATTTACGAGGCAAGATGGGGGGCGAAAAAATCTCGAAATTCACGAGGACGTCGTTTTGTTCCGGCGTTAACGAGAGGGACTCGAGACCGGGCAATTCGAGAGCGATTCCCCGTGAGCAAGAATTCTACCCCGTGTGCAGTTACACACTGTTGGCTACTTTTCATGGTGTCGCTCGTGCGTCGTTTCGTTGAACGTAGTGCCCGATCTTTTTCAATGCCTCGTTCGTCTAACGAACCACCTATGCTGGAGTGTATATTCTTCCGACTTCTCGAGCGTATTAATTTCTTTCTTTCTTGGGTTGTTTTATTTCCTGCTACCTGTCGATATTAATCTTACCATTATCTTATTCTGAGGCATTTATCATTTAATTACTAGCATTTTACGAAGCTCGATTGCGAAGCAATTGATTAACCGTATTTCCCGTTTTTTGTTTCAGGTGAGAGAACAATTTATGCTCTACTGGCAAACTAGAAATGGGCTGCGTTAAGGTATGAAGAAACAGCAAGAAAAAGCTTCTAAATAAATGTTAAATTAAGTTTTTAAGCACGTCATTTTAATACCAGCAACGAATCGTATTACATATGTACATTCAATCCATTCGAAGGGATTGATCCTCGTACTGGCACGACTACAGTTTCTTCAAATCGCAGGTCTCCATCAATCACTCCGAATTTGTTCGAAACGTTTTTCTCGTTTTTGTGCCTACGATATTTCATCGCTACATTTCGATTTTTCGCCGATGACGCACAAGGACAAGCTCGTCGAATTAACCGGGAGCCAGTTAACGTTCTCGAGCCCGTGTTATCGTCGTCGTCACAGCCTCTTCGCTTCTTGTTTTCGAAAAATGCGCACGGAGGAAGATATATATCGACCGTTAGTCGATAGGAACTGGTTTCCCTCTTCGTTCGTGTACCGTGATACGTCTCGTGGCGCGTGTCGAGCGAACTGACGGATCAAAAATGACAAAGCCGAGTGGAAAGGATAGGCAAGCCGGCGAAAAGCGAGCAACCGGGGAATCGATGATCGATGCTTGGCCGATAACTCGGCGCAGTGCGCCGGTTTAATCGAGAGAAACTTGGCTGGCTCCGTGGAGGCTGATCTTCTCTGGCCGCTTCTAAATCAATGCGTCATGCTGTCCAGATGTGTATCGCGTAGATTAGCAAGTTGAATCGGTGTCGGGTCGAAACACTGGCTATCCTCTGTGTCGTTACCTTGCACCGTTGGAAACTCGGCATAGACAGCATCGGCTTCGCGACTTGCCACGTCAGCACGTTGAACTCGCGGTACACTTCAACATTTTTTTGCGAGCAGGGGTTGAATAATTTGATCCATTCGTCCGCGTGCGTATCTCGTTCCTGTTTTACTGCGACACGCACTCCGCGGGGGTGGGGTGGGAAATGTAGAGGGTCGAAGGTTATTAATCACCGTTCCTCAATAAAATTGCGCGCTCTCGCGAAAAATTAATAGTCCCCGACAAAGGGTTAAACGTTACTTTGTTGGAGCGTCTCCTTAATGCTTTTCGCTCCTTTTTAATGCCCACCCCCCGTGGCGCATAATAATAAATTACCTCGGTCGGTCGTAACGAGAGGTATTTATTTTACGAGATCCCCCGCTTTCAAAGCGGCAAACTGCTTTCATCGGGCTACTTTATCTGCCAATATTCCCAGTCAAGCTGAATCTGCCAAGAAACTTGCGGATCCTCTTCCTCCTGCTTTGCACGCACCCCGCGACAGGCAACGACGAAGACAGCAACGTGCAGCGGAGAAAATATACCGGCAATTTTCATGCAGCGCGATCGCAAACAATGGAATTGAAACGAGCCATTGTCCTAACTGATCGGGCGGCTTGCACACAGCCCGACACGGGACGGAGACATCCATACGTATCTCCTTCTTCGACATAAGCACACCCCATGATCGAATGATTTTCTGATTTATTATTGATACCGTGTCGCTGTTTGCGCTGGACGAGCACTTTCGTAGGCGTGACGCGGTAGAGTGGAGAATCGTGTTTATCTTTAACGCAGCGCAAGTGGATTTCTTAACATCTCTATACGTTCGTGTTATAAAATATAATGATACACGGGGCGCCCAAGTGCGATGAAAATTAGAAATAGTTTTTTCCTCGTGCTGCACGCTGAACATATACAGCTGCGAAAGATTTCAGCTAGACGTATATACTAGCTATCCGGTTCACGGAGCTCCAGGACTTATCGCGCATTATCCGAAGGATTACCCTACCGCGATCGCAACGCTCTCGAACTTTTACTTGCCCTCTTGCCGTTGCCCGCAGTAAAACTCAGTAAACGGTTTCTGGAGGGAATTTAACCACCCCTTGGTCAAAGAACGCGTTCCGATAATGAGGGTCAGCTGAGATCGATAAGAGTGCACAGAGACTGATCCGCATGACTTTATCATTCGAAATACCGTAGCTATTCTTGAAATTCTAAATTCACGGAGTATATGTTGTGGAAACTGCGTGGACGTTTTGCATTTGCGTGAAATATACCAAAATACATACAGAGAGTAAACTGTATTCTATACGATATGGTACATTTTTTATTCCGCCATTTATTGATACTTCACCATTCTGAATTATTAAAAGAATTCATTAAAATATCGAAGAACTTCGAGTCGACGGAGAAAATCATTATTATGAGAAACCACCCCCCATCGGGAAAAATCATCAGAGATTTCCTTCACGTTCTCAAAACGCCGCAAGAATAGCGATTCAGCGATGTGTATATCGATAGGCCACGGTCCATCGTCGTTGCTGAACACGTAGTACGAGGTTTCTCGCCACGTGGGCAGATATCAAACGGCGGTCGACCACGAGTCGCCAAGTTTTAAGACGATTTATCGACGGATTATGAGGCAACGTTACGTATCACGAACATGGCTATATGTATTCGACTCTGGTCAAGAGAGCTCGGGCCGAGTGCCTCCGCCACGAAGCAAATGTACCGATAAATTCCCCGAGAAAAATGAACGTTTAGAGGCTTGCACAGCGGCGGTGTTCTATGAAAAATGACCCTCTGGCCAGTTTCTACGGAACGATTCGGTTTGCTCGATCTCTATCGAAAAATGCACGCTCGACCTGTAAATTCAATTGTCCTGCGGGACTCATACTTCCTTTCGTGATAATTGGCCCACCTATTCACTCGCGGCACGCGTGATACCGATAAGATAATCGCGAGCTCTCCGGAAAACGGAATTAAATGTTTCGCCTTGCTTCAAATTAGTAATAACTGCTTCAAATAGTAACTAATTCGGATCGGACAAAAATCCCGTGGAAGCTTGGCCACAAAGATACCCGACACGTACGAGGGAAAACGATCTATGCGAAGGAATCGATTAGAACTTGGAATGGAGATTGATGAAGAGTTCCTTGACAGAGAACACCAAGGGGTGGCGCCGTATTGATCACACGGTCTAACCCTGCTCGAAGTCGAACAGATGTTTACCCAATCGAAAGTGGTTCGCCACCTCTCTCTACAAGTACATACCACCCGACACATAATTGCCCTGGTTACATCCTGCATTTTTGCATGCCGAGCGTCTTCGCCGTGTCGAAATCAGAACGAAATTAATTAATCGCCCCGAATCCTTCTGTTATATTCGCGTGCAAAGGGGAAAAGAAAAATGAAGTTAGAAGATCGAGCCGGCTGCTGCATATTCAACGGGTTGTTTCCGATGCAGCAGGACCGGAGGCAATATTTTTTAGCGGAACCAGTGACCTTGATACATATAATTGCCCCGGAAGGCATCGCGACGACACCCGGGGTTGATTAACGCGACGATTATCCGACTCCGTTGCCGGCGGAATCGATTTAGATGCGAATCTCCTTGGACACGGGCGTCGTTTCGTGTTCTCGACCTGATATCGGGGAGCGCCACGGCCTCGTTAATTACCCGAGTTACCGCGAAACTTTTCTACGATTCCGATGGAAAGAGCTTCGGGGTTCTCTAATGGGTCCCGTAATGGTTTTACAGCGCGGTCAGGTGGCGGGGTGCGGGGGATCGTGAGCGAGGTCGAGACAGCTTCGATTTTTGCACCTCGATAAATAGCCCGCAGTCCTGCACGCGCTGCACACGGGCCGTCTGGAGAAGTTAATCGAAAACTTCCAGCCGATGCGACGCGACGCTCCGATTCCCCAATCTCGTCGTTATTTGTAATTAACTGCTAGGAAAATGGCTCGCAGTACCGAAAGTAAATATCGATCGATGTCTATAAACCGTGTACCTATATATAAAACAGATGGGAGCTGCAGTATGTTCACCCTCGTTTCACTTCGGGATACAAAAAAATCTTCAATTGTCACCGCGCGGCTACCAGGAAAATACCGTTGCCCGATTTTCTTTGAGTAAAAGTTCGGCGCGCCTGTATCTGTTTTACATTTCGTCGCTCGCGCGCAACACTCAGATTCGTGGATGATACGAGAGAATATCTTTTCCCAAATGTTACTCGAAATCTCCAACGGAAGTAGCTTTAGTGTCCCTCTGTTAGCATCGAGCAACCGATGGACATCCCCGTAAAACGATCACCGTGTCCTCAGAAATCTGCAACGATGCTTCCTCGGGATACTCTCCGAACGACGATCGCCCGAGCGCAACACGCAATAACGCAGTCGACCAGTCAGACGGGAGTAATTCCGCGGAAAAGCTGCGGCCGGAATATCGGATGGCTTTCGGTTGAAACACGCACGCGTTTCTGCTCGTAAAGATGGCTATAAAGCTCGCATGATAGTATCGGTCGCAAGCTCCATAAAACCGAGTAATCGAATAAGATGGAATAAATTGAATCTTCCCGCTGCTGGAATTTTTCGGACCAATCGCTTCCGTGCTGGCGTAACGTATTTCGTCAAGTTCAAGGTGAGTTAAGGGAACATCGTGATACCTTTCGGGATCCCCATTTCGTGCACGCGACACGATTGAACCGTTTCGCGATCAACGACACCGCACTGTTCGTACATTCGCGCGGCGGCATTCGCGTTAGTCAGATTTACGAATGGGGCGGAAACCACCCTCGGGGCCGCACAAGCGACCTCCATGGAAACCGAAGTACCCTGTCCGTCTTCCTCTTAAGATACCACCGGATCGTAAAGTCGCTTAATCGGATGAGGCTCCGCGAGGGGCGAGGCGCAAGCTGAGAAACTGAAACGCTCGTAAAGTCGTAATTCCAAAGACGAGCTCGCCCCGTGGAGCAACCCTTGTTTGCACGCCTCCCCTTTCCCGCGTGTCTCCCGTTTGTTTCGTCGCCGGAGTGTATTAGATCCGCGCGGAAGCCACGTCTTCCCTCGAGTGGGACGTTCAACGCGAGACCACGAAGCGTGCATTTAATCAGCGGTTCTTAACATTTTGGAAGTATTTTTATAGTCGGCTCTGTCAATAATCTTTCAAGAAGAAGCGCGTAATCGATCAGAGGATACGTCGACGCAGTTACGAGCTCAAACGAGATTTCAACCGCGCAATCTTTGCTACTCCCGTGGAGGAGGTTCGTCCGCACGACGGGACGCGGCATGGCGGCGCGAACTCGCTGTCCCCCGATAAACAATGTCAAGCATCCTATTCCACGTCGAGACGCCGCTTTTACATCGCACTCGTTAAGAGGGACTTTTTTAACAAGGTAGTTTACCGTGGCTCGTTGCCTTTTTGTCGCGTCGTTGTAAGTTTCCTCCTGGCCCTTATCCCTCTATCTCTCGACAACGCGCATTTTCCCCGGGCTTCGCTTTGATAACCTTATCCGCCCGACGGATACTCTTTGTAATACACACCGATTAAGAGCTCCGCTATCGTGGCACGAGGATGGAGGGTGCGTTCGGCTCGTGGTTCGTTACAGACTTTAGATTTTATGCAAAAAGTTCCGTGCCTCGATCGCCGATATACATTCCCTGTCTCCGTCTCCGGGTGGCTTCAATACTCGTCGTCAGAGAACGTGGCGGGACCTCGAACGAGCGAACCCGTTTATCTCGTAATTAATTCGTAAGTATTACGAGCGTTATCGTTACAGTGTAATTAAGCGCTTCCGCCTCGCCCGCGGCCCCTAATTATGACGAACGACGCAATAAACAATATCAGATTGCCGTCGACGCACGAGGTTTTATTGCAGCCTGCCCTGCGTTACGATGCAATTAATGGATCCGTACCTCGTCGCGATGTAAACACGCCAAATCGACGCCCCCCCTGACAGGCCGGGTTTAAATAGCATCCACAGCCACGCTCCTGGAGCTTCGTGCGCCGCCGACCAGGTGTACTCCAACCCTGCTGCGTACGTCTGACGCATGCATCGTTGTCGAGGTGGTGTGAAACGAAGGGAAACGGCAGAAGTACCCTTCGTCGATGGGGAAGGGAGACAATGTTTGGCCTCATTAACAATATATAACGATACACACGAGAGATTATATCGTACAATCGGCCAAGCAGGAAGTACACAGCCACGTGCAAAAATGGTCCCGATAAAGCATATCAGTATCGTCGTAAACATCAATAAATCGGACTAAAAGCGATACAGCGTACTCCGATACCCCTCGGTCGAAACGACGAACAGTTCACTCAAAGGACGCATTTAGTTTCCCATCGTTGGGAATTCTCTTCGCCCGGCAGCTTTTAATGTCCACCGCAAGACGAAAATGCATATCCGTCGTTACGTGCCTGCAACCCCGTAGATACGTCATTCGACCGAGCAAGAGGGACGCAGGACGAAGCCGGGCTCCGAAGAATACGAGGTGAGAAGAGCGTGGAGATAGAAGGGAAACAGTCCAGTCAATCATTCGGACATTCACAATATGGATCTCCCTTTGGTGTAATCGCAACGTGGAAGCCCTTGTTTCCGTGCCCCCAGCGAGAGCCCCGCAATTCCCCTCCACCTTTGACAGCCACCCCCGCGCTCGGACAGAGTCTCGCCCCATATTCTCTGTCTAATTTGCCAACCTAAGCCGTCGGGACCGGTCGGACAGAGCGCAAGCGACGGTAGCTCAACTTCATTATTCTCCCATTGTATCAGCACCCCCGCGGACATAAATCATGGAGGGTCCAGCGTCCCTCACCCGTCGCCAGCCAGGGATTTAGTTTGATTTTCGTCCCTGAAATTCCGTCGTACCCGCCTCCGCCGAGCGGCAATGCCGACAACGACCGATTTCTACTCCAATTTCCGCTTTTTCGGCCACTTACGCTTGCTGACGGGTAACTTGTCCTCGGCTGATCTACCCTTGTTAGTTCACGCTTACTTGACGTGCCTATATATACGTATACATACATGTATACATATGTACACTCTTTTGTGCGAGTATTTTAGATTTTCTACAGTACTTTTTCTTTTTACCGAAACGTCGTCTTCATTCGCTCGCATCGGTTCACTTTCTTCCAATGCTTCGATCGAAGCCAGACTGTGCATAGTCCGTCACAGTTTTCCAAATGCACTTCTATAGAATTCTAATCGTTTCCCAGAAAAATCGACACAGAATAACTTCCATTTGCATAGACGATCGGACGGTGCACAAAAGAAGCGGGCGAACGATGCCATACGCATCGCGTTATTTATTTATCGCCCGGCGAAGGTTGCATCGTTGAAAACGTCAAACTTTAACCATAGGTCATTTAACCGTAGACACGAAACGGGGTTACAAGCATAGGCTAGTCCGTGATGGGGTGAAAATCGATATTGATACCGTGCGAGGCGGAAACCGAGCGGGACAGATATAGAGTGGCCAGAGGGGGGGTGTTGTGTGACGAGCATTGTTAAGACGCGACCAGAGGTGCGCGAAACTTATAGCCACCGATCAAATTTAACACGTGTAATAACATTGTACCGTTAATGCCGGCGGATTATATTACACACTTAAGCGTAACTTGCGCCGCTACGCGTAATTAGGCTCTGGCTCCTGGCATCGCGAGACGTCGCGACGTGAACAGAGATCTATCTACGGGCCGGAGAATTCGCCGACGTAAAATCACGGAGCGTTACGTGGCTAATAAATAAATGAACAACGAGGAATTTCAATTGAATTCCGACACGAGTGCCTTGATTGCGTTCGAGTCCAGCGTTGATAAAAAATTCATTACTTTTTCTCGTGCGCGAAATAACAGTAGCGCAACTGTTTTGCAATAACAATTATTTTGGGATATTTTTGTTGGCGGAGGCAAGTACGCTTTGCATCGGCATTGTGAAACGCGTTCTGCACCACGTCGAACAAAAAACACCGTGATAGAATTGAATTTTAAATATGTAAATTGCGGAATTCTGACGAATCATGATAACATATACCCTCGAACGTACCCAGGTTATAATGGTCAATGGAGGAAAATCGTAGGACCCGTGATTGCCATATGACAAATGGCCGACGATACGTGGAGATTTCGATTTCGATTGCGACGGCGGAATAAAATACGCGGTCAAAGAATTGATAGGGGATTGACGGCAGTGCATTAGGACGCAGACGCCGCGGAGAGCTGACTCGGAGAGGTAAAAATGACGGGGCGATTCGTTCCTATACGCAGCTTAGAAATGTGCACGATCTACCGCAGAAATTTCAAATTCCAAGTCAGTTCGATCATCCAGGAAATACATTTCTCGGAGCAAAGTCGATCCTGTTGTATTCCATAATACCTTCGAAAGTATTCCATCGGCATTGCATTTCCATTGCTTGAAAGGAGCTTTCTAATCAACGCAGACTGTTGGCCACTTAATAGACTTATCGTTTTCATTGCGAGTGTATCATTTGATAGGCGCGAACCCGCGCTGATGGTACATTAATATTGAAAATTACGCGTCGACGCAACAGGCGCCTGCAAGCGTGGGGTGAATTCCGGCCGAGAGTGAAATGAAAGGATTCATTTACGCAGCTTATTACACCGGTTGCATCCGGCGTTGTTTGTCCGCGGCATTTTTTTCACCGTTCAGCCGACGAACGCACGGCTGTTTAATGAACTTAAGTTGGATTATCCACGCGTGAACGGTAACTCGCGATGCGGCGACGAAACAAGCGCAGCGTGTTTCGCATTTGCGGTCTTCCCTCTGGTTATCATCTCTCGTTGAATACTTTTTAAACGCGCCGCGGCTATGTGCTTCGACCCACTTGAAAACACGGTCCCCAAAAGTGTGCTTCTTTTTGGGTTTCGCTAACCGGGCAATCTGAGAATATAAAATACGTCCACGCAGGTCGCGAGGTATACAAATGTCGGCAGTACGGTAGAAGCGTAATTTACATGTTTCGTTTAGAGGCTACAGGATTAATCGGATCGCCGTAAAGTGTGCTCCAAAAAGGTAGAAAGTTTGAATAGGGATTTTCGCGTCCGCGTTAACCGCTGTTCCATGGGGGATAAAACAAATTATGTTTATACGAACCTCCTATCCGGTTGAACGGATTCTATTCGACAAATCAATTTTAAACAGCCAAACGGGTATGTATTTCTATTATTCACGTCGGCACAAATAGTGAGTCTTACAAAATTTTCGTCACGGTTTTCTTTCCTCGATTGTGAATCGGTCGCTGCGAGAATGCCCATTTAGCGCAACCCCAATGATTTAGGGGTAGCTGGGAAACGTACGGATTTGTCGCCACGGGAGATGGACGGCACGATCGAAACAATTTATTATGGAGAGCCGATAGATCGGGGCGATAGCGAAGTTCGCCTCTCTAAAGTTTGCCGGGGGTGCGAGTATCGATAGTAAGTTCAGAGAAAGCTATTGCGTCGGCTGAACTCTCGATCATCTCCCCGTTAAAATACTGCAATAGATCCGAACGTCGAACGGAGCTCTGCCGTTGCTGCTACCCCGTTTTCGATAAACTATACACCCCCTCGCGTGTGCACTCTCCTCCTCTCGGTCTGCCGGCTCGATCGCGGTATTTACTCGCGGCGCGTTGCTGCGAAACATTACGCGAGCGTAATCGCATTACGTCGCGCGGTTTAGAATTTGTAAGTGGTATCGAGCAGTGGCCGGTTGCAGATTCTCGTACAATGCCGTGGCGCGGACAATGAACAGCGGGAAGCTATGGTGGAACGTAAAAAAAATAGAGAGCGAGATAAGCTGAAACGGTATCGCAATGAGATTGATGAGACGATTGGCGAACGAGGATCGGGATCAGGTAGACGGGAACAGTGAATCGTCGGTATTAATTATTTTGCTTTATATCGGCGAATTGTGCATTCCCCCTCGAAATATTCTGAACATCGTCGTGCATGAATTCGTCCCTTTGATCAGAATTTCGAAATCAGATCCGCGTTCTATATTGGAATGCCGCGATCAAAAACCGACCGACACCCAACCCGCTGTAATTCCAGCAAGCGTTTCCAGAGTATCGTTGGAAATAATCTCGCGCCGGGGAACGATCGGTCCTGCTCCCTCTATTGGAGTCAATAGTGAACGGGTGGTCGTGCGATGTATCAGGCAACGTCACTAATAGGTTGGCCATTGGTATCGGCACCCGGCTACGAATATGTATGTACCTTAAATCGCATCTCCCTGCACGACAGTTTATTATCGGTAAATCCGTCCGTATCTAATGCTCCCCTGACACGCTTGCACGAGCGGCTCAAGCAAATATCGTTCTGTTCGCGCATACACAGGCCCGGACAGCGTAACCGTTTTCTGCAGCAATCTGTCAGCACGCGACGTCCTGGTGTGCTGTCCACTGTACAGTGGCGAACGAACGACAAGCTACGCATCGAGGAACGATGCCACGCGTCGCAGGACATTCGCGTCGGTTCGACAGCTGCGAATAGTTCACAGTTACCAGCAGGATTCACGCTCTCAATTTACACGATGTTTACATGATTTAGAAGTCTCGGTTCTGGCGTAGGGGTAGCATGGCTGGGAACTCTGCTGAACGCTTCTTCAGGGCGCACGTTAGGACCACGGGTTTGCTCGCTCGTCGACAGGAAACCTCGTGTCTACAAAGTTTCCGTGCCTCTATGGCGTTCCTTTCTCTCTTCCTTGGCTGCGTAACCGGCGCCGTCGTTGGCGTCTTTCGCACAACGTTCCCCGTCTGAACCTTCCTCCTCGCGGGCTGTTCCTTCTTCTCCGTTCTTCCCATACTTTCGTCTCGGTTTGTCCGCCGGCACAGCCGCGGGACGATGCTTTTGGTACTCGTTTCCATGGAAACTCCACGACGAGCGAGCAAGACGAACATAGGCAGAGAGGGTGGCTAGCTGCGGGGAAAACGGCGCGAAAGGGAAAAAGACGGGAACACCGGTTACAGCGTCGTGTACCAACTTTGTCTTTCTAGAAGAGAAAGGAAAGCTCCTCTGGTTCGAATTCTATTGCGCGAACAATGCGCTCACGATAATGCCCGTTCGGTTTTGATTCATTGAGAGTCGCGAGCAGAAGGATGAGCACGGTGAAATGGCGAGATGAGTCATGGATGACGAGTTTGCTCGATTCCATGGAAGAGAACTCGCCATCTGATTGACTCAGCGGGGCCAGTTCGAAGGAGATACATTTTCTTGCTGGTGGGATTTGAGGACGATCCTTTTTGTCCTTTTCTTACTTTCACTCGGGTCAGTTTTTAATTATATCACGTTCATCGTCAAATTCAATGGCATTTTTACTTTATGTTGCGTTTCTTGCTGCGGTTGTCGAAACTGTAGCAAAAGCTATATATTTGCGAGACTAATAATATTATTCGTGGCATCCGCATGGCAGTATAAAACTATTTCCAGCTATCAGGCCGAACTAAAAGTAGCACTTCGATGTCTACATCGACCTGTCTCCGGTAGTTTTCTAAGATTCTTTGGGGCTACTTCTCGTTTAATTAAAGTCTCCGCTTTTCTATTATACTCTCGAAGCGTTTCCCCCGAGCCTTTCGTTGCTCCTTACGCCCCTCTTTGCCCCATCTTCTGCGGATTACACTCGCCAGAGTGGAATGGCATTAAAGCCGCGTCGCGGCGGGTTCCCGCGGGAACTTGAAAGTATGGATTACGCTAGCACGCGTGCGCGCGCATATTTTAATGGGCCGTGCGCGCACTGGGGGTGAAGCAGCATCTGAAAAATGAAGTAGTGGAAGAAGAAATTTAGGGAAGTTAGGGAGACTTGAATCCTACCCACTTGACTCAATTGGAAAGGAAAGCTTCTCAATTTTTAGACATACAAATTTTTGATATTTTTCTTCTAGTCTACTTAAGTAATTCAATAGACCGAAGCATTTACTCCACTGATCTCGAAGAAAAATCGGTTCCTCGTTATGGAAACACTATTTTCCTGTACATTCGAGTATGAATTATAGATCCTGATTTGATATACGCTATGCATGTACTCTCATTCTCACGATGCAGTCTGATCGTTTCTTCCTGCAATCTATTCATCTGGCTACAGAGACCTTGATTGCAAAGATTTATTTCTGTGTATGACGGTATCATCGGCCCTCGTAGAGCATGTAACCACGATTTTCATCTTTCCCCCGCTTCCCTACAATTTCCATCCGTAATCGGATGAATACCTAACGAGCCTATTACCGGCGCGCCGCTCCGTGACCGTAACAAACCCGTCTAATCGAAACGATACGTAGAATCTTACCAACTTTCCCCCCCAGACCTAGAACTCGGAACTTAAAACAGCGCGGGCAAAATCCTGAAACTCTCAATTACTCAAGAATTATTAAAACCAACCTTCTCAAATATTCGCGGCTAAATCGTTTCCTTTTCGCAACGATCGCTTCATCAACTGACCTACATAGAGCACCGATAAATTCCAAACGGCCGTTCCTAAGATCCAAGAAACGCCATCTTACCCAGCCGTTAATCTCAAGATTCCGAAACGATCGATCGTTAGAATGTTCGATTGGCTTTCGGAGTGAACTGCTATTCGCCCAGAGATTTCGCCGCGGCGACCGGCACGCGAGCAAAATCAAAAAGGGGCCAGATCGGTGAATGGATGGACTGTGGAAGTATTTCCTAATGACTGGCGGGGGTTGGGGGCGGCGGTCGGTCTGTCGACTGACGGTGGAAGGGGCCGCAGAAACGACGGTCGATATGCCGACGTACTAATGACCCGTACGGAGTCGGGCCAACAGACTGCTGGCTAGACGCGATGGCACCACTACCAGCGGTTTTCGCTCAATTATAAATTGAATTACTTGCCGGCTCGCTGAAAATGGCCACGGTTATGCGCCATAAAAGGGGAAACCGACTGGGCGAACTGGATGATGGCAAGGGAAAAACGGGACCAGCCTGGAATCAAAAGCACTCTCGTTGACTCTTTCTATTGCCCGTCCTTCTCTATCTTTCAGCGGTTCGCTGAAAGATCGTGACACGCATTGGTTCACGCACTCGCGTATGTATATGTATACCATTTCCGGGACTCTTCAAGGACCCTTGCCCGTGTCGAAACGAGACGCCCGAAGAAAGACGACGAACGGATAGTTAGACGCACGGAGGCTCCGATTAGCCGGCGATAATTAGAGCCACGGTCTGTCCACGCTGTCATTAGAGTAATTGGAGGCCAACCGGGACAGAAATTAACGGCAATAACTGTGCGAGCAGTGCAACGTTTTCGCTGCGATTCCAGCGAAGGGCCGGGTCGCGGACACGTCAACGTTCGTTTAGTCGTGTTTCACGCGACTCTCCAGAGGCTCGAACTTTCCATCGATAAAGGTTATTTTTATCACCGAAACTGTACCACCGAGCAGCGACACGCGACGTTAAATAATAGCAGTTAGCCGGCTAACGCGGTCACGGCGAACAAAGTTGTCACTGGAAACGGTTTCCCACGTCGACGTGCCCGCTTTATTAACTTCGCAAACCTCGTTACTGGGCGACGCTATTAGCGAGACTAATCCACAGGGTGTGATTTATTGACCGGAAGTCTGGCCGTGTCTGCGCACTATCTCTATCCGTTGGACGGCCGTGGTGCGTGCGTAATGAACGATGGACCAACCATCGGTCGTAGACGATAGTCACTTTTACGACTGGCACTTATCAGGCGGCATCGAAGACGCGGTCGATATTCTTCTTGGCTATTTACCAACCACCGTTTCTCGTCCGGGCGATTAGCTCGGGGCGAGCTACGTTCACGTATGTATGCATGCATATACATGTTCACGACTGGCAAAGAAAGCAAGCAAACACGAGGCTTCGTCGTTTCCGGCAGGCTGATGCAGCGGCTGCATCTGCTGACATAACGCGACCGGAAAAGCTGGTCCCTGTCGATTTGCATTCGACCAATCAATCTCTGTACGAAACAACAATGCAGAACGAGCGCGGCGACGCGGCTTCTGTTTACGAGTTCGTTGGACTGACGGGGAAAATATAAACGTCCCTCGAAAAAAAGCGTGTCGGTGATCAGGGATATCAAACAGCAACGATACGAACAGCGGCAACGAGGATCGTTCGTTACGCGTCCATGCAAATAGCCTGGAAATCCGCGACGAGTTATGTACATACATATATACATGCACCCGCTGTCGAAACCCCTGCCGCCATTCCCCGCTTCCCGTTTCGCCCGGCGAATTTTCTTAATTTCCACCGTGAAACATTTCCACGAGATAACGTGGAAGCTGTGCAGAGAGTTTTGGCGGGGGACGAGAAAACCTTGGAAGCGCTCGCGGCGTTTCCGGCGACGTTCGAACGAAATAAAGTATTTTGAGTATGCAGCAGGATGCGAGGAGCAATTTCCCCGGTTTGTCTTCCTCTTCTGCCCCAACCTTCCACTTTGCCGCGGGTCTCGGGGTAGTAATTCCCGGGCGAATCGTGCTCCGATCGGTGCTTTAATTCTGCCAGCGCGAGCTTCGATCCGTTCCAACGACGTATGAAGTGGCATTTGGCTCGGCCGCGCCAAGAGCATCATCATCCCCCTTTTCTCGACCCCGCCGCCCCACCGTCGATACCTACCTACGGCCCCTCGTCTCCTCCTAATCCACGGAAATGGGCACGGTGTCGATAGGATTCGTATTTGCGTTACGCCGACGGAAACGCGGAAAGTAACGCCATTTCGTAATTTCCGGTATAAGCGAGAAAAGCCAGCCAGTCTGCGCGCCGGTATTCGGATACGGCTATGCTTCTTGTGTATATACGGGGTGTCGAAATTCTGGAGATTAAACCTGCGACACCTCTGTACTGCTTCCGTTTCGCGAAATAAGGTGGAACGAGAATTTTACACGTCGGTTAAGCTGACGGGGAATATCTTTTTATCCGTGTTCCGTAAGATTATTGCTCCGAAAACATCAAGAAGAAGTGGTCCGCATGCTTGTTTATTTCTTTCTTCTATACAAGACAGCTACTGCTCAGCTGCCACATCGCTACGGCAGCAGCTGACAACAATCTATTCCCATCTTAATACCAAATATTTATTTCTCGGACAGGAGGCACGTGTTCCTTTCAACCGTGCACTCCACAAATCTTTCAAACCCCAAACAAGCATGCTACCTCAACACCTTCGTATCTCCACCATGTTCGTTCTATCTCGTCCAAACAAGCCTGATATACAACTCTGATAAGGTTACAACCCGCGTACGGGCACGAGCGCAAAATTCTCCGAGCACTCGGTATATGAAAACGTAGGCACGGCTCGATCCATCTGGCTACCTACCAACCTACCGACCTAGCTTCCTCCTCGTAGTCGGTGCTGGATATTCCGGAAATGGCGTCACACTCATTGTAACATCCCGTATAACGTGAGCACGACCGTGCCGAGACGCTCTCTTTCATATCCCACGGAACGGCGTTTGCAATCGCGTGGATAGAGACAGAGACAGAGAGGGAACTTACGGTTGCGTGGGTGTGCGAACGTCGCGTCGCGTCGGTGCGCGTCAAGTCTCTACGCAACGTTGCGTGTAAATACCTAACTGGCAGTGGCTGCACGCGTCCATTGCGTGTACGGATACCACAAAGAAAAGTGGATGCACCGAGCGTGCATCGCCGGGCATGCTCGAGACGAATTCCTTCGCGCCGCCTGCGCTTCCTGTGCCCTTTCGCGCGCGTACGTGTGACCCTTTGTTTCTGAATGGTAATGGGAAGTACATCTGATCGTTCAATAAATAATGGAAATATCTATCCTAAGGAAGCGACGACGAAGTGGAAATATTTTTGGGCAGGGAGAATAATCATTTTGGATAAGTCTCTGTACGCTAATATATTCTTTCAAGAGCCTGATTGTGCTACTTCTGTTGTTAACGTTGTCGTAGGTTGCGGAAACTGCTATTTTGCCCGTGAAGCATGCATACACGTATGTACTATTGCAAAGTAGAGAAGCTTTACATACTTCAACTGTGCCCGTAACTTCGTTTCCCAGTAGCGGGAACACATGTGCCCTTTTACACCGCGCCGATCAATGTATTATCGCGTATCAAATATGCAGACTGTATCGACTATCCCACGGTACAGCGATGGCTTTTCATTAAGCCCACTCGTATTTCCGTCGATTCGTCGACTCGATGAAACCCCCGTTAAACTCAAACAACACTAAACGCTCGTCGATTTCTCTCTCGTCTCGTAAAGCCAGCGTGCGACTCGACAAAGTAATAAACGACGCCGAAAAGCCGCGCGACGAAACGTCGAACACGTTGAATCGTTGGCACTTTAAATGCTCCACACAGAGACACACAAAAAAAGGGCAAAGACAAAGAGAGTAATTTTAGCCGGGGAAAGTGGCGTCGCGTCTCGACCTCCGCGCAATTAGAGATACGTGGGCGGGCGGAAGCAAGCTGCAAAGAGGTTGCACGCACGTTGCACGGGGATTGCGTAAACGATTGTAAGAGCAGTCGACGACGATCGTTTTCTGCGTCCTGTGCGTGCAAACCTGACGTCGGTCAGATGTCCCCGATTTTTGAATGCCGAGGGGAACGGGGCGGAAAGGGGCGAAATGTTTGCCCGATTGTTATACACACGGCGTAATACGTTTCCTCGATCGGTAGGCTAATTAATTATAGGCAGCGAAGGCTCGCGAATAATCGTGACTCCATCTGAATGACTCAGGCACGAGCCGTCTGCTGATAATTCGACTTTGTATACACACACTGCCCTTTCCGCTCTCCATTCGCGGCTAAGTTTATTCCCAAGCGTTTATTAATAAGCATTTCGATAAGCGTAATGCGTGGGTACGTTGTTGTTTTGAAAGACATAGTGCTGTCTGTAGTACGAAGGAACGGGTGGAGTGATGTTCGTGATTCTAATCTTAGGGTGTCGTGGATAATTCTGTCCGTCAGATTTAATAAGACATTGGCGATATAACATTGCTGGACTAAAATAATAATAATAGTAACGCGTGAATTTCATTCCGAGTATACCATTAAATGATTTATCCTTCGTAAATCAAGGGCTTACGAAAAAAAGCCAGTTCACTCGCGGAGGCGGCAATTTAACCTTCACTCCGAAACTTTAGCTTCCAAACGATAATCTCTTGATTTAACATCGACAGCAAGATTCCATTGCTGGTGCATCGGCGTTGCGCCGCACGAAGGCCCATAGAAATACCTATACGAGACTTCCTTCGACGCGGATGATTCATCGCGCAAGCACGCGTCGGCATTAACATTCATCATGGTCAGAAACAAAAATATAGATTATTGGTTATCGGTGGCTCGCGAGGACTTTGTAACCATGGTCATAAACATTTCCCGCTGGCCACGCCATTGATTGGAGACGCGAGCGCGCATCCGTTGACCGATAACTCGCATTATGTCATGTCACAGCCAGTAATCAACGAACAAACAGCGATCGTTACCTTTCGACGGTGTCGCGGATGTTATGAATGACCAGTTGGTCGAAAGAGACCACTAATCTTCACGATCATGGACGCGAGAAAATGTGTTTGGTTGAGAAGCGTGAAGACACGAACGATTAGACGTTTCAACGATACGGGTCCATCTTAAGATAAAGCTTGTCGGAATGTATGAGTGGAGTATTGTATTTTTTGGAATTGGAATTCTAACGCTGGAATTACGTAATTGAATTGATTAAAGATCCACGTTGATACGAAATCAGAATTTCTCATCGCTATCTGTTTTATTATTAGATATAGGTATAACGTCGTTGATCACGTACTGGTGGTGTGTATCTTGTACCTTTAAAAAAAATTTACTTTTATCTCCAGCCAGATCTTACGTAATTCGAAGGTCCAAAGAACATTTTAAGTTTCGCACGCAACATTAGATTTACTCGCAGTGGTAGTCGTGTAATAAAACTTAATAGGTAGTTGGCAAACACGTTGAGAGGATGTTACGGAACCTTATGGTTTGTTAGTATATTAGGAACAACCTGTAGACTCGATAGTCTACTGACCGTAGCCACTGCTGTCTCCGCGTTGAGATATTCCGCTGACGTGCCGGTGATTGATTAATAAATATTAAACGGTAGTATTGAGGTTGGCTCATATTCCAGCTCGTCCATCAGTCGATTTATGGCTGAGAAGCCGTTAGAACGATGATCAAGTTCCCAGTCGTAAAAGTCACTGACGTGATGTTTAAAGCTTTCCTAATGGAGGGACAGATTTTCACCTACTTCAACTTTAGCCAATTTAGTCACGCCGATTTAATAGTCTTAATGGGCTGACGTCGATTCTAGTTTCAGTAAACCTTGCGAAGCAACCAATATGTATATAGCGTTTCTAAATCGAAAAACACGAGTACCATTCCCGCTCTATACATATGTACATCGCTCCAATTTCCAAATTTATATATGAACACGGTGAATAAGGTTTTGTCCGACCCAAAAGTTCAGTTCGATCAAACAAAAATTGAACGGGCGGAAAATGTCGTGTCTAATAATGAAGTAATACAATTCCCTTACTCGAACACGAAGCAGTGTCACCTGTGAGGCAAGAGTACACGATTTGGCCATTTACAGGTATATCGAACCGCAACAACACCAACCTCCTCCACCTAGGCAGCAGACGGATTTCCAAGCGAGCGTCGCGAGTACTCGACACTCCTCTCCTCGAGGAAAAGTCGAAAGAACGCGTATCGATTTCGTTGCGGTGAGCAACGGCTGCGTAAGTGCATACGTGTGCACGCGACCGAGCGTACACTCGCGAGTACACGGAGCGTGTACATGGTAAACCACGCGGAGGTCGGCGCAGCTACTTAGGTGCACGCGAGAGTCGGCTTCGGCCGGATTAAGATCGTGAAGTGTTGGAAAGAAAACGGGCAGAGAAACCACGGCGCAGGAACTGGGTTACGGAATATACGAGGCGCCAGGAATCGAGCGGAAAAAAACACGTGATTCGTTCTGGAACCTGCCAATTCCGTACAGTAATTGGAACTCTTTTTTTGCTCGGTTTTTCGAGAAGATGTCCTTCGATGCGAGCGTGAGGTTGGAATCCGATCGATGCTCGCGATTTCATAGTGAGCCGCTTTTTAGTAACGCCGGTGGTATTTCCGTGCTCGAATAGAAATTCGAAGAATTTGGAATACTTGGATCATTTCATTCCAAAAATGGCACGATTTTTCCTGCCAGCTCCGGACGTATCGACAGCCAGTGGACGCTATTCCTGTGGGTTTAATTCTGTTCGCAATGAAAACGAGATAGAGATGATTGAATTTCGAATAATAGGTTAAAATATTATGGCTCGGGGTCGCTTTCGAACGCAATCGGGTCGCATGATCGATGGAGACACGCGAAAGTGCAGAACGTCACATTGCACGAGGCACCCACAGTCCTGAGCACGAACCCCTGCTGTTCTTTCCCTCTTTCTGTGTAATTTCCTCGGGTCATTGGTATTCTTGGACGACCCTTAGCCGGACGGTGCAAGCGATCGTTGTGCCACCCTTGTTCCAGGAACGAGACGAGGGTAAGAAACGATGGGGGTTGACGAAAAAAATTCTTCGTGCCACGTTTCGACTTCTTTCCCCACGTCCCATTTACGTCATCCTCTCTTTAAGGGTAGTATTAAACTGAGCTTCCGAACGAGTTCAGATAGTGCATGTAAGGAATATGAATGTAGGGTAAAGTCTACCACTGATATAACCGGAGAAGAGACTAAAAAGGGTGGATGACAAAATAACGACCGCGTTAAAACAGTTTCGGGATCGAATTTCCTCATTCTACGCAAAAATTGGATCGAAGATGTGCAAGCTCGATTAAAAGATAACAGACTCGATCGCGATTTCGCCTTTGGCAGTATACTGAGCCCGGTGTTTTCCTGACCACGCGTTGCCCACGCACGCAGATTCCGTTTGCGAGCGCACGCTGAATGCGTCGATATAAATAACACGGCGTGCTTTTACGAGGCGAGTAAATCACTTTGTAGGCCAATTATAGGATTAATATTTATAGCGTCGACGCAACCGGCCCGTCATTGGCCGGAGGGACGCGTAACCGATGAAAAAACAACGTGTATCGTATATGCGGTGGACGTTCTTAAGACTGGTGTCATCCTCACTCATAATCGGCGACAGAGAATTCTTTCATGAACCCCTCGCCGTTTGAATTGGTTAGCGAATTTTTCATTTTCTCCGTGAATCAATACGAAGCATAGAGACATGCATAAGTATATTCAAAGTAAAATCAACTATCTCAAACGATTATTGCCTCTTCTGTGTACAAGATAGTGACTTCGTCGCACACAAGAGTCGCGTTTCAGTAGAATTACCATCGTAATCAAGGTGAACGGCAAAAGCCCGGTTCCATCAACAAGGTTTTCGCTCCTTCATCTGGGATCAAACGGTCCCCTGCCTCGCGACGTCTCGCAATATGAAACACGGCAAATATAAGTATACATATATCATACACCCCTGTGTGTATATATATACGTGTCTGTATGTGTGCGTTACATCTGGCCTCTAAATAAATTCCATCGTTGAAAGCGTTTAATGAAGCCCGGGGCCGGTAATAAAACAGAGACCCCGGCGAAAGACGAAGCACAGAAGAAAAAGGGCTTTGTGACGTCGCGAATCCTATTATTCCGCTGGACTTTTCCCAGAAATTACGACCCGCCTTCGACCCTTCTTTTTTCCCCGCGCGATGGAACGCGCTGCAGCACGTCGATTCACTCGAAGAGCCGTGCGCCTTTCACTGACCTACACGAAAGAGCCTGTACGGCCAACGCGTTCCCAGAGACGACGTCTGCGTTCCTTGCGTAATCGGTTAAATCGTTAGGACGCCAACTAATTGGAGCGACAGACTGGAAGTCGACACGAGAGCACCCTCTGCCCGCCAGTGTCGTGGAATTTGACACGTTTCTTGGCTTTGTGAAGGAATATCTGGTGAAGGACAGAATGGCGGATCAGTCATCGATTGAGGGTATCAATTTGGGATGACTTTGATGCTGAGTGAAAATTGAAAGTACCATTAGGTATTCGACGTGCGTCGTCTTAAAGGAGACTAGGCGAAGAATTTGTTTACGTCGAGAATGTTTTTTTGTTTTATCAGTTGCCCGGTAATCGGCATGACTGCTTACGATTTTCCTTTCTTCCGCGTTCACGTTGTTGATCGTGACGTTTCGACACAACCCGAATAACGAGCCTTTACAAAACCTGCAGGAAGTTCATTAAATCGCTTATATGATTCTTCGATATCCACTTGCCTGTTCGGTTGTTCGTTCTATATATGTTTAACGGAAACGACTGTTTTTCTCTCCGTCGAGTTATCGACGTAATGCATTATGCGTCACCGCGAAAGAATGGCCGAGCGTGCAAAACACGGAAAGATTCGTCCACATGTATCGCATACGTAACATAGTTCGGAGCAATAAACGCGTCGTTAAATGGAACTCGTGGATACGGCTTTGTTGCTTAACGTAACAATGCTACAATATTAAAATGAAGTTGACGCGAGCGTTCGACAGATCGTAAATTCGTCATCGTTAAATGAAAAAGAAAACATTGATGACACATGTCAAGTAACGAAGATAAAAATCAAGTCCTACCATCCAGTGCGATTTCGTTTCAGTAGAATCGACGCTGAATTATTACAAGATTACAATTATATTATTTATGTTTTCCTAATGCAACTTTTGTCTTCCTTCTGTTTCAGGTAAGAGCGCAATCTTTACCGTTAATACAAGCAACAGAAATCAGCGCGAGAGCCGCTTCACAGGTAGCTCCTCAAACTGCAGCAGCTTCCCAGGTAGGCAAGGCGAATTTCCCCTGTGCAATTTTGCATCCGCACAGCTGCAAGTGAAGTCTTAAATCAATTGCTGGCCAGCCTCGCAGGACGAGGCAAGGGTCGGGATGGGCTTGCAGCGGGTGGAAAATGGGCAAAGGGTGGGGTTAGTGTAAGGTTGCAGCAAACTCCATAATTAGTTAGGAACCCGAAGCCGGCGAAGCTCTCGGATTTAATATCTTAACGCCCTCCTTAACGCGGCATGAAATTTCGCTATTGGCAAGGCATGCCAGCTAGGCTCGAGTTCTCCGCGCAAACTTCCTCCCTCCTCTACGCATCCAACCCCCCACACCCTCTGGCCCATCTGTTTTCGCCCCGTGTCTCCATCTTATTCGCGTTCATTACGCGCTGCGGCGAACGGTTTTCGATTTCGACGCCGAAACCAAAGGTGAATTAAGAGGGATGGCAAATGAAGACGAAGTTTCTTGCTTTCCGCCAGACTGTGCGCGGGCTACGCGTTTGAGGATCGCTTTTCGTTGGGACGACGAATGGAGAGAATGATTAGTAGCGTGAGGGTAAATGGAGATGAGGAGTAGGTATTGTCGCCGAAGGGGGGGACAGACTCGAAGAAAGTTTCTGCTCGGAAATCGTCGCGTCGTATGGTTGCTATCATTCGGTGAAACGCAAATACAGGAATGACGGGACGCTTCCCTGCGAGTAACGTTCCTGAGTAGAAACGTCGACCGGGTAAATCGGGAACTCGATTTTGAAGCGCGAACTTTTGTTAGAACTCAATGAGAATATTCGGTGAAATGGGTCCGGAATTCTCGAGCGAAGTTACGAGCAATTGGACTAATTATTAATATATAAATGTTTGTCTGCTTTGAGGCTTGACCTTAAGCTTTTATGGATTAGTAAAATCTGTTGCCGCGCTGCTAATTAATATCCAGCTTCGGTCATAGACGCCTCGAAACACAATCCCGCCCTGTATTATTTTACACTAAACTGCAACTAGAAACACGTTCAACCCCATTGGTCATAGAAATGGTATTAAAAAGAGGGTTGCACGTGCCGCCCGGTCGAGGCCGATTCCGCGATCGTAATTATAAACGCGGAGCATTGTTTACCGGGCGCAATTGCTGCGGTGGCTAAAACACTTGACCGTACAATGCAACCGACCACGTGCTGATAAAACGTTCACCGGTTCAGCGCCGACGGTTCTACGGTTATCTGCTCGCGGCAAAACGCCCTCGCGCATGCTTTATACTCTTGTCCCCTATTATCGCCGCTACCGATTGAATATTATAATCGTATCGGGCCGGTTGAGCCTCCGGCGCGTTTATAATACATAGTATCTTCTCTAACGGCGATATGGTCGGCGTGATGGTCGTGGTAGATTTGCAATTCGGTTATTAGCGTGCAGACGGCTGGGCGCGTAAAATAAACCGGGCTGGAATAGTTTAATCTGCGTGCACGCTCCTCCGGAAGGTTGAATGCCATCGATCGATACCTTTGCTGTTTGTAAAATTGTCGTCCCATCGAATATCATCGTGCTTTCAGCGGGCGACTATACATACACGTACGTGGATTGTACGGTAACGTCGTGCAATATCTCTGAAAGAAAATTTGTTTCATATTAAATTGTACGAGAGATAATCGTCCCAGGTGGTTGAGAGAGGCGATTGAAGGTGCTGGAGGGATGGTGAAGTCCTGACGTAATAACAGGGATGAGACATTTTTATATTTTTATGAAATAGAGAATCAACTAGAAAACCATTTTCAACCCCCAATAATTAATAAGGAAAATGGTAGAATGCAAAGATAGCAATCGAGTCTGCGAATGAGATTTATTTAGGTAGCCCTGTTTATTGTTTCGCTGGAAGCCGGCCATCTCTAAAAATAGTCCGGAAGAGATCCTTCGTGGGATAAGGCCGCAAAACCAAACATTTTTCTCGGGGGCTAGGGCACGTCAAGTAGATGAAACATCTGCAAAAGCATATGGCAGCCACGTTGTCGGTGACTCGTAGATAGGAGATCAAGAGAAAGAAAAACCCTCGTGGCAGATGGCACGTGCTCGGCTACGATATCTTATTTTTCCACGCGATTCCGAATCTTCTCTAAATTGCTGGAACCGAGCAGGCTGTCCTTTTATCTATTGTCTACTCCTATATTCCTGGTCACAGGATGCTGACGGCATCGATAGATTTTTATCGGGCAATATTTAATTTCACGGCTGCTATTTTCATTCCGGCTCCCCTATTTTAGAAGCACATTCTCCATTAAATTCAAAACCATCGTCGAACATATTTATATGATGCCGCAACAAGCCGTCAGTTGGTCTCTTAATCCCCAAACGTCGGTATCCAGGGTCGATATTGCACGGAATTACTTGATCGACGGCATAGATCGGCGAAATTTTTCAATTACCGGCCCTTTTAATTGGCACGACAAGAATTCGATCCCAACCGAGTGGCTACACGAGAACTGGCGTACTAGCTCCGATAGCGTGCATCGAATATCACGAAATTTTTTAAGAAAAAAATTCTTCCACACACGCGTATTTTATGTTATGTGTACGATCAATGAATCGATTACTCGCCTGCAGTTCCACGCAACGATGTGCAGTCAAGATGAGTAACATTATCATCCGTGTAAAAAGATAAAACAAAGCATCTCCACATTTTCTTCACTGGTCAAATATTTTCGACGAACGTAAAACTATCTTCGAGCACGTTCTGCGTATAGAATACATCAATTTAAAATTGTTGCCTCCAATAGCATCGTTCGCCGGCATGCTCTTTAAAAAGAGGCCTAACCCGCGTCACGAGCAATGGAACTCGATCAACGATCCTTGGATCGCGAACAGCCGCTGTTCCCATCGCGATTGATGCTCAGATGGTGTTCGTGGTCTGCCGGGAGTTGTATTTATAGGATTTAATCGATGACACGGTTATCCAGCGGCATCGGCGCGTGACCCGCATATTCCTCTTGCAATCCGATTCGATGTTAGAATGTTTGCCACTTGCCACGGATGACGTGCATCACAGTCGTCATCCTCGATTACAAAGATAGCCGTCTGGCGTAGGGGTGGCGTCGAGGTGGAGGTGAAGCGAAGAGGCGCTCATTGATTAACTCACGAATGGAGGACTCTATTTTCGCGACCAGTTCCACCGCAAGCAGCAATTACATAAACAATCGGTTGTGAAAGACCGTCGGGGAAAGTAGACCGATCTGCCCCGGGGTGACAGAAACACCAGCCCCCGGACACTCGTGCGAATTTAAAGGCGACAGCTGCGAAGGCGAGGCTTATTTTGAATCGCTGCTAGCAACTCGTCGAGCTCGTAAAAATAAAATCGTGAACGGGGACGTTTCTTATAAAAATATTGAGGAATTAAGGGTAACAAGCGTTGGGCGAGTTGTCGTATTGACGGTGCTGAAAATTTGAAATTTTCTTCGAGGCATCGTGTCGCCTAGTACATACTCCTAGATGCTTTGCAATGAATACAGACGATTTCTCAGGCCACGCGAAAATAACGAGCACGGAAAGTCATTCATCCACCATCCTCGCTATTATTACCGTCGTTATCATGATAACGAACGAAACAGCCTCCTTATCGTCCCGTGTGTTTTAATTATCATAAATCTAGGTACGCTCTTCGTAGTCGCAAGTGCCGCTACAACTAACACGTACACGTGTCTCGTTGGTCAGACTGGTGCTCGCTTACTATTCTACGCTCCACGATAAACACCTTAATCAACGTTAACACCTACAAAGCGTCGCATTCTATGCCACCCGTTCCTCGAGCTTCGCAGAGGAAAAATGCTGTTCTCCTCAGATACGGTGCACAAAATAGTCCGAGGATCAACCCTTGTTAATATTCAAATTACCCGTGTCTGTTTAATAGCGCATCTACAAACTCTAAATTAAAACCTTTAACTAATCAAAGCACTGACATAATCTGTCATTAAATATTGCCCAGTCCATCAGTAGGTATCTGCAGAAACAGGCTTCACATTTACAGCGTATGGTCTGTTTATTGCGCTAAACAGTGGCATCAACCTTGGTTCAATTATGATGCAACATCAGCTTGTCTGATCTCGCGTAAACTGTCAGCAACATCTTTCACAAGCTTCTTGCTACGTGCAACACGAACTGGAGTCTTCATGCGAGATCAACGTATCCTAAGCAGCTCGATTTATCCGCGGCGCTATTGCCACGGCGATATTACCCAATGACGAGGACAAGGCAGCCGAGGTATCGTTCCCTATCGATTTTCCGTCCGGCGTCGTTCGGCTCGACGTCCTCCTCCGCGTAATCGTATATAACGCTCACAACGCGGATGAAACGGGAAAGTAAAGTGGTAGGTGAAACGGGTAAACGACGGAGACAGCTGACTGCTTGAGGAGAATCGAGTGGCGGAAGTTGCGATCTCGAAACGTTTAGAGGCGTTTCACCCCTTTGAAAGCTCTGCATGCGACGTAACATGTTCCGTGGATTATCGTAAAGGAAAAATGTGAAGCAAAGTGTCTTTTGTTGTAAATCCTTCGTTCGAAGGTTGCCATTTGAAGACGAAAGGATTCCTATGACGTCCTCGGCGATAAAGATTAATAATGCGGACTATTTGGGTTCCAGAGAAAAAAGGGTTCGAACCTTGATCTTTCGTTTGCGGCGTGCGGCTTCGTTCAATTGACCTTTTCGCGACGGATGTCCGAGTTTAGCGGCGAAATGTGCTTGTAACGTTCGAATTGGTCAGTATCCGTGTGCAGAATTTGTGTCACGGACCTCTGGATGAATTCTTCATCGTATACAGTGCACTGTTCTCCGTGTTCTCCAGGGAAAATATTTGTCGACGAGTTAAACGTCGTTAACGGTCGAGCGGGTAACGTAAAAGGCAAGTTGTTCATTTTTCGCGGACAAAAATCTAGACGCCTCGAACTTTTCAAAACTGCGGACTAAAAAGATCTCAAAGGTTTGTTCCGGCCACGGTTCCGATACGAAAGTTGCGGGGGTGCCCTTGGCGAGTACGTGACCGTGCGTTTCCTTGAAAATTTTTGCACGCTGAAAGCATGAAAACTTCGGCAAGTATTCCGCCTACAACATGGCCAGACGCTCGAGAGAGGGATGCGTGCACCCTGCTACGTGCTTCTTGGGTCGAGAATTTTCGGTGCTGCATGCGAAATCGAGCACGGCTTGAAGTAGCTTAATAATAAACTCGAATCGTCTCTGAGGCTTCATCTGGGCTGCACAGGTTCATGTTATCAATATCTACTAAACTTTATAGTTCGTAATTAATTGATGCATATATAGTAACACCGCCAAGCTATCCATTTTACGCATATTAAACTTTTACAATTCACTACCAGTTCCATTCATCTTGGCCAGTGCAATCTATAATCTTTCCCTCGAAACAATTAACCAACGAACCCACCCCAGTAACGCGACACGTTACTCCGAGTCTCGATATCGCCAAAACTTCCAACCAAACAATTTTGCCTAACAGCGACGGCCGACGAATATTTCCCACCGACCCAGCACGCACACATTCGTCCTTCCACACCGTTCTTCCAACCCTTTCTCCCCCAGCGTTACACTCCCATCCAGCTGACCCTCGCTCTTCCACTTCCGTCAAAGTCAGCGAAGCGCATTGAACTCCAACAATGTGGCTATCGCGCGAGCGTTTGTTGACGTCCGCGTCGGCGGTTCTCTGGTGCAGCAGCGGCCTTTACGAATGCAACAGCGCGCACGCCGGCGTAGCTGCACGCTGCGTATGCTTTTCGCATGAGAACGCAATCGGCTCGCTTATATTTGTCGACGCGCGCGCTCCCCAGCTCGCGATCGAACCGATCGATCGTTTGATCGGCGCAAACACTACCGGCGATGGCTTTGCCAGCGAGTTCACGCTCCTTTGTCGCGTTTACACGCGAAATCTGGCCGGGTCGCAGCGAGGCGATGCTTCTCTCCGTTTCGAGTGGACGCTTTTTGGATCGGCGCGAGCCACCGTGTAACAGGATCCTTCTTTTTCGCGGAAAAGTGGATTTGAAGAATTTAAGAGGAATTTGTTGCCCCGTGTCGGAAAAAGTAGGCTCGGTTCTGCTCCGATTGATGGTCGATTTCGATAGAAGGCTCTCGTTTTCGGCGGAACGTACATAACAGCGATCACGGATCTGTCCGTCGGGTAGCGTCAACGCGGTTCCATTATTTCGAACGCGTCGAACATCGATACATTCGATGCACCAGTCCAGCACCGTCGCGTTTAATACGACACTGGCAGTGTAATGGCAACAGGTACGGAATTTTTAAATCGTATTTCCCAGGCCGGATGATTTTCGACGGCGCCACGCTCCCTCTCAATTTTCCCCGTGAAAACACCGATTTTCATTTCCTCTCCCGGAGCATACGTTTCATTTCGGTTATTTACATTCACGGTAACGCTTTATCGGCCTGTCGCTGTATCATTTCCCTTCGCAGCGGTGCACCGGAATTGTTCAAACGTTTTCGCTGCCGCTTCATTCGCCCCGTAACTAAGCCCACTTTCGAGTCTTCTGCAAAAGCAAGCTCAAAGGATTTCCAAAAGCGTGCAATTGTTTGCTGTAAAATATGGCGTCAGCGCCATGTCACGTCGGCTGCGTCGATCAAAAAGATTCGGACGACAAACTTACCACCCCGAAATTCAAGCGTCTGGTCAACACGGGGAGCAAAGTTGTCACAGCCTTGAGAAAACTTGCAACGGTCCACCCTCTCGCTCGCTAAAACGAAAACGAAGCGTGTGGACAGCTGTCCCGGAAGGCGAGGACTCCGGCCGACTTTCCAGGTATCCACTGTCAGCTGTAACGAGCTCCAAAGGAAACTCGATAGCCACCACCGATCTCTCGCGAAGTCGTGCTAAAGTGTGTACGAGCTGACAGAAAGATGCGTAGCGCGTGCAAGCAGCCACGATCTCTCCTACCCGCTAACCGGTCGATTACCTTGATAAATTTCATGAATGGGCCCGCGGCAGTCATTGACTCCACTTGTGTTGTCGGCATGAAAGAAGCAAAAAAAAGAGAGCCTCTATTGAAGCGGCTCCCTTGGTTGCACCCCTTTAAGCCTTGTAGTTACCGTGTCTCCCTCGACACCGCCACTGGCTGGTTCTTCGGCTGATGTAGTATACGTACTGCTTCACCGTCTCTTAAACTCTTCGTGGTTGATTCATGCAGTGCATTATTGCTAAGAAAGGAGACCTGTGGATTGTGGAGGTTCTAGTGTCGATGTGTATCGAGCAAAAGATTTCAATTCAAGGTTCAATGCAGAATTCCTAATAATTGGTCTATATTTTTTAGAATTGTTGGACGCCTACTCTGTTTATCTTAAATGTTTTTTAAATAATACTTTCCACTTTGAATATCGATACAGTACTGACACCATCCTCGTCCGCACTTGTTATACCCGTCAACGCCCTAATCGTAAATGAAAATGGAAGAAATTGAAAAGGTGACTCTGAGAAACTACACGGTGCACGCTCGTCAAAGCGCGGTGCACTTAGCTGCCGGGCAATAACGTTTCGCGTTACGCCATTGTGAGTAACCCCTGTCTCGCGGCACACTTGCTATTGTCACGATGGAAAGTTAGCCCAGTTGACTTATATGCCTGCGATAAGTGGTGTTCTACGTGAATTTTCGCAACATCTAATACCCTGCCTGCTTACGGAGGACAATGCGTGCCAGACCTCAGACAATCTATGAAGCGAACAGAGTTTCCACACCGTTTCTGATCCCCTCGAAGAAGCCGTAACCAGCGAGCTCTCGAATCGACGTAGAAACGCGGCCGCGTTCTAGGTTTACGGAAGACCGGTTTCTCTGGTGCGCGGACGTAATCGAGCCGCTCGTCTCGCTTTGCTCACCTTTTATTGCGTCGCACGGTGCGCCGTCGCCGTGACGCAGAATTCTAATTCCGGGCAGCGTTTGTTGCCCAGCAAGAATGTTCACGTGCTGAAATAGAGTTCACGGGGGACGCGTTCGAGGTACGGGAATTTAATATTCCTTCGTGGACATCGACTGTAATTGGGTATTCCAATTAGAGGCGCGTCACGGTGAAACCCGCTTTTTTTTCTCCCATTCCCTGTCCGGCTTGTCGCGTTTCCTTCCAGACGTTGGACGTGTGACGCCGTTGGACTGCGTGTCTCGAATTCCTCGCCTCGCCAAGAACGGTTCTTGTTATTAAATTTCTCGTACTTCTTTTCTTACGGGAATTAGAGGCGTACTGCCGCGGGACTAGCTTTGGCAGACACGTTTCCCGGGTGCTCGATGGAGTAACCGAAACTGTTACACCGTGTGAAGATGATGCTTTGGGGCAAAGCCACCCGCAGCTTCGTTTCCCCTTCCGTTCTCTCCGCGTGCAGGCGCTTCCTTTCGTCCTCCATTCTTTCTGTAATGAATATTTTTTGGCCACGATTCGGCCGTACCACGCTTCGCCTGGATTTTAAGTCGCGCCGCTGGCTTCGAGCGCGCAAAGCGTGCCAAGCAGCCACTCGGTTGAATTTTTAATAAATGTCATATTCACGTGTTTTTCTTTCGGATACGACGGAACTAGGTCAGTCGCTGTTCGCGTCGCTTGAAAGTAAATTTGGTGAAATAATAGTTGAAAAACGCGGGCGTGTTCCTGTTACTTTGTTTATCTACGACTCACGGGCTACATACTTTTGTCCGCAACAACAATCGGGGATGGATTGTTGATTCGTGTGTAAATTGAACGATCAAGTTGAATCGGAGAATTGTGCTATTTAAAAACGTTCCCGGGATAAATTTGTTCGCGGGTCTTTGTCACTGGTTTCCTAAATGCCGTTATTGTTCTGCAATAAGGGTGTCCCTGGAATTCTTTTCAGAATCTTGCCGGGACCTTTTTTCTCTGCTTTTGTACGGATGGTCAAGGCTATCTGTATTGTTACGGAATGTTAGATTTCGGTGACTGTGAAAAGATGAAAGAACAGGGGAAAGAAGGTCGAGAAGGTAATGAGATTGACCCTCAACCTACTAACGGACTTATCGCGTAGGCATTAGTGAAAAAGAAAACTGGCAAACGCCGAGATTAATGGATTGCTCGTAATAAACAATGAGCTTTGAAGGACGAGACGGAACAGCTTTCGCCGGGAACGTAAATCAGTAATGAAAAGAAATTACGTGAATATTTATCACGGTATCCACCAACTTAAACATAAATTAACTCGACTCTCACGATTCTCACTGACACAAAACTCAATTGACGTACCACGCTCAACCTACACCGCAATAACGTTTCATAAGTTCCACTCGTACCTACGTGGGATGGTTTTTCAACGCTCGCTGGAATCCACCAGCGGTTAATTGAAACCTTTCGACGGTGAATCGCGCGATGTTTCACGCAGCTCTGCGACGGCGAGATAAGCGGACCCGGGCATCGGTAATTTCTGCAGCCAGAAGTTGCGTTATAAGATTAATGAACAAATGGCTCTCCCCGTGGTGAGAGGCTTGGATGAGACGCGGCCAAATATGGCGCCCTCGCCCTTCGCTCGCATGAATGATGCAACGCGCACGCCTGACGATTTACAATCGAGTCATTATGCATCGTGCGCAACGGGACATCGGTCTGTTCAATGTCTTCTTCTTCCTCCTTTTTGTTTTCTGCATTCTGACGATGAATATTCTGTATGTTCTCTGCCAAGACCCTTGGCAGAGAGATTTGGAGCACTGGATAATTGAAAACGTGATTAATATTAGATTTCACTGTGATTTAAAGTCGCACCCAGGTGCTCACGAATATATTTGTTATTCGTGCCTATGCTTTATTAATTTTTCTTTCTTTTTCGTTCGCCGGTACCCGCGGTGTACCAATTGTTCCTTGCTGCAGATTATAGAGCATCGCGAAAGTGTCACTCGCTCGCACTCGTTTAGCATCGAACGGAAGTGCAAGAACGTTCCCCGTCGCATACGACCACCGGCAAGCATAACAGCTTTGAAAGCGCGTCGGTAATGCGACACTAATAACACTTGTTTGCGACAAATTGCTCGACCGTACACACCCGATAGTGTCATTCCTTGGCAGATAAGTTTTATCAGGCATTACATTACAACCGATACCCGCGCTTATTCCACCGTGCACACAAACACCAGCGATATTTTTAACGCGCTTATCGTAACGCATACGCGCGTCGAGTGAAGTCATTAACTGAAGAATTCGAAAAGACTAATTCGCTTTGCATTCTTCTTACTTGTCACTGCTGCTCTTCCTCGACTGTTCGATCATTCTTGCCCGCTCATGGCTCTGCCGTTATCGTACTCGTTATTCAACGCCTTGAACCTGCTCCGCCGTCAGCCATACGAAAGCTCCATTTCGTCGATGATTCACGCATCGATCCGTGGTTTATTATTCTTTCGCCACGCGGACAATACATTGTACAATATTACTGACTCAGAAATATGTTCCGTAGTAAAAATGTCTTCCTCGACGTGAAGTAATTGTTCGAAGAATGTATGTACATATTATATGTTGAATACTTTACACGACAATCCAAATGAATCGACACCGCGAATTAAAGTCTGCAAATATCAAAGGGTCCTGAGTCGAATTTATTTCGGGTGGCATAAATAGTTACCACGTTACTCTTTGATCCTCTGAAACGGGAGGTCGAAGCAGCAACGTTTGTAAATTTTGTTCACGGTCGGGGCTGTCGAGTTCCGGGGATTTGCTCGTCCACCGCAGCGTTACAATGAATTCGGGTAATTTGCCGTGTTAGAAATTTCCCCGCGAACCGAGTAACACGCATACAGGTGCATACGGGAGACGAGTGGCACCGGTCCAATTTTCATTGATATTTTCATACGCCGGGGATTACGCGTCATAAATAATCTGCCGCTTTCTCGCGAAACGCCACTGGGTTACAACGTGATAACCAGTCCTATCGTACATGTGCAATGTTATTTTTAACACGAACGAGTAAGCGCCGGCCAATCTATTTAAATTGCCCGCAATTTCCGTTCTTTTACCGTGAATTATGTTACGAAATTGCCGGCATTGTTTCGCGGAGCTTTTTATTCTCGTGGTAAAAACTCCGACGTCGTCGCGTCGCACTTGAAATTTTATACTTTTGGGGCATGGGAGCCGTCTTCGCAATAGATTTGGATAATTCTCGTTACAGGCGAAAAGAGTTGTCGAAGCTTTTCTCTCGCCCGTCTTTCGCCTCCATGCGAGAATGACTTCATTCATTTCCCATACAGACGCATGCATTCATTACACGACCGTCCGACTCGCATGCGTTTACCATACAAATAACGTTAGTTCCAGGAGTTTCTGGTCTTCGTTAACGGAGCCGCTTGAGTGAAAGGGGTTTCAGTTGAAGGGTCGAACAGGGCGGGAGAAGTGGGATCGTGAAACTTTCGCATTGAACACTACCGGTATTGTTTGCCCCGTGCACTCAAGAACCAAGAACAAGGCGACGTTGTAGGCTTTTACTCCCCGAATCTTTTCTTCGGCGCGATAACCCGTGCGCCAGATTTCTAAAAAAATACCAAGACGACTGCCTGGGCTTCCCCTTTGTGGCGTAACGTTTCTGGAAAATTGATTGTATCGGTCTGCCTCTTTCCTTGTTCGTTTATTTATCGTTTATTTATCGTTCATATTTCAGCGACTCGTAGATTACGCGCAAGGGGTAATGTTTTTATGAGGATCTAGGTTTAAAAAAAAGTTATTTATTGTTCAGCTGTATATTGTTTTTTCTCAAGCGTGGGTACATAGTCTGTATTGCACTTGTTTTTCTTGCATCGTTTTTTTTGCACTTTTGGCGACACGACTGTTTAACTATGTATTATATCCACACAACTTCCTGCATTGATACATTGAATCGGCAACGTGGGTATACATATAGCAGTTGTACGCAACGACCTTTCGTATGCACTCATTGCAGGCTCTCAATCAGTATTTCCAAACTGTGGTTCAACCACCACGACAATTGCCGGTAATTTGCTATGACGAGTTTACAGTACGGCTCCGAATTATTTCAACGAACGCCATTTATAGCGCGTTATGCTGTTCATCGACTGGATAAACGATTGCTCGGCAGAATGTACAAAACTTTATATTGTTCCCCTTGGCGTTCGTAATACGAATTAATTTCACGGTGCCCGGAGAGTGTCCAGAAGGTTGAACATTTTTTAAAGCGAAAAGCACCGAACCGAACTTCTACTCCCTGTGTGTATATTGTCGTCCGTTTTCAAGGATCGATGGTTCCTCGGTAGCTCGAACGTTTTTTAACATCCGCCGACCTTTCAACCTCTCGAGAGGGAGTTTCGAGGATCGCACGAGTGTTTGACGGTGATCTTCAGCAGAAGCAGTCAAGCACTGACGCGGGACAGACCCCGTGTCCTGACTGTGAGACCGGTCCTTGAACCTGTCGAACAGAAAACAGACGAATTTCTGTAGAGTTTGACAGGATCATTCAATGTCTTACCCCTTTGGGAATCTAGTCTATATACCTGAAAGGTTCCCAGTGAATTACGTTTTTGTATTACTTAATAATAGATTGACGGATAATGAAAACTACAAACGAGTAGCGTTTCCCGATCGATGAGAACATTAGACATTGTTACTCCTACCTTAATTCCGTGCAAAACGAAATCCTTTATACGATCGTCATTATCATCGCGTACAATGATGAAACCTTGCGAAAATTGCAATTTGTCCCGCGACAACCCCAACGACGATCCAACCCCTGTGCCTTCTAGCACCAGCTCGCGAACCATGAGTGCGCGGAGGCAAGAAAATTACGAAGCCGGGCAGGATGTCGCGTGGCCCACTTGCCGTGAAGTGTATCATCCGCAAAATACATTTTTCACGAGAACGTAATACAGCGACGGGACAAGAGACAAAGCGGAGAGCAGCAACCCTCTTGGTGCATGCACACGTGGACAAGGGCGCGTGCACAAGGGGACGCTCAGACCGGTCGATTACACGCTCGAGCAGCCAAGAGACGTTGTCTGACTGTAGCAGACAATGTTGCAAATCTCTCGTCGCGTGTCGCTCCTACGTGTGTGCATCGAAAAGTGCAGCGGGATGCACGCCTACGACGCCTGTTGCATCGTTTCCGTCCACGGCGCCGGCCGTTTTCTCTTTCGGGATTTACAATTTAAATCCCGCCCCCGAAAAAGGCACACTCGTCGTCGCCCTCTCGAGTCGCATAATCTGGTGGTTCTTAGAAGCTGGTCCGGTGCAGTTTCGTAACGGGGCGAAACGGCCGAGCCGAGCTCTGTGTTATATGCGCGACCTTTTCGGATGCAGCTCCATGGAATAATTAATCCTTTGGTGGCCGTCGCTGCCTCGAAATTAGGCTGTCGCTGTCGGGAAATGAAAAAAGTTATCGGCATCACAGCGTGACCTACTGCGACGTTTGCCTGACGTGTCGTATATTGGTCTGTTTCCCAAACGCGATTTCGGCGGCCTTTTGAGGGGGCAAATGGGGAATGTCACCCCGTCAGAGAAAGGGTAGCAGGCCTTTTATTGCCTGGAATATCTATTTCCATAGAAATTTCATCGACTCTCTGTTGGCTACAGATTTTTTTTTCTAAAGCTATATAAATACGTATATGTATACACATAGCCGAGCTACAAACCACGAAGGTTCTCGAGACAATTTTCCTTTCTTCTCGATTCCTCCCTATTCCTGCGCTATCGCAGAGTCGTACAGAAAATATCGATCGACGTCCCAGCAATTAAAGCTCTCCAACTGTCGCATCAGTGATACTCTTTCACTCGAGACGAGCTGGCGTCCTTCTCGTCTATTCGTTTTCAAGGATAGCGCTCCGGCGACAGGATAAAAACGGTAAATGGAATTCTCGAACGAGGCTCAACGTTCGATCCACTTAGCCAGGAATCAGCCTGGATGCCACTTTATCATGCAAATTCGCCGTCATAATCGACCTGTTCCATGCAGCACAGAAAACCGCGGGTTTCGGGACGCGTACCGATCGATCGGGGAAGAGAAAGGACCGAGTCGAAAGGGAAAGGAAACGATAAAAATTTCAATTCGCCAGCCGGCTATTACTGTCCGCCGTAGAAGCATCGCCCTTTTATTGCGTTACGTTTAAAGCGGATTTCCATCAAATCTAACGAGATACTCGGCGCGTTCGTTGAACGGGGGCTGGTTACTTATCGCGGCGAGCGTGAATCTCTCGGAACGAGGCCGCGTAAACTCTTTAAGCATCGTCATTCTCGAGACACTTTAAGGAAGACCGTCTTTCACGGGGAATTCGAGGCCATAATTGGCAAAGCAGAGAAAAATTTCGCATCCTTTCTACCCCGCCGGAATTTCCATCCACGAGTTAACTATTTGCTAAAGTTTCGCGACTCCGTATTTCTCCCGGAAACTCCTCGCATTCTCGCGTTGCAATGGAATATTTGACAACGTCGCGAGGTAAGATTTTCAGTTATACACCTATCGATTATTTACTAAACTCGCGCAACTATGTAGGTAACAGCCTTCGTATTCATCCGTGTAATGCCAACGATACGTTTAATAAATCTCAATCGCGATTAAGGTATTCATTCAATAATGGAAAGGTACCGGGCTCACTGATTCATTCAATAAACAACCTGCGCTCGAAGAAAGAATCTGGACGCGATCGAGTCGATTCACAGGTGTGATTAACATTCTTGGAGCATGACGGGACCACGCTACGCGTTGGTAGTGGCTATGCGTTGAACCGCGGCGAATCGGAGCTGCCCGCGTTTCCACGCTTTGTTGCGCACGTTTCAGCTAATTATCGAACCAGGGTACGCGTTAATGAGCGCGATTGCTGATAAGAGCAAGCGAACGATAGCATTTGCGTTGTCACTTTTAAACAATCGCCCCGTCGATTCAAATTATAACCCCGCTGTAACGTTTGAAACGGTACACGAATTCTCGGACCTGAACTTTTGCAGCAGCCGATCCCTTAAATTGTTCGCGCAGCGATAAGTGTAGACGAAGAAAACACCGTGGTTTGGCGGAGAGCGGAGAGAAACGTTCCGGGCTCGCCATGGAGTGTCTCTTGAAACGAATAAAAGGGTGGAAGAAGGAACACGGGACGCGGAATCCGACGATTTTTCATTTCAAAGGTACACTCGTGGCCTCGATCAAACGCGAACTGGCCTCTTTGTAAATTCCGCGGAATTCTTATTTCCGAGCAGGCTCCCAAGAAGAGAGGCCCTTTTAATTCTCTTTTATAAGCGTTCAGGCAAACAAGCTGCAGTTTATGAGTGTTCTTATGCCATGGAGGCTGGCCAACACTGTTACTTTGTAAGGATAAAGAACATTGCCGGCAATTTAGAGTTTTCGGGGGAGATTGAACCGGGAGCAGAGAGGGGAATTGTTACCGCGAATTCTCTCAGCTTTGACTTGCTCGCAGTCGCGCCTAATGCCCCACGATATTGCGGCCGACTTCGATGTTTGTTTCTAGGCGGATAAGGACAATTGCTAGAGGGAATGATATAACGAGAAATGCTTTTCGGTGATTGGATCCTTTCTTTTTTGCCTCGAGTACGTACGTCTTCCTATTGTACTGTTGCGTGGGATTGCGATGCTACGAGTGGCGGTGGGTGGTACAAATCTTTTGGTTTCGCCCGGTCTACAAATACGTACTGCTTCTCTGAATTAGAGATGGAATTTCGCGTGCTGTCTAAGTTTGCTCGACAGTTGTAACACTCAAGGGAAGATTGAATGCAATATAATTCGGTACGCAAAATTTGAAGTGAACTTGGCGTTAAATAATGTCGCTGGAATCGTTGAAAGTATATACATATAGCTGAATCGTAGCCGACGGACGATAAAGGATGCCAAAAATGAAGCAACAGTGGTGCACGGGCCCGCGTTGATCTCCTTTTAGTGTGCCCGCGTTTAATTGAATTTCGTTGGATCAATCTGCATTCAAGTTCGAATCCAGGGCCAACCAAAGTTCCGGCACGCGCGGCCGCCACCGAAGCTTTCCATTTCCCGCCGGGTTGATTTTAATTGAATTCCGGTAGTCGCGTGAGGTGTCCCGCGGAACCAGCCTGGCCATCAGTATTTCTTAACCACTTTCAGAAAATATCACAGCCGTGACGATTCCCCCGTTCAAACTAGACGCGTCGAAAGAAAGGTGACCGTTCGATCGTCATTTCGCAAACGTGAACGGGCGCATAATGGATGCGAATAGTTGACCCATCGTTGCTAATTCACTTTCCAGTTAAAAGACTCGAGTTAAATGAGAAAGAGACGCGACCGTGGCGAACTTCGTCCGAGTTGGCAGGACGTTTAATTAAAATCCTGTTCATTAGAAATTACCATATCCCGCGGCGCGATTATTGGAAAAGTAACTTTCGTCCTGGAACTTTCCGGTCGCCGCCGGAAGCCACATCGATCGCGGTAAACGCGACCGCGGACCAATGGGTGTTTCGTTTCGCGCGATTTATCGCGGAACGATCGAACTACGAACGACTCGGTAATAAGAGAATGGAGGGGAAACGCGTGTAAATTGCGCGAGAAAATCTACGTGGATCGCGAGGACTACGGGTAGAGCGCCGGGGACACCAGGCAAACTGTGCCGCGACACGGGGAGAATTCGAGGGAAGTGAAACTTCGTAAAGCTTCCCCCGGCCCACCCGTTTTCCTATAATCCAGCGATCTCGCTTGACGTGAACCATGGGAATCTTCCGATGAGGCTAATTTCCCCAAGGAAATTCCCGAGGATTGGGAAAATCAGTGGCCCAATCGATTCGACGCGCCTCGCCTGCGGAGAAATTATTCATTCTCGATAAAGAGCGTTGTCGTTTGACGGCACCCGGCACCTGTGGAGTCGCTGAAACCTTCGGCTGCTTGCACTTGCGATTTTCTAAACTGGACATTCTCCGGGCTCGTCAAATATTTATGCACCGTTCTCGATTCCGTCGACTGGAAATTCGGGATGCGGAATTTCGTTTTTCCTGACAAGCTGAAGGCAATCGTGAATTCATCTGCTGTCGAGAAGCGTACGTGTATACGTACGTGTATACGTGTATACGTGTATACGTGTATACGTGTATACATATACATTTCGTTGGAAACTGACTCGTGACCCCTGCAAACGTAAGTTTATATGGAAAGTCTCACCTCCCAAAGGGAAAAGCGATTTCACGTAGCAGCCAACCCTCCCTTCTCTACTTCTATTTTCGTATCAGAGACTGTCGTTTAATTGATACGTCCACAGGGACGAAATAAGGGCTGGGTGCGGCTACTCACGCTTCCAACGTGAAGCGATCAAGCGACCGAGACGTAATCGTTAATTAGGCTGACGTGGCGAGCATGCGTGCACGTATGAGTCACTGTAGTAAGAAATCTCGTGGGTACAGAGAGGTCACTGTCATCTAACAAGTGACACGGTGACGTGTCCCCGCGTGGAAATCTAAAAGAAAACGCGGCAGGTTGTCAATCAACGGTTCGTTTCAATCAACGATCGTTCTCATGAAAGAAATTAATCGTACAATAATACATTCGAACGCCCGTCAAACGAGAAGTCAACGACAGCCAAGAAAACGGGGCCCCTCGACGTACGAAGGTGGTCAGCGTGGTCAGAAATGGCCGTGCACCATATTCAAATTGAACACCCAGGCAGAGGTTCCGAGCAACCTTGGCGAACCTAAACGGAATTTGTTTCCTAGAAGCTGCGGTAGATCCGCGCAGCAATACGGCTATTTTGGAGAAGCAGCGACACGCGATACCGGACGGCCTCAAAAATAGAATAGCAGCGGAGAATTGCGGGAGGCTAGAACTTGTTTGGGATCCTTGGGTGTCCTCAACGGTTCTTAGCAGTTCTGAACGGTGCTCCGCGTTCCTCGTTTGCCCAAGGCCGTGCAATAAACGGCTGCATTCACCGGACCGCATTCAGCCTCGTACGTGTCGTCTTTTATGAATAGACCTTCAAGAAGATCCGATAGCGACTAGCCGACTTCGAAACCTCGTTACCGTTTGCGTGCCACGTTAACGGGCAATTTATAGCCAACTTTTCCGTTCACGATCGTTGATCATTCTTCTGGTTCGAAGTCGAAATACTCGAGCCGAACGATTCAAATTCGAAGAGCTTCGCATTCGCAAGCCCATGACTTCTCCCAGGGCTACCAGTAATCTTCATCGCAGTCCCGTCGAAACGTGTTTCGAGCGGGTTACCGCGGCGAGAAACGAGCATCGGAGAATTCGATTGGCGAAATCACGAGCGAGCAGAGCGATATCCGTTCGTCTTGCCGTGGGACGTAAGGTTCCAATAAAAATGCAAATTCCACAGCGTTCAGCGGACCAGCTGGCACGACGGCACAGCTGAACCGTCCTGTTTACTCGTCAAGAGAGAAAGTTGAAAGGAGGTAGGCACACACGCTCGGAACGAAGTACACAAGGATTTTGCGTGGCTTTGCACGAGAGGGAGACCGGTCGCGTTACATCATCCACGCCAGTAGCGTGTCTTGTTTGACCATGGACGCTGACGGTGGAACCTGTGCCCGCTCTTGACATCAAGCGCCGCCTAATTTGTTGAATCTGCCTTTTCGCGAATCAGGACCACTCGATCGTCCATGCCTTTGATCCATACAAATGAGTAGGTGTAACAGAAACTTCCATTCATTTATCCGTACGTTCCATAAATTCGAACTTCTCTTCCTGAAAATCTTCGACGACGCTACTCTGTCGTTTTATCTGTAATTCCACAGGTACGTGTTCAAATCCGCGATACCTCTGTGCAGGCTGCAAATGGTGCAAGCAGACGCTTCAGACGCGAGCATGCATATAAGATCGTGGAACTATGTCGCGAGAGGCAACACGGAGGCGAACCTGATTGTTGGTTTCGTAGCTTTGAAAACTTCCCGCCGAGAGGACTGTCTTCGTTCGTAGCGATACCTTGAGAATCTAAAGCCGATGCTTAGGCATGGTTCGCTCATGCAAAGTTTTATGATACGGCCGCGCGAGGAAAGTATCCTGTCGTGTTTAGGGGTGTTCCCCCGACCATGGACTCCACTATGCATCGCCTCGATCTATATGCTAAAAGAATGCGGGATAAAATCTGCGTCTGATGCTCCGATATCTTATCTGCGGCTTAACCAGTTTGCAGACTCACCGCGGCTGTTGTTTCGTAACGCGCACGACACTTACCGTTTCTTCGGCTTATTTCACTGGATTTGGTGATTTTTCAAGGCCAATTTATTGTCGATACTCGGCGGTGGAATAGCGGCCTGTTAAAATATCAGATAGTTCATAATTGCATAATGTATCAAGAAAGAAAACGATAAAAATTCTTCTGCTTTTTCTTACGTAGAATTTCCTGCGTTATTTCGACCGCCTTCAGTCCTGTTTCGCATAACTTCCGGTTCCGCGGTGGTAACCGCAGCTAGCAACAAAATTAACTCGCCATCCCTGGCAGCTTCGGTATTTTCAGAATTCTAACCGCTGCATTTTACTGCAGTTTTACGATCTTCCGTGATGTCAGCGCCAGAAAACACTCAATTTTGCATTCTCGATCCGGAATCCTCGAAACCTCTAACTACGACAGAATTCGCGGAACAAGATTCTTATAAACCTTCATTAATCGAGAAGCTTCCGAGACGTACAGAGTTTCATGGTTTAATTAAAAAAAAAACTAAAATAAAAACTTTAGGGACATTGCGTAACTTCCTAGCCATTTTTGCCCGTGGATCTTGGCGCCGGGTCCTTTGCCTATTTTAGGAGCAACGGTGCTCGAGCAAGCTCGACTGTTGCGCGCCGTTACACAGGTAATGAGCCTACCCATAAAAAGCGTGCGTATCAACGCGATAAACGTTAATCGGAGCAATTAGATACGCGAAACTTTAAGGCCTTCCCCTTACTGATAACTCCTTTGGTGAAGCATGTCTTCAAAGAACCTCCTTCAACGTGCGTTCTTTAAATTTCGTGCACGGTATTTAAGCTTCTTGCGTTCCTAAAAAAAAAACTCGCGTTTATTAAGAACCAGCTTCAAAAGTGTTACCAATTATCACATCCTTTTATTTCCTTGCAAATGGTTTTTAAATTAATGCGCGCAGAATAGTTTTAGGGAATACATAAGCCATACAGTGTTTTTACTCCGAGTGCACCGTCTTCTCCTCGATCAGGTGGCTGCTTCGGACACATTTCTGATAGCGCGTACGCGTTACGTCATTTAAAGGGCAGAAACTGCATTAATTTCGCAGTGGCGCTGGCAGCGTTTTGCCGTACTACATTCCTCTATGAGGCGGCCTCTTTGCATAGAGAAGCAGGCGTTCATAAATTTTCCGGCCGAGATGTCGGGGTTCCGCGTCCCATTAGGCGGTTTAGTCCGTGGTGGAACGATTGGATTATGATCAAACGGCAGAAAGCAATTTCGCGGTGGACCCATTCCTCTTAGCTCCGCTAGTATTCCGCCGCGAGAATGCGCCATAATAATAACAATACATTTCTAGAACGAACATACTCGTCTGTGAAAGCCCATTAGGGCATTAAACCTTCCTCTGTGCTTCTCTCTCTACCACACTCACGCGATTCATGTTGGATTTCGCGACGATCCATTAAAATCGAGAAAAGGGAGATGATGGAGAAATTTCGATTAATGAGCGCAATGCTATCAAACGAATACGCCGATCAAAATTACATGGGATTGAGCAAGATTATCCTTCCATTAGCATCGAAAAGTATCGCGATTGAATACGATTGAATTGAATACGAAATCAGCACTCGTATTACGATGCGGTTTTAGATTTACTAATACCTTCTCCAATTTGGCTTTTCATTCAGAGTTCGACGAAGATTCTAATTAACGACTTGCATTTCTTCATCCGCCTTTACATTGATCTATTCGCTAATTAGTACAGTTGCAATTACAATTTTTCTCCGTGGGCTGTCGCGTGCAACAAGCGATAACACTTTCATAAACGAAACGCCCCACTCTATCCGTCTCTCGTTCTTCCTACACGTGATCAATTTTTAATTTTATTCCCGCGCCATATTGCGGCGCCTCCAGCAATGCCTGTAAATATCCATCTATCACGAGCAACAAACAACTCCATCGTTGCCAATCGACGAGAACATTTATTAAACCAAAGCGAACGGTGCAAACGAGCTTCGGTCCGTTCCATCAATCCTTTGCGCAACAATGTCTCGCTTTTTTTCTTATATTTTTTTTGTACACCCACACCCTTTTACCCCGTCGCGTCGGAGGTATCCTTTTAGGGACAAAGTTTACGACTGGCCAGCCTTTCATTAGCGCGTAGGTGGTCGGTTGATGAGCGTCCGGTATAATCGCGAGAAACGCCAGCCGGAACCGGGTCGATATTCCTCGGGTCGTTCTTCCGGTAATTTATAGCCTCGTGTTACGACCACGAAGCGACACGGACAGAGCGCAGTCGAATTAGCTCGAACAAGGAAGTTCGAAAATTATCTATGTCGGCCCGATCTACATATTTCTCCGTGCAACCACCGGTTACAGGGGCTAATTGCCCGAGGGGGACTTTATTATCTCGTAAAGGAAAGCGGTGAAAAGGGGGAGGAAGAAAGAGAGTTTCATATTTTTCTGTCGCAATACGTTACGCGAACGTCGATCTCGTTAATTATTTTCACGGGTTTTCTGTCGACAAAAATATTGTAATCGTCTCGCGTGGAATTTCGCGACCAGGTGGAGAATTCCTAGTCGTTAACGCGAGGGTTATTGCGTTTTTTATCATGGGGTTACGTAATCCTTTTTATTGTCTCACGAACCAATCCAAATGCACGCTGGATGACGAGTGCGAAATTAGGCTGATTAAATATTTTCTGTCCGAGATGGTTTACGTTCCGAGATAATGTCAGCGTGTTTTTCATCTTATCTTTACTGCCTGTCTTGCTACGGTCTCGCGTTGCTTATCGTTACTTATCTCCTTTATAGTACCGAGATTTTCTTACGGATCTCACAATTCTGGTCATTCTTTTTATTTATGCTCTATAAATATTTTGCAGCTTACTCACTTTACCCCGTCCGTACAATTATCGAGATACGCTGGCAATCGTTATTATCACAGAGGAGTGTTTGTAAATAGAAGCACTAATTATGTCGCTGGAAAAATTTTATTTTCGACAATCTTTCGCGAAGACTATTTTCAACATTGTCGACGGTCGATTGCAATACAAAACAAAAATTAATTTAGTCTATCCACGTTTGCGCGAGAATTAGAATAGGTCGTATAAATTCATCGCGAGCCTGCTTAATTCGAACGCGAATCGGTCGCGAGCACCGGCCGGAAGGTCGTTAGCGAATCGTCCTTCCGTGGTAGGTGTAATTAGTATCCCTGCTAGTTCCGCGATTTGTCGAAGCTCCTTCCCCTACGTGGCTGTCGGGCGAGAAAGAGGAAGCCGGGGTTGGAAACGAGGAAACGACCAAACAGATAACAGATTTCTAGATCGACCAGGCACCGTTTCGCTCGGAAACGTTGCATTAATCAAACGCACTTGCCGTCGAGGAAAAAGCTTATGTTTCTTACTTGTTGGACGTCGTGCATCTTTCTTATGTACTTCCGTCTCAACGTTGCACGACGTTCCATTTAATCATTCCCCGCAGTTTATTGATAAATGAACCTTAACTGCACCATTTTTATTATGCTCCATGCGAATATAAAGCATCGGCAGAGAATTTTGCGGGCCGAATTTTCTCAGACGCTCAAGATAATTGCAAGGAAGCTCGTACTTCGCGATTCAAGTATTATGTACATACTCACTAACAGCACACCTGACTCGACGCAGCAGCGCGGCAATAGTTGTACGGAGTTTCGGTGGCCGTTTGCATTCCTTCCGGCAAGACTGTAACCTAGCCGAGGCGAACATGCTATATAATGCTCGAGGACAAGAACCCTGCTAATTACGAAATCACAAAGATTCCTCGGCGACTGAATCTCTCGAACGCCACTTCAGATTCTCCGTTCGGATCGGATGTAAGGGAATTCGCAAGAAGGAAGGATCGTCGGGTCATCCCGAGTTCGACAGGACCCCGATCGTTGGCCAATCTAAATATTTAGAACAGCGCCCCACCGTAATTGAGCCAATTTCGACCGAGAATTATTTCGAGTACACGTTTATGTCGTTGGTATCCGATGCTTCGTACGTGACTTCATACGACACGTCCAATAAAGTAATATCGAGGAACCCGGTTGGCAGTGGGGGTCGGGGGGGATAGTCGTCGACTGGTATTTCCAGCATCTGCAGCGGAGCTTTCCCGGCTCCCTGGAGATCCTTGGCGAGCGAGACAGTGTTTCCATAGTTGCGGCGCGAGCTCGTGAATCCGGGCTTTCGAGGGAACGAACGACGACGATGATGACAACGAGAGGAGCATAAGAGAGGAGCGGAAATACGGCGCGGAGACGAACAGCCGCGCCGGCCGGCTGGAAGCCCGGCCGAGTTTCGTTCCAATGGAACTTTCATGAACTCCAGAGCTGTATGTAACGAGGACTTAAGCCAGTGGCGTAGAGCCCTTCTCCAACTGGAGTTTTCGTCGCTACCATCTCGCGACTCATCGACCCCCGATGAATGACGTGCTGATTTCGTTCGCGTCGACGCGACGCGGCTTGCTATTGAACGCGTACACGCGTGTTGGTTCTTACGTAGTACGAATATTGCACGGTCGATGGATAAAGTAAATGCGCGGCTGGAGGACGAGCGTTCGAATGGCCCGTGAAGAAATTATTGTCGCGATATCGAAGAAGCACGTTCACGTTCGACGGAGTATCGATTTGGAGTGGCACGTAGTCGCGACGCGAAGTTGGAGCAACGGAAGAGAGTGGATTTTCACATTGTTCACCGCGACGCGTCTCGAAATTCTTGAAATACAAACGCCGGCATTGCGATCGATCTTTTTGCGCTTTAATTAGATGCACGCCCAGGTGTTACTCCTCTGCCGGGTTCATTTAAACACTTGCGTCGGTCGCCTAGGGACAGGTAAATAATATTTAAAACGAGAGGAAATCCGTATCGCGCGGCAGCATTATTGCTTCCATAGCGGAGGGTTTGTTTCGTATCGCTGGGAGGGAATCGATTCCAATATCAAGGAAGCCGGTTGAAATTGAATCGAAATGAAAAATACAGAAACGATGGAGGCCAATTTCCAATCCGACGTCCCCCCAGCGTTCACGCCCTTGCGCGATGGGACTGGCTGCTGGGGCTGTATGCAGCACGCGTTCTCATCAGTTTTCTAGGTTTCTCTTCGGGCTAAACTTTAATCTCGACGTGGTCAGTGCCCGAAGATAATGCAACAATAGAGCTGTCGGCCATGGAGAAGGCGGATGTGGGCAGAAAAGCAGCGAAATCATGATTTCTCGGCGTAGCCACACGTTGGTGCACCGTAACGAGATTCATCAGCGGTGCTGCTGTTGCTGCTGCTGCCGCTGCTGCTGCAGCAACGATAATTGTTCCACTCTCTCTCTGTGTCTGAGGATCGCACAGACGATAAGCTATATTCCCTAGGGAGCATTAAGTTTCCTTTTATTGACTTTCTTGAATTTCGCTTTCACTGTTTTCAATTGGATCCCGGGGGATACAGCATCGATTGGTATTACACATACTTCCAATTTCGGCATCTTTGTTTAATCAATTTTAGAGGCAATATTTTTTCGCGTTACTTTTAAACAGGGAGCAATGTCGATATTATTAAATGCGAGGCTTCTAAATTATAAATTTACGCATTTGCATAGCGGATTTCGGGCAATCGAGCACGGCCAAGTTACGCGTATCGAATTTATAAAATGCCCCAGCTCGAGCTTCCGTTCCATCGTTTGCATTTTCATGCGTTCGTTAAATCCCAAACGTCGTTGGTCGTCCCCACGTTAATGGCCTCTGGCCAAACGCCGGAGAAACCGTCGAACTTTCCAAACTTTCTTACGGATAGTTCAAGTCACGTGGGAAAAATTCATGGACGAAATTGTGACACGGCCGTTTCCTACCGCATTACCCGGGGAACGAAATTAGTCGGCGATACCAGTCTTGCCGAAAACTGGAAGTCGCGAAGTATGTAACTTGAATACCAAACACGATACCGGGGTAAATAAAACGTACATTTCTTGTCATCGTCGTTGCTCGGTCCGCGAGATACGTGTTCCAGATAATAACATTTTTGGTTGGAACAACGGTATCTCGGGTCGAGTGGCGAGGTGAAAGTTCTAGCACATAGATTACGGGGATGAAGAAGAAAGTTGTGGAACGGTTACGAAATGGTAGTTGAAATGGCAGTTGATCCAGTAGCAAAAAAGCTGTTTCCTGGATACTAAAAAAAATCAAGGAAAAAGGTAGCGCATCGCTGATAATCAAAACGGTTCTGGAATCTACCGGAGGACTCGCATTATGTTTCGCAAGAAACTCGGCAATTGACCTCCAAGCTTCAATCATTCTCTACCGTCCCACGGTTACGTAACGAATTGTCCGAGTGGCTGGACGACGATGCGCGCGTTTTGTCTCGCGGATGGGAGCCGCATAGCTCGTTCAATATAACGCGAGATCGTGCCAAGTGTTACGCAACCAGCCGCGTATTCGAAGGGGGTCAAAAGCCTCGATCCTGTGCTCCTCTCTGGCAAGAATCTTGGACGCGGCTTCCCGCACGCTTAATGGACCGCTGCGCTGGCTGGCCCGGTCGCCACGAAGACGCTTCGAACGCGTGATCTATTCATAGCACGACGCCAGTACGCGCAGTCAATGAGACAACACCGTTGTGGCTAACTGTCATGCCAGTGCTAGCTTCTTGTTCTCCGACTTTAGACGGGTGGTCGACGGATGCGGCCAATGCGCTCTTTGTTTGGTTTCCTTGATGCAAAGGAAACGGGCTGCAATTGTTACGTATTGGAACAGAAGAAATTCGACTGAACGCGAGCTCAGCTTGTCGACAGTGATGCGTTTAATGGCATTTTGCAAATAACAAAAATAGCGTGGAAAGTTCTATATGCAATTAGGATTCGTGGGAACCGTGATATTGCAAGGAGACATTCACCTTTTAGCCACGATTTATCCCCACCGCGCTGGTCTGTCTCTCGGTCGAGACGGAATTCGACGCGTTTTCCGACTGATTTGGGAGAGACGAAATCGAGGAAATTCTGTTTTCCCGCAGAATGTTCAGGAACGAAAAACCGGGCGCTCGATTGGAGAACACGTAAATACAAACTGGTAGAATAATCTCGGCGGCCACGATAACACGGGCCAGGCGACCTTGCGTGAACGATGTTTCGTATGTTTCATCTATCGATTAATTTCTAGAAAAGGGCTCTAAGTACTGCGCGACGGAAGGCCCGAACGCTGCGCGTATCGATCCCGCCTTGCCGGTAGCTCCTCTCCTTTCTCGGAACGCCGCGTTTTTTCCTCTCTCGCTCTCTCTATTTTTCCCTTACTTTCTCCCCCGTTCCTTTCTCCTGTCTCATTTTCTCTCGCCCCCGCTGCCCTTCTCTTACCATTTCCACTCTATCCCTCCCTCTCTGTCTATCTTTATTACTCCCCCGTTCCGTGTTTCTATCCGCTTCTTTCGTTACGCATGGCGGGCACGAAATCGTGTCGAGACCTACCGTGAAAGTGGACCAATGGGATAGGGGTGGGTCGAAAGCCCCGGGTCACGTGAGCTTTGACTAGCGAGCGTTACGAGGGTGGATTCGTGTACTCATAATTATTTTCTCTCTTTTGATTTTTTTAACGAGCCGCCGGCTAGAGTACGCGAGCACGACGGATGAATGAGAGGGAGAACGAGACGGCTCGGCGCTGCGGCTGGGTGGTCGCGAGCGAGACGAAAGTACATATACCGCGAAGGTCCGGGAGACGTTCGGTGGAAAGAAAAACGACGCCGGTTCTACGAGACACAGGAGGCAAACACCGCGAAAAGAGAAGCGAACGAAGAAAGGCTTTAATGTTCCCTTCACCTCCTTTTTTCGCTTTCCGCCCGCGAGCAGCGTACGCGACCACCGACCCTTTTTCTCGATCGTGTGCACCCTTGAGATCGAGCTTGTGGGAAGCTGCGGATCGACGATTTGCCAAATTGTACTTCAGCATTTCGTGTAGAAATTTAATCCGCTTGTTTATGTTCTTGGTGTTGTTTCTTTGATAATATTTGTCGTTAAAAATATTAACACCGGCAGGTCACACATATCTTCCTGATGTTTCAACTTGCAGACATGAATCGTTGATTAATCAAGCGCAAGGAAAGGAGGTTCGTTGCATAATGTCGTCAGCAATTGAAAGGATTAGTTAATTCTCATTACGATAAACCCAGCGTGAAACTAGCAACTCATTATTCCTATCGATCCAGCTGGCATACGTCTTACCAGAGATACAATCTTCCCGTAGCCTCAGTCGGACAGCTGTTACGACCAATCAAACACGGCTGCATTCTAAACTCACCCTATAGGTTATGGGTTGAGCTATCGCTCCGTAGCCGACAGGCTGACTCTCGCCCGGCAATAATTATCGTCACCTCGAGCCCATTCGCTGGCGGCGCGGGTAACGATCGGACAAAGACTGATAACTGCGTTGTTAAAGGGCAACGGAGAGGGTGAAGGGTTGTAACCGGAAAGGGTGCATGTAACAGCTGCTCGCGTAGGTCAGTTTCGTGGCGCGTGCATGTGTCGTTAGCGGATGCAGATTTTGCCGGGATGTCCGTGACGAATTTCGATTTTGGAAATAGACCGAGTCCAGGACCGGGATACTTATCTGCCGCTAATTAAATTCATTTATTCATAGACCTGCGTTGACTAATACAGTTTACCTTTAATTCTACGCCACGTATTAACATAATTTAGTCCCTTTAATCATGCGATACTCCAGAAATACCTATTCGATTATTTTTCGCAAGCCTGCTGTACGAACTCTGCACAGGGATTATAAATTGTAAGCCAGCAATAACCGGGGCGGTTTGATAAATCACGGCAATGGAGTAGCATCGTTGCCGCGTTTCCCTTGAATCGCTGGTGTCAGGTCCGCGCATCTCCCTTCGCGGAAAAAAGCAACAGAAACCGCTATAAAAATGTCGATTTCGCGTCCTGGCATCGTCGATGCGGTTTTTAGACATCGTGTATCGACACTAATGGCTCGTTCGTTCCGATGACCGACGGGCTTTATTTTCAAAAACTCATTTCGCGAGGGGCAAAAAAGTGCATCACGAAATACGTACGATTTTATCATTTCACGCTCATGCATATTCATCTGCCAACGACGTGGCCCTTTTTGTGCGGCCACGTGTCGTGGTGTTCCTCAGCGTCACCGACGGACGTACAAACGTCACAACTTCGCAACGGTGCAGCGTTGCAACTGGTGGTGGTATTACCGTCCCCTATCCCTGTTTCTCTCTTCTTTTATTTTACACTTTTCCCGTCACGGTTTCCTCTTTCTTTTTTGGTTCCCATTCGAGTTATCGCATCCCGCCAGTGCGATGTTTTTGGAAATATATTCGACTTTGTTTAACTTCATTTTGCTTTCACGTCTATTCCATCCTGCTCCATTTCACCGAGTTTCGTCCCTACTGAATGTAGTATATGTGTATGTATATAACATCGCGAATGGAGCATCTAACCACACTGGGTGCTCGTTACTTCTCGTAACCGCTGGTTTGTTACCTAGGCGTGTTTCTTCTCCCCCTTTTTTCCCATTCGTTTTCGCCAATGAACGTGGGTGCTCCGCTGCACACACCCTTTGACAACAATTAATCGCGGATTTAATACGATAAGGAGGGTACGCAGGCGCCCGATCGGGGCAATTCTATTTTTTGTTATACGCGTACAAGACCAGGTGCTCGTCGTTGTAGGCGGACGAATTTTCGCGCAGAATTTCGCGCGAAATTAAATGTCAGCGGATCGCCATACGTATGCGACGGAGAAATCGTAAACGCCCGGTGAGGACACGATCGTCGACGTACTTAGGTCCGGCATCGTTCGTTTTACGAGGACGTGTTTACAGCGGGACTCGTAGTATCCAGTGAAATCGTCCGCCAATTACGAATTCGCCGCTCGCCGGCTGGCCGTTTCAGGAAGCGACAGATTCTCAGCACGTTGCTCGCCGGACTGTTATTTCGGGGCTGCCGAAAGTGACTTCCAGCCCGAGTGGTGCCCGTGCATTTCAATGGGACGTTTCTCGGTCTGGCGAAAGTTCACGGTCCGCTGCTTTGCGAAACGTGCCCAATCTATGGGATGCTTCTTTAGCATAGGGAAAGAGGAACGCAGTGGCTAAAAGAGACAGTGATATGTCAAAATCCACGCGCTGGACGTAGTTGAGGAAACGTTAGGGAAACGAGTTTGGTAACAATTCTGTTAGCCGAGAACTTTGTTTCACACGTGGAGAATATTTTAATTGCAGCCATGCGCGGGGAGAAACTTCCGGGAGAACGAAAGTTTTCAGCGATCTTCTTAATTGTTTCAAGTACACGTTAAATATTAAACGCTCGTCAAATCCGTGTTTCACGAACACCCGCTCGAGCGCTGTTGCATTTTTAATCAGCCGATTGGCGCCGGGTGCTAACGACTTGGAAGTATTCATTAGAGAAATCGAATAAGGTTTCGCAAATCGCCCGCGAAGAAAAGGATAATCGATGGCCGATGGAATGATGGATCCCGACGGGCACCGATGAATAATAATGCGGCCGAGTTGGCCAGAAAATTCATCAAAGCTAATGCAAAACGTCTGCGTCGACGTGACGGATTGCCAACGTGCCGCGCGGACCTTCGTAAAGACCTTCGCGAAAACGAGGAAACGCTTGTATGTGTACACATACCGGTAGTTTTCTGTGACACTGGCGATACAGTTTTCGCTACCGAGCGCCCGCAGAAATTGAATAATTCAGTTTACATACATTGAAATAGATGCGCCGGATCGGTTCTGTTAAAAGTTCAACGATTTATACTGGGATATAGGTTACTCATTCCGAATTCGGAGTTTGAGAGACGTGTCTATTTCGATAGACTTTTTGCACTCCGACGTGGAAGTTCGATTTCCCGGTTGCTCACGGTGTAACAGTTCGCCCGTAATCCAACAAAAACAATCTTTTGCAGATATCCCAAACGTTCCACCGATCCATTTACGCTTGGAAAGATTAAAACACCGGCAAGGGTAAACCGTTGAAAACCGGCGTTCGTTTCGCGGCGCAATGGTGTAATGTATCGTGCACGGCCCGTTCCCGAGTCTCATTCACTTGGAGCCTCGGAGTACAGAGGGGCACGCGTGTACACACGTACTCTCGTCGACATCTAACCTTGGACGGGAAGCTTTCCATCGCGCAGTAGGACACGCATTCCTTCGTATGCTCGGCTGGTATGCCGAGGTGAGCAGCGGCATGCAACGGCATCCAATATTCGCCGATAGGTCGCGGTTACGACCCCGTGAATTCCGGTTGCCGCATACCGCGTCTCGAGCCGCGCCAGCCGGTTTTAAGAGTGGCACGCGAGCTCGAAATCGGCGACGTGACGCTCCTCCCCGAACGAATGTTTGCACGATAGTTGGGGCAAGTCGAATCGGGACTCGATAGCAATTTTCATTTTCCAAATGCTACTGGCTTCGATTGGCGGTCGACGAGGTGGGGGATGAAAGAGGGACGCGACTCGCGTGTATACGTAGGCGAGCAGCGGATTCGATTTTGTCTGACGTTTCTAATTTAATTTAAGGGCACTCCAGCTTTTTGCGACGGAGGACTATCGCGGAAGGATCTTGTGCAAATGATCCAGAGAGGAGGGCGATTATGTTGCTTTGGAAACGCCCTTTCGGTGTTCCAAGGGCCCCGCATGCATATACATTTATGCGCATATTCATATCTAAGGCCTTTACCGGCGCTGCAGCCTTAAGACCGGGCTCGGTGCACGTGCGGTACCGGCCGGTTATTGCTACGCTAAAAACGCCGCGCACGCGAACTTAACGCCTCGGCGATATGGCTCCATTAGGCCGCGGAGGATAAAGTTGCCCCCCTGGCGAACCCCGCGAGACGATCGTAAATTTCTACACTTTTCCTGGAACCTTTAAGACCACGCTGGATTCGGTTCCTCCCCTATTCCTCGAAGCTTTCGATGTACGTACATACATGTATGTATATGTATACCTCAATTTGTGCTGAACCGCGATGAACTCCGAAAAGGCGATGGGGAAGAAAATTGAAAAGTCGAAGCAGCATGCTATTACTCATTTGCGGAAGATCAAGGATAGCACTGTTCCAACGCGAAACAATTTTATCTACCGAGCAAAGCAAGCTCCAGACCGCAACGATCAGCAAAACGAGCTCAAAGCGTTTCGTAAAGGCGATGATCGTCGGTTACGTCGGACCGAAGCAAGACAGGAGGCTGGGGTCCAGCGATCCGAGACAAAATCGAGTAGCCGAGTTCGAGGGCGTCGGGTACTTGGCTGGTAACAAAGTGGTTGCTACGCGTAATTCGTTGGCCGCCACTTACGGTGGTATTGGCCAGGCTGGTAGCACGCTTGTACTGGCTGAGAGAGACAGCGGGAGAGCGGCGGAAAGGAAGAGAGAGCGAGGCGGAAAGGGCAAATCCCGCACTCGTTGTAGCTATCAATTACGAAACGATAACTGTTTGCCCCGGCTACGAGATAGAGAGGCGCGTTATCAGCCATCCTGCCGCATAATGGATTCATCCCGACCATCTGGATTCGTTTCTCCGGTCCTTGTTCCCTCCGACCCTTTCTCTCTCTCTGTGTTTAGTCCTCCCTTCGCCACCATCACCCTCACCCTCTCTTTCTCTCGCTGTTCGCGTCCCTTCTTTCTCTTCCGTTGGCTACACTCTCTCTGACTCCAACCTCTCTGTAGTCTACGCCACAAAAGCGAGCCCGACCGTGCTTGATAATGAAACGGTTTCGCGTTTCATGCCGTTGCTCTCTGGGAACGGGGGCGGGAGCGATAGAGACGGGACGACGGTGCTCGTGAAGGAAGGGGGAAACACTGGCAGAGAGAGAGAAAGTACGAATTGTGCCTTGGCACACACAGAGTACTCCGAGTACTCGACGTAGAATGGCCGCCGACCACGAAGCACGGACAATTAAACCGTTCTGTCGTAAAACTCCCGTTATAACGCCCCGCCACCCCACGTCCCCAACCCCCGATGCTTTCTACCGATCGCTTACTACTCCGTCGTTTCTCTTTTCGCGCGTGATTCTTCTCGTCGCTTGTCTTCCATTCACGGCTCACCCGTTGTGTCCTCCTTTCCGCCCCTGCCCCTTCCGTCCTGTCGTTCAATCTCTCCTGATTTCCCTCTCCGGGTTTCTTTCTCGCTCTTTCACTCCACGACCACGGTCTTTGTATCGCGGTTTATGGTAGTCGTCCAACGACACTCTCGATCGGGAGGCAACGCGACGTTATGCAAGCTCCGATACTACAAGGATCGTTCGTGTGTATGCACACGCAAGACCGACTCGAATCGGCGTTTAATGCGACCGGAGTCTGTGAGAACGTAATCGAAATGGGGGGGAAATCATTATCTCTGGGAAATCACGGACGAGTCACAATATCAGAGTGGCGTAACTCGTTTACGTAACGGTTAATTATTTATCTGCGTATCGCGTAACGACCGTTTGATCGCTTGTTTATTTCTGCTAATTGTCCGCGATCTAAGGCCGGATCCTCGATCTCTTCGACGCTCACGCGAGACTCTGCCGTCGATGCGAATGAAATATGTACATATCTTCAGCTTGCCGATGGAAGGATTGTTTCGAGAGTCCAGTGCGCTGTTTGTTTTTCGTGCCGAGGTTTTTTCCCGCGAGTCCTCGAGATTGAATTCGACAATATTTTTCGAGGTCGTTACAGATTTAATATCGAAACACCTGCGGGTCCGTTACGAAATTCCAGCTGTGTATATATTTCGTTTAACTTTTAACGACTCGACGACGCGACGCATCCCACGAAACCCATTCGATTTTTCAGTTTTTAAACTCTTCCATTACGCGTGCACAATGCCCGCAGAGCTCGCAGCGTGAGAATTTTTCGCAGCAGCGTTTTAATCAACAAAGGGAAATTCGGAGCAAATTGATTAGCGCAGAAGCAATGGCTCCCCAAAAAAATGAAGGCACATTCCGCCGCGGAGCAAGAGTTAGTGCGGCCCATTAGCGAGAAGCGTAAACATTTTTCTCGCCGGGATCCTTTGATCCAGCCCGTTCATAAAATCCCAGAAAAAAAAGAACTCACAATTCCCGGATGGATTCTCCTACCGATCATGCTTAATCGAGCCCTATAAATAGCCGCGTCCAGTCTTGATGCTCCACCGTAGTACGTATATACTTGCGAGCCTCGTGGGACGTCACCTTGTCTTCGTTCCTCTTGCAGATTACCCGTTCATCCGTCTTCCTCCTATCTGCTACTACGATCCGACGTAAAAGCTCGTTCACACCGATCCGAACGGGGCACGCGTGGGCGGATGTGCTGGTCATTTCCGCGGGCCACTTGAACGATCGTTAACTTAATTAACAGACGACGTAACGTCCGACTGGCTCGTTACGGCTCGTCACGAAGGAGCAGCCCATTCTTGGTCGCTGACTCGACCTTGGGGGGTTTTTTAATTCGCGACAATAAGTCGGCGTTTTTGTATCATCGTGTCTGATATCATCGTCACGTTGATTGGCTCGTCGAAGACGCGTCCTTGATTCCCCTTTTACGACGAAGGACGTTCGATTTTGATGAAGCTAAAAGTTCAAAGTGCTCGCGATAATTGGAGCGACAGTTAAAAACAGCCTCCGTTAATTATACACTTAGCTCTCGGCTGGGTCACATAAATCACTAAAACGTTCGATCAATACCTTTCTCTTCATAATTCTTGCTTACTTTAACATCAAACCCCGGCCGTCTTAAAGAAACTGTACACTTTGGCAACTCATCTCCGTTCCACCCGTGATTACAACACGGCGCAAGAATATTCTAGCATCACGAATTTCCGAGGAAAAGCCCGGATTTCGTTCAGTCTCCGGGGTGTGTCTTGTACACGGTGGCCGTGCATCTCTCTTCCAGGCACGAAACGTCGATAGAGACCGCAGCGGCTTTACGATCGGTTCGCGTCTTAAAATTCGTCGCGCGTTCCAACGTCGCGTCGGGGCCCGCGCGGATCAGCGTCGGCCCGCGCCGCGGACAGCCGTGGCATTCGAAGTAACGCTCGGCAATATTTCACGAGCACGTGCTTCCGCTGGCGGGGGTTGCCGGTATGTGTTTCGCTGGAAGATCGAACCGGCCGAGTGCGGCAGACAAATCGACCTCGAAATGAAATGGCTGTCGTCGATTTGATTTACGCCGCCGACGGATTGGCGTTCATTATTTATGCGTCGACGGGCCGTGAATTATTGAGCCGCGGGCAGAAAAAAATACCCAACGAGTTGCCACGGTCTAAATTGTTTTAGCAGCCCAGCTGGTTTGGATTCCCCATTGCAATGGATTAAGTTTTCGCGAGTGGTTTGCTATCTTTGAGAAAAACGAGAATTTGGAATAGTTCTTACGAATGGTCTTACAATTAGAATTTCGCGAATCGAGCGAAGGATGGGCTATCTATTTACGTTGTATCGAGCAATAGATGAAGGAAATGCTAGCAAGGATCAAACTCTCTAAGATTTTCTATTCACTGATAGGCGTCAAGTTATCAGGGCCTGTCAACTGCACTAAGAACAAGCAGCAACGTTCCGGTACTCGCGATCGCGGTTTTGAAGAGCCGTTCGTTCAGGAAATAACCTGCGCTTCAACGTGAGACATAAAGGAAAGCACGGAAACGTCGATGATAAACCGGGGCTGGTGCACGCAAAAAGGCTCGCTCCTTTGATAGAAGAAAGGGAGCAGAGAGCCTGGGAGAAAAAGTGATTCCGATGTCTGGAGTCATACTCGAATGGAAGACGCGGCTCTCCATCGATAATCGATACTCGTTATCAAAGGCAAAACCGGAACCAGAATGTCCGTCGAGAGGCAGTACGATACGCGCGCGTGCTACTCGTGTATATGTATATGTATATGTATATTGAAAGGCGAAGGAAATTCTGCTTGTTCCCTGCAGACACACTGGAGCTTACAATGTTCCATCCATGCTGTATCGTGTACGCTTACTATCTTCTTTCTTTGTTCCATCAGGTGTTGTTCGTCTTTCTCTTCGTCTTCTTCTTCATCTTCTTCTTCTTCTACCGATACCGTTCCTCCTCCTGCAGCATCAGTCGAGACACGGAGAGCCGCTTTCTAAGAGTTACGCAACCTGCGCCGTTCGTCCGTTGATTATTTTTCAAAGAGTCGCGGTTCCAGGATTTTTAAATGGCGGTTGAATGAAACCGGTTTCTCTCTGCTTCTTTATTTCTCTTTGTAATCTCTGTCCGCGTCCCTCGTGGTGGGCTCTCCACCTTCGTAGCGGATCTCGGCGGTACTCCAATCGTGTACCGCGTGCCTCTCTTTCTCTCCCTCTCTCCCTCTCTTGCCCCTCGCTCTATTCGCCGTACTCTTGATTCGCGTTCCACGGTTCCCCGGTACGTTTCCATATCCATTTTTATTGCTCGTCGTCTTCTTGCTGGGGAGAACGTTCGCGAGGGTAGATATCGCCGCCACCCCTGCCCCCGATGCTTTAAAAAAATAATTTCTGGTATACGTCTGTAATGTACCATCCTCTCGCCGTTCATTCCTCCTCTGCAAACCTGTTGGAGTATCGATACTGGTACAGGGACGACGAAGTTGCAACATCTTGGACGCGTAGACACGCCAGCTGGGCCGAAAATCATTTGAGTTCTTTCTAAGGGGACGTTGACTAATTAAGGAATACATAATTCTTTATAAAAGAATCCTTCTGTTCTATTTGTTTCTTATTTAAATGTCCGTAGGACACGCGAGAGCTCGAAGAATATACATACTACGTTGAGACACGTGAAAACTTGGCCGGCATAACGTGGGAAAGGGAATCGTCTAGATTCTCCTTGCACGCCGTAATAACACGGCGTGTCGTAGAGGCACGACGTACGAACGCGCTGACATGGGGGGAAACTTGATGGAAGGGAAGAAATAACAGTCACAGAGGTGCGAATTTCCTTACTGCATTGCGGGAGCATTGTCGGCCGGTCTGAATCTACCTGTTGGAGCCTGAACACACCGGTGTCCCGGTATAGTCTTCGCAATTCTGGCACCATCCCGGCAACGGAGATTTTCTTCTGCTAGATTTTCCCCCGACGTCGTTTAATTCTCTTCGGAAGCACGAATTACAATTTCTTTCGGTTTTATCCTCGTTCGGCGCATTCCCTGGTAGTTTCGAAAGTTGAAAGTGTCTCGAGGAAAGACTACCGCGAGTTTGATAATGTTTCATTGGCATCTTGATTGCATCGAACGAAGAAACGGGCGAAAAAGTTCGGAGATGATTAATCAATTTGCACGAGCCGAAACTTTGGAGAACGCTGACTGTCCCGAGATTACCGTTCCTGTCGAAGCTTACTTAATCTGGAAAATGACCAGAGGGCGGATAATTAGCGTTGCGATTGCCAAAGTTTAATTGGAAATCCGGCCGAACCTTTCCCTTCCGCAATTTCGCCGGCCAATTGTTTATGTTCGCGGTTGTGCTTCGTGATTTCGACCACGATCGGGATAATACTAAGCAGCGGTTAACAGGGGAAACGAAGGCTGCAAAATCGTTCGCAAGCTTGCGGCCGTTTGTTTTCTACAAAACGTGAAAATGTAAATTTTTAAATCTATAAAAGTTTTAAATTCGAATACTTGAACATTCTCGGTGGCAGCAACGTTCAAAGAACTCGCACAACGAAGCACGCCAAAGAATTTCGTCGAGCACCCCAACGGGAGCCTCCACTGCTTTACCCATCGAACAGAGAAGAGAAAAATCGTTCCGCTCTTCAACCGACGTACGCATTCAAACGAAGAGACCACCGCAGATCCCGCGGTTGTGCAAGCACAATCAAGAAGGAAGAAGTGCCGTTTGTTATCCTCTCGAACGAGCCGTCGAAAGGAGAAAAAAAGAAACCGCGAGCGAGCCCGCTTCCCTCGAAGGGGTTAAAACCGCGTGGATAAAAGCAGAGGGGGCAGAAGATAGAAACGGGAGGAGAGTGCAGAACACTTTTGTCGGTGGATGTGCATGGGATCCAGCGCGGGAGAATTAAGACCGATCCACTTAACTGCTCGTCGAGAATTCGGGGTAGGTTCGTGGGATTTCGCGTAGCTCGATGGAGGGTGATATAAGGGTGGCGGTCGTATCGAAATAAAGTTATTAAAGATTTGGGGTGGCGGGGATGATGCCCCCTGTGGACATTGCACGCACGAATAACTTATTCCTCGCCTTTAATTCCGTCTCTTTAAGCCGGGTACTTAAGTGGCCAAGCGTGGCCCATCGAGGGTGGTGTGTCATTAATAGCGTCGCAAGCGTACCGTAAATCGCGATACCCCCGCGGTATAAGACGACCGTGATATATTCGAATGAAGTTAGCGATAAGCAGGAAAGTCCCGTAAGCCGCTGTACCTTTTACACCTTATGAGATTGAACGAGGTGAACCGTGTATGAACCGACAGCCAGTCTCAACTGAAGTATTGCAAGCATGGATTTAAAAGGCGTTCAAGTTTTCGAGAAAAGGTTAGTCTCGCGAAAGCAATTAAAAGTTGGGTAATCCACGCGACACTTTGGTCATTAATTAATACGTCGTTGACGCGCAACCCCGAAGTGGGAGTAGGAGTGGTAGTGGAGGGGTGACTTTTTAATTTCGAAAATGTATTGGGTCGCGGTCGTCGTTCGTCGCCTTTGCCTAATAAACCTTACGACGCTTAAGCTTGTCAAATGTATTGTACTATGGAGATGCAGGGGATGGTTAAAGGGGATGGGATTCCATGCTTTCATCCGGCAAAGGGACGACTCGAAAAATATTACACCACGGAGCATCCTTCAAAGACCTCCGGGCGAGGTGCTCTCGCTACGCAGATATCGCCGCTCGAATTTAATTAAATCCAGTTAATTGATATCGGATTTCCAAACCTGCAATGACCGCGTTTGCCATCCTGCTCATCAACCACGGCCTGTAAAACACTGGCTAACAAAACATCAGCCTTTGTCGAAACATCGATTCGCAGATCCGATTGTTCATTTTTGCCGGCTACGTAACGACTTCCATTGCAGCAACGAAACGCTGGCAAAGATAGCCAGGGGGACGGTCTGCCAGGCAGAAAGGAATTAATTCGCGGAATTATCGCGATCATAATCGCTTTAATGCACAGACCGTGCCAAAGGGTCGAAGGTACAAGAGGCTGTAAATTAACGGTGGTTTTTTACGCGACCTCGGCGTTTAATCGCATTGGTCGAAGCCGTTTCTCCTCTTTTTCTGGTTAAGTTTTAAAACCGTCGGCTGCACGCCGACATCGATCCGCCCTGTCGATCCTGCACTTTTCCTCCACCAACTTGATACTTTTCCGTTTCATAGCCTACCTCCCATCCCGCTCTGAACGTTAGCGACACGTGGCATCCAGGACGCCTTTGCGATACACAAATTTCATTTTTGACATACGTTCCTTTCTGTTCATTGCGAGAACGCACCGATTCGGACCAGGGGGCAACGAATTCTGAAATTCGTAGCTGTGCACGGTACATACATAATCTGTTCACCGCGGCCGGGCAAACAGTGACATTAGGGAAGTAGGGTGTGTAACGGCGTTAAACGATCGCCGTATTAAGTTATCGGGCGAACAGGGCTAAACACGAGTTCACTCTTGCACGAGGTTAAAGAGGGCAGAGCAACCACGAAGAAATAAGGGCTGGCGCAATGGCACGCCGAAAGAGAAGAAACAGTGCGGCTCTCCAAAATGCAGTAACCTGTTCGGTGCATGCATTTTCGAGGGAGACCCAGTGAATTGGAGCACGAAGGCCACCTCCGACCGTGAGACGCACTTGTACTGATGAGCATGAATAAATCAGTCAACAAGTAAATATGGAAGGCGAGGGCCAGAAGAGGAGCTCCAGCGTGGAAGCGTGTAACCGGATTTCGAAGATCCGTGGATTTTTCCTGGACGAAGGGCGATGCAGAGGAGTGCCGGGGAATGGAAAAATGAGATCCGATCTGGATTATGGAAAATTTCTTCCTGTTCCGTAGCTGCCTTTAATCTCTGTAATGGACGCACAGTTTCGTATCCTGGACAAGGAAATTCTTATTAATTTTCGTCCTCGACTATACACGTGTGCGTCACGTTCAACTTGCGTTTGGTTGGTTGACTTCAACCGCAGGTGGTATTCGCAGAAAAATTTCGAGCTTCAAGCAAACCTTGAATCACAGCGGCGATTTTTCGAAAACAGGATTTTCTGGCAACTCGAGGGGAATAGGATTCTCTCCACGGTTTCCAGCTCTCTCAATGCACCAGGTCCTCTCTTTCTCTCTCTCTCTCTCTCTCTGCGACTTTCTGTATTCTTATGCGTGCTACAGACTCGAGACAGCGAGCACAGCAATCGATAGACGTGTCTAGCGAGTTTCTCTATCCCGGTTCGACTGTTTTCTTCCTTTACCTCCACCTTCGGGGACCCGTCACATTTCCTTCTTTGTTTCCGTAGCCGTGTTCCGCGTTGGAATTCCCTTTCGAGGAGCTAACCTTTCGAATCACCAGACAGACTCTCTCTTTTCTGACCGATCTTTGCCCTTCCGGCGAGGCTGACCGCGCGATTACGATCTATGGACGCCTGCGACCGAAGGTAGTTTCTTTTTCATCGGTGCGATCCGTTATCGCGCGTGTCCTGTCATTTTCTTTTTTCTTAGATCTCAACAGCCATCCAGGCTGGTTTTCGTATACGAAAGCTTCGTGGTCACGAGACGCGTAAGAAATGGAAATCGAACAGTATTTGCCATCCAGAAATAAATGATTTATTAAAAAGAAGATCCAATTGTACAGATAGACAGTATCCACTAATGCCCTATTTCACGCCAGAAAATTTTCCCTGCCTAACTGGGTGCACCAGATCCGTGGGTTGGTCTCTCCTCTCTGGCTCAAACCGATCGGAAAGCTGCGGAGTCGGCAACGCTTATTACCATAACGTGCAGCAGATGTGTCCATGCGAAATACGCGGGGAAACAGCTTCTGGCAGCCCCTCGATCGGTCATTCGTCGAGCGAATTCCGGACAAGTTGACGAATCGACCTTTCGACCTGACGCGGCCGTGGCGTCTGTTACATTTTCCATCCCTCGTCGTTGTATAAATAGCTGCGGGGGGAGCCGTGTGTTTGCACGTTACATGCCCGCGTAAAGAGACGATTTTATCGCGACGTAAGCCGCGAGCGCGATAGAAATTTAATAAGGAGACCGCGGTCAAACCTTCGTCACTTCGATGAATGTTTCAGCGTGGCCGAACAACAACGGAAACCGAAACGCGGCCGGCAAATGGAATTTAAAGAATTAAATACCCCATGAATAAGATACCGCCCCTATTTGGCTCTTTTTCCCCCGTCGAGTGTTTGCACCGTTGACAATGGTGGTCCGTATGGCAAGATGACAATAGAAATCGTCTAAATATCGTGGCTTTTTCTTTGTTGAAACTCGAATGTGTGGAAATTTAGGAACAATGAAATGCAGCATGCTAAATATGATAATTTTAAGGGATTATCAACGGCACTGCTGCGTCTCGTCGATGGAATTTTAAATCGACTGCAATCTCGTGCGCGTCTTTAAATATTCAAGGGACACCGCAACTTCCATAGGTCTCGTCGAAAAAGGAAAAACGGTCCGGCAGGAAGTCGTAACGCAGTCTGCATCGCGGGGACCAGCCGGTTCCGCGGCGACGCGACTTAGCTCGCGGCGAGGATTGTACCTGCAGCTTCGTGGGAAACTTCGCACCAAAGTTTTAGTCATAGGCGCATTCAAGCGTCCCTTGAGGAGCTCTTTGAGGAACGCGTCGAGCAAGACATATGTTCCCAGCGGCGTGGCCGTTGTTAGATAAGAAAATGGGGAAAAGTTTAAACACCTCCTCGGACACCACCGACAAGCCTATTCGGTAACCGAATTTGTTTCCTCCATACGTTTCTCTGCGGTTCCTTTACTTCAAAATATCAGACGGATTACAGGCTTCGTCGACGATGGTATAAATGTGTCAAATTGCAAATTGTCTTCTTTCAGCGCGTACATTATTTCGCATTTCACGATCTCCGTTCAGAGACACTTGAAACTAAAGCTAACCCGTTTTCCCCCTTTGTTACAGGTACGTACCTTCCGCTGACCAGCCGTACCGAGCTGAGCCCGTATGAAGAAACGTCCAGACGGTAACGTAGTCGAGAAGGCTTTGATGAAAGTTTGACTAGACCGGAGGTAGCTCTCCCTCGGCTCGCGCGACTCGTACCTCGGCTCATTTAATCTTTCACGCTCGTCCTCTTGACTCAGTTTCCCGTGGGTCGAGTGCACGCGGAAATCGAATTCCACCTGCGAGCTCGTGCTGTGCCCGTCGCTACTATTCACGTTCTAATCTGGGCCAATGAAGCGCTCGTTGCTGGCATGAATGAAGAGAGCTGCCTCATCCTCTCACCATGCCACTACTCTCTTTCTCTGTCTCTTCCTCTGTTCGCGGAGCGCTCGTAAACGCCACGGTTCGTCGCTACCTCCCGTGGACGACGGTGACACGTTTACTCGAAATAGAAGCTCGCGTAAGGCCCATAACGGTGCACAGTCTACGTTTGTTCGAACAATTCGCATAATCGCGCGGTACGTGCTTGAAATAGTTCATGGACTGCGAGCAACCGTGCCGCTTCTGCCCGATTCGTCAGTCGCCCGGATTCGGTTAAATCGCTCGAGGAGCAAGGGCTGACTTTGCGCCACTCTACAATTACAGAGCCATTGCGAATCTTGCTCGTGCATCGGCTAAGGGCGATAGGGCAGAGCCTCGGCATAGTGGCGGAAGATGCAAGTAGGTTAAAGAAGACTGCATTGTAGTTAGATGGCTTTGCAGCGAAATGGGGATCGCGTGAAACGCGTGAATTCGAACGAAACCGTACCGACTTTGATCACTACTTTCTGTACTTTCAAAGTTCTACGCGAAATGCGTTTCTTTTAAATTGCACATAACTATCGATACAAAATCCAATGTATCTTACTTTCCAACGGCAGTGGGGAAAAAAACATTCATTCTCGCTACGGTGAAAAGGAATAATTCCACGGTCGCCCAGGGGTTGGTAGAAAGAGAATAACTAAATACGGTTCCCCCCTTTTTCCTTTCATCGGAAGAGCGAATTAGTATGCCCGAGGAAAGCGGCGCGCGCCCGCGATGATGCGATATATTCGCGTGGAAAATGAGAGAGCGTTAAAGCCCTTGGATAAAAGCGTGGCAGCGTTTCCGTGCACGTATACATGCATATACATATCCGGCCGTGTTTATTGCGCGGATGAAATACTCCTTGGCGAGCGGGGGCTGGCGCACTCGCACCACATCCAGACAATGTCCGTGTAGAGGCCGTAATCTTGCCAAAGTTCGGGCCAGCGACAGGAAACTCCGTGGGATTGCTTTGCAACGTACCCCATTCCCTATTCAACGTGCGCGGAGACTCGTGAGTGCTTGATTAAGAAATTACAATTCGTCTCGCCGTCGTGCCATTGGCAATGGGACTGGAAACTCGGCATGTCGCGTTAACTTTGTGACGTTCGTTCCAATTAAATCATTGAACAATCGGTATCTTTTTTTCCGCCGCTCTTTATTTTTGAGGCGGACGAACATCGCCGGAATTCCAGTCTTGTTTAATTCTGTTTACACCGCTGCTTTTATTTGCCCTCGCGACGCACAAGACTGCCGGTGCAAGCTGATTCTCGAAACGTCGCCCTTAAACGGAATAACTTAAGCAGCCCGTATCACGCGCGACGGTTACGCGACTGCGAAATCATGCTAATGTTGCACTCGCGACCGTGTATCCGGCTGAAAGCTAGTCGTCGTCCAGAAACGGGATCCGCGTTCTGGGGGACCCGAGCCAAGGGACAGGAAACGCATATCTTCGGGGACGAAAGTGCGGTAGTTGGTCGATTCTCGCGATTACCGAGAACTGGGTCGATTTTAAATGCAACTTCGCCGCATTGCGACGTCATAAACAGTGGGACATTTTTGGACGACGACCCCTGTCATCTTCGACCGTCGTCGACCTACACAGCGGTCCTTCACTTTGTACCGCAACACGTATTCCCGTTTATTTCATCCCGATATTAACAATCGTAATCTCCACGCGCAGCGTGACAAATCGGAACGAAATTCGTGAAATATTATTCACAGGCACGCGTTCCTACGAAAACTGAAAAGCTTCGTTCGTAGTTGATTTACAATGAGGTTGTTGACCGGTGCGGTACGAATCTCCGAGCGACTGCAACGGACGATCCTCGCCGTTTCCCCGGCGAGTGCACTTGCGACAAAGAGCGTGCATTAAAATCGATCGTTGGAAGGCAATCGACGGGGTGCTCGCGAGATCCGTTCATCGTCCGTTTCTGTTTCCACAATCACGTGGTCCTTGTCGCGGCCAGGTGTCACGGATTCGTACGATGCATCGCTTCCACCCTTGTTCGAGCAATGAAGTATGCGCGGAATGCTATTGGCCCGGCCACCTGATCGTTTTACGGAATGTATTTACGAGGAAACGTTCCGCTGCCAACGTGGCTCGCATAACGTTCTACGAACAGTGTCGCGGCGCAGATTTTTCGTTGCGTTTGGGTCGGGAACGAAGGTTGTCCGTTTCAAGCGGAATTGTTCCGCGATAAATGGGTAGAATAAATAAGGTTTACTGGAAAAATTACCGATGGGTCGATCTGTTATTTTTGTGAAAAATAATCTGCGAGTAAGAAATTCGGGATTTGTAAAGCTGTTATGATCTGCCAAACAATATTTTATAAATACAGTAGCAGATTGGATTGCTAATGCTAATCTCCAATTCATATTCAACATTGGTGATTTTATGCACTGCCCAATGATTCTGAACGGCTTAGCAACATTTCAACCCCCAAATCGAACTAACAAGTCCGGGAGGATCTTTTCGAGACCGAGTTCACCTCTTGTTCCCCTTAATTAGCTTACGTTGGAGCAGGTCCAAGAACACCGCAGGTGGACGAGGGCCAGGACAGACGGTCAAACCGCAAACGTTTCGCATTCCAGGCAGCCGCACAAATCTCGGGGACACGCATGTGACGTTCTGGCCGAGGAGAACAGTCGACGCGGACAACGATGTCCGCATCACTGACGAGGGATGCTCAGAGCCAACATGGCGGTTTCGAACTCCGATTCCCTTCGCTGGGTCCTTCACGGATCGACAAACGCGTCTCCAATTTTCTTGTACAGCTATAGTTGAACGAAAGAAAACGTTGAGCCGCGCTAACACGTTGAAACGTTGTTACGTTCGATAAGAGGTATCTGGCTCTTCTGTGCAAAACTTCGCTAATCCATCTATACATATATTACAACGAAATTTCATACACCTGTGCACGTTTCCCCGGAAAATAAACGAGAATCGCGTTACCGAAACCCACTTGTATCTGCGGTAACAGTTACACCTTCAATCAACTAGAAGCACAATTCGATCGGTGTAAATAACACGAGTTCCCAGTCAGCAGAACTCGCCTTTAGCTTGATGGTTCTGCGCATCGATATTGAACGTGTTCCATTGGAAAAACGAAATGCACGAAATCGCTGCAAGCCTATATTCGCTTGAGATCGCAAAACAAACAAAAACAAAAAAAAGAAACGTAGATAGAATGTATTCGACTATTTTCCCCGAAGCCGTTTTTTATCCCATGCCCCCGTATCAAATGAAATAAAAGTTATACAAAAAAAAATTCATCCACCGCGAACACGTCGCGTCGCGTCGTTCGCTCACGGGCGATAACTCGTACATGCGTAACAGGAATAATTTAGTTTTCCGGGAAGTTAGAAGCAAACTGGCACCCTTTCTTCTTCCATTTTGCTCTCGAGGCGAGCCCTCTTGAGAGAGAAGTGGGAGGACGGTTACCAAAGGGCCGCCTACGGGGTTTACGACCCTCGAAAGGCCCTTGGCTAACGACGTTACGCGTCCACCGACGCGCCCGGTATACTTTAGGAGCTCTCCAATTAATTATTCCGCGGGATTTTGCTCCGATTTAATTACGGTTCTTACCATTTCGGTCCCCTTTTCTCTCTCGTTGTCTACTCTCCTTATTCAATTTCTGTCTCTCGCACGAGCCACCTCTTTCTCCTTCCCTCGGTCTCTTCGCCGTTCTCTCTTTTCATAGCCCGGCCTTATCTTCGTCGCTTTCAGTTACGCTACTGCTGCTCCGTTCTTGAAAGGCGAAGATGTGGATGGATTTCTTAATTAGGCGAGGCGACTCCTTGGCTCGCACTTTAATTTTCCCCGAGAACCACCGGGTCGAGGAACCGTCTTCCTCACACTTTCGTAATTACTTCCGAAAAAAATTGTAACGTGTTCCGCTCTTTAAATACTGTCCATTCCGGAGCGTTTCCTTTTTTTGTTTTCCGTCCACCCCTCTACATTTTAGTCCCCGGCCGCCTGGCCTCCGGTGACAGAAACGTCGATAAAAGATCGAAGAACGGCATTAAATCCAACGTACTCTCGACGGCAGGATGGAAATTAGGGTGCCCCGTCGCACGAGCTATTGGCGTGCAATGGAATGGGGACAAGGGGGCGTACGATTCTCCTTTTTATCGATCACGTGCCCTCCACCGTTCGGCCATCGTTTGAATTCGTGCGGAAATCGTATAAATATGTAATTCCCCTGGGAAACCATGCTCGCCCGCTGGCTCCGTTCTCCTGGACGCGACACCGAGACGTCTCTCGATTATTATCGTTGCGCCTGGGAACCAGCGACCGCGGTTAATTCACCGTGAATTCTGCAGATGCTGACGATCCTAGTAAGAAGTGTGTACCGCGTCGCGCACCCCTTTGCCCTCGATCGTTGATTCGTCACGGCGCTCTGTAACAGGGAGAAGGATCGACGAACGTCGGTTCCACGGTTCTTCGACAAGGTCGCCGGTTTATTAATAGTTGGGACGTGAAATATTTATAGAGGTAGCAGCCCGATGGAAAGCCGATACGTCCACGTCGAATCGTGACATTCGAACTCGTTATCTGGACAGTATCGGACGGTTGCGGGTGTCGTTGTACATCGAAGGCCCGCGCAACTTTTAGAAGGTTGTCGAATTCGGTTTGTCGGTACAACCGTGCTTTCCTTCGCACACGTGGAAACACGCGGCCGAACTGTCCGCCGGTTCGCCACTGTGCAGCAGGAAGCCGTGGAATTTCTGTACAGATCGAACTTTCCATCGCGGGTACCTGCTCCCCTCTCAAAATCGAACCGCAGACCAGCGCGTGCTACGAAGAAAAACGGGAAACTAAATAGCGTCGGCGGCTGTTCGTACGTCGATGCCAGGCAGAAAATCACGCGTCAGCTCCAACAATTTTGCGGTCGCGGCCGACTACGAGGCAGGCCAGGCAGACAGGGCCGTATTACTTGGCGAGCGATGTGGCGTCGTCCGTTTGTCGCAGGACGGACTTTTCCCACTGACGTGGCATAAAATTCCAACGACCCACGCCCTCCCTTGGGTAATCCCTCGCCGTCTCTATCCCTCTCCGAATGTCTTCCACAGCGGCCTGCATAACCGCGTTCTGCTGAAATGAATTCAGGGGCGGAGGTCTGTCCCTTTTTGAAATTTCTCGCCCGTAACACCCCATTCTGACGCGCGAAATTTAATCTCCCGCTCGCAGTGCGTTGAATTAAAACATATGTGCGGTATGTACACATAGGTGCGCGTTCCAAGGGGGATAGAGATAGAGAGATAGGGTGAAAGAGAGAGTAGAAGAAGGGCAGGTTGGCTGCGTAATGAGAACGGGGAATTGTTCCGGCCAGTACGCGTCTCAAACGGTGTTTCAATTTAATAATGGCGTTTCATTACGTAGCCAGAGTAACGCTGCCAACCGTCGAGACGACGTACGTATCGCTTTTGACCGAACAACCGTAACGAGACTCCGCGCAAGAACGCGTTTTTATGTATATTTCCTATTTGCGCTTCCTTATGAAAGTTCGCAATTACGTCGCCGTGCAACGTTGCAAAATTTCGCGGCATCATCGTTGTGCTTTCTCCACGGAGGGCCGGGAAATTATTTTCGAAGCAGTAGTTATTCTCTGTTCGTTAAAATGGATAAATCTGTCAGGTCTTGTTACGACGAGCTCGGTCGCACCTAACTAGCCTACCTATGAACCGGGATGATAATACTAAGAAATCTGTATTTAATTAATGGAGCCAAGGGCTATCTCGAAATTAACTAGGCATGCCAATTAGGCAATATATAATAAGCAACATCGTTTCGCGCAATTTACTCATTCATCCGAAATAATTCGAACGAACCTCCTGCGCGTCCTTCCGTTGGTTCCCGGGGGAGGGAAGTGTATCCAGCTGAAATTGCAGCCTCGTGAGGTGTTTAATATGCCGAGACACGCGGCGTGTTCGGGGCACATTAGCGACCTCCCCCAGGATCCGATGCTACCACGGTTAGGGGATGGCGCTGCAGAGGGGTGCCCAAATCTGAAGGGGCGGCCACCTTTTCCCCGTCTGTTGGTTCGCCAGGAAGACATCCTCCGAACAGACAATCGATGCGGAAAAAAAAGGACGGAGGGCTAATGACGCGCGCGATGCCGGTGATTCGGAAAATTGTGAATCGAGCGTCGCGTAATCGAGCTAATACCACCGACTCCATTCCCACGTATATGTATACCGACAGCACACCTTCGTATCGTCCCCCTCTACTTCTTTGTTGCACCCCTGGCGTTCCTCTCGCCACCACTTCTCACCCTATCGACTTGTTCCTGCCACCTTCTCAAATATGGAGGGTGAAGATCCAAAGGAAATTTCACTAGGAAGCTTCATTTTCCGCGGCGATGCCTCCGTTTAAAGCCCGCATCCCTACCACCGTCGTTTTCCTCGAGAAATCCGCAAAGGACATCCCTTTCTACGCGATCTTCGAATTCGCGCAGCTTCGAAGACGACTGGCTTGGGGCTGCTTTGAACCGCGCAGCGTTTCGAATTTGCTGATTCGCGTGCGTTTCCCGATTTTATCCTTTACGAGGGATTGCGCTTAGAAAGAAATTTCATATATCGAAGGTGGTCCATGAGCTTACTTTACCGTACTTGCAGCTCCCGGAGCGTCTACGTTTCAGGTAGCACTCGAATGCAGGGCGTAGGTGTTTTATGTACGAACATCGTTGGTCTCGAGTTAGCCGTTGTTGTTCGAGCTTCCGTCATGGCTCAGCTCTTTTCAAATCGATGGAAATTAATCCCGATTGCCGTCGCTCCGCCCTGCTTGTCCGTTTCCCTTACGTCCGCTTTCCGAAATTTGTCCTTCCGTTCGACCGTCTAATGGGAACGCGATAGGAATATGATACCCTACTCCGTTTCTCAACTCCCGTGCCAATCTACCCCTCCGTTTGTCCCCTCGATTCCCCAGTTCCAGCCCCTACGAACTCGCCGGACGGCGCTCGGCGTCAGCGTTTCTTGCACCCCGGTGATTCCACGCGACCATCGCCGTCCCTCGTTTCCGAACGACAACGTCCGCAACGACGAGGACTGAGTCTAGATTCTCGCGGCACGAAGAGTAGTAGTACACTCGTTCGCCTCGCTGTGTCCACGAGTAGAAAGAAACGCTCGTATCCACCTCGCGTGCCCACCTGGCAATGATCGAGTTCGACGAGCTCTCGATCCCGTCGACGATCTTCAGCAGCCTTTCCTCGATCTCCCTCGTTCGCCTCGTCGTTATCCGCAAGTTCGAGCCAGATCGATGCTCCAGGGTCGGTCAGCTCTTTCGTGTTGGATGACGAGAGCGAGGTAACTCGTTGGACGGAGAATACGGTGGAAAACGTTGGTGGAACGAAAGAAAATCGTGGCCCAGGCTCACCCTCGTTGCGCTTGCAAGAGGCGTCCCGTTCGCAAGGGGTTATACGTACGGGGTACACGCTGCATCAGAACGATGTTCGTACCATTTGCTAGCCGAGTCTTACCACCCTCTTGGGCGCCATCTATCTACTCTTGCTCTCCTGCCGCCCATCCCGCAGGAATAATTTCCTTGACTCCGTCTCTCGTTTCTTTCCCTTCGGGTGCCTCCCTCTTTTCATTTTCTCTGCCCTTCCTCTGCCCTTCCTCTGCCCGTCTGTTTCTCTTTCTCGTCGGGGCTGCCTTCCCTGGCTTCGTTCGTTCGTACCTCGGCGCACCTCGACTCACCTCCGACGTGTTCTCATTCGCGCGACCGCGCACACTTTGAATCCCCGGTGTATACACCATTCGCCGCGGCCGCGAGAATTGCAGGGAACGTTTGCCACGCTGCGGGCGAACCAGCGCCACGTCAAATGTCCCATGGGAACCTCAATCTACTCCTTCCTGCTGCTCGCGAGGTTTATCTTTCATCCATGGTTCTGCCCCGGTCCTCTTGTGTCTCTTCACGCTGCTCGCTGCTGCGCGGAGTTAATTGTCTCTTTATGTACCTTTGGACGACGCCTCTTATGCTTTGGAGGGTCTCCCGCGTACAGTTACTCAACGTTCCTGCCGGCAGGCCCGTTGCTGCTGCTCGCTGATTAACAGAAAGTAAAAATATAGCTCTATTTATACCAACAGTGTATATACATTAAGTCCGTCGAACAATTTTGCTAATGGATCGATCGATAAGACCGTGTTTCGATGAATCTCCTAATTACCAGCCGATCGTCGAATGCACCCAGTGAATCATAACGCATGATTCATGGACGTACATACATACGTGCCGCGATGGTGGACATGAAATACGCCAGGAAGGCGTACGCTCACGTGCGAGGCGAGCCCGTTCATGGGGGTTCGAACGTAAGTAAAGGGACCCCCACGACTTCGACGACCCCCCAAGATCAAGATAACGAGCTTACGCCCCTAAAGCCGGCTTAATTAAAGGCCGTTCGACTGAAATCGTGAGCACCGGAATGGCGACTCCGAAAGCGCCGATCCTATCGTATGGATCGTGTGCGCACCTGTTCCGCAAAGCTTCGTTCCCACGCTCGGAAGTACTTCGCTGGGTCTCGTTTATCGGCCCACGACGCTTTTACAGAGCTTAGACTAATAACAGTCCCACGAAAAAATTGCGAGAACTCCTTCACCAGCTGGATACTCCAAGCTGGACCTTCTTTCCAGAAAACGTAGAGGATGCTGTTATAGTCGGTTTGGAATCAATCGACTGTTCAGGAACAACGTATACTACGCTCCCATCGCGTCGACAATCTTCTTGAAGCTTAAATCGACTTCCCTCTAGAAGGTACGCGCACAGTTCAGATCGATCGGAAACGACTGACACAGGGATGAATTAACTCGCGATTAATTATTCCCTCGGCCAGAAATTGTCCACGGGCGCTCGCGGTGCACGTATACAAGTACACTTTGGTCGTAGTACATGGGCACGGGTACACGGTCGTGTTTGCAGGCCGTTCTCGAAGGGCCCGTCTGCTCTCGGTTTAATTGCGGAAACACGTGACCGGCTCGTTAAAAAACAGAGAGGGAAAACAGAGGTGTATATACGGCATCGTGCGGTGTCCATCGAGTACCTCATCGCCCACCCTTTTGGTATTCGAACTTGTCCGAGTTTTCCGGCCCGTTTCGCCCTCTCGTCGCTTGCTTGTTCCCTTGTTTCGCGTGCATGCAGATCACGTTCGTATAAACAATGCCGTCCGGGAAGAGATGAGACGGACAGCACGAGGAAGAGGAATAAGGGGAGTGATAAATGGGTTTAAGGTACGTCGGCTGTGAACCACAAACGGGGAGGGGAATAAAAGAATAGGCGAGATAGGTGTGCATAGAGTGGAATGGGACCGAGGCAGGTGGAGAAAGGCGGGAGCGAAAATGGTCCGGTTCGACGTGCGGAAAAATTTCATTACCTCCGCGTTGAATCGCGATCGAGAGGTAGGTCGGGGTGCGCCCATGGAAAATCTGTCGTCCCCGACGATTCAGCCCGCTGCTCGTTGAACTTTCGCGAGGGACTCATTTAACTTCTTTCGTTTCAGAAGCAATTATTTGGCTCGGAACGGGAGCGCCGGGGATCGTTGAAGGACGCTGAAACCTTCCCTCCTAGATCGAACATTTCGCGCAAGTGGCTCGTCCGGGGCTTTAGATTTTCGCTCGGTTGAAAAAAAAGCAGAAAAAACCGGAGGAGCTTAATTTTGTTCCTACCGAAATTTTTGCAATTATCGTCGAAGGGTTGGGCGAATTAAGAGAAGGGAATGTGCCGCGGCAGAGTGGCGCGCCAGGGAAAATAACGAAACAGGAGTGTTCGAGGGAAAACCGTAATTATGGGCGTCAATTATTTTCCTTGAACCGGGGAGAAGGTGTGCTACTCGAAACTGGTAGAATCTACCTGCTAGAGAATGAGCGTGTAAACAGAGTGACTAGAAGTTAATTAAATGTAAGCCTCGCGGGCGACATGTTTGCGTCACTTTAAACGGCGGACGATTTTTTTTTCTCTTTCGCCTTGCTCGTTTCAACGTCACGTTCGTGCTTCGCCCATCATTCGCGTGTCGTTGAAAAATGCTTACTTGTATTCTCGGCACGCGCTCGGATAACAGATGGGTGCTCGGGCGTTATTAAACCATTCGAACGGAGCCAGTCAGACATCGAATCGGTTACGGGATTAACCCCTTTTAATGAATGCTCACTTGACTTTTAATAACGCTTCGCGTTGTCACTCCGTTACGTCCCGGCGTTCGCGGGGGTTCACGACGAAATTTATGATACGCCTGCCTGTGTACCGTCCCCACTGCGGCATCAACTTCCGCTTCACGAGGCGACGACCGTTCTTTTTCATATTACGGACTAATATTGTCGCGCCAGAGAGATGAGTAAAACGTTCGCGTATAAACACGCGACTCAACCATGAAGAGGAGGATAGGAACGAGGAACACGGAGCACAAGGTTCTTTATTAAAACAGCAGCTTTCCTCCTCTTCGCTCCTCCCATAGACAGTTTTATGGCTGGTAACCGCGACCCCTGTGTCTCGTCTCCGTGTAAGGATTCACCGATTCCTGGTCAGATTGCTCGATACGAACTTAATCGTGTATCCTCTCCGGACTGGGTGAATCACGGTTTCATCGTTGGAGGAGTGATTCATCTTCGAGGATGATGCTGCGAACTTGGTGCAATTACGTTCGATAATGTATCTTCGTTGGACGATAACCGATAGCGGTGTTCATTTTTCCATTTTGCTTGTACCGAACACACTATTATAAAGTTAATTAGTAGGTGTTGCTGCGTCGTATTCAAGTATAGACATTATTTCTTCAATTCCATCATTCATTTCGGTATTAGACTTGTTTCTTTATCACCTTAATAATGTTTCGAATTTACCTGTACATAAGTAACAAGATAAAAATAGTCCTAAGGTGAACTGCGATTTAAATAAAATGAAGGCATCTCTTCTATCTATCTGCTAAGAAACAGTCAAAGCTGAATTAACTCAACCGAATTTTCCTTTATACACGATAATCAGCATCGTGGTTCGATCGACGAATCGACCGCGACGGGAACGTCGGGTCTCCTCGTTGCCACCGGACAATAAGTTCTCGTCAACCGCAGCGGCTTAAGTTTTCGATGAACTTCTGGGGGAGCACGACGAAGCGTTCCGTCGTTAGCGACAGATTCGGGGGCGGTGCGTTGCTGTTGCACGTAATTGCTGCCGTTGTCTGCGGAAGATTTCGTGGTCCCCCTTATCGGCGAACCGCGTAACCAGGCGTTTAAATTAAGTCTCGATAGCTGCTGCCAAACAGGCCCACCATTTCGCCACGGCAATTTAATCCCTTACTTCCAAACGCATAATTCTCGCTTTAAGACGAAAAGGAAATCATCGTCTGTAATTTCCACGAATTCATCTCAAAGCGCGTCAACGTTCCCCCAACCGTGGCCCAGCAACTTATTTTTTTTCGACGGCGCGTTCTCGCAGACACGCTCGAGAGGGTGGCAATCCCACGGCGACGGAGTAGGGAGGCAGCGAGTTTACGAAGGGGAACGAGGGTTGTCTCCGAGAGAGACTAATTCGCGAATTTTGAGCGGTGGAACGATGGCGAGAAACGAAGGTGAAAGACCGAAGAAAACGGAGCGATGGAAGCGGAAGTGCCGGGCGGGGGTTCGGAAGAGTTGGGCGGGTGAGCTTTCAAGTCGAGGGTGCAAGAGTCGGGGAGATAGCGTCGCCTTTGAGAGGGTTGCGAGTTTCCGGGCGGCAAGGACCATGAAGAGAAGGATCCTTATATTTCAAATTAAAGGGAAATTCGAAATACCGACCACTTTCACAAAGCCCCTGTGCTTCTCTCGGTCCGTTCTCTCGCAATTCCCTGTCCTCTACTCCCTGTCGGCCGCTTTCGTTCCGTTCTATCTCCTTTCGGCCTCTCGAGCGTGCGCGCTTCCTTCCTCCTCCCTCGGTCCGGGTATTTAAACTTTTCAAATTGAAATTGTTTTCGATATCCAAGCGAGTGCTCTCGAAAGAGGGGGACAGAGAGAGAGAGGAAGAGAGAGAGGAGCAGAGAGAAAAGGTGAACAGAACGGCAGAGCGTACACGCTCCCGTACCGTGAATTTTCCGTGGCTTTAGCCGCCGGGACGATTCTCTAGCACGCTCTCCACGTTTTTCAACGCCGTTTCACCCCACCCCTCTATCAACAGCGGCCTAAACGCTTTGAACACTTCACTCAATCCGCGACCCGCGGCATATTATGCTCTGCACTAATTACGACGTAATTTGGAAAGTTCCCGCGACCGGATTTTTTCCCCCACACGCCCCGCGGATCGCTACACGCCGTCAGCCACTTCGATGTCCTAGCAAATTGGCGCCGTTCATGGGACGATTATTCACGTCGAGCACGACGCGTCGCGGCTTGCGTTCGAATTGAACTCCTTGGCAAAAGTATTTTGGTCGCACTTATGCTAGTTGATGTCACACAACGAGCGACATCGTTATTTCGTTTTCCCCGTTAACGTGATTGTTTTACACTGCCGTTACTTTACACCCCCGGTAATAGTATATGGGTTACACGGTATCGTGTATCCCGATAGCCACGGGATACGGACTGTTCGCTAAATCTTCGGAAGCATTTACCTCGCGCTCTAACACCGCCCCTAAATCTACCCTTTCGAAAATCCTGATACCCCGGAACTCAATTTCTCGCCAAAAAATTAGGTCGCAAACTCTATTACCCAGCGGCCACGTAGCGCACTCTTTTCGCCCGGCGATAAATTCAAAGTCCTCTGAATCCTAATTAGAATCTGGCTCTTATCTGCAGCGCCAACGTAAAATGCATGGAAATGCGTAATCCCAAAAACAACGAACCGGTCACGTCTGCGCGATAAACTCGATCCACGGGGTCCGTGTCCTTTTTGGTCCCCGTTCCCATCGTCCATCTTGCCACCGTGAACGTTTTTGCCGGCCCTGTCTTATTTTCCAATTGCACGTATATGCGCGTATACATTCGCAACCCGGACGGCGTCATTGTGCCCGATGTAGGTTGTCAGGTTGGCGACGTTCCCTCGGCGTACATTCGACCGGCACTCGCATAACAAAGTATCGCAAAACAATGCTGTGTATTTTCTCTCCCCTCCAGCTCCCACGTTGCACCAACGTGTTCCACTGTTCTAGCTTTTCTCCACCTCGTTCCTCCTATTCCCTTTAGTATACGACTTTTTCTCTCCCACTGGTATATCTGTTTCTTTCCGTCCAGTTAATTCTTCTCGTTTTCCCGCACAAGGCATACTGGTCGTACGGAATGGTACCATAATATGTACCTCGTAACACCGTACATCCGTATCGAAGCTACTGAAATTCTAAGGTCTGCTGATAGGGATTTTTTGTGGTTCCACGTAATTATCAGTGGTACACGCTCTGACAGCCACGTTTTACTTGTACAATAGGATCTCTTTTTTTCCTCTGTTCTGTCTTTGGATTATTCTTGTAAAGTGTCGACGAACCATTAGTTTTCGGCGGATATATTACAGCAGACATCGTTATAACTTTCTGTCGCTGCGCCAGCTGTTCGTTCGTCAACTTCAAAGCTGCTGCCGGCCTGGTACGTACATATTCCGTCCGCATTGATCTTTTCTCTCCAGCCAGGATACTATCGATAGGACCGTTCGCTCGTCGTCATTTACTTTCTTCCGGCGCTGTATAAATAACTAATTTCAAATCCCGCCGTATCGAGAAAACTTTGATCAGTTTCTGGCCGCGCACGGCATCAGTATGATGGAAAGTCGAACACGGCCGGCGCCGCGGCGGGGTTGCTTCGATCGCGCGACCATGCATACTTCATGACCCGTGTTTACAAAGTTTTCAGCCTTAAACGTAAGCCGCGAGATCACGTCTGAAATTGGTACTTTGTGCCCGTGTTCCCTAACCCGCGCCACGTTTCCATGCGTTGAATATTCCTCTCGGAATATTCTTTCCTTCCCTTCCAAGCGGAAACGGGAAGTTTCCCGCGGTCTTACGACTTTCTTTACTTCCTAGATAAACTTGCACGCTTTGTGGATTTCTGTCTGCCGGCGGCCGTGAATGGTGATTAAGAATCACGCTGGAAACGGCGGGTGGGCGTTATAAATTCCACGGTTGTTCAGAGTTCCAACGGAAACGATTCGACCGGACCACAGACCCGTATCTCTGCGCGTTAACGCAATTCGTCGCCCCCGCTTATGCACAAACGTGCGCCTCCAAGAAGTTACTTAACTTTGGGTGCGCGACGTTTCGAGGACTTCCTTAATTTCCGGCTAGGCGGACTCTTCCGGATGGCATTTTACTCGACAGCAGACAAGAGTTCATTAAGGTTTTAAGAGGCGACGTACATTCTGCTCGGGGACGGGACGCGAGCCGTCTCGGGACTTCACCGGGGCACACTGTGAATTTCCCGGACGACGTCGGCGCTGCGTGGAAAATAGTCGCGCTGCGCTAACGGGATTGCTTTATTTTTACACTCTTGTGGTTAACAGAAATTGGTCTTTTATTTCTGCCTCACGGATATCGAAGTAAAGGCTGTTTAAACTTTACCAGCAATAAATATATTAACTGCTTGTACGTATTACGTCTAATTCTTTTCTTAATTCAACTGTATTCTCATTGCGTTGCAATATTGAACCCCAGGGTAGCTGAGCCTGTTTCTAATTCCAGAACGTTTTAAAAGTCTCAGAAAGTGCAAAGGCAGCCGTTTAAACTTCGATTATCAAAGTCGTGTTCGTACAATCCCTTGGCAGGTAAGGGACGAAAATTAGCCCTTTGATCATGCTTGATAACGGTGGGCCCAGGTTGCTCGCTCGTACCTGTTTGTCTATATGTATATATACGCCGCGACACGATTTTGCGACTCGTGAAAGAGGTCGCGGCGAGACAGTATCGAAGAGAGGTGGCGTGTGGCACGAAAAACCGCAGCCTGTGAAATTCGACGCTGAGGTAATTTGAGAGTCGTGAGAGGGTTGTCCGGGCCGAGGGATAAGCAAGGGACGAGGTTTGACGGTGGTTGGTGGCGGCGGCGGCGGTTGGGGGTGGAATTTCGGGTAGACGGGTGAGTTTGCCGCTCGGGTTTCTAAGTTTATTAAGTCCTACCGCGACTCGCCTTATCTAGCTCTCCGGGACTCCTCCGTTCTCATCCTCGCTACTTCCTCTTCTCTATCCTCGCCGTTCTGCCACCCCGTCTCGTTCTCCCCCCTTTTCATCCCTCTTTCGTTCTACGGCCATGCGCCAACCGTAAATTCATATCTAGAATAATTTTCACCCGCACGCAGAGCCGAGCAACTTGGCCAACGGCCAGGAACTCTCCACTGACCAGACCGTGTGCTCTCTTTTCTTCGGTTTCTCTACATACACCATCCACATTTCTCGCCTCTGCTCTCCTCCGTTTCCGACGGTCTTATTCTTTCCTTCACCTCCCACCAATTTCAGCGGGTATCGGTTCGCCCGGTTTAATCGTATCTCACTCGCAGCCGCCACTGGGACACACGGTTCAGGGAGCTATGCGATCCTAATGCCTGCCTTCGAGACACTCCTTCCGGCAGGATTTCTCCCGTAACCCCGCGATAACTTTCACGGAATCGAATTCTGCGCGAGTTACACACCATCAGGTGATACCTACCATCTGGTTTTTTCCTCTTAAATATCGATCGAACCATAATTTCTCCATATCCGTTAACGGACTCATCGTAATATCTACGTTTATCCCTGAGATCAAAGTGCGCCCCGATGAAACGTGCGCGATTTAAAGGGAAACTATTGCGGAGGAGCTACAGGTCGGATAACAGCGGCAGTTAGGCGAATCAAAACCGCACAACTGGTTAAGCTCCTTATCGGTGGTATTAATTCCGTGTACACGTGCATATTTCACACCGATCGCGGTAATGAGCTCCGCGGACAGGTCGAACGAACGAACGAACGAGTCGAACGGCGTGAACGTGGAAACTCGGCCAGATTCTGCGCAACCGTACCGAATAATCGCGCTGTCGGCTGCGTCGCTCCTCTCCGCTCCATCTGGCCCTTCTGTTAACGATGTTAGCCGAAGGACGCGCTCGTTAGCGCGACACGATTGTACATGCAACCCCGATTGTCCTCCCCCGTTCGGTGAAAGCATTACGTCAACCTGGACATCTGCAGACACGGAGTCGGAAATGTCCTTGCAATCGGTCCGCGGTGCGCTTCCACAGTGCCATCTCCTTACGCTCGACCAAGAGGAAACAGGCGATAAGGAGGCGAATGGGTTCGATTTAGTGTTTCTTTCGGTTTGTCGCACCTCTGTGTGGAATTTGCGTCGAAACGTTGGTACTTTTTGGTCGAACTGAATCGTCGACTGTCGCGGTTTACGCGATTGGTGCATCGTATCGATCCTTTTTCTTCAATTATTATACTTGGACCTTGCGTGAAGTTTGTAGAGGTTATTTTAGGAGACAGTGTAAGTTCTTTTTTCCGTGCGGATATAGGAGCGGAGAAAATAGCCTAGGATACTACACCCTAGAATTTTACGCGCTCACAGAATTCCCTGTGCGGTGTTACTCCGCGGAAGACTATTTCCTAAAATGTCACCCTCTGGAATACCGTTCCTTGGAATACTTAAGCCCTCAGGGTATCATCCCCGGAGTACTGTTCTCTAGAATACTGCGCCCTAAAATACCTCTGCCTAGATGAGTATCCGCGGGAATACTGCTTCTAAGATACCTCTGAAATATTTTCGAAGTCCTATTTTTGTTCCCTTCCAGGTTATTATAGTAATATGATGAAAGTTATTATTTAATATGATTGTGAACGATTCAACGGCGAGAAGCTGGTTTTTGTTTATTTTATTTTATTAACGACCCCTGGGTTCATATTTTTCGCAACGAATATTCCGTCTGCGCATCGTTCAAAAATACAGCTAAAGACAATGTACAAACATTTTAAATTAACTAATACGTAAACGTATCCAACCTCTGGCAAACTATACCTCGGGGAAAGAGCACCTGAACCCTAAAGCATCGTCGACCAGAAAACCTAATCGACCCTCTCACGTGCACACGACCACGCCGATCAAGAAGCTGCTCGTGACTTGGAAGTCGCCCTGGGTCGAAGAGGGTTCTGGCTTAGGGTGTATCAAGTATACACATCTCCTAATCCTACTCTGCATATTAAGTGATCCTCGGTGCCACCCCGTTGCTTCGATATCGAGTATTCCGTCCCGGAATAGACAGCGTTGGCACGTCACTCATGAACTCCATGCCGTGGCATATGCCGATGATTGGCCGCCGACCATCAAACTCATCCCCTGCGTTTCGATACCCAACCGTGTGTCTGCAACCCTTCCGTGTTCCCAAGCGTGTAGGCGCCGCGGCGTGGCACACGTACACACACGTCAGCGGAACGAACGTGCGTCGTCAAACATTTTGATTTCGAACAGCACAACGATTTCTCGTCTCGACGAATTCCACGACGGAGCGAGCTGGTTTCGGATCGTGCTTCAAGAGACGCGAGTGCTCGGTGCAAAAAGCTGTAATGTCTTTCGGAGAGGTAGCACGACGCGGTCTGGCTTCTTCGGGCCGTTCTTCCGTCGAGCTATTTCGAAGTGCAAATTGTAGGTTCTTGCTCGATACTTCAGCGGCAGCTTGAGCGGTATCTGCTGGTGGAAATTCGCTCCTCGGTTGCCGGAATACGTCTGTTTTGAATGGTCGCGCTAGATTTAGATTTTAGATTTGGAAATCTGGTTACAGTGGCTGTAATTGGAAAATGGGAAAAAGTATAGTGTACGGCGAAGGTGTCGTAATCGTCATTCATGTCACTGGACTTCTTTCGCATTACATACAAACGTTCCGTGAATTTTACTCCAATTAATTTCGCGACTCATCGTCGTCAGCTCGCGGCTATCGCTGCGTAGCATCGTTAATCCCGCGCGACGTTCGCGAAATATTTTCAGTTACTTCGATGACTTCAAAGAGCCACGCACTAATGAAAAAGCCGAAGCTCGTCGGCGCAGCGGTTGCTCGTACCTGTGTGCCCGGGCGACGTCGACGTTGCATCCCCTTCCGTCGTTTCGATATCATAATTTCCATGGTGGAGTGCTTGCCTCATTACGCATCGTCTTTGCCCTCGGCTTAATAAGGTCTGCCGGGGGTTGGTCTGGGGCGCATTTGCGTTCTTGCTCGTAGTCTGTCCGCGTTCCGCTCGTAATTCACGTTACAACAAGCTCTTCACCGTCCCATGGAAATTTCACGTTTCGCCCGTTTCGATCGATTGTATCCACGTTCGACTTCGCGAGCCCGTGACATGGGTCCGGGCTCCTGACTCCGTGCCAGCCGGCAACGACGATTATTTATTTATTTTCTCCTCCGTCGACCCTTTATTTTCTTTCCCTCCGCCAGCGCGGGCCGCTCTTGAAACGTAATTCGCGCAACAGAATGGGACACGGACCGTGTTCGCAATTTGATGGCGCACGGTCACCCACGCGGTCGTGACACGTCCAACCTAATGAACCACGCATGATAGAGTGGGATCACGGAGCAGCTAGCTAACCAACCAGACGAATAAAAAAGAAAAATGTTCCCCGTGGCCGGAGGGAGAGGTGAAAAATGAAGGTGGATAGAGAAGGACGGAGAGCGCGGTCGAGGGACAGGTGAAGCGAGCGGATCGCACGGAAGGAGAACGAGGAAGAGGGAACGCAACGGCGAACAGAGAATGGACAGACGGAGAAAGAGAGACAGATGGGGACAGGAAAAATGAAAAGCCGTCGACAGTGATTAATTGCATGGCGCCGCGCGACGTAACGAGCAATTAATTATTATCGGGTAATCAAATTGGCTGCTCCGCCCCCTCGTTGTCCTTCTCCTCATTTACCTGCATCTCCGTCACCCTTTCTCTATCCATCTGCCTGAAAGCGCCACCCCCTTTCACGTCGGTCTCTTCCGTGTCTCGTATCCGTGATTTTTAATTAGTCGCGTGCAACGGCTCGATCTGTCGCTTCGGCTGCGAGGACACCGGGCGCGTTTTTACGCGCGAGCTGATTCTTTCATCTTCTCGATGGGCGAGGCAAAGTTGTCCACGACGAACTTTTCCACTCTGCTCCGTTGCTTATCACCGATCTCTCGATTCGAGCCTCCTCGAAACTGCTACCCCCCGTCCTCCACCTCGTTAACGAGGACGACGAGCTGGAACTATCTTATCAGCGCGGGGATCGTCGATAAATATTATGGAAACTAACGACCGACTTTCCACTTTTCCGCTCATACTCGCGGCGAGTTTTCCATGATTTCCTCGACCTCGATCTTCTCACTTTCTCAGATCCGTTGCGACGATAGCGAGCAGTACCACCTGAATGCACACTCTAGGCACTTCTGTAGTTGCGATTTAAGTAGTAGTAGTGCTTGCCCCAGAGCACAGTTTTCCTAGTTTTTCGCATGACTTGCTCCCCTTCGAACGAAAGCATGATACGCGACATGCAAACGAACCTTATGACTCACAATGAACAGAGCGCAGGGTTGCACCGGGCGTGCATAAATTAACCACGAAAATGGCAAAGAATCGGATGGAAACGGGGAAACGATCGTCGTTGTTCGGCTCGCAGTGTTGAATCCGAACGATCGCGTGTATAGTTTGACCAGTGTCGAAATTATGCTTGTCATTCTACTTGGATTTTCGTGCCGCACGAATGCCTTCGTAATTCTGCCGCGTTAAGTGCAATTGCATCGGTATGCGAGTACGGTAGTTGTGCCAGCGTGTCTCCTTGGGCGAAATCGTCGTGCGTTGCGAAAGGCGATTCGTTTGACAAGAGTTTCTCTATCTTTTTCGAATCTGAAAATTACGTGTAATACCTCTTGTTAAATACTGCAAATTGTCGACTGTTGTGTATCGGGCAGTTGACCATGAAATTGACAGACACGAACAGTGCACGAAACAATTTGCAAAATCTAAAGGGAATATCTTTCCTAAATTTTTCCACGGTGAAAAGAAATCTCTGGTCGCCGTATAATTCATCGAACTGCACGACTTTTCAAGGAAAGCTTGATCATCGCAGCTCGGACTTGACTATACGAGCGATTCAAATCTCGCACTCTTCATCCTTCCTTGGTGCTCCGCTCTGGATCGAAGCGGTAACGCGCGCGGTCGAATGCGTCCGTGGCCACTGGCGGTCCGAAATCGGGGAGGAGACAGAGGCGACGAATTCAAAACGAGCCCAGCGGAAATGGAGAACGAGCGCGTCAGAGAATGAATCACGTTTGCACACAGTCGCAGGAGCGTGCAGGGTGGTGGTGTGCTCGCGCGCCCGCGCGAATTGTCGGCGTCTCTCGGTCCCGTTCCAGGCAAATCCAATTATTCGAAACGAGACCGCAAGCTTTTACGGTCTCGTTCAAGCCTATCTATTTATACGGTGCGCTCGGACCGAGGGGCTGGGGTGGAAATGTACGGAGGGGCTAGCGGCACCCTTCCTCTTCTTATCCTTGCCGCTGCCGCACGGGGGTGGTTGAACACACGTTCGAGGCTCACGTCCGTTTCCCTTATTCTAGATCCCCCTCCTATTTCGCCTGTGTGCTCCTCTCTTTCTCTCGTGAGAGATTCGAATCGTGCTCGCGTGTGCGCCGGAACCCTTCGTTTCGTGGATACGAAGGCACGCAGATGGAACGTAAAGTGTCGGTTTTAGGAGCGGACGGGAAAGTTGGTTCTCTCGTGCAAAGATGACACTCGGTTCGGGAAGGTGGATTCGATTTTATTCGGGGTGTTTGTTTAAGAAACGATCTATGTAGTAACAATTGTATATTTTATGACACAGTCTGATCGTTTTTCGTATCAACCGCTTCAGTTTGATATCGCTTCAGTGTGGCAGAAATGCCACTGAATATATATCATTTAGTATTTTCCTGAACTATCGAATCTGCGCTATCACCTCGAAGAGCAAACCAATCGGCGGTGATCTGTACGGTCAGCTGGCTCCGGGTTTACACGCCGGTCCAGTGTATTCTTGTTGCACGTGCATAGGTGCAGCACGGTTCGTTCGGTTATAAGCGGAGAAGGGACTCGTGGTAGCGGAGCGAATGCACTTAGCCATAATCGCGACTGCAGGCGAACTGCAACCGGCGTGCTAAGCCGACAACGGCCTCAATAGTTCGCTTCCTTGCTGACCAGCCGGTATTATTGCTGCTTAATAGCGACTGCCTACCGGCTGTGAGCCAGCAGCCCTCGTGACGCTTTTAAATAGCCAGGTTCGCGGGTTAAACGAGGATAAATGTCACTAGTCGCTGGAACCTTAATCATTCGGAAGCTGGCGTAGCCCGGCGTCCTGGAATGCTCGAAGTTCCATCGCATCGGTTTTAGAATATAAATACGCTCGTTAGGTGAAAGGGGCCGGAAGGTATTACTCGCGACGATAGTAATTCCATGATCAGTAACGATAACTACGAATAATTAGACAGTATTTAGTATGTGCGTGAAAGTATTGGAGAACTTGCATGAAATTTCGTTCCTCTAAGAATGTCTTTTAGTAAACCTCCATAAATATCTTATTTTGTATGAATTATTATATTCAGCTGTAATTTATAGAATCGTTATTCGAACTTTGTGTAAGTGTATGCGAGAATTACAAGGGGATTGGGAGAGACATTTTCACAGCTGCGCCCAAGTGTTTTGGTCCGCAATTCTCCTTTCCTACCGTTTCGATTTTCCCTTTAGGATTTATTTGTTGCTCCTCCCTGCAGGATCGTTGACGCGTCGCCGAAAGCCTCCACAATGGTCCAACGGACCTCTTTGCGAACGCCTTAATATTTCAACCAGGTGTATGCGATCGCCAAACAGTCGTGCCGGCTTGGCAAGCAGCAGGCAAGCGCGCGTTCGATTGGCGGGTCTCTGGCGCCCGTTTGTCGTGCTTCGCGTCGTTTAATGAGCTAGGAATTCCGAGGATTTTATCGTCGCCGCGGCTAACGTCCCTCCGCTCGCGGAGCACTCGTGCGCAAACACGTGCCCGCATTTTAATACTGTGCTATTGCTACCTTTAGCGTCGAGCCGCTCGATCAATTGTTCATCGTGCCACTGGTCGCCTGCTTTCCGGCACGTACCTTGAAAGCCGCATTCCTTTCGAGGGATATTTGCAAAAGAACTTTGTTCACGGACCCCTCAGTCCATTTTGTCAGGAAGCAAAATTTGTCAACCCGCGGGTATAAACTTTGCTAATTAATAAGGGTAAGATATTTCGAATTAAGCAGCAAAGTCAAACGGCGCATTAAATGTTGCAGAATTTGAACTACATAAATCATTCAAGACTTCCATTCCCCATTGCGTGATATTTGCTTTAGAAAGCTAAACAATTTTCCCACAGACAGGGGCCCATAGGTAATCCATACGCTGCCCACACTCCTTTTCAACCCTCAAAGTAACCACAACCCCCGCGCAATCTCCCCTATATATTCTCCACACGTACCCACCTCAAATATCCAGCAAGGAAGAAATAATCTATACCATCCAGTCCTCTCTGTGGACGCAATCTTTACGGAACAGGCAAGACACGACCAAAGAGCATAACGCGTGGTCCTGTATCCGCGTGTCCTGCTGCTTTAACGGAGCGAACGCGGTGTGGTCCCTGCGGGACTGCCCGTGGGGGGTGCATCAGTCTCCTCTGGGTGCACTCCCGCACTCGTGGGTGGAAAAAGCAGGATCAAAGGTAAGGGCAGCGGCCACCGTAAGCCCAGAGTATACAGGAGGCCGCGTACACGAAGAATAAGGGACCACCAGGGGAGCTCGCCTCCATTTACCGGGCTGGACGATTGTCCAGACCGCCGTTATTACGGTTGCACCAGATAATGTATCTGGGTTCCTGCCTCCCACGGACACTATCGCGTTCACATGCTCGTGTATGCGTAGCGGTAGCAGTAATAACGCAGCCCGAGCCGAGCCGGCTCATCGATCTTGATTTACCCTGCTGTTGGACATTTGCTTTTAATTCCGCTGCACGTTCTGTCAAGTTTGTATCGCCCTAATGCGATACGGGAAACGAGTATTATTTATCGTTATTCTTAGCAGTTTTGCGATATGAAGAATGTTCAGCTACGAATATTCGAGTTTTCCCCCTGCGTTTATGGATAATACCGAACGACAATTGACTTCGTACGAATGGAGAAAACGAACGACTAAAGCTCCCGCTGTTTCTAGCGAATTTTCGGCGGCCCAAATTTCTCCCCGAATTCTGTCGCACGTTTTCAGTTGTCGACTGCCGTATGCGAGGATTGGAGGAAAACGTAGCTAGAAGCCGGCGGTTAATGCGGCGGGGTGGCATCGTTGGAAAGGACTTCGCGACTCTAGGCGCTCGGTTAATAGGCAGCTTTCGTGCCGGTGCAGCTGCGTTAATTAAAACTACGTAACGTCACGCACCGCTTGAAGCGTTGCTTTTCGCGCACTACCCGCTTTACGCTCGCGCGTTCACTCGCGCAATTCTGCTGGTAAATGAACGCCCCTTCGCGGCGCAATGACGATATTTACGTTACGGCGTCACCGTTTTACGAGTGTCTTTATTAGAAGCGCGAGGAAACCATTTGTTGAATTGCAATGAAATATAGGCCTGCAGCGATTTTTCTTACGACGGAGTTGTTCGATTTGCTAGGGTACAAAACGTATGGGAAATCGACGTTGGAGAAAGAATTTTTTGTCTACGCCGTTTTGATTTCCAAGACTTTTTAATGTTTTTAGTTTGTGTATTATGTTTACAAGTGAGCGACTGCTTGTGCGAAGACAGTGCTAGATATCTTGTTCAGAGAAACGATTTTTTGCTCCCCGTAATTCTCTCGATTAAGCGATTGTATCGTTATGGTTTTGTTCTGGGATCTAGATGCAGCACAGAATACTCGCGACGCAAAGTGAAACCGCAAGCCGTTTGTTTTGTTTAATTAAAAAAGGAGCGCTTGAACTAGGCCCTTGGCCGAGCGCGTAGCCGGTCTCTATTGGTTTATCTCTTTCATTCCTCGCTTTTACCCCTCGCAGCCGTGTATACAGACCGGAAGAAGAGAAGCTGCGGAGCCGAAGAGTTGACTAAACACAGGAAAAGTTGACTCTCGCCTCGTTCTCGAACCGAGCTCGCGTAAACACCGGCCGCGGTGGTATTCATTAAGAATCTCCAAGCAGTCCTTTCTTTAAAGCGGATGCTTCGAATTAAAATCATTACTATAGTACAAAATGTAATATCAGGTGTATTTCAAGGCGGTGGCAAAGAACTTTGGCTAGCTGTTTGAAAGTGATCCTGAAATGCTGCTCTCAGTATTTACATGGTCTGGAAATAAATGAAAATAGACAGGAGAAATTCAGTTCACTGAACTCTGCAATAAATTATCTTGGTACCAGGAAAACCGTTCTCGACCTTGTGATTTACACCGACAGCAGTGAAATTCTGAGCCATTGTAACCGCGTAAACAATAACACTAAGATCGCGTGGCACATTTTATTCGCCATCCGATTCGTTTCCCCAGCGATCCATCAAAATTTATTACGTTCATTCTGACACATCCTATACAAAGTACAAAAGCCCTGCCATAACACGCTTCTCCTTTCGTACAAGGAGTAGCAACCGAAAGAACTGGAACACCCTTCGGGTCACGTAGGGTGCACGAAAACTCGTCTCGCGATCGTCTTTTTGCATGCTCCTCCACCAAGGCTATCCGTATTCGCGAGGAATCGTGCGTTATAAGTTTTCCAACCGCGCAAAGGAGCCGCGAGACCGTCTCTGGTCGCGTTCCTTTCGGGTCAAAGTTTCTTTTCGCGGGCGGGAAAGGGCACGAAACGGCGGGTCTCTCATTCTACCCAAGCTTCCGGCGAGTATTCGGGAGGCCAGACCTCCCGGGATTTCAGAATATGTGTACAGAAACGCGCCACCGACCCCTGCCTTGCCGCACACCCCCGGAGGCCGAGGGCTTCTTCGCTCGGTGAAATGGCTGGCGTGACAAGGCACGGCACAAAGGAAAACTTTCATCTACCACCCGCCACGGAAACAGGGTCGCCGGCCGCGGCATCGCAACGCACGGCAAGAAAAGAACGGAAGGTTTATTTTTCAGAAGGGAGCAAGAGCCGAGATTTATGTGTACTCTCACCTGCTGACGCGGCCGCGGTTTTTCTTCGTATTTCATAGCGACCCGGTTCGATTGGGCGAACTTCATTTTCGTCCGAGGATCGACGCGTCGGCGAAATAAATTTTTCGGAAGAGAACAAAATTGAACGAACCACCATGCAACCATTGACGTAACAATGGTTTCTACATTGTCGCCCTTTTGACTAGAATTTTAGCGAGTGAAAATGGATATGCATTGATGAAAATATTATGAATTGGGTGATCGTAATCTGTTGGGAAAATACGAGCTGATTCTTCTAAATTGTACGAGACAGCATCTCATTCGACGCGTTTGCTTTCACATTTTTTCTGTACTCGTACACTGCGACATTATTTCATTTTCTAAAGCTCGCTAACGATAAGGAATCATTTCTTCCACAACATGCGGCGTATCCATTTAATGGTCGATGATTAAAAATATTTTCATTATCATTTTTTCTTAATCGTACAATCGCGAACAACGCTGCTGCATTTTCCACATTTACGATACATCGTACAATTAGCACGCGTTGTCAATTGGAATGGTACACTGCTTCACGATTTTCCAAGGCGGCGGAAAAATTCGAAAGTCGCTTTTCCGGCGACTTGCATTCAGCCTGTCGGCTTGACACGACGATGACGGCGATCTAAACCGGCGACGTGCACCGATTTCCGCGCGGAAAGCCCATACACGGGTATGTAAGAACGGTTTTGCGGTCTCCGACTGGTCCTTACCTCCTGTGCGTATCGTTTGATGCCCGCTCATGGGTAAAGGATGCCGAACAAACCGCGAAACGGCTTCTCGGCGACTTTTCTTGGTATCGACAACGCTGAAAATGGAGCCAGCCGGCTGAGAAGTTTCCTTTAAGGTCGTGTCGCTATGCCGCTCTTCCGGATATCATTCTACGAGACTGTTTAATATATCCTCAGCGGCGATTCAGTCGGAGCGTATCCGTTTTTCGATCTGAAGACTGACTCCTGTTGTCGAAGAAATGTACGGATGAAACGATTACCATTGGAATTGCAAGCGATTGCCAAATTACACTCAGAATAGAATTTTGTTTTAGTTACTTTTAAATATGTATTCAAGGGATATTCGTGCTTTGAACACAGAAAAATAATTTTCTGGGGCATTTTCTTAAAGTACGTATCATTACAAATATCTGCGTCAAAGAATGTTTGCCCCGTTAATCGTCCCCCAAGGGTCGCCTGTCGATATCCTTTGGATCTCCGCGAAAGAGCTAACAATCACACGACGGGAATTTTAATATCTCGGTGTACCGGCGTTTATTAATGCATCTGCATATTTATAGATATCGTAAACGCGCGCGGAGAACAGGTTGTGCAACACCCGGAGCACGATACCCCTGGGCTCGGTGTGCTAAGCAATAGGTCGAAGCTTCTAATTAAAGGTAAATAATCGCGCGACCGGCCAGCGCACGAGAGCACGAGGCCGTGGGGAGCTCGTTTGCACCCTGCAACGCCCCGGCCTGACACTGGCCCGGGGGTGAACACACAACCGGTGACTGTGTTCCATGGAGACGGTTGCGTGAACAACGCCAGGAAATTTCCTATTCTCTCGCGCAGACCATTTTCTCTCTGTGTCTCGTTACGAGACGGTGGAAAAACATTTCCTGCCAGAGTAGGAAGTGAATTACTGGTTCACGTGGCCGTGGAAAAATATTCGATTTTTTGCTCTCACTAAGGCCTGGGCCAAGGGGTACGATGTTGATACGGGAATTGTAGCTGCCGAAACGTTACCATGAATTTGCAACCCTTCTTTGATATTCTGTTTTTGTTATGCAAGCAGAAACAGCAGCACGGTCCGTCTCTTTCGAAATATCGGAAAATAACACTGAAGGAAATAAACCATTTAACCGCTACATGTGGGAAAACGGACGTTTCCGTTCCTTCAACCTCATAACCTTTGTCCAACGATTTGCAACTTCGTTTCCAATATTCAATACAAATACTCACGAAGCAGCCCAGAATTTGTATACGATGTAATATATGATCCAGTGAACCTCGTTATATAAGCATGATTCACACCCACGCCACGATTCGAAACGTAGAAGCTACCTCGTTCCCAGGCTTCACGATTATTTTTCCGGGAAGCTTTTGTGGGGGGGTGAGCGCGATCGTCAGCTGGTGCACGACCGGTTATCGGTGGTCGGGTCGCTTCAACTGGCGACCGGTTTCAATTTGCAGGTCAGGTTATTTCGTAGGTTCGAAATCGCCGATGCACAGTCGCGGCCCGGTCGGGTCTCGCCGGCAATTTGCAATTTCCTGCCAATTCTGCTATCTCGCCTGGTACGCGTGTAGCGGGGCGCAGCGTATGGCAACGCACACCATATTTCGCCGAGCCTTAATTTAGGAACGCCGAACTCGCGTTATCCGCGCGCATCGGCCGCTCGCATTACCGCCCGAATGTAACTTAATCTCGGTAACGAATTCGCCAAACGTATTTCCCATCGACGATTCCGAATTCGTAGCTGGCGCCACGGCTTGGCTTTCACCGTGCCAGCCGATCAACGAATTGTCTCTGCAGTAACGAGAGACGGGCGAATAAAAGGCCGATAATGCATGCAAAGCGCGTAATATTCGGCCACTCGAATTGGATGAACCCCGTGGCGTGCGAAGAAACGGGCTCCCCTATGGAGAACTCGCTGTTTGGAGAAATTGCTTCCCAATCAACGACCGTGCAGCGGAAAGGAGTATGGAAGTCGAAAGGTTTTGAAAAAGCTTTCACCGGTATGCGCGGGTTTGTTTCCGTGCTCTCGTTGTGTTTCCCGTGTTTTTTGCTCCTTGCTTCGGTGGTATGCAAACGCGAGCGTTAGCGGCGGTTGTATTCCGCGTTGAGCTTGTTATTCGTATGGAGAGCAGGTTCGCGTGTTGATAAATTCATAAATGGAGGATCGAGCGAGCGCGTCGGTAAACGGCGTATGGCTAACTCTTTGGAATGAAATTGATGATGTAAGTTTGTAATGATTAGACAGGTTCTAAACGGTTTATTGTGGGCAAAATTCGTGTAGGTTTAATGGAAAACCTCTTGCGTACGATAGAAAGATTGATACCGTTGTAAAATGTAGTGGGGAAGCCTGCAAAATATTGTCTGCAATGAAATAATAGTAACCAAAGTTTAATTCTCTGGGATTGAAAATCATTTAGGTAGCATTGGGACAGGCAGAGTATTTGCGAAACATGTGTTCATCGAGTGTGGGATGAACTTTGCTAGAACGAACAAATGCTCGGGGCTGATGGTTGCAGTCTGGCCTAAAATGTATTTTCGACGGTCCTTCTTGGTAGCGCAGCGTGGATACGTTCTGCACGCCACGGTCCACTAAATTCAGTACAATTGGAAATAATTATAGGTCGTTACGTCGAGAGAATAATAGCGACTGTATTACGGAACGACGTGAGTTAGACGGAGAGACAGTGAAGCGAGGGAGGTTGGTGGAGAGAAAAAAGGGAAGGGATAGAGGAAGGAAGAGCCACGTGAAATTACGTGGTAAGTGTTCCACCTGACAACCGTTGCCATTGTGTTTAACAACGTTGTAGCATAATTTCGTCGTGGCTCGCTGGTACGAGTCAGTGCCGTGCAATAAGTTCAATGTGTCGGTACGGCATGGAAATCTATATTAAAATTATCCAGTAAATTTTATCTTCTCCATTAGCGATAACTTGCGACGCGTTAAATAGCAAAAATTGATCGAACTATCAGCGAGAAATTATTTATGGCATCCAATTATATTTTGCAACGACCTGTCCCCCAATTTCTGCACAATTTCATGCAAAGTAAACCCATCGCTAATTATTCAGCAATCAACGGCCGCTCTAAAACAAGCATCGAGTCGATGTAACGCAAGGCTCATTACCGTTGCAATCAGGAGCGGAACGGTGTTCGAGAAACCGGAAGACACGGGGTAGAGTCAGTCCGATCAAAAGCCATGAGCCACCCCGGACGGATATGGGATCTGATCCCTCTATTCTTCATCCCTCCTGCCGTGGCTCGTCCTCACGGCTCGACGATCAAAATAATAATTACTCAGCGTGTCGTTACTTTCGATTTTGCCGCCCGACTGGCTGGGTTTGCTCTACGTTCACCGTTGATTATTCGACGCACGAAAGCCCACCTTTGCGTCGGACCTGACCAACCGTGCCCCTCTTTTTAGCCATTCGATATTAATTAGAACGCTCCACCGTGAGTAACTGTCCTTCATTTAATCGCGCCGGTGCTGGTTCACGCCTTGCACTTCAATAATTATCTCGTCTATGGTCGATCGTCATCGATCCATGATTATTATTCGTAGAATTGTCGAACAAGTTTGACTCTGATGATTGCCCCGAAAGCTAATTCGAAGAACGATGCGTACATTCTTTTTGGTTTGACAGAAAATGTAACAGTACTCGCATAATGGAATACAGTAATGTCTCGCACTGTGTTCAAAATCGTGCTTCGATGGCTGTTCATTTCCTAACCCCCCTACTTGGGGCCGCCTCCCTTGGATTCGGGGAAGTGTCGTTCGGATCACTTTTGATGTTGTGATTTCCGAGAACCGAAGCAGCCCAGCGTGGAGTACGAGTTGGTATTGTCTCACACGTACCCGGGTATTGAAACTTGCCTGATTTTTTTCCTGGTCGTTGCCTCGAGTCTCTGTTGCCACAACATTGAAGGTGACTTGACGCTCGAGAATCGTGTCTGTACACGATGGCTGTTCACATTCGGTCCCGAGCGATGAACACAGTGCGAATCATTACTGTACTATATTTATGTAACAGCATTTAGAACTCTAGTCAAGTTCGTACGAATATTTTCGATTGAGAAGCGAACAGTATCTTTTGTCTTCTCGTTCCTTGTGAAAAATGAAACTAGCATTGTTACACGCCGGGCTTTTTATTAACGCAATTTGCAGCGTGCATATTGAGCGAGGTGCAAGACTAAACTGTTGTTTTTCTGTGTTTTCAGGTAAGCGTTAATTTTTACCGCTCTGAGAGTATTCTCCACTACTATTTTCCGCAACGACTGCCCTTGGATTTTGCGGCGAGGGGGTTGGTCGGGTAAGTAGGGGCGACGGATAAGAGGACGACGAGAATCACAGGTATTCTAGCAACCTCCTTTACTTCTAATTGCATTTCGGGTTAATGGAATACGCTTAATCGTCCACCGAGTCCGTGGAATTCGGCTGCGATTCTACAAAATTAAGCGCAGAAACTCCACGCGGCCTTTTATGCCTGCGAATCATCCATCTACCATAACACAATCTGCATAAGTAAGTACACGGGAGGCATTCCACAGCGTGGATACACATTCTTGCCCAGCTTTATTCAGATTTGTATATTTCTATTTCAACTTTATCTTAAATATTAAAAGAACTTTATCGAAGAATAAATTCTTCTCGAATTTTCTTATAAAGATATCCAACGAGAATTTCGAGTCTTGAGATGCCAAACTAAAAGTTGCGAATTTATTAACCGTGGGAGATGAAATGATTAATCTACAAACAATGAGGCATGTCTTCTTACAAGAAACAGAATTGTTGTCTGTTTCTCGTATTAATTAATAGCAACTGCAAGCTCTTGCTCCGTAGGTATTCCAACTCCGCCCTCCATGCTAGATTGTTACTTTCTTCGTGCTCTGAAATATACGAGCAGTTTCCAGTTTTAACACGGGAATGAATAATAATTGCTAGAATCAATTGAGTGCTACAATTTTGATATTTCACGGAGACCCCAGGGAACTCTGAACAGCGTAGATGTTTCTGGCTCTAATGCGATGATTAATGCGAATTGAGAAATTCTACCGGTATAACGAGACTTTGTGGAAAGTCTCGTTTCCATGGGTTTCAAAATTTCCAACTCTAATATCCCAGCCGGTTCGATAATTTAGATTACACGGTGAGAACGTTTGAAAAATGTGCGGAAACTTTTTTCGGGGGCGGGCACAATTTTTGAAATTTAGGGGGACGGAAGGGTGCGAGCTTTATGGTTTCAGAAGGGTCGTGACTGTCGTGACACGTATAAAATGCGACGCTCGAATTCGATCCGCGAAGTGTGAAATTAGTCGTTGTCCGAATGTCACGCACCTACCGCAAAATTTACATTTCTCCATTATCCCACGTCTAGGTTTTCCCAATATTGTACACGGAGTTTACAGATACCTCATTAGAGTTAGTGTTTCACAAATAAATCTACCGCGTGGCATAAATTAAGCGCCACATATTTCGCACCAAATTATCGTCCGTCGCGTAATAGAATGAAGCTCGTCTCGATCTATTTCGACTCAGTATTTAATTGTGATTTAGTGTTATCAGCAGTGTTACAGTGACGCGCGTAAACCGTATGAGCCGTTCAATTTTGTTTATCAAAGTCTGTTAACAATAACCAGTTAAAGGGTTCGGACCTTTCAGCACAATTTGCATATTCCGGATGCGCGGGTCCATTGTTGTTTCAAAACAAGTATATGAAAGGTATCGCATGACCGTGCACATCCAAAACACGTAGCAAGCCTTTTCCGGTTCGAAACGACGGGATGGCTTCTCGCGCGGCCATTTTCCGGGGGATTCGTATTTCATTCGTGCGCGCAGAATTTCGATGTTTCCTTTGAGCCACGCTATAAATAGTCCCACGGGAGGGAACAAAGAAACACTGCGTCGTTTCCGGCGTGTCCTTCGTGGTCTCCATTAGAAAAGCTGCTCGCATAAATTTTTTGGGCTACACCGAGAGCAAACATTGTCGTGGTGGTTTCCTCGATTCTTCTTCTTTTTCCTTCCTCGTTTTCCCCCTCATTCTTTTACCGCCATACTGCGAACCTTTCTCTCTACCTTGTGTCAACGTCGTTGTTAACAACGATAATGAAAAATCTAATAGTTCATTGATTCGACATCGGTGTACCAGAAATCAATCGGCGTATTGAATTCGTCATTCTTACTTTTAGTACTCCCCTGTAGTTTATTTAATACGACGCTGATGAAATATCATGGTATTCATGAATCATTGTTAATTTATATACGTCATGCAATGGCCATACAATATGTCACAGCTGAGAGGCCATTCAAAATTAAGCGCGTTTATAAGGAAGCCCCGGCGATGTCAGCACGCCATTAAAATGAAGCCATCACGGATTCAGAGGTTCATAAAATTTGCAAACAGGTGCGCATTAAAGAATTATGTCACGTACTCCCCTTCATGGATCTGTATCTCTCGACCTATTTATACTTATTTAATCGTCCTTTTACATGCAATACACGTGCTACGCTTTTCCAGAGGGAAAAAGAACACAAAAAAAAAACATCTATTCCAGGAAAGAGAAACCGGAAGCAAAGCCATTTTTCATGCCGATGTTGCGCAACGATGCCATAAACAAATTGGAAAGCATTTGCGTGCTCGGCCTAGCAGCTTCTTCCTCGCAAAAAAAGGAACAACAAAAACACAAAACAAAACAAAACGGGCACAAATTACTCGCCACTTTTGCATAAACGTAGACGATTCTCCGTGCTGTTTACCCGTCGGTCTATTTGCTTAAAAGCTCTCTGTGCTCGGGCGTGCGCGTGCGCCACTGAATTTCGACTTAATTGCGTTAAAGGTTGCAGAATATGCGCCGCCACCCTTTGAATTTGCCGTGGTTTTCCATATTCCAACCGCATACATCCGATCCAGGAATCTCCTGGTCTGCATTGCATTACCCTATCGCGTGATTTGCAGGGGTCAGGGAACGGATTAAACAGGCCTACCCCATTTTTTTGTGTTTCTTTTTTGTTCCACGTATTGTGAACAAATCATGACTCGCTATTACGTCGTTTCTCGCAGTCGACACGGAAGTATTGAAGTTTAAGCAACCTGTCTGGTCTGTGCGGGATGAGCACACATTTTTCGCGATCACTGTCGAATCTGGATAGAAATTAGGAAGCTAATATTCGTGAGCGCGCGCAAGGGAAAGCCATTTTCTTTCCGTTTCGGCCGGAGGAAATTGTTCCGTGGCACCTTCACGAGGAATTCTTTTAAGGGGTTTCAGCGAACGCGTGGCGGAGCTTGAAGGGAGGAAATGGAGAAGCGAAATGGCCCAGAAAACGGTGTCTTCGTGCTCCTCTTTCAAATGTTGCTTCTACGAGCTGAAATGGCTCGCTGGAAACTTAGCAGCACTTTCGCGTCCTCTAAATCCACTGCCACTGTTTGATTTAGAAATAGCACTGTTAATTAAATCCGATCGGTCTATAGATAGGCTTCTTGTTTTCATATTTATCTATTTCTTTTTTTGCTCTGAAACTTCAATTTTAGAACGCGAAAAACCGTGGCGAAGTTGAACTTCGCGGAGGCCAATCGATGCTAACGACGCTTTAATCGCGCCACCGTCGACGCTTGTTTTCCGTCGCCAGTTTTTTTGTACCTTCTGCCGGAGAATTTTGGCATCGTGAACGAGAATCAACGGAGCTCGTTTCACCGGATACATCGATCCGACGTTGTTCCAAATAACCGGTCGGAAACTCGCGGGATCCACCTCTATTTTTCTCCCGGGAACGATAAATTAAAATTAGCACGCGAGATTGTTTGGGAGGCCAGAACTGAATACGGTAGAAAGGAGGGTTGAATCGGCGCAATGTTATTTATGCCTCGACGTGCACACTCTCCATCGTTCCGGATCTTTTTTTTTCGAACTAAGGGGGTCAATCAGTGCTTGTCGATCGATTTAATTCGGTCGTCGGGCGGAAATCGGACCTTGCAACCAGTGCTTATTATGTTATCACCATTTCGCAGCACGGTCTGTAAATCGTACACATTGAGTTAATTTTCCTCTAGCGTGATATATTTTATTTACTATCGCTAGTAATTGTCCAACAATTATTTTATTTCGCAAATGAAAGACAGCTTCTCAATGTTCTTTCGTCTGGCCACGGCATTCCCATTCTACTGGAGCTGTGATAGATCTTACCATTATCAAACAATTCTCTGGCAACTTTCTACCATCCCCAGAGGTATCCGCCAATTTATTTCGTCGCGAATCGACCAAGTCCGTCCCCCGAACGCATTAAGATTCGCAAACGTATTGGGACGCGGGCACGGTAACAATCAGAAGCAACATAATCTCAGCTCGAGTCGCTCGCCGCGAAGCTGAACGCTCGTAAACATCCCCGACAGGCTGTCCGCTCGCGGGAGCACTCGATATACGCGTAGACTCTCGTGGCATAAAGCACCGTTGTCTCGACGAGGCAGTCGAGCCAACGTAATTTTTCTCACTTTACAACTTGCCCCGTAAATAATAGCAACGCCGCGGCACTCGACCTACCCTCCTTTCCGTCTCACCCTCGAGTCTCAGCCCTCCGCCCCTCTGGCGCATTCCTAGAAACTGCATCGTAATCCAGGCGAACTCGTAAGTTGGCAACGCGAGGCGAGAACTGTGTCCTACGTTACAATTTGCCTCTGGCCACCGTTCCAGCCAGTCGTACCTTTGATATTTATGGTAATGCGACGCCGGGGCCTATCAGTCGCGATATTCCAGCGAGATCGGGTGACCACGATGGCCCGGGGTGGGCTCTTGATCTGGAAAAGAGATAATTTCGGTTATCGAGCGAAATGAAATGCGAGCCGACGAGTTTCCAGCGCGTTCAGCCGCGCCACCCTCCGCCCCCGGCGCCGAACACGTGCTTAGCTTTTTCTCGTTTTGCACCCTTCCGACGTGACAGGGGTGGAACTTAAATTCGCACCGGCTCGCCGGCGAAATCGCCGGATGGATTGGGGGAACAGTGGGCGTATCGTTTTACTTCTGACGAATTCGCCGGGCGAGAGGGACGGTTCGCTTCGTTTGTTCAGAAAGAACTTCCGGTACCTTTCGATGCACGACTGCGAAAGGAAATGTATACGCTTCAACCTTTTTTTCGGGATACTGCGAACGCGTCTAATTTTCTATTCGATTAGAGGTGCATTATTTTCCACTCGCTGTCGGATAGAAATAGCAGACCCATAGTTTCAGTCACCATCGGGGAATTGTATCTTCGCTCGAAGATGTTGTACGCGTTCTGTGCTCGGCGATGCCTGCATAATAACGCTCTCGACGAGCTGCGACGCAGGTAAGATTGCTTTCGCCGATGCCAGACGCCGGGTTACAGTTGTGTTTAACCGTACGTCAATTCTCAGACGCGGAACCGGCTTGCGAGAGTAGCCAGATGCTCGTAATGGCGGCATTTCCGCTGAAATGGGCACGGTGTATAGCGGATCTGGGCTACCATTAAGCCGGTGTCAGCGGTCAAAGATGGTCGTGAGGAATGACGAATCGCAGTATCGAACGGGCAACAAGCCCTGCGTTCTATCGTTTCGCCGGATGAAATCCCACTTCGGAACTCGCTAAGAAAAATCGTGGCCATTGAACTGAAACGTGGGCCGAGTTTGCACGACGCTACGCGGACAAAAGACAGCCTCTTTGTGCTAGCTTCGCACGCGGGCGCGTTGGCGAGCACAATGACTTTCGTTCAGGCGCCCGATAATTATGTTAAAAAAGTCATGCGTCTTGCAACGGAACGCCCGTTGAATTGCCGGTCGAGTTTCTCTGTTGCGTACCTGTCCCGACAAAGCGAATGTAAACGGCGCGGTGCCAATTGGGCCCCAGCATCGACTGAAAACCGTCAGCCTAGAAACAATCCTCCGGGGAAGTCAATATAGCGCGGGGGCTGTTTAATAAATCCAATGGAATTGTTCCCTCCTAACTGGCGCTCGCTCCGCGACGGAGCAAACAACCTGCTGCTCCGTGGAACAACACTCACTCTCGTGTCCGTTTTCCACGGGAAATCGAGTAAGCGATCGGGAATGAACGAAACGGGAGAGTGCAACGGGCGCGAAGGCGAACGAAAAAAAACCGTTTCGACGAAGAGAATCGTTTCGACAGGCGTGAATATACGGCGCGAAAGGTGGCGAAAGCTACGATAAGCCAAGGGTCGTAAAATCCGGGGGAACGCCGCGCCGGCTCTGGGCGTCAATTACGCGTGCGTTTATAAAATATTTTTCGTTCGTTGGAGCCGGGGAACACGGAGGACGCCAATCAAGCCGGTCGGACGCTGGTATTCATCTGTCAGAGGCGGATAATCCAGAGACCGCAGAGCTCCACCGTGCTCGAGGCCTCTCTCGCCGCTCTCGGTGCTCTCGCCCTCGTCCACCCCCCTGCGCAGAGCTTGCCAAGCGGACCTTCGTTGCCATGAAAAATGCATTGAGCGCGAAGGGGGGTTGGTTTCGAGCGCGTGGAACGCACGCTGCCTCGCGTGTGCGCGAACAGCTGATTGAAATTACACGCGAGCGAGCGGGCCGCCTCTTCCGCTCGATTCTTGTGGTCAACGAGGGTGGAACCTGCGTTGGATTCACGGAATTCTGCGCGAAAAGGCGGACCAGCTGCACAGTTGCACCTTTGCCTGGGGCAAAACGTTGTTTCGCGTGCACGCGCGGCCTTACTGCTACCGAAAACGCCAGCCGAGGTTGCTTCCGCTTGGCGCATGAATCTAAGGGCTGGAATTATTGAACGTGCTTGTTCTGGTACGAAATTCGGGGCCCCTTCCGTTTATGCATATTTATTTATTGTTATATTGAGCTTCAGCGAGACAGGGGGAGAGAGAGAGTAGGTTGTTTGTTTTTGCATTAGTGTACATTCTTGTGGTTTTTATTTTCAAAGTCTGGTCCAGTTAAAGGAATTATTATCATGCTTAATTTATGCGAAGGAAAATCGTACAGACATTAGAGTACAAGAAAAAAATGTTGCAAGATAATATTCGATAATTAAATTATTTTACAATTGCGTCAAAATTTTCCAAAATGATTTCGTCTTTTCCTTACAAAGCAAAACCGTTCGCTGAAATGTTCACGCTTCGTGGACGCTCGTTCGGCTTCTTCTTCGCATCGACTGTTATTCGCTATACCTGGGGGTGGATATTCGAGAGACCTCGTGAAAGTAGCAACGTTCATAGGATTTCCCGGTGAAATGCCAGTGTTCCAGCCCATACATACGGAAGGAACGATTCACGCGTGAAAATGGCTGAGAGTGGCTCCTTCGGTGCCGTTTTCTGCGCTTCGGTTCTCAGCCGATCCCGCTTTTCCACGAGCCTTTCCATGCCGCGGAAGACGAAGTGCTCGCTGCCACGCGAGTTTCCTTCTCTGCTATTCCGAAACGGCACATCGCTGCCTTTCTATGCCCGACGGTGGTAAAGAAGGATCTGGGAGTCCCGCGGGAGCCAGCGAATTTCCGGGTCAAGGGAGCCGGAATTGCTATCGTCTTAGGGACAGAGAGGGCCAGGGATTATAGGTTCAACTGATCCGGCTGAATTTCCGGTCGTCTACTCTGGTTGAAACTTTAAGGGCAAGAGAGGCTTCGAAAGTGTGGTGTAATTCGACGCTTGATTTGTCGACGAAGACTATCTGACTGATGGAATTCTGTCGAACCAGAGATTTTTCAATTTCTAATTGGCAGGTGGAAAGGAAAAGGGAGCGTCGTGAAACTGCTCAAAATAGAAACGGGGAATTATGGGTTGGAATGGTGGTCTTTTTCGAGCGTATGGTTTCTTCTGTATCTGTTAAAGTACCCAGAATTGAATTAGGCGGTTTCGATTATCTACTTTATTTTAGATCCTCGATCCCTGCCCCGCGTCTAGAATTCCCTTCACGATTTACATACTTCGTTTTCAGGTCAAATGAGCTGGAACTATCTTAGGGACTCTCGAGGGTTCAGGATTAGATTTAATACATCCAGGTGAACTCTGTCTATATCGAGACGGGTGTAAAAATAGACCGTGACGTAGCGAATCGTCGGATCGTCAATACGATCACCGGTGGTCCTATACATTCGATATCCGATGTAGAATGCTGTTCTTGCGTCATTTATTCTTTTCAGATTATCTCTGATCCTCCCTGATCCCTGACAGCTCTCGCTTATACTCCCAGAAGCTCCGATATTGAATTACTTATGTAGATACATTTATTAATAATTTTATTAACCCACGCGACTGTGTCGTTACGTAGAGGTATAATGCATATTTCATAAGAAAATTGTCTCGAAATTTCGAGGTAAGTGTTGTGCATTAGGTTATAGGTTTTGTAGGAAGACAGGAATTGTACAGTTAATTTGCAGTTGAACTGCGGGAGACGTACAAAGTTAGCAGAGACTGGTGGAACAGAGTCACAGCTTATGGGTCGCGAAATCTCTTCAATCTGATTATACCGCAGAGCTTATGTAAATAATTTTAATGGGGAATGTTCGGCATCCCCTCAAAGCCGCTCCTGAACGCACCAATACAACTGCACGAGGCATGGTCGACTGTAGTTACGTCACGTCTTGCGACAGTAGGACCAGACCGTCGTGGTCCGCCGTTCCAGTCTCCGAATCTCATATCCACCTGAAGAAATTTTATCCAAATCATTTGTTTCCTTTTTAACACGGCAACAGACTCTTTGAAAGTCTCTTGAAACATTTCCACTCTTAAACAACGAAATGCTAAAAATAGAAATGCCCGGTATTTATCTGCAGCCACCGAGTAACAAAATCGAAATTGCTATATACATGCTCTGCGTTTTGTCCGCGTCGCTTTACAATAGGCCACTCACGAATTCACCCTTTGCAAAGCGATAAATCCGGTGATACCATGAACGCGCACGTTTCACGGTTGCGAGGGCACAGATAGGGGCGAAAGCTATTTTCCAACGTTATCTTCGGACGGTCGAAGGTAGGATTAAAAAGTCAGAGCTACCGTGAAAAGAATCCTCCTATCGAATTCTGCGAGACAGCACCTTTAGTCGCGATTCCCATTCCATCCCCTTTCACCTTTCTTACGATTCTTCAACGTCACCGACCACCGATAAACATTCCCCGGCTGGATTCCCCAACAGCATCGAACGTAAGAAATGGAAAGTCATAAGTCGTCTGCCCGGACGATCGATTACACCGTCGACTGTTTCTCGTGGCGTCAAGACGCTGTCGTGGCCTGGATTTTCAAATGGACGGGGCGGATCCGGCGAAATTTTCGACCGTGGCTCGAGATTCGAAGTGGTCCCGCGACGTGAATATGGAACAGGAACGTGGAGGATGGAACTTTGCGAAAGCATGCGGTCATGAATATGCATGTATTGAGCTTTGTTAATGGCCCGCAGAAGTCGAATTGGAGAAGCTCGAGGTATTTTTTTTCTTTCGGTTGTTCACTTTTTGGCTTTCAATTAAATAAGTGCCCGTTCCGAGGGCTATTTTACAACATAATAACGCTGCAAAGGCAATAACGTGTCGCGTGCAAATTTCATGTTCGATGCTAGTTATAATTTTTTTTCCCGAAGGAATATGATTATTTGGGTTTGATTGTAAACGTTCTTGGAACGGATGGAAAATTAGTCATCTCGAGGAGTTAGCGATGCAAAGTTACGGGGCTTTAAATAATGGTTTACCGAGACCTTACATACAGATCGTAGCTTATAGGATACAAGCGTTTATAGCATGAGTTACAGCTCGTTGTGGTAGGTCAAACGCTTCCACTGGCTCGATGTCGAACGTTTTGCATCGGTGGAACGCGTTTCATGCAATCTTGCATGATCGACGAATATTCAAACAGTTTAACCTGGGCGTAGTTAGCTTCTTATCACGATGCTTCTTTGCACAAGAATTTAATCATGCGACTTTGAAACAGTAAGTTTCATTTACATTGTAGGGCTTTTATAACAAGTGTATCGGACTCTTCGTAGCAATGGAATTTTTGTTGCAATTTATTTAGAATTTATGTTGTTCTTTCGATTCTCAAATTGTCTAATCTTCAATTTTTCAACTTTCTGTTGTACTCAAGCAATTAGTGGCTCAATACATTTTAATAATTTTTTCTTGCAATTTCCAAATAAATTTCGAAAGATTTCGATGCTGTTCGATCATCGTTAGAAAATAGATTTCAATGTTGCTTGCCACCGAGAAGCTGACGAAAGTTCTTGCCGGCAGGACATTGTTTGAGCAAGTTTCTCATCCGATTAGTCAGAAGTCAATTCACATCGTGAAATTTTCAGGCGACGATAAACTTTTAATATAAGCGCCGAGCCGCCGGCCATGATGCTATATATCATTTATAAGTTCAAATACCCTAATAGTTGGCGAAGTCGGAGGGTAAAGCGGTGCGGTATAAGGGGCTACTTAAAACTTTTTAAAACCTTCTCCAGGTGACGTTATGGTCCAATTATTTGCGTTTTCTCCATGCGACTATCAATCGAATTCACATTTCCGAATATTTTGTGATTTCTGAAAGAAGGAAAAATCAAATCTATTTAACTCTGCAACTATCTTTCAATCTAATTGATCTATTACTCCTTTGTACTAAAAACTGATTAAGTGTTAAAGATTTTCCACAAAATAAAATTGAATATATCGACACAAAAAATCTCCGCCTTAAATGAGGCTCGACGACAGTTTTCCACCCTTTTTCTCAACAATTTTTCAAGAAGCAAGGAACGCAGAAAGAAACATGGAGAGCACGATCGAAAGTTCTCCCCAGTCGAAAGTTTCCGAGCGATACCAGCGCGTAACACGCAAGAAACATTGGGGAACCAGTCGCGTAACGCACAAGGGGAGGCTGGAAACGTTCCGAGTTTCACGATTCCATCGCGTGTACGACGAGGGGTTCGCTTAAAGCAACCTGGAAATTGGATTAGGAGCTGTCGTGGATCGCCGTGTTTCCAAGAAAAACAGCCGCAGTGCTTTCGTGGCTCAATCGTTTAACAGGTAATCACGACCTGTCGGTGATTAATGCAATAAATGCTTGAAACTGAATGCACCGCGCAATACCGTGTATTTTCTTCTGTAGAAAACGTTATTTCTTCGTCGAGATTTGAACGCTTTTGTCTCTGTCTCCCAGGAGAGTATGCTCGGGTAGGAAAAGTTACGATCAACGAGATTTATTGATACGTTAATTTTGACAAATGGTTACATTATTCTGCGGTAAATTCTTCGTACACCAGCGCACGCAGGAGCGTACGCAGGAGCCACGTATGCGGCGATACACGAACGGAGCGTGTTTGTTTTCGTAAAATTTTTCTGTCAAACGAACGGAGCGATCCTTCATACGGGGGCGACAGTGGCAAAGATAAATGCGATTACTGACAGGTACAAATGTCCCTTACGTTTACACACTAGACGCTATATTTTTCTTCTCTCTCTCTGTTTTTTATTCGTTTTTCACCTACAAGAGCACACCTCCTCGACCCTGTTCCCGTTATTTGTCGTTACCTCGGCGGAATTTCGCCGGCGGGTAATTTATCGCACTCGCCTGGCAATTAACAATCCCTTCTACTATACGTATTAGTAATTCTGTAGACAAAAAATATCTAGTCTCATGGGAGGCCAGTTGTCGAGACACTGAAAACAATTTACATTAATTCTCGAGAATGGAAGAATTGAATTTCCCTTCCTTGAATATTCTAAAATGCGAAAAATCGCACGAAAGAATTCCACTGCCTAAACTTCTATTAATCTTCCCGGCATCGAACGTCAACCCCTTCTGTTACGGCGAAAGGGGTTCTGACACGAGATTGTCGCGATCAAATTACGCGGGATATATCGATAAGGTCGAGGAAAGAGGGGCCTGGTCGGCGCCAGATCTTCTGCAGCCGGCAGGTGGATAATGCCGCGTGTACACGCGACTCTATCGATTCCATATTCGCACAATGGCGACGGCGGCGCGGCGGCGTCGCCGGCGTCGGAGGCGGCCCGCCATTCACCGGCGCTGATGAGAACAAGCGGCCTCGTAAGGGCTGGAAAGTAAAAGTCCACGACTGCGCGGTCCGCTCGCGTGTACGCGCCAGCCGGCTTTCAGTCAAACGACTTTCGACGTGCCAGCTCGCTATGAATGAGCCTCGTAGCCTCGAAACGACTCAGCGCGATTGAGATATTTCGTTCATCTTCGTTTCGCCTAGGTTCACTTGAAAGCGATGCATTATTTCGACTCTACGTTGCGACCCGATTTTCCTACGAATATTTGTTTGCCATTGTCTTACACATCTTTGAAATATTCATAATATCACGGAGATGTATATGAAATATCGCGTTGCATTGAGTAAATGTAAATCTAAATCTTGGTAGCCTTTTCTTCTTCCGAGTGACTCGGATAGGATAGTGTAACAAGACCAGCAACTTCGTTTAATCCGCAAGAAGTAATTCAGGAGGAAATTTGAACATTTACAATTGGTGGCACAATTCCTCTGCTATGGCTAATTTTGTTAAAGCGGCCGCAACCCCGGAGCCAGTGGGAACAGATTTAAACAACCCCGTAGGAAATTCCTCGCGCATCGAAGCGCGAGAGCGGCGTTTCCAACGGGAATAATTGATGGAGAAGAGTTGGGCTAAACGGAACGACGTTGGCTGGATACGTGTTTTTCTTCGGGGAAAGTTAAACGATGGCGTACGCTCGTTACTCGGGTCAAAGAACGAAAAGGGAAGGAATGCGTTGGCGAATTCGAACGGTCCGTTGTTTCCTCCTCCTGCTTCTTCTTACCTGTCACGAATGCTCCCCGTGTAGTTTCTTCCTTCGCTTCTTTTGCTCGTCCATTCGTTTCCTCTCGACCCGCTTCGACGTCGGTCCTATGCAGATGCCTGCCGGTTGGATTGCGGTCGCTCGAAAATTTCTACGCCCCGAGCAGAGTAAATAGAACTCCGGACCAAAGTCTGTGTTTGATCAAAAAACGCGAATCTCCAGCGAGACGAGCGGATACCGCCGACAAAACAATTCTCGGCCCCGTTCGTAGGTTTTTCGTGCTGAATAATCGTACTAAACACGGTGAATGTTGTAAAATGGATACCTTCCTCGGTATAATTCGGCGTGACTCGAAAATAGTATTACCGAAATACGGTAATAAACGAATCGAAGAATATTTGGTAACACCTGGACGTTTCGAAGTACCCATATACTTAATATATAATAATTTTTGGTCGATCTTCTATTTACTAATTCAACCTTATACAAATTTCGTCAACAATTGTCGTCCTTATATTCACGAGGGCGAAAATAAATCAATACTTATGTTTACTAATTTTATCCGTATATCAGAAAGAAGATCTCGCTTCCCAAATGCCCTGGGTAGTGGTCAATAAACTGTTCTTCTGCTATTACTTAGCATCGAAAAATATTTCCCCCAAGTAAATTCCGCCCAACAATCTAATCACAAAGCAAGATACCCATCCATCATGCGTCCCCCCTGCTAAACACTCCCCCCGTATTCCTTCAAAAACACAATCTCTGGAGTTACCCACAGAAGGTGGAGGGTCGTACGCTGACCATATTCGTTCCGCAGGCCAGTCCCTTGGCCTCCCACCGTTTGTCAGCGAGAGAACCAATTTCGAGCGGGTCCTCCGCTCCCCGGTGCATTGGCGGTAACGCAATCGGCGTGTCTTAACTCGCGCACGCTTTCCTCTCGTCGAGGCTTTGCACGTGCTACGAGGCAATCTCGCGACGTGTGTTGCCCTGGGGGTGGCAACGGCGACAGGGATGGCGGTCGGAGACGCGAGATTGGTAAATTTCAGCGGCCGTGACGTCGTTGATATAACGAGGAACAGTGCATTCGAGACGACGGGCTTGTTCGTGCAGAGGTGGACCGTCCATTTCTCTACTCTATTCCACTGGAATATCCATTAGTTACAGCAGCACTGTTGACGAAGCATGTTATTTCCCTTGTGTACAACGTCTGGCCCCACATCCACTACCGTCTCCGCTCTTCCAGTCTCCAGCTTCGATCTCGCCGAGCACTCGAGTCCACCTTCTCGTGATTTCGCCCGGGCTGACTTGCGCGACGAATCTACGTGATTAAATTTCTGGGAGGGAACTGTAGATTGATGTTCGCGTTATGTTACGCGGAGAACTTTTCTGTTCCATAAGCGTTTCGCTTGCAGAAATGCGACAGTTGAACCTATGGTGAGGATTCTCGTTCGTGAAATAGACTTCCAAGGTTTAGTACAGGAGTGGCGAAGAACGGATAATGTGTTTGCGTACACTGACAAGTTGCTCGCGGGTTGTGGTTAAAGGAATAGGGCCCAGTGGTCATGGAAATTATTGCGCACAGTTGGCCGGTTAACTTGGCTCATCGAATTCGCCCCGAAGGAGGTATAACTGTCAACAAGGCGCTCGAGACTACGTGACACTGTTTCTTCGAGTAGTCCAGCCGGTATTTATGATTAACCCACACACACCTGGGGCAATGGAGTTTCTGCTGGAAGACTGGAAGGCAACTGCTCTTTCGACAGTTGTGTCGAACTTTACTTTATTTTACTTTGCGTAAAATAATATAGCTTATACTTCGACATAGTAAACTTGTTATACTGAAATTATTAATCGTATCAACTGAACGTTAGACTTATATAAAAACGTACTGCCAAGAATCAAAAATGAAAACCTCATCTACGCCCGTGGGAACGTAATCAATCAACGCAACAACGCATCGTTCCACAAGAAATTCGTACATCTTGTCCCGTGCACACCTACGAGAATCCTTAATCGCCTATAGCGTCACGGGCAAAGATGAAATACCGTATCCCGGCAATCACTCAATGACCACACGCGTTCCGGATTAATAGAATCCATTAATTCTCTCCGAACGACATCGTCCGAAAGGGAACCTTCAACGAATCCTTGATACATTAGTCCAACGACCCAACGGTGACAGTATTGCATTAGTCGAATGACGGTGCTCAACAAGGGTTGTTCAGAAGAGCACAAGTCCCCGCGAACTGTTTCCTGGTCGCATCTTTGTTCGCGCTAGGCCCGTCGTTCCTGCGTGGAAACGTTACGCGAATCAGGGACCGGGAAACCCGGAAATGAGGCAAAAGGGTTCCCGTTGTTGCTCCAGCTGCCGAAATTGCCGCACTCTCCTTCGTACTTTCCGTCTGGCCGACACGTGCGCGCCTACGCAGCGTGTTCGTCGCTAGTTCATCTTTCACGATCCGTCACTCCCTGCACGCATCAGTCTAGCCCGGAAGTTAAATAAACGATGGCAGTCGACGGGGGCGCAACATCGGAGGAACGGGAAACTAAATGAAACAGCCACCCGATTATTCGAATGTGGGAAATTTTATTTGGCTGCATGTCCCGTCAATTTCGTTAAATGGTAATAACGATAATGAATATATTTGACATCGATGCCGCTGCCTTTAGAAAACATCCACAATGACCAGGGTTCATTGGCCGAGCACCTCGGGAGCCAAATTTTCCGTTCATTACCTACTATCTCCATACGAACCTTGCCCTGTAATCGCGCCACAATAAACTCTTTCCGCGTCATCCAGCTGAAGAGTCATCGCGGCAAACGTGTCGCAATCTCGTTTCGCCGAAAGCCAAACCCGTTCTAAACCATCCTCCCTTTGGCCATCGTCGTACAACACCGTCGTCAAAATCAACGGCACATTCTCATGGTAATACCGTTGCCGAAAATAATTTCCAGCTTACTGGCGCGGCTGTTTCCGTTTTCAGAGGCGGCGCGGCGGGGCCCGCGTACACGCATATAATGCACGTGCGCAACGTGGCATGGAGAGGAATCACCGACGGAAGAAATAAATTCGTCCGGCAGCGGCGGACAAGTACGGCGTTGGGAACAGGCAGAGAGGATGAGGGGGGCGGGGGTATGACGGGGTTGTAGAGGGTGGCGCGGCGTCGCGAATGGATCGGGGGCGACGTATCGGACGAAAATCCCGACAGTGTTAATTTTCCAGTGGACGGTTTCCCCTGGCGGAAGCTCCTGGATGCAGGTCCGCAGGGAGCAGACAGAAAACGTAACGCGGACCTCTATCGTACCGCCATCCCCCTGGTCATCCCCTGGCCACCCCCTGGCCACCCCCTGGAAATCCCTCGTCGGTGACTCTCCGCGTGCGTAGAATTATTGTTGATTAAAGGCATTGTCGAACGCCTCGTTGAAAGGCTGTGTTGTGCACCGACGATGCACCCGATGAAATTGCATTTAGTGGTTTTGCCCGGGGAGCTGCGCCCCCCGTGTTAGTTGTACGCGCAAAAGGTACGGTCGTTTGTAGGCTGGTAGACGTGCACTCGTTCGGAAGTTGTAGATCGCCTTAGATATCACGAAATGCAGCGTATATCGTGGAACAAAATATGTTGCAACAGTGTAAAGATTTTGAGGAAATATTTTCTCGTCGGTCTTCATGGTAACGTATCGATGTCCCGTGGAATTGCCAGTGGTTGGTTGTTAGCTGAGAGTCAGAATCGACCCCGGAAATTCTAATTACTTTAATAAACACGCATCATCGATACACAGGAAGCTGATTGCAGCGTCGATTGCGGCGTGTCCCATCCGGACGAACGTTCTCCCCCTGTGAACCGCTTCGAAAATCATTCGCAACGGCGTTTCACGTTTCCGCGGCCAGACTTTTGCCGTTGTTGGTTGACCCGTGACGTTCCCTTGCGGCCAGAGCCAGCCGCACGCATATAGAGGGGGGCGTGCGTTGATCGGATAGATATTTTATTTCGGAGTACGGCCGGCCATAAATCGCGTTAATGGGGCGATTCTTTAGGGTCGGTTCACAGCGGAGAACGGGCCGTGGCGCGACCGCGAGCTCTGGATCGAGCTGTACCGCTGGAGGAAGAGATGTTCGAGCATTAGATATGCGCAGAGTCGACTTATGAAGCCGCAACCTCGTTATAACCCCGTGACACTGTGCTATAATGGCGTGAATGGCCACTGCTGGGAACACGGCGGAGGTAGCTGGAGTCAAGACATCTGTGTATCTCGGGAAGAACATCGTTACGACGTCATTCGTTACTGACGGTGTAACAGACCATCCTTGGTGACCTCGACCTCGGATATAGTCTATCCCTGATGTTCCTCAAGAGGCAAAATGTCAGGGGGCCTGTAAATGTATACGTATTGCGTGTACATATTCAGTTCAGTTTTCAGGTAGGCGTAGATAACATTAATAAGGTGGCTACGTTATATTATGTGTATGTGAAAATGGAGGCTGAAAGTATTTACAGATGCGAAAAATATAATTGTTAAGGGAAGGGTTTCATTTCTTAAAGTAGTAAATAAAACGAACAAGTAATTTTAATTTCAAGGGTCACGAGGATTCTTCCCTGTTATTGAAAATAACAAAGACCTAACTGGTATTCCTGTGCGGAAGGCAATTGCTTGTCCCATACACATCTACCCACAGTTATTCATAGTCGGCGTATTTCTCGCATTTCAGAGTCTATAAGCGTGGTTCTGCCACGCGGCCACGGTGCGTATAAATAGGCTCCATGTGCAAGCCAATATAATCTTTGAATATTCAATAAATTTCAAGCGCAACCTTGGGCACGTGCGTCGGATCTATTGAACGCTTGCGCAACGCGTTCATCAAGTCACGTAAATCCATAAAAACGTCTACGGAATTTGGTCGTAAAATCAACTTCTAATCACCCACCTCTGCGAAACAGTCCTCCTGTCCTCTTTAACACAGTACACCGAGTCTTTCCGCGAATTTACAACCGAAAGAAACAGCGCGAACTTTCGAGCTACAGTAGTTCGCAAGAAATTAACGATTCCGCCGCAAGAAGCTGTGATGGTCGCGCAAAAATCTCGCCACGACAAACTTTTATCCGCGGCTCCGCAAGTGTTGGACACTTTTTCCTCGCGGCCCCCATTTAAAGATACTATCGTGAAGCGAATCGCCGACGAATATTATCGAGGGACGCGTCACTGATAATCGAAGCGAAAGACAGAAGAGTTCATTAGCGGAGCGACCGACACAACGATGTAACCACGAGCGGAGAGTGACCGCAGAAATTAGAGGGCGATTCTCTGATATCGATCGATGGAGCTATCTGTCTCCTTCGATCTTACCATTTAGCCAGTTTCAATGGTTCGATAAATTGCGACAGGTGCTTGCCTCCATGGCTGTAATTTTAATTCCATTTTAATTGGAAATTCGGAGTGTTTTTAGCGCGGTGGAAAATAGGGGTTGGTAATGTATCCAACAGCAACGAGATTGATTTTTCCCTTTTTTCGCCCTGCAAACTGATATTTTTATCCGGCTGTAAAGTCTCCACAGGAAGAGGCGAATTTCGATTCTACAAACGCAACGGTTCAGGTGATATGTAAATACGCGCGGTGGAAACGAGGAGGTTCGCGCGGAACAAGCACGCTATAAAATAGCTTCGCTCGAATATGATTTCGTTGGTTTCCAATTTTTTTTTCCTCTTTTTTTGTCGCCGTTCACATTTCATTTATTTATTTATTTTTATTTGTTCGGCCTTGTTGTTTGTACACGGGGGTTGCGTGCTCGGAACGGGTATCGCGGCACTTGAAAAACGCGTTGCATCGATACACCATTATTCGGATTGATGCGCGATAAACTCGGCCGTACGCACGCGCGTTCACAGCGCCGACCATGCGGGGTGCGCACTGCAATTTCTCTAATTGCACGCTTTTATCCTCTGTGTGCAATACTTTCGACGACTCGTGACGCAGCCTGTGCCGAGGGTACTTGATTTCCATCGATTGAGTTCTATCGCCGCTGGAAATATTGAAAACATTTTCGTTTACCGCGCGCCCGCCTGCGAAAACTCCCCGTTTGCTCGGTGTGGCCGACAGTTTCGAGAGCCGCACGCAATCAACCCCTATATACTTTCAAGTTTTAACGTTTCGCTATTTATTACTCCCGTTGTTTCCACTTTTTTCATGGACAGTCACTGTTCCGATCGCTGTATTCTTGTGATTCTTTAACGGTAGGGGTGCAGATGACAGATTTTTTTGATTCGTACAAACGCATTTGAAATCGATACTGGGACAACTTAAAAGCCATTTGTTGTTAATTTTATTCGTCACATAAATGATTTCTCGCTAACATGCATACATACATTATTTAATATTGCGTTTATAATATATTGATAGTTCAATCGATATGAAAGATTACCAAAGGGTTGAAAATAATGGTAGGTATTCTACAAACGTATCGAGGTCTTCAATGTAAAGCGCCTAATAATAACAGTCACAATCTTCGAAGATTTTTCTGTGGTCGAAGGGTGGAAATAATTTTGTAGACCAAAGCCACTGGTGGGTATCTACCACCCCTTGCACAAAGGGTCACGTCCACTCTTATCTCCGCGTGTGGCTAGTCGACCCGACAGTTTGCTCTTCCGCAAGAAGTTCCACTAGCTTTTTCGTTCCGTCTAGAATCGCAGAAAGTCGCCAGGGGTTGAATCGGGTGGAGACCTCTTATCTGCTACCTGATCGTGCGTGACACCGCTCTGCGGCGCGATTCCCCTCCGGCTGAGATCCGAGGAGAAAAAAAAATACTCGGAAAATCGATCGTGCCGTAATGTTTCCGTAATGCAGGTTGATGCGTATCTGCTGCGGTACATACGGTGTTTCATCGCAGTCGAACGTGCCACGTAGACTTGGAAGTAAAGCCTCCTTCGCCCTGTATCACCCAGAAGGACGGCGGAGTACAAGGGAGGAAAATAGAGAAAAACAAGGGGCGTAGAGCAGAGAAGAGTAGAAAGTATAGACGGGGGAGACAGCGAGAAAGAGAGAGATGGAAGTCGACACTCTTAATCTCGAAGGTTTATCGAGGCCGACGTAAATCTGCCGGAGCGCAAGGCGTTCTTCTCTGCTTTATCGACCAAGCCCCGATAATCGACTTACCCTCCTTTTCGCGTGCCTTCGATCCTGACGCTGCTGCTTCTCCTGCGAGTCCTGGAGGAATCAATTACAATAATACACCGAGAGCCTCCTCCGTTCGAGTAAACGTCAGTGGGGATAATGCGATTCCCCGTGTCAGAGCTCGGCGCGTACGCGCGGTGGCGTCTGAAAAATGGAACTCGTTCCTGAGTACGTCGGACAACGACGGTGTGTCCCCGAGGATCCGTGGCCGTGGCGAAGGGGTAATTAAGCGGAACATTGACATATCTTCGAGCAAAAGTTGCCGCGTGGCAGATTCGAGAAATTTTTGGAATAGGAATAATTAAATTGCGGCTCGACGAATTGGAGGGTTGGGCGGTTGTCCCAGCTTGCTGGGGATGGTTATCAAAAGGTGGATCGTAAATCTCGTTTTGCTCAAGGTTCGATGATTGTCTCGGCGTTGAATTCGACGAAGCCAAGAGGAAAAGGCGCCGTGGGTGGCCAGTGTTCCCAGGTAATTTTTACTGCGACGTGTACGAGCAGAAGTCGACTGCACTAGGCCGGTCTGTGGAGAATGACGGAAACAAAAGTAACCGAAGTGTAAAGTGGCAGTACGTTGCACTCCGGTCTTTTGGGGTTTAGCGACGGTTCTTGTTCGTTTTGCCGGCCGATGAACAGCTCGAGGAAATATACGTCCCTTCCAGCAGCCGTAGCACGAAGGCGTCCGGAACATTAATCTCAGAACGCTTTTTCGAACATTTCCGAATGCTGTTCTGCGATATTCGGCGCAGGCGCCTTGCGCACAAACATTTACCAAATCTCATTTGTACATGATTTGGAATATTCTATTCCTACCCCCTTGCTCTTCAAATCTTGCCTCTCTGATTATTAATTATTTATTCCTTTAAAAAGTTCTATTCGTTATAAAAAATTCTTTAAACGAGACAATAAAATGTTACCCGGGATATTCACAGATTTCACATACACCGCCTCAAATAATTATAATCTGTCGTTTGTAGCTCGCGACTCCTCTATTCTTTCCGTCTGGGCCCCGCCGAAAACGCTTCGACGAGATTCCATTAACGTCCGATAAAAGCCACTCGATTCTTGCAGTGAACTCTAAGTCGATTTTCAATCGAATCCTGATCCCCCGGGCAGGACGCGATTCTCGATAAACTCCGGCTACTTACGAATGCCAGCGAAATAGAAAAAGGCTCCCCCATCCACGAAAGGCGTCGCTATCCTCCCTGCTCGCGATCCCATTAGTAACAATCGTAAGATAGGAACAAGTGACTTTCGGTGTCTCTGATCGCGATCCAGGTCAACCAGGGTCTGTCCTCGAGCCGTGACACCGTCCTCGTGGAGACGGTGCCCGTAAATAATTCAGAAGGAAAGGCGCCGAGAGGCTTTGCCCGGTCGCCATGGCGACAGATTACCGAGTCTGTGGATGTATATACACGGCCTACTACGCTCTCCCGTCTCTTCTTCAGCTCCGCGTTCATTGCTTAGGGACGTCTCGGCGTCTTCACCCTATTCCCGTACGTCTAAGTAGTCTCTCTGTGCGTTTGCCGTCGATAGCCTACCCGGAGTCGACTAACAGAGGGATGGTTCGAGCAGAGGGAACACGGTAAATTCGTTGGGACAATTCCTACAATTTGTCGGACATCGTTTACTCGCTCGTGCCTTGTATGAACCACGAACTTTCTTTGGGACAGGGGGCTGACCATAAATTTCGTATCGAACGTGATACATGTAGACTCTCCATTCCCACATTTTTTCCTCTGTCCAATCTTCGAATATGTATAATACATTCTGAAAGACCCAGACGATCTCGATGCTCTGTCTCGGTTATTTCGACCACGGGCGAGCTATTTTTATATCGATTGTACAGAAGATTTGGTAAGAGGCAAGCTATTCCCGATAAGTTCGTTATTAAGGATAAACCGCGAGACCGGGCGAACTGTGCAATTCGCTTTCTTCGATCCCCCGCGGTAGACGCCGAGAAGGATGACAGACGTCCAAGAATACGAGACGAAGAGGGACGGCCAACGTGGCAAGGATGCCGTGCACGCGAGCAACAAGCCGTTCTTTCTTCGGTAGCTTCCTAATCAAAGTAGGCTGGCGTGTATTCACGGCCTAATTCGAGAAAACACGCGGCCCCTTTCAAGCCTTTGATCGCGCGTTACCATCGCGTTAGGTGCGTGTACACGGCCAACAGGCTTTTCACGGCCTGCCTTTTCACAGGGCACTCGTTATTTCTCCCCGTGAAAGGAGCCCCCGAGCGGATAAAGAAGCTCGTCGCCGTCCCTCTCGGCACCGCCGTTGCCGCGGCAAATTATTTTCGTCGCTTTTTCGTGAACGACGACGATGGGCTCAGTTGCTCGCGGCGCGATTAATAGACGACCGGCCGTTTCTGCGCGAAACGTTAATTAATAATTAGGGAGACGCACCGCTTGGACCGTGATTAAGCTGCGAGGCTGATAAGCGCGCCGGCCTCGGCCAGTTTGCGCCTCCGGCGGAACGCGGGTTTGCGTCTGAAAGTAGCTGCGCGAGCGGTGTCTTGTGTGCTGATGAGAAGTCCGGAGGTGGAAGCAAAGTTTCGGCTGCTTGCGTTTATAGTTGTGTGCTCTGGAGCGTTTTTGATGTTAGCTTTGCCAGAAGCGGCGCGTCGATTGATGTTCTGATTAATTTCGCGACTGTAATCAGCTTGGATTATGCTTGATATTTAACAGTGTTTAATTTTTTCGCTAATAGTTCCAGAAGCTTGGAGATTCCACGAGGTTATATATTTTCTGTGCATGGAAAATTGCCCCACGCTTTCTAGGCGTTACTGGTGCAATCACTAACGCTTATATAAGATGTAGAATATTACATTATTACGGAAAAAAATATATTCGTAGCAGAACTGTGCAACGTATGTGCAACGGAGATGAATATTTCCATTTCCACTCCGAATTTCGTATAAAGGATTACGCTCCTCTCTGAATTTTTCTACATATTTTCAATACGTCTTTTCGATATTGGTAACAGAGAATACCAGCGAACGAATTTTTCAAGAACGACCGCGGTATATTTTATCGCGAATTTCTACTCGCGATTCAAGGCGGTGAAATAATTTCTAATAAAGCGGGATAATAATGGAGAGGGTATCATTGACCCCGCACAATCGAACTGTGTATTCTGTATTGGAGGTATCATATTGATATTCCTCGGCTGCTGCACGGCCAGGAGAAACGACCGCGCGAAATGAAATTGTATTGTAAAGGGGAAGCCAGCAGCTCCCTTTTCACATTTGCATTAACTGTAAATGTATCACGGGACGCGGAAGACTGCGGAAAAGAATTGCGGGAGAAAGGAAAGTTATTCAGTTAGGGCGGCGAAATGTAAACGTGGGAGAGTGAAAAGGACAGGGTAATGCGCCGGAAAGTTTATTTTAATTCATACATTTCGCTCGGCGGAGTTCCTCTTTACGAATCGATTATATTCATTGAAAGAAAGGGAACAATGCTGGAGTCGCGGTGAAAGAATTCAGAATATCTAACGATCCTTAACAAAAATATCGTTACGGGTACAATGGTCCAACAACAAATACTGCATCCGATATCCCCCGTTTCATTTTCCAATTTTGCTATTGCGCAAATTAGCGCGGCGACAATGAAACGAACAAAGGCTGATTCTTTGCTTTTAAATGTTTTCAGATTACGGACATAATGCGCATAAAATTTTGTATTGATCGATCAGCGTGTTGAAACTATTAAACCTGCTGCGAACGCTCGAATATTTAAACAATCAATCAATACGCGTTCCGCCTGTAGAGGAAACAATCATTCGCGAAATGAAACCCAGATTCAATCGTAAATGAAAACATAATCGGGAAAATTCGTTTCCATATCAACGTTTTAAATTTGACAATACCGAATAAACACGACGGCGCCGGAATAAATAAAGCAACTTTCGTTAATGCCGCGTAATTGTCAGGATATCGAATTAATTTCATCGCAGCGTTTCCGTTCGGACCGACTTGAAAATCCGCGATTACATTTATTTCACCCATTTCCGGGAACACTATTATCTCGTCAGTTGGAAAAAAGGAGCGAGCGTTTCACGCAAGTGCTGTCGTCTGCTGATGGACGGACAAAATGAAGTGTTAAATCGCGTCGTTTTCGCTCGAAACGTCCACGCCTGCGATGACAGTAATGACTAATGGCAGTAATGTTCGACCGGCACGATAGTGAGCCACGTTTATTCGATAATCGATCGTCGCCAGTCCGAAACTTCGTGGATGCTTGTCATTATTTTAACCGGCTGTAGAACAAAAGGCAGAAAATTTCTGAACCGAAAAACCGGACCATTTATTAAAAAATGAGCGGAACAAATGTCCAAGCAATATGAGAATGTATAATAATGTTACCAAAGGAAATTATTCACTCACTTCAAGCTACATTTCTTAATTGAACTTTACACAGTTCACTTTGAGATTACGCTGGTAAAATGTGCGGCATGCGCTTTGCTTACCTTTTCGTACAAAGCGTCCTCCCGAGTTCCATAATTAACTATTACATTTCCTGCAATTAAGGAGGCTGACAATTAACAGTAATAACTTTTAGCTGCTACGTTATTCGATAATAACGCTGCAGCCATAATGCAGCTGGAATAATACATTTGATAACAGCGACTATTATTACTACATTTCCAAGGAGTTAATAATAACAGTTACACACTACCATCGTGTTATCCAAACACGTTGTTTCCTTTACATTTAATCCTTTACATTCTCATTTTAAATATTTCACTGAACCATATACTATCATCTGAAACATATTCGATATCATTGAAACGTCCGTGCTATTCCCTTCGCTCGTTTCTTAAGTATCTAGAAGTTGAGTTTCGAAGCGAAACCGGGACGCGACTTTTTTTCTCACTTAAAGAGCGAATTCTATGGCGAGAACGGAAGAGCAGCGTGCAGGAACACCGTCACACGAATGGAGCACGTCACCCCCGACCCCTTTTGATCCCTCTTGGCCCTCTAACAAGCGAATTAAAATAAGCAAGCGTATAACGTACGTAGCACTGGCCGTATTCACCTGGTCTACCTACGGATTCGCGCTGCCTTTCGAGGCTCTCGTCTTTCTCTATCCTCCTCGGTTTTTCATCCACCGCGTTCTTAGTCGCTGAGAACTGCCTCGGCTGGTTCGCTGACCGCGTATCTCTCGTGTTTCCTTGAGAATTATCTGGCGTCCTTCGTCTTTTGATCTGTGTTCTCGTTGACAGCGTGCCCGTTTGTTCTATTTCAGCTGGCAAAGTCGTACTCGCCAGTTTGGAACACGTGGATCTCCTTCCTTTTTACCTGTGTCGTTGAATGTTGCTCCCCCTGAAATACCGGGTTGAAGTAAAACGAGGCTATTGAAAATTTAGCAAATTTAGCATTTAGTTAAATCGTATATTTGATGAACTGTTGATTGTTCCTTAATATGTTCTCTCAATTTCGTTCTTTCCTTCTCCGTGAAAATACATGGAGGAATACTTGAAATATATTTAAAACAAACCGCGTTCACATCGTATCCATGAATATTCTAATTCCTACAGCAGAGAAAAATAAAATTCCATCGTACAGATGAATCTCGCCTCGCAGTATCGCCGCGCGAAAAAAGTAATTTCCCCCTCGCCAAAGGCATCCCGTCCTCGCGCACACAAATCACCGGTCAATCGCCTAGAACCAGGTGGGTCGCGTCGCGTGCCTCTGGAACAACGATGTATGAAATAACCTTGCCGAAGTTGATTATGCGGCCGATGGTAATAAATAAGCGGACACGGACTCGGTTGCTACTGTCGGCTTCCGTTCTACGTAACAGCCCGACCGATTTCTTTCTTTCGGTGAACTGGTTATCCGTTGTACACGCGCGGTCCCGCCTAAGTAAATGGTTGGGGAACAGGCGGCGGTGGCGAGCCAGCCACCGTAATTTCGCGTATTTCCTGCCGCTGGCAACGACATGAAAATGCAAACATGCCCTCTCACCTCGGCCGCCGTTTGTTCTCGTTTATCCTCATTGTGCGCGATGACAACGCGCCGCGCCGGTATCACATCCAGCTTCCGGCGTGCACAGTCGCTGAATTAGATGTGTCACCTGCGAATATCATTAACGGCCCTTAGGATGCAGCTGCGTTTCCCTTGTGCCACAGCCCACCCGCCCTCCTTGCCGCTTTAATCCCGGTCAGGGGGACTTGTCGCGTGATGTTTGAACAGGCGCGGCAACGCGCGATAACGCGCGCCACCGATGATAATGGCCGCGGGGATAAACGATCGTCAGCGTTGCTTTCCTCGCTTTTTCTCGTCGTTCCAGCAGGGATTAGTCGGCGGATGTGAATGGTTGAATGCATTTGTAATTTCCTGATCGTGGCTCGCGCGGTTAATTTCGCGGGAGGGTTGATCATCGTTCGTTTCCCTGATCGTTTTTGCCGAAGCTTCTCGTTCTAGTATTTTCGTTAACACTCACGGTGCGCGACTCTGTTCTGTGTGGGCGATGGAAGGTCGTTCAGTTGTCGATCGTTCCTCGTCGCACGGACAGTGTTAAAATAGAATACATAGTCTCCTGATAATATCGTGGTGCAATTATTATTGTCGATGGTATACAAATGTCTGCCACCCTTATCGTATCCAAGGGAGCTTGAGTTTTCGCATCTTCAGTCTCGGTTTCAAATTCACCGTACCCGCAAGATCACGCGGCTGGAAATCATTCCGAGTAACGCAGGGTGCTTATCGAGATGGCTCGATGGTTTGCAGCGAGGGTTGGTGACGGAAGGAAAAAACCTGGTCGGAGACATTGGCGTGTCACTCGGGAGTCGTTAAGGCGCTATCGCGTGATTAATATCTCCGTGTGCAACGCGCGTCAGTAATTCTCGCGGCAGGCATCGACTGCGTTACTTGGAAGCGTCATAAACGCGACGTGGAAACAAAGCGACCATTCTACGAGCACGCACACAATCGTTCTACCCCGACGACGGCAACGACGACGATGACGACGACCACGACGATATGACAGACGCGTGACGCGCTTCCGATAACTGCGTCCGTGTATCACGTCTATCTTTCTTGAGAGAAACTGCACCGACGAGGTCGAGTCATTGCGTTATCGACCACTTTCGGCTCGTGGTCGTCCATAAAAAAATTGCGTCTGCTGGTGGTGTTACCGATTTTAGAAGCATTTTAGCGGGGAACATCGGTCGCGACACTTTCATCAGGCTCCGTGGAAAATTCGTCCAAGAGTGCACTTATTTGGGATGAGTATGATGATGTTCCGAGTGTATTCGAAAAAAGTGGATATTGGAATAATGAATACGCGGATGAAATTGTGATTGGGGGGTCGCGTTTTAGAATGATATATTTCTGATGAATTTAAGCTGCTTCGGTAGATTAAACTTACTGCTTTGCATAGTAATAAAAAATATTCTTTATTCTGAATTCGGATATATTCACCTATGCTCACCTGTAGATATAACAAATAATTGGAATTCCTAATTACACCGCTTCATGATTATTAGAATACCTACCGCAGAGACTTTCCAGAATCATCCCTACTGTCATTATCATCGTCATTGCGTACATTGAAAGGAAATTCAACTGAAACAGTACGAGACAAAATAATTCCCCTCATTTTATACCTGCCATAGAGCCCCTCGTAACATTTAATAACCACCGCTTCTCGTACCACATTTCTAGAAAATTTCCTATGATCTCCAACCTCACGCGTCACGCAGTTATCACCGTCGTAATAAAAACAGACCTGCCGAGCAAGGACCCTGCCCAGAAACCGAGCAATAAGAAGCAGCATTCCAGGCGTGTCCACGAGACAGGTGTATCTCGGTCTCACGCTCAAAAACACGCATCTTGGAACGATTACTAATGTCGACCTCGTGATCCTTGAATCCCGTTAGCCAGCCACGCCATCGATAATAGTTTTATGCCGGTTTCTTGATTAAATCCTGAACCGTGCAATGGTGGCCACGAATCAGGGCATGTTCGCGGGCAATTACATTTGGTTGCATGGCTCAGCAAGGAGAACTGGTCTTCCAATTGAATGAATCCACTAATCCGTCACGTCCATTAAGATTTCTAAGAACTAGGATCAACCAGTCGCCTGGCTACGCATATAACTTCGACCCTCTTCAACGTCCGACCGTCCTTCTTTTCCTCTGCAGTCAGTTATCTTCCTGTGACACTTTGTTCACCACGCTACTGGTCAGGGCTTTAATATGCCGGAACAAATATTTGGGCAGAGAAAGTTTCCTCGCACGGAGGGTGTGATCCTTTTCCTTTGCGGGATCCCTGGTAGGAGCTGGATTTTGTGGTTAATTGATTGCATTATACTTGCCGATACGGTGGTAGGTCGGTTCTGGAGCGCAGAAGGTATTAAGCTTTTCTTTTGATTGTGAGCTAGGGAATGGTGTTTACTAGTGTTCAGTCTGCAGTTTCATGGAAGGAATTTTGCACGGTGGTTGTTTCGATTTTTTCATCATTTGTTCTGTCCTGACACTTTGTCTACGCACTCTTCCAAGTGTCGGAAAATAATGCACTGTACTCAGCCGGTGGCATTCATCGAGATCCTTAATAGGTCTGTTTAACACTCGCCGTAATGCGTCTGTAATTTCCTGTCTGCCTTTTAATTCGTTGAAATAGGTCTTCTTGACAATTAAATCGAATTATACAATATCCGTCTACTAACATCGATAACACCTTGAAGGTGGAACAATCATTCTTATCCGTGTGAATTTCACGGCGGCGATTAGGAAAATTGGGGAAATAAAACAGCTGAAAGTTCTCGCGCAATTAATTCTCTGACTCGTACCTCGAACAAGGAACTCATTGTTCTACGATCAACGCAATTGGCCTACAAATGGCTATTGTTTTTCCACCCGTAATCAACAAATCGCCCGTCTTCTGCATAATTCAACGGGACAGCTGGATTTATTCCATGAAAGATCGCGATACAACCGTGCACGCGGCCAATTAACGATAATTATAATCGTGCCGGCTCGAAATAGCCACGATGGACGAAGGTGAAACTCGACTCGAGCCACGTATCGATTTTATCGTCTCTCGTTTCGGATAGAGGATAGGAAGTCAGGTAGCACTCGGTACAATAAGCTATAAAATTTTCTTGTTAAGCCGTAGCGGTTCGAAGATAACCGGTTGTCCATAAGGAACCGTATGCACCAGGTAGCATAACGAAGGTAGATAAGACGTTGATCTCGCATCGAGCAGAGTCATCGTCGATCTCTGATCCTGCCTTCCAGGTACGCTATCTACCCTTTCTTCCACCTGTCACGCTGGGATTCTCCTACTACTGCCCCTTCGAAAACGTTTTATTAAATCCCGAGTTTCGATCAAATTCTCCTCTCTGCTACGTAAAAACCAATCGCTATCCAATGCACCTTTGTTTCCTCACGATATTATCCTGAGACGATGCGAGAACAGCTCGGCTTACAATTAAACTACAATCATCGATCCTTTCAACACCACCTGTCCGATATCGATTGAAAAATTAAACCGTAGTGCTCAGTACCCTTTCTTATTGACACAACACTCTCGAAATTCACGCTCGAACGTCATGTACCTATCTACGATCCTGGATAATAATAGTTTCGCACGAAGCCTTGTCAGCCAGTCTTGCTCGTCACGATTCTGGCGGCGCACCGTGCTTCGTATTAGGTCGGGAGGTCACTTATTCCATGGATCGTATGTAGTTTGATGGATCAGGAGAAACGGCGATGCCTTTCATGGTTTAATACGTCGATAGTCTAATAGCACGACCATGGCAGACCTTTGCACCTTCGTCTTCATTATCTATCAACCACGCCTCGGTCGTTCCGCTAGATCGTTGATCTCTGTAAAGGCTGCGAACGATTCTATCTCGACTGGTTAGGTAACTGTATTTAATGTGGCCGTGCTCGGGTACGCAGTGTGTCTTCATAGGGATTTACTGGCTCGATAGATTTAATTTGTTGCGGTTCTACGCGGGATTAATGCGTACGTTGCGGTACAACCATTCGATAATGTATCGTTTCGAACGTTAGAAAGTCGAATGACCTGTGTGGACCTAGGCCAGACCAATTATTTTAGATTTAATTGCTTCCACCCGATGTAGCGGTCGGGAACGTCAGCGTTTGTAATCGAATTCCTTAATCTGTGGTCGTGAAAAATGAGAACGGTATATCGGATTCCTCGCAGGCAATCGAGGGGGTGGGAATAGTTATTGCTGTTATCAGAGTAAATCGTAAATTGCACAACATTTTTCTCTTTTTTCTTTTCATATATCATATTTAGTGTAATGTTCGTATGAAAGATTGTACGAGGTCCGTCCCAGGTAACGCTGTCGTCGAAACTCCGATACTTCAATCGAGCGAAGAAAATCGAATGTACCATCGCATCGTTCCGTTACAAAGGCCGCGAATTGTACCGCTCGATGGAAGGGCAAACGAATTACATCGCGGGACGAAATATCGAAAAGAGCTAAGAGGCGAAGCAATAACGTCGAACGATGGCCGATTACCAGACTGGACGAAGATAGAGAACTAACGTCTCTGTTCTTTGCGGGACCAAAGAGTCAATTACGGCCGTGGAGAATTAGTACGAACGCGGTTATAGCTACACACATCATTTATCGAATCCTCGAGACACGATCGATAGAATTCTTCAGCTTCGCTGACCGTTGCCATTTTAAGGCCAGCATTAATGCAATTTGTTTTCCGTTAAGATTCGTAGAGAGGGTTGGAAATTATTCCCATCGTTGCCTCGTCTTTTTATCGCGTCTCTGGTGTCCATCGAATAAAGAAACTTCACCGCAACTGTCTGGCAAACTCAGTCCCGTGGATTACACGGCAATTTTAAACTTATTTCAACGCGAGATTTATGTTTTCCCAGAAAACAACGAACCTCCGCCCTCCGCCGTTTGTTTCCCCTCCCCTTCTTAAATCTCTCTGTTGTTCAACGACTCGTCTTTTTTCTTCGTCTGCCGTTCCATCGACGCTTTCGCCCAGGTCTTTGCTCCTCTAGGAAAAGAAAACTTCTTACATATTTTACATTCGATTCTCAGCCCCGTTACACGCCGTTCCAACTTCCCGTCTTTCAAGGATTAACCGAGCATTAGTGTCTCGCCGCGAGGATCAAAACTCTCTGATTTATCATCTGCCTGCTTTCGCCTCTTGCCTCCCGTCTTTCAGCCCTTTTATCCTTCGTGTGCAACGACGATCCCTTAGATCGGAGAGAGACAGCGAGACCGTAAATTTGATAGTAAATTCGTTACGCCTTTCGGATCTCAGAGAGACATTCTGCAATCGACCAGCCCAGGTTTCATTGGATTACATACTTTAAGCTTGCAGATGTCTTTGTGCCTTTGTCAAGATGGCCATGTGAGGACCTTTCGACGACGAACGACAGTTACAGGAATAATGGCGAACCGTCGCGGAGCTTGTTTCAATCGGGGATCTATTTTTTCAAAGAAATCGTTTCTCTTTCGATTAAAATATACCACTGTGTCGCGTTTGACAAAAAATTTAACAAAAATTCACGTATGGAAAAATCGCGAATCTCTTTAAGGTGCTTTCAGCAGAACAATTGCAGACCGTTCACCTTTGAAGGGAAAGAGTACCCCAGGTTTCTTCCCTACCTTTCATGCCAGGTTCGCCCACGCAGAACCGCGAAGAATCTGACAGAAACGTGGACACGGGCTCAGACCCAGCAGACACGAACGTCAGGGTACATAAACTCCACGCGTTCACGTGCGAGCCTACACAGACCCAAAGCTGGAATTAGTCGGTGGTCGATCCATGAAGAACTATTTTCGGTATTTCTAATTCCGGTCGATCGAGGAGAGGCGGAACTTCGGGCCAGGAGGGAACTTTTAAATTGGAGTTTTGACTGGACGCATTGAGACGGACTTAATGTGATTTCGAGGGAAAGAGAAATCGAACTGCTGCGGAAGGGGAAGAGGAGGGTGAATTCGACATTCGCCGACGCTGACGCCGGGCTTGCGAGAGCTGTCCGACCTTCCAACACCCTTACTCCCTTTCCTGGTCCCCGTGCTTCCAACCCCGATCGGCCCCCCTTCTACCCCCTTATTCTTCCTCCTTCCTCGAGGCAAAAACGGGGGATCCGTTGAATGAGACCGATTGACTTCGCCGCCCCAACAAAAGGTCCGTCGAATCGCACCGGGAAATTCCGCCGCCACGTTTCTCCTGCCTTCGATACGGACGGGTGTTGTGGATACCGAAGGAACGCAGAGGGCTGGATTCGAGGAACACGGAGATAGGAAAAAAAATTTTTTGCCGGATGGTACTGTTTACTTCATTTAGTACAGCAATCTGTGAGACGCTCTTTATATTATGTTCTTACCGAGGGTAATGGCGTGTAACGTGGGCACGAAGCCGTTGGGCAAATGAAATTAATAACTGACGGGGAATATTACAGGAATCCTTGGAATACAGTTTGGGCGAGTATTTCATGAATTTTCGATAATGAGTAGGTGCGTTTGAAAGGAAGCTATTCGGCAGTTGTTACTACAGTTAGCTAGCGAGTACCTTGATTTGTTCTACCGTATTTCGTTGAACGACGTTATTCATTAGAGAGAGTTATTCATTCCTCGTTCCTCAGATCAGAATTTATATCACAAATTTTTGGAAGACTTTTTAGCTAGGTAAATGTATAGACGGCTGGATCATTTGTAGACGACGTTATAAATACAAAATTATTATTCCACGTATTCAGTACGTGCATCTCACGGCACGCGTATTTTGTACACAGTTGCTCGTCGATTTCTCGCAGCTTCTATGGACTGCATAGCTCCTGCATAATTTGCCGAAAGTTGCTATCGATCGCAACCTAATCGACCGATAATTACGGGCAGGATCATCGCGTTGCGGATTATAACGCGATTGCAATGCTGATTGATACGAGAGCACACGGTACTCCGGCGGAAACATATATTTCATCGTGGTACGCAAATATTATTATTGCCTGGACAATTACCTTTCAAGCAAACATCGATCGGGCCACCGTGCAATCGGGAAGTTTGCCCATATTTTTAAGGTTAATCGCGCGAACGCTACCGACGAGAAGCAATTTTGGCGGGGAAAATAATTTCCTGGCAATTCGAGTATCGAACCATCTAATCTCTTGCCGTGACTGCGCCCAGACTATCTGTTCCGCGGCGATAATGTCTGTTATGTGCCTCTTTTATTTTTTCGTCCGAATTATGGGACGATTTTGGATCTCGTGTATGATTTATGGAGGATGTCACTGCGCTCACCGGTGCGCAAAATTTATATATTAAATTTATATGATAGTTTTTTTCAGTCTCGAATTCTTTTACATGCATAATTAATAAATCACGTCGCATTCGCCTCAAATGTAAACGCGACGAGGAAGTTTTAATGGAAATTTAATGATGCGCTAAAGGACCGGTGGATGGCATAATAAATAAAATTTTATGTCGAAAATATTGGCCATCCAGATAGCCATACGTCACACCGATATAAATTAACAATTAATTAGGTTGTGAATTCGTGTGGGCTGACAAATGTATTTCGAATCGAATAAGCAAAACAAATGGCAAGAAATTACTGGATTGGCGGGTAAAGGGGTCGGACGAAAACAGGCAGACAAGCAACGGCAACGTGTTACCTGTACTTCTGAACCGCGATTCCATTCATCCTGGTAGCCGGACCACCGTCAGCGCTATTACCCCAACCCCCTCTGGTTTAGCAATTAACCCAAGTACGGGATTCGCAAAAACGGATTTCCCGTAATCGTGGCGTTAAATTAACGTTTGCAAGACACTGGTTGCCGAGTCGCGGCTCGTGTCAATTATGTTCCCGGCTTCAAAATTAATAAAAGAGAAATAAACGTTTCACCGCCAATAATTAATCCCCATTGAAACGAATACATTATGAAGCAGGAAAGTGTACATTTTGAGAGTCGTCTATCATGTAACTCGAATACAGAAAAATTCAAATAATTCTCGCACATTCGAGGCACACGATACCAAACGGAACGGGAAGTCAGAGAGGTGCGCTTCGCCAGATAAGAGAGACCCTGGATTTCGTTTCGGCGATCGAACGATGCGAAACAGATCCCTCACAAGGGTGAACTCCGCGTGCCTCTGTGTGCGTGGCCATCGTCCGTGAGCATGAACCCGTACGCACACCCTGTCCAGCGTGCACGTGCGCGAACGTAGATAGAAAAAGCCGAAGGGCGTCGTACTATAATGGTTGATTCGATAACGAGCTCCTTCTCCGAGCACGGAGTGGTTGCGTTCGAATTGGTCGGATTTGTTTCGGAATGGGACCGGTCTCGAGAGCCGGCGGATAAAAAAAAAAAATACCGAGGGTGGTTTGTGAAACGGAGGGGCCGTTGAAGAAAGAGAAGGATTTGGTATCGCGCCGCCGCATAAGGCAAGAGAAACGCTCGGATACGACGGGCCGATGCAAAAATAAATCCTTTTTATTCAAGTGACCCTTCCAATTCCACTCCACGTCCTCTCTTTATACATCGTCCTGCTGTGTACATTTCTGGGAGGATGCCCGCCCCGTGACACCACTCGAGATCAGGCCCGTGAAAGGATGCGGGCTAGGAAAATTTCAATTTGAATGGCAACGCCGCGATATTGATTAAACGATACGGTTAAGCGTTTCATTCAGTGGCTCCTATGTAAACATCCGAGAGATGTTCATTACACGGTGATCTTCTCGCGTGTATATACTGTCGCGTCCTTGGATCACTATGCCGTACCGGCTTGCATTCTAACCGGCGAACGAGATCTTGGCTCTCGTTGCACGATACGGCAGCGCAGGTCGCATAAACCATTCCCTTCTGTTCGGAATCCTAACAGCTACTTATCGATCGGCCCGCGTTAACATTCATCGTCGACTATCCGATTTAAACGGCCATCAACGATGTTCGACTTCTCGTACTATTTCTAGACAGAAGCATGTTTCATCGTGACACTATCTGCTCGTTCTGTCACACTTGAACACTACAAAGTGTCGGCCAGAAACCTCGTTGTTTCGCGGGGGAAACGTGTCGTGACTGAGAATGGCTTTCCCAGAGTGCGTGCCGATCGATCCGCCGGACAACGACCATCGTTCGTCGTGCGTTTTGTTGGATTCTTGCTCGCACGCCTCGCATTTACGCTCAAGGATACCGCGGATGATCAATGTGGGTTGATCGGGATCGCCCTGACCCGTCCGATCGCGGTTATGCTTTTTCTCGGAACGAACGAACGATCGCGCAAACAAATTGCGAATCCCGATTCTCTGTTCACCTTGTGACGTTTGCATGAATCGGACGAACCGGATCGTTGTTCCGCGTGCCCGCGACAATTGTTTAGTCCGTCGCTCGATTTCTACCTTGCGAAACGGGGACACTGGTTAATGGCTTTGTTGACTCGGCGATTTCACGATTACGCGTAGCGAGAGTGGTATCCTTGGAGGTGTTTTTAGCGCTGCGCTAACTTATCGCAACGCTGAGACGCGTAAGACTTTCAAAGCGCGTCGCAGTACAGCGAAACAGGAATCTGGACCCGTTGAAATACAAAAGACTTTCATTACGCACCGCGAAATTGTACATAGATTTGTTTCTCCGAGGTAATCCCCGTCCCACATTGTTCTCACCACTGATCCTCGTCCGGAAAAGTTCTATAGTCAACGCGTTTCGCCTCCGCGGGACATTTTAATGAAACTGTCCGCGTGGATCACGCTGGACGACCGACATCGGTCGACATTGTAGTCCAATTCCATTGGAACTTTACGGAACAACGTCTGGTAGAGGGGACGGTTCGTACACCCCCGCAGGGAACGCTTGCACACGCTCGAGCTACTTACAGAACGCTTGCGATGCACGCTATGCAATCCATATAGGACGAATGTACGCGAGACGCGCGATCCGCCCCGCGATGCACCATGAAACGTGCGCGTTGCACACATGCCTGGTGCTTACGGGATGCCCAAGATGCTATAGCGAGGGACAGCTCGGTCGTTCCAAGCGATACCTCGATATTGAGCGTGCACGCGTGGAGATTTTTCCCTGGATAGCGTGTGGGGACGAACGATAGGGTTGATGAGGTATTCGCAGCGTGAATTTTCGTGGGGTTGATGGGGGTAAATTGAATGTGAAGGACAGTCGGCATCGGTAAATTAATATTTTCCAAATGGAGTTTAAGGGGTATGGACATCCGTCTCTGGAGTATAGTGTCGAATTTTATTCGGCGAATTGCATTTGAATATTTGAATTACTCTGCAATCTATTAATATGATGTGCGTTCTGTGGACTGCATTGATATAAAAGTTCGGCACGAGTGAATCGTTTTTGTTGCCTGTTATTTTTTGTCTTCGCCCGTGTGTGGCTTCGACGATACGTTCAAGGAGAAATTAGCGCGCTAAATGGCGCAGCGTGTTACAATTTATCATCCACGATGTATATACGAGAAATGGAAGACTACTGAAGTAGTGGGTGGCCACGCCGGAGCATTAATTCAGAGTTAATTGGTATGAAGTGTTATATGAATGTATGACCCAGGGGATGAAATTTGTATCTGCTATTTCAACACGGATCTCGCCAGATACGAAATACCACCATCGTTTATTTTATTCGCGTCTTTTAATGACGCTTCCAACCCCGACCGTTACTTATTCCGCTTTAGACAGATCTTTGTGCTTTAATTTGCACACACGAATAGTTACAAAAACAGTAGATACACAACTCTCGCCCTGCCCTACTTTTATTCCTTAAAATATTTGCACAGAGTTAATACCTCGTGCGTTCAGAGGCAGGCATTTTTCTCCAATTAATGCTCGAGTGTTGCACAACCCAACTGCACACAGATGTGCTCGTAAAATCCCATCGTTACACTTGCTGAGCTTGTGCAACTGTAACTGTTACGTGCGCGTTGTCTTGACATCGTTTTTCCATTCCCGGCGTCGCCAATAATTCCGTTCGAGGGACGACATTATTTAATACGATTCGACAACCGATACGCATACTGAAACGACGCAGAGATCGTAGTTTATCTGTTTCCACTGATCCGTACAGTCACGATAGCCGAAAGGATCGTTCGCTGACATTTCTAGTCGACGCTCGAGCGGAACACACGTCTCTGACACCGGGATTTATCCGCTGCAGAACCGGGATTCATGGAACGTCTGTCCGTTCTCGTAAATTTGCCAGATAAAACTCACGCGTCTCGAGTGAGAATTGCGCTCCTTCGACCGCAGTATTTCACCGGGGCTCGTTCGACCCAGCTGATAGTCGTTCTCGGTGCGGAAGGAACGGAAGCGTTTGAATTCGGTTCCGTTTCAGTTATCGACGTACTGTGTACCCATTATTGGATTACACTCACTCGTGGCATATAGATTTCGAAAGAAGAAATACCTCTCGCGTGGTAAAATGCAAAAATACAAAAACTATAATATTCATTTTTCTATGAATAGAATAATACCCGAAATATAATGGCAGGACGTATTCCCGTGGAATCGAAAAAAAACCTTGCTCCTATAATTTTCTTTCCTTGCTTACTTTATCACAGAAAACGCAAAGGTTTTCAATTCGACGGCCACGTGATAAACGATACCAGCCGATCGCCATTTTCCCCGGACGATCGGCAACAGTAATAATATTACACCGAGAGATAGGTCACGTCGAGAGTTTCAAACGGTTCGCAAAGGAGGGTAAACTGTACCCTGTTTGCGCACCCCGTCGTGAAACAGTTTCAGCATCGGGACCGTAAGAGATGAGAAAGAGCGAGAGTCTTATCGGAGTTTGTTCTTCGCGATTTTCACCTCCATCGCTGACTGCGTAACCGAACGCTGCAGCGAATTACGATGCGATTTCCCGCTCGCCCTTTCGTTTTATTCTTCTCCGCTCGTTCTATCTGGAGACGGGGCAAGTCCGCTTTAAAAATCCGCTGCCCCTCGAGTCTCTCGAGCGTGCTCGAGTTACGACCGAGCCAGCGACCTCTTTCACGCTGGATATACGGTGGATAGTCTGAGAAACGAGTCGCCCGAGCTACGACGAGTGTTACTCGCAATGGCGCGATCGTTACGCGCTTCTGGATAAATCAGGGCAGAGTGGATGGGCATTAAAGTGAATATTTATTTGTGGAAATAAATCAATGGAAATCGATATCCGTGGAAAAATATATCATTCTATCGGACGGTGGTAGGACTAATTAATAATTGAAGATAATTGCACAGCTTCGATATGGAAGCCGAACAATGAATCGTGTTTAATAGACATCCTTTAAATAGGTGTCATCACGATCGACGAAGAACTTTCATACAATAGCTGTGCGATTGTTCTTAGAACGATGGATGAAAAAGGGGGTGAAGATTCTCGTTTCGTATGGCGGTGGATTATCATACTTTATTAATACAACCTCGCGTGCGGCTATCGATGAGTGATTTAGCTAGCCGTTCCGCAAATTAATCTTTTATCGGACACGGTGTTTTAATTGGCGCGGATTTGTGTGCCAGATTAATCGCCCGATCGTTATCGACGTAGTTCCAGGGGATGAGGTTGCGTTACACCGGAAACTCGCCGCGACCCGCGCGATATTAAATGAAGATAAACGGCCCCCGAACCGCGGAAGGCGGCGATTAATTGAAACGTATATCGAGATTCTTCGTCCCGTGGCAGGTTTTCCTTCCGGCTTCGAGAAAATAGGCGGATGAGCACGTATTACGATTTCACGTCACTGAGTGCCTAACGTGCCTCATGGTTCGTCTGCAAAAATTTATCTTGGGAGAAAGTCGAATACACTCAAAGCCTTCTTCGTTTTCTTCCCCAAGACGGACAAGAAGCCATCGTTCCCGTTACTCTATTTTAGAAAAAACTAGGATACTTCGAATGCAGGTGCTAAACGCTTCATAGATTCCATCAGTCATGGACGACTTCTGTTCGTCCGGCGGACTGATTGGTCATTCACATCCGTTCGACTTACGTTTTTAACGAACTCATTCAATCGACGCGTTGCATAGCGCTGCCAGTTCCCCCCTTCCCCCGTTTTCCCCAGCGACTTTCCAGAATTTCTTTCGATTCGCTTTCCCCTCGATACGCTGCAATCAGCAGCCATTATCCTCTCATTGTCACGGGTTCTTCCATTCCTCGATTCTTTAGCCGTAACGATGGCTGTTTCCGTGAAGAGGTTAATACATCGAAAATCTTTTCGGCCACGGCTAGAGACGACAAATTCAATTACCAGACCCTCGAATCGCCCGAATTCCACGTCTATGCATAGAACAGTTCAGGCATTTCTCGATCTGCCCGTAAAAACGAACAGTCCAACCGAGGGTCGAGGAAAAACACAATCTTCGGAGGGGGGTAGAGGGAGCAGGGAAAGGGGAGGCTTAACGTCGTTCGCGAAGTTGTCGGTGAATCGTCGTGGACTGACAGCGAAGGGTAAGGAAAAACCGCCGCCGACTGCTCCACGAGTTTCTCCCCTTCGTCTTCGGTGCGTTTCTTCGAAAAAGAATGGAGAGAGAAAAGATCGAGGGACACGGAGAAGCAGCCGAAACAAAAAAGAAAGAGAAACGAACCGAGAGGGGCTGTGCCGCGACGTTCGTCCCGATCACAAGGAAACGGCTACCCTAGTCCAGACGCGAGGGTTGTTTCTACCCCCGTGCGGGCTACCCGCTTAATTTTTTAACCCGAAGGATAAACGCATAAATCGGTGTTTCTTTATGCAAACTCGCGTTTAATTCGGGGCGAAATAGAAAGGCATTAATTTCGCATGCAAATACCGGCGGCTGTGCCATTAGTGCGACGGGGGTTGGTGAACGTCGTCAAGGTAGGATCAGAGCTCGGTAGAGGGGGTGGGATGCACTGAGACTGGCGTAGAAGGAAACGCTTAGTGGATAGGGGAACGTAGCGGTGGAAGGAGGACAAACGTGAGAAGGAAGGCAAAGAGAGGGTGGAAATAAATAGTGCGAAAGTGGTGGCGCGACAGAAGTGGTGTAACGAATGGAAATAGAAGAATGGTGTAAAACAGAGAAAACGGAGCAAGATAATCGCGCGCAGAGGGAAGAAGAAAAAAATTTCCACGACGAACAGAGATGGATGGTCTGAGGGTAGGAGGGTGGGGAACAAGGACAGCGTTAAGAAACGTGGAGAGCATGGATAGAGAGGGATGGTGACTTTCGAGGGTGAGAGGAAGGGGAAGTAACGTCGAGCTTCTAGTCAGGACTCGGAGCAGAGGCGGCTTTCACGGTATAATCAAGATGTTTGTTGACGTCGACGGCGGCGCAGGGGTTGCTGGGGTGAGAGGGTGAAATAAACGTAAGAACCGAAGGAGGGAAACGAAGGCAGACTGGTGGAAGCATAGACGCAGGCAGAACTCGCGGAGAAAATAAGTGTTGCGAGTGGGAGGGTTGGCGAACGGGGGTGATAAACGAAACGAAAATGCAATTCGAAAGAAATGCAAAAAGTTTATAAACCGTGAGCCGTAATGGAACGCTATTCCTACGTATCTAATTTCAATTTTTCAAATGTCTTCTAAATTTCAATAATATTGAAGATTCATTCATTAATTGCTTTTCTCTTTGTTACAGGTAAGAACATGGTACCTTACGATATTTATCCTTTCTGCGACCAAACGGGAAGCTACGTGAGTAAAAACAACCATACCAAAGGACCAAACTGCCCCGTCTATTAATTGCATTTAAATTATTAAATCTCATGAAACGGTGAAATTACTTCCAAATAAAAAAAACGCCGGATTTCGATGGAAAACGAATGCGACGTCGAGTGCTCTTAATTAAAACGCGATCTTTTGTTCGTACCTTGGCCGAACAAAATGGTTCCGGCAGATTTTCCAGCGATTTCACGGTTTCCCGTTGCGATCCTCGATAGAGGCATCGCGAGAAGGATGAGAGGCGTCACGGGGCCTTAAAGATGCCTCGCTGGAACAGAGGAGTGGTTTACGATATTTTCAGCGAGCGCACCGAGACGGTAGCTATCACGGTGGTAGCGGTTTGTGTTCCGGAAGACGGTTTACGGCCTTGCAAGCTGGGAAGCTCTTTACGTGCCAGGTGCTAGATCGTGGCCGACCGCGAAAGGGCCGAGTAAAACACGTATGATTTACGATCGAGTGTCGCGGCTTCGATTAATTTCACCGGATGGAGGCGTCGGTTCAAGGCCGTTCGTAGCTTCCCTTCGAAGGGAGCCATCGTAGGGTGACCGATCCGATCGGACGTTCCGTTTTCATTTGGTTCGATATCGAGCTGTTTATAACTGTGCCGTAAAACCGGCTCTGCCCATTTATGTGTTTACAACCGCTACGTGGATCGAAGGAATGGGTCATCCTCCACTCGAAGGAATATCGCAAGCTGGGATGTCCCACGGCGTCGTTGCCGCTCCCATAAAAATCTGTTGCCACCTTTGCTGCGTGTTTTCCCTTGGCGAAAAGTGTGAATAGAAAAAAGCGGGATGGAAATTGAGAAATACAGAGGTACAGATGACGAGGCTAGGCCTCGAGCCGGGCAATAGAAGCTTCCTTTTCTTGATAACGGTTCCACCGACGGGGAATTCCACGTTGGATGACCTCCTCCGAATTTCACAGCTCATTATGTACCATCGGAATGCGGCAATATCCTCTGTCGAACCCTCGCGACCGCCAGTAATTCGTCCTTCCCCCGCGTTCTACCCTTAACCGTCTCGGCCGCGGGATGTTCTTAAAAGAATTTGATATCGAATTCTTCCCCTCGGGCCGCTGCCACCAGGCGAGACCTTTGCCCTTTACGGAGGGAACGTAGAGAGGGAAACAGCGGCGACGATGGAGGCGAGTGCATTATCTGGAAGTTGAACGGAATCCAGCCGTGCTCCTGCCGCAAGGGGGTTTGCTTTCCATGGCGACAGGAACGTCAGTCCCGACTCACAACGGCTTACTATCGGTACCACGGAATTACGCTGCCGGATAATATCGTTTTATTTCGTTTTTAATACGCGACTTCATTTCCCTCGATCTACAAGTCACCTCCGTCGAGTCACGGGATAGCAAATCGACGACTCCTCGGTATCAACGGAGCTGCCCTCCAGGCTGGAAGAAATCCCTTTTTCGATTCTCTTGTTTCTCTGTCCCCCGGTCCCGTTCACGGCTAATCGGGCGCCTCGACGACGCGCCTCCCTCGATCTGTTCTCCGAGGTCGAAGGCAATGTCTGGGACGGATTGAAAGAGATCGCTAGTACCGTGACTGGGCGCGTAATAGATTCGGGGGTAATTCATCGTTCGCGAATAATCCCCTCGCGATTGGGAATTGGTCGGTCGATGTTTGCGGCCGAGGTTCCTCCATCTTCTTCCAGATGTCCCAAAGTCGAGAAATCTCGCGACTGATATCTCCTCAGCAATTCCGCTTCGGAGAATCGAGAACTTTCGGTGATTGATCACCCAATTACATAACTGTTCAATTACTAAGGAAAGGTATAAGTAGATCAGTGAATTTGTCTCCAACATAAAAATTACACTGAGACTTGAAACTTTCCAGTCGCGTACGGTGATAAGTCGTGCGACGATGATTCGCGACCAGCCAAGTTTTCTCGTAAAACGGAAGTTTGGGTCTAATCTCGACCGCCGCTCAAGCCGACGCGTTTAACGGCGACGGTTAATTAAATTGAATAATTGCGCGTAAATGTCCAGCGACACCGGGTGACCCGCGATGTTTCTGCACGGTGCATGGTGTCATTTTACGGGCGACCGCGAATCGCAACCCCACTGCCTCCTCAGACATCGGACTACGGATGGGCATGGCGCTCAACGACCATCAGAGATGCCTGAGATACGTGTCGGGGGGACATCGTAAAATTGTTTACGAGACCGCCAAGATTTGGACGTTTCGACAAATGGTGACTTGGCTTCGTTACTTTCTGCGCGATGGCCTGTAATATTGTCGTGGAACAGCTATATGGAGATTTGCGAATTTTAAAGGTGCGATAAGTCGAAGATTATGTCGAACGACGCGATCCTTGGACTTTGTTTCGATATTGGGAGATACAGAAAATAGATACGTTCATAACGTGTCCCACGAATGCTCCTCTTTTCGTCCCTTTCCGTTTAACCTTTACCATCCTCGAAGTTTATACGGCGCACAGTGAGATTTACGAGGATACACAATTTGCGACCGTATTGCCACTTGGGATACGTAGTTGCGAGGGAACGAGCATTGGAACAAGCCGTAAGGTGTACCTCTTACAATTTTTATGGGGGACCGGGGAATCTCATTTCGAAAAGGATACGGTGTGCTCGTGAAACTGGAATCGCGGGTATAAACGAATAAATTAATGCTTTAAACCGATTCACTTTACTCGACAATAAAAAGTGAAACTGAACGGCGAGTGTTATAGGGAGGGATATAAATCGGCGGTAATATAGTTAATTATAAATAAAAGCGAATTAACGGGATCAGTTATGAATATGCAGGGCAATCGCACGGAGAGTGTGCCGTCATCGCGGCGTTTCGCGTGTGTAGATAATGAAGTTCCGTAATTAAGCAAGTAGATTAAACGATGGCTTTGGTAACGCGTGCAGGAGGATAGAATATTACTAATATCCTACATCATTAATTGCTCATCAAATAGGGTGTCTATGTTGGATTACACCGTGCTCGCCGAACGACGTCGCCATTAGCATCGGAAGTTATTTAAGCTCGCTCTTTTTAATCGAGTCTGCACCTGCAATTAGTCGAACGCGATCACGATAGTGCAATTTCACGCGACGACCATCGACCCCCTCGAATTCGAACCATCAATTTAATAACACGAACGAACGTTTCCAGTATTGCACCAGTATGTCTCTAAAGTGCTGCTCCGGTTTTTTTTCTTCTTCTGTCACAGTCGATGCACGCAAACTCTCGTAATTAGCTAGCTACATCTTGCTCTCGTTGTCGAGCCTCGTGCCGACAGCCGTTTCACTTCCTCGGCCAATGAAATCATCCGGTAATGAATTTAACTTCCTGTCGACCGACTTACGATCCCATGGCGCATCGCTCACCCAGGCTGCTTTGATGTCTGCCATCCCCTGCGCCGGAACTCCACGATGCAACTTCTCTCCGGGCCACATTTAACGCGACACGAGCACTACGCCATATTAAAAGTACATCAAACGCGACTCACGGCCGCCGTGGCGAGAAGCTCCGTGACGCGATCTTTATTTGCCCTCGCGTTTGAACCCGGCCAGAGGCACGACTTCACCGCGTCCGTTCCGCCGCTGCGAAACTTCAACTTCAGACGGATTTAGGCTGGGATTCTTGTATTTCGCTTTTGCGGCTGTCAAGAATTACTGCGCGTTCTGTACTCGAGTTGTCATAATTTGTAGGTGTTGGTATTTTGGCGAATGGTGAATCTAATGAAAGCGTAACAACAACGACCATATTGTCGCTATTAAGAATTGCAGAATTTATGTGTCCCAAGGATGCAAGAGTTGTTTAAACTATTTCCTCTCTTCAATGGGAATTTTTGTTTACTCGCGTGAAACATTCGCAGTTCTGCGTTCACCAAACTCCGTCGAATTTACGAGCGCATCGCAGTCTTCCATTTTCGAAGCGTGCGATACGCGAAGTTGCGGTCAGGGCCATTGGAGGGACGCGCAACCACAGCTCCGGTGCGCGCAAGACGTGTCCATAAAAAAACTTTATGGGCCAAAGAGATACCCGTTCACGACACACAGCGAACGTATACGGTCCTGTATGTATGGAGGTCCCGCGAACGGTCATGAAAGTAACGAGATCGTGCCTCCAAATGGCAGTCATTAGCTGGAATTTCGATCCGCCACGAAAGCTCCCTGCACGGATATAAATCATTGGTCGCTTGACATGCCTTTTCTCCCATGCTCGACCTAGTCTATGAAACGTTTTTAGGCCTGCGTCGCGTGAACGAATGTAAAACGGTTGTGACGATATTTCGTGCGACCAAACTGCCTGGGCGCGTTGGATTCACGGGTATAAATTTCGTCGTTGCAACGTCGCCGAATAAAACTTTGCCTAAATATTGAATACTACTCTCGTTGGTCATTAGTATTATCATTCGTATGGGAATTAAGAGGAAGCTCGGGCATCGATTAATTTTTAGAATATATCGATGCGAACTGAAGCACTTAAGTGCACCACGAATACGTTGTGTTCGAATTAAATATTACCAAATGTACGATGTTTCGGATATTAGTAACAAACAATTTCACTGTCCGCAGTAAATAGAACACCGTGCACACAGCTAACACAGATGCAGTTCCAATTTGCGAACTAACATGACTAGATAAACTCGCTCGTAAGCTGAGCCATAACTTCTCGAAAATTCCCAAAGCAATTTCATTTACACCCACATATATATCCGTATTCCCATTGACCCGAACAACTCCATCGTACTTTCGACCGCCCTGTGGCGTGTCAAGTGGCGCAGAAATATAAAACAAAAGGCACATCGTTGACCGATCATCGGTGCAATACACGACGCTATTATACGCTCGGGTCACGGCACGGTAATCCTCACACGTTGAAAAGCCGTCGGCACGTTGACCAGGGGAAAATAATAACGAGATGACGGCCAGATAACGCGATCGTCGCGCAGGAAAATTGAAGTACCGTTTTATGGCGAAGTGGCGGGGAACGCGACGGGTAAGAACGGCACAATTTGACGCCGGCAATTAATTCGCGTTCCAGGAACGTCGTCGCCGGATAAAACGACTTCCTCGTACTCGCGGAAGGCGCAACAAGTGAAGGGGAGACTCCGCTGGAGAGTTCCAGTGACACGTTACACGTATACACACGCGATCTCTCGGCACTCTCGTTTTTCGTTGTCCGCGAAGAAATTACAGGTGGAGAAAAACCATCAACGTTCCTTTTTATTCGAGCGGGTCACGGTGAAACCGGTCTCGGTTGGCCGCCAAATAAATTTCGCCGGTAACCACGTAAAAACCTGATGTCTCCGCGGCCCTCTAGATGTAAATTCGGTTTAACGGGGGGCATGAACGAAGATTGGACACCGGGGATCGTTGGAAGATAGCGGACGCACGGTTAAAGCTTGTTTCCCCAGATCTCTCGTAAAATTTCTCGTCGCTTTATCGATAAGTGCGCTCTCAGAAGAGGGTTTATCGGCGAAATAGTTTCGTTTGAGAAGCGTAACGGGTCTTTCATCCACGAGATCTTCGTTTCGTGCATCCGAACGAAGTTCAAAACGTCGGATCATTCCCTCCTTCGTGAGCACGATCGGCAACGTTACTTCAACGATCGATCTTTAGTTTCGAAAGAAATGACGGTTCCCTTTGGGGAAAGGCAAGATGCGGGGCTCTACTATATCGAAAAAAGGCGAGCCCGTACGGATGGTCGCAGGTGTTCCATACGAGGCAGGCAAACTAGAGGCCGTTCCAAAGAAATTACCTCTCTATCCCGACCGTCGTGAATCTCCTCGACGGCCAGTCCCGTCCCTAACAAAATTCGTGAACTCGGACCGGCGACCACTATAGAAAGAGCCGGCCCGATTGTCTGCTAGGGATAAACGTTCTCGAACGTCCACACCGGTGACAGGTGTTTCTTATTTCAAGGAAAGTGCATCGTTAGCCACCCGATCGTGTTAAAGCGAAGTGACGGAATTTAACCTGGCTAACCGTTTCTCGGAACGACCTTATTGCGCAGAGAGAGCCTTCTGCGCGTGTCGTGATTTATCAACGCACGGTTAATTGGTCTGAATATTTCTCATTACGTATGTTCCATTCGTAATCTTTTCATATATCCCGCACATACAGACTTTGGGGGCCAACAGTTGTAGCGCACGTACATGTATTTCATATTACTGTACCGAAACAGAATATGCTAAAACTCTCGCAGGATTTAATTTCCATGCGATATCTCTCGAATATACGGAATAAAGCGCCAGCGGATCACAGTTCAAGAGCGTTGCTCCACTTCTCCTTTTCATTCTTGCGCGCTTCATGACGGCTAAGGAGAATCAACCCCGCTCCCTCCCCCAAACGGCAGTCGCCATCAGAGAGCAAAGGTTTACGCGCGACTACGCGTCCACGGGCCGGAAACCGGATGCTGTAGACTGGAGCAAACACGCACGGGCACACTTCTGTCAGTGTATAAATATGCGTGTGCACCAACACGCGTGCACCGACTCGTACGACAAACGTAATCTGTCGTGTGTGTCGAAGGTTTAAGGGGTTGTCGTAGCTCGAAGGGTTCACGAGGTGGGGGTGGGACGAGGGTGGCGGCGCGGTGGGTGGGACATCAAAGCGAGATTGGCCGTGTAAACCTTCGAGCAACAAAGTCGATTCCCCCCCTCTTGCTTCTGTGTTCCCTCGGCTTCGCTATCGCTCGTACTCTCCTCTGTTTGCGATCGCTGGTTCTCTTCCTCTCGCTCTGGAGCGTCTATAACCTGACTGGAATGAAAACCAAGACGCGCCGAGAGGCACCGGGTCTCCTTCTACGGTCTTCTTTGCGCGTTGCCAATCGAATTTACGGGCTGAGAGTTCGAGTTTTTGAAGAACCTGTACTGCCCCGTGTTTCATTGGAGGACGTATATAGGTTTTCTGCGCGGTATGGAGAATTATAAGGATTTTTTTTACTAGAAGACTTATGAAAGCCTGGATATATTTACTGAAGCTTTGACTACCCAGAAGACCGTTTTCATCAATTATAGAGGGCACTGGTAGTTTCAGATAGTAGTATGAACAATTCGCTAAAGATTAGAAACAAGAAAATTTGTGTTAATAGTAGTTCCTTTTTATTTTTCTGAATCCGAATTGGCAACTGCGGTCGGCGACTAATTCCTATCGGCAGTGTAAAATAAAACGACGCAAATATCCAGCGTGTTTCGGAGAAACCAAAAATAAAGCGACTTTTTCAGGCAGCGGGAAGGAACGGATCGGGTAACCATTAGTCAGCTCCTAACTGACTATCCGATTTTTGCGTTGCTCGTCTAATTGCTACCCTCGGTAGCGTGCGTGTACTTTGCGCCGGCTGCAAACGGCCATTAACTGGCAACGCAAAGTGTTAGAAGTAGTTTGCCTTAGACCAGCAGCCTAAGCGACCGAATCGATCGATCTTCGCCTCGTGGCGGTCTCTATAGCGCTTGAATTATGCATCGAAGTGGAGGGAAAACGAAGGCAGAGGGAAATAGGCGAGCACGTGAGCTAATCGAGTCGTTAGCGAGGCAACGGCGAGAGAGGTGCGGGAGTGGCGATACTGAAAGATGAATTTATCGTTGCACTCTTTCGCGGGGAATAAATTATGAGGGAGGGAGACAAATGAAACTAGTTCGTGCGGTCGCGGGGAAGATGAAACGTCACGGTCCCGAAATAAGGGGTAACCGTTGTGAATAAGAGTTGCATCGCGCTACTATGTAGCAACGTTTGTTTACGCGTTAGTCCGGATTTCATTTTAACCGTGCAATTGCATCCAAGTTGCATGAAATTTTCATTCGCGCAACGCATGCCTTGCAGTTCAGTTGGAAAGTATTTACAGACGGCGAAGAAGTAATGACGGCGCAAGTGGAAGATTTACGAGCATACTACGATCACGTTCTGCGCGAGATCTACGTTTTTCTGAAGCTGCCCCAAACGAGACGCGTGCTCGATCCTCTTTCATCTCCCTTCGAAGTCGTTTCTTTGCCCCGTTTTGGGACCACGTTCGTTGGGAAAGATCGATTTCTTTTCAGAGGGCTCGCCAAGGTTGCCCTGGCCCCACACTTTCGACCGGTCCCTTACGTAATTCCGAATTATACCACGCTCGAAGAAGTTTAAAAAGAGGAAGAAGAAAGAACAACAAAAAAATAACAATATCCCGGAGAGGATGCCTTCGCGGGAAGATTCTCGACCCTTTTTCCACGGACGAAACTCGTAGACTGTGGGCCAAGTAGAATAAGGTCGACCGTAGTCAGACGTCTCGAGCGATACAATGGTACAGCTGTACCATAAAACACCGCCTCCCGTTATTTACTCCTCCGCACGAATTCTCTCCGCCGGCAGAAATTTCCAGTCCGGGGAGAGGCGAAAGGTAAAGGTAGGTCGAATCTCCGCCGATTTCGGCCATTATCCGTAGAAATATGATCCAGGGACGACGCGCGAAAACATAACTTCAAGAAGCGACAGGACTCGTGCATTGTTACACCGCGCCGCGCCGACCTGGGTTCCATTGTGCATTCGGGCGCCGTGTAGAATTCTACCTGGACCCATTATATCAGCGCGTTGAAAGTGGCACGAAGGCGCCGCGTGCACGTGCGTTGCCGGTTCAACCTAGCCCGGGACAATAAACGTGCCGAGGATGAAAGTCTACGGTTACACGCGAACCCTCGCGAAATAATCACCGGGATCGATGTAATCGGTACCATCGTGCCCGATACACACCGGCGTTCAGAACTTTCACGCGCATCCCGTAAATGGCCAGGCTCCGGTCGAAAGTGAACGAGCTGCGTCACGACGCGACGCGACGGGTCGCGCCGTACACGCGCCCGGTCACGAATCATGCCACCGCTTTGCGCTGCAGGGGCTTTGCAGTTTTCGGAACAGAGGGAAGAAACGGCGGATCGAAGGTTGGCGGTTGAAGGGCTTCGACGAAGAAGGCGGAGGGGATCATTTGGGATTAGGTTCGAGGAGTTTGAGAAATCTTTGGAGATTAGTGGTACACGGGATGATTCTGTTTGGGTCAAGGTGGTTTGGTTTGGTTGCTGATTTATTTTTGTGTATTTAGAAACGGGTTAGATTGACCGTAATATGCAAGTGTTTGCAAGAGTTTCGTGAATCAGGTGGTGTTTCTTTTTTATAAAAATCTATCGATAGAACTTTAGGTAATTTGTTTTACATAGACAATCATGTCGGATTAATGTGAAATTCAATAAAAGTTCGAAATTGAGATGACAGAATTATTTTCGCCATGTGAAATGTCTAACACAATTACTGTAACAGTATTTTATATACCGTCCCCCTTGTGTTCCTGAATCAAGAGAGATTTATTCAAGATACGAACATCTCCGTCAATTAATTCATCGTCGGGCCGTTTTCCACGTGTCCCACCTCTGCAGCAGCGCTGGAGATGGTCCCAAAGGAGCGGGGTCGTAAATCTGCCAAGTCGCGTTCGCGAAGCGAATTCTCCTGGCACGATCCAGGGTACCAGTTGTCCGTTTCACCCGCGCTTCCCGTAAATGGAACACCGGGAACTGTGCGGAAAAGTCGGGCGCGCGTCTCGATTCTCCGCTCTATCGTCGTCCTCGTCGTTGTCCTCGCCGACGCGTCGTCCTCGCCGTCGAGCAAGTCGAGCGGCTTAAAGTTATGGCCTCGGGCTTCGTCGACGAATCTGAGTAGCGGGCCCGAAGTTTTCTCTCGTGGTTTCGCGCACCGTGATTTACGCGTCCGTAAATCCATGGATGGTTTCCACCTCTATACAGGTTGGCCCGGGGCCCATCGTTGCGCTCTTCTTTGTACGCCGCTGGGTGAACTATCGAGGACCAAAAATCCGAGCGGATTGCGGACCGCAAGTCGAGAACTCCGTTGCTCGATCTTGTTGGCAGACTGTCACGTGAACGGATCATCTCGTGAAAGTTTGTGGAGTAATTAGATTTCCTTGTTATTTGATAGCATCTGCGAAAGCTGCTCCATAAATGACACCGGACTTATCTTAATTCAAATCGGAATTGAAATTCGTACTTGGACACGTGTTACCTCCGTTGCACGGGATTGCATACGGGAATTGCATCGCTGGATGTTGCACACCACATCGTCGGGGTTGACTTAATTGCATGGAAAAACGGCGCGGGAGTCCACGCGATTCTTCCCGGTTGACGATGGTATCGCCGACGGTTCACGCGCTGTCCATTTATTCTTCGATTCGTTTCACGCCGTGAGAATTCGCGAGCATTCCCCCGCTGTTCCGCGGCGAAACGGCGCCCCAGCGCGCGCCCTTATGAATGATAAACGCGTGGAGAAGGGCAGGGGAAGTTTCGAGCCGTCTACATCGTCGTCGGTGTTCTTTCTTTCAGCAGCATTAATATGTGATCATTCATAGTTACCCGATTTCATCTGCAGCATTTATTGGTACCAAAGCAGACTTTTACGTCGCAGCATGTATTTTAAGCAGCTGTTTTTTAAAGCTCTGTCCTAAAGTAGATTTCTATCCACCCGAAACTCTTCTTCCCTTTTCTGTCTTACATAAAAAGAGAAGCGTCTATTCTACTCGCAAGACGACTTCTCAAATCACCAACGAAATCTTCGATCGTTCCAAACAAGCGTCTAAACGATTTGCTTCCCGGTGCATCTTTAAATCCCAGTAACCATTGCGCGACAAGCGCCAGAATTAAAACTCGAGATCAACAGGAGGTCCTCTTTTTCCGCGAGCCGTATCAGCACGGTCGGGCAATAAACGACGGATGTAAAATGCAGGTAGCCTCGTTCGACAGCTACCGGAGAAGTTTCGGAACCGCTCGTTACATGCGGCACGTGTTCTCGAATAGGATGTCACGTCACACTGGAACGTGCGGTACAGTCTCTTTCTCTCTCCCCTCTCACCCCTTTCTCTCTCTCTATGCTTGCTCCCCCGTCCCTGCATCCGATCTCCCTATCCTGCCTCTCTGCCTCCCTTCGTCGCGCCCGTTCTTTCGCCACGATTATCCGTCCCTCTCGCGACTCGTCTGCCCGCACCAGTGTGAACCGTACGCGAAACGTATGCACGTTCCCATACGTCCCTCTCTCGTTTCTCGCCACTCCTGCTTCCGTGTGACATCCATAATGTCTATCTATTCAGTCGACCGAGCGCTGCCTCTGACAGCGTATGAATTCCAACTTGAATATGTATTGTCGGCAGCAAATTAATATTATACAGCCGCGAGCGCGCGCCACGCCGCGCCACGCTTGCCCTCTTTGTCCCTACTCCGACACTTTTCCTCCCCCGCCACCCCCACACCTTAAATGTAATTTAATAATGTCTACCGGTGCCGCCGCCGTTGTGCCGGGATCCTTGCAATTCAGCAGACTGGAAGGAAGATTTTTGCCTGCAACCCTTTCCCCTCCAGCCGCGCAGGTCGGAGGGCACTGTGTTCGCGGGAGCGTTTTTAACGAATTAATGAACCCTTTATTCTCGCGAACGAAACGGGACGACTGTCTCGCTGAAGGCGGGAAATGCAATTTTTTAACCAAGCACTTTGGATGGAAATGAAGCGGTTCGGGTACTGGAATTCTTGTAAAGGGGAGAAGTTTTCTTCTGCAAGTTTCGCATCGATACAACGGGGATCTTTTTGAAGGTGCTCCCAAACAGCAGGGCGCGTAACTTGCCTCGGAAAACGCGACTGCTTGCAAAATTTCTTACGATGCGGTCGACTCGGCTTCGCAGTCGTTCGACCGCGGAACTCTGCGTCGGCGATATCGTTAAATTAGCTCGGCTTGGGTCGTAACGCTCGTGCAATAAAAGATTCCAACGCGAGGGTATCTGACCGTGGTCCCGTTGCCGCAGGCTAATGAAAATTCCTCGCGGTCTGGAAGGAAAACGGCGGGATAGTTGTAGAAATAACGAGGCAGAGAGCGAGGAGTCGGTGGATAGGTCCGGGCGGGGAAGAAAGGATATTGAAAGAATCTTGCGGTGAATGTGAGGAGCATGAAAGAGGCAGAACCAATCGTCAGTCCGTGGCATTATAGTTCGTCAGGTGAGCCGCCTTTCGACACACCTCATTACGCAGATTTACGGCGAGCGAGTCGGCTCGGTTTGCCAGCGAAAAATCCGAGCAGTCCCGTGCGCGAATGCTCCGATCCTCGCGGACGAAGAACGAAGGGAGGCAGGAGGATAATGAGAGAAAAAGGTTCGAAGAGAAGAAATCGCGTTTTCAATGGCGTTCTCCGTAAGGGATGCTTGCGAAGAACGAAGGGGGCGCACGGATCGCCGTGGAGAAAGAAGATGACTCGAGCAGCGCGAACGGCTGTTCGTACTCCGTTCCGCTTCGTCTCGACGGTCGCCGATGCTTCTGCCACGTTCAACCAGCCATCGCAATTTACACAGCCACCTCACTCCCCTCGGCTTCGCTTCCCTTCCTATATCATATCTCTTCTGCTAGACAGACGCTCGACGTCGTCTCGAGTTTCCTTGTTCTCTTCCCGCCACGGTCTCGTTCCCTTCCGCTTTCTGCGCGCATCAGCCACCGGTATCAACGCGCACGTTGCACGTAAACCAATTAGGTTTACGATAGACATTCGTTCCGGCGACGTTGCGCCGCGATTTATTACGCAATTTGTACCGCAATTTATATCGTCCGTGAATACAGATAAGGCTGATATCGCCCGCGGTCCACGGTCCACATGGTAAATATCGTTTCACGTATGCATTTACGTCTCGCGGACGTGTAGCCGCGTCGGTCGCGATGCTCCAGGTGTGTGCACGGCTGTCAGAAAGTCCCCAGCAGAATTATTATAATTGGACCGGTGGGGCTTTTAAAATTTTCACGGCCCATTACAAGGCCGGTCCTAGCGCCCGCTTTTTTTTTACTGCTACGAATCTTTATTGCCGAAACTTTTTATTACGCACCCCCCTTTCCCTTGTCCCACGGAACTGGAGATCGCTATCTCCTATTTTTTTTTTTTTAATTTTTTTTATGACACGCAAACGAAACCTCGCTTTCAGAGGCGATGCGCCCCGGTGGTCGAGCAACTGGAAACTGAGAACCGTGACGTATCGACACCTGCGCGAGCTCGTCGTTTTCATTCATCATCGCGAACAGAGAAGACTCACGCGGCGTGGAGCAACCGACATGCGACGGAAACATATTTCACGACGAATGAACCGTCCTCCGAGCGTTTTATCCCGCCCCGCTGGCCAGCTTCCGGTCACCGCTGTCGAATTCGATGAATGCCCCGCGAACGCATGAACGGCCGGTGGAAACGCAGACACGCGATTTCTATGCCTTTGTGGCCTGGAGATTTAATTTCTTTATTCCCCTATCACGCTTCGTCTCTCGACTCTTAATACGACTAATTAACATGGATACTGGGATCGAATTTTGCGAAATGGTGTTAAAAAGCTTGACTGAACTCTAACAGGGAACAGCTTATCGATACATATATTTGTGAAAGTATTCTATTCCAATAACGATTAATATGCTCCGCCGTAAATATCGGAATAACACAGCAAGGATAAAAAATCCTCCCTTGGTAATTGGTTCTGGGGCGTGGAAAACGGTCGGGCTATCGCATAGTTGCATCAGGGGTTGCACCACTGCAAAAAGCATCTCGTGGCACGCGAGGGTGATCTTGGATACGACAGTTTCAACGGCGTTCAAGAGTTTTTGCTGCGAAGAAGAGCGCCTTCGGGAATGAGCAGCCGCGTTGAAAGGAAGCTCCCTGTTCGAATCGATTATACACGGAGAGATACGTGGGCGAACACGTGTCGCCTCTACAGTGACGGTGAAAAATCTTTTTGATCTCGGGTGTACAACGAAAAGCCAGTTGGTTCGTGGTTCTTTCGAGAATTTGGATCCTATGATCCTTGGCACTGAACCCTCCCGCCGTGTCTCCCAGTCTTCGTGGGTGCTTTGAAACGTTCCGGTCGGAAGACGAGGCGAACAGGGAGGACGAGACAATGGGGATGAGATCGACGGAGGAGAGGACGAACGCAAGAGGATTCCTCCTTGGCGATAAGCCCCTTCGTTCACAAAGGGACGACGAAGGCTAATAAAAATCGGCTGTTTGCTTAGCCAACGCTATTACCCTCCCCCTCTGATACGACGATAAAACGGCCTGTCGACGGAATTGATGCGGCTTGTATGTACCAAGATCATTCTCGCCCTCTCTCACTCCCATCGCTCATTCCCTGTCGCGTCCTCTGAGAGGAACGTGTGTTGTAGTTAATTGGTTTCGTGGTTGAACTTGGTCGATCGATTGTCCGTGCGGAGCTCCTTCGATCGAAGCTTGGGGAAGTTTCGGGAACTTTGTTTCTTCATTGTATATTCGATTGCCCGCTGTTAGGTGAAGTGGGAGACACGGCTACCTACGCTATCGGTCTACTGAATATATTACACAAGGGCCTGTACCCTAGATCAATGAGTAATATCTGGTAGACTTGCGTAGATAAAGTCGGTAGAGGCAAATGTTTGTTTGACATGAAATCAGTCATCGTGGAAGAACTATATAAGTTTCTCTCGCTATCTCTAATCATTCCTGAATTATTTTAATTTCCAATTTCCTCATTCTCTACTTCGAATTGTAATATCACTCTCTATACATATATCGACGTCAATCCCCAAGAAAAATATGTGGGCAATATTTTTAAACAGATCAGAGGAAAGAAAGTTAGGTTTTATTAATAAAAAACCATTAATGAGCTATCCTAAAAATTACGTTTCATCAGATAAAGGAAAACATTATTGTACTATCCTCATATATGCCCATTTCCATCTTTCATATCCATCATGTCCCATGACGTAATCGCCCCACACGTGCGTATGGTGCACCCCAATCAATTTAATCCTATCAAGCATCAGAGAAGGAATTCGTCGAGCACTCGAATCTCACGAAGTGAACTCGAATCCAGCCGCATTCCCGGCCTGGTTTCCCGCGTTTTCCGATCACAGCCCTCACGCTGAGGGTTACAAATGACCGTCTAACGAGAGTAGGCGCGCTGCCGCTCTTAACGAGGTGACGTCACAACCATAACAAACAATTGCAGCCTTTCGTAGGACCGCATCCTAACGAGACTGAAGCCGGACCAGCCAGCATACCGTTCTATCGGTGGGATGAGGATGCTGGCATCTGTTCGTGGACGAGGGGCGGTTGAATTAGTCGTAAGTCAGTCAGCCACGGCTTGTTAGCGTCGTTAACCCTGACCCCGGGCCATGGTGTCCGGTTGGCAACGTTCTGTTGCTTTTTCGAACGGAAGGATAGCTTTGACTGGCGGAGTTTCGATGAAATTCTATGGCTGTCGAGGTGTTTAAACGGTATATATGGGAAGCATTGTCTCGCTTTGAAGTCGAATCGCAATGTCGCTGGTGTGGAAACGCTTCTGATGGCCGTTCGATCACGTTCAGAACCGAGGCATCGACGTTCGTTCGGGTATTCATAATCAAATTAGGGGACCAAGTCTCTGAGCTGGATGCAAATGCTCCCTGGGGATACTTCGGGATCCGTGTGGAGTGGGTGTGAGTTGCTCGTGGATGAATTATCGTGCGTGGCATTAAGAATATATTCGGGGATGGCTGAGGAATACAAAATTTTGTTTACTTTACGATACTTTTGGCATTAATTCAGCAAGAATAGTAGTTTACAGTCGAACGTAGTTTTTATAACAATATTATTGTACTGGCAACACAAATGACCTTCCGCACCAACCGTGGTATTTAAAAATAAATATTTGTCTTCGATTTCTCGACTCTTCAAATAAACCGTGACATTGTCTATACCCAACTTATTTCAATTGCTGCTCAAAATCGCATGGAAGCGACAACGAATTTTCAATACCTACCGTCCAATCCCCACAGCGGAGAACAATCCCCTGCAAACGTTAACCATGAAGCATTTCGATTCTAACGTTTCCCGTGCGATAAATCCGTAACGACCTGACTACACACGGACACGCTTGTGCACGCGTAAAACAAGAAAGTTGGCACGGCGAACGATGGTTCGACACTGGTCAGGATTTCGTAAAAACGAGACAGTAATTCAAACACCTAAAGGGTCGGGCTCGTAAATCCTGTCCAGCGGGCGACAAAGTGTCGCCGCGCGATTTCGTATCTGCTCCGATTGTAGCGTAACGTGTACGTGGCGTGGAACCAGGGCACGATATATTCCATTTAATCAGTTCCACCGACCGAAGTACTGATATCCATGGAATGCACCTGACTCCGCCCCTTCGTCGTTCCTCTGCCTCTCTCTGACTTAGTTGACGATTTCGAAGAGGATCGAGGAGAAAGAAGAGGAGTGCGAGAAAGAAAGAAGGAGGTTACTACTCTTCGTAGGCGAGGAGAAAAAGGTCTCGCCGAAATTTCGTTGGCCGAGGACGCGGCTGCTAGGGGCTGGTACCGAAGTCGAGAAAGTAGGAGGAAAGGACGAGATAAATTCGCGGGTTTACGGCACCTTTAAAGTTGCGGGAATCTCTTTAACGACTTGGCAGCCTGCCACCGTTCTGGTCGCCGCAGGAGGGTTGAACAGCATTGACGGTTCTGCGCGCCAGACCGACCTGGGTTATCATTCATTTTCCCTCGACCGGGCCAGGGACTCTGTTAATGACAGCGCCGCGGAATTACTGCGGAACTTCGCGTCCACCTAGTGCATAACGGGCACAAAAGAAATCCCTAGACCGCACTGGGACGAGACGTTTCTGATAGTGATCGCCCAGCCTGTTTGTTCTGGTACTTTATCCGCTGGATTTTAAATGGCTAACGTTGAATCGGAAAGTTAATCTAGGACCTTAATCTGTTTCGATTGAGGAGGTATGTGTGTTTTGAACTTTGACAAAATCTAATTTTTTATACTGCTTAAAGAAAAAAAATCCTAAAAAGGCGAACTTGAACTTTAAAGAGTCGCCCTTTTTTTTAAGCAGTCAGATTTTTTAGAAATTCTGGTGGGGCTATAACCACTTTCATACTGCAGAAAATGGCACCTCGTTTTTTTGTTTCGGTCCACTGCAAAGGCCGGAATTATCTCTACGGCATCGCTGTAACTGAGAAGATCGCATGGATGTTTATAATATTTATCTTCGACGAATACGAATGGCCTCAATCTCGTTTGTACTCGGTTTCCAAAGTTTAAAGTCGTTCGATTCGGTGCCCCTCAGTTTAGGATTATCCGCATTAGATCCCCCTACTCCCGTAGCCCCCTCTAACAAGTGTATCCGGTACAGCGAATCTAAAGCCCGATCGCGCAAGTTTCAGGTCTTCCGCAACGAGTGTTTCACTTCCACAGTGAGCAGTCCGAAATAGTCGCCGGCAAATCCCACCGCACTTGGGTCCTCAATATTAGAGTCCCACAGCTCCCTTCAATCCTATGAAAATCCCCTTTCGAATTTGTCTAAATATTTCACTGGCGTAACCGCCGAACTCTATCCTGTCTTCCCTGAATTTCCTTCACCATTTTTCTCGTCCATCACAATTTCTAATCCCCCCCCCCCCCCCAGTCACTTCAGCCCCGCATTTCCAATGTTCTCAGTGCCCAAGACGCGTCCTCTCCACAATGGTTTATTTTACTGTTACTGCCAGATCCCCATGTCCCGCGATCATTACCATCAAAGCGTCTCCGCGGGCTGAGTAATGCGGGATTTTAGCTCCCAGAAGGTGAAGCAGGATAGGCAAGAGGTAGAATTTCTCGGGAAAGAAAGTCCAGTCGGATGTACGAGAGGGGCCTCGATAACGGAGTTCCAGAAACGCGAACCATTTCGACGCGTTCCTCGTCTATCCCGCGATTGCGATCGTTCCTTCCTGCTCCGATCTAGCCACATCTTCCTCCCTTATTTTTCGCCGGCCCGTTAGCCAAGCTGCGTACGATCTGACACGAATTGGTCGCTTTGTTACGTGGATCCTCGGTTCAGACCGTTATCGCCAAGATCGCTTCTATCGATCCGCCATTATCTCTCGCAAATTGAACGCCGTTTGGGACTGTTGATCCCGTCAGATTTCCTACACCACTCCCGTAAAATTGCCAGAGTTGGGAAAGTACCCCGTATCCGCGAAGTGAAAGCGTACGCCGTAATCTTCTTTTTTAATAGACTCTCGATTGCCAAGCAAAATGTTTCCCAGGAAAATTCTTGCGATTGCGTAGATAACGATCGTTGCACTGTTCCACCTGTAACGTAACTGGGATACAGTGGAACGGGAAGTGGAAGCCATAGAATTGCTCCAATCTTCGCATCCAGCAGCGGAATAAACGGGAAACGAGCTCGAGGCACGAGAAAACGGCGGATGGAGTCGTCGACGCGAAGGATGCGGATTCTGGCGCTTGTCTATACGCGACCAAGTTTTCCTCCCGTTATGAATGAGCAGGGCTGTCTTTGTGCACCCGGTACCCGGCTCGTTACAACAGCATCCCGGGTCGAATTGCGTCGCGTATAGCCACTTGTTTACACAGCCCTTCGGGGTACGCTGCGCGACACGCGGATCTTTCCTCGTCTCCCCGTTTCCCGCCTCTTTGTCTTATCGTCGCGATGAGTACGCCCGCGACTCGAGATACTTTGAATCGTGGAACAACGCGCGAGAATATCGCCGTCTCCGCTGCACAGACGTTCAAGCTGTTGGATTCTGCGGCGTTAATCCATCCGATTCGCGAGCACACATTGCAGTGATTTCTGTGGGAAAGCGTGGGAAGCGATGAACGCCAGGAATGCAGGGGCAAACAAACAAAACGTTTCCATTGACGGAACGTGTATATACGATCGATCGGAATCATGGCTGGAAGGATTATCGATGATCGGTGAAGGAATTAAATGGTTCGACCTAGATATCCGCTTCACCCGATCTCATTGGACGTGTTTTGAGTACTTCGTAGGTAATAAACAATATTTCGCGATTTTTCTGAATGTATGGTTTATATAGCGCAAATGATATTTCGTTGAAATGGTTTAGGATGGAGTTGTGGAACTCTTGTGGGGGACGTAACCCCTTTTTACACGTTTCCTGTGAGCTGTAGGGGTAGTCCTTTTAATCTCTCGTCGAGAGACGAACGTCGTTTGTCTTGTGCACAGCGAGGGCACGAGTCTAGGTCCCACGTCGCGACGCGTCGGGAGGATCGGTGTTTAATCATCAAACGAACACGTTTTCATCTGGCTGATACACACGGCGTGTGCCTCGTAAATCGAACTGGGATGGCTTATGGGGTCATCGGTAAAAACGTAATGGAGGATTCCGTAGCTCGATCGCTTATGTCGATTGCTTTCGTTGGAAAATGTTAGCATTGTCAACACCTGCGGATAAGCACGCTTACTTTCTTCATGTTTTACAGTGTTTCATCACGTTTATAAAAACTAGTGATTAAAATTATCCGGACTTACATGGTAGGTGCAGTCGGAGATAAAGATTGTACAATAAAATGTATGCCTACTTAATCGTCCGATTAATCGATCAGGCGCAAAGGAAAACTCATAGCATACCGTTTCGATTACGATTAACAGACGTCAAGCAAAGATTACGGGAGAACGGTTCCGGAGTCGACGGTAAAATTCTTTTTCAAGTTATATTAACGCCGTTACCCGATTCCCGTGAGCTCCCCGGACGAACTTTAATCGCGAATAATGAAAGAGTTTCGGAACGATTATTTTCCGCCAGCGAAGGGAACGACGATATTGGACCCGAGCACCGTAACTTCGTCCACTCGTCAGTTTCCATGCGCTCCGAAAAATTCCGCCAGCTTAACGTAACGAACTCGATAATTGCCAAAAAAATTACTTGATTCATTAATATAATTAAATAAATGCTGCATTGACTATAAGATACAATATTGGATTTCGTTACCGCGCCGTTACGATATTCAGAAATTTCTCAGCACGTGTAGGTTACACCTTAATCATCCCAAGCATCGAAATATCTCGCTATCGGCTAGTATCGATCGGTCGTTAATATCGTGGAACACCATCCGGTGCGTAAATTCCAAGCGAAAGGCATCGAGATCAAGGATCGGCTGTCCGGTAATTGTTATAGCGCCACTATTTGTAATTCATCGGTTCCGCGCGTCCAATTTTACAATATCTACCCTAATTATATTTACAACGTTTCACGCATGCCTTGTTCCTCTGCCTGTCAATGCGTAACAATTTATTGCGCCGGTGTGCGCATGCAGATTCGTCGAACGATTGTTACCGTCGCCCATCAAAATGCAACGACTATGTCGCGATCACGGTGTCTCCCCGCTGTAATTAGCGTTACAATGATCGTGAAATCCCTGGTAGCCATAATCATAGAGCAGCGCCACGCGAATAATTGTTACGCGCTTATCTTCGCGTCGCGACTGCTCATTTCTGAATCGCGATCGCGATTACCGAATTTCAGAGAACAGAAAACTACGCAACGACGAATAATTCAGTTCCCAATTTTCGTGCAGCGGATTGAACGAAATTACCAATAAAGGAAAATGAATAATAAGCTGCTCGATTCCGGCTATATTTCGTCGGACAAAGGTGTAAAGGCGATAACCAGTACTTTGTTAAATCTGTACTCGGATTAATAGGTTGACGATCTTGTTATCGAACCCCGGCGAGATTCCTCTGTGTCGAATTAAATTCCCAGAAAGGGAAGGGCCCCGTTCGCCGTGCCGGGAATAAAACAGCCCCTTCCCGCCGCCTTTCGCGCCTTTGTTACTATTATCGGCCGGCCGTAAAGTGGCCTTATAGAAAAGAGAAATTATTGCACGGCGGCGGCGGAGATAAGTGGTTTCATCCGTGAAACCACCGGACAAAACCGTCGCCAGGCCTGGTAACCGTTAGCGGGCGGTAATAAATTGGCAGAGAATGCCCGAAGGAAGACGCGGTCTGGTACACGGGGAACGGTTAGCAGTTATCGTGGCGTGGCTTGTAGCAAGTGTGGAGCGTGAAAACGTCTCGGCTCGGCTCGGTTCGGCTCGGCTCTGACCGCATAATTCAACCGCTGCTAGAAGATCGCGACGACAATAATTAATATCCACGGTTCGGGGTAATAGAGCGGCGTGAAAATTGCCGTCGACAGAGACTCGTTGCTATTTCTTTATAAAAACAAAATCTCCGAACGCGTGTGAGTACCGACGCAGGGGACTGCGAACAATTCTACAGGGGAGGAAAATTGCGCCAACGGCGTCGTAATGAGAGTTCGCCGTGATCAACGGAACTTTTATTAAAACCTGCCAGCTTTAATATACAAGGGACATTTATCATGAACGCCGGTCTACTCGGAATCACCTAAATGCAGAACGTACGACATCGTTTCTATTTAAATAGGCCGCCGCAGAGCTGTCGTATGAATCATGTATCGCGGGCTCTATGGAAATATTAAAACCGGGAGTTCAAGGAAGGTCCATTAAAGTAGGTGGACAGGGGAGGATCCGAGGGGGTCGAGAATTTGCGGAGGAACGAGCAAACGGCGGCGTAATCTCATTGCGGAAGAACCAGGTCCGTGCACAATTCCTGGCGCACACCGGAGTAGCATAACTTTGCACTTCGTCTCTAAGGAACTGTAGCAAACTGACACGGCCTATGGGGGGTGACGGGGAAGTTCGGTAACACGCGAGTAGCTGTGTCGACGACAACGACGTCGACGCACGGCGCCGCCTTCGTCGATGCGCTTTCGCGAGCACAGCTGGCTTGGCTGCTGTAGATAATTTCGACTGTGTCTCGGGAAGTTCGCGACGCCGCAGGTGTCTGTTGCGAGCGGATCGAAAGGTTTAGCTAGACTTCCGGTACGCGTTCGGAAGATAGTTTGTTCCATGCCTTTCGCTATTTCTCACCGCGATGCTGGTTATTCGTCTCTGCTCGAATCCGCCCGCAGGCTGACGTTTGGGGGAACTTTATTATGCACCGGGAAATGGCAATTCTATATTTGTCTTGGCTCCGTTGAAGCGCAATTTTTCATACTCGATCGGGTTCAATTACAAATTGTTCGATACAATTAATTCACGTAAGCCTGTCGCAAGAGTTACACCCACGTGCCGTTTTTACTCGTGCATTTATAATCTGTGATAGTACCATAGTACTTCAACGCAATAATTTTTATTTGATGTTTTACCATTCCAGACATGCTACGAGATGGAGAGGTACCTGAAGGACGAGCCGAAGCTGCAGTCGTACAAAAAGTTGCCCACAGAATTGGACACGGCACCTTGGAACCTCTTCAGGGCGCCCCCCATCTCGTGGACAGCGTCCACCGGCACCGCCAACGCACAATTCGAATCGCCAATCAAAATGGAGGTGAGCAACCGTCACGAACGTATAGAATCTTCTCCCATGCTTTTGCTTGTCGAGTTTCATTCGCGCATCGAGTATATATGGAGAGATCTGACAAAGTCGTTCCTTTCTTTTTCCCCTATGCTCACGCGACACAGGTGACGACATCGTCAGAAGACAGGGAAACGCTCTGTCTGGACGATATAAAGTTCAGTCCCGGCGATCACAACCACAACGGCCGCGATAGGGATCTCCTGGACCGACACCTTGATTCCTTGTCGATGTCGTCGTCGAGTTCGGCGTGTTCAGCGTTGTCCTGGGACAGCTCGCCCTCCGTCTCGTGCACGGCGTTTATTCTCAAGAAAGAGCCCAGCGAGGACCTCGAAGAAGACGAGGAGCACGAGGTGCGTTTCAGTCGTATTTGCATACGACGCTTATTGTCCGGTTATTTTTTCTCGGAACACGTGGAGGGAATGCACGGGGCCAGCCGTAAATTCTGTCGGATTTCGAGTGTCGGTACACGGAGCGAGAAGCGTTGAAAAATAAATAAAACGTAGTCGTTAAATACCGCGAGCTTCTTGGTCTTTTCAGATTTTCACACCTCTTCGTCCCGACGTTTATTTATCGCGGTACAGACTTTTTCTTATTCTTCAAATGGTGCCGGTAACATTTGCATCGCGGTGATACGCGAGCATGATGATTTACCGTAGGCGAGGTATAACGCGAGCCGTGCGAAATAGATTAAAGCTGTATTTCCCACGGGAATCGAAGTGGAATTAAGGCGTCAATTATAAAATCAGCACTGATTTCCTTTTTCCCCGTACCCGTTGCTAAATCGAATTCATGACTCGCCCCGCATCACTCGCGTTCTCTGGCCCCAACATTCTAACGAGTTTCGCGTGACGGTCGAGCGGAGCGATTAATCCGGGCGAACGCCGCGAAAGGAGCGATTAAACGAAATTAATTACCGTAGCTGGAGCGGGTGTCGCGACAAGAACACCTGCGTTTACGATTCAATCGTGGCCCCTACCCTCGTCTCCTATGGTGCACGTTTCGACGTATCGGGCGCACAATGCCCGTCAAATTTCAATTACCGTCAAACGCCTGTGTTATACAAATAACGATTCTTCCTATTTTCCGCTGGTTACGTGGACACTCTGTGCCCGCGTGGCTCGCGCACACGTGCACACAAACGCGTTTACGTACGCGCGGCTGTGTGTAATCCGTTTACGGGGTCATTTGGCATTGATCGATTCGCGCGCGGCCGCGGTACCGGTATCGAACATCGATACCGTTTTAACCAGTTGCTTGCACTTTAATCAGAGGCCCGTTATCGTAATCCCGTTGCGTAATGAATTACGTTACCGGCTCCAGGAAATCGAGGAGGAGGAGGACAGCGGCTGCGAAAGCGAAGGTCAGATACTGACACCACCGTCGAGCCCTGGGTCGGGTCAAGGTCACTCCAACTCCAGTCACTCGTCGAGCGGGAGTTCGATGCTCGACGTTCAGAACCTCAACCTCCATGGGACGGGCGGCAGGAGCGCCATCGTCAGGGTTACCGCAAGCAACGCGCAGGGTGTAGCAAGGTGGGTGCTTTGTAGCAATATTTTCTATTTGAGAAATGTTTCTTCTTTATGCGAAGCTTTTCTTTGTATCATTCGCGTCGGGAGAAAATAAATTAAGTCGGTCATGGTTAAACGCCTGGCTGTTAATTAAAGATCGAGGATCGAAAGGTAGGAATAAATGAGTTTTTCCCCTGTTTTCTTGCAGACTGATCTCCGTCACAGCGAATGGTTACCCCGCGGTCGCAAGCACGCAGCACGCACACGCGGGCACACCTGCAGCTGCGAGCACCGTGGCTAACAGGCACCACGCGAGGAGCCACGAGCACAGTCCGCCCGACACGAAGCGCAGGATACACAAATGCCAATTTCCGGGTTGCAAGAAGGTGTACACCAAGAGCTCTCACCTGAAGGCTCATCAGAGGACGCACACAGGTAAGTGACCTGCACTAACTGTTCACTATCGCGTATACCGGTTGCCGGCGACCGATCGATGCGCGATTAGAATCGAGGAAAAACGCAATCGGCGCAAAAAACTTTGACCAGAACGAACCGATCGATGGATCGGCCATCACGGAATATCGAGGCTACCATTAACATTCCTATCGAGGATTTTCCTTGCAATCACCTTTTGTCTTCCACGTTTAATCATTTCTCAGCCAAGCTGTTATCAGCGAACGTTAAATTAACGATTCTTGAAATTACTATGTGTATAGAAATCTTTCCGCTGTTAATAGGTGCAATTACGAAAAATCGTAACGAATTATGTTGAAATATGTTATCGTTCGTCCCGCAATTAAGGAGACACGCGGCAACTGTTAAATATATCAAACTAGCCATTAACAAATGCTTCAAGGCATGTCTGTGTCGCGAAAGCATTTCGCCAGTCGCTCGACAATTTCGCGAGCTACGCTGTGCACCCTTTCCTCGCGATTCAGTTAATCGTTAGTCACACGATTATCCCCGCAGTCTGTCGGTGGAACGGATGGGAAACAATCGCGGACGTATCCCGCGTGCAGCCGGGGACAAATTCCTCGGCGCGTTCCCTGTCTCCCTTATCGCGGCAAATAACAATGCATAATTAATTGCGAAGCCGAATTAAGGGAGCCTGTTCGGTTTGTATGGCGGCTCGGGTACTCGAACCACGGACACGAATGAATGGGAGGCCCACGTACGCGATACCGGATGATACATGTTTAATGGCGTCGAACCACAGTCCTCCCTTTCGTGTTTTCTTCGATCGATAAAGGGCGATCGTTCTTTGCCGCGCTGTAGTACAACTCAAGTTTTACTTGTCCTTTGTGACGAGGGTGTAACGCGGTGGCTAGTTTCACGGTGAAGGTGTTTCTTTAGTGACGAGTCGAATCAGTGTCATGGGAAATCAGTTTTAATATTTTTATATTGAAATCTCAGCAAGTGAAATATTTTGACTATTATTATTATTCACAGATTGGGAGGTGTTTTGTTACAATATTAATACCGCGTACAGTGGTATAAAGAATATGTCTCACAGAAAATGTAGAAAAGTGAAGAGTATTTATACTCAAGGCTAGAAAGGAATACAAAGATAAAATATAAAAAATGAATAAACATTAAATCAATATTATTTTAGCAGTATTATTCACAGACTATAAATATTCTTCACTTTACACCAAGGATAAAAGTGCAAAAAGCGGTTTTAGGTGCTCGACCAGAATAATCTCCCCAGCGTCAACGTCACTTCCGTTAGCTGCATTACTTTGTGCATGGAACTGACCGATCACGTTATTACCATGAGGTTAGAGCACCTTTCCGCTTCGTCCCATGGTTCTTCGTGGTTGGTTGTGGCAGCAGGTGACGGCGGAGGACTGTAATTAACGAGGACTCCTCTTTCGCCTTTCTTGCACCCTCTTCTACCCTTCTCTTTTTGCTCGCCGTTTTTGTCGCGTCACGCCTCGAACCCCTTCTGTGAAATCCGGCGTAGGTTCGCGCGTAATTACCCGTGTTCGCCAGCCAATCGCGCACACCAAATCGCACCCTGCGTACACGTGTGAGTCATTTTGACGATAATGGAAATACAGGTGCGACTAATATGCCTTCTCATCAGTAACTTCTCAGACATTGAAGAAATTCTTTTTTTCAATTCCAACTTTGACAAGTAGTATAGTATAGTATTATAGGAATTTCGCAATAATCGACCATTTTATTTTCCTCTGTTGATAAATTCAGTATTACGTTGGACCGTCATATGAAATCGCGAAGTGAAATTTAATAAAATCAAGTTACACTTCGTCACGCTCCACGGTTCGAACTATCGTACTATTACCTTCGAAATGGTGTACGCGTTCGCGCTGTATTCAAAGTGGACGGCGAATTAGATTTGACTGCAGTACCTCTCCGCGATAAAATGCGCTACTCTCGACGCTGGTCCCTGATACAGCCTGTCGAATATTTAATTACGCGACGCGCTTCTATGCGTCCGTGTCTTTCATAAATTTCGCTGGAAATCCCTCCTATCATTGCATTGGATTCCGGTACGTTTTACCGCCTGCACGCGCCACCGCGTAACACGTTACCGTAATATCGTACGTACAAGTGATTAAGCGTGTATACGTGTCCACACGTATTTGCTCACGTGAATAACTACACGTGCACGCGCGCGACTGCCTACCTTCGTATGTGTTTATTTACCTATCCGCGTGTGCTCATCTGCATCCTCCATGCACGGTCGTCGTGCGTGCGAGAGAGCGCACAGACGTGTAATTTCAGTCTCTGTGTTACGGAGGATGAGATTGCGGGAGGGTATCCGCGGAGGAAAGCTAAGAAGCAGAATTGCAGAGGAGCAGCGAGAAAATAGAACAGGTCTAGAAAAATTTGATGATATTAATTACCTATTGGATTTAACGAAAAATTGTACGCAAATCCTCGATGCCGCATAGCAAGGTATTTTTAATATAAAAAAACACCACTACGTTCCTACAACCATAAAGCGTCCGGACAAGTTAATTATTACGTTGCAAATACCTGATATCCATACGGTTAGCGCGTATTACCGTGTCTTCCCAAGGTAACGGGATAATGAATAGCGTGGCGTCGCAAACGATCAAATCGTTCTTTCAAAATCAGAAACAGGAGAGGTGGAATAATAGACATAGACATATTCAGGAATGCAGAAGGGCGAGCAAGAGGGAGGAGGCTAACGAGAGCTGGCAACGGAGGCGTGGATAGGTAAAAAGAACGAGGCGAAGCGGGAAAGAAAGGTGGATAAAGGGTTACGCAAGAGGGGTGGGGAAGAGAAAGAGAGAGAGAGAGCGAGGGAGAGGGAGAGTTGGCAATAAGAGAGAGGTTGGCCGAGACGCCTTCATCCTGCAGCGTGGCAGGTACGTCGGGATTGCTTCTCGCGGATCGTTAAGCAGAACTGCTAACTACGGGATTATGCATACTGAGGGTCCCGTCCCGCAATTATGACTCTGTTATGAATTCGTCCTGACGCAAGGATCCCCTACCTCGCCGGGAACGCTGCACCAGACGACGTCTGCGTCACGTATCGTGGCACGGCCGAACGTTTATTTCGCTGGAAACGTTCGTCGGGAAAACGGTGAAAAGGATGGCGCGCTTGCGCTGCCCCCTAGCCAGCTATTATCTCCGTCGTAATTGGTTTCCCGGTGACGGATGTTCCCGCTGACGGATCCCCGGGATTTTCTGGTTAATCGTTCCGCCCGTGGACTCGCGCAATGTTTCGACGTTCGCGGGGTTTCGCTTAATACAATACGATATTGTTTCCTGTTGCGAGTAACCGCTTTCGATTAGGTTCATCAGGACGGTTTCTTTTTTCTTCTTTCGTACTTGATATTTTCTTTCACGGCGAGACTGCCGCGTCGATATTCACTGGAAGACGTTCCCGCTGAGACACGTGCGAGTGCCCACCCCCCGGAGCAGATTTCAGCGAACCCGTAGAATCGAAGGCGGGCAGGGAGGCAAACGAAAAAACTTGACGGGGTAAAAGTACGCGGAACTTTCTTCCAGAGATGGAAATACCGGTATACTTTGATCTCGGCCGACGAATCTAATTACTGCTGGCTCGGAAGGAGCGCTCGCGAGGACCAGGACCCGAAACGAGGCGAATCGTCGAATCACGGAGAGACCCGGCCGATCGTGTGGCCAAGTCAACGTGAAGGCTTGTTACGAATTCCATTGGCGAACTTTCCTTTCGGGGATCTTTCGGCATGTAGATATCTGCCGAGCCGGCGGGAGGTCGTTCATCCCTGACCCAGCTCGCCTTGGGATCCCTCGTCCTTTCTCCCTTTCTCCGCGTCCCGAGAATCTCGTCTTAAGGACGAATCGATCCGATTAGACGATTTAACAGTCAAAGCCGTCGCAACTCGCTCCCGCTAATTCCCTTCTAACGAGCCGATAAGATGCTAACTCTAAACAGCACAGCCAAGCTGATGAGATCAACCGCGGTGTTATGGTCTAGAGAGCCTACGAAGCAGTATCTCAGAATCGGATTTCATCGTGGTTGAATCGTTTCGTTGCCGGTGCACGATGTTTCTCTGCCTTTGTTTTATTCATTTGGGACGCGGCGCGCAAGGACCGAAGAGTAACGAAGTTTGGACGGATTTTATGAGACGTTTAACGGGACACGATTCGAGGGAAAATGTTTCCGGGAGAGCGTTAAACATTTTCGAGGAAACAGGATTTGTTCCTTGTTTATCCACTTTGCCCGTCGATATCGTGTTTCAGCGATTTCCCCGTTTTTGCCGAGGCGAAGCCTTCCTATACGATTTCCTCGTGGGAATCGGGGAACTATCGATCCGATGGTCCAACAGTCTCCCGGCGACTGTATACGCGCAGAGAGGAACTGGGAAACAGTAGTAGAAGACGACGACGACGAAGAAGAAGAAGGAGAAAAAGAAGGGAAAAAGAGAGAGATTTCCAATTACAGGGACTTTCTGCTCCGGAATTCCATTCCAAACACCATTGTTCTCGCGTCCCAAGCTGTGGACAGGACTTTGATCTCTCCACGGAGTCCAATCGTTCCGCTGGAAACTTTTCGCAATCGTTCCCTTAGCTCGCTGATAGAATGTCAATATATTTGGAAAATTAAGGAACGACAGGTCTGTTATCTCGCGAATTTGTCGTGTCCTCATGATCGACTTCTCGGCTAAAATCCACATCGGCAAGAAATAACACAAATATGAACGTTCTTCTGCGAATGCCCGGCTATCAATAAACCTTCTTGCGGCAATTATTCTCCGCGGCGATATTAATAAAAGACGTCTAAGCTGCAGCATCGAGTGAGTCAATAAACTTCCTACTACGATCTCTAGAAACTTTCACGCAAGCGAAGACCGTTCGTGTGAAACAAGTTCCTTTGATCTCCTCTGAGGAAGCAATAACCGAGCACGATTGATGAGAGCTTTTAATTGCCGGGTCGTGGAACGGTCCGACGATCGTGGACGCAACTTTTCTTCGCTCGATTATGAAGAATGTTCAAAGGAACGCGGCTAGTATCGTTCAGGTGAACAACATTACGTGGCGAGTGTACCGGAAGTAGGTCAGCCGAGGCGCGATAATTTTGCCTGGCAGGCGTGCCTTAGAAATGGATGGCATTCCGCGAACTTAAATCAAACGGAGAAGAAAGAGGTAAAAGGCGAATGGGCCGATACACAGGCTGCAGGAATTTATTTATCGCGATGCGTCCCTCCGCCAACCGGAAGAGGCCGTCGTGCACATTACCAGAGCGTTTCCTCGTGCCATTTACCGTGGGGATGTATTGAAACCTTTCGTATTGCGCGTCGAAACGGCCATTATTCTCTCCTGAAAAATAAGGAGAGGCCGACGATAATTTAACGCGCTCGCGGTTCCATCGAAAACAAACAACGCGGAAAGTTATTGCATTATCGGGCCGCGGTTTGGAAATCAGGTTTTCAGGCCGTTTCGAGATTTGCTTCTGAACACGCGCTCTGCATGCGTTCGCTCTCTGGTTTCGCTTGAAACGACCGCGAGTGCGGAATTTAATCGACGTGAACGCCGCGCGCGTGCCTTGGAGTAATTCTGCGAGAAGCTTTAGGTAAAAGGGATCAACGACTTTGCGTTAAAGTGTTCAATTTCCCGTCTCCTTCTTTTATTGGCGTTTAAAGAATTAAATGATTGCTACGGAGAGTTGGTTAAACATAGTCGGGGTGACTCGAACATCCGAGATCCTGAAATAAGCGGGTATTTAAGTATTTCCTTCGTTGAGTAAAGCAATTTTAGTTCTCTCCATTTCTATTTCCAAGTCTCGCGTAGCCATCTTATGTAACTTGCTTGCTTCACAGTCAGTACATGGTGCACAGTTTTCTTCCTCGAGTCCTGAATTTGAAGGGAGAAGAATATTCGCGTTCACCATCGCAGAAGAGTCAGTCGCAATAAAAAATATAATCTCTCCGTGCACCGATGCGAGTTTCAGGCAGCGATGCATTCTGGTAACGCGTTTCGTAAATAAGCTCCGAAGGAACCAAGCTTAACCGTACATGTATAGTTTCCTTTCCTTTGCTTGGCGTCCCCAACGACAGCGCGTTTCTTCCTCGAGGCGAGCGCATCTGCGCGATTGAATGTGTTTACCTTTACGTCGCAACCACAAACTCGACTGTCGATCCTCGTTGGTTATCCTAAGACGCTCAACAATTGTTCGCAACATGGATTGATCTCTGTTTCCTTTAACGTATCTTCTTTTATCGCGCTCTCAGTTCGTTTCGAATCTTAAATAGCCACAAAGGCTTCTAATAGGATCCCTTCGGAACAGCACTTTGTACAAACCAGTTATCAGCTGTCGCGTCCTGAATATTCCAGGAAGTGTGATTTAATCCTAGTTAACCCGAGCCCGTATATTCTGCCCGGGGTGATTCTGGGCGGCCAATACCATATAGACGACTCTAACGTCAGCATCTAAGTGTTTAACGCTAAGTCGTCTAACTTCCTCGCGGTAGCAGCTATACGAACTGTTTGGAAACTCTTAATACGCGATGCTTTCGTCGCGGCTCGATTCCTGACGCCGCTCCAGCGCTGATTAATTCACTGTTCGATTATTCGTGTCCCAGTGTGCCACGTTCGCCGGTGTAATCGTGCCAATCGGTGAATACTTAAAATTCTTATCAACGGCTCGTCCATTATTCTCGAAACGATCTCGTCGGCCGTTGTATTATTTACGTGGAAGTTTGTTCGACTGTAGATTATACCCTGTCTCGCGTGCACACGTGCCGCGTGGATCGTGTACGTACATATTGATTTGCACCTCGGGCACTGTTCGTAACACGTTCGAAACACGCGGCGAAGTTAGGAGCCGTCCCCAAGCCCCGCCGACACCGCCGATCCCGGGGACCCCGGGCACCGCAAACAATTGGAAACGTCGTCAAAGTTCTCGCTACAGTTGACAGCGAAACCGCAGTTCACCACACGAGGAACGTGCTATCTCTAACCGTAGCCGATACCGCCGGGACGGAAACAAGCAGCCAAGAACCCGGACTGTACCTCTCGCACTTCGTCGCACATCGAAGGGAAAACCACGCGCCTTGTCATCGATGTACGACGATCGATCGCTCGAACTTCGCCTAATAGCTTGCTCCTCGGTGCCACGGACTTTTATGCGACGCTGTGGTTGGTGAATTTTGTGGCGTGGATCACGGTGGATCGAGGTAGCAACGAAGCGATGGATAATTGAAATATTTTTTTTCCAAGTGCGCGGTTCAGTTTATTCTTACATTTTGTTTATATCTGGTCTGCGATATAGGGAGAATTCTTGTGGCCATGGATGCTCGGGATATGTATACTGTAGAACAGGATATATTGGCATTTCTGAAGTGCAAGTAGAATATATCGAGTATGGTCAGACATTCCTTATTCACGAGAGATGCAACGATTTCAAGAATGTTATTGCCTTCCATTCTAAATATAAATCTCGTTTGCGACGTCTTCCAGTTAAATCGTCTTTGATCAAACTGGAGAATTAATCCCTCAGACGTAGCAACGAATATGAAGAGAGGACTTCGAGGATGCTGTTGAGTAAACAGCTTGCAATGGTTAAGGCTAAGAAAATAATTCTCTTCCTCTCTCGAGCCAGGTGATTTCCCGTTGTTTCTCTCCTGGCACGCTCACCAAAAGGCGATGCATTTTATATCCGTGAAAAGGTTTTCAACATAAAAGCCGCGGTCTTTCTCGAAGCAAACACCTCGTACGCTTTCTTTTCGAACGCACGATATTCCTTTATAGGAAACCTATTTCATATTTCATATCTACATATTCCGTTCGATTCTATTTTAGTACAAGAGCACCGTGGTCCCCCGTTCTACTGTCGAATTTGTCCTCGGTAAAAACGATAGAATAGTAGCCCCACAGCCTGACAAAATTTTCCAATCCGCCCCGTTAGGGTGGCATTGGACATGGCCGTTTCTCAACTGAAATGGCTGGGGAAAAAATAAAATGCTATCCCTTGTGCCCTTCGCTTCGTCGAAACAGTAATTCCGATAGCATTACGAACGATCTACCTCGTGACTTACAAGGCATCCTATTGTAATTTCAAATGTAACTGTTTCAAAGGGTGGCAGATCACGATTTATTAGCCCGGTCGAAAAACTATGGAATCGTTGTTCGATTATCCTCTGCCACATTGCACCTTTTCTTTCTCAAACGGTAGAACAATTGCTCACGATTCGTAGGATACTTTAACTATACGGAAACACGAGAATGGAAACTACCGCTGACAACTGGTTGTAAAATTGTCGCGCCCGCTTGATAGAGGACGAAGTCCTTTAATACGGGCAAAACGGGAGGATATAAAAGGGTTGTTCGCCACAATAGTTCTTTTGTCGTTCCCGAAGTTCCCCGAGCGTATAATATTTTGTTCGTTACGTTTCATTCGCGTTTTACTCGGAGACCGCCTTGCAGCCTCTCGAATTTTCGTCGCGACCAATCTCGTAGGAAGTTTAATTTACTAAGACGGCTCTTGATGTTGGGCAATTTTCACGATCCTTTTATTCGCATTAATACGGCTGCCAGGTTAAACGTTCGCAGCTGTAGAAAATCATGTCCCGCATTGTGAAACGTGCAATTTCTCGCTCAGGAAATTTCTTGAAAGAAAATTAAGAAAATCCACTTCTCCGTTGTACTTCCCGACTTCTCCGCCCATGCAGACCAGCGGAGCGACGCAAGATCTTTTCGAACACCGCTTCCCGATCTCGCCTCGCAGGAAATTGAAATGCTTCGCGCGGCAAAGGGAATTAAATTTGTTGTTTCATTTTTTTTTTAAGCTGCTTGTACACAATACTTCCCCCAACCTACCGAGGCGCAGAAAATTGCAACGAAAATATACGAAATGTAAATTCGGGACTCTGAAAGAAATTTCTCGTGGCTAGTTGCTAGTCATATATTGCTTACAGCACTTTCCTTTCAAACTAGTTACGGATACCTCAAGATTGCCGGCAAAAAATCTCAGGCATCTGCTCGCAAATCTTAATCCATCTTCCCCGTCGCACCTATTTTCCACGCTGTCAGGAAGAAGTTTCCGCCGCGGTTCGGGGGCATGCACAAAATTATTCCCAGATTTCGAGCCAATCCTATCCGTCAGGAGCTCATCCCTGGTCTAACCGGGGATATCTCCCGTTGACCAGTCAGAATCTCTGACGCGTCGAACATGTAAAAAATTTTACTTCCCTCGAAATTTTCCACTCCGGATATCTTTCGTGCTGCACACGAAAAAGAGGGTAGTTTCCACCGTTCCCCGATATGTCACGCGGATCTGCGGAACGTCTCCTCGGTATTAGATGCGTTTCTCTCGTCGAAACGTTTCTCGCGCGAAACGTGTTCGGATGTGAAAGACGGGTGGCACGGACGGTGGAGGGTGGTAGTGTCGAGGCTAGGGTGAAAAGGGGTTGGAATCCTTGGCCATAAATTCCGGTTGTCCTATCCCTCGGCGACATGACGGAAGGTAGCCTATACATCGTCGCACGACGACGGACTTAATAAAATGCAAAGACGACGAACACACATTGCCAGGGACGGGCTGACATATCGACGCAATACCGACCCACTCAGACCTCTCGTGGAACGTCAGGGCGGGTGAGGGGGGGAGCGAGGTGGAAAAATCGTTTCCACGCCGAACGGGACGAATGTCCTCGAGGGCTACGTGAAACCGGCCACTTCTGTCATCGCGGCGACTGTCCCCGTCATATCATCCTTCTACCCCGTGTCCCGTTCTGTTTGGATCGACCTACGGTCTGCGCGGAATGTGCGTGGAATTTATGGCGAATGTTCATAAAACGTAGCCACGTCGATGAACGCGAATTTGCTACGGTGGCAGGTGGTCTTGTGAGTTTTATTAAAAAACAGATACGTATATTAGTAATAAAACAATATTCCCATAAAATGGAGAAATTCTGGAGCTACTGATAATCGTCAAACCACTGGTAGAATCTTAATCCAGCGTTCCCCAACGTCAGCCCCCGTAACAAACAACCATACAGCGAAGGGTTGCGTGCCACCCTTTGCTACCAACGAACAATAGCTGCGCCCCTCTTAGGAAGGAAGAAATTATCCGATCTCTCGAACGGTGCTCGCGCATCGACGAAGAAGATAAACAGCCGGCTGATACAAGTATGAAACAAAGGTGCAGGTTCCACTGGTAGAATGGTGGTGGCAGGGGGTGGTGTATCGCGTCGTTTAACAACGTTCGTTACGGCCTCGAGCGAGGGGCGGGTCGGGACTGCAGGGGTGGCGGGAACAGGTTAACACTTTAAGCCGTCCTGTTTAATATGGCTTTATTACGTAGGTGGTAACGGACCGCCGGGAGGCCATTATGCGGCGATAAAATGCGCAACGCACGATGCACCTACACGTCGTTCCGCTCTGTGTACCTACCTGGCGTGCGTCTCAAGCCGTAGCAGGTACACGCACGCACACGTGTCGAAGTTGACTGACCCGTTGTACAACGCGTACACGCACGTTTGCACTGGCTACGCACGGGCTGCGGTCGTCCGTCGAGTTACGGCGTCACCATGGTTACACGAAATTCAATTCACCTTTTCGACGAGTCCTACGTGGGCACCGCGACACGCACACGAGCGTTTTTATTTCTATTTTTGCTTTGTTTCGTTTCGACTCTTTTCTGTTGTTTTTTTCTCCTTTTTTTGGTTGATTTAATTGCACGTGTAATGGTTTCGTTGATTTTTTTTTGTTACCGTAACTCTATTTTCGCTGAAGATTTTAGACTGGCGATGAATCAGGGTGATTTCATGGGGGGTCGGGGGAAAGTGGAATGAAGGGTACGCTATTGATCGAGAGGGACTAATGTCCTAATAATGAGAGTGCATAGATAGAGAAAGGGGTTGGTGTACAGAGATAAAGTTGGGGGTGTAGATACAGCCGGAGGGCCATAATGATGAGAGGGTAATGGGGTTACAATTATGATGTCCCGTTGTTTTGCGAGGGTGGAACTTTTAACGGTGCCCGTGTGTGTGTGTGCAAAAACTGTGGTACAATACTCGTGTTCGAATGGGTAAATTACGGCGGGTTATTTAATATTTTACTTTACGCAAGAACGTTCGAATAGTTCTTGGAAATACAGCAGTACACGTTCAGGGGTATAAAACATGACAGACCATATTTCCCTGCCTCTATTCCGCTGCTCTGTCTCTCTGTAGCGCAGCTGCATATTACACTTGTATCGAAAAAAGAGTCGTATTATAGACAGACGGTTCTCTATGAACCATTCAACCTTTCGCTCTATCAATATTCCTCTGCCGTATTTACAAAAGAGCTATACCTCGTCCTAGTTTCGCTTAGAGCTAAAGTTTTCAATTTCACGTACAGACAGTGCACGTACATGCACATTATCTCCAAGGCGTTCTATTTTCCCTCGACATAAATTAAAACCAGAGTACGTGGCACCTGTGTTAATACGCCCCGAACCAAGAGCAAATCCAATACAAATCACATTAACATCCCCAGAAACGACAGGGTGGAATTCGTATTACACGTTCCACACGGGAACTCGCCCGTCTCCACTGGTTCATGCACTTCCAATTTTTCCTACCGCCACTCACGTCCCGGGTAATGCATTCGTGGCAGCCTCGCGAATATATCCCACGCCCTTCTATTCTCCTGCGCCACCCCCGAAGACAGTTTATCCCTATCGTTCACGGAATTCCCTTCGCTGAAGCGAGCGCCAGCAATTTTCTGCCGAGCACGAGAAGGTGACGCTCATCCGTGCCGCCATTTCTCTGGTGTCCGTGCTGTAGAATGCAGCAGGTCGTGAGCGTCGTATTTTTCGGAAAAGTCGCGGCTATCTCTGTCGGAACAGCCAGGCAGAGTAACAAGAGGGACGAAGGGGATCGGATTTGGTTATGCGTCGCCACGTTCGGGCTGGATTTGTCGTCGTCACCGCCCGCGACGGAGAAACTCCTTGAAAAAGAACGGATCCCATGGTAGAGCAACCTGGTATCAATTTTTTTTGCCCAACCCCTTTCTGTCCTCGCGAAACGAACGTCAGTCGTAACTCTGGCCGTCCTGTGTTGGACTTCGAGGTGGAAATTTCTCCTTGCGAATTCATTAGTTGGAAGTGATCCCCGTGAAGGGAGAGATATTAGGGTAATTATAAGGGATGGCTTCAGCGGTGTTACCATTTTTCAGAGTGTATCCCTGGTTTTTCGCGGTCGCTGGGAAATACGCGCAGAACGTTGATGGGGACGAATTATTGAATGCCGAAACGCAAAGTGCCGAGGCGCAGCGCGGGTGTTGAATTGCCGCGTAAAATTTATAATACCGGTATAAAAACGGAAGGATTAAAAAGTGGATTAGGTTGTTTGTTTTCCACGATAGTTTCTCGCAGCAATTACCGCCGATGGAACGGGGCGAACAGAGTTCCTACGGCGTGAATTTTTTTAAGATCACCACGCGCACGCGTTCCCACCACGACGAAGGCATTACCGCGTCTAAATTACACGCAAAACGTTCCCAGTCTCGTGCAAACAAGCACGCGACAATAAAAACGTCACGTAGCGAGAATGTCGCCACTGCTAAAGGCCTCCGCCCAGTCGTTGCCTCTGCCACCCTCGACTCTCCCTCCATTTTTTTTTTTTTTTAATTCATTAAGTTTACAGACGGACAATGTAGATGTCGAACGTTTTACACCACGGTTTTATGCCCGCGTTTATATTACATCACTCACGCGACCACCATTACGATCTCCTTTATTTCCGTTCTTTTTATGAAGGAGCAGTGCACGCTACGACTTGATTAGAGGCGCGACACGTGTCGAACCAGAACTTGGTACTAGTTCGAACGAGTGTCGCCCTCGACTCTGATACGTTTGGGAAAAGCCAAACGAAGCACTTCTGAAGCTTGAACGTACTATGAACGAAATCCTGTAGCTACTTCAACCGTTCGAGCTGCTTCAGAAAGTGGCAGCGTCTCGTGAAATCCAGGAAGACAAAGCTCTGAAGTTTTTCGAGACTTAATAGCAAGTACTTGGCTCCGGGAGAGTTTTTCAAGCCCTTCCACTTTACGTCGTCCATTATATGCGATATTTTATTTACAAGAGAATCCCGGCAGTCCTCTTTCATACTTGTCTCGATGCGATTTAACCCTTCTCCTATTTAACGATAAGAGCCTTTCCTTTTTAATATCAGCTTGGTTTTTTAAGTTGATCTTCCTTCTTTTGCCCCCGTGCAAAGGTTTGTCAAATGCAACGTCGAAACGCCACAGGTGGCAAGATCACATTTTCGATTCCGTAACGCGGTCTCATCAACGTCAGCTTCTTCCCATAGCGCCGAATAGATTATTAACGGGTTAATAATGCGCCAGCCGTTCCACGATCATCCCTTGTCACTGCACACGTGTCGCCTTTGGCTAGCCGACGCTTTATCGCCGACCCGCTAGTCGGGGCAATTTTATGCGCGCTATTTTATACACCCCCGACCGTTCTGTAATTTTAAGGGCGAACCGCTCGTGCGCCGGACGACAAAAACTTTTCCTTCGATATATATTATACAATAACGCGAACCTGCGTATTGTGCGATGAAATATCGGCCGTTTATGAACGCCGACGTCTACGAAGGTCATTAGAATTTTAGCGACGACACGGATAAGCGTCGCCTTTCACGCATTAATTCGCGATTGATTACGTCGCCTAAACATATTCACGTTTAAAGGGTTGGAAACCGTGCCATTCAATATAAGAGCAGGAAATATTTCCTAAACTAATGAAAACAAAATTCCCCTTCCTATTTATATTGACACAAAATAGCAAACCGATTAGGAATAATATATTATCGTTATCGCGTGTACCTAAAATTTTAAAAAAGAGTAAGCCTCGATTCCCTGTTCGTCGATGGTCAACCATAGATCGTTCGTTATTTGCCCCATGATTTTCTTGTCCACCGGCAAAGTCGACGTCCAAGAAACGGAGAAATTCCACGAACCGTACCAAATCACTGTCGCTAATCCGCTCGTTCTGTTTGATTCCAGGAGAGAAGCCGTACAAGTGCAGCTGGGAGGGTTGCGAGTGGCGATTCGCGCGCTCCGACGAGCTGACCCGCCACTACCGCAAGCACACCGGGGCGAAGCCGTTCAAGTGCCGGCACTGCGACCGATGCTTCTCTCGCAGCGATCACTTAGCCCTCCACATGAAGAGACACGTGTAATCGATCGTTACCGGGAGCGGTCCTACACACACGAAACAGTCCAGGACCGGCAGGCGAAGCTCCTTCCTCACCGACGACTCCCGAGGACGGCGTGCGACGCGGCCTCCCCGTGATCGCGTTTCTTCCACAGACACCTGACGATCCGCGTCGGACCCGATCGTCGACGATCGACCGCGACAGATGGCCGCAAACGTGCCACAGTTTCTCGTCGCGGTAACACGACCGTTCGATGCTCTCCGGATTTTCGCGTGCCCCGAATGGAAATCGATACTCTGCGAGACAATCGGTGGTGGATGACCACTTCCGACAGAGACCGTTGACTCTGGAGGGGCCGAGGGGTCGATGCAACTCGTAATCGTGAACTTGACTGATTGTAAAACGCACGGACAATTCCGGTCGGCGATTGGTAATTGCAGCCAAAGGTGTGTGCAACGTGTCGATTCTTCCTTGTCTATGGTTTTGTTTTTATTATTGTCTTCTTGAGGCAGATCGTTCGCGCAGACGGGCAGGAAAACGTTCGACGGTGTGTGTCTTCTATGCGAGACAGGGCAAAAACATACAAAAATAAAACAGAAAAGACAGCACGTCGATTGATAACGAACAGTAACAGTTCACAGTACAGATGAAACGCGGCTAGACAGCGACGAGTGTCGTCCGGGACGTTAATCACTGCCAATTCATTAAATTCTAAGATCAGCGCGACACCGTTGGAGAAGTTCAGCCGTCTGCACGAACGACTGTGTCGATGACGGGGAAGATGGGCAAAGAAATGAAAACGAATCGTCCAACGACAGCGCTGTGCATCTCGCGCGAATCCTTGTAGCCGTCTGCCTCCCGTAAAACGGTCGAATCTTCGAGACATTAACCGACACAGAAGTAGGATAATTTGAAAGGAAACAGAGAATGACAAGAGCCACGATACACAAGGTGTTCGTGAAAGGAGCCACCCGGAAATGTCTCAAAGGCGTCGAGTTTAGATTCGTATGATAGTCAAGGAAACCCGGAGGACAATAATACGCTGTCTGTCGGTGCCAAAAAGTTATTTCCTTTCCCCTTCATTTCCTCTCTCTTCTCTTTTACATACATACATACATACATACACGCGTAGTACACGCGTGAACGCTCTTCCCTTCCTCTTGCTTCGTGGAAAGCTATTCGTGGGTGGAAAACGTGCGCGACGCTTTTGAGCCTCGATCTTTCGGGCAATAATCGAAATTGTATTCGAGAGCTGGCGAAACGTGGGACCGTGACACAGAAGGGTGTTGCAAAAAAAAAGGAGGGGTTGCGCGGAGGTGGCACGAAGGACGAACCGTAATTGAATACGTGATTTCGGCCGGTTTCGTCGCTGGCAAAGTTTACTCGCGCCGGGCGCTAATCCCGAATTTACAGTGCGAATTATATCGCCAGGTGCCAACCTCCGACCGCCCACTTCGCTCGTCCTTTTGCCAATTCACGGTTGGCCCCGTTTCCGCCGGCTCGTCCCGTCACGAACGCAACGGAAATGCTGCGCGGAAAAATTCGTCTCGCGATTCGACCGTTTTATCCATCGAGCATATTCACGGGTGATCTTTTCTTTTCAAGGCAGAAATCGAGCCAGGAGGGAACGCTTTTTTCCTTGAAAAAAAAAGAAGAGAAATTCGACCCAGCCGGGCTTCTTTCGTAGTGGCGCGCATCCTATGGTTTTTAACGGAAAATGAGACGGGGAAAAGATGAAAAAAAAAAGAAGGAATATATACGGAATCTGACTTTGTACTTTTGTACGATTGCTTTCTAGTGCGACGTTCTCAGCTTCGTTTTTACGCGTGACCGCGCGCGGCAGGGGCGGGGGTGGCGACGCGTCCCGGCATGGCGGGCAAGATTCTTGTCGGAGGCTCAACAGAAATAAATGATATATATATTTTTTAATATTCTCGTCTTACTCACCGAAACAATATATTGTTATACATAAGGGATTATACAAAGTATAAACGGGCAACATTCCGCACAAAGCTCTAGAACCGTTTCCACGCGTCAGACTCGCCCGTCGAGCACGCCAGCCCCTCTCGTACGCGCGCAAAAACCGGATGGCAGACGGACACGCTCGTTCACGATCATCTGGGTCGCGCGAGTGCCACGAACTTCCGGTCGGAGCGCATCGTTGTCTCGCTGATCGTCGATTTCCGACCGGTCGAACGGAATCGGAATCGAATATTGAATAGAAAAACGGAAAGGCGGTAAATAGTTGAAAGCGAAAATAAAAAGAAACACACACACACACACACGCGGAACGAAGATCGAAACATTAACGGAGGCGAAAAGAAAATTAAAAAAGAAAAAAAAAAATAGGAAATGTAACGAAGTTTGTAAGTGTCAACGAATAGACGAGGTAGCGTAGCAGTTGTTCGAAAGAGGAATAAAAGAATTTGTATCCGGGGACTGAACTGACGGTGGATCGTAGATCGCTCATCGAACGAAAGGTGAACAAAATAGAGTAGTAAAAAAAAATAAAAAAAATAAATAGAGTAATAACGTAAAACGACTAAATGCGAGTAAATAAGAGAAGCAAAACGGGGGGAGGAGTTTACCGCTTAAGAAGACTAATCTTACCTGAGAGCGCGAAACGGCGCGCAGAGCGGCCGAGCTGACGGGCGAAACGAAGATTTAAGAGAGAAAAAAAACAACTAAATTTTAAATGTTCAGTGGCCAAATAAATTAACTGATAACGCACGTAGAACGTAACGATACCGTACCTACCAAGTAAGCCTGACTGACATGAGAGCGTCGACGCGATTCGCGCGCGTGTGGCTGCGTGTGTATGTGTTGCGCGTAATTCGATGTCTGTGGCACCTTTCTTCTTGTGTATCTTTCATTTCTCTATGATTTTGTTCGATTGTTTGCGTCAGTTTGTGTGCGTGGATCCGTCGAGTTGCGTGAGTGTGTTCGAAGTGCATGCGCGTGAGTGAAGGAATTTTTCTTATTTTCCCCGCGAGAATGTGTTCGCAAAATCGTATCGAAAGTTACGGCACGAGGGGATGGGATGGGTTTCAAATTTTGCAAACAGGACACACGCAGAACATTGATAAAGGGTCACAGACTAATCTACCGGGATGAGAGAGAGAGAGAGAGAAAGAGAGAGAGAAACAATGGAAAGGAGAGAGAGACAGAGAGCGTAAGTTTTAAGGGAGAAAGAGTGTGTGCGAGAGTGCAGAACACTAAGTTTGTATATTGTGCAATTTTTGTCAGTGTTTCATTATTTGTTACCATGTTCACGGATAATTATAAATAAAGTAAATATATATATGCAGCATTTACAAGGACTTAGGATAACGAGAATAACAAGAAGCCAGATGTCTTTTTGATAGCCATATACTGCGAGGTATCGTGCGGCGCCCCGAACCGCTCTTTTTTCTCGATACTTTTTTCTTTTCTTTGTCTCCGATCGACGAGAGGCGACACGAGGACACGGCATAAAAGTGAAATAAAATAAAATGAAAAATGAAAAAAAAAAAAACAAAACAAACGGTGCTCGTCGCACGATCACGACGCTGTTCTCGTTAGACACGAATCTGTCGTCCCGATCGTTCGCCCGCGGCGGCCAAACGAGCCCGCGTTCCGCTCGATCCTCCCGCACCTCGAAATGGAAACGGAATATCACGATAAACGACTGGTAGCGCGTTCTTCTCTTTTCGCGGCACCCTTCGCGTAAGTATCTCGCCCCGCGGAGAAAATTACACGGCCGAGAGATCTCGACGACGACCACGACCACGTAGTCGAAATCAAGCGCATTCGAAATGAAGCGCAAAAAGAGACGACGAAGGCAGAGAAAGAGAACGAACGGCAGAGTGAAGAATGGAATAGGACGGAACGATCGGGCCTTAACGATCGGTTCCACGCGATCGCGACGAACGTTTCGCGCGTTTCCATCCCCGCGACCAACGAAACCCTGTAGATATAATACGCATACACGATTATTATACTTAACGAACGGATCGACCGTGAGAAGAAGAGACGCGAGAGTGCCCGTTGTTCGAAACTCCAACGGCGACTATGATACGGGAATAATGGAGAGAGAGAGGAATTCGCGGAAACCTTGGAGAGTGTAAATTAAATGGAAGGGAAGTTAATGCAAGGTAAAGGTAGAACGAAAATGCGGACACCTTAAGAACTAATAAATGGTAGTTAGAAGTTTAGATAGATAGATGGATAGCTAGACCGTTAGATAGACACCTTAGATAGGCTGATAAATAGAACGACGAAGAGAGGAAGGAGATGGAAGTGAGAAGGAAGAATGAAAGATCGGGGTGATTGGGGTTGGGGGATATAAAAGAGTTATTATATATAAAAGAAAAAAAGTCTATAAATATAGATAGGTGGATATACATAGATAGAGATGTAAGTACCTAAGAGAAACTCTAAGGAACCTTTTAGAATATGCTGTATCGTTGTACGAGGTACGATAAGTTGGACATAACTGTTTTATGATACCCGCGTACAATAAGGTCGAGATGAACGTCGTGGAGAGTTATACGTGTAAGAAATAGGAAATAACGAAAAAAAGGGAAAAAGATTAAAGTTGAAAGGAGCGTATACATGAATTCCGAGCGATTCACGGGAACGACGAATAGGGAGAGAGGGAGAGAATGGTCGGATGTGGGAGGGATGTCAAATGCAGACACACATGGCACGATTTATAATTGTATTAATTGTGGTCTAAGCTATTTTCAGTCGTGTTGTATTGTAACTATGTAAATTATGGGAGTTTAATTGGGAGCGAGGTAGAGTTGAATTGTGCAATAGAGAAATAGTACGAATGGATTAGTGTGGCGGGATAACATGCGGCGAAGCGGAAAGGGACTAAAAGCAACAAAAACAAAAGATGGAGATAAAATGCAACCGCGGTAGAAGAAAAATAAAGCGAAGGGGAAACACGGTATATAAAAGTAGAGGGGCACTTCGATTGCTGTCGAATTTCACGAAGTTCCGCAGAGAACAGGAAATTAATTACAAAATGATGCTGTTAATCGAATCGATCATTAATAATAATCCTGCGGCGAGCATGTTCCCATGGAAAAAAAAAGAGGAGAGTTCCGAGCGAAATCCGTAGAATAGTCGTAAAGATAATTTTTAACCGATAGTTTCTACTTTTTTTTTATAAACGAGCACATTCTCATTTTGATTCTTAACCAAAGTCTAGAAATCATCGATCGACTTCTCCTTGTAAATTCGATCCCACGTGTTCGTGTTTTATCGCTCGTAAGAAAAAAAAAAAAAGCGAAAGAATATCGTAAAATACATTAGGAAATAATTTTAAAAAAATTACTATGGAAACGAGTGGTGGAGGAAAATTCGATACACTACGAAGCGAACTGATTAATATTTTTAGGGAATTACGTCATTAGGAAACATTTAAATAAATAGGAAAGGAAAAGGTGATTAGGATAATTGCTAAGAGTACGATAGTGTCGCGTGCAGAAGCTTTTTTTCTGAATGAGCGTACGAGCGAAAGGGAGGGAGAGAAAGAAGCTCGGGTTGCAACCGAGAAAAAGCATAACAAGAAGCAAGATGAAAAGAGCGTGGAACGGGTGTAAAGAAATAGAGAGAGAGAAAAATATCTATATTTTTAAAAAAGTGACCTTTGGCATTTAAAGACTTGTAAAAAATCGTGCAACGAGTTAAATAAAACAAAGAACAAAAGACAAGAAATCACATTGGGCGCAGTGTATTAAGGGGGCGTCCGTCCTTCTCCGTGTCTCTAATTTCATCTTACATGAATATGCACGCATAAAAGGAACACAAGCACACTCACGAACGAACACAATGCACGCACACTAGTGGACAGGATTTGCTAAAAAGAAAGCCAAGGTCTGAAATCAAACGAGCAAACCGGGCATATGCGTTTATTTCTTCCTACAAATGGGACTAAACGTGCACCATGATACCCACACAATGACACGAATTTTCGGATACTACCGTCGGCACACAGTTGCATTCGGATAAAGAAAAAAACTGAAAATAAAATAAAGAAAACGTACCTATACACATACACGTATGTACCAGATGACACAAGCACAGGCTCGAGGAATTATTTGAGAAGGGGAGAAACGTATCGTCGTTCGTAATGCAACTGCATCACCTGCGCGCATTATACGCGTCTCGAGATCGACGCACAGGTAGGAAAAAAATGCGACAAAAAATCGAAAAGGAACCACAGCGAAAACGGAACCCGACAGAGCAAAGAGACGAGCACAGAAATTCGGTTACAACGCATAAAGTGTAGCAAAGGAACGAACTGTGGTAAGAATGGGGTGAATAGTGGACGAAACAATTGCATTCCGTTAGAAACTCGCTTGTCACGAGATACAACAAGAACCAATGCAAACATTCATACCGACGAATAGTCGCGTGGTCTGCCTCGAGGCCTAAACCACAAGGAGCCGAACGATTTCGACTACCCCTCGATCATCCGGTGCTCGCGGCGAGAACGAACCGTTTTTCTCGTTTAATTGCAAATATCCTGGATCAGCTTGGTTTCTAATTTCCAATGAACCACCGACAGATGGACTGGAAAAGAAATAAGAATCGGCACGAGGTTTGATCAGCAGGTAGGAGAAATCGTGTCTCGCTACGTGTGCCGGAAATCGTGCTTGAAAATGGAGAAACGATCCAACAGTCACGTCACCGCATAGTCACTATCGTCATCCAACACAATTCATGGTAGGGTATAATAGTATTTTTAGGAATTTTATACAGGCATGCGACCGCGCTCTATGTTCTAGCCACGATTAACTGTCGATTATTGACGTTTCTTCTTGTACGTAAAACGAATACAATGTGTTTTAAGTATAACACGATTACATTATAGCGAGGTGTAAACGGTGGGCGCGTGGGAGGGAGGATGCGAATTATAAATGAGATAATTGAAAAGCGGTGAAAATGGTGAAATCTGACGAGGGAGGTACGAACTCGCGCGTGGTGTGCGAGCGGATAATTTCATTCTGGAATTCTGTACCTCGTTGTGTACACATCCCTATTTGTATAATTGTGAATATTAACATATTATGGTAATGTGATTAATTACGTGTGATCATGCGCGCAAAAAGACGTCGAAAAAACTTTGAGCGTGTATTTTGTATTACGTCGAAAGCGGGTACGAACTAAAGATAAAAGGTAGCAGCAAAATTGACGCGTGTGCTTAGAGGAGCAGAGATAACGAAAATTCGGGAAGCGAGATGGCAAAGGACTCGGCGGGAAGCAGAGAAAAAGAAGGAGAGGTTAAACGAGCGAACAGTCTTGTAATCGCAGTTCTTTCACCGTTCAGAAGTATAATTATAGCAAACGAAAAAATGCGCTTGCGCATCCGTCGCTCCTTTCTCTCGGCATTTTTCTTCTACTACATTTTCGCCCACTTCGTCTACTATAATACTAACGCAGTGTCTGTTACTTCTTCGTTCTCTCATCGAGGTGACAAGTGGCCCGAGGCGACTCTCAGAAATTATTCTGGATCGAACCACTTTCGATAGATATTCAAGTAATCCTAAAGTATCTCGCGTACCTCGAAATATTTGCCGGCGAATATCCAATATCTCCTCGAATTGGTCGCTACAGGCGACCTTTCACCCGAGTCTAAAAAAGCTCGTGCCTGCCGCCGATCACCTCGTTGAGAAAACATCCCCCGACATCTCTCTACCTGTGGCTGTCCAGCGAAGGTTGACCCGGGGCATGCGTCAATCCATCCACGACCCCCGTGAAAAAACGTCCGCTATTGTACTCCATGGGACGCCGTAGAAACGTGCATTGAAACAGAGCGCGATTAAGCGGGTACACGATTTTTAAATTTAGGCGAGACCGACGACAAGCGAAAGCGAGGGCGGGAAGGAGTCTCGTCGTTCGTGGATTAAAGCGCCGAGCGAAATGTATTGTATACGATTACTAGGAACCTGTCCTTCGATAACTCGGTGGAGAGAAAAAAAACTGGATAAAAAGAACAAAACTACACGGAGTTCGGAAAACGATGCAGCGAAAAACAGAAAAAATAAAAAAAAGTAAACAAAAAGGGAGAAAAAAAACGGAAGCAAATTTAGACGAATAGAATGGACTTACAGTATAGACGATAAATAGAAAGAAAAAAGGAAAACAAAAAAAAATGAAGAAACATCCTTCCATGAGTGTCGGGACTAATTTACACACCGCGACTTCCAACAGTCGAGTGCCGACTTGTCAACTGTCGGATGCTCGACTCGTTTTGTATAACGGAGTTAGCGAGTACTCGTGTAATGAGTCTAGTAGGTGATCACATGTGATATTTGTATCGGCTATTATTATATAAATATTATATATAAATGTAAATGTATAATTAGAGTACTCCGTTAGCATTACCGATAGTAGTTAGGTGCGCGAGGGAAAGGGCGAGATGAAAGATCGGGGAAAATACGAAAAGAGAGAAAGAAGGATGGACGAACATCGAGACCGTAATTTTTGTTAAAGTTCCGCCGGGAAATGGACGTTGAAAGGGACAAACGAAACGATCCCCTTCCGAGAATCAACGCCTAATTGCTCTATACGCAGGCCTACTTGCCGATTCTAAAGGATCACGCGAGATTCAACGAGGAAACAGAATACAGCAGCACGAAACCGCGCGAGAATAACGAGCAGAGATTCATACTTGAAACTAAACGACACGTCATCCTGTAATTTTTCGCCACGTCCGATAGCGACTCCGGACGTCGTCCAGGAGTCGAAACTGTACACGGTGTAGCCGGATCGTTTGACAAATCCGTAGAGGAATGTCGGTCGGTTGCGTCCAACAATCGACCGACTTCTATTCGTGTTTTCCAGAAGCTGTGCTTTAAGGGTTACTGTAATACAATACAATTCCATCGAATTCTGTGTAACCGTATTTATAGATGTTTGGTTGTTGATCCTCGAAAGACTGTCGGTGTTCAATTGCAAAGTCGAAATGAAATTCTTTAAACGTTCATTCAATTTTTGTCGGCCATTGTCTTTATTTCATAGACTGTCCGGATTACATTTTTCACGTAATCGGTGATTCCAAGTATCGTTGAAGATCTAAATTGAACATCTATGGGTACAAGAGTCCACGTCAAAGCCCGAAATCTCGTGAAACTGATATTGGGTAACGAAAACAAGCCACAAAGTACTGGTCGAGGGATGAGACGAGCCAATCACTAGCTTCGCCCTCTGTGCCTCGAATTCTTTCCTTTCTTCTTCTTCTTCTTCTCTCTCTTTTTCTCCTTATTCTCGGCCTTCCCGGTTTCTCGGTTCGTTTCCAACTTCGTTTCGGTAGAAAAGGAACGTCACGATTGAATCACCACATTCGCAGTCGTCTATCGATCGATAAGGGAAATGAACGGAGGGCCAGGGAGACTCGTGTGCGAGAGAAAGACCGCGACTGGGTGCACGTGCGTGTGAAACAAAGATGTACAAAGGATACCGAAGACAGCGAAGGTCTGCGGGGTGTAGCGAATGGGTGGGATGGAGTACGACATTGCGAGAGGAAAAAAGAAAATGAGAAAAAGGTGACAAGAACGCAGAACGTAAGAGCGTACGTGCTAGTTGCAAAATTCATAGGACTGCTTCGCGCAGATGAAATTTTTACGTAAATTATTATTCCTCTAATCTCGGAGAGCCTTGATTGCTATCTTTGTATTACTGATAAAGCTGCTACGATTAATATCGCGAGAGCCACGCTACCGCATTGTTCTTGGTATTTTAATGTTACCCCTGATTTTCATTCACCGTGTAAAAAGACGAAGCCAAGAGCAAAGAGCCGGGCGAGCATGCTTCCATGTCTCCTGACCTTCGTTCACGCTTTACTCGTGATCTACGCTCGATAAAAATTTCATCGATCGAGCAATCGCGAAGCGAGCGTAGCGGATGCGGAGGATGGCTCGACGTTGACGAAAGAACGTTCTTCCTGCGTACCTTGTGCGACCGAAGCGTTTTAATTCGATGTATGCGCGAAATCGCTGAACGATCGATGGAAACCGCGAACCGAGGCTGTCGGACGCGTCGATCGAACGCCAGGGCTGAGAGGATATTTCGGGAAAGCGGTCTCACGCGACCCGGGCACAAAGCCGACCAGGACGAAGCTTTATTTTCATTATTTTCGTAAACGTCCACGGCTGGTCGCGGCCATTCTGTCCATTCGGAATTCGTCGCATATTCGACGTATCACGATTTCGTCGTTTCGTCGATCGTCGTCGCCCGTTGCGGCGCGATTCCCATCGATCTTTAATTGTTGTCTGCCCTAGAGATGATTTCTTGCGTTGACCAATGGCGCGCGCCTCTTTACTCGGCTGACGGAGCGACCGGGCCGGCCGCGCTTTTGTAAATAATTCCATTAATAAACAAATTTCTCATCGTGCTTGAGTGAGCTTGCTTTCAACACAGATGCCCTCCTTCGTTGTGTCGGCGGCGATCTTGCACGTCCTGGACGGGATGCTTGTCTCGATTCCTAGTATTCGCTTTTGCGATCGCCGTGATTCAATACGATCGTCGGTGATCGTGGGAGAAAGGGTGCGGACACATCCGGGAACAGTCACGACAGTCGAGGAGCTTTAGTCGAATTTGTTAACTCTGTTTAGTAGACCAGTAATTCGTGATCTTAGGGTGATCTTAGCGCCGCGGGTCGATACCTATGGGGTTGGTAATTCGATCGATGGCAACGAATCGATTCGTAAATTTCATTATTGTAGGATCGTAATTAGGTATAAATTGGCGCCGGTGCCGGCCCGGCCGCTTTCGACACGGTGGCCGCTTATTTCTGCATCGAAGAAACTAGCTTTTATGTGATAGATATGATTGCTTCGTTTTCATCCGAATACTCTTTGCGGTACCGAGGTTGACGTCGGTGCGGAATGGGGTAATCTAGAGACAGAGAATTTTTTGTCAAATAGATTTGTTGTACATTGCTGAATTATCTTTTAATATATGTAGCAGATAATTCGTTCTAATGTCGAATTGTCTCCAAAACTACCCCGGATCCACCGATACCAAAATTTCAAAAAAAAAAGAAGGGTCGGCGAGGTTTTTTTGTAAAAATACTTCTATCGGCTAAGGTAATGAAATTGCTCGAAGGCGTTGCAAGTTTTTGATTATTCGACTGCGAATGTCGCGGTGTTAAATTATTTTCGTCCCTTGCGCGGGGATGGAGGTCATTGGCCACCTTGGTATCGCTAGTAAAAATTGCCAGGGGAATGTGTGAACGAGAGGGGAGGAAGGTAGGCATTGAGCGAAAGAGAAAGGAAGGAAAGTAGTGAAAGAAAGCTGGAGGGTGATACAATTCAGGAGGCAGGGGTTAGTTGGAGAGCAAGAGTGAATGAAAGAGTTGAATGGGCTGATGCAAAAAGATCATGGGTATGCAAAAAGAAAAAAAGGGAGAAGCTTTCTCAGTTTCGAGAAATATCGCGTGAGTATGCACGCACGAGTGGTGTATGCGCGCGTGTGTGTGTGTACTGTGTGCCGTGTGCCGTGTGCTGTGTGTCCTTGCGTAATTCCATGCACGTGTATATTGTGCGCTGCTTGCGGATATATACATATACATATAGTTATAAATATAAATAAAACAGACTCGATGCGTGTGTGCATGCGTGCGTGTGCATGGACGCGAGAAAGAGAAAGAAAGAAGCGAAATCGAGCGGCTCGAAACCCGCCTCGCAGCACTTTATTCCTCTTCATTCTTTTCTTTCCTCTCTTGGTGGCTCTTATTATAGACACCGTTAGCATACTCTAAATATCGTTATTTTTTAAGAAGAATTACACGAAGATGGAATAAAAATGATATGAAATATATATATACATATATAAAAAAATATATATATATTTATTTTCTAAGATATAATATATATATATATATCATCTAAATGTATATTAAATTATGATAATGCACAAAATGTAATTATATGTACATGTATGATAATTAATAATCTTGCTCTACGTTCGGGCGGTGGTAAGAAATACGCGAAGCGACATAACAAGGGCACACTCGACAAGGGTTTGGAAGGTGGAGGTGAAGGGGAAGCAGGTGAGGCGAGAGAGTGAGAGAGAGTGAGAGAGATGGACGAATTGCGACTATCCGGGGGATGAAAGTAACAGTTCGAGTTTGACGAACGCCGGGTGCGGAGAGGAAAAAGGGGCGGGGGGCTTGCGGCCGCTGTAACCTCATCTTTCATGAATAGCTTGTATTTCTGCTCAGTGCAAAATAAACGTACGTTCCTGTTGAAAAAAATGATAAAAAAGAAAAAAAAGAAAACACGATCGTTTGTCTCGTATTCTTCATCCGACCCTACAAAATATCACACGACCATTCAAACTTTTAGAGGAGATTAGAGAAGGTGAGTAATACCGCAAAAAGGAAATACGTAAATCAAATTAACTTTACAATTTACGATCCGAGGAGTGTAGTTTCTAGAAATTGTTGAGATTTACGAAGTAACGAAGAACGGACGATAGCACTCGGCGGATCTTTATGGCAAGCTTGGCATCTAGATTTACCTTCTTGAAACCTTACGACTAGTTTTATGTCTGTTGAATGTCTCGTTTGTCCCTATCATGAATAAGCTTCTAGCAATATTTCAACTTGCCTTTATCTCAAATTTTCTTCGCATTCCGAGCAAGGCAAATAACAATCGGCGGTACACGGAAGTATAATACAAAACGTACTTACTTCTCGAACGCAGAGGCAATATCATAAAGCTGAAACTCAATAAACCGTTCACATCATCGAATGTCAATCTCGACATCTTCTCAAGCAAAACTACAAAATACATCTGCCGTTGTTCGTCTAGGTTCATTTAATTAACTGATAAATCCTTGAGATTCGATTCACTGAAGCCGTACGCGAGCAACAAGTAAGCGCATCTGCACGAAAAGGGCAAAGCACCGCAATCAGCCATTTTGTTGCGTCGCATATACATCGTGCAGGTTGTACAATTTTATTGCGGAATCGTCCCTAAAACTATAACCCTGTCGACGGGCGTCGCAGGAACACGCTCACGGCGTTTTGTCATCATAAAACGTTTTATGGGAAATTATAATGCGCCCTTTCTTTGCGAAGGGTTCCAGCGAGTGTTCAGATACGAAGCCATTCCGCACAAAATATAAAGAGGACGTTCGCTGCGCTTTTCATCCGATCGGCCCATAAAGGACGTTTTACTGTCCCTACACTTCCTTATCCCCTATTTTTGCCATCCCCTCTCATCTACCCCCTTCTGTTGGCTCTGGTTCACGACACTGTCACTCTAGAGGGCACAACTCGTCCGGCACTACCCGGACCAATATAAGGAATCTACATCGGTTGCTATGGAACGCAGTTTTTTTTAATGATTTAATTAAGCTTGAATTTCATCTTCCCCAGGACCATCTACGTAAGCAGCATTAATTTCCAATTAAGTGTAATCTTGTTAACATACATATATAATCAGTATATACGACTGCGTTTAATGGCGTCACATTGTTTTGTTATACGAAGTACATACATACGTGATTCTGTATTAAAATTGTATTATCGTCGGAAGAGTGCCTGCGATAAGGCAACTGTTCGACCACTCACGCGTGGCAGGCTCACTGTTTCAAACAAGCACGCAGCGTGGTAATCATTCCTCGCAAAACTCATAGGGTGAAATGTGTTGAGCGAATCGCGAAATTAAATCAACCATGGAGTACGCACTCCTTCGCCATCACGGGCCGCATAATTCTGCGAGATTCTGCACGCCCGGGAACCGCCAATTCGGTTCCGCTTAATTGCTTCCGCTGTAATAACCCCTGTATTTATATGGGATCCAGGAAAGTGTTTTCAATTGTAGTACGCGCACTCGAACGGTTTCTGCGCTAAAGCAACTTTCGCAGCCGGGCCGGACAGCAAAGAGTGCCTCTCGAATTTCCACGGGGTGAAATTTGGTTTGGCTCTCGCCCCCGGGCGGCGCGGCGTGAGTTCTCGGGACAACGATTTACAGGGTTGCCCGAGGAAAGATAAAAGCCAATGTGCAATTTCGAGAGTTGGGGCTGGCCGTTTTGCAACGCGTATGTTGTAAAATAGTAATGCAAAACGCTTTCTGGAGGAGAATTTACTCCCCCCTCTCACCCCCTCTCTAATTCTCATTCCCTTTCGCCCTTTCCTGAAACAATGAACAAACGGCAGAGAAATCCCGATGTCGAAAATAATTTAGCAGGGTGCGCGTCAACGTTCCCGGCGGAGAATCGTAAAACTCGGGTATCCAATTAATCTGTCACGAGCACGGAAGAGTTGCGATCGCGGCTAATGCTCGGATCGTACCGAAAAATTTTCGGCCGGCGGGTTCGTACTGGAACCGGACGCGATCAGCGAGCTGTAAGAAAAATATAGCCCCGCCTTGGGAAAGGGGTAAAACCTTTAAACGTCTTCCTTCCTTGAGGAAAAGAAAGAAGAGCGGCTTGCGTCTAGCGAGCCGGATTCGCTTAATCCGAGCCACTCCGACCAATCCGGATACTCTGAAACTAAAGAACCATCGCTCGAAAGGATACGACGAATGACCCAGGGCTGGGTAACGGGATAACCTGGGAACGCTTTCTATCGCTGGATTTCAAAGAGGATTCTGTGATCGTAGAGTTGCTCGCTTGGTGACGCACCCGAGATGATTTCGAATATATTTCGAATATTCCACTTTATGAATAGATAAAGATGTCCTGTCCTAGAATACATTACTGTGAATGAAAAAAAAGAGAATAAAACTTAACATACCGTTAAATATAAACCCCGTGAAACGTGACAAGTAGAAAAGGTTCGCGTTTGGTCAGACATGCTTCTCTGTTCCCCATAAAATATCACACCGAAATTCGACTGTAGTAATAGGTAAATAAACTTAACAATTGCCATGAAAAATAGTTTTCTACAACGGTGGATGCAGACCAATCGAAAGCATTATCCGGATCACAGTGTCTCGGGCATCGAAGAAGAGTGGACAGAGAGACGGGAACCCGGAAGATTTGAATGGGATGGGCACTGGATGCCACAAACTCGCAGACGACGAGCCTCAGGGAGCGTTCTTCCATCCACCGTTGCGGCAGAATGAAATCGCAGAGATCTACCCTTTCGAGCGCCCCCTCCACGGACAAGTCAGCGTGCTCTCAAGTGTCCCGACGGAATTTAATTCTGTCCAGGACAGGGCTCGCCTAGTATGCAGGTATTTGATATCCGATATTTTCTTTGCCCGCTGCCAGCGAATTTCGATCCTTGAATTACGAGTCGTATTTCTTTGTCGATCCGATCGGCTCGTCGATAGATCTACCCCGTTCACCTATCGGGAACACATTGGAGGTAAACAATTGATCGTGCAAGGCCACTTGCCCCAATCGCAGTACTTTATTTCGCAGTCTCGATTCGACTGACACCTGATATGTTTTGAGCTGCACATTTTTGTGTTGCCTGGGTTTACACGTGGAACAGGAATACACGAAGCAGGCGAGGCACTACAGACAGAGGAGGATGAAACGTTCCGCAATGTGACGAGAGACTGATACGGGGGAAGTTGAAAATTGGAAGTTGAAAAAACTGTGGAATGGAAAATGAGAAAATTTTGTGTAATTAGCTGGAGAATTTCGAAGCTGTCGCGAAAGATTTCCAATTACGTCCCGGTTACGTCTGAAGAGAGGAGAGAGTGGCCGCGGCGAATGAGAGCGCCAAATTGTTAACCCAGTTACGTAGCACAAGATACGGCTGGTGAAACTAATGGACCCCTTCTCTTAGTTCGCAATCTTGTTGTTCGAGCACCCATAATCTAATAGCGCGAGCCCTTGTGTTTCCGCCCCTGGTTGCCAACTTCGTGGCTCGTACTTTCTCTCGAACGCTGTATCCACTTGTTCTCGACAATTGTCCGTGATGGGCCTCGTTCCCTTTCACTACACAGTCCCGCCGCTGTGAAACGTGTACGCTTTTTCGGTGCCTACTTTGATCAATTGTTCGGGCACTCGAATTCTCAGCTGTGCGAATGAGAATCCCTTGCCAATTTCGTGAAAATTTTACTTGGGAGCTGTTGGGTAAAATACAGGGGAATCACTGTGATTTGATAGTTTTTAAGCTTGATTGATAATTTATTGAATAAAAAAAAACAAATTTATCACTTTGTTTTATTGATTTACATTGCAAGAATGTCGAACCATTCTCAACAAATCGTGGCGACTATTTAAATTGATAGTTGCGTTAATTTAATACCTGTGTAATAATTAATTAGGAAATTTAAATTGAATATGTCGATAAGCAGAATTAATAACAGAATATATACCTCGTTACGAGAAACGCATGACTTCCGGCCACTTTCATAATCATAGGCTCAACTGCACAGATCAGTGGAATATTACCGGGCGTAGTCAGACACGAGTTACGCCCGAGTATCGCAACCATCCATACACATCGGTGAAACGTACAATCGCTATCAGGCGTATGCATTCTACTAAACCACTTCACGATCGCAAGAAGATTGCCAACTATTTATGTACACATGCTATCAATCTCCGATATTCTTCAGTTTCATCAATTCCACAGCTTAACTTAATCGAACCATCTTGCCTCGGTTAAACGCAGGCGCGCCATAAATCACACGTTTATTAAAGTAACCCATATCCAACTTAAACCCACCGCAGTACAATCACCCAATCATAATCTCTCCATCGCGCGATATTCCGCGCGTCATAACAAAATCTCCGCACGATGGCCAGTCACGTTCCCGTGGACGCGTAATAAAAGCACGTAAAAGCTTCCCCCCTCTCCCTTTCTGTACATCCGATGATCATTTGAAAGGACGAGACCGGCGGGGCGGTTGGCTCTATCGCCCGTATTAACGCCCACCGCAAATAGAGTCGGAGCTGGAAGAGGCTGCGGCGTCTGTGCTGGCCGCGAATCACAATAGGGGCTGATCAGTCTCCGGCACAGGAACAGAGCGTGATGGCGGGGTCACGGGGGTGGAATATGGTGCGAGAAGTTGTCGGGGTTCGATGTATCAAGCCGAAAGTTTGATAGCCCCGAAGGCTTTGCCGGCCAAGTAACTTCCATGGAACGTGACCCCGCCTCGGTATCCTACCGTCCGCCGAAAACCGCGCTTCTCCGTCCACCAAACTCTCTGCAACCCTCCCTTTGCACGTCCATTTGAGCACCCTCGTACCAGCTTCCCTCCACGGGTCTACGTGATCGACTCCGTTTCCTTCTCCCTTCCACGAGCGGAATCCCTTCGTTGGATGCGGCAGCACACCTACACACACACACGGTTTAACGCCACAGCACAGAGCGGCGCGGCGCTTCGTTGCTCTGGAAAATATTATCGTCATTCGTTCCAGGACACGAAATCCGACGTCCATGGACCTCTCTCTCTTCAGGTTTCGAGCTCGTTCGTGACTATTGCTCAGCTTTTTCGGCTGCCTGTTTTTCGAACTGGAGTGGCTTTGCGTCATCTTTGTAGCGTACCGAGAGGTGGGGAATTTCGAGAACGAGGCGAACGTACTGTAGTTTTCGGCGTTTCGTGGTTGCACAACGTTGCGGGGTCTTTTGGGTTTTTCAGTGTTGTTAGAGGGGAAAAATTCCACGTTCCAGGAAGTCTCTTGTTCCGCAACGTTACGTTGCTTCCCTAAGGGTAGCATCTGCCGTCTTTTCCTTATGTAACATAATTGCCGACAAGAACTCCCTGTGTGTTCATAATGCAAGCAGGCCGACCGAGCTGGGTAAAGCATCCAAAGAACTGCTCCCATTGGACGTTTCTGTGGTATAAAAGGTCAAAGTTCGTGCGACTGGCCAGTGTTACTGCGCGTCTTTGGATTTTATGCATCAGTTGCTATTTCGCAGCCTGAAAGGTTCGAAGACAAATGGCATCTGCAACCATGAAGCTTCTCTTTTTTACGTATCCTGAATAATCCTTCACCATGTTCGAAATTATTTTTGAGAGAAATTTCTTCTGAATACTTCTAGAGAATTAATCGTGCAAATTCACGGCTCTGGATTGCCTGTAATTTACTGGTGTTCCAAACTTCGACTTCTTCTCGATACAAAGTACTGATAATCTATACATAGGGCCATAAAGCTCCCGATAACTTTGGAGTTTGGAGCAGCGTGGCCAATTACTGGCAGGCAATGATTTTATCGCGGGCATAAAACGTTATCTAGGCCCATTATGGTATGCTTGTGAGAAGATTCGATCGAACCAACATATTTAATGCGAAAATCCGAACACGGAACACTGTAGAATACGTGAGGAATTTTTGCCGTCGTCGTTGTTGTTTACTCGTTTAAAAAAAAAAAATGATATTAGCCCTTCACGTTAGAATTTCGCGTTGGAACTTCGGGTTAATTCATCCTTTGTGGTCAGCCAGTACCTTCACGCAATTCACCATCAAGTCAAACGTTGTCCGTGCCACGTTAACGAAGACAGGACGAGAGAAAGCCCCTTTAGCCCGGAATACACAGTGGACAGTCCTTTACAAGATCTCGAGCGGCCTTTCTCATGAGGGGTCTGGCCAGCTCTCGTTCCTCGGATTGGCGTTAAATATGCATACGTTGTCGTAGCAAATTGAATATTTCGTCGACCGCTTAATTCGGGTTGCATAGTAAACGAAGCTTCGTCGTAAAACAGCAACTATGTTACGGACTACCTTACACGAAATTTTCATGTTCCAATTAATCGTACCTCTCTTTTGCATATTACAATGTACAATGTTCTTTCAACGTCACCTATTCATGTATCTCACGCGAATAACCAAAAGTAGCTCGTTTTCTAATCATTAATGCCCTTGCCCTCAATTGAGAAAGAAACATGGTTTACCCGATAACAGTTGACGATAATTATCTAGTACAATTCGTACTTTATCTATGTCAGCAATTTCCATTCATGGCTATAATGGCTTAATTCATCACTTTAGTATTTAATTGTCAACGGACACTTTGCCTATCTCCTATCTGGATCTTGGACGTCGATAGACCCATAGCTTAGGTTCAGGCGATATCGAACAAACTGATATCGAAATCGGAACGCGAGAGTAATTGGCGCACAGTGGTTGCGTGGATCCGCGTGTACGCTCCAGCTCGAACGGAATACGATTTAATGACGGGAGGCGGCGTCGATTCATCACGGCACCGATCTTCGTTATCCAAGACGTTGGGCAAAGATGGAAGGTATGCTCACGGAAAGGCTGTGGGAATTGGAAGAGGGCGCGGGACGCGGATCGGGGCTTAGATTGGCTTTGCATAGTTTCGCGTGTCGGGAGTTGAGTTATAATTACCTTAGCGCCTGTAACAGGAGCGCCGGTATAGCGATGGCTAACGCGACTACAGGATAATAAATTAATGCGGCACGTCGCGTAAATGTAATACGAGACTAACTACCTACTCCGCCTAAGAGCGTGTCGTTGTGAACGATGATTCGCTGCGAAGGTGCAGTCGCAACGACGCGACGGCCCGCTGCCCCGACAATTTTCATCCATCTTGGCTCCTTCGACTTCCGTTTGCTTGCCTGTTCACTTCCGCCCTCGTGATTGATGTGGAATCAGCAGTCCCGTGGAAGCGGTGGAAAATTGCTGGGGGACTGTGGCGAGCTTTGTTGGTCTTCGGACAATAATAAGTACTGCTTTGAAGAATACTCAAATTTGCAAGTATAAAATACACGGGTATTTTGTTCGCGAGAAAGTATTTCAGATTAGAAATGAATCTCCTTTGCTTTAATTACATAATTGTGCTGAATAAAACTTGAGACCGGTTGTTCCTTTCCAGACTAGGATATAAATATATCAGCGAACTGATATTAGAAATATGAAAGAGGCTTCGTTACATCACGTATTTTTAAATTATACTAAATTATTTGACGCGATACTTTTAGTTACTATTTCGCAGTCCGGAATATCCCGCGGCAGAAGTTTCTTCGATGTAGCTCGTGTCAAAGTAAAACGTTAAGAGGACGATTAATGATTTACAGTGTCTCAAGAAACGTCAGCTCGAAGATAGAGGGACTCCGTGATACGGCGTCCCTCATTATTCTCTCTCTATTTGACCCCTTAATCATTCAGCTGCATACGCCGTTTCAGCGAGTCCCTTTCAAACCCTTCTCGCATCGTCAAGTACTTAAGAGCTTTTAATTAGAATCGTCACACTGCTCCACTTTTTCAAGCGTGTTGGCACAAAACATTCCTACGACTGTGTTTGATTACCTGTCTCTGCGCCGGGGTTACAATACCTAGGGAACAGTGAAACGTTTTCGTTCGAAATAAAAACATCGACCCGCGCGAATTCATGTATTATCGTATTCAAAGCTTCCCCACAATATTCGACGCGACGCGGTTGCTTCGAAAGAATTTTTTTTATAATCAATTTATCTGCGCTGCAATAATTGAGAGTAATTATTCAGTTATCACGAATCCTGAGTTCCTTGCAACGAGGCATCTTATCCGAATTTTCACCAACGACAAACATGTCTTACCTCCGCCAAATGAATGAACTCACCATTGCCAATCCATTAAATCCCCTAAGACCCCAGGAAAAATCTCTGGAATTAATCCAGAGGCGACGTTTCAGATACCACCCTGCCCCCAGGTACGCTGCTATTTCCTGTTTCGTAGTATGCAAAATGCCGTCGGCTCTAAGCTCGCATGCAAATGCGTCCGCGGAAGCGTATAAATACGAACAACGCGTGGAAGAACCGGTATAAATTACACGCACATTTACGACCGGGCGTCTCGTGTTCCAAACTCTCCCGTTTCCCCCTGCTAAGTTCAGCCACGAATGTTCTTGGCGCGCAGAAACCACCCTCGGACCGTCCACCCTCCTCCCCAAGCATTATTATGTTTATGAACGAGTGCATCGATGTAAATGCAAATCCGAAGAGAGGGATCCGAAGTCGTTAGCAAAAGATTTCCGGCCTCTTTAACCCGCGGTGATACGAAATTTGCTATTCGCTGCCGTGATATCGCGCCACGATTCACTCCCTCGCCCGGATCCACGCGGAAGTTAATGCCCTCGAACATCAGGAGTCATCCTCGTGACGTTTATGGCTGTCCCGGACAGATTCGCTCCTCGTAAATTATACTTTCCTCGTGGTACCGCGTGCGGCCGCGTTTTCCATGCCGCTGAATCTTCGAAGGAGGACGCACAGTATCGGAACGTGATGGACATCGAAATTTTTCACTACTCGCTGCCGCTTCGAGTCGTTTTGATGGAGAAAAATGGTTTACGGATTTATTAGGTTCAGATAATACGAAGAATGCTTGTGATACTGGAACAATAGTACGATACTTCTTCCATCGCACCTTTTTCAATTCCGCTGTTAAAATTCAATTTCTGGCACCTGTTAATCGCACGACAATTTTTCAGACTGTAATTGTCTTATAAAAAGACGAGATTGCTGCGTCTTAAAGATATTACAGCCAGGTCAATCTTTATATTGCCAATATTGCCGTGTCTTTGGCCTACCGCTCCAAGGATAACTGAATTAAGAACGCCAGGCAAAGAGGAGATTAATTTCGTGGAAGTTGAAGGAAATTGCTGCGGCACGCGTGGCTACATGCATCCCTCGCGTTTGACGCAAGCGTTGTTTACGGTGCTCTCGTTTTCAAGCGTATTGGTAAGTCGAGGACGCCCGGGTTAAACCTGTAAAGGAAGCCCAGCGCAATATTGTAAAGGATACGATGAGAGCAAAGTAGAAAAAGTAGCTCGGATACTTGCGGCGCAATAAAGTTCATTCAACGTGACTCCGTCGTTCGCGTTCCCGGGTTAAAAAGGAGACTCCTTTACCGCGAAACTCGCTTGTCCTATTTAGAAGCGAATGTACGTCGTGCGAGGGGCAAGCGTTTATTACGTTGCGCACGCGACCTCTTAGAATATCTGATGTTATAAAAATCCGCCACGTTTGGGTCGCGAAACGAAATGTGACGTACGAAAAGATTCGAAAAATCGCATGAATTTCTCCATAAAATTAAACAACAACAAATAGTTCTTCGGGAGCTGTTCAATTTATCATTCGATTTATTAATTGTCCAGCGTGTCAACGATAAGCTCGCAGCATTATCTTACAAGCTTCTAATGGCGAACACGATAATTACCGGAAAGTTCAGAACGATAGCAGAAAATGAAGAATCACAAGTTTCGATGGAAAAAAGTTGCCGGTCGTTTCGCCGAGCTTATCTGCGTTATAAACACTTTGCTGGGATGATTATCGCGCCGGGTTCCATCTATCCGCATCAACTTTCTAGTCGCATTAAGCTTCCCCGAAGAAAGCAAAATGAAACAAACGTTCTCGAGAACGCGCCACGCAATTTCTCTTGCACCCCTGATGCTTCGATCAACGAGCCGGAAACATCTCCAGATTTTCCCGGAGAAATTTCATAATACGAATCTCTTTTTCGTGGCGTAGAATTTTGCTGAATATTCGAAAGGAAACGTAAAATATACCCCAGTCCGTAGCTATCGATCACGCACGCGACATCGCGATTCCGCGCGAGCAGACAAAGCTGCGAACAGCGAAAGCCGTCCTTCCAGCTATGCTCTCCACTTTCCAGGACACTGCACCTGTTAGTCGTCCTTTATCCTCCGCAGTTGAATACAAAGTCTGTGCGTGTGTAGCTCGCGAAACGCGTTCGATAGGCGCCTGGGAAACGGGGAGGAAAAGAAAGAAAATCGACGGAGACGTCTGTTGCCTAGGATAGGCCTGGATGAAGCTTGGAGTTCCAGGGATCGCGATGAATTGTAAGCAAAAACTATACTCTGCCTGCAGGATTTATTTAAAAAAGAAAAAATGTGCCTGTATAAACTGTATATGAACCGTGGAATCGTCAGTTTTATGTTTATGTAAACCTATTGATCAGAACCTTGTCGAGATAACTGTTGAAAAAAAGATATTGATAAGAGAAAAGCGTGGTTTTTTTTTGATTGGCCAATTAGTTTATTTGATATATACATCCATGAGGATATTTATAGAGTATTATTGTATGATACTTGAAATATGATTCATCTATACAGAACGGTTGAAATAGATTCTCCTATAAATCCTTTTATGTAATCCCTATTTTATAAATGGAATAGAGGAAGTGCAATAAATTGGTTTCTATATACTTGTATAAAATTGCGGTGCTCCTTCTTGAAAGCACGAGACGATCTTCCAAAGGTTTCAGGGAATTTCCTAGCATGATAATGAGCGGTATTCTTAACTGCCCAGAAACGTAGTCTAAGAAGTCGCGTGCTTGGCAGCAATCTTGCTTATTTTCCGATCGGCTTAAGTTTTTTGTCGAATTCCTCTTCCCCCTGTCATCGCGGTTGATTTCTTATCGAACTCGCAGACGAGGATTAATTATTTCCGACCAGAAATGCTAATGGTTTCCCCTCTTCAACTAAATTCTCTGCGAGCTACCAGCGGAGCTTCATTAATATTACACTGGATGTATATAATTAATTATTTAAAACAAACCCATCGCGTGAGAGCTAAAAGCAGGATAGAAGCAATTTCGATTTGACTCTTGATTTCACTTCCAATATCGCCGGCCATCTATCAGAGAGAAAACAATCGAAGGTGATAATCATCGCGTTATTTTCGTTACCTCGAAGTAATTTAATTCGCAGTTACTTTAACACTCGATTCGCTTCATTCGATTTCGCTTGGAAATAGTTCGCAGGAACACAGATACATTTCGACAATTAACTTTAAAGTGACCCGCATCTCCGGAATATATGAATGCGAAGCGATCCACGCGACGCCATGCTCGGGGAAAACACTCGGTCGTCGAGCAGTTTACCTGGATGACGTTCTCGAATTTGCAAGCGTCGCTCGTGTCTCCGGTAGCTTCGTCGATTCACTGTGGTCCCTGACATCGCCGAAAATCCATTCTCGCTATTTGACTTGCAAAGCTCGGATTACTGGACACAAGATAGCGGTGCCTTGGTGCCGATGTAAGTCCTCGCCAGATTATTTCGGGAAGAAACTTCCTGATATCGTTAAGGTATATACGTCGCGTGACACCCTACTCCCTGTCAATTCGTTAGAGATAGCTGCGACTGTCGCAGCTCTGATCGATCTTGTACGATTGCCTGAAACTGTGCAACATTATTCTACTAAACCTTCGACGCAACTACATTGGCGTACTGTACTCTATAAAAATACGGGAAAGCGGGAGGAGACAAGGAAGTTTAAAGGAGAAAGTAGTAAAAGACGATTAGAATCGGAGCCGTTAAATGTCTGAGAACGTTTCTGAATTGCATATATCGGGCGGAGTACATTAGGGGAGACAGCAAAGTGTTGCCAGATTACAATCGACCTTGGGACCCGTTGCTCGTAAAATCTCGAGAGTCGCGAATTTATGTACACGCGTGCACGTCGCGGTTATTCGAGTTATCTCGAATCGCCGTACACAGACTTTATTGCCGGTGAGAACGCAACAGAGAGCGGAAGTCGTTGAATCATGGAACTATCGTGTTAAGAATTAATTACCGGGTTTCGCGAGCCTTGTGATTCATTAACACACCCCTCGCGATGGATTACGATGGAAAAAGAACCAGGCCACGAGGGAGATCGTGCGTACGGCTTCGGGGGAGAAACATAATAGACGTTTTTTTGTTACAGGATTATGAAGCAATTTTTTCCCTCTTTTTTGTGTCACTCCATCGTTGCCATCCAGGGACATTAACTCTTTTTTTCTCGTTCTCGGTCGTTTCGATGGAAAATTACGCGGGCCGAAGTTCCACGGATATTTAACCGACGGAATTTGGTTCTAACACTTTATTAGAACACAGAGCCCCGGCCGTTTCAGCTGACAATAGGTAATCACGTACTTCGATGCTGGAAGGCGGACAGAAATTATCGTTAATCGATATTCGAAGGAGAGCACTTCATCTTACTGGAGTTCGCGGAACTTGCGAATTTCATCAACACGATCGAACGCGGCGAGTCGACTCGTCTTAATTCCGCAATTAACTCTCTGTACTCCATCGCAACTTCCATCCATCTTGTTCTATATACAGCCGTGATAGCCGTGTCCGTTTATCGGCATAGTGGTATAGGAACGCCAGTCGAAGCAGGTATTGTAATTGCAATTAAAATCCAATGAGATTAGAACTGCAGTGGAGCAGGTGGAATATGGTATCGATTACATTCTTCTGACTGTCCGTGTAAAGTTGCGAGATGATTCAATTCATAAAGGGTTTCGCAATACCCATTAAAACAATGAAAGGTTATCTTGAGATCGTATTTAAATAGCTCGCGGGTCAGTAAAAGGGGATTTTAAAGATGGATTAAAATCTATTTGAGATCTTTCACAGATTTTATTCTCATGATTGTTTAAAGGCCAGTCGAAGGTTGTACAAAATGCAATAAAGGTCAGTGTGTCTTTAATATTTCTAAGAAATTTCACCGTTCGCCCTTGCCATTTTGTGAACGTCGTTCGAGAACATTCCCCTGGATTCAGCGCTGAAGCAAGGAGTAAAATCAATTAATGGCGATACGTTGTTCCGCACGCACTACCGTAGCCTACTATCCTATATGCCTCCACTTCGGTGTGTAAATCATGACGAGCTAAGTGGTAATTTATACCTCAGCCACTTGCCAAAGTTTCAACTTACAAGCCATAGTTTCGGCAGTTATAACCGCCACAGCCTGCCCGTTCGAACAGATTGCCCGGGAACTTGCAGCGTTCGGATATCTTTCAAGTTTTAACTACGACCCGTAATTCTGGAGAAATAATTCGGATTTATAAGGTGAAACAAGCTCGCCCGTGTAACCTGTAGTTTCCAAAAGTACCAGCTCCCTCTATCCCTCTCTCTTTCTCTCTCTCTGCCTTCGTCAACCGGAACCACGATCCATCTTCGCGAAACTTTTGCTTGACGTTTCCATTCTCTGCTCAATGTTTTCGTTTCCACTCGAAAGTTGTTCGGAAGTGAATTTATTATCTCGAAATTAAATATATTTACTATAAAACGTGTTTACTTGCCGGATTGCCGTCGGAAAGCTATTTTAATTACCTTGCCGTACGAGCCATTATCGCAGCGATAAAAATTCTATCATGGGACCAACAGGTTTCAGTTCGAGGGGGTGAAACGAAGCTACGAACGATCGAAGCGATCGCGTCGACGAAAGTAAAATCGAACTTATTATCAGCCCCGTCGCAGCTTGGTCATGAACGATGCGTATAATACCGTCAAAATACACACGCACTCAATCAGCGCGGAACGTGCAAATCGGTGATTTCGCACTCACGGATTATCAGGATCCAATGGGCTCCAGGATATTGCGGCGGAAACACGGAAGCGCGTAAACGTATCGACGTTATCCCTCACTTCGATTCGCCTCGTTCGCCACCGAATAAACGGCGTGCCACAATTCCCATCAACCCTCTATCGTGCCAGGACGTTCGTTCGTCCGTGCCGTTTCGTCTGCTAAGTCTGGCCGGGTCGATCGTCAATCGATCATCGACCGTGGCCATCTGAAATCCCCGTATTGCCCTCGGAGTCGATCGAAACATTCCTTCGCGTCACTGCAATGTATCGTGAATTTTTTTATAGCTCCGCGAGAATCGACCAGGCCACCGGACATTGCTCCGCTGTATCGTCCTTTGTGCCACGTTTTCTTTTATAGACGAGCCGTTTAATCGTAGTCCATCGTTTGCCAACGGTATCATCGTGGCAGAAAGTATGATACAGTTAAAAACTTGCTACCAATGGTTGGTCGTAAAACATTTTTTGTTATTTCAAAATAAAAGCCTTGCAATTAAATTACTTCTAATAGCATAGTATAGATGTTTCTTAAATTGTTCCGAAAATAACGAGCTTAATTAACATTAAGAAATGTAACGCCTGCAGTATACCAACTTACGTTTCACTGTTAGCCTTGCTCGAATCGAAATCGATGTTTCACTTCGGTAATATCGTCCCGACGACAGACAGCACATTTTCTCGCGGTCTGGACCGGACAAGCCGCGTGCAAAGAGTCCGTCAGACGATCGGCGTTTCGCGAAATCGAAGGCGTGGTGAAAGGCCGATAAATGGTCAGGGACCTTTCGTTTCGTCCACGTCGGCTGACAGTTGTTTTCCCAAAAGCATCGACGTCCGGCACGAACGGGAAATTGAATTTCTACCGGCGTACGACACGCAGCCGCCGCTTTCATCCGGCGCGCCGCGTCGCGACGTTTCCACGGACGGAAGTCGGAGAAAAAGTAGCCGAAGAAGTCGCGGAACACGCGGGTGACTGGGATACCGGAAGGTGCAGCATGGAACGGGAATGGTAGAATGGAGACATACGCATACAATTTCCTCCGAGCGTTGCACTGTTATTAGCGCGTTGAAAATTTCACGTTGCATACGGAGCTATTCGACCCGATATCTGCGGGCTAACTGCTCGTTTCTTGGCGTTCTTTATTCCTTTATAGGGGACGACGATTCTGGGGTTTCCACTTTATCGTTGAATGCTCTGTGATTTTATTTTTGTGGAGTAAGGGATGGGGTGATCGTGCTTGTTTGCCATAGGCATAATTTTAAATGAGCTTGGGCTGCCAATTGGAAGTTGTAAATGTTACCAATATTTATTCGTCTATTATTATTTAACTGGCACTGTATCAAAGAAGCATGCGCAAAAATTTGATGTCAAACGAATAGAATGTAATATGACGTGGAGTGAAATACATACATGTCGAAAAGGAATTAAAGGATAATTGTTAATCCATTTTTTATGATGAAACCTGTACAAGTAGTTTTTAGGAACATTTCATTAACCTGGATAAATTAACGGGGAACGAATTTTGATATCACAGACATTTGTTTTCGGTTGCAATTAAAAGTTCGTTCGGAAATATTTCGTGATCCGTGACACTGCGAGCAACGTTGTCTCATACTTTTCGAAACCAAGAAGTGGGTCGACAACATTCGACCGAACGATTCACTGTCCATAGTTCTACCGGAAGCTGGGAGCAAGCGCTTCTAGACCAATTACGCGTTTTAGTGGCGCGTAACTACTGAACACCTATTAAACGAATTATCTGAGTTTCCTTCGGCTATAGGATCACTCGTTCCGGTTCAAAGTATTTTTCGGCTGACAGATGCTTAAGTACCCGCAAACCGCATGGAATTGCAGAGAGCTATATAATAGGAGTAATGCCCGAAAGCAGCGGTCCTGTTAATGTTTCAGGAAAGTTCATTTAAGCGGGTGCAGTAAATGCTATTACAGATTGCAAAACATGGCCGGCTTGGAAATTATTAAGAAAGTTTGAACGTCAAACGAATCGCGTCAGGAATGTCTATTCCTAAAGGCTCTGGATTTAATACGCGAATGTGCAACTGGTGGTGAAAGGCCGATCGAATGAAGGAAATGAAAGGGTCAGTAAAATGAAGATAATCTGTATTTTTATTTCTGTGGCAACATCAATAATATAATTGAAAAAATCGATGGTTGTTCGAAATAGTGTCCGACACGACATTCCAATTGTGCTCGGATTAATTATTCAATTAAAAGCAAGCCGATTCGATCATCGCCCAATAACACTCAACATCTGCATCGATTCACGGCCGTCTACAAGCACCGCAAGTTTCCACCTCGAATTTCCGTCACGAGTCCATTGAAACGTCCCGGCACGCCACGGAACAGCGCTCACTCTCGTGGAAATTGGACATCGAGCAACACTCTTGGAAGTTTCGCTTTCGGGCAAAGCAAGTTCGATCTTCCCCTAAATCGGTCGACAATACACCCGCGAAATTGTCCAACCCTTTAAATCCACGTTGGCGTATCCCAACACCGCCATCTCCAATCTGTTTCAGCTGGTTTACAACCGACGGTTGTAACCGTTATGAAATAATGTTACGAGGCGCGGTGAAAACGTCGTTACGAGTGGTTGGAAAATTCGAGTGAAAATTTCATTGTTACAGACGATACGGGATATTGAATTAGCAGACACGATTTTTCCCCGTGTACACAAGCTTAACCGAGTTAGCAGTTGTTCGCGGGACGCGTCTTCGAGTTTACGCAAGTGCACCACCGCTGCCAGGAACTTTGGTCGTTTACATCGAATAGCATGCACAAGGTGCAACTAGTGGTGATGGACGAGAGAGACGAGGAGAGCGGGAAAGAGGGTGCGAGCGAGAGAAGCAGGCGAGAAATCGAAAATCTATGTGAAGCGTCCGGGCAGAACCGTGCAAAGTTCGCCAAGTTCGTCGCTGCATGGCACGGTGAACAGAAATGGCGTCTTCCGGTTCGTGCCATCGATGTTTTCTCAAATAAAGCGCGGCTAACAAAACAGTTGAAATATTGTATCGGAAGAATCATAAAATGTGGAATGCTAATTGAGTTTTAACGATGCTCCTCTATGTCTGACTAGTGCTTTGTCGTATCTACTGAATCGTTGTACGTAGTCAGTAGTTCTCTTCAGCTTGGTTATTTACTGGCCGAAAGTCAAGAGTCGTAAAATAAATTAGCTCATAAACTCGGAGACATCGTTTTACGATCTATCGTTGCTGGTTCGTGGTACAAGTCAGATCAGAAATGGCACCGTTAACTTTTCCACTGTCTTTCGCGATTTTGACGGTTAACTATTAACGCGCTCGCCAAGCGCCCTTGTAAACTTAGGCGTAAAAAATAACGTCAAACACGCAAATACACCCTTAAAGACTATGACCAATTGATTTTTTCGCGCAGGTCAGGAAAATCAATAAAACTTTATCGAACTTTATCATACGTACACCGCATCCACGTAAACGGCATTGACAAGCAAAGTAATCACCAACCAGGAGGACACCCGTCCAGAATCGCTGTTAACGTACACACAAAATCAAGATCAATAGTACAAACAGAAGGCACCGATAGAGCTACAATCGGAGCACGCGTCTGCGTGACTTCATTAAGAGGATTCGCTCGGGGCAACCGGTCCAGCAGCCATTGACAAATTAATTATCCGCTCTCGAGTTCCCTGCGAAATTACAACGAGCATACACGGTTAATAGTGATCGAAGTATCGCGCATTAGCGACCGGAAATGCGAGTACATGCTGTCGCCTGCTTCCTACGACACTGTGGATCTCACGATCGTTTCGAGGACTACAAGTTGGCAACACCAATTTACGTTTCCAGTTCCGTTTCCACGGGACGACGGCTTTGAGACGCGGTAACAGAACTTTCCTTCGATCTCCCTCGCCCTTCAACACCATCATTGAGGACGACATAGTTTTAATTGGTTTAGCAGTGTTCACTGTCGGGCCGTCGCGACGCTGACGATGACAAATAGCGCGTCGAGCACCCGGAAAGGCAACTGAAACCGGAAGGGATCCACCGAGGGTCGGGTTTGGTAACTTTACGTCTTTTTTCTCCTCATCTTGCTGAATTCGTGTCTTTACAGTATCTACAAGGCAGTAACCAGACCTTGAGGCGAATAAGTTTTAAGTTTGCGATCTCCCTTACATTCTCAACATTCTTTAGAAAATTACGGTAGGTGATGTAATTAGTAACATTGCTCCCTGTTTAATAACTATTTCATCGGTTAGATTTTTGTCAATAGTGTACATTTTTGAAACACTGGCGAAACGTATATTTTCCTGTGTGAAAATTCGGTACCGCCGTCCAGTTAGTGGAATATACAAAAAATAACGGAATTGCGCGGTATCACTCGAAGAATATAAAAAAAATCCACCTAACTGGTGTTTACAGAAAGGCTCGATTGCACTTGCCGCGCGCGTCATCGAATATTAAAGCGTATGTCAATAGCAGAACCTCACCGAAACGAATCAGCTTCGTGTTTTCAAACTGTCCCCCCATATTCGATGGAATATAAATAAATGGACGTTCTAATCGCGCAATGCACTCTATAGAAATTTCGTTTCTTGTTTCTGAACCCGGCGGTTGAAATTTCTACCTCCATTTCTCTCTTAGAACCTTTTACTCTTTAGTGTACAATTATTACAAACACGGCGTTCAATTTAGCGGTGAATATTTCTGCATTCGTTAAATGTTCCTGCTGCAAACGTTTTCCACGTCAGTTGCAATTTTTCGCGGCTTAAAAGAGACACGGCGGCGTCTTATTTGATTAACGAACGTTTGCGAAGGTAACCGGACGTGGATCAAGGGCCCTTTGATCTCATCCGTTTGCGATTTCCAACTTCTGTATGCAAATGTTCCATCCTATTGGATACAACAGCCACTCCCTTTCCCATCCTCTGGGAAAATCTTACGTATTTACGGATTCTTTCGAATCGAACGAAGAATTCCGCTTCCCCTTGCATTATCGCCTGCGTCTCGTCAGTCGCTACGGCGATCTTTTATCAATTCGTCTCATTAATAACAATTTACTGATAGCATTCGCTGCTTCGTTAAAATGCTCGTTTCAAACTCTGATTCCGCTAATGTGGAGACGATGAGCAGAGCATCTCGAGTTCAAGGTATTACACAGGTTACGAACTCCTTCGATCACCGGAAACTGGAGAGCATTTTCTACAACGACATCGTTACGTAAGTATCTAATTTACAGCCCCCGTCGAGTTTTCTCCGCTTTCTGCAGTGTCTACCATTTAACGAGGATACGATAAGATTGGAGCGTGAAAAATTAGAGGGCGTGCTACGTCGTCCCACTGATCGCAGACCAATTCTCCTAGCTAGACACAGACAGACATGTAATACAATGTTGGCTCTCATAGGAAACGGGCGAAACGAAACAGCGATACGAAAAAAGCAGGAAGAAAAAATAATAAAAAAAATGGGGGGAAGTAAAGGAAAGGAAAGGAAAGATTCCCGATTGCATCCGGGGGTGAAATAAAGAGAACGCCGCTTGTTTGTCCCGCCTTTCCTCCCTTTAACGAGCATCCCTGCGTACCCTGTTTGCGCGCGCGCGCTTATTTAATTTCTACGGCGTTCGTCCAATCGCCGTGCCGCGCAGCAATTGAAACTAGAAAGGAGAAAAGGCGGCTGGCCGTCTCTCGATCCGGCTGTAATTCGATTTCGTCGAACGTCGAACAAAATACATTGTCCCCGGACGGTTACCTTGTCGACTGCACAAGTATTATATCTATTTCACTGTTTGTCCTCGTCCTTTTGTTCTTGCTTCCCTCTCCAGCGTACCGGGTTCTTGTGTCCCGTTCGGCTTTCACGATGGATCATCGCAGCGTGGAGAACGATTGGGAAGACAGATTGAGAGCTGGGATCCGACGAAGTTGAAAAAAAGAAGCGTCGAGACTCGTACCTTAACGTAATAAATATAGTTGCATTCTATTCTTTATATAATTACTGAGACCTCCGTCTGGTATATCTTTACACAGAGCTTGTGCGATTCAAGTTTGAACAAGGTCTGTACAATTAAATTCTTTTCTGTAACTTTTGGAATGTTAAGCTTAAATAATGGTGGGTACGCAATTACAAATGCATGATGAAATTTTTATGAATTCTTTACACGAGAATGATTCAGTTTCGACATTATCGAACCGATTCGACCACGCGTCATGTGTGCTCATTTTCTTCCGCAGGCCACCGCGTAACTGAAACCAGCCTCGCGCGAGGAATCAATGTAACATCGATCCCTGGTTTTGTTCTGGTGCAATCGGGAAAACAAAGGGTTTGTCCGGAGCTCCATGTTTTATTTTTTTCGAAATGCACGTACAATAGAAATCGATGCTACTGGAGCTGCTTCTTTCGTTGAAAAAAGAAAGAGAGAGGGAAGGGAAATGGTTCGGTAAGCTAGCTTTGCTAAACTTTCCTGTCTCGTTCCCAGACAAAATTCGGATAATATTCCATTATCGATTGCTCCTTCAAGAAGTTGCCGAAATGCTTCGATATTTTTTTTCGTTATTAAAGAAAAGTATTTAAAGACCAACGAGCTGAATTACTCAATGTAATAAGGGCACGAAAGAAATGAAACAATCTTCACATGGGAATAATATAAACTGATAAATAGTTGTTATGCACAATGTAGAGCGGATTAAATTATTTCGGAACACAAAACAGAATCTTCCAGATGCGATAATAAAGAGGCCAATCTGAAGATAATTTGTTCCACATAATTGTTCAATTGCACCAAATAAGATGTAGGTATTAAGATATGTAGAAAGGGGGTTTCCCACAGATGTGACAATGATTCACCACTGAAAGTTACTCACTTTCTGTACATTTATTTACGCACAATATATGATCATTTCTATGATTTCTATTAATAATTTCTACGAGTTTAGTAGACTTCTGCACTACTGCTTAACCATTTGCAACCAATTTAAATTCACTTGTCATATTGTCTATTAAGGATTAATTACACGTATATAGTAATACTGAATACTATATTATCGAATAAGTAATAATAAACTATAATAGTGAACGAATAATACGAATAATATGATCAACAGATATTTAAAATTAATCATAAAACTATCTTCCCCAAATACCCTACTAATTCAGCAACAGACAAAACTTTTAACCAATTTTTCTAATAAAACAAACAAAAATAGGAACAGCCAAGTTTCTCTCTCCAACTTCTCACGCAGTCAGAGAATCAAAGTGGAACGTCTTTAAATACCTTTCACCAGGCACCGACATGAATTTCCCATCCACGTCGACATCGAGCAACGGATCTTTTGCAAGCCATACCCGGACAAGACTCCTTCAGCGGACAATTAGCGCGATATTAGCAACTCTTTAATCCTCTGACCCGCCCGAGACTCGCAGCCACTCGTCCTCACCGAGACGCCCGATTAATAATGCAACCGATACTCGCTTCTGCCACTTACCCTGCTCATCTTCAAAACTTCGCCCCCCTGATCTCGTAGCTCGTCGGCCCGGCCATTAATTATGCTCTGACGACTTCCGTTTATTGCTTTACCGTTGAAAAAAACAGACGGGCGGGATGGAAAGGTAGGATGGAAAACGAATCGACTTTAGTAGCCAAGATTCCGCTTAGCGTAAAAGTCGGTCCTGCTACGAGGCAAGAGGAAAGAGGAAAAGTTTCGACTCGCGGAACGAAGTTTGTCCTCCGCTGTTATAATTGTATCTGAGAACGCTGCTTATTGATTGCAGAAATGTTAACCGTGCCCGCGCCATGTATATATACGATACACCTTCGACTACGTATACCTGATACTGTATCTGACAATCGGTTTCACAAAAAAAAAGGAAAGAATAGGCGTTGCTTGATCGTTATCCCGTGACGAGATAGCGTACCGTTCGCGTTGGCCCAAGGCGAAGCGCAAAGTACTCTGAAAAATCCGGAGCTACGCAAACGATTGTACGGCGATCGATGAGAGTGCGGATAAGCTTGCACCGAACTGGTGGAAACATCGTGCCACTTTGCCGAAGGCTGGCTGAACTCACGGAAGGACACGAAGGAAAGGAAGAATCGGGCACGTATATAGGTTGGATTTCTTTCGACTGCGTTTATCCGCCGCGTTACCCGCCTGGTCGGTTACGTAGTTGCGGGAAAGCCTCGAAAGGCTTCATTGAAAAACAGAGTGGCAATTCTGCAGAGTAGAAGGCGCAGAATGAAAAGAGCGTTTCACGGGCTGGCGCGCGCTTTTCGTGGCGCCTAGTTGCGAATTCTCCGGCGTCTCATTACACCGGTTTTCCGCGTGAAAGAACATTACACAAAGTGGCCGGCCCTTGAACGGCGGGATAGCCCCCCGAACACACCGCGTCACGAACGAATTTCGACGGAAGACCGACACCGTACCGGGGGGGCTGGCTGTTCCATAATTGACGAAAATTCGGGTCAAGATGGATTCCCTCCATTTCTGCAGGCCATTCAGAAGCGAGGTGGTAGAATGTTTCATGCTTTGGCCTTGGAACGCCTCAGTCGATTGAGGAAGATTAGGGCCCCCGTTTGAAGACGTACTTTCGTGAATTGTCAGGGGCGATGGGAATAATATTGTATTTAGCGAGGGTGGAAGGTATACGTTTCCTTCGTATTTTGTTTGCACTTGACTAAAAAGGGCGAAATTTTAATAACAAATTTTAATAATAGTTTCCGTGGAATTAAACCGATGACAATTGCTGTCAATAAATATATATTACACTTGAAATGTATATCTTCTTTGGAAAACATCCTGTTTATATCGTATCTTTTCTTCGTGTAATTCTGTTATATCATATCTCGATTGTACTCGTATCGTAGCTTTATCTTGTTAAAAAACGATTTACAAACGAAATGGAAATTACTCGTGCATCGAATAACACGATCCAAGAAGTATTTTGCGAGAACGATTAAAGAATTTTTTTTTAAACGATGAAGATCAACGATTGATAACATGCACGACGATACCGAGGGAAAACCTGAGCACTTCGACTTTAACTTCTTTTCGCATTGGAAGCGAAAGACTATTGTAGAGATTTGTCCCGCGGGTCGGCCAAGCTACGAGACGCCTAACTCGAGACTTTTGCATCCTAATTGGATGATCCAAGTTCAAAAGTTTCGCCCGTGCTACCAGAAGACAGAGAGTAGCAGTTTGTTGCATCCACCTCGAGCTCTTTTCAAATGGTCTTCGACATTCGACCCGGAACTTTTCGATTCACTTTAGGGGCAAGAAAGCGACTTCCGTCTGACCGTGCGTTTTATATGGCGAATTTTTTTTTTACAGCTCGATGATTGAGCGCGATGCTTCTTGTTGGAAAGCTTTTAATTCTGCGTGCTTGTTCTTGCGGAATTAAACGGGTTCGAAGATGTCATTTTATTCGTATTTTCAACACCTGGTGCTTTACAAGGAGTTCGTGAATTATTATTTGCTTTAATGCTGAAAAAAGGGGAATAGAACATAATGTAGAAGTAATTGACAAATGTATTCTAACATTGTTCCCATATTTTACAAAGCATTATTTAACCGTTCTGTTAAATAATAATGATCTCATCCCGACGTTTTATAGCTTCATATTCGCCAATTCAACTGCTTACTTATCTCCGTCTATTAAAATCCCGGTCCTGCATAGTACTAAGGGAAAGGAGAATGGAAAAAGGGATGTGCAGGCTGATTCGTCACCGGGTGTTCCGTGTCGCGTGTTTCACCTTCCAGCCAGAATATTCGAGCTTGTCACCGTGATGGCATAGCCGTGTCACCTGCTCGAGACCTCTGCTTTACATGTTTATTCCAGTTCCAGCTTATAACGCGTCACCTCGTATTCATACACGTGTACACGCCCTGGTGGGACCGTCTCTGTGTGCAAGACCACCGTACGATTGTATTATTGATAACCCTAGACGGTAGTTATTATAAAAGGAAGTATGAATAACGCAGCGGGTTATCGCGATCGGATTATTAGACATATAGTACATAGTTCGTAATCCCGTTGAAGAGGATGCGATAATGTGTATCATAGATGATCGATCATATAATCGTACGACGTTCCACTTTGCCCACTTAGTGGCAACAGGTAGATAGGGTTGTCCAAACACTCTAGAGTTCATTACCTCGTTGAAAAGAATTATTATAGGAACATTTCTTTATTATTGCTGGTCTGATCACGGCAGCGTATGCATCGTTCTTTAGCATAGCAATAAACGATTTATGCGTCTACAATTGTACGTACAGGGTGATACTCTGTTCTCCCTACTTATTCTCCGACAAGTAGGTACTCTTGCTTTTGCAAAATTGAAAGAGTTAAAAGAAGGAGGATATCGTTATAAGACATTTGCATAAGTACAGCTAGTACAATACCCACGTAAAGTAGAAAGATACATTACCGTAATATCCCGCGCCCTTTCGAAAATTCATGTCCCCATTTCCTTATCCGAAAAACCAACATCATCTTTAAAATACCGCGTCCTGCACACACAGTGAATTAGCAATTCCAAGTCTCGGCAATAATTACAATCTTCCCCCGCGAACCCAGCAAGAACTTCCCCCTTATCACGCTGTCTCGCCCATAAAACGTCCACTAAAAACGAAGAAACTTCCTTAATCCTAGATTTCGTAGCCGCGAACCCGAACTGGCAAGATGAACCGTGGACTAAAAATTATTGCGATGCAGTTCGGTCGTGGTAGCGGTGGTTGCGATACTTTTATGGAATTCGCAGGGTCGTCGAATTATATATCGGGCAAGAAACGCTGGACTCCTCGTAATTGTGCGGCCTCAGCCCCTTTTCTCTTTCGAGGTTTTCAAACCGGAAATGTCGTCGTAGATCTTTTACACCGGCCGCTGATTTACGCGGCGTGAAATATTCCCTGGCCGGGCGTCTCGACCCGTTTTTCCGCGCCTCGAGCCCCGCGCCATCGGGGGTGGAAAAAGCCGGTGAAAGAGAACACGGTCTCAATTAGCCTTGTTAAGGGCGCAAGTTGCGCCCTTTGGCCGGAGCAAACTTTCGACTGATTTACGAACTGGTTGTTCATCGTCGAGCTTACGAAATAGCTGTTGCGCCCCGTCGAAGCGGTTAAGGGTTGATGATTTATATTTTCCTTGCGGCTACGTCTCGAGGATCGTGAGAACTTTTTGGGGTAGGTTCTTGCCGGATGAAATTCTTCGTGACACTTTAAGATGAATGGTTTCTATTTTCGTATGTGACACGCGGTACACGGGAGAAAAAAATGTCTTCGTACATTGTTAATGAATCCGCCCTGCGTTGGATACAATTTGATTGTTATTATGGCGTTGGATAATCGCAGGGCGTACGCGTAATAATAGGCGCTGATGTTCCGATTTGAAATAAAATAATTGAGGCTGCTTCAAGGTGAACATAGTGCGCTGTGAACCACGCGAAGTAAGCGGTGTTGGCGGTATAAATTTAACTTCAGAAAAGGATCAAACAGGCATGAAAATTATTATATATTTGAAATTCGCATTATAATAGAACCAGAGGGGAGATTCATTTGCTACGGAATATTTGAAAGGGCCAGGTGACCTGAAGTATCGGCGTAACCGTCTCCGGGTGTAGTAGAATGGAGCCGCGTAACCTTTCGAGTGTCTGAAAAGTTTTAAATTGGAGGATCTCGTCGGATTTGAATCCGAAGCAAGTATCTCGTTTGCACGTTCTTCGCGGTGGAGTCTGTGCAAAGATTTAGCGATCATCGTACAAAAATCGCCCGAACTTCGCCGCTCGAACGAATCCTCTTTCTCCTTTCGGTGCGGGCTCGTGCAATACGAGACAATTAAACGAGCACGCTGCATGATTTGTCGATAACCCTGAAAATACCATGCAGATTCGTATTTCAAAATGTATAATTCAATAAGTCATTTTCCATCGACGTTTTCGTTACCAGGGAAAGATGAAAAGGAATTGCGAATCATTAAAATAAAGTTCCACAGAGTTTTAGTAGAATTCAATACTTCAATACGAAGATTATTAAATGGGCCAAACTTTCCAGGTCAAAGGGACTAACTACATTTTTTAAACTGTTAAAAACTCTCCAGCCAAAACATTTGGTTGATGTATATTAACAAAAATTTGTCTGGCAGTTGATTAATAAATATTTGAGGCAATTCTAATCTTAATGTATTAAGTTCCACTAATCTTTCGTCGACGAAAAATTATTCCCAATGTTCCTAATACACTTCCCCGTAATTTTCTGCGTGCACAGGGCGCGTAGTTGCACCGGAAGCGGACAGAGGATGATCGCGGTCATCCTCCATACTTATCACGTGCCGGCACTTTCGGCGGATTTAAAAGGCGGCTCGCGCGCATCGCGTAAATTTCGCCGGAAGATTAGCGCGGCTTTTCGCGCGTAAAACCAGAGATTAAAATCTTACTGCCTTGGTGCTTGCACGCGCGCTCTTGCACACAACTTACACACGCTGCAAACATCTCGCTCTGTTGGTGAACATCTAACTATCTTCTCGGTGGGTTTCACTGCATTCTGGCGAGCTATGCTCCAACGTTGCTCCATGGGGAATCGTAAACAGCTCTGGAGTTACGCTCAACTTGAAATGGGGGCAAATAAAGGGGTAGAATTGTCCGAAGAGTTCGTATTTTGGAATGTAACGAGCATTCTCCAGCGGGGCCGAATTGTTTCGACATTTTTGCTTTTATGAATTCAAGAAGTTTGATTGGGATTTGTTGGAACAGTTCGATAGATGTGGAATCTTTGACGACAAGTGTTTCAGCATGGGATGAGAAAAATTTCGAGTGCTCTATATGCTCGAACGATTCTTATAAAATGTAATACTCCTCGAGAAATCGATTAAGCTCGCATAAGGCTTGTCAGAAATCGGGATACCAGACACGACTGTTGAAATATCATGATTAAAGATATCAAGGGTTATCGGCTTTGCCAATAGTTCTTTTTTAATTAGCGAATTATATCTTACTATTCCATCGATTAGTCATAACTTATAAGTGTAACTAGGAATCTTGAGATATGAATTACAACGAAACGATTTTGCTCCTCGGAATCATATTTGAAACAACTGTTCTATTATAATAGAATAAGTCGATAAGTAGAACATTTATCGAGCACACCAAACTCCCCACCCACCACTACAAATGATTACAAAAATACACAGAAATACATGCACATACTTTTAATTTCAAGAAAGTTTACTAATATACAATTCGACGATGTAACATTGCAACGCAACTAGAACTACATCTGATTATAATGCAAAACCAACGAGTTAATAAAAATCTTATAACGACGACGAGATTTTTTTCTCACGGAGGTAGCGTATAAGAAAACGGTAAATAGCAGAGAAACTGCAGAGGCCAAATCGTTAGGGGAACAGACGAGAACGGTGGAACAAATAGGAGAGGGGAGGGGATAGAGGAGAAACGTAAATTGGGAGAGAAGGACACAAGCCTCGAGGGGAGATTCAGGATGCGAGAACAAGGGGGTAGCTTCCTAATCAGCTTACTTCCGTGGCTCACACCTTTTGTGCCGTGGACCAGTCCCTGGATTAAAGCATTGTCGTTGCCGGTTATTATATCACGAGGTACGAATGAGCGGTATACGAGAGCCAGTAAAACACACAAACACTAACATGTGGCTCCATGTAGATAAACTGCACCGTTCGAAACAATACGCGAACAAAAGGACTGGTCGAAGCCACCCAGGGGTATCCATGAAAATATTCACTGCTCTATCGAATGAAAATTACGATCCACAATTGGTTACATTCAACGCGGAAGCCCTCGCAATGAAACAAATTCCAGAAAAAGTATCGTTCGTACTTTCATGGCGCACATCTTTCTCGTTACTTTATCTGAACATTTACAAACATTTATACGGTTCAATATTAAGGCCAGAGACGTTACTTCTCCGCCGCGTTGCAACCCAAAATTTCACACCCATAAAGGAAGGGCGATCCGTGCTTCCCGATACGAAAAAAGGGGATACGGGAAAAAGGAAAGCGCTCAATGGCGTGCACATTCGATCGCGAATAGAGCGGTCGAAGAGAAAGCGCGGTGACATGTGACCGCCTGCCTGGTGGATCGATCGAAATTTCATTTCGTCGCCAAAGACGTCGTACGACTTTTCGACCGCCCCTGCACAGAGGAGGCGGCGTGTACTGGCTTCCTGCAAGCCCGTTCAAACTTTAATGCATGCGAGGAGGTCGGCTTGTTTGCTCTCGAGAAAATTGCTCCTGTAGAAGCTGGTGTATCGAGGTAAAATGTGATTTCGCCGGTGACCCAAGGGATTCTCCCTTCTATACTTTGGCCGCTGTAACGGACGCCCCGTGGAAGAGCGTCGTACACACCTGTGTGTACCTACGTCGCAAGATGCTGCGGCGTCGCGTTCAATTCGGCAAAGACTCCACGCTCCACGCCTCACGGTTTATTGCATTCGAGACGGTTCTAAATTCCGCGGCTAGCATACACTTAATGGAAACGTCGAGAAGCTTTGAAGCATTTGGAACAGATTCGTGGAATTTTTGTTTATGTCAACTTGTTGGAGATTAAGTATTGAGTTCGATCGTATCTTAGGTTCGCCGTTGTGATTGGTACAAATGTGCATGTCTTGGAAAGACCGTGGTGTTCCACTGCGGCGGAGGTCGACGTTAATTAATGTAACTCGACGAGGAATTGCGAGCATAATTACTTCGTCGAGTGGCCGTAGCCGAAAGTTTGCTCGTTATCGGAGCCGCGGAGGTAACGCACACGGTGCAAACACGCATCGATAATCTAGCTCTAACACACCACGGATTATCATATTATCGTCTCGTGTGGCCTCGCGCTACAAGATCAGATTGACAGAATTGTTTTCACGGTACCGATGATAGTGGTGGTATCGCGAAGAAAGCTATCGAAATTCGATAATACGGGCCTGCAATAATGTTAACAACAATGCTACTATCGTTATTATTCGATCATCGGGAAACTTCCGGGCAGAAGAATTGTGTAATCCATATTCAGCCGTGAACAGGTTAAACGATCGAAGGTTGTAAATATAATTTTCATATATTTTATGGCAAAGAGATACGGTTTAACCTGTCGTCGGAACAATGCAACTTGCAAAATTCGCTATCCCCGGAATGCATACATTCCGCAATAATAATTGATCGATGGCCCGAACACGATGTTTCTCAGCGTTACAGCAAATTCTGCGTTTATCATTTAAACGAGCAATTCGAGTTCGCGCATACACATGACATTTCCGCAACGACCGCGGCTGCCATTTGAATCCAGCTTCGATAACAATTTACATTATTTCCTCGTTGGACTCGCCAATAATTTGCAATATTAACAAACAACCCGTCGCGTTTTCCCAGGGCTCCTGTAACCCAGTTCTGCGAACTCTACAGAAGAATAAAAATTCTCCATTCAGTGGTTTCAAAACGTACAGTTTCACAAAGTACTGTATACTATTCCCCAAGTGGAGCTGAACAAAGAAATACATTCCCCCCCGATGTGTCGAAGCAACCTTGTCACACTGGAACCCACAATCGTGATAAGGAATACAAGGGTTCAATCCTTCCCTAAACCATGGACGTAAAGGAACAATGTTCCAATGTATTCTTCTCAATGTGAAGAGTGTGACTAGAGTATTGGAATTGACTGCGTTGGATCAATCAGTAGTATATACCTCTATAATCAGCCAAATTCCATGAACCACATCGCCTCCATACCATGGGTGCCCTGAAATCCTCACGATCCCTGGCAATTGCTGATATCCCTCGGATCCCACGATTCACAGGCCCCTAAGACGTTTATGTTGTGTTCCATGTGTCCAGTGTGAATATCGTATCTCATGGATTTCATCGACGAATTTCGGATCGAATTCAACAAGTTCATCGTCGACTGTGATAGACCCTGCGAACATCCTCAACAGTCCTCAACTATGTGCATAAACTCGCCGTGAACTGTACACGTTCGTCATTATCAAATCTTATCCAAATCGAAATTATTTGGGAATTTTCGATGATCTGTCACTCTTTATCTCCCACATATATCATTGTACCGATTATTCACATATATTTCTATATATATTATCTACCTTTCAACTCGCGTCGTTGACCTATGGAACGTGAGTATCTCTTCACGCTGTTCGCGGAATTCGAGGGCCCTCTAAAACACGAATCAGTTGTTTACGTTGCACCCTTGGAAATTTCGATGCACCCTGCCAAGGGAATGGCACATAAAAGAATATGAAAACTGCAACAAAATCATCGGGGTATTTCGCTGTTTCGAAACCACCGTCAAACATTCTAGGACCGTGAAGATCCGTCGCTTCTCGACCCATGCCGTTCGAACCACTCGCGTGGTATCAAAATTCGTCCAGGGGAGAACGATCCCGTTCGTCCCTTCGGAGTGTCTTATTGCGTCCCTTGAAATAAGATTTTCGCGTGCGGGCAATCCGCTATCGAGCCAGCAGTGGGCGTGGATCGCTAGAAAGGTGACTGGAACGGGGGCGAAGCTCAAGGAAAAGGAGTGAAACGAAGGGAAAGGATCAAGGGGCGGAAGTGGAGCTCGCGCGAGAATGAACCGACAGGGAATCCAATCGCAATAGAGTTAAGTGTTCGAGAGTAAAACCTGGCCGAGGCACGACCTCGATTACTCGCCGAGGATTTGTTACGACCACCTTTTCCGTCGCGTTCTCTGCGCCACGATCCCGTTGAATCGTCCGGGACTTCTTCTTCGTTTTCGATTCGCCTGAAAGCCAGCTCCTAGGCGACCGGGGACGAATGAGCTTTGTCTCCTTCCGTCGACCCGATCCTACCGACACCCTTTCTCGTCTATCAAGCCAAAGGGATTTCCGATTGACCGTCGCGTTTACTTCGCCACCGATCACCTTTCGTCAAATTACACCTGCGCGAACAGATTTCGCGTCACAGGTTTCCTGTTCGATCGACGAATTTTTCTTGGTCAATGGGGACCTCATATTTCTAGGGGGGTTGACCTTTTGAATGAATCGTGATCGATTGTGATATGTGTGAAGTATTTTTCGCGATTGTGTTTCGTGGTAAACGGCGATGAAGTATATCTGTTTTGCCCGAGCTGCTTAATCGGCAACAATTCGACAAAAACAACGGGCAGATATCCCGAGAAAGTAAAATTGTAATGTATCATCAGAAGCGCCTTCAAATTTTATCGTTATCATCGAATCACCGAAACCGATCGATGAAGCATGAGATTTCTACTATCTTATTTACCTATCGCTCTGACTTATAACTATTCACACAAATTGATATTATTTATACAAAAAATGTACTTGAATCACACTGAAAGATCCGTTTTTTTTTGTTTCTTTTTTGCATTATCAAGTCTGACTGTCGGCCAGACGTTCCCCGTTAATCGGAAGCGAGTGGACCCTTAACTGCGATCGCATTTTCCTTAGTTGCTTCTTGTTTCGCCGTGAAAATCCTCGAAGCCGTTACGACGGTAACGATGAGCCCACCATAGCAGGCTGTTACCACCACGTGCTGCCATAATATCCGGCAGAAGTTTGCCTGGCCAGCGAGAGAAAATAATTTGATACGACTCGTCGTTGAAGTTGAGCGCAGGTGGAACACCGAGGCAATTGCTGCTCCTTCGAAGAGCAATTACGATGCCTTTCTTGCAGGGGACGGGGATTAAGTGTCTTGAAATCTTCTGTTCTTTCCACTATCTGGAAGCATGTAAAAATAAATTAGTCCCACTTGATCTTCCTTCCAAGCTAAAGCCCGAAATCTTCAATCTACTTAGCTGTTCTATTTAATGTAACGAATTGTATGTAATAATACAATAAAATTAGTATTAATGACGATGGCAGATTCTCTTTCTATTTATTTTGCAACATCACACACTAATATCTTGATGTCTATGTGCCTGATGTTTTCACTGACTAGGTAGCTTAGCTTTCGTATTCGGTAAATATTTTAGATTTTTGATGAACATTTTTTTGCTTAGTTCCCAGGCGGTTTAACGAGCTAACGTAACATCGTCAAAAATTCATACTATGTACTTCATCCTCCATCTCCCATCGTACTTCGTGCGGGCGAAGTTGAAAGCAACGTGCTTCTAAGCTAATAGCAAAAGCAGCAGGATCAGTGGAAGCAAGAAATTGCGCCAACTGTTTGTAGGTCCTTGCCAACCACCATACACACATACATGTGTTATCTGATACCCCAAATAGGTAGAGAGTGGGATACACAAACAAATCACGTTATTCTCCAATTATGAACAGCCATAATCTTATCGTAATGAATAATAGGTCAGTGCTGAAGGTGTATATAAAGTGCTGGCGGCAAGTGGTAGACATGAATTCAGTCGAATCAACTGACAGAAGCAACATGGTGAGTAGAGCAAAAAATAAGTTCCAGGAGACAGAGCATTTGGTACACAACCACATTGCTTTCCACTTTCTTCAACTAAAATTATCAACTCATAAATCGTCTATATTCGCAGATGAAAATCGCATTCGCAGTCTTGGCCGTTCTGGCCCTTTCCAACCCTTTGGAGGCCCTCACCGTTCCACGCACCGGTGATGGTGCCCTCGCTGACGAGATTCAAGACTTCGTCGACATTCTGCCCATCGACGACATGCTTCTCGTCGTCTTGGAGTACATCGAAAAAGACCATGAAGTTCAATTGCTCGTCGGATACCTGTTGTCCGATGACTTCAGGAACCTGGTCAGTGACATTGAAGCCATCCCTGAATTCATCGAGGTCATAAATTACATGCAGGGTGCTGGTCTCGATGCATACGCCATTGTGAACCTTATCAACGACACCATCGGCCTGAAACGCCTTGCACCACCAAACGGTCTTTTCAAAATTGGCGGTGGAATTCGTGGTCTGATCGATGATATCAGAGCAATGTTCCCACTTGAGAAAGTCAAGGCTCTGTACAGAGAAAAGATGGCCACCTCCAATGTGTTCAGGGGTGTAATAAATGTATTGTCCTCCCCTGCATCACAGAAGGTCGTCAACTCGGTCTGTGCCAACCCCAACTTCCACAGCTTGTTGGTCAAGGCTAAAGGCCATGGCGTCGATGTTGCCGCCGTCAAGAGAGTTTTGGAATTGATCTTGGGTGTCCAAGTCCCCTGCCGAGTTTAAAGTTGTGTTGCCTTTTATTTTTTATTACTGTCTTTTCTTAATTTTGTTCAATAAATAACCAAAGCTGCGAAATGGTGTTTTTTCCTCGTTCCATCTATGTTTCCTTCAGTGTCACCTTTCAATTTCGTGAACAATATATGTGTTCAAGGTTACCTACTAAAAGTTAGACGTAAGAAAGGTGTGTAGCAATTCAGAGATATAATATATGGATATGGGAAATAGGTATACATATATTGTGAAAGGCGTGTTCAGTTTAAGATCATGGCGAAGTAACTTTTTTAGTGACATTGTGGGATTTTTTCAGCATACTTCAGATGAATTTCAGAACACGCCAAAATATGAATTATGAGTACGGATTTAAACTAAAATATCATGTAATATATTTTAGTTCACTGTTATACCACATTAAGGGGGTATTTTTGTTTGGAATTTTGAAAAAAATTATTAGTATTTTTTATTGCATAATCATTAGTTTTTGTATTATTCTAAAAGCAAAAGAATGCCGAAAAAATCAATTTTAACTTTAAACCTATAACCACTTTCACACTGAAGAAAATGGCAGATTTTTTGTTTAGGTCCACCGCAGAGGCCGGAATTATGTTTTTTATAATATTATTACCTTCTTCAATGACCTGCACCTGCTATAATTTTATGTATTTTGACTTATAATAAAAAGCATTGTTCTGATTTGACACAAAATTTTCCAAAGAAAGCCTGAAAATGACGTTAAAAACACAAATACTCCCTTAAGTATTTGTTTTATGGAACAGAAGGGGATAAATCATATTTAAATAGAAATTGAAGACTTGACATTTAATGAAGCAATTTCTCTACAAAGGAACGTCAGTGGAACAGGATTTCCGTTATTCTTGTATATGAACTGAAACATTTAATGTTAAGAGAATGAATACGTTTACACGGAAAAGGGGTATGTAAAGAATGGTGCATGAAAGAAAGAGAAAATTAATTTTATATTTTGCTCATTGCTTTTATATAAGCTTGATAATAATAATTAACATCAGTTGCTTTTATTTTACTTACTGAGCAGACATTGCATTCACAGCGTACGAAATTGTATGATATGATTATAAATAAAGAAAAACTCTTTTATAAAAACCCTGCTTTGTAAAATTAATAACACATTTCCTTGTTTACTACACTCCATTATGCGAAGACGGTATTCACGATATAAAACACTGACATATTCAGAATGCGTGTTACGTATTTAATGAAACAAGAAAAAGATAAAATAGAAATATTGAATCGTTTGAAATCTATTGATCTCATTACAAATATAATTAGATACTATAAATACATTAGATAGGATTCTGCACCGTGATGCAATACATAGAATCGATATGAAAAATATTGATACCCATGTTTTCGTTACGTATAAATTACACTGTTCAACACGGGTCAGATTCTGTAACCTTCAATAGGCCTTTCTTGTAGCCTTTAACGCGCTGAATACGAATCTGAAATCCGTTTTTCTCCAGTACCATTTTTGAAAAAATCGATTTTGAAAAAAATCGCAATTTTTCAACTTTGGGAGTGTTTTGTACTTTTAGAGTAATAGTTATTCAGTTCCGCTTGGTGCCAAATGATTCTTTCGAGTTTCACGAATAAAATGACATAGATAGTTGTTTGATTATAAACATTTAAATATGTTTAAATGATGATCAAAGTGAAAACGACACCGAAAACGCACCCATTTTGGTCGATATTTTTCAATTTATTTCAAAAACTCGTTTTTCCATAACACTAATATCTTGATGAAATCGTTCACCGTGTTCGTCACTCACATCTCCAAGATTTTCGGGGAAAAAGTCTAGGTGCGAGTGTAAAAAATGCATTTTAAGGTACGTATTGCATCCCAATTTTCTACAAGCCTGAAGTAATTCCTTAACAATTTGGGCATAATCCGATGATCGATATGACCCAAGAATTGCGCTTGTTATAAAATAGTTTATAAATAATTAAATAATATTTTTTAAATGATTGCATAAACTAAGTATAATAATGCAAGAAGGTAACAGAGCCGTGCGCGTGTAGCGATTCCACTACGCTGAGCGGCAAGCGAAGCAACTGCCGTCATTGAGTACCACTGCCACCGCCACGTGTTTTGCTAAACTATTTCGCTTCTATATTAAAAACGAAAATGATTTTGCAACTTCCGTTGGTGCTTTCCTTAGCAGAAATATCTGTTCTATCGCGTGGCATAGTCAGATTTTCCCCTAGACTCTCAGTTTTTGAAATAAATTGAAAAATATCGGCCAAAATGGGTGCGTTTTCGGTGTCCTTTTCACTTTGATCATCATTTAAACATATTTAAATGTTTATAATCAAACAACTATTTATATCATTTTATTCGTGAAACTCCAAAGAATCATTTGGCACCAAGCGGAACTGAATAACTATTACCGTAAAAGTACAAGACACAATGTTGAAAAATTGCGATTTTTTTCAAAATCGATTTTTTAAAAAATGGTACGTTCTGGAGAAAAACCGATTTCAGATTCGTATTCAGCGCGTTAAATACTACAAGAAACGCCTATTGAATGTTACAAAATCAAAAAAATGTTAAAATTTGTCGAACAGTGTTATTAACCAAATTCAAAAAATTAAAGAATATTTCTGCATATCAAACATACTACGTTATTATGAATAAAATATTTTGTCCATTTTTTGCAATCTAGATCTCTATGATCTTAATTTTAAAAGAATATCTATTATTATTTAGATTCACTTTATTTCCTCGTTTACAATTGACTCATCAAACAAATGTATTTCAAGCGAAACATTTTTGCAATCTTTTACGACAGGTAGATGAGCCATTCTTTAAATCACCGATTTATAGATCTATATAGGATGTTATGTTTTGGTTAGATGAACGATCAGTTATGAATAAACTAACAGATAAACGTACTCAATGATATCGATGTTACTTTAAAGTAATTGATAGAATTACCTGGCAAATGCAACCGAGTTTCCCATGAAAGGTTTTCGCGCCACCAGAAGAAAAATAATACTAATTGCCAACTAGCTATCAAAGGTACCTCCTAATCTGTTCAATTGTTATTCGAATGATAAAATTAGCATATTTATTCTGAAAATTTCATTTAGCTCTTAACTTTTAAACTGATCAATCTCTGCAATTGTTCAGAAACAGGTGCACGAAATATGAAATCTTATCTACTTTTCTCAGGTGTCCTATGCCATCACCAGTGCCATTTTAATCGCGATACGGGATACGTATATAAACTCGCCGGGACAATATCGACCAAGTACAAACGCAGATCCATAAAGTGATCAAGGTAAGTTCACCGATACAAAGCATTATTTTCTTACTTTCTATACCAAAACATATAATTATTAATATTATTATTGCTTGCCAAATGTTTGTTTCGCAATCGATTCCTTTCAAATTTATTAGTAACAATAAGTATGAAACAATAGTCCACTAGAATTTTTCAATTTTATTAATTATTAACTCTATCAGGCAAGAAATCTAACTCCCTTGTTCCTAAAATTGAACGATGTTTGTCACCCTGTTAAGTCGAATATCGTCTATACTCTATACCATCAATCGCATAAGTTACCTGACATTTTTTAATTCATTTACCATCTAATTAACTTTGCATCGACATTATTCCAGATGAAGCTCGTAGCGGTACTATTCACGGCGATGGTTGCCTTCACAACCGTCAGCTCTCATTTCCTCCCACCATTCGGCAAGGGACCCCTATACGAGGACATCCAATACTTCATGGACATGATTCCTATGGAAAGCATAGTGGAAGTTGTCCTTCAATACGCCGTCGAAGATGCTGAATTCGGGCAAATGCTTAAGTACTTGGACAGTCAAGAGTTCAAGACCATGGTGAAAGAAGTCGAGACCATCCCCGAGTTCCATAATTTCGCAGACTACCTGCAGGAGAACAATGTCTACATCTACGACAGCCTGAACAAGCTGAACAAAATAATCGGAATTCCACCCTTCCACGAGGTGCTCCGCGGCAAACGTATCTCCGGTGGAGTTGGCGGTCTATTCCAGGACGTGAAGGCACTCATCTCTTACGACCTATTCATCCACGGATATGTCCACAAAATGAGAACGTCCAGTGCCTTCCGCGATTTTGTTGCTCACTTGAAATCGCCGAACCATCAGAAATTCGTCGACGCCCTGTACAAGAACAAGGACTTCCTCCAGGTCCGCGAAACGATAGAAAGCAAGGGTATCGACTTCACCCTGATCGAGGACATCATCTACACCGTGCTCGGAATCGAGTTCCCCGAGATGAAGAAGTCGTCAGATTTCTACGCGAACGACGAGCTGTCCAAGGACATCAGAGACTTCCTTAATCTGATCGATATGGACAAGATCGTAGAAATCGTTCTGTCCTACTTGGATGACGACGAGGTACAGAGATCTGTGATGTACATGTACAGTGACGAGTTCCATGCCCTCGTACGCATAGTCGAAGCCCTGCCCCCGTACCAAGACCTTGTCCTCTATTTGCATGACGCCGGTTTGGAGATATACAGTCTGCTCCAGAAGGTTCACAAATTGATCGGTATGGAGGACTACGTGCCACCCAAACGCAACGCAAAGCAGCTCTCCATGAACAGTTTCGCCAATCGTGGTGGAATCAAAGGTTTAGTTGATGCTGTGATCGCTGTCCTTCCCATAGAAGAGATGAAGGCTCTGTACCAAGAAAAAATGAAGACCTCACCTGCCTTTAAAGCTTTAATAGAGAAACTTCGCTCTCCGGAATTCGAGGAGATCATCAACGCAATCTACACCTCACCAATCTTCCTGGAGATGAGGCAGAAGGCTATAGATGCTGGATTGGTATTGGGACCAGTCAAAGAGTTGATCGAGGCTATACTGGGCATTCGCCTACCTGTACCGGTTTGATTCTAACTCGACGATAATCAGGATGAATATTACATATTCGCGTTTCCATGGAACCTTGATATCCGATTGTTTTACTGACTGATTTATAATTGTACACATTTTTTTATACAGGTGAGGTGTAGAGTGCTCGCAAATCGCCCTCTGCCTCACTCATTAAACGGCAAAATTATAATAGTTGTGTAATTAACTTTCAACCCTCACGCATTATGAAATTCCCACTTTGTAAATGGTCCCTTCCTTACTCCTGAAGACTACGTCGCAACGTCTTCTCTTTTGCTCCCTTGTTTCCCACTTTCTGTCTCTAGAAAATCTGTCTATTTCTATTCTCTTCAACCTGTTCCACGTTCCTTGCCATGCTCACACCACTTCTCACGAGGATTTTCATTTTCGCTCAATTTGCGCCATTCCGTTCGATTCTCTGTATTCTTACGTGTGTCTCTCACACACCCAGTTCTCCCCTATGACTTTCCATTGCTGTGCAACAACGTCGAGTTCCGAGGCTTATGAAATTGTAACAATTTTAATTAGAACAGTAGCGTGCACCGGCTCGTTCCATCCCTTGTTCCTTCCATCGTTGGTTTTGCCGGAGAAAGAGAAAGGGTGGCACACCCCCGGCGGGAAACGGGAAGACGCGTCGGTTAAGACGCCCCTTACTTTCCATTTGAAAGTTAGCGCCACGTGCTCGAACATGGTCCTCTTTTATTTATCGAATGGCCGCGCCGCCACTCTTACCCATTCGCCGCACACGGCGCTCTTTTGCTTTCTCGTTTGATCAGTGAAACTTCCGTTGCGTTAACGAACCGGCATTCCGATGGAAGGGTGGAGTTGATCACGTTCGTGGAATCGATGAGATTTAGTATGATCTCGGGTGGAGTCGAACGAACAGTCGAAAATAATCGAACATGACATTAAGGGGTTCTTCTGTTTTGTTTTTTTAATAAGCATTCTAGGGCGTATGTCAGGGTAAATTTAGGAATTGGATAGTGGTTTGTGATTCTTTATAGTATAACGTATTTTGTAAATTATATGGGGTGATTTTTGTTATATTGTTTTTTTAAGCATTGCAGCAGAAATATAGGATAGAGGGTAGGCACAGATAGAAGTTGGAATGAAGTAAAAGTTGATGAAAAAAATTAGGTAATATTACACAATGATAGGTAAATGGGTAGTTATCCAATCGAACGAATGTTGACTCGACACTTGAAGATCCAATCAGCAATTTTTATATTAGTGATAAGAGCGGACAATTTCTTTCTGGAGATAATCGAGAACGGCCGTTGTTAATGATTCCTCAGATCATCTGCTTACCTTTTTCGATAATTTGTATTCTACTGTACCTACAAAGTATGTCAGTGTTACAGCTAATGTATAATTTTTAGTTACCATTACTCACACCACGAATTTTTTATTTTTTTTTTTGCTCGTTAATTTCAGGCTGCAGCGAGTTTGATACCAACAGGAAGAAAAGTTGGGATGATTTTTTGCAAATTTATATTTTTTACACTTTTTAATCAGTTATTTAACTTAAAAATCTGTGATGATAGGCAATCAAGTATCTCCAATCAGAGGTGAATGTAGTTTAAATTGATGGTTGACGTAAATTTACTATTCAATTTATATTTTAGCATGATATCAGTATGACTGATTTATGCAATATTATGCAAGCACGATGATTCTATTATTTGACAATTGAATGTCGATAATTTTTTCGTAATCATAAATGCGTTGACGAATCACTGATAATGTACGATCTTCAATAGAGGGCACCACAGAAACGTTTATAACAGCAGTGGAAAGCAATAATTCTCATTTTTAAGATGTACCTGCCGCCTTAATCATGCCGATTATAGAATATTACAGGTAGATCCATACTTTTACAGGTTAATAATTGTCCAATGGAATCTTTGCTTGCATAACAATTTAATAATGTTTATTAATGTTATAATTTATCGAATGGTAGCTTTAATTAGAATACAGTGTATAACATTTATTATTAACGTTACTCAAATACCCTTTTTTTATTTCTTCTTGTAAAAAATCTGAGAGAAAGTAATTTACTAGTATTTATTTATTAATGTTTAGAAATTAGAGATCGCTAAATATGAACCACAATATACTGAATATACACTTTGACAAATTAAAAATCATACAATTTTTACTCTCATTTTTCTCTTGAACATCACACTAACCGTGTGCCATAAATTTACTGAAAAGTAGTATTTCCACAGCATTCTTTTCAGAATATTCTCGACTCATCAAACGGACTCACCGACAGAATCTACAATCTAATATAGGCACGCAATTAATCGGGCCACATCAGTTAATAATGATCATCACTTTAAGTAATCTTATCATATTTAATTAGCTGAATTCGCCACGGTATATAAAACGCCATGATAAAACGTCCCGCATTAGAAGTTCATCAGTATAAGCTAGAGAAATTTTGAAGTCACAGGGTGAGTAGAGCTACACGGATTGTATATTTATCCATACCTTCGCAAAAATCTAATTTCTAAAACTCGACTAACAAATTGTCGAACCTTTCCAATCCTGGATACACGTTTGTAAGAATTTTTAATTTCATTGCAGATGAAATTCGCACTTGCCCTTCTGGCTGTTCTGGCCACAGTTAATCATCTGAATGCGTATAAATTGCCAAGCATTCGCTATGGTGAACTGGCCGATGAATTGCAAGAGTTCTGGAATATAGTGCCAGTGGACGAAATCATCGATCTCACAAAAATCTACCTGACGCGTGACAGAGAATTCCAAATGGTCTTGGAAGTCCTGCATTCTGATAACATCAAGCAGTACATCGAAGATATGGAGGCTATGCCAGAATTCATCAAGCTAATGAAGTACCTGGACGATGGCGGAATTGACGTTTATATTTTGCTGCAAGAACTGAAAGAAAATTTGGAAATGGAGACCATCAAAGTTAGCAAGGTGTCCAACTGTAAGATCACCGGAGGATTCTATGGGTTCACAAAAGATCTCGCAGAAATTTTGCCCCTGGAAGGGATATCGGATATGTTCGAGTACAAAGTCCTGACATCCACAGTGTTCAATGAATTGGTGAACAAATGCTTGTCCTCTGAATACACGAGCGTGTTCACGTCCACGTTCACGAATCCGAATTTCCTGAACGCTTTGCACAATCTCGATAGGCTCAGTATCGACAGCGATTTATTCCGCTCGAATTTCTCGTATCTTCTTGTCGTCGAGACTCTCCTTCGTCGGTATAATGAACTGGAGGAATGAGATTAGATGTATTAAAGAGATATTATTAATACAATTCCGACTGTGTATAGTATAGAAATGACGATGCATGTATCGGAAGATTATTTAATGCTACCATAAGTTAATGAATACCGAGTTATTTAATATTGATAAACTAATTCTCTTCTTCTTACCTGTCCTTCCTTTCTCTAATTAATAACAGAATGGTCAAAAGATTACAAGACGAGATTGTTTCGCAAAATGTTTTGAGTCATACTTAAGACTGCAAATTAAATTAGAGAATAGGATGGTTTAATACATAAACATATTATTTACAATTTTTACAATTTTCACTTTGTGCAAATGTTTTATGTTTTATGTATATAATCCAAATGAATGAAAGAGATAGTGTTATGACTGAATCTGTAGGTACTATTTATTCCATATATTAGTACTATACGAGCAAATTATTTGCAAAGAAATAAAAATCTTTAAAAATCATAATTAAAATCATTTTTATGGATCAGAAACTATTACGAAGCAAATAGGTCAACAGATATTAGAAAGTATTAAAATTAATAAACGTAATATTGATAAGCGTAAGTAAGTAATGGTAAGATAATCTATTATCTGTTTAGCGAAATAGATAGGTAAGTTTATGAATTCTATTTGTGATTGATTATTACATAATGATACATGTCAAGAAGATTCCAACCCTTCGAAAGATAATCGTAATCACTCAAGTAGTCCCATATAGCATAACCGATGCTGCTTCTTTTTTCCATATTACGTTTTATTTAAATTATTATCTCATATCGTGCATGTACGATAACGTAAAGATAAACTCTGTCCGATAAGTGAAAAGTGCATCTTTTTCAAAAGCGTCTCGCCGGAAATAACTAACTTGATTAGCGAATTCAACATTCATGAGCATCACTATCGGAAAATTTTTTTTCGTGACGATGGGATTACAGTAAAGGATAATAACGACCGTCATACAATATTTATTGCGTTTTTATTTGCGCAAAGTAAAACTTCACGTATGCATTCAGCAAAATACAGACAACGACACTTTATCTTCTTCACTAAGATATTACATCAATCCTTAAAATTATTTTATTCAACGGTACTCCGGATGTACGGTTGTCCGGAGAAATAATAAATGAAGTCAGTACACGAATCATTCGAATGTAATTACGTAAATCGTAAATTGTCGACGAATTCTCGTTTCATTTTAAAACGAATCTGAATACAGTTACGAACAGGCATCGTAATTTAACAAAACGCGTTGACTTCACGGACTTCCGGTGCAAATAAAAATGTAATATGGCGCGTGCGTCGTAATCCTCTGGGTGGCTTGGTCCGCTAAAATTTCCGGATAAAGAAAATTTGAATCGCTTGCCATAACAGTAACCCCCTTAATCCACAAGCTTATCATACATTACTCCAAAAGGACGACATTTTCAGTACAGAATGTTTCATCGAACGCCATAACCCGCCTTTGACCAACACGGTCGTAAAGAAACACTTACCATAACCGCTGATAAAACTATTTATCAATACAAATGACTCCGTTAATTTACTTGACCACCTTGCCCGAAGCCTCTCCCTGCCACAGATTTTAAACCCACGAACTTCCGCCGTAAGTGACGTTGTATATCCTAACCCACGTTAATTTTTCTCTTTATTACATTAATATAGGAGACTAACTTCTAATTAATAAAACCTATCAATTAGAATACACAAATCGCATTAGAGGAGAATCGCATCAAAATCCTACAATGAATTTCCACTAAGCCGATAAACAGAATTTAATTTTCCGAAGAAATGAACCCCCAAATCATGATCGCGAGCGTGATGGCCGTAGCCTCGGTCGTATTCGTCGGATACATGGCCTTCCGGATTAAACTTCGATCGATCGAGCACGATCTAGCCAATATTCCACCGTTAGAAGATAATAGTTCCCTCGACGAAGATCTCAAGGATATCATGGCATTTGTACCGATGGGTGAAGTGCGGCGTATCATCGAGAGATACATGAAATACGATGCCCAAATCGGTGATACCGTGAGCTTCGTGACCGATCAGAAGAGATTCATATTGCGGGAGCTGAAGAAGATGCCAGGTTTGATATCGTTGATCGATTTTCTCAGAGAAAACGGCTTGGACGTGGACGAAATTCACGATAGGATACGATACTTCTGGAAGACGTCCCCAAGGTTCGTTAAATGCGATCCAAGTTTGGCTAACGGCGGTTTAACCGTGATGATCAGTAATATCCTAGAGACGATACCGATGGACGAGATGCACGAACTTCTACGACAAAAGGTGAAATACTCGGCCAGTTTTCGCAGGTTTCTGTACGCGTTGAGATCGAAGGACTTCCGTGAGTTTTGCAAAGCGCTCGAGGACAACGACGTGCTCCACCATCATTACTTTTGGGCCAAAGAGGGCGGCTTGGAGATCACGTTCGCGATCGAACTATTTAATGAGCTGCACGTGTACCTGACGCAAACTTTGGCCTCCTAGGAATTTGTAAAATTTTCGCGTAACCACTGAATAAAAATGAACCACGATGAACTGAGGTGCCAATGATTTTACTACGTAAGGGTGGTACTTTGATTAACTGGGTCGTGATTATTCGGGGTATCGAATTTATCGAAAGATATTTCATGGTATAGAAGTTACTAATAATATATTTCCAATCGTATCGTCGCACTCTGAAATTCCTTGTGAAAAATATGGTACTATTTCTAGTCAAGTTGTTCAATATCTTGGAAGCAATTGTAAATCAAGGTACTACAGTATTTTTATTATTACAGAATTTCCAAGCTTTCAATGTACAATTATTAGAACTACAACATTTGTTTTTTTATTAAATGATTGCAAGTTACTTACGATTGAGGGATGCAATATTTTGTTTCGCGAGGGCAAGATTACAAAAGTGGTGGGAATGGATTATCGGTTGTACTGGAGGGAGTGCGATTAATGTGACTCAAAGTGGGCCTGATAATATTTGGCAAATCAGCAACGCTTGATTCGCCAACGCTATATCAGTAATGGCCTACTATTCTACGTAGCCGATAAGACAAATGTTTATATACATTGTCATCGACACGATTACTGTCAGATTACTGCTTTGACACATTTTACACTATGCTCACAATACTACTAAATTCGCAGTACATATGTAGTTACACGTGGCTATGGGTTACGCAAGAATACTTTATAAAGTACATACTACGCATCAGGTAAAGAGTCTTCTGAGAATACTCCACAATAGAATCGACAGAAACACGGCAGTCAGCATTGGTAAAATAAATGCCCAACTAAATTCTGTTCTTATATGAAATCAATACTAGGAAGGAGATGGAGAAAGAGAACATAAATTATTTAATGCTTAAAATATTATATTTTATTTCGGCACAAAAATTAATACCATTATCCCATTACAATAAATTATAATTCACCGAAACTTTACAATACTATGAACGAAGCGACTATGTAGACACTGGAATAGGTATCGAAGACTTGCCCGTCAATACCAGATTGCACAACCTTTTCTTTAAGCTTCAGATAGTTTTGGTTTTTGTGCATGGAGAGGTATACGCTAACGTATCTAGGCTGGATCAAAAAATAGACGTAGTCACTGAAAACTTTGGAGTTCTCCATTTTTTCGTCCAACAGTGCTTTCAATTCCCCAAAAGAAATAAGTTCGCCAATGTCTTGTATGTAACCTTCGATTCCTCCGGTGATCTTGATTTCGGATTCATCCATAGGCGCTCCCGGGGCCAGATTGAGAATTTTGTTGATTATATTTACTATTCTATAAATGTCGAGGCCTGCTTTTTCAACGTAATTCATCAGCTCCTTCATTTCAGGGGCCACTTCTATGTCCAGGATATATTGCTTCAATTCAGGGGTCCTCATGAAGCTCATAAGTAGTTTAAACTCCCTATCATTGTGGTAGTACGCTTTCGTCACACCAATCATCTTGTTCAACGGGATCAAGTCTATAAAATCTTGGAGCTCCCGGGCGAGAGCGCCGGATCCCGAAGGTGGTAACTTAACTTGATCGGCGTACAGGGGGCTGGCCACAGCCAGAACAAGGAGAATGGCGAGAGCGAATTTCATCTGCAAAGAAATTAGAAGGGAAGCAAATTAATTTTTTTTTGTAGTAATCAATATTTGTTGGATCCAGGTAAGAAAGTTTTGAATGGTCGACATCATTGTAAATTTTTGCACATATTATAATAGACCAGAGTGATTTTTATTTAAAGTGTAGTACTTGGATTTAGAGTTTTGTTGTACATATTTTATGGAATTAACAGAGACCCCATTGGATTCTCCTTTTGCCAATGTAATCAATAGAACGAAGAATCTAACTTTGATTTTTGGAAGCCGATGATTTGTTTTCACTGTAGTATACAATTTCAATTGGTACTCACCTTGCTTTCTTGTGTTTGCGTAGACGTTTCAGGTACGTTTTTTGACTTGAACTGCTGTAGGACCGTCTCCCATGCTATTTTATATGTGGCGGTCCGCTGATCGTTGCATTTCGATAAGATTATTCGGCGAATTGATACAGAATCACGTCTATACGTTATCGCATAAATTGTTATAGATCGTCACAGAGTTAGACCGTATCTATCTGTCATTCAGATATTGTAGCGTAGTACTCTTGGAAACAATTTCCTTATCTAATTCTATTTTCTAATGCAACCTGCCGATTGCGTGTTAATTTCTGCGTCTAATATTTTCGGCCGCTTTGAGACGTTCGAGAACACAAAAATGAATCGTCGACTTGTTGTATCGCGTCAAGGAGTAATTTCTTCGCATAAAAAGTTCACTGGGCCACCATAACCTGCTATGGTGGCTTCATTAAAGGAAACGTAAAAAGCACGCCCCACAAAGGAAATGTTTATCAACGTGTGACGGCTACTTCGCCGGCTTCAGCTAGATGTTCAACGACCGCCAACGTTATTAAACAAGAAAACTTTCTTTACAGTCCTTTGCCATCGCTAAATTGCATAAAATTACAACTTCCCCGCAACTTTAACTCATTATCTATTCCTTTGCCGCGTAAGTCAACGGGACAACTTCAATGAAATAACGGCGGTGGATTTTTGAACGGAACTTTATAAAAGAACACCAAGGTTTAATGTAGAAATAATAGGGCATCGGTGAACTAAACGTTCTTTGTTTCTAAAGATATTCCGTACCTGGCAGGAACCATCTCTGCTCTCGAACAAGATTCCATATTGACTGTTCTTATAAACATTATTCATAACATCTTTTACTCAACAAACGGCATGAAAATCAATTGAAACCACAGAGTCATACATTATAATATATCTCGCTGTGTTTTCAAATAAATAAGAACAAAAGAAAGATAGAAAGTGTACGCAGCGTTCTAGGTAATGCGTTATCAATCCAGCAAAAACTTGTCCAACTCGACTACCCAATATATCCGGCCCTATAATCGCATGCAGGGATAACGCCGTCGAAGTTGAACGAATTCGATCAGAATTCATCGCGGAACGCAGTGCCGGGGCATTTTACTTCACGCCGGCCGCTCCATTTGCAGCAGTGGAAATCTAAGTCACGCCGTCGCTGAAGGAATTAATTCCGCTGAAGACGACGCATTGCCGTGCGAACGTGGCACGTCCGTGTGAGTTCGTCGACGGGGTGCAACGAGGGTGGGACTGTGCTAAGGCAAGCGGCTCGCGGTGTCTGCGGCAAACAATTCCAATTAACTCGCTGGAATTGGAATAGGGCTCCACTCGTCGACGCTCTCTCGGCCTGGAGACGGTCTCCTGGATGCCCGAACGTCAACTACGACGTCGAGGGGATCGCCCGCGCGTTCCTCGACTCGTCTTTGCCCGTCCTGTCCCTCTGCTCGTGCCTTCGTTTCGTCGTACGCAGAAATTAGCTGTCGACAAAAGTTCCCGGCGAGGAGGCCGGATTTGTAAGAAGTATTGGTCCGCCGTGCGCCGCTGGGAGAAATTAAAAAAGTTGGCGACCTTTCAACTTCGTCAAGTAGCATTTACATTTCAATCGGATACGTCCGCAGCTGGGACCGGAGCCGATGTTTTCCAAAGGAGGATACCACGCGGGTATACACGCGAGACGCTGGATCACGATTTTTTGGGATCCTTGTTTAACATTCGTCCCCCTATCTGTTTCGTTGGCTGAAAGACGAACTGGTGCACGGTGTGTCGGTGAGGCATAATTCAATCAGGACCGGGAAGGGGTGTTTGTCAAGTACGCTTTCTTTGCACGTGCACTGTGAATGGAGGCCCGTTGGACCATTATCCGACGCATAATGCTCGCCATCGTCGTCCACGGAGTGAGGAGGACAGAGAGTCATAAGGGACGGGGTTGGGTGGTCGCCCTAGACAATGCAGTTCTTGAGCTGCTCAGATATTGAAGACGCCCGAAAGCGGTGTGTACCAATCCCGGTGTGTACCCAATGTCTAGCCTGCTACTCTACATTATTAAATCTGGCCCGTGTCGGGCAACCATGCGGCACGATGGCGTTCTTTCGCCGTTTTTCGACGACGTTGGCTGACGTGCGTCGAATTCTCAGGACGTAACGTCCGGCAGCTGTGATGTGGTGGGATCTTATCGGTATGCCCAGCGATAGAGGCGAATTGGTGGTGACGCGTGGAAAAATATCAAGGGGTATCTTGCCAGAAGATGGTAGGGGACGCGAAGATAATACCTGTGCTTCTTTCGGATATTTCTTTGAACCAGTTAATTCATTTTTGTTACACAACCCTCCCACCCCGTGGTTCCATGATTCGTAGCTGATATTAGTGACATGTGACAGATTCCCGATCATGGGTGCTTATTTACAAGATCTTTCTTTTGTTAATTAATTTTATTGTTCACGTGGAAATTCGATGCTCCACTTGAGGTTCAAGTGGTTGCGTGGAAGTTCGCAAATTCTTAGGGCTCGCGCATTCTTCGGCCAGACTTGAGAACCAGAATGCTGGTGAAGGTATCCGAGAATAGGTTGAGGAGCTGGGTGCGAAGAGCATTAGGTAATCATTTTTTTTATATTACAGTCAGTATGTGAGTAAGTCGTGTGCCTTAGAAATTTTTATAGAGAATCGTATGCTACGGTGGATAAATTATATTCGTCTTCCGCGTGTATTTTAGGATATTTATGATTTTTATAAATGAGGCAACTGGTCTGGAGAATTGGATTTACTGATTTCACTGTCGCAAAGTAGGTGTACCTTTTTGCACGAAGCTACATTACGGATATTAATAACGTTTTTATTTAACACTAATGGTGGTATTGAAGAGAAAAATGTAACTTATTGCTACAAACTCAATGTAATAATTTTATCATGGCAAAGTGAAGAAATATCCAAGTTACATAGAAAGTCTAAAGTTCCGACGGCAGATACTAGTTTCTGAAAAAAAATTTAACAGTGCACACTACCATAAATATGCACTTTTTACAAACTTTTTTAATAATTAATACAAATATTAAGCCTGGTTGAAATGAGGACAATTCAAATACAAATTTATTCATCGAATGCAATAAATATTGTCGGTATCGCATCAGATTCCATGCCAAGTACATAGATATCTTTTCACAAACTATCTTTCCCTTTATTTCTTTCTCTTTTCATCACAGTAATAACCTGCATATAAAAAAATTTCGACCATTTATTTGACCGTTCCCACTCTCTCGCCTAACAATTAAATACATGGATAAGACGTTTGTAAAAAGATGCACAAAGCTTCTTTCCTATTATTTATTTTTTCTTTGGTCGCAGTCAATACTGCATGTAAAAAAATTCCGACCATTTATTTTACCCTTCAACAACTGCCCAAAATTTCTCTCAGCCTTGCCACATGAAAGAAAATCCCGACCCACGTCGCGGCGGAATATAATTCCTAGCCATCGCGGCAGTCTTAAGCAGCAATAACCAGTTCCAATTAGCCAGTGGGAACTACATATTCAGTCTCCCATTTACGACAGCCTAATGCTACCTGTTTCACGCGGAGCCACGTATAATTACAGACTAATGCCAGAGCGTCCGCAATCCTGACAGGTGGCACATAATCGCGGCCTCGTAACCCTCGAACGGGTTAATCCGTGAAGCGTCGCGCCGCGCCGTTCTCCTCGACGCCTGAGACCAGTGGCATCGTTGCCGTCGCGTCGTCGACGGCGTAGTTGTCGTCGCCGGTGAAATCGTCGGGCAAAAGACGACAGTTTAAAGGTGGCTACATAGCTGGGCTGATCCGCTTACCGCGTTTAAAAGTCAAGTGCTAAAAGCGCAATTCATCCCATCTGGCCTAATGGGACTGGGTAGAGGAGAGGAAATCGGCCGTGGAAGGTATCTAGGAGAAGGGTTGAGGAGAGACAGTGCTGGAGCTGTTCAGTCCAGTGTCTCTGCTCGTCGTCGTTCCGGCTATGTATGTATACTTCGTTCGACGACTGATTTTATTTGCCAGCCCAAGAAAGTGTCGTTCGCCTCGTGTATGAAAGTCTCCTTTCTTTTACTTGACTCGGTCTCTGTCGTTACAGTGTATGGAATCGAAGCCCGTTTCCCTTCGCTCGTCCGTATCGCGTTCTCGTTTCTGATTTTCGTGTTTCTGTTTTCTGCCTCGAGACCAAGATTGGAGGGTCGACGGAGCGGAAACAAGAAGTGACTGCGTTCTTTCTTTGCGCCCTGGTTTTCTTTTTTTCCTCCCCGTCTTTCTGTTTGCACGTCGCTCGAGCGGCACCGTTCACAGGGTTGAAGGTATATACGTAAGTACATATGTATACGTATTATTGCGACGGCGACAGGCGCCCGTCGCGTAACGTGAGATATGAAATTTTGATGGCTACACTTGGTCCTGCAAGAAGACCTCCTTGTGGATATTGCTTCATGGAATGTTTATGTGTTAATGTTTCTGGAATTGTTGCGACTTCAAATACCTCTTGATTGCGTTTTTAATGGATCCATATACGGTGACGTAGTGAAACACAACAGAATTTTGGATTGATTATACTTTGAAATTTATTTCGATAGCTTTCATCGAGAAAATTTACTTTGTATAGCTATGATAATAAAATACCACGAATTCTAATTACAAGAAACCGACTGCAAGAATTTCTAGACTTTCTTAATTTAAAAAATTATTATCACTATTCTTAATATTTCGCCAACGAGACTGTAAATTGAAGAATCTATGCTGAAATCGTGTATAAACATTTCCATGACCATTCACATCATCCCCATCATACCTACTTAAATAAATTATATTAATAAATAAATTGTGTAATAAATCTATCTTGCGCAGAGAAAGTATTTTTTTGATATTTCAACCGTTCTTTATGAAAGGGCTAAAAAACTGAAGTCAATCAAAATCAATTTCAATATTATAATACATGCTACAAGAGAATGTACGATGGATAAAAAATTCATCTATAACAATAAGGAAATTTATATAATACTCTGGGCGCCATTCGTTCGTCGGAAAGCAGCCGTCTAAAAGCGATACGATATCCAAATCATAAGGGTCGTGCATTCTGTCGCGATATCGAGTTGTCATAGGCGTGGATAGGCTGAGCCACAATTTCTAAACTCCTCCTTCACCGACGACTTATCGCTTTCGCGACTTGTTGCACATGTAGGATCGGCCCGCGGAACGATTTCTCACGTACTTTACCATATCGCTTTGCGGTGACGTGTCGATTAATAAACCAGGTCGCAGATAAACTCACGCAAATAAGTAATTAAAGAGTGTCCCGAGATAAGGACGATGTTATAATGCAGATGTCCTGTGGTTTCAATTGTTGGAGGATCTACGTCACGATAATTTATTACACGATTGTTTCTCGACTGCCGAAATATAAATAATACCCGTGATTTTTCTTGTAGAACGATTAACAGAAGTTTTCAAAGCGATGTAAAAAAAGGACCAGAGCATCCCCAAAGAGAACTAAGCGTTTTAAATATTTTCAATTACGAATTTATAGGGATCTAGAAGCGAAGCAGTGTAAAGGTTGCAGGTGAGCAAGTTAGAAAAATGATTAATTGAGCAGTTTCCCGATTCAATCTCCCGTCTTAGATTGTCACGCAAGGGAAGATACACGTATACGTCAATCGAAACACTGGACCAGGAAAAATCGATTAATATTTTTAAAAAGGAAGGTAAGAATTGATATAAATTCATAAACTGTTATATTCTATTACATACTCCCATTTCCCTTAAAACCTCTGCACGTGCCTAAAAATTATCGCATAAAAATTTCGCAACATTTCAGGCTGTATCTGTCGCCCTCGATTAAATTAACGCTATCTTAAAATTTCCCCCAACAGAAACCCGGAACGGTTGCAAAGCCGAATAAGTAGAACTTTCGTATCGTTCGCAAGTTTCCAATCCACGAACGGATCCGTGTACGATCTTCTCTAAGGATTGTACTCGATTAAGCTGTTTACTAGTCAACAGAGCGACCGTGCACGAGCTTTCGGTCGCCATGAGCGGAGCTTAAAGTTCGAAGCTGCTGCTTCGAGTCAACGACACCTGGGTTGGTAATGCTGCAGCCAGCGCGAGACAGGGAGCAAGAAACGGTGAGGGTGGTGGGTAGACGGCCGGCGTTGCGAGGGTGAGTTACATCCACAGGGAGGGCACGGATGTTGTTAGAATGCTTGAGAGTAAGTCCGTAATCAGCAGTACTCGCTGGCTCTCCGATTCGAGCCGAATTCGCAGCCGGATCACGTCGTTATTTAACGAGATTATGTCGTTAACCGAGAGGATGCAGCCTCGACCTACGTCGATCGTTGCATGAAATTAAACTCGGACATTTTTCCCGATTAACGACCGTCGGATGCGTAATTGCATTTACGATTTTCACGCCCTACGATACGGCTGCTCCGTTGTTTGCCCGTTGTTCAATCGATCCTTCTCGTATAGAGCGTCCCGTAGCTGTAGTCTCGAGGGATGAAGAAAGATTTAATCGTAGGAACGACGAGTCGCTGCGTTGGCTCAAACGCGTGTCATTAAACTGTATCGGGCCGTGAAACCGGCAGGTGAACGGCCCCAGAGAAATATAAAAGCAAAATCAATTTCACATAATTGAAAATCTTATACTAATCAAATCGTATACGATCGAATGCTGATTTTAGATTAGTACACCTTGCTTGTTCGAAAGTTATTTAATGTAAATAAAACCTGGCAAGACTTCCATTGAACTTTGTTTCCTCATCAATATAAAATACAAAAGTTATACTAACACAGTACAAGGGTTGGAAAAAATCACCACGTTTCCCGGTCATCCCTGCTCGAACACAATGTTATAAAAACCCTGTTGTTTCTCCAAAAGTAATGGGATCTGGTACATGTATATATCTAGTTATTCTCATTGTCCTTACGCGATAACGTCTCGAATGATCGTTTTCCCGAACCGTGCCATTAACGCGTACACTTTCCCCTTTCTGTCTTTCCCACCCTCCCATCGATTTCCGTCCCCGTGGTGTCCGGAATAAGTCGTAATAAGAGGCGCGTGAAACATCCCGGATTCCAAGGGGTTTGCCTTCGATTGTCCCCTACTTCTAATGAACTCATCGACAACCGCGTCTGACGGCTCTCGTTGAATGAATGAATTTCGTGCGTGCCTCTTACGACACGCGGATCGGAATGTCGTAATGGATGCTGCCAACGGAATATAGGAACGACGCGTAGTCGTCGGGGTCGGGACGTCGGCGACGACGAGCCGCTTCGAGGACCCTCGAAACGAGACCAGCGTAAATTTTGAATACCGAATAATAGGACAATTCGTCAAGAGTGGGGGGGTGTGAGTGAAACGACGATAAGGAGTGCGACAGGAAAATTAGATGCATCCCCCCCTGGATCGCAGATAACAATCGCACCGGTGAATCGACGTGATTTAATTCGCGTAATGGAATGGAAGGTTGCGTCGAGGAGTTAGTAGAATGCAAAAAGGGCGATAGATTAAGATCCATTTGAATGTTTCCATTTCTTGTTTACCCTCGGCTTCAGCCTCTTCCCCGACGAAAATGCGTGCGCGTGCCTCGTTTCCACGCGAATCGTCGAACGATTAAACGGCGAATTTATTGCCAGGTACCGGTCCGGCTAACGAGGGGATGGAGAGCACGTGGTGTCTCTCAAGGCGTTGTAAATTGGACAGATAACGTTGTAGCTAAGATTTTCCAGATTATTTATAAATGGACGTAGGAGTTTCATAATCGCCCAGCAATCAAATAAAGCGTGTGTTTTAAAAGGTAAATATACAAAGGTAATATATTATCACCATATTATCCGCAAACGTAATAACAAGCTGTTATATCTGTTTATTTCCATGAATCAGATAACTTTAGAGGTACAACAGGACCCAATAAACCACGAGTCCCGTGTTTCGCGAGGGTTCGCAAAAATTACAGCAACAGCACGTGGAATGTTCAGCGAGCAAGAAACAATCCTGAAGCGCAGGAAGAAAAAATGTTTATCAGCCGGCCGTTTTGGATGGCGGGCGGTCGTGTGACTGGCTGGTAGGAAAGGCCGAAGCATTGTGCGCGGAATATCCACGAGGGAGGAGAATTCATGGGGTAATTCCGTGTTCGATACACCGTGTGCGCTTAAGGCTGCGATGTTACCGGCGTCACATAAGCGTAATACCGGATAAGCCGCAATAATGCAGACCCGCTGTGCGTGCATGCGAAAGTGGAATGGATCCTGCTGCTCGGGGAGCTTCAACAGCCGAACATCCGTGGAGCGTAATCATCGTAGCGAAACGCGGTTGGAGGCCACTCTGCCTTGAAAATCCGTGAAAACTTTTCCCTAACGACGACGAAATCCGTCGGCCCTTCGTCTGTCGTTCACGAATCGCCAGGCACACGGTTGCTACACTTGAAGGATTATTACGACGTCTGAAGATAATGCTCGTCGATGGTTTGCATTTGCTATTACATACAATGCGAAATTACTGGAAATATCGAGTTGGTTTTATGCAACCTTCTCAATTCTTTGCCGATATGCGGTTCGATGCTAGAGGGTTCGACGAAATTCAATGTTGAAGGTTCATGTTCAATAATAAAAACCGCGAGAGGGTAATAAGTTAACAAGGCTTATTGGACCATGATATTTCCCTCGAGACGATGTTTCCAAGAATTAGAAGCATCGTGAGGTTTTTTGCCTTTTTTTTAACCAGTTAACGAATCAAGGGAACGGCTCAGAAAAAGCGGAAACAATTTGCGGGAAGCTCGACGTTCCAGATACAGACTCGACAGTTAACCTTTGAATTGAAACGAGTACAGTCTACTTGCTTATTGTCGGCGAAGTAGGAAAGAAGAAGATGAAAAATGAAGAAAAACGCGAGCGACGTTCGCCACCATTTAGCGCGGTATTATGAGATACAGAATTCCCGGTTATTCCATCCGTCGTGGAGCTTTCTTTTTTCTCAGAATGTTTACGATAAGCGTAAAGTCTTTGTCTTTCTATTTCCAACATTACATCGGAATCCCAGCGCAGCGTCAGTCAGATTTCCATCCACCCTTTGCCTCTTTCTTAACGTATATTTAAAACAATACCGAACCGTCGCCAGCATTTTCACGGTGCCGCGAGCTCAGAGGGGGAACGGAGAATTCTGAAGACGCTTTGAGAGTATAACGTCCGAAATTAAATGGTAAAAACGAGAAAGAGTGTGGGAGAAGCGAATGGGCGCGACTAAACCGCGGTGCAAAATTACGTGAACAATGAGAGAATAAAACCTCCGCGCTAATTACCTCAGTCGTAGGTAGGTAATTAGCGCGCGAATCATTGCGAAGACACCGGACAATTTTTACCACTTTTCAGGATAATCGTCTGCGACATTCGAATCGGTGTCGACGTTCTGCTTCAGGTAGTGGCCGTGACAATTTTCAATAATACCCATTTATCCACGAGTACCATGAGGCTTTAAAAAAAAATGTTGGCAACATAGTTTTGTGCCACTATCGAATTTACGATATAACTTCAATTGAAACGTCGCTAATTGAACGGTATTCGTTTAAATATACTAATAAGTGTATCGTAGTTACTGATAAATGAGCGAGAATAAATGTTACCACAATTTACCGGAAATTCGGGTCCATGTCGGTGCGAGCAATTGTAACAAGATTACAATGCGAAAAGCTATAGCATTAATCGGTAAACTGTTCCAGATAATCGGCGAAATAGCGAAAAGATCAAAGACATTACAAAAGGTATGGTAAAAGTGCGTCAGACTGAACCGGCAGCGGCACCGACAAATTGAATTAAACGGCCGTTTGTCGCGGCCCGTTTTCACGCTGAATTTACCTTCCGATTAAATCGCATATTCGATAGAGCGGAATTAAAATAACGCGTCACTCGTTCCGCGGTTCCTCCCATTTCAATGGAATTTAAACGAATGTAGCGCAAACGATTTCAATTTTATGCACATCGGTATACCCTGTCCAGCCACCTCGCAGAAAGTTTCCAGAAGGCATCATGTCCAGTCAATTGTTCCCCCGCCCGGTCAAGCCTCCACGCGGCACGCGGAGATGACGTATAAATTTCGTCTGAACGGCATCAAACCGGGAACGATTTTCAGCATTATCCGCACTGGCGAAGGATAATCCGGATTTGTGCAATCGGCCCTCAGCTGCAACGGTTCGGCAACCGGATGTGCAAACCGGCTCGGATAATAACTAGCTGCTTATCGGACATTTAAGACGATTTCAGAACGCTACTCGCGGCGTATCTTTAGCGCCGCCAGGAATCGGAAATGATCCAGTGCGCGTCGCCGCCTCGAGATCTCGAATTCCGCTCGCAATTGTACGGCACGCCACTCTAAATCGTTTATCCAGGGGAAAATTAATCGGCTGGCTAGGTTTCTGTTCGACGATAGTATCGTGCAGGATAAACCATTTTAACCATTCCAACTTCAATGCTGTGTAAGAGATACGGAGTAAGGAACCTTAGAGTAAGGATCTAGGTAAAGATATTTATTTTTGTGGGTTCAGTATTGTAATTGTGAGAATTTTTCGGGAGGAGCGCGTTACGTTTTTTAAATAGATCTTCATTGAATTTCGTCGATCTTCTAGTAATCGTGGCTGACTTCGATGCAAGTTTATCTCTTGGTCAATGCTATATAAAAGCTGTTAGTGCGAAGGAGAAATTTTGATCAATTTTTTAGCTGGGGTTAACGTGATTTCTGAACAACGTATGCCGCAACATAAAGGACTTGAAATGAATTCACGCGCAAATGTGAAAGGATTTTTCAGATTCCTCTTTCCTCGGGAATAATGTCGCGCAAAAATGGCAAAACTTCTTCTGCGATTGTTCACGCGTTTACGCACAACGAGGTTGTGATTCGCCGTGGGAATTAACGGTCGTTAGCATGCGTAATTAACGCAGCCGTTTCGAATGCAACAGGAATTCGTTGATGAGAGGGCGGGAGAGAGTATCGTTAAAAATTGAAGCGGTGCACGCGAAGCAATTTCAAATGTAAATTACGATCAACGAGTGGAAAATGCGTGCGGGCATCCATCCACTTTTCGATTCGTACAAACCATCCTACCGATAATAATTCCCAAGAAAAATAAGCGAGCGAAATTATCTGTCGAAAAGCAGGTAAAAATATGTAACTCATAAAAGCTAAAAGATCCAGCAATATTTTTTTGTTTATTCCATATACGTTCATGGCCGTTCCAGTTTCGTCGATCATGCTATGGTAAAAGAAAGGCAGCATTTAAAATTTCGCAACATTGCAAACCACACTTAATACGTCGCGATGCACACGGCATGCTCGTTCGTTTTAGGATTCCACACGGAGAATGTGCAACATTAAACAAAACCGTGTTCGAATTCTCGACACCTCCGGCGCACTTCCCAACTACGCCAAAAGTCCTCCAATAATATCCGCTATAGGGTATAGAATTAATTCACCTTAGAAATGACGATCAACGGCAAGATTAGAATGGCTTAGAACTCCGGCGCAAGAAGTGAGACTCGTGAAACTTGCCGGGCCTCGTCGGCATCAATATTTGCAAGCGAAACTGGGTAAACGTTCGGAATCTTTTGGAGTTACACGACTCACGTCCCGCGTTAAGACTTCGTTAAGCTCCATTAAAGTATACGGCGAGCTAACCCTTGCCTCCCCTTCGTCGTCCCGGAAGCCACACGCCAAGACCGAAACTTCCAAGTCCCGATAGAATTAATTACAATTATCGTTGCGCGTCGAGTTCCCTCCCGTATCTCGATACATTTTGTTCCGCATCCGCTCCCGTTCCCGCTCGCGCGATCCATTGGAAAATAAGGGTTGAAGACGTCTCCTGGTCAATGCCAAATTGCAGACTATTAGAGGACAGATCAATCGTGCCCGTGGCGAAACGAGATTTATCGGGGAGAAAGAACGAGATACAAGTACAAACAAAAGAAACGGGCAGCGCGAATGATGCAATTAATCGCCGTAAGGGGTGAAACGCTTCGTTTCCTCGGGCGTGGAAGAACGGCGGTGGGAAACAATTCGCGTTCTCGCGGCCGGGTGTTTAATTAATTAAACAGGTCCCGGTCAGAAAATAATCGACGTAGTCCACGGCTACGTTTGTCTTTGGCCGATTAATTAATATTTCAGCGAGCATCTACCCCGTTGCAAGGGATGAAGAGGGGCTGGGGGGGGGGGGGGATTGAGTAGCGCGATGCTGCGTTCGGTTACGCCGACATCAAAGCGGACTCGAAATTCACCCTATTACAGTCGACCTCAATTTCATTAACCAAAAGTACCGCGGCTCCCGAACCACCCCCTATCCCATCTGCTTTTCCTCCTCTGGCGGCGACACGCAATCGTGTTTAGCTTGGAAACGTTCTCTAGGTGGCCCTGAACGCGGGACGATTGCACTTTGAGCCGTCACACGGAATTGAATAATTCGCGATCGGGGATGAGAGCAAGAGGACACTTTTCAAATCTCCGATCTTCGACGGGGGCGCAAGGGACGGTGGTCGGCTTGTAATAAATTCTCCGCGGAGCACCGCCGGCAGGCCTACTCACCCTCGCGTTTACAAACATTTCGATTGCGATACCAGAAAAGAATCCCGAAGACGGGGCCAGGGTATTTATTATGCGTCGTCGCAACACCGAATTCATTGATCGGCGAACTCATCCGTGCGGCTATTTCATACGGTGGTGTAAATTCGGCGAGACATATAATACTCGCGAGGGTGTGATACCGGCGCGTGGTCGTGAGCCTCGTATCTCGTATTCGCCCCTGAGCGTGTGGAAACTTTCTGGCGGTGTGAAGCGAGGGAGAAAAAGGTGGAGAGGACTCGGGGAAGGACGAGGCGCGAGGGAAACAGAGAAAAAGTAACAGAGACATAAAAGAGGGCGCTAGAATGCGATGGGCGATGCAGAAGGGGAGAAAAAAGGGAAGGAAAAAGAAAGTATTTTCCCAGTGACCCGCTTATCTCGTAAGAATGGGAAGAAAAACGTTGCCCCGTCCCGGGAACACCCGTGTACCCCGTGCACGGTCGTGCATTTCAGATGCTCTTCGACCCGGTGAACGGTGTACTCCGGGGGAGGGCAAGAATGTCGGCGTAGCGTGCCGCGTGTATTCGCGTGTCTAGAGGGCCGTGTCATGTACACTCAAGCCATGCGTTCGCAAAATATAAAAAGAGATTGCATGGCTGATTTATGTAAATACCTTTGGCCCGCGGATAAACGAGTTCTTGCCGGGGCGTGCTGGAGGAGGCCTGGGTGTAAAGAAGGTTCAGACGGTGCGGCGGCAAAAGGGAAGGGTTGGAAACCAGAGGGGTTGGCAGAAGGCTTAGGAGAGAGGAACGCCCGGCGGGCATTCGAGGAGTAAATATTTTTCGACGTCGTCACTCGCGAAGGATTCGCGAGAGTTTATCGCATTTCGCGCCCAGCTGCCCCGACTGCCGCGAATCAGGCAAGAAGGTTGCCCCGCTCAGACGAGACGAGCTGCCACGCCGAGTCGTACGGAGCGATGGAGAAGAAGAGGAGATAGAACGGGAGAGAGAGATAGTCAAAGGTTGCGAGCTGGGACGAGGCGTCGCAGCCGTCGTACACGCTCATCCGGACAAACCGTATTTCACCAGCCGGGTCAGGACTTAGTCAATTTGCGAGTCGACTACCTATGCGCACACCTTTCACCATCCCTGGGACTTTAAATAGTCTTGAAGGGGGGAATTGCCGTCTTCTTCGCTGATTTCGTCGACACTTTGAGCGTCGACTGAGCGTGGATAATAAATGTGTACATCTGTGATTAGGTGCCTGAGCTCCTCTTCTGGGCAAAGTTAATATTTTTCGGGAAGAATTTTATTTCACGACCATGTCGCCCGTCGAGGAATTATTCATTTCTGGTTTGCGAAACGATCGGAATGGCACATTTTTTTTTCTCGCTGATACATTTTAATCGGCTGGCCTGTTTGCAATCATTTATACATACTGGGCTGAAGTTTAAATGTTACACGCATTATTGCGTTCTCGGTATCACGCTCGCGTTTCACCCGTGACGTTTCATTAAAACGATGTCGACGGAGCATGGCCGTTTCCGTGATTATTTCCACAATTGAAATTAATACATTGTGCAGAGCTGCGGAGATAAATCGATACTGCAGCGTATCAGTTTCGCAGAGATTTATTATAATTGTCACTTTTTTCTTCGGCACGATTTTTCCGGAATTGAATTCGAACAATGGAGAAATTGTTATGAAATTATGTAACTTGAGATCCATTAGTTGCGCAAAAAAGAGCAAGTGTACAACGTCGTTGACTTCTAGACAATAAAATTATCGCTAAAAGGTCATTCGCATTATCACTGAAAGAAGCTTACGATATTATACGTGATCGCTACGCACTGAAGTATCGCACGCAGTATCTACGAAACGCCGTTTCATTTTCGAAAACGCAATCAATCACATGGTTCACTAGAAGCGCCACTCAATACGTTAGATAAACGTTACCGAACGTCGCTACTTGCACGTCAACTTGCTATCTTATCGAAAACAGCAGAAACAGCACAAAACTGATATTGCAAACACTTTGTTTCCCTGATAATGGAAGTAAACTGCAGTCCACGTAATCGCCCGATTAGATTAGCGCGGTTGCGTATTTGATAATTCGTAACGCGGCGTACAAAAAACTCTAAGGCGACCTTACAGGCAATATTTACTATCAATATTCCAGTGTTATTATCATCATGAATGTACGAGGAGATAATACTCTTAACGAGACTGTATTTCATAACTCCAGATTATTTCTCGATGAATAAAAAAGATAATCAATCCAGTCTTAGCAATAAATGTTCCATTAATTAGCATGCAATTAATTTGCCACAAAAAGGCGATAATCGATAAGAAATTTTAAATGTGGCGAAATATTAAGATCGATCAAAAATGGATCAATTAAGACTATTTAGTAAGGGAATCCAAGAACAAGATATACAGAGATACATGGATATTCAATTAAAAATTATTATTCGCGCTTTAAGGTATTCCCTACACTATAATCAGGGAATACAGACACAAGCATGAAGCAACGTTTCGACGCCAAGTAATTACGGCTGGTACCCAAGGCGGCGACAGACGAAACGGCGTCGATCTGTTCGCACCGATTGGAACACGCACGGTTACGTAAATTGCACGTACGTGCAGCCCCGCATACATACGCGTGTGCCTACGTTAACATAATGCAACGACTAGACGTTGCTTTGATGTCAACTACGAATTCCAAAGCTAGGATGCACGCAAACATCCACGGAGGGCCGCGACTGCTTCCGGCAGCCTGCTTTGACGTCATGCTGTGCCGATTCCTGCGGATGCGTCGCGACGCCGCGGCGTATCAACGCGATGGGAACCTTGAACTAATCTCTCAACGCGACTCTGTTTCTAAAATAGCGTCGGTGTTACATTATTGTGTACATCGACCGCGAAGTTAATCGACCATGCTCTCAGTTGTTTACCCGTTTCGTTAAATGATAATTGCCGAACAGGGGGCATGCGCTTCTTTCGGAATTAATCTTGAAGTCAGACTATATATAGAATCAGTTATATATGCATATAACTGAAGAGTTATTGCTGTATCGAGGCAAAATAATTGAATGATTTACGACGTGCAACTTGTCCTTCAATTCCGCGTGGCATAAATGATCTAACGATCAGCTAGATTTGTTCGATCAATAGAGAGATTCCTCAGCTCGAGCCTGTGCGCGAAGCAAGATGCAGATCTTGTTCGAGATTTATGTACTTTGAATCGCGAGATACGCGAGGCACCGTCAAAGCGGTGTGTCGATTGCGCCATTAAACCGTGTCACAGAGGCGCCATGAAGGAGACTCTCTCGTTCAAAGTGCACGAAGCTAATGGAATTATGCACCTTATGAACATTTTAACCGTGCCATTTGTCCCGTTTAAAGATCAACCATCGAACATCTAGCTCTGCGCGGGCGCTCGTCGATATAACACAGATAAATTGAAAATCGATTAAAATTCGAGTGACAGCAAGTGGTTCAACCTGGAAGGGGCGTGAAATTGTGGGCCCTTCTAACATCGTCGTCTCTTTGGTCAGCCATTATCATGCTTTAACCCAAACGATATCTAGCCAGCCGCGCTTCCTTTCAGCATGCTGACTCCATTTCGCTCGCCTTAATTAGATCAGTCTCCTCGGGTCCCCGACAGGCTGCATGGATCGTGCCAAAGGGGGTGCCCCTCCCCGCAGACCGCGTGAAAAAGGCTTAATCATATTTCCGGTGTGCCGGTGCCCTTCCCTTTTCGCGTTCATCTTTTCCATTAACTAATAAGCCAGCGTGGCCAACGACGCAATGAAATAAGTAGCAGAGTATTGAAAAATTTCACCAGCCGCTATCGAACTCCTATTAGCAATTGGGGGAAGTCTTAATCCGAAATTGATGTCTGGGGGGGAAGATTTTTCCCGGGAAATATACGCCTGACACGCGAAGGAAAATGGTGGACGAATTTTCTTTTAATTTCTGCAGACGGCATTAAGAATATTGAACCTGCGGTCGTTCAATTTCATTGGTAATTCCTGCGCGACTGGACGACGAATACGTCCGATATACATTTGCGATGTGAATTTGAAAGACGCGCGAGGAAGATTCTTCGCGTGTTTAATGCGGATGTGCATTGCGTACGGGAATCTTTGAGATGGTCCACATCAAAGCGTATCACGTTCAAGAGGGTGCAAATTCGCACGGAAACGCGAACAGAATCTTAGATATATGTATATGTATGTATATATTCTATATACTAGTTGTATCAGCGAAACCTCAGAGGCGTCCATTTTCGGGGATGCATTGAACCTACAAAGACCGAAGCTCCAATGTTTCATTTAATTATCCTCAATTCGCAGGATGCTCGTCCACGACGAAAGTAGCGGGGAAATTGTAAAATAAGAAGCAGCTCCCCAAAGTGGATTTTGAATAATAAGTAATATCAATATACAGAGCAGGCGAAGACTCCTCTAAAGAATCTTCACTCCGAGAACCTAGAAACGTCTACCTCATCCCCCGGCGACGAAACTCTCGGACGCTTCACGGCGTATCGGGAAGAATTCAGAAGCTAACAATTATTCACATTTTCCAGACGATTCCCCGCCGTTCATAAAATCAAATCTGTCTGCCGCAGTGGAGAGAACGGCGGAACCACGTGAAAGTCCACGAGCCTGCTACAAGATGGGGGGTAAGGGGGATGGAAGAAGTATAGCACAAGCGGGCCACAGTCCTCCGCCTCCTTCTTAAACCTCTTCCCCGGCGGGTTGCACAAGATGCGAAAGTTTCTTCCGCGAAGAAAGTTTTGAATATTCAATACTCGCCGCGGCACGGGCGCACCGGCGCGATGCGACGCTGTTCGCCCCCTCGGGGGTTGCTCGACGGTGGTTAGGGTAGAGACAGACGGTCGCGGATACTCGGTGGAATTTCATTTTTCGTATTTTCGTCCGCGTGCCACGATTCGTCAGGGGCGGAAGGTGCAGCCTGCCGAACGAAGAAACGGCAGACTCGTAGGCAGAGACGAATAAAGGGGATGAAAAAAGGAGAAAAGGAAAAAAGGGGCTAGGTAAGATCAAGGTACAGGGTATTTTCTATTCGCGAAGCGTCTGGGATTCGATGTGCCCCTCCTCTACGTGATCCTCCCGCGAGACGTTTCCAGCGGACCTCCTGGAGGGTTAGATGTTTTCGATGAATCGATTCGAGGGCACTTCCGCTATGCAAACTCCCTTCTCGCTGGGGGACGCTTCGTTCGCTCCGCACCACTACCCCTCTTGTCGGTCGAGCTCGATGACTCGACTTCAGCTTGACGACGAATCAACGGAGTTAAGGTTGCACCTCTGCGACCTTCGTCGCGTCGCGTCGCTTCGGCGGTCCTTCCAGCGCAGAACTTTCGATAACCAGGTTGCTCGCAAATTGCTACCAGCTATTCCCAGGGCGTGCGATCTCCTGCGGTGAAAGTGCGCGAGCGTGGTAACAGACTTGATTCACGGGGTCGCAAGGTTGTTGGTAAGGAACGGGCGAAAGGTTTGGATTAGAAGTCGGAGTAAACTGAGAACGTAGGGTGCGTGTAGAATAAATAAAGGGATAGATTGTCTTGCGTGAGATTCGTAATTTAATCGTACAATTATTATTTTATTTTAATATAATCGCGTGTAGTGTGTTAAGACCGTTATCCATTTATTGAATTACGGGCGCTTTCGATGATACTAAAGATAGAGGCATGTATTACCTACTAAATTTGAATGGAAAGAATCGATTCTCGCAGAACGATATGTCTATTGAATTAACATGTACACGTGTTGTCGATACCAAGGAGTACGGTGTGTTTGCTTGGATTAACTTTGATCTAACCGTGTAGTGGGCCAGCTACCGTAATGTCACACCCCAGTGGTTTTCCTCGAGTTCGCGAGGAGAAACACAGGGGGGTTAACTTCGGTTTGAATTAATAAACGAGGCTTTGCTTCTAATACCAGGCTTAACTCAGTTTAGTTTGTCGATCGGCGCTGTGTTGCACTAAACTGTAAGCGGATTTTGCAGATTGTGTCGAATAGTTCGTCGCGACATATTTGAGCGCCTTCGTGAATCAATCATAGGCCTCTTTCGTAATTGAAACCGACACTTGTAACACCTCGATTATCCGCTGACAAGCGAGACAGTTGTCCTTGTCACTATCGTAACTGCAATTCCCCCGTCGCTTAACCATAATCCTCTGGCGCAGATGAATTAATTACCACCAATTAATGTACGTAGGTTGTTAGAAATGATTAAAAATGATCCATGCTTGATTTTTTACGACGATGGCAGAAGGCTAAACAACGCGTGTTTGCCAATGCACGTAATTAAAATTGATTGAACTGTGATTGAAGTTAGGAGACCAATAACAAAAACCTAGCATGTTTAAATGCTGGAATATTCCAGCGAGAATAATAACCGCACCGCATAAATACTTACCTAACAATACAATTAAGCAGATTCTGTTAACAATGAAAGAATTAAAATTGAATACTCTACCAGGTAGACGTAAAAGGAACTGAAATTATTGCATTCAAACCACGTTTCTATTCGTAAAGCAGGGTAGATTGCTAATAGGTACCTCATCGAACAATACTTTCACGAACTCTAACATAGTGCCCCCCTGTGCCCATTACATTTTATCCCGAATTTACCAAACCGACCAACGACGGAAAGTTTGCACAGCATCCATTGCGACCGATTGCATTAAGGGGGGGAACAATGCGAAAGGGTGAGACCGCTAGGAGAGGTGGAGGTTGGTGATTGCAGACCGCCCCTTTGGAATAACTGATTAAGATCAGAACGACGGAACTTTGCATTCCGTTATTTTGGACCGTGGATGGAACCGGCACGATAACGTTTCCTGTATCGCGACATTGTGCACTTATCTGCAACGTTACCCTGAACAGCTGTATCGCCGAGGACGCGATTTACTGATTCAATTGCCCGAGTTTATAAGATTCCATTGGGACCATTCACAACATTGATAAGAATTTTTCGTTACACAAAATTTCTTCATTCTTATGCGTTCCACGTGACGATATCAAATTTCACGGGATTATGTTTGGAATAACATATTTACAGGTCACTCTTTACTATTCTTACAGAAGTTGAAATTAAAGAGAAGGGCGTTTAAAATTATTCGTGTTACAATACCGAAATAGAAGTGGAACTTGTGCGACAATTAAATGCAAACAACAAATGCAGCAACAACCACATCAAGGGGTACTGAGGGGAATAGGAAGAGGGTTGGGGTTACAGGTACCAGTAATAGCGGGGAAAACCATTAGGGGCTGTTTCTGAAGCTTATCGTGGTCGCGCAGCAAGAGCGGGAAAGCACGGAGGACTCGAGCCATTCAATTGTCGCGATAACGTCGGGATCCGAGTGAAGACGCATCAGACCTCGGCCGGAAACGACCTCGTCGAACAGCTTCCTGCCCGTTTAGTCTTCTCTACGTCGGCCGTTCGTCGAGTCCAGCCACCCGAGTTCACGCTTCTACCAAACTTTCCTTCATAAGGGATGATTTCACAAATGAGAATGACAAAAACTTCAATCGAATACTGCTGTCGACAGCTTTCACGTTTTCATTCCGATGTTTTGCTGCTTTTTGATATTACTCTTCCCTCGACGGTGATTTGGTATCCTCTTTTTCTTAACTCGACAGGAATATTAGAATCATGGCGCAACGAGAATAAATGGTTTCAAATCTCATCGGCACCATGTTCGTAATAAGACCATCGTCGCTACAAAGTGGCTTGCTGCGGAGAAAGCCCCAGACAATGGCAACCTGGATGTCTCCTGGCAATAAGAGGTCGCCGTTTTCGTGCAGCTGCTGAAAATTGAGGCAAGATACGGCGGAACCGTTAGCACCGCCGAGGATGTCGTAAAGTTGTAGCCTCGCGCGACGTTCTAGAAACCTTCGTCGAAGACTCACTCTATGAATGGTTAAGTGGCAAGTCAGTTGGACTCATCGACCAGACATTGGTACAGTGTATACGTATCCCACAGATTTGGTCTCCTCGGATAATTTAAAGGGTGTACATAATTTGAAACGTACAGTATTATTAGGATGAATGAGCTAAAATTTCCAGTCTTTCGGAGCGATTTATTAAACAAGTGATATTCTGAAAAAGATTGCAGTCTTATTAACCCTTGCCTATATTTTTAAGATTTGATAATTTGGAACGTAATACTGTGCACCGGTCACGTAGGGCGGTTCTTACTTTCAAGAGTAAAACATTGCCCACGTGGGAGAGACTACTGTGAACGCAATCGGATCAGATCTTATGAAAAATTCCAGCTATGGCGCAATGTCTTCGTGAGATCATAAGCTAGTGACTCTTCTCGTCCATCGATTTCCATTCTGGCCCAGTAACTCTATCGCCATTCTCACAGTTACCAAGTTCCGCCCGGAAAGTACAGCAACCCCGATCCCTTCCCACCCCTCTGTCCCACCCCCTACAGCTCGTCGTGTGTCCGTGACAATGGAATCCGCGCTGCTTCATGCATAAATGCGGCGTAACAATAAACAGAGAGCCGTGCGCGCGAGAACGCGGCACATGGGGCGTTACAGATGCAGCAACGGGGGGTGGCAACAAGGAGGGCTGCTTCAAAGGCCACCATAGCCGGAGGATCAGAAACCGATATGAGATTCGGTTGTGTATGAATGATTTATTCCGCGGCCATCGCTACGCGCAATCTCTGCCGCCCTCTCGTTCTGACGCGAGGCTGTAGAGACCGGGTTGAACAGAGTCGGAAAGGTAGGAATGTCTGCTCTGTTTGTCCACGGATATCTGCCACTCTGTTGCATATATGTATACTGTTATATACGTGTAGCTTGGTTTCGAGACGGAAAAGGCGGTCAGAATAGGGCACATCACCCTCTCGATCTCTATATATTGAAAGGGTAATTGCTATCAATGGGGTGAGAGCGATTGGGGCACTTTCGTTTCAGCGATTGCATTCGTTGTGGACAATTGTTTCTTCTTCCTTTTTTTTCAACAGACTTTGCCAGCCTTTCTGACGGAAATACGTGTGGGTACATTGTACGTATATGTAGATAGATTTATGTGTCTAGTAGATAGGTCGCATTGCTAATTACGAGCGCAAATATTTGTGACGATCTTCTGTTTGAACTTCGTGAATACCAGTTATCACTGAAACGAGGTGTTAGAAACGTTTTCGAGGAAGCTGCGTTGACGTCGTTTCATTGTTCAAGGTAGACAGGCGGCTTGAAAAAATATATATAGCCTAATAGCCTTGTAAGGTGATAAAAGCGCAAATGAATTTTGAGATTATTATTTCGCCGAGCACCGATATAACGATCGCGAGGTGAATTTCAGCGGGACCGTCAGATTTCGGGATATGATAGAACGATTATTAGCGGAGCCAAGAATGTCAGGACGGTATTTCTGGAACGTGAAACGATGCAGATGTCAGGTGCAAGTGCAGCAAGAATTTACGCGAAGGAGAATACTGTTGCGTACAATCACGGTAATGCTCGACCGAGGATTCTGTGTCTTTGCACTTTTCGTTTCCTAGGTCTCCCCTTTTCTTCGTCTTTCGTAAAAGTTTCGTTTCATGTCGCAATTACGGAAAGACAATCGACTGTGATGGAATAGATGGGGAAAAACGCGAAGGAGAATGAAGTCGTGAAGAAATAATGGCGCAATCGCTTAAATATTATTATCTCGCAATAAGTGAAGGGAAGTGGCGATAAGGATTCCATTGGTTTACAATGTAGCAGTAGAATCGTCGTAGTATACCTTTGGTTTGATTTCCCTTTTTCCACGGCAAACTTCCGCACGATTTTATTGCGGCCACTTTATACCGCTATGAATCATCGCTACACAATCGGGAATTCATGTTTCGTTTCGTGTAACTTCGGTCATAAATCACCAAAGGAACCGACCGTTGTTTTTCATGCTATTTTTGCGACGTATGATGCTTGTTTCTTGATATTTTTCTTTTTTTTATCAGATGGAAACTCCGGTAAATCCGGAAGGACGAAATTCTATTTTCTGCCGGTCTAATAATACACGAATTCGCGTGTTTGAGACAGCAGGACAGAACTTTACCTCCGGCACAATAAAAGTAAAGAAATACGTAGATACATCGATAAAGTTAAATATTGATTAAGAAGAAACAGTATCAGACGTTTCAGAATTTAATTATAAATCGGACACAGTTTATTCTGGATCTACATTAATATTTAGTTATATGGCAAAATTAATAAAAGTGTTATAATATGCACTGTTGATTAGTACATTAATGGCTTAACATATTTTGAATTCTATTTCATTTGTATGACAAAATTGTTCGCTATTATTGTAAACATGAAGTTGGTGTAAAGAATTTCAAGTTAGTGTTCTGTTCTAAAAGTTATACAATTTTACGCCGCTTTTTCTTGTCATTTGCTATCGCTCACATAGGCCACAAGCTGCAGACATTATGTACTTGACGACAGTCACGTACACCCGATCCCTTCGTTCTCACCATAAACCCCAGCACTCGTTCAAACGCACCTCTTGGACACGCCGATCGCCCTGGTCCGAACTTTCTATTTCAATGAATAATATCCCATCAAGGGCACGTGGACATTACGACGACAATAAGGGCCGTATTCTATTGTTGTGATTAGATTCCATTTCATAACTTTTAGTCCTTCAAAAACCATAAAACTTTGGGCACATACCGGTGATCGCTAACATTTTTCTTTAATTGTGGTCATGGAATTCGTAAAATAGATACTAAGTTGTTAGGATAATGTAAAAGATTATATTGGATTGTGGTTTGTCCATTGAAAATATCATAATATGAAGGGTCCAGCCACACGTCGATAGCTATCATAAAACCGTCCAGGTAGCGAAAACATTTCTACCTGGAAACCCTCGGGAACGTTGAACTGCAGTTGGGACGGTGACTCAGGTACCTGGACAAGTGCCGAAGGGACTGTAGCTTCCATTCATAGGATGTAATTAACTGCCGAGAGCCATTAACAAAACATCTGACCTTGACACGTGCGACCCCTGTTCCATGGTCAACCACCTTATTTCTTTGAGAAAGCCATTGGACGTTGCAGTTTTTTAAATTGTTCTCCAGTGGAAAATTTCCAAGCAACCGATCCCCTTTTTCCCATTCGAGTTGTATGGAATTTTCCATACTTATGTTTACCTGGAAACACAATAAGGACTTGGCCCTTCTTTCAGTCCGGACTCTGCCGAATATCCTTCTCCATATTAAAGGAACCAACAAATTGGAAGGCGGGAATATCGAAATGAAATAGTTTTAACGAAGCAACTTCCATTGTCGTGGTCAATCCGCCGAAACGATTCATCGGCCGCGGCGATATTTCCAGCGTTAACTTCGCCGGTGTCCGCGAAACGATAAAGGCTCCGGAGGGTACTTAGCGCGAATCAACAATTTTGCACCGCATTTGTTTACGAGAACGTGGCGACCCCGTTCGTAGTATCAGGCCCCCGTGTGGACGTCAAATAAAAGCTTGGTCCATGAATTATTTTGCCGGCTAATTTCCCCGGTGGCGCATCGCTTGGACGCTGACCTGGGGGACGCTCCGGGCTGTTTGGACACACCGATGTCAAACTGACTTTATCAGAGTTAGGCTTGACAATGGCTATATAAAACTGTTAATCATGATTAAAGTTATAATGTCACGCTAGACAGCGAGCTGGTGGAAAAACGAAACGGCGGATGAAATGTTGGCGCATCGCTAGATGGAATAGGTTACGCTACGTGTGGGGTGAACTGGGTAGGGTGAATGGAAGCTTCTTTTTTCATCGCCAATGTGTTTCGAAAATTGTACTGTAGCAGTTTCATGTTGCACTGTTCTGGGATACTTTGTTGATGGATTAGATGAAGTTTACAGCTTCCGAGCGGGACGGTAGAAGTGTAATTGGCAAGGTATGCATAAATGTTTGAGCGACTCCGGTAGTTGTACCGAATCGCTAAATGGAAATCGTCTTTTAGCGTCGCTTCAGGAGAACAGCAATCTTCGAAGGACGATCGTCATGTCGTAAAATTTATCGCAACTTCTATCGATCGTTTAGGTTCAGTTTTTATTTGTTATTTAACTGACACGAAGAAACTGATTAATTCATATCCGTACAAAATTTTGTAGTGCGACGCGATTTAGAAACTCAAGGTTGAAATTACTTGATCATGCACTTTCACGGGGAATTAAAATAAAATATATATGGTATAAAGATTAATTTTTTTGAAGGTAGTTAAATAGATGATATAAAATGTCGATTAAGAATCAAATGTTAAAGAGAAGCTATCCTAACTTTGAATTCCCCCTGGGTTGTTTAAGAGGAAGCGATACTAGGCACAATATATAACACAGTCATCCGATGGAATGGATAGGGAGGTAATAATGGCAATAATGAAAGTCAATAGGCAAACGTTTGCTCGCCTAGAACAACCAAAGTACATAATATATTCAACCAAGAAAAGCTTTCAGCCTTTGCATTGCAGCGCCGCGTTGTTAGGTGCAGGCAGGATAAATTGAAGTCGAGCTGATTTTCTTAAAATTCATTTATTTAAAAATCATTAGAGTTATATGTACATAATGACGGTAAGTGGTAAAAATAAATAACACAGTCAGTTTTGGAACTTCCTTATTTTTTCGTGGCTTTGAAAGTACCATCTCAAGAGCAGCGATGCATCGCACATCATCAGAATTCGTTTTACGACGAACATGAAAATATACCTATGCAGGTATTCTAATGCGCCTATTTACAAAATCACTTATGGCAACCAGTACGTAAGTCATAAAATTCTAATGTACAAATTTAAATTACAAAATACTATCACGAATGGAACATTCTATACAGTTTTCTTAACGCTAGAAAAAGGAAGGAAACAAACGACTATGTCGTTGAATAGTGAGATATAACTTATACGCTACATCGTTTTACAAACTCTGAACGAATATCGTTCTTGTCGTGGGATCGAATGTTTAAAGTGCGCGATAGACACGCACAGGCTTACGAGACTCGAGTTTCAATCGTTCCCCTGCAAACAATCATGTTCTCATTACACCAACGACTGCACCAGTGCAACAGAAATTGTACCGTAACAGTCTGGATTCGGTTCGAATCGAAAACGCAGAGAACCTGTGCGCAATCGTCATAAGATTTATGCAACTCTCGAAGATCCTTCGCTAACCGCGAAAAAGTTTATTGTCCACGACGAATCGCACCAGTAAGGACAGGACCATGAGGAAAATGATCACAGCTGCTCCAACTAGAATAGCTCCGTACCCTGAAAAATAATATTTCACATTCTAAAGTAATGGAAAATGAACGTTCTTGTGTGTATTTTGCTGACGTGTGAGAGCTGACGTTACTGTTAATTCAACGGCAAATTTAATTTTACGTGCGAAAGCAAAGAAAAATAGAAACGAGGAAAGAAGCAGCCAATGTTGTTGCAAAGCAGATGCATTCAACCGCGTTGCATTCGACGATTACGGTAAACAAAATTGCTGACAATGAATTCTCCACTTATGGACGGTGGAAATCGAGCACCGTTAAAGATCTCGTTACAAACAACGGGCATGCCTCCAAACGCAGAAAAATGAACGAAAAACGCGTCCCCCCTTTATTTACGCGCCGCATGCTAACGAATTTGTTTATTTTCAACGCCGAGGCGGAACAATTCCAAGTGCGAAACCATTGATGCACAATCGCGAGTAGCAACACAAATGTGGCGGCCCTTTTCAATACAATTAAAAATAATTATCCTGATTTTCACCTGTGCATTATTCAACGAATTAACAAATATATAATAAAAAGCTTCGGCGTATTACAAAAAGCGACAGAACCGAGACAATAAGTGCAGAAACGGAAACGAAATAAAAGCGAAGAGAAATAAAATTCGTAAATCCTCCGCGTACACGTCGCTGACATCATTAATCATGCAAAACACACAATGACTCATCGTCAAGCTGTTCACGGCAATTCGCATGCTAGAAGCAGCTGAAACGATCGACATATGTAGGTATGTATGCGTATGTGTAGATACTTACTATGCGTACTTCCATGGCTGTCCTTGCTCACGGAGATGTTATCCGAGAACGGTAGACCTCCATGTGCGAACAAGGATGTGCGGGAGCCGAACATGAACAGTCGGGAGGGCATCGAGATTGACGGGGGTTGACCGTCCGTTCCCTCGGGATGGAAACTGGAGCTCGAAGACGTCAGGCCCGGTTGGACACCAGCCAACGGTGTCGCCTCCGTTCTGCTGGATGCCATGCTGCACGTGGAATACGGAATTCTCGGAAAGTCGAATGGCCAACCGACGTGATTCGGCGGGACGACCGCGCTGTATGGTGGAGGATCGTCGTCGTTTCCATCTGCGATGTCAATGATGATGGATGGCAGCGTGGGCGGCGCGGTCGGCGGATTTCTAGGGGTGGCTGCCTCTGCGCTGGGGTTCGGCGTCTCCTCTTGGATCAGTCTTGACGAAGGTAACATGGTTGAGTGGATTCTTCGGAAACGTTCTTGACTTATTGAGGTCACGACGCTCGTGTGTTCATTCCTCGAATGGGACGAATGTCTTCAATTATTGTTGCCTTGGGCCAATTCAGAGATCTGCGAAAGAAAAAGATGTGCGATGTAAATATTGGGGCTGATGTCAATTAAATATAGGGATTTGGACGGCAGTAGTCGTAGACCGCACGGGTAGTGGTGGTCCGCAAAGTTTTATGGTTCTCGCCGGCCGGCATCCCAAGCCTAATCCACATTTTTATGACTCACGGCGGCCGGCGTTTAGAATTTTCCACTGCGTCCAAGGAACATAGGGCTACTTAGCGGTAGGGTAAGAAGTGCCTTTTCAGTGAAACTAATGGAATTTTCCACGCGCGTCGTCGCAAGCCAGCCCGCAGTTTAGGATGCACTCGTATACAATTGTACAAATAATGCAAGAATAACGCAATGAAAGGAAACACGTTTCATGGAATATGGAAGGTACAGAAACATGAGTGAGCGACGCTAAAAAATAGTGTATAGATTGACTTAGGAAAATTACTGCAAGAATGGGAAGAGTACTATTGTTGCGAGTATGGAAGAAGCACTATCGTTGTATGTTTTAATACTAATAGTGAAGTAACGCTCAATTATACTTGCAAATATGATACAATTAAAGAAATGATCGACTGTTATTGCGAGTGTGCCGACGCATTATCATGATACGCGTGTTGCATTGCAAAAGGGTAATAGGCTTGTTCGATAATACGCGTTGTCGACCTCCCAACGAAAATTCTTTACTGCGACACTTCTTCCGCATGTAAAAAAAATATTAACTATACCAAGGTAATATGCTGCTCATATTTGACAGAGTAGCTAATTGTACGCTTCTCCTTGCATCGGAACACTGTGGTCACGGAACATTAGGCACATGAACGTTGACAAAAAATTGAACTCGGTGAATAATTTCGTACCGTAGCGGTGTGTGTCTCTGGTTTAACTGGTTTTGAATGGAGAGACCACAGTCTACTTCGTGTAGAATTCGAAAGAAGCAAAAGTATTTTTACGGTCAAACGGGACTCATTCGACATGGAGCGAGGCGTGTATATTCTGAAAAGAGTTATTCAGAGATATCGCTTGTTCTTTCGCCGGCTGACGTATGTAACTCGTATCTATGAATCTACTATAGGCGTTTCAATGTCACGGAAAGTTGAACAAACCTGAAATTACGAGCCCGAGGGCAAGTATTTTGTTAGCCGAAGGCCTGTTGTCGGTTCAACAGTCAATCGTCATTGCAAACTTCGATCCTTTCGTCGGCTAGAAACTTCTATCGAGCATAGAAATAGCATACCCTAAGCAATTATCATTTACGCGCCTAAAAGAAGTGAAAGTCATTCCAATACATTTATTTCGATACGAATTCCGATGACCACCAAATTGACTTTCAATTTTGAGCACAGGTGTAACGATAACGATGTAGAACGAATGATTAAACGTAGAACTACAATTTCACCGAGTCATCATTCCGGGCACGTATACCTTGAGACAGACCGTAACCATGAATGAAAGTGATGCTTTCCCTAATTAATAAACCAACGTACGCAACTTCGGTCGGTGTCAACGAATACTATAAAAAAATTATTTCCCGCTTAAAATACACATCCTTGGTTACCGCCGTTCCGTATCCTGTCAAGAATATACCAGATATAAGAACCTGTAATCTCTACCCACCTCAAAGAAGCTCAAGTCGATGCTGCCGTTCAGTTCACTCGTTTCGAAGCATAAACCGCAGGTCGTTGTCCGACTGGGGATTCACTATCCGTCGAAGGCAATTCTCGCTGTACCAACACGTTCGCACCGGTCGGCGTATGTATCACAACTAACAACAGTGACTCGTGAACCGCACTATGTTCCAAGGACCAAGTATCGACGAAGCGATCAACAGGTAGCGATCGCAAGTAGACAGGTGCACACCAGCAACTGGTTCGGTTGTCTTCCCAACAAGACACGAATCGTCAAAGGTTTCTCAGGAGTACGAGTCCAGTCAAGCTGCAGGATCTCCTAATTGCAAAGCACTACTGACGGGACTACTGCGAGCGTAGCTTGTGCGAGTACCTTGCCGGTCGCTGCATTTCTCCATGCTGACCGTACGGCCAATCAGCGGAGGCCCGGCAATATTCCCTTTTCTTGACCCGACTATTGGCCAGAACTTGGCGTCGCTTCGCGTGCAACCGGAGGAGCGTTCGAAGAAATGATAGCGCCTGGGAACGATGATAACCGGATACTGGCTGCCGGCCGACAGACAAAACTGAAATGCTGGCCGATCGTGTACATACGTTTTCCGTCCCAACCAATCGTACGATCATCGCCATCCACCACCATGTCGATCCTGTGAGAATGTCGAGGACGCTTCGCAGCTCAAGGTCGCAGGCACGTTGCCATTCGTATACTACGAGACGTGGTGGGCACGTTGGCGAACCGATTGGTTCGTGTATTTATAGCGCTTCTAGTTCATTTTTATCGGCTGCGCGATTCGGGGACACCGGCGATCCCGACCGATTTAAATTAATCGATGCGCCGCACCGATGGAACTGGTATTGTGGTATTTAATTGCGAAGGCGATCAGGATTGGCAAATGTTTTTGGTATCCTTAAATGCGTCGTGACAGGTTTTTGCCACCGGCTCGTGACTCACTAGACAAAGTACAAACGTTGCGGCTTCTGTCGAGTGACGTGAAACACGTGTTGGACGGCAAGGGCAGCTTGTTTCTATTTTCGAACTGTAGTTATGTTGTTGAATATGTACTTTTTTTGTTGCTTGTTGGTTGTGTATTTTTCCTTTTTTTTTTTGTTTGTCTTTCGGATGATGAAAAAGGTAATGATATATAAGCGAAGTACGATTTGTTTGCGCGAACGCGACAGGATCGTCGCAGGTAGTAACGCGAGGTGTACCGATTTCACAGGGACATCAGTTAGGAAATTCGTAATCATGTAACCGTTCTGATACGTCAGCTCGATTGGACACGTTGTATCGTATTGCCGATGCTTGCGGTAAAGTGGATCGAGGTTACCTGTTAATATCGTAATACGCGCCGATGCGAACTGATAAAAGATGCTCCATCACGTAACGCAGGGTTCGGTTTCAAGTATATATGCGCGGGGCGTAAAGATGCCCAAGGAGACTGCTATATCTGGCAAGTGTGCATAATCATGTATTGCTGCAAATATGTACTTCCGCCGACGTGTTTACGATTGCATTTATCTAGTCGAATTATAAACGCGATAACGATTTCTGACAGACCAAACAATGAGTAAAATATTGCGACATCGGTTGCCCTTTGCGCCAAAGTAATCGTCGCCTTCCTAATTCTAGAATTTATCGCGCTTATTATACATTGAACCCGTGACCCATCGTATTTCTATGCCATGATTCGAGTTCGAATCAAATGAGAATTTCCTCGTCGACACTACAGTCGCTTGTTAGTAGTTGCAGCATAACTCTGTACGAATAAACAAACGCGACGTATGTAAACAATAACAATGCGATGCTAAGAAATGTCCTAATCCTCCAGTATAACGGTGAAACGAGGGGATGTACGTATACCTTTTTTGCAGAACAGCGCTTTCATTGCGCATTGCGCATCCATTTCTGCTCCTTGGATCTTTATTGTCACTCCCCGCCTAATGTATAGCCATTGTACTAAATTTTCAAAAAGCTACTCTGACTCACAGCCTGTGAGTTGCTTCGCGTTTCGCTACTAACATGGAAAGTTCGATTTTCTGGGACAAGTATAATTGTGGGAGTGAAAATTAGTAGCGTTTCTGTAAATGTTTGGGCCAGACCGACCGGCGTGTGAAGACGTGCGTTTGGGCAGGTACGCACTAGAGTTTACGGTTTATGGGGTAAACGAAGTGTGCGCGGCCACCGGAGGGTTCAGGTATACGTGACCGATCGTCGCCAAGGAATGGCTGCTGTGTGTATCCTAAATGAGTAAGGGCAAACGCGGAATCGAATCAGAGGCAAGATGAGTGTTTTAGCCAGAGTGTTTCACCATTTATTATTTATTACCGTTTACCTCTGGACAGAGCTCTTGTTTCGACGAGGACCGCTTGGAAGGACGGCTAATTAATTGAGGAAAAGTTATCCTTCGAATCCTCGAATCAAGTAGTAACCTGGCCAAGCATGGAAATCGATTCATAGTTACACATTGAATTCGGCAAAATTGGTGCTTCATGTTCACAACAAACACCTCACTACGAACTCATCGGGACTACCTAATATATATGCGATAGAATGTGCTTTCACTAGGTAAGAGTAAACGTATTCTGCCTCGTTGTCATTCACCGTAGTATCGTTTAAGAAACAGCGGATACGTCCTTTTGGCTGTTTTAATTTTCAGCGCAGTGGGGCCGCATTTTCTTGCGGGCTCGATCGCGGCAGTCGTGTTCCGCATACGCTCGCGTGAAACGCCAACGCTTCATACACATGAACGCACACCAGCTCGTGCACGACCGATTACGTGTTTGGCATACTTACCCGAGGAATCGCTGAGGAGGCCGACGTACGAAAAATTCGTTGTGGAAACTAAATGTAGTGGAGTACGATCGTATCGGGCCGCGATTTACACGCGCTGCTCGGGCAAGTAGAACCGGCTTAGAGTTTAGAGGAAAGGTCAAAGTTGAACCTTTCTTATTGGCCTCTTGAGAAGAGGGAAATAGACGGGGGAGGGGATCGTCGTCGTGTTCCGTAATTACACTTTTCTCTAGAAGTGCGTGACGCTGCACGCCGTTTCATTCATAATCGCAGGAAGATCGAGAATGAGTATTGGCGTTTTGCCCGCAGGCTGCTACCGAAAGATTATTGGTGATTCAGAGACAGCGAGCGTGATGATAAGTGAGGAATGCTTGATAAATGGGTGCCTCGAAATCGTTTCCATTTTAATTTTGAGACTTCTGTAAGTATCTGTTGGTGTTTTCAATGATATTCGTAAGATGCGTATGGTATGTAAGTTCGAGCGATACAGGAGGTAAAGTATTGATTAGAAAGTTGATAGGAGATGTAGTATAAGGCGAGCCTGGTATTTTTGTACGCTTGTTAGTGTTGAAATGACAGGTGTTTCGATCACTCGTTAAAATTATGATAATCCTTACTACTTGCAAAGAAACGTCTTTTGATTGACCCATATTTATTATACGACTTTTTTCTATCTACTCCAATGGGGTTCATAAAAATGTTAAATACAGCTTCTTGCACAAGTCTCTATAAAACGAATGAATGACAAGTGACTATTTATTTAATTATGAAAACCTCAGTATTATTATAGTTCGCCAAATACAATAAAGGATGCGCAGAATAAAAATGATTTAAGATCTACTGAAGTTTATCATTACTCTAACATTGAACATTGAATCTTTCACGCCAGCTTAACGAAGCCAATGAAGTGTAACGATATTCTGGAAACTTTGCCTACAAATAACACAATAAATTAACATCAGCTCCAATGAGAATTTAACTCACCATCGTTCCCCTCGATTTTCCACTCGGATTTCCTCGAACGACGCATGCCTCGAACCTCGGACGACCGGAAGCTATTCGCGCGACGTCAACGGTCCGCGTCGTTTCCACATTTTCACCGGAGTAACGGCCTCATAACGACTCACGGCGCGAAATGAAGCCGACAGTTGAACGTACGGGCACTATTATTGAAACAATGATCGCGATCCAGCGGCACCGCGTTCAAGGCGATTTCTCACTTTTACCGCGGCGGCGCTACAGCCAGGCACGCTTGTGTTACGTGAGCGGAGAAGGGAAAATGCACTGGCCAGATCGTCGGTTGTAAAGGTAGATTACTTATGCTTCCGCGTAAGGCCACTTGCCCGAGTTTCTTGCGCGAGTGTCGTTCACGCGATAGAGGCGCGTTTCTTGCGTGCGCCTACGCGAGAACGCCCCGGTTCTTTCATCGCCCCGGATCGCCGTCATTAATGCGTTGCCGAATCGCGGAAGCTGATGGAATCCGGTAACGAGTTTCAGCGTTGCGCAAGTATTTTATGTAATACGTTACAAAATGAGGCTGACGTCTTGCAGGTTGTTTCTTGTACGGCTGATCGTGGCCGATGGAAAACCTGAGTTACGTGTGCTACATGTTGCTCGACTGGGGACGTAGCGTAAGTATTATGAACAGATACATACATGTTCTTTCTGTTAGCGGACAGTCCTGTTGATAGATATAAAGTAAACAAAGAAAAAAAAAATACGAGGACGTGTAAACAATAACGAAAGCAGCCGTACGTATTGTTCGCGAGTCTCGATTTCAGAACCGTCGTGAAACAGGATCTAATCGAACCCATACCACGGCTAGATCACGTCCAACTCTAAACCACTGTGTCCAACACTTTAGAAACTCAGGCAATTCGACATCACGGCCAGTTAGGCCTGGAGGCCGCGATAACGTCGTCATTGTCGTTGCGAAACCGAGTCACTCCTGCTCGGTGCGACGGAGAAGGTTCTGTCAGGGACCCCAGCACGCCCTAAGGGGATCGTCTTTGTGCCCGTGGAAATCGTAAGATTGGTATCGCGACGCCCCGTTCGATATTTCGTCTCACCGGTAACGTCGTCGACGTCGTTGTCATTGTCGCCTTTTATTTCGGGGGAAATTAACGACGACCGGCTGAGTAATTGTTGGCCGTTAAACCGCCGCAGAACGTAATTACGCGGGGACAAAGCGGCGTGGCAACGGGAATAAATACGGAAACGCGGCAACGGGGAAAACGAATTTGTCACGGCGGTTTCAGGAATAGAAGGGAATCGTGGGGGAAGGCGGCGAAACTTCTTATTCCGTCGCTTTCATCGAGCGACGCGAGTTTTCGAAGTTTCCCGACGCGACGCGACGGTCCTGTCGGTGATAGGCGCGCGATAACGAGCACAATGGACGTTGCATAATTTTAATTGGACGCTTTGTCCGGCACCCTCCCTCGTTCGGTAACGGGATTACGTGTCAGGAATGATTTTAACTGAACGCTGGTCGCATCCTCCGTGGACGGTTCGATTTTATAATGAGTTCGATCGCGGTCGATCCCCCTTTGTCGAGCGGCGCGGTGACGGCGAAATCTGGCGCATTCGAAGAATTTCATTAGGAGTCGGACGCCGCTTCATAGAAATTCGAGGAATTTTCTTTTTGGCCGTGTCGCTGGATTGTGATTGACTGGCTGTTAATTGTAAGAGTCGAACTTGTGGTTTTCTTGGGTTTTTTTATTGGTGCCATTTAAGTTGGATTGTGTTTCAATATGTTTGTCAATTGTGCCGATTGTAAATTAAGCATTGGAGATTATTGTAAGACTGGGGGATAATGCTTAATCTATAAAACTACAGGTGTTCGAACAATTGGGATGCACCGATATTTATTCTATTGTCGGTGGCAAATCCACCGCGGTCGCCAAAAAGGAGAGCTGTCCCGGTTTTCCCCGACGCGTGGCGACCCCTTGACCTCAAGGGCTTTGCCCACGTTTTCCTCCGGTATTTGGTATCCCCTTACATTATAGTAACGATTAAAAGAAATCTAGCGCAGTGAATGCAGTCGGCGAAAAAAATTCAGACATCCATTAGTGGGCGCTGCAATTTTCTTGCAAAAAAAAAAGTGTAGCAGCCACGTAAGGCGGGGAATTTTCAAAAATAATTATAAATGAACTACCAGGAGAACTACGTTAGAAAAAATTCGGCCAGATGCACTGTGCATTAAAAGTTTCACTTTTGTCTAAATTCTTCTATCTCCGTGTGCTTACAACTTTGCAAACATTGCTCTTGTATATTATAGTATTTGAAAAATCTCAATTTCATTTCTAAATTCCAGAATTTGTCTTGGTTCGAATAGAGACTTCTTATAGGTACTTATAGACACAGCAGAAACTTGCTCGTTTCCAAAAACAAACAAAACACCAGCACTGGAACGATACAAGAATAAACTGCCAATTTCCCTCGGCCGTTTAAACGTTCCCCGTGAAGCATGACCAATAACGAATCCATTTGGAACTTAGCGTTCCGCGTAATACTGTTGCGCAACAGTGATAGCTCGAAACTGCATCTTCCGCGCTTTCAAAGCATGATTCAATTTGCAATGCAATGTCTGGCTTTCACCAACGTCTGACGGCACAGAAGAAGATAATTTCTCGCGAGGCGGTGACTTGATGCCTCGTAGCGCGGTCCCCAAATGATGCGCGTTATTAATTTCCGAAAGCCAACTTTTATGTTGGATAAGGTCGGATAAGGTCGCACGCGTCACGCAGCTGATGACGTATGCCTAATTAAATTAGCAATTGCTGTTTAAGTTAATATTAATAGAAAATATTAACATTCGCCTAGTAATAGGAGATTATGCAGTTTTCTGCAGCGTCTGTTCCGTGTCAGCATTTATGTCCTCATAATGCCTAGCCTCGACTAACGTTCGAGAATATGAATGACTTGTCGACGCGTGGAAAGAATTTCTGTCCAATTTACCATGGCAATATTTTGCCGTCCATGTGCGTTCATAGTCGCTGTTACAACCGAATGAACAACTAGGGTGAACAAGTGTTATTTAGAATTATATTACGCGCACTCTTGGTTGTTGTATACTAACACCTGGAAAGCGAAATATCGATTGCCGTCCTGTATAACAGTTAGCAAACGTTTCGACGATACTCTCGAACGCATTAAAAAAATCCAAGTACATAAACTCGACAATTCAGGACAATAAGCAACGACAATGCAGTGTGCTTGTACCTCCGGTACCAGAAAATCACACTTAACCAGTTGCATGTACATAATCCCGCAACAGCTAAGTCCCACCTCACTGCGCGCACAAATTAATCATTACGATTTCACCGAAAACCCCGTTAAAACCTGAAACCGGCAGTTCGCCGGTGCCCAAGAAACCACGCCGTACTTTCGCTGTTACAAATCGCGTGCAATTGTTCGTCGTCCACTGAATATGATGAAACAGTAATACGCCCGCGTGGCGAGGTAATCCTGAAAGTCCCAGTGATCGCGCGATGCACTTATTTCGTGTGAATTAACGAGAGTTGGGGTGAGACGAATGGGGGGGGGGGTTGGACACTGGACGTGGTTTGGAGGGATGGAAAGAGGGGTTCGTGCAATTTAATCGTCGTGAATTAAGCGGCGGGGGATGTAATTACGTGTAGAACAAAGCACTGGCCCCGTGGTCCGCCCGGCGAAGTAAATACGGAAATATAATGGTACAAATTTGTCGCGAGTGCACGGCGTTGCATCCGTTATCGGCGGCCATTGCGGCGGGGGCGGAAGTAGAGAAAGGGGGGGAGATGAACCCCGTTGCACCGACTACAGGTGGGGCTCGCGAGTGCAATTTAAAAGTCCATTTGTTTCTGGATAACGTCAGGAAACGCCGACGCCAACGGTGCGCACATTTCAGCCGAAAAATATTGTGCCCGAAAATGGCGCGGTCGTGTAATACGTAATGGTTGCCCACGGTTCCCGCGAACGATGAGTTAGAAATGTGGGCTCGGCCGTGAGGTGCGGCGTGAAAAGAACACCTGTATGGGGATCGATCGGTGATCTCGAGATATTCGAATAAACTGCGATTCGAATTGAATAGGGAGATGCGTGTACGTTTATCAGGTTTTCTAATCAGCGAATTTTTTATGCAAATCTCCACGTGCACCGCATGCAGCGTGCGGCGGAATAAAGCATCCCGGATCACGTTGCCGCGACGGTGCTGTTCGTAATTCAAGGTAACCTGGTTCTAGGAAATATAATACATACATACATCTCGTTCCCCTGCAACAGCGAGCACCATTAAAATTGATTCCCCTATATATAATAGGTCATGGCCCGGCGTGTCTGCGGTTTATCGCAAACGGCCTATGATTACGTCATCAACGCATTCGCGCTTGTAAAAAGAGCACCGAGTTTGGCTCACGCATGCGTGCCTTGTGTAATTGAGCTGACCAGTTAATTTCTCGTGCGCGCTTCGTACCGTGTACGCCGTTCGCGACATCCCCATATAATTTGCGCGATTCGTTTCCCACAGTTTTTCACCGGCGCACATTTTCCAGCCGAATTATCGTACGTTTCAAGCAACATTGGTGCGGTTGAAAGAAATGTACATGTTGCCCGTTCTACGCCCACAAGAAGTAATGTAAACATGCGACGACGGTGAAACGTAAGTGAAACTATCGTTCAATCATCGATCTTTCGAATTTCGCTTCGTACAATCGGGCCTCCTATCGATGACCACAGTCGTCGGTCGATTACAGCACCTGGCAGCGTGCAACGAGTACTAAAGGGAAACGAATGGAACAGGCGTGTTCGCTTTCCGACGTTCACGGCCGCACGATAGTTTGCGCAATTGCGTTCGAGAAATCACGGCTGACTCCGTGCTGGGACACGCGACTGCAGTTATTCGAGGCACGTTTTCTCGAACGGTACACCGTGACGAAACGCTCGGCTTGCCATCACGATAGAATAATGCATCGTGGCGTTTGGCAGATTGTATTTGAAACTCCCGCCGCGCGGATGAACCTACGGTTACTTGGCGGTAACGAGGAGGCAATGGGTGGACAAGAGCCTTATGGTGGGGACGATGTAGAAGCCAGTGCGAAACGAGTTTTATATAGCCAAGGACGAGCATGTTAGGATGGACAAAGGAACCAGGAGGTTAGTGGTGTCATTTCTTGATAGTTGCAATTGCGTTGCGTGTCGCCGTGCACGCGGAGAGTAGGAGACACGGTGGCGTCAATTGTTAGGGCCCACGAGAACGGGCAAGTCATAATTAAGAACGCCGAAGGGAAAACTGCACGTTCACGGCGCCTCGAGGTTCTTGTCGCTTTATACCGTTGCTTCGTGTGTTGCCTTGCGTGGGGATATTACCCGTGCATGTGTACGCCGGGGCTTGCGTGTAATGCACGCGCTGCATGTGTTGCACGTACAGAGGCCTGGCGTTTGCCATTTTGCTCGCAAGTTTGTAGAAGGCGAGCCACGCTGCCGGAAATTGCAAGGCATGAATTTAGTGTCTCGCACTTCGACAGCTTGACTGAGTACACCTTCCGCTTGTGGCGTGTTAGAAAAGCTTGCGAGCGTACTTGTGCGGCGCACTCGCGTGCCCTCGTATTTGGGCTGTACGGGGTGTTCCGCGAAGTAATCATGAGACGAGGAACTCGTGGCGAAAGTAAGATGGCAATTAACGCTTTAGCGTTGTCCCCCGTCTAATTAATACTCGGGTGGTCCCGCGGCGAGATTTGTACGCGGGTCCTTCCATGATTTCAATTTTAAATAGCCCACGCGCACGTCACTGGCGCACGCATGCGTCTTGCTGTCGCACCTCGACTGCAATTAAAGTGGCTGAAAGATTCGAAGGCGATAAATAAGGCGCTGTTACGAAATATTCGAAGAAAAATTATTGAGAAATATTGCTGTGAAATTGTAGCGCAATCATTATGATGATTCTGCGTCCACGGAATCGTTGATATTTTTTTAATATGAATTCGGAAACGTTGTTTGCGAAAGGTCAAGGATGTCGATTGCTTTTGCTCGGCGTTAGGTAAAATGGGGAAATGTTGAGCAACTTTGATTTGAAATTAAAGTAACAAATGAATATACGAAATTATTTATTAAGAAAACTATTATTTTCATTACTGCTAGTTGAAAATATAGTTATTATGGATTCCTTTGAAATGATAGCAGTTTCAAGCGATAAATATATTTCGTTATTTCAATATTTCAAACACGACGCGAGAAATAATAATCACAAATGAAACGGTTTGTTCAAAAAGCTTATTTTGTTTTTTACGAAAGCGCGTTTTTATCATAGAGCAAACATTTAACATGGATTATTTCTTTTACTTTGCAGAAATGTATTAACGAGAAACCTTGCCGCTAAACGATTGCGTTTCAATGTTGTATCAGACAGGCCTTGAATATTTCGCGAAAAGTCCAAGCAAACAACACATTATATTAATTTCGCAATACAATAAATCTTCAGTAGCAAGAACACCGAGGGAGATTTTATCTGCTTATTATCCTAATGACATTTACCGTACCCAGATGATTATCGGACACGGTGTCACGAGATCATGCGAACTCGGATCGTTTTGTCTATCTTACATCTGCGACTGCACAGATAGCCATGTATAATGTATGAATTAGCGCAGGAAGCGACGTGCAGAATGTAAACGGCGTTCATTAATGCGCGGTACGAACGGCCGAAAAGATTTTGCACCTCTCCGGGTCTCGTATCGTCGACCGTAATGATACGACAATATCTTTTATCGTTGACAGCTTTGAACATTGAAAGCGTTTATTTCGTAGGATGATTAGAAAAAATGCCACGTGCTGAAATTATTTATGCCCCAATTAAACATGGCAGCTACACTTTACTAATTTACTTTTAATACTATCTCAACGGCACACTTAGTATTTATTAGCAGAGTTACATCATTAAATCTGATATTGCGAATTCTACATTGTAATCGGTTCTATCACACCTTTCATCCAGCGTAACGTAGATCAACGTGGAAGAGGCACGTGTTATTTTCGTATGAATTATTCTAACCACAGTTACCGATAGTCATGGTGTACAAGAAGGGGTTTTGAACAGCTCGATTAATTGATATGAATCATTCGCAAGTTTGCTTGCACTATCCGTGCTCGACATTCTACAAACTACGAGTATCTTTGTATCCTTCGTTGCATTCACGGCGCAGTGTTTCATCTGACGAAGATGGGCTTCGAGTTGAAAAATGTCTACCAAAGCGTCGTGAATTACGGCCAAAGGCAAAACGAATCCACTCAAGGAACCGTTCCCCACAAGTCTACACACGTTGGCACAAAAACGGCCGAGAGGATAATTTCTGCCCCGCCTCGCCCCGCGCCGCCTCGTCACTTCACGCACGATCGTCAGGATTGCGAGTGCGGGTTTTTGCCCGCGAATTTTCGCGGTGCCACGAACAAAACCGCGGATCGACCAGCTAACCAACCGACCGCGTTTTTTTCTTGCCCACCGAAGCGAAGTTTGATTCGGCCGCGATGACATCGTTCGCACGACATCAAACTAATCCTTTTTTTTTGCCGCGCACGCGGCGAGACAGCCCGCGTAACACTTGGTCCACGTTGCGAAAAACAGGGGAACTGGCCAGGAAAATAAAACAAATGGCTGGGAGGAAATGAAAATCGGCGCAAGAGTGAAAAGTGGTATGGAAAGGGGCAGATGAAGAGCGGAAAACGGCTGTTAAATAAAAGAACGAAAACAAATTGGAGTCTCGCGTGTTACCATCGGCGATCGAGGGGTCCTTACAATCGATACGAGATGGTGCAGCATCGATACTGCTAAACGACGATACGAATTGCCATCGTATACACCGGCCACTCGCGCATTTTTTTTCGCAGAAACGCGTCCAGTTGGCGCCGAAACCATTGATTAATGTCCGGCGCCGACCCATTTTTCCCCGCTTCTCTTTCTCCCGGTCGCTATATATTTCTCATGCCTTGTTCCTCTTACTGCCCCTTCCGTCTCTCTTCCTGTGGTTTCCCCTGTTTTTCGTCCTCCTCTGTACTTACTCGTACTCCTGGCATTTTTGCCCCCGCGCACGACGCGACGCGTACCCGCGAACTTTTTGGCACGGGCGACGCGACCGCGTTAGTACACCGCCCCGATTGAGAATCGCCGACACCACTTGGCTCCGACGGATCTATAAAATCTCTGATGTCTCTGTGAAACATCGCCGGATGGCTGCAGCCCGCGTGTTTCGGATATATCGTTCGCGACGAAGCGTGTTCACGAACGATATTGCAGTCGTGATCCCTATTCGCGATCATTTCTTAGTTTTTCGGCGTGATTGATATTGCGTTGGAGTTGGAGGAAGCTCAAATGGCTTGGAGTATTGTTACAGTATTCTTGCACGAAGTTTATTTCGAATGTTCGTTTTGTATTGAAGAAAGAGAAACAAAATTGGCGTGCTATTAATTTATTATAAGTGCCGCGATAATTGCTTCAATACCGGCGTTAAAAGACAGCATCTATGATTTTGTATTTATACGGGAACGGGATTGTATTTATACGTTGCAGAGAACTATCCACTGAGGGAAACAAAGCCGTACCTTCAAGGTACGCTGCAGTGTGATAAAAAACAGGAAGATGTACCCGAGCCCAGGCTACCGCCTCCACCGGGGTTCATTTTCCCAGAGGAACCTCGTGGCTGGCTTCACGCACAACAGCCACCGTATAACCCGTCTTTCAAGTCTGATGACAATGTCGTCACCGCCGACTCGAAGCTCGTCAATGACGACAGAATACCTGCCACAGGGGTAGTGGAGGGCGATAAGGCAGACGGAACATCTACCAGCAAAGCGCTAGGTATATTTCATTGGAGTAACGAAGCATTCAGGATGGAGTAAATTTTTCTGTTTCCTTTCAGATACTTGCATGGCATATTGTATCATCGCGGTTATCGTTGCTGCATTCGTCGCGATCTTAGTATGCATAATATATTTCACTGTAAACAATCCAGGAGTTACGCGACTACTACACAAAATGGCTAACGAAGCTAAGACTGTTGTGCAACACGATAGGGAGGATGCTGTGATGCAAAAGATACTCAATTTAACCAATTACGATGTAGACCGTCAAGTGTATTAACAAAATTCGCGATATAGTAACATAGCGTGACTTGTACGTAAACATTAAACATTTCTCGCAACAATTTTTTTGATAACAGAGATACCCTGCAAATTTATGTATAGCGTGCCCAGTAAACAGTTTATTAAAATTGCTTTGTCAGAAAACAAGCACGTTACTCGCAGTGTTATTTCGTAATTTGAACAACGATACCATCCACCCTTCCCACCATCCATTTGCTGGTAATCGAAATAAATATATCTTGAACCTTCGAATAACGATGGTTTATGCAATTTTTATCGCCGGAGCATATATTTTATATTCGATCTGGTTAACTGCACTTCAAACCACAGCAAGATTTCATAGTAGATAAAACAGTGTCGCGGAAACGAAATCATTTGGAACATTCGTATTGTTTCGATACGCAATAGCATCAAACGATCGAGATATTTGATTTACTACGCGCTTCCCGGCATTTGTCGCCGATTGGCGAAATCGTGCCGCCGGATTGATAGAGGCTTAAACCGCGGTGAACCGGTAAGATCGTTTCCGGCATCGTTCGATGCATTATCATACATTGCGTCCTGTTTGTCAAACATAACTGCGATCGACCCGGCGTTTATCGACAAGGGAGGCACTTCCATTGCATGAAATATTTACCAACGAGGCCTGAAAATATTTCTCTGTGCCATTGCAGTTCTCTACTTTTTTTTGTTGATTGACGGTGCAAAAAATGCGACGGCACACATTGTACGAAGCAATGCGTTCTAGTTGAATGAAATGAATATATGTTAATATAATATTATGTAAAATACGGTACAGCGTGTTTACTCGTTCTGCTCGATAACGGAGTCTCGAAATCGAAATTTATTTTGCGCCCGGGAGGGTCCGATTGCAATTGATTAACGTATCACGTACATTGCGGTTGCTATCCATTACACTCCTTACTCGATACGACCGCGATGACTGACCGTGAACATGTTCGCATAATTTACAGACGTTGACCCGTCGAATTGCCAACAAACATGGGCGAGCTTTTTGCAAGTACAATTGATGCAGAATTAAATTAGGAAGAACACGAATTTTGAAATTTACGAGGGGATGCCATTCAACTTCAAATGAATATCAACGTGTCATGGTGTTTGGAAAAAAAGTTCGATTTCTGAGTAATGTGAAATTAAAAAATAAAGCAATAATTTCAACGCAGTCGATTTGTTTTGCAAATGCAAAGCTCCGAATTTATGCGCACAAAGGTTATATCCTTGTAATTTATTTATTTTCAACTGCGTACTAGGAAAAACTTTTCAATTTTATATCGACGAAGCGTTCATTTAATCCCGCCACGCGGGTGAATACGCACGCGTGATATTAATGGATTTAAATCGAGAGGCTCCATTCGCGTGGAACTTGGCATTGGTTGCGTTGAAATTTGTAAATTGCGAATTCGATCCGCGAGCCGTCGTGAACGTTAAACGAGATAATTAATCGACGCGATGAAACGATAATACCGAGGAACGATGCTGACGATATTGCGATGAAATATTTCAAATATCACGAAGGACGATATCGCGCTCAAGACATACGATATGATGACGCTTGCAATATGGTAAAAAATTGACAGCGAGATTGATTAAAATCTAGGAAGCAATCTTACGGCGAATCTTGAAAACTGGTTTCATCGATATTCGGAATTCTTCTATTAATTTAACAACTTCTGTTGTGTTCTCAAATAAAAACTTTAAAAAGATCATCGGCCTAAATTAATCGACAAAAACCCCCGCAAATCCCACACACTCTACGTTCCCCCGACAAAAGAATGAAAAAATACATCAACGCTCATAAACCATCGCCAAGCACAAGCATTCGCAACTTTATCGCCAATAGGCTTCGGGGAGATTCACTTCAGAACGAAGCATCGGGAATCGTATATCGGTCGTATAAAAGAAACTCGCGACAGCGGTATAGCCGTAGTTTACGCGTGAAGCGGAATGTTCCAGAGTTCGTCAGCGAAGTTCTAAAATGTCGTACGACGAAATCCGCGTGGCGTAATTTCGCGAGGGCCCTTGCGGCGTTAAAGACGCCCGATGCAGGCGTCGCAGTCGTAGTGCAAATAACGACCGTATTTCGTCGCTTGCAACGACGAAGTAACGTTGCGTACACACGCAGACGGGCGTAACAGAAAGGGGTCGGCGATAGCGGCAGCTTTTATTATTGGCACAATAAAACCCCCGTAACTGAGTAATAATTTAAGAGTCGAGCTGCGTTCAGCTGGTGGAGCACCTTCGGCGCCGCTGTCGACGCTACCCCTGGACTAGACGCGATGCCAATAAGCCAGTCTGTGAATCCTTCCTGCCTGTGTAACGGGAGCTGCAGAGACTTTTTACGACCACCAGGGAGAACGATTTAAAATCGAACGACGACGCGGCTGGAACGTAAGCGACGAGCGCGCGCGACTGATCGTTGCGACGTGTTTAAGTCGTGGAACGATCGTGGCAGCGGGGAAGATTGAGTGAAATGGCGATGGTGGAGTTGTCCCGCATCGCGAAGAAAGATGGCGGTTTCTGTTGGATGGAACCCCTTTGCGTGGAATTGGACAATGCATTACTGGCAGAGCGGAGCTGAAACGAAACGCGCAACTCGTTTCTGTTTGCAAGTGATAGCTTTGACGATGGCATGGTAATTATAACAAGAGAGAAAACGAAAGGCGAGAGAAGAACGGCTACAAATAATACCATTTCTTTTTTCACCCGTCCTTAAGTAGAGGGCTGATACTGGTTCTCTCGCGCGTAATACACTAGGATTTTATTTAAGAGGAACGGATTTCTGTTTAGGAGTACAAGATCGACTTGTAGTATTAAAAGTTCAACTACCTTGCAAGAATTCATTTTTGTTCCATATCATACAAGATTTGTACGAACTATATCAATACAATAGAAGCGTAACATTCAAGGAATCTTTGACACCCATCCCCATTATTTACTCACAAAGCTTACGGATCTTTCGACGGGACTTGATTAATCCCTGTTGACTGACTGCGATTACTGCACACACGTCTTTTCCTTTCCGGAAAAATGGATATCTCGCCATTCGTTTCGACGCGTCGTTTCGAAACTCGCCCGCGTCATTGTAAACGAAAACGCTTACTCGTAAAGTTTCCAGCCCGGATAATAATCGATAGGAATAAGCGCGAGCGACGTATTATCGAACGCTGGAAGAATACTGGAATTGTCATTAGTTCGTCGCCAGCACGGTTGAATTGAGAGATGGAGAATAGATATCAGGTCGGACGTTCGGTGTAACGAGGCTTTTTGTTATCGACTTTTTGTTCGTCCAGTCCAAAAAAAGAAGAAAAAAAGGAACCAATACAAGTCGCGACACATCTTCGTCAGACCACGTCGAATGTGAAACGCAAAGGCAAGGGAAACCGAGTCACAAAAGGAGAACAAACCATTTTATTCTGCGGGTCTACGGTGAAGCATTCGAAATTCCTTTTCTTAGCTTTGTTCTTGGCTCCACGCTCATTATCCATTGGACTTCCAAATCCGTTATTTCCTTTCGAGATTGAAAATTCCGAGAGGGACGAAAATGAATAACGACACGAATAATATTCGTGTCAATGTTACACGCTGCAACGAAAACGAAGTAAAATGGGGGGATAAAAAGGAAACTCAGCAATGGTGAAACACTTTTTTCTTTGCTTTCAACTAGGGAAAAATCGTTTTTGCACCTTTTTACTCGTCCAGAACGGAGTTTGCGCTCGCTACCTAGCACCCTCTCGCGATATGGTCGATGGGTTCACATTTTTGCCGTTCCTTTTTCCAATAATTAATGTCCGTCGGCGCAAGCCACGGGATGTGGATGGAGGACAAACGCGAAAGAAGAGGCGAGACCAGATTAATGATAGTTTTACTTGCAGCCATTGTAAGATCGATGGATTTGACGCTATCGCGACTGCTAAGAATGCCGGCTGAAGGAAAGAAGCGAAATTTATTAGTCGGACGGAGCTCGCTTGAAATCGGGATTTAAGACTCAGCTTCTTCGAGCCGAATTTTCGGGGAATGTATAAATTAGAATCACTGTTCCTCTTTGCCAGTGGTCTCGTTACGATCTAGACCGTTCTGTTCGTAGCTGACGGAATATTTCCAATTCTAGCGCAAGGCTTGAGATGTAATCTAGAAACGGGAGAAGTTGCATTTGAACCGCGAATTCCTTTTACAAGCTTGTAAAACTGGACCAGATCTTATCGTACGGAAAGGAATAACAGTAAACGGGAAAAGACGCTTGACTCGATTCTGTCCTGATTAAGGCTACTCTTAGGTTCCTTCGAATCACGCTGTTTCCGGATCGAAATACGTCCGGTACGTGGCTGCTTCCTTTGCCATAACAGTGTATACCTACTTCCAACTCCCTATAAGATTCGTCGAAATTCATTTTGAACCCCCGCGTATATTCTGCAGAGTTATCATTACACCAGACAGAATAAACGATTCTCTATCAAATGTCCCAGTACGAAATGTGCAGTATTATTTTTATATACATTCAGACGCCGCATTCTGCCGGATATTTCCCTTTCATTTATTTATAATAAAGGGTGTCTCTTACTATCGCACAGCGATAGTCCTTGCTTCCACCGCCACCCTTTCTGTCCTCAAACACTTTCATTTAAAATGAAGTCAAAATTACTGCCGACCGCTAAAATATGTTCGACCACAAGAAGGTTAACCTGTAAAGTGCGGTGTGTCGTGAATTTCCGACTTCAACCTTGACCCGTAAACTTAAACCGTTCAGCCTGCACTCTGCAGCAATCTCAAGGAGACTGGTCGAGAGATGACACAAGATCGGCTAGAAAGTGGCTTGCATTAGAAAATCTTTTCATCGTAGCGACATGCCTCTCCTTTCTTTTCCCCAAGTCCCCTTTCCATTTTCCTCTCGTTATCTCTTCTCCTTTCTACCCTACCGCCGCAGTTCCATCTTCACCAACACGTGCTTATCTATGTACTTACATATGTATGTCCATAACACAACGCTACCACGGTATCGAGTCGAAGGAGAGGTTCTCGATCGATACCTGCCACTGTTTATTCTTGCCCTGCCGCCAGACACGCGGGAAAAAGCCACGGACGATGCTAGAGAACGTCGAGATCCGTTCCATTCCAGACGCGATAACGATAACGCGAGGCGACTGCTTAAAATCAGGGACGCGAGGAAATCAAGAAAGATTGCCGTGTCGACACCGACGTGTCGCGACGCTTCCTGGACGCGGCCTCATGGAAGGAACGCATTTCCGTCATTTTCCGTCGAGATCGTGAAACCTACTTGTCGCAAGATCTGACCGCGAAGGGTGGAAAAAAGGGTCGAGAGTCCTGCGAGTTTTACCCACGAGAACGAGAATGTTATTGCTCATTCGTAAACTCGGTCAACTCAGTGAAATAAAACTGAAGAAATTTATGTTATATATAAAAAGTTAAGAGTCAATCGGGCGCTTTGACGATAAAATTGTAGAAAATTTAAAAGGTGGTTAACCAATTTGGCAAATGTACGGCTTATTTCTACCAGGTAGATCGAATTCGTTTATTTATTTTCACGGTTTTATCAGCCGAAAACCCGGCGTGGATGTTGTAATACGGGAGAGAAAATCGGGGACTGATGCAACTCGCGAATGCAGTGAAACCATTATATGTAGTTGTAAACTAAGGTTCGAAATTCGGAGCGGCTGCCGGGAAATGTTGAAAATTGTTACGCTGCGCTGTGAAAGTTTCGAATAAACGTTTCCGCGGAGTTTGAAATATATAAGTGCGTGGTCGATTTTGTAAAATGTGTTTATAGCGAAACGCGGATTGCAGTTTGCGAATGAAGGGAAGACTCGTGTGATCATGCAATGTGTCTAGGAGTATTTTTTATTTTGATGATTGTTGGACAAATGAATACATGAATTGTAATATCTTCGATCTGGCGAGCCAATATTCACCTGGAATTGCGTTTGCATGGAGAGTACGATAATCTTTGCGATAATCGGGATTAGGGCCGAACGGTCTCGCAAGTTACGGATATGGCTTCTAGAAACTTTGAAACGATACTTAACAGGTCTCGATCCTCGTGATATTCCTGTCGATTTGCATTCATTTCAATTAGCTGTCCCACGGCAAACTATTTCAAATCGACTCGATTCTAATCCCATCATCCACTACGCGTTGGAAATTCCGTTTTGCATAACCCTGCAATTTAGCGTGCTTTACATGTATAATAAGAACGTCGTAAAGAGGAAGGAACAAGTGGGTGGAAAAGGTAGGTGGCAAAAAAGCAGCGGAAATCAGGAAGAATGTAAGCGTATATAATCTTAGGGGAAGAAACATTTCCTTCCGGCTGAATAAAGAAGGAAAATTCAGCAGGATTTAAAGAACGAGGAAATAATAGTTCCAATTGGTTCTGTTTTTTAAATTCGCGATTTATTATTAAGTTAAAATCAATGAAGCGTAAAGTTTTCTATACTGCCATGCCCACGTTTCAGCTGAATTCGTTTCATTTTTATTATCAAGCGACGCACGAATTTTCCCATATCCAGAGTGCCTTCGAATCGCCCTAATTGTTCATGGAATTCACATTGTTCGCCGAACTACACTCGATACTTCTCATAAATATGGAATCTCCCACTTCCAGTGAGAAATACCTCGTTTAACATTGATTCAGCCAAGCGGCGGGGATAACGCGTTAAGAAAATCGTCGAGTTCCCGACGCCTTTCGACCTCATCGTTTATTCAATCTCCCACGAGATGAAACGGAGGAAGAAAAAAAAAGAAAAAGGAAAACGAAAGAGAACTACACAGACTCGCGCTACATTATTCACAAAAAATCGCTCATCCGTTCAACGAACTTTGCAATTTACCATTGCATACACTCGCTAGGTGTAGATGGACAATTCGTTTTCACGACCAGCTCGCAGCTTTAAGAAGAAACGTTGCGCAGCCGCGTAATTTCTCGTTGACGAAACGATCAACGTGGTGTTGTCGCGAATTGCAACGAGCGTTTGCAACACCGTCTCCCAATTTCCCCCGAGTTGCGAAAAATCAACGTCACGTATCTTTTCGATATTTCTTCTATTATATTACGATTAATGGGCAAAAACAAATTAATATTCGCTACATGAAATAATTATAACGGGTATCTATAACGGCAGCCCCTTTTTCCGTCTTGAAATCGAACCCATATTATTATCACTGCCATTACTGGTTATCAAAATTATTTTAATTTACATCATTATCAGAGTTCAAATTTTGGGCACCGAATGGCATGATGAATTGAGTTAATGAAACCAATTGCCGCGATACAGGCATAATTTAGTCTATTAAAACACTACAGCCTGCAGCGTGGCGAAGCTTTGGTTACCAAAAAAAGACGCTGAAAATCGAGCTTAAACCGGGGCGAAAATCGAGACGCGCAGACGGAAATGCTGGCAGTTCCTCGAGCCATGCCGAAGGGTGGTTCGCAAAAGGGCGGCGAACAAGCGTCGATTGTCGAGCGACGCCTACAAGCCGACGCGTGACAAACGTCGAGTTTCTCCTGCGGCGGCAACTCGAAATTCGCGAACTTGTCGGCAACTAGTACCACGTAATTAATTCTTTGTTGGTTGCCTGGCGCGGTTATGAAAGCGCCGGGCATTTCCTGGAAATTTATGTTCTTGAGTTCTGATCGCTGGGTGCCGGTGCAACGTAACGAGCCTTGTAACGCCGTCAACAAAGTTTCTCGTCAACGTTTCACCCGTTCTCTTTGTTTCGATGATCGTTCCACATCGCGTCGCATCGATTTCGTATTAGAAGCGTGTTAACGCGTCGCCGTGAATGTTGCTTAACGTTTTTCCAATGGGTCAGTCGATGTTACCGTGATCGATGCATGTAGTTGAACGCGAAACGTTACTCGCACTCTTGACTTATGAGTTTTGTCGTGCGTGTATAAAATTATTGGAACAGTTGCATATTAAAGATATTATAATTTTATTATATATATATTAATTTACGATGTGCATTTCAATTAGTAAAATGTTGTAGTGTCTCGAGAATGTCGGGCTCATTATTCATCCTACCCAAATGCACAGGAATTATAGTACATTCGATAAATATACGACGAAATGATGGCATGAAATAGAATTATAAATAACGTTCAGAAAAGTGTTCCAAGGTTCGAACTGTCAGGCGAAACCGGGGACAAATTAATTCATTAATTTTCAACCTCCAATCGTTTCACTAATGGAATCGTACTATGTAGCATCTCTATTCCAAGGCCACATTCTAACATCCCAAATGGCACGAGCCAGAGTCACGCGTGTCCATTTATTAGACGAGCGCGGCGTAATATGATTTTCTACGGCTGGCAGCGTGACATAGGCGTCACAGAATTCTCGTTGTGTAAGAATATTATTATCGCACACCATAATACGTCTATTCAACAGCTGACGAATAAACAGAATGAGCGAACGTCGCTCGAGGGAATTGGTTAACGTCTGCGTCGAAGGTTGGCGAGGACAGTGGCGAGGAGGATACGGAGCTTGAGACGAGACAAAAAGAAATGAGGAAAAGGACAAGGGTGCTTAAGTGGAGGAAATGAAAAGCACGCGATCGAAAGGCACCGTTCGAGGGAAAGGAGGATGGTGCTGGTCGATGGAGACTCGATCAAGAGCAAAGATGAAATAAGAAACATTTCGAGCGCGAAAACGAGCAGACGAATGCGCGAAAGGCGGAGAAATAAAGGGAAAGAGAGAGGAAAGGGCGAGAAGAAGGGGTCTTCATTACGTACCGAAAGGCTGCCGTTTTAAGAGCAAACGAATAGAAATAGTTAACAATGAGACAGAGGCGTCTGGAAACGCAAGCTGAAAGGGACGAAAATTTGCACTTGACACCGGATCGGAAAGGAAGGGCCACAAATTAGAACATCCTACGTTTAATTTAATGACTTCCAGAGCACCGTTCGTCGCTCCCCTTTCACGGACAGAAAGTCGAATTACTCATGGAATCTATCATCCACGATCACATTTCCAATTGTATATATAGTCCCCAATAATATACAGAATTTCCATCCTATTCAAACTATTCTGGCCAAGAAGTACACTGCAGTCAAAGTAATTATGAAACGATAGTACCTCCGATTCAGTACATATTTTCAAGGATACAAGAATTTCTCCATTCTCTGCCACGAACTCTCCCACCTTTCTGTCGGACATGTAAAGCAAAAAAGAATTAAAATATCGCCATCCAAAAAGGCAAGTTTTCCTCCATCCTCCGAAATCCGTAAAACATTCCATTTAAAAAGACTTCGACCGTCGCACAATACCTCGAACTAACCACCGTCGAAATAATAAGATCGGCGTAAATCGTGGCGGCATGCCACGACAGTTCGAAGCGTCCCATCCGGCCCCATATTGCCGGCAGTTTCCCTCGCAACAATATCCCCGCGAAGAAAATTCCGCCACGGCAATCGTGCGAGATTTCCATCCGTGGAATAACGCTCATACCCGTGAGAGGGTGCGGAGGATGGGGGCGTAACAGTTCGAGTCACCCCCGTCGACATTTTCCCCCCATGGATCCAGCTGAACGAACGACGCTAACGAAAGAGTGGCCGGGCAGATCGTATCAGCCATCCCGCCATTCTATTCCTCCTTCGAGACGAACCGACGAGCGCCAGTTGAATCGTGAAATTTCATTCCCGACACATCCTCCTACGGGCGAGTCGTGAAATTTCACTGGTCGATACAGGGCGGACAGTTTCGCGACGGGAAATCTCTGTTCGAGTGGCGTGTCGCGCTTACCTCGTTCGAGAATCGCCGCGACCGTTCCCATGTAAATTGTCGCGAGAGAGTGTAATCCAAAATGGGGTGGATGGGTGGGGCGTTGATTCGGTCCGTTTAAGCGACGTATGAATGTATGTATGCATGTGGCTATGTAGCCGAAACGTCGAGTGTCGGGTGTGTATGTCGGGCAGGCTGGTATATTCCACTTGCACGACGATACCGTGGCCCTCAGCGAGGGACTGTCCCGCTCGGCAATAGGGGAAACTTCAGCATTTTTGCCTTATGCATTATGGAGAAGCCGGTTATTAGGCGTAAGACGATGGTAAAGAGAGATGGGAACCATTTCCTGTAGCGACGAAACTCCACGATCGGTCCGAGAGATATTTTTTGTATTTTTTCTTGTTTTTACCTTATTTCGCTTTCCCTTCGAATCTACCTTGGTCTGATTCTCAGAAGGGGGAAAGAACCCACGTGATATTGGAATACCAACGATACACGCTCTGTCTCTATTCCACCTCGGATAGATATACGGATTTCCAATTCAGAGGGGCGTTTTCAATATCGTTGTCACGTCTATGGTATGGTATATACTATACACTTGGATGTTGGCGCCACTTTGTGTATTTTCCAGGAGGAGTTTGTGACTTGTTGAAGAAGAAAGGTTTTGAATGGGTGACAGGTGTTCCTTGAAATGCCTCGCTCGTAATTCTGCTTTTAGCGTATTTCCTTGGGTTTGTACATGTGAAAACGTGGAGCACGGGCCCGTAGGTATAAAACGAATGACGGAGGAAGTTCGTCGACGAAACGTACACCGACGACATACGGGGAACTTTGGATTCTCTTGGAAAACTGGATCGAACAGCTGGGGCAATTTTCTTTTTTCTTCGCTCTACGTGGAAGAAGATGAAATCCCCGCGTGAACTTCGCTTGTCGAATCCAATAGACTGGAAATGACGACAAGGGGCGCCATTAAGATATTTATCTCTGCGGAAATGAAGGGAAATAAAAATTCCCGTCCGTTGTCTGCGGTGGCTGTTGAATGAAATCGAACAACCGCATAACTATCCTCCGCGAAGGCAAGGAATTGTTATACTTAAACGAATTCACCGAATTTCGGAGGAGGAAGGTAGGAAGGAAGGAAGGAGGAGGAAGAAGAAGAAGAACCGAGTAAAAATCGACGAGAAACAGTCGCGAGGAGTACAGAGGTTGGACGGCGGAAAAGATACAATCAGCTGCGTCGTCGAATCGAAGCCATCCCATCGTCGAGACAGAATTAACGTTCTCGTGCAGCTAGATGGGTTTTAACCCGGCCAACAGAGTAGACAGAAAAAAAAGGAAAGGGAAGAGCCATGAAGACAGAATAGGAGCGAAACATGGAGAGAGAAAAAAGGGGTGAGAAATTGCGAGATACCTCATCCCCGTGTGCGCTCTAGTGCTTTTCGAGTGCTTTACGACGTCTGCCGGATAAGTACGTGGAGCTGCAAGCCAGGCGTTCGCTACACCAAAAGTATATATCGTAAAGAGAGTACTTTCGAGGGGGGTTGGATGTCCTCGGCCAGTTCAATCAACTGTACACCAGGCAACAAACCACTGCCGTTAATTGGATCGGAGCCGTGAGTCCTGGCTTTACGAGGCCCAATCGTGCCGAATTATCCGACCTGCATTTCTGGATCGGCTGCAGTTCGACATTTCGATTCTCCCCGTCTATCTATCCCCTTGTCTTCTTCGTCCGTCGATAGACACGGATCACGGACGCCTGGAAGCAGCTGGTTCCTTTGTAAGGAAGGAAGGCTACGCGGACGTGAGGAGAATTCACGATCCCATATTTGTTAGTAGATTTAAAGTGATCACGCGATGATTTTCTGCTGAGGTTCGGTCGAGTCAACGTGTCATGGTTGCGAATGTCGATGGAACGCTGTTATCTTTTGTTATTGCGACAATGAATTTTTCCTGCGGATTATTGTATTATTAGAACTGGCAATAACACTGTTGCATCGTTTTGCGGATTAAAAATATTATTATCACGACCTCTAACTTTCGACTAGCCTCGACTGAATAACAGCGACCAATGCATATTGAAGTTACAATAAAGGCAATAATAATTCCATTTCTTTTTATTTCGTATCAATGATGAAACGTACACTAAAATGCACAGAATTTCGTTCGAATGGCATAGAACCCACCTCGACACCTCCACTCATCGTTACAACAGCCCGGACAATGAATCGACCAATGGGATATTTGTACAGTAGGTGTGTTAAGGATATTTCAACGTCAATTGCACTTACCAAACAATACTTCAGCGAATCGTATCATCGCGCAGTCGAGCGATCGCAGCGAATAAAGCCAAACCGCCAATTGGAATACCGTTTACGAACGATAGCCGAAGACCGACCGGGCAAACATTTTTCGCAGCAATAGCGTCTAATAGATTGAATTCCAGTCGCGATTGTACCGTCTCGCCGGTCGATGAGAGCCGCTAGACGAAACGTGTTATCGCCCCCGGGCCAACAACAACCATCGTCCCCCCTCCTCTTCATTCGTGTAAAGTCTAAGGACGTTCAAACCGAAACCTTCATTACAAGAGTTCATAATGGACTCGCAGCAAGCTGCTGTTTATAAATTACGTTCTCCTACTTGCACAGCGTGGCCATTAAACGTCAGCTAAACGAGCTCTCGCGAAGTAACGTCTGCTCCCGCCGCTTTCGGATCATTTTTTCCCCTGACTCGGCTCGAAGATACGGGAACCGAGGGGCGGGGTACATAAAACGTCTAATTATACCGGCGGAGAATTAAAATATTCTCGGTAAACATTTAAGAAAGTAAAATGAAGAAGTTCCCATCGAGCAGTGGCCTTTAATTACAACTTAGTTTGCAACAGCTACGCGCGGGTGCATCCTTCGGGGGATGCAACTTCAACCCTCCGCGTCTGCCGCCACCCCAGAGTTCACCGCGCATCCTCTCATCGTCGTCCTTCGTTTACGTAATAAACGCCTTTCTTCTATTTTTCACGCTTGCTTTGACTTCCCCGACGGTTCCTGCGTTTGACTCGTCGTTAAAGACGCTTCGTTACTCGAACGCTACTCATGCCGTTTTTCCTCGTTCGGTAAAGATCTTCCGCTCGAGTGGCAGTGCCGCGAGCATAGCGATGATTGGTTTTCTTTTAATTCATAGAGACAAACGCAATAGAGGGTTCGAATAATATTTAACAGGTAACGGAACGCGATCAAAAATTTACTACTAGCCGCGACCATCGTGGATGCATTCCAGAATTGTAATTTTCATCGGAATTACTCTTCGTGCATAAAAATAATTTATACCTTGAAATATCTTAATTTATATGTTACAGCTTCGTTTTTTTTTTTTACCGCTGTTATAAGTTTTACGACAAGCCCGTCTTTAAGGTCCGGTGAAAAACTTTAGAGGAGGAATCTCGAATAGATAAAAGGGGAGAAGATTTCATTTCTTTCCACATATACTGTGCCTCGAAGTGCAACAGAGTAACCTCTAAAACGGACCCACACAAGGACAGGATCTTTTTTATACGCCGCTTCAATTGTTCCTTAAAATTTATCGTGTCGTCGGCCGAGCGAACTTGCACGTTTTACGGGGGCCGACCGCCATAAGCTATCCCGCTGTAATCGCGTTACGCAGTGCGTACGGGGGACACCGGCACCGTTTTAGAAAACACTAGCCGGCACAGGGAGCTAGATGGTCGTAGCCCCTATAACGATGGGGCGATTATTTGGAAAATTATTCAACTGCGTAATCTCGTTTCTCGCGTGGAAAATTGCTACATCGAAGTAGCCTTAAACTGTTTTCAGTATCCGTGAGACTAGTTGCAAGTAGATACCGCTCTAATTGTAAGAAAAACCAATACGAAGGTATTCATTGAATGTTTGCGTCCACAAAAATCTGTCGGTCTTCACTTTTCAGGTAATCAATGAATCAATGATAATTGTCGAATAATGAAATAATTAAATAAAACTGATATAAATATTCGTAAATACAAAGTTCCGAATTCAAGAATAAAAAAGCAAAAGAAAATATCACGATTTTGTAATTCCGGAACGCGAGCCAGTTCCGGTCCCCGGTCAAAAGGTAGCCACAGTTATATTCGCTCGTTCCAAAGGAAAAAGTAAAGCACAGAGTTCATAATAAGCCATCCCCCGGCGGCACTGGTTAAGCGTAAAGCCGAATAAACACCGTGGCTACGTGTGCCGTCTATGTGTACGGCTATATCGTGCAAACTTCGTCCCAGGGAACGTCCTTTATGGTCGCAGCACCGAAAGAATAAGCCGTTTCTGTTGATGCGACCATGGTGTCGTCTTAACGTCCTCTCCTGTCCACCAACCTCTGGCTTCCTGCTCTTCTGGCTAAGCTCGTAAAAGCTCCGGCCGTGAATCGTGACTTCGTTGCCGCGCCCTGGGAAACGGCTGATTGTGAGAGGAAACATCCGTACCCCATTGACGACCTCGTTACGCACGTGAAATAGCGATTGGGAAAGTTTGTTCTTCTTGTGGAAAACGTAGATAAAGTTGTATCAATTCGTGGGAGACAGATAGGCTCACAGAGGGGAAATGTTTCGTACCGTGGATGTAAAAGTGTCAGATGCCGAGTAGTAGTGGCAACGAAAATTAGAAAGTTATCGAGCAAGTTGTTTTTGGATAAATATATTGCCCTGCGTAGGTACCAAACATAGGTCCACAAGGTATGGCCATTAGTATCGTTACATAACATGGAATGGTTGACGCAATTTCTACTGCACTGTTAATATCCCCGCCTATTTATATTTTGCGCGATATTATTATGTAATAATTGCGATAGACGAACGTTCACTTTCGCTGTTAAAATTAACCGCTCGAGGGCTGTCACTTTCAGCTAGGTATTCTCATCGAACTACCCTTTACAAATAGAGACAAACCGAAATGAATAAACCCACATATGTCCACCAGAAATATTGTTTCCAAATTTTGATTCGATATTGTAAGAGATTTATATTTTATAAAAAGAACATTTATGTCGACATCTCCGATACAAATGTCTTAAAAATATTTTTCTATTTACAAAAAAAAAACAACACGATACACTTCCAATTTCTCTTCGTACACTATGTATCTGCCACTGGAGTTCCATCGAATTCGATGCGTGACACTTGGCGGCGTAGCTGTTTGACGAGTGGCGACCACGATGCGACCTGGCAGACAAAGAAGAGCGGCGTCGTCTAGTGTTTCAACGAGACTGTTCCCCTACCGGGTAAAAGGGGTTAGACTAAGTGGTAAATAAAGGGTAGCGACGAGGTTCGAGTGGAGTCTCGTTTTTCTTGCCGGACACGCCTTGCCTTGCCACGCTCATCAAGGTGAAGAGGCCTCTCTATAGGTTTTCGGAAATAGAGGGTCGTCGTGACGGGGACGTTTCGCGCGATACAAACGTCCCCCAACATCTAGACGATCTAGGGTTGCGGTTCCCGCGGAAGGAATAAAATGAAAATCGTCTAAAACCTCTAAACGCGCGCGGCGAGCACCGGAAATTTCGACGCCAGTTCGATTTCCGCCGCGTTTACGGCCAACCTGGCTCGTTATCCCTCGCGTTTTCGTCTAACGCAGACAGGGTTGGGGTTGATTTATCGTTAAAGAACGCCGGGGTCGTTCGGTCGTGGCATCGCCACTGATGATCGGAACGACGATTTGCAACGATTGTATCGATTTCCTGAATCTTAGAGTATTTAGTTTAATTTAATTTAAATACCATGTGCCATTTTGGTAATTGCAAATCTTTAAGCACATTAATGCAATGATTTTGATTTACTATTTCCTTTTTGGAAGACTGTATATTACGTGGGGGTCCATAGGTAAATCAAATTAAAAATAAATTGGAAACAATTTATATACAAAGATGGAAGAACTGTAATACAGATGACAGTTGAAATATAAATTGCAGATAAATTGCAATTAAATATTTTTAATGGAAAAAAGATATATTCGTAGAATCAATTAATTTTCTGGCCGGTCAACATTTCTGCAATTTCAAGTTAATACTTTCCAACATTTTTTTAAATTACGTGGCCCGATTACAAACAGTGACAACTGACTGACGTTGGCCGCGATGTCCTAGATCCTTTTCCTCTGGCCCTCGTCGGCAATCGATGGCAGTAATTGAGACAGAACGCGGCCCGTACAATAAAACCGACCGGGAATCGCGTAAAATTACGATTAAATCGTTATAAGACTGGTTTATGCGACCGATACCGTAACCTGTCCGTTCCCTTTCACGGCAATTGATTGCGAACGCTGTCGGCCGATCGGTATCGTTTTTATTTATGAATCGACCGGCCCGCAGTCGGGGCGCGATTTAATGAAGCAATTGCCGCGTTCGATTTGCAATTTGTTCACGTTTTCGATTTTAATCGCGGCCCAGCTCTCCAAACCTGGTTCGCGTGACAGCGAAATACGTCATTGATACGTTGAGTTGCAATTGAATATCTGGAGACAACAAGATGAAACGATAATGTAAATCGTCCGTTTCGTGCATAGAGAAATTGAAAGTTAATAAACCGGTATCGCGGTGAGAACAGTCGTAGGCAGTTTGGTGGCTGTCGTAGTAACTGTTTATCGGTAATCCAGGCTTCCCTATCGATGAGCCATATTTCACTGATTATAATCGTTCGTTATCACTGTTTAATTTATTAATCGCGGAAACGACCATTAAACAGCTACGCAGCAGGAATCCGTCGGAATCTCGTAACGAAAACATTTCAACACCTTTCCCGTTGTTCATACATTCCAATATTGCCAAAGATAGTGGAAACTCGACTAGCGAGCTCGCATTTATTCCGGCTACCGACGTCAGCCACCGCAGATACAGTAAGTGACAGAGTACAAACACGTTCGCGCGAGTATCTAGATAACGCCATTTTCGGAGGAAATCTGGCCATTTGGAAGGAAGACAGGGTCAATGTTAGCACACGTCACGTCCTCTGTCGCATCGCCGCCAGTTCCACTCGTATCATGAACTGTCACGTTTCCCTCGGTTATAAACACTTTGTGCGTAACTGCAAACTTTAAAGCTGCAATATTCGAGCGGCGTAACAAGCGGCTGAATAAACATCGACCACATTGTTCCACAGGCCATTCCCGTCCCGACCGTTGCGCGCTAGATACTATAATACTCGATGTCTTCATTTCAACCGGATGAAATATCCACTGTGCACCGTGTTGAGTTTACGTATGTACTAATAATAGTCTGGAATAGCAGAAAATTCCACTGGCATAATTGGATCGTTCACTCTGTAGAATAGAGATGCTACTCTTGCTGGCGAAAATTGCTCAGGTAATAATAATAAAACAATACTAATGTACATAGCACAAGCTACAGCAATTTTGTTAACATTGTTTAGCAGATCAAATGTTTTAGCAGACAAATATCATATCTGGTTACGTCCAGGGAATGTAATCATATCGCAGATGATTCAACCTGGAAGCGCACAGCAGAATGATCTATTATTACGCCGAGGCTGAATGGTCCACAGTGTCCACTCGTACTTCGCGATGCTGAACTTCAAATTGAAGGTCAGGGGCGCAGTTCAATGCAACTTCAATGATCGAAGCACGAGCACCCGACTCGATCCACGGCGGTACAGAAACGTAATCCCGTAGCAATGTTTGCCGTCCGTGATGCGATACCGATCCCGCCGCGCAGCTCAATGGAAGGGGAAGAGGAAAAGCGGATCGCGCGATGTTCTACTGTTTATCGTTGTTATTGTTTTTCCACCCCTATCACCGAACCCCGTCGCCCCTGTCCAGCCGGAATCCGATTTGTAATGGAAATGCAGTGTTCAATGCCGCTCTAATCCATCGTCCGCCGTAGGAGCCTTTTGCAGCGCGCAAGCTTTCGTTAAAATGCAAAGAAAACGTACAGCATTGGACCCTGCGTGCGTCACAGTCGGGGGAGGAAGAATTTTTATTTCGTACCCGCGGGTTTCGCTGTACAATGGTGTCAGTCAAAATGCCCGGGAACTCGATGGAGCCAGAACTGCGCGATACAAAATGACTACGAGAACGTTTGACGACAAAGCCGTCAGACGATACGAACGAACAGGCTCTGATAACCGTTCGTAAAATCGGATTGTTCCACAGGCTCAAAGTTATGAAAAAAGGACACGACGGTACAAACGGCTGCGTTTCCAAAAGCATCGCCCTTTTCGATGCGCATAAAGTAACTCGTTCGAATCGAAGCCCACCCCTGCGAGGAAGGAAAGTGAAAAACAAAAAATTCTCTCCAGTCAAACGAGAACTCTCTCGGTTCCGAAAAAGAAGCGACGCAAATAGAAACCACCCCTAGGCATTACACTGTCGATAATTACAACAACAAAAAAACACGCGGCGAAGCAAGATCTGTTAAAGGCCACCATCGCTTTCTTGGCCAGGTAAGGGAAGCATCGTCGAAACAGCGACCCGGAGATGGGTTGTAGAGGGGCGGCGAGCGGAAGGGTGACAAATCAATGGCGGATGGTAGGGTAGGTAGCGGCATATGAGCGCTGGGCTCCTATCTTATCAACGCATTATTCAACGGCGGAGGCTGCTCGGGACTCTAACTGCCTGCATTTGCATAAATCCATAGATCTCCCGGACCTGCTCGGCTGCCCGGTCGTGTCTATCCATCTCTGGATGCATGCATACAGCAAATTACAGTGCCCGCAAGCGGAATTGTGGGTGGCAGAGCCGTGTCCCTCCTCCCAGCTTTCCCCCTTTTCACGGAAGGACCCCGAGGGGCGCCAGGGCGCTAACTGGCTAGGATAAGGTGGAAGGGGTTCGGTAACATCCACTTTGCCAGTGGCTTTGTATTGGATCGTTAACAACACCCCTTCCTGTGTACCTTCTGTTATCATCGCCGTTATCCGTCTTATCCCGCATCTTTCACCTCCTGGTTATAACAGTAAGTTAACCTGGGGATCGCGAAGAATCTGTGGGTCTATGATGACTGGCCCGAAGAATGACCCCTGGCGAATGTTTGAATTTTTCTTTAACTATCTTAAAAATTGAAAATAGATTTCTTTGTTATATTTGGAAATGTGTATTCTCTTTGGGGGTAATCTCAGATTAATTCTAATTTAATAACGCGAGTATTAACAGCAGTTCGCACGGCTTAATCATATTGTAACTCCGGAGGGTTTGTTCAATGTTCAATCCCGAGATGATGATAATTCTGAAAATTCCCGCGCGCTTTAAACCTGCTTAACGGTGGAAAACTTTTGCCCGGCGCGACAGGTAATAGTTTCCGAGGGGGCGAGTTTAGTTTCGGTAAGGGAGGTAGAACGAGGCGAACGTAAACGGCGGTATTTGCGATTGAATATGCGACTATTCGACGCGACTGTTTGTTAAACAAACGAATATTGAGTAGTCGCGTTGTTTCTCTAACAACGAAGCTGTGTACCATTTTCTGGCCCTACCTATTGTTCAGGGGTGTTAGTTGGAATGATAATAAATGATTGCCAAATCCAAGTAATAGTGACTCTAATCGCGCGACAATTTGCAATAACCATTAGCTCGGGTGGCAATTGTACATATGTTCCCAGCGCTTAACGCCGCAAAATCGACCGCTTGCGTTCGTGAAAAGTTCTGCTTTAAAATCGTCGAAGACCCAACCGGATCGCCACGGTAGAGGAGATTCTCGTTTATCGAATCCATTTGCGAGATCACGCCACGGACGTATCCGTGGCGGGACGGGTCTAACGGATCGCTAATCAGCAAGAGAAACAAAAGGATTTCCATGGCGCGGCGGTGGCTGGTTTCTACGTGGATCTAAGATCTCCCTCATCGTGTCTGGAGAAGATTGCTGGGGCGCTCCACTACGGAGCGGTTCGTTAGCAAAAGGAGACGAAACTGTAAGTCCCGATGCAAATACCGCCGATTACGTGCTCCCCGTACGCTCGGTCGTCGTTGAATTTCTATGCGAACGGATGGCAGAGTAACCCGGCCACGTTTATGGAGCCCTATGGTTCTGCTGATTTAGAAAACTGGCGAATTTATGCGCCGCAATAAAATATAGAAACAGTCAAAAATTTGCATTCGTTGTACAAGAAGAAAGAGGAGGAAGGTGGAAAGGTCGCGAGTACAGATTGAAAAATATCGTTCTCCATGTACCGTTCGAATCGAAAATTTAAATTACCTTTCTCATCGGGCGTACGAATCGTTCAATTTCCTGAAAGCGGGTCAACTTTCGGCGAAGTTTTTAATAAATCTGCTGACCTAATTTCCTGGCCCCCTTGTATAAGTGAAATGGAACGATAAGCAGGAATGTAGCACGGGTCGTATTGAAAATCGTGATAGCAGAAGCACGAGGAACAGGTTGGAATTTTTCACAAGGTTTTCCAATGGCCGATAAAATATATTCATTTTCCTATTGAACTCGCGAATATAATTGACGCGGGTCTGAGAGGGTCTGATACCGAATCCCGGGGTTCTCACGAATCGGATGCAACGGACGCGTAATAAATTCCAGGTTTACCTATTCTGCTTGCGACAGGAATTATTCGGCGGGCTCGTAGGTGCACGATCGATTTAACCGGGCGAGGATGAAATACGAGAGACGTGGCAATTCGTTGCGCCGATTCGGTGGTGCCTACGCCATTACCTGTCGATTCCCCTGTGATTGTTTCGCCCACCTTTCCCTACCTTTCCCGTTTCCGCTTAAATTTCGAAAATCCTCTGCTGGTTTAAAACGCACACCCCGTCATTTTCACGGAAATTTCTAAATACAGTGTGTCGTGCGCCTGACAGAGCATTCTGTCCTATAAATAAAACTTGACTCAATTGCAATTAATTATTTAATATTTATTTATTCACCAAAGGGTTCAGTCTCGACTCATAACTATTTGTAGAAATGTATTTGAACGGGGTAATAGTAAAACGACGAAACAAAAAGTCATTGTAGGAGAAGCAACAATCGCAGAAGCTACCCTTGGATATTTCCTCCAACACTATCGTTTCACGATTTTTACAATAGTTATTAAAATTATATTTTGCACCAGGTTCAACGCGAGTTCAAGTGCAATGCTTTATTCTTTATATACAAATCTCTTCGGCATTCTTAACGAGTCCATTTCAGGGGAACCAGCTGTTCACCCTTAAAAAAAGCACCGCTGTCCTCTTCACGGGGGTGCATCACGGACGCGTTATCTGCCGGCTGCTCGAACGATCCAACGGGGTAGAGCAGGCTCTGGTAGGCGAAGTTAAGTCGAGCCCTTGCTCGAATGTCCCTGACGGCAGCGAGACGAGTAGTTAATTAACACCTCCCGTTACCCTCTCTCCACTCTTTGGTAGGACCAGCCTTTCCCGCAGAGTAGCCGCCTTTTTCACCGTGGAAAACGGTTCCCCCGCAGAGTTCGCCCGCGTGGCTGGTTTTTCAAAGCCTCCAGACCCGGCGAGAAGTTGGAAAAGGTTCCTTTTCTTTCCCACTACGTAATTTCTCTGCCCCCCTTCGTCGACCACGGCGACTGGTTGGTAATTAAGACACTCTACCAGAGAAAGGAAGTCACCGGCAAGTTCCTAGATCTCATGTATTTTTAATTTAGATAGCCAGAAGGAGAGCCAGCACGGTTGAAGACGACGTTCCACTCGTTTGGGAGTTGGCGCAGATACCACAAAGATGTTCGAGTTGGTTGAAAGTGGATGGTTCTCAGGTCGACCACTCGGTCACCGATTCGTTGGTGAGAGATTTTTCGAAATTGGCGTACATTTTATTTAACGCTTATGTGCAAATATTTGGCGTAATGTGTCCCGACTGGTATAACTCGAGTTACAATTATAATTTTAACTGCAATTAAAATGTGGCTCGCCTGTATACTCTCCGATGCTCGACAGAAAAATGGTTCCCGCCGGAGAACAGAAAGTCATCAGCGAGGGAAATAACCAGCGCTACGACACGCCCAAACTGCATGGCCGGTAATATTTCAGCTGGCTGCCGCGAAATTTTCGACGTTGTTGACCACTACGCCGAAGGATCCGCATCGTACACGCCTCGGGGCACGTCAGGCGATATGATACCGCTAATAATTCCGTGAATTACGAGCTTTGCCCTGCACGACCTCTCATTTTCATCAAGCCTCTGGACAGACAACGTCGTTCCATCCACGCAGCCTTTGCTACGTATACGATAATAACGATAAATACTCAAGAATGATCATTTAGGCCCCCGTACCTCGTCACAGAAATATTATATCCATAGGATTATATCCAGTCCTACATACACCCTGTTCATATCTCCATATTTTACCGAACCCAGAACAACTGAGATATTCATCGATGGAATTACGATATTCGCACAGACGCGACTATCGACTCGATCAACGTGAATGTTTGAAATATCCCAAATAAACCCCATCGAACGCACTACCGAAGACCATAATGATCATGTACCGCGGAGATTTCCATTGACCCCGTTGAAGACACAAGTATCCGCGGGCAAAGGGGCGCCACCACAGGAAATGGAGATGAATTCGGCGTTCGCCACCGATCAACGATACTATTCGATCAATCATCAAGCTTCTGCAAGGGGGCGGTGGCCGATGGATAGTCATTAATTAAAAGCGGAATTCGCGCGAATGAACCGGCAATGAACACTTGACCGGTCGACCGGGTTCGCGGAACATCATCCAGATCGATTTGAAGTGGCCCTCCGCCCCCGATACCGGCGATGCAGCGAGCAGGGTCGTTCGAGGGTAAGCCTGGAAGGTCGTGTCGGCGAGGGGTTATCACGTTCGGCCCCCTTTCGGCTCGGACCGATCCGAAAACCGGCCGGACAGCCCTGCAATTTCGATGCCTGCCCTGTAATTTGATCAATTAACGCCGTACGGCCCTGCTCGCTCGGAAGGCTGGCTGGTTGGTTCTATGTGGCTAGGGGGTTGCGAGTTCTAGGTATCGACGCCAGTACGGAAGCCTGATAATTATCATCGTCCATAATGATCGAAGGGCGCTTAAAAGTTGAGATCATCATTTTTTGGGGAGCCGTCCAGGACGGAGTTGAGGGGTGGATTCTGTGGAAGATGAAGAAAGTAATTGACGGGGAATGAACGGACTTTGTAATGGGGATGATACAGTTTGGGAGCGATCCTTGGATTAATTAATTTTTTTTTATATATTACAGAAAGGAGTGGAAATCTGAGGGTGCTCGTGGTCTGGGATTTGCGTAGTTTATAAACTTTTGGTGCGATTCTAGTTACGGCTAATTTGAATATTGACGACTCCCCTTTACAACATTGGTTGAAAAATTGTGGTGCGATTTTTCGATTCCATTGACCCAAGGTACACCACGTGAAGCGTATATTGTAAAGAAATGGAAACATACATATATTGAAGAGAGTTTTTGCTGATATTAAATATGATATGCACAATGATCGAGCATAGATAAAGAATTATTTGAATAAATAGTAATAATTAATAAATAAAATTCGGTATAAAATATAGCGTATAACGAGCCGTCAAACGGGGTAATTTTGTTATGAACTGTATTCACTTATTAATGGCGTTTCTTTCACAGGTTTCGTTCAACGTTTTAATTCGTATTTCCAAGAAGCGGGGATAGTTGAAAATATAGCGGTACGAGTATAGAAAGAAATTCATTAAAGTCCTGAATCATTCGCTCCGGGTTAACTAATGATTTTGGCGAGTCCATTCACAGTAATGAGAACGGGCGGACAAAGGAAAACAAACAAGATGAAAATTGTTTTTACAGTCCGGGAATATGAAACAGAAGCGCGTAAAAGATGAAAGGTGATACGAGGCCAGTGACATTTCAGCGAATATCTGGTTTAAAGGCTGAAAGTAGCGCGGATACAAATATGCGCGGATTTAATGGCAAAGGGCCACACGAATTCCCAATTAGCCACGTTAATTAACTGTTCGTATTCGAGCGAGCGGTCGAAGAATGTTGCTCGTTACCACCGACGAACATCGCAGGGTATTTTTCTAAATTCTATGCGTTAAAAACGACGCAAAATACCACATTCAAACGAACCTGCTACGATACAAAATCGAATTTTCTCGAATATAAAGCACCCATACAATGGTATGGTTTTAATCGATGTTTTTTGAATGAAAAATAAAGAAGGATACCGAAAATTTCATCGATCGATTCGACAGAAAGGAACGCAATGTTGTTCGCACCGAGCACAGAAATCTCGCAGTTAATAATCGATCCGCTTGGCTCGGCGTTAACTCGCCAGAATCCGAGGTAATTCACGAGATTTGTAATGTTCGGCTTTTCAAGCATTGTACACAGTCCGCGCATTACCGTCCCGTCGTTAGCACGACGTACATGACGTCATTAGAACGAAGTGCTGCTTAACGGGTAGTTAACACATAATTACTGTGTACAACTCGCGCACGCGTGCTACAGTGGTTTACTTATGACGTCGTCATGCACTCCGTGAACGCGACCGGGTAAACTCGGCCGATGCCAATCTCTCCTCGTCGATCGCTAATTACAGGAATGGTTGCGGACTCGAAATTGCTCAACGAAGGAAATTCGTTTGGACGAGCAATGAAATTCAAGAATAACAATGAACGTCTTAAATGCACAGAGGTTTGATGAAGGAAACATTGTGATATAGCTAATAAATATTGCTCGAAGATCTTCAAAGAATCTTCGTTCAGAATCAAAACAACCGATGCCCTTTCCTTGGTAAGGAACAGAGAGACACGCTACACCGACGAAAGAAAATAAACATAGATTCGGCGAACATTCGTGTCAATTAAGGTGCATGGTCGTACGAACAAGGATGCTCGCGATGGTAAATTCAAACGCGAAATTACATTTCGGCAACGTATCGTTGGCCACGGGTATTACAAGCGGAACCCATTAAGTACAACTTTTGGCAAAACCGAGGCAACCATTAGTAATACGCTCGATTCTCCATCTGGATTAGAAGCAGTTATTAAGTGGAATTTCCTGGTACGGGCGAAGTTCTAGAGGGTGAGAAACCACCATCGTGCAACGTAATATTTCGAACGCGAAATTCAAGAGTTATTCAGTTAATCGCACAACTGCAAAATTCTGAAATTCTAGCCCCCTCATTGTTTCCCTTTGCTCAGCGTGAATACACATACATATTTACTTTGCCAAGGGAAATAAGCGGTTTCGTAATTCTACCCAATTAACAGCCCGGTTAACAATGATATCCGTGAACAAAGATCGGGCGGAAATTAAAGAAACAATGGGTTCTATTAAATTTCAAATTAGATTTCGCAGGGGAATCGTCGGGCCACTCGAATTCCATGCATCTGAAACTGAATTTCCCTCTCTTCGTCAGAGTTCAGCGTGTGTAACGACGCGGACGGATTCGCGAATTTTCGTGGCCCGCTTTTCTACGTTTCGCGTTCGAGGCAGAAAGGTAGCAATAATTTAATGCGTTCTCGCGACTATTTGAGCGTGATAATTGGCTGCGTCGCGTCGTCGCGAATGTATGCGAATCCGGAGCACACACAAGAATGCATGGCACGGATTTTGGTCCACTGCGGTTGAAAAATCGGGCGACCTCACCCGGAAACTTTGTCGACGAGGCAAAAACCGCGCTGTTTCGATTTCGAATTAAGTACATCGATACTAGTGCGCCTATACCTTTCAACGCGCAATCAAAATATCATTTATAATTACTGTGCCCCTTTCGCATTCGTTTCCAATATTTATAACTTTCGCCATATTTCCCAAACTCGGTGTTCCCATGGGAATTTAAACGTTACATTTATCAGTAATTATAGCGAATAATTTGCTTCGAATTTACTATCAAGATAAAAAATAAACGCAAGCAACATTGTAACTAAAGTATTACAGTTTACTACCAGCCAAATTCCCCTCCCTCGTTTAGCGCGATCCAGAATTCCGTACACCGCTTTAAACGCGTGAGAAAATCCACCGCATTAAACATATAATTCCCTTGTCCAGAAATTACCTGCACACCCCCGAAAAGCCACCGAGCATATCCCTTAATTGTATCCTCACAGTTTATCACTTCGTGCCGCGAGTTTCTCGCTCGAGAGACCAGCGAGAAGTTAACAAGAAACGGAAAAACAGAATCGTAGCTTAACAGGGAGAAATGTGCCGGTATCTCGTAGCGCCGTCGCGTCGAGTCGTCTCAACGAGCCAACGTCGTCGTTCCCCGAATTTGCCTGAGCGACGATCAACAACATCCGCAAGGAGTCTTTTCGCTGAACGAAAGCCCTCTTTTCGTATCCAGCGACACGTGAAATTCGCGCGATTCCACCTCCCATTTGTTTTCACAAGCGTACAGTCTCGTGATCAAACGGAAAGTGGGGCAGAACGTAACGAGACTCGTCAGACTTTATGCACACACGTAGATTCTAGCGCGTGCATAGCGACTTCTCGTTACTATTGTATCACTATATACAGCCTATTATTTATCCTTTTATTTGCCAAATGCTCTCCTTTTTGGTCGAGTGTGCGGCAGTGTTAAATTTGCGCCAACGAAGGCACAGGAACGGGAAATAGTTGCGGGGGAATACGTGTAGAATTTTGCGATGGGAGGGGAATCGGACACGACGAAAACGCAGAAAACGGACGAAGACAAGGGAACACGGGTAAGGGGTGAAAGAAGACAGCAAAGAAGGGTGGAAATCTTGGGTAAAATCGAAATTGCAGGTTTTCGTCGAAATGCTGGACTGGTAGGACGTGACCGAATTGCCGGAATAAGGGACGGCGCGTGCTCCAGGGCCAAGATAAATAGGATATTCTGGGATAAATGCTTACCTACGTGCTTTCAAATGGTATCGAGTGTCCTCTACGAGCTAGCCAGGTGGCCCTCCGCGACGCTTTAGGAATTTCCCTACAAAGTCTTGGGGTAGACACACCTTCTATGGCGTAACCCGGCTGCGCCCATTGCAGGGACCGGCATTACTCAGCCGACATACCGCGAATTAAATGAACCGAATAATTGCAGCTACCGGCAGGGACTCGTTGGGGCCGTGAATCTCTTTTGCCTTTCGTCGTTCCCCTTTATACTCTTCCGGGAGTGATTATGCTACGGTTGAATGTTACATCCAACCTGTCGTAAAAAGGAAAACAGACCCTGGGGATAGAGGTTCTAGAGTTTTATTGTATTTTCCATATAATAATTTTCATATATTTTCCTTGCACGTATGGCACTATATGTTTATTAATTGATCGCGAGAAGTTTGGTATTTATAATTATATTGAGATCAGCTTTGCTTTTATCATTTATATTACACTATAGTATTATGTATAATAATATTTTTATCGCAATGGTAAAACCCACTTCCCATTTACCTCCAATTATTTGGAATGGTTATACGTATCAAATATTTATTAACATCCTCCTTGAGTTATAGCTCCTTATGAATAGTTTCTGAGAGCGATGCCGCAGCAAATATTAATCAAACAGACCTGCTTAAAAATTTCGTTTGGCCGCGGGGCACGCTGCAACTTTTTCAGAACGTCTCGGGGCTTAAACGGACATTAATCAGTGGAATCTGACTGTAACGCATCGAATCGTCCGTCTACGTTGGAAAAAGTGGACGGATGAAGTTCTCTCGTTTATCATCCGGCAGTCGCGCGGAGATCGGGTCGAATTTTTCTCGAAACCCCTTTTGGCAGCCATGGGGACTCTTGACCAGAACAGAGTTGCCTTCGCGTCACAATGCCGAAGTCACTAATGTCCCCCACGCGAAAAACTACGTCACGCCCATTGTCGATCCTTCAACGTCCCCGTCGAAGCCCTGTCAATTGCATGTTCGACGGTACAGCAATTTTCGAGCTCGACCCGATCATCCTTCGCGCGGCGAATAAAACGAAATAATGAAAAATTACGCGAACCGCTGCGAAAAACACCGTTTCCGACATTCATTACCCCGTTGAACTATATTCCACAATCGCAATCTGGAGTATCAACAAATATCACGAAACTGTGGAAAGAAATTAAGTCGCGGAATGTTAAAGAGAATACATTAATTATTCTGAAAAAAATCACCCCGACTCTCTCATCGACGAGTTCCATTTAAGATCACGCTGAAATTTTATTAAGCTTCCAACGTAAATAGCGTTTGAAGCTTCTTGTCGAACAGTCGGAGGGGCATTTTGCTTTGGTAAAAAGCTTCTGTCGCAGGAGAAAGGGGGACGGCGATAACGACGGAAAGAGACGGAACGAGTTCGGGTAGAAGTCGCGGAGCCTAATTGCTTGATCGACAGGAACGTCGTTCGGACTTGGACGGAGGAAAATTTCTCCCGCGATCCTTCAATGCCGTCGGCAACGTCGCGTCAACAGCATTCCATTACGAGGCTCGCGATGACGACAATATTGATGCACCCCCCCACAATCGATCTCTTCGTCCACGTCTTTCTCGCTGACGGGTAAATACGGGGGCAGCTTAAATTCGGCGGAATATCGGCCGCGTACGAATAACACCGCCCGACCAGCTTCCAGTTATCGAACTTTCTCTATCCATCCCATTTTCTCATCCCTGTTTCTACCATTCCACGATTTCTACCTGTCCCCGCGAGAAAGAAAGTGGCGAAGAGTTCGCTTAACGACTCAGTGGATGGGTACGTGTCTAACCACGGTTGCCGAGCAATTTCTCGCGGAAGAGCCGTGTCTAGAGGCGGGCGACACTTAAAAGAATGTAAAAAGCGGGCCGAACGTTTAGAAATTAAAAGAAGGCTCTTCTCCTCCGCCTTCTACGCTCCATTACTGACACGGAAGGGCCAACGAACAGGCGAGATTTCAATTATGAGCGGGTTATCTCGCGACGGGCGAAAGTTTTCCCATTAAAAGTAGCGCGCGACGATCGAAACGGATTACGCGAGCATTACCGTGGAATCTCGCGGGTTATTTTATGCTCCGCCATCGAATAGGAAATGTGTGTTGCGCGGTGCCTTTGTTGAAGCAATTGCTCTGGTGCGCGTTATTGTCGGTCGTTCTGATAAAATTGCTGACACGGGGTGTCTCGCTAATTGGAGTTTTACAACTGGAAGAGATAAAGAGTTTATCGACAGCTTGTTAACGCGTTTCGTGCTGGACGCAGAGGGGTAAGACATTTGCTGGATTAGAATTGATACAATTGTATTATATGGAGTGTTTGAGTACAAAGAACAAAAAATTGGGTGGATTTATTAATAATTTCATATTGAATTGTGGAGCCATTCTGTAAGCAACGTTAGTTTCTTTCTTGTGGAACACGTGGGGCGACATTATAATTATTCCACGTCAATATAAACTTCTATAAATCGTAAAATAATTTTTCAATATGCGCATTGAATTACCACTAAAAATATTTTAACTTAAAAACTGCTTCAATTTTATTCCACTATTATTTTAATAAAAACGTTCGCAGTCTTTTCGAGTTCTCGTAACATTCGCCCCAGTCACGCGACTATTTATACCTGCTTCCCTGATTCTCGCTCCACTCTGTCTGTATCCTACAGCTCCCATCACTGTGAATCAACCTCGCCGTTGCAACTGTAACTCACCTGTAATTCATCTGCAGCATGTTCGAATTTAATTCCAATCGATTGTGCAATACAACCAACAACCCTCTCAACCAACTCCTTCGTCCCTCCAATTTCTCACCTTCTTCTCCACTAAAAATAAAGCATCCCTGCAAAACACTCAGACACAGAGCGTACGACGACCACCCGTTCCGTGCCTACATCACGATCTTGCGGCCGGAATATTTGCAATTTAGATACGGCTACGTACAGTGCAAACGGCACGACACGACGCGACGGATCCGTCGTATCCGTCGGCCAAGGGGTGGAAGGGGCCGGTGGGAGACAAATGTCCCAGAGGGGGTGGTTGCTTGCTTGTTCGCAGGCGTCGCGATGTTAAATAATCGCGTCGCCGGCACGTTTTCGCGTAACGAGGACGTTTATCAGGATCCAGCAACCGGGAACTGATTTACAAATAGGCCCCGAGAGGCGGCGTTTCACTCCCTCCCCCTTCGTTCGCCCCCCTTGCTCCTTTCACCCTGGCAGAGACGAATCTGCCTGAATTTTCGCGCTGCTGGAGCACGCTCTCCGACTTTCGAGTGCGCCGCGAGACTCGACGGTCGAATCCCTAGGGAAACTTTCGTCCCCGGTCTCGCGAACGTCTTCGTGAAACGCATTCTGATTTCTTCGTGTTGCTTCGAGGTGACCCGCGTGTAATTATCATCAGCCTCGACAGGTGTTTCGAATTAGGATCAAATCGTGTCACCGTTTCAATGAGCGATCGATTGGCAAACGAAAAGGGTCATTATTTTTACGGAAAGGAAACGTTGAGATTCCAATACAGAGTTATCAAACAAAGATTCCACGCTTCCGAGTCCCCCATAAATTATATCGCAAAGCTCTTTCGCATCAACTCGTACAGAGTAAGACTTCGATCCACCCTGTTCACCGTCCCCGGAGGAACACAAAACAGAACGTCTACCTGGAACGTCTACCATTAACGAAGACAAACAGCTGCCACGCAAGTTCTCCAATCTTTCTCTTTATTTGCATTCGAAACGCCAGGAGCCTCGCGCCGGTGGCGCGCGTCGCCATTTAAATATCCGGCCTCGCTGGTGTTCGAATCGTTCCCGAATCGTCGTTAACCGGTTCCCATGGAAAATGTATGCGCAGACGTAAACACCATCGAGGAGAAACGAATTCGAAAGCAGCACGAAGTGGCCCGTAATCCCTGTCCCGAGCTGTGCAGGGGCGGTACGACCGCAGCCAAGAAGAATAACATTAATTCGCAGGAATTTATATTCCGCTCGTATTTTCGAGGACGAGCAAAGTGGATGCCACTGTCTTTTCTCGAGCAGGAGAGGAGAGTTAGCCTAAGACGCCACACCCGCCCCCTCTCCGCCCCTGTCGGCAGAGTCGTTACACAGTCCTTCCCGGTTTTTCTTCCCCAGGGAAATCATTTTCATTTAAGATCGGCTGCGACAACGCCTCACGACCGAGTCGAACGCGACCTCTCGAATAAATTATTTCCCCGGCCTCTTTGCTCTATCCTGTTCGTCCTTTTGCTCCGCAGTCTCTGTTCGTTCTTCCTCTTAGCGGAGCATGTTCCGCAAACGGCTTCAACGGCGAAGAAAAATACCCAGGGGGGAGAGATTTCCCGGACGGTGGATCAATTCCACCGCGACGTTAAACAAACGATCTACCTTTCGGTGTTGCTATCTCCCTCTCTCACTCTTCTTAATAAATCTCTTCCCACTGTCTAGTGCAATGATCATCACGCAACGCACGAAGAGGATCGTCGAAAACTTTTCTATTTGAACCATAGATGTCCAATCGTTCCATTGGATACTAGCTCGATATCCGGCTGCGCCTTTGTTGCCAATATCGTCACACTTATACACAGTTGAAAAAACACTTCTCTCCTGAACGCGATCCTCCGACAATGCTCCCTGGAAATACCTGTCGCGCGCAGGATTCACTGGAACGTCGAAACGCGCGCGTACGTCAGTGAAACGGCTCGACAATGTGCCGACGGGCCGGCCGGTAAAAACGTTTCGCTTTAACGAAGTCACGATGCCGCACAAAGCTCGTCGCGTGCCACGGTCCGCGAAGAATCGAAAAATACATTCGTTGTCGCGTGAAAACGGACAAAAAACACTCGTTGACGCCGCGCAGGGCCGGGTCGCCGCCCGGATTGTACCGGTTTACGAAACGGGTATCGCGGGGGACCCCGACATCGCGAGCCTTTGCAGAATCGTCAGTCGGCGTGAAAAACGCGGCCCCGCCTCGCGCTGCACGCTTCTCCGGCTGCAATGGAACCGGCATTTGCGACGAATTCGAGTTCCAAATGTCCCTGCTATTGTCTGCGAGAATGGCGGCGAACGGTTAGGGTAGGGAACATCCCCGAGCAACCCCGAGAGTCATTTTTTAGAAGAATCACCGTCCTATCGCGTTGCAACCGCATACCACTTTGAGGGGGTATGCGTGTTTTGAACTTTGACACAAATCGATTTCTTTTTTTCGCATTTTCTTGAAGCACGAAAATGTCTGTGTCAAAGGATACGCTGGAGCTCTTGAACTGTACGGCCATTTTTTTAAACAATGAATTCTCTATTGATTTGAGTTATAGTAAGTCTTGTATCATTTGATAGTAATTATTATAATATTTGTAAAATATTATTGGTACACTATTGTCGGCTTGTTAAATGGAGGATCGGTAGCGCTATTTAATAGTCTTTCTAAACAAAACAAAAATAGGTAAGTAGAGAAAAGAAAATGTAAGGTTAGTTTAAAGTCGGCTCTACTGCAGCATGCAGAAGAAAAGCGTTACGAGCATGCAGTAGGCACCTTACTGGAACAGACCTCTTAGCTGGATTATTTTTTCACGATTTTAAAAACTGTGCTCAGCCTTGGCCCTTGTGCACTAAGAGAACATCTTACTCGTTTAATGTTTCTCCCTCGTGGCCGCCATGGCTTTCAACAAAATTTATTTATTATGGTCTTCGAAACGACTTAAGCTATAGAGGTACATGGAAGATATACATAAATATCAAGAATAGATTGATGCATTTTAAAAGTAGTCATGATAAATGAATATATTTCAGTGTTACATAATAGAAGGAAAAAAAACGATTATTGACGAAGTTAAACACTCTACATAGAGTGGGCAATGTACGAACACTTTAACCCTCGAGGGCGTATCGCGTCAACGTTTTTCCATACAAGCGTCACAAGGAGAAAGCAATATTCTCGTACACTCTCTCCTTTTTTCCGATCACGTCGGAAAGAGAGAGGGAGACAGAAAGAGAGAAAGAGTAGGTCAAAACGGAGGTCCGTTGTCGAAACGAAGCCGAGTGTACTCGAACACGATCGAATTCGTCGACGCGTGATCCTCCATTAACGGAATCGAGGCAAATGATGTCAATCCGTCCCCGATGCGCCGGCCATTAAACGTAATTTTTATCGATGCACCCCGTAATGATAGACATCGGCGCTGGACCCGTCGAATTGGACGAATTAATGATTAAATCGACGAGAGCTTTTCAATCGCGCCACTGATTCGACGCCAGCCTGATTGCCATTTGCTTCGGATACCAAATACGAGCCATTTTTGGCATTGTAATGAGATTGAACGTTGTTGCACACGCGTGGCCAGCCTGTTGCATGAAAGAACGCGAAATGCAGCTTAATTATATACGATTAAACGCGGACTGCGCCCGGGGCAGCTAACCGAGTTGTTGCAAAAACGATTTGACGTACTAACGAGCATGTTTCATTTCCTTTCCGACGATTCTGCCCGTGCAAAAACGATTATATCCCCGTGAACACGTATTATGGGGAGAAGGCACGTCCATCAAATTGTTGAACGCCGATGATAATTGATAACAGGAGGTTTGTATTGTCAATAGAAAGCAGAACAGGAATTTCATTAAAAGTTGATTCGTCATAGACTGGTAAGGAGAAATATTTGTTGTATCATTAAAATTAAAGTAGATATTTAGATGGACTGGTTTGAATAAAACATCCAGTATAATAGATTCTACGAACACCAAATCGATTGTACAAAATGAAGAAATTACAAATTAATCCAGAAAGAACGAGCAAGTGATAACGAAGGGACGAGCAACGACCCGCACCCCCGGAGAAGTTTAATTACCGTATCACTCTCGAATTACTGTCGCCGGGGGGTGTACGTTTTACTACGAAAGGAATCCAAAAAGAATTCGGTCGCGGGGACACTGGCCAGGCCAGAAAACAAACGCCGCGGTGGTGGAAACCGCACGCGAAGGGGATGCCAGGGAGGGTCGTTAAACCGAGCAGCGACCGTTAATGAGCGAGAAGCGTCGGATAAAGGAAGACGTGCAACTGGAGGACATTTACCCTTGCACCAAGCGTTCCTCGCGACGCGATAAATGTCCTCAAAAGAACGGTACACGCGTCTTCCCCTTTCTTCCCCACATTGTTCCCACCTCTCCCCGTTCTTCCTTTCATCCTTATTTCATTTTCGACCTTCCTCTTGCACTCGACTAGTGCGGCCGCGAGATCCCTCAGGATCCTCGCCCACGTTCTCGGTGCACCCCTCTCACACCAGACAACCAGAGCGTCTGCATCCATTCCTTTATTCTTTGCGCGCATCTCACTGTCAGGCACACGCCTTTAATCATCGACCGTGGAAGGAAAAGAAAGCGGCGGAAAGGTGGCCCCTTTGTCTCCGGCGATTTAGCCTCGGACCACTCTTATATAATTACGCCTTTTTCCAACGAGAATAATTCGATTGATCGGCCCGGGCGGATCCCCTTTTCTCCTCCGGTCGTAGACCTCCTTCTTCGTTTCCTCTCGATTCATTTACCTTCGTTAATATTTGCTGTCCGGGAATTACGATCTCCCCTCGGCCTGCCCCCGTTTCCTCCTCGGCGATCTGATTAAGCCACTGGACCGGTGAAATTTTTATTGCCGCGTTCCAATCGCAACTGCGAGCGTTTATTGGTTAATTGAATCTCGAAGGAGTGCCGGTTTCGCTGCAACGATCCCGGGCTCGTTGTTCGGGATATCTTCGCTCGTGTTGCTTAGTTTAATTGCTCGCCGTTTGAGCGGTCTCGGCAACGACCTGCCAGGTTTCCTTCTATTTCGTGGACCGCGACTGTTCCTTATCGGGGCGCTTCGAGCGGCCCGTAATATACAGTGAAGGGTGTAAAAGTGGAAGGTGTTCTATTAGCATAGTAATGCTGGGAAATGTAGCCTCTTTTATCCATTTGAACGCGTTAACTATACTTATGCAAATACAAGGAGAAATGAATTATTCACCCCAGCATCGAGCCAGCATTCAAATATTTCACAAATACGTTCACTGCGATACTTCGGTCATTAATAAAATACAGTTCACCTTACATATTAACTTTAGCAAATATCCCCAACACTGCTGACTAATATCTGACTCACCCCTGTCAGACTTCCTTCCACTGACCACGACACCAACAAAAACTCATCATCTTACCCATCCCCTGTCATTCATCCCCCTACCCCCACCCCCTTCAACCGAAACTACCCTTCCCATCCATCGAAACCAGAACGTCGCGTGCGTTCGAGGAACTAATAACAATCGCGACGGCTCGCCGTACGAGCCCGTGAGCTTTTATTTCGTCGTCCCCCTGTTTTTCTCGTGGACGAAAGAAGCGACGAGGAAAGGGGAGAAGAAGCGAAGTCAAAGACAAACCACTCGGCCGTGACGACTCGAAAGTTCGGCCTCTGTGAGAGCAACGGGACTCTGAAACGAAACTAATCGAAGAGCAGGACGAGGATGCCTCTCATCCCGACAGAAGGACCGCCTCTATTGACTTAGCAAAGTTTGGATTGCCGTGCGGATAAGACGTGCGGCAGAGTCAGCAGGCAAACCGTGGAAGCTCCTCCGAGTTTCCTGGGCCTGGTGAGCGGCTCGTGTACCTATACCAAAACTTCCGGTACGCCTTGGTTGAATCTGAACGGGTGGCAAGTCGCGACGATTGACGACCCCACCGGCTAACCCGTTCGTTAATACTTCGTCGACGGGTACGGCGGAGATTTATCCGCGACGTCGCGACGCGGAATGCTCGCAGCTTTTGTCCCGATGGTCGTTTCTTGGGATTTCCGGAGAATCTTCCACCCGATAGGGATTGCCCTCAATTTTAGGGCTGTTTCTACTTGTTGGGCTGATGGATACTTGTCTCGAACGATACAGAACGATGGGTTTAATTGACGAGGGACGATATTGACAGTGCGTGGAATGTTTGAAAATACCGGGGACAGAAATGTGTTTTGATATATGCGATATATATAATTTAGAAAAATGTATTTCCTCAACGTTGGAGACTTTCAATTAAAAACATATTGCCCATGTATGTATGCATCATGTAAAATGAAAAATGTATTTATTGATGCTTGCAATGATAAGAGAAATGTTTGTCCAGGTTCTAATTTTGATCCACCTTTTATCCAAATATTTTTGAATAATATTTGCACGAATATCCGTCGCCCAATCGTGACTTCGCTTATTATATTCCTTAGAGAATGTCATCTCATACATGTCGATCTACGTCGTCGTTAAGATGACACTGATTAAGACAGGTGTATTTATTATATCCTGGAGACGTTTCTGTCGGGGTGGTCGTCTGCGCATCCAGTCCATAGTGAACTGTGAAGAATGAAATTGCACGAATAACAACGTCGACCACTTCTCCTGATGCTGTCACGCATGTGGCGGGCCAAGTGTGAAAGGAAAACACCTCGTGGACGTGATTAACGCGAGACGTCGTGGAACCTGTGAATCGAGGCTCTTATAATGGTCCTGTGTTTCGGAGAAACGTTCCGTCTGCATTGACGACGCGTTCTTGACGCGCCCTTTGTGACTCGTCGCGACGCCTTTCATAAGAATTGCTATGGGGGATCATGCATTTACTATGGAGCCTTGCAATTTTTTTTTCAGAACCCCTGTTAGTGATCTTCGATAGGTCTACGATCTCTCATTACAAAATACACCGTATAGGAATTGAATTCTTGAAATGTACAAACTGTACATTTTATCATTATGTCTGTCATCGATTAAGTTTAATTACTGTGGTTGGTTGTCAAAAAATATGTATAATGTCAGACATTAAGATGAGCAATATTAAATCGTCTAATCACCTATCTCCCTTACACAATGACGTATAGCGACGGCGATTTCCTTGCTCCTTAAAAGGGATGCGCCACACGCGAATCATACTAGAAACGTCTATGGTCCAAGTGTTCTTAAATAGTTCCAAGATTTCAAGAATTGAAGTGCAGTCGTAAAGGAAGAAACTATTATTCGAATACGCAAACAAACCTACAGGGGACATTATCAAATGTTCGTTTCTTGGCGACATATCTCTTACAAGAAACGGGCGTGAATAGCAGTTCCATAAAAGTAACGTTCTCCCCAGCCGCCACGAAATGTAACCGCTGAGAAACTATAAAAGCAGCCGCTTTTATACGAAGCGATTCACAAAAGTCGTGGCACAGTTTCGCCGCGAAAGTGACAACCAGCCGCATTGTAAAGCAGACGCTGACCCGCGACCGTCGCTCAGCGTTGTCAAAGCATTCGAGTGCGTTTAACTCGAAGAAACCTTCCGTCCCAGCGAAGATAACTTTAAATCCACCGCGCGCCTGACACGATTTCCCTGCGCCTTGCGATTTACCTCCAAATAAACCGGCCTGGTTGCACAGTTTCGACGCCGGCTACGCGACTCGAAATCACGTATGCGCGTATACTTATTCGTTCCAAGAAGGAAAGATCGACTGCTCACCGCTTCGGCCGTTATGAAAACGGGGTTGCATCGATCGTGCGCGATGCGGCGCGTCTAGACGCGGATTACGCCGCGATTGGCTAATAAAGCGGGCGATATAACGCGATTTTCGTCGACGAAACGAAGCCTGATGGCGGGCGAACATGAGAGGGTGGATCCGCGTCGTTCCCACGATAATGGCCGTAATGACAACGATAACGGTGCGCCCACACGTGCGCGTACGAAGCGCGACGCAGAGGCCGACACGATTGCCCGATATCATTTAAGCCACGACTGATGTCGTTACGAGGCAGACTGCTTCCCCGTAACAATGATTCCGACGGCACCGAGCCTGTCAGATGACGTCGTTACCTGCGTTATTTCGTTGTCATTCAAGGTACCTGTGGACCGATTCAGAGGCACGGTGACAGAGTCGCCGGTTTGAGAAACGTTTGTCCTGGTAATGAGGGCACATTCGTTCAGCTGGGATCGCTCGTTTCGGGTGTCGATAAAGGGAGACGGTACTTTTCACCGGTGATTAACAGTGACCGATACAGAGGTGAGACTGAAGCGTCATTAGGATCGCGAGGTTCGTTTCGTTTGATGGTTCTGGAATTGAGTAATGCGTGATGAACGGTGAATGAATTTTTGCAATAAATCGTCGTGCTCTTGGTAAAAATATACTGCTGATGAAATATGTCAAGATCTTTCATTTTTTTAATTGAATTAAATTTTAATTTTGGGTAAAGCAAGATCGCTCTACGCTTCGGTGAATATTCTGGAGAAAAACTGTGATTGAAAACGGATTTCATTTATTTTATTTAGTTATCCGCTAGGAGAATTCTAGACTTTTGTAATATCCAACCGAAATACATAACCCAGCCCATCCCGCACGGTCCTCGATGTACGTCAGCAAACTCCAAGCAACTCGTCGAGCGTTCGCAACAAAAAAGTCAATCCAGCTCGACGGAAGCCTCGTCGATCGCGATCGGTAAGCCGATTAAACATTCATGGATTTGTCGTAAAAAGGCCCCGCGAACACGCAGCACGGATGCGTACAGCAGGTAGCAAGGGGGAATGGCTGTAGGAGGGGGTGGGAATATTTATTATCACTGCAGACTGGCGATAGTAAAACATGACGTTTCAATTTGAAGCGTCGCTGTAAAAAGCGTGGGCGCGTAATATCTTTTCAATTTTACCGGAGTCACGCTGCGTCCCGTCGCCGGCCGATATTAGCCCGTAACATTTATTTTGAAGTAATACTTTTCCCGCGGACAATTTATCGAGTATTTCCCGTCGATTCGACGACCGATGCGTCGACGGTATCGCCCGGCCTCGTTTCACAAATACATATATGTATGTGCACGGGGACACGTTCGTTACCAACCCCCGATGTTTCTCTCCTGCACATAGTTCGGCGAAGTATAATTAAAACGACGGCCAGCGGTGGGCGAGGAACGTGAGCATCGCCGAGCATTACAACGGTTAGCAATTTCCATTTATTTATGTTGCTTGTAAATACGAGTCGCCGGTAGTTGGCGAGCACGCGGGGTCGCAATCCATGCGTGATGCGTCGCCGCAACCGTTGCGCAATTGTTAGCGTTTCCACGATCCCGAAATCGAGATCAGTTATTTACGCGTGCAGATTTCTATCCGGGCTCGATTTCCCGCACGATCGACGATACACCTCGACGAGCAATGATTTACAGCCAGGTGCCGTTGATGGACCATCCCCTTCGCGGTTTTGCGCGCCAAGTGGTTTGAAAAAAAAGGGGGCGCAGAACTATTTAGTTTCCGCTGAGTTCTCGCGGAAGTCGACAATTTTAGTTTCGGAATTAGGTTCGCTTTGCGTCTCTATCGCGGAATGCCTTGTCAATATCTTGATATTCATCCCCTAGCCATGAACAGGGTTGTTCCAGTCGACTTTTTAAATCGAGCCACGCACGTGTACATAAATCCGTGTGTACAGGAGGGGGACAAACACTCGCGTCGTGAAACGAGGAAACCAATGACTGTAGATGGTGGTAATAGTGGTAGAGGGTAGCGAGTGAAACGAGACGCGTGGACCCTCGCCTCTGAAGGCTGAAATATTCCAAAGGACGGAACGTCCAAACAGCTTAGCGGATTATCCGATAATCCCATTACAGCGAGGTCATAAAACCATGGAGCTCCGGCTCGAAGTCCCGAAAAAGAGCTGCCCGTAAACGCGACGAAAATAAATAATAAGCCTGGAAGCGCCCCGTTGAATTGACGCGATGGGATGGGTGGTACGTGGACTAATGCCAGACCGGTGCCTGGGCGACAAGAAACGCGATTCCTGCTGTAAATTGAGAGCACCGGGGGAAAATGAATAGAGGGGCATGGGGTTGGGGGGTGGTTGGAAAAGTCGAGCGGGATGGAAGATCCGGGACGACGGGAAGAAAAAGCAGAGGATAAGAACGACGGACATTTCTCACGTTCGGCGCTCATGAATCATGGAAAAGTAAATCCTCGCAAATAGCTGTCGTCTAAGAATTCCACTAAACCCCCGGTGTCGCGACCGCTTCGACACGCGACTGGTATTAACCTGGCGTAATCGCTGCGTTCTGCAGTGCTTTTTGATGCGTTCGACGGAGCAGGGCGCTCGATGAGTTTCACCGTTTAGTTTGGAGATATAGAGATAGATATGGATGATCTGCGAGCTTTCGCCAATTTCTGTGCTACGTGCTGGGTAAATGATAGCAATAATAATGGCAAAGGTTTGTGATTATATTGAATAAACAATCGAATTGACGTCGGTGTTCTTAGACCCGAGCCTGAGTAAAGCAATCTAAGGTTAGAATATATAATTTATGATATACTTCTGTAAAATTTGAATATCAATCAAGTAGAAGGTAAGAATTGTTGGTATTACTAATTACAGTACAGAAGAGTAAAATATAAATTTCTGGAACAGTCTCTGTAAGAAAAATGCATTTCATATAACGGAATGAGATATCACAGAAAAGCAAATCACATACACAAGGATCAATAGCACACCCCTGAATGTCGTCGTCCAAATGAATCTACCTTGGAATTAAAAATCGCCGTCAGCCGTCGCGAGGGTGGGGTCATTAAGTTGAATTTCCACAGGGGCGGGATCAGTGCTTGCTTCTAGGGGAGGCAAATGTTACCGCGACAGCTGATAAATGGTAGATAAACGTTTCTTTTTAATAACAGTCACGGCTTGCACCTGGAAAGGATTTCGCCGTCTGCTCCTTCCCGTCCGTTCGTCAAAAAGAAGGATAACCGTCCGTGAAAGTTTTTCCTTGCAAATGCAAGATAAATAACGCTTATCTTTCTCGCGGGTTAGACTCACCATTTCCTCGCCCCTTCATCCCTCGAACTTCTATCCCTCGGTTCGAACGTGCCGAGAAAACCCGAAGAAATCCGACGGAATTCGCGTTGAATTTCCCGATGAAACTCGCCGCAAGGCTCGTTCAATCGAACGACGAATCGGTGGACGAAGTCGATATCATTATACGTGTGTCGTATTTACATGAAATTAATTAACACGCGTTCCATAATAATTCATTGCGAATAAAATAAGTGTACGCAACGAACGGACGATAACTATTGATCGACGGCTAAATTCTAAAGCGCAGTGCAGAACTGAGACGCGATTAAATTCGTCACCGGTCCGGGCGTTTCAAACTATTCCGCAAGTTGGCCGCAAGTTCCACCGTCGTGGATTAAGGAAACGTTGCAGAAGCGTACGAAACGGGGGAAAACGTCGGTGGAAGATTCAAGGGGGTGGTTCCAAGAATGGTAAGGTTAGCGGGGTTGGTTCAAACTGTATTACCTAAGCCGTCTGCTGAGCGGAATACACGGTGTGCCCACCTGCAGCTGCGCCACTATCCCCTGCACTCGCGTGTTGCATTCGTGAGTATATCGCGTGCGGCATAAAGACGGGCAAGCAGTGCCTTCGGGGCGTCATGAAGGCACGATTAAAAAGAAAAAGGAAGGAGAAGAAGGGAGGAAGATGTTTCTTAAGTTTAGACGCCGTACAGCCGTAGGCGACTTATTCGCGACATATTCTATTTATTCTGACTCTGCCTTATCTCGTGCTTGGCAATTTTCTGTCCGGTATTAAACGATTTTTATGAGTGACATTCATAAGATAGCATTTAATAGACATTCGTGTATCAGTTTAACGTCGTACTTCGTTTAGAATTTTAGTAATCGTGTTTTTTAAAAAGGCAAATGAACAAGTATACTTTGTTCGATTGACTGGAAAATATTTAGTTCGGCAAAGTCGAAGAAACTAACAACATTAGCGTCCTCCTCGTCACGGGGTGGTCGATTAATGGAAAGAGCTCGAAACCAAAATCGACCTATTCCCCTTTAAGGGAATACAGCAACGCTGCAGGTTTCGTACGGTTGCATCACGTGCACGTTCGAGTTAACACCGCGAAACACTTCAAATCTAACACAGCATTGGCGCACGTACACCCTCGGTTAAAGTGTGCATGTTTGCACTGCCAGTGTTCCGCTAACGAACCTATCGTTGTGGCCTCAGCCAACCTTCTCTAAACCCTTTTCCTTGCCTCCTCGCCCTGATTGAATCCAAAGCTATTTCCAGCAACCCCTATCAACCGCCTTCTCTTGCACTCTATCTTCTTGGCCGGTATTATAACCAAATGTAATCTAAAGACTTTACTTGTAAACCGCAAGCTGCTATAATTAAGCCATAAACGTTATTCCAAATAAGGTGCACGGATTAATTAACAACGCTACAGTATTTCAGTAACCACGAACGATGGCCAAATTCGTGCGATTCACAGCTACAACGTTTTCATAAAACGCCGAGCTACATAAACGATATTGCTTCATAAAATTATTTAATTACAAACCATGATTAAAAAGTGCTACAGTGGTAACTACACTACAGGATTAATATAAAGAGAAAAACATGTATTACAAAGGCAGTTACCATATCTGTTACCATAATAAAAGATTACCACCTTAAACCGTCACACCAAGGTTCTCCACCATCTCTACAATATTTAAAGAAATATTTCTCACAAAAGAGAATCCAGCTTCGAAAAGTTTCGAATCCAACCCCTGTACCATCCTCTCTGACCCCAACCTTCCATTTTGTTTCATCACACCGTACTCGTACTATCGTCCACACGAATCTTGCTCGACCAGGGAGGGTCAACGGTGGCCGCAAATCGCAACGGCGTGTCCTTGCAACCGCAGCAAATTCTTAGATGTGCGAATGGTGAACGGGGTCAGTGCGCCGCAGCAAAGCCACCGAATGCAACGGTTCGTTCCGTCGATGCGGTTCACGGGGACGATGGAACGAGGCTTGGAATGGCGAGAGGAATGGGAAGGAGCACGCTGGAGTAGTAACGTAACGCTAATCCAATTTGCTACGGCGTTGCACTTTACGCGGGCGCCATTTTCAAAGGGGAACGCAGCAGAAATTGGGTTGGACGCGACGAGGAAATACCGCAGCGACGCGGCGCGACCGTAAATAGGCAAATAATGGCGTAGCCATTCATACGAGCGTGAGAAAATTAATGCGACGTTGGATTGATAGAGTGGACGAACGCTTTTGTCCGGAGGTCTACGAAGTACCGGGTGGAATTTCTATTTTTTATCCTTTTTGTTTTTTCTCCCCCGTTTTACAATTTGCCTGCACATCGATTTAGTCACTCCGCCGACCGGCCTCGAAATACTTCAAACCATTTCACACTATAAAAACGCATAACTTCCGCAAAGCTTGACAGCGTTGTCGAACGAAATGGAGTCGGCCTGTAATGGTCAATCCGTTGCACAGGAAACGATATTGATGGGTAACAAAATACACGCAGCGTCAACACCGGTGCGCAACAAAGTTACCAAACAAAAAACGAAAAAAGGAACGGGAAAAATGGAACAAAAAATTCGCTGCACAAATCGTCAAAGGCGAGAAAAATGTGCAGGTTAACGTTTCAGCGTGATTTATTCCGCGAAATTACTTTCCCACCGTGGCGCGTTCTTCCCCGAAAAAATGCACAGAAGGGGCGACTACCTTGGGGAACGCTACATTCGTTGCCGTTAATTGCCGGAAGAGTTTCAGCGCGCTTGCTTGGAATTCACACCAAGACTTATTCGAATGCAGGAAGCGGGGAAACGCGGTCAAACAACAGTTAGCACTGGGGAAGGGAGGGTGTCGCCTGTCACAAACAGTTACGAACGCATTTAAGGAACGCAAATCGGGATGTTTGCCCCCCGGGGCAGGCGGATGGTTCTTGCAAATTGAGGAATTCGCGGGAATCACGGAAACTTCCGGCATGGTAATACAAAACCGCACACCGGCCCGCAAAATAAATCGGAACGTAATTTGTTTAAGCAAACACAGAATTAATTTCGTTCCGCAAACAATTTCCCATTCCCAAAGTCGAGTGCGACTGTTGGTTACGGCCAGTCATGTAAAAGCGGCTTGCGTTTACCTGGATACGATTGAGCACGCAGGTATGGAGAAAATTCGTGCTTCAGGTGCTCCACCGATAAGGAAGCTGTTAGTTCACTGAAGTGTCGGATTGGAGCAATGGTTTATTTTCAAATTGAATATTAATTTTAGTTGATTTCAAGTAATGTCATGGAAAGGAATTAATGTTATTCTCTTAATGAGAATCGTGGGGGAGCATCATGCAATGAGAATTATTTCAGGGAAATAGTGTAACCAATCGTTTCACGCGAGAATCAATTGTCAATGGTCGTTTCCAACAACCTAGAATTGAGTGTGCACTGAGCGGACACGGAATTTCTGGAGAGCTCGAGTTTAGAGTTTGATAATGCGCAACGTTTGGGGTTTACAGTGCCTCCCAATTATTAAGCAACGAATCTAGTTAGCGTTAAGTTAAAGAGCCACTTGGAGAGCCGACAGTCGTCTGGCCATCCCGACACGGTCTACCTTATAAGCGATATAACATTTAAGCGTCGAATACGTGAAAAGTTGCACGGTTTTTTGGGAATTTATAAAACACTTGAGTGGTTACTTGTGAAAGGTGCACATGGGCGGTCTTTGGAAATAAGAAACGCCCGGCTTAAAAAGTTTCAACATTTATGAAGAACTAAAGGATCGTCAAGCTGAGAAAAAAAATCGCAGTCTAGTCTCGCAAATCGGATGATACGAATCGGGTGCGCGTCATGACCTTACGTGTCGCTGAGAGCGTCACGTTTATACGGTTTCCGTAAACTGAGCCCCGCAGTGCTTCCATTTATTTGTAGGAAAAGTAATTCTGGCGTGACGCGTTACTTGGAGGAACTGTCGTATCCAGGCAACGTTCGTTGCTGCGCTGCACATTGTGGAAAATTAAACACCGGTGTTTACCTTTTGGCGCGTAATTGTATCTGTTTGAGGCCGGTCGATGGATACGGTAAACTCGAAGAACACAGAAGAATGAAATGGAATATTCTGTTTGCTCGCGGGAAATGTTAAGCACAACTTTCTGAACGTTCCTCTCTGTTTGGCAAAAATATTAGCAGAGTGGAAGCTACATAAAACAGGCATATAAAAGGAAAGGAGAAAAATCCTTTGCCTTTATAAACAGGGGCGAAAATAATTTTAATATTTTTTTCAATTTGACTGGCTAACCCTTTCAGCGCTGTACGCTATATTTTCCCGCGGCTAATGAAAATTTGTATTTAAGAACCCCCCCCCCCCCCCCCGGTCGATTGAGCGAAATTAGTTCATTTGAAAAGTAGAACGACGCGGGGAAGAACGAGCGAGCGTTATCACGAAAGGGGACAGAGAGGAACAGAAACGACGAGAGAGGAAAGCAGCGCTGGACGCGCGCCGAAAATAACAAGACAATTTATGATCGCTGCACAATGATCATCATAAATCGCATCTCTACCGAACGACAGAACGTGCGGTTATGCGAGGAACTCCAGCATTACTGACGTCCAGCGCCCTCGCGTCCCGACGCCGATATATTTTACCACAGGGATGCGATACACGGTGAACAGAATTTATCTGTTTTTAAATATGCCCGCACAGATTTTATATATTTTAATATAAATTCCTAAGTGCCGGATCCGCAGCGGCCGTAGGACACGTTGGTATGTCTTTATCGATTACTATCAATCGTTCATTCTTCAGAACAGTATTTAGAGCAAATTCAAGTATTGGAATGAACATTTTTTTACCAACTTGAGATTAACGTAGAGCGAGATAAACTTTGAACTAACGTTTCAATGAGTATTATTGCATCGCACGCGAGATATCCTATCACTTGCAGTGATAACAAAAATGTTCGATGAGGCTGTATAAAAATGGAGATCTTTTTTTCCATTTGCGAATAAATCGCAGACGGTGCAAAGAAGTCGCTGAATTTCTTCATGGCCAGCATTTCAGAGTACGTGACACGCAGTTCCGAAAGATGTTAGGTCTATCCTGCAACTTGTCCGTGCCTTAACTGTCCCGCACACCGCGATGCCTCGGGTGACGGTAAAGCTGTGCACAATGCGAGCTTCTCCCTCGACTGTCGGAAGTTTGCGTGCAAACCTCTTCCCAACGTCAGGCAAACGTACACACGTATACACGTTGACGCGCAAGCTCGTCGAGTGTTACGACTTTTGTCGTCATAAAAATTTCACTCCCCCTTTGTTCCCCTCCATACCATCTCTAAACAGATTCAGCAACAGTATTTCATCCGGAGCCGGGAAAATTTGATCGCCATGCTATTCCTGCGATATGCACAATCGAATATCTAATCGCCGCCGTTTATCCGCCTATCGAAACACGATAACAAGAGTGATTCGTGGAGGAACTACCGACGGGTTACATATTAGTTTCCTCTCCGTCGAGTAGAAATTGAATTTTCATCGAGCCCGTACCGATTCGGCCAATTAATGCACGGACGTTTGACGCCGAATCCTCCGTGTCGCGATAAATTACGTTCGAATTTTCGTATGCCCCGTGTATTTAACGAAATCGCGGCCGGCGGTCTATTAGCGATCGCATTACGTAAATTATATTGGGCTGGCGCATTGATCAGCGCAAGAAATATACACTGGTTGCGTACGCGAAATATTGAATGACAGTTCGCGAGTCCGTCCGCGTGTATGTATGTCTGGCCGTGTGCGTGCGTGTACATGGTACACGCGTGCACGAGTGTAGCACAGCTCCGCGTTCTATCTATCGGTGATTATGGCTAATTAGAGATAGCAGGATCGTGGGCAGGGGAAGACTTGTAGTTAGTAACTGTTGCTCGTGCAGCACGAATTAATACCGAGTCCGGTCACGCAGCCCAATAATGGCATCAATCATTGAATCCTAAGGAGGAAGACCTCCGCAATCATGACGGGGCCGCGTATCGTCGATTCGTAGCTTGCGATCAATAGCACGTTAACTGATTGGAAATGAACCGGGACGAGTGATTCGTTTCACGCGGCCGTCAAACGCGAACGTCATACGCGTACATGTATGCGGTTGCGTTTCGGGGGTGGAAAGAATTCGTGAGACACAGACAGCACCAGTGCATCGAGTTTTATTGCTCGGTACATGCTTCATTATCGTCGAAATTGTAATTAAACGCGCAACTCTAAATATTCTCGTAAAATATCGCACGCGTGTGTATTCCGATTATCCATACGGGACGTGTATTGGAATTACGCGCGGAATTTCGCGTATGAAATTTTATACCTCACCGGTGCATTGTACGGTGAGCTCAGTAATCTACAATTTCATCAACGTTAGTACCACTACACCGTGCCACTTTTTTCCCATAAACCGAATTGACTGCTCAAAGCCACTTTCCCCGACGTACACGCGGCCGCAAGTGCCCTGCGCCATTATAACCCCGATGGAACGACAAACCCTAGCGAATTCCTGTTGCATCGTTTACCGTCGACGGCCTTTAGCAGTCAACTCAGTCCAGCCGGAATTCGTAAGCTCAGGAGTGTCGCTCTTACTTGCACTTCCGGTCGTGTACCAAGCGCGTACATCACAGCGTCCGCGACGTCTGCCGGTTCAAGGGCAGGCGTGGCATTTAAAGCTGCCGCCACTGGTGTCGCGTGTTTGGCAATGCTGGTGTGAACAATACCCGGACAGATGCTCTGCGCAGAGAAACAAGGGAGAACGAGGTCGGTGAGAGGCAAGCTGAAATTATAAGGCTCATAAAAGCTTTAATAGCGGCGGAACGAGCTCGACGCCTGCCGTCGCACCCGCGACGCGGCGCGGAGCGTCGCGGCACACCGTGTGAACTTACGGTGATTCGAATCGGTGCTTTAATGGCCGCCAATTCCCGTCTAACCGTGTGCGTTAACGCAACAGTTCCGTGTTTGCAAGTCGGGTACAGGTTCCAGCCATTACAGCCATCGATTTCCGAAAGGAATCCACTCGGAATTTCGTGTCCCAGCACGCTGCCGCGCGAAACAAAAAATTGCTTGAACAGGCCGGCCGTGGCCGCCCATTTGCATGGCGTTTTATTCGAATCGACTTCGAGCGCAAACAGCCGAAACGTTTGTTTCGATCTTAACAGCGATTTCGATCCTCTTTCTCTCTGGTATCACTTTTTGCGCCCATTCTGTTGCGTTCTTTTTTTGCTGTTTTTTTTTGCATCAGCGAGGCAATGGGAAGGAGGAACGAACGAAACATTCCTGCACTTTTTCGAACAATAGTGTCCATTTTGCCACACGTGACGCACACCTTCGGCGCGAGATGCAACCCGGAAAGGAATTTCGAAATTCTTCGACAGGCAAAACGTGACTATTTATAGCTTCTTCGTTCTCGATAGCTTGTTTACGCTCGAAGAGGATATTTCGAGTTTAAAAAAAGATATGCAGATATGAATTTTAATCGCAAATGGTTCGTCAAGGAGACTGGCATTTCTTCAACTTTGATCGCGCTTTCGATTTCTTTAATTAACGACTTCTCAAATAATAAACGAGCGGCGGTGCACAGTTACGTGCATGAATCAGGGAAAGAAACGAGGCTGACGAGTAACAATACCTGTTGATATTGAAAATATGCCCTTCGACCTTTCGCTGTAGCATCGAGCGCACCGCCCCGTTGATGCACACGGCGGGCGCGAGGACATTAATATTTAACAGCTTTTCGAATGTCCTCCTGCGGCTCTCTGCAAGTGTAATTTACAGAATTTTTTAAAATGTGCCAACGAGCAGCCAAACGAGATTCCAAGCGTAATACCGTGGGCCTCGTGTGAACCAACTATACGCGATGTATAAAAATAATGACCTCCCTTTCCAGACCCGTGTTAGTAAGTTAACAATAATAGAGTTTCTCAGAAGTGTACATTGTCAGAGAAAACATGTGACACCGTCAGCCTAGGCAATCTAAAATTTGTTGAAAATACATACTTGCTGGGAAGTAATATTTTATAATGAAAAATGTTAGTAGATAATATAAATTCATATCGGCTAGCTGCGCGTACTCCTTTGCAATTCAGCAAATTATCCGTACTCTACCGATAGTCTGTTTGTCCCTCGCGTGATAACTAATCGCGCGAATAGCTTTCAGATACCACTAATTATCAATCCCAATCTTATTCTCCAAGCGAGATAAGAGTATAACGGAATAATTATTCCAGAACTATGCCGAAGTCTGAATAAACCCCCGCATGCAAACTATGTACGTGTTTCGTATTAATGTTGTCAACGTCGCAGCTTCGGTTCATCGTTATGCTCAGCCTCAAGTCTTACCAATCACGCGCGAGTACTCGATAACCCCAGCATTATTTATCATTACGTCCACGCCGCCATTCCACGTTGTCTCCAAGAAGGAGAAAGCATCCGACAGATCTTTCTCGTCGCTCACATCGCAACGCAGAACGCAGTAGTTGCCGCGAGATTCCCATTGCATCCACTCGTCATTGGCCGCTGCTAATTTCTCTTCATCCACGTCCAATGCAAGCACGTTTATTCTTTTCTTGAGGAGGGCGTCTGCGATCGCTTTCCCGATGCCGGATGCCGCGCCGGTAACCACCGCCGTTTTGCCCGCCCACCTGTCCATGATTTTTCTGTTCTTTGCGTTCCTCGAGATCCAATATGTTCAGTCGTAGCCACGACGTTAGCTGGAATCGCAGTAAGTCCCTTTGCGTAGCAGAACACTGTTTATTAATATTGTAGGCTGAATCGGAGAGGACGGTGTCCCGTCGAAAATTTATATTCTGCCCAACCAGTCTTACTTATCCCCGAAAACTGATTAGATTAGACGTCGAATCGAACTCACTGGCAATTTACAAGGGTGACACGGTTCTGTCTCCGACGATGAGTGTCCGATGCACGCCCGTCACTGCAATCACTCTGCCCCGTCGAATTTGTCTATGCGAGCTATCATACTTTGCTGGCGAACTAAACGTATTGCACCAGTTTCGAGATAGCGCGCTGTACACCAGCCGCGCAATTACAGAGAACGTACGCGTCATATCGGTCAAGCTGCGCAATTCTCTGCCATCAATTGCACTATGGAGTGGGGTGCATTGAACAGGTTTTATATCTGGGAGGAATGATTAACCAACATTGTTGCCTGTTCAAATTGAATCGCCCGAATATCACGACTGTAACACCTTACGTTCAGATAGTCGCTGTGAAAAGATTTCACTTCAATCGTGAAATCGATGGGCCATTCGCGAGGTGTAGGTGCATGCACGTCGAACGACGGTGCAACATTTCATCGCGATAGAATAATAGATATTCAACAAGCGGAAGATAAGAGGACCGTACGCGAGTCGTACGTTGTATCTCGGTTATCGTGGCACGCTAAAGTCAACCGACACAAAGTGACACGTTTACAATAGGAGAACCGAGTGCATTAACGACCACCATCACTTCCGATAGTAGATTAATTCTTTTGTATGCAGTCTACCATCACTACGCGAAGGAAGACAAAAATCACCCGATGCGCCGATAATTGTACTACCAAAAATTGTGACATGCTTTACATTGCACGCACGTGTATTATAATTTAAAACAACATGACACATTAGAAATATATCGATGCGATGTTGCCATTATTATTTTCACTGTTATCAGAGTCATTTGATTACTGTTATTTAAGTAATGCCTACAGCTCGCAGGATTCTTCAAGCCATTCGCAATATATCTTTTGTTGCCTAACGATACGAAAGGTGAAATATCATAGGAGCAATATTTATTTTCCTACGATTTCGAATTCCTTGTAAAACCAATCCCAGTGTGTCGCAGCCCTCTCTGTACGTTCACGTCCCTTTCCTAGATACAAACGTCATGAGTGTCGCGCTTCTCCCGTCTCGTGTGTCCACGCTGGCGCAGCAAGAGAATGATCCTTCGGGATTATGTTGATCCGTTTACCCGGCGGCTGCATTCACCGATTCCGCCCCTGGTCTTTACTTGTTTTAAGCGAAGCACGACGTGACCTGCCGCAATCCTCCCTCGTACCCCAGTCACATTGGTTTCTGCGTGCAGACTGCACGGCTCGAACTCTCCTCGCGAACGTTGGCCAGAGTATCAGTGTCGCCACGAAATCCCGGAGATTCTGCTGGACGACTTCCGGATATGTATTACGTCCTTCAAAGAAATCTGCTTCGCTGCCATCGTGATCTCTTCCCGCCAGTGTCTGTCTGAGAAATCATTGCCCGAAAATTCTAAACGCAGGAACCCTTGGACCACAACGACCTTTGTTCCGCAGGATTTTCATCAGGCGATGAAACGCGAAGTTTCAGCTCGAAACGGAATACTTCGTGTTATGTTTGTTAGCGGAAACCGAACTCGCCTCGCTGCTTTCAACAGTGCATCGTAAAATGCCCGATGAGAACACCTCACCGAGTTATACGCGTCAGGTAACACCAGATGGCATAACAGTTGTCCATGAAACGACGATTGAAATGGTCATCATACGAATTTATCGTGTTTACTCGATATTTGTGAAACAAACCTAGCTTTCTCAAGAATTTCGTAAGCTGCTGTTCGGTGACCGACTGTGTTCATTGCCGAGCATGAGAACCCATCGAGCGACCTGATCGTGTCTTCCCTTTCCACGAACGATGTCAGAGATGTGTGTTACGTCTGCAATTTCTGGATCTCGAAATGGGCAAGCTCGTTCCTTTACGGATACACGATACCAACTTGCTGGACGCAATAACAACGGCGTGTATCGATTTAGCCGGCAGCTGGCCCGGTCCTGGGACCAGGAACATTATTCTCGTCGGCGCGGCACCACGAGGAAATCAACAAGAAAACTAGCGGAAGCTTTATCCGTTTCCTGGTGTCGAGCACCAGATGCTCCTGTAGCTTGGTCATTTCTCACGGGTGCCGTGATTATACGAGTCCGCCCTCTCTACTTACCGCCATTATTTCTCTTGTATTTTTCATACGCTTCAGAGTTTCGTCGATTTCTCGTGTGTATCACTTTACGATGGTCCAGTTGGCTGGGATGAGCTTTTACAGATATCGGGTCGAGAATATCCTTCTGTTATATATGAAACGGAACATTTGTGATGTGGGGCGCGTAATAAAATTTTAAGAAGGTATTCCTTTTATTTATATTGGTGCTCTGGAAATGTATTATATTTAACGTTGCAGGAAGTGCTATATACAATAGTGAAATAATAGATTTGACAAACCCAACTATGAATAGTATAAAACTATTCTTCGAAATGCTTCTAATTTTAAGTAATATCTAAAATAGCTTTCCGAATATTTCATGATCTACTACAATAATTCCCATTTCCGAAAACGGCGTTGTTAAAATATTTGCAGAAAATCGTGAATATTTGTCTCGCCCATTTCAACAACCTATCATTACACCCCTATCGAACTGATTATTTAAAACACGCACGATTTGGGCAGAACAGTCTCACATTAAAACCAGCTATTTACAATTATGACCGCAATCTTTATCCAATTCCGCGTATAAAATATTCAACGAGCATCCTCTGCGTTCGTTAGACATTCATTCTATCTTCATACCAAAGGAGGGGGAAAAGAGCGTACATAATCCATGCAACGGAGATCGTGCTTATCGCGCGTATACATTTATTTGCATGCGTTTAATATCGAAATGAGCAACACCGGTCTGTTTTCCCTAAAATTTCATCGCTCGCCACTCGTGCACCTAAGAAATTTAAATAGCCGCGCTTCTATTATTCCGGTTCTCGCGGTAGCTAACCAGGTTGATCAACAAGAAATCCTTGCCTAGCCGAGCGTAGTTTTCGTTCCTTCGAAGAGCCAGATGCTCCCAGTGCTCGATCATTTCTCAACGCTGCCGCGATTACCAACTTTTTTTTTGTTACGAGCTTCGTCCAAACGTCTGTTGCATTATCCTTTCCCTGTCACGCGAGACCGACGAATCACGACGTAACGCGACGACGAATATTTTTCAACGCGAGAAACGAGGGAGGCGTTCGCATCCGGCGGATTAATTGCCAGACGGAGAATAATTTCAGCGTGCTTCCGGCGGGACTGAAAATCACGCGAACAAATCCTGCGCCCCTCCGGGCCGCCCGCGCATTCGTTGCGAAACGTTTTCGCGAAAAGCTCCGCCGCTCGTTTCATTTCCACGTTGTCCATTCCCGTTGCGAAGCATCGATTAAATTTTCAATAATTGAGAACGGCTGACAACGCGCCCGGTTAACTCCGCGCCGCGTATTATCCGCCCTCGAATTCGGCTGCACCGCGACGGAGGCCGTCGCGTCGCCTCTCGTTTCTAGCTGCGCTCCGAAATGGAGACACGCGGGTTTGGGCGTCGTTAAATCTCGTTTAATCACGCGTAGCACGGAAATCATTTAGGGATGAATTATATATCTAAAGAAATGGTATTTCTTAAATTGAAATATTACCGAGCCTCGCGCGTAGTAGAGCGTGGAGTGTTTGTAGAGCGCCTAGAGTGTAAGAAAAGAAGTGAGATATAATAAACTCTAAATGTCGTTTCTTTGTTTACACTGAAGCAGTTTCTAGTTTATTTGAAAATCCTTGGGTTAGATAATTGTCTTATATATATGTGTATATGGAAATACGCTTTTGTTTACGACGGAGATTGGTTATTCCCGTGAACGTCCAAGGAGAAACGAGCAACGAGGAAAGCAGGGGAAACTTCCCGTTTCCCTAAAACAGCGGACGTTCGTGCCGGTAATTTCGCTGCGGGAACGAACTATTATCACACGTATTCTGCCGTAATAATACAATTTTCCGCTCTTTATCGCGCGGATACGGCCGGTAATGAGCTGCGCATGACGTCGTTACTCCGCTGTTTCTTTCTTTTTCTTCTCCACGCCCGTAACGATAACGATCCAGGCGCTAAACGAGAGTGGAATATCCTTTCGAGAGGGAATAAATTACTCGTGCTCTCTGCAACGTACGTACCTCGCTGGGAGGGTGAATGTAATTCACGAATTTGTTGATCCACCGTTCGACGAGCGTTTCGCCGACGAAAATAACAGACACGCCGGCTGAGATACTACTCGCCAAGTACTCGTATTTTTTGTTTGCTGTAGATCGAGGGTGAGCATTCTGGCGAACATGCTATGCTCCAGAAAATGTTACAGCAATTTTGAAACAACGAATTTCTGGCGCTTGGAACGGGGAAAAGTATTCAGCTGTTGTTAAACAGAAATTCATAAATTGCTACTCTCATCGTAGAAGCTGACTGACACGTTTCATGGATAGTACGGAAAATAAAATCAAGTAATATCAGAACGAAAGACAAATTATTATCGCGAGGAGCATTAAAAAATTCGGACACGTTTATGTTTCATTGGAAGGAAATCATTTTTTCTCATACAAAAAAAGGGTGGCCAATCGACGTTTGCCCACAAAATTTCCTGAACTCCGTTTGACGAGAACGAGGATTCCCGTGACAGTTTCGCGTCCCCGTTCTCGAGACATCGTCGAGTGGCGTTAGGGGAAAGTTATTTGAAAGCCTGCTGGAAAGTTTAAAGGAACTATCGAGAAAACGGGGGAAAAAGACGGTCCGGGCAGCGACGTTCAGCTTCACCTTCTTGGGCGATAGACGATAACAGACGTTATCGACATCTCTTTATTCACAGAGTGCCGAGCTTACTTACAGGACAGTGCCGCTGCTGCAGCGACTGCCTGGAACGGGGGAAAAGTTTGCTTAGTTGGCCGTACAACCAGGGTGATTTACATTTCACGAGAAATTGCGTTCATTAGGAAACGTTTCGTTGGAGGTTTATGTGCAGCTGTCATATGGTGACAATGTTCGTTGACACTTGCACTTAGTTTTTTCATCGTTGTAGAAGTACGACGATTTTTACGCGATGGTTATTCTGGTGGAAATATCTTAGCCTCGATACTTTATCGAGGAACTATTCCGTGAGATTTCTCCCAGACGTATAATGATTGCCGCGGGCGGTAGTCTCGATGCGATCTTCGAGAGCATCACGAATTAGTTAAATATCAGATATCGAGGGGAGACTCCTCTATGTTGGAAAAAAGGAACAAACGAAGTAAGACGGCATCGAATGGGACGAGCAGTACATCGACCGGAAATTCTCTTCGAACAATGTGGTTTTTGTTAATATTCAATAGCTCGCTCTGGATATCATTCCCAATTAGTTTTAATCATTTTTATGTCCACTATAAATGGAATACAACTTTTCAATGGGCCAATAAACGTGTTTTAAAAATATCTATCGAGTACCACATTCAATTAAAATGATTCTATCGTTATCCACGTCCTTCGAAAATGTTTTAACCGAAATACCTTTTCAATTTTTACATTCATTTATATTTATGTACATCCCCGAACAATTTCGCTGCCAATCGCAGCGTTAAATCATCGAGTTATCGTGGAATAGCAAACAGTTGGTCTACGAAATTGCCGGCATACGGGCCAGCATTCAGCGCCAAGTAAAATACACCAGACCCCTTCGGCATTCCGTGCAGCGATTACCGTCCGAAAATTTTGCTCGATTTGCATTTCGGAAGATGACCATTCTCACGGTTGCAGCTGTTCCGCAATACTCTGTTTATCCCCGCGTGTAATTTCCGGTGGTCGGTGACTCGTTAATTTCTCAGTGTCTCGTTCGCGGTCATTTCCATCCGTTTCTAACCCTTGGCCTCGGCCTCCTTCAACCCTGGCACGTCCAGTGGCCGGGCATCTACGTTTCGCACGGACCAGAGAGCGGGCCAGATCTCTACTATACATATTCATGAGCCAATAAGCCCGCCACTGATCTTCCGTGGAATGGAACAACAAGGGAAGAATGGAAAGTAGGCATCATCGGCCCTTCGACCGCGTCGAGGGAACGCTCGTCAACCCCTTTCACGAACGTCTCGGCGTGCTTTCGCGCGTTCGCCGGGCACCGTTTGCGTATCACCCTCTGTGCACTGACACGCAATAACGATGGCCCTCGAAGAAGTCTTAACGTGCACGCTGACAGCCATGAGATCGAAATGTCGCTTTCCAGGCGAAATGTTAAATGTGTCTGACAGGTATTATTTCTTCGTCCGGGAATCTTGTACGGAGTTGCTTGTATGATTTACCACGGTAGGTGTTTAAATAATGGAATCAAAAGTGTACCTATGGATATTAGTAAAAATCGAGGATATGTCGAGGACAATTAATTTCTTATCGCTCTTCGAGGGCGAGGTTCAATGTATCAAGAAGACTGGAATACTATTACCCTTTAATATTTAATTGGAGGATACAAAACAGCAGCCAATTTTTAGGAATATGATGCTTCTTTCCCGAGTGTATTTCCGGAAATAAACGCAAGCTATATTCCACGAGGAAGTAGGAAATTTCATTTTACACCCTCTTCAGGCCTGCGCCCCTTAATAAAACAGATCACGGGATGCACGTATGTATGTATGTAAATCCAGAGGTTCTTGCTTTTTCCTCCATCGCCATTCAGATTAATCAGACTCGAGCGAGCCGACAAGTGTCCCGATAATCAATCTCGAAGGCGTGCATTTTCCGCCTGGCTGTTAGATCACGCCCGTAACATTATTTCCTCCGTCCCTTCCCGTATTCCTTCAAGCCTCCATTTTCTCCGTGCACCTCTGGGAACCGTGGAGTGTCTCCGTCGCTCGATAGACAGAAAATATCATATTACTTTGCAGATCGGCCGATACGGCGAGAAATAAAGCTTCGCGCTCCGTCTGAAGGTGGGCGCGGGCCCTTATTATGCATGAGACAGCCGTCAAATCGTTTCGAGAGCAACGACTGCGTGCCGGTTTCCACACCTTTAACGAGATCTCGATGCGACGTGTCACGTAGTTGATAAGCCGGTGGAAATTTTTCTTCCGAGCGAGGCAAGGGTTCCGTTGCCGGCGTGTCCGCGATAAATTATAATCAGCCCGTCACAATATTTCTTCCTCCCGTGTCACTTTGATATATCGAAAGAATGGTTCGACGTCGTTAAAAACGTTCGAACCCCGAGTGGCGTTTGAAAGGCGTTCCACACGGTAGACAGAGGTATTTCTCCGTCGTATTTATTGACTGCATTTATGTTCACTGTTGGCGAGAGCGGGGGGAAGTAATTAAGGAGAACTTATCATATAAAAAGAACCGAGATGGACTCCGCTAAGATAATACTGAATAAAGTTCCAAGTGTATCAACGTTTTGTTATTATTATTTAATCTTGGGATCCACATCGAGGAAATTTCGACGCGCCGAATGTATTGTGATCTTCAAATCACTGTTAGCAGACAAATGCTAATGGGATAAAAACGAGAACAGTGCAAAAATTAATTTAGAACGGCATCGCAATAAATTATTAATACATTAATTCGTAATAACTTTCAGGACACGGGGGGTAACATTTTGCTTCAAAAATCGAAATCATTTTTTTCTCCATCATTGGACACGCTTGCGCAGCTCGTGCACTAGACAAAAAAATCGTGCAGGTCGTTGACGTGACGCAGAGAATAGCAAGGGAGTTCGAATTCCGCGCGCCGATCGCCCGGCATTAACGAAGAGGAAAGTTCGCGCGGCGAGCGCGTATTTGCTTCGCAAACGTCGTGTTTGTCTGAGGCTTCGCTCGCTCCGTTTTCCGTGCTTCTGCTCCAGCTTTCTCATCGTTCCCCGTCGTTTCTGTTCCGCGACACCGTGCCGTGAATACTGAACACTCGCCACCTCTGACTTGAATGCGGAATTCGCCAGCCAATGGCGCACCTTCTGCGATAGAAATACGTACGTTTCTAATCTGTCTGGCTCATTAGCCGCGTTTGTTACGCGTTGCAACGATTCTTGGAAAAATCGATCCCCCGAGAAAGATTCCATTGCAATCAGACATTTCCCTTGATAATTTTATCTCGACGTCTATTACACTTTCTTTTCCAAAGATTCTTATTCTCTATATCAATCTCTGTATAGTCTCTATGTCAATAATCAAGAGATTTATAGGAAAAAAACGTAAAAAACGTAAAAAATTGCATTATGCTCGAGTAGAAAATAAATGTATAATATCTGTATATTAAATGTCTTATGCACCTATCATAGGTGACCTATGTAGTTCAGTATCATCACATTCGAGAAGATTCTCAGTAACAGATCTTCGACGACATACAAATTCCCTTCTGCCTAAAGGAAATCCTCAGTGACGACAAGTATCCTTGCAAAACACAATTTGTCAACATGCAGTAATACATTTCAGCGAGACCTTATACCCGATAGACAGTACCCGCAATTTTCATCTGAAGAGTGAGCCTCCTCGGGGATGGAGAGCCGCGTGCAATTTCAATCAGCGGCCTCCCAGTGCCACGTCGCACAATGCGGCATCGCTCACATGGTAGACAATATATCTCTACAGAATCCATTGATAAAACGTACAATGCTGTCGTTCGAAGACGTCCCTGTTGTTGCCTCTCCCATCGGTTTCATTTCAAACGCAAACGATCTACCTCGGCGATCCACAAATTCGTAATCACGAAAATAACGTGTCTTGAGAGGTGCTGCTGTTTCATTAAGATGAAACAAACCTTTCAACTTGCCCTGGTTTCACCATACCGCGATTCTAACACTCTCGAACCGTGCCGTGCGACCCGCCAGTGGAACACAAACTGTCCTTCCACGTCACCAGTGGTTCGCACTGTCCACAGCCCCGCCCTGTCATTTGTTAATTGATTAAACGCGAGAAAGGCAGGGGCATGCTAACTGTTTGGTATATTTAGCTTATTGTTCGCGTCAATGAGCAATTTGCTCCCTCAAGAATCTACGAAAATAACTTTCCAAATAATTGCACAGCAATCACCCCATCTCTTCAAGCTTCCCCACCCTCCACATTGTGCCCGCTAAATAAACCAAGCTACAAAAACCTATTCCACGTTGACCAATCCTTTCCATCAACATTTATCCAGTCCTGTTCAAAGAATAGTCGCGGACAATACTACTGCGCGTTGCCCGGTCGACGTCCCGTCCAAAGTACCTGAAAAGTTTCTCTCTTCCCCCGGCGAATCGGGAACCATCGTCTTCGTCCCTGTTTCCCTTTGACCAGCTGCCTCTTGCTGGACCTTCCGCTATAACGATGCCCTCTCGACGGGACCATCTGTCGGCGAGTTCGATTCTCGCGACAAGTGACGCAATTACAACGTCGCCGATGGACTCGACCAGACACGGGCTCTCTGCGATTGCGAGGGTTCAGCGTGGTTTTAGGTAAAGCTAAGTACGGCCGGCGACCCTCTTCGACCGTAATTGGCCCTCGCCAAGAGCACGGTCTCGCTGCTTCATTACGCAAATTGACTGACCGTATAAGTGGCGCAACGGTCCAGAGTCGAAAACCACCACTTGCGCCCGGAACTTCCGAACCCCTTCGTTCGGTTACCTGCTCCACGGATCGACGGACCGATATACGGTTGACAGGTTGGAACTCGCGCTATTTGGTTCGATGCGAGCAAAGATTCGGTAGATCGCCTGGTCGTCTGAGGCACAAGGCTGGGATTGAAGGTTTTGTGGAATTTGTTTTTATTATACGTTTAGAACGCTGCATTTACTTATTCGTTTGCCACGGTTCAATAATATTGCGGCAAAGCTGCGAATGGATGGTGAGTTCGACGTTTTTTCAAGCCTCTTTCGGGAATTTTTACCTTTTGCACATATGGAGGCCGATGTTTTAACTATATTATGTATTCTTTTCAAGTTGAAATACATAAAACTGTAGCATTGTTTAAAAATTTGAGGAAATTTAAAGTTCATTCTTGCTTTACGTTTTTTCCTTTATTTTAGTATGATTAAAAATTAGAAAAAAATTAAGGTCGCTTAAAGTACCTATAAGTACCTATAGCGACAGGTCTGCTGAAGAACCTTTCCAAATTTCAAGTCGATCGAACAACTATATTTTGAGATACCTGATTGAATTGCTGTTTAAACGTTATTATTACTGTAATTATTATATCCACGTGAACGCCAGGGCGAAAATTTTCTCGCTTTAATCTCCACTCGAATCCGCGATAAAAACCAGCGTAAGCTTGTATCTCTGCCTCTAGCAACAACCCCGACACACTTTGCAGCAACGCAAAAGATGCATCTAAAGTCAAAATTTGCGGTGATAAGTAAACGTCCTTAAACGCCCCGGACTCTACGTCGCGATAAAAGAGAAACTAACTTAGGGAACAGGATTTTCCATGGGCCACTCGAGGGATGGGGTTGACGTAGGAGTGAGAAACTGTGGCACGGGAGGACAGGTATCTCAACTTTTCTCATATCGTTTCACGTTCGTTATTACGCGGCGAGTTGCCGCGAGGCGGATGAGTAAAATTAATGGCTCCCATTTGGAACTATTCCCACGGACTTTCGCCTTTTTTCCTCGCACTCGACTTCTCCTCCGTCTCTCCTCGTTAACGTTATCCCGCCGGGATTTATAATTAACGTTAACGCTCCCCGGCTCGGTCGCCGATCGCGAGCTACTAACGCGAACTTTTATCAAATTATTCGAACACCACGCGCTCTTCCGCTTGTCGTTCGCCGCTTCAGCAATCCAAATGGGAATTAAATGATTTACCCCGCAACCACCACGACCGACTGTACGCCATAACATTCTAAGATATTCTTCCAACGAAACCTTAGCAAATAATTTGATTTAATACCAATAAATAGTGTTTCAAGTTTTCCTGGGATCCGTGCCTCTCGTTTTATCGATAATATTTCAATAATATAGATTTCTATGGTATATACATAAAGCTGTGTATTAAACAAATGAAGGAGCCCAGTAATTAGAAGGCTCTATTGCCCTCTTATCAATTGATCTACCACCGTCCAACGAACGGATCGCGGCCATAGCACGGCATAGCACGGCAATAACAAAATTGTGCCATTGTTGATAGACAAATTACAGCAATTCTCTTACTGCAGCCCTGTTTACAATTCATTACCGGTGCTCGGGTAATTTATACGGTCGTTTTTTCGCAACTGGAAAAAGGGGAGGCCGAACAGGTGCAGAACGTCGACATCTAGGACAGGGGTGGAACGGAGGCGGAGATGAAACGAGACGCTACACGTTTTTATTAATGTCTTTACGTGCAAGCCTTCCCTACGAGCGGGGAGGTCGAGTGACACGGTTGCAAAGGAAAAAGTTAACGAACCCCTAGCGAACGCGTCGCGACCAAGAAACCTGCCTGATAAATAGCGTTGGATGATGAGAAAACGCGACGGACAGACGTAAGGCGAACGTCCATGATGTATGGTATAGATAGCTTCGAGGGGTGACAAGGTAATTCGTTCATAAGTCACAAGCTCTGATAAAAGTACTTTATTTTCATTTTATCTGAGACGAGCAGAAGAGTGTAGTTCGATTCGACAGATTGAAGGATGTTTGGAGCGCTTTGCATGTTTGGAGTTTTGCATGATAATTTTAGATTCTATCGATATTATCCTAAGATCGTGTGAGATGTCTAGGAGATGTGTAGGACGAAATAGGAGCTGAGAGAAAGCAGAGGGCAAATGTAATTAGTTGGTACTCGTATGGTCTAAAAATCGGGAATAAAATTAGAATTTATGAAATAGAAACATCGGGAAAAAATTTGGCGACTATATAGAAACTGATTGCGAACGATTCATAGAGTACATGAGGTAAAACTAATCCAGCTTTCAATTTAAATGTATGAGACAAGAGAAGGGATCAAAACGGATATCCTGTCGAAGCAGAGACTACATCTACCATTAAAACCAAAAAAATGGTCACCACTACACATAATAACAATGGTCATTTCTTTGGGGCAATCCAATATCAAAAGCGGTTAAAAGCTAACAGGGATAATTAGTTCGTCAATAAAACTAATGCATCTTCAATATTCACACCTCCGGCACGATATTCATAGCCCCTTGACCTGTTTCTAAAGTTCAGCCACGGACGTTGGCTTTCCCTGTCCTTATACATGAAACAGTAAGCAAGGAGGAGTATATCTGGGGGCTTCCGGTGAATTCACAAATTCCTCGAGGTCTGAACGCCGCTGAAGCGTTAAAGACTTTCCACGGGGAAGAAACAACAAGCTATTGCATGTTGGATGTCTGGCGTGGTTACCATGACTCGAGCACCACGGTCGACGGGGGAACGTTATTATGATACATCGCCAACGCGAATTCAGCTGTTGAGGTTTTTGCCCCTCGCCAGGGCGGAGATTGCGGGGGATTTAGTTTTTACCAGCGACGCTGCTGGCAAATTCAGATTTATCGCCGGTACACCGCGACGAACACGAACACTCCGACGTTTACGCTTTGCTTACAGGCTGTCCTTGTCCTTTTGTCGGCACTAGTTTCGCCCTTGCTGCGCTGTCGCGTCTTAATTAAGATCACGGCGACCGAGAAATATTATTGCGCGTGAAGAAAATGTCGCTTCGACGGACCATCCTTAATTAGAAGTAATTATTCAACGACTATTAAAACAGTTCTGTATTTGCCATAATTTTCGCGATATTCATTCTGACTAGACACGCGGATATATCCGCGCGACATTCCTGCATCCAATCAAGAAAATGTAACAGCTTATCGATCAACACGATACCGTTCATTAAATTGTAATACCGCGCAAAAAGCAGGCACAGTCGTGACGAACACCCCCAGACTGACCGACATAGCGAAGGGAAGCGCGCGTATTCGGGGTTAATTAGGGATCGCCGAAAATACAAAACGGATCCAGAATGTCAATTGCCTCGGAGGTAACGCGGTAAGGTGGTAAACCTGATCGATTGATTCGCCTGCCAGGAGTGCCTGTGGTACCTGTGGTACCAGCGGAGAGGGCCTTAATTAATCCTGGAGAAGGGAGATATAGTATCCTGCGGTGACCAGCTGGTCTCCAATAGATGAGATTTCTATTTCCTAGATGGCGAGCCAGGCCGCAGGATGACATACTAAAACAGCGGCTGCGATTGCTCTCGCCGCAGCTCTTGTACCAAGCACGTTTTTCGCCCGAAGTAGCTCGCGATAGCGCGGAACGTTCGACGATGAAACGCGAACGAGAATATCAACGATGGATATTCGAGCAACCGCATCGAATGACTGAAAAAGGAAGAACGAGGAGAAAGGAGAAGAAAAGGGAACAGAGGAAAGAACGATGGCTCTCTGCGATCGCTCGGAAGATCGATACCGAAAGGCAATTAGCATTCGATCAAAATCGGGCTGGATGATGTTAAATTCCGCAGCCAGTAATTTATCACGTCCGGCGGCCGCCTCTTTGCATTTAACTCCGTCGATTTTAAATCACCTTTTCGCCGCGTCGCCACGGTCGAACGGCGAAACAGCCGGGAAAAGGACGACGGACCGGGCGCGAATATATTTTCAATTATACCCGGCGTATCGGCACGAAGAAATATCCTACCCCGACCAACCAACCAACCCCTTCTTTACTCTTTCTCTTATTCCGCGCGCCTCGAAATCGACCCACCCACGGATGCCTCGCTGCCAGCGTATTTCCTCTCTCGTTTTCCCTCCTTCCAATCCAACCAGAGACGGAATCACCGGTCCCAGGGTACTTTTGACATTCAAATAACGCCGACTTAATATGCACGATGCCGCTCCGAGCCAATCGAATTGCGGAGTGCTCGTTTCCTCGAGTCAAGGTCTCTCCGTTAAGAATCCCAGTCTCTTGTCTACTCGCTTCACAAACCTCTCTCCGCTACCTCCATCCGCCAAGCGTACCCACCATTCCCTGGGTAGGTAGGTAGATAGGTAGGTACCTACACATCTAACCCTCTCTTTCGTCGTCCCTCTATTCCTCTCTTCGCTCGACTTTCTCATCCAAACCGTGGTTCGCTTTCCAGCTGCAGATTTACGTATTTCACTCTTAGCAGTTGGGAGTACGGTTTAGTCGAAAGTCCTTCCCCAACGATGTCCTTCGCCTCGTTACCCTCCCTTCAATTCGCAGGATGCTTATGAAGTTTGCATCACAATCGTTCTTCCGCTTTGTGGTGTCGCGAAAATGAATCAACGTAGAAGATTGATTCTTGTTTTTTTTTTTAACAGACACGAGAGCCGCGTTTGTACGAAAACTGACTTGAAGGTGGAGTTTTCGGGGTCGACGAACCCTTGCCCTGCTGTTGAATGGTGTGTTAAAAGCGAACGAGAGAAGCACGCAGCCTCTCGTTTTTATTGTTATTTGTAATATTTTTTTTCCTACTCTTTGTGCGGTGATATGAACTGTGGTACTTCCTATTCTGGAAGATTTTTCTGGTTTGTATGGTGCTTAATAAATTGTGCATAGAAAAACACTCGGTGCTCAACACTTTATAAATTATTTAAGCGTCATCCCGGACAAAACTTGTGCACGAGATGCTTTTCGATGTTCAGTTTGCTTTTCCTTCATTAACTTTTGACATGTACACCGTGTCGACGATTTCGAAAGTCGACGCTTGTGATTCGATCACCGGGAGGGTTGAGTTCGAAATTTGTTCACAAGTCAGCTGGAAATGGTCCTGCTCGACGACGACGACGCTGATATCGTCGTCCTCCTCCACTTTGTCGTCGATAGAGTCTCCGTCGTGAAATCGTGCGGCAAATCTGCACTTTAATCTCGACCCTCCCTGCATAAAGGGTTAAAAATGACTGTCGTTACCCCGATGGCTAACCCTCTCGTCCCGGGACCCCTTTGTACGCGCGCACACGCACGCACATTCTAATAGGCGACAGCCACGTTGTCCGTGCGTGTGAACGTGTAATAAAGTGGGCCAAGGCAATGAACGCGAAATTTCATACTTGGTCCACGACTCGAATCGGAGAAACTATGATTCCACCGTGGAATTTCACGGTGAGATGCGAGGGGAAGCTACTTTATGGAGAGAACCGAACTGTGTGGGTTTAAAAACATAAACGGATCCTTCTTTCTATCATCACGAATACTCAATTGTTTGTACCATTTTTTTTTTGTTTTTCATTAAAATGTTTTGTCAGAGATGAATAGAGCGTATGGTATATGGATCAAACGTCGAAATAAATACAACACAGGGGAAATCAGACGTCGGACAGCACGTTTAATTGGAACGTGAAAATTAATCAGCCACGCCGCGTCACGCATGACGAGTGTCGTTCGCGTAATCGACGAGAATTAAAAGTTTCACCAACGGGGGTTAAAAGTGGCACGGAAATTTCGTTTCCAGAATTCGACAAAGCTGCCGGATGGATATACCACTTGAATATCACATGGACGACAAGCGCGGTTACCTGTAGCGCTATCCGAGATCAAAGGGACCGATTAAAAAAGCTCCAATTCCTTTTCACATTCCTTTTTTCCTCATATACGCATTTGCGTGCCACGAGAATCGCATGGATCGCTATACATTGTAATTGAAATAATTTCTTCCTCGGATAGTCATTACCAAGAAAATGATTTCAATTAACAATTACCACACGCCCGCAAATATAGGCTGTCCAAGTATATATACCGACAAATTTTAACCGATTCCTCAACGCAGTACACGTATTTTCACGAAGCTTTCAAAATACTTGAAAACAATAAACGTCGCGTTAAAATAAAGCCCGTGAAAAATGTTAAGGCGATGGACGACGAGCGTTACGCAGACGATTGTAAAAGCGGCCGGTCCGTGTTTATCGTTCTCCTCGTTTGCTCGCAAATTGGAGGCGTATCCCGCCGACTGAGGGAAAGTGTCGACACGGCCGCTAATTCCTTTATGAGACGCAATAATCGTTCGCAGCGTACGGCGCAGCGAGTAACAACCGCCTCGCGGAGAGACACGAAGCGGAGGCCCGTTAATTAAATTAAAAAACATTGCCGCCGCGTTATACTTTGCATGCTTGCGCGAACACCGTGCGGATACGGAACGCGGGAAAAAGCAGATGGAGAGGCGGAGGAAGCTGTGCACCACCTTGCGTGGAAAAGAGAATGGACGGAGGTTGTCCGCGAGTGGGAAAGGGAGAAACGCCGAGGAAGAATGAGAAACACGAGGCGCAGGGAAGATCGGGACACCTTTTCACGATTAATTCGACAGGAAGGTGGATTCAAAGCACCAACGCGGGGAAACGAAACGGCGGGCGGCGAGTCCTTGCAATATCCGTAATGGAAATTAATGAGATTATTGCAACCGCTCCGATGGAAGAAAAAGAAGGAAGAAATGATCGCGCGCCCCCCGATCCTTGGGACGCTGCGAAATGAAACGCGGTGGCAAGGATTATTGCTGCCCGGCGAGTTTCTTAATTCGTCCGGCGGCGATCAAACAGAAGGGTTGATGATTGAAGGAAGATTGAGCATTAATTAGGCGAACTTCCGTCTTTCTGTGAGGCACGAGAAATATTCTTGACGCGCGGACTCGAAATGACAAAAAAGCCAGAAACAAACTCCTGAAACTCCAATTCACTGTAACTCACTGACCACGTTTGAGGGTTGCATCTCTGAAGTATTCCTTAGGGTTGCTGCACTAAAGTAGAAACGTTGAATTTTAGAATAGCCGTGATCTACGAGCATCTATAAATAGGCGTGCAGGACTAGCAAGAGGTCGTTGGTACGGTGCAGACAACAACAACAACAGAACACGCCCCCGTTGCCTACCCCATCGCGGAACCCGTTCCACGCGCAATCGGCAAACTTTCTCGTAAATCGAACGAAGCCCCGAAAAATCGCCGATCATTACGTACCGCGTACTGTGGAAACCCGTCACGGGCATACCCCATAAATCGAAGTCGTCCGATTAAATATTGACGCCGCAAATCACGCGAATTAACGAGAGGTCGCGGCGTAAATCGAGCAGCGGCCACTGTGAATCGGCTGGCGCCCGGCAAAACGCGGCCTCGATTTATCGCGTGCCGGCCCAATAATGTCTCCGCTATTTACGTATCAAAGGGTTCGCCCCGGTAGCATCGCCAAGTTGCCGGAACTTTATGATGCAGTGGGACGCGTTTAATGGCGACGGCAGCGTGCACAAAAGGTGCACTCGATTAATGAAGCTTGCTCGCTCGAAGGAAGCCAGGCGTGCGCGAGAGCGTTGGAAATAGAGATGGAATGAGAGAGGCGGATAGAGAGAGAGAGAGAAGCAGAGGGGGATAGGGAAAGGTAATCGCGAAACGTTACACGCATAAATTCGCGAATTTTCATCGGGAACACAGCGATCGGGGGTGAACGGGGGTTGAACCGTGGGAAGGGAGCTACGTATACGGGTCGGTGGACATAATGCGCGACAATAAAGTTTATATTGCGCAAAACCGGGGAATCCTGCATTACGACCTAGACAATCGTTTATTGGTCGGCGTTGCACGGGTATCGTGCATTAATAATGCTAATCGCGTGTATATGCCGTCGACGCATTAATTAATGCCGCGGGACGATTGTGCTCCGTAAACAATGAAACTCGTACGTGATTGCGAGGCAACGTGCTACTGCGCGCCCATTAATAATTACCTTCATATAATTCCCTGGGATCGCGGGATCGATTATTTATTTCAGCGGCAGGGCCGGAAGTCAGCAACGCGGCCGCCCCGTTGCTGCCTGGCTAATTCACAAAGCGCCAATATTTTCGTGCGCGTTCAAGGGAATTATGCGTGTCGCGACCGATCGCTTCAAGAACAACCGTCGATAAATTGAATCGACTACGCCGCCACCACCGCCGTTCTACGCGCGAAAATATTACCCCCACCGCAGGACGCGCCACTTTATTTATTCACGCGAGGTGTCCGCGATTTATCGCCGGGGAATCGACGAACTCCATTCGAGTTACCTATATCGCCCGCGACCCTGAGTCCGCTGTGTTTTTAAATAAATACATATGTTCGAAGGACTACTGTGCTGGGGTGAATTTAAGGGTGGTTCTTATGTTTTAGATGATGCTGGATATTATTTGAGGGGGTGGATAATGCAACAAAAGTGGTGATGGGATTTTAATCAATAGGGAATGAGGTTTATCATAGAAACAGGTTCCCTTAGAATGTTAACGAATGTAGGTAATAAGTTTCTCCACGTTATACAATTATACAGATTCATTATCTATTGGAAGCATGAATGGCATACGATGAGCATGATCCTGCTAAGTGTACAAATTAATAACAATGATAATTATGGTACCAGAAGAGCGTGATATTAGCGTTCACTTCGAGCTTGTATCTGGAAATGAAGAAATGGAGAAAATGTGTCACACAATTCTGAGGCACTTTAACGGCGAATCGAAAGAATTTCCGGTAACCCCGTTGCATTTTCATTCCATCATTCTTTACCGCTACCCTAATCCATCTTTTCAGTATCGAGTTACCGATCGCCGTCGCATCAATCGCGCGCAACACGTTCCGGAATAGAGAGAGAAATTCCCGCGATATTAATATCACTCCTCGCCGATATCGCGTTTCCCGGTTGATCGAGGAGGGCAAAAATTCGGCTGTCGTTATTTCAGGGCGGTCCTGCTGTAGCGTTCGCGGAACAAGTTCTGAGGGTGTTTAATCTAGCAACTCAACGAGCTACCGAAAAGTGATATAGGTGAAGTGCTGCCCGTTTGATCGCGTGCAACTGAAATCGTCGAATTGCGAACACGTGTGGGTAAAGCGATCCTCGTTTAACGGTATCCGTCAATGTAAAATGCTTACCTGCTCGTATAAGACAAATTGGATTAACGCGATCGTCCGGTGCTTTCGTGAAATTATCGTCACGAGCATTCGCCCGTCACGATTCAATTGAATTGAAATAGTTGTAACTCGCTTGTTCGCAATTATTTCGCGGTTCATTTCACGTGCATTTGTTTGCTGTACTTATCGGCCGTGTTTAAAAAATTAATTTCGTACCGCTATCTGTTCCACGCGCGATATAATACGAAATCACTTGCTACGAGTTCTACCTGCTCGCGGAAATCCTGAGGTAATTTGGTGCCGCCAAGAGGCCATAAAATTGCAACAAACGACTGTTTCCGAGTGGCCACATTCGACGGTAATTGAACGATTCAATTTCCAGTGTCACCCGTCCGATTCGCTGCACACGGCTCATTTAATCGGGACAATCAGCAGAACGACCCCTTAAAGACCGTGTATTATTGGCAAGGAGGAACGCCATGGTCTTTCGTTTCTTTTTTCTCGGTAGCAAAAAAAAATTGTATGTAACTGCAGAAAAATCGTGTTGCAATTAATCGTCCTAGTGCAGGGGTACGGATGAATGTTAATATGTCGAAAATAAAATATCTTCCTTTTTTTCAAATGTTTACATTAACGAGATAAGCGGATTGAGTATATAATCCACGCTGAATTGAGGTGAGGTGGAAAAATTCGGAATGGGTGTCCATAAAAGTAAAACTGAATTTAAATAAAAGAAAATCTTTGCAAACTTTTATCCCACGCGGAATAAATGGGGTGGGCGATGAAACGTTCGTAGAAAAACAACCGCGCGCGTCAAACAAAAAAAACAAAAACAGAGGAACGTTCATTTCTGCGGTTTTAGCGTGTTTACGATCCTGTTTGCCGTACAGGCGTTCCACTTTATCGCCCGTCAAAATGTGTTTCCCAAGAACGCTCGCGTTTCGCCGGGCAGTAATGTCAGCGATGAGCTCTGCGTCACGATGGAAAAACCATCGTGCGTTTATGTCGCAGTCCATGGCCCCGGGAACGACGCATCGCGGTATCGACGATAAAACCAGAAACCTTTCGACTTTTCGATTATAAGCCGACACCCTCGAACTTTACCTCGCATTCGCGGATATTCGAAGGATGAAATGAGTTTGCGTAACCTGTTGGTTATACGCGTTTCAGCCTGCTCGCACACGCTTTCATTATACCGTGAACGCAGATCATTTCGCATCCGCGTGTATAAAATCCATTACTGTCAATAATCCGGCCGGACCTAAGGATACATACGTCGATATCATTTCAACATTCACTCCCCTATCAGAAATTACCATTTTCCGCAAGCCCCTCTGCCCCGTGTGTCCCGCCACTGCAGAACAATCTAACTCGAAATTCCCTCGTCCAAAGAAATACCGGCCGCGCATCCAGCTCCGTTTCAAACTCCCGATAACAACATTTCCCCGTGCAATCTAACTCCGACAAATAACGCCCGTCGAGCACGCGCGCCGTTCGACTTCGGGCCAGAATTTATAGAAGAACAAATCCGTCGGGGGAGAATTCCTCGCGTGAAAAAAAAAGAAACGAAAAGAACGGTCCTCCCTAAAGGAGAACGGTCAACTCAACGGGAAAGTCTAGAGGATGTGAATAAATATCGCTCGGATAAACGGGCCGTGAAATTTCTCTGCTATTCTCCAACGATAAACGCGCGGCGTAAAAGAGAGAGAGAGAGAGAAAGAGAGAGGAAGGCCCGGTTATCCCCGAACTGCCTTTAAATTTCGGCCCGTCTTATCATCGTAGGTGCACGCACCACGTCCAACGGCCATTTGTCATCATCCCCTAAGCGGCGAGAGTTATACGAGAAAACGCGGGCCGACGCAGTTGTCCTGTCGCGTAAATAAGACTTTGCGTAAATGCGGGCATCGCGACGCGAGCAAGCCGGTCTGATCCCCGTGCAAACATAAGGCGGACATATAGTTTTTCGCGCGGGGTTGGAGGGTATAGTAAGCACGCAACCGATGCGACGGGACGCGGCCGCGCGTCCACCGGATTTCCGGTGGCTCGTCGGGGATGGCTGGCTGATTTCAACCCGACGAACTTTACGGCGGGGATAAATCGTGGCGAGCCAGCGGGGATTAATTCACAGCCGGCCGTGAGAGACTGCTAATCTGCTCGCGATGCGATGCGAAGATGAACGACGCGATTAAAAAATGTTAACAGAGCATCGGGACCGGTCGACATCCGGACCGGGTTCCCTTAGGAAGTTCGGGGTAGAAAACAGCTGATGGCGAGCGGAGGCAAGCGGTTGATAGAGAATTTATTGCAATTTATATTTTTCATGCTGTTCAAGATGTGTCAGAAGAAAGAATTGTTCCTCTAATTAACGCCCCATGCGCCCGTGCAAGTTATACACTCGACGTCTACAGGCTTTGTAAATCTCATCTGAAGTTTTCAAACAATTTACTGAAACATTTTGCAGCTGTACCAGGCCACCCACTGTGCATTCGGAGACACAGTCTTATAATAAATTATTTACGATCCAATCGAGTGAAAATAAACTAGAGTACCCAGTAGGTTATAGAAGGTTTTCTAAGTAATGCCTTTGCAATTCGGTTATGCTTTCTTATAACAATTTTTACTTTCGACGAATTTCACCGCCGCTCAAACCTAGTTTCCCCCCAGCAGTCGGGCGAAATACGAGGGGTTGTACATCGGGAAAATTTGTCCGGGAAACCGTATTTACCACGTCGTCGCAGTAGCACGGGGTCATCAAATATTTCCCGTCGCACGCTCGCCACGTGACAGCTACAAGTGTTGCACGTTCTTCCCGCCACGAGATTAATACACTCGCGAAACGAGAGAAGAACGTGGCCTTAATACACAGCGTACGTGACGTTATTCTTTCCCAGGCCTGCGTCCCGGACGTCGTCGTTCTCCGAAAAACGGTGAACGCAGGGTACGGAACCTTTTTGTCTCGTCGTTCGTGAGGTTGTGTCGTCCACTTGGAACGAGGGCGAACGAACGTTTCCGGTAACGGTGGCCGCGTGCACGTTTTCCAAATTAACTCACGCGCCACGTGCAATTAACCGAGCGTCGGCCCCCGCCTCCTCCCAACCCCACGCCCACGACCCCCTTCGTTAACCGTTACGCGACTCGGCTAATTTCGCGGCTAACGAACGCCACGAACGCATACCACGAATTGAAATCTCTAATCGCTGGTTCAGACTCGCGAGCAGAGTTTGGCGCCTCGGCTGCAACCACCGACAGTCAGCTGATTTCGGATGGAAAATGAATGCCACGGTTATACACGATTTTGTCTTGCCCTTGAAACGAGGTAAGATTCGCATTTGCAAGTCGTTTCTATGTAGTTAGATGAAAGGGTTGAATTTATACGCCACAGGTGTCGATTATTTATAATGAAATGAAATTGCCAAATATATCGGACTACAATCATGATCACTTCAGTACAAGGAGTACAGTGCAGTTCAAGACAATTGCACTGTACATAGTGTATAATAAAGGAATAAGGTGATTTCATTTTTAACTCAGGAATTAATTTGTCCCCAATTCAGTGGGATTATCTTATAATCGAAATGGAGCAGGATGATACAAAAAGAGGCTGGCAGAGGTAATTCTGATGAAACAAGGAAGTCCATCTTCTGGACGAAAAATCCAGCTTTCGAAAGCCTCTTTATGCCCAGGCCGGCCTGTAGACGAGCGTCGATGCCGAGCGAACGAGAAAGACTGTCAGGAGGGCAGCAAAGAAAGCCAGCCGAGAAGAGTGAAGGGACGAAGACAAAAGAGGGAAGAAAAGATGCCGATAGAGGATCCGCAAACACTCTACGCCTCTACGCGGAGGGTCAGCCCTATGGGATTTCACGTACGGCCAACAACCCTCCGTAGTCGATTGATTATTTAAGTTCCTTCTCACCTTATATACCCGGCGCGCCAGAGCTTCTCAATCTACCTTGTTACCCTGCGAATCGCAGGGGAGGGACGTTCAATGAAACATCGAGTGCGATGGCACGATAAGATTCTGCCGCATTTGGGAATTGAAATCTCTATCGAGCTCTATCTCGTCGCTCGTCGCTCTATCGCTTCTCTCGATGTTGAAATAAACCCTGGACTTTGTGTTGAGCTTAATAGTTGAACCGGCGCGGCGTGGTGTTAATTATCTGACGCGAGTATCTTAATGAAATATGGGTTAATTAAACATCGCAGAGATACTCCAGGTCTGCAGTAAGAACTTGGTAGCCCATTTGAACGCAACACGCCAGGGAACGTTTGAGAAACTCTGCCTCAGGTTTCCCAGGCTTCCGTTTTCCTTGTTGCCCTTTCTCCCGGCTCCCTCTTGACCCGTAATCCTTTCTTCCCGCCAGCAACTTCTCGTATATTTGTAAATTCACCTCTGGCGCCGTTCTCGAGCGTGGAAGCACGGCGAGGGACTTTTGAAAATCGAAGAGGTCCACGCGATCGACGCGTCGAAGGTCGCCGTGCGGCTGATCGCCATTGTGGTTGTTGCAATTTCATTTCTAACGAACTTCAACCCCGCCCGTTCCCAAACCACCGAAACCTCTCAGGACGCTTACAGGGCCGCGAAGGTTTACGCTGGCCACGTGCTTCCCCGAATTGAAAACCGTGGATATTCTATGGAATACGTACAGCTCTCTTTGAGCGTGGAAATTTCGTCGTGGACATATAGATGTAAACAGCAGGGCGCTCGAAACGTGCAAATGGCTTCATTTAAAAGAAGTACGATTCGATGTTCTATCAGGTGTCGAGGACGGTATATGCTTTATTGATGAAGAAACAATGGCTACTTTAATGATGCCAAGAAGAGAGTGATTTATGAGTCTCGATGAATAAGGCGAGTGTTGTTTATCGCGAATTCCACCGTCGATTATTAGCATAAAATATACGGCGAGCAATATATTACTCGAGAAACGTTTACTACCAACCGTCGCGACGTGGAGATTTTGCACGATTCATGGGTTCGAAAAATTAGTAGTTACGAAGGAACCTCCTTTGAAAGAAATTTGTACAAAGAAAACGTACCTTGCAGCTTATAGATGCAGGTGAAACAACTTCGACCCGAAAAAAGAGGAAACATTCGCGTCACCGTCGCATTTGAAAAACTGCCGGCGCGGATAACGTTCGCCACAACTCTGCTCGAAAACCTCTTTCGCTCGGCATCTCGATGACCCAGTTTTCCCGACAAGGAACAAAAAGAAAGGAAAAAATCACCGCGACTTTTCTATTTTCCTTTCGCAATCTCTGGTCCCCGATCTGGTTGCTCGACCGATGCTGCGGTCGTGGAAACGATTAACTACTCGAACTAGCCTGGTCGATCTCGTTCGACCAACGACAGATCCGAATAGTCCCGATGGTATCTGGATTCGTGGTCTCTCAATTATGTGGGCCGCACACCTTTTGGACGCGATGCATGTGTTCGTCGCATATCGGTTTACTCGCGAGCAACGAGAGTCAAGGATCGTGACAAGGAGACTGCGGGGGACGACATAGGGAAGACTAGATGGTAAAGGGTGAAAGATAGACGAATAGATAGAGAAAGAGAGTCAGGGAGAGAGACAGAGAGAGAGAGTGAGGGGGTGGGTCGACATTGGACGCATATATCCACCTCAAATTGATTGGAATTGTTCCTCCGGCTGATATCTCGTTCCTGGTAGTTCATGGCAACTCCAGATAGACGTAGGCTGCTGCACCTTGCACCAGACGAGAGGGACAACCAGATTGCGTTGGGTTAGGTTAGTCTAGCCTCAGCTACCGCCCGTCAGACTTCGTGTTTGCGAACAGACAAAGAGGCCGAGAGACAGGAGACGAGAAACTGCGAGAAGAGCGGGCAACGACGTCGAGCTTCTTCCCTGGAATTAATTTCGAAGCTTCCAGCGGGAACGCCACTTACATCCGCCCGCTTATCGCATCGCGGGACGCGTTAGTTTAAACGTAGTCCTTAGTGTCGCATCCCGCGGAAAGTATTGAACGTAACTGCTATAAGGAGACTGATATGTAAGAGAATGAAAGGGCATTTGTGTCTTTAACGTCATTTGCCACGCCTATTTTGAGAATTTTATTTTACAAAACCGAACGCTGCTTGGTTATACCCCGTACCGAAAGGTATACAAAATCTCATTACATTTTCAGGCTTTCCGTTTGCTTTCAGCATAATACAAAATTAGAATAAATTAAGATCGCCTAAATATTTTAGTACCGACTATAGAGGCAAGTCTGTTAAAGAACGTCACCAAATGTCAATTAACTCGGACAACTAGACCTTGAGATATAGTGTCAGCCATGGCAAAATGAAAAAAAAATATCGATTTATTCCAAGTTCAAAACACAACTACCCCATCAAGGGGTTCGGTGGTTATCCACGAAACGTTGAACGAAATGTAAGTTTTCTGACGTTCGTTTCAGGTTTATAGAAGATATGCTTTGTTCTTCTTCGTTGACGTATTATACATTCAGCCCGCGTACGGAGGATATAAGGAGGACGTTTGCGGTTATCGTTATGAAAAAGATAGACGGCCGACACGGTGAGGTTGGATTCCAGGCGGGACTGTTCGACGCGGCCCGCCGTTTCGCGACGGAAAGATGATGTGAATTATAATGTAATAAAGGGAAGCTTGAACGGGTAATACCAAAAGTTTGCGGTCTTGAGCACTTAGCCTGGAAAAATCGTTTGTTTGAGATCTAATCAATTTTATTCGCATTTAGAGCAACATGCATATATGTTTCATATGCAGATTTATGTATTAATAGAATTAAGAGAATACATATGTACTTTGAACTTGTTGACTTAAGAAAAAAAAAAACTGTGAGATGAACAGTCACAACTAGCATTAATATTCAATAAACAAGTTCTATTAATGTTAACAGGCATACGTTAGAAAAACCAGTTTTAAGAATTACTACGAAACACTTTGTCGACTACACAGTAGACACTTCGCAAATGATCAAAATTCAACGAGCACTCTCGTGAGCGTATCATCCCACTTGGAGATTGGAATCCATCCGATGCGAAGACGCAATACAGTCCTGGAATCCGTGACAAAAAGTTGGGATGGCTAAGCATTCCGATCGATTCAATGATTCGATATCGTTACAGATGTCTGAACACTACATAATGTTGAAAACGAATCGTGCATATTCACAAGGGTGCAATTCCTTCTTGAATAAATACGAGTAATCGTAATATAACTTACACGTTTCACGAGACTCTGAAGAATTTGTTAAACAGGCCTTAGATACCCCTAAGTCTCTTTTCGTAATTCTTCGTAACGATTAATCTTCTCTTGAATTCCGCCGAGAAATCATAACTCTATAATATTCGCCTCGACTACCTTTATGAAATTACGATTCATGTGGTCGATCCGTCGACCGATGATTTTTCAATCGACGCGTCGTTCATGAATATTTACAACTCGCTGTTTGAAACGAATGAAATATGTATGAGGAAGACTCGCGCTAATTACTTGTCGTGTACAGAACAAATTAAGCAGATGGTTTCGAAGTTAACTCGCTCGACAAAGCCATTAGCAAAGCGAAGACTTAACGACAACGGTGCAACTTAAGCAAAATTCTAATGCCCAAGCATGCCGTAGATCGATTAGTATCGCAACCTTCGATATCGTATACGAATGACCGTAATTAATATTACTGCAGTAACGTTCGTATTATTTACAATATAGGCATAATATGCAAAGTGACCAAGTGACAACATGGTACAGCGATGTCGCGGTAATGAAGTCAAAATCGTGGTCATATAATAGAATTAATTTCTCGTCACTGAAAATAATAGCTCGCACGTGACTGTGGAAAACACAAGAGAAAAAAAGAAAGATAAAACCACTAACAGGTTTCAAAGTCATACAAGATTCTACGACGCACCGTGCTTCCACGGAAAAATTCTAACGCAGATTTATGGCCACACACGAGTACCGCGAGCTGATGCATCGTTCAACCAGATAGTTGCGGCGCAACAATTCTGTAACAAGAATAAACCCCTGAACGTTGAACTATCAAGCCGATGTAAAAACATGCCGCCTCTCTATCCCCATCGATAAAAATCGCAAAACAAAGAATCGGACGATGCTCGTGGACAGAACGTTCGACCAATTTGAACGACAAATACAATGCGCGAGGCTCGGCCATCGCTTGTCCGTAATAAAGCATTATTTATAGCCGGTCGCCCCGGCCGCAACTATAAAAACTTTCGCATAAAGTTGTAGTTTACAGTCTGCTAAATGTAGCGCCATGAAACGCCGATACAGCGCCTAACGTTTTATGGGGTGGAGCGGCCATGCAGCCCGCGAAACAACCTGCCAGAGATTAGGAGAAAGATTGCCAGCCGGCGAGGCGCCGCGTGTTCCGCCCTGTGCACTCAATACGGTCAGTACTTTTGGTTTGACGTTTTACGACGCACCGTGATATAGCAAAAGGGCACGATCCGTTGGAAACTCCGCGCGTGCAATTGCTGTCGATGATGGCCGATTGGTGGAATCGATGAGCGTGTCCCGTCGTTATGTTCGACGACGTGGCTCGAATTGTTGGCATAAACGCGGAGGAACGTGGTGAGCTATTCGTTCGATTCGACTCGATTGGGGCTAGGTCGCTTTGCGTGCGCGATCGGTTGAGGGATTTATTGGACGAAGGTCCGATCCAAGTGGAAAGGTGGGTCTTCGATTGATCGAAATTTCGGTGCAAGAATTTTCACAGACGAGGCATCCGTGTCTGGGGGAAGATATTTTCGAATATCGTAGATGTTGGGTGAAAATTCTTGCTTACACGTGAGCTGTTTTATATGTCAACGATGTTAACGGTGCGGGATAAATAGAAGAGGAAATTGATGAATTTCTATGTTTGTTAATTAACATTTCTTGGAACTGTTTACTTACAAGGGAGGTCAGGCAACCCGAAGATTTAGACATGTATGAAAGTATGCATGCAAGTAGGATATGTCATCCGTAATACAACCTTGTTTTCCGTCCGTGCCATAATATTTACAAAAATTCTAAGCAAAACATTCATCACTTCATTGTGTTTACAAAACAGTGTAAACAAAACAAAAATTTGCGCAGATTTGGAGACGTAATAAAGCGATGCAAGTTTCGAGGGCACTTTTATAAAATATCTCCCAGCGTTCTTGACATATGTCGCGAAGAAGAACTGTCTGAATTTCTTTCAAGGGCTGATTTCACCGTTGACAACCGAATTATGGCACGAACGGAAAATAGGGTTGTATTGCGAATGACATACTGTACTTGTAATGTACTTAAAGAAATCACTGACAGGCTAATATTGGGGTGCACTTCGTATAGAGGGCGTACATTATGTCCGCTTTTCCTCATTAACAAACATACTTCGCGTCGTTCGCATTCCGCCCGCGTCGAATCGTGGAACATCGAAATGCTTTCAAATCACTGATGCCGCGTCATCGTGGATCGAACGTCGCGTCGTGTTGCTAATGTGCAGCTGTGCATTCTATAAAGCACCATAATACAGGGCTCTGCCTTCTATCGCCGCGGGCAATAATTACAGCAACGCGGTGGCGAAGTTTCGCGAATCCTCCAAGGAGGCTGACGTTGCATTAAATTAGATAGGTTTGCGTCAAAGAGGCGAACGCTTGATAGATTGTGATCGAACAATCCAAGTTTCTGATATCTATCGATTTCCGTCCAGTTTCTATTTGGAGTCGAGAGACAGAGAAACCCGGCAAACACCGAAGTCAATATTATTTCCTAGTGAAATAGCTTCGCAAGTGTCGAACGACGCGTTGAACAACCCGAACAGTTTTCACGAGGGACGAAAAGTATCGAAGGCTTTTATGCAACGAATTACGACGATACGTGTGGAAATGTGAAATAAATCCATAAAATGTTAAGGACGTTATTCTCCGTTCCATTAACGTCGATAAGCGAAGTGGATGGTGTCATTTGAAAAGAAGCATCGCCTGTGCGTTTCACTGGTCCACTATCGGCGAAGCAATTTCAATTTCTCGCAGGTCTCACCGCTTGGTAAAGGGCTTAGTGCTCAAGTGGAAGCTCTCCGTGCAACGAGAATTTCGATTCGCAAATGCATCGTTAAGTCAGTTTTATTTACACGTTTATTCAACAAACGACAAACGTACGCGACGCGTTTCGTTGCAAACGAAAAGCTTCTGCGTCGACAGAACTGAGTACATACCGGGGACTCGAAATTCCATTTATGCGCTCGGTAAAGAAGGGAGAAGTTTCCACTAAATCGTGACCAAGACAAACTTCTATGCATTCGCCTACTCGTGAAACTACAAACATTCCGTACAACGGTATTGCAATTACCAACAGATTGCACTGGACAAAGTAAAAATCGGGAAACAGAGCCGGCAGTCGCCCATGCGTAATCAACGGCCCGACAAAAACGGCTAGGTAGAATTCAAACATAGGGAATACACGCTGTTCCTCTATCAGAGTCGTTCCAAAGTCATTACCAAATTACCAAATGCACCAGGCAAACAACCGTAGACCAGCGGAACTGTCGAAGCTAGCGCCAGTTCGTTTAATAGAATTTCCGCTTTCAAACAGCGTTAATTAACCCAACGCGCGTCGCGATAATTAAACGCATCTCGTTCGCGGCCGCGGAAAAAAGCAATAAACGACGAACGGTATCCCTGTCCGCGAATCAATAACGAGAGTCCTCCGTTCCTCGTTTATCGTCGTCAGCGGTGAATATTAAAAATCCACCGGTCTCGTCGCATCGTTTCTCACCCTGTCGTCGCGTCACCCCCTTCCTCGCTACCTCGACAGCGGCCCCCCGCAACCCCTACCGTGCACGTACGATTAAACGCATTTCCGGCTCATTGTTATCGCACTTAGGCAGCCCCGATAATTAATCCAACGTTTCTTCGTTTCGAGGCGAACGAGACAGACACCATCGTAGTTCGAACGAACGATTCCAAGCTACGTTGGAAATACGCGTGAGCGATCGCTACGTCCATTTCGCAGGACGTGCCGTAGGTAATCCCCGTTGCGAAACGATCTCGGCCACGAGCCCAGGAACGATCTTTTTATTTCTCGGCCGGTTTTACGGTTAGCTAGCTTTCGCGTTTATCTCCCCTACTACGCCGCCACCGTCGTTGCCCTTTTTCTTCGCCCCGTTCGCACTCGTTCTGGAAACCAGGAAAGTCTATAGAACGTTCACTGCAGCCCTCCGTAAGGCGACCGGATTTATAACGGCGTCTTGAGGGCCCTGATAGCCTCGCTTCCATTCTATCTGGTTTTTATCGACGGCCGCAGAGATATCATCGACGAAGGGGGTCTCGCCGTTCCGGGTAACGATGGAAATTATACACGTGCTCGTGAATATCGGAGCGACGATAATGAGGCGCGTGGAATTTCGACGCGCCGCGATTAACGTTGTTACACGCACGACGGCGGAGTCTTTAAGGGCTCGCGATTGCTGAAATGGAGGTTCGTGCACGACAGGGTAACTGTTATTCGTGGAACGCGAATTCATGCGGCACGCCTCGAACCTACATATTTGGAGCTGTGTGCGGATTTTGTTGAAAGTCTGTTTTAAGGAGAACATTGTTTGGTATATGGCGCTTCTGAGAGAGGTGGAAATAATTGTTTCATTATCCGGAAGATCCGGCAGAATCTTGATAGATCGCTAGTGTGCGGTGATAAATTATGAGACGGTTCCAGCGAGCTCGAAGGAGGGATACGTTACTGCGAGTATCGTTTCCGCCGTCGTACGTTACAACTGACCCGATCACCTAGCACGCAATAAATTGCAGAATTAATTAGACCAGACAGCGAACAGTTTCTTGACACGAAACAATAAGCACCTAATGAGCCCGTGTCAATTAAACCGCTGCGTACACCAGAAAATATTTCACGCTTAAAGACCACGAATATTTAACCGAGCTTTCTCCCTTGAAACAAAATTAATACATAACGTTGTACCAAATAGTATTCAACACTTCCGTTCATTATCGCAGCAAACCGTAATTGACCAACCGAATTATGGTTGCGATGCTGAGCAAACATTTACGAAATTAAGTTTCTATTTGAAAGACCCGGCTCTTCGCAAAAATTAATTCCACTAATTAACCTCGTATAGCAAACCACAGGACGCGCATTGTAGCCAACGTTATCGGCCATCATCGAGATTAAGCGCCACCGATGGTCCTGCGTGAGGAGCAGGGCCTCAACCAGCACACGATATAATATGTAAGGGCCATTGACAACTTCCCCTTTATCATGCCGCTGTATCAGAGAATGAATAGAGCCTATTATGAAACGATGGAAGGTCGCATTGACCGCGTGTATCCCGTTTCTGCGTTCGAGTGACCGGCAGGTCGCCGGTGCAAAGTGATAGGCAGACCGATTTGGGGGGGATGAAATCGCGAGACGAGAGAAGCCTGTGAAATGTATAGGCATCGAACAGAATCGCGTCAGGGCCAAGGCAAATAGAGGCGTCCTGCCTACACGGGCGCCGACGCGCCGCGCCGGGACGCATGCGTCGCGCCGCGAAAACCACTTTCCAATCGGTTTCCAGGATGTAATTACGAGCACGTTGCGGGCATGGTGGTGAAATTTGACAGGTAGTAAATATACGAACTTCATCCCTGATGGTAATAGCGCCGAGAGGAGCATCGGATCGCCTGATTGAATTCTCCGTTGTCCGCCGCCAACCTCACCCTCTTTGCGTTCACCCCCCCAACCACCCGTGGCCGTCCCTTTTTAGCCCGGTATCGCCGTCGTTCTTTGGGATGAAAAAAAGAACAGCGCCGCCTGGATATGAAATCCTATCCGGAACGGAATGAACCGACGACCAATGGAATTTCAGCGTCGGGGCTCCCCCCCGAAAGGGTAACAAAACAGAGCCCCTCCGTGTTCACCTTCTGACCTATTGTGACCGGGGACGACAAGCGCGACGCCACCAAATATAATAAAGTTGCGACGTAGGTTTCTTTGGTTTATGTATGTACAGGATGCGTGCATGGTGTAGTGGATACATGTACGGTGTAAATAAAGCGTCATCGCGACGGTCGCCTTGGGGGCCAGCGTAGTTTCTTCGATGGATTAAAGGGCAGGAATTGCGTGGAACGGTGGGGCTGAGGAGGGGTGGCAGAGATATTGTCGCGCGTTGCCAATGGGGTTCTTTTATCGTTTTCTTTCTGCTCTGCTTTGTCTGCTTGTGGACGATCGCGCCAGGGCGAGAGTGGGATAAGTTGTCGGAGCCACGAGTGAAATACAAATATGCTCGGCGGACGAGGCTACGTCGTTAGAGAACTTCCGCCAGGAAATGGCCTCCGTGTCGGCGGTAAACAATTAAACGTTTCATAGTTCTTGACTGCGGATGCCTTTGTATGCGACAGACGTGCATCTCGGCGGAGGAGCGTCTCGTAGACAAAGTTTGGCAAGTCAAAATGGTCAAAGAAACCATGCAGACTAAAAGCCAGGGACTAATGCAGGGGTCGGTTTGGGGCAGATAAGTTGATGACTGAATGCGTGTTAATGGCTGTGGCGGGGGCAGGATATCGGCGATAAATTCCCAGCGGAAACAGAATATCGAAAATGGAAGCCGAGTAAATTGATCATTCGAGCGCATCAATGTTATCCGAGAGTTTGGTTAACTTTTTTAATCGAACGATAAATCGACCATTCGCTTCTCGTTAATTTTCCAACACATACCGTAGCGCTGAACTCTATAATGCATGATTCTAGAAATATCAAAACAAATATTCGAGTACTTCCACGCGAAACATCGACCCCTTGAATTTTTTCCAAAAATTGATCTGCTTCGAATAATTGCACAAAAATCCCCTGCTATCAATCTCGTTGTGGACAATACACTCAAATTCTTTCACGATACTTCGATACGAGGCGAAACTTGAAGAAAAATTACAGTTTGACAAAAAAATGTTTTCTATCACAGAACCAACGATCGTATCGCACGTTCAAATCAGTATTAGGATTCAATTAAACGACAATGAGGGATGCAGCTTATTGGCAACATTCCCAACCACCCCCTGGTGTTGCCGCCCACTTTCGGAACATTTTCCGAAACCCCATAGTCGCGGGATCGTTTGATGCCAGATGCTGCCTTGGATATTGGATAAAAGTTCCTGGGTTCGCGGAGAAAATAATTTCACGAGGCCGGCCAAAGCTGCTGCTGCCTCTTGCACGCTTCTTCTCGACACCCCTCCACTCTTTTGCTTCTGCAACACCTTTCCCTGGTGTTACGGCGCGAAAGAAACTTACCATCGCCGCCCCCTACCGATTTTCCCGACTTGTCGTGTTTCTCTGTAGACAAAATGGCCAACGACGCCACCTGGCACTTAACATATATGGAAAAGTCCCGTTCTCGCGGAACGGCGAAACTTTGCCGTCCTTTCTCATTCCTTCTTGCCCCTGTCGATTAAGAGGCGAAGATATTCGCGCCAAGCGGCGCACAGTTTCCCTTTATCGGAATAAAGAACCCGGCGACGACGAACGATTTCCAGACAACGAGAGCGTTCGTGCGAACTCGATTTAGTCGATCGGTAGATACGTATCGAAGGGGAATGCTAGTTGTGTGGTTTATTTATATTAACTACAGTGAGGCTGCATAAATATTAGACGCAGCAGTTGCTCGATTTTATCTACGTATTTATTCCCCGTATTTATTCTCGCAAAACATTCTAATGGTATAGAAATTAATGAAAATATTTGTTTGCTATACCTACAGAATTATATTAATAATTCTCCACAATAAAATCCTATTCGATTTTTCTGGGATTAAAGCTTGTAGAAAATAACGTTAACGAAAATAACGATACATATCTGTACCAAAGATCACACGAGTCGTAAATTAAATATTTCAATTACGAAGAAAATGATGCTCAAGGTACACCCCATTGAACACATTATCCTAGGCAACATGAAACTTCCATGGCCACCGGGAATGCCACGAGCACACAACTCGCCAATGTTCAATCGTCTATCGCTAATCGATACGCATAATCGCTTTACTCTCTTCTACAGAAATTCGACTCACCGTTTGTCTCTGTTCAATGTTGACAAACCGCCGGTACACGAAATTTTCATGCCGCAACACGTTCGCTTATCACACGACATCCACCGGAAGAGCAAGGGGTTAAGCACGGATTTAAACGCGTTAGGGCTCACGTTAGAAGCATAATTAATACTGAACGTTAGGCACGTAGCCGACTTCTATCGGCGCAGCTACACCATTACTATCCGCACTGGGGGATGGTCGGCCCCATCTCGCCGCGTCTCTCCTTACTAACCAACCTCCACGTGAACGTCGAAGTTACGCTTGCCCGGCGCCGTATTCACCGTGTAAATACGACGTTAGGATCCTACGTTATGACTTCCGAGTTCCGAAAATTAAGCAGAGAATCGAGACTGCGGAACTAGTTCCGGGACCGCGGCTTTCGGCTGCGGCCGGTGTTGCGGATATTAAGAGTTGATCAAACGGTGCCCCAGTCGCTTGTATCGTTAGAAGTTACCGTGGGCATGAATGAAATGCGGCTTTATTGTCACGTTTCGTTAAGGACTACCTGAATACCATCTACGAGTGAAGCCTCGATTCAACCTTTTCCCCATAGAGGACTATAAATACAAAAATGTGGCGAGTGTACTGCTTACCAAAAATGGTTTCAATCGCCACAGTTTCCATTGTCTCTTACAGCACTTAAATAATTTGATATAATATGCAATAATTTGAAAACTTTAACGAGAATTTGATGAAAGAGTTGTGACTTCTCCGTTCACCAAATAAATTCAAGCCCAAATTGTAAGGATAGAATGTAGCAGAGGATTCGACGTCTAATATCAAACAATGAGAATGGTACGTTGCCACGAGACAGAGGGCAACGGGTAATCGAATCTCCGAGGAACTAGGAGACTACGATTCGAAGAGCGACCTCCCCCAGATGTACTCTATTCGAAACTCCACTCCGCTATTTACTCAATACAATCGTCTTCTCATTGATAAGCCGACGGGTGATCCGCTCAACGGATGCAAGAGCAATGGAGACAGAAGCGGTGATACAAGAGAGGGTGAGAGTGACAGAGACGAAGGATGGAGCTGGAGGGAAACAGGGTTACATACCCTGTGTTGGACGCGAATTCGTCCAGGCGTAAAATACAATGGAGGTAGGTGCTGTAGGTGCGAGAGCTCCGTCGTTCTTCTCATTCAATCACAGCTACCTTGCGTACCCGGTTCAGCTTCGACGCCATTCAATTAATTTCTTCGACATTAAAAGCGAAAGGAAGTATCACGTGAAATCGGTGGATGTCAATGCCACGATTGTACCTGCGCGGCGTTTCAATAGCGTCCAGACGATCGGACGATCTTTGTACATTGTTTTCATTCCTGAATTGTCCCTCCTCCCAGACTAATTGCCCCTACATCTGCTTTTTTCCAGTTTCTTAAAAATAAGTTTCAAACCTGATGGTTCATTTCGATTTTAATTATACTCTCCCTCTAGTGGACGAGACCCGATAACAGTGTTTACGTATATTTTTTAGCCTCCTCGTACCGATTCATTCTTATGCAATGAACTGACAAGAAACTGCAGCACAACAGCAGTCTTTACAAAACCAATGGAGTACCAACAAAATCGTACAGCAACGTAATAATAAATGAATAAATAAATGAATAAATAAACGAACAAGTAGGTAACATAAAAATTTGCTCATAGAAATAATAATACAATAATAATAATCAAATAATGCCAGAATTTTCCATAGCACTACCGTATGTTTAATCGTAAAATATACAAAAGAGTGCAGTCCGTCGAAGCAGCCGACTCGTCGAGCGTAGTGCCTGACCACTGAAACCGTAACTACTGGCGAGCATTCGCCACGGCTAGGCTGACCGATTGTCTGCATTTTCCCTGACGCTGGCGATCTGTGTCGTGGACTGGCCGGCCTGCAGCGCAACCCGTTCGAATTAGGCCATTGTAACACGGCTCGACCGGGGAATTAATTAATACGCGAGTCATCGATGAGGCGACCATCCGATTATTGGCCGACGCGTGGTCCTCCATTATCCGACGCGCGACCAGCACGCCGGAGAAACTCGCGTTGCGGCGTCGTTAACGATGCGGACCGATTCGATAAATGTTTACCCGCACTCGGGACGCTCTATAGACGTCCACGTTTGAAAGGGCCCCTGAAATTGCGGCGAATTACCGACCACCTGGGCCGGCAATTGTCCCGGCCGGATTTGTTTGAAGTCTGCTTCGATACGTGCTTGGAATCGGTTCATAGATTTCCGAGGCTTATTGTATATACATACGTTCATCGTGACACGTTCTATCGCGATCGCTTTCAGGATGCGAGATTAATGGCGACGTTATGAAAATTTGTAGGCGTTCCCGGTTGATGACGGCGCTTCGCGGCGATAATAAACACCGCTATTAGCGAGTATCGATCTACCTGCTCCTCGAATAATTCCTCGATTGATGTAGTAGCTTGTGTAATGAGGTAACTATAGTCATGAGGATCGAGCGACCTAAAATTGTATATTGATACTTGGAAAGTTAAATGGGCTGTAAGTTCTAAGCGACGCCGTTAAGGTGAATCGATTAGACATTATTTAGAATCGTATGCGAAACGCAGTGGCGTATATGTTGCTAAAACTAATTACTATTTACCGAATTCACGACGGGGAAAATCATTTTTCACGTCCGTGGAGCTATCTTAGAAATTATGCGAAACTGTGTCACTTTCGCGAAGATACAAAAACTTGCCCCCGTCGTTTAAGAGATTAGAAGGCGACGTTAATCACGAAGCCGAATGAAAAGGAATCGTTGGAAGAAAAAGTGTTGAACGATGCACCGGCGTGTATATCGCTGCAATTCTTAGATAGGTCGGGCTGTTCATTAATCAAGCACGGATAAAGAGTGGGCGTCCAGCCGAAAGCATCAAACGATATATCCGGCGCGAACAATGACAAAAGAATTTAATTTCGTCCAAGATAAGAGGAAGCGTGGGCGTTATTTACCCGGCGGCGGAAATGGCCCGGCAAGTAGCGATACATTATCCTTAAATGCGGCGAATTTGTTCTTTCATAGTCGGGAACCTATTTCATCGTGGAGTCGCCGACGATTTCCCTGGCAAACGTACAACCCTTGATAGCATCCTGCTAAATTCTACTTAAACTCCTCGCTTTATATATCACGGACACGTCCCGCGTTTAGTACAATTTGCGAAGAAATAACCAGGTCCTCCCTTTTCTCGAAATCCAGTCAATTCCGCAATAATGCAGTCGAACATAATAGACTCTCTAAGGAACGAATTTTCGCACGTATGGCGCAGAAAGCAATTTCGTGTCATTTCCACGGCGAAACGTCGAGCGAGGCGAGGCGAGGCGAGGCAAGATAGTCGCGCTTACCTGTATTTCGTGGATTTCTACGGCGTCGACGGAAATTGAATAATGGCAAGGGAACGGGACAGTTACGGCGAAGCCATCGCGATGATTTCAATATCATAAATGGGACAGGTTTCGTCGGCTGGGGGGTGAATTTTTACCGCGCGGCGACTGCCACTTTCGAAATTGACTCGCTTTTTTTTCTCCGCCCTCTCCTGAACAGGATATTAGAACTGCGACCTCGTTACATTTGACGCTGACACCGTACCTCGATCGGCCACGCACCACTCTTCGTTTCGTCGAACTCTTTTATCTCACTATTTCTTTCTACCTTTCACTCGCCGGTTGACAGGTGTGCTTTCGGGAAAGAATGTTCCGACGAATACACGCATCGACACTCACGCTTTCGTCGATGAAACGATTGGATGAAACTGATGGATTTAGATCTTTGAGGAGGGAGTGGAAATTACGAAGATCGAAGTATTCGAGAAATCAATTTTGTTGCAATCTATAGTTAACACCCTGCCCTATTATATCTCGCAGTATAGTTTTATCAGTTCAAGAATTATCACGAGTGACCTTCCTATTTTTCATATTCATATTTAATCCAGTTAGTTCAAGGTACGGGGTAAGATTCACCAACACCCTTCCCCCAAACATTCTATCGCTTCTCCAGATTCGCATTCGGCGTTTCGCCAATTGAAGTTAGTAGATTCATTGTTGCGTCGTTTTTTTTTTCTTTTTTATTATCGTGAACGGCCAGACGGAAACGTTCTTCCTTTCGGATCATCGACAGACACGAATGCCGGGGACACGTCGTCGTTGTCAATGGCAGATCCTTTTTCTTCCGAGTGCTCGGCGCGATTTTCAAGAGGGAATCGGTTTCATCGGATGCAGATTTAATGCCGTGCACGACGGGAAACTGATAGGTACCCATTGAATATCGGGCTTATGTCGGTGGACGACGATACTTTATACGGCGTTATTGAAATATCGTCGCGAGGAGAATTATTGCCACTCGCGTGCCGTATCCGCCTCTCCTCCTCGCCGTGCTCGCCGATTCCGTTTCCCCTTCCAGCGTTCCAGAGCTTTGTTCTTTCTCTCTGGCTAATACCGAACGTTCTGCGAATTCTTGGCGTGCATGAATGCGTATAATGTCCGCGAAAGGGGGACGGTAGTAAATTGTACGTGTCGTTACATTCGAGTTTCCGCTTGGGAGAGGAGGATTTGTTGCTGGCGCCACGTGCCTCTCCTTTTTCGTCCATTCTTTTCTTTAATATTTTTAATGAGACGCGTGCGCGGGCGAGAGATCCCAGATATTATACGGCCGAATCGATTAACGAGGCGTTTAAAACGGACACGATTTCGATTTCGAGCAAAGTTTCCTCGACTTTTCAATTCCAGCTCGCCCTGTTTCTTGTTTGATTTTACTTTCGGGCCTCTTAGCCGTTTTGCACGCGGCAGCGGTATGATTAGAAACGAAAATCGTGTTTTTCAACTCGCACGAAGCATGACCGATTGCTCGTTGTCGGCGAACGGATCTCAATGGGATTCATTATTTTCAGAAAACTTCAACTCCCGCGCCGCTCTCACGGTAGACTGGTTAAATCGGATACCCGATGAAAATCAGCAAACCAATTTACTCAGCATGCCCGAATGATCTTTCGGCTGATCAATCTGTGTCGGACACTCGAATTAACCGTTTGCATGAATTAATTCACGCGTGCGTGAACTGTTGTCTGAATTTTATTTCCGCCCTCGTGTGCATTGTTTTTGTATTTATCAGATATTTTTCGTCAAATAAAAAAACAAGGGAACGCTAACTTCACGTTCAGAGTGATCAAGAAATGAGGAGTAATCAAAGTGTAGGGCCCTCGGTTATCTCCAACAGCAAAATGAAAAAGGAGCATGAAATTGGAAAGAGGAATCAATTTTTTCAGCAAAATTTTGTAAAGGAATACGCGAAACAAATTTATCGACGATAAATATCGAGACGTCGGTCGACGATAAATCTCGCACAAATCGTCTCATAACAAGTTTACCCTGCGATTAGCCGTTTGTTGCCTCGCGTACGCTTCTGATTTCCTCGCGACCGTCATTCAACGCATTGCACGCGACGACGATTAATTGCAACGTCGACTCTGATCCGCGACATTGTCGCAGCACTATATAATCCGACGATACGACTCGTGCAAGCAACACGCGGACAAAATCCGCTTTGGCGAAGGCGAAACCGAGAAAACAGCGAACTGCGAGCGTCGTTGGTTCGAAACGGACGCCGCGTCGTTAGAGCGTCGCGGCGCGCTCATTTATTCATAAAGTCGTTACCGAACGGTACGAAACAGTGAAACTTTCCGAACGCATCCCTCCAACCCCCAGTGGCTCGCCCCTATTATTATATTATATATCGCACTCGGCATATTCTATCATCAGGAGGCATGTCTGCGTTTAAAATTTACATACTCAGCCGCGACGACGCTCGACTGCTTGCTTTTATCGAGCTTCCTGCCTTCCACACCGACCTGGACAATGAACGTTTGCACGATCAGCGCACGAACTGCGTCGAGTTAATGTTGTTAGGCGGACGGGGGATAGTTTAATCACGAGGAAGTTGTAAATGGAAATTAACTTCTGTAGAGATGATCGTTTCCATGGTTTGCGGCTTGCGGGAGTTTCATTTGGAAATGAAAAGCAAGTGAAAAATACGCGAAGAAACTCAAAGTGATAGTTCCAATCATTGCGTCTTTCGTGTAATATACTTTATGAGTTTGTGAAAATTGACGTATAATCCGGATTCAGAATTGGAATTTAGACATCTGATCTCGCACGACTCTAAGTAAAGGGGAATAGTATATCGTATTGTTCTAAGCGACGCAACAGAGCTGAGATGTTCTTCTAATTTCAATGTTTACCGTTGTTTATTTCACCCGGCGCTCTCTGTCGAGTTCGGCCTGTTAATTAGAAGCTCGAATCTCAAGTCGCTAAAGCGGAGTTTAGGTATAAATTCGGAAGTGGTATTATCTCGTAACAAAGGCACGTGCTTGGCATTCGAGTTCACCGGGAGGGATAGGAACAGTCGCAACTGTTCTTCGTTCGCTTGTTCGCGTGCATTCAATAAGCCCTGTTTCCCAGACGAATATTTTATCGCGGACAGAAAGCATGATGCGTACAACAAACGGCCGGATTAATGTTTCTATTGGTTTCCATGTATTACATGTTCGTACCAGAAGCAAAACGCATACATATATTTACTTCATTTATGAATTCAAGCTTCGAAGATATTGTTCAAATATTATTCAGCAATACAGTTGAAGTAAACTGACGCAATTCTCTTGCACGACTTTTTTTGCGATGATTCTGTAGAAATTATAGAACAGTGCGGAGAGAAAGAGAGATAACTTGATTGATGAAAAAGGAACGTTAAAGGGATATCGATTTGGCTGGTTGAGTCATTTCGAGGTACGTTCGTATCCTTCGCTCTCGTCGGATCCATAGCTAGTTAGGGGCCTGTACCAGTCTGATTGCAGACGAGCACGCTGCATTCTAATGGGCAATGCCTTCTTATCCCGCTGCACACACAAAGCTCGATCTCATTGCGCGCCTCCATTTTTCCCCTCCTGCTTTATCTCGCTTCGCCGTTCGCTGCTGAGCTAATTGTCTTATTGGGAAAAAATCGAGACGATTGCCTGCTTTGCAAGAAACAACAGACCGACTAAGAATCGAGTTAGCGATGAAAAGTAAAACACGAGCGAAAGAACTAGAGTGTACAGAAATAAATCAAATAAATTATTATTAAAAAAATTAATTAAGAAACGAGAAGAATAATTCTTCTTACTGAAAACGAGATAAATATAAAAAAAATGAAAAAACGTTTTTAAATTCCACGCGCCATCGAAGATGATTCGACTGAACCATATACCCTACCGTCCTTGAATCAATTTAATCGAACAAAGTTCGATAACGCTCTTGCATGGAGCAAAAATCCTCGAAACCAATATAGGATGGGGCAAAGTTCCTTTGCGACGACAGGGTTTTCGTTGTCAGAGAAGGAACCGTAGAAACAGGACACGAAAACGTCAAAGACACCGAACGTTCATCTATCCGGTCGGTGACAAAAGCTCAAAGGGCAGAATATCGGGATAGCCCATGGTAATTTGAATGCCGTTTTCAAATAAGAGGTCACCAGAAACCAGGACAAAACGGTTCCCTCCGCCTGGTATATATGACGTATGGTGGTTAATGAAAGCTTGCAGGGTGGTGGTTGGAAAAACGTGGGAAAGGGGTGAGAGGGATAGAGGGTTGGATAGCGAGGACGAGGGTGAACGGAGGGACGGTGAAGGGACGGAAGAGAAGACTCGATTACACGTCACTGGCAGCCCAGAGCCTATTTGGTCGCAATCGGTTTTTCATTACCGAAAGCTTCATCGGCTTTATACCGAATTGTACATTCCGCGAACCCTAGTGAAACTCATCAAGATCGTACGTCCTTTCGGAACAGCGTTTCGCGACTTTCTGACTGACGCTGAACGAGTGGCTATTGTTTAACTGTGATAGAACTCGAATTCGAGCCATATCGAAGTTCTCCGTATGATTAGGAATAATATACGTACAGATGGGGTGGATGATGTGTGTATTTTCTTTCTTTTTTTTTTATACCTTTCCCATTGTTTTCATTGAAGGCAAATGTTCGCGGGAAATAAATTGTATAATTGAAGAACGTGTAAAATTGAATGTGTTTGAATAAATTGCATATGCAGGTGGAATTTTGAATGGATTCAAAAAAATAGTAATACCTCGTAAGAAAAATAATAATATTTTACAAATGATTATCAAACCCTCCGTACCCATAGTAAAGTTATAAACGAAAGGTTTTAATTCTTTTACTACGCAAATTTGGCCAAAGTGTTCTAGTGGAACAAAATTAAAAGAAAATATTATAATACACTGCTGTGATCCATGCGCAGAGAAAATATTCAAACGCGATTATTCTGTGCCGAAAATGATACAACTGCTGACATCTTCTAGAGAATGAACGAAATAGAATTATGAATGAACTAGAGGTGGCACTAGTAGTATTAAATGACAGATAGTGCTGTGTGGGATCCAGCAATCATCAGCTGATTGGTTATTTTGTTGTGTTCCCAGCAATACAAAAATAAATTGCTTGTGAAACGTACTATGTGCAGTGTGATATACAATATCAATATGAATACTTGATACTTTGTTACACAAAAAAATGATCGAACTCTGCGCTCGAAAGTAATAACAGAGTATCGATAATAGTGTTTTCCAGCGGATATGTTTCGAGAATGACGAGAGAACACTGATGTAAGTGGACAAACAATTCTCAACGTGAAATAATATCAGTGGAAAACATGTCGTCCTCACCAGAGAACATTGCGATGAAGCAACCAATTAGGCGTTTGGAGATCCAAATTAAAAATTTCAACGTGGCCATACCGCACCATGTCGATTTATTAAAACGACATAAGAGTAATATACAAAAAGTGAGTATCACGATCAAAATGATTAATTAGGTCAACAGCTAATTCGGGCAACACTTCTTTGTTATTGTAGTATCAAGCGCAGCAGGACTGGGAGAAAATACACAGGGAGCACATGAACGTAGCAAGAATTATAAAACAGCTCAAGGAACTGTTGTACCAAATGGACACTCTTAGAGCGCAAGTTCTTGATTCTGACATTAATCAATTTGATAAACTGACCGCGAATGCTCGTACGAGCATAATGAATGCTGTGAAAGAATATATGGGTACGAATGAAATTCTGTAAGACTCACATTATCGGCGGCGATGGTAACATATTTAGGTATCCATGTTTCCAGAAATGCAATTGAATTTGCCGCTATCCAGGCCGGAATCACCCATAGACAAAGATCAAGCCGAAAGTCACCCACTTGACGACCGATATATCCAATTGCAGGAAGAACAACAGAAGTTGCACCATCAGGAGGCATGTCTGCATGCCTGGAACGATCTGCAAGGAGATATGCATCAGCTGCATCAGCTGTTCACCGATTTCAACAAAATTGTTGATGTGAGTTTTTTCATTTACTGTGGAGGCAAGCTTTGGATTGTATATAATCTATTTGTCTACATTATTAGGACCAAAAGGAGCTAGTAAATACAGCAGAATATGACATAGAGGAAACCAATATAAATGTTGCACAGGGTGAAAAATTTCTTGAAAAAGCTGCAAGGTATAAGGTTGCTATGTATCCCCTAGCTGGCGCTGTACTTGGAACTTGCATTGGTGGACCAGTTGGTTTAGTAGCCGGATTAAAAATTGGTGGTCTCACTGCTATCGGTTGTGGTATCTTAGGTAAGTTCTTCTATTCTATTGTATAAACTATCAAACATACGCCATATCTAATAAAATCGAATATTCGGTTGGTACAGGTTTTACGGGAGCATCTATGTTAAAGAAAAAGGGAATAGGAATGCAGAAATCGACAAGCGTAATAGGACAAACATCAATGGTACATAGAACTGTGCAAAAGTCGTCCTCTGTACCGGAGAATACAGAAGAATCTAAAAAGGAGTTGTGACAAACGGCAAATTGTGATACTAGCAATAAGAGTAAAAAGAAAAATGCCTGCAATGTTGTTTAATCGCGAAGCATCGACATTAAACGAACGGAAAATTGTACTTAAAACGTTAAGGAATGTTTGTTTTGTGTATATACAATTAATTTAACGAAGTACCGTGAATATTAGCGCTAGACATTTCTATCGAAAAATGCTTTGCGATTTTTTATACATTTTCTAAGAAAGAAAGAAGAAGCATGCTCGTAATTAAACGTTATCATATTCAACGAAATTTTCAACCTCGACCAAATTTTATTTTCGACGGCCCAAAGAACATGTTTCTTTATGTTAAAAAACATTTTTAGTTTCGCTTGGTATATTTATGTAACAACAACGACTCTACATGCACGCCGTGCAGTATACATACTATGTAACATTGAATGGGGTTATGTAATTGTAAGTACAAAATCGTCTATGCGTATAGCCTTTACCTAGATAACTTTTTTCCACGATTTGTACTTAAATTACCGAGAGAAAGGAAAACTGTGATTTGTACTCCCGGGGATTCGACGAAATGGAGCACACTCGCGTTGTAATTTTTATACGCTTCTTACTTGTCACGGTTTTCTCACGAAATATTACAAATGTTAACTGTGCACAAACACTGTGAGCTTGTTACTGCTTGTAAATAGTCTTTGCAAATAAATTATTCAGCGTCACAAAAAAACACCAGTATTGAACTTTTGATAGAAATTTTACTTTGACTCACGGAACATCTCGAGTTAACGCGGGTCAATCGTTTGAATCTCCATCGTGTATCGATCAATCTTTCGATATATGGTGCTAACTTCAATTTTCTGGACCGAGTTATTGCTGGAAATAGAGAGCCATTCTACGCGCACTCGTACAGTGTATGTTTTAAAGGTAAGTCAAGGAACACCGAGATAAAATGAAAGGTTTAACTTCGCTACAAAAGGCACCCAATACAGTATATTTAGCAAGTAATAAAATACATCGGTGTTAGACACAGTACAATACTGAAATAATCATGTTATTTAAATGTAAATATATAATATATACATTTCGTTATAATGGATGGGGGACACTTAACTCTACAGACTAAAATGTTCTACTTAAAAAAATATTAATAAATATCTACCAGCGTGTACAATTAAGTGACTATCGGTGTATCTTAAGGTACATGTTACTCCTTATTATCGTCATTGGTTCGACATCCCTAATTCAAAAGCAACACCAAACTCAGATCAGTGGAAAATAGAAAATTACTTATACTTTCGTTTCGCTTATAGTCTCACTTTCGAAGAGCGGGATGCTCAGCCGGATGCACCGATTTCATATGGCATTCGCGTGATTTTTCCCTCGTTCTCGATTCATCGTCTTTCCGGTTATCACCAGTGCACAAAATTAATCACGGTGTTATTAGTTATAATACAACGAAAATCATACACACGAATCAAAACAAACGATATCGGGGTGCATCAGACTGTGCCAGGACTTGTTTATATTTTTTCTCTTTTTCATCATTATCTACGCTCTACAACTACAATTTCTAAATACCTTAAATTTTTCGCTCGACCCCAGAATACGAACTAAACGAAATTTGGTCACTATCCATAAGGTATCATTGAAATACCTTGGCAGACCTTGGCAATAACAATGGCTCGATCGAACTGACTCGCTTGAAAGTAGCGTAACAATACAGAATTATATGACAGGATAATTGCTGCTTGTTACACGCGCCACCGTGAGTTATCTTTCTTCCGGCGCTAGTTTACCGAGCACGTAACTATGGTCGAAACCGGTATGGGCGATACAGTGTTACTGATTGAACTGTTTGCTCAACTATTGCGTGCTGATTGTAATATGCATAAGTTGGAATAAACAACGCAACGTGATTGCATATCGCGAGTAGATACGAATACCACTTTTTGCCAGATACATCGGTCAACGAACCATAATCGAAGCTGCATAGTTGAAACGCTAAGCTTCGTCTCGGTAAGTAAAGTAAAATGAGATGAGACATGCGTGTTCGTGTGGAACGTCTTAAGTGAAGCTTACCATCCCGTTTCTTCCTAAGCTTTGCCAAAACGTCCATACAGATATTCTCTTTTTAAACGCAAGGTGTAATTTCTTCTTTTCTTAAACGAAAAAAAAAACATGAAATGCAGTAAGAAAGAGGGTGAAAGATTGAGACAGAGAGATAGAGAGAAAGAAATATTGGATAGAATTTGGCTTTCGTGTACAGGCCAGAGTTATGTTTACATCTACAGGTGATAAAAGGTTTTACAAATGACTGACATAAAAAGAATATAATATTATATATATTTAATATATAATCTGGAAATAATATTTAGACTATCGGTTATATTACTTGTGGCTATATCGTATAAACCTTTAATGTTACATTATATTACAAAGTGGTATGTATGTGTGCGCATTGTTTTGACATTCCTGAAGGGATGCGTGTTCATTTCGGACCGGAGACGCGTTGAACGAGACGAACGGCGATCCTGTCCGCTAATGGAATACCTGAAGAGATAATGAAACGGTGAACCGGTCTTCAGGTGTTTCATTATGAAAAAGACACACACAGACTAATGATAAAGAAACGCACAATAAACTTCGTATTCTTGAGTCGTGACGTTACTCCACGATAACGTCGTTGCCTCGTAATAAACGCGAACACAATGTGGACATGGAATATCAATATTTATTCTCTACGCATATAAATAAAAGTATAAAAGTACCATGGGCGCATGGTCGGGCAAATACGAGATAATGTCCTCAGTCGTTTGGGTAGGGGGGGATCAGGAATGCCAATGTTAATGAGGATAATGGCAATCGGTGCATGCCGTTCACGATATCGTAGCACATTGTAAAGCATGCAGCCGTACACATATAAATTCCGTCGGTACACATCCCTATCTACGATCTTTTCTCTTGAGCACGTTGGTGGATTCGAGGTGATAGTATAAGAAAATACACGTCGCCGTTACTTCTGAAAAATCAATGGTTTATAAAATTCAGACGTGACAACTATATATGCGATCGCGTAGATCAATGAAATTCGAAGCGTATCAAAAGATAAATTCACTTGAAAGTTGAGCTCTCTCTGCGGACCATGAGGTTCTACTACGACTGTATACGTGTCTACGTGTGTACGTCTGTGAGTGGAGTGTGTGCCTCTTTTTTTCACGAACCTTGGGAACACCGAGCCCGGGGTTCGTTTTAAATGCTTTTCAACAGGCGTTTCTTTACGGAAGTCACGTGATAAGCGTAATGCAGCGATCTATCTGTCTTGCATAGGACGTTGCGATGCACGTCATCTTCGTAGCTCGTGGTCGTGTCGACGAATCACGATTGCCCAAGAAAAATACGCGGCTCTAATACTTTCTATTCCAGTAACACGTGCGCGGTACGTCGCAACATGTTCAATGAAAAATTGTATGCAATTCGGGTGAGTTACACTGCATTCACTATAAGACAACTTGCAAGTGAATCGACAACATGTATATATAATATATATATATATGTACTCTTCTATATCAAAGTGCCAGCCTTTCCAGGGTTGGCGCTTATAAATTAATGGACATGTCTTGGTCGTATGGTGTGAGATTCGTGTCGGACGAAGAAGCCGAGGTAACTGTTGCTAGGGCTGTCGCGCTGGTCGGCGATTGGAGTGGCGTCGACGTCGTTGGTAGATGGGACGTGGGGCTCTCTAAAGTCGAGTTCCAGTGACTTCTCTCGGTTCCATCGCCGCCATCGTCGGAGACGATCGAGATATCGGCTATTATACCGCTCTCTGCAATTGGCGTCGTTTCATCGACGATATAGACAACGTGTTCGTTTGGGCAACAACTGAGTCATGCAGTAGACGGATCGGTCTCTCCTGACAGTGGCAAAAATGCTATACATACCGACGCTACACTGACTATTCAGAGTGGTGCTACGGTGATGAGGTCGAGGACTTGTGTCCAATCCGAGATTCAAGGTTGTAGGAGGGCCGCTACTTCCGCCACTACTCGACGACGAGCTGACAGAGATTACACTGTGTGGCCTTCTACTGCAACGTCCCGAGTCCTCTGACATCGATACCGCTATCGAGTTTCTAAATCTAGGTGCTGTTGAAAATCGGGCAGAAATAAGTTAACCTCAGAGTTACGGGACATGGCTTTCGGGGGACGTGCCGGAACAGCATCGATTCGTCGCAAAGAACTTACTTTTCGATAGTTGAGCTACACTGATGGAACGATCATTGATCTGATCCGCGCTAGGCCTAATGTCCAAACAAGGTTTGTTACCGATGCCCATGCTCGACATCTCCGCCAGGCGCACTTCTGTCGTCACAAAAGGCATTCTTGTTAGCTCGGCTATGCAAACACATGTGCGCGAAAGCCATTATTCAAAATGCGGTAAACCAGCCTACCTCTGTTTCTCAGCGCCTGCTTCCATAAAAGGTTGCTCAGTTCCTCCGTCCAGGCTTTCTTAATGTCCTCGCTCGCGCACTGCAGCGTGTACGTGTCGCCCGGTTTCCTCTTGCGGAACCAAATCTCGAACTTCGTGGGTGAGTCCGCGATCACCGCTGTCAGCCCGATGTCCGTCGTTTTGATGCTGTGCTTGTAAATGTAGATGTCGAGGTTCTGGAACGATGGATCAATTTTCTTCAGGCGTAAAGTATACGAGAAAAAGACTCAAGGTTGATTCGGTAGGGGATGTCTCACCTTTCTGTCGGGGAATCTTCTCGCTTTGCTGAAGAGGATGAGGTCTTCGAACAGAAAGACCTGTCGCAGACACTTCTTGCCCTTGCCCTGCCACACCAGGAACTCGTTCTGACGCAGCAGTCTCCCCTGCTCCTTCACGTTCACCTACAAGCCACACCATTTTTATTCCCCACAGCGACACAAACGTGCAACAAAAAACGCATTACATACACTCTTCATCGCCATTGTTGACACGACAGAGTCTTCTACTACATCATTATAAGTTAGTTACGATAGCGCGAGATTAGCATAGCATTTTATCTTAATACATGAACGTACATCGCAGTCTCGAAGGGAGTCCATCGCCAGCAGGTCGTTTCCGTGGCGCAATTGGAACCGGACCATCTGCTCAGCCGCCCTCAGGTCCGCCTCCCCTTCGACCATCGGTTTCATATCGTCGTCCTTTTCGTCCTTCTCTTCTTTGCCGGACATTTGATCGGATAGGTCGGTGCCCGCCTTGACCAACTGCTGCAACAGCAACGCGTACTTCCCCATTCGCTGAACTGGCTTCAACAGGTAACTGGCTAGGTCCATCTTGTCGCCAAGCTCGAGCTGTTTCTGCTTGAAGAACGCGGTACCGTACTCGGCCATCAGCGAGTCCGAATTCGGCTTGTTCTTGTTGTACAACGCATACAGATAGAATTTCTTCTCCTGTAATTTCACAACACACACAACATAGATGTACACGACAGTGAGATTTTGTGGATTATGAACTTGCAACAGAGGTTGCGGTCAATATAAAAGGCGGATCATCAGGGAAAACTCACGTGTCTGAGGAAGCACTGCCCCACGTTCATCGGCGACTGCTCGCACTGCTCCAATTCCCGTAGGAAGTGTTGACTATGGAACTCGTAGATCTTCTCCACGTTGCCGAAGATCACGTTCCGCTGTCCTCTAAGCGCCTGAGGAATATCTTCCCTTACCAGCTCTGGGATGTAATTCTTCGGTGACAGATAGTGAACAGGATTAGTTATGTCGCAAAGAATACATAGAATCTTAGATGATTCGACGGAGAAATAGTTACCTCTATTATGTACTCAAGAGACTTCACGTAGTCTCGCTCGGTCTGTATCATTTCCCTCATTATGAGCAGTATTGTTCTGCAAGGTGAAATACCTTCGTTAAACAGGTTTCCGCGCACGTAACGATTCCGCGTAATCGCGCGATGAAATTCTTACAGATAAGCGTATTGTGTTAGCTAGGCTCGGCCAAAGAACACGGAAGAACCGGCCTACGAAAACGTAACGCGAAGTCTGTCTGCTCCCACGCGGCGTTAGAACATGCAATGAACCTCCACCTATCAGATGAAAAGCTTTCGACGGAACTGTTCATCGGGCCAGCCACGCTACTTGCGCTTATCGAATTGGGCATCGGGACAGGAATAACAACCGAATTCAAACTATGTATTTTGAAATATCGTACGATTGTCTATATAACATTCGTTATTCTTGGTTAAAAGCTCTAAAAAAGGACCGTAAACTAAACTGATTATGTTGGCCATGTTTGTCAGAAAGATAGATACTCCTGAGAAGATGCAACGACTTATATAAATTGTTCAATTACGTCGAAACACTGTCGAACTGTTTAATGCGTACTTTTTCGCCTTCATCCCGGGTGCAATGCTGGCAGCTCGATGGAGGTGAGAGTTCACCGGTGGTTTCACCAGCCGTCGTGGAGCAGGACTTCGAGGTGGTGTCCTCGGCGGCGAACAATCGAGCAGCTGTTCCGCGCTCTCTCGCAGCTCCGCGATGTTGTCCAGCACAGGTCGACCACCGCTTCCTGCTGATCCTACACTCTCCATGGGACAAGCGTACGATGCGCTACTGTCGCTGTCATCCCACGAAGTTCCTGGAACAATCGTTGCACACTGTAGAACGGACGGTACCCGGGGAGGGATCGGGGCCAGTGGATGGATCTTGCGATATTTTAAGCGTGAACTCTTTTCGTTTTTATCTTAGTGCGGCACTCTTATCGTGACTCAAATTTTAACGCGTACAAGGTTGCAAAAATTATGCACAGAAGGAGGCACTTAACGCCGACATTCATATTCAGCACGCTTCTATCTAGGTTGGGGAATAAGACTTGGACTGGTTGTCTATGAATCGTTATTCTACTTTGTCGCGCACTTTGATAGATATTGTTTTTTTCTAATTTTTTCGAAACTGTACAAGCATTTCTGCTTAATGCTTTCGATATAAATAACGTGTATATGGGATGGATTTAAAGGGACAATCATATTAATTCCTATCCAATTCACAGTAAATTAAATCTGTTTCATTCTAATAAAAATATCTATTCAATTAAATAAATACAATTAAACATTGTTTCCAAGCTTTAGCTTACTCATACGAATTTTTTTGCAACCATTCCGGGCACAATATTTTAATAAAAACTGCGTCGTCTTGTGCAGCAAATCAAGATCATTTTCACCTTCAAGGCATCAACAGTAAAAAAAATGAATACCCCCAACTCTTCTAGTACTAAAGTTAATAAAATGCCAAGCCCCGAAGATACATATTACACAAGGGGCGTTAGAGGCGGGATCATTTACTTACTCTTCGCCAGACTGTCCTCCCAAGAGGTAGCAGATTCTGAGGCAGCAAAGGATCTCCTTCTAGCCGGGCTGCCAGGTGCGGAAGTCGTCCTCGCCATTTCCAGCGCTTCTGTACACTTGTTCCTAGCGATGCGGCATTGTTCCAAAAGGATCTCGTTACCGAGCTTCTCGGCGAGCGATATCATTTCCGTGAAATGCTCCGGCGGCAGGGGTGGTCTGGCCATCAGGAACTGCTGGGCCCCCCGTTCGCCGACGAGACGGGCCTCCTGGGCCCATTCGTACGCTCGATCCTGAAGCAGACAGCATCTCGACGTGTCCTCGAGGTACTCGCGTCTATCCTCCAACCGTGAACCGAATCCTCGAAGGTGCTGCTTCAAGGACCTCGCGAGTTCGCGTAATCCGCTCGCGCTCGCCGCCTCGGCAAGGTCGCTTCCTTTGTCGAGATGTCTCTGGAATACAAAAGGCATTGATTGCATTGTGCCCGTCATGATTGTCAATCTTGAACAGTTCGAACGAGTCATGTCTGTGTTGACTTGGATAAATAAAAATGCTGACATGCTGCATCCTGTTTTGCAAGTAAAAGCAACATTGTCCTGAGATCTTGATGGACAACATTTTTGTACAAGTGTAATTATTTAGAAATTTGATTATTTTTGACTCTTACGGTTACGGAGGTTACATTATCCTAAACAAATCATAGGTAGCCGATTCTAATTACGTATCGCATTACCGTACGTCTAGCATGATTGATCACCTCAAAGCAAATACAGATATACCAATAGTGAGCCGTGCGGTACAGAGTGAATTACGTGATCTATGGCCCCAGTAGATCCGTAGTACCTTTTCGAACGCGGTTCCCCTGGATCTCTGTTTGCACAGATTTGCCATGAATACAATATTGTGTGTAAACACACGGAAATATTTCATCGATGCGACCGTAACAAAGGGGAACAATGAACGTCGTCCTTGTACGATGGAAATTATATCCAGTTCTCGACGAATCGGACTGAGGCTCCCGCGGTGCGCCACAGAACCGTACCTAATAGTGGGATCGTAAATCGCCATATGGGGAAAGGCACGCAGCGATGAGCAGGAGGGCGCGTTGTCTTTGCTATGGGGACATTGTCTATTTGCCCATTGAGGCAGGCCGGAGACTGTTTACACGAACCTATGTACACTCTCTGTATAGGGTGTTCACATATAAGAAGCCATCTATTCACGAGGAACGTGGCACTCTTCTCAAACAAAGGCTTAAAAGTATTGTTCCACGCGAATCGTTCGTGGCGTGTAGCCCAGGCTTCACAGAATTCTTGATTCCCAAACATTTTGCCAGCCATTAAATTCGGTTCTCCTAGAAACACGTCACTGATTCGTAACACGATAGACGGTTCGATTTTCAATATACCCCGCAGAGATAACTGCTGCTATCCCTCCCTGTAAGAACAATATGTACCAGCAATTGTGAGAGCGTGAAATCCTGTTGGACATGGATCGGTAACATCCTGGTGCAACAACGATCTCGATGGAGCAGCCGTGACGAAACTGCTTCATGTCACAGAATACTACGAGATGTAACATACGGTCCGTGCACGGTGAATCGTCGTAAATGGGGATAAATTAATCGTGCAACTGTCATGCTCGTAGAGCACGTTTACGCCTGTAATTGTATCAACCCCGTGTATTTCATCGGAACCGATGAACCATAAATCGATCTGCCTAGAGTCTCGAGTTTCATCAAAATCTTTCTCGATCGAATAATTTCCTAAACAGATAAATACTTCGTGCTAGTCCATGAGAACTGTGATTATATGGTAGATTAACCCAGGATCTTCGGTCGCGTGTTTATAGAAATTGGCCAGGACAGCCGACAAAGGTTTGAAACAGGAAGGGACTGTCGGGCGGTGCATCGGGGATATTTGGAAAATTGAATTCGGGATCCGGAGAATCGTTTCGCTTCAGCCACTGATGGCACACTTGATCAAAGTTTCGGCGTTTCGTGTTTCACGCTCTGCTGAAAGCGTCATAGCCACTGTATTGTGTAGCTAGGGGAGGAATATCTCGCGTGTGTGCTTTTCTGTGTTTGCCCTTCCTTCTCGGACACGTGGCCACATCCCCCAGGGTCTATGGCTGACGGAAACGTTTCTCTTTGCTCCCGGAACAGAGTATCGTGGCACGTGCAGCAGCCACGCTAACGACGCGCCGAGGATATTGTTGAAGTTTGATCGCTAACGAGCATCGTTAACGAACGGCGCTATAAAATTATTCGATTCAACGATATCGATATCGTTGCTCTCTTATCGAGCGTTTTTGCAAGACGGTGGAACGTGTTATTTATTACGTGTCGGTAAAAGTGACTCGGGATCGCGTAACACGTCGATACGTGTTCATTCGCAAAAATTACAGGCGTGCACCGTTAGATTGTATGCAGGATGTAATATAAATTGGAAGTACATTGCGCAACCATTCTGGTTCGGCAATATTTTCGCGCTGCAACAGTTTTTGTATGATAAGAAAATTTCACGAACCTTGATTGAAGGGTTGAAATGGTCATAAAATTTCATTTAGAGCGACAGTATGATAAGCCGCGTGGAATTCACTTTCTCAGTGTGTATTGTTTTTTTATCTGTAGAGAAGGGTTCGAATTTATGGGGACTACATACCTCGACAAAATCGTCGCGTATTTTACACGGTTTCAAATTTGTATGTGGATTTCCATAAAAATTCCTGCAATCGCATTATCACCAGAGGCAATCCTGTTACGTAATTCACCTGGGCCATAAATCTTAACTCAATCAGAGCACTCCACTTAAACCGAACCTGCAATTCGTGGCCACGATTCGCAGTCAGTAATTAAAACTGACGCGCCGCGCCGGTAGAATTGCGCGTATCCTCTTTGGAGCTTCGCGAAGTTTCAATTAGGATATGGAAGTTTCTGCGCGCCGTACGCGCCAGATCAAGCACGAATGGCTGGCACGAAGTATGAATTATTACCAGGGGAGACACTGTCGAGATCTCTCCTTTTCGTTTAATCAACGAAATCATCTCGATGCGGGGTCCCACGCGGCCAAAACTGCGATCCTCTCGAAACCCGGAGAGATCATCGACATCGATTGGAGTGGAAACTCGCCCGCATCCTTAGGAAACCGTGTGGCCCGCATTCGATCGCACGAAAAACGTTTGAAGCTGGTATCGCGACCTCGATAGAGAAATCATTTGGCCAGCCGTAAGAAACGCCGCGAAAGTATGTACATATACGTGTATAAGCGCGTGCATGCCTTATTTCGCCGGGTTTCCATATTTATAAGCGCGTTACAATTGTGCAGCGAGACGGCTCGATCGCAGTGGCGATTAATTAATTTACTGGAAACACGATAACCTATTGGTCGAATTTTCTCGGCCGACGTAACGAAGATTTCTCGAGTGAAGGGGCCCTTCTTAATGGTCAATATTATTTAGCGTTATAAATATTGGCGAAACGGGTTATTGTATTATGGATAATACCGATGGAATAATTAGTATGGGGTTTTCATTCAATTGAACATTGTAATTCAATAAATTGTCGCCAAATATTTCGAATCGGATACAATGAAATGCAGCATGCACAGGGATAGCTGGTGAACCCGAATCGGCCAAGAGTATCTCTAAAGTGATACATAATTACTTTGCAATAGTCAGTTCGATCCTAGTCATTCGTATATATCCATAATATAAAATTATTCTCATACAGAGGGATGAAAAACTTGTATTATATTTTAGTTGACTGTACTAGTAATTTTATCAATTAATTTTCTCAAGTGATAATCACAAACATAATAATTGCAATTATAATACGAAGTTACTTCAATTATATTGTTTCCGTTCGAATGTTTACCCAGCTTTCATTATCCACCCCTATAATTACTCTCGAAGAATGAAACTACCGTGCTCGTAACGCGGGCAACAAGCATTTCGCAATCGATACGCATTAACTTTCTCGTCCTTCCCACTTATCTATCCTCCGCAAGCAAGAAGCATAATCGTATGTATCGGCATTATCCGTGCCTCTGACTCGCGCCGCTAAAAAGGAAAAAGGCATCTGACAGTTTTTTCCATTAAACAAATAACCGCTTATGTAATCAACCAGACAACAGCCCATCATCTGTACTCGAGTATTTGGAACGCTTCGATGCGCGCGTCTTGCAATTAAGATCCATCGATCGTAATCGACCGATCGTGACGCGACAAATAGCGACCCAAGGCGGCTGTTATATAACATCCATCGATCGACGAATACAGCGGGGAAAATCTCGTTACACAGTGGTCAGATCGTGGCCGGTTATTACGGCGGAATGTAGAAAGGCGCCTCACGACGGTGCATAATTGCTGAAGCGTGAAAATAGATTAGGTAAAAACGTGACCGGCCATTTATACGGAGACCGTGGATCGAAACGGCGAACCGATCGCGCTCATTAATCGACACGTATCGACAATTAACGGGCTAAAATCGTCAATTATCGGGGTTTATAGTCGCGGCTACGCGACAATCCTCGATGGGTGTAAAGACGGACACGGTAACGAGGTAAGAGGATCGCACTTTCTAATTGGAGTGGTCGGTTCGCACATTCGAGTGTGAGGTCCGCGAACTGCGGCGGGATTCGATTTGGAATGTAATTGGCGTTTATGCTTAACGATGTTTCACTGACGTAGAGTAGACGTGTGGTCGTTGTTTTGAATGGAAAGACTGTTAACCCTGTTTCATTGTCCGAGGATCGAACGTTACGTAATTGCGTAACAGCCACTTGGAGGTCGAATATGAATCTTTGGATACGTTTCTGCGCGTGGGTGAAGCTATTTCTAATTTGTTGTGGCAAAACACCTTGCGAGTTTTTCTTAGACCGTGGAACTTTATTTACGATTTGCACGCCAGCGTTTTTCGACGCGAGAGTAATTATGACGGATTGGAGGAAAAGCAGCGAAGCGTGGGTCTACTTAGAATTCCCCAAATAGATTGGCGGGGTAGTCGCGGTAATTGCCGCATAGTTATTATGGAATTTACAGCAAACCAGCGTAATACCTTCCGCAATTCCAGGGTGTACGGATCGGTGCATAGATCTATGGAAACAATAAGACGGCGAAAAAGTTGATGGAGAAGCGGGTTATTCACGAGTTTTGCACAATGCTGCACAAGAAATTGAAACCTTTCGCGCATCAGTATCGTACAATAATAACTTCGCCTTCTTCCAACCACGGAAGAATTATGTATACTCTTCCAAATATTTGCATAGATTTAACTTCATTAAGGGTGCATTCGTATTTTTTTTTTACCTGCTTTCTTTAATCGGAACACTGCCTTGTATTAGCTCTTCGCATTATCTAATCATAATCCGTTAATAATCTCGGTGCACCAAAAGACTTTTCCAATTCCCCGCCAACTTCTCCACGACTTTCCAGGCAACGTTATCAAGCCTTCTAACTAAATCCCCGCGTCTCCGCCTCAACTCGTTCATCATCAGCGCGTGTCGCACGCGCTTCCGTGTCTATCGACTTTCTTGCACGGTCAGACGAAGTCGTTCTACCGGTAGCTTTCCAGATTCACGAACGGCAAGCCGGACGTGTCGGCCGCTAGAAAAGGCGCAATTTATTCTCGGGTCTGGTTTCGAACGATTTTCCTAGTCCGAACCCGCCCCCGGTTGGATCACGAAAAACGAGCTTCACTGTTGCGCGACATCCAAAGCAGCTGCTTTAGCCGGGGTTGTTGACCATCGTGGAATTTCATGCAAGAAAGTGCCACTTACCGGTCCCGCGAAACCCGCCTGCGATCGGAATTTCGAGTCGACAATGCAGCGGGACGGGAGTTCTGGTTGCAGGTTGGTTCGTTGACACATCTTTGAGATGCACGTGCGATCAAAAGTGCGTGACTTCGAAGGGCAACGATGTATTTTTTCGTCGGGTGACTGGTGACTTTTTAAAGTGCTGACTTAAGCGCGAGTGGGAGATTGAATGTCTTCTTGGAAGGTGTCTTCTTCTTTTTTTTTCTCTCTTTTTTTCAAGGGTGGTTGCACGCAGTGCAGATATCGGAATTGTAAATGATGGTATTTCGAGGCACGGGTTGTATTTCACGAGTGTTGGTAGAATAATCGACGAAGGTAATTATTCGCTGCATTAACATTTTAGGACGTGGTTGCACATTTTTTCTTTCTGCGAGAGATTCGACGCGGATTTTGAGGAGCGCGGACAAGCGTGAAAGCGAATACATAGTTGTGGTCAAAGTATTCGCCACGTGTTCGTTACTTTTTGCACCTGCAGCTAGAAAGTATGTAAGCAGAATTTTCTTTCGAACTTGCCGGATTACGTACGCGCCGATGGGAAGTGAAACGTTCAGCGGGACTAAACGGCAATTTACTTGTGGATCCAGTGACAGTCGTTTCCTTTTCCATTGAAACGATCCGCCGATAGGATTTCTTGTAGGATTCTCTGATCTATCTAGTTGACTCGACGAAATTCCACACTTTCGATTTCCATCGGAACAGGCCCGAGGCGGTGTTGAAATTTTAATTAGCTCTACAACCGAGTTGGCAATTCGATCGTTTCCAGCCGAATATTATATTGACAGAAAATAGTAGAGGATCACGAATTGATGATTAATGAAAAACTCTATTTTCTATAAAGAAAACAGCGAGATTAGAATTTCGAATAAATTGAAATTTTTAATTCGCAATTGCTATAATACTTACTTCTTTCTCACTCACTCTAAATCGCCTTAAATTACCATTTACAAAATTCATAAAATAATCGTTGCAAGTCTCATGCGACTTGCAGCTGAGCAAAGAAAAAAATAACCCATTCAAAAGTTCCCCACAATACTATGGTGAATACCTAAGGAGTTCACACTTCCATGTATCCATTCAAGTTACGATCACACAACTCTCTAGTTTAAAAATTACAAACGAAAATCGTGGTTGTCCGTTCTCAATTTCCCTTCAAGCGGAAAAACGAAAACGATCGTGACATCGTATTGTCTGTCACGTCTTTGCGAACAGTTTAAGAGTCCATCGTGGTACTCAGAGTCCAACGTAGCCTTCCCGGTAACAAATCACCTGCCGCGATAACTTTCTCCAATCGCGATTCTCTTGCACGTTCCCGAAACGTGGAGCTGAAAATTCCACGCTAGCCTGTGCAAACGAAACCCGTCGTGAGTCGAAGATTTACGAACCAGCTAGATGAAACGATCCGCGTAGCGTTCCGTGCCATCGACGTATCATTTGCAGGACCAAGCAGGTATATCTCTATTGTTCCATCAACTCCGGGAAGGAATTGTATTCGAAGACACACAGAATTGGAGTGCATACATACATTGGTAACATTGAGCCAGATTCTGTGACGAGGATTTTACATATAGAACGCCCTTCTATAATATTTCTCTTAGTTTTCTTTAGTTTTTAGAAGTTCAACGAGACAATTTCAAAGAGTAGTACGCAACAGAATATTTAAAAGTGTTTGCGTTATCACTATCGCATTTACATTTAAACAATTTTTATTTTCCGTGCGTAAATTATATTTCGACATTGGAATCTGTGGATCGTATATTATTGTCAGTATATATCAACTATCGTCAGAAGAAGTAAAAGTGACGCAAATTACTAGAAGCTAGCAGCGCGAGGATTAATGGGGACACTTGATAGTTGTGAAACTTTATTCTCTCCGGTCAGAAAACTTCTTCAGGTCGGGGGTCGAAGAAATTCCGTGGAACAGAAGACTCGTTAGAGAAGAAACACTGTCGCTTTAGAGAGGATGCCGGTCGGCAGTGTTGAAAGTAGTCGTTCCACTGATTGTGATCGTTAAATCGAAGACTTCGAGGAAAGATATCGCGAAATCGTGCGTCGCTTTTTTTCCCATTTTAATCTACGAGTCGGAGAGAATGCGCGTGGAAAATTGCCGTGGTATTTGCTAACAGAATTAGGTTCAACCGGGGATGGAAATCGTTGAAAGTGAGAGTGTTCCACGTGTGGATCGTCGATCGTTTCTTTGCCCTTGGGACATAAAAGACCGCGGTGAAAAGAGTACTGCCAGCATCGATAAAGCTGCTTCATTAACATCCACGTTGGATATAAATTTCCGCGGCGAGCACGTGAAAGTGACGTGAAATTTCTGCCGTTCGGGGTCGATGATACCTCTATCGTGAATTATGGGATTTCTAAGCCGATTCCGTGGATAAAGAGCTTGTCGATTGTGTGCTCGCTATCCGAGAGTTTTTTTTTTATTGAAATTGGAAAAGAGCTGGAAAACGTGAATTCTCATATCATTTGCATTTACTGCCGGAAGCATCCTATTGTTTGCTAATGGAAAATTTCTATAATATCATATCACTGTTTAAAAGTTATGGTTGATTTCACCATTTCGTTATTCAAATTTTCAATAATTTGAGGCGTATTTTCTTCAATTGTTTGCAGTAATAAATTTCATACGAAAATTGTTCAAGCAACGAGATTTATTTTACACAATAAGGCACGCAATAATCTCGGAACGCGAGTTTTGCTTTCTGGCCAAGGACTCCGATCTTTAAAAGGATCAAGGCGAATAAAGTCGGAGGCAGAGAGCTCATTGATTGATCGTGCACCAATAATTCGTTTTATCGAGCGATTTATTAGAATGCAGGCGCGGCATCGTTGCATGAACACAGGCGATCATTAAGAAGACTGTAAGATCTGGATCACGTTCATCTATTTACGAGCCAGATGTATGCTGATCAAGAGAGCGTTGCGGTTTAGTTGCGTTGCGATATCTTGTAACCAGCCAATTTGTCGATCATTTACGAGTGTAATATAAGCGATTCTTGATCTTAAATGGCGTCCTATATCGTTCCTTTAATACTTTACAGGATCACACCAATCATCATAAAAATGTAAATTATTCGCTACTTTATTCTAATACAAATCGACGATGCGGTCTGCGCAACGTAAAGCTTGCCTCAGGCTATTAAGAGTGTCGCGACTTTGCCAAGAAATGTACAATATGAGCGCACGACTTTACGACTGTTTCATGCAAGTAAACGCAAGAGAGAGAGAAAAAATCGGCACATCAGTGCTCGTGGTTAAGTATTCTACTCTCGATTGTTTCTCCGCGCACCCAACACATCCTTTGCATCTTATTTCTCTTTCATGGCGCACCTTTGCTCCACAGAAGACGTCAAAAAACCACAGCAAAGTGCGTATGTATTCCGTGGTCGTGGTTCTGCGGTTTTTTCCACCTCGTCGGAGAAGAGAACGTCACAATCCATCACATTTCGTGTTAAATTAAGAATAGCTGAGAATTACTTGTATTTAAAACACAGAGTTAATGTTAAACTTCCAGGCTTTAGAAATTTGGATACAGGTGGGGACGATAAGTGTTCCCTGAATATTGGGAAGGTGTTGAGTTCGAGTAAGCAGTAGATCCAGCAGTTCTACATTTGCGAAACTCGCCAAGGTTTCGTAAGTCACGACGAGAGGCGTCGATCGCAACGCTCTCCAAACGGCATCAACACCTTCTGTCCAAAGATAGCAAAGAAATTTTAAATCTACTTCGCCAAATTTCTACTTGCACCATTAATAATAATTCAGAACCGTCGCTGCTTTTTAATACGTAGTAGATTTGTTAATGCACACTCCCATTTTACCGAAACATTTTCATCCTTAATAACGATATCTACCATGATAAAAAAAAGTGGCGTATTCCTACTAACGTATTTTCACTAATTACAACGAAACAAGGCAAACCTAATCGTGCCTCACCTTGGTCAACATTTTCTCTTCCTATCGTTAGCAAAAAGTGAGCAGCTCCGATTGTTAGCAAAGTGCACGCGAGTAAACGGAACGTGACGTCAAGAGAACCGCGTGGCCATTGCGTGATTTAACCACCCCGTGATATGTTTGTCATTCACGACAGGACCAACATTACCACAAAGCGTTATAGGCCGTTCACGAATAAAGGAACCCCGCATCTGTCGTTCCCACTGTCTGCGCTGCTCTCAGCTATCGAACAGCCCGGAAAATGTGTTCTTTCTTCGGTGTGAAAGTCTGCAGCTGCTTACTTAGTTAATCCTGCACGTTTCGAGCGAGAACGATCGCGATCTATCGAGTTACCGTAGTCGGGCATACGCCGGCTCGATGTACAAACTTCTTTCTAATTACACAGATTTATGGCGCGCCATAACGTGGCTGTGCCTTTTACGAGAACTGTACAAGATTACATTTTTCTCCAGCATATTCTTCATATTGGCAGAATTTAGTTTTCATTGCTCTGTGAGTAGAAAGCAGACTTAATAATATCGGGACAACTTCGGGCGAAATTAAGTTCATCAGAGGGGCTGGCTTGAAGCATTCGACTCGTAGCAGAACATATGGGCGAATTAAAGCCTTTTGTCGCCTTAATCGACGTCCTCCCCTTTCGTTTAATTTCCGTGGGCCACACGGTCATCTATGGGGGCATCAAAGGAACGCCACTGGTGCCCCCATGAATGGATCGGCCCACGGAAATCGGATTCGAGTGTCGCACTCGAGTTTCATTGACGTTAATAGCTGGTGATTGTCGACGCACCTGGGTCCATCCAGCACGCGAATCTCGACCGCATCCTCGAGCGTGGCACGCTCGAATACCACCATAGAATTCCACGAGATCGAACTCATACTCCGAGTGCAACTATTAAAGGTGCTAATTAGCAGGAATTACAATCGGTTCTACCTTATAAAAACTTGCGATTGTCTCGCAAACTTCGAAGCTATAGTATCAACTTGCAATATTCCATTGCAAAATTTGTTCCATGTCGATGGACTGATTTATTTTACCACCCCCGAGGCGGCAAGAGAAATTTCCTTTTCATTATTTTATTTTATTGTCGCAGAATATTGGGAGTTCTCACGCGATGGCTGATATATCAAAGAAACTTCCACTTTCAACACTATTGTTCCGCTACTACTTTCCTCGACAGACACACGCCTTCGATCGAGCGCAGCAATTTAATTCGATCCCCCGTGACTCGTCGAGTCAACGCCATTTAAAGACCACAAGCAAACATACGTACATACTTCGAAATGTCGCAATATCTCAACGATTTATCCGCCAAATCCTTTCGTCGGCCACACCAAACAAGCGATCCATCGATCGGGGAACAATTAGCCCGGGGCCCGTCACAACCTATGGCGCCTCGCGGTAATTTCTCAATCCGCACCGTAGTCACCGGTCTGAAATTGCTGGTGACAAGAATTCCACGTTTCCCTCTGGAAAAGGCGCGGGGACACGCGGCACGCGGTTGCGCAAATTGAAAGGCACGAGGCTCAGTTTTAATGTCCGCGCTTCGAGTCCCAGTAATTCACCGTCTCCGCTCGTTCCCGTATAAATAAATCATACTCCCGGTCGGAACGATCTTTTCCAGGCCGCTCGGTCGTCGTATTAATTAGAAAAACGGAGCCGTGCAAAGCGGAATCTAGACGACGTTTTCCCTCGTACTGTTCGTCCATTCATTTCGTGTTAACGTTGGAAAATAGAGGGGCTGCGAAACGCTATGCAGAGCAGACATTTCGCTGCTCCAGTTTCGATCGCGCGTGACTTCGACTGTCGTGTTCTTTGTGCATTCCCCTCTCCACGTTTCGTTTGGCAAAAAGGTTATTGATCGCGGAACTTTATTGTTAGCCGCGTGGCACGGTTGATCGATAAGAAGATCAGCCGGGTTGCGAATTGTAAGTGTGGGGAAAAGTTGGAAAGGTTTTTATTGTCTTGGAGAAAGAAAAGTCTGGGAATATTGCGAGAGGTCTTCGCAGAAACTTCGTTACGGGAAGTCACGGTATTTGTAAACAACACAATGGAGAAGAAAAAATCGGTGTATACGTACTGTAGTATACATGTGTTCAGATGGAAATTAATTAAGTCAAAATTGACACAGTCAGAATTAAATGGAAGAAAGTCACAGAATCGGCCGGATAATATATGGGGTGGAATAAGAATTGTCGATTTCTTTAATTGGCTTTTACGATTTACTATTCCCGTTCTAATTTTTCGCCCCGAATGCAACAATTTCATTACAGCTCTCGGGGCGTCGTTCTAGTTATGAACGTGCTCATGCGGTTTCATTTTTTCTTCCCGATAAAAGAAAATTAGCTAGCACGCATACATCCAAGTTCCTTTCTCCGGTATATAAGTCTATACGTTCGCGAAGCAATCACACCCCATGGCTGGTAATTTGTACGTTTCAAACGCCGCTTCTCGAATGTCAGTGATTACGACCCGTGGCGAGTCAAACAACGTTGCCCGACATATCGGGATTACAATGCAATTAAACGCTGCAAGACTTGCGTAATTGAGCGAAGAAAGTAGCTCGGTTGGACGTTAAATAACGAATCGCCGTGAGAAAAGTCGTGAATCGATCCCGCAAATTAGCTTCGATGTGAAAACCATGAAAAACAAGTGCATACGAAATAAAATAAATTATCTAGAATCGAATATACAAAGCGACATGTTGTTATTTTGAACATGTTATTTCCGTCTGCCCACGTTATCGAGCGACTGTAACATTTATAGTCCAGCATGGTTGATACTGCGCCGCCAGCATAATTAGCATGTACGGGGGACTAATTGCTACTAATTAACGCATCGAATGTTGATTAAAGCTGTCTGATTACATGAACTGTATATTGGCTGGGTTCGATCAACGTTGCAGAGTATTTCGGCAGGTGCGAAACGTGCGCGAATAATTATCACCTGGTTTCAATGAATCTTCGTACGATGGAGGACACCGTAATTTCGACTTGGATCAAATTATTTATTTAATACTTAGTGTAAAATTTTGTAATCCGTAGTGGAATTACAGTGGAAGGCATTAAAATTGAAAATTGTGAATGGCATAACAGTGTATGCGGCGATATTTTAAGTTACTAAATTTAAATATAAATTATACTAATATAATTACATTCAAACGAAATGTAAATTTTATTCAATTTTAAGTGCACTCGAGTTAAAATTCTGCGTTTCGCAATTTTCAATGGACGATATTTCAACCGCCTTTCTATACACCGCGAGCAACATAATTTATTTAGCATATTTAAAATGCAGTGGAAGTCAGATTGCCACGATAAGCCAGGTGTAGTAATGAACACATCAAGGATCTAATTGAAAAGTGAAAACGCCGAAATAATTGAATGCACGTTAAACGAGGTACGCAGGCGTACGGAAATATTATACATACACACGTGTACTCGCCTCGCTTCTACAAAGTATTATAGCAAACAACAGAAGAATTACGAGCAATCCGTCTTATGCATCAATAACATCACGTTAAATTGCATTTCACGGTTCGTTGTTCGATTCTTTATTTCAGCGTAAATTCGCGCTACGGTTCCCATCTAAAAATCATGTCATTAACGTTGAACGAAAGCCACGTTTATCATGGTTGGCAGAGCATACAATTCTACATTTATTTTTGTCCCATTCCCATTCTCCATTTTTTTTTTTTTCTTTACCGCGATCGAACAATTTTCAAGCAAAACATTCGAATGCAACTACACGGCACATAAATCATCGAACGACGTAACCGGGGCAAATAATTAATTAATCCCGACGACGATAATAATTCGACAAGCAAAATTGATTCACGAAATCAGTGAAAATAGTATCGGTAGTCGTCACCATTCGATTGTTTACCGACAATTCATCAAAGTGTAATGAAATACCCGCCGAAATGAATATCCTGGATCGTTCACACTGGTATCTCTTCATCTGCGTTAAATCTTTCCATTCGTCGCCATTTGTCTGTTCGCCGGGTATCCCGTTTCACGGTTACGCGCAAACTATGTGCATACGAAACCGCGATGCACGGATTAATTGTTTGCACATGTGCGAATCCGTGTTTATCGAACAGTGTTTATTGAAGTCATCGAAGCTTCCCTCTGCACCGTTGGAAGGCACGCGAGGTGCATTATGCCCGTGTTTATTCGCCCGCAAATTGGCTGCATGTGAGTGCAATCCTTTCACCAGAAGGTATGGGAAGATGAAACGGGTATGTCCATTCTATGACAGGGCAAAGGAAAATAAGGGAAATCAACAGATGATTATCTGCCATTGGTCATGGGAAAGCTGAGCTTGAGCGTCGACTCCGACTTGGACGCATTGATACGAAATTCCAGGATTATCCGTCGTAATGCCGCAAGGACCATTACCAGCTGCATCAGCGTCGTATCTGGTAGCCCTAAGTAGCTCAGAATTACGATCGGCACGTCCTTCCAGCAAGCATTCCGTGATAAATTAGTCCTCTCCTCAACGACTCATCGCCCGCAGCCATACAAATGCATACACGCCTCGCGAAGTTCATTCACCTACTGCATAAAGGCCGTATATTATCGCCGAGCCCACCGAACCCTCTTACCGAACTTGCAACATAATTCTCTCCGAACACCATACGCATCCCTTGTATATCTGGAACACCTGACGCATCAATTTCTCCGGCGAGCACGAGTAAATTGTCCTTAATACGACGTCAACATGAATGGTTACACGAAAAATTTCTTTACAATAACGAACAACGGCGACGAGGAGCCAGGTTAGACTGCTAATCATGACCCAGCCCCCGGTGGCCGGGCTCTCCTTTCCCTCGTCGACTTTAACGGTGTTCAAAAGCCAGTCACGTGGCCTCCAGAAGGCCTTCGACAACCTCCACCGCATACCGATAAGCATGGTCGGGATCGTTTACCCTGAGAAACATCTTGCTCTACACGCAAGCACGTCAAATGTTCTATCTAAAAATAATGGCCGATGGGAACGTCCTGGGAGAACGATCCTCTTTGTCACGGACGTATGTATATACGTATGTATTTGTACGTAGTGAAAACGGTGTGAACGCCTTCCGAGTATGTATGCGGTTGCCACTCCGCGGGGGATATCAACGAAATTAATCACTGTCGTGGGTTTTGATGGAACGCCACTGAAGGCAAGGTAATATACAGTAATATTTCTATAATTTTAGAGAGGTAGAGAGAATTTTACGGGACTGTGAGCAGTTAATCAATTTTATATAATTATTTGTTATCCAATATTTCTCCCATATAAATTATTTTCATCGTCCCAGAGATCTTATGAATTCATATTTAACAAGGGAATTTTTTCAATTTATTTCTTTTAACGAACTTAAATAAAATTAAGTAAAATAGAAATTATTAATGGGCATTTCATTAATCCGAGGTAAATTGGTGTAATGATTAAATAATAATAATAAGAATTAAAGAGGAAAAAGTAGGATTAAATCTTTGAGGATCGCAGGGGAACTTGAAACGAATTGGAATTCAGTAGCCAGCGTTTTGATAAACTGGGTATGAAATGCTTGTCCGTGGAACGTGGAATACGAGATTCTCGAGTGCCTCGAGTATTCTACTGTTCGCTTTATTCCTCCTGTACAACAGAAAAGAAACGTTAGGAAATGTCGGCTATTGAATTTCAATTTCTTATAAACTCCGTTGCTCTTTACGACGCGGCAGCTCTTACAATAGTGCTTTCCAGCTCTAGGAAGTTGAACGACTTTCTTCGAAAGCCTGTCACTTGAGGGAGGAAGACATTAAATTCAAACCGCGATTTAGAGCCCGTCACAAGATCACCAGTTACGATAATAAGCGTCACTGACTTCAAAATGGTAGGAGCAAACGAATGGAATGGAGCATTCTCCAGGAGAGTAGGAGTCAATTTAAGAGCGACAGGTAGGCGGAATAATGGCTGGAACCGTAGGTGATTGAATTCCAACGTGCCATAAACTCCTTCTCTCCGTTCACCGTAAAACAACTGTCTCGATAACACTCGTTTAGATGTTTTGTCTTGTTCTCCAGTCTTTTTTCATTTCGAACAAAATGACTAGACGACGTTTCAAATACCAGAGTAAAGTGGTCTAGCGTCATGTTATTATTTTTATTCTTTTTTGTGCAGTCGCACGAGAAATGGAATATTTTCGCCGTTGCCACCACAGAGCCCTAAAATAACAAACATTTTTATCGTCTAATTTAGCACAGATTTTATCAACAGGTAAAATAAGTAGATGCCTCCTCAATCATTAACTTATTCAAAACCACCCCCCAAGATCAGCCACTACATCGAGAGCTTGCCTCCAACGAAGAAGGGGTTAAACATCAATTCCTCATAAACCCCGTTCTCCAACCATTTGACTCCCCTTTCAGAAGCCTTACTAACTCGTCAGAGAGCTTGCGGTCACTTCACGCCTATCGCGTGAACACACGATACGATCATCCGACCGCTGTCCCACATATCAAAAGCACGTCGTCGCAGATCCTGGTCGACGTGCTCGCGCAACGAAACGATCGTGGGTCGATCGACCGCGTGCATACGGTATCGCGACCACCACGATAATCGACAGATAACAGGATCGCCCACGTGTCGCGGTGATCGCACCCGATTGTCCACAGGTATGCCACCAGTCGCGGTTCTACTTCGTCAGCGGGCGATTTCTTTCGAGTTACCGAGTCGATCGGTTCGTGAACCGATGATCTAACGTTCTCGTTTCTTATGCGAGACAGCGACTCGTCTACGGACTACGTGGACAACCGTGACATCAGCAAAACGTAGTACAGAATGCGCAGTCTTCTGCCAAAAAGGAAAACTATTCGACGGCGTGTCACGGGCTAGAATTCTTTTCTGAACGATGGTGAAGAATCGTCCGTTTCTTTTGTAACCCCCTCTATCCCGATATGGCAGCGTGATTCACGCCGGCAGAATTTGGCTACAGACACTAGGGCGAGGAAGAGCAAGGAACTGAAGTCCTAATAAAGTTCGCTGACTCGTCCACGGTAGAACTGTATATCGTACATATTTGCTCATCCACGTGGCTTTGCGTTTCGTGGATTCTTGATTGACGTCAGACGTGTACTGGCCGATCTATAACCCTTTCGCTACTGAATTCTGATAATTAAGAATGCTAAAAGTTATAATAGTATGTATTTAATAAGAGTTGTGCGGACAGAACCCTTTATCGACACCCTATTTACTTAAGTAAGGCAGAAATTGATATAAATAATTATAATAATACGGCCGCGATTGTATTTGCTTTGAAACTTCCTGAAATTCCTCATAGAGTTAGGAAACAATTATTTCCTGTCAACCTTCAACTCCCATTGTTAGAATGGCGCAAGCTCTGGACACAAGAATTCCATCCCGACGAAATCCCGAGCGTTCCTCCACCGTCACCGCTAAAAATACATCGAATTAAGGAGAATTCGTCGCGGTGGTACGCTTCGGGGTCTTTTTGTCGGGACCAAGATGGAGAGTCTCGCTCGTGTCCCGCGCATCTGCGGACAATTACGACTACAGTGCGGATAAGAACGAGCGTGTTTCATTTAACGCGCGAACTTGAGGGATGATTCAGCCTGTGCTCGTGCAAATTGTTTATGGATCGATTTGTGCAGGATATTTTGAAACCACGCATCTTCTTTTCATGAGAAATATTTTTTAGAACAGCCCGGTGTATTTTATGGACGCGCTGTTTCGGTTTGATTTATATATCTTCCAGCGCGCAGAGTAAAAATGATTTATTTACGAAATATTATGCACGGGTAGCATCGAACTGAAATTGTCCAAAGATATTTTCAGAGTTCCCTTCTATAAGGAAGCTTGTAATTCCGACGGTACCGCGACCTTTACTACTCCTCAATTCACCCATCAGCATATTCCACTTATTAAGAAACATCCTCCGCTGAATGCACAGTAGACCATTTGTATTCCTAAAATGTCAATGGGTCCGCTGCATAGAAAACACGGTTCTCGTTTGATTACTCAAGCTCAGCCTGCAACAGGCCTCACCTAAAAATTCCAACCGCTGTTAAACGTGCAGCTTGTTGCTCTATCAAAGTGTCCCTGAAATATCTATCACCCACGAAATACTATCACTCGGCACAGATACAACTTGTATCTACTTTAAATCCAGCAGCTATCGTACGATCTACATTTTAATCTTATAAATTTTGCAATGCACGATCAACTTCAAAGCAAATTCCAAGCAATTTCTGTTCTGCAGGTATCAAAATAAAATAAAATGAAACAGCATAAATTAAATAAGTATCTGAAAATATTTCAGAAGTAGGTACTATCACGAGAATCGTTGCGGACTATATGCGTGCACTGAAAATCGTGCAAAGCAAAAGTATAATTCTGCGTATTGCAGTAAAAATTGCAACAATTTGAAGCTCTCCAAAAAACAACGCTGCTCGACCATTCAGCTGATCCAAGAGGAAAAGGTTGGTCGAAAAGTTAGCAGTTTGCACGCTGGAAAGCGAAAGGCCAGCCTGGTCATACAAGATCGCGCGGAAGGATAATCGTGAACCCTTGCTCGGATACTTGCACGACAGCTCGTTGCGCAATCCTGCGGACCCGGCAAATTGAACATGAATTTTAATAAGCCGTGGCTCGCACTTGTTTTCCACTTCGGTTGCCCGCTGGTACCCGCTAGCTCGTTAGACGACGCCTAATGATTACGAGTGCGTCCGACTTAATGCTAACGAGATTGCAAATGAAATCGGCGCACCAGACGGCCGCGGGCGCCTCCTAACGCGATCTTAATTCCCCGAGTCGTTCACGGTTTTATCCGTGGGAGATCGATGATAGATTGACGAAAGATCGAATAAGTTACGGTGGCTTTTTGTTCTGTCGACGAAATTAGTTGAAACTCGCAACGAGGATATTATGGTCGTACGCAATATTTTGCGAGATAGAGTTTTTCATTTCGCTGCAGCTTTCTAAACGGTGGATTGCAAAAAAAGTACGATGGTATTATTAACAAAGATATTTCGTGCATTGCAGGGTTTATCGAATATGGTGTTGCAAGCTGGTTTCTCAGAAATCACTGTAGATATTGATTTAACTTTTCTTTTTCAATTAAATGGATGAATTGTATGATTTGCATCGAATTCTTTTTGGCAAACTACTGACAGGTCATTTTTTTTAGTAGAATTTGTCAATTTTCTTTTATTTAGATAGATCTTATCGAACTGAAGTATGTATACTATACATTTTAGTTATGGAGAAATCGAAGAAAGCATTGGAAATCATTCTTCACTTCGGTTTGTTTTTACGGCAAGGATACTAAATATTTAATATAACAATTATTCTACAATTCCACGAAAGCTGAACGCATTACATATACGTGTGATCATAAGATGCGAGTAATTCTAGAAACAAACGCCGCCGGCGGGTGTTTTTGCATATCCCACGCGAAAACGTACGCCGACTAGAAATAAACCGCCCGGGGAAAATATTTTCCTACATATTTCATATATCTCGCACATTTCCCTCGTGGCGCCAAGCCGTTGCCGTTCGTTAATCATAGATCCACCGCCGCCGGCGACTAATACCACGGCAAAGGCTCTCGTATAAATCCGAGGCTTTTTTACCAGATTTACATCGACGACCCGTAGATCTCTCCAACGTGCACGCGAAAAATTCATGAAGAAAGTTTCGCGCGATTAAACGTGTTTCAACCCCTCCATAAATCCTGTCTCGTCTACAAGCCCATAGATGCGCCCACAATCTCCAAGTAACTAGTCTCAACCCGTGCACAAAATTTCCGTCATTCTATTGTTCGCTTAAAAATCCAGCCAAGCAAATCCATCGCGAGGAGAACAATTATCACGGCCACTTTGCCTGCGATTGTTCAATTTCGTCGCGCTTCAACATCCATGGCATTGAGTATTTAATTGCTCGAAATTTCAACGAGTCAACGCTACGACGCAAATCGTCGAAGGCTTTAAGGGACCGGCGTAAAAGTAATCTTCAAAGTGATCTGACGTTGGAATAACAAAGCGGGTGGGTCGAGCCCGTCTATTCACCTTGAAATAGCACAGTCGATTCGTGCAATTAAAACGCGCGATTCCGCGCTGCTGCAGCTGCGTGCTGCGAGGGTAGAAAAAGGGCACGGAGACAGCGGGCAAAAGGAAGGCACACGGGGGCCATAGAATGGAAGGGAAGTCACGGGGAAAGAGAAAATGTTGACCAACCGCGACGCTAAAAATATATACGAGCGAAAGGCAATGGCTCCTCCCCGCATGGAAACCGCGAACCCGTCTTCTACGAGCCGCGTTTACCCTCGAAAATGCTCCGCGTACCTTTTAAAGGAATCTCGAACGCATAAATACCACGGGACGCCGCGACGCAGAGGCCTGAATTAGAAACGGACACCGCGGTTAGCTAGCAATAACGACGGCGAATTTAGGGTTGAACGGAATTTTTATTTGCCACGCCGCGCCGCCGTGTATATAGGGGAAATTTAAGGCGGAAGAGAGTTTTTATTTTAGGAAGAAATATAACGGGGACAGACGCGGGGAGGATTCGAGTTTGAATTTATAAGAGAGCAAATGGGGTGAATTAGGGGTGGTTCGAAAATTGTTGTTTTGGTGAATGGGGCATGGTGAAGACACTATCCACCAACGGGTATTTACTTTCCCACGATTTTTTACATTTTTGTCAACTTTTAATTGTTCCCAAGGCAGACGCAGAATGTTATACCTAAAATAGTACGGATGGTAAATATTATTCTTCGAAGAAGCCGCAGGCACGAGGAATGTTTAGAAAATATATATTTGAAGGCATAATAAGCAAGGAATATCTATGTTGACGCTGAAGTTTAACCATTATCGCAGAACATCTGGATGACGTTTTTTTCTAAAAGCTCGCAGGCTTGTCCGAGATACCAGGCGCACTAATTGTAAGAACGAAAGAAATTAACGAGGGAACTGTCTAAAATATGTTTCGGGCGAAGATAAGGGGGACCTTCCGAGTTATTTTGGGGACAAATTGGAAGGTGAATAATCGTACGTCTATTCCTTTCTTACCCTCCCATTGACAGCCGAGTCAACTCTACAATTATTACTGACAAATATGAATTCTTCATTCCACTTTGCCAAGCCAGTCCTATAAAATACATCAACTTCATGCATCACAGCGTCCCTACACACGTTTCAAACGTTACAATTCCCACCAATTCCTATCTCAAGCTTCTCGAATATTCTGAATTCTAAAACAACGCGCAAATCTACCCATGCGAATACAACTCCGCCCTGTGATTTTCCCCCGCTGCCTCGTTTGCAACCATCAATTCCAAAAGCGATCCTCCGTGACGAGCCCGATCGCGGCAGCCGTGTTTCAGATGCTCGCGTCCCCGCGAAAGAAAACCAACCGTGTGTACACTTTCGTTACGTAAAACCGGGCCGGTCGTTGCGCTCGACGCGGCGCGCACTTTTCCCGCTGGAAAAGGCGGAATGCAGCGCGCCGTGGAAAAACGCCGGGGGATCGTGCGAAAGTTCGTTCGACCATAATCGAGGCGGGCTCGCACGCGCGTGAAATCCGGATTATTGTCACGCCGCGACGCGTACGCTGATAGGATTTTAAGAGGAATCCCAGGTCGTGCAAATTAACGCGATCGGACGTCGGCGATATTTCGAACGGATCGTTGTGCAATCGTGATTATCGCAGGGAGGCGTAAGAACTGTGCGCGTTATCTACGCACCTGGTTGCGCGTTCGAACGCGATCTAGAAAGAAGATTGACGCTTTTTCGAATCGCTGCTCTTCCACGACACGGAACAATGGGGTTAAGCGTTACGAGAGTTGGTTGCGAGAAATTGGGGTCGATGGAATCGTGAAACGAATCTCTCTATGGATCTGCGATGTGTGCGCGGCGTTATTGTTCGCGGGCTTGAAATTGACGCTGGTCGCGAAGACGAAGGTGAACGGTACGATTTTATATTCGAAGGTTGAACGAAAGTGAGGAAATATCGAGGGATCTCATTGGGATGGTGTTCGAGGTGAATAATGTACGCTGGGCAAACGCTAAGCGTTTCTGGATAAGTTTGCAAGAGTCAATAGTGCAATTAATTGTTCTATTTGCATGAAATGCACTTCTCCGCAAAGTTAAAGGATCACTAAATTTTCACCGAAAAATTGTCGATTTTTGAATAGCTGTAACTAATCGAAAAAAATCGTGCACCAATCTGTATTTTGACAGCTCCAAGTTTATTTTTAATACAGATTGTTTCCCATCGCATGGGGGGTGGGAAAGTGAAGGCAAAGTACCTTCACTTTCCCACCCCCTACATGATGTAAAAAAACCTTCATGAAAAATGAACTCAGGTCTGTCGAAATACAGACTCTGCACTTTAAAATAATCCCACACGGATCGCTATCTGATTTTTTTTACAAAGTTACAGCAGTTAAAAAATCGACAATTTTTCGCTGAAAATTTAATGATCCTTTAATCTAGTCGAGGAGTACAAATTGCACCTGCTTTTGCCGCTGCTCGCGAAAAGCTCGCTGCCCACGCGTGTTATATAATTCTGGCATCGCGTCGTATAGGGAAACTTTCACATGCTCCAACATCGACCGATGAAAATTAATCCCCCTCCGATGCAATTACCAGCCAGTAATTACCGTATTACGTTCTAAGGCGAAAGAACCGCCAACGATCCGGCCTCTCATTGTGTCTAGCGATCGAGTAGAAAGCGGATCGATCACCGGCTCGAGTCATTACCACTCGCGCCACTCGAGCCATTTATCATTCACCGGGTACTTTCGTTGAAAGCAAGGGAGCTCGGATTTTCACGGTTTTACTTGTTCACGTTCGTTATGGCATATTGATTGCTGGAGATCGTGCCTAGTTTCTTCTGCCGCGAGAAACTGTGCAAAGGTTAAAGCATCACCGAAGATATTTCATATACGATACATACGTATGTCTGCTTCATAAATTTAGACGACGGATAATTATCTTCTTTGTATGATGCATACCTCCTTCAATTTAGGAGACAGGCTGGTTAAATTAATTTCACGCTACGACGACTGAATCGTGTACCGCAATTCATTTTCTAAATTCGATTGGACTTTATCGGCGCATGCCGAAGAGCACTTTTCAGAACAATTTTGTAGCGATTTTCACCGGAGAATTAGCGACGTGATCACAATTACGATTCGTCTTTTCTTCCATTTGTTTAAACTCCCCGAAAATGATCAGGTTTTGGGCGACAATGATGGAGTTCCGTTTCTACTCATCCAGCTTGGGGTACGTAAGTATGTACATATTTTTCTCGCTCGGCACGCTACAGCATCGATAGCTTCTGAGAAGTTTAGTGCGTACATAATCGCCAGAAACTCGATTCTATACGTCGCGACTTTTCCCACGTCAGCGTCTTCGAAAGCTCGATTTCTATCTCACCCACGGTTCGAGGAACGCTTACGGATGGAAATATTGCAGCAGACGCGAGTGATAATTGCAAAACGATTTTTCTTCGGCCATGAAGGATCGTGTTCGATATCGTTTCGCGGCCTGCTCGATAGGGAAGCTCCCGTTGTCGCAACGCTGAAGGTTCGAACGAATATAAATGAAGTTCGAAGCGTTGCGTGTCGCAAAGGGAAAGCTGGCTTCCGGTCCGAACGGATCTATCGATCGGAGAAATCTATACCCGATTACGCGATCGATGCAATCGGTTCGATTACGACGTTAATGATAATTGGTAGGCTTGCAAATGGGCAAGTTGCACGCCATTTCTGGAGTACGACGTGCATTTGTTGGAATGTCTTCATTGCTGTTAATATCGTTGGAGATACTTGTCAGAAATTGGTGCTAAAATTATGTGTAGCCATTAACAGAGTTTGTCGCAAATTCTATTTTCAATAAATCGTATACAATATTTCCTGGAAAAATTATTACCTTCCTTATGTACTTTGTATCCTTATGTTCTATTTTGTTTATGTTCCTAAATTACCAACTAAAAATTCGGAATCAGCCACAATATTTCTGTACACGTGTCTTGAAGTATCCAGTGGTACCAAACTTTTATCCTGCAGTGTACATCCTGCACTTTGTACCAGATAACAAACGCTACAATAAGAACCATTCAACGTTCTCAAGCACCTCTTGCAAATATCTACTGGGTTACATTCTCTTCATGCTTCTGTCCAATATTTACCTCCCACCACAAAATCAACTTCGCGGAAGGCACTCCACCTCGACGCATTTATTTTTCAAACTTCACACGTGTTTCCTATCTCTCCCGTGTTGCCTCGCATATTTCTACACCGTTCCGGCAAGTTTAAAAGGCAGGTATGTATCCATTAATTAACACCGAGCTCGTGGAAAACAGAGGCTGGCAAAGGTGTCGCGATTACGTCACACCTCTATTCCACTCGAGTCTCGTTACGTCGACCGGTTTCTGGTTCGATCGACGATTCACTCTCCAGACGGTTCACAGATTCATTCCTCACGGTATGGTACTCGTTATCGGGGTTGCACGACACGCCCACGCGATGTCGATTGAAAGATCGGCCCAATTGCGAGTTCACAGCAACGAAAGCACTGTGCTTATCACGCGATACTACGAAGGCCACGTTAATAAAAGCCTATTCGTTGACATTTCCTTTGCAAACGAGGTTTACAGCTCGATACTCGTGGAGTCTATGCATGCATGCATATCCCGCGACGATAGGGAACATTTTTTAATCGTGTTACAGTATATGTATTTAATGAGCAGCGAAGATGTTTTGAAATTGAAAAAAATCAGTAGGAAATCGCAAGAAGGTTTAGAACGAGCTTGGCAACGTGTAACAGTTTAGCGTTCTGACATAATGTTCTGACATCAATTGATCGGATTCACTTGGAAAAGTGGGCGTTTGGAAATCCTCTTAAGCCGAAATTAAAGGCGATACAAATTCAGGCCGGACGTCGTACAAGTTCTACGAGAAGCCATCCAAGTACAGTAAGTCACCGGGTTCGCGATAATTGTGTCGGATTCGCGACGGTCCGTTTAGTCATCACGGAATATCGATTCGAGTATATCCGTGGAATATTTAAATCCCGCCATCTTAAATTCGCGAAAACTTTCTGCACTTTTTAACAGAATTTGCGGGCGATTCGACGTTTGTGAATAAACGGCGATCGTAAAATGGAGACGCCACGCCTTGCATTGTCGTGTCGTAAAAGCATCGGTATCGTTCCCTTTCGACCGGCAGTCGATGCAGGAAAAAACGAAAGTGGTCTCGAACTGGATCGGAGAGTTAGACCGGTCCTAGGCCTTCGATATTATTTGCCTCGATTCACAGTGTGCCGCAACGAACACCATTAACATTCCCGCGACTCCAGGCCAGCAATTTTCGTACGAGGAATTTCGCGCAAATTTCATGAAATTCCAAATTAATTTGGGTCTCGTAACTCTTTCTACGTTCGAGGAAAACGAGCGGTGTAATCGTTCGAAAGAAGCGGGAAGACGAAACGATTTATCATATGCACGGTGGAATTGAATTTGAAAAATTGATCTTCAAATTCTCCTTGACTAATGCCATTTACTGTGCCAAAATTGTGTAAACGTTTCATTTCCGTCCAATAGACTCTGCGAATACTTTTATTCTACTTAAACTATGCTAATGCAAGATTGTCATGCTAATTTCGAGACGCTCGTTACCGTGCCATTGTTACTGCGTTTTACGCCACATAGACCGTCGGCGATACATGGAAAAATAGTAACAGTTCCGTCAAGTAACTAAGGATACCAGATATTGCGATGTAACACAGTGGACAGAGGTCCGGTTTTGTTTAATCGATAACGATAGCACGGGACGACTTTTCATCCCAGTTTCAAGGCACCTCGGGTTAAACTACACCGCGATATAATTTATACGCCGTCGTGCGACTTCACAAAGTATTATCTACGGAGCTTGTTAAAATGTTTGCCCGGCGTTATCAGGGGGGAACAGTGTACCTAGCGCGCCATTAACAAATCGTTAATCATCCTTGTGCACTTTGGGCGCACGTGCATCGCGCGTCACTACGGCTTGCCAAACAATGAACGTTCGGTTTATTGTTTCTCAAGGGAACGCGCAGAAGAATGTTCATCCGTCGTTGCTGACTTCGTATTCAGACACCGTGTCCGAAAGAAAAAAAACGCGACAGCAATCTGTAGAACTCCTCGAAATTTCATCAAGGTGTTTGCTCGAAGAAAGTTCGAAGTACGTACTTAAAGTTTGCGGTCGGGTAATGATCACTCCGAATGGTAGCTTAGAACAGGAGATGATCGATCACGTTCCGCTGATTGCATCCTGAAGTGATCGATGCCGGAAACTTTGGAACGCCAGAGGCGGTTGGAATTGCAGTGTCGGAAATTTAAGTCGATCGTCGTGCTAACAAATTTGACATTACGAGATGTATCAAAGGGGTATAATATATGCAGTATTTAATTTGTAGATGAATTTTTTAAACCTGTGCAAGCAACGTCATGATTACAATAGCTTGACGTATTCCAAACTCAATGGAAAATCAACTCGCACTTGCAATCATTTTCATTGATAGTGAACACTAAATCCTTATATACTTAACTTTAAAGTCAAAAGAATATAGTAAATAGTGCACTGGGTACCGCGTTTCTTACTTAATTATCTGAACCTGTATATATTTACAATAATCGATTCTCCGATCACCTTTATCAACGTTTCAAAAATATCCGCCGCATCCTATGATGTAGTGCTCATATCAATTATGTACACGCGCATAGAAATATCAGCAAGAAATATCATCTGCCATTCCGATCCACGTAGCCCCGTCCACCGTGCGCTCGGAACATCGTTCCCCTCGAAGCACAAAAATTTGCCAACAACCTCGATGCTCGATGCTCGATGCTCGATCGATTCATTTTCACCCACGTGTGTATACACACGCGTGTCGATCGAACGGCACACGTAGCCACGTAAGTAGAAACGCACGCGGAGAACAACGAGCTCGCGCACCAGGTAAATTCCTGGCCGGGTCGAGGCACTCGCCAACGCAAATACATACCCGAAGAGCGGCTTTCGCAAGAGGCGATCAGCTCGCGTCTAAATATCACGTTGGCGTTTCACCGCTGCCTCGGCCGTGTGGGTGCACCTTAAAAGAACACCGCGATCGCATCCTAGACGACCGGGGGTCGCGGCGGGTGGTGCGCGAAAGCGATGCATTTGTAGCAGGTTGATGCCTCCGCGTGATTTACTCGCGCAATAGAATAGCGCTCCAAATGGTAGGAAGAGCGATAACTTGCGGCGTGAACCGATATAGGCGTGCTTTTAATGCCCTGTCCGCGAGCGGATCGTTCGTCCACGTCGTTTCTTTTCTTTGCTTCCTTTGCCTGACGTTTGCGTGCTGCCCCGCGGCCCGAGAAGAACGACAATCTATGTCTGTACATATACATTTCGAGCTACCGATGATTTACATCGGCCTGTCGGATTGTGCACGCCGCGCTTTTGACGCTGATGCACGAGCTTTTTGGGTGAACGAACCGAGCCGAATTTAATTGCGGCTGTTGCGGTAAATTTTGAACGAAATTTCCGGGCCTTGGAGTAGTAGCAATAATCGTTCGACCAAAAGAAAGCTTAAGAACGAGATTTTCAATTCTGCTCTTAATTCGAGCTATTTGTGTGCTATTTTGTTGTTCGCCTAGTTTCATTCTTTCAGCGGGAGGATAGGGGAGACTTCGTTGGAAGGTTGTGAAAAGAAATCTGGTTCAATCGTCGAGGGTGGCGGCGATTATAAATATACCAAGGGCGCAGCGGAACATTTGGACCATTCGCCGACTAGTTTGCGGAAAGAACAGGTTCGAACGATGAAGCTTAGATAACGTTTGCCCACCAACGTCTACACTCCAGTAAACCCAGTTTACCCGAGCGATAAGCATCAATCGCTATCTCAACAGCCTACATCCCCCGAAAAAGACAATAATTAACCCAGAAACGATTTCGGTGCCACGAAAAGGCGACCAGAACTAAATTGCGATTCCTCCTGGTCCCCGTAACAATCGAACAACAGAAACGATGCAATATGTGCAAGCGTTCGCCAACTATTTCAAAGCCAGACTCACATGCACCCTGGGCACCGAGGCCGATCTTCCATTGATCCTTCTTCTCCTGAGGATCCTGGCCCGTTCTCTGTCCCTCCTGGTGCACCTGTCGTCCTGTCGCGGAATCAAAGGCAGCTGCGGGCCCTCCTCGAGGGAACGAATCCCAAGAAGGACGCATCCCTCGTCCTCGTCGACGCCCGCCACAGCGTTGCTGCAATTCCGCATTCCATCGGCCTCCGTTGTCTCGTTGCACGACAAACACCTCGACAGATCCTCGCTGGACCTCGAGGATGTAATTGTAGCCTGGCGATGCCTCTTCTTCTCGATCACGAACGACGAGGCCCTTGCCCTACGCGTCGGATGATCCTGTTGGCCGCGCCTCGCGATCAACTGCTCGGTCTTCGTCGGGAATTCCTGCGATCTGCCTGTCCTCGAACGGTATCTAGTCAACTGGCCGCCATCCGTTTTGCCGGACGCCACGCTTTTCGACGGGTTCTTCGCGAACACGCTGTCTTTGGTTTCCTTGCGATCCCTCGTGCCGCTTTGGTTCTCGCTTTGGTCTTTGGTAAAGGTGTCCGGGTTCTCGACGTCTTGACAAGACCCGTTCCCCGGCGCGGACACGCTTCTCCTCAAGCCGCGCACTTTCTCGAGCATCGACGCATTGCAGGATCTCGTCAACGTGTCGTTGTATCGGACGTTGTTCACCGTGGTCTTGAATCCTTGGTCGTTCGACGTGCTCCGACAGTCGACCGTTTCCGACAGCTTTATAGAGGCGTCTGGTTTTGCGTCCTGAACAGCGACTACAGGCTCGTCGATGATCTTACTCGACGGTGTTTCTTCGCGATTTGGAAAATCGACGAAACGAAACGACGCGCGGTATTGGTCCTTCCTCGAATCACGACACTTGTCGTCGACGGACGACGACTTCCTGAGGATGTGCGGCGCCTTCAGCACACGTGGGAAACACTTGACGTCCAGCAGGCTGGCGGCGTCGACGTCGTCTTCGTTGCGGCACCGTTTTTCCACGCACGAAGTCTCGCGCGCTCCGTCAGCGTCGACGCACTGACGGACGGAGATCAGACGGCATCCGCCGTCGTCCCCACTATCTTCCTCGATGATGTACATCCGAAATAACTACGCGACGCGCGTCATCGTTGTTACGAGAGTATTTCGCGTACCGGAGGTGACGCCGGTTCCCTTCGCTGATTCTCGATCAGCTCGTGGAGAAGTCGCGACGAGATTTCCGAACGTTTCATATTCCCTTCGGAGTGTTAAAAGTTGCGCAACGGACGCCAGGTCTTTTCGGGGGGAATTTTCGTGGAATGTAAGGTTTTACGGCGAAAGCAGCTTTTAAGCGTTTTCTAATTTCACGTGCGGCGGAGTTTAAATTTGGTTAGACCGATAAACTGTCTCAGGGTCTCGATGTTTAAGCTTAAGTAACAAGTTTATCTGGTTTTTTGTCAACTCCTCGCAAAGTGACCACACTTCCTGATTTCTTCTACGTAAGAAGCGGGAAGCCTTAAGTTATCCAGGCCAATATTAAATTACCGTCTTTTCGCGGACGACTTCCAAACCGATATAGCCGGACGAAATTAATCGAATCGGTTGTTCCTAGACAGTCCTTCCTTCGGTACAGGAATTATAAAATTAAATTTCGTTCCGCGATATCATCCTCGTATATTTCAAACCAATATTGCACCGCTATGATAACTCACTGGATAAACCGCGATTGCAAATACATCCCCTTCACGTAACACTCTTTCGTCACCTTTATTTCCAAACAGTGTTCACTTAATTTCGTACGATCCTGGACAGTTCAACACCGGCTTATCGATCGACCGAACTCCAAAGCACACCGAAACTCTCTGAAATCGCTATCGATCGACTTCGTCGCGACTGCAAAGAAGCTTCGCAAACTCCTTTCAGCCGGCTCGCGTTCATCAAAGCACACCTATCCCAGGCGCATCGGTACCGATACGAGCGCCGGGCGCGGGCAATTTGCCGGCGCGAAAGTTGTTTCTCGTGTCACGCGATCGCAACGTCTCAGTTGCGTTAATCTCGATATGCACTCCTCTTCTTCTCGATCTCTACGTCGACTCGCGACGGTGCAACGACAGCAATCCTCTCAGCCGGGACAGTTCGCGGTTCACAGTTCAAGCTGAACCCGCTCCAAACAGAAAAGCCGAAGTCCCGAATCGCTGAACGTCATCCCGATAAATGTCACGAGCCCCAAACAATCCAAGACGAATGGAGAACTCCGAAAACGAGGCGGACAGAGAACGAACTCCTGTCGGTCCCAGGTGAAGATGTTGCCAATTAAACCAATTATCCCGCGTGGATGTCATCGATCGATTTTAATCACACGGATCGTGCATCATCGTTTCACGACTGATCGGAGCCCCGCGCGAGCCAGAAAAACAGACGCAGAGGCGTCGAGCGCCGGTGGCCTACTGGTGCGGCGGCTCTCCTAATCCCGTGCTCACGGCACACCACGGATAGGGCACGTATGCAGCACGCACACCGAAGCGGCGCCAAGCGGTACACGTTCTCAGCTAGGCGAACACACGCGCGATTCCATTCCGCTCGGGCCCGCGCACTACTCGACACTCGCCACTAAACTCTCACCGCAGCTCCGCGCCGCGACGCGGATCGTTCTGTCTCTGTTTCCCTTCCTCGTTATGCGCCTACCAGAGTTTCGTACCTTTCTCTGTCTGAGCACGGTGCACGAGGAACGAGCAAGCCAGTCAGCCCTGTCCCGAACACGTACGCGCGAACAGTACGGCCGTCCGCCAATCAGCGCGCGATCCGCCGCAAAAGCGGCCTGGAATGCCTTTTCCTTTCGGAAACCCGCTCGAACCGGTCGCTCTCGCCTCTGCACGCTCCGCGCGGGTCGATCGAGCGCCGTTAAGGACGATCGATCGATCGAAACGACGTGACCGCGTGGGTGGTGGGTACCAAGGGTGTCGAGGGGTGGAGATACCCCTTTGGAGCATGGCAGCAACTGTTCGGTGGCGTTTCAGCAAAGAAGCTGGGCGTTGTTATTGTTGTTATTATTACAGACCACGAGTTCATTCCTGACGATTATTGTTACCGACGAGGTTTATATTCGGAGGCACTGAGACGACGAGTGGAATGGTAGGAAAGGAAAGCACGTGTACCGTATGAGAATAAACGACGTGGCGAAGAACGGTCACTGGAATCGAACCTGAGTAGAATGATATGAATATAGAGTTTGAGGCTGAGATGGGTATGATAAGATAGGCGACGTTCATTGTATCGTTGTTATTGTCATCGTGTGACCAGATAGATAGAAGGTGCATTCTAATATTGATCTTAAACGAATTTAGATTAGGCCGCAATCGGATGGTAGCCCCTCGCATTGTTGAGATTAGTTTTGGAGCGGACCTAGTTAACGAACGTTCCGAGGTCGGAGAGAAAAAAGTTCGTGTCGGAGTCATAAACCTAGAAAGTAGACCCTGTGGCCTGGTGACGAGCTGGACAGGTTTTAGTTGAGTTTCGTGTTTGTCAAGAGTGTGCGTGATATCGTAAGCAAATTAAGCGAACAATGGAGAAATTATCAATTTAAATGCGTTTCTTGTTTCGTGCATCAATCCGAGATTATTTCTTGCTGATTTTGGCGGACGTTTTCTCGCGATGCAGATAAAAAATGTTTGAGCTTTTTGCGTATTTTAAGAGCTCCCAAGTTTTTCTGCTTTGTATCAAGGTCTGCTTAATGAAGCTGCAATAAAAATAATAACAGCAATTCTGCTCGAATAAAGTGCAGCCTCACGTCGATTATTTTATCAAGCATTCGGGCTTGCTTTTTGCGAACAATCATAAAACTTCTGTCGTCATTGTGAACAGAGATTACAGAAGTAGCGCACGCGTTTTTCCCGAGAATACCGTTTCATTGATCGACTGGAATGTACCCAATTCTATTAAATTTGTCATTGAATAATGTCGAAGAGCATTGCACATACATATGTACATTCCCCTCGCTTTGCAATAAAATAAAAAAGCAAACTGCATTTCCCCATACATATTTCGTCGCACTGCCATCTCTGCTCCGAACAAATTAACCACCAACATCTGTGTAAGAGTTACACCACTCAAGTGAAAACCTTTCAAATGAAATTTATATCCACCCTTCGAAAACGTTACCGCCTCTACTCGAAATGAGTTTGTGCATGGAACCGACTCGAAATTCTATCCCACAGCATCGAAGGTTCGAACGTTCAAACACAGCTGATCCCTCAAAAAAAAAAAGAGAAAAAGAAACGCGGCAAACTTGAAACCTCATCATCCCCCGCTGGAAGCACGGAACGCTCTCATCTCCCGGTGCAACAAGCGACCCCTTCGATGTACCCCAATACGAGCACCGTGCCATATGGGCGAACGATCGATCGCTGGCTGCGTCTGGCTCTACAGGAGAGGAGGGAATGAAAAACGCGGCGCAGGAAAGTGTCCCGCATGGTTCGTTAATAGAGACGCGGCTTGGTTTTGCGCAAGGAACGCTGATAAAAGGCCGGCGGACAGCGTTTTCTATTGTGCCATTTCTCAGATTGCATCCGGTGTAAAATTTCACCCGGTTGCTGGTATCGAGGGTCGTTATCGAGCCATTCCCGGGACTGGTGATTTTCACGGGTTTTTGCGCGTGGCTCGTGACACGTGAGACTGGTTTCGATATTCCAACGTGAGCATAATATGTACTATGTATAGATACTGTCGACGCATCGCCTGACAAGAGGATAATACGGCTCATGTCGATTTCTTGCTGCACGGCGAGAACATTCAGGATGGCAGGGATGAAGCTGTTCGAAAGAGCGGCTCCTTCGAGCACGCTCACCGCGTTATAGGTGGTCTTGCTCGTTGGATGCACGCAATGTGTTAAACTAGTTTACTGGTGCTCGGCTCGAGGTGTTAACGAATCAACCTGTTCCGTGCAATTTGTTAGGCGCGAGATCCCGGTGGAAATTATTTCTTTCATTTTTTCTCGAAACCTCGTGTTAGCGGTTATTGGGCGTGGATAATTGAAATTCATTGCCGCTATATATTTCTAAATGGTGTTTACATGCATTAGCAACGGCGTTGTTTTGCGAGATCGACAGGCAATCTAAGCATATAAACTAACAGACTGAGCTAGTGCGACTGCTGTGTAAAAATTATTTAAATTGTACAAAGTTCCATGGTACATCGAAGCCATAGAAATATTAACAAAATCATAGACATCAGTTTGCACTAAAAACGAACAGTTTTAATTTGAACATTACAGATTTTCTAGCCAACTTGCATACGGGTGAATATAATCGAAGGCCTGCCAAGCGCAATAAAGTGTTCGAAGTTAAGAAACATTCGAATGAATAATTCGCAGAGTCCGCACGAACTCGTCCAAGCCGTTTCTATTTACGCCGACGCATCGCGCAGTGGATACCCCACGGGGATTTTCGAAAGGAGCGACCGATCTGGTCGCACGTGACCCATCGCAATTTCATTCACGCACGTGCGCACGGGATTCCATTAATTGCACGTCGCGACGTCGGCACGTGATCTCGCGATGCTCGCGGCCGCGTTGCACGCGTACATCGTCATTCATTATCGACCGTGCAAACAATTCCAAATGCTTGCGCGATAACAAAGCCGTGAGAAATCGCGAACGCGATAGAACAACGTGATTTCAACACCGCCGACCTCTTCTCTGCTTTTCGCGGGCACTCGATACACGCCAATGGTACACGATACTTTGACCCGCGTGTTTCGTTTTTAAAAATTATACGTTTGTAAAAAAACGAGGATTGAAATTCTTCGGAAACGGAGAAGAAAAGTCTGTATGCCAAGGAAGAATTTGGTGGACGGAATTTTTCGGAGCAGTTTTGCAAGATGGTACTTTTGAGGGTCAGGTAACAGATTCGCGAGAATGAACCGTGCATTTTGATTGGACAACAATTTTCGTTCACGTTTTGACGAATTTCAGTCGGTTGTTATTTTAAAGTGCACTCGGATGAATAAAAATGTTCAACTGCTCCGATGCGACCCGATCGCCGTCCCATTCCCATCATTCGCGAGCACGTTTCCGTCGAGCTTGGAATCAAAGGAAAAAAAGCGATTTTATGATTAAACGCCGCAGTCATCGGGGATGCAATTAGAAACAGCAGTATCGCCGTTAGATTTACGTTATCGTTAGACGTTTTCCAGCGTGGGTACGGCTACTCGTGGGTACTCGTTAACCCTGAACGCTCGATTTATTCCTGGTATTGAAAAAAATCGGAGAAAAAAAAAAAGGGTAAATGGTCGAACAGAGCGGAGGATCGAAGTCGTCGCTGACCTTGCCTCCGATCATGGGAGTGACACGATTCTACGTCGACGTAGGAATCTCTTGGTATTCCAAGGACAAAGGATTACACGGGCTGGATTAGTGGCTTATCTTGTCCGCGTGGAAAAATCTGATTTGTCGCGCGTTAACGTCGGAATGATCGCGGGTAGCGAATAGAACGTGACTGGATTGCACGAATGAATCGAGTTTCTCAGGACGTCTGATTCCTTCTTAATAAATAATCCCGAGTGATCGATGATGCGCGTGTAATTCCTCCCCGGCATATTTCAGTGGAATCGTAATTGATCTTTAAACGCGGCCAGCTAGCTACAGTTGTAGCCCGACCGGCGTGCATACATAGAAAGGCACGAGATCTCGACGAGAGAAAGGAGAATCGAGTGCAAGGAATCAATGTCCTTGCGAGCGTGCCGGATACATTGATTCCTTGCCCTGTCTTCATAAAAACTAGTTGCAAATTGCAAGCTTTGCTTTCGATGGAAACGTGGCGTCGTATTAGACGGATCGAATACAATCGACTATCGAAGGCTCGACGGTTCGTGCCGCTTGTCAACTTGTTCCCGCTATCGGTGTCTCCTCGGAACGCTGATGAAGTTCGCCGTAACGCTGATAGAGCGGATTCTGGACGGAATCGTTGGAAACGACAGTTACAATCGCGTGGACAACGGAGCCTCGGAATGGTGAAAAAAAAATTTCTGATATGTACGACGCGTATCGAGTTCCCCTGTAAGGAATTGCACCGCCGTGCTCCACGTGTCGCACGACTACATAAATAAGCCCGACGCGGGCATGGCTCTTAACCTTGCCTTCGCAAGCTTTTACGTATCCGCCGCTGTAAATTAGATTCGTTTAAAGAGAATTCGCGACATCCATTCCGCTTAGGTCGCCCGTTTCGCTCGATTTCCGTGCGGAAAAATCGGCCCGCGCAATGGTCGTGACAATGCGAGGAAACGTCACCGCTGTAAGTTCGATCGTCCTTTTTGCTGTATCGGCGAACGGACACTCCTTAATCGGCTAACGAGACACTTAAGTATGAATCTCCTGCGACGCTCAGCCCGGATTACAAGCCACTTTCATCGCAAGTATGCTATTGTGCGTATGCACGGGCATTGCATATTCGTTACGCGGATCCCGCGTTATTCTTCCAAGCTAACGAACCGCAGGTTCACTGGACTGGTCGACGGGACCTTGAACGGGTTCAGCAGGGCAGCCCCGAATCGCGAGTGTGCCCAAATGGTCACGACGACGCTGCAGTCCGATCGAGTGATCGCGAGACTTGCAGGAGGTGCTGAGGTGTAAGTTCTAGAAGAGCGAGTGAGACGCGGGTGCGCGAAAGACGAAGGAAAGTGGTGAGAGTTAATTCATCTGCCGAGTTCTCCACGGCACGTTTGAAGATTGAAGACGCGTATTAGAGCTCCCGCGATTGCTTGGTCAGACAGTATGTGCATAGACAAGTAGTCGTATTACTTGTGTAACTGTACAGCGACATAGTAAGACATTCGTCTAGCCGTGTACGTAAGTAGTTAGACATTTAGCTGCATGGGACTGTGCTCGTGCAATCACACGTTATATGTAGTCATACGGATAAACGTATATAGACACAGGAATATAGTTGGACTTTTGTACAGTTACATAATCGTATCTTTATTTAGCGGCACAGGTATATAGATATGCTTCCATCATTCATTCACGTGTCTCTGTAATCGTATAGCGACATGCGTAAATTTATACTCCTTATAGCCTGTCAAATGCATATATGTATTACGAAGATGTATTTTTTAATCGCGCTACTTCACATTCATGCTGTCGCAAATTTGCATAGCATATCTGCATTAGCTCACGGTAATAATAATAGTGATAATAATATCGCGATGACATGCGATATTTTCTTATAATAATGCAGTCATGTATTGTAGTGACGTGTACCAACAAAAATACATCACTGGTATACTATTTCAGCAAAACCGGTATTCCTTTGTTTTATCCCAGATTCACTTCCCGTGTATGTATACAGCGGAATGTTCCACATGAAAGTTCCCGATCTTCCCAACTCCTTGGTCGAAAGTTTTTGTTCGATAACTAAATTAAGAAGACCTCTGTATACAATCATTGAACTCCTCCGGTCAATCCTCAAGTTCAATCAATAATCGAGGCGGCGCGATGAAACATCCGGCCGTACTCTAGAAAGGGAAGATACCGTACTTCTGCAATTTACCGGACAATATTTCCAAGAAAGAGGAATCGAAGGGATTTCCTACTTCCCAGCCAATCCCGTCGAGCTGAATCTTCTAGGTCTTCGCGGTGTGCCCCGATGTTCGATTGCACGTACGTAATCTGGATCAGCCGTGAAATAGTGTATTATTACACAGGCCGTCGATAACTAAAGGAAATCATTAATTAACGAACGCGTCGGCCCGAAAGGAAGAAAATGCTCCAAGTGAACAGATAACCTGCCGGACAGGAAGCAACAACTCGCGGGATCAAGGATGGAAGAAAAAAGAAATAAGACAACCAGAGCCAACTGACCGATGCGATGGCTGCAGAAGCGTTGCTCTCGTCCTTTTACGAAAGCTGCGATCATTTCAGTGAACAGTGACTATATACAACGTGGCCGATTTAGTTGAACTCGAAAGTGTAGTAACTGTAACCCAGTGGCACGAATATTGGCGGGCCCGTGAACGTTTCCTTCGGTCGCTTTTCGCGTTCGTGAGTGAATGTCGAGCAACACCCGTCCATTGTATGCCAAATTTCGCGCTCCTTCCGACAGCAATGCGTCAGACTTGGAAATAAAAGCGAAGCTACATACTAGCGGACGGCCTTCGTCGGCCGATTCGTCGAATGACAATTCGCTTGGTCCGAGACTTTCGTCGATTTCACGGGTCTTCTATCGAATACGAAATTCAAGCTGTCCAGCAAAGTGTTATACATACCGGGTAACAGGTACCGTATCAATTCCGTGAAATTGTTCACGTAGGTATGCGCACAGTCGAACAGTTTTTTAACATCTCTTTTTTGTTTTTGTACGGGTAAAGAGAAAGAGGTTTCAAGAATTTCCTACGGGAGCCAGGTTATTGTGATACCGCGAGTAGCTCTAGTTATTATTGCAGGTATCGAAGAACGATAATTATTGAAATGCGCGTGAAACGCGAACTCGTTCGTATGATAGGAAGTACAGCGAACGGGCGGAGATAGCGTAGAAAAGTATGCCAAGAAATTAAGGCCAATTATTTGACTCCGCGCTGAACCGAATCGATCGTTTTCGTTCGACGTTCTAACGCCTGGCGCATTTCAAATCATGCTTTCCGACATGGCTGGCACGATAACTCAAGATCTGGTTGTCCGATGGACTTTAAATTTGGCAGAGTTCTTCAACAGACCTGTCGCTATAGCAGGTACCAAATTTCTTCCATTTCATTATTATAGTGAAAACAAAGAAAAAGTAAAAAAATCAACCTGAACTTTGAAGCGTCGCCATTTTTTCCAACAATGAGATCTTGTATCTCTTTTAGTACGGGCTATACCCGCTTTCAAGCTGAAGAAAATGATACCTGGTTGTTTTCTTTCGGCCCATTAGAAAGGTAGGAATAAGGTTAGCCGTCGTGACATTTTTTTATAAGACTATCTTCAATAACCCGCACCTGTTACACGTTTATATATTTTGGCTTGAAAAAAATCTATATGACGTAGTTACAATATTAGCAACCATACGTGCAGGGGGCTAGTACAGGGCAGTGTTCTGATTTGGAGGAAAAAATTCCCAAAGGCCTAAAAAGTGACGTTAGAAAGAACATATACCCCCCTAATAAGGTAGCCTCGCTTCAACATCATAATCCACGTTCCATATCTCGCTAATGACCCTATCAGCGGAGTCACCGTCGTACAATTGTCCATAAACGACCCATGGTCGCGTCCTTTTCGTACGCGATCAACAAATCACGAGACAGTGGCTGGTACGTTTCCAGCGATAACATCTTGCAAAAGGAGATATTAAGGTACAGTTACGTTTTCCACTCATTTCTACGCGGCACAGGTACACGCCGCGTAATGAGGCATAAGCCATCGGGTCACCCATTCATTTTTCATGAAGATCACGTAGTACGTGAACCGACGGGCGTCGAAGATTCTTAAACGAGGCATAGATCGATTGTTCGTGTACCGTAACATTTCTCGTCGACCCCCGATCGACGAAAGTCCAGTTGTCTTCGCAACGATTTTGCGTCACCGTTTTGCGTGGCCGATTTATCGGAAATTTTCATAGAAACGGAATAAAAATGGCGATCGAAAGTCGTTACCGGACGGAGGTCGCCTTCGTATCCCCTTCTAGAATCACGGATAATTTCGCCCCTCGATACTCCATCGACTTATTTATGTTGCATGCTCGCGATAGTTAATGTCAGCTTTTATTTCGCCGATTTGCATGCGAGATTGCGGGTAAATGTACGTCACTGACGGTGCACCGAGGGGATTGGTAAATAATTCGAGCATGTTGAACGTTTCGTATCGACGGAGGGAGAGAGAGAGAGGAAAGGAAGATTGTAATTGTCTTAGACGTCGCGTAAGAAAAACATGATTGCAGAAAAAGAATTACTGTCCCCAATTACCTGTAATCGGATGCGCTTCTGATTATTTCCACGTTTTATCTACGATATTCTGATATTGTTTTTCTGATTTTTATATTGGTTAATGATTATGCTTCGTATCTTAAGTTTCCTTCTATCTTTCGTCGATCTCTGCTTCATTTTAACCGTGTCCCGTTGTTTGCAAGTTTCGCACATCTTTAACATATCTCGTGATATACTAACGTTCGTTCGTTGTTTTGTATCTACAAAATTCTGGGCAATTAATACAGAGAGAAGCGTTGTATCGCGTGTAAAGGCCGCCTAGATAAGGAGGGATACAGAGCGAGATGGGAATGCGTGAGAAAAACTAAACGAGGATACGAAGAATGCGTGAAGAAGAAATTAGGCTAGCGTTGTTACGAAAGAATCCGGCTGCCGGCATGAATTTTAATAGAATACAAAGCTATTACATACACTAACCGTAGTAACACACGTATCAAACCCGAGACACGCAACTCGACCAATCGTTTCATTATATCAAAGCTACCTGCTAATTTATCCCACATCTCGTGACATGAAATTTAACGTCAGTCAAGATAAGCTTCTTTTTCACACTGCCACCGTGGTGTATAATCGTCGACATCCACAAGATCGATCCTCGACTAGAGTCGCGCCGATTCATCCGTTCTGTTCATTGTTCATTTAAACACGTGGGAGCCATCCTAACAAAAACTACAACGTCAACCGCGTTCTCGTGACACCGCCATTGCAAAACACTTAGGAGGTATTGGCCTTCAGTGCAGAATCGTGAACAAAGTGAAAGAAAAGGTGCAGAAGAAAAGATGGCGACGGAGGAGCGTCGCGACGTATCCTTCGACGTTTAATATCGCGTTATGCAATGGCGCTTTCGCGATTACCGCGTCTCGAGAGGAGGAAACCGTAAAACGCCACACCTTCCTACACGTAAATGTAACGGGTCACGGTGAGCTTACGGCGTAAGAAAAGAGAAGACCTTGGAATACCTTGTGTTAATATACTTGGATTTGCCCCACCTGTCTCGATCCGTTCGGATTTCTCGTATTTGGGTTGACCGCGTTGCTAATGCAAGTCAGTGTTCATACCGACGGACGAACCCTTGCCTCGCATACCTGGACGTAATTAGATTTTTTTTCGTGTATAGAGTCGCCGAAGATGTGCTTTACAGTCAGGTTACAGGGAATTAATAACGTCCAGTCGTTAAACGTGATTGAATTAGCCGATGAAAGTTACTTTCACGGATGTTTCCTTTGATCCTGAACTTTTCTTTCGCGCGTCCTCCAAGCCGTTCTGTAATCTCGACTATCTGGCGGCATAATTAAATGCACGGGGGTTCAGTGTTTTTCTTTTACTTTTTTTTTATACCTGCCGGTATTTCAGGTTTGAGAACATGCTTTGGTATTCCTCGATTAATGGGAGAAGAATTGCGATGGTAATTTAATTGGATTAAATGAACAAAAATTTAATTCTCGAGTTATACCCGACTTCCTTAAAAAGAAATACGTTAACTTATTTCTTTATAATTAAAAAAAGAGTACATAGTTAATGGTCACTGGTGTGAGAGCGAAATAAAAATCAACTCCAATCGCTGTTTAGCACTTGGCACAATTCATTCATTTATTCCATTATTTATTTACCGGGTAAAGGAAAAGGGTTTCCACAGAAAACAAAGGAGACATGGAAAAGCATTTGTCATTTTTTTTTTACTGCGAGACATTGTGTGGCATCGTTCAACTTCGGCCATTGATTAACCCACATATCCGTGGAAGTACAGTATTTATTTTATTTTTCGCGCTACACCTACGCTGCGTGCACCCAGTTATGCGTAACAAGGCCTCTTTCTTTCCATCTTTCTTTCTCTCTGAAACGGTGCACCCGCATGCATTAATGGGCTAATGCGTCACGTTGCACCGTTCGTCGATCCACTCACATCGCGTGGAATCTTTTTCTTCGAGCACGCTTCTTTATCGAGGCATCTGCGTGTACAGTTCTTTCTCCAGTTTTTGCGACCAGGGAGGTGAAAACGTTTAACTCATGACACGCGAGTTATTTCTTATCTTGTACTGTCTTAAGATTGACGTGATAAGTATTTGAAATATAGTTCTTTTACTGCGTCGCGCGCATCAATAAAGATACATCGTTTTTCAGCGTGTCAGAAGAGTGCATTTTTTAGTTTTAATTCTTTTCTAAGGAATTCGACGAAGGAAAGTTCGAAAATTCGGTTCTGACCTTCCTCGAGCTGCGTATTAAATGAAATGGTGTTCGAAGATAAATATGCATAATCGAGCATGAGAATTTATGTAGAATAATGATATCGACAATTTTGTGAAATTTACATACATTTCAGTATTAATAAAACTGCCCACTGATACAAATAAATTGTACATAGTATATAGAAATATAAGGAATTAATTTTATTGTTACAATAAATTGCATGTCCAATAGACTGTCGCCTTAATAATAACGTTTCTAAAAAAATCTTTACCGCTAGTTTTTCAATTGCCACTGCACCTAAGAGTGGGAAAAATAGACCAGAGAAAAATCTTCGCGACAGATGCTGGATTTATTTTCCAGAAGGGTATCTCGAACCCCTTTAACAAGTGCAACAACCCATTCTACGCCACGCGTTACACATAGAACGGAGAGTGATTAGGCGACTGAGCCTTTTCGCGCGACCAGCCACGAGCTATCGAGGAGCAGAGCTAATAAAATTCGGGGTTGACGAGACGCGAATAGTCCCCCAATTTCGCGGGTGCTGTCCCTCTTCTAGATAAAACGTTCAATTGAATTGGACGATGATCGCCCATCGTCAGGCGAGCGGAATATTTTCCAATTTGAATGCAGAATAGGCTGTATCGATCGTCTGACACGAATGAGCCCGAGGAGGCAGTAAAAGCGATACATTGCAATGAAAAGTGGCAAAGTCAGGGGTCGGAAAGAAAATTGCAGACTTTCCTTCAGCAACTACTCGGCAAGTTAAGAACATACTACATAAATATTCAACCATTATAAAACACTCGCGGCAACCGCTGTCTATTTGTGCAATTGTTCAATCGAAAGCCATTGTTACCCTGGTCCGCAAAAGAAAAGCACGGCTGCGCGAAGTCAATGGTTCGTTAAAACCAATACAGAATTCCAACATCGGTATTCAATCTCTGGACAGGCAATCCTCAATCGAACCAATTCAAACAAGCGCGTTCTCCGATTCCCACGCGAACAGACCGGCCTGCATCTCCGACTCCAACGAATTCCGCTCGTTAAATTGAGAAACAAATAGGTGTCGCCGCGGCGAAGGGAACTGCGCTGCGATTAACATTTTAATCGTTCGATTAATACGCGAGCGGGCAGTCCGGTTGGACTGGTGTTTCCATATTTATTGACTAATTAACGGCGGTGCTCGTGTGCCTTAATTGAGCGTACCCGAGGCCATGATTCGCAACTTCCAGGGTGTCGAGCGGCGAATTAAAGTGGCCGGACTAACGAGCATGACCGCCTTGTGCCGATTCGACCTGTTGCAATCGCGTTTTCGAAACGATTTCCCGATCGCGATTCGCGACACGCGTCCACTCTCCACCGGATATAAAACTCGCAATCATCTTTCCGCGATGATATCCCGCCTTATGTTGGTTGGAAAACGAAGTTCTTCGAGGTGATAGTTATATCTAGATGAAGCTACTTATTTCTTATGCTCGTGCTCAGTAAACGTTCGAGGGTATTTGAGGAAGTAACAAGTGCGGCCGGTTTTATTGGTTTCATTGTTTGCGAAAGGGAGCTGGTTGGGTAGTGCGATTTGGTAAATAAATTGAAAGTTTGCTGTGCTTGAAAGGAATTGGTGTAACGTAGCGACAGAGGACCAGGTGAGATTGCACGATAATTCTTTTGAGTCAATTAAAGTATTTAAGAAATGCGTCATACGTGATTCTTATTATTGCATTCATTGCGAGTTAGGATATAATAGTATCACGAAATAACGTTTGATGCAATTTCTATATTGGAATAGTTCACCGATCGAATTCACGAAATTAACGCACCTGCGAATTATTATGTAAATTACGTAACACGAGGCGTATATTATCTCTTACAAAATACCGATTCTCTATTTTCCTCGAATAGTTCCCCGTCGAGTTCATAGAAATCGTTCGCAGACGTAATGCCCATAAACTTGTACGAAAAAGCCAAGCACCTTCCACGCTATTTCACCATTACTCAGGTGAAAAAAATCCCTCAACACTTTCACGGTCGATCACCATGAGATTTCATTAAATGTACGCGAGAATATAAGCGTTCGACGATCGCGATTCATTTTTGTGTCGGAAAAATTCCGTCTGTGATCGGTGGCCGTGATTTCACGAGCGTCCCATTAAAACGCCCATAAACACCTCGTTTCTTATTCTCGCCACGATCACGCCGCCTCCATTGCTGTACGCGTAATTGGGTTACCAGAACGCTGGCCACCTCGGCGAACGTAGCTTCCGGTGCTCGACACTGCTTTGTACTTCGAGGAAACACAGTCGACCTTCCGGATGGCAATCGTTCGTGCAACCGAATAGGATTTGTAAAGGGGAAGAAACCTGGCCGGTAATTAACGTTCCTTGTCCTCTTTCACTCGAGGAATCTTGGAGAAATTTGTGCTCGCGGAAAGCGAGAGTAGATTTAAAATGACGAAACGAGAAACTTCGTAAGTGTGTACATAATTCGGCGAGTTTCCAATGGCGCGTAAATGATGAGCGTCGCGCGATCGAAAGTGAAAAGTTAGTTATTTAGTGGAATGTACGGGATCGATTGAACCACTGATGCATATGTATCTGTAGTAGTCCCTGAAGTGAGATAATTTTGCAATGGAAATAAATAAATATAGATGATTCGGGAACTTTGTACCAATACCGTTGAAGAATTCAAATAGGAAAATTAATTTTACGGTACGTAGGTTGATTGTTTTTTAATGACTACTGTCTAGTGTCTGTCAAGAGTTCTGAATTAAGAACTCTTAGATTAATTATACACGCTAACATCGCCACTCAATGTACACATACAAGACTAATTCAAAGTATTATAATATAAGCAAGGGAAAGTGTCCAAGTCTAGCAGCACAGGTACAATCATTTATCAGCGACGCAAATAAATGCTTCACTATTTTGCCCCTTTACATAATATCAGAATCTCCAATAAAAAGTAATCTTTTTCAACCAACCGAAATTTCTCTTCCACCAGTAGATTACAAAACATTCCTCATAATCCCTTGCAACTCCATAGCTAAATTATTACGCAAAGTTCACTATTCAACAACGATAGATGCCACGTTTAAAATCGCATCTCTTTATCAAACAACGAAAGGGTTAAACAGATGCAACTGGACCAAGGGGGTTGGTATCGCCTGTACCGATCCCGAAAGTTCCAAGAGGTCCTATTTTCATCCACGTCGAACCGGTCCACTCTACCGGTACCTTTATCGTCGAATTAATTTACGATCATTTCGATTGCTACGCTCTTTAACTGTACGCCTCGCAATTAACCGACCGTTCCAAATATTGGTTGCTGGTGTGGCGCAGCACCGATCGTTTAATAATAAATCGACGGTACGTTCCAGTTCCGCACAGCCGACCCAAATAAACGGTTTTCTCGATCATCGTTGACAATTATGACAGGGCCGATGGGGGTTATTCGGCCGTCGTAACCAAGAAAAAAAAAGAACGTCGGATAATGATCCAACTACGTGCACGGACCGTACGAAACATCGATAATTGAAGTGGGTGCCACGTGATTGATTACCGCGCTGCTCACCTGTTCGGGATTTATATCTACCTTGCACGTCTTTTCGATCGCCTCCTTGTTCAATTATCGGGGTAACAACTACTCCGGCAGTGTTTTACTTACGCGTATCCGACACAGCTGTGAACGGTGGAGAAAGTCGAGCATTGTGCAAGCTTCGAGACAAAAGGATCGAAAAAACCACTTGGGGGCTTCTTACTTTAATATTCTTCGAATTTGTCATAATTATTTAAAATGCTTCTTATTAACGTGGCTTTTTAATATTATCTATTTCGTGGCTAAATAAGGCCATATTGTGCGGGAAGTCGATTTAAGTATTCAGGTCGAACATGATTGTGTCAAGTCGACTGAATATTAGCAAATGCCTGCGGCCTACAAATTCGACTGCCCACGACCGCGGACAGAATTTAACAGTCAAAGTAACGGATACTCGAAATAATTCAGCCCGAGGGCTCAATAGGTACATTCGAAAATTAAAGGCAGAAAATAATTGAAAACAATGTCCCGTTCTATCCTCAAGTTGTTCTCAAGTTTCCAAGTACATGTGCAGCTTATCAAAGCCGGTCGCACAATGGAACTCGTCGTGTTCGAAGAAATCAACTTAAATGCGTTGCACTCGCGCCAACGTTCGCCGATAAACGCTTCGCCGATATGCGTCGACAAAGGCGCACCGGGTACATCATTCCTGTATACAGCCGCTTAATTGCGATTCAAGGTTCCGCGGCACTTTTGCGATCGTTTATCGAGAAAATGGGAAACGCAGAAAACGGAGGTCACGTTTTCGCGTTGGCCCCGTTATCAGCGAACGGAAAGCGTCGTCGCAGGACACGGGCTTGCACGATCGATTGATAAGGGCAGACACTGCTATCCACTCAGGGATTCGCTGGCTAATCGGCTCGCCTCGAGTACGTTTCTAATTACGAAAGTTGCCTGCCAGGCTCGTTCGTGTCTTTCAATTAATGGCCACGATATAATCTAGCCATTGCGGGGTGAAAATGAGATTCGAACAGTTTGAATAGGCAATAGGAGAATAATCGTTGGCATTAGGCGAGCTTCTACGGTTCCTCGAGGATTTCAAATCACGCGGTAATTGTTAGGTCGGTATTGCAGCGACTTGTTTCAGGTGAGAGTTGCAAGGCGGCGCCAGGTGACTAGAAATCGACTTACCGATCTTTCGTGATCGAGGGGATCTACGGTAATAATTTATTTCTTCAGTCGCTTTATTAATGTATTGATGGTGGTTTAGGATCGGATTTTAAGATTTACTGGTTGATATATCAATTTCTGTGTAATAGAATTGGTAATTTGCTAAGGAATTAAGTCGAAATGAATGTTATTCATCGTCGGTAAAACAGTAATGATCTATAGATCATTTTGAAAAATTTCTCGAATTTTTGCGTAGGTAATCAGCTGGAGGACATCTTACTCCGTATTTCGCGAATAGTAATAGAAAGTGATACCGAGCATATGAACTATTTCCATCGCCTCTCCAAAATAAAATTTGAAAGTCATTTCAATCTCCCGCTCACTAAATGACCATATTACATCTTTCTTCAAAAGTGAAACGCTAATGTCGTTTCATCCTTTTAGTTTCACGAAAGGAACACGTGTATACTTTTTTTTCTAACCAATTCGGCCTGTGGCGAGGTAAGTCTGCGAAATCTTCGCGACCAACCGCAAAGAAACCTTTCATTATCTTTCAGGTATTTCGACCGGCACTCGTCGAAATTTCATCCGTATCGAAGCGTGACGAGAGGCTCGGTGAGACGTGAAAAAAGTGAAATCACGGGACACATGTGGACCGATTGCCCGCTGCTTTCGATCCCATTATTCGACACTGACCGATCATGTAAAACGTGAACTCCAGCGTACTCACCATCGACGTAAAGTAGAACTTCTCGAATTCCCTCTCGTGAAGTCGCGCTGCTGTTAGATTCGTCGCCGAATGCTGTCCGTATTTCGATAACACGTCCTCGCCCTTTTTACACAGCCAGGATAATATCTGTAACATAAAGAAAATCCTAATTAATTATTTCGAACGGTCATTGCATAATTTCTATGACATAAAATTTCCCCCTTTTTTTTCAAAATTCATAATTGCATAAGGTTGGATTATTTTTTGATATCCTTAACATCTGACAATTTATTATCATTAGAATAGAAATTCTAATAACACTGCTGGAATTGTATTCTGACGAAGCAGATAGACAAGGAACGCCAATTTCATATCCAGTTTCCAACTCGTCGGGGGATAAATCTCGAACACATCTGAACAGAAATTCGCGACGCGAACGTAGTTGAAGTTTCACCACGAGCAACGTTCGCAGTCTTCTGTCGCGTAGCTGCAGAATTGGACGCGACAGGACAGTGAGTAATTAGCGGCCTCTTGGATTCGTTAAATAATTAAGAACGATCGTGGTCGCTCCGTGCTCGACAGCGGAAGGAAAAGTTATTTATGAACGTCATAGAGAGACAGCGAGTGAAACGTTCCAACACACGGCACGATGGCTCGTTTCACGTGCTCATCTGCCTTCCCGCGATAAATGCACCTCTCGAATCGAATTCGAGCAACTCGTTAGCGAACTCGGGGACAGAACGATTCTTGACTTCCATTCGTTTTTCAGCTGCTACATATTTAACTTTACCAAGGGCTATTTTCTTTTAGAAACTTATTTGAATTCCTTCGGCGATTTAAATACAAAAATTGTGGACTGTTTTAATTATCAAAACTCGTGCAACGATAGCGCATATGTATTACCAACTAATGTTTTCGACAGCTTTGAAAGTTTACGATCCGACAGAATTGCGCGGACGCTCTGTTTATTTCACCCCTGAAACGTCTCATCAACGGAACAGCTGAACCATTCAATAGCTCGACCCCTCTAATCTCGCGTAACATGCATTTACCAATCCCCGTAATTACCTCTCCGATGAAACGAACAGAAAAATCAGCCTGGTATAGATTCTAATCCCCGCACAAAGGAGCAAAATAAGACCCCGTTGTTGGAACGATTTTTTCAGCACGAAAAACCAGTCCTCCGGGAGACCGCTCCACCTGTCGGACACGCGTTATTCTCATCTTCGTTCGACGATATCCGCGAGCTTCTTCAACCGATAATTAGATCGCTGGTACCAGGCGTGCATCAAGACGCGATCATTAATGATTCGTCGTTGCGATTGAACGGCGGCGAGCCAAGTGTATATACGGGAGAATAATTAACGGGAGCAGCCGGATGACACACAGCATCGACGGAGTACAGAGAGAGGGAGAGAACAAAAAGGTGGTTCCAGAGAACGTCCTCGTCGTCGACGGAACTCGAGTCGAAAGAATCGAGCATTTTTGCGCTCGGATGGACATTGGACGAAAGGATCGCGGGCAAAGATGCGTTTTTTTGGGTCACTGGGTTGCGTTAGGTGGAGAACGATGGACAGAGGCGTGGACATACGGGCGGGATTAATTCGCCGCGATTTGGCGGGTCGTTTGAAAAAGTGTGCCGGTAATTGCGAGGGAACGGTGCAGCGCGGCGGCTGGAAGATGGTTACGATGTGATGGATGACAATGGAACGGGAGGTCTGGGTTGAGAGAGTAGAAAGTAACGAGGCAGAACGTTTGCGGCTACCGAAGGTTTATGGGCTTTTGAGTTTCGATTGATGCGGTTCGTAAATTAGTTCTGGATGATGACGTTAAAATTATAGATCGGTGGCATTGGGCGCGGGCTATTTATTCAAAGGCGTGTTTTCTTGTTTGACGGTGTATGGCAGGCGAAAGTGAGAACATGGAATAGGAGTGCGCAATGGCCTGTCTATAAGGTTGTTCATTATCCCTTTGCGCTCGAGGCCTTTTTCGCGCGGGCGAGCCAGCAACTCGAGACGAATTCGGCTATATTAGGGAAGTGTTTTACAGGTACTTTAAAATCATTTTATACTCAACCAAGCGTATACAAATAATAAAATTTCACTAATTTATTTATTGTTACATTAAATACAACAAAATCTGTTCAATATTATACCCTGTAATTAGTTTTTGTATGATAATTCGTGAAACAATCCCCAAGATGCATCCTCGGTTTGTCAGGACATGTATCACAATAATATGAAATTTCTCGTCTACCGCCAGGCTTGTTACGGTTAGAGCACACCTTGCAGTCCCTTTTTGCCCCTTGTAGCATAACATGGAGCTTTCCGTTTAGTCGGGGTTCATCGGTGACCGACGTCGACGCTTGGGCACGATGCTGGCGATAGGATCCTCTCAGTTGCTCCACAAGCGTTTTTAGAAAGCGCAAATGTTTGTGTGGCCTTTCCCCTCTTTTCTTTTTCTCTAATTTATACAGTATATAAGAATTGTTGAGACAAATTTCCATGCCCCAAAAAACTTGACTATCGGCTTCACTTTCGCTCTCTATAATTCTGATTTTTCGGCGTCTCACACCTCTCACTTCATCACTATCTTCCCCACTAGATTCCGCCGTTTCGTAGCATAATCCATCGTGAATCGATGTAATTTGCTCGTTCAAACACGACAAATCGAATTCGTCAGAACTTGAGCTGATTTGATCCATATTTATAGGGCTCAAAAACTTTTAAAATACTATTCTCACGGTAAAGACTGTTCTAGGCGAATGCTAAGCTGATACTAACTAAGCTAAGCTAAGAATTGTCTAAGAACGCAGGCTGAGCCTGGTCCAAGAAAGTAATTGCCATAAGAGTATCTTATCTCACATCGAAAATAAACATATTGAGTTCCGAAACGCCGAAACGCCGATACGGTGCACTTCGAGTGAACGCATCAAATCGCCCGGGCGCCGTAGCGGCGCCGCTCGAGTGGAGGCTTCAAACCGCTCGGGCGCCGTAGCGGCGCCGCTCGAGTGCAAAGGGTTATTAGTCGAAGATGAGCGCGAATGAACGAAGTTGTTTTTATATTTATCTATTTATTTGAACGGGAAACATAATAAACGTTAATGAAGAAAGTTATACTGTATTTAATCATGGCGACGAAAAAATCTCTTGTTTCTTTTGCACTATCGTTTCGATGCACGTTTATTCGTAAATATAATGCTTGCAGCATTGCCGAGTGGATAAATATTTATCGAGCATAATTATGTATAAATCCTCATTCTAATTCCCATCAGTCTTACACATTTTGAGACTATATTTCATAACATGTTCCATGTAATGAATTCCAAACAGTCTCAGGGTGTCAATCTTGTGTTAATTTCAGGTGAGCAATAAAGACATTATCAGCGTCCATTATTATTCCTATATCTCTATATTCAATTACCACCTCCAATGAAACAAATATTGTCCACAGCCCTTCGAGCCCACCAAACCATTCACGGTTTCTAAAACAAAATTCAAGGACCACCATCCATCGGCTTGCTCCGAGGAAACAATCCTCAGCTTCCAGCCAATATTTATCGTCCGATATTTACAAAATCACCGTGGTCTCATAGAAACCGGCACTTAAGCCCCGACGTCCCGTTAAGGGACCCACCGATACCTGTTGGATCATAAACGCGCGGGTTATGCAGGTCACTGGGCCGCGATCCACGATCAAACGGCGTCGGTGGCCGCGTGCACGCGTCCTCCGCTCGTGCAGGTGCGAGCGTGTGCAAACGAGCGTCTCGTACCCGATAAATGCACCGAGCGGCTTTTATCGAGCCGAGTCCTGTAAACACACGCCTAACGGCAGACGGGTATTTAGGTTCACTGGTGGCGCGAGCCGCTTCCGCCTGCGGTGAATCTTCTCACGAGAGTGGATGCGATCTTATCTCGCGCGAGGAATTCGCGATAACGCGCGGCCACGGATTAATATGAACACCTTCTGCGCGCCGTTGGCATCCACGGCCATGCGAAATCGCGGGGTCGTGATCTTGTCGGTGACTCGGGACTGCGGACGCGTTAAGTCTGCTGTCGTGGGTGTTGGATCGGAGGGGAAAATGCAGGTGTACGTGCGAAATTCAGCGGTGTTTCTCTTTGGCCGGAAAAGAGACGAGGCGGCGGAAGAAATTATTCTACGATTCCCAAGTGGGTTTAATTTGGATTGGACGAGCTGGTGCAAGTTAAAGAAACATCTGACGTATTGGGGATTACACAATAGAGATTCTGGATTTTTCTATTCATCTTTTCGTTTCAACCGTTTTAATTCAAACCCGAATTCTTAGTGCCTCCACGTTCCCTATTACATATCGAGGTACCCTATCTCGAAGTTCTCGTCGCAGTTAAAATTAAGATTTGTATTCTGGTCACGATGCAAGGGAATAATTATATTCCTCCTGATCCTCAAACATACCTGGCGCAATAAAAAATAACTGCACCTTCAGCGAGTCTTTAGTAAAGGATAAGGCTATTGTTCCACATACTGACGACAGTGCTCCCTCTGTTCTACCTCAATAAAGACCTTCCACGCTGTAACGATGCACCTTTCCCGAAACACGCGGTTTACGATGCCGCCTCGTTTGGATCCCAACTGGAGCCCCGTTTCATCGTCCCACATTCGCGGCAGGAACGAGATGGAAAGGACGTCGAACCAGAAACATGATCGCTTAGCTCATCGAGACCTAAATTTTTATCGCTCACCGGGGTGCCCACTTTCAGCCTTCCCTTTCAGCGTTCTTTGTGATAAGTCGTATGTTATCACTTACGGGGATCCTGGCATGGTGGTGCATGCACGTTGTTAATTTGATGGGTTCAGTAAAATTGTTGTTGTCGTAATAATCGAAGAACGATATCGTGGAGCTCGTTATGGGATCTCTGAAATAGGGGTGAATTCACGAGGAATTAAGTTTCATCTTTAACTGCAATCGCAATTAATTTCATTTGTACAATTGTACGATGAGTGTGTACGTTCCGACTGCCACGTGGTGTACCGCGTTGCGTTATGTATTATTAAGTGAATCGGCAAAGCTGGATTTTCGTTTATGCATTATTCGTGGTACAATGAAGAGCAAATTGCGAAACCTCTTATTATAGGGGATGATTGTGGGTTTCGTCGAAGCGTTCAATTAAAGCGCTAAGAATAGAACAGATTCTTACGATACGCGTGCCACGTGTTGATGCAAATCTGCAGAAAGACACTGGCGTTGTTTTGAAATTCATTGCGTCGCGAAACTTCTGCCTAAGATTCGAGTCAGTATCTAAAACGAATCGTGTGCAGCGTCATAGCTTGGATCAATAATGACAGACGGGTCAGCCACGCGAGGATCCGCAGCACCCTATTGTTGAAAGTTCGCTGAATTCTCGCTTCGATAAGCGCATTACTCGGTTTATCGGTCAGTCTGGACTCAACCGAGATTAACGTTGTCCATCGTCGATTTACACGAAGTTACAATAAACAAGTATGCGAGGGATTGACGATGAGTATCGTAAAGCTCCTCCTCAATCTTCGAACGAGTATATATTTATAGACCAGTCGTCGTTAGAACTGTGATACATTAGCCCGATAAACTTCAATTTTAAAACAGAAATAAAAATAAAATACGTTTCTCATTTAAAATGTGCCATTTAAAATGATTTCAAACGTTTCTCAATTGATGCAGAAATTCAGACAGACCTTAGAATATCCTATTGTTCCTGTATAATAACGTTTATAAAAGTTTCACCGATCAATATTCAATTACTCCGATTACAAAGGAGGGTGTCACAACTCTGTCGCGTACAAATGCAAAACAAGAGGGTGTTACCCCCGTAGATTATGCATGGACACCTACAAAAAGGAGCGCGTCGATGAACGATTTTTAATCAATTCATCGTGACGAGAGGTCTGTCGAATTATTCAATCGACGATCAATCGAAAGTATTGTGAATGAGCCACTATGACACGGTTGACGGGCAATTTTCATTCGAATATTCGCTTACCACAAAAATTGCTCAATCGCGATACACACCAGCATTTTATCAATGCATATTTCTGAATGTGCCTGTCAAAATATTCGTAAACAGTGAGTCATAAAATCTCCGCCCAGAGAGAAGCAAGCCCGTTCGAGTCTTATTATACAACACAAAATGAAAACCAGTCCGCAATTATTTCCAAATTTCGAAGTAGAAAGCAATCCCCAAGATCGTCCTCCTTTTCCCAGCCGCTTCGAAGCATGCAACGCGCAGAGAAAGACTAATTTATTGCATAATTTAAAATTCTACGAAACTGAACAGCAGCGTGCAGGCAAATACACACACCGACAAGATTCTACGGTGCAATTCTGTTCGAAGATCGACAGCGTTGCGAAAAAGATGAAAAAAAAAAGGAAGGAAAAAACTAAAATAAAAGAAGAAACGATCCATCGCGCGACGAGCTAAACTAACAGCCATCAATCTTTCGGAACAAGTGCTCGTCGTGGCTGCAACAATTACTCGGACCTTTAACAGGCCGTAAAATAGTGCTTGGCCGCGCGAAACGAGGGGACAAAACGAAAACGAGAAAGGAAAAGACGAGGAAGCCACACCGAAATTCAGGCGGTCGCGTTTTATTGCTACGCTTGACCGCAGACGATGAGATTCGGCGGTAAGTATGCCGTTGCCGCAATCAACGTCTTCAATGAGTAATCGCACCGCTCAGAGGCTCATTCTCGTTCTCGTTGGCGATCGAGGAATGGAGGCAAGCGACATTCGTCTCGATCCCTCTGAATGGACCGGAGAGGATCGCCCGTGGGAGAGAAACAATTTGGAACGCGAACGAATTGCTGCCGCCAGTGCTTTCCAACAGGTAACGTTACGCGTGGTGATGTATGCGACACGAATGGTACGCTAATGTCGTGCGAAGGAGCGGCCAATTATAATAGTTTGATGCGATCCTGGCCGATGGACGAGCAAACAATTTCTGAGTCGTCTGCCCTAAATTTAATATAAATTGGGACGACAATAATGGTTAATTGGAAAAATTGAACGGCTTAGATTTCATAGTTCCCCGGAACTATAACACTTTCTCGCCGTCCAGGTACTTCCTGCCTCCTAGTGTATTTCCTACGATTCCGCAATTGCTTTCATTCCACGTGCGACAGGTACCATGCGATTACGATCGTTTATACTAACGAGACCAACTGCGGGGGAGTATTTTGGCGTAGAACCGCTTTGCATACAATGGCGCATAATTCTGCGCCAATGAATTCTGATAAATAACCAAACCCCCTTGAACACCGTCGCCAGGCTAGAATTGATTTATCTGTCATAACCGGGGCCGTGACTGAAAGTCTCGTGACAGAAATGCGACTCTCGTGGCGCAACGCGCTCCAATATAGAGCCAGGCGAATACTGCCCGACGATTTGATAAATTATTATATAAACGCTCTGCTATGTCCCAGATCGTGGCACATAAATTACGCGATATCAATGTCCGGGCGATTTTTATCGTAATCCTGGCGCATAGACGGCGATTTTAATGCCGGGTTACGCGATCGCCCGACAAATGTCCCAGCGCGCCAACCGATCCATACGATCGATAATAATAATCAACCCACAGCCAGCACTTTACATCCACGTAGAAAATACCAAATAATTTCTCTGAATTCGCGAGAATACAATTTCCCCGGCAACAATCGCCTTTCTACGATAACACCTTCCACGGATAACACGTCCACTGAAATATCATTACAACTTGCCTCCCTTCTCACAGCTTCACGCGTTCCATCGTCGGATCACTTCCGTCTCCAGGGAACGGTCGAGCCACAGGGGATTTAAAGGGGCAGCGTCCGGGCCATTTAATATTCCGTGAAATCCGATTGCAGGCGGCACGGCAGCCTGATTGGCCGCGCCACCTGAGCTCAGATCGCGATTAAACGGAACGGGAACGAGCCGAAAGGGAGAGAACGCGAAAGAAGAAGAATATAGAGGTGGCGGCGCGCAGTAGGAGCACATCATGTAATGAGGATACAATTTACTCCTAATAAGAAGATACGCGTCATATTTTACGAGCGTGCTGGCCGCTTCCGCGGCCATGTATGGCGTCCGCTCGCGTAAAGCCGCTGCTGTGTCGTACCATTAACAGGCGCGAATGTCTTAACGAGAGGGACCGCGAACAAAACGTAATCCCGCGGGCATCGTTTCGAATTGGACAGCACAATGAAATTCTCTTCGTAAATTAGTGTACCCCGGTCGCGAAACGAGCGTGTACATACCGTGCAAGCATTTGTAAAATCCACAGGCGAACCCTTTTGGTATTTTTCGACCAACGTGTTACATATATCGTTGTACCTGAAGAGTAATAATAATCACCGTAGCTGGATCTGGTTTCAATGGTTTCAAATGGAGAACAGCGCTCTTCGATTTTGATAAGGTATGAATTTTTATTCTTTTCAGCGCAAGAGTGTACGCGTAGTAGTACAGATGCTATCAAAGTCTACAGTGGATAGGATATGGTGCTGCAATTGGTCGAAAGATATATTTTACAACCATTGAAACAAAGAACACTGCGACAGCTTTGATATTTATAGGACTCAATTTGCGACCCCGTATAATCGATCCGTAAATCATTTCGAACGTTGCGCATATTCAGAACGATAACAATAACCGAAACGCGTCACAAAGTAACTCAGCCAGGTACACACAGCGTGAAAGCACCCAGGCTATAAAGAGGACCCGTAAACACGAGTGTTTTACAAAACACTGCCGCGGATCGTCGACCTAAATCATACTCGTCAAACCGAGCGATAATTGTCGGTACAGTGGACCACTTACTCTCGATGAAGTACTATATTGTATACATATATGTACATGCGTATATCTCAAGATAATTTACATGAAAGACAGTCGAAAAGAAGAAGAGAATTAGAGGAGCAAAAAAGGCCGGGAAGAAATTGCAGTCGAATCAATTTGATCGCGAGTTGTGTTCGCGTTAGACCGAAGTCTATTCCGACTCTAATCGTGTTCCCTTCTTTAATGACGGTGAACACCGTGTCTTACCTGTGTACAGGGCGATCGTGTACGAGCAAGAGTGCCTGCCGTACGTCGGCCAAGGTGATTCAAAGTGAGGAGAGCTGCTTTCAGTGAAGTAGACGGCAACTGATTACGCAGTTTCGAGGAAGAGAACCGCCTTGGTGCATCGTATATGGGAGGAAGGGTTCTCCGTTGGGACTCGAGATTATAGTTATTACTGTAATAAAGATACACGGTTTGTTTGCTCTCGAACGCGAAGGAAATGGATGCTTCTCCTCGGCTACGCTCGACAGAGGAATGCCGCGATTCATTCGGTCGGCTCGCGGGAATACAAGCGTCCCCGACGTGTAATAAAATGTTTACACTGTTAAACGATTCCCCTCATCCTTCGCCGTGCTACATGCGATCGCTGGTATTATTTTTTTCTGTTGTTTATTTTCTTTCGCTACCCACTTTTCCCGCGGCTTACGCTACCGGACGTGTTTTCCTTTTAAACGATGATTCGTAACAATGGCACACTTCTTGCGCCGGAGAATAGGCTCAGTGGATGTGGCTCTTTATTAAACTTGATCGAATCTAGTCGCGGTGGTGTCTCGTTATAAATGTACTTTCGCGAGGTATTAATTAATAGGAGATCTAACTTTGGTGTGAAAGAAAGGCAGATTCCAGAGACAGGGGAAATAGAAAATATTGGAAATTGGATTCTCCGTTCATTTAACAGACTCGAGTCTCATAAATACAGAAATTATTTAATTCAAGACTATTTTGCTTTTACCTCTTCCGTGTGCCTTTACCTTTCACTGTAGAGTGATTGTCAACAGAAGGCCACCGATAGCCTCGGAAAACTGTCGAAGAAAGAGGCGCAGGCACGATAAACGCGTGACATAGAGAAGGGAAAGGGACGGCTATTTCTTTCGGATGATCGTTGTCCTCTAGCGGGTACGTAACTCTGCTGTAGAGAACACGATTCTGCTTTTAGCACGCTGCAAGGTGAGAGTGCATTTTATGGACAATTAACGATCGTTCCCACGAGAACACTTCGTTGGGGATACTCCGTTTCGCCGATCCTGCGTCCCCGCTGATAAGCGAATCGAACGTGACCAATTAAAGGACGCCTTGTACGAGATCAGTTTTCGTTCGCCGTGGACTTTCGAACGCAGTTTCACTCTCGAAAACGGGGTATGTTCGTGACCTCCTATGCCATTTGTCGTTCCAGATATATCCTTTTGTCTTTAAAGTAGCATGGTCCCGTAAGCGATTCATGGTTTACTCATTTTTAAGAAATTACCGGACGTGCATCAGGCGACACCCAGTTCTTTTTATCATTAATTTCTGTTGGAATATTATATTTTATTATTTCAAGGATATTCACTTGATCAATATTCTTTTATTATAACTAAAATAATTGGATATCGGTTATAATTCATCTGTACAATTTTCAGGGCACTATATCGATAACAAAATTCAATATATTTCTACCGAATACATTTTGTACCAATTTTTACAAAGCATTCATTCCGTAATAAAAGCATTCAAGAAAAAGTTATTATGGCTGCAAAATATGTATCTTATTTATTATTACAGGAATGATTAATATTAACTATACATGTCATAATCAAATGGATCGTTTAAAAAGAAATTATAAGCAGCAGCCAGAACCAAATGGAGTGACGAATGGAGGAACTTTAACGACCCAAATACATAGTTACGCATAAAACAAGGGAGCCGCTTCACGGGCCTCGCCTGTCCTGATCATCAACCAAACCCCGATAAGATAACACTCGCGAAGGAACCACTTAACATGATCAGCCCTCTCAGGATAACGAAGCACGCGTTCAATTACGCGCGAAGGAACGCGCGTTTACACGCAAACAGCGTTTCCGCTTTACGAACGACGCAGGCGGCATTGTTCAATTCGCCTGTACGATGATCGCGGATGAAGTTATACCTGGCAATCGTGTGACGCGTTAATTATCCATCGTTCCACGAGAATTCACTGGCTCCCACGAAAAGAAACGAAAGCGTCTCCGTTTCGTGAGAAATCTTTAATGCGCGATGCTCGCGTTTTCGTTGCGCTACGTTTTATCTTCAGGCAGCGCGGAGGTAAATTGTTGAGAATGTGGAGACAATAGATGACCATCTGGTGGAAATGAAACTATTTAAGGCGGAAATATGGTGTCAATTAAGATAACCATCCGGCGAGGGTGCGTCAGTTTGGAATTTTAATTGGGAAGATGGATTGCCCAAAAAAATAATCGTCGGTTGTAAGGAGCTGAGTACATTTGAGATTAAATTGAGCTTGAAATGTCTAAATTAGCCGAGGAAAATATTTATCAACGAGTATATGGATATACATATACATCAGAAGCGGAATGTATATGTATGTATATAAGTACATACTATCTTGTGCGTTCAGTGTGCTCCGTTTGGAAGCCACTTCACCGTTCCATCGAAGGTTTTTTTTCGACACAACACGAACAAGGAGCTGCGTTCAGGACTTGTTCACTTCTACCCAATTGAATAGCATTGACATGTCTTGTAACAGGACAAGACTATCACGAAGAATCAGTCTTACCCACACAACACACAAGCTACTTAAGTAGTCTAGTTTAAATTAACTACTAAGAAATCTACACCTTCTCACGAGTAGCAGTCATTTCCACATTTCTCACACAATGTCACTTCCACCCTTCATCATAGAAAAACAAATCATCCCCAACACACTTCAAGAACATTCCACCTAATCATCATTACCCACTACCAATATACCAGTCATCACCCCTCGTAAAAGACATCAAAGTTCATTATATGGAGGGGCTCAGAAGTCCAACTTTCCTAAACACGAGTTTCGTAGTTCACAAACCTCTTTATTGTTAAACCTTTCAGTTGATAAATCAATTAAGTCACTACTTTCATTGTCATTTTTTTCCCCAAGCAGTTTATAAAAGCTTATTTATCTCGGCTTGAATGGTAATGGACTTACACTGATTGGCTTCTGAACCTTTCATATAAAATACATATACCTCGTGCGCCGAAAAATGAATGAAAACAAACCCACACCCAATGATCCGTCCACGTGGTCGTGGGAACGGTCTCCCAACGCAACAGACAAGATCGTACAACCCTGAAGAACAGTATTTCCGGTCCTGTCTCGTTTACAGAACGCTGTCGCCAGACGACCCAGCGCGTCGCCAGGTTGCCGTTGAATTATGTCCACGGCCAAGCGCAGTATAATTCGCTGGCCGCATAATATATTGCGAAAATCAAACACGCCTGACAGCCGGTTAGCTAGACAAAAGGCGCCATTGGCGAAGCGTAAATCACCTTAGTCTCCTCGTACCCGAGAGCCACTCTTCGGGGTCACACTACAATTTCCCCACCCCTGTGTATCTCCTATCCTTCTCTTCCGCCCTCGACCGACTCAGAACTTGGTCCGCAGATATAATACCGTGGACCGTGTGCAGACTCTTCAAGGGGACCACACAGCGTGATCTTGAACGCCACGGCGTGGAAGCTCTTGAGAAGTCACCGTAGGACGTCGCGTACAAGTGTTTACGGACCGGTCTCTCCCTTCCACGGAGTCGATTTTGAGTACCTGCTAGCTACTAGCTGTGATCGTTATCTCTGGACGATTTGTGAACCACCCCTTGCGCACGGTTACATATATATTACATGCCGCAAATGCGGAATGTTTTTCGCCACGATTTTGGGTAGCGTTGAAATGGGGACACTGGGTAATAGGGTCGAAGGAGCTACAGTAATGTCTCGCACTGTGTTCAAAATCGTGATTCGATGGCTGTTCATTTCCTATCCCCCCTACTTGGGGCCGCCCATGGATTCGGGGAAGTGTCGTTCGAATCACTTTTGATGTGATTTCCGAGAACCGAAGCAGCCCAGTGTGGAGTACGAGTTAGTATTGTCTCACACGTACCCGGGTATTGAAACTTGCCTGATTTTTTTCCTGGTCGTTGCCTCGAGTCTCTGTTGCCACAACATTGAAGGTGACCTGACGCTCGAGAATCGTGTCTGTCCACGATGGCTGTTCACATTCGGTCCCGAGCGATGAACACAGTGCGAATCATTACTGTAGAGATTTAATTAGAGGGGTATACCTGCGATATTCTTTTAGTGGTATGTATATATTACATACAAATCTATTGCACAAGCGCACAAGAATAAATAATACCGCCAGCAACAAGCGACTTTAACATTTAATCTTATACTCAAATTAGATACTCCGTTTATTCATGTACACCGGTGACACGAGTTTCCTGCGACACCTCAGAAGCTTATGAATGAACGACCAATCACTATGTACATCGTCAACCAGTGTATCACAATATATACCTCCACGTTCAAGATAATATCCTGCGAAACCACAAGCCACCAGAACCGCAAAGTACAGAAGAATAACAAATCCCCTTACCCTCTCGGAACACCGCGAAGCTTCTTCGAATCAACGATTAACAGTACATTGCTCCCCTCGGGCCCAAAGTTCTCGTACTCCAATGACAATTAATCGCGTGCATCCTGCTCGCCCCGCACAAATCTAACACTGCAAAATATCGTGCACCAGTCAGCACCTTCGATGCACAAGTTCACCCGATCCGGATACCGGTGGATCGTCGATCGTACGAGGAGAATTCGCTGGTGGGCCGGGCATGTCGTTCGTACACGTCGATTCGATAATCGAGCCACGCACGCTCGCACGATTCCACACGGTTCGTGAACGAAGTCCCGAGACGATCGGATGCTGCCGGCAGAGAAACAGTCACTGATGGCTGGCACGATCGCGCGTCAAGACGTACCTGCACCGCAACGAGCCACACGCCCCTTCCACCTGGACGTGGTGCTTGCGCCACATTGCCCACACCTTCCGTTTCCGAAACATCGATTTCGATTTAATGTAGCTGGATCCTTTTTACGACTGTATTTGGCCCGGCGAAACGTTGAACAATTGCCGATATCGATGATTTAAAGCTCGCCTAACCGTGGCGGGAGATTTGTATCTCTGAATGGCGAACCAGAGGCAATTATCGGGAATTCGTTTCGTCGCCCCTTGGCGTTCAATGAAACGATTCGGATTTCGTTTATAAATTTCGCTGTCGGGCTTTTTTGAAAGGGTTAATCGTCGCGAGTTCCTCACGGTGGTTGTTTATAGGAATTTGGTGGCGAGTATTTCGAATTGATATCTTTCAATTTATACGGTGTTCGTGTTGGTTGCCCTTTGCTTTCTGATTGGATAACTGTGATTTAATTTCGAACGTTCACAGCGTCCGAATGTCTAGTTGCATCGGGGCTTCTCACAGGCGTCGGATACGTACAGGATACAGTGCTTATGAGTTGTAAATAGATAACTGTGCTTCGATTCGTGATGCAGGTACTCTTGAGTCACTCTTTCACTCCTTCGATACGGCTTACGGGAATTTTATATCGCTTTGATAATTAATATGTTAATTACCTTTCAGGTAATGATAGTTGGAATCCGGAAATAGCCGCGTCGGTGTAGACAGTTCGAGCTTCGGTTACCGTTCTAATATATTAGTGGATGTATAATAGACTTACCGAGTCGACGGAAATTTTTACGACGAGTTTATCGTTTCAATTACTCATTGACGAACGAGGCAAGGGCGATTCGAATTGCAAATAATTTGCGCTGCCCCGGTGCTTCGTTTTTTCACCTTGTCGTTAGGCGCAGCAATTAACGGCGCGACTCGTGCGTAATTTAATGACTGATACAGGTGTCGCGTATTTATTGCACATTGAATTGCAAAAATTTGTAACTTGTCAAAGATGTGTCGTTTGTGACTGTCTATTTGTATGCACATATTATGCGAAATACAATGCCTTGTAAGTGGAAGTAAATGTATACGTTTTCCAGGGTTGTCGATTTTCGTTTAATCGATATAATTACCAGCACTGTTTAAACTTTCATTTCAATGTACAGACACCACACGAACAGCTACATAATAGTTTGTCCCAAAGCCGTTTATTACTTCGTTCTGCCGTTCGCGAAGTCTCGACGCAAACTGAACGTTTCCGTGCTCGTGGCTGGTGAACGAAGTCCAATTAAATGCAAACACGTAAACGAAACGTCACGTTGTATCATATACTATTTTTATCATATTAAATTAAATTCCACCAAGATAAAACCGCTAATCTTGCAAGAAGGAAAAAACAGACTCATATGCAACTGAATAAAGAACATAAATTGTAGAAAGTCATAATCTTTTCAGCAATAATAATTGGAAGAAATAATATAAAGAATACCCATAGCAGTTACGGAAATCACAGCCTACAAAGTAATAATAATAGCAATAAATAATATAAATAATGCCCACACCAATTGTACAAAATCACAGCTTCCAAAATAATTACAATAATAAGAAATAATATAAAAAATATCCACAACAGTTGCGTAAAATCACAATTTCCCAAATGTACCAGCGAATGAAACAAAAAGTAACAGCACACTGTGCGCAAACGAAGCATACACGTAAATGTCCCCCAGCCTATAGCGAATCGAACGGAACAGAACGGAACGAATCGGTGCAAAAAGCTGCGGGCGATTGGACGCACTCAATAACGATCAATGGCGTATAATTATTTCCAGGATAGGGCGAGAATGTAAAGAAATAAACGATGGAGGAGGTGTATCCTGGCTGGTAGATTAGAAGTTTTCGACGTTACACGAACGTTCCCGGAGGTAGAACCGTGCCTCTGGCCGCGACTTGCATACTTAATGACACGACCGACTCCGAAGCTATTTCCTGTAATCAGGATCTCTGTTCGTCCGGTTGGACGTACACCGACCACTCGCCGTGAACATAAAGAGAACTCGTGTCGCATAATTCACCAGATCAGGCGAATATTCCAGTCGCACGACGATTTAACGATTATCGCGAGGTACATACTAATCTTTCCAGGTCTGAGAGTATAAACATATAAGGTGACACATCGATCGTGTCGAATGAAGTGTTCCAGAAAATATTCCTTTTCGTGCCTGCGCAAATGAGTGAAATGAAGATTCATTTCCAGCATGCCTCGCGTGGATAGTATAAACACGCTTCACGATTGACGGCGTCAGAAATTGCGACCGTGATATTAAGTTGAATGAATCGGAGTTTACGACCAATTACCGTATAAGATGCCTTCTGCCGTTACAATTCAGGAATTTCTAATATCGTCTATTATCAGTTCGTTTAAGAGTACCCATATTAATATGACAATGATTTCACCAAGATCCCTATGCTGAAACGTTTATTAATAGTTCGGTCTGACCACAATTTTTATTCGATACATTAAATATCAAGTCTGCAAAAACAAATTAGAGAACTCATCGCTTTCCTATAACATCAATACATATTACCAAAACTCCGACTCCGCATTCCACCTTAATAATAAATCAACTTACGCCAGGAATAATTTCTCCAAATACAATAACTACCCCGATTCTCATTGCCGAGCCCCCGATAATCAGACTCATCCAATATACCCGCCAATATTTCGATATCCTGTTATTATCCAGCCGTTTAATTAACAATTCACCGTTCGCGCAAAAACATAAATATCGTCACGCCTGCGTCCGTGCACGACGTTCATCGGAATGCAATTAACCGCTGCGATGTGGGTTAACGTTAGAACTGGACCTAAATTCTCGATCGCACGCGCAAGAAACATTCGGCCCGTGGTGTATCGCGTCGTTTTAATTGAATAAGTGTGTCGCGGAGGGGACACATAAACGCGAATTATCTCCGCTCGCGGATCACAGAGATGCCCGCCGCTGATCGAAGCCAGGTCTCCGTGTGTACACACGCTGTTTCGCCTATAATCGAACACAAAGATGCGACAGAGATAAGGTCGACCGATTGCGGCGGAAAAGCTCGACTCGAAAGGAGAGATCGGTCGCGATTAGAATCGATGGAATTCGCCGCGAGATTCCACGACCGAATCGACAGCGTTGAACGCGCGAAAAATTTGTCGAGGATGCGTTCTTCGCGTTCTGACCATGGTACACTGCAGACAATCCTTTTGGAGTTGGTTCGACGGTTCCTTCGGTGGTTCTGCTCGTTTCGTTTGAATGGGGAATGGGCGATGGGATGGGCGAACTTGAATGGAAGTTTTCGGATGGGAGGAGAAGATGACGTTTCAGGATGGTTTTGTACTGGCTTGTATACGTGATCACCGTGTCCGCGGGGTCCTGTTCCTTCCACATCTGTGTGTAGCTTAAAATAGGACCCCGGTGGGTAATCCAACTGATGACCCGCATAGCCAGGGGTCGCCATACCGCATTTTACTAGGGGACATTTACGATTAGATGGGCTAGAATTTTTTGACGAAGAGTTTATGCGGAACTGTTATTTATGGCTGGTTATTAAATTTAGATTGGGATATTGTTTTTACTGGATATATGAAACGAGAAAATAAATTGTTTAGTCGCTATTAATGTTTGTAGATTAATATTAACATTGATAGTTGCACACTTTAATTGTATCAATTACGGTTTGACCACCGCTGCTGTAAACATGCCCCTTTCTCTCTCAACGCCGCTGTATACCTGAAATCCTCCTCACTTAATCAACATATCCCAAAGGGACCACCTACGAAAACTCGTACAGTAACAGAAAAAATCGATTTCGCTACCTTCCTCTAACATTCTAAAGAAAAAAACGCTCGCAGCCATCCATTAACGATAAAGAACCGTATAATAATTAATACCAATCCCCGGAACCGTTTATCTAAAATTCAATAATCCATTCAAAGTGATGAACCATTGAAATTAATCGTCTCAACGTGTCCGTTATACCCGTTTCAAACGGGCTACTTTCTGTCGACACTTTGTGTTTCTCCACTCGAGCGATAGGAAATGTACGATTACATCAATTCGTCCGTTGCGGTAATCTATCGGGGAACCCTGTGGCGTTACCTTTCAGTGGAAAACAAACGTCAGAGTGGACCGTGTGCCAGGGTTTTCCTTCGAACGGCGCCTACGAGAGCTGTCGACGCAATCTGTCCCGTCCGGAACGGGTCTTCACAATTAGTCGGATCAGGTGGTGGTCAGTCGACGCAAAGTGCGCTCCGTTTTCAATGGCGTAGCTGCGCCCTTAGAACGAGTTCCGCGCTTCGATGTGTTTCTCGACCACGGGAACGACAACGGGGAGGAGGCGAATGAATAAAAAGAACGAAGGAGCTTGTTCTCGAACGCGGAACGGACATGTTCGATCGGCTTGTATATAAGCGCACGCATGCGAAAATGCTCGCAACGTACTCCTGTACGCACGACGATCGCAATTAGCATACCAGAGCGTTCCGGGAACCGTGGAGCCGATCCGCGCTTCTTCGAGACGCTCCTCGTACCTGGTGACTCACTCGTTCATATCGGGGCTGTACACGTTAAGGAGGCCGATGTTAGAACGCGTGGAAAGGGGATTGGATGAATGGCACGATTAGAAGGTAATTATGCAAGACGATGCTATATTTCATAACCGATTGGGAATATGAAAAAATGTTTCGAGATAAAATCGAATGGTTTTAACTGTTCCCCTTCGTATTTTTATGTCACTGGGTTCGTCGATCTTGGCTCCGTTGTATTTTTATTACGCGGGGAAACTTGGGATAATTAATGCTTGCGTTGCGACTTTCAGTTTCGCGGGGGATGAAATGTTATATAAATCACGATACTCTCAGTCGTGGAGCAAAGCGAGTAAAATTTTTCCGCCGCCAAAAAATTGTCTGCCATAAAAGACAAGGGCGGCTTCGACTTTTCCACCCCGTTTCGCCAAACCTTCAGGCGTATACGCGGAAGCAGTGGAGGCGAAAAACAGTATATTAAATCCCGTCGTTTCATCGCTTCCAGATACGTATCGTGAGGTGGCAACACTCCTATCGATTCACCATCGAACGAACCGTGCCACCGAGGCATCAAAATCGTAATTAAACATCGGCGGTACCAGCAACGATCGTTTCGTTGCGCAACGCGTTACAAAACGATCCGTCGACGCCTACAGCTCTCGACGAACTTCGAGCTTCAAATCGGAGTACATACGTATTGTACTAGATTTCTCATCCACGATCTGGGATCTTGATCGCGAAGCCAAGAGTGTCGCAAACGTGTGAAACTCGGGCGACAAAGCCTGCGCGCGATTGCATAGATTCGCGCCCGTGTGCCAGAGGTTACGGCGACGGTAATAAAAGTCACGCCGCGACGCCCATGGAGCGACGCGTCGCGTCTCGCCGTGCCGAACGGGTCGAAGAAAGACGGCGAACGCAGTTTCGTAATAGACAGACCGGGACAGAGGGACAGAGACGTGCGTATAATTTATGCGACAGACTTAAGAGCCATTGCAAAATCGACTGCAGCCGACGTCTCGTGATTCGAAGCGGCTTATCGTCACGGTGCTGGACAAAGGATCGATCGTAGCGCGGACTCCCGCAGATCGATCGTCACGTTGCATGGATAACGGCGAGAGATCGACGACGATTTCCAGAGAAAGTGATTGGTGATCTACAACGATTGGACCAATATCGTAGGTGCGGGTAGGCTTCAATTTAAAGTTTGTTTTGCGTTCTAGTTTTATTCACCGCCGACGAAAGGGTTGACAGTGTTTTTCTTAGGTCTTTAAACAGTTGTCGCGTGATTTGTTTAACACGTGCAACGGATCTATCCAGTTGTGCGTTTGCTGGCAATGACATAAGGAATAAATTGTATGCCCATGGGACTTGTCACGTCATCATAGTGTGTGTCACAAACACGATTTAATCTACTGTAAATTATTATTAAGAGGATGAGCAAGTAATTCTTCTGAGAATTGACAGGAGAATGAATAATTTACATTTACTAATGTTTTATCTTATCACCACCTGGTTTCTAATAAATGCAAGCAAACAAAATTTATCGATGGTTTATCGATGATTTATCCATGGTTCAATGAAACATTTTGGAGGGAAGACATTTCCAGCGGGCGATTTCACCAAAATCTATCGTCGAATAACGTTGAATTAAGGGTATCGGGATCAATTTCGTCGAAAGTTAATGGAGCATCGCACACGTATGGATTTCAGACGATTTCCGGGTCAGAAACCGCTAATACCTATCGGTGACCACGAAGTGGACGATACCAGGACTCGTCAGACTGCACAATCGGTTACTTTCACAGAATTATTGGAGGGTCCACAGGGAAGATGAACAACTTATCTCATAAAGGTTTCATTTATAAACGCATTAACATTAATACAATGGTATACGAAGAGGAGAAAAGAAAATTGTCGATTAATAAATAATTTCAATTATTATAAAATAATAATTTTAAATTTATCTACTAGCCATCAATGCTCTCCTCAACTATATAGATATATTCAAATATACCAGTTCCATGAAGAACATATACAATTCCAAAAGTACCTGCACGAAAAAAAGAATATCTAAAAAAAACCCTCGAACTCAAAAGAAGGGAAATGAAAATCAAGCGTCTCGATAACACCACCCCGATATTTAGCACCATTCATCGTCGATTCGTCTCACAGTCAGTCTCGCCACGGGAATTCGGTTCTTGCCCAGCCTGCGGGAATGTGAATACGAGAGCAGGGCATCGTAGAAGGCGGCAGGCTGGCTGTTCCGTCGTTTTCTCTCGCCCCGTTGAAACAGGTTGCCGCATACACGACACCTGCCCCCCAGACCTGAAAATTCCATCGCCTGTGCCCAGCTTATCGAGCCTGCTCATCTCCAATCAAGCCCGGCCGAATAATCTCGCCGATATTTCGCCGGCATTAAGCCGCCGTTCACTGCGCGTGATCCTCGTTGCTCGTCGCATACTTTCGCGGCACGCGGCCGACTCCCGTGAGAATTAAAATAGAAAGCAGCGCCACGCTATAATCTATATTCAAATCATTTCTTTTTCTGTAATAAAACTGAGAGGTCACGCGTACAAACATTCCGGATAAATTAGTGGTATCCCTGCCCCGAAGGACAATCGAGATGAATTCAATTTTAATATCTCAATAAATTGAATTTACATCAGAGTCCCAAATGTTTCGCAGTTTATGAAAAGTGCAGGGCAATTCGATTCTCAGGCAACCAAGAAAATTTGTCAACTGCTATGTCTGTCCATAACCAATTCTATTAATTATATTACAGACCTGAAGCTATTAATCGATTCTACTGCGTCTAGCAAGAATTATAATATAGTCCATTGACTGAAACCATGACACCATTTTTCCATAGTGGACGCACGCCTGAGGAACCCATGAACTCCGATATGTACTTCTCCAAACCGCGTCGCGAGAAGTAGCACCGCGAACTGTCTCGTCCCGAAACAGGGCTGAAGAACGTCCTCGAAGCGGGTTCTCATAGAAACTAGGCGAGGCCTGGGTCGAGCCGATACTTCATCCTTCGGGACACGCTGGAAAACGATCTCATTCCCCAGGACGCTGGAGCATTTTGCTCGGCCCGATATCAGCCGGAGATTATACGTGTACCACGGCGTGGCAAAGATTCTGTTAAGATACGAGTGGTTCAGGCCGTGCATCATACAAATATTTACACGGCGTGTACACGTGCGATAGAAGGCCCGCGAGGTTACGCTCTCGAGCATTGGTAGCGAGCGTGATCCATGGATCGCGTCGGATTTTCGCCCCGTTTTACCTTGGAGATCTATCTTTCGAGTATCTTCGCTCGTGGCGCTCGATCGTTTCCCTTGCGCCCCACGTGTGTACGTATACGTATATATTTTGTATTACATACGTACGCGCGAAGAGGAATTTTCTCGCGCGACGCTTCCCTATTTAACTGATCGCTTTTTCACGTTTGAGAGGAAAAAACGAGAGAGAAGCTTTAACGCGATTTCCCGAAACAATGTTTTCTGATATGGCTGACGCGATAGCGCCACATCTGGTTGTGTGATTGACTTGAAATATGCAGAGGTTCTTCAGCAGACCTGTCTTTAAGCGATCTTAATTTTTTCGAAATTTTTGTTATGCCGGAAAGAAAGAAAATCCTGAAAAAACCAACTTGAACTTTAGAGTATCGCCATTATTTTAAACAATAAGATATTTTATCCCTTTTAGTAGAGACTATAACCACATTCATATTGAAAAAAATGGCTTCTCTTTTTTTTTCTTTCGGCCCACTAGAAAGGCCGGTATCATGTCAACTATCGTGACATCTTCAATGACGCGCACCTGCTGCAACTTTATGTATTCTGACTCGAAAAAAATATGTAATGTAGTTAAAATATAAGGAACCATATGTGCAAAAAGCTAATACAAAGCAGTGTTCAGATTAAAAAAAAAATTCCCAAAGAAGGCCTAGAAAATGACGTGAAAAACACAAATGTCCCTCAAGATAGTTTTTTTTTAATAAAACAAATTTTCTAATTCAGCTTACCCTGAATTCCTTTAAACTAACGTTGACCTACCCCTACGGAAATACGAGCAAATTCGACAAGCAAAATCGACAGCGCAATCTAAACCAGAAAGTACCAAAGAACAATACGATCACAGACAGCTTCAAAGCTGGCCTCCCCTCATTGATCGCTGAATCAATCTTCAAAACCGATAGAGCACACAGCTCGTCACAATCAAGGCCCACCTGTGCAGCCTCCGATTGTGGCGAACACGAATGCCCGATTTATTATTCGAAACTCGCGCTCACGTCTAAATAGCACCTCGGTTAATCTTCGAGGAAAGGGAGGCGAGTTACGATCGCGATTTTACAAAGTGACCGAACGGACATTAATCGGCTCGCCTCTCTCGCGTTCATCGTCCATTCGATCCGTAATCGTATATTTCTGCGCGATACGTGCTCCGAGTTATCGGCTTTACGCCTAATTACAGAGTTAATTGCCGGGGCGCGCGCATACATACATATTTCGACGGGTAGAGGCCACGATTATCAACAATTAATGAACGATTGCGTTATCTAATTTCCTGTCTCTCTCCGTTTTCACAGCGTACGACCTGCGCCGCGACTCTTTCTCCGCCGGCCACTTTCCAACACCGAGAATCTCTCAATCTCTCCTAACGGTTGTACGATTCTTCGTCCTCTCTCTGTCCGGTGATAATCTATAACCATAACTTCTTGCCGCGATAGTTTCGTCTCTGTTCAATGAGCCACGCGCGGGTCTTTCTCACCCTCTTCGTTCGGCGAACGTAGAACGCTGTATGATAAACGAGCTTTAAATCAGTCACAGCGTATTAGCGGCACCGAAGGTGGATTATCGAGGAGGCTGGGTGGAAGGTTTTCCGCGCGGGGTCGTGACGCGGGGCCCAATAACGTGGGAAGCCCTGGCAGCCCGATAATTAAATGTCCCGGCCTACCGCGCGTTTTATATGCCATTCAATTAGCAATAATTGGCAAATTATATACCCTGCTCGCGGTTATATTCGTTTCCATAACAGTTTTTCGATATAGGTACGTACACAACTCGCTGGCCTCGATTGCCGTTGGAATATGTATGTATTACGAACGCGTCATCGATGGCTATTTTGCCCCTCAATCCGGTATTTCTTTTCATGGGGAAAATAATTCTTGAATTTCGAATTGCAATTATTTTCGTCGTGCCTAGGTGGATGAGATCTTCGGGACATTTTATTTTCGGGGAACACAATTGGTTTATTTTTCATACTTCTGTCGAAGTAATGATGTGTTGCAACAGCTGTTTATTTATTTAATTTTACGTTACTCGATTTAGAAATTTGTGGATTTTTTGTACATTATACAGAGTGGACAAGGTAACGGGATCAGCTTAGGTTATTCTATTTCTTGTGGGCTGATTGAAACTTTGTTCATTCCATATAGTATGGTTTAATGAAAACCTTAAAGTAATTATAGTAAATTGTCCACATTTTTGTCCAAATTTTCGAGGTCACCTTTTTTATATAAAAAATTTATTATAATCATTATCCAGCTTTTCTGTAAAATATAAATACTTCAAACATAGAACAATCTGAGTTGATCAAAATTCGTGGTTCACCCTGTATTATACAATGATTATTTCCAAAGATTTTTCATAAAGAGTTTAAAGATTTTCCCCTCGGCTAGCTTCAATCCCATTTCTCTTTATAGCCTTAGCCCATTCTAAATCCCCCCTTTCCAGACCAATTGCGCCGATCACCATTTTCGATTTCCCCACGGTACGATCGTCCCGGTCGTTGAAACAGCGACACCAAAAGTCCCGTCCCCGTTTATCGTAAAATCCTCGTCGGCCCTCTACGCTAATCCCATTAACCTTCCGTTTCGTTCTAATTGCGCCGTGGCAGACACTCGATATCCTCGACGGACCCAGTCATCGGTGTCCCGCGACCACTCCGGAAGTCGGTTCCACGACCTCTCGGAATAATACCGATAAGTTGTGCCCGGTCTAATGGCGGGCACCGGTTCTGTTATCCGATTGCAGACAGTCACGCAATACCACCGTTTTCCAGTGTGCTCCACTGGTACCACGAGCCCGGACACGCAGAAATTGTTCGCCAGGGGGTTGCTTTCAACGGTCGAGACCCACCGCCTCTTTGTGGCTGTAGAACTTTTTTAATTAAGACGCCAGGCTCGCGTCGGATATGTTAATGAGTTACTTCTGTGCTCCCCTTTTTCTTTTTCGCGGTGGGACGAGAGTTGAAAGCGCTGGAAGCGATGTTAGATAGCCTCCGCGGTTTCAGCGGAAAGTTCTGAGGGTTGGTAGTTGCATGGAAACAGATTACAGCAGTAGATTGAATCAGAAGTTTCAGGGGGTGGCGAATTTGAAGAGATCCTCGAGCACTTGATGTTCGATGGTCGGTATTTAAATTGTCGTTCTGTCGCGCGGACAACATTCGTATACAGATACTGTGGAGAAATCTTTCGAAATAATCTGAACGGGTCAATACGAGTTTAATTAACCCGAGTGATCCTGCACAATATCCAATAATACTGTATCCATTCTGTATTTCTTAACACGCCTCAACGAGCTCATCCATTACGCGACGACTAAATTAATCCAGCCCGGCTGACCCGTCCAAATTAATTACGGGCGTTAATCGAATTAATTGCCCTGCGATTTCCAGAAAACGCCTCGGCCACGATCGACCGTTCCAGCATATCTAACCGCGAGATCTCGCCGATGATCTCGCTCGGCTACCATCGGCGTCGCGCGCACACGCTTTCGTGCCGTTTAATTAAAAGTCGAAAAAACACCGCGGCCGGATAATTGGTCGGTGCAAGGTGAAACCGGCGCACACGTGCTTCCACGAAAGCTGCACACGGAGACACATCGGGAATGGATTCTCCCCGCGCATGCCGTGAACAACGGTGGAAACTATAGACACGTCGAATAGAATCCTTGGAAAGGAGACTCAATGACCCGTGGACATCCTGTCCTTTGTGGGCTCTTTCGTGGAAACGATAAAACGTTGGAGGCGAAACGGAGAGGGTGAAAAGGCTCGTCGCCACCGGGACAGGAAATACTTGCTGGTGTTTTACGTATAAGGCGTTATGACACGCAGAAGTGGTCCCCCCCGTGCGTTTACTTGCATGCGATTTCCAGCGACAATGGTATCGGAAGTAGCGATTCTGCGCGACCGGGGTTAGCCATAGTAACGCGGAATCGCTACGGAATCTCTTTTGTTCGATGATAAACCACGACGTTCGTGTGCTGCAGTGATATCTAGAATGTTGTCGTGACGGTAGCGCAATGGTTTCGAAAATGGAAAGTGGGAAATTGTTTGGAGCTTTCCTACTTTTATGGACTTGGTTGTTTGAAGGTTTGAACAAGGCATCGGATTATAAACGATTTCGGGTTAAAGATGTACTGATACTCTCACGTATTATTTGGTTGCATGTATAATACATGTTTATGTAGATGAAGAAATTTGCCAAGTACATTCTGTTACCGGAGCTCGATGAAAATTTATCATTTTTAGTTAAAAGATTGCGGCTAATTGTCGTCATTTAAATCGAATTATCATTCTAAAGTGTAATGGTCCAAATTGGAGTGAAGAGTTAGGGTTTACAAGGATTACTTAAATTTTAAAGTCTAATATTAGTCAGTGTACATTATATATTTATCTTGCATTTATTTTACCTCTTCACTCCAATTAAAAAGGCACTCCAATTTTTATATTAAAATTGCAATACAAATTTTCATTTACACTAGTATAATTATCGAATGATTCCACTCAATTGATTCATTGAAAAATCCAACCCCCAATCGTGTCTTCAAAATTATACGCAATTACACGTTAAACAATACGAAAACATACATTATAGTTACATTATATCCTGCATTACATTTTATACTCAGATCTTGTTAAGAAAGCATTCTCACGGATAGTCTTCGCCAAAATGGAATTTGATCCGGTTGCAAGTGTTCAGCTGGGAGTCCATGAAATTTTCATAAGCACCCAGGCCAGGTGATCCAAATCGTATTTCCTGAAGAACAATCCGAGCCGCTGCCCTATCGCCGGGGAAAATCTTCGAGCGAGAAAAGCAGTCGCGTTCGTTATGCAACGAATCGGAGTCGCCGTCGCGGCGGCGGCGGCGCGACATTGCGAAAACGGCGAGAAACAATGAGGGTACGGCTAGATAAAAGGCGGAGACGGAACAAGCTGGCGTCTTCTGCGAGCCTGATATTCGCTGCAAATGCGAACACGGGGCCAGATTGTTCGAGGGAAAAGCGTTGGGTCTCTTTATCTGATGGAAAGAAGCCGCCTTTCATACTCTCGTTGCGATACTGGATTCAGTTCGAGGAGATCGTGAATCATCGTGACGCGAATTTTAAATTCTTCGTAGAACGTCAATGAGGAAATGAGTGTTCGAGAAAGTATCGGTCACCTATTGGTCTTGTTGGAATTTATCGCGTTTGGATATTCGCAGCGGAGAAATTGAGTTGATTGAATTTAGACCAGCGATTGTTTCTATAATATTTGTCCGTTGGGAGTATCGGTGGTGTATATCGAATATTAACCCTTTCGCTGGGTCGCTGCGAAAATTGAAAATGTCCCCCGTGTGTGTAATTAAATGGTGGAGTTTTATTAATAACGAAGGGTCGTGAGGTATATACGTTTAGATACTGTGGTTGATTAACTGAGGCAGTTAATTGAGAAATATATATAAATAATAATAATGTTTTTTATTATTGTGAGCAGGTGCTGAATATCTAACAATAAGAGTACTTTTGTGCAGCCTTTGCAACGAAGCGGTTGAAATAGAGTAATTATTGTTACTTAATCCTGAATTAACTAAACAAGATTATTTCTGATAAGCTACTTTCTTTATCATCTAAATTGGAAAGGATTTAAAGCACCACTACAACATTACCAGGTCAGCTAAATTAAAAGTGTCAATACAAATAATAATTTATTAAAAGAGCAATCTTTTTTCCCCCCTAAGTACGTAACACTCATTACAGTGTCGTTCATCAACGAACATTATCGGGGCAAGGTTCCTCGCTCAACGTCCAATCTTGTATCAATCATTCGTCAGGTGCTTAGACACGTTCGATTAATTTCAATCGATCGTATCCACGGGTCTCCGGGCGTATAAATCTCCGACGAATAAAACGGTCACGAGGATCCCTTTGATCGCGTACTGCACGCGTTCGTCTTTGGCGCGGTTCTTTAGTCGCGATCAGTACCGCGTTATGCGTTCATCAATCTTGCACGTTCGAACGGCAACAAGGGTTCGTGTATTGCGTATTGTTGGCGAAAAAATTCAGATGCCTCCGCCATGGAATCATGATGAATCGTGGCTCGCTTGAAGGGAGACCTTGTTGGGATATAGGTAATCCGTTTTATTTCATGTCGAAATCAAGGAGAGTGCAAATGGTAAACAAGGTTCTCATTATTCTGCCGCGCCAGGTAGATTATTCGCAACAATATCATCCTGCCTGAACTTTCTCGAGGAGCTAACGGATGAATTTGTGCAACACAATTCAGTTATGCTGTGCATATTATTTTTTCTTTCATTTTCTTTCTTTCATATAGTCTTTGGAAATTCACCCTATTCGAACTACTCCAAAGCGTGTTAACCCTTTTATTTATTCTATACAGATCAACCGGAACGTCGTGCCATTAATTTTTCTTTAAATTTGAAATTTCGCGATAAATATAATGTCAGGGTTAAAAAGGGAGACTATCCCCCGGCGGCTAAGGGTAGAATCCATTGCGTTCATCATTGTGGACATGGACGTCCAAGCGTGAAATAGGCCGTTCGCGCTAACGATCCCTCTAATAGCCCGCGAAATCGCCGCATTTCCTATCATTACACGATGAACGCTCGGCGCAACAAGCGCTTGCCAACACCCGTGGGCTCATTATCTTCGAATCCATCCCCGGACAAAGGCTCGTCCATTCGCGTTATTCATACCGCCGCGTCGTAAACCGATTTTTCCTATACACACCTCGAACGTGTCGCGTTTATCGTCGATAATTCTCTTCAAACACGTCACGTACACACATACGTCGAGGACGATGAGATGTTGATTCATCGTGTTGGTTTTTTTGTTTTGTTTTTTCTTAAGACGAACGATAATGCAAAAGAGGAAAATACAAAAATGCGCAAATTGTCCATGAGAAAGTACAGGTGTGGGTATCGTGGCGCTTTTGATGCTATTACTCGCTATTATTTGCACAGAAACGGGGCACGCCGTGAAAGTACATTTTTCACGGACCCGTTTCAGTAACGTTCAGCATGATTCGCTAGACAGAAAATCGGAAGACCGTGCGTGACGAGCATTGAAAGGCGGTTCTTTTCGAAAGCGTCGCGTATCGTATCGAATCTCGAGCAACGCCGCGTAATCGTCAGTCTAAAAGACGCCTCTAATGCTGTGCAGGAAGCCTGATACTTAGTGGAAAGTGCGGGTAAACGCGAGACGTGACGAGGTTTCGATACGTTGCACGTAATTGGGTGTAAAAGTCGAGGGGGCAAATGAGGGAATCGACTGAGTTTCGCTGTGCTCCTTTGCCATCAATACGAATCTGTATTATTTTTTGATACAATGCGTTTTCATGGAATCAGGCCAATTTCCCGATTGTCTGATGTATTAACGTCTAATCCCCGCGGGATTTAATATCTTGATAAATATGTTATAATTTAACGTATTTAATAAGCCAAGGTGAAATTGACTTAACTCCGTTCCACTTTTCTATGTTAATAACGAGCTATCGAAGATTTCTATCCCGTTGGTATCACTAAACATATGAATAAAATAACCGGTGTTATTGTGAATATTTGAGAATCATTTTCATAATCGAACCAGGAATTTATTCCAATAAATTCCTGGAAGTATTTTCAGAACTCAAAAATGTTTCACTCATCTCTCCAACTCGCGTCACAACAATATTAACAACGGCGCTGTCAATTTTTCAATATCAACGGACCAAGCTTAAATCGAAGCTCGACTAGAACCCACCAACTTAGTCGCCGTAAAGATCGTATATATTTAAATATACGTCCCGCCCGGTAAAATAAAAAGGGTCGACACGAAAACTTGGGCAAAAACCCACGTCCCTGCGATCACGTATTCGATCCACAACGCCAAAGGTGCACCGTACCATTCAGCACACTTTCCCACACACGTGATTCCGTGCGTGGCGCTCGCCGAGAGGGAGGAACCGGTGTTACGGCAATTAATTCCAGCTCGATCGGACCGCCTCTGATCCTTCTTCGTCTCCGCACCTTTTTCTTCTTCTTCTTCTCCTTCATCTTCGCCGTGCCCTCTCCTCGCCGCTCCGTTGCGAACGGCTTGGTACACGCGCGCTATTTCCGTGAACCAAATACGGCGGTCGAAGACGAGGCAAACGACGAGGGCAGCCTTGAGGACGAAGGTGGTTGTTGCAATCGAAGTGGAACGCGTAATAACGGAATGCAACGAGCTGATCCGCTTCGTGCTGTCCTCAGACCGTCGTTTCATGGGTTCGTGCCACTGAACGCGTTCCATTAAAGACCGTGGCGCGTGGGTGTTTTTCGACCGGTGTCGATTTTTCAGGGAAGATTATGGGGTCGAGGATATAACCTGTCTGCGTGCCTCGTTATTCTATTTTTGGTGTGCGAGACCTGTCAGGGACAGTCGAAGTATCGGGGAATATTTATTTATACTTTTTTTTTTTACACTTGAGAACTGAATTTTCTGATTTTTATATTAATAGAAGGACCCTTGAATAATGATGGCAGTATGTGTGCGCCGAATTTTCGATATCCTCGGTGCTACGACAGTAATAATAGTACTCTGGCAGGCGAACAATATTATGTTTTCACAAGGTTGCAGTGATTTTCATCCCCTATTAAGATGTATTGTGCCAAGGCAAGTCAGATTTTATTCCAGGATTAATTAATAAGTAATCAGGGACGAAAAGGGCCATCGAAGAGGATGAAGAGAACATAGTATGGTCCAAACAGGAACGATTTTCGTTTCCGTTGAGGCATACGTGAAAGTGGCCCACACCCTGTGCGAACAATTAAACAATTGTCAGGGTCGACCCACTTCACAGTGGGCCAGGAATCCGCGGCTGTCGAACAACGTGCGCCACTGTTCGTCACGAGTTATAAAAGGTACCATTGCACGAACCATTTGATCAAGATCGAACATCGTCTTATATGGTCAGACGTCTCGTCGTAAAAGCAACACTGTTGTCCGAGATTGCACGGAATCGACCTCGACGAGGTCATACGGGAGAGCAGCGAAAGATCCTGGTTATAATTGCAATTCGAGTAGTTATCAAGATCTTTCGCTTGGAAATCTGCATACGGGGAACGAGAAATGAAAATATTTGCTTCGAGAAAGCAGAAAAGTAAAAATTGCGGAGATCATAGGATAATGGATAAAAATAATTATATATTAACTGTTTGCATTTTATGCTCTTGACGCTCGAACGTGAAAAAGTCAGTCTCTGGTAATTTTATCTCAACGGAAAGCGATGAACATTTTCAAAATGTTGAAAATTGTGACACAGCATGCGGTAATCATTTTTACTAACACCTTTGAATATCATTTCTAATACGAAGTTAATGTTAATTATTCTGGATCGAGATGTGACACGCCCTCAATAGACGAGGATATAATATAATCCTTCCTCGGCTACATTATCCTAGGATTATGTTCATAAAGTCTGAGTACCTGTCAGAATTTTCTACGTCACGGTTCATCCATTAAATGACCCCTCGGCGATTAACGAGCTACACCTTGTAACGAGAATCAGTCGAGACAAGATTTCGGTCATCGGTGCCATTGACCTCCTTAACGACACTAAGCAACTGACCGCTACGTTGAAAGTTACAAGAAAGTGATGGGAAACTTTGGACAGAATGGTTCGCGTGGATAACTCATGATGTCATTAGAGGATCAGATACTTTCTCAAAATGTTCGGGCATTAATTTGTGCAAATCGCGACCGTGTGAACCATCCACGAACAAAGCCATCCTCGTGTGTCCTTCATTTTCCTACTCCATGCAATTTACCTGTCGACCAGGAAATATTCATTTTTCCCTACGATCGTAAACATGAAAATTGCATAGTACAATTTATTTGTACCGTACATTGATGAATCGTAAAGGAACTATAATTAATTTTCAACACCTTCCGACTTGCTCACGAAGCAATTTGAAGAGACATTTTGAAAGCAGCTTCTTATTTTACTATTATTTCCTAACACAGTTTAGTATGTCTGTCTAATACGGTAGAGAGAATGAAACGCTGAGTTAATTCATTAAAAATTCCAAAGGGGCCACCGTGTACACTCCAGACAGGTAAAGATTACATCACGGATAATTCGATGACACGTAACATCATTAAATTCCAGCCTCTAAATGTACAGGATCAGTAAGAGGCATTTCGAAGCATCGACACGGTTACATCACACGCCACCACGTGTTTCCTCTTGGAACGGAGCTGTCACGTGCGCGTACGTGCGATTCGTGTCGAGGCACATGTTCGTTGACGTGCACGTGATGTGTACGAACAAACTCATTACACGTTTAATTAGCATAATACAATGAGCCATTGGGAGTAACACGTGTCTGCCTGGTCATTAACCACCGTTCGGCAGGATGCGAGGGATTTGAAATAACCAATGGAGAAGGGGATAAGTACCTGAGTTTGAACTGATATACCAATATGTGTCGCCAGTAATTCGGCAAATTGATAACCATCCATTATTTTCCTGTGGCAAAGTTTAGTCTACTTTTTATACCACGCGTCTTAGTTGTTTTCATTTTAATGTACCATAAAATCGAAATTTATTTCCGAATGAATGATTTCTCACAGTATAACTGTAAAAAAAATTTAATAATATGCACTTTTGTAAAAGTTAGTAGATTAATTGAATTTCAAGTTCGTATAATAATTCCATAGAAAAATTGAAATATTGTAATTTTTCCACTTCTATGGAGAATCCAAGAATCATGAATTCACACGATGGTGCACTAGGTATCAGAACCTTTCCCCCAGGGTCTCGTTCCGTCCACTTACAACTATCCACTCAGTCTCGTCAGGAACTTAGCGCAGAATTACGAAACCCGATCCCTCTTCCGCGATCCATCGCTATAATCGAACGATTCCCACAGCGACCAAACCAGTCGTCGACCGTTTATCGACACCGCGACATCCCATTATCGATTATGCTCACCTATGTGCAAAGACTCCCCCACGACTAACCGCCGTGACACCAAGCCTCGTAATAAAAGCACATTCAATCGTGCACGCATTGGCAGTAACGTTAATCCCCCATATTAACCCCGCATATTACCAGTCCCAACAAACATATTAATTGAAATAGAATAATAATTTTAACTTTAGCAAATTATATAAGAGCAATGATGTAAAAGATTTATAAAATATACTGGAGTATGTTACTTCAATGTTGCACTGGCGCATAAAGGGTTGCTAGCATTTCTAGTGTCCCCGAACCATTCTCATAATTAAGAACCAAACCGAAATATTATATGTATATACAAAATAAATGGATACGAAACGAATGAAACGGGATTTTTCTACCCTACAGAAACGTATCTAAATAAATATGTGTATATGTCAGTAAAAATTTTTCGAAACAAACTAACACTCCACTTACCTCGTGAGCCTGGTCCTCGATACTCCTTAGAACCGCGAGATTGCGGATAGTAGCTCGCCGCGACTCGAATGACGATTCCAACCTAGTGGCAGCGTTCCCGACCTCCTCCACCAACCTCCGTGCCCGTTTCACCGACAATCTGGAAAGATAAAAGGGAGGCGTCGTGATCGCGACGCACCGTTAGGAATTCCCTTATCGCCGACGAAACATCGAACGCTAACTGGCGACGCTTGTCTCTAGTAGGCACGAGTGGGCGTTAACACGGCACAGACATTATCGTTTTCGTTATAAAACGTCCCCATCGCGTTTCATCCCATAGTGGAATGCACCCGGGCGATACGTACATCAATCTCTATTTTGATCCTCCAAAGAAGTAGCGACACGTGAGTCGTTCAAGGAACCCGCGAGGAGGATTAACCCTTTAACTCTCGAGAGTGGAACGGTGTTATGGAACCCCTAAATCGAACAATTTTTAATAAGAGCTATTTCTATTTCGTTGTGCGCGATATTAAGCACGATATTTTCTTAATATTATCGTTAAATGAAGAAGAAATGTTATTAAGATTTTGTCATCGTAATTATCGTTCGAGTTCTAGGCTCTGGAGTTTCAGGGTTAACGCACGATACTGTTATTATTGTTTCGACCGACCGGGACGACAGATTTATTGGACAATTGAAAGTGATGCTAATATCTAAGTTCGAGGAATGTATCGTCCGGTGTCCCCGCGAGTTTTCCTTGCGGCGATCGAACACTTTCTAGCGAACTGCTCTCTAACCTAATGTACTCGAAGTGCAGGAACGATGTAGCGCGATCCTCTAGCGCGACGATTGCTTCTTCGGCATCTCTGGACGATCTTCTCAATGTGGGATCCGTCAGGAGCCGACCGAGAGGCGTCAACGTGCCGGAGAGGCTGCTGCATTCCTTCAATTCGGACATCTCCAGGGCCAGCCTGCGGCCGATCGACTGCCATTCCGTCATTAGACTGTCGTATTCCTGTGGCAGAAGGGTGAAAAAGTGCGTGAGAAATTTTTGTACGAATTTTTCTAAGGGTACTTGACAAAGTACCCTGCTTTTTCATATGATATATCTTACGGTTTAATAATCGTATGGCGGTAATGATATTAATAATGAGAAGAGTTTGAGGAATAATTTTTGCGTGCTCGTGAAATATAATTCTACTTACACTCGTGGGTGGAAAAATATTTTTTTTAGATGTGGTCCACGATGTTTTGTAATAACTTGAACCAAATAATAACGTACACCATTTGATAGCGTACAATTTTTACATTCACCATTTTTTAAGATCTATAAAAAAAGGGGTAACATTCCAGGTAGAGAAAGTTATTGCCTCACTTTATATAGTGTACACTTTTTCGTTGCCCAATAGTCTTTTGAATATTAATTAGGAAGCAATCAAAAAAAATCCAAATCACAATGATTACAATTCATTATATCAGTTTTTCGTAAAATCAAGTTATCGTAATTGAAGCAGTAAACATCGAAAGGCTAATTTTCGTATCTAGATGTTACACATTCATGATAGATAAGAGGATATCCTCCAATTATACGTTCGTTGACGTCTCAATTTTTCAAAATCATTAAGCAGATAGATTGATTGACCGGCGGATAAGTGATACCCAGAGGCTGCATACTTCGATGTCACAGTTGTCATGTATGGGATCCGATAATCAAGATAATTCGAACTTCAGACGACGGTAAATAAATCTTGGTAATTTTTTCAAAAGAATGCTCGATTTCTCTGAACCTCGATCGAAGGTTCTAATTGTTGAATCATCGATATTCATAATCCAAACATTATTATATTTCTATTCTTAAATTTGTATCAATTCAAATATTCCAAATCTTTCATTCTCAAAAACTGAAATACTTAAATTAAAGACCAATTGCATATCCAAATTACCTCAAATATTTCATATTTCAGTTTTCAGTACCACCATCGAAATTTAAATATCTGAATGCAAATTTGATCTTAACCATGATAAACCATTCCAATAATGCAACACAATCGAGAAATCTCGAAATGTTCGAAATACCTTTGGAAAATGGCAAGCGAAACGATCCATACAAGTCCTTACTTTCAGTCAAAGAATCCCGCAGCTATGTTAAACATCTATCTCGACGAGCATCGCGAGTCAACCGTTATTTATCAACATTTTCCAACCGAGAAATTTTCTCCTCGTAAAGTTTTCCGATCGATTAAACCCCGGCAAGGTCGCGAATAACTGTAGTCCAGCCGGTTCACCTTCGATCGTCTTTACTTTATCGGTGGAACCGGCCGATAGCGTTTTCCATTGCGTTATTTAACGCTCGCACAATGGCTCGTGTAATAGCGGCGAGGCTGTTTGACCACGAAAGATGATGAACGGCGGGCGATAAATAAGAGGAACGATATTTCGTTTCGTCCCAAGTCGAGGGATCCTTCGGGCCTTCGTATAGGACACGTCTCTTAACTGATGAACGCGGTCAGTTTTGATTAATTCGAACAAGTAAAAGCGTGACTAGGAAATCTATCGTCCTGAGCTATTCGGTGTGTCTAAAACATTATAGTAATAGGAACGGAACTACGCCCGTTTCAAAAGAACAAAGCTAAAAATAAATCGAGAGGATTGATAATAAATATTGTCACAAATAGACGACAGCCTACTCAGTCCCAGTTTCTACCTTCAAACTGTTGCCTTGAACAGAATATACATATATATGTATAGACAATCACCATGAAGTGTCCACTTTAATAGAATACAATTGCTTCTAATAATCTAGCGATAAATATAAACCACGTTTAATATCCTCGAATGATATGTCTGTGAATCAGACAATTTTAAGCTCAATCATATATCGCATGATCTTCGTCCCATCCACCACCCACCCCTCGATCCACCACCCAACGAAACAACCACCATGCCCGTCCAATTGCCCCAAAGAATGCTTAATTCACGTCCAAACACTCGTTCAGTCAGCCAACGCAATCCGGACGCATGTCGCGGGGCGAAAAAATATTGCGAGAAGCGTGACGAATTGCGATCACGATACCGGCACGACGAAGACGCCTGCTCGTTCCTTTTTCCGTTCCCTTAACGGGACCCATTAAAACGCCATTACGCGCGGGTTCGTGGGCCGAGAGCCACGGATAAATTGGTAACATCGGTCAGTGCCACCGTCGCAGGATAAATTCCTCGACAATAATTGCGCGGCGATTCGAGAGGCCTGCCCGACACAATTATTCCGCTCACGGTCGGACGTTCATTTTTCATCGTACCTGCCGAATCACCATCGCCACGTACATATAGTCACGATCGATCAGAGAAGTTCCCCCACTCGTCACGAATTATTTTTTCTTTGTTCTTTTTTTTTTGCTTCTCCTTTTTTCATTTATCATAGCCCGTGACATCGCGATCGTTTTCGGAAGCAATTTGTCACGACTTTCGATTCACACTGTGGACGAAACTGGCCGGCATGTCGGTCGCTCTTTGGTATCGCTTGTTAGAGAGCTTTGGCGAAGTGTCTCTCGTTGGGTGAAATGTGTTCGAACGATTTGGAAATTTCGAATGTGGACGAACTGGAGGATATTGTAGTGGTGCCTGTGTGTGTGTGTTTTTTTCCCTTTTTTTTTGTGGATTGAGTTTGGCAAGTGTTTTGCGGTCTGTGTCTGTTTGTTAAATGAAATTTTCGGTGTCTGGAAGTGAGAGACAATTTTGAGAGTATCGATGGGACGTGGGTTTACACTGTGTATTCGTGTTCCTCTTTTGAATGACAGTTGCACGGTGGTTACTGGAGTTTGGAGCATCGAGTCCCAGCGAAGGTAAATAAATGGCACTCGCGTGGAGAACGTCTTAATAGCGAGTAGCAAAAAATCTGTACATCGAAACTGAACGGAATAAGAAATTTGCGAGTGTCGGATGTAGGCGGAGTCGGGCAAGATATGGACAGGAAAAAATGTGCCCCGGGCGAAGCTCGAAGGCGAGTCGTTTTATTCCTCGCTCAAGATTATTATTAGCAAAGAATTTTCACCGGCATTCTCCTTCGAGAGCAACAATTATTTTCAGCGATGCAAAATCGCTGGACGAGGGACAAAAATAAAATTCCAGACACTCACAGAGTAAAATACAAGCACCAGACTTAAAGCAAAAAAAAATTGGAAACCTTTAATACAGAGGCGTTACGCGTATAAATTTAAAAAGCCACATCGAACACTGTCACAACTCCAAAATGTTACACAGCCTTAAAGAAACGACGATTACATTCATACCCAAGTAGATACAAAAAGGATAAAGGGGAAAGTTATCGAGGAAGTCGAGGTAAACGCAACGAAGCTTCAATTACCTTATAAAACGCGATCCACTGTGCCTGGTCGTAGCTGGTCTCTGGCCTGGGAATATGTTCTCTCAATGCGTCCTCGTCCACGACGATCGTCTGGAAGTAAATTCAAAGACACTTTTAACATCTCGACGGGGCAAACAGTTCTCTCCAGGCGTCTGTGTTTTCGAGAACGGTGCAACGACAGAAAGCGATTTCCATTCGCCTCGTCGGGGAGCAAGCAATCGAGAAGTTCAGACGAAACGCGTTACCAATAGACGCTCGAGGAGTAATGTTTTCAGCGTGGAATTGCGATTGAGCAAACAATGATCGCGTTTGTCGACGGTGAATTGCGAGACGAGGGCACTGAGGCTGGTTGCTTAACCCCTTCGCAGTGAAGGACTTACGCGAACACCATTAATGGACAATCGTTTGGAAGGATCGCGTGTGGGGACTGCACGAATGTTTTTATTATTACTAATGCACGTTGGCCGATGAGTAAAGAAGCTTGGAAACCGCTTAAAATATTGCAATTGGAATTTTGTATTAATTGGTAAATTATTTATTGATTTACTGATTGATTTTGACAAAATAAAAATAGTAAGCAAGTGAATAAAAGTTAAAGTAAATCAGCAGCGCGAAATTATAGTCGCAGAAAATAAATATAAAAAAAAGGGAAAGATCCGGAAGTCCGCTTAAACTCGACAGATTAATCGTCTAAGGTGACCAATGCTTACCTTGATACGGCTGAAAGGTAACTGAGAATCGATGGAGCCTTCGGCAACGGAGCTCTGCAGTAGTATCGCTTGGGAAACATTGACTCGTCCCTGTAAAACACGTATCGTCCCATTCATAGTCACCCACCTTCCACTTTTACTAACTGTAGAATCTCACAACTATTCTTTGACAATTCGTTGCGCAACAGAAGAATTCTTTTTACCTGTACAAGAGTCAGGACCTTGTCCAGAAGCTCCAAGCACCCGGGATCCTGTCCTCGTACCACAAGGGTGAATCCGTTCTTCGCGCTGTCGACGCTGAAATCAAAGGGGTATACACGATCAGCTCGACGAGGATGATTTTCTGGCTCGCGAAACAAATAACGCGGGATAAATTATCGTCGCATTCCTTTGGTACGCGTGAGTCATCGTGATACAGTAGTTCGATGCTTGACAAGATCTCCCACGTGAAGCGGCGTGTCGCCGCGATTTCTCCATCGAGTCATGCTCGAGGAGTGAAACGAGTCATTCGTCGTGTCGACACGTTCGCCAGACGATTATGCGAGCTCGAGGATACGACCTGATCCTCCGACGAGCCGCTAAATCGTTTCACTTTGACCTTCGCCGCGGATAATTGAATAATTCCCTTAAGCCCGTTTTCTTTCGCAGCGCCGCGTGGTTCGTCGGGTGTCGTTAGAGATACGGGGATATTGCAGTTGATTGATAATGGCTGGATATAAGTTTTTCGTCGAAGGTAATGGCTCTTGGGTTGCAAAAGTGTCTGGCCTCGAGACCTCAATGTTAGAAGGAGAAGTATCTTTATTTTTGTTGTTCATTGGGATTTATGTTTCGAGGCGTTTTTTATTATTAATAGTATTGTTCTTTTGCTTATAGTGATTTCGATGAAAAAGCTCCTAAAAAATCTCGACAAATATAAAGTCTCTGAAGTTACAAATTTGTTAGTCACTAAAGAAAGTGCTACATGTGCCTCCCAATGTTTCTCGAGAACAATTATATATAAATCACTTCCCTTCGGGTCTCAATTCGTTTAGCCTATTAAACCGGTTAATCGAGGTTCTTCTTTATCGCACGTCAGTGTTCCCCTAATACTAAATCATCGCCACGATCATTTTTCCATCAAAAGAACGCTCACAAAAGAAAATAAGCCTGATCAGCTATCGAACCCTCTTCTTAACCTTCCTCAACGTTTTTCCATTCCATTCGAAACTCTTCGATACAGGCTCGCATCTTCACGAGATTAAGATCGACGATCTCCGAGCGACTTCTCGACATCTTCCCACGAGAAACTATCCTGCCAGTGCAAGTCCATAATTAACCCACTCCGTGTTCCAATTTTTACACCTGTCATCCACACGTGTACTTAGCGAGAACGTCTCACTCCGGACCCGGGGGCAGGGGTAGATCATATTGGAGTATCGAATGAAGGAAAAGCGTATCACGATCCGGCATTAAAGCTGTGACACGTGGGTGGTTTCGCGTAAGTATGCAGCGTTTCTCACGCGGCTCCAGTGGCACCCCTTCCCCCCTCGTCCCTCGACCCCTTTCATAGACACGGCAATCATGCATCCACTTCACAGTGGCGTATGCACCGTGCACAATACCGTCCATTGTACTGGCGATCCCTTTAATCTGCCTCGAGGCTGCCTCGCTCTGCCACACCAGCTTTCGTGCTCCTTTCGATTAACAAAACGAAAATCGCGCAACCACTGAGACGGCCTGTTTATTACTTTCATTCTTCTCGAAACGAGCCACCGATGGAATTAACCAGTCCAGACGGCATTCAAACTGTCGACCACCTTCAATATATTGAACGATTTATGTGCTCGTAATTAAAACGCTTTGAGTAGGCGCATAATACCTGTACACTGTACGACATCGAAGTTAATTTTGTATGCGAAAGGGGCGCGATATTTACGTACGTTCTCGATTAGTCGGACGGTTTTCAATTATGCCGGTTCATTGTGCGGGCTGTTCAGTTTTGAGAACGGGAGGCGGGTAAAGAGTTCACGAATAGAATATTCGTAAATGATACGATATTGACGAGGAATAGAACGCTGGGATATAATTTTGACAATCAACGCCTCCCCAGTCAAATCTAAACCGATACTCAACCTTATCGATTTACCTGACCTATCCACGATCCGTGATTCCCGTCCACCTGAACCATGCGCTCAGGCTGCGTGGAACGTAACAGCGCGCAACGACACGGTTGCAATTATTCTTTCGACCCAGGTAACCGCAGACGAACCGGGAAACCACGCGAGTCCGATACAAAAATTCAACCTACCGCAACAAATTCCATCTCCTGCCACCGAAACAGAGACCGCAAACGCGGGGATGACGTTTATGCATTCCACGGCACGATTTTCTCGTAGAACACGATTGGAGGCAGCCGGAGGAGTCGTTCTCAATTAACCCTCGGTACATTCGCCCGGTCAAACGAGCCACCATAACCGTGACACGTGGATTTACAATTCGATCGTAACTGTCCACCGTCGCTACGCCATTGCCCACCGTCGTGGAAGAAACTCATGCATTAGCGGCATTGTAAAGCTAGAGGTTGCTGGAAGCAGCGCGTTCCGTATCACGACAGCCCATCGTGTGTATACCTAAAACCGCAACCGCGACCTGGGTGGGCAAAGGTTGTCGAGCAAAGACCTCGTCACGACCGACCGTTCGTTGTGATTCAAAGTCCACTAGGATGTGGCGTTTTGCTGCACCGCCGTGGATGATGTCTGTTTAGATTCGCGAGAGAGTGGGTATACGTAAGTACGTACGTGGTTGGTTTGAAATAAGTCGCCGGTTCAGGACCACTAGCCCCTATTAGGAATCGTTAGTAGTTGCTTGGTTTGAAGTTCTATGGCACAGTTCGGTTTATCGTAATTATTTAGGAAAAGAAATAATTTATGTTTCACAGTCTTCTTGACCTTTTTTGGAACAGCGAAATATTTTTTAAAAATATTGTTTCCATTGGAGAGGTTGTGATATTTGGCGAGATGATTGATAGTTTAGTTTATTTGGAAATTGTGATGAGGATTCGAATGAGGTATCGAAGTAATTACTGAATGCATTTGCGGCAGTAATTAATTTTCGAACGTACAATAATTGTCGAGCTATTCTTGCATAACGTTCAAAAGAAGCTTATACACGCGAAACAGTTCGAGCCGCTCTAGTTTGTCGCCATTTAATATTGAGGATACTAGAATGTCTTGTTAGTAAAGCGATTATCGTCATTAGAGCGTTGTACTCCAGTTACCAGTGGTTAGCAAGCTGATAATATATTCGTCTTTGTGTGCTGCTGTTGAAAGGTTGAGTCAATATTATTTGAGAAGAGCAATCAAAGAATCTATTAAATGCATAAATATTTCTTGGGTCGTTGCGATGATAAAAATTGAATTTGTAATGGCAACAGGTCTATTGAACGCATGCAAATAAGGATCGTCTTCGCAGAGAAATTTGCCAACGACAATGGCGGCACAATGGTCTATTAGCATGGAAAGAAGTATGTATCGACGTGAATTATCGTTTGGATACACTCGAGTCTTTTATCGGGAAAATAAGTAGCCCGTGCATTAGTTATTTATGACGGTCCGTTCTATTTTTCTTTCGCGGCATAAAGGAAAATTATGGGAAGTGAAAGTAAAATTCAATTAACGGCTGCCAATACATTCGATTAATAGCGCGAAAAATGAAATGTGAAACGTGAAACCATCATGGGATACGTAGATTGAGCGTCAAGATCAAAGAATTATATCCTATTAAGCGCTGAAGGCCATTAAACGCTTGTTAAATATTTTAACATCGGGAAACGTCAATTCAACTTAAATTATCGAACATCTGTATCGAAAATTTATATACTTCGATGTTAATGAACGTGTGCGCCAGTGGTACCGCCTGTGCGTTGCTTTGATTTGTTTTTAATTGAAACATTTCCTATTTCCCATGATCAGAAATCGCGCAATGCACTTCCTTAGTCAGCACTGTCGGTTCCTCCTTGGTCTATTTCTGGATCATAAAAAGATACAATTTTCCTAAGAACTTTCGAAGCTGTAATTGAATTTTGCTGCATCGAATAATTCAACGCACAAAAGAGCGTATCGTGGTTCAGGGCTACCGTATCGTGTACGCAATTCACCTTTGATAAGGACGCCATTTACGCAACCTGTCGTTCGACTTCGACTTCATTTAAAATTCCGATAAGGGGGCATTCATGAACCGTTGACACGACGACTGTCGGGTGGAACGTTCCGACACGCTGTTAAATATACCTGCCACACCTGATCAGCATACAAACCTCTCCATTGAAATTGCATGCAAGTCGATAAAAAGAAAGAGAACTTCGCACCGTAGCCACTATATCCCTCAGGTGCAAATATTATACGCAATAACGTACTCCATCGCATGCAATGTACTATGAATATTAAAGTGACTCGACGATGCAGTTCGATTGTTTCGGAGAAGTCAGAAAATGATGAGTGGTAGTAAACCGAATCCTTACGACACGGTTTCTTTTATTTCCAATGTAATCTGTGCTATTGTTCTTGTTAATCTAGAAGAAAGATTTTGCAAAATTTGCACCAGAGAAAATTAAAATACTGTAAGCACTTTGAAACAGAAATTGTCTAATTGTCCAACATTGCAGAAAATTAAAATTAGTATTTTATCAACAATCGTCGAGCCTTAACAGAATAATCAAATTATTGGAATCTCTGTTCATCTCGCAAATTAATACATTTTGGCAAAAACCAAATAGAATCCTCTATCGTCGAATCTTCAGTACCAACAAGGGTGCTTATAAAACGAATCCAGTTAAACAGAATCGAACCACCAGCTTGACCAACCATGTAACTACGATAAAGGAAGACACGAGGAAAACGAGCAAAGCAGAGGAAAAGAGAGTGCAGTAGATACGATCTTGGAAGTGGGTCGACAAGCTGCAGTTCCAGATGTTGGTCCCGCGGGGAAAAGCGAGATAGCACCGAGGGACGTTTCGCTGAACCCGTTACCTGTTACCATCGAACACGAGGGTGGATGAGAGAGAAGCGGGACGATCGTTCGATGGAAGGGGCCAAGCTAAAAGGATTGATGCACGTCCATAACTCATGCAGAAATGCGGTCAGGTGCACAACTGGATCGGCCAGAAATCCCTGCGATCCTATCTTTCAACGATCTTCGAGCGTCGTGACTCTATCTCGCGTGATGCGCGACGAGGTGCCAGCTGCATGGGGATAGTTCAGACATTGAAACATTTCACCTTTAATGTGAAAAGTAATTTTCGCGCAACTTACGGGGGTATATATTGTTTTAAATCAGAACATATGGTGATACTTTAAAGTTCGACTTGATTCTTGGGCTACTTTTCTATTTGCTTTTGGGATAATAAACAAGTAGAAAAAATTAAGATCGCTCAAAGATTTTGGTGACTTTATGTTTATGTGTTCAACGAAAATGATGAAGAAGAATGAACCTGCACCATTACGATTCGGAAAGACCAATTGAATTCAGACCAACTATTACGACCCTGAAGACCACTCGCCGCGTTATATATTAACTTTCCAGGGTACCGCCATTCCTCAGGTGGAGGCATGGCTTACAAAGGGCAAACACAAAGGCGAGCAAAACTGGACAGCACAGCCTACGTTGTCTTTGAAATCTGGATACGCCTTATCGTTCGCTCGCGATCGTCCGCCATAATTCGCGGCGTTGTCTTTCGTGATCGAAATCGGCCATGGAGACAAGCAGCGTGTTTCAGAACTTTCGCCATTTCACCTTCGGTCTCCGCGAAATCGGGGCGTGTGAGCACGATTCTATTTTTGCCGTTCTAGCCACGCGACAGGTTTCGCCCACAGGATCTAGGAAGTGAAAATCCTTCGACCTTGGACCGATAAATCGCGATCGATAATTAATAATTAAGAATGGTAAGAATAAGCTTATTAAGAATTAAGAGTAATAAAATTAAGATAATTAGAAATAATAGTAAAGTAATACAAAAAAATAATAATATAATAAAATATATTTGTATTTCCCAATAAATAAATAGGGTAGACCGGGGCGAATCGGATCACTTTTTATTTGATGGTAAAAAAACAATAGTTACAAATTAAAAACGCAATATTTTCTTATAAATTCGTAACAAGTACCCATTTAACATGAACATTCATAATAAAAAATATAAACAAATTATAAAAATTCCTCTTTTATGGACAAAAAACGAAAAAGTGGAAAATATCCGATTCGCCCCAAATCTGGGGGCGAATCGGATATTCCGAATATCTCTAAGAAAACAAACAAATTGTCGTAAAATAATCTTTAGTTATAACTTTAAACTTAATAATAACTTAATAATAATAATGTCAATGAGTCTACGTAATACATGGGTGTGTATATTACCCTTGAACACCACTTATATTAGCACACTTTTTGTGCCTTCACTTTTCACAGCTATTGCATTATATCCAATCGTCCGCAGGTGGATGAATTTCTCGTTACAATAAATGCAATGCCCCTCTCTGTTAGGTAAGTGCGAACCATCTTTACCTACATGTATAAGTTATTAACGCATTTAAAGTCATACAGCTAATTAAATAACCAAAAAAAAGAGTGATCCGATTCACCCCACATGTGGCGATCCGATTCACCCCATATAATAATAATTTTAAAGTGAATAAAATACGTAAACAAATTATGATATATTAGTGAAAATTATATCAAATATTATTTCTGGACACTATACAAACTAATAATATTAAACTCATTTGGATGTTAAAGCTTACCTTTTATTTTTAAATAAGAAATAGTAAGCAATGTATTTTAGATCAGCGCCAAAACTATTATGTTCGTCCGCGTAACGCAAACCTGAAATGCGTGTCAACACTAAACGGTATTGTAAAACAATAAAAACACAATTGAAAGAGGTGCATAGAGAGGGCGTGAGGACTGTATGCACGACCTAAACAATTTTTTCCACAGTAACATAACAAATTTCAACTAAATTCTTATTTCGATCCGATTCGCCCTGTGATCCGATTCGCCTCGGTCTACCCTAACTGAGATTTGTATGTTACATATAGAGTAAACAGACAACCACCAATCACCTTAGTCTTCCTTATCTCGTTATATCTCTGCCATTAACACGGCAATGAATTAAAATATCGAAATTAATTTTTATCAAATAAAAATTGTCGACCCAGTCAAATCATTTTTAACCGCGCATCGATAACTCGTTTTATTATTGATTAATCGTTGAAAGCGTGGTCCTACCGGTATTAGCAGCACGAGAAATGTTAACTAATAGGCAGCCGTATGAGTTCCTCTGATTCGACAGGTTCATCTTTGTACCCGCCAACGCGGAGGGAACTTTCAGTGATTTATCATTTCGCGTTTATCAATCATGTTTTGACAAAGGAATTTTAGTAACTTTGTTGACGGAACAGGCGTGCTTATTGATGGGTTTTGCACGTCGTCGCTGGGACAAAGATTCCAGTTGTACAATCGGTCAATCGTAATAGGTATATCATTTCAAACAAAAATCCTCCAAATATGTTGAAACCTAGCAATACAATTCATGCTAATTCATACTTGCTTGGCAAACACAATTATTGTACGAACAGGATAAGTTAATCACCGTTAAAAGTGGCTATTGTAAACGAGTACAATACCTCGGGTCCCCGGGCTCGAAAAATGCTATATTATTCAAGAAAATTTCTATCCATTCACAGCCGACAATTCTTTAATTAAAGAATCACCAAAGCAATTACCTCGTACTCAGATTTGCCATACTACTTCTCCATACTACGCTAATTAAACACATTACGTGAACAACTCTTTTCATTCCAGGACAACGTTTCTCTAAAATTACTCCATACCTAATTCGTCCACCTTACTTCCCCACATTTCCTACATTTTTTTATCATTCACTCGCGGAAGACAATACCCCATTAACCATCCACCTATGTCTGCCTCAGACGCGTAACAACGCCCAATTAACCCAAGACGAACCAAAGTCGTTCCTATGTTCTTGCAACAGGATACCAAATCCTCGTTCGCGAACGCGTGTGAAAATTCAGAGGTCAGTTTCACGTCGGATCCCGGGTTTTGTTGTCACGGGATCAATAAATCACTCGTAGCCTCTCTATCCGCGAGTAATTCGCCACCGATAGACCGACCTACCGCTATGTCAACGTCGGTGTTGCGCTTTCCCAATGAACGAGCGACGTCAGAGAAAGAAACGAAAAAAATCGACGAACAGAGAAAAAACGCTAATGAATCCCGCGTAACCGGTACGCTGATTTATGGCGATCGTGTTCCGCTCAGGGGATCATTATGACACCGTTGGCTTTCGTCGGCGGATTCCAGCGGCATCTGGCTTCGCCGCTTTTCACGACGATGCCGGAAAATATCGACGAGCAGGCATTATTGGATACGCATAACTTCCAGGAGCTTTCGCGTGCCAGTTTTGAGGTGCGACAGGTGAAAACGTTTGGCGCGGAGGAACGATTGTCTTGGACGATCGTGGGAAACGGATTTGAAGCAGATCCATATGATTGGTATTTAATGCGTGGATAGGTTTATTTATTGTTTGAGGGAGAAATAATGATAATGGAATATTCGTTAGGTGGACGAGTTTATGGTGGGCAGTCAGTCGATATGGAGGGTGGTTTTGTATGTACGAGTAATTTTTTTTATTCCCTTGTGGATCTTCTATTTTTATTGATTTTAGGTAGAAACGATTTTTCTTGATGATAGACAGATTTTCCTGGGGAATAATTTTGTAATAGAATGTTTATCTAGTTAAATTTATGTCTGCGAGCATTTCTACTAGGATATCTATCCTGGCAAAATATTTTTGCACTGTCCGTGTACACATATACCTTGAATGGGAACTTTCATAGCTGACCACATTGAACTTCAAGTGGAATTTTCAAGGAATTTCGCTCTGCTGTAAAGATTCTTATGAAGCCATGAGAAAACCTCTTTCCAATATTATTTGCATACATTCGTGGGATGTTTATCTAGAGACGTGTTGCAGACCTGATATTTGAAATATCGCGAGGAGTCACTTGCAGGCGCCATGGGAAAACCTCGTGGCGGGTAATGAATTACAGGCGCATCACACTCGTGACATCTATTATTAAACGTTTATTACATCTACCTACGATAAGCCATCTCTTTCAAATTCTTGTATTACTACATAAAATTATAAAAAAAATTACACCTTCCTTAAATAACTCTCGTTCCGAATCCAGAACGCCTAAAATACACTACCAACCTACTTATCTAAAATGACACAACTATCCACTAAACTACTAAAAATATTCACATTACAGATTCTTCGCGTTCAGGTGATCATAGAATTCAAGCAAACAAAAAATCCCCGCTTCATTCCTCGAGTTTCTCATTTCCCTAAAACAGACCAACCCCTGTTACCCGGATCGAAAGCTAGAACGGCGATTTTCAAGAAGGCAGCCCCGAGCGCAGTACGATCGGGCAGCACGGTTGCACGGTGCACCATAAAGGAGCGCGATCAACGATACCGCAATAAGCCGACGCGTCGCGACGTGGCTATCGTACGTGATATGTTTTACGAGGTAAGCAGCATTCGAACGCGGCTAAACGAGCGTGCAAAGCCCAAAGAGTCCTCTGCCCGCGAGTCCTCTTCAGCCGCATCCTTTACGATCTCCTTTCGACTCCTCCGGCTGGCTGACAATCGAACGGGAGGCTAGGCCGACCGATCGAAACGGTTTTTAATCGCGATCGAACGACGAGACAAAACACGAGTCTGGGCGTTTACGGTTGCGCTGCCGCAGGATCGTGCTCGTTTGCTGGCCTGGTACTAAATAATTCATCGAACCGCTGCTGCTGCCTTTGGTGAACAGCTTATAGGGACTGTTTTGTTGGTCGTTTGAGGATGGCACGCTGGTATACCTCGTTTCTGGAATTCTACGTACGGATGGGACTGGGGTGGACGGACGACGCCGGGCAGGGAAGAGAATGTACAACAAAAGGCATGAATCCAGAGTTTTGTTTAATATTTGCCGGGCTTTGTTTGTAATAATTTAAATAAACAGAAAAATTGAATAGACAAATTATTAGCCAGATATGAAAATGTAGAAACGCTACTACAACGTTACCGAACAGAAAAGCATCGTCGTATGTTTGAAAAAGGAAAACACTCTTTCATAATCCCTGAATTCTCGAGCCCCACCGTGGAGATCACACTTTTCCAATTGAAGCACAGAAACTCCGGGAAATGGAAAAGTCCGCACGTCGATTCTCGATCAGGAAATCGCACGACGGGCCCCCATTGGAGGTGGTCCAATGGCGGACAGAATTGGCGGGGATCCCGATCGATCGAAGGGACGCAGCGGCGTCGTTTAAAACCGCGCTGCAACGACGGCAATAAAATAAATTGGCCTCATACCCGATACTTATCAATGAAATATGCACTTTCTCCGAACAATAGACGTATTATGTAATGTGAAATATATTCAGTTTCCTCGTGTTGCACGCTTTCCACGATACGCCGCGATAATGGACGATCGTTATTCAAAATTCTATTCCCCGACGCGTTAAGTGGCGCATGATTTACCGCCTTTCCCGTTCCACGGGCCTTTATTCACCTACTCGAAACCACCTCGCGAACACCGTCGTCGTTTTAATGCCGCGCCGTCGATACGATCGAAAATTCGCCCGGCGAAAGAATTCGCCCGGAGAGAAAGGGCGACACCTGTTCCCGCGCGGTTCTGTTTTGTCGCCTGTCTTCGGGACGAAACGAAAGACAATTTATGCGTCACACTTGGGCTCGATTATGCGGGATTAGTAGGGTACGGTGTGCGCGCAAGTGGGAATCGTGAGGTAACGCGAGATAGGGCAACTGAAAGTTGTCACGGCTTCAATAGGGAAGAATGGAGCGCACTTGTCGCGAACGAATTTCCACGTTACGCGGCCGAGGTTTCACTTTCAAGGATTTATATAAACAACGCGCGAGATGCGTGACGTGCAGCTTTCGTGGGGATGCGAACGACATCGGTTGAAATCATCGACGGTGATGAAACACGATGCTTTTTCGACGACGCGAAACCTTTCAGCCATGAAACATCGGAAGAGCTTTTTCTGCGTTACGTGGAACGAATGGAGGCAGAGCTTCGTGCCGTTGCGACGCACCCTTCTCGACGACAGGATTAATTGAAATTCTCGACGCGGTCGCTCGTTTGTCAGTGTAATTGAATTATCGCGCGGCCAGCACGGTGATCACCAGGTGATAGAGATTTTTCTACTCGCGCCCCGATTAGCCACGGTTCCGCGGACTAATTAGAAAAACGTCGCGCCCTCGTCTAATTAATAGCCATGCCTGGACAGGCATCCGATAGGAAATTCGTCAGCCGCGAACGGCAAACGGGACGTTGCGCGAGAGGCGATTTCGCACCTTGTCCGTGATTACGGTGGGCGGGTCGCCGATGTCACGGCCGTGGAAAATGATAATTATTACGGAAACCGTCGTCGATCAGGTCCGTTGCGTTGAAAAGCACGTCCCTCGCCGCGTGGATTAATGGCTCGTCATTATTATTCCATCCTGATTTCTAGGAAAAGTTGACAGCCCGATGGATCGTTCGTTTCCGTCGCAACGCGCGGAGAAACAGATTTGAATAAAGGAACGCTCGACAATCGCATGGTTTCAAAATTGTCCCTGAAATAATCTGCAGAATTATTGGCAGAACAACTAAAGAATTATTTAACAAGATATTCTTGCGCTTAGGAATATGATTTGGTTTTTGTACAAGCTTCAACACTTTGCAAATAAAATTCCCGTGTTCCTCGAATATTTTTGTACACTCCGAATCCAAACGTTACGGCAACATATTGAATTGCGACAAAGTACGATGAAAGATATGTACCATTCTTGTGTCTCGAAATAGACCAGAAATATTCTGAGCAATTTACCGTGTCGCATCTGAAATGAATTTTTGTCAGTTTCTCCTTATCCCAAGTAGTACAGACCAATGGCAGGGTCAGCCCTACATATTTCAAGTAGCACAGCTCAACGATTGTGTCCCTGTCAACGAACTAATTAGAAGAATCGTCCGATGGATTACCTTGGTAAACGGGCGAGGTAGAGGAGAAACGACGACACCTCCTTAACAGAGAGAGCCTCTCTTCTCGTCGGCTCGTCGTCGAACGCAAGAACGGGTCTGCCGTGGGCGTCCATGCAGCCTGCAACACAGAAGTTCGAAAAATTAATTACCCCTCAGAAATCGTTCGTGTAGCCCATAACCTGTCTGTACTCGACGATTTACTTCGTTCCTCCCCTTTCACCCTCTCTCTCTCTCACTCACGGAACGAAATCGATCGAATTTATCTCTCCCATTAAAAACAATGCCCCCGGCTATTAATACAGACGCAAATGCACCCACACCCCGGTAATTTAAAAGAAAGAAGACAAAAAAAATAAATACAGAGGTAAACGCAACAGGGACTCGCACAGCAAACGATCGTAGAGCATTAACGGAGTAATAAAAGTCGGTAACAGCATTTGATTACAGGCCGTGATCCGATTCAGCCTGGTCGATCGTAATCTTTAACCGACGTATAAGTTATTAAATGATCGGCTTTTAGCCGTGCCTATACATATCTCGCCGCCGCGGCACGGAGTAGGTCATCTTCCGGTAAAATCTCGGCTGTGCATCGATGAAAATGTAATAACCAAACACGGGCAGATCGTTCGCGGGGATAACCCCTCGTCAGCTGAAATAGGGGACATCGTAAAATCTTATTGTCTTAATCGTGACCAAGACGTGGATCGGATGTCGATGCAACGACGCTATCGTCCGCGGATCGCATCGTTCGACTGACGCACGACCGATGTTACCCCGCGATCTCGTCGTTGTTCATCGATTAGACGATATATGAGCGATACGATCTTCCCTCCACCCCGCCGATGGAAAGTGGATACATTCTTACGTGAGCTCAGCTTCGCTTTGTCTGCCTGACGATCGTTGTGATCGATGTGTCTGTGAAGTGCATAATGCTGACTTTCGCGGGGTGAAAGATTGGCGAAAAAAAATGTATGTGTGTATGTCAAATAATAATGTCATTGTATGTCAAATAATAATAATTATATATGGATCCCAAGTTTGCGGTGTGAATTTCACAGGATTCTAAATAGACTGTCATGGTGTCATTTTGTCAGAAGAAGTATGGGAGGATTTTAATTATCCTGTTCTCGAAGGACTAGGGCTTCAATGGTGACAGACAAGTGTGGTCACGTGCCAGGGGCTCGTGATATTCCCGCCGCAAATGAATAGTCTACACGTGCATCTACTCGAAATCCGCTGGAGGAAGTCGCTCAGGGCGATAATGATAATTCATAGCGGCGTATGTTATATGGGCGATTACGTGGTAACGCGATAAATAATGCCCAATGCCACCGGCACTTTTGCACCGGGTTTGTGAACTCTCAGGACGCTGATCCTGCGTGCTTATTTCTCCTTGATGTATTACCGAAGCAGAATTTCATTTCATTATAATAATTTAACGAGAAACAACGCTATTCCGATAAAAACGACCAAATCTTTCAGTAGTTGATAATAGAAGTTTCATCCTGAAGAAATTAATACTCACCATGTACTATTAGCTTTCATATTTCTTTCATAAGTAACGGTGTCTAAAAAGTGGCATCTAAAAATCCCCTTCGCCTTTTAAACCGAGTAATAATATACCAATTCCAATTAACTTATGCAACCTCGAAAGACTAAATCACCAGAATCATCTCGTCTCCCCTTAAATTACGTTGCGAAATGCTTGTACGTACAGCAGCGAAGTTAACACGCGCGCTTCCGCCCATTTCCCCGGAAGTAACAGACGCGTCCAACTGCTTCATCGTGAAAATCTCGTCCGTGTGCACGCGGATGTGTGAAAACGTCCATCGTGCGCCACGTGACAGTGATGGTGTGCTGGTCTCCAGGCTTCGGGCAGTCCTAGCGTCTTAACGTCTTCATCTTGCGGTGAAACCGCTCGTAGAAAGATCGGTAATCGATCGGTTATGGTAATCCCAACGGCTGGTAGTAGCACGGTTAAAAAAGGTCGCGGTGGCGATCTTGCACTACCTTGCTTCGAGAAATCACGCCGGTCGGCAGCGTTCTTGATGCTTACGATACGATTAACCGTGCCTGTTCTTCTGCTCGCTTCCCGATTTTCTATGGGGCCCTCGGCGGTCGTTCAGGTGTTTCCGTGGAAACGTTCGCCTATTTGCGCCAGGGTCTCTATTCGAGCTGATTCGAGGCTGATATATATTGTACACATTCGTCTGACAATGAGCGACTTTGGCCAGGGGGATAATTCCCGGAGGGTTGTCGTGGAAAGTTTCGAGGAACTTCGCTTTTTGTATAAAAATTCGTACAAAAATTTGAACAATTCTTCCATGAGAAGTATAGGGACAATTAAGTAGAATTTAAATAGAACTAGAAAAAAATTGAAATGAAATTTTATTTCAAGGTTACGTACAGGATACTTTGCTGTAATATGTCTAGTTAATTCTTCACTCGTTTTTATTTCTAATTCAATGTTGTTATTTCTATATAAAGTTTGACTGAAGACATACGCGGACGGCTGCAATAAAATGAATGACCCTCGCATTGAGTATGTATAACAAGAATTTCCACTTTCCCCGAAGAACGTCCATCGTCTAACTTTAAAGGAAGCACTGTTCATTTCGGATACGATCGCGCCTGTTATCCTAAAACACCTGCAATTGAACCAATCACCGCCGCGCCGCGATATATCCTTTTAGCGGTTTGAAAAAATCTTTGTCTAAACTCCGTCTCGATAAAGACACTTTCACCTGAAATGACAGGCACTCGAGTTATCGATCGCACTACTTAACCCACCTTAACGTCCACCCTGGATAACCCGTGAAATGACTTCATTGGGCGCTTTCGATTCCCACGGAACGCGATAAAATCCCAGCTCGCCTCTTTGAAACAATTCCGGGGAAGAGTTTGCCCGGCGGTTCCTGAGGCCTACGAAATTCCAGCGCTTTCTACCTGGCCGTGTCCCGGGCTCGAGTTACAATAATAACCGTTCCACAGCGAGAGAGCATATATCGCGGCGCGGCGCTCAATCCGCCTCTACAAATCGTCGCTCGTCCATCATCATCGCATTACCCCCTCGATAAAGATTGAACGAACCGGGTATGTACTCGGCTTTTAGCGTAAATCAAGCGTACTTACGACGCTCACGACGCACGTCTTCTGTGTCTCGCGAGCCGCCGACACTCAGAGAGGAATCGGCTCTGCTCAGTGCTCGTGCAAGTAAGCAGAATCGGTCGCTATTCGAATCGAGTTCATTAAATATCTCACCGACACGAAGTTATCCTCGAGCGTCGATCACCGATTCTGACGAAAGTGATCGTTTTTTAAATACGTAGCGATTTGTGGTAAACACAAGTTTAATTAAAGCTTGCCGTCGGTTTTACCTGGGGCAATTAACAAGCAACTTAAATAAGCAACCCATTCTTTCCTGCCAACCAAAAATTCATTCCGCATTATTACCCCCCGACCACTGCTTTCCACGCGACCAAGGAAAGATCCATCGCGAATATTGAACCAGAAAGAAACAAGTAGGGAGAAGTAAAACAGCCGTAGGAAAAAGACGAGCCGCAGAAGAGGAAGCGCGAGGAGGACCGCGAGTAGCCGCGAGGCGGACGCTGCGTGAGAAAGATGAACGATAGTCGGATGGATACGTCAATACGCGTGCGCCATTAGCCGCGTTGTTGCTTTTTGGATTTATTGCCGTACCGTAAATCCGTGATTTCTAATTGCACGCTCGCGGTCCTCTCCGCCGCCTTTCTTTTCCATCGGGCTCGTTGGTTCCCATCACTCGAGGCTCGATCGATTTCTATTAAAATGAAAACGTCGAGACGCGCCGTGAAAAGGGGCTGCAGGGCGTACGGGAACGTGTAATTCACCGACACCCGGCTGAATTATTGGAGTCGATCCGGCCAGATGATCGTCGATCCTACGTTAACGGAGAACGAGGGAGAATTATCGAAGAAGACGATAATAAGTTGTCCGCACTGACTGGCTCGTTTGAAGCGTCGCGTCGCGCCGTCCCGAGCGGAGTCTGTGAGCTTTGGATTAATGCGCTTCCGCGCGCAGCTCAGCCGCTAATCGCTTAATTAGTCGCGCCACGACGTCGCGGACACGAGGATCCTCTCCGTCTTGGAGAAGGTCCACGTGCTACCAGGTATTCCACGATAGGCTCGGTTTAACGGTAATTTGAATAACCGAGCGGGAAATCGATGTGCCCGCGCGTGGAAAAATCCATGGGATCTCGTGGGTAGAATGTACGTATGATAAGTTGCTTTTTTCCCCCCTTGGATCTTTAGTTTCATTTTTGTCCTTTTCTTTAGTCGTTGGCTGGTTTGTGGATTCCTCGACGAGAGGCTGATGTACTTGCCGGTTAGGTAACAGTTACTTAGAGGTGCCGTGATATGGTCGACTCGAGTACTTAAGTAAGTACGTACTTGTTGCGGGTAAAAATAGACGTCTATAAGTAGTAAGTGGTCAAAAAATTTTGAAATTAATAATCGAGAAGGATTCAGGAAATCTTAAACTGAATATTCGAAGAGTATTTCTTAAGGATTTTGTTTGGGACCGTCCTCGTCCATGTTCTCATATCATCAATTTATTCGCTGGCCATGATTCCATCGAACAACTTTGAGAGAAAAATTAAATCAACAAAATTCGTGAGAGTTGTATAATAATACCTAGTATCAAATAGCGATATGGCATAACTCTAGAACAAATATAATTCAACTTGGCTGACTATGCGCAAGTACCAACACAGGTGTGTACAGTTGCCACTGTCTGTGGGTCTGTTTAATCGCGTAGAAGAAATTGATTTTAATTGCAGGCAGGCTAATATGAAAGTCAGCCCAAGGAAGAAAGAGAGGGGGCGTTCATTTTCATTACCGGGAGACCTGTAGCACCTGTAAACACACTGATAACTAAAATTATCACGGTGCTGGAGCGAACGTGCAGCAGGGTGACCCTGGGCCAGCTTTATCGACCACGACTCGACTCTGGATTAACACTCGTTAGTTGGCTGGAGACTCTATAATCGCTTAATTAGCCGATGCGCGGCACCAACACGCCGATCTCTACGAATAATCGATTTCTCGTACGTTTCTCATGGCGAGTAGTGGCGGTGGTTTCACCACGCTAAATGCCGATCCTAGAAAGATCTGCAATTATAATCGCATGGGCGATGGACAGGTAGCTCTGTGGTCACGAATACGTTGGAGTGACAATCTGTTATTGGAGTGGCCATTTTCATTTGCTAAACACGCGTGAAAAAATAGTACTTGGAATTTGAAATTTGAACATAATTAACTTTCACGACGATATATTTTATTCACGTGTGGTTATTGAATATGATATTTCACTACATTCTTCTAACAGTAAGTAAAACTTGCGTTAGCAAAAGCTGAATGATTTTAGAATTTGTTTCTTTGGAAATATTTTTTGACAATTGTGGGCAATACAATTTCATTTTCTATTCCATTCCTGCAAAATTATTTAATCGTTGTATATAATTACTTTTACAAGTGTTATACAAGGTTTAAGTTTAAAGAATTTGTATAATTACTATTCGATGAATGGCAAGAAAAAGGAAACAGATTTCTATTTCCAACTCTACGTCGACATAATTGCTCTGTTCTACTTCAATCATTTTTGGAGCTAATAGATAGTTTCACGCCTTCACCGTTCGTAAGGAATTTGGACGTTAGAATTAAAACAAATCTAGCCACACATTAGTGACCTGGTAGATTACGGATTCCGCCATTAATCATTGTTCCATCAAGTCTTCAGAAGTGTCAGAAGTTTGCCATTCTACTGTGTCCGGTCCAACTCTCTAATCTAACTGTTAGAGCTAAAACTGACACCCATGTAACACAAACGTTATTAATTGCCATCTATCGAACAGAGGGCCACAAAATTATTTTTGTATCTTCACTCTGAACACTGAGAACTGCGCAAAATTTTTCATCCAATGATGTTCAACTGCAGAGCAGGCTATATTTCCCGTCATATTTAATATTATTTCATATTTTCTCGTGATATGTAAATCAAACTTATTAATAATAATTCCTTCACGAATTCGACTTGGAATAATACTCCGAAGAACGCTCTATTTGTGGAAAGTCTTCGTACAAAGACCGACACGTGTTCACTACATAGGCTAGAATGTTCACGGTAATACGGAAAAAATGCTCGACCTCTATTAACCTCCAATCTTTCACCTTTCGACAGGCTATCGACTTCTGCGTACCGCTCGTCGATCATACGCGACGTGTGAAGCACGAACGGCCAGGTGCATCGCAGTAACGTCAGCTAGTTTCTTGTATGTATATGTAAATCGAATGTAAACATTAAAAAGTAGACCAAAAAACCGTAATCCTGAACAAACATTTATTACTACTTCTTATGCAACTTCACTTTTCCTTTTGAAACCGAATTTTATATTTATCTTCTGCTTTACAGCCAGCCCGAAGAATTTCTTCTTTAAAAATTAATTTATAGACCACTGTTATTTGACGAAATACAGTAGACAAGTGCTCCAATTACTTTGTTAAATATCACAGTGACATTGAACTTACAATAACCCGTACTGTATACTGTTACTTAATTTTTTAATATCCACTGATTTACTACCGAAAGCAGGTAGGAGCTACCGTGCCGAAAAAATGCTTTACTGCTTGATTAAGGTCATCCTTCGTGCACGTACACGTATGTACATTGAACGGCCACGGGTACAGTTTAGCAGTGAAAGGGTGAAGGTCCCACGGTCTCCGAGAAAATTTACGAGGGACCATGCACGCTAACAATGTACACCTCGCGAGAAACAGAAAACCGTAAATAATAGCAATTATGTACCCCACCCACACAAATCCTTTTCCGTTTCGATACTGAAAATCTATCCTCACAAATCTTGGAGGCAAAGCAGAAAACCGCAAGGAACCTAGGAAACAGATACCCAATTCGTAGCGACATTAGCTGTTGCAGCTAGACACGAATATTTTATCGATACTTTCCATCAGTTTCCAACACGTACATAGATACATACATACATATGTACCATACGATGTTTTTTGTTTAATTCAACGCTTGACCCAACGCGCGTCGCGACGCTGAAATCACTTTGAACCACTCCTCGTCTTTATCGTTCGATCGTTTTCCTCGATTCGAGAATCCAAGAAATCGAGCCAGCCAATTAGTTGGCGGATGGATTCATGGATTTCATCATAGAAATATGCTGCCGAGCGAATCGTTAAAGCGTGGCCCGAGTTCAGGACTCGGCGGTAGTTCGATGAAATTATGGAAAGGGGCAACATCGACGAAAGAAAAGAAAGGAAAGGAACAGAAAGATCGGCTGGGAAACTCGTCGATATTATTAACGTTGGCGAAAGGAGCATAGTGGAGATGAAAATCTGTGGAAAGGAGGATGACGAGCGGAGGCAATTTGCGAGGAAGAGTAAATCGCTGCGAGAGATGAAATTGTGGGCGGCTGCCGTTTGAAACATAAGACTTAGGAAGAAGTAATTTGTCGACGGCCTGGATAGCTCAATTGGCTGGGTCAATTGTCCGGCAACACCGGGGGATCCGGGTTGGAGTTTCTTCGTGTACGATTGATCCACGCATTCTTGGGTCTTACATGTTTGCTAGACGCCAGATCAATGGTTGGGCATTTGACATTTTCTTTTGTTCCCCCTTTCTTCAATTTGGAGATCTTTGGCGAAGGGTACAATAATCTTGGACTGTTCGAATTTTCATGGTGGAAATATTCCAGCCGGTAGATAAAGCAATTGAAATTTACTTTGGCATTAAATCAAAATGAGATATTGTATAAATTATTGAATTGTTAAACGATATATAAACGTACCAGGATAATCTGTTTCGAATACAGATTTATCATTAAGTCAGTAAAAGAAAATGTTCGAAACTCTTCCCGAAGCTCGACACAGAAATAATAATAATAATAACTACTTAATAGAACCAGATGACGCGAAGAATTAAGTATCCATTAAATTACCCTGAAAACTCAACCCATCAGAACCAAATTGGACCGAAACCCAGATAAATCAAGTCCAATTGATCAGCTCAAGTAGATGTAAATAAATGAAAGAGGGAATAGCGCGGGAGAAGAGTTCGCACGGCTGAGCGTGTGCCACTAGACGGGCGGTGGAAAACTTTCTCAGAAATCCTCATCTCGATCTTATCCGAAAGTATTTCATACGTACAAGCTCGGACAGCCGCTTGCCAGCGCGGTCTAGAATGCGATCCGCGAGTTCGTGCGTGGCTAATGCGCTCGATCCAATCGGCTGGTGTGATAACCATAATCACGTAGCCGCTCGGTGTGCCGAACGTGTTCGGCGAGACTGCGTGGATCACGCCGCTGACGTTGGAGCTTACGGCTCTATGGTGGTGCAGAGTATGATGTGTTACGAAAAGGATCTGGTTTTTAATCCGAGAGGTTGCTTAAAATAAGGAACGCATATTAAATCTGATTCCATGGTAAAAAGTTGAGAATAGCATTAATTATAAATCTCCTCGGAAAGCTAGCCTACATATTCAATTCTGCTTTCAATGATCAATAAATGAAGAACAATTACTACCATTTACACGGAGAAACGCTTGTCTTTTCGAATCTGGAGTACTGACAATTTTACCAGAGTCCCGAACCTCCACTTCTAGCTCTTCGGCAGTGTTCCTTCTTTTTTCCTCTATTTCTATAGTCTTCCCAAGGTCAGAATTCAAACAGTGGAGGATGTAGGGATTCTCGAATAAAAGAGGGCCCGCCTTTCTCCGGTTTCTCGAGAACCCGCTAGCTTTTTCGCCTTTGGACGTCTTGTTCGTTCTTGCGACGTAGACGGGTCCCACGCCCGCGTGATCCTCGTTATTTACGAGTAGAAACGGACGATCGAGGGCGGACCAAGCTGTCCGACGCGGAACAGGATCGAGCTACTAATTGGTGAGCGAATTTTAATCGTGGAACGCGCCACAGTCGATGCAAAGCTGGGGAGTTAGCTATGGGAAAGTGCGTGTTCTACATTCAGCGCAGGTTCATATGGAATTTCCACGCGTGGCTAGAGAAACTTGTTGTTTCGTTTGGATAAAATAGATGAGGGTCGAAATAACGAACACTCAATGTATAAAATTGATGGATGATGTCAAAGTTGCACTGGATAGTAGAGAGTTGCTTGTAATATTGTGCTCGGGTCTATGAGACTCTATTCTGGTTTTGGATTAGTTATAATTTATTTTATTTCCTCTACAAGTCTACCAGTTGAAATGAAAACTGACAAGATGTTCCCATTCAATTTTTGTCAGGAAAACAAATAATAAAAATAAAATTTTTAATCTCTTCAGGGACACTGACACATACATGCGTATTTTGTTTTTTTCTTTTAATTAAAATGATTCTAAGTGAAAAGAAATTAACATCTGTTGGAGAACTATTCTCAGATTCCCTAAATAATGAGAACAAAAGACTAGTTTTATTTACTGTCGATGTAAAAGGAATAAAGCGTAATCAAATGGAAAATCCAAACATTTCCACCCTGAAGAAATTAATCGCGGTACAATCAAACAAACAATATTTTTAATAATATTAATCAGTACTTTAATAATTAATTAAACCTTTCCTGCGATTGGCGATTATTACCGTTGCTTTATAGCAGGTAATAGTAATAAAATTCATGAACATTGTAATTCCTGCTTCCCCAAAATAATTCTTGCTCACTGATATCCATTTCTTGTAAAGAACCTTTGATATCTAACTCAAAGAATTGCCTGCCTACAGCACAACAGCGTTAGATAGAGTCCGATATTTTCAATCTCCTCGACGCACGATCGGACAGTCTGCCATTTTTCAACCATCGCCTCGATTTTCCAAGGAAACGAGATCGCCGCGGCATTTCGTGGAACTGTTCGTTCCGGGAGCGCAGATCAGTGATAAGCACAGCCGATAACGGGTCTTCGGTTTGTGGGCGTAAGTTCTGCTCGCAGCAGTGATCGAAAGTATATATCTCTTCCAGTTATATTGATCGTCGATGGAGAGTCGAATCGCGGCTGCTCGATATTCCACTCCCCGAGCGACTCACTCGAGTAGAAAGAGATACTGGAGGTGTATCAGAAAAATTCTCGGGAGTAAAATCGAAGGAAAATACCCTGGGCTTTGTAGAAGAAAATGAAATGCCTGAATTGAATACTGAGGGGCTTTGGAAATTCAAGGAAACTTCTGAACTGGACCATGCGAGTGAAATGAAGTGAAAATATTTTTTACAGGGGCAAAGAAAATAGAATATATATTATTGTGTGGTGTTTAAAATTTATTTTTCAATATACTATCCAGGTATATCATGAAGAGATAAATTTCAAATTGTTTTAGTCAATTAGGCGAATTCCATAATAATAATAAAATACACTGTAATGTTGTCTCATCCGTGTCTTTGTACGCTCGCAATTAAATTCGCACCATGAAAAATTAGAAAAAAACACACGTGGAAAATATGATAAAAACAACCCCGCTTGGATAACAATACTGGAATTGATCTAAACTGTTACTCAGCCCTAAAATTCGTGACGATACGTATCTCATGACGTCCAAGTCCAAAAATCACACCCGCCTTTCACCTCGAGATCTACGTTTGCTGCATCGCGATACATCGCGAACGACGTTGAAGAACGGCGTACAGATGTGTAGAATGGAACGTAGGGGTCCGAAGTTTACGAGCGGTATGCGAAACAATCGAACGACTGGTTGTTCGCGTGCTCTCGCTTATCGGTGCAATTAACGCAGCGAATAAGTCATTGCTGGGGCAATCCATGAGTTGTCGCGTCGCGAAGATTCGATCTTTCGATAATTATTCAGACTGCTGAAGAACCGCCGAAGATGCTATCGATTCGATCGTTCCACTCGTTGGAACGTGTCGGTTTTGCTTTCTTTTCGTTTAGCGCGTTGGTTAAATTATACGACATGTTTCATTGATTCATTTTCAGAGATTCTTTATACTCTTATAAACCCAATAAATTTATCAGTCAGAGTGCCTGAATTCGCAAACATACTCGCATAATAAAAATACAAAAACCAAATGAATAGTTTCTATTCTAAAATACATTCGAATCGATTCCACGCACAAAAGTCTATCTTAATAATTAATGCATGACAACGGCGCAGAATACGCGCAACGAAACCGCAGGTACTTTTACCCCCGCCTTCTAACTGTACACGAAATACTTTTCACCTCGCTGTGGCACAAGAACTAAACAGAGAAGCGTACTTCGACCGACCACAAACTGCAGGCCCCGCGACAAAAAGGAATGCAAGTCGAATGGTCGTCCGTTCCAGCACGCTCGACGAGCGATTATCGCGCTTCCGTCCCCGGGTTGTCGTGTTCCTGCCGATTTATTAGCCCGCCGTGAATCGATCGTGCGACGCCTGTAGTGTCTTACGATACCGAAGTGTCGCGTACGAACTGCAAAGCAGTAAACGTTTGCACGCAAAACCGACCGTGTCCCGCCAGGACGCACGTAATAATTACATACGTAGCGTGGATTATTCGTCGGCACGCGGATCGTAAACGTCGTGGGCGTGAAAAAATGATTCTTCGTCGACGCCACGGGGAAAAAATTGAGAAATTAATCCGGGACTGTATATCGCAGAATTGCCAATTTGAAGAATCGATTGAATGGAGGAAGAGTATAAATGAACTAATGGTTCTCTTGCCTTTTATTATTATTATTATTATTGTTTATGAATGGTTGATTTGATTGCTGTCTCTTTTATCAGTCTCTGCGTGTAATTGTAAAGACATTTGTTGCATATAAATGTTTCATATAAATTAAAGATTATGGTTTTATGGTGATGATAATGTCTGCACTGGTTGACGTACTCGATGAACTTTTGAAGAAATCGATACTGCGACTCTGTTAATTTACGTTACAGAAAAGACAATATTTCATCACTGTCCGTCATCAATAATCGACTCACAGGTAATAGAAGCACAATATTTCTATTGAATTGACCATCGCAATATAAATGGTGAAAATGACAAATTAAAAAGAAAAATGTGGACAGAGCAACATTATGTTAAATGATATATGCCTACATGTACCACAGAGATACATAATAAATAAAATCTTAGTTACCATCAACAAAGGAAATCTATTCGATCACGATGCAATAATCATAGTGCATTGTTTCTCCACTTCATTTCGTCCCGACGTGCGTATTATTGATACAGATCCTGTCTCATTAAACAGTCAAGGCATGACGATTTCATCCTTCATCTCGCCGATTAGAGAGAGCGATCGACCGACAATAAGTCCCGTAACGAGGCAACAAAACGTTCACCATGACCGTGATCGCTGATTAATGGAATCCCCGATCGCGCGATAATTTGCCGTTTGATTAATTCACCGATTATTCCTCGATCGATTCGCTACAAAACACCAGGCACCGGCTTCGATCCGATTGATCCAACGAGCGCTGTGTATCGGGCCGCTGATTGATCAGATAATAATTTCCCGAGCGTTTAGAGGGGACCAGCCTATGCCGAGAATGCTCGACGCCTATCGACGCTTCCTCGAGGAACGTGAATAATTGAATGAAAGCGCGCGCCGCTACGATGACTCGTCGTGTGATTAATTAAGCGATAGCTGTTTCGTTTCGGTGAATGGAACGGGAAAAGGAAATGAGGTGAGTTATGTTCCCATGTTGTGATTTGGGTGTATGGAGATAGATAATGAAGTCTGAAATACGAATAAATTTATTCGAATCTTTTAAGTGCGAAGGAAATTAAAAATATAAAGGGTTGATTATGACAAGAGTGTCGATTCTCCAGATTCATTATTGATTATAAGAATTGGGACGATTATCTGTTTTGTGACTGTCAATATATGATTTATTTGACCGACTGTCTTGCATATTATTTCTCTATTAAGTAATAGTAATGTTGCACAGTGTATGTAAACGTTTCAAGACTTTTGCGGATGAGAAATATTTTTCCCAAACTTCTTATACTCCTTGGCCTTAAAGTGAATTGCTTTATCACGGCACTGATGTATGATTTTATTTATTGCGCATAGGAAATTATGCATGTGAGCGGTTATTCTTCGCCTCGTTATAAATTGAATGGTAACAAGCCGCGACTAATAACGAGCAGGCCGAGAAAAGGTCTTTAATTATCGGTGTCCGCGGTCAGCACAATGAACAAAGTACCGCAAACCGTGCATAAGTAATTAGTGTGATGCCTGTTCGTTGCATAAACAAGCCCATTATCATAACTCGTCTTTATCTGCGGGGGAAGTAAATTTTCGTTGATCTTCAAGCGTGATAAATTATCACGACCAGCAGATTCTTTTCTTCTTTTTTTTACCGTGTCCAGGACTATGTGGTTCACCCACGCGAGATGCCAGGAAGACCTGACCAAGAGATACCAAGGATGTCTTTCAGCGCGATTCATCCTACTTAATGTTGCAATGCCAAGCATTCCTTTTAAGAGACATTGCTTGATTGTGCGGAGGATAATAACGTGTAAGCACGGCAATATATATTCATTATAAATGTCTGCTCAATATATAGCAAGAATTTTTCAATCGAAAATTTTAATAATGGTATTTGTGTGAAATAAAACGAATGCAGCCTATTTGTAAATTTCGAATTCTGCGAAATTTCCAACACATTTAATTACAGTTATATTTAACAACTTGAAACATTTCCCAATTAATCACTGAAAAAATTCTTCCTCCACCTAAAACGTTCCACAAAACGTTAAACTGGAATACCAACTGAATTCCCATTTAATCTGAAATCGATGCTTGTATTCTCTATCGTGTTTCGATTCGGAGCAACGATGGCGGAAGTTCGTTCCTCTGAGAAGGGTAGGTAGGTTCCAGGTGTTCCGGCTGCTCCACTAGCCCGAGCACGGATCAAGTTAAATCATCTAATTCATGCCCGACCACACGACCGCGTAATTTAGCCGAAGGAGCTTGCACGTGAAAGCGATCGGCTCTTTATACTCGCTCGTTCGACAATAAAGATGTTTGCAGAGCCGTTGACCCGGCGACTTCGATAATCTTCCACCAACCGGCGAATCGCCGCGCTCTACACGATACACTATCGCCTCTCGAAAAGTTCACGGATAATCGATGCACGCCTGAGACTTATGCTCTTCCGATGGAACAGTGCAAACGAATCAATTAATTGCCCCACTGGCATCGTTGCGATAATAAACGTATCTGTCGTTGCGTACTTTCTCGTTACTATTTATGAAAGTGTTACGAGATTACAAATTTAATATAGCATAGCTTGCACATTTTTGCCCAATGCCTAAAAAGAATACACCTTTAATTTGCGGTAGAAAATTCCCCGTGGAAGTAGCGTCGTTTTGCAAGTAACCGCGAGAGCAGTGTATTCGAGAAAATTTCATTTCACACGTATTATACAATTTTTGCGATAGATATTGCAGGTGAAAATCGATCGATGCCTGAAATAAACTCTCTTTTACCATTTGCTATTCAATTATCACCTTCCTCGAAACGATTACTACTTCCCATTACCAATTATCCCCTCTCCCTTCTAATTCCTAGGCATCGCCTGCATTTCTTATCACTGTAATCAATTCAGAGCTACATGTCTCCCTGACAACGAAATACAAATTCACAGACACATTGCATTTGATTAAGCAGAAAATAAAAATGCAAACCAAAATCGTCTATTCCTATTTATTATTTCTACACAGGTGTAATTAACCCTTTACCGTATCAAATATAACAAAGTGAATTTAAAATCACATAAAGGTAAATGCAACATGCTGCATCCAATATTTACTTAACGACTAAAGAATTAAGAAAGTAATAAGCATAATACCAATAATAATAATAATAATGATAATTCTACGAGGCGTTCAGCCAGCTGATTCGATTTAGTCGCACGACGAAAGTCCGCGTAGAGGAAGTCGGAACGAAGGCGTGTTTCGCGATCCTACGAACGCCTTCGAGCGAGGAAACGTTCGTGGAACAGCTTGGACGGTCGCGGTCAACTTTCGAGCCGATCGGTCGCTCGAAACTCCGATCGATTCTCTCGTCGAACCGTCCTCGCGAGCCACGAGTGCCGGCTGCTTCTTCCTCTTCCTGCTCGACCCGCCTCTTTTGGACCAGCACGAGTCGTTCCTACTAGCTAATCGGCGACAAAGAGGCTGGCCTCGCCAACTACGGGATTACAGTTAACCACTCGAGGCTGATTCTACTCTCTGCTCGGGGAGAAAAGCTTGGGGAAGACGTTGCAACGGGTGCACGGATGTGTGCTTGACTAGAAGAATGTTTTGGAATGGCTGTATCGAGAGGAACTCTCGATTAGAAATGTGAAACGAAGATATGTAGTATGATGGGTCGATCAATTTTGGACACTTTATTGTTATAGAAGCGAATGACGTTTTTTCATATAGAGTGAAGACGGTGTAATTACACCGTAAACATGTATTTGCAATTAGTAAATACATTTGGAAGGCTTGCGAATGTTTCATTCATGAGAGTACTGATTGTCGAAGTCGTTGAGATAAATTGAACTTTCTTCCTTTCCGAAAGCAAGCCTGCGCGAGGAGATTCCCAGTTTATACCTGTGTGTAACGATCGTACGTAATAATAGTTTGGCGAGGCATATAATAGGATAACGACGAAGAAATTGGCGTGTAACTGCGATAATGTTTACACGAGAAGAGGGAAGAAGCGTGCGAATCTGTTCGCAGCTATGACAAATAAGTCGTGTGAAATATACGCGTGTGTGCGTGTGACGGAAATGTTAAGGTTTAATTAACTAGGAAGCCACGGTTCAAGGCGAAGAAGAAAAGAAAAGGGGACTTGCGAGCTGCCGGAAGATTGTGCCAGAATCAGAAACGAGATAGGAAGCGAAATGTTTACTTACTTAGAGGCGCCCGTAATTGACAATGTTGATTAATGGTGCTATTACTTACGCTGCAGAAAATAATACGAATAAACTTTCGCGGGGATTAAATATTGCGCAATATGTAACTGCGAAAGATTTATCGCGTGGCAACACGAAATTCACATTTACACGAGCAACGCATTTTTCAATTATCCATTACGAATTAACTGCGACGGATCGGATACAATGGAAACGATTCTACAGTTACAAGGTTCGACAGTAGAAACCGTAATGTGGTTCCAAGGTTCTTGAACTCCTCTGACACAACAAATCTCCGGCTTCGAGGTTCGAAGTTCAAGGCTCTACATTCATGGTTCGTGATTCAAGGTGCCCAGGTGCAAAGGTGTGAGAAAGAATATCAAAGATAACAGATCGAACAGAACCAAGGCCTGCGGGTCAATATACAATATCGAACGCGCCGATGAAGCAACGCTCCTGTGATAAGAATCACATACGGACCCAGACAAATGATTCCAAAGTATCAATAAAACGGAGTATTGTTCTGCAAATGTACAAGCAATTCCCAAAGAGTTTCTACACCGTTGGCACGGAAAAGCACGCGACGAGTCGTCAAAGGAAACACAGAAACCGTTTCACAGGCGTTTCGTTAAAATTGAATTCCGTCGCCAGGCATCTCTTTGTTCCCCGTTGCTTCTTCTCGTCCCTCTCCTCGGCGTCCCTCTTTCACAAGACGAGCGTCCCATTTTCATCTTGTTTGCCGTTTAACGTTCGCGTGAATGATTAAACGGCGACCGTGGAGCGAAGAGACAATCGACGGCTGGTCGACGAGTTTCGCGAACAGGGAACGGGAAGCGGTTTTACACAGGAAGAAGAAGAAGAAGGAGGCAAAAAAATGAGGAGGCATCTGCCAAGAGAAAGCGGACACGCGAGGGAGAAACGAAAAGGAAGGAAAAGAAATAAATAGAAAGAAATCAGCGTCTCTGTAATATGTTCGAACGAGAATCGATAAAACGACCAGCATAGTGGAGATATTCTGTCGATGGGACGCTTGATAAAAATCACTAGAAAGTGTGCTTACGCTGTTTCCTTTTTAAATTAGTCGCATTGGCGGGCAATTCCTACGATTCCCTCGCCCGACCAAGCAGACTGTGCAAACGTTCCGCGGAGAACAGTGGAGAGAGAGAGAGAGAGAGGAAACGCTGGAATGCAAGGAAATTATTCGCTCCAAAAGAGGAAGCGTATGGATGCGCACACGTTGAAATGCTTTGGTACGGTTATTGCGATTGAAGAAGCCTGAGAGTTACTATCGTGATCGAGACGGACAATGGATATGCAAAAGCAGGATGAGAAACGATTTTTCGAGAAGCACGGTACTTTTTCGTGATTATTATCGATTATCTAACTGGTCACTAAATAATGTTTAAACAACGCCGAGGAAATGAGAAATTCGTACAAAATTGTCGTACACGCGTTCACAAATTAACAATATATCCCCTTACAACAACCTTTCAATTTCCTTCACAGCGATTCGAAATAAATTATTTACAATTTTCTTTGCTCGTCATAGAGACGGTTCCTTCCAATTAAACAATGTCTGAAAAAATTACCTCCCTTATCTACCAACCCCGTTAAAACCATTGTACCACTATCCTCCTCAAACGACCCCACCCAGAGTTCCTTCTACCCCGAATAAATCAAGTTCCTCCGAGAAAAAAAACCTACTCGCGTGGTCCATTCTCGTCCCAAATCTACGTGTCTCGTTTTCTTCATTTTTTCTTTACCACAGTCCTTTGAAGGATCCTCGCACGAACACCTTTATCCCGTGTTCGGTTAATCGTTGACAGAGCATCGGCCAGAGAATACAGTTAGACAAATCCGTTGGCTAGCCGCGAGCCTCGAGGAAGGACAAACAGGATGCGCCGCGAGGAGAAGAGAGGACGTGAAGCAGCGTCCCGAGGCACGTAAATAGACGCGAGGATGCGGGGGCGTGTGAACCGTGCTTAAGAGGTCCACGTGGTGGTAGGTGTGTCCGGCTTCCGCATACCCGTACGCGGTCAACGCGCGTTGCCTGTCGTCCCGCGAGCGTCGCGGCGCCGACTGGCTTTAATGGCAATTTTAATGACTGGCTTAGGCAGGAATCTGCCTTTAAACGCTGACGGATAGCGGCGATGATGGGAGGCACGGTGTTTGGACCGCGGGTGCGGCGCCGACAAGGAATCCGCTGTGCCTGTCGGTGATTGAGAATGTCCATTGGGAGAGGTTTCTTTTCGCCATTGCCGGAAGATCAGTTTAGCGACTTTGTAAATTGTTTGCGCGGCGGAATGTTCCCGGAGTGGACTGAAGCGATAGTAAATGGGGTGGCCCGCTTGTTATGTAGGCTGCGGTATTTTTAATTCTTCATTAGTCATGGGATCCCACGATTGTCAAATGCGCCGAAAAAATGGTATCAAACACCCCACGATCGTGTTACGTTTGCAGGCACCGAGGTACAAAATTAATTCGCCTCCCTTCACTCAATAATATTCTTCGTAAAATTGAAAATCATCTTAGGTTAACGATGTAAAAAGAGACGTAAAGAAAATAAGTTTAAGCGATAGTTTGGAATGTTTGTAACTTACCAGGAAGCGTGAGGCCGCACGTGAGAACGTGTTCCGGTATATCGTGAATGGTCCTTGGCGCTACCACCTCGTCCACTCTCTTTTTCGTTCCTGAAACAGGAGACAACAGGGATCTCGTTACTCCCGCATCCTTTACGAATCCGATCTCCGTGCTCGCGTTTGTATCTCAATCGACGAACGGAATCGTACACCAGCAGATTTCGGTAATCTGATATAATGTCGTACACGGGGTTTTGCGTTAAAGTGTCCCTTCGTGACAGTTGCACAAATATGACCGCGATCCACCCGTGGAGGGATATCGAATAACTTTTCCCAACCCCGATTTCAAAAACCGGAGCCGCGTGTTTCATCCGCCCGCTGCTCCCAATGCCAACTGACCTAGCGCAAAACCCGATCGATCGACGTTTTCGACTCGGTCTACCTGGTCGGTTCCAGGACACACTCGTGGAAGTAGACGGGACCGCCCAGGAGTATCTCGCTTCGCCCTTTTCTGGTTTCACTTTTGACGGGAGGGACTAAAGTATAGGGTCACGGCCCGGTTAAATTGGTGGTTGGATAGCTGAGTTTTGTTCTTTCGATTTCTGTGCGATTTCTGAGGTTACTGGATTGTTCGTAGGTCAGGGGAATCGAGGTAAAATTATCCACGATACTAATATATTAGTAATATTTTCATTTTACTTCTTCAATTTATTTCAATTGATTATATTACCCGACTTAAATATTCGGTAACTCACTGCCAGCAACCGAATGTTCACCCCTACATTCCCTACCACCCTATTCCATCCATATTTCTCCAAACGCTCTCACAATTAATCTTGCCTCAAGAAATAATAAATAATTTCCTCTTAACGTAACTCACGTGCCACGCGCACGCGTGTTCGCCATTTGCTTTCTTTTCCTTGACCCTTCGACTCTCCCCTAATTCCACCTCTTAACCCCGGTGTCACACGGGTCCAACGTCCTCGCCAGTCGAAGGTGAACACCGTGGTGCACGCAACTTTTCGCCTTGCAATAATCATTCTACCAGCCGGGATGCACTTTCTATCGCGCGACGTGGACAAATTAATTGCAGGCAATTAAGACGATCGGCGCGAGCACGGTTTATGGTTTATTGTGGCCAAGTCTTCGCGGCTAAACTTGACGGCGTAAAAATCGGCAAGAAAGTACCGCTACGCGACGGGATTCGAATCGCGGAATAGAAACGCGAACGGAACGAACGTCGTGCAGATGATTTAAGGGTCGACACGTAGTTTACGGAACGTAGAATCGCCATGGAATTTCGACGCCGGTATTTTATTGTGCATCGTGCACCGGGAGAAGCGATAAATTGTTTTTCGGATCGGGGTGATTCTCATACTGGAGTAATTATGGAACGCTTGCCGTGCGCGAAATTTTACCGCGCCGCTGTGAAGAGAAATTCGAGGACGAATTGGTTCGCATGTACCTGAGGAAAGACGATAAATATGGCGTGGATAATTCTTTTTGCGAGGCGAGAATTTTTACATCGTTTCGCGATGGTAATCTTGATGAACAATGGAAACGTCGACAAGCTTACACTTCTTTGTTGGGTGTCTTTTAATTTCTTTTATTATTATTGTTCGACATGGTATCCAAAAACGAGAGCACGTCAACTACGTCAGCGTTGATCTCGTTACACGGGGGCGTTAATTGCGCGATAACAAAGTTAGTGCACAGTTTCGTAAGACAATGGGGCCTGTGCATCGTCGCGATGGGGGATCTGCTTGGATCAGGGCTCGTAAACAAAAGGGGCTAATGTCGACGATAAGACACTTATCAATGATTTATCGCCGCCGTTTTCATGGAACTCGCCAATCGTAGTTACTAACTGTCTCGCGGAATCTACTTATTTTCATGCTTTTTATCTGGCTATTCTGGAAAGCTTTTAGAGAAATGAAGGACTCATCGAACGAACCAAGAGAAACATAAAATCGATGAAGAAAATGTACCGAAAAAAATGTAGAGATAAAAGAAGCTATAAAATGATGCAGTAACTAAAATTATAAAATTAAAAAATTAAGGATATAATTTGCCATGGCCAAGAAAGATTTGTTACAGTTATAGTACTCACTTGGGCAATAACAATTGTCACAATAATAAGCCATGATTCCTTACAGTATCGCCAGGAGTAATATAAACGATACCAAGAAGATGTTGAAGCTGAAAGTCGTGAAATAATCAACGAAATCGAGCTGCTGAGACGATCGAGGATGAAAGTGAAATAGAAAACGAGCCAGAGAAAAGAGAAAGGGCACGAAGAAAATCAGACGCACGCGACTTCAATAATCGAACTATGATTGAACGCGATATTAACGGCTTTCTTCTACGCCAATCTGACACGCCGTTGATTAGAGGCAGCTTGGACATCCTAATTTACGCCAAGTACACGATAATTCGTCACCGGTTGGCCTGAATTCAAGACCAACGTCGAAATCCTCGAGCGTATCGCGTTGGAACGCGTTCATGTTCAGTAACCATGCGCGTGATATCTGTGTATTACCCTCGGATCGAATAATACCTGTAGTCGAGCAAATTTCACGGCCACGATTACCAATTAGAAAATGAAAAATACCGGGATCGCGTGCGCGGAAAACTCTATTAGGGCCAATTAGCGAACGTTCTGTTGCAACAACGTAAATAAGGTATAATACTTGATACTAACAATTAACTTTCGTCGCTCTTTATTACATGTACATACTATAATTTCCGTGCTATTCTTTCGTCGACCGAAGTGTACTGCACGTACTGGAGTACCCATTCCCGGTCTTTTATATTTAAACTTGCCGGTACGTATCTCACATTTCAGCTACCCACCAATTAGTTTCCACTGGTCTAATTGGTACCTACCTGGTAAGTACGAATTCTCACTTTCGAGATATGCAAACCGCGTTCGAGTCGAGGCTGTCTCGGATTTCTAATTTCGAGCGACAGCACATGTGGATACATGGAAGGATCGAGACAGTGAATCGCCGTGGGTCAACGATCCTTCAATTTTCCACACGATGGTATGTATAAGCTGTACCGATTGCACGACGTCACGCGAAGGAAACAGCTGATGCGCTTGCTTTCGATACCTGGTTCGCTCACCGTGATACAGAACGGTTTCGAGGGAGGATTCCCGGAGAGAAACGGCACCGAGACACGCGATCTTCCCTATTAAGACGATACTTTATGGCGAATCGACCGCCTCGATTGTCCGTGAGTTCAGTTCACTTTCATGGGAGGTTTGCGAATTCGGTTGATACGATGGTATTGGATTTGTTTATGGTGCATACATTTCTTGTGCTTTAGATATTTATTGTTTTGCTTTTTTTCTAATCCATTTATTTAGAGACGTATCGGCCAGTAATGATCATTTGCGAATTGTTTCATTTGTAGATTAATTGGATTAGTATTTTATTACTGTGATAGAAGGCTTTCTGGTCGTTAATAGTAACAGAGAAGCAACAGGAACTGTTTGAATAAAATTATTTCTTAAATCACCTGTCCGTATGTATAGCTTACGATATTGTAACAACTTCCTGTGTAATTTGATTAGACTGATGTCTGTACTATTAATCATTAATTCTCTGCGCAATCTGTTTTTCCACGCTGTTACACTTCACCTTTTTAGAATGGTATAATGACAGGTTTCCTCTTCCCCTTTAAACCCCATCAATATTTTTACACGAACCCTTGCAATAAAAACTAATCGAATCTTATTTCAAAATAAAAACAGAATGTAATACAATGAATTGCTACGTTTCAACAATACGAAGCATTTCTTAATAAATCAATTAACATGCCCAATTATATTCACAATCCCGATACCAAATTAATTCCCCTTCCCCAGTTACCAAGTTAAATTATAATTCTACCGTCCAATAAATCACGATGAGAATACGATACAACCCGTTCGTGAGACACACAAAAAAAGAATCCTGTTTATTAAAGCTACAGCTTCGGTTATACGAAACCGTGCCACGTTCAACACTGGTAATAAACATCGTTACTCGTTGCGAGACGTCGAATTAGCGTGCGCGACGAAGGGAATCAGGAAGTTCTCGCTCGATACATGCGGATGAGCCTCGCGTTCCCGTGCTTCCTCCTCTCGGATCTCCCGGGATCATTGACATAATGATCTAAATGGAAAAGAGGAGGAGGACAAGAGACAGAAAGGCGAATGCACGGGGGACGATCGAGGTCGGTGATACGCAATCGGATGCTGCTGCACACGGTGTCGCGGATGCAGCTGCTCTGTTCATAGAAACGAGAACGAAGTCTGATACCAGGAGAAGCGTCTATCGACCTGACGGAATATCACGGTGTTTGTTTAAAATTCAGACGAAAATTCGTGGTGAAGCTTGTGGGACAAAAATGGATTTCGATTTTCGTTTGCTTCGAAATGATTTGACGAAGGGAAGTGAATATATTTTGCTGGAGGATATTTTGATGCGATGCTTAAAAAATTTGGTTTGTGCTCGGTCGGAAGAAAATTAGTTTGAAGGAGTCGAATGTTCTGGAAATTGCTTGGAATTTTATTCCTATAATCATATTATCAACGAAAAAGAAATTGGCAGAAAAGAATTATGCAACACGAGTACAATTTCCTCCAATCTGTGATACAAATATTTCAATCGAAAAGCCAATGTCAATACTTCTCCATCCAATATTCTTAAAACATTTATTCATCAACGTTTCTCCAGTGAATCACATAGAATTGAAACTCCGCCAACGTCATTAGTGCAAAGAACACTCTTCACTAGTCAGCACACTTCTTTCCATTATATTAATACCATAAGCTTCCTCTCCCGGCTGCCATAAACAGTGTGCAATATCTCTGCCAGGAAATACATCCACAAAGATCTTCGAGAGGGAACCGTAACGACGTGGATTCATACGTTTTTGCCAATTTAGAGTGACGCTCAGATGGACCTAATCGCTTCATTTCACGGCACTTTGTTCGTCCGGCTACTACTGGTTCACCTGGCGTTGGGTCAATCAGGGCCAAGATTGGTCGGTGCAACGAAACAGCTTCGTTCCGCTTGCCATGGCCACCGTCGAATTTGGGTTAATGCACGTTAATGCATCAAAGGTGGAACCGGTTCTCCATGGGTGTCGTTCCTCAACCGTCGATCACGTCGCGTCCCGTTTCGTAGCAGTCATTTGTAGTCGTATACGTATTAATCACCTGAGCGAACGGGTTCGGTTAGCAATTTTGTATCTACAGCCTTGACATTGAACCGGTTGAGAAGTTGCTTTGGATGCAAAGGTTACGTTCATTCGGTATTGTTACCGTTGTTTTCATTCTTTCCTTTTTATTCCCTTTTTGGTATTTACAGTAACGAGTTGTTTAATTTTTGGACCGGTTTAATTTAAATTTTGAACAGTATTATCTGCCCAGTGGAATCATCGTGGAAATGTGAACCCTTTGGGTTTTTGACCGGTTTAATTAAATTTGGAAACAGTATTCTATGTTCTGTGGTATAATTGTAGAAACGTGAAGCCTTTTAGCGCATCTATTATATGTAAGTGTGTATAATATTTTTCTAATGTATAATATTCTCTGTTGGAATAGAGACGTTCAATTCCAAGGAAGCACAATAACGAAAACCATGCTCACCACAAAGCGCGCGACCCACAATGCGCCCGACCGCAGCAATTACATATTTACAAAAGACATTTTTCAAATACCGCTGTTTTATGGGCCGTCCGTGCTGCAGAATAATTTGCGTCGATTAAACGCGAAACGTGGCGACGAGAAATAGCCACTTAAAACCACGCCGCATTTCCGATACAATATTGCTGTGAATAACTTGTTTCATGCAAATGCGCTGTAAAGACAGCCTGCAACGATAGGTCACGGGGAAAAATCGGATTGCATACGTTGCGAAACGAACGGTGGGAAAAAGAATCGACGTTTCGTGCAACTGGAGCAGAAACTATTACTTCGTGGCACTTCGTCGACTGTCGATACTGCGACGCGAATTTTATCCAATTATCTTATTTGCTCCGCAATCTCGATAATACGATTTCCGTTACGACTGTTCGTGAACTTGTTGCGATACCAAAATGTATCGTTTCATATTTTACACGGCCGGCAATCAGTATTCATTGCCTATTTAGTTGGCCACACTTTGCATTAATTTTATTACCCCGACACAAAGTGAAGTGGTGAAACTTGGATGTAGGCGTGAAGGAACGTAAAAGTGAACAGTGATTTTCACGCGCGTTTGGAGAATTTTTTTGTTCGTTAGAAAAGTTTTCATTTACGGCATCGTACCAGTGAAATCGCGGAAAATCGAAATTATCGCTCGAAAGTGTTGAAAAATTTCACCACACCTGTGCGCGAATTGTGCAACTCCGTGTTGGGATACAGTTTCGACGAAAGTGGATGCATTACCATAAAACGATTGGTCCAATTGACTAGCAACTGTAGGTTGATTGAATCCGTTCAATTTATGTCCAGTCGTTTGCAATTTGACCGGCTGCAATTCGTCTCCCTTCTTCGTGATTTCATTTTCTTTGGAAGATAATATTTCTGAGATAATTTTTGTACCGTGGACATATGAAGGAAAGTGGTATTAATAATTAAATTAATTGAATTAATATTTTGATGTCTTGATATTTTATTTAAATGAAATGAAAGGTGCTTGGAACAAATCGGATCTTTCATTACGATCGCTATTAGTATAATTAATAGGCCAATGTTCACAGACAACACGAGTCGAAAAATTACTTTTAAAAATATTAGAAAACGAATCTCTCCGAAGAGGCGAGTCGAATATTAAAATACCAACACTTTAGATGCGATAAAACAAAGTTCATTAAAATATCTCGAGCGAAAGGTTGATTGAATCAGACACCAATAAATCCTAAGCACAAAAAGCACACGGAAATCAGGTGTAAATTGAAGAAACGTAATACCGAGCACCCCTGGTTCAATCAGCACGTTGTATCCCATATCATTACAATCCACTCAACGCGAATTACCCTATTTTTCCTGTACTCTAAATCTATCGCCAATGTAACATCCATCCACGTCACGTTACGTTAGCATTTGTTTCGGATCGACAGACTTTCTTACGAATATCTCCAATTATCTTGAACATTCCACCACCATTATTTCCCAGCACTCTAAAGATATTTCCTCTTTATAAAAAATTTATAATAAATATATTTTTAATCATTTACATTGTTTAACCAAAATTTGTTACAACTGGAAAATGTTTTGTCATTTTTGTTCGACGATTTACACACTTAGACAACTCGTTTAGCATTCAAAGGACGCAGGAACATTAGAGGGAGATAGAGAGAAACTAACAGGCCTGTTCTGGAAGATCATTTCCAGTTTCCATTTGCGACCGTAACCACTTCCGGCAAGCAGCCAGTCGCGCCAGATTTCAGTAACTTCGAATGGAAAACGCCGTCGGATAATGGCGACCCGACTGGAGAATTGTCGACGAATAAATCGGTCAGGTTCATGGAAGCGCGCGTTAACGTGTCCAATGTCGAACGATCGTGTGCTCTAGAAATTCTGATTGATCGCACGGGGATCGGGTCTTGACAATTTACGCGAGCGAGGAAACGAATCGCGTCGCCCGAGAATGCTTGATTCCGCTTTGGCGCTGGGTTAATGGAGCGTGACTATTTAGTGATAGATTGTAATGGAATTCTGTGTAATATTGCAATTACCTGGATGACGACAGATAGGTTGAGAAACGAGCTTGCGAGGTGGATACGAATATTGGTCGCTTATTAAGCACGTTTAGAGTTGATGATATTTATTGGGAGGAAATGGCACGGCGGAATGGTAGAAAAAGTGATTTATGGATTCGATGATAATAGGTTTACCGTGTTTGGATCTGATCTCGGTTCCTGGCAAATCTTGTTTTCAATTTATTGCAATTTCAATTTAATCCATTCTGAGCTATGTTGTATGCGTTATTTATTTCTTTATTTATTTACTGTTACGCTGTTCTGTTTGTATTTAGATTGCGCAATTAAAGCATCGCTGTTATTACCTTTAGGTTTGTTTCTATTTTAATCTGTATCTTATATATTATTACTTATTATTCTGTTCTTCTTTTCTTATTTAATTTACGCGATAAAAATATCGCTACTATTAATGTCAATAATATACAATTTTTTCTTTTATTTCGTCTAACCAATAGAAACATCATAATTATTATAGTAAGCATATAAATAAAGAAATGATTATAGCACTGTTTAAACGACACGCCAATAAAATATTTACTCCAATATTCTCCCCCTTCGAAATACAAATTAATACAATAAATCTGAGGAATTCCACGTATCTGCCAATACTTATTGGAACTTCGCTCGTATAAAAATTCCGCCAAAACCGATCGAAGGAAAAGCATCAGAACCCGTACGGTAACGAGTACGTGCAAGCGCCACGATGCGTGAACAGTAATCGACTGGCAGCGTCTATTGATTTTTCATTTCCCAGGCAATTGAATTATCCGACAGGAGGACAATTGGATTAATCCAGGCCCTTAATTCCCTTGCTTCCGACAATTGAGTTAGATGGCTCGATTCCGCGCGTTACTCGCTCCATTCGCGTCGTCGTATTAACCCGTTCGCTGCTGCGGACGCATCAGTACGCCCGACAAAAAAAACCTACCGACGTGAATTACAGACGCATTGACATTCGTTGGGCGATTATTTCTATCCCGTATACACGACCAGCAGAGTTATCAGCGTTCGAGGATAAACGCACTGCGAGTTTCCTTGCCTCGAATGCAGAACGTTTAAGCCTGGAGTACATACGTGCTCTGCAGTGAAAGGGTTACGTATCGTCGTATTAAGAGTTAAGAATAGAGGAGCTTGGCTACACGAAACGATGTCCAACGGTCGTTTCGCAATCAACGATCAGATCGAAACGCACGATAAACGCGAAATTTCGTCCCGCGTGGAATAAAGTCGTTGTCCAGTCAGCCATCAACCAAGCGAATAAATGCCCACGAATTACACGGGCCATTGCTCTATGGGTTTATTCGCCGGCGGCCCGCGAATCCCATAGCGAAGAACAACGGAACGGAAGGCCATTACGAGCTTCCTTCAATTAGGCGAGAAACCCTTCGTTCCGATGGAATTGCAGGGAGTTTCGAGGATTCGTGTCTGAACGGGTTCGCAGCGATGGATGAATCCTGTCCGACTGGCAATCCACACCGTTTGGTTTTACGGTGGTGATCGGGCGAAGTTGTGGCGTGTGAATTGCTGTTTCGCCGGACGCAGACACTCGATACTCGATTTTGGGGAAATCATACGGGGACGGATGACGAAGCAAACCACGGTTTGGTTCGTCCTGTTCTTTGTATATTTTATGAGCGATAGATGCACCGGAAATTTGTAAGAGGTGGATCGAAATTGTGAGAATACATAATTGGCAGATATTAATGAAAAGGAACGGAATATAAATCGCGGGGAAGGAAACTCGGGGAGTAGAGACAAATATATGAATAAACGAATATAAATGGAGAGTTGAATAAACAAGAAAACAGATTAAGAATAGACCAAGTAGAGAGTCAAAAAATGTGAAGATACTCTGACAAATACAACCAATTAATCTGTCATAAAATATTAAAAATCGATCAGGAAAAATTGAAGCTCTCTCCTTCCCAATGGAACGAACGCCATAAATCAGCAAAAGCTCTCTCTAAAATATAAATAACTCTACTCAACCAGTGTCAACAATCCCCACGATTATTATGAACCCTCCAGTAACTATCATTCCGTTTTCCAATTCTAAAAACGAAGCAGCAACAAACGTTTCCCGAAAAACTCTGTTCGTTATCAAAGGCAGTGCTCGATCGACGAACCATGAAACGTAGACGCTGTTTTACCTCGCCGTTTAACAGCGTCCACTATGTATCTGCACGGAGAGCGGGTGAACAGAGGTGAACAGCCTCCGTTGTGGTAGCCGCCTGATTTCCCGCTTAAGCAGATATGATTGAGGACCGCCATAGAGACGATCAATGAGCTACTAAGTATAGTTAGCCGGTGGAGGCGAACGTTCAATCAGGCCGCGTGCGCTACACGGTCTCGTACCTACATCGAAACAGTTTAATTCGATCGAAACTTCAAGCCATACAGACGGGCATACATATGTCTATGCATAACAGTTAACCCGTTCACAGAAGCACGGACTTCATGGTTCGCTGAACGTCACAGGAATCCTTTGGATCAACGTTGCCCACGTTGTTTGGTCACCAGACTTCTAATACATCATGAAACCCGGCGAGGATGACATAGCGATACAGCATTTCGTGCTGCCAGTCTTATCTCCGAGGAAATCATGCAGGATACCGTGACACGGTGGTGTTCTATCTTTCCACTCTTTCTTAGCAACTCCCTTTTAAATATATTTCCCAAAATGACTGTGGAATATAATATAAAATAGAATATTCATTTTCGCATATATTAATAATAATAATATATTTCATGAATCAACGGACAAGAGAACCCTTTAGTATACAGGGGATTGTGTCACGCAGAGAATAATAGTATCGTGTACCGTTTAAAGTAAATATAGAAATAAAGAAAAGATTAACAACTTAAATAAAATAACATAAAGTAGAATGTAATACAAAAAAGAATAGGATAGAGTAAGAAGATAGCTCTAAATTCATAAAAACAGAAAAATTAATTAATAACTATTTACAATTTACCGCGATTAAAACGGATTGCTTAAACGCAGTAAAGAAAGTCCCAAAGAAATTGAGACAATTACAACAAATTTTTTATATTGATCAACCAGACTGACGAAACCTTGAAATACCAAATTGAAGCCACCAACAAAAATGAATTCGACTTTCAAAGACGGCACTATGAAACTGCGAAGCGCCAAAAGAAGAACAGGTACGCGAGAGAACGATGCTCTCGGGGGCGCTCTGTTCCCCGCCGACTAAAAGGAACGATTCATTCGGCCGACCCGGTGCAAGGAGCGTAGGCGTCTGGATCCAAGCACGCCTGGTCATTCATGTCCTCGAGCGAGGACGAATCGTGCGAGAACGTGTGGGCCGCGGCGATCGCGGACGAACGAGAAGCCGTACTCCGCACAATGGAACGTGCGCTAATGAAACGCGACGGCCGGCGCGAAGAAGTCACGTCTGATATTACGGCGTTAGACGGACGAGCCGCGACGCAGCTTCTTCCACCATGACAGCGAGACTGACATTTGAACGGCCCGCGACCGGTTTCCGCGTTGCGACGCCTCGACTTTGATAGACGTTCTTTCAGGCGGCGCGCGTTTGGTCACTTTTGGAGCTCGCGTCGCTGATTTTTGCTCGTTTATTTGGATCGGGCCTGTGAGCGTTACAGGGGGGCGGATTGGAGGAAAGGGGTTGCAGGGTCGAGCAGTGATGGATTGTGTATTGTACGATGATTCAAATGCGCGGTCAGCGAAGTCATTAACGCTAGAACTAAGGATGGATTTTGGTACCATTCAGATAGCATACGTTAGAGAGATTGAGAAGACGAAAGTCGTTGAATGAACATTTAATAGAGATGCACAAATGCAGAGTTTAGTCCATTAGCAGTCAAACCAAGATAAGTAAGGCTTTTACAAGTTACTTGGAAAAAATGACAATGTCAGTACCATCATTTATTGTTTACGATATGAACTGAAAGTTTTAGCAATAATGAGGTTTTGGAAATTTCGAGCGCCGCACTGCACATAGAACGTCTAAATTGAACCCAGGAACCAATCCTAATCGAACACCAAACCCAGAAAATTATCGCCTCGTTAGCACGACGCCAAAAGCTTCGTCGATTTAACCGCCCGTGGGTTGTCGCATCCGGTGGCCTATTGTCGCGGCTCATTATCACGTGGACGATCATTGACGGGTTCATTACTCCGTTCTGCAGCTTTCTTGGTTTCCAAATACCGGCGTGCCGCTTGCCCAATGACTCTTAACCGTTACGAGAAACAAAGGAGTGCAACAATATAACACATTCGTAACATCCGACCAATAAATCACCCGTTCGTAACAGTAAATCAGTTCGTTCGTGCCAGATTTTATCGTTATTGCAACACAGCCTGACAAGTACTTTAACCATCGAAAACCGAACCTGCTGTCGATTAATTATCGTGTGGCAATATCAACAACAAAACCGTGCCGCGCACGCCGCAGCGGTGCAACAATTATCATCGAATGCGAGCAATGCCAGGAATCCCTTTCATCTCTCCAGCGCGACTGAAACGAGGAGAGGAGAACTTGCGATTCCCGTTCACCTACGCGACGTGGCCCAGCCTAGTTACGTAAGTGGTTGCAGGATAGAGTAAGAAAGGGACAGCCAGACGGGCGAGAAAGGGAGGGAAAGAGAATGAGGGACGAGTACCATAAGTCAACGGAGCAAACACCGCCGCTAATGGTACACGGGGCTGGTGGGTGGCGGTGCGTTTTCGGCGTTCCGCAAACCTGTCGGCGGCGGCACCCATAAGGGCACCGGTAGACGTGGACGCGTGGGAGGACACGTGGAAAGAGATCGGCGGAGTCACGGAACTTCGCGAGACGACTCCGTTCGGGGAGGTTTTATTTCCTTGTCGAAGGATGGCCTGACAATTTGCGATCGTAGACTTGGCGGATGATGTCGTTTCTCCTTTGCCTTTGAGTCACGATGGGTTCCAGGGGATTTTATGGCGAAGTGATTGGCCCGACGAGAGGCGGATGGGGCGGCAATGAATTTGATCTTATATTGGATATTTGATCTTATATCTTTGAGAAGTTGTTATGGGCGTGGGGAGTGGGCTTCGATCGCAGAGACGTGAAATAAATTTCGAATGAAAGAGATATCAACTGTTACCCTTCTTTTTCTATCAAATTTACCAAGGTGTCTTTGCCATATACGGTTAACGGTTTGCTAAAGTTTCACATATGTACGTATTGGGCTCATTGTTGCATTACAAAGTAAAGGTATTTGTAAAAAGAAAGGAACATAATTCGATGATAAAGACACGTCTCGTTTCATCAACAGGCAAAAGGGCATGAGAAAGTAGTTTAAAAATAAAACTAGAAACAAGCATTTAACAGTAAATAACTAAAACATCGTTGAACATGCTCCACCGTACGACGTACGTGAAGTATCGTACACTCGCTTGCCCAACACGGTGATACAAGTTCAAGTGTTATTCCTGTATCGCTACTTCAGATCAATCTCAGTAGTCCATGGAACTCGGCGTCGAATCAATCGATTCTACGAACGATAACAACCGGCACCGTTCTTTCCCCGGGGCAACAAAATTAATCTCGTTCGTCACGAAGTCAAAGAGCGGCGGCGTACGGAAATAGTATCAGCGCGGGCTGTCAAGTATACACAGACGCGTGCGAGCAGAGCAGTCGGAAAGTTCTTTAATTAAACGCGAGATCTCGAAATCGAAAATCGCATCGTTCGACGTGTTTCGTATCGCGGCCACGTGTTTATCCGTGAGTACATCGATCCAGCCCGGAGCAAAACGCTTGCTCATCCGCCGTCGCCCGTTCGTAATTCGAACGACAAGTTCCTCGAAACGAATCGAGGCTTCTCACGCGAACGAAAAATCGCGAGACGTCCCATCCTCGACGTCAAACTTTTGCTCGTAAATTGCCAGCATGAATTGAACCAAAGTGGAAGCTCTTCAATGGCCAGCCTGACGTGAAGCAGCCACTTTACAAGCGTGCAACGCCTACGCGCCGCTTCTGACAGAATTTCAAGTTCATCCGGGACCCGGATAAATCATACGAACGGGTACTTGTGTATAAAGTTGTCGCGATAGACTACTCGTGGGCGATGCGAACTTTTCGCTAATCGCGGGCCCGACACTTTGAGTATTGGAGAGAGCCTGCGAACCGTGAGAGGCATGTGGAGATACGCGGGGCGAAGGGATGAGTAAAGTACTTTGGACGAGTAAAAATAAGAACCGCTGGCGATTTGCAAATTAAGGAATGCAGGGTAAATATTTTGTATGCCTCTACGTAAACCTTTGTGATTTTTTGTTTTAAAGTTCGTAGCAGATTGCGTTAACTGAATTGGAAAATTGGAAAACTTATTTATTATTCAATTATTAATGGACTTATTAACAGATCTAATATTGCTGTGCCGGTGAATTGTTGCTGAATTCAACGACAATTTGTGACACCTGCGGAAATATTTAATGCACCGGTATTTTAATGAATTAATAAAAATCGATGAACATTCACTCACCGAATCCCATCCGAACCTCCTCCTCGTCGTCGCTATCAATATGCTTAATCCCCGCTATCTCGAAGCTCCTCGTTGACTGTTCCTTCCTCGTCTTCGTCGAGGATGGACAATCGCAAGTATCCTCTCCGTTCCCGCAGCCGCACTCATCCCCAGCGCACCTGCACCCCAACAACGGGTCGTCGGTGTCGATGTTCCTACACGCCGGACAAGGGAACGTCAAATCGTCCAACGAAACCCTCTCTATCTTCCTCTCGACGGAGACCAACAAGTTCCCAATAAAAGCAGGAAGCTCGTCGTCGCCGACCTCGTCCACGTGTCGCAGATTCTGCAATCTATCGTCGGGATCACCGCCGAAACTACCGCCCTTGTTCTGCTCGAGGACAGCCTCGTCCAGTCTCAAAGGGGTTTTCAAGTCGTCCGGCGCAAGTGGTTTGCTCCTGGTTTCGCACCTGGCCGTCTCCTTCCACTTCTCCATGGTGGTCGACGACACCACCTTCGCGCACCTTTTCACTTTGGCGCGGCTCTCGTCACTGGAGAGACTAAAAGTGTGGTTCGAGCTGGCCCGCGTTGTCGTCGTCGTTGTCGTCGTCGTTCCATTCAATTCCCCGTTCTCCAGCTCCGCCTTCCACGTGCCCACACTCGACGTCGACCTGGACTTCATCACGGCGTGGCCGGCGTCCATGTCGCCGTCGATGTGCCGTTCGACGCTCGAGCTTTTGCACTCGAGACGGTCGATCGAACGTGTCTCCTCGCGACGATGCTCGAACGTGTAGCCAGCGTCGCGTGTTCTCGAGCGGGCCTCCTCGCGAGATCTTCGCCTGAGCCGCGTGTTCTTCGTGGCAGTCGACGATTGCGACCCGGACAGGCTGCTATTCACGGCGCCAGAGCTGCTCTGTCCCTTTCGAGACATCTCCCGCCAGTCCATGAACTTCTCCTCGCGGTCCCAACCGAGGAACCCTGGGGCCCTCATCGACGTCGCTCGCCAAACTACTGCGATCTGCGGAAAAGAATATTTATGGCACTTTTAATGTAGAGCTCTTCACGCTTGCGCTTTTAAAACTGTTTCAGTTTAAGAGGAAGTGATGTTTGGATTATGTAGAATTAATCAGGTAGTAGTCTAATGTAAGGGAAAGTGCTCTGAAGTTTGGAGTTTTGGGTTCGGCGTTAATTTAAGACTTTTGGAGCAAATAGAAAATTTGCAGAAATATTTTCCACGAGTTACAATAAATAAATATCCTAATCATGCTCATACTCTTGGTGACCAAGTTTGGGTTCACTTTCCAGGTTCTTTCAATCATTAATCTTCCACCGGTTTCCATCGATTCAAAGTGAATACATCTGTTCGCCAATCGCAAAATCGCGAGCAAAATCGCAGGCAGGTATTTCGTACGACCGTTTAGCCGGTTTGCTAGATATCAGCTGAACGAAAATGAAAGTTGATCGAAAGACATTTTCCGGAAGTTCGCGAGGCCGCTTGTCCGCGAATTGAAATGAAACGGCGACAAAAGGACGTGACTCACCTCGACGGTATTCCGTTCGACGGTTTCACCAGCGGCAGCTTCGCCGCTCCCCGAGGTGGTTGCAACTGCAGCTGCACTGCGTATGCAGAGGTAACATTCCCCGAGACGCAGTGCGGAGGCCTCTAGCTCTCCTAGCTGCAGGACGAGGCCACGTCCTCCCAACGTCAGAGGCCAGCCTTCCGGTACCACCGATTCGTTTCCCTGTAACGGAACCAGGTTCGTTATTGTGCCGATACTCGCGAAATTTCTATCCGCGAAATGATTGGCAGATGAGTCGATATTCGATGGGGCAGAAAATAAACTATAATAAAAATGAAATGAAAATCTTCGAACTATTAGCATCTGGCTATCTATAAATTTTTGTCACCTTTCAATTTTCCACTTTATTCGTGTGAAAAATGAATTAAAATTATTACAATCTCAGAAGCGAAGAACAATTGTATTATAATAATAATAAGCGAAACCGGACCACTACTTTCCACCATATCCGACGCCAACAAATATTGAATATCTACTCCACGATACCCCAAACCCATTTCCCTTCGAGAAAGTATAATGTATATAAATAATGATCACCCAAGAAGATGTACGAAAACGCATCTCAATAAATCGCCGCGGCAGTGGCCATAAATTAAAGCAAACCATATTTATCCGTCCACCCCATAATCTGTTCGAGCATAAAACACCCACAAACGCATTACAATTGCCCCCATCCAGTCGCGAAACGTTTCACCGTGGTTTTACAGGGCCCTTGAACACGCGAAACAGTGATTCCGTTCAGGCCCTCTCGTTTCCCACGTCAATTCGATCATCTCGGGGATCGTTCGAGAGGGCGTTGAAAAGGGCCAGACAATCGGGACGATTAATTAAAAGCAAGCCGGAAGCTCTGCGGCTAATGAAATTCCTCTAAATAAGTTGCACACGAAAGGGAGAGTAATTGTAGAGCCAAGCCTTCACGGAGGGAACGTTAATCACCGCTAATTAGAGGGTAATCAACGCTGCACGAGGATACGCCCAAAATTGAGCAGACGTGCGGTTCGCGAATGACGATGTCGTATCGTGGCTGTCCCACGGTTTCTGGGGTTGCAAGAATGCGGTTGGAATTTCAGTTAGATTCCGGCTTCATTTGTTCGCTGAGGTACGAGGTGTGGTAATCGTTTGGATGGAGTTGGCACATCTCAGGGAGTAGCGTCGGGTGCGATTGTTTGGAGGTTCAAATTTTAACGAAAGGTTTTTAGTTGGGAATATGGATCGACGTATTTTGTATTGGAACTGTTTTCCGTTTCTATTCACCGTCGTGTAACTGAGTCTTTTAATTTGACAATTGAGAATTAATGGAGAATTACGTTTTTATTGCCCTCTTACTGTTGGCTTAGAAGATCTGGAGTTTAAGATTGCGAATATTAATTTATATACATTGTAAGTTGCGTTGGATATTCTTTTTTTAAATCGAGCTGAGTCATGGTGGTTTGCAGTGCTGTTTTAATTATTTTCTTTCGTTCGACCACGTCTTATTTTACTCGATTTTCACTCCGCTGTTATTTCATTTCATTTTAATTGTAACGTGTTCGAGTTGCCGGGCTTATCGACAGTTTGATAGGCTTCATCGAGGCCCAAGGTTATTATTCCGTGTGCCTTGCCTCCCAGTGAGTTGCGCGCAGGTTACGCGTGTGCATTAACTCCTTAAGACAGAATTATTGAAATACAGAAACATTGGTAAGTTGGAAAGGAGGTCGCGTCGAACAAGTATTCGTGCAAACATGTTTCATTATTTCCTTACAGGGGCTTCGTAATAAGGCTCGCCTTCCAGCGCGTACCGCAAACCTGTCACCCCTCCGCGATATCAACCGTATCTCTTAATAAAACCTGTTATACCTGCTTCCATTTGAATAACGAACGCAGTGAGCATAATTCGCAAACGAAAACGCGCTTTCAATCTCGTCTGAAATAAATTCTTCGCGCGTTCGCGAGCAAAACGCAGGTTACTTTAATCATTTCTTGCCCGCGCGAAGAGGAAATATTCGAGAAACAATTAGAACTGGCGTTCCAGCCAGAAGATTCTACTTTGTCAGCATCTGTGAAAGGGCAACGTTGCAATGAGACTTGCATACGTCTCGTGTTTCGCCCACGTGCATCGATGCGCAGCTCAACGTGTAAGCAATTAGACGGTGCAGCACGCGAATAAAGGCGACCGGTAGAATGCTCACACCTTGCCCGCATACCACCAGACAGAAATTAAGCGAGACAAAGATACCATCGACCCAATCAGACCCTTGGTTCGTCTGCCGTGGAAATTGGAACCTTAAAATCCCGATTTCTTTTTCCAAACAGAAACAAATATTTCGCGATTGCCAATTTACTTGCCAAAGATCTGTACACAAATTATTTGAAAAATCCTTCCAGGTTTATTTATATTTTCTTTGTATTAAAATGAAAAGAGGGTTTGAACGATTTTATCTCGCAAGCAGATCGTATTTCATGGAACATAATACGTTGCCAAGTAGCGATATTTAGGATAAAGAGAGAAAAATTAAGATTCATACAAAACTAATATTCCATGATGAGTGATATGAATTAGGAAGAATTCTATTCCCGACTATCAAGTGAAATTGAGAAATCAATTTCATTACAACATTTTTAATTATACTGCATCGCTTAATTACAATATCTTTGCAATGCCTGCGGGACAAAATTGTCCCCCGATCCTCCTAACAATAACTCCTCTGACAATGGCAGCGATTAGTCAGACTGTTCCAGGCCTTCGCGTATAAACTGTATCCACGTCAATAAACTATGTACCTTGCTCTGCGAATTCCACGGCACGTGAACATCACGTCCCAGAGGCTGTTGTTACAACTCGGAAAGCAACGGGTAACCCGATCCGACAGGGTAGCCATTCCACACGCGTATATCCATCAATAACCCAACACCTAGCCGTAGACTTTATCTCGTGGTCGGTCGAGTCATTTAGGAATTCATTACACCCATTAATTCGCCATATAATCGCGACCATTATACACGTTCAACGTTTCCATCCAGTCCTATTGTGTTCCCTATCGCGTTCCACCGATATGCTTTGCATAGCATCGATACCGGCCACGGTTTCCATTTTTTCTTTCCCTCCCCCCAAACACCTCCTTCGTCCTTTTATTCCCCGGACCGCGGTATAAATAACGACGATAATAAAGTCGCAGAGGCGGGGAAAAATCGTTTGAATCGCCCGGTCGACACAGTCGAATTCCGCGGGGCGATATCAATCGCGAAAAAAATCATTTCCCACGCGTTGATCGCGGGGCTCTGTGCGCGAGATTGTATCGCGAAACAGGAGAAGAGCTTGCGCAATCGGATCGTAGGAATGCGGCTTAATTAAGCCGAGAACGCGAGCGTGTACGCGCGTCGCGTGCCACGGTGTTGCGGTTTCTTTGCGTGTTTATCGAACGGTAGCGGGCCGTCTGGTGGCAGGAACCGGCCCGGATTCCGCTGCTACGCGAATCTGATTGAGAAGTGGAAGAGCGAGAATACGGGATACATACGTACATACGATGGGGTGGAACGAATTGGTGAAATTTTCGCGACGATAATGCTCGGGATTGAATGCAGTTCTTCCTGTTTTGAGGAAACGCGCGGACGAATGAACAGGTTTTGTAATTTAATTTGGTGAGCGTTGTTCTTTGGAGTGGTCTAGTATTTGATTAATTTTGTAATTTTTTATTTGGTAAAATTCTATTCAAATTTCTACTTGTTTAGAGTTGAAATTTATTTTGGTGTAGGATAAAATTATATTAATTTTGAGGATAAATGGAATTATTATTTGGTGCACGAGGTAGATATTCAATTTATTTTATAATATTTTTTTACTTGAATCGAGGCATTTATTAATGCATGGAATGAAGTAGAAACGGAATTGTGAAATGTTATTAAGACTCTTGAACGATGAATTCGAGGTACAGTAATGATTCGCACTGTGTTCATCGCTCGGGACCGAATGTGAACAGCCATCGTGTACAGACACGATTCTCGAGCGTCAGGTCAACTTCAATGTTGTGGCAACAGAGACTCGAGATTGACTCGAGGCAGCGACCAGGAAAAAAATTAGGCAAGTGTAAACATCCGGGTACGTGAGAGACAATACTATCTCGTACTCCACGCTGGGCTGCTTCGGTTCTCGGAAATCACAACATCAAAAGTGATCCGAACGACACTTCCCCGAATCCAAGGGAGGCGGCCCCAAGTAGGGGGGATAGGAAATGAACAGCCATCGAATCACGATTTTGAACACAGTGCGAGACATTACTGTAGATAAATTCTTTCCGAAGGGGAAAATCAACTTCAGTAACATAAAATCGAAAGGTCGTTCAAACTTTCGGATTACATACTTTACTGTTTCGAAATATCGATAATATATAATACCCTAACAGCATATAAAGTGTAATATATGAATTTGCTAATACAAACAAACTACAATTTCTCAAACGTTCGCGCCTAAAAGAAAATTGCAAAGTATTTATTCTTCGCTATCATTCAACCCCTATCAGGGCTACCCAACTGCACTCTATTCCACACCCAAACAGCGACCAATGACGCTGCTCCTATTGCGCCAAGCTAACCCACAAAGTTAATCACTCGAGCCGTAGTATAAAACAAAGGACAAAGATAGAAAGAAAAGGAGAGTGAGCAATAAAGTCCGAGTAATATCGCGTAATTTCATCGCGAATAAGCAGGGCGTCGATATGGCCGAGTTGCAAGCAAATCCGTGCAATCGAAATGTCTCGAGACAACATGGAGAACGGAAACAACATGTCGACAACCAACCGGACGACGTTTATGATAGACACGATAAGAAACGTGGCTCTTGGTTGTCACCGCGTGTCTCATTAGCGGTAAACGGTCTGGAAGAGATGTATCTAGGCGCCGAAACTAGCCTAAGCTTTCACCTGCACCGCTGATTTACCGATGCAGGGCCCTTCAATTTACGTCGCGATTGGGCCCAGTCGTGTTTCACCCCGGCTATGAAGCAACGTAACGCCGGATACGCGGAGAGATAGGAAGCGTGTAAATCAAACTGTTCGCAGGTTACCTGAGCTTTGGATCGTTAAAACATCGCTCCCGGAAAATCTGTATAGGTGTCGAGTAGGCGTTTTCTTCGATTGAGCTGGCTAGCGTTTTGATGTGAGTGGTGTTGCACGAATGGGGATGTATATTGTGCAGTGTGTTTACGGGGCGTTTGATGTCGCTTATTACTATTATTATTATTTATATGGTGAAATAGATGTGGTGGAATATTTGCGGGTTTGGCGCTTTGATGAAGTGGAAACTTTGGTATCTTGAAATATTTTATAATACTGGAATCTTGTGATCTTGCAATCTATAAATATTAAAATTATAATATTTTTAAATATTAATATCTTGAAATCGTGGAGGCATAAAATCTTGAAATCTTATAAGTAGATATTAATATCTTGAAATCGTGAATGCGTGAAATATTGAAACATAAAAACCCTAAATTCTAAAATTGAAAAGGTTTGACAATTTTTCAGAAGTCTAAAATGTAAAAACCTAAAAGCCCATTGAAAGTCTACAGCTGGATTTCCTTTTCTCTGTACCTAATGCCGATTTTATTAAAATACTTCACGCGTGTGTGTACTATCCATTTGGAAAACGACAAACAACAAAGTTGCAAATAAAAAATATGCGGTCAGTACTGATTTGTTCGATGGAAAGAGCTTATAATAAACGATGAAACGTAACAGAAAGCCCCTTGTACCGGATGTTGTCAAAGTGACAGACGCCTGGTACGTGACGGACGGAGTCTCGTTAATCCTAGTTTCTACTACTTGCTCGTACACCGTGAAACGTAACCAGCGGGTTTTTCTACGCGCAATGCGTGCACGTATCAGCTACAAATCAGAGAACGTTTAGACGAACTAGATGAAAGTCCAGCAAGATCAATTTCGATCTGATTACAGGTGAAAGAAATTTTCTTTTCAATATATTTCCTGCCTTCACATACTTCGTACAATCACATTAGTCATGGAATTGTTCCTACTGTCTTCAAGAGAATGAAACATTTCTTTAAAAAACCGATTAATCTCTTAGTGAACAAATTTTACTGTACGCCTCATTCTTGAGCAAATCATTCGTCTACTAATTCCTACCCCGATGAACTTTATTTCGGACGAGCAATTGTGGCGTATCTTACATTTTAACTTTTCCCATTCTTCGGTTTATGCTCCTCGATAACACTCGATTAAAAGAAAAATCTTTTTTGAAAACGCAGTAATTGTTCAGATACAGAACTCATTTAAGGACTCAATACAATACCATGCACATTAAACCCCATACCATCACCCCATTAAAGCCCATATAATACCAAACATCGTTTAATCCTTTACTTCCATCGAACTATTGAACGAAACAGCGAGTTTCCCTAATTGCTGGCAAAAATTCATCGCCCACTTTAAAGTAATTACTAAATTGCTTTCCCATGCAAGAAACATCGCAAACATTAAAAAGCATTCTTCTCCTCTACAAATTCGACGAGATTCCCTTTCGTTTCCCTTTCGTTCCGCGTTGCATCCCGTTCGCCAGGCTATTATACAAATTAGCACGCATGCTAATAATGCGACACAGGATCGGAGAAGATAGGGGGAGAAAAAAAAAGTGTCGACACTTTCTCTTTTATCATTCCCGCTTAATTAATCCTCGCGTACACACGCGACACAAGACGAGGGAAACGTCCGTGCACGCGAACCGTTCATTAGGCGCATCGTTTTCCGTTTCTGCCTCTTTCCTTCGCGCGGGGACAAACCGCACGCTCGAAAGGCGAGAAAGCGACCCGGAGAAACGGAATCGTCTACCATCAGACGAACTTATCGAGCGTTATCTACGAACAGGAACGATATTTATGCCATTGTTAGAAACGGGAGACTTTCCATGGCGGATGATCTACATAGCTCGGGGCTTTGAATAATGTGGAGAAATGTTGGGATGATGAATACATATAGCAGAGTTACATACGTAGATGGTGAAGCGCGTCGGTTAGAGTAATGATTGTTGTTTATTACTGTTCTACGGCGATAGGGAAAACTTCGCAGCGTTTCCAACGCGCATAAAATTCACAGAAACTTATTTATTCTCGTACACTTTGAATTGTATATTTAGAAATTACGTGGAAAAGATATTTTTACGATTAAAAGTTTCGGCCAGCGATCCATTTTTCGTTCAAGGAGCGATAAAATGGCGTGGAAAAATCGTACGACAATTGTTAAGCTCTTCTTGCAAACGGCACACGGTCTTGAAATTAATGGTGTTTCGAGAAAAGTTTCGAACCATCAGCGTAAACATTCTCCGCAAGAATTACCCCGGTTCGTTCTCGAATCTGACCCACAAGGAACGCAAGCAAAGCAGCGTTCAGTCAATCCCGAAATTCGACGTGTCGCGATCGTCGTGGCCAGATTCGGGACACGGGTACGCCAGTGAAACACTCCTAAATCCTCGTTGCGCACGGATTGAACCGCGATGTCAGGTGGAAAAAGCTGGCGTGGAAGACGCGGCAGAAACGCGAGGAACGCGACGAGATCCGACAGCCGGTCGTACGACACGAGGATCGCGATAAACCGACGTGTTAATCGGCATCCGCGATCACCACGAACGGGACTTGGACTTATTAACTCGATAGCAGCCCCGATGAATCGATCGTAATTCACGAGACGAATGCTCGAGGAGAGGCAGCCGAGGAGGCTGCGCGCGTGATCGCAGATATGGCGATAATGAATTGCATCGTCGCCATAAACGAGCACCCCTTCTGCTCTATCGACGCTGGTCCACGCATAGGCAGTGGCGGTTGTGCCTCGGGGCGATTGCGATCCGTCAAATGACTTCTGGATTGCTTAATGAAGATGCTTGGGTCGTTTGAGGTGCGGGTTTCGATTTTTGTGGCCGCTGGAAAATTGTACTAATTTGTGAGGCAAATCAGTTTTTGTCGTGCTTGGGGTGTTCGTTATATGTTTTAAGGGGAAAGCGTTATGGGAGGTATCAATTATTTAGCATTATAATAAACAACGATGGGAGAAGTACGAGACCGTTCCCACGTGCGCACTGTTGGATAAAAGTTTGAAGCCACTTCCTTCCCGGTACAAATATTGAACGTATACGATTCATTGGTCAGATAGTAACGAGCCCTACTCCAATATGCCCCGGCTGAGAAATGTCCTGAAATTTATAACTTCGAGCTACCTGTCAGCCCTAAAATTGTTGCACAGCTTAAGACGGCTGGTGGTCCCAGACTTTCGTCTACCGTAGATCTATGTAAACCGATATCCGTGACTGACAGGTTCGAAGAACCGAAGGGCAAAGAAAGCCAAGAATTCTGTCCCAAGAAAAGCTCCAAGCAATATTGACCACGCGACTTTCGTTTCTCACTGAACGATACCCTTCGCTCACAATTTTCATCTCCCGCTATGATCTACGACACACGTCGTCCACGCCGTACATGCGCTCCCCCTTTCTTTATTGCACAACTGCCGAACGATCTGGCGATTTCCAAAGCAAACCTCGACCCACGGATTCCTCGATCCGATCGGCCAGCTTGATCCGAACTGTCCGCCGATCGGACAGAAGTCCGGTAGCCCTCGCGAACCTATCGTAGAACTTTCTCGCAAGCCCCGAACGACTCGTGGACGTTCGAACGTCCACGTGCATCCATCATTCGCGTAGATAAACGGTGAACGCGACAGCGACACCGCGTCGTCGACCGATCAGATACGGTTAAACAGCGTTCCCGTACGCGACAGATAACACCGTGGACACGAGTTCCGGCGGCGGTCGAAAGAAAATTGACCCAACTTTCAACATTGTCGTCGTCCATGCCGATCCTATCTGGCACTTGTGTCTGGGGAGCCCGAACGATCGAGGGCAAGGGGAATCGCGATCGGCCCGCAATTTCACTTCACCTAGCCAGACCGGCGGGGATTCTTTTCCAGCTCTCTCGCAACCGGCCATTATCTGATGTGACATTTCATGAAAATATGACGTGGATCGTTCGTTATTAGCTCGCCGGGGACCGCGAGCGTTGTGCGCCGCCAGGTAATTATCGTTCTCACGGTGTAATTATCGCGATTGTTATCCGCGAGACGAAGCCAGCGGGGTCGGATAGGAAGGATGCCAGGACACTGTTCCTTCGATGGTATTCTGGTTTGGCGAATGCTTGTTTTCTTGAGGGGGAGTTTTGTGTGAAGAGCTTCGATTTTTGAGAATTCGGGACATAGGCAGTCTTTTCTTTGAAACGTTTGAGGTAGTAAGGTCGAAACCATTATTGGAAAAGGGACTTTATAAAGGATGTGCGTGTTAAGGGTAGTAGTTTAGTTTGCGTAAAAAGGTTCCTGGGGGTTTGGTTAGGTTATATTTAATCTTGGAATATCTATCAGAACGATCGTGATGGAGGAAGATTGAATCGGTTTCCCCGTCTTGGAGATCGACGCGGCTAAATATAGAGCGAGCAAGTAAATTACGCAGTTTAATTAGTAGACTGCCAATCATTTCGTTATCGGCATTCTTTGTCCCGCGAGCGAACAGAGTCTCCCCCTAGACAGGCGCATCCTGTCTTTGATGATCGAATCGTCTGCATCCTCTCTATCTGGGAAGCTAAGTTCACGAGGGGGTGACTTTAACCTCTGTCAGGGACGTCCTCCGATAAATCAGAGCTGATCTTGGAGAACGATAGATATTTCATTGTACAACAAGAATGTACCATTTCTATAATGTCAATGTAGAGTCAGCCTTTCCATTTTAATCAGCGAAATTATTATCAAATCTGTCACCATATTATCGAAGCTTTCCAATATTTTTTTATTTAAAACGTGCATCGTAAGTAGTAATTGTCTAGGAATAAATATTACTGAGAACGAATTTTCTACCATTTCCTTCGCGGATTCCAAAGCTTATTACCTTCTTTTTAATAAATCCCCTTATTGCTGTATCCAACCGTAGTCTAATAATCTCGATCGAGCCGGCTATAAATTCGACAAGATCCATTCGAACCGGCCAGCCATAAATCGCTATCATAAATTCATTACGGGCATAATAGGATCATAGAACGATCTAGATCCAGCGATACTCGATCTCGAGTCAGCTGGTTTATCGTGGCCATCCAGTTCGCTGGGCAATCGCCAGGGGAACATCGATATCTTTCAGGTGCACGCACCTATGTAATTATCATAATTGTACCGCCCCTGTTTCTCCTCTCGTAATTAATGGGGACGTTTCGAAGAACTTCTGGACACAGTTCGATTCGCGACAGCAGGGTTCCGTGTCGAATTAATTACCTCCCAAGGCGAAACGAAACCACTTCTGAGGAGAAATTTTCGAAATCGAATACGAATGGTTAGAACGACTACATTCTACATAGAGATGTTTGCCTTCACAAAATCGCGATAGTAATTAACGATGGCATGAGCGACGAAGGAAGATTGGTCGAAGACAAATATTACCGAGGGCCTGATGGAACGCGTTCTAGGTTTGTTGATTGGCTCGAGCTACGTTTATAAATTAGCGCACCTTCATTTACGATGCTAATTAAGATCGAACATAGCGGCGGCGTTTCAGTTGCGTAGCCTGTCGATGCTCCTTCGCGATCGATGATAGGCACAGTTGTGGGCAAATGGAAATTATGCCGGTAAAATGTAAATTTCAGATTTAATTTAAAGTACAATTTTCTGTGTCCAAAATGAACAAGATTAAAGTCAATTTTATTTGTTCTGTGTCAAAATATGATTCAGCCTCAAATGGATAATTTGAAATCCTTCATTGCTATTACGATCTTACTAGCCAAACGCATTAATTATTCTATTCAACTAACTCAATATACACCGCCAGAAGCATCCGTGGCCCGTTCATAATATCAGCATTCTATAAATCAAGATAACACCGAGGCTCCATCAGAAAGAACAAGGAGGAAGCTATCGTGGCACGTCAACGTCCAGGAAGTACCTGAACCCCATCAGTCCTCGTTTGTCCCTGCAAGACAAACACTAAACAGCCTATTACTCGATCTTTATAGCGCTCTCGCTACGTATGTCCGGAGGAGATGCCTCAAGTAGAGAGCTGAGTCGTTCGAAGCCATTTCTGAGCGACATAATGCTGGACTCCGTGGAACCATCGGACATTATCCTCTCTCTGTGGCCGTAGTCTAGATCCACCAGGTGCACGCATGCACCTGAACCACGCAGGATCATTTACGAACGCTCGAAGCTCTATTGCCTACTATTGCGATACTCGACTGCCCGACCGAGGTATTTTTCAGGCCCGTACAGATTTATTTTTTCCAATAAGAGATTTTAAGATACATATGTATTTCATTTCGAAATTTTTTATTTCGAGCTTCATAAGGGACGTAGATTTTTCGTTGTGTTAATTTAGGGAATGCAAAAGTGCTTCAGAAGGCGATGGTTATTTAACGTCGGAGTTACTTGTTATTGCACGCGTCATCGCGAGTGAACCGCAGGCGAAAATAAGCCTGTGGTCTTTCGATCGTTCATCAATGTGACGAAAGCAGTTCCATTACTCACTGAATCGATCGAATAATCGGCGAACAGATTGAATAACGCGTACTTAATAATATCTGTCTTTCTCGATGCTAACTGCCTCGCGAACATCAAACAGGTACCACCATTAAACGAAAACATATATGTACCTTCAAAATGAATCGTTCTTACAATTTTCATATTTTCTGCGCAGAAATCGATTAGTTAATTAATAACACCGCAATTATAACCTGCCGTTGCACTACTTCAAGAAAATGTCCACAACCATCCACAGCGATAAATCAATGAACGCCGTCGTTTCAATAACAATTCTTTCAAACAGATTTACGCGATCATACGACGAACTTCTCTGTCCATTAATATCCCTCGCCACTCTAACAACGTTTCTCCCTTTCTGTTAAAAACCAATCGTTCCTAACAAATATTAAACGTTCTAGTATCCACCCGTTTAACATCTTTTTCTCCCCGCGTTCGCCGTTCTAGAAAACTGCCCACGTTTCTTTTTATCCTCCACTCCAAACGATCGAGCGACCCGACGCTCGTAATTATTGTAAACCGTGCCACGAGTGACGTTCCACTCGCATCTTTTTCATCGACGCTGAAAAACCGGTCGCGAAAAAGCCACGGATAAAGCGAGAGGGAGGCAACAGCAGGCCGGTTGGCGCACAGCGCGCTATTACGCGGCTTTCGCAACGTTTAACCGTTTAACCGGCTTAATAATTGCGCTCCTTATACGTGCACCGGGATAATTGTTTTTGCATAATCGAGATGGCTCGGGCGCGACGAAAGAAATCGCCGTCGGAACGATGGCTACGCGTTTATCGGGGAGAAATGCGTTCTACCGCGTGAAACTTCTTTTGCGTAACGCAATCGTACGCTCCAATTGGACGGAAGAAGAAATCGAATGCGCAAGGCGGAATGAAACGATTATGTAACTGCGGATGCATCAATTCGCGCCTCGCCTAATTGAGCCAGTGCGAGGGGAGCGTCCTGGAGAAAGTGTAGAACGGTGTAACGATTTATTTTAATGCTGCATGCTCCTCTGGCGATGATTGTGAATCCGGAGTGAACGATAAGCAGAAGAATTTATGGGTAACATGTGTGTAAAATGATTGCATTGCTTTTTGATAACAAATTTGTGTTATATTTATATTGCCATCGATTGTAATAATGTTTATTATTTAATTTCGTAATTGTATACCAATTTGTGCGGTATATGATATGAATTATATAAATGATACTGCATTTACAGACTATACAATTAGTTCATGTGGAATTATATTTACCCGTGCTATGACAAATTAATAAATAATATATTATATTATCAATATAACTTTGACAATTATTCCGACTTTTATCATTGTCAATGGTGAAATTAACGAATGGTACCACGGTTGATCGTTCGGGGTTGGGATTATCAAGGACGTAATTATAATCGTACCGCAAAGTGATCGATTATCGAGCACAATCAGCGCATAGGCGTAAAAATTGGCAACACGTGGCCACGTTGCACCGGTGTGCATATGCAAAGCCGTCGTATTTCATGCGGCGAGTCGGCGCTTATGAGCACTCCCTGCGGCTTTTATGTGCGCGGCGTTTGAACAATGAAAATGGTTCTACTGAAATATTGTAATGGTGGAGCGTGATGCATCGACGCGGTGCCCTCTGTTCTCACGCGTAGCAGGATCCTCAATGCTCGCGTGTCTTACCGGAAGTATCAGCTTTTCTATAGTGCGCGTATACGTATATACCTTTCTGGCGATGCTCCACCATCGTGGAAAATAAATTTGTAATCCGACAATGATCGCGTTGATAATTGCGTAGACGGTGAATTATTCGCTACACTGTAGAGCAATTCCTATAAAACTATTTCCAGGCTTCATAAAATCATTTTTCAAGCATTCACATCGAGCGATATGTAATTGGTATCGCCACGAAATTCCACTGCTGAATAACTATCGCCACGATTCCCCTTTTCTCGGGATCGACGATTAACAGCAATTAACAGTGGCGATATAAAATTATCATTTGACGATAAATATTCCAGCGGTTCAATTAATAAATATCCACGTAACTATGAACCAGCAATTACTATTTACGCAATTAATATTTTTCACCCGCGGACATTACAAAATCCTCACTAATTTATCTATGACGGGGCGATAAAAAAATCTCTTTCATTCAATCCCGTATGCTATCACCAGCCGAGGCTCGGCTATATGCGCATAATTCCGAGGCGTTGATTTCTCCCGCGTCGAATTTATCGCCGGCAATATTTACACTTTAATGGGAAGAGGTTAATCGCGCGACGTCGACCCCTCGATCGAATCGGGCAGCCTTCACCGGCGGCGGTGGTTTCCACGCGAAAATCGTTCGCTCAGTTGTTCGCTTTCATTGTCGTGTCGTTAGAAAACCGCAGGACACGATGCCACGGCCGATAATTCGATCGCATGACATACACAGACACAGACACGACGTGCACGTACGTGTGTATGTATAATCGGAAAAAGACGGCGATTTCATCGGGAGAAGGTCTATAATTTCGCGTGCGCCGTCCGGAGGTTTCCATCGATGGTCCAAACGAGTCGTGGACCTTCGCCACTATCGGGTCACTCGATTCAATTTCCGGTCCCGATGCTTTCATTTCAACGCGCCACCTATCCACGACGAAACCTCCGCGTACAGCTTTCACGTCAGCGTCAAATTGCCAAGATTATTTTTCATTGATAGCGCGGCGATGGTAACCTCCGCCGCGCGTAATTACAGTTTTAAATTTATACGTCTGTCGGAGGTCGACGCGATAATTGGTTTATTTGCCCGCGCCACCGGTGTGCACCTTCTCTGGCGAGCAGCCGGATGGTTGGAAATTAGGGTTGCGTTCGTGGTTGGTGTTTGTGAGAGCTCCTATCGGTTTAGATTTTTGATGTCGTGCATACCTAGAGGTGAAAAGATCAATCTGCTTTGGATGAGCCTCGTGGTGAAGGTAAGGCTGGAGTTAAAATCGTGGAAATTGAAATCACCAGAGTGTTTGAACTTTGCTTGATCTTGGCGAGCCGTTTGACAATCACTCGTGGAAAGTCTTGAATTATATTAAACGGAGACGTGGGGATGATTGTTGTTCCGGTGCTATTGTCTTGGAGCTTTTTTGCAGGCTTTGGCAGAATTATACTTTTTTCAGCAAGGGAGTTTTAATAATGTTTGTGAACATAAATATAAATACAAATATATATTTTATCTGTATTTTATTTCCTCTACGCTTCTGCAACTGTTCAGTTATTATTAGGGGTTGATTTGACGTTCTGACCAGCCTCGTTATCGATTCTCGAGATCGATAATGTGTCGAAGGACAGAAATCGGTGTCCGATCTTTCACTTTGACGGCGAACGTGAGAGGCTGCAGTGAGGAACGGTCGCGTGGGAACTCCCGACTAACTCTCCCGCCCTTCTTTTCCCCGTGGAAAATTGAATGGTACGATGTCGACGAATACAAGCGATCGTTAGCGGCCGATCGCTCCTTACAAATCGACCGGTGAAATGCCTTCGATAACTGCACCGATAACCATCGGTCACAGATCCATCCTCTGCACGCGTCCACGTTTATCCGCTCGGACACACGCGCCGGCTAGCTTCCTTGTCGTTATTTTACAAGTCAAAGGGGTGGCTCAATTGGAAGACCGCTTGTTTATTGTACAAACATTCTGTGAAACATCAGACGCAGAGAAAGAATAAAATAGGGTGAAATTTTGTCCACCCCTTTGAACAACAAAAATTATATTTAATATTCCATATGCGAATATTCCAGTGATTAACCATTTAGCGCACATAACATGGCAAAATTTATGTAAAAATGTATCATCCAATCTAATTTTTAAACATCAAAATTGTGAGATTTCATAACTGCTCTCGTTTCTACGACATTGCACTGCGACGCCTGAAGGAACTTCAAGACGCGATTGATTCCACCGTACCTGCTCGTTCCAACTTTTAAAAGCTTCCACGAAGCTTTGGGAGATTTATGATCGTACGTCCTAGGGCAGAACTCAGGGCGGGGGAAAATACCATGGGACGGTTTCGAAGTTTCTGTACGTGATTTACGGCACAATATCGCGAGGAGTATCGATTATCGTGGTGACGTCGCGTCGTTATTCTCTCGTACGGCAACAACCCCTCGCGGTGGCACGCAAGTTAGAAGCGTAACGACGTTTCTTTAAATCCGACCGGCTCGTAAGCTTCGACTTAAGCGGCGAGTAATGGCGCTTAAAAGTATCTCACGTCGAACGCGGGTTCCCACAGGGAACACCTACAATTACGGGCTATTACAGACTGGCCGTGAGTGCGTTTCACGGCCGCGGTTTTTGCAGGTTCGCCCGAGGTGGTGGTCGAGACGAAAAAGGAGCGCAGTGGAACCAACGGTGGAGAGTTTGTTGCAACTACCCTGCACAGAGAAAGGTAAACGCGTGGACGTCGGAAAAATTGGAGGAAAATAGCGTGGTCTTTTAATCGATTTTCGTTTCCACGGCTATTAAAGTTGCCAAGTTGACGAAGCAGGGTAAATAGATAAAGGTTTCTCGCAATACTCCAAAGAAGTAAAAATCCATTCTGAACAGCACTACAAATTTTCATAAAGACAATTTTAAAATGTTCAGGTACATTACGATTCATTTAATTAATTCGCCGTATGAGTTTTAATGGACGTATCACTTTTGTCATGTATAATTCATATACAATATTACACTACAGTGTAATATAAGTAGCAAACCTAACCCTGTGCAAGTACACGGCTTCCGAAATAAACGAGGCGAAAATAAAAAGAACGCACTGCATGCGTCGCAAACGATGCCCACGTATCAATAATTCCCCGTCCACGGAAACATCTTCTCGCGTTAATGTGAAACACCGCGATGCGAGTGTTCTCAGAAATGGCATAACGCAATCGTCCAAGAAGAGCAACAGACGCAGACCAGTGACCGAACACGACGAAGGAAAACAGCGGACCGGTACAAGAAGAAGACGAGCAAGAAGAAGGGCAAGAAAGAAGAAGAAAGGGGAGGACGGGGGGAAGGAGCATGAGACCGGGAACAAATTATATAAAAGGACCACACACGGTGCACAAGAGGGGGCAAGGAGGCTCGGACCCCGCGAGCATGTGGCACAGGCGAAATATATACGACTTCTCCGTGACTATGCCCGGGGATTTACCTTACGTCCAACGTTTGAATCGCTCGTTTAGGATGAAAAGGATCGGTGGCTCGACAGCTCTGCGCCACGTGGGTGGTGCGAATACCGCGAGAGCCCGGAAGGATCTCACGGGGAACCCCCGCCGCCCTTCCCTGGCCCTTTAAAGATCCGCCGAGATTTAATGCGACTCGTCGAGCACCGCGACGCTGGCAAATCGTCGACGCCTCGGCGCTTGTTCGGATCTGGGAGAGCTGGCCGACGTCGATTGAGACCTCAGGATTTAACGGGGACGAAGACGCCACTGGCACGCCGAGCCGTCGACGACGACGCGTAACTTTTCGACACGGACGGGAGCAAACGTTCGGCTGTAAATTAAGTCGCATTTACGACTTTGGGAAACGCGTCGCTCGATGCCTGTGTTCCTCAAGATGTTTCGGCCATTACTGCTTGACAGTTTCTGCGATTCCGGGAGATTCATCGGGGAATTAAACGGTCTGGGTGGCGTGAAAGATTGCGGATGGAAGGCGTTGAATTACCGGTGGTACTTAAATTTCTTACGGCCCGACGAATTAATTGGGCGGGCTGATAATGCCGAATGTTAAATAGAATCGGGGTGGCTGGGTTGTATAATTTAGAGACTCCGATATTTTTTGTTTCAGGTGGTATCTGTGGAATGGTAGTGTGGAATTATTTCTGGGCGGGGAGAAAGTTAGGGTCGCAGTGGAAATTATGGTTATTCTATTTTAATGGAGACTGTGCTGATTTCATGAATTTTAATGAATCTATTAGGAAATAGAGTGTTCAAGATAGGCTTGAGAGATACTATTTAAATTAGTATCAATAGTGTTCTCTTTTCATTACAATTTCATAATAATTCAACATTTAACCTATACTAGGTGATTGATATTGCACGACGAATTTTCAAAGAGAATTAAAAAGGCGAGATAAAATTATTCCAGAGCTATGTAACAACAATTATTATAACTGCCGGTCCATTTAACTCTCACCATAATTATACCTTGTAATTTATAAATCACTTATGCTGAATGGAACGACTATTGATTTCAAACATGGTTACGTCTTTTCCTTATCGAGCAGTGATAATTGCTAATATTGCATAAACTTTTTTTCGCCACTTCTGTCTCGCCCTTGTTAGTTAAACAACTTGCAGAGCCAGCGGACATGCCTGTGTAATTTTCGATTGGCAGACAGAAGAACAAGAAGGGATCGAGAAAGCGAAAGAGACCTCGGTGATCGGTTAATAAATCAATCCGCCATCGTCGTCGTTGTCGTCGTTGTCCCCCGCGAAAGCGCAATTACAGTCGCGTGCGGAATTTCACTTCCGGCCAATATTTCAGCTCGCATCCCCGCGGCTGCATTGTGTATACATTATCGTGCACGAAGTCACGCGTACCGCATGAATAGTAATCGCCGTGTTGGTCTGATTATAGCGCTCCATCGATTCCCACCATAGCCCTCTGATAACCAACGCGGGACGCATGCTATTGATAATAAGACTTTCGCGACGAACCCCAAGAAAATTGAGAATTTTAATTCCAAGATTGTTATATATTTTTTTTATAGATAAGTTATTTCTTTTCTCTGGGACCGTGCAAACAGGAGCGTACAAATTGCAACTGAACACGCTTAATAGTTATTCATCTATTTATTGCACTGAAATATTTCCAAATTTTCTATAAAATAGAGGTAATGGATTATATTCTGATTCACTTATAATTCACCCAGCTCCTAAACGATTCGCAATTTAATTGGGCAATTAATCAAATGTTTGCAGGACAGAATTTTTCCACAGAATAGCAGAAACTGTTACGGTCTGCTTTCTTAACTATTTACCCCCATTGTCGTAACGATTTTCAATTAATTTTTGATAATTGGAAGAACAAAATATCGGATAATCTTATGTCACCTGAAAATCGCTTTCACATTAAGATAGCCAAGACGTTTGGGGAACTATTGTTTGCTTAATATCGAGACAGAGAAAAAAACGATCCAAAGGTGTCCGATCGAAGCTTCGTTCGTCCGCTTGTCAACTTTCCACTTTGATAAAATCTCGCAATCAATTTCAGCGCGAAAGACCGGCTTCGGGTGCGTCGTACATCACGCACGATATTCATAATAACCACGACGTCCAGGCTAAGTATACAGTGGGCAGTTGAGTATGGAGAGCAGGTCAAGTGCGTTTCTCGCGAGAACGAGCAACGAATGCGCGAATAACGATCCCGCTGCGGGCGACAATCGTTTTGACGTTGGCGGCGATGCTTCAGAAGAAAAGAGTCTGTGAATGTACTCCCGTGATTTCGCAAACAAAACTTGAGGCTTAATTTTATAGCTGCACCACTGGGCATTCTCTAATAATTGTCTTGGCAAAAACCGGGGCGAAATTAATGGTATGCTTGTTCCCTGGCGAGCTACCTTGTGCCGTTGGATTTTAATATTTCTAACGTCCTGTGCAATGCGAAGAGATGTTCTGGGATTTATTTTCGAATTAAAATTTTATTCGTATGCCACCTTACTGTATTTTCTCCTTGATTAATATAGGCAGATAGAAAGATTAGTTTTATAGCAATAATGATGATGATAATAATAAATGTTTATTGCGTACAATTTTCTCCATGGTATTTTAAATAGGGGCATACGGTTCGAAGCGGTACATTGTGGCACAATAATTCTGACGGCAAGCCACTATTACTATCATTCAGAAAACGAAATGTATTCTAATAATATTACATTGGACAACACGCAAAGGTAAAGTAAGTCAGTAGGTACAAACATATAAATGCAGTTTGTATAATACAAGAAAAGAATAGAAAAAGCAAAGAGCAACTAAGACTAAAAATCGATGAAATTAGTGTACAGTAAAGCAATTCCCTCAAAAACAGTCGGCTCGAACGCCATACCAAAATAATCGTTCGAAAGTTCAAACCCGCTGCCGGAGAGCAGAGGAATCCCCGTTTTATGTGTTCACGTGGCCAAGGTGCTATTAGAAGCGCATTAGGGTAGCCGCTAGTAACGGAAGGCGTCGGTGACGATGAATCATAGCGACGACCTGACGGGTTAACGGTTGAAACAATTTCTTAATTGTTTCACTAGTCGCGAGCGGATCGAGGGTCGTCCGGCAGCTACAGGCTGATAAATCGCGCGTCCGCCTCTTAATAAATGCGCGAACGTTGGGAAAAAAGCCGTTCGTCGCCATTGGTTACTGTCGATAATTATCGGTGAATTTATGAGGAAATTACGGGTTGCTTGGAGGATACAAAGTTGCGGCAGAACCTATCGTGGACGATCAATCTTGCGGGGATATTAAGCTTCGTTTTGGCTTAAGTGAGCGCATGAAAAAGGGGTGAGCTTTAATTGGGGTTTACGGTTGCGCAGGGTAATCGCGACAACGTAAGATTTTCCGGGTGGAAAGTGTCTGGTTTATGGGGAAAATCGGTGACAGTAAGAACAAAGTTCGCTATGGAAGTGTCGGGAGATGGTATTGATAAATGTTGCAATTTTCACAGCTGCTGTATTCTAATTAAATGAAAAGAGAGGAGAATTAATTTGACTATCAGGGTGAACGATCACTTTTTATTATTTAATTACGTGGTTGCTCTGATTTATGATGGGGTTGTTGCAGTTAATCGTTTGGCGAGGATGGAATTTTGCAACGAGACTGTCGAAGATATTAACATTGATAATGTTATACGACAGATGAAAATTGTTAAAAGCGTTAGAACATCAAAAGAAGGCAAGAACAATCGTGTACGTTGAAGGGAAAAGTTTATTCGATAAGCCGAAAAGAAAGATCATTCGTCTCTTTGTATTCCATTTTCTGTCATTCAAAGAAGCCATAGGCTTACAACAGGCTTATCGTTCGTGCACCTATGTACACTCCATGCTTCATTAAACTTCACTAGCCTATAAAAGTGCACCGATACTAGGAAGGTATCTAGAATAAGATTTTACAGCAACGGTAATAATTCTGAAAGTTATAGGCGCCTTGTTTATACATTCAAAGATCTTGTAGCGGTCAAAGTGAAATAAGACGATTTAAGTCAGACAGCCATTACTACTCCCGTGTCTCGTAATGTAGGTACACGGGGCCAATATTTCCGTAACACTATTTCCTTGACTATTTCAGTATTCGAGACACTATAGAAACATTCCAAAGCTTAAATAATTCACAGAAACATTGTAAAAAAATTCTCTTACAATAGAAATAACGAGAAGGATTCCACTACGGTAACATCACTTGCAACGATTTGAAAGTGAAACAAGACGATTCGGGTCAGACGCCATTCTTCCGGATGCACGAGCGCAACATTTATTCAACGCTGTAACCTCGACTATTTAAATATCTGAGACACTATAGAAATCTTTTTAAGCTTAAACAATTTGCGGAAAGATTAACAACAAATTTCTTTTAGAACTCAAACAACAAACACACTACACTACAATAATTTTTATTTTTATTCTTGCAAGTAAAAAGAAAATCTGTCAATCAAAGTTCCCCGTTTATGCAAACACAATAATCAATGAAAACGAAAATCGATCGTATCTAATTGCTAAATGCATATTCGAGTTTGCCTTACGATATTTAGTACGAGCATCGGTGTAATGGCCCCAGAGTCTCCTATAAATCAAGCCAAGTTGCTCGTGTGTTTATTCATTAATTTCTTTCCGCCGGCTAAGCGTCGTCCGCGATTATCCGGTCGATTAATCTCGAACCGGTCACCGCGGCTTCTTCCCTCGCGTTCAGCGTGTTTCACATCGTTTCTTCCCTCGGGACGTCAGCTACTCCTGTGCCCGAGTTACCACTTGTCCGACCGACTTTTACACGACCTGATCGAGCCTCGATCCGAGACTTCGAACGTTCCTCAACGAATCGTCTCTTTTATAATGCTGCAGCAATATCTTTTAAACATTACACGAAGCACAGACACGTTTCGATATTAACAGAAAACATTCAAGTTTCAGCGACGAAAATAATCCTGTCGATTTATCGCGATCGCCTTCGTACAAAGTGTCGAACTGATAGATCATAAGTTCCTTTTTCCTCTCTCGCGATGCAAGCTATCTGGTCGAACTATACAGTTGCTTCAGTTGCCGCGTTATCTATTAATACACTTTTCCTGAATATTAATTACCCGCCGAACCTGTATTCTAAACATAGAAACGGCCAAACGGCTATTGCCGATAAAAAGGCGAAGCAAAAAGAAAGATCATTCGTATAAATTAGTAACCAAACATAGATACTCCAGAGTGACACCGATAACTTTCTAATCGTCGCGACTATCGTTGACCGAAAACATCGACGAACGAAAACAAGGAAACAGAACGAAATCGGACGTGTCTGTGAGTTTTCCACGGTACACTTAATAATTGAGCCATCCGCGTTACCAACGGGCCAACCTCCAACCAAACAGCTGTCGCCTGTAAGAGAAACCCGTCGTCCTCGAGTGGCAACCGGTGTACCCGCGACGCCAATCTCGATTCCCGTAATTTGCACGAGGACACAACGCGATTCCAGCTCGAAATCCTCGTCGTAACGTTCCCCGTCTGCTGGATAACAAGATCGTAACTCCACGAGTCGTACGCGTTCGGATATGTTTTTCTTTTTCGCGTTTCATTTCTTTTCTTTTCTTCTTATTTACAAACGAAGATTTTTTTCAGCAACGCGGTCGCGTTTAAATTTACGCGGCTCTCCGGCGCGATATTTACAGCTCGTGAGTCGCGAGGTTCACAGCCAGTGGCCACGCTCCCAGGCTTCGGAACAAATGACTAGCGCCACTCCTCTGACGAGAGCGTACAACCTCCGCTAATTGCTTGGCGAAACGAACGAGACCTTCTCGGCTCTTATCTGCGCCGGGATATCGCGACCGTGCGAGCCTGGTTCGAATATGAAGACTTCGAGGACACAGTCCGGGTGCCATGGTTCCGTGGTTCGTTCACGGTGCACCCGTGCTGTTTGTGCATGTGTGTATATGTGTGTGAGCGTTCTTGAGAAAGTGCGATTTTTAATTGCCACGTAGGTGATGGAACTATCATGGTGTTCGATGTCTTGTAGTGATTGGAAGATTTAGAATTTAGAACGTGCTGGATGTGAAAGTATTTATTTTAACTTTAGTATTACTTAGTTGACTCTTCGCGAGGATTCATATTTTCGTTAAATTTATGCTGGCCCCTTGTGAATAGTTGAAAAATTTCTGCCGATAGCGGGTGAATTTCAGAATCCTATCGGTGTCCCAAAAATTAAAACATATTGCAAACAACTCTGTCGATAATGATTCTCACATCCCCTCCAAATACTTGATTCCTGTATACACACTAATTATCTGCTTCAATAAACGCCCTCAACTATTCAAAAACATCGTTCACGTCTGAAATTACTCACAAAAATCCCCGCCAATCGATCACCCACCGCGTCGATCGCCGACGTCCTTAACAGACAACCGTCGACTTAACGTCATTTATTAAAAACCCAGGCCTAACCCATATGCCCCCAACTTCCGTAGAAAATCAGCATCAACGCGCCGATTAATCAGTTATCTCCGCCGTCAGACCGATTCAGGCAAGGTGGAAAGGGAGAATGATAAAAAGGGTGGAGAGAGAGAAGGAGACAGACGGGCTGCTCGATGCCTCACAGATTTATCATCGCCCGCGGCAACGGACTGCTGGGCGAGCGTGTGCATTCAATTGCTGTTGCCAGCTTATTCGTCTCTCGTTAATCCCGGCCGATCGTTTGTTACCTCTTAACTCGCGATCCACGGCCAATTATACTCGGCATTACGCCCTCTGCGCCGCTGCGCGATTAAGCGATCTCGAGGCGGTCGCAGGTGGCGGCCAACGCGAAACAGGAAATCATTAACATGCCCTAATAACGCGTCATCTTGGAGCGCTTGGGTAATACGAGTGTGCTCTGGACTGAATTGCGCGATCGATAAGGGGAGTGTTGGGATGGTTGAGTAATGTGAAATGGAGGGAAGGTATTTATAGTTGCTGGAAAGCCGAGCGTGCGAGGTGCGATCAGTGGAAGCACGCCGAGAAACAGTACGAAGCGGGATTAAGAGTTGCAGGTGTGATGTAATATGCGCAGGCTTTAGATGTGGGTTTTATTTAGCTGCTTGGAGGAATAGTTTCGTTTATGCGTCGTGTATTGGTCGATCATGGTTTACCTTTCATGTTGCACGGTTACTTTTGTGTTTAAATGAAATGTGGACAGGGGTGAGCAATATTTTTTAAATGCAATGAAACGGAGATGCAGCGTATAGATTTCTGAGTAGATTGTGAATTGCTATAAATTATAAAAAGTAAATATTATTGCAATCGCTGCTACCACCAATTCCATACATTTTCTATATACCATAATAATATCTATACGATATATATATTTTCTTCGAAAAATATTATCACCGTCGCATGTTTAATAGTCACAGGCAAGCTTTCGCTCCTTAGGCTTTTGGATTATACTTTGCCCACTCTGGACTTCCTAAAACCAACATCGGGATACAAAAATAATTCGCAACGCGATTCCCCGCCCGTAGCAGATACTTTATCAAAGACGTCCTGTACAAACACCAATTTATCCAAGGTACCCTGGGGACCAAGTAAAATCACGAGGCAAGTAAGTAATTAATCCATCACGAGCAGCGTGCAATTCAGCCTCGGTCAGACCTTCTCTCCGGCTGTCGACGAAGATTTGTTGCAGACGTCGATGAAGATCGTTCGACGTGGTGCAGCGGCTACGCCGGGCGGAACAGGTAGTTAACGTGTTAATCCAGGGGCGGTTAATCTTCGCGCTAGGTGGCGTGCAGCGCGGTAAGCAGCTTAAATTGTCAAGCAGCCTGCTCCACTCGCCGCGTGAAATATTTCACTGCACGCGCAGCCAAGAGGCGTGAATTCGTACGGGGAAAAAAGGCAGAGGCGAAGCGGCGCGAACATCCAGGAACTCATTTAATGCGTTTAGCGGGCAATCTGAAATGTGAATCGCCTCGAAGCGACGCTGCAACGTCGCGAGGAATCTTCGTGACGCATTCAGGGTTACTCTGGCGAAATTCATGCATGGTTTGAGCTGCAGATGCGGGGAACGGGATAAACCGACGCTGGCGGAGAGGAGTGTATTTATTCGTTTAATTTTCTGAAGCGAGAAGTACATTGGCAGAGACTGTTCGTTTTTAGAGAAATTAATTTGTGGCATCGTTATTTCTATACATTCTATTTCGTATCTAGCTGGTTTATTTTCAATTTCCTTGTTTCATTTCTCTATCTCGTTCACGATAATTTTTTTATTCATCATTAACAAACTTTATTTTTTGCTTCCATATTTCAGTTCTATATTTTCCTATCATTTTTGCATATATTGACTAATAAATGTGGATGCCCATTGTGGACGGGCAGAGTTAAGGGGTTCAAATGAAACGTATTTAACAAGTATCACGAGTGCTGGTGTTTTCACTTAGTGTGTCTTCTGTCACACAAAAACGATGGTTCGGTTTGGTTCGTCGTAGTTCTAACTAACTGTACGTGTCATTGTAGAATTTTCAATTTCGTATCCCATGGCACCCGTACGATGTTCTTCAGTGTCGCGAGTGGAAATCGATTACTCAACGCCACGTCGAGCACGTGTCCCCAAGTCGAAAGCCTTACTCGTTCCTACCTCGCAACGATTAATAAAACAGTTCATATATCATACGTGCGTATCATCCAGCATTAAAATTCAATATGCATCTCTCTCGGTGTATTTCCTCCTGTCCTATTAACCCAGAAAAATCGTTCGGTGCAAACAAAATCCACGTTCCATAAAGGCTCTTCCGCGCAAATGATCCGAGTCACAAATATTGCCACCAAAAACCAGAAAAATCTCAATTCCATTATCAGCGTGAAATAATGGTGTATCGATCCATTAATGACTATTGCTTTCTCGATAATTCCAGCGATAATTTCAATGGGGCGGGAAAGTGGCGCGAGGAAAAACTCGATAATTTAACGATCACTCCATGTACTCGACTACTTAATTATGAAGAATCAACCTGGTTGACTTTCCTCGCGTAAATTCAACTAATCGATACGTTGGTTCACTCGATTTCCGGCTACGGAGGCACGCGATACGGCCAACCAACATCCTCGACTGGAATCGAACAGCTAACACGATAGTTCGATGGAGCCACTGCGACACTGGCAATCAATTGTGCTCGTTTCTTCTGTAACAGGTATACGCAAGGTATACGGCAGGTGACGTTTTCACGTAGAACTCGTTTGGCGAGGTCCAGACTCGGTCGTGTGTTTAATAACAACGACGATGGACATCCGTGCTTGTAATTAAGAGTTCGAAGCCGATGGAACTGTGGAGAATACGATTTTTTTTCTTTCAAGAACTTGTACGTGCATGAATCTGGTTGTCTAATAAAAAAATGTTTAAGGTGTTTGAAGATAGGAATTTCAGATAAGATGGGTAGTTATTTTTACGCCGCTGGAGAGGGGGTTGAATTATATGTTTCTTGGGTACGTGAAAAAGTTGCCCGGTAATAAGTGGTAACAAAAAAGACCAGGCAAGAGTATAATAAGGCAATCTGGCGTCTTGTTACTTTTAATTATGTAAATACATAAAATAAAGACACAGTTCCAAGACGTTCAAATTATTTCGATATTTTTAAAGTAACGAAGTGGAGTTGAATTACGCATGTCAAAGGATTTCTTAATTTTATTTGTCAGCTGATCACCGACACATTCCCTGCACCTTCTTGTATCCCCATTAACTGGCATGCGCATAAAACGAAGTTGATCTTACAATAAATAACACGTACCGTATTATTTATGCAGCAAATTATTCGAATATCAAATAAACAATTAATTGCCTCCTTTTCGTAAAAATTCACCACCATTTTGCTGCATCAAACGGTCCTTTAAAAAAAATGCATTTAATTTCCCACAACCTCCACACCCCCTTGCCAAGAAGCCTAAATAAACTCGTAAATTCTCAGCCACCCAATTAAGAGCAGGCAGTCCAACCAATTTATTAACTCCCACCCCAAGAAAGCTGGCATTACCACTATCGGATAAAACCATCCAGCTCTATCTTCGACCAATCGGAAACGCTCTTGAATCACAAGCACCTAATGAAAGAAAGCGTTTCTATCTAACGTTCCACGACTGTCGATTAGTAAACGTCGGCCCAAAGCGGCCGACCAATATCGTAGCTGCACCGTGAAATGTTAATCGCTGAAACTGGTCGCCAAGCGGTAACAGACGGACCATCACGCACGAGCGAACAACGAAGAGTACGAGAAACGCCGCGGGCGGATAATTCTAATTAATAAGAGCGAGAACCGGCGAATATATTCGCGCGGTTAATATCGGTTACGCGACTGTCGATTATATATCGACTATTTCATGCGATAGCGCTCGACCATGATCGTGCCTTCCTATCTCGTCTTAATTACACACGGCTCGTGAAAGGCGTGGCAACGAGTATGGCGGATATTTTCTTCGTTTGTTGGAACTACGGGGTGTTCCAGGTGACAGTTTTCGGAAAATCATAGAGCCTGCTTTGAATTTTATAGGAAATCGCAGTGAATAGAAGTTGAACTGTATTTAATCGCGCATGGTTGCTGGAAGTCAGAAGTTTGTTATTTTCATTCTTTTGGCAGGTGCGAATGTTACCTTTTGGTTTCTTAAATGGAATATTTTTTCAATATTTCTTTTTAGCACGAGTTACAGCGATTACGGCGACCGTAATTATACTCTTTGATGTAATTATGGTTGTAATATTTGTGATGAAAAAAGGTAAAATTTTTATCTCTGAAGAAAGTGGGGATGAACAAATAATGATTGTTAGAAGTTGTGCAGACTTGAATACAGGTTAACATTCGTTTGACTCGTTTGATTAGAAAGCTCCGAAATTTTGTGGCAACGATTACACGGGACACCCTGTACATACTAAACCGTAGCAAGAACGATGTTTGATTGGACGAATGTTGCGTTTCGCGAATGCTGAACCTGTCGGGTAATATCGATTATCAATTTCTGCGGAGAAATTGAAACACAGGTCGGACAAGATTTCAGTGTTTAGATTGTAAGTATGTACACGATTCTGAATGGTTTGATTAAGGAAGATTTATGGACGATTTAATGAGGTTGTACTTAATTTTACTTTCGTTACGGTTACCAGCGAGTTACACTCGATGATAAATCGTTTGTGTTCTTTTTCCTTTTCTTTTACGCTAACAGTATTGCTGCGAGAATTCCGATTTGATATTATTGAGAGAATCGGTTGCATGTGAAACTTTTGTGAAAGCGGGCTTTGCAAGTAGGCAGGAGTCGTTAAAGGACACGAGGAAGCGGATAGATAATGCACAATTAATACTGGGAAATCTAATCGCAAGTGAAAACAGTTGCCACCCTATCTAATGTCGGGGTACAGATTTCAGGAGATATGCGCTCGGGAAAAAATGTAGAATTAAATGGTCAATGTACTTATGTATATACACCGCGATAATAATATGACCTTTACAAATTTCACTACGAATTATTTAATTGCAATATAATGTAACTCTCTTGACTCCTAGCTCTCAAATATTTCATTTATTTTGTTCACTTATTTATTCGGTGTGTTACATTTATTTATGTATATATATATATATATATATATATATATATATATATATAAAACACACAAGTGTTTATATTACATCATTAACAATTATACTAACGGTTACACCAAGAATATTTTTTATTTCAGCCGCAGTATTCGGTGGAACTTCTCTTATTAATACACCAAAGGTACCGTTCCCAAAGGGTTGACAATACCAAAGGCGACAGTAAATGGTAAAAACCAGGCATGTCTGAGAAAATGCCAGCGATGAACCTAACTTTTCTTTCACAAGAGAATCCTGTTATATCCGGCAACGACAGACAGTTATCGTCGATCACGTCGATTATCGTCGGGCCATGGGAAAACGTGATTTATTAAGCGGGCTTCGTGGCCCGGCCGCTCACTGACCTGCCTCGTTATCCTTATCGACCAAACAGTATCATCGTGGGGGCAACTTCCTGCTCGACGACGACGTCACGTCCCTAATAAGATTGCGTGCTGGAGCGATTCGACTGCCACGTTTACACCCGTTTCCCTTGGGGTGACGTGCGTGTACTTTTCACCTGACTACGTGAGCAAACGCATTCGCTTCATCTGGTCTTTCCTTGTTTTTACTTTATACGGAGAAGAACAAACACGTGGGCCGTGCGTCGTGAATATACACGACCTGTTACACTAGGGACATTTCTTTTGTGAAGGTAGCCGTTGAATCGTGGCACCTTTGACACCTGTCTGATTCTTGTTGTGAAGAAACGAGGGGTTTGCAAGGCGTTACAACGGACCATCGTTTCTTAATATTTGTATATATTTTGTATATTTTGTATTTTTTACATTTTTGATAGTTAGGTCTTTGGCACAGACGATGCAAATTGTTTCGTTGATTATCTTCAAACAGTTCTCATCTTCATCTTGAGGAAACTTAGATCCTCGGATGTGTTTGGTTTTGTTCCTCGTTTCACAAACCGCAGACCATTAGTTTCAACCCTGATGCATTAATCAAAGAATCGAGCACCTCAAGGTTTTTCCACGGGCAGGGGAACCCGGGTATCGAAGAATGGAGAGTGACTGGACTGCTTAGCATAACGGAACGACGACGCAGCGGTCAGAGTACCTGGCACACCCACCTCGATCCTGGGTGGCAGGTCGTTGGTAATAACCCCATAGGTAGACCACCACGAAAGCGCAATCTGCGCTTAATGGCGGCAGCCGCCGTGAGATATCGCGATACCAGTTCTCTTCGTGTCCGCACGCACGAGTCGAAGATAGAGAGAACCGAGGGCGGCTCCGGAGCACGATGTTTATTTATTAAATTTTCTATCCAAAGTGAAACGAATAGTTTTTCTCCCTACCGAACTGGATACAGGCAATACGTCACACCGTTCGTTCGCCAGCAATAATTCTTTAACACCGAAATTATTTCTGTGCATAATGAAATATTTTGATGTACTGAAATATTTCATGAATTGAATTTCGCTTATATGCAGCTTTGTACGTGCTTGCATGTTTGTACAAAGAGAGCTCTCGTTAAATTGGGGTTGTTTTTCTTCTGCCGAGCTGTAAGGCAAAGCAATATTTTATTCTGTCGTTTGCTCGTTAATTCCGTATCGTCAGGAATTCGCACAAGGTGTTCAATTTGTATTTGGAAATTCGTATAATGCAAGTGGATTCTAAAGTGGCACTTCCTGGAAACAATTAGAAAGTCTTGAATGGGACTTGTGACGAAATATTACAGCCCTAGGGAGAAGAATGGTATCAAGGGATCTCCGTGACTAAGAGGAACTCGTTGCATGCATAATGCAACACGCCCTTGTCAAAATTGGGATGCTAAAGCTGGGAACCTCCCGCTGCTCGAGACTTCACCCGTAGCTTTACGTTCTCGGAAGAATATCCTCGTTGTCCCGGGTACGTTAAGCTTCTTGTTTATCTTAGCAGCTAAGCGACGCGACGAAATGTATGTAAAGAAAAATCAGCCAAGACCGTGGCGCTGAAAGGACGAAATTCGCGACGACACTTTATGGTAAAATATACAGGGCGTCCTGGAAAAAGCGTCGCCAATAAAGTTTCGATTTAAAGAATGGATTAAAATAATAGAGAATAATATAGAAATAAACTAATAGAAATAATACTGCAAAAGTACGGGACGATTGAACAAAATTGTGTCCTTCATGTCCTGCTTATTGTATGCAATTTGAAATTGCAGGATTGTACTATCCATTGTTGATTAGATAAAAATATCCATCAAACTTTTATCCCAATTCTATTCGATTCAAAACATAGCAAATAATTCACTCGATTCGAGACTTCGATACGCTGACTCGGAGATAGCACAGTTATTACCGAATACACTATTATATTCAATTACAATTCTTCCTCCCTTAAAGAATTCTTAAGGGAAGCTCAAACCCTTTCAACCAAGCAGTCCCTAATATTCGAATCCCTAAAATTGCCCAATTCCTACTACTACTCTTATCATTAGTACAGATAGAGAACACCGCGATATCCAACGCCACTAAAAATAAACCGATCTCAACCAAGAAATAACCAACCACCACAATTCCCAAAGAATCTAGCAACCGGGTACATACAAATATGCAATATCCAACGTCCCCAGTCACTTGAAGATTCAACACACATTTCTAACGGGACCACGTGATAATTATTAACGCCACCCTTGCTATAACAGGAGATCTGCCAAGCCCTCCACGATCTAATGGCGCTCTAATGCCACCGAGCTCGTCGTTTCGCGATTCTCCACGCTCGCGAATCCACTGACACGCACGAGCGTGAATAATGCGCGCACGCCCACGCTTCGGACCGCGAGAACGCTCGCGCGGACACGCCGCGCCGTGTCTAATGGACCGCCTCGCGATCCACGAAGGAGAAAACGCGTGGGCGTGAGCCACGATGGGATTAACTCGCCCCCGCGATCGGAACCCGCGCGTGTCTGTCGCACTTTCGCCTAATTAGCCCTGATTACCACTTAATCGCGCCGTGCCCCGCATTCTCCTCGTGCACGCTTCTGCGCTGCCGTTGATTGTGATAATTTATGAGATTGGAAAGTCTTTCGATTTGATTGATGCTGGTCGATGGTGGTCGGGGAAAAATTTATACGGGGCTCAAGGGGTCTCTGGAGATATTAGAAATTTGCTTGGGATACCGTGTGCAAATGGATTTATATACATATGCGCTCGCTGTCACATACATTTGTCTGTATTTCATTATTGTGTTTCTCTCGTATTTCTTCTTGCCCGCCTCGTGCGAGTGTGATTCGAAGTTCTGTCCAGTGTTGACTGTGTAGAAACATGCAAATGTGACGGTGGTCCTGTATTAACAGGTAAGCTGATAGTGAACTTGTTAATAATTTACTGCGGTTAGTAGAATTTATATATTATAATATTTATAATATTGAAGTATAATATGGAAGTGCCCTGTGTGTTTAACTTCGTACTACACCTAACTTTGTACACCGTGTCACCCTTAACACCTGTAACAGGCATCCGATTTGTCTCGCACGCTACACCCTGCACGCTCGTTGCGTCGATGAAGCTCCTAGCTGGCACGCGAGAAGCCATAGAGAGTTTTCATACGGGTCAACGAGCTCGCATTTCTCCTCCGCCTCGATCAAAAGGGGTGAGCTTGTTTTTGCAGCGGGCACGTAATCGCCTCTCTCGTTTAAGACGAACTCCCGGCGTTTCTCCAGCGCGGCAAGTGTCACGAGACTCGCCGGAACGGCACACACCTGCGCTTAATCCGATTACAGGTCGAGTATCGATGCTCCGGGCTGGCGATCGCGCGAAATCGTTCCAACGAAACCGAGATTTCGTTCCAGGAGTGTCGCAGACGTCGCGAACAATGGCCCCGTTACGATTTATACTCGCCTGGCTAAACGATTCACGATCGACATTCGGATTACGCAAGATTTTTCGAGCCTTCCATTTTACAGCATTCGATCGCAATAATTCTGAGTGGAATAAAGTTCGACCAATAAAATTTCTCGAGGTTCTTTAGAAGGAGGGATTGTCGAAGAAGTTTGAGATTTCCTTTAGTATCTTCTCAGTTCTTTTTGTATTTATTCAGTTCAACATCCACCATATTATTTAACCACCCCTCTTTATAAGCGAACTACTTTCAAACAAATTTCCACGCAACGATAAAATACGACACTTAACCGTACACAGTCCAGCAGCTTGGTGAACCACATTCGCCAAGAATATCCCCATAAAATTATCAATGCACAGGCCACAAGACCACGTTGGAAGCGAACCGTGCGAAACAATCGTCCCACCCTTACACTTTCTTCCATTTAAATTTTACGTCCAGCATATCGTCGGACAATAAATTCCGATACAAATATAAACTAACGAAAGGCGGGCGATAAATCGGGCCAGCACGACCAATCAACCGGTACGTTTTGAAACCAGACGTCCCACGCTACCAGTAAAAACCGATTCGCGTATCGTTCGCGCGAACGACGATCGTTATCGAGTTCAGCATCGCATCTCCGACGAACGCAGAGCAAGTCGCTTGACTTGCAACTGCAATTGATAAATCTTAATTCAACCGTTCATTGGCTAAATCGATCGACTCGATTATTTTTCCGAAGCAAAAGTAAGGAAATTTATATTAAATATAAAATGTTGACAGTCGATCAATCGTCTGGATGATAAAATTGAAAAAAATTCGAAAGATGGTAGTTGACAGATTTGGCTGATACGCGGCTCGATTCTCCTGCAAAGTGGACGGGACGTTGAACAATCCATCGCTCAAAAACGTGTTCCCCCCGGAAGCCAGACGAGATACTCTTTCTGGACGCCGCGATACGTGCGCATCGAAAAGGTCAAGAGAACTGAAGGACGGCGGGGGTGGAGGGGTGAAAGACGGGATGCAAGACGAGCCAGTAGATGCTTGGCCAAGGAAATATACATGTTCGGTTACTGGCTTCGCTTTCCATCGTTAATCACGGTAGTAAATTAAATGGATACCGATGCATCATTATCCCCATAGAATTACAACGTTCCGACGGAGTCGAGCCACGAAACTCGACTCGCGGCCTTTAGCGCCGCCTAACACGATAATACTGCGACGATGGAATCGTGGATCTGTTGGTGAACCAAGTGGAAGCGACGGTGCTGAATGATGGATCGGTTTGGTATCGTCGATTGAGACGGCGGGGGTGTTAGACTGCGGTGTATTGTACGCGAGGTAATTTGGAGGGGGAATCGGGCGATCACGGTTTGTTGAGAATCAATTTCAAGGGGTTTTTGGAATTCTCCGAGTCGGTGTATGCGGAATTGGAATAGGGATGAGTGGATCAGTGGGTTAGCCCTGGTTAGAGGAGATTCTGCATATTTGATGTTGCAATAATAATTATATATCTTTGGTATTATATTATTGATTTTGATATTTCATAAAGTTATTTGATATGTAATATTTTATTTTTATAATTCACTGTACATTCTCGTCTCGTCTCGTACTAATCGAAAATTTCCATAAAATAAAATGAACCACAATTCCGAGAAACGACCTTGCACGATTAACGGATATAACAAAAGCGGCCAATAAATGCATCCGACGCATCAACGCAATATCTTCTTCACTTTTAAAAGCCACTCCGTCGTGATGGCATACGAATTCGAAGAGCAGGTAAAAGACAAGGGAGAACGCAGAATTCTAATCCGATTTGCCCGAGGTGTCTTTGCCGGACCACCCAGACGAATGGCAGGCACATCAACTCATGATGGCCAAGAAACAGCTCGATGACTAATGGTTCCAGTCGACGTGGAACTCACGAAGAATAGAAACCGCGGAATGAACCGTCGAGGATCGTGAATTCATTGAAGAATTGCCTAGCATTTATTCGTGAACGACCTTTTCGTCCTTCTGCAACTTAATTGTTGCAGAAATGCAACTGCTGTCAAAATATATTTTTTCGTTTCTGATACCATTTATTGTATAACGGAAAATTCAGAACAGAGAGCTCTGACCAGCAATAATTATTCTCCTCCGCTTTCGTTATTATCTATTATTTCACAGGACGCGTATTTCATTTTTAACATTCCACCATTTAATTTTTTGCAGAAAATAATCGCCTACTCGAATGAATAGAAAAATTTCTACACGTATCAAATGGTGACCTCAACCCTTCCACTCGTTCCAGACTTTGCCGCCATGGAACTCGACGTTTCCCCATACCGAACAATCTTCAACGACATCAAAAACATCGAATAGCTTCCTCGTTGACGTCCGCGACACGCTCGTCCGTGAACTTCGTCCCTCGAATCGCAAAACGTCGCCGCGAATAAAAGGCGACGAGATCTCATCCAGTTAGCGCGATAATCATCAGTCGACTCGCTGCCGGGCAAGAACGCGGGGACCGTGATTCCAGTTCTTCTGGTATGCTACAGAACAGGAACCAACAACGGCAGAAGCAACGGCAAAGGAGAGCACGAGGCCTGTTCATCGCGAGGATCGCGAGCCGGTAACGAGGCGAGAGTGAAGACCGGTCACGGAATTATCCAGGGTATTGTGCAATTGCTGTCGCGCTGGTAATCTTGTCGCGTGGCTATTTTTGCCGCGGCGAGAAAAATGCCGCCGTCGCGTCGTCCCTGCGGCGACATCCACATCGCGGAAATTCGAAGAAATTTCTACGGCAAAGAAATTCGGAAGAGGAGAACGATCAGAGGTATTTAAAAATACGACGAAAAAATTTGTTGATATTTTGCAGTTGGAAGAATTCGTTGAAAATTTAGGGAACAAAAATTCGAGGAAGTTTGTCAGTGGAGAAATTCGAAGAAATTTAACAGAGAAAGAATTCGCAAAAATTTCACAGTTGCAAGATATGGTAGAAAATTGACAGAGAAAAAATTCGCAAAAATTTTACAGTTGCAGGATATGGTAGAAAATTGACAGAGAAAAAATTCGCAAAAATTTTACAGTTGCAAGATATGGTAGAAAATTGACAGAGAAAAAATTCGTATGAAATTTGCATAAAAAATATGCGAGGACAGCAGTAAAAAAATTGGGAAGCCAAAAGCAAAAGGGAAAAGGAAGAGAGGAAAATTATTAAAAAAAGGTACGAAAGAGTACAGAAGACAAAATTATCACTACAACCTATAATATATCTGTAAGATCTGTCACTGCAACACCTATTTAAGAGGCAGCAATACCTTTGTCGCAAAAAGAACGCGGAGGTCGTGTTCTAAAGGGTTTTTATGTAGAAACACAATTTCATTCTGATTTCTCGATTTCACAGGAAGGGTAGGGTGGCGATCGAAGCCCGCCAGCGAAAGCAGGTAGGCGGATAAATCCTCGGGAAGACAAATCCCTGCGCGATCGTGGACTAATTGGTATTCTGGTTTCCTGGCGTAAATTTTCTGCGCGGTGAGAGAGCATTACGTAAGTCAGCTCGCGGAAGAATCAGCCGCGTAGCGGTACAGGTGCAACGCGGAATAATGAGCCGCATTGTTAACGGCGTCCACCGGATTCCCTCGGACTATTCTGGGAATCCTTGGATTATTCACCAGGCTAAAGAAATATGTGCATACCTGAGTCACAGACCTCATACTTGATTTGACTGAATGCGTGTAATATATGAAGGTAATGTGAATGCAAATGCAATGTATTAATATTTCATATTTAATATGATTTATACAATATGTATAGTAAACGTGTGCAATATGAATGAAATATTTAATGATCCTCCTGCAAACATGAGTGCATACAGGTTGCTTCGAAATATTACAGGATACCTGGTTTTTTGTGAACTAATCAATTGAGTCCAATCATCAATTTCACAATTGTAAGACTAAAATTAATTTTAGTCTTATACAGTTTAATATAATATAATATAATGAATATTATATAAAAATCTGTCCTACAACTAATCTATTTCTCATACGATTTTCATTATTTAACCATAACAATTTAATATTCCAACACACGCCTTCTGCAAAGAATCGACAAAAATAGGGATATTATCATCGAGGGAACCGCAGTGTAGACATAAAATCGAATTTCCCGTAAACGTACCACAATCTCTCCGCCATTTCCTTCGTTCACGTTATTTTCACTAACGTCGCCATAGAGTGGCTGCCAATCGAATTGCCATCGGTTCTCCTGTCTGAATAGCGCGCATGTAAAGTGCATCAAGCAGGCCAGACTATTATTTCCGATCGCCAGATATCGGCATCCGGAGTGAGCGTGTTTTCCAGGAACCCGCATACCCTTCTCGACGACCCTCTCCCTCACTCCCTCACTCATCCCTTCTCTCTCTAAAAAAAACGAGGAATAAGGAAGAAACGAAGACGACAGGAACGACAACTGTGAAGACGCTCGAGCAGTCACCGTTCAACGAAGAGGTGCCCAAGAGAAAGACGAGGCAAGGGTAAAGAAGAGAAGACAGATAGTCGATGCATCGAAGTGTCCTCCAGGCAGCAGGTCGCGTGGCCTTCGACGTGCACGGAATGATGCGTGCTCCACGAATCGATCACTTCGTGGGGAGATCAAAAAGTAAGAGGGAGAAAAAAGGCGGATCAATGAGCGGCGTGGATCGCAGGACGCCGCGGATGGAAGAAAATCACCGGTTCTCCGACAGCAATTAAACTCGAATCGGGGAAGACCCTCGTCAACGGTTCGGCGACTTTGCCGGAAGCCACGCTGTCCCCCTTACCTCCCACATTTGAAAACCGTGGCGAGATAAAAGGTGCCTGGGAATTGCAGGTCAATGATTATACGTACAGAATAGTCGGGGCAAAAATGGAACAATAACCGCGGTTATTTCAGGAGTTTCGTAGAACGAGAATTATTAACTTCACCCTGGTTAATCGAAGATCGAAAGGTTCAATTCTAATTTTCGTAGACAGCGGTTTTTTTGAATAACGTTGATTAATCATTTAACACATTGAACATATACAATTTATAGAAAATGAGGAACAGTGAATACGGAAAGAATTCCAGAAATCAAACCGGAACACAAAAAGTACAAATTTTCCTCCATGGAAATTAATTGAAACAACCCGGATCGGCGCAATTACTCGTACCACAAATGTCACTAAAACCTCCTCTCTCTTCTCCAATTGAAGTCACGTCGATCGTTTCTCCCAAGTATATCGACAAATATATGTATAATTCCGCAATTAGGCCTACATAGAACGTATCGATCCCTATCGTATAGAAATCGTCTGGCCCGTGAATTTTCAAGGTTCCAAGGAAACACGCTCACAGCCTCCTCGGGGAATTCCTCGACGCGACGGAAGACCGTCGATCGGCTTTCGACGAGTCGCCACTTCCTAGCGATCTGGACGAATCATGCAATATGTATGTATCGATCGGCCGAGACGCAGCGGTTCGAGTAATGAACCGTGGAAACGCGACTGGTTTTTGCCAAGTGGACGACCCGTCCAAGCCGGTCTTTTTACCATCGTACAACGACTGGCGGCGTCGCTTGTTTACAAATTGATGGTGTCAGAGAATCTGGATTCGGAATGACCAGAGTCCACTGATTTGTCCAAACGATCGACCATCCCTGCGGCTCAGCAACATCTTTTTTATAAATCGATCGTGAATTTAATCGAAGCTGAAGAGAATGGAGGAAAGACGATTGGAAAAATGATAGAGAAATGATTTGTCGACAAACGATTAACTTATTATAATTCGATGGTGCAATTGTTGTTTTTTTTTAATAAAGGTATATCATAAGGAATGCAGATATTACGTAATATTGGGTGTATCTATGGTCTAGGTGACCAATGTGTAGCAAGTTGGCTGTATTTATTATAAACTTGGCAGAGAAACATTCTGCATTGATAACGAACTATAGTAATTCGGTTTACGGGGGATATAAATTGCAAAGGGAGCACGATAGGAATTCTAGAGCACGCAGTTACTTCGCGTACAATTACACGTGAAGGCACAATAACTCGCAATCGTACAATTTCGACTTGGACTCCGTCCAAACTCTAAACGAACAAAGACAAGAATGATTCAAGCTCCACACTTTCTAACTTCCTGTATTCATAATTCTCCGCCAGAGAATTGTTCGCGAAGGAATATCTCGGCGAAGCTGGAAAATTTCAGAAGATTTGAAGCTCCACAAAATTAAAGCATGATTAAATTTTAGCAGAAGAATTATCGATCTTTAAACTCCTTTAGCTTCGTGAATAAAAATCATACGACCAGTAGATACTTGAGTTCGTTTCAAAGGCCGACATCTCTCGACTTTTGCATTTTTGGATTGAAGTTTTCATTTTAATACTAAGCATATTCATTGGCCTAAGGCTAAGGAATCGAGACGACACCAAAGAAGTCACGTCACAGAAGAAACAAGAAAACACAGCATATAAAATTATTACGACCATACCATAAGACTTCGTGCAGAAGTCGGCCGATGATCGCGAAATAATCCTGTCGCACTTTCACACGTGTTGCTCAATTACACGGATCGCACGTGGGCGGTGACAATTTTTCCACGCCTCGACCCGCGAAATACGACCGCTCGAATTCGCGTCCGGACACCTGGAAACTGGTTCGTGGAAACGGCGACAACGGAGTTTCGCGATCTTTACGATAGTCCTGCTGGAATCCGGCAACTCTGTCGCGCCGGAGTCAGTAGAAACGTTAGCTCTGGTACTTTCTTGTACTTTGGTTTCGCCGGATTGTCCTGGATTGTGTCACTTTCTTCTGAAACTTTCTTGCAACTGATACTGTTGTGCCAGCATATTTAGATACGTTGCAAACGAAAAATTACTATCGAACATCATTCTATTGTCCTAACGCAGGTGTACATAGTCCAAGTATTATCCTGTTTATCTACCACCTTCGATTTCCTATCGAAGTTCGTCAGTCAAGCACCATTGCCACCTGTTAACTCGAAGTTATTTGTAGAATCTGACACGTCTGAATTGTCAACAGCCCCCTTCGTTTCCTCATTCCCATCCACACGGAGACACAACGATTCATATCACACGCACGATCTTGACTTACGTTTCTCAGGAATCTTAACCGCGGTGATTATCAACAATTACTGCGTCCATCCATTTCCCTCGTTTCCCTCGTTTCCCCGTCAATGCGCACAGAAGGGTTGAATGAAAAATGTTTCCTGTGGAAAGGCTGAACCGAAGCAAAGCCGACGACCATTTTCTCCTCCCATCCATTTCCCTCATTTTCTCGTCGACGTATCCTTTATAACGTAGCGGTGGGGTCCCCGCGACAAGCAGCTTTCTCCGTGATTCCCCTATCGCGTCTTTATTGGCCGATCGATTCTCTATGCCGCGACGACGGTGACATTAAAACACGCCGTATCGCACCTGAGCTCTCTCGCGCCCGCGAGCCGAGCGCGATTTCCGTGACGAGGTCCGTTGCACTCGTCGGGTCTTTCCGCCATCGCTCTTATTGCCCCATTAAACGCGAGGGTTCAGAGTTGAAATTTCGCGGCCTTCCCGCCAAGTCCAGCTGCTCGACGCGCGATCCAACAGATAATTAAAGCTTTCTCTGACTCATTTCTGGCGCGGCTCAGGCGCGATTTCGATTTCCGCTCAATTCGAACGCGCCGCGCCGAGAGTCGCATGTTTATTGGCACTTATTTACCGAACGCCGTGCACGCGGGACACAGTTGTTAGCCGGCGATGTGCTAAAATATGGGGAAGACGCGGGTATATCTCGTAGTGGAAAGTTCAGTGAGCACCGTTGCTTCGGAAGATACACGAGTTCCGTATGTCCATTTAGGTAATTGAATTCCGATATCTTATTTATTCGAAGCTGGCTTAATCCTTTCTGCCTTCGATCTAACGTTGCCACGCGGTCCCAGGGAATTTCCCGCCGCGAAATAAATAACGAGCTGGAGATGTGTCGTTCGATGATTTACGTCAGTGCATTTTTATGAAATACCAAAGTGTTCTGCTTCATCGCGATAGTGAATAATTTTGTGATTCACTTCGATCGTTAATTGTCGCGCAGTCCAAAGTGTTTTAATTTAGTGTATCAACGAACGAATCGACGGAATGGAAACGTTCTGGTACCATTTTCGATTGGTTCGAGAATTCCACGGGTTCTCGAACGAAACGCGTGAAGGAAAGGTTAAATCAGCGTGGTAACATTTAAGAAGGCGAATCTCGCGCGGGAAACAAACACTCTTACTCCACTTGTTCATTATTCAATAAAACGTCGCGGAAACGATAAACGTGACACGATGAATTATACACTGGGACGCGCTGCTTCGGGCACGACAAAGACACAGTAGTGTATCCTGGTTGTCAGAGGGGGGCTATACACGCGATAATATACGGCGAACGCTCCTTTGTACGTTAATGTGCGACGTGTATCCTGATTTATTTAAAAGCGCCTCGTGTGTCGCTCGTGGAAAGTAATTACGCAAACCGATTCGCCCGTCTCGACGAAAAGAATGTTGCTGTAATTTAGAAAAAAAGAGATTTTTAACCTCTCATCGCTATAAATACAAATCATTCCAAATATTGGACAAACTGAGACTAACAATCATGATACATCTCAACGTCAAAGAATATACAAATATGAGTGAAAGATACTAATTGTAAGAAATAATTAGACTACAATTAATAACCCACCTGGGACTCTTTTTCCACGATTCCCTTTTGCACCGTTCTTTTTTACACACGTATTCGTTGTAACGTAACAGAGAGTGACGACGAATGAAATGTCGATTTTTGAAAGAAATATTTTCCCGAGTTCTCCTGTTAAACACATTATCCATTGTTTCGCACGTTTGTCGAATAAAATGTACCGAATGCAGTTCTGTACTTTAGATTGCTTTCTCTAATACTCGCTTTAGTTCCACACAATGTGTACTTTATATAAAAACTTTCTACAAAAAGAGTCGCAGGTGTACCCCGTCAATTAAAAACAATATTCGTCAAACTACCGGTCGTTCCACCTCTACCGTCAACCTTTCGTTTTGCACTGAATATTGCCGGTAAATCGGCTCACGCAGAAGGAAAACGAAAATTCCAATTAAAGCCCCGCACCCTATAGCCAAGGATAAGGGTAGCAGCGTCCTTGAGCGATCAATTGATTTCTCGCGCACCTTAGGGGAGCAGAGGCGGCTGCGGCCCGTATGGAATTCTCTTCGCCCACGTGGCCGTCGTAATCCACGTTCTCGCTTTCGATTTCCTCTGGAACGCTCTCGGTTTCACCGGGTCTCCGCGACTTGACAAAAGAAAAAAAGGTCCATCGAAGAACGGTACATATATCAATGGGACGGCGATGATCGAAACGCGATAAATCCGCGTAGCCCGTGGCTTCGATCGTGCGATGCGGCTCGTTCTCGTGGACAAGGGATAGGGTCAAAGGACGAAAGCCACCACCGTGGGATCTCGGTGTGAGATAAACACCGGCACTGCCGGGCGAATCTGGAAGGAAGAGGAGCCGGTCTCCGGTTCCCCGTCCGGTTTCTAATGCCGGTCTTCCAGGAACCCGTGGATCGTCGAGATCGTTCGAATATATGAATGTCTTATGAGGAAAGGACAACGCGCGCGCGCGCGCGCGGGCGGGCGTTCGAAAACAAAAGGGAAAAGGATCGGGACGGTGGAAAAGTAGCGAAACTATTCTAGTGTCAGGCCACGGCCGAGCAGATTCGATCTTCGTGAAATATTTTATGGATCTGGAAACGAATCTGTCGTGAAATAGAAATTTTCAGATTCCTTGCTGTGGATATAGAATATTGTACAGGGTGTCTCGGCTAGAGGAGGCCGCCTAGATATGCCCTTTATTTCTGCATTGCATAAAATAAAGGCGACGAGCGCGAGCAGTAAAGTCTTGTACAATCGCAGCAATGTTATCGCGTTACTGGTTTTCGTGTCATCCGAAAAGTCACGATACAGGCATATTCGAACTGCACTTTTCCGTCTCGAATCTCACGAATGCACTCAAAACAACTGTACATATCTATGGTTCCGTTCTTCGCGAGGGATCCTTTCATCCGCGCAACCGAAATAACCGGCGCCGCGTGTATGTAAATCGTGCGACAGGGAAGGCAAAGAGTCTTTTCAATCTTCCCCGAAAGGTAAAACAAAGAATCGTCTAGGCTCGACCTGGCATCGAGAAAATCCCGCCACGATCTACGATCCACGGGCCATTGTCTGCTCCTAATTAGAGAATCCAGCTGCCTACCAGCCAGAACACCGAGGCCAAACCCTAAGGAGAGGCGTACCACCTTAACGATCTAACGAAATTGTTCCGCGACCGATCGTATCCGACGACGTGTCTCCGTTTCCTAGCGTTTCTCACGCGGCTTCGTGCAGAAAACGAGGCCCGCGCCGCCACGAAATCGGTCAGGGAAACTAGTGCAGCGGAGCCATGGAACGGTGACACGACGAAGACGGCTATCGACGCCGACGACAAGCGGATAGACGACGGAGAACCGTGAGGCCTGGCCACGCTATCGGCGTGACGATCCCATAATAGTGGCACGGCCTCGTGGCTCACCTATACACGGTGGCCTTTCAGGTATTCGAGGATGTATCCTGGAATATTACCCCGATACTGAATAGTTCTATGCTGCTGGAAAAGCTTTTGGTCCTTTGTTATATTTCTATTGTGATGTTTTTATTTAAGGAGTAGAAGTTTATTTCAAGACGAATATATGTTGGAGCACCGGGTGTGTTAATTGCACGCCTGATATATTTCACTTGCTATCAGTCGGTTAGTTTATTGCTGCAATATGATACGGAATAAATAAGAAAAAGTTAAGCAAATTCCACGAGGGTAGGGAATATTTTATCGCGACACCCCGTATGAGCGAAACCCAAGGACAGTTGAAACGGCAAGGGAAGAAGGTAGAATCGGTTGGAAGGATCGGCAGATCGGGGACCGTGCGATCGTGTGACGGGCCTCGTGTCGACCGGTCACGGTCTATAAGACCCCGCTGGCACCCGGAGGATCTATACCTTAGGCCCCGTTCACACCGCCGCCCTATGATTCACCGTGTGCGATGCATCGTTGGCAGTTTCTCTTGGCGCCCGTGTCCCTTTCTCGTCGAATGTGGAGCATCGAACTGACTGACACGAACGAAACGAAACGAAAACGTCGCTTTTCCCTTTCCCCGGCTGTTTTACAAGTCTAAGCGGGACCGTAACGCAGAACGTGCAACATTGGGAATCGAATAAACAGACAGCACGGATTCCCACGAAAAACCACGGTGCTCCTTCAACTTTTTCACCATTAACGGGTGATATTTAAATGCCCCGACGTTTCCAGCTACTGCCAATCATCGTAATTGTTGGTTGCGCGTACCAGAAAGAGCGAATTGAGAAGCTGGCTCACGGTAACTCGTTACTTTTTCCTATCGTCGTGGATGTTAAAGGTGCGCGCAAGTGAACGGACGTCGGGTCTTGTTTTATCTGTTGCTTCGCGAACCCTTTCTGTTCTAATTGCTTTATTAATTCCTGGCGTGTAAGGTAACAGAAGAACCGTACTGTGAAACGAGCGTGGATTCGGCAAAGAATTGTGATACGGATGATACGATTGTGTCGTGTTCTTGAGTGATTAAGTTTACCGTTTCAATCGTTAATTTAATACATCTAGCTTGGTACGTCTGTCAGTATTTCATTTTATTTTCCAGACATTATTTTCATCTATGCACAGATTAATAATAAAAGGTTTTGGTACTAAATGTGATATATTAGATTACCTTATGTTTAACTTATTATTAGGCGTAGTTAATAGAAAGGTGTCATATGGAAAATTTATAGCGAAATCTACGAAACACGTATCTATATAAATTCGCTATCGAAAAGTATAAATACAGCGATTCAACCCTTATATATTACCCACATTACACCAACAACTTGAAAACTGTGGAAAATATTCAACGCAAATATTGCCTCGTAATTTACACCCCGAGTAGTATAGACTCGAATACAATATAAGTGTTTAACGTAGGACTTCTCACGATGCACGTTTATGACTTATGACGACACAGTGTACATATTACGAGTCGAAACGGGGTTCGTTCCACACCGCCGCACCTTCGAAACCCGCGCACAGGTTCACGACCGACTCCGTGAAAGGGTTATTCCGTCGATCACGTAGAAAACTATTATAGAAGCCGCTCAGATTTACGGTGCCCACTTCGAGGATCTCAGAGTCCTGGTGAAATCGCGTCGCGTCGAGTGACATTACGCCGGCCCGAGAATCGATATCCACGAGGAACGTGACCAATAATCCCGATCCCGTGATTCATTATCGGCCTTCCGCGCCGCGTGTAACCCCTTTCTTACGTGCCCCGTGTGCTTGACCAGTCGCAGTCGTCGCGAATCGTGACGACCAGGGAAAACGCCAAGTGCCAGCCGCGGCAGCGTGAACACGTACTTAAGATCGTTGCTCGACTTAACTGGAATCACGTAGCGGACAAGTTCGTGAACGTTTCACGACTCTGCTCGCTTCACTGAGCCCGGCACACCCACGCCTTCCAGACGATGACGACGACGGATTGAACGTGCATAATTGCAACATCGAGTGTGCGAGAGGGGAGGTGAAAAAAAAGAGCGAGAGAATTAGCCGGAGAGCGTGGCGAGTAATGGGACTCGCTAATAGAATCGTAACAAGTTTTGTTATTAGGCTCTGAGCTGGTTGGAGGACGAAAGGACAGAGGACAGAGGTATGCATTTTTGCGGAGATAATTACGATACGTTTAGCACAAGTGTAGAAACTAACAATTAGTAGATTCGTTATTGGAACGTTTTGTTTTCCGCGTGCGGTGTTTAAAATAAATAATGTATTAACGACGAAGTAGATTAAAGGGGAAATAAAGTAATCAAAATTGAACGAGAGTTTGAAAAGGACTTAGTAAAGAAAGTTTGAAAAGTGAGTCTAGTATTGTTGTAATTATTTCTGGTAAGTCAGGCCTCTTTCTTTATTACATTTCTTATCATTCCAGAGAGTTATAGATTAAAAACGAACACCCTATGGTATCTCAGACATATTTTCCTTGTTCAGGGAACTATGGAATACCACTGTGATAATTGATTCCAAACTTTCCATCATTATCGTGGATTCCAAGTTGAACGATCTTCGACATACAGTTCCGTATTATTTGGAATATTTTTCAAGGTAACGAGGTCGGGCTTCGGACAAACAAAGTGCAAGGCTGAAATGCGTGGAACCTTTAGATATGGAGGCTGTAATAAACACGTTATCGTAGTGCCGAGGATTCTTGTTTCAATCCTGTTGTCTTTCCAGGAGTATACACACGGCGAGCGGAGATCTCAACGAGTATTATCATTTATCTACGTCTCGATGGCACGACATTTATCTGACGCAGGAGGGATACCCGTGAGAATGCATTCTGCTGCGTCGACCAGCGCGTAACTTAGCTACGGTATCGTCGAATCTCGAACTGTTCGATCCACGTATGTATGCATTTTCAAATTCAAGGAAATAAACAGTTTTCCATTCTGTCGTGAGAATTATCGTGACGTTTCGATGTTGATCATTTCACTGGATATTCGGATGGTCTTCGTTTCTCTTGTTTACAACAATGGATAGAAAGATCGAGCCAAAGGATAGACATACATACTTCAGAAACATAAAAATTAGATTCTACTTTCTATGCCGAATAGCAAAGGGAAACATGTATGAACATTTAATCTCCATCGCGTTACCGTGATCATGACACCTTGGCACAGGAAATTTATTTCCATACTTTCTGATCTGTTAGTCATTCAGAACTTGTCAGCCCCTTTCGTCTATCAGGTACCCCAGAATGTCCTGGCAGAATGTGTCGGCCAAAAACAGAGTATAATACCTACTATGTGGAATCATCAGCTGGAATCACTCATTACGGATTCCTTGTTTCAAGACAGGTGACTGGCTCACGTGGCTACGTTTCTCTGGGCAATCTGTGCGGCAAAATGTACCTCGCACGAAGCAGAATCGAGCAACGATGTTCCTCGGAGCAGTGCCGCAAAGAGTATCAAAGGGTCTCGTCTGAAACGGGGTTAAACGACAATGCTCCTCCAGTCTCTCTGGCACGAGAAAAATCGTCGACACAAACTCTCGTCTCGTCTGAAACGGGGCTTGGGGCGCTCTAACGCGACGCGACGTGGCGGCCACGCTGGCTGCCATGGAATATGCAAAACGCCGTTCGTTACGCGTTCGCATAAAAATCCGTCTAATGCCGCGCTCGACTGGCAGCCATGCGCTACGAGAACGCCGTGCCTGCCCGTTGTTGGTAATTACGCGTTGCAAAACAGAGACACGACATCGTCGACCCTACGACCCCTTCCTCCAGGTCTGCCAGACTGCGCAGAGAGCCAGCGCTCGCTTCGTTGGAAACGATCACGAGGACGACCTCGTGAATCGGCTGGCCAGGTCGTACTGCTTATATCACTTGGCCTTTCGTCGTTGCTTGGGTGATTTCGGCGTTTGGAAAATTAGTTGGGGGCGAGTTGAGGGAAAGGAGGGTTAGTGAGTGTAGTTAGTACGACATGGTCGGGAGATTTTTGTAGTGAATATTGGAAGTAGGGGGTGGATCAATCGAGTTGCTATTGTTGAAGGGTGGCGATTGTCTTGAATACAGGTGTAAGTAATATTAGTAACAATTGTATCGTTTCACTCTGAGATTGGTTAGAAAGTTTACAGTTTTGATTCGGGTGTTTGGCTGTTTTAAGAGGAATTTGAATGAATCGTTTCTCTTTCAATCTTAGTTCGAAGTCTTGCCTGTGGCTACTGTATCTACTGCAACTATTGTGTCTGTCGTAACTGTGTTACTATTATAACGTGATACGTGTACATATTGCGTTAGCTGCAACGTGTTGGATTAGCTGCTTCCATCTCCTTTATTATTCCGAACTCTGCACCCTTTCCTTTTCTTAACCATATTCTACAGTCCACGCGCACCACCTGCTGCACTTCAGCTCAACAGTTCGTTTTAATTTCTTCTCTGTCTTTCCATCTCTACACCAACTTGTTGCTTCCCGTTTAAAACCTAATCTTAATCCTCCTCAGCTTCGTTCCGTAATTGTTATATCTTCTCGTCAGATCGTTCGTCGAACCATCCGCCGCCAATCCGTGTACCAAAGGCGATCGTCGGAAACTCACGACGAAAGACGGAACCGGCAGCGACTTCCGTTCGTCATGAACAACGAACTCGTACATCCCGACCTGGCACGCTATGAATTCAGTTATGAGAGCGGCCGATACATATTCATGACTGAATTCATTTGCTGAGAACGACGGGGAGGGCATCGTCTCATCGTGGCGGTCCACTCCTTCTTTTACTGTTGTTGTTCAGCCGTTCTTCGTGGACTACTCGTTCTCTTCTATTCATTACACTTCGCGTAGAATGAACCGCAGGGGCAGAAGGACGGAGAGGAGGAAAGAAAGGAAGGAAGGAAGAGACCGGCTCCTCTGTCCGGCGAGTATGTAACGCGTCTCTGGCAATTGATTTCAAAGAGGACCGTCCATTCGTTCTTGGAATAAAACATGAGGGAAGAATTTTCATTCGAATTACATCGCCACGGTTATTCGTGTTCCACCTACGTGACTTCGTAACCTCTGTCAAAAAAAATAAAATAAAATAGACATCTACCGCTGTTTTTCATTGTTCAAGGGAGGGGGAAACTCTGGTAGACGTTTTTGTTGGGTGCTGGCTGATCGAATTTTCGTTACACTGAGAATGCAGAATAATTTGAGATTTTAATTTGGGGAACGTAGAAATGTGAATGGTTTCTAATTTATTTTCTTTTTTCTAGCTTCGAATAAGTAGATTTCGACTTTGTGCGTCGTAGAAGGATTCGCTTTTTTTATTGTGGCAACAATTTATCGCATGGATTTTTCTAATCGCGAGAAATTGTTATTCGGGTGTAAACTGGTTTAAATGCGACTCGCTGTGCGTGGGAAAAGAAGCAGACGAGATCGAAGGTGTTTAAGAGAGATCTCATCTAGAGCAATTGTTCAATTTAACGATCGTAATGGGCGTTCACACGAGTCAGCAACGTTGTCTTAAGGGTTGTTAAGTCGGCTATGAATAAGTGTAGAACAAATGAAGACCCGAGTGGTACCACTGGTTCGTTGTTGTAGAGTGTTGTAAAATGTTCAATTTTTTTTAGTCTCTTTTAAATTATTTTACCACCGTTCATTTTTATACTGCTTAAGATTTTACGTTCCTTAGAACAAATATTTTGTATTCATTTTAATGCTGTTTACTTTTTTTTATTTTTTAATTCCTTATATTCATTCTATTTCCTCTTTATTTACTGCTGCACTTTAAAATTCGACAACTTTCATTTCGCTAATAATATTTATATTCCACCATGTATTACACTCTACTTCACTTTAATCAATCTATCATTCCTTATTTCCATCCCCCTATATAGTTTAATTCAATCTTTCCGATTTCTCTATTTTCTTTTTTACTAGACATTATTTTCCATTCCCTGGACTTTCTATCTACACACATTTTCAAGCATTTATTACTTGAGAAATGAAATTATTATAAATAACTACTATTGACTCACGTGCCCGTTGGTTCAAGCGTATTCTACGTCAATCCGTTGGTTACGTACCTGAAACAGACCAAAAAAGAAAACATTTTTAGTTACAGTACACGCAAATGGCGAGTTATATATAAACATCGCGATTCAAGTACACGAATAGACCGTCTCGTAAATGCGTACACCTGGCGGACGGCCAAAGCTGAAATAACTTTCGGGAGAAATTGACAAGGAGCAGAGTTGTTAAAGTCGTAAGTGCACTCTGTGAAAGTTCGCATCAAAATTGTTCCCGGTGGACTGGCAATTTGTCTAAACCGAAGCTAAGCATGTAAGCGTATCCATTTTCGAACTCCCCTCATTTCAACTTCACATTCACCAGACGCTTCCAACAGAAAGTCGAATAAATCAGGCAAAACAATAAAACACTCGATTGAAATTAAAATGCTCGCAGAATTCCTGTCTCTACGAACGAAATTATATAATTAAAAAAAAAAGGAAAAAAAAATTCTCTTGCTTTCTTACAAAAAATTTCTAAAAGACACGAAAACGTACATACAAGGAGCATCGCCGTCACACTTCCACCTGTCAATCAATCTGCAAGACCCACAGCTAAACACCACTTCACTTCCCCTTTCCACACCAACAAGCTACATCTTGCAAACTATGCAACACGGACTCTCAACGCGTTCACCGTGTTTTCCATTCACGTCAATTAAATAATATTAATATTAAAAGGAACCGAGTTGCACAAAAATAGGCGACACGTTTGTTTGACTGTCAGCCAGCAGTGACGCGTGAAACGAACCCTTTCCTCTCTGTCGAATCCAAAGAAATTTCGCAACGATTCTGCACAGGTGGCCACCGATTGCGCAACAAAACACGCGTCTCAAAGTACGTCATACATCCCCGTGACCCTCGTCGAACAAAATCCTTGCGAAATCGCGTTTACGCAACGCTCGACGGTTTTGCCTCTTCGCGGCATCGCGAGGCGATAAATGCCAAACAATAATTCGGCTGGACTCCTTCGGATCACGCGTATTCAACACTTTTTCGTGACACAGGAGGCAGAGTTAACCTGTCGCGTTGTTGTGAACCGCGTATGGCAAATAACGACAGAGTTACGAGAAGCTTTAACGAGAAACGCGTCGAGGAGCGGTCGCGTTTACGAGCGGATCGTAAAGAGGGGCCTGAATTCGCGGCGAAGCTTTTTCGACACGCCTCCCTGGACAACCTTGTATTATTTGTCGGGGACCGAGGTCCATGAACGAGACGGGAACGGGAGCACGGCGAGGTGATTCTCGATGGTAGAGAAAGATTCGATGGTCGTTCTTAACGGAATATTATTTGGCAGGTAGTTCGGTGAATCGGGTGCACCAGGTGAGTTGGTCGAGCTGGTTAAGCTTGATGGACCGGGTCAATAAAGCGAGACAAAGGGGCCACTCTCTTTACCGAGAAATAATTAACCCTTTCGCTGAGGTAGCATAAAAAATGTCCTGGATATACAAATTTTTGTTTAAACATTTGCTGAATATTCGACGACGCATATATGTATATACGTCCTTCGTAGCGAACGGGTTAAACGAAGTTTAATTAGGTTTATACAGTGAGTCAAATATATAATTAACAACATATCGGTTGGGTTAGACGAAGCAGGTTAAACAGGTGTGAAAAAAAATATGGCAGTAGATCTAGTTGGGCCGGTTTGATTGGGTTAATCAGGTGCAGCAGGTGAATTAGGTTAGCCAGATGAAGCAGACTAATTGTATCGACTGTATTTAATTGCATGAAATGCGTCAGGTGAATTAGCTTCCTAGAGTGAGTCTCGTTGGTCGAGTGAATTAGTTGAATCAGGTGTATCAGGTGCATTAGGTGGAGCCGATCTATCGGGTTAATCGAATGCAGCAGGTGAATTAGTTGGGCTAGATGAATTAGATTAGTCAGGTAAATTAGTTGAATCAAGTGCGCCAGGTGAACTAGGTGGGCCGGGTGGATCATTAGTCAGATAAGTGATGCGCATTAAGTATGCTTCAGGGTTGCGCTCGTACGAACCAGGTTAATCAGGTAAGTTTAACGTATTAGATGAATCACGTCGAGTGGATGAAACGGAGACTTATCTTACTAGGTAAATAATTCAGGCGAGCAAAAGTGGCCAGGCACGACAAGTGCAGCATGCAAAGTGGACTAATTTCAATAAATCACACTAATCAACCATATCAATATATTACATTATGTAATTGGTCGTAGAATGAAATTCAAATGAACGAAATCATTTGTCCAAGCCACGTACGAAACTTGCGAGAATGATTTATCGCTGAAAAAAAAAAACAAAAAAGAAAACGAGACTTTCATACACGTGACAATAATAGATCGCAAGAAACCAGCAAAAGCGGCACGAATTACAGGTTTCGTGTAATTCTCGCTCGAAATGAAATTCGAAAAGCAGACTCGATTTCTACGCTGAAAAGCGGACCCGCCCAACGAGTTCCGTCGTTTTCACCTAACATCGTCGCATTATATTCCCGCGCCACTTTTTCCCCCGCTAATCCTACACCAGGGTCATGCTAATTCCCCGCTATCTCCAGTGAAACCGCGGAACGACATGCTAATGCCCGCGTTATGAGAAACCCTCGTATTCTGCTCTTTCACTTCCATGGCAAAGGCTATCCGACGTTTGTAATAAAAAGAAAAAAACCTGTCCGTTTTAAGTTTTAACAAACCGGACTCCCCCGATCTCCAAACGGAACCACGTCGTAAAGTCACTCTTTGAGCCTCCTTCATCAGCCTCACTTTGAAGAACGAAGAGCCGTAAGGTACGCAGACATGAAGTTTGCAAGTGAAAACACCGAAAGAAACACCAATGGAGGCACTTCTGTATGATATACAGTATTCCAGTTTTGGTTCTTGTAAAAAAATCAAATGAAGTTGTAAAATAAAATTTACATATGCAAGGGATCCCCCGTCTTTTCTACTGCAAAATGATTTCTTTAAGAAATATTTCACCGAGCAAATATATTTATTATAATATATTCGTTTATTGAACTGCTTCAAATAAATGTATCGCAGAAAACGATAAAATAGCGAAAAATTTGTGCCAGAATTAATAGTAAAGTTTCTATTGTAGTTTTATAATCGTGTTACCAACGAACCAGTTCATTCTACAATTTTTAATGTACATTTATTCCTGATTGCACCAGGACGGCTGGCGCACCCTATGCATGAACGAAAGCTGTCTTCGACTCGTTTCTGACAAGACGGTCTATGCCGTATGTCAACGTTTCGCATCGCCACACGTGTGTCTCGTGAGAAAGCCCACATTTAAACCGATGCATCGCTAATTTCGCTCGACGCGACGTGATTTCATCAGAACCCTGCGTATCTCGAAATGACCACCGTAAAAGTGAATAGTTTCTACAATAATGTTCTACGTGATCGATGGAATTAACCCTTTCACGGCTGCGGTCCCATATGTACATTTCGATGGAACGCTCCGTGTCTCCGCAGGTGTGTGTCACGAGAAATCCTTCTGTTCGAATCGATACATCGTTGTAATCAATCAAGAGTCAGACAGTGCCTCTGATAATTGCGAAATTATTGTTTCTTGCAACCCCATTTTCCAAGAAATCAGCGAACTGCCTAGTTCTATGTATAAACTGCCCCGACGTGGCCGGATAAATGAACCTCTACTAAGAATAAGTTTTTCTTTGCCATCTCTGTACGATGCGATACGCTTTGTTGTTTGTCTCACGTGTGCAATTTTTTCTTCATAACTCTGAACAATTTGCAACAAAATGCCAAAACGCGTATAACAATTTCTTCTTACTTTTATCCAACAGATTGACCGGCACACGTCGAAAATTCCAGAAGCAAAAATTTAATAGTTCCATCAGCTCGCTTCTGAAAAATTTACGACACGTATGAAACGAGCCGTTAATTAACACAGCTAATAATACCCCGATACTCGAATCGGCAAGGAGTTCTTCCGCGACTAACAATAAGATAAGACAATTTTGACACAACGATATCATCTCACGCTTTCCTGTGTGGGGAGAATATATGTATAGAAGGCGAGGGTACGTATTTATCGTCGCATGCTGTAGCAGTTCGCTCACAATGACGCATAATAAGAGCTTCGCAGAAGCATCAGAAAACGTGCCTCGACTCGTGACCGGCGTTATCTAGAATACGAGTTCCAGAAACTAGAAAATACCGATCAAAAGGGAAGAACCAGTAGACGCACACGTACTTGCACACATGGTCGAAAGGGTTCACAGGCTATTTTTAAAGAGACCACGCGAGGAGAGGGAGAGGGGTGCTATTAACATACAATAAGGACATAATTCTCTGCTGGTCCCGCGGAACACAGGATGCCGCGTGCTGGATATTCCCCTGGCTTCTGCGTCCCTCCGCGATCCCTAAGGATCCAGGAACAAAGGAACTGGCAATTTCGCGAATTGCCACCGACACTTTGGTTGCGTCCACGGGCGATTGGGAGCCTGGACACTGCCGAAAATGACAAACGACCGGATGAAATGATTTATCTTTCTTGCTTGCTTTGATGATTTTGTTTAATTTATTTGCCGGCGGTCCATATCGTGCTTGTTTTTAATTCTTGCTGCGTATTTTTGGGCCCTCCGTGATTTTTCTCCCCCCTTAGTCTCATTGTATATTTATTAAACTCTTTTTTTTAATATATTACAAGGCATACTTGTTCTGTATTATTTCGTAATTGTGCATTTTCGTTCGTTAATGATAATATTACTATACGAATGTAATATAATGTAATTGTAATAAAAGGCTGCAATATTCAATGTCTTCGTTAATGTTTGTCGATTATTATAGGAATTATTGAATTGAATTGTATTATTTAATCGTTTTAAAATAGACGAAGTTTCTTTCTGCATTTCTATTGTCTGCCCTCTTTCCTGCAACGATGTAACCGAGAGTTCACTCTCTATAATGGCAATGCTATTCACCTCGTATCAATGATACTATGGTTCAGCCACGGTACACCGTGTTTAACAAGTTCGCATACCTGGTGCAGAACCGTATCGAAACAGATGTACATATTAGATGCATGCAATCATCCTAGCATTCTCTACTATCGTTTCTGTCCCCATCGATCCTTCTGTTCGAAGACAGTTTGCTTCGATAGCTGTAATCTCGATAGGTTTGCAGTCGAACTCCATTCATTCGAACAGATCACACATAATAACAGCCCACTAATTTCCTCCACTGTATACAATTTTCAGTAAAAAAAGAAGCAGTAAAATTTAATAGAAAAATTGGCTCTTCCCACTAATATTTTCATATGCATAAATTTGTAAATGATGTTACGGTTAACGAATTGGATCTTGTTTTATTCTACAACAAAGATAAATGTACTGTTTGTCAATCACAAAGATATCGAGATAGAGTTTCATTCCAGCTGTTGCAGGTGTTCGTACAAATGAAGTTACCACTGGCAGTCATTCGGATAATACAAGCACCGATAGAAATTCAGTTAATCGAGAACTATAATAATTAAAACTACACGTCCATCCACATTTTGCTACCAAGTGTAAGCAACGAGTCAAGTCGCGGGACACGCGATGCAAATACGAACCACCGGAATCCCATTGCTGATTTATTATGTATTCCAGAGACGATTGAATTTAACCCTCGACGATCGCCCGCGAATCGCAACACGTGTCGCGTGTAAATCGCCAATGCCCCTTCTTCGTTCGTTCACCTGTTACACCGCGGCGCTCGCGTTACTCGCCGGGCGCGTGTTTACGGATCGATCATTGAGTACCTGTAGAATGAGCCGGCCGGCAGTAACTGCTAACGACGTCAGCTGCGAGAATTCTCTAATGACTATTCAATAAACCGATTGTCGATCGATGGGTAACAGCTACAAACCATCGTCGAGTCGTTTTACACAGCGTGTACACAAATTACCAATCACCTGCACGTCGCCTCGGCGCGTCAATTAATTGTCAAACGTCTGACAACAAGGGCAACGTTAAAACCCGCCGAAGCAACTATAGTTATTAACTGTTCGCCGTTCTTTTTATTGTCGGTCGGTGTTCAGAGATTGTTTGCAAGACGCGCTGCTTTCAAGAGTCTCGTCTCGTAGACGTAAGAAAAGCGTCTAGACAACGACAGACGCTCGTCGATACGGCTCCGGAGGAGCGTGCGTTTTTCTAAAATCGCAAAATAGATTCCAGGACGCGTCGACTGTGGCGCGGTGCCGATCCACGGGGACTTAGATGGACTACCTGCTTGTACCGGTTTGGTATCGGCGCCAACGCCACGAAAGGCTCCATCCGCCTCGCATACCGGGGCTACACGTGCGCGACTACTCGCGAGACGTAGCCCGCAAGAAGAGACAATAGATAATAGAAGCGGCGCACGAGGATCGGGCGACTTTTCCCTCGGATTCTTGCTGCTACTATGTCAGAGTCGCCGTTGGCGTTCTGTCGGTGAATCGAGAGGGAAGGCCTGTTGCCAACCGCGGTGGAATTTTATATTTCATTGCGGCAATTGAGGGGAATACGAATTGAGGACGATGCATGTTGCTTTTTATTTGTTGGGAGATTTTTTTGTTGAATGCTAGGTCCTTTTTGTATGGGACTTAAGCGGGGCCAATTATTTGAAGCATTTGAGAAGTGATGTTTAAAATTGGTTTTTTAGCGAGTCGAGACATGATATCGGGAATAAATCTTATTATTCAGAGGACTTAGGAATTATATCTAAAGTCCACTTAATTTTGCACAGAGTCTAGGAATGATATCTGCAATGTTTTTTAGACAATTTAATAATAGTAGATAAAATAAATTTAATTATTTAGAGGGTATAGAAATGACACCTGAAATTATTAAAATTTGTTGAACAATGTATGCAAGCTACCTGAAATCACCTTAATCTTTTACTTAAAATTCATTTGCATTCCCCAAGTATCTATAAATGATACTAAACCAATTATACAAAAAATTCATCGAAATTACCCCTCCTCTAAAGAATTTACACACCATTTACAAATCGAAACTCACAAAACACTCTTATACGCGAATAAACTATCAATGCAATAATACTTCGTTATCAGCAATCGCTATTAATTGAGAAGCTAATAATACTCATCGCCAGTTGGAGCAGCAGCTCCGCGTCGATTCGCTATTTTTAATCGCGAACCGAACTTTGCACATTCGTCGTCGAGGCTCTACTCGCAATTACTATCCAGCGGGCAAAGCGGATAATTCCTAATCGCGCGCCGCGAACCGGGCTTCAAGGTACGCCGCGTGTCACTGACCAGGCCAACGCGATTATTATAGATCCCGTATTTTCCCGTGCGTGCGTGGGCTCGTTTATTTTCAGAACGCACGAGCCGCCGAATCGTCACTCGTGCCAAGGCGCGAGTGCACGCGTGGGCCGATCAGCTTGGACACGCGACGCTTTGCCACGAAAATAGAAACGTCTGGTCGCGTCGGTTCCTTGTGCCGAGTGGAAGCTTGTGTTGCGGGCGAGATTTTATTGGCTTGGTGATAGCTTTATGCGAGTCGCGGAATTTTAGATGGAAAGGAAAAGGGCCCGGTGTTATGGTAATACATTATTCAGAGCGTGAAACGTTACATGTGTAGTCGCTTTTTCTGCCCGAATTCCTGTTTCGCGACGCGGCAAGATTTTACAGAAGATATTATTAGGCGAGTGATAATGAATTGGTTAGTTTTAATGGAGCACCGTTAAAGTATCAAGGCTTGTGAAAGGGGTAATCACTTCAGTTTTGGTCCAAAATGTGTTTGGTACCGTGATCGATTTAAATTGCTGAGTGAGTCCCAGTCGTTAAAATTACAGCCGCTTAAATAAGTAAAATTTGCGACGTATTTAGCAAAAATTCCAAAAAATAAATCACCGTCTGTAGTAAGCTTTTTTCCTAAGCCCGGCTGGTAACGCATGAAGCACCCTACATAAATTTCCCAACTCACAAATTTTCAACCATTCCATCAATAGACATATCGACTCACCAATAACCTTTTCAGTAATTATCGCAACTATAATAAATAATAAGACAAATAATAAGAGAAGCAGAAATTTCGTATTCGTTTAATCTGGAACGCCGTCTTTCGTGTCGGGCGAGTCGAAAATGCACGGTGCACACCGGAAACCCCAAGAAACGCCGTATTTCAGTAATGCAAGAGGAATTCAAACATGCTATACCATGCTATACCATAGCTTATCGCGAGTACTCGCGGACGAATTCATTAGACGTAATTATTATGTAATCGGCGTCGACGAACAGGCCGGTGGCAACGGGAACGTCGGTCCCGAATCGATTTTCAATAAATCAACGGGGCCCATCGGCAAACGTGCAGTCCCTTAGTATGCGCATATTAAGCACGTTACTGCGCACATGCCGCGCTGCAACGCACACGCCCGTTATCGGAAATTTATTCCTTTGCTTCGTGCCTCGCGCTCCCTGTACAGAGATGCTTGATCGTCTCGCGTCGCTCTGTCTGGCCGCACGCGTTTCCCAATCGGCGCCCAGAATCGCTGGGGAACGATTTCGAGGCGAATGGCAGAGGTGGACACGCGAGAACGGTGAAAAGAATGCACGTGCGAAGGGAGTAATCGATGGGAGCAGAAAATAGAATAAATGAAAGGTGAAAAGGCTGGAGTAGGTTTGGGCTGGTTAAACGTGGGGTGTTAAATTGGCTATAAAAAAATCTTAGATCAATTTATCTATGGTAGTTGAAAAGGGGAGATTCAAGTCTTCAAATCCACGATGATTACAGCCAAGAAAAAAAATTGTCAGTATCCGTACAAGCGTTTGAATTTTTTCGATTTTCAGACAAAAAGAGTACCTTCCCTTTCCCACCTCCCGCGCGATACAAAAAAATCTTACAAAAAAATGATCTCAGTGCTGTTAAAGTAGAAACTTCGCCCTTCAAACCCAGCCAAGATGGACACTCATACCGTTCTTTTTTAACGAAGCTATAGCCATTGAAATATCGACAATTTTCCCCTGAAAATTCAGCGATCCTCACATTTCCCAAAGGGATGTGCAATTCTTTATCCAACCGATAATAAAACGATAACCAATACCGTTCGCATTAATTCTACAATACGTTAAATTTACCTCGCCACGAATCTTGAACCGCTTGAAAAACCGGCCCGAAAAAAGATCACCTTATCGCCCTTTACTCGTCACCTTGATTCTCTCAACGACTCGCGTACGCCCCGTAACTCTTTCCCAAATTACCAACCAGGTTCGCGTATCATCCACGCCGGAAGAGCGGTTACTTGGACACCTGGCCCGCAATTGTCACGCGGGCGGATAAGATCTCGAGCACGCGCGTGCACAGGTTTCGGGGCACGGCGAAGCGTTCTGCCTCAGGTATACCGGAAGTCCAACGTGGCCCGGCGTTCAGGATCGAGTTACGCGGCGACGTTGACCTTAAGATAGGCGATAGGTAGTCGTGTGTGCGCAGCGGAGGCAAGTTCAGCGGACGAACCTTGCGTTAATGAAGCGTCCACGGCGAGGTTCGCGTGGGCGAGCTTAACGGATCCCGGCGTAATGCAAATTCGCGCGTGAATCGCTTGCGCCGCGCGGCGGTTTATTAGACGCGGGTAAATTATGCTCGAAGACCGCGCGCCGCGATGATTTATCGCTCGCGAGCGCCGCTTCTGGGCCGACACGGTGGCCAAGCTTTCCACGGACACGCGCGGGAGGAAATTAGAAACTACTTATGGCGAAGTTGACCGTTTTTGCGCGGCTACCACCTGGTGATTGGCTGACAAACGGGAAGGTAAGAGTACGAGATGTGGAAGAGAACTGTGGAATTTGGGATTCGCTGTCGAAGAGTGTTGAATGAATCATTCTTCATTGAGAATGTTTTTTTCAGTTTTACACGGGTCATTACGGTTTGTGGTACAGATTAATAATTAGGTGAATAATTCTCGATGTTCGATACGCACGATCGCGACTGTATATTGGAATGCTTTTTAATTGACCGCTTGATACGATTGAGGAATATTTATTCATTTAATGTTCAGTTATTTTGCGATAGATATTCACAAATAAGTTGCCGTAATCATATTGTAATAATCCTTACTAAATTTATTAAAAATAGATTACGAGTTATTATATTTTTTACTAATAATATCAATTTCAGGAATCGAGCGTCTAGTCATCAGCATCATGCGAATATACCGAATACTTCCAGCAAAAGTCCTAATATAACAATTCATAATGCTTAAACAATTCCAATTACCAGACAATTAATATCACAGCTATACCACCGCCCAATCCTCTCTCTCCAACACTTCAACATTTAAAGGACAACCTATCGCACCGCCAAAATAATTCTGATGCCCCTTTCCAAAGCCTCCAAATACCAAACGATTATCCACCACCACGTCGCACCATTCACAAGACAATTGAGCAACCGCGAGTGAAAAGGCCTCGTACGTAACAAACGCGACGTTCGACCGCACGTGCGACATTCCAACCATGCGTGCAAGCAACACGCTCGCATTAGTACGCGAGTACGCGCGAGTGCAGCGAGCGGTGCATTGTTCTAGAAGCGGTCGGATGCATCGCGTGCAGCCGGCCAGTTTGCAATACGAAACCGTCGGCGCTGCACGGCCACAGGGATCCGGAGGAGACGCAGAAACACACGAGGTACATAGGTCACTACATAATCCCGCTAGGTACTCGAGTACATAAAGTAGGCCCTACGCGCGAGCCAGGACTTCCCGCGCGGCCTTATAAAGAGGGAACACGCGGGGACTGTATCATATTCCGGCTCGCCCTGTTACACGCATCACCACGAACTACTTTTGCGAAGTTTTCACGAACTTCCGTGACATTGGATACGGGCTTGAAAGGGGTGGAAATTGTCTGTGAAAATGTGCACATATTTGGGATCTTTTGTAACAGGGGTGGGGAGTATGTATATTGTTGGTAGCCAGGATATTATTGCAAGGGGTGTTTGAAGGTTTTTGTAGTGCGTATATAGGAATTTGTTGGAAGGCTCTATTGCTTTCTTCTGGTATTTATTATATTAGGATTTGTTGGTTTTAGGAGGCAACACTCGGTCTCACTTTGCCGAATTTTTGGTGTTCATATAAACAATGCCTCGTTCGCTTTCACTGTCCCTTCCATACGCAATTTCCTATCAATATTCCGCGTACAATCCACAGAATCGTCTCACACACAGCACCCTCGAGGAATCATTCTTCTCGACGTCCAACGAAACAGCCCCCCGTACCAAACAATAACTCTTCCCGAGTGAATCCTCGTAAAGCTCGGTGCACCGGATTCCGACAAAACCGCGACATTCATTGTTCCTTGCGAACTAATAATCCATCGCTTACGAGTTCACCGTGGCGAGCGTCTCGATGCAAGGAACTCCTCGTTGCACGCACGCACGCGAAGAGAGACAGCGAGTGAAACAATGCATAACAAGCATTGTCCCTCTGCTCCGCCCTCCAATTCCATTCCACGCTATATTGCCTTTATCTCTTATTCCGCTTGTTCACCCGCATGCGCCGACACGCAATCGCCTAGCGAAAAGGTAAATGGGGGGAAGGGTTGAAGGAAACGGTAACACGGGGAACATGTGAGCACAATTATCCGGCTGCTTAGTTTCTGACGATCGTGTCCACCTGCGAATAACGAGTCTCGTTTACTGAAAAGGGGGACGCGATATAATAAACGCAGGCAACCTGCGAGGGATCCCTGGATTAAACATTAACTCTTTGAGTTTATTATTGGGAATTATTTCGAGGTTTCTAACCACCCTTTTTACTTACAGTTATATTATACTTATTGCATTATTGCATCCAAAGGGTTTGGCTCATTGAAAAAAAAAATGAATTATAATTGCGTTTTCAATATTCATCTGTCGCACGTTTAAAGAACAGAATAAGCGGCGTGGTCGAGCAACATGTGTATTGTATATCGACCGTGCCAATGCTTGCACACGGCCGACGAACTAGGCGATAACGCGACTCTGATTCATTCGACGGCCAGATTAAAGGTTATCGACTATCTCCTCGACTCCGATTCCACGGAGAAAAGTCTTGCGATTCGTCCGACGAGGTTGCGAGATTCAGCAGATCGTCGAGGGTGTCTATACATATATTCTTTCGCATCCGCTTGCAAAAATATTCTGCCACCGGGTTACAATCACCTCCAAGCTAAATAATTTTCCGTCCAGATTATTCGTTCGTGTCATTGACAGTTATGAAAATTCTTGTCCCTTTTTAAATTAATATTACATAAAAATAAATTGAATAATATATTAATATACTGTGTCAGTTTCGTGCACACAGTGACGAAACTGCAGTTGATGATTCGAATGAAAAAGAACGACACTTAATTACAAGACACGATTAATCTGAAACTCGTACGTCGAACTTAAACCAACGCTCAATGGCATAGCTGCTAAACGCGGAGCAAAGTGATCGACAAGAATGGCTCGCGATTCATTCATACGTTAGAAAGAACGGTCATTTCGCATTCCATACACAGAGGGCTCGGCTGTTTCTCGATAAATCGATCGCGACAGAACGATTCGCAAACGGTCGAATACACTCGACTATTTGTCGATCGTTCTACGTCCTCCCTCGAGTATGAATTACTCGTTCAATGATCCTCGAAAACGTCGAGGCGAACCCTCGTACGCCTACTTCCCTCCTTCTACGCTTCTCGTTCACTTCTATATATCCTTCTCCCTCTGCCTCTCTGCTCCGTTCCCTCATTCATGAGGCTAGCCATTATTATTTGCTCTACGCGTACCTCTAACGAGCAATAACTGACAAGTCGCATGCCAGAGACCGGCGAGAGGCTGTTCGTCGAACGAGTGTCGTTAAACTTCGACAGCGAGACCGTTCTTGGCGAATCGAATTGCGAGCCGCGGCTTTTCAGAGCTAATTAATGGGTCGTTCGCGAAATTAATCGGCCGCGTAACGGCCGGTTACGCTGCTTCTTCTGGAAAGTGGTTAAATGGGCCTGAATTTATTGTTCTCTACCGTGCAGAAACGGCTGGCCGCGCTTTCGATTCTGTTCCAGGTGAAATTAATTGTGTTACGGAGAGGGAAGAAGATAGGGAAAGGATTGTGATGCGCTCGTCGGGATATTACAGCGTGGTAAACGATCGTTTTCACTGTTGATGCGTTGGGGATCTATTGAAATGAGGAGCGCAGCGAATTGTTACTTATACACGTGAGAATTTTTCTTTTAATTAATTCATTCGTTCATTCATTTAGTGCCCTTGATCGGGGCTGGGTGAAATTTGGGGTAGGATTCTTTATAATCTGCCTTTTTACCTTGCGACATGTTAATTAATTCCATAGTAATAATTGAAATAATAATTAGAAAATAAGTAAAGTGCATTGTCGAGTTTCAATTAGCAAAGGCCGCAGCACAATAATTCGATTTAATTAATATTAAAATTTTGTTTTAATTCAGTACCAAATCGCAAGTGGCAACTTTTATAAAATGCAACTATTACCAAGAACAGTCAAATCCTTTTATGTCAGAAGCAGAAGGGTCAATTTCCTCTTCGTCGCGGGACACAAGTCTAACGATAAATCAACTTACTCCAATAACTATTTCCCCGATAATCGCTCGAACAGCGGTGAAAATAATTTCGCATTATCCGCACCGTGTAAAAATCCAAATAGAAGAGCAGCCGAACTGCGCTCTTTGTCCACGGCCGATCGCCCATTTACAAAGCGACCAAGGATATCAGTATTCCACCTCCGTTTTACCACTCGTAAAACGTTACAGAGCACGTGTCGCCTCGACAACGGCACAGGTGATCTTTTTTTTCTCCCTCTTCTTTTCCTTTTCACGGCGCAAGGCTTGTTGCCAATCGTGTAGACACAGCTGTGGCCTGTCACGATGCGCTCGATGCACTTTACGCGCTTGTAACCGCCAACTAGGCGTCTCGAGGCAAATGTTAACCGGTATCGAGTGCGCAACGCTGCGCAACGCTGCGCTATCACTCTCGTTATAAGGATTCCCGTCGCGATTCGACCGACCGGTAATCTACGTGCCACTGTGGCCTGTTTGACGACAGAAATATAGCGCTGCCAGGCATATTTGTCGCGTGGCCTTAATTGATTTTTCTCGAAGCGTAGCTAATCAACTAGGATCGACTTGGAAGTACAGTATGTAATCGCGGGTCAAAGTGTTGAGTCGTTCAGTCATTTGTCTGGGATAATTGTGCTGGGTTGTATCGGTATTGGTTAATTGGTTTTTCGTTGCGAAATTATGGGTTCGCCAGGGGGATTGTGGTTGTAAATACGACGGAATGAATGGCACCGAGAAGCGTGGAGTTAAACACATTGGAATAGGCTGATCGACGGGGTGCGAGTGTGATTTCGAAGTGTCGGTGAGGGAATCGTTTATGATCGTTCCTGATGTACAATTAATTATTTATGTTTTCTTGACTCATTATTTTAGGCGGGAAATATATTCGGAGTAATTAGGCAGATGTATTCTACTAGAATCTTTGGAAGGAATTTCGTTTATATTTAAAGTCTAGTAATCACTTCAATGAAATTAAGGTACGCCATAAAGGGTTGTTTTTATTCATTCATAGGAAATCGTACTGCATAAGAAATCAATTAAACGTTTGGACGAAACGTCTTTCCATCGGTAATTGTACGAAATGAACGTGCATAGCAATTGGCCAATTAAACCCAATTAATTTCTCCATCATCTAGAATCGCCGTTGCAATCGAATATCATTGCAATTACATAATTGTCGAAACGAGCCTATAAACGAGACCTGCCGCTTAATCGACGAATATTATCGTTCGCCTGCGATCAAATACCCTGACACCGGTCGCTATTTGTCACGCGAACACGGCTAATTGATTTCTCATTGGAAATCACCAGCCGATTAATCAATCCACGCGTCGCGTCGTTACGATTACCTAAGTGGCCGAATAAAAATGCCACGACGCTGCCGTTTCGATTCCAAGTATAGAACAAGTTGGTAACGAGACAGTTACGAAACCGCATTTATTAAGAGTAAAATGCAAATGATCGACCGCTTCGTATTAAATCTCCCTCTCGCCAACACCGTGGTATTTTAAGATTGGCCTGGCCAAGGAACGGAAAAGCGTAGAAAATGTCACCAACGGACGCGAATCAATTATCCCAAACGTTCGCCGTGGACCAGGCGAGAAAAATACGGCAACCGGTCCACCGCCTATGCAACTCTCTCCTTCCAGCGTATTCTCGATTTAGAAACGACGTCGATCCGCGTTGGAACTTGGGAAACGTTGCTGTGCCTCGATTTATCCGTGACTCTGTTTCGATTTATCTGGATTTTCTGGTAAAGGGTCGATCCGTAAATTAAAGTATTTGCCAAAGTTCGTGGAAGTTCGAGAATTTTTAAAGGGCGGATTAGTTTGATAGTACAGTAATGATTCGCACTGTGTTCATCGCTCGGGACCGAATGTGAACAGCCATCGTGTACGGACACGATTCTCGAGCGTCAGGTCAACTTCAATGTTGTGGCAACAGAGACTCGAGACTCGAGGCAGCGACCAGGAAAAAAATTAGGCAAGTGTAAACATCCGGGTACGTGTGAGACAATACTATCTCGTACTCCACGCTGGGCTGCTTCGGTTCTCGGAAATCACAACATCAAAAGTGATCCGAACGACACTTCCCCGAATCCAAGGGAGGCGGCCCCAAGTAGAGGGGATAGGAAATGAACAGCCATCGAATCACGATTTTGAACACAGTGCGAGACATTACTGTATACTCGAGAATTTATGAAAATTTATTGTAAAGTGCAAACGTTTGGAAGAAGGCAGATGACCCTAATAATTAATTTGGGAATCTATGAAAAGTTGTCGAATATAAAAATTCGGAAGAATCGTAACTCCGAAGACTGCAAGAAAAGCCACTGATCCTGCTAATTGGAAAGAAATAATTAATATCGAAAATGTGATATAACAAAAATTGTTACAATAAATTGACTACGGAAAATAGAGCAGGAACGATTTTAAATCATTCTGGAATCAGGTATAGAAACGGACACGAGGAAGAGGTTCCCGGATAATTGCTGGTCAAGAAAGCATTAATCTAGTCAGCATAACTTCAGTAATCAGGGCACGTGTAATTATTTCTGCGTAGTAGAATTATCGAACGATGAATATTATTCCCATCGATCGAATCCTTACAGCACAGTAGTCCTTTTTCTCGTACCAGTTTCCCAGACCTCCCAAGCAGCTCGAACCACTCTAATTCTCGCGTTCTCACCCACTCACTTGTAACAAACTTGTAAAAAATTCTGCAGAACCCTTCGCAAATTCACCCTCGAATCCACCGCTGCTCCCCATAATAAAACCATAAAACCATAATGCAAAGACCCCTTTTGAATACAGTAGCAGAACAAATCTCTGTACGTCTGAAACGAAGCAACGCCAAAAATTCATCGCCACTCAAATTTTTTTTCAACTGTAATCAATTTCACGAAACTAACCCCCTTCCAATCTATTTCGCCTAGGACGGACCAAACTTTTTACACGGATCCCCCGTAGTAAGTGCAACATTTAAGCAAAATCTCAGTGAAATCTTGGCAAAATCATTTCCAACGCTGGAACCACGAGTCGACAATTTCCCGCGTGGCGATTACATCGGGGCGAGCGCACACGATTTCCATCGATCACACGGCGATCTAGCGTCGATCGCCGGACTAATCCTCGATCAGCCTCGGGGAGCCTTCCCCGTTTACCAGGCACAGCTCAGCAAACGCTACACAACGTGACATGCAAATGCCGTTGCGCTGCCGCGCCGCCACGCTATCGTATAGCGGAGAACGGCTGATCCGCTTGCGAAATCTTCGACGACCGGCCGAGTGAGTCCGGGTCTGTGACCACTGCCACGGGAAAACCTACGACCGTTGACCCACAATACACCTGGTCCTCGTGCACGTATATTTTGCCGTGTGCGCGTCGAGTACGTATGCACGTGGGAATATGACTGTGTGCGAATGCTTTTGTCCGCGCGAAAGTCTCGTTACGTGTTTCGCGCGAACGCCGTAGACGAGGCGGCGACGTGACAAACGATTATTGTTAGACACTGCATTTTTCTTTTTTTCCATTTTTCCTTTTTCAGTTCAAGAATTTGTTTCGAACGTGTCGTCGCTACGGTGTGCACGGGTGCAGTGTGCACGGGTGAAGAAAGGTGATCGGTGTTAATTTTATATCGATGACGTATAGTGAGGAATGAACTTAAATTAATCACAGATATTTCCAGTGTAAGTAATACTTATTCTTATGTCAATGGTAGAGAAATTGCAATTAACGGTACTAGTTCCTTCGTTACTGTTTCAAGAAGTGCTAAATAAAGAACGGTTCTATTCGATAAATACTAGCCAGCCTGTAACGATTTCGAAGCTGAACAATGCTCGGCAAACCAGGTCCAACAGAAGGGAATTTTTCATCAACAGAAATCCTATAGAATGGGACATACATACATCCCCCGGTGACTAGTAATGGGTCGCAACAGGTACCGTAACGGTGATGCAAGAAGTAATGTCGGTAGCGTTACAAATTGAAACAGCACACGTACCGTATGTGACAGTGGGCATACTATTACCAAACCAACACTTAGAAACATAGTGTATGCAAGTAGCGGCGGTAATAACCGTGCTATTACCAACGCCAATTACCCCACTAACAGTATACGTACTTTCAAAAGTCTGAAAGAGTCAAAGTTTCACTAAATACGACAAAAAAAAAGAACGGAAGAAAGCGAGAAATCAGAAGGCGCTTGCAGGCCGCGGGTAAGCACCACGAATCATTCAGGAGCCACTGAAGAATTACAGCAACGCCTTAAAAAGGGAATAATTAAAATAAAAACCGCGGGGAACAAACGAGAGACGCGTATTCAGTCGAACAGGTTTCGCAATTTGACAAAGATCGGCGATAAAACGACGGTACTAAACGTTCGAATTATGTACCCATTGGAAAAGGAGGAAAAAAAACCGCTGCCAAAGAGGGGAAAGTATGCGTCCGAGTTTGGTGAACGATTTTACGCCCGTTTTTTACGCAACTGAACACCCCTCGAAGCACGTCGAATGATTCTTATTACGACTTCCTACTTATACGCACGGAATAACGAAGGAAACTTTATGTACAACGCGTCGGTCAACAGTATGAGACCACTAGGTATTACAAGCTACACAAAAGGTTCATAGCTCATTGATAGTTTGCGTGAATAACGCATCTAAAATTTAAAAAAAATATTGGACGAAAGGTAAAGACATTTTTGGATTTAAATAAACTCGGGTAATCGTGCAAATAGTAACATAAATAATATAAAAATTGCTGAATGCTTGTATTGACCCATATTTATTAAAATAGTGTACTGAAGTTTGCCTCGGCTGGGATCTGACACTGTCGCCCAAAAGTTTGGAAACCACGACTCACAAATTATTTAGACACATTGCAATTAATTAATTAATTTCAAGAACATTCGCAAGATAGTTCACATCACACCCAAATTAATTACCATCACTCTCCACAATATTAATATAAAATTAACTAATCGTTAACAAATCGCGCAATATTTGCGCAGCAAAGGAAATTAATTCCCAAATCCCTGTAACCACTATACGTGCACGCGTGAAAGAAACAAGATAAGAAGATCAAGACGAAAAAATGAGACTTACGCAAGAATATGCTCATCGAGAAGTGCAGGCGCGAAACGTCAGACGTCACAGTCGTCTCGTGACGGTGTACAATTAATATTCGTTGCTCGAACAAAGACGGTCCCTGTGAAACGATTGTCACGAGACGGCGGATAAACGTGAAAAACGCTCGACGAATCGCGCGAACTGGGAAGAAGGAAAAGTTCTGCTGTGACGTCGATTAATCCGTAATTGCTCGACGAGGAAACGTGCAAGGAGATCGACGTGCGGTCAGATAACGGACGATTCGAGAGAACAAGGGGGCTGGTTTAAGAGGAGTTCGAGGAGAAAGCGACCGAGAGATGTTGTACAATGGGTACGTAGGAACGTTGCTGGTTACGTTTAGGGTATTATATCAACCTGCTGCGGATCGAACTGATTAGAACGTGGACTGACGCGCGATAAACGGGAAGAAGGAAGCTTGGGGGGGAATCAGTTGATGCCTGGTGGCGTGTACAATTGTTGGGAGAGTTTGTTGTAACAACGATGTTCCTCAAGAGGAGATAAGGTGGAAGCTGAAAATGGGCTGTCGCTGGTTTGAATGGATGTGAATGTTGGAATTGGAACGGGGAACGTGTTCGTGGGAGAGAAAGGTGTAGTTTTTCGAGGAATCGATTGGAAATTACATATTTTCATTCGTTTCGTATATTTTCTAGTGACTACTTATTGTGATGATTTTGTAAACAATTCAGTGTAAATAAAAGGTGTGAATTTGTGTCGACCGCTTTAATTAATTTGTGTCGCTGTTATTAAAATTTAGATAAGAATAGCATCAGTGCGTTAAGAAGATGTATACTACAATTACACAGATGTTAAATATAACCCTGTACCACTAACAGTTACGCAGAATACACATTTACATTCATTCTAATTATCAACATACACAGATCGTATAATAACCACGATTACGATAACGAATCCAGGGAAACCGTGGCAGCGCCTCGTTTCCTTTTCCAGTTAATTGCGTCCCGTAGTGACGTCGTGTTTTTACGGGGTCGTTGATCGATTCCCAGAATCAAGACGCAGGGGAAAACTCGTAAAGAGCTCGTGGAATCGTGGTACGTGCACCAAGAGAGGTAGACGGTGAAAAAAGTGAAGGAGTAATGTAATTTGCGGGTTTGAACGGTGGTTCGTCTGACTAGATACGCTCATGGAATACTGAATTTCGTTTTGATATATTGCGTTCATGGCGTGCACACCCCTTGCCCCGTTTCAATTCTAGAGAGAGTCCTGTCGACGAATAATCCCCACGAAGGCAGTGTGAGTTTTTATTTGGACAATTTATTGAAACGAGCCGTGTTTTCCTCTCCTTTTTTTTGTAAAAAGGAAAAAACAATAGGGGCAGTTTCTAGATAAACAATGGAAGGTTGGAATAAAGAGAAACGTAAACAAGAGATGCAAGCAAGCAAAATCCTCCTCGCGAGGAATCCCAGAATACAATGATTGGGTAATGAAGAAAGAGAAACAAAGATCGAACGTTCGAATGCAGTAGACTGTTGATTAGGATAAAAAATAAATTAGAATAAACTAGAAGGGTCAATGTGAGACGAAGTTTGCCAGATTCCCAGCGCCACGGCGTATAACCGCGAGCACACGGTGGCAATCAGTCGGCAAGCTTCCCTTTCGCATCGCGTTATTACGATACAAACACGATACATACACCGTGTTCACGGTTATGCGTAGGTTGCGGAGATGCAACCGCGTGCATCACGTAAATCACCATTGAATCTCCATTAGACGCCCGAAGGGACTCTGGCTATCCCCTAGCTGGACGTTAACGTTAACGTCCCGAGGCTTTGAACATCTATTTCTTTCGCGAACGGAATAGGAAAAATGAGAAAGTCGACGAGTAGAACGACCGCTATCATCCTGAAAGCAGCAGTTTCCCCAATGACGATCTTTTATTCTGACGACGTGGAACATCGTTAGACAATTTTTCCGTCAACAGCATGAAAACTTCCTGCAACGATCTCCTCATTTATTTTCAATCGCGAGAGTACGCGAGCTTTCTGGTAAATTGAATGTACGAGTAATTTTGAACAGTTAAGGGAAACAAAATAAAACTCGCTCCACTCCCTGCCAAATAAATAGAAAAGAAAGGAAGAAATGAGGTCTACGATCGCAATGGTCTCTCAGAGAACAGTTTGCAACGCTTCGTGCGACCCACCCTGTGCAAAGCAAAGCAGAGGAACACCTTTCAAGGTGACTTCCTAGAGGTATCGCGAAACAAATCAAGACCCTGATCCAGCGGAACAAGGATAATAGCCGAACAGCGTATGTGTTGGCGCTACCACGCTGGCCGTGTGACCAATTACCGGACAAGTGTGCGACGCTGGTAATGAGAGATTACCGAAACCGGAAATAGCCGCCATTACGAAAGGCAAACAATGGCGTGGAACGTGCTCTCAGGCGGCGCGTATCGAACGCCACGACGACGGTGGTCCCGGTGTTCGACGCGTGATGCTGACAACGCAACCGAGGCAAATATCAACGATCACGAGCGGCGTAACGAGTTGCGAAAAATCCGCCGTGCTCGGTGAAAGGAAGCGAGGAAACGCGAATATGTACTACGATTCCTGAGTTCCCACGTGTTTTTACGAATTCATGGAACCTCTGTCTCGCCTCCTGTTGCAGGAGTCCACTGGACGAAGACTGCCGTTTCGGTTTTCATCACCAATTTTTGGAGTTATTCATGCACGCGCAGGGATACTTTTTTTATATATCGAACGAAATTGAAGAAACTTTGAGAAAAGTAAATAGACAAGAAATAAATAAATATCGGTGCATATAGGAACAGGTGAAAAAGACATTACGAATGCATACATAAAATGTACAGATTAAGAATGAAATAATAAAAACGACGATAGTATCGATATCGGGAGTTATTGTATAAAAATTGTACGAGAATTATATAGGCAGTCTATTTCCAAGTATCCCCGACGATTTTGTTTAAAAGAGAACGTACCTATTATATTTATATTTACACTGTACAGGAGTCTAGAACATAATAATTGAAGATCGTACAAGATAGTAGCGACTGTGCTCATTAGAGGACAAAAATTGTCGGGCGCGAAAGCAACGTGGACATCGTTCACCGTTCGAGGTTAATTATACTATTCGCAGTGTCATTTGTCACCGTGCCGCTAGAGACTCTCCAACGTTCTTGGTGATATAAAAAATGCTGCATCAGCTTGATGTTCCAGTGTACACAATGTAATGTCCCCGGTATGATCGTGCCTCTCTGTTACCTTGAAAGACAGATCCGTTTTCTGTTCGAAACGCCAAGCTACTGCGACTTCAAAAATCACGCGACTCTGCGAGCAACGAGAGGAGAAACAATTATATGCAATTTTGCAATTATACACATTTTCTGTGCGGAATGAAATTGAAGAATTCCGTTCTTCAGACACGGCAATGGAAGAAGTCAATGCTTGGAGATAGACTCAACTCGCGTTGGATTATAGTATCATTATCTTTATAATACTTCTTTCGTACGGAATGTGCACCTCGTGATAAAGTCGCAATAATAACAACTATGATGATAATACTGAAATGGGCGTACTCAGTGATTTTTACCAATTACAATTATGTTACTTAATATTCGAATTGACAATTACAAGAACATACGTTCCCTTATATACAAATCCTTTACCCCCACATTCCTAAAACAATTCGACGATAATAACGCTGGTCACTTAACTCTCGTTTCGCATACAGTACTTCTAATTACAAAAAATCGATCCAGTCCTCCTGTGACTTCCACTACTCTAAGCAATCATTAAAAACAATTCAGCATTCGAAGCAAGAACGACCAATAAATAAATAATCCAACGATCGCTCGATTCAGCAGGCGAAAATATAGCAAATTATTCGCTTTACTGAAACTTCTGATCTCCGATCCATGCGACACATCGAACAACCCGTTCTTCCCAACAATTTTTCGCATCGCGACCATCCGGTCAGCGTATAATTCATACACGAAACACAAACGACTCACACAAAATCGAGCAGCAGCCGGTGCACCGGCCACTCCGCGAGATCCACGAATCTCTCGTGTCGATCTTTATGGTGAATGACGTAGCGAGCTGTCGGTGCATTGGCCGCGGGGCCTCGTAATATCAATGATATGAATTATCTAACGGCGTGGGCGTACCTGCGGCCTACCAACGCGACCCGCTCTGACGGCCTTAAGGCCCGTTCCCACACGTACAAGGGGCGAACACGGGGAGATCGATGCGCTGTTTTCGAGCTGTTTGCGAGACCGCGAGGCGCTCGTACGTTGCGTGTATCGCGTGAATTCCACGGTGTATTCGTCGCTTTCGAGCAGGATGATCGGTGCGCGATCGTGAGAAGACGATGATTGGTAATAAGGTTGTTGGGTCATGTTGTATTATACGAGACTGATTGGCGAGAGAGTTGTTGCCGGGTGCTCCTGTTCTCGTTACGTAAATCGTCGATATTTCAGCACGAATGTTTATGCGAGTGTATTTCGTGGCCGGTTGAAAACAGGAGTGTAATGTATGGTAATGTGGACAGGCTCAATTGAGCCGAGGAGTTTAGTATCGGTGCGGTGGTACGTGTTTGATATTATTGGTACCTAATGGTACCAACTTTCTTACGCGAGTTGGAAGTTAATCTTATTTAGACGGCAGTCCTTTTTGTACATTGATTCGTATACGTGAATGGGCAAATATGTTTCTGGTAGCGAATCAATCTTTAGTCGCGTTAATTTTAGAACTCCGGAATTGTTCTCAAATCCAATTAAACTGTGTCCATTTGGACACAGATTCAGTCCCGTTTAAAACAGCAATCAGAATATCGACCTTAAAGGTGCGCGCAATAATAAATCAGTTCAACCAATTCTAATTAAAAATCAATCCATTCAAGAGTTCAATCTCTCAAAGTTTAACCCTTTTACATTTTCCACCTAACCGACTATATACGATTCAATGTCCTTCAACATCATCATTTCCAATTCACTCTATCTCAAATTACCTCTTGCCTGTACCAACAAAGGAGACCATCGACTGCAAGCTGAGTTTAAAATAACAGCAGCTCGAAATAATGCTCTTCCAACGCGCGTATTCCACCTTCGCCTCGTGAAAACGTGGCTTAAGCCTATCTCTCGCGTCTCTCGCTAATAAAGACGGCTCACGGTGCACGGTATTAGGACGATAATACTCGACGAGCCGGCTGTGGTCGGGTCGCATACGCGCATTCCAAGCTGCCCACGACTCGGCAGGTAGCACAAGGTGGCCACGGGGCTGACGGGGGGTTGGGCGGTACGTCCATGGCCAGACCGCGAAAGAACCAACGACAGGGTGCAACAAGCGGACCAGGGATAGAGGCTGTTTAATGGCGCATAATCGAGCGATACGTGGGCGATGCGCTCGCGAAACTGGCGATTTCGAAAAGGTAGGCCGTGTACGCGGGACCGCATTCTCCGTTCGGTCGACACGCTTCGAGAAAAGGGAGCTGCTTCGTATATCATAATTGCTGCCAGGTGCACGAGCGTCGCCAACGCCGGCTGGACGGCCCGGTAATTGATTGGGGAGGAGGTAGAAACGGGTTGTCGGTTTTGAGAGGCATTTTCGCGTGGGCCGAAAGGTTTGGGGCGAGGGGCGGCGGAGTTTTCCAGGGAGGTCTCGTTTCAGAATTGAGATCGTTGTTTCTTTCGTCATCTTATGAGGTGAGCATCTTTGATGTCATCTCGAAACATCTTATATATGAGAATAAATCAAGGGAAAAGATGGAGTAAAAGAATAATGTAGTATATTTTGGAATTTCGGTCTGATGTACTGGCATTTTGTTAAATTTGTTTAGACGACAGTTTCGAGATAATTTATTTAAAGTGCGAGGTATTATCGGGAGATAATCTTCTCTGGAACAGTTGGAGACATTTTAATCAAGCTTTTATTTATACATTCTAATGGCAGCCATGTATTTTATAAAAATAACTGTAATACAGACATTGAAAGGATTCTTATTTATTTTGGGAAGAAAGTTAGACGATTCGTTCATATTTTTGGAGTGCAGGAATCATTTTCCCGATTTCTGTGATCAATATATTCTCGCCTTTCAATGCAAATCAAGCACAACAAAAATCGTTGCTCGCGCGATAAATGCAATTGTAGCGTAAATATTCGTGCCTGCAAATGGCAACAGCTTTCCAGCGGTAACCATAAGTGTGAAAGGTCAGATAATCTACATTGTAGACCCCGCAATGTACTACCAGACCCCGTCACAAAGTGTCACGTGTGAAACGGCATTCAAGGAACGAAACGCGAATTCTCATTGTCACTGCGCTTTATTTGTCCACACATATTTACATAAATGCTAACGAAGTCAACTGAAAAAGATTGCCATGCATGAATCCAAAATCTCTGTGTATTTAAATCGTACACGAAAAACCGCGAGAAGAACCGGGAACTCGTAAGTAGTTTAAAATGGAGAAATAAGAAAAAATGAATCAAGTGCTCGTACGTAGCAGGTACTTGTAACGCTTCACCGATCGATTCACACTTTATTCGAGCTGCGTCTCAATAGCAATGCAAAAGGAAGCTCGCAAGAATATTCCTCCCACCTGTTCCAACTATCTCACTCGTGTCACTTTCGTTGCCAAACGGTTTCCATGCAACCTGCATTCACTTATCTATTCGCGGAGAGTAATTGGACTATATGGAGGGTTCAGAAGCCAATTAGCCTGAAGATCACTTGGAAAAAAATGACGATAGTACCGTAATCTATTGCTTACGTATGAAAATAGTGACTCGATTAACTTATCCACTGAAAGCTTTAACAATAAAGAGGTTTTTGAACTACGAAACCCATGCCCAGGGAAAGTTTGACTTACACTGATTGGCTTCAGAGCCCTCCACATGTATATTAAACTACCACGTCCGTTTAACCTGCCAATTTTCACCCCCAACTTGCACCGCGGTTACCACTTGTCATTACAAGACGAGCGTTTAAAGAAATCTGTTTCGCCCATTCGACTATCCACCAGATTCCGTAGAAACGGAACGTGCACAAGTGTACAAGTAAAGTGGACAAGAAGCGATACCTGCCTCTAAACAAACTCTCTCGAGGGACGTATCGGCGTGAAAGTGATCATCGATACCTTGTTCCCAACAAACGAGCAGCGTGTCGCGGGCGTGGAAACAACAATGTAGACAACACAGACGAGTCCATCCGAAATTCTCGAACGGTGAAACGTTCCAACGAAACGGGCAGAACTTTCGAAACGCGCGGCTATCGCTGTCTGGAACAACGTTAGCCCATTTCGTGAACCTTGTACGCGGACGATATACACGCCCAGGAACGATACGATAACGAGAGCGAAGCTAAGGGGGCCTCAAATCCACGATCGCCGGAGCGTGAGATCGAACGTCGAGTCCCCACGATCGAGACGCGATTAAACAGCCGATCGAGAGCGTTTTTCTCACGGCCCGAAGGTTTATTGGTCGCCAATGGCAAATCCGTTTCGCGATAAGCTCGCCCTAATTTCGGACACGAGTTCTTCCCGGCTACGAAGCTCTCCTTGCCGGGTGTGCGGAACACCCACCGTTTCCACGGAGGAGAAACGGAACGGTGCAAGTTTCATGTTGAGGTTGTCCATACAAATATTCGTTGGAAATTATTTCACGACTAGAGATGAATTAGTGGGCAGGATTTGGGTTAGACAGATCAGCTTTGGGAAGAGTAGGTAGAGAATTGTGTGTAAAGAAAGGAAGGTCAATTATGAATTGGACTTCTTTGAATCAGATTCGAAGTAGTATAGGCGCGTGCGCCGTCAGACAAACGTTTCGGCCGAACGGCTTGGTGACGATTCATTGATTTGATATTGAAATTATAGGGACTGATGGTAATTCATTTTGCTGTGATTTGTTTGTTAATTAATTGGACCATTTCTGTATTCTAATAAATATAGGTCAGTGTCATTTATATCATTCGCCGGGTTACCTGATTTAATAGAAGTGGCTTTTGCAGGCTCTGATTAAAGATTAAACAAGCGATTAAACGCGAAATATTGTACACTTGGATGTAACGAGGAACAATATAATTTCAATAGCAACGAAGAAATTATTCCTCAAATTTATAAAGCGCAGAATCGCCAGCCTCTTCGAACTAACGAGAACATAACATAGCAATTTATTGCAACGCAAGTATATAAAGCAGAAAACTTGATTATCCCAATTAAACGCAAGAAAGAAACAACCAGCACGCCTGTGCCCCCACCACCTCGAAGCGAGTCGCCTGGCAACGAGTACGTATACAGACATGAAAAAAAGAATATTCGCAAACACCTGTCAGGTGGACGTCACCGCGGATTAACAAGCTGGATTTCCCGCGCCGCGGTGAACGCGCTACGAAGAAAAAGGCAAAGCAAGAAAAGGGTTCGCTTAAAAAGCAAAAAAAAGATGGAAAAATAAATAGATAGAGACACGCGATCATTCATGTCTCGCGGCACATTTTTCTTCGTTCTTTCTTTTCTCTCTCTCCGCCAGGTAGAAGCGGTGACCGTTCCCGTCGACATAAACGCGATTATGCCTGGCCAACCTGCGTAACTCGTTTCGGCACGATCCAACTGGCCACCGTAAACGCCGTGAATGGAAATGGGATCTCCGTTGCTGCAGAGTTGCGTAATTGTTTCAGCCTTCCACATTTTCGCGAGTCGCACACCATTGGAACGAAAGGGGGTGGCCAAGGAAAGGGACGAGTAGAAGATAGCAGCGAGCGTGGCTTTTAATTAATGGCGCCTGGAAATAAACGTGTCGCAAGGCCGATTTACGGGCCGTTGTAACGCGCGCGATTTATGATAGCGCAACGGCCGTTTCCTGATGATATTTAATCCCGTTCGAGGAGAAGAGCAGACCCGGAGTACGCCTTGCGACCGTCCTTCTATCCTTGCACGGGGAATGTGTGTCGCTGTGAATTCCCAAGGGTGCGTTCACGGGAACGCGGTCGGTGGATTTTGTATGGGTGATTTATCGCCGGCGCTGTTTACCGATTTAGTTGACGAATTTTAGTTTTCAAATACGCGAGGGTGCGGATTTGTTTTCGTTTTTTTTTTCGTTGTTACCACTTAGGACTCGTGCGTTCTCATCCTCGGAGTATTATTTTCCTTTCGATTCCTGTTTAGAAGCGTCAGTAAATATTTTAGTAATCGAATAATTTCAGAGATCGCGAAATGATTAGAAATCATATTGGACAGTACCTCGATTTGTTTTGTTTTACGACGAGAAGAATTTAATCGGGAATAAATTATTCGCAAAAAAATCTCTACGAAATAAATATGTATTTGCCATTTGCTATAATAGAGCGCAACAATTCTTGAACTTAGAATAGAAACCGTTTCGCTGCTCCAAAATCGAAAAGCATCGCAGGTATCGAGAAAGCGATCGATCGCAAGCGTCGTAGAAAGTAGAACGAACAATACATCCGACGGTCGAGGAAAACTAGAAACGATATCCGTTAGCCATGCTCGACACGGGATCGTCAGATTATTCTTCCCATTGATGCGCTTCAGCATGAAAGGTTTTATCGATCATGTAAACACGGCCCAAGCGTGATCATGCAAGCACGGCACTGCACGAGGAACTGTATACATACATACATATACGAAACGGTTTCCCCGAGGCACCTCGATTTTCAACAAGCCTCGCAATAAATAAACATAAATTCATCTCACCTCGAATTTCTCCCAAATAATCCTAAAGAAAATCGCAGAGCCTTGCAGAGAAGTATCTCCACACACTGGTCACTTTTAAATCCTTTAAAAAAACAACAACCACCAGTCCTCTTTAGCCACGTTCCATTAATACACCAGTCACGATCTACCAATCTCCCCAAAAGTAACAGAGTAAACTGAAGCAAAGGCACTCGCAAATTCGCCTATCGGGTTCGTTAAAAGTATATCCTGAGCGTTCCGCGTGAAAAATGGCAACGAACAATGGCACAGAATCTAAAACACTCCGTCCGCCCAGTCGAAATGAAATACGCGAAACATCCAAAGTCCATAAAGTCACAGGGTGCTCTGTTCTCGGTCACCAATAAATTCCAAGTTCGCACATCGCGATCCTGTCATCGCCCGAAATTCCCTCGCGACTTCCGCGTTCCGCGAAACGATCTCGACTCCTTCGAAACGTCGAAATCAGGGGACATCGTCCGACGCGTACGATCCCCGGCTACGACGATATCGTGCTCGCTCGAAGAAACGGAGCACACGACCGTGCACGGCGGCCTGCCTCGAGAAACTGACCTACGGTGAATCGTTCGCCTCTTGCCCGCTTCATTCACCGGCGGCCGGTTGAATGGACCGCTGCGCTTGTCGCGCGAATAAAAAAAAGGAAAAAAAGAGACCACCTTCACCAGAGCTGCCTCGGAATATCCACTGTCACTTCACTGTATCCTTAATCAACATCGAGCGTAGCAACAAAGGTGTTCGTGACAAGAAAAACCGTCTTACTCGAGGCCCGAGCTTCTTCGATGCTCGGCCGCGTCGCGACGCCGTCCGCGATAACAACGACGACCGATATTGCGTGCACCGCGGCGAGATCTTCCCCTTGACACCCGGACGATGCAGTGTTTCATTTGTAGCGCAACAAAGGGGTGGTTCGTTCGAGGCTGGTTCGAACGGGCACGAGACGAAAACACCGAGCACGTGCTTGATTAGACAGGTAGGCCGTGAGAAGTCCTGCGACAGGAGTCAGAAACAAGCTACGAGACGCTCGATCGGATCGTAACTGCGGCCACGACGGCAATGCCCCCGCGACGAGCGCTATAGCGCCGTCGACGCGCTCGAGCCCTGCCTGGGCACCGCTTCCCCACCACCGACGCCGGGCATCCCCACCAGGAGATACTTTTCCGGCCGTTCGACGCACATCGCTTCTCTGTGTTCGCTTCAATCGCTCGGTTTTCTACGGTTCGGCAAGGTTTCAACCCTTTCGACCAAGGTGACTGTATGTTATTCACTTGTGTCATTTTTCATCTTATTTATATCAATTATAGCTTGGTCAATTGTACAACACGGCCCTTGGATATTAATAATAATGTAAATACACAGTGATGAGCCAACTTGAAGGATCTCAATTATCCAGGATATCGAATTCGTTATTAATATATTTGCAGCCTTATTTTATTCTCCCCGATTTTCATTCCTTGAAATCTTTAATATCTGAATTTATTTTGCTATCGAAACATAGTAATTTGTGTGGCATGTATGTTACATTTGTACAATGCATTTAACGATACAGCACGAATTATTAGTGTAAAACAGATTTTTCGTATCCATATTATAGTAATCATACTGTTTTACACATCCCTAATCCGTTTTCTCCATAGTTTCATCCCCAATATAAATATCTCGCAATTAATTAATTCAATAAATCCCCTGTATAAATTAAAGCACGCCGTTCATCGTTCAAAAGACAAAGAACTTTTAATAACACGGTCAAAAAAGAATTCCTCTCCAGGTCTCTACGCAGAGGCGTCGAAATGAAAAATTACCGTCTGCTCCACGTCGGGGGTAGTAACCTCCATTCACCCCGCAGTCGGAACTTCAGACACTCGACCTGGCTAACCCCGCCCTTACGAAACCCGCTGGATACCAGCAAAGCTTTCGAAATTCCCTGAACCACCGTCGTACAGATAATGGAAGCAGCCAGTCACCATTATTCAGTGAATTGCCTCCCTTCGCGACTGCGAGAGAATACTACGAACACGTTGTCATCTAAACACATTGCCAGCTTGCACAGGTGAAATTGAGTTGCGCAAAACAATACTCCACGGGGACAATGAAGAAGAGATCGTTCGATAGCAAAAGGGTGGAGTTTACAAATTTCTCAGATGAACTGTGACTACGCTCTTTATTAAAAGCAACCCTGTTTCCCTGTGTAGAGTTCCGAAGAAGATTAAATTACAACGCCCCCCTCAGTTTCTATGCATTCTAGGCATGAAAATTTCAGTTGAATAAATTCAGTAAAAGATATAAACTATATAAGCATCGATTACTCCATCAAAATTACCCTACTTTAGCCACCCTTAAAAATTCCCAATCTAACAGTATCAGCTTATACCAATTGACCTCTCCGATACCTCCCAAAGATTTCCGAAGATACCTCCGTGTCTAAAATACAGCTGCATATATCCCCCATAAAATACCACGGAAAACGAGCAAATCACAAAATAATTCGCATCGAACGTATTTATATTAATATATTTCAGGATCGACCCCGGCAATTTTCAATCTCTTCGACCCGCGAGCACAATAGTAGGAAAGTTCCCAGCAGACGTGATTGTTTTTCACTCGAACGACTCCCTCGCAATCAGTGAACTTGTTTGAAGCCTCTAGACCGCGCATTTTCGAGGCGGTGGTCGTTTCACGGACGAGACACGGTCGCCGCGACCGCAGCTGCTCTCGGTGCTACTTTGTGCTAGGTTGTACCTTGCCTGACCTAGCCGTGGCCGGGCACACGGCACGAACATGGAAAAATATGTAAATATCGGGACTCATCCATTATCCAACGCGGGGAGAGAAACGAAGAGAGGGAGCAGGGGAGAGAAGGAAGGTCCGCTTGCTCCGCGCACGTGACTTCGAGACGGAAAGGTACAACGACCCGCGCCAGCGACGCTTTTGCCCGGGCTGTTTCGCCATGGAGGATCGATTAAGACGAAACTGAGACTCCGTTTCGTTCATTGAGAAAATCGTTCCACCACATTTCGATCGATTTGAATCGGGGAATGTTAGGTGAACGTTGTTTCGGGGGTTGGTTGAAGCGGGTGGATTCGATAGGGGTTGCTTTCGCTGGCGCCATCTGTGCTTATCGAGACAGAATTGGCAATTGCGAGATACGTTTATGTTGTTCAATTTGATTAATTTACTTTCGGTGTGAAAAGAAGCATGAAGTTTACACGGTCCACGGGAATTTTAATGTATATATACTGACAAAATTTTTGTTTATATATGGAGATGCAAAACATTAAATATCTCGAGACAAAGAATATGTTTATTGGACTACATGGGCCGCTTTCATAATTACCAGCACATAAACATATAGCAATTATAAGAGAGGCATTATAAATCGTTATAAAATAATAAATTTCGCAGCGGCTCCGGAGAATTATTTTAAACGGAACAAATATATTCATCTCCTTTTCTATATAATAGTAGAAATATGTTTCTCAATTCGTCACGAACTCGTGCGTAAAAATATTCTCGAGACGATGAACGATTCGAGAACTCTGTTTATATTTAGATTCCGCGATTATCCCCGTTATGACCTACCTGCGTCGCACGCGACCCCGAATCACGAATTAAAATCGACCACTTCGCGCAAACGTGAAATGAATCGTCCGAGTTCCGGTGGTTACTAACAATAATCCTAACCGAGCACGCGATACCGCATTTAACGTATGTATTAATAGTCGGCGATCGAATTCTGTGCTCTTTGCGATCCTTAAATCAGTCCCTTTTATCGCATGTCGTTTGTAAACGTTCTCGTTACGGTGCTCATTTGTGCCCGCGATAGGTCTAGGCGAACACGACGATCGTAAATTTATACGACTTTTCGTTGGTACACCGGGGGAAGGGCGGTTACCACGTAGGCTGAAATCCCCTCGGGTGGTTTTCAGGTGGAATTATGGGGGCACAGCGCACGATGGAAGAACAGACATAATCACGTTTCTGTTCGAGGAACCAGCCGATCATCCGTGTCTTTCGAAAGCAAAAGAATAAAGAATTACACGCTAGACGCAGCTATAATGTAACGATTATAGTATACGCCCCTCCTCGTTGCGCAATAAGTTCATGTAGACACTGTATATGTACATGGAGGTACGTAGCTCCACCGTGAAGGGGCAATCGCGAAAATATCGTGGACACACCATCCTATCATCGACTGTTCGGCATTCTGCGGACGACAGCGTTGCATATGCATGAGGATTACAATATCGCGGCGTTGGAAACACGACGCCGTGCTGCTGTGAAGCAATAATAGTGTAACAATAACTGGAGTTCCCTAAGGTGGGAAGCTAGGTGGTCAAGAGGTAGGTGCATGGCGTCTCGGTTTGTGATTTTATCTGGTGCGAGTCGAAAGGCATCGTCGATTTTATTAAACAAAAAAAAAGAGGTAGCTTCTATTTGACTGAATTAGTAAATGTGCAATGTATAAATTTATAATAAGTACATATATTTGCATGCCATGCCCTTTTACCAAAGAGGTTCGATTGTATGCGAATGCTACAACAAACGAGGTTCTAGAACGAATTAAATTCGTTGCACGATACGTAAGTTAACGCTCTTACCAACAGTTTAAATGTTTAATAATAATTACAATGTATATACTGTTATTCTAATGTATGGTTATATATTTTTATGTATTCTTGATAGTATAAGTGCATAAAGAAATAAGTTACAAAAATGTCAATCGTTAACTTACATTCGGGAGCGACTGTATACAATTCGTCTATCAAAAAAACCAAAACGAAAATATTTAATATATGTACACATGCCCGTGCCCACCGCACCAAACAATTCTCCACACAAAAACCACAAAATCCACCACACATTCCGCCTTTTCCCCACCAGCAAACCGCTAACGATAAATACCGCTGCACACAACAGCTGCCACTCGTTTCAAGTGGAATCGCCAACCCTCGGCGCAAGAGCACCTCGATGGATTTAACTTACTATACAATCGAGGGAACGAACGCTCGCGTTCCGCTTCGCTCGAGGGAAGGATCGTGGCGCGATATTCTAATCAGCGTGACGACACGATACGCAATTAATCCTTCACGTGTCACTGTCCCTCGCCGGGCTAATAACGCGCTTCGAAGCGTACCCGCTGCCCGGTGAAGTGAGTTTCGCGCGTGTGACTCGCGCGTGTGACTCGCGGGTGTGACCCTCGCGGAGGAATTGTGATTAATGACGCTGCTGTCGGTGCGTGAACGGTGCAAAACGAAGACAAATAGCCTCGCGGGTCTCTTTAAACGCGTTCACTTTGGATCCGACGGTGCTCTGTACGGAAACGCACGCCGGATTATCGAGTTTCCGTGGTACGAACCGAACGTCTATGACCGCCAGTCCCTCCCGGCGATGCAATTAAAGAGTACGCCTTGGAACCTCGCCACTTCTCGTAGATCTTCTCTTGTTTGACTTTATAGGCGTAACTGAGCGTTTAGAATCGTGGGTAATTTTATTTCAACCCCGCTTCGTGCGTATTTCGATCCTGGACGTTCTTCTTCCTTTGAGAATTTGTATCGTTCCCATGAAATATTAATTGAAATTTTTCTAAATACGATTGTGTCCGTTCCCTTGATGTTTGGAAACCATGACCAATGGTGAAGCTACATAGATTAGACGTGCTTATGGTTTTCTTTTGGAAACAGTAAAAGTTCTTGGAGAAAGAAGAAAGTGTTGGGTCGAGAAAGACCCAAAGGACGTATAATAGGTGGGTTAAATATATATGTATAACTACAATATGTATGCCTGCGAGTTCTGGCTGCTCTTCGATGATACCTCGCGTGAGAAAGAGAGAGCTGAGGCTTGCTCCGGGTATGGAACTGTGTTATCTGGTAATTGAGTCACCTTTGGGTCAGGATCGTAGTTGGCGTGGATTTTGTGTGAACGGAAATGTGGCTTTTGATATGTTTGTTTGGGTACTAAAGAAATTTAATCTTCCACTGAACTCGACGCATGGTAGCCGTGTACATTTGTGAGCACGCCGCTCTCCAGCCTCTTATTTATGTGTTAGTTTAGCTATTCTTATTAACCCTTCCGCGGCTAACGGTGACTATAATGGCCTTCCATAAGAGTTATCTCTGTATGCACTAATGGCCATTACAGTGGCCTTCCGGGGATTTTTATTTTTATACGGAAACGCGCACGACTGTTAATCAAAATTCGTAGTCGAATATTTCATTTCTAATTGTAAGTATCGCTATTCCTTTAACCAACGGGGGTTTACTTTAATTGAGGAATCGACGAGCTGCACAGCAATGCAAAATTAAAATATATTATACATTTTACAACTTGAACAATTTAAATGATATGATAGCACGGTGGACAATTTTAATACAACGAAAGGGTTAATGTTGTGCAATAGAATCACTGTCGCCAGCATTACTATAATAATAATTATTATCATTCTCGGAATATCTAAGACATCCACACATAATAATCTTAAACGTGTTTACACCTACACTACTGCTTCCACTTTAATCCCAGATTTCATAAGAAACGCATTGCGCACCATCCAAACCTTTCCTTTATTTAAAAAAACCAAGTGTGCCCCTGATCGTGACCTTCCCTGAGCACCGAGACAAAGAATAGAAGCTAACCGATAATTCAAGTTCAACACAGGAAGGAAGGAAGAAGGGACGAAAGAATGGTAACGTGGATAATCGATATCGAATAGCGAGAGGTCGTTAGTCGGCAAGACTGCCTTCCAAGACTCGTATCCGTTCGTACTTTTAATTGCATAATTTTCGCCGTAACTTCGCGCGGGACTCCGTTCCATTTGCGAGGAGGCTTATCTCTCGCTTCCACGTGGCGGGACTTGCGCCCCGTTCTCGGCGTAATTAAAAGTCTGCCGTCGTTTGATCAAACCCCCAGCCGACATCGCGGTGGCTCCTCGTGTCGCAGAGAACGCCGGAAAGGCGCCACGAAAGTTACAACTTTTCCAACTTTCCGCGCCTTGCACTTGCAGCGCCGGCTTGTTACCGTTGGAACCCTATATGTGTAAAGCGAACTCGCGTTTCAATTATTTGAAAATTTCGCGGCATTAGATTATATTAGGGGAAGGAAGATTTGCGTTGATTCCTGTAGGGTTATTTGTCGTTTGCCATGCAGAGTTTTGCACTTTATAATTAGTGGGATTCGATGTAATTATCGGGGAAATTTATTTAATTGTAGAGAGTTAAGAAGAAGTCTTGTGATTTCAAGGTAATATTTGAAAAAATTGGAATAATCGTTTATCGGTTTGGTAACGATCTATTATAAATGTTACCAATGCAATTGTATTGATATTTCAAACAATTAAATAGATGAACGATATAAAGTAAAAGCAGGCGATATTAAAAATGTATAAAATTGCGATCAAATGGATAATGGATAATGGAGCAACTGGATAAAATTCGGGCTCCTGGCTTGAACATACGTTTGCGTCTAATATCGCATCATTCGCGTTAATATTATACATGCACAGTTCGTTACTTGAACGGAAGGATTAATCGACGGCGAAGAAAGAACACGAGGGAATAGTTTTTCCCACGAGGCAAACGAAGTTCACGGATCACGCATGCGAATCTTCGGTCGAAGGCCCGTGTAACGCGCAATTATTTCTCGCATGTCGGTACCTGGCTATTGCGTGAGAGTAACGAGCGTTCGCATTGTCTGTACGCATCGAATTCGTTCGTAGCGCGTTTAACGGAATGCATTACATTATTACATCATTATGGAAGCACACCGTTCGATGCACCGTTTACTGTTCCTACCTGTTCCCCGGCAGATATCGTACACCGTTCGTTTAGTTACTTTTCTGCATTAATATTGAACTCGACTTGGGTTAACGTAACCGTGCAGTCCTAGCGATTGACGAAGTATTTTAGATACAAACGAATGAAGGGAAAACGCACATCAAAAATATAAATTTGCTCCTTCGCGAAAGAGTCGAACCATTGTCTAAGAAAATCTAATTTCAAAAATACCCAAATGCAATCTGTCCAAGACAATACACGATTACCTTGCAACAAGATGAACACGCATTATACGCAAAATAATCTTCCGTCCAACTTCCAATGCATCAACGCCGTACAAACGATTCAGCAACAATGATCGACACGATTCTAAAACGGCGATAAAGTCCGCGGTGTCGTCGATTGAACGCGGCGTTACGTAAGCGCGAGGATACATCTCTGGCCCGTGACTCCACGGCAAGACAGAGGTAACGTCCTCGATGGTAATTGCGCGTAACAACCGGCAGGATACACGTCGATCCGCGAAACAAGGTTGCCGGAAGTGGCGATCGATCAATAGGTAAATAGGTTAATCGCAGCCTCGTTCGTCCAGAATGGAGATTCGCGTGGCTCGCGCGGATCTAAGCGAACGAGAACTATTCAACGTTTACCGGTTCGCCGGAAATCACACGCTCGATAGACCCTAAAACGTCGACCTCGACCTGGCTGCACGCAACACACGCGAAACAGAGTTGCATATAGATGTGTGCGTGTGTGTAGTTTGTTGCGTTTGTGTACGCGCGGTGGTACGGACCGTATGGTTGGTGACGGTTCATGTAAACGCGCCTTAATGGGCCTGTGCACAATGTGAGAATCTAGCCCCCTGAATGGAGTGAAATCGATAAGAAATTTACGGCGCGGGAAACACGCGGTGAAATCGCCGGTCAATGAATTGGAAGTAAACGATTGGCGAATAAAATTAAAAGGGACAATGGTAACGGATCGGGTGGTGAACATGTGGCGTTTTTGTGAATTATTTGCGGGGATGGCTTCTCCGTTGGGAGTCGAATTGACACACGGTTGGATAAGACTATTGGTATAAGAGTATTGGTTGCGTTAATGTAATTCCGATGATATTTTAATGTAATAGTCGTGACAGAATGTTGACGACAATGTGTGCAATGCTGTGGCATGAAGAGATGAATCATGAACATTTGCAATATTTCTGGGCGCTTTCGGACATCCTGGGCGATGCAAGAAAATGTTGAAAAGTAATGAGCTCAGGGCTGTGAAGATAGAGATTTGGCACTTTAAAATGAGCTCAGGTGGATTGTTGTACCATTTTTTTGTACGAAGTTATAGCAGTTTAAATATCGACAACTGACATAAATAAAATAAATAAATGTAAAAGAAATATAAAAATAATGTATTAAACAAGTCTCGAATGAAATCAATATCAGAATGCATTGCTAGCCATAATAAGAGTATTTAATGAATCGTACTCCTAAAAAAATTACGAATGAAGAGGCAAGACCATCTTGAACAATGTCACAGTGAATGAATTCATTCAATGTACCAAAACACTCCACAAAAAATGGATGGAGAAGAACCTCTTGAGTGAAATAAAAAAAAAATTAGGATGAACTCGTAGTAAAGAGAATTATTATGTCTTCGTAATTAATTAGCAACCCCCGCAGGGGTTATCAAAAATTGCCGTAAGCCGATGATATTTCACATCGTCATGGCGGGGTATTGGTAAAAGTTTTCAACTAGCAATAATCGCACCTCGGTAAACCCTCATTGGTTACGATATCGCCACTGCGCAAAGCTAAAGATCGTTTGTGTACATGTGCTATATATAACATTTCGTGCACAGTTTAATAAACGAGAAACAACGTGAAGCGGGTCGCCATCTAGTTTTCTGCACCCGAACTAACGCTACCTTTCTCCACCCTGTACGCACGATACAACTCAACCCTGTTTCTGTACCTTCCTCGTCGTCCGGGAACTACACAATCGATTCTAAAAATATTCCCTATTAATAGAAGACTGTGGAGGGCAGTATTTAATTTTAATTAATTATATAGAACAATGACCTAATCCAATCGAATGTCTCTCAGAATAACTTATTTATAAATAACTCGCATTTCTGATCGCGAATAAAATGAAATTTCGTTTAAATACAAAGCGGGACATATTTAACAGAGTTTCGTGCCATCAAGGTAAAGATATAAACGTTTTAAAAGCGTGAACCTTATGAAAAAGCTGTACGAGTTCATATTACACGCTGGATGTCTGCGTTTATTCCCAGTAGCAGCGGTAAAAAATTAATTTATAGGCATCCGTAACGTGAGCGAAGTGGAAAGTAAATGAATGCTTCCCGCTGCCCTCCTGTAATTATTCCACCATGCATGGCAGTGAGATTTATTGTGGGTTTTTATAAGTGTAATAGCGCAAGTATTACCCTTTCATCAAGAAGGCGCACTCAAACGAGCCCGTAAACACAAATGGCACACGTGTTCAATCATGCCGCTAGTTTCTCTCGTACCGATAGAAAAGGAACATTACCACCCCGACTCCTTTCGACTCTGAACGATTTCGTATGTTAAAATGAAGGAATTGTTGAAAAGCCGGTTTATGAAACACGCCAGCTCAAAGAACTTCCCTTACGATTTTTGACCCTCGGTTGTCACGCTGGGACGATAAGAGCCGGGCTTCAATTTCACAGAAAAATATCTATGGTTAAAAACGAACAAACTTTTATAACTATTTACGCTAATAAATTGATTTCTTCCGTATACAGGTAGGTACACAATTACCATAATTCACAAGATGTCTGTGTAGGATGTACCCAATAAATATTTTATTTGGACGATACATTAGAAGCATTTTTTCTTTTAAGTACCACATGGCTTCTAACAAGCAGTACTATATTTTTTGTAAGAATTATTAAAAAATGAAAAAGTTATAATTTTCGTCGCAACAAGCCGTCCTTTTCTTTTCATTTCTCAATCTTCAATAACCAAAGCATATTCTACAATGTTCGAACTTCACTTCTAAAATATCCACCATTGTTCTTTAAACAGCAGCTAATTGAACATCGACCTGGCTACAAATGACCCACCGTGCCAAACCGTGTGCCCTATTATACATCAAGTGTGACAACGGAGGGTTAATACCGCCTTGACGTAATCATAATAATTCTCGAATCTTTATCCAAACTCCGCGCGCATTACCGTCGAGAGACACAGGGGAAACGTAAATGCCCCAATCCCGATACAATCTCGGCACGTGCAAAATTTCTACCGTGAAAATGACTCCGCGTGTCCAGCGTGCACGACACACGAACACCAGCGATACACTTTCTCCAACGACTTTGCATTTTCATACGCCCACAACCGGATCATTACTGGCTCGCGATTTTATCGCGAAAAGCTTGCGCGAGTTTTCCCGCCCGGCTGGCAGAATCCGCTCTAATCGAGCCCCGCGGATCTCTCCAGAACGCCGGACTGTCTTGGCTGGACAAAAATTTAATTGCGAACTTCATTTGAAAAACATACCTGTCGAGCGTTTAACCCAGTGATTTAGAGGTGCCTCGCGTGCGCAGTCGCTGGTGGCGCAACAGAGACACAAAAACCGATACCGCGGTAGAAACAGAGGTGTAGAAAATCGAAAGGCGAACGCATTCTCACGCGATGCGGCCTAATAGCGCCGCGAATATTCCTCGTAGTCATTAGAAGCCGATGCGCATTTTCGATGCTCAATCTTTATGACAATCAATCAGAACGAATAGTACGCTACTGGCGCGGATACGGTGTGAACGCAATTGCGATTCGTTTTCGTACGTCTCTGTCGTGAATACTCCGGTGGATCAACTCTGCAGATCGATTGCTGATTGCTAATTATTTAATTTCCCTTGCGATTTCACGGGGCTCGTATCTGCGTTGTCGATTCGGTATCATCGAGGTACTGCTCTTTAACGCCGTGGTTAACCGACTATCGGCTTCCCTCTGCGCGGATTAATTTAAGAAGCCGTGAGTGAGAGGGTCATTTTAGTGATACGATTGCGTTAACCGCGTGGCAGACTAGTGATGGTTATTTCTTCGAACGTTAAATAGTCTGTAGTACATATAAATATCGAGGCGACGATTTTTCATTTTGGAGTAAAAATACACGGGGCACCTTGTATTATTAGATACAGAGAATAAATATTAGACACAGGTACATAAACGATGGCGTTAACACGATTAATCTTTAAATGAAAACCTAGTTACAATTCTTATTGTTAATTAATTATTCAATCGTTGACAGAAAATCAATTTTCTACGATTTTCTACGAGAATGAAACATATTTGGTCCGACATTAATTTGTATTATTTTTAACACACCCTGTGCAGTTAATATCGAATTCAATATTAACATTAGTGCATCCAGAGCAATTTTATACGATACTCCACGATTCCCAAGTGACGCGCGTGTCGCTGTACAAACAACAATCCGCTTTCACTGAATCCTACATACGTGGAATCAGCATTAACGGGCTCTATGATTTTACAATCATCCGTGTCGAGCAGTTCCACTGCGAGCACTAACTATGTATGTACACCGAATCTATCGAATCTATAATCAAACCGTGCCTCGTCCTACGATTCCACAGTTATCGATATTAGATACTACACCGGAGAACCCGTTAATTTCACCCTTGCACAAATTGTTGATTGATACTTCTGACCGACACACCTGCAATCCCACACTTTTTCCACAGCACACACCGCGTTCGTAAAGTAAAATTCAATTTCCGCCAACGACTGGTCTCGATCTGATTTGCAATGTTAAGTGGCGTAAAAATAAAATAGATCAATTAATCGAACGATAAGCACGTTGCTTGTCAGTTCTATCTCGACAGACTACCCGTTAATTCGTCCAAAAATCCCGGCTTCCATCGAGCTGTAGACACATCCTCGAGGCGACCAGAGAGATTCTAACACACGATTCAGACACGAATAAGTTCTTCCTGAACGTCGCGGCGAACCGCTTATTATAAGGCGTGTAATGGGCTTCCGAGCACGAGATAACGAGCAGGGAGAAAAGGACCGCGAGCAGATTAACAGTACCGACTGTCGACCGCGATACGATTAAGCTATGCATAATAAATCGCCGAGGGTGCGATCATTCAATTAATAGCGAGCGACAAGGCCGTGGAAAGTTCCTCGTGGCGCACCTTCTCTCCTTCTCTCCCTATCGCCGATTCTCTATTGCTCTCGAATATCGCGGCTCGCTAATCCCAACTTGCCACGTTTGCAGCTGATAAGAAACTGCGCACTCTTTGCTTCTGATTGCCGCTTTAATACGGGGTGTGCAATTTTGACAAGTCCAATGAAATATATCCGGCAGGTTTGCGTGGTTGATGAAGGCGATTATGGAGAAAGGTTTGGAATTGATAAGGGAAAAGAATAACGGCTGATAAATTAATTATCTCGAAAACATTCTTTTTTTAAGTTGTCCATTTTTATAATAGCTTCTATGCAATATATATTTTTTTAATTATTTCGACTGATACTGTTTCTTTTGAATGGATGCTCTTTTTTCGTCCCTTTGATCTTTTTAATAGAGCATTATTGCAGACGTGTTGCGAATTTATTTTTCTCAGTTTCGTCGATAGTTTGTCATATTAACGCGCGAGTTACCTGAATAAACGGTGAACTGCAGAGATTCGCAGTACGTGGATCATAACCGTAATTATAATGGAGATCCGTAGACCAAGTGGCTAACGATGAGAGATTCCCCGAGGTTTAACGGCAATACCGTAAATTCCAGTCGGCGCATGAAACACGAATGTATAATATAAACATACATGCATGCACAGAGGACTAGCTATCTGGCTTCCACGACGCGTTTAATAAGCCAACGCGCGCTTCGTGCATTCAACGTTTGAACCCTCTTACTCTTGCGCAATAACTCCACACATTTTGCACTATTAATAACATTCGTCGATACAAAGTCTTCCTAAACCGACGGGTCGGAAAATTCCAGTAGAAAATTTCACTTTCAAATTTATTCCAAACCCGCGACAATAATCCCACTGTTTTATATCCTTTCGAATTGCAAGCTGACATTTAGCGTTGCTTCTCTAATTCCCAGGCGAAGGAAGAATAATTTATTGCTCTCTAAATACGTTCGTGAAAAAAGTTTTCCCTCATTTCCTGCACGGCCAATCATCCCAGAGGTATATGTATATCCCCGAGGTAACAGCACATCAAGCACAAAGTTTCACGCTTTAAACGTGAAACTAGAAACGTCACAGGCACCACGTGTAAGCCGCGGAAAGAAAGAGCAGCCCGCGGCAAGCTCGAGAGGATGTGCCCCGGCGTGAAAGCGATGGCATACCATTGGGAGAAATAGATTGGACCACGGGAAACAGACTCGTTAGCGAATCTGGACCGGCGTATGATTGCTTTCTCATGCTGGCCACCGTTAGCTACCGTTTGATTCGATAATTTACGAACACCACTTTCTCCGTTTCAACATGATCCTGCGTAACCCGGCGCGTCTACGCCGGACGCAAGCGTCGAATCGATCCGTGCAATATAATGTGGAAATGGAGGTAAACAGTCGTGTGTTAAAGTATTGAGGGATAGAACAGTTCGAGGAGCAGAGCGTTTTCAAGGGTTTCGGCGTTCATTTTAATGAGCGAGTTATACCTTAAGCGTTCGTAAGCGTCATTTGTAGATTACAAAGTGTCGTATTATGTATACCTTTACGATGTATTTTTTTTCTGTACGTATGCATTTGGAGTAACATAATATTGTGTTCGAGCAAGCACGCCAAGCTGTGTTATTGAAATTCTTGAGTAGAATACAGAGTGATATTATTGTTGTGGAAATTTCTGATTAACTAATGCATCGAGGAGGATTGGATTATTTTGAGATTGTAGTACATATTCAGTAGAGTTTTTGTCTATTAATTTTCTAACTCGATACTCCTGACTCCGTATGCCAAAAATGTATTATAATCATTTCATAGCTCCAATTAAAAGATCTTGCGCCAAGCAACAATCGTCCAAAGTTTTCTTTACACGTACATTAATATTAAGAACACCGAAATGTTGACAATATTGCACCAACTTCGTCTTTAATCCCGCACAGCAGACAGCCAGGTGAATCCCCCTAATCAAGCCTACAGAGAAACCGAATCGGGAAAACGAGAAACCGTACATACGCAGAATATCGCGTATATCGCGGTCGACGTTTCAAGAACGTTCGCGGCAGCTAACTCGCGTGACGATCGACCAGTTTTTAGGACGATCGAGGGTATCGAAACGCGACGAGAAACCTGGGCGAGCAGCTACGCCAGGGAGAAGGATGGTCACCAAGGTGAAAGGCTGAGGAAGTTGAGCTCCAATTAAATTGTATCTCCTTTAAGAGGACCGCTGCTGTTACAGATAGCTCGCGTGCTGCTTGTTCAAAAGGTAGAAAACTCGCCTCTACCCCGCTCGCTTTGGCTCGTATAGTGTAACACAGCGATGGCCACCGCTATAGTGGAGAACAAGCTTATGAAGCAGCGCCAGTTTTTGCCACGTCCGTAACGTTATGGGACTAATTTATTAACTACCTGGCCGAGCATCACGGAACCGTTCGCCATCGACAGCCTTCGGCCTTCGTGGCGCGGGCTGCAAGAAACCAGCGCAATCTTCCGTCCAATCTTCGTGAAATGCAAGCCGTTTGATTCGCCTGGTTTCTTCGCGCCACTTTCTTGCTGCGATTGTAAAAGCATCGCCGTGGCATGGCGGTCCGTTTCAGGGCCGATCCTGTTTCTTTGTCTCGTTCTAAAGGGGATCTCATTTGATTGGGTATTTAACCTTTGCAACCGGGCATCCAGGTGTGGAATTGGAAGTTGATTGAAGCTTCAGACGACGCGGAGAGGGATGTACAAGCGTTTAAGCTGTTTGATGCCGTTTGACGAGTAGGTATGTTGTTTACGGTTTACTAATTATCGCGCTAATGAATTGAATTAATATTGATTTCTTAATCAACGAAACGTGTGCATCTTCGATATGGTATTAGCACGTCGACTGCAACATTGGTCACCCGTTGGGACGATTTGCTTTTAATAATGAAAATTGCACGCCAGTCAAACAACGTCAATCTCCAAAGATTATAAGCCACAAAATAAATACAAGAACAACGATCTTCCCACCCTCGTCACTTACCAATTTGTAATCCTCCCCGTATCGCTGATCCCAATACACTCACGATCAGCCACAACGACGCAACAATTTCCCAGCCAGTCCATCCATTTCCCCGTCGAACGACACGTTCACTGACAACCAGAAGGGGACAGGACAAACGCGTCCTCCGCAACCCGGTCCCAATGGATGACAAGCCGCGTGGCGTATCTTATCGCGATCTTCCATCGATAAAGGGGTAAACGCGTGCGTAGTTAAGCGTTTCACGTCGACGGGACTGTCCACGTTGCTCGCGTTACCCGGTAAATATACAGTGGCCGATCTAGCCGGCTATTAGAAATTGGTCGCAGTTTTTTGCCCGCGGATTCAATACGGCCCTGGCTCGTTGTCCGCACGCACGCTTACGTAAATAATAAAACAAAATCTTCGACGAGCCGCGCCGCGCCGCGTTTCCTCCTCGCTTTCCTTATTCATTATGTAAAAGCGGCGCGTTCGGAAAATAACACTTGCTTCATTTATCTCTCGAATCCCCGCGCAGAGTGTGTTCTACCTGCCAGCCGCGCCGCGGATGCAGGAAGAGGAGAAAGGCATGGACCTGAGATTGAATCTTCCGCGAACAATAAGCCGCTGTGATACGCGTAAGCGATGCCAGGTAAGATACCGACTCGACGGTTGCGGCCGAAGAGGAGGTAAAAGTGCGGGATTTTTCCTTCCTTTTTTTTCTTTTGTGTATGTTTCTTCTTTTCTTTTTGTTCGTCGGGCATTCCGGGGTGTCGGTATGCTATGGAATGGTATTATATGTATTACAGTGGGCAGCCAGTTGCGGTTCGGCTGGAGATATTATGGACGCACTGACGGGGTTGTTATCGCGGAGCGATGTAGAATTGAAGTAGAATGTTAATTGCAAGGTGGATAGGGACGGATGGAAATTAAATAAAAGTATGTAATGCAGATGATGTAGGTTTATGGAAGGGGATTATTCAGAATAATTGGGAGCGAAATTAGTGACCAGGGAATTTAATAGTAATTAACCAGATCAATATATTACATTGCACTACGGTGCGTCGCTATCTTCGCATAATATACAATCTCTGTTGAAACCACAAAAATGCCCTGAGCACTAGTAGTCAACAAATAATATCAAAGACACCCTGAGCACTAGCAGTCAACAAATAATATCAAAAACACCCTGAGCACTAGCAGTCAAAAAATAATATCAATTGAATCAGGAATAATTGATACCACCCTTGCCTACAAACATTGTACCACTTCACTAAATTAATAATGACGCCGATAATATAATTGTCACAAAATTCTTGCCCACACAGCCAAACATTTCTCCCCCCGCCTCTGCCATAAAACAGATCCCACTGAATGTATTCTACGGAAAGTCGAGGATGAAAGAACGGTAGTTATCTCGAAAGCATGGAGATGCCTCGTCTCATTGTCCCTAGCATGGAGGTCGATTCTCGTTTGTAGCCAGCAAGTAGGTAGGTAGGTAATGCAACCAGCCGCATACGTAACCGATTGGTCGCGGGTTAAGTAGCTGGTAGCCGCACGCGGATACTGTCTCCTCGGCATCGATATATCATGCAGGCGACGTTTTGCTTTGAGCATCGAGCGTGTCGTCGATCTCGCGAGCACGGGTCCCATCTCTTTTCACCTTAACGCAGAAACTCGAATGCTAATAAGAGGCGAACGAGTCGCGTGTGCGTTGACCCTGTTGGACGAAACTGTACGTATGCTGTAAAATTGCACGTGCTCACCGGGAAAAATCACTGGCGACACAGGGATTTCTCCGCGGCGATGTTACACGATAATGAAATCGGGTTGGGGAAAATTCGATGGAATGCGGTTAGGATGTTTGGAGAAGAGTGTACTTCTTCCAGAATATATTGAATATGTCCTTGCGCGAACATGCGATATCTGCAGATTGCGACACGCAACCCCTTCGCTAGGATATTCAATGTTCGTTCGTTGAAAAGGTATTCAGGTGTTTAGGTGTTACATTTAGGTGTATGATATTAATGAAAACTGTACATATATACACTATGTAGAGCATTGAAGGACTTTTTCTTTTTGACGGTGAAAAGGTGAGAAGTAACGAGGTGGTCGAAGAAAATTGGACGATTATTTTAGAGGAGGACAAACCTTAGTGACGTGTTAAAAAATCCCAATAATCCACTACGACTGTCACTGGCCAAGTTTCTATACTCCTCGAAGTCGGTCACTAAGCTTCTCCTCAATCCATATCGTATCACGAGATATCACAGATGCAAGATCGCGGAAATCGCCTTAATTTAATCAGTTGCAAATTATAGGAGCGCGTTGGCCGGCTGCTCGATCGAGATGATCGAGAGAAACCAGCCGATCGCGACGCGTGGGCCGTCGTTTCTGCTCCCGGCGTAGATCCTTCAGATTCGACGCTACAGAATCGTCGGATACGAAGAGGATGGTATAAACATGCATACAGGGTGTCCCTGCTTTTTTCCGTTAAATGTGGCCAGCGTTATTCCTCGAGTAAAAATAAATGGAGAACATCGTAGGAACGTAGAGACGAAAATGTTTGATAAAAAAATTGTAAGAAAAAGATGAAAATACAGCCTTCTTTACGGCACAGCACAAGGACAGACGGATATTTTTGTTTTGATGCTAGTTCTGTTTCAAAACTTTGCTCCTTTTTATAAATACAGGGCTGACATTGATAACAAAAATCGAACTTATTAAATACATTACGAATGTTTGATTCATTTCCTTTTTAATTTCAATGAATGCACGTATCTTATATTCCAATTAAAAAACTAAAAATCCAATGAACGTGTTGTTTGACGATCTTGGTGGCCAAGGAATTAGTTCATCCTTATTTCGTATTAATATTACAATCTTTTAATAAAAAAAATAAATTAAATTGTAAAAAAAAACGGGGCACCCTGTATGCACGTGTATATACGTGCACACGTGTCTGTGGTTTACACGAGGAACCTAGAACCTGGCTGAACTATCGTAGTCCCTGGTCGAAACCCACAGCCTTCAATCATTGTCAATCAGTTCGTACGAGGCACCGTTACGGTGTCTTCGATGCTCTCGTCGTCTTGTACTATCTGGCTACACCTACTGCTATTCTTCGACGACATTCCTGAGTTTACCACGCAGTCCCGTTTTCCACGAGCTCCGTTCTAACCGTGTACACCCTTCGACTAGGTGGACACGGATCGTCTTGGTCCTGGCCACCTGGCGTAGTCCGTCGATCAAACTGTTTAGGACGTAGGAGAGTCCTTGTTTCTTTGGCCTTTGTTTGGAGATGCCGGAGTTTAGATCTGTGGGGTCTTCTGTTGCATTCGCGGCGTTGTTAACAAGCCTCTGTACGTTTTCTTTCACTTCTTTCTTTATTGGAGTAGAGGGTGCACAGGTGATTGGGTTGACCATTTTGGAGTTGACAAGGGTGAAGTTAGTAATGGAAGAATTTATTCGGGGTGGAAATTGATTGCGCAGAAGGTAGAGAGAAGTGAGGACTATGTAGCGATGATAAATGGTTCAAGAATGCGATAGTAGTTTGTGCGAGCGTATGTATACGTATAGATTCAACTTCTGAGAAGTAACGTCTGTATTTTAACAGTGAGTGGCCATGAAGGAATGTTAAATAACCTTCCATGCAAACTCCAGTGACTCGAGATTAAAGAACACGTGTGTATTATTGATTGAAATATTTCAATACCGATACGATATTTGGGCATTTACTCTTCTTGACATTATCTAATTAGCTGGTACAAAAAAAATTTGCACAATACCATCAAACCCCCCGATACCTATACATATCAATTATAAATACCTCAAGATCATCAACAGAATGCATGAAAGACTTTATCGGCATCATTGCACAATTAATAGGATAGAACGTAGAACGTATTCCATCTCTGAATCGATATGATTTACCACGCAACGAGGACCTTGTCGAAGAAACAATACACTTGGTGAACACGTATGCACGTATATGTAGAATCAAGAACGAGTGGTTGATTGAAACGGACTGACCCGACGCTGACCCCGCCGTTTCTTTCACGATCATAGCCTTCCAGGATTGCTCGATAAGAGTCTGGAGTGTAAGTCGATGTTGCGATATGGACGAAAATAAATGCTGCAGGATTCTCTCGGCATCGTACACCTGTGCAAGCGTGCAACGCGATTATCTTACAGGGCTCGACCCACCCACGCGAATTCCAGCCCTTCCAATATCGAGCCAAGCATTCGTCGCGTTCCTGGTGCATGTGCATCTAGCTGCGGATATTCGTTGACGATATAATTATATTTATGAAGCACGGGAAACGTTAGACTATTTATTTTGACACGATTTCGTAAAAAAATCACGCTATCAATTATTATACAATATTTTCAGTAAACTTTCCGTCCAATTTCTGTTTAAAACGTTTCGAATTTCCCCTGAACCGTCCCAGATTGAATAAAACAGAAAAAAGGAACAATCCTATCAGTGGACCGTACGCTCCTCAAAATTATACGTGATATCTAAATATCGTTGAACCATGCCATAAGCGATACCAAATACATTCCCAGGCCCACTGGACCTCCCGTTGCGTATACGCTTGTAAACACTCGTTTCTTAGCGAGAAATTATGGCAAATTACCCGCAGAATACAGAATGCACACACGGAACCTCGTTATCGGTTCAGTCGGTGCCACGATTACGAATGCGTCGCGAGATGTGCAGGGCAGCGAGAACAACGTACGCCTGATCGTGCGCGTAAAATCACGAATCAACGCTCGCGAGAAGGAGAGAGGTAGAGAGACAGAGAAAGAGAGAAAAAGAGGTGAGTCCAGGTAGGTTTAATTGGATACGAGGCAGGTGTAACGAGCTCTATCGAATTACTTGTCCGCCAGGTAATTCACTCGGTGCAACATTCGACAACCTCTCGTTTTGCGAGCCGTTCGCCATTTAACGACGGATAATTCCTGTTTCGTCCCGTATACATCGTACAGGAAGTTATTGATCGAAACGACGCTGGCAAATTGCGCTGATATACCATCGCCGCTGATTTCCTTGCTCGCGAACTGATCTAACGATTCTCGTTCTTCAAATGGATCGACGATCGAATGATACTGCAGGCGAGAAAAATTGAAATAAACTGAAGTTGAAATAGTCCAGGACACTGTTAGCATTTTACGTCGGCGATATTGCGGAGCGTTTCAGGGTTTCTTGAATTTCCTGAATTTAATATACCAAGTTCGAGATGAAACTGTTGGTCGATCTTTGGTAAGGGTTAAGATATGATTGGCAGTTAAAAAGTGGAATGGATTTTGATTATTATTCTAAATGAGATTTTGTGCTTTTAGTCGTAACAAAGTGGTCTTGGACAAAGTCATCAGGTGTCTCGTTAAATTAGGCGATCCAATTATAAGTTTTGCCTCTGACACTTTATATGCGTAACACACCAAATCAACCCCCTGCATTAATAATTAGAATCGGCTGAAAAATGCGAAATAGATACACTCGCCTCATCTTTATCGAACAATGGAGACGCACAACTGAGCAAAATAGCAGTTCCTAAGTAATCGCTTATCGGCCTACACAAACTGCTGTCCGCAGAATTACTCTGCACAAAAGTCCCACAACCTAAACAAACGCAAGCCGCCTGATAATTACGCAAGTTCGATTCAATAGACATTGCGGTAAATCTGGCCAATCCCAGAAATAATCTTGGCAGGAATAAAATAGCCGGCCGCCAATCAGGGAAGACCCGAATCGTCGCGAACATTCGACAAATTTCCAGATCGATAGTTGCCGGATGTGATCGCGTACAGACAAAGGCTTCAACTCGCCTATATTAGGTAGAACGTGCCGGTTAGCCTCTCTTCGCCTACCTACTTTCAGAAATTTCTGCGCTAACGAGCGTGCAAGAGCGAGGCTTCGCGAACGATCCGCTTTCCACCGTGGACATCGCTGCCCCATATCTGCCAAATTGTCGTGAGCCAGCGTGTCGTTTGCTTTATTGGTCTTCTCCGTGGAATTTATCGGGGCACCGTTCACTGTACCTTCTATTGTGTAGAAATTTCCCTCGTGCACGTCGACCGTAATAAGCGTTAATTTTCTGAGCTCCCGCCATCGAACTCGGGGGACGTAATGGACCGGGCAAAGAAATTAACTCGTTTATTCGAAAATCGTGTGTACGATAATAGGTGTACCACGGTATATCGACAGCTGGTTATCCGTGGCAATAATTTACGGTGGTGAAAATTATTATTTCTTGTTTAGAACCCCTGTACCGTCAAATTAGTGAATAAGTCTTATTTTTATTTCTACACTTTTTAAAGTGTCGCCACTTTTGCCTCGTCTACTAGAAAGGCAGGAATCAAGTCATCATAAGATTACCCATCTTCAACAACGCGTACCTGATACAATTTCATGTATTTTCGCTTGAGCAAAATATATAACGTAGCTAAAATATTAGTAAACGTATGCACAAAAGGCTAGCGCAAAGTAGCCTTCTAATGTAAACAAAAGAATTTCCAAAGAAGGGCCAAATAATGACGTTTTAAAACACAAGTACCCCCTTGATCATCTATCCCAACCCCTTTATCCACCCCTTCTATTAAAACGATCGCCTACCAAACGAAACCGCCGTTTGGTGTCGCAAGATTAGGTTAAGCCAGCTTAATCAGCCTCGTCGTGCCCCAATACGAAAACTGTCCCTCTCCCTGGACGAATTTTAATTAACGTTTACGAATCGAAGAGCACGAGTTCGAGATTCGTGGTCGGACGGGCGCATTGCTAACGCCCTCTCGAGACACCTCGTGCTGGCCCTAGCCCTCGAGTTAAATAAATTAACCCTCGACAGGGCACGTGCTTCGATGCGCCGCCAACCCTCGTCGCTTGAGATTCGAGACAGGCCGGTTACCCGCAACTACAGGGGTTATTAGCGACGATCGACTAAGCAAGGGTTGGCTTTCTTCTCGACAGCCACTCCGGCGGCGGCAATTCTTGGCGGTTTAATTGAATCCAGGGCGTTAATGCTGAACTGTCTCTTGGAATATCATGCACGTTAAAGGGGTGAATCTCGAAGCGACTCGCGGACGAATTACGTGCTTAAGGCTTGCTTCTTTTGAAATCGGTTTCATTGTACTTTATTGGGACATCAATTTTATTTTTTCAGGGATGTTGATTATATTCATTTAATTTAGTTTGTAATAAATAATGAATAATAAATGAATACATTGACTACCGATCGGAGTATTGTTTCTTTATCGTTTGTTTCTTTATGATCATTTCAATTCTCTCTATTATAAACGGTCTCCGTATACAAAATAAAATTAAAACCACCGATCCAAATCAAAAATCCCAAAATCGCAAAGACGACGAACCACCTCTTCATAAAATCATCGCTCCACAAAACTCGTGCCACAAATAAGAAGGCAGTCTACATTCGACGCGCGCTTTCATCGATCTTTTTATTAATTAACTCGGTCACCGGTTATAGCTGTAATAGTACTCTATAAACAGACACTCGTCTCTTCCCGACTGTTAAGTCAGATTTCGCGATTGCCCGTGAACTGATCCATATTTGGATGTCGTCAAGCATGCGACTGATTACTTTAATCGTTTCGCGGAACAATCTGTCCAACGAAACGCGTTTCCTACCACGCGAACGATCCGCATTTCACGCGTGCAGGCATCAACGTGCGATCGACAAGGTGAACGGAAATCAACTCACCGTTTCAGAGGCGAGCGACTTCACTTCCGCCAGGAGGGACGCAGCCGGTGACAGATAAGTCTTGAGGAAGTTCTCCAAGTTGCCGTGATAAGCGCACACCAGGATGTCCCGGGCCTGTCTTATCAGCAGATTGATAACGCCATCGCCGTAAATCGGGCCGAGCAAGTTCCGGACCAACGACGCGACGTCTCCGCGACCCTGCAACAGAATGGTCCTTTCATGAATGTTTGTTGGGGAAACATTGTTGCGTATGGGGAATAACGGTGATGTTGTGTTACATTGGTGGTCTTATCTGGACAGGACGACGCGGATATGGGGCTCCGTTCTGAAATAATTGTTTGCGTCCGACAGGTACGAAGAGGGGTGAAGGAAAGGGCGCAAGAAGAAAGGGGTATTATTGGCAGCTCTGTTTGTTAAAGGGTTGGTTTGAGTATTAATTAGAAATCTGTATTTTTCGAGGGGTTTAACGTTGCATGAACGTATCGGCATTTCAATTCGTTGGTTTTTAAAATGAGAGAAGTCTAATATTTATTTACATATATTTATTTACTGGAATAACATGTAGACTTAACATATGGTTTTACATATGCTCAGATTGTGATTAAAAAGAAAGGTTCGTGTGTATAAATTATTACACGTACACAATGATGACTTCTGGCAACGATGTTCTACGTTGCATCGTATAAAGGGTTTAACGATATCGGTGGTAAATAGGTGCAGTAATGCTACCTGTTCCTTATCGATACACAATCCCCCCTTAATTCAGACCTAATCCAGGAACACGAAATTAATTCCAGAAAACAATCGGTAATTGAATATACGATCCTTATTATCGCTAATGAACGGTATAATGCACGGAAAGATATTTGCATTGTTAATATCCAACACTTATCACGAACGCAGCAGCACAATGCACTCGTTCTTATCGCCTTATTGTAGCCCCGTGATAAATGAACGAATACGAGTAACAGATTATTATTACCTGCTGCTGCAACGAACCCAGCCAGACCAGATCGATTCTACCCGATAATTGTTTAACATTATTGCTACTATACCCATAAGACGAAATTTCTGTTGAAATTTTCTATTACACGAAACAGAAAGAATATTATTATGGGTTATGGGTTCTGGCCTTTAAACAGCAGATTGTCTTTAGCTGGCCAAATTATTTCTATACTAAATTCATAGTCGTACCACGTACACGTAAAGTGTTTGCCATTCTGCTTCCACATTTTGCAAGGGAATTTTTCGAATTATAATACAAGCACCTTTATAAACAAATTATTTATCGACTATAATTATACATCAACACTTATAAAAATATCTTGTATATTATATTATAGGGTGCCACTTGTCGAGGCTTTCGCAAAAATATTATTAATTCTTATTCTAGATATTAAAATTACTGTCTGGTCAGAATTTGTTGCCAGCCACGATATATTTAGTCGCACTGTTACAATAGTTATACTATATACTATATGTCGCGTAATAAAGCGTCGTGAATTCCTGAGTTACGTAACACCCCGGGTTTCCGCGTTCCCAGAAGCTTTTAACGCGCTGAGCCACGGGTTCCGGAAACGGGAAGCGCAAGAAGCCGAGGGGACAAGCGAACTAACGGTTCCAACTTCTCTTCCATATTGTTATGGAATCATGTCCTGCGTTAGGAGAATCTGTTATCGGCGTTGATCTCCCCCAACGCAACGGTGAGAACAAACAAGGAGGAATAAATTGAATTTTATGCCGACACCCGACAGGACTCTCGATGAACTCCGCGAGTCTGCTTCTTTAGGGAAGAACGTTGCCTCTAGAAGAATGGCTGCAACGATTCCTTTTCAAGTGTACGAGGTAATCTAAAGATTTTAGAATTAATGTATCAATTTATTTTTCTGTAAAAATTCTATACAAATTCTACACCCTTGAAATTAAAGAAATATTCCTCATGAAAATATTCGCCCTAAAATATTTAAGATTGCATGAAAAGGCACTAATGCTTCCACGCAATATTCTCACTCCGTGAAATGAAAATGTGCCGAGAAATGATTGAAAACAAATTTCCTTGAAATATTGAAAAATTTTGCCAGAAATAGTTCCACTCTCTTGCGACTAATTTGACTAAATATATTATTATCATATTCGACATCACCGATAATCGAAGTTCCACTGCGCCCCGTATTTCGACATCATCGATGCGAATCGAGGCGATCCAGTCTGTCTTTTTCGCCCGTGTATTTCACGGAACGCGAAGTTGGTCGACGTCTCGGGACCGTAAACCAGATACTTTCCAGCAAAATCAGCTCGTTGTTCGCGAAACGACGACGCAGCAGCGCCGGACCCGCTGCTATCCGCTTGCGGATCGCATAGCCAACGGGCCTCGGATAGCAAAACCGACAAGTGGCATGTGTCGTCCCGGCGGCGATGTGGGTGCATTATATCGGGGCGCATCGCTGCACTGAACTGCATAAACATCGCAGTTTAGCAGCCACTCGAAGCTGGAGAACGCCGCGATGTAACCATTATACGCGTGCTCGATCGCCCACGTGTTTCCGCCCTCATCCGACGATCGTCTATATGCTCTGCCAGCCTCCTGAACTTGTTCATTTATTTACCTTTTTTTTCTGGAAGAAAATTGCACGGCAGAAACGGCGCAATGTTATTGGATCGGGTAATGGACGCGTTACTTATTCGAGGATAGTTAATCGCGAATAGACCTTCAGAAGATCGAAGATTTGGATTTGAGAGATTTAGATAGGAAGGAATTTTTCGGGGATTGTTGACATTTTTTTGTCGATTCCGGAGGCGGGTAGATGAACAATAAATGAAATTTAGTTTGCGCGCTGTGTATTAATATTAATAGGTTTGTGATGTTATAGGATAGCATATAAAGAAGGGTAGAAAAGAAGTAGCGATAATAGTGGTCTCGAAGGGGTTCAATAAATTCTAACTTAAATTAAATCTAACGTAAATTATAAATTTAATTAGGGTTCGACGATTTTTTCGAAAACGCAATACAGAAATGCACGACTCCCAAAGGATTACTATTAAAAAAATGAAGTACCCCAGATACTCCCCCTGCCATTCAAGTAAATGTACTTGCCAATTGAAAGAAATAATTCAAAGTCCAACATCAAGGCTCAACCCTACAATAGTAGTAATCACTATTCGCGCATTGTGCTCGCCACTCGAGTAACAGCCACTTTAATTTGTAATATCCGGATTACAGCAACTGTCGCAGGCCTAGATAAATAAGTATGCCGCGTAAATCAGGCATTGTCTCGCTGGTTGCGCTCGTGTCGATAATTCTCACCCCTCGAACGGGGAGAAAATTCAGGGGTACGTCGATATTGTAATAATAGGAGCGTTTCGGAACTCGTCACTACCAATATTTGGCCAGTCGAGATTTATGGGAAAAGGGTAAGTTGGCGGTGCATAAAAGGCTCGTTAGGGGAGGACGCAGCATCCCTTTTGGGATTCGAGGGGATGGAAACGGATATTCGAGCCGGGGGCTCGTATAAATTAAACGTGGTTCACGTGCCATCGATTTTAATCCGCCACCTTATGGCCACACGTTGTTTATTAATGTGTTTGCTCGCAGGAGTGGACGTAGCATGGGTTACTATAATGTGTTTGCGTCTCGTTGTGCGTTAATGTGCCGCGATTTATTCGGTGTGAGGTGCAATAGGAACCGATTTACTGTTCAACGATAATGTCTAATAATGTCGATGAAATTACCTGGTTTTAAATTTTGACAATTTTTAATCAAATCAATCGGGTTTACTAATTTTATTGAATACCGTTATTCAATTATTTAGATGCTTGATGTAGCATCTAATAATAAAATTTAAATGGAGTGTTTGAAATTTTATGAGGGCGTTGAAAATGTTTTGCACGTCCAAATTCGGGGTTGACTATAACACATTGAATAATAAACTCGTTACAAAAATATCCACTCCTAATCGTATAACTGTAAAAAGTATATTAAACAGTCACTCTGTCTGTCATCAGTCATCACACTCGAAGTACCAATTTAGTATTATCTATCTACGTTGTCCTACAAATATTTTTTATTATACGGACAAGATTAACTAGTCAATGATGTCCCTCGAAAAAATTAAAACATCAAAGTAGAAGTTATAACGTAGCAAATAAAAAAGTGCTATCATTAAATCCAGTAATAAAACAACAACATGACTCAAAAAATTAATTACCAAAACCAACCACAGGACAGTGAAAAACATTTTCCACCGCGCTCACCACAACGAAGCAGCCGCCAAACTTGAACCCCTCTAACCAAATCAAAGATACTTCATTTCCAGTGCTTCATCCCCAAACATCCCCTCGTGGCAGCGTGAATGATCAACCATTCGTAGAAGCCTTTCATCGAATTCGCTGAAATCCCCGCAGCGAATGCATTCGTTAACCCTTCGTCGCAACGAGACTGCGAGAGGGGGGTGAGAGAAACGTGCGAGGGAGTCGAAATTGTCGGCGTTACAAAGCGGTATGCCGGCATAGAATGAACGCGAGGCGAATTGGGACGTCAGCAAACCTGCCTTTTTTCCATTCTTTTTTCTTCACGCACAGTTCATGCTGACAGCAAAGCGTTCCGCCCGCGGAATTGAAATTGACCGGGAACGCCATAGGGTGGTTCTTGATTAGCCTCTTTGTTTAACAAGCCGCATTGTTTAACCAAGTTCCGTTAGGCGAAATTCTCTTCACGCCCGCCAATTTGCATGTCGTATTTATTGCACGTACGATAGAACTTCGGGTGGGCGGATTGCAGTGAACATTTTCGCGTGCGGGCTTGAGATCACAACAGAGGGAAGGAACGGCGGGGTAGGGGGGAAGGTATCAGAGAAATTTGAAGGGCGGATAGTTTAGAAGGGTCGAAGGAGTGAGACGACGTGGATAAATACGTATACGTACGCATGTGAATTTATATCGTTAAGGGGTATGTGGATATTGATGTGCATGGATTTTTTGGTTAAAGCACCGTGTCAGGTGGATAACTGGGATATATAGGGGTAGGATCTTGGCTTGGAGAGATACGGGGTGAACTCGCTGCTCCGAGCCAGACAGTGAATTGTAGGGGACGTTCTTGTGGAAAAAGATATTCGAGGGCAGTTTCTTTTCGCAAGCAGATGATAATTCGACCTTTAGCTGGGTCAAAGAAAATTGGATGGTAATATAAAAACTGCACCGATAATGTATGCAGTATGCAAGGTGAATTGTTGCAGTTGTGTAAATTGAATTCGGAACGAATGCTGTTAGAAAATAACTCTTCTAATTAACACAGTCTTGTATTATAGCCAAAAAAAATTAAAAAAGACCCCTCTAAAAATGATTCAAGAAACATTCACACAAAAATTTACCATATTTCCTTGCCCAGATTTCCAACCAAACATCAAGCTGTTACCAACAATGTCCTCCTGAGAACTCGACGCGCCCCAAGAGAACAATCGATAACAAAATACAACGGATCGCGTTTCCACGACGCTAACAAACGTTATTAATTCGTCGAACTGTCGCAGGACAAGGCTCCACGAATGTAAACCAGCCAGTACTAGACGACCACGTCACCGGTGAACATTTGATTAGTACACTGGACACGAACAGACATTCGAGGTGAACAGATTTCGCAACGGTCTAATGTAATCCCAGGAGATTTGTCTTCGCGTGACGCCGAACGCGAGTCGAAAACTCCAGTCATGGGAATCTATGGTGATCATAATGGAAACAATGAAACGCAACGGAGAACAAGAAAGAGAAAGGGGAGGGATAAAAGGGGATAAAGGGAAAGAGATATAAATAGGCGTACAAGCTGGAAGGCACGCCGTAGAACACTTTTCTCGCGGGTGGAATAATACAGATCGTGAAAACATTTGGTACACGATCTCTCTAACCAATCAGCCAGACGTCCAGGCCATTCTCCGCGATGCGTGTATACGGCATAGAATATAATTTAATACATTTATATAGCTGACGGGTTATCACTCTCGCCGGCGCGGCGCGGCGTGTCTGACACTTCTACTTGGCCTCCATTCGAGGGATTGTGGCGAATTCGCGCCAGTCACTTGTAATCGAAAATTTGTACTTTATCCCTTCTATTATTGTATGCGTATGGGCGAGCGGGTAATTAAACCTTTGACTACCGGCGGCTGTTACAGCGGTTATCCGCAGATTTTATTTCTGTGTGCGAACAATTTCCATTTGATAATGGAAATTGTATGCAGGTGTGCAATTTTTGTCGTCGACAATTTATTTTTTAAACGACGCGGTAAATAAATTGAGTCTGCAGACCGATTAACTTTTGTAGCAGAGGAAAATTGAAGTGTGCAATTCCAGTTGCAGCTTGATGAGTAATAGAAATTGGGAATTCATTTCGGAGTAGTAATGGCATTTTTTGCAGAATTAATTATTGGTTATTAACAGATATCTAATAATCGAAAATCCAGCTTCTACCGAGGTAGAAAAATACTCTCCACCATGTTCTCCAGACACAAGGCCACTTCGCAACCTTTTCCCTCAAATCTCAGGTAACCAGAAAAAAACTCCGAAGAACAGTGACGCTAATACCATTCAGCAACATAATACCCCGTCTTGAACTAAATCATTGTGATACGAAACAAAACCGCAGGAAACCTATCCATAATCCTTTGTCTGAGGATCGTCCAAAGAACAAAGTTTGTCAATGGTATCTACTGGCGGCTCGCCATTGTCGGAAGACCTCAGCAACTACTTTCGCCAATATTTTCTCAGCCTCGTCTCGTTAAAGAGTTAAGAACGGCCAGTCTAGTCGATCGCGTTTCACTGTACACATACAAGAGACGCGACGCTGACCTGACGCGACGTCGCGCCGTAATTATCGAAAAATCGCTCGCAGAGATCCGGCGTCGTTAATTAAATCGCCGCGGCGAACGGGAAAAGCCATCGGAAGCGTAGTAGAACGGTTGCACAATACAACCAGAAGCGCCCGCCGATATCCATCAATGCTGCGTTGTTTAGGATCACGATAATGCAACGGACCACCGAGTCCGCGAGTCGGAGGAGAGAGTTTCTCGAGCGAGACGGAACGAATGCACGGGAGAGACACGGGATGGAAACGCGCATTAATCAATCTCCGCACGTGGAAACCCGCGCTTGCCTGATGAAGTGCCTCTCGCATGCACTACCGATAAGCTTTGTGAATTGTGGTTTTCTAGACGGGTGACGCACACGTGAAACTCGTTAGAGCTACATACGTATTTTACTTCGCAGCGTTTCCTTTTCTTTTCTTTCTTCTTTTTTTTGGTGCAATGACGAATAATTTGTTGGCGATTCTTTGGTTTACGAAATTCTTGATAGCAGGTACATAGTACGTAGGGGGTAAATTAATTTTTGTATATAAGGGGAAGAAGAATAATGGAGTTTATCATTGTTTATTTTGACCAAATTAAAGAAAGCTTCACATTATAGTATCTAGAATATTGCTGAAACCGAAAAATGAATATAGTAGCTAGGCAAAGTTCCAAATTATCCTTTCCACCTTTGATCAACGCATACCTGAGACTATACAAAGTATAATACTTCATAGAAGTTTGATGCAATCGATCGTGATTCATCGATCTCTCCAGGACAGGCCAATAAAAGAGTAACCGCGACAAAATATGTCACCGTGATATTTGTATCTAAAATTGATCCCCCATCACGGTTCCACGGCGAACACGGCCTTCCGTCGACGGAATAATGCCGGCGGCTTTCGAGAACGCAACAGGCCGTCGCGTCGCGACGCCCGGCGTGTTCGATCTGCGACGAGCGTAATCGCAATCGCGACGACTCAATCCAAGCTGCCCGGTGCATTCCAATTACGAGAACTATTGGACATGGTTTGTCTAAATCAATATAATTAATGCAGCTCGGAAGGATTGTGATTTCTATATGAAAAATATCTTCGACTGACTCGATGGTCTGATTATACCTAGGAATGCCTATCGTTTAACTTTACAGCTCCAACATCGTCGTGAAAAAAATGAAGTTGTACGTTTAAAAGTACAACAGTACACTTTTACAAAGTCTGCTTCCTAATTATGGGTGATAATTTTTGAAGCTCATGTTTTGTCTGATTGAAATCTTTTTATAACATTGGAGTCATATTGAAGATCAATGTACTGTTTTCTTAACAAAATTTCATTAATTAAATCGATTACCCAATTCGATTCGACAAGCCTCGTTCCAATATATTGCCTCCGATTACAAGCATTATCAATTGCAGCACTAACACCGGCCGTCACATCAATCAATCTCCGCTCTGATCAAGTTCAATTGCGATCGCGCAATTAATTCGTTGTTCGAATAAAAACGTTTCGAGCTACATTGTTAGAAGCTCGGCGTTGCAGTGCCCACGGATCAACGATCCCGCAAAAATTTCTCCAGCTCTATTACGTGCCAGCCGCACGTGACTCTTGCGATTGCGTTAACCGAGCAACGATGCAATGCAGCCACACCGTGGAGAAAGAACAATCTCTCCGCCTTAAGTATCGCTGACACATCTGGAGAACTCTGCGAGAGCGGGCAGAGGTCAGTTCCACATTGACAGCGGGATACGTGCGAGGGAAAACAATGTTTTCTGGACCAATGGCATAGACTCGTTTGATATTAGCGTGGAAATGAAAGATCGATTTCAAAAAACGGAATCCAGATAAAATGGAACAAAAGATAAGGAATAAAATTCGAATAAAATCAGAAACACGATCGTAGGCAGACCACAGACGGTCACTACATTATGTCGTCCACACTTCCAGATTCTCCGCATTATTAACAATATAATACAATCGTCCGAGGTATCCACATACCTGCATAGCTGCAATAATGATTATCGCGAAGAAAAATAGGGGATGATTGTACAACATACAAGATTCTCGAACTGAACAAGGGAGAAATGCAACGAAGAATGGCGTCACGCGGCTCCGGTATGCCGGTGGTTATCGGTGGTGGATATCAAGAATCCGACTTTCGCCCGAGGCGAGCAAAGAATCGGTGTCTGTGCAGGTCGCGGCGACGGGTCACGGCTGTGGCACCCTGTATATAGGCCGATGACGTCACCACGGCTTACCTACCGGAGCAGAGTGCATAAAATGCATCCGGTGGGTGTGTCGCTCCCATACCCTTTGTGACTCCGACTGGCGCTTAGAGCGACGAGGTAACTCTTACAAACGCCGCTGCTTAAACGCCGCGTAAACGATCGTTCGCAAAGGGGAAGGTAATGGCGAGCACCTTGGTATTTCGTCAGCTTGACACGGCAACCGCCAGAAATGACAGATATGCAATTTCCTGTCATTTGAATCGATTTTTCTTTATGAAGATGCGATGATATTCTTTTCGCGATCGGAAGCGTAGGGGGCGGGTTTGAAGGAAGGTGTTCTATTTTGTTTCATGGGGTTGTTTCACGAGTAATGGGGTTTTTCGGCACGTATATCAAGCGAGTTGAGGCAATTATCCGGGGGTTAATTATTTGCGACTGTTTTTAATGATCGGTGATTGAACTGTTAGACGAGACTAGCAGGTGTATCGTTAAACAGATTTCAGTGCGCGTTTATTATTAATGTTTTAGCATTTTTATAAATACCGTTGAAATGTGAAATTTATGACTTGGGCCACTTTTATATGACCGTGCTCGTATTCTTCCTTTATTAATTTAGATACTGGCGGTTCTACCCTATAGACAATGCAATTTTCTTTTTGGTACATGTAACTAATAGATGCATTAACAGTTGTATCAATTCTTTCATTAAAATCATAATACCACAGCAATACCCACGTTTAATGAAACATTTGATGAAACATTCTTGCCGAACAAATGAGGCATAATTATAACAATACGCAAAACGATTTAGAGAAAGAGAAAGTTCAGAGGGAAATTCTTCATTATTCATTACCATGTTTTCAATCGCACGCAAGAAAATCGCGGAAGCATTTTCACTCTGACAAAACAACTCGCCCGCGATCGTTTTTCTCGATCGCCGCTGCGTAAATGAAACATCTAATAAAACAACGCTAAAATTGTTTTTTTCTCCTCCTCCTACTTGCGTTACCTTGTTTCACAAATCGAGACGGTTAGCCGGTGACTCGCAAACGGTGATTGTTGTTGCGCAACGGAAATCTACACGTCGAACTGCAGAAGTGTCGTTAACTCGGGGGAAAATTGCCATACGTTCTGTTACGTAAGGTCGATGGTTTGGTGTGATCGAAAATCGCAAACGTGAAACGACGCCGTAAGATGGCTTTTAACGATAATGGAGGCTCGGGTTGACGGGTCTGTAAACGGGGCGAACGTTTTCGTTATTTGATTCGTCGGTTTCCTCGATAGGTCAATGGAAGTGTCCGAAGGAACGCGAAATCGACGTGCCCCTTTTTATAGAATGGAACGTGGGTATATTGTAATGCAACGGTAACTTTGAACGAGTTCAATTCAACATTAATATATGTTTTAATAAAATTTCTTGGACAACGAGCACCAAAGGCAATCGTTAAAAAATAAAATTTATATCGGTGTTACGCGATGGAAGGATATCTCCGAGAGAAATAAATTTCAGTTACATTTATGTTTTAATAAAATCCCAATTTCTCTGCCAGTATCGTAACCAATAGCGGTAATGTAAATGTTGAGAAACGACGAATGATTATTTAACGGAAAATAAAAATGGGTAGTTACATGGGAGAAAATGTTAATCTTATGGGCTATTGCATGAAGAGTATGTAAGATAAATAATATTCGTTATAAACTTCATGCCAAGCATCGTATCTATTATCGAATAATCTCAAAAATAATTAAGTGCTGCCATCGTGTACTGTAATATTAATTATTCCTATCGCTACACTATCAAATACAAAGGCCAAGGAATATTCTAGTAGACTACTGATACAAAGACAGTACCTAAATAATTACATCATTTTTTTCACATTTTCGACAGTAAAAGAAAAATCGTAATCACCTCTGCATCATAGAAACACACGTATCTACAATATTTACAGTGGCGTTACAGCTTTAGTTCCACCGTGCAATAACAATGAGATAAAATTGCTACAAAACTGACACCCAAAAATAGTCAAACATTACCAACAATTTCAACGCCGTCCCTCCAAAAAGAAAACCCTTTCGCGCATCCGCCAAACAATCCGACGAAGCGACAAGAACCGAACGGTGCCAGGAAACGCGCACCCTATAAATCAGCCCGAGCCTCGCTCGTTGTGCAATATCCCAGCGGTAACAAAGTCCCGCGTGATGAACGAGTACACCCGTTCGAGGGAGTCGGATTTCCCCGTTCGCGACGCGATTTTCCGCGTCCAACAGCGACGCACAAAAACCTTATGCGCTGAACACTCTCTTCGTTCATGTTTGTAAAAAAAAAAATTGAACGAGCGTTCCAAGTCAGCCTGTAGCGTCGAGTAACCGGGGAACTCAGCAAACTAAGAGCACAGAGGAAGGAAGAAAGGGAGAAGGAGAAGAATGGTAAGAGAACGAAGAAACGGAAGAAGAAGAAGTAGAAAAGTAAACGGGGAATCCAAGGAGATAGACTTTCACCTCGCGCTTGGCACGACGATCACGAGGGATCGAGCGTGCTGCATAAAAGAAAGGACAGCCGCCGCCTGGAGATCATCGAGCAGACTCGAATCGCGCGGCAAATGAAATCTCCGTGGCGAAGGTGCGCGGAAACGTCCCTTCCGGCGACTCGTAGGTGGAAACTCGTACCTCGATGCTCGCGTTCAGATCGTACACGGGTGCAAGCGATCTCACCTCTCCGTTTCTCTCTCTGTGTCCCTCCCTGTTTCATTAACCCTGCGCCGACCGTGTACCTTTCGACGATACGGGCAAATATTTACCTGACGACTTTACGCCGCGCCGTTCAACAATGGCCGAGAAGAGGGTCGCTGCCCTTTATAAATATTGAACGGCGTGGAATGGGGTATCTTGGATGATTGTGTTACGGTGGAGAAGTGGAGACTGTGTTTTCCTTTCCTCTTGGTGTTTTACCGTTCGTGGATGAAAATTCTCCCTTGAGAATTGTAGAGATGTGTAGTAAATAAAAATGAGCTTTGGATGTTACAAGACGGTAAGTTCTTCTCATTTAAGAACGCGTTGAAATAAAAAAAATGCTCTGCACAGGTCTGGGAATGGCCGAATTTAATTATCCCAACTGACTATGTATCCTACTTTAAGTTTTGTTCGAAAATGCGGATATGACATTTTATTGTAGCGCGGTAGAGGTGTTCTATGGATTATACGGTGATAAAGGATAACTGGTTCTTGATTTCAGAATCAGGTGTACGGTGAAATGAGTTGCGATAAAGAGGGTTTGATGCATGAAATGATTTATAAAAGATACGAAAGTAAACGTGTACGATGTTGGCTTAGAAAATGATTCTTCCTTGTAACGGTAAATCGATGGAAAGGCTTTCCCTCGCAAGCACGCGCAATAAGAACCATCAAACATGATCCGCACGCGGATATTCCGTAATCCTCGATTACCTTCAGGCGTGAGTGCACGTTTCGTACTCGTCTTAATCCAAGGCGAACACGCCAAATTGGAAAACGCGACGCGGATTGTTTTCTTTACGACAGATTAGAAGAAATACGTAAATTGTATTTACGAAGTTTACAGGCAGTTAGATAGAAGTGATAGAGGAATTTCATGACGCAGGTGGTAGATATAAGAATCTGTATTGCATGAATATTTATTTGAAAGTTATTACTACTCGCCTGTGTTCTGTGCGGAAGAAAGAATAATACAGTAACGTCGTCATATAGTAGGTCAGTTTCCATTTTTCAACGACCATTCCCTAAATATTTGGTACTATTTATATATAATTTTGTATTATTAATAAAAATTGTTCGTTTCAACTAAACTGCGCGTCTTCTTAATATTTTTAAATAGAATCCATATTGGCAAATTTGATAAAATAAAAAGAAGTTACATAAAACACACTTTCATCTCACCAAACTAATATGAACCTAACATTATTTCAGCCACCGTATATACATACATCGATCCAAAGCAGAACGTCCTCCTTAAACATTAGAGGACATTCCATCGTGGACGCAGCATCTATCACTCGCGAATAATTAAGCGAGGCCACCACCCAACCGGCGTTCGTCTTCCCTCGAAGAAACGCGAGGGTATCGGTACGCTTGCCCGCGTTATTAATCAACATCCTCAGGGTCGAGGGTACCGTGGACAGCTGGACAAGCGGAATCGTGATAAATAACGCGAGCCAACCGAGCCGGTCGAGGCCGAAAGCGAGAATGAAACGCGTCAGCACGATACATATTCCGCGTCGTCGCGACGGATCGTCGGGGGTGGGTGGCGCCTCTAATCGTCGCGACCAATTATTCTCACGTTTCATATATCATCTTGAACCGCGTCGTTCGGCTGGAATTCATCGCGATACCGCAGCGAGGATAATTGGAATAGTTGTACGCGCAGGGACATCTTGGACTACCGATGGCTAAGTAATAGCGAGTGCTTGCTCGCGTGGAACTATGTGGAACTCCGTCAGGTAATCGTACGGTGTTAGAATCCCATGAGAGTAGGACTGGTAATTAAGCTACGCGCTAATTAATCCAGAACGAGCGCAACGAAACGAGATAGGGAAAGAGCGATGTCTCGTGGAACGAACGATTACATCTTTATGTCTCACTTTGGGGTAAGTGGTTTTAATGGCCGTGGTGCATTTGTAAGTTTCAGACGGCGCGTGCATGCAGTAATGGCGGATTCTTGGAACGAGAGTTTCTAAACTGGTTCTTCGATTCCGCTTAGCGTGGAATTATTGTTATGTCTTCATTGTGGCCTGGAACCAGAATCGCGGGCGCATACGACATAGTCGCGGGTTCGTGATTAACTTCGATCAGAATAGATACGTACGTGCGTGTCGGATATTCTGTTCGATGGACATTTCTTTCGGTTGATTATAAAATATTAAATTGTAGTATAGATCATTTACAGCTGCTTATATTTATGTACGTATACATGTAGTTAATCCGCATTTGACAACTATTTTGTCTTAATGTTGAATAATTATGGAATTCAAAGAAAAGATAAGGATACCGACAACTGCAATAAAATAAAAATAAAAAATTACTATTGCAGTCAGCATCATTAATGTTCATTACACCTGTACACAATACTGAAGACGCTACAAAAAATATCCAGCCTTCATCTTCTATTAAACTGCTAACTTTAATTCATTATCATGATACAGCGAAATCGTTGTTTCCCACGCCACAAAGATACATTTATATGCTGAACCAGTTCAGGCCACGAAAAATCGAACGAAATATAATATTATAGATTTCAGACGGCCGTAGAATGTCAAGGTGGCGTTATCTCCGACTCGATACTCTACCTTGCACGGTCTAAATAGTGAATTGGCGTGGGTGGCGTGCGAACTTCTCGCTCCGAATGCCTCTGCCGCTTATCGTTCACGCGTTTCGTCGATGTTAAACGGCGGACCGCGTTATCAGGATGCGGACGCGCCACATAATTTCGCCTTTCTACTCGTGTCTCTTCGTGGCGTCCCGGGACGCGTGAAAGCGTACCTAAAAGTAACGAAATCAATCGGTTCGCTAATGGCCGCAGTAAATATCGTACTAATTACGCGGCGATGGACGCAACACGGGGGAATCGAATCACTTTCACGCGAAGAGGGAATTTTATTTTTCTAAGAAACGAAACACGCTGGAGTGCGGCGGGAATAATTGTTGGTAGCACGAAGCAGGGGTTATCGAATGTTTGGCGACCTCAAAAGAGAAACCTCTTGTGTGTTTGCGGAAACATTTTTATTTCGAACAGTATATCTTGCAAATTTTATTCCTTCCCTGAGAGTAATTTATTTTAGGATTCCTCGCAGGTGTAATGTTGTATTGCAACCAATTTGTACGTCATCCCTGATCACCTATGATATCTTTGAAATCGCAAGTTCTTTTGCAATTATGTAACAGCTATAACATTAACCTTTCCAGTACTTACTAAAAGAATGACCATATTTTTCTTAATAATTCAATCCTTTGTATTTATTATAAAGAGCACGATGGTGTATTTTAATATTTGCTCGTTTAACTCAACTCTAAAAACTTAGACTATAAAGGGTTATCATACACCACACGCAACACTCGCTCGACAATGAAACTCCTAAAAAAAATCACGCCAAACAACAACTACGTATCTCCCCATTATCCTACCGTTTGCAATCTCACGAGCCAGCCAGTCTGGCCGCCCCTGTTCCAGCCTCACCCGGTCAATGAAGCCGGAAGCTAACTGCACGCTTGAAATAAACGTAAACGCGTGCACGGAGTCCGATCGGGCCCGTCTTGAACTGAAGTTCCACGGTGGTGAAACCAATAAGACTCTGCGAAACGAGATCCTGCAGGAAGGAGAGCGTCGGCAGATTCGAGTGATAAAGACTGTAAAAGCTTGGTCAGGGGCACATTGTGCGTGTCGCCGCGCCGGACAGCACAGTAAGCGCGTTCTGTCAGCGGCGCGCGAGCGAGCTCGCGTTCCGCCTGCTAAACGACGCGGTGCCTTTTGCAAACGGCAGCCGGCTCGCGTGGGTGGAAACGCGCCGGCACTCGTTGCATTTGCTTTTGCGTCCCGTAACAGGCTAACTTCATGCAAATCAGAGGGACACGATGGAAAGGACATGCAGCTCGCTATCGTCCGGTTTCTTCTGGCCTGCTGCCGCTCTATGCGCCCCTTGAAACGGTACACACCGCGCCGTGCTTTCCTCGTTCGAGTACGCCGAGGTATGGAGGTATACGTAAATATGTACGTAAAGGAAGTGCGGTGTATTTGGGATGTCGAAGTATCGAGAAAAACTGTCGACGTCATCTGTGTCGATGGCTGATGATGACTGGTCAATTCGCGACTTTTGTGGACGTACGAGCTGTTTGGCATTTTCGAAATGATTCACAGAGTGAGGATGTTAATTTGCAAAAGCTATTGGATTATTCGGTGGATATAATCGTGGTTGAAATAGATCGATTTTTTCAAAGTTTCGAATGCAATTACATGTTGAGTGGGCCCAAAAAGGAGTCATACAGTGCATTAGTTTCACTTGCAACTTAATTATTTTGGTGTCACCTAAATGTTGGTGTCAGGACAATTATTCCTAAAACATTATTTTAAAGTGCAATAAGTGTGCTTCGTATCCATGGACTTTAGGAATAATTGTCTTAACACCAACATTTTGGTGACATTTCGGTGACAAAATATATAATGCAACACAGTGATTCTACGATTAAAAAAAGAAAATCCGCAAGCAACGTCGTGAAAAATATTGTAAGGCAGTCTACCTTGGTTCATTTTAAAGGGGAAAACCTCTACGTTCACACTCCACAATCGCATTAAAAGATCCCCTTGCATTTACCTGCAGCATAATGTACTTTTTCGTGTTCGTCGAGCGGATCTCAACGTTTCAACTAATCCATCGCGACGTCTCTGACCCCATTTGTGCATGCCATGCTCGGAAAACGGCGCAGATCGACGATGAGAACGTCATCGAGTTGAAGATCGTCGGTGCTCGTCACGAGGCTGCTTCGCTTCCAGGTTACAGGCATTAACGTCGCCAGCACCGATCACCTGCCTGTCGACGGAACACAGGAACGTTTCGCGCGGCGCACGAACGCAAACACACGCTTCCGTGCGCAAACACGAAGCGAACAGCAGCTGCTGACGACTAGCAGCCGACCTGGTGAAACTTTCCATTTCGATTTTTCTACGGGAGATAGATACGTGGAAACCGAATTTTCTGACACGGATGATCTAAGCCAGTCGATTATGGTTACAGACTTTCACGGTTCGAAGAAAGTTTACCGAAGAGGTTTCTTCATTTTTTATTTCCAAGATCCGACGACGGAAGCCGCCGGATGAAAATTCCGCCACGAAGTGAAACAGAGAGAGGGTTCGATGGTTCGTGTCATTTGTGAAACGGTATTGGTTCAACGTGGAGTGCTCGACTACGTTGAAGTCGACGCTAGGACAAGATGGCAAATATTGATCCACGAACGGACGACTTCGCTTCTGTCGGTCTATTCTCCTCGATTATTCAGGGAAGAGACGGTTCTAGGAAGCGGTGGGTGTTCTTGTGATCTTCCGAAGGAGGATCTTGCTTTGGTTATTTGGATATTTAAGCATTCGTTCTTGGCGGGGTACAATGAGAAATGTGTTACGTGAAATGTTGTAAGAATCAAGTGTCAAGAATATAGGAGTGTTGGTTCTATTACAATTTTTGTGGTAGAAAAATGTATTATTGTTGGCAAAATAGAGGGGTTGCTTGTGGACCACAATTACATAAATTGCAATCGCACCTGCACCTACTTGTATAATACATTATTCATTATATTTCGCCAACAAATACAAATTTCAGCTTACTATAAATCACCGTACAGGGTGCATACATATGCCTGCATCGCTGTACAATCACGTGACTGTTAAAATCCTACCGCGAGCCTGCGTTCCCAACAAAGTATCACGCAAGAAGAGTGAAGCGTAAAGTAATTTCGCGGCTCGAAAACGGACCAGCCAAGGAGCATATAGAAACGTGGTTTCTCCAGAGGCCAAATGGTACGAACAAGGGTGACCTTTAATTGCAATACGACAGACACGTTGATGAACCGAAGAAGCGCGAACTATCGGAATACATATTTTGCGCATGAAAACGGGCCTGTTCGCGCCAAGGGGGGTATCCACCCGTCGTAGAGGGGTCGATTGAGCCGTCCAGGTGGACGTCCCGACACTCCAGGACGTCTGAACAGTCTTTAATGAAGAGAGACATCCAGTGTCGTGGTTGCTGACGGACTACAAGCGTTGCTAACGCGCCGCTGATCCTTCTCCTCCTCCTTCGCGTCCCTTTCATCTCGTCGCGTTGGTCTTCTTCAGCGGACTTTCCAGAGATCGTTGTACAGTCCAGGGTCTTGGCTTTCTTTGCCAAAGAAACCAGTGAAGTGCGATCGACCGGTCGCCGGATGCTTTCTACCCAGCACGCCGGCGACCAACGTGAAATAAAGAACGGGAAGAAAAAAAGGAAGAAGGAAGAGAAGAGTGAAGCGTCGTCGTGGCTGGGTAAAAAAGAAGATCTCATTGCGGGCGAGAGTGTAGAGGAAAAGAGAATAACGAAGAAGGGGCTCGTCCTTCGACGAAAACCGCTTTCGCCCGGGACGGATTCAATCGACTTTTTCAATCAACCGACAGTGGTCTTTATTTAACAGGCTCGTTTAACCTTGCGCTTCCGGTATTCGCTTGGAAACCACGAGGAAGGGACGCGGCTGTTCAGAATGAGTGGAAAGTAACAGAAGGAAGTGTACGTTGAAGAATTGCAATTACCCAAATGAATAAAGTGTTGCAAGCTGTTTTCTGAGAAATCACTGCAAAGACGTCAACTTCCTTTTATTTTTCGAACAAAAGCGATTCCCCTAATCTGTTTCGAATTAAATTACGCATTCGGTTCTCTTCATTCGTATGTATGGTATAATACAAGTGACCCCTTGCCGCGCGTGCGACTAAAGCATGCCGCGTCGTCAGCTTGTTTCCTGTATCCAAGGGACTTCAATCACAGCAACGGAACCGGCTCCATAAATTTGTCAGGCTTACCAGCGGCGCTTGGAGCACGATCGTCGTGCCGCTTGCGAGGACAACGACGTGGAAAATGTCATCCTCGTGGCGGAAGAGGAGACCAGACCGTGGGATATGGGTCACAGGGCTCGTTGGGCGCGATTGTCTTGGTGAATTAATTTTTTCCAAAACGACGAAACGCGACGGATGACGTGTACGCTCGACCTCAGACGAGACACCACGCTCGCGACGCCAAGCGTAATGACGGTCACATTACTTAATACACGTGACTGCATTGCAGAGTCTGTGATTTTCGAGCCGAGTGTGTCAATGTTTGATACCTCGGCAGTAGGAGTACAGTTGCGAGCAGCGGTCGATCACGTATCAGCTTCTTATAGGGGCAACGTTAGGAGCGAAATTTTCAATTGAGCATCTTTTTTATTCTATCAGCACTGTATTACGTGATACAGGCTTTATAATACTGCTATCCTAATCTTATTCATAATTATTTGTTTCTTCTTTGCCAACTTTTGAAGTGTTTTGGGAGAGATGATAGCGTTCTGATTAAGTTTCTATAACGTTGTGCAATTTAAATTGAATTTCTTTTTTCGATAATACGATATTTTGTAATAGAAAAATTGTAAATTGGGAAAGGATTATTAATTGATATCCTAATATATTATAGACTTGGGTACAGGGGTGCAATATAGGCTTTGCAACGATATCATGAAAAGGAATATTAAACAGATACCAACATGGCCAGACATCATTACTGAAAAAATACATACTCTGAAATGAACAATTAATACCTGTCGACTGTAAGCTACGATAAAATAGAAACTGTTGAAACTTCCATTAAAAAAGAAAGCACCTAAATATACCAAAGACCTTAAAGTCAATGAAACTTCGTTCAGTAAAACGAGTGGAAAGATTATAACATTTCAGCAGGCGGAATTGCATTCGCGGAAAAGGCTTGCGTAGTTCGGGGCGACTGCATTCGTGATCGATCGTCATGATTCATCTAAGTTCTTCGGAACGAATATGGGTTACACGGAGCCGCATGGTCGTGCCATGGAAATAGAATCACGCAACGCTTGTCCTAAATACGGAGCATGTCGTTCTTCACTGTGAAACACACGAAACCCACGGTGCAGGGTAGGTAAGGCGGTCTGGTCGGCCATTAATCGACCGTATCCTTTAATCCCTCAGACGTGTACAGCCGTAAACGTTCGTGGCAGAAGAAACGCCGCTGGAACCTTCCCTTTGTTCCACCTCTTGACTTCCGTACCGAGCCAAGAATACCGCGGCGAATTTGTACTCAATTTAAATTCCACCTCTGTCGACGATCCTATGTATGTGTGTACTTTGATAGAAACACGAATTCTCCATCGATCAAGAGGAATTAAGTAAATCGAGCGCACGCGAACTGCTTTTATAATTGTTTAAATTTTCTTGATTTACTCTCCTCGGTGCACGAAATTGTGGGAAAAATGCAATCCGCGTAATATATTCGTTTGGAAGCGTTCCAGTGCTCGTGACGAGTGAAAATATTCAAACGCCAGCTGAATTTCAATTGAGAATATAAGAGCCTGGAGTGAAAACGAAAGGTAAAATTGTCAATTTATCAGGATTCATCAAACGGAAGTATTCAAACGCATAAATTGCATTAAAGATCCCACAAATACCTCGTCAATCACGGCTCACAGTTATCACAGAAATCCCTCTCGGCTACCACCCATTTAATTTCAATCCTTCCGAATCGCCAGTGGAACATAGAACATCGCTGACAGAGGATGACGAACAAACTTCCTGCGATTGCTTCCGTTAAATCGTCGTTCAACACGCTAATTGTCACCGCGTTGCCCCCAAATGAACCGCACAGTCGACCAGTTTCCCGATCGTTGTCCGGATGCGAGCAACAATCGACAAATGTAACCGCTGCCCCGACCTCGGCGATGACGTGAACCATTAATTACCGGAAACGTGACCTGGTGGTCGGTGACACGCGCAGCACGGTTCACGTGCATCGGGTGCAGCGAGAGAAGATATCGTCGTATCACGAGCATCACGAAAGAACGTCGACTCCAGCAGGGCGTCTTGGTTAGAATCTCCCTTTCTCTCTCTCTTTCTCCCCCTGGCCAATCACTTTCTCTCCGCGAACACGTCTGGACTGGCAGAACTGCCTGCCATCAGAAGAATTTACCATCATGGTTTAGTTAATAGTAGTCCTTTAGAAATTGCTGGTTCACGACACCATTTCATCCACAGAGGGAAGTTGTTATAATTTTGTTTGGGAATTTGGAGAAACGGCAGTAGTTAATTGCCTGCATTGTTCCTTACTTTAATTGTGAACAACACGTGTAATTACTTGTTGCAACACAATGGCGGTTAATTAATGAAATCATAGAAACTATACCGGCGTGCGAAATTAAAGGATCGGTAAAGTTCCGATGGAAAGTTGTTGATATTTGAATTGCTGTAACTTCGAGAGAAAAAATCGTACGACAATCCAGCTGAGCTCATTTTAAAGGGTAAAGTCTCTGCTTTGAGAGCCCATAACTCATTTTCTTGTAAAAAATTTGTTGCATCATGGGGGCGATGGCAAAGCTAGGAATTTTTGTTCAAAATGGGTACAAATTCAAACGTCTGTATGGTCATTGAAAAATTTTTCTCGCGACTGAAATTATTATGTATTGCAAGCTTGAAGTCTCCCCTTTACAACGACCACAGATAGATTGACCTACGATTTTTTTTGCCACCTTATCGTACTGTCAATGAAGTCCGAGCACTTTTAGCGAACAGTGGATTGTTACACGATCTTTTGGAACAAAGTTACAGCAGTTCAAAGGTCGACAATTTTCATCGCAAATTTAACGATTCTCCAATTTGACACGACAGTATATTCTCAATAAAAAAGGAAGCCCTAGAAGTTGAGGCACAGACAACGATCAGAAGACCAGTTCTCTTGAAGATCAATACCACTGAAGCGTTACATCGTGCTTACTAGCGAAACAGCCGAAAATAATATTCCTTTGAGATGCTCTGCGGTTCCGTGAAAGCAGTCATTTCCGTGGAAGCTTTCACCTGGGCTTACTTACGATTTCGACGTTTCTTATCAACGTAACCGACAGTGGCTGATGGTTTCGCGAATTTCAAGAGGATCTTTTTCACCGATCCGCGGAAGGCATCGTGGTTATTAAATTCATGCGGCATTCACGCTCGTTTATGTTCCGCACTTAAAAATTATTTACCGATCGTATTAGCAGCGGAAAGACCTTCTCACGATTTCACCCTCATCGAGGTTAAAGTGTCTCTTGACTGCAATTAAATCCGCCGTACGAAAGGCCAAGAGTATATTTAACCTGCGAAAAGCTTTCAAACGATGTTCCATTTAAATGATCACCGTTCCACTTTTTTCACGACTGCTAATAATTAATATGCAATGCGATCCGCGGCATTATAAATTACCAACTGCAACGCGAGTGTAAAATTGCAAGCTTATACAACCTTGCTATTAATCCAATAACCATAATCTATAACATTCGCGAAGAAAATAATTCTTTCACGTCCTGTCAGGTACATGCGTCAATCGCACTGTTCGAACGCGCCAAGGGTGGATGCGGTGCGCCGCAGCTCGCGTGGTCCGTAAACCGCGAAATTTAATTGCTCGTTAGCCGTGCACAGTGTCGCGTAGGTTGCCATTGAATCTCGCGGGGAAACTCGACGACCTTGAAAGTCGATCTCGGCAGGATCGTCGCGTCGACAGCGCACGTAACGCGCTCGCTTCTCAATCGACCGGCTCCCTTCGATACCAACAAGCAAGAGGAACACGACGGCGAAACGGAGAAAGAGTGTCTCGCGATTCGAACACGCTGTAAAACATATATTTAACGGTAGTCAGGTACCGTAGCGAGAGAGGATTGTAATCTTATACGTTCCAAGTGGTGGGTATCGGGTGTTGCTTGCCTCAAACACCGGGGAATATTAATGACCGGCCGTTTTCGAGAGACCCTCGATTCGCTCGGAGTAAAAACCCCCGCTTTGAGGACGGTGTGCCCCGCGATCATCGTCGATTAGATGTCGATAACTTAACGATAATTGCCACGCGAATAATCTGTTAGGTATTGGGAGATTACTGTCATTCGTGGAGGATCGTTTTGAGGTCTCTTTGGTGGGATCGGTGTGCATTGTCCTGGTATCGGGGAAGATTGCAAGTTTCGCCGGGTGAAAAGGAGATGTTCGTGTTTCATGAGTGGACTCGCGAACTGAACGATTGCTCCCTTGGTGCTGCGGGATTCTAATGTGGCCGTCGATGAACCGCGGACAGCGTGTTAGGCGTTGGATATTATTTTACATCTCTGCGTTTAATTGCTGGCTCGCTAAATTCGCATTTCACTATTAAACATTCGGGGTTAAGCAGAAAAAGACATTCGAATCTTCCACCATAAATAAATTACACAGATACTAATATGCAGCACCGATAAGATTCGATAAATGCAACAATCCAAATGTGACCAAAATATCGAATAAATTTTTCTAAAGTTACACCATACTCTAAAACCGCATCTGCTCTCAAACCTTCGGCATTGAAAGCAAATAGATGTTAAAAACTCCCACACCAACGCTTTATCATAAATATACTGACAAACTTCCACAGGTACAGCAAACTAAACCTGCCCCGAATACAAAGTTCAACATCCCAACAGTCTCGCTCCAGATCTACCGCCTCATTGTTGCCAGCCATCGACAGCGATCGACCGTGATCCTCGTTCGAACGGATACACCAGGCCACGGTTATCCGCGCGAGCATAACCCGGAAACGGCGGTCTGACACGAGACCATAGTCCCTGAACGTTGACACCTTATTATCGCGCCGCCTCGGGCAGGCGATCATCGGGAAGAAGAAATCGCAAGGCGCGCGGCGTGCTCTCTGAGACACGGCGAAAGTCGCCCAGTGAAAAGAATGGCCCGCTAAACTATATTCCGATCGGAAGTCACGCGGAATAATCCTGAGCCGAGCTGTCTTTCTCTCACACCGTGGAACGATCCAATCGGCGAGACTTGCGATCGGCCAGACCACGGTTCAATGAAGAAACGATCCTTTAAGCCCAATTCACACTGGCGGTCACGGTACGGACGAGTCAGTGATGAATCATTTGATCCGCGGATGAATCACGCGGGATGCACACCCGAAGTGATAAGTCTAAATTCGCCTTTAGCGATATTGAACGGTGCCTGACTTGACGCGATCCGATTCGCATTGCAACCGTTAGTGTGAATTCGATTTTATCCGAACACTCCGCAGTGCACGTAACCGGCTTATTCAATATCTTCCATATTTAAATCGCCGGCACACGATGCTAATAAAGAAACTGTAGAAAGGTACCTGGCCGACATCCGTGAACGAATCTCGTTGGTTGATAACATTCGTCGCTATTGAACGCGGTGATGCGATTTAATGGCGGGCCTCGAAGAGAATAGAGAAATCGGTATGGATGCTGTTTATGTATTCGGTTACGTTTGTAACAGGGAAGAGTAGGAATGTGTGTATGGGTGTGTGGTAATGATTTGTGCTTGGCAGGGTTCTTGTAATGGTTGTGTAAATACAGGTGTTTAGACTGGTTTATGGGGTTGATCGTTGTTCTAAGTTTGGTATATTGTCCTTTCTTAGCCGCGAGTAGTATGAATGGGAAGTGTAATAGTAACGCGGCTTGGGAAATATAGATATAAATGTGATTTCTGACTTTCTATAGGAGGGCTCTGAATAGTTTGGAATAGTTTGTCTGCGGATTAAGGGATATGCGTGGCAGAACAGTTCAAATAAGATGTTAAACGTGATTACAGATAAGTTGCTTTTAACAGCCATTGAACAAAATATATATAGAAGAAAAATACCTGCAAGTTGTGCGTTCCAATATTTCACTGCAAACTCGTGATAGTACACCTAAGATCATTATTATCATTTACACATTGCTATATATACCTAAAATATGTTCCATTCATTTACTTCCATCTGAACACACCATTTCATCCGACCTCGTCAATTACCTTAACAAAAAATCCAATTAAAAATAACCACGATGCACGCGGTCCACCCCGTGCAACCGAATCCCATCCGAACACTCTTCACCCCATCGAAATCCCACCAAACTTACCCGACTTACTCGCACCCGCCCGATCGCACTCGCCAGCGCCAACCATCGCGTACCCTCGCCGTGCTTCATACGCTTCTAAACGCTTGACTAACGCAACGAGGCAGCCCAGCCACGGCTATTTAATGGCGACGATGGTGGCAGCGGCGGCGTAAAACCGTCATTACCGCCAATTACAATAAATCCCGCGTCGGTATTCCGCTTATCGTTTTTCCGCGCGGAGGCGCGGCTTAATCTATAATCCGAGCGAGGTAACGGGTCGTGGATGAAAACGAGCATGAACGAAAGCAGGATGGAAGGCCTGGGCGCGTTGCAGGATAAAGGAGGACGCAGAAGGATGGAAAGAATGAAGGCGTGCGTGCGTGCGTGCCTGCGTGGCGTGCACCAGGACGCGGCCGATCATTTTCCACGGCTACACTTTCACGACTGATGATCGGGTAGCGTTTCAGCGGCGATCGACTCTGTCGACTGGTCAGATTTACGCCACCCCGTGTTGCGTACGTGCCGTGAGTGAAACCACGTTGCCAGGCAGGCTCTCGGCCCACTGAACGCTCTAATGCCAGTGCAAACGCGCCCACCTATTGCCTACCTGTGAGCCTGGTCGACACGCGCGAGTCGAACACCAAGCTTCCCTAACTGCAACGAGTCCTTGCCTGGGGACAAGTGGAATGAACTTCGTGTATATATATATATATATATATATATATATATATATACATATAGATATATATATATAGATGTGTGTGTAGACTTCCGGGACTTCTAGGTGGCCGGGTACAGAAGCGTGTTCGTTGAAACCGCTCGGATTCTTCGAGCTTGTTAAGCGCTTTGGGCTTTTTTGCTGGCTAGTATATGTATATGTACTGACTGGTCCGCTTTTTTTGTTAGCCGATCGAATGCGCCGATGAACGAAACGGCATGGCTTGAGTGAGATAAAAGAATCGATTCACCTGGTGATACAGGTTGGGGAAAACGTTGATGCTGTTTGAGAGACAGTGTTGATTTGTATTATAATGAAGTGAGAAGTATTTTTGAATGTTTGACGGGTTTTGTTGGGAAAGCTGCTGCAAGAAAATGCTGCAAGAAAAAGCTCTTCTGTAATTTGAATTCACGATTCTGGAGAATCTGACTGGAGAATTTTGATAAGCGTGATATTTGTACGGCTGCCGTGACACAGGAGTGACTGGAATCTACAAAGTGCAATCACCGTTCTTCGTAACGGGGATGATAAAACCTGGAACTGCCTGCGAAGGAAGGTTGCAGGTACTTAGCTGCAACGTGACAAGTTTTCTTAGAGATAACAGTTGGACCGTGCTTCTTTGCTTCCATCCGACACGATTTATTCGTCAATTTCAAACCACTTGCAAAAATTCTATATAAATTTTCAATGTATCCCTTTGTTCCGAAATCATTACTTTCCAAAATGTTATTCACACATGACAATACGATAGCAGTAACACGTACGATACCTTAGTAATTAATACGAATTGAACATAAGCAATCCTACAAATATTTCTACGGACAATCCACAATTATTATATTACGACACGTTGTTACATTGCATCGAAAATAGTGGAACTCTGCCGCTGTACACCATCGCAAATGAAACACTCGAAAATCAATGCAACAGGCAACACGGTGAAGAAGAAATGTAGTCAATGGAAACGAAATAAATTTCATTGTACTTCTGTTCTCTCAGTATACTTCCACATTCTCCAATTCCAATGTCTCCGAAGTACACACAGTGATATTTAATCGAACGTGCACGGCACACCGTAGTCCAGATAGATCACGTCCGATATAATTAATGAGCGTGACCTGCAATTCCCATACACACCTCCGGGACCGCCTTAACAAGTACCTCGGCGAAGCCTGGCTAAAAGTAACCCGGCCCGACCGGGGTAGTCGTGCCGTTGACGGAACTATTCTACTCGCGTGGACATTATAGGTGAAGTATCTAGGTGAGAGGCGCCGCGCGTTCTCGTGTGGGCCAGGGGAGTGTTTCATAGAAACCCGCCATGCCTGATCGCTCTGACGTCTAATAATCGAAGCACCGACCGAACCACGCTATTATTTCCTACCAATTATCCAACGATTTGCATGTTACGGAATGTCGTGTCTCTGCCCACATAGACCGTTTCTGTTATAGGCCCGTAGAAGAATGTAAAGAAACGATTTGTGGAATGAGACTGATAGACAGGGAATATACATGTATACGTATTGTGTATTAAATAGTGATTGGAACTTCCTGGGTGAAAGCAGCGTGGCTTTTTTTCATTTATGCAACCTGCAATGGTCTGGGGATATTCAAATTGTTGATTAACGTAGAATACAATTTTTCTGTAAAAGCTGCCTTTGCATTTTTCTCCTTTGCCAGAAATTATACACGTATTATTATTATTATTATTATTACTATGATAAATAATTATTTATCGGAAGTCCAAGGCGAAAGGCGTCCCTCACTGCCCGAGACGAACAACATCACTCTTTGCAATGTTGCGCACCCTGTGTTTCGACGCCGGGCGTCGCGATACTCTGCGGGTCGCGTCGTCGTTTGTCAAAATGTGACCCACCGCTAACTCGGGCCGATGCAACGCGTTGCGTCGTATGGGCTCGAATCCCGCGATTCATGTAGCGTCGCCGACTGTCATCGATAAGGCACGATCGATAAACGAGACAAATTCACGGCAATCTCTACTGCGTTACACCCACGCGAATTTCAACCGAGGAGACAAGGATCGAACGAAGGAACACGGACGAGCTCGCCTTGTCCACGGACCACGCGATTCTTATAAATTCCCAGATAACGGCCGCATACTTTTTTCGTGTTGCTCTGGGCAACGCTGATTTCTGTTTTAAAATACGGAGTACGCGGTGGTGAAACTCACAATGTCAGACGTGTTGCGTGCACGACAAAATTGGTGCAGTGAAATAGTACATGTTCGTTTAAAATGTAACGAGAAAATAATTTTTTTTATAGAGCTACCAATGTGGACGTTTGAAGGTTTTCAATAGAAAGAAAGGATTTTTCTTTATCTCGATGCTGGAGAATAGAGCATTTGAATATTGATGTCGCGATTGCAATTACGTTTAATTAAATTGGTGAAGCTTTTATTTCTAATACTACACACATTTCATTCAAGGTGTCATAGAAACGTAAAAAAAATCGTAGATAAAATTATTTGGGGCCGTTGCAAAGGAGAGGCTTCAATTTTTAAATTCCTGGTGATTTCAGTGACGAAAAAAATTTGTCAAGACGTTTGAATTTGTATGAATTTCTAAAAAGTACCTTCGCTTTACCATCGCTTGCACGATGCGGAAAAAAATCTTGAAAGAAAATGAGCTCAGGTCTCTTAAAATAGAGGATTCACCCTTTAAAATGAGCTCGGCTGGATCGTCTCACGATTTTTTCCCAGAAAGTTACGCTCGTTCAAAGATCCGACCATTTTTCGATCGCCCATGCGTCTTGTATCGAATCAAACAATTCTGATTAGTGTGTAATTTAAAATTATTCCACCAATATAATCTAATACAATATAAATTCCTAATAGAAATTGAACAACACTGAACATTACGAGCGCGTTAATTCACCCGCAACCAATTAGTACTATTTTCCCAAATCCATCGAACCGACCCGTTCCCACGCAGGCACCAAAATTCATTAAACAACCCACATTAAACTAAACACACACACAGACACACGCGCGCAAACTACTGTACAATTCGCCCTCGCGACTCGCGATTTATCCCACAACAACGGTGGCACGGCATAAATCACGGAGGGACGGCGAAACTGGGCGTCGTAAATCATGTTACCTGAAAAAGGCCGCGCACGTTTACCCGTATCCGTGGAAATTACGTTTTAATCATCGGTACAAGTGCATTAAGAATGACGGCATAAATTACCGTGCTCAGAGGCCGATGTACATAGCTCGCCGTTCTCTGCGTGTTGCAATTTGCTTTACTGCTTGTGCACACGCGGCAAGCGTTTGCGGTTTGCATTCAAATGGTTCCTGCACGCTGCTTTTATATGCACTCCATGCAGGTACCGTTAAGCATCGATACCGTCGCGTCGCCTCGAATCGATGCTATCGGGCCCGGTTATCCGGCGAAATCTCGGGCTATGAGTGATTCCTGTGTTCGTCTCAACGACTGTCGCACGAAACGAGCGAGGGGACACGTTGCTCTTCGGAGCATTTCCTTGGCGAGCTGGGAGTGTTCGAGAGTGAGAAGCCGCGGCTTCGATTGCAATAATTCTGCGCCGGGGAAGGTACAAGGGGTACGAAGTGTTCCAGGGACATTCGATTGAAAGTTTCTGAATTTTATGACTCGGTACGTGCACGTTTCGTTGGGACAATTTATTTACGAAAATCGAGACAGCCAGTGGGATCCACGAGGGACTCGACAACAGTGGCTCTTGTTTTGTCTGTGGAATTTTTATTTCGTGTTTCTGAAGGCTGGCCAAGTGAAACTTATTGCTGATCGGATAGTAACCGAGCTGGTGTTAATTGTAAATCGGGGGGGACAATATAATTTTTGTGAGATAGATGAATATTTTGAAACAACTAAAATAGGAGCGGATGAAAATATTAAAAATTGTCTAATTAAACTCAATTTCTATGATCGTTTAAATAAAAATTCTGCCTAATCCCTGGACACAGTAATTAAACAAACGATATTTAAAAAGTAATCGCACTCACCCCGATCAGCGACAGCACGCCCACAGATTCTCCATCCGCCTCCTGATCTCTCGTTTCGCCCTTCTTTTCCTCTTCCGCGTCTTCAACCAGCGGATTATCCGGTGGGCTGGTCGCCACATCCGCTATCAAAGTGTCGTTCGAGTCACACTTATTCAAGTTCGTGTCCTCCGTGGTCAGAGTTTCCAGAGAAACAGCATCGTTCCTCTCTGGCTGGCTAGACACGCAGATCTCTTCAGCAACGCAGTCTCGATCAGTCATCGAGTCCCTGGCGTCTTCGTACAGAGAAGTTCGACTTCTCCTAAGGTCATCCTTGTGGTCATTCTCGGTTAACCTCGCTAGAACTTCCTCACCGGGTTCCCGTGGATCATCTTCCTTCGAAACGCTCATTGGAGGATCTTCTGGAACCGTAGAATTATCTTCTACCTCGGCTGGCATTAAATTCGAGGCTCCTTCTACGTCCACGATTCTTTCTTCCAGGAATTCCGACTGCCTCTCGAAGAGGAAGTCCGTGTCTTCTTGATTGGACTTGTCCAAGTACCAGGACGCACAATGCTCCTGGCGTTTCTTGTCCGAGGATGCCTCGTCGCCTTTGGATAGAGCACCTTTGCATTTCCTCAGGTAGCTCTTCACCTTTTTGGTTTTGCTCTTCCTGGTCTCTTGACTGCGCGGTAAGGTTCCGTTCTCTGGTTGCTCGCTGGTTTCAGCCGGCTCCCCGGAGACTCTCGAGTGTGCGCCCTCCACGTCGTGCGTTGATTTGTGTTTGGCGTCGGAGGTGTCGTCGAAGAATGCACACGTGCCGGGATTGTCCGGGGCCAGGGTCCAGGTTTCTTCTTTTTCCGGGCCGCGACGCTCCGCTGGTATCACCTGTAGCAGATAATGGAGAATGGTACTATTTGTTTCGATCGAATTGAAGTAGGGGAATTAAATATATGCAAAACGTAATCGCTACGTGAAATCTTGGATGAGAAAATATTGTATAATTGAGAAAAAAGGGAGGTTGTTCTAACGCGTTAATACTGAAAAATAAAGTTATGCTAGAAATATGGTCCGAGGTATTTCTTGTAATTACAAAAAAATATGCTCTTTCGACATTATCATGCAGATTGTTTCACCAAACAGAGTAGTCTTTTTTGCAACCACTAGTCCTGATTCACTATCTTAATCCGCCAGATAAATCGTCCTTTCCCCCTGCATTTTGCTTACTTTAATACCACTGCCTCGCTCTCCGATCTTAGAAAAATAACCGAATTTATCATGTTGCCTAGAGCATAGTGGATACAGTGGTCCATTTGGAATATTAAATTTAAAAAAACAATAAAGAACCCCACCCCAATTCTTCCCATTACAATCTCTCTCAATCATCCTGGTTACGTTACCAGGTATAAAATATGGTTACTCGCCACGAAATTCTTCACAGACAACGGCAAATAATATTTCCATTAAAAAAACTCGCAACGAAAGCCCAGAACGGACAGACTTCGATTTTGATGAAACTTTGCAGGCTTTAAGTACAGTCCAAAATATTAGACACGTATTTTTTTTAATTGCGGTATTTCAAGTTTAAAGGGTAAAACCACCCTCAAAAGTGCTATGCCTCCACTGCTGTCTCAGAAACCGTTTGAGATAGAAAACAATTTTTCAAATAAAAATTACATGATTTTCAAAGCGTTGAAAGAAAGTGCTCTAAATACCACCTGCCAATTGCATTCCACCATCGAACGTCCAGCTTAAACAACATCATTACCAAAGATACCTACGCCCGACCAACGGCACCATCGACTCCCCTTACCTTACGCAAGTACCAGAAGCCGATCAATTCCAGCTTGATACACGATGGGAAAATCAGAAGGCTATCGACAGAAGGAGAAAAAAAGGCGAGGCGGATCGAAGGCGAGCGCAAACAGCGTGGCGGCGAACCGAGCGGTCATTCAATTCCATTTCGCAAGAGCGGAGTTCCGCAGTAGGTAGCGCGCGGAGGTGCGCCGAGCGTACAACTGTATCAGCGTGGCTGTCCGACGCCGTTCAGCGCCGCATAAAACAATGGGCTTAATAGTAAATATCGCGTACGGCGCCGCATCGGCTAATATTAACCTCGAGCGGTGCATAACGATGATATTTTACGCCACGCTTCACCACCGCCATTGCCGGACCGTGGCCATAAGCTCCGCGTGGATACAACTTCCTCCCGTAATATCTCCGATTTCATAATGCACACACAGCACCGCTTCCTGCTTTTCCCGCTTTCTGAAATACAACGGTCCACCCTACCAGCCGTGAGTCACGCGGCCGCTGACTTACGAACCCGTGCATCCCGTCGGACGCTGCGCTGGTTCACCGTCCTCTTCGCACGCGAGCAACAGATTACGCGAGCTGGAAACGTCCGGTGAAACCTCATCCTCGGAGGTGAGGGATAGCGACGTTTGTCGACGCACCTTGGAGCACCGTTGTATTGGACCGGTGCAAACGTAATCGCGCTTTTCATCAGCTGAAAAGCTTTCAATCTGCAGTTCTTGGATTTGCTACGAATTTACCGTGACATATTTCTCTGCTCTAAAATTCGAAAATTAAAATTTGGAAACTAATATTAAAGCGGACCCCGAAGCGCCGCCAGTCTTTCCATCGAACGCATAAATCGGCAAACGCGTTGCGTTTCACGCGCCTCGAAGAAAGCATCGAGGCCCCCTCCGACCAGGTATATCGCGTCGAACGTCGTCATCGCTCACCGTCTCCCCGCGAATACATCAGAAGCTTATCTCGCGGTTCCGTTCATATTTCCCCTGATTTACGAGGCTTCCGCGGCTAAATCGATAAGCGGCTCGTCCGCGAGGACATCAATTCAGCCGAGGCAGAACGCGGCGGTATTCAACGTAAACGCGGAAACGACCAACGGAATACACACACATATCTCTTCCTTAATAAGTCTGGCTAACAGAGTTTGCATGTTTCCGCGGCGAGAGTTCGCCACGCGGTCGTCCGAGCCCGGATCGACAGCGGGGCCCGGCTGCTGCCTTTATCGTTCGAGGAGTCTGGAAGCAGCGAGATTCAATCTCCTTGATGACGCGATAGCGAGATGAGGCGTGGGAGCGGGTCGAGGCTAATCTTTCGAGGCGGGCAGGCTCGTTCGATGCGCGTGTCTCCTCGGCGCCGTAACCATCGCGGAGGGAAAGTTCGTGTTCGAGCGAGCAGCGTCTTCGCTCCTTGCCGAACGTCCTGTCCGCGGGAAATATCGCCGACGAATATTAAACGGCCCCCCCGGCTGTTTATTGTGAGAAGAGAACGGTCGCCACGCAGACAAATGCACTTTCCCGCGAGGCCGCTTCCTAATCGAATTGTTTAACGCTCCGCTCTAATCCGACTTCCCTTTCTACCGACACGTCCTCGGATTCCACGTTTATCTTATTAGTGGGAGCTGCAGGTGGTAGACATTTAGCGCACTCGATTTATTCCCGCGGGAGAAAGATAGCGCTCGCCTCTCCGTCCTGCGACGGGTTAGGATACAAAGTCGGCGTTACGTGTGCTAATACTTTGCTCGGGAGGCTCGACAGGTGCGACGGGCCTTTGGCGAGATTCGAAGAGTCGAGGTGGGAGAATCGAGCAATGCTTTATATTGTACTAAGGTGAAGCTTTAAAGTTATTCGCTTGTCGTTGTGTAAATATTCCGCGTTGGACACAGAGGCTGCGCATTTTCTCGGCTGCAGAATTTGCGGATCTTTTGAGCATCAGTAATTAGCGAAACCTTGCTACATGTTCTTTATTCCAGTCTGAACTGATCATCGTAGTATGTTAATTATCTAGATTCTTTGATATTACTCGTAGCTATCGTTACTTCTAGAAAGTAGTTAAAAGTGATTGAAAATGTATCGCAATGATATGTACCCTGGAACGATATCAGTGCCGGCACCGTGCAGAGACATCTTCCCTGAAGGGTTACTATTACCATACAAGTCTATAGTACAAACGAACAGAAACATTAAAACGTGTCAATATAAAACTTCAGTTAATCATTCCCTCGGAAAACATCATCGAGACCCTTGGACCGGCCGAATGAAATATCTGCCCGCTTTCCCAAAATCCGTAACACCGCCGCGATATGACCGACAACCGCGATTAAAACGTCACGCCTTGCACGGTATAGAATAACGAGCATCGGGTATATAAGTGCACAGTCGTTCGCAGCATATCTTCCTTCCGACACCGATAATATAACCCGTGACACGTGAAATCGACGCGATCCACGGCCGATACGCTACGCCGATCCGCCGCGACGCCTCTAAATCACATCCCCGCCGGAACCGTGGGCAAAAGAGACGCCTGTGTACGCGACACAAGTTGCAAGGAACAGTGCTGTGCACGGGAACCCGTTAAGAAATGGCCAGTCTTGGAGCGTTGGTAGTCGGCGGTAACGAGAAGTTAGCGATCGTCAATGCGACCGCAGCCGAGGGTTTATAAATGAGTACACCGGTGAACAGTGAGCGGCGTTACGCAACCACTCTCGCTAAAAGGGTGCACACGGCTGTGGATAATTGCGCAACAATGCTCGAACGAGACAATGAAATATCGTGTAATCGCGAACACCGAGAAGTGCTGCCAGTGTTGCGTACACCGGCTGGCTTCATCTTTCCATCGCGACGACTCGGGCAGGTTCAGCGTTGGTTGTTTCCTGAACGCAAGTACTTGGAGGGACGGTAAATGGGCATGCATATATATTGTGCGGCAGGGTAGGTACTGTAACGAACTAATTCGTTGTAGGACTTTGTTCGTTACGGCATTTGTGTGTTACAAATGTATGGTACATGTACGGTCGAAGCTGTATATCCGGAAACCTCTAATGATGAAAGAGTAAAAGCATGCTAATATACGTATTGTAAATGAAATTTATTAGATTTCAATTTTGTATACAGTAATGATTCGCACTGTGTTCATCGCTCGGGACCGAATGTGAACAGCCATCGTGTACGGACACGATTCTCGAGCGTCAGGTCAACTTCAATGTTGTGGCAACAGAGACTCGAGATTGACTCGAGGCAGCGACCAGGAAAAAAATTAGGCAAGTGTAAACATCCGGGTACGTGTGAGACAATACTATCTCGTACTCCACGCTGGGCTGCCTCGGTTCTCGTAAATCACAACATCAAAAGTGATCCGAACGACACTTCCCCGAATCCAAGGGAGGCGGCCCCAAGTAGAGGGGATAGGAAATGAACAGCCATCGAATCACGATTTTGGACACAGTGCGAGACATTACTGTATTGCGCAGGTGTGTAAATTGAAGAAGGTCATCTTATAGAAACATGTCCAGATAGCTGACACGATACCGGGCTTTGTAGTGGACCGAAATAAAAAAACGAGGTGTCATTTTCTTCAGTATGAAAGTGGTTATAACCCGTACTATAAGGAATAAAAATCTCAAGATTTAAAGAAATAGCAATATTTTGAATCTTTTTTATTTTTTTCTTCAATTTTGGCATAATAAAAAATTGGAGAAAATTAAGATTGATCAAAAAATATAGTCCCTGCCATACTGGCAGACTTGCAGAACTTGAAGAACTTGAAGAACCTCTCCAACTTTCAAGTCGATACGACAACCACATCTTGGGATATGGTGTCAGCCATGGCAAAAAACGTGGTTCGTAGAAAAACGCATTTATGAATCGATGTTTTCAAAATTCAAAACATAAATACCCTCTTAAAGAAATAGTTAATAATAATAGCATATACCTTTCTAATTATGTCAATTTTATTACCTGATTACTGTGCGCTCCATTTTGTGAGTAGCAATATGCAATTGAACAGGCGGGAAAATTTATTATCAAAAATGATAAAAGACAAGAGGAGCAAGGAGCCATCAATTCTACTTCGTTCGTTATAAAGTCGTACTGTTACGCTTCAGACTCTGGAAGCTGTATATAAGCAACCGCAGGGTAGCCTCAAGTATGCACATTTCATAAAAGAAAAGATCGCCAGTCGTGTTTCCTTTAACTAACCACTTAACAGTATCCGACCATTCTCCAAATATCCAATAACGAACGCCGCCTGGCAGTTCGCAGTACCAGACTCTACTTTAATAAATAAATAGATGCGGTTTAACGATGTCCACCGTGGCGCGTGGTAAGTTCCCGGGGATTAACTTGCGTCCAGGTCGTTAATGACGAACTTTATGGATCGCTGGAATTGGATAACGAGTTCGATCGCCTTTCGAGTGGACGAGGCGAGGGTGTAAAATCTTCCAGCAACGAGAACCACTATAAGTACGCAATATCATACACTGAACATTCGCGAGCCTCTGTTCAAAGCCAGTTGATTCGTGCGGTGCTTCTTTTTTTCACGCCCGAACTAACGAGAACGATCGCGGAGGCAAGCCATGTGGTACGCACCTTAACGTACCTCGGTCGAGCAACAGAAAGGTACGTACGCGATGCTCTGCGAGTATTGGAATTAATTCCTCGCGGGCCGACGAGTTTCCTGTGGAATGGTCCAAGAGTTTCCTGATAGCGCGGCGTGGCTAGCGGAAAAGGTCTTCGATTAATCTTGGCCCGCCCACCCCCGTGCAAACGATGGCTGGGCTCAAAGTCCGGTTCTCGCGACGCGTTCACTCGTCCAGCGACAATGTTAATTGGCCCGCGAGTAATTTATACATCGGTACTCTATCTGTCGCCCAGGGGCCACCGAAGCGGAATAGATTGCATTAGGAAACGGAGAGGAGCGTCGCGTACGACTTGTTCGTAAATCACGCGCGACCTGCGACGTATGAAGAAACCTCCTACAGGATCCACGTATCGCGTGGATCTTCCCGAGTTCACCGGTTGTACGTTTATGTACTGGGCTTCTGCCTTCGATGCTTTTGAATGGGGAATGTGTCTGCGTGTTTCACTTATAATGCCTTAATGGGTTCATAAGGGTTTCAGTTATAATTATTATTAGTGGCGATGGATAGGATGCTTCTCAAATTGGTATCGGTTCGTGACAGCAAAGTGTAATTGCGTTGAAAGTGGATATAAAGGCCTATGATACTATGAAGCAGTATTTAAGAATATTAATTTCTTGATGGTATCTAGTTAATAGTGTTGTTTTGTAGCTTTGACTTGGTTGGGACTTGTTATTGATAGATTCTGAGAAATATTTTAATTTGCTTTTCTGTAGTATAGAGTGGCAATGAGTTCCGTACACATTGTACAAATAGTATCCATACCAAATAGAAACCATGGGAAAGAATTGAAACACTCCGATTTGCTAGTTACTACGAATATTATGATTATTATTGTTGGTCTGATTATAGCGATACATACAGCTCTAACTATTTATTATCATTACTGTTATTAGAGTAAAATTTTATACAGATTTATTCTCAGGTTTGCTTAGGAACTTGCTCCCTACGGTTCGCAGCAGTGAATACTTTGAATTGTTTTATAGATCGTTCCGGCGGAACGATGGTTTCTCGATCACCGTAAATTAGGTCCACGTCTTTTCCTTCGTATTTCGTATGATTTATGGGTAACGCTGGACACGCGTTTTGCCTCTAAGCGAAAGAGAAAGCAAGCTGTCGTTGAGGTATGCGCAATAAGTAAAATTGTCAAACGGGCGGCTCTAAAATTGCAATTCTAAAGAGTTCGCCGAGCGAAACTCTATACAGACCAGTCTTGCGAAAAGAAATAGGCTAACGAAGCCGTTTCGCGAGAGAGGGAAAATAAATGAAGCGATCTTCGACGACGCTGAAGGAAACGCGAGGAACTTTCTCGGCTGTGTGCGCATCAAACGCGACCGATCGAAATGCTGAAGAAAAATATATTAAATTCCGTGATTTCGCGATACGACGCCGGAACACGATCCCCGACTTTCTACGAGAGCCAATTGGACCCCCTTCGTTTCAGTTTAATAACAGATTCGATGAAATGTGAATATCCAAACCGTCAAGCTTGGTACTTAATTCTAGGTAAATGGAATTTCGATTCCCCGTGAATTCGAGATTATTGCAGGGTCAGGCAGCCTTAACAGGTAGCACGATATCAAAGATAACTGTGGCAACATATAATTAAACCGCACAAGTATCTTCGACGACAAATTTCGCAATTATTATTATTAGTATATCCACGACGATTCTCCATTTACAAATTTCTGACCGACAAATAATTAAATAATTAAATATTTAGACTACTACTTTGGATATTGTCGTAAATCGGAAATCATTAATTATATTTAATTCCCAGTTTAACCTTATGCTTTTGCAATCGACATATCTATGGAGAACAGTAAGTGTAGATATAATGCAACGTATCGGTGATCACAATAATGATATCGGCGTCAACGATCAACACTGTTATTAATCGTGTGGCGTTTTAATTAACCAACCGAATTTTCGATGCAATTATGGACACGCTGGCTTCAATGCTCGACGAGAATTAAACGCATCGAGGCAAACGAGCAACTCGAGCGTAAAGTGAACCTCGTGAAATTCGAGCTTAAATTTCACCAAGGACCATAGACGTCTCTGTAACGTCGATCGTCATGAAATAAGGTTATTGCGATATAATCGCGGCCTGCTAAAGCGAGTACATATACAGTGGATCGCTTGTAGACACGGATGAACTCGAGCAATACCGACGCGACGTCTCCGTTTTGTGTTTCAGGTATATGAGAGAGAAATTTTTGGCTGAAAAGAAAACAGCCTGTGCGGGTGGTCCCGTGAACAAGGTGTCGATGTGTCGCCGTCACTTTCGTTTTACGTTCTTGATAAGGAATTCAAGTATTTCAACTGTCACGAGACAAATTTTTATTGCGTCGAGATAAGATTTATTCTTTGGAATGGAGTAACTTTTTGGTTTGGTTTTTTACAGTCGATATATTGATTATTAGTACCGTCATTATTATTAGACAGTATTATCAGTTTGTATAATAGATCAATGAAAATTTGGTGTAATTATAAAGATAATACGACACGATAATACAGGCGTGTGTTTGATTTTCGAAATGGTCTCCACTAAAATTGCAGTAAAATTACTCGAAAGCGTCTCGGAGAGAATTAAATCTCCTAAATGGGTTTAGGTTCATCCGTCCTCTGTGGCTCTGCCACGATTCATGGGCGGTGGCAAGGGAAGTTTGGCCAGCGTCCAATGATGTTCCATTGCAACTTCCAGTGGATCGAGCGCAATTTCATTCACCAACCACGTACCGGTCATCGTGCACGTTACGGTAGTAACGAGGGTACGTGATCACCATAGCATCCGGGATTGGAATAATCGTGGACACATGCCTAATTTATTATCCTTGCGAGTATCCATGCTGAGAAACGTTTATATCAGCTGCGCCCATACAGGCAACGGAAATCTTGGTCGTTTAGTTATTTAAATCGAAAAAATAAATTCCCCACATTGAAAAATATTAAATCGCTCTACTTAAAATCAGGTTAAGTTAACAGGATTAAAAAAGTAGAATACAAGTATTACTCCTAGTAACCTCAGTAACGCCTCGTTTCTAAAGTGCAGTCTAACCTAGACTACTACCGTCACGCACATCGAACATTAGCTCACGATACAGCACCCTCGAGTTCATTCATGTCTGCCCACAGTGAACGCGACCTAACCCAAAAATTCTACCCCTCGCAAATTCCACTTCGCCAGAACGCAAAGAAAGGTTCACAAAGCCGACGTCGATTTAACCTGCACAATAAATTTCGCACCACAGCAGTTCAAACAAGACCCGAATGGTACCACAGAAGAAACATCTTCAAAGGGCACAACAAAAAGGAAACAACCCTTCGCATCATATAAAAAAAGAAGAAACACGAAAACAAGTCCTCGTGGAAGCAACAAAACATCCCCGACATCAGAAACGCGACCAACCAACCCCCAAAAAATATCCATCAGCCGTGTACGGGCGGATTCACAAGGGCGGACGTCGCGTCTGTTAGATATAATAAAGAGAGAGAGAGAGGGTTGTCGACACGATCCAAGGGCAAGGTGAGGGTAGGAGGGATGGACGAGAAAATAGCTAGAGAGGTTCGAAGCACACAAAGCAACGTCAGAGTGGGTGGAGCGGGAGAGAAAGCTTTTAGCTACGGGGTTGCCAGCCCTCCAACCGACTCACCGGGCCAGCAGCCCCTGCGAAAGGGGTGCACAATCGATTTCAGCCCCACCCTGGCGCCATAGACCGCCGACGGAGCCACTGCCCTCGATCCTCACGCGTTTGTAGACGTATCAATCGTAAAGTGAACCACGCCGCGCCGTGTCGTGCTTTATAATAAGATACTTTATCGAGAATCGCGTCAGGTGGAAAATCGTGAAATATACCGCTTGTCAACGGCATCCAGGAGTTTATCTTTTCGTTGGGGCGCGTCGAACGATTTCTTCAACCCCTGCGAAACGGTTACGCCTTTCATGGTATCGAGGTTTTTTTATTGGAGGGTCGCGGGGAATGAGGGGCAAGGATGCTTGGAGAGTTATTGTCAGTTGTCTGCAAGGTTTCTTTGGGGGGTCGAAAGTAGTGATTTTGAGTTTACACTGGAGTGGTTGGCTTTGTATAGGGAAGTGAAGAGGAATTTTAATTCTGTCTTTTCTTCGGGGAATAAAAGTAGCTACAGTTTTATTATCATAGACGGAAGAGATATTTTATTTTTGTTGATCAGGAACTATTGTACCTCGCTTTTATTGTTAACTGATTAATTTTTCAATTCACAGCGACCTCAAATTAAATAAAATGAACAGCGAGTTTTATTTTGGACACAACTTAGAATTCGTTCGGGTATTAAACAGATAACAGCAATGAAAAATTAATTTTCCATTGCATTACATTTCCCTTGGCCGGCAAATTTCGAGAAGCATTCCAAAAATTCACTTGAAGTGAGTGACGAAATTTCTCTCGCAGCAGACAAATTCCTCCAAACATTTTGTCCAAACATTTCCCCGTGAATTTGCCATTGAAACGCGCTGGTTCCCAGGGTAGTTAGCGCGACGCGACTTTCCCCGTCGTTTTCAAAACAGACCAAAATCAAATAGACGAGCAACAGTCCAAGGGGACACCTTCGATTCGACGCTATTTGTCCTCGTGAATGTGGGCGTAGCAGCTCGAAAAAAATGTATTGACAATGCCATTAGACCGAGTGTATTACCGCGTCTCACACTGTTGTGTTTACCGAGGCTCGTAAAACCGAGGAATTTATCAAAAGGCATTTACATGCGTACGTTTGCGGGAAGATTGGACGCGCCCCTGCTGCTTTTCCAGAAGTTATTAAGCTCTCGTTGCGAGAAGCAGCCCGCGTATCAAATATGTATATCACGAGCACGCAGAACCGTGGAACGGGGTTGTTCGTTAAACATATATCGCTGCGCACAGCGGGATTTGAACGTCGATTAAAAAACGTCCATTGACGTCTCTGACGAGAACAATTGATATTTCATACTTTATTAATTACTTTTCTTTAATACATTAAAGTAGACAGCACGCTGGTAGTACAAGGGTTATATTTATTGTCACTACTGATACTGGACTCGACAAGACAATTGTTTCGAGATTATAATATTATTCTTTTAAATTTAGAACTTTTAAATTAAGACCCGTGGATTTTGTTTGCATATCGAGCAACTATAGTTCGTGAAGTATCCGTTCATATGTATGCATAATAGATTACGTAAAACCTGTTGCGACACAAAAGTAACATTTCGAAAAGAAGTAAGAAAGAAATGTATCCATGAATAATACGTTCCGCTTGATCTTATCTGACGCTCGCCTATTTACCTATTCCAAATGGACGGTGCTATAAAACCGTAAGAAGGAACACGAACGCACAGTAACTTTTAACAAGAGCTGCTTTGTACTACGGCATATGACTTACATGCATGAGAAGGATCGTGCACTGTGGATCTAGCTTATCAAAAGAATCATAAGGGCGCAACAAATGTACATATACATATATATATATCTTTTAAATTAACCTGAACTGACACATGTACTTCGTACATGCATTGCATATTGTCATCCGACATTTTTTCAATGTAGTTTACTGACTTTATGGGCATCGTATAAGTCTAATCGTGCACCGCCACTATTCACAAACGTTCAATCTCTAAACTGATATTGTTACACCTTAGTAGAGAGAAACGAAAGGGTAGACATACTAAAGGTATCAAAATGTCCACCTTCACAATTTTAGTCACCCTTTTACTACTATTCCTTGATTACATACATTTTTTTTATCAAGAAACCATTATATCAAACTTATCAAAGTTGCCACCTAGAATTAAAATATTCTCCCTTCAGTGTTGTTATAAGATTAAAAAAAATGATTTCACCCACTTTTCTCTCCATCAAATCACGGCTGAATTTATCCGCTATGTAATAAACGACATCCAAATATTACAAAGAAAAAACCCAACGATATTGTATCTAAAAAAAAGACAGATTCACGAACGTTTCGCCATTAACCCCAGCAACTGCAAGCTATTTCCAGCGCAAGTATGTCCAACGAAACTTAAATAACCGTCTGCAGACACGATTATTGATTCGTAACTGCATCGACCCTCCGTTTACCCTCTCCGTACTTGCCAGTGCACGCCTCCGTTGGCCTACTTTAACTCCATGCAAACGCCATGACAGAATGGAAAATTCTTCTGGTTGTTTTGCACGCGACGTTCGATTTCCGTCGACACGACGGAATCGCGGAAACCGCTACCGATCGATCAGTCAGTTTGCCAAGAAATACGTGACATTTCTGCCTGAACGATCAAGCGATCTGTCTGTGGGAATACACTGTAAACGAATGGCAGAAGTAACGAGCGGAAAATATCGCTTCCTCTGCTCTTTTTCCCTTTTTTCTTAACACCGTTGCTTCTTCAATTCCGTTGCAACTGCCAATCGCTTGGACACTTCTGGACGTAATTTTACGGTCTGACGATTATTCGCTGCTACTGGGGTTACTTTTCTCAATACTTTTGTATATTCAGACTTTAGTGCCAGCTTGTTGTTGCCTAGATAATTTATTCAATGGAATCGTTGCGATATGCTTGGTATTTATTGGATAAGACCGACTGCGAGAAGAGGGTGTCGAGAAATTGTTTCGAATTGGAAATGAACGGGGTAACAATTTCGGGAGTTTAAAAACACTTTATGTTTTTTTTTATATATTTTATATATATATTTCCCGACGTCTACGTAATGGCACGTTTAGTTCCATTTAACCGCTGCTCGAGTTTCCCAGCACGAATCATGCCCGTCGCGGTTTGAATACCGAAACGTTTTGAAGCTCTTTCCATTACGAGAAACCGCGTGTCGATGCCATCGAACCTACGCCACAGAAAACAACGGTTTATGTAATAACTGTGCAATGGATTGTGTGCAACTATTTCATCGGAAACACGTCGATTCGAGGCGAGCAGGGACGAAAGTATCGTTTCGTCGCAGCGATTTGATGCAGCAGAAAAAACGACGCCTCGTTCACGAATATGGTAAACGATTGTGGTGTATAGTATAACTGTACAAGAGTTTCTGGTGGAGAATATAGACGAGTCCTAAAATAAGCGTGGAATCAGTGAGCAAAGAATACACGAATATACACAATTGAAATTTCGTTGAGAGTTTGTTAACAAAAAATGGAGGAAATATTACTGTTAAAAGAAAGAGGGTGAAATTCTCAGTGTACATTAAAAAATAAGAGACGAAATAAGAATTTACTACAAAATAACCGACCATCTTCAATTAATAATAATAATAATAGTAATACAGAATCGTCAGATAATTCAGCATTGTAGGTAATTAATCAAATATTTTCTCTAAGTACATTATATATTACACGTGATTAGTAAAACACTCGAACTTTTCGATTCCACGATTCTTTCTTTAAATAGAAACGACGAAAGGGGAAGATTTAGCAGCGAAAGGAAATTGAATGCATATCTGGTGTCCCGAGTAGCTTCGAACCGTCTTAAGAATACTTAGAAGCAACGTGCCAGGAGGACAAAGCAGAACAAGCGTTTTCGTGAACGCAGAGTCGGTGAAACGAAAAACGAAAAAGCTACGAGCGTGGGAAACGTTTAGCAATTGCGACGATGTCCTGTCGCTGTTCAGAGAGCCGATTCAATTTATTGCTCCTTGCACGGGCCACTTTTTCTACGACAAACCTTGTCTCGATTGAGAAGTCTCGAAAAGAAACACGCAAGTTCCAACGTTAAGCCGTGGAAATTGAATGCAGCGGGTGTAGAAGAAAAAAGGGGAGCAACGGTGAGGAGCATTGGAACGTGTCGATGAATGGTAGAGGAGCCGTGTGTGAAGCTGTAATTGGCGATGCAAGAAGCATCACAGATAATTAAAATACAAAAAAGACGATGAACAGAGTGCTTGGGAACTGCATTTGCTTCTGAACTTCTTTTGATTGAACGATTCAAAGGTTTGATATTATTTATTTATTCCCTCGAGAATATTATTGTAGTTTACCGAGGAGTGTTTACTTTATCAGTCGTATGACTTAAATAGTACAAAAAAAACTCATTTAACTATAAGATTATTCATGTACCTAATTGTAGTAAATATGATTCTTAACCCTTTAAGACTTGAATTACATTTTAATCAAGTAAGTGATCAAGCGAGGTATATTCCAACTATACCTATTCCTCGCAAATATTTTAAATTTATGTCTCCCATTCCTTCTGCATTTGCATCAATGCCGCCAGTCCTATCCTTTCATCCATTAAATGGATTACATCTAACATAAATGAGAGTTCCATTTAATCCACGGGCAAAACAAAATGTACACCACGATACAAATAAACAATATCCACTACTTTATAACAAAAAAAAGAATACGAAACCTACAAGAACCAATGAACCAAACCTATCACCAATCGAGTCAACGCGAAATACATACCCGCGAAATTCGACTGTTCCCGAAGCTCAGCCGAGCATCGCCGCGATAATTGGAGAAGGTAAATGAATTAAGCTGTAAGTGGCTTTCTCCAGCGAGCGTCGAGCGATAATTTATGCAGGAAAGTTCGCATTACGCCGCTAATAGGGCTGTTTCGATGATATTTATAGACCCGTTTCATAATACGCCGTACGTTATCCGGCAGAACGATAATTAGAGACACGCCACGCGGGCCTGCTCCTCCTATCTTTCCGCCCAACTTTTCCCATCCGTTTTTTTCAACGCGACACGACCGACAATCGTGAGCATATGGACCGTCTTTTCCACGTGAATCGAATCGAAACGATCGATCGATCGGAAGGTGTCTCGCCGTCGATCGTGACGCGGGCACACGTGTTCGACTCACAATAGCCACCGTGAAACCATAATCGTGTCTCATCCAGCGGAATCGCGAGTACGCTTGAAACGGACCAGGCAAATTTGAGAAAGCGGAATGATTGGTATAATAATTGCACCGCGCCCTCGTAACTCTGCATCTACTTGCCTCTTAGGTAGTAAAATGAAAGACCTTGTTGTTGCTGGAACACGTTATCTGATTGTGTTCTCGCATGGGGAAGAGAATGGGGCTTTAGTTATGGGGACCGCTACTGGTATTGAAACTGTAAAGGAAGATACTAGGATGTTGTCGAGCTTAGAACGTAATTGATAAATTAACCATTGCATGGAGTTTGTAAATGTGATTCGGGTAAGACGTTTTTTATAAATAAGGTTTTGCAGGGAAAGAATAAGCGATAAAAAGTGAAGCATGTTTAGGAATTGTGCTATATTTTAAATTCCATCAAATTTTCTGCAACAAAGTGCTGAAATTATTTATTCTCGTATATGGGATTTCGAATCCTAATAAATCAAATAAATAAAGAGAAAATAGACGCGCTTAGAAATTCTGGTAATAAATAATAAAATCTGGGAATCCTTCGAAATATTCTGCTTAAGATATTGCCCAGCTATAGTATCACTAAACCATTCGAATTCGCTGAATGAAATCCAGGATAAAAACGACCCAAATCCATGTTTCCCCTAATGAGATAGAAGTGACTTCTCAAACATCACAGCTAACGAGTTAAGAGTCATCGAGCATAAAAACGTCACACCCCAATTGAAGCTACCCCTTTTTTCAGCGGCGAAATAACGAAGTGGCTATTGCACAGCGGAGTAAGTATGGAACGAGCATACCCGAAGCGACGAGATGCAACGAGCCTCGAAATTTCATGTCCGTAGCAACGCCTTCCCCTACCATCGGCCAGGTAAGTACTCAACGTCTGCGACTTTCGATGCGAGGAACGTAGAGCGCGACGGCGCAGACGGAAGACAAATAAAAGGTAAAGGCACGATGTGCAGAGGGAGATTTTACAATCTTGAATCGTAAATATGAAAGCAAGGGGAACGAGATTTTCTAATCAAAGGAATTCTTTCTCGACATAATGTTTTCTTAAGTCGTTATTCTTCCCTCTTTCTGAGAATTAATTATTAAAATACGTAAAAGTTCCTTTAAAAAAATTCAGTGCCAGTCATTTCAACGCAAAATTACAATGACCATTAGAAGGAAATTTATTATTAGGAGTGAAGAAATAATTGTTATACAGATACAAGTAGCGTAAATGAAAAATATTAACCTCTGTCTATAAAAATATTGAACTCCGATATTTAATTCGCTTTATCTCAGCTCCAAATTAATTTCCCTTCACCTTTATCTCCGTGATTCCTGAAAAAAACTATGCATTTCCCTCCCAAGTTCTCAATTCACCATGTACATACCCAACTCAGCATGGACACTACTAACTCACCAGCTGCGCGACCTTTTCACCGCGAACACAGAACTCAATTAATTGCGCATTATATACGACAGAGCGCGGTAACAAAACTCGCAAAAGTCTGGAAACCATAAAGAGCGCAGAGTACACGCCGCGGGACAAGGTGTATATATTAGATTTACATCGAAAGGCCAAAAGGAACGACGCTTGAGGCATTTCGGTTATTAATTAACCTAGACTGGCTGGAACGATCGGTTTTTCTGCCCTGTTCGATTATCGATCGTCGTAGACGGTGAAAGCACACCTGGTTCAACCATACGACTCGAAATTCCCATTAACTCTGGTTGTCCTCGCGGGACCCTACAGGCATTAACGTCTGGATGAAAGTGGCGGCCGCGACGGTTGCATGGAAGAACCTTGAATTACAATCGTGATGAACGTGTCTAAACATTGCGGCAAAACTGAGAGGCAACTAGGCCGAATAGGCTCGACGGTATTTATGCGCTGGAACGATTTGGCGAAGAATCCGGAACGCTTTGCTGGAGTACAGAGTCTGGAGTTCTGTTGTACGAGAACTTTCTAGAGGATGCAGTATTTTGCGGTAATAGCCGAAGAAACTTCCTTAATTGAGAACGATTTAGTTTTTACAGTTCGCCAGCAATGCGGTCTTGAAAGTTTAGAAGTAAATTTATTAAAGGGAACATCGTCAACGCGACTCAAACGTGATTCAAAATTTGTGCTAATCACCCTTAATGCGGGAACAATTAATTTGTTGCTGATCTATGATACAATGTTTGACAGTTTCGACAATTTGTAACAGCTTTAATTACTGTCGGGTACTATTAAAGGTGCCACTTATGTATATTCTTCGTGTTTTCTCAATTTTTATATTAGTATGTAACTTGTAACAAGAGCTGCACTCGTTATTATAGAGGAAGTGGTTAACAAAGTTTCTCATCATCAACAGAAAGTTAACATAATAGAAACGAACACCTGAAGTGTTCCCATCCTTTCAATCCACGAACCAAATACCAAAAGTCATTCAGCATCAATTTACGTGCACCCAATTACATCTGCTACCGCAATATGTACTCTTCACCGGCCCTCCAAAATGTCACAATTTAATCCCCAACAACGACGTTCCACCAAAAAGGTGATCGTCCACAGGAAATTGCTTCGAAATCATCTATCCCTATCTCTCTGCCAGCACCTCTCTATCTTCCAGCAGGGGGAGCAACGTCAACGTACTCGATCCCGACCATTGACAAATGGACGGCAACGGACAACAGCAACGCCTCTATTATAAGCACCATTCATTTACCTGGCCCGAACTGGCGACGTGTTCTAATCCCAACGACAGAATCCACCCCCGTCGCTAATTTTTAATACACGGTTCGATAAGTCGAGTAACGGTGACGACGCACGGAGCGGGTCAAAGGTTCGAAATAGAAGCACACGGAAATTGTGTTCGCGATGGAGGAACAGGCTACGTGTGTACCTTCTTCCGGCGCAGCAGCTTCCAGTCGAAGTGACTCATCCTGTTCGCCTCGTTAGCCTCTCTTTTATCGTGCTTCGTCCTCGCCGCGACTCCTTTCGCCTCCTTTCGTCTCCTCTCGGCCCCTCTCGTCTCCTCTCACCGCTCTTCTATCTTTCGTTCTCTATACCCTCGTGTCACCCTGGCCTAGGTGGTCGATTTATTCCCACGCCACAAAACACATACACACACACACACCCGCACACCAAGTGTCGTCACCGCCGTCGTCGTCGTGGTCCTGGTTGCGGTCGTCGTTCCTCTTCGTCGACGTCGCGTACAGCCGGGCTAAGTTTCGTTGACGCGTCTCGACGTGAACGACGACGGGGAACAACACGACCGACACAAGACTCTATGGACTCTGCATTCCCGACACGGCATCCCCGCGAGCCTCCACGTTGAAATCCTCATTGTTCTCCGGTCTCGCGCCCGAGGATACGTGTCCTTGGTATGGACAGCGGCATCCGCCCACTTGGAGTACACGCGAGCAACGCGGGATCTGTCCAGGGGGAACGGCTTCGCCGAGAGATTCGCCGCCAAGGCCTTCCGGGAGATTTTTCCTCTTCTTACGCCCCTTCTTCTTCCCCTCCTGCTTCTTTAACGTTCTTTCTGCTCTCTATGCTCTTCTTCAACCGTGCCCAAGCACTGTAACCTATCAGCGATGTCTGCCGCAGTCTAACAGCCTCGCATTTAAAAGCCACACTTTTCTCTCCCATTTACTACCTTCGCCGGCCCCCGCCAGGTACGTCTTCGATAATAATATCGTTTCACGTTGCTCGACGGGACGTTCGACCGACAGCGTTCACGCCACGGAAACTCGCGAAAACACCGCCACCAGCCCGACTCGCCATCCGTTTATTCATAACCGGCGCACCTAGCCTCGTACACTCTGTATGAAAGAGGTGATCCGGACGAGGCAAAAAGCTTGGACCGAGACCGCCGTTATTTCGCACGCTCGAGCACAAACAGCGCCGCGACGCTGGTCGCCTTTTATCGCGGACGATCGATGCCCGCGGCTTGCTCAACGATCAACCCGATTCGCGGCACACCTGCACCGTTCTCGACTACGGCGGCGACGAGCGCGACGTGTCCATCCCCTGCGAGACGATCCTCGTGAATCGTAAGACACGGCCCAATTACCTCGTCTCCGGAAGCACGGGCGCCAGGAGTGCATACAAACACTCTGGAGAACAACTCGTTTCTGCGAGGACTATCGACTGACCTGGTTACGAGAGTGGCGCTGGTAAACGTTACGGACGAGTTCCTTTAGAACGAAGCTTCTGCTCGCGGAAGTCTCGTTTATATCGGATGGATAAGAGACGGAACTTTTCGAGGTGCGACAGGTGAAAGGGACACGGGGGTGTCGTCGAGCGGAGGATGCAGGGCGGCGTACTGTCAAAATATCCACCGTTTTCCGACGTGGCCGACGTTGTGCCGGGGCACTACGGACGCCACGGGCATGCGTGATGAAGCCGCCACCCGGGTGCACCCGAGAGAACGCGAGGGATAATCGAACATCGCTCTGACATCGACTCTCTCGACTGGCCACTGCGCTGAATGAAGGTTGCGTGGCATGGACCAGGTCGGGATTTGCGACTGCTCGTGTCTGCGTGCATTGCGTATGGGTGAGCCGCGCTGATGTGTGCGATTTGTTGCTTCAACGGGGGTCGAAGGACGAGGGTGGGTCTTTTGGTCTTGCATTGTTGGTATAGTTAGGCGGATGGGGTTGAAGAAGAAGGGGTTAGAGGATGTTGGATTTGGGGGAGTTTCGGCGATTTGACGGTGTTTTGGGTGGGGTGGATAAGGGTTGTTTTAACTATGAGTTTGTTGGTTCGTATGTGTGTGTGTGGTATAATGGATTCGTGGACAGAAGCTTGGGGTAGAGAGGTGGGTTTTTTATGTTGTTTATGTGCACGCTGTAGCGTATTGAATAGAACCGCATTGTAATTTGGGGATTTTTTATTTTGTTGTGGATAGAATTGTTATTTCCGTGAAAGCGAAGAAATTTGTTAAACTTTGGTATTGTATAAAATAGTGCCGATAGCAATATAATAGCAGCTAATTCAATAAATTCAAAATCAAAAACAATGTCTCATTGCATCACTCCTTTCAATGTATCCTTTGATGAAAAAAATGAGACAGTGTCAAAGGTTCGTCGACCAACGAAAGGAAACGGGCGAAAGAAAAATGAAGCTAACCGGTGAAAGGGTCAAGGGTCAAATGAATTTCCCACGGTGTGAAGCATCGGGGAAAGGCCACGAAATTGTTTATCAATGCTTCCGGAGATTCTACGCTTTAATGGTGCATTGTACGTTCACCTTGTATATCTACCTTGTATATCGGCGAGGAAAATACGTTTTGTCGGATTCAAAGCGACGATTGTCATCGGCGAACACAAAGGTTACGACTCTTCTGCTCGTGACGCTCGCGTGACTATGAAATTACGGTATTTAATGTCGTCCTAGTCCTTCTCCTCGAGTCGCGTTTCGTTTGATCTTCGTCGTTCGACGATCCTCGTTAATTGAATGACCCTTTCATCCACGATTACGTCGCCCTATCATCGCTAATCACGAACCTTTAATCCCGTCGACTGATGGTACAATTTTGTAATGGCTGCTATTTAAAGGAAGTTCCAGAAAAATGAGAAAAAAAACGCACGTCATCGCGCGTTAACTGTAAGAATAATAATTGTATTGTCCCGTTTGAAGACAGGTGATCGATTGTGTTATAGGACCAACAAGATTCATTCTATTGTATAATCAATAGAGACAGACATCAAACTCACTACGGTATTATTATCGACTCTAATTATTTCCTAAATGGTAATTCAATATATAAATGAAATATTTCCATGCAATTAAATATTGTTCCCTCGCGTTTAATAGTTAATATTTTCTCCCCATGCTCCTCAATTTATTTCACGGTTACCTGCACCGGGGCCCATTAACAGCAATTCCAAATAGAAGTCCGTCCACGAAGCATCGAGAAACCCAAGAAAAGTCCAATATCCATAAATTTAGGAAGCATGTCGTGACTGTCCCCCGGCCATCGTCGATTCGCAGAGAGTCGCAACGGTTAATTCGTAATTCAATCACAGCGTCGAATTTAATTTCCGCGCGGGCCGTTCGTGTTCACGGGGGCCGTATCGCGAGAAGTTTGCCCCGTGTTCCGTTGCAACAATGGGGATTTAATTCCACCGGTGACTCGCGTTTGGAAATCGGTCTTCAATCTCTCCCAAGTTTGCTGAGGGAGATAAACCGTCGCGACGGCAGTCGAGCCCGATGTCCTTTCCCAAACAGTTTCTACGGAAACAACACGAGCTCGAATAGTTTCTCCTTTGTGGCGAAAAGTCTGCACGTTCGTTCGCCACGCGGTATCTGCATAAAGTCACCTCGCAACATTCTCCATCGATGGACTCGCGACGTCGCGACGCGACGCGACATTGTTGGCGTGCACTCGTTACGAAACGGCACGGTCGCACGCGGTTGTTTATCGTTCGAAAATCGTAATCGTGGAATATTAAAGGGACCCGGGGGGGACGTGAAAATGGATGAAGTTTCGCCCCGTGACGTGTGGGATTTTCACTTGTCCGCTAGTGAACGACCACGCGAAGCGTATTCGCGTGAGATGAAAGTATGCACTTACGGAGAGGAGCGAGTAGCCGAGGCGGATTCGCGAGAGATAAGCGCGAAGTACGAGCAGCTTAATAAATTTAGCTCGGCTTTATTGGACAGCGTGGTTGAGACGTCGGTGAGGAGAAAGAGGGAGGATTAATACGCGGAAAGGGGTGGTGCAGTTGTCGCAATTAAGGGTAACAACTTTGATGTTCCATGGTGCAATGTAAATGGGGCAACATAAGAATCTGATATATAATATCATAGCAAATGAAATGAGGTGACTCAGAAATGTCTGAGCGGATTAAGAGTGATTTGTCATCCTTGGAATGTAATTGATTCTACTGCAACTGTTGCGCAACAGTTTTTCTTTCTCGGGGGTAGTTTTTAACGCCCGTTGAAATAATAATCGTAATAAAATACAGCTTGTTTCTCTACAGACAAAGCAATCTGCAAGCATAGAATATTTCCACGAGACAGTCCAATGTCTCCTTTTAACGAAAAAGGAAAACCAGAAAATTACTAAAAATTAAAGGGGTAGCCATTCTTTCATTTACTGTGGCGCTAACATTAAATCACTATTCAAAAGCAACCTGCGCTATCTCCATGCTCAGAACTAAAATGAAAAACGATTCAAAAAACTGCATAGAAATGAAATAAATCGTCCTCGGTTATCCAGCAAGGATCTACAAAATAAAAATTGCCCAGAACAATTATTTAACCAATCGGTTAGTCTGGCGCCATCTATCAGCGCTAGTCCGCACCAACGGGGACTTCTTCCGCGTTTCATCAACAATGCAGTCCAGGATCGTGATAGAGCAACCAGTGGTGGCTCGCGGAATGTCGCCGCTAACGAGAAAGTCCTTGCAAATTTGTATGCAAATCGCCCGGTTGCAACGTATCGCAGTTCATCCTTCTCAGCTTCCTGTATGCTAAAACCCGCGTTCCCAGCCAATTAAAAAGCCCCGAAGAAAACCATTAAAAAAAGAGAGGCAAGAATCCTTGGCACTGCTATATGAGCCGCGCTAAAGCCAAATCGGTTAACTCCACCCTTGGAATTCTTTTAAATTTTATCGTCAAAGTGCTTGATTGACTTTTTGTATTCAAAATAAATTTCCTTACTTTCGTATGTTTATATTTAAACTGAATTTCCTTATTTTTGTATTTTTGTATTTAACGTTTTACATTTAAAATAAATTTCCTTATTTTTCTTTTGTGGAGTTAACCGATTTAGCCAATGAGCGGTTCGTATACCTGGTCTGACACACTCCAAAACGAATACAATGTAGACCGTAACATTGTTTAATTATGAAAAACGCCGAACGATAAGGGATTCGGCCGCAATTTGTCGAAAGAATAAATGCTGCCACGGTTCCAGTTGCAACGCGTGCACCGGTTAAACGCGTGATTGCGACTTCGAGGATCGAGCTCGCTTTTACAAATCTGTCTCGTCGCCAAAACCGCAAATTAGAAGCGGGGGATGGCTGTACACGTGGACGATGAATCGCGACCGTGTATCGCCACGATTCGACTCGGCCGACGTCGACGTCGCGACGTAAAGAACGTGCACGGCCATTCGAAGCGCTATGATTCAATTACGGGGTAACCGGCATCACGATCACGTGTAAATCAAGATAAATCGCCGGTATACGCCGGCTGTCCCGGTTCGACGATGTTACGATACCGCTGCCGGATAGCAATCAAATTGTCAGGCGTTCTAAGTGCGAATCCCACTTCTTCGTTGCTCCGAATATACGAGAGGAGAGGAGAGAGCCGTTCTCCGCCAACCCACAGAGAATTCTTCTAGAATACTCTGTTCGTCTATTGACGAGCTTAATTATAATCGTCAACTATTTTTCTAAAAATAAAAAGAACATTATAGTTTGATAACAGTCACACGCTGTTTGCACTGTATAATTCTTTGGCGATTCAACTTTTCGACGAGTTTGCTAGTATTTGTATGTACTTGTAGATTTCGATTGGTAATAATTGGAAGAATTCATAAGAAGGGGTTGGGTGATGGTTAGACAATGTAATATGATTGATGCAAAAGTTTCCACTTGTCAATCATTACATATGAAATACAAGGTAAAAGAAATATTGATACATCCGTTTTAATTGTTTAAAATAATTGTTTTAAAAATCCGTTTTAATAATTTTGCGTTCATAATTTATTATGTCTTAGGTATACTCGTTGGTGTACCACGAATAAATAATTAACACGCTCGTTAATGGATTAAAATAACCACGTGTGTGCGCGATGCGTACAAAAGACGAGGTTCGTTAGAATTCCTTTACATAAGTCGATCTTCACAGATGCGAGTATTCCTAATTACGAGTGCAAGCATAGACGCTCCCTGGACTGCAACAGGTATTGCAATTAAAAATTGCAATAACAGTTGCAAGGAATAATGACGAGGAGAAATATCTACCAGCCACCACACGGGACCAACCCCAAATAATTAACTAAATTATTCTATTCACCATTCACAGTTAGTCACAGAACTATCCCAATGAAATTCGATTCCTTTCAATTATTTTAACAGCAACGACTACCCATTCTTGCGAAGGAAACAGACGAACCAATATTATTTACGACAGTCGAGCTTGCCGAGCCCGGTTCTATTGGCAACTTCCAGCGTTCTTTTGCACGTGCCATTGTGGCCACGGGCGTTCGATTGCGTCGAGGATCTTAATGAGGCGAGGAAGCTTCTTTCGCAATTGATTTGCGTCAGACAACGTAATGCGTACTCTCTAAGCGCGGCTCGTCTCCTTTTCGGTTGATTTAAGAGGCATAAAGGCGCGCGAACAAAATACAGGCGCGATAAATTTCGCCGTGAAATTTTATCGGTGTTCGTGCAATTGTCGTTTAATCGACGACCGGGCTCGTTCAGGTGCGAGCGAGCCACAGGGGAGAAGAAAAAAAAGGAGAAGAAGTTAATTATCGCTTGCAATAAGAACAACCGGTTGGCGTTTCCGTGTTGCTCGATTCTTCCAGCAGTCGACGAATTAAGAGGCCGTAAAAGCTTTCAGATCGATCCAGGCTGAAACATTTTTGGGGTGGTTTATCGGCGGTTATTTTTGGAACACGCCGGAATGGAAATTATTACAGCAATACTTCAAACGTATTTACAATGAAACCGTGATTCACACGAGTTTGCGAGCACGTACCCAATTTTTGCTGCCTCTAATTGGAATTGAATGTAACAATATCTGAAATACATTTGCAACAGGAGCATAATTCATAGATATGTATAGCGAAAACATGGATTTATATGTCGAATAGTGAGCATTTGATTTTTGTTACGACTAATTGGGATTTTATTACAAATGTAAGCCGACTAGTTTCACGGACTAATACATGGGAAAATTCTTCCGTGCATCGTGAAACCGCGAACCTTGCCGAGAAAACGTAACACAGTTTGCCCAGAAAATTCTTTTAATAACTGAACCGTAGATCGGAACGAAAGATACGTGTGCTTGGCGCAAGACAAGAATTTCTCAAGGCGCGATACACGTATATGGGAAAAATCGTTGCACGACGTTTCAGTCAATGAAGTGAAAATTGAACAGCGGTTCGCAGACTCGTAACCGGAACGATCGAGTCGGAGCCGCGATTAATTCGCCGCTCTCGAATTAATGGTACAAAGGAACCGGGATAATTCCACTCGGGACTCGTTTCATTAAGCGCATGATTGTCTAACAAGCGGCGATTAATCGCAACAGTTTATACTGAGAAATCACCGGCGCTCTTTCTTCTCGAAACGGAAGCGAGAAGATCGCAATATCACTTATACAGATCGCGTCTGATAATGATTGTCCGTGATTCGAATGCTAATGCGGCGATTCGTGCCTTTCAGAACATCATTCCGGAATACTCTGTTCGACTGCTAACGAGCTTTATTAGAATCGTAATGTACTCCTTTTAAATACGTTGGTGGTTGTTCAAGATTGGACGATAGCCATCGAAATACGAAATGAAATAGATGTTATAATTGCAATCGTATCGAAGGAATCAATGTCACGATGAAAATAACGCACGATGCACAACAATGCAACCAAGTTGCATAATTCATCTTCAGACAAATTAGGATCCGCTCCACTAAACGGATCACCGTCTAACGAGGATCATTTGGGGACGCTCGAATGCGGGGATCGACTAACTGAGCATCGGATATCGGTACGATCTAAAGAGCTTTCGAATTAATACCAAGGTAATTGCGTATCTAATTAGAAGCGTGCGCGTATCGGGCACGAATCACGGCTCCTGGATGCATTTTCGCGATGGCCGCGTGGAAATTCGAGGAACGACGAATAAATCTGTCGTTACCCGATGCTCTAACTGTTCATCGAGCCTCATCGGCGGTTACATAACAGAACAATTTAATGGTTACCTGGAGATGTTGCCCTAGGATGCGCGGGCTTTGTTTGGAAATGCAGGTACGTGATTAACGGGGAAGGTAATTCTTGTTCATAACGATCGGGGAAGAAGTTAATTGTATTAATTACTGATGCTTTCTTTGGAAATAGTTAATTATTTCAAGGCGTGTGGTAATCTAAATAATATGATATACAATGTAATATAGTATAAAATAAAAACATTATACCATACTACTGAAATTATTTACAAAGCAACGCCCCTTTGTTAACAAAATCATAAGCTATAAAGCTTTCCCAAGTTCGCCCTAAAGGCAAAGATGTCCCTTCGTACTACTGTTTAAACGCACTTTGCAAAAATCATAATATAATAATAGTTATAAACGAACATCGAAATAATTGTACATACACGCCCTTGAACGCTCAATTGCAATCATACCCCTATACGCAATATTTGCATACGAAATAAACGTTCGAGGCATTATCGCGTAACTTAGTCGCCCTCGCGCTGTAATCGTCGCATAATTGCATACCTCGCCTTCTCGATCGTTCGAGAGCCTCCGTTATTACAGAACATTTATTACCTAACGACGATACCAACAAACTTTTTCATGTTTCACCGAGATCGAGCGAGAAATAGCTGCCAGTCGAATACATCTGTCTATCGATGTCCCCTATCGAACCGGAATAAATAATTATGCGTAGCTAAACTCTTCCTGTACCCATAAATCCTACTCGTTGCGCCGTGTCGTATCAGAAACAAGCGGCGAGACTTTTAAACGAGATCCATTTCAGCCCGTTTCCGTATTCGCGGAAAGCGTATCGCGACAATAACGAAGACTGAACGACAGAGGGGGAAAGGTTGGTCCACGCGATACGCGTGAAACAAAAGGTGTGCTTATTAAAGAAACGAACGATCAGCTGCGATTATTCGTAACAATAGGCGAGAAACGTCTATTGTACATTGTTCCGATACGCTATCACGTTTATCATCCGATTGAGTGAACGTGGAGCCGGGGATCACGGGACACGTGAAGACAGAAGGAGCGGAACGGACGAAAGGCGAGGAGGATAGGCGAGGAAAAATGAACGGGGCCCGCGTTAACGACGAAAAGCACGGGCAACCGGAAGCGGGGAAACACGGAGACGCTATTTCGTTCCGTTCGCCAAAGAGTCTCGCGGTTGTCGCGCTTTCTTGTCGACTAATGAGTCGGTATTTATTGCCTGACCTTTACCGGTATGTGTATCCCCGCGTTTCTTCCCCTTATTTCGTTCATTAGCGCCCATTCAATCGTTGAAATTAAATTTCTATACATAATATTCGCATCGCGTTACTTGCACCAGAATTGAAAGCGTTGCAAGTGCGTGCGATAGCGAACGAGGCGTGGTCAGAAATTGAGGGGAGTAACTGAAGGTGTGGGGATGTTATCAATCGAGGATTAAGTACCTGGCGATTGAATTAAGGTTCGCGAGGGAAAATGTATTTTTTTTTTCATTGGAACAGCACGACGTGTATCATAATTGTCTTTAACTGATTTAGAAGTTTTAAGGAGCCATTCGACATTTACACAACACAGCCAGTGGTCTCAAAATTTTCACCGGTGGACTATGGGTATTTTTTAAAGAATTCTTTTTTAAAAAATCGAATTCGACTTATAAAGAAAATATAACTTATAAAGTATACGTTTGTAGGGAAAAATTGTTCTGACAAAAGATGCATGGCTCACAGCGGCACAGTATGTAGAACATTTACTTTCTTAATGTATCGAGACGTTTCAGCGATTTTAAAGTTAGCTTCGTTAATTTAAATAGAATGCCATATTTTTTACGCCAAAATATGGAAACGTATTGAACTCTGAGTAAAAAAGTATTCACCTTTATCAGCCCTTAATCCAATAATGACTAACAAAGTAATTGTAAGTAATGTCGCTGTATGTTAAATGCAGAATCACCCGAAATTACTAACAAACCATTACGCAATAACAATCCCTCAGGCTTTTCGATTTTCCTAAAAATATTTCCCCAAAAAACTGTATGAACTTTCAACGTTCCCAATTCGATGCCCAAAGCCTGCGTACTCTTTTAGAAGCTGCCTCGCTTAGTATACATTATGGACTTACACCGAAAACAGAAGTGGTCGCGTGGTAGAGCTTGGTCCCACGAGATGAACAAAGATTGTAATCGAACGCGTAGATACCAAGCGAGCCTTGATAGTTTACGGCGGTACGTCGCGCGATGTATGTACACAGAAGCCAACTAAGGAACGAAGTGTTTCAATTTATCGCCGCTGCCACGACTCTGTGTACAGTTACTCGTGTGAACGCCGACTCTAATAACATTATAAATAAAGATACGAATCTCGTGCGCGCTTCTTCACCGTCCGATGTTACTGCGCTGAAGCGCTACGGCATCCGTTTACCTTGCCTACCTTAACTCTGGGCATTCCTCGCCGCGTTCGGCTGACAATAAAATGCCTATCCAGAGTGATTACCAAGCGTGCACCCCCGCCAAAGAGTTCGGGACCACTTGCAAATGTTAATTGTGCGTGAGTATTCGAATATTAATACCGTGGCGAGTGATCGTAATTGACTTTGGATTATCAGTTACAAAGTTTCTGTATAGGTTTAAATGGCTGGTATGCAACTGAAGTTTCAGATCACCCAAATCGAACTTCAAGAAGCCAGAATCGCCGGTATCCTGTCCGCAGACTGTGCACAACCGACTGAACCACATTTCTGATCACGGAAAAGGTCAGCATCCAGATCCAAGACAGACCCCAAGATGTTTACAGCTATTATAGTCTAGTTTGTCCGCGGTGTAGCACAGATACGAATTTAATACCGATCAATCACGGACCTCCGGGACTAACCTCGCCCAACATACACGCGAATCTCTCATTGAAAGAATCGCGGCCGTAATGGATGTCTTAATTATTCAAGGGACCCGGTGTTCCCGTGTTCTGGCAACGCGATAGGCCGAACGATCAGTTGTCGTTTAGGGCAATTGATTTTTCCACGAAGACAACCCCTTTTGATTAAACACAGTGGCCGGCGACTTCACGTGCAACATCTCACCTCACTTGAAAATAACTGCGCACGCAAAAGCGACGCCTCGTAACTTTGTCTAACAACTTCCTGACCAGCAGCAATAAATAATGCAAGATACGCGTGCCTCCTCGTCGCTCCGCGCCGCTTGCGCCGTCTCTCGCGGGGCATCGACATTGCTCGAAAGGAAAGAAGAAGAAAAAAAAAGAAAAACGATGAATACCTTCACGGCTGACCCAGTTTCGAAATTCACACGGAATTCGTCATCGTGTTCGAAGGAAATCGGTCGATCCACGGACTTTCACGCGAGCATAATAGACGGGCTGGTAAACATTTGTATAACAATTATGCTGTCTAGCACGGGAGGAATGTTTGGGCACAAACGGTCGAAAATATCACGGTGCGCAACGGTGTTATTAAAGCAGCGCGTAATGATGATATTCCCGTGGAAATAAAACGAATTTTTGCTCAACCCGACAGCTGACGGGTTCGACGTGAGCTCGACCGACAAAATTCTTCGGCGGATCTTTCTTCTCCTTCTTCGCGAAGGTGAAAGAAATTTCTCTGGTGTTCGGGGACGTAAAAATGGGGATATCGCAACACGAATTCCACCACTGTCCGGCTTGCATTCGATGGCGTAAAGCAAACGACGAGGCAGGGACTGTCTCACGTTCTCCTTGCGAGTTCCACGGCGAGTTCCATTACGAAGCGATTAATATTTAATCGTCGCGGATACCGGCGTAGCTTGTATGCAGATCGTCGAGAGACGCGTGGCAACAGAAAGTCCGAGTAATTACTTCAACGCCTCGCGGAGCAGAACTGAAAGTGCTCGTCTGGCGTTCAACACGCTTTGCCTCGCGTCGCCGCGAACAGCAAAATAAAAGCGGACTGCTCGTATTGTTTCGCGTTATCGAATATTCATTTCTCCGGGCACTTGCATGCCGCGACGCAACGTTCATACGATATCGAGACCGGTGTGCTGTAACTGTTCAACACTTTCACTCGAGCGTGCTCCTCGCGAAGATGCCAGCGAATAATTACGTATACGAACCAGAAAAACGGTAATTGCAGTTTCTCTTTGGAAATCTTGCGCCGATATCTGGCGATCGGCGCACTGCCGGCCGGCGAAGATAATTGTACCATCGCGTGGAAAATCCTGTCATTTCTCCGCCGAGATTTAGCTCCGTGAATCACTTTCGTTCTTGCCGCGTCGAGCGTGCTCGCAAATTGAATGGAGACGCCCGAATGGTCGAAATTCATTGCAGTGCGCGCGCGTGGCGTAACCGCGCGTTGCACAACGGAAGAATAGCGCATGGTCCGGACTATAGATAAGCCGATAGCGATTCACGAACGCTTCCCAGTGAGCTCCGGTATTTTATCGAGAAATCTTCTGTTTACCGAGCTGATTTATTCCCATATCGTTTGCGACCGGACTCATGACTAGATGCCCCGAATAAAATATGAAAGAGGGGAGTGCTCGAACGAGCTTCATTAATATTTGATTATTCCTCTGTATTTCTACGTTCTCAGCGGTATTAAAATAGGTGCGCGATAAACCGGTTACAAGCAACTGACAATAACCTGCTGTTAACCGTTCATTATCTCTGGCTAAGTTGCTGCATGATGTATCGCTGTAATTAGAACGCCAATTTATCAGCGTCTTGCTTCCAAACGGGTAAAGAAAGCGCAGGTATTAGGAATAGAAAAGTCTCGTTATAATAACATTACACAGACGTCTCACAATATCTATGTCTTTCACAAAGACACAGAACTGGGACAGCTATCACGAAACCGAGTCAACTAGGCCCCCCAAAGATTAAGCCCAAAGTAAACCGACCGGCCGTCCTATATTCACGAAGATAAATGAGAGAACTCCATGAATCTTCCCAAAGCGTTCGTCTCGCCCGCAGATAGACCATGCGTGGCTACATATGGCTATTATGCAAACCAATTCGCGCAGCAACGTGTACAAAGGGCCGAAACGAGAGAGCTAAACATAATGTTCAAGCTTCTAACGAGAAAACGAGTGAAAAGTTAACATCCTCTCGGCTCGCGGCTCATTATACACACACGTGGCCAGCAATATAATTCATTTGCGAGAATGAATCCCTGGTTCCCTGGCCAGACCCGTATTCCAAAGCACGCACAGACAGCGACAGAATGCTCTTTCATTGTGCCGATTGAAATTTTTTTCAATGCCTAACCGCGACCAGGCGAAAAGAGAAGCCCTGTTACCTTTTGTGCGTCGTCGACTGCTAAGCAACCGTCATCAATTAACCACCGACATTGGCAACGCGAGCCATGTGACACATCTTGTCCCAGAGAGAGCCTCCACGATCTTTCTATCCTTCGACCGTTCACCCTGGCTCGGCTAAGGTAACGTCGAGAGAAGAGAGAAGCAGAGTGGCTGGTTCGCCGCGAGACGGATTCGACACAATGCCCATTCCTGCCGTGAAATTGTCTTAATTGCGATTAAGGTTTTTGCCGGCCGCGGCACGCAGGAAGTTCCCGTGTATACAGGAGATGCAGAAAGAAATAATATAGGTTTCTCCAAAGCGGCTGCCAACAAAGGCTGCGACAGTTTAGATCACAATCAGTCACTGGATTCCCTAACGTTGCCGCGTTCCAAAGCTATTCATTCTATACGCCTCGTTTCTCTTGGGCTGAATTGAATGATTCAAACTCGGAGCTAAAGTGTAACCCCGTTACACCGTTTCGTTCGTCGAGAAGCAACGAAGACGGTGAATTTTCTGTACTCGCTATGACGCGGGAAAAACGTTTCAACCCTTTTCTGAGTAAGAAAAATGATTAATAAGTTGTTTGAAATATTTTGCATAGATTTTTTCTGCCAAAACGTGAATCGAAGTAGAAGTCTGAGAAAAAGAATAGAGATCTGGGGCACGAAAATGAAAGAATTATTAAGGGAGATATAGAAATGGATATCTGGGTGCAAGGTTATCCACGAAGGTGTTAAATGAGACTGATTATGTTGTAATAGAATTATGTTAGGAAGGGATCATAGAATAGGAGAATTTTTCCTCGTCGTCGGAGAAGATCGTTTGAAGCTTCAAAGGTCTTGGTAGCGCGACTGTTGCAATTGCTGCTCGTTAAGGAAACGTTTCCGGTAATTCGCTACCGTTAACTTTGTCTGAAGCTGGGGATCCGGGCAATCTCGTGTTTTAATATAGTTTCTTGCAACAAGTGGAAACAGGACTGTATTCTCCCCGTTCAAGACAATTCATCGTTACAAGTACGCTTGAATGTACACCGCGTGTTAAATGTTTGGGACCAATTCCCTAATTCTACAAATATCGAATAGCTCGTCAACGATTCATTTCACAAAGTTTATTACTATCAATCTGTGCAATATTAATTTCGAACCGTGGAAATTGACTTAATCATTTTCATAATCATTGTCATTTTTCGTTAAAGTGACGACAATTGACGGAAGTAACAGAGCGTGAAACCATGGGTCCCCATGAAACACCAACGCGGAGGAAGGAGAAGGGCACGTGCTTCGTTTTTTCGATGAAATTTGCATGGTACCTTTCTCTGGCCCGCACGAACGGGGCAAGTCGGCCGTCTTAGAAGTGAGCTCGATTAATTAGCGGCGAAAGTAAGTGAAATTGCACCGCGGTGCATTGTAGCAGGCGCATCCCCGCACGATGCTAACCGTTCCAAAGCGTCTCTGCGCTCCAAGAGCGGCGGAATGCCGTGTCGGCATTTTTCTCGGTTAATCATAATCGCTTATGTAGGCCACGGGAAAACGATACGAGTTCGAACAAAACGCTTCGCTCTCTTCAACAACCCCTTTCTCATTAAACATTTCGTCTTAATTATTATATTACGGCCGGAATCGCAACCGTGATCTCGCCGGAGTCGTGATCGTGCAATAAAAACTGCCTCGCTCTACGGCGACACAAAGATATGCGTGAACTTTAAGCGAGTTTGAGCACGCCGCGTTAGAACCGGGGGGTAAACATGTGCCGAGCAATAAATCTGTACCAACGTAAACGTTCAACGTTGCATACGAATCACGGCGGAGTCGTCGCCGCGACAAGGATCACCCTCCAGAAGGAATTACGGTCTCCAATCGTGACGAGCTGTTTCGCAAGGAACGTTAATACGTATTAAACAACGCTCCTCGTGCGATTACACCGCGGACGAGCGTTTTCCTGACGGTCCGCGAGCAACCACCGTGTAGCGTAAGCGTACACCGAGAATGAACAATGATATCATCGATCTTGCTTCATATAGCACGAGAGTCTTCCGAGAACGAAACAGTGTCGTGCGTTGATACGCGGATCGTAACGTTTCTAGTTAATTCGGAAGACGCTGAATGAACGCCCCGGCTAGTGAACAACGAGGGGCAACGAGGGAAGAATTCGATCTCCGATCCTCCGCGATAAAGTTGACAAACGGATCGACGCGCAACGTTTGAACATTTACGCGAACGCAGAGGAAAGGGCGAAAATGGAGGCGCGTTCGTTCAACTGAGACACAAGCATCTCGCATGGCCGATCCGATTTGCAACGGCCGTGAACGTTAACAATAGCGATTAAACAGCCATCGATCAATCTGTCCGCCTACATTCGTCCGATGCGAACATTCTTCCACGGCGTTTCCACTTTCGATTCAAGTACGCGGCCGATAATGGAACAAATTATTTCCGTTCGAAACGAAGAAGTTGCAGGGAGCGTGGGCGGCGGCGATACCGCGAGAGCAAATTAAATTATTGACGGCGAAGCAAACCGTTCCCGATTACACGAACCCGGCGAAACTCCCCTTTCCTTTTTTCGTTTTGCATGATCGTGACTGGTAGCGCCGATAATGGACGCGCGAAAACATTGCGATACGGGGTCGAACAGCGAGGGAAATTACGGCGTTAACGAAGTGCAAGATAATGCCCCGTTGAAATTGCAACAATTTTCGCAGCGCCCTGAATAAGGCGTTCAAGAAGCTATTACAAACATCGTGTTCCCTTGAAACTCCACCCTGGCCTATTTAAAAAGTTTCTCATAATTCCGTGTCCAAGTGCGACCCTGTACAGCATTAATCAGCCAATCGACGCAACAACTAGAAACAATTAAAACGCGCCGTGTACGGCGGCGAAAATCGAAATAGATCAGCAACGCCCACGCGACGATGTCCAGCTCGTAAGCACGATAAAGCCGGGAAACGGTTCACGGCGGTTCCAGGAGATGTTCCAGGGCCAGACGAGGACAGATAACGAGATATAAGGAGGAAAGGGGATTGGCCGGCAGTATTTATCACTCTGAAATCCCGAAGAGCGCACAATACGAGGCGAGGGAGGCGAGAGAAACGGGAGAAACGAGAGAAGCGAGAGAAGCGGCTCGCCGGCCACGGAACGAAACGCGATGTAGTGCAGGTAGATTTATGGAAGGTGGGAGGGAAGAGAGAAAGAGAGAAGAGACTCGGTGTGTTTGTGTCGCAGGTCACGCCGCGGTTCACGGTCACGGGGACCAACCGCTGGACTAACCTAACGTAACCTGACTCGGCGACCACAAACTGAATTGCACCCCGTCCGCCTCCTCGACACCCCCTAGTCAGCCAGTTCCCGACCGCCTGCCGCTCCTTTCTTTCCTCTCGGTCCTCACCACTCGACCACTCTCATCGACTCTCTTCCACTCTCCCCCCAATCTCCACCGTTCTCCGTCTACCCTATCCATCCACCGTAGCCCGTCCCACCCTCTCTAACAGGATGACACACTTAATTTATTAAGATGCTGGGGCCCACACCCTCTGGGCCAGCGAACCCAGACTTTGCAATAGCGTCGGTTACTTCCTTTCTTTTCGCCAAGATAATTACAATACGAGACTCGAACCGCGGATCGGAGTTCTGGGAAACGATCGACTGCAGCCGCCACTGTCCTCGAGACGAGAACCTACTCCGTGGTTGAAATAGGATGATTTGAAACATCGAAGTCTCGTTAAGCGTAACAGAGACGTATTTGAATATCGATGGAATGCTTGCATAAAATTCATTTATTTAAAGCGGACGGGTTAAGGTCGTGCAAAGTAGTGCCGCAAGATTTATATCGGCTAATATAGAGGGGAGAAGCCGTGTTACTTATTGTATAGAGGCACAGCGCGGACCCTCCCGGTGTTACATCAGGATATTATAACAATCGTTTGCATAACCACGCGATGGATCTCGAGACGGGCGCATCAATGTAATCCAATCCAACACGTCGTAAATTGCATTGCGCGCTCCCTCGGAGCCGCGTTTCCCTTCCCCGCCGCTATACGAAATTTATTAGCAGGGTGTGCCACTAGGTACACAGACATCGGGGAACCCCCTTTTTCTTGATTGATTAAACACGCCTCGCGAGGCCTGTCCGCGCCGTGTTCACCGGGTACGGTCAATCCGATCGGTAGGAAAATTTCGTAACAGGATCTATCTACAAATTGCTCGCGAGTAAATTGGCCGTCGATCAAACAGCGTGCATTTAAGAACGAACTGAACGAGCGATACGATTTTTAAACTCGGAGACGGCCCGCGAAAAAATCCCGATTTGATAGAATAGCAATGAGTAGTGCACGCATCGGATCGATCATGATCCACGGATTGAAATCAACGCCGCGAAAAGACCTGGTGTACTTGGCTCTTACGGCAATTATCCAATTACCGCCTAATAATTGCACCGTAGTTACCGGATAACGTTCGAACGTGTAGCCGCCTCGCCAGGAGGCGCTACCCGATGCGCGCGCAGCCAGTGATCAAGCGGATCGAAAATTGGAGGAACCGAAGGAACTGAACCGTTTTAAAATTGGTCCGTTGCAAGGAATATATAAGACCGTTCATGAGGTCAATTATAAAATGGAAGGAACGAATGCTATTAGCGCGACGCGATTTTCATTGCATATGCGGCTTTCCGGTGGGCTCGTTGCATAATCTATTCAACGGCTCCTGCAATTACGGCGACTGTTTGACGCGAGGCGCGGCTAAGATCGCTCGTAAAAGACCTGACCTTGAAATTTACGATGCAACGTTCGTACTTTTATTTCCCCTCTAACCCAGCGATGGAAACCCGTCCCGAGCGGCGGTTTTCAACCCGCGTCAGACGATCATTTGCATGACGAGTAACCACACGCTTGGCTATTAACTAACCTCCGTGTATACGGCGCCAAATTACGAAGTACTATGCGTACACTTACCGGCAGATTCCTGAGCCCGAGCCGCACCTTCGTGTATTTCTTCATAAAGACCCGCCAAAGCACGTAAGCCATGGCGATTATCCAGCCTCTCGTTCGCCAGCGAGGTTATCTTTAAGATTCTTCCACCACTTCTGTCACTTTGTCACTTGTTTTTCGATTAATTTCGAAGGTTATGCGGTCAGCTCGCGGTTTCACGCTCGTCCGTCCATGCCACGATCGTTCGATTATCGAAATTGCTCCGCATCTCGATCTAGAGCACTCGAGGGGTAGCAACGCGAACGCGGCTGCGCAGTGCAATGTCGCTATATGGCGCCCGTTGCACAAATTAACCTTATAATGCAATATCGCACGATTTTAACTAATGTCAGGGATTAAATAATCTGTTTGCTGCCTATGCGTACGAACATAGACGGCAAACTTCTTGCCGGACTTATAAATTGTCGTTCACACGAAACACGTACTTAACGCGGTATTACCAAACACTTTTCGATACCGAGTCGCAACGCTCCGTTCGGTCACCCGATATGCTTTCAACGCACAAAGAACTCGCGTTCACACCGATTTACCCGCGAGATGAACGAACGCGATCCATGCATTAAATACGAGGGCATGAATCGTTCGATGCCGGCGATCGCTGAATCGATGCGATTCGATCGCCTGTGTAATTCATTACTGCACTGTTTGCAAATGCGTCCGACACCACTGGTACCACCGCCGCGCGCGATATAATCGATAATCATCGGTCTCAACGGTTTCTCGATCGATCGAAATCGCCGCCCAGGAATCGCACCGCGATTCAGCGCTGGGTTCAAAAAGACGCTGGAAAATCAAGTGGCTGGTGACAAACCTTACCGTGGGACTAGTCGTTTTTGTAAAAAGGATGACTGCCGCTCCGATTGCGGAAACGATTCAATTGCACGCGGTGCAGCGAGAAATGCCGTCAGACCAGAATCTAAGCAGTCGACTGTCATGATTTAATCGACGAGCCACCGAGACTTTCTGTCGGTCTTTGAACCGCGAACAACACTCTGCACAATGCGATAATATCAATCGCGAAAGCACACGCGATTCCAACGACAACCTTCGACGAGGGAACGCTCACGGTTGCCGAGAGTTGTCCTTGACGATTTTGATACTGTTTGATACGACAGGATGCACGAGGATTTTGTACAAACGACGCGCGTCGTAACACCCGTGCGCCTGACGGCACTCGCTGCCGAGATATAACTGACACGACACACGCAACTACCTACTCTCGCGCTCGAACCGTGGAACGCTGGAACGGAACGTCCGGAACGTCGGAACTGCGGAACGATACATACCTGAATCGCGTTTCAGCGCGACTTTAGGCGTGTCTGAAACACCCGACGCAGCGTAACCCAAGCCTTTGAATGAGAATAAAGGGTGTGCTGCTAAGCTATGTTCCTTTGAATTCAAGAATTCTTTGAATTTTATATTTCTCTAATTATCGTTTAATTGCCATTTGATATTGATTCGTGTTCGGCACACGGGGCGAATTTTCGGAGTACCATTTGCAATGCAGTACCGTCGCTATAGCGAATCAAATAAAGTAATTGGCTGAACTAATTTTCTTCAATATTTATTTCGTGCTCCACTTCGTATTGGGGACCACAGATAACGCCTATCGCCGAAACAATACTAATAGCTCTCTGTCACGCAAAACCGTCGAAACGATAAAGAAGCAGTTGTAACAGTAACACCGCTGTAATACCGACGAATAAATATTGAAACAACTCCATTTTCACAATTCGCTGCCAGTTAAATTTAAAAGGAACAGTGATTTATATTAACTTCTCTAATTCATTTCTCCGTGCCATTAAAAAAAAACGATACAAAAACATAGAAAAAAGAAACTTCAGCACAAGCGTCGTTTTTACTACCTGCTCCACGTCGAACAGAGAGGTCAATTTCGCGCCAGACAATCTTTGTTCCCCGTCGTGACATCGTAAACCGGTGACTGCAATGGTAGACGGAAAATAGGGTGGGGCGGATAAAAACGTCCATTTAAAAAGCAATATAACCCGCGCCGGTCGTAATGGACGAAAGAGTTAAAACGAATCAGCGTGTCTCACGGCCCAGCCAAAACAAACAGAGCTAAACAAGCGGAAGGCACGATGCCCCTGCTTCCACACGTGCCCACTACCTGCTTACATTCGTTTGTTTTCACCTCGATGCTCGACTTACCATTTCGCTGCTGCACATTTCGCGGCCGCATTACCATCCCCGTATCGCGCCATGCGTTACACACATCCGCCACGTTTGATTCATCAGCCGATAAAACGTTTCCGAGGCACTCACGTTAACGAGACCTAATCGTCGATACAATTAGAACCGATAGGAAAGAAAACATATGCGCCCGTTTATTGACTCCCGCGATGGTTATCTCGATTCTCGTTACAGCATCGACATTTCTTTCCCTATTCTTTTTTAATGTGACGTTAAAACGCGAACGGTTCCAGACCGCTAATGATACGTTTCGCGAGTGGTCGAAAGCGAAGAAAAATAGCGATAAAGATCGGCGATAAATCCTTGAACGACGATTCGTGTTTACAATCCACCGCGGAAGGGAAAGAACTGCAGAAATATGGTGAAACGTATACGAGACACCGTGAACCACGATAATTCTCCGAATACCTCCGATCATTCTCCCCTTCGAATTCCAACTATGAGAATGAAACACGGGGCGGAACAGAACAGGCTACGATTCGCGACAGGCTACGATGGTGGACGTGGATCATAAAGATCGCTGAATGTTTGAGAATGTACGAGGCAACGTTGGGACCAGCGACGCCATTACCTGCTGAATCTTTAATACGCGAGCGTGCAGACCTCGCGTGTCATGAATTCCACCTTTAAACCACGGGCAGACGTTCGATGCATCGAACATCGGCGTCGTATGACGCGTCGGGTTCGATTGGTGGCTACGAGGGAAACACTTGCCGTGGAAAAGCACACCCCGATGAAATAGTTCTCTTTCACGATAAGCGTCTCGACACCGGCAACTTCCGTTCCGTCGCTATACCGCGTCACATCCTATCGCCATTTACTTCTTCCCTCTTTAATATTCAGCCACCGTTTGGGTAGCTCACCTGGTGCCGTCGCCAGCCAGGCGTACACGTATGCAGAATTACGTGTGCACCTTCGCCACAGTATCGAGTTTGCGCGAGTGGTGTATAGGTGCATCTTCGTGTCGCTGTGCGCGTGCACGCGGCACATGTGTACATGTATGCGAGCGTGCACGTGACAATGGGCGTACCTACCTCACGTGACAGACACGTGAGCACCCTTGCAAAGGGCCCTCGGTTCCTGACGTTCATTCATACTGGTTCACCCGTATCGTGGGCGACCCCGACGACCCTACGCCGCGTCGAAAAGTCGCGAAACGAAACTCTGCGAAAGATAAAAAAAAGGGAGCTGTTTGGGAGTGCAGCTGTGAACAGTTGAAATGGTTTTTCGTGGATTTCGCAGGTTGAACAATCAATTACGCGGGAGAAATTGTGCGGCGGAGTGGCGATGCCCAATTGCTCTCCGACAGGTGTACCTTGGAAGGGTGGAAGTACAGTTTATGGGAGGTATATGGTGAACTTGTGAGAAGAATTTGGAATTTGGAGTGAAGAATCGGCAATGTTTCAAAAAGAAAATGCAAAACAACGAGGAACAAGTCTAAACATAATTTTAATTATTAAAATTTTAAAGAATTATTTTAATGTATAAATACGAATACGTATAAAAAAAAAACTCTGACCTATTCTTCACCATAGTCTTCACCGAAAAAGAATTATTAAATAGACACACGCTCGTAGGAGTTGTACCGAGCGAACCCCTTTCGTCCTCTGTTACACACGCCACAACTACTCCCAGAAGCACAGTTAATGTAATTTATACGCACGCCATAAATGAAAGTTTAATGCTCGATCGTTTAGTGGGCGATCAACATCTGCGTGCCTCGATGAATCACGCTGTCGGATCTTCCAAGTAAAAACTGACTCGAACAACGCCACGGCAGTTCCGTTTTATCCTCGATAAGCGATACAGCGAGGATCGATTCGTGAAGTAATGCAGCAGGGAGAGGCAAACGAAATGGCAATGTCAATGGTTCCGCAGACTATTCCTGGATCTCTTTCACATAGCACGTTCGTGCACGGAATCGATAATGGAACTAACGTTTATTATTTCGCAAGCAACCCCTCCCGCGTGAACGCCTGTTCGTCCCTCACGAATCGTAATTACCAGGCAACGAACAGGCATGTCTAGTCGCCGTATGAGATACCTTGCCTCTGAATGAGTCACTTCCCCGAGTTGCGTTGAAATTTTCCACGTTTCCCGCGACCGACGCGTTACGCTTTGCAATAATTCGTAACGAGTCTTGGCATCGTTCATGAATCGACCGCCTCGAGGCTGCAACTGTTTCGCGTGCAAACTACAAACGAACACGGAAAACCAGGCGGAAAGTGAATGACTCGAACGGCGAGACGTCAGTCTATGGCAATGGGAATTCTAGTGCGGGGCAAGTGTAATAAAATTGGTCTTAATCTCAGAATTTTTTGGTAAGACTTGTCTTGTTGGAAGAATATAATGGATAGACGCAAGGAATTTTTTTAGGTAATGGAATAATCACTTTTCTAGGATGCTACATTTCATTGATTTAAATAGAAATTAAGAAAGCTGACAGTTTTTTTATATATCTGAACTAAATTATATATAAATAATGACGTCCCGATAAATAGAGTTCCACTGTAAGCAAATAACATTCCTACGTTTTCCCGTTCAACATTTAGTTATTGTAACATTAGAACGCGTCCCATGCCTTCGACGGTGTCTCTCAATGAATTTTCCACACTTTCTTAACTAACTAACCGTTCTTCTTCGAGAAAGTTGCTCGTACCTCTGCGTAGATTGTAATCTACAGGAGAGTGGTCTGATGAGTAAGGAGAACGGGTAAGGAATCTCGCAACTGAATTGCTGCAATTTTTTCCCCTGCATCTTCGTTGATTATGTTTAACGGTTGTCGCATTATCCTGAATGATTAACAGAATTGACTTTTCCACGACAGGCGGCGAAAAGTTTCACGCGAGGAGCGACCGTGTTTAAATAAATTGCAAAGGTGTCAGAGTGACAGCTTTAACGCGAACCGCGAAACTCAACAGGTGGACCGTACAAATGCATTGCTGCGAGGAACGCCCTGGCAGTCGGCCAATATTCCAGCGGATATAAACAGGAATGTTACACAACCGTGGATCTGAATCGTTGTTTCTAAACGCAGGAAACCAGGTGCTAGAATGATGTTCGTGGCGTCACCTTGCGTATCGTAATTTGCGAATAGCAAGAAAAAACCCAGGAAGGAATTCTTCTTTCTTAAAAGACAATGCCGGTTCCAATTAAGACGACCAACGGATCGACAATGGGTACGAACAAGCTGTAATTCGGTTCACAGGGTCGACAATTAGAGATGCTTCACCCTGGTTCGACTTTGCGTTCAGGAATGAAGGGAAAGTCTAATGCAACAGAATATTAACAGATTGATAATAGCTGATCGATGGAATCAGAGTAGCAAAAATATATTATCCCCGCAGTAACAAGGCCACTTTGGGGGCACCCGTAGGTCCAGCACACGTGAAAGGAAGCGCGTTGGTAATTAGAGAGCGAATTAACGTGTCGCAAGACGTGTGTACCTGTACAACAACGTCGTGCATATGTATCGCTTGCGTGTGTATCGGACTGAAAATCGTAACGTGCAACACGAATCGTGAATCACTGTGCACTGTCGTTGGGCAAGAGGGAGTGCTCGCCACGAACGCCGCGGCCCCGCCACGAATTGACGATAGATAAATGCGCGAGAGATCGTATTATCACGATCCCTCGTGGACCCCTTGCGGGGTTATCCGGGTTAATCGAAGAACCAGCCGGTGTAACGACGACGATTATTATTCGATCTGGCGAAATTCGCCTACGTATCGATCTTATTCGTGGCACTTTCGCGTACCAGAGCCACTTTTAGAAGCCACTTATTATCCCGCGCCGATTCTGGCCACCGATCGGGAACGTTTCTCAAGCCGGTCGACACGGCCATTAGATAATTTTATGATCGGCCGCACGTTTCGCCCTGCGGTTGCGCAACTTTTAATTTGCAACATTAATAGAAGGCGGATCGAGCATTGTTTTTTTAGAGAACTTTCAGTCGAGTCCACCGATAGGCGTTCTATGTATACGGAGTTCGTCTGAACGTTTGACAAATAATGGACAGAGATAATCGAAGTGTCGATTGGGGGGGGGGGGGGGGGATTAAAAATTATACTATGAGCTTGAGAGAAAGTTTTGAAACTGCGGTTTGAAACTTTGCGTCGAACTTGTTCGTGGACGAAACTTTATTCGGATGCCGGGAGTTATGGGTGTGCTCCGAGGATGATAAAGATAATGAGAATGGTGCTACTTAACGGTTCTACAGCGTGTAAGAATTTGACATTCCGCGGATTTACGATTCTCGCCCCGAGGACTGAATTATGGGGCCCCATACCCCCCGCCGCATTTGCAAACCCGTCCTGCCGCACGCTATAAGGCGGGCAGGTTTTGCACGTTACAGTTTATATCCCGTGTGCGTGCCACGACAGGTACTTACACTGTCAGCGTAAGGCTACGCTGAAAATAACGAAGAACCATTCAACGGGGTTACGGCCCCCTGAACAATTAGCACGTACCGTTGATCGCAGAACCCACGGGCTTCCATAAATACGCGTGGAAAACGTTCCCCGTAATGAGATGGACGTTGTTCCAGAGCGTATCGCGAACACAAACTTCGCCGCTGGAAAGAAAGTTTACGCGCCAGTGTGTAATTGTAAAAGTGGTCCAAGACAGAGATTAGGAGAAAGGAATTGAATTAGAATAATGTAGAATTTCTATTGTCTACGATAATGTGGCATTGAATTTATTTATAACGAATTGTATCGTTAAGATAAGTCGACAGTGTCCTCCAATAATCAGATAAGTTTCTCCTTTTATTAACACTGTGATATATAGGACATACGTTTTCAAAAAATCCTACTTTTGAATAGGTATGCGTACCAAAGGAATAAAAAATCTCAATGTTTAAAAAATGACGACGCTTCAAAGCTCAAGTTAACTTTCTTAGTTTTGCTTCTAGCATAACAAAACAATTGAACTAAATTAAGATTCCTCAATGATTTTAGTACTCGCCATAGCGACAGGTCTGCTGGAGAACCTCTCCAAGTCGATCGCGCAAGTAGATCCGGATATGTCGTGTCAGCCGTGTCGGGAAATGCGATTTCGAGAAACACGCGTTTACTATAATTACACATTTAATATCTGTAACTCCGTTATTTTTACGAATTCCAGCATATCCTTCGGCCCAGATATTTTCGAAGATCGCCGACTGCCGACTTTAAGAAGATGCAAAAAAAACAATCATTTTGTCCAAGTTCAACACACAACAACCCCCTTAATCGGCCATTGCCAGTCCATTGTTGAACCCAAAGAAATCCAGCAAACGGTACATGTAATTTCCACAAAGAAATTCCTAATGAATTTTAATTTCCCAACCGGACACGAGGCCCCACCGACTGACGACCGTAAATCGTGCGCACTTAGACGCGCAAGTAAGTCGACTATGTGTATACATGTACAACGAAGAAGCGGAGTAACGCACAGCAACGATTACGCAGAAGAGGCTTCGAGGCCTCCTGTTCTGCTTCCTCGCAAATCACTTTTTGTCCATCCTGCAAAACAGGGCGGTACAGTTCCCTCGGCTCGCACCATGCACACGCAGAGGTAGCCTCGGCGACTTTTCTTTTTCGACAGAAAATCGCCGATATTTCGCCGGCTACGTTTTCCCTTCGTCTTTTATTTTCTCCCCCTTCTCTTCCCTCGACCGTGCTAGCCCTATGCGTCGAAGTAACATTTACGGCGCGTTCCTTTTTGTTGCCCTCGAAGACGACGATACCTGCCGACGCGACGCGTCGAATAGTATGCCACGTGCATACACATACATACATATATACCCCTTTCGCCGTGCGTTCAAGTCCTCCTCCGAAGCCTTTGTCCTCGGTGCTCGTGCGCACGGCCATTTTCTTTCTCCTCGCTTTCTTTTCGGTGGATACGCCGGTCGACGAAGCAGTCGGCGACCACGGTGTACACGTATGTGTATGTACAAGCAAGTACGAACTGGAGAACGATACACGAAGGCCACGAAGAAAAAGGTATGCACATACGTACATAGTTGGGAGATATAGGGGAGAAAGAAAGACTGGAAGAAACGAAAGGGTGAAGACGAGAGACGCGAGAGGCACAGGAGGTGGTGAAGAAAGAACCGTGGCGAGGGAGAAGCAAGAGGCGTTTGTGGTGGTGGTGGACGAAGAAGAACTTGAGAAAGAAGCGAAAGAGAAACGAGCAGAAAAGACGCACGAGCGATGAGTCATTGTAAAAAGAGGAAACCTGGTGGTCGGCTACTCTGATTCCAACGATCGTGCCTCGAGATTTTCTGCTGCTTTTTGCCGCCGACGTATACCGTTTCTTTCGTCGATTTAATACACGCAACGGGCCGGCCGTGATCGAAACGACCGACGTGACGGTCACCTGGAAAACGAAAGGCCGAAAGGTGTACACGACGATGGACGTGGCCTGGTGACGAGAACGGTCGTGCTACCTGATCGGCGAGAGGACGTTGCTTTGATCTTCGCGGCGCGGAAAATCTATGGTCTTGAGTCGAGTTAGAGGCGAAATGGAGGTAATTTTTCTGGGCACATCATTTTTATGGGATTGTTTGTACCGACGTGCGGGTTATATGTATGTCAGTAGAACTCTGAATATTTGAATCTTGGAAAAAATCGACGCTGCACTCTCAGATCTTATTTCAATTTGATACTTCCTATAAAAGAGTGACATTTGTATAAAACCAGGATTGAGTTAAATATAGCCTGGCAGCTACCATTTTTGGAGAACATTCTGGGCTACGTTTGTGCTGAGATTTCTGGAGCAACGTTCACGAAGACTTCACAGGGATTCCAACTCTCAATTGTATTCCCAATGAATTTTGAAGAAGCCTGTTTTATAATATAAACACATTTTTATCGCACGCAACAGTTGTGTAATATCAAGGAACATTTGAAAATTATATGAAATGCTATATTGACTTTAAAATTAATTGACTTCTGAAATTGTGATCCTGGGGTTCAAAGGGTCGATTGACATTCGTGTCTCGCGTCGCGAAAAGGAATATTTTTCTCGTTACGCAGGCGAACTGTCTTGAAGATCCAAGGACAGAGGCTAACCCGTTTCAGATGCCTGCTCTTGATGGATCTCCTGCGAGACGAACACGAACACGCCTTACACAAATCTTCCGAACGTTTCGATCACTGTAAATGGCATTCTCATGCGCGGATCTCGAACTTGTACAAGTAAACTGACCTTGCGGTTTTAGCAAATTTTCTGCTTGTAAAAACATTTGCACAAGATGCTTTGCTACGCTTCAGTCTTATCTCTGCAATTTGCTATACATTTTCAGAATGAATTTTCGTATTTTATTTTTTTATTTAGATCAGCCTGGAGTTTCGTAAAAAACAGTCGCCGTATTTTCATTCTCAAATAATTGTATCGCTGTCTGTATAGTAAAGTAGAAATAATAATGTATTAATTGATTTAACTTTTAGGAATTTCTATTATTTCCCAGAAATAATTTGCATCGATTTTTCCTTCTCATTCAGTATACAGTAATGATTCGCACTGTGTTCATCGCTCGGGACCGAATGTGAACAGCCATCGTGTACGGACACGATTCTCGAGCGTCAGGTCAACTTCAATGTTGTGGCAACAGAGACTCGAGATTGACTCGAGGCAGCGACCAGGAAAAAAATTAGGCAAGTGTAAACATCCGGGTACGTGTGAGACAATACTATCTCGTACTCCACGCTGGGCTGCTTCGGTTCTCGGAAATCACATCAAAAGTGATCCGAACGACACTTCCCCGAATCCAAGAGAGGCGGCCCCATGTAGGGGGGATACGAAATGAACAGCCATCGAATCACGATTTTGAACACAGTGCGAGACATTACTGTAATACTGGACCGCGCCATGACTGATTTTAGTACGTTTATCTAAGAGCTTCATGCTCAAGAAAGGAAAACTCCAATGAGTTAAACATTGAACAAATAAATATATTCGAACAGAACTACCGAAAACTTGCTATTCTTCTTCATCGCCCTCCAGGCAAACCTTCCTTCATTTCAAGAAACACATTATGCAAAACAAATATTTCCAGAGAAGAAATATTGAACTATTATTATGATCTCAACTGTTCAACAACGATCTATTATTTCCCGAGTTCCACCATCAAAACGAACTGCACCTACGGTGCTCGCAAAACGAATAAGTTAGCACATCGACGACCCTACGAACCCCCCTGTATACAAAAGGAACACTCAACGGAATACGACTTTTTACCCAAGCTTTCTCCCTTCCAGCCCACCCTCTGCATTCCATAAAACGAGACCGCGGTCCTCCGTGTGCTCTTCGTTGCAATAATCAATGCGAGCCCGTGTGAAACGTTCGATACGGCACCGGAGAACAACCGAGAACGTTGCTCCACGTTGCACGAGGTTCACCTTGAGGGAAGCACCGTACGATTTTTTCTCCATTCGCACTTCTGGAATATCGTCGAACGGAGGCGTCTGTTTGGCAAAAATAAAAAAGAAAATCCGCCGCGAGCGTTTACCCACGCGTCTGAGAAAATCGGCGTGTCGCAAAATGCAAATGATGGCGCAACGGAACAAAGACTCTGTTTCAGGGGAAAAGACTTTTCCGCGCGGGAAACGCCTGCGCGTTTAACAGAACACGGAATTATACGGGATTTAGGATGAAGGGAAAGATTAGGGGAATTTATTACAAGAGCGTGACAGATTGCCCGGAGGATATTTTAAAAAAATTGATGGGATAAAAGGATAAATGGGATAAATCCGTTTTTAAATACCCTGTATAGATGCGTTCGAAAGTGCAAACGTGTAATTCCACCTTTTTTTTTAAGAGTCATGTCGTTTCCTGCGTTGGAAAATCTCCACGTTTCAAATCGATCCTTATACATTTCTCGTTACTGAGAACCTTGAATGCGAACCATCGTCGCGAAATTGCTCTCAACGTTTCTGCAACGTGCGAAAACCCCGATAAAGATGTTACCTGACGGCTGATTATGGTGTTGCTCGTGGGTGCGATTATGTTCCACGCGGTGTGACCATCCACGAATTTATTTCTTTTCGTTCGCGGCGTCGCGTCGCTTCTTATAAGGGCCTGGCTGTCGAGAGGGAAACAAGAGAATGATACGGGTCTCTGGCTTGGATGCTGAATCTTACCTTTGTATTAATAAGTCGAGGAGTTAGTTGACGGATCCTGGTTCTCTGTTAGGGTGCTCGTTTTGGAGTGACGTCGAGGTTTGAGCAGGGGAAGGCAGGATTAATTCAAAGGAGGAATAATATTTGTTAATACTCGTCGTCGATATTTTAGTTTGCTTTGCTCTGTTTGGATTTGTTTGGTTGTGCTTGGCTCTGCTTTGAAATATCGAGAAAATTCGAACGAAACTTTTCAATATTAACACTTTCGTGGAACTTGTAAATACCAATGCATATCGACGATGAAATTGAACGACAACCAGTTTTCACTGAGTCCAATTATGGGTTCATGATATATCTAAGCCAAGGAACACAAAGAGTAAATTAACTCAGGGCGGATGTGAGCCTCTCCATAATCGAACTTAGACAATAGGTATGACTACCACGCTCCTCGACACGAGCAGCTTAGTCAAGTATGCGTACATTTCTCCGAACAGCAAAGACTAGCTTCAGGAGCTAGCATACTATTATCCTGATCAAGGAAAATCGAGATTGATAATCGTTAATTTCATAAGTTCGTCATTTTTGTATATAATATATAGCATTTCTGTCTAACTTTTCATAAATAAACTAAGTTTCTTGACAATTCCACTTGCCGCCTCGTGATGCGCAAGGTTTATCATTTCTGAAGAATAATAAATAACACATTTCAGTATTCATTGCAATAAATCCACTTTAGAATAATTTCTTTATTTCCAATAACTGGAATAGTTATATTTCACAAGATTTGCTTCTGTATACATTACAAACAAGATAAAAAAAGAACAGGGTTTCTAATTTTTCTGAATTTTCTCTACGTTTCATTTTCGTTCATTTAATCAGATCAACTGTTGATCGGTTCAATTATTAAGTTTATTATAAAACAATATTATCTAACATCCGCCAATGTACAATACAAAAAGCTTCCACAACGATCTTCGTACATATCTTCGTAATAGTTTGTATCTGAACATTTCACTCTCCGCTGCGGCAGTTGAATGAATTTGTGATGAACGAAAATGTTCAATGAATAGGCCAATGAAAGAGCATTGTTTCCCGAATATAATCGTCTGAACGAAACGCGTGTATCCAACAGCTGACGAGGTCTTGCGTACCTGTCTTGCGTAATTTTAATTACGCAATGACAACCACGCCGATGGCAGAACCAAGGAACGTCGTCATGGATTGTGTCTTCAGCTAAATATCGATTGCTGTACAAATCTGCGCGAATATCGTCGCGTGTCATTCGTTGCACGATTTCCCACGAATTCGACGATTTAGCTCCGCTTGATTTTTCACCGAGGAAAAGCGCTCCAGGCGTGGTGCTGGTAATCGTTGCGAAATACAGTAAACTCTGTTGCGAATTGTGCAAAGGGAACTTGAGCATTTGTAACTCCTTTTATGCGACCACGTCTTCAGAGTGTTGTTTCGAGTGAGACGACCTGAGCTTTTGTTAAGGCAAAGCACGCATTTTCTTAAATAATATTATTGGATGAAAGTTACGTGAGACATTGTTCAACGACCGATGAATGTGATTTTTATTCTCTTGGTGTAGCTGCGTTTTTAGATCCCAGGAGAAGGGATCTTAAAGTAAATTGAAGAAGCTGGTTTACAGTGAAGACATTTTTCTCGAGAAATAGAAACAGAATTTATTTTTCCTAGTACTGGGAATTGAAAAGAGTTGTATCAAATTATTTAAAAATGAATATTCCTTTTCATTTCCTTAGAAATACCGTCCCAATGCCAAAGACTATTTCAGTCTTACATTGATAGCTTTCCAATAATTATTGTAATACGAAAAACACTAGATAAGTTTCCCACGACCCACCCTTCTGTACCATAAAACATACAGAAACGAGGACGAAAGCTAAATGGTTATGAGCGAGAAAAAAAAATGTGAAAGTGACAGAACAGACTGTTTCATCTATTGCTTCTTATGTGTATGCTACCTGAACGCGTACTGTGCACGTGGTCGTGAATGGGCGTACATTTTGCAATTGAACGAACGTCGGGAAACCGGGTAAGGTAATTATCGTGATAAATTTTTGCAATAACCCTATCTTGTACTTAATCGTGTACGCATTATAAGCATCGTGCCAGCCCCTGGTCACGCTTCGTGGACGCAGTCATTCACGCGGCCAATCGTCGCAATGGGCTAACAACATCCTGCAATTAAAGTACTTGCTGTGATACAGTTCCACGAGATGTGGAGCGGACAGTAGTCGAAAGCTAGAGAGAACTGAATTAGGCGAAGTGTGTAACTGAAGTGTAGTTTCAATTTCAAATTGAAATTCTGCTCAAGCCAGATAAATTAATACTAACATTAATAATTTTTATACACCGGCATAATATTTCATTGAATTTCACACAATCGCATTCACGATTTGTCACCTGGACAATTTGCACATTAAATCGACTAAATTAGATAAAGGAACGATTCACGAGCAAAGACGATCGCAAGAGTGTTTTCAGTAATTGAATAAGTTTGCGGCGCTTCAAGCTACTAGACGTTTAAACGTTATCTCGTTGCAATTGCACAAATGCAATTTAATCCGCAGTGTCGACTGCCTGGAGTTCGCGGCTCCTTCATAAATTTAACTTAACCCCGCCACTAGCAACAGCCAAGAGTGTCTTGATCGGTGTCATCAATCTTTGTCACAGCTGTCGAAATGACTCTCTCTCTCCTCTTTCTGTCGCTTCCAGCCGAGCAGAAAAATTCACCGCGCTATCGGACCCGTTCGATCGAACAAACAAAATAGAACCTTTCATTCCAACTTGATGCACATAAAGTTACGCCAATCTCTCTGTTTATACGGGATATGACGTGAACGATGACACGATAGCGAATTGAGTTGTGCATGCTACGAAAATATATCGAGATCCTGCACGAGATCATTTTTCACACACTTTACAGGACACTCTATTTCAGAAATGCCAAATTTTTATTATTAGAATCGAATTCGTGAAAGCAATTGTTTCCATGTCAAATAAAAAATCAATTAAAAAATATAAATATGAAATGCATTAAATTAAAGAAGGTATTAAAGTAGAATAAAAAAAACACCGCCCTCGATATTAAATATGGAAAAGAACTTTTACTTAAGTTACTGCTCACCTCAATTATTTTTTATAAGAAAAATAAAAATAAGAAAAATCGCTATATGAATGACAATTATTTTACTTCGATCACTTCGAGATAAGGATGCAATCGTTATCGACATACGTACATCATATTTCAAAAAGGTTTCTTCGCAAATAATACAACGTCCTTAGGCGCGTAATAAAGCCGTGGAAATTCGTCCACCGAAACTGACAATGAGTGATAAATATTTCGCAGGACAATACGCGTTTTGCCAATCTCGGAGAGCGAAACCACCACCCTTAATACGTTCTATAATTTCTATATGTTATCGCGATATTGCACGCGAACCAATCTTATCGTCACGCAAAACAGAGACACTCGTAAACAGTTCCTGAAAATCATGTACACGCGGTTGTGCCCGATGTAACTGCCAGGATTTCTCATTTATCCGTTCAATATCTTCGAATGTATACGTACACGGGCGCAACTGTACGATTCCATTATACCGGTGTCGTGAATCCAGTCTGGCCACTATTGGCCGATATCACGCGACGTCTGATACTTTAATTAATAAATTGAAACCACTTCGACTTTTAATTCGAAGGGAAAGGACTGGATTCCGGTTAATCATATTCCTCGGTTATCAGAGTATTGAAAACTACTCTAATGTAATAATTTAACAATAACCATCTTCTTTATCAAAGTATAACGATGTTTATAACTTTCATAAATGTTAACTTGAGTTTAGTTCCATTGTTAGTGTACTGAATGTGCATAGCGTGCTATAAATTTTAATACTAGAGCGACCCAAGTTTCTGTCCATCCAAAAGGGTTAATATTATACGGGAGATAAGTACACGGATAATGCTTATCACTATCGAAAATTCATTCTCAAATGCTTGCCGATCGATCATTTCGACCTATCCGATCATGCTACCGTTGAAACTGTCGATCGCATTGGAACTTAAATGAAATTTCGCTTCACGAAAGTGTATCAGTGAAACAGAGGAGAAACTCGATTCCCAGTGTAAAATGTTGAACAGAATATTTTATTCATTCACGGTAGGCGCCGTCTCGAGCGTTTCGTTTCTTCATTGAATTCTAACATTCGATTCACTTACTACGTATGTATTAAACATATACACGTGCACACGACGCTGAGTGCAGTGCACACCTATTCAAGCCGCATCGAACGCGGTTGGGTCATCATTGTCCATGGTCATGGGCCGTCTAGGTGGCCCTCGTGAAAAGGAAACTGCATAATATATGCACGCGGGATTTTATTACGGCACGCGGACAAACGCATAAAGGAAAGGCAACCGCATTATGCGAGACACGAGTTCACCGACACGCTGGTTTATATTGTATTATGCACAGTGATGGAATCGGGCATGACGCAAGTGGTACCAGCATAATTTTTTATTCCGTTTCGTAATTGTTCGAGCGTTTAAAAATAGGCTTCAGGAGATGTGTTATCTCATATGAAACATGCTCGTTCTTTCGGAAATAATTTTAAGTCAATATAGATTGGTATTTTATGTGAATGTATGCAGAGTATGTATTTATCATTTTATTGCGAATATTTTTTGTATTATCTCTATTATTATTTTGTATTATTAGATTGCATTTAATTATAATTTAATCTAATTAGTAAGAGGCAAGTCTATTTCTTCGATCTAAACGGAGTGAATTGCCCAGTGATTTTATTTAGTAAATATTTGAAATCGTATACTGTCGACAGAATTATTATTGTCAACAGAGTTTATATTTTTACACATGTTCCCGCCTATCGAGGGGAAAATAAAAATACCAACTGACCTTCACCTAAGTTTATTGCTCTGACGAAACTTTGCTACAGATCAAACAACAAATTTATATGCCGAAGGATTTTAATTTAATTTTACATAGAAATTGTTCCAGACGAACAAATTTATAGATTTAATAATTTACCTCTTATTTTACGTACAAATTGTTACAAGCCAAAAGATTGATAGAATAAAACTGATAGAAATCGATTTGGCAAGATCGAGTATCTCAACCCAGACAGATCGAGCGGCCCTAGGGGTGTCGAATTCGAATGTATTCACATTGATATGGATTTTCAGGTGGTTCGTAAGCTCCTCTGCGTAGAAACCACCGGTATATACATCGTCACGTAAAAGAAGGACCGTGGGAGGCGAAGAGAGTGCATTCGCGTGGGCCTGTATCCTGTGCCACGTCCATTTGTCCCCGTGTCCGTTTCGTTTGTCGACAGTAGTATGTATGCGCTGTCGAGATTATCTTTTGGTGGAAAACGAGTCACCATAAATCGTACGGGACGTTGAGGCCTCTCGTATCCCATAAGATGAAGCTAGTCAAAGAATAGGCGCTACAGTTACGTATGGATTGACTAATTACAAGTGTCATGGCTCATTTATATTTCAATTTACACTTTCTTATTCGATCGACGATGTACAGCATTAAAATGTATACTTTAAATTAGAATATATTATTTATCACATGTTATCAATACTTGATAGACGTATTAACTGATTAATTTCAATCATCGATTAGTTCTAATTATACTATAATATTTAATGTAAAAGAAAGATTCCTGAGAAAAATAATAAGACTACATTATTCTACGTGTTATTATTATTATTATTATTATGATATTGACTACAATTATTGTATATATAATGAAGAATTTAATTATCAAAGAATCTGTTCTGGTAAGATAGAGGAATATTATTTAACTCGCATATTTCTTTTTTTCTTGCAAGCTAGAAAATAATAACGTCAAAGGTATCACGCACAAACACACGAGTGTATAAAACAACGTTTACACCAGCGATCATCAAAGTTCACCGAGGTCGGGCGAATTGTTTTGCACGCACGAAATTATACGCGTATTGTTACATCCGCTTTCATTCGGCATTCCATTGAAAGAGAGATTATTATTACGTCCTACGGACGCGCAGGGAATACGAATGGAAGGCGTGAACTATCGGCTGGGTAAAACGAAGGAATTAACATAACGTCTCGAATCATAAATTACACGTGTATTGTCAAAAAATTGATCGCACAAGTAGTAGAAGATATTTTTTTTTTTATATACGTACATCAGAGAATTTGCCTAAGTACTTGTTTCTACATTAACTATTAATTAACAACATATTTCTATATCTCGTTTCTAGCACGCTGTTTCTAATTGTACGCAACAATTTCTTAATACGAAAAGAAAATTAACTTCGCATCAGCACGTTGGACTATCGCGTGTTCTATAAATGTACCCTGATAAACGAGACGATGATACGTACATGTGTAGAGGGTTAACGACCCTAAGGGGTGCAGTTGGGTGCGGCTTCTCCTAATATCGTTAAAAGTGGTAGCAAACGATTAGCCGATTATTTACAGGGCACAGAAGCAAACGGACAGTCATGCTCGCACGTGTTGTTTGAAATGACAGGTGTCGTGTGATGTTTCACGTGTGTCTAGTACATATCGAAACAATGAGCGTCAGCAAAATGGAAATTAATACGCGGCCAAGCATTTGTCGAGAGAACGTTTATTATAGAGAAAATGCTACACCGTGTTTTTTCTTGTCTTTGGGATAATGTAAGAAAGTGCCTCGGTTTGGAGAGCACGCGTAACTTTCCATTCACTCTGTTACAATTGTACAATTCGGGCGTAAAAAAATTTCACAAGTTTTCTTATTATTTTTTCTTTTTTTGGTTTTCCTTTACAGCATTCATGTTTCCTTTGTATGACGAGGTACATATTTAGAATAACTTACATGCAACAATGTATGAAAAAACTGTGTACGATTACGTTTATCAGAAAGTCGAATACATCAGTGAAATATCTTTGTATGTAATTCGTATGAATTGAAAATAACCATTTCCGGGTGTCGCACGATCGAATAATTATACCGTACAATAATAAGTTGTCGCTGAACGAGGCAACGTAAAGAAATGGTCAATTGTCGACAAAAATGTCGTTTGATTTCACCTTTTCTTTTTACTATAAATAGTAATAGTCATAATCAACCTGGAAGGGAAAATTCATCGAAATATTTGATATTTTGAAAGAACGAAAAAGAGGTGGAAAAGAGTGAAGTAAAAAATTATAATTCTAGTGATTATCATAACATTACACTCAACATCAAGTTAGCTTCTGCCATTCATATTTCTATACGCTTACAAAAAAAAAAAGAAAATTGACCTGATACAATCAGAATCATTAATAGTATAATATATAGATACTTATTCGTAGAATAATTGTTCATTATCGTTATGAAATACTTCTATATAATCATAAACGTAACGTCTTCCAGGTCAATGAAACATTTCTAGTTCCTTCTTTCACAATGAATTCATTATATACAATTCTATGCATACGTAGATATCGTTCGTATTAATTAACACAAAATCGGATCAATATCAGTAAAGTTATCATCGTTTACTGTCCCTTCTTTTTTCTCCTATTCTGTGTTCCACTTATTTATAGAACATAGTATTTATCGCATAAAATGAGATGTAAATGGTAAGCATTTTATTTACACTGCAGCCTCACATTTAGTTCTGTAATTTCAATTTCATCAACCATACTCCAATAGTAACTGATATCAATCAGTTTCAAGTACATTACTATGTGCTGTGCTTTATATTAAAGTTTGTTTGTTTTTGTTGTTTTTTTTATATATATATATAATTCGTTTAAAAATATTATGCCCACCTACGCTGCTAATATATCTGTCTCCGTAACTAACGATCCTGCAGGTTTACGTTTCTTGAAGGGCAAGTTATATTTACTGGTAATAAAGTAAAATAATATTTTACATTATTATAATTGTACATTCGCCTGATATTCCACTAAACCACAAAACTACTGTACTCCATAAATTATTACGTACATCTAATGCACTAGTGGCAGAAAATGTTCTTGTACCATTTACGTGGACCACGCAAGCCCGAAAGTAGCTCCATTGGAGCTATGCAGAGAGTCTTTAAATAATATTAAACTGCACCCACAGTATATGTATACAAACTGTTACTGGGGTAGAGATAAAATATTTGACTATTATATGGATAGATTCCCTTACGTTATTCGTTCTTCTTATTACGAAATTGTTTGCAATATGTTTATATTGCTATTGCCATCTTCTTCGTCCTCCTCTTCCTGAAACATTCAAATAGATTCACGTAAGAATTAATTACATTTTTAAATAATAATAAACGAAAACAAAGCAATATCAAAAATAATCTTACCTCGTCGAAACCGAAACAGGTCTCCATTTCCTTCTGCAACTTCGGATCGGTGTTTTGAGATGATTTACTAGATACTTCCGATTCTATTTTTAATTCATCCATTTCTACGTCTTCTTCGCCGTCGTCACCTTCATCTCCTGCGCCTGTTACGATGCCGTTTTCCTGGCCGAGGGGATCTTGCATCACCAAGTCTCCATCTTCGCTCGCAACAACAGCCATTTGCTAAACAAACAAAAAAATAAATAAATAAAAACGAAAATTTCAAACAATTGCATTCGTACGAAAATATTATGGAATTATATATATTTATTGTCGTATATACCTCCTGTCGTATATCACCCCCTTGACTATCAGCCAGTTGAATAACTTCCAATACAACGTACTGCTGACCGTCGCTGCCTTCCACCGCCATCATATCGTCTTCGTCTTCTTCATCCTCGTCTTCGTAACCTTCAAGTTTAAAAGTTGAATCACCTGTTTTCACAGCATTACACATGGGTATTTGTCAATGAACTGTACTGCAGATCATATCGTATATCTCCCTGTGATCACAAATTTGGTCCAATAATTCATTCGTATTATATGTGTAGTGTATGTTCTTTGTTCACTTTGTTTAAAATAGTCGAAATATTATTTCACAACTAAAAGTTCTATTTTGTTTTCCAATGATACACGTATAAAAATGAATGAATCTTTCGTTTTTCAAATGGTAAACATTTACCTGTCATAACTTCAACTCTTTGTCCATCGATGATTTGTATCTTCTTCTGTCTGCCCATCTTCAACGCTTGTTGTTTTTCTTGAAGAGATGACTCAGGATCGTGAACAGCCATATGTCGAATAAGATTACCCTTATGTCTGGAATATCGAGAAGTTTATCGTTAATTTTTGTTTTCCCACTTTTACTTGATAAAATAAGTGTATTATAAATATTGTTCACCTAAACGGCCGTTCACATTCGGGGCACTGATGCGTCTTCTCTTGCGGCGGCGGCGGAACGTAAGAAGGATTGTGGTACAGATTGCAATGCCGTTTGAGAAGTTGTTTTTGTCTGAACGATTGAAAGCAGTGGTCACATTGGTATGGTTTCTGGTCAGTGTGAATTAACATGTGGCTTTCGAGATGACGCGCAGATATAGATGCATACGGACATAAATCACATTTATAACACTTTTCTCCTTCGTGAGTTTTACTATGCAATTTGTAGCTATATCTATAAAGGTAAAAGGTATGATGTGTTTTATGTTTGTAATTTACAGTACTGCTCATAATTAAATACGCACTTACCTGTCTGGGAATGTCTTTCCGCAGCGTTTGCATTTCAACGGTTTATCGGAGGTGTGCAGCTTTTGTACGTGAATCCTCAGATCTGTTTTTCTTCCGCAAGTAGTTGGACATAATTCGCATTGAAATACAGGTTTGTCCCCGACTGTAACGTACGCGTTATTGTTAATAATAATATAAATTATAGAAAAAGCAAGTTAGAACGTGCGATTTTAAGTCCCGAACGTTTCATTTTTAGAATGGAGCATACCGTTGTGTATAAGTTTGTGAGCTTTCAAACTGTTGGATTGTGTAAACCTTGCTTGACAAAAATCGCACTCGTACGGCTTCTCTCCTGTATGTATACGCAAGTGTCGTTTTAATTTGAAAGTGTCGGGACTTGCGTATGTACAATGCGGGCACTAGAATACAAGAAGAATTTTATAGATTAAAAATTAATCATTTATAGTTACATATAAAAGTAAGAATATAAAGTATACCTGATATGGTCGCTCCCCTGTGTGGCATCTGATGTGACGCTTAAGTTTAGACAATTCAACGGATGCATAGTCACATTCGTGACATTTGTGTGGTTTTTCATGGGTATGTCTGTACCGAACATGTCTTACAAGTTCACCTGTAAATAAACATCGTCGATTATTCGTACCCCATTTTCTTTTTTTTAATAACACGTTGAAAAAAGAAAAATCATACTGACCGGAAGTTGTAAATGCACTATCACAAAATTTACAGTGATGCGGTTTAGTTCCAGTATGAGTGTTAACATGATTTTGAAGCGAAGCTAATGTCTTGAATCCCCTTTCGCAAACGCTACATTTATGCGGCCGTTCTTCAGAATGTGATTTCATATGCCGCGATAGCAGATACCTGTAAACGATGCATAAGAAGTTTTTTTTTAGAAATTAGTTAAATATTCTGACACGATATTTTGTTGTTTCAATGCTATAAAATATTACCGTTTCGGACTTGTGTAATTGCAATAGTTACACATGTGGGCCTGAGTAACAGTTTGAGACTTTTTCGGCAGAAACTTGATAATTTTGGTTTTGTCATCCTCCGCTTCGGACTCCACTGCTGCCTCATTATCTTCGTTGTCCTCGAAATCGTATACAGTAAGATCCTGTTCCCCTTCTCCGTCTTCGCCCTCTGTTCCTTCACGTTCTGCTGGTTTACTGTCTCTCTCCTCAGCGTCAGGTTGCTGAACAATTAATACGTAACTGACTTCGCCAGGATTCGTGTCAGACGGTACAATCGTAACTGTTTGATACGCGTCCCCAGAATTTATCACAACTTGATTATTTCCATTATCAGCAGCTTGACCCTACAAAAGTGCACGATATTAGAGTAACAATAAAAAATATTACCATTTTATAGCATATTTTACAGAACAGTAGAATATATCTTCACTTACATCTTCATCGCCGTCAACATTTTCTAATTCCTCAATCTCATGGTACTGTTCCTCTTGTGTCGCCTCTCCTTCGTTCTGTACATCCGTCTCTTCTACTTCTTGAATTTGCACTTGAGTCATTACAGGTGTTTCGTCGCTATTCGCTTGGTAGTAATATTGACCAGATTGATCAACAAAGTAGGTTCCTCCTTCCTCTCCACCCGATAATCCTTCCACTTGTTGCACTGTAATAACATACTTGGATAAAGTTTGTTCACTCCGCTACACATACATAACATCATTAATTCATTTCAAAATACTAACATTGCACATGCTGCAACTGCTCCCCTTGACCACCTTCTATTTCCTTATTAAATGTCTCTAGGTAAGTCTGTATCTCCGTCACAGACTCTTGGCTCTCCTCTAACTTAATTGTTGCTACGTTAGTTGCCATGATCAAATCATTAATTCATGGAACTTCACCTTCTATTCATTAGTCTGAAACAATAAATACATTTTTATTCCAATTGCTCTTGAACAAATAAAACAGTCTTGTCGCATTGACTATTTCGTTCAATGTTTCACGCTAGTGAAAATGTGCTGAAATCAAATTACATTGAAGTTTTTTTTGGAAACGATATATATATATATTTTTATCTTGAATCCTATCCTAGCGCTAAGAAACATCTATACTTTGAACCAACGTATGTCATTAATTCACAAAGCGTATCTCGCTTATGATAAATACAAAGAATACATGTGCTAATCGTTACGCATTTATCTCCATCCATATTATCTCATTGATATATTAACAATAATAATTCTAATATAGCACATTATCGTTGCATAATCTAGATCTTGAAATGCGTGTAATCTAGAAAATGCACATAAATAAGTGTCCTTAAAAAAGAATGGAATCATTTTCGAAAGTACTCAATCTTTACAGTAGTAAGTATATACACCAATCTATACATGTATATATACGTAATATATATATATAACGAAGTACGACAATGGTTTCGCAAGAATGCGCAAGAGTAATCGGTTTCGTATTTAGGAAATCTACAAACACGTGCAGGGATATGAACATTCCAAATCGTTACGAAAATACTCATATACTACGACTAGTAATGCATGAGATATTCTGATCGTGTGAAATTAAAGGGAAATCAATATCGGAGCAAAGAAATTGAAGGCAGGAAGGAACTGATAGATACATTCATGTAGGGGGGTCAACGAATAATTGGCAAGTTCGACCAACGCATTGGCAATCCTCGGGATCGAGCATCAGAGGTGTTCGTAGGGTTGCAAAGTCAAACGGGATTGACAAGAGCGACACGCGCTACCGTGGAACGCCATGTAACTCGCGAAGCGGGTAATGCGAACGAGGATGACGCCATGGGCAAAATGTGATTGCGCCGCGATGGGTGAAGGAACGCGTGGAAATACGTAGCGGGTGTCCAGGGTTCCGTAACCGTGGACTTTCGTCGAACACCGGAGGCCTCGATGTTGCGCATTCTGTCGGAAAGCTTTTAAGACAACGCGGGTGCTTTCGATTTCAGGACACAGGGGGCATTAACGACAAAAATTTCAGAAAATTATCACCGTCGGCGCTGTCATCAATATGGAGGACGCAACGAAAGGGAATACTGTCCGTTCTGCTACGTGCTGCAGCTAACTCACCAAACTTTTGCGTAGTTTTCGCGACCGGCAGTCGCAGGGCTCTTCGAATATCGCTGAAAATTCTCTTTCTTCACACGGAATCAAGTTTCCACGTTGTGCTAAGTTCCCTTAGGACACGAAACCTCGAAATATTCTTCGCTTACTCTCGTAAACTCTCGAACGTTCGTGTGAGGGCGTTGTGTAAGAACCGAAGGACAATATGGCTGATCGAACTACGAATGTTCAAATGCTGCGCGTTGGTAGCTGCGCACTAGTACGGCGTCACTCGTCATGTTTACACCGGACGACTGTCGTTTTTAGGTACTTCCGGGCATTAAACCTACCGCACTTTTTCACACGAAATTTTTGTTTGATTTATTTATCCTTTTTTTATATGAGAACTTGTCAGACTTGATAATACACATTTTTAGCAAACAAATCGACGCAGTTGTATAACGTTATTGGTAAATGTTTCTAGACAGCGTGGAAATATAACTTTCCGTTGCATCCTTGGGAAGCAGAAGTAGGAACAAAAAAGGATTCTACACAAAAGAGCGGGAAAGATATAATTGGGGTGGGGGGAAAGATTAAAAATTTTTGGTGGGGAGACCAACACCCATGTCTGTGAAATACATATGTACCGTATTACACTTTTTCGTAAACGGATGCGGCACGGTGATAAAGAAAATATATTGTTACGATATCACAGCATCCTTAGTATTGGAGGTTGTTAAAAATTTCACAATTTCTACAATTTTCTTTTAATTTGTATAGCTTTTTTATTATTCAATTAAAGCATTTACTTTCTTTCTAATAAAAAAATAATTTTCGTGATTTCATTAAAACATTAAGAATGGAATGAAAGTTAGGCATAAATAAAAAACGTTAATTTGATTTATAAGTATTTTTATTGTTTGGATTTGAGTTATTAAATCAGTAAATTGAATACTTAATACGTGTAAAGGAATACTTAATTAATTACAAAAATTATATAAATAAACTATTTTCGTGAAGTACAAACATATTAAATATATCGTTTATTAACACATTTTATAAACGTATTACCAATAAAGTATTTACATTTAAACATAATAATTTCCGCTACATTATACAAGTTGTAACTATTGAGACTTATGTTATAGTATAAGTTTCTTTTAAAAAAAGGTTACTATATAATATTAAAAAAATTGGTTATAGATAGCTGTCGCAAATAATCACTGAATGTATCATTTCAGACTACCAAATTTTTTGATTACTAAATTATTTATGAGCTATAAAAAAGATAAATTGTACTAATAGAATAATAGTAAACGCGTATAAAACGTTATAAAAATAATGTCCATAGGTTGTTTTTTTTTTATATGGTAATAATGATACATTTACGTTCCCGATGTATGTAAAGCACCTCATACATAAATACCCAAAAAATTAACAGTAACGATTGCCTATCATAATATTACGAAAATAAAAGATTTTATACAATTTTCGTAATAAAAGTAGCACAGTTAAATATGCGAAAAATCAAAAGGGTCGAATATAATATATTAGAATTTGTTACAGAAGCATCAATATGCAACAATAAAAAAGTTTCTATTTTTATCTATTTATAATAATCAAAATGGGTTTCTATACGAAAACCTATATTTCATGGCAATAATGACGTTCGGATGGGAATAATGAGGCCGGTTCCCCTTTCGATTCTTTTATATCAAGTCTTATAATATAAACGACTATTATAGCCATCGCAATTGTCACTATTATAGAAAAGAATAGTGAGTACTTTAAGAAACAGACTTCACTGTGCAGCTTCGTATTACTATCTTTCAAGTGTGCTATCTGTAATTTAATAATTAATTCATTAGTTAAACATTCATTAGTTTAATTCGTAACACGTATATACCATGGTCGAATTATTTTTACTGACCTTTCTGAAAATTATATCTAGTTGACTACCTTCTGACATTCCAGATGATAGCATGGAATGTGACTTTTGTACTTCGTTATTATCAGTTCCACCTTCACAACATTTTAATCTATGTTGTTCTGCAGGTTTCTCAGTCTGTAGAAAGAAATGAATTATTGCGTTGCACCTCAATTACTTTTCCCAAATAATTCGACGAATTTTTATTACCTTCCAAATAGTAGCTAATTCTTGTGCTGGTGTATTTGCATCTTTCAACGGAAGGCACATAACTAAAAATCTATCGTTATGTAAAAAACCGCGCACGTTATAATCAGGTTGTAGAACGACTACAATTGTTCGTTGTTCTTGGGGCAACAAAATGCCGGAACTTGGTCTCACTCTGAACTTTTCGGGCGATGTCGTCTTTACCTACATACCAAAACTGTTAAATATTTATAAATTACACTGAATTTTTAGCGCAAAACGAAGCTCTTACAGTACCTTGTAAGATAACGGCTTGTCAGCAGTAACATTTTTAAGTATAATTGCACCAGAAATTTCGTTCCCCACTTTATTAAGTATAATTGCGTCTGGTTCGATATATAATACTATGAAGCAATGGTTACGTATTAAAATAAATTATTACATATTACCCCCAATTTGAATAATTATTATTGGAAAACATAAGAAAATCGGTGCTTACATTGTCCTTCCGTTGATTGTTCTCCAAAAGCAGTCGGAGATTGTTCTGTTATTGGAGAACCTTCTGCAAAATGTACCTGTAATTGTATTAAGGTAAAACGATAATGTAAATTTCTAAATATATCATGCATCTTCTGAAGTATATTTATGTTTTGTTTTTAACGATTATATAAACTACGTACCTTCCTATTCTCAAGTTTGCCATTCATTGTAGCATCTACATTACTTTGTGCTTCCGGTACGAATTTAAAGACATAATCATTATTACCGCCCCAACATCTGAGTACATCATTAGGATCTACGAATTCTGTTATGTTCGTTTTGTGAACGAATTTAATTTTTGGAATTGCCTTAGGTGGCAGCCAAGATTTTATAATTTTAAATGCGGTATTTAATATCCACGGCATGTCGAAAATAATAATATAGTTTAAAAAATTCGGATAGTAATTCTTGCAGAGGCCAATCAAGTATTTAATAAATTCCATGTCCATGTTTAGTACTCCTGTGTCCGACATATCAAAAAAGAGTGAAATTTGGTTGCCATTTGTTTGTCTGAAACAGCACAAAATAATCAATTGCTATTTAACATAAAAAAACATAAAAAAAACCAAATTCCAATCATTGTAATTTCAATTACTTTACCGTTCTAATCTTTCGAACCAATATACCATAATTCGTTGCAACTGAGCAAAGTCACTGCTTCCTTTAGTATGTAATTTAGATCTAATGACAAACATTGCTTTGTCATCCTTGTCTTTACCATAAATAAAACACAATCCACTTTCCAAGTGTTCTTTCTTCACGTTCTCCTCTGTAATCTCTACAATTGAAAGAATGTCCGTAACTTAATGTTAAGATTCATACAATATGTTAGGCGTTCAATTTGTACATAAAAGACTCGTGCTAAACATGTTCCAATTTCTAAGGTGCTTACCATTCGTGCCAAATTTACTTCTCCAAGTACAAGTTTCCCATAACATATTGAGCGATTCCTGTACATTATTTTCATTGTGCTCTAAAAATCTTCTTAACCAGTTGTTATTCTCTGTCACTCTGGCGATGTCCGCAGGATGGAACTCTGAAAATGCATTCAATCAAAGGATTTACTCCATTCTGAACATTCTTCAGTACGATACACCATTATGGTATACGCTTGACCATATTAATGAGAAATTAATTGTACAGTACAAATAGCGCGTAACTTAATCGCGGATAATATTTTTTTACGTTTGATTGATTGCGTATTGGAAACATTGACCTTGGACAAATTGTGAAAAAAAGCTCGGGGTTTTACCCTTCGAGTTAACCAGCTTAACTTTTCATGCAACCAAATACGTAAGTATGTACAATTCGTCGTGCGAAATGTTAAAAGTTACACACTAGGATCCAGTGGTCCCTCGTCATCCAATTTTTTAAAAAAATTTTCACGAAGTTCCGGTATTAATTCTGCCCGTACATCCATCTTCGGTTAACCTGCTGCTGGATATATGACACTTTGACCGGCAGTAAACTATATATACATATACTATATGCGATAGCCAGACGATAATTGTTTATCCGGACACCAGATCTGCGCGTTGAGAGACGCGCATACTGTGTTCAGATTTTATATTCAATTAATTAAAAGTTATAAATTGTTTGTGACGTTATATCGTTTGCACACTTATTATACGTATTATAGAGTAGAAAGATGAATCGTGTATACTCGAAACTTGTATGCCGGATAGGCACGCGAGTCTAGTTTGCAAATACGCGACACAGCCTAGGAATTATTTCCCTTCAAATCATTATATTGAATACCGGTCTGCTGTCAGTATATTTGTTTAAGCTCGATTTTCACGCCCGCACAAGTATTATTGGGAGCAACAAAAAATTTTCTTGATAAAATTGTGCAATGTACAATTAAAAGACTCTAGGTCATGGTATTCAAAAATGTTAAATGTCATCGCACCCTTTGAATATTTTTGGCATATAGTCAAATTTATGTTTTTTTAGTATATGTCTTCTGTTGTAATTATGTATTTTAATGCCATTTATGGTATCCTATTTTGTTATCATTTTTAGTATGCGTGATATGTTCGTTTTCACGTGACTCTTTTCACTTGTAAATTAACGGAAATCATATAATAACATAGCATTATTTCTACATGATATACGCAATAATAGTTCTTCCTAAAAATTGTAATGAATTGAGCATTAAATGTCTGTCTTATGAATTAAAAACAAGGCTCTACACATAATGAATCGTTAAGCAGAACGGAAGTTAGTGAACTTTGTTCCTTAATCATAATAAAAAATCACGTGTTCTGTACATACGAAGTATTTGGTTTCAATATTCAAACACTATTTACGTTTTACGAAGGCACTTAATTGTGCGATGACTTCTGAATATTATTATTCAAGGAAATGGAAAGCTATTCGGTATAATATTAATCGGCGAACCGATGTGTAAGGGAACTAGGGAAATTTAATCGACGTTTTAATGATCGTTATAAAGTTCTATTACGTTATCATTGGTCGGCTCCATCTTTTATAAATTCGTTCATAAATTGCACTTAAATGCATGTTTTACTGGTTGTGGCGAAATTTATACTGTATATTGATACACTTATAAATGTTTCTTTAAAATAAAGAATAATTTATACATGTAAGAAGAAAAAAATATAACGCTATCCGATTTATGTATGCAAAATGGTAGGAAGGGGGTGTATGCATAAACGAAGTAATGTTTTCCGACACACATGTACACAAAGGTACACTGTATGCGATGTATAATATATTTATGTGGGCATTAAAGTATGTAACTAGTTTTATATCGTATGACAATATGTATATGTATATACAATATTTGACATGTCAAATAATTCACAAATAGCTTTGCTTTCTCTCGCTCGCTCGCTCTCTCTCTCCTTCTCTTTTACACATATATCTTTCTTGTCAACAAATAACAAAGGCGTGAAATATGAAAATTTTCATTTACACGAAACAAAATTTTTGAAATACATGCGATTGACTACTATATGCACTTCTAAGTAATTATCTCTCACAATCAGTCAACCCATGTTAACATAGAATCGTAAAAAACGATGGGTATCTTCTTCGTAACAGCATGTTATTTCCATTGTGGTAGTAATCATGGCAACTACCTTGGCTGAATACATTTCAATAGTTTGTTACTGCTTTCGTTATTATTACAATCGTATGGATATTGTGTACGTATGTATGTGTGTGTATATATATATAATCCAGTCTGTGCTACTGTTGCATTAAAAATCATATGTATATATGCATGTACATATCCACACACATATTGTAATATGTATGTATGTATATATATATATAGCTCTATAAATACATGTGGAGCTATCCCAATTTTTAATCTATCATAGTCCACGCTCATATTAATAAAGGCATGATAAAATTGAACAGGTATACTGAGGCATACTTGTTTTAGCTTTACAATCATTTATATCATAAATCTTGATACTTTACATAAAAATTCTATTTAAAAAATCAATTGGCATATACATTTCGTGATTTGTATATACAATTATTCTATACCTGGGGCAGAACTATCAATATTATATGCTGTGCACGTACATTATTAACATATTTCAATGAATTCATATTTCTTGCAAATATGTGTCAATAAAAACTTCTCATTGAACAGATTACATTACCTATTAAATTATTTTAATATTAATGCATTACGTGTAAAAAACATATCTGTCCGAGTGCCTTTATCATATTAGTTGCAGACTAGCTGAATGGATTAAAATGGGGCAGCCGTTATGAGTATATGTATAATTCGTTTCAGATTTATAAAACTCTCGTACGACTGAAACAAGCCATAGGAGAGATTCGACAGTATGTATAACGCAAAAGATTTCTTTTAAAATTCTTTCAGAATATAACACATATAATAAGTTTGTATAAAATATTCTGAACAGTGTAACATTCAGATACCGTTCAAGAATATACCACTGATTAATATTCCATTATTAAAGTGTCCATTTATGACATATCTATTTTATATATATAGTTGCATTATTCTGTTTTATATTATTTGTTTTCAATCATTTCAAGTCCGTCCCATTAGACAACATAGTACATTATCCATAGTTCAAGATAACTTGAAATTTTGATCGATAATTGGCTACTTATTCGATTTAATCATCCGCATTATTTATAGTGTATCCAAAATATTTACAACTTTACTCGCAGATGTTTCAATATTTTTTGTTTACTTTTTCTCTTCTTTTTTTCGCTGTTCCTAAAATTCAATCTCTCTTTACGGTATGAGAGGAGTTCCGTTTCCAACTACAAGTCCCACGCGGTACCATTCCATGTTGTTACTTGATTCTCGTGAACTAGTACAACTTCCGTTGACTTCAAGTAACTTCTATGCAAACATTCAGTTACTTTCTGAATTAACTTCTATTGCACCTTCACCATCCCCTTCCTCGCGTGTCATGCTCTCTATTGGTGCTTGTGCATCCTCTACGTTTGTAATATTAGTGGATGGCAGTTGTCCTTGTTGGGCCGGTGCTGGCACGGCTGGTGGCCCATTTTGAGCAGCCCCTTGTGGGAATCCCGTTTCCGCCGATACTAAATGCGACGGCATATGGGGTGAAGCAGTTTGAGATTTTCTACTTTTTTCACTCTTTCTCCACAGTGTTATTTCCTAATAGAAAAATTCGATTACATAAGTGATCCTAGGAGAAAAGCATATACCAAACGTATTTTTCAACGTACTTGTTGTTTAAAGTATCTACGATCTTCTTCATCCATAAGAACTAAGTTGAGGTAATATCTAACGCTGAATTTTTTATTGATATCACGCATCGTGGGTGCCAGATCGTAGCCTGCCAGAAACACTCTAATTGGAATAGATTCGCCACGCACAGGTGCACCGTCCATTATTTCATATTTAGCTATTGTTTCATTTTCCGTGAACGTGTGTGGACCTGCGAATATATATTCTAATTATAACTGCGGTATAATGAGTTGTGCGAAAGAAACATTTCAAAAATAAAATGCTTTCTCCGTATAGCGTGAAAATTCATAATAGTATGGAACTTATTTAAAAAGGATTATCACAACTAAGTTTTTCGGGAAAAATGGTTAATCAATACAGTACCAGAACCGGTAGTTTCCCGCTTTATTATGGCGATTTCCATGTGTTTAATTTTTATTCTGACCAACAGGAAATAGATCTTCCCAACGATAACATCCTTTAAATGATATCTGTAAAAGTAGATATATAAAGCCTTATAATATTCAAGGATAATATGACAAAGTAAATGTTCAGGAATATTGCGCACTGAAAAAAGAACACTTACTTGCTTTTATTATACTCAAATTCGATATGCAAACAGTCTTCAATTCCAACTTCCATTTTAATAGGATTGTTCATATCTGGATAGGAACTGAGGGTGTGCACAACCAATTCCAGCTCTTTAACGATATCACTAAGTCTCCGAACAATAGTCACTTTGAGGAAATATCTTAGCCGCACATTTGAACCTGTGTAGCTTTCGAATGGTTTCTCTACATTTGCGAACTCAAAAGTGTACACCGTATTGTGTGTTAATTCTCCTGGCCTGGCTAATTCTTTAACTAGGCTTACGAATTCATGATGATTTCCTCTATCGTAATATAATTCAATTTGTCCAATAAATTCTACTTTTACGCCTTGGTGTTCCAATTTACCAGTTTTCCTGAGACTAATGTTAATCTGTAAATGATGATACAAGAATATGAAATATTATATAAATTATGCATAAATTCAAACATTAGAAATACAATTCTCAAAGTATATCTTATAGCCAGTTGACATGTTCACTGTTGCAGTCTTTTGGGAGGACTTTTTCATTTGTTGGAAGAAATAAACAGGCTCCATATTAAACGTACCCGATTTGAAAGTACATGATAACTCAGTTAGTGTTTATCGCAGTCAAAATAGTGGTAGAACGGCAGAAATATGAGCTCCACGCATAGCAACAATACACCGGACAAAAATATGATACAGGGCCTGTATGTCCTGTTTCGCACTGAACGCGTACAGATATTATACACTTTTTGGATTACAAGTATAATCAAGAATGTTGGAATAAGCAGATAAAGAACATACTGAATGATATACCAATGCGTAACAAGTAGAAAGGAACAGAATTTTTAGTGCACAGTTCACGTCTACCAATAAGGGTTAGCGTATCGTATTCGTAGGTTATACGTTACAAGTGTTACCCGTACTTTCCACAAATTGAATGATACACATTCGTTAAACAAATAAAACACATTTACCTTCCCTGAAACGGTTTCACCGTCGTAATATAGCAAGTGCCGCTCTTTTTTCCCATCTTCAGATTTAATGTCTGCAGTCTTTCTGGTCTCTGCACCATCCAAAGTTATCTCTATGTCAGCCGACTGACCGAACCCAAAGAAACTCTACGAGGAAAAGAACGAACTGCATGATTATAACAATGAAACGATGAAAAACTGTCGTGGAAATCTAATAGAAATACCACGGCAAACGTTTTTCAATGCTTTCAACGTAGAGGAACTATATTAATGAAAATGTTAACGTTACCATTTTTCGTAAAAAAGGACTGAGCTCGTGTCAAATGATCGCACGTTCTATTGTAACCGTGTACGCGCTAAACAATACCAAACGTGTCTGTAATCAATGAAAAATCCACGAAGGCAACATTTTTTTTCACGCAGAAACGAGGAAAGTTGTGTGTTATTTTTTGCTCGCTTCCTCCCAAAAGTCACAAGTAGCCAATATGGCTGCGCACTGTTGCCCCCCACCCTTATCGTCTACTGTCAAACTTTGCAGTCGCGTGCAATAATAGCACAACAAACATTAGAACCGGCGATATCTACTATTATTTACGCTCGTTCCTCTCTACCATTTTATTGTTACATTATCACTGTAACTGGCGCAGCGCAGATTACACTTCTCGTTCCGTGTGTATCCCCATTGAGAACATCTGTTCGTTTGAATGTCAGGTGCGTTCGTAATATCGTTCAATGGCGAACACCGGTGACGTTTAGAAACTGGTCGCTATTGCCAGCTATCTACACGTGATAACGTGTTACAAAAGTTCCGATCGACTCTCCTAATTCACCTGTATATATTTTTTTCAATCGTTCGAAACGAACGATTTGCTGGATCAATTCGATGGATTTTTATATCGACGATATATTTGTTTATTAATGGATGTACACGTTCAGGCCAATTACGTGGGGAGACGGGCAGAGAAAAATCAATTTTGTTATTCGATATCCATTCGAAACACATCAAGGATCGTATATAATGAGAAGTATTGAGAGAAATGTTAACGCATATCGGTCGATTATTGTGAATTTCTGAGGAACAATGTGAGTACTCATTTCATATGGGGGTGGGGGGTTATAGTTTCTCTGATTTTGGATTATAATGTTAATTTTACCGTACCTTCATTTCGTCAATGATTTTGTAATAGATTGTATCTCATTTATCAATATTTATATTCATATTTCTTTTTCAAGGAAAGAACCATGGTTGCGTTGGTGAACACTACCGGCATTTATTCATGCGATTGATAGTTCACAATTGAACAAATTGGAATAAATCATGGATTATGATTACATGTCCTTTCATAGAGAAAAGGATGTTCATAATAAGTGTTATGGCGGTAGATTATGGTGTATAAAGGTACGCTGTGTTGTTCAGAATACCCATTTCTTTCATTCATGAATATATTAGAGTATATTATTGTGTTTCAGGACATATGCGGAATTATATGCGCTGTTTTAACATGGATGTTAATAATTTACGCAGAATTCGTTGTAATGGCTGTTATTCTCATTCCCACGTTGAATACGTTGTATTCTAGTTTAAATACCGCAATATTTCAGTCGTTGACTTTCTTAGCGTTCGTGTCTCACCTAAGAACAATGTTCACGGATCCAGTAAGAGAAAGCTAATTTTTGTGTGTACCATTTAAGTACATTTAGAATTCGTCTGCGATTTAATTAAAATAATTATTTACGCTTCTAGGGTGCTGTTCCAAAAGGCAATGCTACAAAAGAGATGATAGAACAAATGGGTTTTAGGGACGGGCAAGTAATTTTTAAGTGTCCAAAATGTTGTTCCATTAAGCCAGATAGAGCGCATCATTGTTCCGTTTGCCAAAGGTAAATTTGTAATATATAAAGTACTGGAGCTAATCGTGTTTGCAATGAAGATAATAACGATAAACGCCTTTGTTCTCTGCTATCATTTAGATGTATTAGAAAAATGGATCATCATTGTCCGTGGGTTAATAATTGTGTCGGCGAGAATAATCAAAAGTATTTCGTACTTTTTACTGTAAGTATACTTACGAGGACAGACTAGGAATAATATGTAGATTCGTTTACTATCATATGTTTTCTTTTAGTTCTATATAGCAGGGATGTCGTTGCAATCGTTATTTTTATGTATACAACAATTTGCTACATGTGTAAGACAAGAGTGGAAAGAATGTTCTACGTTCAGTCCACCTGCAACAGTGGTACTGTTACTTTTCCTAGCTTTCGAGGCCCTTTTATTTGCCATTTTTACCGTTGTAATGTTGGGAACGCAGCTGCAAGCAATTTGGAATGACGAAACTGTACGTATAGAGTATCTGATCGAACGTATATTCGTTTTCAAGAAGATTATTTATATCTTTTTCATTCGTAGGGTATCGAGCAACTTAAAAAAGAAGAAGCCAGATGGGTTCGCAATAGTAAGTGGAAATCGATCCAAGCTGTATTTGGAAGATTTTCAATTGCTTGGTTCTCACCTTTCACGCCACCTCCCAAGGGAAAGACGAAGCAAGAAAATTATTTATATTTCGTGTAATATGTTAACTACGTTATGTCGCTGCAATCCGGGGATATTTAATACTTGTAAATACAAAGTAATTGTGACGTATCATTAATTCATGTACCAAGTGAATAGAATGTAATTTTATACGGTTACCGAACGTTCTTACCTTTATTGCGACCATTTTTGAGAGGTACTTAAACAAAGTGAGCAAAAAACATTTAATATATACATATATTTTAAACAAATTTGTAAACTTGCAAGCATACAGCAAGGTATGCTTCTTGTAAAGCTTCTCCTTGTGTATTAAAACATTGGTATCCTTGTATCGTGCTAGTTGCAATGCTAACTTTCGTTTGTTTCCTTTTGTCTGATAATATTTACTCGTAATATGGGATGCTATTTATTGTATTAGCGTAACTTGCATCGTGAAAGTTAATATTAATATAAAATACTATGCGATTGTATTATACACGACGGGGAATACACTGAACATAACATTAAGTTTACGGATTGCGTTTAATCTTAACAGAATTTGGCAGCTAATGAAAATCGATGCTTCTCACCGGGTTAAAGAAAGACACGTTGCACATTGTGATATAATAGCGTAATGAATTTACAATTTCATTTAATCATTGTGTTCTTCGTAAACCGAATGCAAGATTCGCGTTTCATGTTTCGACCAGACAATAATCTCGAGCATTCGGTGATTCACAGCAGGCAACAGACTCTCATAAAGCACATCTATTTCATTCTCTTGACCAAGCATATCATAGTTTAATTACATTTCCTTCTTCGTGGATTTTGTATTTCTACAATGATACCTGATTTTTTTGTAACTAATAAATTGTACAGTTTCTTACATTTACCAACGTTTCCTTTACGCGATACTGCAAGTCCACCTATGTATATCCTATAACATCGATTTCCGATCTACATCAAAATTCTGCAGGACACCAATTTTCTTTTCTTCTTCGCGGCACACCTGTTGGAAATCGCCGTTCCATAATATTGTTCTTCTCTAACATCCTTTCTCAATAATCTAATTCGTGAAAAATGAAGACCTGCGCTACCGGCGTTCACCGAGGTCGCACGTTTTCCACTTTCATCGACTTCCGTTCCTCCAGGCCTCGAGGTTGCTCTTGGTCTTCAGCGTGGGGGCGCTTAACAGTGGCAAGGTCGTCCAACGTGTACAGGTAGAGGAAACGGCGTCTCTCTATAGTGTTGTGTACGATCGCTCGAGCGGCTTTCACTTTTGCTACGACCACGTTCGGTAAGTTTCAACCATGAAAACGTCTGCAATCCTTTTTAAAGTAGAGTGACAATGTCTTAAATATCGACTTTTAATTCAACGCTGTAATTCAAATTTTGGTTCGTCATCTCCTTTATTTTCTTCTCTTTTTCATACAAAATGGTTCCAATCGTGTAGCACAAGAGTGAAAGTAGAATTAGGTAATTATTAGTCGCGTCTAGTTCAGTGGAATTAACGATGGATAAGAATTTATTAGGTTCAATCGAACAAATCCTGCAATTAATTGTTATTTCTTGCTTCGACTTTAAATTAATTACGTTTGTTCGAAGCCACTTTTTCTAACGGAATTATTTTTACAAATATAGAGTGTCCCTGCGTTAAATTGACGCGCAAAATTTCAACTGAATCGAGCAATGGTAAAAGTAAATAAATAAATAGAAAATGCGTATTGTCGTGAATATTCAGAAAAATTATTATGTTTTATTCAATATAAAACAATCAATAAAATGTGCGGGTATCTGTGTGATCCGGTGCGTTGGTTACATTTGATAGAATTTACGTGTAAAATGATGTTTTCAAATAATGCTGCGCGATAGTTCGAGCACGAAACAAGCGGCAATGACCGTGTAATGGCCTAACGCACGATCAAAACTCGACATTGCAACAATTACAAAGATCTTCTGGGCAACGAAGCGCAATACATCTGATCTTTCTCTTATCGCGGTTAACATTGAAACTATGTATGGTTTGATTCAAGATTTTCATAAAGCAAATCAGAAGTTTCTAATTACTTTTAGATGTGATTAAATTACGATTTCATATTTCTTTTTTCTAATTTATGTAGTACTAAATTATTCTCCGTTGTTTCAGAGTTTAATTATACAAGAAGAAGAACAGGAATTGGACAATGCTTTCGAGGAGTTTAATTTTATTTATGGTACGTCTGTTATAGTCTTCCTTTTTTACTCGTCTTTTTTGCAATTTGCACCGGTCGATTTTTTATATTTTCACACTAAATTTAATTGCAATCGTTCGACTGTTACCATGTAGAATTTTAATTGAAATGGTGAAAGACCGTTCAGTTAGATAAAATAAAAAGTTATACGCGTAGCTAGAATGTTTCTTTTCATAAACAACATGTTCAAGTGAAACATTGACTCATCCAAGTCTCCGAGAGATTTCACCGTCTCGTGTTCTTTTACATTACTACAACAACCTGCGCAACGTGCCCGTTTTTGTTCCACCGTTTAATGCACTGCAACTGCTACTATGCAAGAAACTCGAGGCGTTTTAAGCGAAAAGAAAACAACAATCTAAATACAAACCGTGTAAATGTTGCAGTATAACACGTGTTGCTTGAGTAGCCGATGAAAAAGTTGCAGAACACATTTTAAATAACACCAAATAAATAGATATTAATTAATTATTTATTTTGTGCACCTCGTAGACGCGCATAAATATACTCACGATACTTCATTAATTTCTACCCGTTCTGTAATTTCATATTATTGATTGCAGCAAGCCTTGCTTTTAATTTCACTGGCTTTAAATTCCTTCGCCTACGATCCGGACGATAAATCGTTGAAGGATATCCTGCTGCCCGAGGGACAATTCGAGGCGTTTTACTTGAAAGGGTCGCAGGAACAGGAACAGAACGCAGTGAGGCCACCGCATCTTCACGGATCGTTTCATCAGTACAAGAACCCAGCTTTAATCGGGGCGCCGAACAGCGCGGCGTACGGTTTCCGTTTCGACGGGAAGCGTCGTTTCAATTACGATTAAGCGAGTAAATAACGAAGGCCGCGTCGACGTCCACGAATTTACCATGCACCAGCTATGGAATTACAATTAGATGTAATATATTATAAATTGGAGAAAGCCATTTATTCCGCCCGCAATTTCTACCAAGTCTCGCAATTAAACCCTCTCGTTATCCGTCTAAACACGCGTCTCGATTAAAAATAATGAATAGAACAAAGAAGGGGTAACAGCACAATTTGCGTTAACGCCGGCCAATCTATCTCCGCATCTGCAAACAATGAAAACGCTTAATAACAACACATGCTACGCGTGGAAGAAAAAACACATCACGTTAATTCCAACCTGCACTCTCGACGATAATCAACGTCCCAAGCCGTCCATCGATCCAGCAAAAAGTCCGTATTAAATACACGACGCGTTCCCTGTGCAATTTACCATCATGTAGGACGGCGATTTATCTGACAATAAAAAATTGCAAAGAAAAAACAGTCTATATGTCGCACGATATATGTAATTTTCCAACTTCTCCTATACAACGACGACGATTTTTATCCTGGATCATAGTTCCACGAGCACGCGATCATCGCTCTCAATGATTTTCTTTGCCATCCGTTCCCGGCTCCGTGCGTCGGCTTCGCTTTTAATGAAGCATTTTAATAGCCACCCTTTTTTATAATTCCTCCCCGTAAGATCGGAGCCGCATATGGCGGCGAGATTTTCTTGTTCAGGACAAATGCGTCGCGGCTTTCGTTTCACATCAATTAGCCGACGCCGCGAACAGGTCTGGCTGGATGAGTGAACGACCAGTACTTGGAAGTTTGGCCTTTTACCTTCACCGTTTCTGGATTCAGGCTATGTACCAATGATATCGGTTACTTAAATAGAAACCGCGATTCCCCTCGCGATCGTCGGCCAATTAAAGCGGCTTCACGCGGGAAAAATTCACTTTCGTTCGGATTACCGTACTTCGGTGGTGGAGGATCCAAGCAATATTTATGGTCCGCGAATACACAAGCGGTGTATATATATGGAAAAGAAGAACAATCCGGTCTCAGTTGTTTAGCATAGCCTTTCTGCACGCGAACGTTAATACCGTGGAATTCTGTGATTCTACTTTATCTGGTATCAGGTCTGGTTTTCGGTGAAATTTTCATTTGAATGTAAAGGGGTAGTTCGTTGTCGATTTTCGTTGATCGGTTGGTTGCTTGCGGATGGTGGTGCTGCGGGGAATTCGTTTGATAATTAACAGACAGCGTTTTGGTTTAATTGTTTCGTAACAGTGCGTGATGATAAATGTTTTTAACATCTTCGAGATAACGGTCACAGAATTTTCCAAGGAACTAATAGTAAGTAAAGTTTGGAACATCTTTGGCAATCTTGCGAACGAGCAGGTGGTGTGACTTATGATGGCTGTACATGGTCCGCAATTAAATTCTATAATTGAACACAGTAACGAACTTGTAACAGTGCGTTGAAAAATTTCCAGTTCGGTTCACCGAAAAATCGGGCCCATCAAAGGAAACACCCCTGCCTAAGAAATCATTGCCATTTCAATAATAAAAATGCACGCATTTTACACAGTAGCGGTCGCAACGTTAATCGAAACGTTTCGTTTCCTCGAACGGATATACCGTTTAATTTGCCTTCACATGGTGAATGATTCAAAAGGATGTGGTAGGGTGATGCGCGCCAATTGCCCGTGAGCCGACTCGAAACAGGTAGGATTTGTTTTTACTTCTCCTGATTCGTTTTGCTTTTTTTCCCCGTCTATTCTCATCTAAGAGAAAATCATCAACTCCCTAGGCACGTACGTACGCAAAACAATGTCGTCAGGTCCAGTTTAACAGTGGCCGTGGCAGTGGCACTCGTGGAAGCTTTAAAAGACGTCGTCGATGGACAGTGGTCCCCATAGTTGGATCGGTGAAGTGATCTAGTGGGACCTAGTGCGATCAGCGACATGAAGATCGCGTGTGTGATCACGGTGAGTGGATCGATCGCTTGATTTCAACGAGTACAAGCGGTGTATAATGTGAAAATGATCGTTTAAAAAATGGTGCGCTAACCGGGGGAATTTTTTCTGTCGTTGCAAAAAAAATGAAGAAGATTGTGACCCTGTCGTGATTAAATTTTCTTGCGACGATTGGTGTCGCAACGAACGTCAATGGGATCAGTGAAATTTGTAATACGATTGGTCTAGTAGAACAATTTAACGTTTATTTTTTTACAATGAACGATTGCATTATTATCTGTATTCGTTGCAACTCCGTTTGCGAAACTAAAGGTTAACGGCTGTTCATTTTCTGTTTACGGTTTTAGGTTTGCGCCGCATTAATATCGACGTTTCTCAATGCAGAATCCATGCGTTTCAAGAGGTACGTTTCTTTTCAAACCGAAGCGACAGTGGACTGTCGTTATCGACTTAAAAAAAAAAGAATAAAAGTAAATCAATAATATAAAATATAAGGAAGAAAGAAATATAAACTTCTGTTCCATTCAGACGTCCACGGTCCAAGGAACAGCTGTCCAACCCGGACACCACGGCCGACACGGATGCCAGCGAAATAACGTTCACCACCCTCAGGCCGGAAGTACCAACTCACAATCAAAACGCACCATCCAACGTCCGCCCAGCATCCAACAAGAAATTCGTAAGAATTCGACAGGGGCATCCGTCGACAATAATTCTACGCGGCCCCAACGGATTCGCAGGAACCCGACGACGCAGGCAACTTCAGCGTCCCGCCGTCAAAAACGGCCACCTGTCACGATCGTACGAGCTCGTTGACAATCATATCGGTACTCAGAAGATAGAGATCGCGGAGCCGCCAGGTGTGTACGACAAAGGCGCCATCCACCTCGAACCCGTCTACCGTGTAACAAAGAACACGAATATATTCGACTCCATCGTCGACATTTTACGTCGGATAGTCGATCCTCCGCGAACCGCGGGTCCTCTCGTCGGCCCGTTCCACTTCCCAGGAATCGGCGAAAAAGTTTACATAAGACTCATCGAGCCGGTTCGTCCCGATCATTTGGTCGTTCGATTGATCTCGCATCTCCCCGCAACAGAAATCGAGACCACGCTGGACCAAAATATCCTGGCGCACCTACCACCGGGACACGCAGAAACTCCGTCCATCGATCATGCGACCATTGTCCTGCCGAAGGACGCGTTGTCTGGCGCGTACAAGCACGGTGACGTGCACTTCGTTTCACCTGACGACGCGCTGTCCGGTAACAGTGTAATACAGTCGTCGGAATCGGCAAACATACCGAGTCAGCCTGCCGCGCAAATAAACGGCATATCTAACGACGAGCAGGATTTAAATGCGTATCAATTGAATTTCAAATCGGAAGATATAAATGGCAATCACAGGGTCGCCAGGCATCACAAGAGGACCCAAGTTGCTGGATCAACGGCGAATCAGCACGACTACGTTCAGTCTCGTTTGAACAGAACCAATCACGGCGATCAACGTTTCTCGAAGAATAATTTCCAGGACTCCTTTGAACGTGTGTACCATTATCGCGCGGCTGCGAACGATTCGAGCGAGGAGAACTTCGAGCCGTTTCACTATCAGAGTTCTCAGTATCCCAGGAACATCTCGACCTCGTCTGAAGTGTTCTACAGCCGTCCGATGAATTCGTTCGATACTTTCTCGCCATCGGAAATTCCAACGTCGGACAGCCTATTGAGTAATAGCTCCACGGAATTCGGTGGAGACGCGCCGACGTACAGCATCGATTTCGCGAGCAGGAACATGAGATACCTGAATTTAGACGGAAGTGTCGAGCCTGTTATCAAGGATCGCAGCGGCGAGGAATTTGGATCGTTGCAGGAGGACACGATTTTGACGAAATCGTCCGGTTCTTTGGATCGCGAATGGACACCGCTCAGAGGAGTCACAGCGAGGAGAAAAGGAACGGTCGAGACGGCGACAAGTGAAATAGATCGTAAAACTTTGCAGGAAAGGAGCGATTACAATAATCGGGACGAGGAGTTGCTGGAAGTCGGGGGTAAGCCGAGAGACGAAGTGGCGAATTTTCCGCGAAACGCAACGTCGAACAGAAGTGTAGTGGGTTTAAATAAGGAAGGGTCGAGGTGTTGCTCGCGGCGGGAGGATGGAACGAGAAATGGGAAAATGAATTCTGGCGAACGAAAGAGAAATGAGACAACGACCGTGAATAATTCAAGCGGCGGCGTGACATCCAATTTGAGTGGCGGATCAACGATGAACCCGTTGCAGAGGTTGCAGTCCATCAGGAGAAACTCGAACGCCACTGCGCCGAGAAAAGTCTGAGTCCACGGTGGATAGTTTTTTATTTAGCTGCTTCGTTTTTAGTTAAATATATCGTTAAATTAATAGCGCAGTATTGTTTGTATTATTATTTTCTATTTTTTGCTTGTTTCGCTTGACGACGGGGTTCGACAATCTCCAATTTGTGTTCGTTTGTTGTATTGCTCTTGTTAAATTATATATAGTGTTACGTTTGAATGTTCTGCTGTGTATACAATGTGAAAGTTTAAATAAAACTATCGTTTGAATAAAATGCCTCGAAATGATCGTTGCGTTACGTTTTCATTCGCCGCCAAGCAACTATGAAACTCAGCCTGTTTAAAATAATTGCCGAACGAAATTCTAGCGCGAGCATTGAAGTAGATGTTAAAGATTCAATTATGTATGATACAATGTGTTTCGTTCGGGCAACATTCTTTCCTTCTTATCTGATGTACCAACGAGTTCTGTGAAGTTTCAAACATTTCGATGCTCTGATTATTTTCAGCAATGCTTCATTTTGACTCACACCTTTGCAGAAATAAATAGATTTATTCCGAACAAGAGTGCTTCAGAATCTCCATTATCCCAGCAACGTCTGCAAGGGTGAAATTTTCTCGTTAGTACTGTTTTCATATCTCGTGACTGTATAAACATTTTTAATTCAATGCCCAAGCGCCATCGTAATTATCTTGCAATCATTTACGCGCTACTTGAAAGCAAACAGTGGTTTTTGCTATCGTCACTTTCAATTTCACGGGCAATTTTCACTTGTAATTGATCGCGTACGCGTGCCGTCTAAATTTCGCCTGTTTAGCATTCCCCTCAACAATGTTCGCCGTACGTTTGCGCGTGCCTGCTTAATTCGTAGGTATAATTGGATCCACTTATCCAGCGGCACACCTGATCAACGAAACGACACACGAACAATGATGGAAAGTGAACCCGTTTCTCGATTGATTTAGTCACGATCGAACGACAAATTGCTCGTCAACGAGGATTGAGAGAAAAATCTCGTTCCGCAAAACCACTTTCTATGTACATACATACCTGGGCTGAACGTTATTGCGTGCGACCCATCCTCGCGCATTGATCCACGATTTTCATAGATACAAACTCATCGAGCGATCATCGCGATCTTTGCACACGTGAAACCGCCAGAGAAATCGAAAGTGATGCGATGCCCGGCCGTCACGCAAGCCCAAAAATAGCGTTCATCTCGTGACGAGTTTAATTCAAAGCCGAGCGACGAATAAATTAAATAAATTTATGGAGAAAAATTGGCGAACGGTGCAATTAAGTGCTGCTTTTTTCCCCCTTTATGCGTATTAGCATGAAGAGTCCCGACCGGTATTCGCAATTCAGCGAAACGAACTCGCGTTTCAGTTAATTGAGACGCTTATCAGATAGTCGGAACAGTTCGTGAATCTGACGATTTACTCACCGCACGTTCCACAGATTGCTTTCTATTCCACCAGCGACGCCTGATTGTTAATTGGACGGTTGTTCGCCAAGAATCGAACGGGTTAATCCGCGGTTGTACGTGGTTTCGAGGATTCGCAGGCATTTCTGTCGTTTCCTGAACGAAGTCAGTTCTTCGATCACTTCTGAACGGTTCGAAACTCTGGTTACCAGAAGGAAGGCTTTCCTTTGCTTTTTTCGCGAGGATCGATCGTTTCTTGGATTCGTGGAAGTAGTTACTGACGCGGTCCGTGACGTGTTACTTTCTGGAGCACCGCTATTTTAATATCAATTTATAAATAAATAAACAAATAAATTTAAATATTAAGAACAGTAAGTCACTACGATGAAAGTATTGAAATATTTGGAAACAGGATTCTTACATTTTTAATAAGAAAACTTTACATTTTATCTTACATTTTAATCTTGAAAATATCACTTAAGCTCTTTACGTATAAATTCATACAATCCTTCATACAAATTCCTCAAGATTCTAAAAAAGAAAAAGAATAAACGTCGTAACTCAAACACTGTCAATTAGAAGATTTTAATCGACCAAACACTTGAATTGCAAATAAGTCGAGCAATTTCGTAGCGTTTAACGGGCATAACGGGATCATTCGCCGCAATTAGAATTGAATGGAAAGGAAAATTTCATTGATAACGGATTAAAAGGTGCGCACACCTGTTTCTTAATGTTCATTTGAATATATGCATCGCGTGGCGATGGGGTTCAAGACCGGTCGATTGTAATCGTAGACTTTAGAAAATTTCATCGCTGGCTCGCATGATTCCCATTGCAAATCGTTCGGCCCGTTCGGTGAAAAGTAGAAAAGTGAAAAGGGTATTACAGATATACGGATGTGTTATACACAGAAACACGTAGTCGGATTCCTGCACGCTGGGCGGAGTTTCTTGGAGCGTTTTGCAGAAACGATTCGCCTCGCTAATTTCAGCTGCATGTATATAAACGTTAGACTTGTTGCGGCCACGCGCAGAGAGTGTCCGCATCTCGAATACCGTGTTTGAGAGTATAAATTGGCACACGAACGATATCCTTTTGTTATCGCCGCAGAATGAAGGGGAAGCTTCTGGTACGGGGTAGCGAAAAGAGGGTCCTTTTTTCTTTTACAAATCTTAATATCGAAAGTAATATATTTGTTGCGAGGACCTTAGGATTTTTATTTGTTGCTGCTTTGCGAAGGGGGAGAGTCTGAGTTTTCTTTTTTATTCATATTTTTATTGGAAGAACTATTTATCTTAAAAGAACACGAATTATTTTTAATAATATAATACATTTGTTATAGAAGCCATTGATTTTTCGACCATAAATTTGATACTCGTCTTGGAAGACTATGGATTAATTTTTTTATTATCATTATGTTTGTGCAATAGGAGGCAAATTTTCTGTTAATAATTATAATGCAATTTTAATCTTTTCGTACAAGATTATAATTGTCTTGACAAAATTGCACGGTTACTTTTATCGTGAAATTACCAGCACTGAATAGAATATGTTTATTATAATTGTTTCATAAAGTTTAATCTTGTGTTTTCATTTTAGTACGCTGCAGCCCTGTTGGCGTTGTTTATATTGTTGCAACAATCTGCAGAATCGTGAGTACATTAATAAATGGACGTCTAATACAAAAAATAATTTCATTCTAATCATAGGTATTTTGCTATCTGTTCCCTTTTTACTTTTTACAGAAAGAAAGTGATTATTCATATTCCATATCGAGTCCAAAACGTGAAGCACACTCACACGGTATACAAAATCATACCACACATTCACAAGGAGACCAAGAAGAAGGACGACGTAGAGGACGACGAGAGTTACGAACAGTATTAGATATAATTAGATATAAATGTTAAATTAATAGTGATAAACCGCAGTCCAAAGAATAGTCAGTAGATTCTGCATGTTACGTTCCAGTAGTGTTCTATGTAGCCAATTTATTTAAACAATAAATAAATGTATATACCTTCAAGTAAAGTTAAGTCCACACAAATTTCCTCTTACCCCAACAGTAACGCTTGCAAGCTTGCTTAATTGTTCAAAAAGTTCAAAATGTTTTACAACATATTATTCGAATTAATTTGTTTATGAGAGTGCTAGTAAAAGATATGCAACGATTAATGAATATAGATAAACTATCAACGATTACAAATATAAAGATACGCACGATGAACTTCGATTTCCGCGTGGCAATGAACTTCGTCACGTTTTTCTAGCCCGTGTCATTCGAAGCGGATTGGCAGATGAAGCATATCTTATTCAGACGGCGAAAGTGTTTGATCGTCCGTAAAATTTCGATTACAGTTCCATGGTTCTATGGTTCTATGGTTCTATGGCTCTACGATTGTATTAGAGGGTGGAATATAAAAGAGGCTCATCCTTGGAGATGTCAAACGATATTGAACCTCTGGTCCTCGCGTTTCTGCCTTGCAATCTTCGTCTGGAATCATGGTAACAATAAAAGACAAAGTGCGACTACGATTAGACGAAGCTAAATGTAAAAGTATCACGATAGAAGTTTCAAATTTTGTTTTTAGACAAGTCTGAAAGAATTGTATTGCTTCGAAATTGTACTACTTAGAAGTATTCCAATAAAATTAAAGCAATCAAAGTGATATGAATAAAATTGTACTGTGCTTCAATGGTGTACATAGCTAATGTAGTGAATAGTGTTAGGTTTCTGAAAACAAGGATTATATTTCGCACTTTATTATTAGGAAATCTTCAATCACCTGTGCCTCCTGATCCTACATCAAATCGCCACCTGTGGAGTGTTCTCCAAGCAGTGAGTATCACCATAAAATTGTACGTATCATTTTTAAAGCCGAACTGCTATACTGGCTACGAAAAAAGGGTTTAAATTTGTGCAGGCTGATAATAATCATCACGAAGAACCGAAAATATCTAATCACTATAAATGCAAGAGTCAACTACTTCTATGTAATATTTAGTTGTTTGTTTAACTCTATTCTCAAGTCAGTTACCTACAAGAAACTAAAATCGAAAATAAAATATTACAATGTGAGAATTACTTTTGGGATCCATATCAATTGCACACTGTTTACAATGATACTTTCAGTAAATATCTACTATATGGTAATTCTCCAAGATTTTAGACTTCCCTTTACAACACCCTATATTCCATCGCCTCAGTTTAAATTCTAAATCTCTGTCGCCATTGTTCGTCACTTTCTCTGACGAAAAATTATCGCCACCGACAATAACTGCACTCTCGTTTTCACTGCTCGTAACACCCCGTGTCTCTCCCCGTTCCCAGCGTCCACGTGAAGATTGTCGTACCGGACGTGATCAATCATCACATCCACACAAGAACGGTTCTACTTCACCTTCACATGCCTGCGCCAAAAAAGCCTCGAACCCATCCGAAACAAGAGTTCCACACCAACTGGAGTTCCTGGAGTTACGGCCGTCATCACGATTACAGCCATAAAGATCACGTGGAACCCGAATTGGACCACGAGAATCATCACGAGGACAGGGCGAATAAAAAGCAACGGCCAGAGAGCAACGACAAGCGTCACAGGGACAATTATTTCCCTGTCTACGATCACAACAAGGACTCGTATCTTCCGCAGAGTTTTCTGGACGACAATCATTTGGAGCAGAAAAAACCAGGCCAGGATGGTTTCTCTTATGCAGTTCACGAGGACGTTAATGATATACCGCCGAACACGGAGACTTTCTCTTTCAATTACGAAGAAGGTTACAAGAAGGGCTTGGAAACGGAGAGCGGGCACGTTAAAACGGATCAGACGACGAAGTTCCACGAGGATCAGCAGGAAGAGCAGGGCGACGCTGAGGGCGATGGATACAACGAGGAGTTGGAGTCGAAAACCGACGCGGGGAGATATTTGGTGGACGACGTGGATTACGAGAATACGAGGGATAAACGGGAAAAGCCGCGACGGCGTAGGAGAATTTATAAAATCTAGAGAACGTTTGACGCACGAAAATATGGAAATTGTTCGCGAATGTACAGTTTGTATATATTATAAATAGAAACGTTTGTAACATCGTTTCGCAGATGCGGACTTTAATAAATAACTGATACGCTGATATAATAACTGATAACTGTGAATGTTGTCTTGATTATTTCTTCTTCAATTCGATTCGAGACTTAATTCGTTAAAAGATGTGCAGAAATTGATACATGGAACATCGTTGATTACTTGTGGGAAATTGTTAATTAATAAACGATAACGTTGACGGGAAGACCTCCACTCGCATTCTGTATTCCTAGTAACAATCGCACATTTTCAGCGGGAAAGTAAGCGCTCAACAGCTGGCGCCACGTACACTATATCAAGTACGTAGTTATGAAATTGTGGAGCAAATGCATTTTAAGTAGATGCAAATTTCTCGGTTTATAAACAACATTTCTTAATAAATTAGATATGAAATTGAAGCTAGATAATTAAATTATAACTCACTCTACTGTTGCGATAATTGCAGTCGTTAGATAAAGTTCAATTCGCGTTGATTAACACAATGTTTCTATTTTTGTATAACTATAAATATTGCAAAAGGAATTTAAGCGAGTTTCATAATCACCTATGAGATTTAGGATGTATAAGAAGTAAAGGGAATTATTGGAAACTGTTCGGGTGAGTTTTCAGGTACACACACAATTTATTCAACTTTCTCGCGACGTAATATAAATTGTACAGTAGACGCCAATTTCTCGTGTCGCGGTAGACAGCGAAGGCAACAAGTGTAACAAGTAAAACAATAGTAAAAACGAACAAACGGGTAACGATATTTACATTAACAATATGAACGATGCGACAATAGTTTTATGAGAGACTAGGACGAGAGGTAAGAGGCAGGGCGATGACGTCGTTCAGCACTCCCCGAGAAACACCAGTCAAATGTAAAAAAAGAAACAGTCAAGAAGTATCTCATTAAAATATCCCCCTTGGACGCTAGGGTGTAAGTGTCGTGCGATGGGGGGTGCTTATTGGTTCCTCGAAGTTCGATGAATCGATCTTAAAATAGTCGATATTTTCAATACTTTGCATTCAAATTTAAAATGTACTCGATACAGGAAGTCCTTCCTATGGAAAACTTCAGAAATTGACTTGCGTAGTACTTCACCGCTTCTTAAATCAGCCAATAAAGCCTGGTTCCAATTAATCTAAAATCTAATAATTGCAACAGAAGGGGGTAAATTACCGACCGGTGAATCACACTACGGAAGTCGAAAAAATACCTGTACAATAATAATCGTAATAATAAATTCCCGACAGGGTAATAAAATATGTCGAGCGAAGGGCACACTATTCTTCGAGCAACCAATCGAACATTTACGAAGGAAGAAAAACTATCATAATCCTCCCAACATCGACGATATTAATATTTTTCAATGACCGCCCCAGTCTCCGTGGCCACCGCCACCATATCCACCGCCACTGAAACCTCCACCACCGTATCCACCGCCTCCAAAACTACCACCGTGGATGCCACCTCCAATGTCACCTCCGCTATATTCGATGTGACCACCGCCACCGCCACCACCACCACCGCCACTGTATTCAATGTGTCCACCACCCAAATCGCCACCACCGCCTCCAAAATCGTGGCCACCACTGCTCCCAAAATCGTGTCCACCACTGCTTCCAAAATCGTGTCCACCACCGCCTCCGAAGTCGTGACCGCCACCGCCACCTCCGAAATCGTGACCACCACCGCCGCCGCCTAAATCACCACCACCGTGACCACCTAAATCAATGGGATGACCCACGGAATAGCCCAGAACTTCGTATTTGTCACCACCACCGCCACCATGGTGGATATGCTTGGTGATGGTGTGGGTATGGTGGATCGTCTTGATCTTGTAGGGCACGTGAATCACCACGTGGTCGCTGGAACAATAGATTTTGTTGATGTTGGAGCAATTGAATTTCTTTGCTTTGAAAGGATTTGTTTTTGTTTAGTTATGGTTTTTATATGGTTAATGAGCTTTTCTCAGGGATGTTATCCTTAAAATAAATAAATGGAGTGTAAAAGAGTGTGGATAAAACATGAAAAGTCTGAAAAGTATTGGAAATAGGATAATATTTGTGGGAGAGTTTTGCAAATATTATAATACGAGTTTCTAAAAGTTCTGTGAAACTTTACTTTCGACTTCGTCGAGAATTCAATTAAATGTCTTTTATATTATTTTTAAGCGAATAATTTCGAAGTGTTGAATACGCATTCGTATTGACTGGATGAATATAAATATTAGCTTCACTGCATTGGAACGTTATTGGACTGGTATAATGGATTAGAAACGCTACTTCCTAGGTCGTTGAACGCGGAACCACGAATTCGTTCAGCTTGTCTCGATTAATCGTTACTTCCGACGGTGCTCGAGACAAATTAAGTATAGATAAGGAAGGATACTCGGTGAAAGTTCCGGCTAGTGGCCCAGAGTTACGGTTCGTTAATCGTATTCCATCGATTTATAAATACAAACAGCGATACTTCCACGCGAAGAATACTAATATAGCACCGCTTATGGTGCTTAAAGTTAGGGTATCATTTTGTTGTGACGATAAAAGGAACTTACTGTCCACCATGGTGTCCACCTGCTGAAGCCAAGTTGACCAATGAGGCAACCACAAAGACGGCCTGAAAAAGGTATTTTAATAAATGCAAAGAACTTTTATTATTTTTTTTAATTTTTCGGAGAAATTTGGACGAATCGAGACATAAGTATTACCGTATCATGTGTAACTTTTTTGCAAAATTTCTAAGATGATTTACTTATTTTAAGATGAGCAAACATGTAATGAATTCCGAAAAAACTGCATTACTACATATATAATTGAACAATAATAATAACTGTAATCGTATAAGATATTTTCTTCAATACGAAACTTCTTAAATTATTTGCCAAGGGTCAAAAACCTGCAATATTTTAATGACACCGAAGCTACCAGTATAGAAAAGAACATTACTAAACGTCTCTTCATCTCTTTAAAACATTTCCGCCCACGAATCCTGAATCATCCCCATAAAACCACCCTTAATAGCGACCCATTAAAAGAAGCAAGAATATTTTAATAAAATCGAAACTAATCCAAGAAATTCGCAAAGAAAAATAAATAAATAAACATCTGTCTTCCCTGTCACACATTTCTGTCCCAAAATCCCCTATCACCCCCTATATGACCACTTGAAAAATCTCCATAAGAAGTATCCTTTCCAGGATCTCCCCTGACATCCACCCCGCGAGTCAACTTACCGCGAGCCTCGTCATCGTGTTGCGACCCCAGTGAACACGTTTCTTTTGTAAAAAAAACCGGTGGAACGATCGGCGCAGAGGATTGCAACAGCCACGAATGCAACTACCGGTTCCTTGGTGATACAGTTGGCGGTTTAAGCCGCGGTTTTGATCTGCTGTCGGTCGTGTACACGCTCGCCGCTTTTATACACGTACGTGATTGGAGTTGGATAAGAATGAAAGGGAATCTTTTGCAGCCGTAAGCCGGTGCACGTGAAAGGGGCCGGCTAATGGAGAAGACGTTGGAGAAAAAAAGAAAAAGGAAAAAAGAGGCGGATGATCATTGCAGCCCCTCCACTATGATAGTCTCTACCCTTCACCTCGAATCCGACGTTTTGTTCGTTTCCTTCTTTCCCGTTTCTGTTCGACGTAGGACTTCCCTCCAGCCCGCGCTGCCGCACCGTGTGTTCTGTGGTCTTTTTAATGAAAGCTGCACTTGGGTGAACGGCCAAGATCAAGATCAGAGTCGTAATACGAGGTGGGTGCACCCGTGGTTCGTTTCACTCGTCTATGGCGTCTAGGAACGAGAAGATCGTCGCATGGAACGGTGTGTCATTCTTTTTGTTTTTGGTCGTTCGTTTCTACTTTTTGGTTTTGTTTCCCGCGAGACGATCGCGATCAGTGGAAGCGGTTCGTCGCGGACAGACAGACAGTTAGGCGTTACGTGAATCAAGGGCGTTACACGGTTCAAGGTTTCACCGTGATCTCCTCATTTCTTGTGGAGCTGCTTTTATTTCCCATTGCTGATTTTTGGGATGCTGAATTCGGTGGTGAACGTTTCGTGAAATATTTCCCGGGGTTTTATGTGGAATCCGTTAGATTTGTAGGCACTCGAATTTTTCTGGCTGCATTTATATTGTTTTAGTCGTTACATTCGATGTATTGGACGATATGGGTTGATCGTAGGAGCAGTGGATATTATTGAATGCCAGGTGTAACCCTGCACAGGTTGGAACTGTGTTATTGGTTTTGTATAAAATTGAAAAAGATTCCGAATGTTATTGACCATCTCAGATATTATGAAATCAAATGTTTTCCTATACGCGCAGTTTCACGCTTGTTTTATTGAACAGCTTTATTAATTAGACTGAAATCTCACTCTCGGTTTTTATCCACCAATCTAATCTCGGATCTAATCAGCTGCCCCTCGGTTACACATTACAAATTCAATAACGCAACGCCAAGAATCGTGGCGTCAACAGAGTGAAACGTGTTTATCGATCCCATCTCTAGCTCCTCGCTGTCTAAGAAGAGGGATGCCAGCTGGGTCATCGAACTATCCGCTATAATAGTGTAACTGCTCGCAAGAATTTCTGCTCGTTAGTTATAATGCTCCACGCTTCTTTCGCCTCGAAGAAGTAACGTTACGAAATTATCTCAAGGGCATCTAATCTCTGATACCAGTCTGGAATTAATTGCAACTAATTCAGGTATTATTGTCGATCTTGTTAATTATTGAAAAGAAACACTGTTTAATTAATCGTAGTATAATTTATACATATGCCGTAGAATAATGACATTTTCTTGTCTTTTCTATTGACACTGAGAAGTTGCTAAAAATAATAATATAAAATAACATAAAAGTAATGTTTCGTTAGAATTCAGTTTAATATTACAATAATATCAAATAAAATTAATAAGAGGCAAATGAATTAAAATAAGAATAGTTTCATTTAACAAGGAACAAGGTATTCCGTTTTTTGAAATACACTTTCCTAAAATTTGCATAACGCGAACGGTTAACGCGAGTCAAACGATTAATGCCTGTTCGCGAGTCTCGTATCCGGTGAAACATGGGTGGCATGATTTAAGAAAGTTTAGACGCCCACTCGAGCGGGCGAACGTTAATGAAAGTTGCACGACTCTGTTCCGTTCTCTCCCTTCCTGAATATCTCCTTGATCACGTAGTATAAGATGCAACTGGTGCACGCGAACATTACGCTGTTTCAGAGATGGTCGAGTTGGCAAGTAGTGACATCGTGAATTATCGAGCAGATGCTGTGACGACTTTAAAACGTTACGTGTATCAGCTTCACGTTCTTATTAGATCATCTCGTAAGTTCGTTCGAATTTTTGTATTAAAAGTTGATTCGATGTATTCAACAATCGATACATTGAACAGAGAAAAGTATTGGATGTTTAATAGTGGTAGAAGAATATACAGGGTGGCCCAGGACTCGCGCCAAATTTTAAATATTTGGATAGCCGAGGTGATTCTGAACAACTTTTTCCTTGACGAAAATATCTTTGGACGCTTCGTTTTTGAGTTATTAACGAAAAACACTGGCGAATGAGAGCGGCCGTATAGCGCGAGCTCAGTCACAATCGCGCGCGGCCGTCATCGGGTGCATCGAGGGGCAACATACGCCAAATATTACAATCGTCTTACATTAACAATAGGGTGTAATTCTTCGTTATTCATCAATAACAATTAAATTAACAAGTCGTTTAATAACTGTTCCATACTTTTATTCGTTTTCCGAAACGAATAAAGTGTTTTATTAATTATGAAAAAAGTGTTTAGATGATTAATTTTAGAAAAGGGTAGTTAATTAAACTTACCCTTTCGTTCACGAAGTAATGGCATTGACGTTCATTGTACCGATCCTGACCTATCTTAACAATTTTATGCCACGTCCCGTCGATCGATACAGATCTGATTCGCACTTGTTTCCACACACACATGACACACACATTAACTTTCGTAATGTTCGTCAGTGTGTGTCGTGTGCGTGTGGAAACAAGTGCGAATCAAATCTGTATCGATCGCCGAGACGTGGCACAAAACATATGGTTACATACACATGGTTAACATTCACATGGTTAAGATAGGTCAGGATCGGTACAATGACCAAGTGCCAAGACACCGCGAAAGCAGGCAAATTCGCGGCCGAATGGATAAGTTTATTTCACTACCCTCTTCTAACATTAATCATTCAAACACTTTTTTCACAATTAATAAAACACTTTATTCGTTTCGGAAAACGAATAAAAGTATGGAACAGTTATTAAACGACTTGTTAATTTAATTGCTATTGATGAATAACGAAGAATTACACCCTATTGTTAATGTAAGACGATTGTAATATTTGGCGTACGTCGCCCCTCGATGCACCCGATCCCGGCCGCGCGCGATTGTGACTGAGCTCGCGCTATACGGCCGCTCTCATTGGCCAGTGTTTTTCGTTAATAACTCAAAAACGAAGCGTCCAAAGATATTTTCGTCAAGGAAAAAGTTGTTCAGAATCACCTCGGCTATCCAAATATTTAAAATTTGGCGCGAGTCCTGGGCCACCCTGTATATAATACATGTATGATAGTAATAATAACTTTATTTATTCTCTTTCCACGTTTTACAAGAAAACTTTGGGAATTTTATATAGACACATGCAAATTATTATTACACGTCTTACGTATTTCTCTATAACTATTATTTATAATCGTTTCTAAGTCTGCTAGAAGGCATGTTGCCTTCAATAGTGTATTTAGTCGAGTTCTTTTTATTTTCTCTGCAATTAATTAAAATAGCACAGTCGTGCGATAGAAATATTGAAAACCACAAACACAAACATCTCCAAATACTACAAGGCAAATAAAATAGAAACACTCGTCTCAATCTCTTTCTGCGTAAGCCTGAACATTTAAAAACTTTTAAAACACCTCCAATCGTCGGCATTTTCTTCCGTCTTCGTTTAGAGGTATTCCATCGAGTAAAAAGTACCATGCAAGATTATTGTAAATCGTTTCCTCCGAGAACGAAAGGCGGTGCGTCGTAAAATCGTCGTTAAAAGAAAGAGAATCTCGTTTCCCGAGCGGCCGGCCGGTGCAATCCATTTCTTCGAGGCGACGACGCCGTTTCACCGTGCACCTGAAATATTTCCTTTCACGAAACCGATCCGGCCGATCGTCACGAAGGATCCAGAAGAGGATCCATAGAAACCGTTGCCGTAAAACGATCTATCTGCTGGATCTAGGATCGTGTGAATCGTGGCCAGACGATAGGTGAAAGGGAAACCGATCGCCTCGCCTCGTCTCGTAAAACGTCCACGGTCAGGCCGACTGCAATTGCGTTCTAACGGGTGGCCAGGGGAAAACAAAAAGGAGCAACGCGTTATCCTTTTCCTTAACGATCGCAGGACCGTGACAGTGAACTCTCTACTCGAGGAATTCGATCGGAATATGCGCTGTTCATTGGGTAAATCGGTTAACTCCACGAAACGAAAACAAGGAAATTTATTTTGAATATCGAAAGTTAAGTAAATTAAAGTAAAAAGGTCTTTGTCGATTGGAGGTGGAGTTAACCGATTTGGCTAATTTTCGGTTCATAATTAGTACGAATATGGTCGGTGATTTGAGAAAGAAATATAAAGTACTTGTTGTTAAATTGTGTAGAATATGAAAGTTATTAAAATTTAAGAAATTTGTTACACCCAACTTATTTTTGCCACAATCAACTAAGTATTTATTCATTTTCCACTTAACGGGAATATGTAGAGAAATAAAATATAAGTAATCGAATATAATAAATTATTATAGTGGTTTATGGAAATAAAAAGTAGAAAAAGATATAGATTCTACAGACATTTGTCTCCTTGTTTCCTTCTCTTTCCCCTCCGTTTCCCTCGACATAATAATCGACGATTAACCGAGCCACTTATATAGTACATCCTGAAACCAGGAAACTCCTGCTCTGACTCATAGATCATTTTCTAAAAATCCAACGCTATTTTTTCTTAAATTTCTAACAACCCCACGAGATTATCGTCCATCGAACGCGCTAGAAAGCGGTAGCGGATCGGCATCGAGGACCTTGATTTTCGATTTATCGTTCACTGGCCACGCACGCCATATTTCTCGACAGCAATATAATCTTTCACTCACTGGAATTCACGGAGATGGATCCCAATCTCACGTTCCATACTGTAGAAATCGATGCACGGAGAATTCTTAACGAGTAACATTGCATTCGTTCTATCGAAGAATGGATTACCATGTTTCAACCGATTTCTTCAATTTCTCTGTTGCAAATTACGTATTCTTTCTCCATACGAATTTTCTGCCTTGTTACGGAATAATTTGATAGGAATTCTTGACAAGGATTCGTCGCATTCGTGCACGCCATTCATCATCTCAACATTCCTATAATAAACTTTATATATAACAATTCCTATAACACCTATGCCAGAATCGGGTGAGATGCTCGTGGCTGAGGTTTAGAAAGCAGCCATTTAAAGCATTATAACACCTCGGTGGCATTTATTATTTATTCACAAGGTTTCACTGTTATCGTATCGTAAAGCATTGATAGGCATGCGTAATATTTATTACCCCTTTCAAATTGTGCACATGCCGAAAGAAGTTATGCTTCGTTCCACCATCCAATTTAATTATCATTCGTTGTTTTGTTCGCGTAGCCGCCCAATTCGAAAGAGACAATGAAGAAAATGAAATAGATTTTCTCGGCGAATGTGCGCCACGTAAATCAAGCTGAACAGTAACGCGAACTTTTCCTTTCGCGAAACGTTCGTTCGTGACAGATCTTTGCTGATTTCCCAACGCTCATGCAAATGGTCGATCGAAAAACGGCCATTCGCAAGGCTGAACTTTCAATGCGAATCGCTTTCACCAGACTGCTTTTTTTCCTGACGAAATACGCCTCGAAAATCGTGTATTTAAGAGGTGAACAACACCGTGGTAGCCGTTTTTTTTACTTCTTCTCTTCCCAGCTGCTCGCCAAGAAAGTCCATCGCGTGAATGAGATAATTGAAGCGGGTTCGAGTTCTTTTTTGTACCAGAGACACGTCTTCCTTGGTGCAATTAGGGAATTATATACACTGTAACAACGTAGGCACGAAACCAGTTGATATAGATACACGAGGAGGAAATTATTTCAGTGATGAGTTCTTTTCTAATGTTAACCCTTCCGTTACGGTTGCATAAAAAATGAAAGTATCCTCGATGCACGAAAGAGTAGAAATTTGGTTCCCTATCGAAGGGCTATACGTATAACCACTTGACACTCTGCTGAATTACTTTAATTTATATAAATAGTAAATAAATAATAATTTATATAAAATAATGATGTACCGTTGTACAGAAGGTTCACATAAATTTTTAGCAAACAGTTGCTGAATATTTCACCACGTGCAATGCACATGTACATATACGTCTTTCGTAGCGAAAGGGTTAAAGAAGAAAGGAGGTACAAACGATCGATGATATTTAATCCATCACACGTCAGAGGATCGCGGCGTCGTGCTTTCAGGACAAAGTTCCTTTTTCACTCTTTCCTCTCGTGTCGATTAGCGTGGATATGAACCAGTTCGATGGATTATCTGGAGTACGAGAGTAAGCGTCGCCCGTTTGAAACGGGATAGGAATATCGAATGTTGGTGATTAATGACTTCCTATGGAGTGGCTTTTGCATGGAAATTTGAGGATCCCAACTTTCGAGGGGAAGAAGATTTATGGAGAATCCGTGAGAGTTCAACGTTTGTTCGAATTGAGGTTTTGACGGAAATTTGGAAGCGATTGTATAATTTAGTGATTGGGAAATTTAATTTTGCGAATTGATTAGGGGTGCAATGAAATTAATGCAGAATAATTATGGATATATTCCGTATTAGTAAATATATGATTGGAACAAGAAGAATGCTTCCACTCTTCTCTCCATTTCCCTTTCACAATTTTCTATTCATTTTATTCCTCCATAAGACACACCCTAATACACACTAGCTCATACCTTGTATACTTTCTTAATCCTCAATTCTGTTTTCATCGCCGCATAGAAGATTTATATTAATAATTATTACCAATTAATTCATGCAACTACGCACAACCACGTAGTATACAGACTACTAATCAAGTTTAATAGACACAGAGTAAAACAGGTTATTAAAATAAAACATATACCAACACCAATGATTTCTAACTTCGATTAAATCTGAATTCCAATCATTTTTCCTCTCACCTCGCTATTACCATTCCTCGCTACAAACAATGACGAGAAAATATAACAACGGGATTAAAATATATGAAATTAACAGTGAGTGCACCCCAAATTACATAAGACTTAACCAAAGACTTCCCTGAAACAACCATATTAATTACAATCGTATCACCAACCTGTTAAATTCATTCACAAAATAACATCGTCCACCTAAGACGTCCACCAAAAAAATTCATCTTATCTCAATTTTTCCTCTCACCTTATAATAACAATAATAATATCGTCCACCGCCACCAAAGAGTAACAACGAAATGTAACAGCATGTCTAAAGTAAACAAAAACACCCTTCAAAGTATTTCTGCCCAAAAAAATTCCAAATATCCCAAGCTTTCTCGGTCGTCGCGCCTAGCTCTGGCCCCCAAGTTCAAGGTTGCAAGAAGAACGCACTCTAATGTTCCCACGTTATTTCATCCCTGCTCTCCCCGCCACCCTCCCCAAATCAAGCAACACGTGCACGCTTCATAACTCCTCGGCGTCCAGAAATCTAGAACGCCGGCACGTCGTTCTTGTTGGTCGCGTTTTGGAAAGCAAGACGACCGAGGAACGGGGCGCGGTCGACGGGACGCGAATTACGCTCGTGTGCAGGCGCGCTTACGCTCGTCCTAGACTGCATCCGAGCGGGTGAACGCCTAAGAAGAAGAAAGTGTCGATTTCCCTCGAAACGAAAACACCACCGTCTCCAACAACGGCCTCGCCGCGTTGTCTGCTCGCCTGTCCGTTTCGTATCGGCACGCCAATCCGTTCCCAACGTCGCCGTCGCCGCGGCGGTTCCAGGTAGGACCACTGGCGATCTCTTTCCAGGGCTGCAGTCCATCGAGTTCAACGGGTGGGAGGAGGCGAGCGTTCGTTCAGCGGCGATTATGCTCTTTTTATCTTGTATAAAAGAGAACAGGCCTGCACCGACCTCCCGCAATTTACCTGCACCGGTCGGAGCACACGGAGCACACTTGAGAAGTTTTCGGTTGCGGAGACCGACAGCCGTGATCGTTTGGATACTACGGAGGTGGGATTCTTTTTTTCGTTGAGAACGTTTGAGGGGTTCCTTCCGGCGAGAGATTCGCAGCATGCGGTACACGGTGAGTTTTTGGAGAGTTTTCATTTTTTTGAGGGTGAGTGGGATTTCGGGGGATTGGGATGGGCGCGACGAGGAAGGGGAATTTGCTTCTTCTTTGCATTGGCTTTGTGATTGATTGATGAGAGTTATTGGTGCCGCGAGGGTGAATCGTTGGTAGCTTGGGTGAAAGTGGGGATAAAGTGAAGACAGTAATATCGAAGGTTTAGAGTATTATTTAGTTAGCTAGGATAGGTAATAGTATTTTCAATATTTATTTTAATTACTTTCGTTAATTTAATGGTTATTTGTACAGGGTGTGGATGAGTACGATGTTTCCGAGTGAAACTGAAGTATCTTAATTGAAAATTCCAGCGCATCCGAGTATCATTAGTACCGCTTTGTTGTTTCAATCTATAGTACAATATAAAGTATACACACTCCATTATACATAGCTCCGCCGTTTAATACTGAACCGTTTGGCTCCCATCGTTCCCACCCCATTATCCCATTCATTATTGTATCAATGAACATTTACGAACCACCAGCCTCGCAAGATTGTCTTCCTATACAATGCTAAATACCAGTCAATCGCGAAATTAAATACTCGCCTAAATTCTTATATATCAACTCATTAATATTTCTCTCCGTGAACTTTTAATCACGCCACTAATTATCAATTCTTCTTTATCACGATTACAGGCTTTCTGCGTCCTGCTGCTGACGATCAGCGAGCCCCTACTCTCCCATGCGTAAGTATACACGCGATCTGAACAAAATCATCGTTACCAGACCGTGTCAGAACCACGGACTTTTCACTGCAAACGCGATCGCAATTATGAATCGCCCAGCTATGCACGAATTTACGTGACCATAGATCGTATTGTTTCTTTCGCAGCAACAAAGTAGTACTGGTGATACCTCAGCAAACGAGACGAAGCATAGGACCTGTCCATGGTGCGTCATGGCGTCCTCTCTCGCCGCGTTTCAGAAAATCGTCGCACAGTGGCGAGGTGCAATATCATAGATACCACGGCCCACCGAGTGGCCACTATCATTCGAAGAAACCAGTTTACTCGAATGCACCGTTCCCCCATGGCGGAGACGATTTCGATCGAGGCTATCAACCGGTGAACCACGTGAAAATTCCTTATGGAAAGGAGATCAGCCACGCGATTTCATATGGGAAAGGTTATATACCTTACGATAAGATTAAGGATAGCCTGCCGTTTGGTCGTGAAAGGTAAGGATTATGTTTGTTTTTTCAGTTTTTTTATTGCGCTGGTTTAGAAATCGGGCCAGTTATGGTTCATGTTATGGTTTTGGATATGTTAGGGAATGGGGTTCGTGGTTTGATGTGGCAAGTAATTTAATGCCTGGCGTTGTGAGTGTTTAGATAAAACAGTAGAAAGGAATGGTGACCTGGTTCCTATCATTTTATTCGCAAGTACTTTGTATGAAGAGGTGATAATAATGCTACGATATCTATAGTTTATACTTTATTTTAATTAGTAATTTCTTCAGAACTTTCGGTCATTTATACAATTAGTTGAGTAATGGTTATTATTGTCGTTATTCAATATTGCTCGTGGTATAAATCGATTAAATTGATTAAACGAGATAAAATATTATTATTAAACATTAAACAGTAACGTTTCGAATTAATTTCAGTTTATTAGAAGCAAGACATAAGGGCATGCATAGGTTTGAATAATAAATAGATATTAATTTTCGAGCTAGCGCTGCGCCAGCCATGTCTGACCACCGGCGACACATACTACTGCCGCCAGTAGTACGACTGCTCCGGCAAATCAGCCTTAACATCAGACTTCCCTGAAACAACCATATTAATTGCAATAGTATTACCAACCGCTTAAATTTATTTACAAAAACACATCGTCAACACGAGGTCCTAAATTTTTAAATAATAATTCATCATCGCGTATAACCAAAAATTATATCCAGTTAATTCACTGCTCCCTTTAATTAGCATTCATTAAACTTGCAGTAAATTAACTTTAATTCTAATTTCCGCCAGCACTTAACTAATAAAAAAATTCGAACCATTACAAAATTTATCTCAACTGTTTAGTGAAACACCTTCGAGTAGCAGTAAGATGAAAACATCCGTAAAAATCGAATTATACTGATTATCAAAATTGTTACAGGTTTCCAAATATCCAGGAGCACAAGAATCCAGAGCCAGAATATTCAGCAACATCGTTCGCTTCGCCACACTCTGACTACCAGTCTACAGGCCACTCCTACGAATCTAATCAACCGGACACCTTCTTCACCGACACAGAGGGTGCCTTAAATTACAACGAGAGGCGAAACGATCAGAAAAAATACTACAGCTCTAGATCAATAGAAAAAGGGCTGATAGGGAATTCTCCGTTAAACCTTGCTGCTTCTACTTCCAAAGACCAGCTCTTCCTTCTCCAACAGAAACCGGCAGGCCTGTACAACAGTATATTACATCAGCCCCAAGCTACCATAGTGCTGCCGTCGGGTGTTCCATCAGGTGTCCAATCAAGTATACCATTAGGTATCCCGTCCGCAACAATCGGCGGCAGTAAAGAGGGGCTCGTTTTAAGGGACTCAGTGGCCCTGGACGAATACCAACAGAAGATCCAAGAAATGACGAGATCGTGGCCGCAATTTCTTACCAATACCAGTCCATCTTTAGCCAGCAATTATCAAAATCAACAACTATCTGCTGGTTATACGACGGGTGTCTCACCATCTAATAGTTTCACCGGCTCTCTCACCTGGCCGTTGAATTTCGCCCAACCGAAACAGGGTTACGACGTGAAGGAAGACACGATGGAGCCGCCGCACGATTTTAGAACCATGCCCATTCAAACTTCGCCGTATCATAGTTTTTCTGCTCCAATGAACGTCGCGGGGCCAGGTGTCGCACAGGCTGCTCGTGGTTAGGTAGCTCAAAGAGGCTCGTTTAGATTAGGTGCTGTCCACGTGAATAGTTTATTACCGATTTTTTCTTACCGAAGAAGGAATGTTTGGACTTTGCAAGAAATTAGGCTGCGTTTAAGTAAAAGTTGGACAGCGCGGATTTAGGATAAGTCCTTTTACGGGTACACTGACTTGCATGGAGAACGGATCCATGTGTAATTAAATTGCAAAGTTTGAAACCGAGAAGGAAAGGATGAAATTTTATGGAATTTGTATTTTATCAAATTCTCTTGGTTTAAGTTTGGAAGAGTTTGTCAATACAATGTACCAGTCTTTCAGAAACTGTTAGTTTGGGATCGAAATTAATCGAAGAAGAGTGGAGTGGGCTGAATGGCGTGATTATCGAACCAATCGACTAACTCGTTGACGAATTGGAATTATTGATGGCTGAAGTTGCTTTTGCACAGTCATAAAAGTCACTTTTTAAGTGAAATGCATGGGGGACCTATGTGTTTATACTGCGGCGCCATTAGCACGTGTATTCTAATCTGTTCCTCAGACACCGGTGAAAGTAATTTTTCTTTGAGTATGATATTGTGGAGAATAACTAAGAGACAGGCTCTTCTGCTTGTGGAAAGTTTCTTGGGAATTGTGAACTGCACTTTTTATACCGAAGTTACATTTATATTGTATATATTAGGTGACGAAGAATGATAAAGATTTATTTGTATATTCGTAGGATTAGAATTACTCTATTGTTGTAGCATTTAGGTACATGTAAGCCTGTAATATAAACCTTTTTGTACACGAGAATAAAAATCGACACATTTCCTGTCAGAAAAATTAATCAGCCAACTAGAAAGATAATCGCAGGATCCCATAAAAAAAAACAGAAACAAAATTAAACCGAACACTGCCTCTTTCTTTTCTACCCCCATTATAATTCTGTCGATCAATTAAGCCCCTTTCACGCGATTCCATTTTCACCTCACACCCTTAATTACTCTGACATTTCTATTCACCTTCTCATACTAACATTTCCAATAACGCATTAATCCTTCGTACCATTTCCAACGAACAAAAAATTATAGATAAAAATTAAATTAATCTCCAAGCTCGACCACCAAATATCTATACTTGATTAACAAGTGTCAGCACGTAATTATTTATTTCGCACCAGATTATCTAATGAATACTAATTCGATCATTTTCCATAATATATCGCACATTTTCGAGGCTCCATTCGCGCGATCATTTTTCCTACAGCGTGAAACGAACTTAATCCACCGCCGGTACAGTGACCGCTGCGAATGAAGCGATCGGCCAGCAGCACGAAAAGGAACAACGTAATGATCGAATGCCACGGCCAGCAGGATCATATCTTCCCTGTTTGCTTTCACTCTGAGGTCCGATGACCGCCTGAACGTTCGAAAGTCGTGAAAGTCGCTCTATCGTACGAAGACGCGGGATCCTCTCGATTTTTCTGCCCACTACCCCCACCACGTCTGCTACCAGATCCTGAGAAGGCACTCCACTATCCGGAACGGGTTAACGTTCAACCTGTAAGGTCAACAGCGGCAACTATCACGTTCACCTTCCAAGACGTCCAAGCAAACTCGAACGAACGGTTGGTTCTCACACGTGTTGGTTTATGTAACAGTATAGTGGATTGGCTTAAATATCTTGGTGGTTTTACTAAGGTTGATATTTAGAAGGATAGAATAAAAAAGGATAGAAGGACGATATTTTTATTTGTTTTTTAAGTGGATTGTAGGTATTTTGAAATGTTTCTGCGGTATTTATTATCCGATAGGAGCCTTCGTTGCGAGATTAAAAATGCCGGTGGTATTTGGAGCATGGAATAGATTTTAAAGTAACAGAAAATAAGAGATTATAATTATTTGGGTCATTTTTTGCGCGAAAATAGTCAGGGAAAAATGACGTCAAATGATTTCGAGTGTTTTGCACCGAGAGTACAATTTGATGTTGCAATTTATTATGTATCATTATATGTGAATTTAATTAATCGGTCTGCGTTTCCAGTTACAGCTTGTGCTATGGACAAGTGTCGTGTGTCCAGTGCCGTTCACCGAAATGCCCAACGGCAGTGGCGGCTTTGTTTCATCTGCGAAAGTATCCGAGTTCAGACACATTAAGAAGGAAAAGAAGGAATAAATAAATAAAAAAGGAAGTCGTGGCGAGAGGGAGTTAAAAGTGTCTGACACTTTCAATGGTTTCTTTTCTGGAAGGAAAGTATGAAATTTCGTTTGTTCCGCTGGAATAAATGCAGATTGTAAAAAATTATAGGAAACGACGAATGAAAATTATAGGAAGCAGTATGGAAACGAAGGGAAGATTTGTGGATGTAATACGCGTGGATGTAGATATGATAATTTCTTGGGAAACTATGCGACTTTTACCTCCTTTGGAATAATTTTAGTAATTACTGATAATACTAGCGAAGCAGATTTATTATATTTCTGTAGATCATTCGGTAGATTAAAAAATATTATTAAACATTTTGAATAAAAATAAAAAAGTATGCTAGGTTAAAATAATCCTTCTGTGTCTGAAATGAAATATTCAAGTGAAATAATATAACTTCGCAGGTAACTAAGAAAAATCGTGCGGATAATGAAATTTTCAAGGAATCACAATCACGAAAAATGAAATTACAACTAATTGAAATTAGACCTCAACATAATTACAAATTTTCGAACACCTGTTCCTTTCCAATACCAAAAAAGTCTCTTTAAAAAAGAAAGGAAAAGTAGTTCTGTCCATTGAAATAATTAACAAGAATGAACGTCTACTGTTGACAAGTTGCAAGGAACATAGACCAACAGTTTGCAATTTATTTCCGTTGTACAAGTAAACTATAATAAATGTTTCCCGTTGTCCACGTTTGGTATCATTGTCACGGCCACTTAACATTTCACTGGAAAGCGACATTCTTCTCCCCTATGGATCCGCCAGAAGTCAAGTTTCTACCCTCAATGGGAAAGGTCGTCGAGTTTCAACCAGCCTGCACACGCCTAAACGAAAGTGCATTCGTCTAATCGATGGCTAACGTACGACTGCCAGACGATTGAAAGCGAATGATCGCAATAAAAACTTCGTATAGTAAAATTATTCTCAGAACGGGCGACAAAATAAAGTGAAATTGCCTGATGAAAGAAGAAAGTTCTCGATGAGCATATTCAGTGAAAAATTTCATTGATATTAAATTTGCATCAATGCAAACGATATTCGAAAATATTCCTTATCGCTGTAATTAGAAAATGCAGAACAATGCGATTACATTAATTAAACATGTTCTATACATATTTAGATCAGTCAATCTTACTATAAGATAAAAAAGAACGAAATGCCAATATTCCAGATATTAAATAGAAATAATATGAAATTAATCTGCCGAACAGCTGTATTCGTTTCACACGTGCGCATCTTAATATTTTATGCTTAGATTAATAGTAATGTATCCGTCGACCCAAAAATTTCTTTGCAATCCCGTTCGGCACTTTCTTCATTATTTAAATCGCAACATTTTACCAGACGAAAAAATGCCATGCACAGGCGTGTTTAATTCGCATTGATTCGACGTTCGATTCAATGTTCATCGAAATCTGTCCGAAATATTAATTCCTACCCGGCTCGCTCATTTTTCTCTCGCGGCTCGGATAACGGAAGTCGTCTAGAGGGAAGTTGGAAAGTGGTCGGGACGTTGCACGATAACGAAGTCGGCGTGGAGAATCTCTCTGGAGACCGGAACACGAAAATGGAAGAAGTGAAAGGGCACGCGAGTCACCTGGAGTGCACAGGCCCGCGCGAAATATTCGATCTCTCCTCTCGTCTCTCCTCACGCCTCTCCGTAACGTCCTCGTCGATCTTCTTTCCCGCGTGTTCTCTTTTCCACCGACACTTTTCGTGCACCGCCACTTTCTATTTCGTTACCTGGTAACAGACGGCAATTGAACGATCGTTGCACGTGGATCAACGGGATTAATTGCCGGAAGGTGAGGTCGGTGTGCAATTGTGCAATGATGACAAAATTGTCGCGGTTGTTTTTCGGCGATTTTCTGGACCATGGTAGGATGTACTGTGACACCTGTGGATCAATAGTTCTTGAACTTTATGAGGACTTTGTCGAGGACGCCTTCTGTAGTTTGAGCTTTTTTTCTAGATTTCCTATTTTTCTTTTCCTCGTAATTAGCGTAGACAGAGATTTGATTAAACTTATGGTAGTAAAGAAAGATTAAGTAAATTAAATAGGAAGTCAAATTATAGTTTAAGAGAATAGCTAGCAAATCTTCGCCTCTAAACTCACCCTTCACGGAACCACAGTTTAAGAATCGCCAGAGTAGACTATAGACTATAGACTATAGAATGAACTGTGCAGTAGAGGAGACATAACTTTCCGTTTGGTGGTTTCATTTTAGGGGATCGTGTATGGTTGATCGAGTTTAAGATATCCCGCTGATGCCCGTTGCGACGATCGCATGAATGTCTGCAAGTCAGATTGTCCCACTTTTACTTGCCGATGATAGGGAAGTCGCCGAACGATCGAGGGAGAGGTATTTCTGTGAGTGAAACCTGTTTTACGCGTGCAGGACTATTGTTGCGTTTGACTACAATTTATTTCAATTGGCCAGTTATTTTGATTGCACTACAGTACCGTTTTAAAACGAGTTTCGACATGGGACCTGGTTGATTAATTATAGTAAAATATTAAACGTATTACTAGTTCGATATTAAAGAAACAATTAATAGGAAATTATTTATTTATTGTACTGAAAATTCGAGTCGCACGAGGATACCAAAAAAACAATTCCAGAAGACTTTAAGTATCGCAGAGATGCGATATCGATCGACTGTTAATATGATCTCACTATCGAATCGCTTTCTTCCATGCCAGAGCAACCAATGCGGAATCGTATCGGAAATAGAAAAGGCATGTTATTCTATTCTGTATTACTTTTCCCTCCGTTCACTTTTTTCGGATCTCACCGCGTCGATCTAACGGGGAATGTCAATGTCAAGATTCCATTCATTAACCACAGTATTTGTGTTTTAGTTACGGCACGATAGTCTGTATATGGATTCCCTATACTACTCAACCCGTCTGGCCTGTTTTTCCTTGGAAGAAAAATATTCAGCACGTGCCTCCATTAACGTCACGACGATTATCAAACTGTTATTCAAATCTTCGTGTATTCTGTACTTCGGAAACGATGAAAGTGACTCGATCGAGTCAAGTATTCTATTATGTTTTTGTTTGTTTTTTTATATATAAGATTTCGTCAGTCAATCACCGGGATTTATCCTTTCGAATTTCACAAAAACTACGTAGATAAAGATATGTAGTTATTGCGTACATTGGTTGCCTATCTTCTAGTGAGGGACTGTGATTTCCATTTTTAACAGTAATGCTTCAAATCTTTCGGTTATTATTAAATTAATTTATTACATTGCATTCGACGCTTTTAGGAATCCAAACATTTTCTACCCGTGCGAATTGAAATAAAACGAACCATCCGGTCGATGTTATTCGAAGCATCCGCAAATTTCACAAAAGGAAAATGAATTTTATTAAAGGAATTCGCTATCTCTGTTAAACGTTTCTTCATGAAACCTTGCCATTAGAGAGTTCCGCAAATTTATTACTTATTAAGCTCAACCAACAGTAACGAACGAATCAAGAAAAACGTTTACTCCATAAATATTATTTTATAAACTAGCTTGTTTTATCACTGTAATAAATAAATATTGCCATCCTTTCTGCGAATTTTCGTTAAAAAGTATATCAGGAACATTTCACATCCTCGTGATTCGCATAATTTATTCCAAAAACAACTGCATACATATTTCTATCGAATTCTCCCGTTTGAAACCAAATTGGATGTACTATACTATTTTATTTTGATCGCGATGACTCCTCAGCCAATCAAGATCGACGTTCTCTCCACATGATTTTATTCTGGAAATCAGGGAAAGCCGTATATCTCGAAAATTCTGTTCGCCAATTTATACAACGACCATCGAGGAAAGTAAATTGATGTGCCGAGGCGACGTCGCGCGAGTGCATCGTTGTCGTCGTGGTCGTCGCGATGACGTTCGCACGGCTGAGGATGAAAAGTGAAATGGAAAACGCCGCTTTTCGCCAGCGAGTGTGTGCACAGAGCGTAGATGATATCTCCTGTGACGCATTGAAATACCTGTTTGGACAATCACACGGGAAGAGAGACACATCCTACTGGCAGCCAGCCAGAAGAGAAGTCTCGACTAGTTCAACGAACACAGATTTTTTAGAAACTTTGTTACAGAGTTTAATAAATTGTGGAAATAATTTCTTTTATCACCGAATTCTTTTACACTGAATTCAATTTTCGTTTCTCACGTTTGAATTTTCCCGTAAAATAGGGGAAACATGTAATGATAATAACAACACCAACAACGATAATAGTTATAACTACTTTATTTGCACTTCAGAACCTGAGTTTATTACGCCAGCAGATCGCCAGCTTCTTATGTCCAATTCTCTTTTACAATACAAATACCGTGCTTAGCTCAATACATTGCTGAGTAGTTTTTTTTACAATACGAAGAGATACAGGCTGGTTATTTAAGAAGTTACCGATACAAGGTGTTTGTTAAAGAAAGGATGTGTGGTAAGAGCGAGAATAAAAAGTAGTGAAAGGTTTTCTAATGTCAGAACTTGCCACGGTTCTTGGTAAATGAAAAGAACGACGGGTCGGATTAAGAAATTTATTGTAGCGTTTATTGTGTCTCGTGGGAGCCGGTTCTTGCCATCGAAATGCCTTCTACGCGTTCAATTAATGTACACACGGTTTCGTGGATTTTTACACCCTTTCACTCATTGTTGTAGCCCGATACGAAGAAACTAAGTAGGTCGAACATGGACGAAGGAAATGACGTGCATAATATAATGCGATATATATCATATGTATGTACACTCTCGTTTTACGTTGCCGCTTTTCTAATCTTGACCATTAAAGATTAATGCAATGGCTCTGGTATATTGTCCGAAACCGTTCGACATTTCTTCGTTACATAAATGCAATGTTATTCAAGATCAATTTACGTCCTGGCAAATAAAACAAACCTTTCACCGGGGACTACGGTATACCAAGTATCAATTTCTAGAAATCCGGCCGGTTTTGCATACCACTGGATAATTACTTGAAACTCTCGCCGATATTTATACGTGTACCGTTATCGCCTGAAATATTTTCGACGACAACAATATCCACTTTGCTCGCGATAATTTTAAACTATTCCATATCCAAAAAATTTCAATCGGAAATAAAAAGCACCGATGTTGTGAGAATTATTTATTTATGCATGCAAAGTTAGGCCAGACGAATGGAGTGACTTAAATATAAATGATCAAAGGTGAATCAAAGCTCGTTGAATAATTAATGCGAATTATTCAGACACGCAACCAATAATACATAATGTTAAAAGATGCAACGGAAAACAGAATTATAGTACACTCATAAAACTAATATTGCTAACATAATAATAACAAAGACAGCATTAATACATTAATGAAAAGAGTATCCAACGATTCCACTTTCTACCTTCACCCTTCATAGTAAGCCATTTCGGTGTCCAAACTGAACCAGAATTACCCTGGAAAATCGACTTACCTAGCGTTCTCCCTAAACGACAAACCAGAGAGAATTCCTCGTCTTACCCCAGGGGGCACATCTTCGAAGACTTGCCTGCAGCACGAATTTCTCTGGTGCCCGGCTCTAGGTCACGGCCGTTCCTTCACGCACACATTCTCAGCTGGCCATCGTGCAGAAACGTAACGTGGGCCGTGTGCACGAGAGTTCCAAGCACCGTCGTCGAGTATCTCCTCCTCTGGTTGGGCATCGATCTTCTCCCCACTTGTCTACGATCTTCCGGTACTTCCTTGGGACTCGCTATACATATATATAGGCAGGATACTTGCTGAATATATATGACAGTGCGTTCCTGGCCATCGAGGCGAGCTGATCAGAGAAAAAGGAAACAGGAAGACACTCTGGACGACGATGCGGCTGAAAATCAGTGTAAGCAGCGAGGGAGACTACCGGGACCAAATGAGATTCTATTGGGACTTGGGTGATAAATTTTGTGCTGGATGGGCGAAGGAGTTCGGTTTTTGTGACGCGTTACGACATTGGGACCGTGCGGAAGGGTTGAATTAACGTTGAAGTGTAGAGTGTGTTGTCGTTGTGTCAGGTTTGTGTTAGGGGTTGGAGAGTAGGGTGGAGGGATATTGGAGATTTCGTGGGATTCGTTGTACGAGATCGAGTAGGTCGTTGACGGGGTGGTGGTTGATTATATGATAATATTGACGTATGGATAATCGAGGGGTGATGGGGAAAATTCAGTCGACGTACTATAGAGACTCTCGTCAATGATATAGAAAGAAAGAAAACAAAAGAACTTCGGCTGGAAATATCTAGAAATCAGTATACATTATAAATAAAGAGGTAAACAGTAAACATTTGTATTTACAGATGAGATGCCTGGTGTTCGCGACGACTTTGACAGTGGCACTCGCCACGTTCGGTCACGAGCAGTAAGTGCACACCTTTACTTGCAATTACGATCACGAGTAAACTCGAGACGTCGTTAAAGTCTCGTTACAGTAAAGCCTATAATAATCTCAGCATTAAGTCAAACTATCAACTTTCTAGCGTGCATATAAGGATCCACGTGCCTGAGATAATTCAGCATGAGGAGAAGAAGATTATTAAATACGAAGATCATGGTGGACACGATCATGGTGGACACGATCATGGTGGGCATGATCATGGTGGTGGCGGAGGTGATCAAACCATACTTGTCACGTCACCTGGAGTAGGAGGTGGAGGTCTTGGAGGTCACGGATTCGGAGGTGGATTTGGCGGAGGTCATGGGGGAGGATTTGGAGGTGGCCATGGAGGATTTGGAGGTGGTCACGGTGGATTTGGAGGCAGTCATGGCGGTGGTGGACACGGGGGAGGTGATTTTGGTGGACACATCAGCTTTGGCGGAAGTGGCCATGATATTGGCGGTGGTCATGGAGGCGGTGGTCACGGAGGCGGTGGAGGTAAAATTAATAACAAAGAAACAATAATTTCAGTATATAATGTTCATCCCTTAAAATTTACATTCTTTAAAAAAGAAAGTATAGAGAATTCAATAGAGTAGTGTAACATTTAGAGATAAAAGACTATTTTTAATATGTCCATCCAGAGATAGAAATGTTATTTGGAATTTGCAAAGTATTATGGACAAAATTCACTTTAATTAAGTCCTAGCTAGTTTTCCATTTCATTGAAATAATTTCCTTCGCCGTAAGACTGAAAAAAATAGTTTCGATTGGCTCTGTTGAAAATGTCTACTACCTAAACACTGTAGAAAAAGCTTGCTCACGTTTCTCCGGGCTGTGAAGGATAATGGTAAAACGTTTTCTCACGTTCTCTTTAAACAATCGCGATATCTGGCCGATTTGTAGAGAATATATATCTCCTGTTTCTTCTCGCGTTCTTCAGCACCAGCTGTGGAACTCGTTTCGCGGGTTTTCACTTCCGGCTCGTTTCGGAGGCGAGAATTTGCCTTGCACTCGCACACGACCAATATCACGAGCCTCCGTATATTCACTCCTGTTACTTTTTACGCGCCACTGGGTCGTGCGAATCATTGTGCAAGGTTGAACGTCGACCGCGACCTTGCTGAAATCTTTTTCTAAAGCCACCTCTGTTTGAAATTGTCATTTATGAGATTTTCACCATCCTAATTTCCACGATTAATAACACCTTAGTACTCTAAACAACATATCTAAAATAAAATACTTATTTAAACAATATTTCAGGTGGCCACGGAGATGTTATAATTACGAGTTCAGGGGGTGGTCATGGCGGCGGATATGGGGGTGGTCATGGCGGTGGATTTGGAGGTGGCCATGGAGGTGGATTTGGAGGTGGCCATGGCGGTGGATTCGAAGAACACCACGGTGGCGGAGGATTCGGAGGAGGTGGAGGTGGATTCGATGAACACCATGGTGGCGGCGGATTTGGAGGTGGTGGAGGTGGAATTATCGAACACCACGGTGGTGGAGGATTTGGAGGCAGTGGTGGTGGAGGTGCAATTATTGAACACCACGGTGGCGGAGGATTTAGTGGAGGTAGTGGATACGGAGGTGGTGGCGGTGGATTCGATGAACACCATGGCGGCGGAGGGCTTGGAGGAGGCGGCGGCGGATATGGCGGTGGTGGACTTATTGAACACCACGGTGGCGGAGGATTTGGAGGCGGTGGAGGTGGCGGAGCAATTATTGAACACCACGGTGGTGGAGGATTTAGTGGAGGTAGTGGATACGGAGGTGGTGGCGGAGGATTCGAAGAGCACCATGGTGGAGGAGGTCTTGGAGGAGGAGGTGGTTATGGCGGTGGCCATGGAGGAGGCCATGGAGGTGGCGGTGGATTCAGTGGTATCGAACATCATTCCATTAGTAACAGCATATCTTCCAGTTTCGGTAGCAGGTAATCTTTCTATTTTATTACTATTGCTATTACTACTATTACATGTTAATTAATTGAGCGTTTATTTGAAATCCTCTAACATGCGCTGAGAAATATTAGATACCTACAGGATGGACAATAATAACTAAAAAAAAAATAAAGTATATTTAATTTACATCGTCTGATAAGTAACGAAATTATATTTTTCCAGTTTAAGCAGCATGTATCCCTTTTGTATTCACCTTTTGAAATCAAAACATTCCTCCTCTGGTATTACATTTCTAATAGAACACCCGCGTTACTTGGCTGACAATGTAATCGCAGTTCTGTCCGAAGATAATGTACGTCTAACGATTAATTTATTTCCACAGCGGCCACGGCGGAGGTGGATACAGTTCCGGCGGTGGATACGACTCGTACTCGAGTGGCCACGGAGGTGGTGGCGGATCTCACGGCGGTGGTTTCTCCGGCTACCACAAGAAAAAATAAAAAAACGATCGACAGAGCAATCTCGAGTTTTCTGATCGGTCGGTTTGACCGACTTCCGATATCGAGGTGACCAGTGTTCCTCTGCTACCGTTTTTCATCACGCGATCATCGATGCCACGGGACTCTCGATCGGAAGACAAGCACATTACCGCCAGTATACATCGAACAACGACGATACAAAACGATCGTCTCGATTTCCCCTGATTTTCGCCACTTGACCTTCTTTCACTCTCCTCCAGGGATCATTTGTTACTTCCACTTTCGTTTTTAGACACCGACGCTTTCAGAGAAACTCGATTGAACGGAACCAGCGTTGGTGTTGCATCTGCAATGTAACGCTAACAATAGCTGCAATTGTTCCTCCTCCGGTCAAGATTTCGAGGAGTTTCTTCACGGAGAAATTATTGTAGAGGCGTTTCAAGAACGATGAATATTTTTAGTTGGATTTTTAGATGGAAATTGTTAGAGACACCCGTTGCCGATCGTTATATTGTCGTTGCTATCCGATGGGATGTTTTAGTTGACTTAAGGGCTACTCGCGTGCGAATCGCATCTGCGATTTATCTACCTGATTCATACACGTTGCAGTTATTGTAATTTGTATATATTACATGTTGTGTAAATACTGTTATTTTTAATAAACTGTTTTGTATGTATTTTTTAAAGACAGCCTATTTCATTGTAACCCTCGCACGAAAAAGACATTAAAGAGCATTTATATTTAATATATTGTACATATACATATTTATAAACAATTTTTTCGTATCGAGCGAACTGATGAGACATATCAAATTAAATGCTTTCGGTGAAACGACACCGACAAAGATTCATCTGCATGCTAAACAAATACCAGACTCCGACAAATATCATAATAAAAAAAAACATTCCTTCCGCTACTTTTTGTTTTTAACAACAATTCTGTTTCTTCGCCGATCCTTTTCTTTTCACCACACCGATAACAAATCATTCCAACTAATGAATGGAATTTCAACAGTGCGTGAGTGTATAAATTAACCGGACATTAAAATTCAACATTCCCATCGTTAAAGATCGACACGGTCGTTAATCATGGTAGGAAGCAATTAATTTGAGAATTTGAGCGAGGGTACACGTGAATACCGAGCTTCTTCTGATCACGAGGAACGTGTTCGCCATAATAGAATGATTTTTCTGGAACGGATAATTGCTACAGAGCGCCGGGATCAGTTCGAAATGGAAAGTAAGCGGAAAGTGAAAGAGAGCAGATGTGTGGTGCACAGAGCAGGACGATTTCACTCGTACGTGTTTATAGATATATGTAGCCGCTGACACGGATGTTGCCCTTGATCTACGGTCACCGATTAAGGTATTCTCGTTTAGCCACTTAAATGAGCCACGGGGATCAATGGTCGTATAAGTTGCGCGAAGAAACGACGCGATTAATAGAACGATTATTCAAATGATGGCCAATGATGAGGAATGGACGAGCTGTCGAGGATCTACTACTTTCTCAATGATAGTGCTTCTTTGTCTTTTCTTTTTATTGTAGTATAATGTTCGAATTACGTAGCTGGGGAAATAATGGTTTTGGAATTTGAGAATAAATTAAAATAGTTAATCGATGATAATTTATAAATTGCTAAAAATATTTTTAATGTAAAATGAAATTCGAAGAAATGTGTTTGCTTATCAGAAAATAATCTCATGTATAATATAACAGCGAAGGCAGACAAAAAACGGAAACGGTTGTGCTTTGCAGCGAAATATCCCATCACTGGAAATGTAAAGGGTAAAGGTAATTACCTTAATTTGATTCGTTTCGTAATAAAATGATACATAAGGTTCTTTGTTCTGTTTCGGAATAATTAATACCCCGAAATTAATTGTACTTGTGAAATTTCGAGCGAATAAGAATTATTTAAATTGAATGGTTCTTACGGGCATAGACGATTAAGGTTCATTTAAATACTTTGGCTACCGTTCAGAAACACAAATACAAACATATATACAAACACAACTTCGAAAGTTCGTATCGAAGTAGTAGAACAGGTTCATTAACCAAATTTCCTTTATAAACGCAGAACTATTCGAAAGTGTTGCATAAGTCACGTCAGAAATCTTATTGTTAAAAGAAACAATAACGCAATGTTACAATACTTTTAAAGTACTAACAAATTTTGTTTAAGGTTTCTGTTTAGTTAGAAAAGATTAAACAGTTTATAACATTACACTGAAATATTATTATATTATCGAACCGGGTATTAGAAATAAAAATTATCATTAGTGACTGGTCCTAGGTTAATTAACGTAAAATAAACGACACCGTCAAATTGCAATCGTAAATGTTTCACCAGAGATGTAATTGAATGCTCGATTGTTTAATGATCCAACAAAATAATAACTAGTTTCAAAGAGATTTTAATAGGTTTATAAGAAAAAGTTGAGCAAAAACAAACAAACACCTTAACTCAACGTTTACCAATGAAATTATGTACGCGGATGGTGAATTACGAGTATGCGTTATTATTGCCATTACAGTAACAGAAGACAGAGAAAGTGAACAAGCGTTCCAGAAAGAACGAACGCTTTCGAAGGGCCATTTCACCTTTTTTTTCTGCGAAAATTGCAGTGGTGAGAACCGTATAGGTGATCATGATCGATTACAACTTTCTATCAATTCATTTAATAGGCATTGAAGTTGTTATTAATAAAGTTAAAGAAAATCATTGGGAGACATTTTTAAAAATCTTCTAAATTTGTTATTTGCTACAATTTTCGTTTCTACATAAAAATAAGAATATCATATTATCGAACCAGCGACAGAAAGATCCATAACGATAAATTATATACCATTGCAAGTATTTATTCGTAAAGAACATGCCTTAACAATAATAATAATAATCATGACAAGAGAGCTCGTGAAACACTAAACTACCAAAATTATATTAATTATAATAAAATATTAAATCAGTTACATATGAATATAATTATCTAAAGTTATAGTTCATATCCATGGATTTTCATGAGTCATAAAAAATAAACTTCTCCCTCCTTTCTGGCAAAGTGCTTTTAAAAATTAGTAATCGTACTATTAAAAAGGTAATTATATACGATGCGCCACTCGTTCCCAATAAACGGAAAGAGGAATAATAAAAACAATGCCCACTTCTCCTCGAGTAAAACTCCTTTCTTTTAAAACAACATTCCAATACAGTCGCACAGAAGGCGATCCCTTTCACACGAGGGGCAGAATTGTGCTTACGACAATGATGGAAGGTGCACGTGAAATTTTATGTAATCCCAGGTGAGAGCGTGTACAGGATTGGGTGGGGTGCAAGCAGAAACTGTTTTACCTGTTCCTGTACCGTTCACTGATTATGCTTCCGTTTATAAGGCTCGCAAGGATTCCGTTGCTTAGTTCCTCAAGTGCAGCACTGTCGGATATACACACAGGATATATTCGAGCAGCGAACTCGGAGCAGATATGGCGAAACACCGAGCACACGTGGGTTTTAATTATTTAAATGTTGTCTTTAAACAAACGAAAAATAATAATGGGATTTCGTGGTTCTTGAAATAACGAATAGGACAAAAGTGAATGATACAAAATGTTAGGATGGTTATTTTTTTTTATAAGCAAAGACATCACATTATAAAAATGATTATGTCGTGGAAATAAAATGCGTTTTAGAGGTTTATATTATTTTCAATTCTACTTATCTTGTATCTCTTTTTTTCCCGTAGAATTTAAATGACAGTCAAGGAAATATAATTTTGGTGATTTTATTTATCGTCGAACGAGTAGCTTCTTTTAATTGTGTGGATATTTGTATTTTATGGTACGGCATTAAAAAATCGTTGGGCAAAATAACAGAGTCGAAGAGCAAACGTGTAATTGAAAACAATGAAAGGTACGACCTGACGACTTGATAATTTCACCAGACTGACATTTAACGATGTGGTTTGACTAATGATACGCTAGACGCTTTCACCAGAAGCTATAACATTTAGATTTATTTACGTTCTTTTGCTTGTTTGAAAATTGTTCACATGCATACGTGTGCCATGTAAGGTACCTTAATTAATGCCAATTATTTTCTCTTATGTTTTTTGTCCGACGAAACTTTTCTTCATATTCTGCGATATTTGAATTACTAATGTTTCTTCGTTTTTGACTTGTTTAAATTGTCAACATTCTTTTATCGTGACCCAGCTTGTATATATGTATATATGAATATATCTAACTTTCAGTTTTTTCTCTTGATTCTCGTCGTTGCAATTGCCGTCGTAGCTTCGATGCCTTCTCCTGGAGGTGGCCACCACGAACAGTAATCATTTAATTATTTAACAATTACTCGATATTAAATACGACACTAAGTTTTCATTCAAATATTGAACTGAATCATTTTTTTCAGCACACATTTTATTATCCATGTGCCAGAATTAATTCACAAACACCATCACACACACGTGAAGAAAATTCACATAAAAGCTCACGACGAAGGCGATGATGGGCACGAACACATCGAGGAATGGTGAAATTTTCGACTGATGTAATCGTTGCTACGAAGTTTGCAAAATATTTTTGTAAAGTTCTTCTGTACGTAACATCGTATTAAGTTTGCTGTGTCGTTATTGTATTTAATTGTTGTTGACTGCTGTTGTTAAAAGATAATGTTGTTAATAAAATAATGTTTACAAAAAATCCAAAATGATCATTCGGATTGGAAAAACTATAAAACTCTGATGTATGATTTTTCGAAATAAGGTTTCAGAGATGTAAGGAAGAGTAGGTGTTCCAAGGAATTTGCAGGATATTCGTTTAAAACGTGTATTGTATAAAAAATAAAGTAACATTATACAGTATGTACAAGTAGCTCTGATCTATGTACACACGGCTGCATACGAAGTGAAAATAGTCTTACGTTACAGGCTTAAACAATTAACGGCAGGCGGTCGGTGTTATTTTGTACTGTTCCCTTCACACAACTGCCTGAGTACATACTTCTGGGAACGATTTGGTCGAGCGAAAACAAAAGTAATTCTATTAACTCGAATGCCATTATTTTATAACCTGCAACAGAGTAAAAACAACGAGTTTCCTTAATTAACAATTTTCTCCATCAATTTCCCTCTAATACAGAATTTATGCATTTATAAATCAAATAATGTTTCTATTAAAAATTGTGATAATATTGCGATTCAAATTTTACAATATTCAAATTTATTGTCAACCTTTAATTTCAATTTACTTTACTTCTTTAAATTCATATTATTTTCATCACAATTCAGTATCAGTACTAAGTATATTTTTTAGTTACCTAAGTAATAACAAGCCGATAAGGTGGACCATCTCATTACCACCATTTCTTTTCCTCGTGAACGGGCACAGGTATATGAACCTTCTGGACAATTGGAACTGGTACGTGCACTTTTTCAACGTGGTGCACCGGCACTGGGACATGCACCTTTTGCACGTGATGAATGGGAATTGGAACAGGGACGTGCACCTTCTCGACGTGGTGCACAGGTATCTTCTTTACATGATGATGATGAACCGTGTGCACGTGATAAGGCACGTGGATACGTACGTGCTGGTGCGAACTGCAATGAAACGATTGATTTTGTTTCAAGCGTGTCAATTATTTCCATTTCATATTTTAAACTGTCATGCACAATTGCGCACAAGTGTGGATTAAGTAAAATGGCATGTTCGTTTGAAGAAAAAGAAGTCGCAGAAGAATAGGAAAGAAAATAGAGTTGCAAATAATTGTATCAGTTTTGGTGTTAGATGACATACTTTAAAATTATTAGAATATTAGAAATAATATTTTTGATGGCAGCCTGAGGTCAAATAAATTTTACAGGAAATATTGTATCTGTTCCATGAACTTACCCATGGTACCCTGGCACCGGCGAAGACAAGGCCACGGCCAGTATTCCGAACACGATTAACTGCAACACGAATGTGAATTTGTGATTCGTCCATATGGCGAAAAGTGCACCGCCGGTCATTTATATGCTAGACGTCGCTTTTTTTTCTTTTTTTTTTAAGTTTCACTGTACGTCCTACGTGCTTCAAGTGATCACGCCTATACAGGGTGAAAGTGCACGTCTCCCGTTCTAATTTCAATCAAACATTCATCGAAACGAATTTGCCAAAATCGAAAACGAAGAAATATAAAGTTAAACAAAGTCGCGAAGAATCTTCGCAACTAGCAAATTCTAAAGCTCACGACGCAACAAGCAAATAAATAAATAAATGCATAAAATTAGAGAAGAAATATCACCGAAATACTATTAGCAGAAAAAGAAACACGACTTTAATCGTTCACCAAAATATCGAGATAAATCCCACAATATTCTACCACATTCTCGATCCAATCGAAATAATCGATTCACAGGGGTAGTTCGTCGCGTGCACGAAACGTCACAAACGATCTACTCACAGCGATGGTTTGGAAGTGCATCTTGATCGGCTGTATCTTCAATCCTCTTGGAAACGACTGAACTGTAAACTCTGGTCGATCGACACCGGACCGCGGAATGATCGAAAACGATTTACAAGAAGAAGAAGAAGGTATCCAAATCGAAATATTCTACGAAAGATCGATCGTACGATTAGACACGACGAATGTTTTACGAGTGTCGATTCGTTTCTGGCTATGAACGGCCGGGGATGTGTGCTTATAAAGGACGAACCGAGGTGGCCAAAACCACCCGGTGAAAAGCCACAGGGTGGGAGAGCCAAAGTCGCTCGACTTTACGGTTACGTAAATGCTAGGAAGCGGCCGCCTCTCTGGTTACGTCCGTTCCGCGCGTTCCTCGGCCTGCGTAACACACTGCGTATACACCATGTGTCCGGCAACGTTCGATATAATCTCCTCGTGCCTTTTGCAATGGTAAAAACCGGCTCGTAATTACGGTATTAATTCGATGGTGCGGCAGCCGTCGTGGGTCGCGTTGTTTCAACGTTACGTGGACTATCGTGGAAAACGTCGACAAGAGTGCGTGTATGTTTCCTGGCTTCTTTGAATTATGGATTACCCGCGGAGGAGTCCACTTGGAAATCAATTGTGTTTTCGTGGTATCATTTTCCAGAAAATTTGTCAGTAGGATAGATAGATACTGGAATTGTGGACGCGAGCTTTTATTTGTCAGGGAGGAACTGGAGGAGTTCTACGGCCGGTGGAACTATTGTTCGTGATAGTGAAGTTATAGTGAAATATCGGGAAAGTTAGCGGTGACGTGTGAACAATTACGTATGGAATTGATGCAATGTATTTGATGGAAGTGTTTTTTTTATATAAAATTTAGTAATTTGTGGATTTGTTTATGTTAATGCGTTGTTTGGAGGTGTGGTATATTGAAGTATATGTTGAAAGTGATTATATTTCGAGGAAATTATTTTAATGAGGTTGCCGAGGGAGGAGCCCTGAAATTGATTACGACGCAAGAATTTCACAGGTGAAATCGTACTTGCAACATTCATACGTGGGAGATGCGTAGAAACGAGACTATGATGCAGCAGATAACCTGGTGTTGCATAAACGGCGTTTATGAATTTTTGGGTATATCATTTGCTTTCAAATTGAAAGATTATGTTCGGACAGGGGTCTTGAAAGGTACATATATCATCCTAGTGCTGGCGTAACATGTTCTGGACACAGACGGAATTTATACATTACGTGATCGATTTCACTTAAATGGTTTGCTAAATAATTTGCAGATATGCTAATCAGATGTCTATATAATAAAACAACATTTATATTTCGTCGAAATACAATGTCGCAGTAAAATTATATAAATAACAACAAAGCGGTTGGGTGCTTACGTATTTTAGAAAATACTGTGTGTCTCATCGGAATACAATTATATGGAAATTCTTTTCCATTTGATTACGTTTTTATGGTTAGATAATTGTATTAACATATTTCATTAACATACATTTACATGTTTTAGCGAAAAAGTGAAATTCGGTTGAGGGTCAGAACAGGTCGTGTTGAAACCCCATGAAAGATCCAACTTCATTCTGATAAACGATACAACGACGTCACTTCTGTCCAATATGGTGAATGACATAATCACGGCGACCTTAGCGTACGCAAGAAACGCGACATACCAGTTTATATCCTACTAATTATGGTACCAGCGATTCTAGTTCAACGTCGACCAAGTGGAAACCATTGGAAGTCGAACGGGATAATTATGTCGCAGTCAATAGGGGACTACTTAAATCATAGACATTTGATCGGTGTCCCCTTTTCTTTTATAAACAAAGCCGAGAGGCTAATCAAGAAAAGATTATAGGTTTCATTTTCTTTCTCTCGTCGTAAAATGTCAAAACGTCCCGCTTCCGGTCAATAATTTGGCATACAGTTATTCAGCAACGATGATAATATTTAACTGACATTAGGAAAGTTCTTTCTACTTATGTTCCGCGAAACGCTTTTACTCTCTAGCAATTGTTCGGCATAAAACGTCTGGAAATTGCGAATGTCCTCCCCGCCGTCCATTTTGTCACTCTAATTGAGTGTGAAATGCGTTAGATGGGAATTAAATGATCGCCCCGCAATTTCCTACAAGTATTTCCGTTAGTCTACCGTCCGACAAGTACCCGTTAATCTTTCAATTTTATTCGTCAGACGTCTCGGGTAACCTGTTTCCCATTTTCCAATTTTTCCAAATTTAAACCTCTGCAATTTGTCATTCAAATCACGATGGACAGTGCCTCCCGTGATTACACGTCCGAACAATTAGGAATACGAAAAGTACCCTCCTCGAATATGAATTCTAGTGAACAGAGGTCCAGCATGATCGAAGGATTCAATTAACAACGTTAACCCAGTCATCGAAGTGGAAACTCTCGATTTTAGGAGACATTATCAATTACACTTAATCGTCGTATATTGTACCATTGCTTCTAAAGATAAAATAAAATGACAGGCTACAAGATATAACAATCAGAAATTAATCCCGCTTAATTGGCTGGAAAATCTCTTATTTACAGTGGATGATCGATGATTAGGAGGGACGATTTCATAATGAAAAGCTATCTTTTATCCTGTCCTGCATTTTCGATGTACAGTCGTGCAATGTAAAAAAAACTCGATATTGGGATTCGTACATTTCTACATAGACGTCGGAAAAACATATTTTCCCTTCGACTATAGTAATTTCGCCACCCGTTGTAAATCTTGCACCGGAGAACGCAGGGAAGGTTAAAAATGCGACAGCAGGATAATTATGTAATCGGTCAATCGAGATCGTGCCGTCACTTCCGGTGGATTACGACGGACCAATTACCTCGCTTTCTACCCCACGTAGACGATCTGTGTTTTTTCCCCATTTTTTTGTAAAACAGTCAGTGTTAAGAGCAAGGTAACGAAACCACTGTCCACTAGTGTAATGTTTGTTGCATGTTTTTTTTTCTTCTTTTTTCGTGCGTACACCGCCGACCCGGCCACTGTTGGAGGAAGTGGTGCAGGCTGCATACTTAAAATATCCATCATACAGGGAGAAAGCGTTTCGTAACCCTTCGTCGAGTTATACCTGAGATCTTGCAAGGTACATACTTGCATTCGGTCATGGAGGGCGAGATGGAACGATGATTGCGACGATTTTGAGAAAACTCAGGTATCGTTGTTACGCAACGAACCTTCGAATTATGCTGCCCACCTGTTGGCCTGCCTCCGCGTAGTGCGCACATTTTATACGTGAAAGTGAAATTGGTGATAGATTTTTCATGTGTGTCATTTCCGTGCTAGTTTGATCAAATATATGAGGGGCCGTGGCCGAAGGTTAGATAGATTAATCGACTGCAGTGTCGTCTCAACGAACACCATCTATTATGGAACATCGATTCATGTGCAAGGGTAATCTTTACTTTGTTATACCGATGGAAACGTAATGGGAGCTCAATGTGGAGAATTTAGTGCGAGCTCAATCCGAATTCGAAATAACGAAACCCGGCACTTTTGTATTCCACTCGTCGATCGGATCAACAATTTCCGATGCCTCGAAGTAAAGTACAGGCAATTGCAAAAAACTATTGTCATGATAATACCATTGCTGAAATATCGTTTCTTTGCTTGCATACGAAATTCTTGATTTCTCGTTTTGGCCCATTGCACGTGTTAACAAAAAGAGGGCCCATTTGCAATAGGTCTGCAATGAAATCCTCCTCGTTGCACAATGCGTTCGTTGCGCGAACGAAGACAAGACAGCGAGACTAGTAGGGTAACGATGACGAAAGGTGCACGATATTAGAAGAAAACAGTGGGCCAAAGAAAGGAAAATGTTAACGTGAGTTGCGGCACATTTTGTTTACGAACTGTCTATAATCGCGGCCCGTTTTACGTAAGGTATCGCCACCAATCACCCCCCACCGTTCGCCAAACGCTGCTACCTGTGCTGTGCCGTGAAAGTGACGTCGCGCTGGTAAGCCGATTTTGAGGGAAATATGCTTTGGTTAGCGTGCGACGAGAGAAAATGAGAAACGTGTACGATGAAAGTCAATCGTTGGAACCGATCCAATGTGTAGCGCGTGGCTATGCTGCATAATCATAAATGGCCGATTAATTGGTGGTACCACTGGTATCGGTATGTAAGTACAGTGTATGATCGAATTATTGAAACCACCTACATATATTGATCGTTTCGCGTTAAGAAAACTAATGTTGTTTTCTCACGGCATAAGCTACGTTCAATTTATTTGTTTTTTTATTTAAAAATTATGCAATGTAAAAACCTCGACATTCTGATTTGATTTCTATGTAAAATATACAATTATATTTTTGTATCGTGGCTCTAATAATTTCATTACTGATTACATAAATACAAATCTGTAGTTTAATTTTAGTAGTTCTTATGTCATATATTTCTGAATTGTAGATAAGAAACAAAAATTTCACGCGAATAAATTAATACGCGTTCACCAAACTTTATCTCTGGTATGAATATACCGGAAGTAAAGCGGAGACAACCGATAAAAGTGGTCGGTCACTTGTGTCGGGACAGGCTTATTACAGGCTCCTTCCTCTTGAGCGTATGTTATATAATCGTCGGTTCCGAAGCGGAAGGGAAATTCTGATTTCGATATTTTATAGACTGTGAGTCCGTGAGATTGTTTATATCGATCTTTGTGCCTATACGGTTCTTCGTAATGCACGTTACTTTCGAACTTTAAATGGCATTGTTACGCGATAAAGCGGCAGGCGGTGTAATTGCATTCATGCAAGTAAGATCATTTTAAAAATGATTTTATTGTGCCACCTATTGCTATTTATACTTTACATAGAATAATTAGAAATGTAAATGTAACCTGATGGTAACGAGCACTATTTATTATATAGTACTATATAGTCTACTTATAAGATAATTGATAATGTTTATGCATCTTGTATTTTTCACGGAGACTATTATATTCTAAATACAACGCTGTACCCCAAAAGTATTACTATAATAATTTTCCTGCCCAAATGTAAGCATCGTGATCCTAGAAAAACAAATATTTCGGGATAGTAATTGTAGTTCAAATAAATGTAGTTCGAGATAATAATCGATTATTTAAATAATCGATTAAATCATTTTTGCAAACTCATCGCATACGTCGATGTAGATCTCATATATTGTATCGAAGAACTCATTGTAAAAAAATATCGTTGTCGCCAGTGTGAAAATAACTCGAACCAACTTCAGTATGGTCGTGGATCGCGAATACATAGTGTTGTGCGTGTTTGATTCTTTCGTGGTACCAGTTTTGTTGACTTCTGTCCAAAGGGTATTAAACATAGTTTAATAAGGTTTTCAGTGTATCATTAGTACAAAAGACAATTTATATTGTTAGTGAAGTGCATCTGTGTTGAGTGATTGTTAATAAAATGAAAGAAAACTTCGAAATAGTAGCCTCCGTTGGGTGAGTATGAGACATGGTCACCGACGAGATATATGAATAGACAAGTCATCTTATGGGCTTTCGTGGCCCACCGTGACAGCCATACCGACTCAGAAATCCGACCGTGATTTGAGCGTCCTCTGCTCATGAACAGTGAACAGTTGAAGAACTATTATTTACTGAAGTAGTGTTGGGGACAGGACTCATGCGATTGCGTGAATATATGTAAATGCTTTGGGGGAAATCAGTATAAATATTTCTCGGTCAACGTTTCAACGGGGCGAATTAGTCACAGACGAGTAATACCAAGTCCTTTGTCTCGTCGGTGGCTGTGTCAAAAGATTGTAGAAAACATTCGAAACACTGACTACGGTAGGAATCGTTAATTAAATAAAGTCAAGGCAAGACAAATGTTAGTTTGACATAAATAGTTTACTCTTTCTATAACGCAACAAACATTACAAACATTTTATTACACAGATGCGTCTATTATTACTAATAAATATATTTGTATCCCACTAGTTGACTAATATTCAAAATATCCAAAAAACACCCGCCTTAAAGAAAGAAACCCACCCCCACCGCCAAACCAGTCGCCAGCCAATTAGCGCAATCTATTTCAAAAATCTGCCTCTTTCGCCCAACGGATCTCGTAGTGATTTGACGTATTCAGAGTGTCCGTCGAATTAAGGTATGTCACATAATCTAATATATTCTTGAAGGCAGGAAATTATAAACATTGTCTTCATTTCCCTGTCTTTCAAGTTTTCTGTGGTTTCTTTGTTAATATCAATGAATATTTTGAAAGAAAATAAGAAAATATTGTGCAGTGAACGGAATCACACCGCGTGGCGTGCATTTTCTAATTGACTCGAGCATGCATATACGTATCGTCTTTTACGTATGCGTATACGTATTTCAGTTCTAAATTCCATTATTTTGCAATATATTCTGCAGTTTCTAGCAACATTCTTATAATATAATTCTTTACATATTTATTTCCAATTTCAGTTGGAGTCTGTTTCATGGCGTCTCTTTCGCTTGCTTTGAATCAGAAATGGCGCGAACGCGACACTTTCAAACGGGAATGCGCAGAAGCAGAGAGACGCGGCGCCATATTGTTAAATCAAGTTCTCGTCGAGAGGTAAACGTTCTTCAAATTTCTTGGTGAAATAAGTAGAATTGTAGTAATATATCTCTATTAAATTATAATTCATATCACGTATAATACTGGTATGATATACCGTCGCGTTGTAAACAAGTAGTAACATAATACAAGAAATTATTTCCGAGTATTTCATTGTTGTTGTGGCTGTGGTCGGGAAGCTTGTTTTTCCTGGAAAAGATCGCCCATTTATCGCGGAACAAAAAAGACACTTCTCAAGAAACGTATGCGTTGAAATATTTCTAGGAAACGCAAGCGATCGTAAACAAAAACAGTGTTTGGCTTTAGTTGGGTACATAACCGAACGGCAACAGACGATAGCCAAGGTTGCCATTCTACTACGTGACTCCGAGCTGACAAAAAAAAAGGAAAACATCTCAGTGAGGTGCGTTCATAATAGCTATACCACAATTATTTGCACTCTATTACCGCTGCTGTTTACTTAATAGCATTGTAATTACCATTTCACATAATATTGCTTCCATACTAAATCTTTTGTTAACATCGTGTGTCTATACATTTGCAAATCGAATATTTACATTTTCTACAGAATTCGAGTTGAATTATTGCTTTACTATATAACAATTATCAGTACTTTCGTGCACATGTTTTATTTATTTGTAATTATTTGGTACAGGAGTATGGAGAGAGTTGATTATATGGAATAAAGTAAGCCAATAGCTACAATGATGCCTAATAATTCAATGCAGCCAAGACCTGTGTATGTGAGCAATTTAATTATATTTTCATATTGGTTTTATATGATGTGTGGCTGATACTAAGATTAACCAACAACAGTTATTATAGTGATTAAAACAATTCGATTTTCTATACCAATTACAATTAAGTAATTGCAATTGGAGTAGAGTTTTTTTATATTGCACTGTTTGGTTAATGCATATATTTTTATGTTTTATATTAAAGCATATGCAATAACCTATTGCATATGTTATTTTCCTTGTAAATGCCTTTATTGTGGTATGCCACAATAATCGCAAAATGTATTGTTAATCTTGAATATTTTCCTTGCATATTTTTCGTGCATACTTTCATATTTTGAATGCATACTTACATACTTTTAATGCATATTTACATATTTTTAATGCATATTTACATATTTTTAACGCATATTTACATATTTTTCGTGCATATTTATTTGTCGTATATATCAGTGATAACAAACACTCGGTAGGATGAACATGTCTTCTTTCAGAAAATTTTGTGACCGTGCGCAATGCGGTTAGTAGAGTCAGTATTTGTTTCGAAGTTTTCTAGCTTTTTCAGAGCAAGTGGCTCTGCTTAAATTTTCGTTCACACTTTAGCTACACGCGATTGTAGAGACAGTGTTTTCACGTACTAGATATTAATACCATTATCAGAGCAACGGTGCTCCTTTTTAATTATTTAAATCGCGACAGTAGCATCTTAATTTGTTCGCCGATATAATTTGCGGTCGCGTACATAGTCTTCTATTTTTATTTTTTTCTTACATTCGCTATCGGAAGTAGAGTCAGTGCATCACTGAAGGGGATGTTTTATGCGACACTGATAACGTGAGAAATGTAAGTATTTTTAAACAGTTCTCAAGAAATTAAAAACAGAAATTAGCTTTTCAATTAGGCAGGCAATGTTTAAGTTAAGATAAATTTTTAGTCGGGCAGGTACTTTCGTGTGTTTCAGGCGCATGTCCATGGAAGAACATCATGATGCATCATGATGTTGTCCTTTGCCCCTCCTTTTATATTCCTTTAGATTTTCAATTAGGTAGGATAATTCTAAATTAAATTATTTTTTAAGTAGGCAGGTAATTTCTACATTAAATTAGCTATTTTAGTAAGGTAGGGTGCTATTAAATAAGATACTTAACTTTAAGTCAAAGTTAAGATTCAATTTACCTTAAGAATAGTTAGAATTAATTTGAATTACGTACATGCTAATTTATATTATAATCTTTATTCTTTACTTTAAGTCAGGTCCAACAGAATTTTTATTTTCAGCTTTCGCCACAGTTAATAATTTTAATACATCCTATTTAGTTAAACTAATTACAAGCTAATGTGCATTATAATCTTCATTTAGGTTTTATTTCCATTTTTCGCGCTGTCTCCATTCGCAGCAACCTTCATTCATTGCCATTCATTCATTGCCATTTACCAGAAAACAACGTGAAGTATAACTTTAAAAATTATTTCATTTATTGATACTACAATTGAAATAAGAAAACTTGTTATAATGAGTTTTTTTAAATATTTTTAATTAACATTAATTGTTTGATATGCTTTGCCGCCTTTCATTGCGGCGAAGAACAAAAGAATTATATAATCTGTGGGTAACGTTGCGAGTGACACGGAAATGGTAGTGGGTCCGGGGACCCAGAAATCGTGGTCGAAAAATTACATTGCATGTTTTTCTATTCCTATATCTCGTCAGTGACATAGTGTACTTGAAAAGAACGCCGAGGGAGTAAGCACATAAATAATATTAATAATTTTATTGGGATCTGCGAACGAATTACCGTAATGAACAACGAGTGACTCGGTTCAGGAGTTACAACTTTCTTTACCGAACATCGTTGCGCAATTTCTATGGTTTATCATTTTCCGGATGTAACATGCACGCGCGTTACGTACATTGTGCTTTCTAATGCTTCCGAGTGTGAAGTTCTGCATTATAATTCAATCGAATCTGATATGGGAGCACGTCTGTATTGCATAGGGGGAATAAAAATTCATATTGCAGTTATCGTATCTCCGTATCACTTTACGCCACAATAATATTAGCAAATACTACAGAAATACAATAAAATCGTAATTCGTACGTGTCGGGTAATATTTTCCACCTGTGAATTCCTTCACGCCTATCCTCCCCCCCAACCCGAAATTTGTTCCGAAGTTGTTGCATAGTAGGAAGGGTTTGCGTTTGAAATTAACATCGTAGCCGTGCCAGAGATCGTGTCGATGATCGGGTAGACGTAAACTATTAATTAGAGTCGTCAACTTTTGCACGGTGTCGACAATACCGTATATGTCATCATGGGATAGAAAACGGATTTCTAGTCGTGCATTTACTGTGCAACATTTGACCGTTCCGTGCAATAGTGTTGAAGAGAAATCAACTCAGACGGGACGTGTAAGACCGTCGAATGAGAAAAACAGCAGACAGTAATTACAATTAATTTCTTCCCGTACCGCTATACGTTCGATGTTTCCTCATTTTTCAGAGTTTAAAACTAACTTCGTAGCCGGTTAATCGATCGATTTCTTGTCGCTGTTTTCTTTCTAATTTAATTCCAACATGCTAGTAGTACATATATGATGGTATAGTAAAAAATGATATGAAGATGCAGTTGCTTCGTACCAACAAGTATTATTATATAATGTTTTGGAACAAAGTATTGTTAAATACAATTACAAATAGGGACAATAAATTATTTCTTCTTCTTCTGCTTAATGGTGACTTCTGATTGCGGTTTCTGCCAATCCAAAGGTTTACGCCGGTACATAGGCCATGGGGGGATTGTAATCAGCGCAGTTAAAACGAATCCGGCGCCCAGTATATAAATTGTCTGCGAGAACTGTTGGATAACGTATCCCCAGATGAATCCAACCACCTGTTAAAATTAAATTAGGCATCATGTGAATGATTTTTCTAAAAATTGCACTACGTATGAATGTTTATAGAAGTTCAATTTTTTACCCCAAAGAGAGTTATGATGACGCGTGAAAGACTTTCTGCCCGAGCTTGGCCGTCATAGTCCTGGAAACAAATATTTTCGTTACTGAATAGGTGTTATACGAATTTATACGAATCTATGTGAACACCTGTTTGTAGTGGGACACATAACCTTAAATATACATGTATCGAAAAGAAATGAATAATATTTGGAGAATAATCGGTTGAACTCACCATATGCGTGGGGATAGATTTAACATACTGCATCCACGAGTTCATTGTAAATAAATACTACCGACTTCCCGGTTACTACAAACAGACAAACTTCACAACAGACGTGGATAGTACAGAAATTGTTGACGTTGCTTGCGCGTGCTCTGTTCCCATCTGCGCTATACCGTGGCGCGAATTATAAAAAGGTTGGGCCCAATTATAAAAATTGTAGAGACGTTTCAGTGTTGATAAATACTATTATTTATTCCTTAATACTATACTGAACACAGAGTTTTTACACACGGCACATACTTGCTGTTATATAAATACTGTATCAATAATAAAAAAATATTTCATCTGACTCTGCACTCTGGCACAAGTGTAAAACGTTTTCGCAACTGTTTCACGATCTCACCATGTTGTTGTCGTTTAGAAAACGCATTTCTAAGGCTGCAGACATGCGCAACTATGTTAGGCATTTGTATCTCATAGTTATGTTAACGGGGTAGTTGACACGCGGCGTTGATGCGCGGCGCAGAATTCGAAACGATGTGGGTGTTGACATATTTTTTTATAGCATACAGACGATTAAACTCTGGCAAGGTTCCCGAGTATTCTATTATTTTACGTAGCTAAAATATAACATTTTTCAACGTATGCTAGTAAAACATATTATTTGATAGCTTTCAAGAACGAAACTGATCTGAAACAATTATTTTGAATTAATTCATCGAGATAAACACAGTTTATCTTCACAATATTTTTTCTGCTGTTGAATTCTACAGAATCACAAGAAGTCTCCCTGTTCGCCTCATAATACATACTTCTAATTGTCTCACTTAAATCACGCCTACTCTAACGATCTACATTTTCGAAACATCCCACAACTGTTCATCCGTCACATTAAAAAAAATCTCACAAACAAACCACGTATTCATCCTAAAACAACACGGCAGTCGGTGAACTCAATCAAACGTTCAACGTTAATTGAGTTGGAAACCATGAATGAACGTTGCCAACTGCAACCTCGATTAGTATTCTCTATCAGAGTCTCGCGATGATAGTGTCCTCGAACACAGACGAGCTCCAGGGTGCCACAGACGACAATTCCGTGTTGCACTTTGCAAAATGCACCGCGTCAGCCACAGTGGGGAACATAGCGAATAGACCACTTTTGTATTCCAACAGCTTGCACTTTCTCATCATCTCGTATACAGGTCCTGCAATGTGTTCAAATAATGTAGTATATACGTACGACACAAAGTGTCCCGCATGAAATCGTGCTTATATTTCGACGGGACCGATATAATAATAATTTTGAGGACGTGTAATAGACGTTTCTAACAGCCAGTTGAATTAATGGTGTTAAGCCTTTACATTGAAAAGGCAACATCCACTGATCACTTGGTTTGCACAAGATATTTGCAATTTTATTATATTTGTTCCATGAAGTACACTTCCGATCCCTGATCACGATTGTACTCACCGGAACAGCCTGTGATATACAACGGAATATCGATTTCACAGTACTCTGTGATCAGGTTTCCCAGGGTCGTTGCGCCTGCTAGATCTATGTGACTCAACGCACTGAAGTCCAGTATCAGCGTCCTCAGCTGTAACATAATGACGAGGAAATTAACGTTTCCTTTGGCATCGGGTTGTCAGTTTTATGTCTTCCATGCACATATAGATAGTACATTTATGTATATGGTTGGCAGTGCATGGTGAGATTGAGGACCCTGAGATTGAGGTCTCTTGTTTTTTTCGCTTAATGCCTTTAATTATTATATTAAGTATAGTATTTCATATTTCGAGATTGAGTACCTATTAATAGCTCGAGTTGCTCAAGTACCTGTTTCCAGAATTTTTAACGATTTATCGGTATAAAACGAGTACATATGTACTGTTTGATTTCGCTGTATTTCATTAATAGATTAATCGTATTTTGATTGTTCTTCTGGCAGATTGTTGATAAGCTGGAAAGAGCAATGATATCCCGATCTGCAATTACTGCAATTAATATTTCTTTTTATAAATACATTGCACCATTTTTATAATTACATTGTATTTAATTTTGATACAATTCTGTTGCTCGAGTAAATGAAAAATAGATCAACCAAGAAATTATCGCCAATTACCACGTTCTATCTATATTTCTTCGCAACGTTCGAAACCCTACATTTTATCGTCTCGCGTCATCGCCTACCTTTTTAATTTCCCTCAGCTCGTCGTGCTTGAAGCTTCGATTCTGTTCCTTCCGCGGTACCACACCGGCGACTTTGTACACCTCTTCACGGAAACGTTGTCGACAGGCAAAATTTAAACTGCCAGAGTAGTGGAATATTCTTATGCCCGGCATATCGACGGTCTGAAAATATGATTTCCACGTTTCTAAGTTACCTTGAGAAATATTCGATTTATTTTCGAAGGAGAAATGTTTATTTCAATGAAAATAAATTGATTCCCGGAGCAACGATTTGGTTATTAATTTATATTAATAATTTGATGATAAATTGACTAAGTATAGGAAGAGAAAAATGAAAGGGGTATTATTATTATTTCTCCATACGCCTTTATATCTCTTGCTGTCCAGATAAAGCTCAGTACCAGGTACTGGGGCGAGCGCACAGGTGTAAGGATGCACGGAAAAGAGGATCAGTTTGCCAATACAGAAAATGATCCCGATTAGAAGACCGTATTCGACGTCCAATAGAATTACAGTGATGAATGTTACGATCCAGATGATCCCGTCGGTTTTGTCCAGTTTCCAAAATCTCTTGAGCTCCGTTACTTTCATGAGCATACCTTTCAGAGCCACCACGATAATGCTGGCTAGGATACACTGTTGAAGAAAATATATATCCACTGATTAATTTCTGTTTTAATTGATTGTTTTTATTGGACTTTAATTTGCATTAATCAGAAAAGAATAAGTATTATTCTTCCTTTAAATTCATTTTGGCGGAAATTAAGTTTAGCGGAAAAGTGGATCTTCTCACTTAATCTATATTATTGAGCTTTAATTCGACTTCGTTTTTAAAAAGTAAATATTATATTTGTCACACTCAGTTTAGCTGTACTATGTACATGGCCGAATCTTTGGATTTTATATATTAATTCCTATTTTCAATTGATCGTAAAGAATGAATATTATATTTCTGTCTTATATTTATTATTTTTTTAAAACTCTGGTGGTCTCCAATATTTCGATTTAATTACCCGCGGTAGAGGCTCGAAGAATGGGCCGATCCATAGCAAGACACTGATTAGAATCCCACATGATATCAGGCTGGCCAGTTGTGTTCGACCGCCAACAGTTTGCTGGATCAGGGATCTAGAGAGCGAAGCTGTGAATGGCATGCAAGAGAAGAAGGATCCAACTAGATTTCCAACGCCCTAGAAGTCATCGAGGATGTTCTTTAAATACAGTCTGCTTTTTACTCAAGCAACATTGTTTTCCATTTGGCTGACTGTGACACTGGCTAGCATTTTTCCATAATAAATAAACGCGGCCAAGGTGTCTTTTTCTGTGAGTGAAAAAGTCGCCTTGTTGCATCGGGTTAAGTCCGTGATTTAAATCGGCATAGAATAATGTATTCAGTAACATTTGGATAACAATGTGTTGTACATATTTGAATTAAATAGTTGATTATTTCTAATCAAAGTGGAAAGTGATCAAGGATATATATTCAAATAATTCAATAATTGTATCGTGATTAAAATGAAAAGTTTAGACTTGAAATGAAAAAGTACTAAACCATGGAAAAATTCGAAAAGTCGAATATTCGAAATTCGGAAGTTCAAATGAAATAATGAATGCTGACGAGACTTTTTCAAAGTTCGAAACTATTAAGACCAAAATTACCTGAGCCATTAGCTCTTGATTCGAATCCACCTCGTAGCTGAACTTCTGTGCGAAAATTAACGCCATGGACATGGATATCGTGTAGGACACCATGGTGATAACGAAACTGTCCAGCAAAATATCTGGTATCAAAGACAATGGCGGCAAAGATGGAACAGGCAAACTGTAAGAAGCACAAAAGAAAATTATCCCGTGTACTTCTCATCGTTTTAATGGGAACAATAATAACACGAAGCGAAAGTTGCAAACAATATTATTACGAAAAACTCGGTTACCCGACTGGTATATTGCCAACTGTTACGATGTCGTATACGTCTGCCAGATTCATATATACCGAGACGACAGTACCAGCAATGACGGCCAACATTTCTATGGGAATCGGAAATGGACTTAGTTTCGCAACCCTTGGCTATGAAAAAAAAGAACGCAGATTTTCTGATTAGATATTAAAATTTTCTAGAAAATAATGCAGTAAACAGAACTTCCAAATTGAAAGAACTGCTTAGTTCCCGATTAATAATTGGGAATAAATATATAATTATTAGAAATAGATTAATGGAAATAAATAAATAAATAATAGAAAATCTACCTTTAAAGCGTTATTGACAACGAGGACTAAAATAGTTGCGACGGACACCAAAACAGCGATCACATTTATGGATTGGAAATTATTTATAATGTCCACGTACGCCTGAAAAAAAAATCCCCCAAGTGCATTCGGTTGCTATAATGTTTCATTCATTTCTCGCCTCTCTTAATTTAACTAGACTTCAGCGTCAAATAAATTCGGATCGCTTAAAATGAAATAAAACATACATTGCATAAGTGACTTTATTCGCCACTGAATTATCCCATACGTCCAAACTTCAATCTTGTTACATAAACGAAACTCAATCGGTGAAAGTGGCGTTGCATGAAATATTCGATGTAACTTTTTTAACTAAATAAGGCAAAGCCATAATCACCAAAAGCGTACGCTATTTTATTGTGTTTTTAAATTCGACGAAATCGCGATACCCAAACTTTTGAAACTGTTTTTCAACGATTAAAAATCGAATATATGTATTGCGAAATTCTCCGATTATTGCAAGACTTTCTCCTAGACTTTTTTAAATTTCCTTTTTTCTCGTTTAGCGAACTGCAGTCGTTAATATTGTATCGCTAATTAACGTCGAAAGCTTGAATGCGTAGTGAAATATAAGAGTCGGTGACTTTGTCACAATTATTCCGAGAATTCCTTTCCTTTTCCATGAAAGTAACGTGTGGCTATAACGCCAGATGTTCCGGAACACGTTTTCCTTGTTTCCCCGATCAATCGACGAAGGAAAAGTCTGTTGGTATTTCGTTCGGTATTTCATGCGTTTGTAGCAATTGCTTTTGATTTCGTTACGTTCACCTGGCTCCAGGTGGACGTGAGACTAGAGTTCCTTGAAACAGGCGTAGTATGTTGCCGGAAACGACGACACAGGGGATAATAATTGTTCGTGATAGGCTTATTTGGAAAACTACGATTGCTATGTAGTTAATATAATAATAATAATTATTATTATTACAGCAACAATAGTAGTATTTAATTTTTGCCTAAATAATAATAATTGCAGCACGTACGAGGTATGAAAATTAATTGTATATTAAACAGAAAGAGAATATAAAGTATCTGCTGGAACGCTTCCACAGTTTTTTTTAAGATTGGTGAACTGGAAGAACACGGAATTCAGTGATACTCTGAATTTCACGTTTGCACACGAACGAACGTGTTTCAAAATCAGGTCCACCGACATGGCCCGTTAATTCTTCGCGGAGAAATAAATTCGTATAAAAAAAGAATTTCAAGGATGGAAGTGTTTGCTACCAGTGGGAATAACGACCCGTTGAACTGGTACCACTATCAGTCGCCGCTAAACATTTTCTTCGGAACCTTTCCACTGGTAAATATTCAGTGTAACATATAAAATAATATTTATAATTGAAGCATCGGTTTAATACGTTTCACAAGAAGAAAAATTTATTTCTATTGCTTATTTTTATTTCCCTTTTCGTTTACACTTACAATTAGATATATGCTTCTTTCCTACCATATTTTTAATACAAGCATCGATTAAGGTATCCAGCAGAAAATATTAGTTTACACGTCTTGCATTAATTATTTCGTTCAACATACAAGGTGCTCTATTAGTATTGAGATAAAATCATACGAGAACAATAACTAAAAATTTCCAAAGTATGTATACTAATGTCCGTGTAGTGCATGCAGTCTGTATCTGTTAGTCTACATTACAACTTCCGTGTTTACTCTAGCTAGTAAATGTCAATAATTTTGTATTATATTTGATTTGGCTCGTTCCGCGAATAAACACAACAAGATCCTCTTCTACGTTTCACAACACGGTTCCTCGTGCCCCCAATTGGTTCATTGGTTCATTGTTACAAAGCACTGTTGTATACCGAGTGCCATCCTATTAGAACAACGCTTGATAATACGATTTAACGATCGCAGTACATACGATAGTCGGTCGACGCGAAACAAAAAAAAAGAATGTTTGACTGCCTCCGTCGAGTAAACGTTGTTATCTCGTGGAAAAATTTCATTACGTGTTCATACTTCCTTCACCAACAATATTGGTACGCAATCAACACCGCTGATTACGATCTCTCGTAACAGTGAAAGCATTAAAGTTTAATATGACGATGACAATTGTGCGATACTGATGTGTTAAGTAGCGACACGAATATTTATTACCGTTACGTTATTATGAATATATATATTTATTAGTGTATATATTTGAATACGATAAAATCTATTTTTTTCGCTGGTTGGTCGAGATAAAAGGTTCGTGTTTATTGGCGAAGAAACATTTACGTATGTATGACTGGTCGGTTTACACAGATGATTTTCAGACGATGCAAAGTATCAGTTAATCGGGTGATACGTAATAATAATTAATTTGGTGATACGTCTTGACGACACGAATGTGATAATTCAATTGGAAATTCTGATACTTGGTAGTAGTACTTGGTTCTGAAATTTTGGTAGTTGAAGAAAACTTACACTTACAAAAATGAAATGAATTTTTAAAAATTATCTTCGTTCGTGGCTTTCTTTAAATTTAAAACATACAAATTATAATCACACTGTTGTACTTACATAAATTAATTTCAACGGTCCGTTTCGGTTCGGCATGTTCCTTAAACCCAAAAGGTCGGTCACCTGTGACGTGAACACGTGAACGGCAGCAGAAGTGGTGAACCCACTCACGAGACTGTCTGTTAAAAGGGAAGCGATTACTCCAAGTCGTAACAGGTACATTCCCAACTAAATGAAATAAAAGAAAAGAAAAACAAATTCTACGAAATTCAATAAATGATTAAACCGCTTGGTTGCATTGGAAAGAATATAGAATGCAAAAGTTCACCTGAATCAGGGCCACGGCAAAGGTAACCGCGGTCGCCACTTCCACAGGTGAATATTGTTTATTTGTTAAGGACAATGCATCATTTTCCATGGTTGCATTTGTCGAGTTCTGCCCTGGAGAACTGTAGGTCGCGACCACTTTTCCAGTCATCATGCAAACTAGGGCGAATGTACCTTGGCAGATGGAAAATAATCATTTTAATTGATTAGTAGAAATTTTACATTGTTCACAAAGTTTATCCTTATTGGCATTATTAAACGGAATATTATTTCTTTTTCATTCATCAATTGTGTCCTGTTCAAATGTTCATAAGTGGTAATTGGATGAAACAAATTTTTATAATCGAAGCAAGGTTCTGCAAATATTGTTTTATTCTTCCTAGATGCATGTGATCTGTACAAGGAAATTATATGGGTATAATATAATATTTAAAGAGACTTTAATGGCTAGCATAGTCAAAGTTTCGTTATGTGGGTTAACAAGCGGTCGTAATAATACGTCATAAGCCTGTATTTCAAGAGAGAAATAACAGCCAGAAGATACGCGCGATTGCTTGGTAATTTTATCCAAATAAGTTTGGAAAGTGAAGTTGAAATGAAAGTCGGGAGGAAACGGATGCGAGGAGGCGACGCAAAATTATGAGAATCGCACGTTCTAAAAGTCACGTAGAACGTGTGTCCTTATATTAAAATCACGACCTCATTCCAAGTATTAATCCTTGTAGGCAAAATTAGGTCTGTCTGGCACAAAGTCAGGGCAAGGGAATATTCCTTTATTTTATTATTTATGAGCATGCCAGTGTTTTTAAAATAAAACAAAAAATTACTTAATCGTAGTGCAAAATAAAAATTCTAGAAATGGGCCTTCGAATATTTATCGTTTTTACAAATAGGAATCTTTGGTGCACTGATTTATGTTTACTTACCCATTGAATTATGCCTAGACGTGCCGAGAAAAAGATAAACCAGGACTGGAAAAAAAGCCATGTAGATACCAACTATCGGGGGCACGTTGCCTAATATTGCGTACGCCATTCCTGCAGAGCAATTGTTCGTCATTAATACAGCGAAAATCTCAATTTTTGTTCTTTTCGAAATTAACTTTTGTTTAACGAATTTAAAGTAGTGGCTAGGTAATTAATTGTTTATGTTTAACAGTATCTTTACGAATATCTCGACATTGCTTCCGTTAACAGTTAATCAAAAAAGGAGATCTGGTCGTGGTAGTAAAGTATTCTTATAACCGAAAGGAAGTTTCAAACGAGTTTAATGTCTACAATTAAAAAAATTTCTTTATCAGTTGATAATTAATTGGACCATCACACGGTCCACTTTAAGATATTCTAATGTGTTCGCGTTTTATCAGTCGACAAGTGTTTATCATTCGTTTGCGGGTGTCCGCGTATGAAACAGGCCATTGCCAATCGTTCGTACCTTGTGGAATATGCATTACTGCCACAGTAATTCCAGCAACGATGTCACCTATTATATCGTTCTTCCAATCGTACGCGGATAGCCAGCCGATCAAAGGTACGACGCTCTTTAGAACCCCCATAGGCTTGATTTTCTTGCATCTTTTGGATATACTCTTCATAACTGTGAGGTGGAGGTGGACCGATTATAATTGGTGTTTCTATTCTGTTTATAAAATGGTACTCACAATCACACGTACAACGAGAAACAAGTGTATTTGTGCAATTTTGATTCACAAATGCAATCATTATATATAGTATATAACGAGAAGACTTTTGTGTTAACACTACACAGTGTTATTAGAAATTAGTAATTTATGTGATGAATTTCGGTGCCTGAATATTTAATGCACAATGAATTTGTGCATTTCAATATTTTTTATTATTATAATATTGTCTGTGTAGAATATTTCATAGGTATATTTAATAACATAGACAATGTAGCTTGCATTATCAATCTAAGTTTTAGTGCATGAATTTACTGTATATCTAATAGTTAGTTGCAATAGTAGAAACAGTATATACGAAGGGATTAAAGCAGGGAGTAGTTAGATAGAAATGAAAACAGTCGGTTTAGAAACGAATACATCAATTTATTGTTACTATAGATATTTGCGTTTGGAGTAGTACAAATTATTAATGTTTGATATCCAACATGAATACGTATAATGAAGTTATCATATTTAATATAAATAATATGTTTCTGTCAAGTTGTATTTATCAGAAATGACAAAAATACAATTCTAGGCGATTAACAATGACACATTATATAATTTGGATTAAGACACCATTCATCTAACCCAATAAACTAATAAATCATATATTTCCGATAAAAAAAAATGACTGGAATTAAAGAAATACAAACACCGCAATAAAATCGCTAATTACATATCACAATCAGCCTTCGAATAAGAAAATAAAAATTAATAACCAAACACCGGATAAACACAGGAATTACAAAGAAAAATCCCCCACCGAAATCTTACACACTTCCTCTCTAAAACAAATGTCATTCAGTCAAAATGAATTTCACAATAATGTTCATACAAACAACACGCCTGATCCGATTCGTTCGATCGAAATCCATACGATACTCACGTGCTACTTTCGGCCTCGAGTACTTGCACAGGTGATTAAGCTCGTCCTGTTGATAGACAGGTCGTCTCACCGTTAATTCCGGGCTGATCGCCGACATCTCGTCGCTCAGATAATCTACGGATCAATCGATTTTCTGAATATGTACTTCCTTTCATGATTCCGCCTTCGTTCCGACGTATCGTTCGAATGAAATCGTTGAATCGCGAAAATTGGTATCAGTAAGACTGTTATTCGCCCGAAATACAATATAAGATTGCTGTGGACTGTGGACGAACCACGAAAATCGAGCTGTTTCCGCGCGTTTCCAATAACGTTCATTGTCACGAATAACAGCTGTACTGAAACAAGCGTGTATACATAGCTCGGTGCAGAGTAGTTCGCGGATATCGGTTTATCGCCGCAGTGCTTACGCACAATTGCGTAAACTTATCTGCGGCACGAGAATAATGAACCTTGGAATGTGCTCGTCAGTCTGTACGTGTCTTTAACCCTTTGTTGCGAGAGCTTTCCAATTATTACAGCACGATAGAGCTGATTGTTTAATTTCTGCGTCGAATGATCATGTAATTGAAGTCTCAGTCTTTTATAACGTTGGTGATTGTACTCGTATGCGTGTGTGTTATTATTCGGTACTCAGATTTTATACGCTATGTGCTGGTCTTGCTTTTCTTCTTTATTTTACTTAATTTTGATATGCAAGGTCGTTAGTTAAAAATTTATATTAATCTGCTGTGCAGTGGTGTATCGTTATTTTTATTATTTATATATATTGTGGATTAAAATGAGTAAGAAAAGTGAGGAGATTTTTAATTTTGACAGTGTCATAGGGAAAAGGTTCAACGTGGCGTTTTCACATTATTTTTCCTCCCTCTTCTTGTTTGCTTAATTAATAGCATCGTAAGATCCAATCGAAACATGTGGATGGAAGAGTAGAAATTTAAAGTTGGTGTTTATGCAGCGTTTCATCCCAATCGTAGTCTCTTATAATAACTTGTTGCAGCAACTAACAAGTGAAAAGTCATCCAATTAAATGTCGACAGACAATTACGAAACTGGATTAAACGATACAACGCAATTAAGTCGTCCAATTATTCGCTGGCTATTCCCAATCCCAAATCGACCAATCTCGAGATTCAACTTGAAATGTTTGGAGCTGACGCAAACGAAATACACACGTATCACTGTCTTGCATCATAAATTCGTACCGAATAGTTCTTGACCATAGCTCTTAAAAACAATAAACAACCCACTTTCGTGGAAACAACCACGAATCCTCGAAGGCCACTCTCCACAAATGAAGAAAAGAAACGATTACAAATTTTTACTTCTCCCACTTTTACTCTTCCAAATATTTTAAATCATTAAAAACCAGATTTTCCACACTTCAAAAACAACCTCTTCTCTCCAACAAGAATATTCACTAATCCAATCGACATTCTATTAACTCAAACCCCCTATATTGCACAAAAATTAATATACAATAACACGACCGCAACTCTCCTATTGTAAAATATACCATTCAGAATAAAACACATCTATTTGTACACAATAGCCAACAGTTCAAGAACGACGTTTCTGTTTGCATGCAAACAACGACAAGACAGAAATCAAATCGACGTGATCTCGAACGTATCGATAAAAACCCACAAATAGTAACCTGTCATTTTTTCCATCGTATCGACCAGACGCAGTCCACTCTAGTCCACTGTACAGAAATGATCCGCGATTTCGTTTCAGCGAGCCGTGCACTCGGACGTCGCGGCGAGTTCTAGCGAAAAACGCGGCTGCAGAAGATAGAGGCGTGTTGATAACCCGTTTGCACCGTCTATCATTTACTAACGAAACGAACGTGAACGAGGACTCCGTGGGCATGGTGTTTGCATTTCCATTGGGGGTCAATCACGTGGCCGGTGATCAAGCAAAAAGTGTCGAATAAGCACGAGCACGTTAATTGATTTTGTAGATGAACCGTGTTGCACGAATGTGACGGGACCTTGCTGTGATTCGGACGTTTAAACATTTCGATATTGTGCACGACTGGGCTCGTCTCGCGCGAAATGATCAATTAGACACTATGGGCGAATACAGTTGCTGGGTGTATCAAAATAGTATTTTATGAAAATAATTTCCTCTGTATGTATGCCTTTTTAAATTGAAATTGGTTTTGTTGGCTCTTTTATTTATAATGTATGCATATTAATTTTAATCAGTCTTAATAGTTTTTAATAATTATCGAATTATTATTTTGATATTACCAATTCCTTGGAAAATCGCTAACCGTTTTCGCGGAACGTTAAGTAATTCCAATCTTTTTCATCGATTGTGCGTGAACGCACAAACGTGTTACCAGAGCAATGGCATAATATTTAATGAACACATGTGCACTTCGATACACACGCACAACTTCGACGTGCATTAAGTTTCGCGGGCGAGACGTCTGTAACGAAAGGGTTAATTGGGCTGATGTAACGTGATGTCGAGCAAGGCTGTAGCACGCGACTAATTGCTCTGCTAGAAAGTGAAATTTGTGCCTCCGTCTGGTAAGGAGACTTAATTTGTTCCGATGAAATTGCGTCGCCAAGGTTGCCTATAATTATTGAACCGTTTCAATTGAAGGCTCTAGAGAACGAAGGTATTGTGTGCCACAAATATTAAGCTCATGGTAAACGTATTCTGAACTAAAATGTTATGTCTCCCATTTTTTTTATCGGATAGGGATTTATTTCTTTTTTTCGTATTTCTTTATTCTGCGATATTCATTCGTTAAGAAACATAAATTTTTATACCAATATTACATACGCTTTGGGGCTCCGAGATTTTTTTATTTTTGAAGAAGTTCTGTATCTCGTGTTCGATGAAATCGTTTCCTCATCACTTTGACATAGCACGAGTATCTAATTAACACGATTTTCTATCTAATGACCTATTTCTCGGTTGACTCGAGCATAGGTTATTTTTTATATGCACTGCATACTTCCGTACAGCCGAATAAATATAAAAAAAAACTGGGGACCAGAAATAAACTCTTACTTAAGTAGGTCAAGTGTTGTTCGCGTAACATTATGAATCACTTTTAATGAAAGAATCCAAAAATAGTACCTATTATTAGATTGGCTAGAAATTAATATAATCTCTAACTTTCTGTGACAACTTTTTTAAACAATTTGTCGATCAGTCTTATGTTTTCTTCACAATTCTTCCCCATCTCTAATCTTTCGCCTGCATAATTCCATTTCACGTCGAAAAACATAAAAGCACCTTTTATCCCAGAAGTTCGATGTTCATTCTTAATTATCGGAATACCATTGTATCGATATATCATATCGAACGATTCACTTCATAGGCTGTCTGCATTTTAATATACGTATAACCTTGCACAATCCTCCCTTTACGCGAAATTCTGCAACCAGTTACGTCACACGATCTCGAAGCTGTCAATGGAGTACGTTGTATCGACGCACCGTTTCCAAACGTGTTGCAGAACCGCTGTCAATACCGCGGTAGCGTGAAATGTAGCAAAAACGAAGTAAATCTTCCAAACCAGCAAAAAAAGCGCTATACTTATCGAGTCAAGACGATATAATACTCGGCTGCTCACCAACGATTCAAGAAGCTTCGTATTACTGCTCTAGATCCAGTTGTCATTCAGTTATCCGTCAGATGGATGAGTCCAATCCTTTCGTTGAAATCTTCTATCTTCTATTGATTGGCCACGATTCCTCGTGGGAAAACTCTTTTCGCGACAATAAACAATAAACTCTCGAAGAAAACAAATTTTCGAAGGCGGATAAGAATAACTGAGGAAGTTAAATTCTCAAAATATAATCGGGAATTTAAACGTTCAGTAATTATTATATTGACCGTTAAAACAAAAATTGTGTTCGTACTTCTTTATCACCAAGAAGTGTACGAATCCATCGACCAGCGAAAAATAAAGTCTCGTAGAAAAATGATTATTCAATGGAAAATATTATAATAATGAAGAGAGTTAAATTCGTAAAATTATTTGACAGTTTGAACGTCTACTAATTATTTTAATTCCTCGATTAAAAAAAAATATGTTATTCGGAATTTTGGATCACGAACATTTTGGATCGATCGCCAAACGTCAGGCTGTAGACGCGAAGTCGAACTAAAATCTTGAACACCAGGGAGTACGACGAGCTATACCAGCCAGATTTCACTTTTGATCGAGTGGCTATAGCGTTTCTGTTTGACTTTGTTACGTTTCGTTGTCGAGGACACGCTTTACTCTAATAATCCGCGGTGTCACGGCGCCAAACACAGAAAGACAATTTCGTGGAAACGATTTATGGAACGCGCTTCTTCTTATCTCTGTTCTCTGGATCTTGGTGAACGTCATGTGTAATATTTGTACTAGGAAACGAGGAAGACACGACGAACTGACAATTTGTTTTTTATTTCTTGTGTTGTTACAGCCTGGTATTAAATAGGAGATTTCTTAAGGGAAGCCATAACTAAACCTATTCTTAATTCTGATGAGAAAGTTCTGAAATTCCTGGCCCATTTTCATCGGAAACATTGAAACAGACTTAATGAAAGATGTAATGATATTAAATAATCTAAACATACAGTTTTTATTTTATAATCTTTGTAAAAAACAAGAAGCTTCACGAAATCTATCATTATTTTCCAAATTCCTATATTCAATGTATGAATTAACTTCTCGAGAATCATTATAAAAAAAAATGTAATTCAATTACGTTGAATAATCGAGGCGCCTTCTGTATCGATTTCAAATTGTATTATCTAGAAACGCCTGCCCATGCTATCACGGTTCACTGTTTCAGGGCGCAATTCTGATTGCACATATAAAATGCGCGATTTTCGACGCATCCATAATAAGTAAAACATTTTTATCGCTCTGACGCTAGAGATGGATATTTCTACTTCCTTGGCATCGTAAATCTCTTCAATAATTCTGAACAAGTAGTTTGTCGTTTTCCGTGGAACAAACTGATATACACACGACTTACCAAGACCACTCTTTTTTACACCATTTTCGCCACGTTTCATACACATGTGTACGAAATTTCACAATGAACCGAACACCGATTTCTACCGTTCATTATCTTTCCACCTGAAAACGGTACAGCGCGCAATTCTTGTGCCAACATCCAAGTACCATTACCCAATACATATCTCCGACGTGTCACGCTTTGATTTCATTTCATATACGCTCGGTCTAATAACATTCACGTGGTTACGTTTCCAACAAAATCCTTCAGACCCCATTCTGATAATAGAAAAACAAATCTGTCGCGTGGAACGCAATGGTAATTCTGTTGCCTAAAGTTTCGCAGTCGTTTCACGGAGAAAGAAGCAGCTTTACAGAAACTAGTTTATCTGACGATTTATAATGCCACGATATCGTTGCCGGTTCGATAGGCATTCCTCGTGGTTTCAGCTCGAACGAACCGCTGCCAACCGTTTCAATTTTTATTAATAAGCCAATAATGTTAATGGCACGTTCGTCGCGTTTTACCACTTTTCACGGTAAATACACCTTGCATCATGCTGAGATTAACGCGTATTGCGATTATGTATTGTGTTTATTGTTAGTGTGGCGGTCTATGGTTTACAAATATTTACGGCTGTTTGGTAGGCTGCAACCTTTATTGTTGTTAAGATCATACGTGCAGTGTACGTTTTATTTTTTCCTTCTGCGTTCTGTTTGCGTTTGTTTGTCGCCAGAGATAAGATTCACGGAATTTGCCATCGTATAATGGATTTGTCAGTAACTTCGAGATGTGTGCGATGGGAATAGTGGGTCAAGAGCAGTGGATCGTTCGGTGCATGTTGGATATCTTTGTTTGGGACGATACTTTTTTTTTATTGAATCGATCGAAAGTTGATATTGGTATTGTCGATTGGGAGAGGATAGAAATTTCTTTCTTTTCTAAGAAGAGGAATGGAAGAGTGGTTGGTGGCAGGAGTAGTCTTGAGTCATTGAAACTCTGTGCAAGGCTTTTTTGATCATTGTATTAAATAAGTTCTTCTTGCATTTCTGGAAAAACCTGTGCTTGTTTTATTTAGAATCAGTTGGTCGTTGGAAATATTTATTATTCCTAATGTTCTATATTAATGCTTATTATAATATTTCAAAGAAAAATAGCCTTCAGAAATATTTCATGAAATTTCTGAAAAATGCCTAGTTTTTCCTCCCACTTTCTTCTATATAAACGTTGAGAAAATCTTCTGAGTCAAGGGCGTGCGGTGCTTATGTATCGAACAGCAAATCAAGATCGTTCGCACGAGTGTGACCTGAAATTAAAAAATCGTGGTAAACGTATGATCGAGAAACCGTGTGGATAATTATTATATCGATTGACAAATAATTTACGTTCACCGTGACCCCTTCTGTGGTATTCAGCAACTTCTTAATCGTGTTAACAATCCATGGATTTCTCGTTAAAATTGTTACATTGGCCACAGCTTGCAGCAATTCGTGCATTTTAACTCGTATCATGCTCGCCACTGAAAATGAACAGGTAACATACAAATAACAAAGTGTATAACCTGAATTATTATTTTGCACTGAAACAGATTTTCTTCCGCACGTTTCTCCCCGAGTAAATTCCTATTTCCAAGACTTACCCAATTTTTTGTCCTCTTTTTTTACCTAAATTCAAGATTGGAGGAACTCGTGTGTGCCATAGTGAAACGGGACGAAGAGCTTCACTGAAACGTTCCACATTCTTCGGGTACTTGAAACGCTGCTAGCTTTTGCTGAGCTTTACTTGAATGTCATCCACGATCAGCTCTCGGCTGCCTCCTTAAGTTCAACCACCCGCTCTCTTTTATTGTCAGCCAGCGGGAAAGGGTATCGAAGTTGTTGCTTTATAATGGAAGAGCCAATACGTGATCGCCTCTATAGGTTTCCTTCATGGCTCTCGTCAGTAGGCGACGCGAATTATTAGATAACACGCGACCTGTTATGGAGCAAACCTTCGTTCAGGTATGCCTGTGTCAATTCTGAAAACCATCGTACGATACGCAGTATTCGATAAATGAAACAGAAATAGAAAATAATTTGATCAAAATTGGGATTTATGGGCGGGGTGTAATGACATAACACTCGTATGGTTAATACGTCTTTTTCTACGTGTCTATTTATTATGAAAATATAATACAAAACATCCTATGTTGTATTACATAGATAACAATGCTCAATTAACGTTTCATTCCCTTTTTTTTGTCTTGTAACGTTACCATCCAACACTATGAGAAGCATGTCGGGATAGGTAAAGTCGTGTTCACTTATTCCGCGTCCTTCGTCGTCATCATCGTCATTATCGTTTTTCGTTTTTTTTTTTCCTCTTTTTTTCATTTTATTTATTTCGCGTTTAGTTTAGTTTTTTTCCACTTATTTTCCCTTCATTTTGCTTCGTTTTCGGAGGAATAAAAGGCCCGATATTACAGAGAGAGATAGAAGATTACTTATAACAGACGTGACGTTACAGAGCGAAATAGCAAAGAAACGAAAGTGTTCAGCTTTTATCTGCTTTTCTTTTTCCCCCTTTTTTGGTTTTTTCGTCGTTCATACGAGAAAGTTATCGTTCGTTGGAACAAGTGGAACAGGAACAAGGGCGGGAGCTTATTTCTTCCTTTTATTGTATTTCTTTTTTTTTCTTTTCTTTTTTTACCAAGGGAATTTCCACTCATAGTCTCGAGCTTCACGGTTCAAGTAAATAAGATTTCAGGAAAACGGGACTCTCCTCTTGTTTCGCGTGTCGATGCATAAATTGGAGTTTTGTATTAACGCTAGTTTACAAATAATACAAATGTATGTAAATATCGTTATTATAGTTAATAGGTTCTCTCTTAGCGAGAAAGAAGCTTAAAGCTAATTCATCTAGCGTCACTATCGTTTTCACACCATGCTAATACTACGTGTTCCAGGTGGTACCCGTGAACAGCCGTGTCGTAGACGGTCGAGCACTTTGCCGACCAGAGAGAATTAGTTAGATATAGTAGATATAGGAGGGAAAGTGGAATTACAAAAGTACCAAAGGATAACGTCGCAGAAAAATTGCCAGTAATTTAAAGAAAAGTAATCTGCGATCCAATAATCGTTTCGTTCGCCCACATTGTTCATTTCAAATACGTTTAACCCTTCCGCTTCAGTATCCTTAAACATAAAATATCCTGCGTACGCGAAATAAAAGTTTTTATTCATATCCAAGAGTCATAGGTATACGCACTTAGACACTGTATGTGTAATTGTCCAAAGTAATTGTATAATTTATACAGATAATTACAACAGTGATGTGTTGTTGTACAAAACGATTTTATATAAATTGATAGCTCAACAGTTGTTGAATGTCTATGTAAAAAGCGAAAGGGGTAACAGGTTCATTGATAGACGAGCTAACAGAAGTTAAGTGTTTCCAGGAAATACAAAGCAATGTACACACGTATAACGGAATATTAAAGATATTACAAAATTAGAGCCATAAAATTACATAATATCAAATAATAACGAACCTTCTGGACAAACCATTACTACATTTGCCTCAAAAACAAAATCGCAAGGAATAGACCGAAACGAAAACTAATTAAAAATAAAACGGTCGACAAGGAAACATCGAAAAGACAGAAAGGATAGGAAAACGATGGTACGCTCATCGAAACCGGATAGTCGAAGGAAGTTGAACAGGATCGAATGCGTTGCTCTCTACTCAACAATGTATTGTCAATCGTTTCGTTCTTGAACAGATATAGCGAGCTTAGCTGTCACAGGCACCGAGTGAAATACATCAGCGTCTCTACGTATAACTCTATATCACTACCGTTTTTTTTTTTTCAATTTCTTATTTAGGCGAAATTCGATCGACCAGGATTCCCATTATCCCCGTCGAGTTCTTACCACCGTAGGAGAATTTCGTCACCGACGAGGACAACGACGATCGTTCGTGCCCCTCGTGCCACGAAGCGATATAACTATCAAGGGTTAGAGACCAAAAAAAAAAAGAAAGAAAACGGGTATTCGATACTCGCACGGCAACGGGAACCCTGGACGAGCTGGTCGACCTAGGCAATTAGTGTTGTCTACGTAAATGCTAAGTACAATTAGCACTACGGTCAGAATAATTTAATGACCATACATAGTGTCCACCTTGTGGTGTGTCCAGTGTCCCGAGTATCCGGACGTTCATGTAATTATTATAATCGTGCGTGTCTGTCTCCTGCTGGCCGTCTGTTCTCTTGTGTTAAACGTGTGTGTTTGTGTATTTGTATGATGCATATATATGTATATATACATGTGTCCGTATACTCGTGTAGGTATTGTGTAGAATGTAAAGTATAATAATCTTACGTTCACGTGTATGAATGAAAAGAAGCGACGTGTTGAAACGTGTCGAGTTTTGTTATACTTTGTTTTCTTTGTTTTTTTCTCAACGTGTACACCTACGGCGTTTCTCCTCCGTGGTTATGAATATCGTTTACCTTTAGTACCTTTAATCTCGTTAATTACCTTTTTTTTTTAAACTCTATATTGCTCTTTGTATTGCTTCGGCGGCAGTATAGCCCTACGTAGTCATGCAAGGTATATTTATTTGTATTATTAATTAATTAATTTTATTTCTTTTCTCGATAGTTAGTTAGATATTAATAGAACTGGTTAGCCCGTACGTCGTCGTTCGAATGGAAATCGCGATACAAACGGTACAGGGTACACGCGATCGTAATAATATTATCGATACGAGCGGGAACGATGATAATTTTTTTTCGAAACGATGACGAAAACAGTCGACGTAACAATTGTACGTTGCGGTAAACAGTGAGCGTAGTTCGTTTTCACCGATTTCACTACAGAGGTCAGACGAACGACGGCGAACGATGCACGAAGCGAATAAATCATAGGTAATAATGCCAGGCTACCAGAGTAATTCGATATACATAATTTCATCGGTAATACCGTGTCAACGTATCTATATAAATATATATAGTTAACTTCGCGTTCTGCGTTATACGGTTTAATTTCTTAAGTAAAAGCTATAAAATATGGATACCTGCCGCAATTGCTTCGTTTCTATTCTGTTTTCCTTCAGCAATTGCTTCTCTTCGCTTTCGTTCATTTATTATTTTTCTTTTTCACACTCACTCACCATCTTTCATGCCTCTATTCGACAATTTATCTTTCTCCTTCTTCTCGCACTCATACCCTTCTCTTTCACCGAATCGTCATTCTCCCCTCGTCGATCTTTACTACGAAACGTGGTGTTACTTTTTTGCGCACTCTACCCACTCGTCGTATCGTCGCTAATTTTTTTTCGAACTAAAGTTCGAATACTATATATATATATATATATGTATGTATAATAGATTTATGTATATCAGTGTAACCAGTGGTGCACGTTTGTCGCGCCACGCCGTATTACTTCATCATATAAAAAAGCCATCGCTAGTCTCCCCGCCTCTTTCACTTTTTTTTCAATTAATTGTAATTAATAACTCTTACTAAATCATTTGTTAGGCTCACTGTGTGGTGTGTGTGTTATGTTCGTGGCTAATGTGGATGGGATGTGCGCGCAGGGGCGGTCGTGTACGAAATGATCTACGCTATTTCTACCATATTCTTCCTTCCACCCGCATCACTTTCTCGCACACTCGTCCCTCCTTCTTCATTTAGTCTCCTCTAATTATTTTCTCTTTTTCGTTTTTTTTTCTTTGCTTCTTTTATTTCTTATTTCTCGAGTAGCCTATTATCGTAACGAGTAGCGAATGCTTATTCACTACGTGTGTGAAGTGAGTGTTGTTTCACAAGTGTGACGTATTCCAGACTCATTGTCAGATGTGTCGGTGTTGTGATCCTGCGCCGCTAAGTCGTACCGTTACAATTAAAATTATTAATGTTAAAAAGTTCGTCGGCCTATTTATCTCTTTATTTATTTACTTTACTTTACCTTTTTTCTGTGCCGTTATTAATATTTATATTTAATCGATCGCGACGGTTTCTCGTGTCGAGAACCCGCGACCGTCTACGAAGTTATTGCTTTTGAATTCCCCGGCTTCCTTGGGAGCATCCAATTGGAACAATATCCTGTAAATATCAGTCGCACTTTGGGGGGAGGCAGGGACTTTTAGGCGGTTCAACCTTCATTCGTTTCTTTTTTCTTTTGTTGTTCTTGTTATTGTGGTTGTTGTTGTTGTTGTTATTGGATTGGTGTATGTCGTTTTTTTTCCCTCAAGGATACTATCACAAATGCATACAATATCGATATCTATATGCGTTATAGGTAAGATTAAGGTTCACCTTATATCACATCCGTCCCTAACGCGGCGTGGTAACACGTGGAACAAGCTCACGGGGACGTTCAACGAGTAACTTTGGAAGCACGATTTTTTTCCACTAACTTTTCATTTCGGCTAAACAATAGTTTTCTCGCGATACAAAGAATAGAAATTTCGTACAAGCTTCCAAAACGGACAACACTCGATGGGCAACGATATATGTGCATATATATATATGTATGTATATATATACAAATTATTTTCCGCAATATTCTCCTCCCGTTCGGGCGTTCCGATCCGTCGTAACAATTGAAATTGGCCGCAAAATATTCGTTCTGGACGCCACCATGGTCATCCCCACGTGACACTCGAGCAACGCGCCACGCCGCGATTAGCTTCATTAATTTAGGTTCGCAATCAATAATAACAGTAATAGTAATCGTAGCCCGCAATCATTATCGTCGTCTCTCGTAATCGTTGTTAATAAATTGGTACACGCAAAGCGTCTGTAATCGTGGTATCGTCGCTCGATATTTGCTTCGTCGTATCATCGTTCACAATTTTCATTTCCTCGCGTTATCTCATCAAGTTTTTCAGCTTCGATTTAATCTGTAATTGACACTGTCCGTACTCGTTGGAACGCATAAATACACGCTAACGAATTAATTTTTTTTTTTACTGATGTATATAGGCACTTTTTACTTCGTTCTCCTTTTCTTTATTTTGCTTCTTCTCATGCTCTCTCTCTCTCTCTCTCTCCCTCTCTTACTCAGCCTCATTCTTTCTTTTTTCTTTCACGCTTTCTCTCTCTTTCCCTTCTTCTCATCTCCATCCCCCGCTCTTGGTCTTACGCTATTCCAAAAAAACTGATCTTGTTCAGACAGTGGGTTTCTTAAAGCTAGAAACGTCACGGCAATCGAATCAAAATCTCACGTGTATATCACCTTGACGAAGAATCGTTCGAAATCGTCTTTGCTTTAATTTAACAGAATTTCTTTTCTCCTTTTACATACACGAGAATGTGTCGAGATAGTGAAAGAAGAAATTTCACGAGCTGTGTAGACAGGTGATAGATATTGAATCTTTTTTTTCGTTTTTAAGAAGGAGAAGAAACAGTGATAGTACATCAATTGATAGAGAAGAATAGAGTCGCATGGAAATGGAAAGCAGAAGTTGAAATAGGAAATGATATAGCGACAGATAGAAGATTTTCGAGCGAGAGGTTTTGTTACATTTTCCTCTTTTGCACCTGTTTTCGGACGTAGCGTAAATTGAAACATTATTAGAATCGAAATACTATAGCGAATCGAAATACGAAGAATTTACTATAAATATGCATATTTTTTCTCATTAATATATCAAAGGATAAAATATATTTTGTAAACGAAAAATTATTACCTCGAATTTTGTCGTTTGCATGATGCATAGAGAAATAATAACGTGAGATTTCCACGTCCACAAAACATTAGTGTCATTACAATTCGACGCGCGTACGCGTATTCTTCCTTAGTGTTTAATTATTAATTGCGAACGCTTTGCGAATACACGCGACTGATGTTTGTCGCACGCATTGTATATTATGTAGGTCGCAGACGAAGTTGGAAAGTACAGTGAACAGTGAGAGTCATAGAGAGAATAATTCCTGTGACACAGGAAGCAATGTGTTGATATCGATTAGGGCAAGTAAAATACTTCTCCGTATATTAATTGATAATCATGACATCTTTAACACGATCTTTCTTACTGATCGAAAATGCGCTCGATCAACTCCGTAGAATGAGTATAGTGACAAATTTGTTTAAAAGTAGTTTGCGATCGTCGACTACGAAATTCCGCGATTTATACGCTCACGTTTCTTTGTTACTTCTTTTTTGTCTCACTTTGTACTTAGTATCACTGCTATAAACGATTGACTTGCCTACGATCAGTTAATTAATCTAACGAGACACTTGCGAAGTTATTGACTCGTTATTGACTCGTTTCTAGTTCTTGAGCAATCCTGATCGATCGCGCGCATCTTTGGTCAGACATTTGCATTCGAGTGTCAGCATATTAGAACGAGTTACACGGGAACCCGGAGTCACTTTTGAAACGATCATCACGCGTAGCAATGAGTTATTGCTTATGTAAATAATTTCGCAACGATGGCCAGCGAGATGCTCGAAACTTTTTTTGCTTGTCGATTATTGCAACGTTAATTATTATTGAGCGTGTTACTCCGTTATAAATACTGAAATTTCATACAACCCCTTCCTTCCAGTATCTAAATATATTTCTCGTCGATCGAGTAATGAGTAAACATTTATGTTGTTCATGTTCGATAGATTTAAATATATAATATACATACTATCGAGAGTTTAAACGATGATTAGCTGGTGGTACGAGGTGCAAGGTCTTTCTCACCTTTAACACCTTCGACGTGGACCGAATAATTAGCCTTTACTTTACACGCTGCATAATGTACATGATTCGATTAGTATCGTTTGGCCAAATGGCACGTTGGATCAAAAGATGCGTGTGAAAATAAGCCTGTCCCTTCAATTCTGATTAATTAAACCTGTATCCCCTCCGGTGCTCATCATCTTTCTCAACTCTCAATAATAGGAGTTTCGAGCATCGATCGAGCCACGTGACAAATTTCACACGCAACGTAACGTGTTATCAATTATCGAATATGGTCAATCATCGAAGTTTCCCACACTTGACGGTGTTGTGAATATTTGTACGTACTCATGGACATTACACGCGAAAAATTATTCTACATTCACGTATTGCTTTTCTGACTTGAGTTGGAGTACAACTATTTTTTTTTATTCATCGTTGAGCTCGCGTCGAAGCACCAGAAATCATAACGTTCGCTGCCGCTTCGACGATCGTCCGAAAATGGTCCAGTTTGTTTCAATTTGAAGAAAAAAAGTGCGAAAAAAAACCATTACGTTTGCGTTCCATATATTAATATTATTGACACGATTTCTTATCCCCTTATTGAGTATTATACACCGAGTATAATTAAAACATTTAGTACACAATTTTTCTTCCCCATCTTTTTCTCTCTTCCTAATTCCCCCCCAACCAATCGACATTTAAACATCAATAGACAATAAATTGCGTGGTCACGCGAGTGGCCTTTTAAATCTCGCGTTTGAGCGTTATTGCTGTTCAGGTCGCGTGTAAGCGAGTGAATCATTTGCACGCGAGATTATAATTCACGAGGCTTCGTGCCCATCGTGCAGTTTTTTTCGAACGAGATGTTGAACAATTTCAAATGCTATCTTCAATTAAATCTTTCATTGTTCCTTTTATTCTTGTTTGATAATTGCTTTCGACTGGTTTTCAGTGTATATTTATTTTTTCGTTTCGAAGCGAGACAAGAAATTAAAAAACGACGAGAAAAGTGTTCTTTAGTGTTCCTCCTGAAGTTTTCGATAAACTCGTAATCGCCCACTAGGTTCCCTTCTCTCTTTAAGGCTCTTCGATGCAAGTAGTTCGTTGCATTGAATTATTCGCGATCCTCGATAAATTGTATCCCGACGTCAAAGCGATCGTCAATTTTTTAACATCAATAACGTTCAACCCTCGAAACGGTTTATTTCAAAATTCGTACGAGGGTCTCGCGATTTTACGCCTTCTCACATTCGACCCACACTATTTCCTCCGCAATTAGTTTCAGGAATGTACCGATATTTAGGTTTGATCAGGTTTAAATAACGTTTCAGGATTAATCGTACCTGAAACTTGCACGTCGTTACACCGGTTTCTGTCCAACCAGGAAAGCGTTAATCAATTTTGTAAGATTAAATAAAATCGATGCTCAACTTCGAACTTTCTATGCGTCTATGAATATCTATGTATCATCGTTATCAGCCCATCAATAGAACAATAACCAGTTTCACCGAAATTTACCATCGGCGTGCATTTCAATTTGCACAGTCGCATAAGATATTTATCACCGTCAATGTTAACCCAGTTCGTAATCAATTGCTCTCCTAAATCGACTATCTACAAATACGATCGACGCGCCTCAATGGCCTGCAGATATAAATTTACCGAGCAGAAATATTCCCCAAATGTATTGTAGGCGAAACCGGCGTGAGAACCGCGTGTTCAGCCGCGTGACGAAGGAATGAAAAATTGGTCAAGTGATCGACGAATCCGGGCAATGCCCCGTCGAGAGACAGTTCTCCTTTTCTTTTTTTCACCTTTATTATCGTTCGAGAAAGTAAAGCAACGATCGCCAAAAGTGCGATCACAACGAACTGAGCGCCTAGCAGAAATAATAGGAGCAACATCCTTCTCGCCGATATTTATCGAATATTGGCCCGACTGGGAACCCAGTTCTCGCCAGTATAACATTACTTACTTTTTATAGTTTACCTTGTCCCGTGAGACTCTTACGTATACACTATACATATGCCTTAAAGTTGTCACCTTTAATAGCGCTACTATTCGTTAAACCTACTGCACTTTTCACTTTCCTTACATCGTTACACCGTCTCTACGCGTTTCCTATTTATGTACACCGTTGGAACGCGGCTAAAGGGTTGTGAACCAAAGGGAAACGGATATTTACCGCTGAACGAATGGTTCGATAACGACGGATAAATGGTAATAACGCTAGTTACCACTCCGTGATAGGCGTTAAATAGGAGTGTTAATTTTCTAATGACGTATTACGTATATATACTATCGATGTACATATACCAGTGTACGTAATGTATATGCACCTATATACATGTCGTGTTTATGCATCAATAGTGTGCGTGAGCGATGGGGTTTTGTATTTATTACGCGACTGTACTCGCTCGTTGAGCTACGAAAAAAAGTTTCGCGAACCCGTTCTTCGTTGCATCCATCGTCCTATTAAAATAGAAAATTACGATCGTTTCTCTTGGCTTCCTTTGTCTTTTCGCCGCTGTTTCGCTGCACCCGTGCCGGGTTGTACGTAATTTACTTTTTCATGTTCGAGGGAAAAGGGCGCTGCTTCACGATCGCGGTGTGGCACTTCTAAAATGTATTATTAAGCGATGTTGGAATTAGTCTTTCGTCGTTAAATCAGGAAATTCGATGTCACGCAAAATACTGTTATCGTTTCGACGAAGTTACCGGCATACTAATGTTTCAAATAAGTTCGATTGTTTCGTAGAAACGAGCGCGAGATTGTTCGCACTGCACTTAGTAAACTGACGAATTTAACAACATTCCTTTAATTTGACAATTCGAAAGGATTGCGTCGACATATCCATAGGAAGTTTATTAATTTGAATCAGCTAACGTTTAGTTCAATAGTGAACAAAAATAAATATACTTTATTTAATAATAATGAAAGTAAAACTGTTCGGTTTAATAACGATGAGAATAACCCGAACGAGATCGGGTAGAAATAATTATTCGCTGCGACAATGGATGAATTTGTTCGCGTGAAAAGAAGAACACGCTTATAATATATCTATCTCGGTGTTGGGATGTATGAGTACTTAACGCTAGAACTAGATCCTGAACACATCGTTCTCTAACAATAAGTGACGTCGTGCTATTTATTAAGCGCATCTTATTATCATCGACGGAGTCTAAGGTACTCGGCCTCCTCGAACCCGATGCAAAAAGGGGCTGCGTTCTCGATTCCTGTCTGGAAATATATGTGCATCTCTATATGTCCAAACGAATGTTGATATTGTTACTTATGCGCGGTTTTCTAAGGTAAGAGTTTTGAAACGCGATATTACGTGCGCTTGTTGACCAAACTGAAGGGGCAAAGTACACCTGGGACATTTTTTACACGTAAAACGCGTACCGTGTGAGGAAGAATAGACAGGAAAAGATTGGCTTGCAAGAAAGTATAAAACTTGTGTCAAAGTAACGCAAATTAAAGGAAACAGTAGAAAGAGTAATTTAAAAAACAGAACTGCATTCGACAACAAGTTCAAAATGATTACAAATTGAAAATTAAGAAATATATTATTCTGTATCATATTAAACAAATGCGTGTAAAAATGAGCCAACCTTTATCAATAAATCACGTACAAGTAAATGGTGTAATAAGAGTCTCAGGTGTAATTGAGGATAGCCCTTATCTATTACTGAAAATAAAATATTTCATATCACTGTGTTGTGGTACATGGTGTTATCTTAAATAATCTTCATCACTGTATAATTTATGAAGTCAGATCTTTCTCATAGTCCAAGTGTGATCAATTAATTCAATAAATATCTCATTGTTAAATTAAAATCGCAGCGTTATGCGTGGCACAGGTCGAGCGAGTCCATGTAACCGGAAGTCACGTTGGCAAAACTACGCGGCGGGTTCCCTTAATAAGTTCATCGTTTACGCTTCATCTAAATATATAAAATATATTATGTATAATAATATATCGTATATATCGTAACTGTGTACATTAAGTTTATCGGCTATATTGCGTGTATATAATGTTAAATCGACGAAAAGCGATTCCTCCTCTCTATACTACGGAGCATTATACAAAGTCGCGTTCACGTGTTTGGCTCCGCTTGGGCTGGCGATTCGATGGATGATCGCGTGTATAATGGTTGTTAGATTCGTTTTTGGAACGGGTTGCCGGGTAAACATGGTCTGTTGGGTCGGTCCTTGCTACAGTGTTTCTCATACTTTGTTATATATTCAAAATGCCGTGCTGTTTACTCAGGGAAAAGAAAAAAGAGATTAAGTATCGATGCAATTACAGAATTGAAATTCGTATATATTTATAAATATATGTAAATATATGTTGCCCTCGTTCTGCATTTTATAATATAGAATTTTGTATTCTTTGTTGCATACCAATGGGCTTCTCCCCATTTCAAGGAAAAATGAATAAATAAACAGGTTTTGCAATTTTAATGAAACAAAAATAAAATATATTGAAATATTTCAATGGAATTAGAAATTCTGTTGTAGTTATGTTAACCGAGAAACACTGGTGTCATGTTTAATTGTGCAGGGCTTCGTTTAAACTCAGAAGAGCGTTCCTTTATTAGACCGTTTCTACTTCGTTTTATTCAATTCATCTAATTCCCGCCCCTCCCTCTCTTCTCTTACGCTAAATGTAACTAACGGATATTTAAAAAATTATCAAGGCTCTCGTTGGAAGGATTATTCTCGACAAGCGAAAAGGTGTCAGCGACGACCCTAACACGCCACCCTATACATGTAACACGAACGATACTATCTCTGAACCATGTGTTTTGTCCTTAATACATGACTAATCGGATAGGCTTCAATTTGAAAATGTTCTTGTTTCTTTCTAGATAGATATGGAAAAAAGAAATGGATCGATACCATACTTAATGAAACTTAATTTTCTGTCATTAAAATATGGAGGAAAATTTTGTAATTAGACAAACTTTCTAATTGTTCCATAATTATACACATATTAACTGAATCTACTAATATAGATTTCTATATATAAAAATAAAATGAATTAAAAAATTGTAAATGAACTAAACCGATTAGCAGTGTATTAGCAGTCATCAATTAATTGTAATTGCGTGTGAACTACAGACGACTAAAACGGAAGCAACGAATGTGTTCCCATAACATAATCTAGTCGTTCGACTGTGAGGATATTAGGGTGAAGATCGAGATAGTCGTAGTCGTGAATCGACGTTTGAGCGAAAGTGGTCGAAAGTTTGAGCAAACTTCGAGCTGTAGTAGGTATAGCGCAAAGTGTTCCTGCGTGTAGTCTTTGATCGTAGAGAAGACAGAGAAGTTTTCGTTATCACATCATTTGTATTAGGTGCACGTAAAAGAAATGAATGTTAATTTGAAAAGTAATTAAATCAATTTTGCATCACCTGCAATTTTTATACGATTTTATCTTTGAATAGATAGTGGTAGAATTGCTAATACCAAATAATAGTAAATTTTAAATTATAATACTAATAGAACTGTTATATCGAATATTTTGGAAACACGAAGAAATATTGTAGCAACTTCGAAATATTCAAGACTCTAATTCTTAGAATACTGATCAATAATATGCAACTTATTGCAGATTATTTTGTAATATTTATGTTCGAATGATATTAATTTTTGATTTTATTTCATTTCCACGTGCTTCATAATCGATATTTTTTTTATCAAAGCGAAGAGTTAGTATTGTATTAGTGATGACTGGTATAGATCATCGTTCAATGAAGTGAACGTTCGAGGGAGACAGGAAATAGACACGACGAAGAAGATCAGAGCCGTAGATGGAAATTCGCGAAAGTGCACAGACACTCGAGATAATAGGTGTAGAAGGAATAGCACGAGCAGTCGAGGAGACACGGACAGTAGAAGTTGCTGGAAGCAGCAACAGTTGTGCTGAACTCAATTGCCAGCAATCGATAGGTAATTTAAAAGCTACGTCGAATTTTTCAAACGTTTCATTTCCGGGTTGGACGACTTGTAAAAAATATCCGAGCTGCTATCACTGGTGAGATACGGTATCTATTAATAGTGTAATATTTGGTATTAACATTAATATTAATATACAAATATTACAGTTAATGCTGCTATGTAATTAACATTAATGTTCATAGATAAAACTGCTCCGAAATTTTTATGAACTATCAAAATCTAGAATTGATTGGGGTGTTTCACAATTTCATATTAGTTCACGTTCGATATTTTCAGTTTATGGGACGATTGTTAATTATTATACTGAAAAATACACTGTTGCTGCTCCAGCGAATAAAAATCTCAACGCTGTCTGATTGATTAGGCGACAACGTAAACATCATTAAGCGAATAGTTATTAGTAGATAAGCGAGCATGAACCGTCCGCTTTAATTATAGAAAGATTAGGCTAGTTACCAATTACAGAGTTACACGACATGGATCTAATTAAGTAGTGGTGTGTGGGTGCGTACGTGTGAGTGTTCTTTTTTAACTGTACTCTTAGGAAATCTTTTTATATACACATAGATTTATTTAAGTGTATAGATATATACGTAGGTATGTATATATACATATACAGAATATATTGTTTAAGAGATAAACGCGTTTCCTTCTTTTATTTTTAACTGGGCAAGACGACTGAACTCGTCTTTTGAGAAAAAATGGCGGCGGAAGAAATCGGTCACTTTTGCCAGAGCGGTGTAGTGATTTTTATTAAATTTGTTTTATTGCTATTTCGTCGAATCATTTTATTTCTTTATGATAATTCAATATCGATTTAAAACTGGACACAGGTGTGACAAAAGTACTGTTCCTTGATTTTCTTAATTGTTATCGCGTGGACGATATGAAACATACTGTTGTGCCGACTAAATGTACACTCTAGGATTGGTATTCCGGAGCGTGGCGTTCGATCTTGGACACCACTTCCGGACTACGGTAAGAAGTCGAGGGTAGCTCTGCTTCGAAGGGCAAGTGAATTACTTTTTAATCGTTTATTTTTAATTATGGGAATTTTTCATCGACCGTTCATGTTCAGATTTATTTTCAATTATTTCCTCATTGTTAACGAACAGTTATTCATTTGCTTAACTTTTCTATTGTTGTTCGTAACGTGTAATTATAACCCCATCGAATGAATGTAATTAAAAGCTAACAATAAGTAGAAATACGAGTGATTTATACTGTTCATAAATATAAAATGAAAATATACGAATAAAATGTAACGAGTCACAAAAGGATTTAAGAAATTGTAACATGTCGAGTGTGACTATATTTCTTTGCTACTTATAACTGATTGACGTCAATGCAGGAGAAGTACCGAAAGCCGTGTATAAATAATACATCCACGGTTTATAGTCAGCACAAAGCAACTTATAGTCATATCTGTTTCAAGCAGAGGTGTGAGGGTTTGTTATATCCAATCGATACGCGGATTGCACGTCTGTTTGATGACTATAATCATTTGCTATTTCCATTATCTGTGACACGTGGGATTCAACACGAAGCACAACAGAACACTAAACTGCAAATTGTGAAAAGAGCATGTTGTCCACCAGACGTTTGCTATTATTTGCGAGCTCAAGAAACTTGGCTTATATTCAGAGAATTGTGCATAGAGAATAAAAAATCGGATATCGATGACAATCAATGTTTATATCAGCAGGATAAATCTAAGCTCAAAATTAGAAAGAAAATTAATATATATTAAAAAGAAAATATAATCGTGATTGTGCAGATACAGCTGACAAAAATGTTGAAACACAAAAAGTTGCGAAAGGAAAAGAAATTAAGACGAATACAAAATTAAATATATCGAGGCCAAGTCAATTCTTATTCGTTCGTGTGATATTAATTTCAGGTAGATTAATATTAGATAACCGAAGAAAGAAAATATTTGTAAAATTGAGAAAACAATTGCAAATATATATTCGATCACCAGACTAACTTTGGCCGGCCGAAATTGCCAGTTTACGTGAAAAACAAACGATTCTAACACGGGATATGAACGCACAGTTATGTATCCTCGACGCAGAAACAGATGAAAATAAAAGAAAAAACTGGTCGAAAACAGAGGGCGAGTTTACCGCGGCAGGACAGAAAGAACTGTTTTAATTAGTTCGAGAATCGCTTTCGGCCGTTAATAACACCGTGAAGTTAGGACAAACGTGAAATGGCCTCGCTGGTTGGTCAATTAAAATAGTTTAATTATCCGTGAGACTTCCCTAACGAATCGGCGCAATTCCCAGTAACGAACTCGGTAGCGCAATCTCTTCTTCGAATATTTGCATCCGCGTCCAGTTCTTTTCTATTCTTTTTTTTTCTCGTCGAACAGTTCGCTGATTTAATTGGAGATGAACCGATTCCAGTGCACTTCAATCGAGTGAACTCGCGAGACCACGAGGTCGAAGAATATTTCGAATACGAACGAGAAGGGAAAAAAAAAGAAATATCTCACACTTCCTCGATATTACATTTTCTTCAACCCTTATGGATATATCATTTGAAATGATAAAATAACAATTACCAGCTAATAATTCCCACCGATCTTTCTTTCTATTCTTATTATCATTGCAATCATTTAGAATTCATTATTCGAAACACAGATTTATAACCACAGCTTTATTTCATACCTGTCCCTGAACGAATATAAAAATACATGCTCTCAATCATTCTCTTGTTCTGACATATTACTGGCAGTACTCTATTCTCTTTATTTTTATCCACGAAATCCTTCTCTAATATTGAGCCAATTCCTACTGACGACTGAATAAATCAAAGTAGTAAATTATTGCTTGAAATTTCCCCCCCTAAAAAGTATCTACTAATTGCAAGTGAAGCTCGAACGGTCTTGAATATTCGGTGCAATCGCGAATTTTCAGTTTCCCACTTTTACAATATACAGATAAAACGTTGTGTATGTATATACGATTGCCACGCTCCGGAAGTTCACTTGTATCGATTAGAAAACTGTACACGCGTGGCTGGCTGATAATAAGAACAGCCATGTATGTACATCGTTTAATTTCCACGTTTCATTTATTTTTACCCGCGAGGAAGCAAACAGCGAAATAAAAATAAAAAGTTAGAAACGTAAATCGTGCGTGCTCCTGATTATTAACAATATTAATCCTTTCATTATTTTACTTCGTTGCGTTTGCGAGACGCGTCAGGGATACTGATCGTTGTACCGAGTCGTTGTATCGGGAACAATAATATTGTAATAATAAATGTAATAGTAGCTGTTGGAAAGATAGCAAGGATAGAATAGAAAGTAGAATGGTGAACGATGTGGTGACAGGTAATAACGATAACAACGTAATAAGGTGAATTAATTATAAGGATAAATAAAGTACACAATATTAGTAATGATAATAATAATAATAATAAATATAATAAATAGCCATGACAATAATAAATACGCAAATGCTACAAACGCCTAGTAATAATAATAATAATAATACTGGTAACAATTCGCAAAAAATAAATACTATACGGCAATCAAGAACAATGAATCGGTGGTTAAAAATCGAGAGACATTGTTATTACATTCGACGGTGACTCGAGAATGTACGATCGAAAACGGAATTATTGAATAGTAAAAGAACGTGTCACTTGATCGTGTAGTAAAAATTAGATCGACGATCGTTCAAATATTTTCTCTATTCTTCTATTCTCTCTTCTATTTTTAACATTCACACCATTCCCTTTTCGATCGACTGATTCAACGAACAACCGTCAAACCCTTTTATCTTTTCTTTCCACCCTTTTTTCTTAATTTTCTATTATTCTTGTTCTGAGTCTTTAATCGCCCCTCAAAATGTCTCTGCTCTTTATCCAAACCGATCTACTAACTCTCTTTACTCGTTTCCCCGTTTAATTAACGCGCTAATTCGTTTTAATTCATTAATATTGCTTAGGGTTTCGTTTTTATTGCTCTACGTTCGTTACGTGTACAATCGCATTTTACTTTACTTTATTTTATTATATTTTACTTTAATTTATTTATTTTTTACCTCGCACAAGTCGGGAGAAAAGGTCGCGAAACAAACGACTAGAAAAGCCTTCGGTGTCGATCGATCTTTCGCCGAATCGATCGCGCGAAAAATCAAAAGGAAAGAAGAAGCAGAAGGAAGGAAAATTTTCGTCAAATGTATTAAAATATTTAGTACCAGGCTTGGATTCGTTTGGTACGTTATTCCACCGGTGCTTCGTTTCTCTTTGTCTCGCGCAACTTCAATCTTTTTTTGTTCATTTTTGTTTTTTTTTTTGCCATTTTTCGTTTCTCTTCGCGTTTATGTTTTTTTGGCGGTGAGGTCGGCTACTCTGTACATGCGAACGCGGGTAAATTATTTGTCGGCAATAATTATTACAAAAGGACTCGTTGGATCGTCGTGCCAGTTCTTTTTTGGTAATCTGGCACTGATCCACGCTCTTCTTTGTACTCTCGCGATCGTATTTCCTTCTTTTTTCGTCGCTTTTTTATGTACGTACTTTGAATATACTTTTCTTTTTCGTTCACCCTTATATTTCTTCTCATTTCTTTTTCTTTTTTGTTCTCGTTTGTCGTCCCCTCGGGGGAGGTTAATTCCGGGCACCGTGTTGCTTTTTCGAGAAAACTTGGTCGAACAGAACGCGGTGGCCGGATTTTTCAGCCGGATTTCGTCGTTTTCCATCCTACCGTTGCTTCGAATTATCCCTTTGCACAAAATCGCCTGCAGGTTTCGAATTCATCGTACGAATATTACGCTAGACTTTATTGCATTAATAAAATTTCGATGTATAATCGAGTCGTTTTCATTGCACGCGACACGGAATTTCGTCATCTTTTGTTTTCCCCTGTACAATACATTTCGACTAATTCTACGTTTATACCTCGGAGCGAAAAAGTCGTTGTTTCGTTATATAAAATATATTTAAAAAGGAATATTAACAACTAGATTTGGTGTTCCACTCGTTGCGCGATGTACAATATTCGTTTAAAAAAATATCATAAAGCTAATCAAGCGTCTCGAGATAGATAACTTCGTTTGTTATTGAAAGGCAAATCACGAAGCCACTTATTCATTTATTCGATCGCTCCCAACTAAGAATATATTTTTTCTTCTTTTGTTGTTATTATTACTCAGAGACATTTAGATCCTAAAGCGGGAGCCACTTATTCCTTAAAATACTAACAAAATTGCTTTCGTTTCACAGATGCTCGAAAGAATCACCTCTTCTCTCCTCTCGTTCCTTGTTCGTTCTTTCTTTCTCCTAATCATTCCGTTCGCGAAATCCGACAGAATCTCGGCGCCAATTTCAATGCAGACAGATAGATCGCGAAAGGTAGAAGAGCGTGGTGAAGGGAGGGGGACGATCGAAGGTGTTCGATGTCGAAGCAGATCATCGTTTTCCATCACGTTAAACTTCGATGTTCGCCTCTAATATGTATAATTATGTAATTCGTTGTGTCGAAACATTGCTTTTTGACCGTACGCGTCGTCATTATTACTTTTTTTTTTGGTATTATTATTATTTTCCCTTACTCGTTATATTGCTTCTATAAAATATGAGTATAACAATGTTACGCATCTATTTATTCGAATCTAATTATTACGTCTTACGCGCCATTCTCTGTATACGTGTTTTATGTACGTGTGTGTCTGTTCTACGTGTCCCATTGTGTTTTGTATTCGAGCGTGTGTGTGCACGTGTATAAACGCGTGTCGAGATATTACATTTTTCTTGCGCGGTATCTATTTTTATTTTATTTCAATGCATGTTGGAGCGTGCAGACGACCGATCGTGTAACGCAGCGAGGGAAAACCGTGGAAATACATATTGCAAATACGATGACCTCGGGGCAGGTCGATCGATGTCCACGTGTCGTTAACACGTTCTGTGCAACGACACGGTAGTCGATGACTCCACTTTACGGGGACGCTTCTGTTCGTCCCTGTGGGATCAAAGTAACGATGGTAAAAATTGGCAGGATGTAAATCGCAAATCGGTGACGGTTTCAGGAATCGTCGTTGAGTTAAATGAAAATTGTCCTTGGCAGGATAATTAGTTTCGGGGCAGCGTTTATCGAGTTACTGTTAAATACTTGTGACAACGATGGCGATGAGCAAACGGAAGTTCCCACTTCGTCATCTTATTAAATAATTAATTTGACACGGCATATAATTTCCATCTCGGGGTCTATTATTATTTACATTCTATATTTAGCTAAAAAAACCGTAATTTTCTGTTCAAACAATCCTTCCTTTTATCAGACAAGCTCACTCGTCCTGCCCAGTTTACAAAATACTGAACTTCCCTTTGCTCGGTATTTCTCGTTGTGCATTCTGGGTTCACACCAGCATAATTTATTTACAGGTGTTGATAAATCGCCAAGAAATTCATTGGTTGTTCATAAAGAAAAAATAGTAAAAAGACACGTTACACGATCCGGTTACCTGTAGCTAATTTTCAAACAATCATCTAAAGAGACGCACAGATCTGAACGGAGTTGTCCCTGTTGAGAGTATCGATCATCGACCTGTGGTCGAGTGTACCGTGGTCCAATCGTCGGGGGAGCCACAGAAAAGGAACATGGGGGAAGATCGATCGTCCCGTTTGACCCGGAACTCGAGGACTTCCGGTAGTACCAGAGACACTCGATCACGAACTATGCGTTTCGATAACATATAATGAATAAAGTAACTTTCCGTCGGATATGATTTCTGCGACAACTTTCCTATCATTAGCGTCGCGTACGCGGGGCGAAATAAGGAATAATGGTGAACCCGGGCGGAAATCTTCCTCAACTCGTGGTTAAGTCGAGCAATTTAAGTTTCACGATCATTTCCGATGATCCGTCGTTGTCTCGTTATTATTATAATCATCGCAATATCGTGCCCACCCGTCTGTCTATAATCTATATAAATGTTTCTGTGTTTTCCTTTTGCGTGTAAGTGTACGTATATATACGTGTCGTTCTTATTTAAACCACGAAGTGTATCCTCCCATTTTACTTCGTTTAGGCAGCTAAGTATCAATAAATAGTGTGTCTCCGTAACGAGCTCGCGACTAGAACCGTACGCGCTAGTAAATATACTATATATATAATAATAATAATATAATATATAATATAATAATATAATATCATAATGCATTATTAGGTATAATCGACTAGAGTGACTAGACTGCAGTATGGACGTCACCGTTCGACGTGTTCTTTGTTCTCGTTATCCCCCTTTCTTCTTTTCCTCTTTTTCGTTACTCTTATCATCACTTGCTCCTCTCATCTCGTTCATTCTACTTGTGTACTCGTGTAACGTGTATATGTGTATGCATGTATGTATGTATCTTCTTCCCCTTTTTTTTCTTCATTCCCCTCTTCCGTTAAAGACTTAACATTATTGGACGTTTTTTATTTAATGTTAGACATTATTTAAGAAACCGACACCATTACGCTACACTCCGTTTCCCTAGCATTCATTCGGTTTATATACTTCTCTCTACTGGCACTTTACTACTTAAAACCTACGGCAAACCTCGTGCTGTCCTCTTCGTGTCCGCGCTCGAGCCGCCGCGCCGCCAGAACCTGTTTAACCAGCCGAAGCGGGGAAGAACCGCTAGCTCTCTCTGGCGGCGTTCACGTGGGCGTCGCGACGCCTGGTTGCAATCCTCTTGTCGTCGGAACGCTGCTACAAACCACGGTTATTGCTCTGCTGATGCTGCGGCGTTCCGTTGTTGCTCGCCGCGTTCGTTGTACCCGATTGCTGTTGCTGCTGCGGCATCTCGTCGTCCCTCAGACAAGCGGACTCCAGGTGTTTGTTCAAGTACGACTTCAACGCGAAGGTCTTGTGGCATCTGGAGCACTCGTAATTCTTGTCCGCGGAGTGCGTTTGCATGTGGGCGCGTAGATTCGAACGATCGGCGAACGCTTTGCCGCAATGCGCACAACCGTAGGGTTTCTCGCCTGTGTGACTTCTCAGGTGGCCTTGCAGTAGCCAAGGCCTGGAGAACATCTTACCGCAGACGCCGCAGCTGTGCGCAAGCTTGTGCGTCAGCACGTGCATCGCCAGAGCCGGCATGCTCACGTACGCTTTGCCACAGTGGATGCACTTCTTTGCGGATTGGGAGTCCAGGCTGCGGTGCGTCTGTTTGTGTCGGGACAGGTTCGACGAGGTCGCGTACTGTTTGCCGCACTCTGTGCAAGTGAATTTAGGCCTGTCCGGTTGGGCCGCCTCCTTCTCGGGGACAGCGGCGCCGCTGGGGTTCGTGCTGCGACGCTTCGAACGGCCGTCCGATACGAAGAACGCCTCGTAGGTATAGGCCACTGTTTTGGCGCTGGCGCCGTTGCTGTTGAGCAGGGAGAACGGTTTCATTGGTAATTGGGGGGTCTTTTGTTTCATAGTTTTTGGTCGTTTGGGCGGGAGTTTGTAACGATTTGGTTGTAATTGTTTTGGAGAAAGATGTGATAATTTGATTGGGATTAGAAGAATTTGCTTGCAATTGTTTCTTGCAGGAAGTTGTAATAATTTGATTGCAATGATGTGTTGTTTTAATGAATTGCACATTAAATCACTTTCTGTAGAAAAACAAAACTGCCCACAAAATATATTAAAACGTTGAGCCTCCAAGCCTATCAAGCATTTTGCTCGCCCACGCGGGGGTTAAAAAGAGCAACCCTACCAACCATTCACGGCCCCTTCCACCTGTACTCTATAATCCCTCGTATTCACCGTACTCACCCATCTCTGCCGCTGGTACAGTTGCTCGCGTTCGCTTCCGCAGTGGCCGGTGACTGTGGCTGTGGCGTTTGTTCTTGTTGTCGCAGCTGGTCGGTCTGGGACGTGGGCACTGGCACAAGTACAGACACGGGGATAGGCTGTGTGGGCGTCTGCAGCTGTGTCGGTTGCAGCTGGTCAGGCGCCGCGACGCCTGTCGCCGTAGGCGATGGCGGTGGCGGCGGTGATAGTGTGTGAATGAAGACAGAATGCGTGGGTGCAGCCGGCGATGCGCTCAGGTCGAGGATCGCCTGAGCGGCTGAAAGATCTTCTTCGGCGGACGTACGAATCTCTGACGTTGGTTGAAGACTGTAGGGGCGGTAGATGTCCTTCTTCTTAGGCGGCAACGATAGGGCCGTTCCTGTGCTGGTGAAACACATGGCGAGGCTTTTCCTTGGGGGTAGGTTTAGAGACGTGGACGACGCGGACGATGTCGTGGTTGGGGGCGGGTGTGGCTGGTGCAGACTGGACCCGGTCACCACTAAGGATTGATCCTGGGGGGCGGCTGGAGGCGGCGGCGATGGTACCACTGGTCTGGCCAGCTCTGCAGCTGATCGCAGGGTGGCGTACTTTGGGGGCTCCTCATGGTTGATCCACGACTCGTGCGTGTAACCTGCAGAAATGTCGGGGATGAGCTTTTGTGATTACAGAATAGAGTTTGGACAATTGGGTGTGCAATGTGTATGTATGGTTCCTGGTGGAGAAATTGTTAGTGTTGTCAGGAGCATTTAATGGAAATTAAAATATGTATGTAATTTCTGGAGAATGGATTGCAATGTATTTAAATTGGTTTAAACACGGCTACATTTTTGGATGGTTAAGATTGATAAGATTGATTTTTATATTTGTGGTTCTGGATGTAAATTTAACGTGACGGAATTTAATATCGTATTTAGTAATTGTATGAAACATTATTCTGATGAATATCTAGTAGCTTGGAACGGGTGTTATTTATTTATTTATTTTTTATGCTGGCTTATTAAACTTGAAAGTAGTCTTAGTGTTTGATATAAGTAGTATCGTAGGAAAGTTTTGGAGCAATTTTCTTATAAACATAAATTTATAATTGGCAATTTTAAAATACGAAATTAATATTGTAGACACCATTAGCACAGAGCCGATCTTACTTTACTTTGATATATTATACTTATATTAATTTTCGGAAGTTGGTCAATCTGCAACTTAAGATTCCTAATTCATTAAAATATGATTCCAAATATTTATAGAATATCTAGGAAATTGTATTTCGCAAATGCTGGTAAATATATATCATAATACATAGATTTGTATGTAATAAGTAATTTAGGGGCGCGCTACAATATGAAAATTAAGACCACAATTTGAGCAGTAATGAAATTCAATTCTAATTACGTTAGAAGATACGTCATGCAGATAAGTTGTCTAACGCAGTAGTGGCGCGACGAATAATGACTAAAATCGAATATCTAGAACCAAATCTCTTTAAATATTCAAATATTCTCGACATCTCATCGCCTCTTATTTTCACTCTTTCATTTTCCGTATAACTGGCGACAAATATCGATTCGTTATGACATGCAACGTATTCCCGTTTTATCTACGCAGACGCTTCTGAAATGTACAACCCGTTATTTACATACCACCCTTTAGATTAAACTGATTTATCGCAATGTAAATCATCTGCAACGGATTATCGATTGAAACGATCATTTTCGACGTGTTGATGCAGTTAACGAATTGGCTGAGCCTTTGTCGGGGCCAAAATTAACACGGAATATTAATTAATGAGGGATATACGCTCAATCAGACTTAATAGGGGATTCGAAGCTGATTAAGGGATGCTAATGAATAATGCAAATTGAAGGTCTCGCGGCACGAACCACGAATCCACGGCTCACGGGGTTTCATAAGCGTTTCTTATTCGCCATGCGGTTACACTGAAGCAAATATAAAGTAAAATACAATTAAAAATATATCGAAATAAAACAAATGCACATTAAATATACAAATAAAGCATAGAACATACAAAAACTCTTCCCTATGCAAACAATCAAGAAAATTCCATTGACTTCGAGTAAAATTTCTGTCGTTAATAATTCCAGCGAGAGACGTTTATGGAAAATGTCTGAGCAAAAAATTGGACGTCGCAAGGTTTTCCAAATTACAGGGAGTCGATGATTATGAACGTACATTATACGAAGGCGGGGTGAATTGTGAAGTGTCGGCTTGTAATCATTCTCGAGGCATTTTCTCTGGCAGGAACGAAAATTTAAGGGGGCCGATAACGCAACGCTTTTCACGGTTCTTTCTTTCCATTCGTGCACGATGGCAGCCGGTTTACTCGCGCACCCCTTGGCTCTGGTCATGAATATTTGAACCCGTGAATCACACGGAATCGGTACGCCGTTTCATTTCCTGTTGCTGGCACGCGTCAGCTGGTCCCAGCATATGCGATTGTTAACGAGAAAAGGACGAACGCGGAACAGAAACAGAGAGGGTGGCGAGCTTTTGGTATAATACGTCGCATGGGGTATCTGTTGCGTGCAACAGAAATTTCTTTGCGTCGCGTCGCGTGGTTCCGTATGCGTTCAAGTGAATCGTGACGAATTTATTTATTTCAATGAGCAGTACTTCTTTTTATTTCGAGTCGCCGTTGTCGCGTTCTTCTACTTTCCTTGCAGCTATTTTGTCTAGAATTTTGATGAATTTATTGTACATGTTTCTTTGTATACAGTGTACCCTGTTCTATTTTTGTATATATTTTATTATTATTCTTATTGATCTTATTGATTGATATTATTCGTATTATTTTATTCTTATATATGAATAGGTATGTATACGTGTTTTTTGCACAATTTGTTAAGCCTCCGATGGAGAAAAGAGTAATTATTTTTAGAGTTGCATTATATTCGAAGGCAAGGTTAAAATATTAATTTCGAAGTATTTTCAACAGACCTCCAGGAACATTTTTCTACCTCCATATACATGTCTATACCTTGCATTAAAAATAGTACTATTCTATCAATATATCGATCGCAATGTGCATCTGCATACACTTAAATGCAAATCCATTAATAATATTAAACCTTCAACAACCGAGAAATAATAAAAAAAACGAAACTGCCAATCATAAATTTCGCAAACTAAACTAACAATAAGCATGAACTAAACAATCGTGAGTGCAATAATCCAAAGCAATCGTCACCCAAATAACAGAAAACTATCCTATCTCCAAGATCAATTTCGTCCCCAATTAAAACTCAGTCCGAACAACCGAATCGAACTGCATTCACTATATTTGACAATATCAACCATGTTGAATTCTCTCCCAAATATTCTCCAACGGCAAACCACAACATCTGCCGCTCCAAATCGTTTCAACAGCCCGTGGCTATCGAATTAGAACCACATACAGAACTTTCGCTTTTCTAACTATTATACAACGCTACGATACAAATGAAAAATTGCCCTCTGCTGTCCGAGTCGCGATTAAAATTACAAGCGTGTCCCAATTTTGGATAAAACAGTTCATTTGAGATAAAGAAGAAATTCCACATTGCATTAAAATCTCGTGTCAGCTCGTGTTACCACCTTAACCCTTTCACTATGATACAAAATTGCGTACCTAATTAATACCAAAAGCATACAAACTGTATCCCACCATCTAACACAGAATTTCAACGGAATTCCTTGACTGCTGACACAGACACTAACGATACGAATACTTATACATATACATGGCTGACTGCCCTTATAATTCTCCAATACGAAGTCCATCTTTCCATTCCCAATAACATTTTTGCCAGAGTCACGCGTTAATGTGCAACGAATCGGTTCGAAAACGTGCGCCCTTCTCTTTTTATTGCCTGTGTCCACGCGACAGGACACGCGACAGTTAGCCTTCGATACCTCGTTTCCCTTCCACTGGACACGATCGATACCGCCGCTGCGACAATGTAACGCGACGTTTGCATTGTTTCCAACGAGAATCCGAACACGGCTGCACAGAAATTGCCTACCACGTCACTTCCCTCCTGTACGTCGTCAGCTGCTCTTCTCTCCAAACCACGAGCACAGTTTTCCTCCCTTTCCCTTTTTTCTTTCCTTGTTCCTCTTGCCCCTGTGCACGGGGCAACACGGAAATTCTTGTTGTTTTCCGGCACGTTTATCGATCCGGACCACCCGGTAGCAATCGATGCTACGTGCACGACGATTGTGCAATGCAAATTCGTTTCGGTGATTCTGGTGGGGGGAGGGGGTGGGATGCGGATCAATGATGTGTTTGATGGGGTGGGAAATAGGATTTGGAATTTGGGGGATTTTTCGCGACGGTTTCCTTTCTTTATTGTTTATGTAATTTTGTTTAGATACGTTTTATTTATTTTTTAACGATATTTATTTGTTTTTTTCCTTTTTAGTCATTTGTTTTGATTTCGTTGGTAGATGGTAATATTGCAGTTGAAATTCGACTCGGGATTGTTCTAATTAAAATAGATTTACCTTCGGAAAAGGGCCGAGTATTTAATTTCGTATTTCTATCATCAAGTGGAATGCATACTATTATATTACCATTGTTGTCGTTGTTATTATTAAATCTTTGCACCGAATGAGATAAACCAAACTTTGTAATCCCACGTTTCACGTAATCTGTTTATCCACAATGCATAAGCAATTTAATTCGCAGTAAGCTGCAATGAAAGCCGAACAATTAGACCGGGGCTCACTCTGCCGAGCAACAAATTGCAGCAAGTGTTGACCCCGTTACAGTGGGGCATCAATTCTTAAAAAATACGCGTATTCAGCGGATTCTCAAAATGGTGTCCCTCTGAAACGAAGCCCCGAGGCTTCGCGAAACCGTGAAATCTGACGTCCCACATCTTCGACTTACACACTTGTTATTTCACGATGGAGTGTAACAAAAATTGTTTTTTAAAAGGAAAAGGCTTCAAGAACGACGAGATTGATGTTGAATCGTTGCAACTTCTCTCTTAATCAATGGGAAATTTATTTTGTCTACTAATTAGTCGAAACCGTGGCGACAATTGTATTACAGCAATTATTATTATAATAATACGAATCATCGTCAGTAATCACGTAATTGTTGGATCCAATTAAAACGAATCGGACGACCAATAAGCGTGTTTGAGAACTCTACACTGATCTCGTAAAAGGAGCCAGTGAAACAAAAGAAAAAATGACACAGAAAGAAGAAAAATTCTAGAAAATACAGAAGAAATAGAAGCGACATTACACCATATGTTCCCCTCGAAAATGAAAGAAAAATTGCGTCGAATCCTCGCCGCACGAAAAGCAGTAAAATCCCACAAAATCTCCTCCACTGAACTAAAGAAAAATTCCAGCAAAGTCCTCTCCATCGAACGGAAGAAAAAAAATATACCAATGAATCAGCTCGTCGGTTCCAACCAATCGTATTCCACGCTGTGGACAATTTATATTATATAAATATCGTATACAAGGGGTCTCGTACGAAATGTATCGCAGACCCCTGTCTCGAGAATGACAACTTATCTCGGGCATTAGCGAAGGAATCTTTCTGGACGCGTAAATCTGTCGATTCCCAAAAGGGGACGTATAAAGTGGTGAGCGTTTTAACGAATCGCAGGGGGTCTATTTCGTCTATTACGTACTAGGGTCGACAAGGGGAAAAGGGTGGTGCGCGAGGGCACGCGTGACAGCAATAAATCAGAAAACTGTGGCCGGCGATCGATCAACCGGCGCGCATCTATTATTGGCTGAAATAAAGGGAAGTCAACACGCGGAGGGAAAGAAGAATCAGTGAGGGACAGAGAATGAGAGGAGAGAGATATAGAGATAAAGAGAGTGCAAAAAAAAAATGGTGAAGGAGAGAACGTGGTCGTGTCTGGAAGTGCATTTCATCAACGTGCCACAAGGGAGACTGGGATAGAAGGAGAAAGGCGGAGAGAAATATAGAGAGGAAGCAGGAGAGATAGAGGTTAGTTGTCAGAGGGTGAAGGAGAGACACAGGGAGGCAAGGGGTGAGGGTGAGAATCAATAATGTCGAATGAACGCTCTGCACGCTCCCACGAGTCTGTTGATTCTAGCCTTTGAAAAGGGCGACGTAAGGTCCTTTGCCATTGTTGTTCGCCGATCGTTTCTAACCAGACACGATACAGGAGGATCGATCTACCATGCGATATCGGGACTCTGCGGAGTGTTTAAAATTGGTTACGCTATACCACCTGGATGTTCATTAATGATGGAAGTAAGGGAGAGCGAAATATTGTTTAATCGACGTGTTACTGAATGTTAGTTGCCCTTTAAGGTGTTGGAGAGGTAAAAATATTATTTAATCAAGGTATTACTGATTGTTCTTTATTCCTCATACAAGTAAATAGGACTCGTTTGCTTAAGAGAGCTGTATCATTGGTTATTTATTTTATTATTATTCTAATTTAATACAGGATTCTGTTCATTGATTTAATTAATTCGTCCTACAAATTGTATAGTTAACTAAATTATAAATAATATCTTTCGAACGCATTAATGAAATGAGTATACGCGATGGCGTCTAACAATTTAAAAGATTTCCAATCCACTTATTTTAATCCAATTTTGCTAAATAGTTTTCGCCCATTCTATGTACTTCATGTATTTGCTTGCATCGAGTTGCATTAGGTTGGACAAAATGGGTTTGTCGAGTTTTGGATTTCCTTTTTCCCTTCTTTCTAACGCCTTGGACATTTAGAATTTACCCGATTTTTAGTTTTCTACGAGCTAGAGAGGTTCAGATCGCGTGGATGGGTAATTGTTGCGAGTGTACGGTGGAGATTCGATGCTTCGTTGGAGCCATTGCGACGAAAAACGCGATGTGAAACGCGTTTGCGCAATGCGAGCCGCAGTGGGTGTCGAGCGACTCGCGATAATGAAGCTGGCAATTAGCGGATCCCCGACCCGGTTTCCGGTGCACAGCCTGGTGATTCTAAAAACCTGGATGAAATGTTTTGGAAAACGTAGCCTGTATGCCTTTTTCGGTGACTGTTATATTTCGATAATAGAGAGAGAAAGAGAGAGTCATATATTTTGTTCAATTTGGATGAAGATGTTGATTATTGAATTTTTAATTGAAATTCAAATGGCAATGCTCATGTCACGTAATTCATGATTGCTATTATCACTCTATTATTAAATTATTTCTTTTTATTTTATTCGTCTTGTTGGAATTGACATTAACGTCAGTAATGGTACCTATTATTAGAATTTTATTCAATTGATTTCGACTATAGGTTTAAGTTTTCGTATGCACATTGGTAATTCTTTATCCATGGAAATATAATATAAGAGTTAATAACAATTAATAATAATAACACTGATGGCAATCGTTTGCCATTATTACAATTTTCTCCAATTAATGGTAGTACTAGTATTACAGCCTCCATAAGTATCCAATATCCCATGATAATACAGACTAAAAGGAATGATCTAAATGTAGAAAATATTGTCCAACCTGTAGATCAACAATAGGCAAATCATTATAAGCAGAAGTTTCTCTTTTTAAGTTTTGTCGCAGATGTAGAGCCTCTGTAGTACTACCCAGTGTATGGATTCGCAGCTTTGCTGGAATACCGTGCTCCACTTTGTTTCGGTTCCAGCAGACTGAGTTTCAATTTCATTGTTAATCAGACAAGAAAAAAAGAGAGAAAAAGAAAAAAATGGAGGGGAAAAAGAAACGTCCGATGGGACAGAGGCGTGAAAAGGAGCCCTTACAATGAGGTATATTACGTGACCGCGAAGGAAATGCGGCCCGTTATTCATGTGTTGAAGTCACAGCAAAGGGAAGCCGTTTAATCGATGCCACGTCGTTCTTACATATTTTCGACCTGAATTCTGATCCGGCAAGGTCGCTCTCAACAATGTATAAAATCGAACAGGGGCGCAATAGCTTCGGAATAAATTAAACCACGCGAAATGGTAATAATAAAAGGTATATATTCATAATTACAATTATATGAACCAACAAATTACATGTCGCCTAACGAATGATTTGTGACATGCACAAGTCGATTACAAAAATCTCCAACCACGTTAGGTAATACAATAAATGTTATACAAAATTATGATATTAGTATAGAAGAAAGTAATATAACATTTTTATCTCGATTATTAAATGTTATTTACACAATGTATATTATATTATAAATGTTTAATAAGTGGCAGAAGTTCCTCTTCTTTTAATACTTTTATCAGTAACTGTACGTGCAGACGATTATTTGTGAATGTACTATCTAACAGATTTGCTTAGCTATTGAAATAGAATGGAACGATATGATTGTACGTATGTAAATTTCACGATAAGAACAGGTACGATTGTTTTGCTTTTCATAAGCACCGCGCCGCGCTGCAACCATGCTGTCGTAGGGGCACACGTGTTACATAATACTTCGCGCCATGTTAAAGACCCGACGACCAAGCGTTATAATCAATAACAGAATTTAATTAACAGCTGCTTTCCCACTTTTCACAGCGACTGACCACTCGCTGCGCGATTATTCAAAATGTCATTCCTACGAAACACGGAATAGTAAAAACGTCGGAAAATTCTTTTCACCTACATTTCGGTTGGTTTAAATTATTTCAGTAAAATTGACTGATTGTTTTGTGAATTTTTATAATTATTGTAATATAAATCGCTGATAATGTATATCGACAAAATAAGCGAAAATTTTAAAAATTTGTTCTTTTATTGTTTTAATTAGGCCACTTTCAACACGAGCGGCATATTAAATTTTTCGAAAGAGTATTTTAGGAACGAAGCACATTATTTTGTTACCCAGTTCAGGCGATTCAACTAGTGGAATGCATTCAACATGTACCCCAATATCTGTTTATCTAGCGCCTTCTACATCGTCAGCTTTAAATTGCTAGATAAAATAAGACCAGAGTGCTCCAGCTGACAATAGACACGACAACAGTAACAGCATTATTGCCGTGGAAAATCGTGAAGCAAGCAAATTAACGAATGAACCCAGGAAACACGTAAACCCGGGTAAATTGCATAAGAAACGGTTCCTCGACCTTAACTACCCCCAAACCTAATCGCTACCCAAAATCGAGTTCCACAAACTAGTGTTCCAACTCAATTTCCAAAGCCCCCATGGGACACTATCCCCGAACTGCAACCCCGAAGCAACAGTGCCCTCGCGAACTTTAAACCAGCCCGTCTCGACTTGTAAAAAATCCGAAAAATAAATAACACAAAACGCGGCACTTATCGTCCACTAATCGCATCCCTTAAAAACGACAGTTAATATCGCGATTGCAATCGCAAACGAGTGCAATCGATCGTCAAAGTATAAAATATATCCTCGTTTGTCTAAGCGGGAGATCAACCAGTCTAAACGACACTGCGATGCAACGAAAAAATAGTGGATCCTAAAAAGAAAGAAGACCTGGCTAACGCTTTGTTCGTAAAAGGAACGTGACCCAAATGAACAGAGAGGGAGAAAGAGAGGAATCATTCCTCCCCTTTGCTTCGATCCACCCAAAGATCCGCAGTAGAATCAACGATCGACCTGATGGCGGGTGTGTCGCTGAACGCGTGTGCCTGCCATGTACACATGCACACGTGAATGTACCAGTCTGCGTGCGACGCATAGCCAGAAAATTCATCGTGTATGAGAATTATTAACCCTTTCGCTGCGAGGGACGTATATATACGTCGTGAAATATTCATCAAATGTTTGCCAAAATATTTTTGTAAACTTTCTGTAAAACAGTATATGATTAGTTCCATTATTTATATAAATTAAACCTTCGACAATTAATCCAAGTATTTAAGGGTATATATATGTATATAGCCCTTCGATGTTAATAAAATCTGTACTGTTTTATGTATCAAGGGCACTTCCATTTGCCATGTTACTCTAGCGAAAGGGTTAACAATGGATTAAGAAATGAATCGAGTAATGCGACGAATAAACCAACTGTTTCCTGCCTGCACGTTATACGAATTAAACATTGAAAGCGTTAAACGAGCTAGACCATCGAACGAAGACGTTGTGCCAGTGATATTTCCCTGGCAGAAGGTCCCATGGGTGGCTGCCTCGTGTTATCGTCGCGGTGGAGTGTCGCAATTTCTCTATAGCACAGCCGATCGGCCAATCGGCGGGTGTGTCATCCCCGTGGCTCGACGCATGGCCAGACTCCAGGGTCCAATCTCTCGGAGGGTAAAAGTCTCTGACCAGGGGTGGCTCATTTTTTTTCTTTTTTTTTTCACCATCACGGTAGTAGTACGCGACGATAGGAGCGAGATTAGAATCCATGGAATCCGGCCAATCTAGGGCGTGGCACACACAAATGTAAATAGAGAGGGAGATGGCTCACGGGGGATGATTTAGCGAGATTGTGGGCACACGTAATACACACTCCGCGCCCCCTGACGTTCCAGAGAATTCTCTCTCTAATCCGACACGTGGAATTTTATATCAGACAGGCAACCCAGGGAATCTGTTCACTTCTGGATTACGCGTAGGTGTGCGAAATTATTATAAAGCCCGCACGGTTCACGCGTTGGTAATATATTTATTCATTCGCTGAGTTTAATATCTTCCATCGTAACGGGGCGCGTACGAGAGATTTTTAGTTAGTAAAAAAACATAGTTAAGCAATTAAGTACAGTTATCAATAGAGGTGTATCAATTTCTTCGGATTAAGAATGGCAAACGTAGAGCAGCATTATTCTCACAACTGTAGAGTATCCGAATGAATGCGTCAATCGCTGGTTATTGCTGTCAATATTGAACATAGATAGTAACGAAGTTGACGTTGACCAAAGGGTTACTCACCATGATAATACAGTGCACCGGATGCATTCAGTGGCGGCGGACTAGGCGCAGTAGCACCAGCGGTGGGACTATGCGGTCCCCAACAGGTCTGTTGATGATCGCCCTGTCTACTATCCGTGTCCCCGACCACGTCGATCTCCTCGTCCTCCTGCTCATGCCTGTGCTGTCTCTTCTCCAACGAAGCAGACGTCTGCTGTATCCCATGGTCCCCGTGCTCCTCTATAACGCTCGACGGATCGTTCTGTTCTTCCTGCGGATCGTCCACGCGATCCGGCCATGGATAGGCCTTCCACTTCTTAGCCATGAGGCAGCGAGGCATGTTGGCGCAGTTGTCGCGCCCCGTAGCCGTCACAATGACGAACTCCGTTCACCAGAACGGCGTGCGACGACGGTCCCGATGACAATCTCGACGTTGCAGTATCCCTGTCACGAAAAACCTCCCGCGTCTTCGCTACACCACTACCAACACCCTCACCAACCGCACCAAACGCACCACCGTACCGATGACGATCGACGATCTGGGGGACGTCGACGTACGCGACGACGTCCAGTCCGTCACCGGCAGCACCACAGACGCCGGTATCCCGTTTCTCGTTGCACCAGGCGTCTATCACGACGACGTGGTCGTCGATGTTGCGACGCCGCCGCCTCCGTCGCCGCCGTCCGTCACTAAGCGCCGTCCGTATCGGTAGCCTGTCGTTAACCTCACCGTGAACGACCAAGGTATCCGTAAACGGTGCCAGCTGCGGCTTCCTCTTCGTCCTTCCTTGCTCACCTTGGGGCGTGATCTGCAGCCTCGTCATGGGCACAGCGAGGGCAGCTCCTTCGTAGGATGCACCGCCACCATGCCAGCCTGTTCGCACGATGAACACCCTTCCGCGACCTTGTTTTTTTTGTTCCTTCTTTCCTCTTCCGGCCTCACCCCTTTCACGCTGTCTGCCAATCTCGTTTCACGTCGAACTACCACTAGACAACTACTACTGCGATACTACTGACGTTTCCTTCCGTGTTTCTTCGGTTAGTCTTCTCTTCTTCTTTTATTATAAATCTTCCTCGTTCGTGTCTCTTCTTTACTGTATATCTCTGTATGTCTGTATGTATATATACATATATGTATGTGTGTATATATATGTATATATATATACACGTATCTCTGTATAGTTGTACAGTTCTACCACCCCCCGGCGTGCGACGAGTTTCTTTCACAGTGACGACTAACTTTTGCCGTAGTGTAACGTCTGGCTAACTGAGAATGGACCGACTGACTGACTGACTGACTGACCGTCTGTCCGTCCGTCCGTCTGTCTGTCTGTCCGATACTCCCTCGGTCGCTCCCTGTCGTGGCTCTCGCCAGTGACAGGGGGTGCCCTCGAATACGATCACAACGACGGGGTGCGACTGTTTAGTCCGTGGCGCTGCCGCTCCGCTGCTTATCCCCTACCTTACGTTATTCCTCCTCCTCTTCGCACGCGACTGGCCGCCTCCGTGTCTCGTTCTACCCTCCACGGAATACGGGAACCCCCCGTCGTCCCTCCGTTGCGGCGTCCCCTTTGAGTCAGCATCGAGATGGTGGCGCTAGTATCGATGCTACCACCACCGCCGCCGCCACCACCACCGCCACTACCACCACCACCACCGTCGACGTCGCTGCTGATGGTTTATGCTGAAGCAAGGGATGGCTGCGCAACCCCCCGAGGGTGCCGATGCTAGTTCTCGATTCCTGCAGGCCTTTTGATTGTGCGCGTGCGGCCTCCACGTTTGCGTCTGTGTGCAATGACAGTGGCGTAGACGCTGGGTTTCCAGGGATTAACGGGTCACTTTGCTGTTTTAGCGTGGACTCAACGATAAGGGATTGGTTTCGGGGAGGTTTTAGGTCGGATATCTACAGGTTGGAATTTTTGTGGGTGTTCGAGAGGAGCTTTGAGTGGAGATTGGAATTCTTGGGCTAGAGGGTTGATAATGTGTTTTGGGGAACGAATGCTTCTCGAGGAGGGATGAGGGATCATTTATTCAAGATCGATTGCAGTCGGTTTATGGATTTCTTGGTAGACCGAAAATGATGTTACGTAAAGAGGACTACACTTGGGAACTGAAGTCGAAGGTTTTACGTCTTCTCAGATTTTCTCGTCGCTTTTCGAAGCGGTGAAAAGCTATTTTTTTTCAATTGCTGTAGTACTCTTACTATGCTGAGGATAATTACGCGCTTCGAGCGCGGTGTTGACATTTTATTTTGAATGAGAATTTGCTGGCTAGCACAGAGTGATTCCGTTAGCCATTCTATTCGTTTCTGAATAAGAAAACCCGAGGCATCCACAGCCACGGTTATGGTTGTTAGGAGAAAATTTACAATCCCTCCGTAGAGCCGCCACTGCATCGCGACGACGAGGGTGTACGCCAGCAAAGCTCTCATCCCCGTGCTCGCTCGCACACTTTGTGCAAACTCAGATTTATAGCAGTCCGTTGGAATTGTGTGCTCGCAGAGGGCTACATGGTTGGTTTGGTCCAAAGCGTAACTAGTCTCGACCAAAACACCGGCCGTCCTATCGCACCCTGTAAATACACACTCGTCTATCCCTCAACAATTTACCGCAATCTAATTATTCTAATTACACCATTGAAAACAGTCTTTCAATCGACCAGAAAAGAGCAGCCGTGTGTACTTCGACGCCAAATCCCCCTTTTCCCTTTAATTTCCCCAAGACCAACCATATATCCAGCTGCTACGGAGGCACATTTAAATCCAACCGTGTGCACAGGGGTTACTGAACCCGGGCAAAAAAGGTGGCGAGCCCCGAAACGTCCAGGAGGGACGCGTGTGCAAGTGACGCGACTCGAGACTGCCGTGTCGAATGTAGACATCGAGAAGGGAGAGCAAAAGAGAGAGGAATAGAGAGAGAGGGAGATAAATAGGGATAAAGACAGAAAGCGAAAGAGAGAACAGCTGGCCGGGTCGCCACGGGCACCGGCCTCGTTCTTCGCGTCACGACCAGTGTGTAAACTCCCAAGGGGTAAACCCCGATGGTAATTCCTATGGAAGATTGGCTGCATAGTGGTGACGCTATGTCGGCCGATACGCGACGCAAACTTGTTGGTAGTCGGCTGTTGGTGTTGGTGCAGCCTCGAGAGGGGTAACGTCGGTCCTAGAGGGAGAATTGTGACACGCGTTGGGGTGAGATCTCGTGAGGGGAGTGTACCTCTATCTCTCCTGGTCCGCAAAAAAAAAAGGATAAAAAGGAAAAGGGGAAAATCGAGGGTGGAGAGTCCGGAGAAAGGAGAGTACAGTACAGCGGTGGAGGATGGAAGGTCCGCGTGAGGGTAGCAGAATTTCACGTTCGGGGGCAATGTGTAGCAGAGTGGGGGTGCGGCGCGTGCGCGGGCGATCAACATCGACCCGACGCGACGTCTAGGCAACACCTGGCAGCTACCCCACGTGCCACGTTAGGGTGGCACCAGCCACCCCGCGCACGCGATCACTCGTATCGAATATCACGCTGGCCTTCCTGCCTTGTCTACTGACCCACACCAACCATGTCTTTCATCGTTTCGCTCTTTGCCTCGGCCAGGATCTCCTAATGGGACGGGAATGAATGCGTGGCCTGGTACGTGGCGCCTTTTGAATAAATGGTCGGACATTTTTGGCGGTGGAGGGATTTTCGCAAGTAGAAATTCGGCCGGGTAGATTTTATTATCGATTCCACAGGTCCGTTGTATATGTATACGCGAGCGATATGATCTTGTTTGGTAGCTGCAGTGAGCCGAACGTGGAAGGGGTCGGATTATTTTTCCCGTGGAATTAGTGGATTATTGTAGAGAACGCGTTTAGTTCGAATTATTTATAGAAAGTGTTCGTAGTGTTATTGTAAATCGGATTTATATTGTTCTCTTATGAAACGTCTGTGAAGGAAGTTTAATAAAATAGTATTTTTACCTACAATGAGATACGACAATATAGTAAGATCATTTTCTACGATATTTGTTGGCGAGCAATATTTTTAGTAATTATATCAACATGCTATCTGTATAGTTACTTAAACATACATGCACAAGGTATCTCTCGAATCTTCCTAAAAATCAGTTAAGGATTGCAGAATGATAAGATGAATAAAATATTTCACTGACTCCAAATTCGAACTCCATAATAATACATGCGAAGCAGTGTACCGAGACCAGAGTTGCTCGAACACGTTTCGCAATTAGAGATCGGCAAACAATCGGCTGGAATTTCTGCCACAAACGAAGAAGTTCGTGGCGACGATCACCGCAACGACAATATCGAAATTGGTTCGTGCTCTGCGGACAGATGTTCTCCGCGTGTTCCAACGGAACTCTCCTCGTCGCCCGTGTCCTATTTTCCGACTATTGTCGCACATCCAGCGGCGCGCAAACTTTCTAAGTAGCGTCGCGTAATAACAGTGCCATATGACGAAACCGTGCCGCAACAGCTGATGCGTCTCGATTTGCAAGATCGATTGGGGAGGCATGTTCGTCGGGAAACCGTCAGATAGGACTGCGATCTCTGAGGGGATGGTCCATTTGCGTGTTTCTGACGAAAGCAACCACTATTTGGAGGATATTGGAAGTTGAAAATGGAATGGTAGTTTAAAAATATTTCTTGAAGATATAGAATTCTTGCGTTTCTTTGATTAAATACTTATTTATTTTTCTCGGTAGTTATTACACGAATCCTATTGTAATGCCAGAATTTGGAGCTCGGTGTTTCCAAGGGGCCCTAACCCAATCCACAGTATTATAGTCGATATACTTGAAGCACAGCCATAGATTAGAATATCAATTAAATACGACGATGATACAAAATGAAAGAAGTACATTTTCTAATCCACTGGAAACAATTCGAGCAATTTCAATACAGCTCGCAGAAACGCTCAGCAATCAACACAAGTGCTTCTATTCTTACTCCCCCTCCTCCCACCCCCTATCAATCCCTTTCCATCAGCAAACAAAAGTGTCAAGCCTTCACTCACCCTCCCTCGCATAATACAATCCTATTCACGCACTTCAAAAGTGTTTTACCTAACACATTCTTAAACGTCACGTAAAAAAACGACTAAAAAGTATTAAAAAGGAAAAAAAAATTGAACTGGATACTCTATAAGAATATTCCAGATCAATTAATCAGAGTAGTTCTACTTTTTCCTTTTTTGCCATCGGCTAAATTCATCAATCTGCTGGCAGTAGTTTTTTTAATTCATCTAGACAAATCTAGACTTTTAACTATTACTCTTTAACGCAATTTTTGTCTTCATTACCTAGGAAAAATTATTGAGAAATATGTGCAAAATTTGACCGAATACACTCTATAATTTATTGGGAATCAATTAATCAGATTAGCCGCTTCCTCTTCAACCATCGATTCAATTCATTCAAACGGTAATAGGACTTTCTTAATTCATTTAGAACATAACAGCAGCAGCCCTGTTTTATTTATTACGCGGGTAATAATTCAATTGGTGATTAACCACGGTGGTTTCCACTGTTATCTCGCGGTATATCCGTCTTTCAGCCCCCACCTAATCGATCACTAATTAAACCGTGACTCTTATAGCACTACCTTGGGTCTTCTGATTTATTCTGAACCCCTGGTGAGCATTCAACCGTGTGTCAGACCTACATACTCATCTACGGGCTAATCTTGCTTATTGACCCACCAGCTGGCTGGTTCTTTTTCTCTTTTTTTTTTTGTGCGTGATTCGCACCTGCCCACGCACATGCGCCAATGACCACATGATAGATTCGACTGTTTGACGTTTTGTCACGTGAGTCATTACTTTTGGAATACGAAATTGTTCATAGGTGTCATGCGTATATTTCCAATTTATTATATTTCGTCAGCCATACTGTAAACTATATTCTAAAATAACTGAAGGGAAATTATTTAATCCTATGGAAGTAATTGTTTCTCTGAGTCTGCAAACATTACGTTTCAAAGTCAACAATTCATTTAAAAATCTTCGTATCGTTCTTAAAAATGAATTCGAATAGAATTTCTCGGTATGTATAATATGTTGTTACAGTGAATGTGAGATATATATTATTGCAGCGTTGATTGCTTTCTAATGATCGCAACAAAAATTTCCAGCTTGAGCCTAACGATTTCTTTGGAGTGGCGATCACCGCCAAACAGTATGGCCACCCATATTCGAGAAACCCGTGGCCGAGGCAGCTTAATTTCGACGATCGATTACAGAAGGATCGTCTGTTCGGCGATTAGAATAGCTAAGGGAGAACAGTGGAGGGACATTATCGCTAATGACGCGTATAATTTGGCACTGGGGCTTGACATTTGGAATCATTTTTACCTGACTTTTTATAGTACCAGGGGCAAATACTGCTTAACCAAACGAGAATATAAAATGTGATGGATTGTGAGGAAAACAAAAATTTCACTCTAAAGATCGGAAAAAGCAATTCATTTACGTAAACATTGATATACAGGTGATTCGTTCTTTTGTATGTGATGGTTGAAGGTTTTTAATTATGTAAGATATTGCCCGATAAATAATTCATTTAACTACCCTGTAATTACGAAATTTCTAGAACATAACGATCGGTTTGTATCTTTGTATGAAATACTCGTTACTTTTCGCTTCAGAAAATGATTGCAGTGTTTGAAAATATTGTAATACGGACTATACATATCTAGAGAGCAGATAGAACATTGTACTATTTCATTTTATTATTCGTCTACTACTTTGAATTCATCTTTCTCTTAACTTCAAACTTTATTTCAAATTTAAAACCATTTAAGTGCCACCATTACACTACACTCCAAAATGTAATAACCCAAAACATACAAAAATATGTACATGCAATGGTAAGTGAACCAAATTAAAATTACCAAATTTTCTGAACACTGAAAAATTGTTGCTTAAATATGTCTAGAGAAAAACTAAATAAATAGGACTTTCGATCGAAGCAACACGTGTACATGTATATATACGTCCACGTGACGGTCACGGTTTATAGGCAAAGAAAATTACAGAAGGTATCGATATTCCTTTCCCTGGACGCAATATTTTTACAAGGAGGACAGTTCATTACTGTGGAGTATCTGGAACAACGGGGGTACCTCTGTTTCTGCTGAGCACGGCGTGCCTCCAAATTCCTAATCTGCTGGCGATCGCTGGGACAATCGGTTCGTTCCACTTCATTCCCCAACTCGATTCCGTCGAGTATTGCGTAACGTCAATCGTGTCCCTGGGATCGATCGTACTATCCGGCTTTCGTCTCAACGAAAACTGCTTTCGTAATCTAAATCCTGCCTCTTAGCAACAGGGCTTTTCGAGCATTACTGACAATAAAACCTTTGCTCCCCTCCAATCTGAAAAACGAAGAAATTGAAGAAGCTTTTCAAGTGCAGTTACCACTGAAACCTCCAACCAACCAATTTCATTTTTCCTTCCTCTTTTTTTTTAATAACTCCTGGAATACTGAAAAAGTTCTAATTGAAAATAAGGTTTTCATTTTATTAGTTCCTTTCTTTTCCTTTTACACAAGTTTAGCAGTGGATCTTTTTTTTATTATTCTATATTAATAGTAGTTAGTATGTGGGTAATGGTAATCGAGAAGTATTGACATCGTCGAAATTAATTAATAATAACACAGTGTTTCTTGTATAAATCCTTTGAATTTCAATATATTAAACACTATTATTACCACCACCTGAGCGAACCAGTGATTAATACCAAATAATTAATTCAAATCCTTCAAAACTCGCCAACAAATAAACGCCATTTCCCAATAATACTCCATTCGTATTTATATACGGGCAACATATTTATTATGGCGCGTTGCAGCATCGCCACATTCCCCAATTTTTTAAATATTCACCCCCGATTAGCATTTGGCGATAGAAGTCGTGCAATAGAGAGTCGAGACACGATGCATTGAGCACAGCTGAAGACTCCAGGCTGAAGACTGGCAACAAGGACGAAATGTTCGAGGTGGAACAAGCTTCGAACGCGTTATTGAGTAATCTCACGCGGCACGGGCTTTATTTCGACGTTTTGCCACCGAGTTGGCTGAGCCAAGAGGGCAGGATGCCAAGGGATCCGCGTAAGAAGGATCAGATAAAGTTCCAGATACGTTTCAGCTCCGCCTGTGTAACTAGAAAATTCACTTTGGCCTTCGCGAATCGACCGAGAGTCTTAGAGCCAGTACTACTTGTAGTACCGTCTAGCGTCTGCAGCATTGCATATTAATTTATTAATGCACGAATACTTCGTGGTAATTTAATTGGGACGAAATAAAAATAGTTAGAGTATATTGATCACTAGAGCACTAGACAATTGATTTATTAATGTAGTGGATGGGTATTAACGTAAATGTATGTATGGATAGTGAACGGTGATTTAATGAAGCAGAAATAAAAATAGTTAGAGTATATTGATCACTAGAGCACTAGAGAATTGATTTGTTAATGTAATGGATGGATATTAACGTACAATTATGTATGAATAGTGAACGGTGATATAATTAAGCCGAAATAAAAATATGCGATGTATAATATAATAGAATATTAATCACCTGCTGGTGAATTGAATTGTTAATTTATTAATTGCAATGAAGTGATACTGATTAGATTGAGTTTATTTATACTATCTTCTTGGTTTGTTTTAACTGTTGCACTATTGATGGAATAGTCATTACTGTGTTACAATTGTCAATCTTTCGATTATTGCACTCATTTTTTATTTGCATAAAATTTTCATTGAGTTATGAGATAATATAATTGGTATTTTTCGTTTTCTTTTTAAGGGAAAGAAGAAATATTTAGGTTTACGTTTGGTAAATATCTTCCGAGATATGATCCGTTCCTTTTGTACTTTCACAGTAATTAATTTGCTAAAAGTTTTCTTCAAGGTGGTCCATCTTCTCTGAGATCGCGTCCACTGTAAAAAAAAGTAAAAAAGCAAGGAAATAAATATCTGGCGAAATAATGTGATTAATAACAGTGACATAAAGCAATATTTATATGTACAGTGAAAAGGTGGCTGAAAGTAATATGCTGCGGGGAATATTCCGGGCTTCAGGCTCAAGGGGTTGAAATGCAAAGGTACACCGAAAGCGCAACTGGTCGAAGCAATCTGCCTGCAATATCTCTGCTTTCGACTAAAAAGAGCTGGTACTTGTCACATCTAACAAAAAACAAAAAGAAAAAAGAAGGGAAAGAAGGGGCTATCAAATAAATCCTCGAGATACCTTGGGGAATTTTTTAATTAAAAATCCGTCAGTTAAATCAGAACGATTTAATCCCTCCCCAAAATATAAAGATGCTTTAAGGGGTCAATTTCAAATTCGATTTACTAGAAAGTTAATATATTTATTCATACATTTTTATTATACTTATTTATCATTCGAACCCCTCGAAAGTAGCTGCTATTCAAACTCTTGTATATCTCAGTTTCTTAATATTCGCACCACACGATAGATGCACAACAATACAAATAATTGATGCCCCATTTTTTTTAATTTCTTAATATTTTAATTATTTTAATCAGAAGTTTCTCTGTTGGACGAACAATTCTACGCGAAACAAGCCTCCGCCGAATTCGCGATACAGGGTTTATGGACGCGTTTACGATTCACCGTGAATACAACGCATACGATCTGTAAATGTACGCGGAAGAATATGTGGTAGAAGGAACAGCGGTAGTCATAAATCGAACATCGATTGCGTTTCTTTCGATGGAAGGCGAGCGGAACGAAATCACGATCCAGATTACCCAGCTGCTTCGTAGATCGTAAATCTGTCCTGTATCACGATGAAACGTTCGTGGATACGTCAGCAAACGTGTACCTATTGTTTCAGAAACGTCCTACCCTTGCAACAGTTGGCACGCACTTGCATGGAGGGTGAAAACACCGCGGGGATGCGATGCTTCCGTGACGGGAGCTACCACCCCACTTTCTAGAGATAATTTCGAGGCCACGCTAATCTGTAACGGTGTGGTATAAATCTTCGAGTTTCGTGCGAGAGAAAATCGTCTACTGGAACCACTTGTTTGACGATAACGCTGATCTTCAATTTGCTTGGATTTAATTATTGTAGTTGGTGAAAGAGCGAGCATGTGTCTGTTGAATTTTTTATGGAATGGTGATCGTCCGTCTTATTCAATTTAATTATTGTGGTTGTTAAAAGGAAGCATGCAGTTTCGATTAACTTTTTGGGAAACTGATATTATTACAATATATATACTATAGTATATAATATCTATTTTGATTTCAGGAATGCCAGCTTTTTATTTCTAATTTTCCTTCCAGTTCTTTTTTTAATAATCCTCAATTCTCAATTACAATATTTTAACATCCAAATCGCAGTAAAAACTTCACTTGTCCTCTGCAATATTAAATTGTCGAATTAATTGACCTAAATTCCAAGCGTACAGCAAAATTTATTACTATCGAGTAGCTGCATTTCATGTTCGCAATATCAATTACCCAGAAAACAGGACCACTGGTGAACAAAGAATTGAAGAAAATTCCGCGCCTCGTTGCGCGTCAAAGGGAAATTCATTTCGTTTTCGCATAAAAACACAGGAAATACGAATTATCAAGCACCTATCTCTCCTTTCGTGGGTAAAACATACATACAAATTCGTGTTCCATTTAATATTCCTTCTCTTCCATAATAGCAAACTAAAAAAAAAAACAGATAACAAATCTAAATTCTGCACAATTCATTAATCTAAGTCGTCGACAATGGATGAAAAAGTTTTTCTCGGGAAACACTATTGTCATCTTCGATTCCATTTATCACAGCCCCGATACAGAGGATTAGACGAAAAGTTAATGGCAGATTCAGACGCATCAGGTCACCCGTAATGACTCATCCCCCTTCTTTCCACCACCTTCAGCCCCCTTTCTATTCCTTTCTTCGTCCCGTTGCGAATAAAAGGGGGTCGTCGTATCGGTCTGCCTCATAAAAGTTGGCGTATCCGGAATCTCTCCCCTCGGTCATCCTTGATTTTCGTAACGACACAGGAGGGAGGAAGCCATTAATTTATACCCCCTCCAGATAGATCGATCGATCGTACGACGAAAGTTTGAACTTTCGACGCGGGCACACGAGCAAAGAGTAGGCAGTACCACGGGGTGAATTATGTTATTACAATATCCAACCTCGAAGTAGCATAAATAACGAGGGATAAGGGCGGCTGGAATGGCGGAAACGGAAAAATATCGGGGACAAAAATTTCACGGGCGAATATAATTGAAGGAGAATCTCGTTCGTGTCCTGTTGTATCAGCTGCTTGAAGAATTGTTTTTTGAATTCTTTTTCAGTCATACTAGAGGAAAATGTAATGTGCTGTAAGATGTTGTTCTTTTCTTTCTTGAATTATGGGTAATGAATATAAATAGTATATGTGGATTTTGATTTTATTCTAATTTATTGGTTTTTTATAGTTCAGTACAGTAGATTGCCATGTTTGAACTATTTTGTTGAAATGAATTTTCGTTGGCATAATTACGTTCAACTTTAGTTTTAAGTACTTCCATTCGCAGACTATTAATTTTATGATTATTCGTCAAATCTATGTATGATGTAATATTTCTAAAATTTTGCCAAATGAAAAAGTTTTCCACGTGTTATATCGTCCCAGAACAGGAGGAAAAGAGAAACAGAAACATTCGTAAAGGAATTCTCAAAAGAAATCGTGAAAACTCATTCGACGAACGCAATTCTCGTGCCAGAACTTTCCATCCCCTGTCTAAGGGTGGCACGTTAACGGTGTCCCATAAATATTCCAGCCAAAAAGGATCCAATACTACAGACCCAACCTATAAAAGAAACGGAGAAGGAAAACGAACGCCCGTGACGTTCAATAGCACAGTTTCACCTTCTCGGTGAACTTTGTGATCCCGTTCTGAAAATTGCATAACCCTTCTAATCGATCGTTCGCGGAACTCGGGACCTCGTTCCTTTGTCGACGTCGTGTAATTGAATTTGAAGGGAAAGCAAGCAGGAGGCTCGCGGGCGAAGAAGAATAGAAACGATGGCTGCGAACGAAAAATGTTTGATAACGCAGACAAGTTTTTCTTCTACAAGGAAAAAAAAGAAGGGAAAAACAGTTGAAGGTATAAAGAAAGGGTTGTCGAAGATTAATGAACGAAACGTTCCCTTCTTTCTTCTTTTCCTTTTTTCCATACCTTATCGATACTTTGTTACAGATAATAGCTTTTTTTTCTTCCTTTCCTTCCTTTTCTTTTTGGCGATCGACGTCGTTAAATGTGAAAAATAAAATCGTAGCGATTCAAGGAAGGAAGCTAAGGGGAGGTATGTACTTACTCACGACGCATGATAGAGGTTTAATGATAGAGCTTTGATCTCCCTGTCCGACGCAAGTAAACTGTGTGTTCTCAAAGGGAGCGTGATTGAAGTCACACGAACCGTGCAACGATACTCCGTCCATTTTCTCTGTTCTGTTTCTTTATTTAAGGAATTACTTTCGGCAGTTTGATGTGCAAATAATTGCCAGTGAAGCGCAGCACTTGTCTCGAGTGCTTGTTTGATGTCGAAGGAGGTAGTCCTTGGAACCAAATCACTTTAGCATCTCTCGTTTAAAATATGTTTCTCCGTTACGTGGGAAAAAGATATTTTTCACGAAGATAAGTGGTGTTTGATATAGGATATTAATTTCTGAGAAGTACTGACGTTTCCTGTCACCATCGTTACAATTTATTATATTTACATATTATACAGGCGTATGCAAAGTACGACAACAAGACTAGGCTCATTTTCAAGGGTTAGGCAACTACTTTGAGAGCTCTGTGCTCATTTTCTCCCACGATATTTTTATTTGCATTAAGTAAGTGGTGACAAAGTGAAGATTCTTTTTTCCTTTCAATTTTTTCACTATTTAACACGAATTCACGAATAAATAGAGACTACTCTATTCCTCCCTGTTTTCCAAGAAACGGCACACTGATTTTCCTCCGTGTACACACGAAGTTCACTCGTGCCCCTTCCAACAGCTTTTCACGTCGATTTTACGTTCTGACTGACGACAAAAGCAAAGGAAAACAAGTAAGAAACGAACGCTCTTTTCAACGAGGTCCACTGCGAGTAGGGACAGGCGCTGAAGCATTGTCGCGGAGTTTCGTTTTCCGCGTGAACAATTTCCAGAAAGGAACCGAAAGTACGAAAAATCGGGCCACGTATAGGGAAACGTGAGTGTCAATTACGTGAGGGAGAGAGAGAGAGAGAGAGAAGGAGAGCGCACGTGCCATTCGCCCCTCGTTTTCCCTTTGATCCTTCCTCGGCGAATAAAAAAAGGAAATAAAAAAAAGAAGGGTGAACTTTTGAATTTACGATCCGAACGAAACTTCAAGGAAATCAATCGATTTCCATCTTTCTTTTTCTCCAACGAATCCACGAAACTTTGACTGTTGCTTCGACTAACGTATTACACTTGCCAGATCGAACATGCAGTACTACGTCTTCTCGTAAGTCGAAACTCGGCAGACCTTCGGAAACGTTTTATGCCTCCTTACGAGCTAAACCTGGACACCGGCGACGTAACGCGACGCCTACGCGAGGTCTATTATTGGAAACCTATGACGCAGTATAGTTATTACAATTCGACATACGTATAGAATATATATAGTATTAATTAAGGAGCTTTTTCGTAGTCGTCTGTTTTGAATAAGCTTGCGTTTACTTCATTATCACTGTCCCCGTAATGTTTCATTCAATTTCAAAGGAAATATATATTACACAATAGCGAAGAAAATTTTATCATCCAGTATATTTCATTTTACTTTACTATCCATCCAAGCATTGCGATTTTTATATTATATACTTCATATTTAACATCGCAAGGATTAACAATAATTAAAGAAATATACTTATAATAACAAAGGTTCTTTGTCTGTAAAACTGGAAATAGTTTTCATAAAGCAGTCACATCACGTGTCGTCTTTAAACGAGCGAAGCTTTTCCAGTAATTAAATGGTACACTGCTGCCGAACAGTGCACACGATCCAGTCTATTGCCGGCAAACGTAAGTGCTAATGTTACAGAGGAAACTGGCGTGTGCAATGTAAATACCGTTTAACAGAATCCGGCCGAATTGTTGTTAAGCGATTCGCAACGAAAACAGAGCGCTCGGGCATGATTTTACAAAGGAGCCAGCATGCAAATGCCAGCGCGAATTAGGGATGCGGGCTCGACACGTTCACGGCGAATAATTCAAGTAAACCGAAACATAAATATGTCGTTTGAAGCGCGACTAATGTGTACGCGCTTAAACGGATTTGCCAGTTAGATTTATCGTTTAAAGCGATTTAAACGGATCGTGCGCACGCTGCGGCGATGCGACGGAAGGATCGATGCAAGAATAACGTCGTACGAGATTAATAAATCTAGCCTACTCGTGGCTCCCTGGCTGATTTAATCCGAGCTTTAGAGAACCAACCCCTCTATATTAGGCGTTATAATAGTATATCATTTTATTCGATACCCACCATTGCCTGTGTATTATTGTTATTGCTGGGTAATTTATATTAGTCTCCGCTACACCGTCTCGATTCCGTGGAAGCACGTGAAGATTTACGAACGTAACATTTATGCTTGCTTAACCCTATTTTATCCCATTGCTGGTGGAAACCACGCGGTGCTTCGAGGTTCCCTCTTCTTCCGACTCAACAGTTATACTTAAATGCCATTTATTTGGAAAGAAATTAGCGATTATTTTTGCAGTTATTTGCATCAAGTTGCCACTCACTGTTTTCCCTGCATAAGAGAATCAACGTCTCCAAACACGTCCGCCAATTTCACCCTCCGCCCTGGCTCGAATTTTCTTTTATAAATTCGCGAAAGTTCGACGGCTGTTTAGCAGCTGCAGCACTCAGGCCGGCAACCGGCAGAACAAGAAGGGTTGGACGTTTGTGAAATTCCATAAGGCTGGCACAACGGCACCGGCGCCGGGGCAAATGTTTTCTCTAAATCCGACGAAAGAAGTGGCTCGAAGAATTTAATTAAAGCGCGGCGCTCGTCTACGTCGCCGTGACGCGGTGTTCTGAAATTTTTTGAGATCTCTCGGCGTCGTATTCAACCACTAGTTGCCGTCTGTTCCATCTGCTCTCTGTCCCCCTCTGTCTCTCGCCCCCCGCCACTCTCCTTCCCTCTTTCCGTCGCGGAGCAGAGCCTGCGGAACGCGGCCCAGCGGCAAAATCAACTACCTGTGGATGCAACTTAAGTGACTCCGCGCTGCACCAGCCACCGGCAGCAATTATGCGCGATAAAGTTTCAATAACGCGAATTTCATTCCCGCCACGCCTGGCATTATGCAATTAATCGAATTCCACGCCCTTTCTTCTCCTGCTACCCAGATCGGTTTGCTTTAATTGACCCGCTGTATAATTGAGACGAAACGTTTTTCTCCATCACCATTTTGGAGGATGCTGCTACAGCCTTGCGCGTATTGTGAAGATGTGGTTGCATATGTGTATGTGGGTTTATAAGAGAAACTTGGGGATTAGTGTAAGATAGGTTTAAGAACGTCTTTCAAGCTGATCCATGGTTTTTTGTGTTTTCTGCCCCTCGTTCCTTTCCTATTTGATTTGATCGGCAGAGTACCCGGATATATCTGGTTTCTGCTGTTTTCCTGTGGGAAGAAATACCCAAGGGATAAATATGTAATAATAATTATAATAATAGTAGTAATTGGATGAACTGCCACTCTGAAATGTAGCGATGTTTCTTCCGTATTTTACAAAAATGTCAGGCATAGAACTGTTAAGACCAGAATTTACTAAAATCATTAATATGAAAGATCGACATATCCAATCGATATTACGCCCAACACGAAACATCATCGACAACAGTGCACTCATTTCCCTCGTTCCCCTCGCAGAGACAATTCCAAAATTCGAAATAGAACTCACCCCGGGGACCGAACGCAATTATTACCGACCATTAAACAAATTCGTTAACCCGAACTTAATACCCGCCGCAGTACGTTCTTCCACAGATCCAACGCTCTCTCCGTCGCGGCCATTTTCTACCCCACAGAATTAAGGAACCCTTTAAACCTCCAGGGCTTAAGGCGGGTGATGTCTCTTCTAAACGGGCCAGCACACGAGCAATTTGCGCGGCCCGCCCGTTCGTTAAGATATTTCACGATGATTACAGGACACGAGCGAGTAGCGTGTCACTGGCGATTCGTATCGAGTAGCACGGACACACGTCGGGCCTAATTTCGTCGTAACGGTGTGCAATCTCTCCAGGACGTCCCGCCGAGCGGCCAGAATCGGCGTCCAAATCGGATCGGTCCGTGAATCGTAAATTATTCGGCACGCGCATCCGTCTTCGTTGATTTTACCCCCGGTGGAGTTTCGGGGTGGTCGAGTGGTGCGGTGCAAGGAGGGGAGTAGAGCTTCGTTGATTTGCCACGATGTCTTTCGAATAAACAGCGACGCGATTTCGAACGGCGGGGAACCCAGGCAGTTTTCTTAACCCCCTGATGGCCTATGTGAAGGCTTCAGGGGTGGTTCTGGATTTTCCCTTCAAGGGCTCGAGTCTGTCTTCGATCTTTTTGAATAAATGATTGTTTTCTTTATATATTTTTTTTTAAGGAATCTGTGAATACTCGGTTAAGTTATGGGAGATTAGGAGACCCTGTGTGAATATGAATAGATACCACTTGGCAATTTTAACATTTTCACCACCTGAATTATTTCTATCGAAGAATATTTGAATTGCGTATAATTGTTTCTTACATGTCGTAAAGAAAAATTGATAGACCATTTGCAAAGTGTTACTAAATTTGATATAAGTGTTATCAGTATTACTCTCGAAAGTTGATATCAATATTATCAATATTGTTGTCACAATATCACATAAATATTATCAACATTATTGTCGAAATTTCATACAAAAATAACCAATATTATTGTCGCAATTTCATCGCCGACACCGAACCACAGTGAACACAAAGCAGGTAACCGGCACACGGAACTCACCCAAGGCTGTTTCTAAGAACCTCGATATCTCCCAATCTTCGTCCGTCCACTCCCGAAAGTACATATTGGCGCGCTCGTCCTGGCGAGTTTCACAAACATGCAAAAGCTTGTTAAAACGCGAGGACCACCACTTAGACAGCCCTCGCGGTAAAGCAAATATGAAAGGGTCGAGCAAATCTCCCAAATGGCTGCCCAGTTATTGCAATACCAACGTAATACCAAGCCTCTCTTACACGGAAACGTATATGTATTATGTTGCATGCACCACTCCATAAACGAGCGTAGTTACGTAGCAAGTTCTCCGTTTATAGACGCCGAGATTCGCGTGACACCGCGATAACAATGAACTAAATGAGAGCGAGAGGGAGAGAGAGGGTATAAGCGTAATACGATGGTACGCGAGTCGACAACGTGCCGCGTTATGACACTTATTATTACCGATGTAACGTTCCAACACCGTGTGGCGGATAATGATTATGATTATGAGGGAGCGTTATTAATTGCGCGACACGACGCGTCGCGACGCGACGGTCAGATTCTGGTCTGGCCTTTTTATCGTTCGTGTATCGAGGTCACGCGAGAGTAGAAGGGTGGATACTTCAATTATATTCGCGAAGTACGCCGCTCTGCCGCGCCGGTCGGTCGGTCGGTTTGGTCACGTAGGTTATTTACCCTTAAGCCTCGGATCACAAGCCGCGATATCCGGAAGAAAAATGACCCCAGAACGTTTCCAATTTCCTTTCGCGCTTCAGACCCGATGAGCTGTCTGATAAACGGAGGAGGAGACATATGGGGAGTCTACGGTGTTGAATGCGACCGGAAACTGGATTTCGCTGGTTAATAAAATGATTAATAATTTGTTGCGTGATTGGATGATATTCGCATGGAGTGTCCAGCACGGTTCTGGAACAGGGCGGAGAGATGAATCTTGCGATGATACTGTATTTATTTTTATTCGTCTCGAGAGCATTGGAAATTTTATTCACAATCGTATTAAAACAAATTTGATACTGTTTGTTTAATATAGATGAGGAATTTATTTCATATTTTACTAGCAGATCGCTTTGTGTAGAGTTCACTGAACATCCAACTTGACCGGATACTCGTTTGTCCGCCGCTGCTTTGTTAGAAGCGACAAAATATTAACGAATCTGCTAATCGAACTAATATATATTTTATTCCGTGAACGACATTTCCAAGGCGAGAGAGTAAAAATTCCAGAAGAACATTGAACGCGAAGGTCCAGAGCAAGTAGCTTTATTAAATTCAATTCAATCTCGCCCTTCAAGGGAGCTCGCCGTTTCACCGACAATATCGTACGTCGTAAAACGCTAATAAATATAATACTTCGAAGAGACCCGTCGTCTATGTTCCCCAGAAAATCAATGAATACCCGGAACGTTTATTGCAACACAATTTCCATGTCCCTGTATAGACTGGTAGCTTGTGTAAAAAGATATGATTTCATTTAACTTGCAATATGTACATTGTACATTTATATATTTATATGTACTTCCCAGAGAAACGAACCTTATTGAATTGTCCTAATTATCCCATCTGTCGACGATAGAACGGTGAAATTAAATTCACGATAAAACACGAACGCAATTTCCGTCAACACCAAAGGGGAACAAATATTTTTCACGGGCCGAGGGTGGAAGATATTATAATAAGTCTGCGCGTAATATTTCGTCGAGGCGAATATAGATTTCGTTCGTAAACGAGTCCCTTTTATATATTCAAGCACCCCTAAGAAACCGAGCGAGGGCAGAAGAAGGGCGAATATATTAGAAAGGGTGGATCATCGTCAGGACCGGCCTATTTATCATCCCTCTGACCCAGACACAGCGGCACTTCCTTGTGGAAGAGTAAATTGAAACAGAAGATTTCCCTCAAGATTAAATACTGACGATCCTTGGCCAACAGTAATCGACTGACATTGCTCGAGAGGAATAAATTAATGGGTCGAATTGTATCAGATAAATGTATTGTAGGAACGGTTATCTTTCTATGTGCGACGAAACTACTTTTGTTAATAAAACGAACTGGGGCACAAATATAGGGGTTGTTGTTGTATACAACGTTGTCTCGCTCGATTTATATTAAAAGTAAAATTAATTACTTTTCCTTTGGTTGTGACAGTCATATATTTGCTTATCCAAATATTCTGTGATATAGTCATATTTATATAAAAAATGGGATGCATTTATCTTCTGCAAAGAGAAATATGTCGTTCAGGGACAAATTCTGAATCTTTCGAACCTTAACATAAACATTGGAAAAGAGATCTAACGTTTGAACAAACATTTTATATAACCGTATTTCGCGGTTAAATAAATTATCCATAGTAGACTGCTTTATAATTATTACAGGAAGAACAGTGTGAGTGAACGTGGTTAATTATGTGGTATTATCTGCCCACATAGCACTCGTCTGTCGCGTTATTTTGTTCGGCCTGTAAAAGGAAGCTGCAAGGTATGAAAAACGAAACGACATTGTACGACGAACGATGCACGAAATTCCAGAACGAAACAGTAAATTCCTATGTCGCGCCGATATTTTCAGTCTGCACGACGTTCGGTGAATATGTGCCCCCCACCCCTGTGCCCCACCCTAGTTCCTATCCCTTCTGCCAACCAGAAGAAGGGGGAAATTGCGCTAGGCTAGCTCGTGGTCCGAACAGAAAAGCTCGTTTCTGTACTGCAGGCAGGAACACGTCGCGTTCCTCGGCTTCCTGTTCCTGTTTCCGCCCTGCCCCTCTGCCCCTGTGTGCAAACTCACCCCCTGGAAACTGATTTCTTGGTGGTGGTGGTATTTCTCAGTCATGGCTTACACGAAAGTTGCGATATCGTTGGTATTTCACAATATTAGTATTATTATTATTATTGATATTAATACGATGTTAATATGATATTAATATAATATTATTAGTGTTATTATCGAAAATTATTTGGCTTGCAAAAATAAAACTTGCATTGTAAAAGGGAAAAAACTTTAATTTATGAATACAGTATCAGGCGACAATCAAGAACTGTTGTGTAATTTTTTATAAAAGGAAGTGAATTTGTATTTTCATCGATTTGGGTAAGGGAGGCAATATGATTTTGATACAGAGGTTTCTTTACAGGTCTGCCCTTGTTGCTGGGCTCTCCTTATACCTTTATTGGCCGTTCTTTTTTTCTTCCTCCTCTGCTCTTCCTCTTCGTTTGGTTTTAATCGAATGCACCCCGTGGAAAGGAGTTTTATTAAAACGAGTAGGTTGAAGGGGTCGCACGGGTCTCCTTTTTTGGATTAAGCTGATCTTGAGATAAACTTTAAGGAGACTGCTCCTTAAGTGGAACTGTATAGAATAATTTCATTTAGAAATTAAATGTAAATGACAATTTACATTCCATCAAATAATTTAAAAAAAATTTTAAAACCAATTTGGCTATACAGATAAATAATTGCAAACTCCAACTTTTCTCGACTCAACAAAAAAACTACGCGTTTCCATCGATATCGATAAACAAAGTCCAACAAGGTGTACAAAATCCTACTTTTCAAACCAATCCAAACACTTTCCCGTATAACATATTTATTTATTTAATTCAAGATTTTTTATCAAACGTCCTCAAAATCAAACCTCTCTCAAACTGACCATTGCTCGCAACATTTATCCAATCTATCGAATATCCTCGCAGCCAATCGTCGCCTCGATAATTCCATAAAACGTACTCAAAACGAAAATCCTGGAAAGTTGAATCGGGGGCAGCACACGGCGCTGCGACGATATATCCACGGAGATCTAATCGAGGGAGAAGGGTAGCCCGTGCTGCACCCTGCTACCGTTCCAGGGGTGAATCATGCCACGATACAATCGAGCAGCTCGTGTTCGCCACGTAAAGCTCGCGGTGTGGTCTGCGGTCGTCGATGAGCACTGTGTACTGGCCTCGTCGACGCGAATCCATTTGTATCCTCTTTATATCAAGATGCAATCTGATGATTGGTGAAACGACCGTGCAATTTAGTCGAGTGTTCTTCGCGAGTATTCTTTATCGCTTCTTTATCGTTGGCCTGTGATTACCACGGGGCAATGGTAAGTGGCGACTTGAAATTTCTGCGAGGGGAGACCACTTGAAGAGTCTTGCTGAGTGCGTTGAAAGATCGGTTTACCTGATTTTTTTTTACGACTTAAGAAAAATTTCATGACACACAGGGTGGCCCACCTTACATTATCGTCTGGAATATTCCGTTCGCTTTTGACAATATTAAAAAATGTTCCGGATAAAGGTTGAATGGCCTCGAGGGGTACGCGATTAGGCTTAACTCCATTTTTTTAAATACATGAAGGTGAAATTTTGTTTTAATGGAATTATTGGCAACGATGGCTATTTTGAAAGTGAATACAATGAGCTGCTACATGAAATTTTGCAGAACGATATTAAATATATTTTACAGCGTAATAAATTTCATTCAACAAAATTTAATGTACTTTCAGCTATTTCGAATATTCACATTTATTTATAACAATATTTCGTGGTAGAAGAGTAATTATACTCTTGAAAATGGGATAATAGTAAGAATTCTGAAATTCGTAGGATCATAACAGGAACAGGCCGCCTCTGCAAAGGATAATACTGCTAATTTAAATCACCCGTTAATCGACCATGGAGAACGTTTCACGTGAGATAATTTTCGATCGTTTAACCCGAGAAAATTGGATTAGAGAACGGCGAGATAACGCGAAAGAATGGTACCTATGTATTCCACTCCTTAATGAACCTAATACTGTTTTATTCCCACACTCTCAACTCTCTCGACCAATGAAACCAGAATCCGAAACATCTACGTATCGTCATAATCTAAATTATTCTTCAACTACAACGAATACACAAGTTGATTAAACAAAACAAAAAATAATACATATTCCCATTGTCACTTACAAACCAAACGGAAAGAGTACAATTACACTTTGTAAATCTTTCTTTCTTTGCAAATCTATCATTAAAATTGTCCTCCACAATTATTTCCCTATTTTCACTCAATCTCGATGTAGGAAAAATAAAAAAAATAAAATCCTAAAATATATTCGTGTTGAACGTATTTCATACGGTTACTTCGTATCGACTGTGCTAAACTGGTAGGAAGATAGCACGTCGTCTTCCACGTGCAAGAACCTTTTCTTCGCATCAAAAGCAGATAGTTCCTCCAACCACCCTCCCCCAGCCACCACAAAGTAACATAAATACTTCGAGGCGTACATCGAAAGGGTTGTTCGCGCAAGTTAACTCGTAGCAGTGACGTCGTATTTATAAAGAAACGGTAGATAAAGAAAGGGAAGTTACAAGGGGTGGATATAAGTTGTAGTAACGAAACCGGAAGACGTACCAAGGTGAAAGAACGAAGACGTGGAGGAGATACGATGGATACTGCAGGAAAATTTATACGAGACGCTTGAGATCCGTGGAACTTTAACTCTGTCGCTTCGACAGCTTGGACGAGGTGAATGGGATTGTTTGTTCGGTGCGCGAGATTGTTCGATTGTCTATGAAATATCTGTGGTTTTAGTACGTTCATTTGCTCCTTATTGGAAGGCGATGGGACAATGATGTCCCGTTTTATCTAATTGATTATGGGTAATGTTTATAATGCGAAACTAATCGACAAGTTTCTGCAAAATTATTTAACAACTATACTGCTACTAAATTTATTTATTACTCGTTGGTATTCTATTATAAATATGGTATTATATACTATCTATATACATTGATAAGTTTGGAATTTTTTAAATAAATTTTATCTATCTGAGAACGATAACAGTGGGATAACATTAAGATATAATAATAGATATAATAATAATAAGATTTTACGTGATCTACAAATAAGCAAGAGTTATAAAAAGAAATTAGGAGGTATAAATCTTCAACTCCTTTTCCTTGCTTTGCTCTAGCATTCTGTCATTACTCGAAGGCGATACTGTATTACTTCGTAGTTTCAACAGGATTTCCATTTTCCACGATAAAAGGAATACGGGGGCTCGCGTTATTCTTCATTTTGTCGAGCGATTTGTCGACATGGAGGTATAAGGACGTACAGCATCGTAAAACGAAACGGAGAACAACGAAGGTGATAGAACAGAATTCTTAGCTCCTCCGAGGACACACACACACACACAGAGACAGATGCGCACACACACCCACGCAGTTCTAAAGAAAATTATCCCCTATAAACGATGTCATTCGTGCAGCAGACAACCCTTTTAGAACACGGTTAATTCCTGCTGTGTTAATATAGAAATGCTGAGAGTGTCGTGTTGTAAGAGTGTTACCTGTACATAGAATTTATATACACACTGGAATCTCATAAACAATAACACGAAACTTTTAGATTTGCGAGGAAGAAAATAGTACGGAATAAAGCGGAAAGAAGAATTTTTCTAAAACGATAAGGGGATGAATAATATTTTTGTTATGCATATGGGGGAATTCCCCTATAAATTCCTCTGAAATTTCTTTCTTGGCTATGTTCATTTTTTTTCCCTTTTTAATATTATTTATTATTATATGATTTTTAGACTGCCTTATATTAAACTTATACGCTGCGAACAACGTGATATAGGGGGGTTGTCCGTAATATTTATCCTTGTATTTATGTACATATGTATATATGTACAACACGTATATTAATTAACTAACACAGCTCTAGCAATGGCAAATTCTGCAATTAAAAAAATATTATTCCTGTAATATTCAGGTCAATGAAATCTTACAATTGAAAATAACCACTTGAATAACAAAATCTGACGAAGAATTATTAAATGAAACAACTTCGGCCGAAAATTTTCAGCACCCTCTATATATACGTATCACAAATTGAACGAATAAAAACATTGATAGAAATAATTAATCAATTGATCATCATCCGATAACCGAAACAAATTCTTTTCTTTCGGAATATTCAGGAATGATATCACGCAAATAAAATGAAGATCCTTTTATTATTTTTCTCCGCTCTTGTTTAATGCAATCAGAATGATTGCACGTTAGAAATTGTAACGTTACCTTAACGAACTAATCAGCCTGGCTCATGTGCCTCGTTAACGGGGACACATGTATCCGCATAGGCTTTTCTACAATGTATTTAATGTATGCGAAGTCATTTCTGATTCAGCAAAGTTCCACGACACCAGGATGAATCATCCCCTCGCGCACTGACGTTCGAGCAGCGCGATAACGTAGGCACTTTGCAGCCTCAAACGAGAGCGACTCACTTCTCGTCTCTCTCATTCTCTCCCTCTCTTTATCTATCCATCTCTTTCTCTCTTGTTTCACCTCTTTGTTACTAACCCTCCCTCTGTCTCGTTCCCTCTATTCCCCTTTCTCTATTAATTCGACGTGTTGCTGCGGCAACTACGGTGTCAGCAACATTGCCCGTTCCCGTATCGATGAGATAGAATTGTCAGTCGAACAGCTAACGAGACTGGCACGTGCAGAGTAGGACCATCATTGAGAAATATTTGTCGAAAAATTTTGCAGAATCGGATGGGGTAGAGATTCGGGGTATTCGATAATTGTACTTATAGAAGTATATAGTAAAGTGTGTAGGGTTTGAAGTGTGAGTGTATTAGGTTACTGAGTGTGGTGGGGTGAAAAGATTAAATAAATTAAATGTTTAGGGTGTCAGTGATTGCCAGTAGATAATCGGAATTAATTGAAAAATGATATCCAGTAATTTTATAATTATCAGGGACACACTAGAATTTATAATTTTCTAATTCAATCCCAGCAGGTGTTTATTAAGCAACGAAATATAATAATACGTGGAAATTTAACAACAATATTGATTCTCACAGTGCTCCATATATTTTCAAGCTTCACGAATAACAGTTCCACCCTTATTCTTTATCAACCTCTCGTGCCCGATTTTACTTTCGACCAGCAGGTGTACATACGTACATACGTACGTACATATTATGTACACGTGTCGCTGCTTACGTACTCGCATTGACATGCAAATATCAACGTCTAAGGTGGAGGGCCGTAAAATTAGCAAGCCAATTGGAATAGTCGGGACACTCGACGCTCGCATTAACGCACAGACATCGCGTCGCATTAAGCGAAATAATTTATAGCGCGAAATTGTAGTCCTACGGTGCGAGGGACCGGATGACGTACGTAAGACAAATGGCATAGAAACCAACGGCGGTCGTAATCTCTCCATACGTTGGCTGGATATCCGAATGGCAGTCACCGAATACACAGATCCCCACGATAACGTTCCATTATCCCCGGCGCTGCCGCGTTGCACCGGCTCATCGGCTATTCACAACGCGATTCCCTTGATTCGACGGTTCAATTATCGATTTCGATCTGCCGCGTGGTGAAACCCCGCGCCACCAGAATGGACGTATAAATAATAATCGAACGAACGAACTATCATCGTTCGCGCGGAATCGAATACGTTAGCCGAAGGAGAAGTGAATAGGGGGGCTAGGACACTCGAGTGCTTGAGAACTGTGCGAAATGGATCACAGGTGCGATACCTTTCTCGAAGGTGGGACGATTAATGTGACAGTGAATCGTGGTGGTCCGTCGTGATGGACGATGCAAGTGTGGAAAGAATTGAGTGGTATTTTTTGTAGCGGAAATAATATTAATAATAAGGGTAATAATGATGTGGGATATTTTTTATTTATGGTACATATATTATTTGGTACATTAAATTTGGAATTTATGAAGGGCGAAAATGAAAAGGGACGATATGAAATGATTACTTGCGGTGGTTACAATTTTGTGCAGAATTTTCGTTGTTTGATGGAACAGGGGAGAGGTATTTCTTTGTGAAAAAGTTCTTACAGAGATAGCAATTTTTTCCTTATTTATTTGTGGAATAACTAGTGGATAATAATTGCGACGAGGTATAGTTGAGTTTAAGAACTCGGTTTAGGTTTAACTAAAGTTCTATATGGAATACCACTGTTGATGGTATTATATTCCAGTTTTCGCGCTCAACTTTCTGCAACTTGTGCTGTTATTCGATTAATTATTCAACAGCGGGGGAAGAATGGGCGTTAAAATTGCAAAATCCGCAGGAAACAGTGCGGACTAATTTCATTTCTAACTTAGAATTACCTATGCAACGATGTATATACATGGAAGGCATTGTCAATGGTTCCTGAATTAATTAGTGTTCATGAAAACAAAATGCTCTTTAGCTTCTTACCAAATTAGTTTTCCTACCCAAAGCTGCTTTATAAACACGAGCTAGGTAGATAGAACGCAAGGCAAAATTTATCACGTCTATTTCAAGCCGAGTGCACGGTCACCAATTTTCCAATTTTCGCGTTGTTCTTATGTTGAAAATTTAAATTCTATTTTCCTTTAAAAAAAACGAATTAAAATTTTTGTAAACTTTGTGTTATCCATCTATTGTAGAAATATCATCTAACAATTCTGATTAATAAAAACCTTACGTGTAACCTTACGTATATTGCATATTTATTTTATTAATATTTAATCATTTGTACTAACACAAGGCAGACAAATCTGAGGTATCAATTATACTTTTCAAAGGGTGAATGAAACGTATGAAATATAGAACAATTTCATTTGACACCTGTCTTACTTCGGTTTGTTTCAGGTGTGTCTGACCACAAGTACACACATTCTACTTACGCGTCGCACCAGCAGTAGCTCGTATATATCGTCTCACAATGTAACTGTTTCTCCTCGAAATCCTCAAATTCAACACGTCACAATTCCATTTCATTAATCAATCTAGAAATAGCAAGCAAATTCCCAGGCGGAAATAAACCATCCCCGCCGTGTAATTTCTATATACCACGTTTCCTACTATCGAGTGGATGGACCAATTCCCCTAGAAACTATCCCATCATATTTTTACCATGCAGATTACATCGCACAGAGCGCAATACCCAATTAAATGATATGTCTTTAATGATTGTAAAATGTACGTATAATAATATAATCAAATATAAAACAATTAATTTTATTTTTTCCAAATTTTCTACAATATTTTACATTTATATCCTTTTAATAAATCATTTTAAAAATTGTAGGCCATAACTTTGCTATCTTCAATGACATGAAAAATACATTAAACGTGAAACAATGGATTAAGAAAACTTATAGAGGGTGGTCTTAAAAAAATGGGGTTAATAAATCTACAAAAAATTCTACAAAAAAAAGACGAAGTAAACAAGACTCACCACATGATTCTTATATTCCACGTTTTCTAATACCAAGCGGATGGACCAATTCCCCCAGAAAACAGTCTTATTCATACACCTGTCCCCGCACCCCCATAACATTTTTACCATGCAGATTAAATCACGTAGAGAGCCGGTATCCACGTAAAGGTGAGCTGAAACGTGCGCCGATTTCCAACAAGTCTATATTCTCTATGGCGAACTCGAAATGCATCGCGTACACGTTCCACGAAAGCGACTGGAAAATTATTGGCCGTTTCTCTACTTACATAAGCAGTTTTACTAGATCAACGTGGCACGTGAACGCGTCGCGTCGCATCGCGTCGTCGCCATCGTTCCATGCAGGATTCTTATCCATTTGAAAGGAACAAAGAGATATATCGACGGTTCTGTTCGGCTCGTAGATGGCCGTGGTTCCAACAAACGATCGAGAATTCACGATCGCGAGTTCCACGCTCCCGTATTTCATTCTCAAAGTAATCCACGAATAATCCTTTGATTTATGAAGACCTACTCCCTCCGCTTTTGCCCGTGATCAGCTTGTAAGCCAGTGAATCAGCCGGGCCGCATTAATCGATCAGCAGTTTTAGTATCGCGGACCCTTCCTACCCGGTGATAGAGCAGATCTACCGGGACGAAACGGATTCACGTGAAAGGTAAGTAAGCCATAGAGATGCTGCAATTTTAATTTTGGTATGCTGGAGGATGGTGCGTGATTTTCTAATGGAAGATAGTTGATTTATTTTGTTGCCTAATGTCGATTTGTTATTTTTATTTGATTGCTGGTAAAATACGCGATTTCGGACTACCGTGCTTGGAACTTAGGCACTCGTGATTTATTTACACTGTTTTTTCTTTCTAACATTTTCTGCGGTATTATATTATATATTTGTATACTTTTCAAAAAACACCTTAGATAAAACAAAGAACTATGCTAATTCAATTCCTCTGCTGTTTCTCTCTTAACATGAAACAAAAATGAAACAAAAACTCACTCTTAATTCCACCTCTCACCACAAATTAAACAAACATAAATGATCCCCGTGAATAAAGCCAAAACAAGGCACACGTAAAAACCCATCGCAATATTAATAACCAACGAAACAATATGTACAAATTCCTCAGTCGCATCAAATAATCCCATACTCATCCAACCAACTGTACCTACGTCCGAATCCTACAAAAATAAAAAACCCGTCAAACGCATCGCAATAACGTCCACAAAGAGAAGCAGACTACGCGGATGACCGATCGAATTCGTGGCACTCGAATCAGCTTCCGGCCTTGGAGCACCGGGTATCTGCGTAGCTCACAGGATGGCCCCGGGATAGCAGCGGAGCCGACGCTGTGCTGCGAAGGTTGCCGAGCAACCGGTGAATATGCGCAATTACCGGAGGACCGGGCGAGAACGAGCGAACGGACGCCAAGTGGGAGTTACCGAGGAGATTGTAAAATAGAATGTATCCCGCAATTACCCGGCCGTACTAACGCGATCGAACGTAAGAGGCCATCCGTGGACCGGAAGTAGCTGAGGACGCTGGCAGACAATTGGTAGGCCGGGGGTCCTCGGTTTGCTCGACGACGACGAGCGAAAAGTTTGTCGTATCTCTTGGCCGTTGACTTTAGGTCCGCTGTATTATGGTTACGGGGTTCTGAGGCGATTGCTGGAAGAAAATTATGTGGATGAAATTTGTTGGTATTTTTGTTTAGGGTTGCGGAGTGGAGAGGCGGAGACATCGCTTTTGGTTTGAATCTTTTTTTTGAGAGAGAGAGAAAATGAAAAGAAGTATTATATTTTGTTTCGTTATTGTTGTGTGCTGCATATTTTTGTTCTGGGGATGGTGGTTGAGAAGGTTGTTATGTGGCTTTATTTTCGGGGCGGTGGTTCGACGGAGGTTGAAAAAGTTGTTTTACGGGGTAATTTATTTTTCCATATTTCGGGGGAGAAAAATTGCATTTTTCGTTTTCTGGTTTATTTTATTTTTGTATCGATCCCCTTTTCGGATTAGTGGTTGGAAACATTGTTCCGCTACGTAATTTTTTCCCCTCTATTTTGAGGGATGGAAGTTTTATTTTTACTTTCGTGTCGGTCCTGTTTTCGAATTGGTGGTTGAAAAAATTGTTCTACTGTGTAATAAGTTGTTTCTCCTTATTTCGGGGGAGACAAATTGCATTGTTTCTTTCATTTTTCGGCTCGTGCTTTTATTGCATCTCTGTTTTATTTGCGCGGTCACGAAATTTGTTTGCATTGTTTCGATTATAAAAATTCTTTTTCAGACAGCACTGCATTTTTAGTGCGTCCCTTTAGAATTTTCTGTACAATGAATTCTTTTAATATTTACGTTTGATTATAATACGTAATGTAACTTTGGAAATACATCGGAGGATTGGAAGTCGATTTTTGCAGAGTGTAACTTTGCTAACGCCGTGTGTAACCCGAGAAATATTAGAGACATTAAATGAAGCGTGGAATGTATACTCTAAAAGCTTTCCATTAAAGGATACTAAAATAAAATATGTGGGTTTCCTATGGCAGCACTATTTACAGAGTACCATACACCGTCACATTTGCAAGACCATATGGAGAATGAACATGTTCTTCCATAACAACATGTATAATTGCTTTATAAAATGTCTTTTCCATTAGTTGATGAAATTTGCACAATATTCTGAACTGCACAGCAGCCATGTAAATGCAAATTTTTGAGACTAGCTTCTACAAACAAGTCTTTTGTGGTTACTCGAAACAAAAACATCCAAGATATTCAGTTTCGTAGAAGCAACAATATAATCAGTTGAATTTATCTCAACTGTGTAGCAGAAAGAAACTACAATTTATTAAATTACTTTCAATATTACACAAATTTCAGGGGCAAAATCTTCCAAGCGTTTTATAATAATTATTTTAAATATTTAACATTATTTACAATTTATGATAATGAATCGAGCAAGGCTGGAGACAATTTGAAGAAATATTGTTAATTTGACGACAAACAATTCACACAATTTTTTAATATAGCCATCACAACGCAATAATATTAAATTATTTTGAAAGCTCCGGTACATGTTCAATTAAAATTTAATTAATCACATATCTGTTTGTAATCCTTGAAGCTTGCATCGAATTCTGTTGAACGCTTTAATTGTTCCGCTGTCGATGAAAATCTGCATAAAAGCGGCTCGTAGATATTAATAAAAGAATTTCGCAGCGTTTCCAAGCTTGCACATAATGGCACGTGAATTTGTAATGCGCTCTTCCGGTTTCCCTTTACAATTTAATGCAATGAATTATACGGTCTGAGAAAAACTTATCGAAGGATTGCGTTTACCCTTAAAAAATGCCCGCTTTGAATTCCTTTTCATCGTCCACGGTGACTTTACCAACCTATTTCCGCTTTTGCACTCCAGTTTATTTCACGAACCAGCTAATTCTTTATATTAGTATCTCAAACGGTACTTGCAAAAATATAACAAGGTCTAATTGCCACAGTTTCCAATTAAACACGGAGCACCGTAATATTTGTTATTAGTTGAAAAATACACCGAGTTGTACAGGGAATAATTTCAAAAAATTCCACTGAAATGAAGGAACCTCGATATCGAATTCCTCGAATGCCAAAATTATTAACAAATATTAAAAACCGAACGGTACATCCTCGCTAAATAATTGCCGCGATACGCAATTGTAATTAAATTCGCCAGCCCTCCCGGTTCAACTTTCCCCGCGCTCGCTGCCGCATATTGATTTTCAAAAAAATTCAAAACGTTCAATTTACTCCACGCTATCGAATAGAACCTGCAATTTGTAATTAAATGCCCGGCCCGCGATATTTAACTTCGTCTATATTTAAAACTGGCAGCGTGGGAGATGGAAATGAAAATGAATTTAAAAAATGGAAGAAAAAACAGCCTCCGCTTACGAGTACTAGAAAACGCAGCGAATATATCGCTTAAAATTAAAGACCGTGGAAAAAAAATGAGAAGAAAATTCGTCGAAATTACATCCGCCTGCCTGCAGTCTGCCATCGCGAGCGAGGCATCCGTCTAAGAAGAAATTCCAACCACTCCTCGCTATCATTAAATCCCCGCCAACGGTGAAAAAGGAATAGAAAAGGATTGTATACCCTTTACGGCATCCCTTGAACCAAGGAAAACACGCTGGATAAATAGAGAAAGAGAGAGAGAGAGGGGGCGAGAGAGTGGCGAGCCCGGAGTGGGTTGGATGAGGAGGGTAAAGTGAACGATGCGCTATCGCGAGCGACGCAGACGATACGAGCGGTTAGACGACGTCCGAGAATAAGCGTCGAGATTATAAGGTACGCATACAAACCATCGCCAGGGAACGAGTAACAGACGCGCAGCATCCCCTCTTTCTCTCTCTTCTACCCCATCAAACGAAAAGACCCAACCAAAGGAGGATACGAAAACCATGAAGCAAGAAAGGAATAGATAGGAGAAGGAAGGGAACACCTGCAGAAAGGGATGAAAAGAGAAGCATTATAAGTTGGAAGCAATCGAAGAAGAGGGACGCCGAAAGCACAGAGAAAGATCTTCTAATTAGACAGAGTAGGAGAGAGTACGCCCGCGAAGAAAGGGTGGAAAGAGATGACACAGAGTGGGTGGTATTCCAAGGAGAACAGAAAGGAAAAGGCAAATGCGAAGAGTCGAGCGATAAACAGAGCCAGATGCCCTCGTCGCCGTCCCTTTTCCCTTCACTCTCGCGAAAGAAGGAGACGCGAAAAATAGGTAAGAGAAACAGAAAGAGAAAGGGTAACATGAGCGATGCGCTATCGCGAAACCCTGCCAGCGAACGCGGCACGCCGCCGGGGTCGACGCTATCGATTGGCGTCGGCGTTTCCTCGACGTCGCTATTTGCCCGCCGCCGACGGTTTCCTTTCTCTCTCTCTCTCTCTCATCCTCCCGCTCTCTGAACCACCCCTTCGCCTGTTATCCCCGTCTTCTTCTTTCCTCGCACGTTCTCACCTCTACCTTCTCTGTCCCGTGTTATCGCTCTCTGCCGTTCACGTTCTGTTCTCCCTTCGCTCGCCAAACTCTGTCTCCTTCGTCGTCACGGATTCACTATAATTCCATCCCTCACTATCGCACAGACTTCACCCTCTCTATTTGTGGAGCTTCCACTCCGCACTGTTCTATCCTCTCCGTTTCGCTATCCGCGTAATAATACCGTCTCTATCCAACCAGAACTCTCTCCCTCTCTCAAACCACCCGATTCCACCCTCGTTTCGACATAACCCTGTCTTTATCCCTCTGTCCTTTACTCTCTACATACCATCCCTCCATTCTACCCCACCATCGACGGACTTCTTCCCATCCAGCGACGCGGTAACAGGTGTTGTTGCTGCCCCGAACTCGTACAAAATCGATGGCCAAGAGCCACATCGTCGAGGGGTGGGTTTCACCCTCTTGCTCAGCTTCCTCGTTCCTCTGCTCGTTTCAATCCCTCGATCGCGACCACCAGCCAACCTATTCCCATGTATATCTATATATACACCTACAATATATATACATGCACGTCTGTACAGTACACGTATGTGTACACATATAGAGTAGCACTGTATGCGCGACAGTGTGGTAGGTCGTTGGAGGTGGTACGGAGCAAAAGCGAAACGGAGAGACCTTAACAGAACGGGACGCACGGTCGCTGCTTACCCTCTGGGGGTGAAAAAAAAGCGAGACAGAGAAACGCGGCACGGTGTTCACGGAAGCAAGATAGCTGGCGGCGAGGGTGGCAGAGGTGATACCAGCGGGACAGAGATGGCAACACCGAGCAGGTCTGAAAACGGCCAGGGTAGGAGAAGGAGCTCTGCACGAAACGATGAGGAAAGGACGCAGGCGCCCAGGACGCGGTGCGACGCTGCTCGACGACGCTGCATTGGCAGTTGCACCCCAGCCACACCCGGTACGAGCCATGTAGTCGGGCTACCCTCCACCGCGATACACGGCGGACAATTGTTGCTTCTGCGCCCACAGGTGGTACATCTTCATCTTCGATCTTCGTGGCCGTGCCACGGCTGTCCGGTTTACCTGGACGTACCTTAAAACCCGCGGCGGCGCCAGGTGAAACGTCCGCGAGTTACGAACCCGCGCTGCCTCTGACAACGGCCGTGATGTAGGGTAGTGCTTGTTGGTTGCGTGCTTTCACGTTGGAACCCTTCTGTGAAGTTCGGTTCGGTTCGGATCGTTTCGCCGTCGTGGTTCCGTTTCTTTTTCGTTTCTTCCTTTCAGCTGTATTCGTCCGGGAAACGTGTCCCCGGCTGAGATTGGTGTGTCGTCGCGTGGGAATATAATTGATAGTTCTTCGGTGTACCGTGGCGTTGGTCGAATTTCGACCGCTGCTAAAGTTACACGTTCATCATTCGCTGGAATCGTTCTGCGAGTGGCTCGATGATATTGGGAGAAGCGTAAATAACAGGAAGGTGATATTCCAGAGAGAAGAAGAATCGAAAGGTGTACGTGGCTTGTGGTGAACTCCAAGGCTGCAACGAGACCCGTGAACAGCCGCACGAGGGCAGAGTTGTAGCTTCGCGCGGTTCTACTTTCGCGGTGCTTCCCCGTGGAAAACGAGGGGGCAGCGGGAGTGGAGGGTGGAAGAAGTCGAAAGAGGGCGAGCGGGCGGTTTGATATTTCCTTCTAAGTCGCTGACGAGGACGGGGTACACGCCAGTTGGGTGGTGAAGAAATAAAGAAAGGGGGAGAGAGTTGGAGAGAGAGAGAGGGACCACTTACCAGAGGGAGTTATCGACTACACACGTAAGGCGACAGCGCACACGTACGGATACACAAACATCGCGGACCTGTTGTCCAACTTGTTGCTCGTCCCTGCAAAAGGCACACCTCGCCTGACTCTGCGACGCGCACTGTTTACTTCTTTTTTTCTCCAAAAAAAAACAGGACTCTCCAAGGTACGCTGGATAATAATATCGGAGAATCGTAGATGTCGGAATAGAAGCTGCAAGAAGATACAGACTATTTGTGGTTCACTATTTAAGTTCTCGTTTAAATACCGAGATCTCTGTATAGATGTTGATCATTGATGATGTCCTACGGTTGACACTGTATAAACGAGAAATGCTTATCGACGGATACCATTGAAGAAGTGATACAATCGTCCAGCAATTGGAGATCGTGAGAGGAATTGAACTTCATCGATTTTTAACGTTTCACCGTTTTCGTCCACGGCGACGTATTTTTACTACGGCGAGAATATAGAACGTTGCGACTATTGTTCGTCGGATCCTCTGCACCGGAGGCGGCCGAGATGAGGGTATCGTCGCGGCGACGGACACGCCCGACGATACTGCACGAGAGGGAAGCTGGCAGAGGGAAAGCCTGCACGTACCAGCCGGGCGAATAAATACTTGGAGCTTTTCTTGATGATAGTATAGGACTCGATGCCGCACCAGAACCAAACGAGTCTATGGAAACGTCTCCGCGACACTCATACAAATTTCCGGACGCGCCGCAACGATGTTTCGTCACGTTGATCGAAACTGTTTCGGTGAATGGTACATAAGAACGGATAATAAATAGCGGTAGCAGCTGGGTAATATAAAAGAAAGAGGGAGGTAAAATTATTATCAAAGTTCTATCGTGGTATGACGTGGTACATGAACGGAAGTATCGCCAGGGGCGACGGGAACCGTGGAGCAGAACGGAAGTAGACGAATTATAGCCGCGGAGCAAGCTACCGCGTAATCTTCCAGCCGTGAATACAACGAAAGCAATATTACAAACAAGGTAAAAGAAGCCCAGGTGAACTGCGATTCTCTGTAGAAAAAAGGTAGAAAGAAACGGGGAACTTCGGGGGAGCAGAATGGAGGAAGAAATTTTCATTGGTCAAAGAAAATTTCCAGCGTATACCTAGAAGGACTTCCGGTTGACACATCCGGACCTCGAGTCGAAACGACTCGTATTCGCCGAAAATGATATTTTAATAGAAATCTATACACGTATCTAATATTAATTATATACATAATAACGTACAGATCTATCTTACCACAGGCAAGCAAAGTATATCTTACAAGGTATATACAAATAAATAAATAAATAAATAGATAAAGATACACGCGTTAACTGTGTTTGAAAATTGTGCAACGACATCTAGAAATAATTAGGCTACAGCCGCCGAACGCGGCAAAAGAACAGAGATCGGATCGTACGTATCCGAAGACGAAGAACCGAGCCGAACATTGGTACAAGTAAAAGCATTTCACTTCGACCAACGGCGAATAGATATATAATCGATACAGACCGGTAGGAAGCACTTCGGGTACAGCTAATTCCTCTCGAGACGTCCGGAAGGCCACTTCGTACACGCTCGACCGAAACAACAATCGCAACGGTGGTTGAAGATTTTCACTAACGAGCACACTAGTCTCGACAAGAATACTCGAATTAGAATCACTGGAGTTGGAAAAAGGGAACCAGACATCGCACCGATCGATCATGAACAATAAATTATTTGTCTGAACGAGTCGCACGAGGTATCAGTCTCGTTCCTGGTGGCCTCCGCGGAGACCACCAGGACGACATATCGACGCCGGAAGTCACGACATCGACCGTGCGATAAGCGACGATCGCCTATCGACACGTTGAGAATCCAACCGGTGTCCTTGAAACACGAACTTGTGCGCCCAGAAGGTCCTCGTACGTTGGGTTCATCGGGCCGAGGGTGCAATAATTTTCTGCTCCTCGTTTCGTCGATCAGAGACAATAAGTAAGGAACAATTTACAAGATTTTCGAAGGGGTTACGAATGTATGTGGACATGAAAATCGACGACGTCGCCCCGGCGATCCATGGATATATTTAAGAAGAAGAGACACGAGAAACCGTAGATTAAAACGTTTCGAAGAGATTCTGGCTCAACGTGGTTTGGATCGTTTGCAACGGGGTGTTTCTTCATCCTTTTTTTAATTAATCAGATAGGACCAAAAAGTGATCAAGATGCCGCGTTGTTACATGGTGAAGAAGGCCCTGTGCAACAAGTATATAAGCAACGTAGCCAGAGGATTCGAGAGCTGGGGTCGCGGAAGAAGCACGCCATCACCGGCCACCATGCAGATCCCAGTCTCGCCCATAGAGGGGAGCATCGCACCCCCTGTTGCTCAAGGTACGACGTATCACGATTTCATGGCTATTCTCTTCTTCGGCTACGACCCTCGGGATTGGGTAATTAAATGGTCAGGCTGGATTCTTTATGATTGAGGTGATATGCGATGTGATGTTTGACAGGACGGGCATTGGAGAACAATATATGATTTAGACGTTTGTGATGATTGATAATTATTGCTACCAGCAGTGATTGAGAAAATTGGGCAATCTGTTATGGATCTGTTAGGTTATTTGGGATTGATAGGTGTTTTATCGGTGTTTGCTTTTAATACTCTTTCGTGGATGTAATTAGGTTTATTTGAGATTAGTAGGTGTGCTATTAGTTTTCGTTTTTGGTAATCTATAATGCAATTCATTTTCATGCTTGATAAGATTTTAAATGATTTGTTATGACAGAAGTATGGAAAACAGTTTGTTTGGTTTTTCTTTTAATTTCGTTACTGGGGTAATGGTTGTACTTGTTATATTTTAGAAAATGTATTTTATTACGATCAGTTGAATGTACAAAAAATTATGTTGAACGGATTGTACGTACATATATGTAGATTTTTAAAATTTGCTGTATTAGATTATGGATTTTAGGAGATCTGAAGTTAACGAATATATTTTTCCATTATTTCCAGTGATATGAGAGATATATCAATATACACTTTAAATACACTTACTCAAAATCGTTATTGCAGAATTACATTCAATTATGTTGCTGATACTTGTTACACTAATCTGTGCTAATTCATTAATCTCTGAATTATTCACGAATCGACTATTATTATATCGTTATCCTCATCTTAACAGTAATATTTTCACTCGAATAGTAGTATAGTACTAGTATAACATAAAATCGTGAATCATTTTTGATTGCACATAATTGAGCGTTCTGAATATGGCGGCGTAGAAAGATCCGGAATCGAAACGAATATCGTTCGCTTGGATGAAACACAGAGTGATCGATTTTTCAGTCGCGTTTATTACCTTCAATTAATGTGAATGTTGCTATTTGTTCCAAAGGCCCGCGGTATTGATTCACCTTCTACCTATATCGTACGTCTCGTGTCGGAGCGTTGCACGAGCGCGCGTTTCGCCCCTGGCAAGAAAAACTTCTGCATACTCGTGCTGGTAAAAAAAAAAGGAAAGCAACAAGAAAAATCGAGCTACCTTCAATTTAGAAGCGTTTAAAAAATTCGTACTAATAGAGAGGAATTAAATTGTTCTGCTGCAATTCGAAATTTAATTTTTCTTATTTTCTCAATATCATAAATATAGCGAGGGAGAATACCGTGAACGCGTGTAGATTTATTTTAGATTCATTATTTTGTGGAGAATATAATTTCCCAATTACAGGTTCGTTGATATATTTAACTATTGACGAGTTGAAATGGGAAATGTAAACGCCGGAAATGAAAATTTTCCACGAAAATCAGAAACATGCTTTTGTGGACTTTAAACCCTATACCACTGAGAAAAATTATTTTCCATTATTTGTATTTTGCACTGACTTCCGTTACCGGTTATACTCCGCTATTAGAAATATGTTATATTAGTTCGAAATAATTCTTTAAATATTACTGTGTTTATTTTGCACTTGACAATAAATTCGCCTTCGCCAATTCTTAATACTATTGGATTGCACTAATAACCTGTATAATAATAACTAATTAAATTTTACCTTAAAACAAAGAATATTCTATTCATTATCATAGAGTGGAATGTTCACTATAAAAGGTATGAAATATTCGAGATTGGAAGAAAAACCTAAGAAAATAAAAATAATTAAATTAGTTCTCGTCTCGCTACGAGAAAAATTAAAGTCACTGCAATATTCGACGACTGTGTGGCAATTTCAAACGGCGTCGTAGTTATTCGCGGTAACGTGTGACTCGTCACGGCAAAGGTGCATTAATTGTCTGAATTGTCGTTCCCAGTGACGGCAGTTTCCAGTTACGGCCCGGTTTTGTAAAGGGCTCGGAATGAGAGAGCGTCATGCGAAACTTGCCGGAGACATTAATGGACCTACAAAGACCGCACTTAAGACTCGTTACAATACCTGCACACGTTTTGTCCGGAATAACTCGTGGTAAAACCAGGCCAATCGAACGCGGGATATGTACGATTCACCCCTGTGCAATCGCGAGAAATTCGATTTCGATGAAATATTAGAATCGTCGTTTAAATTGTGTCGACTCGATTGAAATTGTATTACGTACAATGGGAGTTTAGATTTTCCAGGATAATTGAAGTGCTTGATAATTGAAATTCAAAATATAATTATAAAAAAGAATAATAGCATAAATTATTTCGCATTCGATTTTATGGGCTTCAGTTCCAGCAGTGAGGAAATCCGAGCATACTTTTGTAAGTTGGTTTAAAAAAATGCCGTGAAATTAGGTCAATAGGCGTAGAAAAGTGGAAAGTTGTGCCAAAATTCAGAAATTAAAATAATATATGGTTTAAAATCACTTTAAAATGAACCTATAGGGTAATTACAAGTTGTTAACAATTTTTACTTTAATTCACGAGCGAAATCGCGGGTTCAGTATTGTTGACGTGGTAATCGAAGAAACGAGTCACCATAGTGTCCGTGGAATGCTATACAGCAAGAACAGAACGCACACGCAGAAATCTAGACACGAAACGATTCGAAAGAGATGGAACGGCGCGGTTCTTGCCGCGGAAGCGGCCACCGTTCGAACGAAACGCGCAGTTTCATAACCGAGTTATCGTGAAATTTTATATCCGCTAGCTCTTGCACTTTCCTTGGCCATCCACTCATCCCCTTTGACCCCGTTTCCAACATGCTTGCCGTCATAATCCCTGGTCCTCCTCCATCCAACCACCCTGCCACCTCTTCGCCAACGAGGTTCGACACTCTTTCGTTGGCACATCGACAACGGAACGTTCTTCCCCCTCCCCGTTCTCTCGTTAAATCTCGATTAAAAAGTCAAATTAAGAAAATCGAGTTAGGCCGCCGCTCGTCAGGTGTCTCGTTAATATCGCATTGTCGCCAAAGTAAGGAGTGAAATGTTATTGAAGTTACAGTAGTCTTTTACGGTTTATTCTTTACTTTATTTTTTCTTAAGCAAAACCTGCGGGATTATTGAATTTCACAAACTGGCCTTTTATAGTTTTAGCAGGGGGGTTATTTAACTCTTTCGCCGGGGCACCCTTGACGATAAAAATATTCTCAGTACCCCGATCATCGCAGTTTTTATTAATATAGAAAGCTATATGCAAATAAAAAATAATGTAGGTACTTATAGATCGTATAAATGGGAACGAAAATAAAAGTATATTGCAGAAACTATTTTTATTATAGCAGATATCGCTTTTAGTAAAACGGTTGAGGCGGGTTTATGGAGCCTTAAATATTCTATCACGACGAGCATCTTAATTTTCTTCATTAAGAAAGTCTGTACTCTGTCACAGAATACTTAGGCCCGCAAGCCCAAGATGCATCAGCAATAACAGGAGCCAAAACGCCAGAGCAGAACGTCTTCAGGGACAAGCAAAACGAGCCCAGCAATGTTGAAGCGACGTCAGCAACGACCACGCCAAGCAACACGACCGCCTCTACAACGGAACCGCTCGAAACAGCGCGAACAGAGACGCCATCTGTGATCATCAGCACCGCCGCGTGCTCACCTCTACTAACAACCTCAACAGCAACAGAAACGATATGTTCGACCATCGAGAGCACAACGATCACGACGTCCACGGTGCCGTTCACGGTACCCAGGCCACCGTCCAGAACAGCCTGCATAGACCAGCAATCGCACGCGAACGTTCTCCATCACCCGCCACCAGGTGAACCATCTTCGCCCTCTAGCACCACCACGCAATATAACATAGAAGAAACAACGGACCATTCTCCGCCTGAACCGAGGACAGGGTCCAATAACATCAACGTGATCACCACATACGTCACGTCGCGTATGTTCAAAGAGCGTTCAGCCGCTGAAACGGAAGCTGCGCACGATTTATTAGAGCTTTCGAGGTCGCTGCCACCACTACCGCCACCTAGCGTCGCCATTGGACCGCAAAGCGTCATAGAGTCCCCGGCGACAGATATACAAGAGATGACGGTGTACCAACCGGACCAACCTATTTATCAAGTGAACACCATCGATTTGGCGGGTTCCACGGTCTATGCGCATCATCAGCAACAGCAACCATCTACCACAAGCATTATTTATGAACCCAGCGCAACTATAGTCCAGCAAACGGGAAGTGTATTCATCCCTCTGTCTCCGGTTCAAGAGATTCTGCTCACTTACACCGCGCCGTCTATCCCGTGCACGGCGATTGTTGCACAGCAACTGCCGCATCCGCAGATGCACCAGCAACAACAAATTCTCCAAGCTATAGAGGCAGCCCCGCCACTAACGCCACCTACATCAGAGTGCAGCAGCGATATCGAGAATAATAATCCGAATTCGCAGCCCATTCAGAAGGATAAGGAGGTGCAGACAGTCATTGAACAGACGGAAGTGAAACCGGCGAATTATACGTTTGATTCTTTGTTGGTGGCGGATGGCAGATCGAAGAACAAGAAGGTTGTTCCTTATCAGAAGACGCAGGACGCTGAACCGGTCGAAACGCCGGAGACTTCGAAGATTGGGCGATACGTTTGTTGCGAGTGCGGTAGGTCTTATTGGAATAGCGATGAGAGTATAGCGTGAAAATGGAGTGGAGGTTGCGTACGGCTACAACGCGGACAAAATTAATTGATACTCACGTTCCCACTCTTTATATTGTTTCGCATTTTGTTTGACACGTTCATATCCGGATGTCGTAAAAGTTTTGTTGTACGATTAAACTGAGAAATAAAGCCTGCTACTTTTGGAAGAATATTTCGAAAATATATTTTTCTTCTTCTATACACAACGTAGTGAACGTGTTCAGCAAATTTCTATCTTAGCTGTAGTAGTAAAGATTATACCATTTTCTATATGACTCTTCTATAAGAGCATTAAAATTTGTCCTGACACAATATGCAGCGATCTTCTTTTATGATAAAATCCGTTCAATTCCGTTCATCGTATTCACACCAAGAATGTTCTATTTTTAGGGAAACAGTACGCAACATCTTCAAACCTGTCGCGGCACAAACAAACGCACCGCAGCATCGATTCCCAATCGGCAAAGAAATGCATTCACTGTGGAAAAGCGTACGTGAGCATGCCAGCGTTGGCGATGCACGTGTTGACACACAAACTAACACACAGCTGCGGCGTCTGTGGTAAAATGTTCTCCAGGCCTTGGTTACTCCAGGGTCACCTGAGAAGTCACACAGGCGAGAAACCATACGGTTGTGCGCATTGTGGTAAAGCTTTTGCCGATCGTTCGAATCTTCGCGCCCATATGCAAACGCATTCTGCTGACAAGATCTACGAATGCCACAAGTGTCACAAATCGTTCGCGTTGAAATCTTACCTGAATAAGCACCTAGAGTCCGCCTGCCAGAGGGAGAACGACGAGACCAACAACGATGTAGAGGCGCCACAGTAGGGACACTCGAGTTAGAGGGATACTTGTTGGCGCCATTGTCGCTGATTATTATCAGGTAAATCGTTGGATGTCGGACGAAGAATTTGAGTAATTAATTAAACCGTTTAAATCAGAATTTTGTTTAGACAATACTACAGAATAATATGCAATATTAATTTTAAAAACTCGTACACGTATTGTACTTAATTCGAAAGATAAAAATTCGTTTCATTCCAAAACATACATTTAGAACAATGATCAGAAACAGTGGAAGACTTCGCAATTTTATTTATTTAAAGTATTTAACAGTGAATGTAAGCTAGCTTCGAACTTCTGTCTTTCAGTGAACGACTAACCAAACGACCCAAACGACAACACCAGAACTCTCGATGGTGCAAGCTCGTCAACGTCAGTGGATAAACTCAAATACACCTGGAATTCGATCGATTCGACGACGATCGAACACCACAGAGGATCCATAGCCATCCAACTTCGATCGAGCATCGAATTTACAGTCTGGGTAAGCGAACGATTTCGAATGGATTCTGGTAGCCAAGCGAATAAACATTTTGCGATGGATCGATACGTATATGCAGGCTGCTTTCAAAAACGAACTTAACATTTTTTATGGAAAAAAAAGAATACACACGTTGGAACCAGCAAGAGAAAAGAATGTTGTACGCACTTAAAAGAGTCGTAATATTTTTATTTCTGCTTGGGTTCTACGTGCAAGATTCGTCGAGTTTCGTGGTCGAGCATTATTGAACACGGCCTGGATATTGGAGTTGTGGTTACGCGGAGGGCGCACCGTTCGAAGGATCCCGAACGTGTATACAGGTGATATATCGCCCTAGGTTAAGGAGATACGAATTTTGTTCGCATCGGTCGCTCCGCGATGCGATTCAAACGACATTCCTTTCGTCTCTGGACGCTCGATAGAACTCTATTAGTCGTGCAGTAAAATCGATATTCGTCCGACATCAAGTGAAACGACGCGTCTATCGTTGGTTTCCGGCGAAGAATCTGGAATACGCGAAAAGGTGTCAAGCGCCACCGAAATCGAACGGTACGACAAGAATGCAATACTATCGAGGGACCATCGGTTTACGAATACAATTCATTTTGAGTCGTCGACCGTCGGTGAGAATCGAGTCAATCGAAATCGGAGAACTTGGAGATCCGTTGAAAAGGAGGATCGTGGGTGATACAAGTACGACCTCTATCAACATGGCGGCGTCTCCTTTGCCACTTGCAAATTCTTAGAAAATTTTTTATCTTCATCCGTTAGCTTCTACGCGTTGCTGCGCGAATTAATGATACGTGTAATTGAATAGTTGAGAGTTTACTATTGTCTGTGCGAAAACAGGAACAAATTAATTTCAGACAAGCATTCTCTACAGGAAAATTTGTTAACAAACCTACCCATCGTAATTCCTCTATTCTTCTGCAATTCTTTTCTTACTACTTTATTACCCGTAGAAAAAATATGCTCATCTTTTATTCATATACGTGTACGTATATGAAGATACGGATGTTGGTTGAATTTTCATTTCACTGGAACGTAATTTCCACGAGGTTTCCTTCTTCCTAACTTCCTAACTCATCGACGCCCATGGTACACAATGGCAGAGGTGGTTGCAGGGGCGTAGGGGCACACGTCGAAGGTTTTCATCAACATTTCACGTAAACTGGACCACCTGTTGAATGCAAGAATGACCATTCGGTGGCGAAAGGGACGCTCTTTCTGCTCCCCTGAATTATAGAACATTCTCCTGTAATTCGACCGTTGTTAACCATTTTCCTGCGTTTCGATTCGCGTGCGTCGGCAGGTCGATAAAATTATTCGACAACTGTATCGTCGAATTCTCATGAACGTAATAAGGAAGCTCCTTGCACCCTTCTTGTTCGTGGAACTACTTTTGAATTATTCTTCTTGCAATTGCGTGTCCGTCTAATCGAATATTTGGAATTGTAATATAGACGTCGGTATTCATCCGGTATTATTTTTGTTATTACCTTTATTTACCTTGTTGTTAGACAGATATATGTATGTACATTCCTTATTATTATTATTATTATTATTATTATTATATAATCTAGTACACCACGAATGGTAAACCTTGAAATTGTGATATTAAGTTAAAACCCTACGACAAATGAAATCGAAATGAAAGATAAATCTTGAAAGCGAAAGGGATGAAAGGAATGTCGTATTATTTAAACAAGGAAAGAAAGTGCAAAAGCTGTCGTTAAAGGAAACCAAAGAGATATACCAAAAAAAAAGAAAAGAAGTAAGAAGAATTAAAAGGAGGAAGAAGAGACTTACGCTCTAGTCAGCGAGTTACGCTTGAATTGTATCGTTTTATCTTCGGTTGCCCTGACAAGAGAACGGGCTCTGTTTGTATAATATGTGGTGTAGAACTTCTTAATTTAATTGGTCGTGTCGCCGTTACTTTCACGTGAAACGCGTTTTTATATGACTGTAGAGATATTTTGGTACGAGACATTTTCAGCGATTAGACGAGTTAAGGACCGACCGAATGAATTATTGCGTACTCGAGTATCGGTTAGTTCGCCTTAAGTAGTTTTTAATGGACGCGGAACAAAGAGCTTTAGCGGTTTAAGTTTGTAAGAAAAAAGGTGAAAAAGAAAAGAAAACATAGCATTGTCGACGTCGATGCATCTGTCCGTTTTTGTCCTCTATATGTTCGGAGATACATCGATCCTCGATCACTGCATTTCAACGTCTCTATACTCGATACTGAACGGTAGCATACAAAGTGATTCAAGAAAATGATGAAAAGTTAGAATTTAATAAGGGTAGAAATCCATGGGAACGTAGATTACTTCGATATTGAAGTAGAAAGTTAATGGAGTATTGAAACAATAATTACGACTCACGTGTATGTTACTCATTTAAATATATATTCAGAGGAGAAATCATAAGCAGACCTGTTGAATTTCTGATTTACTCGACATTCAAGCTATAGATTAACTGTTGATATGTGTAAATAAATTGGATTATTTTTTCACGTTCATATAGAATCTCTTAGATCGTAGGTTTAAGATTCCTAGGTGTAGCAATATATTTTATTCTGGTTTTAATTAAGCGTAGTTTACTGTAACGGGAAGTTAAGCAAGTCTGCTTCTGAGAAACGTTCCAACGAGCAGGGAACGTTGAAATTGTTCCAGTCGTTCGATTCTTTGGGACGTGGAATCTGTTCAAATTCTATTCAAGAATCACAGACGACGCTACGTCGTATGTGGATGGCCGTTGGCTAGTTCGATCGCAACTTCAATGATATTCATAGCTATCAGTCTCGTCTTCGTGCTGTATTACAATACTCGACAGTCAATGGAATCTCTAATCAATTAGAGTTAACCTCGTAACGGTAGTCAATAATAAAACAAGAGAGAAAAAATGTATATGGTTATCAAAGTGAATCGTTCGTCGTCACTGCAACGAATTTTAATTAAAAAAAACAGACAGACATATTTAATCAAGATAGGTACTCGACAGTATCAGTGTCAGAATTTTGTATGTTATAATAATGAAACTTTTAAACAGAGAAAATTAGAAGAAAAATCGGGGAAAGCAATTTTCGTCCAGGTTCAGATTATATTTGGGAAGAAAAAAATGGCAGTATAAGGGCTGCTCGATACAAATTTTATAGCAATTTCCATAATTGACATTTTACAGTCAGTTAACAAAAAGTAACAAATAGTAGAAAACCATAAATTGAGGTATGATAACCGCATTAAACTGTGTTAAAATTTATGTTGTCATAACTTTGTATTTTTGTTCTTAAGTGAGATTATTCTTATGATCAGACTTTCAAATTTTTGCGCACTTTATATGTTTTAAAAATATTAGTTTTAAATACCCTTCTGAGGAACTTACACTCGTGTAGGCGAATATGACGAATGTCTCTGGCTGCCATGAATGTCGGCAGGCTGCAAGTAGAATCATCCCGTCTGTAGTCAGCCAACGTGTAACGTGGCGTGCGATATACGCATATACTTTTTATTACGTTCTCATCGTATATTTTTCCCATATCGCGATATCATTGAAAATGAAAGAATTCGACGACAATTGCTTGCCTCATTTTATAAAAAAGTTACAAAAATAGTCGTTGCTGTCTCGATGAACGTCATCAGCGTCGAAAGAAATGTGGCAGCTTCTGGGCGTCCCAGCATGATTTCTTCGATGCTCTTTTTGTCAAATTCAGGAAGGAAAAAAGAAAGACAAAATGATATATAGCAAGCCGCATAACTGATGAAATCGCGAATACAAAACTTAACGTTAGATCGTCGCAGTAGTATACAAAGATGAATGAAAGCAACAAAATTTAAAAGGGAGAGAGAGAGAGGGGGAGAAAAAAAAATGGAAAGAAGAGTGGTGATTATGATGAAAGGACGGTCGACGGTATTTTTTAGATAGACAAAACGATTTAAGCCAGGACCCAGGACGATCATGCCTCGTACGTTTCTCGGTCCAGTGAATAAAATCTTTTCTTCTTCAATGTTACGAAACTCACTCTTCCTATTAGTTGTGTGCTAACATTTCGAATCGTATCGAATTCTCGGGACATCAGACGCGTGTATGACGTATTTTTTAGTCACGTCGATGTGAGACAACCTGTATAGTAATATGTATTAGTTTTCTATGGAAATTTTCAAAGTAACACGCAGTTTTGTGCATAGTGAATGTCTAAGAAAATAATCTTCTGAAACAAATCCATCCAGTAACGTGAAATACTCAATTAACAAAGTCAATGGAAATATGATATATTCCATCGTCCTTATAACCATGTTTAAAATAATGGTTTTAAATTTTGAAAGACCCTGTAGATGTGAAAGACGCAACAGACAAGCGACACTTAATTAATCATACAAATCACTTTGAAATCTACACAAGATCAGTCTCGTTAGTTCGAAGGAAATTTAATAACCACAGCGTGTCACGTTAACGATGTAATTGATCTAAATCGTCCTCCGGTTCGTGACAGTTCTTCAACGCAAGACAATTTACTGTTTTCCTTTTTTCCTTTTTTTTTGCACCGCAGTTAATTGCTCGGATTAGCGTCATACACGCGGTTGCCGTCACGAAGGCGCGCTACACAGAAATTTCCTAGTAGAGAAAACCAACCGAACCCAACCACTCTCACCTACCGTCGGTTAAAGCACAATTACATGAAACCTTGGTAAAACTTATTGCTCCATAGCCGTATAATATTAAAGTCAAAGGATAAACGAACCGAAGAATGAGAGAGGAGGGAGGTGAAAAAAAATAGAGGGAGAAACAGAACGAAACGAGAGGAGATTCGTTTTCCTTGCCACCGTAATGGCCTGAGAACGATTGCCCTTTCGATTCGTCGCACAATTAAACGTTTAGAAGACTCTACAGAGGACCAAAGTACTTAATCGTAACTACGCCGAACCCTAGGCGCCCTTAGGCGAAGCGATGAAACGTAAATTAATGTCGTCTTTCGTGGTGATTCACGTTGTCAATAAAGAAACGAGTATCAATGAGAATGGAAGATGGCGTTGAAAACTGAGGTAAAGGAGAGTGCAGGCGAACTATAATAAACAGCAGGGTGTTAATTGTTACGAATTACGTAATGTACGTTCGAGAACACGGTGAAAGAAGAAAAAAAAGAACAACGAAGCCAACGTGACAAAGATTGTCCGCGTAAATATAATTAAGTAACTTATTAGACCGAGTACGCACGGTATATGCTATGTGTATGTGTACATGACACGTGTATGTTAGTCAAATTGCGTTACACCGAAACTTTTCGCGTGGCCGCTCGTCTCTAATTAATCTCGATACATGTATCGTGATGTTTTTGTAACGGAGGATCGATCGAGTCGCATTATACAACTTTCGATCGCGTCTTTTTCACAGATATGTTGCGCAGAACGTTCCATAAAGGATTATATATTTATATTACTGATCAAATCGAAACAACTTTTTCCGAAATAAATTCATCAACATAAATCTTTCACGCAGTAGCGCCCGGTCGATAAAGTGTTAAATATCGTCAAATGGAGGATTCCTCCGCCATTTTGTTTAGAAATGGTGGCAAACTCAAATGGAAAAAGCATTGAGAACACCGTGTACATATTTCAATTGTTAAGATGCATTTACATTTTATTTAACAGACGATTGACAAATCGACGACTATTTTCGATCGAACTTACGCATCGTTTTCAAGGTTCCCTAAATACGTGGTTTAGAATAAAATAAGAAGACGCAAAGGGCCATGAACGATGAATTATCTATTGCACGTTAAACGGATAATTTTCATGGATCAGATGAGAAACCGGTTATTCTTTAATAAATCCAATTATGAAATTAATTAGAGCGCGATCCGGGCTTGCCACCGTATGCGATAATTTAGAGTTCGCTTGAGTTTCATACAGAGTCGATATGTAAGTATGAAACTGGCGACATGAATCGTTTCGCGACATACATACACAAACACATGCATAAATTAAACACACGGCGGTGATATACAATATATATAGCTGAGGAAAAACATTGAAAAAAATAAACGGATCCGTGAAACATAGCTATGCAGTGATGCAGGCATGATCATCAGTAAACCTGGCTTTTGAAAACAAAAATTTTAACAAAGCGGAAAAGAGGAAAAAGCATAAGGTGAACAGAAAAATCATAGGACTTAGATTAGTGTGATACAAGGTACGACAAAGCAATAATTTAGTGATTGTATGATATATTTGATTAGTGAGTTAGTGTACTAAGTTTAATGGTAAACTTTCGGAACCTATAAATACCTTACTCGATAAATCGTATAGTTTTGTAGAAACGCTGAGAAGATTCGCCATTTCAGAAATGAAAAACCCTCAAAAAAATTGAAAAGGGAGAAAACGCTGTCTTGGGATCAAAGATATAACGACGAAGGTCAAGAAAGAATTAGTGAAATGTGTACAGTTGACGATCTATGATAAGGTTTATTTAATTGGTTCCTTTTAGTGAGAAATTTTTGAATTTGAATTTTTATAAAATCTTACGTGTGCGTAAGGCGTGCAGGAACATTTGTCGCAAGCTTTTTCCTAACATAATCGTAAATGAAAAACGAAAACCACTTTTGTACAACGCAACGCAAAAGTTGAACATAACAGCTTCAACGTTGCTTTTTGCGCGCTAATTTTTTTTAAAAACGCATATGTTCGAAGAAATTAAGAATTTAGATATTTTCTGTGCATAAATATCAATCGATCGAAAATATACATACATTGGCCACTAACAAACTTACAAAAGATAAGAAAACGCTATATCGAAAATAAGCAAAGGCTAAGATTTGACGAAATAACAATTTTCAAATGAGTACATACTTTATTCCCGCCAAAAGAATGTACCCTTATCGATCAAATATCGAGATGTTCCCCTTAAGAAAACTTCAAATTTATACATATAAATAAAAATGAATATTACATTTATTTTGTCACCGTTCTAAATGATGAGCAATTGTAGTCTTCCTTTTTGAAACGAAACATAAGTTATTACAAGTTACATGTTATTTACGTAACTGCATAATGTGACAAAAAAAAATAAAAATGGAACACATACAAAAATCAGACGAACAAATGAAGTATGTTGCTAATTCTTGTATTTCTAATTGTTTCAAACGGGAACAATAAAATAGGGCGTGTATAAATCTCGATCGAACGATAATTTTCCTCGGGGCTAACCGTGCAAATAATATTCCCAAGGGCGTTTCGGCTCACAAAAATAAATTTTAAAGAAAATCCCAAGACTGATAGTGGATATATCGAGATGCATGCACATGTATTGCTCCGATTTGTTTAAGCCCACGTCTAAACGAGCTCAATGCTTACCTTATGGAAGTCATTTTTAAATGTTCTAAATTCGTGAATAGCGCAAGAGAGAGAGAGAGAGAGAGAGAGAGAGAGAGAAGCGAAAAGTATGAGTGAGTGAGCGAGGGAGAGAGTGGACGAAGGTCTGCAATTTCTACTTTCATGTATGCATCTTGCTCTCTTTTTAATAGATTCTTCTTTAAAAATTATTGATATGTAATCTATTATTTGTCGTTAATAATATTTTGAACAACGTATCAATTGTTGACTCACTTGTAAGTAAGTGAGTTTCATGATCTACGCGAGGTATCAACAAGGGTAAAAGTTTGTTCCTAGATCCATGAATTGCCCTGGCAACAAAAAAGAAGGACCTTCGTCACATAAAAGCATTTTCAATCCTGTTATAAACGAATATACAATTATATGGATCTTCGTAATACAAAGAACCCAAAGTAGAACGGTTTTTTCATTTGCCCTACTTGTTTTCCTTTTTTATTATATTATAAGATTGTAATTTCAATAGAGACAATGATCCAATTTCCACGCACGCGTTACTTTTCATTGGAACGCACCAAAGGAATTCCGCTAAAGCGAGATCCAACAATTAGCGATAAAGAAAAAAACAGTAACGTAATAAATTATCAATGTACTTACAATACTTAAGGATAAAGAAACAAGTTTAATTGCACTACATTTGTAAACTTTATTAATTATACGTTGCAAAAAAATAACGTGAACAAATGCTGTTATTCATTTTTACCTGACGCATCATCACTCCGTTTTAGTCCTATAGAAAGAAAAACGATACAGTATTGTAGCTTCCGTTTTAATAAAGTACTTGTCATTGTACAGTTATTCGAAAAATAAAAAGTTACCTAACCCTTGCGTTTACATTATCACCCTTGCGGCCTGCAATTACTTCGCTATCATTATTATTATAAATACAACGATGGAAAGTTTTGTTCCAATAATTTATATTCGATATTACGCGCTTTTTACAGAACTTAGTTCTCGTTATAAAAGATTCTGTTATACAGTAAACGACGCTCGTGTTGAAGTATACAGATAATACTAAATCGATGTGATAGGTGCTTTTTCTTGCGACATAGTAATTCAATTCAATGGTGTTTTCAAGCTTAACACGATGCAAGTTATAATATTGTCGTTTATAGATGATGCAGTTGAATGCACACTCATGTATTACTACTTATTACAATTATGTATTTCAAACTATAATACAAAGTACTTATAGCAGGATATAACCCATATCACTATGGTTTATAATCTCTGTTGCGGTTGATTTTCTGAGCTGCCCGAAACAGCTTGAGATGTTGGGGAAACGGTGCTTTCCTCTTTTTTCTCCTGATCCCTTGATTTGTTCCATTCTTGCAGGCCTTTTGGTAAACTGGTGTCCTCTTCGAATGATCCGGTACCCTCCACAAATTGTTCGTAAGTTGACTTTTCAGGGAACGGTCTGGGCCCAAGTAACTCTATCATGTCTTCTCTACTTAAAATTTCTTGCTTCAGTAACCGTTCAGCCACCTGAATTAATCGCAAAGATGATTCGTGTAATAACATAGCAATTAAAATCGATTTACGTTTTGAATAGAGTAAACGAATATATATATATATATTTTTTTTCTTTAATACCTTCAACACGTCGTCTTTGTGTTTGAGAAGTAAATCATGTGTGTGATTATGCGCTCTTTCAATTAACGCTCGTACTTCTGTGTCGATAAGTTGGGCAGTGTGCTCCGAATACGGTTTATCGAAAGTCATATCTCCCTGCTGTGGCATTTGAAAACTAACATTGCCGACCTTTTCGTTCATACCGTATTGAATAACTTGAGCGTATGCGTTCGATGTTACCTAATAGAAAAAGAAAATACAATATAACATTGGTACAAATGCTTTTGTAAATACATTAATTACGCAATAGTAACAGTAAAGTAATACTTTTTGTAAATCGTCTTGTGCTCCTGTTGTTATGCGATTGAAGAAGATTTCTTCCGATACGCGTCCACCAAGTGCCATACACATTCGGTCAAACAATTGTTCCTTCGTGTACAGATACTGTTCGTGAGGCAAATACTGTGCATAACCCAAACCTTTACCACGAGGGATTATAGAGACCTATCATGGAAAAATATATGGAAAATTGAGACGAACCTACAATTACACTTTTGGAATCAAAAAGATTACCTTCAGTAACGGATCTGCATATTGCAAAAACCAGCCAGCAACCGCATGGCCAGCCTCGTGATAGGCAACCGTCTTTTTCTCTTCAGGTTGCAAAACATTTGTTTTCTTTTCCATGCCTGCAATGACTCTCTCGATGGCCTGCTCGAAATGCTTTAATTGAATATTGTCGTTCATATCCCTAGCCGCTATTAAAGCAGCTTCGTTACAAACATTAGCAATGTCGGCTCCTAAAACGATTTATTTATATGATTTCGAATGTATCCAATTTTGTCTTCATTTTACTGATATCGATGAATTTTCATACCCGTAAATCCAGGCGTCAATGAAGCCATCTTTCTGGCCAATTGATCTTTATCTAGAATAGCTTTTAAAGGGTGCAAGTGCACTTTAAATATAGAAGCCCGTCCTTTAATGTCCGGTGCAGGAACGTAAATTTGCCTATCGAACCTTCCAGGTCGTAACAATGCTTTATCTAATATATCTATTCTGTTGGTTGCGGCTAACACAACTACATTGGTAGTCGTGTTAAATCCTGAAATAAACGGAACAAATATGATTCTCTTAACCACGATTGTAAATACATTAGCCACTACTGCCGACTGATATATACCGTCCATTTCAACTAAAAGTTGATTAAGAGTGTTCTCTTGTTCCGAGTGACCACCAAAGTTTCGGCCACCTCTCTTTCTGCCAACAGCATCGATTTCATCGATAAATAATATACACGGTGCATGTTTTCGAGCCATGGTGAACATGTCTCGAACTCTCGATGGTCCGACACCAACAAACATTTCCAAAAATTCTGAACCTGATACGCTAATGAAAGGTACATTTGCTTCACCAGCTGTGGCTTTGGCTAATAATGTTTTACCAGTACCTGGTGGTCCTGTGAAATAATATATAATTTCGAAGTAATTATACGAACTTTAAGATACACAAATATTTGAAATGAATACGATTATCGCTGAAATACGCGTACCTGTTAACATGGCACCTTTAGGAATCTTAGCGCCAAGCTCTATATACTGTTGTGGATTCTTTAAGAAATTTACAAATTCCATAATTTCAATTTTTGCTTCCTCACAGCCGGCAACATCCCTAAGTTTCAATAACACACAGAGAGAGATATTTACGGTTATTTCGTAACAAAAAATAAGAAATGATAAATTGCGCTAACATAATATCCAGAAACGGTGACGTACAATTGAACACAACTTTTCCCTACTCTAGAAAGTGACAAATTATAAATGGTTTACTGTACGCATTCGTTTCTCTTCTATCTGTTTTAGCACCTCTTCTCTTTGTTCATTTCATCCTAAAACATTCTAGGAAAATTGGCAGTAGAGCCCAGAGTAGAAGAAAATTGTCTACAATTCATGATAATCTTTTAAAATACCGATGATGTAGCACTGTACAATGTTACTTTAATGGACTTACTTAAATCGAACACCAATATCTTTGGAGTTGATCAGCTTCGCAGTCGACTCCATGATTGGGCCGAATAGACCACCCTTCTTTCCTCTTCCAAAGGATTCCATTGATTTACGGAACAAATAGAATAGGAATCCTATAATTCGTCATTAATATCATGTGATTGACAGCAATTGAAATGTACAAACGTTTATGTGTCGAACACAAATTCGAAACTTAAAAACTTACCCCACATTATCAGTTGTGGTAAAAGTTTTAAAACATGATGCATTTCGACCTCATCTCTATAATGAACTGGCAAATAATTTTGAGGTTCTACATTTAATTCGATTTGTGCATTCTCCAAATTCCTTTCAAAAGTCTCGACACTACCGATGTTGAACCATAAAACATCCTGAAAAGATGTATTAAATAATCATACATTTATTATCAAATTTGAGACAAAATTCATTGTAAACTTACTTTTCCATTAACAACATGTCCAGGTAAGAGCTTCACTCGAACCCATTGTTTATTAACAACTTCCACATTACTAACTATGCCTTTGTTTAAACACCTAAACGAAATCGAACAATATCAATTTATTCGAGCAATTTACAATTTGTTATTTGAGTATTAATATATTCGAATTAATAGTAGCAGAAAAATTATGATGTCAATTACTTGGTTATAAATTCCCTCCATGTAATTTCGGTTGCAAGATTCGATACATGGTTCAAATACAAATATGTAGATCCCATTAATAAAAAGCCAAGCAAGATCATTTTCTCATTGTTTCTATTTCCAAAAGAATTGCTTTTTCCGCCCCATTTAAATTCCCATGAAAAGGTACGTTTATAAGGGCTGGAAGCATTCATAGACGGTTTCTGAGCTTGGGCTCCGGCAGGTTGTGATTTACTAGCCTCCTTGGACGAACCTTCCTTAACTTTTTCAGCAACTTTCTCAGTTGTTTTACTAGAACCATTTCCTTCTATAGATAAAAGATTGTCGTTTTTTTACAATATACTGTATAAATTCCTCAGAACAAATTAATAAGTTAAAATAATGACTTGGTTTGTAGAATTTTTCAAATCCTTTTGGTGGCTGATTACATAGCAATCTTCTCCATTGCTTTTGTATGTGTTCTACTGTACTTTTCTCATTTCCATTTCTTATCAGTGACAAATATCTTCGTAGCTGAAAAAAAATTGTGCAACACACAATTCTCTTAAATAATACATAAACAAACAAGAAACAAGTGTTTTTACAACGATCAAAAATTTATACAATATAACCTCCCACAAAAGTAAATATTGTAGTTGCTCACGCCAACAAAAGATAAAAAGTGTTTGTATTTAATAACAGTATTGCCTTACGCAATTGTTAAACAAATTGTATGTTCTGATAATTGCATTTTTACATATATATATACATTTATGTACGTCACAATTTGCAACAAATAGAATACGTGGAGTTTAAGTGCAATCCATTTGAAGTATTGCAAGTTAATAATAAAGTGTAATTAACATAAGATTTATGATATTCAATGTTATGAAATACATGTATTGTAACAATTGAAATAGGTTATGTTAGGTTAAATTTGTACCTGAAATATATTGGCATTTTTATGAACGGAGCTCAAAACGAATCTTTCCAATTTACTTGTCGAGTATAACAGTTGGTTAGCCATATTTCGTTTTTAATATGTGTAATCACGTAATATGATGAAATTTCGTAGTTTCCACTCGTTCCTTACAACAGATTACCGGCCACAAGAAGACATGCCGACAAATATCCCCACGCACAATGCTTCTGTCGTTTACAATGGAAGAGATATATTCACGAATATACTTCTTAAGAGTAATATCTACTGGTCAATTTGCTTGTACGAATGGAATTAGCTAATATACGATTTCGGATAGATTTTCTAGGGTATTAATTTTGTTTCAGTGTGTTGAAAATAGGAACGAACAACGGGGGAAATATATTCTGGTTTAATATTCCGAGAAAAATTATTTTTGTTCTAGCACATGATCGTTATTTCGACATTCAGATAAATTATACGTAATCACGTGCTTAGCTAAGTACAGCAATTCCAACAAGTAACAGTTACAGACGAAGTATAAGATAGATATAACATGCAATGTAAATTTGAGTTTTATGACCCGGAGGATAAGAAGTCACAGACGAGATACAGGAATAGATTAATCATACAATGTATTCTACCGGCCAGACTTCAAGGGGTATTGAATACCCCTTACCATTTCCATGTCACTTGCAACGTTATCAACAGATGACACAAACCCATCGACAAGATATAAGAATAGCCTAATCATAGAATGTAATTGTACGACCAAAATTCCCAGGGTTATAGCAAAGACGAGATATAGGAATAGACGTGACGGCCTTACCGTCTCAGACATCCGACACTGATTTGAGCATCCTCTGCTCATGAACAGTGATCAGTTGAAGAGCTATTATTTACTGAAGTAGAGTTGGGGACAGGATTCATGCGATTGTGTGAATATATGTAAATGCCTTGCGGGGATCAGGAAAGCTATTTCTCGAACAACGTTTCGGTAGAGAAACGGAACTACGGTCCCTGGTCCACGATACTCTTCGGTTCGTCTTGAGTTGAGTCGAAGTCACATCGCGATGCACGCGGTGCAGTCCCGTTTTCATTGCGCGGCAAAGAACAAAAGAATTTCTTAACGGGGTTCGTAGGTTCAGCTAAAAGTTGGTCTGAAATCATCAAAGTCCAGTAGGTACGACCCCAGAGTCGTAGGTCCGGCTAAAAGTTGGTCAGAAATAGTACAAGTTCAGTAGGTACGAGCACACAGTCGTAGGTCCGGCTAAAAGTTGGTCAGAACCCGCAGAAGTCCAGTAGGTACGCCCCAGAGTCGTAGGTCCGGCTAAAAGTTGGTCAGGAATAGTAGAAGTTCAATAGGCACGACCCTACAGTCGTAGGTCCGGCTAAAAGTTGGTCCGAAACAGTAGAAGTCCAGTGGGTACAACCCAGGGATCGTAGGTTCCGCTAAAACTTAGCCAGAGCCCGCAGAAGTCCAATAGGCATGACCCTACAGTCGTAGGTCCGGCTAAAAGTTGGTCAGAAGCAGTAGAAGTCCAGTGGGTACAACCCAGGGATCGTAGATTCCGCTAAAACTTAGCCAGAGCCCGCAGAAGTCCAATAGGCATGACCCTACAGTCGTCAGTCCGGCTAAAAGTTGGTCAGAAACAGTAGAAGTCCAGTAGGTACAACCCACGGATCGTAGGTTCCGCTAAAACTTAGCCAGAGCCCGCAGAAGTCCAATAGGCATGACCCTACAGTCGTCAGTCCGGCTAAAAGTTGGTCAGAAACAGTAGAAGTCCAGTAGGTACAACCCACGGATCGTAGGTTCCGCTAAAACTTAGCCAGAGCCCGCAGAAGTCCAATAGGCACGACCCTACAGTCGTAGGTCCGGCTAAAAGTTGGTCCGAAACAGTAGAAGTCCAGTGGGTACAACCCAGGGATCGTAGGTTCCGCTAAAACTTAGCCAGAGCCCGCAGAAGTCCAATAGGCACGACCCTACAGTCGTAGGTCCGGCTAAAAGTTGGTCAGAAACAGTAGAAGTCCAGTGGGTACAACCCAGGGATCGTAGATTCCGCTAAAACTTAGCCAGAGCCCGCAGAAGTCCAATAGGCACGACCCTACAGTCGTAGGTCCGGCTAAAAGTTGGTCCGAAACAGTAGAAGTCCAGTGGGTACAACCCAGGGATCGTAGGTTCCGCTAAAACTTAGCCAGAGCCCGCAGAAGTCCAATAGGCACGACCCTACAGTCGTAGGTCCGGCTAAAAGTTGGTCAGAAACAGTAGAAGTCCAGTGGGTACAACCCAGGGATCGTAGATTCCGCTAAAACTTAGCCAGAGCCCGCAGAAGTCCAATAGGCACGACCCTACAGTCGTAGGTCCGGCTAAAAGTTGGTCCGAAACAGTAGAAGTCCAGTGGGTACAACCCAGGGATCGTAGGTTCCGCTAAAACTTAGCCAGAGCCCGCAGAAGTCCAATAGGCACGACCCTACAGTCGTAGGTCCGGCTAAAAGTTGGTCAGAAACAGTAGAAGTCCAGTGGGTACAACCCAGGGATCGTAGATTCCGCTAAAACTTAGCCAGAGCCCGCAGAAGTCCAATAGGCATGACCCTACAGTCGTCAGTCCGGCTAAAAGTTGGTCAGAAACAGTAGAAGTCCAGTAGGTACAACCCACGGATCGTAGGTTCCGCTAAAACTTAGCCAGAGCCCGCAGAAGTCCAATAGGCACGACCCTACGGTCGTAGGTCCGGCTAAAAGTTGGTCAGAAACAGTAGATGTCCAGTGGGTACAACCCAGGGATCGTAGGTTCAGCTAAAAATTGGTCAGAAGCCGCAAAAGTTCAGTACGTATGACCTTAGTACAGTAGTACGCACGACCGCGGTCGGAGACCTTCGAAGAGTTCGGGAATTGCGAATATCACCGAGCGCGATCGAGCACTACCGACATGTCGGCCCGCCGCGGGGTGGGGATGACGGTACGCGGCGTACGCGGTGTCACTATCAGTTCAGGCGTCGTACCGTACGGGTTGTTTATTCTGTCGAAGGTTAGCGACATACATCACCTTACAATACAATAGCATCTCGGGCTTTACTTTACCACCGCATACGCTTGTCTATTAGCTTCTATTAATTAATACGCGTTTATTTAACAATCGTTTGACTATCGTGGATATGTATTAAACTCTTTTTCGAGTCTCTTTTGCTGGACGCTTGACCGGTCATCCGGTACCATCGATTCTTTGATACGCGATAACTAGCCGTTTATTCAAATATCGGGTTAATAAATTTATTAGTTTAAACGGATGTTCGAATCTTTATTATATTTTATTACACGATTATTTGGATTCGATGCGGTGTTAAGGTTGTGTTTATTTTCCTTTCAATGTCACTTACATACCCAGTTACATATGTCCTTCCGCAACTTTGAATTCGATTCTGATTTTAGCACAGGTTTATCTCGTTGCTTTCCTTTTTGTTGTAGGTACAATGGATGATTGGTTGGTAAAGAATAATATATTGAAGCTGCAGGAATGGAGTTCTGAGATACAATTACTGCGATGCATAACAATCAGTCCGATGACATATGATGAAGGACTGGTAACATTTAACTTATTATCGCAACGGTTTATGTATATATCTTGGTATCCGGCGGTTGGATTTCGATTGAAAGTTATTGAACACTCTCATTATTGTAAATAGATTTCAATACTCAGTTCTCTCTATTCGTATATCTATGTTCAATAAATAATGAAAACATTTCAAATAGAACTTACAATATATCATTCGCGATTGAAACTAGAGTCAGTAAATTTCATTAATTCTAAACGAAAAATTGAAATACGTTCATGTTTCGCTGCATATCGGTCGCGATTTCTATATAGCTTCACTAGTGTTCTTGTTGACACTTTTTGTGACATTGTCTTGTTGTGCCTTGGCACAAGTACGGTCAAATTGAATTTTCGATGCAGGATTACCCGCGTACTTACGTACTCGTTGCCATGCCCTTCAAGCATGATAAATAGTTTCGAGTCTTGATTTCTACAAGCAGCTACGAGAATTTATAAATGCGCGATATTGCTTACTTACTAGGATCACGATCACTTTTAAAACTCTGACATAGAACAGTCACAGTACGCTTTTGATAAATCATTTATATTAATCTATAATAATATATCTTGAATTGAGAAATAATAATACAGTAGTACTTCATTAAAAAAGAAAAGCAGTAATTCCTCAACAGACATACAGAAATAAGAAAGAGACAAATAAAATCACATGTGTATTGCATTAACTTCTACCTCCTCCCCTCATTTACTAACTTGTACAGATTTTCTTTCAGCAAATTTTGATGACCGCGCGCAATGCGGTTGGTAGACTCAGTGCTTGTTCCGTTAAAGTTCTTTTTATTATTTTTTGAGCGCAACCGCTCTTAATAATAATTAAACATAAATCACAGTAATGAGACGCGAAATTAGAGTCAGTGTTTGCTCCGAAATAATACTCTCGCGAGATTAGAATCACTTTGTCAATCGTAAGTGTTCCATTAGAGTCAGTGTCCTGTTCGGCGAGTTCGGGTTTTCGGCCATCAACTTGACGAGTAAGTATCCCCTTATTTCTTTAATCTTGTATTGCAATAATCATTGATAATTAACCCATTCCAAAAGTACTGAAAATACATAGATTTTAATGTTGTTTGCTCTTTTTGAATGTTTCAGCAGCTTCCAAGGCTTCGCTGGCGACGAGCTTGACCGCACCCCTGACGAGTCTGCAACCGGTGAGTCGCATGCTTTAAAGTTCCTCTGGTCACTCAATCATGTCGCAGGACGAAAGGTCCGAACCGACACGAGTGACTGGTTGTAATTACGTAGATTTTTCTGGCAAGCACTGTGACCATGGGTATATGAAAATATACTCATGAGTAGTAACTTCTTTACTGTTTTATATTATATGAGGATAGGTCTTCTTGTACAACGCGTTTTTAAATAGCTTGACAATTTTAAAAGAGGTCATATTCAGTATAAAGTATATCAATATATATCTTTTTATAATAGAGGATTTAATTGAATATCTATGAAACGATATTTAAATCGTTATTAAATATTAAATGAATATAAAGTAACGTCCAGTATTATACGTGCATTAGTTCGTAGTGGAGAAGTCGAATACCCTTCGACTTCGTTTACTTGTCAATTGCAATTACTGCACAGTTGTTATAAATTGTTAGTAAGAGTATAGTATTTCCTGATTATATATAAAGTAAAGGTACTTACTTACCTTATCAATTTGTTGAAACTACCGAATAATTTTATTATTCGATATCCATATTAGTCTTTAGCGTATAAAAATATCGATAATTTCACTGTTTCCGTATATGATATTAATTAAACCTGAATGTACAAGAAGACAATACGCGAACGGGTAGTTTTCGAAATCAAGGCAATCAATTTTTAAAGCAATCTTGCGTTTTAGAAGCAATGCCTTGATAATGGGAACGCCCGAGGATGTTCCAATTTAATTCAAAGTATATTAAAGTAGAGTCATTGAATAATTTCTCTATTAAAGTAGAGTCTTTGAATAATTTTTCTAATAAAGTAGAGTCATTGCACAATTTTTCTATTAAAGTAGAGTCATTGCACAATTTTTCTAATAAAGTAGAGTCATTGCACAATTTTTCCAATAAAGTAGAATCATTTAATTTTCTCTTTAATAAAGTAAAATCATATGTTGATCTGGTACATATACATAAGTACATATATGTATATTTAGCCCGTTAGAAAATCAATATGTCTTTATCATCTTTTTAGACGAGGATTTCCAGGTTTAACCCTTTCCGTGTTCACTGCCCGGATCCCACTCACGTGCCCCGGTGCTACTTGGGTGGGAAAACGGTGGTAGAGCACGACGATATTTCTTTAGTTCATAAGCTATTGAATGATTTATTGTTGGCGACTGACAGTGCGTTGGTGTATCGTGCACGACGTAATATCCGCATTGTGTGTGTGGTTAGGCTGTGGATTTGCGTCGTTCCGTACTAAAACGTAGTTACTCTGACCAAGATAAGATGTCCATTAATTTAAAACAGAAACATCATTTTTGCTATTAACTGTATTAAAAATCCCTACTATACTGAGGCACGAAGTTTTTGTCATTTGAGATGACGGAGGCCAAATGCCAAAGAGAATTGAATATACTTATCAATTGCTATCAAGTACCTCTTGTATCGGTGCTATTTAATTTTTCTATCAAATATCTACCGCGACGTGGTCTTTTTCCTCGCAAACGCAAAGATCCCAGCCACTGTCAGTCGATTTCAGAAAAATGGTACGTACATTAGAGTGTGCAAGTTGTTTGACAGCACTTGGGTGTCGGGGGCGTCCCGGGACGCCTCCCTAGTGTAGGCTTTTGCGCCCAAGTGTTTGAGTGAGAACCGTGGAGTGTCGTGTGTTGGTGTGCCTGTTTGCCATTTTTAAAATATAGGTCCAGGTAGGATAGGTAGCTTACTTTCTGGTGTGATTGATAGACATAAGTAGGTAGGGCCGGGCAGGTTGACACAGTCTCTGATCGGGTAGGCACTATTTCGCGTGTTCAACCTGTTTCAGGAAATCTGATTTGAAAAATCGACGGTGAAGCTGTGGCGCGAACGAAAATGCGTTCGCCTCTGGCTTTGCCTATCGACTTTTTGAATCCTTCGCGGTCGTGGTCGCGATTCAGGTTTCGAAACGAAACGTGTTACATTATGCTCGAGGCTGCACGTGTGAACGAAGAACGATTGCAATTTTAATCGTAATCTTGCGATTTTCCGTAATCACAATTTTACGATTTTATTTGGTCGTGATTCGGCCACGTGTGTTCAATTTAGCTCCGCGATTTAAACTCTTTATTTCACATTTATAAGTTTTTCTTTGGTTTCCGATTAGAGCCTCGAGCCTAGTTTAAGTTTCAGCTGGCCCTTGGGTCCAACGAAAAGAAGAGGCTATATGCCGAAGAGGCCCGACAAACTGTCGCTCAAGAGGGCAACTATTAATGGCTCCCCATTCTTTTTAAGAATGGGGAATCATTCTTTGTTACTACTTTGTCACTGTGCTTGCATTTTCATTTGTAGAATTTTTACTTGTACTTGGCCGACGCTCATTCCGGCCCAACGATACAGCCCTCCCAAAAATATCGCGTTGCTTTAGAGTTGCGAAAAACTTGAAAACGGATTGAATTAGAGTTGCGTCAAATGCCACGCGGTTTTGCAAGTAGAATCGCGAAAAAGAAAACGAGTCTCGCGTATTATTGGAGTTGCGAAGTGACTCGCGGTTTTTACTTAGAGTTGCGGGCAAATGAAAATCGCGATTGAGTTAGCGTTGCGCAATGATGTCGCGATTGTTCTTGCAATTTTGCTGCTCTTATTGTTAGTTGAATTGTAGTATTTTATAATATATTTTACATATGAGAAAGTTTCTAGTGTTGCGGAAATTATTTTCGCGTCTTGAGCCTTCAGCTAACTTTTCAGAGGATCTTCAATTACATTGCTTTTTGATATTAGTAATCATTTATTGTTTGCTTTTTATCAACCTTAATTCATAGTGTTGCGAAATGATTGTATCGCGAGTTCCATTTAGCGTTGCGTTGATTAATGATCGCGTTTTTAATTAGAGTTGCGAAAACCAGTCCCCAATTGCTTCCAATTGGAAGTTTGTTCCTGAGCCACCCTGGAGGGTGGCACATCATCGTCAGCCAAAGACCATGGCTGAATCTTCCGCGTTTAGTGTTGCGTTTAAAGAGAAAATTGGTGCACAGAGTATCGAGTCATTCTTTCATTAGTGTTGCGTCCAATCGCGATTTTGCTGATTTTTAATACTATTAATGATTAACTTGTTTAATTAGAGTTGCTATTTGACATATTGAAGCACCACTCGCGTCTGATTCTTACAAATTTCTGTTGCTAATGAAGTTTTTAATTTAATAGTAGTATACTAGCGTTGCGTTACATAAATACTCTTTAAATAATAATAATTTGCTGGCGGTCCTTCTGGCCACCTATGTTACTTCAAGCATTCCTTTTAATTTTGCTTTTCTTAATAATTATACTACCTGGAATGTCTATTGATGGAAATGCTGTCAAAAATTGGCATACGTAATAGTAAATTCCCGTGTGGACGAACTGAAAGACAAGAAAAGAAAAGAAATGAAAAAAAATGAAAGGAAAGAAAAGGAAGAAGTAGAAAGAAAGGAAAGAATAAAAAGAAATATTTCGTACTATCTTTGATAAAATAATAATTCTAGATGGTAGATTTCAATTAGAGACAATACTAGTGACTGTTCATTATTGGAGTTTAACTCCCCAACATTTTCCCCTATTCGTTGCAACTGTATTTTCACCTTTTTTTAGTAGAGATAATTTTTATAACTTTTCGAGCTTGATTTGTAGAAATTGAAATTCCCTCGCGATATCCGTAAATGTTTAAACAAAAATCTTTGGCCGTAGTTGTGGCTCGGCATGGTGATAGTGGAAGTTTGATATTAAGTTTGAATAATCGTTTGTTGCTTCTTTGTCGAAGCAAAATAGAATCAATTGTAGTGAAATGTAACTACTTCATTTTGGAGTTTTTAATGAAATTGATACCACCTAATCTAGAACGTACAAAAGAATATATCACTTTGGCCGAAATCCAATTACCTATTGTTATTAAAAAATAGCTGCATTTTTCATATCAATTCTGATTGATTAGCTTCGCTAAAATTCAGTTATTACGAATTAAAAGCAGCTGCATTTTAGTATAAATTGGGGAGGCTTGGGGAGGTCACTAATCCGATGCCTGAGATTGTTACAGATTCACAGATGAACCCAAATATGATATATTAAACAAGTGGAAGTACGTCAGAGGCTCAAAAGTAGAATATATACAATTCAGATCCAGAAATATTATCAAATGCACGATTGGAAACTACAAAATTAAAGAGCCAGCCTCGTCGATCCAATTTCTGAGTTTAAGAATTCATTTTTATAATACTTTACTAATTATTTCGTCTGTGTTTGTTCCAGAAGCATTCAAAAGAATCAGCTAAAGAAGCAGATACATGATAATACATACGTATAAAATGACCGCATCCTCGCCCTGCACCTGCTCCTAACCACAGCTCTTTTAACTCACTACATTTATTAGATAATTAATTAGTTGGGCCCAACTATAAATCGAACAATACGTTTAGCTCCTTATATAGGTAGGATTTGTTCGAACACACAATCTTAGAACTTTATACAGGCAGGTTTTACACGAATTGAAAATATTAGACTTTTAAGTAGGCAGGATTTATAAATCCAAAAATTGTTTGCAGGTGCTGCAATTTTTTGGCTGCAATTGGTTTGAATCTAATCTAGTATTTAAGAAGGGAGCATTTATTTTTAAGGTGTGTCTTAGTTTTTAAGACAGCAGTGTACACTGCTGTAATAATATTTCGTTGTCTAGTTTTTAAGACCGTACGATATATTTTTAAGAGTGTTTTGTTTCAGGAAATTGATTTCAGATTTTCTTTCAGGTTTGCTTCGGATATTCAATTTAGCTATCGGTCGTGAATATTCCAAGTCCTCCTCTTGCTGTCACATTTGTACTACGATCAATTAATGAGCGTTCTACAAATTGACAATAATAGGAGATTTTTGTTCCTTACAAAATATAGTAGAATTAGTTTTCGCGTAATTGGAGGGTGGAAGGGCCGTGGCTAGGGTGGGTCTCCAGGCGCAGTAACCTCCACGTGGTGAGACCCGGGCAATCAATTATTTATCGTATAATTATTAAACGTTTAACACACGTTTGATAATTATGTGGAAAATAATTCGAGCGAATTGACTGCGCATTGCACTTTCCCCCACATTCCCTTTTTCGCTTCATTCCCTTTTTTGCTTTATTCCCTTTTTTACACTTTGCCGGGATCAATCACACTCGTTACTTTTCTTCTAATTCATTCCACTACTATTAGCTTCATTCCCTATTCCGTTCTCGGCCCGGAGGACCGGTGGTTGGGGACTTAGTGTCAGCGAGTTAAGATGTGTGGGGGCGTGATTGTGGTTCTGGAGGAAGGATCCGAGGCACGCTGTTAGACTACGTCTCTAACGGTTGTTGGCTTTCGCCCTAAATCTGGGATCATGGTCGCGGTTCTTGCATTTCCGGGCTGCAGTGTCATCGTGAGCGGTGTGTGGGGCTGTGATTGCGTTCCGGACAGGTGACCCGCCGAGTAGGAAATTCCTGCGAGTTAGACCACGCCAAGCACACCTTGGGGTGGCAGAAGGTATATGGGACATAATCTGGAATCGTGGTTCGGTCTTGCTTCCGTTCCACAATGATTGCTGTGGCTCGGTATCGAAACTGGCGTAGATTCTAAGTCCTCTTACTGTCCGGACTCTGGGCCGAGGGCTCGCGGGCTGCTCGGTAGCAGTCACCCTCGTTACTTGCCTCCCATTTGATCCCATTTATGAGTTTACAATTTTTATAATACTTTACTAATTACTGCCTGTTTGTCTTTGTTTCAGAAGCATTCAAAGGAATCAGCTAAAGAAGAGGATTGCTTATATTATGTATAATGTGGCCACTCTCTCACCCTGCCCCTGCCCCTGCCCCTGCCCCTGACCATGCCCTTGCCCTTGCCCGTGCCCAGCCCCTGACCAGTTTCCAGTTTTCTGTTCTAGGAAGGCATGGTCCACGAAATTAATATGGTCTAATTGAAGGGGAATTAAGTATATGCATACTTATACCTAGATGAGTGTGATAATGTATCTGTTAGATTCCTATGTAGGCAGAATATTATTGAAATTGTTGTTTTAATTTTACTCTTAGATATTATATTAGGTAGGGTGATTCTAGTTTTAAGTTAGATCTTTAGTCAGGTAGGACGCATTTGAATCTAATCTAGTATTTAAGAAGGGAGCATTTATTTTTAAGGTGTGTCTTAGTTTTTAAGACAGCAGTGTACACTGCTGTAATAATATTTCGTTGTCTAGTTTTTAAGACCGTACGATATATTTTTAAGAGTGTTTTGTTTCAGGAAATTGATTTCAGATTTTCTTTCAGGTTTGCTTCGGATATTCAATTTAGCTATCGGTCGTGAATATTCCAAGTCCTCCTCTTGCTGTCATATTTGTACTTCGATCAATTAATGAACGTTCTACAAATTGACAATAAGAGGAGGATTTTTCTTTCTCACAAATTATATTAGAATTAGTTTTCGCGTAATTGGAGGGTGGAAGGGCCGTGGCTAGGGTGGGTCTCCATGCGCAGTAACCTCCACGCGGTGAGACCCGGGCAATCAATTATTTATCGTATAATTATTAAACGTTTAAGAGACGTTTGATAATTATGTGGAAAATAATTCGAGCGAATTGACTGCGCATTCCACTTCCCTCCCCCATTCCCTTTTTCGCTTCATTGCCCTGTTTGCTTCAGTCCGTTTTCTGCTTCATTCCCGTTTTTTCTCTCTGCCGGGAGCAATCACTCTCCTTACTTTTCTTTATATTCATGTCACCACTATTAGCTTCATTCCTTTTTCCGTTCTCGGCCCGGAGGATCGATGGTTGGGGACTCAGTGTCAGCGAGTAACGATGTGTGGGGGCGTGATTGTGGTTCTGGAGGAAGGATCCGAGGCACGCTGTTAGACTACGTCTCTAACGGTTGTTGGTTTTCGCCCTAAATCTGGAATCATGGTCGCGGTTCTTGCATTTCCGGGCTGCAGTGTCATCGTGAGCGGTGTGTGGGGCTGTGATTGCGTTCCAGACAGGTGACCCGCCTAGTAGGAAATTCCTGCGAGTTAGACCACGCCAAGCACACCTTGGGGTGGCAGAAGGTATATGGGACATAATCTGGAATCGTGGTTCGGTCTTGCTTCCGTTCCACAATGATTGCTGTGGCTCGGTATCGAAACTGGTGTAGATTCTAAGTCCTCTTACTGTCCAGACTTTGGGCCGAGGGCTCGCGGACTGCTCGGTAGCAGTCACTTCCGTTACTTGCCGCCCATTTGATCCCATTTGTGAATTTTAGATTTTTATAATACTTTACTAATTACTTCCAATTTGTCTTTGTTTCAGAAGCATTGAAAAGAATCAGCTGAAGAGGAGGATTCATGATACGTATAATAATATGACCACATCTTCGCCCGTCCCCGCCCGTGTCCCTGACCATGCCCCTGACCCTGACCCTACCCCTGTCCTTTTAACTAACTACATTTCTTAGACAATTAATTAGGCAGGCCCAATTATAAATCGATCCACACTTTTAGCTCCTTATGTAGGTAGGATTTGTTTGAAGACATAATTTTAGATCTTTATACAGGCAGGTTTTAGAATTGAAATTATTAGACTTTTAATTAGGCAGGGTTTACGAAATTAAAAATCGATTCGTTCTGTTCTAGGATATTATTGGTGTTATTCTTTTCATTGGAATCTTAGATGTTATACTAGGTAGGGTGATTCTATTTCTAAGTTAGATCCTTAATCAGGCAGGGTGTATTCGAATCTAATCTAGTATTTAAGAAAGTAGGATTAATTTTTCAAATGTGCATTAGTTTTTAAGACAGCAGTGTACACTGCTGTAATAATATTTCGTTGTCTAGTTTTTAAGATCGTACGATATATTTTTAAGAATGTTTAATTTCAGGAAAATGATTTCAGATTTTGTTTTAGGTTTCCTTCGGATAATCAATTTAGCTTTCGGTCGTGATTATTCCAAGTACTCCTCTTGCTGTCATATTTGTACTTCGATCAATTAATGAACGTTCTACAAATTGACAATAAGAGGAGGATTTTTCTTTCTCACAAATTATATTAGAATTAGTTTTCGCGTAATTGGAGGGTGGAAGGGCCGTGGCTAGGGTGGGTCTCCATGCGCAGTAACCTCCACGCGGTGAGACCCGGGCAATCAATTATTTATCGTATAATTATTAAACGTTTAAGAGACGTTTGATAATTATGTGGAAAATAATTCGAGCGAATTGACTGCGCATTCCACTTCCCTCCCCCATTCCCTTTTTCGCTTCATTGCCCTGTTTGCTTCAGTCCGTTTTCTGCTTCATTCCCGTTTTTTCTCTCTGCCGGGAGCAATCACTCTCCTTACTTTTCTTTATATTCATGTCACCACTATTAGCTTCATTCCTTTTTCCGTTCTCGGCCCGGAGGATCGATGGTTGGGGACTCAGTGTCAGCGAGTAACGATGTGTGGGGGCGTGATTGTGGTTCTGGAGGAAGGATCCGAGGCACGCTGTTAGACTACGTCTCTAACGGTTGTTGGTTTTCGCCCTAAATCTGGAATCATGGTCGCGGTTCTTGCATTTCCGGGCTGCAGTGTCATCGTGAGCGGTGTGTGGGGCTGTGATTGCGTTCCAGACAGGTGACCCGCCTAGTAGGAAATTCCTGCGAGTTAGACCACGCCAAGCACACCTTGGGGTGGCAGAAGGTATATGGGACATAATCTGGAATCGTGGTTCGGTCTTGCTTCCGTTCCACAATGATTGCTGTGGCTCGGTATCGAAACTGGTGTAGATTCTAAGTCCTCTTACTGTCCAGACTTTGGGCCGAGGGCTCGCGGACTGCTCGGTAGCAGTCACTTCCGTTACTTGCCGCCCATTTGATCCCATTTGTGAATTTTAGATTTTTATAATACTTTACTAATTACTTCCAATTTGTCTTTGTTTCAGAAGCATTGAAAAGAATCAGCTGAAGAGGAGGATTCATGATACGTATAATAATATGACCACATCTTCGCCCGTCCCCGCCCGTGTCCCTGACCATGCCCCTGACCCTGACCCTACCCCTGTCCTTTTAACTAACTACATTTCTTAGACAATTAATTAGGCAGGCCCAATTATAAATCGATCCACACTTTTAGTTCCTTATGTAGGTAGGATTTGTTTGAAGACATAATTTTAGATCTTTATACAGGCAGGTTTTAGAATTGAAATTATTAGACTTTTAATTAGGCAGGGTTTACGAAATTAAAAATCGATTCGTTCTGTTCTAGGATATTATTGGTGTTATTCTTTTCATTGGAATCTTAGATGTTATACTAGGTAGGGTGATTCTATTTCTAAGTTAGATCCTTAATCAGGCAGGGTGTATTCGAATCTAATCTAGTATTTAAGAAAGTAGGATTTATTTTTCAAATGTGTCTTAGTTTTTAAGACAGCAGTGTACACTGCTGTAATAATATTTCGTTGTCTAGTTTTTAAGATCGTACGATATATTTTTAAGAATGTTTAATTTCAGGAAAATGATTTCAGATTTTGTTTTAGGTTTCCTTCGGATAATCAATTTAGCTTTCGGTCGTGATTATTCCAAGTACTCCTCTTGCTGTCATATTTGTACTTCGATCAATTAATGAACGTTCTACAAATTGACAATAAGAGGAGGATTTTTCTTTCTCACAAATTATATTAGAATTAGTTTTCGCGTAATTGGAGGGTGGAAGGGCCGTGGCTAGGGTGGGTCTCCATGCGCAGTAACCTCCACGTGGTGAGACCCGGGCAATCAATTATTTATCGTATAATTATTAAACGTTTAAGAGACGTTTGATAATTATGTGGAAAATAATTCGAGCGAATTGACTGCGCATTCCACTTCCCTCCCCCATTCCCTTTTTCGCTTCATTGCCCTGTTTGCTTCAGTCCGTTTTCTGCTTCATTCCCTTTTTTTCTCTCTGCCGGGAGCAATCACTCTCCTTACTTTTCTTTATATTCATGTCACCACTATTAGCTTCATTCCTTTTTCCGTTCTCGGCCCGGAGGATCGATGGTTGGGGACTCAGTGTCAGCGAGTAACGATGTGTGGGGGCGTGATTGTGGTTCTGGAGGAAGGATCCGAGGCACGCTGTTAGACTACGTCTCTAACGGTTGTTGGTTTTCGCCCTAAATCTGGAATCATGGTCGCGGTTCTTGCATTTCCGGGCTGCAGTGTCATCGTGAGCGGTGTGTGGGGCTGTGATTGCGTTCCAGACAGGTGACCCGCCTAGTAGGAAATTCCTGCGAGTTAGACCACGCCAAGCACACCTTGGGGTGGCAGAAGGTATATGGGACATAATCTGGAATCGTGGTTCGGTCTTGCTTCCGTTCCACAATGATTGCTGTGGCTCGGTATCGAAACTGGTGTAGATTCTAAGTCCTCTTACTGTCCAGACTTTGGGCCGAGGGCTCGCGGACTGCTCGGTAGCAGTCACTTCCGTTACTTGCCGCCCATTTGATCCCATTTGTGAATTTTAGATTTTTATAATACTTTACTAATTACTTCCAATTTGTCTTTGTTTCAGAAGCATTGAAAAGAATCAGCTGAAGAGGAGGATTCATGATACGTATAATAATATGACCACATCTTCGCCCGTCCCCGCCCGTGTCCCTGACCATGCCCCTGACCCTGACCCTACCCCTGTCCTTTTAACTAACTACATTTCTTAGACAATTAATTAGGCAGGCCCAATTATAAATCGATCCACACTTTTAGCTCCTTATGTAGGTAGGATTTGTTTGAACACATAATTTTAGATCTTTATACAGGCAGGTTTTAGAATTGAAATTATTAGACTTTTAATTAGGCAGGGTTTACGAAATTAAAAATCGATTCGTTCTGTTCTAGGATATTATTGGTGTTATTCTTTTCATTGAAATCTTAGATGTTATACTAGGTAGGGTGATTCTATTTCTAAGTTAGATCCTTAATCAGGCAGGGTGTATTCGAATCTAATCTAGTATTTAAGAAAGTAGGATTTATTTTTCAAATGTGTCTTAGTTTTTAAGACAGCAGTGTACACTGCTGTAATAATATTTCGTTGTCTAGTTTTTAAGATCGTACGATATATTTTTAAGAATGTTTAATTTCAGGAAAATGATTTCAGATTTTGTTTTAGGTTTCCTTCGGATAATCAATTTAGCTTTCGGTCGTGATTATTCCAAGTACTCCTCTTGCTGTCATATTTGTACTTCGAACAATTAATGAACGTTCTACAAATTGACAATAAGAGGAGGATTTTTCTTTCTCACAAATTATATTAGAATTAGTTTTCGCGTAATTGGAGGGTGGAAGGGCCGTGGCTAGGGTGGGTCTCCATGCGCAGTAACCTCCACGTGGTGAGACCCGGGCAATCAATTATTTATCGTATAATTATTAAACGTTTAGGAGACGTTTGATAATTATGTGGAAAATAATTCGAGCGAATAGACTGCGCATTGAACTTAGGATTCAAAGTACAGTAGTGCCCGCTTAATGTTCGGTTTTTGCCCCCAATTGTTCTTCCTTTGGTCTTCTAAAAGGCGGTCTTAAATTGGTCTTCCCTACCAATTCTTGTACCTGCTCAGATGAATCGCGGTGGATCCAGCGTCCGAGTTATTTCAATTTGTGATCAGCAATGGAACAACTTTTCCTGGAAATCCGCATCCCCGGATAGTGTTCGGTAGGTAGCCCCTAAACAGCCAACATTAAGGGGGCATTATTGGTTACTGTACTCATTTTATTGGACACAATCCTATGTTCGTATTATAATTACTTTTGAATTCTAGTTTCTATTTTTGTATCTACATATTGGTAGTTGTAAATATTATGTATTAATTACTGCCGCTCTAGAAGTACTTCTTTAGTAAGACAATTCAGATATGTTTCGCTTTGCTAATTACATTTTCTTATTCCTCAAGTTTTTTATAATGGAAATACCCATGTATATAATTGAATTCATAAATTGATAAATATGTGTAAAGTCATGTGTTGAAACTACGCGGGTCTCTGCCATATCTACAGTGGCTGCTATGGTTTCGCCATCTATGCAGGACTCCTTGAAAATTCACGTACCTCTTACTTACCTTAAGTGTAGATATGGCAGAGGCCCGAGTAGTTTCACGCGGAAGGAACGATGGGAAGGACGCTCTGGACCCTGGATGCAAGATTGAGAGGGTGATGGTATGCCGGGGGTCGGTGGGAGACATCCGCGTTGGAGCGGGTGTAGTTGGTTCAATCTCGATAAGGAAGAAATGTGAGTGTGAATGGCGGGCGCACGCTGCTGAGAGTTGGTATACTACCGACGTTCGGCTGCAGAAGCCTAGTATGCTGTCGCGATTTAATGGGTGTTTTATTCGTAATTTGATAAGGGAAATGTTATCTAAATGGATAGGGTGGTACTTGCGAGTGTGTGTGCTTAATGCTGAGATAGGATGGGCGGGCGTAGTGTGCCCTGCACATGACAGGGTCCTGAACCAGGACCTGGGTACACTTGTACCTGGGCTGGATGTAGGGTTATGCCCATCCAAGCGTGGCTAACTCAGAGCTTGGCAGACCAATAGTTTGTTGACTAGTCCTTCGAGGATGATCTGAACTGGTCTGTTGAGGGAGGTGGAGGGAAAAAAAAAAAAAAAAAAAAAGGCCCGAGTAGTTTCACTTACATCTGTATAGATGGCGGTACACCGACTCCAGATAAAGAAGACGTACGTGTAGTTTGGAGCAGATCTTTATAGATGGCAAAACTGGAGCCACTTGGGTGTAGATAATACAAGCAGGCGAGGGTACGTAATTTCAAGCTCTTGTTTACAAATAGCGGTACGTTAAACTTTATAAAATTTGGTTATTTTTTGTCTTCATTTATAAAATTAAGCTAATAGTTCTCGAAAATCGTTTCGTACTCTCATTTACATGTCAATAAAGTGTTAGCAAGCACAGTGTTACAGTCTACATTAAAATTAATGTGTACGGTAACATTGTAATTTCCATTGTTCATTTTATTCTACAACAATCGAGCTCTTTAGCAAAGGTAAATTCATTATTCAATATATCTTTCTTTAATTAAATTTCCCAGCACGTAATAAATACATACTAATAGTAGTCTTATTCTTTATTTCGTTCTTGCAGCAATGACAGTTTGGTTAGTGTACTAATATCCTATCTTTACAATACTATCTTCACTCCTGCACGCTCATCTATCGTTTCACTCTTCGTTTTCAAACCTTTGCTACCTTACGAATCACACGATTTGTGATCTCTTTATCGCACATCTATTATAGATCTATCCATTTCCTCCCTGGTTCATTTCAAGTTCGTAAATAATTTTTACGATATTAATTTAAGGCTCTACGTCAATTCCTTTAATTCTGCTCTTATCAAATTTACTTTGAAGAGAATGATTCCATTCCTTTTTAAATAATCTTGTGTTTCTCTTATGCTTCTTGTAAGGCCCCCCCATATTTCTTTTTCTTGTAGACATCCCTCAATAATTTTGTCTATATTGCCACATAGTTATTAATATATTTTGTGTGTGTGCAGGTTTCGCAGGGAAAGAATATTGAGCATTGACCGGCCCTTGCCATCGTGTATAAAAACAAGAAAGAAGAACTCTTGCCACATAATGTAGTTACAGTAAATTGGTTTTGTGGGACTGGAAGATTTGTGTAATCCAGACCGATGTAAGTGTAATATAAAATATTTATATTTGATATAACAGAAGGTACTATGTAGAACTAAATGTATATGTCTCAATTTATTCTACAGAATCCTACGACATTCCACACTTCTCCACGCTGTTCTACGCTGTTCTACACTACATTGTTTGCTCTCAGATCCAAGCTACCCTGCTGCTCAATCTACTCGCTTCTGCTCCTCCAACTACACCGTGTAATTTCTCTCGTTTATGTTCGGCCTGCATTGCAGGTCATTGCTAGAGGTCTGTAGAACAACCATGTCCCAAGTGGCCCTATCATAAATGCCCTATGTTCGGACGCTAGACCCCACACACTCCCACAGTTTATAAAAATAGTTTGTAACTATCAGCGTATAACATTTAATTTACAACAATTGTGTACTTAACTGTTATGTATATTTAATATATATTTTATTTTATATTCAGCTTAACCCGTAGATTTTATATAAACTTTAATATTACTTTTACTATTAGGTGTATTGAATGAGCTAAATATAAAATGAAAGCTATAATAAATACTTACATACACACAAGTTACACAATTGCTGTAATTTAAAATAAGCTTCAGCATATAAAGTACGCAAATGGTAGTACTGCTTTTATCTGTAATATACATTGCAAATTAACTTTAAAGAACAGCTTATAAGAATTAGATTATTCATCTTTATAGTATTTTTATATTCCATAAATGTTAAATTAGAATTAATACCAGATTTAGTTGTACTATGCATTTTAAATAGTTATAAAAGAATAGTTTATAAGTGTCTGCTTGTAAATTAGAATTACAACATTTCTGCAACTTGTATCTCCATTGATTAGTTTAAATAAATTTCCAATGAAAAGAATCCCACTGCTCTTTTTACTTTCATACCTTATCAATCCTTGAAAGAACCTAATTCCGATTCCTTATACAAGAAGTACCGTGGACGAACTTTAAATGCAAAGTCCAAAAGCGAGAAACTTGTCAAAATGACCTTATACGTTATTAAATCAAGCGATCAGAAATTCATGGAATACGATGTTATTTCTTAGAAATGCGATGGTTCGAAAACCTCGTCGCATATCATATTCTCCAAATACAAATCCACGATTTTCAGCGAGATATTTTTGCCAGAAATTTGAAAATTTTGCGCTCGGAAATTCTTGAAACGTGACGTCATTTCCAAGAATTGCCGGGGTCGGATACCTCCTCGTATAGCATATTCTCCTGATACAAATCCACATTCGAGCTCAGCAATTTTCTGGACATCTGCCAACCAATTTTGCAAAAAGTGAAGACTTAGAATTTGCTGCTTCCAAATTTAACAACGTATAGGGCCATTTTTACAATTTTCTCGCTTTGGGACTTTGCATTTAAAGTCCGTCCACGGTACTTCTCGTTTAAGGAAGTGGAATTAGGTTCTTTGAAGGATTGGTAAGGTGTAAAAATAAAGAGAACAATCGCATTCCTTCCATTCAAGCTTTATTTAAATTAATTAATGAAGATACAAGTTACAAAAATGTTGTAGTTAAAATTTAAAAACTTATAAATAATTCTTTTATATCTATTAGAATCAATTCTAAGCTAATATTTACATAGTACAAAAAATACTATAAATATAAACAATCTAATACTTATAAATTATTCTTTGAAGTTAATTTACAATATATCTTACAGATAAGACTTCTACTAAAATTGTATATACTTTATAAGCTAAAGCTTATTTTAAATTACATGTGTAACTTGTGCACATGTAAATTCAATATCTTTCATTTTATACATATTTAGCCCATTCAGTAGAACTTGTAATAAAGTAATATTAAAGTTTATATAAGATCTACCGAATAAACCGAATATAAAATAAAAAATATAATAGGTATACATACTATATACGTATAGGTATACATATCAATTAATTACACAATTGTTCTAAATTAAACTTATGAGTTATTAGTTACAAACTATTTTTATAAACTAATTTACTATAAATATAGGATGTGGCAAGAGTTATTCTTTCTTCTTTCGTGCTTTTATGCACCATGAGAAGTGCCAGTCAATGCTTGTGTACTCCTTGCCTGCGAAACCTGCACACACAAAAATATATTAGTAAGTATGTAACAGATGAGAGAAACATTGTTATGGGATATTTGCAGGGAAAAGGAAAGGAGGTGTAGCCAAACCACAAGCGTAAGAGAAAGAGAGGATTATGTAAGAAGGATTGAAATGCGTCTCGGAAGAGTGAACTTCATGAGAGCTGAAGTAAAGGAATTACTGGAGAGCGTTAAAAGAGATAATGCAACAGCAGGAACGAGACAAAAGCATAGAAGAAACATGACATAATAAAAGGTTTTAACGTAATAGAACAGCAAAGTACTAACATACACAAGTATGAATGGAGGATGGCACAATCAGCTATTAATACCGCAGGTAAGATGCGATAGCATTAAAGGGTATAATAAATATTAAAAGAAGCAAAAGAATAAAACATGTAACCTGTACAGACAAAAAGTTGGGACGTTAGAACACCTGTTAACAGAATATACGGAAATAGGGATGATAGGATATAAACTGACTTCGAAGTTTGAAATAAAACAGGAAGGAATGGGAAAGATATATAATAGATGTGCGATAAAGAGATACTAAATGCTGTAACACGTAAGGGTGTACAGTTATAAAAAGGAAGCGTGAAACAGAAGATGTGAGTGCAAGAGTTAAGATAGTATTGTAAAGATAGGTTATATGTACACTACGCCCAACTTTCATTACTGCGAGACCGAAATAAAGAATAATATTACTATTAGTATGTATTTCTTACATGCGTGAAGTTTATGTACAGAAAAAAAATTCAGAGATGTAAATACCTTTGTCAAGACGCTCGATTGTTGCACACCCAAATGGCCAATCGAACTTCCAATATTATAATACGTATACCTTTTACCGTAGATACTGTGTTTGCCAAGACTTTATTGATATGTAAATGAGGATACGAAACGATTCTCGAGCATTCTCAACTTAATTTCATAAATGAAGACATAAATAACCAAATTTTAAGTTTGTCGTACCGCTATTTACAAACAAGTGCTTGAAATTACGTACACTCGCATCCCTGACTTACCTACACCCAAAGTGGCTTCAGTTTCGCCATCTATAAACAACTGTTCGAAACTACACGAACGTCTTCTTTACCTGGAGTCAGTGTATCGCCATCTATACAGATGTGAGTGAAACACTCAGACTTCTGCCATATCTACACTTAAGGTAAGTAAGAGGTGCGAGTAGTTTCCAGGAGTTGTGTATAGATGGCAATACCATAGCAGGCATTCTAGATATGGCAGAGACCCGCGTAGTTTCAAGCATATCTTTCAATTTATGAATTGTGATAGACGAAAAAAGTGACTCTAATTTCGTATTATACCTGCAACAAAAAGAAAAGCAGCTTAATAAACCTGTCACGCAATCAGAATCGAAATCGAAGTCGCGCAGTAAAATAGTTTAAAGATTCAAAGAACCATTCAAAGGAATAAATTAATTAACGCGTGTTACAATAAGCGACGAGTTAATCGAATATCATAGAACCGATGCTACCGGAAGAAGGCGCGTCCATCCGCAACCGGTTGACCAGTCAAGCGCCCAGCAAAAGGGGTTTGACGAAGATTTAATGCACACCCGCAATAGAAAAACGAATTTTAAATAAAAGCGTAATAATTAATAGAGGCTAATAATAATATATAATAGAAGCTATTGTTACAACTTTTATAGTTGATGCTAAGATAAATTCAGTGACTGTAATCATTTAATCATTCAAACTCAATCAATGAATAATCGAAGACACAAGTGTTTACCCAATTTCATTACGCATATGAAGTAATAAGAAAATGATCTTCCACTACAATTTATTTGTTACATAAAGTCAATTTTATTACAGACAGAATTTATAGCATGTTCAGAAAAAAGTTCCACGTTGGGCGCAGCATTATGTCAAGATTCTTAATCAAGTCGAGTGGCTGCGCGGAAAAAGTGGGAACGAAATAGAAATGATAGCCGAACTGTTATTACTGCCATCTAAATCCGAAACAGGAAATAGAGTGGATCAAAACTATCAGATTCAGGGATTTTTATGATACTTGTATATTTTAAGGTAATTGGTCCGGTTCCAAAATTATTTAAAAATTGTTGGTCAATATTTCACGTAGTGCTTTGCAATCCCCTTTGTTGTTCGAATTTCCACATTTTTTAACACAACTTCGTCAAGTTGACGGAATACAACATATGCAGGAACTTGTGGAAACCAATAAATACATATGTACATATCTATTTCAATATTTATAATACATGCAAAGAAAATCTTTCCAAATATATTTGCTTAGATAAATTATTTAAGTAAAAACATAAAATTCCGCTGTTCACACGAAATCTCCATATTTATTAGTTTCCTACATATTACACCAAATAGATTAATCGCTACAGCTTTTACGATATTTATTAACCTCCTACATGTGGATAATACCGATAATAAAGAAAACGTGTCAAATATTTTTCTCTGCGTTACTTACTCTGTACCAAAATTTCACTAATATCCATGATTACAACTTTCCGAATATATTTATACGAATCCAACGTAACTGAAATATTAAAATGCGATTCTGTATCGTAATATTTCTGAGTAACAATGGTATTAATTAAATACACGATTAAACAAATACTGCATCCGAAGAAGTCGTATGTCACATATGTATGCTATACAGAAAACGAGTAATAAAATAAACAAATCCAGTTTACATCAACAAATTGAATTAAATATTTATCAAATTTTATTAACCATTTCCTACTAATAATCCTTACAATTCTAAGATAATTTATTCTCTCCCATGCAAAGTAGTGTGTATACCAAATTTAGGTATAATGACGGTAAAAAAGGTATCATCGGGCATTTAATTTAAGGATGCAAAAGATGCAAGTTTATTCGATAAAATAATGTACAAATAAATAGGTGTGTATTGGGGATGAATACAATGCGTTTCATCGATTTTTTTCACTGTCTTGCATCGCTGTTTGCAATGAGTCTCAAAAAAATCGATTATCATCTTCTGTTTCCTTCTCTCTTTCAATTTTCCACGTTCTCACTTTCTCACGGTATCTCACTTTCTCTCATGAAGTTCACGACGGTCTCTCTCTCTTTCTCTCGCGCGCTTTCTTTCTCTCGCTGGAAACGAAACTAGGAATCATACATACGTATACGTATACAAAATTTGTGGGATACTGACGTCGTCCATCGAACGCGAATATCTCGATAAGCGTGGTCATCGTCGAGCTAACGATATAAGAGATTCGTGAACGTTTCGCTAAAAATTCGTATGGTGTAGTTCCGACGTCTCTTTATTTATTTATTTTTTTGTTTTTTTGGTTCTTATTTGTTCTTTATAATCAGAAAGTCGAAGGGTTTCGGGAGTGGGAGACGGGGTGTGTAGTATTTTGTGTTCCTTATTGTACTGGAGCTTTAGTCGTATATAGCGATAACCATTAATATATGCATTAGGTGTTTTCGACACAGATACCGAGTATACAGCACACTATTCTTTTATTTTACTTTATTTTATTTTTTCCTTTAATTCGATCGTGGCGATGAAAGTAATAGCAACGGTGTGTAACTATAATATTGGTAAGCAATCAGTGCAATAATAATGCGAGTAATCGAAATAAATCGGTCGTCAACGTTATCGATAATTATAGTAATACTACTAATACTAATAATAAAAAATTATAATAATAAATGGATAATAATAATAATAATAATAATGTAATAATAAATGTATAATAATAATAATAACAACAGGTGTAAAACTAAGCAAGGCGGACCTTAATAAACGATATTAGGGTGATGTGTTCAACGTAAGATCATGCGTCCTTGTTTTATGAAACGTACGTTTCGTCGATCAACAATATAAAGAATAAACGGCCTCAGGGTGGAGTCATTGGCGAGATGCCTCCGTTTACGATCGAACTCACAATCTGAAAAAGTTGTCCAACCTTTATCGTTAGTTGATTTATCTAGCTATACGCTAGAGAAAAATAGGCCGTGTTCGTTTGTACCTTTAACTCGATTCTATTTTTAGTATAAAAGGAACACCGTGAAAAAACTGTGATAATATTCGATAATAATACATTTTACATGATTGATGAAAATCTGCGATGTGGTGTGTGTGTGTGCCTGAATCAATGTAATTTTTTTGTTGCTTTTTACTATTTTTCTCTTTTCATGGGAGAATGAGGGTACGTTTCGTCGTATTTCCGATCCAAACGGAAGTCCTCGGTCCCTTTGGAATTCATGGATTTTGGCCACAGGTAAAAAGATCACCGATCTAAATAGTAATCGTACAAATAGATTCCAAAAGATCTGTTCAAAAAAACAACTTATTGTCCTCCTTATGATAATAACATTAATGTGCGATTCGATGAATTATAGAATTGTTGGAAGTATTCTTGCACATATTGATGATAGTTTTCGTTTCGAATTGAAATTTAACTACAAAATCATTTTTTTACTGACGAAAGACATTCAGCTTCTTTATTCCTATGGGCGACACCCTTTACCAATACTTTAATTTCTATTCTAGTATTAAACTCACTTGTAGGTTATTTTTAAAAGTAAAGTTCGAATGGAGAGTACATATTTATAGAATGAATATTTCATCGTCGAGTGCTGACCAACGAGTGCAAAAGGTTGGATATGCTCCGTAAACGGTCACAGCGAAGTATCATTAGTCAAGTAATTTCGTTGAACCGATTAACGGTCAACGCTCTGGTGGCGAATTACGTGGAAAGGCTATTAAGAAATTAGTTTTATGAATCGCATGATCTCCTTGGTTAAACTTGCTCAGCCCAATATTTTTTACGTTACAATCACAATTGAAACTGTAGCAACAGCTTATCAAATGACTAACATACGTGTTTTTTTACGGTTTTTTAATTAATATTTACAGCACGATGTTTCCCTCGTACATCTTATAACATTACGATTGATCACATGAAATATACAATAACAAAACATACACGAACGACAGGTGTATGCTGCACCCTTTCTACCAGTTGATCTTGCTATATCCTCCATTCGAGAGATGTAATTATTTCAATAATACCTGCCAGTTGTAACATTAATTTCTCAACCAGCTGTAGATTTGTTCAACCGATATTGAATTATTGAAAAATAACTGTGCCCAATCAAGAACCGTTCCTTATTAGAATTCGTATATTTATACAGCTTCGACCAAGAGCATTTATGCAACCCCTATCAATCTTCGAATACTTGTTTTTCAATTTTTTCAATTATTCCTATGCTTTCAAATATAGAATATTATCATAAACATTTTTTAGGCGTCACAAAATTCTTTCACGACAATTTCTAAAACAGGGACAAGGTTTAGAGAGATATTCGCATCCTCCAAGATCTCATTTCGTTGTAAAAAAAAAAATTATACAAAATACCACACCAATGTCCAGCAGATCTTTTGAAATCGCTTTCTACATCGGTCCTGATAAAAATGACACAATCGATCGATCGCAATGAGTTTCAAACGACAAGTTAAAGACAATTCGGTTGACGAACAATCGGAAAGACGCACGTGAAAAACAAACGAACAGGGACAGGGGGAGGGGGTGGACATTTTCCACCGGCGTTGTATGTGTAAAGTATAATCGTACATCTACCGTATAGTATATGAATACATATATGCATATGTAACTCCATCGTATCATTTAATCAGCCTCTTTCACCGACAGCTATAAAATCGATATCCGGGCAGGTTGCGCTTAAATTAATGTCGCGAGGGCGTCGCACGGTTGCGATTGATCGAATCGTTAACAGTTTCTTTCTCCCTTGATTTCTTCCCTCGTTTTCTTCGCCTCGTTTTATTTTCATTTCATTTTCTTGTCGGGCGAGTGCGTTCCACGGGTATCTCGAAGTATATGTATGTATTACGTGCACGTATCGAGCGTATTGCATCGCGATCCATATAGATCCCGATCGACGGCTATACTGTCCGATTATCTAAATGTAATTTCACTTTTCGCATCCTTAAGTGGTAGTTTATTTAATCGTTCAAAATCATAACTCTTATTAACGCCTTACGTTGCTACGGTTTTTTTTTATCTATCACAATAGTTCTTTTTTCCTTTCCTCGCTCGATTTCGTTCTCTTCTTTCCACTACTACTTTTCCTAGAAACGAAACAAGGAGAAACCGAGAAACGTTTGCTGTGTACTTTTTGTGTATTCATTGCTCATATGAACGGAAACACGTGTATGTACTTATGTGATGTATCTCTAACGATACGTACGTCTTTTTTTTCATTTCAGACCAGCCGCGATGTTTCCATCCATGAAACGTGTATGGATGTATGTATATACGACGCGTTTTGTCCCCGATATAGGAAGAAAAGAATGCATCGAACCGAATTCGCGCTTTAGAACACATGGACCGTTTATTTTGGAAGTGGTGTGAGTTCGTTTTTTGATACTAGTTATAAATGAAGAGTTTACACTAAATTTATCACAAATTATGTGATATCTAATTTTTTTAAAAAAGTGCACCTACACCACTTTCAAAATAAACTGTCCATATTATCTATGATATTTGAACGATGCTCGTTCGACTATCAATGATACTAGAACGGCCGTCGACGCTTCGCCAATTTTCGGCCAGTTACTGCGAACACGATTTCACGATACCGAGATGTTCCCTTTCTTCGTTACCGTTTGCTATCCCTAAAAATAACATTATTTGTTATTTTTGAGCTTTCAATTTCATGTATGCTTGTGTGTATTGTATGCATGTACTTATGTATGTACGTACTTGCGTACGAGTGTAATGTTCGACGAGGAGTATACTCTTAAATAATTAATAACAAGACGTTCCATCTTCCCGTTCGATTTTCGGAATTCGTCGGCCCTTAACTTGTGTCGAATGATCTGAAGAGTGCAACTGTCCCTCACTGGAGACAGTAAAACGTCCCGCGAGAACATCGCGCACATCTATCGCTAAACAGGAATTCGACGCTTTTCTTTTGGCACACGCTTTTCTTCCTCTTTTTTTTGTTTGCTTTTTGCTTTTTCGTAACAGCAGGATAAGTGCACTCGACATCCGCTGAAACAACAGGACGAGCCTCAATTTCACGTTACTATTATCGTTATTAAATTTGTCTCTTTCTGTTCTTTCTTCTGATCGCCCTCTATGCTCCCCGCGAACCGGGCACAGTCTGTTCACAGAGCGCTTTTAGGTCGATGACTGGATTTGTCAGTCCTTTGGTACACGCGTTCCTCTTCTTCTTTTCTTCATTTCGTTTTTGCACGCACAACCCTTGCCATACGGCGCATGGCATACGTCGTCGTTTCCCAGGGGTACATGAGCAATCGCCGTTGAGTGAACTACGATACGGGAATGCGTACTAGACCGTTACGATTAATGTAAATATATTGTCGGATACATCAGAAACCAGTGCTCTTTCGCTTTCGTAAAACGACGCTTGTGGCCAGCGACTAGATTCTACACGGCCCGCGCGTTTAAAATTGTTCAATGCGGGATCAAATGCGATTGGTTACAGTCAAGCTCCAGCTAATCAGTCGGCTCGAATGGGTATGATAAATGTCGACCCGTATTACGTATGTTTCGAACGATCGATATGGAACAGGTGTGTAAATTATTTGGGTAATTTATTAAAATAGATCTTCACGTGGATTGCATCGGAGACTTCAATTCCTAAATGATTTCTCGGGACTTCTTTCTTTGCGGCTTTATTGTTCGTTCACGTTTCACAGGAAGAAGTGTAGCTGTTGTTACCTGGTTGTTTCAGTCGAATCTTTTTTCTACGTCGATTTGTACAGGTGTATATAGATATACAAGTGTCGATTGTGAAAGGTGTCCGAGATTTTCTAACCGCTCTTGATAATGTAACAAGTGATTGATTGTGCGCGGAATAAATTCGTCTTTAATTCAGCTTAGGATTGCAGCAGGATGTTCATATTGGTAAAATATCTGGAAGACCGTGAAATGAAATGTAAGGAAGGAAAGAAGTCGAAAGATTTGAAAATTATAACAGCGCCTGTTGGAAAAGTTAATACATTGAGAGTAGTAACATTTCGTAGACCTTCCGATCAAAAAGAAGAAAAGATTGACGCCCACAGTCGATCATTCCACATTCCAATCGCCAAACTAATTAATCGAGTCACGATGTTACGTGCCTACACCGGATTTATCTTCGTCAGATTAACAAAAATCATTTCACGCGTTCCAATCAAAATCGACAGTAAAGGGTATACAAATAACAAAAAAGAAGAAACTATTCAGAAACTTTTAATAAAAATGTTAAATACTAAAATGATGGTGATTGAAAATTTCGTAATCAATTAATTTTCCATATACAACGTTCTCCTGTTACAACAGCCTAAGTGTTATCTGAAAGCCTCGCGGCACTCTGTACATCATCTTCCCCACGAAACATTCCGCTCGTGTAAACGAAAAATATGTAACAATTGGTCATCCTTAGTGGAACAGTGTTTCCCTAGTTCGTAAATGGATCCGTGTGCCGTAAAGAATAGTTCGGGTATCGTCGCGGGCCACAAACGTGTCACCGTACATCGGTACCACAACACTATCCTCGGTTCTCTCACAACAGTTTTCACCAGATCGTCTTCTCGTTCGACGTTTCGTCTAGCTACGTATTTACAGGACTAGAGTCTTATTTAAAATCTCGTGCGCCTGCTCGGTTTCTGTACGTTATTTCTCTCGGAATCGTGTGTCGCGTATGAACGGCTCGCTCCAGCCAAGTCCCACGGAACGTATAAAAGAACTCGTTTGCCGTACGATGGAAAACGATGTTCAAAGTTGGGCGATCGATCGTGGCTTCGTAGAAGCTTCGTCACCTTCGTTCACATGTTCACCGAGCAGGCAGTGAATAATGAGCATAGCATGCGTTTACCTTACGTCTAGAGTCTTAGAGACTATGCGTGAAATTAAGAGCCCACGATAATTGACTACATATTATGTATCCCGAAGTCGTCGTTCGAACGAGCCTCTCCCCGATCTTATCGATCAAGTCGGACTAACCCGAACGGAGCACCATTCGTAAGGGGATCTTGCAACGAATTCTAAGCGTCCTCTCTATCGATTAAGTTCCATCGTTTTAAGCGTTTTGTGTTCATTATCGTGGGCAACGATCGTAGCTGGATTCTTATCGGACAATAGAATTTGTTAATTTGCCTAAAATGACGGACGCGGGTGGTTACAGTAATCGTTCGTTCGTTCACGACAAATGCACTTTTTTCGAGTCTCTTGTTTTTTCTCTTCAGCATCTCTGTGCGCCACCTGTGAGATTCTTTGCCGGAGAAGATCCGCTTTAATCGTTCTCCGAGTGCATTGAGTTACGTTTATATCAACGTACGTTCAAATGTGTAATTTGATTCAGCGATGATGATTTCCGCGTGCATCCTGTCAGCATGGTCCGCGAAATGCACATTTTTAGTTACTCTTAACGCGTTAGAATGTATCATATTGTAATCGATTTCCCCAGCAAATGGAAACAGGATTTCATCGTGTGACACATTTTCGACTATCCTAAGTAAATTACGGAGGATCACTGTGTAAAATCGATTGCTTTCACACTTCGGTACAGCTTGGAGCAGCAACGGTGGAATGACGTTTATAAATGTACGCACAATTGTTTAGCAGTCGATGTTTACGTGAATGTAGAAGCATGGATTTTCTTGCGAACTGTTTTCCTTTAACAAGTCTCTCGTTTAATTTCGTAGCGCGTCTTAATGCGCTCCAGCGATTTTCACGAATTCGTAGGAACGTTACTTACATCACTGCATCATTGTTGTAGCAACAAGGAGAAGCGCAACGATCCGTTCTGAATGATTTTTCTGAGTTCATTGATTGTCGTGTCTAAAAAAAACTCTGTCGTGGAACGTTGAATGCATTCGTAATTGTGATATCCGTCGCCTTGCGATGTGAGTCTCTCGATGCGAACCACAGAGAGAGTTTACATTTTTCACACGTTCTTCGTTGTATATTTACAGACAGGTATTTCTAATCGTTAATTGTTTGTTTGTCTTTCGGCGTACGATCGAACGAAACGAAAATAAATGAAACACTCGTCCAAGGAACGGGGATTGTCAATGAATGTAGTACAACTTCTTCAACGACGTAAATATATCCCTTCTCTCGCGTTGTAAAAATTTAGGAAAACACTGACCAATACGAACGTCGTGTAATATTGTGTTCTTAAAATACGTCGGTTAAATTGACACTTTTTATTCACAATCGTTTCCGTTGAAAACGGCTGATTCGTATCAAGCGCGTGCAAAAGAAACGTTTTCGTCTATCAGATCGGCCGATTGCTCGTGTTACCGGCGCGAAATTCAGCAAGGAAAGCGAGGGATATCCGAAGCATTCGATGCAGAGCGTTGGAGAATGAAAACAATTCAGAAACGTTCGCTATAAACAAAAAAAAACATTGGAGGAGAAAGAAACGTGAAAAGTTACTTTTGCTAACATCTTGCGTTAATAAAGCAACGCGTCGATTTCTTCCTTCTGTCTAACAATAAATTAACACTCGCATCGTGTTTTGATCTTTATGGACCGATCCTCATTTTAGATTAGTACAACTTCTTTTTTATTAAACTGTTTTAAATGTGAATAAAAACTGATAAACCAACAGTCACGCTGAATTCTGTCAAGATACAAAAATGAACTGTATTCAAGTTTCAAGTGAAAAAGTTATGGTAATATAAAGTCAGGATTTGGTTACATAGATCTGAATACGATATAAGAGTTAGGTGATCGATCTTGATAATCATTATTAGCGGGACAGAATGGCGATCTCGAACCTCGAGGCTCTTGCTTTGGAACATCAAAGGATTTTCACGGGATCCAAAAACGCATAAATCTGGGCCACCTATAAATATCGATAGGATGGCGGCAGAGCGTGTTCGGCTCGATTTCACGCGTCGTTTAAAACGAGAGTCCCGAGGGATCTTGCGAAATCTCGTGAACGCCTCTCTGCAATCGACGAGAACAATTTAGGCTTCAGCAATCAAAGAAATTGGCTCGAATATAGGATAGGATACGATTGCTATGAGTTTTTTTTATATTTCCATTCGGGTCGCATTGTTCTCGTCTCAGAATAGTGTTTTCGGTGTATCAATAAGTGATTTACCATTTCTTTAACGTTCTCTTGTATTAAATAGCAACGCGTTGTAAAAAGACGAGTAAGTTCATTGGAACTTTTATTCGTTTTACTTATCTCGTAAGTTGAATGTTTCAGCTCTGTAGAAAAATTGATTTTTCGTATGTGACAAATTGATCTTCTCGCGGCTGCCAGTTAAATCGTGCTCTAGAAAATTGTTAAAAGACGATTTATTTTAATTTATTAAAGAATGTTCCGTATGATTCACCCATCGCATGGTTCGGAAATAATAAAATCATTTTCCAGCAGTCCCTTCTACTCCCCAAAAGAAAGAGAACTGAGACGGTTAGCTTTACGACCGAATTATTTTACAACGCGTCTTCAATGATCCGCGAATGTAATCAAGAGTTAGCGGATTACTCCTCATTGGCACACCTAAACACAAATTCTCGGCTATCTCTTAACATCGATCACTCTGCGTCCCCATCACTGAACGACCAGCAACCAAGACACAGACTGCTAAAAAAAAGAACATCACTCGTACATTCGCAAGAGAACAAAAGGCAAAGGGTTTATGTAGCTCTCTCGCTTGGCAGGATCTCGTTTCTTAAATGTATATACCCGGACTCGAATCGCGCGAGGTTTTACAAACTATTACACCTTGAACCAAAGGCCTTTTCGACGCTACAAAGAACTTCTCTTCGTTTCCTATAAATGCGGGAGGTTCCCTGGATACCGGTGACAAGTATGCTCCATACACACAATTTGTCCGAGACGCAACCGATCAGGGCAAGATCTCGTCCAAAACTAACGTCCCCTATCTTTATCCGACAGCATATGCTCGATTCGATCTCCCTTGATAGTACACGCACGCCAGCAAAGTGTTAGCGGCAATACGAACGAAATGAACGAGATGAGCATCTACGAAGGTATAAGACGGACGAGTTAGCGACAGTTTCGAAAGCCAATCGTAACTGGACGAGACACCGCTGCCTCCGCCAATACGTACTGCCGCAGCGTAAATTATCCTGAATTATCGGGCAACCTCGCGGAGACGAGGCGGAGTCGATAATTGAATGTTCGCCAACAGCGTGAATTAACTACGGCCCGCTCGCTTGTCTGCCCACGTTTAACCGCTGTGGATCCTCGATCCCTTCGAGTCTCTTCTCGCGACGGAAAGTCTGGTTGCCAAGAACGAGTGCCCGTGATAATTGCGCTGCGATCATCGTCGTGGCGCGGCCGGGTTTGGAAGCGTCGCGACGCCACGTCGTGACCGATGCTCTCGGCGCTCATCGAAATCTGACGAGAGCAACGGCTGCACGACGAAACTCGCGTCACGTTCGTCGTGCAGTCGTGTCTGGTTAACGGCGCTCTCGAATTCCCTCTGTTCCGTCGTCCGGTTTCTCGTGGATTCCTAAATCGATGTCGGGTCCTTGTCGCAACGATGCACAAAGCCGTGCTGCTGTTGGGGTCATCCACTCGTGTGCTCGGGAAGGAGTATGCTGACGGATTTGCGATTTGCAGAGCCGTTGCTGACGTTTGTCACGTTGTGCGCCATCGTGAGGGCGGATGGAGGTCGGTGGGACGGCGCGACCACCCGCACTTCCGGTCGGGGTGAAGCTTCCCTTAGGGGGCTCCCTACGTTCACTAGATCCTCCGGATTCGTTAACGTCGGTGCTCTGCAATTGGAAACGGTTGATGGTTAATTTTGTCCGGGTCGTTGTAGGCTTATAGGAAATTGATATCGATATGTAGGTACATTATATTATAGAATAATTGTATATTGTAACACAATAGTGTTATCTTTTGATAGAATTATTTTTGTGCCGAATATAGTTATACAAGTTAATTAATATTATACAAAATCTTGCGTGGCGCGATTCGAAAGTACACTGTCAAATCGATACGGAGTGCTCATTCTACTTATTAAAGATCGTCATAAGCTATGCACGGAAATTATATCGTAAATTACTGATCAATTTATCTCGCAGCGTAATGCAGCATCGATTACATACAGCCAAACGATTTCAAGATGCGATTGCGATGCTCGCAACCCTTTCATTCGTAAAGACGTCAACGTGTGTCATTTTGACAAGTGGAATGTTCATGTGCATACGTGCACCTCTCGTGTCGTAAGCATGGCGAACATAATAGTAGCACGCTATTGTCGTTAATAAACGAAATGTTTCGCGGTATCGTTAGCTATCGACAGACGTCGTCGACGACCAGGTATGCACGTTGTCGCTAACAAAAGCAATCATGCGTACATACTATCACGCGTTACCAGCACGTGTTGATCGCGTCCATCTGACTAGACAGTTCGCGTCGATATCGTAATGGTAAGCAGCGGAACGCAACGATCTAGAATCTAGATATTCACGTGGCAAAATCCGATGCAGGAAGCACGTGTCTCTGGTCACGTGAATGCTGGACGCATTCTGGTTCGATAGCTCTGCACGCATTGAATATGCAACGCAACATTTATCGCAAATGCAGTAATATATTTACGAGTCTACAATTGTTAAACGACATCAACGTGATGCTACAGAATTGCTAACTTTGAAGTTATGTTGCAATTTGACAGTCGACAAAGATTGGGAGAATAAATGAACGACGAAGAAACAAATAATTGACAAGTACGTACAAATGTATAATACGTAATAAATTATGCTGAAATATCATTTTTTGTCGTAAAATGTATTTCTCACGAAAGTTATTTAATTTTGCGAAATAACCGAACATTTGGTTTATTGTGACTAATTCAGATAATAGTAATTTACTGGTTCTTGATCACTTTCATGATTTACATATTATCAACGCATTGTGAAGCAATTCTATAAAGTTGACAAATTACAATTGCTTTCTTGCGTAAAATAATCTTTAGAACAAAGAAATTCGTCTCGATGAAATGAAAATTAATTAATTGATTTAATGTCTCGTGCAATTAGATGCAGCAGCCAAGGTAATGGGAAATTCTTTTCGCTCAAGGAAATTAGAGTGCCAAAATGAAATCGATATTAAAACCCCGGGCTGCCTCGCCGGCTAATTAGAATATCATTTATGCGGCCATAAAATTAATCGCGGTAACAGCGTTATCATACTTAAACGGTGTTACTGTGCCGTATATTTAGGATGGCGTTGATGATTTTCCCGTGTAATATGCCAGAGGCGTGCACATGTAACGTAGCTTCCGTGCTAATGAAGTGGACGTATTCGAAGATCACCCCTTTTAATTAGGTACTCAATTTCGTGGTTCATCTATCTGTTATGAATTCCCCGATTTTGTTTCGAAGGAGGATCATCCACCGTCACTTCGATCGAAATAAACGTCTTACGTAGTAAATGAAAGTGAAATTTCACCTTTCTTCCATGCAGTTCATTTGCCCCTTGTATAATTGAAAGGCAATGTTAATTGTATTTTAAATTATTACATTTTCAATGTCGTTTTATATCCAGACAACGCATATTTTCTTGCCCACTTTTCCTCATTTTCTGGAATTGTTAATTTATATTTATGTCGACGATTATTGGAACTTTGCGTTCTCACGAATGACAGTCCAATGCCGTATTCTAAGCAAGACTAGCATTTGAAAGCCAAATATTTCAAATTTCAATTGCAAACAGGTCTCGTTGGTAATCATTCGACGATTAAACTATGCAAATTAATTCTAAAGTAATAAACATTCGTTGCATATCGATTTCGCGACTGCTTCTAAATATAGCCTACTCTTTGACCAAGGTTCAACATCAATTATTTCACGATATCTTATCGGACGATTCTTTTTATTATCCACTTTCGCATCGTTAGTTTATGTGTGCGTTGTCTGAAAGCGAAACTTTTGAGCATCAACGATTTTGCATTTATCGTTCTCCGCCCATGTTTCAATGTTATCGTGCTCTCTAATGTCCATTTAGTAGCAAACAGGGTTCGCTGCAACTCGGTGTAAATGATTTATGTTCTAGTTTCACCGTTTTACGTTTCACGGTGAATGAATTTCTGTATCGTCTCTCATCGATGACTTTCGCAATTTTTTTCTACATTATTGCGGATAGCTTCGCTCTAATCGAAGTCTTGTTTCGTGCTGAATAATACGTTGAATATAAAACGTGAATCAGAGATGCAGAACATCAGGTACATGATGGAACGTTCTATACCCTGTATCGGAGGAGGAATCGCTTTTTTATTATTATTGATAAGAAATCCGTTTAATCTTACATTTTTCTGGCGCTGCCACTACGTGAATCGTGTATATACATAACGAGAAAACTATCTCGATCTAAAAAAGTTGTGCAGAAAAGTTGAAAAGGAAATGTATCAAGCTGTTCTAAAAGTAGCCGCATTAATGTTCTAAATGTACAAAAAGCTCTTGACGTTGCATCTCTTCGAACTACTTCATCCCCCGAACTCGGGACGGACTAATTCTTGCTTCTATCTCCACTCAAAGGGAAACTTTTCTGGTATCCGAGTTATATCGAAGAAGAAACTCTGAGTCAAGTGTAAATAAGAAGTTTACTTTTAGAATCTGCAGTACTTTCATCTTAGACTGCTACAATGTTGTGCAATTCGAAATTATGGAAGAAACAATAATATTTGCATAAGTACTATACAATTGCATTCCCTAACGAACATGTACCGAGAATTTAGTTACTTTTAAATATAGTGGAAATGTACAATAAAAATATTGATCTTCACATTTAATAGAAATATATAACAGAAACAATTATTTTTAATGGGTTTCAAGTTTTGTAGGGAAAATAACAAAAAATAAAAGGAACGAGTAATATGAACCGTAAAAATCTTCCGTGCAATTTAACTTTGTTTATCATGTGAAATTTTACTGTACAATTTTTTCTTGCTTTACGCAGCGTCACATATTTTATAGTTGAAATTTTAAACTTTTATCTTGCAAACCCATAGAGAGGAGCGTGTAAAACGTTGGCTAGTTGTATTGAAATGATTTAATGGCGCAGCTGATTATGGTATACAAGATGCGGAAATCTGATCTATGAAGGTAATCTTGATGTACCGTTAAAAGAATATTTCAGTAAGCATTCGTGTTTCTAGTTTGCTCGTGGCTACGGTTAAATCATTAACACGTGGAATGCGGCCAGGGTATACAGTAAGTAAATAAAACAGGAAGTAACGAGCCGCCAGACAACGGAAATATTTCTGCAATTTTATTTTACGTTAAGAGCAAGCGTAACGAACTTCTTTCATAAAATTACCATTGACAAACAAGATATTACACTCGTTATAGAATCATACCCTAAATACAATCGTGAATTATATTATTTATGTGTTTTTTAATGCGATATTTTAATAATAATTCCAAGTAATCAAAATTATCATTCGCTCTAACTATATAAATACATCTTAAAAAAAAATTGAAACAAATAAATGAATGTAATAATTAAAAAAGAACTACATCCTCTGAAAATATCAACGATCCCAAACTTTAATCAACAGTGTGAGTATAAAAATTGTAATTCTGAATAAAACCTTACGTTTCCCATAGTCACTTATTAAAAAACAAGAACCCATTTTTTTAAACCTTTGTACCCTTAATTTCGTATTCATATCGCGTCCGAAGTTTTTCTCAAGACCCTGCTAAAAAAATCTCAGCTTTCCCTTTGCGCGTCCCATGGCAAAGGCATATCCATTTCTCACGAAGGATGCGTGACGCGCTGGTTAAAGGGATATTTATTGATCAATCAAGTTACCCACCTGTGTTGCGGAGGCGGCGTAGGTGTTCTGGACAGAGGAAAGCTGGCCACCTCTCTCGTCACTGACAGCGACCGAATCGATCCGAATGTTTGGTCCGGGGATAAATTAGCACCGACACTTTGCACCATCCCGCTACTGAAACAGACCGATTCGTTGACACCAATTAAGTTTGTTACGTGCAGGAACGAACAGCGCTCGCGATCGATTTCTTGCAGACCGGAATGTAGCAGACAGGCCGAGACTAATTGGATTCAAGTCTTACGAAGAATTATTATAACCGCGCATGGTGGTAACCGTGTTGGCAACGGTTCTTTCGCGTGTAATTAGAATGGCTGTACGATGAGTATGGTTCATGTAAATGAACCCTTTATCGTGTATATGAAATATGCAAATGTGGACGAGGATGGTACGTATGAGTCTGATTTATTACGCCTGTAGAAATTAATCATTCCAGGTGTACGAGGTATTTAATGAAAGGTAAACATCTGTCTTTAGAGGGACAAACAATATAAAGAAGTTACATGCAATGTAAAGGATAAAAACTAGAACAACTGGATCTTGGTAATTGTTGGAAAGTCAATTTAGTATTAATTAAACGTAAATTGAAACCAAAAAAAAACAATATTGGACAAATAAAATGGATCGATAATGTATAATTTTTTCATCATTTCTGTTCAGTACATAGTCTTCGCAATCGTTTTCCAATCGTCATAAATTAGACAATTTATTTGGTGATCTGAAAAGAATTTCGTAGAAACTATGCTAGGGAAAATGGTGCCATTTTTCCTACCAATGTGTCAATGTTGCATTCAATTACAGGATTACTTGTGCCGTGGAAATATATTTCCCCTGTCACACGGTTCCATGAACGATAACGATGTCGTGTGAAACGTTTCATTATTAATGATAATTCTTCATGAAAATTGAATATCCATACACGCCACGATTTTCGGCCTCAATACGATTCAATGCACACAAATGAACAGGCAATTGGATTCAATGTTAATTAATGGAACGATTTCAAGTTTCTGAAATCAAAGTTACACGACAAGGACGTCAAATCGGGATAATTGAAAATATGCAATTATTTTCTACAGGTAGACTAGAATGGAATTTCCATCTGATAGAAATCTGAAATTATGAACAGTTTTCGATTCAATTAATATTCTCATAACTAAATAACGACGTCTTCCGTGAGCTTTTATTATCGCGTTCCATTTTTGTTACCCGAATTGAATAAAACACGGTATTGAAACTATGATGAAATTATGAACCTTACAAAGTTATAATATTGTTCATAGTGTAACGAATCTTTTTTTTATTCTGAAATAGGACGCCAAAGAAACTAAAAAGAAATGAATATTAATGTACGTGCGAAATTACAATATTAAATTGCCCAATGATTTACAATAATAAATTCATATAAATTCACATAGATATCACATCATAAGCATAATTAAAATACGACTTGAAGTTCCTCCCGCAACGTGAAAAATGACTGAACCACTGCGTACAGTCTGGGGAAACAATGCAATGGCCGGATCGATACGTTTTCCCTCGACAGGTAGGAGATCCCATAACGATTACCGTCTGGAGACGACACGGTGGGGGAACTGTTCGGCTGAAGTGGATGGTTATCGATATATTACTGCAAAACCGAGCATTTCGAGATGCTGAGTTATGAATTATTCAGAGGTAGGTAGCACGGCGGGATATCGAAGTTGTAACCAACAAACCGGCTCCCCTTTGCCGCTAATGCATTTTCTCTTGGCGAATTGGCGAACTTTCCGCGTGAAGAACCAACCACGGACTCGTTATGCAGTCGCGTACCCATCGATAATGACGTATCGACGATGGTTTTTATAACGAAACTTTTAATTGCCAAGGAAACGTCGATCTCGAGTTCGCGGTCGAGTTAATCTTAGAATTGCGCCGGTAGAAATTTATCCAATTGGCAAATCATTTTTGGTCGATATCATTTTTAATAGTGAAATTTAACCTTTCGCGGGCACTCTTGAACTTCCTTTTACTGGAAGATTTCATTTTTATGGAAAAAGGTTCTATGCATATGACTTATCGAATGATTGTAAAATGTCACGGAGTCTTTGATAAGTGTTCAAGAATTTTTTCAGTGTTTTTAAAGTCTAGAAGATGAGTAAAAAATTATCTATGGAATGTCTGCCCACGGGAGATTAATGAAGATAATGAAATATGATTAGTTCTGCATTAATAAGTAATTGCATTTTTTTTAATAATTTTACCTGTAATAATGCACATTGCACAAGATATAATCTCTAACTTGTTAATGATAAGTTATAATATAGCACAACTTTTGCCCAACTTTGTTGGGCCATGTAATATTAATAGTCGTGAAACATTTTATTCTACCGCAATAATTTCAGCGTTACACAAAGGCCTAACGAAGGAACAGAAGATCGATGGGGATCTACATGGGACTAAATTTAGACCCGGTCAAAAGGGGGCAAATTAACAAAGCTTGCTCGATGGCTTTAAGCACAAAGTATCCACGGTCTCTTCCATCTAGCTATGTCTGTATGTTTGCTGAATATAGCTACATATGAAATGTGAATGAGACAGGGGATGTATTTTTAGCGGGTACGACCTTTACGGGGTGACTATTCCAACTCGCATTTCTATGAAAAATTGATGAAACGCTTCCAATCATTCTCGTTAGGAACAAGACACGACGATTAAGATTTAATCGACTCGCGATTTTGTTCGTGATCGTATTTTTCGTTTTTGTTCATCGCACAGCGCCGAACATTTGCCATTTTATCGTGTTATTAATAATGCAATAGTGAAATGAACAGACAGTCTATCGTGAAACGAAGGTGATGTTAAAAATTTTATTTACTTCGATTAATAATATCTATTTGCATTGTTTCTCATGCTTAGAATATTGTTTCCTCTGGGTTCACCCCAAAGGTTAATTAATGGATGCACAAGTTCATGAATTATTAAATATTTATACAAATATGTATGTATTATAAAATCGTTATGTGATAGTGATTTATATGTCAAGTCTAATTCGAATGATTGGAATCGATAACTTAATATAATGTTACTGTTAGTATGTAGTTAAAAAGTGTACTAGATTCAATGAATATTCGAAATTAGAGTAATTCATGTTACCCCATAATTCGTCCGATATTCTGATAAAATGTAAATGTACATCGAATCTCAATTTAGTAATAAGAAATTAATTTGTTCAGTTTTCAATTCCGATCTATTATATTTTGAATACCACTCCATAAACATTCAACATCGGCATGAGAGATGAAATTCAAATTTTGTCACTATAAATAAATATATGGAATCTGTCAGTCAGAACAATATTTGTTGCTGAACTTTATGGGATGGAAAAAATGTCTCAAATCTGATTTCAATTTCGTTGATTATATTATACCTGGTTACCTAAAAGTTAAATAAAAGACGACGTCCCAAATGAAGTGTACATTTCGTATTTATAATTCAAATACTTATTTAACGTAAAATTGGAACAGTCTTTATCGATTTATCTATATGACTATGGGTGTCATGACAAAAATTTGTGAAAATTCTCGTTCTATATCTTCCTCCTGGAACGAAACTGTCGACGTAAAATTTGCACTATTTAAAGCCATTTTCTATTAATAAATTTTAACAGTTGTGGCCAACATTCAACGATTTCTTCACACTCATTTATTTTAAGGATCAGATTCGTTAAAAAGGGAGTACAATCGAATTGTTGACCCTTAAATGACAATACTAAACATACAATAGATATGTGCACTGTAATCATTTATTTCAATTATTTTGTTTCGTTTTACCAAAGGTTATACGTAACATCCGCTTCGGGAACCATCTCGCGTTTGTATTTCTATTTCGAATATAAACCCAGCGATAAATGTGGTCAAGTTGTTTCCAGTACCGTACAGAATATTCAGTGATAATGTTTGGGTATACGTGCGATATTAAAATGGTTTATAAAATCGAACAGTGAGGTGAAACAATCATGGAAACGCGCCACGAGCACTAAGATATAGCATCATAAACGACGATGATGCCAGAAGTGCTATTAAAGTGAATCTAAAAGCATAGTACGCAATGTGCGCAATGAAGTTCAACGGAGAAAAGAAAACAATTCGAACGCGTTTATAGGGACTAACGGAATTCTGTATGGAGTACGAAAATGCTTATAAATGTTATTGCAAATGTATCTCGTGACCCCAGAAGCTGTTGAGGCAGGCTTCGTCTACGTTTTAACATTTTAGTTTTTTGAATTCTTTATTATTTATTTATTTAATATTAAAATAAATATATATTTTGCTACGAATAAAGTGTTTTCCGTTGCAGTAAAGTCTGCTAAACCATTGTCCAGCTACTTAATAATAATTTAATTTAGTAAAGCTTATAAAATCATATTCCATTTTCCTTTATGTTTACTTTATTAGAAAAATAATAGAGCAACAGAATAAAACAATGGCCTGTGGATTATTTTATAAACATTTCGTACTTACACATAATGTTGCAAGAAATATAAGAGACTGCTAGGATTAAATTCAAAGTAAGAGAAAAGGTAAGCAGTGTATGGCTATTTTGAGGGACTCTGTATTTTGCTATAAATATCTGACTAAATTCTATATAATTCTGTATTTTTATTAAACACAAAATTAATTAAATATTGAAATTCGGACGTTTCTGTTTACACACTTCGCTATGCATACAATTATTTCAAATTGTAATTGTTATTCTTAACAATAATAATGAATATAACATTTCCTGCTCATCATAATGCACTGTTGATACAGATATTGTATACGGCTAGGATCATCGATGCGCCATTGCTCATTACGGAATGTTGTACTGATAATGAGATGCAATAGGTACACGTGCAAACACGTGTAAATATTACTGAAATAAACGACGCAGAATTAATCAGACAAAACTGATTATGTAAAAACGAAACACTAAAACATAATTTCCATTATAATAAAAGAATCTTATAATAGTTGCAAGGAAGAAGTGCAAATCCTTTCCATAACTACATTTTTGATTTTATAGTGTCCTCAGCTGCAAAGTGTTAGGAATAATTCCCAACTTCCTAGCCACTATCTATTTACATAATTTGCAGCTCTGCACAAAATGATTCAAAATGTTGCGCTGTATGCATGTACATATACATACGTCTGATGCGTATCACGGCTTCTCAAAACTATGCTTACAATTAGTCACGGTACGTTGATAATTCAATCGGAATGTGTTTAAACGTTGTTCAATCCTCTGAAGCATGACTCAAGCACGAGCAATTCCTTTGAACAGTTGAAGAACAAAAGAAGATTGTACCATTATTGACGCGTGGAAAACAATTGCCAATATAGTATACCAGTATACAACCATTATATTCCACCGTGCAATAACTCCGAGACACTGTAGTTAAAATTATACAGGACAATAAACAATTTTCTCAAGAATTTTATACACGAAGTAAACAGTTCATTTTTCATTCAACATAAAAGGAGAATGCCGGCGGTTCATTTTTCATTCAAAGTGCGATAAAATGAAAAAATCGCACATCAATTTTTCCGCGCCCATTGTGAAGAGAAGGTCACAATCCTCAAACCCTCGGCGACTGCAGACACGAAAATAATTTCCCAAAGATTCATACAGACGTTTAAATTTGCACAATTTTTATGAAAACGTACTTCCACTCACCCCCCACATGATATCAAAAAATCTTTAAAAAACCATGAACACAGATCTGTTAACGTAGAGACCACGCGATTTCTTTCACGAAGTTACAGCAGTTCAAAAATGCCCAGCAGCGTAATCGTATCGAGAATTCTCATTTATTTACGAACTAGTTCCTTTCGTGATAACCCGAAGCGGTTCACAGGTGGAGCAGAAATTTGGCGGGTAAATGGGGATTGCCGCATGCAAGCTTACCTAACTGAGCCCGATGTGACCAAAAATGGCATAGGTGTTGGGCATGGATTCAATGGCGAACTGCTGACCGAGCTACGTGTGCTGCTCAACACAGAGTGCGGACACTGTGGCGGACCAACGTGTGCACCGGCTGTTGCGTTTCCACCTTTGCTGGAGGAACGTCCCTTCAGGCAGGGGATTTTCGACCAGCCGCTAACATCCTTCCCCGATACACCTGCGAACAAATACGTTGATCAGTCTCGACTATTGTCGACGGTGGCAATTTCGTTGAATTAGCATTGTTCGCCATTCAGACGGTGCAAGGCATTGACGCACGAAAGATACATATGTATTCAGTATAGCGCGTATGTATGTATGTAAATGGAAATTTAGCGACGTTTCATGAATCGACCTGTAGGGTATCCATGATGATGCGCCATTTAGTGTTTGATTTGGCAGTGCGGTTCGAAAAATTACAAACTATTACAAACCAAATTTTGAATACTTGTAACAGAATGAATAAATTCGATTATTAAAATAATGGGCGCTACCTTTGGACCAGAATAGTATAATAATAACGTAAGCTTATGAATGTGTACGCGTTGAAAGAATACAATTTATAATTCGTCGCTGAGGAACTGTATTACTTTGTTCGGTTATAAAATTGTACAGCTCCATTGAATCATCCAGAAAATGACAAATCACCCGCAGAAAATGGAGGTGTACATCTTTTGCGTGACAAATCATCCACCGCGCACGTTCTTGCTCGCTCGTTCTGCGTAATTTCCACCGGTATCCATAAATTATTCATAAAAAGTATCGCGACGTGGTCATTTTACGATATCGTCGCCTCTGTTATACGGAATGCTTGCTAATAAAAGCTTCCCGTCGACGAGTTGCAAATTTTCTTAATGTCGGAAGCGGAGGCACGGAGTAGCATCAGTCGACCTTGACCATAGAAGACCCAAGGTTTTCGCCTGGCGTGGAATACGAAACGCTCTGGATGATGGTCGCGATGAATGATAGCAAAAGTGGTTCTTTACATTGCCGCGAAAGCTGCACTTATCCCCGACAAAGGGCAAGCCATCGGTGCAACCCAGAAACCGAGCAGGCTGAGATTTAATGGCGCACAGGTCGGCTCTTTCTTGGGTTTTCGAGGCGGAAAATTTGTAATTATTTCGACGGAACGACGTCACTGTGTTCCTTCATTCGTGCGGGACGTGGTATCGAGCAGATTAATTTATACAGACTCTTTCTCTTACCAAGGATATCTCAGATTCCATGGCACCTGTCTGAACTTTTAATTAGGAAGCAAGAGGAAGAGAGGGAGTGAAATGTTCTGAAACGATTCTCGTTTTTTCTTAGATTGTGGCGCGTCTTATTTCTCGAATCGATTCGTTTTTAGGGAAATTAAGAAAAATGAGCAAGACGAGTGGAAGTGTAATGGGAATTGCAAATTGAGCAAGAAAATCGAAATTTTTAGGAGAATTAAAGAATCTAGAAAAAAATTTTCGACGCTGATTGTAATTACTTTAACGAGCAAATAGTTGCAATATGATTTTGGTAATTATTGCCTCCCCGTATATAATTAGAAGGCCTGCAATTTGCATAATCATCATAAACGATGCAGTAATCGTGCAATTATCGAGATAATTTTATTCCTTGAAAATAACATTAAATATGATATTTTACATAACTGATAAAACTTGCATGAAATAAACTATAAACCGAATCTTCTCTTGCGTCAAAGTTCATACCATTATCAATCTTTCAACTACTAGTATTGCCTAAAATATTGTTCACATTTCTCAAATATTTCCATAAATTAAGCATTACCATAACAATTACACATATAAATATCTCATTTCAGCTTCCTCATATAAATCAACTATTCAAGCACCGATCACACGCAAAACTCCAAACAATATATTACACAATCGACGGGGCTGAACATACATACGAGCGAATTTCCTCACAAATTCATTCCATTCGTGAACATAAAGTTATTTTCCAAACTATGTACGTACTCGCGTAGAATACAAACGTGCCCCATAACTCTTCCATTACACATACTTGCGATCCCCATCGCTTCGTTGCTGCTTTCGATCCGCAGTAAGCAGAGGGTTGCACGATTTCTCGAAAAAAGGGAAGTGAAAGAAGAAGGGCAAACGACGGCTCGGCGAATAAGTCGATGGTATAGTATCGAGACGGATCGACCGCACAATGGGGGCCGAGGAGATACGATGAAAGTTCCACGTATTGGAAAACCGCTCTGGAAAGAAGACGTTGGAGGATTTCTTCGATACAAACAAAACGGGGATGCAACGGTCTATGCCCTTTTTTCCTCATTGAACTTCCTATATCTCAATAAGTTCGTTCTATTACTGAATGGACTGCAGCGATTGGACGGGAACCTGTTCCTGGCTAGAACAGGCACGGCCGAGTACCACAATGCTGGCTTATCGAGATTTTTAATTGAATTCTATGGTACCGAGTTGGCATGGAAAAAGTAATTTTAATCGCGATTGTGTCTGGAATGCTGCTCGCAGGAAACTGAGACGGAGGAAAGTTGGATATTGAAACAATCAATTGACTTGTGTAAGTACTGTGTAGGGGGCACGTTTCTGTCGGACATTATGGAATTTAGTTGTTAGGAACGGATGAAAGCGATGGGGACGATAATTGTGAAGGAGTATTGAGTAATTTGCAACCTTTGTGAAAGAGAAATGGATAGTCTGCGGAATAATTTCTTCTTTTTTCTCAAACAGTTTCTAATTTATAGAAGAAATAACTTTTCGGTAGGCAGATATTTAGTAATATTTGAATGCCACAAATTTTGTCATACATAATATCATACAGAATGAAGAACGTGAAATAAAGTAACAATAAACATTATAATTTTTCAGGCTGTAAAAAATCTAGTCTCCTTGTGGTTTGAAAAAGCAGCGACATATTAATATTTATATTTTCAATTTTAGTATCAGTGTTGCTATCAAATTCTATCCTCGTATATGTCTTGAGTTTTACAGTATGCATATGTAGTACGCTGTTAATAGAATGAATTATTCAAAGATCAATAATGAATAAAATATGTTATTACATCAGCTAGACCAGGATTAAAGGTATTAGTAGGAAACAGTGAGCAGTTGGACCATTAAATACAACTGACCTTTGGCTCGTTTCAATTTCAATTTTAAATTACTGAAGGGAAAGACCTCTTGCCACAAGTCGGATATTTAGCTTGTTTTCATTGTGAACTATATTTAGATTCAACGAGAGAAATGACGAGCATGCTGAATTGCTCAGGAAAATTAAACGTGGCGAAAGGAAGCGGCCATTTCATAGTTAATGGGTAATTCTGTTAATGGACAGAGGAAATCTCAAGATCTGTAAACTCGTCAAGCTGTTTAAATTCAAAAGAACGTGGAGGATGTCTTTGGAATTGGATATTTAATTAGTACCAACGTATCCAATGGTTTTCCGAATCCACTGTTATCTCAGAAATTTCGTATCGAAGACGCTTTCAATATACTAATTGCAAGTGCACCTCTAAGCCATCTACATCTATTCTATACAAACTTAGAAATAAATTTACATTTGGTACATCACAACTTCACACGATCTGGACCATATTTATAATTAATTTTATAAGAACAATTACAAAATAGAAAATTACTCATGATCCAGGTGTATTTTTAATTTGTTGGTATCGTCATGATGGGGAATGTAAGATTAGATGGAAAAAATAGTAATGTTGAACGGAAAATAATGAGATCCCTTTACAGTAAGCTGGGACTAGTTTCCTCTATTGGTGTAATTATCTTTTCGAATGCAAGTGGCTTTGCCAAGGGGCTGTATGTCTGGTTTATTGTCGTCATTTCAAGGGTCAGCTGGAGCTAACACCTGTAATTACGAACTTTACCTCGCCCAAGTTGTAATCGCGTTCTGTACTTTACAAATTGCGAGCAGCAATTTCATTTCTACGGCGTAATTAGTTTTAATTAAAGCAAAAAATGAACGTGCAAGAAATGAAGATCTCTGGAAGATTGTCAAATATGGTTGGCGTATATTAAATATCAAATGTAATTTCGTAATTTTACCACGTTTTTTGGGGGGGTCAAAATATATTGTTTCAGGCCAATGTTAAGAGTCGTGGAATTATCGATAAATTTTCGATTTAAAATTTTAATAAATACTATTCAATCTTTCATTAGAATTTTGCATTGTTTCACAATTTGCTTATGTATAAGTCAGGTAATAGTAAGGGAAAAGAGGTGTCGCAATTACTATTACTTATAATATAATATATTACTTGCTAGTTAAAGTGAATTGAAAAGTTCCTCCAAACTATATTGAAAATAAGAGGATTTTCAATCGAACCGGTTTAGACGGAAATTGTATCAAACAACAGTTTGATCAGTTCAATAAAATAAGCGCTACAGCAGTATACATATTCAATGCTGGAAAGAGCAAAGTGTGTTCACGTATGTATGCATGCACGTGTCTTTCAATGAAATTCTTCTGCTCTGCCCACATGCAACACCTACGTGCATTGTTGGATAGATTTCACCAACATGTTCTGGCAGTGCAAAAGCTGTAGTGTAGCATGCTGTACAATTTATAATTCACATTCATATATTTATAATGTATAATATCCGCAAATTAAATCCACTGTCGGAAAACTGTTTGTGGGAAAACGAATTGGGCCTAGGAATTTTTGTTTAGTAAACTCAATTTAATTTGTTCGTTTTTCATCGATCGAAATCTTCTTTATTGAAATCAAACGAATTTTTCAATGATAGCTACATAACAGCAAGCGCGATATACGTGTACATGTTCGTAAATATTTGAAAAATATTCAGAAATGTCATCATTAGTCAAAAGCTTTCAAGAACGTTAGCAAAAATTTCCACATGGACGAAGTTGCGAAATGCAAGTGAACTAGTGACCTAATTAAATTAATCCTAAATTGCTTCTCGAGGTACCAACGCAGCTTGGAAAAAAAGGGAGCTTTAATCCTACTTTCTTATGCATTCTATAAATAAAACAGAAACGGTAAGAAGGCTCATCGTGTTAATTCAATTAATAGAAACAATGTAATACATTGAAGATAAGCTAAAATCAATTAATTCCAATTCTCAAACAGAATTACAATTCCCCCTCTCCTTTCTTTTTCGCAATTACTACTAATATGTGTGACACTTTAAACAAAAAATTTCATTAAATATAACAATAATTTTTGATTCTTGGAATTCATGCAATTTTCATTAAACTGGTACTGTAAGTAAAAATAATAATATATAATATTCTATAGATTTTTCGACGTCACAGATAATATAGCAAATTGATAATTCTATCATAATATAATATAATGCAACCATGATCAGCATCGTATTACAGAGTAACACATTATTAGGAATCTCTGAATCCCTGATGGAATATTTTTTCTCCAAAATAACGCGTTAGTCAAAATATACTTGTACGAAACGTTAAGCGTCTCAATATTATAGCGTATCTACGCTAATTGTAAGTACGAACAGTCCCATCTAATTGCCCACGATAATCTTTGTCCGAGCGGAACTGGTCCGAGCCTGTCTGGGTGGCATGAATCAGGCTTATAGGTTTCTGGATGGCTGTCTTATTTGAATGTAGAAAATGGCGTGACACAGTATACATATACATATATGGTGGATCTGGTTATTGAACAGTAGCAAAACAACCGGTGCTCCTTGGGAATAAATGGTTATTGATTAAACGAAGAGTCACGGTACCTATAGGATCGCGGAAAGCCACTAAAGTGGATATTTGTATCTCATGCTCCCCGAAGTTTCGTGTAATAAATTCTTGGCCCAATGAATGTATTTTGCGGGGAAACGCTTGCGTAAATATTGCTACTTTGGGTTACTGTTGTTCGGTATATAGGAGGATAAGTTAGGATATTGCTTTTATTTCAGGAATCGCGCGTTTAGACGACTCGTGATCAGAATTCATTCGTGTTGGAACGAACAGCGCCCAGTGTGTATTATTAGAAGCACAGTACGTAAAACCTTTCTTTCTTTAAATCAAATCACAAGATCAAGGTTTTTCAATTATTATATAAACTATATATACAATCTTCAATGATACACTATTAATACATATAATTTTACCATCTTTCAATTAACAATTGTCCATTGAAAATGCACGAAAAGGTCATCGAGAGTTCGTGAATTTACGCAGGCGTCTCTAATAATTTGCCCACCCATTGTATGAGCGAGCCTTAAAGGGTAACCTGTACAATCGAGTTACGTTTGCCAAAGGGCGATATTCACGGCTATTCCACCGAGTCATCATTGTTCTCGCGCTATTGGACATGCGACGACAATATTAGAGAGGTCAGCAAGGATTAAAGAGCACGGTGCTGCGCGGATTCGAATGAACTCTCGGGGATGCTCGTAAGATCGAGGGCAACAGATGTCATGCACCCGAAGGGCGGTGCATGTCCTAGTTTTCCAGCCACCACCTCGCGCTATCCTCCACCGAGACTCCATTTTCTTGCGCAGCTTCTGTTCAATGATTTATTTCCAAGCGACTTTGTTTGCGCCTGCATACCTGTTTCATACCGCCACCAGTTACGCCCGTACCACTGAATACGGAATTCGATCAATTACGGAACATACAGGATTCAATGTGAAATATAATTGGACAATTCTACGGATTCAAAGGTACTGAAATTTCCTTCTAGATATCGAATTTTATGTCAGACTTGAGTCGAAACAATTTCAGAGGGCACTCGTCTTTTTCGATAACTGAAAACGGAGGTCAACGGGCAATCTGTGAATTCAAGCACTTCCGGAGGTAAGAATAAGAACACGGACTTATACTTTCACAGCTGGCAATCAAAACTAATATCCCATGTAATTCCCTCTAATTCTCGGCTAAATTATTCAACTTGTTAAGTCTGGACCACCTTGTACAATATTTACGAATTCTTGCACGGTTGAATCATTTACAGGAGAAAATTTCGGCCGTCTTATACCTCCGATGCCGAACAAATCACGCGACAACGAGGCTGTCATTGACTTAAGGTCGTCGTAGTAACTCTGAGTTAATTGAATTTACTTAACAAACGGCAGCTCTTCATTCATCCGCGTTGTCCACGGATTACGCGTTTATAATCGTTCGTCGCATAGCCAGTATCACGCAGCTTCATTCGTCGAGGCTGAATCTATGTCAACGACAGAACGAAAACAGGTATTAATCCGATCTTGACCCGAAACGCGTGGCATGGAAGACGAGAGGGTACACGGAACGACGCTCGAGCAGTTGCTTTATTGATCGACGATTCCCTAACATGACGACAGAACGCGAATAACGAGGCTTTGGATCGTATCAGAAGGGATTCGTTAATCCGTTCATTGCAACGAGGCTCCGTCAAAATCCACTGGGGTCCTTTGCGGCATGTCCGCTCGGCTATTACCACCCTTCCACAAAACTGCGATGCTGGCACATTGCGCCCCTCGTATTCAACCTCGCCCCTGTATTCCCGTAATTTTATGCAGAAAATATTGGCCCGGGTGGACAGTCGATGTTAGTGTCCAAGGAGATAACATATATTGTGTGAATAGAACAAAACGAGAGTTGTGTAAGATACACAGTTGCTTAGATGTTTCCTATTTTGTTTTTTTCTTGATTGATTAAAGTGTGGACGCTTATGCAGATATAATTATTGTCTTCCTTATGGAAGATCATGAATGTGTAGAATGGTTTTTCTTTTGTTTTTTTGACAAAGCACTGAGGCGAATGTTTTTTTACAGTGAAATATTGATTAATAGGTAAATTAAAGTCTTGAGTAAGATTATTTGATCTGGTGAGAAATTGTTAAATCTTGCTCTCTGAAATGATCTGATTGTATGTGTCCAGTACGTACAATTGTGAACTTTTATAGTTCGTCGTCTTATGCATTCTATTTAGGTAATATTATCGGCAAAGTATATTTAAAATATCCGAAGGGTATATTTAGTTATTATGTATTAAAAATGACAAGATTTACTAGTTCTAACGGTGTCGTACATAAGTTGAGATGCATATCACGTATGCATACGTTGTATAAAATAAAAAGTATATTTTCGCACGCAAATAACTTTACTTAAAATAGTTATTCAGAAATCGGAACCGTTCGTGAATTAACCTCTTGTTCTCCGTATACATTTGCAAGAAATATTACTTCCGTTTTAGTTATACGATGCATTACGGCTTACTGTTTATAAGTCATGTTCCGAGTGAACGATTACCGGGAGCAGACACTGTAAGTTAGCGAATATCTCTAGACGCGTGAATAATTGCAATCTGAAACAGTCAAGAACATTTCTGCCGCTTGGCTTAACGCAGGGTTGAAACTCCTTTCGTGGAAAGCTTCGTTACACAGTTGTAGCGCTCAATATTTGTCTTTATTATTTGAATAACTATATAGAGGTATCGCTGCAATCGATGGGTGAAGATATTGTAACAGTTCACGAAGCAATTATTCTATTGCTATGAGTTTCAGGGGAATTTAGTATCAATTTACATTTCGTTTTAGATAAAATATCGAAAATGTCAGGAGCACCGATATGAAGAATTGAGTTTAGCAAATGTAAATATAATAATAATAATAATTTAACAATATTAATTTGATAATGTTGTTAATCTTATTTAAAAATACTTCACGGTTTATATAAATGTTATATTATACTAGAACCGACTAGAACTTGTAGATGTCAGGTGAATTACATGGACTGCAATTCGAATCTAAATCCATCCTTTGCTGAATAACGGGTCCACTAATTTAACTACCTGAATCCAATATTGAAAGTGATTGCCATTAAAACGCTTTCCACCTAATAAACGAACTGCTTTTGGTTGAGGTTCAAAACCGAGATTTAGAATTAAAATTTAAACACTTTACTCAAATATTATTTGACGCCCCATTTTCCGAAATAATAAAGAAAAATAAATTACTCACCGTCGGAGCCGGTTTTTACAGCCGTTGTAATATTATCGAAATTTCCTAAGTAAACTATAAAATACGAGCAACGAATGGAATATAGAAATATGCGCTGAAAATTATTTTAATATCAACCCCGTTAAATCGTTCATGTTTCTACTATACATTTTTCCAACGTAATGTCTACAATAATAATAATATTAAATCTTCTTATAACGGACTCTACATAAATCTTATCTCATTAAGAATGGTGGAAAATGTTTGGACGGAAAAATATACCAGCAAAAGATCTAAGCCATTCATACGCTTGCCTCATTTAGAGAAGACATTGGTCGTCACAAATGTCTACCCAGCATTGTATCATTACCCTTTCGTGAGATGCGCCAGCTATTGTTTTCGAAAAGTCTCCACGCAAACCTGGACGTCGGAGATGTAAACCTGTGGAGGGTGCTTCCGAGAGTTCTTTTTTTTTTTAGAGCGGTTTTACAGCGTTGTCTGGAGGAGTCTCTCGACGGAAGACTTTTGCGCTCCCATAATTAGTCCGAAGTATTTCAGGCTCTGTTACACAGACGGAGTTTCGTCGAATGCAGAAGTTGTAATTAACGCGAGAGTCCAATTGTTTTTTCGTGCATCTAAAAAAGCGCAATTTTCGTTTCGACGCTCGGCTGTTCCGCCACGAATAAATAATACAGAGATAATTATGCGCGCATGAAAATATTCTGTACTTGTACTTTCAGGCGTACGGAGGTTTCCGTTTCTCGTGTAAGTTTCGCACACGGCCGATAACGTATCTTCCATCGTGAGAATTCGTGATAATTAGCTTCTCATTTCAGCGGCCAGGATAAAAAATATTCCCGGGAGATGCGAAACAAGAGTTAGATACTGTTACAATGACCGGAGGTAAAATATCTTGATAGTGTGCTTGGTGAACGGGAATACTCTACTTTGCATTGTTAACATTTTTTCATTCTTAATCATCGTACTGCATTTGTATTTGGATGTGAGATTAATGAACAGACGAACGGTATCTTTCTTATGTTATTGATAATACATATTTGTATGGAGAACAATTTTATCGATGATACATTAGAAAACTCGCTACTTCCATGCTTTTTCAAATACATAATATTACTGTCCAGTCTACTCTGTAAGTGCAGGCAAAAACAGATTATAAATTGGACAAAAATGGAATATTCTTTGTGGCCCGTTTCTACGTCAAATGTTTGACATAATGGGTCATACTTTTTTAACAGAAGTACTGAAATTATTCCACAACAATTCTATTAAACAAAATTCAATATTACATTACTTCCAGCGATCACGAACAATTTCTATTACAGAACAGAGACGGCCTGCTTCCACAGAGTTCCTAAAAAATCTACTCTACATATAACATCTCGTTACTGTCCCCATTTTCAACAATTCAACCGTCTCATGCAACGCAAATGATTGCAAATTCGTTTCGCGTTGGACAAACCCGATCGTTACCAAGGAACGTTTTCAAAACTTCACCAATCCTCTTCTTCGAGCACATTGCGATCGTTCCACGAAAATCGTAAGAAAAGGCGCAGAATGAATCATTGGAATGATCGTGGGTTAAAAAATATTCCCACGGAATAAGTACCCTTTCTGCTTCTTTGTCCAAGAATTTAATAACGTTGGACTCGTCGAGTGGTTCGCCAGCCAGTCGTTCCACGTACAGCGTGGCCGATATTTAATTTTTCACGGCAGAACAGCGTCGTTAGCTGCACAATAAGCCCCCTTCGTCTTTCATTCAACCTCTCATTACTCAGCTTTGCGGGAGGGTTTAATTAACAGTTACGCTACACCTTGCTTCCGTATCTCAGCTTCGCCCGGCGTTAACAAGATTTCTTACCGCCCCTTGTAAAACAGATCTCCATAAATCTGCTGTTAACAATATACTGGTCGCGTACACGCAGGTGAAATTTCGTGCCCGGGACTCAACATAGGTGCACGGCCTTGAACCGAGTCTTATCTAGAACCGGGGCTCTTTTTGGTGTGCGATGGAGGTAATACATGTGGGAATGATTTAACCCTTTCGTTTAGGTAGAGAACGTTTGTGTATGAACACTGAGGTACTCTGTTTAATTACCTGTAAATGTACCTATATAAATTATATATTATATTTGGGTATAGAAAAATATTCCCTTATATTTATATTATCATCGAGGTTTCTACATCAATTATACCTTCCCGTTAAGGGCTTTAACGTATCGAATGACTTCGTTTGAAATATTACTGCCTAATTGTACGTTCTTGATAAGAATAACATTGGCTACCTCCCTTGTGTACAATGGGGGATCGACCACCCCGTGTATATTTATAACACTAGAAACGTAAGACCGTTCCCCTATGTTTGAAGCTCTTCATTTACCAGGTCAGGATATTTTTACCCTTCTGCTTCTATTATTCATTACTAACGGATTTAAGAATATTACATTCTGAATATGCTTGTCCCATAACGCCTATAAATGTATTCGTCAACTGTCTGTCAGTATAAATTATAAATTTCGGAGACGAAGGTAGGCAGCAAAATTCTAATAGCAAATGCACTTTTTCTCGGCGAAAATGACATAAATCAGTAACGAAAAATACATACGTTAATACATGTATATGTACTTAAATTGCTTAAAAAAAAAACCCCGAGATAACTTTCTAGTTGTTACCGACCTAACAAGTTTCCTTATAAAATGTCTTACTGCAAACTATCAAATATCCTGATTGGCCAAATTTCGAAACTAAGGTGACAGCCAGAGCTGTCAAGGAGGGTGGTAAGTGCCCAGGGGAGAACTTGGATGGTGATGGAAGTTTTCGCTAACGGTTCATTAATAACTTCTAACGAGGTTCGTGGCTCGTCTTGGTTGTTTGCAATCGTAAAGTATTTCCATCGAACGATTCAACAAACTACAGTCGCCAAGTTATTCCCTCGGCCCATTTTGCAACTCAACACAGCTGTAATATCAGTCCAATAACCGTTTGATGGAAACAGTACGCCAATATTGTTCATTCACTGTAACCGCATGAAACACAGTGGAGACGTATTCGCAATTTGTGATCGGGTAACATATGCGTTGTTTCAACATTTCAGATTCACGGAAGCAATCATTTCACTGGATTATTTCGATGGTATCGTTGGACAATAGATGGCCGCGTTTACCACCGCCGCCAGGAAATAGTGGATCGCTAAAATTCAAATAAACATCGCGAGCAGCGACAACCCTGCAATTTGGTTAACCCTTTCGGTCAACATTCGGCTTGTCCACGTAACCGCGGTGGCTGAATCACACGCGACGATCGATGTTCAAATTCTCAGAACGAAATCGACAGAAACACGGTTCCTACAGTTAACTCCGTGTATAGATTTCAATGTCTCTGACAGTTTTATGCAAAAAATATTATATATTTTTATTCTATTTCTTGCAGTTTTGGGGTATACAAAATAAAATTACATTTGTATGTAGCACATTTTTTATACAGAACACGTTTAACATTATTTTATACATTTGTCTTCGTGATAGTTATTGATATTTTAAAAACGAAGAAAACGATCCTCATTAGCAAGAAAAGACTAAAATAATTTGATTCAGATATTGCTTACTCCTAACGGTGAATATTATAATCAAAGTCTTAGACCTTTCATTGCCCGACACCCTGCATACGTCTATCAAATATCCTGGTAACGTTGAATAGAAAGGTACAACCTCACGCAAGCTACAACGTTTCTTGAGAGAGTAAAATCATGGAAACACTCGGAAAAATGAGATTTCTGAAATGAGAAAGGAGGAAAAGGCAGAGGTAGGCCCCTAGCATTCCTAGAAAGGAAAGACGCAACGTTGCATCCATGGGTTCTGAGTCGTCCTTGGGAAATACCATTTCTTTCAGAATTCACACACACACACACCGTGGCCGTGTACGTGCACCGAGATGAATGCAATGGCTGTACGAAGGAGCAGTTCGTTTGAATCGAGCAACTCACAAAGCGGAATGCAATCCACTCGGTTTGAAATTAAGAGAGTGGGACCAAAGCTGTACGGGATTCTGGACTCGCCTTGGCCGTAAAATGGGGAGGCTAGTCGTTGGATATTCTTCGGTTGTACGTTATTAAACGTGCGATCGAATTCAATACTGAAATGGACACGGTGAACTAGCCGAATCGGTTATTCGATAGAGTTCTCACGGACTGCGAGCGGCTTCGGTTCGCCACGGTTTCGAGTCACGATAGGTGGTATTGTTATAATATATTTGGCTGGGATGATACCTGAGGATTTCGGAGTGTTCGCGTATTCGTGATTCGGATGCTAGTATTGTGAACCGTAGAACCACCGTGAAAATGAAGCATGCCTAATATTTAGGATTTCTTGTCGCGTGGATTAATGTGATCGCGGTTCTAAAGATTGAAGATTTTTATTCAGGATTTTGTTGTGGAATATTGGAGTTTGGTAAAAGCAAAAATCTATGGGGACGTTTTTAACGGGGTTTATTCTAGCACCCACTTTCTGCGATTAAATTTAAATGCGAGTTAATGAATATTCAACAAGTTATGCTACCATCAATTCCGTTATTTCAAAAATTCACGATCATTCATCTGTATCCAATGAATAAAAGATCATGGTCGTATATTTCCATTGATAGATGAAGTTGAAAATAAGATCGGTATAACTGTTACAGTAATATTGCCCATATTACAAATAACTCTTCAATGAAAGTTGTTCACGTACAATTTTCTCATGCGCATCGACAATTGCGATCGAAATAATATCGTGGAATTACTTACAGTTTCGACGTTAAGGAGAAGTGGACGAAATTAGTTTCGAATTTCAATATAGCGAATTAAAATATTTGCACAATTAAATAGCCTACTTGACGACACATACAGATACCGCAAAATCAATTATAACTTGTTTCAAATTGAAACCATTTGTTACGGGAGTCGTATTATGCGATTCAAGTATAAACGATGAATGAATTCGAGTTGAAGGGTCTCGATGAACTTATTTTTTGCACAACTAGTTAATTAGAGAACGCGAAAATCGAATGGAACAGAAACATCAATAATCCAATAGTTTGCCTGAACGCAGCAATACGACCTATCGGCCTACATTCGTTTCGAATTGGCACGATCAGTGCTGATCTGTGAAACAGAACCTGCAGAAACTTAAGCATTGTCCTTGTTCCCCTGACACAATCAGGAGACCCTACCCTTGGCAGACTTTCATTTAAAATATTGATGCATTTGTCAACGCAATTAGCCTTTCAACGACTGATGCTTTTCCCTTGAAGAGCGCGGCTTTCCATAAAATCTCATGAAGATTGTTCATCATCGGAAACATATCCAAGCTTTAATCATACCAATGTAACCTTCGATATGGTATAAGTATCATACCGGTATATTTTCCTAGGTATGTAATTACAACCACCAGAAGATATTTAAAAGAACTCCAGCGTCTTCGTTATGGTACTTACCCGCATAACTGTATTCTAAAACTGTCGTAACTGAATTATACTTGCTAATTCTGATAGCTGTTTGAAGAGTTATTGTACAACAGTCTGTACTTACATCTACGTATTATATTATCTCATTGGGCAGTAGTAATGCTTCTATTGTATTTATTTGAAATTGCACAGTTTACTGCATTTGTAGTCTGTTATAATTGTATTGGAATTTAAGTACGATATATTGTATAATACCTTCTAAGGTAACATGCTTGACCACTGAACACTCATGAATCACAATCAATAGGTTTCCTAGGTGAATGTTTCATTAACTGAGATTACATTAACAGCATCCCGTGACAATGACGGCAGTCTTAAGGCCGTACTGTTTCTTGTGTTTGCTTTGGTTAAATATTCCTTGAAACTGTACGCGTATTTATAACACAAAGAAGTGTGAATGAAAGTAAATTACGGGGTTGTTTCTGGGGAAAAATGAGAGAAATTGAAAAAGTAATTCTCTAAATTGTTTCATGCTTATTTGTGAAAATTTGTCAAGAAGATAGAGCTTGGAAAGAATACAAAGCAGTAAACAGAACGCAAAAAAAGATACCAACGGGCTATTAAACTCTAGAGTATATCGGAATTAGTATGTGCATGCTTATGTCTGTACAATATTTGGTTTCGTTTCCAAATATTTAAATAATGATAGATTATACTACAATTTAATAGAATGAGTATTAGGAGCTATAATACTTTGATTGCATAAGAAGACGATGTGTTTTAGAATTACGGTAATACTACTTTTTAATATCTTTACACATAAGCAACCACAATGTGTCTGACCCGCATTTCTGACTGCGGTACTTGGAATATTTTTCTATATCTTGGCGATCTTCCTATTTACCATTGCACCCCATTCCCACCATTTCTTTTTTGGCTATTCGGCGAAAGCACTATTATGCCAGCTATTCGCGATGCATTCATAATAATATACTTGATTCTATAATTAATATTCTGGAAGTATGAGAGTCATACAAATTTAATTCCCCGAATTGTTGGAAGTAGGATGAACGTTTAATTAATTAATTGACAATATGTGCATTAATAATTAAAATCCTAATGTAGTACAACTTAATTTGATAATAATTTACTAGTAAGCCGACTATGTCGCTTCAATTAATTGAAACGTATTGCTGCTTTAAAGATACTGTACCTAACTGATGCAGTATATTTATATTAAATTTATAAGTAAATGTGAAATTAAGTGGGAGGAATTGATATAAAAAAATTAAAATGTTAAGGAAAACCAAAACACTAAAGTTAAACTAATTATATATGCAGTTAATTTATCACGTTGCATCAATTGATGCTATTACAAAAAAATTAAAATACTGTAGACATTTACGTATGGTATATAGTACAGTACTCTGAGTAACTCGTACTTGGTTATATTTTTAAATGAAAACAATTCCACACGTTTGTACTTCTATCTACATTAAATCCAAAGCAATATTTCAGAAATAATATTAATAAGATAATTTGTGACTTGAACAAAATGAATAATTAATTAACTGACGTAAGTAATTCGTAAGTAAATTGAAATGAATAAAAATACAACTTGTCGACAAAAATTAAAAAGAAAAACTGCATAACCAAGGATTATGCAATGAAGTTACACAAGTAATAATATTTCCCAGTGATCAAGTTTCATTTTGTCGTATTAACAACTTGAACTCTCCAGTCCCCAATATACTTGATTTAATTAACGACGCGGAAAAAGTTCAAGCACTTATCGAAAGAACTAAAAACAAATCTAAAATTTCGTCAAAAGACTTTTTAATTTCACGCTTTACATCCATCGTTGTGCAGCCTACGCCAATAATTCCGTGAGTGCACACGAGCAAATTGCAATTTCAGTGTTTGAGGTCGAACGTGTTTTCCCCTACGCGTCCATCGGGACGATTTATCTGAATTGCACAGCTCTGGATTCAGTTTCTCACCGCGTGATCGTGTCCTCTACGAGGATCAGCACGGCAAAACGTTTAATAGTGATTTATTAGGTTCGAAGGCCGCATCTTTCTTCTATGAAATCGCTTAGTTAGAGATGCACATGAAAGAGGTGTCCATAAACTTTCACAAAGTAACCTCTGATAGTGTAGTCATTAATTTTTTGAAACGTATGTAGAACTTGGTAATACATTATTAATAACCCCGGCGGACGTGCAAGAATAATTTACTTAAGTGTAGTTCGCTTCTAGAATGGTAGGAAGCTTTCGAATAATTTAATTACAATTATTTCGAACTGTTCCATTAACGTGTTTGAAATGTAGCGATACTCTGAGTTCGCAACAGTACTGGAAATATGTATTGCACGATTTTTGTATTAAAGTAAGGCGTACAATTTTTATGGGAATATGAATGATAACATTTTTGCGAAAAATTGATATCTTTGGCCGAGGCATAATAATAAAGAATATATTTTAATAGAATAGCACATCCATACTTCACGCTGTTTCATTTTCCTCAACATTTTTTATCACAATTTTCGTTCCCAACTTTGATATTTAAAAGTTCTATTATTATTATTCCAGAAAGGGAAAAAGATATGGAAGTTCGCCCGGTTACAAAATACCATTTGCATCTACCTACTGTCAAAGAGGAAAAGTTTCGTTTCAACGAAAATGTAATCAGTACTCGTGCTTTTTTCATCGTCAAGTACAATGAAACATTCAATTTCACGGAAAATGAGAACGTCATAGCCAGATTCCTAACCAAGGGAAAGGTTAAAATTTCATTTTTTCGTTGCATCTCGGAAATTTTAGCATGAAAAAGCATCGAGTGTAGCGTTTCACCTGTGTATCTTAACAAAGCGTTGCTCTGGGAGGTTTCTTCATTTTTCCTATTTTTCATTTCGCTGCACCGACGGGTTACGCGTGTATCGCATCTAAAATCGGCGATAGATACAATAAATTCACGAGAAATTCCCGTTCCAACCACACGCTTGCTTCTGGCCACCTTGGCTTTTGAAATTTTTAAACGGCTGGGACGTACCCCAGCTTTTGAATATTTAATGCAGCTTCTATGCACGATTCAGTGGCCTAAGAAATTTACAGTCCGAACTTGAAGTTTACAGCTGACCTACATCTGAATAAAGGTTTAGATCTCGACGGTCCTGTAACAGTATCATCGATTTTTTAAATTGATACTTTGTAGGTAGAATTTTTTTAAATTTTACTCGAGGATCACTTGAGGAGGAAGATATTTATTACCAAGATATATTTTGTGCGGTGGAATTTTAATTGGTTCTTGTAAATGTCTTACAGTTAGTTAATATTAAACTGACATTTTTTTTTAATCTAATTTTTTGTTAAAATGTTTATGTTTGCGACTATTGTACAGTATATAAATGCTGTAATTTTGTAAAAGCTTTATTTTTTAGATTTTGTTTTACTGGATATATTTTTCTTTTGAGGAAAAACGTTTGTTATAGACTAGAAACTAGAAACGTTTTTCTATTTTAAGTATGATGCACTGCCTTCTGTTGCAATGAAGCTGGTCGAATATAGCAAAGTTATTGAATTATTTAATGAGACCTAACATTGTGTGTCCTTAGTTTGCAATTAAATAAAACAGTAGTTCTTGCAAGTTTCGCCGTGGTTTGCTTTCAGATCTGGGACTAATTTTAAAGTTTCATTTCATGCTATTTTTGGCACACAGAGACGCCTAAAGAAGGGGTTGAAAAGATAATCATAATAATATAATCATCTTGGGTGTGAAATTTCGCGAGATATATTTACAAATTCTAACCAAAGTCTGATATCACTATTACATTGTTTTCAACATTAATTAATTCAATAATGTTTTCGAGTATCATTCAAAAATGTTTACTATTCATCCTCTGTGAAGGAGATGAGGATTCCATTAATTATAAACAATATTTCGGTTTCGTACACGAGGACAAGATGATTCAGGAGTCACTACGCGTCCGACTGACCGACGGAATAATTTGATAGACTCGTATTAGCCTGAATTCCAACAATCCAGTTAGCTACCCTAACCCTGATCCAGCCTCGTCCTGAATTTAGAGCAATTGACACGAACTGGAACACACTGTGATAAACTCACGTTTCCGATAGGCTTCCCAAGATGGAACGAATCGACGTTCCCGTCGTTTGGAAACTGTAACTTTATCTTTAAGAAACGTCTGAACTCCTTCTTTCAAACAAGTTTCGAGATTTCGTTGTCTGACCAGGTGCCACCCTTTCTACTTAATCGTATCACTGAGGATCGATGTTTTTCAATCGAAACAACATTAATGCGACTTAAACTGAAACAAGGTTACTATTGTTTATTTATAAAATGCACTTCGTATACTACAGAAATTTTGTTATTAAAAAAGTTGTTTCATTTTTTGGAAGGAACTTTTGGAAGATAAAATTAATGAAAAAGGATTAACTGTCTCATATTTTTCTCGCAAGAAAACGAAACTCCTTGCTAAATGAAATACATCGGAAAACAGAATTGTTTTGCTAACGAACGGAGAAGAAATCAGGGTAACAATGTTAAAATTATCGTGATAATCTTTCGAAGGAATATTAGAGGAAAAGTGAAACTGCATTGCGACGTAACGACGTATGAAATTCACTTTAATCTTTATGGAGATCAAAATACCTCTCGACTACAGTGAACATTGAACGTAATGAGCAAAGATATATCTACTGAAGAAACAGAATCAAAGTTCAAGTCTATGGATCTCACGAGACGAATGAAAATGATTTAAAAAGTCGTAAGATTTTCACATGTTATAAATGTCAACGTAAAATTATTTATATATTGTTGAAATATATTTATTATATTTTTAAAGTATAAACACTAATATATGTTCTTTACTTCCATCAAATAAAATAAATTAAAATTGATGTAATTGCCAGCAATAGGTAGACGTTGAATCCTGAAAAAAAGGAGAATCTCTAACACCATCAGTACTTTTAGATGAAGAATTTCTGTATTTTACCATCTCACGTATTATTATTTCTCAATATAAATCTGTATATGTAACGAAAGAACAGTGTATTCATTAAACTTTTCATTACACTATTAAATAGAAACTTCTTAATTTATATTTCACCTTCAATTTTTATTTCGCTTTGATGTACCGTACCGTACACCAATCGATTGCCTTACAGGCATAGTTAAGAAAACTATCAAATGTTGGAAAATTTCTTAGACAAGTGTCCGCGAATGACGCGTGTTAACGAAACTTTTGATGACACATGCATCTTACTAGGTCACCAGGTTTTCATAGCTTATATTTTCATGCTTCACAAGCTGTACATATATTGTATATTATATATTTAACGTCTCTTTAGAATTTCTGCTGATCTAGATAGGGAAGGCGCCTTATATAGAAACTATAATATAGGGCTAACCGCAAATACACCCACAGATTTTACTTTTTCAAAATGTTCGTAGAATTCAATTCAAAGACGTCAAAGTACAGTATCCACTCTTAAACATGATTTTTTCCCGAAGATATAGATATTCAAAATCGACATTTTTTCGACAAGTTTTACTGATCCTTTAATTTGGTTGCTGCCTAAGTGTATATTCAAATGTAAATTGTCAACCTGTTAACCCAGATCGTTAATCAATAATGATACGAAGCAGATAAAACTTTTAATGGAGCCATGGAAATTTTTAATGGAACTATGAAACTATGAACATTCGCAGAGGTTAAAGTACAACAATTAACTGAATCTCATCAATGCATAATTTCTTGCCTGAAAAAAAAAATGAAAAAAATATCCAACTGGAAGTCAAACTGGTTAACAAGTTAACGACACACCCATGCCAAGAAATTACCACAACAAAAAGCACGACATTGTCAAAGTATATCCCCTTCGTTATTCGATCGCTCGCTGGTTCACCGCGACAGTAAAAGTGTTGTTTCACAGCAAGCGATGCATGCACAGACGATCTCAACTCACCGAGCATCTTGACACCCTGAACAGGACTCAGGGGGTAAAAATCCCCGTGAAGAGGGCAATGGAAGCCAACCCTACGCTCCCTTCTTCTCGCCCTCCTGGTGAGCATGCATAGAAGCACGCCGAGGGCGAGCATAAGGGCGCCCACGACTATGCAGATCGGTCCAAGGATTCGCGAGTTCCCTGTAAACGCGATTCTGGCCGCGTACGAGTCCTTGTCCTCGTCTTCGCCGGGTCCACGATACGAAGCAGCTGAAAGCAAACGAGGCACGAGGTGTGAGTGAAGGAATACAGGGGACTGTGCGTAATTTAACCTGTTTTACCCGCCTAAGCTCTGAACCAATGGATATTATCCACTCATTATGAACACACTGTGACTGTGTTACTGTGTTACAATTTATTTCCCTTAATATTGAACTGTATCTAAATTGTTGTTACACTGCTGAAGAACTGAATATCTTTAACAAACCGAACTTCTTCACTCGCAGATTTATTAATATGAGTAATATAGTGAAGAAAAAAGTAAAACAGTTTGGGTTATCTTGGGTTATATCCTTGAGCGATTGAAGCGTCGTAAATGTAATAGGAAAGTAGTTAACATTTAATTAAACACTGCACGCACACACAGTCAGCTGTGCTGTAGTAACAACTTACATGATTTTACACTTTAATAAATTGCATAAATTGGCGTACATTGCAGACACGAGTATACACGTGGCCAGTCGGCGATGTGTTAAACTTGACATTGGATACTACAGTCATCCAGTCACTGGATGTCTCAAGTTTCCACTTCATATTCATTTTTTCCAGGCTAGAAATATTATCATCTGAGAACGCATGATTGCCGAGATGGAAAGACGCAGTTCATGTTTTTTTCTCCTACTCTCGTGTACAACAATTGTCTCTCGTCTAATTGCCATCGTCTTTAAACACTGAATTTATAGTTGAATACGACAATGAATCAATTTTGTAGACATTTTTACACGAAGGAAATAACTGAAATTTACAATGATTGTTATTTTATTCATTCCTCCTGGCAACAGATTTAAACGGGAACAGAGTACAGTGAATGCATTATTTTCAGATCTCTTACACAATGGAAATAATTCTAATTTACGTTTCAATTTGAGAGGTCGTCGACCCTTCTACACCCCTTTGCTTTGGAGTTGAAGGGTTTATGATTACTAGGCAATGCCCTTAATTACCTCCTCGTTGGTGTGACCCAACGGTGAGTCAGGTAATTGATAACAAAAATAACAGAACGAGCAGCCGGACAGTGGGGTCCTGGTATACATATATATGTACGTTAGTTTATTGATTTTTCTTACGAAAAATGCACATACATATATTTGGTGGAACCGATGCAGAGAGGTCGTAAATAAAATCCTCAAATGTCACTGCTGACCACGGTGTGAAATATCACGTACAACTTTGTTTTTAGCCGCGTATCATAGCTAACGTTTACACATCTGACTTTTAAAGTTCGGAAAGTATTTAAGTTAATATTATACAGCGCTGAACGAGATTGAAGTCTTCTTTTATCTCCTTAAGAATTGTCTCAAGTTTCTGTTCTGACACCAGAAACAGTTTCGACCATGTGACAGATTTTGCGACCATGCCACATCGCTTCCACCGACTATACAGTCGTTCGATGCACAACAATTCAAGTTTTCATTTTGCATTTATTTCCTTGACACAGTCAGAATGATGTGTCCCATCGGTGAGTCATTTTGTTAATTAATAAAAATATCTACCAGAATGTGCCTCGTGACTCACCTGAGGGACGCTGATATATGTAGACATAATATTTGTTACGATAAGACACGTACACTACCGACGAAAAGTTCGAGATCGCTCGGGCATTACGAGAAGTGTGAGTATTTGGAAAATGGGAAATTGATTAGCATTACTGCATCTCGTATTATGTTTCGCCACGCGCAGGTCTGTAACCAAAGGGTTATTCGTGTACCACCGGCCACTTTTCCAGTCAAACAATTTTTCAACCTTCACGTCGTGGCCATTTTTCACCTCTCGTCGCGTGCAAACCCTCACGTTTTTCCCCGACAGCAGCTTGCCAGGACGAAACGATCGTTCCTTTTCTCAACTCCCCCTCTTTACTCTATGTATTACGAAACCTCGTTTTCGCGACGATGGAATTTTTAAGGGGCAATGGAAAACGCGTTTAAGAAGGATTCGAAAGTCGGGTGGTTTTCGTGGCTTTCTTTCGCGGCAACAGCATTTTCTGCGGCGGCGCGTTATTAATCTTTCAAATTTAATCTTCCAAAGTGCTCGCGGCGAGGTTCACGCTTCCATGAACGTGTATATACGTCATATTGAGCTTGCTGGCGATACAGTTTCGAAGGTATAAGCTGCGCCAAGAAATAAACAAAGAAAAAAAAAACGACGAAATTGAGGCTTCGTGGGGGAAAAACGTGAGAGAGACGAGGGACAGGAAAGGCGATTTTCAATTAAATAAACGAGCAGTAGTTTAGCTTCCGGTGTTCCAGACTTGTTATTTATGGGGAGAAAATAATTGTCAGTCGTGATTGCATTTCAGCATGGCCGTTGTTAATGAAACTCGTTTTATCGTATGCTTTCGATGAAAAAACGGGTTGTATTACGGATGAAATACTGTCGTTGTATGCAAAGTTTCATACGTTTCTGAATCTTCGTGTTGCCTAGCCTTCCTTGCGAGCCTATAGGAGTCAGCAGCAGTGCCGAAGAATATTTTTTGTGCATGCTGTACCAGAAAATCGTCGAGTCTCTGCAGAAGGTTTAAATCAAGACACACGATTGCCTTGGTTTCGCAGTTCGTTTAGAGGAGGGCTTGGCCAGGTAGAAATAATACGGCTTGTGCTCGAGACGCGGAAAAAAAAGCCCGAGACATCTTGATTCCCGCTAGAAGTTTCCCGGGATGTACAGAGGCGAGCTTTATCTTTGTCATTTCTCTGGGAGGCCAGAACAGACACATTGCACGTGGGAACACGTGGGAGAATATTAGAGGAACTATCCAGCGTGCTGTTGGAGAAAGTCATCCTCCTCTGCGCCGATCTTTATAAGGGAAGAAATTCAGGAGAAAGAATACCGTAGCCGAACAGACGTACACGTAACCTTCCGTTCTCGATTTCATTGTATGAAAAATCCGAACGTGTTGGCAGAGGGAAAAGTATATGGCGTGTCTCTTAAAGACGTAATTTTTTTTCTTTCTAGAACAAAGTGAATTATGTCTCGTGAAAATAATTCGGTTCACATGGTATCGTGGCGATGGAAACTTTCTTTTCGTACACATGTTTCCAATGAACCGTGAAAGTTGTTACTTTATTTGCTCGCTGCTACAATGGGATTGTAATTAAACTAGCTTGATTAAGGGATCAATCATTTCGTAAAATAAATCGAGATTTGCGGAGAAATGAAATCAAAGGATATTTTTCCCAAACGTTGGGAGGCGTGAAATAAATCTGTGACACGTATTTTAGTGTTGGTACATTCGATTAAAATTATAGTAGTATGTAAGTACCAGGCGAAATTAAAACAACTTGATCGTAATAATCTTCTTCGCATTTGATGTATTAACTAAGCGTCATTTCCTCCTTTGCAAGACCGTATCACAATTATTTGAAACTCGTTACTAAAATCTCGATTGGAAAATTGAATTTAGTTTATGCCAAAGTTGACCGTAATAGATTATTATGATCAAGTTATAACTTTATCCAGCCCTACATATATATTATAAATATATCATTCGAATATGCGACCTTTTTTTGATTTCACTTCGTTAGTTATTTTACGTACACTTATATTTTGCACGTGTTATGACTTGTCCCTTATTTAACTGACATCTGATGCAACCTTTTACATTATTGCCGCAGTTCGTTCAACAAATAACGGACTCGCTGTTCCCTTGTCTACTAGACACACTTAAACCACATAACATAAAATCTAAATTTACACGATAGACTAAACGTGCTTTAGCTGGGCATATTTCTGTAAAATAGCTAGAGAATGGCAACGATGTAAACAGTTGAAAGTTCGTCGCCGCAATAATTCTGTGACTACTATGTATTACTGGTTCCAGATTATATTTTGAATATATGCCACTCGTGGACGTGTGGGCTGTTATTTTCTTTATCTAAACAGACGCGTGTTTCCGTTCATCAAATATATTCCACACACGTGATCTTCCTATCGCTCCTTATACCTTACCGCCACTACAGTCGACAATATATGTATACAATTCAACAGATTCACAGCAATAAGTGGTAATCGAGAAATTTCCCGAAAGGCGGCACAAGTTGCTGAGCATGTGTGTAGCTGGCTCGTGGGCCAAAGAAGGAGCAAATGACGAGGAACGAAAGGGAAATGGGCTACAGGACCGGTCTCATCGACTGAGCCAGAGGCAAGAAAAAGAATGGCGAAGGAGGTTGGGAAGGACTGACCGGTTTTGATAAATCGGTTGGTAACAACGGTCCAGACTCGTATCCAAGAAACCGTGGCCAACAAGTAAACGACCAGCTGTTGCCTGCTGGTGAACAGCCGTGCCTTTCTTCCCTCGCTTCTTCTTCTTCTTCTTCTTCGTGACATAAACGCTCTATTGCCATCACCGAGTTCGATCACCTCGGAGAATAGTGGTTCTCGAAAGGCGCGCCGTAACGAGCGGACCGAAATGGCTGGTTGATTTTTCGCCGAGATAGAGGCTGCGTGCCGTGAATTTCAATACAGACTTGGCTTGCGTATCCAAGAGGCGAGTATATTTCAATTTCGAAGGATCGGGCTCGACGATTTTCGATAAACACCCCTGTCTCTGCGATCGCACAGATCTTTATATTATTTTACAAATGGGCCTTAGAAACCGGCTGGGCGAGGAGTCGGGGAAAGAAACGGAAGTGGGAGAATGGAATTCTTTGGTTCACTGGTTTTATGGCTGTTAGAAGGCGTTAAAGAAGACAGTATAATTACTCATTTGTGCTCCGAGTGGTAACGAATGATTCATTGATCTTTTACTATCAGTTTGTTATTTGAGAGTAGCTGTTTCTGGTACGATTAATTTATTGTCGTAAACGCGGTTATTTTTCGACGCTTTTTCTTATTTCGTTCGTGACGTAAATATTACGGTTCTATTGGGAAGTTGATTTTCGTTACGAACATGCGTTTTAAGAAACGCAAATAGGTTTTTTAAATGTCGACCTCGCAATAAGAAGACTGGTGATTGTTTCAGAAGCGAAAGATATGAATGATATTCTATTGTTGATATTCAAAGAAAATAGGAAGAGATGTATGGAAATAATGACAATTGATTTTACGACCGCATTGTTTTAGAATGTGCCAATAACAAGTGATTATTGGTACATCTAATGACACCTTGATTTTCTGCTGAATTATCAAAATAAAAACGTTGCTTTTTGTGTAAATTTTATATTATGTATGTAAATGTTTCTGCGGCACTTATTTAATGTTCAAATGTGTTCAAATTCAGTGGACCATGCGAAGCCACGTTCCCTGATAATGACGTCACAATTGACCTCTTGTTTCACAATACCGATGTGCACTTTGACTATTTCCTGATAGATTTCAAGTAGAAAAGATGCATCTAAACAAATGCAGAATGATAAGATCAAGTAGTGTGATATAATTTACTCTGTTCAAGCATTTATTAATTGAAATATTTGTGGGTGTGATAAATAGTTATTAATCATATTAAAGTTTCCAATGCTATAGTGTAATAAGTTGTGAGCTTTAGTAAGTAAGTAGTGAGCTAATTGTAAGTAAGTATTGTCATTAGCTAAGTGCACGGATCAGGTCAAACTCTTAAAATATTCTATAACTCCAACGTTTATTTAATGCTTTTTTACTTCGCAATAATTTGTCCCTTCTAATTAAATACCAATTGAATGTTAGCTTCTGCAACAAAAATAAAATGCAAACAAAGGCACTTTAAATATAAACTGTTCTCCCAAGTAAAAGTATACGTAATATTCAGAGGAATATTTAGGATGAAAAGAATATTATTGAAGTTTGTTGCAAGACATATCAAATAGAATATGTATAATTTCAATGCAAATTTTGAATAATAAATAGAACCACACGTTTGCACAATGATATTATCAATTGTATCAATGTATGTATCTTGATTTCAAAACAACATTCAACTATCAAATATTTCATGAAATGTAATCAGACGAGCAAGAACGTCAAAAGTTATAAATTCTCTGCACTTCAAGCTTTCCTAACGTGTTGATAATTATTAGTTAAAATATTTACAGTTCCCACGTGGGAGAAAATGAACAGAAAAAACACGATGCACTACCACAGTTCGGTAGCAAAAGGAAGGCTTCTTAGAAGATTAAACTCGCGCGATTCACGAGACGAACGAAAGGATTAAAACGGAATTACGTCGTGACGTACACTGAAGACATATCGATTACACGCTAACGAGCAAACTCTGAGCATGTAACCGGTATTACTTCATCGAGGTTTGCAACAGCATTGCATAATCAGACTCAGAAATGTTATTAACCGAAAAGTATAGAAAATTTCCGCCCTCAGCAATCACGGAATTGTTCTACCTATCGTTCCTCGATGATCCAAACAATCATCGATCATTCCCTCAAGAAAAGCCTATCGTTTATTTCAATTATAAGCATAAGCAACGAAATAATATCGCTTCACTCCACTACCAATACGCGAAGAAGCACTTGGCAAGTTCCTCAGGAAAAAACCTATCGTGTACTTTTCCATGCGCAACTGAAGTAATTGTAATAGAATAATTTCACGAGTATCATTCTGAAATATTGGCCAAAGTAAATCTTGGGAAATTGCATATTTATTATAATAGTGGATCTGTATCTTTGTGCATTTTCACTCGTACATACTGTAGAACGATGTCCTTCTGCACGAGCTGCAAGTACAAGAAGCTCGATTAACGCAGTGATTTCCTACGAATCGATCGGTTCCAATGACTTGATCGTCGAAGAATCTGCTGTCAGCCCGGCTTAGGAACAAGGCTTCTTATTCTACTAATCGAACTAATCGAATTCCGTGAATACGACAGAGGCTTCCGCCAGAGATGAGTATAGTATGTCGGGTTCGGAATGGACAGTGTTTCTATTATCGTATCAAGCGTGTTTTCGAGTTCCTATGTATTCGATAATTCGGAGTTTGATTTTAGCCTCGTCGCTATTGATCATCCCAATTAGTATTCGAAAGATGTTCACGTCCATTGATCTACAGACAGAAAGACAATTAACCGGACGTGCCGTGAAAGTAATTAGTATTTGAAAGCATGAATTGAAATATTATTCTTCAATTTCTGTATAAATAATCTATATGCAGTTGACGTTTAGCATGAATGAAATGAAATTAATCTGATTGAATGATTACCACCTATTCGCTATTCGTCCACCTAAGTTAATTATTGACTATATTTAATTGTAAGTGCATAAAAAGTACAGACAATAATATTCAAACTTGCTAATGTGTTTCGTATACATATTCGGATTCTTTAATATTCGGTTTAATATTCTGTTTAAACAATAAATCTAGACACCAGTAAATCGCAATTACATTTCGTTCTTACTTCTTTTAATTGTTTTCCTTTTACGTCTCTCAATACATACGCCTTATTTGGGATTCGATAATGTAGAGATTAATTTCACGTGACGCTTCATTCGTACCGATAGAAATAGAATTTCACTACAAGAAATATTCCTCCTAGAATTTCGTAGAAAAAACGTGCATGCTTGCAAACAAGTTGGTATAATAATCCCACTCTTATTATCGGTGTCTCGCTTGCTAATTTCCTTCATTATTCATTGCACGCTCACTGCGATCGAACATCTATGACACGGGATTAATACTTTACATAACTACCTGACATGACAGGATGCATGCAGAAAAAGTTGAATAATACTGTTTGACGAGCGTCCCATGATGTAATAACGTTACGATTTCCTAGAAGACGACTACTACGCGTTATATGTCTCAAAGCTAATTATTACACTTAAGCCGAGGTTCCAAATTATTTTTCGGTCTACGTAATAGCTTTGTTTTTATAACGCTACATATGATAGGGTTTCATAATAAAAAAGATACGTGTTCGCGTTAAAATATAATTTCAAAAGAATTAAATATAGCACTGAAGAGATTGTTCGCTTTAATCTAAAATATATTTATGAAGGAAACGTATTTTTTTCAAACGAAAACTTTTTGGACAATCTAATAGTGATCCCTCGCAATCAGAGAAAACATTCGTGGAAATAGTTTTCTGCGAATAGCCGTTTCGTGTATTGCAATCTGTTTCGCAGTTACTTGCATCACCGCAGAATTTCGTATATTGTGGCACAAGAAAAGTTTGCGCGATTTTCTTCCTCCGTTTGTGCGAGACAACGAAGTAAATAAACAGCGATGTGATAAAAGTTTCTTTCATTATTTTCGACAGGATTCGACGCGTGGTAACGACGAAAACAAATGATGCAATCTTTTGTTTACCAATATCTTTCCTTCTCTGGACAGAGAGGGAAGTCGTTTAACGATACCGAATATAGAAATTTCCAAAACAGGTTGCGTCACAGCTAGAACCAAAATTGCAAGAAATTTGCATGCGTAGACACTTTCACTTACATATAACACTTCTCAGAAGAAAAAAATGTCTGTCTAACAATCTAGCTTATTTTACGCAATCGTTTAAAAATCTAAAAAGCATAAGAAATGACTCCCACACGAGTTTGTATGCATACATGTATATCTTAACCCCGTAATTCCTGAATTATGTAATTATTCTATCAGAAATTTATTGTTGTAGACACTTGAAAATTCATTCCATCAAACATATTCTAACTTCAAGCGTTCTTTACGAAAATTGGATGAAATAATCATTAAAACATTATAGTATGTCAGAAGACTTCGAAGTAATACGTACACGTTTTATTCTAGTAAAAATGTTACTACAAAGTGCCGTCACGGAATAAAGGGAGAATATCTTTTACGGTTTCAGTTTCGAGCATAATTTTGTCGTCAAATCTAATATCTACATTGGAAAAGCTATTAATGTGTATTCACGCATATCCATTCGAACGTACATTCGATTGATAGCACTGGAGCATTTATAAATCGATGCACTTGTCAACTTTCTCGTACGCTACAATTCCATAATCTCTTGTGGCCCGTGCAAGTACTTTCTCCAAAATGGAAAGTTTCGAACTGTTCAGCCAATACACCGCAATTTTCCATTAAATTACGCTACCAAAGGTATACGCGTCACTTATGCAATTTCGTTACAACGTGTCTCTTTTCTTTTTTAATCATTCTCATTGCGTGAACTGTCCACCTCTTCCATTGTTCATCGTTGCAAACTATTTTCCTGATAAATTGAATTATTCTGTATGCAAACAGAAAACTGTTTGAAATATACAGTAGCAGCAATTATTATTATTATTGTCGATGACTCATCCCGGTTGAAGACTACGTTTTCAATTACGCTGAAAACTATGGCTGCTCTCAACAATTTTAAAAGCTGCGATATTTATTACTCTATTATAATCTATCAAATTATCTTCTACACAAAGTGTAGTCTGTTTAGAAGAACTCCTTTTTCTTCAAAGCACAAATGTGTAAGTTTTATACAAACGAGCGCGATTACTGAAATTGCAAACCTCTCACTTCTTTTACTTCTTTTTGAATTGCTTTGTTATTGTAAGGAAACGTGACGAATAAATGTCTAGATTAATTAAAGTAAATACACGTATCTTATTATACTACACTAATTAAAGAGACAGAACTTTCGTACTGTGGAACAAACGTGGATTTAATTACGTTTCCAACGAAACTGTTTTGACAACAAATCGACAAACTAATGATCTGCAAAAATTTAATTCAATAAAAAAGAAATTGACGCTTTCAAATATTTTATAAAAAAGAACGTTTCAATATCACAGCTAATAAGCAATAATTAATGAAACTGCTTGTTCATATCAAAGGTTATCAATGTGCCAAACGTATGCAGCATGAAAGAAAATATGAAGCAAAAACTATGCTTTCACGTTAGGGAATTACGAAGTAAAATTTCCATCCCGATTATCCTATCTTATCTACTTCCTGCAAAAGTAGTCTATACCCATACAAGCACAGACGCCGGCTATCTAATTACGATCCATTCTAATCAATATATAAAACGAACTCAAGCCTAAAAAAAGATACACCCCTCCCGAAACATATTACATTAAACCACCATCGACGTGCTATTCACCAAGGTGCAAACATTTATTACGGTAAAAGCATCGTAACAATCGTTCTATTATTATTTGCCAAGCGAAATGATCTAATGGATCGGTACCATAAATGAGTCGATCAAGTAACGTCACACGCATCTGGTCGTTCAATAAGCGCACGAACATTTTCAGAAAATCGTTAACAACGTCCAGGAATCCATTGTTCGCTACTTCGTCTCAATATTAGCGGGCAATTGCAGGCGGGCACAATGGGTATCAAATATAGAATACACATTACACACGTAGATAGGTACGTATATAGGTGGGTGGAAACAATGAGGAGGAAGATACAAACCAGTGAGCACAGCGCCGACGAACATAAAGAGAAAGCCGAATGCCGGAAGAGCAATCTGGCAGTTCGCAGCTATTACAACCCCAGCTACCATGAGACCACCCTCGATCTTCTCCACCCTCAAGCGCGATATAGGGGTTGGACATTTTAATTTCGCTCCGAGTCCGCCACTCAGCGCACCCTCCTCGGCCGCCATGGTGCTGGGCCTGAAATAATACATAAACAACAATGCGTTTAGTCAATTGCCACTGCACAATGGATGATACTAACGCTGAATGATCTGATAACAATGTTTACGTGCGACAGTGAACAATCGGGATACCTTGTGTTTGATTAATGAACGGATCGACACTAAACAAGGGGGAAATGGCATTGAATAATAGAATAACAGAATGTAATGTTATTGTTACATTTAATTAAGTATTTTGTGCTGTAATGCAAAATTCGTTTAATGCAGAAGTTGATATTTTTAATACAATATTGTATATGTATATATGTGGCAGTTTTTACTTTTTGATTTTGTTTATATAAATTTGGTTTAAGGGAAGGAGAATATCTTATTTATTTAATTGATTAGCTTGTCTCATTATTAAATAATTATTATTTTGTAATGGAAATGCATAGACTACAGTGTCATTATTTTTTGTCTTGTTTTAAATAACATAGTAATTAGTAATCATTAATTGCATTAGAAGTGCAAATAATTTTTTTTAATTAATCAACAGTCTGTCTACAGAGAATATAATTATTAATTGTATCTTAATATGTGTATTATTATATTTTTCGTATGGTAATTTCCTTTATGCAATTGCAAAACAGTACATTTTCAATGATACAAACATTGAACGCTCTTTAAGTCAGGCACCTGTTTAATTTAAATAATATTTGCTGAACAATAGTTATATAAATTATGTGATATTCATAATGTTATAAAAAAGAAATCGCGTGCTTCTTCTGAAATACTTTTAACAAGTATATCCGTAATTGTAGACCAATATAAAAAACACCACGCACGTTGTTACACCATTAAATTACACGACATTGGAAATTTACGAAAAAAAACGTTAAAAAATTGGGCTCAGCCGGGATTTGAACCCGGGACCTCTCGCACCCAAAGCGAGAATCATACCCCTAGACCACTGAGCCGCTTGTGGTTGTTGTGGCCATACTTTCCATCACACCGTGTATAAGATTGTTAACAAATTTCAATTATTTTTATAAAAATTTAGTCTCTTGCATGACTTTTCTATATTAGAAAAATCTAATTGCACAAATATAGCAAATATTGATTAAAGTAATAAACAATGTCTCATGCCATATACTTTTTTTCTAAGTACACATAGCTTCTACATCATTTCGTTATTTTTCCAATTTTTTAACATTTTTTTTAATTATAAAAATTATTCATTGGCTTATAAAAAATATTTTTCACAGTTTAAAAAAAGGAAAAAAAAGTGGGCTCAGCCGGGATTTGAACCCGGGACCTCTCGCACCCAAAGCGAGAATCATACCCCTAGACCACTGAGCCGCTTGATTTAAAGAAATGTGCTATAAATATATCTGGGAAGGCATAATCTACTTTTATATAGACATTGATAATTTGTGTGTACGTGCTTGTTTATATTCTATATCGGCATTATATACCATTACACAAAATGAGAAATATATTAAATAATACTTTCATGAAATTCTGTATATATAACATTATTCTTCTGATACGTATGAGCCATACGAAATATCCCACCAAGCATATTCTTATTATATGACTTATAAAGCAATATAATCGCTTCAACTTCAAATATTACATTACATTTTATAAACATTATAATTATAGCATCTTTTTAAATATAATATAATATCGTCCTCAAGACATCTTGCATTAAAACAAGATGTCTGTACGATTTGGAAAAAATGAACTCTGCTCGACGGCAAAAAGTTAGATACTTGAAAATTCAAATAACGCGCGAACGTGCGTACACAAAACTCAGGTAAAAGTCAGGACAAGTAGCCTGAAAATGTTGAACATTCATTGGTCAGGAGTGCAGTGGTCACGGGGCCGAATAATTGAATCGGCCTGTGCTATGCTGCGTTTAGTATTCATCGCAAAGCCAGGGAAGACCACAGTGTATCTCCGTGAAGGAAAGTTAATTAATACAGGTACCTTCTGCGGGCCAGCAAGCCGGTAAACGATGAGTACTATCGTTCTCTGTCGTTTGAACAGTTTGTTAATCATTCCAGAAAGATTAACTTTATATTACGCTCCGTTTGGGACACTGATCTTCGTATTAATGGATTTTGAATTAACCCGTTCTAATTAACTGATCTCAAGATTACTTTGCATTAGATATGATGGAGATACTGAGAATGACCGAATAAAATATATCTGCAACCCTTGGAGGATGTTTTAACCCTGACGAACAAAAAGGCAGCAAAAAATTAATTACTGCTTTACTCTTATAGTAAGGGCCCCCAAAGAACTGTAAATTGAACAGAATTTTCGAGCTACCAATGATCCTTTGTCCCTTGAAACACGTATCCATAAGATAATTTATAAGCTCCACCGAGCGAATATTATTTCCATGAAAAGAATTTCACATTACTCCTAAAATTAATTCCACGTAAAACATTTTCGCCAGCCCAACGAAAGACCACATTCTTTATTCCCTTTTCAATTGCCAGATTTCCACTTATTACATTTACGTTGCGCTGAGCTTCGCGATAAAAGAGTTCTGATGCGAGGTACAACCCCGTTTTCGTAAAGGTGACTGGACGTGCCGGGCTCAAAAAAGGAAAATGTTCGGGTGAAACGTGTTTTACCAGGAATGACAAAGTTTGCAATGAAAAACGAACGGGAAAGAAATATGACGGGTGTCGTGGAAAAATTTCATTTTTCGCCCGAGTTTCCCACTGTGTACTCCCACAATCCGGGTCCACGGCGATCCACAATGTGGCATTCGCGGCGAACAGCTTGAAAAGAGCACCGGGAACGTTGGTTTTGCGCGACGGAGTTAAGCACTCGAGCTTTGAGCTTCCGTCGCCCAATTAACGTCGACCGACCCACCCGCTCTTCATTAAGCAAGTCGACCTCTTGCCTCGCATAATGAAAAGGGTACCTTGTTAAATCCACGTCGATGCATGAAAGAAGGCAGAAAGAACGAATGAAAAGAAAAAGTAATGAAAAAAAAGCGCGAGAATTCTCGTCGATATGCATGTATACCTGCGGTGGCAAACAAATGTCTTAATTTCCCGTCTGACGACAATTGAGCGTCTTGCATCGAGGAATTCTCGAGCCGCCTATTTCTGCCACGTGGAAAACTCGTTGGCAGTCGCATTGTTCATTTGCATCTAAAGCGCGAACATTTTTTTTCAGCGTGAAGTATATTTAACAATATTCGGGTGAAATAGCCCGACGGCTATGTAAAATCCGAAAATAAAATGAAAGGTGCGAAAGTAGAGAGAGTTACTATTTATATATTTGAATTTGGTAACTTTTGCTTGTTCTATTGATTTTACACCGAGCTTGAAGTTACAGCATGCCTTTAAAGTTACAATATAGAAGTATAAACAGTACTGTATAAAAATCAGTGCGTCAGCAAGGCGGTTTTTTTTACATTGTCTGCAAAAATTATCGACGACGATTCATAAAACATCATTTTTAGAAAGCTGAGATATTTACTCGCGGCACTTTCAGCTACTTGCATATCAGAAAGTGCCACTTTCAGATTTGGAGGAATATAAAGTACAACAGGACTTTTGTATCAAATTGTTATCGAAAAAAATTGTCTAATGACATCGAAGATCTACGTATATGTATAATTATATTTTTTAACGCCAAGTATTTTAGTGACAATACTTTGATGCAGAATTGCATTATGCAACAAAGACTAGAAATATGAAAACACTGGTTAAAAATTCAGCGAATGAATCAATATAGATTTAGATAACGTTATGCATTAAACATTGATGACAAGTCAATAATGGCGTCCTTATCCCTCTAATGCTAACAATTTATGTAAAGCATTGCATACCCAAGTCATTCCTCAGAATAATTATTTGAAGCGCCTGTGTTTTCTGCCATGCATACCAAAACATTTCTCCTAAATATCGCTGACACAGAATTATTTTGCTTCGTTCTGTCGTGTTTGATTTCATATATATTATGAAATTAATTGCATAACAAATGATAAGTAAGTTTCAATGGAACTTAAAAGACCATAAGGATGAAACAATTGATACTGTACAAATAGTATGATGGTAATGCAGCATGAAAATATTTCAACTCTATCCTCTTTCAAGCATCTTATGAAAACTTATACGTAATACCATAATTATTCGCTTATCGAGCCCGATAAGCTTATTCTCAGAACACAACAATAAAGCATAAGTGCACTTATGAACTACCAACCAGAATGTCTATAATAAAAATGCATTATCTCGCTGTAATAGGCAATGTATCTGTTCAATGAACATGTACAGTACCAGTCAAAAGCTTGCTAGTATTGTAGTATCAATTGACATTTCAGAATACAAAAATTTCCAGAACAATTAATAACAAGTTAATAACAAGCTCTTCAACAAGTTATCATTTTTGCTTTTTGGAAAATGTACCTCGAAAATAACAACGAATCAGATGGTAATTCTATAAACACAATAATAATTCATCAAAATCATTAATATCAATACCTGACAAAAACGATAAAAAAATTATTAATAATCTAACAAATTAACATTAACCTTCAAAATACATTACAATTAATCACTTAACCAGGATACACGATTTAACTCCCTATCCCAAATGTTATTATTGTTCGCGTAGCAAGTCGGTCAATTTCGCATTGCACAATGGGTAATTAACAAGAGGTACAATTTTCATAGAACTAAAGATGTGATTTCAAATTTGTTCAATGGAAATTAATATGTATAAATGTACTACACATTACAGAAACGAGAAGTACGCGTCTCTTCGAAACAATGAACGTTCAATTTCAAACTATTCTACTTTGTTCCGTACATATATATCATCTACAGTCCACAGTTTATCAACTATATTCTAATCTCATTATAAAAGATAAACTAGTGCACAAATAACCGATGAGTACTATACTTCAAACAATCCCACAGCTACTTTCACCCGTATCGAATAATCGTCGTTCTCCAATTATACAAAATTCTACAAATCATCAATCGCCAACGTAATTACAGGCACTAACAGGTACGATGTTCCTGAGACATGAAAAAGGTTTACATAACTACTCGCCAACGTGAGAATCTCACACTCGTTGCGTAACAGTCTCAGGATCAATGGAAACACGTTGCTCCGTGCACGTTAGCTGCACTTTCGTTCTCCAAAAGCTTTCGTACGGGATATGACAGTGCGTGGAGAAAAATTTGTATTGTCACGTAAACAAGTGAACGCGGCGAGACGAGAGGGATACAATGGCCTCTGATAGGTGAACTGCGATCGGCATGACCTCATTTTAAAGATCTCGATGAGATAACCCATGTACCCTCGACACTTGGCTCGCTCTTTGCCCCATTTACCCGGACGTGTAGGTCACAGGGGGAGACAAGGGGTGACGGGAATAGCAATTGAAGCAACAAGAACGAGTACCACTTATTCTCTGTCCCGCCGCTATAAATAAGTTTCGGCTGTGGCGACTTAATTTGTCGAAATTATTGCGGTGATCAAGTGGACCGTTAGTGGTTACCTCGTTGAGAATTATAAATTATTCAGTTGCCCAATGTACCTGCCCGTGACGTTCTTATTCCCCAATGCCCCTGGGTGTAGAATTAAAAAATTGCACTTTTCTAACTGTAACGCTATGACGCACATGGAAAATTGTCCTTATCATCTGGTATTATTTTAAATACGCGGACGACTATGTGTGCGTAGCAGCTGATTTAGTACTGGAGACTGTGAAAATCGACTGTAATGGTGAGGCAATTCGGCCAACTTGAATAGCATTGAAAATATCTGCTTGCTTGCTCATCATATCGCGAACCTAGTTACTCGATTATGAAAACGGAGATTTTTTATATTTGACAAAATAATGAAGATATAAGAGATATGATAATGAAGTGTTCACAGAGCATACCGGAAAGGGGGGGAGCTTTAGTCGAGGTGATGAGCGGGAATTTTTCAATTTTATTGAAGAGTAAAATACGATTGTACTTTAATCATTTCTGTATACGAATGATAGCAGATTTTTATTCGTAATAATAAATATTTAAGAAACATTTTTTCGTACAATTTTCACTACTATTGACAAAGAAAATACGTAATTCCGCGCTTAAAATTCATACGAAAAATGCATCCTGCTGCTTCCTGATTCACGGCAAAATAGTTACGAACGCCATTTACGTAACATGCACAAGTTTCACTGTTATTTGTGTTTCGCTTCACGAAACATTACAATTTATTTTAGAAAAACATAAAGCCGTATAGAGACATTGACGGTCTTTGAAAAAATATAATGTAAATAATAATGAATTGACCAATGAATAAAATACAACGATAATAATTTTATCAAATTAAGGAATTACAGAATATTACGTTCATTTAAATTTGCAATCAGACATTCAACAATATCATCGATGTCAAAATCAATGATGCAAACGCGAAATTAACTTTTCACAACAATTACTACAATCTTAACAAAAAATAGTACGCGAGTACAACATGCACTATTACCAAGCAGAATACATTAAAAGATAATTAGAAAAGGAACAAGATTGTGGGAACATGGAGAAGTTTCGTTAGCAATTGAAATTAAGTCGGCCGCAGTGCGGTACTACAATTGAACTTGCATAATTGAATAAGAATGCAACAATCGATTCTAACAACGATATAAAAAAAAACTCACTATATGTATAAATCCTTCTACATTCTATGGAGATAATATTCCTTTTCAATGGTTTAAATTAATTTCGATTTAAAATTAATTTAGTAGCCGAAAGTGCAGCTTTCGATACAAGAACATAATGTAACACTACAATTTTATTTACAATGTACAACTTTTAGCTTCTTCAACTGTGCACGTGATTAGCTTGTTATTCTGGTCGACATCCGAACGGAAGGAAACAAAATAACGTTATGCGTCTCCAGGTGAGGCCGTTAATAATATGAGCAAACTTCCACCTGATATGATTACGCAATGAGTGTAACTAATGAATAAGGCGTGCTGGTGAATCAACAAAAGGCGCAACAAACTGAACTTTCGTTGAACTTTCTCACTCACAATCAGATTCAGTCAGCATGATCTATCTTTTCAATAAAGTACTATATTCATTACTTAATTACGAAACGTCTATATCTCTTACCAGGTGAACCTTTAAGAAACAAATATTTTACACGAGACTGTCAGACCCTTCAATCAAATTTCCATGACATTTGTACCCCTTTTAAAATACATAATGATGTATTACAAGAAACAAATAATCTAGTGTTTCCTAGTCTATATTATATTTGTATTCCATTACTAAATATTTTAAATTTTCATTTGGCAATAATTATCGTTCTGCATTTCTTTTCTATTTTATCATAAATAATTCTGAAATAAAGTAAACTTTCGAAACAGATTTAATCGATTTCAGGAAAATACCTGCCTCCATCGTTATTATCCTTAGGGATAATATCCTCACGAAGATTACAGGCAAAACCATCGTTTTACATTGAATTCGAGATTCATAGAGGTTACCTAAAGTGTGCGAATTTCCTATTAGATGAATAATACCGTTTCCTGTAGCGCAGCTGTTTCCCCGGCATCGCTGATACGAATTTCCTTGGATATTCCATCGAAAGAGAACGAAAGCTTTGTCCACGAGAAGAATAAAGTACTTTAGTGGCTATTTGAGAAGCAACGTAACTTCCTATCATGGTTCTTTGCTTTTGTTCAATTTACGGATGGAAAACAAAGTATATTTGGAAAACTGCTTTCGCAAATAGGACTTCCAATCAACGACCACACGGAAGTAGCATGAAAAATAGTGATTCATCTACCGCTGTTCTTTTATATGACGCTTGTACATCTTCGTTTAAAATATTTCGCAATATTTCCAGAGTTCGACTTCACGCGAAATTTTGCAATGTTCAATTCTAAATCAATACTTAATTAAGTAGTAAAATTCTGGTAACTCGATTCATGTGCGAAAAATGTTTCCAATTAAAACATCGTTAGCCTTTTTAAACCTACAATATCTCTACTGGTCACTGCGAAATCGTTTAATTGAAGTTATTTAAATTAGATAAGCAAACCTGTAAAATTGTAAAATTCTCAGCCACGAAGGGTTCAAGATCATTGTTAGGTTGAGGCTGGGTGAAATGAAATGTACACGCACTTATGAACACTAAACTTTACATTTATTATAAGGCTAGCAGCTTAAGAATCATATCAATCAGAACACGTGCGCCAACGCATGGCGCAGATCGGCAACGACTACAGATCGTCGTAGCTGCGCACATTGGTCTGCGCACCACAATTATATACATACTAGGCCGTGCACATCGATGCTTCTAACAATCATTTTTCCCAGTCTCCCAAAATGGTCGAACGATCATTAATTACGTCCCAATCTAAACAACCGTTTCATTTGTATTTCCCACGAAGATATTTAACGATGGGGTTGCAACGATGGACGCAAGAATATTCTACCCCTAGAGGGAGAATGACTTTAATGGCTTCTTGAAAGGGAGAAATCCCCGTCGCGACATCCGTATACCATTATGCTTTCTTACGCAAAAGGGGTAGAAAACTAATTAACTCAAGTGCTGCTTCCTTAAAGTCTGCAGCCATGTAAGAAAATTCGTTGAATCTTGTAGATCATAGTTGGACAAAATTTCTTGTATACCGTGCTTGTATAAAATAAATACTTTCAATTCTGCGAATTAAAAGACGAAATGGAAGAAAGTTTGCGCTGCTATTGTTTCTAAGAATGAGCCCAGATAATTTTAATCTCTTTCGCATTCGTGGTTTAGAGATCTCGTGAATTGATTCGTAGTTATTTATTTGGACGAGATTATCTCGCGATAGAGGAAATCTCGTAAAAAATTGTCACTTTTTTTAATTTGTCTGTTATGTTGTCTCCACTGTCCATACAAATATTTAAAAAAAAGAGGAAAAAAAATCTATACCAAAAAAGCGGACAAAACAAAATAATACAGCGTAACCACAAAATTACTCAGTTTCTACATAAGCGAAACCGCATCCGTTGCACTCTCATTAACCCTTTCACGATGGAACTTCATTTTGGAAACGTGCTAAAATCAAGTAATGACGAGTACACTTGTTAAACGCAGAAGAAAATTACTTCATTTGCGTTGCAAGTATAACAATATTCTCATAAAAAATATAAATAGTCCTTGACCATTCGACATTGACCCCCTTCCAATAAAAGAAATTACCCAAAAAGTAGCGTTTCCCCCACGAAGAGTACACTCGCAGAACGCGGCCCGACCGCGAGTTTCCCGATTAATCGAACGTTCCAAGCACTCGAACACCGTGGATTGGCCGCGGAACGGAAGCGACGACACATCGTGGAATAAAGAGTGCACGCGTATAAGTAGCGCATAATAACACGAATCCAACAATAAGTAAAATGACCTTGCGCAAAGAGTCGCGAGTGCGGCAGGTCGACGACCGGTTAGCACGGCTTGCAAGATGCAATAAGGAACGCCTTTCTACAGCCTTGACTGCAACCTCCATTACGTTGCTGCCAGCTTTGTCGTCACGTGCAAACGTGCATTGAATGACGTACGTGAGTAAGTATATACACGTATATGTACATAGTCTGCACAATACCGCTGTCGCTGTTCGACACCGTACCACGCACGTCTCCGCTTCAAAGCCGTTACTGCGTGGGTTAGTTACTTTTATTATCAGTCGCCAGCCAGTGACGATTTATCGAAGACTCGTCGAGCTGACTGACACGATGCGTTGCGAGTCGCAACTTGCGACGCATTGTATATGTATACACACCTTGGCGGTCGTGATTGTCCGTAGAGTTCCACCACGTTCTCATGCTCGTAGCGTTCGTTAGCCCTGTGTGATCAACGTGCACCTGGAATCACGGTGCCGCGGGCGATTTTTTTCTGTGGTCCTCGAGTTACGTTTCAGAGCTATACATGAATATTTCAGTGGAAAGCGCGGTGAAATATGGGAACGATGCGGAAACGACGTATTATTTTTCCGCGTGAATATTTTCTTTCGAGTCGCGTGGTCGGTCCTGATTTAAGAGTTTTTTGAGGGAATATATGCATATATTTTTTGTTGGTTTGTTTGGTCGATGGTTCATGGTACGTGTGCTGTAATATTGGAACAATTGTGTCTGTCTTGGATAATCTTTGGGAAATTATTTCGTAGGCTTTAATCGAGACTTCAATCGTCAAGCAGTCACTGTGGAAGTACATACATATATCTCCATAAGGGACACGTTTTTGTAAATAAATAAATTGAAACCGTGTATTTAGTCACTTGAGACAAATTGTTATTGAATTCGCAAAAAACTGTATAAATTAAGTTTTTATTCGCGGTTTCCCATATAACACTGTATTAATCGGCAATAAGTTTGAACGCGTGCGAGCATGTTGCTATAAACATCTATATATCTCTAATTGAATTCTAATCTCGGCTCGATTTGACCCCACCATTTTCAACGTAACACTTACATAATATGTATTTGAACGGTATACAAAAGGTCAGGACAAGTAATTGCTTCTGTGCTTGCATAGCAGTTACTGCAAATGTGACAGATTGCCTTTTTTCCTCTTCTTATTTATGTGCAAATGGATATTCATAAGTAAGGAAGTGATAACCTACTTTGCATAGACGCAAAAAAACTAAAATAAATGTATAAGCGAAATTTAAAGACGAAAATTTCGAATATAACATTTTTTTATATCTCTAGTCAAATAGAGATACTGTTCTATTTTATGTATTAGTCCTTCTTGCTTCAAATATTAGTTTATTCGATGCGTGTACAACTATAACTGGTTTAATATATGATAAAATAAGCATCTATTCGAGCAAGTATAACGCGTTTGAATTTCACGAAACTATTATGAAAGAAAGCCTTTTCCAAACTGTGTGCTAAACATGCCTAAAAAATAAAGTCGTTACAGATATTAAATAGTAATAATATTTATAATTAATAATTGTACATGTATGAATATTTATTAGTACTTTATATAGCTGTAAATACATATGTGTAAGCACAGTTTCAGAATTGAATGAAAATAAAAAAAAAAACTTCAATGAACATGAACTTCATAAATTTGTTTGAGACTCTAATCTTTTCAAAACAGATTACATATATTGTTATATATTCATAGGAAATGCTTATGCATCGCTTATATCTAAAAATGAAAATAAACTTGATTTTGTAGCCCAAACTGATAATATCTTCCAACAGCGGGAACACTTTAACAAAGGCATGAACGTGCACTATGCATAGGTCGCAATTAAGATTCCACAGGAAGCGTTTGAATGCGTAAAACAATGATAATAACGTATCGACGTTCGCACGAGTAATCATAGAAGCCACGTTAAAGCACCTATGTACAATAGAATACTGCGAAAAATCGTTTACTGGACAATTCGCATGTTCGTTTCTACAATAAACACGCCTTTCTTTATTATTTATTTCACGATTGTAAAATACAATACACAGGAATAATTTGGGGTTCCATTTTTCAGTCATTCGATATAATCATCGATGAAACTACTGATTATGTGGGTAGGGAGAAATGAAAGTGACGAAAATGAAGTAACGACAGATAATCAGAAAATTGGTCGTCGGTGCGATGAGCTCGCTATTATCTCATTCCTCGGTTTTTTCGACGACGCGTCCACGCGTGATACCGCGAACAGTCGCATGGAAAATTATTATTGTCATGCGATCTGTGAAACGTACAATAATGTAGCCGTCTCATGTCGGAAGGAATCGCCCCGAGCAAATTTTGTTTCTTTACTTACAAAAGAACCACGCGATGCATTGTGCACCACTTTCAATGAAGCGTTTATCTCGTAAATATTTGAAAGAAGAGAAGAGAAAACTGGAGTAAGTACACGTTGGAGAACGCGTAGTGGGTATTTATTAATAACTTGGGAAATGCATAATGAATGAACCGTGTATCGCTTTCAATGAAGGATTTATGTGGAAGATATTCAAAGGAAAGAGAAAAAAAGGAGAATTGTGACAAAAGTTAGAGAACTGGTATAAGTAGTTGGTAACTTGAAAGATTTGTAATGAATGCATCGTGCGCCATTTTCAACAAAGCACTGGCGTTACAGATGTTCGAGGTAGTAAATATTAAAGTTGGAGTACCTGGCGCATTAATTAATTACTTGAAAAATATTATAACGGTACATATGGACTGACTCGATAAGAATTGCCATTTTAAATTAGTTTTAATTTATAGATTTTAAAGAAAAGAAGAATGTGTTCTATATGAAATGTATAGCCGGTGAGATTTCATCGAACAGGGAATTCAGTCTAGCTTTATTCACCAGCTGTAACTCCCAAAAATATTAACACAACCTTGAGTTCTCTGAACGGCACCGAATATTTTTCAACTTCCGTATTACATATTATCCAATAAAAAGCTAAATTTACTGACTCGTGACGTAGTGGCCTTTTCATTCAACAGTTTTTATCGACCTCTCTTATATATTCTACTAAAAATCCAAATAAATACCTCTATATTATAAAATGTACTTTAATATTTATCTCCTCATTAAACAAAGAACCAAAGGCTATCTCACAATAAAAAGGACAACTAATAAAGTAATCGAACCCTGAGCCTCAATTTTTTGACCAACCACAATTTCAACACCATTTAACATTTTCAGTTCGTTAGATAAAACTAAAGGTAGATAGGTACATACATCTACAGGGTCGGGTCGAACAATGATGTCTCATATATATAATCCTTGAATTTAATTATCCGTAAGAGGATGAATTAGGTGTCCTGATCGGAAGCAAAATCGTCGACCCCCCTAACGTCAATGACCCCTTTTGAATTCGGCCAGCATCGTTGAAACGCCGCCTAGCCCCGGCTATTTAACGACGAAACGAAGTGCCTGTCCGCACGCAAACGAATGACGTAGACGGATGTCGAACTGAATTGGCGCAATGACCATAACCAGGGCCTAATGCGGCAATGGATGTGCGACCTTTTCCTTGCCGTTTAAAAGATTGGAGCGGAGTGGAACGGAATAGGATGGTGCTTCGTTGCACACGAAGAACTCGGCGTGCTCCATGAAATGATTCAACCGATGCGGTGGCACAAGTGTGAAAAGCGTGACGAAAGATATTGCAGAAATTCAGGAAACGGCGGCTCACGCGTGGTGGTACAATTGTGGAGTTCAAATGATATAAAAGGTGTAGGGTACGCAAGTGTGAAAATAAAAAGAATGATTATTTCTTTTTCAGCGGAAGAGAATGTAAATTTTTTGCCTCTGGTTTGTGACTGAAAATGTTTATTTCTGCTACATGTCATTTACGGGTTTCGATTGTTCCATTGTACTCCCTGTTGTCTTTCGTTTCGTTGCTTACTTACGTGAAGCGAAGAGCGCGCATAAAAATGTAAAACGTACAAGCTGTAACTATTGAAACGGTTTTCGAAGCACGTGCTAGAATACAAACGGGTTAGTAGTACCATCGTAAACATCGTTTGTTTTTAGGAAAAGATTTAGAAGCAATCAAATTCTGAAAAGAATAGATACTGAAATCGGTATCGTAGAATTTTAGCTTGTTGAATAATATACAATTACGTAATCGGGGATCTTGCAGTAAAGAGTTTTTACTGTGTTTGCAGAAAATATTATGCAATATCTACCAATTTTCCTTTACTATAAACAGTTACGGTGACTTAAAATTATTATATGCTCGTGATTTTAGTTGAGTTTAAAATAATAATTCTATTTCGTTAATACTATGTATGTTCATATATTTTTAAACAATTTACTTTATTTAAATTTAAGCAATGACATACTGAAGGCACAGATATGATTAAGCGTATGATGAAACTTTAGGAAACGATATTTTCGGATACCGGGAAGATCATACGTACAGAAGTATGTTTAGTTATTTATTAACGCTTCTATTTCGAACATGTGAATGTGCAACTAGTATTTACGGTCTGGAAATAATTGCCTTCGTGAAATATTGTCTACTGGTTGTTTGAAGTAAATACTGATCAGGCACGTTGTAAATTAACACTGGCACTCAATTATCATTCTAAAACAATTTTCATAATGAACACACGTGTACAAAGTGCATCTCCTACTTTCTTTTGACGAATTTCTGAAGAGCACGGCACGATAAAATACTTTAAAACTTCAATATCTATATGCAAAATCTACAGTGGCATGTAATAAAATATTACAGTAATATTTTAAGAAACGGGCCAATAAGTACAAATAATATCACCTAATACAAAACCTGACAGTGCCATTAAAATTAAATGAGCATTATATCATCGTTCTAATCTACGAAGAAAAGCTTTCTAAATCTTACATAATCTGCCTAATAACTGAACAATAAGTTAAAAAAATGATGACATACTATTTTATGAATAATAAAATAATAATCATAAAAAACTAAAAAGAACCATAATCGTTAAATAAAAACTACACATTTGCACACGTAAGAAACCGATGCATGAGAAACACACTGGTACGTTCTCAGAATAAATGTTTCGTACTCTCTCCTCTCGTTTAGATCCCGTTGTTCGAGTAACATGTTCGAAGATAATAAGGTCATAGCAATCTACTCTACGGCGGCCTTGTCTCGGCGCTTCTACCAGCTCACTATCCATCGACTCATTTTTCTAGTTCACTGACCAGAATATTTCCTTAAATTGGACATGCTGGTGCATTATCGACGAAGAAGATTTCATGCGGTACACATATATTTTTCATCCTACGAGCTGTATACAAAATTTTTGTACCATATGAAAACTTGGCATCGTACAGTGTTCAGTCTAACTATAATTTGGTTATTGCATTAATGGAGTAAAATTTGATTTCTATTTACAATATGCCACCGCGATCTTTTGTGGTTGGAAACAAATTTCTCTCTACAAGGTTGACGCATTATTTCGCTTAAAAAAGGGAAATATAAATAAAAGTGTTATAAAAAAAAGTAGTAAATCAAATGTCATTCCTTCTCTAATCTTGAATGCCGTTTGCCACACTTTATTCGTTCTCTAACTCCAAAATTGGAAAGCACCTTTGACCCTTGATTATGGGTATTCGGTTAGTCGGGGGCAATATAAATTTTTCTTCTTTGTTAACTAGCTAAATTATTTTAAAATTGCTTGTGAAAGGCCAACGAAATCGAAATACATTACCCTGCACTAATCATTCTACTCATTGTTAGAAATAGATAAGCAGTTTCTTTCTTCGTTTGCCGGAAAACTGTACACAGTGCTTTCTAATACTTTCGCTTCTATTCATTTCATAAAATCTGAGCAGCTACATGAAATAAAAGTTGTTTAAAAATTAACATCGCCACGGAGGCAAGAATTATAGCATTACAATAAAAATATAATACAAACGGGACTGCGCATGAAGACGTTCGCGTGCATACAAGTCCCTCAAGATTTACTTCAATCCTGACATCACCTTAAACTTATGTGCATCAGAATTTTCTCATGGCCTGCAACGCCATTGAAATTCCCAGTGCATAGCAACAGAACAAAGAAGGCATCAAGCCAGTACTAGAGCTACGCTGTATCGTTTTCTGGTTATTTTCTCCTAGGTCGCATACCTTTTTACTGACGCTTTCCCTGCTTCCGACTGTACTATAAACGTGCAATGGAATTTTTCTCCAAGAGATCGCGCACGTAACTGGATATCGATAAGCAACGCTAACACGTAGTATCGAATGACGTTCAAATGCATCTAGCGTATGCCAAATTAATTGCATGTGCATGCACACGCATACAGGGTGATCCTTACAACTGGATACGGTGGAACATCTCACGAGAGATTAAAGTTATAAAAAAATGTTCTTACAACAGTTCTTTGGCCCGAAGGGGGACATTAGGCGATATAAATAATTTTTCGGTAGGTGCAGTGCTGGGAGAGATATGGAAGTCAAGTTCATTTTTTTAAATGGGACTCTGTATTTTTGTATTCATATTATGGGTAGCGTATGCTGAGTCGAATACAGTCACCTACGACATGATACCACTCCGTGCAGCTGAATGTGAAAAAGTAGATCCGAAAGAGTCAGATATCACTAGCTTCGCCCTACGAGAACAGCTCGGAAAAAGTTACGAGACCGACGCGGTGCATCGCGACGGAGGGGCAAGGGGAATCGCTCCAGGCTTCTACGTTCCCCACCTTTGATGTTTCCATAGATACCTTGACTCACGGTGCATTACATTATGCTAGCCATGTTTACTCGATTACTCGAAACGTCTAGATCGCTTTCTATCTAAGTCTTTAAGTCACACCGCGCAGAGGTGTGACCGCTTCGGCAAACAATTCGCCACAGGTGAAAATACGTGCAAGAAGAGGTGGCCCCGTCAACTCTGACCAATTAAAACAGCATTCCTTCGGCTAGACCTTTTTCTATCTCTGTTCGACGCTCTACTTATCTTTTCGTCCATTTTTGACATTCCGTTGCATGGAATGATGTCTCAGCATAGGCTGCCATAAAATGAATAAAGAGTCCCATTTGAAAAAATGAACTTTACATAAAATATTTTGTGGAACCGAATCCGTATACCTACATGAACATAAGGTTCCCGTAGATTTTACGTCAGAGAACTTTCGAAGCTAATTATTTCCCAGAGGGGATGAAATTTCCATATTTTACTACTCGAACGTGGAAAATTTCGTTTACTCTGCCTTTGTGTGTTCTAGAGTGAAACTTTCCCGATTAATAGTCTAAATGCATATTCTATGCATGCATTTCCATTTACTACTACTACCACTAGTCCTGCTAACTAACTAATTCTGGTGAATTCTAATGAGTTCACGCGAAGAAAATGTACACTGAAGCTCGAAAGTTCGGAGGATTTGCCAACTCCGAAAGAAATTATAATACATGTTTATTGTAGAAGGAAATTGTTCCATGTTGACAATGTGTATTATTCTTTTATGTTGACAATTAGTATTATTATTTACGATGTACCAATGGTATCCGATTAAGTGAAATCATCAAATTTTTTTATGAAAATTGGGCACGAGTATTTCTATTTTTCAAGTGGTATAATACACAATTACTATAGAGTTCGTGTGCATAGGATTGCCTTCAAAGAATCATTTGCCCCTGAAGAGTAATGAGATAATTTCATGGCTATTATTGCTGTTTCAACATACGCATTCCAGAGGTTATGATTGTCAGTGAGATCATTGTTACCAATTAACTTCTGACACAGGTACGAACAAAAGTGCTAAAATGAAAGTTTGCTCTTTTGCCTCATAATTTCCTATTACTATCAAATAATTACTAACAAGTGTACAGATGAATAAAATGATTAAAACAGTGATTAACAAACATGACAAGTAATTCATATAAGAAGTATTCCCGACGTAGCAATCTATTAAAATACTAAATAAATTGCAGTAAGAATATAACAAAACAAATGATTGCGTACGTATACTTGTATAAAAGGTACTTAAGAAATAAATTTTCATTATTCCCAACTTTTGTTATTAATTTGTACATTCTCTTGTTTCACGCGAACAAGCTTTTATATGCGAAACAAAAGACACTCATTACCACGTTCTATGAAAAATACCTGCGATCTATACCATGTATGCGGTAGTATCATCACGATATTCACAATCATATAGAGGCTCATACATCATTATAATGGTATTACGCTACTATTTCGATGAGTGAAGTTCGTCCAAAACGGAAATCAATTATTGAGAAACGCATGGAGCGGAACGAAGCACACCAGAATGAACAATATGATGAATTTGCTTTGTGCATAAGAAATCAATCGAATAGGTATTTCTATAGAATCGTTGTCCTACTGTAATATGCCTGCATTTTATGTTGAACCCAACGAAAATTAAATTTCCACTGCGACTTACTAACTCCAATCGTTTCAACTAGCACTTTAACCAGATTTACATATAGCTAATCATGTTCGAACAGGAATATCCTGCGTGTACACGTACATATTACCGTGCGTAGTTACTATGTATAAAAAAACTGGCTCGCCCTCGTAAAAGACTTTGCACATTTCTATACGATTTTTCGTGGCAAGCCGTGCAGTAATTCGCAATCGCCTTACAATACAGTTCTCCTTGGAACCGGTTTGCAACGACACCCAATAATACAGCGAGACGAAGGAAAGATATGCAGGAGGGTACATACCGTGTAGGGTTATCGCCGGCGAACTGCGACTTCTCGTTGTGAAATGGCGTGCCGAACGTCATAACTGAACAGGTAGACAATCGTTGTTGTTGCTGTCGCTGCTGACAATCACTGCCGGTTCGTCGCCGATTTTCGTTACCGGCTAAGTTCCCGCGGCCGCCGAACAGTTCGGCTAGTCAGCTGATCGCGCGATGTTTCATCGCTTCCTTCACTGTACGCATTATAGACGGAATTTTCGTGCCTACTGTCCTCTTCCCTTTTGTTCGAGCCCCGGTTACACCAACGCGATACAGTAATGTCTCGCACTGTGTCCATCGCTCGGGACCGAACGTGGACAGCTATCGAATACAGACACGATTCTCGAGCGAGTTCGGATCACCTTTGATGTGTGACTTCCGAGAACCGAGGCAGCCCAGCGCAGCGTACGCGGAGTGGGCAAATTTAAATGCCCGTGTACGTGCGAGACAATACTAACGCTATCAAAATTTAAGAATGAAACTTGTTCATTTTTGGTTCGTTTTAAGTGAAATTTTACCAAAATGTTTGTTACAGTCTCCTGATTAAACTGACACCAAACACGACATAGATTGGTGCCATGGAACTGATTGTTTCGAACACCATTATTACTACCATGATAGAGTAAAAACTGTCCAAACTATGTCGTGTTTGGTGTCATTTTAATCGGGAGATTGTAACAAATATGTTTGTAAAATTTCATTTAAAACGGACAAAAAAGAGGCAAGTTTTAATATTAAATTTTGATTGCATTAGTATTGTCTCACACGTACACGGGCATTTAAATTTGCCCACTCCTCGTACTCTACGCTGGGTTGCCTCTTATCTCGGAATCACAACATCATAGGTGATCCAAACGACGCTTCCCCGAATCCAAGGGGGACGGCCCCAAGTAGAGGGGATAGAAATGGACAGCCATCGAATCACGATTTTGGACACAGTGCGAGACATTACTGTACTCGACGCTCGATTCGTTGGAGCCAGTCACGGCGATACGAAATGTAAGATTAAAACGTTAGCTGAACGCTCACGACTCAGTACTTTGTACACACTTTTCTCGTTGGTATATCGTTCAAACGAGACCCCAAAAAAACAGGCCAGAGCTGTACGTATATGTATATACGTACGTGTCTTCCTGTTAGATCGCTGCTTAACCAAAGCACAACAGGTCGTCCTACGTGTCACGGCGATCACAATATTCTTCCGTTCCAAGGTGCACACTCCGTACCAACAAATACAACTCTCGCACTTTTTTCCTCACCCGTTTCGTACACGAAACCAGAGTTCCCCCGATCGTTGAGAAATCAGGAACGTTCTCGATGGCAGACGCGATTGATCGGCGAGATTAAAACGTGCGGAGGGATGGTCACGAGATCCCGCGGCAGCGTCCCTCGCTAGTGTCACAAGTAACGGTACTGAGGCGCGGTCGGTAAACACAAATCACGCACGGAAATTTAACGAAGCGACGACACTCGATGAGTGCGGCAAGTGCAATGACCTGTCACTCGTTACTTTCCTCCGTAATGCATGCCTATCATTCGCAGGATTACGTGACACGCCATTAAAACATTACGGCTAATGATGAGCGAAATTCTTGGTTCAATTACCCTCGAACATTCGCAATGGAAACACTCGTCCGTGTTCGAGTGATCAACCGCGAATGCACCGATTGTGCGACCGTACCGTGGAAAGCAGGAGTTATCCCGATGAAAGCCGATCGAAGCCGAGCCACGCCGAAAGCGTACGCAACCGTCTCCCGCCGCGTCTAAAATCGAACTGGCTCCGTCGAAAGCTGGTCGACGGACGTGGGGAACGTCACCGTCCCCTTAGCCCCTCGCCAAGCCACCATGGACGCGCCATCGCACTAGTGCACATACATATATGTGCTACGGGCCATGTCACTATCCTCAACCCTTTGCAACAGCATCTCAACAGCACGCCGATATCGGACGTATTTCAAAGACGCATCAAGTAGCTACTTTCCAGTTTGTTCGCATTTCTAACCCCGTACCCTCCACCGGAACCCTTTACCACCCCTTTTGCGTCTTCCCGAGCGTAAATTCGAATCGCGTGACCGGAAATTGTAAGACGGTATTTATTTTTTTCTTTTTGTTTTTATCACTTTCCTGCACATTCTCTGTTATACACAGTGTCTGGCTTTGTTTATCTTATTATTCTTGCTGCGAGTCTCGTGTATCGTGGAGTATTATTGAATCTTGAATTTATCGTGTTTCCGTCTTGTATCTGTGCGCAACGTTGCTCAAAAGTTTCGAGTACCGCTAGTTCCATAATTTTTCTTGAATATGTAGATACGCCTGATTTAATGCGATTTTGATATTAGTTTCAATGAACCTTATATGTATAGTGAATATACGTAGGTTTCCTTGTGGGAAACCGGTTTACAAAGTTTCTACACTTGTGCTCTTAATATGTGAATTTTGTACCGCACCGTAATAGTTTTCCCTTAGTAAATATAAATAATATTAGGAATAAAATAATTGGATATGAATGTTTTCTAGTGAAATACTGTAATTTCTTTAACACCGATGTTTACCGGCGTTAAGATGAAGATTATAATGCCAACTTGTTTGACAGAAGTGGAATAGGAAATGAACGTCACGGACTCTCAAGAGAAGAGCAGGTAGAGTTGGGAAACATTTCGAGAAAGTGCAATCCCAGTTTAAAAAGGACAAGATAATATAAAAACACAAAGAAAATGATATAAAAGGATATACAACATTTGTAATGAAATTTTTGGAGCTACCTGTGTTAATTAGCTTTTTCACATTGGAACAATTAATTTCTTATAATGACAAAGTTGGATTTGGGTTTGCGTACTTTTGGTGAACAATAATTGTTAATTAAAAATTATCCAATGTAAAAATCGCCATATTGGGATTTTCTTCCCACAAAAACAAAAATAGCATACATTTTCGGATGTCACAAAAGCAATGACGTTCGATGATCAATAAACCTTCTTTGATTAATGTACTTTCGTAGAAAACGAAATATATTTTATATCCGTATATTTGATGGAATATAATCATCGTATCACACCGGTGGACGTTACACCCATTCATTACCTTCCAAGTGAAAGTCTGATAATTAATATTATTTGATAAATTGCAACGAAAGCAAATATTAGATACATATATAAAATAGACACAGCAAGAAACGAAAACACATTTCAAGGAAAACGTACATAATGAATCAACAGCATAGTTGGAATTCTAAAGTGTCAAAGTAATAACTGTGAAATTGACAAGTTTGGGTTACGAGTTACACTCTATCCGGTTGTAAAGATACCTTATGCTTATATCTGCAAAAGCATTGGGGGGGCACGTCAAATAGTCGCGACATGGAACAAATTGAAATATTGCTGGATATAGGATGCTACATTAGAAAATAATAACAAGAAGATAAAACCATCAATCTGTGTTCGCATATAAATTGTAACACATACAATTACGTATTTTTTGGATTCTAAATGAAAATACAATGTTGCAGCATGTATTTATATATGAACGTACATTATATCAACAAAAAGATACATATATGCATGCATGTGTACATAAAAGCTACAAGCTGTATGATTTAATCGTTTGAAGCACATCGCGAATCCTTTTGAGCTCCAGTTTCGCCTGCACTGAAACTTTTTTTCGTCTCTTATCGACCGTTTTGATCTCCCGTACCTTTGTCATTTTTTTCAAAGACGACGTCGTTTTTTATTCAGAAGATGTTAATCAAAGGAATGCATTGATTTCACCAGAGTGCATGCTCGACGTCTATGTATATGGAAACGAAAAAAGAGCACGACAATATAGCTAGCTATACTATCATTTTTAATACGTCTTCTTTATCAGTGTTTGTTAGAAATTTAGATATAAGTGTTTCGTGTAATAGCAGATAACACAGTTCCTATGCTTTCTTTGTTTAATCACCTGGACGATGAAGTTTATTGCCATTTTGAATTTTTCACTTGTAGTACGAAACAATATTAGTTTTAAACGATTTTATTAAATAAAAGTCGAACAAAAAAGTGGAAAAATTAATAAGATTTATGATTCATTTACGTTAATTCAATTCTTTAAACAGGTTGGAATCTTTGATATTTATTACCAATAAATAAAATATTTGACAATTTAATTACAATTAATGAAAATAATTTCGGAGAAAGTAGGAACACAAAGATGTTCCTTCAGCATCCAAAATTACAGCTGATAACACAATTAGCATAGAAAATTACAAACCGTTGTAATGTGTCTGTGAAAATGTAGGGCATCATTTTGCAGCATACGAGGTTACCTTTTGCACGTGTGGAACAGAGGTCTCGTTTCCGTCGTATATTTTAGATCAAATCTTTGGTCCATTAAAAACGAATTCAGTACACTCGATATACACTCACAGTAATATTTCGTTTATCCTAGGGTGATCTATAAAATCTAACAGTAGGACACATGTGCAGTATACAGTATACATGTTGCAAAATATTAAATAAACGTAATAAAACGAATGGCATTTAGTTATACTACATTTTGGTATAATATTCGTACGAATACTCAAATAAACTTTCTGGAAAAACGTATAATTAAAGGAAATAACGTCGTGGGAGGCTCCGAGGCTTATTGATGACGTCATTCATATCTTCTATGAGCCATCCCACGTCAGACTGTTACTTTTGCTTCTAACCCTCGATGGTACTCTACGAAGACTGACCTACACCGAGATGGAAAGATATTTCTAAAACGGGCGAATCAACGATCGATCAGATCAGGATAGTCTGGTTAAAGAATCGAGTGGTTAGGAAAACCATCGTGAAAAAGGGAACAAACTCATCCTTCTGTAACACCAGTCTTGTGCAGGTCTTTCTTTAATAAATCTATATATCCTATGTGATATACGAATTAATTAAAGATATTTTCAAGGTAAATTAAATGTAGCAGCCTCTTAGACAATTTCTGAAAGTATCAGTTTAGGACCCTAAATAAGATAAGATCAAAACAACCCCTATTCCAAAATTGCTCCGAATGAAATGAAATAAGTAAGGTTTCTAGTTTTATTTCTTATTTTGGAAAATTGTGTATGCATTTATGGTTAATTTCTATGCTAAACAAATTGTGCGATAATATATACCTAATGGTAATTACTTAAATTCATGGGACTCATGAATCGATCGAGTTTCTTATTTTATTCCCCTCCGTGATAGGTAACGCTAAAAATACTAACCATTCACGACGAAACCATCATGTGAATCAGTATCTTTTTTTTATATCTGATTCAACGTAATATAGATAAAGAACTAATAAAATGATAGGTATCCAGGTTTCAAGGAGTATTCAAGAAAAAAGAACCGCTGACGAATTTGGCGACGTGACATTTCAAGGGAATTGCCTAAAAATAAATGTGATATTCATCGTTAAACACACCTACAACAAAACGCTGTGCAACTTAAACTACCTACCCCCTGTCTGCTCTGCCAGTTTTTTATTCTCGACTCTGCCAGTTTGGTATTAAAGCAGGTAGAACCAAAAGTAAAAGTGCCTCGTACGAATACAAACCCATGCGATTTTTTCCAAGATGCAGATGGGCATACCGGTCCTGGTTCAGATAATAGACCATAATTCTTCGATAAATTGTTCTCGGCAGCAGAAAACTTTGTACTTTAGTGAAAAGTATTTTTATAAGATAGTATTTTTCATATTATAAATGCAAATTTTTTGTGAAGCTTATTATTTTATCTGTGTATCTTAATCGCATAACAGATATGTTTGAATCTTTAATTATTTCAACAAAATATCGAATTACTATAACAACGTATCACCTCAACTTTTAAATTCGAACGATTACAAAATTGTGAATAATCCGAATCAGCCAGAAGCTCTGAATAATTTCAATATTCAAATTGTCAGTATGCACCAAGAAAATGTAACGAACCATTCGAATTGCGTATTACCCATGGAACATTAATACCATAGAAGCAACGAATTGCAAATGCCAACGAAGAAAGATCATCCTGTTAACAGTTAAACCCAGCGGTTGCGTAAAATAAAATCCCGTACCATTCTCAAAAGCGCATAAAATGGTTCTTTTAAAAGGTAGCCGAGCACGCGTGGCGATACACGAAAACTTTTCACGTCCCTCGAGTGGTTCCCGTGGGTGTTAAAACCTTCGATCGAGCTTGCTGACCGAGATGTTACAAGGACAAAATTCTGCAGCTGCAACTGCACGGCGAGGAAGTGGCACGCATTAAGATAATTATTGTTCCAGTGTCGCTGTAAAACTGTTGAAAACGCGGTGCTCTACGCGCTGTTATGTACAAATGTACACACTGTGGCCTGTCTATCTTCTAATTACGTTCTGAAAGCAATTAAGCCCCGTAATTTTTAATTCGGAACAAGTTTCTAGCCGTCCTTCCGTTGAACGTGTTGCGCGATTAAAATTGCAATTAATTGTGGTACCACTGGAACTGGGTTTTCTTTTTTGCGTTAATATTTCACGTGGTATTATCAATATCGATTAAACGTGTAACATTTTCAATATCTGCAGTACTAAGGCGAGCTATTAAATTAATTAAAGTTTTCAATTAATATACTACATCCTCGGAAGAATATCAAGTGAAATTAAGATTCCCGTTATTCAAGCAGTGTAGAGAGATCGTAGTTTGTAAAAGATATTGCATGGACTAGTAGTGATTTATTTCGTTTCGGTATATGTAGTCTAACATGAAAGAGTTTTTCCACTTTTAATTTAACATTTCCAATATTAATACCTATTTTCCCCGTAAAGTCTAGTGATTGAAAATTTTGTGTTCTAAAAAAAATCGGCCGTATGGCGTTCACTTCAAAACTTGAAACATTATAGCTTTGAAATGATAGCTCCGTTGTATGCTATTAGTACCTGACATCGTAACAGTAGCTCGTTGCTCCGGACCTTCGTGACCAATCCGATAAACGCGTCACGAACACATTGCTAAAGTTTGTTCGCTTACCCACATGCATTCCTAACAGCAATGTTGCAAAATCGTTGTTACAATTTACTTACGCCAGGTAATTCGCCTTAGAACATGGAAATTATAACGTGTTACATTTAAACAATTATTCGAAATCTTTATAAAACAAACAAACCTAGTAATGTGAAAGCGATACAATACTGGATATAATAATTATTCGAGCACAACTTTTCTAACTTTTACGTGTACTCGAATACTGTACTTGTTAATATATGAAAGTACATATACATATATGTAGTTGTTTTACAAATTGTCATCGATATTAAAATAAATAAACAATCACTCTTTTAAACAGAAATACGAATGATCTCTTAACCCTTGCCTTATAATACCAAATGACACTCGTGCCCCAAATATGTAGCACGTGGAACTAGGAAAACACGTGTTTCACTCGTAGCACAGAACCAGTTCCTAATATAATAAACAGATGTGATTCGTAACCATCCACTTTGCATCCAACCGTTATAAATTGTTAAAGCTGTACAATCACCCGAAACAGGAGCAAAGTATATGTAAATACATACATGGATGATAAAATTATAACAGTCACAGTACGGAAAAGGTGTTTTCGTGCTCGCGACGAAATAAAATCTCAACACCACTGTTCTCACATTGAACAATTTTTAATTAACAATTCGCCCTTTAAAATACACAGAAAAGGTAAACTTATCTGGTTTACCTAATCGTACAAAATTAATTTGATCACCCGCAGCGAACTCTGTAATGCACAGCAATTTGAAGAACTATCAAACAAAGGGTTAATATCGCCCTGATTCTAAACAAGTACCATGTCCCTAAAGAGTTGACGCAATTTTCAACCCATCCACTTTAAAAAAAAACCGTGTTCCCAAAGAGTACCTATCACCCTGTACCAGAATAATATACCTGTACATCCCCCAACATTTTCATAACACGTCGCAAGTGTCCCCTCCCTATACATAAGCTGCACGTTTGCACTGCTACATGCACACCAGGCGTACCAAACGAGATCTCCCCGTTCTAAACCCACTTAGCACCGTTCCGCGAAGCAACAAACCAGAAGAAAAATTCTCTGGAAGCTGTCGCGCAACTGGTACGCCTCCCGTCATTGTCGTTTCCTACACAGTTGCTTCGTATGCCGATGCAAATGTTTGGTAGCGCTGGACAAACTGGGTCGTCCAAGCATCGTCGTCGGCCAACAAAATCCTGCCCGTAGCTTTCGATTGTCCCGCTTTTTTCCCCGCGAGGACGATGAAGCTCCGATAAGCTCCGCCGCTGTCAGTACACCAACAAAGAGAATTCGGCCCGTGGGGAGCTGGCTCCGTGCCGAGGAAACCGTGGTACACGTGATAGAATTTCGAGCGAGGACGACGAGAAGAGTGCATTACAGCGGGCACCGCATCGTTGCGCTACATCGCACGCCGAGTCCCCCCCCCCCCCCACACACACATACCGACATACAGTGAAGTCTCTATACAAGCGTAAAAGTGGTATGCGATATAAGCGCGGAGTTTATCCCCACCACTGAGGGGTATACCCCTGGAGGCGTCCAGAAGCTAGCTTGCCGATCACTGTAACGCGATCGGGGTTCGGGTATGATATCGGTGAGATAATACTAATTCAACGATGAAACTTTGCTATTTCTCATCCTTTCCTTATGAAACTTTTACATAACATAGCTGACATTTTTCTAATTAAAATGGTACCAAACACAATATAATTTTGACTATATTTAGTGGCTTAATTAACGGTAATAAGTTTCGACCGCAGAAAAGGATAGGTAGTGAGAAGAAAAGAGAAGCTGCGATCGTGGCTGTTCGGCCGCTTATGTTTACTCGCTGTCCTTTTCTACGTTCGACGCTGTCGGCAAAAAATAATGTAGGAAGTAAACAATAGAAGCGCACGTTCAGTCCCGAGGCTCGCGCTTATATGGAGATTTTTTGTATTAGCCTCTGAATCATGAGTTGACGGTGAAAACGTGGATTGATATTGGAATAAGATCCTCTTCGTGCCGCTCCTCGTATCATACATATTTTTCAATGTTCCGACGACTTTACGGTGGCGTGCGATAACGCGAAATGTACAACGCTTTACTGGCATTTAAGGGAGTCCACAAGATAGGGTAAATGAGAAGATTTACATTTTTTTATATTATTGCGAATTTTTCCTGAAGTTCCTTTTGATCCATTGTTTTAATCATCTAAACAATTTTGAAGTCCACGATAATTGTTTTATTGAAAAAGTTCTGGCATATAAATTTGAAGTCCCTTATTATTTTCTACCAAAGACACCAATTTCCCCTGCAGTCTTATTCAACGAAAGTTTCAGAAAAATGATGGAAGCTATGGTCATGGTTCATAACTTCAGATGGAAATTACTTCGAACGAAATGAGACGGGGCTAAATGAAATCGAAAGAATAGAAGCTCGTTCCCCGTGCACTTCATTCTTACCTTTAATTAATTGTCATTCGCGTTCAATAGATCCTCGTTATTTTGTGCGCCTGGATGCGCTGCTGCATTATCGCGCGAATGAAAATTAATGAATAGACTCAATCAGCGAACAGAATGAAACAATATGGGCGAAAGCGACGCGATTGTTAAACATCATTACTATATAACAAGGGCCCTGTTCGCTTCAATCAACTTTTTGCTTGTTTGTACATGAAACGGGATGTTTTTTAGCGTGCCGTACGATCAATACGGGTGGGGTCATACTTCAGATTGTAACGGGTAACGTAACGATCACTGATATTTTATTTCGCGTTCGATTGTCATCGAAAGTGATTGACTCTCTCTGTAGAAAGAGTACATACGTCAGATTTCCCGCAGTATCCTTGAACCTTCAGTTGGTTGCTTAACAAGCAGCAGTAAATTTTCTAAAACTTCGAAATATGCAGTCACGCAAGACATCACGTGTCATCTTTGCGAATCTCTCGTGTCTGGTGTATCGTTCGTAGAAAAATATCGAAGAATGTATCCCTTCGACCACGAACATTGTACCATTACGTGGGAAATTATTTCTGTCATGGAGCATGATGGTTTTATCGATACTTATTGCATATAGAAGTTTCGTGACCCCAAATAAATACATTAAAAATGAACGAGACGTTGTTATCTCTGTTTTACGGTTCGTACTTCATATTACACGATATGTAGATAGTGCATAAATTATTATTATCGCCGTCTTGTTAAATGCATTAAAAAATCATTTACATCTTTGTCTTTCTTTGTATATGTAGCTAGGATTAGTATAGCAACTAACTTTATGATAATAGTAAGTTTCTCCTAACACGCATTACTAATAGCAAAATGAATAATAGTAGTAATAAAAGATATAAATATAACAGGCATGCCCTTGTGGAGAATATTAAATCGTCACTTTAAAAAGAATAAAAAACGTCGTATAATTTCCTCAGCAAGAGAATGAAATACTTAATCTCTCCAATTTTTCGCAGAAACATTTATTTTTTATTATACGAAAATTAATAATTACTGAATCCATCACTGTGAAATATAAATGAAATCAACGTCATGGTCGCAGGACGCGATACTTTCTGGAAATAGACCGTAGACCTCCCAGGAAGGCACGTAGTACGTATTTAGATCGTCGCAACTTTTCTTCGTAAAACACTCAATCCGTGTCTTCTAAAGAAAAATATATGAGGACGTAGGAAAAACCCCATGAGAATCGTACGAATATTAAACTGACTGTTTCCTCTTCCATTTCCATTGCAATTTGAAGAAAATTCCCAGCATTGATCATAAGGCCCTGGTAAAAAAAAGAAACAAATAAAGAAGAAAAGAAGCAACCAATACTGAAAGACACTTCGAAACTTCAACTTCGAAAAATCAACGAAATATATAATATAGTTCACATTTCATGAATTCAAGGTTTAACGTAACGCTTCCGTTTTAGTGATTGAAATCTGTATACAAGTGTGCGTGCACTTCGAAAGAACGGATGTTGAAAGAAACACACAATTCACTCTCTTCGTTTAAAGACGAAAGGAAACACGCGACCAGCTGCATCACATATCCCCCCATGTGGACAAGTTCTAAAGGCCTACTGTACATTTTTATAACTCCACGTTCCTCGCGGTGAATCATACCGTGACACCTACACACAGATTACCGAGGAATAACTACCAGCTTCGTGACAACATGATTTCCAGTGCATTCACCGCTCGAGTTTTCGCTTCCGATTATTCATCTTGTTTTCTGGTTATTTCGGGGTTATTGCGCGGTCATTGCATCGTTGTCGCGAAATAGAAAAGAGAATTTCGTTTGGACGTGGAAATTCGTCAATCGGTACTGAGCCCTGCAGGATGAACGATCGACGAAATAAATGACACTTCAACTAAAACCCCAAAAATTCTTGCGAATTTTTAATCCTCATATGGAAAAGATGCACCTGACACAAAATCGGGACAAGAATAGCGTTTTCCCATTTATAATGTATGTACTATTACATTCGAGGTGTAAAGTAAATTAACTTAAAAATGTTGGGTGGAAAATTTAACAACATTTTAGGGAATATCAAATATCAATATCAATATCAAATTATTCTTCTTTAATGTATAATACGTTTTGCGTGAATGAATTCACAGGATCACATTTACGGTTGACATAAAATATACTCCCAGCTATAATTCCCAACGAATCCCTACCCACGTTTAATAACGCTGATATTAAATCTACCAAACAGAAATATTCCTATTGCACATCGGAAGTTCGAAATAAAATTTAGTTGCCACGTATCATTTCTATAGAAAATCACAGAACTAAAAGAAAAAGGGTAAATTGAATAGTGTATAATAACATAAATCTGAAGTACTGATCGCCTAATTCATTATTGAACAGTAAATCCTCATTGCACCCGAATTTGCACGAAGCAACGTACTCCAAAAGCCGACAAATTCCCCAACGACGTATAGTTGGTCAATATCCAAATGTCAACCATTTCAGTAACAAATTACATTACAGTACTAGACTGTTGGAGAGAATGCGCTTAGAGAACGTTTGCGAACACTCGGAACGATTTGGTGTAGACAGAGTAGATCCAAGCATTGCGAACATGAAATACCCTTCTGAAAACGTACAAGTGCACTTGTGCAATAGTGAAAAATTATCGAATTTTGTTAAGAAAGCATTTCGATCGATTTTATCTAAATCTACTGCAAAGGAGTAAAATCATCCCTTAAAGAGAAGGATTATCAAAATGTAAAAACTTCTTAATGTTTGGCAAGCGTTGTTTCCTGAAGGCAATAATTTTTGTAAATTTTCTACACACTCTGACGAAAGTGTGATCCTTCGAACCCAACTGCATCAGAAAAGAGTGTTTTTTAACGAAATGCTTGCTTTTTTCTAATCGTGTGTTCCAAAACGAAAACGACAATGTATTTCAACGATGCACAGGAAAGTAGTTTGGCTGTAGCCCTGAAAAGTCGAACGATCGACGAATCGAACAGGCAGACGTTTGGTATGCATTTGACGGGAATCACGGTCTATTTTCGCAACCCGCCACGGATTTGGAGCATGGACGTAAAAGTAAATTGCGTTCGATCGTGGCTAAATTTCATCAGGAACTATCGGGGCCAGACCGTTCTTAATTTCTACACTTGTTCCTGAGATTCGTTGCAATTAATGGCGATGAAATAACCGTGAAATCAATGCACGATCGTCATGCCTGTTGTTTTTTCGTTTGTATTATGGTTAACAAAAATCAGTTTAGAACCACAAATTATCGACGAGTTTTACGCGAATTTGGTATAGAAATCAAGTTTAATTTTAGCGTTTGCTGATATGTTGATTCTTGAATATATTGGCGCCCACCTTTCTTTCTCCATCTCTGTCTATTGCTCCTTCTCTATTTCTCTCATTTTTGGCACTTAAAAACGAGTATCTTCGAATTCCAACTAAGCGGATTTAGAGGCGAATCGGGTTGAAGGAATTAGGAGACGCTTCTGCAGTCGTATAACGCGTTATCTTAATCACGAAAGTCTCGTAAAGTTACTTGAACATAAAATGGAGATGTTCCTGGTGGATACGGACATTTTTTCATGTGCCGCTGTTGCACATAAATATTACCAGATATCGTTTAACCTGAATACCTGATTTCAATGAACCGTACGTTTAATATAGAAATTTATTCTCGCGCAAGATGGTTTCGAATAAACGTTGCATCGAATATCCATCAATTCGCAGAACTTTAATGAACACATTTTTCGTTGAAATTATTTCATCTTTTTATGTGACATTCCATCAATTTCTCCACGAATAGTATTTAATTGCTGCTTAATTCAATTATCCAAGAATTAAAGCCACGCATATATACAGATATAAACCGTTCACATAATTATGCAAAAAGAATTGCCAACACTATTGGTAATAATACAACGGCACAACAAATGAATTGCACGTGAAGCATATTTAACTTGGGCAACAAACTTTATTTCATTCCTATTTTTCTCTAATACCATATATCTTTTAAACAAATAAATTCTACTTCGTATCGGCTTCTTTCCTCCCTTTTTCTTCGCTTAGTCGAAATCGAGTTCAGTCTCAGAAGCACTGACGGTAACCTTCTGCAAATGATCACATGGGCAAAGCAAAATTGAAGAAAGCACCCCTAGATCAACGCTCTTCGCGAGTATCGACAATTTCAACGGTTCAGAGCGAAGGGTTCAGCCCCAACCGCTAACCACACTTCCAAATTGATCCACTTAACGATGACGTAGAAGAAGACCAGCCGATTGATCGTGCATACCATCTCGAAGGGGTTGCCTTCAGTGGACCCGCCGGAAAGCAGATCACGAAGAACCGGTGCGTCGACCAAAAAAGCCTGCCGCCACATCTCGTGATCGAATATCGTATCGTTCGTTTCGATCGTGATTCGCGTTTCAGGAATCCTGATCCTGCTGACCGTACTTCTCGAGCCTTTCAGCCCCTGTGTCGAATTGTCGGCTGTTCCGAATATCGAATGGACCTCGCCCATGTTACTTTACGGTCGGTACACGATAATTCGTCGAATAGCTATCATCGACAACAACCGACGGATAACTGATCTCATTGGTACATCGGTGTAAGATGGTTCCCAGTGTGAATGCCAACTTTGATGCACCTTTTGGTTACCTAACAGCTCTAGAATCGTCATCGGTTAAAAGTGCCTGGTACATTGCGAAACTGATGGAAATATATACGCCGATGCACGACTGGTTGGTTCTAACGTTTCAGGCTCATTAAAATGTCCACTTGTACGGGGGGACTCGAAGAATTGAATGAAACATTTTCTGTACGATGAATTGCGATTGTCGTTGCGCTTATATTCTGTACGCGAAACCCTTGGTTTAGTTTGTTTCAATTCATTTCGTAATTGATATGTAGCAAGTATAAGCTTGAAGAAAATATTGTGGAAGCAATCGGCATGGATTACAATCATCGGTTAATAGACGCTAGTTTAGACCGTTTATTTCCACTTCCAGCTGGTTCGCTGTTTATTTTAATTGTAAAACTGCATCAAATACGAGCTGAAGATGAATTTGCTCCCATGAAACTCGATTCAACTTAAACTATTGTAGGTATAAATTGTATTGATTAAAATATCATTATAATTTATTCGAATTAATTTGCATGGCCCTTCATTTTTTAAACTCCACAAAACAAAATGATACAACAATTTTCTTTCGTAAAGGAGAGTGAAACGGAGAATATTAATAAAAGATTTTCACTTTTAGTTGGAAAAGACGATGAGACGTCCCCCGTTTTCCACGTTTCTTGATCTTTTGTTTGTGGAGACAAAAATACGGACGATGATTCACTATTTGACGAAATTTTACTTTAGTTGCTGACTCTTCATTTCCAGATATTTTAATTTTTAGATTGCCAACTATGTATTCTATTCTTAAATCAAAATTCTGAACTACGGAATTAAACCTACAAACGTACAAGACAATGTTTTAACAACAATTTAATTCTGTACTAAGACCTCACAAAATAGTAAATCCCACTCTTAATTAAACCATTCACAGGCCAAAGCAACTAACCCCAATTTGGAATTTTATTAAATTAATCTACCAAATCAATTGGCAGTAAATCATCTACGTTTTGAAACGGTGTATCAAATAATAAAAATGACTTCGAAATTAGTAATCTACAAAGCTCTAAATTGGTCTACTGAATATCGCAATTATTTATAATATTTCCTGACAGTCCAATTTCCTTGTATAGAGCAGAAATAGTTTATTATCTGTGCAGTGTGAGATACGATCTTTGGCAGATAATATTTACCATTTGTTCAAATAAAATAAAAGTACAAGTTCATGAGACAAATATCTTAGGCCATTGACACCAGGTCATACCTATAAATAAAAGGGCCAACGGTGTGCATTCTAGGATCTCGAATGCTCCTAAAATAACGAGAATGTCGTCGGGATAAAATGGAACGCGTCGTTGCAAGCTATTGAAAGGAACCTCGGTTGGCAACAAGCTCCGATAATTAAACGAATACGCTAAAATCTGCTAGTAACTTTTAACGTTCTATTCATGTAGATGAACCAACAAAATTCTATACGCTATCGATATTGATATTAACGTAGCAAACCATTACACACCCAAGTAAAACGTAGGAGGAATTTAAAAAAGGACAGTAGCAGACTAGTAACTTTGCAAAACTCGCGTTTGATATATAATTGTTTTAAAGGCCTTGACTAAATCAGCACACAGCAAATTGGCCAACAAGTAAAGGGTAACATCTGAACATTTTAACATTCCAAGTAATTACATAAAAACCTTGGTCAAGTTTTCAACCCTTGTTTCTATAACAAAACTTTATTGTTAAAACTTTCTTTTTATAACAATCTTTTTATGTTCTTAAGAAAATATCGCAAAACCGACCCTGGTCCCCATCCTTTGGGTTTAGTAAAAAAAATGTGAGCAAAATATGTTAAACCACAAAGCTTCAAACTTATCGGACATTTTGGTTACCTATAAAAGGGTTAAATACATATTTATAGTCAACGTATACATGGTCGTGATAGAAATCTTTGTCGCAGCTTTTTCAAAGCGGTTTTTGGCTCGGGTCAGAATTTTTGTCGTCGATAAACTTCCCCTAGGTGCTGACGGTCAATATCCAGTGTCGAGGCCTTGACCTTAACTTTTAAAACTGCTCCCATGTAGAAGAACTTCACGTTTTAAGCCTTTCAAAGAGGTGTCTGTAGCATGTGTACATACGTTTATAGCCCTTAGCCGTCCACTCCCTGAATAGGGTTCACTTTGTATACAACTACTCTAGTTCATGGTTACAAGCGAAATATTTCTTATGCCAAGGCTATCGAATGATATCCACCGACAGGGTCAAACGTTTTCTGCAGAGAAAGAAGCTCTACCTTGACTTGCCAGACCCAAGACGTATGGTTTTCAGCCAAAAGATTTAACGAAGTCCACTATCGGGAGTCCATCGAATCCTCAGTCACGCTTATCACACCTAATTGGTGCACAACGATGTTGCGTGAGAGTTCAACACTTTTCAGCGGGTTAGAAGTTAGGAAGACGTATGTACGTCCGCTGTTTAAAATTAGAAATTAAGCTGTCGAATTTGGAAGCAATTGTGATCTCAATGTTTGAGGAAATCGTAATAGAAACATTGAATAATAAGGTTTTGATATCGTATTCAAGTGGAAGAAAACAAAAATCATACGAATCCGCATATATCCTCCTAAACCTACCACTGTTCTACCTAACAACTTCAATTTTTATCCATCGAAAAATACACAATTACTCAACCGAGAACAACAGATCTCATTTGGAAGTCAAAATGCATCGACTTGATTCGCTCCGATAATAGTGCAATTCATTTCCACCGTGAACTGCGACAAATCGAGCAAAGACTCCGCCAGTTCAGATCGATAAAACACGCGATCCCTCGATTAACCAGAACGATAATATTCCCAGTCAACTAATTCCGAGCGACAGCTAGACGCACAACGTGCCCCGAAGAATAAAACGCGACAACGCTCAAAAGAGTTGATTTCACCTGTCTCTCATCCCTCCCGCCAGTCCACCCTCCTTTTCATCCCCAGCAATCCTATCCAATTCTCTGGAGCTTTGCAAGGTGACGGAGAACGGAGGTTGAGGGACCTCTATTTCTCGCTCGTCGCGCCGGGATATTCCGTTGGAGGACAGACCGAGGGAAGAGAGACTTGGATAACCGAAGGAACATAGAAGCTAGACAGAGTAGGTGGATAAGGGTGGCACGAACAGGGGTGGATGGATAAGGCATCGCTCGAAGGCAGAAAGATACGGGTCGTGGGACATCAGGGGCGGATAAAAGGGAAGATCGTGGACGAGGCGAACGTGTATACGAGAATGGAAGGAGGTTGCGAACGGTGGAGTAAAAACGAAATCGTCGACGGTGGAAACCGGGAAAGAAATTAGATAAAGAGGAGGAAGAAAGTAGAGTGAAAGGGAGCGAACGAGGGGCGAAGAGAGTGGTTGAGGTGCGGGGTGAATATGAATGATCGAGCGAGCGGTCGCTGGAAAATGGAGAGGACGCAGACGACGAGGAGAGAGACAGAGGAGACATGGCTGCTGGGGAATGAAGGAGGATGCAGAGTCCTGCTGGCTGCTGCAGATCGATAGAACGGAGCTGCGTGATACTCGGCTTTCCACACAGGAAACCGATAGGCACGCTGGAACGCCGTGAATGAGATACGCGGCTACATGATGAACGCACTTCGAGGAAATTACAAATGCGTGGGGTGGCTGTGGTTAACGATGCAAGAAGCTGTGCCGCAGTTCTGACCGGGTACGCGCCTATCAAATGATTTTTATGCGCTGCGGAAGATGAACCACCAGTGGATTCGCGTCGGAAGCTGTTGCACTATCCGGGTTATGTAATTCTGGGATCATGGGGTATACTGAATTATTTGGTTGCTATAAAAGCAACCTGCGTAACACGGTATCTCTTTAACGACTTCTGAAGCAGGCTGATTTTCTTTCGATTCATTCGCGTTTTATGTTTTAGAAATTGGCTCGTCAATTTTCTATTAGCAAGTGATCGCAGATGGGTTATAGAGGGTGGTTCTTGGATAGAATAATATGTTTCCATGGAAGATATTGCGGGATGGGAGAAATATTTTGCTTGTGTGTTAGGGTTGCCTGATGTGTTTTGAATTACCGATTGAAGTTATGGGACGATGGAAGGATCTTGTTTATTTTTTTAGTTGTTGTAATGGTATGCAAATGGTAGGTATAATTAGATGTTTGGGGTAGTACTACGTAGTTATTAGTGGAGAGTATTAAACATACCTGGTTAGTATTGAAAAAAAGACTGCAATTTTTACATTTACCTTCCACTATCTATGACAGCTTTTATTATTTATAATTTTAGAAAGTAAAATAATTGTTTCATGCAAGTATCATTGATAATGATTTTGAGTGGAAAAATAAATCCAATTCAATTGATTCGAATTGGTAGTGACACTTCGGACAATAAAGTTAATGATACGTATATGCATATAGTAGGAAACATATATGATTCATTTCCATGGAAAATAAATTATCATCTTTTATCGAGACCAATTAAGTTGATAAATATATATTACAAACATATATTAATATTAGGAGCACTGTTTCTAATAACTTGAACGATAAATTTCTAAATGCTTACTGATTTAATATACATATATCCCTAACTTTAATAGAATATTTGTAACTGCTAATAAATTTTCCGTTAATACGTGGCCCGAGAAATATTCCCAAACGAGCTTGAAATGCTTAGAATTAAACGAAACTTAATTACTGATATTTATCAATACTATTTCTAGAATCTAAACTATTCAATTTAATATCTGTCCATAGTATCTACAATTTCTCTGAATAAAGAAAAATAGTATGCATGCATTTGTAACATTCATGAATAAAGTGTTTGCTTTAAGGCCACGAAAATGCTCCACAAAATTGATTCCACAAATTCTAGGAGAATAAAGTAACATAAAGTATAATCTCCTGAAATTTATGGCGACTGGCTTTCTAACTTCCGTGAAAAATGGAAAGTGAAAGTTACGGAAAATAACGATTTGTTCCTTGAAGGAAAACATGTTTGTGTGTTGCGAAAAAGATTGGAGTGTAACTCCAATTCAAATAATTATATTAAAAAACTTAATGGTCGATTTGGGCTACCGTACAAATGCGCATACAAATTAATAAAAAAAAAATGATGCTATCAATTCAGAGTAAATCAATATTAGTAATATATTAAAATAAACAATATCGTTTAATATCTTTTAGCGGAATAATATAATTAAAAACTTGAAAACTATAAATCCTATTTCTCAATTTCGTAAATTGATAAGCGTGTGTACCGAGTTTATTTATTTCCTATTCGTGCAATATTTTGTACCCTACAAATTTTCTATCACAGTAAATAATTAACCAATCTTTAATACCTCGATTGTGGAACACCTCAGCATTGTTAGATACTCAGCCATTGATAACCCATACAATTAGTCACTGACAATGAGTCGTTGATCCTATTGATAACTGTTCTTTATACTCACGTTTCTCATGGGTACATTTATGATTCTTTGAGGGTCAAAGTTCAGTCACTTATCTATGCTTTATTTCTTATGGAAATATTAATATTTTTGATTACATTATCAATAATGTTTTTTAATTCTAGTAGACACATACTATATATATTTCTATTCCATTTAATTTATTAAATATATAATTATTGCATGCAAAATCACTTTTCAGAGTGTTTCCAAATCATATACTACACAATATGAGAAAAGTAGTTCATATATTTTAATTAAGCGTATTTTTATATCTCAATATCCTGACTATGTCGGACACTTATTTCCACCTTAGTTATTCCTGTTTGCTCCAAATATTAGGCTTTCATAAACATTGATTCTATACTCGATGGTCCACGCTATCGTATAATAAGTACACCCACTACTCTCGTTGCTCGCATGAGAAACGCAATTGCAATTATAGCTAATTTTATTTCGTCAAAAAAGACGCATGCACGTTTGACGCAATATCTCTGACGAAACGTGGAACGGCGCTTAAAGGCTACGCGTCGTTCAGTGCGATGCACCTCTCGTACAGTGGCACAAAAATAAACTCCCCAGTAGAGCCTACAATCAATGACGTCATGTTCGGTCAGAGTTTACCGTACACTGACCCCTGTTCGTTCCAGTCACCTGGCGGCAGTGACAAAAGACCCGTCGTAGCTGCTCTCGAAACGATATTTCGACTGCATGACGCGGCGCCCCGTCGTGGATAATTTTGCTGCGCAAACGTGCGATTACTAGATCAACGATGCAACCACGCGATAGTGCACGGGTAAAGCAGGGCCATACGTGCATGTACACACACATACGCAGCGCCACAACGGTCGTACCGAAAAGATACGTTGCCCCTTGAACTAACGGATCCCCCTTTATTATTAGAACAATTTCTAATTACATATCCTCTTCGCTACATCAACTGTCGCACTACTACCATACTATTCGGCAACATGAATCCTGTTACACGATTCGACGTAATCAGTTTTCAATGACAGCTGACACACTGACCACCTACTAACATAGGTCAACACGCTACTCTTCTACAAGGCTATCACGCGCGTGTCAATGTTTCCCGCTTAACCAACACGGGTCTGTACGTAATCTGCTCTTAAAGATTAAAAAAAATCCCGCGTTGGTTTATACACATTCGGGTGGGAAACTGTGATCGGCCATGAAATTGTAATAGGTAAGGGGAACAACGTGACAACAATAGTATCAACAATGGGATATGCGATGATCATCTACTTACTTACTTGCTGTCGGCGTGCCCTAGCTGACAAGACGATGACGATTCGTCGCTATCATTGTCATCAGCCTCTTCGGTCGGGGGTTGTGCTGAGGCATGGCTCCTATCGCCGGTCTCCAGGTCAGCGACGAGAGTGTACATGGACGATGTTTAGACAGGGATGGAACGCTGTTTTCTGGCCGACATTGCCGTGGAACCCGCGAATCAACGTGCACAACACTTCTCGCGTGTTGTCCCTCGCGATACACGATGGAAACGTATTCGATTAGGTCCACGAAGGGGGCCAATTTCCTTCACAAACCCTTGTAAGTACACCCGATGGCAAGTAGCGCCCTCCCCTAACGAAGTGGCTAGTTGGGTACAAATAAACACTGGTGGCGCCATCTTGCGCAGGACACACGAAGTCGTTCAAAATGCAGTTATCGATCAGTGCAATGTAAGTACACCAGTTGCACGATCGGAAGGAAAAAGATGAAAAAATGCATATGTAGCGTGTAACTACGTATGGAGTAAAGAAGAAGAGAAATACAATTGATTAATTACGTAATATATCGAAATTCTATATTTAAATTGTTATTATAAGAGAAATAGACGATGTATGAAACACTTTGTTCAACATTAAACGAGGTATTACTAAGTATATGCCTTATTATACTTTAATCGTACCGCTATCCTTTACTGAATGGGCTCGTAATTAACAGATAATTAGTGTAGCTTCAAAGCAGGATGTAGCCTGTGTAAAATCGGTCGAATGATTTTGATAAAAGCACAGAAGTGGGCACGGGGTTTAAATCAAAGCAGTGTAAATTAAACTCACTCTATTGTAACAGAGGTAAAACCGTTAAAGCAAATTAAATTACTATTTGTCAGAAATAATAAAATTCTCTTAATGTACTTATGCATTCGACAACATCTCTCTATTAATCGCCAAATTATTGTTTCCAAATATTATTAACCAACCTTGCAACATTACTAAATATAGGACACAAGAACAAGAATTAGTTCATAAGCAAAAATGTTTTCTTTTTAAAAAGTTACACTTCATAGTAATCTGAATTCAGCGCAAACAATTTACCATTACGATATGTTTTAGCCTGCAAAATATTTTCACCCCTGATCCAGAATTGATTACGAAAAACCAACGTTAAAAATAAATGAAAGTTAATTATAGGTGACGTCGAAAGAAAAGTGATGTAGAAAATGCATCAACGCAATATGCTGTACATCCCAGACACAATGCATGTTTAGAACAGCACGGCGACCTCCATCCTTTTCATAGGCAAAGAAAAATAATCGTTGTTCCAGTTGGGTGTGCGCCAGCAAATGTAGCTCCTTTTTAAGTTTGCCCTTCAAGCGTAGCCTTGACTTTCCAGACTGTAAACCGCGTGTATCTCAAGCAGGTACCTTGCACCTGCCTTCTAAGACACCGTAATTGGAACATCTAGATACAGTATGGTTGCATTCGTTCTCGTCTGCTCTCTAAAAATATCCTCGAAATTGAATCGATAAATTCTGGTTAAAGCTAGTCTTAAACCGATAAATTTTGGTAAGTATAGTTGATAAAAGAAATGGTCTTTTGTATCTACAATATATATGTCCCTGTAAACAGGGTGAAGCATGTAGTGTGTGACATGTGAATATTTTCCAAAATATAAATGACACAATAGAATGTTAGTATGCAATATTGATGTACTTATCGGAGTAAATTTTTCGAAATAACTAATTCTTATGTACGCGAGGACATCAAGTACACTCTAAGATCATTAATGGTGTTTTTAATGGAAATGTATAATTTTCAATGCATATGCACAAGTGTATATACTATTCAGAGGGTCACTTCAAATCAATCAAGAAACAATGAAGAACACAGAAAAAGGAAAAGCAGATTTGAGGAAATGTTTAAAGTTACAGTATGGACGTTCAACTTGCATGCCTGTCACATTGCCTACTTTCAGGGACAGACGGAATTTTGCCGCCATACCTCCCAATGACCATAGACTCCCCCCGACTACATTCTTTAGGGATATATGCAATTATATTTTATGATTAAAAAATGAAAATTTACCCGCAAGAAAGTGTAGTTGTTACAGTACTTAATTGCGAAAACAAAACACTCAGGACAATATATAAGAATACTTCGAGTTTAAATTTTATAATTCCAAGGAATATATGCATATATGTATACCTGTAGATAGAACACACGTTGAATGAATATTTCTTGATATATATTACAAAAATTACCGTGCAGAAGTTGCATAAAAAGTTACACTTGATTAACATACTTGCACTCAGTCCAAGCATTTTTCTGCTAAAAATTTAACGTCATCTTTAGATTTATACGTAACTGACTTAAATACCTTACATTGTATTTGAACAAATTTCGTGTTATAAAAACGTATCATAATTATTATTTGACATTATATAATTTAGGATTATGCTATGTTAGATATTAATTATTTTTAGCAGAAAAATCCTTTTACATTCAAAAAACGCATCGCTCCAGATGCATCTACATTTTAAGTCAATAATTTGTTGACAGACCTATTTAATGTTTGCAAGAATCCTTCTGTAAACCTCTTATAAAAATTCACGTAAAATAAATATTAATAGACCTTTAAAAATATTGTACATCATTTGTTGTAAAAATCGATGTGTCTGTGACTAATACTGTATGGTGCAGAGATTTATGATTTAAGAAGGCACGTAAGTACGTCTGGCTTGAAATAAACACTATGAAAGTTTTGTATATAATTGAGCGTCTTATCTTCGAGCTACTATTCATTTGTTCGAAATTTTAGCATCTATCATTAAATATTATGTAATTATTTGGATCATGAACTGATGTGTTTTAGATTAAATAGAACGATGTCTAATTTCCTCGTTTTGAACAGCTATGCCTCATCATATAACTAAATAATTGTGCCTCGCAAGTGCATATGACGAAGAATATATGTCAACACTACTTGTTGTAATATTAATTATTAAAAAATTGCTCTTAATAGTTAAGAATAAAGCTTGACAAACGAAATTAAATTTGTTGTTTGCAATGTATGATTATAATAATATAATCAGTATATCCTGTATCGATGGTATTAGGTCGTACATAAAACATTGTAATCTATAACATTGCTTAATCTTTTAAACTTCTTGAATCCTTCGTCTTGCGCAATTTTTATCCATAATTTAAATTCCAAACAATACTAATTTGTTGCCGTAAATATTATTACATTCATATAGAGACAACGTGGAATTTAATTATTTCTCCTTTTTGTTTTCTGTATTAACTTCTTGCTTGCTCATACTTGTGTTTGTGTTCACTTTGTCAACGTGTCCATCTTCAGAAATTCCGTCATCTTGAATTTCCGTAATACTAGCCCCCTTTTCCTTATTTTCCTCCATCTCGAGAAGATAGTCCAAATCGTGTGTATTGTCAACACCGTCTCGAACTCTACCTAATTCTCTCTTCAACATCTCCAAACATTCTCTGCGTTCCTTCCATTTCTCCGCTTGCTCAGGATCTACCTTTGCATCACCATCTTGCAATTCATGTTCCATCTTTTCTCTTTCTTCGCATTCCAATATGTACTTTTCATAGTTCTCCACCTGAACAAAATGTAATTAGTCGTCTGCTTGTGAGATTTCGACAAGAATCTGGTAATTCTTTATTGATTACACCTGCTTTACTAATCCCGGGTAATAATAATGCTTCTATACTGCTTTCACAAATGGGAATACTCTAATAAAATAACTTTTTCTTTTTAAAAATCAGGTTTTCAAAACAGTAACGCTTCGCTTTAATTGTTAGAACGATAAGTTCAATGTGAATAGTAAGTACATCGTGCTGTCGAAAATAATCGAGTAACGTTAGACCGAGTTCCTATATGTACATATATGCCAACATGTAGTCAATTTCAGTGCTCTGACCTGAACCGAAGGCGCATGTTCTCCACGGTTATTTGAAATATGTATGAAGTCCGTATGAATAATATTTATAATTTAGTAAATGCAACTTACGACGATATCAACAATCTATACCATATTTCCAAACTTTACTGCCAAATTATTATCGTGTATTATAATATAATAGTGTATTGGTAATTAATATTATTACAATGTATATGCATTATACTGATATCATTATCCTACATAATTTTCTTTAACTCCATTCTCTGTTTAGAGTTTAGATTATGAATATTCTACGGGCAGCGTTTGAAACTAAATTTATTATAAAAGAACTGACGATTTATTAACTTCACTCTTTTTGTTCAAAATATCTGTTTATAAAAACATATAGGAAATGTAATAACCTTGTCGTGTATCATGCGTTGGACTTGATTTTGTCGTTTTAGATGCCGCGGTAACCAAAAGCAAGCCTGGATGAGCCGTAAGAATATCCAAACAGCTCCAGCAAGTGCCAAATATGACCAGGCAGTAGACACCATACTTATAAAATCCACCGAAATCTGTTGATGCTTCATATTGATAGTTTATTATTTTTAATAAAATCTGTAATTATAAAGAGAACAAAAATAGAAAGGAACACATATTACGATCCTCAGGATAAACATGAAATTAATGGGAATAATAAATGAGTGATATATACACATATACAGACCGTACATCAAATTTGTTTACGTTCATCTTCCACTTACGACTTTCAATGAGTGAGAAATGAATATTTGAATTGTAAAACGTGGCCAAATTTCTTTAAAATTAAAATAGAAATTATAATGACTATAGTAGACTCTGCTAATCCAAAACAATTATTAATTAAGAGCAAAAACTTGCAAAAATCGATTACTATTAGACTAGCTTATCTTTTATAATAATTTAACCATTTCTTTACAAAAAATATATATGTAAATAAGACAAGTAATCTTCATTTTATTTTCTTAAAATATTAATTTCGTTTTAATTTCGACATGAAAAAGGTGAGAACCAAAAAGGTGTAATTTTCTTTTCTTTTGCGTAATTTTATTTCGTGCTGTATTAAAGTACAACAATAATATGTTGTGGTGTACTAGTTGCACAAATAAATTAGCGTAAATGGTAACTGCTATTATAAATATATTTGAAATACTCAGACATACAACAATTAATTACCAACATACCAATTATATTTTACGTATTTATAGTATAATCTTTTCCAGAACATTTCTTTAAATACATAATTATTAATAACTATATTAGTTACATTGATCTTATACGATAAATGTATAAATATTACATTACGCATATTTATCATTATCTTGAGCAATATGGAAAATGTGATATAATATAGCAGGGTCAATTTGTGTACGGTAAAATAAATTGACAATACCTAAATCTATTATCATATTATGTGCACGTTATTATAAAGAAAGGTATACTAGAACGTGATGTGCAGTGCAAATAATAAACGTCAATAACATTATTACGACATACAACTACTTCTTGACTACTTCGTGAGTGTATTGATTCCGCCTACTTTGTCACAACAATAAATGTGCACCACACATAGCGAAGGTATTCTGCAATTTTGCGATCCTCATTATGAATTTTCCCTTTGTAATTTCTGAATAATATTCATGATTAATTAACGTGCTCCGCTTTGCAAGGAATCGTAATGTGAACAATTTTTGAATTCACTGTTTCGTATAGTGATACGAACATTTAATACAGTTCTTACGTGTTATTACACTCACCATGTTATAAAAATTGACGTTAAATTGCTACTGATGAATAAATTGCAGGTACGTTGTATGCTCACATATTATAAACAAAGAAAAGTATTATTTCAAATAATAACAATTGTACATGCTATTGCTGATTAAAAAACCCATAAAAAAGTGGGTTTCAAAAAATCAGCAATTATATTATTACTTACACAAATCTATGTATTTCCCCTATGTATATAAATGATAAAAACCTTACTGCTCAAACAAAACAATTTATATAATTACATAATAGTAGCCCCAGTAAATTACGAAATTATTATTACTTCTATAATTAATAATATCGCCCATAGTTTTCAAAATAGTTGAATAAATATAAATGTACACGAACGCTCTACTTTCGTTTGAATTCACTTGTTCCGTAGCGCGTAAAATTTAACTCCATTCGATTTAGCATTTAAATATATCTTTGTCCTTCTTTGCTTAAAATTAACTTACCTCTTTAAAATAAAAATGATGCGATCATATCCAAATGATTGAAACTGTTTAAATAGGAAAAGAGAAGACTCGAATGTATCGCGGGTAGAAAGTAGAAGAAACTACAATACGTCAGGCTGACAGGTGAAACACGACTATTCACTACTGACCCCTATCGAAGCAATCGATATATGGATATAGCCACGTATGATTAAACTGTCATCCTGGCGACTTATAGATATTCCAACATAAACAGGACACACAGTATTATTAATAATTCACGGTTTTCAGTGTAACATCGTCTACGGTTTGACAATAGTGGATCCGATTCCAAGACTTTGTATTATCTTTTTTTGGACGTATAAATATTTATTACAAACTACATGTAATAGTGATTGATTTTCGCACGTTTTAACATTGCTTTCGCAGTTGATGGTTAAATTTAAATTAAGAATATTCTCAATAGAAAATATCATTGTTAAGATATTATACATCGAACAGTATCTTCTCAAAAAAAATTATTTCCAATAATTTATCAAATCTCAGTAAGCAAATTATATTACTCGTTTTCGCACACGAAATTATTATACAAAAACATAAATAATGGAGACATATTTATAACTTAATCTTAATTAAAAAAATATAAAAAGAATATATTATCTATTTCCTATTATATAAATGTTATTTTTCCACCGTTGTATAAATAAAAAGATTAAAACATAAAATAAGACACACCCTCGGATGTATGTAATGCGGAAACTTAACTATTACAAATTTCATGCTCGCTCTTTCCCTTCAATTCAAAACGTATCTAAAGCTAAAAAGAACAGGGAAATTAAATTAAGAATACACATTTTTATTTTTACAGTGATAACTTAAAAATAAAATGCTCCACGGCCCAGCTAACATTAATCATCTAAATACAAATTGACACTTTGTGGTATTAATAGCAAGACTCGGGGTAGCGTTTAGACTGGAGAACTTATTTCATATCATTTATCTATCAAATTCTAACGTCTAACGTGATTTCAATACATAATTTATTATCTACGAAATAATACACGCTTATCTAAGCCTCATACAGTACGTACAGGGTAAACAGATGTGGAATGTGTATGACAGCGCAGTTATTTAACAGGAAGGAACACGGTCCATTGCACGTTCAGTTTTGATAATCAGTATATGTATATATCTTTTAAAAGACAGAAATATTTACGTCATGGACCTTACATAGAACAGAAGGTAAGGGGTAGCAGAATTTCGCGGATTTGGTGCTAATTTATCTTCTAACTCTCGTAATGGAATTACATGGACTGCTTCGTCATCACATTCCAACCAAGTACTGGGATGTTTCTGTCGTCGGATACCGCAACAATCCATGCTGCGACAACCAAATCTGACTAATTGTTCCTTATTTTCGCTAGTACTTGGTTTACTTCTAAAGTATTTTAATATACCGGACGTTTTGTCCGACGATGAATTTGTAGTTGTGCTGCCGCTACCCTGACCAGGTGGTTGACGCTTACTATCTCGCTCGCATTGGAAATATTCTCCGTACGCAGATTCATCAGGTAATCGGGTGTAAGCAACGTAATGACCGGCAGTCATTGTTGCACCTTGGTGCATAATTACAGAATACAATTTATATACATGTCGTGACTCCGATCTGCCCTCAGTGGTTCCGTGCGTTTGTTCATTGTTACATTCCTCGCAAAAACATTGTAACGTTAACGGTGTTGGCATATGATTATTAATTTTTTCCATCGACCTGATATAATATAATGTAGACTTTAATACACAATTGTCGTGGATGTGTTCATTGAAATAAATAGAAATAAGAAAGTGAAAGCTTACCCTGCTGCTGTAGAAAATCTTTTCAACTGTAATATTAGTAACCTTGGTAATGATGGGAAACAGACAGCTCTTCGAGCTTCATTGTACTGAAGACAACGAGCGCACCAATATTTATCTCGACCCCAAAGGAGTTCACTAGTAACTACTGCACGTTTGTACACCTCGCTACTGTCCATTGATCTCACATCTTCACCTGTGAATAAATGTATCTACAGTTTAAATCATTAAGAGTTATTTAATATAAATAATCGTCAATATCTACCGTTCTCACTTGATCTGTCTGTATCAATAGGCACACAAATATCGCAAAATGTTTCCTTTCGTTCAGTAACATGTTCACACTCAAGGCATGTAGTTCGTAAAAGGCTAACTCCTTCGAAATCTTCAGAAATAAAGCATTTCTTGCTTTCCGGTCTATGACTACCACTTATATCTCCATTACTTTCTGAAAATTCGGCATGTCCATTTTCATATTTCATGTAGTACTTCATGTAATATTTCATATTTTCGTACGGTCTGAACGACCTAGACACACCATTCGACTGTACAAGACACGACGAACTACCCCTCGTTGTGATCTTCTTCTTTTTTCTAGATTTACGAATGCTCCTTTTATTGGAATTACTACCTTCTGATTGATTATCTGCCGAATGTTCGGTAGAAAAATCTGATAACGCGTCATTGTTTTGTCCGAATTGACTTTCCCTATGCCTGACCAACAGTTGGAACGTTTCCCTTATATTGTCCAGTAAACACACTAACAGTTCGTGTGCGTCTTGTTGCTGGTTCCCTTCAAAAATGGGGTTCACTTCTCTGAAATCGAAATCAAATGTAATACATACAAAATCACTTCCAATTCGACTGTACATACCTAAGAGCCTGTAAAAATGCATCCGGCTGGTACGGTTCGCTATTTTCCCTAGCCTCGGATGCTCGCAACGCCATAAACAATTCGTGTAACTTTTCTGTGGCTATTTGTATTCTATGTTTATTACTATCTCCGGTAGGTCCAGCCAAAGATAAGAGATCTTTACTACTCCAACTTCGGCTACCGCTTGATGTAAGCGATACGCCCGTTCTACCCAAGGATGATGATTTTAACTATTATAAAGAAAATGTACATTTCATGATTCCGTTGATTTAAATTACAGAAAAGAAATAAGGTTATCTAATATAATAAAGCTTACTTTAGTTTGAAGTTGCTTATCATTTAAATTAGACAGATCTGTGGCTAAGTGATGCAAATTATGTAGAAAGGACGGGGCGAACCGTAAAGTATATATTACACTGTTCAAGAAACATGTATTCCCTAAATTACATAAAGTAGCTACCCTTAATCCTTCTGCACCGCTATTCGATACATCGTAACTTCCATCTGGATAATTGCTCAACTGATTACGATAACCATTCAACATTTTGCTTGTACCTTATAAGCGTAAGAATTATATTACAACTTTAACAAATTCGTGTCCATTCGGTAAGGTGTATAGGAATACAACGCAATGTATACATACTAGACGTAAAGGTATCTTTTTTCAAAAGCTTCTCCCTCTGTGAAATCTGTTGAGCCTGAGTAATATTGCTAGAAATTGTACGTTCACGGCCCGAAAGGGATAAGCAAAATTTCTTCCTAGGAGGAACCGAACGCTTATCTGCATCTTCTTCTGTTTCTAGTACTGTCATTTTTTGTTAACCTGAAATAACAATCAACAATAAAGTTCTCTGTTAATGTAAATAATATTTCAAGTGAAAGTGCAATATATTCATTAATTCTATTTGAATTGTACATACACTTTATGATACATCGTAGTTTCGTACACTAGAATATACTTTCGGTTTAATCGCGTTTGAAAGTCGCATTAATTATTTGGATTTACATTATATAAATACAAAGCTTGAGGCTAAAGAAAGCTTATTTACTTACGTATTATTCAGTAGGGAAGTCATGGAACAAATGAATGTACTATTAATCTTAGTCAATCGAAAAATCTATATGTACAATTAAACCACAAAATATTCCTTCGGCAACACGGGCTACATTTCTACAAACGTCAGAAGAAGCTCTTTCTTACAATATTGCAGAGTAGCCATTACTCGTTGCACCTAATATCATACATTCATGAATCGAGTTCATATGCAGTTCACAAATTTCACATTCCCCTAGAATTGTTGCAAGCGTTGCAGCTGAAAATGGGCATTAGGGTGCCTGGGACGTGAATCTATGTACACCATGTATGCATGGCAAAACAGAAATATGTAGAGCGAAAAAGTACGAATTAAATAAAGTTAAATAAAGTTAAAAACGTAAAAACTTCGTTAAAAACAATGAAAACGTAAAGAACAAAACTTACTTTACAGTTTTGTTCTTTACGTTTTCATTGCAATTATACCAAAATTGGAATTGATTGTGCTTGTTTTAGATACGCAAATGTACGGTTATATCATTTAGTTCTTTGATTTATTGAATTATTTTCGATACAAATTTGTTTCCAATTAGCCAGATATTATTATTGTTATTTGGAATATTATTTTATTCACTATGTTAATATAATTGTTTTGCAAAGGAAAAAGTGAATTAAAGTTAATATTAGTGAAAGTAGCTACATATGAACTTAGGGAATTCCGTTCACTATATTGGCGGAGCCGAACCAGTTTTGTTTCAAATAACTGTTACACCGGCATTTAAATTAGTACATAAAGCCATTCAAAAATTCCAAACATTTTATGTGATTATCTTTCGATGTGTTCAAACTATTTTCCAAATCTAATAAGTCAAGCACGTCAGCTTGATGATGGCATTGAAAAGTTAATCACGACATGGAATTTACCTCATGTTTTAATCGGACGATTTGGGGAATATACTTCAGAAATAAATTCTGAGATCGAAGCAACATCCAATATGATCTCAAATACGCAGGTTTGCGATATAAATAAATTTATTCATAATCCTTTATCGAATGGACATTTCTCTATCTCTTAATATTTTATTATACTAGGGTGGAATAAAAGAGATCTTATCAAACATAGGAGAATACAAAGTACATGGTTCTGTAACTATGGAACAATTTATTCAAGAAACTAAAGAAGAATATGAGGCATTACGGGCACAGTGCAGTAGTTTAGACTCTGTTTTAGCAGAATGTGGTTATCATTATGACGAAGATGATACCTTAAACCAGTGAGTTATTTGTTGGGTCAGTTTGCGGGTAAATATGCAACATAATGCTGTTTGTATTTTATAGGACGCATACAAACGACAACGGAAATTGTAATCAGAACTTGGTGAAAGAATTAGACAATTCAGACGTTGAATCCGTACAACAGTTTAATGACAGTTGCTTATCGAATACATATTTAACACCTGGGACTAGCAGACTGGCATCACTTTTGGAAGAAAGTTCTGTTACCCATAAGGAATATATATGCACACCATTAAGAGAACGTCCAGAAGAACCTATTTATTCTAAACATTTTTATAATTTATTCAAGAAGTAAACGCTTGTAAGTTCTGTTTGTTATTGTACATTATAATGAATTTATATTACTCATTATTGTAAGTTATGTATATAATATTATGAACAAGTACAATGTACTTTGAAATATGTTTAATATAACTTCAAAAAAACTGTAATTTTCAAAGGGTAAATCAATTCAATTATTATGGCCCGGAGTGCATTTTTGCTGATTTTTCATTTGTTAATAACTTTTAAACCACAAATGCCATATTATTGCAACTGTTGGAAGAGATAGCTATGGTTCGTAGCATTAATTTACGACTAGTCCGGTTAAGAAATACGAACTAGAAGTCGAGAAATATGCAATTCTTTAAATTAATGATGTTATCCAGAAATTTGGTTTTGAAGGCGCGGCAAACTGCGAAAAATGCCGCAAATGCGAGATGGCGCCACGTGTCTGATTATCGACTGTATCTGGGGTACTAGTACCCAATACTAATTATTTCGCACATAACGTTATCGATAAATTTTTAAAACATTTTTATCATGCTTCCTGATGATTATCTTTTAATCTATGATGTGTCAAATGAAAGGCAAAATAATATGCTACTCGCCTTCAATTACCTCGTTGCTTAAGTTGCTACAGTACAGGTTAAGTTGCTTCAGTGATTACAGCTGTCAGAAGTTAAAATGTTCTGCAAATTTGTTTCTACGTACATATCTAGTTAAAATTTAAATTGTGATATTTATTAGGAATTTTGCTTTTACTATGGGTAAAGTATAACAATAATCTACTATCTACAAGTTTTGAAACATGCAACTATTAATATATATTTTTTACATGTTTTATGGTTATCATAGATACAGATATAAAGTTGTGTCAAGGTAAAGATATTTTTGAAAGGATGAATTATTTATATCAGGTAATGATATTTTGCTATTATTTTTATTCTACCTTGTTGTCGACATGATACAGAATATTGTAAAAATCTTTCTATGTTGCAGGCGAGTTATTTAATGGCACTGAAAAATAGAGTAGCAGCTTCATACTACGGTAATACAATGATCGGTTGTGCTAAAAAGTCTGTTTTACGAATGTGAGTTCGTCTGGCATGTGTCATTTGTAAACAAATGAACTCTAAATTAACACATCTTAGGTGGGCCAGATAGTTCTACCTGTTCGGTGAGGCGGGTTAGATATTTATTCTTGTTCGCTCAACTGATGGTCAAAGTCGAGGAGGGTAATTCTATCTTGCGTGACTGTGCCTTAATATGGGAAAATATAGACCTGCACGTGTTTTTGCAATTAGGATTTTCGACATTTCTACGAATTTTCGCCCGCTATACGAACCAGGAATGTGTAACCGATGCCCGCCTAAAATGTATTGATATGTGAAAATAATGAAATATGTGTAATTATAATTTTTTTGTTCATAGAGAGGCTGACATCAAGAGGACAATTTGTAAATGTTGTCAGTCTCCTCTTATACCCGGAGAGACAGCTAAAGTTAGATTAGTATCGAAACCTGTAAAAGCTGTGAAATGGACGTGCTTAACGTGTTTAAGCGTTAAAAGGTATCCCACACGAAAGGGACACAAGTTATGGACGGAGCAACGAAATTCGGTAGCACAAATGTTTGATTATTCGTTAAAATCAAAGAACGAAAAATATAATACGAAAAGTAAAGGACAGAATTCGGGTGAAGCTAAACATAAGGATATGGAGAACAGTTAAATATACACAGATTTGAATATTTATTTCCACATGATGTGAGATGTGATGAATGTTTGACATACGAATAATTCTTTATCAATGGTTTACATAAAATATGTTACAATAAATTTATAATCAATAAACAGATACCTTTACTAACTGGAATATTCATAACCATCTAGTAATATCATGATACTGATATTAGTTTTACATTAAATGTTCATAGACATAACATGATCATAGTTAAGTTATTGTTTCTTGAGTATATGATATACTGTAAGATGAAAGCCGCTCGCAATAAATTTCAGAGATGCCAAAGCACGTAGCACATATAGGTACGCTTCGTCGAGGACGGTTCGATCGATGAAAGGTGATTCACGGCCTTCGTAGATAATACGAAATGATTGTAGTCTTGTACGGTACCGAAATTTGATGCGAGCGGCTCCATTTCACTAGCTATGATATGACTATATCCGCCCATCGCCAATGAGTTGTACAAAATCTCAAATGCAAGTTAAGCGACACTTATACACGCGGGCGTGATCAAATCACAGATTAATCGGATAAAAATCAGTCGTTTAATCCTAACTTATATAAATATAACATACATTTCAAATTAATAGAGTTTTACACAAACTTAATGATATATGCCGATATTTCGATTGGATTTTTTTTTCCCTCTTTTTTATTACAATTATTATTAATCCTTATGAGCTTGTGTATTTTTACCTAGAGCATTCTGTCTCATCGATGCCACGATATATGGCAGTGACTCTTTTATTCATATAGAAAGTAATGACACACTATAAGTACGTTCCCCTTTTAACGCGTAAAACGTACATAAGTTATATAAATACTAAACTAGTGAGGAAGTAACGAGAAAACTGCGCTGGACGGAGTCTACACATTCATTTATATACATATATCTGTCGTGCCAAGCTTCGGTCGATAAGCTATTTCACAGTATCTATTATCTAGCAAATTTTGATTTTCCTAACAGTGAACCTAACAATTAGTTAGATAAGACCACAGGTTGGCAACGCACACATATATACATGCACACACCAGCTACAGGGAAATATTTATTCCATTAATATTGACTGTAGTTCGTAGTTACTCTTCATCTCGTATTCTTCATTTTTGAAGAGTTCGAACTGAAATAGCAAAAGGTGCACAGTCAGAGTAGATTTTTTTGCGTAATTCGGGAACAATTTTTCTTTTTCTTTTTGTCTCTTGCTCTTTATTGTACACGCGTCTACTCGCAGACAAACCTAACGATATTATATCCGATTATTGTCGAAAAGGTGTGTGCATGCGAGTATAATTTTGGGAAGGCGCGTGCAACAGTTAGAGCCGTGGTTAAAGAGGTACAACGTATGAGTGATAAAGTTATATTATCGATTAGAAAACGGGATTGGCGTAAAACTTAATTTATACTAGCCCTGAAACAAATTGGGGTTGGCCATCACGGTCAAGTGTAAGTTGTGGCATTACATTCGGTGATGGTTGAAATGTTGATCCTTGGAAACCCATGGCTGATTCGTAAAGCTACAATATAGAGTACAGCATAAATATATTGATTTTTTTTGAAGCATTTAATTTCTCTTAATCAGCATTTTATTCCACATACATTGTGGTTTCCTGGGAGCGTTGTATAATCCGGCGTCGTTGGACGGTGCCTGCTGGTGGGCAATGGACGCTGAATTGTAGCGTAAGTATTGTCCTGAGACGTGTCACCCATACCAACACTTACACCACTTCCTCGTCTTTCCGCGCCTAGGCCACCTTCCGGTTCACTAAATACTTGCATTGTTAATTCTTGTTCTTCATATAATTTAAGTTTCCTAGAAGAATCATAATATGAATATTGAGTCATATTGTACCATGTCTTATGTACAAGGATATTGTACTCACTGCTCAATCCACAAAGGATTTTCCGTAGTATTCAATTCGTCGATAATTTGTTTCTTTATTAGGCCATCTTTTTTCCGTATATCGTTTGGCACAGTAATCACCCTAAAATACCATATAATGCAATGATTTTAATTGGTCTTTTTCGTATTAATCAGAAATAGTATATTTACCAATGGCGTAAACAACAGCACACTACTGTCACAGTAACTGCACCAACTAATAAAACCACTAATAAGGCTATCAATGCTGCTAATGCTGGATCAAAAGATTCTTCCTGCACTCCAGCGTAAGCAGGCTGTAAAATTATATCGCAGATATATATAATGCTATTGCCCATTTATAGGTACACGAAGTACTTACCACAATATTTTCAATAGCAAAGCCGGCATAATAGTCTTTCAGGAAATCATACTTCGTATCAAAGACCTTAAGTACTTGTGGGATAGGCGCGATAGTTTGGGTTTTCGGTTCCACAACGTGTAAATACATATCACACCTGTAAAGAATAGTTTCGAATGTTACGTTTGCGAAGACGAATGCATTTTACGCAGCGATCGAAATTTTATCTACCATTCGCGTCGAACATGTCCCGATGCATCCACATGATATCGAATATCATCAACAACAACTCTGCTCTGTGTTACATTCGATAATTGGGACACAATCTCGTCTTGCTCGCGATTAACTTCCTCAGGGGGCCGTGACAAGATAACTCTTATTAATTGCGACGCTTCGAATACCCAAACCTACATGAAAGCCAAATAATATGACAAACAGTTGGGAAATTTAAAGTATTTATACATTATATGGTTACACTTGCACACAATGCAACTCACGTGAACTCTAGTCATAGCGTATCTCTCTGGTACACCAGTTTCCTTTGCTATAACTTCCACAATGAATCTATCCTGATTGTACTCAGCCATGTATCCACTTGTCACAAGCTTGCCATCGTGTGTTACATTGAAAGGGCTTGGAACTATAGATCCACTAGGTTTGTCTGATCCATATTTATAGAGATTCGCGCTGGCAACGTAGTAATGAAGCGTGCCGTTTTCAGCAGCATCTAAATCCGATGCTGTTACCTTTGTCACAAGATTGTTCACATTCGCCATTGAATTAACACCAGCATAATAATCATTACGCTCGAATATTGGTAGATTATCGTTTTCATCCAGTATAGTTATCGTAACATTCACGTGCCCGTGATCGGTACTGTGCAACAACGGGCGACTCGCGTCCACAGGGTTTATATAAATATCAGGATCGTTGGAAGCTAGTACTGACAAAATGTATTTGTCCCTGGTTTCACGATCGAACGATTTATTGGCATATATGCTTCCATCGGACTTGTCCATGTAAAAAGCATTGTCTTCGTTTCCTAAAAACAAAAACAAGGGATACATGTGTTGTCACAAATTTATGTATATTCTTGGTAGTTGTGCAGTGCTTTCTTTATCAGCGGCATATATTATTTACCAGCTTCAATGTAGTAATACACTTTCGCGTGTCTGCCTTCATCTTTGTCCTCGGCAGTTACTTTCCCTACAAAATAATCTTTAGGACGATTTTCTGACACGTGAAAATGATATTCATCGTAAAACTGTGGCACGTTGTCGTTTGTGTCGACTAACTGTACAGTGAGCAATCGCAACGTTTCATATGCCGTAGGACTACCATGATCGGCGGCTACAAGAACGAGCTGAAAAAATATTAAGGCTAACATTAGTGGCTTTGAGATACGATTAAAATACAATGTCTTCAACTACACAGAAATAGCATTTTACCTCAAATTTACTTTTCGCTTCACGATCTAGGATAATTTTCGATCTCAATTCCCCCGATTCTTGATCTATCGAAAATTCCTCCGTTTCTTGTGTATTCTTGTTTCCAACTTTTAGATGATAACTTACACGCCCGTTTTCACCACTATCTCTGTCTACCGCTTTTACCGTCAATATCAAATAATTTGCCATGCCTGTGTTCTAAATAAATGTTATTCATTATTGTATTTATATAATTCAGCGCCCATACATAATTTTGTATTAACTAATTTATTATTACACGTACTTCGGGTACTTCGACGGTAGCGTTTGTCAATTCAGGCAGTATAAATTGGGGTTTGTGTTGATTTACCGGTGTTACACGTATATCAACGTAACACCTGTCCGAATGCGGACCATTTCCAGCACCATCCCTTGCCTCTATCTCGATTCTGTAAGAGCCAGCTCTGCCAAGGAGTGCTGCTCCGGGATACAAAATGCCCGTTTCATGATTCAAAGAGAACGATTCGTTCTCGTTTCCATGAACGATAGTATACCAAACTGCTCCGTTGGCCCCTTCATCGTGATCCACAGCTCTGACCTATACAACGAAATACATTATAAATACAAACGCATAACTATGGATCCAGTCAAACGACTTCTAATTGCATTGTAATGTGCACGAATGCATATTGAGAAAACGATATTTCCAACCGAAAACCATCGTATATCTTTACGTAAATAAGAACAAATTTAATCAAACTCGGTAGTAACATATAGAACGTCGAAATTTTAGGATGCTTTATAGTTGCGAGATGTAGTATACAAAGTTTCGTTCAACTTTGAAGCAGATCGACGAGATTTAGATACCTGTAAAATCGGCGCTGGTGGATTTACTGGCAGATTTTCAGCAACCGAAGCTCTATAACTGTGTTGTGTAAATATCGGTCGATTGTCGTTAACATCGATGAGTTTCACAACAACTGGGACCGTGGTGCTTCGGCGAGAGTTTATGTGAGCACCATCGCTGGCCATTACTGTTATAGTAATTTTCGGTGTCATCTCTCTGTCGAGAACAGTCGCTCCGCCGACTGTAATTTCTCCTGTTTCGTGGCCTGTAATTGTTATAAATAAGCATTTAGTATAAAAGCGAGTCAACACCATTTGAATATATTTTATATAAAATATATAGAGATCGAAGTTACCGATATTAAAGTCCGCGGCATGATCACCGATAAGACTGTAACTGACTTCGCCGAACGGCCCTTCATCTCCATCTGTTGCTTTGACAACAGTAACCCGTGTGCCCGGTGGTGAATTTTCGCCTACGGAGGCATTGTACTCTTCTTTCTCGAACTTTGGATCCTGGTCGTTAACATTTATTACGGTAACGATCACTTTTGCGGTTGCAGATAATTGTGGTACACCTGAGTCGTAAGCAACCACTGTAAACTCCAATTGTTTTGTTTCCTCGTAATCAATGATTTGACTGGTTCGCACAATCCCTATAAGATTATTGTTAAGTAGCTTCTTTATTGAAGTATAGTTTCCATTTTTTTTTGTAATATAGCGAAGTGTTTAAGAAACCTGTGACATTGTTTATGTTGAAGTAGGGGCTTGGAGGTACTATTGCGTATCCTGCTATATTGCTATCAGCATCTACTGCTGTAAATGCCCCTACAACAGCTCCAGTTGGCTGTTCTTCCTGCATTTCGATTAAGTATCGAGGATTCTCTCGCGTCCACGGTTTCAGGAACTCTGGCGCCATGTGATTCACATCGATAATTGTAACAACTAGGATACCTAAATAGAAAAAAGGAAGCATTAAACGGAGGTAACTTGATTATATCATGATATTTGTACTATCTGCACAAAATTCTAGAAATGCAGTTAAGTATATATGTATAACGAATCTGAATATTGTACTGGGTGCAATTTTAACATTTAGTACCTCTTCCTTGTTGCAATGTGGGTGCTGTTGTATCGCTAACAACGACAGTAATGCTCACTGTTGCTGCAGCGTCGCGATCCAAGGGTCTGACAACGGAAACTTGACCAGTTGCACGGTCGACAGCAAAGAAGTCCTTCAAATATATAAAACATATATAAATATTGATGTACTGCAGGAAATCATTTCTTGCCATTAATAAATTATAATGCACGAGACAATACCTTGAATGATTTGCTGTCGTTGACCTGTTGACCATTCCTATCGATCGCTGTAATTGGCTCAGAGATGGCAAAGTTTAATGCTTCCAAGTTAGCACTGTCTGGATCCGTAGCTTTTAAAGTAGTAAACACAGTGCCAATAGGTGTGTCTTCTGTAACTTCTGTTCTCTGAGTTTCTGGTGTGAAATACGGTGCTTTATCGTTGCTATTTTCCACATTTATCATCAATGTCGTTGTCCCAGTCAAGCTAGGAGTTCCTAAATAAAAAGAATATATATGTAATGATTATCAACATTACCTTTATCTAGGCTGATCTTTCACCTTATTTTTTAATTTTTATTGAGATCAACAGCCGTTTCTTTCGTTCAAATATTTGTTTAGTTAAAGTTTATAAATCGTCAACGTAAAAATGATTAGCTACTGCAACAAATATTTCTACCCTTCAGAATGTCTATAGTGATCCCAAACTTTGCAGATATAAGCTGTATATCTATATACCTTTATCGAACGCTATAACTTCCACGTGGTACGTATTTTTATTGTCATAATCGAGTTTCCTAAACACTGTTACGACACCTGTCGTTTCGTTTATGGTGAAATCTTCAAATGCCCCCTTTTGTACTCTGTATACAAGTTCCGCATTGATCCCCGTGTCTGCATCGGTCGCGTTAACTTCTTCAACGATCGTTCCTATATAAAATAAACATTAAATTACAAGACTTGCCTCTCGGGTAAATGAACGTTCCATTATCGCTAACTGTTTTATTCAAAGTAACGTACCGATTGGAGATATTTCTGGTATACTTGCAGTGTAAAGCTCATGCAGGAAGACTGGCGCATTATTATTCACATCGCGAATTGTAATATTAACGAGTGCAGAATCAACGAAAATTCCGTCACTGGCTTGTATAACAAGGGCGATCCAATCGTGGGACGAATGCGTCAGATTTACTGGGCCCTTATTTTTTATCGTAATTTCACCGGAATCCTGATCTATAGCAAAGAGGCCCAATTCATTGCCCCCTACTATCGCATACGTAATCTTCGACGTTTTATCTTTATCCCTGGCTTGTACTTTTAACTGGGGTTCAAACTTTTCAGCGTCCTCGTCTATAACTGCACGGTACTTGTCTTGCAAAAATCGTGGCGGACTGTCATTAGCGTCTGATAAACTGATACGAAGTGAAACGCTGGTTGTTTGTCCTTGCCCGTCGTTGTCAGTCGCCTAATGTGGATGAAAGGGAATAATTAATAATAAAATATTTCTGAATGCTTGTTTCTTAACTATTTGTTGAAGAACAAATCATTAGTTCTCGTTTCTTTTCCAAGTGTAATATTAAAACGGGTCGCAACTTTGCAAGCCCCATATAAATTAAAAGTTAAGCGAAAGAATAAAAACAAATTTTAGCGTCCGCTAACCTTGTACGTGAGGAAATATTCCATCTGTTCTTCGTAATCCAGGCAAGGTGATGTTCCAGGTGTCGGGCAAGGAGCCACCGTGATAGCACCAGATTTTCGGTCGACAGAAAAATGCTGAGCACCTTGTCCAAGCAATTGATAAGCTATTCCAGCTGTACCGAATCTAAATCACAATAATCCGTTTAGAAATCCTCCATTCTATCGAATTAAATTGAAAGAAATACGAATGAATTATCTCACCGTCCACTGTCGCGATCCTTGGCAGTGATCGTCATGACCGATGTACCTGGAGTTGCAGTCTCCAACACCATCGCCGTATACGTGGGGTTGCTGAACGCAGGTGAATTATCGTTTGCATCCGTGATGGAGACAGTTACAGTAGCGGTGGAAGAGAGTTTCGGATTCGTATGGACTTCTTCGGCAACGACCTGAGGAATCGCAATGGTTCAAGTTTACCTTTGAATCATTCTGAAGAAAACAAGAACCATTCTTCGCTCTGTTATTCGACTACGTTCGCCAGAAAGTTTCTTCTTCTTTTTTTAACGAAAATCACTTTTTCCTATATATCATTTGGGAATATCTTCAAGCGTGATTCCCGTGTAAAAAAACGATGAAACTTACGAGAATGATGAATTTACGCTGGTTAGGATTCTCGTAATCGAGCGATCCATTTGCAACGCGAATGTTCACCGACGTGCTTCCGGTTGCCATAGTTGGTTCGATGGTAAACGCTCCGTCCGTAATGTCTTCTAGACGCAGGGAAAATACTGAGTTCAGGCCCTAAAACGATTCAACATTATGAAGCATTGCATTATTATATTGCCTCCGGTAAAGGTTAAATTGAGATACACAGTGTTGGATAAAAAATTTCGTATCATTTTCTTCGTTTCACAAACAGCACGGGGCATCACAGCCGACTACAAATTCGAAATTAATATCGCGTGGACCAATCGTTCAGGTCAGAGTTATTCATTCATTTTTAATTTACAAGATCATTAATTGTTATGAAAATGAATGTATTCGATTTAACGAAATTCATTCTCTAGTACACGCTACAAAGTAACCCCACGCGACTAGGGGTTACCAAAAAATATTTAAACTGATTCACAATATGAAATAGAACAATCCTTCGCGCGTGCACAATATTTGAAACGATTCGAAGTGCCTTTTATCATTTAATATCGTATTTAGAATATTAAATAAAGTTTCATTTCTCTGGCAAAAGATAGTGAATTTCTTTCTGATCACACGATACTCACGACATCAGGATCCTTCACACTCATGTCCAAATGTGGCAGAGGCGTGCCATTTGGTACGTTCTCCGGGATCTCGATATTGTACTCGCGATGATTAAAAGTAGGTGGCTCATCGTTCACATCCTTGATTGTCACCGTTGCCTCGGCCGTCGAGACCGTCAGCTTATCGTTACCTGGTATTCCATCGATTAATTCGCGTGCTCTAACTTTAAGTGTCAGGACGCCAGTGGAATCCTGCAACGCTTCTCTGTTCAAGGGCTTTGCCGTTCTCAATTCGCCTGTTTCATCGTCCAGCAGGAAATAGTCAAACGGATCTGCGGAAATGGAGATGGATTTAAGTCGATAAATTGAATATGAGAGATTCATTTATAAATTACAATATTTTTATAATAAAAAGAAGGGATTCGTGTATAAATTTGAAACTTCTGAAGAAGAAGAAGATCGTGTACATTTAAAAATATTTCATTTGTGAAGGGGAACGGATACCTTCGATTTGGATCCATTTACCATAGTATTTCAACCTTATCATACGCTACGAATCACCCTCGTATTCTTCCATTTTCAAAAGTAACTCGTGTCACAAGTAACTTCAGAAATTATTTCCTCCACAGCATGGAACGGTGATAATCAGCAACAAGAGTTCAACGAAGTTTACTCTAGACTCCGGAGTCTAGAGGGAATAAAAACAACGAAAGGGGTAAAACGCAGGGTCGACTCACTGGTGACCAATTCGTAGATCACTTTCCTTGGCATCCCCCTGTCGCCGTCCCTGGCTTTCACGGTCATAACCAGAGTTCCGATGGGATCATCCTCTCGCACCACACCCGTTAACGAGTCCAGAAATTCCGGAGGGCTGTTCTGAATGTCCGCCACCTTGATTTCCACCCCCGTCGTCTCATTGTTCAGCCCGTCCTGCGAGGAAAATTCGCGTATGTAAAAGCCATTCGTACCTCGGCTATCCTCGCCATTTTAGGCGATCCCCCACAATCTGCACACCTGTCAGCTATTTTAATAGCGACCATTTCTATGCTTGTCGGATAAACTTCGGCGGAAGTCTGCCCGTGAACGGGTTGAATAAATTAGATCGCGAGGGGATGTCTAGGTACGATTTTAAAGACAAATAGATTGTCAATTTCACTGCATCGAGTTATTTCTGTGTTTTGGTTTAGAAAGTTCTCCCCATTGCGAATTATTCTTGTCGATTTCGAAACATGGGTTTGCGAAAGGGTTGATTTTGCTGACTCCAACGAAGCACCACCGTTTTTTTTTTTTCTAAAATAAATATGAACAAAATAATAAATGGACTGAGTGTGTAAGAAATTGTGTGGACTTTTTTTAAAGATTAAAATTAACTGTACTAATCAATTTAATAGATTTTCCATCGAACGGGCAGACTTTATAATTCACGCCGATTAAATATTATTTATTCGTCTCAGGGTCCGAAGTTTTTGACCCTTTCTTCTCGCGTTTGTTTCTGCTTCATGGATGCACTGTTATCATAATAATTGCACCCTTTGCTACAAATAAACCGAGCCTCCAGCACGGCGGCGTAGTGTAGAGTCATTTCCAAGACTGTGTAATTAAAATCAATTTCCAAGCTCCGCACGCAACCCGTTTTCTCGAGCGATCCCCACGAATTCACTATATTTATTTGCTCGCGAGAAACACATCTCAGCCAGCGAGCACGATAATTATCTTTCTCTACACGGTGACTTATTTTTACAACTGTACGAACACATATGCACAGGGAAAGCGAGAGCAGACTGTGTTTCGTTGAATGATAATATTTATTCGAAATCGACCAAGTGGACGATAATAAAGAGAGTTTTTTAATTTGCTGCTGAGCAATTGGCAAACGGGTCTCTCCTTTCCACGGTCCCGATGTTCATTGGAAACTTTTTGCGACTCGCCCTCGTGCCGCTTCAGAGAGTTCACTTTCTGTATTAAGCACGGAAATTAGTGAGAACTAAATTCCACGTTAGCATTCGCCAGTGTTCAACATGCTCTTTGAGAGCATTTTAAATTCGATAATCCTACTTCCCGTTTTGACTGCACATTTGAAGAGGAAGGGCTTTGCCAGTACTCGGTTCCAAAGGACCAGACCGTAAGGGGAGTATCGAAAAAAAAATGGTAGGGCATTACGAAATGTTTTTTTGTTTTAAACATATCAAACGTGAACGATCTTTGAGGAAAGGTTTCGTCGGTGTTCCGCGCATAACACCTACGTACAGTATTGTTTACAAATATTCGAAAGCCTTTAGAAATTTATAGAATAGCTTGTTCAAGTCGGTAAATACAAATATTTATTAAGCCAGGTTGCGTAAATAGTATCTTTTTCATAATCTAGACTTTAGACTGACGTACAGTGTTGTCGATTCCACGGGTGGCACAATTAAAATCAATTTTCAAGCTCTACTCACGCTTGCCCTGAGTAGCAGTTGGTAAAAGGCCCTCTCCCTGTAGTCGAGTGGTTGCTGCAGCACTAGATCTCCTATGTACTTCTTCTGGCTTCTCTCCACGTTCACTATGCCGAACTTTTCGCAGGCGTCGAGAAACTGCAACAGAACCGTCATATTGATCGTACATCGATCTACCATTGGTGCTTTTGTGCATCCGGGGTCTCCAACAATGCCTCCGAGGTATCAAAGATAACCCTTTTCGTCGAACGAAATCTTTTGTCGTCGTTCGTTTTGTCGTCGCCGGTCGCGACGATACGCTGATTAGACCATGTACTAAAAAATATTGTCAATACTATATGAACTCTTGGATTCGGTTAATGATTAATTGAGTTAAATTAGGATTAATCGTGTTCAGATAAAATCTAAATGATGTTCAAGCCTTTATTTGCCTCGCAGTTGGGGTACAGGACAGCCAGGTGCGAATATACGTCTCGTTTCATTGGAATATTTCATTTCGAAATTGAAACAGGCTTGTGTCCTTTTAGTAACGATTTATATCAACCGGTACAAACTTTAATCGTAATCAAATAATGCGAATAATGTATGCAATGAACTACATAATACGTAGCATATTGTATGCACCTACATGCATTGAATTTCAATCGCATGGGAATCATAATTACAACGTATATATTAAAGGTATAAATATCTAGTAAATATTTGACAAATTTATTTTTGCCCATTATACAATATAACTTTGATTATAGAAGTAAAGCCAGCTTTTGTATTATATATATTTTTCATTCGTACAAAAATAATTAATTCCAACGAAACAGTCATTTGTAGAAAAAAAGCAAAAAAGAAGTCGCTGTTTATTAATCGCGTTCTCGCGGTTCGTTTTTTTACACAAACAGGAATAAATGAAACAAAGTTTTTGTCTTTCGAAGGAAGAAAACAAAGGTAGTATCATATCCGAACCGTTATTCGCATTGTTCTCAATTCACGCTTAATTAAAATTCACAAACGAGCAACAATCCCCTATTATTCTTTTCCCGTGGAGGCCGCGAGCAATGCGAGCGAATTGAAACACACAAATGCCACGCGACACGCGAAAAACTTCCGACCGATTAACACATTGGCGACGGGGGATTTCGAATACAGTTCAAAAATGACGCGTATACGCGTCATCCGTCGCCAATGTGTTAACAATAACACCGAAACAGCAAACAACAAACGTCATAGACAATCAGTTGGAAAAAGTATCTTCCCCTCTTGCCCACCCTTTCGATATTTCAATTATTTAATAGCACCGCGGTTTTTAATCACCGCCGCCATTAATTGGAAAATCTGTGCCCGCGTATTCTGTAAATAACGCCGCTGTTGCAAGCGTTACTTGTATTTAATAACTGTTAGAAGCATCGATGTGCACAGCGAAGTATGTATATGATTGTGGTGCGCAGACCAATGTGCGCAGCTACGACGATCTGTAGTCGTTGCCGATCTGCGCCATGTGTTGCCGCACGTGTTCTGATTGATATAATTCTTAAGCTGCTAGCCTTATAATAAATGTAAAGTTTAGTGTTCATAAGTGCGTGTACATTTCATTTCACCCAGCCTAAACCGAACAATAACCAAGCGCACGCTGCGTTCCACGGTGCCAGCGGAACCGAAAAAGGAGAAGACGGCATTAAAGTTCGCTCCCGTAAAACCGGGCGAGCCATTAGTTAAAAGGCTTTATAGTTTTATTGGTCGTCTAACGGCTTCGTGAATTTATCGAGCGGATATGACGCGCGGGGCTATGCGTTCTACGTGCTAATATTTTAGCCGCATCCTTCGGTATCCCCGCGTTGGAACCGGCGATGCCAGATAATTTCCGTGTATCCCGATGATAAACGTTTCGGATAGTTCTCGAGCAAAATGCCCGGCATGGCCGCTATTTTTCCCGCGTACTGATCGCTTAAAAGCTGCGCACAGTATGGCCCGTTATCGACCTTAAAAGATGATACGAACGCTTTCACGCGACATATATTTCGAAAACTTTTGCCCGTCCACCCTCGCACGTCTCGCCCTCACGGCGCTATCGAACGGCGTGCAAACACGGAAGTTGAAAAATTTCAAGCACCGTCGCATCCTACGAAATTTCTCCCCGCTTTTATGACGCACTAGCGACGACGATGAAGGAGTTGTTAGGAGTTACGAGCAAATGTTTGACGTCGATATTACGTACCTCTGTTGCGAAAACACCACCGTGTCGCGTCGATAAAATTTCTCTGGCATTTCTTATTTGATTGAAACGCTCGACGGTCGTAGAATTTTCCGTTTGCTTTGGACATGTTTGTTGGATCGGTTCCAATGCATGGTATATGCAATGTTTTAATTGCGTAGCAGTTTCATTGTCGTTCGAGATTACAGAGAACACTTTGGCGAGATGAGTTTAAATATATTAGAATTTTGTACTTAAGGTCGTTCGTTTCATGGATTTTTCATCTTTTGCGTGCACGATTGCGCGTGAAATAAACGCATCGTTTATTTTTTATTGCGGATAGTATTGGTATTATTTTATGGGAGATATTATTACTTTGTTCGTGGCGAACATTTTCTGGAATCAAAATTTTATTGCTAGTTATTCACGCATTGCGATGAATTGCATTTTATTGTATTGTATTTAGCTAACGAATACTGAAAATGCTCAATGGAGGAGGTGTGTAAATTATTTTATTTATCAAACAAACATCGCAATATTTATCGTATTGATCATTTGACTAAATTGCACGAAATGTTATTCGAATCAATTGTCGATCATATTTCAGCCTTTAATTTTCAGTAGTTCTTTTCAACAATATCTTCCACCATATTTGTTGAATATTTAAAAAGGGAAGAAATAATTGAACGCGATAGAAACTTGCTTCTTTCGAGAAAATATTTTAAGCTTCCCGATTCCTCAAAGAAATATTGCAAACAGAAAACTTTCTTCCGTTTTAAAAAATGTATCGACTTCTTTTAGCTTCGAACTTTTCCCTCTGATTACCCTTATTTTCACCCGGCCGGATTTTCTTTTCGACTCACAAACGAAAGTTTTGCTGAAAAGCAAAACCACGTCTGGCATCGCCAGTCCTCGTTACCTGCTGGATCGTTACCGATTACAGAAAAAGGGAAGTTCCAGCAGCTCGCGTTAGTAGAATGAACGTTTCGCATCGTTGCTAAGGCAGGTCGTGCAATTCTTAATAAAGTTGAATGAAAAGTCTAAACCGTGAGTTTTCCACAGCTAGTAAAATTCTACAAGTAACGAAGTTTTTTCGATAAATAAATATGTCAGATGAAAAATAAAGAATTATTACAACAATTGGGCAAGTTTCGCAATATTTTCTTTTGGTTTCCGTGGAACAGCGATTTAGAATAATTGCAATATTCAATTTATATTTGCGACCTTTTTACACAACATTGTCTGAAGGTTTACACGCTAAAGAAATAAAGTAACGCTCGTGGCGAGCTCCGTTATTTTAAACTCGACTCTCAGAAAAACCGTGTTATTTGCGAGATGACACAATAAATATTTGTTTTTAATTTTCGAGATATATTCTAGGACAAAACGGAGTGTTTTCAATAATTCTTTCTTAGATATCATGGATGTATATGTTGTGTATTTACATCTTTTGTGTTCCACTTTTAGTCTGTTGTTTCACGTTTAAATACACTGATCTTATTATTGTACGTAGGGTATTTCTCGTCCACAAATAAAACACCCCAACAGAAGCAGTTATTTATACATATTCTCAGAAACATATATGCATGGTATGTACATTCTAGTATGTCCGCGGCGCAAAATTAACAGAAATATGTAATACCATTTTATCGAGAATAAAGTATGTACTACTAGAGCATGCCAAATAACATATATTAAGGACATAAGTTAATATATTATAAGCAACCAGTTGAACCGCTTCTTAATAAAAATATCTACTTCTCAATTTTGTGAGAATAACAAATTTGCTCACTGAGCACTTAAAGCCTGTGGCAATCTGAATTTAAAATTATTTTCTCAGAAACAACTATTTATAAAATAATTCATTTTCTGTACCATAAAAAATATTATACGACTCAACTCATTCAAATGTTAGTATATGAAGAAACATGGAAGTAACATTTGCTGTCGTAATATACAATGTAGACATTATTGCAAGGAATGATAAAACACAACATTTGTTGGAAGGAGACTTGACGTGGAACGACTATAACAGACACTTTCGTATTCTGTGGCGCGGTTGGCGTAGAAAAGTCAGACGATTCGAGGGTGAACTTTCCACTGTATGAGTTTATATTCTCGTATTAATACATTATATCGGGATACAGGGGCGGAGGATATGCAGCGCGCCAAATTAAATAGTGAAATGTTCTGAGATTAATTTCGCAGACGTTACCGGAAGAAAAGCCAGATTTTTAATATCTCATGACAATTAATCTTTCCTCTCGAACGAGGACAACATGCACAAAAAGGAAAATGTATTATCGATGGATTTCGTTATGCATTAATTGTTTGGTGAAAAATTATTCCTGCTTAATATAGCTTCCTGGATGTGTCAACGGTTAATCAAACCTTTCAGGTTATCTGCCATTTTTCAGTACTATTAAAAGACAAATCGGAATTATTTACTCAGAACCAATGAATTATAGAGGAATTTCGTAGAGCGGAACAAGACGTCTGAGACAGAATATATGGTTTATTCTGGTTCTACATTTGCATGGAATACTTGAGAGGGATTCTTGTGTCTCGTATGTGGAAGTGCACGATGAATTTTGGGCATTAACCCTTTTCAGAGTATCTTCAGGACGCTATATTACTTAGATAGAGGCCGAGGTATAAAATACTGTGACGTTGGAACTCCACGATTCAGCTGGATAGGATGGACTTTTTTTTAATGCAGATATATGTATTGTATAACAGGCTACAGTGTAATAGGCAAATAGAAAAAAGTGTGGCGGGCGAAATATTGCAGGTATTAATTTAAAAGAACTAATGTCATAAGTAATTTCATTCATTGCGTAGAAAAAAATACTTTGTCCTCTTTACCTTATTTACCTTACTCATATTTCCTATCTTATTTATTTTAAAGCAAATCTTATTAAACTTTTTTGATGTACGCAAATGTATTTATCAAGCAACAGAATGTTGCACGGTTTTAGCTTCAATTGAAATATTTGCATTTAACTGCGATATGCAAAAAAGTTTCTACTTGAAAATATTTTATTCATATTCGTAAACGACCTGATTTAAAACTGGTACTACTGCGTACAGTGATGTCAATGAAATAAATAATTCTTTACCGTATCCAATTAACAATTAGATCCTGCACAAAATTATATGAAATATTTTACATATTTCACTCGATACTAATACAGAAACTTTATTGCTCACAATTTTGCATAGCAATAGCCGAACCTTAATTTAATTTTCATAAAATCTTGGATTTTGTAAAATCAGAAAATGCGTTCTTTATTATTCCTTGATGCAGAAACGTTTTACGTGTTAAAGAAACATCCAGGTGTCGAAGGAATTAATACACGTCGTGGGTAGAAGATACTTCAGGTGAATAAGCTGAATGAGATAATACATCAAATACAAATACACACGAATTAAAGACACTAAATCAATATACAGTCTTCCCATATATTATTTTCGAACAAAGTTCATTCCACTCTCCGTTAAACAAACACCGATTATCAATAGAAAATCCTTCTTCCTCGATCCAAATGAATTTTCAATTGTCGCGAAAAGGGGCGCAAAGTGTCTGCTCCGAAGCGGGGTTAAAGTTACCATAAACGCGGCGGTCATTCGTGGTCCCGAATCGTAAAAGAGAAAAATCCATGTCGCGAGTGTTCGTGACTTAATAGCTGGTGCTCCGACCCGGCGGGAAAAAGAGTACCGAGGGCGAGGGAAACTTCGACCGTCCAGTCCACGAACAATGCGTGCTCATAGGATATTAACAGCATAATCAGAATTAATGACTCACCTGTGGCTGAGGGACGCAGGTTAAATCTATGGTGTCGCCCAATATGTCAGGATCCTCCACTGTAATATTTTGAAGAATCGTCGAGCCAACCGGAAGGTCCTCCTCGGCTACAGCCTCGTATGGAATGTTCAGAAATAGCGGAGGGTTGTCGTTTTCATCGAGAACGATCACGTGTGCATCTACACCGACAATGTTCGGCTGCTGTCCCGCGGGCACTTCGTCTTTTAATGTGACGCGAAACCGTATCGTATCGTTCTCCTGAAACAGTCGAATAATGCGGTCATATATACATTCTAAGTAGTACAGGTCAACGGATGGCGCTTCAAGGAATACTTGGTAATATATAGAAGAATTATGTTATAGAGCCTTATAGGTTCTGATTATTTACACAAGAGTTAACGCCGTTTTCTAATTTTTATTTAAGTACACTATTTATATTATTTATATGTTGTATGCAATTTATAATCGTACGTTTCATTACACAATTCTAATGTAATTAATTCTGGCAGTTTTACTTATGATATGAAATACATATAAATTTCAATAATATAGAAATGTGATTTCTATTAATATTTAAACAGAGTACCAATTCAATGTTTTTATATTCGAAATATTACATATATATTTCTCAATTTTATTTTTCATTAAACAACAACTACAAAGTTGTAATTAGATTAATAGATTGTTCTTGGTTAATGTTATCGAATTATTCTCCTTCGGCAAAGGAGAATCGAATTACAGATACAAAAAAGAAGTAAATCAACGGGGCATGTATAATTATGTTTCCTCTGGGAATAGCTTGTACACTTGGACAATGAACATTAATTGGAAGGAAAAGAAACCAAACGCTGGTAAGGTTTAAATAACAGGCAGTAAAGTTTTCAAGTTTAACGAAGAGACTTTTTAGGCTCGTGCATCGAAACCAGAGGCCTCAACCTGTCTTATGCTAAACACCATGTTTATACTTAAGCTTTCGTGCAACGCCAGAGACTTTCTTAAGCAGTTTCTCTGATACCTGCCTAAAGCTCATTACATTATTCCCTGTTAGCGAGACAAGGTGGGAGACCAAAAGGATTAGCGAAATTTTTCTTTACACCATGTAGAGTTGGCAAGAAAAATGTTGGCAATTACCTGTCCACTCCATATATTAGGATAATTCTTCTTCTTTAACGTCCGACATTTTTCACGTTTCTTTCTCAAAAGTATACCAATTCATAAAAAAATAATATTCCACATACAGAAAGCTAATTTGGTAATGGTAAAACGCGTTGCAATTTATTTTCCGCAACTTTCATTAACGGAGGTCGATTTCAATTTGTTTAATATTTATATTAGTTGATTTCATAAGTATCACCGTTCTCGCGTAGAACAATTTGAAAGGCCAAAAGTAATTATTAATTATTTATTGTTCATTGTTTTCTAAGAATATATTCCACGTCTTCAGTAATTTTTGGCTAAGCCTTTTTGAACTTTCGATCCTTTCAATCGCCTCAAAACTACTCTTGGCAACATTGTATAGTATCAATACTATTTATAATGTTTCCAATTTCGGGCCGTACACTTCTATAGTTACAAGTAGTTCGATTCTGCTCTAAAAATTCAAAATGAATTATTCCGCTTACTTCTGGCTAAAAAGGTCTGCTCTACACAGGTTTATTGGCACGTAAATATCTTCTGTATCCATTATACTGTAACACCGAACTTCCTGTAAATGCATTAAAGTTAAGCGACAATCGAAGTTTGTCATTTCATTTCCCACCATTTAACACTCCACCGCTGGAGGCGTAAGGTGTTCCACTCCAGAATGACATTATTATACAGGTACGTTGTCAGAATCAAAATTATGAACATATGAAACAATATTGAAGAAATTCTCCGATTTTTTGCATACCTAACCACGATACAATAAAAAGAATACCAGAAATAGAGTATAAAGGGTGTTTAAAACAAGGCCTGAAAGGGTTGACTACAAACAATATATTATATCGAAAGGATCGATTTTTTGACTCGTCTTGATTCGAATTTTTTAATCCCCTCGATGCGTACTATAATCCTACAAAGTTTCAGAAAAGTTTCTCATTGGCTTCTTCCATTTTTACCATCTTAACGCTCACACAAATGTTACTATCATATTCCTCGCGTGCCAACAAGTAATAAAGGCAATCCTTGTTCTTTAAAACACTTTGTATGTCCTCGACAGCAATAAAGAATACCTATTATATCAACGCTCGCGAGATTCTCCGAAATTTCAGCGTGAAACCACGCGGCACGGGCTCTATCGAAAGCAAATTTACCAAGAAGTTAAACACTACGTTCAAGTTTCCAACTTCCATTATACGGGCACAAAGAACGATACCTTCTTCAGAAGTGAAGATCGACTAGCGAATGATCGATCCCTTAAAAGAGAAGCAACGACGTAACCCTGCTTTCTCACGTACCGGTTCGAGCACGTACGCGACCGAATCTAAAGGTTTCTTTGAAGGACAGCGAAACTTTCGCAGTAACTTCGTACCTTCGAACGTGCACCGTGGTCGTCCATGCATGGGTGGCGGTGGTCGAGTCAGAACAGTGCTGCCTTTGGGCGAAGTGAATCTCAAGTGACGTCGACCTAATTGTGCACGATCATACGTGTATGTGCGTGCATGAGAATGTGAACTGTACGTGAAGAAACATTTCTTGGACCAAGGAAACCGCGAATATGAATTAATTCTTTTTCTCTGTAAAATTTTGTTTCCTTCAGTGTTATCTCGTTAAAAATGAACTGCTTGAGACGTTACATCTCCTTAGCTCGGACTGTTTTTTTCTTGTACTTTTTTGCTTGATACAGTTGCATCATAGTTTTACGATGGAGTATGTAGCTGTTAAAACTGTTACAACATTTCAAGCACATGGATATTTATTTGCGATCTATATTGGCAGAACAATTATTTTTTGCAATACAACGCTATTTTAGTAGGTATGGACAAAAATTTGAATAGACTTCGAGCCTACAGTCCGATTTTTCATGTTATTTTACATTCCAAAACATTTTATCGTTCCGACGTGTTTTTACGCGAATTTCGTTTTGCCACAACAACTAATATTTTATCGCTACGTACATCGATACTGAATAGTATATTCCCACGAATTCCATATTAATATATCATATTATATTTATATAGCAGACAATGCCAGGAAAAATGGTAATAAAATTGGATATTTGCTGGGCGAATGCTGACTTCCTGGAAGAGTGTATTACAAGTCAGTGTAAATGTTCATTTGTACTACGTAATACCATTATACATTTTTTTTATCCAAATGCATATTGCAATATCTATCTTCCCGAAAACCAATTATTTTCCAAATCTTCTTTGTTTACTCCGAACCAGTAATCTTAACTCTTTGCCATAAATCTATATACCAATAGATCTATTTACATAATATTATACACCTCAACTAAGCCGTTAAATTTCCAGGGAATTCAGATAAAAAGAAATCCACAGGGCTAATTAAAAATTACGTAAGAGAGAAAAGTATACATAAACGTACAACGTACGATCTCGTATTATATTTACACCAGCCAATTATAAGTCGCGAGAAAAACTATGTCCCCTTTTTTCCCATACTCGCTCAGTTTTCACTCGTTCAGCGAGGCTGGTCGAAAGGGAGCATAAATTCGCGTTGGAAAAAAAACGAGGAGGGAAACGAAGGCGTTCGCTGTTTCCGTACCACTTCATGCAAGCGCACAGCGGAACAGGAAGCAAAACGAGAGACAGAATCGTACAATTCACCGTAATGACTGCAATTTCGCACGAGGTCAAGGATCCAAATATGTACGTCGCGTGTTCTTATCATACGCGTCACCGTGTCGCACAACTTCCCTCCCTTTCTCTCTCTCTCTCTCTCCCTCTTATAGTAATCCACGAACAATTCTCAACCACGGTAATTTTGACCCGGCAGACCAGAGAAGGACTTCCTGTTCCGTCGACGAACACTCGTCCGTTCGTTTCGCCGTACCCTCGCGTTCCCCCTTTCGCCAGAGAGCACAACCACTCTATACATCGTTCGTTTTCTGCGGTTCCGACTCTGAGAATTCTTCGACGTTTGCCTCCTCCTCGCCGGAAGTGACGCAGTCACGCGACCGACCATTCTCTTTCACCTGTACCCACCCTGTACCCTGTCACCATCCTCCTTTCATGCCCATTCTTCGTTCGCGGTTATCTTTCCGTTCCGCCGTTCCAATCCTTTCCTCCCTGTCTCCTTTCCGTTCGCCCGCTGCGCCACACTCCATCCCCCTTCTCGCCGGTTCAGAAAACGTTTCCAAGATAATTCTCCTCTCATTCTTGTGTTTCCTGTCGGCTGCAGACGCAGCAACGGGACAGTGCAGCCGTTTTCGAGGGACACCGCGAATCGACAACCTCGTCGTCTCGAATTGTCCCCGCGGCCCGCTAACTTCTCTGCAAGCGTGTATCGCGTGTACGTGCACGGAATTGCGACCCGTCGGACAAAAGCCGGGCAGAGTCGCGTTTTCCGACGGCTTTTGTGCTTTTATTTTTGACCGCACGGCAGACAACGATACAAGCGGCCCGTGCAGAAGCGGCATACAACCTTCCGCGATCGACCGGCCCAGGTGGTTGGGATTTTATCGACGCGGCCATTGGGACGTGGTGTTGCAGTTGCCACGAAATTTCAGTTGCTCCCGTTGTCAGCGGTTTATTAGTTTGCGAACTAACGACGACTGCCGTGGAGCGTGATCGGCGGGAACTGTTGGCTTCATCGTGCGCGATTGTGAAACTTTAACTATGAGCCTCGGCGTTTAATTATTTCATTATGTGTGCTCGGTTTTATTGGGTAAAGAGAGGAATCTATGGTGATGATTGCAGTGACTGTGGAGCCTATAGAAGAGATTTCATTTTTAGTGCTGAGCTTTTTGCAATTTAAACAAAAATGGTATCGACATTTACTGAAACGAAGACATAGAGAACACTTTTCAATGCTTAATATTATTAAGTTGCCGAAATTCCCTTTTTATCTAATACCTATCTATTTTTTATATTTTGCATCGTATTATTTTATTTTGATTAATTCATCCGCATCTTTTTGTATCAGTGGCTTGTAACTCAGGTATTATGTTGTTATTAAGCAATAGATTATTAGTAATTATTAGGTAAATAGGAAATCTAACCAGGTATCAATTTCGTAGTGCATTAACAATCGATTTCAGCAACAGCATTTCATATCGACGAAGAAACGACGCGTTGCGGTTTTCGTCAGCGGTTTATCGAGACTGGTCATCGCGGATCAGGCAATTAGCGGTGACCATAATGAGAACGTCATAAATGATTCACTGTCGAATCCTGCGAGCACGGAATTTTTATCGCGAATATGCCCTGCGAATCATTTTCTAGTATACAAGTTGCTTGAACGTTCGATACGATTTCATGCATTGGTATCCATTTTACAGGTATTAATATTTTAGTGGGAATAATACTGCATGTATATTAAAAGATTTTCCAAATATTACTAATTTCTTGAAATGTTGTGAAATTCTCGGAATAAAAAGGGACCAGACGTAAAATATTCAGTAACTGAAGGCTGTCTTGTTGTCATAAAGATTGCTAATTTCATTTAAAGTTTCCTAAAGTTCCTTAAATTGACTGACAATATAACAAGAAGTACCAAAACAACTTGCGAACTTTCGGTTCACTTTCTTGTCACTTCTTATTAGTTTCATCAAAGAAATAATTAACGTTCCCAGGTAACCATATCAGAAATATAATTGACACGTAACCGACATGCTACCCTTTCCACTCCGAGGAAGAAATCGTCTTCGCAAATGCCATGCAAATATAGGTCATCGATGAAACGTTCAATCTTCTGATTTGTTCATTTTTTTCCAGTTTTTCATTCAAGTTGTAATTGGATCGAAACCTTGTTATCCCGTCGTTCATTTAGGCAGCATGCATATTTTCTTGTCACTATTCAAATAATACGAATAATAAATAGAAATTTTTGTATCGAATAAAGAATAGATATTGCAACGGGGATAAATGTTTATAAAATCAAGAGTAGAATCAACAATAGTGAAAATAACATCGAATTCGATATCAAATATAGACACAATAACGCATCTACGCTTGCAATAAAACATCGATAGAACGTATTTCGTACATATCGATACAATAACTTATATTTCAATAAATCTGAAACACATTTGGAAACGTACCTTGCAATCAATACAATTCCAAATATACACGTGTTGAAAATTTGAGACCAGGCTCACTTACTAATTTAAAATAAATAGAGACACAATCTGCAGACAATCAATTTTCTAAGTTCACTTTCGATTATTGTTATTCACTCAATGTCGTATACATACATATATTCTATGGAAGACAATAATTTTCATAGCTTCTTTTCAATTTGATTCGATTGTGTACAGCTTGTCCCGGTCAAGAATGGACCGTCATCAAAATACACATTCGTAGGAGATCGTTCGAGTGTACGAACACGGTGCAATTGCGTGTAAAACCATTGTTGAAAGAACGGGAATCCGTGTAAAAGCGTTTGTCTGGTAGCACCGGCGAGAAACGTGTGGCGAGCCGCACACGCCTCCTATAGACCTGTTGGTCCGAAGCTAGAATCCACTATAAAAGTAAGTTCGTTAGAAGAAGCACGAATTGCAATTTAGGGCAAAGGCAGCTTGCGTTCCTCGTCACGAATCTTTTGTTGCCGCAGGAAGCACAGGAAGAATTGAGCTGTCGAACGGTGACGTTTCGGTTGGTCTATTCTTACTTCGTGTGCCGTTGACGTCACACATAGATGAGAATAGTTAATCGATTCGGAAGAGTGGCTATCTTTCGAACTTAATCGCTTTGAATAGAGTCGACCAAATTAATCGAACTGAAACTGATTTATCTTGGAGTAAAGCAGTTCATATACATATAGTATTTATGTGCCAACGTTATAATTATATTATATATTATTATACATTATAAAGAATATTATTGTAAGAATTATATTACATTGAGCTCAGTTGTTACACTCAGTTGTACAGTAACTTCATTCAGCACATGGATCATTTGTACTGTACTTTTTACATTCTTATTTTATTCGAAACGAAATTTTAATATACATAAATCAGCCCTAAGAAAAAGCAGATGTACGTCTTCAACCCCAAACAATATTGTTCCTTTGTTCATTCTCGTCACTGGGAATATTTGTGGTCAGATTCTCCGCAACTGTATTTTACTTAGATTCGCATCGCGTAACCGATAAGAGAAAATTGATGAGAAATCTTACGGCCCATAAACCGCGCACTAAATTGCACTCTTTACGGTCTTATCAAACCTTACGAACCCCTAGAATTGTTTGTCAGGATGCTTGGAAAGGCTTATCGTAAATAGACACAAAGGATGACGATCGATATTCTTTCGCAAATGCGCACACTGACGGTAGACGGTTGTTGAGTGCGTTCAAGTAGTATGATAAATCATAAATGATGTCCTTTCAAGATACACTCCGTCAGCATCGATTATTTAAGGGACAACGGGGAAGAACTACTTACATAATTCTTATGAAATGGCTGTTCCACCGATGCAATATTCTCTTTGATATCGTATCGTGTACAATTCATCTTTATGTAGTACACAGCAGTATAAAGGTTACATGATAACGAATATTATATAATACAGTATATTTCCTTCGGTTTAGTAATTGTCACTGATAAAAGCGAGCTTCCTGTACGTGTATTATATTATTAAATTTATAACACATTATGAAAGATTTCATTGGCACGAAGACAATAATGTGTGGCAAATTAAAAGAGCAGTAAGCTTTTTGAAATACGATATGCTGTTGTTGTATATATTTAATAACAATAGTGTTCGGTACCTCGAAAATCACTCGTAATGTATCAATGATATTCATCTACCACGTTTAATTATAGTTCATGCAAATTTCGGTAAACAACTATTATCACTGATCCCGAAAATACTATAATTCGAACGTAAAATTAATAATTTTAAATTATTAATTCAATAATATCCGTGTTTATTCGTGAGAACAATTTCGATCGATTCGTACATTTCTTTTTACACACAAACAAGATGCAGAGCAATTGATCACTTGTTTTCTCTCCACGCTGTGTTCCGTTGCAGTTCAGACGTTGCTCGTATCTCTCTGTGCACGTTCGTTGCATCCCAGTCCTTCGAAAATATAAACAATAGTCGGTAGTTGCGAATTCCAATCTACGTAACAATCGGCAATCCGTTACTCGGCCCCAGTCGAACTTTTCCATCGAACTGACCCCGATAACCGAGAATAACGATCCTTTTTTCCCATTTGGTGCACAGCCAACTCGGGCTGACGTTAATTATTTAGGACGTTCGCGGCATTGGAAAATTATTTGTGGACCCGTTCGGCTCTTGAAGCTCAGAAGGACGTGCACGAGAGATACGGTTTCCCGAATATCGGAAAAGATCTGCGATGAATTATTGTACAGAGTTCGCTATAAAGTGTGGCTTCTGTGTCAGAAGCGATTTGTGGATACAACGGCAATAAAAATAGAAGATTCACTGCACACTTTGTCTCTAAACTATTCTTCTTTTAACATTAAAAATAACTGAACCAATTATTTTGATCTGACCTAGTTGAATGATTCTTTTATTTGCTAGTTATGACTAGTTTTTAATTGTTTATTGATTGAAAGCAATTTTCGTTGTCAGATACAACAGATGTCCATGATAAAAATACAATTTTAATCAATTTGTACGATACAAAAGGAAACCAGTACAACTTTCCAAAACGCATTTCGTTTTATTAGTATTATTAGCCATTTAATAACCATTTTCATGTATCCAGTAAATTTCAACGTTCGATTTTTTTTCATGCCTCGCTGAATATATTTCGCTTGGGCACCTGGTTCTTAAATTCAGTGCTCTGTTCACTATCAAACTCGCTGTGAAACTGAACAGGGGGCAACGGGCAATTAACTCTAACTTATAGCATCAATAACTAGCTAATGCATTCGCGTAATGTAATCTCGTAATTGACTAATACGGTGATAATGTTGCGAAATTGCTTTTAAACATAATTAACAAGCATACATTTACAAATAAGTGGAAATAATCAATAGATATTGCGTCTCATTATTTCGAAATCAATTATTAATGATAAAATTGCAATGTCCGAAAGACATATCATGAACATATCATGGTGAAGTAAAATAATAACGGTCCATTAAAATGGCACTGCAATGAAAATATCTGAGATGCTTTTGCGAGGAAAATCAAAATTAATAAGTGTATTTATTTTAAAAGGCAATTGAAAACTATCAGAGGAAAGTAGCTACAAAATAGTAGTAGTAGTAAATAGTAGTTTGTAGTAACAAAATTTAAGACCGAACAATTAATGACTCGATTGAATATTAAAATAAAATTCACTTAATCCGAAAACAATCGTGGAAATCGAGCGAGTACTCATTAAAATCGAATTTATCTTTAAACACAAATATTTATTCTTTCAAGAAGCAAATAATATTCAATTACAATTTACAACGATCGATTCGACTCTAACAAAAATAAATTAAAAACCACAGTATCGTTCGCTCCCTTTTGTTACAAAGAATCAAGCACACAACCAATTATTCGCCGCTCGAGAGTCGTTCATGGGTTGAAGAGATTAAAATTTATGCGCGAGCGTTGACCATTTCGAGGCAGGCGAGAACTTTATGATGGGACTACGGGTCACCGTTCTTTCATTACGTTCCGGTTCGCCGTGCAACCCTTTCAGCCCTATTCACCGACACACGCAAGTTCAGCCCTCATTATTTAACAACGTGGTGCAATATTGGATAGCTTTGTGGCAAAATCGTTTAACGCTCGCGCGGCTCTATTCCCGACCCGTGTAAACAATACATGATGATTCGCATTGCAATCTGCTGGACAAAGGGCGGCCGACTCCTGGTGCGCTTTTTATTGCGAGTTTCGCGACCGGTTGACCATCCACTATGAACGAACCACCCTCTTGCTGTTTCTTTTTTCAGCTTCGCCACCATGCTTCCGGCTTTCGACGTTCAACAATGCGACGAGTGGCGATGGACACGTGACGCGTGCTTGTTGTCAATCATATTGGTGGGTTCAATCGGTACAATGTATAATTTGTGATGTGTAATTTGATTAATTGGTTGGCCTTTGAAGCGCACGAATTATTATCAATTTAAAGGAAAGGAGAATAATTGATAGACTCCTCCTCTTGATTTAATATAAAGTGGAAAATAGAAAAGTGAGGAACAAATTTATTCACCCATTTTTATTATTAGCATTTTACGCGTGTGGAGTTGTTTCAATGCTTCCCGTTGTTTCTGTTGAATAGTCGAATAATTGTTTTGTAACGCTGCGCCGCGGAGATTGCAAAAAGGTAACATGCTATCACCAATGCAGTGGTTTTATAACATAATAGTGCGAGCGAAAGCATATAAACCTGCAAACAGGATCTATAGTAACGTTTCTGATGTGTTTCATAAACCCGCGCACTTTTCCGGTCATGTGGTCAAGGATCCATGAACATCCCTGGGTAACGTTCCTTTCGTTTTATAGCTTCGCGACGTATAGACTTATGAACTTGTATCATACCATAAACAGTTTTAGCGAAAGTTTGGCCACTGTACAGGGACAGTATAGCGTGGCAACAGTTTACTATCTATTTATACGAGGGCCTTATTTCCACTTGAAAATGAGTAATAAGAAAAATGAAAATTGGTCATAACACGATGGTGTAATAAAAAAAAGAGAAGAAACATTTATTGTAGTGTGTTATCGTTAAAGTTTTATTAGAGTTTTATTGGAACTTGGAAAAATATGTTTCTCTCTTTCGAAAACATGAGGATAAATTCTTATAAAAAGCAGGTATGCGATATGTACGTTTTCTAATATACTTTCTAATTTTTGATGACCATGTAAAATTCGGGATAAAACATGTTTTAACATTTATTTAATCCTTTGTTTCTCGATATTCTACAAGATGCTTAAAATATTGAATACCAGTTCCTAGTTTTTGAAGGGTTAAAGTATAGTAACCGGAGTATTTATACCCAAATACTTTCTATTCGATTCGCATTTGTGACTGGGGTGGCTAATTTAGTATGATAATGTAATTTTCTGGTTTAGAGCTTCTACTGTAGAGTTGGAGGATCTCGAGATATTCACCCTCTTACCTTGGAACAATTAACCTCCTTACCTGGTTATTCGATCCTCTTATTTTCTGTCCACGTTGTCACCCACATTTTATCAAATTAATCAATCGTGCACTACGTTTCGGATATTCATACAAGGACGAGACATCTGTTATTACATTATAAAATTAGTTTGCCAGCACAGCTTTAATTAATAATACAACGAAGTCCTTATCCGAATTAAATAAAAAAACTAAAGAATTCCTGTTCTCGTAACTTAAATTTCTACGCAGATTCATGACTGAAAAAGGATAGAAAATTGGGAAGCTAGAGGTTGTCCTCTTATTTGGTTAAACAACGTCAGCATCTTCGAACTATTTTGATAAAGCCAAATAGTGTAGCGAATTTGAAGAAATGTTCCAATTCAGCGATAAAATACGCACAAGATAGGAAACGAACGACCGAGAAACACCAGAGCAATCAATAAAGCAAATTACCGAACGGTCGACAGCAAAAAAAGCAATAAACTTAGAATTCCACTCGTGGCGACGAAACGTAAAAAAAAAGGAAAAAAATCAATTTCAGAAGTCGTTCCTGACCATTCCGCCCGCCGTTCATCCACAACGAGGTTAGCAGCGTGTTAAAAAGAAATGAAAACAAACTACAGCCTATATTCCCATACAGAGACAGGAAAGCCAATCAAGTTTCATCATTTTCATCGTTCAATTTCGATCAGGCAATCGAGTTACCTCTCTATTTACATATAAATATAAACTCCTGTGTCGGGCGAGAAGGGAAGAAACAAGCGATACAGCAACAATAAAAAATAGAAAGAGAAAAAACGGAACTGCCTTTCTAGGAATCGAGAAAGTTTATAAGCGTCACCGGTCCACGGTTCGTTTAACGAAGCAGCCCCGACGCAGTTCGGAGAAGTTCGAGTTGTTTCCACTTGCCGATTCGCGAGTCGTTTCTCGCTTTGCCGACAAATATGAAGCCGATACGGCGTCCGCTTCGACGAACCTCGAAGTCTGCCCCTTGAACCGAACCCAGAGGGCTGTTCGTGTCCTCTGAAACACGCCGGTCCGGGCCTGGAATTAGTTGGAAAGACGAGAGAGCTACGATCGGTACGTGCCTGGAATCGCCAAGTCGATGCCATATTCTTTCCCTGTTCGGCTTTTTCATTTATACGAGTCCGGGAGCCCGGCCGGGTCTGCATAAACGTGATGAAATTTATGGCCGAAATGCGTCGAATCGGTTCGATCAGAACGGACGTGGAAAACCCTTTTACTTTTTCCAGCGCGTCCCCGTTTTCCGCACGCCCGACCAAATCCTCTGGAACGATAATTAATTATACGCGCGGGCTGCGCCCCACGAGTTCACCCTTTCTTTTTGGACTCCATTTTCCAGATGGACCTTGCAACCGTCCGGGTTCACTTCACGTGCTAGAGAATTCGTGATTTATCTACCTGCCGACGAAAGGTTTCGACATTTTTGGCTTTACCGTTTCGATTGACAATGCTGTAGAATTTGTATAATCGTCAATTGTACTTCGGTGAAGTTTGAAAGTATGAATAAAACTTAGCCTTTTCATGGTTTGGGTTCTTTCTTTGTACTTTTTCTTTTTTGGGTGGTTCTATTTTCATTGCTTGATATTCTTTGTTACCTGTATTGGCGTTTCTGTTTTCTCGGTCCTGATTTCCTGATTCATTTGTGGCACAATGGAAATAACGAGCATCATCTTCTTTAGTATCGATTCATACGTTGAGGGTATTCTTCTTTCGTATCGGTGATTATCGATGATTTGCTGCCGAGGTCTTTTATATTTGACGGTCGAAATAAATTGCCTACGTTGGTTGATAAACTTTGAGGAGTTCTCTTAGAAACAATCGTTCGGCGAGGAGAATATGAATATTGGGGTAGGAAATCATGGAGATACAAATGCAATTTGCTAACGAGAGTATTATGCTACGTGAAGATGTTAGGGGATTTATTGGATTTTGTTTGTATGTATGGATTGGCGCGATAAGTTAGATACGACCTTGTATTCGGTCGCATTTGAGGCTATTTCGAAGAAGCATATTAAATCACTGAAAAATGTTAACTTATTAATTTCTATAAACTTAAGATTCATGAGAAATATTGTAATTTCTCGGGAAATGACAAATAAGCGTTTGCAAAATATCCCGAGAAATTCTCGAGGGCGAATTCTCGCGAAGGAACACTAACTACGAGTAAATAAGTTATTTCATTCTTTCCACGTTATACCTCGGAAAATATATTCCGTATAAAAATATTTAGAACGGAAGAGGTCCATCGAATTCCCGTTCGTTCACAAACGTTTGCACAGCTTAACGTTAATCGTTCCTGCAGGGTACACATTCAAGCTTCATTTTATATATGTACGTCTGTACGAATTGCAAAAAACTCCAGTTTCTCATTCCTCCCCCTCGTCATAATCCCTTTTCCATTTCAGAATCCGTTTCCATCGCGAGCAGGTAGCCGTGTAGCTCGCGAAATTAATGGTTGGACGACGCACAGTGGTGCCATTTCCCAAAAAGCTGGCCAAAATTCAATTTTTGAAGTATATAGCAGCGGTTTTTTAGTATAGCAGATTTATTGTATATATGTCAATGCATCAAATGCCGCTTGAATTTTTTAAATATATTGATTGGTTACTGAGATATAGGCCGTCAAAGTTGATGAAATTTCATGCTCCTGCATATCTTGAAAATTGGAGCTTATTTAATGCGTAAGGGAAAGTTTATCTTATAAAAATTTGTATATGAAACATTTTATCATTAAAGTAGGTGTTATAGACATACATTTTTCACAGAAATAAAGTAACATATCTTTGAATTTATCATTGTAATTCCGTTCTCAATATATTATAAATATTACCTAGATCGTAATGAATCGGAAGGAAAACAAACATGTTATTCACCGTAATTCACGCTGCGACAAGTTTCTTGATATAAAGTGGCATGTCAACTATGATATCCAGTTGAGAAAGTTTGCGCCTTTTTGCGCCAATTTGAGATATTTAATTTTAAAGTATCCTAGTAGGGGCATTTACGGGCTGTCCCTCTAGAGCATAGTGGCAATATCTCGTGCAAAGGTTTGAATATGGAAAATTGAATATGAGATAAAAAAATCTACCGAAAACATTATTACAATAATAATAAATAAGTAAATAAATTATAATAAATAAATAATAATTAATAATAATTAATAATAATACTGATGTGTCTAAGATTATAGACGACTAACAACCCCAAAAACATAAGAATATCCATTTTTATGAAAATCGTGTGAAATTACGAATTTTGGCCAGCTTTTTCAGAAATGGCACCACTGTGCGACGTAGCGTTTCGGTGTCAACTAAATCCTCATAAGAAAAGGAAAAGTGGCAATATTATTGTTGCAACGACAATAAAGCTTCGTTAAACTCTTGAGAGGTTGCTGGCTGGTATTATTGGAAGCTATGTTGCCTGTAGAATTACGCACGAACGTACGAACGCATGGATATTGTATCGCTGAGAATTTCGAGGCAAGAATTTATACTTGCGTTGCGTGCAATGCTGGGCTGGAAAATGCGTCGAAGATTTCACGATTAAAACCGTCTACACGAAACACGAAGCACGAGCATGGTTAACTTAAGCATGGTTTTATGTAAGAAGAAAATAAATTTGATACTTTACGCATTTCTAATGGAAATTGAACACTGTATATTATAATTTTGCAAACATTCTAATGAAATTGTAAGAAAGCGGGAACAACGTGCTAGGAGCACTGGGAAATGCAGGATATCATGAAAGAATTTCGCATGCGAATCAACAAGATAGCAATACCTACATAATCGAAATGATTTCTGTCCAACTTAATAAAAACCTGTCGCACGAAAATTCGCGGTGTCCCCACACTTTCGCCTCCCCATTGCGGTACTTCGGCACAACGGACATATTTACTTATTCCACCTAAACCGATCCCGGACAAGCGGAACCCAATTGAACCCCGTTAAACCTACTTCTAAAGGCAACGACCACCCATGTTACCTCGAGCCTAACAATTTCGCACACCTCTGCAATTTACCCACGCTGTCGCTCACTGTTCCCCTGTAACCGGCCATACCAGGCTCACTTTCCCATTCCTCCGCAACCCTAAAACGCCTGGCACCGTCCGTACGCTGTCTCATTATTATCAGCCCATCCCAACCGTAAAACCGAATCGCGAAGTCGCAAACACGGCAATTAATCCTACCAGGGGACAGCGTTTTACGGAAACAGACCGCGGCCGGATTTCGGCACGTTTACCGGGTCGGACCAATCGGCATTGATTTAATCCAACCAAATAGGCCGGCGGACAGTCGTTTGTCCCGTATTGCCCGTGTCTGTGCTAATTTTCACGAATGTGCGTAACGGCCGTCCGCCGTTGGATCGCTTATCCGACGAGCCTTTGACGGCTCCACGCCGGTTCACGCTTCAAAGTAATATCCGCTGATAGAGCCGCGTGGCAAAACTTAATTACGTGGCCAGGCCACCGTTTAATGGCGCGACCCGCTCAAGAATTCCGTGTTCTCGTGCAGGGATGACGAGTGTTGCCTTGCGACTAATGGAATTGCCGTTTGCGCCTCTCTGTTTTATATAAGGGGTGTACCGCCTGATGTTTTCAGTTACATTGATTCACAGTAATATCGGTATTCGTGACAGTTATAAAATCCGTCGAGAATTCAAGTATTTAAAGACTATTACAAGGGGCTGATCTTCGTTCCTTGCGAGAACAGATCAGCGGTATTTATCTAATCTAATTTTAGTACAATTTTTGTTAAATGTCGGTTCTATATTTAATGGAACAGGCGACACTGAGAAACCAAATTAACGTGAATAAATATCGTCTGTCTGTTCACATTCTGGTTCTATATTGAACGAAAACTATTCAGCTCTTATTTCATATTTTTGTTACAACTTTCCAATAAAGCTTTCCTCGGATCACGTTTGTATCGCATGTTTTCTCTTATTTTTCGCGCAGAACATTCTGGCATCGTTTCTGCGGTGGAAAAGTGGACACCCTGTACATATTTCTGTTTCCTACCTCTCTGTGCATGTTTCGTACACCGAGTCGCTTCAAGTGCATGGAAATTTCGAGCTACGACGAAGACGACTATGGTGACTGTAAGGTGACTGCGACGAAAGAGGTTGCAGGATCGTTTCATTGCAGGCGTTGTTGGCTGAAACGGTTGTGCTGCTCGAATCCCTTGCTTCAGAGAAGCTGTGCAAACCTGGACACTGTCTCGCTATAATCTTATGCAAGTTAGCTTTTTAGGGACCACGAGGCACCGAGCGAAATCGGTGTTCACGGCATTGAAAAATTCCTACGTACACGTCGCAACCAGTGTAACGTTATCGTGGCTGAAGATGGAATGTACGTGTGTATGTATTACCTCTAAAAGGTCCTGGCGATACTACCTTTAGTGGGAGTTACGATAAACCAGTAGAGGGATTTGTTGCACGCGATTCTGTTACCTTCGCGTTTGAACACTGGATGATTTATGGTCGAGGGAGATTCTTGTTTCGAGATTTATTAAGGATAAAGTCATGCTAAGGTGTATGTATAATTCTGTTTTAATTTTTGATTAATTTCGTGGGTTTTTTTTATGAACTGGGCGATTCTTGTAATTTTGTGCTATTTCAATTGAACATCTCAAGATTGCAGATTTTACGAAAATTGCAAGTGCTGCTGTTGTTCTATGCACTGAAACGCGATTGCACGCTTTTCATTTTAAGGGTTGAACTACACCTGCGTTCTAATTGTTGTATAGTTCGTGTGCTTTAAAAATTTGACGCAGATTAATATATTAAATTATTCACAACTTGTCCAAGGGCAGACGTTTTTGCAAATCAATTACCGAAATACCCTTACTGTTTCAAGGTACGATTGCAATTATTGGAAGCATCAGGAATACCCAGGTATACGTATTACGGTATACTGTACTGGTATACTACATGCCTCAGCAATTATGAGGAGAAGCGCATGTGGTGGGCTTAATAAATTGAATATACAATATATCAATTAAGGTGTTTTACGAGATTCAAAATAATTACATAAATACCCAAGCACTATTTTAATATTAATAAATTGTAGGCAAATACATTTATGAGCAATCAGTAATTGTGCGTAATATTCAATTAGAGTTGTATGTATCCTATAATAATTATTTGATCCCACTTTTAATGCCACAGGTAATGCAAATACATTTGCGATGTTCTTTTTGTTCTTCCTACAATAATCGTTGTTCAGTTGTGTCGAGATAAAATGAAATTTAAACGAACGATATATTTACTTATTTTAGTTAAAGGAAAGATGAGTTATTATCCCAAGACATTTGAATAGTTTAATCCTATGAAATAAAGGAGATCTCAAATTTTCCTATGCTTAACAGAGAACTCGGTTCTTTACAAAAGAATCTGGAAGGAGGAAGAAGACAAAAAGGATAACATTTATCATCGGACACTGGATCGTCTTTCTCTATTCTTAAGGAGCTGAAAATGGAGTTGCTGTTAATAAGGAGCCCTCTGCAAAATGTCTGTAGTATAAGACTGTACCTGATGCAGATTTAATTAACTTCTGTAAATAATATTGTGTTCTAAAAGTTCAGTTTATTTCATTGCTATATTTTTAACAGAAACCATAAACCTGAATCCAAATTATGCACGACAGGACGCGTGCGTGTTAGGAATCAAATAAAAAATTAAACGCAATAATTTATGTGCATCCCTGACACTAAATTGTTTGTTATTTCCCTCGCTTCTATTAAATAATGTTTAACTTCGACGACAACGAATCATTTCACCAAAACCTGCCCGATGGACAGAAAATTTCATTCTCAATTTTCCATCTGGTCCACGGCGAAACAACTAATCCGATTCGAATCAATCGATCGACACTGCGACGATTTGGGTGACATTTACGATTTCCGACCACGAATAACTTGGATTATGCTTAAATGCCGTAAATTACTAACGTCGCTGTATTACCGTTTTCATTGATGTCATTTATCTACACGCATCGTTAAGCACCCTATCGATTATCGGATAGTCTTCCCGAAATAGCTTTTTCAATAAATAATTGCAGCAGATCGATCCATCTTTCCTAAAAGGGAAATATGATGCATGGGCTTAATTTATCAATTCTATTGGAGAGGAGATTAATTTTCCTTCTTTGTTTGCTGTATTTATTTTAGCCCCCTTTCTCATGTGGACATTTCGGTGTTTAAATATTGGCAGATCGATTTTTGCTGCTCGATAATAATTCTCTGTTGTTTAGCTACGGTTTATTGAGCCAGAAGAGGGGATTTAATACTGTTTCGTCCATATTACTCTTAATTCTACTCGCAGGGGAGAACGGGGAGATTTACCACATAGCGAAGCTTCATGCACTTTTATATTTTCCAACGAACAAACAAAAGAGAATCATGTGTTACCGTGTGGAATAAAGAAACAAACAATTCTTAATATATCGTAACTTGCTGAGAACAACTGACAAGTGAGTGTAACAACGATTCTCATTTACTTATTGTATTATAATTGGAAACTATAAAGCCATAATCAAACCTCCCCATACTCCTTACATCTCAAATATTTCGTCTCCAGAACCACTCGATTGTATAATAACGATAATTATAAAACGAGCTTTCAATCAATGTTCGTCAAAAGTCCCCCGTTGTCCAATGACCGGATGCGAACTGTTAATGAAACGTAAGCATAAAAGTAGGGCAGGTGACTTACCTCACGATTGAGTGGTTTCGCCAATGTGATGATACCAAGCCGCGGATCTACGGCGAAATAGTCCGTGAGTTCAATGCCATATTTTACAGGTGATCCTTCGGGATCGTGGCCCTTAAGGACGAATACTTCGGTGCCGACTTTGGTTGACTCGGGAAGTGCTAGGCCCGCAGGGTATCCTTTGTCCTCCAGGATAGGTGGTTCGTTTACATTCTTGGCGCCTGTAACAACAGAGAAACCATTCCGGTTTTCACAAACTCCACGGGAGCACAAGTTCAAGCTACAACACCTGTTATGTTAAATACAAGCGTGCAAGCTGAACCAGAGCGACTTAACTCTTTCAAGTGTGGGCGATTCTACGGAAATTGAAATATTTTGTGGGTCCCATTTTTAACACTCTTAGGAACGTTAAATTGGATTATACTCGCATCGCCGAGAACGATAATAAGTGTAACATATACAAGCGAATTGTGAAGAACTATCAATTTAATTTAGGTATATTCAGAAATGATAAAAAAATTAACGTTCATATTTTAATATATATATTGTATATATTTTTGTAAAGTTTGTTTGTACATTTCATTCGCAGTGCCTAGATTTTTAGAAATTGTTGAGCAATCTGTATAGTATAGTGATCTCACAAAACGGCGATATAGGGATCCCTGGATGTTCGATATACTGGATGTGTATTGGCAATATTTCAGTACCATGAACGTAATTGAACATGTAAGGTGACAGGTAGTCAATATTAAAATTTCGCAGACGTATTTCGATGAAAATTTCCGAAATCTAGATTTCGAAATAAGTATCGTATAAATTTACATCATAATGCCGCGTATAGTCCATGTTTAAGGTATTAATCGTATTAATAATTTAAATGGCCTGGATCTTTACTTTAATTTTCAATGTATTCCCTTGCACGAACGATCTGATACATTTATAAATCCATAACTGAATGGATTATACTCGAACTATAGTCAAATAAATCTAAAATAAAATTCTCTTGCAAAAATCTCTTTTTTACTTCAAATATAAATTTAACGATGAAATAATTTAGAATTCAACAAAGTTATTCAGGCAACTTTTGATTTAGTCGAAATGTGAAAATTTATAAATTCGTGATTTTTGCATAAAATGGACGATATGAATTGCACATATAAAATCGCGTTCATGTATAATTAACAGTAATCGATCGTAACAAATTCTTTCACTCAACGAAACAGTCCACCGCAACACTTCCAGAACACTGCAAAGCACATTACTCTAGCTGTTCCTAGCAGTTGGTGTTGCAAGGATTTCGCTTAGTAAGTTAAGTGAATGTATTGTTAACGAACCTACTAGTTCATTTAGAGCTATAGTGCAAACGTCTGGCTATTACAATGGACAGGACGTTAAATACTATAACGTGTTCGCGAGATTAATTCCCAAAGTGTTTCTACCGTATAGGTGTTTTAATCATAAGAAAGTACGACGAAAAGAAATAAAAGTAGGTATTTTGATATAGCACGTTCACTATAACAAAAGTAAATGGATCAACTGTATCCTGTATACCGTGTACAGTTCCAGGAAGAGCGATAGATAACTGAATAAAAAACTGTAGAGTCGTATTTCGCAACGGAAATCTGCGTGTAAGGACCTAACAAGCGGGCTTACTCGATTTTGGCATCCAGTTACGACAGAACCACCAGGTCCGACTGCCAGAGACAGGACTTTGATTTCAAACAACGGAACGGGGCCATTATTCTGGGATATTGAAAGGAGACTCTTTTCATTTCCTGAAAAAACTCCACGGTTCCTTTCAATTTAGAAAGCGTCGGGTTAACAGCATCCTTTACTATTCTTAATCAATTGCATAGCCCTTTGATCGACTTGAAACTGTCTAGCTACTAAGTTAGGCAACCGCTAATGTCACAGCACCGCTGCAAATTTCATAAAGTCCTGTATTACCCCACATCAATCACGCGAGAGAGTTTTATTATACATGAAGCGTAATGTACGAAAATCTTAAATCTCCCTTTTACTATTTTTACAGTAGCTACGGGAAATTAAATGAAAGCGAATTTTTAGACGACAGCATTTCGCGCAAATATTTCTGCGTTGTAGGTGTTTTTAAATGCACGTACAGAAATGTAAAAGTATTGTAAGAATTTGCTACCCTATCTATTGCTACTGCGACAGGCTAAACCGATAACAAATAATTAATTGTAAGTAACAAAGTCGATTGTGCTACATATAATATATGCTTCAACCCTTTATTGCCTGACGGTACATTGTATTATACTACCACTTGCGTATGTATATTAAAACCCTGCCATGGATTTAGGACCTAGATGAAACTTGCACGTACATATTACTTCTTTGAAGTGTGCTGGCATGTCACAATTTATGATCAAATGTTTCCAAAAAATCCTGATAAAAAAATAACGAGATATAATAAATGAGGGCTTCAAGGGTTTAAATGACATCACCTATGGCACTCGCAACACGAATTCAATGTTTGTAATAAATACAAATCTCTAAATATTAGATTATTAAAAATTTTCTATCCATTTCCCAACAGCCTAATGAAGTGATGTAAGGGACGCACTGGAGGTTGGTGCAAACGTGACAGAGGTCCATCGATTGGAAATTCATAAAAGCATCGATGCGTCAAGGTAGTCGGAACATAATTGGCATTAATTAAGGCGTCACATCTCGCTGGAACTTCGATCGTTCTATAATACGTCCGATTGCAGACATCGCGCACCGATCCGAGTGATTAACAACGTGTATAACGAAACGGATTATGATTGATGCCGTGCCTCGTCATCGATATCGATTTTTCCACGATTTATCCACGAACCTGTCGATAATCAATTCCCCTTGAGAAATGCCGAGCTTATCAATATCGCGTTCCTTATCTGTGCAAGCTCTGGTTCGACAATCGATGCGCCCTGCGCCACGTGTCACCTCTTGAATAATGAGATTAAAACGATCCCGAATTGTGTTTCTTCGAAGAGACAAATTAGTGGACGATGCAAATAAATTGGACAAAACGTACGTGAGCAGAACATTCTTCGAGTGTTTAGAACGTACAGGTGTACAAGCGCGTATGACACGATGTTTGGCATTTTTAAGGGGGTCAAAAATAATTAATAGTTTTTAAAGTCGAGATATTCTTTTACTGAATTCACTTCAGAATTGGGAGAATGATTGCATTTCCGGTTCAATCTATGCTGCAAAACAAAGGGTACGTCCTAGAATTTTTTGTATAATGCACATTGGAGTATTTCATACATGTATTTGTAGGTACACAAAGGTGGTACAAAAATTTCTGGAATGTTGTTTATTTCATATTTCATGAAAAGTCAAAGGAGAGAGGGGAATTCAATTGTGCAGCATAAACTGCCTTTAATAAAAAGAACTGTTGAGGTGAATTTGTAAAATATTGTTCTAAAGTGAGAATCATTGGTATTATTTTTATAATGCCATGATTTAACACAATTTATTTTGCAATTTAACAGCAGTGTTAACGTACCTAGTTACTAATATTTATAATGAATCAGTGTGGTAATAACACATGTACTATACATTTTTATTAAAAGTTCTTTGAACATCAAAACGTTGTAAAATGTGACAGAAATTTGTCGAGTGTTAGAATGCACATAGAAATATTTTATTTATTATTGACAATTTTGAAATCATGCTATCCACAACTTTCTGAACGGACTACATAAAATTCTGCGTTTACTTTCAACATTCCACTCTTCTTTTTTATTCCTAAACATTGAAAAAGAAAACAAGTTCAACGAATAAAAATAAACCTGCAATACCTATAATCAATTATTCCGAAAAAAAGAAAATTTCCATTCTGTTTTTCCTCTGCCTTCCCAAAATTGGACAAAATAATTCAGCAACTAATTCAACAAGACTGCACAGCACATTTCTGCCAGCCGACAAGAAACACAGAAAATACTACCGGGCATTAAATTAGCCTTCCAAAACGATTCGCCATAAGAACCGTCGGTACAATAAATGCAATTACACTAATTGGAAATAGGTCAAGCTCATTTCTCCCGTAATGTTTTATTTAGCAGCGGAGCAAAACATTGCACATACGTGTACCATTTCCCCGGTCAGGCAAACAAGACAAAACTAACCGAACGCAAGAAACAACCGGACCATTTACTACCTCGAACGTATGTATGTACGACCGTTCTCCAATCTTGCGCAAGCCCCGAAACGGCTTTCTTTATAAGGCAATTACAAGGGAGGAAAAAGGTCGATCCGCGGCGAAAGGAAATAGGACGGCCGTGGCGAAGAAAGTTTCACTGTACCGCGTGGAAGCTTCGCAGTCGCCAATTCGTCGGGGACGAGGTCGCCCCGCAAGTCCGAGGAGTCATAAAACTATTAGAAAGTTGGCAAAGTAGCTTCGTCACCGCGGTGTCGGCAGAAGTTCCGAAAACTGGCCAAACTATACCGGTCCTAATAGATACATCAAGCTTTAATCTCGCGGCCGGTTGCCACCGTCGAGAGCGTATTTCGTTCCAAGCTTCGGCGATCTTCCCGTTGGCTCTTTCTAATCCTCTGTCCCTTTTCCATCGCTTCGCACCGTGGTCGCGTAAAACAACAAGAAACTGCCCACCACGTTCTGGACATCTGTGCTTTTACCACGCGTGTTTCCGGCTGGTCGCTAGGGAGGGTTAATAAAATACAGTTAAAACGTAACGCGTCTCGGTTTCTCTTGGATCTCGTTTCACGGGCATTCTGCTTGCCAAGGATTTGGACGAGTTCTCTGGAATTTTTCCTATTACTGACCACGGCACTGGTTAACTGTGTTACTCGTTCACGCGGCTCGTTTGTGGAACAGGGTGCATCGTGGTGTAACGTTGTAATGGTGGCAGGGATACTTCGCGACGCTGCGTTTAACCCTTTCTGTGTGGAGCGAAGCAATGAAGACATACTGTGCGGTCGGTGAACTTCTTACTCTGAGCACACGTTAGCGTTGACGATGCAAAAACGTGGTTACTTTCCTGAACGTGTTATACAGCGAGCCAACAGTGGCCAACAGTTCTGTTGGAGATAATAATATTTGTAACCCTTTCTCTCTATAACATTGTTGTTTGTTTTATAACATTTCTAGTAAGCGTCTGGAATAGGAATAATAATAGAATGTCAAGGACAAGTTGCAGGTAAATAAATTTATAATATCCTTTTCACTGTATAACCATCATTAGATATTAGAATTAAGTTGTTAGCAAACTCCACGCACTCCTTTTTAACAAACGTATAATAGCTCGTCAGTTCTTATCTATCGAACAAGGGGCAAGAATCAAGCGAACCTAAAGAAAACAAACGGGACGGCTTAAAATCTGTGATAAATACAGAATCTCGACAATCGTACTAAACAATACATAAAAGCACTACAAGGCTGATAATGAAGACGTAATAATTAAGAAACGGAACTGGTTAAGTCGCGTCAGTTTAACTAACGGCTTCCTTTACGAAATCATTCGGCGTTCTGTGCCATAACGTTTCTTGACGAGTGCGATGCAAACGATAAGGTAGTCTTTTCACTTGCACGAACCCGTTTTTATTACTACGCTTATCGTTTACGATCCGCTCTTTACATAAACCAGCCGGGTGGGTATCACGCTTTTAGGCCAACTCTATTGTTATCAGTTGCCACGGTGCAGCTCATAAAACTGGGGGGGGGGGGGCTTCTAGAGTTCTGCGACAGAAGGGGTTGGCCATTGTACAACCATGCAATTTTTAATTTATACATTATCTCAATGCCAGTTTTTTTATATACAATTCATTTTAGGCGTAAATTAATTTTACTTTTTGATGGGTGGTTTTTGGAGAAGAGTTTTCAAGTGGTAGCCATCCTAGGCTTTGCTTTCGTGATCGAATATAAAAGTGTATTAGTATTTTTGCGCAAAGTTCATATGACAATAACCGGATTTGTGAAAATGAAAATACGTGTTTCCATCCGCTGTTCGTTTAATATTTTATATTGTTTATTTCGTAAGCATTCTTTACAGATTGATTAAAAAGCACGTACATTAAATTGCATTGTTGCAATTTTATGTAGGCAATATTAAGGAAATTATTCAATAGTTATTTTCGGCAATTTTCGTCCCATTTATCACACGTTTCATTCAGAGCTTTAGGGTCCTGTCAATGTTGAGTGAAAATATTTTAATATTGAACGTCAAGCAATATCAGAGCTTATTCATTCATTCATAAACACATTTAACATTGACGCAGGCAGTCAAAGGAATAGCGAATTTAATTTTCCCATGCGCCAATCTGTTCTAGAAAGATGTAATATCCTCGCTATATTTTTTTTTTTCGTTCTGTAGATATGGCTTGATCCCTAAATGCTTCATAATTCAAGATTCCGATGTAAATTTAATTACCTTTGTCCTTTGGCGTACGCTACAGCAGCTGACAAGCGGGACGAGCGGTTGGAAAAGTAAAAAAATGAAAACGAAACAAGCGGCCGGACAGTCGGGAAATTGGAAGTGGAGAATGAAAGAAGCAGGGCGACCATTACGGAACAAGAAGGATTAGCGTTTCATAGGGAACATCTCGGTCTTTTTTATTGAAGAACTGTAGAGGTAGCTATTATTCAGTAATACATTTGAAATTTCCTTACGAGCAAAAATGTTAAATTCATTTCTTTTCAGACTGCCATATTAAAGTACCTTTGCTAACTCAATATAGTAATGTACAGCTTTACATAAGAATGAAAATTATAGTTATGATCATGGAATAAACTTTCAAGGTATCCTCATGAATAAAAATCTGCTGGATTGAAATCTGAGGAGAAAAAAGGTAACGGTGTTTGTCATTCTACGTGGACACCTATTTATGTAAAATTTTAATTTTATAGGAAGAGTTCTCAGATTCTCTTTATATGACTCTTTTCATCCTTGGCAAGAGCAGAACTCGATACCCAAGCTTCGACGGCCATCTCGGTTACACCCTATATAGAGGATAATAACATCTAAACTGAAACCTCCAGAGTGTAAAGTTTTATATTCATTTGAAAACTGGGCAACGAAATACGTATCTCTTTTTATAAATACTTTGTAAATAATTTGGTGTTTGACAGAGCAATTTCATATAAATTGGAAAAATTTACAATGCTATTATCTGTACAGCTTATTTCTAATGCTCAATACAAATTTATTATTAGCTTACTTCCATTTAATACGACATAAAATATAAACAAGTATTATATATAAAGTATAAACAAGCAATTTATACAGTAATATAAATAATACTTTTATTTATTTAGTATCATTAATACAATGAAAATAAATAATATAGTAAATACAATTTTTCTAATATAATTCCAGAACGAGAAGGTAATTTAATATTCGTTTTCTTTCAACTTTACACTTTCACCAATCCTCATTCCTACTTTGTCTCAGCATAAAACCGTCGTCCACTGCCGCCAACCATTCTTAATTCCACTAACAGCAACCCTCTGTCACCCCTAATCTACCCTCGGTTAAAATTCAATCGACCGACCATATCTGAAGCTTCCTGTCTAGAAACTGTGACACACCTCGTCCAATGAGCAATCAGATATCCTGACAAGAAATAAGATTTCATGACTCCCTTCTATCCGAGAGATCTTGAGTTACGAGCGCATCCGTCAGCATCCGGAAATTGAATTCGTTGAAAGTGGAAGTATAAAAATAAATCTTAAACGTGGAAAATCCCTGGAGTTGCTCCCACCGGCCTTTATCCAGACAAAGGAACCCGGCTTTAAAGGGCACGATGAAGTAAAGGGAAAAGAAGCCATTAGGAATGGATTCTGTCTTCCAGTCAGAGGTTCTCCACGATCCCCCAAAAGATGGAGAACGGCGTAGCAACGAGTGAGTCGATCAAGGGAACGACATGTTTGATAGAACGAAAACGAAGGAAACGAAAAAATGGGAAATCATTAGCTTTCGACGGTGTCGCGTCAAACGTGCAACGAATCTTTGTTTGCCGCATCGTCCGATTGAAATGGGGAACGTGATAAGTAACAGGAGGAAACGTTGGACACAGCCATTCCTCACGATTTCGATAATGCATCGACCAGTCCATGGAGCGGATGCGGTGAAATTCTATCGATACATACACGAAGAATCGAAAACGGCAGCCACGATTTTATCGTGGCCAGCCTGTTCGCTACAAAGTGGAAACAATTTTCGCGATATGAAGAATTAGCAGGCTTCCTCGGGCTGACAAGGGCTTATCGCGACCGGTACGTCGATTTTCAACGAGCACCGCGAGTTTTATCTAGTTCCGAAAGGGGAACAATGGGATGAAAGGGAATTCAGAAACGGGCGCCGTTCAAAGAACACGCAAACGTGACATCGCTTTAGTCGGCTGGAATCGATCAGAAAATTCAAGTTCTCCTTTCAGGTCCATCGTTGGTTTTGTATCAGGTGTATGCGCCGATGAGTAATCCACTATTTTATTGCCCAGTAAAAATGCTAAAAGCGTATACACATACGTTACAAAAAAAAAGACTGTCCTTGGAGACAGTTGTTAATAGTTTTCTTGTATACATTAATGTGGTAGCGAGTGTTGCGGTGAGGAGAGCGTAGCGTAAGGGGGATCCGCGAGGTGGTGTGGAACAAAGAAAACAGAATATAGCGAGCGAGCGTAGAGGAGAGTTGTACGAAAGACGTTGTTACGTGTCAGAGACGACTCATTGTTTTTGTTTTTGAAAGTAAAGTATGAGACACAAACATGAATAAGGGAACGGGGCCGACCGTATGACCCAGCGACGAGTCGTGCCGCCTCTCCCTCGTCCAGGCCCAAGGACCCAAGGGTCACCCTGCAAACGCCACCGGAGCTCGCGAAAACAAGCGTTAGATTATAAGAAGAAGGAAGAAGCAAGCGTGGTCAGTTATCTATCTACGAACCGCCACGCTAGTGTTACATAGTCCGCAAGATCTTCTTGTAAAGTGCAATTCGAGGATTGCACTCGTGCGTCGATTATAAGTGCTGTATTGCCACAAAATATCGTGTGTGGAGATTAAAGGAAAGGAACACCAACAACAGCCTTTATCAATTAATCAACGCATCACGTAACAACGTTAGAGACATAAACTGAAATAAAGATACAGTTTCTAGATATTCCTGCAGTATCATTCCAATAGAATCCTACATTAATTTACCGATAAAACTTATGGCTGATTAATAATATACGTATTGCAGAACGATCCGTTCGAAAAAGTAATTGTCATCACTTTATCTACATGTTTTTTTTAACGTTAGAAATTTCAGCGCGATGGAAACACCGATTATTATTCTTAATAGTAAATCGTAATAAATCAACTGCTTCGGTATGCCTTGCTGCTAAATAATAGAAATTGATTAAGAAATAGTGGATCACTTATCGGTAGAACTAGTAATACAATATTTCTGGTTTATTCTAAACGACTGATGATGAACGGGGTTCGACATCGAGGCGAGCTGGGATTCATCGATTTCAAGGTATCAAAGGCAATCGCAGCGTTAAAGCATTTCCGACGCGCCGACGAAATATTGCGCGATGCGCCGCGGCGCGTAGCTTCGTCGAAAGTGATGGGGCGTATCAACGATTTACAATATATTATACAACGCGAATAGCGTTACACGATGTACGCCACGATATCTTTGGAAATATACGTCCCAAATATATACAGGGTAGTTCCTTTTTTTGTATCGATTTATCGTTGAATGTAGAGCAGGTCTCGAAGCACGAATTTATCTCGAGATTTGGCATGCATCCCTCTCTAATCGTTTTAAATATTTGATCTCTTTCGTGCAACAGTTCGAATGGATCCGTTTTCTTCAACTTCCTTTTCTTTTTTTCTTATTAAGGAGGGGGCGGAATGAGAATTTGTGATCTTGGGACGCTGGTGATTTTTTAAGCGTTGATTGTTTAAGCCTAGGTTTCGTTAATAAATTTCTATTGAAAAATTCATATAACTCTAGAATTCTTGGAACTATTGGCTCCGAACAAATTCGAAAATGTCTTTCGAGGTGAAATTTCCGAGGAATCAATTTTGCCTTACAGTTTTATGAAACCAGATATCATATTACGATTTTAAAAAATAAGCTTGAAATATAAAAAATATTCTACAACAATATTCATAGGCCAAATATATTTCTTTTAAATCGAAGAAAATTTCTAATCAACACTGCTACCTACTATGTACACTCCATATTTATATTTTCCTAATCTTTCTCGGCAAAACATTTACCTACATTTTACCGGCGTCAGATAAATTAAATTTCACAATTGTCACGCGAAGCAATTGACCCCCCCTCCGATCGGCGTTCGTTGCGGAAGAAATTTTTCTTCATTTATGCAAATTTCGTTCCAGAATTTATGAAGCACGGAAGGGCTTGACATTATCATAATTCCATGCAATTTGCATCGGATCGAATATAATTGAATACGAACAAATGAAAATTGTTCTTGCTTAACTGGATAATAAAATTCGTCTGCGACGACAGACAAATATCTGTTTTATTTTGCGATCCTGTGCGGTGCACCGTGTTAATTTCAGGAATGAATAATCAATCGGTTCGTTGGACCGTTGAATATGTTCGGCTCGTACCGAATGAGCCGAAAATAGTAAATATAATTTCGATTCGTTAAATATTGACGGGGCTACGGTACAATCCAGATTAACAAAGTCGTGATTAATCGCGGCCTCGATTATCATATATGTCGGATTTGCCAACATATTTCTAATTGTATCCGCAAACTGTAAAATTGGCGATAACGAAGGTGCAACTGTCTTCAGTCAAGTTTTTCAATGTTTGACAACAATTTGTTATTCCATAATTCCAGCTTGGGTCTCAATTTATTCAGATTCCAATTGGCTGTTTGTGCAATCCGACATATATTTAACAATTATCGCAGTACTATCTTCAAGCACTCTTCTGATAGGTAAATAAATCATTTCTCATTTTAAGGAGAGTTTAGCAAAACGTCACGGGACTTTAAGACCGCTTGAAAGAAACAACTACCAATAGTCAAACCGCACTCTTGTCCCATATATTTTTCACATTCCCCTTGGTGCACAGGCTCGAGCAGTCGCACAGAGGGCACGATGTTCCGTAGAATAGAAGGTCCTGCATACATTCTTAAACGGTACGGCCACGGTGACGGAGATATAGTGCATTTATGGGCTGATATATCGCGGTGGCTCTTAAGGAAATTGCATTAACAAGTCTAAAATAATTCCCCGGACGGCAGCGCCGATACGAGCGAGTGAAACTTGCCCTCTATACTTTTCCACGAGCTTTCGTTTCATCCCCGTTTCCCTTGTTGTCTACCCTTCCTCGTTTCTTTCTTCGCGCCACCACTTCCCTCGAGCACTTTGCCTGATAGGGAAGACGGCACGAACGTGTCGCCGAAAATCCGATTTCTTCCGGCGGATGGGTCGTGGGAAATAATTATGTGCTTTTTCTTTACGTCTTGGACTTTTCTTCAGGAAAAGTCTACACTTTGCACGGAAACACTCATTCGACTTGTGACGCGGGATATCCCGTCGTTGAAATTAAGAATGAACATATGTATCTGTCCGTGACATCTTTCTACGTGTTTTATCCTTGTAAGCCCAACAAAGTGTTCAATAACTGCAAGTATTGAAATTTTATCTTCGTCGCAAGTTTTGCTGATAGAAAACAAATTCACTTCTATAGTTATAGGGTAACCGATATTTCAATCAATTACCGATCCTAGTTTTCTCTGCACTATTTCGAACTCTGTTTCTGAATTCGTACTTCCAAACTCAGGTATACACGAGTGTTCCATATGAAATACCAAATTTCCAAATATAATTCGAGTTTCCCGTGTTCCTCGTATCGTTCGCCCGCGATAAAGTAGAAAAACCGGCATTTTCAATGAGAATACGAATGAATTCAAGTTTCCACATCGACAAATACCGAAATTATACGAAAGTTCAAGCAAGAAGAAAAGACGGGGCGGTTGGTGTCGCCGACAAATGTGCGTTTGGGGATTCCGTTGAAATTAGGTGGCAAAAAATGATGGAGAAGGGAATGGTTGCAAGAAAGTAAGAGAATAAGACAAGGGATGAGATCCGAAGACATTCAGGGAAACAAAAACAAAAGAAATAGAGAGGAAGAGAAGAGAAATTTTTAGACGGGCAACAAAAGAAAAAGGAACGAAATTTGATGAGAATTCCCAGCACTACGAGAATTTGCATGGGAAATGAGTGGTAATTAGATGATAATAATGATCATGGGATACCCGAGAATTCGACTGCATTACTAAATAAAATGAAGGGCAGACGATGGAAAGTTTACATTCACAAACTGATATCGTATTATCGGGCAACACGGAGCCCAGGCGATCGAGTTTTAGCAAGTTAGCTATTTGTTTGAGTAGTGATTCCAACATCGTGGAAAGTCAATGTTCATATGGCCGTAAACATTCAAATTCGCCCTGCAGTACTAACTTTGTCAATAGAACGGCCAGCTAATCGATATATTAATTTAGAAATGGCTACGCGGCGGTAATTGTATAATAACAATCATTCGTACTAAATGTTTAGTGGTATCTTGATTAACTTTCATAACGAGCAAGAATGCCTCTGCGGTAATTTGGCAGCTGTGGCAAAATTTCCGAGGTACTTCAGAGCCATTGATTTCCAGGTTTTCGGTTCATTTCACTGTAATTACGGGCACGAATGGACTAGTAATAATTTCATTAACAATTTGTATAAGTAATATGTGGCTATTTATTTTAGTAACGAACAGCAATGAATAGAACGCCAATGTATGTACGTACTTATAATTATAAGCACGGTCATAATTAGTTTTTTCAATTATACAATGGAATTGCGACCTTATGTATGTACCGATGCATACATTTTTTGAATACACTTTTAATGCATTTTTTTTTAATGTACTTAATCCAATGGAAAAATATGAAAAATATTTTACTAAAAACGGCAAAACTTTTGAAATTAGTTTTACGTTACGTGTTCAATTAATTTTATTAATTTCTTTATTACAATATTTGCATGGAATACAAAAATTTAGTTGTGTGAAATTACAAGTTGAAATATAATATAAGTCCTATTTTGAATTAGGAACTATAATTGTTTCTTAAATATTGCTTTTCTATTCGAAATGTACCTGCTTGTTCTCGGTTCATACTGTAATTAAATTTCAAGGAAGATGGAGATTAATATTCATTGCGAGCGCGTTTTCTAATATCTTACTTACGCAGAACTTTACAGCTGAAGTACCCCTGTAATTTGCAATTACTTCTTCGTCACCAAACAGAATATTCTCGAAATGAATTTTTGCAACTTACAATTAGTTTCTTCGTTAATTACACTTTCTCTTCATTACTGTAAAGCAAGATCTAATTAAATCTTTTTCATTTCGAACTAAAGCTTAATTAATTTCGCCGGCACACACCAAATGGAACAAAACCATCTCAACTTTATTCGATTTAATCTCCCCGTTGTTACAAGTCTATATATATCTTAGGCAATTAAACTAGTTCAGACCAAATAGTAATATTATATCATACACTCGTATCTAAATGTTAATACATTAATTATTGTTCCATTATAGTATTATCTGGAATTATCAATTTAAATAGCAAGTGGATATTGGTCATGAAAATAAAATACCGTAGAGCATGGTGAATAAAAACAAAATGATTAATAAAAAAGTGGAAAGAAAAATTACTTTGAGCATAGCAGGATTTCTTCTTTTGGAGCTAGAAACGCGACAGTGCCACACGGTAAAACAAGTTCCCGTGTGGTCATACCTGGCCCATAGTTGCCATAGTTATTCCAGCAAAGTTTCGATCACTGGAAGCTAACTTTAACCACTCACACACGTGCGTGCACACAGACAGGGAAAGTTTTCATGGAAACCGTGAGTCTGCGGTGCAAGTAGTTAGGCGTTGTACGCGTGTACCCGTCGCAAATTGAGACAATTTCGGAATACTGCGGCTTTGTCCACGATGAACCTAAACACGATTATTTCATCATTCATCGAGGAACACAGTTGCCATGGTCCGATATACTGGACGCGGTTATGGATTACAATAATGCGACGCATGACGGATTCGTTTGCTTTGTAGTTAATGGTCTTGCGATATGATCGATGTTTAATTTTCTAATTATAACGTTATGAAATAAATGGAAAATTCTTCTTCGGTGCATAAATTATTATTAAATACATAGACAACGATGAACTTATACGTAGCAAGTGATTTATTATCACTGTGAAAGTCTACTACCATGGCCAGACAATTCGCAGGACTTGAATGCTATTGAAAATGTCGGTAATTTATTAAAGTCATTTATCCATTCATCACCTATTACCACAATATAATATAGAAACGGAAATTTTAGATATTTGGTAAAATAATGAAGGCATTCAGGATATGATAATAAAAGGTGATGGAAACCCAAAATAATAAATAAACGTCGATAAATTTTGTTAGTAAAGTTTTGTCAAAGCTTTTCAATTTGATCGAGGCAATGAAAAATATTGAAATTTTTAGCTTTCTGATTTGCTGATCATTTTTGAATGCAAAATTCGAGGTACAGAAATGCCTTTGGTTTTACCTTTAAATATAGTTTTCGTGTGTTACGATTGAAGTAGAAATGGGAAATAACTAATAAAGTAACTAAATGGAAACTTTCTTTATACAGTTTCGCCTTGCGATCATTATTAAGTTACAATTTATCGGAGATAGAATTGGCATGAAGACTGTAATCCTAATTTCGTGGAGTTTCGCGTCGTTTTCCGAGCCAATAAAGGAGGGATTACAAGTTCATAATGGAAAAACTTTCCGGTTGAAACCGACCAGTTAATTTTCGCACAAGAGCGAAAGAAAATTATTTTTATTGCTTTTCCTTGTCATGCATCAATATTATTAAACTCATTCGATCTTCGTGAAATAAATTGTGTTTCAAAATCGTTAGCCAATTTGTTTAAATTAAACGTTTCCCCGTTTAAATAAACGTTCTCTCATATCGTGCTTCATAAATGCTAACTTTAAATGTTAACTTTTACATTAACTTAAAGTTAACTTAAAGTTAAATTAAAGATACCAAATTATAAAAATTAATCTTCCACTAAAAAATTTGTTTCGATACGAAACACACGTCTGTTGAAGACAAAGTTAATACATCATTTTCAAAAGTACCTAACTGCATCGTGAATAGAATACAATATTGTATATTTAATTAACACTAGATTCACCAATCAGTAAAAATGATTGATTTCAAATATTTTCATAAAAATTCCAGTCTCAAATTTCATGGAACAATTTCTCAAATCACTGCAGCATTTGCTATTACATACATATGTACATACTATCGATAATTTCGTAACTTCATTTTTCCTATCCTTCCGTTTTTTTTTGTCTGAAATGAGATACACTTGGGCATACCTGAACCTATCATTTCCAGTGGTTGACGAATCTGACGTTAATATCCATTGGCAATTTATCTACCAAAACCACCCACGTTCAGAACCCATCGCATTAACTCGTTTAGCGTAAAAATCCGCAGAAAATTCTCGCAAAGCACCTGAAACGCATTACCCTTTAACGCGGTACGTGTCGGCAGTGTTCATTGTCCCGGTCGAAACGTGTTCCTTAAGGATTCTATTATGTCGGCAGGAAAATAAGCCGTTCGATATTATCGTGCCGGGTGGCTCGTGAAATTTTCCCTCTTATATTATAGACTTCCCCTTTATCCGATGTTCTTCGAGGAGAACCTATGTATATGCCTCCACAGTTTTTCCGTGGATCTACGATTTATCGAGAGGCACAATCGAGACGAACAAATACGTGTACGTATATACCGTAGAAATTGGCGAGAGATACGACCACTTCGTTCCATGTCCGGGCATATCGTGTACAGAGGGAAACAGTTGGCAGTAAAATCACGGTGATGAATCCGTGATCGTGCGACGCAAATCATGCGAATGGTTTTTGTCCATAAAAATCAAGTTTTTACCTTACGACCAGTCTTTCCTGGGAAAACTCCTGGCGCGATGAATTATTCTCCGTTGATCGTAAATCACGGAATATCGAGTGCACGTAAAACCGATGTTTCCGGCAGCGCGAAAGGTTTCGCGAAATGCATTATACGCTGCGACCGACTTGACGTGCACGGTGATAGATTTATGTCTCGTGAAAACGATATCGCGAACGATTGGACCGAGAAAAGCTCGGTAAACGTTAACTATGAACTAGTTGATTCTTTTATGTGCTCTTTTTTTTTATTTTTGACGGGAGTATTGTTCTTTGTTGTTAGGGAACAAGGTGTTCGTCAGATGTTGAACTGGATGAATGGACAGGATGCAGATTGCCAGAAGCGTAGTTTTGTTAGGCTAATTTGTATTTGCTGGTTTGTATTTCATTTGGAGAAGCATTTTTAATGATACACAATGTAACATATTTTTATTTCTTTGAAAAAAATGTGATTAATATACTAGAGATATTAGAATACAGGCGTACAGTAATGTCTCGCACTGTGTTCAAAATCGTGATTCGATGGCTGTTCATTTCCTATCCCCCCTACTTGGGGCCGCCTCCCTTGGATTCGGGGAAGTGTCGTTCGGATCACTTTTGATGTTGTGATTTACGAGAACCGAGGCAGCCCAGCGTGGAGTACGAGATAGTATTGTCTCACACGTACCCGGATGTTTACACTTGCCTAATTTTTTTCCTGGTCGCTGCCTCGAGTCAATCTCGAGTCTCTGTTGCCACGACATTGAAGTTGACCTGACGCTCGAGAATCGTGTCTGCACACGATGGCTGTTCACATTCGGCCCCGAGCGATGAACACAGTGCGAATCATTACTGTAATTGCCTACGTATATTAGTTACTCATTTTTGTGTTCTTTTCTGCGGATTCTAATATTTAAATCAAATGTTGATATTTCTCCACAAACAAATTAACGGTACTGATCAGGAAGGCTGCTGTAGTGAGATTACCAATTCTACCTTATTATTAAAAGAAATAAAAATATAAAAGGAATAGAAATTAAGAATAACTCTCCGACATTTTGTGTATTAGTGTAACAGTCTATTAAACTGTTTCTTCATTAAAATATTAGAACCTTCCTTCAGTGCTCCCCAACAAATAAAACTCTAAAGGCGTGAAGTCAAGTGATCTAGGTGGCCAAGCAACTGTTGCACCTCGTCCAATCCACCGTGTCGAGGGTAACTTTCGCTCAAACCATTTTTTACCAGTTGAGCAGGAAATTCTTTTTGTGATTTTTCAATTTACGTTATAACTTCGTGATTAAGACACACTGGTCGTCTTACGTATCACAATTTTGTCACATGTTCGCGCATAGAATACGCCAACAACGTTTGCCCGGAAAAACCACAGACACCCTGTACATCCAGGCGTATGAAACAGCCCGCGAGCTTCTATGTCGTCACGGGCAGAACCGAGGGACGAAATGAAAAGAAAACGAGTGCCCGGAGAAAATGCACGGTTCGAGGACGAGCGAACGAAAGATGAAGGAGTTCGCCGCTTAATGGGAAATGCTGGCGAACGGATTTGCATGGCGAATGGGGTTTTCCGGTCGAGGAACCGTGCCAAGAGGGCCAATCGCGAAGGACGAACCGTTCTCCAGGGCACCGTTTCGCGAAATTAATCGCGAACGATTACGAAAGAAACGAACGTCGTTCGACTATTGTTTGCTTCCGTCTCGGTTCGAAATTAATTAGTTCAACAACCGGAACGTTTGCGCCCCCCGAACTTTTTACCACGGCCGTATAAACCCGCCCGTTACGATCGAACGAGCCAACGAGTACGTAGCTCTTCGGAGTTCTTTACCTGTGCTTTTTTTTTCTCGAGTTTTTAAGAACGACGAATTATCGACCGAGGTATCGTTCTTGTCGAGGAAGTTTCAAGATGCGTGCTATTGAAACGAGATTGGAACGTTCCTTGGATGAGACTCCGACTTTAACAATACGCCGTTATCTGAAAGAGGACGTCGACGGCATGGGGGGAAGGGGTGGGGGTTGAAGTTACGTGTTCGAGGTGAAACGCGAGGCAAGTTCGTGGCTCAAGTATAGACCTCTATCCCGATGTTTCTCTATCCCGAGAGGAATACTTATCGTCATTCGGCTCGAGAGGAAATCGACGACGAGTGGAATGGTACGTGGGAGGGTAATCCTCTCCACTCTTATAACTTTTCATCTGAAGTCCGTCGACTTGTAGAGAATTAATCTCCGTGAGGTATCTAACGAAGGTGCGCGTGAAAAGGAATGCGTCTTTTTCTTTTGCAACGCGAAGTACAGGAGGCTTTAATGTATGGCAGAGGTATTAGTGGATGGATCTTGGAATTTTAGTAAGGGTGAATTTTTTTTGGATCTTTCGGATCAATTTGATATAAAATCGAGACATACGTATTGTAATATTTAAATGACTATATTGGAGGCGAAGGATTATTTATCTTATTTTATCTTATTTTGTGACTGCAGGAGGCAAATGTTCCAATGAATAAAAAAAAATATAGCTCACTGCAGGTGCTGTCTGCGAATGCAGTAAGAGATTTATCAATCACTCGAATCGGTCACTGTCGTATTTTACATCAATGGCGAAATACACAACCACTCCAGCTAAGTGCAATTGGAGCAATTCCAGAGAAGAAATACAGTATACTTTGAAAGGGTTCTGTAATAGCAGAGGTATTCTTCAATGAAGATCTTGATAAAAGCTGATCAAAGGCGAAATCGGATATCACAAGGACAGGGGTAAGAAGGGGAATTATTTTTAACGACGATGGGAGCGCCTCGAGTTGCCAACACACCTTTCTTTCTCATTTGGTTACATAAATCGTTTTAATTAATATAAATTTTTCTATTTTTAGAATTGTAAACTTTTAATGCTTACTTTTGGATAAACTCGTGTAATGGAAAAATAGTAGGTCATATATCAAATTATTATACGAGCTTGGAAGATTTATTAACAATTCAACAATTTTATCTCCCGCAACCCAATAATTTGAAATCCATTATCACAAATTTCAACGCTGTGAAGCTCCGGTTAATTTTCACCCATTATATCAGAAAAAGATGATTTCACGAAGAGGGAGACGGTAGCCGAGGGGATAAGAATATTTCAAGCTCGGAGTATAAACATCTGGGAGCGGAGTAACGCGATAAAGAAGAGGAATTAAAAATTGTGTATCAGCCGGCGGACGAAAAGCTGCACCTTAAAACGATACGAAAAATTTACGTACATTCTGCTGTAGCAACTGAATTAACTTTCATTATCTTTCTCGTGCTTTTTACTGCACCATTTTCTCGTTAGATTTGTTTGCTGTTTTTCGTAATTTCGTTTCAGCTCTGTCTGCGTTACGCGGCAAGTATAAACGCGAAAATAATTTCGCTAAAATTTATAAAACTGTGCGTATGCACTTCTCTGGCTATTTTATGAAATTTAACGTCTAATTATGTTTTACGGTAGAGTAACACGAATTTATACGATATTACGTTTTCGGAAATTCAATTTGAAATACCTGAAGCTCATTTAACGAAATTTATAATTTATAAATTATGAGCAAACTTTGTATATGACAAATAAAAATATGATATGTATTTTTTGAAGTTGTTCTTTCTTGATAAAACTGACAAGTTTTTCCTTATAATGAATGCAATTGAAAAAACATATTTGGTTTTGATTAATATTCAGCATTACATGCACTATATTTGTCACATGATTTTTTAGCTTAATAATTATCAATACTTCTCTTGTACATCACTTTTAATTAGAGAATTCCATTTCTTATGTTATACAGTGAGGATTCTGATGATATTCTTTCTCGATCACTAAAAAACATTGAATATACCTATAGTCAAGTATATCAGAATATACACAAATTATACTTGGGGCGTGATTAATGTTTATTTAATCTAGTGCAATCTTTTTCTAATATTCAATTGTAATTTATCCCCATTGACATGACATCCATCATAAAATTAAATTGTAAAATATATTCATTTACATGCACGTGTAATATTCTGTCGATATTAAAATCAGTAATGTACCCATCGAAATTATTATTATTACTTTCATGATTCGACGAACGTAGCACGCAACGTGCTAAAGCATCGATTCGCAGCATTTTCCAACGCGATTAAATTCTATCGCCCTATATGTCTCATATTCCTACGAGGTAGGTATGTCCATATACATGCATACTTACTATCCTAGGTAGAGAAATGACATTTTGGGACCAACGTTTCTGGCACGTTCGGTAGGAATCATTATCTTAACAACGCATTAATGAGCAGAAAGATCAAGATAATGGCGTACCCTGAATGTTATAAATCAGACAGACACGTTAGAAATTTCAACTTCACAATTGAAGATAAATATTTTACCATTACGGAAACCATTACGGTATGCAAGAGCATCAAATGGCATGCAACACTTGTTAACTGAAATGTTTGAAGTATTATAAAAGCACAGGTCGCAGTATTATATATGTTTCAATATATTAAAAGAACGTTTTTAAAAAATTTATTTCAACTGCGCACTACCTACAGGAAATTTATTATTTATTTTTCAGCATACCCACATATTATTACGAAAGGGTTGAATATGATGCTGCGCAATGTACAGGGATGAATTTATTTTCCTCAAAAATCGACTGTGAAAGATTTATACTAAAAAGTGTAGTGCAAAAATATGTAACTAATTACCAATTGCAGTTTCACGTTTCTATCTTATTTTAGAAACCATTTTTAAAATGTGCTCCAGCAATAAACACAATGTTTAGTTAAATCAATCGATCAAGAACAAACCACCGCCAATTTACTAAACACATGTATTAATTTGTTTAATTCAATAGTTTGACATTTCTCGATAGATGAGAATTAAATTTGTGTCGAAACTTGACAGATCACGGTTTTCTTTGTAGAACAGCGTGATATAATTGCTCCCCAATTGATTTAGGAAAGTGCGACAATTCTGAATGCAAATAAAGACGAGCGTAAGCCCGGAAGGCCTTTTTCACAAAGAATTCAACACGGTACATATTCAGTTGAACGACACGGTAAGGTAAACCCTCTGTAAAGAAGTACGGTATATTTTCCAGTTTTCCACGAACAATGCCTTTGGACGTTTCTGTCTACCTGCCCAACTTCTGTCGCGAGCCATTTCTTTCGTAGTCCTTGAAAGCGAATCAAATAGCATAATTTAGTTAACGCAAGAACCTGCAGAAGATAGTTCTTGTCGAGTTTCAATATTCGATAATGCAAAAATATTCATATTCGATATACAGTACAGTTTCATTTTTATTATATTATTTCAATGTCAGTGAGTTTAATTTTTAATCAATTTTAAGAAATAATTGTATATTTTCAGGGAATAAAATCACACATCAAAATATGAACAAAATTCAATTTTTCAATAAGCTTATGACCGATTTTTTTCAGAATTTTCCTTCCTAGCTAACACAGTTCACACGAGATTACTAATTATTCTGATGCCGAAAAGTAAGAAAGAAATGCTTTTTAATTTATAATTTCATTTCCTTGATCCAAAATTCTCTGACTTTTCTTACTTTTTCCGTTTCCAACATTCTGACAATTTTATCCTATTTTTATGATTGCACCTTTTATCTTGGAAAAAACGAGCATCCGTTGTGGTTTGTGGTTTTACAGTTTTGCGTGCCATTCGTGCGGCATAATATAAAGTACCTAGATACGTAATGCTCAGTCATATTTCTTGTACTCGATAATAAAAACGTTATATGGAATTTTAGTCGAGATTTATTTTTCATTGGACCTCAATCCGTACGTCTATAAATGTTCAATATCATACATACCAAAACAAAACTATGCAATATTTCAGCAACAGAATATATTACAACTATACATTTTCCAAATTAATCATGATTTTGCTACTGTTCTATAAGTACAATGATTTTCCCAATAAAAATTCTGTTTGTCTTGAAACATATAGAATATTGTATTGTACTATTTTTAAAGTAAAAGCAATGATAATGCACATTCGATACTTGGAAACCTTCTGTACTGTGGAATTTAAATGTCCAACGACGGCAGGTAGAAATATCGCGTAACCAAAAGCATAAAAATGTGTTGGAAAAACGTTCCACCACGTCTGCATCATTACATCTATCGATAACACAGCAATGGAAATATTGCCCACGATTTGTATCCGAACAGCACTGCGCAAGAAGAAAAACGAACAACATAAAAGCAAAAAACAAAAAGAAAACAGTACTTTTCCATCGGTGCACAAAAGTGTCCCCGGTGGTCTTTATCAATTACAATTTGTTCAACTCCGTCCGCGAGTGTCCCATACACATTAATCCCCGCTCATTTTCTATAAATCCACGGTTGGACGGTAAAACGGCGGGCTGATTACGTTTCGCGGCGAAGCGGTGTAATTGCCAGGCTGGCCGAGCCTGTAACGAAGTGGCAGGCGAAATTGAACGAGACTCTCTCTCTATTCGAAAGAAATCGATGCGCCGCAGGGTCGAAACCAGCCCTGGGATAAGCGACAAAAAGAGCCTGCCCAGGATCTTCCTTTACGACGTGAAATTAACGCACCGCGAAAGAAGCGGTCCTTAAGTCGGCAATAATTTAAAAGCTTTCTTCCTGCGGCTCGTATATGGTCGAACGGGAAATGGGATAGCCAGAAAAGGGCGGGGAGAACCGGCTCGTCCTGTGTCTCCTTTTCTTCACATCTCTTCCTTTCTTCCTCCCCCGTCTCTGTTCACCATGTCCTTTTTTTTCACACGAGCTATCCAGCCTCAGGGCTATTCCGTGCTTCTTCAGATTCGATCGGCTCAGAACCGAGCGAGGGCCTTTAATTGCCACTCCACGAACAGTTTCCTTCCTTCTTACCGACGGAATCGATGATGTCTGCATTTCTGGGGCTGCACGGCCAACGAAATTGAACCTCTTCGCTCGTGGTTTATCATCGACGTAAGGGGAACCACCGCACCGGGTCGGACTTCCTGCTAGCAGAGTGCCGCGCTCCTGCCAATTGTTCCGTGGGTGATTCGTGGTCGAATTTACGACGGCCGGGGTAATAATTGTAAAATTTTCACGGTGAAAACGTTTCGATGAAATGGCATTCCTTTTTTTTTATAAGGTTCGTTATAGCACGACCCGCGGCCGAGTATCTTTTATTCGCCTCGCCGGGAAATTTATATCCGCGCGAATTTTAAAGCACCAGACGGACCTCGATCTGTTAGATCGTCGTGTAAGTAGCGCGGCTTGGACGTGAACATTTTGACGTGGAAATTTTTAGTTCAATGTGTAGGCAATTATTTGGTTCTGTAAATATCTTTAATTATATATATATTGCATTTGTACTTATTGTTAGTCGAATTAATGGAGTGCACGAAGCTGAAACTTCATTTTACACCGTCACCGCCTGATCGATGTTGGTATTCACGCGAATCAAACCAGGTTTTGAATTTTCGGGAGGAAGAATTGGTAAGGAAAAACTCGAGAATTGTGCAGACACGTGAAAAATATTGAAACGGGGCAGGACTAACACGAAAGCAACCGTCATATAAATGGAGACGAAGGAAGCCAATGGGAAGTTCATAAAAAACGGAAGTACAAGGCAATTTTGCGGAATACCCGTACATTTTTTTTAATACACTTTTTGGCTGATATACACGCGGTGAAACCCTTCTTCCGTGCAATACAGAAACGACTGCTACATCAACGTAGAAGATATTTTCTTTTTTAACGAAAAGCGTAGCGAATAGAAATATTCTATGAAATAATATACTATGAAATGAATATTCTATGAAATATTCTATTCCTCGTCTTTAGCGTATTTCATCACAAGTGTTGCACAGAAAATAATTGCGAAGTAAATAATGTAAAGACACAGAGTGTGCAACGATTTATGAGAAAATTCGACAAGCTTTTTCGACTAGCGTGTTGCAAGGTGAGTAAGGAATAAGTATGTAGGACGCTCTGATGGAAACATCGAAACCGAGGGAATTCGGAAAAATGCAACTTCCGTAATAGCCCGGTTAACGAGGAAAGTTAATTCCCGAAAATACCGGTTATCCGGGGGAAAAAAAAATTCCGCTGAAAATTTAAATCGCAGCTCTGCACTCGACGTACCGTGTTAATATCGATAGAACGAGACTATCGAATTCTGTGCGTTCAACTTGGATCGTGCAACTCTCTCGCATGTCAAAATTGTTGTTGGGAAAATCAAGAATACAAGTTCCCAGCGAGGAATGAAAGCCCAAACACGATACGTAGAAAGTTCGGCTGCGCAAGAAATTAAATTCGTCGTCATATTTCGTTCCTTCCAGTTCTCTCTCTTTCTCTGCACGGATTTTAACAAAACTTTATAACAGTTTCGCGTTACCGTTAGAGGTGCGCGGGGGTGTAGCGTATAATCGCGTTACAATTTTTAATAAAACAAATGTTCAGTGGTAATTAAATATTGCCTCAGTCATGGTATAAAACAGAAACATATAACAGGTCAAATATATTGTATTTGCTTTTTTTAACTCCATGCTTTAACTCCTTCAAGTGGCCCCATGGATGTTCAGTCCCAAACTGAACTACAGTAATGTCTCGCACTGTGTTCAAAATCGTGATTAGATGGCTGTTCATTTCCTACCCCCCTACTTGGGACCGCCTCCCTTGGATTCGGGGAAGTGTCGTTCGGATCACTTTTGATGTGATTTCCGAGAACCGAAGCAGCCCAGCGTGGAGTACGAGATAGTATTGTCTCACACGTACCCGGATGTTTACACTTGCCTAATTTTTTTCCTGGTCGCTGCCTCGAGTCAATCTCGAGTCTCTGTTGCCACAACATTGAAGTTGACCTGACGCTCGAGAATCGTGTCTGCACACGATGGCTGTTCACATTCGGTCCCGAGCGATGAACACAGTGCGAATCATTACTGTATGACGTATTGGAGACGCAATGCGAATTTGAGCGATATTTATCACATTCCTTTTCGCGCTGTTTGACGATATAAATTAACATATGTTAATTATTTCTTCGTTTTGCAATATCCAAATGTATATAATCATGAGAAATTCTTGAAACAGATTTCTTTGGAAATACATACTGTTACGGGTAAGAGTATTTTTTTTTATCGACGGCATTTTACTATCTTTTGTCAAATGGAAACGCTCTTGCTTTTCTAAGTGATTTTAACCTAGATATTTTATGTAGACATGTAAGGGACGCTAAAAGGTAAGCTTTCAAGATTTTATCAAGATATTATATTATACATGCGGGTTAAAGCGGGTAAAAAAATGTATGAGCAAACACGTGTTCCTTTTTCGTGTAAAAAACATTTGCACGCTGCACACTGTCTATTAAATTACAAATCGCTGTTATTAATCAAAGAAATATCCTTCCTTGTACTAAAGCAGAGTTCTGTCAATAAAAAGGTTTGTGGAATTTCTCCAAATTCGGTACGCCTTACATACTGCAATCATTGCCCACGTAGCTTTTATCGCGTAACACGACGAAAAGTACCGGTGGAAAAACTTCCCTCCCGTTTCTGAATCTCGTTTCGACTAAGAGGAAGAGAGCAGTAACACACCTTAGAATTACTTTGCCCGAGGAACAATAGCATTTCATCCTTACATTATTACCCCGGGCCCTGAAACCTTGGCAGGGATTAGCTTCGTAGCTTCCGGAGCCAACATCTTAGCACGCTGCTGGCTCTCGATTTTCATTGAAATTCGATTCTCTCTTGCAGAGTTGAAAGCACAACCCTCCTTAATTTCCACGTTGAAAAGCTCCGTCCGCCCATGGAAGAAGAAGCGAGCCTTAATTTCTTCGCGGAGAAAATTTGAATGCCGCTTTGTGCTCGCGGCGCGTGGCTGCCACCGCTGGAACGAAGACGCCCGGGGAGACGAGGGTGCGGGGAGAATGTAAACGGGGGAGAATGGAGGCGTAGAAGAATGAAAAGGGAGAGGAGGCAGGGAGGAGAGGCAATGTCGGAAAAGTTTGCAGCCTCGAAGAAACGGCCCGGAAAATTCTTTTGGATTTCGAGACTGTTATAGAGGAGGCGAGGGTGCGGATACGTAGCAGGTGGACAGCAACGCTGGCGACGATTGTTAGAAAGATGTAAGAGGGTGCTAAATGGGAATGAAAGTGGTGTCTATCCACTGTGCGCAGTTATTTCGATCTTGGATTGAAGATAGTCTTCCTTTCTGTTTAATAATCTTTGAGCTCTGCTTCGATCTCTGTGTTTTTTGACCCTTTGAATAGGGTGAAGTATTTTTCATTAGAACTGTTTCTGTTTCTGTTCAAAGGATTTAACTTTAATGGCAAAACATTTCCATTGCTGTTCCTGCATACTTATCAGTACTCCCTAAATTGATCTAATTGTATGTTAGCAAATATAGCTACGAATAACGTTTGAAAATCACTTTTCAGGTACAAAATCACTCCGCACGCAGAAATCAGTTTATTTCCTACCTTCTTTTCTTGCAGCAGGTATTTTATACGGGCACGTTGAAAGGCCCGTCAAAATGAACTCTGTATTCGCAATCTCCATAATCGCGAGGAGGGTATGTTACGTAATCGCCACCCATAAATACAGAAAAGCAAGTCGATCGTCTTCAGGCAAAAGTGTAGCGTCTCTTCGCCTTTCTAGCGAGAAGCGGTGCATTGGGGAAAGGCTGCAGGCACGTAACAGACGAGAAGGCAAGGCGGACAAAAGAAGATTAGGGAGATGGGTGGAAGGTTAGATGCTCAGCCTTTACGACGTCTAACATGGAGGATTTAGCCGGCGATGTTACGAAAATCTTCTCTTCGATAAGAGCATCTTCGCAGGTATCGTCGAGAGCGAAGACGTCGGCGTATCGCACAGAGTTTCGCTAAGCAATGCATTTCTAATTTGTCACCATGCCAAGAAGGTTCTTAAATACGTTTTCCTATAACTTTCTGGCACGTCCGGTGAATTCTTTATTTCAACAGTTTGGCACAATCAGGATTAACTAGTAAATGTTATTCACTTTTTTAATTTTTACGCAATTTTGCTGCCAAAGCACTTGATTGGTGCTGAACTTATTACATTTTTAAGTAAGATTCTTTGATAATTACGACGATAATAATTTTTATGCAAATTGATTAATGAATAGTGGATCTCATGGAAGAACTGTTTTTATATCGTGCTCTACGTTTGAAATAATATTGCATTGTACGCTGCACGTTTGAATACATATTTTGCGAGGAATTATGATAAGCAATGTATCATAAACAATTTACTTTATGTTTCATGGACTTCGGCAAAAGGTCGGATCAATTAAAACTTATCAGTTAAAGAATTGTTCAGATTTAATTAAGGGAAGAAATGATTTAAATAATGTTACAAGACGATACTGGAACCATGCACATTCTTGTAAATTTTTGAATTTAATGTAACGTAACGTTGAACACAGTGCCATTTATTCGCCTCCTCACTCGGCCATGAAATCTCAAAAATGACCCAAGTTTCCACGACAGTTTAATAACCTCTCGAACTCCTCGAGAATCATCAAGGATTCGATGAAGTTCCGCTGCATTTCCCCATTTTACCTAGATCGCACCTCCTTATACAAAATTTCTGCAATTAGCAGTGAAACGCCACTTGGATCCCAACAGCGTGAAAGGATTTGTTAACGAGACTAATAACAAGGTCGATTCCGAAGCGTGCCAAGGAAATTGGCCGAAAAAATGGAGGAATTAAGCGAAATCGCGTGCCATTGATAGAAATTAGAATGTCGGCACGAATCTAGAAAATTGCGAGGGTTCAAGCAGTGGATTAAATTCACCAGTAGACTTAATTTACCGTTTCATTACCAATTTCATGATTTAATAGCGATATATTCGGAAACAATTCATTCGTCATAGTAATTTTCTCGTTTCTTTAAATTCTCCTTCATTTCTCTATTAACATTTCTCATCGACATATCTCATTTATTATATCTGGTCCAATATATTTTAATATAGTGTAATGTAGCAGTCCTCGATAACCCCACGAAAGCATGAAACTCGAAACAAATCGAATCAGACTTTTCAAAAAGCAATGCTTCCATTGATCTGAAAATTCGGAAACATTCCAGAAAATAAAATTAATCAAATGCTTCATAGCATGACGATTTACTTATACCAGTGAATTCTTTACATTCTGTCGACAATAAATTTTCGATCTGGTCTAGAAATAGTGCCCTATTTATTGGCACACGTAATATTTCGAGTAATCCAATTGCGGAGGGTGAAACTTGGGCAATCAGTGTCACTTTTTGCCTGGGCAAGGGGTCGGTTCAATACATAATCTGCCGATTCCCTTCAACAGAATGGGAGTTTACGGTGCGCTGGAAGGATTGTCGGCACCAACCGATTTCAGATTCGGTTACAGGCTTCGTTACCCTCATTTCGCACCCCTTTAGGCTGTTGGCGCCCTTCTCGTCGAAGCAGCTTCGAAAGTCCCATGGAAGGAGTTTCTCGACTAGTTTTCACGAGCCGTTTGTGCCAGATGCCCGCGATGTCTATACGTTACTTTCCATCTCATTTTCCCCATTGCATTTTCGTCCAACCCCTACCCGCTGATCGCCAGTTTCTTGGTACCTTAATTGTTGCAGGGCGGAGGGTTGAATCGCCTGGAATTATTCGCTGTGAACGATCAGTTGGACTAGTAAGACTTCATTTTAGTTCAAGACCTCTTTATAGGTTTGTATCTGTATATGTTAGTACGTTCATGGATGTTTCAACCCATTTACTGGGTTTGCAATTGCGGCAGATATAAACGTATCATAAAACCTCCTTCATATTTTTCTTCGAAAGAAAAAACGTGCACATTCGTGTACGAAATTTTGTGACGTCTTGGTCGCAAATTTATTGTATTGGAAAATGCATTTTCCTGTGGCGCTATTTATCGTGTAGCGTTTAATTTTAAATCCCCGTTGGCCAGTCAACGCTAATGAATTATGTACGCAGGCACTGTTGCACACAACGATACGGAGATGGTGGTCACGAATTTATGGCCCTTGACTCGCGCCATGGTGCCGTTTCAAAAACGCATTTGCACCATCTGCTTGAACAACGTGCTCGTTCTTTTCAAAACATCCGAGCACCGAGGGTCGGCGTCATTCATGAGATTCAACATCGAACACTTTAAAACACGTCTGCACGGTTTTCACAGAATGCACTTGCAGATCGTTTCTTTCCTCGCTGATTTTAAATTCATTTCTTCTTACCCTTATTAATTGAATACAACAAGTGATATAGCGAGAGGCGACGGCAATTTTTGTACAACTATTTTGCAGCGGGAAAGCTGCGTCATGTCACACCATGGAAAATAGTATTTTTCTTGCAAAGTGAATTTCAAAACCTCGTCTACCCTATTCTCGATAAAATCGACAGATTTTCATTACACAGCGAATACGGCGTTTGATGCTGAAGCTTCTGAACGCCGAATCCAACAGCCGTGTTCGCGAATCAAAGCGATTTTAAGGCGAACGACAAATTTGACGTAGCCAAACGCGTGGCGACGCAACGTTGTGCTCGGACACGCGAGCAAAGGGAAATCCACGCGTAAACGACGGATACGATCTTTTTAAGCGTATTTAGAGGCGTTCCGCGGAAGTGCTTTTAATAATTGAACGTGCCACGGCAAAAGCACAACTGGCTTCGATAAAAGTTTCCCCGGGCACGGCAGTTAATTACGGGAACGGGCACAAGCAGAGAATAAATTGCAGCAGTCGGGACCGGCTCTCGCTATACGCTGTTCAACATTTCCATTTAATTAATGTAATGGAGCCAGTGACGAGTAACAATTAGTCTTTTAATAAACTTCGGGAATTAACCGTTCGACACTCTTCAGCGGCGGAAACTTTTGTTTTTTTCTGTAGCTGACGTGCTTTATTTTCGGTTAATTAGCGAGCACCGTTTGGAAATTGAGCAATTTGTCAAATTGTTTCGCGCACGCTAAGCGGGGGGAAAATCGAGCTCGTTGGTTACTTTGTTCGCTGTTTTCTTCTTTTTTATTAAACCCTTTCCAATCGGAATAGCGGTCCATTTTCTTCTTTTTTTTCTGTTGGATGAATTGAACTGTTATAATATAATTCGAAAGAAAAAATAGCTATATGTATATGTTTTACAATGCATTTTTCGGTATTAATTTGTATCTCGCACGCGTTTAATTTTCCAAGTTAGAAGGGGATGAGACGAAGCATTATAAAGGGTTTACGCATCCATTCTAGTAATTACACAACGCGTTTAATATAAAACGGCGCTATTAATAACGTGAACTCAAACTAATTAACAACTTTCCGTATCGGAAAGTTTGCTGGGAACTTGTTGTCGAAGTATTTCATTTAATACTTGATTATTTATTACCGTGAACAGCGAATAACTTACGACACTTTGGACGTAAACTTTCAATGTGATAAGGGTCATCTTTTAATTTTCTATTTCGTTCTGCGCAATGAATACGTCGATAGAAATTTCTAAATATTGTGAAGTACATTGGAAGCTTCGTGAAAATATTATATTTGCCATTAGCCCCTTTCCTCTGTCACATTAAAAAAAAATATTACCTTTTATTGAAACACCAAGAAATACTGGAAACAAATTCCCTTGCATTTGAAGAAAACACGTAGCTCGTTTACAAGTGAAATATATCTTCCTATGAACTCCCTTAAACAGTTGCAAATTATATTTCAACTGTGTTCCATGTGAACAAGTTCCACTATTTATCTCCACCGAGAACACAGGATTATCACGGTATGTGGAAAACCCATTTCAATACCTCGTACCACCAAATCCTCCGTCGAGTTTTCACCGTTCATCGCGGAAAAATTGTTCACTCGACGAAGACGCGTGTGGTACTTATTCCACTTGCACACGCGTTTGCTCGAGAATGTCCAGCAAATAATGCATCCCGAGTATCGATGGAACGGCGAGCAGACTTATTTACAAAGGCTGTGCAAACGACGAGCATCGCGAGCGATATTACGTACACTGGATACCGAGTGACCAGCAAATACTTCGACTCGGCAACGGGCCAAGAGGAATTTATAATTTTACAGAATAATCAGGCTATCGTGTTTCCTGGCACGGTTAATCGGTAACGTTTCGACGTTTCGACGGTTCGGACCATTCAAGCTGTGTTTCGTAATATCAGTCGGTGGCTTCAAATATTGGCTGGCTTAATAGACAGAGCACGGGATCACGAATATTGATCGACGTTGCAAAGGAAATCCGCGAACTGTTCGACAGTTATCCATTTACGTGATTTCTTTAAGCTTTATTTACCTATTTATCTATTTCTGTTTGCCCGTTTTGCTCTACTGTTGTTTTATGTACGTTTCTTGGTGACCGGTCTGACTAAGACTTTCATATTCTACTTAGAAATACTTTCCCTATTATTGTACAATATTACAGGACAACTTTTTGCGACAGCTTACAGATAAAATTGTTAATAAATTAACATTCTTTTTTTTAAAAATCGCTCGATGACAAACTATTTTCTCAAAATATCTTCAAAGACATGAATGAAGGAATGAGAATGCTTTTGCAATAAACTAATTATTCACGTTCTTATATGCATTCATATAAATGAATAACACATTTTCAATATTTCCATATTTAATATTTAATATATCTGTGCCAATTGTCGAACAGCGCTGTGTAATCCTGCTCAAAGAGTATCCTCCGTCATTCAACGTTATTTTCTAACGATAGAAAATAACGAAGCCACCGTCGAACGTCAACGAACGGAGGGAGATAACCGCATCTAGAGGGGCTCAGAAATGATGGTAGGGCACAATGCGTCGTTATTTAGTGAATTAATGGCCGGTCTTCCCGACTGGTTTTTTGTGATAAGCGGTCGGATCACTGTGGCCCGACATCCACGGTGGAAAATTTTTCAGAACTTTCAATGGACCCAATGGCGCATAACCGAGCCACCCTATCTCGTTCTACGCATCCCTCTATAGGGAGAATCGAAAATCAACCGTGTCGCATATGCACACTTTGCAATTTGCTCCCGTGCAACAATTCGCGATAAATCACCAGCATACATTTTTTAATATCCGGCAACGCCGACGACGTCGATTTATCGCGTTACCTTTCGTCTTTTAAAGGGTCGCGTAAACAGTTACTGTCCGCGAGTCCCTTCTTCTGGAATTTATTACGGGGTGTATTGATTATTATCGGGAATCGGCTCGACAAGTTCACGCGCGTCGACGTCATTTCCCGTAGGTATCAACGAAGAACGCGTTTACGATTATTATTCGATCGTTGGACACGGGATGGTTTGATGTTTTATCGACGTGGACCGAGGATGATGCACGATAGATTATAGTAATAATTTTAGAAATTTCTGTATTTCTCTGGTTTTGTGTTTTATTTTATTTAATAGAGGTTCGTGGTGTTTAAATTGATGAATAGATGTGACCATGTATGTATTCTGATGCATATTAGGTGTGTGGGTTATTTTTGAATATTATTTTATTTGTATTTCTGATCATGGTAACATTGCACCTTCTTTAATATTATATGGTAAAAACTTTGAAGCGTTTGCAACATTTGTATCGCACAATAAAAATAGTTAGACTGCTAAAACGAGGAAATATAATTTTTTAAACATTATCAACATTTTCGAAAGAGGAAAGGAACAATTCCTGCTACATAGTCCGTATTACCTACGTAGCTTGGAGAGGCGACATTGTGCCACAGAAATCGCCGAATTTAATTGGTCGCTGACCGTTATCGATCGCTCCTTTCGGCATGTAAATTGGACAGGTTCGTCAAACCTTGGTACCATCGGCACACTTGCTGTCCACGCAAATAAATTTACTCGCCTCCGTATATTAAAGGGCAATTAAAGCAATTCATTCATACATCGAATTTTTCGTTCATATAGCTTGCCTGCCTAGTTATGAATGTACTTTTTACGATTGCTCTCATTCATCAAGGCAGGACAAGAAGTAACATTTTCTTTGCGACACAGCGTTATCTTTTCAGCACCCTGTTCCTGGATATTAGAACTCTGGATAACGTAAAACTGATTAAATGTAAGTAATGGACAAATCTGTAACGATCCGTGCAGAATTATTTTGATGTAGAACATATGGGAAAGTTATTTTAGCTTTTTCAGCTCGTTTCGCGGTGTTTAAATATTATTAAACTTGTTCTCGCAGTCCAGTGCACAAATATATCGTATATTCATGTCACATCTGTTTATGCCCTAAATGCCTTATGCATTCTAGAGTGCTTAGAATATAGCCGGGCACACATTTATCCCGTAACAAATTCCCATATTCCGAACAGCTTCTACCTTTTCTCAGACACTTGCTATTCATAGCCAATGTTGGCGAACTTCACTCGGTTCTACATGTAATCTGCTTATGACGTTTTGTTCCACGTCCCCGTATGTTGCATAAGGAAAAATCAAATTTTTCCAGTTTGTAGAGAATATGGGCTTGCACTTGTACAGAAATAATTGCCTTCAATGAAATAAATAAAACAAGAATTGCTGAATTCGGACATGAGCAAACAATATTTACTTAAAATAAACTGTCTTCACAGTATTTCGTCACAGAAAATCCAGATTTAATTGGGTTTTTTGTAATTTTTCTATAAAGTTGAAATGATTAGATTAATAATTTCTGCAGAATGGGCGCTGTAGCCATATCAAACATCAAACGAAAAATAAAAAAGTGTCCGCCTCATTGACACGCGCAATCCAATTGTTACAACATACACACCTACACATTTTCAACTCACACTGTTATATAGAAAGCTGGAGCCCATTTACGAATACCGTGTAAAAACACACAGAAGCCGTACGTTATATACATGGTGCCTCAGGTTTTCATTGGCAAACTGCCGCAATTTACTTTCTGTATAAAAACACGAAAAAAAATGTTTTATGACGTTCTACAATAAACGTTACCTTCCGTTTACGCTTACGAATGAACAAGAACAGGTCAGAGTCGGAATGAGCAATTGAAGAACCCAAGATAACATAAAATAATACACAATAATACAAAAATGCTACCAAGCAATAAACTCCATACAACTACGCAGAGAAGCTAAAGACATACAATACCTATTTGTTTAATTAACTTTGCAATGAAACGTTTCATGCAGATCTTTATATAACACTTCTTTCTGATTTTTATTCAGAGGGAAAATCTGTGACGAGAGGGAAACGGCAGCGGGCGCGAAATTTCGTCAGCGACCACGTGAACGGCGTTACTAATTGGTCGGCGACGAATATTATGTTTTGCCTGTTACGTGCTTCCTGAACGGTGTTTCAACGTCCGCCACTGCCATTTATGGGCTTCCCATTCGAGTCGCTTATTAAAATCCTACGCCTGCTCTGACGGTGTACGTTCGACGTGCCCCTGTGTCTGTACACGTCGTCAAATAAATACGGGAAAATACTTGCAACTCTATGTACACGAGTTTCTGATATCGTCCCTCTCGCGTTGGAGCTTTTTAACAATTTCTACACGTACGATCGCGATGTATCATCCGAATTGTCGTCTACTTCCTTCCAACACGAGTTTCATACGATCTGTCGTTGTCTGTCACTCGACAGATTCTTCTTCGTGCATTTATTTTTAACGTGAACTCTACGGACCGATATTTCTCCTCCCGGATAAACAGTTGAAAGCACAATTTATATTTCGAAAATTTACTAATTAATTTTCTGTCTGTTATAGCACAATTGACAATGAGACCCGAAATGATGAAAGATTCGAAGATATTACAGAAGTAAATGAATTGGCTATGAAATAATCAGACCAGATAATTCCACAGAGAACGAGAGAACTCATTTCATGCTTCACTAGACTGTACTAATTCGGAAACGCAAACCGACGAATTAATTTTATCCCTGGAATACTGTACCTATTTATATAGAATTTGGTGAACAGTATATTGGAGTGCTGTGCACCTCAATCGTGAAAATAAGTAAATACAATATTTTCATTTTTGGAATTACGAACCTATCGCTAGGTGTATCTCCCCTTCCAACAAAGTAGCTAATATAAACAAATAATAATAGCTAATATAAAAACAACAATATCAGACAAAAATTATATATATAATAAAAATATTATACTTTCCTTTCAAACTTTATTTCTCGAGTATCACATCGAATTCATCATCCGTTATACGATACTGCAATTTGTCATAATCGATGGCGTCCCATATCGCCGGTCGTTCATGGCTCTTAAGCCACCAGCGGGACACGCGATTCTAGGATGAAGAGGTTTCGAGATATTATTACCTGGACGATTCGACGCCATCTGACGCCACGGGAAACTATTGCGATCTTCCTCGAGTACTGTAATATCGTCGAGATCGTTCGCGTACGATTTCCACGATGTATCTCGCCAGAAACGAACAGAGAACCTCGATTCGAGGACGATCGAAATTTTCTGAATGCTTAGGAGTAAGGAAGAGACGAGAGAAGAGGAGCGTGTAATAGGGTGTGGGGAATAAAAAGACGAACGGGTTAAGGAAACGAAAAAGTGTACAGGGAAACGGGCGAATGGATGGAAGATATAGTTACGCTTGTGAAAGAAAGCCGAGGAATTCGTGCTAACGAGAATGCAATTTGGCGAAGCAATCTTGCAGAGATGGTGCATTCTCACTATTTTTGTTCCAGGTGTCGTTCTTGTTTAACTTTAGAACGAGTAGTGCTTATATTGGCGAGATTCGAGTAAGGAATTGGTAGTTATTGTGTACATTATTGTAAAGTTACTTATGGCAAGAGAAATTATTATTTCGAGATAACTTCTTTTTCAAATGAAAATGTGTAATAATTGTGTAAAAGATAATTTGATTTCCAAAATTAAAGTAAGGCAAAGTAAGTTTTCTTCGAAGCAGTAGGCTTCAGTCTTAATAAGAGGCAAGTTTTAAGTAGTATAGGTCACCGATATATGGTCAGACATATCTTTTTACTAATTGTAAGCCGGGCTACAGTTACGTTGGTATAACATTATTTATCGAACACTTTATGATATATTTCTCACCTCTCGCATCAGTAAGTAAATTTATACGACGTATATGATTATGTAATATTGGACAGTAAACATGATTTTAATGATTGACACGTAAATCGAAGCAAATAAAAACGATTATCAATTCTAAATAAATTGTGTCCGAGTATTTAGTTCAGACGTATTTGATTAATGATTAAAGTTCCTAATCAAAGATAGGGGAACTCTTTAAAATATCGTAGTAGAAATCGATTTAGAAAGTTCTACTTTGGAAACGTGCCAACAGAAGCATTAATGTATATTTGCAAAAATTGGGGATTTGCTAAATTAAAGATCGGACTCAAAATAAAGTGTTTCCACCAAATGAAAAATTTATTTCTTAAGTAAATTATATAGCTCAATTCTATCGTCAACAGTAAAAAATTAGTGACATTGCAGTTTTAGAAGCGAAACTAATAATGGAAAAGAACATTTTCTCCAAACAGTTTCTTGTTACAAATTTTGTGGTTAAAAATAATAAAAATGTACAGGAAATTCAAATTAGGTTAAACTATTCTCAGGATTACCATATCAGCATTTCTAACATAGACGATTATATTTCTAGAGAATGCAATTCTGGCATAAATAGCTCGCCAGGTGAAGATTAAAAAACGATTGACAAAAACGTTATCGCTCATTACGTGTACTAACCTACATTTTGCATACTAACTACTTCCAACTGAACTTTGAGTAACTACATAACAGAGTATAAAATCTGCGAGAAACTTAGTTAACAAGTGTTTTACATGGAAAGTTGTTACTTCTGTACGTTCTAATACTAGTTATCTTTAGGCTGAACTTTTTGCAGTCATTTTCAAACAAAGTTACAACAAAATTTGTCACGTGCGCCTCTGCATTATAACAACCCTGTACAATCTCGAGTATTATAAAAGTTAGAATACTTGTCATATGATAGACTTGATAACTGCCTATACAAAATAAAATATAATTTAATGAGGTCATTAAAATATGCAATTAAGCTATTTATTTTTATTCAAGAATATCAAAATCGCGAACAGAATTAAAAGATGAGTATAAAATAACTGTAAAAACGTACTTAATTCAATCGTAGCGTGATACATTCCTCACTTGTTGTGCACAATTACAGTTTAACAAAAAAAAACTGTGCGCCTCTATTTAACACTGCATTAGTACTATTCAGACGTAAATCAATTATCCTTTGCAAATATTTTATTTTTTCTTCTTTTAAGTCAATAAATACTCTCATACCACAGAGTTAAAAATTAAAAACGTATATAGACAATTGCACAAAGGGCTACTAAAGGGACCGTCTGCTTACGTTTACTGCTACAGGATGGTATTAACAGATATTAATTCACTCGATGGAAAAAATTACCCCCGATTCGAATTCATGCAGCGTGTAAACGCTTCACAAAAGAATTTTGTACCTGTCAAAGCCATTCCCTGAAGTAACCTGTCAACTTTGCGTTTTATCGATTGCCGCGACAGGGCATTATTCCCCTGTGAATCCAGACATGTATCTATGTGCACCAAAGAGGACAATTTTGTAAGCTTCGTATTTGAAATTTCTCAGCTATCAAACGGCAGATACGCTTGTCAATGGATTGACTAATGCGATTCTATGCGTACAATGTAATGTTGCAAATAGTAGAATAAAAATCTTCGATAACGTTGTAAGCGGAATAATGTGTCATTTTAATAAATATAACTTCTTCATTTCACTGCGACCTTTTCCCCATGGTTTTCGTATCACTTATACATCTCCATTATAAACTGAATTTCATCATAGAAGGAAAAGATACGTCGTTTTTCTCCGGCATAGATTTTTCAGTTGGGAGAATTTATTAACTATTTATTATATGGCGAAAAATGGGGAATGTGCAACGATCACACAATATTACAATGTTATCCATAAAATCATCTATTGCAAATATGATACACTTTACAGCGACTGGAGATGCATTTTCCTGGAACCTCGCAAATAAATTCTTGAAACTGTGCAGATCTCAAGAGTATGTAACGCGAAAACGAGTCTACACTTTGTCACGGACTCCTGGGATCCAGCACCATGCAACGCAATAAACTGTGATTCTAGCCTGGGGCCTTAACATCCCAGTACGGAATGAAGCAGTTTTTTTCAGGTCAATGGCCAGTTGAACATCTCTGAGCTTTTGAACTTTGAAACGAAAATTAGTCAGAGTTTTAAACCCATGTACGATACAGAAATTGTACTACGAATTTTACCATTGCTATAACTTACAAACAGAAACCCATGAACCATTTCAATTTTATTAATGAAAGAAAACAAAGCAGCAGTGTTCATCGATTTTTATTGGAAAATCTCAAATATTAAAATAGGTAACAAGAATTGCTGCAAAATTAAAATATTCTTTCATCCATTTCCTAGAAAAACCTGATTCTAGAGGCACGTTTAATACTAATTTACTACTAATACTAGGTTTATTTACTGGCTGTCGAAAATAGTTACGTGGCTTCCTTTTTTACATAATTTCATAAGGTGCTTAGTATTTCAGATTCGCGGTATTTTATCCGGCAAGTTTGCTTGTTTGAGAAAACCTGACACAACGTGATCATAATTTTTTGTTTCATTTCAATATGTTATATTCCTTGACGAAATGTTCATTGAGTACCAGAAGGGGAGAGCTTTATCCCGCGAAGTATCTTGTCGATTCGTTCATCCCTATTAACCGCTGCATCGAAACGAATCTGACAGAAATTTCTCTGGCAGCCTGATCGAAATCGTTCGAAATCGCGAATTCGATATCCAACGTGCACCGTCGCACGCTAAGCGGTTTGCAATTTGCCTTCGTGTCTAATAAAACCGGATAAGTCTGTTTGCCTTGGAACATACACACGGGATCGTGTGTCGATAGCGAGCAAAGCGTTTTATATTCTCATGGTGGAACGTTTACAAACGCGGGCCATGTTTGCCTCGACCGTAGAACCGCGGCGAACGTACCTGCGTTCATTATTTGCGAAGCGGATTGCATTTCCGTGGAACACTGGTAAATTGTTCGCGCGGGTGAAAGGAAAAGATTAAATAGCACGGGATATTGACAGCCACAGACGGGGGGGATATATTGGAAAAGAACGAAATGAATGCAGTGTTTCGTTTCGCTGTTTGAGAAATCATTTCTGCCTCGGTTATTGTTGGGTGGACGGGTATACTAATAGGGGTAGGAGTAAAACGCGTACTTGAAAAGTCTTGTGTGCCGTCCACTTTTCCATTATAGTGGATGACAAGAGAAATATATTCGCCTTAATATGCTTGCTCTGAATGGGGCATTTTTTGCATTCTCCGCGCGAGTTGATTTCACGTTAAACATCCGTCAGGGATTTCTTTTTCCCTTTTGCATTGACCGTAGTCGTGTTTATAGTGTATTTAATTTTTTGATCGGGAAGAGTGTTCTATTCGTACGGTTGTAATAATTTCTCTTGACATTTCGTTAATCTTTCACGCGGATCATGATAATTGATAGTCTACATCAACTTTCATTCATTGTACCAATCCTGCAACAATAAGTTGATGCTTATTTCATACCAATGAACCTACCGAATGAGAAAAGGGTTAAATCTAATTTTCAAATTAATTTCGTGGCAACGTTCTGTCGAGCTAAAAACATCATCTTCGTCAATGTTAGCCCAGTTATCCTGGTGGTCGAAGGGCTGCAAATGAACAGCCAAATTCCGTGCACGTTCTGGTGCAGCAGAAGTTACAAAGCAACGCTTTGCATAAACACTCGTTTGTCCAGAGGTCGCGCAGTAAATTCTGCAAAGAACGCTGGAAAACTGATTAACGCGGTCTCTGCCTCTCAACCCCTTCGCCTAGCGGGAACAAAATCCAATGATCCGTCTTGCATCCAGAGTTTTGGTTCAGCGTATTCATCATCATTGATGGTAGTCGGTAAAAGATACATTGCTGAAGCGATTACCTCTGACGTTCGGCTCCATTCATCTGGCCAATTCGTTGATTCCCCTAACTCCATATCGGGGCTTCCACTTGAGCAAAATTCGAGCGAGCGTCAGGCTGCAACGAAAGGACCAGCGACCCCTTTTAACACGCTCGTTTTATCCCCAATTCACCCCCGCTTGAACGTCGCGCCCCCCGTGACCGCTCTCTGTGGTCACCTGACAGGAACTGGCTTGATGTTATTTTTCATTGGGCACGAGTGGAAAGCCTAGAATAAGTGCTGGAGAAATTGTAATTGGATTTCGGCTGCGATCGATGAATTGGAATTTGTTACTTCCCTTCTGCATCTCCTTTCTTCTTTTGGACAGTACCCCGGTTTCGTATGTTGATGTGTATGAATGAATGCTTGGATACTCTATCTCCTTACAGCACTGTTGAATTTAACATTAACGATCCCCCACTATTCTGTTAAAATCAAAGCTTCGCGTTAACCACCTTCCCCAAGAATTACGTTTTCACAATTAATAATTAAGAGAGCGAATTTATGATTGCGCGTTTTTTCAACTCAAAACGTTATATACAGCCCACCTTGTTCAATCAATGCATAGTTCAGAATTTCTCAATAGTACTCGAAGAAATGCTGCAACTGTTTATGTAAAAAATGTACACTTATCATCGAAGGGCAAGAGCCACAGTCCTGTCTAAAAGAGAAGTTCTAATCGACGTCATGCACGCCCTTTCACTCTGGCCTCTTGTCGAATCGCCACAGGCGTTAGCAAAGGGCGTACGTAAAGCATGGTGTACTTGGTGAAAAGTAATTTAGATACTTGTAAGGTAGGTATTCACCTGGAAAATTGCTCCATGGTTGCGTGCAAGTGGAACAGTGAGGAACGTTTAAGGGCACATGGCTGGTTCGTTTCGCAGACTCTACTTAATCCGTTCTTTGTTGTGGGATTAAAAGGTCGGAGTTATGGGCCCTTCGAGAAAGCCCCGCGATACGAGCTGTGTTCTCCTTTACAGTTCTTTCTGTCTTGATCGTCTATGATAGAGACTTGTAAAGAGCAACGATTTTCCCCGAGGCGTATGGGAAATACGGGCGATAGTGAAATGTAGTTGTACATTAAACATTTGATCTCCAGGGCCAAGTGTATTTGTGTATAATTTTTATAAAAATAGAGTCCAGATACGAGAGTCCCAATAAATACGTTGAAAAAATAACAGTAGATGCTGCGATATTTTGTTGCGAATTTTCTAGGTACAATATACAGAACTCCGAATACTAACAAATTGCTAAAAATATTGTAAAATATTAATTTTATTACTAAGTATAATATTTCCCTATTAGAATGTTTCTACAACTGGCAACTAATTCCGCAGCAACAATTCTTCCCCGTGAATCCTAAGACAATAATTCATAGAACAGTGAAATTCCCTACATTCTCCTAAACTGAGCTTAATTATTACTGCTCTAACAAAATAATTGCCTTTCTCCGAAATAATTCTCCTTCTCGAATTCCTCTCCAATCAAAAATACAAAACGCCAGGATAAAATATTTCAAATTGGGTACACGATTAGTATGATTCAGGGGATTGACACAGGAATATATCAAGCGAAAAATAGTGCAATAGAAATTGGGTGGCAGTTAAAGTAATAGATAGCTGCAGTGGCAGTGAAACGGAGGGGTGCGTCTGCGCGTGAGAAGAAATCGCCTGTGTCAGCGGTGCCCGAGAAATGCGGGTGATGAACTATCGCGTTTTAATAATCTGCAAGAAACGATCGCTGAATCGGCTGCAGGGGCAGAGAAGAAAAAAGTGATATATCGCGTCGTTCGTACACTTTAGAAGGAACAGTCGATAAAAAGAGGCAGCTTGCCTTCAGCACAGGTGTAGCACGTTGCACACCGAGATTTCACTATTACCATGCATACCCGTGTACAATTTCTTCGTTTGCATTATTCAATGCAAATAGATTTTTGGCAAATTTTGTCGAACTGAAAATATTATTGATATAACAGATTATTGTTATTGATATAACAGAAAGAACTTTTGCAAGAAATCATACGGGAACAATAAAAATACGTTCACTGACTTGTGAGTTAATTGTGTTATATGTGCTATTGTATTCTCTGAGTTACGTCCGACTTACGTTTAAAAAGATTTGCCTTCGTCAGCCAAATTGAAAATTTTGGAACGATTAGTTGGTACTCGGTTAGAATGTTTGTAGTTGTTACTTGAAGAGTGATTTTAATTCAACGGGTTTAATTAAATGCGGATGATACGTAGGATGAATTAACTGTGAAATATATGAAACTTCGTAATCAGTGTGAAACAGTATTTGAGTAGCTTAAGAACTAGTTTCAGTAGATTTCAGATAGTTCACGTTCCATGCTAGAAGCCCACTATCTTTCGTCAGCATATTGGTATTTGCTGATTAAAGGTAAATATCTTTAACGGGATCTGAAGTTCTAATTGAATGTTAATGCTAATTTGATTTCACTGTATAGCTCGAGATCGAAGGTGGGGAACTTGGAGGACAGATCAATTTATTGTGTCCTAAATTTTCAATACGATTCACTCATCGTTCGTGTCTCATTCCTTTTTTACCTCTCACTTCTCACGTAATTGTCTTCTAAGCAATTTTATTTTGCCACGATATTGCTATTGCCTCTACGGTAATAAAAGTGTTATTTCGTAAAAATTCAGACGGTACTTGGATATAAAAGGTATACACGAGAATTGCAAAGTCCTCAAATATTTAATTTGTTAAATGATAAAATTGTTGAATTTGTGCAGAAATAATACTGCTTCAAGAAAATGGAGTGTGTGAATTTTTTCCACCATTTCATAATAACATTGATAATGAAACAGCGGATTACTAATTGCTACACGTAGTAGAACATTTAACCACATTCGTGACCATTATCGTGTATTCCGAAACCACGGTATTGCTTCACGGAGTAGTATTAATTTACGCTTTCAGACGAGGCATTTAATGCACGAGCAAACTGTGAACACGATGCCGTAGGTGAACTTGATATACTCGATCGTTCCTTTCCAATAATAATTAGAGTCTAACTAACTACAAAACACAGTGATCGATATAGGCATATGATTGATCAAAAAAATGCCTTCTTCAATAAATCAAACAATAGTATAGTCAAGCTAATTATCTTTTTTTTGTTGATGTAAAACATCGCTGAATTTTTTTCAATGAATATTCTGTTCTTTGAATTTTGATGGTTCACAAATTGCTGTGCTTGTGCCAGAAATTTTGACTTTAATTACATTTTGTGAGGCAGATGTGATACGGTAAATATCGCTTCTTATTTCGTTTGACGGCGGAAAATTGCTTTACTCGATGTGACATTAATTAGATGGAGTGGAAACAGCTGTGTGATCGCGGCTGTTGGATCTACTTCGATGACACACCGGAAATCCATCACGGGAAACGCGAAACGCTTGTTTGGAGAATGTCAATTTTCCATAATTACTTCAGATTAACTCAATTAATCCGGTGTGCAGGTAGAAGGGACCCGAATCGGATTTTGTTCTCACGTGTCTCTGCTGTGAGCACTGAAATATTGGTTACTGGGAAAAGTCGATATTTCAAATCACGCTTGTCAAAAATATACAAGAATATAAAATAAAGCAACGTAAAATAATTAGTTTCACAAAGTGATTGCCTTGTTCCCCAGACTTAATGAAAAAAACAACAAAATTGAGCTCAATGGAAACATTGATTCGTTATTTCTGAAATACGTATTTAAATTTAACTCGTCCTAGGAAAATTAAAATCATTTAACTGGCGGCCACCATAAAATCACTTTGTCCGAGACAAACAATCAATCTTTCTATCCTGCTGAAATTCTTAACTTAACAAATACGTTAATAAATTCGAAACGATGCCATCGTTGCTACGACGACGGAATTTTGTTAACAGAACCGTTCAAGACATAGTGCATTTCTTATTGATACACCTAATACTTCCTTCCAGCAAGTGTAACACCGTTTCAAATTTTGCAAGGAAGTCGAAGAAACCGAATCGGCTTCGCGTGATCACAAAGGACCGGAAGTTGCTCATGGCGCTTTTACGACGTCGTATCTCGCCACAGAAATCTGACAAGCATCCTTCGCTTCGAGCGCCTTTATTAAAAAAAGGCAAACAAACAGAAAAAAAATACACTAACCATTATCATAACTGCGACCTTTAATCCGGCTGAGAACAGGGGGGCCGCAAAACGGAAAACCGTTGAACGAGCTTTACGAGATCGTATAAACGACTCGAGATGGCAAAGTCGATATTTAGCGCATCGAATTCACGGAAGCTCTTCGTCATCTCGCCGGTTATTACGCCGATAAGCTTCGATAAGTTTCAGGATCGATTTTCGAACGTCAGCCGGGCCGACAAGGCTGGCGTGGCGAACGAGACGACAGCCGATTTTTCTCTCTTTTCCTCTCTTTCTCTTTTCCCTCTTATTTTTCAATGCTGATCTGCCTGGGATTCGCGGTATCCGCTTTGTCGATTAGATCACGATCAACAGCTTCTTCAGCCGTGGCGAACAGCGAACCGTGGTCAGGACTCGAAGACAGGCACGACGACGAACTCGATTTCGATGCTTGAAACTGTATTTTTAAACAATTGTTTTCTATTTTATAGTAATCCTGTATCTGCTTCAGTTACGATACGTATGTATCGGTTATTGGGGAGTTCTGGTTTTTGGTTTCACACGGGTTCCAAGGCAGTTATAGCGTAGTATCGATTTTATAATAATTGAAATCACTGGGTATTATTGCAGATGATTGAATACTCATGTGAGCAACCCTTTGTAGAACTATTACGGTATTCAAGATCAATTTTTAACAACGCATTTATACGTACCATTAGCTTCAAACGCGAAGACTACTAATTATATATAGTACTCTATAAATATAATTGTTTGATTTTCTTCAAGCAGTTAAAAATAATCTCTATAAAGGAGATTTGTCTTATATGTACTACGCGTGTTGCGTGTTTCACTACATGACATCGTTCTATGTATACTTATTGTTCAGCCACCTTCACATTTTAGAACGGCGTTTATTTATAAAATACGAAGAGTGTTCGAATGCCGACGATTCACTGGAAACTTTGCTTCCTTTTCGCGAAAAGTTTCCACGGCGAAGGAATGCTTTTATTCCGCCGATACACGGCTCTTATCAAGATCCAATCGATGGGAGTTTGCAACTGGGGCTCGGTCTTGAATGTAAATTTCGAAGGAAACTGGACGCATCAATTTGGATATGAAAGACTAACTCGTTTGAAAGAAACTTTGCCATCGGGGAACAAAAGTCATTACCGGATGAGATCAAAGAGAGCGAGTTTCAATGCGATTTACCCGGTGTGCTTCTCTATTTATTTCGACTGTCGTACGTTTCTATTGTTTTCCATGCCCGAAGACGGTGCAATTAAGTACAGGGTGCATCGTCGGACGAGTCATGAACAAGGATTTCGTACGCGTACGGTGAAGGTATACGGTGTACAGTCAATTTTGTTCAACAAGAACAGTAATTAATATTAGCAGGGCTTAAATTAATAATTGTTCCTATTTCTGGTAACACATGCAGCGAGGTTTTTGAAGTATTAAAGAAGTGATACTTCTTTTTAACACCTACGTGAGTGTGTCATAGTACGTCCACCTGAATTAAATAAATTATAATTATCACCCCCACAAATTAGTATTTTTGATGACGCTAACATTTCACTATCCAGTAAATGAAAAGAAAAGAAAAACCTCGGTGATAAACGTTATATAATACAGAGTATTATCCACAGAGCATTTGGAAAATCCGTTTCAACGCGAATAAAATTCCTACCAACTTGTTAACTCACAACACGTGAGATTCAAATCCGCTGACGCGGAATATTTCTTCAAACAAAGAATCCATTTTGCGTGCTCGCATCCCACTGCGCGAACAAAAAACCTGTAATCCCGAAATAAATACATCCACCGTGGCGACGGTTACCTAATTTTCGTCCCCGTAATGTATCCAGTGAACGTATGGAAAAATCTCATCAGAGAGGAGAGCGAGAAACGCGCATATAACTGCAAAGAAAGATAGAAAAATCACCAACGCCTAACAATTCAATCCACCTTCGCATTGTTCGCGAAAATCTGACCGAATCCATACCCTTGCTCTTAGCACACCGAGGAGCATTTTACTGCAACCATTACAGTACCTTCCACGAAAGAAAAAAAATGAAGGAAAATATAGCAGCGAAAAATTTTCGTCTCATTATCAAGCGCATCGATTACACGAATAGCTCCGACGAAAATTCCATGTTTATTCATTCGAACTCGCGAACCACGCCAAACCCCTATTCACGTTTTCAACGCAACGTCGATGCATCTAAAATACGCGTACAGCCCCTGGCACCCCGTTAACGATATCGCTGCGTCGCTGTTATCAGGCACACCTCGCGTATCAACGACGAAGGAACCACCCGTCCAGACACCTTCCCCATCCGGATTATTAAATTCCTTTCTGCAGCACGGTGCAACGGAGACGAATGTAATCTCACAAGCACCCCCCTAAAACCAGCATCAACCCCCGTTCCTCCATCTTTCTCCACTTTCTTTCGTCGACATTGGATATACCCGCGTGGGACAGGTAATAAATACTTCCGGACAAATTGCTCCGGCTATTTGACATCTCCTGTCGCCCCGGTGCAACGACCTAATAACAATCAGGTGCAGGAATGTGCGGCATGTAGATCCCGCCGTTCGAAACCCACCCTCGCCGTCGGACAACCCCTGTACGACCCCTTGGCCGTCGATAAATGGAAACTTAGCTTCTGCAGATATTGGAAAATTCACGGTAACGGCGGGTCTGCGTTTAAGAAATGGGCGACGAGAAACGAAGAAAGGGAATAGCGGCTCTGTCTGGCGAGAAGGGGTGGGGAGTTGTAGAAATTTTCCGCGTAACAATTCCACAATTTTCTGGACCCGCGATGACTCCGTCGTTGAACGTGAACATGTCTTGGACGTGCCATCGATCCCTCGATCGATAGACGACCACAGGCTTTCCAACGCTGAATTCCAGATGGGCAAACCCCATTGGTTTGGGTACATACTACTGTGGATACGTATATGCGCGTCCTGACAGTCTTGATGGCCACCCATTGAGCATATACCCATAGCGGTTGTGTGTTCCAAGTTATGTGTGCTTGTACTTCAAGATCGTCCACAGGAGGCCCTTGTCCCCGCCGAACCTCCTGCCATTGCAATGCACGTAAACAGTTTAATGCATGGGATTCGAGGGGGCTCCGATTATTACGGGCCTCGTGGGAATCTATGGTTTCTTGATACCTGCTGATATTTTGAAGCATGATAGGTGTACACGGCAGTTACCGCAAGGGTAATGGCGGAGAACGGTTCAGTTTATGGGGTGGAAAAGTAAAATTGCGGTAGATAGTGCTCGCGAGTCTTTACTGCCGATGTAATGAAACTGAAGATATTGGCTGAAATTGAATTTCCAGTTTCCCGTGGGCTCGTATTCAAGAGGCGAGAGGCCACTCGTGAGAATTGGGGTGCGTTGCTGCAAGCCGGAGATCATGTAATTATTTATTTTAGGGATGAAGGAGTGTAGTATATCAGTCGAATGTCGTCCCATAATTTCGTTTATATTAAAATATTAATGCATAATTCGAAAATTGCAGGACGTTAATATCAGTACAGATTTCTTTGCATTTTTGAACTGAATATTTTTGAAATGAATATTTTCTTTTTGAGATTAATTACATTCGTTTTATTATTGAAGGAAATACTTCGAGCATTGCATTTTCGAACCAAATGTATTTTAAAATTAATATTTTCGCTGCAATGTTCAACACGCATATCCAAATAACTTGTAAATAATTCTGCAGCCAGTTTCCTGCACGAAATATTGAAAAATTATGGAAGCGTATTTTATTACTGCTAAAAGTATATTTTCATTTTCGAACAAACAATTTCTGGCAGAAAAAAAGCTTGCGTGAAAAGTGCACATCTGTCAGCGTTTACTCCGCGGTATCGTGTTTCAAAGAACAGAATCGATTTCAGGACAACGTAGCTCATTAAAAGTGCACACGAGAGGTGCACATGCTCAGAAAGGATTTATGTCGAAATGATAAACGTACAGTCAAGATGCAAGCCATTCTCCGATAATGAGAAAAGTCATATTTATATAACAGTTCATATTCTACTACTCTTTATTCTTCTTAAAAATATTCGTGGCAGTCCACGGGGAGGCCATAATTTAGATTGCGATCTCGTTCCCTGTCGTCTTAAAGATAACGAAAACGAGAACCAACGATAAATAATAACTTGCTCCAAAAAATGATTTATACACTTGCATTGTTAAACGTTGAAATGCCTAAAGAACTGGCCAAACTATATTGTCGATCAATAAACAACAACCCCCGCGGAAAGCTAATGCCAACAAAGTATCCAAGGCTTCCGGAGAAACGAAAGCAAGAACAATCCCAATGCAAAACAATATAAATAATATATCGGGACAACAATTTGCCCATACTTAATGGCGCAAAAGTGTCATTCACCCAGACAGTTCACGCCGCGCGTAGCGGGCAACAGAAAAGCTGCAACTGAAATAGCATCTCGATTTTCGTCTCGCCGACAAAACAAACATCCCGCGACAAAACCGCGGCCGATCTGAATTTCAAAGCAGGCAGACTCTGGAAATATTAAACTATTATTCCCAGTTCCGTCGCGTTTGTCCACGGCACGCATCGGATCTACATTTTAAAACGGCCCACCGTCTCCCCCCCATACCTCTCGAAAATCCAAGACTACGTACGAGTAAAGTTTCCATATAAGCGCGAGCCTCGGGACTGAACGTGCGCTTCTATTGTTTACTTGCTACATTATTTTTTGCCGACAGCGTCGAACGTAGAAAAGGACAGCGAGTAAACATAAGCGGCCGAGCAGCCACGATCGCAGCTTCTCTTTTCTTCTCACTACCTATCCTTTTCTGCGGTCGAAACTTATTACCGTTAATTAAGCCACTAAATATAGTCCAAATTATATCGTGTTTGGTATCATTTTAATCGAAAAAATGTCAGCTATGTTATGTACAAGTTTCATAAGGAAAGGATGAGAAATAGCGAAGTTTCATCGTTGAATAAGATTACATCACCAATATACCCGAACCCCGATCGCGTTACACTGATCGGCAAGCGAGCTTCTGGACGCTTCCAGGAGTATACCCCTCAGTGGTGGGGATAAACTCCGCGCTTATATCGCATACCACTTTTACGCTTTATAGAGACTTCACTGTAGTCCTTTATCAGAGATGTACATATACACAATCGCCGGGCGTCCTTCGCTCGCGAACCATCGCGTCGCGGCGCAAGGATTCGGACATAAATGGAATATCACGTCCGTCTCGACGAACGGGATATCCAGCGGTTACAGCACAGAGCCAGAGAATTGGAAGGAGGATCAAACACGGACAGATACAAACGGGTCTAGAATCGGCTGGAAACAGAGAACAGACGTGGGATCGTAACAAAGGGAGTCTCTGAAGCGAACGCCAGTCACGCAGAGGGACAGAGAAAGAGGGACAGGGAGCTAGGGAAGAGAAACAGAGATACAGAGATAGCGAAATAGAGAGAAAGAGAAAAACAGAGGAGGGGAAAGCTGAGCGCAAATTACTTGAGGTTTCCGGCAACTGGCGCTAATTGAATTCCCCGATGAATCGATCTCTGCATAGTGCAGCCGAGCGGAATATTGGCTCTTTTCAACGGCGCTTCAAATGGATGGTCGCCGACGCGGCCATCGGACCATCGAATCCCGCTTTAACCGGACCAAACCCTTCTGTTTCAGCCTCTCGGACCAACAGACGCGGGTCCACGCTCGAACAGTTTAGCCGAACACGATTACCGTCACGCCTTCGATCCACGATTCTTTATTTCCTGCCTGGTTTCTGCGCCTGATGCCCGGGCTAGTTGCCGCGCACGTATGATGCAGGTAGACGGGGCAAGAACTATTCGGTTGGTTTAGGCGAAAGGGATTCCGCGATATCTCGAGAACCGTGCGATTGCTTTGGGTCGGTATTGGGTATCGGATCGAATCGTCGGTACGCGGATTGATGCGATGGAATTAAATCGGTTAAGGGCACGCTGTGGGTTAAGGGTTCGGAATTGCCAGGATATTTCGAGCTGCGCGGTATTTCGGATATAATGGACGCCGAGAATTGGGACTGAAAGGCTGGAATATTGTCAGAGGGCGCTGATTTTTGGAGAACAAATCGCTGGGTCACTGGAGAACGAATAAATTAAACTGGGTATTTCAGTCTGGCCTTAATTAATTATTAATTTAGCCTTTGTTGCGTTATCCATTACAGAATATATCTAGCATCAAAGTGGGTGTAGGGACATTCGAAATCGAAATGAATACAACTTTCGTTGCTAAATATTACTTTCTATCAGCCTATAAGTGCTATCAATTCATTAACAGCTCAGCCATTTCATCTGCACCAACCAAACACAATATCCCCCATATATCCCACTTACTAAACTCACCCCATATACCTAATACACCCTCAACGAAACTACCAAACAATACATCACCGTGTACAACAGGACTAACTGAACACAGACAACACAGCAGCACCTACACACGAGGAACCGCCACAGCGACAGACACAGCAACACCATTCCACCTACGAATCCTTTTTTCCAAAAGCCTGAAGGCACGTTGCGTTTAAAACTTTTATCGCCCAGCGATACATAATTTCAGCAGCCGTTCGGATTACGGGGACTCGCACACTACCAGCGGCAACCACGGATGCCAACAGAAAGGAGGGAAAATCGTGGAACCCTCGCGTCTGCAGCGCAGCAGATAAAGGACCGCCACTGGATAATTACCCACCCTTTGGCCGCGACCCGGCGTAATCTTTGTCAGAGTTGGGAACACAACGGGCGGCCGTGTTGGCCCGTGTCCGTGGACCACGGTACAACCTTCTTCAACCTCCGTCGTCCACCGGCTCCATCCCTTCGTCCGTCCACCTTCGTCCATCCGTTTCGCCCCGTGCCCGTCTCCGTTTCTTCTTGCCACGCTGTTTCGCAGCTCGGCGGAATTAAATGAACGTGGGGCCCCGGAAGGATCGCTTTGATGTCGACCCGCGGACGCAAGTAATTTATTTTCCGCGGATGTGGCCGGTGGAAGCGCGGCAACAACCGGTGGCACGTTCTTTGATTACGTGCGTTGGACATGTTAATTTGCGCCTGGCCAGTTTCGTCCGGCGTCAAACACAGACTGGAATTCCTGTCAACGGAAGGAGGGCCGGCGGGACGAACAGTGTTCCGCGATTTTTCTGACAGGTCGTCGCTGGTTGACGCGCGGACGTTTGCCAGTCGCGATTTGCGCATCAACGTTTTATCGCTCGGTATTTGTTTCCTTGCGGCGGGATTGTTTCAGGCAGAAATGCCGAACGTTTCTGGTTGGGATTTGATGGTGGATTGTTCGGAGACCGGTGGTATTTATGGATGGTGCGAATTTGATTAAAGAGGGGATGAGTTATGGGAAATCGCGAGAGATATGAGGCGTTTATTGCGCGGCTTGTTCGTGGTGCAGGGGGGTACTGTTAAGTTTTGACTGTATGCGTGTACGGTGAATACATCTGAACTTCGGTTTCTTGTTAATACGCTTCGTTGATACAGTGATATTAAATTAGACAGGAAATGGGAAAAATAGGAAAATAAAATTGAATTGGAAGGGTGTAAGTGTAATGTAATCTGCACGGTAGATATAATATTGGATTTTTCGAAATAAATGGGTCAACGTTTTAGATTAAAAATTTGTTGTTTCCAGATTTGAAAGTAAATTCTTCTGTGTATATTTTAGTGAGAAAACTTGGGCTTCTGAAATAATTCTTCTTGGTAATAAAACGGACGTCTATTTTTAATACACGTATCTTATTCGTCGAGTTTCTTTATTACCGTCAATTGTTTGAAGAATTATATTAATATTGTACAGAGCGAAGTATATACATTTCATAATTTTTGTATCGTACAGGACTGATAATAAGTATCGAATTATTAAATGGACAAAGTTTTGAAAGAAAAATCAATACGAAATATAAAATACATCACTTGTACTGCAATGGAACTAATTAACAAGCACTAAAGAAGATTGTTTCTTTGTGCAATTCTGCCTAAATTGATAACGCGGCAAAAATTTTTGATACAATTGGAAACAAAAACCAGGGTAGCGTGATGGAGTGCAGCACATATAAAAGCAAGTTTTTGGCTTCACCGATCAAAGAGAAATCTATAGCGTTAATTAAAGGGGAATATTTCTGTGAATACCGTTGACAAAAATCAAAGAAAACTAAGAAACGCTATACACAAATATTTTAATCGAGGTACATTGCGAATAAAAAGGTGGGAAACGCTGGGAAATTTGAACAACTTTTCCCTCAAAGTTAGATGACATGCACCGTGTCAAACTTGGAAATGAGTCTCTGTGAAAGTTAAAAATACATTGAGAAGTTCTTTGATGCCAGCAAGGGAAATATGCTGTATACTCTTCTTTCGATTATGCTTGTGTAAGCTCTCTTCATTTTTATGACCACAGTTTTACCATGAAATGCGTAACGTTCCACCTTTTTTCGTTTGTACTAGTCCCCGATGAATTTGATTGAAAAACGAAAACCACTATGTATTCAGAATCCAGTCTCCTTATTTTTTGTTCTAATAACGGGCCATAGTAATGTTTATCTTTATCAGCAAAATATTCTTTGTACGATATAGTAGAATATCGATACATTTTCATTATAATGAAAGATGGGGAAGCAATGTACTGATTGAATTTCGTTTTAAATTACGTTTCAATAAAATTTTCATCAATTGTTCCACAAGCAAAGTGACGAATGTCCAAGTATCATATTGCAGTTATAAAAATAAAAATGTATAGAGATAAAAGAATAAATGGATGCATCTCTGTACTGACGAAATATACGTGAATTACAAGTGCAAATATTTGTATTAAAGTGCGAAAAATTCAAATTCTGCTTCATCGGTATTTTACACTTTGCTTACTGAATGTTATTTGTGAATATCTTTTAAAGAAAAATAAATTATGTTCAAAGTTATTTGTATAACGGAGCTTCGCATAGTAACAGAAAAGTTCAACATTCAATAGTCAAATGTTCTTTGAATGGCGGAAACAATTGTGGGTAGGAAATTGCTAAAATATCTTGAATAATTTCATCAAATCTGGCACGTTTAAAAGAATTCAACAGTATATGCTAATAAATTTGATTTCATGCAACGTAGAAACCATATTCACTTATGACACGTCTCGAGCCCCAGGTCCGCCCACGCGTCGACTCATACTACTGATTCCTGGGTTTACTCGCGGAACGTGCACTTTTGCGTTTAAAAATTTATCTTTATAAATGATGCCTACAAGATCATTTATTTCATAACTATATTTATCTTATTCTATTTACATGTCAACACATCACATATTGCTGCATTTACAAATTCAACTTTATGAATCACGTATGAAGGTAAAGTAATTCCTAATTATAATTTGTCACAGTACGTTCATTATTTTACTAATCATTTGTCGTAATTATAGTTCAATCAGAAGATATTTCTCTCGTTTACTTTTTCATTCGTGCATTAGTTGTTTCAGTGCTACGAATTGGTTTAAGAAGCTAATTACTTTATTAGGAGCCTGCGTAAAATTATTGTTGACATTATTATGTTTATGCATTACATTGAATCTTTCGTCGCACGTATACCAGTAAGGATCCAATGAAATTCGAGAAAAATATTGATTATTAACGCGAGGACGCGTAAGCAAAAACCAGAGAGTTTATGAATGACGGATAAACGGAGTACGAAAATTCGATGACTCTAGGGAAACAGGATTCTCGTGTATTGCAATGCAAGCGATTTCTCAGGATATACGCTGACCAAAGGGACTGCTTACGGCGACAGTTTAAGTATTTTATATGGGTCAAGATTACAGAAGATACAGTATAATAAGTTAATATTAGAAGCAGCAATGAAACAATATTAACTGCTATTGTCAATTATAATTTTTTAACTGCACATGCGTAAATAAGCTGATCGATTTAAGTAAGAATTCCTTCAATTGTATGAATTATTTAAGTAACACATACTATACTACAATATTCTGTATCACGTGAATACAAATTAAAGCTTTGCCCACATAAATACAGATTGTAATTTGTATTTCGAGTTGATCATCCCTTGACAGTTTCACGCTTTGAAAACATAAAAGTACAAAGTAGAATATCCACAATTCCTAACCTACTACCAACATATCAAATAACAGCTTAACACAATTGCCACGCGTGTATCCCACTCAGGCAGCAGAAATCAATTAAAAATTAAACAAATCTCGCCACCCTCAAAAAATACTTCTCGTTCTACAACAACAATAAATAAATCCGAAACAATCAAACGAAACAACGCTTACACTCTCTAAATTGCCAAAAAAAAACGAAACTAATAAAAAACGTACTACTCGTCTACAAGCTTCAACCAAGCCTCTTCCGTATTCCTCGTTAAAATCCAACGATACAGATCCACCGGCGAATATGCGAAACCACGACAACACAGTCGTGCCCGTATTCGTGGCGACAAATGATTCGATACCTGCACCGTACTCGATATATTCGCAGGGGTCGATTATTAACGAGCCGAAGGTACGTGTAGCACGAACAAAAGGAGAGCAAAGCCAGATCTAATGAGAGAAATGCAGGAAACGGGGGTGAAGAAATAATGGGCGAGGAGAACGAGAGGAAACGGAAATGGATACGTTGACGTAGCCGTGGTCGGTCGGCGACGACGGCGACGAAGGGAAGAACGAAGTCGTCGCGGTGGAAATAAAAAGCAGAGAAGAAGGAAAGGGGTGATAGATGAATAGGGAGGCCAGGACTTTTCAAGCGATCAAATGTGATCGAACAGACGCGAATGCCGCGTATTATTGAGCGGGCGACGCATTATCCAGTAATACGGCCGGCTGCATCCGGCATTATCGGAAACTCGTTGCCCTGCCTCGGCGAAGCCGTATTTAACGGGATCCTGAATGAATCTCCCCGGCCAGAAGCCACATTCACCAATGAAATGACAGCGGGGCAAAACCGTGTGACCGATGGAAGTTCGAGCCCGCATTGCATAGGTAAGTACGTGACCTGAGGATACGCACGGTATCGGTTCTTGAAACAACGTGGACGAAATTGAAACGCGTAATTGTTAAATCTCGAGTGCCACGAGTCGAAGAGTTTATATCCGAGTAATAATTTCGGTAGACCTGAGTAATTCTGATAGGTTTCGCGAATCGCTGCAAGGGATATTCGTTCTGATGGGCTGTAGAATTTTTGGTGAGATTTTGGGATCGGATGGATCGAAAAGTGGTACGTAGAAATTATGGTAAACGATTGTCATAAAGAAGTGATAGGCAGTTTTTAAGTATTTAATTTGTTTGTAGTGGTTTGTAGTGAAATCATTCGAAATTTTTTCATTACGAAAAATATTACAAGTTAACATAATATAATAAATTGAAATCTCTACTCGCTTTTGTCTTTGTCTTGTCTTCCTGTGGACTAGTGTTATCTCTCTTTCCACGCCGTTGTGAAAAAAGGGCTTGCAATATCCGTTCGAAAAATCAACGAATCATAAAAAATCCTGTATCCCATGCTTTCCCTAGCACATACACTATTTCCACAGTATCAGCCTACTAACAATATTTACGAATCACGATAACTACCAGGCCCAGATATATCGTAATTCGCGAAACAACAAATAAATCAATATTCAACATCAATATTTCTGCAACAGACCTTTGAGAATCATCCAGGTGGCCGACGTTTCCAGCCCAATTACACGCGTACGTGCAGCCTCGTACTTGAATGCATCGTTAGAACATGATTGACGCGTATTCGTGGGCGGGCAAACGTTGCTCTTTGAGTGATCAATCGTACACAGAGGCAGTCGCAAACAAGTCGGGTTTCAAAACCGTCGCGTCGGCCTGCAACGCGACGTCCGCTTCTATTCAATTTTTTTTTCGGCGTTCGACTCGGTGCGAATATCGTGAACGAAGGGTTGCGTTTATTTCGAGGAGGAAATTGCATGGGAAAAATTAGAGAAAGAATCTAGCTGTTTGGGTGCGGACTCTGCTCGTTGATCAACCATGAAAATCCAATTCAATTCATAAAAATGAAAGGAAGCAGTAAGTGGTTATCACGAAGCTATCGCAGACAGGTGGAAAATATACTATTAATTTTAGTTGTCCCGATTAAAATTTGCTCGCGTCGACTTTGTCTTATATTGTGGCAATACGTGCATGAATAAGCGAAGAAAGTGGAATTGGGAAATTTGAAGACTCTATTCAAGTAGGAACTCAGGTCGCGATCCATTAAAGATTCAACGCAAAATTTAACTCTTCCCACGTTGTTCCTTCCACAACGAACTTGCAGTCCCATCCCCCCGTTTCGAGGCGCGTTAACGATTTTTGCACAGCGGTCGCGCGAGATGACGTCTTCGAAGGTAGTCGACGATGAATACGTCTATTGCTGAGTGCTCGACCTGACCCTCGTCAGATATTAAAGGCGACGTAATTAAACGGGACACGCTCGCTTGATTTCACCCGTTATGAACGGGTTCAAGAACACCGGTCAACAGTGGCTGCATTTTCCTCGAGGCAGATGCATCGTTGCCTCGAATAGTCAAAGCATAAGGAAGATGAAAAAGGAGGAAAGGGGGCATTCATGACTGATGAACGAGTAAATGCGTGAAAGGTAAACACGCCACACGAGCAAATAAAGTAACAGAATTCAGACAGGGGATACCAGGTGCCTCGGAGGTGGATATAAATAAGGGAAAAACGAGGGTGGAACGAAGGGTCGGTACGGCAGGGTGCACGAGAGGCGAGGACAAAAATATGGGAAGAAAATGGAGAAAACGAAGGGTGGCAAAGTTTCTTCTTTTCCTTTCTCCGGCTAACCGTCTCACGGATTCGTCGAGATACGCGGATTTTTGAAAGAAAGCAACCAAGAGGGTTGAGAAACCTTCCTGTTTTCCTGTTGCAAAAGAGACGAAGGAAACGCCTTCGTCTCTTTCTTGCAAATATTTCTTGTCTACTCTATCCTCGTTTTCGCCGACCCATTAGTGGACTAATTTGAAACGAATGGTTGAATTGAATAATGATTGGTGTATAACGCTTTCAGGAAAAGAGTTCTGTTACGATGTTGCCTGTTGGAATATTATATTGCTTGGGTATTTTCCGGAGTGCAGACAGTTTCGGAAAAGTTGTTGCGAGTAAGAATTTTTAGCTGAACCCGGATAAGCTACTCAAAGGTAGGATATATAGAAGAGGAGAAAAGTAGGTTATTAAAGCCTATGCTGTTAATATAATTATCTGACGGTTTATGAGTCCAAGAATGTATAATATTTTTAATTACGAATTTTGTTTTCGTCGCGTCACGGGCGTGCACGATGAAAAGGACAAGTCACCGCGAAAGGTGAAGTAAAAAGTGAAGGAAAATATCACGGAAAAGGTGACGGTGAAATGCGCCGAGGGCAAAAGCTGCGACAATTTTGTAAGTGGGTCGTAAGCTGCATTTCGAGCCAGCAACTCGAAACGACGAGCAGGTACGCGTGATTGTGTACGTACACGTGAGAACGAGCAGTCACATTCGCGGAGAGTAGCTCTGGGGCCTTCTAGCTGTATGCAAAAGTCTCTTTGCACCTCGTTCGCCCCGATAAAATTACTATTTCCGAGAGTGGAGGCACTTCGCGCTGTGAATTATTAATATTAGTTGCTTCCGTAAACCGTCTTGAGGCCGCTGAATACAAAATCAATCCGTATTGCTCGAGTGCAATCAAACAGACGCGAATCTGTCCACGGTTTTCACAGTGCTCCAGAAATTTGAGGGAAATCTTTTTTGGCTCACCTGCCGCAGCGATGAATATTTCACACGTACTCTCAGTACGTGGATTATTTCTGGCAGGTGTGCAATATTAATTTATCCATGGTTTAATATATTCATTCTATCGTAGATTGTTTTAATTAGGTGTTGTTCGAGTTTAATGTAATGTATTTAATTTAATTTAATTTAATTGTTTAAGGTCGCATACACCTTTGTGGTTATTAGCGACCACTGTCGTTGCCTTAGTTTTTTCCTTTGTTATGAAATTCGGGGGGAGCTTTGTACCGTATTAGAATGTAATGTATTGTATGATGTAGCGTGTGACAATTGAATGGTAAACGTTGCAACGGTGAAAAGTTAAATAATTCAAATGTGATCTATTGAATTCGAAGAATCATATAGATTTTCACACAGAACTCAACATAAATAACAAATTGTAAATTCACGACAAAAGTATTTCACGGTTTCGATAATTTTTCTAATTTTACATAACGAAGTGATATTGTGTTACTTACAAGATTTGCAATAAAAATTTCGAGAAAGTTACTTACCAGTGCGTGTGATCAGAAGACAAATTGCCAAGAGTGCCACAACATTTTTGGACAGCCTGCAAGCAAAAAGAACATAATTATTAATCGAATCTTATAGATGACAGAAAACAAGGGCCGCACACAGTCACCATCGAACTGTCGTTTTTCTTCCACTGGAAGCTTTATTAACAAATTTCTTTGAAAATATATGCATTTGCAATTATTTGAACTGGAACTGCCAAATTAGTGGCAAACCTCACGTAACACAAAATAAAACAAGAATAAAAAGGGAACATTGATGTACACTAAATACATATACACTGGCCTGCGAAAATAAAGTCGAAATAATACTGAGAATAGAAAATTAAAACCAGCCTAGTAATTGTATACACTGGTACCTAAAAACTAGCACTTAGATATTTCATTCGATTTGATAGACCTCATTTAGCGTCCAACTTTTTCCACGCCCATTCGTGTGCACCTTTTTACGATTCGAAATTTATCTCGTTCGTTTCCCTGGTCATTCAATGTTACAATTTGCGATGGTGTACGATCAGTTAAGGTAGAGGCCGTGCAAGACGACTGCTTGCCATTTAAACGGCGTGCATGCAGTACGAAATTCATGCCCCCAGTCGAATTCACATGCAAGGTGAGACACGTGAACCGGCACATGCACTTTGCCTGCGTTCCAAATAACTATGGGTCAATTACGTGACGCTGGACATCGTGGATGCATCAACCGCAGGTGTACACGGTGTCTAGAGGGTGTCTAGATCGTCGCCATTAACGGCGGGGAAACAGTTCACTTCCGGTTGCATTTCGTTACCACGAGCTGCAATGCGAGTAGTGTGTTTTGTCGCGATCGTTACTGATAATCATGGTTCTCGTATGCAGGTGCGTAATTCGAGGCGGGAGCAATATACTCGTAAAATGTTTAAATCATGTTTAGATTCAAATAAATGTCTATATAAATAAATAAATTTCATTGAAATTTGGCATACCTATCGCAAGACACGCTGTAAATTAATTTTAATCGACATTCCGCATTCATGTAACAGTATCAACTTTTTCCTTCAAAATATTCGCACCATTAACATCCCAATGATAGCGAAGTGAAACTAATACAGCGATAGTACACGCAAAGGAGATTATGTGTGCCATTAAATCGTCCACGGAAAGCCTGTATACACGTGTCACACGAGCAAATTAGTTGACGTTGAACACAATGGTTACATTAAATTCGGAGTAGCCAAGAAGCAGGGGAATCCATTTATCCTGGTGGTATCGTTGGAAGCTACATTGGGATCATTTGCGTTCCAGGCATTTGACTGTAGTTTAATGACACGTGGAGGAGTTAGTTTTAGTCCCTCAATTAGAATAACAATGGACAACAGCAATGCTTCAAGCGGTGAGATTATGGTCGACTAATGAAGTGTTACCTGTACAGATGAAACTAATCGGTGTCCTCAGAATATTTACAGTGACGGTATTCCGCACCCACATGGGCACACACAATGTAAAGCTATTTTATTCGCTAAAGTTTACTAAAATAATCGTGTTTCACATGGAAGTACGTGTGACTAAAATTCAAGTGTCGAATTACACACGTTATAGTCCGTATGTTTATTATTACAAATATTATAGTAATACACGAACTTCGCGTAGATATATTCTGCGTACGAGCGGAATTATTTCACGTATGTAATAAACAGAAGCGAGAATATATTAAAATATTTTACACAATTATGTGAACGAAATAATAACTGCACGCGTAATGTATTTGTACGAGCCAAATTCTGTGCAATCGAAATAAACAAAGATACGCAAAATAACAATCGAATAGCGCAATAATAACTTAACAGAACAATTATTAATGATTCATCGTGAGCAATATACTCCACTTATTCGCCGTTCTACCATACCTATCGGATTTCCGCATAGAGCCATCATTATTTTCGCAAATTATTCACGCCACAAAAATTTGTCCGCAGCAAACGATAAATTCTCTATCGTTCAGACATCTACCATTCGATATTCGTCGTGCATAACTCCCATGTTAAATCCGGCTGTTAATAAATTTCGTTCAGTTTAATGTTTAACATAACTGCGCGAGGCCATAAAACCTCCCGACCAATCTTCCTTTTCCCATGATTTATAGAACTTTATTTCGGTGATGGATGGTCCGTGGTCGCTTTGATTCCGGCATGCGATAATGCCGTGCACTGCGAAATGGAAACCACGACACACAAGATCGACGCATTGAGCAGCGCTCACTATCAAAACGCGTGTTGAGGTCAATGCATTCCAGTGGCATCAGTCTGTGTATTGTACCAACCGCAGGACGTCACTCCGATATATGTATGTGACATATATGCTCATACCTTATAGCTAATGAAATCAGTAAATGTCTGCCAGTCAGTTGCAGAACTTTGAACATCCCACCCCCGATACTGTTATCAGTACAACAGGCTCAACATGGGGAAAAAAGAGATTTTCGCGTGTATCGTACATTGCTTGGTTTTTCGTTGCGAAGAAGAGAACTTTCAACTAGGTACATGCCTGACAAGTGAGAATAGGTTAATGGTGAGTAAAACTTGGTGGTTGTAATAAATTATATAAATACACTTGTGCAAAGAAAATGATGAGACAACATCACTGCATAGTACATTTGAAATAATTTTATACAATGAAACTCGTGAACTCCAGAAGTGTTTATATAGTCTCACGTGTTTGCATTACAATGTCGGAGAAAACATTTTCCAAAACTTTACTCAAGACCAGTGGCGGCTCGTAGCTAAAATTAGTGGGGGTGCTGCTCTAGAAAGTTTGTATCTTTTTCATAAACTGGGGGTTGGCTACTGACATTGACCTTAAGGATTATATATTGTACAAGTATAAAGAACGAATTAAAGAAACCAAGACTCGTTATATGCAGTTCCACCATTTCTAAACGCAGTCAATTCACTATCGTAGGCAATGGCCAAAGCGATTGAGCTGCAAGGGACAACTTTGTGATTCAATCAGTAATCCTTCCATTCCATTAGATGACCATTCTATAGACCAGTGAAAACAATAGCACCTGTGCAGGTTCCTCGACAGGACAAACGACGTTTGCCATTAAGTCGTATGCGCGTGCATTGATCAAACCTCTACTATAGGAACACCCCCTTGATGCAACTACGTTTATCGCAACATCGGCAGGAAATAGGCAACGTGTTCGTTAGCTTGCATCCTGAATCGCTGCTACATTGACGTCGGTTTGTAAAGAAAAATTAACAATGAATTCAATATCCACAAGACGAAGATATAGGTATTGCAAATGATCAGTTGGTTCTTTAGTATAGGTGCATTTATACTCTTTGTAGTTATTATTTTGTTGAAAGTTTATGATTAAGTTTAATTGCATTACCATTTATTTAATCAGAATTGACTATTGGTCAGATGTGAAACGAAACGGGGATAATAAGGACGAAGACGAGATTTGATTTTGATATAACATTTTATATAGATGGGAACAAATAGAATAATTAATTAATTCATTAATGCTGGCAGTAAAATAATGCTTAAGCGTAATTGCTATGTACTTACTGTTACGATAAATAACTTTGTAAGTAACTAAACGCGTTGATGTATCTTGAAGTATGCCCTAGTCATTGACTCATTCTACTGAGTCACTTTAGTTTTCAAATATGTATGTGAGATACGTGTCTCGATAAATGTATGCTCTGACTGTAATAGTTAAGACATTTTTTACGCGCCGCAGCTTATTATAATTTGGGAATAAATTATTAAAAGATATCAGCTACTTTAGCAACGTATCTGTTTCAAATTGAGTTTAGTGTGAGTGCTAATCAGGTATTCTGGGGAGTGACGTTTCGTGTATATCGATTGGAAACATTCGGTTCGCCAGAGTTGGCGATAGTTAAGTCGATCGCCGGCAACTTTCGATCGCCGTTGCTGGTGCAAGCAGTAAACTTTAAGCAAATCGCGATAGTTTAATAGTTTAAGAGAGGAACTAATGGTAAGTACATCGAGGTAGTAAGGCAATTATTGATGTACGTTGAATCGGTTCGAAATGATTGTCTGAAACGGCACGAACGATTCCTGCGAATAAAACCAATGGTGTAGAAATATCATAGATAGAGGAGTATGGAAACCCTGAACGGTGTCTAACTAAAATTATATTTTAGCGAGAAAAGAAATTCGCACATATTGTATAAATGGTTAATTCTAAATAAGTATTATCCATGCTACTTTTCACTATTCTTAATATTTCCACAATTTCTGAGTTGATTAAAATTAATTGACTGTCAATGTGAAAGTTAATACTTTATTGACATATGAAGAAAATCTTCTAATGTTTTTCTATTATATTGTTTATCGTGATACCATACGATAATCCATTTAATAATAATTTAATAATAATTAAATAATACCGTTAAAATTAATAATTTAATAATACCGTAATAATACCATTTAAGAATACGCGTTTACAACCTTCTAATGAGACGAATTTCTGTCCCAGAATTGCGCTTTCTATTTACTTCCTGCAACGATAGCTTATAAACAATATTTGCAAGAATATCCGATGTCTAGTAGATAATGAAGCGACAATTACTACGTCAGTATTTTAGTGGAACTTTGTAACTAAACAACTTGTTTGCCATGAGGTTCCTTAATGAAGAACCGCCTTACTGTGAAGATTACTTTGGTACCTTACTCAAAGGGAATACTTAATAGCCCACGACTACCGTCAGCGTTTTTAACATCCAACGATACGATACGTGACAGAACGTGTTAATTGGGCAAATTGTGGTGGAAAACAACACAGCAAGAATGAACTTTGTTACGCGATACACAAGAGCGACGTCTATATTAACATATAAAAGCAACAAAAGTTGCTTGTTTCACAAAGCAGACGTAAAATAGAAGAACCGATATTCCTCGGTTCCTCTACTAAACGAATCGAACAATTCAGGTACATCATTCTGTTGTAATCATCATTACTATCATCATATCACATAATTATCATAAAAAAAGTAACAAACAAAGAAATCATTCAGCAACCACAATCTAAAAAAATTCACTCGATTCATTTTTATTAACCATACTCCCCGATAAATTATAAGCCGCAAAAATAATAGCAAGTCAGAATGAAAATATAATTCAACCGACTCCAAACCTTAGAAACGCATAAGCCAAATACCATTAGCTCCACAATACCATACAACTGCAAATTATACCCAAGCATACAAACTTCTCGCGTTTCCACACTTCTTATATTCCCATCTTCATCGCGCGAAGACTCCCGAATCCGCATATTATTCGCACGAAGTGAAATCGATGAATGGTCGCACATTAATTAGTCAACACTGAACGCTACGACTACATTAACATCGGCGCGCAAGAGAGCACACTCTACCAGCGATGTCAACGTGGTATAACGGCCGTCGTTCATCGCGATATGACTAAACTAACTTCCCTTCTAGCTGGACATGTTTAATAAGGCTCGGGCTAATTGCATCAACTATTAACGTTGCAGTTGCCTGGGCAACGCGAAACGCATTAATGTTGCGGACAGGTGTCGTGAGGTTTGAACTTCCGGCCACATCTGAATCAATCATTGGGTAGGTAGAACGAACTGAATCGCGTTGGTCATCGATCGCAAGATATTGCAAATGTTCTTTCGGCACCCACTGCATTAATAAGGTAACGCTCTCTAAAATATTGCGAAACGAAATAATAATTAATAAAAAGAATTTGTATTGTAGCAGGATATGGCATACTATCGTATAGATCTTCTTATGGTTTACTATCGCATTATAAAATATCTGAAACATTTTTCGCTTATTTCACGTTTAAATTCAAATTTGTGAACGTGTCTGCAAAAAATATCATTAACACTAGAACTACCAAGGTGGTCGACTTGTTTCGACTTGTTTCAGATTTCTTGCTTTAGAATTATTAACATATAGGTATCGTTGTGGCAATTTATGATGAGTTTTAATAAGACAGAATGACAATTATATATCTCTATTTAATGTCCATTCTACCACTTTCGTGTTCGTAATGTGTCTAACGTATGCTATCTGAATAATGCCAAAATGTATCGGTAATTCTAGTGTTAGCCCTTAACTGGTACTGTGGGGTCCAGGAGTACCCCCGACGTAAAGAAGTCGTTATAATTTTGCTACCAATCAACAGATAGGTACAGGTGTCCCTGTAATTCTTAAATAGGTTATGCTTTTACTATTTAAATAATAGTATATACGTGTTTCGGAATTTTAAATGAAAAGGTCTAAATATATTCTTGTGAAATATGTTGATAATAATTTTACGAAATTGGCTTATAATTGTGTGTTAATGAAATTTGTAATTATATAACGTAATGAGATTTATTATTAATTAATAGGTTTCGGTGTATTGAGCTATAGAATTTTTAATAATCTACCCATGAAATTAACCTTCCATCAAGGTGCATCGAGTCAGCAATTTTGATACATCGTACCATATATCACTCCTTTTGAAGCACAAATTACCAGAAGTTTTGGGGACAGCATGTCGGCAACAAGTTTTGAACATGCAGCTTCTGCATGATTGAGCACCAGTCCATTTTCGTTTAAACAAAACTTTTAGGCGGTTCCTTCGTGGCAAGATTGATTGGGCGAAATGGAACATAGTTCTTCTCGATCTGTTAATTTTAATCTAGCAGCCAATCTTTTTTTTTCTTTTTTTGATTTTCGAACAACTCCCTAACAATTTGGATGACGATTCTTAATTAATAATACACTGGAGTGCAAAATGGTTCATTAAATTTTCACTGAAAAATTGTTGATACTGGAACTGCTGTAACTTGATGACAAAAAATCGCACCACAATTTTCCTGTACTCGCTGTAAACAGGAGACTTCAATCTTCAAATCAATCGTAATTTTAGTCATGAAAAAAAATTTCTCAACGTCTGTACAGACGATCGAATTTTCAAAATCTTCAAAAAAAAGTGCCTTCGCTCTTCTACAGTCAAAATGATGTACAAAAATCTCTAAAAAAAAATGAATATAGAGATGTGAAAGCAGAGACGCCACGTTTTAAAATGAGCCCAGGTGGATTCACGTACGATTTGTTTTCACGAAGTTACAGCTGTTCAAATATCGACCATGCTTCATCGTGAATTTACTGCTCTTGCACGTCAGTGCATTGACTTGTGACAAAAAGAAAAGTGTTAAATGCTTCATCAGTCTTCCGTTGCGATTGAGAAAGTAATTCGACACTCAGGTGTGTCATACAACTGCTGCACAAATGGAACATGCAGGTCAGACGCTTTGGATGATTCGTTGTACACGCGGTTCGCTTACGTTCGCTAACTCGGGAACAACATGGAAACTGAGAAAAACGAGTCCTCTGTTCCGAGTCAAAAGTGAATTTTCCGACACGTGCGAAAGCACAACTGCGAGCGTGAATTACGGTACTAGAACAAAAGCCTACGTGCTAGAAATGCACCTGATGGAACAAGCGTTAGAGGCAGCAACAATAGACACGTGTACAAATAATAGAGAAACAAAATGTGCAGAGCTATTATGTCGTTGGGGGTTTAGAGCAGTTGTCGAAATTCGCTTGTCCTAAATATAACATCGAGGATGTTCAGCTATTCTTCTGTCACGATGTTACGGAGAATTTTCTCGGTTTTATTTAACGTTCCGGTGCATAATAAATAATTCCGGTGCATAATAAAATTGTATTTAAATTTACATTCCTTACACCAGCACGTTCCAAATTTGTTTAACTATATTTTCTATTATCATCGCGGGTATAAATAAAATATATGTAGATATTTCGAAGACTGAACCCGTTTCATTTATTATCCAAAATTTCTTGACGGCGGGGCATTCTTGGTCTTTTATGATTTATGTCAGTGCTGTGCTTCTAATTGCAAAATAAAATATTCTAATAAAATATCTACAATAAATTGCAAGATATTATCCAGTACACTATGAACTAGTAAAGCCATATTTAAAACACTTCAGGCAAATAAAGTAAATTTTGTCTAGGTCCCTGCAATGTGAATACATAAGGAACTTCAATTTTCCTTGAAAGATAAAATGAAAAGCATGTGTATCTCCAAACATCTCCAACATCTTGAACAACGAAATGTTAATAGACAGAACGTTTCAGTTAACGAAGATAGAACGGTTTGGCTTGACAGAAACCCCGTATCGCCAATTAGGTGTTGACTAAGCGTTCGAATGTATAATATATACACATGAGAGACCACTCACGCTGAAGAGGCTGTTTAAATTCTGACGTGTTAATTATGTTATCCCGCGATTGCATTAGCGTTGCCGTGCACAGGAGACAGGGGAGCTAACACGTTTGCACGCTGACAACGAGAGGTAAGTAGTAATAACATGCTTTCGCCGCACGTTGCACCGCGCCACTGAAACGACAGTCAATATAACTTCAATAATTGCATAAATTATTGCTGTCGCTCGTGAAAATATGTCCCGTGTCGGAATAAACAGTTCCGAGGCTTCGTGCTTTGTACTCGTAGCAAAGGGGTCGGGGACACTATCGTTTAGTGAAATAGGAGCCGTAAATAAAGATGACGTTATTGACACGCGTCTGAGGACAAGTGATTAGAAATGCGCTTGTCTGGTAATATCTATCGCTGGTACAAACAACCTATTGGAAATTATTATATGCTCGGCGAAAGAATTTGTACAGTTTTGTTGGATTCCGGGGTAAACGAAATCGTGTGCAACAATTGATTTTGCAAGGAGATTTAATATAGGAATACCGTGATGAGTTTGCGTGACAGAGTGACGGGGTGTGTCGTGTTGAAAACTATTCTCAGTACAATTGATATTCCACTACTATATGTATCATGATATTTAGGAGGAAAGGCTGACCTTAGCCCTTGTGTCGCCTTAGCCAACGTGGAGTTTGGCCCTTGCCAGTAGTCATATCCTTGATTACTGCCTTCGTGAATAATATTGACTCCGACTAGGCCACAATCAGCAGGGTTTACATATTATCCGTGACTCAAGGGCTGGTCATCCAACAGTTTTGCAAGTTTCTCTTTTACAAGAGGTAACCTTGTACGTTACACATTACGCGTACAGGAGGAAAATGAGAGAATTAAACACTGAAAATGAAGTTCCTCGTGTGTAGATACTTACGTAACAGAATTTCATAATGGAACGTGAGTTCGTGTTTTAATTAGGCGTCACTTATTACATGCGACAGGGCGGCTAATAAATTTATTTAAACGCTATACTTTCGCACTGCACAGAATTTCTCTGGTTGCATGTAAAAACAAATTGCTGGGACAAAAAGCACGGTAATCCGTTCCGTGTGTTTGCTCACGGATTTCGGTGTCTAAATGGTGTGGGTAAGATCGATATCCGTAGGTTTGCTTTACTTTGTTGACACTGGTTGCATAGGTAGACAAATTTGAAGAATTAATCGTTTCACCGAATCACTCCCAAATATACGAGTAGTATATCAACCGCTCGGAAATCCTGCTCTAAATGCTGTGCAGATAAGATTTCGTAAAATTCATGGAAACGCCATTGGAATTAGTTGAATTAGAATATTATTATTATTAAAGACAATTTTCTTTCTACTCAAGTGAACAAATTTTATAAAAGCCAATTTTACGTACGAAATTTAGTTTTCGATACCTAAATACAATAAGGATAAATAAATTATCCTGTGAGATATCCTCGTTGTCATGATACCCTATCATTAATCATATTGATTCATTCTCCGTTAATTGTGCAATTATCAAGCGATCGATATGTTTCAATATTCATTAACAATGATATGACAGATTCACAAGTTATGGGACAATGCAGAATAGAGTGGTTCTACATTGTTCTCTGTTTTCACGTAGGTATAATAATTCTCATTTTGTCTGAAATAGAATTTAGCTAAACGTGTAGGTAATCCATTGTCAAGCACTGGCCATTCTAAATGCTTCAATATTGTACTAATTTGATTGTTGAATAATTAGTAATCATTACTCATCGATACTACAATTACATATTAATTAATCGCAGAAGTACAATAGATAACAAGATTCGCAAAATATTATAACACCCACTTCAATAAACTCTTATTTCATTTTACGACTAATCACTGAAGTATTAAATATTCTAATTTAATGTCACGGAGAAGGACAGTGAATAATCGTTTCCTAACCAGATTCACAACCAAAAAAGCTAAATGCAGCGCAATCAAACTGAGTTCTTAAAATGAAAAAAGCCTGGGAGCTTTAAGTTCAATGCTTTCATTCACAAGGGCGACAAAATATAATATCAGCCAGGAAGAACAGATGTACAACGTAATTCAATAAATCGATACCAGTACACGTGCTCGATTATTCAAACATTAACTACAAGAATTTCTAATTGGATGTTCGGATAATCAAGAGTCACGGACGCACCGTCTGTATAATTGAAATCCGCCTACGTGGCACACTAGTGTAATTGTTTTCATTATAATTGCAATCACATTCCGTACTCGCAACGACACACGAGACAATCTGAGCCGGTTATAACAGTTTCTCAGACGCCCACTGGCAACAGAGTTTGCATTATTGTCATAGAACTCCGATTTCCTGTGTATTTCAACATCGACCCCTTTCAAAAACAGATTTGCCGCTTTAATGCACGTCTCCTGCAGAGTTTCTACAAGATACAGAGCAATCGAGAAACGGAAGATGACGGGGCAACCAATATACAAATTAGAATTTATTTGCAGATGTCCCTTTCAATCACGAAAATTAAACTACGAGTAAGTTCAATCGGTTTTGACATTGGGCCTTCTCTATAAAAAGAAATAGCTGATTATACTTATACATGGCTACGTTACTTTTCCCAAACGTTATTTTTATGAAATTGAATAAAGGTCTTAATTAAATGAATTATAGGTAAAGGAGCACACGTTTCATTCATAAGTTTCATTAAGTATTCAGGATCGAAGTGTGACTATGTTATAGGTCGTTAAAAAGGGGTGCAGATATTGTATGTACCAGGTAAAACAAATCTAATAAGAAATTAAAATTGTTCCACTGAAACGGAATTTATAAACACAGAGAGATCAATATTACCGAATGAATTAATCCTCTTCGTCGCCAACAGTCAATAGTTGATTAAATTAATTGGCCGATCTCTGGCCACATTTTTCAGGCCAATCGTTCAGGCGAAAGATTCCAATAAAATATTAACAAAAACTACTATTTCCATTCCTTCCCTAAATATCTTATCATCAACCCATCGTAATTAATTAATTCGCATTGGAATGACAATAAATCTAAAAATCAGCTCTTCCTCACAACCACGTTATCCAATATCATAAATAATCTTTCAAAATGTGCAATAAAAAACTGTCTGAAATACCATTCACAAGCATTCACTCTCCGGTTACGAACAACAAACAATGACTAACAATTTTATTCCCAATTAATCAGAATTGTCACGCTTATTCTAACTACACAAAAAAATGATTATAGCGTCTTCTCAAAACCTCGTCATTCTTCTCTGCCAGTGTCTCTCTACGCCCACACACGATGACATGGTCAGACATGCGAAATAAATCAAATTGCATACACCCGGATCCATAACGCTGCCCCCGTTAATTACACCATCGGGTTTAACCGGAATTAATTCCGAGACAGCGTTACCCTGGTCGCAAGCGGGTAACAGCACGCCGAGAGGGTGTCTGGCGACAGTGAGCATCGTCGAGGCACGTTTCATTGTACCGTAAGTAACTGCCGTGCAAAACGGACATGTTTAATAAAGCTGTGCGCTGATTGCATAAATTATTAACGTTACTGTTGCCAGACTAACGCGTGGCTACAATAACGCCGTCTATATGCCGCTGCCTCTGAAGCGAAACGCTAAAATTTCAGCGCACAATTACGTGCGGCAATAACATGAAAATGTTGTACATACGTGTTTTCTGTTATTACACATATATATTACAATCGCCGGCAAAAGGGCGGTATTAATTTTGTATCGTTAATAGTACAGTTGGAAGAGAAAAATATTGTACCGAACGTGAGTTTTGAGTAAGTTGTCTCTAAATATTTATTGTAATGCGATTGTTTACATTTTTTGTACGTAACGAAGTTATGTCAACACTGAACGGCGGTTGTATAAATGAAGAGGGTTTAGATTTCATCTTATTTGATCGATATTTCATCTTACTCCAAGCAACATTACACCCAAGCTCTCTGAAATAATAATTATTTAAGTAATTTAGAGGCAGCAGCAGTTTTAACATAAAAATTGTGTATCAAACAAGAGATACGATTTATGAAGATTGGTATTAATAATTGTAAAGCATTTACTCGCGGGATTCTGTAAAATCAATTATTTTGCTGAACTTATTCGATGGCAACTAGTAGATAAATTTTGAAATACAGAAACCGGGTTTGTGGGAACGGTTCACACTGATACCACTTATCGGGTTCATGTCTCCAGTAAATACAGTTTACTCTTCAACTAAAGATCAAGAAGTCTAATCGACTTAAGTCAGTAGTGGTCATATTACGGAACCACATCGTCCAATCTACGCTCCCTGAAACCAGCTATTAAGCTGGTGAAGTAATCGTTCTGTGATAAGATGATACCTACTGTATTCTGTGGCTGTAATTTGGACGCTAGATACGAAGAAGACACTTAATAAAAGTAGTTCTAGAGTCACTTGTATTGTTTTCAATGGCTTTTAAGAAATACCAGGAAACTCAGACAGGATTATTAAATGCACAAAGATTACTTTCATTATATTGTACAATATAAATTTCAGCATTTCTTGGCATTAATATTCTTTTACTTGAACCTCTAAGATACAGCTATGTGAACGGTAGAAAATTTGAGAAGTACTCCGATTATTTAACGATAGTAAATAAAATATGAATAATGTTAGGGAGAAGCAACTATATATAGATAAACAAATCATCGGATACTTATTTTTAATGATAACTTGAAATAGGAATTGCATATTTGAATCATATAAATGAAAATTAGTTTTCTTTATTTTATTTCCATTATAAAACGCTGGCAAGAGGAGTGATCTCAATACTAACGACACAAGCGACTCAAAATAACTACAAAATAATTTAACAAACGCGTGCACGTGGAGCTGTCCTTGTGTATAAATATTGTATTATAAACTTGCATTAATATTAATAAAAAAACACTTGTTATTCTATCACACGAAAATTCGCTTACTCAAACACCTCTGTCTCCCCTATTAATCCGCATAACGGAGGTTCTACCGTATCTGTATACATGTGCAAACAAATGAACATGCTTGTAGCTTGACATACATATGTAGCTGTCGTGATTCGTGTCGCAGAGAAAAGGTCGCAATGAAACGAGTTGCTTCAGCTGCTACTCTGAATGCTGATGATTCTTTTCAGAGTTTGAACGACGCCAGAAGAGAGCACGGCATAATTTAGTCGCGATTACGCGATCCGCCTTGTTTACAGACCTGAACCGGGAACGCGTTCTTATTTCTGTTGGGACGCGACACCGGAAGTTCCTTTTCCTCCCAAAAAAACTCGGCCTTGCTCGAGGGTAGTTGAACAGCAAGAGGAAAGGCGGCGTCGTCCTATACATACCGAACTTCATTTATTGCTCTCGTCGTTTAAAAAGAAAAAGTATTTTTGTGGTAATTAAAAGCGTCGCAGGTGAACCACAGTTAAGGATTACGTCATGACGAAATCATCGAGGTGAAAGTTTTGTCTATACAACACGAGCTGCACGAATTGCCCATGGTAATTATGTTGAATCGTTTCTTTCCTCCGTTTCGGAGAAGGGCCTGAGAGAAAAGTATTATTCGTAGTAGTAGAAATTTCTGAGAAAAGATAAGTTAAGAAGTGAGTTATTGGTGAGCGTATTCGATTTGATCTCGAAGGAAAAGGAAGTAACATGAACGAAAGAAAAATGTATGAAAATACGTAACAACTTTCCAATTAAAAATGAATATTCTGTGTAATATCCCTTGTGACGTACGATCTGACTTGAGCCTGTCTGTTTGCACAATTGTATAACAATGTAACGTACAATGAAGTGTAAGGCAACCTTTGGCCCGCCCACTATTATACAATAATATTTACGTTCCGGTTGTTCAAGTATAATATAATGTACTCTGTCCCGGCCATTATTCACGGGATCCCAAACGAAACGTAGCTGGTTTGTATTAATCAGTGTCCAAGTAAAGAGCGTCCGTAATTCTACGGTCATGGTTGAAGGAAGGATCGACGTTATCAACGACTTTATCAGGATAATCGAGTGGAATCCACCGGCCAAACTCCCCGGCTAGGATGCATCGTCCTGACGAAGTGCTGGGTTATCGAACGGCGAGCCTGACGAAGTGACTATTTCCGTTCCTGTACGTTGCCATCGTAAATCACAATCGACAGACTCACCAATTCGGTGGCCGTAAAAATTGCTTCTTTCACTGTGGCCACGAGCATTGTTTGCGCTTCGCCGCGAGAACAGTGATGGATAACGTTCTGTCGTGAAACACCTTAGCCGTATAATTAAAGCGAAACATCAATTACAGCCTGCAATATGTACTATGTTTCCTATTAGACCACGAAGCCACGAGAGCTATTATTGCTTCGACTTGTGAAATTTCAGCTGCACGTGTTAAGCACGGAGTGGGTTCAGCGAGAACCTGTAGCAGCGAACAAGATGCATTCCCTTGGAATTTTTTCGAAGTAATCAAATAGGTAATGGTTTAAAATAAGTACCGTTCAATTTTAGGTATATGACTTATTTTTAAGTTAAACGAAATTTTTCCTAATTTCGTGTTATATTTAATTCTTCGTGTGACGCAGGGGTGCTTGGTAATAGTAATGATAATAATAGTAATATGTCAGGCAGTAAAAATCTTTTTTTTAAGCTGCTTCGATTTTATCGGTATTGAATATTAAATATTTTAACGGGTTACTGTAAAAATTGTAATGTCTCAACATTCATTTGCATTACGTGTATACGTCTTTAAATCTATGGCCACTTATAACTTATATAAAGGAAGCGTACTAGATCAAGACAAATTATAACAAGGTGCATGTTTGTATGTACTTTCAAAGAATATTTCCAACTTTAAATACAAGGAAAGCCACGTAAATACGAAAAGCCAGCCTCCGCATAAAAATAATTGAAAGCTCAATTATTTTCCACTTTGTTATACGATATTATGTCTATACTATGCACAGGCAACATTAATACCAAATAATTGAAACCTCTAGTATATTGAAAAAGGAACATTGCGAATGACAATAACTTAAAATTGACATTATCAATTGCGTTACGTAAATTGTACGCGAGCAGAGGTGGGGATGAGGTAATGTCTGATTATGTATATAATCCGACATCATAATAGACCGTGAGTACAAAGAATAGGGAGTACGCGATACGGCAGAGAAATGAGGAATCCTTTAATGAGGTGAAATGCTTCACAAAGAAAACGTGTACAATGCGTGTTCAAATGTTAAACCACGTGTTCGAACGTGTTCAAACCTTAATTCAACATTCTAACTTATAAAACTACAATTGAACCCCCATTTGCAAGAAATCTAATAGATCTGTCAAAGATTCCAAATACGATATACTATTCAGCAATTAAACAAAAAAGAATCGCGGTACAACCATTCCTACTCCATTTAAGATTCACATTTCTCGCTTTTCATTTGCAGAATTCGTCGGACCATGACGTTCACGTCTTGCAATTGTCTCCGATCTCCATCAGAGTGGCTGGCACGGTCTTAAGATTTACCGGGCAGCTTTGTCTTTTTACCACAGCACACGCTTCAGAAAGTCGTTAAAATAGTATTAAAAGCGGACTTATTATTCTTTCTCCTTCCTTGCACGGTGCAAAGTTTATTATAGTTCTACGCCCGTCTCGGGCGGACCCAGCGCCGTGAAAATCTCAGCATTGTACACGTTTTCTTTGTGAAGCATTTCACCTCATTAAAGGATTCCTCATTTCTCTGCCGTATCGCGTACTCCCTATTCTTTGTACTCACGGTCTATTATGATGTCGGATTATATACATAATCAGATATTACCTCATCCCCACCTCTGCTCGCGTACAATTTACGTAACGCAAATTGCATCTTCGTTACTCTCAGATTTCTTTTCAACAGGAAGATCGAAGTACTTTCAACTGCTCTACGCTTTCGATGAGGAAATTATTATGGTGCTTCTTATTGAATATACATACATACATATACATAGGAACGCGGCGAACAGCATTGTGACAGAATTCTATGAATGGCGAAAAATCAGTTTTCGCTGGTTCTACTAGATTTTCTTCAGTCGTACCGATCGATCTCGTCTTGCCTCGGAACAATGAAATCATCCCCAAAGAATCCGTCGAAAGAACAAGATCCTAACTAAGTAATGTATAAATTCAGAATCCAAAATTACTAACGCTTCCATCACTTCCCCCTATCTCAAAAAAAAAAAAGAAATCCATCATCCTTGCTACCGACAATATGCACCGACTCCCATAACACCGCGCAACGGCACACCCGTGAAATCTGTTAATAAATCACGTCGAATCTGTGCTTCGGCAGCGAATAAAAAACAGAAATGACGGAAAAAGGGGAAAAAAGTGGCCATCAAAATGTGCATACACTATACGTACACGGGTCACACAATAAAATGGGCCATCCCCTTTTACAGCGCACACGGTATCCAGAAAGCGACCATTTCAACGTGGAGGAACGAGCCCGCTCGAAAATACAATAGGATTTATTTCTGTAGCCTTTGAGCGAGACAGGAAGTCCTTGCTTCACTTCAAAATTCTCCATGTTCGTCTGTTGCCTAGGGGCAACGGTCGTGACTTATTGTCAGTCGAAGAAGAACTATCGACGGATTCGTGAATTCTGTCGCAATTAAAATTGAACGCTCGCAGTAATTGGACAAAACTTCTACGGTGATTCTGGAGTCGCCGAAGAGTGCCGTAAGGAAAGCGTTGAATTGCTGGTATGATGCTTAGAACATGTAAACTATGGCTCTTGATTGGTTTTACGTGTACAACTATGTGGACCTCGTTAATTGTACGACAAAGTTGCATGCCTAATCTAAATTTCGATATGTTTCTTTCGTGGCTGAAGTATTAGAACAAAGCCATCAATTGTCCATAGTGTTGTGGAAATAATATGTATTCATTAAAGAGCAATACATTTGGATTCGGCGTGCTTGGATTATCACAGAATTGCTGAAATTGATACGATTAAGAAAAATAGAAAATTAGTGTATTTTCCGTTTACACTTTTGCGTATTTTCTTAATGGAAGTATTGTTTAATATGAAAATAAATGAATCGTTGACCGAGTTTTAAGTTACACAAGATTTGGTTTAATATCTCTTGAATTTAAATGTTATATTATTGCAGACATTTCGATGTCCACAGGACAGCTGAATGCATAGGTGCTACCACACAGTTGATTACATACGTGTATGTACGTAGGTATTTATGTAACATGGTTGAACGTAGTTGGAAACTTTATAGTATGTATCGTCGAGTTTGAAGTGCGTACTTTGATTTGAATAAGCTAACGCGGGAATTGTATTGCATGGTATTAAAGCAAATGCAAGCTTTCACTGTAAATGAAAAAATCATTTAAAAATAATGTGAAGTACCGCGTTGACCCCTGAAATTGAAAAATGAATTTTCGTTTCTGTAATAACACTACATGTATTATGGATAAATTTATATTAAAGAAATATTTACATATACACTATCATAAAATTTGGTATGCTATTATTGTAAACGACTCACAATTTGGGAAATACTACTGGCGCCTAATATTTAATAAACCTCGCGGATGTTTAAAAATATTCGTACGGAAAGACAACAATTTTTTCAACAGTTCGATACACGTGCATACGTTATTCGCGAAATATCCTTTAAATCGACAGTGGCATAAAATCGAAATAAAATACGATATTTCCTTTTCCATCCAAACGAGCAAACATAGCATAATAGAACTTGCTTCTATTATTTCTGCTGAAAATACAATATTTCCTGTTGACGCTCGAAGCTTCTACAGAGATTCACAAATTCCCCCGAACTCCCAATGGTTTACAACAACAAAATTCTTAGTGCAATTGCAGTGGCAAACGAAACCTATCGAAATTCCACACGTGCTCGATCACGAATTGCTGTCACTAAATATCATGAAATTTCAATGATATTTACTATCACCGAGTGTAAACCCCATTTCGCTGTTCGCATTGCAATTTAATGGGGCCACAGCGACCTAAAACTGTACAGTAAAATGCCTATAAACAACTCATCAAATATGAAAGTTCGATTTTACGAGTCTTATCTGCTTTCGCCTTATCGTTCGAGAAATCCGACCACAATGGTCGGCCATAAAATTTTTATAAACCACTTGTGCGCACCGATTCCCTGCAACTGCGTGAATCGAGAGCATCGGTTTTTATATAAAGACCGTTAGACCGTTCAAAGATCTATAATAAATCTCGCTTGAACGTTCTATGAAACACAGATAGTTTTCTTACGAGCAGAGAACCGCCATTAGGTACATGGAGTAGAATGCTGCGAGATCATTTAACTACGGCTTCCATTTTACAACCCTTTATCTGCGTTTCATTGAAGGATGAGGGAGGAAAGTTATTTTTTCGACCAGTTTGAGTAAAATATTGAACTATCTATGTAATAGAATGTAACAGGAATGCTAATAATATATATATATATATATATATATATATATATATATATATATATATATATATATATAAATGTTAATAATCATAAAATTGTAGAAATACAATTTAGAAATAAAAGTAAGTCATTGTACGTAATTTGACATTTGTCTGATATTTGTTTCATATTAATTTGAGATATGACTTCTATGTATGCATCTCTATTGCGACTAAAAGTATTGCATACTCGAATAAAGCGAAACATCGACAAAAGTGTCGTTACTAAACTAAGGCGAACTGTACACACGCAAGAGAGTATTTTATTTGTAAAAATTATATTTTCCATCCGATTTCAAGCTAGCTTCCTTCGCTTTTGGGACAGTCTGCGTGCGATACCGTACAATATAATCCTGACCGATGACCGTCATCATTCACTATTATGGAATTAAAAGGTCCAGCTGAGAGAATGGCTTGCTTTTGCATAGTAGATTTATTTTGCGCCGCTCTCGAAAGTGTCAACAGTGTCGAGTAACTAAAATGCAAACATAGTAGACTATAAAATGATTTTTACAGAGCGTCGATAAAGAAGAAGAAATTTAGACAGAAATTTATTTTGTCCTGGAATTATTCAAACAATATAGTTGTTTTATTTTAAATAAAAAAATTTAATTAATTTAATCAATAAGTTATTTAACTTACAAACGTCGGGGCTAGAGTCACTATTGTAACTGAAATCATTAAGATGTTAAGATATTTTTAGTAATTCTCCGTATATATTTCGGATATTAAACGATACGCAAAGCAGCTAAAATTTCATGGAAAAGAATTACAGAATATCGATCCTGTATCGATTGAAGGAGTAATATATGTGCGTTGGTAACATGACACAAGATGAAGTGTTCACATGATAAAAGTGTTATGCAACATTTTCGTGAAAATCGAGTTATCGTAATAACTGGAAGATGAAACGAGCCGTTCTTTCGCAAAACACCTCATTTCACATCGTTCTATCGCGGAATAAAGAAATACTGGGAGCATGAAGGGAGTATCATAGATAAGCAAATAATTTTTTGCTGGATGAGGGTCTTGTGTATTTCTGACCCAGGTATTTATCACACCTTCATCTTCATCTTCATACTTCGATATATTATAGCTGACACAAACATTCATATTCTACAAATAATACAGAGAGAAAACCAATTAAATAAACTAATGGATAATTTAAAAAGTCTTCTCTAATCCATTTTCTTTTGTTCGAACAAACTGAATTATTCCGTGGTACATCCACGTCGAGCTTCGAATTTGGTGGCCATGAAGAATGATGCTAGCGACTGTCCGACCACAGGCGTTCTCCACGGAACGCCTGTTAATTAGCGAACTTTCGTTTCAGTGGACTTAATTGAGCGGGACGCATGCTCGACCGAACCTATTTCAAACTATCGTGCCATCATCGTCTCGCTCGAAGCAATTGCCATGTGTTTTCGAACGGCGTATGTGCGGTGATTAGGGGAGCGAAATATGATGAAATTCTGGCACACGTTAGATATTTAGTTGATAGTTATAGAACAAAGAAGGCGAATAGTTCGTTCCTCGGCATCTCCGATTTATGAACAGGGAAATGCATTCTAAATAAATATTAAAATACATAGGTACGCCTACATATACATTCTGATATGTTCAAAATGGAATGCATTTTCGAGGTGCTATGATAACATTATAGTGGTATAATACACCAGAAAATTCTTTAGATTCTAATCTTCTTAACCACCATTGATTAGGATTTGTAATTCATTTTTATATATTCACTATAATAAAATATTTTTTTGTGCAACATTGCAATTTGCTTAAATTTACACGGAAACTTTAAATTAATAATGATATAATCAAAAGCTTAATTGCAACAGCGATATAATTATAGACGAAAATGCAAAGCTTGGGTTCATACATCGGATGGCTGACCACTGCTTGACTTATACTACTTGTCGCGCCTGTTCTGCCTCGTGCGCGCAACAATACTTCAATTAATGAAAGCACAATACAGTAATGTCTCGCACTGTGTTCAAAATCGTGATTCGATGGCTATTCATTTTCTATCCCCCCTACTTGGGACCGCCTCCCTTGGACTCGGGGAAGTGTCGTTCGGATCACTTTTGATGTGATTTCCGAGAACCGAAGCAGCCCAGCGTGGAGTACGAGATATTATTGTCTCACACGTACCCGGATGTTTACACTTGCCTAATTTTTTTCCTGGTCGCTGCCTCGAGTCAATCTCGAGTCTCTGTTGCCACAACATTGAAGTTGACCTGACGCTCGAGAATCGTGTCTGCACACGATGGCTGTTCACATTCGGTCCCGAGCGATGAACACAGTGCGAATCATTACTGTATCTCGAATGCTTGTTCTTAATATCTCACCTCACATTACGAATTTTAAACTAAATATTGTCAATAAATAATAATAAAGGAACTGCTTTGGATCACTGTCACCGTGCGATACAACTAACATTTCACTGCAATAAACGTTCTCCCAGTGAATTACATTCTTATTTGCTAAATATTATTAAATACTACATTTCAGACAATGATTTATATTTCCAAGTGATTTTCTGATTCTTCTTTTTGTTCCCAATCCACGTTTCTCCAATATCGTTTTCATCATCGAAGGACCGAGGTGAATACGAGTGATGCTTATTGGATAATGCGGCTCATACTTCTAGCCACTCTCGTGTGCAGCCTACCCCTCGTCCGATTGAAAATTGCTTTGAATAGGCGCTTGATATTAAACGGGAGAAGAAAACGACGCAGGGTGTGAAACGTGGTTCGCGATTAAAAGCACTTCGGCCTTTCTTGGATCAGAACGAGCATACATTTGAAATTTCCATCTAGCACTTGCTACGGTTTAACTGGATAACAATCCATAACACGATTCCAACGTGAATTTTTAACCCAGTTAAACGAAGTGTAACGGCAAGTGATATAAACACTTGACTTGGCAATTTTTAACGGAGACGTATGTGGGAGAATCTTATTCGAAAACTTGGGGAAAACAATTGAGCTCATTTGCAACTGCTTTACAGCGAATATGATAAATGAATTATTAGAAAGAAAGAAATTTATTGGGGACAGAAATATTTTATAAAAATACTACGGTATGTAATCAATTGTGAAGGAAATACTTCTGCATGTACCTATAATATGTATATGTAGAAAATATGCTACGTATGTTCCCTACTGATTTGTTTAAATTTTCGTCCGGGCTTCCTTTCTTTATCAACTTTTTATAATACAAAAATTTGGGGAAAAAAGGGCGTGGACTATTTACGGAATACAATAATTTTACAGAATTCTCTCCACATTGAGGTGTCAAAATATTATAACACTCAAATATTTTATTCTGTATTTGCTGTGATACGAACAACTTCTCTTATAATCGAATAAAAACAGTTAATTCCCTTCTACTAGCAAACCTCGAAAAGTTTAATCCCAGTCTGAGACGCAACCAAGTGTACACGGGGACACAGCAAAAGAGGTATCAAGGAAATAGCGTGCTATCTCTGAAGGAAGATCAAGCAAGATAACAGCAGCAAAGAAATCCCCTGAAGCGTTGGCAATTTATTTTACAAGCTGAACGAAGTAACCCTTGTAATGTCTCGCTGTGCTGCAGTCGATCGATCATTCAGATAAATCGAAACATTTGTGCAAAGCTTATGAGCCCTGGCGCTGTTCGTACGATACGTCTAGAGTTAGGGGAGCATGCAGACTAATGCCCCACGGGGGAATCTGGATCGATAGATCCTAATGACCATCTCGTATCGCACTGCCTAACTTGGTGCTCGTCGAGCATAAAACACTGGTCGCATCGAACGTGAAAGTTTATCTGTTTCAGGCCGACTCTTTGTGTTTCGTTCGTCGCAATAAGAGTGATTGCGTTATGAAAAAATAAAGTAATCGAGCGTGCAAGATGGACTTTTCTTATGGGCAGAAAGGCGACAGTCTTATCTTGCAAACTGTGAATGGGGGTAATCTTCTCGTGTACAATAATTGATGGACCTGGAAGATTTTTATTATTGCAAGTCTTTATGAAGACTAGTAGTCTGGATTAATCTGAAACACTTTAGCCTTCCCTAAGATTGTGGACTTTACATTAAATAAATAATCTGGGCTCGCTCCCAGTCAACTGATGAGATCTGAAAATTCCGAAGGGTACCCTTGACATTAGAAATTTAGTGAAAATAAGAATTTCTCGTCACGAAGTTTTCACTTGTATTTGCAAAAGGAATGTCCCACAGAATGGTCAATACTTCTACTGATAAAGCTATAAATATATACTTGAATAAATCGATAACCTTGTGCACAATTTTTTATACCTGATTATTTTACAAGAAAACACACTCCTGGAATATTCCCATTCTTCCACTCCCACGCTCCCATTCTTTTTTTTGTTTTTATACATTCTACTTTATTCTGTTTTATTTAAGTTGTTAATCTTTTCTATATTTCTATTTTTACTTTAAACTGTACATGATACTATTATTCTCTGTGTGACACAATCCCCTGTATACTAAAGGGTTCTCTTGCCCGTTGATTCATGAAATATACGTATTATTATTATTATTATTATTATTATTAATATTCGCGATTTGTTAATCGACAAAACACTATAAACCACGAGGAAAACAATGCCTACTATTTGCGCATCTGCGAGTTGCTGGACAATCTCGAATAATTAAAACCGTCGGTGGCCTCTCCTTTAATATTTCCCAGCGAGTAATGACGGAAAAAATGCAACGTGCATGCGCAAAAAGGAAGCACGAGGAGAATTAATCTGGACCGAGGGGGAAAAAAATCTCGACGTAATTAAGTCGAATTAATGAACGACCGAGCCAAGGATTGCGTCCGCCTCGGATTTAGTCGATGGAATAAACTTCAATTTGCGAGTCCTTGTTAGCTGTTGCACAGGACTTACGTTGCTACGTTTCAAACGTATCAGTCGTAGCGATTTATGGTTGCCATCGAATGCACTGATTCTGATATTCCCGCTTTGTTCGAGACCAATGGAATTTACTTGATACGAGTGATTTAGCTGCTTGTATACAGTACTGTACTGTAAAGCACTAGGATTTATTTTATTTTTTTTGTGAAGCTTGTTCAGATATTTTTCTCTTTCGCAGTGGCAGACAAATCAAAACTGGACACGAATTGTAGATAGAAATAGAATTAGTTTTGGTCGAATGGTTGGCAGAAAATTTGATATAAAATTGAACAATTTCGGAAATGAAGAGAATAGAATATAGAGGATGCAATTTATTAATACAACGTTTGGATAGTGAAATAATAAAAGGATATAATAAATCAGGTATACATGGATTCGAACTTGGAAAATAATTGCCTCATTATCATTTCGAAAAGTAGATTTCGGAAAATACGGAGGTACTAAACGCCATAGATTTGTCGACACTTGGAAATACAAACGCAAACAGAAATATTAACCAACACTAATTTAAGATCGATTCTGTACAATTCCATCAACTAAGCAACCGTATTCTTAATAGATTTCCCAATAATTTGTCTCCAAAACTTTATTCCACAATTTCCAACTCACTTTCACAACGAATGAATGAACGAACCCTTCTCGAATTTTACCACAACTATTAAAATCCACTGTATTGCTATACAAGAATCAATTTGCCCCTTCCTCTATTCCAATTTTTCTTACACCACTATCATATCATTCTGATAAAAGAAAATACTACCTACTACAAGTTGCACTGATTGTGAGCTTGTCATTCTCATCCGCCCGCACAAATGCAACCGGATAGGAAAACTTGCCTTTCGCTTAGCCAAGCAAAGTAAACAAAATTTCCTCGACACTGAATGAAAAGCCCATCCGAAACGATGCTTGGATTCGCAGATTCTTTTTCGCTCGCTCATTTACCGGAACAGAAGTTTCCACGGCGGCGGTAATTAGCGACCGCTTTGAATCCACCCTGGTCTTTTTGCGCCGGAACTTGAGACGAACTTTATTTCCAGAACGATTGGTTATTTACTTTATTAACGGCTTGAAATTAATACGCAGATATTTGCAGAACGGCGCGCATTTAATTCGGGCTAATTTAATCCACTGAACATCGGCAAATAATGCAGGCAACTATGAAGCGATACTAAGCGTTCTTGCCAATTTAATTGGGATCCTATTTATTCGAAGCTCGCTGTCGACGGAAAGCCGGACTCTCCCGAGACTATAATCGACACAGACGAATAATGGAAAATTCGGGGCAGGAATTTCATTAAGCGCCACGGCGATTTCTGTAAAATTAGACGAGGAATGAGCAAGGGGGGAAAATACGCAACGGAATATCACATTTCGCCGTTGCTTCGAAGAATAATTAGCGATGTTTTATGGACGCGAAGTTTTCTGCTTTGTTCGAATAAATGCCACATGGCAGACGAGTCTGACATCGTTCAAACGTGAAGACTTTTTCGTACAACGATTGCCTGGTAATTCGTACGAAACGTGAGAACTTCACGGTGATTCGCAAATCCTGTGTAAAACGTAAAACAATGGTGGATCTGAAAATAATGTGCGAATATGGCTGGACTAATATCGTGCACGGTTCTTCGATCATGTTACAGATTAGGGTGTTCTATATTGAATTACGCATATCACTGTAATTATTAATATGGAGAACATTCGTATTAGTTTAATATGAAATAATAAGAAGTATAAGAAAATAGGATGAAAATGTACTATAATATCAGGTAACTGTAATGGTAATTTAATAGTGATAATAAGATACCGATGTTTTAAAATTTAATTTCATATACTGCCTACATAGATATGGAAAATATAAAAATATAGTTTCATCATAAAGCATTGAATTTTTTTGAAAATTTAAGACAGAGTACAAATATCATTTTTCATTAATTAAGTGTGCGCAATAAGCAATTACGCACACTTGATACTCTTTGAAAGTGAGAGCAAAGACTAAAGAAGGAACGTATACACGACAATGTGGGACGATTAACAAAGGCAACACTTGTACATTAAAACGATTACTCTCACGACTTGAGCACGACAAACTTACACGATTATTATATTAAATTAAATCTATACAGCGCCACGCTCGCTGCCGATGCGCGAGAAGGCTGGCGCCAACGCGTGCATCCTGAATATTAAGCAACACCCCTTTTCCATTTCTTTTGCGTCTTGTTAATGCCATTAAAAAGAATCAATACAGATAAATATGATAAAATAGAAAAAAAACTACATAAAACATATTTTTATGTAATACAACTAATATGAACCTAATATCATTTTGACCACCGTATGTGCCCCGGGTAAATCATACATTTCGAATAATCTGAATTTACTATCGGCATGCGATGATTAATTATGATCAAGCACTGATAAATTGAATGACAGCAAACAGTTCATGGAAACATGATGCATTTAATATGAGAGTGACCCTAAATAGAAAATTCAACAGTTTCGGTATCACCAAACCCAGAAAATACATCAATGATTGTCTATCCTAGCGGAATCGAATAACTATGTTAAACGTTAAATAGATAACAATCACAATTCACATACCTACTCCATGAATTTGCAAGCTTTACTAAATTAATATTTGATTAATAAACATCAATTCTCATAAAATTACACACATCAGTTTCATTGAAAAACTTTGCCCATTTCGTCCAACACATCAACTTAATTAATAACTTTAACTTAATTAATAACTACAGAGGCAGAGAGAGGCTTAATTAATTACTTCAGAAAGCACAGAACAATTAAAACTCTTCTCTTCAACGGTCTCGTATCATTCAAATTCATCATACTCAACACACTTTCCTAGGAATTCAATCTCAATACAAAGAAACTGAAGCCTCCGTGCTCCAGCTATCCTTTTCCAAACAAGTTGCAACAAAACCACCACAACCTGCCCATTTCTCAGCTACGACAATTACTACATACCACCTGAGCTACCAGCAGACACAAAGCGACAGTCCAGTTAACTCGAAATGATCGAGGGGCTCGCGACCCGTCTAGAAGGGCCATTCAAAGCGATCCCCGCAATTATCGAAATCCTGATTTGCATGTCTGTCCTGTCGCTAGTCAAAACACCGTCCACACCAGAACGATGATATAGATAGGCGGAAAGGACTGTCACGGCCGCAGCTGATACTCGTCCTGTAGATAACCAGCTTCCGTTTCGAGAGTTTCCTGCCGCTCGAGAAATGACGCATAATCCGCCTGGAAATGGGGCCGAGTCTTCCTGCGAATAGAGATACCCAAGCGGATGTTACGGTACAAGCCGAGGATTTGTATCCCGCATCGGACAAACTATCCCTCGACTCATCCTATCGGGATGCGTGTTCCCTCTTCTTATTCCGTTCGGGCGAAAGTTCGGGAAGAAACGTGAACTTTCGATAATTGAATATTTTGTGAAGTAAATTGAAGGGAGATGGTGCGTTTTGTCGAGAGCAGTCAGTTTCGTTGTGAATGTAATAGATAAGCAAAGTACCTACAAGAAATTGTGTACGAAGTGATAGCGCAATTATATAATTATAATTCTGTTTTCATGGAAGACACGTTAAGTAATATCAGGTTCCAAGCTGCCACGGTTTTTCGATTAAACAACGCGGAAACGGTTAAGCGAAGTTCTGCTAAAATCTTGCGGCGGCCGTAATTGGGAAATCTATTCTATAATAATGAGACCCTTGCTACCGTGATGAAACGTCGAATACTATACAAATAATACGAGCTGAAAATCCGCAGGATGAAGACGGAGTCGTAGATTAAGAAGATTATGCAAGGTTGGTAGGGAATAATTGAGTCTTTTCCAGCCGTGGATGGTCTTTCGCATGGCGAGATAATGTACCGAGCTATTCTTTCGGTAAGATCGTGCGCATGAATCTTAATGGCCGCTCGTATAATTAATTTCGAGCATACTACGAGTACCCCGTTGCTATCCCGTTGATACGTGAACACGCATACATTCGAAAGAAGGATTGAAGAATGGCTTGTCTATTCCGTTGGAACATCGAATTATCCTGTGATTATATAAAAATGGAATCCTTGAATCTCGGGCGGATTCATCGTGCCTGAGTAACGCTGGGTGAATTGTACAGTAACGTTAACAGGTATTCGAAGTTTTTACAAATTCAAAGAATAGGTTGTTCAATCAGGCAAATCAAACATTTATAAAATCAGATTGCTGTAAATTGGATTTTCATAATGTAGATCAATATCCAGGGGTATATATTTTGGATATTATTTGTTGATTTTGGCTAGAATGATGTTAATGATAAATACACAATACAATGACAGACTGTGGTAATTTAATAATAAAGATTTACAGGAGGTATGATTATAATACGAGCAAATTTGTTGTCTTCGAATATAGAAGTAAAGTGTTCGAATCATAGTAAACGATGCAGTATGTGTAATAATGGATGAGCAGGACGAAATATCTTGTAATATTGTTGTATACTCTTTTAATATGAATTTGTGATCTGTTAAATTCTCGATAAAATATGATTCTAAAATCTCTTCGATTATCATTGCGATACGAGTATATATCATTGATATCATTGAATAATAAATGTTTATTTGCATAGCCAATCTTCGTGAACGGATGGAGATGCACTGTTGTAGAATAGTCAAAGTAGGTACATATATGCATTACTGGATGCAATGCCTTGGGGGTAAACTATTGTTCAAACATGTACCAGGTAATATCGTTTCCAATCTCCTTCGAACAATTCTTTTTCCTTATGGTATAAGGAATGGGACGTCGAGATGGAAACTCGAATGTAGAGAAACAATAAAATGTTTGCCCAGTTAAATAAGTATTGTCAAGGTATGGGTCATTTCATGATTGTGCATGCTTCAAATCAGCGTCCAACCGTTACGTGCACACATTGCGACGGGGTATGGTATTAAGATAAATTGCACCTTCGTATTTCGATTCGATAAGCAGGTTAGGGGACGCGAATGACCCTCATTGACTCCTGCTGACGGTGAAGAATTTTGGTCTTGAGTATTATTAATACGGTCATGGATTAATCCGCCCATCGCAGGGGATACGCCCGTTGCCTAGTCAGATAGATCTTCAGAAATATTTCTTATTATATGTATAATGTAGTGCCCTATGACGTTGAGGGTGTTCAACTATCCCAGTGATGGGAAAGACTTGGATATTTACAGTGAATTAATAATTTATAATAGAAAATTCGAAACGTGTTTAAATGTCTACGTTTGATACTTGACGAAATTTATTTAGACAGCATTACACCCTGTATATTTAATGAAATGATATTTCGTTATTCGAAATTGATATTAATTCAGAAGTATTATGGCCACCGTTGCAATATAAATAAACTATTGGTGAAAAATATATACAACTGCATATAATAAAATATATAGAAAGGAAATAGAAATACATATATTTCTTGGAATACGCACAACGATATGTACAACACTATTGTTTCTGTCGTAGATGTATTCAGCTTTCAGTATCGTGCACGTATATTGTAATACACAAAACTGCGATTCCGTTAAAAACTTTCAAAAAAGCTGCATCGAACTTTACATGTCTACCAAAGTATTAACGAGCCCCTAACGACCAGTTTTACGACCTTCCTCATATAATAGTTCCAGCAGCAATAATTTCGTAGTAATCCGTAAAGAACGCTACTCGACAGTTAATGGGAACGAAACGAATGTAAAATGAAATAATGACAAACATTCATCGTAGCAGTAAAAAAATATGTCCAATACATTACATAAGCGTGGCAAATACCTACTTTAAAATATTTTACCTCGGCCTTATTTTATCACGCAAATCTTCATTATCAAATTACAAATTATTAATAATTCATAAATCCTCTGCCCAGCTTGAAATGTCTGGTCGTCTAAAATTTGTAATCTGCAGTATACACAGATAAAGGTACAACGCGTTCCTAAATTATAGATTGCCTCATAGTTTGCCCGCTTTTTCGACAAACTGTAAAGCATTGATACACCAGGTGAAACGTGTACACAGACGAATCCAATCGCAAGGTAGAATATTAAAAGTCGTGGTGCGTCACGTTGACGTATCGTGTCGTAGGTAGTACCGTCACGTTTCGGCACAACATGCGTTACAAAAAAAAAAAATGTACAACCACGCTGATGCTGAGGGTGCGATTCTGTTTCCGGAAACAGACCCTGGCACTAGTCGAAATATATACGAAGCGCCGAATTCAAATCCAACGAGCCAGACATCAGATCCACGAAAATTTCACTTCGCGACATTTAATTTCCATAGAAAGCTTTCCCCTATGAATGGATGTGCCTCTCGCACACGAGAAAACGACGCGGGTCAATTCAATCTACGAACGAACGCTGAATGCCACCCCTGCAATCTGTCCACGTGTATACATAAGATAATTCGAACGAGGCGGTATTCTAACGTTTGCTGCATATCAATTCTATATACTATTACGCTCTATTAAAATAAACAACTCTGTTTACACTAGCGGATATCCATTAACTATGTGTATCGACACAGAGTACAGTGTATTTACGGCAACAATGTATTTACGGAACGTAACGAAAGTACTCGCGAAACGTTAATTAAATGTAAACAATGCAACGGCAAAAAAAATCTCCACTTAAAAGCAACGTATGTATATCGTACCGTGTACATCGTCATAGATTACTTTCAACGAGTCATTACAATCCCCACAGTTCCGCGAAGCGCAGCTATCCTAAACGCAATAAACCCAAGACAAGACCAAGGACTTTACCCTAAAAATAGTAGGTATATACGCCAATAAATAACCCGACACAAGTGCCCAAGTAATAAGAAACAACAGACGGCCGGACACGCGAGCGGCATTAGGACAAACAAAGTCACAGTCCATCCCAACGTTTTGCGGGCGACGAAATCGTCGTTTTTTTACATGGCTGCGCCGCACCCCGAGTCTGCGGCGTGGCGCATATCAAAGAGCACAGAGACACGCCGTTGAATCTGGAAAAACACACGGCCTCGAGTGTTTACCCGTTAAATCCACGGCCAGACTGGCATGGCGGCGCGACGGCTGGCTGGCGAAAGTTCGGAGGGAGAAAACGTAAGCGGGGGTCCCCACCCTCCGCAAAGGTAACCGGTTTCCGATTCGAGTACTTCCTGGAATGCACGGAACCAGAAATATTCCGCGGCTTTGTCCGCTGTTCTGGATCCATACACCACCATAACGCTCCATAACGCTCCATAACGCTCGCAGTTGCGTCGCAACGCCGGCCATTCACCGCCACTCGTCGATTTCGCACGCACGAATTTAAACTACAGGGTATTTCCGGCCGATGCGTGCGTGCATCTGCGCACCATGGATAAATACCCGTATCAGATATCATGAATGCACCTTTGAACCGTCATAGCGGCCCGATGATACACCTGCTTCGAACGCCGCTGGACCCTTTGAATTCGTTCGATCAGAATACGATTACCTGTTTCTTTCGTTAAGGCGAGCGATACGCGATTAGGTCGCCGAGCACGGTGCACCGATCTGATACGATGGAACTGCAATTTGTCGGCTTTATCGTCCACGGATATTGTATTTAGTTATCGAGCTTCTTCTTTGTTTTTTTTAGAGGAAGAATTTGTTCGGGGAATGGAATGGCTTTATAGGGAACACTGTAAGTGCTGATTAAGCGTATGCGATCTGGGTACAAAAGGGATTGAGTTTTGAGATACGTGCAATTTATAATGAGTGGATTCAGTTTTCCCCACAGCTACGAGATGGCAGTTACCGTGTTTTCTGACAGGACCCTTTAATCAGTATTTTCCATTTTTAATTAATTTACTATTGATGTGATGACGCAATTAGTTATCTATTTATTATCTGTGGCTTTAGGTTCGTCCCTTTTAACCAGTCCGCGATCAGTTGGATGCATATGCACCACTTGAGTTCTTGAACGAAAAGTGTGAATTTAATACCTGGTATAGATCACGATATTCCGTAGATTAATAGGAAATTGAACAAAAATAATTCGGCCACGAAGGGGTTAAAATACCATTACGCTGCGCTATTTAATCGCAACTTTTAGCAAATGCAAATTACTTTCTTCGTGCCAATTGGAATCTATGTGACAGGAATTCGATTTGCATGTAGATCGTGGGCAATAATTACGCACAGGCGTCTGTACCAGCTGATTAAACAGTAGTGTTATTTTAATCTGTATGTTTGTAGAAACAAAGGGGATGCCTACAAATGAACGAACTAAATGTAAACATTGCCTGCAAAGTTACACTGACTTCGAACGAACGAAAATATACGTATATATTCTCTGTCTGATCACACAGAGAATTTTCTAGTTCACATGCATAGCTGAAGGTACATACATACATACGTATTCGAATTACCCACCCGTAGTTCCAACATCTCGTTTCCCATGACCACACAGTAAACTTTAATTACCAAGTATTATAATAAGCAGGCATCACCGTGCACTCTTTCTACCTGGAATAAAATGCACGGACTCGCACGGATAGAAGAAAGAGGAATACATTAACGCATAACTGTGCGGCAGACTACTTTGTCCCGATGCAAATGCAACACCGCCAACGAGTCGACAGGGGCGTGTAAAAGCGGATTGGGCTAAGCAGGGAAAAAGCAGCAGGGACATGTGCGTTGTACGAATTAAATGCGTTATTGTCTCGAACGCGTGAACTGGCAGGTACATATTCGAATATTAGGGGGGTGAAATGGATGTGCATTGTACAGGTCGCGACGTGTTTCAATTATGGTGAACGTTTAAGCGGGAGCGATATAAATTGGAACTGCATTAAGGGACACATAGTAGGAAGAGGAAAGTGTGTAGGTTCCTACGGAGAGTTTTTAAATTCATGGCGCGACGGTAAGAGAAAACGATCGGTTGTGTAAAAAAAAAAGGGTAAAAAATATGTGCGATAAATTGTGTGTAGTGAGAGCAATGTTTTCTACAATTCCTGAGCCGATTGAGTAAATAAATGATGGACTCTTATCGCAGTGTTTTAAGACGTAGCAGATTTTTGTATTGCTCACATATGTGAAGGGAAATCGTGGTGGATATACCTGCAGGTTTTGCGAATCGAACAGATTATGATTAACAAAGTGCCCGAGTACTTTATGCATTCTGCCGGATTTATTAAAAGTCAGATATTTCGATTGCTATCTAATTTAAAAAACCTATGATTTTTTGTTTGAAAATAAATTTTGAATTTCCTTCGACAGACCAATCTGGAAATCAGTAAATTTCCCATGATATATGAACGCGTGAATTTTGAAGTTATAAAGAATAAGTTACTTTATCATTTTTACCATTTTTTTTTGTGGCGACGCTGTTCCTTAAGAAACATTTAATATACATATACCACTTTGCCAAAACGTATAGCTGCTACGCAGAAACGCCATACGCGAAATTTCAACACATTGATCGCTATTCCAGTCGTTTGCGTTTCGGTATTAGCACTCTGGCGTATTAATCATTTCTAGCACAGGCGCAGTCCGTGTTGGGCATTAACAAGATAATTAAAATTAAATTTTAGACGGCTTCGCTCTACACGCACCCAGGTTCGATTATCGGAATTACATAAATGCATCCCAGTAGTGCTACGATTCCGAGTGACAATAGAATTGTATCACGATTTATCGCCACAAATGAATCATGAAATACTAACATTTTCCAGCAACACCCTTCTATTACACGAATTATTCTTACCGAAGGTACGTTAAGAAAGATTAAGTTATAAATTAATTAATAATACTTGTACGTAACGTCAATTAATGTACTGTGAAAAAGAAAGCTTTTGTTGCACAAGTACTCGACGAAGTGATTTAATTTCATTGCGTTCGATAATCTAACAGTTAGATTATGGAATCCAATGACGGACGGGAGAGGCTGCGTCGAAATGCATTTATCGGAAATTACCTGCTAAATCCCGCGGTTATCATTCTGCTGAATACAATGCGAGGACAGAATAACTGTACACAATATTATGTGGTATCGATATCAACGGATACAATATACGAAACAATTAACAAATTTGTCTACCGCGTTGGACAAAAAAATTCTGTTATAGTACCGTGTTCCTGATAAAGTGAATAAGCAAAACAAAGATGCTCTAATTCCCAAAAGGGCCACTCTAAATATAAGTATATTCACGTGAGCACAATAATTAAATGCGTATCAAAGGGTTTATTGGGAAAAGTATAAGCTACCAAGAAAACTGGACATCTCACCCCCTATTCTCGATTTCTTCCCCCTCAAGCAATTTGATAATTTAATAATGCACCCTTTTGTAAATCATTTAATACGACGAATTCGTATTAACTTATTATTCCTTGATTTTGCTATTACCATAAACTCGACATCTATCTTTTCTAAATCTTATCTCGTCCCCTTTAATAATTTTCCAAAGCATGAATCCAATCGTCCATCGCAAATTCAGTGTCGCTGTTCATCATAAACCGTTCAAAGTTTTCTCAAGCGTGAAACTAAAATCGCGTCGAAAATTGAGTTAGCATATAGTATGCAGAAGAAGAAAACATTAATTCAGCATCCATCATTTTAATTCCTGCCCATATACATATCCCCCACATATTATCTCTCCAAGGGAATCCTATTTCCCGTGAAGACGCCCACTATCGACGATCGACTCGATCGCCGCGAGGGGTGCTCTTTTTATCTTCCCCGTCGACAACACGTCGACAACGGCGAAATCGACGTCGACCAAGATGACAAGGACAAGACGAACGACAGCCACGGCGACGACGACGATAACGGGGATCACGTCCCGTGTCGCGGTTGTGAGAAACAGCCATATCGATCGGGCATTGCGCATGGAACTCGTGAACGTTTCAAATCATCATGGTCGAACAAGCCTGGCCAGGTTCACCTCCTTTCTCCCTCTGTCCCATTCAATCTTCTCTTCTCGCCTCGTTCTTTCGTCCCTCCGCGTCTATCCCCCCACGTCCCCCATCTAGCAACTCTTTCGTTAGCGGAAAAGGAAAGTTGCGACAGGGTTAACCAGTTAACGATGCGCCAAACTTCACGAGACCCGTTGTTGCGTTATTGCTAAACTTTTCCGTGCAACAACCGCCGAGTGCTCTTCCTTCCCTCAGCCCTTTTCGTGCATCACGAGGGGCGAAGACTACGTTACTGGGCGAAACCGGGTATTATTAGGTCTCCGTTCTGACAGCGACGATTCAGACAGTTCGATAAATTTTGTATTTCGCGGTTTCAGAGATGCTGTCCGGCATGAATATTCCTGACCCGCTGTCTGTATTTTCGGAAACTTGTTTTACAGTCGATGGCAACTTGAGGGGAGAGTTGAATAAATCAAAGTAATTGATAGAGGAGAATTTGTATTTAAATCGGAGAGAAATTGTGCGGTTTAAATTATCGTTCAATCGAAGAGTTCTTCAATTCTAAATTTGATACATGCCAACATATATTTTTAAGATCGTGTGATAAGAGATAATTAGTGACAATAATGTCTCCGCGGCGAGAGATCAATTGCAAATATTTTTCGAGGCAAATGGAATGATATGATTTTTTTATAATTTTTAGTAGGCTGTTATAACATAAGAAATTGTGAACGAATTTTTTTTACATTGTTGTAAGACATTTTGAGGAATCCTATGATTGTTATAATGTATTACTTTTATCACAGTGATCGTTGACGTAGTAGTGTTAATGAATTGTTCTTGCTGCAAGTCTGTTATTGCCTTTGGAATGCCGGATTCGCGTCGAGATGATTATGCGGCGTGCTATTTGTGCAATTGTTCTTAAGTGAAATTTCTCGTGCCCTCTTTGCTATGCTACGAATGCGTTTAATGGCTGTCATAAGCGCGAATTTAATTGTTCAGTATAGTAAAAGTCGTAATCGTGTAAAATGCCATTCTTAAGTATACATAGCATAGAGATTAAAGTACTACTGTATTAACTACAATAATTGACTACCGATAACCAAAAAAATTGAATTAATTTTGATATGATTGTTAAAAATGTGAAAAACAGTGTTATAATAAAATACATACTACTCTGCTATAGTATTCTAGAAATGCATTTGGTGCTTCTCAAGATGTGAGAAGTTTCGTCTATTTCTTGAACCAAATATTTAATTCCTCACAATTCACAACATAACACAACAATTCTCACAATTAAGTATAATGCATATTGATATTCTTCTGTGTTCGGTAAGATTCATGTCTCTCCAAACACGTTGTTACGTGGTTGCGAGATGAATTGAAAAGGCTGGCGTTGGTTTTCCTTTCCTTTAATTTCCACTCACGATATTTTATAGTAAATACAGCACTTATGGTCGACGCACAAGTGCAATCCTCGAACTGCACTTTACAGAAAAGATATTACAGACTACGCAAGTAGAAACTACCAGCCTGGCGGTTCTTAGATAGATAACTCACCACCTTTGCTTTCTGGGTTCTTATATACATATATGTACATATATCGTCTGTTTTCGTGGACGAAAACTGGACGAGGGAGAAGCACTATGACTCTTCGTTTCCCTTATTCATTCCTGTATGTCATACTATAAGTGTCAAAAACAGAAACAGTGAGTTGTCTCTGACGCATAACAACGCTTACAAAATGTTAAAAAAAAAAGAAAATGGTTCCCCATGAACAGTACATATAATTTTAACCCAAATACAATTTGTCTGTACCCCTTTACACCTTGAATGTAATTTTGAACTTTACCACCAAAGTCTAAATGTATTACTCTGGTAATGCTGCATACATTACCCTCTCTACTCGACAAATTGCACAAAAGCGAAGGCACAAAAATCAACAAAAATAAAACTCCAGAGAGGTATAATAGAGCATGGAAGGAGCAATTTAGGAATACAGGGAAAATTTAACGACAGACGGGAGCAAAAGAGGGTGCAGCGAGGTAAAATGATTTGCTCAACAACGCGGAATAAGTGACAGTGGAATAGCAGGGAAACGAACAGACGAAGGCGAATAGAAACGAACGATATCATTGGAAGTAAACACGCGGACAAAATATTTTCGCGCTTGTGTTTGCACGTTATACTACGAAAGCGTATAACCGAATGAGAAAAACAGCCGATGAGATACGCATCGTCGATCTGCAAATATTTCCAAGTTCTCCAGAGAAATAGAGCGGTGAATATTCATCCCGTGTATTCACCCTCGGTTTTCGACGGGTTTTTTTTTAATTGTTTTTCCTTTTTCGTTACTACGCAACGCAGTTCGACGACGTTCCAACATGTTTGTTGACAAATATGATTCGCTTTTATTACTCAATTTGTGATCAGGCCACTATAGTGCATTGCACCGTAGATTGTAATAATTATTGGTTCATGACGTATGTGAAAACTGAAGTCTCCTCTTTACCAGGATACTTTGAAAATTGCCGTGTGATTTTTTCTCACCGTTTTATTGTCCATTTGACAACTCAAGATATAATGATTTATTAATTCCAGGAATATTATGTCTGTCCATTTGACGGGAAAGTTTTGGACAAAAAATTGTCACTTCGTCACGTTCACGAATATCAAAGTAATCCTTCCATGAATAATATAAGAGCAATTGAAAAATGCAAGAAATGTAAAAAACACGTTCATATTTTTTAACCCAGCAAAACCAGAATCTTTCCTTAAGTTGCAATTTAAAATGCGGGGCTAAAGAAAAAAATTCTTTCGCCTAGAATTTTCCACGGACATTTTCTCCTACCCTCAAGCGAAATATTACAAACTTTCACACGGTTACCATTTCTGTTTTAGCCACGTGCGAAAAAAATGTTCCTCGCTAATTGCGTACATGGAGCCAATATAGTACAACCAGCGATAAACAATGTTTTTCATTACCAGTTGCCCGACTTTTCATTAGACACGAGAGCCCGGGCGTGTTTTAATCAATTTCGAATAATAAAGAAACACGGCACAGCCATAAAAGCGCAATGTATCGTACTATTACTACTACGGAAGGAAATTGTATTCGGTGCTTCCACATAACAGGTGGGCTGAAAATCATTAAAGCTATAATATTTTATTATTGGAGGAAAAGAAAAAGTTAATATCTTAATAAATTCTTAATAAATTCGTGTGTACCCTATCGGTCTCAAAGATTTGTAGTAGTTCCTACTTCGAGACATTTCAGACTTATACACAGATACAGTTCTTCTCAACAGACACTAGCCGGGAATGATAGATTCATGCAAATTCAACCATTGTGCGCGCTGAAAAATTCTATGCATTCGTGAAGGTTGTGGAGGGTTGCCAGTTTGTTTTTTTTCGCTGCCGACTTTGTCTTTGTTCAAGTCTATAACTGACATAAAATGGCAGAAACAGTTGGAGACATGGTAGGCCGAATAATTCATTGTCAAAGTTCATAATTATCGCATGCAAATGTGAATATAAAGTATAGTTTGTTGAATAATTGAATAATTTGGAAGTTATCGATCAATGGAACACGTTAGGTACTCAGTCAATTTTACACAACATGTATAGTAGTAGCAAAACAGAAAATAACTCATAATATATGTTTACCAAACATATTTGGTAAACATACATTTGTCAGTGTATTTTAATAAAGTGATAAATTTCAGGGTTTTACGTCATAACTCTAGTAATGTCAAAGCTTTTGTTGAATCGTGAATCGTGTTAAGTGAAAATGATTGTTTTCGATGCTGCATTCGGCTGAGCAATGGCATCTATGTACATTATGAAAAACCCTACATGAAAAAACACTGTTTGGCTGTCGAACGTGTTCAGCACAAATTTCTTCGACTCGCTAGTCACCACATAGGCTATACTATGTCTGTGAATAACCACGATTATTCGCCATGTTTACAAACATTGAGCTTAACGACCCTTGAAAACAGGAGAGTTGAAGCCGACGTATGGTTTTTATTTAATACGTTCAAGGGTAAGATCAGCTGTCCAGAAATCCTTCAGAAAGTTAATTTGCTCGTGCCTTCAGCTCACCTACGGAACAACAACTTTATAGCGACTGAGCAACACTCTACTAATTATGGTAAACATAACGCATTTAACAGGATATGCTCGCTCGCAAATGTTTACCATAATGAAATTGACTTTTTTGGACAGTCACCTAGGAAATTTAAGAAATCCATTTGCAGCATGCTATCACATTATAGATAGCAAATATAAATATAATTACTATTATTATTACTTTCTTATATGTGTACAATCTACTGTAATTGTTGTATGTACATAATGTCCTTTATTATAACTGTTTATCATGTAATCTAAAGGGGATATCACCGTGAATAAATTTATTATTATGAATGGAGTATTGCCATATAAACGAGTGCATTGGAAATTCGATTGCAAGATTTATCAGAAGAGAACTATTTGGCGAAATTTCATGTGTGCGTAACGGCAGGTTAAATGTCAATGGAAAAACGAGCGTTCTGAACTTGTAAAAGGTTCGTGAGTATTTTCGATTAAACGGAAATCCAGGAAACCGTGAAATGTTCCGAACGGTCGAGTAGTTAAGTTGCCTCTGTACTGCGTGAGTACGGATTGGAACGCGAAAGAAATAAATTCTTAATTAAAATCCTCGATACCCGTTTGATGATACCTAACGCGATTTTAATATCGTTTGCAACAAACGACTGAAACTTTCAACCGCGATGACAGCCAGAAATTATAATATAATTACTTTAATATTCTCCTCGCAGTTACATAATAGCAATTCTCAAAAATTGACAGTCATTGATTTCCTCTCTATGTATTTTGGTATGGAGAACTTCGTTCAGTTCTTAGATACAAAATTCGGAATTAAATTAATTTTTGTTGATTAATTTTTCCAAATACGTCGGCAATAGTGGCACTTGTAAAAATAGAACTACAAATAAAATGTTTCCAATGCAATGGTATTTTAAAAAATACCAAAGCCCATTGAATAAACTTTTAATCTTTACCAAATGCCAGTTTTCATTCGTTACTCATGTCTCCCCCCCCCCCCCCTTGCCCCCATACTTAGTACCGTCACTTAAACCACTAACCATGGTCCAAATTATATCGTATTTGGCGCTATTTTAATCAGAAAGATTGTATAATAAATACTTTTCAATACTATTCTTCCTAGATCTTGGGATAATTATTTGCATAAACTGTTGCACAAAGTTCACACGTTCGCAATTCTGCGTAACAGATACATAGACTTTCCTATCGTTATTGAATTTTTCCATTTATCTCGAGCATACGAGATACACGAACAACTAAATGAATAAACAAGGCAGAAAAGCGTGAATAAAAGTTGAAACAAGCTCTTGGCGAAATCGCAACCGGATGCAATACATTTCTGGGACGTTAAATTAATGGGTGTAATAAATTGTACCTACAAGAAGAGATTAATCCGGATTTTAGCGCAATGTTTAACTATGCATTTACTGTTTTAACAGCGAAACAGTATATGCACAAAATAAGTATCTATGCGCAAGACAATTTACCAGCGTTCCATTTCGTTTAAATGTTCGTACGATATTTATAACGTGCTACGTTTTTAGGAGAACCACTTACCCTTTCGAAGACGAGTGTTCGCGGTGAGCTCTCGTTTCGTTGTGCAGTACCGCAGCCTTGCATTCAGTCCGCCTGCGAACAAGGAAACGAAATTGTTAGATGAAATCCGATCGAGTAAAAAATGATCAGTCGAAACCATAACCATAAATCAACGATTGACGACCAATTAATTATGGAAAAATCCATTTGGCGATAACTTATGGGTGAATTCAACAACCTATGAATTCAATTTCGAAGAGTCCGTGTACCGTTTAATCTTGAGGCGAAGTAATCGTGGGCACGTCATAAAAGTCTATTGTTTTTGCTCTTTACGTAAACGGCGAAGCTGTTGCGCGAGGAAGAATCAACGATCCGCGAACGATAGACACGTTGGTCTTCGTGTCATGGTTGGTCTTCGCACGATCGCTTGTACATATTTCCTTTCGGATACGTTTGTGTGAATCGGCTGCTGGTTTGAAAGGAAGGAGAACGTATTGGTGTTGCCCCTTGAAATCGAGGAATAGACAGCGTTAGATTGCATCTGTACATCCTGCGAGCCATCGACCCGTGCAGAAAAAAAATGTAATATCCGCGTCCACGCTTCTTTTTTTTTCTTTCGTCGACGTTACACGGATCGACAGAGCCGAGAAATTAATTTCCGCAGAATTTCATGCTCTTGCGCTCGGATGTCGAGCGTTAATATCTCAACGACGGGCGAGATTCATTTCTATTGTGCATCACGTTTGTCGTTAATTAATGCTGTTCTGCGAATCGTTTCCTTGCGAGCTATTACATCGATTGGTACATGTCTGTGCATTAATTCCAAATGAATTACGGCGGATTGCGTGACAGGTTGCTCGCTCGTTTCAATTTTAAAGCGCGAGCCAGTGAAGTTATTTAATGGATTTAATGTTATATATTACAATAATTGGCAAACAAGTTTTTCTTATATGAAATATGAAATATCGAATAGTAATTTAATGTAATGTAATTTAATGAAATTGATATTGCCATTTCACAATTGCACGCGTGACATCGAAGTTCAATAATTACCAAATGAAATGGTCAAGCGAGTCCATTACTTGATTCAGTTTCCACCTGTGCACATACCTATTACTTTAACACTTCAACAAAATACCGCATCAACTTCGTGGTATTTGTACTGTCCTCGACATTTTTAACTAAAGTAGTAGCGTGTAATTAAGCAGCTGCAATTAAACGGTAATTATTGTTAACAAGTAACGACTAATCCATCTAGTAATCTACTGAATGAAGAATAAATTGAAGTCCGCTACGAAGTGTCCACTGATATAAATGCACGCCAGATATCGTCAAGTGCATCGAACGGTAAGCACAGCGTGACCGGAACTTGGCTACGCATTCCTCTAAATACGGAACGAGAATCCGTTAACTCTTTCCTTAACGGGTTCCTCAAGATCATGAACATCTCTTTCCTATATATTAGTTTGACTCTCGTATTATTTTCTTTTTTCCTGGGGGATAAATTACGACTCGCGACTGTACTCTAAAACTGTAAACTATTTAATTCCAGTTTCTCTTCGCACGATAATTTACCTAAGTGTTCGAAAATTATAACTGCAATAAATATTATAAATTGTCCATGCCATAATCTTGTCCATTTCAATGTTTCGTAATAGATATTAGATGCAATCACGTGCGAATAATTAATAATTTTGGTCACTGAAAATTTTCCTTCCGGCGGAATTGATTTATTTCACAGCTTCGTTTCACCACTTGATTGCCATACATTATTTAGAATGAATTGAACTGCAAATGTTGCATGGCGTACAAATTAAACCCTTCGTATCAATGAATAATCAAGGAGATTTCATTAGTCACCTGCAACTTGTATTGTGAATTGAAACAAAAACGACAAATCTACCTTGCAAAGTGCCAAACTCTAATCAAATACACTTCAAGAATGATACAATACGTGGATACAAATAGAACCGGAGCGGAAAACTTTTAACTAACGATGATTTTACAAAATACAAATAATATTAAACAGGGCTGACGGCAAACTATGAGCCTCGACGAATCGATAATACCCAGCACCCTGAAACAACGAAGCCATCGACAAATGCGAAAACGTGAAACGTCAGACTGTAACAAGTCTAATTGCTCCCGAATTGGGTGTCAGTTATATACCACTTCCGATGCGACGTCGAGTCGTCTCTATCGAAGAACGTAAAACGTGGCTCAATTGATTGCCCTCGAGTATCCACCACCCATTCTCTCCTCCACTGTCCTCCTCGCGTTCTCCCTCTCACTTTCTCCCATTCCAAAAGACTGATCCGTTGGGAACAACGTGAACGTTCCTGCCATACGTCAGGATTGAACATCCTCGATTCAAGCGATCGGGATAATCGGTCTTATTGTTACTAAGAGAATTTCCCCGTCTGTTTCAAACTCGAAACTTTCGTCGAATACGAAGTTCCGCGAACGACAATTTCCTTCGCGGCGGTGAAACACTCCGGCTTTCGAGCATCAGCTGAATGTCTACGAAGGAGGAGCTGTACGGTTAGGATACAGAGTCGGAGTAAACCACGAGAAGGCTGGAAGGCGTCGCGACGTCCGCGGCGTTTCGCCGGGAAGAACGAGAAGGAGGGTGGAGGGGACGAAGGAAAGGTGAGACGAAAGCGGGAGAAAACGAACAGAGAGTCGGGAAAGCATTTCCACGTCCTGGAGAAAATTCGTTATCGAGAATCGAAAAGTTCGGGGGAACGTGCGCGCGTATCTAAATGAAGTGGGCACGTTAATACATGCTGGATGAAGTTGCCACTTCCTACTACGCCGCTGGTACAGGCTTGGGGAATTCTCTGGGATCGATGATAGGATGGAAAGTTTCGATGAACAGGGTGCAGGTGAACGTGAAATCAAGCAGAGACGTTTATTGTCTCGCCCGGTGATTTTCTGCGGGGAAGACGATCTTTTTTTTCATTTGGCGAAGCGCGAATGAAGGTATGGATTAAAGGGTGAATCTTATGAAACGGTTTTCGGATTGAAAGATAGAGACGTGATTTTATGAGAGACAGTTCATATTAGGGTATGTAATTATTTGATGTAAATAAGCGTGGAAAGTTTTATACTGAACGGTATACTTAAGCACTTAAGAAATTATTAGGTGCATTTTACATTTACGCTATAATTTGCGTGCGAGTTAATTTGGGAAACTGTCGTTGGATATGTAAGTACAGTTTAGTACCTCTTGTTTAGTCTTCTGTTGGGGACAAACAAATTTGCAAAATATTAAACTTCTTTTTAGAACATACAAATACACGGAATAATACTATATTCTTTAATTATTCCTTGCCGAAATAAATTGTTCGCGATTATATCAATAATAAATTATTCGCCTTGAAATACAGAGAACAAATCATAATAATAATAATATCAAAATATATACAGTGATAAAAATATACAAAATTATGTACTGTACACTTTCAAACTCTTGTCCACCACACTGAATAACAGGGCACTCGATCGATTCATTTTTCAGTACATTTCTTTCCACAGCATTATTTTGAAAGATTCCATCATGTAGAATACACGATCTGTCGACGCCCGTTGGAACACGAAGAAGTACAGGATGAAAAGGATACAGCGCACAACAAAACCGATTCAAATGGGGAATGAAAACGAATTCGCAGTACGCTCACCCCTGGCAGAATGCACCGAAGACCCATTAATTAAGACGACCCGACGATACCAAGTTGTATAGACGAGACGAAAATAATTAATAAGAGTACCGAACGCTCGCGCAATATGAAGAAAGGGATGAATTCATTAAGGACAAAAGAATTCACGCCCCAAGAGTTCCTAACAGAAACCGATGATAATTAAAATATCGTTTCCCTTTACTTAACATCGCGATGTCAACTATCGTTGACAACCATTGTTCCTCTCAACAATTTTATAAAATATTCCTCCGAAATATTTTCATTAGAAATACGTATCTGCCATGGCTCGAATACTTCTCTTCGCTTCTAATAATACCATTTCAAATCCTGTTTATCGCAACTGTATCGTGTCGTGACAAACGTGCGGGCAGATAATATATTCGTTTGCAATATTAACGACAGCAGATTTCCCAATAAGACGGAAACGAAGACAGAGCTTTACGTTATTGACGCGACAGAAGCCGGCTCCTCTCTTCATGTTATATTCAAGCCCGCGATCATCACTTCAAAGAAACCATTGGCCTGGCGCTAAGGCGGGCGTGAAAAATAACTACGGCCTTTGTTCCATTTTAACGAAAAACTCGCAAACAGAGCGGGCGAGATACGAGGCTCTGCGCCAAATAACAACGACTTTGATACCGTGCAAAGTCCCGATTCGAGAAGACAGAAAAACGAAGAGAAAAAAGCGTGGAAACGAGGAAGAAAGAAACAAAGAAATATATACGTAACAAGGAGCGGAGAATCGGACAAATACGAAAGACGGAACGGAAGGAAGTAGACGCGACGATCGAGGATTGGAACGATCTCTCTGATAGCCAATGATCGCGCACTCGAATCAACCGAAGGAATCGAAAACGAAAGGTGTATCGAATTGGAGTGGTCGCAGCCGTTCGGTCAGCCATACCTTGTCACCGTCGCAACGTAACACGTCGAACAATGCTCTCCGCACACAAACACGCTCGACCCAGAAATACGGTTTAATATTCCAGCCGGCAAATAAAAAACACGCGACGCAAGCTCGTCCAAATACCTGCTAATTTGATCCAAGAAGAAATAACGTCACGTATGATGGGGTAAGCAGTTCCTAGTTGATCTGCCTCCTTCTGAGAAGCAGCGAAAGAAACTGAATAGAAAAAAACCAGATAGCAAAACAAGAAACCGCTGTACGAATAAGAACGAGCAGAACCAGGATCAGATAATAACGACGCGGCTGCTACTAAATAAACACATCGAACTGGAAACAGAGGACAGAACGAGAGGACGACGACACAGAACGGAAGCTCTGTCGACGAAAATTGTGCCGAAGCGTTAAAGACGTTTCACCGCCGTTGTGCAGAACGGCGTAGGAAAGGGGACACGGAAAAGGACGGGAATTTACGATACCCTGCGCCAATAGTCGTTCTGGCTACTTGCTTACGATTCACGCGAGATTGGGGAGTCGCTTGCCCGTTCGCCAAACCGGAAATGCTTATCCATGAATTACGAGCAGGACACGGTTCAATTCCCCCGGCCGTACGAAAGGGGCGATTTAAATTAAATGCTCGCTCCTTTGCGGACTCTTGTACCCTTTATCCGTGCCTGCGAGAAACAACTCTTTCTCTATCCGTTCTGCTTCCTATTCCGTATCTCTTTTCGCCTGGGTCTCTGTACGTTCTTGCTTCTGTTCCCTCCCCCCGCCCAGCGACCGAGCTCTTTCTTTAACCAGACGACAGTCTGGAAAAATAACGGGCGAGAAACGCCACAGGGTGTCCTCGAACCTATTCTCGTTCTCTTTCATTACCCTCGCGACGTGGTTCCAGCGTGGCGAAGCCTAGCCTCGCATAGATTGCAGAATTCTTGGAAGTCGCACGGCGAACGTACAACCCCTAACACCAGTGCTGCGAGAATAGGATGGGGTGGCGAACGCGGCTTTGAGATTAAGTTAAGAAAGCTACTTTCGAACGGTCGATACGAATGTGTTTTCAGGCAGATGGGAAAGATGGTGAAATAGTCGCCTTTGTGCGGTGGGAACGGTTTTAAAGAGTTTTGAGACGGAGAATTTGAAGATGTTGTTACGGTTGTGTAACAGCAAGTAGAAGCTTATACAACGTGGAATCATGATGAAGGAATTATGGGATTGTAATAGTTTCGAAGAGTTTTGAAAATTGTTTGGTTCAGTTTCCTACAGTGCCTCTATATTTTGGTTTAAATTTCGTTAAACAATTATTGTGGATCTACACGTACAATTATTCTTAGGAAATCGAAATAAATAGGAAACAGCAGGTAATAAAATAAGAACAATTTTCTTTCACGCGCAAGTCCGGCCTGGAACACTTGGTTAATTATCTTAACACATTGGCGACGGGGGATTTCGAATACAGTTCAAAAATGACGCGTATACGCGTCATCCGTCGCCAATGTGTTAATGATCAAATATTAAAGAAACCGAATGGAACAATAACTGGAAAATGCAGTCAAAGTGAATAAATTGCAGAGAAATACTCCAGGACCCGCACATGCAAATTAATTCTCTCGAAGACATAATCTCATACGAGAAAGATTTACTCCCGGACAATACGTTCCAGGAATTACCTTTCGAATTACCTTTCCAGCGGCAAAACGCTCTCAGACTTAACATTATCATTCTTCACGTAACAACTAACGCACACAGCCAAGTATAATAGCCCGATAAACAATACTTTAGCCCTAGCTTAATCCTACCTCTATCCACTGCAGTTCCGCGTTATTATCGTAGAAACGTAATTGCTCGGGGCGAATTATCGCGCAGAGCAGGATGAAAACAATTTGAAAAACTTAATTAGCAGGGAACAATTATCATCCAGAGAATATCTCAAGTATTTCTATCGCGGGGCGCCTCGAAATATTCTACATTTCTTTTGCCCGTTCGTCCATGATTATCGCGGTGTCGGGGTCCTTATTAATGGAGATAATGATATCCCATGATTAAAACGCTTCCTGGGTAACAAGGGACATCCATTGAACGTACTGACGAGCCAATGGACGAGTGCAGAGTAAAGAACGATCTTTCAAAATCACTTCCGCGCGGGCGAGTACAGAACGAACGTAATTATAGCTAACAGACCCGCTTCGTTCCCATCTCGCCAACTTTCCCTGAGGCGCCACGTTTTTCCCTCGAGTTTCCCTCTGCGCAACAGTGGACAAACTATCGCCAGGAGTCCATTTGCTGCGTACACAAGGACGAGATCCAGTAAATCGAAACCCTGTGTAGGCCAGCAGTCTGAACAAGAGCCTAGGACAACTCTTTCGCATAGGTTTACCGTGTAGAAGAATGTAAACGTAGGGCGTTAGGATCGTTGGGTATTTGAAACGAAAAGAGGTTAGCCTGAGATAGAACGGGTTACGGGTACAGGGAAGAAAAATTGTCCGACTTGTGATAGCGAGTTGATCACCTTTCCGTTGGTTCGAGGGAACGGTGTTTTATATAATATGTACACTATTGCTGGGTGGAAAGTATTCGAAAATAGCCTGATAGAGGATGAAATGGAATTAACACACGAGCATCAGAAGCTAGGGGTATGTGGCTTACCTGAGACAGAACGGGCTACAGGTATTAAGCGAAATGATGTTTCTGTGGAGAGCAATTTGACGATCTTCCGGTTTAGATAAATAAAACCTATTCACTGGAACATATACTTCGATGGAATTTACAAATTAACTTGCCGGAGGATGAAAACTATAAATTGCAGATTTTCAGAATTGTCAGGTATCCAAGCTTTGAGTAGCTGGCTTAAAATTAAACAGGTCACAGGTGTCGAGTAATAAAAAATATCCTACCTATTAACGACGATTTGATATCATCTGACGTCAGAATAAAGTGACTTGGCCTGAAACCGACCGATCACAGATGCCAACTAAAACGACATCCAATGCATACATATCGATTTGACATCCTCCCTATTAATTTATTCGAATAAGAATCGTCCACTTGAAGCACAATGTCCCATGGAAAGAATTAAAGGCCAGCCTGCTGGAGCATGAGATCACCCGTGGATCCGGATCACCGGCTATTTACGAGCACAGCTTCCCGGTCAACGGTTTTCAGAATCCCCCACGGAATAGCTTCCTTGGAATTGGATGTGTCGGATAGAATGGCGTACAAGCTCCGTAGAGAAGAACTTTTCTTAACGCTTATGCCAACGTCCAGGAGGATACAATTCGATGACTCGAAAGCCGTCGTGAAAGGGAGAAAGGACGCGGACCGGACCATCATCCCGAGTGGAGAGATACCCGACGTTCACCAAAGACAAGCCCGATCTAAGCGGCTCGTGAAACGTCGTAGACGAGTGAAACGCGTAGACGAACGTCACGATGGATTCGGTACGAAGCGTGCGCTGCCAGTCGGGTCGAAGCTTTTATTCGAACACTTTGTGCAACGATTCCAGAGTTGCTCGACTATTCTTCCGAGCATACCCTTGAATGATATACCTCTGCCGACGTGCATAGGTATCATAAAACGGGGAGAGCTTCGCTACCTTTCTGATAGAATTTGACTGCGACGATATTCGTGAAATGTACTTTCGCTCTTCCACGTGAAGGTTTTCGATATATCTCACTGCAAACATGTAGGTTGCGTAGTTTGCGTTTTGAAATTAGCGCATCGTATGCTTGGTGTACGCAATATTTTCCCGATTGTATTTAACGTATGCATAATATGTAAGAATGTATGTGTGTGTGTGTGTTCGTGTAGCCTGAGACAAAAGAATAACGACAGACGACGAGTCAGTTGCAATTTGAATGGCAGCGTGTCATATTCCACAATTTTTTAATAAAGCATTTTAAATAAATTGAATAAAAGGATACTACAGTAATGTCTCGCACTGTGTTCAAAATCGTGATTCGATGGCAGTTCATTTTCTACCCCCCCCTACTTGGGGCCGCCTCCCTTAGATTCGGGGAAGTGTCGTTGGGAACACTTTTGATGTTGTGATTTCCGAGAACCGAGGCAGCACAGCGTGGAGTACGAGATAGCATTGTCTCACACGTACCCGGATGTTTACACTTGCCTAATTTTTTTCCTGGTCGCTGCCACGAGTCAATCTCGTGTCTCTGTTGCCACAACATTGAAGTTGACCTGACGCTCGAGAATCGTGTCCGTACACGATGGCTGTTCACATTCGGTCCCGAGCGATGAACACAGTGCGAATCATTACTGTATTGCAAATATTACATTCGTGGGAATATACGGTGGAAATTCATGGTGTGTGGTGTATGGTGTTCTGAAAATATCATATTTTGTTCGCATTAAATCACGTTCAGTACATTCAAGTATTTTCTGGTGCTATTACATATGCTATTATGTGATTATAAAGAAAATAATCCATCGAATGACCCGTAGTCATCTTTTGATGGACATCTTTCTCCGAAAATAAATTCAACTTGGAAAATCGTTTCAAGCTTTTTTGTTCAGTTTTACGAAACGTACCCCGTGCACTATGGCCCTAATATTTCGATCCTGTGTATTATATAATCCTCCATATTCCATGCATGCCAAAGACACCTTTGAACCTATTTCGTGTCTCCAAGCACTCGCCTCTGCCCTTATAATCTGTCACGTTACTTTGGATCACTTTATACCAGGTTCCTGATGAATGGCAGAAAGCTGATCCCCCCTGCAACGAAACTTGACATGCTGGGTGAAGTATTTTCTTGCCCGGCAGTACTTTCAACTTGTTTGCTGAGGGAAACCTTACCGATAAGTTAAACAACCTCATCGGCAATGTAATTCCGCGGGATACTAGGTCAAGTAATCTTACGGACGGTACGAGCACGTATTATGGTAGCTATTATAAAATCTAATAACACACGTGGTACGCTTTAACATTGCCCTTTGAATTTGTAATTTGAATAGATACACTGGTGCTTAAGCGTTTGGAACGCTAATTGGTTCATTTATTTTGTTCAATTTATATTATAATAGTAGATTATGCTTGGAGTGATAGAAAGCATTGCAGAAACTCTAGAAAAAGCAATATTTGTTATTTCTTCGCATTTCAACACATCCAACCAGAACGAGCCGAGTACATCAAGATTTCCAATCTCGATATTCCTGTAGCTGAAAGTCGAAAAGCAGTGAGTGAGATTCTCGATTTTCCTCGGTTAGTCGAAAATATCATTCCGAATCTCCATTAAGTGAGCGTCTGATCCATGGCGTTCCTTGACTACTTAAAGACAGAGAGCGACGAATCAAACGCGATCGTGTTTCTCCTTCTCAGCCACTATTAACCCTCTGCGGTCGTAAATGGAGCAACACCCAACACACGTAATAGTTTACTTACAGGTGCAACAGTGCAGTGTTAAGACCAAGCGAGGCAGAAACAAATACTTAATAGTGGTTAAACGGCGACAGATAAGTAATATAGACGTAACGAAGTTCCATGATAATAATAAAGAATTATAGATTACATAGAAATCACAAAAGTTTGGCATGATCGTAAAAATAAATAATTAATAAGTGTACCCTTATAAATATAACTCTTCATTTACAACTTAGAAATTTTTTAAGTTTCAATACTGGAAAATACGTAATGGGAATGTTCCCCTGGCTGGTTCTATTTAAACACTAAAAATAAAAGTCAACGCAAGTAGTTCAAGCCCATCTTAACTGACTACAACCTGTCGAAGTGGACGCATACTGAAACCTGGTTCGTGCCTAAACCTAGCAGAAAGTTTGCCTGAACGCGTAGTATAAACGGACCTTCACTCGCACAAAGTCGGGCGCAGTTATCGAAGTTTGTCGCCCGGTGGAAACTTTTCCCTCGCTTCTTAACGATTCGCCCGTTTCCATCGAAAGCAACGTCGACACGGTCCACCCTTTATCAGACATTTCTCACGTTTCTGCCATTTATTACGGGACCTTGTACATTGGCCATTGTTACGAGAAGTATTCTGCATGCGAAAGCGATAGCGCTGCTGTTACATCGATAATGATAGGAGGGGGTGGGAGTCAGATTTACCCCTTAATAAGGTGCTGGCCATATTTCAAACGTCGGGGCGTTTTGTTCGTAGGAAAAGTGAGACCATTACGCCGGGCAACTTATGGGGTGGGTGTTTTCATCAACGTCTCGGACGTTAAAGGCAATAAAAATAGGAAAGGAAGGAAAACGGCGCATAATAGAAATCATAAATCATCCAGCAGTTGGCGCTACTGTGATACATCAATTAATTTAAACGAGAACGGTCTTGGGCTGTGTATGTCGTAAAGCGAATGGTCGAGGCGATGAAAGGAGTATTGTGCTTTGTTACTACCTAAATTATTTACGGAAAGCAGAGATCTGTGCAGGGTGGTGCGGGAATTTCGGTGAGATATAATGATGACAGTTCGAACAAAGAATGAAAGCAATATTTAGAGCGAGGGTTTAAAAGTTTGACATAAATTTCAAGCTGGTCGCTGGTGATGAATATGAAGCAGTAAGTTGCACGGGGGATATCACTTGGGTAAGTATCAGTTTGATAGGTATTATTCGCTGCATAACGTTATACATTTACGCGAAAAGATCTTACGATTGCCATTCCATCCGGAAAATAATTTTCCTCTCGCACTCACGGATCACCCACTACCTTCTTCATCCTCCTCATCGCTGAAAATCTCTCGCACTTCCAATCGATTTTCCAACGCCAATCCAATACGAAACCAAAGCTATCCCCAATGCCCGGGACCTTTAAAGAATCCAACGCCCATTTTCCCTTAATTCCTCCCGGGCAGAAACCAAACAGTCATTCGCAACCTTCTACCCCGGTGACTCTGAAACAATCTCCACTATCAAGTCCGAATCTGGCCAGTCCACTATCGCGGCCGAAAAGAAACAGCGAAGCTAATCGATAAGGCTAAGCCAATAAGACGTATCTACAAACTACGCCCCTGTTCCACGCTGGCGATCCTCGCGAATCCCCGGGAATCCCATTCACCGAAAATCCTAGAATATCGGGTGAGGGAGCAGAGAAAGATAGAGCAGCAGCGGAGCCAGATCTCGCCGTGTTGCCTCAATCACGGTGATCGTTCAAGGATCGACTGTAATCTACATCCCTCTGGAAACTCGGCGCCGTGGCCATTATCCTCTGGACCGAACGGATGCGTGCGATATGCCGTTCCATACGACAAATGCGTGACGTGATAAAACGTCACCGTTGCGGTGTCCCCCAGGCCGAAAGCTTTTACGAGCAACCGCGAACGTCCTACCGCGGCTGGCCAATTGTCAGATTATGGGGAATCTCGATCGGCTGTGGTCACCTACAGCTGAAATTACGTCGCGCAGAGTGCATCGACTATGAACACACGGCTAAGCCGCCATTACCGTCACCGACCGGCTCCTGTGTGCCGTTTATGCACAGATACGGTGCAATTTAACACAGTAAACGACCGGAGGTATCGCGGCCAACGCCGCTACCTCGGACCATGGCGAGATGGTACAATGGAGATACAGAGACGCCGGTACAAATGAAATTCAATTTGGTGGGAACGGGAACTGTTCGGTTGGGAAATAATTGCTCCCCTGGGAAAGGGACAGCTCGGGCTATTGGAATCCATTGCTTGTGTTCGATTTCATTTTTGATGAAACTGCTTGGTCGGTCCCTGTGTAATGTCGTCTGTTCGGGTTACCTTCACCGGTGAAAGATGTTTACCCTTGTTCTGATTTTATTTTGTATAGTGTCGGTGTGCTGTGAGATGAATGATTGTTGACCCTTTGAGATAGAATAACGTGTGCCACTGATGTTTCTAGTTAAATACGAAAATCGGCAGTTCAGGATAAGATTCAGGTAAAAGAAAATTGGATTGTGCCTCGCGATAGGTTTTGGTAATACGCAAAATGTTATGTGACGTGCGTTATAATATGAACATTCATAAAACAACGGGTTAAAGAATATATTCATTTCTAATCGTCGACACTATATTAGATTAGTTTCGATTCGAATGCTAAAATAAGGTTGCCAAATTTCGATACCTTCCTCGGCTCTTTTTATCGTTTAAAGCACATCTGCTTGCATCTGCAGCAGTACATGTTGAATTTTTTTTTGGATGTTTGTAATGATTAAGGGAGAAATGAATGTCTGCTAAATCAATTGACTGCGACTATCAAATATGAATGTAACTGTAGCTTGTGAGTTCGATGTGTTATCACCGCGGTCTAATGAATTCCAAGTATATCGTGTGCTCCCTGATTTGTCCCCTCGCCCTAAAATAACCGATAGAGCGGGAAAAAAGAGGGAGAAGAAAGCCAGGCGTTGGATGATAAATCGGTGGGATTATGTATATAGCTGGGTTTATCACTCACGAACAACAGTCAATTTATTGTGGAAGTGAAACGACTGCTATGGTTCCTCACCTAACCGATCAATCTATTGTAAATAATGGAAGGGATGAATGCAAATAAATTATCACAACGACCACGTGCATGCAGTCAAATACAAATAGCGAACTTCATCGATAGCAAAAACTCAATTTCGCACAATTAGTTAGGTTCGTCCCATATATGACATCGAAATAATGTTAAACAATTACGATAGATGAGGTTGACAACATATTTCAGCTGTCCATCATTCTTTTTCTTTTTCTTTTCAATAATCCAATGATCTGAAAGTACATACTTAATTTCTGCGAAAAGAGACTGCCAAAAATATTATATGTAAATGCACGAACAAAAATTACATTTTGAAAGGCGCAAATTATATCCACAAGCGGAATATATAGTTTTTACATAAAGAGGGCGTCAACCGTGGAATATAAAATGCACGGATACATTTGTATTTTAACGAACGAATTTTAACGAAGCGGAATGAAGGAGGCGAGGCAGGACTGATGAATGAAAAAATAATTACTACGTTCCTTTTGGTCGTGTATTTGAGACACGTACACATACGAGAAAAAATTCTGACGCAAGCTGAATTGTTGCTGCGCTCTGGCAGTCACGCATTTTGACTATTTATCTCGAGGTCCGTTTAGACGAAGCGTCGTTGCTAGCGAATTTCGAGAAATGAAATTCACGTGCCACGATTCGCAACATTTTTTCCCTCGCCCGCGAGCCGAACGCGAAATTGCTAAATCCAAACGGAATATTGCAAATTCAACGTTCGGCTGGTATGCGTTTAACGACGTTTATGAAAATAAGAAGGGCCCCGTACTCACCTACGAATTAAAACGAATATTGAATTACCTGGATGTCGTACAATAGCATGACACGTGTGAAGAAAATCAATCAGAATTATTCAAAAGCCTTTGCTCACAATTTGTGCCATCCAAACTCAAAAACCCCAAATTTCGCCCCTTTACCTCCCGTCAAATAACCCCTACGGTCACGAGAAAAGTGTGCCGGACGCAGAAATGTTATCACTGCACTGCTGCTGACTCAGGGTCAACCACCAGATTATGAGAACTCATGCTGATAGTCGTTCCCCTTCGAAAATGATTCAACCGTGCGAGTTCCTGCTTAAATGGAGGCTTATACGACCGCACTGACCCACGCCAATATCGTACACAAATAATCATCAATTCATAGCTGTCCAGGCAGGTTGAATGAACATTTAACCCCCTACGACCCGATTTATTTTTCGCGCTTGAACAAATTTCGAATAGTTTGCAGGAAATTTATTTCATTGGGAAATAACATGTGACTGTGAATTCACGATGGACGATGGGATACGATTGACAAATTTTTGTTCGTATAGAAGGGTACAGCTTCAAAATACCTTGGCTAATTATTCGATAAAATGTGATGGGATTTATTTTTTTTTTTTTACTTGATAGCTATGTGGATTTACAGATCGTTAATGTATAAAGAGTCTAGGTTGAAGCATTAATTTGTTAAATAATTTAGATTCTATTCAAATAGTTGTTGATCTAATTACCTTAAAAGTTGTCGTTTAAGTTAAACTCTAGGTTACAATGAACCCCCCTATAGAAATAATATTTCTAAATAAATAATTGAACTCACTAAAATCCACTGAGATTAGAAATTTACATTCGTGATATATTAGAAAAAATATTATTATTATATTAGAGAAAATATTATTCTTCTCTCGAAGAAAAATACTATTTTTTATTTTATATATGGTTAAAATTAATGCAAATGACGTTTGTTTATACGGATCGCGTGGTCCACGTATTTCTGCATCATGTCACGCGTGTCAGATTTTATGCGCGAACGTGAAAACCACTTCGTAGATTGTAACATTTCCCTGACACTGGCAATCATTTTGAAACGTTTCACGAGGCAACGTGTCCGGTGCCTGTCTGTGGAACACGATTCAATCATCCGAAAAAAGAAATAAAAAAAAAAGGATAAAACGAAATAATTTAACAGAAAGCTCTCGCTCAAATTATTTGCTAAAATTAAACGCGCGCGTCACGTATATACGAATACCGCGATGCTGAACAAATAAGTCAAAGCGACGTAGAAAATTTCCCCAATAAATATCCACGTGTAAAGTAATCGACACATGCAGTGTGATCGAATGTACGCGGTGTGAATTTTCGTTTCCCATAATTACAACCGGATAATAAGTTGAATAATTCGATAACTTCGGTTTGAATATCGACTTTTCCCTCGCTTAATTTAAATTGCCCGGCAAGGAGGGGGTGCATTAAAGCCCACTTTCCAATTCGAGCATTATTTCATATGTAAAGTAAGAAAAATTAGTACCTGTGCGAATATCGTGTGGAGCAGGCAAGCAGAATGCAAATTAAAGTAATCGAATTCCGCGCAAACTAAATATGCACGATAATTTAAAAGCATCTCATTTAAATAAATAACAGCGTGAAACGTGGGTGTTGTGGAATGTCCTGTGAAATATTTTTGTTAATTTATTAATTGTGTTGCCAAAGAATACCTCATAACTGTAATATCTGTTTGCAAAAGTGGATAATAAACAATACCTTACGTTACTTCGATGTTTCAGTTTCAATTGGAATTCTCACATTTCACTGAACAATTAAGTTAATTTGTTTTAAAATATACGACACATTACTAGAAATGCACCACGTCATATTATGATGGCGCAAAAATTAATCTCGTAAATGGAGGTGTTTCTCCAATTTGCACGTATTAATTAATTAATTAATTAAGTAAGTAAGTAACGAAGGCAAATGATTCCTGCAGTTAAATTAAATTACAATAAAGTATATCAATTTCGAAGGTAAAAAATCTAGTTTATCTACATTGAAACATTTACCATTACTATAATTAGTGTACACGTGCCAATCGATCTATAAATTTACAAATATTCGATGATTTTAGAAAAATTAATGAAGCCCATTATTTCTAACTATCTCTCGGAGCAGTATGCTAAAATACACAAATAATTCTATTAAACAAATGAAACGAATACTAACCTAACATGTACTATTAACAGTTCACCTTGCATTTTTATTGATTTAATCAACCTCGACATTTCCAATCACCTTCTGCAACTTGAAACAATCTGCTTAGATACGCAGCTGCTCCTACTACTAATTACACGTAAGTTTACCAAGCACAAAGTTAATCCAATCTGTACATAATATTATCAGGTTACTAAGCTTAACTACTTAACGTACGATAACCTAATACGTTATTAGCTCACAGCTGGTACTTGTCCCTATACCTTGTACAATATCAATGATAAACATTGAGACATGTTAGTAGCACTAGAGGTAGGCAATTTTGAATTGCAAGGGAAATCTCCCGGATAAAAGACGTCGTTTTTCCATACATCTACAATATTGAACTCATTACACAATACTATGTTACATCATATAACTTTGACTATTTGATTATTCTGCAATTTCACTACAGGTGCAAACAAGGTAAGACCAACCTTTCTAGTAGTAAATATTCATTGAACTAAGATCATGAAGATACTCGGTGCCCCTGTCGGCACACGTAAAAGCACGACGTGCACCCGATTCGATAAAAACACTGAAGCACTGGAACGTAGGGTACATATGTATACACAAAGGACAGCGACTATTTCGTTTACTTTTTCTGCTTTCATCCAGCCTCCTCCACTTCCACGCCGTTCTCGCTCGTCGAGCAAAAGTTTCCATTTTTGCCGTTTCGCCATTCCCAGGTATTATTCCGAGTGCATTGTATTACCTGGCAAAACGGCCGCCCCCGTTCCCTCCAAAGGATCCCGCTGAAAGTTCCGCGACTATTTCCAGCGATAACCATCGAATTCAACGCCGTGCACTGCATACATATTTACCTACCTGCGTTTCTGTTTACCCGTGCCGTGCCGTGCCCTGTGCACCTGTCTACGCGTTGCAAACGTGCACTCACTTATCGCGCGCAAATAAGATGCAAAAGGGCCATTGACGGGCGCATTTATAGAGGGCGAAATGATTGCACACAGAACGTTCGATGGGTTTGCGGAAATCGTTAAAGAATTGTATCCGTGAAAAGTTCTGGGGCGTTCTGACAAATTCGAGGTTACTCTAAAGTATGTTAGCCGCGTGAAGAATTCGTGCACCGTGCACTTGAAAATTTGAATGACTCTGTAGTAATTCGTGGATTAAGTTGTAGCGTGCGTTCGGAGTGAGCACAATTTGGAATATGTAACACGCTCGGGGAAGAATGTTAATTGGAGCGTCGAGGCAACAAACATTAACATCCTATTTGCATAAACGTTTCCTTTTCTATGTGTAATGCATTTGAAGCGTGAAAGGAGGTACATTTTTAGTGCAATTAATTTAAAAGTTGTTATAGATTCGTATGATATTGGAGAAGAAATATTGCCCGATAATTAGTAATAATTCGCTTTCCCAAATTGCTGTGTTTGCAAATGCACGTTTTAAGTAAAAGCTATGCCCTCAATCCTGGGTAAATATTTTCCTCGAACGTCATTGCTAAATGCCAAGTCAAATACCATTTCCACTGCTGAGTACAGTATATACGTTTAAAAGCACAGCCCTGACATGATTGATAATAACGATGGCAGGAAAACCTCGTAAATTTTAACAACAGATTAACAAACAATCGGCGTAACATAGCCCATCCGCAAACACCGTGTCCGTATAATTAACTTAAATAAGTCTTTACCGTGCTTTACGAATCGCGTAGAATATGAAATATTTCACAGATAAGTTCGTATTTTCATTCGCTTAGAATAAATGTGAATGACACGGGAGACCCGCAAAACGAATAATCGACGAGCGTCATCACAAAATACGTGTTGCAAAACGCACTGCGAAATCAACCTTTATCTCATAATTCCTGATCGCTTAATATGCATTTCATTCGCCGCCTTTCGTTCGTTGGCGAGGAGGAAATTATTTCGCCCCCACCTTTTAACGCTTTAGTTGGGGATTAATTTAACGGAGCGTCAGACTGACAGAAATTGTAGAAACACTTTGAAGTTTGGAAGCGGTGGAATTTACACTATGGAATGCCAAGTATGGGCACCGTTATGAACAAATTATAGGTACGCACGTGCGGTATTTTGGTATAACTAGTGAGCCGGTATCGCTTTAAAGCTTACGCCGGGAACAATTTCCCACTGTGACCACATTCACTTTTTTGTTTTGTTAATTTAATATTGTGCGATATTGGTAGATAGTCGAATATGCTAATAATTAAAGTGATTGAAAATTAAAATATTGAATAAGGGAACAAAGATTTAAACTAAAGGAAATTCTTTAGTCGAATATACTAATAATTAAAATAATTCAAAATTACAATATTGAATAAGGGAACAAAGATTTAAACTAAAGGAAACTCCTTTGTCGAATATACTAATAATTATAGTGATTGAAAATTAAAATATTGAATAAGGGAACAAAGATTTAAACAAAAGGAAATTCTTTAGTCGAATATACTAATAATTAAAGTGATTGAAAATTTAAATATTGAATAAGGGAACAAAGATTTGTTCTAAAAGAAATTCATTTCTCGAATTATCAGCGAAATGGAAATATGCTATTGCGGTATCGGAGATTCAATAAATTATACATATAATCTATAATTTTACACTGCTTCGCGAAAAACCAAAATTAAATCTCTAGAACGAATCAGCTGATTTGTCGAAATATAATTCCACGCGAGCATTATTAATAACGAAAACTCATTTCCAAGGAAAGCCTCTCAGCAGATCAACACAAAAGGAATCCCTCCCACGCGCCAAATTGCAAACACCTTTCTCAGCCGGCGCAACCGCCGTTCATTAATCATATCTACTCGCATTATACGAAACAGGTAACTGTCGCCGGTGCAAAAGGGCGTAGAATAAGTCCGGGGTCTTTGGGAAACGAGATAAGGGCATGCTTCTTCAGAGGAAACACGATTCGCGATCGCTGATTAGAAAATTTCTGGGAAACAAAGGTGGAACACGCTTCGTCACATGCAAAAGGGCGAAATCGCGCACCAATTTCTCTTGTTCCCAAGCTCGTTGGTGTACGAGACGCTTTCCATGAAACTCAATAACGAAGTCCCGTCGGCGGGCCGAGTTAGAGAACGGAGACACGAAACGTTTTCGCCACCCTGATAAAGTTTTCTTTGGAACTGGCGAAAAAGTTTTCGCGCATTCCCGAACCTAACCTGTCGCGTGTGAACGAAAGAATAATCCTTCTTTTGCCGGGAGGATTGTTGAACTTTGACGCGACATCGTTTGTCGGCTTCGACATTTAGTCGATGGTCGTTACGATTGCAGAAAAAATAAATCAAACCAATTCTGTACCAGCTAATGCCATCATATTATGATCATCGCAAATCCTAAATTAAATTGACCTCGTTTTGAAGCATATCTTTATTAAAAATGTGCCAATATTTTCGTCCAGATATAGTTAATCAGAGTAAAAAAATTTATTAATTATATACAACTTACGTATTTAGCGTGGCTCTATTTTTATACATATACAGCCAAGCAAAGATGCTATAAATAAGTATCTTACCTGATGCATCAGTGAAGATTCGCTTATGTCACCAAAGTGTATCGCATACACCTTTAAACACATTTCCACTGTACACGATTTTGCAGGAAAAAAATGCAATGAAATTAATGGACAGCCAAAATAATATCTCGGCATTCCCATAGGAATGCAGAAAAAATCCCAACTCGTCAACCACCGACATCGATCTCTCATTCAACGGATATCCTTATTGATAGGATGGGTACCAACAACATCGCGTAAAATAAATTCAGATTCATCCGAGCGTGGCCGTTTTACTGCGCACATAAAATACCAATTTGGGATACGTCAGGGAATAGAGTATAAGGGAACGAAGAAAACAACGACGACGAAGGCAGGCGGCGTCAACTTACCCCTTGTTTCATGCGGGCAAACGATATTATAAATTGCAGATGCGAAAAACACGATACCCGCTGCCTTGTATTCGAGAAACAGGTTCGTGGGATTGGGAACGTTACGCGTGTCCATGCACATGCGACACGAAAGGATGACAGGTAGGAAAATGCATGCTTCCTGGCAGCTACATAATTGTACGTGCACTGGTGAAACAGGAATATGAAAGACGACAACCGGCCGATTTTCGTGTCGTCTAGAGGCAACTAAAAATGTTGTGAAAAGTAACGGACGTTGAAATGTCGATGTATACATTATTTAGTAATTCGATAATTATTATTGTAGGGACTGTTGGTAATTAACTCAGAAATTTTCAACTTGAAATTATTAATCGGTCATAAAATTGTTATACATATATCTTGAATTAGGCAATTAACTATTTATGTACGGAATCAGTATTATTTCATTTTAGTCGTATAATACCGTCTGTGTCAGCAGTTGCGCAATAACGACATAATTGAGTTGCCCTTCGCATACCAAGAATATCGCTGCGGTATTGGCGTAATGTTATTACATAAAATTTGTAACACGATATTTCCGTTTCAAAGGTGCAGTAACAAACGTGGGCTTAATTGCAGAATTCTACTTTCACGATAGTCGTATGTAAAAAATTGACAAAAAAATTCAAGAAACAAGACGATGTACACTTTTTACGTTTATCGGGCAATCTATCACGGCCGTAAAGATTAATTTAATCTCGCGAGATCGTTCAACCGTTATCCAGGTCAAAGTTCTTAGCCATCAAAATAGAAAGCAGGTCGACCGATCCATTTTTCATGTTCTTTCCAACGTCCAATATTTTAAGCACCATTGAAAATTGCAACCGCACCAAGAAACTTTTCAGCTGCCATCCAACGCGTATCCGGCTGCGCGAATTGAAATGAAATCTTTCACAAATTCGTAATTCCTCAGCCGTGCAATGCTATTGGTAAAACAGTAATGAAAACCGGTACTTACATGCTCTTAATTAATTGAACGCCACAGAACTGTGCGGTTCATTCTGATTACATTTTTGACTATATTTTACACATTTTGATTACATGTCGTACATTAATTTCCTTTTTTAAGTTATTTGTTGATCACTTTTGGCGAACGTATTATTGAAATAAGATGTATTTTGTCCCCCCACGATTTCTTTCTATTAGAAAGATTAACCGATGGAACATAATTTCATTATACTTGAACGAATCGGAAATATAAAAATAAATTTTAGACTGTATCATTTAAAACTGCAACTATTTCTGAGCGCATAATTTATTTCTGAGTTTGTGTTTGCCACAGGCTCATTTTTATCCTGACTATGAATTTCCTAACGACTTATGGTGAGAAGATGAATTAGCCAATTTTCCAATTTTATTATTTCTACATAATCTGTTTTCCAATCTGTTTTACGTACACCGATTTTCACAGTCACACCGAGTACACTGTATCTTCACTTTACTTACGATTTATACAAAATGATATAAATTTCAAAGCAATGGAAGCTCGCCGCAAATTCAACTTTTGCTTCCCTTAGCTGATTGTGAGTTCTGCTAGGCATTAACCCCAAAACCCAAAGCAAAATTGAAACCGAAACTACTTCTATCAGATGGCATTTCAACTTCCAACGTTAAAGCTACATTTACGCAAGCCTTAGAAGTCGCAACAATTTCCAATCTATTTACTTTATCTAATACACCCAGCCTCCGACATATATTTACGCATACTTGAAATTTCGAATTTCATTAATAATAAAGTAATCCAAAGTCGTTTTTCCCCACATTCAAAGATTTATCCCCCCCAAAAGCAATGTGAATAATTGCGTTTAGAAATTAAAATCGTCTGTGCCTGGACCCGAAGATTCCTCATTTTAAGCAAGGCCCAAATAGAAGCGACAGACACGTTGCCATTAAAAATATCACCGAACCAAAGGTAAAAATCGACTTTCCACTTTCATTAATACCAAAGACACAGTAAACACCTGTTTCCTCGGGTCGAAAGATATCCCATTTAAAACCACCTCCAGACAAAAACCTCGCGAGTCTCGCAATTAAAACTACCAGCTGCTCCCGGTGTCGCTCAAGCAAAAGACAAATCCCGACAATTGACCGGCGCCCGCTGGCCGAAAACAAGCAAAAGAAAATCCGGACGAAACCGCTACGGAACGAAAGTCAGAGGTCGGGACGATTTTCAGAAATGAATAACTTCAACAGCGGCTCACGTCAAGCGTGTATGCGCAGAGGAAGACGTTATACAGACTTCCACCGCTATCTATCTACGATTGCCGGCTAGAGGAGAGCGTTTTCCAACGAAACGTATGGACTTCGTGTCTCCTCTCTCTCTCTTCGTTCCGCCTCTCTCGTTCACCCTTGTTCTCACTCATCCTCGGTTCGCTACGTTCAGCCAGCAGCTCTGGCTCTCGTGCAGCCTTGCAGCTCGCGTAGAGACGCGAAAATCGATCCTGGCCGCTCGCGAAAGGATAGAAAGGGAGGAAAAAGCGAAAGATAAGAGACGAACTACTCCTCCACGTCGCGTCTCTCTGCCGTGCAATATCGCGGCCCCTCCACCGGGGCTGCAACAGGGACTGAAACCTGCTGCCAAGGTCTGCCGAAAATCTCAAAGACTAACGTCGTTTGAGGGTCTGGTCTCGGCCGGTTCGCTGAACAGTCCGCGCCGTGGACCTATTAGGTGTTTTAATTGCATCCATTAGCGGTGCACCCCCGTCGCGGTACGTATTCTTCGGGGCTGCTGCACTTCATTGTCCTCGACGCCACTTCTTCTATTCAGCGCCCTTGGCTGCTTGGCGGTTAAGGCGAGGGATACGTCGACGGGGAGATGTTGTGTTAAAAATAGGGATGGCAACTTTGAGGGAGGTTTTGGTAAATGAATTTTATTCGCTCGAGGTTTGATGATGGATTCGAGTATTTCGGATTAACTGATTTGGTTTCGTGAATGGTGAGTGTATTACTGTTTGGCGATTGCTTGTGATTGACTTTGTTCATTAATTTATTGGTATTATCATTGTGATTATTCTTGTATAAATGAGAGAGTCCCATTGGTATAGAAAGGTAAACGCTAATGTGTGACGTAGTATATTTAAATGTATATTGTAAAGTACCTATATTATTTTTGCACCTAATAACGAACTTACTAAACGTAAGCTTGGACACGTACACAATTATGTCCAAATAACTGTATACGTGTGTTACGTAAAATTACGGTAAGAGCAACGTAAAAATCCTAGCACGCGTGAATCGACTGCGATAATAAAAGGACTCTCTTATGGAAACGTATATCGTAGTATCCTTCACGCTTATGGGGCAATTCTCCAGCAGTCCGTGTACCGGTAGGAGAAACACGAATACCCTTGTGCATGGTATCAGTGTCGTCGTTGCGAGTGTGAGTATTAAAAATGTCTCTTGCACGGTAAATGATCGCGATGCATTTCATGGAGCGTGGCCAGTCAGCGAGAAAAGTGGAAAAGCATTCATGCGGGAATGCTATGTGCTCTTCCCATAAGAAAACATTGCCCGATATCGGGGGGATTTGTTATTCATGCGCGAAAGCCTTGGGACCATCTCCTTAATTGCGAAAAAAAAATCCGTGGCCTCTTAACGATTCATTAAATCGAAATTAATACTATAGAGATTAATCCAATTAACGTTACACTGTCCCGAATAAATAAAAGAAACGTTAAACTCCAATGAGAAACTATAGAGAGCTACTTAATACCATTCAACTCGAAGAGCACTGATAAAGTAAATGAAATTACAAGCCTATACATATTCTACGACTTCGTATAAATACTTCAAAATTACTCTATTCTACCAAATATCTTGGAAGCAGCTCACATATACTTTCGCGATTTAATTTCGACACAGTCATCAGTGTATTTATGTGTATATGTAAATGTTCCATATGTCTGTTTGATGTAAAATGTTGGCGAATAAGAGCCGTATATAATGTATGTGTATTCACGGTACTGTGCTATTCGTATCGATAAATAAAGTGGCAATTCGTTACTGCATCTGTTCGGAATTATATTATCTGCAGAAAATCGAGTCGATTACACCCACGGGTCTCCATTATATCGAAACTCGTACATTGTTACGTGCTGAAACTCAGACTCTCTGGTCTGATACAGGGTACCACCAGCTACAGGATATTATCTTGTACCGCCGATGTGTATTGTCCCTTAATAGCACCGTGGACGCTTGCAACATTCTAACTTGTAAAATGAAAAATTGATGCCTGTCCCATAGTGTGCCTGAATGACTTCGATAAATTCATAAACAATTTATTATAATAAATTAGTAGATTCGAAGCGTATAAATTAAATATTGACTTGCGATAAACCTTAACGTTAATTAATACTAACGGAATACAAACGATAAATATACTAAATAATTAATCGTCAGAAAATTAAATTATTATGTAATCGAAAATTTAGGAAAGCAAGTAATACCAATAATTGTTCTGCTACAAGTATTTGTATTCGAAAGTAGAAAGAAGTGTCGAGCTTTATCATGAAATCCCCCTTAATCAAATAAAATATATACGATACATATATAAACAAAAAGAAAGACTTTTTCATTACCCTTCTATGTACGTACAGGTGTCACAGGTAACTGGCCCAATAATTCCAACTGCAATTATTCGCACTTTTAAAAATTTAATATAGTGGAGGTACAATGTTCAAGTATGAATGATGAAGAAATGTAAGAGGAAATAATGCAAGTAACTGTAGACAGATTATAGTCAGAAGAATTTCTTATGTGATATATTAACTGCTGTTTTTTTTAAAGCTGTTCCTCTCTTTAAAGTAGAATAAATCAAGCATACCCACGGCGAACAATAAAACTTTCCCTCTCGCGTGGCCAACATGACAAGCTTTGAGATTTTAAATTTTAACGTCTGTAGCAAGTCTCTAAAGATCGATTTTCCCCTAAAGCCTCAACTCTCAGGGGTGTAATTTGGTAACATGGCAACAAAGATCACCTAAAGGGTCACCAATCAAGTGAAAACTTAGGCGTAAGGTAATATCGCGTTGCCCATAGAATTTCCTGTACCTGTTAACACCTGGCCCTAGTTAACTAACGTCATTTCTCTTCACAAGTTATTAGAATATAATAATTAAGAGTATTTAAGTTTACAGAAGGGACATTGCTGTTTTATTATTTTTTAGATTTAACGCCTTATAAACAATTAAATTATGTCAGTAATATATTAATTAATTCATTTATTTATTTTATAGAGGACGAATAATTTCTGTATATCAATTATTTGGAAATATATGTATAATCAAACTATCAGAAAGTTAAGAGTTCTATTTGCAAATTATACTAATTTTATGCTTTCAGACACATAAGACAAAAATGAAGGAAAGATTTCTATTAAATATACAGAATTTCGCCTGAATGTGTAAAATACAAAATCCTCATTCTGAAACAAAGAACTGAATTAATCTTGCACGATATATTAGCTCAAAAAAATGCAAAAACAAATGGAAAATTATAAATCACTAAACCAAATTGATTATTCTGTTCAAATCAAAGCTGACTTTCACTATCTTTACTCCCATCCGTATCCTTGAAATCTTGCCTTTTACACCTTACCAATTCCTTCAGAAATTAAACTATACAAATACACCGAAGTGAAGAACCACGGATGGGCATCCCCAGATTTGATTTGATGAGACAACACTTTCAGAAGAAGTTGCACACCTTCGGGGAACTAGATTGTATAAGCTCTCACGTGAGATTCTGTACCTCCACTAACAATAAGTTAAATCTGGAGTTGGTGTCAGCTGTGCAAGCATTCCAACGTCAACCTGACCTTACACCGTGAAGCAATTACCAAGAAGTGCTCTAAAGTTTATTATTTCAGCTGACTTTGGCTAGAGGACGAGATTACTATTACACACCGCCATAGTGATTTCCCTCTGAGGGAATATCTGCCATTGATAACTCATTTCAAGATCCACTAAATATTTCATTGATACTAGGTTCTCCGCAACAACGCCAATTCTCCCACCGTGTATCGTGTCCCTGCAAATCCCTTCGTCCGATCAAAGTGAAACGAATGTGCTCGCCAAAAGGGCGTCCGGCTTTTTCAATACAAAACGCGTGTTCGCCAGCAAGCGAAAAAAGAGCAACGAGAAACGGAGCGACAGAAAAACAGAGCGACAGAATCACTAAACAAAATGACTGCGAATCGCACGCCATAAAGTTACGTGACACCAATCACGTCCATCGCGATCGACTCGATAGGCGAACCAGAATTTTATCCGTGACCTGTCGTTGTGCACTGGTCCAACTCGTCCACGTTCTCGCACTGAAACAACGACCTGTTCATCGATCACGTCCACCTGCCGCCGTAACGCGAAAAACACAGCCCCGAGCGCGTCTATCATTTCACCTGCATCGACGTCGTCATCAGGCCAAATATATTTTCGCTATCAGTCTTCGAAGGTATCGTGTCATCGAGGTGTACAGGAAACCGGAAGCACCGAGCGATCCATACTCGACCCGGCCACAGCAATCGAACTCTCGGGTATCCTACCCGACTGTCGTGCGTGGAATTAAATTTCAACGCGCTCCGCGAACCACCCTTCCGATATACTACCCTCCCCTTTTTCTCTCTGTTTCATTTGAGATTTGTCACCTGAGGTGTTTTCACCTGGGCCTGTCAGCGAGCCATTTCACGCGAACTCTGGTCTAGAACAGAGACCGCCTTTTCCATTTTTTCTGCTCCCTTCACATTCGTCGGACAGATATTTCAGGGGATCAGGAAGGGTGGCCGTGTCAGCGAGAAGGACTTGAGCTACTTTCCATGCCGGCTGTAAGGCTGGCTGGAAAGATCAGAAGCGGCAGAAGAATGGGGGGTGGAATGGAGAGAAAGGAGGAAGGAAACAGTCTGTTCGCAAGGGGGGAGAATATGAAGGGGAGGTACAGGAATGGAACTGCTGGAGGTAAGAAACGGCGAGGAACGAGAAATAAACGCAGGGAATTGAAGTGGACGCAAAGAATGCGGGGAGGTAGGAGGTAGACACAGGTGATACAGAAAGGGGTGAAGAAAGGGGGTGAGAGAGCGAGGGGCGGCGAAGAAGGAGGAAGAGGTTGAGTAATGAAGCCACCTTGGGCTTCGGGTATCGCAAAGAGCGAATTTCTACTGTCATTCCTGTCACTTCCGGGCGCGGAAACTCCGTCTAGAGTTCTCTCTTTAAGCGGGCAGCAGATGTTCTCTACGACATCCGCGAGCCCCAGAACTTCCCATGGAGGAGGGAAATGTGCTTAACTAGCCGTCGCCACCCGATGCTATCCGCCATTTTACCTGCCTCTGTCCCTCGCCCCAAACCAATTCATCATCCACAAAAACCTTTGATATAGAAGCCTCGCGAAATTGAACTACGCGAAATTGAACTTCCCGAATGCCACCGCCTTTAATGGACAGTCCCTTTTTGTAGTAGGTATTGGAATAATGGGAGGTCAGCCACGAAACTTCTGTCGGGAAAAATATGTTGATACACGCGAGAGAGAAATATGTGGGATGCAAGAATTAGAAGGAATGGTGCGAAAGAGTTCTGTATGAATCGTGTGATAGGTAGTATCGAATGTGGCGCGAGGTGCGAATGAAAAGTGTTAGTCGAAATGTCGAATGTAGATCGAGAGGATGTTCATATCTGGGAAGGAGCGAATGGTATCAGAGAATGTACGTGGAGGCTTGAGTGCATGGTGCCCCATGGTCGACCTGTGGCACGTGGCAAGGATGTTTGTGAAGGTGTGTGTCCTAACGAGTGAGAGGGAACGATGAATAGAATGAGAGGGAAAACTGCGTGAAAGAATACATACATATATGGAATGGATGATGCGTGCGAGAGTCAGAGTAGAGAGGCAGTGTTTGAGAGAGGTTGAGAAGTAGAGTTGAGTAATAATTGTTGCGAGTTGCGGAGTTGAGTTGCGATACAGTATACATAATTGATAATAAAGTATATTATTAATATTAACTGAGTCAATCAAAATTCCCATAAAAATAATCCTGCAAATATAATATTGCAGAAAAATGTCTGAGAGAACGACGACAAGCGACCCCTGTTTAAATGATAGTTTCTCTCTCGAGATGAGCGAAATGTGCTTTTAACTAACTGCTGCCACTGCGCAAACTTCTGAGACGGGCGCAAACTGATACAAATTACTAACAATGTATAACCTTTACTCAAACCTGCTGCTCCGACTAAAGAACTTCTGGAAGTCCAGCTAACCATTGCCTAGCCCGTTATGCGAGCAAGTTATGTGTACCATTTCAAACTGCCATCCTAATAAACACTATTAATAAACACTACATACAGGGTGGTCCACGCGACTTGTACACCTCTATAACTTCCAAAGTATGAGGGGATTGGGGGTCACGATAGATGTTGTCGTGTTAATAAACATCGTCACTTAAACACCTCGCTGTCCTGCGGAAATCTGTGTTGAGGTTCAATCCTGAACTCGATATTACCCAAAGACAATTTTCAAGGAATAAAGTGGAATTGCTCGTTAGTTATTATTTTTAGGGCTAATTAAGTTCGCTACTTTCTTACTCAGAATTCGACATTCTTCCATAATTTGATATACAAAATATACTATTCCGTTTGAAAAAACAAAGTTGACCTTCAAACCTCCAATACGCTTCTACCTATACAAAAAATGAATACACGGCGTAATGTACCCCTTCAAACCATGCAATTTTTATATACAAAACTTTTTCGTACAACGCATGCTTTGGAAGTTATGTAGGTGTGCAAGTTCCGTTGACCACCTCTATATCCAATTAACTTATCAGCAAAGCTTAACCATTGCATAAATTAAAAGGCATATGCAATATCGTTTGTACAGTGCAGACGGTTAATGTAAAAATAAAACGGTCTTGAAAGCCATGTCCTGCATAATAATATTCAAAAACCCAAGTTCAAGAGGGTGAATTAATTTAACTTAAGCGAATTAATCTAAGAATCTCGAAGACGTCGCCGCAGTGACGATTTCTTTCCTGTCAGAGGCACACCTCGGGTTAGGGGTAAGAATTATGCGCATCGAGTGTAATCGAGCATAGAAAGGGGATCGGGACGCAGCAGTTACGTTAGCACTTGCGTTTTCGACCCTCGTATTTCCGACACACCCTAAACAAATGCGCTCGAGCGGCAACCCTTCACGGGGTTTAATCAAGTTTTCCCGCAAGTAAAGGTTGCGGCCATACATTTCGAAGGAGCAGAATTGAGAGCACCTCTCAAACAGCGCTATTACCGCCCTTCTCTTTCCCTTTTTTCTTTTTTTTAACGGAAACACTTGCCATGCGTTTAACCCACGTGTATCGCGTAAACCTGTCGCGTGCCTCGAGTTAAACGGCCGTTTCATCGTGGGTAAGATCTAACAGGGAGCGTACGTTCGTCGTAAAATCGCTAGAATTTCGCTAATTATATTTACGTTCGTGCGTAACACTCACTATCGGGCGTATTTATCGCGCAGAACTGGTCGTAAACATATCGACGAGTATGTTTGTCGGTTCGTTTAACGTTCGTCGCTTGAGATTAGCAGGTCATACGAATCTCGAGTAACAGAATAGAACAGGCCACGCGCAGTTAATTGAAATGCATTTGGCAGTAATAAATTTCTTTTTTTGTTAAATAGTGAAATTACGGCACACTGTATTACTGACAATTAACAGTGTCTGTCGAACTTCATTAATTCTGTAGGGAAACAAACGTTCAGGCAGCGCTGCCTTGCAAAAGCGTTTTCCATCAGGGAGGACGTACACCTTTAGTTGCACCAGGGCGTACACAAACAGTAATCTCGGTCTAAGCCACGATAGGAAGCTCCAGGACAAGGTGATAATGCCTAACACCGAAGAATTAAAGCAGTGTCGCCTAAACAGAACAAATCCTGTTTCACCAGCACGTACACCACGGTATTGTAACACAGCGACAGAAATTGGAGCAGTCTTTTCCTATTCCAGCCGCGGCGCCCCGTATTTTATCGAGCTTAAGTTGTTACGTTTTGGAGAATGGACGGTGAATTCGAAAAAGATGGGTTAAAGCTCGTGTTACTAATAGAATGGAACTCTGTAGGTGTCTTGAGATGAGGGCTTATTTCATTATGTATTTTTATATATTATTAACATCTATATTGATATGAAAATATTGTTTTTCAATTAATTAAATGCTCGCGCTCTTGTGCAGGGATGTTACAAATTTTCTGTTAATAACTGTGCGGTATCCTATTGATTAATATTTTATGTATTAAATCCAATCGTCGTTGTGTGGCCGTAATGTTTATTATTAATAGAAGTTTATGAATTCTTTTAACGGAAATTCAAATCACGTTTACTTTATTATTTATTTCGAATAACGCTGTATTAATCTATGTAGAGTCCAATGTACAGTTAAAACCCCGAACCAGAATGCCACTAATTAGAGCTACGTCATTATACGTGCATGACGATATTGAATGTAAACTAAAACGTATTCATGGTATGTATATCGAATGCAAATGGAGAGTTTCAAAAAGCTTGACACCGCAAATTAGTCTCTACAATCTTGTTAACGAGCCTGGCGCAATCTAAAAACGATAATCAAAACCATAACCACGAAGCGGAGTAAATACAGAATTAATTAACTGACCTCTGTAAACAATCGATCGACGTTTATTAATTACGACATTCGACCACCTAATCAACCATTGATAAACCTAACAAGAGTTCATAAGAGAAACTGCGCAGCCACTGATCGTCGAATTAGGATGTTAGCCTTGATTGCGAAAATTCTATTTAAAACAATCTGGTTCAACAAATATTTTATTTACCATCTTCGACAAACTATTCTTCGAATTACCAAAGGTGCTCGATTACTCACGAACGGTATTGCATAAATAGTCCTATCAAATAATATGTAATTTGCCACCCGCAAAAATTATTCGCCATTCCTGTCACACTATTGCAATCAGAAATTCGAAATCTATGCATATCCCAGTACATGCTTGCCGTCGTCCTAATTGAATAGCCAGGATCTGTGCACACCTAAGCTGTGCAACCCCAAGAGCAACAACTCGAATCAAAATTAATCTCCGAGCCTCGCCGTAAAGATGACAGGTGTCAACGATAATTATCCACGCCCGACTCTCGTGGCAATCGAAGTTTCGAAGCAATCAAAGGGTTGAGCATCGGCGTGATCGATCAGAAATCAATCAGCCGGGTGTCACGGAACGGCGTGCCATCGAGGGAAATGAACTGTAACCTTTTAAAAAAAAGGGGAAAAAAGAAGATAGAAAGTCGACGGGCAGCGTGTCCCTTCTGAGATCCCGTCCGCGATCCGTGAAAAACAAAAGGAAATCGTCTCGCATCCGCGGCGACGAGTCAGAATGCCCTTTCCTGAATTTCCCCCGAGAAAATCACCTTACCCTCCAGCCTCAATCCTTGTTCCTGTAGACAGGAATGAAATATCTATTTGCATACGAGCCCAGATCTTGCTGCCGTCTCCGAACTCCCGGCAAGGTAAATAACGATCGGAAATTCGCGCTGCGCTCGATCGATCGATAATAGCGTCAGGGACCTGCCAACTTTTTCTAACGGCATGTGCATCCCGTCGACGTAAGAAGATAATGCTAGATTGATACTACATGCGGGCAAGACGGGGAGGGCAAGTATATAAGCAGATTCGTATTTCGCTGGTGGAAAAGACTGTCGCGTTTAACCCTTATTTATATTGTGCTCGGTGGTTCTGTATGATTCGATCCTGGTTTCACGTTAGCGTCACTTCTTTTTTTTCATTTACAAGTGAAGAATTGGTCACTGTTGAACGTCGGGGAAATTCAAGAGGGAATATGGTGCCAGTGTTCATTTGGGCTAAGGATATTTAAATATTCAAATCTAGAACGAGATATGAGGGTTAACACGTTGACTGCCACGGTGGTCGTATATGACCGCAGATTGTTGACATTCGTGACCGGGGGGCTTGAACTGTTTATAATTTTCAGAGTTGAATGAAAATTGACGATTAATGCATAGAAAAGAAAAAGTAATAATAATATTCGTGGTGTCCTGAGCATAACATGTAATTTCGGCGTGGCAGTCATCGTGTTAATGATCATCGCACCCTAAATCGATCAGAATTGAAATATACATATTGTAGTGCGAAATTAGTGAGTGTGTACATATTTTAAAAATGTTTGAAAAGTACTGGACTTCGAAATCGGTCATTTGTTATCGTTTTTATCAAATCTCTGCAAAGGAACTTCTATGTACAAAACTATTAAACATCTGGACATTCCATTGTTTTTAGTTTGAGTCGTCATTTAATTTAGTTTGAATAAAATATATTATTGTCACGTTCCAAAAATTATTTGCATAATACCCGAATTATAAAGACGATCTGAAGTTACAAATGTGAGCCCTGCTTGATGTGTAAAAATATTGGAAAAAAATACTGTATGTACCCTATTATTTATCTTCCTTCCGCTCTCGTTTTTTAATTCGTCTTAATGATAAGACCGTGTCCGAAAGACAACGACGTACACCATTACCAACAGACCGACAACTGACGCAACGAAATCCTGACCTTTATTTCGAGAACAAGCATGAGAAATATTTATTGCTTTATTGTCCATGCCACGTACTTTGTACGAGCCCATAAATTCATTACGGATGTGTTATTACCTGTTCAAATAGAATATGCAAATCGTAAATCATACAAACGCCCCGTATATTATCGCCGACAAGAAAAATCCGATTTTCCGATATTGTTCTACGTCGAGTAAAAAGGATATTCTGCGTGATATTCTGTGCCGAATAAAACCAGAGACCCAAGATAGACAGATTAAAATAATGTTGCACGTCATCAAATATCTATACCACGGCGCTTCGTTATCTGGGGTCTATTGTACTTTGCTTCAAGCTGCGGCGTGGAAGTCCATGAGTTAATTAATTAGTCGAGTAGTGTCGTTGAGTGCATAAGTGCACCTTAGCATGGAGGCACGTTGATAAGGCAGACGTCTTAATTAATTATGAAATAATATTGCGGGCGACACGCTGCACCAAGTTCCCCGACGTTTCATTGAATTGCATCTCGATTTTGCAAACGTTAACCGCAATCAATAAACGCAGTCGAGCGAGTATGTTTGCTTGTAATTTATGTCTCGCGTTTGGAATGCGACGTTTCGACATTGTCACTATTGGTAGGGTGCCCTGCGATTTGGTGTATTAAAACCACTGAATCTGCAGAAGTCATTTAGTTATTAAAGAAAGAAGTTCCTCGCACAATTAATGACATCCACTACTGGAAGAATCCTAAGCAAACACCAGCTACTATGATAATATGTATTTATCAAACAGTGTACATATTTTTTTAAAATGACAATAAAACTTAATATTAATAATTTTAAATTTTATAATTTCAATGATACAACTATAACAAATCAAATTTATTTTAAATTCTATAATATAGTTTCAAAATTGACATTCGTACAAAATAGTACATATGTAGGTATGTATGTCTTTCTACGACAGCCACGTATATGTAGTTTTTTCCTTCTTTCTTCAGGCATACAAAATATCTATTATAATGTATAAGGACAAAATTCTTCTGTGTATTTAAGCTATCGACGTAGTAAATTTTACAAATATCGGTGATATTGAGAAGCACTTCGTTTGCTCCCAAAAAGCTTCTGCAGCATATCAGGCACTCTATTTCGCGAACGTATAGAATGAAAATGTTCATGATTCGTGATAATTGAAAGAACTCCTCGGAAATCCCTAGAACTCTGTCAACACCTTCGGTACAATGACGTATTCTTGCACAAGCCCATAAGCTTTTCGAGTTGGAGAGTTTATGGGAAGCTTTACGACTCCATGAAAATTTGCATTTCATATTTCCAACCAAGATACGTAAATATGTACACGATAAGTCAGTAAAAATTAACGTTGAGCAACTTCTAAAGTAGAAGTTTCGTGATAAAATTATTATGCGAAAATTTCAAGCGACCCGTATAACGTTGATAGTGCTGTTCGCAAAACTTTTAATCTTCTCGTAGAGCAGCTTTAATTTTCGAAACTGCGCACCTCAGAAGTATATTTTCCCAAACTTTTGCGAGCATCGTGGCAAATTTTAATCAGAGTTCATCTTTCGACCGACAAGGAAATTCTGATAACCAGAATATTCCACTTTTTTGCTTCAAGATTTCGCGGGTTTGTAGGCAAGCAAATTATTAGAACGAAAATTTAATTTAGGTTACAATTATTTTCCGGTTCGCTTTATCAGCGGAACAGCCTTTCTCGTATACAGCACAAATATTTTGGTCAACCTCGGTAGCTTTGGAACCACGATTAAACCCGTCAGGTACATACATATAATGCTTTGGAGATGCTCGTTTCTGTTGACTCGACACTCCATAGTTTTTAGATTGAACTTTCTCCGTTAGAAGCAAAACGTGGAACGATTCGCAGTAACGTTGAAATTGCACTACAAAAGCAATCAAATATGCTACAATAAACATGAGAAAGATCAAAGAAAATCGTGTTTGGATAAATCCATCGCAAAATGAAATTATTGAACAGGCTAATAAATTTCGACGATGCAATGTCTTCAGTTTTCACTGGAAATAATATTCCGCTAAAAGCGGACCATTGAAAGTGGAGCATTCAATTATCGTTGTTAAAGACACGAAAGGGATAAGGGAAAAGCTGTCTGACCCATAGGGCGAAGTGCCAAAGGAATTTTGTTAGGGGGAAACGAGGTCGCGAATGTTTTCTTTAGGAAGATCGTGTATTCTGGTCCATTCCTACAATTAGGCAACCGACGTTTCCGTTTGTCGAATGTTGTTTCTGTGAAAGCCAACTTTTAATTGTTACATATAACTTGCATATGTACCATAATTAAAAACCTTTATATAAAAATGGCACAATATCATATAATCATGGAAAACAAATATAGATAAAGATTGTAAGGTAAAGTTTAATTCAATATTTCAATTTAATATTTCTCGTACAATTTGTTTCCCTTTTCCGGCCGCAGTATAGTTGAATTAGTAAGTTGATAAATACAAAAAGAATATTTCTGTCGCGATTTTGGAACAGGTTAATTTAATTTTCGTTAGAGAGTTAAATCGATACACGATCAAACGAAAGTGGATGTGCATTATATTCATAAGCATTTAGTAATTAATAGTAAAATTGAAATCAAAATTTATGTAAAAATGCATGATTTTATATTCAAATTATCGATTGAAATGGGAAATTGAACTTTCCAGAACACAAATTCTATAACACGCTAATCAATGAAGAGAAATACTGCAATGGCTCGTTGTACATGCTTTACATTAACAGATATTACCTATTAATAAATACAGAGGACTTTGCAATTAATGACAAAATTAAATTAACACAACCAGCCGGCCGTTAAGAAAAATATCCCAAGCGCAGTAAAAGAATTTTTACTCTCTACCCAAAGAAAATGCTTTTAATCCACAATATCGAGTAATGTATACGGTGATTTATATAATACGATGAAAATAAAAGAACCCCTTTACGCAGGATAAAAAAAAACAGCTGTTTCATTTTGCAATAAAACATGAAATATAATTATCGCTTAAATGAACTTTCCTATTCACTTCCTTGCGGTACAAAAGAATTACAGTAACCTCTTTGCGTGAGATAAATGGCTCTGCCATTTTCGGAAGCGGAATATCGGGGAAATGCAATCGTTTCTGCGAAAAGAAACGAAGGGGAACTGGCATTAAAGAAAACTTTCGTGCGCCGTGTCGCATATGGTTTCGATTAGAAATTTCTGTGCAGAGTGGCAGAGAAGTCCGGCAGTTGTAAAACCGGGAAAACGGAAAAGAGAGAAGAAAAGTTTCAATGGAAAGGAAAGTTTGCCTAGAAAATAGTAGCAAGGGTAAACGGAATACGGCCAAATTTTCCTTTGCACTGGTAAATCAGCTTCATTCGTTTTGCATAACCTTATGTACGTATTTACAAAAGCCTCGTTTAGTTCGAAGTTTCATTTGGTGGTTGAATAAGTCTATGTTTATAATAAATCTGATTTAGTTTACAATTTACTTGTACGTTGCGTTTTCTTAATTTTTATGTCACAAAGGAATAGTGACGGGCTTAGTGACAGGGTCAAAATGATCGATTTTCCATCCACAATTATACGTCCTCGTAAAGTAAACAGACAAAGATCACACTAGTACCAGTGGACTGTGAATCCAATTACTGGCTAGTTTTGCGCACCCCTTCCGTGATATTTATCCAACTTCTCTCTCATCGCAAAGCCCATATTATCTCAGGACAAAACACAACACAAAGCCACCGTCTCGTTTAGGTGTACGTAATTGGATGGTAATCCCAATCTACATATTTTGCAAATCTGGCCCATGCTAATATCACGTGCGCAATACGCAACGCTGCAGCAATTTTTTGTCGCATGTCGTCGCGCCGTACCGTACCGTATCATACAGACAAAACCAAATATTTATCGAGGAGAACGTCCACATGGAAAAATAGCCGAGCGTTTAAAAGGCCGAAGGCAAACAGCGACGATGCATTTCATATTCGACAGCGTAATTTTCTTTGCTACACTGCAAAATTTACCCCCCTGGCTACTTCTTCAAATCAAACGTTTCCTTGTTGAACAGATTCGTACACTTCTTTTCTGTTGAATTAACCATGGCATAATTGATATAATTAATTGCAATGATGATACATAGTTGGAAACAATGCCCAGATACATTTTGATTAAACTGTTGCTCAATAGCTGAGCACGTATATAATTAGTAAAAAAAATATACGAAGATGTCTCAAAGCAGATGATAAGATGCAAATGTAATGAACACGGGTACAAGACGCGGCAGTTTTTGTAATTACATTAAATTGTTATAAATTGTTAGAACTGTGCATTCACCCAATACAAGTATTAAATTAAACTAAATAATCCACTGTGAAAAATATTAAACATCAAGAGTGAAAGGGTTAATCCATTTAAGCATTAGTGTAGGAAGCGAATGAAATTCATTTTTCAGGTTCTCCAGTCTGACGTAATAACGATGCAGGTATACAGATCTTATTGTCTTGAATGAGAAGCATAATGCATATAAAGAAAACGCGGTAATATGTAAGAAACCGCATAATAAAGGTTCGCCGTCTAGGTTTAATTTACGGGTGGACATTTGTTTGCTGTAACAAATGGCGCCAAACCAACAGAAACCGTTTGTTACCTGTCGCAAAATAAGAGTCGCTGCGCTTTAATTCGCTCTTCGTCTTCCAACAAAAAAATCCTTTTAAGAAGATAATATCGAAAGTATAAGGAAATCGTGGGCGAAAACGCGTGGATTACAATACAGGCCGTCGCTTACTTAACTTCCTTTCCCATTTCCTCTCTATATCTTCTTTTTTCGCCCTTGTATGCAGCGCGATGCTATCTTTCTAATTCCCTTCTTGCTTCAAGTATCCCATTAGGTGAAGCTGATCATTAACGAAAGTCGATTGAACCACCCGGAAGTAATCAGGCCCGAACCAATTTAGTTTTGTAAACATCCGGGGAATATTGTAAATCTCTTCAATTATTAGAAAAAATTAAAAATATTAATCGACTGTATGTATATATTTAAATATAGGAAATAAATAAATGAATATATTGCTTGTGGCAAATATGTAAAATATATAATACATTACATAGATTGGAAATGTTAGTGTGCTTGAATATGAAACTGTTAAAAATATTTCTTGTATTACTCGGACATTTGTCATATTATCACTTTTATGTTATTCAGTGTTCGTATTCAGAAGATATTATTGCTTCCTTATAAAAGATTCAGTCTACATTCTGTCAGAAACAACTAGGATATAAATCCCTTAATGATTATGCTTACTTGAGTTTCATAGCGAATAATAACTTTAATTCTCTATACGAGTAAATTATGTAAAACTTCGAAGTTAAATTTGTAAATCTTAAAACATAGTACATAAATCTTTATATTATCTGATTGAAAGAAACCAATACAATATTCTCACTGCCACTGAAAAACTTTCGCAAAATTGATCACCAATGTAAATCACACGAAAAACGTAAGCGTGTTATAATGACAAATGTCTTGTAAGAGAAGCGTACAAACCTCACAATCGCCATAACGAAACACATTCTGACAAATGAGATACGTTACTCACAGAGCGAACGGTTATAAATAATATCGCCGGAAGTTCGTACGTTGGGTCATTTACAAGTTTATGCACACGTTGCTAGTCACAAAACTCGGAAAATATAAAAGCCAGGCGGCGAACTTAAAAGAAAAGCAACTATAGCCCTAGAAAGTTCCTTCATGCTAACCGTACATCACAACCACAACAATAACAAGAAACCGTGGTCCCTGGTGCGCCGCGGCGCAAGAACTTACGTATACGCACTCTCCGTCATTTCCGGCGAAACAATCACGCGAACGAAATATTATACCCCAGTGAAGAAAAAAATTGCGGCAACGTTCAACACTCCGCTGATACTAGAAAAAGAAACGAACAAAAACAAGCAAACAAAGATAAACGCGAGACAGTAAGAACAAAAGAAGGAAAGACGTGAAGTACGATTCTCTTCGTCCCTTTCATCGCCATGCCGGCGTTATTATTTCGGCGAGGAGCAAGAGATTAAATTTTCCTTTCACTTTCGTCGAATTAAAATCCATTCTCATAAGCGCCGCCTCGTAACTCCGGCATGACGTTTAACTTCGAGAAAACAGCGAATCGTAACTTTTGATTAAGACGTCCGACGAATTAAGTCTTTCCCGGCGACGGAAGAAAAAAGTGAAGAGGAAGAAGAACGGAACCGCGAAACGTGGCTACGAGATGGCGGTGAAGAGAGATGGAAGACAAAGGGGAGAAGAAAAATTTACGTTCCCTTCCCGTTGGCGGAATAAAGACACGCGGGGCAAGGAGGCAGACAGAAGATCCCGGTGAAGGGCCGGAAGTTGTGAAACTCCGTTTCTGTCCCTCGGTCGATGGGAATTGTTTCTGTCGCGAGACCAACGTGGCGGACCGGTTTTCCCGCCTCTGTATGTATATACATACATATGTATACAGTGTATACGTGTATTCCACGCTGTCATTCGACCACGGGAAGGGCTGCGACTTTTCTGGCCGTGCGATTGAAACCTGGCCCACCGGAATCGCGTTCCACCCTTTCGTTGCTATGAAAAACTGAACAACCTCTAGGTGTTCGTATTTCGCGCGTTTCGAGTACGACACCCCCGCAGAACTGACCGTGTGGAATTATTTTACAGTGGCCAATGGAACGCACGGTGTGCATACACTGGATTGGTGGGAAAGAAAGGTGAGACTGGTTGACGAATTTCTCGGACGAAAGGAATGCATATATTGTGGGCTGAGCAACAAAGTTTTATGATATAACAGCGATTGGGATAAAGTTGTTTGGTAAATCATTGTGATTTGTAATGGGTTGGGGTTCGGACGATGGATTAATAGTTATGGGTTTGTTCGCGGAGTACCGGTGAATAGTAAGGGTGGTGTTAGTGAGATGATATACGTGGCAATTGTTGCCGGCAGGTAAAAATTGCAAGTGAATAATTTAGTTTGAGGTAATTTAGTTGAATATCATTTGTCTGGGATACTTCTTGTAAAACTATTTACGAGATCTTAAAAAGTCTGTGTGATTGGAAATATGTTTAAGTACCACACTGTATGTAATGCATTGCATTTGATATATTGTAAATAATTGCAAGTGAATAATAATAATGTGGCTGGGTAGTGCGACATATTGTTCAGATTTGGAGAACTATTGAGTGAGTATTTTTCTAGAAATGTTTGTCATTTTATGGTGTAAAATGCGGCAGTATTAATGTATTCTCTTGTTGAGTATGTTTATTCTCTTGAAACATCTATTTCTTGAGTGAAAGGCAAAGTTTTGTTATGGATGCTTAACGTTCGGGGAAAAAACGTAATTAAACCTTCTAGGTTAATTCAATTTAACTAACTCATCCGTTTGACATTTGTCCAGACTTCTTTTTAACATTTAATATTTCGCATTTGACGCTGCACATTTACCGATAAAAACGAAACCTTCGAAATCCGCACTTGTGGTTGGAAAAGCATAACAATTCAACACGACGAGATAATTTTGTAGCAATTAGTGCGAGACATATGGGCCTGACCGCTTGATTGCTTTCTCTAAAATTGTACGAGTCTGATTTAGATGCGTACAGCCTAGTTCAACGTTTCTTCCATTCTAGTGAAAGTATCTACAATTGAAAACATTCCAACATGCGTCAGTAAAGGATTGAAAGAAAGTGACGCGGACAGCTTGTAAGAACTCATTCATTGTTCAGGCTAATAAGGAAATGCGGGCACATAATAAACAATCTTACAACGGTATAAAATAAACGAGCAAGAACGACTGATTTGTGTTAGATATTTTTTTGTGCGCAAAATAGTTGCGATATGATAATTTCGTAGACATAATAAATTAGCGCATTCGCTTGAAATTTATAACGATGAGAAATTTTAATTACATCCAGCAGAGATATAGCCGGCAGCCGTTTCACGTAATTATGTAATTTAAAACACTGTTTTTCTCATTCTGTTAATCGTTATAAAAGACCGTTAGAAGCATTATTCTGTTTCTCTTTATACTTTTATTTCCAACCTCTGTTTAATCACTTGCTGCTGACATAACGTCACGGTATAATTGCTAGCGTTACGAATTAAACTAAATTTAAATATAATAGAAGGGAGAAATATCACGGTTTCAATTACCATACACTTACGGTTTTGCAGGCTCGCGTAGTTATATGTCCAATAGATTTACTCACCTGAAACAGAAAAGTTTGACGATTAGTTTGAGCTGCATAATTATATTTTGAATAATTGGAGGGCATTTGTAAATGTACCATGATTAACCTCTGGCCCAAAATAAGCCAATATGAAATATATACAGAAAACAAACGCTAAGTAAACAATACAGTCCAATCATTTAAAGGGTTAAAATAATTGATTCACTACCTAGTACACAATAGTTCGAGTGGTATATTAACAAATGAGAAAACTAACAGTCATAAAATGCAATGAAAGAAGAAATCGTGCGTTTCAAATTGCCAAAGGAAACGGTCGCACGTCACGTTCCCTTAAGTGAGTTAAATGGTGTCTAAACGCATTTACAACAGCAATTTAACGTCGCCTTGTTCATTAATTAGTGACGTAATAATGTACTTCTCTCGTAATACGTGTCGTATTTAAAAAGAAACGGTATCAAGAGATATCCATCGAGCAAATATTACTACGCCAGGGGATTAAAATTACGCGAACAAAGCTTACATGGAACCTTTAATTCCAATCATACATTTAACATAATACTTGTTATACTTGTTTCAATAAATCATATAGTTATAAAATCTTATTCAAGAATAATTGCGTTAATTATTGACCAGCATCATGCACTAGCCTGATACATCTATTAAATAAAAATATCCGCTGAACTTTTATTTTTGATAAAAGAACGAATTAAATTATTACTACAATAGGATCATGGCGTGCGTTCGATTAGTGTGTTTCAAGCAAATCTTAACCGTCGAGAATCAACACTTTCGTATATCCACTATCGACCGCATCTTATAGGATCTGTGGATTCTGACGGGATTTTCTTTAATCCCCGTTTACGTCCAGGATTATCTAAGCATGCAAGCATGGCTGCATCCGATTTCTACGCTGGTATAAGCAAATTGGGGTGCCATAGAAGTGGGGAATTAAGAATAAATTTTAGGCGTTACTGCATTTTCTTGAAACATCATCGAAAATTCGGATATCTTAGTAAAGTGCCCTCTCTGTCTTATCCTGATTAATTTATTAACTATTATCATTATTATTATTTCGAACATCGATCGAAATATCATTTATCATTAGCGTATTTACTTGGCCAATATTCCCAGCATAATGATGTTACGCACGTTGGTTAAAATTTTCTTGGAAATTAGGAAGACGGAGAAAACAGAGACATTCGATACCACTTTCTTTAACCCAATTAACCGTCCAAGCATTTCAATCTAACGCACATACTTTTATAACGATAATAATGAATCAGCTGTACGCGAGTGAACGCAAAAACATTTACGCAATCCGTGTCTTCTTGTTATACAAACAATTTACCGATAAAGTGCCACTTCGTCACGATCACAAAATCGTATCGCAAAAAACATTCATTGCAAAGAAAAATTGAAATGCATTACACAAGGAAAGATAATCTTTAGAAACATCCACTGTACTGGTGGATCTTCAGAAAATAAATTGTGATTTTCTTTTACCCGATATTTCGGTCTTCCTATGCCACAAATTTTAATTCTACTTTTTCCCTATTACTGTACATACAATATAATTTCAAAACTCTGCGTTGTTAAATGAAAAATAAAGAAGAGAGAAATTCGTGCCATATAAAGTAATCTTAGTCACGTATTTGGCAAAAGAACAAGTAACGAACGCAAAGTTCAAGAATCATTTAAAACCTTTCGTGCTGAAAAGTCAAAACCGACAGACTGCTATCGAAAATCTTCCAAAAAAAGTCTTCAACTCCACAGTTCCATAATTCTGTACCAACAATTACACGTTCGTCGCATCATTCAAAATGTGTGTATTGCAATAACCCATTAATATAACATATCAAACGAATGAGTTTCCAGCAATATTATAAAATCAAAAGGAACCTGAACGATTGAACAGCAAGAAAACAAATTAACAAGCATCTTGCCTTGATTTTCACAGACCCGAGATAATTAAGGGGGAATTACTGAAACACGTGGACAAGATTACGATAGTTCCTTAGATAGTCCGGGAAATTTGTCTTTTAGGGTAAGTGCAGGACTTAGGGTTGTGATTCCGGGGTTATGTATGCACTGGAAGCAGGACTGCTGAGCAAATTCTTGTACCACGAGCAAATCCAGCAAGGTTGAAATTGCATTAAGCTATACGGCGATTTGCGGGAATTCATTGGATTAAAAGATATACGTATGTACATGCCGCGTGTTGGCATGGGAGTGGAAAGGCTAGATGAAGGGAGGGGATCATTAAAAACATTCTCAATACCTTCCTAAGCTCCAGTTACGCTCGTCTCATCACGAGGGATTAAAACTTCCACGGCATGGCGCGTCACGATTGTATTCTCGAACTTTTCAATTAGGATTAACCAAAAACTCTTGTGCCCGAATTCTTTTTGCGGTGCTACGAATAATTTAGTTCACGATTGACGGTTCCGGTGTTTCGGTTTGCTCTGACGCAGCGAGATTCGAACCGGTGTAAGAACCGAGAGACAGTGAATTCTTGGTTAATCGGCTTAACCCTTTGCTTTATACTAACTAGTGATACTCGTGCTTTTATCGCGAAATTTAATTGGACTTTGATCAGGTTTAAAAAGTTTAATCAACCGTTGCGAGGATTTAAATTTGCCACAATCGAACAATTTTGTATAAAACTAGTACGAACGTAAATACGCACGAGCTCGTTATTATTAAAATACGTTATATTAATAGTTTACTATTACGAAGATGCAGCATATTTGAAACTTTATACTTGTATTTAATTTCCCAGAACACAGTATCTAAAGTAATTTATACTTTCCCTCGTCATATCATAATTCGAACTGTACATTAACAAATACGAAAAAAATTATTAGTGTCTCGATGTTGCTAATCAAATTAAGCGTACATCTATATTAAAGTCAGTGCATACTTAATGATGAATATCATTCATATTGCAAGGAAATCTTAGCAATGCGTTTGAACAAAATTTCTTCATGGAAGACTCGAATAATATCGCAATGTTTATTTATTTGCTTCTTAGCCTCGCGGTCAAAAGAAGGGACTTCATTTACATTTTGTTTTTGTTTTGTTTTTTTCTTTTACACTCCTCACACATCCATCCATTCATCCACCCGTCTTTCTTTTTCGGTTCATTCCTAACTTATACCTAGCTTATACATTACTATCCTAACTTTGAGCCTCTCGCCTTTCCTTTCCTTTCTTCTCTTAATATCGCAATGTTATACGTTAAAATATGAAAAATTATACACTTGCTGTCGCTTGTGTATCGACGCTTTGTCACGGGAACAATGTTGAAAACCGTTCCATCCTGTTACACACACTCGTATTGTATACTCGCTCTCGGCGAAAGGATGCAAAGAATTCTATATCTCTTTGTATCAAACTCTGCACTCGCAATATCCATCGCCCGAGGACTTGCGAACGAGCCGAGCCTTTCCTTCGGTCCTTTGTCCATATCGCTCTATTATGTAGAAAATTCGCCGACGGTTTTTCGTCAACTGTTACCAAATTCTATAGAAACGCGACACTGTGCACATTTTCATTCGATTGCAGTAGAATAAGGGAACGCTCTTTGTATTTACGACAACATCTTTTCGACAACGATTTTTCCAACGAATTACATGCATGCGTGCACACTCGTTCGATGTGTATATACGTCTATCTGAAGAAAGGCAAATTCATAAACAAAAGCATTCAGTGGTAGCAAACTACATAGTTCATACAATTACTCAATCGTTTTCACTTTGGTAACACTTTCGTGAATGCTATAGAATTTATTGCAATTGTGATGCGACATGAGATGAATGCTGTTTTCTTTATAAAATTATAAAAATAATAGAAATTATCAATTATAATTATTATTATAAAATTTAAATATTATAAAAATTCTTTATGAGCATTTAACACACATAACACTTTATAAGCATAACGTTATCATGCATTCAATCCTATATACCTTAAAATTTCTTGAAATTAAAGAAAAAAGAATAACAATAAATTACTAATAAATCATCCATCTATTCTTGTATCTCTTTAAAATCCTTACTGTCCGTGAACGTGTTAAATAGCTAGCACGTATCGTGGCCACCTTTACATTAGCAACCTTACTCTTTTGATTACGATGTGTCGAACTATGTAAATACATACATACATGTTTCACACACCCACCTCCTACTTCCCATAAAAGAATACCAAACGAATCGATCATTTCCTTTTCCTATTTTCTTCGCACCTTTATCGAGGATAAAGCAGCAGCTCGTTAAATAGGCAGCGCGTACCGTGGGCCATCTCTTAAGCGAACGATTATTGATCCAAACGTTCCGGCAAGTGTTCCATAGACTCTTTTGAATTCGTTCCATTGAATAAGCGCGGTGTGTTCAATTCAGAAACGGCCGGGCACCACCGTTCCCCCGCAAAACTGTCCCGCCCGCCACGATGGGCTGCATTTAATGCTTCACACCCAGCGGCCCAGTTTAAATTTCATTACGACGATTATGCGTGGTAAAGTTATATGTAATCCGCCAAGAGAGGATAAGGCATTTCTCAGTGCGCCTAGCAGCCGGCGCTGTAACGACAGTCGCTCGCTATTTAGCGCGGGAATTTAGTGGACCAAGTGATATTAGCAACTCGAGGATTATTTAGAGCTGTACGACCGCAAGGTCCCGCAAATTCCGGTGAACGGGTTGCAATGCAGTGCAGGTGCTACGAGGGACTGGAAGCCACATATTTACGGAGGCACGCGGGGAATCGATGCAGCTACGTTCGAAATGAAATTTTGATACTTTGTGGATTTCACCGGTGCCCCATCTCGTATGTGTTTTCCGGGCGTATCGAGTGCTCGGATTGACCCGTGGTTTTGGCCACGTATGTATGTACAGCGGCGAAGGTACAGAGACCAAACTGTTTACAATTGCGAGATAAGCTTCGGCCGAAATGGATTCTTTTAACCAAAAAGTTATGGTTGCTGTACATAGACTGCCTCGGATATTCAGCGACGGTTTCCTGAAAATATTTATCAAATGTTTCCTGTTGTGATAATGTATTGGCGTTTGCAATTCTTTATACATATAGATTGCAGAGTAATTGGACACAATTTGTGAAATTGTTTATACGCAATGAAAATTGTAGCGGTGTAGGTTTATGATGATTGCTTCTATTTTTCGAGTACCGAATGGAAAGAGTTAGAGTTAAAAACTCTGAAATCAAAAGATGAGAAGCTTTTGTAATTTCTGTAAGATAATATCGTAGTATTCCACATTCGATGAGTCTGAGAAGAATGGAATTATTAAATTGAGAAATTGTGGAACATCCATTAGGTTACATTATTTATTTAGACCGTTTTGAAATGATCCAAATCGAGCAACAATGCTCAAGACGCAGAAAAGTGAAGAGCTTGATTTAAGTATCTGTGTATTTCACGAACAAACCAGAAAATTTCCACAACCGAGGTTTCGAGAAACTCGTGGAACATAGAAGAAGAGTAATAGAGACTAATGAGGATTGTACCGTTGATTAATGAAGAAGCTAGTCTATCTAAAGGGAACGTGGCGATACCTGATAAACGAAAAACCGAAAAACTGATCGGTCGATTTAATCATACATTACGTTCACCCTGTACGAATTTCTTCAACTCGTCGTTTCCAATGGCAGAGTTAATGGAAATAAATGTATGCATATACATAGTCGAAGCGTGAAATACTACTGCGGTATTGAAACATTTGTACGGGTAATTAAGTAAATGTAAATGGGTGTGATATATGCTCCCAATGAAACATATATTTTACTACAAATAATCTGGTTAAATTACATGCTGTTTTAACAGGAGAATGTAAAAACATAGCTGTGTGTGCATTAACAAGAAAAGCAACTAAAATATTGCACGTGGAAAATAAATAAATATGTAAAGCACGATACAAAATATTTAATTAAGATTGATATTTTTTATTTTATTTTTTATTCTGTATAGAAATTGAAATACACGCAGAAATTTTCAATAAGGTAAATGCAATGTATGTAAGAACTCGTTATCACTGAATTACTGTCCAATGAAAAAAGATTACCAATTTTTTGTTGTTTGCTAAATGTTTGACTATTATATACAGGCTGTCGATTAATATAGTAAAGTACATACCTTGAAGCCAAATTAATGTATTATAAAAACAGTGACAAAAACAAGGTGTATCTTCTATTGAAAAATGTTTGAACACGTAATTCAATAGATAACGAACAATTATCTAACACTAACATATACGCATGCATAATATTACATCGACAAAAATTCACACAGGCTGTGCAAAAGATAAAGAACCCCGTTCCCGTTTCAACGACAATAAAGTTTTTTTACGCACGCATGTCGATAAAAAAGGAAAGATAAAATATCTTCTTCGCCATAAAAATATCTCTCACTGTTACCTTGGCAACACCCCGGACCTAAAGTTGAAAATATCTACTAAACGAGCAGACTAAATTTGTTCAACTCATGAACATACGTATGTATTCGGTCGTAAATTTATAACAAGCTCACTTCCGTTCACGGTATATACTGTATTGCAATTTCACCGGTGTCAAAATATTCTCCAGTTCAATTTTAAGCGCCGAATAACAAATTCAATTGCGAGAATCGTGCAGTGATAATTACACTTGTTGAAAACATCGACGCGAAATTATATGTCTATTATATTTATTATTGTGTTGGACAACCTACGAATTCAAGAAGCTCAATTAAGGGACTATGTTCCTGGCCTTTAATGGTAGAATGGTATTATAATCTGACCTCTAAATTATTGTCTGAAACATTTAAAAGAATGTTTACGTGGTTTTGCACGATAGAACACGAAAACGTAACACGTCGAGTTTTACTACACAATCGAGATACCCTCATTATGGAAAGTTCCACACCAATACAGGGCGCGAATATTTGTATTAAGTACCAGGCAGAGGCCAGTTTCTCCGGATATTAACGTGATTTAGCCACTGTGCCGTGTTGCAGCTACATTTGCACTAAAATTTTATAACGCCTCGCTGGTGGCTAAATGCGCGCCGTGTACTGTTGGTATAAACTTGGCCGAAAGCGGCGGTGGAAATTGGCGGTGATATTTCCCGGCGACGGTGTCTCGTGAACTAGAAATTCGCGTTCGTTCATCTGTAAAGCGATATCGTAGGCGCGGCGTCCCTTGAATTTTCTTTGCACACCCGTTCGATGAACTCGTGCAATAAGAAAAATCAAAGTGAAGGTTGTAAGTAGACAAACAGAATCCTGGAGCATGAAAAGCGCAGCGAAAATTCCGTCTACCAGAAAATATTCTGCACGGAGAAAAAAGTGCCTGGTTATTTAATCGTGAGGAATGAACAAATTAAAAATTGAACTCTTGTTATTTATTGAGGGATTATTAAAGGATTCAGATTGAGAATTGATATGACGGATTTAAACGTGTGAAGTCTTTCAAAGATTTGGACTAGATAAATAATAAAGTAGCACTTCTTCCAATTTAGCAATTTAGAATTTAAAAGTAGTTTCCACATTGTGATACACTAGAATAGCAGATTGCATATCAAAGGGAAGCAAGAATAAAGTTCGAATTCACGAACTCTTCTGATATAATACGAGTTTAAATTTAGTTATAATTATAACAGTATAGAAGCTGGTCGTAATTACTGCAATGGAAATTTCAGAGAGAGTACAGAAAATTAAGGTAGAATTATCCGCTTGTTTGAAACATTTTAATCCCGAAATAATGAACGTCAAACGTTAATAATAAAAATGTATTAAAATGTACTATTGAGGACTTTCTCGAGAATCCAAAAGGGCAGGTTTTATTCAAACTAAAGGTGTAGATAAATCTAATTTGCGATGGCAAGAATATATTGAATACGATTGTTCAAATTAGTAACAAATTTTTTCCACATTCATTTTCATATTGGTTTCCATTGACCGCATCGGCTGAAAATCGAGAAAATCTCTATTGATGCTAACAGCAACTTTATTTATATTTCTTATCAGCTCCCCACGTGTATCAGGCTACCCATGTAAGCACACCACCGATTTCACGCAACCCCATAGAAAAAAATCGAAAAGGGAGGGATCTAGTGATAATAGAGACCGTATCACAGGTCCACTTCTTCTTCCTCTCCATCCGATAACTAGAATGTACCAGTAATGAGCTAAATCGACCCATTGGAACCCATTGTTGGCCAAATATTTTTATTGACGCGTCATTTTTAACAATTTCACACAACTGTAAATAAATTTTAGTAATGTGGGAAGTTGGTTAATACTAAAATTAAAACTAACAGCAATACTAATGGCAAGGCTATAAATAACAAATCACACAATTTTGTACTTTAATAACGTGTTTTAGTAACACTGTAATAATTGTACACGTTGATGCGTGCACAAATACGAGTTATGCTTATGATTATGATCGACCAACCATATCTGGATATCAAATTTGTTATTCCGGCGAAAATGCAGGACTTTAATCTAAATATTTGTAAAAACTGGAAAAGCGATTCTCTTTGCAAAAATAAATCGAAAACGGCATAATAAAATTTTTCCATCCGAAGTTCAGTTTCCGTGAAAATCGATTTTAAAAAATCAGTTGCGCACGAGTGCGCTTCACTAGCGATACATAAAGCGTACATCGCAACTGAAGCGTCAATTTCAAAAATTTCTTCATTAATAAAATGAAATACTGTTAACATTTATTCTGTATTCCACAGACGTCAGGCACTCGTAAAAGTGCAGACACGATAGCAGCAATTAATGCATACGCAGGGAACCGATTTTCAAAATCAAGCTTTCCAAAAACTAACCGGCAAATTAAAAACTTTTATTCTACACTTCTGATTCAGTGTTCTTCAATCAATCCCCTTCTATTTTTTTCCATCACTCTTATCGTACCAGGCCTATCTTCCACTTTTCTTTCTTTTCCATTCTATTGATTGGAAATATTGTTACATGTATTATAGTAGGACACAGAATACGATATTGACGATATCAACTGTAATCTCAAAATGAACTAAAAAGGGAAGCATAGAGAAGGGAAACAGTGACTCGGGCGTTAATGAGGTGACAAATCGATCCCAACTCCAGACTGTAACTAGCAACGTTATTTTAACTGCATTAGCTTAAAATTGCATTATAATTTCCTAGCATCCCAAACTGTACGCGTATCGAATGTAACCCTGCTAATTCTAGTTCCAGTGAACCTTGTGTACCTGCACCACGAGAAATTGATGCAGACATCCGACGGAGTGACGTTTCACAAACTCGAAATTTTCCTTCACCAGCGACTGAGATGTTGCACATAAATATACCTATATACTTACACGAGTCCATGCTTACAGGTATATATACGTAAAACATAAAGAGGAGTTATGATAAGACTATAAAAGTCATGAAACATTAATTTAAATAATTGTTTGTAATATTACGTGAATAATTTAAAACTGATTTTTAATTTATAATAACGCCACAGAGTGTGCAAGTATTCATATAGAATCGTACCATATAGTGTTAGATTGTTTAGAAATAAATTCTTATTTTCATGTTAGAGTCGTCTGTATTATTTTGATAACAGCGTTCGAAATAATACAGTCAAATTTTCACTTTACAAGATATACAATTACGTCTGGCAATGCGAAATTTAGCGAAAAGAATACCGCAAGCATTCCTCAGCATTTACATACGATTCAGTAATTAGTGTAAACCATATTCATCGCTAAATAGAAAGTCACACGATATCAAATATATTATAATATATGAACACAACCACAACTCTGACTGTAACTCGTAAAATAGATAAACCTGGCACACAATAACCAACGCTCGCACTACAAACTATAAATATTCCGTTCAAGTGCATCGATTAATGAACTAATACATTAAAATAGAAAACCTGCAAAACCCACTTTAGTTGGTACTACTGCACACCCAAAAGAGTGCGACTATCGCACTGAAAATTTCACGAAATATGCGGCACACGGCACAAAGGTGTTACTACGTGCTTCTGAATAGAACGTATGTATACATATACAGTTAGATGCAACCATATACGACACACGCACAATGTGTACACGTTCAATGCAAACGCGTATAACTTCCTCTCCTGTTTCCCTCTCTTAACTTCCCCCGGGAATGCCAACGAGACAGGAGAGCTATCAAAGGAAGTGGCGGATCGGAAACGTGACATATCGAAGTCACATTTTATTCGGCGTCTTTCATTTATCCAAGCTTGAGTAATAGTCGATCACAGACGCTTTCAAACCTATCGTTCGTGGGTTGAACGAACTATACTGGAACGTGGCGACAAATTACCTGGACACGTACATATTACTAACAACTCGTTTCCAGTACAGAACGTGCTTCCTCTTATTCTTCCTGTTTTACATGCATACGCGTCGAGACTTTCGGGCATATCGAGGAACGGGTTTTTCTTTATAACGAGCAAGTGTTGCGCTACGTCAGCCTCGGCAACGTGCGGTGATGTAATGAATTTTGTATTAGGCGGAACATAACGGAGAATTCGTGGGAAATCATCTGTGTGCCATCGAATGTATGCTTGAAATCGTTCACGTAAATTCTTCTACTCGGTGGTGCGCCTTTGCATTTCGCGGCGCAAAAATTTGTTTGAATAGTTTGACGTTCGATCCTGGAAATGTGAACGTTTGATGTAACTGTTTTCAATTTTGATTCGTCATTTGCTTGGGTGGAGAAAGAAGTTTGTTAGAATTATTTTCTTGCCAGAAAGCTGTTAATGTAATTTGTGCATCATCAATTATCGCAAATGTGATATGCTAAAAAACATTTTTCCCTGTCCAAATAATCAGCAATATTGCGTTACAGAAATATAATTATTGCAGCAGCAATAACATTAAGTTACAATAAGGAAACAAAACGAGATCTTCAACAGATAATGTACCTGTTTAATTCCGCAGTGGAGTAATAAATCGAAAAATAAATTTCAAGCAGATCAGAAGCGGAAATTTGTTTCAACGATTCACGAATAAACTCGCACGTCATTTTGGCTGTTTATTACGGTGCGAGTAGTGAATACACAATTTCTATGCAAAAAACCAGCTGCAGTACAGTTACTTAATTGATGGAACCAACTGTCTAAGAATGTAATACTAACGATCGACGCGATGCAGTAACGCGAGAAATTCAACACGCATGCATACAAGATATAATAAGTCTCGCGTGAAGATTTGCAATTAACGAGCAGAAAACACGATATTACGTGAGATTTAACGCAACGTAACACAAAAATTAAAGCATAATCCAATTAGTGGAAAGATTCGAGCTAAAACATCGTTTCCTGTAACCATTGATCTACTTCTTTGTAATATTTAACCCTTTGGATTCAATCTACACTGCTGACGCATACTGTATCCGCTCAAATAAGGAATTTCATTTGTTGCTATTATTTCTGCCCCGAATACCTGTTACATCAGCATTCCAAAGTAGAACCGTGTCAACATGAAATACATAACTGAGTCGTTGACAAAACAACTTCTTTTATAATCGATCCGATCTACCGTTCTCATTTAAATGCAGAATAAAAAATTCTTCGAATAAATGTTACTCAATTAAATAAGATCTACTCCAATAAAGAAAACTCAATACCTCACTCCATCTAAAAAGAATGACTACCTGTCCGTCCAGGTAAATTTCCTCCGCGTCAAATAACCATTTATTCGAGCTGTTTAATAAACAGAAGGAAATCAATAGCTGCAGTTCTTCCTGAGAAAGAGCTTCCGACGCTTGCTTGCGACCCACCCTCTATACATATACCCTCACAGAGTGTGAGATGCGTGTAAGAAGTTTCGTTACACTCTTTCTCGCCGAAAGAGTTAATCTATTCCAAACACCAATGGCTACGACGCAAATTAATCTCTCTAAATATTATTTTCCTGTACGACCTCGCGCCCCGCAACAGAGAAAACATCTGGCCAACCGTTTCCATCGACTCTAACTGGTTTCTGTCGCAGAATTTCAACGCGACCGTGCCCGGCAACTTTTAACACCTTCCCTCCTGTCTGTGCCGTTTGCGAAATTTATATGCGCAACAGCTAACGCTGGATCTGATGGAGGTTGTATTTTTCGGAAGTGACACGGCCAACAAACTCGAAATTTAACCACGTTCAGCCGCACGGCAACGAGAATTCGAAACGTTACTGCTCTCCCCCGATATCCATGGGCCCCTTTGCTTCCGACGTGAATTTCGTGCACGGTGGTATGGAAACGGGGAAAAAGGAACGGAACGATATGGATGTAGTAGAAGAGGTAAAGATACCTGGCGTATGGAAGGATCAGAAACGCGACATATCGAAGTCACGTGCCGTGCATTCACGGCTCGTAGCTTTTCATTTATCCTACATAATGGAGCAATAGAGAACTGCCGGGTGACACGCGCCAATGCTACGGAAGCAGAACTCCATCATCGGAAGGAAACAAAAAGGGAAGACGCGATGGAAACGACCGTGCATAAAACGTGGTTGTTAAAGTCGACATTCCTTGCGTCCTGTTTGATTCGACATAATAATATTAGCTGCGACGAGCATAATTATACAAATAGCATGAGCGTAATTCTCAATTAATGGAAGTAGAATTATTCTTAATTAATAGGGGCATGAAAACTAGCGAAAACTACTCGAATGTATCGGTCATTTATACAGTTATTTCTTTGTGCCTCGTGGAATAATAAATAATAGGAATGAATCGACGAAATAGTGTACATTTAGATACATTAAGACGTATAAATGTTTTCTAACTTCGTTAAATAATAGATACTTCTCTTGAAAATTTCTGTGATCGATTCGATTTTGCTACTTGCTGAAAATTTATTTTTAGACACGACAGGTATTGGTGGGCTCACAGTTGAACATGGGCTTTGAAGTTGTACCCTAATATTTTCTTTTATGGCGGTCACTGTGCGGTAATTTATTCGATTGCGGATATTTAATTAATTATCCTATAATTTAATTAGAATATATAATACTTTTCTAAATGAGTATTTGATTATCAAATTGCTTGAAAACCAAAAGGCAATTCCCATCGTAAAATATTCGGTTGGTGCATATAAAATAACGCCTACCTGAAGTTTGAATTTAGCGAACCGATGCGATGGAATAAAATCAAATAAAATTTATTTAACCGCCGGAAATTGAAGCTGGCAGAGGGATTTTATATCCGCATGAATAAAAAACTAAACACGATATCTAGTTCGTTGTTTTTTTTTCGTCTTTTTTCCTCTAAAACTGGATTAAAGCCCCCATAAATTATTTTATGTAGAAAGCTGAAGCTCAAATTTTTCATACGAACTTTTACCCACCTTTGAACTCCCTATAATATTACAATGTTGATGTTGATGTTGGTGTTGTATTCCAGTACTTTCAGCTCTCAAAATTTCCCGGAAAAAATTCGCAAAAAGTGTCAGACACTAGAACCGTATAATCCTTTTCAAATTTCAATCTCTGCAAAAAAAGTTACATTGTCCAACCATTAAATATATTCAGTGATCAATTCTGAACATTCGCTTCCTTTTTCTTCATATCAAATTTATTTCTCAAACGAGCGTTCTGTTATCGAAAAATCCTAATTTATTTTTAATCCCGCCTACTCGTGTCTCCGCAATCATTACGAATAATCGAGACTCTGCTGTAGGTATAAAAGTATCGTAACAACGCGGTGGCAACGTGCTGTAACTAAATGCAAGTCCATGAAATCGCATGTATAATGGCCGCACCGTGGAATCTGTTTCTTATTCAACAGATGCTCGCCTCGCAATACGAAACGCCTAAGTAGACGGGTGAGGAAAACGCAACTTTCCTACCTAGAACTTTCTACTACGATTCATGACGCTTCTTGATCCTCGCGCAGGTGTTTGCATCGCCCACTGGGGCACGCTCAATTCTTCTCGCGAGTAAAAGTGTTTCATGTAAATGAACCAATCTCTCTTTGTGCCACGACGAGCGCTTACACTGTAATTGCTTTATCGCTTCCGTTCTGTTAACGGTTTTCTCGTAACGTTTGAATGTATAATACATCTGGGATATGTATGTATGTACATCGAAGCACGAGAAAATTTTGGCACAGGTAGGAGGAATTAGAGTGCGTTAACTTTTTAAGGGGGCGTGCGGCTTTCGTCTATTGTTCGTTTAATGTCGTAACTTATTATTTAAATTTTGTTCTAAACGTTAAAGTGCTTGGAACAAAATTGCAGGACATTTTTTTGTGACTAAACAGAATTGTGGAAAATCGTGCTTGCATTAAAGCGAACGAGAAAAATTGTCTGCAAAGAGGAATCGCAATCGAAGTGGAACGAAATAAGGTAGCTGTGGAAGTTTGTCGAAGAAGAAAGCACAAATTGAAAACGACAGAACTGTACGAAGTCATTTAAGACTGAAGAAAAACGGTCATCTTCTGTGGAAAGAGAACAACGAGAGAACTACTTCAATAAATAAATAATTGTAGACAGCTTTTAATAAGGACGTACAAATAAATAAAAAATTGTACGTTCCCTGGAACATGGAAATATAAAAATAAATTACTGTTAACACAGTTGGCTGAGAATAATAGTGAAACTAGAATATTCCTAAATTCGAAAATCAACAATAAATAAAAACGTCATTTTATTAAAAATATTCATACATCTGTGCTGCCCTTTGTGTCCCACAATAATACATCGGGAAAACTCGTAATTAGGCGTAGCGTAAGAGTAAGTCGAATACTGCCACGAAAGTCACTTCATACTCCCACGGTGCAAAAGTTTCGTAGTTTAACTCTATAATGCCTCGGTTACAGGGGTGTAGACTTCACCATCGAAACTGAGAGTGCCGTGCCCAAAAGTATTGTTCGACTTGTCGCAGACGGTTCGACAAAAATTATGCTAACATTACTAGACATTTTCTAAACATATCTTAGTAACTAAAAAATATTAAGCAGAAGCTGAATTTGGAGACTTGGCGAAGATTTTGGGAAGACACGTATGCTTTCGTTTTCTACAGAAATGAATAAAAATGCATCAAGAAAAATTGAACCAAAAAACAGAACGCATGACAAAAAATCGAAGGGCCAACACCAATGGGGTGCAATTCCGAGTTTCTATCAAAATTTCAGGAAAAAAAATAATCCCTAATCATCCAAACTCCGAAATTTTCACCTACACTTCCACACCTGGGAAAATATACATACAAAAATTCACGGAAACCTAACTCGAAACATCGATACGAATTTCAAATTCCAAACGCATTCGAAATACATAATCATGCTGCGTTCAACGTTGATGTGCAGCATCCCGAACGAAATCCGCTTAAGATTAAAACAAAATGCCATCTCGATGTTCCAACGGGCTTCCGTTCAAAAGACGCTTATACCGGCGTCGGTGAATTTCGAAACGCGATAACGAATGAAAAGTTTCCGATGGGGATAACGTTGGCCCAGCAATGATTTCCTCTCGAGGATGTAAATTGCGACGATAAAAAGAACATCGCGACTCCTAACAGTGGCGGGATCGAGAGAACAATGTACTCTTCCGAGCACAATGAAGGGTTTCCACAATTGTGTCGCAGAATTTCGAGAATCTCTCGAGTCTCTCACGCGCGTATGAATAGAAGCGAAATCCTGCGCGTTGCGCAATCGAGATCTTGAGACGGCTGGTGAACGTTGCTGCCGTTCGGACAATTTTAAAAAACGAGAGTTCAAGTTAACGAGGGAACAGGCGCACTCGTATGGTCTGTTCCGGTGTCGCAAGATGTGCAGGGTGTTTTTAAAGTAAAGGGTGTCACACCTGCCGTTACATACAGGGTGAACCACGAAACTCGATCAACTTGGGTTATTCTGTACTTAGCAGGTTGATTGAAAATTTGTTTATTCGGTACAGCATGGTTTAATGATCCGAACCTTCTAAAATTTCGGAAGTACATTATATACTGTTCTAAATAATTGTTTCCATGCCACCTTTGACAACAATTAACGTAAGTACTTGTTAGCGATATGGTATTTTTAAAGAAAGGAAAAGAATAGGGACTCTGTTCCTGGAGGATCTGGCCACGGAATGGGGAAGACTATGCCTTTTGGTAAGAGGACTGTAATAAACCCCATGGCACTTACCCCATAACCTCCATCGAATAAGCATTCTTTTAATAAATCTAACAAGCTTATAGAAATAATCATAGTATGTCAGAAATACTCATTTACGTACGTTCCAATTATAAGTGCAATCCGCGTGCACTTACATTTGTACAAAATAATATTAACAGAAAAGTGTTATACCCGTAGCTAGCTAAAAACCAAAGTGCACTCTAGCGTAAAAGCACAGTAATCTAGCAGCAAAAAAAATGAATCGCGAACTTCATTTCATTTCAAGTTCTATACATATAATGACCAGGATAAAAATGATGGCCATTCTCCACCGGCACATATTCGACGGAGGCGTACTGAAATTAGGCGGAAAACAATGGAACGAGCGGTGATTTGAAGAAAAATAACTAAAATCAGTTTTTCCGCGGGACCCGTTCGCCGTACCGTATAAAACAGGAAGACCCAGTTAATCGATTGATGAAACCGTTAACTGTAACGATGCTTTCTGCTAAACACCTGAATTCTCTTGTACCGCCGTATTGGTTCTGGCGTATCGTGTAACTGCGGGTAGCTTGTACCGTCCCTTGGCCAATTCCACCTACGAACAATATCGCGCCACCAATTGATAGCAAAACGAATACGACAGGCTTTCCGGAAATTCGCTTGTACACTCGTCAGGCGCCAACGTTGCTGGAAATTGCTTTTTAAATATATTTCAAGCCAGCCGTGATATTAGAAAAATGCTTCCATACAAAACTGGGTGCCTTTTAAATGCACGCGTGAAGCAATTTCGCGGAAGCGCTGAAATTTGTTTCGGACCAGTTTACGTCGAATACGGGCGATTCGGAACGAACAATCGTACGAAACGCAGGAATATCGAAAATGAAGAAAGACAAATCGAAAGACAGGTGGGTGTATGAAGGTAAAGTTCCCCGTATTTGTCACTGGGAATCGATAAACAATAAAACGATACAGGCAGCTGTAGGGATGTTCGACGAGGAAGACAAATCGTTGGATATGTGTACAGATATAGGCTGTATGTACATATGTATAATGTATTGCATAAAATCGGAAGGATTTTATGGAAGTAATGGATACGTAGGGAAAAAATTCTCGACCAAGCTCAGGATCATCAATGGAACTTTTATATCAATTTATTAAACAAAAGGTATCTTGGATAACCTTAATGATAAATTCAAAAACTAATTTTTAAATCAAAGCTTAAATTAATACGATATCGAAACGTTGCATAATTAACACCCAAGAAACAAGTTACGTGTAACTACCAAGTAAAGAGCCAACAAACTAATATGCATTGCATTATTAAATTACACGTTGCACATTATATTATTGCAAGGCTCCTCGCACAGCATCCACCAATCCTTCGCCATTCCATCAACCCCAAAATTCCACCCTTACCACTCTTCCCACGAAACTTGCCAAACCCTTCGAACCAAACCACCAATACAGTGATCTCATTTTCCGTAAATCTACTTTCAATCATCGTCTGGCCTACGGTAGAGGACCTCAATAGTGTCGCTCCATTTTGCATATCCAGCAAACTGCCACGTCTACGCTCGCTCCTTTTATGGTGTTCGCATCCCGTACCCCATCAAAGACACTTGCGCGTCAGTTACGACTTGTTTGGGCAAGTCGTGTACAGGGAACCATGATCCCAGAGACGAAGGTGCGCGCAGCTGAATATTGCAATGTCCACGTGTCGACGCGTAAAGGTGCACGGGAGAATTAAACGTGTGTGCGCGCTAAAGCGAGTACATTGGCTGCGAGAATACGTGTGCACGCCTACGTAGAGAGTATATCTCGTCTCTCCATGCCCGGTACCACCGAGATACACCGCCGTGTGTGGGCGCTGTGTCGGGTTAAACCGTTACCTCGATCCTCTGCTTGTACCTATCCTAGACACAACTCACGGAGACAATCTACGCTCCCCCTTGCAACCCCTTTACGCACCTTTCCTCATTGCTCTCGTTGTATCAATGCACCACTAATGTCTCTCTCTATTTCGTTTTAGATTTTTTAATTAATTAACGAAGGGGATTGTATGTTACAGTATAGTTTATGTGCACCGCAACTGTAAGATGCTATTCTCTTTTGCTGGGCAGGTGGAAAATGTGGTTTTTTGAAATATATGTGTAAGATTTATTAGAGACCCGGGTAAAAGCAAGTACTAAACCGGGTGTTAAGGTTAACGTATACCATTGGGTATGACAGAGATATTCTTTGAGTTGTTGCTAATACGAAGTGGATATACCAGGTGGTTCCATAAGTATAATAATATCGTCGTCTCAGGTGTAGCTTTGAAACGTTACAAAGTGACATCGCATTGAGATTGCATTTGTTAATAAATAATACATCGTTTGGTATCTTTTGAGATCGCACATCGCCTCTCTAGTGCCTCATAAGTTCTTCAAAGAAATGTTGTAATTCCGATGTCACAATTTATGAAAATTTTGGACAAATTCACAGTAGCACAGCAACTTCCTATTACATACGTATGATCTCCAATTTTTTCATATAGGTGTCGTATCCCATAAATTTGAAAAAATATCGTTCCCTGTGTAATATCCTCATGGTGAACCGTAACTTGAATTTATTAGAACCAGGTGTGTCTGTGTTAATTTTCTACGTTTTCCCAATAATTGCCAATCAAACACTGCGAACATCCTGTGATTTTATTTCGAATGGTATTTAAAGTGAAATATACTATGTGGATATTAATTAAATACGGATCAAATTTTTTGTTCCAGTAGGTACATAAGTGGGACATATGCATCCTACTATACACGAAAGATATACTTGAAAATTCTATCCACGCTTCAGGTGAAAATTGGATGATTTCGATATCGACACGATACAGGGAACGTGACTCCTGTGCAATGGTGGTGGTGAAGCTTTGAAAATTTTTCTCCGTGTATCCTCGTGATATTTTACATTTCTCGTACGAGAAGGAAACATTTAAAAGTAAATATGATTTATCTTATAATTAGTATTCATATGTGATGCTAATGCCACGTAATTTATCCGGCCCAAGTGATGCTTCATACGTATCTGTTTCGTTTACGTTTGTACTGCCTGATTACATCCGAAAGCAAGTAAGTCATACGTAGAATGTGGTGTAATGTATCAAGGTTCCTGCAATGGTGAACACATTAAAAGCAGAATAAATTACGGAATGATAAAACGTAGTACATTATACGTTTAATGCAAATTATTATTTTTACATGTTTCTCATTTAATAATATTTCGAAATCTATAAATTAAATTAACTTTGCAATGAAAGTGTGGAGCATAAAATGCTACATTAACAATAACTTTATTTAAATATAAAATAAATTAGCTTGATTTCTAGTACTAATTAACTATAACTACTTGGAAAATTACATGCTTCCTCATAAGAAAATTAAGAAATTAAAAATCTGTGGTCTGAATCCAAAATAAAAATAAACTTCGCCCATTCATTTGTGCAGTATCTAAATAACAGTGCACTAGAGAAAAAATAAATAATATTAAAATCGTGTTAGAAAAATGGAAAATGTTATTTTCCAAATATTCAACTGCAGTGTTATCTATATGTATACAAATAAACCGTACTTCTTATTTTATATTAATTTCTGTGAACCTCTGATATAGTTGCATTCTCCACAAAATGATTCGGAAATTTCGTAAACGGGTTAAACTTGAAAATCGCAAATTGCATCTTGAAATGCATCAAATACTTTAATATTTTTATTAAACACACCATGGTACAATACTTGGAGCATTCACATTATTGTGAAACGTTATTCACGCGCATGTCGTAGCCACTGTAGCTTCAAAAATATCTGTTTCGCTTCTAAACACGCCAAGAAGTTTCCGTCCACTTTTCTTAATCTCCGAATCAAACTTCAAATTCAATTTCGTACGATCAGAACCATACATCCGCCTACCAAGTCTATCGTGATTTTTCATTGTGTTATACGCTGTAATAGCTCAACTACGAAGACAAGTTGGAGAGGCGCCGTGAAACTCTGCACTCGATACATTATGGAATTCGTAATGAAGCATAGACGGCGTTGTTTTAGAGGACAGTATGATAGATACGATACGAAACCAGCGAAACAGATGTACGAGTATCCGGAAAGTGATTTATCACTCGCCGGAAGAACATTGGCATGAAGAGACGTAACACTGCTCGGAGAATTTTTCTGAACTGTACACACGTGCATGTACGTACGTGTGTATAGATTTTGCGTAGGTATTGTACGAGCACACCGGATTTTGCCGACAGAAAAATGCTTCGAAATCCAATGGGAAACGCGACGAGAAATGACAATGTGTTGTTGAAAAATCGTCGAAACGGAAAATATTATTCTGTGTAGGTACATTCGATCGAAGCTAGTTTCTATGAAAGTTAAATACAATTTTAATGAATGTGTTTATTGTAATTTTTATATTTAATCACGTGTTTCAAAATGAGGTGTACAGTGGCCGCCAACAGCTTCTGACCAAATAGTTTTAATATATGTATCTCTTGTCTCTTCATATTCTGGTGTAAATGAGGAATTAATAAAATTGTTTTTACGAAAGACTTAATGAATGACGCTATATGTATAATCTAGTACATAAGCTGTATTTCAAGAACTTTTAACATCAGCAATATAACAGAATTATATTTTGGCTGGAAACTTTTGGCAGCGGCTGCATATAGGTTACAGGAACTACTTCACCATTCATTTAACTCTTTCAGGCCTGAACTATGTTACTGTTATTTCTTTATCACAATTTGTATTCCAGATGCTCGGAAAATGATTAAATAAAACACATTCCAACTCCAATTATTTTTTGCAGAACGTTTCAGCACAAACGGTAGCATGTGAGAAAACTTCAAAGTAATACGTAGGTACAAGTTCCAGTCGGGTTTGAAATTCATGGCGGCATTTTAATATAAGTGGTAGTACTAAGTACCGTGCGGCAGTAAAGGGTTAAATAATTTGCATTCAAAATAGATTGGTTTTTCTTAAAATATGAAAACGCAAAATACAAGTAATTTATTTCCTTGCCTTTGCCGACCTGTTTTCTTCTTTATTATTAGCTATGAAACTAAGCTGAATTAATTTCATGCGATTACTCGAATATTGCACCTTACGCTCGAGAATTAAGTGAAACTAATTTTTGTGTAATTATTACCTTTTACGACCAGCACAGGAATTTTATAACCGGCATAATTATATATTAAAGTAACAGACTTAAAAGTAATATAAACGCAAACGTTGGCGCTGTTCCTTCGAAAATCGTGAGTTTAGCTGATGTTTTTTATTACCCGCTTAAATTTTCCCGTTTTACGGCTCTTATACGTTTGCTATTCGCAAAGACATTACTTCGTAGATACGAATCAGACTTTCAATAATGTAACGCAGATCTAGAAAATAAGATATCAAATATTTCTCCCGTATCGAAAGCACGATCAAGTTGATAAAACATAAAATAACGAATTAAGAAAAGGTGAACATGTGCAAAGACTGGACAAAAATCGGAAAAAGATCAGAGAAAAGCATTTACTTAAGGAATCATTATTATCGAGAGTCCCCTACCCGTACCCAAGTATAAATACTCGTAAGGCAGACCGCCAAAAGATTGCAGGGCATTGTATGAACAAGTTAGAAGCCGAACTGGCTAACTTCATCAACGAGGAAACAGGGAAAATTGATAAACTTTGTTTCTTAAAACTCCCTTCGACATATTCGGCAAGTGGGAAAGTTTTGTCGGTCTCTACGTATCCAAAAGATGGCTTTGTTTTTGTTTTTTAATAAATTTATCTATAATTCTACACTATAACTAAATACAACTATATATCCTATTTATTCTCGTTCGATTTCCATAAGAAATTCTGACGAAAAGACGTTCCCTCGCTTCAATTAGAAGTGCCTCCAACAGAGAGGATTAAAAGAAACAAGAGCAATGGTTGAACTGGCTGAAAGAAAACTTCGATTACGTTTTAATTGTCAATTTTCATCGTCCACGGTAGACAATCTAATCACTCATCGATCACACCTCCGACAAAGACGAAACGTTCTTCGGGACTGAACATCTCGACTCTCTCAAACTCAGGGCGAGCTAGGAAAAGTTCGTAGTTCAGAAAGCAGACAGAAAACAACTTTCCCGCGGTGGAAAAATTCGCACTCTTCTAAGAAATTAATTCCAGAGACGAAGAAAAAAAAGTTGGACGGACTACGCGCGTCCACCGAGAAGAGATCGGTTCATCGATTCTACACCTGACGTTTAGATTATCGTTGGAAGGAACTTTGGTGGGGATCAGGTAGAAAATCCTACGGTTTCATGGAACAGGTCGTGCCCGTGCAGTCGCCTATCCGACCGTATGGTCGATGACCCAGAGGATGTGCTAACGGGTCGCGATGCCCCGCTGAATCGAGAGTCTGCGAACCAGACCTGCTCGTAAAAGTCTTCGAAAAAGATGATAAATCGTGTCTGGATGGTCTAGGATAAAGTGCCGCGTGTCGTGGTGCCCGGGATGCTCTAATTTTTCGGCAAAAGTTATGAGGAAACGATGAACGGGCTCTGTCCACATACTAAAACCACAGTGACACACGGAAACAATGGAACGTGCTCAGCTGAACTACAATAGGATTGTCGGGACGAGGTGAATTTTGTGAACGATTCGGGCGTGAGGAATTATTCGACAATTGTTGGATTTGTTTGAGTAATTCGAATTAGACGAACGAACGTTCGAGCGACGCTCGATTTACCGAATTCGAAAGAAAATCGTGCGTTCACAGAGCGTGAACAAATCAACAGACAGCTATTGTTCTAAGTACCTCTGGTTTTACAAATGGTGAAACGGGTACAGGATTTTTATTACGAATAGGAATGCAAAGGGTGGATAACGGTAGAGAAATTTATTAGAAGATGAGAACGACTTTTCTGTATAGTCTGCTCTCGTGCTCTGATAATATTTGAGCAATGAAATCTGTCTCGATAGTGCTCGGGTAAACAATTTAGGGAACAACGTCGGAAACATAAGGGGCCACTACGATTTTCATAATAATCTAGTAAGTTTACTGCATTATTACATAAATATATATTCCATAGTAACTAATAGAGGCGCCAGTTAATCGAAACACATTACAAAACGATATACATAACAATCCATTACATTTCAATTAATTATTACAAACTTCTATACTTTTTATATTTAATGTACATATAAAAATCTCACGCAAGGCCGAGTAATTTATTCTACCAAGCATTAAATACAACTTTTTCTTCCTAAATACAATAAAATCTTATTATCCTATTCCAATTGTAATTATTACGTGTATAATTGTAAATTGCATTACACAAATGTGAGTCGACAATAAATAATTTTAACCATCAAGGACATCGATTTGCTTTTTTCGCATTCATATCAGATGACTCCTAATGCAGATGTATACAAGGCTGGATCGTATTCATTCAGGCACAAGTCCCTCGTAAGTGCAACAATCAAGTACCTATTTCAACTATACAGCCGAGCCAACACTTTGTTTGATTGGGCTAACAAATGCATTGGACTGATAGACATCTTAATATCGACGAGGGTCATACAAGCAATAGTGGGTCAAGCACACACGATTCAAAGTGACTTATTTACAATTATCCAGAGAATCTTAATCATCGTGTGGAGAAAAAAATATATTTGTAGCCTATCGTTATTTTACACCGGCAGTAGTTACTTTTAGGTAGTCGTGCATACGTATTACAAAAATAAACTGAACGTCAAAGATCAAAGCAATAACAGGATAAGTATCGACGCTTTTGAAAACGGACTTCTGATCCAAGAGGAAATAAAACAACCCAGACTCAGTTTCTACATTATACATATTTTCTAAAAATCGAAAAATCTTTCTAAAACAGAACATGGAGCAAGAGGAATATCATTAACAAGTAACAATAATGGAAAGTGTGCCTTTCTTGCAGAAAAATCGCATGCATGATTGCAGTTACATTTTCTACAATGATTCATCGTGCAAATTTCGCTCGACTGTTAATTTAACGATATTAGAAAGCACTTCTTTGAGATACGTTTACTAGAAAATAATGTCGGCTCTATACATGCTACGTAAAAAGCTGGTAAGTTTGTTTTAAGAAATATCTTTGAAATCAGAGACAAAAAGAAACTATTAACTATAACCGGCTGTTCCAAAATCGCACGCGAATACCACAGTACCACATTATATGTCTAATTGAAATAGTTACTGCAATGTATACCTTCCTACAAACTATGGCTCCAACTAACTAACGACCAACCATTTACTGTGCGAGTAACAGAGGATTGGAACCGCAAAGGCAAAAACATAGAGCAAATCCAGACGCTGCTCTCGCGCCACGGAACCACATAAAAAGTGCAATTAATTTCACAAAAGGCACAGCCCTTCACCATATTAAAACAGATTAAATCAAACCATGTAAAAGTGACAGACATGCCCCAGTCGCTAATGCTCCAGTAATCACAAAAACTACACTAAAAACGAAAAAAAAGAAAACAATTTACTATATTCCGCGTAACCTGAAAAACGATGCTCAATTTCCCCAAGTGATGTAAACAAAAACAGAGGCCCAAATACGACAATACACCAAACACTCCAATTCGATCCGAATGATCGGGCAGCACGGAGCCGGTATGAAAGAGTTATCCCTGGGTAGACATGCAAACGCGATTATGCTTTTCCAGTTTACGTTAAGTAACCAAGAAATATTTCCTGCATTTAAACGCGATGTTCTCAAGCTGGAACGAAGGCTTTCGTTCTAAGACCGATTCCGTGTTCGTTCCTGCATGAACAACGTGGCGTGCAGAGATCCCTACCATACGGAATAAACTTTCACCGCAGCATTTGCCGCCGCCTCGGTGACGATGCCGATCAACCGACCTTGCGTTCCAAGTACCGGTATTTAGATTACAGAAAACATTTCTGCCCGGCTCATAAGCCGCACGCAAAAACGCCTGGCTAAATTTCAGCAATTTTCCCGAAACCAACAGCGGTGACGCAGGAACCAGTTGCACGCTAATTACTCGAGGCGTTTTTGTTTACTTCGAAGAAACTGTGGAAACGAGCGGATGTACATACGTCAGTCTTGGATATAACGATAAGTAATCCACTGTTTATCGGTTACGTTTACGATGAAACACGTTGGAAAACAATGTGTACGTAAACATAGTTACGGTATTCTCTGTTCAGATTTTTTTTTAGGGATGTTTGTAATTTTAGATCAATGGAAATGGAGTGAATGGGACGTTGATTTATGTTTTGGTGGTATGTATCGAGCCTTTTTATTATTAAGCTGATATTTTTCAACGTATTTGTCGAATAAAACGTGTACAATTGGTATGAATAAGTAATGAGTACAATATTGTTGTGTGCAGTAGATATTTGGCGGGTAATTGTGCCAGGTAAAATAACATAGCACGGCTTTTGAGCATTTTGGTATAAGGTGTAGATATACTTAGTTATATTACAGAGGTTGTATGCTTAGCATAATAAAGAACTAAGGAAAATTTCATAAGAAATGACGACGATTGGAGTAATGACTGAATTGTCTAAGAATGGATTAATATAATAAATAGTAATATTCGTAACAAAATAATGCAACAATTTAAGAGATAGTGTACAAGGTTATTAGTACACCTAATAGTTAGGAATTGATGCAGATTTTCTTATTTATATTATGCATAATATATAAAAGAAGTGAAAACATTTCCAAGTAACTTCAAAACAATCTTTTTAATCCCTTCTTCTTCAACCCCATTTAACATTAAAACTATCGAAGCAATTGATATGAGCCATTCATACTTTTTTATGTTGTCCTCAGTTGTCTTTCTATGTTTGTGATAGAAAAACATGTATATACCATTGTTTACTTAATAAAACTATATTATTTAACACAACAAAAGACATTTGCCTTGCATTACTTAATTCTCCAAATATCAATAGATACAACGTTAGTGTATTATTTTTACTCCATTTAATATATCGTCGATATTATAGCTACGTAAAGGTGTTTTACAAAGAATGTGAATTAATTCAATTATGAAATTTGTCGCTTTTAAACCGAGAAGACAAAGCAGCATTCAACAACAGGTGAAAACGTGTATGAGTAAATCGATTATTGATAACGCGGCACATTATTTTCATAATACTGCTTAAAAAAATTATTTCATACAGGCAGTGTTTCGCACAGTAATATACCCTGGATACGCAATTTATATAACATGTTTCATTTTTTGTATGCTTTTATCGTCGCATCGGCTTCTTGGTCGTTGGCAACGCCTTATTTATAACATATTGGAGCACTGAATACACAGCAAAAGATGTAGTTATTTAAATTAATTATTCCCCTGAATTATTCTGAGTGAAGTGAGTCGATTTTTCGAATATACAAATCTATGAAATGCAATACGACAGGTAAAGGTGAGCTGTGTACATATTCATACAAGAATCCAAGCTTGTGCTACCGTTCAGATATTCTACATACTCTATTAATAACGATTATATTGTTTCGCTTTTCCTATCATAATACTTATTACTTATCGCGCTTTGAAGATTCCAAATATGTAGAAGTCAATATTTATCAAATCGACAAATACAATTAATAGCATATTTATACTATGATCCTGCATATCGGTGTATAAATTCTATAACTTCTGAACTATTATTAAACTTACATCTTTGTACAAAATATTCAATACAATTAATGTATTTAAAATGTACTTTAACGATACTAAAAATTTAACGATATTAAAAATGATCTCCTAAACTTGTTAACCATGTTGGCTTTAAATCAGGAATGTATCTATCAATTTGAAGATTGGTAAACCAGAATTATGGTATTTCATTCCTCTCTAAACAGAGTAATGTACGGCGACTCCAAAAATCGACCGAAAGAATCAACGAATTATAAAGGGCATGAGGATAAAATCGAGGACTATAATACATGAAGAATGTCAAATTACGTGTCACTGTTGTAAAAGCGGGCATATAACATTCTGGAACGAAACGATCGTAAAAACGTTGAAACCCAGCGTCAATACTGTTCATTGACCTTCGTCGAAGCAACTAGTGTTCAACTACGTATACACGTCACAAATCGCAGGATTAATTTTCCGAGATCAACGGTAATTGCGTCCGATATACAACACAGAATCAGTGAAATAATAGAAAAAGTACAAGTGTAATTTCCCCAGTTCGACGAATCCGTAGTGTCCACGGATATTACTAAAGAACTTGACGTTAGTGAATACGAAGCGGAAACATAGTGGTATACACGAATATCTTCCTTTCACCGTTAAGATTCCTTTCGCGTCACTGGTAAATAACTACGCTGAACAGCTCGATCAAGTAACAGCACTGTCACGCAAATATCATACGAAACGAGGAAAAAAACTGACTTACCGTCCACGAAGAAACACTCGTTCCGCGTGTCTGAACGTCATCTTTAAAGAATCTTCTCAGCTAGATGTACTACTACGTGGAGTTAAGTTATGCGAAGGAAGTCATGCCCGCTGACTCTCGCCACAAAGTCACGAGGAAGACCTCTTCGAAACGGAATACGTATACTTTACAACTTACGATTCACCAGCCCTTTTACCAATTAAACCGTTTCCCCTCCCAACACGCTTCGCGCGCGTAAAAATTCGCCACGAAACGCATAAACACCGGCAACAGCTTAACGCGAGCGAAACGATAAACAAGCAGGTCCTTCTCACTGATTTGTCCGGCACAGCAATTTCGTTTCCCGTAAACGAGAATATCTAAAAACGTATAACGATATCCCGGTGTTACAACTATACACTGGCTGACATTAACCACGCGTTCTGTCACCGGTGTACACTATTTCTCCCGGCCCTCTCACGACAGATCCGAGGACGATCCGTCGAGAGATCCTGTCCCCTATGTAAAGTCGATAGAACGGGCTTGTGCTCGTTCCAACCACGAATGGAATTTATGTATCTAGCAACTGATGCTCACGTTTACAATTATACCCACGGACACACGTCGCCCAACCGACCGAACTCGTGAAAGGCGACTGAGCTTGTGACCGGCTTAGTGGGGAGCTCTTCCTTGCTTCTATCTCATTCTAACACAAACGCAAGGAGCTACACCGTGCCCCACTATGAGCGTACTCGACGAAAAGCCGCAAGGTTTGAACGAGCTATGGGATTGGTCGATGGTGGGGGAATCCGGAATAGTGGTAGGGAGCCGCTCCCAGAATGATGGCAGCACTGCATGCAGGAATGCAGATGCACGAAATATGAAGAATCGTGGCACACGTATGAAATGGAAAATAATGAATGCTATATTGAATTTCATCTTTCATTTTGTAAATAACATAATTTATTATTGTAGTAATACTAAAACGTAGTAAAGTACTATATTTATATGGATTTTACAAATGAACATCCTTATTCTTTTGTTTATTCGTCTTTTACACTAATTATTATAATTACAGTAGAACACAAATTTGATCATTCTCAATGCTGCAGTAACATTTACGAAGCTTCTTTCTAAGTAGAGAATTTATAATTCTTTATACTTGTATACGTATTTGCGAAATATCGTGGGAAGATCGCGACATCTAAAGCAGTTGTTTTCCTTCATTTTAGATAGACGATGAATTGTAGCGAGAAAGTGTAATGTTTATATTGTACATTACACAGTTCGAAACAATTGTGCAATTCGTGTACAATGCATTTACAAAAATCATTCGTTGTATTACAGCCTTTTAACTACATGTTTCATTTTACTAAGTTTTAACTGAATGATTTCAGAAGAAGGCACAAAATATGAACTTATATGTGTTTGAATACCAACAATATTTAGTGATTGAAAAATCCTTAATAGTAAAATTGCTCTTTATTATGAAAATGAACATTTTACATATGGCTGGTGTTTAATATACGGTATAATACCGTGAATACATCGAAAATTACACTAAATGACACAAGTAACAATAGTTTCATGAATCGTAAAATGAAAAAAATGATACGAACGGAAGAAAAAAGAAAATTAAATGTATAATATAATTGTTGCTCCACAAAATGTATACTAATTCCATGTTTCAAATTTGAATACCGTCTATTATTTGAATACTACTGCAATTAAGATAGATTATGTATACATCAAAGGCTCTGCAACGCCGCGATACTTTTTATTTTACCATTACGCGAGTAAAAGACTATCAGTTTCAAGGATTCCAGTCTCATAATTACGGACATAAATTACAATGTATTGCGTTACAACTTCCTAATAGTTGGATAATTTGAAAATCACTAATCACGATTCGTAAGTGACAGTGAATAACTTTCACGAAGTGGGCAGAAGGGAAACAATGTTTACAGAATTACAAGTCGTTGAGTAATATTATATACCTACATTGGTTATGCAGACTGAAAACTTAAAAATTTAAACAAATATTTGGCAAAACAAATTTTAGGATAAAAATGGTCCAAAATTAAAAATTGAATCTAGAGATGTTTATGCATTATTCACTGCTCTAAGATAGTTAAGAGTATTTAATAACAAGAATGATTTACTTGTAACTACATTTATATGATATTAAACATCTAGATGTAAGTAAAAATTAAAAATTTTAAATATTGAAAATAGAAAAAGATCCTGAAATAACGGTTATGAATACTTCGCAAGTATTATTATACATCGTTTCGAATGATAGTTTCGCTATTTTCAAATAGCTGGTTTTCAAGATGACAGCATTAGTAGCACGCGAAAGTTTAAAAAAGAGACAAAGTTATCAACACCATAAACGAAGTAAGAAACCAAAGGAAAGGGCCCACCTATCAGAACTATATAGATCGATTGATACATCCAAGTCCTTAAATACTCCTACTTTCAAAACGCATCCCCGTACAGTATCAAAGATTTCTGCAGCTTTTGACAAGCCATGCTACAACGCATCGCTTGTCAATTAATTGCAGTGTAGCGTACACTAAAATTTGTTTATATCAGACCTATATTATTAACTTTCCCGGATCTGAATGCCGATTACATGGTGAAAATTTGTCTTTTCTTTAACTCTCATTACCTATATTAAATTATATCAATATTTGTTTTATTTATATATCTATATATCTATATATCTATATATATATTTATTTATATATATATGTATATGTATATATCACGCCAGTCACGCCATCAATTTAGTAACGTAGGTACACTTTGTCAACAATCACTCTGCCGCTTCGCATCTTGTTTCGTCTACATAGCTTCAAATGTTCTTAAACGAATCACTAAATTATGCTGGCTTCTGCGATCCCTTCTTTCCAATCAAAGATTTGTGGATATGTGGAATAACACCTATAACAAAATGAAAGTAGACGGGCGATCAGTATAATGCTATGGCTAACTCCCATAAACTCAGTTATTTCTCCACACAGAATTGGAATAGTACAACTAACAAATATAGACAATTAAGCTTTATGTAACGATGAAAATTGATAGCCGAATCATAATAATGCATTTAACTTTGCGATCTCTCAAAGGCAAGGAAACAAATTCAAAAGAGATATTGAATATTTTGATTGTCCACAGCAGATTAAACAATCCCCTAGGGGTGCATATATATGTATATAATTGTGCAGCTGCGAAAGAACATACCTCCTCCTGCAATAGTTGCTTTAATGAGACTATCTAATTCTTCATCTCCTCGAATAGCAAGCTGCAGATGTCTGGGTGTAATACGTTTGACCTTTAAATCTTTCGATGCGTTCCCTGCTAATTCGAGTACCTAAAATAAAGATATACTTGCTTTATAATACGCATAATACAGTGTGCGATTAAACTGTCTGTGTGTGCGTGACTAATAGCTACGAAATCCAATTTAGTTGCACACAAATAGAGAATGCAGAATAATAAAACATTGGACGAAAAATATATTAGTATAACTTTTCAACCACCGAAATCCTTTAACAGCATATAAACGATCTTCATAAATCAAAAACTTTACTGATACAAACATTTAATTTAGCCGAACATTTTCTTCAAAAATAGAACTATACGACAGTATTGTGTCAACAAAGGTAGAGAACAATGTTCGTTGTCAGAAAGAAATGAAAGTAATCAATCTAAAAGCAAAGAAAAATCTGTATAACATTAGAAGCAAAAGAATATGATTTTCCGTATTTGCCTACGGTCGACGAAAAGGCGGGAAAAATCGGCCATGATGCTTGGCGTTAGCGTCGCCATCAGTTGTAGTGATGTGAACGTATATAGTCCTGGTTATAACGGCTGATCTTCCTATTGTGCGTATTTGCCTGCCTTTCTTTCTCTCTCTATATCTCCCCCTCTTTGTTTTGCAAACGCTTTCTTCTTTCACATATATTCTCACTCACCTCAGCAGTGAGGTATTCCAAGATAGCCGCACTGTATACCGCAGCTGTAGCACCGACTCGACCGTGACTTGTGGTTCTGTTTTTCAAATGCCTATGAATTCTACCAACCGGAAACTGAAAAGAAAGAGGAAGCGAACGTATTACGTATGATATAGGTGAAAATTATTATACGCGAAGATACGTCTGCTTTCGTGGCAAGGTAAATATTTTCGGGTTAGAACGCGTCACATTGTAATGTCCATTCGAAAAACATAAGGTCACTAGCGTCAGCAGCTTTTCGCGTAAGAAATATCGAACGAGCGTAAATGACACAATTTCCCGCAATATTGTACGTTTCCCGCATTTTCCCTGCTACTGGTCCGTCACAAAATCATCACCTATCCGAATTTTTGGAAGTGCGGAGAGCGAATTTTATTTGGACCCGGAATGGTACACGTAACACGCTTCTCGTTTAACGTAACAAATATCGAACGGCACACGATGATTCGGATTTCCCGAGCTTTCCACAGTTGTTGAGTACGCGATTTCGTAATTTACTAGCCCACGTCCAATACCCGTCTTATTTACATGTAAAATGATAGTAGGGCTGCTACTATTACAAACTGTCATTGTCTAGCGATAATGTTTACTGTAAGTCGTTGGTAAAATATATTACACTATTTTACAAATTAATATTATTTGTACTTTGATTTTCGTATATAAGTAGAAAAGTAACTAGATTCGATAATAAAAATATGTTACGTTCGACGTATAACGAATTGAATTATATTCGTTAAATATATGTACAGAAGATAAAAAGAAATATTGTATACATATGAACAGTTAACGAAATATTATCATCTAATCTTCGATGACGTACAAACGTACCGGGTATACAAAAATAACAATATCGAGTTCGAGTTATATTTACTGTCAGTTTAAATTACCGTGTGAGGATTGACATAATGTGATTGAAATGTAAGCAATATGATGTAGCGCATCATATTGAACATTTTTTTCAATAATTTATTTTCAAAAATATTTCGCCGATAGTCATATTAGCGACTGAATTGATAGTACCAAAGGAGGGGAGGGGGGACGTATACAGAGACTCAACCGTCTCGTTTGAAAACTTCCGAACTTAACCGGCAACCACCACAACTTTATTTCAAAAAATAATGGGTTTCATCAACATTTTCTCCTAATGTTTGACGCGCGATGCATTAATGGAAGTTAAATGAATCACTTTCGTGTATTTTATTTATACTATCTTCATTAAAACTTCAAGAAAGTGAATTATTCATTAGGCATCTAAAAACGCTTGGGCTTTACGCGCCAATCACAACGATTAAATCTGTTTACCTTTAAAATCTGTTAAAAAAACACGTACACGTAAGCCCGCTGGCCGTAATGTTGATAACACAATATTCCTCGCGTCTGAATAAATCAAATAGTAGGCAATAAACTCACCTGCAAGCCGGCCCTCGCCGAACGAGAGACCGCCTTCGCCTTCGCTTTACCCGAGTCCTTGCCCGCCTTTCCGCCAGCCTGTTCAGAAACGAAAATCACGGTTAATTCGCAAGATACAGACACGAAACTTTGCCAGAACACAGTCTGAACATTGTAGAATACGGTGATGTGGTTAAAAAACACGGATGGCTAAAGAATCCGCTAAAAACTCGCGGATACTCACCATTATCTGACAAGAGCCTTTGCGGTTCACTACACGACAAACTTGCTAGAAGCACAGACGACGCCGTCTAAGCGCGGTCCCGCCAAATACGCTTGGCGCTGTCGGCGCGTCCCGCGACTGTCCCACGTGACTAGAACACACCAATCGCAGAAGCTGAACGAAATGCTCCCTTCGCCATCTGACGGTCCTCATTCCTAACTACAATTTCAGTAGAAGAATAACGCTTCTAGCTCGTATCACTTGATCGTTGCATCGCGTACCCTGGGTAATTTTCCATGCGGTTTTAGGTACGCCGTGTTATTATTCACATCGGCCACTTACCGTCTATTTCGAACTTATCGAACACTTCCTACGCTTTCATATAATTTTAATCTTAAGGATCACTTATTTTTAATTTTTACTGCCGTTGAGCGTGCATTCCCACATATCTCAAAATACGTTAATTCAAATTTTTCCTTAACACACATGTCTTTTTGCGGCATCGGATTGGTTTCTTTTATACGCAAGTAGCTATTGTAGTAGCTACAGTTATGCAATTAGTAACAAGTCAAAGGTTAATATAAAATAATGGAGCAAAAAATTTATTTCTTGTACAAAAAAGTTCGATCAAACCACTGTCTTAGAAGGAAGATTGTATTTTTATTCAGATTAAAACAGTGTATATTTTAAACAGGTTTCACTTCGAAATTCGAACATTTACTTTTCAAATGAATAATGGAAATTAAACGTAATTCAATATGTAAATTCGTACAGATTTTGAATGTATAAACGTGCAATAACATCTTAAATCTTGTAAATCTTGTTACCTCGAAATAAAAAAATCATCAGCAAATTCTAACGAAGCGGCACAGATGAATTTCAAAATATGTAATCGAAAACAACAACTCCATTTTCCGTACATAAATACATATATATAAGAAAACTGAATAATACTGCGTTATGACTTTATAATTGAGTTGCTGGAAGCGTCATGTAAAGGTATGTATTACCATTAAGTGCAATCGAGTAGACCGTTCCACTGGAAATTCAACACAAACATACAGAGTAAACCAATGTAAATACTTCGATCTTCGATACATCCAGTAAAGACACAAACGAACTTATTCCTGAAAAAAATAAGGAACACGTGTGTCTGCTTTGAAATGAATAGCTCACACCACGAATCATAGAATACGATTGATTAGCGATGCGCAGATAAAAGAAACTATATCACTCTTTATTGATAGAAAGGCAGTCATATAATAAATTTATACAAAAGGTGTGTATGTAGGCATGTATGTATGCATGTAGGTATGTATATATATATAGTATATAGAAAATACGTACGTTGTTGCTACGAGGATAATATCAAGATTATACTATAGGGAGAGGAAACGAGCAGGTGTATCGCGTTACTATTTGAACCATCATGCGACAGCGAACGGTTCTCTGGTTATTAAAAAATTATTGTGGAATTATCGCGGATCGTCCCTAACATACACATCTCTATATTATTAGAGAGCACTGTCTAAAACTGCGGTTGGCACGACCATCACGGATGGGTTGCAATATCGACGAGCCTGTGCGCAGAGACATGCGCACTGTCGAGTGCAGTAGTTTACTTGTAACTTTCCCGCCATTTTCTCATTTCTCGCCCTTTCATCAGTATGTACTATGCGCCGTATGTTTACTCTTCCTCTCCTTCTCTCTGTCCGTCTCTCTCTCTTTTTTCTCTCTTCCCCTTGGCCGTATACATTCGTTTATCCAGTCGTAACCACTACCGCCTATCATTGGAATTTGTCGTAGTTATTATTGGTCCGCGTTCGCCGCCTCCGCCAGCTCGTCGCACTTATCGTCCAAATCATCCTGCGATTGTTGGAATCAATATTATTTAAACTGTAGTGGAACGTGTTGAGATATTTTAGATGAATAGAGTAAACAAGAACATTTAAATATAACTTCTAAACAAATTCTAAGTTTAACTTTGTAGGGAAGCGTCTGTTGCATTGGTATATACGATTAAATTCAAAGAAAGTTCATGTTTGAACTTTAATTTCGACGCTCTGCTTGCGCGCCTTGCTAGTAAAATATATAAAGATATGAAGCGTACGGTATTATTGAAAATAGAGCAGACAAAATAAGACCAATCTTTTATAACAAGAAGACAAAGATCATTTTAAATGACTCCGAATTTTGAAGCAAGTGCACTTTCAAAATCGATTTTCACTGCTTCCAGGTTCCAGCGAGCCAATTCGCCGCGTTATACTGTAACTTTATTTCTACTATATACAAACTGTTCCAAAATATTTTGTAATACGAGAAGAATGTCAATGTTGGTAATTTCAACTGAATTACCTTATTAATTTAACTGTTAAAAGTTAAAAATATATATGAGCCTTCTCGACTACCTAGCAATTTATAACAACTTGTTACTTTCCATTATTTGAGCAGAGTGGAAAGTGACAATTTCACCGAAAGTAGTTGCAATAAAAATTAAATAATTAAGTAAATTTGAACACGTTTGATTTGCACACGCACAATCGCGCACTACTATTCAGATCCACTTAGCTCATTAAAAAGTTTATACTTACCGCTAATAATTTACCTATAACATTATCAATTGATAAGCGTTGCAAACATTACCTCGTCAAGCTGTAAACATTTTCCCCATTCGTGGAGGGAGATTTTATGGTCGTTGTTAATATCGCAGGAGTCGAGGAACGGTGCGATACAATGCTCGAGGGCCATCAGGGGTGCTCTAATGGGGAAAAGTTCGTGTCTTGAAACAGCCCTGTCGTGAGGGTGGCCATCTAAATCGCACCATTTCCAAATAGCCGCGTTAGTCCAACGCAACGTGTGATTTGTTTCGGCTTCCCTTTGCATTTTCAAATAATGCGATGGCAATTCCTGACGATCGGCAAGATCCCTCATGATGTTAAACAACCAATCGCGCATTCGCCTTGGGAAGTCAGCCATGTCCTCCTCTTTGCACATCTGCAAGATGTATGGTAATTGTAACAAAATCGCTATGTATATCAAAATTCATTCCATTTCTCATGCTTAGTTTTTCAATTGCTTTTTCAATTGCTCGTAGTTTGCAGCTTTGGCTGGAGACACGATTATAAATTATAATTTGTTTCGTGCGTAGGTACGTTTGAATGCAAAATTGTCCACGCAGAAATGTTTCCAGAATTTACGAGCAACGTTCTATTTACTAAAACGAAAGTCATTTATTTTCATTTTCACTTTTTCAAGTTAATATTCGTTCTGCAAGAAAAGAATGCTCCCATAGGATAAGCACATATCCCCCGGTTCATAGCCCGGTTTACCAACGCAGCTGTGTAATGTTTAAAATACCCAAGCGCTGAGATAGAATTACAATGAAATCATTTCTACAGTGGAGCAGCAATACGCGAAAGATAAGATATACTTCTGCTTATGAATAATGTCCCGTTATATCACACGAAAGATAACGCAGAAGCATTTTACCGAATGGATGACCATTAAATTTTGCAAAAGAGACAATTGAACCTCGCAATTTATAACGCAATGCAAACAGTGCTAATTTACTGACTCGTACAGTATGTCAGAAATGTATGGGTAGCGATGATTGGTACTCACTGGCATCTGTCGGCATTCGCCGTAGTACTCAATGTGAACATGTTGATAGTCGGGCCCTGTGCACCTTGTGTCACCGGTGTCGCAGAAGCAACGCGCTTGGTACACCTGGCAGTCACTTCCGAAAGTTTCATTGTAATTCGTGCAAACTTTTCGCCTTGGATCCACCTCTTCGTCGCATGTTTCGACGCAGACACATTCGGCCGTGTCTTCGTCAATGACCTAAAATTATTATACATACATACATACAATGCGCGACGACCGAACCCTTTCATCCCAAATAGAAAGCTCCGAGCGAACGTGATACGAACTCCGACAAAGTTTTATTCAAAAACTTGCACTGGATCGCCTCAATTTAGGGGAGAACAGTCCCCTACATTTTCTATATCGAATACCGGGGAATGGTCAAGAGTTTTCAACGACTGGTGACATCAATGCAACGTGTCGTAACAAATAAATTTAACGCCAGAATTTCCAAGCCCGTCCAAATGATCATTCTACGATATAAGTATTGCTGCAAGAATTTGCTGACAGCTTTTGATAAGACAGCCAAATATCGCTATTCAATTTTCATAAACTTTCTAACGCAGTGTTCCCCAACAGATTTTTTTAATTGTTAGTAATTATATACAGCCCCCCGCCCCTTAGCAATCAAATTGCCCCCCCTGTGGGGCGTGGGCCGCACGTTGCGTAACAGTGGTGTAACGTGTACTTAAATAGACCAAAACACCTGGGCAGGTTGACTGCTGAAAAGGGGCCCGCGACAAAAATATATCTTTTCGCCATTCTCGTAATATTCGAGGGATTCCTTTCACAAACTCAGAGGGGTGAGTCCTTTAGATAAAGGCATCATTGCAATAACAGATCATTTTGTTATCTTTGGCGAACCTTGCAAACTCGTCCTGCGCCGCAGTGTTTATCCATGCACGGGTCCATACGGAGCAAACTCTGACGCTTCGATCCAACCTCGTTTCTGCCATCTTCGACGGTGACCTCAGCATCCTCCGCTGCCTCCTCGGCTATTTCATCAGCCTCAAGCATGTTCATGACCTCATCTTGAACGCTGGCTTCCGTCGTGGTCGTACGACGGCGATGTTTTCTTCGTCGCTAAAAATCGATAAGCACAACAGACTGTATAACTAATTCCTGGATTTCGCGGATACAATTTGTTACCTGCTGATAAGAGTACAAGTTCGTGCGCGATAAACTACAAGCGTCACAGTTTTAACTTATCAAACGAATCTTTAGCTCGACTTCGCTATTGAAATGACTCGATGGTAACAGTGCAAGTTCGTGGAAGATGAACTGCACCGTCGTTCGAGAACCAAAAAAATATCTGCGAACCCGTCGGACTGCGTCGTATTTTTAGTTGATGCGTCTAAACTGGGAAATTGGTACGTGCATACGTATTAATTATACGACAATCTTACCTGAGCTGAAACATCCACCAAAACGGACACTAACAGCAGCGCGAATAAAAGGAGCTTCAGTTTCGCCCACATCGCGATCCCTGCGACAAAAAGTTAAATGTAACATAGTATATGGGATTTCGAAGAACAGTACGGGTTTTTTGTGTTATTTCTTGAACGGTTGTGGGGGCGAGGACATCAACCAGCGGCAACGGTCTTCTGTTATCCGCATCGTTGCTCCATAAGTATTCCACGCGATGAAGGCACATTATCTTGACACAATTTAACCGGGGCTTTAAATCGAAGATCGTTCGTCGTGAATCGACGATCGTTATGGCTTAATTTCGAAAATACACAGCAATGCGACTTGCACGAACGACCGATTCCGCTTGGGTCAACGTGACCGGCGATAAATCTCTGAGACCTTAATAGGAGCAACGAAGCGATAACCCAGATAGTTGGAAATCACGATTCTTTAGAAATGTTCGTTACAACTTAAACGCGTATTGCTGGCACGCAATTCCCTTCCCTGATTTTTCACGCCTGTATGCAAGCCTTGCGACAAATGCGGGCGGTACATTGATACAGCCTATTTCTGCGTTTGCCTCTATTGCTTCGAATTGATGACGAGAAACGAAGGTCGACGTTGTACTCATCAACGGAGTATGAACGCCTACATAAAGTGCGAAGGATACTGGAAGGTGCTTACGAATTCGCGTGATTTTCAAATCAATTCTCTTTGCTGCGTTGTGTTAGCATTGCTTTGTTTGTATTATATAGTACCTAGTAGCTTGATAGTGATTATGTACAATCATTTATATTATTGCGTTTAATATGAGAATATTGGTCAGCTTTCATAAATTAATGTGCAAAGTACTCGGTAGAATCGTTTAACAGAAATATTAAACTTCGAGGACTACTAGAAGATTTTCGCTTTTCTGTCAGGATGCAATTGATGTATATACATGTTTAATTTTTTTTTACAAATCTATTAGAACTGTATGCTGTGTTAATTTTTATTCAATTTTCGCCAGAAAAGCGTTAAATTATTTTTCAAAAGATATAAACTGTATTATATACATTCATACTACTCATAATTATGTAAAATATCCATGTAAGTTGTCGGTTTCAAATGATGAATATAAAAGAAAAGAAAGAAAATATGTTTCAGACTTGAACATTCTCTGCCTCGACTATTTACAGCTACAAATTAAAACATGCTTTCATAACTTCCTAGTGGGTTAACATGCTAAATATATCTTGCTTAGTTTACGAGTAAGGTTCATTCGGTCTGATTATATTTGCAGCATGAAATTTCCACGAACCGTTAAACAGAGTTATCGTGGCCTGCGTAACATCAAGTTTCTTAATTCCTCCGTCAAACTGTGAACTTAGTTTTTCTAAGTATATACGCCAATTGAAAAATCTGAATCGAATTGATATATTTATCATTTTTCACTGATCGTGAGAAAATGGAGAAAGTTCAGTCCTACGCGTATCTACATCAATAATAAAATTACAGCTGACTCTGTAATATTTCTAATTTCTTAGTATATAACTTTTCGTTCCTATAAATGAAACAATTACACCGCGTCCTACGCAAGAGACCTCAATTCCACGAAGGGACAGTATCTCTATTCATCCTTTCCACGAAATCGCGTTAACCCTAGAGCATAAGTATAGCTTGCATTGTCATATCAGCCATAAAGCGTCGCAACGTCCTCTTCATTAAACATTTAACCCTTAACTACTATATGTTGAAACTTGCACAACTACTGTAGGAGGTCTTACAAAACGCCAATGTTTATTGCGCTACCACTCATGTAGAAGTTACCGAATAAAGATCAAATTCAATTGTTCTTGTTTAATGCATTATTGATAAAGATATCTTTGCCTAATCGGCCAAGCCTTTATGGAAAGGCACACGATGCAAGAAGATTGTAAATCACGCAGGAGAGAACTAGAAAATGAATGCAAAGAAGAGGTTTCACAGGATTCTGAAGAGTTCAAGAATCCTCCTTAAGAAAATCGTGATCGTTTCCTTCGAGGAACAAATTCTGAATAAAACACTAACACGCAATGATAATTTTCAAAGAGCAGATGCATCAAAAAAGAAATTTTAATATTGCACATATACTAATTTTCGAATATTAGTTAATTAGCAAATTCTGAGTAAACATTGACAAACTCCGTATCTGAAAAGTTTCCCGAGTCTGAACATTTTTTCAATTGAAGCAAAAGTTGCAAGTAGGTATGTATAATACATATACGCAGCGAAAACCGCTCGAACCAGCAATACGTTTCATAAAATGCGGAGGCGAGTGTAGGATTCGCGAAATGTCCTGTTTTTATCGTTCCAGCGATCGGCGCCCACGAAAACGCGTAATCGCAGTCGTTCATAATTCCAAGAAATACTGAGTTAATGCATGTTTCCCTGTGACTGAAGTCATTCGCCTCATTCGGTTCTCGCAACAAGAGAGCCGTCTTACGAAACGAACGATAATAAGAACAGATTTGGAACACGCGGTTGCGTTTCGCCCGTTACTATAAATTTGGTAGTATCGTTGGACGATAAACTGTACCTTCCTTATCAATAGGAGCGACGAGGGGAAAGGGCACCGTTGAAAATATGAGCTGCCCACGGCCTGTGTGTGATTCGTTGGAGAAACACTCGATTACTGTTCACAGTTTTTAACGAGAAAACTTCTTTCCGCTGATCCGCGAATATGTAATTGATTTAAGCGTCGTGTGTCGCGATGCGCTGCGGATATTCAAGACCTCGGGTTCTCGAATCATAAAATGTCCAAATCCCGCCGCCACAGACTGTTTGCCACATGCGAAATACAGTTCCTCTGTTCTTTTACGAGCATTGTTACTGTTACAGTGAACGATGAAATCATTATTAGAAAATGCATGTAACTTCACGGTATCGAGGCTCTTTTTACATTGGATCGTTTGGAATTAACGAGTGTCCACTAAAAGCACGCAAAACGATTAAGCTCGGCTTATATAGCTGTGCCAAATCAATCGTTTAAAATGTGAAATCGTCTATTTACGCAGACGGCTGTAATGACTCGATCGCAAATTGTATGCGCAAACGCGTGCAACCTTTTTGAATAAAATTATACGAGAGACAGAATCGAAGGGTCTGAGGGTAATACGGTTTTCTTTCGCCGGCAGGATGCCGAGTTTCCGTTCTAAAAAAGTACAATTTCCGAAGTGCACGGGACAAGATAAGCTCGATGTGACAAACGCCCACTATTCACGCGTTCCACGAGTATTCAGATAAGGCGCGATTCCTGTTTGCAACGCGGGGACAATAAATTGCTTCTATCCAATTCGTTAAGACATCTGCGTAACTTCCTTGCCGGTGGTCTCAATTAGACAATTAGCAAGATCTTCCGCGCACTGATGTTAACGACGACGGTGTTTTAATGGGACCGCCTGTAAAATATATTGCTGAAGGTTGAGGTAAACGAATGGTAAGTTTTAATTGGCGCGAAATAATTAGTCGGTTGTCCTGTTCGTTCTATGAGAAACTGGCGTTGGTGCCTTGTGAACTCGTATTCCCAACTTTCGTTTCTCTTTTCACTCGCAGCTCCGGTTCCTTCTTTATTTTCGATATTGGTACCGGCGGAAGTAAACTTAGCAAACTAACGAAGTATACTTCCTCCTCCCGAAGCTCTATTAATATTACGCGGGGCTTTCGCCGCGGAACGACCAAGTTTGAACTCGGTGCGAAGAATGCTCCGATTTTCGTGGGCCTCGATATTTTGATTCAACGGGGAACGCTGAAGCATTTTCGTCGTTATTCTGAAGAAATGTTACGCGAAAATAGAGACACGGCAGCGGTGTTTAATGGTTTTACAAGTGGGAAGGGGAGAAGTATTTAAAATTGTTTAGTTCTTTAATTAATCGTACAATATGCTTCGCATTATATTTAGAGAAAGATAAGTTTCATTAGCTGGTGGAAAGATATTCGAAATAAGCTACTTTTATGAAGAAAACGCTGTAAACTGTGAGATATTATATTCCACTTGGGTCTCGTATTTAGCTGACTATACTGTGTAATAAAAAATTGATCTACAATGTGAACGGGAACTTGTACTATACTTTTAATGTATTCCGAACCATTCGAAAGTGTTTATTGTATAATCTGGAATTAATGTAATTAATGTATAATGCATATCAATATCAAATATCAAATTGCCTAATTTCTAAACCTTTCTTACTGCGATTAAAATATTGCTACGTGCTTCCAAACAATATTTATCAGTATACAATATCAAAGAATTCTCGTTAACTATATAGTACTTCTCCCAATTAATTAAGTTGAATAATTTGAATCATTAAATTACCAATAATCACACGCGAATCACACAGCGCGACGGATAAACTTAAACAATTATTCTCTTACAATAATTATCCGACAATAGGGCGCCGCCAACTAACATCCTCAACAAGAAAACGCCGAGAAAATATCTCTGCAGCGAACGTCTCTTCCATCGCACACTTCTCCAATCGCAAAGTAACAATAACTTCCCCCACACAATAAAACAATAAAAACTACCCTAAAACACCTCCCACGACGAGCAGCCCAAAAGAAACGCGACAGACTAAAGCTCCGTACACCGTAAATATTAATCACAACAATTTCCAAGAAACCAGCCGAACTGATTTAGCCAGCCCACGTTCGAAGAATAATCTATAAACCAAGATAATCCGAACACGCTTACCGGCCATCGTTCCCAATTTATTTAAAAAGGAACAAGTGCAGGCAAAGCGGCCGCAGAAAGCGCACACCTGTCCCCTCGGTGCAGCAGCGCACTCACCTCGCAACGTTTCCCTTTTGCCGTTTCGTTCCTTTCCCTCGTTGCCGCAGCTTTGTCCTTTCGCCGATCGTTTTCCGTGACGTTCAAAAGGGCCCTCTAAATCGGTCGCTGGACCGGTACCGACTGCTCGCGCTGCACGGAGAAACGGCCAGCAGAGTCTCTGCGAGGCCGCGCCGAGCAAACGGAGATGACCTCATCGCTCTTCTTTCTTCCGACACCCCCGTCCGATCTTTCAGCCATATGCACTGCTTCTCTTTCCTCTCGTAGCTTCACGAGCCGGTCAACCGTCCGACGAATTACGCAACGCGGTTCCCCGTGCACGTAACTACATATGTACATCGTACTTGCACGCGCCTTCGAGTTCCTTTTTTTGGAGTATGTAATCTTCGATTCGCGTGACCGCGAATTCGAATTCTGCTCTGCCGATTCTTGTTGCGCTCGGTTAGCCTGCTTGCGAGCCAATGCTCGGGCGGAATTCTGTGGATATTCGAGGAACTTTACGCGGCGTTGACTGTGATCAGAAATGTTGTTAATTACGGCGAGCATTGCATGGTGTTGGGCTTGTGCTGTTGCTGAGTTGGTCGAGGAATTTCGTTGGATCGACTCGTGTATCGTGTATCGTGGCGATGATTGAGAATAAATGAAAACGTTTCGCGAGCGATTACTTTGTACAGTATAATAGTTTATGTCATTTTATTTAGCAAAAATACATAACAGTCGAAATGGGGCAACGAGTTCCGCGGGATCGTTTAAAATAAGGGACAATTTTATTCCTAACGAGAGGGCTGCTTTGGTATTTTACAGTTATTTTTACCAACGACCCTTTCCACTATTGCGCATCGACAATTATATTAAAATATGGAAAGTTTATGAATCGATCTTACAAATTCATTTTTCATTTACAAAGATTTATTCCAAACTTGGCACCAGACCATTTGGTACATAAAAAACGTAGCTGTATAAAGTGAACAGCTTTGCCTGCAAAAATAAGCAATTCGAGAAATAATACTTTATTATTGTGTACACACATTGCTCGAATGTAAAATGTAAATCAGAGAAACAGAAATTTACAAATCGCATACATTGCACTTAATGAGATGCGATATTCGTGTAGATTATAAATTATAGGATAATTGTAGGCTCTGCTAAATCAATGTTAATCAGTCTAGAAATTGTCGCTTCTAAAATGGCCAATAAAAGTAAGCCAAGAGCAGCACAGAGATAGATACGTTGTCTAACAAAAGCATCAACATATTTATACGTATTCATATCGTCATATTAAATAAACAACGATGGGAATTATTCAATTAGTCGTATTGATTTGAAAAAGAGTAGAAATATCTTATGATAAACGTATTAGGTAACGCGTGACAAATGTACTTAAATTCTATCACTTATGAATCAGTCATCGTGACTATCTAATGAAATTTATATAATGCAACCCATTAATTTATATAGAACAGCTTAAAAATATGACACTGCTCCGAAATACCTTCTATAAAAATGTATCGCACCGCTCGAAGTCAAGCACATAAAATTAGAATGTCTACGCCCACTCCTAATCTAAAAACGAAATCAATTCGTTGAATATACTTTATCTGATTACGCATATTCTCGGCCATGCTTTTAATTGTTCGAAACACCGCATTGTATTTTTAATCCATTGTGTGAGAAAAAAATCGTGGAAGAAAATTTTCATCTCTCTGTAGTGAAACGTATACACGATTCGTATCGCTAATTATTTTTATACAAACTTATTACAAAACGGTATTATGCACCGTCGCAGTTTCGTATTGTTCAATAAATAACCAGGTCACTGTTATGAGGAAATGCCTCGAATGATCACAAATAAACGTCTGTTACATTTATTGTTCATTTAGAAATGAGAGTAAATCAATTGGACTGGTCGAATGAAATTTCACATCTTATAGTTCGATATGTTACATGTAACTAAACGTAAAAACGCATTCATACGTTACAATGTTAAATAATATGTTTCACATAATTTCGTTACTTTAACAAAATTTACCAAGCAATTTTACGGCAAAGTTGTGCAAAATTGGAATGCCAAAGATTAGAAATATTGAAATGATTTTTACAAGAATGTCAAACACTTTAATATTGTTTAAGCTTTTATTATAATCTTTCTTTTTCTGGGAGTAACAAAATATCATTCTTCGTGGGTCACTTTCTCGTCCGTACTTGGCCAATTTACGAACCGCATTTCTGCAGAAAGAGATGCAAACATATTTTTCATTCTGCTTCTTTTTCTTATGCGTTTATGAATAAAAAAGAAAAAAAGAAGGAAAGTTAAGTAAAAGTCTATATAGATAGAATTGACTACTAATAGGATACAGTACGTTCCACTTTAAATAAATGCTTAGAGCCCGTTCAAATAAAATAAAATTACGATTAATGAACAATTGCCGATAATAACGCGTTTGCGTGAGTTATTGCCGTAAAGAAATTATTCCACGAACTCCTCACACGTACACAAAATTTCAAAATACAATTCAAACAATTTTCAATGATATACGAAAGAAATGGTGAAACATATCGATAAATAAAGCGATACTAATAGGAATTTGGTAGTAAGGTAGGTATATTATACTAAATGCAAAAAGTTACAATACATTTGATGTTTGTTATTTTTTTTCATTTTCCTTTTAACATTATTTCTTTTTTCTTTTTATCGTATTAACGTTGACCATGGTTGTACACACAAACTGGCCAGGTAGACCGAAATAAAAATGTATGCTACAAAAATTCACAACTTATTATTCGCCATCCTTTAATTATTATTATATTGTTATAATTATTTGTGTTTCTTCATATTCCTTTCTTCGTTCATTATATTTATCTTCATTATTACTATTAGTACTAATAATATCATTAATAATAGTCACTTAGAAACGAAAGCATTCACACTAAAAATTTGCAGAACTTTCGTACAGATACAAAGAGGTGACCTCGCGTACACGTGGCTTTTGAACACTTTGCTTTCAATGCAATTATGTATAAGATGCGCATTTACGTACACCTAATGGATCCAACGGACTTACCTAAAAAACCGTATATACATATTGAAAATTTAAATAAGAGCAAAACGAAAAAAGGTGAATGTGCTGTATCCTATTTATCCGAGGTTCCTGAAAAGACTCGTTAAAATGTGTACCATCAAGTAACCGATGCAATAATGCATATAAAATTAGCCACGTCATTGACTGAATATATAAAATTTGGTATATTATTATTATTATTATTTGTACAATAGAAGCTGATCATTACATGGTGGTAAAGGAGTGCTTTCTCTACATGTACTTCAAATCGATACTTAAGATTCAATTGGAGCAAGTAATTTGCTATTTTTACAATGATCGCATTTGAACGGTGAAAATGTATTTTTTTTTTACCTATTAATGACTGGACTGGAATTAGTAATAACCGGCATGCCACGTGAAAAAATTCTAATTACCCGACGTAACGAACAATTCAGCCAACTAATTACGCGAAATTACCTCTTTATCCACGGCCGGGATAAAGCATCATCATCGCCATACAATACAAAATGCAATGTTTCAGAAACATCGAATTTTGTTCGGGAAAAGAAGGTAATGTCTCACCGAGTGAAGTTCTACCCAAGCTTAACTAAAAAAAAATTATAAATACCTTATGAGAGGGGTGTGTACATTAGAGAGAGTAAAGGAACGATGCTTCTGCTACATCCCGGACACAGCGATTGTAACGCATTCGATTACAAACTATTGCGGATGTTTAATGTAGACTACGTAACAATTAAAAAATGGAACAATAAGAAACGTAAATAATTACTTTTCACATGTTCTCAGCCTTAATATATCGTAGCGTTTTGTGGTTTAGTCGCCCTGCACTTTGTGTGCCTTTTTTTGCCGAATTCGATATCTTTTTTTAGTATACCATCATCATAATTTTGCTATCACCTCTGTGTTCTCAGCGCTATGAAAAAAAAGAGAGAAAAAAAGAACAAAAATAATAAAAAAAACAAAACAAAACAACAAAACAGTCCATTTCTGTTCATTTGTCTATATTTTCATCTGTGCACTTGAGTTAAGGACGAGGTGTTACACGTACAAACGAGATGGCACATAATAATAAATACCATATGCGCGATCACAGTTAAGCGACGATGGTAGTAGTAAATAGTTTTGTATTACACTTTTACTTTGCACTCGCGATTCTTCTATATTGTTTCAATGTTCACCTGAAAATTTTGTTCCGATTTTATTCGATGATTTAACATGCCATGTGACAATGTAGAACGGTGGGGGGAAAAAAAAATGTAGAAAGAAATTATCTATTTAAGGAGAGTGAAGGATTTATCTATATATGGCAAATAGGCCCGACAAAAATATATCGCCCTGTCCCTAATAATCGCAGGACTCATTTTGCAAACTGTTTTCGTAGACAATTTGAAAATACTTCTGATGCTTTTTTTCGTGATAAACATATAATTATCTTTCTCTCTCTCTCTCTCGCACGCGCGTGCTACCTCTTCCTCATTCGCTCTCTGTTTCTCTCTTCCGTTTCATCTGCCCTAGCACCTTTAATATACGGATACCTGTGTCGAAAATACAGATAGGAAAATACTATCTACACATTACGGTACTTACGAAGGTATTGGAATAAAAATATCCCTCAATTCCATCCGATGATATATAATAAGGGCACGTGCTGAATTTGCGTGACATTTTTTCCTTTGCTTTTTTCTAATGTAATAGATGAGTTAAATTGTTAATCTAGTTGGACTAAAACGATGTTATCATTATTTCATGCGAATAGAACTCTACTCGTTCATACGACAAAGCGTGTAGATTAGTGAAAATTATGCAAAACGTTTAAGAAATATATATTTATGCCGAATGTAAAAAAAAATTCAGGTGACACAAGTCTGTAATACCTTCGTATGAACATATATCACCACCGATTTGACTTGAAAAAATTGTTACACCTGTATATGTCTATTTCAAGAATAACGCCCAACCACGTTATTCGGTGGAAAAATCGTATTTTTCTTTCATCGATACAGGTCACGAATATTTCGACGTTCTCAATTTTCCGTAATTGTGACATTTCTCGTAAAGCCAGCTAAAACATTTGTGCCGCCACAACGCTACCAGGTATTCTTTTTCTTTTGTGTATCAGCAGCGCACTGCGAGTTCTGCGATCACCAGAGATTATTTAAACGCGGTCGGATTGCTATGCAATTCGTAATCGGAACTGAACGATCGAATTGAAATTTTCAGCAAGCACTGCCACTGTACGCGTGATCCAAAAACGAAGAAAGAAAAAGAGCGGCGCAGGAGGAAAAAGAGAGAACGAGTAAGGTAAATATATTTAACGTTAAGATGATCAATGAAAGAGCCTATTAATATGCAAAGGCGAAGAGGAAAAAGAAAAATCGAACAAAAATCAGCAGATTGGAACAAAATAGAGCATAAGCGTCACGTGGATGAATTAGGAAACGGCGAGACCAGCTGCAGTCTAGGGATTATTGTTCCCACTTATCAATCGATACCGGTCGATTGATAATTGGCAATGTTTCGTGAGAAAAATCGACCGTGTCTTTTCTTATTTGTTCTTTTTGTATGCGACCACAGAACAGCCGCAGTTCTCTACTCGTTAACCAACACCGATCAATTACCATCTATAAACATTATTGCCGACTTTCTACATGTAGGTGGAACGTTTCATCGGCAGTCAATAGAATTGACTCGAAAGCATATGAAATGTACGTCGATATTCCATAGTTTTAAAGACGGTTCGTATCCTCTCGTTTTAATTTCGTTTAGTTTTGGCTCGTGACTTATTTATACGAAAGCGGTATTCGCACCGCTTGTCTCCTTAATGCGACTGGCAAACGGAGAAAACTAAAAAAGAGCGACGTATGACTTTTGTGATAATTCATCCAAAAGAAAACAAAAAATAATGAAAAGGTACGTTTTACCGGACTCCTAGATTCGACATATATTTATATGAATGTGCATATGTATAATGCATGTCCACACTTCCAATGCAACACTGTCCTTTGTTTGTACACACATATATGTATATATACTATGTATATTACGTACACCGTGCGCTCGGATAGTTCCTCTTATTTTTGTTTTCTTGTCCCATAGTTTTCTTCTGCACTTTATCACAACAATTGGCCACAATTTTGCTTCGTATGTATGTTGGCCTCTAAGAAACGTAGGCTACGTACCAGGAGACAACAAAATACACGCCCATATTTCTAAATAGGATATATCACGCGTCGCTCTGCTAAACGTATGTATATTATATATGCAAGTGGATGCAGTTTTGTTTTCTTTTTTTGTTTGTTTTCATCGTGGAGTCTTGTAGATTGCCTGACGTCGATGTATGAAGGACGAACTCGTAGAACATCGTCAGATATCCAACGAACTTAGTTGAACGTTCAATGAATTATTCCACTAAATCAGTTGATTCCTTACTTACGAACTCGACGAACTTAGCTTAAATGCGATATACCCGATTATCCTACAGGAGTTCGTGTTCCATACAGGTGTTTGAGCTGCGTCAACTATAGTTGTTGCTTGACGAACGATGCAAGCGATGTTTAAGCGTAAAAGGATAGCGCCTTTAATCACGTCGTGCGACATACGAGATAGTCCTGGATTTTGTGTTTGAAAATGAGGATGGTAGTTATATACCGATGACTTGTCCAAGAAGAAAAAAATTGGTGAGTGCCTTTTAACGTTGCTTCAAGTATTAGCGGCGATTTTGGTAGCCTGGATTGCTTGGATTACCGGACTGTCGCATACCACCCCTTCCACCATCGCCGCCCCGTGAAAAACCTCCGCGTCCACCTCTCGTACCGTGCTGGCCACCTCTCATCATGCCACCAGGCCCACCTGCAAAGAGCAATAATTGGAATGTCAGCAAGATATTATATTAGTTCTAGAAAAAGGGGACAATTTGCTTTTACGAATGGGTTGTTTTAGAATTTATAAAAGTCTTGAAAAAGAGATCATGTTAGTCAAGCAGTTCCTGAGCGAATGTTACTTTACGTTATATTACGTCACGTACCAGGACCCCGTTGCTGTTGCTGTTGTTGTTGTCCTCCCATTGACCTCATATTGCCATCGTTCGAATTTAGTCGCCCACCACTGCCCTCCATCGTTCTAGGCCTAACTTTTTTCTCTTCCACGTTTAATTTCTGCCCATTTTCAGCAGGATAATAGATCGGCTAAATGGGATAAGAAAAGAAAAGAATTAATTTCTATTGTATTAACGACAAGTCTGCGCATTGTGCGAATTATACTAACCAAGTTTTGTAACACTTTGCTAACAACTTGCTGATCTTCGAAAGTTATGAACCCGTAATTAGGCACTTTTCCTGTGTTATTTCCTTGAGGTCCCTTGCATCTATCGTTCGATTTACTATGTATACGTAGCTCCACTACCCTACCGTACGTTTCGAATACTTGACGTAAATCGTCTTCAGATGCATTGTGCGGCAAATTTCCGAGAAACAGTTGGTGAGCATCGCTGTACTGACTTTGCCTCGTTCCACGACGGTCGCCGTCTAAAAAAAAGTGATCATTTGTACCGAACTTAATCGTATTGTTATTAACGCGAAATAGAATATGTAATATTAACACCCTGACAACTGACCAAAATTTAACGAAGAGCCTCCTACGTCTATTTACAGTACAAGTCCGGATTTGTCACGCGACAATGATAACATAATTTTACACCAAGTAACTTTTTTATGAATTTACTTTTTTATAATCACGTGGTTCGTATTTAAGGGGTTAATGGCGCACAGTCCTTACCACGTTGTACTCCTCCTCCCCTGGGAGGCCGCTGTTGCTGATGCTGCTGTTGCTGGGGTTGTTGATTGCCAACTCTGTGCGTCTGCTGTTGAGGTGTGGAAACGTTAGGTGTTGCAGAGAGTGCGGGCCCGCTGCTAGTTGGATGCAGTGGTGACCTATCGTCTAAACGCAAGTTTGTCATCGGAGGCTGAACAAAAAAAATTGACTACACATTATATTTACACTTTCCAACAATTCTTGCATTTCTTAAATTACAAAATGACTATTTGTCGTCGGTAAGTATCATAATTATAAAATATATACCGGAGACATAGACAACTTGGGCGCTTGTGGGCTAGTAGCACCAGTAGAACTGGGGAATGATTTCACAAGATTGGCGTATGTTTTCGGCCCGCTGCTGGTTACACTCGTATTTGTTACTTGATGTTCCGGTTCAGACTCGGTTACGTTTGGCGTGAAGGTTTCAGTTTCTGGCTGTTCGCGAGGTTCGCTTGGTTGAGTCTGAGGTTCGATCTCTGTTTGCTGTTGTTGTTCAGCGGTGGTGTCCAATTCTGTTTCTTGCACAAATTGGGCTTGCGTTGCTGCTGGTTCTGTTATGTACTGGTGCTGCTGTGCAGGTGGCGGAGGAGGTTGTTGTTGCTGCTGCTGCGGTTGTTGTTGCGGTGGTTGTTGGGCGATCAACGGTGTTTCTTCGTGAACCGTTCCATTTAGAACTTGCTGCATTACAGGATGGACCTGGAAGTATATACATCTACTTAGTAGTACGAGTGTTTATTTCAATGTTGTAGTTATAGTGCTAAACTAACATGAGATGGTTGTGGCGGTGGAGCATAATACATTTGTTGTTGTTGCTGGAGTACGGGTTGCTGTGCAGGAATAAGCGGGGGCTGAGCTTGCGGTTCGGTAGATGCGACTGGTGCAGAAAGTTGTCCTCGGTTTTGATGTTCATCTTCCTCTGGTTCGGAACGAACACCCTCTTCACCTTCCCGTTCAACAGGCTCACCTACACCGCCCTCTACACCACCTACATCTGCTTCCTCTTCATCGGGAAAGATCAAATCTTGGTAGCGAAATATATCGTTATGTACATAATAGGTTTTTGGTGCTTGTATGGCCAACACAAACGTCTGTGTAAAACGACGCATCGGTTGTCCAGCATTAGATAACTCTCCGGATACCTGGAAATAATTCAGCCGTTGATAATGAATTTGAAACTGTGCGTATTAATTAACGTTAGTTAACATTGTTGGCGATATACCGCGAAATGGACAGGGTATGAGTTGCTGCATATTTTACAAAGCAATGTAAATATTTTATTAAAATTTGTCGGGTACCATTATCGATGACGCTAATAGTGTTTATATATATGCCACGTCTGAAAACTGAGTAGCGCCGATTTGTGCTTGCCATCTTCGATACTTGAGAAATGAAAAATGCTGACTCGCGTTTTTTGAAACGTTTGCATTCGACTTTTCAGCATTAAGTATTAATTAACGTTTTGCATGAATTTGTAGAAAAGATAATTGCGTAGTGATTAACTATATTAACATTTTAATTAATAATAGCATTACTTACTTGTACAACAACACCGTTTTCAAGAGTAAGCTGAGAATCAACTTGACTTATCTTGGCATGACAATCTCGAAAGTTTAGTTGCTGAATTTTTTGATGTATTTGCTTCTGCCCAATTGCTGGAGTTGATTCTCTATTAGAATCCAAACCTCCATGTACAAAGGAAGAATGTTGATTGTAAAATCTAAATGAAATTAGAAAGAGGATAGCATTAATACAGATATGTGCACTTTTCGACAGCAATATTACAAATTTATAATAATATATACGAGTAATACTATAACAGAACCTACCTATGAAGGTGCGCTGGAGCTTGATTGAGTAATGTATAATATTGTCGGACAAATTCACGACCGACATTCTGGGGAGAAGGGGATGCCTCCATGACCATTTTCTTACTTCTAACGTCTAAAATAATACTTTGCTTAAACAGCAATGGAAAGCTTACTTGGCAATTGCTAAAATTAGAAATTTAGGTATCTGCAACAAAAAGAGATACTTATGATATTAAAATGTAGAAATGTTTTAATACTATCACAGACTATGAATAAACGTTTAAACAATATAATATAGCAATTACATTGACCAAAGGGTTTCAAAAATAATAAACTACTTAGAGGTGTGATATAACAAAGGTGTATAATATATTTGAATACTATAATTAATAAATACGATTTATTACATATGAGTGTATATATACAAAAAACAAGGGTGAGAAATTATAAAATACTAAAAGCAAACATGCCCTACGATCGAACAAAGATTAGATATGCACATCTATCGGTGTGGCTACCTATAGATATCACTCGAGAGTGATATGCATAAAAATAATAGAATTTCAGCATTAAACATTTTTCGCTGGAAGAAAAGCGAACAAAATCGCGAAGCATTGTATAGGTGATATTTTACGATCAGTATACACAGCTTCAATACACGAGCGAAAGTAAACACAATATTCTTGAAACGTGAGTGTGCGCGTGTTTAAACGTTGTATAATTTAGACAATTTCTACATTAAATTACAACGATACTCGTGTGCATCGGTACGTCTACCGAGCATGTGCCGGTCTATTATTAGGCAGACAATTTTACAGGAATCTTAGCAAAGCATTTGCTTGAAAACAAAGGACCGTAGATCGTTTTCTTGACTCATGTGCTTGCTCTGCGAAAAGCGAGGTCGAGGGCAAGGGGGCCACCCGGTTGCACGAGCAAGCATGGCGATTTTTCTTGGTCTGAGAAACGGTAACGCTAAGGTGTACCTCACGCAAAATTTTAGCGGAATATTTTTGATAAATAACAATTGGACACAAGTATCGAGAGTTTGAATAAGTTGAACGATTATTTATGAATTATATGTGTATCGTTAACAATAGGACAGAACTGTCCCACGGTTTCGCATCATGCTTTTGCCTTGCTGATGTACGTTCGGTGGTCTTCCCTGTGAGAAGTCGAATGAAAGAACATCGGCAAAGCCGATCTTATGGCGTTATTATACACTCACCCGATGGAATCACTTATGCGCGGCACAACCTACTGCTTTTTCCCGGCGAAACGTGATGCTGCGACGAAAACAGAAGGTTTGCACGAGCAACAACAGTTCACAATAATGTTAATTATAAAAACAGTTTAATGTGTGAGACCTCAAAGCACCTTGATGTCAGCACATGCAGCGGAACCTGCACAGAAGCACCGGTCATATGAAGATGTACGACTCTCTTATAGAAGTTGGGTCTCTCACTCAAGTTATGCGGATTTTGCAGGAACTATATCACCAATCCCGCAAATTTTGCAAAGGCATTTCCTTGTAAATACTGCATCCGGGATTGGCGATTCTCCCTCTGACGTAAAACATCAGCCAATCGCAAGGTAGCTCTGATACAAGTGCAGAAATAAGGAATATATGATTGGTTCAATGCTAAGATCCTTTTTATTGTAGCCTGTACATTATTGGTTAACTTTAAAGGACTCAGTTTTTGAACCTCAGCTTAATGTATTTTATGTTAAAGATATTAGTTACATTCATTTTAATTTGTATAAATTTATAAAGGGTTATGATCGATGCAATTGTACCGACTACAATTCAGTGATAACAGGAGAACAAAGATTATTTTAAATTTGTGCCATAATTAATCCTTATTTTTATACTTATCTTTACGCATTTGTGCATGCTTATTCGCATACGCGTATTATAGATGTTATTTTAACAGTTATACTGTTAAATGGTTAGTGAACTTCACTATACTTTTATGTATTATAACCTATGTATACAAAATTACCAATTAATAATTTTCAACACTTATTCACTTTATCATTTATGTATTCATCAAACTATAATAGGTGTGAATAAATTATTCATTGAATGTTATATCACATCTATGCACTAGAATAAAATTGGCCTTTTAAATGAATTTTCAATTCTGCAAGTAAAATGTCTAAAAATTACACATCATAGTTTTTCACTTCATTTGAAAGATTAATGACTATTTAAACAATAAATAGGCAATCGTGGTATTTACGTATTTATCAGGAAAGACAAGAATAAATAAGTAGCAGACTTATTCAAAATCCGAATGAATAGATTATACATGGAACTATACATTAGCGATAGGAATTTTTCAAATATGAACCTAATTGTACTTGCAAATAATACGTGCACTAACTGCATTATATTTAAAATGATTAAAATACTGTTACTGGCTCCTTATGTTTACTGGTAATCAAATTTTTAAGCAGTAAATATATGCGTTTAATTATACAGATGCGAAGTACGTAAAATTATAAGCTTTACGCACCAAAAGGGCTTTACAAGCAAAATAAAAATAAATCGTATAATATAAACAATGATATACATTTTGATTGTATTAATACTTTCAAATAGATTTTTATATTCTACCAGAAAAAAAATCGTACCACAACGCGTTTTTTTAACTAAGAATTAATTGATTAGTAACTAAATGCTGCTCAACATAAAAAAAAGCTGAAGGTATCAAATTTCCCATTTAGTGAATATTAGAATACAAAATCTCTTTTTACATATTTTTAATACATATTGATAAATAAGCAGTCCCGCTTAGTAAATTACATATGTTGCATTTTATATATCTTTTCCAAATTAAAGTAAAAACAATAATTAGGATGCATAATTCTCTAATTACTGAAAAATTCTTTTCTTTTTAGCTATATTAGATAAGACTTCGTTTGGAACTACGTAATTAAAATTTTTAATGTAGCATCATATATCGAGAAATGCGTTATATACGTGATATAAAAAAAAAAGACAACGCTAATTCTTTTTTGTCTAATTTTTTTTTTAATGTAATACTTTTGTGACATAGAACAGTGTTGAATTTGAGAAAAATACAATATTTTTACTTTAAAAATCTTATTACGATGTTCTTTGCCTAGACTGAAACTGTCGGTATATAAATATAATGTACATGTGTTGTTCTTGAGTGTAGAATAAAAACTGAAAGAATACCTAGCTCGATGCATGTACCGTGGTAGAATCAGCAAAATATTGTTTGTAATACAAAATGACTAAATCCTCGTGTCAGTCTTATTTAAATCTAATGTATAGATGTTTATCACTATATTTTAAAGAAATATTGTGTACATATTTGTTTTCCAAAAAAATTAAATTATTAGGATCGGTTAACACAAATACAAACGTACGCGGGATATATTATGTACACAAAATGAATTTATTTTATCCTATTTCTCTTACCAATAAGGAAGCAATTATCTTTTTACCTCATTTCATACCTCACACAATCATTATAAACAACTCGGTACTTCTCATTTTTATCTTAACGTAGCCGTGTAAAAAGTACATTGCCTGCTTACTCTTCTATAGTGGGTTTTTCTTCTTATTAAGTTTAGTTTTTATAGACAAATTAAAATAATCTTATTGTTAAAAATAGGGACGCAGTTGCATCTCAACCAGTCCCGTGTGGTGAATGAGAAACTTGATTCTTCCTAATATATCTGTATTTAAATTATTTCCTATCATCTTTTGCTTTCCCATTTGCACAAAAATATTATTACGTTACAATATGTCGCCGTAAAGCATGCCGTCGAATTGATCAGCCAAATACGTTTGGAATAACCGTTGTGTTGCCGTATTTTTATATATCATTGTTGGGCATAATACACAACGTTAATATTTTGCAAACGTACTACGCGACACACGCGACCCTGCTGCTTTACGTTGAACGACGTAACGTACTTAGCGGTAAAAAAATTAATGATAAATAAGATGAAATGAGAAAGAGACCAATGAGAAATATGAAGTATTTTTTCACTTTGTACAAAAGGGTAAACGAGAGATGGAAGAAAGCATCGTGTACCTATATGTATATATATATAATATATATATGTATATATGTTTGCTTTTGTTGTCTCGATAATACAGATGTATTGCTAGACGCAAAATGTGAAGCTATTACAGTTTTTTCAGTGACTCCAGATGATTCGTTTTACTTTGCGGCAGTAGTCTGCGTTGTTGATAATCTTGCTGAAAGTTGCGTGGTTTAATGGAATGATGATTTAACGAGTTATGAGATTTGTTGTAGGACAGGAAACCTGAAAAGAAGATACAACAAATTAAACCACATTATATCGTACTGTGATTTTTTAACGTAACATCTGTTGTATTACATTCAAGTTATGTTTTTTTTTATCACGTAACCACACGGAATCGTTTCATATAAATGATATTGGAAAAGGATAAAGGGTTGAGATTGAGAAGTTTTAGATGTCAGGAAAGCTATGATGACTCACCAGCGGTTACAATGCGAATTGCATTGCGGTCGCAATGAATGATTTCCATTAATAGGGTTGGTGCCTTTGGTTCTGACGACCACCTCCCCTCTGCTTTCCGCCGTAGCCTGAGCCTCCTGAAACAATATTCACGATGTACGTTAGTCCAATAACTTGGATATACACCCCTCCCCGTCATCCTCCCGCCGTTTTTTTTTCTTTTTGAAGAAATTAGAAAAGTTCGACCACGAATCGGTCGAATTCGTAGAAATTACCGCACGCACACTTTTATTAATAACAGAATAAAGTACGAAAAAATATATAAAGATACAGACTAACGTAATGAATATAAAACTACGAAGAATCTACATAGAGGCTACAGGCTAAGGTAGTAAGCTGCAAGGCTGCGTTCTGATTCATACTCCCCCCTTTCTCCTTACACATTTCTGGAATCTGCATATGCTGAAATACTGGGAATCTGTATTGCTGTACTGAATTACATATTTAGAAATGTTTGCAATTACTTAAATAATTTACAATTACTTTACTAATTGTTTTAATTTTAAACTTAACTCTATTAATAGTTCTTACATACTATTACCAAAGTGTAATTTGGTACATTATCATTATTGTAATAGTAATTTAAATTATTTCTACCAAATAACCAGAAATGTTTAAGGTTAAGGAAATGTAAATGAAATAAAAGATGAAATTGATTTTTTATCAGCATGGAAAATAATTTTCGATAAGTCAAACTGGTGGCAAAATTGCGCACGTACCATGCTTTTTTACGTGTCTGCACATTAAAATGATCTTAGTTATACTCCATTGAATTTTTTACGCTCATCCAATTGTCACAATTCATGAGGATTATAATATTTAGAGAAAATAAGATCAATCGAGTAATGGTTACATGTGCTGCGAATTATTTCGAATTTAAATTGAAATTATGACGACCATTACTCTGATCTAATGAGCTCTAACGATTATTTTTTCATGATATGAAACTTTTTCTAAAGACGAGCGCAAAAAAGAGATAATAAGAGCCACTGTAATGTACATTGTAAAATATTGATACATTTTTTAATTACGTATAATTTATACGTAAAACTACGCATAAATTATACGTATACTGAAAAAAATCGTAAAATCTTATTAGTATTTCAAAAATTTACAATTATTGAGAGTAATGAATACCAACACAGTATTAATAAAAAAAAAGGATTAGGATGAGCAAAACTTTCTTTAACCAAAAATTGTAATTATATTATGAATAATCAATTGAGTTGTAAAAAGATTCATCATGAATGTTATTAATTCATGTAAAACCTGAAAAATGTGAAAAATATTATACATATTATATATTTAACAAACCGGTTTCTAAAAGATGCTACTCTCTTTTAAGTAAATTAGAGTTTATATTTTCGAGAATAAACTGAACAGAAACTTTTTCCACAAAATGGACAGAAATATTTAAAGAATTTATCATTCAAATCTTCATTCAGATATTGAACTCTTATAGCCAGTGCTACTACTTTTTTCTTTTTTTGGTTAAAGAAAATAGGGTGGAATCGGAATATTATACAAATAATGGAAAGATAAAAAAAAGGAATATAATTGACGAAAACACGCAAACATAAATGGAATTATCTTATACGCAGATCAAATGAAATTATACTGAATTTCTTTGCGTATTCGATAACGTGGATAAATATCATTGCTGAAAATGCATTATTTTGATTAGTATTATAATTGTGAAAAGTGGAAAAATGTAATTTCTCACACGTACATGTACACACATACTTAGAGTTAGAGAAAATAAGAGGAAATGATGATTGAAGGATGAAAGGCAAACGAAGGCAGGGAAGATAAAGTAATGATCGTTGAAAAAATAAGTGGTGAAATGATTGTGAAATTCGAAATTGGGCTTATGCTAACAAAGTAGGACGTTCAGGGAAATACAAAACAATAGAGAAGGAACGCTAATGCGTACCTTTACCGCGTGCACCACCGCGCCCACCACTGTAGCCACCATCGTAACTACCACCGCCATAGCCATAGCCGTCTGCGTTTCATGGAACACACGGTATAAGAGACAAATGGGGTCAGTACTTAATAACCGGCAAATATAATATTTAGTTTTATAATATATCTATGTATCAACAGCATATATTATCGCTGGTATGTAAAACATTACATTCTACATAATGATGTAGAGAAATGTTATTAATTGAAGATTGAACATTTACTAACAAATATTTCTTGAAAATGATATCATTGAAAATGTATCAATTAATTTTTATGCTATTCGAAACTTTTTGAAACATTATGACATTAAACAATATTACAAGATAATCTTATCTTCCAAAGGGTTCATTGTTTTGCACCTTTAATAATATAACAGAAGTGCAGAGGCTGTTTATAAACTTTAGAATTGATATATCGAAAAATACTGCAATTTTTTAATTAAACCGTTAAAATATGATGAGGTGGCATGCACTGAATTTTTTCATTTAAATTACAACGAAAATGTTTCAGTGTAATTTTGAACTATTTCGCCACAGTTCCAGGGAAAGAAAATGTGTGCAGGGTCGAACGCGCAAATAGATAAATGTAGATTTGATGTAGACTTGCTATTGTGTTTTTCACGACTCTGAATGTTGACTTATCTTTTGGTATATGTAATACAAGGCAATTTTTTTACGAATAATTTATAGTGTAAAAGAATCTCTGAAATCTCTTGGTTCTGTTTGTTTCGAACGATTCTGTTCGGTTGTTTTGGTCAATAATGTGAAAATCATGCCAAAAAAAACCAATGGAAACAATTAATAATTAATAAAAGAAAAGAAAATAGATCAAACACAATTACCGCAAGTACCGATAATTCTCATTATTGTTGAGGGACGTGTTAATTTTCTATGAATGAAGTGGTTTTACGTGAAATGTGGAAATATGTGGAACATGCATATTAGGAAGCATGACAGGACTCGAAAGCAAGGATTGGAGGTTCAATATACCATTATCATACGACATCGTCCTGTGTAGTTTAGCTTTAATGTTCTCCACACATTTAAGTTCACATATAACTATGTTACAGTGACTGCGTGCGTGTGTTTGAAGTCAGCGAGTCTGTAGAAATGATGAGAAATCTAAAAGAATTAATTTATTCCACGGATTCACTGACATTCAATCAGTGAACGTATGAAATATTAATATTTTTATATACGGTATATCGAATTCTGAAGGTTAAATCCATTAAGATGTTTATACAAACAATTTGATCAACTGTTGAATGGTATAACCCAAAGAATGTTTTATCTATTACCAACGTTAAGCTGAACATAGGCAGATCTTTTGAAACTGATCAAAATTGAATTGCAATACAGTATAGTATTCATTCGTCTTCACACATTCACTGTTACATATTATATGATATTCTGCTTCAAATTTAATGTCGTTCACATGTATGTGTGTATATATATGTATATATAAGTTAAATATTAATAAGGACTCAAAGAAAATAACTTAGAAAGTTGTTAGAACCAATAAGTTAGTTGATCACAGCTCAATTAACAGCCAACCCTCTGGAAGTAGGGATTTACTTTTCGGATTATGTTTGCTTATGCACGAACAATAATTTATCTTGTCTAGAAGATAATACGTGTTGTAAAAGGTAATGCAATAATAGATTTGAAAAATGTAAAACATAATCCGAACGTAGTTCCTACATATTCGAGCTGCTGGTTCACTTTGTAAAAGTAGTTTCATTTTCAATATAGTTTCTCAATTTGGAAGTATTAACATTTGCGAATATCCATTACTATATGGAGACAATTTTTTACAATGCCAAAGTGAAAAAAAAAGAAATAAAAATACTGCTGATCTGCCTGCAAACCAGCACTCGCACTGTAAACTGTTCAGTTGTAAATGTAATTACACTTCAACTTTTATCATTTTATATGATGCTTACATATAATACTAATTTAGTATTATATCGCAACAAGGCAAATAGATTAAATTTATATAGTAGAAATTGATTTTTTCTACAAAATATTACTTAAAATAGTTTTGTAGGAGGTATGGATAATTAGAACTTCGTGTCAGGTAATTTTGGAAATTTCATCGAAATTTAATTCTTACTTTGCAAGTTTGTCCCATATGTATGTGGCTTAAAACGTTTTGAATTGAACGTAAATTTTATCTCTATCTTTGAAATCAAAATGATCGAAATGGCCGTATTAACATATCAGAATCTAAATTCTCTAACATTACTACTCTGATTGAATAAAAAAAATGTCTACTCTTCCTAATAGAACTATAAAATTCGAATCATATACAATTTACTATAATTTCGTACGCTATACAGTATGATTACGTTAGGAAACTGAAATTCCGTGTAAAACATTACGTAAACTAATCAGAAAACCATTTCATGCTAAATAATATTTGTTTCCTCTGTTGAATTGAAAAAAAAATATATATCTTGAATTTCAACCACGTTCTAAAACGTTAACATTTTATTTTATCACGCTTCAAATATTGAAAATTCTACATATCCACAAAATATACTTCATAGATCGCGGCATTAAAAATCTGAATGACGCGTTTAGAGGATAAGCGAACAGAATAAACAACGAGCTAAAACAAATGCACAAATCTATCTATCATAATTCGTTTATTAGCCGAATACACTGGGACCGTAGTAGCAGTTCATTGATTATCTGCTATTGACTTTTTTATAAAAAACAAAAACTAAATTGTTCAATAGTCCTACACAGCGATAAGCGCGTGTAAGTTCTTCTAGTAATAATCAATAAAATTACCGTATCCACTGTAGTCGTAACCACCATAGCCGCCGTACCCACCGCCGTAATAATCGTAGCCTCCTCCGTATCCATCATAGCCACCGCCATAACCGCCTTGGCCGTAACCGCCGCCATAGCCACCTCCGTATCCACCCTGGCCCCAGCCACCTTGACCGCCAAAACCGCGTCCTCTACCGCCCCTTCCGCCACGTCCGCCGCGTCCACTAGCTCCGCCACGCATGCCTCCCATACCGTCTGGTTTTGGTGTTGCTTTCTTCACATCGACCTATATTTGCACATATTTCAATATTTTAATATCTTGCTAACGCCGATAAAATGTCTATGTATAATCATTTGCCTTGATTTATTTAACTTTTGAACCTACCTCTTTACCATTGATTGTCTGTTTTGGAGTTTTTAATAATTCATTTACTACTTGTTCGGATTCGAAAGTAATAAAGCAGAACCCTTTCCTCTGGTTCTTTGTCTTGTCGAATGGCATTTCCACATCAACAATCTATAAGAAACATTCGTTTCGGTGATATATTTATGTGTGATTGCGTGTAGTTGATTATTTAATGGATTGTAAAAAATAATAATTACAGTTCCAAATTGGGAGAAGAAGTTCTTGATGTCGTTATCTGACAACTCCGTTGAAAGACCACCCACGAAGATTTTACCATGTCTGGCTTTTGCTTTTTTGGGATCCACTTTCTTGTTGTTGATTATATGGTCACCAGCTTCCATAATCTAAAACATAAATGTATATTTCCATTAAATTTGTGATCGATTTACCGTCTAATAACACGGAGGGTTTAACCATTTTTTTTTCAGGTGTCGGAATATCTTCAAATAAACTCAGTAGCAGAACTGGACAATAATTATCATCATAACATTAAAATAATTCACTTAATTCACATAGAATATATTTTTAAATTGCATTACCTTATCTAAGGACTCGGCCTTCGCAAAAACAATGAAGGCGAATCCCCGCGACCGTCCAGTATTAGGATCTGTTTTGACATTGATGCTTTCGATATCGCCATATGTGCCGAAGTGATCCCTCAGTTCCTCTGAAAATAGACAAACTCATTTACAAAACGGGAATTTTTTATAATGCTTATGCACTATTAGCTTTTTTTAAAGAAAACTCAGTAAAAATAAAATTCATCTCATATGACCTATGTCATCTGAAGGTGTCCTAAGTACGTAACATCATTGTTTATAAATCGAAATTCTAAGCTATTTAAAAAAAAGAGATTGAAAAACACTCACTGTCTGTGGTTTCCCAGCTCAATCCACCCACGAACAACTTCCTGCAAATAGAAAGAATAACACAAAATGAAATTTTACTGTTGAAATATGATTAAATAAAATGACGAGTTACTAATGTAATTTTTAAATCTTTTTAACTGTGCGAAAAATTACAGTCACGAATATTTTGTACGATTATTAATTTAAGAATGCTGCTCTCTAATTTAATTTGACTAAGGTAATTACAAGGTTCAATGTATTATAATTACATTTAATATTTGAAAACAGTTGCTGTCATGTATGAATTTCGGAAATGAAATATTTAATAATATAAAATGAATGTACCTATCATTTAAAGAATCCTGGTTCCCTCCAGTTGACCTGTAAAGCAATGTAATAGATTTTATTAGAATGATCTTCGGAATTTATGTTGATTTTAAGGACTAAGGTTGAAGCAAAAAATTTTAATTCTGTTACAAATCATTTCCATTTATATTTGAAAAAGGAGTTTGACTTGACCCCTGGAAAAATTAGAATTAAAAGTTAAAATATTAAAATTTAATATTGACAATATACAAGAAATGCAATAAGACCAGTAATATATCATTTGGAAAAGGGGCACTGGATAAACTTTTAAAGACAGTTTGGTAAGGAATTTTATTCGACAGGTAATGTATGCAATTTATTATATGCTTCTTATGTATATATAAATAAATATATGTTTATGTATAAATGTAATCTACAATCGATTAAGTGACCTACATTAATGTCTACTTTAAAATTTGGAAGAAAAAAATATTTTTGCAACAATTAAAAGTATCTTAATTTGATAGTTGCGGTATCATTAAGAACATGAGAATACCATTCCTAGAATAAATGAACTCACTGAATACAATCTTATCGTACAAAAAAATTATGTGTTTGTCCCTTAATAAGAAACATAGGATTATATGAAACAACCATGAGAAGACTGCTTTGCACACCACATAGACCTTGATTTGAACTTCAATTAAAATGTGCTTATCAACAAAAAATTAACGGAAAAAACTCGGAAAAGAAGTATATATATATATATTTAAAAATAAACGCATTGAGAGAGCAAAGTACTATTCAACGACGTTCATGTGAACCCGAACAATAGTTACAACTCCAGTTGACATACAGCTGCTCCTAAAGGAAATAAGATTTAACTTTTCCAAGTTGAACTCTGACTGCTGATTGGCCCAAAGAATTGACATATGGTAGATAGACTGCAACTATTGAAAAGCTAAAAAAATTGTTTCCATATTACAAGTTAATGATGGTCACTTCTTGATACTTTTTAAATATCTATATGGACATAATACTTTATCGTTTATTTATATGTATGTTTATATACGTATATTATATTCTCTCTCTCTTTGTTTATTCATCAGCAAAATATTATTATTGTTTCAAGTCCTGATATACTTTTCAGCCTTTTCATATACAAATATATATAACAAGCTGCAATATTTTTCATTTTTCTGGCAGTGTGGTGGTAGTTGTCTGTACTTAGATCGATCTTTTCATATATCATTTAGGGCTGGTGATAAATACCGTAGGCACCAGTCACTCGCCGGTAATCAGTTGTTGGTCGGGTCACGGTTAGCCGGTTGCGAGCCGCCCGCCATAATCGCACTGGGTCGTTTGCCACCTGCAGATCAAGCCACATAAACTGGGTTAATGGCATTCCGACCTATCGGAGTTTTTCGCATTGGCCCTAGTGACTCTGTGCTTTGATCACGCCCAAACAGCATTGACATCTGATCAGAAATTACTCTACGCGTGACCCAGCAGGCAAGTGTGTGTCTGTGCGAGACTTATTTGATCTGACGTAATTGACTCGACTTCCAGTGCTTGTGTTGTGACGAAACATGACGGACTTGAACTTGACGTAGACTTCTCGCAATAATTCAGACTCAGAAGTCAATCATAAGGCTTCAACGGTTCAGTTCACAGATCCCAGGTAAGCGTACATATTGTCAATCCTGAACAATTGACTAACCAGAATTCTGCTGCAATGAATGAACGAGGAAGACTCTCAGCTGGCCAAAAATGCATTTCAAAGTTTAAGCTCTATAAAAATATTACAATTATTATTTGCGCAACGTGTAGAAATTTTAATCATTGATGAGATCGCAATTTCTTTTCGTGAATTATATAGAACTAGAATAGAATTAACTAGGAAGGAGAGCAGAAATAAGGAGTTTACACAAAATTACAAAATTTTAAACAGATAAAACTTATACCTCGCAACAACAGCACATATAAAGTTACAACTAATACTTAATCATTCTTATATGTATAGTTACCTTATGATAATTTTCCAATGAACAACATGCAATACTGTTTTTGTCTTTTTCTTTTCTTACTCGTACATTAAATTGATATAATTAATATGGGAAAGCCGGCGTTCGGTCATTCACTTTTGTTACTTTATGCACAGAAATCACGTCTGTTTAACACGCATATACGTACTTTCGTAAATGGGTGAGAGGAAGCACACCTCCAAATTCTTTTCATCGTGTACACGCAATATTCACGGTAAAAAAAATCAGCTGATATATTTATACAAGTTTCCTTGGCATAAGAGAGTATAAAAAAATCTTGTGCGTCGTTACTAAATTTGAAGGTTACATCTTCTTTCCCGATATCAATTTAAGTAGTTCTACAAGTTACAATCTAAAGTAGCTTACCCGTATTACAAAAACATACCCCAAACTATGTAAGAGTTTGTGAGAATCCAAAGCTGTAGGGATATAAAGGAAAAAAAAAGTCGAATCCCTTTGGTATAGAACCCAAAATGCTGTAGTAATGTTAAGAGAATAAGAACGAACGTATAATGCGGTATTACAAAATATTTACATAGACCGTGTCCGTACATCAACACTGACATCTAAACTCGTCGATGGGCAAATCGTCCAGCTCGAGATCTCGTTACGCTGAAAAGGGGGAAAGGCAAGGTGCTGTGTGCCGCCAGCCACCAAAAAATTCTTACAATCTATGGAACATTTCTAATAAATATCACGATATTAAATAATCCAGGATTATTACGCATTACCCTCCCTGAATAATCTACATATTCATTACATTTACGTAAAATGATTATTTAATAACTATTCTGTGGTCTGACGCATTAATGCGTGTGGCAAAAAAAAACACGAGGAGACGTGATACTAAGCAATCGTAACAAAAGATTCGAGAACGAACCCACGCAAAGCGTACGAGCTCTATGCGTATATGGGAGTTCCTCTGTTAAAATATCGTTCATTTCTCCCTTATTAACTTTACAACAATGCGTGGGCGCGCCCTTCCTAAACTTCCGGCCGGCATTCCTTTTTGTTTGACCAACTCACTTTCCTTTATTGCTACTTGTTGTTGGTTTCAAGAAAAAAAACGATTGATACCTAGGATTTCTTTATACTGCAGCAATACAAAAAAAGTCAACTGCAATATTCGAAACGCTCGCTTCAGAATCGATGGAAATGGATTAAAATTTTTCGGGGCCTCGCGCATCCGCCATTTTGTTCTTCACGACAATTGTATCGCACAAAGCAATTCTCGTTTAGAGGCTTTAGTGTATATTCCCGCGCGTTCAAAGTATCAAATTAATCAAAAATCGATAGTTTCATCGAACGGCGTTTGATTTAAACGGAAAATTGAGATTAAAGACGAAAAATGTTACCTGTCCTCCTGTGATTCTTGGCCATTTTCTGCGGCGTCCCCGCCGCCACCGTTTTCTGCTTCGCCGTTCTGCTCAAAGTTTTGGTCGGCGATATCTTCGCTGAAGTCCTTGTTCTCCTGATCGGCCATTATATATTGTACTTTGTGTTTACTCTTTTAATGAAACACTTAAAACACAATTATAAATCGCGTTTTAACGAATAATTAAATACACTACACGAGCTAACAACACTCTCACGTCCGTACTGATCGGCCGCCGAATGGAGAAGGGAGAGATACGACTTGCGCTCAGTTTGACTCAGGAGATTCCGCGCAAAGCATCATGGAATCTCTTTTACCTCCCCCCAAATGGATTTCTAAGCCAATCAGATTTCGCCGTGCACTACCGTACCTTGAACACGTCGGGCCTGGTCAGCCTGTGCTTTCCAAAACTATTTCTCACTGGTAATAAATGTTGTTCAATGATAAAACGGAGTAATATTATTATTATAACAACAATATTTATTGTGTTTATTTAATAACATTAGGTGTGTTCAATTTAAATACCGTAGAATATGATTTTATAGGTTTTGTAACCTTGCAAGTAAATTTGAACTAACAATTCGACAATGTTGTTAATTTTAATAAAGTCATTTGGACGTTACGTTTTGATTTTTTAAGCTCGTACTACTATATTCTAAGTCGAAGATAACATAGAAATGTATTATTCTTCTCCTTAAATCTAATACAACTATTTCGTTTCGAAAAAGGAACGTATTACAACATTTTCTAAACATTGATACGGCCCTATTACACCAATCGATGTTGCCAAGTATTCCAGCGATTTGAGGGGGAGGGAGACGGATATAATGGTGCATACGAAAATTTTAGTCTCGTGTGGGGAATGGAGCGAAAACAAAGAGCCAATAAGATTCGTTGTAAACGCTGACTAATGCGTGTCAGCCAATAGGAATTCGTTGAAGATCCGGCACCATTTGGCAGAATGAGTTACCCAGAATTCCGTGCACGTAACTTCCAAGAAATCAATAAAATACTATTCCTAAATTTACTTCGATTTAATTGTTTCGATACTTTATATTTTTATTCGTAATATTTGGCTATTGTTAATAAATTAAAGCCATATAGTAGAAGAAAGGCTTGATTTTCATGTTGACGTCCAATAAAAGCGGGAAATCTTTCCGTTGATTCTGCGTTCTCATTGTAGGCGTGTTAAAAAGGACGCTAGCATTTGGCGCTAGTGTCGACATAGATAGCGCTGCGTCTGTGACGCTCAATGATTTGTCTAAACTCTAAACGGTGTACATATTGAAATATATGTATTTATAAAAAATTATTATATCTTTCGGTGCTGAATTCAGGTCTTATATGTTACAAATTCTCGAGTATTTCTAATGATTGGTTTTTAAAACTGATTTCTATAATTTGGGAAACATCTTTACACACTGCACTACAAATTTCGTACAATATTATTATTTATTCTTAGGGTGAAACAAGTCAAGTATTCCTTCTGATTCTGCATATTACCATTTCCTTCTTAACATTTTATTTATATACAATTTTCTCTGTACATAGTTTCAGTATAGCTAATAAATACTAGCTATTTAGCAATTTTCCATCAGCAATATTTTATACCTTTATTAAAAATTTGCGTTTGTTTTTTGTTTTTTAACCTAGGGGCTGCTTACGATTTGGTGAAACTTGCAAATATACGATACAGACTGAAATTTTCGTTCCTTTCTAAAATTTTCTTTCTAACACGTTAAAATGCCAGAGGACCATAAGGTAACCATTTTCTTCACAGATTTTCTGAAATAGGATGTAGGGGGAAATATGTCCATCGTGATCGATAGTTCGGCTCAACATCTGTTCTGTCCGTAGGTTTTGAGGCTACAGGATGTTTGGCGTACATGTAATAAAATACGGGCGGCAATATTCCGCGTGGGTTTCAATTTGTGGAATTATTATAAACCTTTAGATCCTAATAATAATTGTTTAATATCAGGTACAATTACACCCTTTACGTTCTACTATTAATGTTTAATTTTTCTTCAAATTTCCATTGCATTGTTATTTTCATAAGTTATTATACTTTTTCTTATTTCCCTATATTTATTATTTCTAAATCGATTGTTAATATATGTACTTTCGATCTTTAGAAATTATGTCCAGTAATGACTAAACTCTACTATAAATTATACAATATTGTTAATACACAGAGTCGAAGTTTATTTCTGTGTTGGCTGGCCCGTTGAAGGATCCAATCGGTTTATCCGAAAATGAAATTTGCGATCTGGCGGATTATTTTCGTGTTCAAGATGGTCGAATATTCTACACGCAATTTTGTGAAATTATACACGACAGCGGTATGATGAATTTATTGAATTTGATTTTCTATAGGGATGAACGATGTAATTATAGAAGCTATTGTAATTACACATTATGGTCGCCATCTATGTTTTTTTGTTTTATACTGAAATAACTTATTGGCAAAGTAACTTGATATAAATTAACGAAATCAATTTGCAAATATTATATTCCTTCCGGAAATGGCCCACGCTGTACATAAATATCAGTTGCTTGAATCGAAGAAGCAAAATTTTGGAAGAATAGATTCAAGCAACCGTTCCCAGCGTGTTCGATAACAAAGGTATCCGTAATTGTCCGACATACCTGACCTAGTACCGTTAAGTAAACCGACCGCCCGGACAAAATTCTTTTCCTCTGCTAAATATTCGTATTTAGTCACTATGCATACACTATGTACATGTACTATCTGGATACGGCTATTTACCAAGGCATACAAAAACAGGAAAAACCCATGAATGAAGTCGCTCTGCACCTTCTTACAGTTCCCGAATTCGATAAGAACAAGCCACTCGTAACTGGTTTAGAATGGGAAGATCCAGAACATGTAAATCCACTGAGTGCACCGGAACAACGAAGATTATGCCTCGTTTTAACACAAATTGCTGTCCTAATAAATAAACGAAAACTCGTGTTGAGGCCATACTTTCAGGACTACGAATTGGTTCGTACATAGAACCTTTGTCTTTCTCAAACAGAAAATTAGTTGGATTATGATCCTAAAATAATATTAACTGAAACGTGTGTTATAATTGTAAACGTACATTGTCACAAGAAAATTGGGTTGGTAAAACGATATGTTAGATTTTATAATTAGTAGGCCAACAGATTTTCACAATTAAATAACTTGCGTATTGTACAATGTACTTTTGAGCTTTATTAATATTTATCTTTGTTCCGTTAGATCTCGAAAAATGCTGGAACTGTAACATTCGCACATTTCGCACGAGTCCTGAGATTCTTAGGGATCGTACTCGCATCCGAAGAGTTCTCTCTGCTGGTAAAGAGATTCGCAAAGGACGCTTATACGATTAATTACGTGACTTTCTTGAAGGCGATCGACGAAATTCAATCGTATTTTGACAAACATGGAATGCTGGCCCTTGGCGGAGTAATATTTTATTTCGGGTGTTTTATGAAGCATTATTTTTACTTCATTACGTTTCTCCCGTTACAAAAACGAATTATTTCAAAGGAATTACTCGATCAATTCCCTGGCCGAATTATCACGGCAGAGTTACCAAAATTACCAAGACCAGAAATAGGCAAATTCGTGGTGGGCAAGATATTTGGACAGCAAAGCGTATTTCATCCGGTGATGGAAGAGCGAAAAAATGATATGCCATTGATGGAAATCATTCAACGCATTCAAAGACACATTTTAGAAAATCGGATACGTATTTCCGAATATTTCAAGGTGATATCCATATTATATAACTTCGCAGTATTCCACTGTCAAAAAGAAGTACATAGTCAGATCTGTTCGAAAAATTGATTATCTAAGTATTTTAAAAGCGACTACGGCGAAACCAGGGAAATAATTAACATTTCTAATCAATAATAGGATTTCGATCCCTTGAACGCCGGAAAAGTGACGATTTCTCAGTTTAAGAGAAGCTTGGATGGCCTTCAGATTTCTAGCCTGGGACGTCTGTACCTCGCGCAGACGGAAATTGCTGCGCTTGTAGCCCTTTACAAAGATCCAAATGATCTTGACCGTGTATGTTGGCGTACTTTCGAAGACGATATTGACAAAGGTATTTCAGACGCGACACACGTGTTCCATTTGCGATATGCATAATCGTAGCTTCCATTTGGGTTTCATTGCAATTCGCATATTTCACGTACGTACAATGCCCCCTGTAGTGTTTACCGTGAAGGAACTTGATAAGCTGCCGAATTTAAAAGTTGAATCACCGCCAAAAGATATAGCGGAACTGAGCCGGAAAGGGCAGACCGACTGGCAATGCACAAAGGAAAGCATACGAAGTCTTGCTGAAAAGATATTGTTCAAAGTTCGTTACCGAGTCGAAGAGAAAAGAATATTGATAAAACAATTTTTCAAGGATTACGATCGGTATACATGTATCTACAAATACGTACTTTTTGGCAAATTTCACTACCATTACGGGCTTATTTCTCTAATGATTTTTGCAGACTCAACAAAAGTCACGTATCGCGTTCACAATTGCGACAAGTTTTAACGACTGCCGGGGTGTTGCTCTCCGAGGAAGAAATGTTTGCATTAGAAACAAGATACAACGATGATTCGGGCTTCAACTATAGTTGGTTCCTAAAGGAATTGTACTCTTTACCAGTAGAGGAACCCTTGTATCATTCTATGATGGAGCAGCGGAAAAGGGTTAACGCCGCGAGACCAACGCCGGAACCAACAGTCGACGAGACAAACATCGTTTTAATTTTAGCAAAGATCAAAGCAAAAGTCGTGCAAGAAAGAGTGAAGGTATAAAGCACAAAGCACGCGGGTATTTAGATTTTTCATTCGCATGGTGATGTCCCTATTCTTTCTTCTTGTATTAAGGTGACCGAGTTCATGACCCAGTACGATCTTCACAATGAGTGTGTTATAAAAAGAACGGAGTTTCTTAGGGGTTTGGATCAATTACGTTGTAACTTGACCTGTGCAGAAATGGGAACGATTATGAAAGTTTTCCAGTCGCCGTTAAGGTAGAAAAATACGTGCACAGTAGGCAAATTGAATATTTCCTTGCTCTGCAAGTAATTAGGTCTCAAGTTGAGAAATATCATAGAATAGAGTTTTCACGTCGAAACAATATCCAATGTCGCCTGTTTACATGTTTACGCGCAAAGTGATAATTGTGGAAAAATAATTGTGGAAAAATATAAACAAATATTTGTTTAACGAAAAACGTGGACGTTTACACTTTCGTGGTTTCGGTATAGATAACGATGTTATCGTAATATTGGATTATTCGTTTTAAAAAAATTCGAGTATCTATTCATTTCAATGTAACAAAAATTGGCAACTTTAGTGTCTAAATAATTTCGATCAGTTTGATTTATAATTTACTACTTCCCGCACGGGATTGTCAATAAGTGCTTTAATATTGAATTCTACTAACAATAAGTACGTCTAAAAGAGTGGAAAAAGTATTTCCAAAACTTTATCATTAACATCATTTTTACTACACCAAAGGCCGGATTACGTTGATTACGTGAGATTTGGAGAAGTGATCGAGGAGGCTGTTGCTATGGGAAGTCTAGAGCGAGCCCCACTTTTGGTTCCTGTGCAGCATGTGCCTTCGGAAGCTTCTCCAAAAACGTTCTTGAACTACGATGAAAGACACCTTGTCACGTCAGCAGTAGGCAAACTGAGCAGCGTTGTGCAGCCAAATCTTCAAGAGTTGTTCAAGGTCAGTGATCAAGGAAGGGACCATTGTTAAAAATCACTGGACGATTTGATCTTTAAATGAATAATCATATAGCCGATGGCCAAAGCTGTAAGGTACGTACAGTCGGACCTCGATAACTCGAAGCTCAAGGGAAGAGTTAAAATCTCCGAATTATAGGGGATTTGATTTATCGAAGTTTACGATTAAGAGAAATTTCAAGAACGGAAGTTCGACTTACAGAGGCTTTTTACATTGGTCATTGAACTATAACATTTCAGAGGGGGTCGATCTTCTCTGAAATCAAGTTTCAGGGAGTGACGCATCTAAACGTAGCAAATGATAAGAGTAGGAGGTTTATACATGTCTCGAGCTGCTGGGTTTTTTTTACAGGGTAGGTAGTGACAGGTAGAGGATTTCGAGTTATCCTAGGTCCGACTGTATTCATGTACATACATATTAGGTGGACCGAGAAGTAATCCACTATACATACATGTTTCAGTCACCTTTTTAACTCAATACGTTCCTAAATAATTATTAACGCATTCGTACAAATAATTATCATCATTGTTCTTTAACTTTTTCTTTGAATAGTTTGAAATTTTACTTCATTGGAAGTGGATTCAATGGAACATTAGTTTTTTTTTGCAGTACATATACAGTTCATTTCTTTATACGCTGATTTTGTTTTAATATTTGTCGAATAAAACGAGTTCAATTGGCATAGATAACACGAAGCAACATTTTTTACCCACTCGCTCGAGGTATATTAAATTTGAAGAGAAATTCGAATGAATTGTCACGGAATGCATCAGGATATATTGAATATTATAATATTAAATATTAATATTGGTAAATTAATAGTGGATTGTTTATTCGAGCACCTAATATTAATTAGTGTGTCACGATCAATGCTACAACTTTTGTACATTATTCTTTAAACGATGTTCTTTTCATTTCGAGGGTATTGCTTTATGGTTACATAATGTATCTTATCAAATTATAGAATTACGATAGAGAGAATATCGGAACAGTTTCCAAGGAGTGTTTGGCCAAAGTACTGTCCATGAGGCGTATGTTACAATTAATCAGCAATAGAGAATTGGATGCTATGCACAAATGCTTTTCTGTCGAGAGAGGTGGACGATTGGAAATAAATTATGGAGTATTCTTAAATGCTCTTCGCCTGATGCAAGAGAACAGGAAACACATGCCTTCCTAACTCGCTTTATCATCATATTATAAAATACAAACAAATTTGTTATGCTAGTCATATCGAAAAAACTGTGATACGTAGTTAAATGTTTCCAGTTGTTACGTTTTTGTCAATGAATTCTAACATTACCATCACCAATTTTACGCAAATATATTTCGTTTACACACTTGGATAATTCTGAACAGACCCATATAATTTTTACTAATCACATTTTACCATGTTTAATATATATTATATTGTACGTAAATATATTTATATTTTATTTGTTATTAACTTGATGACATACTGAATTCATTCGAGGTTTCCTTCAATCGATTTAATTTTCTTGGAATAAAAATTTTCTTCGCAACTGTTCCGTGTAAAGTGAAAATGTTTCTCGAAGCATTGCCATTTCATGTCTTCTGCCAGGTAACTTTTATTTGAAATTGTTCATTGTAAGTTTGAAAGTCGAGAAATGCCGTTACGTTTTGACCTGAAACGGGCAAATACTGCCGGATTTTCCGTCTTATTTTGCGTTTCGGTTGCACCTGCTGTTTAAGGCCCAAGGGGAACAATGGAGCCTTACCCTCTTAAGTGCGATACGATCCCTTGGTATTCGGTTTGGTCACGGTCACGACACCCGCTTCTTCTTTCCTTCGTTGTATTCGTTTCATGCGTGATTTATCAAACCTGTTGGGCTACTTTTTTTCATAGATACATACATATATGTATACTAAACTGTACATTGATTACCTTGGTTTCACGCAAATTTATTTGATGATCAAAGGTCCTTCGCGAATTGTTTAACGGGTGTCCGCAAACGGGGAATTCGATTACTAAAGTTGCATTGGGTTTCAGGTTCAGGGGATATAACAAGTTCATATCAATAAGTGGCAGCCATTAACTCAGGGAAAAGTGTATGCACGCTTCTTTTGTGATTTTTAACGAGCAGTTTAGAACGAAGAACTTCTTATAGCTGAGATTATTTTTCAATAAGTACACTGCACTTATTTCTGTATCAGATTGCAGTGTTATTGCACAAAGTACATGTCGTTTTCTACTTTAATGCATAGTGACCAGTAATAGAAATGTTTGTTAAGCAGGCTGATAAATAAATAGAATTAGTTATATTTTGCAATGGTAACAGATAGATTTATACAGTAATATGCAATATTTTGAGTTTCAAACGTGTTGTAGAAAATTCGACTAATCAGTTCCAAAACCGAGATAAGAATACTTTGTTTTCATTTATTAATGTACCAATCGAACTACATTGCATATAAGGAAAAAGATAAATGATCTTTAACGGGGATACAAATTTCTACGTTATAACTATTTAAATAACTATGTAATTTGTACAGTGTAAGTTAGTTTGAATAAATATTCGCTGAATGAAATTAACTTTTGTTTGGTTATTAACATTTCCTTTGATACTACAGTGTCCAATTCCTATTTGATAAACACGTAATACCGTGGTATTACTTTCAAGTGCAAAGTTCAAAAGCGGGAAACTTGCCGAAATAAACCTACGTCACAAACAATTAAAGTACCCTGTACACATTCTAGGATTGTCCGACAACTTTGTCTGGGTTTATGGCTGAAATTTCTGGCGAAAATCGGGACTTTGTATCAGGAGAACATGGGAATACAATGATAAAGTTCTTAAAATGGAGATAAAGGATGCTGCTATTATTTATTTTTTATAAACATCCATTTGGGAATTACACAGTAACTACACACGCGGGCTGTTCTATACTAGAACGAGATGTCCCTTGAATCAAGAGCTTTAATTTAAGACGTCCTTGATTAGAATCGGCCGAGTGGAAGGCCAGATAATTGATTTTGTTTAAGATATTTTAACAAATGCCATTATTCCGACCTGCAAGTGAGATACATCAATGATCAAAGGACATAAATTAAAGTTAGGAGTCTAGGCCACAATTACCAATAAGTGATAAAAATATGCCAGGCGCGATTGATTTCTTAAAAGGAATTAAACAATTTATATAATAATTATGTGATGCTGGATAAAGTTACAACAATAAGATGATTACAGGCGAGTGGCTTATTTTTTTACCTTTCATTTGATACCTAATAGATTAACAAATAACCACCAGGAGCCGAGTAAGAAATATTTAATTAACGTCACACTTTATAAGCGGTCGGCAACGTAGTCAGCGACATGGAAATGGTACTGAGGCTCTAGTGCCCCACAGACAGCCAATAATCGGACATGTGGCGCCATCTCGCGTTTGCGGCATTTTTTTCCAGTTTTGCGCACCGCCAAAACCGAATTGCTGGATTACATCGTTAATTTAAACAATTGCGTTTTTCTCGGCTTCCAGTGCGTATTTATTAACCGGGTTGGTCTTAAATTAAAGCTACGAAACATAGCTATCGCCTCCAACGGTTTGAAGAATATAGCATTTGTGGTTTAAAAGCTATTAACAATTAACAGTTATTGACAGTTTCGTCAATTTTTTAATTGTTAATAACTTTTAAACCACAAATGCCATATTGTTGAAACCGTTGGAGGTGATAGCTATGTTTCATAGCTTTAATTTAAGACCAGCCCGGTTAAAAAATACGCACTGGAAGCCGAGAAAAACGCAATTGTTTAAATTAACGATGTAATTCAGGAATTCGGTTTTGGCGGTGCGCAAAACGGCCAAAAATGCCGCAACCGCGAGATGGCGCCACATGTCCGATATTGGCTGTCTGTGGGGCACTAGAGCCCCAGTATCACTTCCATGTCACGCACAACGTTACCGATCATAACTTTAAAAATTGTTATCTCGGCTCCTGATGATTATTTTTTAATAAATCTTGTATCAAATGAAAGGGAAACGAATAAACTACACAGAAAAAAATATTCGGTTTCTGTAACTTTGTCCAATTGGTGATGGCAATGGTATTGGTTAGGAGTATTGTGTAACAGAACAGAGTCTATCTATTTCAGTGAACAGGTGACACTATAATACTTATACTTATACTTATTACTATTTGTCCCGTTTTTATTTTGTATTTCTACCAAAAGATTGGGCTAATGTCCTGCGAAATGCATTTCTGGGTGCTTTCGGTGATTTTGAATTTCATAATGAACACAACCAATATTTTCACAAAGTAAGCTGTCTTTACTTCCGCCGAAAAATACAGAGAAACTAAACAAGATTTCATCTGGATTGATCCGAAATGGAATGAGTTATAAGTCAATTGCATATACATGGATTTCGAATTTTATTAATTAAACTAATTATCGAATTATTAATGCTGTATTAAAATGTTTGTATGATGTACATTATACATTGATAAAATCTAAAATTGTTACACATATTACACGAAATAACAAGATATTTTACTTAATATTCAATTAATAGGTCAAACAAAGTGTTCTAAGTTCTTTTCACAGAAACCACTGACAGTGAAAAGCCATAAAAATACTGAAATTCTGCGTAGAATTAATTGCACGAAAATTTAAAGGTGTTTCATTTACTTGAACATTGCAAGCGAGTTTTTCGTACAGGAGGTAAAAATTACTTAGAATACCATGGGATATTTGAATGTAACGAACGAAACAAGGTCGTTCGCTTAAACACCTGTGCAATGAAATTACTGAAATAGTAATTACGGCGGAATCATGAAATTAAATCCTCCATGAGTATAGCCGAACGGCATCTCGCTGGCATTGCTCTTGAATTTTTTAAATCTGCAACCAGAGCTCTCGGGGATTCGAACTTACTGAAGCAATTTGTCGGTGCCGTTTGCTTGGCACCTGAAAACTCGTGCTGCAGTTCTCAAGGATTGCCGAATCACTGCAGAAACGCCGTTTCTCCTGTCTCTCTTTTCAAACAGGATTATACATACACATGTACGAACGAGCTGGCTTGTCCTTGCTCGAGGAACATGGTCTTGAAAGCGTAATTTTTACCTGCAACGAAAGTAATCTATAACATCGGAACGTTATCATTATACAATATGCTTGCCGCTAGGAAACATCGAGCGAAAAATACGAAGAAAATATTCGTATAACACTACGAAGTTACTAAATAAACTAAAATAATTTTTATCGAGAAACTTTGAAAATCGATCAAATCCTTTAATGCTTGTAACACCTCACCTAGTGTTTTAGTATATACTTTAATTGGTTGAACGGGCCACTCTTCTTCTTGCACGTGTTTCCGCCGATTGCGAATTATATGCCTATATCCCGTAAACATGGCCAGCATAATATTATAACGCAGCGTGAGTCGTCAAGGAAGTGACGGGGCCATCAAACGTGGGAACAGGTGGAAACCACTGTGCGACTCTTCTTGTACCTGCGTCGCGAAGCAACGCGACGCAAATTGTAAAAAGCTAATAGTTTCTGGCCTATTCTTAGATTATTCTTCTATATTTTATACAGTCTTGTACAATTGTTTAAAACGGACGAGAATAGTCGCAACGCATATCTGTGCGGTTTGAACAGATACGAATCGATAGAACGATCTCGCACGTTCGCTGCTGGGTTGAATCGCGTGGCATAGAGTGAGTCGATAGTGCTGATCCAAGGAGATTATTGGTAACTTGCCAACTCTCCTTCAATATGGTGGTTCACATCAAACCCAGCACCTTTATCATTCCTTCGTATTCACCCCACCGTTCCATGCACAATGTATAATGCATTGTGTACAATGGTCCCGTAAAAAATATCTGGCCCTGCGAACGTGTTTTAACATTGATTTAAAATAATATTATCATGGCAGGTGGCTGGAGAAATGTCAATAAAATTGTGAACCTCTCATGTTAATATGTTTTTCTTGAAAAGTAATAGAAAATTAAGAAAGTCTTGATTTCATGGTTATTAACTTATTATTATTATTATTTTATTATTATTAGCAGTCTGTACTATGCTCTTTTATCACGTTTGTCAGTAAATACCGTTTTTCACGTCACAAAATTATACACTGAATAGTACCCTCGAGTAATTACGTAGTCTGCAATATTTTGAATTTGATATTACCTGGACTGCGATTGTTCGAGGCGTGGAAGTACTAGAACAATTTTAGCGAGAATATTAGAAAACTGGGTTACGAAGAAACTAATTGCAGTATGATCAGGTGTAATATAGAAATATCGGTCGGCACGAAATAAACTCTAATTGTTCCAACCCAATTGAGAACTATGGATTGATTACGAATTCAAACTTTTCGGATTTTTAGGTCAAGCCAGGCCTATTCTGGGGTTCTCAAATACAATGGCTGCTGGGCGATTTAAAGGAACTTTAATACTTGACAAATAATTCGGTCGAAGTTTCCAAAGTTTTTCTACCCTTCATTTTACGCTTACCCACTTTTATTTTTTTCTATTTCCCGATTCACCGAGAAGGAGATTGGCATTCGAGGCTCAATGATAAATGAGCTGCGCTGAAATGGAACGACCTTTCTTTGCTATTTTCTCTTACACAGTTTTCTCTCACTTGGTGAACTACCCTCTACTTTGCCCGCTTATTTGTCTCTATCCTCCTTAATCCTTTGGCTTGGCAACATGCTGCATGATTATTGCGAAGCTCGTAACGATACAACTTCTGGTTGATTTTTCTGGGATGAAACTTTCGCAGTATCATCCTTCCCTTTCATTATATTGTATGAATATTTTCCTTGAATTGCATAATAAAGGAAGAAATTGTCGCGCAACTATTAAAAAAGATATTGCGTGGAAATATATTCTATATTTATGCTGGTATTTCATCTGATCGAAGGGGGAAACTTTTCTTCTAAATTTTCTGGAATTAATATACAACCTACTTTTAAAAGGAAAAATAATCTATCTCAAAGTAACCTACAGTAGTAAGACGGCGAAGTTACTGTTATTGCTTCCTTACTGATATCTAGAGAATCGTGTTTTTTTGAGTTCTGATTCTTCTTTCATAAATTTTTATTCACAGCCGAAAATATTCTGTACCTATTCTTGCAAATCTGTTACGTTACAATGAGGTATTTTACAGCCGAAACTGACCGCGAAATTGAGCAGAAAGGACAACGAAACATGAATAAAAGTTAGGGAATAAAAACAGGATTATAATAAAAAAATATAATTAACTTCATTTACTTATGAAACTCTCTATTTAATTTCTACTCCTCCAAGAATTGCTGTAAATAAAAAGTGGAAAGCAACAGTAAAACTCGCGAAACGACTGCAAGCATGCCCCTTTTCGGAAAAAACATTCGAAGCACATAAAGAACACAGGAAAAAGGTATAAAATTAACGAATGGAGAATAGTTCGATTCGTGTGTATCCCAAGTATTCGACGCGAGATTTCGAGATCGCGAATCTTCTACGATCGGTTTTGTTTTTTACAATATGAATAGATTGCCGGTCAGTCGTGAAAGATTAATTGCAGACTTAAAAAAAATGTCGCTTCAGTTCTTGAAACGAAACATCAGCCCGTCAAGTTTCGAGAATTTCGAAACCTTACAAAGTTTCGGATTCGAGTTTCGAGAATTGAAAAATTAGTCTCGTACCCAGCCCTGCCGGGAAGCCCAACTACCCCCTGCTTCACGGGGGACCAACCATGGCGATATTCTTGCGAGAAAAATCGCGTCCCATTAGCCCTACCTCGTTCCTTTACTTATCAGCGATTCGATTACTCGCACCGTTTGTGCAGATCAAAGAAACCGGTTTTAATCCTTCCAACAACGAAGCCCTTCGTGGGCGGAGCGTCGACACCTTCTCCCTTTTTTTTCTCCAGATCGCACCTGGCGGACCACTGTACTTACCTGTACCTCGCGTCGCGTGCATACGTAAAGGGTATTCGTGATTATGCGCGCGCAAGATTGGTCCAGATTCCGGCTTGAGTCTTCGTTATCCTTTTCCCTCCCGTTGCTTCTTCTTCCTGCCAACCCCTGTTACGCTTCCGCGCGGCACTCCTGGTTACGTGTGCGTGCCCAGTGGCGCCGCCGATCGGGCGAAATCCTCCAACCCCAGAACCAGACCCGTGACACGGTACCCCCCGTTGTTCAGTCGTGGGTGCAGTGCGTGCGAGTGTGCAGCGGTTTCGGGAGCTGCTTCGAGACCGGCGTGGCCTGAAGCGCGCGAGGGTAGGTCAGTGTCGACCAGTCAACTTTCGCGATCGTCTGCGTTACACCTTCGTTTTGTTTTCATTGATCATTCTTCGGCGTTAACGCCGCGCGTCGGCTATCACCTGTTAACGTTGACGGGGCTCAAGTACGATTCGTGGCGAGGAATATCGCACGGTCTTTGCTTCGCAACTTTATTTCATTGCTTTTTCACTTTCCAGCGGTCCGAACGTGAAACGGAATCTCGCCGTGAACTAGAATTTGCGGGAATAGAAATGCGACAAGTCGCTTTCGAAATGAATTTTTCTGGGACGTCGTAGTTCAGTTCGACAGTGGAAAGGGCTTTAAAATATTTTGCGTCTCAGAACGCTCGACGTATTTTCGATTCTTCGAGATCAATTCTCGGTCTCGTATACAGAGAACGTTTAGGTTGTGCCACGGGTTTGCCACCGCAAGGATGTTGTTTATATCGTTGGCATTTAATTTCGGAGGGTGGAACGTGCTGGTCTCGCTTGATCGTTCGGCGAGACAGTGGTAAAGGTGACGCCTGCGAGGCAACACAGGTCTCGTAAACACCTACTGGTTTCTAGGAACGTTTCGGGTCTCGTTCAGCTTCGTTGCGATTCATTTGTTCCGCGCGTTGGCAAATACGTGTGGCCGTGAAGCGCGCCATAAATTGGCCGTGTTAGTGGCAGTCGAAACACAGGGTGGATGATGAGACGAGCAGAGGAAAGTGGTGGTACGAAAGGGGATGCAACGAAAATTGTGGCGATTCATGTGAAACGTCGGAGTGGACCGTGTTAATGATTCGGTGTTGCTGTAGCACGACGAACCATGACGTCGCATCATTTGCGTGAATAGAGGGTTGATATCTTTCTTCTTTCTTTTTTTTTGTCAAGTCACGATTATTCGGAGTATCCGGCGCACTTATTAATATACAATTCACAATTGCGTGGCCACTATTTCGATCGATTTGCAGGAATAATTGTTATTGTCTCTTAAAATCTGTTTTTCAAGAATGTTCCAATAGTTCTGGATCGTTTGTCGGACGAAACGCGTTGCATCGTTCCAAATACAAATAGCAACGCGATAGTGTTACATCCAGCGGATGCAGCGCGAAAAATTAAAAAATTCAAATAGATCGTTCCTCGACAATTTTTCCAATACGACGGGCAGCATCGCGGGTGATAAATTTCACTGGCAACCGTAACGAAATCGTGCTCGATTTCAAACGAAACCCCGTCCTTCCACAGAGCTGATATGTTTAAGATAACGAATCGCCGACGACGCTAGCGAATATATCGTTGGTAACCCTTTAACCGCAGATGACTCGGAAAATAAGAAACTCCTCGAAGTACAGCGACGAGTTAGCTCGTCTTGCACGCTGGAGAAGCATTTCTCAATAACGATGTAGCTCGTCGTCCCTGGCGAACGGGTTAAAGACTTTCTCATTTCCCAATGACGATTGAACTCGTCACCCCTGGCGACGGGGTTGAATCAATAAAGTTGTTTAAAGGAACAGAGGATTACTCGATTGGTACCGCCTAATAAAATATCGTTGACCCGGTTACCAGGGCAAAAGTAATTAGACATTCGCGGCGGTAGTAGACTAGCGGGGACCGTAGGTGAGAGCTGAGTGTTGATCGATCCTTCGTCGCTGCCGAGCGCATGTACACGATCCATCGTAAATTCACGTTTCCACTTGTGTATCGGTGCGTGCGGTGACATTGGCTTGAAATACGACGCACGGGTCGCCCATCGGCGAGTTACCGTACCTAGAAGGGGAGGAAATTTAGTCTCGTACGGGTAATTCAAATCCCCCAGTCGGCCACGAGACGTGAACGAATTGTTGTACTCTCTCGTTAACGATATTCATATTCCTTGCTTCCCCTGTTCGTTTCTCCACTCTCTGCTTTTCCCTTCGCACCCCCGCGGCGATGTTATTAGTTGCCACCCTTTTACCAGTCCGCGTTTTCGATCGCCATTGCTACGGATTAGGGGTGGCGCATTTCCGATGATCCTTGATCGTGCAGGATAAATATTTTACTGCTGAATTCCCTTGGAATTTTATCACGATTTTCGTGATTTTTTTACATTTATCGTGAAAGGGTGTTTCCCTGTTTCCCTCAACTGTGCGATCAAGTGGTCGATCGAGCAAGGCGTCACTTGCGGCGCGGTACAATTTAAATGATGCACATTAGGAAGTATGATTCCGCGCGAACGAAGGGGATGGAAAATTGAAGGTATCGAATGTTTCAAATACGTGCGTTCCGCCGTTAATTTATTTGCGCCAGTTAATTGAACTGTATGGGATTGCTGAAATACACACCGTGGCAAACGTAACCAGAGAAATTGGATTAATCATAACTGATACGTCAAACGTCACGAATTAATCGTACAGAAACTTCGGCTATTCGAGATTACCTTGAAACATTTGTGACAAAACGACGGAACGAGATACGTCATTTATTCGCCAACGGAGATATTTATCGTAATTCCTGTTGATACTATCAAACATTGCATCAATTGGTGCAACAAAAGTTATTGGTTCTCGTGCACGTACAGTCCGTACATACAATGCAGAGGTGACAAATTTGCGCCTCAAAAATATACCACATGGAATTAAAATGCATTTTTCGTGTTAGTTTCACAGCAGTTGATACGCCTTTGTCTTATTTATTTCACCCCTCGAATACAATCTTAAATAATAACAATAACAATAATCAGGACATGTTGGTTAAAGCTGTAAAAGAATACAAATTGGTCGCATTACTTCAAAAACTAAACTTGGAGGATTTCATTTGGAAATGTAGAAGGTTTCGTGAAATTTTTATCACTGTCGAAAATTCCTTTTAAATCGTTCCGTAATATAGCACTGTTTACTCTCACTTCCATATTCAGCGCAGTCGATAGTATTTCTTTCGTATAATCTTTTGTATCTCCAAAATTTGCGACTACTGGCACATTAACAAAAATAATACCATTCTGTTTACCTGAAATCAATTCGTAGCCCGATTCCTATATCGTACTAAACAGACACAAGCTGCTACTTCGATATCCAAGTGGAGAATCCATTGGGATAATCCTGAACCTAGCTGCGATGAGTGGTTCACCTGGACCGATCAGGCTACGTGCGCATAACGATCGTTGAATATCGGATTAAATGCTGTCAGATATAGGCTTGAATTTACATCCAGCGGTTATCTCGTTGAATTGCACCGTACTTTCCTCTAATGGCCTTCCGCGAGATACGCGAATCAATCAGTCGCTTGCCGATTCGCAATGCACAGCACGGAAATGATGGGCGCAGCACTTCGTTGTCCTTTAATAGCAACCCTTGCACTCTTGTTTGCTTCTGCTCCCGTTGAATTACGCGTAAGCCGCTTTCGATCTCGCCTTCAAATCACACGCTATTTGAACTTTGTTGCAATTGCTCCTAATTGCCGTATTCCTTACGCCATATACGATTGCAACGAACGTTTGGCGGCAACGCGAATTGTACGCCCGTGTATTCTTTTTTCGCCCCGATTTTCACGTAACATTAGTTTCGACCGTTCCTACCGCTGTTTTGTCGCATTCATCAGCCGAAGCATTTGCGGAAATATATATCGAAGTCTGTTTTCTGCCACGGCCCCGAATACGATTTGTATTTATATCTGGGTAACGAACGTAATCGGCAACGAACGTGAATCTGATGCAACGTTCGTAAAATACAACAGAATGGTGTGGATAACGTTGCCCAACCTGTGAACGAATCGTTCGTGATCATTAACTTTTCGCTTATGCGCGTGAATTCAATTTCCAGATTATGATTGCTTTTGAATCTGTGCTGGTATAACCCTAGATGGGTACGATGATAAGTGTAGCAACGATTCGATTCGACGGTAATAAAATATCGGTGTGCCTTCTTCTTTTAACGCGTTCGCGATATCTTGGGTGAATCGTGTTTCTCGCCGGAATTAATTAAACAGGTGGTGAAAATTCGGAATCCATAGGCATGTGGAACCTCTCGATTTCAATGCTTTTTTTTAAATTATGAATTGGAAGCAGGACACTATATGATTGAGATGAGAGGCACAGGTAAATCTCGAAGCCACGGACGTATTATAAATATCGACAAATTAATGGGTCTGTTATTGCTTTACTCGGGAATCAAACGTCTACGTTAGTTCTAATCGGATTGTACTGTACGGAACATAGCCATTGTATTACGATGCAGATGCATAGCAAAGGGAAGTCTTGAAACTTAAAGCAAGCTGCACGACAGCATTAATAGCGTTTTAATGCCGATGAAAATATGATTACAGCAACTCCCTTAATATACATTATCGTGGAACCGATGTGCGACGAATAAAGTTATTTAAATTAAATTTTAGAGCGCGCTAGGCATGCAATTTTATACCTTTAGACGGCAGGTCGGCGGAGGCGTGTCCTGTCTTTTATTTTAGTCTCACAAGCAAGGGTCTCCGAGTAAATGCAAATTGGAGTTTCCTAATTCGATACGTAATATTTTTCTACGGGCCAGAGTACCTTGTGCAAGGAACGAATATAGTGCTCAAAGTTTGCGTCGAGCGAGTTAGCTCTTTAACATCTCAAATATAATCCTGTTCTATTAATGAGATTTATTTTTTTGAAATATCGTACCGAAAAGCAGTACGTCGTTTTATCCTAAGCTCAAATGCTTTGATCTATTTGGTTAGAAACAAACAGATTGTGCAATCTTAAATACTAGCTGATTTGAAAATATTTATGCAATGATTGAGACAAATGTACTTACAATCATTTCACCTGAGAGTTACAAATTTTATCAGTCTGTCTGTCTACTGATTAAATTAATCAAGCTCCTGGTATATCTAATGCACTAATGAGAAATGTTTTGTGTGCTGCCAAATTCATGGTGTAATTGTAGTCAAATTTCTAGTTATTTCTACTGTTTATGGTCCCAGGTATTTAATCCAATATCTCGTAAATTGAATTACTCTTATTGGTGAGGTGTAATGACCTTAACATCGTGTCGTTCGCGAGCTTGACATATCTTTTCCTTTGCATATGGCTTATGAGAATAGGTTGGCTGTTGAGGGTGCGCTTACTGCTCTTACGTGAAATACGTTCTTCTGGTTAATCGGTGGTTGTTAACTGAAGTCAGGTGGGGTAAGTTAAGTATCCCCGTTAGAGACTACAGGGTCCAATTTGGTGCTACATATCGCATATGGTTCTTGAAACGACAGAGAAATATGTATTATTTTTTTATTTATTTATCCGTAATTTCATGGCTTGTACACTTGTTTGTATCCCCATATATATTTTTACTCAATTGAAACTTACTGTAATTTATATTCTTTGGCTTATACTTTGGACATTTATTCTTAACAATTCTCTAAAAAGGACGCGAGCAGATAAGGGTATACGCACAGAGAATGATATAGCGCGATAACAGCTTTACGGTGTTTCGTTTCGACATTTTTAAATGTTAATAAGATTTCTTACTTAGCTATAGAAATGATGGTTTGTCAAATAATAGTATCCTCGGTTCTCTATCAACGAAATCGAAATTTGAAGCAGACGAATTGTTCGAAATTAAGGATTCAAGATTAATTACATTAATTTCCGAAGATCGTTGCCTCGAAATCAGCTGACACACTTCCCTCTGCTAGTGTTATAGCGACCTTTTTTGGTCGCAACACGGCCAGAGAATAGAGTGCATTGGTTGGCGATTCTTGCCAAGTTTCTTCCTTCACTTAGACTCTCCAAGATTTAAATCCAGTTTATCTCGCGAAGCACGGGGAATAATATTTCCGGAATACATAATACGGCCAACGTGTTGTGTTAAAAAGTGGCGCACGAGAATAAGTGAAACGGTGTTGTCACAGGTGTAATGGAAAGTTGGATCAACGTGATACCGACAAATATATCGTGTAAACAAGGATATTCGTGTCTTACAGCCTCGCAGGAACAAATCACCGTTCTGTATCATATTTTCACATTTAGCTGTTTAAACGAGTCAGGGAATATACAAACAGCTGAGGGAAACTTGACCACCAAACAAACGTTATGGAACGACGCGCTGTGCTATACAACCTGACGCTATCTTTCAAAGATTTTAACACGACACAGTAGCACAACGTAAACAGGTGTGTAGAATACTACAGACATTTGCATACACGAGGGATATGCAGCCGCGTGCATACAATTGTACGTATGCACATGCATATGCACGCACATGAACTTGCCAGATGAGTTTCTCGTTAGCTCATCCCAAAATCCGCGTTTGAATACGCAGAAATCTTCTTTGCCGAAATATTATTGTATCCTCTAACGAGAACAAGTGACAAATATACTTCGCTATTATTCTCTGTATTTCGATGGACATAAACAATCAATTAAATGTCCTGCCTCCTGGCTCGAAGATATTGACGCGATCAATACTATCGAGGTTCACGCATTTCACGGATACTTCAATGCATTCCACGAATAAATTGATCGTGGAACTATGATAGTACGATCTGGAATCATGACAATTCAGATAATTGGAGAAATACTCTGTATCGTTTGCCTGACAGACATTCTCGGCCATCGACTGTGCACAGTTGCACGCACACACGCGCTAGATATCGTCGGTGAGAAGTTTCTTGGAATAGAATGGAGATTTAAAATATCGATATTGAAGTAATTATTTGCATTTGTAGTGACTGGCCGTTTCGCGAAACATTCTGACCGACAAATAATTGGAAACATTTTTAATACATTTCATACATTTGCGTTGATATTTAAATGAAGATACGTCCATTGATATTGTATAATTAAATTGAATACATTTCATTCCTGAATTAAATAAATCAAATTCTTGCTGACACGCATCATCGTGGCAGCAGAAATAAATATACAATGTCAGGCGTACTAGAATCAACCCTTATCTATTATACACATTGAACCAAGGGGTCTTGTAAACGTCCAATATTTATATGGTTATTACAAAATAATATATTGGCGAATAAAGATCCAATCCAATTCGACTAGCACTAAGACTCTAAATGAAAGGTGCATGATGTGAGAAGATCAAAAGTCGTCTAAGTGGGAAAATAGGGATGAACGAAAATATGAAGCAGTTTCACCATATTCATTTGTACATACAGTTTCAAACATTCAATTACCCTTGGCCCAACTATTCTCCTTAACCTGCCGATTATCTAACGTTTTATCCTTGATATTTTTCAGATTCGTGTTTCGTGATTAGTGTGGTTGACCGGGGTTCCAGGGGGACGTGTGTGTCGGTCATAGTGGAGGAAACAAAGGACCATGATGCCCCCCATAATAGGGGAAACACTACGCGTATGGTTCCTCTCGGCGTTGGTGGTCCATGGGGCTGTCGCTGGCAATCCGGACGCGAAACGTCTTTACGACGACCTCCTCTCTAACTACAACAAATTAGTGCGACCTGTCGTGAATACCTCGGACGTATTGCCCGTGTGTATCAAGCTGAAACTCTCGCAGCTCATCGATGTGGTAAGCAATACCGTTCATTTCATTTGTTTCTGGTTTGGGAACTGGCCAGTGGAACACACCGGTACTCGCAGAATTACTTTCCATGCGATTCGACAAACAGAAATTGTACACGCACACGTGTATCTTTTGCGTACAACTTCCACCAAAGTTTCCTAGCTACAACTTTTGTTGGCAGGCTGTGGAATTCGTGACGGTATTACTCGATTCGAAGGAAACGTATTTACGTTCGTTGCGATACCCTGTGATTGAAATCACAGGTGGAGTACCTTTACGTGGAATGGAATGGGTGTATACGATTGCACGGTTGTTATGTTGTTCGGTGACAATGACGTTAGGTGTTGATTGTACACGTGGAATTTTGTGCAATCGGTGAGAGGTAATGATTGGAAATGAATTAGCAGCACGTGGGATCGTGTATACTACGTTGTGGAACAATTTTGCAAGCGCACGAGGATTATTGTTTCACGTGGAACAGGGCGATTAAAATTTATAGTATTTCGTAAAGTAGCACCTGCAAGTTATAAAAAGCTGTTGTTATTACTTAATATTAAAAATCGTAAAGACAGGTTTGTTTCGTTGCTTGCCGAATAAACTGCTATGTTCAGAATTGTGGGAAATATATTTTTACGCTTGAATTTTTTTGTTGATAAGTTGTCTTTGTTACGTTTTAATAACAAATCGTGACACTAATATCGAAGTTATCTTCAATATTAATGACTTCTCAGTCAGGTTCCGATAGAGTTTCATTTTTTCCCGAAGAAATTAAGTTCCGAGATTATCTAGACTCCGGGATCCTTGGTATTCATTTCATAATAATTTTCCAGTTGAATGCGATTTTCATAATTCAGGAAGATGAGATGCCGCGTGCCAGATGTTTTATCGGGGTTCGTTCGACGGGTGGAATTCAACCTATATTTACATCATCCGACGTAGAATACCAAATTCTAAAGGTCCAATTAAATCCGAAATGAATTAGTCAAATATATGTGTTCCGAGGTGTTGATAAATAGCTTTAATAATTGTCTGAATATTTCGCGAAGAGATTCGCGTAATTTATGCGTCGCGACGTTCGTATTACTTCCTTGAGCCCCTTGATGAATTCTAGAACGGGTTGATTAATTTACTTTCGCATTCTTCATATTTAATTGCGCACATATCGTTTGGCCTGGCAGAACGACAGTCGGTATATTATTGCAATACGTAAGTAATAGTTATTTTAGAATAGAACGTATTTTTTGTAAATTTCTGTTTTGAGGGTTGCAAGGGTTTTCATGGGAAATATTCCTTAATTTATGTGGAGTCAATAATTTAATTTTCATAACGATTTTCTGACGTGGGGTATTTTTCGGATCATTTTTAATATTTCTGTAGTTTCCATGAAAGTTGGGAAATTTCGACATTCAGATATTCGTGCATTCTTAAACTGATTAACAATAAGTTAAAGGACGTGGTGGAAATGCGGAAAGTTTCGTATTCCTTCCATAGAGAAATTGGTAGTCTGTGGTGAAGTTTCTCGACTTTGTATTTTAAGTTCTGCAGAAGTTTCACCCTGGCATGTGTTATCAGCTAAAATTTACATGTTTCTCCACTTTAACGAAATCTCACAACAATGTTTGAATGACTAACTATTCGACTTCAGAGACAAAAGCTTGAAGAGTTTCGAAACTTTTAATATGAAACTATTTTTAGCCAAAATGTGGTGCAGAATTTGAATCGTAGAGAATTCATTTTATTACGAAGAATATTATGGATGGCGAATGCAAAGTTATTTGTAGCAAAAATTAATTAATGCGATTAATTACGATTTAATTTAATAATACCACAAAACAGAATTTATTTTTGTGCAATATCTATGATATACGAGCTCTATTAGATTTTCTTTCTAGAAAATTATCGTTGACGCTTCGTTAATAGTAGCTTTAATCTGCCCAGTTTACCAGCAGGTGGTTAATTAAATCATGTATTTAGTAAACTTTATAGCCATTATTAATTAAATGAGGCATATATTGCGACGTCGCGATAAAGTGACACTAGCTGCAAATATGGTTTGAATATCTTGCGCTAAATGTTATGAAGTTATAAATTGCATTAACAAGTTACACAAGTATTTGCAAACAAATTGTATTCCAAGTTTTAGTTTTTAATGGAAATATAAAAAATGGACATCCAGTACGTGAATTATGAAGAAGCTACTTTCACGCTTTGTGACTCTGTTCTCTTACAATTCGTAATAATTTTTCTGCTAAAAAGCCTTTGTCTAAATCGGAATTTCCTTTTATTTCTTAAAATATAATTATCTAGCGATTTAAGAATTTAGCACAAGACGTTCAATATTTTACACCTGCTTATCTTCATAAAAAAAAAATGTGGATCAGTATTCAAGTAAAATTCAAATGGTAACTAACTTTGAAATATAATAATTAATTCATTAAGACGCACGAGACGTATTCCAAAAATTTCAAAGAACTAGCATCTGACAGATTATTGTGTCGTCTAAAATCTAAAAAAAACCGTGATCAATCATTTCGGTCTCTGACGCCGAAACTTTATTGGCAAGCAATAGAGAATTTTATTGATTTGTCACGTTCATCCCCTTTTCTCGTAAACTGCAATTCATTGATTCTTGCTAAACAGAAATTTACTGCATTTTCAATAATATTTTCGTGAAGTTTCCATTGAAATCACACATGGACCGAAGGAATTCGACCTGTGCCTTCGAATTTTCGCTTGGTAGCAAAAATCGGGCAGAGAATCCTTGATTCTTCCACTTCCTAGGCTTCACTAGTAAGTTGAAGTCCGTTATGCGATTGGACCAGCTACAGTTCCTTTTCCACTTCCACAAAGCACCGTCTGGAATCTTCTTGTTTCTCCGCTAAATTTAGTTTCAATACCACTTTCTTCCCAAAACCGATTAGACACATACATGGCTAAAGCAGAGAATAGCTTTTCACTCTAAAAAACAATATCGACTTTTCGATCAATATTATGTTAAGCGTTGTTCGTTCAGTTTCGAAAGTACTCTCCATTCTCAAAGTGGCTAACTCTCTTCTATTTCAACATCCCTTACACGATTTCTTAACCCTTAAATATTCGTTCCTCACTTTGTGTGCACGACTGAAGCTGTTAATATTCGAAGAAGAAAGGCAGAATTCTCTTAAAACTGTTACGTGTGAAATTTAACATAATCTCTCGAGATATTCAACAAAGTTTCTTCGATCCACTACATTTTCTTATTTCGTACTCGTCTTCTGTGAATACGAGAGCGCGGGCTATTTTCATCTGAAACTTCTTGTTCGTGGTATATTTTCAAAATTCCGTACATAGATTAAACAATTGCAAGGGAAATGCCGATAACTTGCAGAGACAAATATAGGCAGCCTACTTTTGTTTTGAATGATCGCGCTAGCTTCTGAAAAGTAACTGCACTTTGACGAAAGCAATTCTGTAAGGTCCACGGAGATCATACCTATCTACATAATATGTGTACAGAAATTTATGACAGCATTACGGCTACCGCGGCGTTATCTGCATTGTCGAGATGATCTATCATAAGCATTTCACTTTGTGTGCAATCCTCGGGATATGTAGGGCAGGTATTTGCAACACAGAACGTGTCGCTGGGGTTGAAACTCTCGAGGACTGCCGATTGAATTCCATTAGAGTTCATTAAGGCGTATTACGAAATCCTCGCGGCGCGGCGCGGCGCTACGGGGTGATCTATTGATTCTGAATCGAGCAACGAAGTTTATTAACGGGAGAAGGAACGGTTGGAAATCTGAGTTGGAAATTTGACCTTTCCCCGAAAGCAGAAGATATCATAATTGTATGAAACATAATGATGCTGTCAATATTCGAAATTTCTACTTTCCAAGCATTACTGTGTAACATATTCTCTTCGATAAGGACAGATGGGAAAGTTGCTAGACATTGCTTTTTCTTTTGTTTTTTTAGTGTGTTTTAATATTTATCTTATTTATGCAAGGGTGATTTTATTCGATCCTTTACCGTATGTCTTAATACTTGAAAATCTTCAATAGCTCTTCAATGGATATTTATAAAAATTTCTTTCATGTGACTTTGGCAAGGAATAATTACATTATTCTCTATACGTTGCACTTCTGTCTCTTCGCTGTTGTTCTTTTTCTTCTATTTATTCTGTACAATAATTCAATTCAGTGGAGCGAAATGCCTGGAATTTCATTGAATTACTCAACGTGTATTCCTATCTCTTTCTCTGATGTCAGAGTCCGGGATGCTCTTATAAAAGCATTTTTTCCCAAAAAAGAAACGGGGCTTTTTATAGCACTTAAAAAAATGGCTTTTGGTTTTCAGAGTGTCCAGAAATTTATCAGCATGAATATATTTTTTACACGTCCGTGTACTTTTCTGTATATTTACCAAATGCAGGTAGGGGGGGATAAATATGCTGCGTGAAATTATGGTTAATACTCTTACGGTACGTGTATATGTATATAGAGAAATGTTATTTTCACGAATGGAAATTAATTCAATGGTAGTATGTTTTGTACCGTGTTTCATCGACTGGTTTTCGATTGGATGGAGAATTTCCACACCACTGATTCGATTCAACAACCTTATGTAAGTTTCTATTTATAGCAAAACAGAAAGATATCGGTAAAAGTCCACCTGTTCATGACAGATGGAGTCAACCGTTGTATTTTCACCGACGATAAATTCGTCCTATACAACTGTTATTCTAGTTAGTTGATTTCTGTGCATTCATGTTCCAATAAAGTAGGTGCGATTATATTTACAAATATTTGTAATGTATTGTGCAATGAATAGGTAAACATTCGCTAATTCGATATGGTTTAATATGTGACAGTATAGATAGAAAGTCAATTGACGAAAATATAGCCAGGAAATAATATATATATATGGAAACTTTGTTTTAAAATTGAGCACACAAATATTTGTAAAATCTAGTGGTACTGTAAGCCGCCACATTGTTTCGTTCAATAAAATATAAAAAAGAACTAACAAAACGAAAATAATTCACTACAGTGAATTAAATAAATAATAATATTTATAGAACATTTCATACTGTTTATATTCCAAAGGAGATGCAAGAAACTAAATGCAGCTTTGAAATAATTTAACTGTTCCATAATTATTAATGTTATACATCACGGTGTAGTATATCGTACCGAAATATATCAATTTTCACTCCGACAGGCCTCGAGCAAAATATACGAAATCCGCACGGCACTCAAGTTGACCCGCAATTACTCGAATGATTCAAATTCATTGCAATGACTCCTATTTTGTCGAGAGTATTAATCAATGGGCTGTTTATTTTCACCATTCGCCGGTCCTTGTAACATTCTTAGGATTTCAGTTATCATCGAAATTTTTCTCGCATTTTCCGCAGCACAGAGGAATTTGTATTTCACAGCAAAGTGTCGCAGTAGTTCGGCGGTAAAAATTGGTGTTTTTATCAGTCGCAAATCTGTTTGTACACGCGTTGAAGATACGCGCGTGAGAAAAATCGTCGGGGTAAAAAGGTGGGTAAAAAGGGTCGACAGAGAGAGAGGAGAGGGGCGTGGAGGGAAAACAAAGGAAAGTGAACGAGAAAAAAAAACAGACAGAGAGCTGGATTGCCCAGGGAAATATAAACAAAGAACGCTTTTCGTTCGTGTCAGCTGAATGAACAATGGTTATGGCAAAAGTTCTCCAGTGGTACGTTCTGCACCTACGCGAGTATCGCGAATGCGCGCTTGCATTTCTGGATTGTCGGCGATTTGTCAGGAAAACTTTCGTAAGCTTCTAGTATCCTATTCTCACAGGAAAGGCGCTGACACTTGCGACAGATACGTACATGTATGTGTCGATGGAAAGGCGCCCGACAATTATCGCCAATAATTCTTGCAGCGAGGAATGTACGTCATTTAATCAACCTGCAGTCAAAAATTGATAAACATTTTGAAATTAGAAGTATTGCTATGATATAATTGGAGAAATTGTGGATAATGATTAATGATTCTGTGCGGTATTAAAAGTGTTTATCGAACGCGGAAATATTACAGTGGTGGATAAGGGAAAGTGGATAATTAGTATTTGTACAGGTAATTGCAATTGTTCTGTTCGTTTTAAATAATAAGAGTGTAACAGGTTCTATTGATTTCGTTCATTTTCTACGCATACATACGCGAGAATCAGTGATTTTCATACTTAAACGCTTTTAATTCATTATTTTTTGATCCTTGTAAAGTTAACATTGTATTTACTGTTTGTAAAACGATAGTGTTTCTTCGTACTGTTTACTTTTGCAACTATCTCTTTCTCCACCACTAATCGTACCGATCGCTAATAAATACCATACAAGAATTGACTTTTATGCAAAGATCAAACATTTTTCCCAAACATCTTCATCTTCGATAAGAAAAGGGAAAAGCAGTACAGGCGTACCTTCTCGCGTATCATCCACGGCGAATCGTTTGGCAGAGGTGTGTATATTTATATTCCCTGCTCCAATCATGTTATATTCGCTTGAACGAAAAGCAAATACGTTCCCCGTCTCACGACGTAATATCAGATATATAAAATTCCGTCAAAATATTGGATATCGTTCTTCGCGTAGCTCGTTGCGACAATTTTCACCAATTTGAACAAAAATATTTTTACCCCCCACCGCATCACTTCCGTGTTACACTTCAAGCACGTTTACTTTAATACGCAGCGAAACTTCAATTCCCCAATTTGCCTGCCACCAAGTGAGTATTTCCGTCGATGACTAGTTTGGTTTAACGTTATTAAGGTGGCAGCCGAGTATCTCGACACCGACAACTTTCAATTAACTTAAACGCAAATCATTAAAAGGCAAGCCCATCGGGATCTACAACTACGTCCCCCACGAATATCATTAACCGCATGGTAAATGAACCAGATACGCCAGCACCTGTTTGGTAACTATCTGTGCTGCTCCCAATGGATCGTAGGCTTCGTCCGGTAAATCAAATTAAATCATGCCGGAGCACGATTAAATACTGAGCGGGAACATTGCTTCAAAATATTCGAAAAGCTCACTCGGAACTTCATTAACCATTCAGCGCGTTCTATTTAATCTGTACGCGTAACCGAAGAAAGTGTTGTACACGTAAGGGTTGTTTTATCCGTCAGAAGGAACATTGAAATAGTATTTCATTTTATGTGAGGCTAATATTTGCAGAGATTTAAATATTGACTGTGTTCTATATATTTTTTTTTTGGAAAGGAAACATATGTACATTTGTCTGTACGTTTGAAATTCGAATAGTAGTAAATTAAACTTTTTACCGAGTACAATTAATATCGCATAATTGACACATTGGTGATATTACGGCTGTCGAGCGCCAACTAGATTATTCGTGTTTTACACAAAAGCTGTGTAAGTTGGGATTTATTTAAGTTTTAGGCGCTTCGATATTGAATCGATGGAAAGGTGGCCAGTTGCACGTTCTAATTTTTGCATAAAATAATTCGTGGATTTTTGTACTGTTTTATTGTGACAATAGAAAGAAGGAAAGCTTTGCCTATAGTACAAACTTTTGACGTACTTTGGGATGCTGCATCTGTGCCATAAGTGTATTTTATTATCGTAAACTTCAGTCGCTCCATTAAACTCTTCTTAAAAGAACCTCAACCTGCACGTAATTAGAGACTACGAGGTTTCCTTTCGCGATATAGGTTTGGCAGTTTAGAGTTACGTCGAAAAGATGCCTCCATTGAATTTATTGGCATTTAGCTATATTTGTAAGAGCTTGTCCTTAATGCCCCGACTAAAAGTACAGGAACTGTCGATAATACGATCAATGTACTAAAGCTTTCAGTTGGAAGTGTCGCTGAACAATATCGGCAGTTGCCTTTATTAATAGTTTATTAACTTTAAATAGGCCAGAATAGTTTCGATTCTCGATATTTTGATACTTCGCATCGAGATTACCAGATCCGTTCACCGATTCACCTTGAATAATGGCGTGCATTTGAATATTGGCGTTATTTATTAGGGGTGGTTTGCAATTTTTTGATATTACTGAGTGACTGTGCAAATATCACGGATGGTCGATCCGCTATTAAAATTTAAATCGTCGAACCGTTTCCTCCCGGAGTTATGAATTATTTGATCTGCGACTGGCTTTGTTAAATTCCTGCTATTTGCAAGGAAATTGTCTCATAAATCAACGAATGGCACATAAATCGAAATATTCGATGCGAAGGATATTTTGTTGATCGCTTTTAGTGCGATATTCGTTCTTAAAAAAAAAATGGTAATCTATTATACATATGTTATGTGACATATTTTATCTTACCTTAATAACTATGGCAAGGATCGTGGTATGCTCTGTTTCGTAAAAATAACTACAACCAAAATTATCGAATTTTTAATTTCGTGTGGGAGCATCGTGCTTTTACATTCGAAATCTTACCTCAAGCGAGTTGGTATCAGATTAAAGGACGTCGTAAGCAGAAAATCTAATGCGGTATAAAGGGAATCGTGAGTGAGGCTGACTGATTAAATGTTACAAAATGAGATCATGGTTAATACAGTTTTCCTCGCAGCACAGCAATCCAAATGAAAGCTTAGGAAGATATGAAGGAAAAAAAAGGTTCGATTGTGCCGCCTACGTGCACAAGGGGATAACCAGGAAACGAAAGAGGAAAAATAATCTGAGAGAACAATGACTGTACGTGGAACAAACGAGCAGCCGGCATGCAAACAGAAAAGTCGTCTGACAAATACAGTCAAGCGACCACTTAACCTGTTCCTCCTCGTCTGCTTCGCTTCCAGATACTGTGGCCTGTCATTAAAATATCATTACATATTAATAAAGCGTATACAAAATTATTGTATATCATTCTGACATGGTAATATGAAAAATCTGATTCGTTTTGTGTCAAGAGTCTCGTTCGTTGTTACAAATGTAATGCGATGCGCAATATCAATTGCATTGCCGATGGTAATGACAAATTATTATACGAATATTTTTAATTAGCTTGCATTAATTTAATAAGATGCAGAGTTTGTCATGTGTAAGCGAATATAAAGGTCCATTGTGAGTTTCTGTTGTGTAAAATTTACGTGTTTTCTCACATTGAAATACTAGCTACTGTATATGTCTCGTCGAATTCAGTTGAAATATATTTTGGGCGAGTAAAATATCAAGCTTTTTCATTTTTTTTTTACCATTTGTTATATTGTATGGTACGCCGTAATTTAGTAATACAAGGATAAATGAAGAATCGTGATTCATGTATTGCTATTTTTTGAATTGCAAATTAATAATAGATTTGTATTCGTCCCGTCACCTATAAAATTACCATTGGCTAATCAAACAAATTAATTGTCTTTAAATAGAAATTGGTGAACGTCCTGTGCGTCAGTTAATTGCCCTTTGTTTCATTAACACTGCACGAAGATAATAAATGCTTTGTTGCAACCGGGTCCATTGGCCATACCCGCTTTAACGACCCAGTCGAACTCTCGTCAATTAGTCGAGATTTGCATCGCATGGGCTGCTGTTGAAGAACCCTCGGAGGAATGATCGCCTGTCGAGAACTGTTCTCTAAATTATGGACCACTTGTAATCAAACATTTCGTATGGGTAACTTGCTGCCAGTTGCCTACGTGATAGCTTCTGCTTTGAAAAATTTCTAATCGTGATTGATATATTATTGACAACGAACAAGTGTGTTTCGTTATCCGAAGGAATGATAATAACCCAAAAATTGTTTAACAAAAAAGTAACTTTTAATTGGGGAAAGATACACACAAGGCCTTTACTGTTGAATAAAGTAGAAGTAATTCCTGAAACGAATTATTTTAAAAGATAAACGCTTCAGTGTTTCATCGCTGGTCCGCCGGAAAATAGAAGTACAAAATGTACGGAAGATACATAATTACGTAGATATTGCTGTGTTCCGGGCTAGAAACTTAGATACTCCGAAATTTTACTTCATTATATATGCACAATTCATTCCGCAGTGTTTCTTTGTGCAAGGTGGAATTACAATAACAATTAGTGGTTCGTTTAATAGCATGCATTGAAAACATTTTTCGATTAATTTTCACTTTATGTTGAATCGCAAAAATATATACATATAAATGCAATAAAATTCTCGAATTGTACCTTGCAATTGGTAAACGATTAGATTACTCCACTGTTAGTAATTAACAAATATATTTAAAAAAAAGATAGATGCACACTGTTATTTCTGTTTTACTTATTTAAATAACTTCTAGTCGAAAGTGGTACTTTGGACCTTGCACGTAAAGGGGAACGTGACTTTACTTATATTGTAAACAAGGGCTGTTCTAGTTTACCTGGATGTGCCAGTAATTTTTGGCAGGTAAAAACGTTAATACGATTGAAGTGCTAGTAACAAAAACAATCTCTCTTGCTTCTTTGATTAACCGATGTATGGACCTACATATAATGATTATTTGATTGGAGAGGATGACCTGAACCTTTACTAAATCAGGCGTAGCAAGCATGGCCCTTTAGGCGGGAGATTCTCCCTTGGTGGTTAATATTGACTGTGACTAATTGATAGTATACATAAGACAGAAAGCTGCTTTCCTAACTTCATCCATAACTTTATCAGCTCGAAGCACTGGCCACTCATCAATATATCATTTCTAAATAATCCAAATGCAAAATTCAAAGACAATGTAAGAATAAATATTTAATTTTCAATACTTTGCCCATAATATTTTCGTCTACCGGAAAATTTATTTCACAAATTATTATACAGTTTAGATGGTATATTGTTAATTATTGGACACAGAACCAATTACGTTTGCTTGATTGCTAAAGGTAAAACAAATACTTCTTGTCTTGTCTCATTAGACAATTACGGATGGTTTCCACCAAGTCTGGCGGTATTCTAGGCGTTTTTCCCTGAACAATTAGCACGTGAATCCTATTGGGAGAACGGGGCGTTACCCTGGGTTGTTCGTTTTTCCTGTCGTGAACAAGAAAACAAGGAGGGTAAACAAGCGGACAACCTAGATGATGAGGATGCCCCATTACAGTTAAATTGCTCTTGATGCAAAACGACATCCTTTTTGAAGATAACACAGGTGTACTATCACGGCTAGTTTGCCATGGAGAAATAATGAATGGGGGAAAGTGAGGCTCAGTGAAAAACCTTCACCAGGAGGAAAGAAAACATTCATGCTATAAAACGTTAAGAGAAAAGGAAACGTGTCAACTGAAATGAAATGATACCAGACAAGCAAATATGTAGTTTTACATGCTAATCTATTTTAAGTTTCCTTGAAGAAAAGAAAGAGCTTATTAACGTAACGTCACTTTTATTTATTATATCGACCATGTAAAGCATCGTAAAACGTATCTGACAAAATTCGCAACAATCGCTAAAAATGTTTTAACATAAAGATCTATACAGTTCTTTTAATAATTGCAAATATTTATGCGACTGTGTGAACATGTAAATTTTTAATTATACCTAGTATGAACGATGTAATAGTTATCCAATAATATTTTTTTGCACGTCATAATAGTGCACGAGAAAATTTCACTCGCGATTCGATGGTTTGTGAGAAAAATATTCTCCAATAATAATATAAACAACCCTCATAAATTCTGACCAAATAATTATGAACACTGTAAGAATATATTTAAAATATATAAAATAAGTGAAATAATTTAAATATCATACGTCCATGTACAACGTATATCAATGCAATATTAATGCTTTCTAACGTTAAAAATAAACATAGGTTTATTAACGTAATTATCGCATTCTTCACAGTACAGCTCGTGCATAAAGCCTCATTTATTTTCCTGTTCTTAAAACGAGGATTGCCCTAAACGTGGAAAACGGCATTGCATAATGTTCTGCAGGGAAAGCATATTTACTGCCATAGTATAACTATGTAGAATCGTATCAAGGGCTCGATCACTTTCTGTCCAAAGCAGAATGCGTTAGACCTGCTCTGAGGGCTCATCGCGACTAAATTGCCTCTGAAATGTCCCATACGACGCAAGGAGATAACTCCGTATCATACTACGGCACATTGCAGCTACCATAAGCGAATACGAAGAAAGGATATTGTGCTCGTAATGTGATAGAAGAATAAGGAGTCTTCGTTTCCTAGTTCAGATATTTGTACGATATGCTTAAGAAGGAAAGTGTGAACATGCCCTGTGCTAATTGTTTCGTGAAATAGTTGAGTTATAATAAGAAACGACGAGCTGTAGAATTTGCCAATAATTTCCAAAAATAAGTTGGATGAGTCTGGAAGTATTAGATAGAAGTATCATTGTTAGGTCGATAAGATCCATTAAGAATTGCAAGATTAAAGATTGGGAACAGCTTCACAAAAATAAAAATTATATTATTAGTTGCTTTCGATCTAACGATGCACAGCTTTTATTTTAATTTTCTTTTGAAAAAAATTCTCTCCAAATAGCTAGAATCAAACCATTTTAACCAGCTTTATATTCTAAACCATTCTTATTTTTACTATGAACTAAAGTGAATAAAGTATTATATTTTCGCAGTGTTAAGCAATGTGATATTTTGTAGCAGGCTCAATTAATCGTTATTCTCATTGGAATTCGGCCAACTTTCTAAGCACTGTGAAATTACGCCAACGAAGATCAATTAAGTATCGATATTCCAATTTCCATTCGAGTAATGTTTCGTTCCACTTGAACAAGTGCGACGATATCGTACTGCAAGAACTTGGACACACACTTGGTCCTTTTTCCGCGATCGTCAGTGTCTCTGAGAAAGACAAGAAAAAAAAAAAAAAAAAATGGGAGAGAAATGATTGCCGTCTGTGTGAGAGGTGGAGAAAAGGTGAAAGAGTCGTTATGCGAATACCTCTTTCGAGAAGATATTGATGGGCGCAGACGGAGGAAAGAAGTGGAATCGTGAAAGGGTGAGAGATGTTGGGGCTAGAGATAGAAGCAGAGTTGGGAATTCTGCCTAACTGAGAATCGATAGAAATTTCCACCGTACTAGTCGCGGCCCACGATATCCATTTCTCTGAACAAACGGCCGGTATCGTAATCTTTTTCAAGTGTTCGCCCCTTACTCTCTCGTTATTTTTCGATATCCGACTGTCCCGGAAGTTTGACCTCAATCGGAGACAGGGAGGCAAATAGAAACAGATCCTCCCTCATCGAACTTTCGATAGCTGAAATTCTAACGTGTAAATACTCTTGTTGTGCTTTCGGGATGAAATATATCCAATTGCATTTAGCGCAACGAAGTTTAATCGTGCTCCTCGTTTTATTCATTATTTCATCGTTGTTAATAAATATCAATAGCGATCGAAACAATTAATTCCGTTGATAACATAAACCTGAACAACGAAAGAGCGTGCAATAGCCTTCGATGAAACAGATTTCGTTGAAAAGGTTTGCGAATCGAGTGGGCATTTAAATTAGCCATCCGTCGCAGGAGAATGTTCGGACAATGGTCAGACAGAAAAATAACTTAATGGGAACTTTAATAAAAGCTATTGCTTCGCTAAGGTACTTAATGGAAGTGAAATGAGAACGAAATTGAAATTCTTCATTTGAAGAATCACCGAATACCTTTCTGTATCTAATAGTCTGTGTACAGTTAATTTCTTCGTAATCGCAATAATTTAACTGATCAACGTGGATAAGAATGGCAACGAGTAAAATCGAGTCGACGATTAGTATGATGAACGAGCATTTCCGGCGGGTACTACAGCCTGCGAACGATTCATTTTGTAGATTAGCAGCAAGTATTGGAAACGAAGCATTACGCGTGGAAATCGGATTTCAGGCGAACCGACTGGCTTTGCGTTCTAGCTCTGCATTTTCATTAGGCCACGACTTTAATGCCAATCAATCGCAGACTTCCAAATAAGAAATCAAATATCTTGAAATATTATTCAATTTTTGGGCTACTTAACTGACCAGATGCAAAGTATTTTAGTAAATATTCACGATGCAACAGTAATTTCTGTTTCGTACCTTCGATAGGATCGAAGAGATAGAGTATATACTTGAGATTGCACGGTACTATTCCCAGATGGACTACGGTCAGTGAAAGAGCAGACAATTTTTCCTCGCGAACTGCAAGTGGGCCTTACAAGTACACTTGCTGAAATTTATGGTTCTAGAAGCGGTTCTATCTTTACAGGTCATCACTAGGACCACTCAGCAGTCGTGAGGGGGTGTGGCTGTCCTTCACCTTTTAAGGTGACGGAGGGACAGACACATACTAACTGAATAGTTTTGTATGAAAAAAACGGTCTGGCCCTGCCCGCACAGGAGCCACATAAAATGAATTATCCCTGGCATGCGCGGTATTATTGCCTGCATATTATTGTGTAAACGTTTTTCGCAACAATGTATCACTATGGCGATTATTCATGTGAATTATATGTTAGGTAATGAAATTACCAATTTAACATGCTCGAATGAAAGTCCACCTTAAATTGTTGATTGATTTAATTAACTATCTTACCTTGATGTTATATAAAATGTTTTAGTACACAATTATAATGAGAATAATAATCATACATACATTTATTTAAATTTCGATAATATTAACGATATCGTTATTTTTAACTAAGGATTGTGTACACTGCTTTACGACACTTTAGCAGCAAATTTTAAACGCTCCTCTTCTTTCCGTTTGTGATAGCCGCGAGGTGGCAGGGAAAGAACGGACGAAAAAGGTGGCGAGGGGGACGGAATGCTCGCGCTCGAAGCCACAAACCCTACCGCGTGAAATCCCTTCGTTTTTCTTTCTTCACGCGCTTATTACACGCTCCTCTTTTTCCACCGTATTCTTTCCGCGCCATGTTAAAATATATTTCAAATTTTCTTTGCCCTATTTGTTATCGCCGCCGTCCGTTTTTAAGCACGTTCAAGCTGATCCTTCCTTCGTTTGTACAAAAGCTTTTCAACGTTGTAAATTATTCTTAGTAATACCGACAACGAATGGTATACCATTTAACCGATGGGGTTAAAGGTGAAAGGTAGCAGGTTATAGCATTCAGACATTTTCGATAGAAATTAATATACGCTCTATTCTTGATCGTCTCTAATATCATACTTCACAATTAATTTTATTGTACTCTTGTCAGATATCTCTTCACAGATCGATATATATTTGTATTAATATTGCAAAAACATTTATATGATACAATGCAGCCAGCGACATTTCCATAATTTTATTAAAGGTTTCTTCTGTTTCTCATAGTGACTGATTGGCAACGGAATTTCAATTCTCACCGACTGGCATTGTTGCATGTATTATTCGTTTTTCAAACCTACCCCAAATGAAGCAACACTTTAAATGAAACTATGGAAATTCCGCTTTCCAAGAATTTACGATACGTGAGATCTGTGCAGGAGTGTGAAAGTGAAAATTGTTCGCTATAAATAATTCAATTATACTCAATAGTGTTTTCACAACATATTACGTGGCCAAAAGTCAGTACAAACAGATAGTAGTCGTGTTTCTAAGCGATGTTTCCAAGTAGCTAGGAATCAATCAGATGATCGCTCCAAGTATTAAAGAATCGAAGGTTACTGGTTGACATCCCGGCAATTGAAAATTTGCTCAAGGTCGATTTTGAAGTGGGCGTCTGTGTCGTCGGAGAAAATGAAGCTCGGCCACAAAGCATGCTGATTACTGGCGTGGTCGAAAGACAATGCAATGGAATGGGAATGGCTGGAACAATACGAGGGGAGGCTGAACAAGCATCACAAGGCGAATACCTATCAACATGTACTTCGACGAAGTGTATATACTGCCAGGAGAAACATACAGGCTACAGGTACATAAATACGACTCTCTGTTGCAGTGAATACCTTTCAGGAATGTGCCAATTCTTCTGTGCGATTGGTAGTAATCGGTCGATGAAATCGTACGTACGTACGTACTTGCAATAGGAAGAACTTTGTATTCCTTTTTTCTGCATTTTGAATGTTTTGTAAAATATAATATATAAAATATAACGTATTTCGAATTCTTTGCCAAATATAAATTATAAACTATAACATATTTCGAATTCTTTGCAAAATATAAGATATAAAATATATTTTGAATTCTTGTAAAATATATAAATGTCTACGAGGACATGTATTTCTTTTTTCCATACTCTAATTATTCCTGTTCATTTTGTAATAATTACGAAACTTGGTATATGTATAATAGAAATTACAAATAGAAAATCTTCGGTGGGATCACAGTATTCTCGTAAATTGTATTCTATACAATTCTTACAGGCACATTCCCCGGAAATGACTCAACTATCTTCTTCTATCTCGCTTCTAATAATACAGCAAGGGTTCGCCGGGTACTCTTATCGATGTATCCCCTGGCAGGTTCAGAACGAAACGCACTCCACTTTCTTCTCATCTTTTCTTCATTTATTTCACCCTCTTCCCCGAACGATATAGAAATATCATTCCTCACACATTTTGATGGCATTATTATACGCCATGATCATAGATTAGCAAAGTACACAGTATATGTCAATACAATAAGTAGAGAAGCAATGATTTATTAAATACGAGGCTGAGGATATATTTTCCAGTAAATCGTATATTTATCACGATTACGATACTTACAAAATTTATATGGTTTATTATTTGCTGGCACGAATATCAAGTTATTCGTATAGATAATATATTGCCTATATATAATAATAATAATAACAATCCAATAAATATATTTCCATACCAAGTAAATCGTTCTGGATATCGTTCAGTATGCAAGCTATATTCCCCATAGATCCATATGATATCCCCCCACCCCCTCTTCGTATTTCATTCCATTTCCCCTTTTTCTTTTATCTTTTTCTACGTAAGATTTCTATTCGTCTTATTGTTAGACAATTGTTTCGCCTTATCCCACCATATTCTTATTTATTTCTCTCCTTTAGAAATCTTCTTCGATAGAATCGTAGTGATACAGCGAGCTGGTTGGATATTTGGAATTCGGCTTGCATGCGTGCAAACAGAACACGCGAATCAACGGGTGGGTTAGATTTGGGTTTATGTGTGCAGAAACGGGTTAGGTAAAGAAACACCGACACAAACAAGCGTGAAATATTTGTCGAATGCAAGTATGAACACGTACGGCCACGAAAAGTATATACACGATGCGTTATTGCGCGGTTACATCGTGTTTTTGGGTTGTATTAGTGTGCATCGGATGCACCTTCAGGCACACTACCTGACGTCTGTTTCAGCTTGCCCCATCGATATTTCTCACAATAGTTGTTCGTCAGTTGTTGCACTTGTTGTTATCTTTTTTGCACGCTTTTTCTACTGAATGTATTATTATCGAAGTTCTGCCCGCATATTACGCTACACCGCGGACATGTGGTAGAAAATTTCAATATTCAACTTCTAGTTTTCGTTACTTGTGCAAATAGAGAACTTCGAATCATACTTTGATTAAACGTTCGGTGGTTTAACAAATAATATACGGGCTGTTCGTGCTATAAATATGCATATATTTAGTACACTATGGTGTATTAAGATGGAAATTAACAGAATTACATTGCTGTAAATAGGGCGTTCTTTTTGAGTAATGTAATTTTGTTTATTTATGCTTCAGTGCCATCGTCTATATTATACTAATTCGAACTCGTTTAATTTGAAGATGTTTGCTTTCGAAATTGTTTAAAACGCCCTAAATGACGTTGTGTGCTCTACAACTTAAATGTTCTGCCATAGTCTGCATCAATCTTTGAAGTAAACTATCGATTTAATGGAAACCTATGAATAGAAGTCTAAAGGTGTTAAGTCAGGCGATCGGGGTGACCAATGTGTTACTCCGTCACGATCAATCGAACATTCATGTCGCTTGCTTAACAAATGTTTGACTTCTCCAGAGAAACGTAGTGGAACTTGATCGTATTAAAACATCACTTGCCAAGGTATACAAATGCAAGACATAGTAGATTTATTATTCCATAGAAAGCTATAGAACACGTGTGTTATTAAAGGAACCCAATAACCAAAATTCTGGAATTCGGGTTCCACTTTCCCTCAAATCATTGAAACGATTTAAATTAAATTTTATCTGTGTACATACTTCGCTAATAGTACTAAATAGATTAAATACATACCCGGCACGTTTTACCAACATCTTAGGTATCACCATAGAAAAATTATCCTAAGAAAGAATTTAATTATCCAGATAAAACTGTATGCCCTTCTAGTGCAGAGGATTATTACAAGAAAATCATTTTAAATCAAATCAATGTGACAGACTTAATCTTCAGAATCGACACAAACGAAAGAAAACATTGTTCTAAAATTCTAAACTACCTTGTCACGCGAGTTTCTCTAAAGTGCAAGTACGAATTTAAAAACAAATAAGTTTCAAAGGTCCTACTTGCATTTTGATCCAAAACCTTCGACTCACTTTTCGACATCAACAATCATCTCCTGTTCGGTTGAACCACTCTGTATATACTTCACCTTGTACCTTTCGTAACAAATTCGGGACCATTTGTAAGCCTGATTTAATCCTCGCGTCGTCGATCTCAGGATTATTCGACTTTATCTTTCATTCCAAGCTTCTGCTTCTCCTCTGGCGTCTTGGAAAAGCAGACGTACGTGATTAATATTCTCCCATGGAAACTGTAATTTCTTTAGTCGAACGCAGTTTCATCTTACCTCTGCTGCTGCGCTGAGGAGAAATCACGTATTTGCTATCGAGCATTTTTATCGGTCGATGTCACGCCGCACTGGATCGTGTTATTGTCGTCCCAGTTGGAAATTATCCAGGGTACGACCCTCGCCGGTTTAACCGGGGATCTGGGAACAACGGGAATATCAATATCTCCAACCGCACACTTTGCCATAGGATTTCGAATCTCATTGATATTAAAGGCATTCGATATGCATCGAATTGCAGCTGCTTATTTAGACAACCGCATTAACATTCTCCTTTCTATTTAACGGTTCGTAATAGGGTCGTAGGATGAAGGTACGATCGTTTGAATAAACTTCCGAGATAAATTTGTGTTGCCTTATTATATTAATTTGTTAGTTGTAAATGTGTTTCGATTAGCGATACGGACGTTGAAAATATGGTACAGTTTCTAAGTTTATGGAATTTGAATATTGTCGAAATTGCTTCGATTGAAATATTATCGAAGCTTTCACATTGTTTGTAAAGACGAGCACAAGAAGATAGAAGATTTGGGCGAACCAAAATGGAACTGTGGCTGGCCAGTTTTCTAAAAAATGCAGCTGTATGTGAATAATATTTATTCTATATTCGTGATTTGCTTAAAACGGTGAATCCGTGTGAATTCCTACGGTACACATTAAATTAGTTGGGACCTCCAAGAATAAAAGATGGGAGACAAAGTAAAATGTACCGAGGTCCTGTCGTATTCTAACAGGAATAAGTTTTGAATTTACACGATGCTGCCGGTTAACTTATTCGCCGGTTAAATTTCTAATTTAAAAATTGTGGCTTCTACTCTGCAGGATTCTTTGTCACGGCTGACACTCTTACATTTTCGCTGGGTCAGTTCTTTTAACGCAAGCAAGTAAGGTCGACCTGGAACATTTTGCTGGGTTTTACTGACCTAAATCAACGGAAAACGAATGACCGAGTTGCAAAGCTCGTAAAATTGTCGCCCGGGACCTCGTCTTTGATAATATCCGATATCTATGATCTCGTTAATATTTGCTCCCTCATTTTCACGTGGTCTTTAATTTCATTAGAACGTAGGGCTCTTGTATTACCAGCGAACCAAGACGACATTTTTTTTTCGAAAATTACACATGGAGGTGTCCAAACGAAAGGTGAGAAATTTTAATGCACATGGCAGACTCAACGAGCTATATACCTGTCGTGAAAATAATACCTACGCAAACATGCCGGGTAATTGTAAAATATTATTACAATAATGTATATTGTTTTAAATACGAATGACAGATGAAATTGAAGGAACGAAACGTTGTTCGATGCATTTCATACGATTATTGGTTTAATTCGGAAATCAATGACCAGTGCACTACTAATTCTGATGTCTGTGACAATTCTGAGAACACATTAGTAGATGTAAAGCTGCTTCGCATTACCTGCATTGCTGGGTCGTTTCGCTTCGAGTGTTGTGCATAGCACATATATTGCAACCCTTTTCAAGATTTTTTTCTTATTTGGAGGAACACGTTGCCAGAGATGTTCTCAATAATCTCTATAATATGAGTATATGTATACGGAGATACATATGTATAAAACGCTGACCGGACATGACTGCACAATAAACTTCATACCTTTCAAAACTATTGCGTTCAAAGCCTTTCGTGCCGCAAGAAATATTGAAGCGGGTGTAGCCTGTCAAAGCCAAGTTTGGCGAAGGAAACTCATGTGGCTGAGACTCGTAATTTTTCTTCGAGGATTACAAAAATCAGAGATCGCAGTAATTGTGAACTTAGGTGTTTTATTAGGTGATTAGTAATGGAGTATTACAATCGTGTCTGTGATAATATTCCTTTGTTAAAAGTCGCTTTAATTATATATTCGGATAACAAAATTTAAAGAACACTAAATTTTGGCAGAAAAATTGTGGAATTTTAAACTGCTATAGAAATGGCAAGATTTTCGAGATTCGTTCGATTGTTGAATGCTTCCTTCTCGATTTTATATTTGCTTCTAATAATATTCAGAAATAGTAGAATTTCAAATTGATATTGCGCTGATTAACTGTGAATTATGATAATCGGGATACAAAAGGAATTGTTTGGATTATACATGCAGAATATAATATTTAACATTATATGCATTGTGATATGCATTATATGCATTGTGATCAACTTTTTCTGCGCTCTGAGTTTCGATATTTAAATATCAATTGTAATATTCAGCTGTATGATACTTTAATTGGCATTCATGTAGTTTGTCAGTTCTATGGTATAATATTGCACTTTACTCATTCAGTCGCACACAATCACTTATCGTAATGCGATGTATTAATCGGTCCATTAATTTTGCCCTGCCGGTAATTAGATATTGGTTTGTACTTTCATCGATGACATAACAATACACTTTTTTCTGCCGTTATTAATGCGTCGTCATTAACTGATCGATATTCGTTCCACGCATACTTTCGCAATTAAAACGAGTCGCGTCGCTTTACACGAATTAAATTGATATATCGTACGCGAAATGAGTTGAAATAAAAAATAAATGAGCGAAATAAAACCACCTTTCGATAACAAAGTTAATCCTACAAAATTGCAATGGAACAAGCATGCACGTCAATAAATATAAGAATAATCATTTAGAATATTTAGAAAGGATTTATTTGAAAATTTAATACACGTTCACTTCACTACGTAGACAGACTTTCAACGTTAAATATATTAACCATTCTAATAATTTTCGTCCAATTTTTGTCGAATTTCAAATAAACCTTGCTGAACTTCGCACGGGTCTTTATTCTGCTAAGAATATAATACGCGTTGAACATTTTTACCATGGCCCAATTCGATGGCCGGGGGCTGTAGATTCAAGACAGAACGAATCAACTATCCTCCTAGTTCTTCTTCCATTGGCAATGCCGCGTCTCTTCGACTCAAGTTAACTCAGCTGAGCTAACATATCCCCGGGATTTCGGATTATTTAAGTTGGTAATAACAAAGCTGCCTGGGGTGTCGTTGTCGCCACCATTCTCCTGGCACTTGTTCCCGCCGTCAGTTAGACGCAACTCCTCTTCATTTCTCTTCTCCCTCCCCCTTTCTCTCTCTCTCTATCCCGGTTCCATCCCTTGTCCTCTTTAACATATACAGTGAAATTTAATTACTCCGAGCTAGCACTCGCCGAACCTCCACTTGAGCGTGTAATAATTTCGTCGGAAGCCGAGAGAAATGCCGGGCACGATGGGGATTTGGAAAACGACACTCTCTACCTCCCCACGCTGAACAGAAACTCGCGACTAGCGGAGATATTCTAATCCTCCCCGCATCCTCCCTCCACCTTTTAATCCCTGTCTAACTCTACACCCGCTGTTCTCTGCCATTAATCGGATGCCTGGTTTTTGCGCTACTTGATCGCGCCCGTTTTCTGTGATCGTTCGACTGATTAGTTGGCTGCGCACGGGCAACGTAACTCCGGCGAACCCAACTATGAATTTAACCCCTTCGTTGCTTACTAGAATGGGCGAGCATGGTGAAACGAAAGAATGTTTATTGCTGTTTGAAAATAAAGGCATTCGTATCGCGTCCGTTTCGTGGCAATACATTGCTATAAAGGTTGTGATGGAAATTTATTATTTGATGTACTTTTCTTTCAATCAAATATGAATAATATATAATACATATGTCAGAGGGGATGAAATCAGTTCCCACGTCTTCCATTAGGCCCTTGAATTCGACGAAACCCTTAATTTCGTTTTGGCCACGGGAAGTGTTTAATTTGTAACTAACTCCTTGAAGTTCTGTAAACAGTTATACATATATGATACCTCTGTTGTCGTGAGATGCATCATAGTTCGGTAATCGTAAAATTTCTAAGGTGAGGACGTTCGAGCCTCCGGGGATTAAAGTGGCGCTATAGCAAACTTTAAAAGTCCCGACGAGGATTTGTGAGCGAAAGAAAGAAACACGTTTCCACGTATACCATGAAAAATGTACTGCTGGAAATTGATACATGGGAGATATCCTGGTTACCGCGCTATATTGTGGTCACGTATCACGGTGTATGTGGAAGAAAGCTACAGGGAACAGCTTCCCTTCCTGTCATAGTTCATGGCCCTTAAAATGGACCCCGATGTCTAACCAAAGCAATAATTCTTCTTAACGTTTGCTTCAACCCCGTTTGCGCTTCTCGTTCTTTTTGCGATCTTTTATCTCGATACAAAAAAATCTGCAGTATGTACTTCGAAGAATATCGTTGAATCGATGTGGCTAGCATGTTCTTTAACATTGAACAGATAATTCGTTTGAAATATTAAAATTATGCAGATTGCAAATGCTGATTGATTTTACAAGGGAAACTGTAATTTTTGAATATTGAGGGTTGGAAATTTTATTTTCTATTTAAATAGATGGCAAAACATTTATTGCCCATTTAATTATTCGGTCATTTTAGAATAGCTGGAATAATAAATTTTGTGAATTTATTATCCTATGAATGTTTCGTTGTTGATAATTGCTGCTGGAAAAAAAAGTTGTTGCACCAACGTACATACTCCTTTCTGTTACTCGTACCTTTGCCCGGAACAACGGCGGGGAATTTCTTTGAAACTTTATCTTTAGTTGCTGAACATCATGTTTCAAGAGCACTGCGACTAATTTCTATGCATTTTATAGGTCTGAATCCCCTTGAATTACATTAGGTCTGGTGGAAAGTTCTGTTGGAAAGTTCGGTCGCTTTTCCAACCCATGCTTTCCATGCTTTTTGAAAGTATTTACAGTCTTCATTTTCAACTTCCCATTCAGCTGAGTTCTGCTGGCCCCGTCTGAAGTGCAAAAGCAAACGTAATATAGTAGGCGGTTATTAATCTATTGTTGAAAGTTTAACAGTCAAACATTACTGAATGAGATACATTTACGGCGTTTCAAACTTCTCCAGTTCTATACGGGATGGAAAGTATATATTTTCGCAGAATATTTATGAATTAATTTCACCGGCTGTTTTATAATACAAGTGTCAAAACGATGCGAGGATCGTTGGGTAGATTTGAAAGATAGAAAAAATCAGGAGCGGATTAAAGAAACGAGGTTGATTGCAGCAATGTCTGAATTGTTCCGGAATGTTCTGCTCTTAAATAATTGAATTATTAAATAATACATGACAAGAAAATATTTGTAAGTGAATTTTTACTCTGCTCCTGTTTAATTTATTATGACTTGAATAGTCGAATATGTAACAATTTCACAATGTATTATAATAGTTGTATTACACATTGAGTTTATATATAATATTGTGTACGTAATATAATATCACTTAAGTGTAATAGTACAGTATAGGTGTTCCATGAAATAAATTGGTTCAGTCGGTAGAAAATTACTCATACATAGTATATTATCCGTTTTCAAATAGCAGTGTACAATTATTCCATTAGCATGAACGGAATATAGATTTCTGAGTTCGGTCTTCATATTTGCTACGATAAAGGATTTGTCGGTGCGAATTCAGTGAATATCGATTCTCCGTTCTTGTTTCCCGAATTCTGGCTTATCGCTGGTAATTCTATTACTTAACCAATTATATATGAACAAAGTATCTGGCCTTGTAAAATCAATCATTTCGAAATGTTTATATCACTTGTTACATATTATGTTCGATATTATGATATTCTTCGAAATAAGTACCCGAATAATGTAGTTGTACCCAATAATTTTAATGTCACATTTGCTTTTTAGAAATTATATAAATTCATAAACAGTTATACATAATACTAGAATATATATTATCCTTTATTTATACTACTATACCAGCTACATTTTTCTTATATAGCAATGAAAATATCAAATGTTGAGTGTATCGCAATGCTCCTTTTTTTGATGTAACAGTTCATATCTTGCGCGTAAGAAAAATTGCAGATAGTACAACATGTGGACTTGAGGTTTACTTGTCACCGAGTACACTCACTTAATTATCTGATTCTCCTTTCACAGATGAATAAATTGATTCTGCCTGTTCTCTGTTCTCTGTAAATTACTAGTTTCCTTTGTACCGCGTTACCACAAATGCACGGTGGACAAATCTTCCCTTTTATATTTGACAACCGATGTACACTTAAACAGGGTCCCTTACTTTCGACAATCTATATAGTATTAGTCTAAAATATTTGGTTTGTGTCCAAATAAAAACTTATCAGTGAGAGAAAAAAGGATTCTGTTCCGTCGATTTGACAACTAAATTAAATATTAGTGAAACGTTATTACATTATAGTGTATAGATCTTTAAACTACAGTCGAACTTCTACCACACCTCAAGTAGAACAATTCAGGTAAATCATTAGCCCCAATTGAGAGTGAAATTGATGGTGGTGAAATAAGGCTGTAGGATATTGTATAATGGGCGCAGAGAGAAAAATTCATGCTTATCCTTGTATTCTGGCAAAACAACGAGTCTCTGCGCTATCAGGCCTTAAGGGTTAACAACGTTACTGGAACGACGGGGGTAAATGTGGCTTATGCATATAACTTCTCGAGGGTGTAGATAGGGTTGATGATCTATTCAAGAGAAACATGGAGATGATGGTCATAGAGATTGATGCAGCTCAAGAAGGATATATTATATACAGTGTGTCCCGTCAGAAATTTAACGACCTTCGTCCACGTATGCAGCAGGTTATTCTGAACAACAAATTTCAAATCCAGTGAAAACCTGTTTCGATTATACTGACGCTAAGAAATTGAAATACACTAGTATTTCAGCATAAATAAATTTTCACTTACTGGAGTAGAAGGAAACACTCATTGATTAAATTGAAACTAATTTTGTATCGTAGTAAGTATTGAAATTAAAAGTGTCGTTAACTTTACATAAAGCACTACATATTACCTTTCGACCTGGATAATTCGTCACATTTTTAGGACCAGTGTATCCACAGTATCGATTTATCCAGAGTTTACTTGTAACGTATATTTTTCTAAAAATATTAACGTATATGTATGTATTTCGAGACACGCCCCTTGTTTCATGCACGTTCAAGTATACTTGTTCACAAATAAGTGAAGATACGCGAATGTAGATGGTTTACGAAGCAACAAAGGAGGTACGTCTACAACGTGCACTTTTTGCACATCTACTTTACCCCGTCTACCTCGCGTTGACCTCGATAAAACTGCAGCAGAAATTGTCTGCCTTATTTGCCACATGTACTACTACCACGGCGACTGAACAATAGTTCAACAATCGTTGTGCGAATTGTCGATGAAGACAATAGTATGAATATAATTTAAATCGAACACTTTCAATCGTAATATATGTTAACAGAAGTTCTCTAAAGGGCTCGTAAATTTTCATCGGAGAAATAATGGGCCGCCTAGAACGCTTTATATTCAATTGTAACGAAACATGTTTATTCGTATTGCGGACACAATGCAGTGAAGCATAACACCCCTGGTGATTTGTCAGCGGCGATTTATTCGCATAAATAATTACTCATTGAATCAGTACTGTAATTTACGTAACAATTGTGTAGCTGGAATTGGTTGCATTAATTTGAGTCGTAAATTTTACGGTAATATCGTGCCCCTTAATTGAGGATCTGTATTTATATTATAGCAATATTTAAATCTAATTTGTTATGTTTAAAAGTGTTTCAAAGTTTCAAAGCTTTCTTAGACAATTATATTTGTTAAGAATGAAACACATTAAGTTCTTTATGACTTTCATAAACGGTAATAAATATTTCATACTTAGTTTAATGTTAATAATTAGGAAATTATTAAATTACACAGAAAAGTGTCTATCCAAACATAATTGAACTTGGAAAATATTACTTTGTTTTCAAATTGTGATTCGAATTTCGGAATTGGTTCTGTTAGAAACATTATCAGTTCTTTCGCTGAGTAGCAATAACCATTTGTTGCCACATTAGCGAGTATACGTTTGGGAGATTGGCAAATTAACGAGGATTAGTAAAATGTGTGTAATTTAAGTGCGGTTGCAGGTGGGCTCGTTTAGTTCGAGTAAATCAACGACAACACTGGTGACTAAATTTCCTTCTCTATTTTAATAGATTTTCGGTTTATTGAGTTCATACAGTGCGGTGTTAGAAACAGTAGAAATCAAATTGACAGTCAGTTTTTGTATTACACTCCTGTTGGGTTAGTGATAGTCGTCAAGTACAGAATAAATGCAGAGCAATTTAATTAAGACATTTAAAATGATATGAATATAATTAAGTTATATGAAACATTAAACAAAATGTGTAGAATTATAAAATACTAATACTAATAAATCTTATATTAAAATCACATTTCTTATTATCGAAAATTTCCGCCTACTATAATATTCATTTGTTATTTCTATATCAAACCAGTTTTGCATATCTAATATACACATTATTACTTTTAATCGAAAATTGGATTTTCACCGATATAATATATATTCAACAACACTTCTCGTAAAAGCTTCTAAAAAAATGAGATTAGCAAAATTTCTAATAAAAGCTACAAATTATCATATAAACTTCCCTTTTAAATACTTTATGAGAATCTTTAACTTCGATGCTTCAAAATTACAAAGTCTTACGTTTACGATTCGACGAAGAGCACATCGACCTTAAATCAATTTGCTACTTCGATTGGAACAATTATAACAGAGCCCTGAATTTAATAAGCGTCTTCGTGTGTAACTATTATTTCTATGATTTATCCGAATATATAAAGCGGAAGCAATTTTGTTGCTGAACAAGTTATCGGATACGCCCCCATTGGGAATTACATGCTATCCGGAGGAAGTGGCGCAGGTATCGAGTATTGAGAAACGAGTACATAGTCAGCTGCACCTTTGCTCGTAATAAATACTCGTGAAATATCATTCTCGCCGCGTTTCGTTTCATCGTCGTCCGATTTCGACGAAGAAATAAAACGACACATTTTGTTGTCTCGTTAAACGTTCGGATTAAACACCACGGGCGTCGGTTAAAAACCCGCGGAAATAAAACACGCTGACCAAATTCTCCCCGCAACTTTTGCGTTCACCTTTTCGTGTATTCCGATTGTGCAGCGTGGAAAAGTGGAATTTAAATTTTGTTCGATTAAAGCGCTGTCCTCTCTCGAATAATTAATACGTTGCCGATACCCCAGCGGTACACATTTTTAATGGAAAGTTATTTCCAGGTATACGTGTTTCATACGTTGAACAGCTCCGGTCTTCTATACACGTTTTTCATCCACGGAGGTTTAAGTGCTTTGAAATGTGGGGCGCGAAAAATCGGTTTTAAAAAGGCACCTCGTTCGTTATTGGGAAATCCTCGAGAGGCACAGATACCGGAGTGCTTGAATTTTATTTAGTATAAGAGTTTCAATTAATCACATTTACACCTTGCGCTCGACTTCTTGCATTATAACGACTGCTTTTTCCAGTAATATTTTTGGAAGACTGCCTAACGACAGTAATTAAGCAACTTCACCTTCGTATTCACTTAGTAGTAACGAAGTTTCGTTTCAATTTGCGGAATATTTCTTACAACTCGGAGTACTAATTCAATAACGATTTTTCCAAACGGTAACGAGCAAGGGTGCATCATAATCACCCAAGCAAAGTCCGAGTTTCAAATGACAACTCGTGTCATTCGAGATAAGATTCGAATATCCGCGCTTTGCAAATCTGTAATTATGCCAACGGCTTCCCCGCAGTTTCTTAGGGGACGTCGGGTTGATTAATCGCTCGCATGATGGTGCCAACTCACGTCGATTAAGTAGCGCGTTCTGTAATTTACGGTAATATGCACTCGAGTCGCAGGAGTTACAGGAGTTGCGGAGAAACTCGAATTGCCGGCGCTATTAGAATCGTCCGGGTAACTTGAATTGCTATGCCGCCGGTTAAAAGCCGAGCCCGTCGACTTTAGACAGTTGCCGCCAAGATTGTTGTTGACGTTCTTGACAAATTACCGGGTGTCTTCCGTTTGGGTTTCCCCTTCTGCGTCTGTATGCGACCCGCTCACGTTGGCCAGACCAAAAGTAGTCTGGAAGCACGTTGGGTGCAGGATGTTACAGTGCAGTGATACGTCGCAATGCAGCGCATGGCAATCCGCACTGCAAGCCGCACTTTCAATGCAGAGCAACGCGACGCAGCACAAGCTGAGAACGGTGAGGAGACATTTGATCATCCGCACACGGTTTCTGCGCGAGTCACACGGACAACTAAGTCGCGCGTGATCTGCGTGGAAAACTCTGCGAAGATGTAGTGTAGCTCGTGGCAATGGTTTTCTTTCAATGGTTTCTGAAAACGCAGACTCGCGCTCCAACATTGCCTTACGTTGTTCCACTCTGCATTTATGTTGCACTGTGATGTGTCTACTGAGCACTGTGATATCCTATAGGATAGGTCCCAACTTCTTCCACGTTGTTCCGCTCTGCACTGTGGTCCCCCAGGCCGCTCTGTACTTCCTGGAACACCTGGAATAGAACAATTTAGAACGGCATAGGGTTTACTTCAGAGGAAAGTAAAGCAGCTTCAACGGATAATGAAATTGCAAAAGTCTTACTGAGACGGGAGGGGAAAGATTGGCCAGACTTCAGATATCTACGATACCGTTAATTCGTGAAGATCGCGGTGATGAATTTCAGCAAAGTTATCAGCAGTCATTCTTTTCAAGCCGCACTTCCTGCTCACCTGGGACTCGCGCCAACTAACGCGGACCTCTTTCACGTGCCATAGTCGCGGATCGTGAATAAGGATGGGTGGCGTTTTATTCCTCGATCTCGACTGTCTGCTTGTCCCCGCGAAAGCGTGCTACACTTTTGCCCCACCTTTTGTCCGTGTTTTTCAAGGGGGATAGGTACAATGATGACACGTTTTCTTTCCGCGCGACAGGTCGACCGTGCGATTCTCGAGAGAACTTCGCGGGACACACTCGAATTTCCTTTCACTTTCTGCGGGCTTCTTTGAATTCGTCCCATCGCGCTCCACGCGTCTCTTTGTCGCAGAAAATAATCCTTTACGTGGACTCAACGCATGGTACTGTATTAAAACTTTGAACATTTCCCACCGGGGATTCGGCGGGGAGGAAAATTCAATGCGAATATTCTAATAGCGATAGTTGGTTTAAGATGGCGGGGATGAATTCAAATTTGCCATAAAGTATGATATCCGTTTGATTGGAACGAAAGCGACAGTATTGTTTGTGTCGCGTTAAGGCTCTAAAATATTTAGCTAACTAATAATAATTGTGGTGTAGATTTTTTTAATTCATTTATTTCCCGAAACTATCCAGCTCACTGATTAGTTTCTGTGACTTTGAAAATCAGTTAGAGAGAAACGTTTCTCCTTATTCCAATGAAAGCAAAGTAATTGTCTTCCTTGCGAGAGCAAATTAAAGTGAACCGAACAAGCTCTTGTTTGATTAAAGTATATCATGCTTATTTCTAGAACGATATGATATTCTAGCTATTGAACCAGAAATCAGTGAAACGAAGCTATTCAGAGCGACGAAAAGAAATGAAATAGACTGTGATAAAAGGACAGGTCGCAAATTGTATAACAGCGATAATATATTCTTGATATATCCTATACAAAGAAGAGTAGTGCATTATCTAACATTTCTAATATAAATATGACAAATTTTGAAATTTTACTACGTTAGTTTGCTTTTCATCTGATTGATACTTGACGAGTGAAATTCAACTTAAGGTACAATAAATACGGAATCCACGTTCTTTCGAACAATGATGCGTCCCTTTTGGAATTCGCCATTAACCTCCCCATCGAGCTTATGAAATTCATATGAAAATGAACCCTGATAGCTCGCAGCTGGCTCTTTCGTTTTTCGTCGCTCGCAGATAAAATAATGCCGGCGACGTCGAATAAAAAGAAAAACTTAATTAAAACGAACCGTGCGTGTACCTTGACGCTAATGAGATTCTCCTACAAATGGGAATTCCTGCGGTGCTTTTCCTCCGTTTGAATTCTTCATTATTTGCTCGCACAGAGGCCATTAAACGATTTAAAAGATGTTTTCGATGCAATTAAATTCTTCATTCGAGTGATCCCGCTACGGCCTTTTCAATATTCCATGAAGCACCGTTCCGGTCCGGCCTCGACAACATCTCCTCGTGTAAAACTCGAGTATCAAAGTTTCGAGAGCATCGACGACGCGAGACACGGCGCGGCGCGACGGTATTAAAAACTCCCTCGGAGTCTGTTAACAATTTTCATTCTGCGCCTCGTGCATCTGTGCCCCACTTTCTCTGACGTGCATTTCGGCACGGGTATTTGAATTTATATTAAAAATCGACTACGTATGCACGTGCCCCGATTGCACGGCTGGTCGGTTTTACGGCGCAATCAATTGGAGATGCTCCGAATCTTTGTGTAATTGGAGTTGTTTTAACCGCTAATTGAAAAGTTTCGATGGGCGATGGAATTGGGACATTCTTCTCTTGCGAGAAGTTCTCTTCTCTTTGATTATCTATTGCACGAGTGTTGTTGACTAAAAATTCTTGTCGCGTCGTGTTGTTGTATGCTTGATTTTTACGTTTATATTTATTGGAATAATTTTATGCGCGGATATTTTATACTTAGGTCGTTGCGGTGAATGCATTGTTGTAATAAGGGTGAATTTGAAACGCGAAGGGTATAGCTGGTCAACTGTAGTGAGATATTAATTAATTTGTCCGTACTGTTTGATTCTCGTTTCGGTAGAAAATCTGCAACGTTATTTCTTATGAAAATATTTGTGATTACAATATGTTTCATGTATCGCCGCATATGAGTATAATATTGGGTACGCGCCGATTGAGATCACCGATGTGCAAATATTTGACGTTATATCGAAGCGATATACAACTTAGTCAATAACCATATGAGAATTTAGGTGCGCCTGTGGCTTCGATATTGCGTTTGTATATGCAGCCAACTACAAGCATTCTCGGCATTCCTAAATTGTAGGCTCGGCTAGCCCATGTTAGATTAGATTAGATCACTGCTTGGTCTGGGTTACCAGAAATTGGACTGAGTTCCTCCAAGGAGAAATCGATATCTGCTCGACGATCCATCGGTGTAAATTAATTATCACGAGCGAGTGTCGCAATAACCGATCTATACGAAGCATGTCAATTTTGTTATGCATTACTGTATAAATTATAATCTGCGAATGAAGACGTATGCAGTTACACGCGCTTCGTGTTTCATTTTCACTGTAATTATTGCAGCTTAATACAATATTTGGTAAATTATTTAAATGGAGCTGAAGTAGAGGTGAACTGTATGAAATGTGATTGGAGAACATTTCTATTAATGATTTAACATCCATAAATTTAGAATTACAATATGAACTAAATCGTGCTTTTCCCGGATATTTAATAAAAGTGAAAAATCCTTTCTCTTTTTATGTCTCATATTATTGTAGAAATGTATATTATCTCGACCGAAGCAAGATGGTGCAAATGTTCGTAAGATGATAAAGAAGGCCGATTCGATTTATAAATAATGTATTCATTAATGGATATTAGTTGTAGTCAGGGCAGAGGTTAATCTCAAGAAAAATTGAGTCTATAATGGGCTATGCATTTCAATTTCGTTTGTTCCATTTTTCCAAATGGGAAATATTAATAAAGGATCGCGCAGTTGAAAGAAGCCGAGAAGAATAACTATCTTAGAAAATCTTCCTGCTGAGAGCCTCGTTGCTCTTAACCTCTTATTACGGCCCGTCGACATCCAATTTACACAAAAATTGCCTGGAGATTTTTTCGTCCCCCCGGGTCGTTGAATATTCTACGGTATAATGCGTGATGCAAATGACAAAGAACTTTTAAGTTTTCCTTCATTTACAAAATAAGGGGAATATTTCTTCTTTGCGCAGGATATAAATCCTTAGCGCAGCACTAATTTCTTGACTGATATAAAAATAAAAGAGGTAACTGTTTTTCTTGTCTCGTTACAGGTAAAATAATGTCTCGTTTAAAAGATATTTTCTTTAATTACGTTCTTAGTTTAGATACTAAACATTCCTGGATACCATTTAGGCCGCAAGATTATATTACTTAATCATTGATTTAGTTTTCAAGATCTTTTTAATATTTCTTATAAAAAATTGTAATTTCTGTTTCCCCCATAGTAGTCTTTTACGCTTCTGTTGATAAAGAAGTTGATTAACAAAAATGCTCTTGACAAAATGTTACCCCTAGGGGTTGGAGATATTAAAGTTTCGTTTTTCTTTTACGGTGGAACGTGTCGGAAAAAGTCAAACGTTGAGAGGAAGGAAATTTATTGAGACCGTGAATAACCGTATCACCGTGAGATAAATCATTTAAACACCATCCTTTGTGAAATACTACATTTTAGATCGAAATCCTCTGGCTGGAAAGCACCAAAGGGGCTCTAGATCATTTCCACTGTGAAGGGTACAGGGGAAACCCGATATTTACGTAATTATTGAGCTATGCATTCTCTTTACTAGCCGCTTGCAACCTCTCTCCGACATTACCTCGAGGTTCATGCATCATTGTTAGACCACCACGAACCTCGCTTACATGGGCAATGGCCATCGCGTACACTTATAGTTTTGTGTACCATGCTAGTTAAGTCTTCGACAACTTCACACGGTTAATGTATTTTCAATGAAAAATCTTGGGAAAATTTGACAAAAAATCTTGAACTTAATGCCATGTCGCAGAGTATATGATAAGCAATATGATATTAAGATTGGTAAATCTAAAGCATATTTGGATAGTAGTAGTTTCGTCGATGAAATATATGATAAACAATTTCTTAATGGTTTCCTTGTCGAATGGATCTTGATCAATGTTAATTTTAAATAGGCAGAAAATGTGAATGGCGAGGGTGGAATAATTTTAAAGACGCATTTAGCTTAGAGATATGGTGTCAGACAATTATGAATAAATTGCTTTGTTAGATCGTAACATTACTTCAAGCAAAACATCTTACAGTTAGTATGTAAATAAGTTAATTGCTCTAGTAAATTGTAACTTTTCTTTCTTTTATGCTCGATAGCTACACTTTCATGGCTTCCCTTGCATTATGGATAATTCAACCAACGGTATAACGAAACAAAAGAAAACTTCCGACCTACTGTACGTAACAATGCCGTTGTATAAAATTTTTAACGACAAATTGTCGCGAGGCAAAATGTGAACATAATTTTCTCGTGCCTGGAATATGCAGAGTGGTCCACACGTTAGTCGCCAGAATACTTAATCTACATTACTAATTGGACGCCAAATTGCTTCGCCAAAAAATTGGTTACTTTTGAATGAAAAAGTAATTGCAAAAAAGTAAAACGTAATTCCTATTAGGTCGCTTAAATAAGGAAATATTCCCTTTGTTCGTACACGATTATTATCTTAACAAGTTATCAGACGTAATCTTAAATTCCATACCCATCGATAAGGCAGATCACCCTGCACAGAAGCGAAACAATATTACGGTTGAATCGGCCTGAAAAAGTGCAACGCGAATGCTCAAACGCATCCCGTTCCATGGTACGTGGTCCTGCATAAATGAAAATCATTTCAAGTACGAACCCAGGGTCCGTGTAGACGACGCGTATTAAAAGGGATGAATGCATGGCTGATCCACGGAGGTACAGAATTCGGTGATGTTATCTCGCGATATGAATACCTAATGTAGGCTTATATGGTTGCCAGTCGGAGTTATAGGTACGCAGATGAATGTGCGGTGAAAAGGCTAGCCAGCAGTAATGGAAAGCTGTTGGCCAGCAGTGGCTGTGTGGGTCCATTGGCCCATTGGTAGGATTAGACATTATAGGACAGTTAATAGGAGCGTTTATGGAGCAAAAGCCGGGCCGGATTAGTTCTGCCGGCTAATAACTGTATCGGTGCCCAGCTGTATTTACGCTGGCTGCAGTTTTATCGTTGCACTCGATACCTCTGGTGCGAATTTTTACTCTCATTCACCAATCGCTTTCTGCGGTTTGCCCCTTTCGACGTGGATGTTTCAATACAATGTCTGAATTCGCGTGAATTCGTTCCTTCTCGTTCGTTGAAACGCGGTTCGCGAATTGTGGAAATGGGGCAAAATTGCATATGGTGTACGGTGGAATAAGTGCTTTGTTTTATTGGGTTCGACGTGTTTGAAAAATGGCAATTCTATTGAACTGGAATTTAATTACCTAACTTTAATTATGCAGTGTATTTAAACGAGTTTAGTGCGTTATATGGGGAAATAGTTTTTTAGACAGAAGTTAACATTACCAGAGGAATAGTGTGAAAGTATGAGAATCACCCGATTTTTATTGTATTCTAAATGTTCAGGAATTTTTTATCCTTTGTAATTTAAAAAGTAGTCATGTTTTTTATAGTCTGCTGTTCTATACATATACGAACAAATAAATAATGAAATAGAACTCAGCCATGTCTGTCTGGTAAGATATTTGTATTTATAGCGTGGAATCTAGTCACGTAATATTTTACAAGCTCTAATGAAACTTTCCTAGCGAAAAGGTTAATATTTTCCGCCAGGCACGGAGAGCCAGAAAATTATTTCCGAGTGCCAAAAGCCTGCATTCTTACGGGCTGTATCAAATACTGCTGGTGCCATGCCTATGCACCCTGAATAGCAATTGACATCTGATAAACCCAAGTCGCGATCAATCCTACAGGCAATCAAGTTCAGGGTCTCTTCACCCTTGGGACTGATTCCTTAACGATCGTGGCACCACCACTCTGCTACTCTTGGACCATCAACGATGTCGATAGGTCTACGGTCGTCCCAGGAGAACAGTCCAAATGCGAACATGTCCACTGGTTTGCCAAAAGCTTCGTTACCTATTCCCTAACACGTGTATTGAGTGTACCAATAAGTAATCGATTATTTCTTTCACAATTTCATGATTTACGAGGATACAAATTCTGACGACAAGAGCATGACGAAGAAAGCTAAGCCTGTTTCACTATTATCTTTTCTATTACTTTTAGATGTGTATGTACGCGTACCTATATGTATATTAGCCCTATACAGTAAATATGGCTCACTGTGTCGTCGGTTGCTATTAGTTTTCTTACTCGACCGGCTGTGAAATAAAATTCAATCTAGCAATAATTTAACTACTCGATATAAACGGAGAATAGATTTAGTAATAATCGAACGAGGAACGAGATATTTCCCATTGAATCTGTTCGCGTGCAGGGGGTTGCGACGTCGTCGTCTCACAGGGATCGATATGAAATCCCAGCGAGACCATACGTTTCCGACAGAAAAACTCTGCTAACGATTCAACGAGAAGGGAACTTTCACTGCCTGCGATTCACTCGTAAATCGTTTCGCGTTCGTGCACGTCGATTAATTAAGGACAACGAAAGGGGCGGTGAGACCGGTGAAACGTAAAATAAAAAGGGTGCGGGGGAAATCGTGGCAGAGGGCACGAGGAGCTTGTAGAAATACGCGAGGTTGCGGTTACGCACGACGTTCGCAAGTGAAATGAATTTTCATCCTACTTCGTGCATTCGCTAAAAGAACGTCGCCAATGGCTTTTGTTTCCGCGGCAAAATAGAGAACGTTGCGCCAGTTGAAACAGGTATATCCGCTGTACGCACGTTTCTAAGAACGGAGAATATTCTTGCATTAAGTGTTGGTACAAATAATAATATGCCCAGCTACAGTTGTATGGAATTGATAAATATGAATCTAATTTTTGGAAATGATCCGTTTACTCGAAAATTTAATATACAGTAATGTCTCGCACTGTGTTCAAAATCGTGATTCGATGGCTGTTCATTTCCTATCCCCCCTACTTGGGGCCGCCTCCCTTGGATTCGGGGAAGTGTCGTTTGGATCACTTTTGATGTTGTGATTTACGAGAACCGAGGCAGCACAGCGTGGAGTACGAGATAGCATTGTCTCACACGTACCCGGATGTTTACACTTGCCTAATTTTTTTCCTGGTCGCTGCCTCGAGTCTCGAGTCTCTGTTGCCACAACATTGAAGTTGACCTGACGCTCGAGAATCGTGTCCGTACACGATGGCTGTTCACATTCGGTCCCGAGCGATGAACACAGTGCGAATCATTACTGTATATCATTGCAACAGAGTAAAGGATATTTATTACTTATCTTATTATTATTTCTAATAAATATATATACCTTTCATAAATATAATTGGGTATACAGTTAACTTGTATAGTCGACGATTTTTTGGAACGATTAGAACAATTTTACAATGCTGCGAGTTTTAACGGCGAGATATCGCTTGAGTTATTTTTAATGGAGTAAGTTGAGTTGGATGAGGATAACCATGTCCGTCTGCTTGGAAATTAAATTCTGTTGAACGTTACGTAAATCGAAGTCCCATCTGTCGATACCAAATAATAGAAATATTGGACAGCGTGTCGTTTTATATGGTTTCTGTAGAATCTTTTATATTAATTTATCATTCTTACGTTATTTATGACGATAAATGCGTATATCGTCGGACGAAATAACGAAGTCGCATCAACGATTGAAGTGTATTCATTATTGGGTATCGTTACGTACATTTATTCGCAATAAATAAGGAACGTTGTATTATTTCATGCGATAATAGATTTGCAACCATTATTGCAAGTTTCGTTATTAAAATAATCAATAGTCTACTTCGCCATCGAAGAAGTACTAGCAGGACAAATATCAGATAACTAGGATGAAGCGATTGAGTACTGTACAGTTTAATGCACAATTATTATAGTCCTCTTCTGCAACTAGTTGTACCTTTTTTATCATTTCTTCCATGCCTTAAAAGAACTATTTAATTGACACGCAGAACTTTCAGAATATTGCTTAATTAATTTAACAGTGTACATTATACAAGATATAAAAAAAGACAGAATTATAATATCTTATATTCAAGAAATACCTTTTGGAACGTTTGGATAATTAATCTAAAATTACATCGGGCTATCATTCGAAAGATGTAACCAAAAATCCGCACAAAGTGACTAAACAATCCAGCTACCCGTTAACAACAAACGCAAAATAATATACGTACCAAAAATACTAATCAAAAAAGGCAAAAAATAAATAAATAAATTCGACAAAGCTTGAGTGAAATCTTAATCAGCCAAGCGGCGATGCACCGACTTACTCGTGTTTCATTTTGACAGCAAGAAATTCGTGCAGCATCCGTATTTTTGTCAGCGGTGCTCGGGTCAATCGTTGAGTGGATTTTCATGTAACCCCTCTAGTCCACTCTGGAACAATCTAAAATCCTCCTATCTTCTCTGCAAACAGTCCCCTTGCATCACTTTCCTGCGTAGCTATTTCGCTTTCGCAAGTCTTGCATAGGTCACGTACTATCTGCTACTTCCCACTTCGCCTGTATTTCACAGATCACACATTTTTTTTTCTCCTTGCGAGACACTTATCGACTCTCGTTCGCCACCCTCTAGATATGTACCCCGTTCCTTCTACTCCAGCTACTTATCGCCTTCGTACCACCGGTAACAGGCGAATACGCCAGTGCTCTCTCCAGTGGTTTATCGCGATAATTACTGCCAACTGCGAAGCAAAGCTGATTGCGATTAATTAACCCAGTCGATCTTGTTGGATTTGTATCCTTCGCGACGATTCGAAAGAAAGGATTCGTATCCGACGAGGAACATGCGAAAGCTCGGGTTGATTAAGCGCAGCTTTCGAAACCGTGCGGTTTTAAGCTAAATCGTAATATGTTTTCCTTTCTTTTGTTTTTTTGCAGAGCTGTACAGACTGGAATTTTTTTCCCTTTTCTGAAGTGATTTATAAGGACTTTGAACTAGTGCTTGCGCTCTGGTTATGCCCGTCGAAACGTGGGCGGAAAGTATGAAGTGGAATGTGAAACATTGATTTTTTCAGGGTCCTTTAACCGTGAGATTGGACTTCCTCTTGGTTTTTCACGTTGTTTGCTTGCAGCGGGGACGCGACATAATTACAATAGCAGGGAAAACATCGAGTAATTTTGAATAGGCATTATGTTAGATTTCACATGAGTTCTAGTATCGTAATTGTTATTATAAATTGCAATATAAATTATTTTTGCCAACGAAGTATAGAATTAAATATAAAAATATATACTTTTCACGGTGATAGAAACATATTTGGAATTCGACCAAGTTAAAAGTTAGAATTAAATATAAAAATATATACTTTTCACGGTGGTAGAAAAATATTTGGAATTCGACCAAGTTAAAACATAAAATGTCCCTTAAGTGAAAAATGTATGGCTCAAATATTTTTGATTATCATCGACTCAAATCTTGTGCCCTGCTTTGATTACAGTTAAATGAACCTTGGCGGGTTAAGAGAAGAAATTTCGAGGGACGAAAAGTAGGAAACTTATTAGAATCTTTCCGCGTACCACCAGTAATCGCGTCGTCGAGAGACCGTGAAATCGACCGTTTCTGCATGAGACAATGTTAACCGAAGCCAATGCGTGGGAAACGTCCACGACTTTATTGTACGTCGTACAATAGTCGAGAGCGACTCTGTGCACCACGGTGTACTTGCATACAGCATTCATACAACTGGGTGCCTCATATCTGTAACTACAATAACAGCGTAGATGTGATACTCACATTTGCATTCAAACATCTTTGCCGTTTTCATAGATGTACCGGAGAATCAGTATCGCATATTGTGCTGCGAGTATTTCTGATTGGACGTGTAAATAGGGAACATTTTGTACAAATTCTGTGGGATGCAAAATTGGTGCATGTATCGTATTTCAAGGTTTAGTATTACTCCAGGAGGATGTTAATACAGTCGTATTCTCTGAGCAAAGAAAAATAAGGAGAGGATTACGTTTTTAGTGGTGGCAGTTATGGGCGGCCAGTTTTGCCAATTTTTCGAGATGTTCAGATTACAATGGTTTTACGGAATTATTCTGTTCGATAGCTTTGGACAAACGGCAAATAAATTTCACGAATTCATTCGTTATACCTAATTCGTCGTTCGAAATCAAATTTATCCGAATCAATAGAAAAGTGTAGAGACGAGATATCACTGCAGCAGTGCTTCGACTTCTCAAACGCGGTGTCGTCTGGTGATAAGTATCGATACATGGCGAGGCAGACATTGGGACACTATTGTCTCAACATCGCAGCGGGAAGCTTTTTGCACGTGAATCAAAACGTCTCCGACGTATTGATCTCCGTGGCAACATTTAAAACTGTCTCTTGTGCAGCGTACGAATTCCGTTCACGCTTTTCCGTGTACCTGTGCCGGTGTGACACAGCAGTGATATGCAGGATTATCCAAATTGAGTGTCGCGCCTTTACATTGAAATAAAGGGAGATTTTTCATTGTTCTTTCTTTTTAACATTAAAATCTACTTTATGAGATTAACCCTTTCGCTACTACGGGCCACTTTAGTGGCCTTCCACAAGATGCCACTGAGGTACTACGGGCCACTATGGTGGCTCTTCATAAGATGCCACTGAGGTATTGCGGCCAACCGTTTTGCATAAGTATCTGACTCTGGGCATGCAGTGATAATCTTTTTTTTTGCATCATTTGTTGCTGACATCCCAAATAACAAAGTGCTTAGCAACCGATATACCTCGAGAATTTTTTCGTCCGAAAACATTCAAGCAGCTTGGTGCAGTGATGTCGCGGCGCTCCGTTCAGCGGAAGTACCGCGGCGGAGAACCCGCCCGTAGCGAAAGGGTTAATTATAGTAACAGCTAAGTGACCCCGTGGAGTTTTTCTGACGAGCTCGACTCGCTCTACATGATTTCCCACCGCATGTTCGCATAATCGAAGATCCATTTCGTTTAATAACTGTGTTATTTCTTTTTACCTGGTTAATCGTCTTCGGATTATTGGCGTAAACTTAACTTTACAAAAAAACAAACTGGGTATAAAGTCTAAACGATCCACGTCTCCTCCCCGATTGTTTCGTTCCGTGCGTGACAAGAGTCTTCCTGGAACCGTAACTGTCGTCGCAAAGCAGATTTTACGTGAAAATAAAGAAACAAATGTAGGAACGGAGTGTAGGGTGGCAAGAAGGTGGACCCGTAGGCCGTAGAAATTAACGTTTATTATGACTTTTGCACCACAATCGCTTGACAATTCACTGTCACCGCATCGGAATCGCAGACAGACAACAATCTCGCCTTCACTTTCACGCTTTTATATTTTTTCTGGCATCGCACTTTCCCATTCGCGTTATCGCACTCGCACCTACGCGATAACAACAATTCGGAAGGCTATGGCCTTCCGAGTTCATTGCTGACGTTTGTGTTTATTGTTTTCGAGTCGCGCTCCAGCCTATTGCCGGTCGTTCCCTCGTACACAAATAATTCAATTTACAGTAAGCCTGCACAAGCTTGTAACCAGAAGGTCGACAAGCGTGCCCACGAAAAACCATACGGAACAGGGTCCCGAGTGAAATTCGTTACCGATTCATGGTGTATGACGTTTTCCGATTTTCGCTTATACAGGTAAACGAAGGCAACGCGCCACGCCACTCGTCTCCTTCTGCATTATTCATCGCGACGCTTGCAGCCGTAGAACGACGTCGCATCGCGTCGCGTTACCTTGCCTCGCATCGCCCCTTCTACGTGGCGCATCTGCAAGCGTAAAAGGTGGATCATCTCATTATGCGTTCGTATCGTGGCTCCATGGCTTTCACAAAACACGTTACGATTCCCCACCAATTTCATACCGATAACGCGGATACGTTCGCGACGCATCTGCCGTCGCTGGTAAATTACATTGCACCGCCTGGGTATTATCGCAGCAGCTTTTGTCTCCGCGTTACAATGTTTGATATATATATTTTCACGAGATTTTATCGGAGCACGAACGGTTCCGCCGTGCTCGCGCTCGTGTACACTGAGATATTGCCACGGTTTTACTTCTGTGTCTGTTCCCATTGAAATATACGGGTCCGTGGTGTAATTTGTTGGGCCACGCATCATGTACGCAGAAACGAATGGGACTGGGGGTTCGATGGTGCAAAAGTTGGTATTTAGTGGTGCTTGTGGAACAGTGTTCGAGTAGTGTGTTCTATGTTTTTGAAGTATTTGATAAGACGTTCGTATGTGGTGTTATTTTTGATTTTATTTAGTTTAATTTTATTTTTAAGATTAAGTGGCGTGCACTCCGTGCGAGGTATAAGTGTTGATTAAAATTGTGTAATGAATGAAGGACTGCGAGAGTCATTGTGAAATTTGAATGTTGTCGAGAATTCATTTTTAATTCCTTTTAGAATGTTGTGCATTTTTCTGTTGTTTCCTTATTTTGGAGTAGACGTTGCTCTACTGTGTTCCTCGTGTGGCAGGTAACACAATTCTTGGGATCTTTTTTAGTAATTGAACGTTCGTGGATTATGTAGGATTATCGATTGGAATATTCGTAGTATTACTAGAGTTCCTATATTGAATCAGTGTGACCTATAATCGAGATAAGGATATTTTTTTCTTAATTTATTTAATATGTATTATTGTGCTATAATTGTATAATACATAATGCACATAACGTAAACTTTTACGATATCGCACCGAAATTATCAGATATACAATTTTATTTCTATTTTATTTAAAACAGTTTACCATCGAAGTAAATTATACAAATTATTACTGTTGGCTGAATATTCTATGCGCTAGTACGCGTGTCATGCTGCACACGTAGCTCTGTGTTTGACGTTCTTGCACTTGGAAATCATTCGGTTCGTCTGTTGGGAGTTTATCGCGCGAATTGAAACTCTGTATGTATGTAGGATGCGTTGAAAACTTGTACGGCTGAAACAGATCGTTGGAATCGCAGACAAATCGTGACATTCATTGAAATTCGCGTACCAGTTCCGCGGATATTAAACTTCACCGCACAAGTTTCTTCTTCGAGTATATATTACACGGGCTTACAAGTTTCGGACTTCCGGTTCGAATACGAAAATTTGCCCATTAATCAGCCTGCACGCTGTGACCCACTGTTCGTAAATTGGAACACCTCGATCTGAGCGTCAATAATTGTGTTTGTATTGCTATTTTGTTGCGGGGTAATTTGGGATGAAATTACCCAGTTCCTAATCATTTCTACTCGAAAGTAGGGACACCTCGATTTAAATTGAGTGCCGGCGATTGTCGTGTGATTTTTTTTCATAATGTTACAGCAGTTCAAAGATCGAAAATTTCTACCTGCAAATTTAGCGATCCCCTAATTTTGAACTGCAGTGTATTATTGTCGATCGAATAATTTTGTTGTGCAGTATAAAATTCAATTCATTTATTCAAGGGAATAAATAGGATCAATTGAACGAACTGGCTGGGAGGTAATAAATTTTTGCATACTTAAATACAGAGACAGCTGTAACTAATAATAGAAAAGCGACCTTGGTATCGTGTCCGTATCAGCATTCTAAATGCACTTCCATTGGGCAATATTTCTGCACTGTTACTTTGCATTTCAGAACTTACGTGTAAGTTATAATGCAAAATGTTGTCAGAAGCTGGTCCCTAGGGTGGCAATTCGTTTTAGTTTGCTATGTCCTACGAGGACAATGCAGTACGTCAGAAGTATATGTGGCCAACGGAAACGCTGAAGTTTTGTGACGTATGAAGTAGCTTTTTGAACTTCCCATTTTTCCTACAGATGTTAGCTTTCACCCAATAATTTATAGATAGTGCATTTGTATCTCGAATTTAATCTTACAAAAATTCTATGGCAACGAAAGATTATTCAATTGTTTTTGCTCCAGCGATAAGGGTCGGACATTTCATTCATCCTTTAAGATCATCCGTTTGAAACACAATGATTTTCCGCCGCAATGAATTTCCTGCACGTCACAGTTTGCATCTGACTCAAAAATCGATCTGTCGTTACTACCTAGGGGCGAGAATTGAATTAATTAACAAGTCGTGTAATCGTGGCACAGTGGTTCGTCGCCTCCTCTGTGAATTTAATACCGACATAATTAAATTTATTCCTGTAATCCGGCGGAACGGTGATCGCATGACAAAACCCGCTGCTGGTGAAAGCAACTTGCAATTATTTTTTTACGGTTTCGTGCGTGATCCTGTCGCTCCACAAGACCAAACGAGTTCCCGTAATCCGCAAAGCTGAGTAATTTGAGACAGCTATGCATCATTTGTTGCGGTTCAATGGTAGTTTTCTGGAACAAAAATTTTGCCGCCAATCGCTGAGATTTGCAAATGTTTTTTACCTTGAAAAGAAATAGCTCTTTCAGAGTCATCGTCAGGTTCATCGGCAGGCTAGACCGGAAATACCATGTAAATTGGCTCATGATCAATTAATTCGTGACCAATTCAGTAACTCGTTCAGTCGAATCGAATTCAAATTGTCCAAACCTATACTAGTGAAACTAGTGGGTGTATACTAGTGGGGGCAGTCCTCGTTATAGCCAGAAGGCAGGATCTATGAATTTCCCTTCAAAAATATTAGATTATACGTCGCTGGATACCAGGTGAGCCCGGTGGACTTGACTGGTATTGCTTAAAAAAGTATGCTTGACAACACGTCGAGTGATACCACTGGTGCATACAATACCCAACTGTCGCTACTGAAATATAACAGCACGCCTGACAACTCGTCGCTGATACTACTGAAAAGTCATATACTTAACGCTGAGACATATTATACTAAAACGTACAAGTCTATCTCACACTTTATTAACTGATACTACTTAACGTAGTAAATATATCACTATGCAATGACCTGTACTACTGAAGCATTTAGGTAGAGGTACTTGATCCCTGGATTCCGTTCCAAAATACATACCTCGATAACGATAGACTAGTAGTACTTAAAAATCACTTGAGACATCATGCAGTCTGATACTACTTAAAATTATACTTTACTATGCGTTGACCTGTACCGTTTACACGTACTATATATTCTATCCAAATGTCATATGTGCACGAAAATTACATATCCACAAAGAACGTCACACGTGGATAAGTGTTCGTTGTAAGTTTTCCGCTGGCTATCATCGTGTCCGTGCGGTTTCACCTGCAATCTCTCAAACGGAGCGTGTACAGAGGTTTCTCTTAATCCGTGAGATCTAACCACACCGTGATTGTTTGAGCTTTGCAATAAATCTTGTTTACGTCAGTAATTGTGTACAGACAATCTTACGCGAAAAAAAGAACATCTGTGATTGTTTTCGTTGATAAGTACGGAGGTATTACCTACTATGTTTTATCTGCATACCCACACGTAGCCGTTCGAAATGAACGCATAAAACAATCGAACTATTTATAAGAACGGACTTGTGCAACGTGTTTCACGGGATCGGCTGATTTCTGCGATTTAGGTCTCATTCAACGCGAAATTCAATTTTGCGCATAAAATTCCCTGCTGTCTCTGCTTAAGCGAATACTTTATAACCGGGTGGTCCGTTGAAAATTAATTCAGTTTCACAGCTTATGAATTTATTTATGACATACAGTTCATCTCCGACTCGCTGCATTCTATTTGCCCTTCAAACTTCCCTTTTTTTTCTCGTTTTTCTTCTCGCACGTAACATTGTTCTGCTTATTAAACCGTTTAAGAAATTCGAGTTAAATGAATGCTGGATTAGATCAAGGAACGCGTGTATAAAATAGCACGGGTGGAATTTGAGGAAGGAATTCGACGCACGAAAGCAACGAAACAGGTACACTTGTTGCTTATTGTTAGTGAAGTTTTCCGTAAGTTACGTTTTCGGGACTCATTGTGTGCGAAATTGTTCTTTAATTAATTCTAGTTGAATAGTTAATCTTTCGAAAAGTAAATATTAGCAACTGCATTTAAATTCACACCCTTTTTATTATTTTCTCCTTATTTGTCACATTTTCTATTATTGTTACGTGCACGTATGTATAATATTAGCGAGAAGTTTTATTCTCTTAAAAACAAAATTTAAAAACCTTTTGATCTTATTCTCGTCTAAAGAACTATTTTTTATTTGGACTGTATCGTCGCTACCTTGTGTACTGGAGTTGATAGCTTTCATTTTCAGCTCTCACGTTGCAAACGGAGCAGCAAGGAAACGCTGAAATAACACAGTGTGTACGAGGATTACTGAAATACAAAAGTGGTTGGAACTCTGAAACAGGGTCAAATAAGGCTCAAGTTTGCAGAAACTTTCTTTTATCATTTCCACGTGCTCAATTCACACCTGAAGTTCTGAACACGTGTTTCAGTACACTCTGTGTATTCAAATTCGCGCGGAAGTTCTTTACTGTTAAACTTTCGATACCTATGGCCTCGGTTCCCTATGCACTACCTTTCTAATCCTGTTCAGTTACTTTGGAACAAACAGAATAGTTTTCGAAGATGTTTATATACAGCTCGGAATAAAAGTGAAATCTTGAAACATACACTTGGTCAAGATTAGTCAAACTCAACAAGCTATTGAATATAATCTACGCATCTTTCTATTTTTCTCTAGAACTGTTAATTCCTATTCTGTCAATACTGGGATAAATTGGATAATGATTAGGCCATTTCCCCTGTATTATCTTCTTATATAATAAGAAACATACAAATGTATTTTTATAAAATATTGTTTTAGTGATTGTAGTATTAAAAGATATCTGGACTTTTCTTATGACAAGAACAGTTACTTAAAAGTAAACTTATATTCTAACCCGTTAATTTTTATTTTTCAATCATTTTTTATTGATTGTTCAATATATTATACGAATCAATTTGACTCACCCGTGGTTTATTTACAAATTCCATAACAAAGGTTTTAGGAAAAAGTAGAGAAATTCTATACTACACTTCATAACAGTGCCAGAGTCAAGCTAGTAACTGCTACTATGCTGCTCAGAAATTTACACCTGCTGCACCACATAAACCCTTCCCAGCACCTGAAATCTAGCCAACACACCGCGATAAAAAATATAAATTTATTAGGAAAATAACAAGACTACGAGTTCGCGTCGTAAACCTCCATGTTTTTAACCCACCCTATATAGCGGTGTGGCACACCCAAAGAGGAGAGAAAGGGCGTACTAACCACATAGAAAAAAACTCCCTCCGTTCGTTGAATTCCAATTCTTCACAATTCTCGAATCCACACACCTTATTTCTACAAATATTGAATGCCTTCTGAATTAATCAAAAATTAATATAATAGTTACCTCTATGTTGACATGCTCTGTCTCGAATATGTTCTCAAAGTTTCAACCTAAATTATAAAACACTCATAAAATTGTAACATAAAATTACATCGAGAAGCACAGTAATTGTATAGACAAGTAAATAGGCCCATCCAAATACCACTATTGTACAATTATATACCAAACGTTGAATTGATTTTCACCCATTCCACCACACAGCGCACAGAGAGAGGGACAATTTTTCCGATCAGTAATGCAAGAAGCCCGAACGATCGATATTGTCGCAGCTTTGTCGCAATTATTTGGCAGCCGGTATCGCGATGGAACATAGGTCAGAATACAGAATCATAGCCGGGGTCGTTGCACCACCGTCGGTGCCATCGTCGCTGTCCACGAGTAATAGACTTTTGATACGGCTAGCAAATGGCACCAGCGATAAATCTTCTGTCCGATACTCCAGCATTGTCTGTAGATTAACGCGTTTTAAATACCTTTCCGTTCTCGACGGTGGATCGTTCGGCTCTGTGAACGGTAAATAATGCTAACGACCGGACCCTGCGGCTCGTTGATCTTATTTACGCTCCGATCGATGAACTCTGATTTAGTGTTGACGAGTGTGCGCTCTCCTATCGGCAAGCCGTTAGTGATAAGCTGTAACTGTTACTCGAACCGGCCGATCGATCAAACGTCGTTAAGCCTCGTCGAGCATCGGCCAACCGGCGACAATGAGATTCGCGAAATCGATCAAAATCGCGGAAACTATTTTGTGCGCATCGCCTGAAACGCGCGACACGTAGTCACGGTAATCGTATTACGGTTCGATAGAAATGTAGTTCGACCCGCGACGCAACCGTGAGAATGGTGAATCATGAGATACGATCGATCCGGGGGCTGAATCTTAGAATGCGAGACGATTTTCGAAGTTAGCGATATAGGGGTGAAGGTAAGAGTGTTTGATAACGATTTAAGACGCGCGTGGGAATTGAGAAATAATTAGGTACTTTCCAAAGCATAGCACAGGATAAGATTTACATATTGGGTATATGAGTTGTGACTCGTGGTGGTCTTTGGCATTGCGGAAAACTGTTATTAATTGTGAAAATATAGTACGACACATTTGGTTTAACTTTTGGTTTAATAATTAGTAAGAAAAAATGATAGCGTAGAAGTTCTATTGGGAGCGTTTAAATTTTTTATTAATATGACTTCTGCCAGTAAAATTGTTGTATTTTAAAATTCAAACATTGTATACTGCGTCGTCATTGATTCATCTATGCCTTTATTATACGCACTTTGCATATTATTTGCATACTTCTATTGTATTAATTTAATATATAAATTATTTCAATTTAATGTTTTCTATACAGAATCTGTCGTGTTCTTTGGTTCAAAATACTGTTATTTCTGAAAATAAGATTTGTGCAGAAATCTGTTTTGTATTCGGATTTTTGCGGGTTCTGTTACGAAACTGGTTTAACGTTTGCACTTTTCTAGTACAAATATTTCTCTTTAAAAAAAACACACATACAACTTTTATATTGTTTCATTGAATCACTTTGTTTGCTTGCTTCGCAATGTTTGCGCATCAGTTAAAAATTCGAGGAAAAAAAAAACTATAAAAACGTTGTTGACAATTTTATCTGCAAAGGTATTCGACATTATTTTTATCCTAGCGTTGTTGCGTTGCCACTTCAGTTAGCTTTTAATCCCGTTGTTACAGTGTATTCGTTTGTACATTTTCTTGGTAATTAATTATCCCATGCTGCACGCAATTAGTGCCCCTACTAATCTTCCACGTAAACGCTAATCTCCTTAATACACGACAAGATTACTAGCTTAGCATGACAAGAATACTTTTCGCTGTACTCGTATTCTTTGCCAGCGTGATGTTAACGCTTGCTTGAGTTAAAAATTCTGCCAGTTATTATATTGGCTGAAACGTTCTCCCGTCTTTTGCTGGATGTGGTATCTCTGCTATAGTGCGCTAGCAAATTCATTTGACCCGCATATAATCGGAGCATCGAAATTAACTATTATTTATTATAGGCTCCATGGAAAGCTATTGCGCATTCTTTTATCAGAGAATAATTTATTGTTCAGAAAGGTATCGGAATTACACAAGAAGTTTTTACGTCGTATCATAGCCATAATCTCACTGCTACATCCAATTGACATCGCAGCTGATTAAAACTAACAGTTTTGACTACACAATTATTTTTGTTGGTTCGACTGTCGTACTGTACTATCAGTATAAGAACTTCAGATCGAAAAGAGTATTATCGTGGCATGCGAAAACAAAAGACAATGTAGATAGCGAACGCGAATCGGAATTTTGATTCGGAAAGTTTTGAAACGAAGACGCTGAAAGACGATCCTCGGGAAAGGAGACCGCCGTTGGTTAATGATGGCCTTTTCTGATAGAGAATCGAGTCAGGACCGTAGAAAACGTGCCCAGAATTGGCGAACGATCTGTGAATATCTGGAATGGTAGGTACAATAAGGCCATTCGTGCTCTCCTTTGTCACTCTGTTTTACTCTATCAAAGTGGATGGAAAATACAATTCTGTTAATTGTTTTGTACTTAAAAAGGCATTCGTTCTGGGCGATAATTCAACATTAATGGATTCAACAAGTTTGCGCAGGATCTGTTGGTTGATTGGACGCTAAATTTTGACAAATGTTTCTTGCAACTAGGCAATTGGAAAGTTTCAATCGAAGATAAGAGTCACAGATTGGTCAGCACAAACAGCGTCGTGATTTTTCAAGAAACTGTGTAGCCCCATATGTTTTCTTCTAGAATCGCCAAAAGTTGATGGAGTTTTGATGGGATGTTCTCCGCCGCTCTAAATATATATTCCGAATTTGCGTCGTTAGATTTTCATCGATATCGATCGCTTCAGAATTTATTTACTGGAAACCGGTCGAAAAATATAGAAATACGCCAACGTTATTTTCAATATATTATCGCTGGAAAAAAAGTGAAGAATTATCGCCGACCGTAAAATAACAAACTAGTACAAAATATAAAATAATAAAATATGACAGAGAATGTTTGTAATATACTGTTTGGTGATGTTATCACTTGTATATACGTAATGTATGAAAATTGCCTTTAAAATGAATTAAGATAAATGAGAAAACTTTTTGGCTAACTCAATATTCCGAGAAAATGGGTAGTTTTATCATTTGAATAATTACGTGATGGAAATATAATAGTACTTTCCGTGGCATTTGCAAAATGTTTCACGCAGAGAAAGATCTACGTGGCAGATTGTCGGTAACATTGAAGAAATCATGCGTATTGATCCTGAAGTACGTTCATTGAACCCCGTTTTTACTTGGTTCTTATTCCTTTGGTACCTCTGGGGCATTTACATTTCACAGCTGTCGCCCAGTTTCGTTCTGCTCGAGGATGAACGAATGCCGAACTCGTTAAAACTTGCGCAGCGTCGGATTCAAATTAGTGGTAAGCAATCAGGAAATTATCCCAAATGTTTCGCAGAGATCGATTCGAGGAATGAATAATTTACTAATGAAATCGAGTTCAAAGTAAACTATCATATTAATCTTTAAGTTGTGATAATTGAAACTGATGGGCATTACCTTTGATTATTTTACGCAGTTTAAGATTGGCAGTTTAATTCGTAATGTCATCAGACATATTGATGAAATGATAAACTATGATGATATCATAATTTACTGTTCACGAAAATGGTCTACAATGATTACAATGTTTTAAAAAATCTGGCTTACTTCTTCAACATACGCACGAAGGGAAGTGTTTACAATTGTTTCCACATATTCGCACAAGAAGGACTAAAAAATGTAATTTTTTAATAAGAATTAGTTACTAAGATTGGGTCCAAGATACAATCCGTCTTCGTGAGAAACTTCTAACATTTCTATTTCCCTTTTTAAACATTTCATATCATGACTGACATTTACTTCTCTCCTTGCACACTTCTTAAAGCTAAAAATAAAAATGTCTAAATCTCCTTGCCCTGTTTCTGAACTTTCTTAATTTTTATAGAAATAGTTCGTGCAAGGTTTTGAATAATCAGAAATACAGTTTCATTCATTTTCACAAAAGTTTCTGGCGTTTTTCTAAATGGTTTTCTGTAACAGTAGTAATAATGGAAAACATTATTATAAATATTTATTATATTGCTAATCCGCCACACACTAACGTCTGGATAGTTCCCAACGCGGGCAGCAACGTATTTAGTTGAATCCTGCACCAGTCTTCCAGGTCGTTCAATTAGTTACCTGCGACAGCGGACTCGGAAATTACAATGCACTGCCAACGACAGGTACAAAATGGGCGTGAAAAACTGTACTAATTTTGCGAGTGACCTATGGAGCTAACTGTACTTTGCAGAAAAGTGGGAAAGCAAGTTAAGAATATTCCAACATGCATTGTTGTTATAAATTAACATACGTTACACGATTTGCTCCATTTCTTCTTACTTCACGCGACTTTTCTAATCGCACAATATTAAATTCACTTAACACTTATTGCATTTAAAAAATTTATTTATCATTTATAGTAAGTTAATATAATATTATCATATCCTATCGCCAAAGCTAATATAAATATAACAGCAACGAATATAACACGATACTCTCCCACGTCTGTTTCAGAACTTGAAGAATCAGATCATGACGACGAATCTGTGGGTCGAACAGGTGAGCAATATTAATTTGTCCCTTTAGAACGGATTATATACGTAGATTAGATTGTCAGTTTAATCTGTCGTGAGAATGATTCCTTGTCACGGTAAAATTTTCCAATGCAGACGAGCTGGAATTTAATCACACTGTCGCGGCTGAGAATAATTTCCACGGTTAATTGATTATGTAAATTAAGACACCGATATCTACATCTCTATTTCGTGAACGACGTTCGACGTTGGCGTTTCCACGGATCGTACAAACCACGATCGTAGAACGCACGTTCGCGGTGAAACGAAACGAACACGTTGAAGGTGGTGTAATTCGTGCGTGGCAAGTAGAAAACGCTTAGCCATTTCAAGTCATTCGCAGTACAGTAACTGCAAATTGCTTCGCCGAGTAATATGTACTCGGGTAACTACATGGCGTCGCGTCCCGGCTCTTTGCTTGAAAGAATCGAGACAGAAAACGGCAAGGGGCGAGACAGTGAGGTGCAGCAGCAAATGTAATTGAAGAATAATTAAGCGGGACCAATTAACATCCTCATCCTCGTTCTACCAGCAACTTGAGAAACGTCTTCAAAGATAAATCCTGCTAATTTCGCTAGACGTACACGCATGAAATTTACGCCGGTGAATCTGCCAACATTTTCGTTCTTTAAAGCAAATTAACTTTCTTGGATAAGAATTTATCCTCCCGTTAATTTTGGTCTGTATACATACACCGCCGACAGAAACTTAGCATTTCGAGGAAAATGTCAGAGTTTTCGCAACAGTTAACGATTATTAAAAACATTTCGAGGGAATGGGCCACCGCTAATTCACGTAATATTAATTTAATACTTAAAAATTAACGTTACGTAGAATTATTTAGTTACGGTGCAATTCGACAAATGTGGTAAATTATCACCTTCGCGTTACTCTTATCATTGATATAATTGATATGTTAATTTTTATTCGGGATTTTAACGGGTGAAGAAACCGGGTATAAAATAGATGAATCTAAGTCGCTATAAAAGCACGAATAAAAATTCGTATTATACTCACAGATTCAGTAAATAATTCTTACACCTATAAACGAGTCCGGAATCTTGATATTAGGTGCTTATATTGGCTAATGTTTATGCCCTTTGTCCGCTAAACAAAAGTGAACCAACGGATAATGAATAGAAGTGAAGGTATTAAGACGGATAAACTCGCAGCTCACAAATCAGCTTCTTCTTAATTGCTTTTAATCCTGTATATCAAGATTGCGTTCATAAAGCAACCTTGCAGAGCGGCGAAACTTTCTTTCTAACATGAAGGTTTCATAGCCAAGCAAATTTGCTTTCATGTTTTATGATAAACGTCGCGAGGTCATTCTTTTCGACGGTTTATTTCGAGAGGTTCAATTATATTGGAAATATTACGAAAGCTGCAAACATGAAACAATTGTTCAATTTTATTCGCAATAACGTCCCGCGTAGAGAAGAGAGAGCTGCGCAATTGTTTCGATAGTTATGTACATCTTTATGCCGAATCGAGTACTGGGCCAATACCTTGGTTCGTCCAATACCTGGCCACCAGAGCCAGGGTGAATTTTAAAAATTGAAACACTTAGAACCAAATAATTTCTGCTTATCGGAAAGAGCGTAAACTGGACATACGCAAGTATTACTGGACGACGTACAATGAAGCCTCTATGTAAGCGCAAAAGTGGTATGCGATATAAGCTCGGAGTTTATCCCCACCACTGAGGAGTATACCCCTGGAGGCGTCGAGAAGCTCGCTTGCCGATCAGTGTACCGCGATCTGGGTTGGGTATATCGGTGAGGTAATATTAATTCAACGATGAAACTTTGCTATTTCTTATCCTTTCCTTATGAAACTTTCACATAACATAGCTGACATTTTTCCAATTAAAATGATACCAAACACGATATAATTTGGACTATATTTAGTGGCTTAATTAACGGTAATAAGTTTCGACCGCAGAAAAGGATAGATAGTGAGAAGAAAAGAGAAGCTGCGATCGTGGCTGCTCGGCCGCTGATGTTTACTCGCTGTCCTTTTCTACGTTCGCCGTTGTCGGCAAAAAATAATGTAGGAAGTAAACAATAGAAGCGCACGTTCAGTCCCGAAGCTCGCGCTTATATGGACACTTTACTGTATGTACTACGACTCGAATCGCACTCCGTAATTTTCTCTCAAGAACTCGCCTCGAATCGTACGAGCCTTCCCTTTCACTTGGCTCAAATAAACACACAGACAGAGGCGCATCCCCAATCAGACCATTGACCCATTCAAACGTCAGGATACGCATACATTCGCCTTACGCTTAACACACCCTGGCTCTGCGGTCCAGACCTGGGTATTACACGAACATTCGCGTGACCCGTCGCGACGTCCGTCAAAGGCAGGATCCGAAATCGTGAATAGGCGCAAGGGGCAAGGGTAAAGGGGCAAGGGGAATGTTTCAGATCGTTATGTTACACCGAGTCACATTCATCTCTGTGTACTTATGGCTGTACGTGCGCTGGGAGGTATTCGGGCCGCGTCTCCGAGCGACACGCCATCCTTCAACGTCGGAACCACCCTCTTTAGCTTCCAACTAACCCTCTACCCCAACCGTTTCGCGACAACAGTAGCTGGGTGGTAGATGCAACGCCGGTTCGCCCTCGGCTAGCACTCGGTTCGACGAGTGCACGCGTTGCACGTGTAACACAGGATAATGACGGAACTCGTTCACGTTGGATCGTTCGTACGTTCGGATGGTTACGTCGAAAACGATTCGTACGGTTCTCGAACTTCGTTCTCTGTTTATTCTTCGCCGGAGGGAGCTCGTGCCGGGTTGAACGCTCGCGGTCGATTGAAAATTCGATCTTTTTCTTCTCTTTTTTTTTTTGTTGCCGGTGCTGAGCGGTGAGCAACGGAGGCAGACGGGGAATCGATGTCACGAATACTTTGTTGTACGCTCTCTTGCTGTTGTGGAAAACGTTTCGTTTGAGCGGAGCGGATGTACCTATCGTTGTTTGGGTATGCGGTTTGTACCGGTGATTCCATCGTGATGAGTGTGGTTTATGAGCAATCGTGCTTAGGTTTCACGGTCGCGGGCTGGTTCGTATTGGACGGGGGTTTTCAAGTTTATGGGTTAGATTCGGTTAAAAGGTTTGTTAGTGGTATTGGTAGTGCTGGCAGTTGCGGAAGCGGTCGTACAGTCGTTGGATTAGAAATATTTCCAGAGGGGGGGCTTGAACAGTTTATGAATGAACATGTGGCAAACTTTTCACTGTACGTTGGAAAATATTTAATATTCTCAGTGTAGGGGCTTGGCGTAGATTTTTATATATGTATGTTTTTTGGAAGATTTTAACTATTTGGCTACAAATTTTAGGTACGCGCTAATGTTTTATTGAGCAATAAAAATGTTTCACTCGTTAGGAAAGGAATTACGAAGCGAAATATTAAGAAATACCTGGATAATGTAGTAGAGTGTTTTCTATATTTTGTCTTATATTTTGAAGTGTCTATAATAGTACAATTTTAAAAATATTCTAGTTTGCTTCCTTTTGTTATAATTACATAACCAACCGACAGAATTCATGTACATGGATGAATTAACACGCGCAAGGAACTGAAAATCTCTTGCAATACAAGTTCGGGATGCACAAAGTGGGTTAAATCGGTTGATAGGTCAAAGACCTTGGTTCTTCAAAATGTTCATCGATCCGGACAGAATTGACTTAAGTTTCAAAGTGGTTAAGGCATACTCATATTGAACGGTGAGTATGTTCCGAATGAAATATGCTACGCTTGAACGATTCTATAGGAAAACCATAATACAGATGCATCTACGTTCTGCAGAAGACACGGAGAAAAGAATAAGGATAAATAAAATTTTTCCTGAAAACTCGATTTTGCGAAACGAAATGTTACAAAGCGAAACGTAATGCATAAAAAAGTTTTTGCTCTATCCATTCGTTTTTATTCGAGACTATTATTAAAATTTCTATCGTAAATTTTGTACACTTATTACATTCGGTACAATACAATAACGGATTGAGAAAAGTTCGGACACAGTCGCGTATACAGCGTGCTCTACATCGAACGCCACGATACTTGAGTTGCTTTCAATAATTTAACAATTTAAACGTTTCAAACAATGGTTAATTGGTGTCGAATGAAATATTGATTGGATGGCGGAACTTTTGGGACGGAACTTTTTCCTATCAAAGATATTGGATTGTACGTCAAATGAAAATGTTTAATTGCAACAGCGGATAACTAAAATGATATATATTTTGTCATGTTATTAAATTCATCCTTTTACGCAATATAAGAATATGAACACAGAAATATGTGGTATTTCTTAAGAAATGTATAACGACTCAAGTTATATTTGTATGAAAAAAGATATTAAAAGAAAAACCCCGTTTGGGTCAATAAATTCTTCATTTGATACAGCTCGTTAATAAATTCTGCATTTGAAACAGGTGAAATATCGTGGCTATCGATTCGTAGACCACCCTGTATATTAAATACATCATGTTGCCATGGAAAGTTAGAGTGGTTGGTTCGTACCGTGCACCAAATTCACTTTAAATATAAAATCGTTGAATGGCAGACTTTGGACAATCATATTCCTCTGCACTACTTCGCATTCTACGAAGAGTGTGAAGTAAAAAAAGAGCAATTTTCAATATCTTGCAAGAAACTTTTCATCGAAAGTACACTCTTAATACACTTAAAACATTAGACAAAGTATTAAAACATTTCTCAGGAATAATTTAGTTCATTTGAATCAATTAAAATAATGATATTCTAGTTTTTGTTATTATGAAAGTACTCTTGAACAAAGTTGCAATCTTATGAACAGTGAAAATCTCGTTATTCGACAGAATAATTCAGAAAGCTATTTTGAAAGAATTTGTTTAACTCTGTCAGCTTCATTTCAATTCACTGAAGAATTGAGTCGGTTCCTAGCTATGAAGCGGAAGTGGCGAAAATTCACTTCCCATTGCGCGCGCTGAAAGTCGATAAAACGACAATAGGATCGTGTTGTTATCTTGTTTGGTAGAAAATTGACAATTACGTGGTTCTGCGTATGTAATTTTGCAGAGTCGCCCTCTTTCGTTCGCGTGCACGATTTAGAATTGCTTCTCCTTTTTTTGTAAAATGATCGAAACTCATCAACAGCTCGTCGTCGGAGCACAAACATTTCATTAGAGTGGCCCGGGCGAATTACATTCGGTGGTGTAAATGAATTTCGTCATCAGACACCCAATCTTGACCTATGCACGCCCGCAGGAACACGAATTAATCGTTCAATAAGCCTTAATTACAGTCAGCTTCGCCGAGATCTCCAGCACGCCCCGAAACCGTCGGAAATCTCTGACATGTTTCCTGAAATACTACGTAAACGTATCTGCGGTCGACAGGTGGTGGAATCGATAGCTCGTAGAGGCTTCTGCCCGTGGTGGTTCACAATCACATATCGATGACGGCGCCCCTTTTAGCGGCCAGTCAATATATCGGAAATAAATTGATAACAATAGTAGGCCACCGGTGGCCTTTCTATCTGTGGACACGTCTCAACTCTCTTTCTACTTTATATCTACCGCTTCCTTTTACGCTACTATCAGTTACTTCCCTTTTTGTTCGCCCGCCTGTCTGTCTACCTTGCTCCACCTCGGACACGCTCTAACTACGTTCCTTTTCGCCTTTGAACGTGGACATCGCCCTGAATCTCTCGCTTCAGTTCTGCCTTTTTGAACCATCTTGCCCACCTCGCACCCCCGACATTCGCCATTCGATTTTCTCAGCCGATAACTTGGAACAAAGTTACCGTGTTGCCGAGTTGCATCGTGCCGGCGTTTGCTGATAATCGATCTTTCCAGCGCCTCAAAGTTGCAGCCTCGCTTTTCAATGCGTTTTAATAACTTTAAGGTGACGAGGATGCACAGGGAGAGTTAATTTTTTGTGGCGACTAGACTTTGTAGATTTTATAGACTTTACTAGATTTTATAATTATATACGTCGGTTGGTTCAGCTGTCGATTATTTGAAGCAAAGATAATTGGGAAGTATCTTAATTGATAAGAGGAATGATGGATAGCATTTTGAACGATCGAAATTTGTTGAATTCTTTCTTTTACGATTATCGTGTTTCCTTGCCTGGCGAGAAAACAGGCGCATTAGTTAATGTGCTATACACACACATTAACACACATTGGTTAATTGTTTACAAAAGTAGTCGTCAAATTTTAAAAATACAAGAAAAATAAGAAAATATTGAAGTAAAATATATTTAGAGAATAATAAATATAAATAGGTATCTAATAACAAGCCAGCAAATTAAATTTATTGTATATTAAATTGTTTCTTTTTATTAACATAAATGATTTTCGCGTGTTTTTATAATAACTCCGATCATTCGATTATCCAGCTATCCTGTATTCATATCGCTTCAGACAATTGTGGTACTACTGTAGTAGACTAATTGTTTCATAACGCGAAACAGGTAAACTGATCCAATTATTTCATTGCGATAATCACTGGACAATTGATCTTTGAGATTAGAGATTTAGGGAATGATGTACAATTGATGTCTCTATTATCATACATGATCATTTCTAAACCGCATACGATTCCCTTGGCTCAATATGCAATAGTGTTCTAGGCGTTTCCGGTAATGCTTCGACGTTGTAATTTTACAATTATCGCTATGCAAGTCTGTAATTCGTATGTATCAAGTTTATAGCAAGTTACTTTTAGTAAAGATTAGAGGTTGTTTCAAAAATTTTTGGCGAAAGTTTTGGCGATATTACTTATAGGTAGTCTTCGTATTCTTTCTACTATCTGTATTAATTTACTGCTTGAAATAATAAATATGGCAAAAAGCGTGGAATGCGATTGTAGTCCTCATACTAATAAGGAATATTACCCTAACAAAAGTTTACAAATTTCTATTGCCCTTCTTATATCTAGTTATTTTAAACTTTTGCCCGCAATTATTATTCGTATATTATTTGTACTTTGAAGTCGGGAAATAATTTGTGTTTTGTTTAGTAATATAAGATGATTGCAGCATGCGATAATGTATTATAATAATACTATCTTGAATGCAAACTTGTGAGAATCATTTTTTCAGCACAGAATTAAAAATGAACTGTATAGTCATTCTGATAGAAAAATAGTTCTGCTCGCGAGTTTCCGTCTACTAATTTCATTAACCTACTTTTATAACAAAGCACTTGAAGGATCGCCAAAAGCTTTAATGCTGAACTTTGTTTCTGTATTTAGGAAGAAAGTTTTCGATGTTAAATAAATTTTCGGAGCTTTCATGTATATTGTTTTTGGTTTAAAGTTGAACATGTTAAATTTTGCGTCTGACGCGTTAACGTAAAACAAAAGTGAATAAAAAATATGTAACATTTTCCTTAGGACAATCATATGAATCTTGATAATTATTTAACTATTAAAAACTGGGCCAAATATTCCTAGACTTCGATATATGAGTTTATATAAATAATATATAAATTTTAAATATGTTTTCGTTATCATTTCTTCCATCTGATTTCAATACATTAATTACAAAGTTTCTGCGTTGGTATATGTCAAATACACGTGGATTATGCAGAAAATTAGAGTTTGCACTCAACACCCTATGTAATATGATAGAAAAGTTTCGCCACTTTGAATAAAATGAAAACTTAAATTTTTTAAATATACGAACGCTTCCTATACGAGTCGTAGTTTCTCGGTAAAGCGTATCTTTGATTGGATCTTCCACGAAGAAATTCGCAGCGAAGTTTCGTACCGTCCGCGGACCCCACGGGATAATTGGCCACTAATTAATGGCCGCAGGGCAATCGAATTTCCAGCAACTTTCTCTCGCCGCTAGAATCCAGAGTGCAAGGGTAAGCGATATGCTCCGTCGCTCTTCCTCCAAAAATTAAATTCCGCTCGGGGAAAATGAAGTCCTGCTTGGATAAACCGTTATATATTCTTTTGCACGGTATTATTCATATCCGATATTAATATTCGCGAGCGTCGAGTCGTCCGGCCTTTTTTGCTAATAACCCGTCGTGGAAAGTGGAAAAATACCAGGGAAAAAACTTTTAATACGATATGCTCTTCGTTCATTTAGAAGATTATGGTTGGTGACGAGTTAATATTCTAACTTTATTAGCCAACCTATTTCGGCAGATAAACAATTTTATGTAGGTTTGAATGCAAAATAACCAAAATGGAATCACGTAACATCGGTATTTCCCGAGTTAACTGTTTTTATCAAATAAATACAATTAAAATAGAAAAATACCATTCACGATAAAACAATGCGAGTCTACGTTCAAATAGTGCAAATCTAATCAGATCCAAGTTTTATACGGAAAGAGATATTTTCCCGTACGAGTCCCGTCTGACAAACCGTATGCACGTACTACTGGAAACGGTACCAGGACGCAGCGCTCGAGTAAGATACCTGAGGATAGATCTACATACCCGTTTTCTTGTTACTGAGAAATACGTATCAACCTTTACTAGCTATACTCGTTGGCTAGATCTACGTCTAGCATTTATAAGTTTCTCTCATCCCGACGCGACGGCCACTTCGTCCTCCGAGAACGTTTCCCTTTTTCGTGCGGCTCCATGAAATCTCCACCAATTCCAAGCACAATTTTCCGCCTCGATATGTTCCCGTATACGAGGCACGTATGTCTCCTTTCACATGCGAGCTCGATATCGCGCGGTGGTTGTCTAGGCAAATGTGTGCGTGTGAACATGCCTGTTCGTGTCGGAGGGTAGGAAAGATTGTGTCGATAAGCAACGTGTTATCGCGATAGATCAACGTGGGTACAGGCGTATCGAAGTTCGTGCAACGTAATGCAGTGCGATCTCATTGTGAAATGAGACCTAATAATGGTGATTCGATTAATGAATATTTTGTTCTTGTGATTCAGTACGTCGATGTAGATAGTTGAAAGGTTCGACGAGAAAATGACAAAGCAATGCATTGTAATAATCATTAACAAAGTTGGAAGGCAAATCTATTTTACCATTGATATATTATAAATAAAAATTCAAATTGCATTTATATGTAATAGATAATTTCATTGTTTGAAACGATTTATTTATATTTGTTCGAATAATAACTTATTACTTCTCTACGCCATTCCAATTTCCAAGCGAGATATATTTTTTTTCTTTAAATACATATCGAAATGTATTTTTATTCAAATATTTATTTCAGTACTGTTTGATTTAAATACCTATTTCGAACTATTTCTACTTCAAGTCTATATTTCAATATCTTTTTATAGAGATGCTTATTTAAATGGAAATTTAAATACCCTTTGAATGCGAATTTAAATACCCATTTAAATAATGCCCACTTCTGGTTACGCGTATCGAAAAACGGATTAATAATATGGTTATATTTTTTGTGTTGGCTGTTTCAAGTCATGGTACGATTACAAGCTGCGATGGGAGCCGAAGGAGTACGGAGGTGTTCACATGTTACACGTGCCGTCCGACCACATATGGCGGCCCGACATAGTCCTCTACAACAAGTGAGTCTGTCTGCTGTTTCTTTGTTCTATATTCTAATTACATCCTCTATAGTTTCACATTACATACTCTATACATATAGTAGTGGCATAGCACGCTGCCGTAAGATTGAAATCGCTTGGACGTTCATTTCTCCGTGAAATCCTTCCGTTATTCACGATGCCATAAAACCCCTCCATTTCCCGGGGAAAGGGAAACTCGCAAGGAGCGGATACCGTCGAAGAAGATCTTGTATTATCCCGAAATTTCCAATGCTTCGAGGTCAATGACGCACAAACAACGTTACCGCATTCACTTATGTCGTACAGATTAACTTTCCAGTGTCTCTATTGAAACGACAATTCCTTATCGAACGTATCTTCTATAAAACACTGATCAATGATTCCATTTCAATCGGATTTCGTCTGGATTTTCGTAACAGGGCAAAGGGGAATCGAGATACACCGGCGCGGACACACTTTATCACTTTGTGATGTGTGCGCGTATTCGCGAACAAGTTCGACCGTACCAAACAAACGAAAGGAGAAATGAGTGTCCACTCGACTTAACAAGAGAGGTACCATCGTCGTGCATATTGCATTTCAAAGTAGAACAGTCTATTTGATGTCAGAGTGCATCTCATATCGCGACGTCGCGTCGTTCAGAAAGTTACGGAAAAATGTGAGGTGTGTCGACACAATGATTTGTCTTTTCATTTCTTTTTCTTTCAGGCTTTATTCAAAACTCAAACCCCGGGCTCTCAACGTGAACGCTGAATGAGATTTATTTCCCGTAAATTACGAATCTCTTTTTTACGTCATCATTGCGTTTACCTTGTTCAACGTTTGCTGGGGTTACTGGTGTTCGTTCATTTGTCGTCGAAAGGACGAAACGCATTGGTAATATTTGCTGTCCGGAATAGAGGAAACACTTTTGATTAATTCTAATGGAACATCCTTGATATCCGTATTACCGGTGTTTGCCCGCCAGTGCACAGATGATTATCACGTTTAATTGAAATCTTAGTTACCCGTAAAATTCGAGAACGATCTGTGCGAGTATTCCGGTAATTCAAGTAACATGGAGGCACCGTTGCAAAGTATATTTCAGTATATTTCATAAGTGGCGAAATAGAATCAAGAATCCTTCGCAATCTGAAACGAAGATTCCTCATGGAACAATTCGTGCCGTAAAACGTTCGTGCAAGAATAAAAGTTGTACGTGTCGAGTTAACTTACAATTGGACAACGTTGATTCAAGCGAACGCAATTCACACAGAGCACGCAAATATCGATCAGCTTCGTGTCCGTAACGTACAGTCCCCTGCAGACAGTACTGTATTATCGCTGCAATATTGAAATGCCCGTATAGATCATTATTTCCCCATTATCGGAATATTTGTGTAGCCTGCGAACTGCCTATTGTACGGCTATCACTGCTATCAGGCACTGGCCCGATAATACGGATATCGTGGATTCGCGCGATTCGTTCACGCCTCTGGCCTGAATTCGTCCGCGCAACGAAAGAAGAAGAGGAAAGAATGGGAGGATGTCTCCCAACGAACACCAGAAACAGACGGCAAAGCAAAGTAATTAAAATAGTGGTAGCAAAAAGCAGGTAGAAATGAACGAGGTCTCACCTCGATATTCCTCAGCATCCCGTTGACCCGATCCGCACATATTTGCGTAACTTTTGCCGCGTTCGCCGACAAACGAGCCATAGCCAACAACGATCGTTCGACTCCCTTTTCTCGGCGTTTGGCTCGTTCTCGACACTCACGGCGAGCTCTCGATGTAGTTACCGGATAGATTATTATTCATATCGCATGAAACATGGGCGCTGCGGCGAATGTTCGTGTGAATGGTTCTTGACAAACGGGCGGAGGTCACGAGAGAAACGTTTCCGCTCGTTCGACGCCGTGGTCACTTCCGAGACCGCCGCGAATTCTCGTGCACAAGCTACAACCGGAACACTTATGTACGATCTCCTCGAGATTCGCACGGTAGCACGGTCACGGGTCAGGATTATCGAATTGGGTGTGAAAACGTCGGGATCGGCGGATAATTCGAATTTCGCGAGGTACGCGCGGATTAATCGAAGCTGCAAAAAAAAAACGAGGCTGCACGGTCGAAATGAAGGAGAACCGGGTTCTTTGTATGATTTCATTTCACTCCTTTTCTTTTTATTATTGCCGGGAAACTAATTTGTTGCATTGATAAAATAATGCGAGGACGATGTAACCGCGATAATAAATATTAATGTAAGGTGGGTATGCGAAGCTGAATTGTTTACAGAAAGTTTCAATATAGAGAGTGTGGTAAGTTCCTTGGGAGAATTATTGACAACGAAGTGGGGCCCTTATTTCGATCTGATTAGGGAAATATTGAATTTAGCAAAGTGCTTTTATAGTATGCATTAATACGTTCGGATTTTGACGAAAGATTTATTTAATTCGTTATTAGAAGTGCGTAAAGTAAAGGTTGAATGTATCGTATTATTTAATTGCAATTTATTATTGTTTATTTCTGGCTTCAGTAATCAGATTTGTAGTTACTTACGGTTAGTTGGTAATTTAGGTTGAATTGAACTTTGAGTATACTTCTTTATTGGTTTTTAGCACCAGATAGACGACACTCTACTGTAAACATGAAAATCCATAGAGATTAATCTCTTAATTGATTTTAAGTTTTTTAATAATTTGCTGCGATGTACAGCTGCAAATGAAACTTTTATGGGCCGTGATTTTCTAATGGCAATATATCATAAAAATTACTTACGACTGGGGAACTTTAATATTGCTACTATTTTATGTGCGTTGTTTTTTCATCGCATATATTTCTCTCGCATCGAGTGTACCGATGGCACTAGATGTATTATCGATTGTGTATTATTAATACACTACCGATTTGAAATACTTCAAATGTTTTCAGTAAAACAATGATTCTAACCGTCCGAAAGTGTTATACTTGCGAAGAGCTTTTGCTGCTTTATTTGCACGGCACTTTTCACATTGAAATCTACTCTGAACAGCTACAGAGTCGAACGCGTTTATAAAATTTGCCCATAAGTACCTGTCGAGTTTGTATTTCTCGTGTTTCCACCAGTACTGTAGGTGAATATTAGCCAGGATTAAGCAGCGTGTGAAAAGTATATTACCCAGAATTCAGCTGTAGGTAATACTTTTATATATTATATGGTATAAAGTGGACTCTGTCTAGGCCATACATAACAGTGCACTTACAGTTTCAAGATATGCATAATGTTCAAGATGATCCTTTCCCAAAAATTCAAAATCGCACTTTCACCATTTTAAAATAATACTTTTACTTCAATAGAAAATCTTCGATTTATCGATTATTTTAGTATATTCTGCGCTCGTTTTATACCCTTTGAAAGTTTTCATAAAATGAATAAGAAAAGATACTTCTTTTAATTGGAATTTTCATTCCCAACAATGCAAGTGGATTTTCATTTATAATTGGTTCACACTCTATAAAATTTACTTTACGCCATGCCAAAGAATCAGATTTCAATGCTCTGGGGAAATCAATAGAATTAACTCCATGCAGCCCAGTACTATGATATCCACTCAAATAACGTGCTTAAGTGGTAGGAGAAAATATCTAGCAATTTCCTGACATCTTCATCAAGCGTGGGCGTATTAGCTTCGTTGCATGGAAAAAGATGGGCAACAAGCGATTTAAATTATTTCTCAAATATAAGTAAATTATTTCTTGAAAGGTCAAAGAGGAAATGCGAATTTACTTTGTTATTTAGCAGAATATTCTCATTGCCTTACATATTTTTTTGCAATTTAATCGAATCCATCAATTCCTATAAAAAATTGTATTACTCGAATTAGTTGATTAAACCCTCTCGTTTAGGTAATACCTGTAGACAAATACATGCTACGAAAGAAATATTTCAATCATATTCTTAAACCTGCATGAGGTATTCTTATTAATACATTTATGATAAAAATTGCAGTTAATACATACAATAATAATATTTTCTGCACACGCAGAATATGATAGTATTCTAAACAAACTAATTTTCTGGTAATGTAATAATTGTAATATCATCAAGCCACGATTGTTGAACATCGATAGCGATACCCTGATATAATGTCACTTTCCAAAACGATCTAAAAATTAAAAAATAACCTGTACACTTAATATAAAATCAAAGCAGAAATAAAGTAGACACCCCTTAATTATTATTACTGTAAATATTCTCAATCGTATATTGTTCTCAATACACCTGACCAACAAAATATCTATGCTATACCAGATATATCTTCTTCGAAGTAATCTACTGAACAACGCTTGAACAAAAAAAGACAACCAGTATATACGAATGTACCAAATAAATATCCTAAAAATATTAAACGAAATAATCCCTCGACGTTGGCATGTTTGCTCTCGAACCGTGTCAGGGAAGCGGCCGACGTTCCGCCCCGAGACGAAACTTTCTACGTCGAGTATATATAGAAATAAACTTTCTTCAATTCTGGGCATGACTTTTCTCCGATGCTTCCAATCGTGTTCGTTCTTTTCTTTCGCGACCGTGGAATACGCCGCGCGCCGTGCCAGTCTGCGCCTTCTTCGTTTAAACCCCTCTGGCAACAGATTCTCGTCCCTCCGCTAACTTGATTTCTCGCGGTTCCATTAGTCTGCTGCTTACTTCTCCTTTTGCCATGGACGTTTTCGTTCCTTATTTCTAACCCCCTGTTGCTCCGTCTCTATTCTGTTCACCTCTGTTCCAATCCTTCATCACGCTCGTTCCTTCTCTACTCATTTTTACCCGCGACGTTCGCTCCCTACAAAGGCAGCGATTTATTGCATTGCCGTGAGACGAGATTCATCGATTGATTTTCCAGTAAAGAGAAATGAAAGTAGGAAAAATGAATGAGAGATCGAAAGTGAAATTGTTGACTGGAAGAACTGATAAATAAATATCCACGCTTATTGGCCGATACCACTTCGAATTATTGTTTTATATATACTTTTTGTTAGTAGAAGAAATCGAAGATGTTTATGAAATAAAATATGTTTTAAAACGTACAAAAATTTCATCAAAAATTGATAGGATTTTTCCGGAAGGAATTTGCATACGTCGATACATTTTCGCGTTTTTTTTCTCGTCAAAATCTAAATTCGGTATACGTCGAATCATCCCTAAAATCATCCCTAAATCGTATCAGCTTCATTCCCCATTTAATACTGGCGGAATCAAAGGAAATTATGTAGAGCGTTTTCTTCGTGAAGCGTTTCCTTTTACAGACGCCGGAACAAGCGACTGCAACTAATCTGTTTCAACTGGTTGCTTCCTCGGAACCGATGTTCCGTTAAATGGAATAGCGGCTTGAAAAGCATTCGTAAAGGCCGATTGTATGTACACAGCTGACACGGTGAGCCGTATCGCGAAACAGAGACGCCTATCAGGACATTGCCAAACGCGTCCTAAGCCGACACGCCGTGCATTAACGGAATTTAATGCGCCGATATAATGCAAATTGTGCACACGAGCCCGGTTCTATCACAGCTGTCGGGATTTTAGAAAATATTCCAATTTACGTAACGCGTAATGTAGATATATTACGACGATTGATGTAATATTGAAATTAATCGTAGGGAAATATTTGCCAGCAGCATACATATATATCTTCGAACACTGCTCGCCGCAAGAAGAATTAAGATGAACGGCGCTTTAATGATTCACGCATAATCCTGAGGATAGCCGTGGCCAAGAATTTCATGGCAATGGTCCGGATAATTGTTCTATCCGGATAATAAAATAACACACCTGCATGCAACGATTCCCAAACTTGAGAGAAAACACGAGAGTTAACAAAAACACAACTCGCACGATACCAAGCACTCACACAATTCATGGGAAAAAGTGAAATAAATTAAAAGATAGAAATTAATAGGTACAATAAAACGAAAATCGTATCGCGATCCTAAACGGTAATTACCGTGATCAGAATTTTCATATAAATTCACAGATGCTCAATGAACCCTTCTCGATGTAACGATATCCGATCAGGAGATAACGCTGCTGTAGTGCAGCGTTATTATGTTGAGAGATCAATGGGGATGAACGAGCACTCCACCCCGTGACTATCCCGAGAATCCGTTGCCACGGATTGACGGTACGTGCCGGTGCCAGGCGCACGTACCTACGAAATGTGAGATAACACGCCCACGCATCCCCGACTACATACGGAAATGCACACAGGCTCACTTGACCGCTCAAAGGTCGTTCTAGAGCGCTTATATATCGATTAAGGGCCAGCTGACCTGAATATTTGCCCGCCTGGTGCGCGTATCGTTGGGATGGGTTTCGTCGAATAATATGCTAGGCCGATCGTCGACGTCTTTGTAATCGTCGAGGTGTCGCGTGACAGTTCTGTCCGCGTTTCTGTTGTCTCGATGTTGCCTCGATAGGACGGAAAAACGGTCGCAGCAAATCACCGACAAGCGGTGACAATGTTGAGGGTTTTTTTTTAACCTTCGTTGCTGAAGGTACCTGTTCGCGATCGAATCGATCGGGTCGAGGTGTTACTAATATGCCCTTCGACCTTTGGTCGACGGAAGATAATTTGACAGGCGTGGAAATAAATTTTTACTATTGTTCGAAGCAGACCTATTCGAGTGACATATTTATTTGTTTTGTCAGAACGAAAGGTGTACGTACCGGAGGAATATTTGTTAACGCCGAAAACAATTTTTCGATATATTATTCGTCCTGAAATTGATTCGCCTAACTGACCATTTCTATTAATTTGGTAATTGGTGACTTTTATTCAAAGTTCATTGCAAAACAGAAATAACGTATACGTAATTTATTTATTTATTTATTTCCAAGATAAAATTATTGCATCAACTTCTGTTAGATCGCGTTTTCATAAACAAAATCCCTACCTCCTGTCGCAGACGCGAAAAGTTTCTACAAAATTCGCCGATACAGGGCTTTCGTTTTCACGTGTACGTTTATACCGTTTATTAATTTTTCGTAGCCCAGAGGTGAACGCTGATTGCTTGGTAAAAATGGCAGAGAGCAGGCGGACCGAACCGATATAGCTTTTAATTAAGAGTTTCCTCCTTTATTGTCCCCTTTCCCTTTCGCTTTACGGCGACTCTTCATCGACTCGGAAATGGGAGACGCTCACACCGAAACCAACACCGAGATCGCTATAAGGATTTGCTTTTTTCCCGGAGTGCTTCCTGAATCCCGAAGAAGGCAAACCGGGTTTCCGCGTGAACCCTCTCAGACCCTTAACTTTAACTTAATCTTCCGCAGTTAATTCGAATCTAACGGAGATCCTCTTACTTCGGATAATCAGATCGAGTACTTAAGATGGAACGATCGATCGATATAAATTATTGGCCATCAAGTGGAAACATAATTCTTATACAGCTCTGATTTTGCTCCTCTACAAGTGGCAAGTATCGGCGAAATATTCGTAATATTAAAAGAAATGTTCAATGCGTGCGAGTAGATTTACGAGATAGGAAAAATTATTCGGGAAAGATATTTATAATCAGCGATGATTCTTCATGGATATATTATAAGTTAGTTATTAGGGTACCTGTCCTTTTATGTATCTATTTTTTTTCTTTAATTAATATATCTAGTTATTTGTTATATTAATAAATGTAGATCGAAGAATTATTGCTGTAATCTATGGATTGGTATTACATATTACAGTGGCCTCCCTTTATCTGACGTGGTATCTTTCACTTAATTACATACATATGTATTTCATTATGCTTCGGATAATGTCTTTACATTTCTTACGAGCAAATGTAATAAATAATAATAATAATTATAAAATAAGCACACTGATAATAATAATTATAATGTCAATGCGTATACAAAAATTATTACAAATATTTTGATGAACGGTACGAAAATTACGTTACCACGAATAGTGCTGTTTTGAATAGAGTTATAGTATAGTTAATTAACTGTTCTGGTCTATCAGAGTTTGATCAAGTTGTGTGTCGCAAACGCTCTCCCAAATACAAATACCTAATTTTAGCAATATCAAAGATGCAATTATTTCCAGTGCAATGTTGTGTTGGATGCCCAGCCCTTGAGTCACCTATGAGTGTAAGGCCCGCGGATCCTGGCCCAGTCAAAGTCAATATTATGCACTAGGGCAGTAGTCAGCGATATGACTAATGCCAAGGGCCAGACTCCGCATCGGCTAAGGCGACAACAACAAGGGCTAAGGTCAGCCTTTCCCCCCTAAAAACTGCAATATATATAGTAGCAGAATAGCTCTTGTAACTAGAATAGTTTTGGACGCGACACACACCGTTACTCTGTCGCGCACACTCGTCACGGTAATCCTTATATATTTAAAACTCTCGTTGCAAAATTAATTGTTGAAACACGATTTCGTTTAAACCCCGGAATCCAACATAAATTTGGTGTCAGAAGTGGGATGATCTGACGTTCATCGACCTCGCTGTACTCCTGGATCGAAAACACATCCAGCACGAGCCTTGGACGACAACTTCAGTTGTGAATCGGATCACCGAATTGCAAGAAGAGGACAAATATATACACACAGGAAATCATCGTGGTGAGTGCGATCCAAGGAAAATTATTCTCACAATCCAACTAGTCGCTCCTATATCATTTCCACTCCATTTTTAATCTTTTCCTTACTCGTAAATAATGGCAACCACACGAAACACAGATTCTCGTGTCCCAAGCCTAAATCCGCAACTGTCATTAGATTCCTTACTTAAACTAGTACCAGATTCTTTCGACGGTGATCGATATAAATTTCGAAGATTTATAAAGCAAGTTGACGCCGTGTTTGAACTAGCTCATCCTAGTCAAATAACACCATTATCATTATATATAAAGAGTAGAATCACGAGACAAAAATTACAATCACGAAACCATCGCGAACTAACTAATGGTTCATCATATATCCTTAATCAGTTGTTCGACACTCCAGATGCCGACGACGTGCAATATTACTCCGATAGTATAAAAACCTTATTAAGTGACAGCAAACAAACGCAAAATCAAGTGATTTCTAGTACGACAAAAACTCTAAATAATTCGGTAGCCTCTTTACAACTAAATGAAAGTAGGTTAAACAAAAATATAGAAATAATAAATAGATTGTCATCGGAGACAAACCAATATCTAGACGAACTAAAATTGCATACTATAATTACTCATCTTTTAATGACTCTATCCTTGTTTACAAGTAGATTAGATAGCAAAATACGAAAAATTGCAGATTCACCTAGACTATACCGATATCAAAAACAAAATACATAATATGAAATATTCCTTTGTAACATAAAGAAGCCTAGCAATTATCTAATAATTTTATTAATTCGTTATTTTAAATCACCAGATTGTAGGGAATTGCATATTTAGAATTTCATGATATATCTTAATATAAAGATATAGAGAATATGACACATTTAAATATTTATAAATGATGTATTACATTGGTTGTGTAATTATGCATTAATTTGTATATCATGGGAAAATATTAAATTTATATATCTGTATAATGCAGTTAAAATGTATTATGAAAAAGTCTTCAACTGTATGTCAGCATATCTAATAACATAACACGTGTATTGTGATATTTTATACCATACTTAGAAATCCCAGTAAATTGAAATAGTATACATCAATGTTTTTGGAGGATTTGTTAAGTCACACATTGTATTATAATTCCTATAATTATAATCTTTGTTGGTCACTTATAATAATGCTTGTGCTATATAAAGTAAAACTTGAAATATGAATTTAACATATTTGTTAATTATAATTTCGATAAATATATTTTCCCACTTAAAAATTCAATATCTTTAAAATTTGGAAATTTTAGTTTTCATTCCACTATAGTATTGAGCATAACGAGTCAAAATATATCCTTACAAAAAAAAAAAAATAATAAAATAAAAGTTATAATATTTCGTATACCAAATAATGTGTATCGATATTCAAGAGCTTAACCATGTAAGAATTGTTATACAACATATTTATATATGTTAAAATCACAATAGTTTCAAGTAATTTTTAATACTCAAATCGTATTAAACGAAAATATTGCATATTAATTTAAATAGAAACCCTCTTAATCTTTAGTAAATTGCTAATAAATAACACAACGTACAGTCTTAAAAACAAAAAAAACAAAACAAAACAAAAAAAAAACAACAAGCTAAAATCTAACTTATAAGAATTAATCCCTTTTCCAGTGTAACATAATTCCCGTAGTATTTTCTCTTATATCGAACATGAACAATCCTTCCTCCTATTATCAAAAACCCAAAATCTATTCCAAAATCCTTTATGACTTGACGGATTGTATTGAGTATTTGGATCAGCACTTAATCTGCCGTGAAGTACATACATACATCACATGAAGGACCTTATACTGGAACAAACCGGGATTCTCCAATTGGAACCGCCTTGTAAAGGGCACACCAATTTCTTTGTGAAGGAGACAACCAGCAAGCACGAATCGGAACATATCACACTATGTTTCCAAAGTCGACATCATTACCGATGATTGCTGTTTCCTTACACAATTCTCTAAATCAAAGCGCATAGCGCTCTCTAAATCAAAAAGCGCACAGACGCTCTCTTTATCAAAAAGCGCAAAGACGCTCTCTAAATCAAAAAAAGCGCACAGACGCTCTCTTTATCAAAAAGCGCAAAGACGCTCTCTAAATCAAAGCGCATAGCGCTCTCTAAATCCAAAAGCGCGCAGACGCTCTCTAAATCAAAGCGCACGGACGCTCTCTAAATCAAAGCGCATAGCGCTCTCTAAATCAAAAAGCGCACGGACGCTCTCTAAATCAAAAAGCGCACAGACGCTCTCTTTATCAAAAAGCGCACAGACGCTCTCTTTATCAAAAAGCGCGAAGACGCTCTCTAAATCAAAGCGCATAGCGCTCTCTAAATCCAAAAGCGCGCAGACGCTCTCTAAATCAAAGCGCATAGCGCTCTCTAAATCCAAAAGCGCACAGACGCTCTCTAAATCAAAGCGCACGGACGCTCTCTTTATCAAAAAGCGCAAAGACGCTCTCTAAATCAAAAAAAGCGCACAGACGCTCTCTTTATCAAAAAGCGCAAAGACGCTCTCTAAATCAAAGCGCATAGCGCTCTCCAAATCAAAAAGCGCACGGACGCTCTCTAAATCAAAGCGCATAGCGCTCTCTAAATCAAAAAGCGCACGGACGCTCTCTTTATCAAAAAGCGCAAACACGCTCTCTAAATCGAAGCGCGAAGACGCTCTCTATTTCCTAAAGCGTAAGGGCGCTCACTATTTCCAAACGCAAAGGCGCTCACTATCTCGCTGTTTTTGCTATTTCGTCGGGTTCCAGAGAGATAAACAATCTCATCCACCTGGAATATCTAAACGGAGCAGGGATGATCTGCTTTACAAACCCGCCGATCACATTCAAGAAATTATGGCCTATAATCAACATCGAGACATCGCTCGGACAATTCACACTGTCCCAGAAGAAGAAGACGTTCAACCAACAGTCAGTCACAGAAGAATTCTAACACGATACACCTATGTAAAGCACACGAGATGGCAATCTCTGTTTTCATCGAATTTTCATTTCGAATTTACTTCCGTATTCAATTTATATTACTTACTTATTAACATATTCAGTGTAACTATATTCTACACGCTATCATATCTATTAACTATGCTCGTCTATTAGCTGACGTGTTAAATATTTTGTACCATATTTACTATTTCTATTCTGTCATTGTATTCGTTAGGTATTCTACATCTTATATCCATTTACTTATATTTACTATTTTATCGAGATCAATTATTTTTATACATATGTATATACACATACACGCATCGATATTTTATACACAAGCGTATAATCTATTGAAGATTATTCCGCTGTAATAATCTTCAATCTTAATGGGGGGAGGTGTTGGATGCCCAGCCCTTGAGTCACCTATGAGTGTAAGGCCCGCGGATCCTGGCCCAGTCAAAGTCAATATTATGCACTAGGGCAGTAGTCAGCGATATGACTAATGCCAAGGGCCAGACTCCGCATCGGCTAAGGCGACAACAACAAGGGCTAAGGTCAGCCTTTCCCCCCTAAAAACTGCAATATATATAGTAGCAGAATAGCTCTTGTAACTAGAATAGTTTTGGACGCGACACACACCGTTACTCTGTCGCGCACACTCGTCACGGTAATCCTTATATATTTAAAACTCTCGTTGCAAAATTAATTGTTGAAACACGATTTCGTTTAAACCCCGGAATCCAACAGTTGAAGCCCAATCTATGATACTAATCATGTTTCAAAACGGCCCTAAATGAATGTATATTTGCAGCCGTAGGTACTAATGGTTTGTTAATGTCGATTTAGGTACAGATTGAAGGTATCACTTAACGAAGTATCAATTTGTCGCAGGAATAATGGCACACAGGCGGTACAATGTGGTGTCGCCTGGTTCAAACGGCTTACGTAGTCACCCTAAATAACTAACTGTAATTACAGTTTCCAGATTAATGGTGGTAACGTTAGGGCAGCCAAACGTCATCCTTTGACTTGCCACCGACACATGAATGGGACTTAATGGCAATTTGCATTATTTGCGTTCTGCCAGACGATTAAACTTTGAATATTAAATCGGACGCCTTTGCCATTGTACGTTGTGCTGTTTCAATGTTGGTAATATTTCCCACGGGCACGGCCATCCATTATTTACGGATTACTTTGTTGGATCAAGTGCAATTATATGAGTTAATGGACTTTTTGAAACTGCGATCAGCGAATTGTTCTTTGGAACGATTACATTGACAATCTTCTCGATTGTAAATTAATGTACAACTTCGTGTGAACAATTCAGTATAACAACCAAGTGGAAAATAATTTATATTAAATTCTTATTAGTCTTCTATTTATTATTACCAAAGAACATACTACTTTTGCGGGAATGAAGATAAAAACGGTGTTGTACGAAAGCGGAAATTATTGTTAACTATTCTGGGCCACAAGTAAAACGAATAGAATGAAGAACTATAGTGAATTTAAATGCAGAAAGCCAAATATTTTCGTGCAACATAATACAGTGTAATCTTAAAGTCTCCGAAATAGATATCTGAAGCTGTACTATTAAATGAAAACCTTGAATACCAAACAGAAGGAGTACCCATGTAAAATTACACCTGCACGAAGAACTCGCAGCATTAATTTCACTTCAACCTGATTTAAATAGATTTAACCAGAAGAAAAATGTACTATATTAATCTTACAGCCTTGTTGCCAATAATTATTACACGAATTAAATTATTAATTATTACACCCTACTACACGAATTCGCGCGCACGTCACGTCCATCAGAATGCAAAAAAAAAAAACACAAAGCCAGAGGATGATGAAAAAAATACTTACAGTTAAAGCCTCACCTCGGTCGAATACCCCCTTTCTTCATCATCGTCATCGTCCGCATCATCATCGTCGGCGCCTCCGTTGTTTCCTTGCGGAAGGCGAACATCCACTTCGTGTAATAGCGTTCATTACACCTCAGGAAGTTCTTGCATGCATTAGCGAGATGAAAATCACCCACGAGCCTCCCGTTCCACGTTCCACTTTCGCCGTTGTCCTTTTCATTTCTCGGTAGGCCGTTCGAGGGCTCCTCTCGCGCGATTAAGCGCCTTCCACTGTCAAGAAGAACCGTCGTTAATGCGCCGCCGACGACTACGACGGGGACAATCGAACCGAGCAATTAATTTCGTAGCTCAGCTGCCGCTGCGGCGCGCAACGATTCGTCGTTTCGTTGAACGTTTAATTAACAGATTCGCCCGGACGTTTCGCTTTAAACATCACACCGCGTTTATGATCGATTTCCGCGTAAACAGGTCGATAGAAAAATCTCCAGCCTGTTAAAAATCCGTTAACGGCGTATACAATGATTCGCACTGTGTTCATCGTTCGGGACCGAATGAGAACAGCCATCGTGCACAGACACGATTCTCGAGCGTCGAGTCACCTTCAATGTTTTGGCAACAGAGACTCGAGGCAGCGACCAGGAAAAAAATCAGGCAAGGTTAAACACCCGGATACGTGTGAGACAATACTAACTCGTACTCCACGCTGGGCTGCCTCGGTTCTCCGAACGACACTTCCCCGAATCCAAGGGAGGCGGTCCCAAGTAGGGGGGATAGAAAATGAACTGCCATCGAATCACGATTTTGAACACAGTGCGAGACATTAGTGCAGATCGGACCGTGCCGAACTTTCGTCGCGTCGGAAATTTTCGATGGCGCAATTAGCCAGCGATCGATGCTACCGAACTTCCTTGTTGTCGGGTTCGCGAAATGTTCGCGTGCAGATCGAGCGCGAACAGGACGGTTCTGTGACGAGTTTTAATGTGAATTTTAGTCGTCGATAATAATGACGATGTGGTCAATGAAGCCGGGGCACGCATGGAATTTTTTTGTTCGCGCTATTTGGAATTATACATATAGTAGTTGAATTATACATATTAAGCCTGTCGGTGCTTAATCGTTAATCAATCCGACCATGTGCAATAGGGTGGGCATACGTGGAAATTTATAGGCATTAGTGGTAGCGTGAAAATTGGAATTTTATAATTTAAGATACGATCGCAGATGTTTCATAGAAATACGAGAAACTTATCGGAAATAAAGGAAACGAAATCTTTCTTAGAGAAAATTCAGTCTTTCTTCGCGAACTGCAGGTGCGCCTCTCGCAGTTGTAATAATTTATAGCTTGAGAAAAGTTCTATGTCTCTTGGGTTAGTTGCAGAGATCGGTTATTGGTTATAATTCCCCTTTATACAGAACGGACAAGGTGTGAATAATAAAAAAAGGTATTATAATGGCTATTTAATAAAGGAAATATGCAAGTACACGCATGACATTGTAACAATTTAATGTAGAACAATATTAATTACAGTTATCAGAGAGCTGTAACTCATCCCATTTGTCGAGCATAAGATGCACAAGTATGTACCAGGTGTTCCACAATAATTCTTTGCAGAAAATACGTCCGCCAGGCCCGCTTATCGATTACTTTGCGTACGTGTCGGAAACGTAATGAAGAGGTTCAACGGTCTGGGCTAGATAGAGCAAATATGACGGTAATGAATGTTAACACGACACTGTCGAACATCAATTAATCTAACTTAATTTCACTTTGAAATGTGGAAAATTAATATTAACACAATCACAGTATCGTCCACCTAACTTTCCCCCACAAATATACCACTCGACCAGAACAATCGATTTACCGATTAACAGTGCCCAATGAAAATGTCGCCGAACGTAAAAATATTTACCGTTTATGCACCTTTCTCTCATCTTCCCTGCGTATTAAAGTTACGACAATAATGTAGCACGTGTCCCACATTTATTTCCGTGGAACATCGAGGTTGGTTAAATTTTAATAAACAAACAAATAAGTAAACGAAAACAAAATCAAAAACGTAATAAAAATATTTAATTGGTATGCCGCAACGAATATTCGTTGGCGTGCATTAAACGTCACTAATTGGGACGCTCTTATCGTCTCGACGTAAGCGTCGGTATATATTTATTGCGGGCAACGCGAAATAAGTAGCTTAAAAGGCATTAAATTTTTGGCCACTCGAGGTAACGTCGATCTCTCGAGGGACGTCAAAAAGAGGGATGCGCGAATCAAAGTGCATCGCGGCGAAAAACACCACTTGAAGATGACGAAGTCCTGAAAAATACAGTTACACGAGGCACTCTTCTCCGACGGTTATTTTCCTGCCCCGGATCACGTATATATTTCCTGTTACGTCGTATATGATACAAAGAAAAATGATCAGCCTCGACGATCACGTAATGGTGGATAACCTAGAATACGATGGATCCATCATTTCGCGAGTGGAGAATCTACGCAGGGTCCTCCGGGAATTGCGGGATGCTCTGCGAGACGAGAGGCTAAATCTTCATCAAGAAATAGAAATGACGATATGGCAGAAGTTTATCGAACTGAAGCACAGCTATCAAACTTTGTCAGGTTACCTGTTTACCTTGCTTTCAAATTGAGAGAATTTTTTTAGCGAACGCGATAATTGATAACAAAAAGCACCAGCATTTTTTAAGATACATTGGTATATTACGCTCTCGCGTTTCTAATTTTCCACGACGTGTTCAATTCCTCTGTTCGAAACGAATACGCTACATATTAAAGGTACAAAACATTCACCGTGTTTCTTTTGATACATTTCTTTGTCGCTGAATAATTGTGGCAGCCTTTTTAGAAGAATCTTTTGATACAGAAAAGGTATCGTACAATGAAAGCCCCTTTTCGTTATCGTATGAATTGAACAAAAGCGTTTGCAATTAATGCGGGATCACAATGAACGTTAAAGAGTTTATGACGAAAATACTGTGCAGGATATTCGACACTAGAAAGCAATTACTAGGAATAATAGAATATTAGATTGATGAAACAACTAATTAATTGACAGCAATTCATGAATTCCAAATCAGAGTTCTAAATTCGATGTCTACTTGTACAACGTTAAAATCGCACGAAAAAATGTGCAAGGATTATATTGTTAAACGTGTCGAATACTAATGGCGTATGCAAACTTCTAGCCGGTATCGTGCATTCAATATCGAATATTTCAAAACGAGACCGCCGGTATCCACTAAAGCTACACGAAACGAAAGCAGTCCGATTTAAACCGATATACGATTTGCCCGATAGGAAAGTGTATGAAACAATTACTCGACCCGCAGATCACGCGAGCCGTAACTCATGGCTGAACGACGATGCAAGGATTCCAGGCGTTCCTTGGAAATTGCATCGAACAGTATACACGCACGGAGTAAGTAAGCCGAGCTAGCTCGTTAGCCGACGACCGGCCAACGTAATCTGTATCGAAACGTTGATCAGGACACGTCGAGGATGAGCCACCTTGCATTTCTCGGGAGTTCAATGTATCAGAGACGCGTGGACGAGTTGCAAGATGAGCTGAACTCGTTCGGGCAACGTCTTTCAGTATCGTCGGCGAGCTCCTATAAAAGGAAAATTTACGACCTCGAGGCAATCTGCTGTGCTGACCTCAACAGAGTGAAGTCCAGGTTCGTGAGGTCCCTGCAGGCCTTGGAGACGACGATTGACTCGATAGAGGACCTTCACTCGTGGCGAGCCAAGCAATCGAGCTGCCGTTGCTTTGGAAAGAAGCCTCCGTTGGAGAATAACACGGCTGCCTTCCGGCATGAAAGACCAACTCCAAGGAATGCCAAATACGATCGATTGCTGCCGCGATCCAAGTACGTTGAAACACGCACAGCCTGCGCTTTCATGCTTCGCGGTGCATTGAACAAAAGTAGTTTTATACTCGGGGCGCGGCAATCAACGTGAAATAATTTCATCGTTCCTGCTCTGAATGCCTGCTAAACCTGGGGGGTGGCTTTTCTTGTAGACGGTGGGAAATGTTTATGGGTGTTAATTAATATCGTCGTTCTTCTATCTTCTTCTTATAAACTGCAGTTTGGAATTTTAAATGCTACGCAGATAAATGAAATACAGCATAAAAGGGCCAACATTCAGACGGCATTTAAGGCTTAACCCCCATTTGAGGCTTAACCTTTTTGTTATGATAATTTTTTATTATTATATATATCTTCATCATATGAAAGTAGATCTTCTAGAATGTATATGTTAAATAAGTCATCCTTCATAACTCGGTTTAAAACAATTACTTTTATGCACTATTTCCTTATACATGTATACATGTATATCTATTATTTTTCTCCGGTACATTTTAACGATACTTGTTTCATTTAAAACATTCGAAGGAAGTTCTGAGATGAATTTTTCATAAGAGTTTATCGTACATCGAGTTTGGGAAGAATTCGCTATAAACATATGTAGATAAACGTCACGTTGGGGTAAAATTCTCGGGAAAATGTATCGAAAATCTGGCCAGATTTCCTCGATGAATACAGAAGGGAAGGAGGATATCAAATACTTTCCTCAAAGGTTATACCTACTGAACGAACGGAATCACTAAAATCTCATCCATTTTGTATTGATTCTCTTCTCCATGTTTCATGCAAAAGGGGAGGAAATATTATTACAAATTTCATTTTAGCTTCTTGTAAGCACGATGGTATTATATTTAATAACACCCGCGATCCCGTTATTTTTCTTGGGATACTGCACATATTTTCGTAATGTCAAAATACCTGCGCACCCGTTTCAACTTCAACTTCATAGGTTTTATTTTATCCTGGCGGTACTTCGTACTTTATTTTTTGAGGCAGACTAAACACGATTAAGGAACGAAATTTAATATTTTCATATTCGCGTATCAAGTAAAGAAAGAAATTCAGAAGAAACTTTGTATTTTTAATTAATTAACGAACACATAATAAATATTATTCTTATCGAGAGAAATTGTACATTTATATATTTTGGATACAGTTACGAAGGTACTTGAAAGACTATCATTCTTGTTTGTTTGTCATTCAAGTAATATTCATTCCATTATAATTCGTATTCCAGACAAATCTCCGAATATGTTCACGGGATCGTTTGCAAATAAATATCTTATAATTGAAATAGGTCGATTGTCGAGAGTAATGGCGATTCGTGGATGACGTTCATGTGCGAAAAACGATACAGCGACAGCGAAATATACAAGAAACCTTACAGATCATTGAAATACACTGAAGATTCGCAGGCTGCGTGTGTTTACGATTCTGAAGGGAATATAAGACTGAACAGGAGTATCAGCACAATTTTTCCACCTGCTGTGAAAGTCTCTTATATTCCACTCTGAGGACAAGTTTTAAAGAAGACTGACACCTCTAGCAAATTCTGTTGTATCGATCTGGTACCGAGGTCTATAGTTTATTAAAGGAATATCTCCAGCGTTTCGGAATATCTATTTTACGAAGATGGCAATATCCAGGAATAAGGAATTTTCCATCACGACCGTTTAAGTTAGTTTTTCACAAAATATATATCCTCTTTCATTACAACGTAAAAATTCCTGGCATCAAGAAAATTCGTATAGCACGCGCATAAATAATTCAAATTTATTTATGCATTTAATTAATTTCAAAGTATTTATAGTTCAAACACGTGAATTCAATTGCATTCATCAAATGTGATTATTTATTTACAATTTATATTCCACGCGTCACGAGTTCGCCTTTCTCGCACTCATTGTCAGTTTTAACCACAGTTTCCCCATCCTTTACGTTCCAGAAATTTTCCGGAGATACCTTCGAAAGTATCCCTGAATTTTCAATCCGCCCCCGAATTAATCAAAAGCGGCACCCCTGTGAATCGTCCATTGCCCCCGTTTTGTATCGATCACGTTTTATCTTGTATAAATTGTTTTACCATAAAAAGTTCGTCCACGTGTTTTTTACTCTCGTCCCACGACATCGCGCGTGCACACCTGTGTGAACGAAAATTATTCGAAGAGGGAAAGGTGCGCAAAGTAGAAACGGAAGATGCAGCGAAAAATGAAATATCCCTCGCAGTAAAACGGTGCCGACTCGTTTTCGGATACGTCGCGTAAAATTCCAAACGGAAAGGGGTATTTCGCGTTCTACATACATATATGTATACATTCTATGTACATATACGTCCTGTTTACGATCATTCTTTCTGCTTGGCCGCGTCTCGAAACCGTTTCCCTGTTTGGTTGTTAAAACAATTTCGTGTGTAACCCCGTGCGTGTGTCCCGCGGTACCTTTATTCAGTGCATTCGCACACGGCGCAAGTAACTTATCGTTCGAAATGTTTTCACCGCATTCGAAGTATCAATATCACCTATCCAGTGGGATCTCGTTGACATCCAGCGCCTGGGGAGTGGGGAATGCTGAATCGGAATGCGCGCCCTTCCATTTCATATTCAAGGCATCATCCACGCAAACTGTCAGTCACCTGTTCTCTCTTTCGCCGGCGAGAAGAACAAAGGGGCAGATATCTATCCGCGAGACGCACGCGAACTTCTTATAAATTCCGTCGACGGTATCGTCCTCCGTCAATCGACCTCCAGGAAGAGGAGGAATATAACGTGGGTGTTTTGTAAGTTAATTCTGCTCGCCCTAGCTTCTTAAAAGCAAACAGTTGAGAAAATGAGGTACGAAATTGAAACGAAATTGTTTCTTAATGGTGGAATTTCGTTCTGGATATTTATCATTTAATGTTTACTTATTTTTAATAATGGTCTTATATGTAATATAAAATAGTTAAGCGTATACTAAACAAATATAATAACATATTTATTCGGAGAGGGTGCTTGAGGGAGATTTAACAAGTACTGTAATTCACAGGTAAATTTAGGTTAGCCACGAAATGAAGTATTTCTTAACTTGCATATTTAAAAAAACGTAATATATATGTAGGCATTTCTAATAAACCAAACGTTTGAATATATGAGCTGTTTATTTTGAAAGTGGCTTAAGTCCACTTGTTTTGAAGCCGAGATATTTAAGGGGCTGTCTTTAAATCATATTAAAAATATTCGTTACTAATAACTCGATACTAACATTTCGTTAGTTACCTAATTTCCTGTTAATAAAATTTCAGTGAACTCGAACATATTGGCTGCAAATTGTATAAAACTGAAATAATCACGTAGAATTGCAACTATTATAAATGCCAACTGGATTTTTCTAAAAAATGTACTTAGGCCACTTTCAAAATAAACGGCTTATATTAAAAAATCAACAGTACAAGCAACCCGAACAGGTGTGAAATGATTTATTCGAATTGACTTCGGCACAATATCACTCTACTGCCAAACGAGAATAAATAAATAAAGAGAGAAGCAAAGAGCAGAACCGCGATTTCGTTGTCAGGCTGGTCGCGGGGAAAGACATTCTCTTGCCATCAAGAATATTTCATAGAGAGCTGAAAATGGGGTTCATTCCCGTAATCCTCACACTCCACCGTGGCAGACGCCGCTACGACGGCGGTGTTCCACCATATCCGGCGCGGCTCTTCTGAAATTGAAAACGAAACGGCGTGTCGTCGCGTGCTGAGTGAAAACGGAAGGAAAAAGGACGAACGAGAGGAATCTCGAATCCCATTGGAACTTGTGACTCCCTTGCAGTGTTGGCCTAGCTGGTCGGTGATTCGGAAAATCTTCGACTCTGACTATCGACCAGCTTTCCCGTACCGAACTTCTCGCCGTTGAATCGGGGCAAAAATAGTTTTCGCCAGCGAATATCTAACACGCGAAACGCCCTCCGTGCATTATTCTCTGTCGTCGGAGAATACAGTTGGCCGTATCGCAGCGACGCGCCGCCACGGTGGCAACTTACTTCGCTTCGGGAACTGGATTTCAGAATTTTTCAACTGTGGCTGGTGGAAAGTTTCCGCGAGACCGATACGCCAGTTATCGATGGCCCGCATGCACAGAATCGACGAACACGCAATTTATTTTCACGCCCGACCAGTTCTTCGCCGCGCCTTTCGTATTTCATATTCTGTTATTAAACCGATTGAGCTGTTGTCGCGTGGATCGCCTAGATATTCGAGTCACCTGTCCCAGAACGGATTTGTTTTAAATACCGTTTAGATACTAATCGATTTAGGTATTGGAAATTTATTAACACGCTTTAAGGTATTTTCACGCTTGAGAGAATTTTAAATAGTTTTTTATTTATAAGGAAAACAAATTTGGTTATGAGTTCACAACGGTGGTAGAATACGATAAAAAATGAATTGCTGTAGAATGGGACAGCTGCGAAACACTTGGGTATATTGTTTAATAAAATGTGAGAAGATTTGCAAAATATGGATATTGCATATGCGACGATTTCTGTACTAGCAGGGGGTGTGTAGAGGGTTAATTAAATTGAAACTATGGAGTAAATCAAATTTTGGAAACGGACGTACATATGGGTTTAACAATAAAGAAAATAGTTAGTAATGTGTATCTTTGCGCAATATTAATTTTGCTTAATTTTGCGTCAGGTCGCGATGAAATCTTATAATTTCTTATCGTATTTTATAATTAGGAATGGCCGATGCACGAAACTATTATAGATCAAAGTAAGCGATAATATGGAGGTTATCTTATAATATGATCGAATTAATAACAGGTTATTAAAATTAAAAGCTTTTGCCCCCTATGCAAATTTAATTAGCAAGCATAAAATTGCAAGACAAGATATATTACCGATCGCTATAATTCTAAGCTAAGAACATACTTTTGAACATTCTTTTAACTAAATTATTTATTCAATTTATTTCCACGTTCAATGTCAGTTAAAAATTTGTCAAAAAAAGAGGCTGCCCAGCAACATACCATATTTCGAAGTATTATTAATAAAACTTCTAGAAAATTTTACGAAGGTTGCAAGACAGTTGTCCCTTCGCCCTAAAAGAAAATACAAAGTAAAAGATATACACCACAATTGTACCTAAAAACGTGTTCAAGTATATCACGCCAAAAGTATCAGCTTCCAACTAATTTCACCGTCGTTTTCTTAAATCCCCCCCCGTACCCTTAAAACTTAGCCAGACCCAGGGGAAGAAAAGCTAATTTCGTGAATTGAGTATAATCATTCAGGGCACAGTTGGCATAATTGGAGGACTAGCTGTGCCGCGTGAATTAACAAAAAAGAAAAGAAGCGCTGAACGCCAGCAGCGATTTGCTTCCTTTTTTTTTGCCCTCTCATCACCGTAGAAGAATAGGAGACGTAATTCGTGAATAAATGGCTTTGAAACTACGAAACGCCGACGACTATTCCACTCCGTTGGGTGTAACGGAGTGAAACGGAGAATCGGTCGAAGGGGTTGGAGTATATTAGATTCGCCAAGTAAGCCTTTTACAAGAGTAGAAAGCGAGTGGCAAGGAGAACAAAAGCGAACTGCCTTCAACCAGGAGCAAACGGGCAGAATGGAAGACCACCGGCGTGAACATATACATATACAATATACACGGCCATGCATACATGCACACATATGTGTACGTAGGTGCACCTGCATACGGAATACGAGCACACGTGTGTACTGTCGCGCGTGTGTGTACCATACGCGATATACGACCGTGACGTACGAGCGGTACACGTGCTTGTAGGCGAATAGATACGTGGAAATACGGGCACACCTGTGAAAAAGGGACTGGAATACCGCATGGCACTGTACCATCGACCCATTGTGTGTCGCAGAGTGCGCTCTCTGCTAAATCAGCCGCTCTTTTCTCCACACTTTCTTTCCGTCCCTCGACCTCACCTTCGTTCGGCGTCGCGTTTTCCCGTTCTCTCACCCTTCCTTCCCGCGCCCCCCTTTGCCACTACTATACCGGGGTCCCTCTTCAATCTATCCTTTGGGCGCATAACCCTCGCTAAGACGTAACGTACGAAGCGAGACCGAGGTAACGAGATACCGAAAGAGGCGTCCCTTTTCACTTCTTACTTTTTCTCTTTTCCCCCCCTTGCCTAGTTCCAGCATCTCGTTTCCTTTGCCGCTCCTGCCACTCTCTTCAATCCCGATTGCTCTCGTTTTAAGCGTAAGAGACGGTTTTCGCATACCTCGGCGAACTCCTTTCGAAGTTTTCCTTGCTGAACGTTCGAGGAAACTCTTAGGACGGTCTCTTGTGACGGTCGCGCGAAGTTTATAGCTGTGTGTGTTGTACGCGAACGTTTCTGCGGGTATCTTGTTGGGAAAATGTATGCATCAGAGGGGGTTTGGCGTGAAACTCCAATTTTCCTGTGTCGTTATCGGCCAGGTGACCTACGTCTATGAATTACGTCTATGGCGTTTAACGGGAGGAATTGGTAAGATTAACACAGCGCGTTCTTGACTGGATTCGTTTAATTACAGCGGGAAACGGAGTTACTATTCTGTCTCTGATTGTCTGTCGCATTTCACCAAAATTAACTCGCTTAATTCGCTGAAATTAATTTACTCGCACGAAACACGACACAAGACATTGTGTTTATTGTACAGAGGATCGCGGCTATTTGGAGCAATGAGTGGATTGCTTCGTTCGTGCAGAGATTAGTAATGTGCTTGTAAAATGTGGAGCTTATACTTGTAATATCAAATCGTGTCCTGAGTAGTGCTTACGAAAGCAATTCTTTGTTTCGCAATATTTTAACGGGGGTAAACTAAACTAATCAATTGAAGAACTGTTAAAAAAAACTCAGAATATATTTTACCAACTAAGTATCTTTATTGATTACGAAAAAAAACTCGTGGCAAAATTCCATGAAACGTTCCGACAGGTACATCTGATTTTCCGTCGTTGACGATTCGCCACCTTGACAACAACGTTATAGGGTAGAGTGGAAGAGAGGTGTTATCGCTCGGAGAATTTCGTTCGCGTACGATAAAATCGTAAATAAAGAAACTGTGCCACTTGGAGACACGGGAATCGTACAGCCCGCAGATCACCGGAAATAAATCGCGGACGTGAATCGAGGCCAATACGCTCGCTCACAGCCGGGTCGTAAGGAAAATTTATAGTTACCCCGCGGAGGAAGCCGGGTCAGTTAAAGGCAGGCAGTTAAAGGCGAGCAGTTTTCCATCGATGAGAAAAAGCCTGTTCGCTGCTCCTTCGTCCTCGGCCAAACGGTCGGATGCTTCTGTACACTTGCAGTTTTCCAATACACTTAACATTTAGTTTCGTTTATCTCGAAGGAAGTAAGGAATCGTGCAGTTTCCGTGAGGCACGCGTGCCTAAGCAACAAAGGAGGGTGTCCGTATTGATCCTAGATACATCTGTGAATGGTTATGATCTCCCAAATGGGTCTCTGTCGGCAGTTTCTGTTTAAGGTGGCTCGTATTTATTTCCAGTACTGTTGCTCGACCATTGCCCGGAACACTGCTTTATTGTGCATAGTATCTCGTAGAGTTCCATTAATTCAACGGGACGTTTCGATCGATCTCTAAAGGATTGACTTCTTGAAGCTGGGAAAGGAAATAATAGGAATACGATAATTCGAAGGGAGACGATAATACAATTATCGCTATATGTAGGAAAATTGCATTTGGTCAAAAGAATCAGCATTTTTCTTCAACTTCAATGCATTCTGCAGTTTCCATCTGCAACACTTTCTTTCGATTCCCTGGTCTACAGCTAGACAACCCAGCAATTGGAATATTCCATATAAAGATAGGCGGCGAGTTTCGTGCAATTTTATTAATATACCTTTCTACGTGGATAGTAATAAATTGTTTACGCAACTACGATAAATAAGCACTTTCTTTTCCTGTCGAATTAAGCTCCAGTTAAAAATTTCCCAATCTATACCATCTATAAATAGTTTTATTCTTTTCTGTATGCACGCCTGAGACGTCAGGCACGAATAATAAATTGCTCGATTAAATTGGAGTTTCATTCGTTGCACAGTTAAATGTTCCTTAACCGAAGACGAAAAAAAGTCGGCGAAATATTCTTAGGAAAGTTGCACTGGCGACCTCGTTCATCTATCAATACCACAGGGATTGTTACCGCAATACCTCTCCCGTGTCTTATAATCACCATTTACATGTAGGATTAACGGGAGAAATTTCGTGCTAGTTCAACTCCCATGTTACTGACAAATGGTACGTGTGCAACGCTAGAAACCCACGTAAAAGATCTACGATACAATCAGAATTTTCAAGGCAACGAGTATTTCTCTGGGGAGCATATAGCCAGAAGCAATCTCTTCGATTGGATGACTTCAGTTTGTTTCACGACACATTTTTTTTTTTGTCTAAATCGAATTTTCTATACCTGTGATACGAGTTTTATACAGTATCGACAAAACGAACGCAGCATTAAACCGTTGTCGTTTGACAAATTCTTACTGGGATTTCCAACAGATTATACGTTAATCGTAAATGAATATCGTTGTACTCCGAGCATAACATTTGACTTAGAATATTATAGAAGATCGCTTGCATTAATTTTTTATTCTATAGCTAATTATTCTGGAATTATACTTTAATCAATATTAATTTGATGAATTGCAATGCTTTTACTTCAAACTGGTTAGTATAAATTAATGTATCTTTGCTGTGCTGATTTTTTAAAAATTATTACTTCAATTAATATTTATTGTTTCAACGAAATACTGCTCGTAACTCTTTGCAATATTAAAGCTCGTACTACGGTAGTATATAACATTCATAGGATCGTAACTGCTTGACAAACACTTTCAATTACAGGCACACGTTGATTGAATAAAGTATCAAGATCTTTTAGTACTCGAAAATGCTAACATCTATAGTCTCTGGAGTTCAGTATCTTAAACAGTAATGGAAATTTTCTCGCCATCAATAAAAAGTTATCGGCCCCTTTTAAACAAGCTTCGTCATTTCTTCGCCTTTGACAAAGTTCGCGAATTTTGCTAGCTGAAATTGCTTTAGCCACGTAGTGTGAGTTTGCACAGGACCCCATCTTCGTTCGTGGAGTGAATGTAAATTAGATTTCGTCTCGATACAGAGACTTTCATTCGCGTGTTTGTGCCTTGCACACCAAGATTAGCGATATACGTACACATATTAAACTTGTTATACCCAATTATTCAAACAACTATGTAGACCCTGCTCTTAACATTATTAGTAGAACAAATACATTCACTCGTACTGCATAAGAACGATAGAAATTTCATTTCAATGTGTTCATTTGGAAGATTAAAAACGTGTATATGCACTGGCAACGTGTTTATATTCAGAGAAGAATTCTGTTTCAATTAATGAATAGCAATATCTATATTTTTATTACGTTCGCCTTATATTTGGGCAAACATTATTTCTCATTTTTATTACCACGCAATATCCAGATATCACAATTTTCACCATCCACTGATTTCGTATCGTTACTGATTAAAATTACCGATTGATTAATATCCAATTATTTGATGACTTGCTACACACCGTCGTGTATATTCATCATACACCTATCCACCAACGCAAACATCCATACCGGCACACTTATTTGACGAACGATATGTATAACAAGTGCCGGCGGAAAAATTCCTCAAGGAATCTCTCGCTGAAAGCTCTCGACGTTCAACACGGGCACGTTCATATCGCGAACGTCTCGTCCATCAAAACGAAAGGAGGAAATAAACCGGGCGAAAGGGGCCGAAATTTCTCGAGGCTCTCTCCCATTCCCCAAAGTAAGAAAGTCATAGAAATAATACCGCGGGGCTAGCAGTAGAGACAACAACGACAGCTTAAGCTGTAACGAGCACGGCACGAATCGAGAGGAGATACGGAACGAACGATGAAAAGCGCAGAAGAAGGGCGGTTGGAAGGAAGGGCGACAGGGAAGGAGAGATCAGAGGTTAAGTGAAATTGAAGTTCAACCCACTGATGAAAACGGCTTGCGGGGTCTAAGGTGGCCAGGGACTCCTCCGCGATGGTTTCGTTTCCTTTTAATCTCGGCCGGCTTTTCTGCCAGCCGAAGCAATCTTCTATATTTCAATACAGGCAATAACCTCGAACACCAAAGGTACAATTGCAAAGTGTTCATTAATCTTGCCTTCGATGAACCTCCGCGTAACGCGTGGCGGCGTTTAACGAATTTACGAAGGAATTCAGTTTCGTCGAGGCACCTCGGTTCTTCTATGGAAAATCCTACGAATGCACGGCAATGGGAACGTTGTTACAGAGAACTAGTAGTAAACAAGTATAGATTCGGATAAGTCATCGTACGCCGACGCATTGTTGCTCCTTGAGTCACCAGGACCAAGGAGCACTAATTGGATATTTCCAAACGGTCCGCAAGGACAGACCCTCCAACGTGGCGTTACTGGGGGGAAATAAGAGAATATAGAAAAGGACTCCTAAAACGGGAATCGAGGTCTTTTGTCGGGAAACGTCTTCACGTGCGGATTTTGTAAAAGTTTAATAAAGTTTCGTAATCGTTAGTAATTACGGTATTCCTTAATTTCCCTTCGATTCTGTAAATAGTTGAATTTCGTATACAGTATTCCCTCGATAGTTGCAAAAGCCTCTGGTCTGGACGTGTGCAACCATCGTGTTGTTCCTACGTTGTTTGAAATTTGCCGACAGCGTCGAACGTAGAAAAGGACAGCGAGTAAACATCAGCGGCCGAGCAGCCACGATCGCAGCTTCTCTTTTTTTCTCACTACCTATCCTTTTCTGCGGTCGAAACTTATTAACGTTAATTAAGCCAGTAAATATAGTCCAAATTATATCGTGTTTGGTGTCATTTTAATCAGAAAAATGTCAGCTCTGCTGTGTAAAAATTTCATAAAAAAGGATGAGAAATAGCAAAGTTGCATCCTTCAATTAGTATTGGCCCACCGATATACCCGAACCCGGATCACGTTACACCGATTGCCGAGCGAACTTCGGACCCCTCGAAGGAAATACCCCCCAGTGGTGGGGATGAACTCTGTGCAACCATCGCGCACCTCTTTTGTGCAACTATCGAGGGAATACTGTACTCCCTTGCGGTGCGGAACTCTCTACATAACAACGTGCCACGCTGTTCATAACTACTACGCCATATTAATCCCCCTGTATCATGAAATAATCGAGTCGCCGGCGTGTTCCCGATCCTTCGTATCGTTTCATATAGATTTCAACGATCGTTAAGTGTTCCACCGATAAAAGTTTTACGAGCGTATCGCGGCTGAAAAGCGCGTGGCACGTACACCTGTGCGCAGGTGTATGCACGTTTGATCGATGATCGCTCGTTATATTTTGAACGTGCGAGGGGATCGGTGGTTCATCTCGTTGATATAACGCTGTTCGTTGAAGATAGGTGGTCTCGATTAAGATCTCTTGCGATCTTTTCAAACGTGCCCGAGCCACTATAAGCGCCGCCCTTCTGAAACACGTGCTGCTGTGTTCGTGGCAGACCGTTAACTTTGAACAACAAGATGCGTGGGTACTAGTGGTGGTACAGATATCTGGGTTAATGAATTGTCGGAATGGAATGAAACGAGTCACGTATGGCTCTCTGGGAACACAATGCTCCGCGGGAAAGTAAGGCGAATCTTGATATTTTGTGGTTCGCGACAAGGCTGGTTGTTATATTCTGTTAAATGAAGTTATATTAATCGTATGGTGGTTTTTTGATTTTTGCTTTGTTTCGTTTCGAACTCTGTACGATCCATTTTATTTTCACAGCAAGACCGTGTATACATAATATGTATGTCTAATGCGTAATGTTGTATTTTTATTAGTATTTAATCTTAATTTAACAGTATAGTTCGCTTTATAAAAGAATACATTAGTTTTATTTAAGTAGCATTGAATGAGCGATTCTATCTGATTAGAAATCACTGTGGTTCTGAATCCATGAAGTATAAGTAGCGAAGGAAGCGAGGTAAAAATTCTTCTAATTCAACTCCGTTATATCTTTAATATTGTACGATACAGTACGATACGCCTTTATTACTATAACAAACATATGTACAAAAATTCGTTGTACGTTGGCCAGTATTCTCAGTTTTGAATTTAATGGTTGATGTCTTTTTGAGTAGGTATATTCGTAGAATTTATATAATGCACAGTTGTACATCATTTCCCAATGCATTTTCCACGTACAATTATTTACTTCTTTCTATCTAGACATTTCTTTTACCCAAGTGCTTGCAGAGATTTACTTGTGTGTATCTTCTGTGTTCGCACTTTTAGTCTTCGTTACTATTCGTGCTACTTTGCACCTCTATTCCTTGATTTCATTTGCTTCTGCGTAAAAAATTCACCGACATAAAACCATTGAAAACTAAGCTCGCACAAAACGTTCGCTACTTATTTGTATTCGTTACTTTATACATCGATGTCCGTGTTGTGCCTGTTGCTATTCAATCAACAAGAATAAAGACCAACTCGATACAAATGCCCAGCACCGCGATCAATATATTCTCTCGTTTGTTCCTATGATTCATGTGCACATATGCGTCGATGTTTGTTTGTGCACTGAAATATTCAATGAAACGGAGTGTACACTATAGTCGGTAGGTAAACTGTTCGGGGCCGTTCTGGCTGAATTGTGAATAGGCACGCATACCCTAAAGGGTTGCGCCGCGAATCACCTTTCACGCTTGGAGCACAGGAGGAACGCACAAAGTACAAAAGACAGAAGTGTACTTTGGAGCAACAGTAGGTTTCAACTGCGGCAAGTTGGATAAGAAAAAATGATATCGCTTCTTTCAGTATACCTTCACGTAACGTGCTCATTATTTCACCTGTGCCACGAACCAGTGCTGGCATCGAATTATCTGCTTAGAAGGAACGAATATGTGCCAGACAATGTGCGAACATATTGTTACGCGTTGATGTGAATAAACATTTGAAATTTAGTCTTTTATTACCTGAAATATTTTTTGGAGGGATTATTAAGAGTTTCTAATAATCGTGACGACGATTAATTTTCTATAATCAATTTAGTAGTAAAGGATAAGGCCAGTGCAAAGAGAATTATTATGCAAATGCATAATAATCAAGTTCCTTGGTCGTTCAAAAATGTTAATTAGGATAATTAAGCTAAAGGGGATAGTATTTACCACACACAAACAGTTATAATCGCAAATTACGGAGAGACGTTACGTATTATAGTATCTCTGGCACGTACATTTGTAAATTACAGTTTCACGTGTGGTGCTACTTGGCAGTAAGCACGCATAATCTTCCAGGCTGTTCTGTTTTTGCACACACGTTGTGCATTCGGTTTCTAGGGAGGCAAAACGTAATGCCAAAAAAGTAAAAGGGGATAACGAGTACCCGTAGATGCAGAGAACAGCATGCACGTAGCATGTAGAAACAGCATGCACAATAGGGAAATCTTTTTGGAAAGAAAAAGACAACGTACAACGTGTGAGGGGCCACTTCTTGTTTAAAACATGCAACTCCTGGCAATAACCTTCGAAATTTATTTCGCACATTTAATCCGAATATCATTCATTGCGCCCCAGAGTGATATTTATTATAAACATTATAAATTATAAATTCACGTGCACTGCACTGTGAATAGCAATATTTTTCGGGTCGATGCCATTGTTTTCCTGAATCATTGAATAAAGGAATTTTATGCATCTAGAATTTCATTGTGATACATTTACGCGAACTCTGTAAACAACGTACTGCTGTTTGCACATGAAGACATGAAAGTGATCGAAATAAGAGCCCTCCTACGATGCGTGCAACATTCACGTTAAAATTTTGCACGAGAGATAAATTAAAACAGGTTACACCATATCTCAAAATATAATCGCGCCGCACGAGAAAACTATCTGTATCCAACACAGTGCGTCAACCCTTCTCCATCATTACATATAACACTTGAACGCTCGCTGCAATCGAACGAAATTCATACTAAACTCCTTTCTATAACAGACATTATTTATCAAGTGCAACCGGGATCGAAGCAAAGAATAGTGCAAATATTATCCCGTCCCGTGCATGCTCACTGTACAACATACAGACCGCACCTGTCCAACGTTAATTTATTTATTTCAACAAAAAAATACACGTTGTAGCGTTCGTCGTGTAAAAACATTTTCATTTGGCACGCGTTGTTCGCCCTTTATTTGAGAAGCAGCCACGAGCTTGCCTATCGGCCCGACAAAAGGAAAAAAAGGAAAGGAATGTAAATACTCGGGGAATTCTGGAACACCGACCCACAGACAGTTTGCTCTCCACGTTCAGTTCGCTCGCGGTGTTGAAAACGCACGCCCGTCGTTTGCTCGTCTCCGTGGTAATGCCTCGAAGCCATTCAATGTTCCGCGTTCATGCGTGCGAAACGGATTTGAATACGAATAGTATCGGTTGTGTTCTCTCATCTTGCTTTTCTTTAATTCGTCGCATTTTACGCCTCGTCCACGCGGTCCAAATTGTCGAAACGGTGCGCGTTCACGGTATCGCGCGTGCTGCGTTGAAAACCCGCCCTCTAATGCCGCCAGGGGTTGAAACCGTTGAGACACATGCAAGACCAAAAGAAAGGGAAATTAGAGAGAGTGGAAAATGTGGAAAATGAAAAAAGACAAAATAAAAAAGACGGCTTGGTATCGAATCGGAAGTACAAAGTAAGCTCGACCGCCGCAGCGCCCAGAACCACTAATGTGCTCGCTCGCAGCGCGGACGGCAACTTCGAGGTGACCTTGGCCACGAAGGCCACCATCTACCATCAAGGATTGGTCGAGTGGAAGCCGCCCGCCATATATAAGTCATCCTGCGAGATCGACGTGGAGTACTTCCCATTCGACGAGCAGACCTGCGTCCTCAAGTTCGGTTCGTGGACCTATGACGGCTTTAAGGTAAACTTGCATGGTAGCCGCTAAGTTCGTGGCAGATAGGCTTAGCGGGTCGTCCGCGACGCTGAACGAACAGCTCGTGATGCGTCGACGGACGGCCCCCCCCTGTAGTTACATAAGACTAGATTAGCACCCGAACGATCGGCTCGTCGCGTGGTTTTTCAAACGCCGCGGTTGCTCCTTGTGTATCGGTGTTTTGTCCCATTTTCGAAACGCCGTTGTCCGCAGGGGTGAATTTGAAATCCACGCTGGGAGACGGATGCTGCCAGCCTTTCCTTCGAATGATCCGTGAAACATATACGGGATAGTCTACGGCAATGCGATCTTTGACTCGCGGATAAGTCCGGAGATCCAGAAGCGACGGCGTGGTCGATCGTGGAGAAAGTGGTAGTGTTGAGGTGCGAAATGAATAAAGATGAGTCGAAGGGAACGTTCGATAGAAGGAAAGCCGTGTAGCTCGAGGGCGAGACGCGTGACGGCGTGCGACGTCGCGTGACGACTCGTGACGACTCGGGACGACTCGGGACGACCGGACTAGACGCGACGGTGCACACTCACGTGGATCCCATCGGTCTAGCCGATCGATGGAGGCACTGTTTCATTTCGCCTCGAACTCGTTTGAAGGATAAGAGAATAGCGAGACAACGTCGCGCAACGGCAGCATCCGGTGCTCTTGAAAGAGGAGCCAATCGTGATCACGCTCGGCTCGTTTCTTCGGTGATTCCAGCGCCGACGGGAACTACGAGGTGACGCTGATGACCAAGGCCACGGTCTACTATTCGGGATTGGTCGTCTGGCAACCGCCGGCCGTATATAAATCCTCCTGCTCCATCGACGTTGAGTTCTTTCCGTACGACGTACAGACCTGTGTTTTGAAGTTAGGCTCCTGGACCTATGACGGTTTTAAGGTGCCACGCAACAGCAACGAGCACGATCGCCAAATTGAAACCTTTTTTGCTCGTCATATATGATCGGTCTTCCCAGTTTCTTTCTCTCTCTATCTTTTTTTTCTCTTTTTTTATATTCTTTCCTTTCGTTTTGTGGTTCTACTTGGTTGATACTTTCGTTGATTTGTGTTCCATCAGAGAATGCCACCTTGATACCCCGTAACCGTTTCTGCGATGCGCTGGTCTTGGACGTCATACGTCATATTTATATATTATCTATATATTATATATATACATATATATATTTCGATATTGTTACTTGGTGTGGATTGCAGTGTTATTTGATTGACATTCGTCGTGATGTCGTACGGTGAAGCTCGTTTTTATATATTATTCTGCGGTGTGCTCGAACGATCCTACAGGCTCGCCATTATATCAACGCGTGCTCTCGAAGACGGCTCGCGTCGTCGTTTTTGCGAGGATCTGTAATCGTGTTTTCTAGGAAATTCAATTGGATCAATCTCGATGTAATCCAGGAAAATCGTTCACGAGTTGTTTCTGGTATCAGGTCGTGTGTTTTTCTTCTTTTTTTTTTGTCTCTTTTGCTCGTTCATACACTTTCCTTGCTTAACGTGGAGGTTTCACGGAATATTTCACTGGTTTATCATTTAAAAGAATCCCATCGCTTTCATCTCGTATGAATGTATCTTGCGAAGAATATTAGTATGATCCTCGCTTCGACGAACGACTTGAAAGAGCGATACGTCGGGGGTTTTAAAGGATACCTCGGTCACAAATTGTGAATCGAGGTGAAAAGAATCTGCTTCGAAGCGTATCCAAGCTGGTCAGTCGCCTTGCTCTTTGGCATTTGCAGCTCGATGGAAAGATTGAACAATTAGCCGTGCGGTTTCATTGTTTTACTGTTGTAATTGTTAATAGAACTTGGTCCCTGCACGGCCAGGGGGTTGTTTCGTATTGTACACGAGGGAAACATGTAATATTTTGGGGAATATGAAATGTAATCGAAGGTGTTCACTGATAGTCGTTTAGAGACGAGGTGCGAAATATTAACTTGCCGCGAAACATTTTCTATAGAAATAATGAATGAAATACGATATACGTAAATGATAGAATTGCAAATGCATTTGAATGAACGATTGAGCTGCAATGCAAGGAAAATTCTTGTGCGCTAAAAATGTAACTTATTAATTAACAAATTGAATTTGCTTCCATATTTCTTGTGCAATATATTGCAAAGTATTTGTTCAATAATTAAATCTATTAACAAGTGTCGTGGTTGCATATTTCAGAACATAATCATTTCATATGACGTTAACTATAGTATGAACGATCAAATTCTTCTCCACTTCTTTTATCTCTTCTATAATATTGCATCGATCCGAAAGTTATATCGATTATATCCAATTCGAAGGTGTTTAGTAACGTTCATAAGAAACCAATGCAATAGGTTCATTCAATGGTACAATACAATTTCATATAAACGATACGTATACAACTAAATGTAAATTATACTGGGCACTATTTTTCATACACATTTGAACAGAAAAAAAAATTTTTTGTACATCTTTTGTCACATCAATGGTCTCTTAAAGTTTGCACAAACCTTCCCAGTTGAGTTACAATTTGTCGTTGAAATACGAAAAGGAACGCTACGAAGTTCGATGTTCTTTTCACTCGCTACCATTAACGCACACGCATACACGTCACAAACACCCACACGCATACACAAACATCTATGCATACATCGCATGAAAATGATCGAGCATGTTTCATGGAAGCATCGCTTATTAAGCTGACTGTGTAGCGGAACGAAGGATTGAATGTAAAAGCAATAAAAATCGCTATCGAAATGAATCCAACAAAATTTCGAATATACGTCTGCCGCTACCTGTCTTGGTCTTTCGATTTCCGTTTATTATTCATATTTTATCGCAGGTGTACAACGTTGCGCAATTTAATCTCGCGTTTATTCCGTGCTCGTCAAATTACTGAGGATATAATAAGCGATATAATTCAGATCGTACCTGGCCAAACGAAATTCGTGATCGAATTTTATGCTCGAACTTATTAAAATATGCAATGGTCATACGGATCGCGAATGAAAGGTCACCGTTGCAGGGCACTTTGACCTGTGCACGCGTAATTCGGTAGGTGAATAGCATCGCCAACGCAACGATTTAACACAGGTATATTAATACGTAAATATAATTGAACTCTCACGTATTTCGATTTGAACGCGTTGGAAATTATTTCGCTGCTTTTAACGCACCCCCCGCCCTACTTTGCGTTCCGTTTTTATTCAAGTCGTTCGACCTTTCGTCGCGAAAGAATTAAGAGTCCGGATCCAGCGATCACCATGATAAAACCATAAGGAATGTTCGGCAGGGTAATGTTCGTCCCTCCATTCGGTTTCTGGCCATTCGGTGAATGGGGAGGGGGTCCATTTATTACGAGGGAAATGTGCCAGTCCGTCCTTTTACCTCTCAGAACGCGGATATGCTTTGGAAATTTATCGGGCGTTGATTGTGGTATGCTCGTTGAAATACTCTATCCATTGTTCGTTTATAAATGGCCGAGATTACGAATATTGGTATTAAGCATTCAAAGGGTTATTTGAATACTCGTTGGGCTTCCGCGGGATAAAGAATTTTTATTGAACAATGCGGTAAATAAGAATATATATAAAGCAGCGTGGTTGTCGCATGAAATAATGCTTTTCAGGCGGGAAAGGGAAAAACGTGGAGGAGGATGGAGCATGAGTGCCCGGTGATTTTGCAACGAACGAGTTTACAGAAATTATTTCGACGAAAGTGTTTGATTTCTCGTTTGTAATTTTATGTGATTTATCGTAGCATTATCGTACATGTGTTACTGATTAATAGAATTCGATGTTATTATAATAGAAACTGGACTGATAGCAAAGAAATGGCCGGCGTGAGAAGTATATCATTTAGAGAGAAATGTCTATGTGAATTAGTGTGTTTGCTTTAGAAGTTGTGTAGGTTATAGCTTCATAGGTCGCCAATTTGATGGCTGCTTTAAATTAGAACATTTGTTTGAAATTAGAGAATTGCAAATAAATATATACAAAATATGGGACACCATAAACTATTGTCATATATTGGTACCGAATGTATATACGATTATTAGATTTATCTAATACAAAGTTGCCTCGCAACGAACGCGAACGAGCACGGACGAACGTGGACGAATGTTTGCCATCGCTGGTTGATAAATCAAAGGAAAACATTCATTCGCGCCCGTTCGTGTCCGTATAGTGTGGTCAGGCTAGTGCTCCACTGATAACCGAATGATAACCCAAAGGCGAAGTTTGGATGGAACATCGACGAGCATAGACGAGTAGGTGAGAATTGCTCGTTCGAGCTAGTTTGCATTCATCAATGCGCGTACGCGTCCGTTGTCAAGGTGTGACCCCGGTTGAACACCTTTCCGCTGACAGTAGAAATGGCGAAGCTATAATACAATTAATATTGCTAAAATTATTCAAATATTAATAAACGCTAAAATTGCATATATCCATAAATTGAATTTCTAATTGCGTGTTCAATTTCTGAATTATACACTATCTTTTTTACCAATGATCCTTTTGTTATTTTGTTATACATACAGTTATTTCTTACATTTCTTGTTAGCAATAGATCGGACTGACTAATATACCTGTATTTCAAAGATGAATTTATTTATTTATCGTATGGATTTGATCATTTTATGTAGACAATCGGCAAAGCTGGTTTTCTCTACAGAATATTTATTCGATATAATTGTTTTTTGAGATATACGTAGATGTATCGAACTTCCTCGAATTAATCTTGCGCATACATTCAGTTGGTTTACAGAGACGAATTCTCGCATTGGTAAAATGCAATCGGGTTGTTCCGCGTAATTGGTAGCTGGCAGTGTTCTAATTGAAACAACACGTTCCCACAAAGTTTTGTTTAATGACCTATGTACACAGTTCGTATGTTACAGAACATACGGTAAACTGAATGCACAACGGTGTCTCCATAGTTTTCGATCATAAATTACACAACAGTGCCGACAGTGTTTATGAAAGGATTCAATATGTGTCATTTAGTCGGACAATTCGATTATATTTGAACCTAGGCGAATGGCCTGTTATACTATGTATCGCATGTTTCGCTGGTTCGTCCGTGGTTCTGTCGATCCACGTCCCGCGAACGTGCAATTAAACGTGCCAACAAAAGCAATTGTTCGATGTAGCGCGGCGCAATTAAAGAATTTTCACGTCGATTTTCGGCATTATCGGTCATGCGACTCGGGGTTAACGACACACAAGTGGGGAAATTAAAATTCGAATACGTAATGAAGTGGTTGAAGTAAATTAGATTGATTTACGTGCTCCCTTATTAAGAGAGCCCCTTCAACATAGAGAGCTACTGTAAAAGTTCATTCCATGATTAATTCATTAAATCAATTCGACCTCAACCCGAAATGAAGCAAAAGATATATCGACTCGCATTGGGATTTTAAACAAGATTTTAACAACGACTTCGCTTAAACGATTAAATAGACAAATATTTCTTTATTATTTTGTTCTTTTGTTGTACATTTAACTGCCTTAATTTTATACTCGCCCGTCGTTTATTTATTATATTCCAACGATTAATGTGTGGCATAATGGAAAGGTACTCACGCGCTTTTCAATTCCTTTTCTCTATATATAACTCCAAAACACAAAATATGTTTTAATGGAAATAATTACTTGCCGCGTCGAAGCAGAGAATAATTACCACCAATAACTTTGGCACTATTATAATATGTTATATATTAACTGAAACATTTACGTAATTGTTAGACCCGTTAATAGTACGGGTGCACAAACGCAATGTTATTTCAGAAATCTTATCACGGCGCACAGTGGACCATAAATATTATCTATTCAAATCCAAATTCCCGTTGCTATGAGTTTTATTAATGTAACTATGGCGTGCGTGCAATTTATACATATTCATGGCACGTCGACTGCACGGCCAGAAGTTAAACGAAATCAATAGAATCGGTCCCTGAACGCATTAAAATTACTAATGGTCGTATTGAAGTCGGTATTTCTGTACGGTAACACTGTTTCTCCAATGCCAGCAATGTGCATCGATACTTTTGCGAATCACACGAAATGCACGATCACAATTCATTGTCAATGTTTCCACACAATATTTGTGTATGTACGGCCGAGATAATATGGTCTCTAAATAGTTTCTGCCTCACACCGATGATACGCAATGGTAGATAAAGTCTTGTGTATTGACGAAAATATCGATGCACTCTCAGTACCACTGTCAGTGGTCTTGCCACTCAGCGATATTGATGCTCGAGAATTAGGAAATCCAAACCAACGTCAATCCTCACTGTCAATCTATCACTACTGACCACACACTGACAGGTTTGCTGGCCGTGTGTTGATGGCATAAATATGTATATCGAACTCTATTCTGATTCTCATTAATCACGACAGTTAAATAGAACGTGGCGATGTTGATCTTGTTGTAAACAATTTTATTTGTCGCCAGTTAATGTAACAAGCATTGTAAATCGTATGGAGGCTATTAAAGAAATGAGTATTAAGTTGTCCAGAGCAATGAATTGTGAATAAAAAAAATCGAATGAGATTTTACCAATACCTCAAACGCGGACTAACAGTATAATTAACAACTATATTCTAGTAAGACTTAAAACATTTCCTTTACTCTAATTATAACAAATTTAACATGTCTAGCAAGCCTGTAAACAGTCATTGAAACGACTTTTCTCCTTAAAATCACACCAATCCTATAAAAATAAGGTAACCATATATTTCCTCAATCCAAGAATGAAATAGCAAATATATTATTGAGTACTAAACGCCACGCGTTTCAGACTTTTCTATTAATCAAAAGAATAATTTAACCCCAGTCTACTTAACATACATAACTACATAACCCAGAAAGTTAACATTTACAATGCCACACCTGAAAACGTAATTCAATCCCAACCCAATTCTACCACGAACATTACTTCTAATTTACAACAAACTTCAAATCTACAATACCACAATTGAAAGCTCCATTCAATCCTCCCTCGAACCCGAAGCTGAGACCATTAATAACACATTAAAAATTTATCGCGTACAATGCACAGTTTATTTCGTCGTACAATAAAGTACTATACATACTGCTACGTTTGAGGGATGAAAATTTCAAAATTGCACCCCACGGTTAGGCGTGATTTCTCCGGACTCTCCTCATTGACGGTGCAATAAAGGGGCGATCGATATTCTGGCCCGCGTACACGGGGGAATCCTGTACACTTGTAAAGAGCGTATCTCTTCCGTCCAGGCTGCCAGTCGTCGAGGGTTGAAAGTTTCGGCCACGCGTGTGAGGACACTCGAATTCGGCTTTCGCCATCGAGAGTTTTCTATTAAATTTGCCGGAACAGCGTAATCCCTCGACAAAAGCCCCCATGGGTTGCCGGCGAATAATTTCGACGTACGTTACGCAGTTTTATTTCGAACGGGCAATAATTCTATCTCTGTGCCCGCCTGTGCGTTTATCGCGCGGTAAGGGAACAAATCGAGTTGCCTATTATTTACCCGATATTTCGGCGGGGAAACAGTGATGCTCCATTCCTTTTAAATGTCGTTTCAATAATTAATTAGTTCGATTGGTTGGACAACAAGTCTACTATTGTTTATTAACGTAGTACATTAATTAAAAAAGCATTAAATTATACATAATATTACATTCGTTTTGCAATTATTATGATAGAAATTCATTGATCCTAAATTTCACTTTCTCGTATAGGTACAAATAAGTTTAATCGATATCGTAATTTTTCAACAATTAACCTTTTTAACAAATAATAAGGAGTTTCTAATTACTGACATATGCGTTTAAGTTAGAAAAATTTGTAACTTGCAGCTTTTGTTTATTAATATTAATATTACCGGTTTAATAGAATACAATAATATTGCAATAATATAATATTTTTTACTGCAATCAATGTTTTTCAACGTTCAAATATTAAGACACTGGGTCAACAAAACGTTAATTATCTGATGGCTTTCTCGCGAATTTGGAAAAAAAGACACGCTAAGAGGCTACTATCTGTATTTTTTCAAGACAGCAGGATCGAGAGTTTAATCATTTAGAAATACAATTCCGTGCCCGTCATAAATATTTTATGAGACACATTCATCTATTACACAATGAACTTTTATTAGCAATATTGCGGAAGGAAAATTTATACCCCTGCGTTTAATACACGACCCTATATTACATTGAACCATCTCGACACTGACGTATAATTATTACGATAGCGTGGTTGTTACTAGTTCTGATCAAGCGTTAATTTCGAGTCACGTAATTAGCAGAGTTTCCATGGTAATCGACCCCCCTAATATTCTGTTTCACAAATTAACATTGAACAGTAATTATTGCAGAAGGGCTCCGATATTTCCTATTTAAAATTTTCCATGGATTATCCATTTACGCGATCGTTGTTATAAACTTCAGTGATTTACACTCCGACGCACACTTAGGAGCACGTGTCAATGGAGGCTGTAAAATTCACTGCTTACAATTAGACCATATGATCTATATTAAATAATTTCTCAATAATTTGGCAAATCGTCCACCCGGAGGGTGATGTATTATATTGCACAAAGGGTAGATACACTTGTTTGATTCCATGGGATCTATCGTACAGCCTGTACGTATATGAGAACACATGCAACCGGTAGAATCGAGAGCAGAGCGAACAGGGAAGCTTCGAAGCAAGTGAGCAAGCAAAGACCGTTCGCTGCAGCAACATTTGCTTTACCCTCTAAACAGTGTAACGCGCTTATAGGATTTAAGGCAAAGTGCATGACCGACGACGCGCCATGGCGATCCTATTAACGGAAGAACAGTAGTCGGAGGCATGGTTGCATACTCTGGATGCTAACGCAGATATGTCCGGTTGAAAGTTGAAAGGAAGCAGCGGCAATGTGGATACAGTGTTGCGTTATTGGATAACAAATAAATCGACGAACGGATGTGATCAATATGATACTCGTTTAACACAGAATCGAAGATTTACGAATGGCTTACTTAGAGAAACGGACGAATCTTAATTATTTATTGTATGTGTCATAACAGGTAAAAGTAGGTGGGGACCTGTTGTTATATCATTCCTATTACGTATATTATTGTTATAATATATTATGTTGCTATATGGTACATATAGCACAAAACCTGGTGGCACTAAAATTAATCTTCTCGAAGAACCAAACAGAGTGATAGAAACGGAAGGTCTCTAATAAGTCTTGGAATAAGGATTGCACGAAGTTGTAAAGAGCATTAATTTTTTGTTTCGTGTAATAGAATTGCGTATTTCTTTCTACGCTTCCTCAGAGGGTGTAAGCATTGTATGCCGTTAAAAAACCTATTAAAGTAATGTCTCGCACTGTGTTCAAAATCGTGATTCGATGGCTGTTCATTTTCTATCCCCCCTACTTGGGGCCGCCTCCCTTGGATTCGGGGAAGTGTCGTTCGGATCACTTTTGATGTTGTGATTTACGAAAACCGAGGCAGCCCAGCGTGGAGTACGAGATAGTATTGTCTCACACGTACCCGGATGTTTACACTTGCCTAATTTTTTTCCTAGTCGCTGCCTCGAGTCTCTGTTGCCACAACATTGAAGGTGACTTGACGCTCGAGAATCGTGTCTGTACACGATGGCTCTTCACATTCGGTCTCGAGCGATGAACACAGTGCGAATCATTACTGTATTCCCAAAATTTAAGCATGCAACTACTATTCTCCCTATCTACCCAAAATAACGAAAATTAAACGTAGCATTGTACGAAGAGTATCTCTGCTTAGAAAAAAAATAAGCGACGCCAAGATGCGTAATTTGCATTTCCTATTTAACGAATGAACAGCCCCCTCACGTTTGCTGTTAAATAACCGTACACCTACCTGCATCAGAGTGACTACGCGTTTGCTTGCAATTATCCATGATTAACGAAGTAATACGAGAAGCAAAAGTTCCACGACTCGAGACGTGCTTTGTCATTGCAGTTGCGTGCCGTGGTTGTCGCAAATATCTGTTCGGTTTGTGACCCGGTCACGTTGACACGAGCCACTCAACAAGTCAGCGACTTGCAGTTGCCAAGTTAAAGCCGCGGCTGCACTATACTTTTTCCCTAAGGGCCTCTTAAAGGGGATCTTCACGTTGCACGACAGAGAAGTTATTCCCTAACACGGTTCCAGCGAAACAGCATGGGCTACGTTTATCGCTTATCGATTATGGGTCTCTGTATTTCGTCGAAACGATCGAGTTTATCGTTGAATTCGGAACGGGATGGACCCTAAAATAGTTGAACGGCGGGAAAAATGTCGGTTCATGTGTTCGCTTTGACGTGGGGGGCTGTTTGAAAAACGAAGTTATAAAATGATAGCAACGATTTATAAATAAGAAGGGTATATCGAGTCTTCTTTATAGGCTTTTTATTTTCCTGCGAAGTTCACTAATTGGGGAAAACGGATGGACAGATGTTTAATATTTAGGTTTGGTTAGACACTTTTGAGTTAAACAATATATGAAACACAGTTTCTACAGATTTCATATATGTAATTATACGATGATTAAACATTAACGTTTTTGTTAGAACTGGAATAGTTTGTTCATTAAGTTTAATAATGTATATCCGTTTTAATTAAAGGTAATACGTGTCAATTATTAAACAAAATAGAAAATACGGATTAAAGAAGTGTTTGGATGCTTTAACGATTTAGTTAAAATGTATGCACTTCTTTACGAACATAGTGCAGTACGAATGCTAGAAGTAATAGTAAGTTTGTATGAATTCCCGATAGAATTTCATTTTATGCAGTCAGTTTAACTCGAATGGATGACATTGGTATCTAAAGTGCAAGAATTTCATGGTTTGTTCCCGCTGTTGAAGCACCAAGAACTCTCTAACGCCAGTTACCCTGGAGGAACTCACGGTCGTGAAACCTTATTGTTAGGTAAAAAGATAAATTTCAAAATTTGATGTTATACTTCGTTGAAACTTCCTTTGATGTTCGGCAGGTAAGGAACTAAGTACATTCATTCATTCTGCCGTCAAACACCAACTCCTGATGAGATTCTATTTCAACAAGCCTTACCTGCTCCCCACCTGTTAATTAAATACATAATATGTTCTGCACAGTCAACTTCCTTGACGTACAAAATAAATATGGATAATATTAATAGAAGGGACAGTTAAATAAGAATTTTTTGTATCTCCTTAATTTTTATTATTTTTTGTCTGTTTAACAAAATCTATATTGGAATGTTTACGCAATCATATTCTTTGCTATATGCATGGTATGAAAGGAAATGTGCAAATTAGTATTTGTCTAGGAAAAACTAATAATGTTTTCTTATAGTGCTTTTTAAAATTCTATTTCTCGTTAGTCCATACGGGTATACGTTTCACGAATATCCAGTTCTCACTGTAAATGTGTCAAATGAGTGTAAAATTGAATCGAGATTGTATTGGCAATATTTCGTTTCCAATTTCGCAAACACATTCGTATATCGAATTGTCACAAGGTTGTGATACGTACAAAACTGGTACCATCAGAATAACCTTACTCAGTTGCCATATCGAGCTACGTGGGTGATATGAAACATGGTTATTACTTTTTCGCTGATTCGTTTGAGAATTAAATTTAAAAACATTTCGAAGAATATATACATACATGTATCCATGTATCCAGTTAGTTCGTTTGCCATTTATATATGTATGAAAAATGCACCGATTTTATAAAAGCTGGCTGACTTTGACAAGAAATAAATATATCGTGACCATAGATCATTTTTCGTTTGAAACAGTCACTTTTTTGTCGATGGCAAATCTGTATTAACATGTGCATATCATATTAATTGTCAAAAAATAACGTATAATAATAAACGTAAGACCAATTAATTGACACGTATGGCTAATATAAGATATTTATTTTTCAATCAGATAATGTAATGAAGTTGCTCTTTGATTCAGCTTTCTTTAGTTAAAATTTTCTGTTCTTTAGTTAAAAAGTTCTGTAGTTTAAATTTGCCAAACAATTGTCCCTACAGGACAAGCATAAAAGTTAAGCAATTGTATTTATAAATGATACACGTACTTCTTTCGTGGAATCACTTGGCAAGTTGCCTTTACAGTCGGGATTCGGGGAAAGAAATTTATCGCGCCATAAACAGACTGTTAATATATTACGTGTATATTTTTTTTTTTGGCGCTAAAAACTTGGCAAAAGTGTAAGTAAGTGTAATAAGATCAGACAGGGGCGTAAATCTTCGAAGACTTTTCCCAATGAATACGGTAATTTATATTTTATACCTTCGCTGTGCGCTTTAACTTCAATTCCATTTCGAAAGTCAGTTCTGACATTTTATGTCTTTTTCCTTATCCGTATGGGGCATGGTTTCAGTTGAAACTTTTTTAACGTGCCGTTTGCGACGCCTTCTGTAAAAGAACCTAAAAATTCAACACTACTGGACATCAACATACTTTTTTTTAAAGAAGTAGTTAATTCTTGTGCGCTCGCCCCTCTACCTAAGGTTCTCGAATTCCTTTTTTTAAGATGAATAAAATTGAAAGTCTACTGTTATAACAGAGCAAATATACAATATTATATATTCCAAATATATTTAAGGAACGAAGTTCAATTAGATAAAGATAAAAAATAGAAAAAGCTATATTAAAATTAAATAAAAGTAGGATACAACGGCACCAAACCTTTTTCTTCTTGTCATACATGACTGCGCAAACAATAAATCAGAACAGCATCAATAATACATGGGATTATTTAGGTTCAAAATAATATTCCAAACCAATTCTTCTTCGTTTAACATTAAATAATATACTTATAACTATTTCATAAAACAAATTTCTTATAATATTTTGCTTCCACAATAAGTATTATATTTACTTAATTTGGTATTCCTCCATTTCACTTCTCCAATTCCTATTAACATTCGAGTAATTCGTCCATGGTCGATAAACAGCATGGAACTAAAGGGGAAGGAATTCACCACGCATACAATTCCGGTGCTCAATACCCCAAACTTTCAAACTTCTTACCCCTTAAAGCTTTCACATTTTCGCCCTTTCCGCTTTATCTCGTGTGTTACGCTTCGGTGAATCTTCTTCAGGGTTTTATTGCGAGCTCTGTATGTTATATCGTGAAACGGCACCATTCGTTGTCTGCTTAATGTCGGCTTGGCTAAGCGACCGACCGTGTCTCGACATAAAAGAAGTCAGGAAGGATAAGTGTTTTGTGGAGAATGACGGTGATTATTGCTCTGGCAACTTTTTAAGTTGATTAAGGCAGACAAAACACGAGGAATTACGTTCTCCTTAACAGTTATTGCTTCAGACCGAAGGTATTAAATATCCATAGGGCGCTGGAGAAATAATACAGGTGGTAAGAAAGTAGGGTGGTTTGGAAGCAAGTTGGTATTGTCAGGTAATGGTGGTTTATCATTTAGCAACCTTTTTTGATTTCTCCATTTGTCTTGTGCGATTCAGCAGCTTTCAATAAATTTGTTCAATTTGTTATTTACGAGTGACTGAAGGCTGTCCTTAATTTTCTTTCCCTTCTTTTCCTGAAGGCTATGAAATCTTCCAAACCAATACTGTTCTATGCGTTCAGTAGTTGAATCTTTATTAAATTCGTGATTAATATCCCCTGCAGTGTATCCTGCGTTACGTCGGATTTTTAATTCATACTAAAAGAAATTGTGAAAATTTGTTTTCAATTCTACTGCTATTTCGCCACGTTGAATCGATCGACTCAATGCAATTAATAAAAGTATAATCATGCACAGTTTGAAATATTAGGCTGCTGAAAGCTGCAGTTTACTATTGAACAAACATAAAACAGCGTTTTTCCAACTTGGTCTAGTTTTCGGAAAAATTGATTTTCAAAATTCGCTGGGTACGTGTGTACTTATTGTTTGCTCAAACACAATTTGTTCAGGAATACGGTACCAGCTACCCAGTGTTTGCACACGAAGTGTGCACGACTTTTGCGAGCTGTTCGTTACAAGGGAATAAAAAAAGGAGCGTTGTCAACAATCATTTATTTTATCCAGTGCAGGATTGTTGAAACTAGTACGCACCTCCATTGGTGTATATAAAAGAATAGTCGACTAATTAAACGATATTATATGTTCCCTCGCCAATGTATTAATATTTCAACCTTTAATACCTTTAACTGCGTCATTTATACTCTACACATTCTAACTAATTGCTAATTAATATTCTCGAAACCGTTACTCTAAAGTAATAGGTATAATACAGCGCCATAAATAAAAGTAATATGCAATAAATGGATTGTGTATACTGCGCCGGGGGCGTGTTAATAATTATTCAATGAATAAAATTCACGCAACTCCCGTAGATACTGTGTGCAAATAAGATATGCACATATACGTATAGTATAGAATCTCTGGTTGTACGGTAAATAGAAAGGTGAAACGGATTTTCAAAATCCATTTCCCCGAAAACTTAGGTCCAGGTGAAAAAACATTGTTCCATACTTTTGATTTACTTTCCTTTCCGTTGGTACTATTATTTCGGCTACACCCTGTATGTGCATTCGGATTTCCTCACTATACAGTTACGTACCTGTGAATTAATGTTCCATTTCCCGCCATGGAATTATTAACATTACACGTGTGGAGTAATATTGCCAGAAATAAGTACGATTTCAGTACTATAGGTACCCGTAATACATACGTTGGTAAAACTCTTTTATAAAAAAAGACTGCTTTATACATTTTGCAGTTTTATTCATTAATAAATGTCTTGCTATTATTGCGGTTTCATTATTTCCTTTTATTAGTCAAATAAAATTACTTCATATATGGATGAAGTTGGCGTTAACGATCATGTTCTTGGTCGTTTATTACTTTTTTTGTGAGCCTCGTTACGCACCCCAAACATTTATAGCAGGGGAACTTTGTGCATGCGTTCTTCAAGTTCGTTTCATAGTCTCTTGCGATATTTGTGGATGAAATACAGGTGTGGAAATATTCGAACCATATTTAGTAGAAAAATAACTGCTTTATGGAAACGTTGAAAGATAAAAATACGTTACATAACAAATACCGTGTTAATTGATATTTTTTTTACTCGCGATTCTTTCATCGTACTCGCTATGCCAAAATCATGAACCTGCACTTTCTTACTAACTCGACTTTACATTTCACGACTTCCCAGTATTCTTACTTTGAACTTTGCACTTACTTACGTTTAAGTACTTTCAATATTTTTAAAATTCAGGTGTAAGCCTTGAGAAAATTTCCAAAACTTTGTTCCCTAGCATTATCTGACGATGGGTTACTAATAGTTTAACTGGAAACTTCTATAATTTATTATACGCCCATTATTAATGCACCTTACATAAACTGTAACGCGAATAAATAAAAAAATATATATATGTAGTTGCGTTAATTTGTCCGTTCGACAAATTGATCTTCGAATATCCCGAATCACGCGAAATCGATTCACGAAGCAATCGCGTCGAATCGATAGGGCGTCATGCCATTAATCCAAATCAAACGGAGACCACTTGTTTTTCCTCAAAGGTAGCCATCTCGTGGTTCGATTATGTATACAACCGTGAATGGCAGAGCTCTGTAGAATAATGCGGGTTTATTCATTCAGTTGCAAGAAAAATGGTAAATATCGACCGGCAGGATTACCAAGGCAAATAGCGTAACATGGATTACACATGCATACATAACGAGGCTAAGGCTTGCAAAGCTCACGGTCCGCAGGTTCGCCTGCCCGCCTTTCCTACCTGAATTCGCTGCAATCTCGGCCCACAGCACCATCCCGTCAGGTGCTTACGATCTTATCTGATTCCTGCACGCGGACTTGCACACCTGGGTCGCTGACCTATCGGCACAATTAGGAAAATTGTGGCAACATGGTTACCTTGACAATGTACGTGTACATGTATGTTCTGTGAAAAAATTCTGCTCGGCAAATCGTACTCCACGGATATTTTCTACCTGTATATGGATAAGTATGATGAATTGTGTAATGTGTTTTGCGGGGTTTTAGACATTTATTGCGGTATTCAATATATTGGGATTTGTAATATTAGATTATTGAATATTTTGGGTGGAGGGGTTGTATGTCGCGAAGATGAAATAGTGAGGGTATGCGGGAACATTGTGTGTTCGTTGGGAAATACTTGAGGGATTATTTATTCATGAGTTGTTAATGGAGTGTCTATTTGCATATTATATGTACATTCTATATTCTTTCATACTAGAGAGAGGATTTTGTTTATTTTTAAAATGTTTGCTTTAACGTTAGTGTAGAAAATCTACTCGGTAATTTATTATTGGACGAGACAGTGGCTTCACGATATAATTTTCAAGGTTAATATAAATGAAGGGTATTGAAGCAATAATAATCATTAATAATCTGACTCAATATATTTCTCCCGTATTAATGAAATATTCTAATTATTATTAATACAACCTTCTTACAATTTTCACTACCAAAAATATTTTGTTTCTAATGTCAAATATCTTTCATAGTAGAATACTGCACAAAAAGACACGCAAAGTTTCGTCTGCTTCACCTGAAAAGTATTCGTGGGTAATGCAAACAAATATTTCGTAGTGGATTATAGCTGAGCGGTCAAATGACGGTCACGCTTATCAATCAGTCGGATTCGCAATATGAGAAACGTTGTGCTCGGTTAGCGTTGGGTAAAAATCAAGTCACGGACGTTTAGCATCTGTGAATTTTCCATGACAAGAGTAAAATGTAGGTCGCTCGATAATTCCGCCTGATCGGACGAAGCTATTTCAATGTGGAATTCATTAAGCTCGATTTATCTCGATCTGCAGCTTCTGTCAGCTATTTCCGTCAGGTTACTTCCTCTTTGCGCGACGGTGCACGTCCCATTCTTCATACGCAAATAGACAGCCAGCGACTTACATAGAACGCGAAAGATGAAAGCTTATCGCTGAATGCAATTTGTCATTATATCCGTTAGCATAGTGGATGATCAATTTCCTGGGCGTACAAATAAAAGCAAAAAATTGCGAACAAAATATTCAATATTTATGTTGCACTGGAAAAGTAAATGTAGAATCGCAGAGCAGATATAAATAAACAAACATGTGAAATGTGGTGCATGTAAACGTTGTTGGCCCTCCTAATTTTTTGAATTGTTTTGTTCAAATTTAGACGAAATCGTATAAAATCTTGATGAACCGTTCGTTCAACACATAAATGATTGAATTGGTTAAATTGAGGTGTTGTATTTGATCAAGAATTATTGCGGCCACGTTGTTACAGGGAAGCAATGATTGCACCATCCCTAGAGCTTAGGCTTAAATAGAAATTTGATGAGATGGAAGGAATGAATGACAGAGAGGGGTTTGCTGGCTATAATAAATTCGTTCGCATTAATGTTATTTCTCACCGTCGATCCCCCAAATATATCAGTGGCAATTCAATAAAAAGAACTTAGATTTTAGAGGAAGTCCTATATCGAAGTTGTATTACGAAGTAATAATAATAAAAATAAGGCAGACAAATGGATGAAAGTGTTCACAATCAGTCACCTATTCGTCCAGCGGACAACATTTTAACGATAATAGCCTTACTTTCACCATGAACCACATAGGAATTAAGCACGTTACAGTCAGACAATTTGCTTTAATCTTGATCCGTCCAAACACGATGCGAGCAAAGTAGCGGTATTAGACTGGATACTGGGGGCGAGCTTGGCTTATCTGGACCATATTACAATGTATACATGGGTGAAAAAGCACTATTTGTATGTGTGTGCGTGTGGTGGTAAGGAGATCGCAGAGGAAGCATCGCGTAAAGCGGAGAACCGTGTTCTGTTGCCCTTCGCTATTAAGTGTTCAAATGTCGTTAAGTAAATTCACGATTTTATTAGTGCAAAGACTGGTATCGTTTAATAGCTACTCACAATGGGTAATAATTAGTAATGATAAGCAGAAGGTACTAAGTTATCATAGACAATCAGTATTAATACAGCATTCAACATTTCATTGCGACATGTATGACACATATAATCAATGAAAATACATATGCATATAATGTAGAATCAATATTTTAAAAAGGCTCTCTTATGTTTAATATCGATATCTATTGGGCAATAAAAGTAAAGGCATATTTCTTGTATGCAACATTTCCTAATGATAATAATTTGTTGGGCGTGTTCCCATTAGAAGGGTGCCATTTATTTTCTACGTTAAATATAAATTTTATAATTACTTATATGGTAATAATTGAGGAGAATGAAAATTATGTTGCATTCGAACAATTAATTCAAGTTAAAATGAGCGAGATCGTAAACCAATGAGTGAACGAAATTTCATCTGAGGGGAACGACATTTGAAAACCATCTTTCATTTTACCACGTAATAAATGGGAATGTCCTTTCTCTATTATTCCTTGTGTATTCGTTCTGGAATACACAATTTTCGGAACTTGATCGACCTATCAAACGCGATTTGTCGTTCGATGTTGAAACTAAGAGCAAAATTGATAGGAGAGGACTTGAGAGGAAAAACCGATAACGACTTTTTCAGAATTCCCGTCGTAAATGGATTTTACGCTTTTGGTCACAGTTTACAGTTATAGACGTTTCTGTACGAGAAATTGGAATCCTGAATATTCCTAAAACGCTTGCACATAATACAATTGCAATATCATATATTAATAATATATATTTTCAATATCAAACAGTCGCATATAAATTTATCGTCCGTTCAAACAAAAGTATGACAATCTTATTTACGATTTTATGGTATAAAAATTGAAATTCATAAAACGAATAGGATTCCATTAAACGAAAAATTAAGTTGCCTTTTCCTGTTCACATTCCTGCAAGTAACAAATGAAAGGAAAAACGACTCAATTAAATGTGTCTCATTGAATCCACTTTGATTCGTTAAATTTTTACCACCTGCGTGTTCAATTCTGAAAGTTCCAACAGAAGGTGACGTCGAGCAATAAAATTAAAAGAAAAAAAAAGATACATCTCTATCTTGAATAATTCCGCATAATTAAGTCTGCAACGCTCAACCTGTTTATACGATACGATGTATTACAGCGATTGTCATTGAATTAAAACAGAAATCTGCAAAGAATGCATATTTCCAGCACAAATCGTTTTGAATTGATGACAAGTGCCGGAAACACGAAATAAGCATGTGCGTAACTTCTGTTAGGCAAAGAATATAGCACCGATAGTCGCAGAAAAATGGCAAACGTGCCTGCACCGACATCGCATCCATCATTCCTTTTGTGTAATTCATCACCAGCTATTCCAAGGGCGAGCGTACTGATGACAAATGCCAAGAGACTATAAAACACGCTTCGCCGTTGCGCATTCGTTCGCAGTGAGCAGAACGGCGAAAAAAAAAAAGAATGATCCTGGAGAAAGCTCATTTCATCTGAATGGCGCAAATGTGCTGCAATTTTATGTGATTTACATTCAGTGAACCGTCGTATGGAAATGGGAATGTTCGAATGAATTGAAACGTTAATCGGTTTAACATAAATAAAGCGTGAAAATGAACAGCCGGCCTTTTCTTCGGGATAATTATAAACTCGTGTTTCTGAACATCAATTTTATATTGATTTTAATACCAGTGCTCCATTTGCGAATTTAATGGGGGCAAATTAAATATTTGTGCTACAGGGAACAGATAGTCAATAAATTTGATATCATTTTATATCAGAACATTTAAACCCGTGTTCTTCTTGCTCATTAAAAACGAATTAAACAATGTTGTCAATTTTATAACGCAGGATATCTGATATTTTCCGTTTCTATTTCATTTGATACCTTTGCGATTATTTTAAAGGACACTGCCTTGCAGTATTTATTTAAATTTATTTTATTTATTTATTCACAAGGGTGCACAATAAAAACTCCCAGTCGAATTTAATGCAATTGAACTCCTGAATTCTACATTTTTTATCATTTTTTTGGGGTGCTTCAATTTTTAGCAAATTTCGCAAATTATTCATGTATATTCCTCTTTGTTACGGCATTCGGTGCATTGGCACGGTGGAAGCTGTACTAACAAGTAAATAATGATCGATACTAATGGAAATTCCGCCGCTGGAGCAACATCGGAATGAAACATGAGTATCCACTTCCGCTTACAAAACGGCTAATTGATCCTGTGTTTCAGCCTGGACAAGATAATTTAATTGAAGTGGAAAGTGTTAAGACAAATAACGCTATTTGATTGATAATGGATACGCCTCGCGATTGGTTACAATAATTGCAATATAAATTTGATTCAGCGATAAAGCAAAATTGATTTTTAAAATTTCAATTTAGCATTACAAACTTAATCAAAGTTTTATCCTTTCATTATTTTCAACGGCGCATTTTCATTGACCCTGCAAACCATTCTATCCATTCAGTGAAAATTTAGTGGAACCATGTAATGCAGATATTTTTTCCAGACGTATAAGAACGATCTTGTTCTTTTAATTAAATCAAAATGAATATAGGAATGTGTTTTCATCGTTACGTGTAAATATTTTTCCGCCCGTCTTCAACAGATTAAAACAAAAATCCCACAATTTATTCATACAATTTTCAGTTTTACCTTGTTGCGCGCGACGACACATGTGGAAAAACAATTTCCGTTGCGGTGCAACGAGTTTTAAAGCTGCTGAAAAGTTGGAAAGTTCTGGAGGTTATAAATTTCTCAACCGTGCTGTTGGACTTGTAGCCGTGGATTAACTGTACGAATTATTTTTCCTTTTCTGCGCTGTAAGATCCAGGTTAAAGTTCTTTAAAACTTAGCTCCTTCGGAATTAATATTAGGCAACCGATTCTTTTATTTTGACGAAAGCTGAGTGCCACGAACGATTACCCTTAGTTACCGCACCGGACAAATTTTGATTAACCCTTTGACCGCAGCTGGTTCTAACAAAAAGTCGTCAGTATTGAACATCATTCACCTGACAGTCACTGAGATTAGTTAAGGTTGATGTTAAACTTATAGCTAAAAATATTTTATAAAAAACTGGTAATTGTAAGTAGTATTTAATAGGACAAATACTTAAATGTAATTAGAGTAACGGATTTTTAGAGGAAGACGTTTCCACTGGAGAGATTGTTGTTCGGTTTAGCGACAAGGACGCGAGTTATTCAAATTTGTTGCTCCACTGACGCAGAACGTGGACAACGTGTAAACCGTATTCGCAGAAGTTGTTCATTCGTGATGCAAATGAATATAACATATTTAGACGTTTCCCTTATTTGTGCTACTGGAGGTGAACATATGGCGAATGCGCCACTGTGTATGTACGTGCTTCCATACAAGCTTTAATTGTTTCCCGTGGTCTTTCGTTTCTTTATTTTGTCCCCCTTTCCTGTTTTCGCCTTGAATCGATTCCACGCGAGCAGCATACATCAGGCGAAAAAGTGTGATCACGGTTTTTCTCGTGCAGTTTTATACAGAAAACTTCTCGGTGAAGAGATTGAACAATTTTCCAAGTTTTATTTCTATTCTCGAGATTCAATAATAAATTGATATCCTCCTACGTTGTATAAAAATGTACTAAAATTGGTTGAAAGGTTAATTCGTTTGAAGTTTGATGGTGTGGAAGGATAGTTTATTGATATTAAATGACTCAATTAAATGAATAAGTATTACAGATATAATATCAATCAATGATATACTAAGGTATTGAATAGTTTGATCAATAAGAATATAATATTGGTGCATAGCTTTTCCAAAGTTCCTGCATTTAATGTCTTATAGCATTGAAGTCCCATTCTATGCAAAACAAACGACTAAATTGTTTGTTTAGTGTTAATTAAAATTTCGCATGACCTATCAAATAATTTTCTACTCATTGCAAGTAACACGAATTAGTTCCTCAAATATCAATGTGCATTTAATGACGCTTTCCGCATGCATACATGCAACAGGATATTATAAATATTCTTCTTTCATAACGAGTCTATTGTTAGAATTAATATTACACGTTTCTACATGGAACAAATTAATTTCGTTTAATAATAATACCCATGTTTGTTAAGCGATTCATTAACAGAAGCATTTAAAGAGATTAAACACAACGTTAAACGTATCTATAATGCAAATGTGCCATTAATGTGTAATACATAAATCGCAGAATACATTTTTGTACGCACAAATGGAAGAACCGCTTTCACGATTAATTGCGCGCTACGTTATACCCAACTTTGTTGCTATTTTCTAGCGTATTAAACCTTCAGCTTTTAGGTCGACAACCGACTATGTACCGGCAAAGTTCATTAAGATTTTCGGTGGGATGAAAATAATCTCCCGCGCGCGACGCTTTTTAATTAATTTAATCCGTCTCACTGAATTCACTATACCGCGGTGAACGCCATGTTGTGCCGACACATAAACACGTAGACAGGTGCGATGTGATGTGCATTTATCATTCTGTACGTCAAATTGCCTTAATTAGTTTTGCAGGGTGATAATAAAATATAGGCATATATTTGCACGAATTATTTCATATTATATCGTGCCATGTACGAATATATCCACTATCGAAATTCATTAAATTATCCAACACCTTAATTATTTCAACACCTACTGCGTTATAAGTGTCAAAGCGCTTCATTGACTCTTAACTTTTTATATTTCAAATAAATTTCGTTGTTTTTGTTTTGTGGAGTTAACCGATTTAGCTAATGAGCGGCTTATACAAAGTACCTGTACTATTTTAAATTATGGTATATATTTTTGCGATGCAATAAACGATTTGTATTATATTGTATAAATATGAATGTTCGCAAGTGTACATAAATAATCTTTACTACATTAATGGAAAGCGAATTTCAATAATTCCACGTCAATTAGTGTCGCTCCCGTTTGAGCCACGATTTCTGTTTTCCATCCCAGGATCGATTAAAACCTACAGATGTCAATAATTTCATAATTTACAATGAACGCGCGGCGAATTTAATTTCGTGTCCGAGGCAAACTTTTATTCAAATTCGCGACCGCGAACACTTGCCTTTCGTTTCCGTTTTCATGCTGCACTTTTTGATGTTTGTCTTGCAACCGTGCTGGATTATAAAATCTTCTGCCAGCACCGGTGCATTCAAACGCCCCGAGAAATGTTCTGTCTTTCCCAACCAACTTCTCGTTCCGTTCTGTTGACAAAATATTCCTGCCGAAGAATCAGCGAACCGCAAAACTATTCAATGGTATCGATGTGAAAATTGTGTAGAATATCGTTTACGTACTGATTAAATTGTCTGATTAAATTGAATTACGAAAGATGTAATATTATAATTGTAATAGACTTGACACGATTGGAAAGGTCGTCGCAGGTGTCCACGAAATTAACACCGCTGCGCGAGATTAAGGTTAAATATAAAATGTCGAGCAACCGTGTATTTAAACGCGGAAGACGTCATTCAGCCGATTTACCAAAAGCCTCTGATGTGGCTCATGAAGCGGTATACCTGTTGAGTGGTCTCCTGGGGCTTGTTAGATACATGTTACCGGAACGTACGTTTGCGGTTTCTGGCAGAAAAGGAACGCGATTAATTTCGACTTGACTTGCGAAGCAAAATTCACAGCGCGATGAATCTTTCGCCGTTCGCGAAACTTCGCCAACTTTTGTGGTTTCCAATCCTGGATACTGTAACGGGGACACGGGCGGAGTTTCACGTGCGCGGAACTAAAGGATGATTCGTTTTGGAATGGAACTCCTTTGAGATTGCGCGAAACTTGTCCGCATGAAAGTTACGATAAAATAACGAAGCCGACATCTAGTAACTTGGGATTAAGGTAGCAATTTAGGTAGTATTACAGTCGGGAATATTAAAAAAGTTCGCCTATTCGTGGTATGAACCGTTTATTTTCATTCTTGTATCATAAATATCCTCGAGGAAATTGAATAAAAAGGGAACGTCTTGTGTGTAAATTGTGTAGAAGTTATTTTTATTAAACTTCTTTATCAATAAAGTCGAGGAACAGGTGGGATAATGAGACGTCGATTATTACTTATACTACTTCACCTATTAACTTTTTTTTTAATATAAAAGGTCTCACAATCTATCCTTCTCTCTACTCTGCTTCGCAAGCTATTCTATTCTCTTTCAATTCCTCAACTATTCTCTCTCTCCTCAAGCTAAACATTCACTCGATCCACGTTCGACGTTTCTACTAATACTCACTAACATTCACACCATGCTTGTATAATATAAATAATATTATATAATATTAATATTTTAATACTATATAATATATATAAATCCATCAATACCACAATTGTGGGGTGCACGCAATACGTGATAGTACGATAGCGAATTGTTGCGAACGTTTGTTTACTTCATCAAGGTTGTAAAGCTTGATCGGTACCAGGATGCTACGCGTATCGAAACTCTAATCGTGGATTACATACTTTGTTTACGGAGTCTTGCAAGGACACGCACGCAAAACAAAAGCTCAACATATTAAACAATCGTGCGCATTATAATTACAAATAGAAGACACAAAGAAATACTCTCCTTTAATTTAATCTCTTATCATTTATTATACTCGTGGCCACTTGTTCCTAGCAGACAAGACTCGTGGCATAACTATACGGATTAACAAACGTTTAACACCTTCGATATCACGTTTCGACCAGTCTGTTCATTATTGGCGCACGATTTCGTGTAATCTGGGGACGGTTTGACATCCGAGCGAACAATGCTGTAACTACGCGCTGTCGGTCGGAAAAGGGAACCTGGAATTGCACAGGAAGACGGAGGAATGAGGCGGAGTAGCAAAGGGGACTTAGCAGCCGGGATGAATTGGAAATTTGTGGTAATTCGCCTGATGCTCGAGAGAAACGTATTCGAACTTCTCGGACGGAGTGAAAGTGAAATACTCACGGGGGTGCTGGTATTTTCCATTTAACACGCGATTGTGCAATGTTGGCAACGGCCTCGAGACTACGGCCAGCACTGGGTTCGGTGGAATTGCAATTTTCGTCGACGGTACCGATCGTGACGAGGCCCCGTCACGGGGTAATTTTCACGAAACTCGTTACGGCGTGGAAAAAACACAGGCCAGCAATGAACGTAACCGATGATTCGTTTCCTGCTTTCTGTGCACCTTTCACGAAACGTAGATTCTAAACATTTTTTTTTTTCGTGGATGTAAATGAACCCTTGGTACGAAATTTTTCAACGAAACACCGTTTAACTGCTGGGGGAATAGTAACGAGTAGTTCAATATTAATTTTCCTGATTGCTTTCGTGGCTTATCATCGACGTGTTAGAAAGTTATTTTTCTTCAAACAATTGTCGTTATCTATATCGTTTTGGAATATTGGAAATTTCAGGTCTATGCTAATTTTTGTATAAATAAAATTATTAGGTTTTCGACAATGCTGATATATATTTTTTTTTATTATTGTTCGCATGAGGTATGTTGGATTAACAGAAATAAATGATATCACATTTTCATTTATTGCAACAAGACTGTAACTATACAGAAGAATAGATAAGATATCTGGAAGCAGGGTCTCGTCTAGTACCAGGAAACGTTACAATTTCTTTTTAATTAAACCATGTATGTAATTCATGTCATCCAGGCATGAGACACGGAAAACTTTTTTCATTCCCCCAAAATTGAGGGAGCTTTCTGAAATTACATTGAAAGTGATTGATGCATCGCACCGCTGTGTGAAGTTTCTGTTGTGTTCGTCAACATCAATCATTCATACTTTCAAAATGCTTTTTACTTCCTAAGAAAGTTTGAGTTTCAATAAAAACGCTCAATCTGCAAGGAACCACTGCTATTTTTCGTAAATACATTTCCCTAATTCATGTTTGTTGATATGCGGTTGGAAACTTGCTGTTTGCAACTTAAATATCAAAAACAATTATTGAAACCACTGTGGCGTCGCCTTTGTGTCTCCTTAATTGAAATCCCTCGAATTTCATCAAATTGCTGAAATCGTACAATTATTTAAAAGATATCTAATATCTTCAGAAAACAAGCTGTTTTATACGTAGAAATTAATTTCTTTCAGATCAAAATAAATCGACAATCTTTATGTTTCTGTGTAACTATGAATATGCATAGAGATCGATATTGAATATGTATCGATATATCGCAATTTGCAATGATCTCCAATTCTATTGGGCGAATTGCTTTGTCATTATATTAAATTCATACAGTAGTAATTAATCAATTGCCTCGCATACATTATACGTGTTCTACGTGATTACGAATAACTCAGGTAGCTAAAGACAATTTTCCATTTGCATCATTGCCTCATGGTTAAAAGTGTGAACTTTTTCCACGCAGTCCCAATTCAATGACCAGAGGCTTAAATCGTGAATTGTTCCAATTTCGCTCTTACAAAGCGCTCGCGTAGCTCTTTAAAACCAGTTCTCGCGTTTTAATGGTTGCTACTCAATTTTGAATGCCACGAAATTACTTTGAGCGGCCGGCTATACTTATGAAAGAAAGAAAAGAAAGAGAAAAAGGCAAGTCTCAGCATTTACCTTGACTCTTTGCTACTCTACTTGGTCTACTACCATTGTATGAAATATCGCCACCTCTTCATTCGTGTCACGATTCCGGTGAACACCCTGTACACTGTAATTAGTTTATAAATATCGACAGAACCGTAAATAGTATACAACATTAAGAAAAATCACAGTCCCTACATTCGAGAAAGTAAACAAATTCTGTTACAATGACCAAAATATTTTCCAACCACGAGAAATTACACAGATGCGTTTGATTGATTCGCCCGATTAATTTCCCAATTATGAATGCGGTTTCGATTCACGATTTTCTTTCCCCCTTTCTGTTTACTATCTCCCTCCGTGAAATATGCTACTTCAACAAAGTACACTTCTGTCTAAAAGTTCTGTCGTTTCACCACGACCGACGCGACATTTTCAAAGATAATCGCGCAGTAAGATTAAAATGGAACGCTTCGTTGCCCGCGAGACGAGATAGAACAAGGGACACGAAGAACGACTGTGAAATATTCTGAAGCAGTAAGAACGAAACAATCGATGAGATTTGCAGGCACCAAAAAGCACATTTGGCGAAGTTGTTGAGCACCAAGTGCTTTCGCCCAAGATGAGAGTGCTTTTCGGATCGCGCCGTGAAATCTATGAAGAGAATATATTCTGAATATTTCTACCGTGCCGTCTCCAGTATCGATTCGAAGCCGGATTCTGGACTTTCGTCTTCCTTTCTTAATCTTCGCTCACCCCGTCGCCGACGTGAACTCCTCGGCCAGATATTTCCAAAAACGGATATCCAAAAATTATCGACACACACATGTGTATGGAGATTTTTCTGCGTTGCAAAAATTCAACGTAGCCGCTATTGTCACGACATATGAATGCATATGTCTTTCATGCAGAACGCAAAAACCATCGTAGTACACTTATATGTAGGCATAACGATAATGGAACAATTAAAATATAATAAAAAATTAAACGTAATAGTACAAGCCGAGGGTCGTACTCTTCAGTATAATGTAATAATTATTATTAATGTTAAGAAAGGTTTGAGTCAAGACAAATGAACCAAATCAATTAAATTTTGTCGATTGCAAGATAGGTTTGTTTGGGCACATTTTTTTAGAAACTGTCTTCTTTAGACGAGATGTTATATTCGTTTAATTTGCACGGGTCAACTTTGGAACTGAATAATTCGTAAATAGAGATATATTCTTGCTGAAAGTAGTAACGAGTAGATTTGTGGGAAAATAAAATTTGATGGGAAGTTTTGTAATTAGACGAACGAGCTATTATTAATCAATGTATTAAAGAAACAAAATCTACTGAATTATTATCCATTAAAAATTTATTTAAAATCGCGTAAAATATTAATATAATTTTGTCCGAACGTTTATTGGCAACTTTCTTGATCGAACATTATTAAAACCATCAAAACAGGAATGAAAATTATTTTTATAATAACGCGACGCATGCATTCTAAAATGTTATCAACATTTAATTCGTGAACGTAAAAATGAAGGATACCTATTAGATATTTACGACTGAATATGTATTATATAATTATAACAGTCCACACTTTTTCTATACAATCTTGTACGTTGTAATCTAATTATATATACGTACATTCAGACACACACATACACACGTTCCACGTACATTATTCGCAACCACACATCCTTAATGTTTCGAAATAAAGCACACCGTCATCGTTTGTATTTACTTATTGAACGCCGATAGCCAAGCAACTGCATAAAAATTATTAATATATATATTGCGCTAGTTGTGCGACGTTCTTGTGTATTATCGTTGCTTAAGATTTCTCTGTCGATACTTTTGTATGTATGAAGTTATGCTTGTGTGCACCGTTTGCGTGCATACAAATATGTTCTGAATGTGCAACGTTGAAGAAATTAAACAGTTAGCGAACAACAATACCGTGCAAAACGAATAAAGAACGATATGTCGATGGAAAATAAGATCAAATCTTGCAACGAAATGAATCTGTTGCTGAATTGTGACGTAAATTTCGGTTCATAATCATCGTGTAAAATTAACAATTTCATGAATATTCTGTTATTACACTCGATTCGACTAGTCCCAGTTCTCGTTAAAATCACTTGACGTTGAATTACCCTTGTGGTGTAAAAATACTAGGTCTGTCTCTTAACTTTGTGCAGAGTATGCAATCGTGTGTCACTTTTCACTGTGATAATGACAGATGATTTTTCGATCAAATATCAAATACGCAAAGAATCTCAATAATAAATCATTGTCGCCGGTAATGTTCGTTAATAAAATCCGGTAGCTCTTTCCGTGAACACCAAATATCGCTGGAACTCTTTTTCATGTAACTTCTGTAATTATTGTGCTATACAAATTTCTTCGTTAGTTATTCGATTGAACCGCGAATTGAAAACAGAAGAGAAAGGCCGGAAATATTTTTGCACGGTATTGTGCGTCCAAGTTGCCGCTTTGAATTCGAAGCATTCGCTTGAAATCGCTTAGAGAGAAAAGCTCGCGCAAAAGAGATCAAATCGAACGCTGAGAAATGATCGAAATTCCATGTGATGCGATCATCGATATGGTAAAATCGCGGCGCTCGGTTCGCTTACGTGTATTAACTCGGATATCAGAAATGAATAAGTCAGAAGCACATTGACGCAAATGATCACCTGGCGAGATTATTCGTTTCTTTACCAAATAAATTAGGACTCTGCTTAGCGATTAGTTTGATTTTTTCAGTGTCGACTTTGTTTGTTCGTCATGCTGCACAATAGTTGAAAGCGAAGGCATAGTTGAAGAGGACGTTCCGCTGATAGTTAATTCTAGATTCTTTCTGGGCCTTCACGATTGGATGGTCCATTTTAATCCAGACTATTATTAGTGTTTTGCTCCCGTTGCGCTTTTGCGAACACTAAGTGCATCACGAGACATGCACTTTAACTTTCATTTCAGAATTTATTGTTCGTACTTAGCCCGTAACGACGAACTTGCAGCTACGAGAGAAACACGTGCCATTTAACCGCTACATTTTTTAACTGCACCATTTTTTAACCCCGATCCCGGGCATTGTCAAAAGGATTTCGCAAGCCAGTTTCTAGATCAATATGAACAGCTACAATCATCTCTCCTGTATGCCTGTACTGTATGTCCAAATTACAATCGGTTATATTTATTTTCAGTTTAATAAATGGCAAACACGGTGGCAGTAAAATTTACGCAACGGTTGCATTGCATGAGAAGATGAAATTCAATTCGGATTCGATAAAATTCCTCGCAAGCATATGAATAAGCTAAGGTGATTGCGATTGAATATTACTATTGACGTCAAGAAAAAAGATGCAAGAGAAAGATTAATTGAGATCGTTGGGAATTTCAAGAAAAGTGTTATTATCCATGCTGCATGTTCGTTTGTCGAAAGTAAACTACGTGGGCATGAAAATTACTAATGTAGCAAAATCCTTTAGAGGAGAAAACTCTAATTCAGGGGGTTCGTTTGTTTCGAGTAGGTCGATCTAAGGCATATGGACGAGAAATCGGGAAGCAATGTGGTGGACGTAGGGGTCGACCTTTCTGAATTCTACATGTCGGTAGAATGGGATATCTTAGAAGTACCTGCTGTACGGTGAGTACGTTACATTTATTAATATGCAACAAATATTTCTCCACGTTTTTCGATACGTTTCATGTGGTTTGCCCAATTGTTAAACAATCCTTTGATGCATGAAATACATTTTGTTTTTAAATTATTTCTCAGAAAATCCCATTCTGCTGTTAATCAACCTACTAAATTGTAAGATTTCATTTTTATAATACGAAGAAATAAGTTGCATATAATAATTGTATTAATACATTACTATTTCTCCGTGCTTATCGAATTAAATAAATATTAAGTATATTATCATTAATAGGCACAGCAATTGGCACACATTATTGTATATCTATTTTTCAAGTATTGAAATGATCGTGATCAAAAGAATTTTTAAATTAATGCACTGTTAAAGTAAAGAAAGGTAGACAGGTGTGGAATGTAAATTATCTTATATACTGTATAAACCAAAGTTAAATCCTTCTATAATATAATCTCGTTTTATATCTATGATGGCAAGATTTCAATACATATTTTTTAAATTATATTCGATCGTGTAGACAGCATTGTCGAAGATGAATTAGACATTACCTGGACGCAAGGAAAATTCAATATGTGGTACTTTTATGGGTCGTTTTTTTGTGCCAAACGTCGCGACGTGACGTTCACTCGAATCGGTTTTTGTTGGATAAACGACTTGTCCCGTAAGGGGAATATCATTGCTATGGTCAGACGGCCAGGAGAATGGTCAGACGCTTCTAAATTGCAAACGGAGTTTCAATCGATCTGCAGACAATGGAATGGACACTTTGCATGTCGTTTCGTTTGACTGAATCGCGCTCTAGAAATCATCGTCTATTACAAAAGCGTTAATGAAAAATTTCTTTTCAGCATCTGGTATCTGTTCATGATACGCGAACGTGATACGTTCAAGAAGTAAAATAGGAAATTTATGAAGGAAAGTAATGTTAAATTCACAAAGTAACAAAATTTTCGTGAAAGAAGGAAAGTAATGCTAAATTCACAAAGTAACAAAATTTTCGTGAAGGGTTTCATTTGTTTATTACAAATGTTTAAGCAGTGAACGAATTTTTCCAATGGTCCATATTCGCCAAAGTTTGCAATATTTTGATATTTATATGTTTGATATGTTTTTATACACGATATCGAATGCTTTATCAAATACAAAAAAAGACAAAACGTATCCGACTTTCGATTTATGGTGCACCTGTACACTCGTAAAATATACAAGGTATCTGCAAACGGGGGGGATAGGTAAACGATTCTTTCAATGCGCAAATATTTCCACAGAACTTGCTTAAACCAACTGTAACTGTGCCGTAAAATTCTGCTCGCAAAACAACTGCACAATCGTGTACAAAAAATATCAACAGAAGACCACTCGTGTATCGCATGTATTTATGTGTGTTGCGCGTACCTCGAGTGTTCGTATGTACATTTTCAAATGTGCTACAGGCGTCCGCAAACACACCCGAGCACTGTGAACATTAATAAAATCTTTTTAATATTGGCAGTACGGTGAAACATAAAATTTTTCATAGTTTTTAATACCCATGCTCCGATACTTTGTTAGGACATTGTTGTGATTTTACTGACCTAGAACATAATTCTGTTTAATAATAGGTTGCCCAATTGTTAGGAAGTTACTGTAATTTATAAACGAAGCTTGTAGTGAAATTTTGTTATTTTAGTATTATTAGTAACCGGTAGCCGGTAGAAAAATAATAATTAACGACCTTTATATAAGTATAATTATTGTATACTGGTGCAAAAGTATTTACAAGTCAGTTTATTATGTACATAATTGTGTAATACTTTACTTGTTTTCATATATTGAAGGAGTTTACTATATTTTTGTGTAGAAACGAAAAATTTTACACCTGCTGCGACGAGCCGTACCTGGATATTACATTTAATATAACAATGCGAAGAAAAACCCTTTTCTACACTGTCAACATAATTATTCCGTGTATGGGAATTTCCTTTCTTACGGTACTGACGTTCTACCTACCCAGCGACAGCGGAGAAAAGGTGAGTAAAACATAACACCTGTGAAATAATTCAATGTAAAAAATTTATTTAGAAATTAGAACAAGAAAAGTACATGAATATTCTCGATATCGATACAACACATTTTTATGGTGCTTGTATTTTCTACGTTTTATATTCATTGATAAAATCTCAGTTCCAATTATGTCAATATTAAAAATATAAATACTATAGTTATTAAACGTTACTAAAGTATTATATTCACTCTGAACATTTCTGCTGGGATTATTTCAACATTGTAAAACAAAAATGTTTCGCCAACGTTTTGGAGTAGAAATCACTAAGATACCTCTGATCAATTTCCCTCGAAAAGTCTCTTTAATTTTCGGACGTTTACCTCGGTTATTAAAAACCTTCCTCGCAACAGAATATGACTATTAACCTTTCCTAAATTTCACCCTTTCCACCGTTAAAGTACCTCGGCACTGCGCACTATACAGTGAATGAAGCCCCTCTACTTGCCGGAAAGAGTTTAAGGCAACAAAAAGTTTCATCAAAAAATGGTCGCATGCCGTCCGCTTGCTGAATATTTCAATCTCGCGAACAATAAGGAAGACTGCGTCAAAGAGTTGGCCGTTAATTAAAACTCGCTGCCTATAAACGCACCGGGTCTATCTTCCATCGGCATAAACGTCCACAGATATGACCAATCGTGATGCCCAATCCCTTAAACCGCACTGGCCGTTAATTAAAATCGATAGCTGTCGCGATTCCCCGTGCTGCAATTCGTTCCTTGATTCGTCGTGAAAGCGGTGGAAAAGTGTGCGAATTTTGCTTGAAATGGTCGGTCGACGATTGTCTCGTAAGAAGTTTACGAAGATGCTTCTTACGACCTTTAGTCTCTGGCCATGGAACTGGAACCGCGTAAGAAAAATGCCGCTTTTCTAAATGTAACGCTGTGAGATATATGGCAAACTGTTCTCAACTTCCCAGATTATTATTATATACATAGACCGCCATGCAAACGTAGCAATTGATAGGTATAGCTAGGTAATTCGCATGACCACTTAGCACCAGTCACCGTATTATTTCACTTGAAAATGAAAATTCTAAATGTTTGGGAACATAATGCAGACATGCCTGCAAACGTGCAATTTATAATAAAGCCAAGAGGGAAATATAAAATATTAACTCGTACGTGTGCAAGACCTTATGAGAATTAATAAACCTCGTGAAAAGTTCGCTTTAGTATTATCAGTTCGGCTGAAAAGATGAAAGACGTTGGAAATTTTGTAATTAACACCGTGAACTGATCCGGGGACTTATTGACGAAGGAACAGTGGCCGTTTCTTCCGAGAATTTCGTTCTTCGTGCGCTTGGTGGAATGAACTGACGGGGCGAATATAAATCCGCCGGGTAAACTTTCAAATTTATGACGGTAGTTAATCATCGCGAGAAAAGTTTCACCGGGGAACTGTGTTTCTATGCAAGTTTTATGAAACCAACTACTGTCCTGCGGTTTGTGGATCAGATCTGCCATGATTGATTTCGCGACAGCTTTGTCAGAACACGGATTTTATTTCAGCACGGTTGCAGTAGGTTGCGTTCGAATTTTCATCAAAAATGATATCTTCCTTTCTTCTTATTGCATCGTATATTATAAGGAGATAATTAATACGTCGCTCGTAATTGTGATATTTGCGTGGCATTACAGAAAGTGGATGACATTTATTAATAAAATTTACTCTTTAAAGTGCATTGGAGCATGTTAAAATTCTATTGTTAAGTAGTATGATATGATTAAGTACTTTTCCCAGAAGGAACAAGAAGGAACACAACAAACTATTTACTTAATAAATACACCGCTTCACTTTACACAGTTCCGTTAATTCAGTTCAGTTAAACATACATATTATGCTACTCTCAAGCTACAATCTTAAGATCTTACTGGATTCAAGATACGCTTAAATTTGTTCTCACTTGGGAACCGAAATGAATGAATATAAATATTCGACTAAAAGGTAATTTTAAATATATCGTCAACAATAGACACTGACATACAATAAATTTATTTAACGAAACTATCAAATTCACTTCCCGCGGGCATACGTGTAACTTCTTATTTCTGAAATCAATTACTGTAAATTAGATTACGAACTTGTACTTAAGGAAATCCATGGGAACATACGCACTTATAGGGTGTTCTCAGACACGTGAGAAAAAAAACTGTAGGTATCGATTCTATAGGTAAGACCAGAGATGGAACCAACGTTGCCGCGGAACACAAACCGTACTTTCGCTTGCGCAAAATAATACCAATGCCATTCGACATTTACACAGCTAAACAAACGCTCCAAGAAAATTCCATTTTCCATCGCCACGCACTCGCTACACGAAAGTCCGCACACACGGAAGACGAAATCTTCGATTCTCCCCCTGAAACGAAACAACAACGTGGCATAGCCGTCGCGCAAACACGCGAGAAATATCGCGCGAAATTGACAGATGCTAGTCACGTGCGACCGCAGAGACCAACGCACGCAAACGCGGGTACGTACCGTCCTTACGTACGTGCGCACACGGCGGAACAGGTGCACACGTGCCGTGGCAGGAATGAGTGAAAAATTCCACGGCGGAAAGAAAAAGACAGATGGGAACCGGGGCAATGCAATTAATTCCTTTATCCCCGGGAACCGGCGTGCTTACCTATACTTAGCGTTCGTAAAACGGACGTGTGTGAAATATGCGCCGAATTAGTTCTCTTCCGCGCGGCTGTCGGCCTCGTTATTTTCCCTTATCTATACGCAGTAGCTGGTAGTTACTTTTGCCTCGACGACGCAGGACTATTTTTCATCTCCGCCGCCGACCTCTTGCTCTCCGTCGCCTCTTTTACGCCGCCTTCTGCTCACCACCTTCGACCTCCTCGACCCCTCCACCCGCACAGGCCTCGCCGCGTTTCATGCCCTCGCAATTTCCCGCCACCCTTGCCCGCCCTCGCCTTTTCCCCGTTCGCGAAAAACGCCGCGAGGCACTGATCCCCTTTTGTCAGAGGGGCCCTCGATACGCGGCAGAATAAATAGAGGAGAGGAACCGTCTGTGCGCTGTTCCGTCATCGATGCGCTTTTTCAGACGTCGCCCTTCGTTGTCGGCGGATCTGGATTCTCGGCAGGAAAAATACAGTCGCGAATGGTTTCCGTGCGAGTTCGCTTTTCTGATTCTGCCGACTTCGAGCGAGAAGGATCTTGGTCGTCGTGGTATCGAAAGCCTCGCTGTTCCTCTTTGTAGGTGGTCTTCGTTTCGTGAAATGAAACGTTACTGCGACGCTAGAAGTAGGCGGTGTATTGGTCTTCTTTTTCGTGGTGCTTCGTTTTGTAACGAATTGTTTGGCGAGAGGAGCGGGTGGTTCGATTCGTTGACGGATTTGGTTGAATTATTGTCGTTTAAAGAGAAAGCAGCGTGCTGTTTTAAGAGTTCGGGTAGAAGATCAAGAGGGTGTAGTTTTTGTGCGAACTGAGTAATTGAAGGATGACCACATTAATTTTACGACTTTTTCATTGCGCGAAAGGAGACTGTTTATTATTTGTCTTTCCCTCAAATTTAAGTTAAGCATAACGTTTGATTTGCGGATAAGAATTAAGTACGTCAATTATTTTCGGTATTATGCAAGGGACATTTATTTAAATACGCAATTCAATTCTTATTTGCGATGCAGAAATGCAAGAATATTCTGCTGGGCCTGAGATTTAAAGATATCTCTGCTTCGTCGTGGAATAATTCATGCTGCCGTGCTCATGCCGTTAAAAACTTGCATTCGTAGGACTTGATGTTAACAATAAGAACAGCAAAGTAGTTTACGTCTCTCTCCGTTATTGTTCTTTTTTTCTTTTTTTGTCGACAGTAAAAATTTCAGAGAAGATACGTGGGTATGTAGAAGTGACTTTTTAACAGTGATCAGTGTCTAGCAAGTTCAGTACCGGAACGGAGAGAGAATTTTCGCAGAATACGTACTGCCGGCAGGGTGCATTTAGAGGAAGTAAATTTTTGCATGCAAAAGGAGAAATGAGGGAAAAGAAACGGAGAAATATAGAGTTACATAAATTCGCATCATTTTATCTAGCCGTATACTGTTGCACGCTACTCACCTGTTTAATACGTGTATAAAATTCATTTGTTACAAGTATTATTAAAGGCGTACGTTCTCAAATTTCTAATAATTCTAATTATATAACAAATTGTACGTATCTTATTTGACATTGAAACGGTGAAACGTTAAGAATACTGCTAAACTGATTTTAATTGTAAATTGTGACTACATTGTAGTCAAAATTATTCGTCGATACTGTAATAAGCAGACGTCGAAAACGAAAAGTTTATGTCGAATCTCTTTTATGGATTTTCACGATTTCAATCAGAATTTCTCTTTCAAACAATAAACTATTACGAATTTGTTTAAGGGAACTGCGGCCCTGCAGTAAAGTTTGCAAAAAAGTTTTAATGAACTGTAACATTGCTATCATCTAGTTCACATTAAATGCATATTATCCTCGCAAAAAATGTGGGTTTATCAAGAGTGCCAACTTGTCACTCTAAACTGCAAAAATGAATTATCGCGTTCCCCAAAAATTTGCTCGACTGGATATATGCGGCAGAAGCAATAAAACGACCATCAAATCGAGAATCGAAAGATTTATCATTGGCCAGCTTTTTCTTGCTTCACGCCGAACCCCTCGTTCTGAAACATCTATAGAAAAACACTGCGGTTTCTACAGCCAAGGAATGCCGAGCCCAAAGGCTGTTTTATCAGCACCACTAAATCGTTTTATCTTGTGGTCGTTCGTGAGTCACTTCATTGTGCTTGGTTAAGACGGAAAAAGTAAAAAACGAAAAGTTGTACCGATGTGACGTCAAAAATAAATAAGTAAATCACCGTTCGCTAAGAGCATGACAGCTTTTACTAATGAAATATTAGAGGGAAAAATTGAACAACCGAGTGTAGAGATTAATTGTATTATTGATAAGACACAGTTACGCAAAGTGTTCAGACGAAAGTCTTTTTTATCGTCCACGTTATAACTGTAGGAATATATGTGTAATATTTATTCCAGAAAAGTTGAATGCAAAAGTGTGATAGCGGACAATTTTTTCAAATGCCATAAGACATGATTTAAAAATATTAAGTGCCCGTTTCAAAATGTATTTTGTGAAAAGTGATATTGACATATCTCAACGTAATTTATTTGTCGCTTCACTAAAGTCATTGTAATGCTTCATTTTTGTTTTCTTCCTGCAATGGTCAATACAAATGCAGGGTTCACTGTCGAAGTGTGTCGACGGGAAAGAGATTTAATACGCGGCGTTTGATGTCAAAGTATCACGAAGCTGCCTCTTGTTTGGATAGTTGTCGAGTGAGGAGGACTAATTAACGGTAAAAGTATAGATTTTCTGTAACGAGTCGACAGTCAAAGCGCTCATCTGTTTTATGCTCACTTAGAATTCCGACAGCGTGAATTTCTCGCAATTGTCCGTAAAAATAAGTTGACAGATTGTCATCATTCTAATTGTAAGATAATAGAATGTAGAAGTTCCCATTTGTCTCATTTGTTGAAAATATATTCATTCTAATACAATGAAAATCCACATAGATTTGAAGTACTCTTTAATTTCTCAATATATGCGCAATTAGCAATTACACACACTTCATACTCTTTGATAGTGAGAGCAAAGGACTAAAGAAAGGAACGTATACACAACGACGCGGGACGATTAACGAAGGCAACACTTTTACATTAAAACATTTACTCTCGCGACTTGAACACGACAAACTTACACGATTATTATATTAAATTAAATGTATATACACGAATTGATAATATTAACCTCGTCGCTTATCTTTATTTGATCTGAATCGCAAGTTTGTTCGCTCTGACGGAAAAGGACGTCTTCGCTTCGCTATGGTCGAATTAGAACTCTTTGTTCCTTCTGGAGAGGGGCCGCAGCAGGCTATTCCCTGCTCTAGTTAAGGGCGTCTCCGGAAGGATCTAGCATGCAGGGCGACCAATCAGATCAGCCGATCGATCGGCTGATCGATTCCGGCTCCGTTAATTGGCAGGCGAATTCGTCGTCAGCTCCACGCTCGCTGCCGATGCGCGAGAAGGCTGGCGTCATAATCGCGCAACGCGCGCATCCTGAACAGAATAAAATTAGTCAAACAAGTGTTTACGTATGGTTAAATCAACAAACAAATCGCGCTTCTAAACATTCGTTTATTATTTTAAACTTTTAAACTCTTAACCTTTCCTCGTGATTTCCATTTCCAATCTAGATTCGATGAAAATAATATCTTCTAGTCACGTTTCAATAAAATAGTACCTATCTCAGATATAAAAGAAAGCTCTTGATAAAAAATTATCACGCCTTAAAATCGTTGCGCTCAAATCTCTTTCACGTTTCAGGGCCACTTTTCTCCAATCATGTAATTTCATTGAAAGCCACTTTTGTACGGAATAAAATTCTTGCTTATAACCCCTTAGACGTACACTTTTGACCAAAAATATTGCAACTACTTATTTAACTGCACAAAATAACTTGTATTAAATAACTCCATAGCAATTCATTGAATGGAAATTAATATTATTCAGACTGATGGCAACAAACTTTATTTCTGTATATTCTATCCAGGAGAAATTGTTAAATTTCTACCTTGAAATTATTAACACTCGCGTGGCATCGGTATTTTTATTCATCATATTTCAGCAAGCTTTTTAATTATAATTTTAGCGTCAAGTTTTAATTATATTTATTATAAAAAAAAAACCCACGACCGCCGTTCACGTTAACCATTTCAGCGATGTTCTTGCGAGTGTCAATCAATCATCAAACTTTCCTATACTCTGAAATACACGGGGGTCCCAAACTTTTGACAGTTTACACGTGCAATTCAAGGTGCACTGTGCACTGGTGTACACCATACACGTTGCTACCGAAACACGGATACGCCACGTACTCTTCCGAATAAAACGCAGCATGCGCAGGATTAAAGTTGAACGGATTGTCGAAGGAGACTTGGACAACTGTTGGATTTTTTTCGGGGAAAGATGAAATACCTGAAACGCGGAGCTATTCAGTGGCATGTAACCCCGAGGCATGTCAATCAATCTGAGAGAATCGATAAGCAATATCGCGGTCCGGTGATTGACCCATAGCCACTGTGGTCGTCGAAATTGCATACTCTGCGCTTACCCACTTTTTTATGTCGTTACTTCTGTTGCTAGGGTGCACGCGCCACTATGGTGTGCTCGTACACCACTGTTGATAACTTCTGTCTCAGCGTTTCTACAGCACCCCGGCCATCGATTTGGGAACACGAGGAAAAATTTCACTCTTCTAATTGCAAAGTTATGACATGAATGGCAGGTTGGTCTTGGGTGTTCAAAGTATAATACTAAATACATCGACTGTATATGTGGCTGTGTGTGTGTGTGTACATAGAATTTTGATTTATTAGTATACTCTGAAAGTTCGTTCTTTTTTTTTGTTACGTATGTTATCATTGAAATGAAGCAAATACTCTGTCGATACTCTTCGCCTTTATTTTAATAGGTTATTGGACTTTGTATTAATTTTTTTGCCACAGTTTTATTAGGTTTAATTAACTGTTACACAGTTTAATTAACTGAAATGCATTGGAACGGGATAGATTATATTTCATTAAATAGTAATTCATTAATCAAATTAAGAAGAATATATTGCTTTGTACGTGTTCATGCATTTGTGATAGTAACATTTAATGACAAAATCTTTTGTTCCTAATTCCGATTAGTAAATAACTATATGAGATAGCTTAATTGAACTGTAGGTATAAAAAATAATTATAGAAATATTTCGTTTCAATTATAGTTATTTCGCAGTCGCATCGCCGATACAAGAGTTGTTATCGTTTCACAAAAAATCCATTCATTCAGTGCTTCACTTTTTGTAGTGGCATTTAAAGAATTACTTGTTCAAAAGCCATAGCTTCGACACCTTTATTATACGACAGACGGCTTAATATTTAGAAATCAATTTCATAGAAAATATAAGATTCTACTACTGCGCTTTCTGTGAAGTAGCACTCTTCGTAAATACACTAGCTCTTCTCAGTTGATTTTCCTTCTATATGTATGGCGCCGAAACGTGGACTATAGAGTAGCTTCTCTTCTGCTTTTATTACATTTGCATCAAAATGAATCTACTTGCTGTTTAAGGAACGCAGTTTCTTTTTCGTCAGCAGTTCAACTGTGCAAAGCTTCCGTTTCCGTATGATCTACTGCTAAGATAATACACAGGTAGTCTTAAAGTTAAATAAATTGTTTCAACAGACGTGTTATAAAATCAGGGAGAATAAGATACCTACGTATCTCATACGATTCCAGTTTGAAAACTTTACAGCATTCACCATTAGTAGTTAGATAATCATATAGGTGTAATTACTGGAAATGAACTTATATTTCGTCTGGTATTTCTGCAATTTAAAACCATGATTTTGATGAAATTTCACACCAACCAAGGTGTATCCAATTTCCTACTATAGCTGCCATAATAATAATTCAGCCACCACGTAGCATTAATTAAAACGTGAGAATTATCTAAACAGTAACTAAAGTCCTTCCAAAAAATTTGTTTTATTTAACGTATTAAACACACCATTTTCCATTACGTTTCACACGTGTCATTTGTAAAAATTTTCACTCCTTCTAATGAGAAAAATTATTACGTTCTATATCCCTGGCTCTGCCGTCCAAAAACAATTATTTCTATTCGTCTCAGAAGCTGCCGTCGTCCGACAAGCACACCAATACCTGTACTAGTAGCGAAAGGGTTAAAAGAAAGGATCTGTCCCGCGTTAAATTGATTCCATCGCGATTGTTGGACGAATTGTTGAATACAGTAATTCTTCGGTTAGCGCGTGCTACTCGGGACCGGCTGCGCGCACTAATCGAATTTAGGTGAACTTTGGGTTCTTGGAAATTTCGGCCGAGATATTGTGCAGCTGCCGACATCGACGGCCACAAAAAAGGACAGCGCGCGAAAGAAAGAGAGGAAAGAGAAGTCGGGCGTCTGTAGAGGATTTAAATGCCTTCTCATTGGTGAGACAACACTAATGCAACTATAAAACTTCTTTATTGTTAATTATTTCGTTCTGCAAATTTTATGAAAATATAGCTGAGGCTGTTGTGATTAAAATAACACCAAACACGATATAATTTGGATCATATTTGCGTTGATAAATTGCAAAAACGGATCCCTCCGAGCCGAGCATGAAATGCTTCCGTACGATCCCCCCGGCCGAGGAGAAACATGTTGCGATCGCTCAGGGTCACGCGGAGACACGCTTTGTGCGCAGTTAGAGTGGACGAGACACGCTTTTCGCGCAGTCAGAGTGGACGAGACATGCTTTGTGCGCAGTCAGAGTCGACGAGACACGGTTTTCGGTCGCTCAGAGTCGGCGAGACACGCTTTCGTTCTTGTTACCCAAGCATTAGCATAAATAGTAGATAGTAAATTAGCATAAAAATTGATTAATTAATAGTGTAAATTCTAAGTGTATAATTAATAGTGTAAATTCTAAGTGTATAATTAATAGTGAATCAATGGGTAAGAGTTTTATTATGGAAACATATAAGTCAATATGATCCAAATTATATCGTGTTTAGTCTCATTTTAATCACAGCAGCTTCACGAATTATTTAGTATAATTTTCATAGCGCAATTCTTAACAATAACAAAAATTCACGATTGCATTAGTGTGTTCTCACAGACACGAAGGCATTTAATCTTTCGAGGAATACCGCAAGCATTAACCGCCGGGACGGTCGGCCGGCCCGGGGGGATTCCCCCCAGTGGTGGGGATGAAACGCGCTCGCTAACGCTGTAGGACTCGCGCGGCACTCATCGAGAAATTACTGTATCTCTGGTATCCTGAATCAATGTCCTGGCCGCGTCTATTATCACAGACGACGGATCCGGATCGATGGCCGCGCCCGTCTGTAAGAAGCCTCAGGGTGAAGTCAAGCGTCGAATCGTTTGACATTTCCAGACCGATGAGTTGAATGTCCTGACATTTCACCGTTCGGGCGAACACCTCTAAAGTATCCGCGTCGGTATCCTCGGGAGGGCTCGGACTCACTAATTACTGGTTCGATCGGTGATCGCTCGGACTAATCACTGTGATTAACTGGTCCAAGGAATCCGACACGGAAAGCGGAGGCCGAGTGCCTCGTCGACAATTACTCTTAATAACCGGCCTATTTAGGAACGGTTCGAATCGTTTGGACGGTGTTGTCGCGACAAGCGCGATTAAAATTGTAACCTGCTAACGTTGTTACGTGTCAGAGACGACTCATTGTTTTTGTTTTTGAAAGTAAAGTATGAGACACAAACATGAATAAGGGAACGGGGCCGACCGTATGACCCAGCGACGAGTCGTACCGCTTCTCCCTCGTCCAGGCCCAAGGACCGAAGGGTCACCCTGCCGACGCCACCGGAGCCCGCGAAAACAAGGGTTAGATATATAAGAAAGGAACAAGCAAGGGTGGTCAGTTATTCTATCTACGAACCGCCACGCTGGTAGTTGCTTATTACGTTACCTGTAAGATCTTCTTGTAAAGTGCAATTCGAGGATTGCACTCGTGCGTCGATTCACAAGTGCTGTATTACCATAAAATATCGCGTGTGGAGATTAAAAGGAAAGGAACACCAACAACAGTCTTTTTTTCAATTAATCAACCCACCACGTAACAACGTTCTCGACGCGGATTCGTGTCAGGCCCGATTCGATGCATTCCGCTATGCTCGATACCGCGTAACCACTGTACCAGCGATAATGTCGCGGCTGAGGTTACCGTTTGGTTTAATTCCACTGGCATTCGGAGGACAGTTAGGGCATGCATCGTTTTGCCCGACGCATGGACCCGGTTTCGGTGAATAGTTTGTGCGCGCAACGATTAATGGCTCGATGATCATTGGACCGATCAATTCATAAGTTTAACGACTTGTTTATAACCGCGTTAATGGATATTTGCATCTAGTCGAACGGGATATTTGGCCCGATGAGCAGGGTTTAACCCTTATGTTAGCAACCGGGTACCCATTTCATGATTCCTACACAAATTTTTTACGTTCTGGCAACAATATCGCAAAACCCCTCTAGATACCCATTATTTGGATGGTTTTACGTCGATATGCCAATTTTGAATAAAATTGGTTCGCAATTTTTTAAGTTATAAAGCTTTAAACATATTTATACGCTTCTTTGATAACCGGGGTACCCGGGTACCCATATACGATACGTGAGTGTTAGATGTTCTGTGCACATAAACATGGACCAATTTTCAACTAAAATGACTTATTTATTTATTAAATTACAATAATTAAGAATTCTGGGGACAATTTCTCGAAAAGTAGACACTTGAGAAACGGGGAGACTTTATAGAAAAGCATGTAGGTACTTCAAATATTTAAAAAAAAAAATGATACTTGATTTCAGTATAAAAATATACATATGTATAATAGATTTGCATAAAATGTTTAAAGCTGCAGTTGTCGAGTTATAGAAATGAGAGCTAACAGTCTCGAAGAAATATAATTTCGTACTTCCGCCACTCATTGACCAAATTGGTTAACTCTACAAAACAAAAATAAGTCAATTTATTGCCAATATAAGAAGTTAAACATCAATCAATCGCTTTAACGATCAAATTTTAATAAATTCAATAGGTGGAGTTAATCAATTTGGCTAATGTGCCGATGAAAACAGTAGAGGGTACCCGGGTACCCCTGTTGCCAGACAGGCGTTGCAATTTCGGTTGCTAACATAAGAGTTAAAGGGAAGCACACATAGTAAGTCGAGGCTTGATAAATCTTAATTGAATCGATTTAACGGAGGCTAGGTGACATGCACACATGTAACTTGAGAAGCTAGATGTTTCCATGGATTGCGCGAGCGCGGAGTGTTCTAATTTCTATTAGAATTGATGATTAACGGTCGTGTAGAACTTTGATCTAACGCCGCGTAACGGTAGATGGACGTGGGCACTTGTGTTATCTGTCGATCGCCGTGAGTTCTGATTAGCCTTGCGATAGCGCAAAACAGACAGCGCCGATGTCACGAGAAGGCACATCAGTCGCGCAGGAATAACGTGCCACGCCCATGGGCAAAATGCACTGCCAGTTAACGATCATTGCTGTTGACGATCACGTTGCACTTAATGGCAATTCCGACCGTACAGCGACGGCGACGTTATAATCTTTAGACGTGAGAATATTGGCAATTTTCACGTCAATTTAGTTAAAGTAACACATCACTTCAACGCGCCCCTTTTGTATACCGTTCCGTTTAGTAAGGCGCCAAGAAAATCTTTGATGTAAGAACAGTGCTGTGGATATTATTTTGTCAAGACGAATATTAGACGTATTGTAATAAACAGATTTCATTACAGATTTTGTCACAAATATAAATATGTACCTCTAGTGTTGGAAAGTTAATATTTTGTATTTCTTTCCTTGCTGTATTTGCAGATTCATGTTTTTGTAGATGTAGTTTTGTTTGCTAAACAGGCAGTCTTATGATATTATTGATGTGTAAAATTGAATTGCTCTATGTTTTGATTCAATAATGCAGATAATATTTTATTATATAATTCCTGTAGTAGAGAGCTTTGTAGTGCAATAGTGAGAAAGTACTGGAACAGTTAATACAATATTTTGTGTAAAAAAAAACATAGTCTGGTATCTTTAAATTTGTTAAACGATCGATTTATTCATGGCAAAGTTTGAATTTCCACGCACACATGAAACCATATTCGTTACGATCAATCAAAGTACCTTGACGCATTCACCCATTCCTCGACTGTCAATTTTCTAAAAATACAAACCACGTGCGATTAAATTGCCAAAAAGTTATCACGTTTTTACATTCCTGCAATATTTAATCATTTATCGTATTCTTCATTTCGAATAATCTCCGTTTAAATATTGCCGGGGTAAAATATTTTGAGATAAGAACTATAGTCATACTTACTGTTAATTAAACACGTATTCTTATTACATGTCAATTTCAGCTTTTGTATAATAAAATGATTATAGACCATTGCACGGTTAAAATAATTCCTGCAATGGAATTCACTCAACTTAAAATCTCTCATCCCATCATACTGTTCGCATATCTCCATATTTTCCCCTCGAAAGAAATATCTATTTAAAAAATTCTAATCCAACATCGTACAAAGACTTACGCTTGCATTCAAGGAAGAGGTGTAATAGAAATTTTCCCTTACTCATTGAAGCATTCGTTTCAACGTTTCAATTACGTACCCCCCGACACTAAACAAAGGACGTGCCTTGCTGGCGAAATCGAATTACACAATCTCGCGACTGTGTCACACGTTCAAGTTCAATGGATTACCCGCGGTAGCATTTTCTTTATTCTCGATATTAGACACGATCCAATTTACTGCTGAGTTCGGATGGTGTGTCAACTATCAGTATAGAACAATATTGACCCAATTGCACCGGCGAAGGTTGGACTGTGTGCTAACGTTCTGTAAACTTGATAGATCCTTTTGTTCGCGGTCAGAAACGTTCCACGGAAACTCTGGATTAACAACGGCGAAGCGTGTCGTACGTTGGCTGGTTAAGACATTTAACCGCCATTTGCCGAAAATTTATTAATTCAGCAAGTTCCCCATATAGAAAATACACTACGTACATATCTGCGTGCATAAATGCCAAGCGCAATATTGACCGTTTTGTGTTACATTATGTGTCAGTTCATAAATCGTACGAAACTTCAAATAAATCGTTAGAGTTTCAATGTAACCTGGTGTAAGGGCAGATGCGTTCGATTTTCCAGCGACGGATAATACTACAAGTCTGAAAGCTGTTTCGAAAGCGCACGTGTACGTAATCCTTCTTTTAGGGTTAAAAAGGAATTCACGGCTGTAATGCTGTCGAAAAAGTTCCTTGGACAGATTTAAGCTGTCTCTGTTGAATGCTTCATAACGAACTGCAATTTCTATTTTGCAAAAGCTTTTTGCTAAAATTCAAATGAGAACGAGAATCCAAAAGCACGAGATGTTTAAGCCTTCTTAAACGAAAGAATAGGTTCTATAACAATGTATTTTTCATTTCTAAAAATCTGTTTGATATAAATAAAATGATATAACTTATATAAAATTATATAAATGATATAAATTAAAATTACCTTGGGTCGTTTTTCACCATGAAACTATTTGTGTGCTACAAGGGCGACACTTTTTGCTGACTCTGAGTATATTAAATAATGAAACTATTTAATTAATTCAAAGTCTGTATTAAAAAATTTAATTTCTTATTTTTAATAAATTTCAAATACTTTTTATGCAACACTGGATAGAAGTGTATAACATTTCACGAAGTCCATATTTTTCATTTATTAGTACCGAAAATTTCGATCAAATTGTTATCACTTCCTTCAAGGATGTACATTTGTATCGCTTATTTAAAGAAACATCAAACTCCAACACCCCTCACTGAATAACTCGCCAATGGTGTAGCAACTTCTAATGGAAAAAATCTTCTTTTACAGGTCACACTCTCCATCTCCATTCTCATCAGTCTTCACGTGTTCTTCCTGCTAGTCGTCGAGATCATTCCGCCTACGTCGCTGGTCGTGCCGCTGCTTGGAAAGTACCTGATATTCGCCATGATACTCGTTTCGATAAGGTAAGTGTTCGAAATATGTTCGATGTAACTCGAACATCCAGCTGGTGGCCACGGCCTCTCGACTTTATCGGATCCTACAAAATCGCCGAAGTGATTTTCAGCTAAGGCTAGTACAAATTTCGTGCTTGTTTCAAACACGTTCGGCAAAATCAGGGGTGGTATTCGTGATAAGTGATAAAAGCCTCGCAAAAGGATGAAACGCATCGCCTGATTTGCAAATATGCCAGAAAGTTAATTGCAGGGCAATGAACCTTTATTTGTTTTTAGAGAAATGTATTCGGTGGAAGTTGCTTGCTATTCGTCTTAAAGTTCTTTTATGTCGCGTTACTTGTAACGGCACAGACGAAGATACAAGTAAAGCTGAACCAGTGCAATGTGATCCTACATTAAATTTCTTGACTTCTGTAAGAGGAAATATTTTACAAAATATTTTACACTTGTATTAAATTTCCTGCTCCGCAAGTCTAACAGCATTTATTCCGTCCTTCGCGCACATCAATACCACGGGTACTTTAATAAATAAAAAGAAGAATATTGCGATCTCGATTTTATATCAGATTCACCGAATTCCACGTGGCAATGAAGTACAGTACATATTCCCTCGATAGTTGCACAAAAGAGGTACGCGATAGTTGCCCAGAGTTCATCCCCACTACTGGGGGGTATTCCCTTCGAGGGGTCCGAAGTTCGCTCGGCAATCGGTGTAACGTGATCCGGGTTCGGGTATATCGGTGAGCCAATACTAATTGAAGGATGCAACTTTGCTATTTCTCATCCTTTTTTTATGAAATTTTGACACAGCAGAGCTGACATTTTTCTGATTAAAATGACACCAAACACGATATAATTTGGACTATATTTACTGGCTTAATTAACGTTAATAAGTTTCGACCGCAGAAAAGGATAGGTAGTGAGAAGAAAAGAGAAGCTGCGATCGTGGCTGCTCGGCCGCTTATGTTTACTCGCTGTCCTTTTCTACGTTCGACGCTGTCGGCAAATTTCAAACAACGTAGGAACAACACGATAGTTGCACACGTTCAGACCCGAGGCTTTTGCAACTATCGAGGGAATACTGTAATATCAAAATCACGGAAAAATAACCGCGCCAGTAATCTTTAATAACGAGGTAACAAAGATGAAAACTATATTGAAAATGTTATAAATGTGTAAAGCTGCAGCGCGAAATATAATAACGCTGAGCATGCAAACTGTTAACAAAATGTTAACACTGTTTGCCTCGGGCTTGAACCACTATACACAGAGGCAAGAGAAAAGCGCCACACACGTGATGTTCGCGTTTTATTACGTCGCCAGTCATTTGCCTTTACCGCGAGGATTTATGGCCGAGCTCTTCCCCTTCGATTTCCTAACACTATTCGTCGTTTCGCCTTCTACGTCATTTCCCTCGCAACGCTTCTGCCTTTTTATGATCGACATTTTTTTCGCCGTACGTCTCATGTATGCATCGCTTCGTAATTTCAACTTAACGGCGCGTTACGTTTCTTTGTCGAAAGATGAAACTGTAAAACTTTATACATCAGCCGCAGCAGGCGCGCCAGATTTCACCTGATCTTTCTACTTTCTATGCATCCTTTGCTCCCGGCGATAACGCGAAACGACGCAACCCCGATTGCCGTGTATAATATTTAACAAGAACCGACGTAACTACGGAAACGTGCCACCCTTTGCATACAGTACTCTAATTTCGTCGGTTTCGAATGAACATTCACGTTTCTCTAGGGGACACGGTACGTGTATACATATATTCTTGTGGAATCGTGTGCTCTTAAACAGATTTGATAAGTAACCGATGTCGTACAATCGATGTAAAATAAGAGTGACAAGGTTTTTAGTTGTTTCGTGCACTTTGAGTAATTGGAACGGCTAATTAATGTACGAAGAAGTGCACAAGTGTATGTAGGTGTGCATATATTTGAGTAGGAAAAGTGGCGAAAAGAGTGGCCCGATTTCATTCGTTGCAACGGTTTCATTTCCTCGCACCTTATCGGAACGCGAGTTCCCGAAAGTCTTTCTGATTATCAAAGTGCGTCATCGCGATATTCACCGGCCAAACAAAGGGTTTTTGTTTTCGGATCTGGGTTATCACACAAATGGACCGTGCGAGCCACCTTATTCTGAACATGTAGACACGTTAGTTCCAATGGTCTATGTACATATAACGGGGAATAAGTCGAACTAAATATATTATTGAATATCGAGAAAGCAAGGTTTTCGAGAAGAAAATATATTTTTCGACGTCGACGTCTTGCATTTTTCTTTGTGTCACGAAAATATGTATAGTCTGATTTTGGGGGAGTATATTTTGCATATTAATTTCACTGAAATCATTATAATTAGTTAAGAACGTCATCCATTTGTGTATATATTTAGCAAGGATATTGCATCTGTGGAAAGAGTAATGGTGAATATAGTTACAGAATTTTTAATTAATAATATTGGCACGCAGTTTTCCACTATAATTATTGCAACTGAATCACCATTTCGATAAGATCTCAGTCAACTAATGACATAATAAAGGTACTAAAATGACATGATATAATTAAATAAAATGGAGAAACCTAATCCATTTCGCATAATATTTCTTCAACTGCAAGAGCATTTGAATGTGTCGATAAATGCATTCGATCTTTCATTTAGTCCGTGTAAACACGACTAATCTAGCTTGAACCAAGTTTCAGGATTAGTTTCATACTTGTTTCGCCCAGGGGCGATTACAGGCTGTAATTTAAAGCGTAATTTGAATATGAATCGCAACTGCGATACTCCGTAAATGAGACAGCGGAAGGCGTTTTAATACCCGGGATTTAGTTAAATTAGAAAAATTTCATTTTTGTATCCTTTTCGGATTTCCGTTTATTATCATATAATGCTATTTAATGTTTCTACCACTTTAATGGCAGAAACATTTTGTCGAAGTTTTTGTGCAAAGGTACAAATAAAAATTTTGCAGGTGTTAAACTGAATTTTTAATACGTAATTTGAGTCACTTTTATTCCTACGAAGGTATTGCTTTGTATTGGATTATTCTTGATGATATTTCCTTACAATATTGAGTATCTTTTCACTGTAAACTAAGATATATCGATATTCGTAAAAATATCCAATGGATGACAGCAGTTGATCAGCATTAAAATACCTGATGCCATTTAAATACGTTATTAACGTTAATCTTATTATCAAAAATTTAGTAAAAACATCATCGCCACATTTTTGAAATTACATTTTCCACCAAGATAAATGAAACGATCTACCTTCGTGCGGTTACACTCTCGTACAACTATTCCGACCCCTATTCTCCAATTATACAATTCAAGAATTAATGAAAACGTTTAAGTCTCCAAATATTTCGCTTTAATATATTCCATGGAAGACCATAAAAGCTGTATGCATGATTTCATTTAAATTACTAATTAACGAACGGGACAGAGTTGGAATTTCTCGCGGAAATGGTGCCGCTCAAGAACGTTACCACGTTGAAACGAAATTAACGAAGGTCTCCGAAGATAAAAGCGGGACAAAAGGCATATATATAATAATAAAATAAAGATATATACAAAACGAAAAGGAAAACTTTATTGCGTCGTACGTAGCAGCAAGCGCTGAGCGTGTTACAGGTCCCATTTTCACGTGCAATAAAACACAGATCCGTCGTTGGGGACAAAGAAATGTGGATAAAGGGAAGGACAAAAATAAAGGGCGAGGGCGAGGAAAGAACGTAGCGGACTGAATAAAGAACCGAGTGCCCTGGAAAGTCCTGAAACGTTAATAACGAACGACTGAACACGAAGACCAGCGAAATCGTTGCGTCCCAGTTTTGCGGCAGTTTGTTGTCGACTTTAAAATCTTGGTTTTGTACGAGCAGCTTTAAAAACAAGGAACATGAGCAGCAGTTCCTGTAGGTTTGGAGGAGGTCCAAATCCGTGGCTACCCACTCGTCCTTCTCTGTATTTCCATTTCCCCCTTTCTCTATCTTCTTCTTTTCCCTTCCACTCCATAAAGCTAATGTCTTGTTTTACCGCTTTTACAATTCGAAGTCGCCTCTACGCCTTCCGCGTTTGTACGCCGAAGAAACGAAACGTCTCCAACGTCTCTCATCCCCAGGCACAATCGCGTTCGTTGCTTACCTGCTGTGAATAACTAAGGTATTAGAGTAGCAGAGACAAGAAGGCAATCTAATGTTGTATGAAAAATTGAATAATATAATATCGTATAAAAAGCGGGCAATGTTGCATAAGAATTGTATAAAACATTATTATTTTTTGAACCGAATTGTACATGCATTAACACAGCTCTATTTAACCATTTAAGGCCCGAATTATGTTGCGGTTATTTTCTTTACAATAGTATCTCGGAAGATTTAAACATTGTAATACACGCAAGCTTCATCCCAGTCCTAACATTTTAATGTATTTAATTTTAATTTTAATTTTATTTGTAATGACTTTCTGCATAGCGAAACTTTAAGCACATAATCGTTCGAGTACTTAACTACATCGCTCACTGTGTATATTTATCGCTCCGTTGTCAACCCTTCACCCTTAACATATTATCACTAGCAACATCGCCCTATCCCTATTTGTTTCTTCCTCCTCTGCTTCCTTCTTTACTTCCTTTTCTTCTTCTTCCACTCTACCTCATTCCCTTGCTGCTTCCACAGCAATTTCCTACTTTCTGGAAATCGTTTTCTCCCTTTGAAAAGCCTTTTAATGCCCTTATAATGAACGTCTCTCACGATTGATACCGACACTAAGGCGAGACAATAGTCCGGCCGATCGATCCGGTGCATCCCGGTTACGTTTCTCCGCTACCCTCTGAGACAATGCAAATGAAACGGAAGCTGTGCCTGCCGCAGCAGGAAAAAATTTATGAGCATTTGCCCGTGCTTGCTGCGCAAGCTGATTCAACGAATAAGGCAGTTAAATGCCAATGGAAATGTAGATCGATGATGGGACGAAAAGGTACGTACACCCGAGGCTCAATTTAATTTGACACTGTTCAACGATGTCCTCGATGAATGGAAACGAATGGTATACTCTCGTGCCGCCCGTTTCTTCGTTTTACACGACGGCGATACTTAATCAAGGTTTTAACTGGCCATCCGGTAATCTGCCCTATCGTTTGCAAGTATAATACGAGTGCGCATATGCCAGAAATGCACGTAAAATTTCCGTGCAATTATGAGGGGAAATAGGGAAAAAAGCTGGATTCTCATCGTCGAGAGGAAAGGATTAAAAACCAGCTGGGCGAGGAAAAAGAATTTTCATTTGATACCTCGTATAAATTTATTGACAAAACCGTAACAAGATCCTTACTTTCAAACTGCAGAGTTAATGCTTCTCATTCATAACGATTTTATTTACACTCTCGAAGATCTGTATTTTCGTTTCGTAATTGAAATGGTGCCTTTTACGTAACTGGTGTACAGCGATAATTAATTTCGCGCAGAAGCACTATCTATAGAATACCAATAAAACAAAGCGCCCCGTTTTGCTTTGCTTTGTTTGAAGATATTTACCATTGGAAAATTTGGCTCTCGTTTTACTCAGAACGAATAACCGGCACTGCATTGCACTTTAATCGACGATAAATATTGGAGTTTTCAATTTACTTCAAGCGATTCATTAGTGAAAATTGAATATACATGGGTACTGTACGAAGTGTGCAATCACACTCCACGCAAACATTTGCCTTATCCCACTACTCACAGCTTGGCAAATAGTAAGCATAAGTTTGTCGTCGCCCCCGGGACTTTGCGACTACCTATGAACCGCGCTTAACGCTTAAACAACTTATATTCTAATAAAGGGGCACTGCGTATCTTTTGCTTAAAGTCACTTTTCAAATCGTTTGGACAATTCCAATGAATCAAAGGTTCGAACATGATCGCCACCATTTTACCACGCCATTTGCTTCCCGTTAATTCGAGGAAGAATACTTCGAGAACAGTTTAACCGGGTAACCGGTCAAGCTCGTACGATCGGAAGAAAGGGAAACGAGGGTGGCAGCGAGGAGTGGCGAGAAAAAAGAAGAAGAAAAATAGGGGGTAAAAGCGCAAAGGGGTACGGAGACCCAATCGGGGCGACTCGTTAGTTAAATGTCGTTCATACGGAGCCGCAAATGCTGCTATTAATATTAAACGGGGGCCTAGTGGCAGTTTCAAAGAAATTTCCCTGCTCGTACGCGACTGGCAGCGCCCTTTGAAAAGAGCCCTCACGGGCCAACGAACCCGCGCAGGGGTGTGAATAGGGACACTTCTGAAATTAATGTTCCGGAATGTCGACGACCGGCTGACCCGTATATCGAACGCGTGTCTGTGTACTTACCTGGCATTTTTTTTTCTTTCTTTTTTTTCTTCGCAATGGACGCCGAGGTGGAGAATCGGAAAGGCTCGTAATGAACGTGAACGCTGGGGCGAATTTTTTCGCGTTGATGTCCGAAATGAAACGGGGGAAGCGGTTCCGTGGGCCTGAACCGATGCATTCGGCATCGGCGAGCAATTTTCCGTTTCATTAATTCCCGTGATAACGAGCGCGACAACAGTTGCGATAACGAGTTTTTTTTCTTTCCGTTTTTCCATTTTTATTTTCCCTTTCTTTAATTGACGAATATCGAACTGACATACGTGCATGCATGCGAACGTATAGGCGTTCAGGTATTTAGGAAATTACATTTCCAAATGTTATTTGTCGGAATCGCTGGTTTTTTGTATTGTGTATGGATAATTTGTAGCGTTGACGAGTCCACAGCGACCGATCTGGTAGTATACTCTTTTTCTAACTATTGATACGTTCAGTTTAAATTAGTTAAATTGAGTTTCAATGTGGATATCAGGTATATAGGAATATTGAAAGTTTCTTTTTCCATTTGAATATTGACCATGGCTGAGGATTCGATGTTATATCTACTTAGATTTAGTAACGTGGAAATTTCTCCCAATTTCAAATGATAGTTTGTTACAGAGGTAATATTCTGAGGCAAATTTTGCCAACTGTTCCTTTTTATTGATGGATAAATAGCGTCGATAAATTTCGTAATTGACTGAATATGAATAAATTTCAATATTTCACCGCGATAAAATGAACATTAAAGTGGAATGAATATATGTATTATTTGTGCTGCGATTAATGTGAACGAACGTCGCTGTTTCAAATCGTGCAACAGTGGCCGTGTTGAATTGGCTAAATCGTGTGTGTGAAGATGGACCGGATGAGTTTATGAATGAGTATGAATCAAACGAACTTGCAATAAAGAATGAACACTAATAGCAATTAATGTTCGTCTTCTATATATCTGCCATAATGCAAACATTATTCGAGGTTGATTACAAAATCGTTATTTGTTAATACTTTAAAACAAAACTAAAGAAACACGGTGCTTGAAATGCTATCCAATGCGAATCATACGTGATTATCTTTTGCATTGACGAATACTTTATTTTCTTACAAATAAACAACAATTGTTAAATGACTTGAACAAATTCTGAACAACACGAATAAGAAAGAAAAGAAAATAACGTGAGAAATGTACGAAAAGCAACGTGGAAAACGTACGTAAATCCATAAATTCGTCAAGATGTAGAAAAAATTTGGCTGGCGTGCCGTGGCCAATGGATTTTATGTGCAACCTGTGTGGGTAGAGCCAGACTGTAGTTTTTGCAAAATGATTCCAACGGCGGTTCCTTGCGTCACCTTAAAAAAAACCTCAAGAAGGACCACACCCTTCCAAAGGGATCACGGCGTAGTTCTCGTAAAAGCCGAGGACAGTGAAAAATTTTGAGGACCGATAAATTGCAACCAAATAGATTAAACCCACTTGCGGGTCACAAGAGACTCCACAAGTTCCTCTTTCTTCGGATGTAGGTCTGCGGAAAGTAATCGTCGAAAATTCGTGAACTTTGCCCGTCTCTCGTTTCGCCCTATCGTAATTACGTAACAACGTTCATGAGTCATTCATTCAACTATTGCACAGTCGGTATTACCATTAAATGCTCTGCGTTCGTGTCCGTGGGAGATCGCTCTGATTACTGCATTGTTCAACGGTTTCCGTGGTCCACTAGTGCAGAAATGAACAGTGGGTTTTAACGTTGAACACGCGAAGCGCGAAACGCGTCCTAAAATTTCCAGAATGTAAATGGTAGCGTGCCCCTCCTAACGAGTTTTTGCAATTTAATTTCTCGACGCGTTGCATTACACACGCACGCACACGTCCGCACGGAAATACACCCACGCGGGCACATGGACATCCAAAACAAGCGTCAACGACGCGTTTCATCGCGCTCATGGTATACGTAATGGCGAATAGTTTAAGTGGAAAATGATGAAATTAAATTGTCGAGTAGGCCGGGCAAAATACGAGTGAAAATAATTATAGAGCGAAATTGATCGGGAACTAATGGGCGTATAAATTATTCTAATGTACTTGTTATTTATATCGTGCGATTGGACGCCGTTTGAGGGAAAGAATGGAGGTAACATAGAACAGGTAGTTGTAACGTTGATGAGTGCCGATTGACGAGATTCATTATTTTCGCAATGGGGATGCCTCGATTATCGGGAAACCTATTATATGCGAAATTGCATGCACACAGTTGTAATTTGCGCAAGATTTACGAGTGTCAACGTCAGGCGTTTAGAGAATAATGAAGAAAGAGATTTCGAGGTGTTCGACGCGTCGAAACAATTTTTCAATCATTACCAATAATGCGATGGAAATGGGTATTAATTAAAGTGATGTCAAAAATATCTGTAATATTATTTTACAATCAAATTATTACAAAAAATGGATGAAATTCATGTTCAATAGAATATCGAATGTAGAACAGTGGCAAACGTGTCTAATTGCAAGGTAAAAATTTCCAAGTAGCCAAATACAGTACATCATGCGTGTAGCGCGTGAATTAAGGAATTATGGGGATCTCAGTTGCTCGAGAAAATCAAATTTTACTTTTACAAAATGGTAGCACGTTCCTTTGAGACTGACATGCCATAAAACGGCCCTAAAAAATTCGCAACGCCAAAGAAATTGCAGTGCTTAAAGCGAATTAGAGCGTGTAGCGGACATTACACGGGTAAAGTTTTAAAGATCGAAGCGCAGTCATCGTATCGCAGAAAAAAAAGAAGCAAGTACCTGAAGAAGAAAACAGGCGACTAAGAATATTTTCATGGGAACGATAACAACTTCTCGCTTAAAACAACAATGAAAGCGATAGAACGTTTATCTGGAAAATTGATGTTCAAATTATTTTCAGTGCCATAAAAGCGGTAGCACCTGCAACATAGATACATACACGTGATGTATACATATACTTCAGCCTGCATTTTTAATGAACGATATAAATCATGACTGAGGATAATGGATACTCTGGATTTCGTTATTGGTCATGAAACTGAATATTTATTATTGATCGCGCAGGTAAATAATAGTCACATTCGCGTTGTAAAGAATAAAGCGCCGAAATCGATTAACAAAGTGCTACACACGACCACAGATTATCATGAAAAGGATTTATTCACTGACAACAAGAATGACTTTATTATCAAGGATTAGTGGAGTACGAATAAAATGTAAAATATAGAAGTTCCATTGCAAAACTATCTCATTAATATCTGAAATACCTGTCAAGCGAAAATGATGCAATTTTCTGAATCACATGGTCTAATATATTTTCGTTTCTATTCACTGATTTTCAAGCTATAAACAACAGTCTCTTCAAGACCAGATATTTTTTAATTAACGTGCTTCGAAACATCCTTGAAAACTTCTAGAAATTCGTAAACATTCAAAACCCTCCGTGACATATAATAGAAGACATATTCCGAATTAACGACAATATTAGAAGACTGTAAAACGTATCAGTTTTTTACACGTCGTATCTAAATGTACACACAAAACGATTATGGTGGTTTAAAAATTGGAGAACACCGCTTTCGTCTTAACCCGGGTAAATAAAACATGGAACAAAAAATAGTCCCCCGATACGTTCGCCTCGGCAGTGGGTTTGGGACAACGAAATTCTCGAAATTCGTCGAGATTTACCATCCGCGTATTAGCTTTTCGATTCCACTGAATATTCCAGTCCAAGGTTCGACGTTGCCGCGACCACGTTTCAGCGCAACATGCGCCGCTCCTGTGTATACTGAATTTAATACAAGGATCGTCCTAAATATGGTGGCTTTCTTCCTTCGGCGCAGACAGGATTGGAAATTCCTGGAGACCGGCGGAAGACGGAGGAAGTGCCAGGAGACTTCCGTTTGCCAACCGCGAACCCGTTAGCTCGGCTACCCCTTCGAGAATAGAATCCAATTTAAGCATGGCACGATTCCCAAGTCGTGATACCGACCCGGCCTAACTGCCGCACTCGCCAGCTACTTCTGCCACCGAAATGCAGCAACGGGTTATATATCCTCGGAATTCTGACACGTGGGTGCCAAGGATGCGCCATTCGAGCGAGAAGTAAACACGTGATACGAAAGTATAGCGATTTGGTACCATGGGGGATGTACCAGTTTTTACTTGATAAATAAGGAGTGCAACTGGTGTTGCCGGTACATACGTGCGTTTGGAGTGAAGAAATGTTCTTATTATTTTCACGCGTACTTACGTACGTAGTCTGTACGTGTTGTGTGTCGGCATAGTGGCGTGGATATTCGTTTCGATTTTCTGACGCACTTAATGATGATGATTCTGTGATCGTTGGACGGACACAAAGACGTGCGATTCTGAAGGCGTCCCTGCGAACGCAGCAGTGAACAGACGAAAACGAGCTAGAGAGAAGTTCTATGTATTCGTCGACAGATTGAAGAGCCGCGCCGAATTCGAGGCTTGACGAATTCCAGCACTCTATAAATATTTAGTGTCAGCCGTTGATTTGGTTTTAAACCGAGAATTTCGCAGCGCTCGCCCCATGCCGCGGGATCCGGCGAGAGTGGGAATTTATTTAAGGTTGTATCGCGTTCGAGATTAATTTCGTTGCCATTGCTGGGCGTTATGTAATTTAACGTAGACGCGACGGTATTCTTAATTAAAGACGACCCTTTTGTTCCTGTACCGGGAAAAAGAAGAGGAAAAGAAAGAAATATATAAATGCCGAAAGAAAACGATAATGATCGGGCGTGTACGAAACGCGAATGCTGTTGAAGATTAGTAACCCCGCCGTCTGTGCCTATAGAAATAAAATAACGCTATAATATGGTTGCCGCCAGAACTGTTTAACTATAGGAAGAAACAATGAACTGCCCTTTCAACTTCTACTGCTATTATATTCTGTTTCGATCCTGACTGGACTGTACGCGGAAAGTTTTGTCCCTGGTGACAACGTTTTATCAATGTATTATACAATACACCATGACTCTAACATTCGATTGTCCTGTCTACTTGTTTGCGTCCCACAGCTTTTGTGACGTATTTATTTTATTTATCTTATTTACCTTCACCCCAGCTACTGCAGCCTGGGGGCGAAATTTCCTTTGGTCGAAACGCATCGATACTACAAAGGCCGCGAGATAAAAGATATAAATCTATTTGTTAACGACGTGCACGCGGAATATTTGAAAAATTAATACCTTCGAGCTGCGCCACGTTTGTATTTTGATATTTCGCATCACTGGATGCTGGAGTTCTTTTTATTCCACTCTAAGCAAATGTTAACAGAGTGCTCTTTAGCAACAGATTAAAAAGTAACGTTTGGAAGTGAAGAAGTTTGTTGTAAATTGAATATACGAATGTAATTATTTTTCGTTGTATTGATATAAATTTGTTTGTACATATTAAATACTATTCCATTTTCATTCTATTGAATTTGGTTCGGCTGCAAATTATCTTACAAATAATTCGAATCAATTTATGGGACGACCTATAAATGTATATTTACAATTTAATTAAAGCTAAATTTATTACCGTGTTTTCAAAAATTGTATATTATTTAAGAATATTCCTGGACACAATGAACCATAATGTACAATACGAAAAGAAATTGTGTAAAGTCAAATGTTTATCGAATATTACATAGATAGTTCTGATTCCATTGGACTTAACAAAAATTCAAAATACTCCACCTCCATTTTGGATCGTCTACTCAAAACCTTGTCTCGTCATACTTCGAAATGATTGGTCCGTCAGTGAAAACACGATAGTTGATCCATGTCGACACGTCTTATTATTAGCTTAAGGATTTACAATGATTTCGAAGTGAGGCGAACGAGAAACTAATATTAGAAACGCTACGCGGCAATGTGTAAGCTCAAGGAGAATCGGTGTGAAAAAATAATAATCGAATTTAATTTCCACGGAACACGGGGAAAGTGATTGGTTGGAAGTAGGAACTACCCAGTGGGAAATAACTGCGCACAGCATAAAGACCGTAATTACCCGATGTGCTTTCACCCTCTCGTAAAATTCAACGGCAGAATTTCATGCTTTATTCCCCCCCGTCACTTTCGTCGCGTTACAGCGTCGTTTAATTGCATTTAACATAGTAACTCTCGTTTTACGTTTTTTCTATACCGCAATCGTGTAGATTTCCATCGAATCTCTATATTAGTAACGCAGTTCAGTAATACATTATGTCACAAAGATGAAATAGTAATATACAAATTATTAAATACCAGAAACAATGTGCTGCGATTATTTTATTAGCTTTGAGGCAGGTGTCGATGTTCAAATGTCTCAGATACCCTTAAATTACTTGAAAATATGAAAGCGTGTCCACAAAAGGCTACTTGACACGACACGTTTCGTTAATTTAATGAAAACCACGGACCCTGAAATTTTCACGGGCCACGCAGACAAATCCTTGTCAGCGCTTGCGGCTTGACTTTAGTCGAGATTGCAGACAACCGATGGTACTCGCAGACAATGGAACACACAATCCTTTTCCCACACCTCGAGGAAAATATTTTCTACTTTATTGCTATCTTCCTTTGGACGATATTGAGGGAGGGAAAGTTTCCTTTCTAACATATGTAACAAACAAATAGCATCCTTACTTGTTCCTAACTTGACTTTTTTCCATGCAATAATTTGACTTCAATGAGCGTTGTATATATATTTAATCCCCTCCCGTTCTGTTAGACAGTCCATTAAAAACTTTTAATTGGAATCTCTGCTAACTATTGTAGTTATTACTTTCACGTAAAGAGCTTTCACGGTAATAACTAAATTGTAATACTGGTAAAATTCAGTTATTTCAATTTATATATTGTTGCTATAATGCAACGTTTCATTATTCTTGTTGTCTATGCTACACGATATTCTGCACTTTTGCTTTCCAAAAATCTTTCTGGGATACATTCGTCAATGCGGTCACAGTTCAAGACACGTTTCCCCGTAAATACGACATTCCGTTCGGCAATACACGACGCCACATAACTTTTCCCGTAACTCTGGGATTAGGTTTAAGCGGATTTTTTTTACAGAAAGGTGACCCGAACGGAAAGATCTTTTCAAGGCCCTGGAAAATCTTGGCGACAGGAGATGCTTATCTCTGATGTGTAAATATTATCAAGCTTTATATCGAATCGCAGTCGACCTTGCGACGAAATACGACGGCTAAAAATGGATCTTTTTCCAACTGGAGACAGCATTACGTTTTATTTTATAGGACTCTTACCCTGGCGAGTTTATCGCCACCGTTTCTCCCAGTAAAAGCCAGAAAATCGGGATCCTTAATCCCTTTATTTTTGCTTCAGTGATGAAAACATTCCTCTTTGCAAGCGGGAAGGAAAGTCTACTTGTAGCCAAATAATTTATTCAATTGTTTAAATTGAAGGAATATTAAGTAAGCTGATCTTCCTTGTTTACTTCTTGTACAATTTTTTGCTATAATATTACTGTATTATGATACTAAATAATATTTTCGTATAAATGTTACTCGTGTGACCAAGCACATATGTTTGGCTTTAAAGAAAGGAAGAAACAGATGGAGAATTTTTATCCGGTGAAAGGAACTGAGGAAGTTCTTCAGGCTCTCGAACTCTTTAGGAGCAGCAGCCTCTTTGAGCCAGAAATGAACGAGATTCATGTAAATACTTTAACAGAAGGAATCGTACTTCAAAAAAATTTCATTATCGGAAAATACCGTGACGCATAAATATCTAAGGCGGTCCACTTCTTTTGAACTTTCGATCCATTAAATATGTTGGTCTTGTGCAATAAGAGAAATGAGTAACAAAATAAGGCCAACTTTACTGCCGCATCTTGCTCATAAAAGTTTTGCCGATTTCTGACGATTAGAGGGAGAATGTTCACGCGGTTATTATTTATAGATTATTTTGCAGAAAATAAGTAAAGAAAGTGAACATTTGCAGCAATCTGTTTCGTCAATGTACGATCGTGGAAATTTTCATTTGTACTTGATGCAAATATTTGTTGCATGTTTCAGCAATTAATTATTTCAATTTATACGTGACAATATTAAAGAAATTACATACTGTGATATATCGTATAACATAAATCACATGAAATAAAATAATAAAAATATCCTAAGTAATTGAATTTCAGGGTTCCATAATTATATCGTAAAATTGTATTTTTAATTACAAAAAATTATTAAAATGTATTATTTTGTCGCCAGAGCAATTGGTTATTTCTGCTAGACATACAGAGCACAGAATATTTCGCCAATTTCCAGAACATTGACATAGTTAACCGCTAAAGTAAAATCTGCCTCGGCTACGAAACGAAGCGGAAATATTTCAAAACGGATAGTTTACCATGTTAAATGAAGCACGCAAATATTAATGCCCTGGCACACGACTTGGCATCCCGAATTCTCTTCCTGCCTATCTCTAGCCCTCCTATTCTCTCTAGTTAAACCGTCATCTCTGTCATTCTCTCTGACATCTTCGTTCAAGTGGGCAATAATGTCGTTAGTCGAGCTAAGTAAATTTTGTCACCTCGAAAGGCCGTTGCTCTTCACCAGCGATTTAACTAACTACTACATATCCTTATACATCCATTGTGATTTTACCGTGGATAGACAGAGGAGGAACAATTACATTCGTATAATAATTTTATTCATTATAATACGCTGTCTGGCAAACGTTCAGAACCACTTGCTTAGTTACACGACTACTGAATGGCTTTTTTATAATTAACAGATTCTAAATTAATATTATGAAGACTGATAATAATTGTTTCCTAGTGGAAGGTTTCTTGAACGGGACAGAAAAATTGGCCTCGCTGTATTACTTCTAATTTAATCTCCTGCAACCTTCTATAAGAAAACTTATTTAATTAATGTTGGCAATAATGGGGAAGAGAAGAAGCTGAAATTTAAGGGAAGTGTTGATTTTGTGTGGCAGTGTATTGGTAGTAATTTGATTTCTATTTATAAAACTGCCTCTTATATAATGGAAGACTTCAAATGGTAGACAATTGGACGGGAAGTTTGCAGAGTAATAAAACTAATTCGAACTGTTTACTGCAATCCGATAATGGCATCTGACAAATTAGAAAGGGTTCTACTCGTGGAACTGTATTAGAAGGGTTGGTTACACGAGTCTGAAGATGTCGAAGTTTAGTCCACGAATTGTTATTGGTATTTCTATTGCAATTGTATAACGACAATTACAATTATACATTATTTATTCTTATTACCCACCTAAACCAAAATTAGAGTATCAATAAATTTGGGCAGAAATATTATCGTCCTTTCAACTGCTACGCTATAAAACAAATCGTATGTCTGTTACCTATACAATTAATTTCATAATTAATATTAATGAATATTAATATATATAATAATTATAATAATTATTATATATATAATAATTAGAAGGTCAGTGCCAGAAGGAAAAGAGGAAAGTAAATCCTCTGCACATAAACAATGTTCAGTGTATAGACCGGGGTCACTGGCCGGAGGTAAATAGACCGAGCCGATAATAACAGATTTACGATTGCAACGGACCTCAACAAAAACTTGCTCAACATGTAAGGAAGACGAAGGCAAAAGACGGCTGTACAGGGAGTCGTGAACAGCAATCAAAATACCACCACCCATGCTGTGAGAACTGGAATTTGAATTCCTATCAAATCTGTAAACGTTATTAACATATAGGTATTGCTGCAGCAATTTGTGATGACTTTCAATAAGGCAAAATGACAAATACATATCTCTATTTAATGTCCATTCAACCATTTTCGTGTTCATAATTTGTCTAACGTATACTGTCTAAATAGTACCAAAACCTATCGGTAGTCTATATTTAGCTTCCTTTCTCCCTCCCTTTAGCATGAAGAGTCCGTTTTATTCTTTCCTTCAACGGTCTGTCCAAGAGGACAGTGACGTCGTAGTTACTGTAGCTAAGTAAATTTCATCGCCTTGAGTGCCACCCTTCCTTGGCCCTTGAGTTGTCATGATTTAAAACGGAGACGGTAGCGCCCGATAGCGTCCCGATGTCAAAACGTGGCGACGACGCCCGACGAGGCGCAGGAACCGGCACAAAGGCGCATTCACTTCCGTGGAAACGTGCTGTTCGCGAATCCCCGAAGGGAAGAGGACAATGAGTGGCATTTACATTCAGAAGGATTGCGACTCGTAATGCAGCTGTGAATAAAGGGACGATAAAGAGACGATAGAGTTCGCTGAGTACGATCGCGGTGCAATTAAAATGCTCGCCAACGAAAACTACACGTAAACTTGGCTGTGTCGATGTGCTGGTTTCAGTTGAAACTCACTGTTCGGCTTCCCTCGGAAACAGAGATAGCGGCGCGTTTAATTGTAATTATATGTGTGGGATTGGAAATATTGCGTGAGTGTCTAGAATGATTCCGATGTATGAATGGTACGTTCAGAGCTGAGTACCTGAGAAGGTCGTGTGTATGGAGGGTACAGTGGCCAAAGGGATCGGGGGAATGACTGCGAGGTGTGTTCTAAATGAGTGAGAGAAAATGAGGAATAGAATGTGAGAGAAACTAAGAGTGAAAGAATATAAAGTGAAGTGAAGAGTATCGAGAGAATCGTGTGTGAATCGTTGTGTGTTGACGTGGTTTATAATAGAGTAAACTGGAGTCTTACCACCCCACCTGTCCTCTATGCCAATCTACGTGAGGTTTACGAAAAATAACTTCTACATATGTATATGTGCAATGTATTTAGAATTGAAGCATGCAATTTCAGTGGTTTTTGCACCGGGTAAGATTAAGGATGAAGTTTTAGTGGCTTCAGTAATATTGTTTCGAACAAAAGTTGCACTGGTTTTCTGTGTTTATTTTTTTGTTCAGGTAAATACGAAATTATTTGGCATTACTCGCTCCAATATAATTACTTATTAATACTTATTAAATTGTTATAGAACTGGGGCAATTGAATTACGATTACGATTAATTGCGTATCATAATGCGGCGATAGCTGAGTTCCAGGTTAATTTTGCCACATTGCGATACACAATTCGATATACGGAAATAGAAATCTCAGCTTAAACAATCCTACCATATTTCATCGATCTCGTGACCGAATTGTTTCTAGCTATTTCACTGCAACTTCGCGCCCACCCTCCCCGGCCTTTTTTTCCATCTTCTAAACAACAACAATCAACGCGAAACCGATGAAATCTGTTTCGACGCAGCGTATAAATATTCAAACCGTTCGATGGAGTTAAAAAAATCCTTGGCCTGATCAAGCTGCGATCCGGTCACCGTCCCGATTAAGATTCAATCGGGGGGTGGCGCAGAGTAATCAACGAACTCCGTTCCCTCCTCCCGGCGGGGCCGAAACGAACGATTTGCAAGTTGAACACGATTTAACTTTCAAATAGTAACAGCGAGATCAGCCCCAGTTTATGCTTTTTCTCTGTTTCTCGTGCGCCAAGGGAACTAATCTTCCTTCGGTAGTGCCGGTTCACGAATATAGACGCTGAATTCATCATCGTTCGCAGGCCGTTGCAAATTAATCGTTCCGGGACAAGTATCCGATTCAAAAGTGGCCCGTGAAAGTATATTACGCGGATCGTGTCGGATTGTGTTGGATCGTATCGACGGGGCAAGAAAGAGAAGAGGGCGTTGCAAGGGTGGCAAGGATCGCCATCAATCTTCTTAGGTGCCCGACGCACTGATTCGTCGACAAAACGGGGAAACCGTTCTTACGATTGATATCGTTCGGCGACGAAAAAGGATTTCTGGCCGGAATCGAGGCACGAAATGTATTTGCTGTAGGTGGTTCGACGTGGGTGCAATTGAGAGTGAAAGTCACGTTGTTGTGAGTGCATGTACACCTGATGAGAGGCAATTGTTTATTATTGTATTATACGAGAAGGGTATTACTTATGGTTATATAAAGCATAAGATGATAGTGGTTTCATCCTTATTGTCTTAGAAAAATAGAAACAATTTTCCAATATTTAAAGTGTATCATCCATTTCTTTGTAATAAATAAAATTCATGGAATCAATTTTCCACGTTATCGAGCAACTCGAGAAATCAAATTGCGTTTACCTCGTATGCCTTGGCAAAACGTTTACGTAAGATGATTTTTTATTTACGATAGAACACGTTTCTCTTTACTACGCTCGGTCCGTTATATAGACGGATGTGTTAAGAAAAAATTAGGGGCGTTTCAGAAGGGATACTTTTTTGTCGGGACTTTTTCTGAAACTGCTTGGAGAAGGAACAGTGTAGCTCGCTGGATTATACAACGTGGACCACGATGTGACAAAAACACATCGTGTTTTTCCGTTTTCCAATTTCAATTGAAACATTATGTCAGAGACGAAATTAAATCTAAAACCGATTCGCAGCTAGCTTGATCTAAAAGCTTGATCTGCGAAATTTGAAAATCCTTCCAATTAATTGAACCTTAAATCTAATCGCAAAAGCCGTGTCGGGAAAATGAGATCATAGAATGAAAGAAGACTTACGTGTTACGTGCCACGATACTACTGTCTATTCTGCAAGAAAAAAGTAACCGATACGGTGGAAGAAAAGCAATCGTGTACAGGATATAAAAAAATTCATGTGGAAAAGTAGTTACGGTATAGAAAATTGTGAAAGGCAAAGATTATAAGAGAAACGGAAAGAGTGGAGGGAAAGTTTTTCTGCAATTGATATGATCGCAGCCAAACTTTAAACAAGTTCGAAACTTGAACGTTGGCCACGGCACCTGTTCAGTCGTCGTTCGTCGTATTAAACGGCTAGTCGAAGGTGTTGCAAAGTTTTGCAATTTTTTAGCGCACACCCCTGTGGCTTGATTGGGCTGTTCATTCCTTTTTTTCCATTTCCCCCTCGTTCCTGTAACCGTGTTGCTTTATCGCGAAAATACTAGCTCGCGTGAGATTGCAACGTACCTGCAATTCCTTTTTGTCTTGTACCTCCCGAATGTAATCAAGCGATCCCCGAACAAAACGTAGCAAAAGATTCCGATCGATATATGAGTAGAACGTTAATCGAACATGGCGTACAATTTACACTGGCCAAATGATAAATGATAAAAGTAATGCCAAATGATAAAAATATATACTCATAACAAATTAGTACGTTCACAACAAATAAGAGTTCTTTTGTGTGAATCAAAAATAAACAGTTTACATCACATATAAAGCGACTGTATAAAATAAAAAGTATTATACGTAAAAGTCCAATTGTCGCAAAACTAAGAGAAAGGACCGAATTCACTTGTCAACTGACAAAGGAGTCTCATATATGCAAATCCACGGGAAACCAGTGCCAAGTGGTTTCATTCATAACCACTTTAAAGTCGCTTCTTAACTAAAATATATAAACAACGACGATTACCCGTTAATGGCGAGAACCACATTGTAATCGCTGCAATTACCCCACCCCCGATGATATTTAATTCGCGCTAAACGCATCATTTGCAATCCAGCATCTCGTAACGATCGCATTAAGTGAATAGTGTATTAAAGCAAGGGACAGGGTTCGTAACAAGTATCAGGAAACGATTCAGGCTCGTAAGAGCGGACAGGAGGACCGTGATCGTTCTGTTTCGTTGTCCAAGGTAGAACGGGGGCGAAAAATAGATGGCAACAATGGTGTAGAGTACTTATCCGTGCAGCGTGAAAACTTTGCCGAGAAAAGTATCTCACGGATTTGTAAGGTGGGGGCCGGTGTTATCGCTCGGACAGCGCCGATAAGTTTTTTCCCTTTTTCGTCGCATCTCGGATTGCGTTTTAGAAACGTGAGTTGGTTCTTTCGAAGGCGATTCGAATTCACGTGGACGCAGCGGTGTGCCAGTTTGAAAATGAACTGCCTTTGAATCCAAGTGGAACGGCTTTCGGCGAGTCATGCGAGATAAAGTGGTGCAAAGAAAAAAAAAAAGAAAAGGAAAAAGGAATGAAGCGTATAGTCTGACAATGAGATTAAATGTTTCAGAACGGGGAAGATAGGGTTTTAGATTCGTTATATATTTCGACTGGTCGATAGTTTGGTTTCGCAGTGACAGAGATTGAAATCGTACGGGTGTAACGAATTTTTTTTTTAAGTTACTGTGAATGATGCCTTATATCGATTCGATGCTCGTTTTAATCGAGAGATTTTTTTACAATTATTTATATATGCATTAAAAGTATTTTATACAGTAATTTATATAAAATTGAATGTGCGACAGAAGGTATTTATTATTTGGAATTTCAACATAGTAATTCATTTCATTTTGTGTAATAACATTAAATAATTAATATAAAAATATTTTGTAGAATTTTCTCTTCATTTTATTATTGTTGCCAACGATCAAACACCCGCATTTACCTGTAACTATTCATTTAAACCGTTTGGTGTGTACGGTAGAAGTACTTCTAGAAGTACTAGAAGTCTATTAAGTATTTGGTAGATTTACAAAAAGAAATATTATTTTTTTTGCTGAAATCATGTACGATGGGGCAACGTACATCGTATTACTCACGTGTACATTCGAAGCTTAATGGCCGTTTCTTTGAAGAATACGCTGAAACGTTTCGCGATTTCACGATTCACTCCATGTTCTCCAATTTCTTGAAACAGTGGAAAGCTTTTTACATCTCGAGAGGCTCTCAAACTTGAAATATTTCTCTACAGACGAAACCGCTATTACAGCTTATGAAAACCAACATGAAGATCCGTTCTTTCAATAAATGAGTTACTAAAATGGCTTTCAATTTATTCATCAGAACTCTTCGCTAGTTAACGATTCTTTTCGATAGTATTTTAACAGAGCTATAAGTCGCTCTACACGAAATATTATTTTTTCAATGTTTGAGAAGACTTATAATATTGTTTAATTTGACTTATAATACGTAGAATATTTTTCGCACATATTTTGGTGATTCTCTTAGTGAGTCGAAGCGGTGTAAAAATATATCAAATTCGTATCGTTGCTTCTACAAAGTACCTTATTGATAAATAATCAATTAAATACCAGACGTTGCCACTTAATAAAACGAATCACTTATCACGATACCATTTGCTTCATTACTTGCACGCGTGTACTAAGCCAATGCTTTTACCCACCAGTGTGCAGTGCATATTGCGCGGCATAAATTTCAATATTCAATAAAACTGTGCCAAATTAGTGGCACAACAGAGGTATAGAAGTACATGTTTCCCCGGTTTCCCGAATATATGTATAAAACCGACAGCCAAAAAATGCAAAGTCGAGGCTGATTGATTATGCATAAATTATTGGAACGGGCGTAGCCATGGAAATAGCGATCACTGGACGAACCTTGACAAAACTGAACCCTCGAAAAACCCACGGTTCAGCGTTTTCGATCCACGTCGCTTTTTACACGCCCCTATCCGAGACTTTTCCCCGCCGAGCTGAAGAAGCTCTGTCCTACAAATTTCCAAGTCGCTTCATCATCGTTCACCATCAGTCACCAAGAAAGAACGCTCCGTGGCCACGAGGCGCAGTCGCGAGAAGGCATTGCAAAAAGTATGAGCAGAGGAACGAGTAAGAAGCGAAAAAGGAAAAGGATCTGAGAATGAGAACGAGCGGAAGAACTGATGAGAAATAGGTAATAGAACTGGTGAAAAAGAACGAGATGATTGGAGAATCGAATTGAGAAAGATTTTCATATGGAGTGCGGAATGGAACCGTATATTTTTGGTAATACAGTAAAGTGTGCATATAAGCGCGAGCTTCGGGACTGAACTTGCGCTTCTATTGTTTACTTCCTACATTATTTTTTGCCGACAGCGTCGAACGTAGAAAAGGACAGCGAGTAAACATCAGCGGCCGAGCAGCCACGATCGCAGCTTCTCTTTTCTTCTCACTACCTATCCTTTTCTGCGGTCGAAACTTATTACCGTTAATTAAGCCAGTAAATATAGTCCAAATTATATCGTGTTTGGTATCATTCTAATCGGAAAAATGTCAGCTATGTTATGTAAAAGTTTCATAAGGAAAGGATGAGAAATAGCGAAGTTTCATCATTGAATTAGTATTACCTCACCGATATACGCAAACCCGGATCGTTTTACACTGATCGGCAAGCGACCTTCTTGACGCCCTTCAGGGGTATACCCCTCAGTGGTGGGGATGAACTCCACGCTTATATCGCATACCACTTTAACGCTTATTATAGAGACTTCTTTGTATTTGCTGTTTCCCCCCTCGCCTGTAGCATAATTCGCATCATTTCTTGCGTGCTCTCTATACAGTACGTTACCGTGCCCTTCACGTATCTTCGTTATTTTACCGAATACGAGCAATCTATATTTTTGATTCGAGCAGTAAGACCGGTGATAAGTAGACAAGTGATTTGAATAGGCTCCAGAAATGTTCAATGGCATTCAAGTCTGGCGAACTGCCTGGCCAGGACGAATGATTTTCACAATAAATCGATTGCTACGTACGTATCTAATAATAATTTAAGCAGTCGAGGACAATTTTTCCATTCGCATCGCAGCGTTACAATAGAGAAGTGAAATTTTTGCATGTTGATTGTAATTCGATTCGAAAGAGTTGGAGTTTCGTTTCCATATCGAATACGCGCACTCTTTCCTCTCATTCCTGTATACGTGATAGCGTCGATGGTAAAAGCGAATACATATATGGCATCGATGTGCTAGCCCTTTCGATTGATTCGAAAAACGGAAAGATGCGGTAGGTGTGACACATTAATCAGTAGCAGCATCGACCGGGAATTGCCTCCACCCTATGCGAAGACCAGCCAAGAAACCGACTCCTTTTCTCCGTTAAATTTCAAGGGGATAGCCGGCTCCCTCGTGCATTAAACCACGGCGTTATTGCTTTTTCCAAGAAACATAGAGGCATTGTGCCGCCATTAAAACCGAGCCCCACCACCCTATGCCCTTGTAGAATAATTCTAAAGCATAAATGTAAAAGCGGCTGGCCTCGTCTTATGAGGTTTTACTCTGTCACGATGACGTTGGATCAAGGCGAATAATAAAAATTTCAATTGAAGCGCTTCAATTAAATGATAAATAAAACCCTTCGATTCGCGGAAGGATAACAATGATACTTTGTTAATGTACACATCTCTTAAATAAATTTGTGAGAAGTATTGAATAAATAAAATTGTATTCGAATGAAAAAGAGTATCTGTAACAAAAATCAGTCATGTTTCACTTGCATTCCAGGAAACGCTAAGAATTCTAAATTTCATTTGATTCGAAATTAATAATAAATTATTCCAAACCGTCGTTCATTCGCGAGACGATGCGCAATTCTGTTATAATTTCGCGGCAATCGAATTTCCCTTATACGAAAGACAAGAACGGTGCCCCTAATTCATTTCCAACCAGTTAATACGGTGCCTGGAATGGAAGACAAAGGGCAAACACGGAAGGGGTGGAAGAAGGCGTCGGTATTTCAAGGTAAACGTGGAAAGACGAATTCAGGTGAAATAAATGGTTCCAAGTGAAGTCAAAGGAGGCTGGTCCAATTTAAATCGCAGTCTGTCCCTTAGTGCCGCTGCTAAGGCCAGCCATCGCCGAATGGGTCTCCATTATGAATGCCCCCGTGAGATTTACATTCTGTCATTCCACAGCAGCCACTCCTGGTTATACGTTATGTCCGTGGCAATCTGCCTGGTTCCGTCGTAAAGATTTCCTCCTTTTTTCCAATCGTCGAGGAACGTGAAGCGCCGACGAGAATGAAAAATGTCGTTACACGTAAACGTTTTCATACAGTGTTACATACATTTTTTTCATACATTTTTTATGTATGCATGCAACAAAGGGACTTATCCTCATGAATATTCTTGTGCATGGAGTATTAGTCGTATAGCTCTGCAGAAAAGTATATGAACAATGTGCGTTCGATTTTTTAATACGACATCAACAAATAAACAAAAATTGAATATTCTATTCTGCTAGGTCTCGATGGATTAGTAGATAAACGAATAATTCTAAACGAAAATTTGTATCTGTTGTATAATCGAAATTTTTATGAAATACTTTTTATGAAATTTTTAGAAGCAACAAATTTTACGTAAATGAAACCGGTCATTTAAGTGAGAAAAATCAAGGTGACAAGAGTGTCAGAGTTTTCCATAATAAATGGTATTGAACTGTAAGGAATGGTTGATTTTCTGCGAAATAATTGCCCAAAGATTTGAATCACTTCGTATATAAATTTATACATAAATTCAGGACATGCGAATGTGTTTGAAATAGTGTTGCTTGAAACGTTGGGTGAAAACTGCAATTACTTGGCGTCGCGGTTATTAAAATTTTAATGAAAGGCTCGAAGCGCTTGTTAACACACGCCTTTCTATAATCGGAGCACGCCAAATGAAATAAGGATAATGAAACAAAACAATGACTACCTTGAAAATTGTGAAAACAAGCTAAACTTACGTTTAAATTGGACGGTACAATAGGGTTATTGTTACAACATTGCTACGACTTAATTGAAAACTGCCCGACTTTAAAGAAATCCTTTCTTTATTTTACAGTATATGCGTGACGGTGGTTGTTCTGAATGTCCATTTTCGATCACCTCAAACTCACAAAATGGCTCCATGGGTGAAAAGAGTTTTTATTCATATTCTGCCTCGCCTCTTGGTCATGCGAAGGCCTCAATATAAATTCGAAACAAATAGGTAAACATTTATTTCATTCACTTACTTATTCTAATGTATTACTTATATACTATAAGATCAATTAACATTTATTAAGTTTACATGCAAAAACAATTCTTATTATGAATTATTGTAATGTTGCCTAAGAAAGTGCTAGATATAAGATAATTCGAATCGCAATTATCGACAAAATTATGGAATAGGGATCATTTGAAAATACATTTTAATACAGATAATTATTATTGGCGAAAATCAATTTTCTATTTAAAAATAGAGACGTATTCTTTAGAGGAAGGAGTTGATTAATAAACTAAAGAAGGATTTAAATATTATGAAATAAATTTTTCTGCAATAATATTATGTTCTTATCGTATCAACGAATGTACGAATTTATTTCAATTCACAGATATAGTTCTGGCAAAGTATTAATGAGGACAGTTAGAGGAAAAGAGAAGGCTTGTTATTATCCTTATCAGCCGTCTACTCAAGAGGATAGCGAAGAACATCTTACACCTAAACGATTTCATAGTCGTGCAGCGTCGAAGGAGGACCTATCACCTTCCAGGTATTACTTAACGATTTTAATTAAAAAATGTAATTTAAAAAGGCAAATGCGTCTGATTAAAAAGAAATAGATAAACAAAGTGAAAGACTGTCTGCACATTGTCTGATATTAAAAGTGTCCTTCTTATCTTTTTATGTTAAAGTTTTAACATTAGTAACATACAAATAATTGTTAGAAAATCTTAACTACCGATCCCTGAATTTAAATCGACTCATTTTTTATTTTTGAATACCAAAGAGAGTAAGTAGCATAGGAATTATATTATTTTACTGAGATAGTACTGTAACAAAGTCATATGACGTTACGAGACTTGGCTAACAAGATTACACGACTTTACCTCGAAGTCCAGTTTAAACGCACTTGAAGTACCATTATCAAACTCCTTTAACTTGGGTGAGGCATTAAATGGGGTTTATAGTGAAACTAATCAAGTACTCACATTGGCAGCCTAATGGGACGTAACACGACAGGGGGGCTGATATTACTAAACTTCCATTAACTTTTTCTTCTGTTAACAATGCACACTTAATTACAACTGTAATTACAACAGAAAGGCTCTTCACAGAAAGAATATAAGGCAGGCATTAGTGTGCAGAGTATTATAAAATTTGTTAAGCAATAGGACATACCTGTTTCTTGTTCAATGTATCACGCACAAAATAGACAGTGGAATACCTTAATAAACATAGATTGGAAAATCTTATTCAGAATCCAACAACCATTTAAATACCCTCAAACGAAACAGAAAATTATCTGACTTGGTAAAGCTGAATATATTTTATAAATCGCAAAAGGTGTTGAGAAAAAATTAAAAGCAAATTGACTGTAGTGCAAAAAATCTTTAATGACATTTACAAATATTGTTAATGCAGTACAAAATAAACAACTATGAATAAAAGAAAATATAATCTTTATAAGGCTTTTTTCAACGCAAAGGGTAACACAAAATTAAAAACAAATTGGCAGGGTTGCATAAAAATCGTCCAATAAATCCCAGTCTGTTAATAAAACAGAACGCGAAATTAGAATGGCGTTTGAAGTTGCAAGAGAGTGATGCAAATAATTTACACTTATCGAACGACACACTGTAACATGATTTTTACTCGGAACTATTTTACTCGTTCCCGCAAATTAGTCTCGCTGACGGCGCCAGGTTCGGTGGAAGTTGCTTAATCCACGGACCACCGCTACCACCGCTTCCCCTTCACACGGAATGCGAGGGTCTCTCTGTTTCCGGTGAGGCAGGGATCGAAGAAGTTAAAAGTCCAGTTCTACGAAGTCCTCCTCCTTTCTCCCATTCACGTTGCCCTCCCGAAATCCACAAGTCCTGTATCTGTGTACGTTTCATCGCAGAGCATACAAAAATGCTGGAAGATTCAACCAAGGTAATTTTCCCTTACATGACTTTACTAACAATTATAATTCGTGCAAGTAATTAACTCCGTTTAAATGTATTTTATCTTAATAATACAAAATACGGATGTTAAATATTACATGATATTATTAGAAGAATAATATAGTTGCAACACGTAAGTCTTAATATAATGTAATAATTATTTACCTGTTGCTCTGTTTCTTCAAAGTCAGTCAATATTTAGCAGGCCGCAATATTTTTCTCTTACCTTATTGAATTTCGTACATAAAGTTTCTAACAAGTGCACAATTACGTAATGCCTTTTCAGCGTCATAATTGGAAAAAAATTCTAATACCAGGTGAAAAAAAAGGTCATTATTCGTATTTAAACGGAAAGACCATAGTTACAGTACGATATTTAACGTGTGCACAGAGAAAAATGTATACCATCACTGTTGCAAGCCTCAATTAAACCCATAAAAAAAAGAAATGTGCAAAAACATATCGACATCACTATTGAAATTTCCACTTAAATGTAGTATCGTCTAATGTGACTATAAATTTTCGCAAAGGTGAAAGAGGACTGGAAGTATGTGGCGATGGTCCTAGACAGACTGTTCCTTTGGATCTTCACTTTGGCAGTGCTGGTAGGCACCGCTGGGATCATCTTGCAGGCTCCCACCCTTTACGACGATCGGGTTCCGATTGATAAAAAATTCAGCGAGTTCGCGACCACCACGGTAGTAAACTGTCCGCCGCAATAGTCCATGCCTGAGCCCTGCACCGTTGAAAAAGACTAAGGACCGAAGGATCCGGGAGTAATTCCGGTATGAAGAACCGGAAATCTCTCCCCAGTCTTAGGAATTTCCATCTTCCATCGATGTCCAATAACGAAATTACGGTAAAAGGGCTCCATTTCCCAATGTGAACGCAGAATGCAGAGTATACGATACGCGCCAAATCTCACGAGGAGAAACAGAAGAAGCAAGCGGCAGAGGTTCCAAAGCGAATCTTCCAGAATTGATCTTCCTATTTCTTTATTTTTTTCATTTTTTTGAGGGAGGAATTCAATGACAAAGCCTGGCGTTCTTCTTCGAGTAACACTGGTTATACATATATTATTATAAACGAACACACAGCTGACAAGTGAAGCATCGTGTCGACGAAATGAAATATTCAAACTGTGGATAATAGTTTCCGTTTCGGCTGAACAGAAAACATCAAGGGAACAGCCGACGAATGTACACCGGAAGGAGGTATGGATGTGTAACAAGAGGTATACATACCTTGACATTTTCCTTCGTACGATCATTATCATCATTGGCTGAAAGAACGATCGACTATTCGAGAACGTTGATCGAATCCTAGCATTGTTAGAGTGTTGTCGTGAAGCAAGGTGACGCGTCGATGGGTCGATATGTCGAGAATAAATTGGAAGGAAACTTACATATACATATATATTATATACCTACATAGTCTGCTCAAGTAAATCGTAATATGAAGCTGCCACTACTTAAAATCGTGTTATCTTAAAACAACAAGCTAACCAACGGTACCGTAATAATAATAATTTAGCCGAGCTGTGTGTGGCTCTTGTCGAACTACCGGGATGCTCGAAATAATTGAATAAATGTAAGAATGGAATTCATCGCAGTGAACTCGATTTGTCCCGGACTAGGGGTTTAAAAGTTTAATGTAAAGGATAAAGATGGAGAAACTTTTTGCGAATAAACTGTCGTACGGTCGCGTGTTTTATATATCCCCGTTTATCCGACACACGTTTCAGAGAAATTGTTCTAGGCATCACGATTGTAGGTAGCTCGTTGTACGACACGAATTTAGCCGGTAACTTAACGTGTAACCGATTAGTTTTAAATATATAGAGACGTTCCCGTTTGTAAGAGCGTGTTAATCTGTAAGGATAAAGGAGAGCAAAGGGAAAATGATTCGAATGTACGCGTATTGAAGTGTCACGTGAAATTAACGTTTTTATTCCTTTGTTGTTGTTGCAAAGTTATCTTGAATAATATTTAATGCAATGGAATGATATATGGATTACTATTCTTGTATTTTTAATGAAGCGATCGTTCGATAAGGAAAAGAGACACTGTCCTTTATTTTTATTTTTATCTCAGAAACATGGTATATATAGTTTTGAAGGTTTCTGATCATTTCAAGGAAAGTAATGCGTATACCATTTACGTGTAACAGCGTAAGCCTTATTTAATAATATGTGCTGTGAAAATTAACAATGGAACAGGGCATTTGTTATTATATTAAATGCTTATATCATTAATTATTATTAAATACTTAATTTTCTGAATAACTCGATACAAATGTTTATAATTTAACTAGAAAATTTAGCATATAAGTATAAACATCAAATGCGTCAACTAATCTCCTTCGAATAATTCCTAATTATTGTACCATACATGATATGCACCAAATCTCATTGCAACCATCGTTTAATAATAACCTCGCAGTCCTGAAAGAATAATTTCCATTTACCATCGACGGATGCACAATTTCGCGTGACATTTCGTTGCACGCGTGTTAAAATTCGCCTCTGTAAAAATATTGTATTTTGTAACAAGAGTCGAGACGCTCTCGAGACATTACGATAATAATAACCGATAGTTCTGTAAGAACAAGTAAAGCATACGAATTCTAAAGCTGATAGATGTAGCTGATTGAACAACCGTTGATGTCGTTGTTCAATGCCGTAGTACGTGGTTGATGTCCCTGTGAGTTGCCTTGGTTTCCTTTATCTTCATTTTGTGTTCGATGACTTTTTTTCCCTTTCTTCTTATTTCTTTAAGTAATCAACGCTCCGTGTATAAACATGTACTATCGCAGTTATATGATTGTTAGTTGCGCCTCGTGCGAGCGGACTGATATTCGCGAGAATTGTAACGCGACGTCGGAGAATCTGCGATTTCTCGTCAAAATTCATAAAAACCCGTGTAAAAATATCGCAATCTTGAACTGCTTCCGTGCAGGTAATCAATGAAGAACTATCGACACCGCCGTGAAGTCTGCCACGGTAGAAATTACCCTAACAGCCTTCTGCCTGCAGATTGGCCGCAGATTGGCAATAGAACTAACAGATTCTGTCTACAGATCCGTAGCCATCTGTGTCAACTCTGCAGATTTGGCTGTCTGGGTAGTTGAAATTGGACAAATAATGGAACAAAACTTCTGAACGCACGGTGAATCGGATGTCTGCGAAGAGTCCCGCATAGAACGCGTTAACCCTTTCGCTTATCACGCAATAACTGTCTGCTAAAAATCTATATAAACGTTCTATGCAGCAAGGTATATGTGATAATAATTAATTATTATTATTTATATTATTAGCATTATGTTATTATTACATCAATTTTATTCCACTGCATTATGTTTGCACTTTCGCCTTTCGCCAACAGATATTAATAAGAATTCTACTGTTTCGTGCAGCCAAGAACATTTTCATCTTTGAAGGTGCCGGAGCGAAAGGGTTAAATCTACAGAGAAATTCTTCATATTCGCGACTGACAAATTTTGTTGCACACAGAAACCCATTAAAACAAAGAGCATTCCACGGCTCCGTTTCGACGAATCTCTAATTCTTCGACGTTCGTTTAGACATATTTATAACTGGGAATAATAGTTTTAACGCAAGGCGCGAATGCCTTACGTCACGTTGAGAGTGTAAATACATATTTGTAGAACGAGAAATACTGGTTCCGTAAATACTGCCATTAGAAAGCGTTGTTAATGTGAAGTTTTTGAACTGTCGTACTCGTAAGTCCGACGATTCTCTGGCAATCAGTAACCAAGCAAAGAGCAAAAAAGGAAAAATATATATATATATATACATGTGTACTTATATGTATAAAGCAAAACAACGTTATCGGATGAAATTTCTTACCGAACCGTCGTCCAACGCGTTAATTAATCGATACCTGTATAAAAGAAATCTTCGACAACGAAGATGATAGATGAACGGGGAAGCGGGCTGCCAATTGTTGGAGAATCGGTGTATGGAAAGCGTAGTGTCGCAAGACAAGTAAACGTATTTGCTACCTGATCGAAAAAAAATCGTCCAGCGAACGCCGAACGCACGTTTAGAACGAGTCGGGGGTCGTATAATCGATGTTAGACTTCGCTTGATATTCCACAGGCCACGATTCTCCCTTAATGGAACGAACAAGAAGAATACGAAGTTTGACTTTGCACTAGAACGTTAGGGAAGAACGCACACATTTTCTATGATAGGGTCAGTTACATATTTATGTATTACGCGCGAGCACCGTTAATCGAAGTACGGATCACTGTGTCGAAATGAGTAATTTCTCGGAACGTTAATCCGTTACCACGGAACTGTGAATATTTTGAAGTCTCACTTTGACAATAGTATGATCGCACGAACGATAGTCGGCCATTGTTACGCTGATATTTTAACAGTTGTTAATCTGCCGCGGTAATCGTTCAATGATTGTTGTCGGCGAAACGACAGAGTCGCAAGGCAGTTGTCCAAAATTCGAAAGGGGAGAGAGAGATAGTGTTTTCTTGGCGAAAGAGAGAACGAGGGCGCGGTGTCTAGTTAGGTATTAGCGAATTAGTAGGGATACACTTGTAACCGTAAGTTGTAAATAACGTGTACATAGCTAAGCGTAATGTAAGTCAGAGGCTATAAAGCGATTGGACTTTTTTTACTGTTGCAAGAGAAACTGGGATCAGTCGTTGCACGAATGCGTGTCCCACGAAATTGTTTAAAAATTGTCGTAACCGCGACGATAGTCGATAGTTGAGAATATACGAGGTAATGCGAGGTAAATATCTTCGTTCTGTTATCAATGACAACGAACGAATATTGGTATGGAATTTCTGTTCGACTTCGTTATTCCGCGAAATGTTTGTATTTACGCGCTTCTCGTTGCCTCATTTCGACGAACAATATTTTACCGCGCCGCAATATTTACGTAATTACACAAATCGTTTCGATCTCAATTTCGCGCGGAACTTTTACATAAGTCGAAGCAATTTCTGCGTCGGCATGCTACCTTTCGTTGCGAATACGATACTTTGAATTTTTTTTACCGAAAATCGTTTAATTTCGAGGCGACGAAAAACATTAATTGTCGTCGTCCCGCAATAGAGATCCTAATATCATTTAACTGTTACTGTCACGAAAACCGCCGCACTTTCGTCGATTCGATAATAATAATTCACGTTAATAGTCTTTTCATTTGCGCAAGAAAATATATACATACATAAGTACATACATACAAACGTTAACGGGTCTCGTCTAACTATTGCAAACATAGAATAAAATCGCAGCTTTTGCGTAACGATAACTTGCTGACGTCAGCAAAAGTAATCGGTTATCGTGGCCTTTGCCTGGAACTGCGTTTCACACTTTTCTAACGGCCAAAGGAAAAACGTATAACTTTTCGCGTCGAATGACAAAGAAAGAAACGACGAGTTATTCGAATCGTTCCTCGAAGCACAATTTATACCGGGCTAAACGAAATACTCGAATAGGTGAAATACGGGCGTTCTTACCTCCCGGTGTTCCCATCGATATTTCAATCGTTGATAAAAAAAACTCGCGGGTGTGAACAAAAACTCGAAAGGATTTTCATTGCTGAAACATTGCGGATTTCGTGGACATTCGTTAAGTGTCACTTTAAATATATCAATTGTTTCAATAATAATTCCATTTTACTCGATCGAAAGTCAGCAAGGGCTTTGCTTTTTTAAATATAAGAAAATTTCAATAAACCTTCTACCATCGAGCACGAAATTCTTTCGCTGAAATATTAACGTATCTTCGTTTTCTTTTCATTTGGTATGTATAATCGAGAATGATGAAGAGTAAGGATTCGGTGATAATAAAAAAGGGTAGATTTGTAAAGCGTTAAGAGGAACGTTCTTCTAGTGGGCTTGGAAGCTTCTAATTATTATACATATGTGTTACGTGTCGTTGCAAAATGCCGAGGAATTAAAGCAGACCAATCGAGGCTCATTAATGGTATTAACATCGTTAAGTAAATGGAAAAAATGTTGTAACTTTAAGAGAAAAAAAAAGTAAATATTGACGAAAGCGAACCCAAAGCCCCTTACACTTGTTGTCAAGTCGTAATAATAGCATAACACCGTATTTTTACTCAAAAACATTCGATTTCTCGCAATTGCACGAAGAATACCCATACATGAACTTTCAATGATATCAATACATGCCCCCACTTTCATCCTCCATTTCGTAATTTTACTGTGCCAAGTGAACACGCGACAAGCCTAAATCGCATAATGACAATAAACATTGAAGAACAACCAAACGATCAGTCATCGTGAAATCTGCTCTTTTAAATTGTCCCATTTACTCGATAAAGGTACCATGATTTCCGAATGATTTGTTACTCTGGGAGAGGCGAAAAAGAAAAAGCCACAGTCAAGGAACATCGAGTGGCGACGACAGAAGAAGAATTTTTCGCCACTTCCAGAGCTTTTACATTTATACTTTCATAGATATCGGTGCAAATGAACTTATTCGAGATCATTTTAATTTACACCCGCGTCCCGATCTTTGACCATTTGACACGTTTTACCACGCGTAACTTAATGAAGGGTAGCTTAAAGATTCTGTAATTGAAAGATATTAGTATCGTAGGCTAAGGTTGAGTAAGGATATGGTTATATTGTAACGATAATTATAGTAAACGAATGTACTGTATAGCAATAGCGCTATTTAAAACGAGAAAAATAACTTGCAGAAGAAAAAAAAAAGTAAGCGAGAAATTACCAATAATTATCGATTACTATCGTTAGATACAACTACTATGTATATCGTTTGTTAAATATGTACCTATAAATTATTGACGACCGTCGTTCTAAGACTACACGATATAAGGACGAGATTCTTGTTGCTTGGTTTTGTAATCATGCTTGATAAAAGCATTCGGAGAATAAAACTTGTTGTCGTAGAAATGCTTCTGTGATTTTTTGGTTTCTTTGTTTTGTTTTTAGGGGGAACCATTCCCTATTAATTGATGGACTATATTTACAATGTTTGTATTAATGATTCTCATTCAACTGCATGTTTAATTTTCTTTAAAATTGTAATCCACTTATTGGTGCACACCTGTGTGAGACCAAGTACAGTGGAACCTCGGTATACGTCCTTTATCCTTTCCAGATCCTTGGACTTATTCCAGAGCGGAAGTATACCGAGGTTCCACTGTAATTGTAAACAAATAATTAAGGTTTCGTATCCATAGTATATGATATATAGAAGCGACACACTAATAAATAAAACACATAACTTTATAATTTCAATGAAAATATTTATTTTTAAAAAATCTTCGAGTATTCAGCGTAACATTGCAAGTAACTGATATTTTCATATATTAAAATTCTTTAAGCAATTCAATTTTATTCGCGATTGTATAAGTATTAAATATATTAGAAATTACAAATGAACTGGCCACAGCATGCGTATGTATATCATTAGAATTATAACAGAACCTCTCGTACCTGAACCTATTACATTTTATTGAAACAATTTCGAATAGTCTATTAACCAACGCATCAACTTTATTCAATCATTAATTTTTGTCGCTACTTCTGGCGTATTTTTCTACACTCCCGTGCAATTTATATCTTATTAATAGAAAATATAGCGTAAGCATGGAATCTCATTAGATTTTCAATATCTTAAGTACCTCGAAGGTGTTCATAAAATCTATCTATAGGTAAGTCTTTCAAAACTGTTTCTTGAGCTTCATGAAATATTCCTGAAATTTGTTCTTACAGTTTCGACATCTACGTTCATAAAACGGAAGATTTCTCCTTTTCTTCCTTTAATATATTTTCAATTTGAGGTAAGGAATGCTTCGACCACATGATTACAAAATTTCCATCCACTTCTACAACTTCTGCGGCATATCTTGTTCCCTTCATACTGTCGTAATTAGTTTCCCTGAACATTTGAAGCTGTAATATACAATAATTAAATTAAATGTGCTTTGGAAAAAAGAAAATATATAAATTTTATATTAAGAACTTCTTACGTCTTCCAAGTCTTGTTCAGTAGTTACACCATTAATCATAGACAATACGAAAGATTTCAGCACTGAGTAAGATCCAAAAAATCTAAAGAAAAGGAAGACAAAATAATTTTATCGGCGAGTCGTTCTTGACACAACGAATCTTTGAGAAAGGATTTTAAAGTATGCAGGTACCTCTGTGCAATTTCCTGCCAATTTGCTCGCACGAATCGAGATGCAGCTTGTGCTGCGGCTGGATTCCGTGGGAATCCCTTTAAAATTATTGATATTTCGTCCTCGTCGAATCGATTTTCGCGAAGGATTTCGTTGAGGATACTGTTGTTAAAAGAAAAGGTAAATGATAGTTAAACGTTGACATCTGTCGATTTGTAATACCACATAATGAAATATCTTTATAACTAAATAATAATGGAGAGAATCATTTAGAGACAAATGATATCCTTCGTTTAAATTTAAGAAAGCAGCTCATGAAATACGTTAATAATTATAAATAATTTGATCATGCGATCCATTATTACTTTTATCCATATATTCACCATTATCTTAAATTGTTATTAATGTTAACTAATAAATGCTTTGATCAAATAAATTACGAAGGCGAAATCCTCGAAACTATGAATTTAACAATTATGCACATACGATTAAAACCGTAGAAATATATAAAGTACAATGGAGAGTCTTTTGTAGGGATAACGAACACTCGAGAGTAGCACTAAACTCTCTGAAAAGCTCTCCGAAATAAAACGAAATATTCTTTCACACCAGGTCCGTTCTGAAAACTGTTTTTCGTTTCGGTACCACTTTTTCCACACCGCAGAAAATTTGTCAGGTGGCGAAATGTAACGAACTACGAGAGCTGTTAAAATTTTGCGTCCTCATATGTACTTTTTTAATAAAAGCAATGTAAAATATCGAGCGATATTCTCAAAAGGTTGCCGATGAAATGTCTGAAGCTATTCCGACAAGTGAGTCAACTTAAATGAAATAGCATGATTGTAAAACGATTTTACTTACGCCTGTAAAATCCAAGGTGCTTCGAAGCAAGCAAACGACGAAAGCAGACGTTTCCTCTCCTCTTCATCTTCGATCAATAGCACTTTTTCCATGAAATAATTCCATTCCTTCCGTGTACCGTATCGCGCGACAGTGCAATAAAACGTTTCACGAATATAGGATGGGACCCTGTAAGAATTGAACTTTGCCAGATGCTTGAGAACTTCAAATTAACATGTCGATATTATAGTGAATTTAAACAATGGCTAGTGTGAAAAGATAATAAACTTAATTGTTTCGTTCGTTGCATTATTTTAGTATGTATTAAGAAATAAGCTAATTATAATATTTTTTTAAAAGAGCCATTTACGTAGCTGCATTTGTTATTTAAGGAAAAGCCATTTCTACGTTTAAGCCGGTTTTCCAAATATTTTTCAAATATTTCAACCCTGTTTCATGGTTAGAGGGCCGCTTGTAACCCACAACGAAACAAGAATTAAATTCTACTTTGTGCAAATACTATGCACGCTCTAAAAAGATTTCCTAAAAATTCATTTATTAATGTAACTTACATTTCCTCGATTTCTTTATCAGTCTTCGCGTTTTCGAATACATTTCTCGACCAATTTAGGCACTCCGTATGTTCAAATACGCACGCCAATTTGATTGCAATCATTGTCAGGTGTGAACCTTCGTTTAGCCTCGACCCTACTTCACTATACAACGGGGACACAAATCTTACTAAAAATTCCTGAAACGATGAACAGCAACATATTAATTATGATCGCCTCAATGGTTTAACATTTTTATACAGTAATTGGTTAAATATGATTAGCTTTTACGTAATAGTGTTCGTAATTCATTTTAATGCCGGGATAAATATTATTACTTACTCCCGTTCCACGATTTACGCAATTAAGAGTAATTTGATTAAAAATATAAAAAAAAAATACGCGTAAGAAAAAGGCTCTAAATAATGTAAACATATTTAAGCAAAACGCACTGTTTTGTTCTTTTCTTTTTTTCCAATTACGATTAATATGTTAAAAGTGCATTCGCTGTTAATTGCACTGTATATATCATTTGTAGCACTCACCTGGAAATCATTGAAGGCCGCTGTCTCGTATAACAACCTATTTAATTTCAGCATGTGTCGCATGAACGCACTCCAAGGAAGATAATGCCTTTCCTTCATTTGCATATATTTAATAAAGTCAAAGGCGACCTCATATTTCATCAAGCCCATCGCTGCCAGACTGAAAACGTCATCTACAAGCGATGCCCTCGTCTCTGCTGGAAACAGCTCATGATTTTGGCTAAGTGCTGCACTCAGCAGCATCCAATTTCTTTCGTCGTAGTGTACGCGATAGTAGCCTTCAAAAATATCAATAGTAATATAAGTACAATCGTTTTGCATTATTCTCTACATTCACCCCGAACGCCTTTCAGTAAAACGAATAACAAAAATGTACAACTGCAAGGGCAAAGTAAAACGAACGTTAAATTCAATTTGTTAACCCTTTCGATACGCAGAAGAGCAGCAAATGTATATCTTAAGTTTATCGTATAATGGAATTTATGGTTTTTAAGTATAAACTGAAACTCAATCTACGGTAAAAAATATGTCCATAAAAATAATACTAATAATTTGTCCGGTTTATTTTGCAAGACAATTGAGCTGAAAGATTTATCATTGATTCAAAGATTTATTAATGATTTATTAGTACACGTGCGCCATTTAAAATATTGTATTACCCCATACCTGTCTTATTTACATTGAAAAGTACCCAAGATTCGTCGGAAGAAATGTTATGCAAATAGATCTTAGGTTCAGATGGGAACCATACTTTTCTAGGAGACGACCAGTCGTCGCTTTTGTTCACATAATTCAGTGGAATGTGCCAGAATTTGGAAATGCTCTCTAATGGTCTGTCGAGGGCAAATTGTTCCTAAAATAATTGTTCAATCATTTCACGGTTGTTTTAACCTGTCATTTAACAGCTAAATATTAAATTGGAAATTAGATGTACACATAATTCAGTATATTTTACATCGTATCCTTTACCAAAATTGCCACTAAACACACGTTTCTTTTGAATCATTCTTTCAAAATATTGGCGGTATCAATATTTCGATTACTAGAAACATACAACTTATCCTGTAGAATGTTATACCTGTCATTAAGATAGTAATACCCATTTTCTAATACCCATTGACACAACTATTCACTACCACATAATACAATAACGAACCATTAATTTATTTAATTATAATCTTACCCTCAACGTGAAAATTGTGCACGTTACCTGATAAACAATGGCGGACCCCCTCTCATAATTTCTTATAACAGTGACAAGTGGATATCCACCTTGAGTGATCCACGAATTCATCGCCTCGTCCAATGACACTTCAGACGAAAGTTCAGTCTCTTCTTCCTCTATGATTGCCATGAAATCGGCAACATCCGTAGCATTATATTTCCTGAGCAGACGATAAAACATACCCCCTTTATTTTAAATCCAATACCAATTGAACAACGATGTACGAACTACGTTGCGGAATATAAAAGTAATCTTATTATTCACAATGAAATCATTCGCGGATTAAAAAAAGAATGCTTACGCCTTTGTATGGCATTTAAACGCATATTTTAATAGTCTATACATAAATGAAAAGAGAATAAATTAAGAAGAACTGCGAGTGAGAGAAAAAAACTGACAATTGAAGAAGAGAACAAACGATAATCGTAAATAGAAAACTATTAATAATCCTTGGACAGGCGATTCATTACAATAAGTAGCTTCGAAACGACTCGATTGTCGCTTCAACTTGTTCTCCGCGTTACACGCCAATCAATTCGAATCGAGCCACGGTTAATTAACACTAGATTCATGGACATAACTTGTATGCCTATTTCTGACTGACACCGCTCATAAAGAAAAATCAACTCGCTTAATTTAGAAATAAAGTGTAATTCATTTAATTGCACAACATTAGCAGACTTTTATTCAACTTCTGCTTTCGAGATTTGAGATCCGTCAGATTGACGGGTCCAGTGAATCCAATGTCAAAACGTCGCCCGTTTACGTATCATACGTATTCCTATGTTCACCGTCGGTGTATGTAAAAGAAAATGTAAAATTCCACGCGAATTATGTACCCACCACCTGGTTATCAGTTTCTTGTAGCCGTTCCTAAAGGCGGTATCGCTAACCGCGCCATGCAACATGCGTATCAGACATGCACCTACAAGAAGCAATAAAAAATGCATAGACAATTTTACACGCACGCGATATCCTGAAAGCTAAGTGCTAACAATAGAGCTGAATTACACGTGTTACCTTTCGCGTGATTGTCGTTGAGAGACTGCAGAAGGCGGTAGTTGACGTTTTCATGAGGCGGCCTTGAAATACTGTACCCATCGATATCCATCACCTCCATTTGAACGTCAGCGACGAAAGAGTCGCTCGAATCCAGCGGCAGATCTATCTGAAAATGGAATTTTATCAAAACGGTTTATGACGTTGTCCTGCATTTTTTCCCCGGTTACAAGTTTAGCCACTTGCCTGTCGGACAATGTCGTGTTGAAAGTAAATCAGAGAACCCTCGAACATCCAGTCGTGCGTTCGATTCGTGTTCATGAATTCGTCGAGCCATTGATGTCCCATCAGGGTGACTAGAGTACTGAGGGCGTTGATCTTCGTGACCAAGGGTGACTCCTTGGTGGTATGGAACACCGACTGCCTTAAAAATGCGCGACACGTGATTTTAAATTAAGCCACAGTCTATTTTCTTGGTGGAGTCTATTCGTTGTATTCATTAAATTGCTCGAGGAGCAATTAAATTTTGTTCCTGTCGATATTCCAGTAACTATAATGATTACTATCTTTATTAGACGATTTCTATTGTATCATGGATGTTGCATTATATTACTGATTACCTTACACAAGTGCACCGTGCAATTCCTGCCTAGTGCTTATAGAAATTATAATTATATTAACCATGCGCGAACGAGACATGGTAATTACGGTGCGAATGATCGCGTTCGAAATATAATATACAGTCAGGGTAAAAGAAAAGCAATGACTATTACTTGACAGCAATTAATCCTGGACTATCCATTGTTTGGTCAATCCCCGGAGGCAAGCACACTATGTCCACCTTAGGTAAAGGGTAGGGTACCGCGAACAGATCCATCAAGTTAATGACAACTTGATCGATCTGGTCGAAGAGGTAAATCTCTCTGGAACGTTTTTTCGAATCGCACCAAAACGTAGCTACTACTTCTCCGTCTCCTACAAGTATCGCTTTTATAATCTCGATGTGTCCCATGAGAAAAGCCAGATTGTGCGGTGCAAGAGGTGGAGAGTCGTCGAAAATGTCGAGCAGCATTGGATCACTTGAACTTTAAATGGAAATATCATGAAATTAGATATAATACTAATAAACATTAATTTTTAATTTAAGCAAATTTATAGATTGACAGATTATTAATAAATATAGAAATATTGAAGCAATTTTTAATCGATTTCAGGAGTGAATAACTGTTTCAACATAATTTATGAATGAATGCAAATATTTATCGTTAATCAAAGATCACAAGTGCTAGTGTATTGTAAATTAATTTCCTTGGGATCTGTTTTACGGATCAATTTCATCTTCTTTCTTTCTTAATTATAAATGGCAAGTATCTGGGTGTTAAAATAAGCTGGTAGCAGTTCAGATTAATTTAACATTCCCTTTTATAAACACACTGCGTGCAACACTTACGCGTCCCTTAAAGTTCGAAAAGGCATATTTGCGAGAACTCTCGTTTCTTCGGGGTGTGTCACAAGTACGGAGAAAACCGATTTATGCACTGTGTCATCGAAAACCGGGAAAAGATATCGAGCACCAGAATGTTTTAGTTTCGTCCCCAATAACCACCTGCCAGAAACGACAAGTTACGCAACGTAATCTATTCCTTTACATTTCATTTGAGTGAATTAATCTTGGCGATCTTATATAAACAAAAGAAACCCATAGGAATAATAAAATGATACAGAAATTCTTGGGTAATTAACAAAAACCATTAAATTGTTTGTAAAAATGAATATAGCAAATAATAATGTCTTACCATCAATGAAAATGTAAAATACAATGCTACACTTACTTTCCTTCACCCGACACAGTATAATTCGCAATAAAAAATGCACTCTCGTCTATTAATACTTGATACACGATTTCCAATGAGTAAACACCCTGCTGAATCGCAGTTGCCAATTGAATCGTGTGAATTTCCTTGTCGTCGTCCACGTCATACTGTTTTATCTGTATTTTCGGTGAAACATTCTCAGACTGTTTAGTTTCAGTGATGTTTGGCTGGTTAGGTTTCTCGGCGTTTAAAAATGAGCCGTCGTTTATAGGGGGCATCTTAAATCCTCTGACAGAGGATACGAAATCTGGCAAATATTCATTATTTTTTTCGTATAGAACTGTTTTATTTTCCGTCACATCATTTTCTGTAAAATGCACGGATTGTGAAACTGTGAATGAATAAAATATAATTATACAAAACTATGACTCGTGAAGAGCTTGGATTTGTCGTATTTGGTTTGGTTAGTAGAATTTATTGTTCAACGCAGTTACATCTTACTTTCGATTTTCTGATTCAGTAACTGTAGTAATAATGTAGTATTGTACTTTTAAGAACGAGTTACAAAAAGAATTAATAAGTTATATTTTAATTTCTGATATCCCCTTTAGTTCTCTGAAAGATCTACCGATACTACTTAGATAAATACTGGCGACTCTATACTCTATACTAACTTGATATATTTACAAATACACCGCCGTTTAAATAAGTAAAATTACCAAGCATTGTGTCGCCGTAGTATCTGTTGTAGTTGGTCCCATCTGCGCCATCTTTTTTCCACCTTTTAATCTCTTTTGGATCCATTAATGACAGTGTATAATTTTCCACAGTAATGTTCTTTGCACTTAAAGTGAGCTTATTTAAACCAGTGGTATCGTTTACATGAAAATCGATAACTACATGTCCCTTGAGTACCGATGGGCCATTAATGTCGACGATAGGCAATAATTCCAGACGATATTTTAAGGGACGGATGAAGGGGGAAATCAGAATTTCGCCAATAGCGTCATTACTCTCGATTTCATCGGACAACAAATCTAATGTTTCGTAAGGCTGGGAAATAAAATTTTTATAAGATTTTATAAGAAGTGACGTACAATTTAAGTAAATGATTGGAACTTCTCATTATATATTAATTAGGTTCTATTTGTTTTGATGTCAACTAAAATACTCTTTTGAATAGTTATAAAACTTCTTTGATATACCATTCAAATTTTCGCTGCACATTCCTTCGGAATTAAATCGAAAAAATTTTAAACATTATGTCATATCATATTTTTGTATATCAAAGGAATATATGTTTAATAGACTATAGTCCAAAGATATAAGATGGAACTAATTTCGAGCTTTCTTTCCGTTATGTTACTTACTTTTCTCTTTGGCAAGGAATTGATGTACCATCCAAGAAACCCGGCAGCCACGACACCGATAATAAATACTGCGACAATCCCCGCTATCTTCGTATATGATAGGAACCAGCCATCGCCTCTTTTGCATTCGATATCATCGCTGGTCATGAATTCCACAGGTGCGCCACTGAATTGGGGCATAATCTGAGCTGCGAAAATGATTTAACAAATATAAATCCAACAAGTGGAAAGTCGAAAAATTTACGTAAGTCTACTACAAAAAATAGCCCCAAATCATCCCCCTACCACCGAATATATGTTGCACATGACCAAATTCATATATCATCGCACAATTTCAAATTGTAGCAAAATTTATTAGTAGCTCATCAGTTCCTCATCATCAGTTCATTTGTTCTTCAGTATTTATTCGTTCCTAAAACTACCCTGCCTATATTTCTGATCGAAGGCAACTCACAAGGAAGGTTAGGCAACCCGCAGATTTAGAAACGTATGAAACTTTACATACAAGTAAAGCATGTCATCCGCAATGCAACCCTATTTTCCGTTCGCGCCATAATTCGGTCTTAAGGGATGAAATCAGCCCTCGAAAAAAATTTATAAAGTTCTTTTTCGTGAAATAGCTCGAGAACGCCAAGAGATATTCAAAAAAAGTATAAACAAAACTTGCAGTGCTTTATTGCGTCTACAACACTGCGTAAACAAATTTTTTGCAAAAGCCATGAATTCATTCCTATTTTTCTCCGTGGATGTTTCAAAAATAATTTTTACTCAGTTTTGTGGACGCAATAAAGCGACGCAAGTTTTCTTCATACTTTTTTTAAATATGGATCAACGTTCTTGAGAAACCTCACGAAAATGGACATTCTGAATTTTATTCAAGGGCTGATTTCATCCCTTAAGACCGAATTATGGAACGGACGGGAAATAGGGTTGTATTACGATGACATATTCTACTTGCATGCAAAGTTTCATACGTTTCTAAATCTTCGGGTTGCCTATCCTTCCTTATCAGTCGGCTCTCAGTTTCTGTCCGGATCAGTCGATTAGGGTAGATTCTCCTTCATTCCTTCGCACCCCTCCTCTGCCCCTCTAACACTCTTCCAGCCGCATCTTTATTCCACCCACTTTGGCATTGTCGCGACCGTGTCGAATTTGCGTAATCGTAACATTCGAGGCAAGCATGGCACAGCGTCACAGGAATTGATTTCTCGATACACACATGTTACGAGTTAGCCTCATGTATACGCTCGTAAATACGCTCGAGAAACGGCTCTCCAAGGTCCTCTCGGTACACGTTGCTGGCCAGCTATTAACTACATATACCATTCGCGTAACCATTTACTGGCCCGACAACGATCGCCTCGCAATAGTTTCGCAAACGTTAACGACACCTCGATCCAGCGAATTTTGTCCGAGGTCACGAATTGGCTTTGTTTTTAAACAACTCTTGTATGAATAAGGTCTATGCACGAAACTGCGGCACGACGAATGAATAGCATTGAGAATAAGCTTGGATTCGAAGTGGAACTTGGGGAAAAAAATGGGAGAGGATGTTTGTATAAGAAGCTGTATGTTTCTGGTTATTTTTAACTCTTTTTTGGGTGTAATTGCATGTATTACGTGTAGTTTGTGCTTATTTTAGGCGGTGCAATGATATGTGTATGGCCATTATGAATGCACTTGCGTTAATATTATGTACAGTTAGGTCTCCATATAAGCACGAGCGAATAAATAGCGAAGTTTCATCGTTGAATTAGTATTACCTCACCGATATACGCAAACCCGGATCGTGTTACACTGATCGGCAAGCGACCTTCTTTGCGCCCTTCAGGGGTAAACCCCTCAGTGGTGGAGATAAACTCCGCGTTTATATCGCATACCAATTTTACGCTTATATAGAAACTTCACTGTACAAAGTATTTCATTAAGACGATAGGGTGGTCGTAAAATATACGCAGCGTTTAAATACACGTTTTGGAAGAAATATGTTACTTCACTAAAGCTAAGATTTACAGATTGCATGCGTTATTATATTTATCAGATGTTCTTTCACAAAATCAAGCCTGACTTGTGCAATTATTTACCGCACTTTGGATTAAATAATTGGATTTACGTTTTTATATTCTTAAATAAGAAATACGTGTGGTTGGTATATTGAAATTAATTTCATTGAAACTATGTGTATTAAGTGGAAATAAAATCCAGTGAATGATGTGGTGAAAGATGGAGCGATAAATATGGCAATATAAAATTGGTACCCCCCATTTAAATTCTTATGTGCACTTTATTATATGAGAGTAATATCACGTCAGTGGATTATAATTTAGTTCCATTGAACACAACTGAAGGATGCGTTCCAAAAAAAATTCTTGGTGATTAATTTCGCTAAAAATATATCAACTATTAAGGCACACGATACATAGTCGAAGGTTACCACAATGCTTTGCAGTATAACGTGTGCAAATCGGACATGTAATTCTTCGTGACAATATACGCTGCAAGATTGTATTATGTATATGTTATGTCACCTGGTATACGATGATCGTGTAAACAAACGGTCTCGAAATTTTCCAGGTTCACATTAAATTGATGATAAATTGCTATTCAATAAGCAGTAGCATTAAATGCATGAACAAGTAACGCTATAAATTCTAAAATTATAATATCGAACTGGATTGATAGACTAAACGATACTGTTCAATGCAAATCAAATGTTGAATGAAATTATAATTGGAAATAACATTATTTTATGCAATTCGGTAGAAATTCTTTGCTTGCACTTTATTACTAATGATTAATGCTAGTTGCATTATTACGCAATACGCGTATGTATTCCTTCGGATTACCCAAGTATTCTATGATGAAAAATTGCAATGGTATTCGACAATTATCATTAAATCATCAGTACAAATGATTTCTAATAATTGAGCTGTTGGAAAACACATTCACGTTATTTCCAAAGATAAAATATTATCTGTCATGTAAACAAAGTATCATATTATATAAGTTATCGCTAAAATACAATAACATAACTTCTTTTTTGTCTTTTTGTTTCATTTAACAGCTTACACAATCCTGCACCATATATTACACACTCCCCCATCCATCAGATAATATGAAATTCTTACGAGCTACTACGTACACTGCACAAACTTGTAACATTTCTTTTCCTCCAACAATACTGGCCCCATTTTCACAGCTCAAAATAATATTGCAATACCGAAAAGGACAGCTGTGCGAAATGTATTAGAAGATCTTGAATGTCACCGTTCATACATAAAAACACACACTGTGCAACTTCTGTGCTCGATTACACGTGTGCACAACTTGATCGTCACAAGTCCAACTGCACCATGTAATAACTGCAATCGTACGTTTCCTCTTGCGATCACATGCGTTTTGCGCGTATTATGTACCACGAGTCGCAACTGGGTTTCGTTGATTCGTGATTTTTCGAAACAGATGCAGACCGCTCAAGATTTCGTACGGAAAGGTATCGAAGTCAAAAGGAAGAAGAATCTTCAAGGAAAATGGCTGCAAAGTGGCATCGGTTACGCTTGAAGGGACATGAACATCTCCAGGAATCAAGCAATTAATCGTGGAGTATACCAACTAGAGTATTTGCAATGCTTGCCAATGTACGGGGAAACAGGAACACTATTAAATGATCGTATCTCGTAGAGCCTCGCGATTTTAATGGTGTGTTCATGATGCCTGATAAAACAAAATAACTCTGGCACAGAGGACGATACAAAATATCCGTTATACTGCTAACTGAGGAAAAAGTATTGTTAGTAATAAACGAGAAAGGAATCGTGTGTGATGCCCCTAATTTTTGATGCAGTTATTAAAAATACGATAGATTTTGGAAACAAAATGAATTCGCTGTACTATTCGCTTGGAACAGAGTATTTGAAGGCAATTTAGCGTATACGCGAATCGAATATGCATTTTTATATTTAAATCCTGGAAACTGTGTTGCTTGCAGAGATTCTGAATTTCGTGGGTTCGAAATTCAAAATGCTTGCAAGGGACAAACATGATATTAATAAAGGCCAATCGTTAAATAGAGAGTAAGCAATAATTAGATTATTATTAGAAGAATAATAAACAATACAGAAATTGTAATTATATTTAAGGTATGAAAATGTTTTTCAAATACTACCATTGCGGAGTCTTGCAAATTTTCGTATTTAATGTACTATGACGGCTATACTATAATAAAACACGAAATATTCCGATGCTTTTGAATTATGTTAACATACATGTAATAGCAGATACGATGATCAAGACGTGGTTAATATATGAAAAAAATATTAAACACCAGGTATTATTCACTGACAACAGATTACATATTAATAATTACACGTTAATTTTTACCTATAAATTAAGTCGGAAATAGACTAGATTATAACAATATGGGAAAGTTAGAATTACATATTGCAATATGCACTATAAACACACATCAACAAAATAATGCATGATGTACATAAAAGAAGAAAGGTGAAGAATCCATATTTGTCATACTGTGTTACATACTGTAAGGCTTATCATGCTTTAATTACCAGAACAAACAATAAACATAATAATAGTACACTGATAGTTTTTAAATCTTGCGAGTCACGAACACTAATCGCAAATATAAAAAAATTAGCTTACTTCTATGTCGTATGAATGTTCAATGTGTATGTCGAAACATTTGATCAATCAATCTTGCGGCTAATTATCCTAACTAATTACCTTTATCTAAAATTCCTTAAGTAACTAACAAAGTACGTTACATATTCAAACCGTCACATTTCATTATTTAAATGATTATGTGCAGCAATTATTTTTGCACTCTCATAGTAACATGTTTTATTTCAATGTAATGACTGTAACGCCATGAATATTCCATCAATTGGCATCAATTATACATCGACAATTGCATGTAATATACAATCGAATAATTCTATAGTTCGACATTTTTGTTTAACTCTCCCAAGACTTGCTTAATCGGTTGGTAAAGCTTGGTGCTTAAATTCGACTACGAAACAATATTTGATCGCCATATGAACTTTCAGAGCCATCAGCCAAACGCCTGTACCGTACAGAACGAACTAGAAGACAACAAACATAATCGAGTCACTTACAATTTCTGCGTCCATAGTCCTGCCAACTGGAAATAGATCCTCGGCTCATGTGATCAGCTTCCGGTTTCTTCGATCTGAGAAGCAACGATCGCGTGCGATGGGCGATGCGGGAAATGAAATCGTGCACGACAACAAGAGAAAGATATCGAACGGAAAATGTCCAGCGGCAAGAGTTCTTCTAGCAATTCCAGACTCAATTTTTTTCGCCCACGATGGTACACCTCGTTCGTGCAAGTGCAACGCAATTAGTCGTTCTACGTACAATGCAATACGTGAATACTGACCGACACTCCGAAAGCAGTTTGTACCCCCCACTTCTTTCAATCGTTCACTCGCCATCGCTACACTATTCATGTCGTACGTAATCGCTCTGTCTTCTTGTTTCGCGGTTTCCTTCCCCTTCGTGTCCAATCCTCTCTCTTCTTACACAGGATTCTGGGGAACGTTGAATTATTATCTGTTGGATAGTTATTCATCTACGAGTTCTCCCTTGTTCTCTTTTTTTAAGATACTGCTGTAATGATGTACACGCAGAGGTGTAGAAGAGCTATTAGAAGGACGATTTTTATATGAACGATACATCAGCGTTTAGATGACGGTCAAGATTAAATAAGATATTTATAGAATCTCCTAATTTAATAGTGTTTAAGGACCAACACTACTGCGCGAAATCATTAGCTCGTCTGAAGTTAATTATTTAATTAATTTTCAATTTACAAAATTATTCATAATACTGTCAGACTAATTTCTCTATTGCACAATTACGTGCACCGTAAAATTGCAAAAGTTTCGAACCACCGGTCGTTTCAAGCTGTACAAACATTTCATAACCGATATAACTAATTTCAAGTTGAAAATTTCCGAAAATATCGAAAACGAAAGATACGGAAACAAAGTTAACTATTATCAGTCTGTATCGATATTAATTTCAAATGAATCAGTCGTGAAAAAAACCGTTCGCAATTTTCACAACGAAAATACAATGAAATAAAGTATTCAACAACCGCCATCCGACTTATCCATTCGGGAAAAGTGGCCAGCCTCAGTGTCGTCGCAGGTTTCCAACGAAAGGACACAAGTGTACGCAACACGGTCAAAGTGGATTAGGACAATCTTCGAAATCGCTGCTCCAGATCACCCTACATACCGTCCAATCAGCAGTGGCCTGCACCGTGGCGGATGCCTCTCCTCGAGCACCCTGGACAAGTCGAAGGAAGCACGTCGACAAATGGGCACGACGTGACCTGGCCGTCCCGCGGCCCCGTCAAGAAAACGTCCACAAAACGTGCTATCAGTTCCAATTGACACCGAATCGGAAACGAACGCCGCACTGATTGGTCTTGAATTGGCGGCTTTTCAGCCATTAAACGAATGCACAATGGTTTCTGGTGGCGGAGCACGGTGACAGACGGCAGAGGGATATTCGCCAAAGTAGCTCGTGGCACCTCAATTTCCATTGACGCATTCGGGATTGACCATTGACGCTGCGCTACACGTCCGTCACCGACGGATACCACCGTGATTAGGCCCTTTTGTGACGTCCACCCGATGGAATTGGATAATGGACGATCCACCGATTACCCGGCTAAGTGGATCTAAGCGCTTCGAATCCGTGCTTCGGACACCAATCCGTTGCGGGGAGTACACGTGTCACGTGGTCGTTCACGATTCCTTCTGCGCCTCGAGTTACCACACTTTTTCATACCGTTCCTTCGTATTTGCATCCTCTCTTTTCCCCTTTTTTTCTCGTTCTTTTCGCAAGATTTCGTCTGCCGATCGTTGGACCCGGTGCAGCAGGAAAGAGCAGGGAGCTGGAGGGCAGTTTTCGTACGGCTGCGTTCGAACGGCGTCCTTCTGCGTCGCAAGGAGGAACCTTTCTCGTGTCGGTTCTTCCAGTATCAAGGTCAGGCTGCAAACGGTGACTCTGATCAATGTAGCCTTAGACGATGATATTTCGGGATACTAGAATTACTTTCGTTAGATCGTTATCCGACGCATGCGAGTACGGACGTGTTGGATGAGGTTCGCGAAGTAAGTCGCTGGGATAAGATAGAACGATATTGTGCGGTTCGACTGTCGATCAAGGAACGCTTATGTGCCAAGTGTGTCGATGTAATTGATTTGTGTTACGAATACGATAGGAAAGATAAAGTGGAGGAAAGGTACGGGTGTTGGGGGAGATGCTGGAAGTTTATTACAACTGGAGGGTTGTTTCGTTCATTTCTTTTTAACGTTTGGGGGGTGGAGTTAATGGAGTTAACGAGTTAATACGGGGGTCCGTTAATATTGAACCGAACGTATTTACGGGTATACGTGAAATATCGGTTTTCTTGGGCGAACATTTTTTAATGCACGCTGAAATACCGTTTCATCTTATTCTGTAGGAGAACTATGAAGTGGATAGCAGCTGCCGCAGGGCTGTTCCTGATCCTGGTTTTGCCACAGGATACTGAAGCCTTTCCTAGCGTAAGTAACTCGGTTTCGTTATTCGTTGCGTTGTACAATATCGTCTAATATTGTCTACACGTTTCACGATAAAATATATAGCATGCTCCTTTTGCGTTTCGTTATTAACGCGTTGACAACCGGTGGGGTAAAATTATGTTTATATCAATTGTTCGGTAGATTGAACTTTTCGTTACAAAAGCTGACACGTTATTTTTGCAATAGGCGACGCATTTTCCCAGGATTTTTGTTTAATTTTAAATATTCACTATCTTACTGTATATATCCTCCTGCACTATTGTGCTGGATATTTCGTTTTAAGCAACTTTTCTAAAAATTTAATGTCCGTCGATATAACGAAATTTCGTTGACTACATAAAACCACGAACGCAAGAATTAAAAGTAATATAATATTATATAAAAAAATAGAACTGTTTTAAAACAGTAAAGTGCTTTTAATCCTTCGAAGGCGACTAGCGAAAAGTTTTGACGGTCAACGCAGAACGCTGAACGCAATATTAATGAAGCACCATTTATGTGAGCATTGTTGGGGATGTTACATTTATATTATATTATATTATATTATATTATATTATATTATATTTGAAACGATGACAAGTGGTGGATAAATAATTTCTACGTCAAAATGAAAAGCAGTGAAGTTTGCCATATTTGTTGAGAAATTATTGGCAATTCTTAGAATTTTAAATACATTTGCTTAATTAATTTCTCCACGCAAAATATTTATCATTGGGATTCGTTGGATTTCGTTGCGCAGGTACCATGGAAATCAAAACGAAGCATAAACCTCAACGATGTCTATCACTTTAAAGTGCGTCAGCACAGATTACCGAAGGATGTAGTGCCAACAAGCTATCATCTGGAACTTCAGCCCTTTGTCGGGGACAACAAATTCAGAGGTCGAGTTAGAATCAACGTCACCTGGGCAGATATAAGCGATACAATTACTCTGAATGTTCACCCACTTCTTGAAATTTCGAATTACAATGTTAGAATTACGGAAGGATCGTTCGAGGAAAGGTGAGTAAAGGGAAAGGATAGCATTGAAAACTTCTTTATCATAAATTAATTACACGAATATTAATTTACACATGTATTTCTATATTAATTTGTCCTTTTTCTAACTATTCTATATTAACGTTTAAATTTTAACGTACTACTAAGTAAAATATAAAGACAACATTAAATGCAACAGAGAAGCAATAATTGCAACGAAAATTCATATTCGCTGGCATTAATGGCAAACCTATTATCACTTGTGAAACTGATACTTTTCTTCATTGCAATACAAAAGAGAGAAAGGATTGCCTCTTATGGATGTAAACGTCGCGAGGGTCAATCTCCCTAATTCACGGAAACCTTGGTACACAATTCACCTCGAACAGATGCTGAAGACAGGTAGTAGCTGCGAAGTAGACATCAGTTTCATCGGTAATCTTACCACCGACATATCCAGCGGCCTCTTCAGAAGCGAATACACAGATACCAATGGAGAGAAACAGTAATTACGGTCCCAATGTTTTATTCGCTGAACGAGAGAGAAAGGTGTTCCATTCATTGCTATTTGTTCTCTAGCCCCTTCGTGGCTACCCATCTGAGATTGGATCACGCACAAAGCGTGTTTCCTTGTATGGATGAACCACCATACAAAGCAACCTTTAAATTGAGCGTCCTACGGCCCAAGAATATGACTGCTCGTTCGAACACGCCTTTGGAAAAAAGCACGGGAGCGTAAGTAATTTTTTCTATTATTTTCCGAACCCCCTGTGATTTGATAACATTTTTGTTTGTGTTACTTTACTCGACATTTGAAATGCAAATGTTGCGTCCATTTAATTCCATTTGCTTCGTACTTCCATTCATTTTCTATTATATTGTATCCATTCAGAGATGGGGAGGAAAATTTAATCTGGGATCATTTTGAGACGACACCGCAGATGTCGACATATCAACTAGCCCTGATGGTATCGGATTTCGAAAGCATCTCACCCACGCTTGAAACCAATGAAATGGATGGGAGGAAGCTCGAGATTAAAGTTTGGGGTCGAAAGGAATATTTGGACTGCTTAAAAGATGTACCTGACAAGGTTGTGAAGATTATGAATTATTTACAAGAATACTTCAACAGCTCCATTGTTTTACCAAAACTCGACTTAATGGCAGTTCCGTCGTACAGCGCTGCTAAAGCGTCTGACAGTTGGGGCTTGATGTTCTTCAAGTATGTATTGTCTCACTACAATTTTCTTAAGTATACGACGATATTTTAGACACCGCCAGGGAATAATGGAGTATACTGCAGTTCCAATGAATTTTTATAACTTAATTGAATGAAAGAGATGAGACCTATAAGTCACCTTTGAATAACCGTTGGTAGGGGTATTTCTGTAAAAAATGAATCAAGATAATATTTTCTTCAAAAATTAGTGGGAACAATATTTGTTTAAAAATTACGGAAGACCATATTATAGCGAATCCGAAGTTTCCACATGTCCAAATCACTTGATTCAAATACTCAATTTTATTTAAAATAAATATATGTTATCGAGATGAGCATCCAATCTTTAATTGAAAGTTATTAAAAGAATGAGAATACTCGTCGCGAATTTTTATATATCATACCAATATAATATGCACTGATAAGAAGAAGAGGAGTACCATTTCGTAGAATTCGATATCACCGACAGTCGACCGATACTACTCTCTACCGACAGTACGGATCTTCGAAGCTGTATAATTCAGAACTATTATTACAATTGTATGCATAGAAAATCATTATCCAAATCATGCTTGAAATTTCGTCCAGCCAGTAATAAATGTCACCAATAATACTGCAATCGAACAGCACCGTATCGATCACTGTATTATAGATTATGCACCTCGTAACTGGCAACAGGCAGCCAACAATTGAAACTGTGGTATACAAGGTTATCAGCATGAGATTCATAATACAAATCATCGGCAACAGATAATATAACAGGCAGCCTCTGCTTAGCCAAATAAATATGTAGCTACACACTTAAATTCGATATGCATTGCTTCCATCCTATTAACAGGTAGATAATATGCATTCGTGATTAAATACCAATCGTCACTGGAGCATCGTGAACACCGTACAGTAGAGCGATGATTATCTGAACACTGATTACTCGGATTTCCGACAATCTGCACGTTCAATTATCTGGACATTAATTTCCTGTCGATCGATTACACTTATATTTTCGAGAATTACCTGTTTCGGATACGTAGAGTCCGACCAGGTGATCGTGACGTGAAGGGTTAAAAGGGGGTTTAATTAGAAAAATAAGATGAAACATTAGGAAAGAAATAATAGATATGTTGAAAAGAAGGGAGAACGGAACGTTTGATAATATTTGCGAGAAATCTCACGAACGCTGGGATAGATTATAAATTTATGTACCTTAATCTATACAAAAATTTTTAAAGATATAACAATATATAATTGAATTACAGGGAAAGTGAACTGAGCAGTGCTTCCGTTTGGAACACAGCCTACGAATTAGTCTATCAATGGATCGGTCAATATATTACACCATTTCGTTGGAGTGATGCACCGGTTAACAAAGCACTGAACTCATTCTTAGCCTCAATGACTACAGTAGATGTACGTGTTCATTTTTCTCTATACACATTGCGTTCGATTGGTAATGAAAAATTTAACACATTTATCGCAGATTAACCCAGACGAAATGGAAGGAAAATGGCCGATGACTATGCTGTATTCTCTTTATTACGAATTTGGAAAATCTGAACCATTCTCCAGGGTGGGTGGAATTAGAAACGATGCCACATCGGCGAAAAGTATGTTTTATATTTTGGGTTGTTATTATTATTGTTAGCAGTAGTAGCAGCAATGCCTTTGTTGCTTACAATTACAATTATAAAGGTTCATTTTTATACACTACGTTGGAATCACTTCATCCTTGCAATTATCACGACGAGTTACTTCTAATTGCTTATGAATAACTTGATTAATTTTCCTTTCTACAGCGGAACTGGTATTCAGGATGTTTAACTACACCCTTGGTAAAAGACTATTCCAGAAAGGAGTCAGAAATTTCATTCACCAGAATTCAGAAAAGTAGTCACTGTTTTAGTAGTCATCAATTAGCCGGGAAGCAGCCCCTTAAACGCAAATTCGTCAATTAGATTTTTAGAAATGATGTAATGATGCTCAAACAAAATCATAAGATTGAAATTCATAGTTTTACAAATCTATCTTGATCAACTTTCATGGCAAATAGTTTTTTTTATTAAACACTCACATACTTCTGCCTTTGAACCGGCTGTCAGTAATATTAAAATTATTATTGAAAATTATTTTTCACCAAGATTCCTAACTTTCAACGAAGCACTTATCATCACAGAAATACGTTTCTAGTTAACTCCTTGCTTCTTAAATATTCAACTTGAAATATTATGATCGAATATCGTTTTAAATACTGCTTTCTATATATTTTCCAATGAACTTAACATAAATGTTTTATTCAATCGTACAAATGGTAGTGCTTAAAAGAAGAACACTGCTTCCCGACTATTCCCTTTAATTCAATATCGAACCAATTTTCATCAACCAGCAAATTCAATTTTTCAGAAATCAACGAACCTTCTTCGCGGATGACATTTACAGCCGATTGAACGATGTCGCGTATGAAACAGAAATTTTACCACCTGGTATGACGATCAACAGCATTGCAGGACCGTGGACCAATCGAGATAGAGTGCCGCTGGTCACGGCCATTCGCAATTATGAAGATAAAACGATTTTACTTAGCCAGGTATGTGTACCTGTTACATTCGTAATCTTATCGAGCAAAAACGTTGTTCACTTCAGGGACGCGGAACACAGAACGATAGCATGTGATTTTCGCACGGATAATACATCAATGGAGAGGAAACACGGTGTTGAATTTATTTGTTAGCGTTTCCAATGAAGTCGATTTGTTACTTGCATAAGTAGAAATGATTTGTGAATATAATGCTTAATCGAAATACGAGAAGGAATCCTCGTTCGTAATATTATTAAAATAGGGCATAGTCAGTGATGAGAAATGGGGAACACTTGCTTTCTTTCTTTTATTTGGACCAATTTTCTTTGGACTGTATATACCTTTAAATACAAAAGGTTGGTCTCTCTGGAGTTGTCTTCTATGTTGCAATTTGTGAGTGATATTTGCCAAGAAGAACCATCGGGCGAACGAAATTTATAATAGAGAGTTATGTAGGGTAACATTACTTGAAGAATTTTTTATTCTTATTGCATTGTTATCTTGCTTGTATTTCTTTACATGCAAATGCAAATGATCAATTTAGTTTACAATAATTTGGCTACTTTTCTAAAGAAACATTAAGTACAATTGGTTCTAATTGTGGCCTTCGCCAAAGTAACCATCCCCTTTCTTGATCAATATTTGACAATAATTTTGGTACTCTTGTTTTTTCTCCTATCACATGTAATCCAAATATCAAACTCAAGATTTTTCGAATTCGCAATTTAATGCAGAGTTTGATACGCTTTATTTAACTTACTTACCGATGATATAAGTTGTTTAAACTTTTCCTCTTTTATAATTTCCCACCGACCTTAATAAAACCTTTCCCAAATTTTCCATCAATTTTAGGCAATTGGTTCGAAACGTCCCGATTCTGTTCATCCCATAGTAATCGTATCGAGTCAAGATTCGGTAACTCTGGTAAATCGGTGGCATTTTCTTTCTCTTTTAAATACTTCTGGTGGAGTTGCAAGGTGTGTAGGTGAACATAATTTAAACCGGACGGATGTGCAATTTATCGTACAGGCCTAGCAATGCAATGAAAAAGACTTTGCCCTTGAAGGCAGAAAGAAAAAATGCTGCCCCATCTTGAACAGAACTATGAATCCTATCTTAATGGTGTGCAGTGTAATCGAAATGGAAACAGCAATGGCGATAATTTCTGTAGTGAAGTCATTGACACATTACTGTAGGCCATTGATGGTTACGTTAACGCACCTCTGGTGACTGAGGTTACATTCTTCGTCTGTTACTACTGAATCAGCAGTAAAGATTATTGCAGACACTACACAATATGCGTCTGACATTGCAATCAATCATGAATAAACTTGCGAATTGCATTATCGCATCTGTGCGCTATCCGATGGTAATGTGCTAAGCACCTGCTAATTTTTCTCATTATATTATCAACGTGTGATGTTTGATAGAAACTTACGTCCACTAGGACAATAATGATAATAATATAAGAGAAAGTCTGTTATTTCAGCTATTAGAAACATTAGTGAATTTTCATATTTATTCTGGCCTCTCTACTAAATCATTATGAACAGCTTTCGTCTCATAAAAGGAAATAAGTACTGTGTACGTGTTTGCAAATAGTATTATAAGAGAACGATCAAATGAAAACTTAATTAATAATTAATTAATTTCTCAGAGCTAGAAATTGACCGCCAAGTAAATTTTCCTTTGTGATAATTATTAGACGTGTGGTATATTATGCCGTTTAGTTTAAATTATTTATCGCCGTTTTAGTTAATACAGAATACCTTTACAGAAAGTCTATCTGAGAGAAGCTCCGCGTGCATACTCCCATATAGCTTCATATCGATGGGATATACCCATAGTGATGATGGCGGAAGACAATCTAGAATTTCACGATCCTACATGGTTGCCGAAGGGAAATGAAGCGACGAAGGTCGTCGTTCCAGACATCACGGACGAAAATAATTTTATTATTGTCAACCCAGAGGAAATAGGTATAGCAAGACTAAATTATATTTCTCCCTTTTCATATTTTTATACTGTGTCATGTATATTTAAAAACGATGAAAACTCTACATATATAAATGTTCATTTATCACTGAGGTATCCGAAAATGAAACGAGATAAATATAACTATTTTACGAACTATGAAAAGATTGTATAATTCTTTTCATAATAACAAGTGCAACTACAAATTGCTATAACACAAATATATCAATGTGTAATATGTGACAAAATAATTTTACAGGCATGTTCCCAGTGAACTATGACTCGTGCAACTGGAAAATGTTGTCAGAATTTTTACGAAGCCCGGACCGTGACAAAATACCCGTTTTAACCCGGGCTAAACTTCTTCACGACTCTTGGAATTTAGCATACTCCGGTGAACTTTGCTTCAGATTCGCGTTGAACATGACTCTCTTCTTGAAGGAGGAACGAAGTCACGTGGTGTGGGAACCTGTTTTTATGATGTTCGATCATATTGGAAGGCGTATCGAAGGATCCGACGTGTATCCCATATTTGAGGTAAACATTGCACATTTTTACTGTACTCCTGCTTCCACGTGATTAGCGATAATTATCTAGAATCTTTCAAAAGTACATCGACGTTTGCAAGATCTTACAGTTTGCTTGGACAATCATATTTGTGAAATAGAATCGATATCTACAAAAATGTCACGTCGAAATTGGGGGAAAGAATAGATGGTAGAGAAGAATATATTATATATAGATAATTACATCTTGTTCAATTGCAGGCATACATACGTAGCCTGATGAAACCTTTATATGAAGAATTGAATGAGTCTGTAGACCCTGATGAACCATCGTGGAAAACTCATATGCGAGGCATGACGAAAAATTTCCTTTGCCGCGCAGGATACGAACCTTGTGTTAAAGAAGCTAGAGACCAGTATAATAAATGGCTGATAGACGAGAATCCGGATAAAGGAAATCCGTTCGTATTTTATTCGTAATTTCCTTCCGCTCATTTCCCTCGATTTAATCAAACAAATTAAAAGGTTCTATTACTACTACGTTTTTTGTTGCTCCTTTTATTGGCGAGAATTAAAAATATTCAATTGAATAAGGAACTAGTAACGTTTATAGAAATTCGGGGGAAGTGACAATATTACGTGATTGGTATCAATATATTTTATACCACACGATATTGCAGTTTATTATAGTACGAGTACAAATGAGTATTACTTATCCATTTTTTCCAATGTTTTTGCAGAGTTGCGAATGAATTTATTTGTCCGGTATTCAAATGGGGCACCAAGGAGGAATGGGAATTCGGGCTCCAAAGAGTTATAAATTTCCCTCAAAACAGCCCAGAAAGGAAGCAAAACGAGCGCACGTACCTCTTAAAATCGTTAGCTGGTTGCCCGAAAGACACGTATAAAATCGAAAGGTAATGGTGAATAATTTCACATCGCAAACTCGCGATGGATATTACAGCGCTAGTTAGTTCAACCTAAAATGGTAATACCAATAATATCCATTAACAATAATATTACAGATTATTGAACGTAACGATTCTCGATCAAAATGGAAACTTCACCGATTCAGATGTACAACTGATTTTCGTTACGCTAAGCGGAGGTGCAGTTGGTTACACGACCCTCTTCAATTTCATTGCCGATAATTGGGATATCGTGAAACTGAGATTGGAGGACAAGAAACACCTTTGGTATCGCGTAATTGAATCCGCCACTTCCTCGTTCAGCACGCAAAAAAGTTTAGACATGATCCGCAAATTGTACGATAGTTATCCAGGGGAGTATAACAAAACGTCCGACACGACGATGCAATCGGTTTTCAAGAATGAGAGAAAAATGTGGAACAAAAAGAATCTTCCAGTGATTAGCACTTGGTTAATGGAAAACTTGTCAAAGGAGGAACTAGAATCTGTTCCGACTTATTCCATCACGACTACTATGTCACCTACCATGGAATAAATAGAAACCTAAATTCAAAATTGGCGATTGGACGAGGGCGTAAACAGTGTATAGAAATGAAAGAAAGAAATGGAAGCTGTTTGTAGTGTTTCCAAGTAATATCTCGTGGCTACTTGTCCAACGTGTTGGAGTTTAAGTGTATAATGAATTAACAACATGCCAAAGGGAACCAACGATCGCTCCAACCGAATAATATAAGATTAGTGAAATTTGATAATTATAAATGAAGGGCGTGTAAAAAATATTAAGAAATTTGGATAGGATTGAATGGTAATAGTAGGTTGGAATTATAGATTGCAAGTGTTCTGTTTATTTATCGAAGGTACAAAGCTTTTACAAACGGGTATGTATCGTTATATGTGTATGCAGTGTTTAAGATTCGACGAAATGGCACGAATTTCGTGAATGTTGTGAATAATTGAAGTCTGAGAAATTATATATAAATAACTTATATTGAAAATTGTAAAAATCGTTTGTATCAGCTTAATTACTGCTCAATTAATGAAAAGTTGAACAACAGTGTAATAAATACAACGTAACAAACGTACGAAGAATTTTGATTACCATCTCAGCGGCATAGAAAAATGAAATTCCTGTTACACGAAAGTCCTTTCGCTGGTTGAACAAAACATTCGCGAGTAATTGTTCACTGTATCAGACACACGTGACTTACAATTCTTCTGTATTTTTGAAAAGTATTGTTACGTGAAAGTATTTATTCGATTACATTATTTAATCGTCGAAACACTTTTTCATACTGCAATTATTTCCGTGCTTATTTTTAACATGACATTAATAATCTAGCTTTTTATAACCCAAAAAAATCTGATGTTAATAAAGGAAAGGAAAAAGAAATATAAGTGTTCAAGGCTGTATTTTTCAGTCGTGTAACTTATTCTTTTTTCTTTCGTAAAAATGGGAAACGTAAAATAGATATCGAATTATAAAGGAATAAGTACGGAAATTTTTGTTGACAAAATACTAATGGTCGGTACTACATTCTATAATTAACTTCCTCGCTCAGCTTGACAATATCCTTTTTTCGGAAAATCCATAGTGTCACCGCGAGTCTCTGGAAACTCATAACAAAGGGTTAAAAATTTGGCACATTATGGAAGACATTCAACCCCTCTACGCAATAATCCCGTACTACGATTATCAGATATTATTTAGATATTAACAAGTACATTAGACAACCCGAAGACATGGACTATAACAACCATGGACTATAGTAGTATAATTTATATACTACTCCATGGACTATTCAGTATGAACCACTGTGTTGGGTATAACAGAATTGGCCACAATCTATAATAGTAAAATCTTGGTACTAATGCTTTGATACCACTGTACACCACTGGTTCGCCTGCACTGACCTAACGTTCATCACAGCGGTGGCTAAAGGGTTATCTGCTCTCAGGCTGATTAGCTAGAATGTCTGCAATTTAGGAGGTATCGTTAAAGACTAAAAGCTTGGTTCCTATTGTTAGAAATAAATATTTCATATTAATAACAATAAATAGATTTGAAACTAAAATGGCACTTGGACAGTATTGTAACTAATTTATAATACGGCGAATGGTAAATGTGTGGCAAGCACGGAAGAAAAGCTTACATCGAAAGAATAATATTTCTTATCACGTAAATTTGTGAATTTTCCGTGAATTTTCACGCGTCACGAAGAACGGTCTCTCCGGCGTGGGGCACAGAAACTTTTCATACGGTGTTGTCCAACTCGACGATTTGTTACCAAATGGCTCAAACAAATTGTTCCATATACCATTGGCATCTTGAAATAAATAAAACGCATTTTTACGTGCACATGGTATCAAGAATTTATAATGTTACATAATTGTACTTACACAGTGCATTGGTTTTCTGAGACACGTGAAAGCAATCAGAGGAGAGATACGTCATGTCTGAAAGTCCGTCATCGCCAACTGGTATGATAGAGTCCCTTAGGATTGGCAGTGTAACGACGGTGAAATCATTTTTATGGAATTCTGGGTAATTTGCAATCTCTTCTTCTAGATCTTGCCATCTAAAAAACGGAAGGTGAACATAAATGTCAGATTGACTTAAATTTTTATGCTTAACATTACATATCATATAATTACGTTCTAGCATTACCATTACTTCTCAATTCGTAATTTTAATATATCAATTTTTATTATTAATTTCTTATTTTCATTAATTAATCTCCTCATTTCATTACAACGCATTCTGATAGAGCTCACTCGTTATAGTAATCATCGTTATTCTTTTCTACGTTTGGAAAAATTAATTTCTATTTCCGATAAAGTGACTTTATTCCGAAAATTGTCCGAGCACATTTTAATTTGTCTAGGATACTAGTGAAACTGGTGCATCACTTATCGACAGGCACATAAATCTAATACAAACCTGACATTAGAATTTATATATTTAATATTCTACAGTGTAGTATGTTAGTATAATAAATATTAAAAAAAATCAACTCTCAATCAACACAACATTTGCGTAATTTGAAGTGCTCGTCAAATTATACTAACCTACGCATTATATCATAATATTCCGATCTTCGATCTCTATATTGTAAACTAAACAGGCATGGGCATTCCACAGTTGTCGTTACATAGCACTTCAACGAATTTCTTCCTCGACGTGTAGCAACGAGAATACTTAAGTGAGGTGGCAAGTGAAGAGTGACGAACGTCCTTGGCAAATTGTCCCTTAATATCCTAAGAGTATTCAGTAAATCGATTTTGTGATTCTCTAAAGTTGACCACGCAGAGGGAAGCGTACACATGTCGGTGCAAAAATCGTTGCTTCCAATAAGCAACGAAATGAACTGCAAGACATTAAAGCGCTTACCTTGTTGTAATAATTAAATTTCACACTTTTAACACAAATAAAGCAAATCATTTTATTAGAAGAATATTGTCTTCCAGCTGGCTGATTATTTCAAACGATTGCGTATTTTATGCGCGAAAACGTGTTGCACGTACAATGTGTTAAAAGTACTTATTTAAAGCTTGAATAAAATAATTGATTTCATTTTTATGAAAGGAATGGAATTGCCTGGCATCTTAAAAACGATATAACTTTTATTACGTGCATATGTATGGAAAGAGCTTAAAATAATTGAACGTTTAAAATAGTATTTTTAAGTACAGGAATTATCGAAACAGTGCAAGAAACGATCCTACTGGCAGTATTAAAAATATTTTTAATCCAAATTCAAGAAATATTCAACAATTATAACTCATTTTCGTATTAAACAATTGCACCAAACAATTGCTGAGCTAGAAACCAATACAATAATAATGTTAAACCACAACAGATCCAGCCTGAATGCATTTGCTTCACTTAAAACTATTAAATTAATCTACCTTAAATACAAACCTTCCAATGTCTCTTTAGGTCTACTCTTGGATCCTTCTTTATTTTATTGACTAGAAATTTCGCCATAAAAGGCATATCTCTGGACATGGCACCGATCTCGGCAACATTCAGCTGTGAAGCTGAATGAGACGTTAAAGAGTCTCCCACGGAATAGCCTATTAAATTAGGATTGTATTCCTACGTATAAAAAAGAAACACTACTCAATATCTATTAATCGTGCGACCATTTAACCGTATTTTAATTTCAATCGTGATTTAACAATTCAATTAATAATTAATTAATAACCCACGATCGGTAAACGTACCTTCAGAATATTAGGAAGCGTCAAATATGTTCGCCAGTTTCCTTGGCCGCCGATACTCGCCGCGGCACCTCTGTTCTCAATTCCCACCTGTAATAAATTTGTTGCAAAGATTCCGGCTCCGGCCGTCAAAGAATCGCCCATCGCGGCAATAACGTCTATATCGCCTGGCCTCAAATGATGAACCGAAGTAGGAACCTTCGGAGACCTGCCGTCTAAAAATATGTATTATATTTTATTGGATGACAACGACATGCGATTGTACTTGCGTTAAATGAAAGTTTTAAATTAATGGTAATAGTTGCACTACGTTGCCACAGTATAATAATAATAATAATAATAATATTTTCCTCTAAGCAAAACGGTATCAGCTTGGAGAATTAATAATAACCGAACTTAATAATTGCGTGTAAAGAAAAATATGCATAATTATTATAATACATTTTGTAATACATTTTCCTAATAATTTGATATATTTGTATGTGAAATACATACATGCAATAGAGGGATAACATCCTCACGCTAAGACACGGGGTAAATTGGTATTTCCAATAGATAATGATGTATCATAAATAAAATATAAATGAAATTAAATATTTTCTAAAACAATATCTGTTTAGATACATATATATATTATATTTCAGAGACGTATTTTAACAGCGCAAAAGCTTTCACGCGTATATATGAAAGCCTTCCCGAAACGAATATTTTATTGCAATGATTGTAAGTAGTAGTTGAAATGGTGGTTCAATGCTAACAGCTCTCCCGTAGAAATTTACAATGATCATCGTCCGTTGTTAAAAGATGAATGACTCGTCTTTATGAGGAATGTGAGTAGTCAAGGTTTACGATAAATTTTGTGTTCGAAAAATTTTCCTGCGCCGTTGACTATTTTCTTTAAATGAAAGTTGAAGTATTTGATTTATAATTAACATACGCGGCTCAAGTTACAAATTTGCATGCATTGGCGTTAACCCGAGGATTGAGTGATATAAAGTGTAAAGCTTTATCTTCGTTTTATTTTAATTATAATGCTTGAATTGCTTGAAAGAAAATAACAAAAAAAACCAATGAGTAATCTTACGGGTAAGTTAGAATTAATTGATTGTTTATGAAAGATTTCGTATAATACCTATGCGTATAAATAAAGAATCAACTATGTTGAATTTGTATTCAGTGCATGATATCGTTAGTCTGTTGATAATAATTAGAAATTTGGTTAATTACTTGTCACATTGCAAGGGAAAGGAATGTTTCCTGGAAGTTCATCTTGAACAATCTGCTCCGTCTTTGCTTTGAAGCTACGACTTTCCTCGGTTGAACCTACAAAACAATTGATACAAATCGTGCAATAGAATTAAATGTAGCGTTACATTAATATTGCATTAACACTTGACAATATTTATGACGAGATTTACCATGGATATCTTTTAATACACCAGTATTTAAATTTCCCTTCATTAGTTTCATCAATGTTAAATCAAATTTCATAGGTAGCAATCTAATTAATGACTTTCTAATCAACTCACTTTACAATTTTCATCTAAACAATTCACCAAAAAATAGATATGGAAAGAAATTCAGACGAAAAATTTGACAACACTCATGGAAAAATTGCGAAAAACGTTCCAGTGATAACTAGATATTCAATTGGTCAAATAAACAGTTTTCCAAGTGCGATTCGAAACAACTGACAAAGATTTACAAGATGTAAAGGAATAATATAGTCTCTTAAATGAAACTATCATTCGACGAACTAGATATTCAATCGCCAACATAAATGTACTAATATTTAAAAACAAAAATATGTTCCTCTTCACGAAGACTATCAAAATTTTCGCAAAATGCGACAGTCCGAGTGCAGTCATAATTGCTCAACAAACAATGCCAGAAACTGCCACCACAATCTATTATATTATATTATATTATAATAGTATCGCAGTTTCGTATACCACTATTCGATATCTCCAAGCGTACGTATGTACTTATGTAAAATTCACCCCTCGCACAGCACAGCAGTCACATCAGCTACCATTAACCCAGGAACGATCGCGTTCTCGTCCAATTGATCGTTACACAAAAATACTTCACGTACTTCCTTATTTATTTAATCGGCGCACTTCCTTTCGTTCCCTCTCAAACAAAGGCCAGAAAACTCGGACATTGGACTCGACGCAACCGGCACCGCGGACAAAAGAGTAGCACAAAGTAGGCACATACCAAAATTGTGAAAGATCCAATTACGAAGTTGACGATAGATCTGCAAATTGATCGGTGAGTCTAAGGCCGTCTTTTGACCCGCAATCATCAGGCACATTTCCAACAACAGGCACAAACGTAGTTTATCCATCGTGCGTTTCCTCGGAAAATTGATGAATACGGCAAGAAGCATGCGCTGACTCGTGCTTTCCGTTCAGGTATGACACTGTCGTAACACTGCAGAAGTCCAAAAAGGTATTCCTCTGCTCCCTTTCAGTGACTGCCGTGGTCTGAGATAAAAGTACTTGCGGGACAATACAAAAGCCCGCGCCGACTGCTGCGAACGCGTACCATCCGCGACCTTGATTGTTACCGTAGCCGGTTCTGACGATAAGATTCAATGATCGCTATGAAGGCCGGCACTTCAGTTTTGATTCGATTGGGGAAAACTTGGGGACGCAAGGCTAATTTCAACCGTGAAGCTGGATTGGGAAAAATGAGAAGAAAAAGAGGGCGAACATCGGTCTCGTGTTACTATACATCGTTCAACCACCTGCTTTATGACGAGGCGATTCCGTCAAAGACGACGGCTGACGCGTACCTGTGATCAGGAAGTTCAGAAGTGCCCGGTCGTAGGAGCGCTGAATATCTAAGTGCCCGAACAATGCGATACTTACAGATTTCGTTTGAAATAATAAACGTGTACGTACGTGACTGCTGCGTCTGCGTAAATTTCTGCCTAACGCGTGGGATACAAGATATATGTTTTTCTTTCACCGGTCGGATATTTTTCAAGCATTTGAAGTTGCATAAGTGAAGTTGCACTTGGTTAATTATTAAATAGGGGGCTCCTTGGGTGTACAGTCTTTTTACACAGATGTCTTGATAATTATCGTCTAATATAATGCAACATAGCTGGCACTTAGACCGATGAAATGCACGCGAAATAAATTGTGCTCGTTTGCGAGCAACTGCTTGTCTTACTTTAAGTAAAATGGCACGATTTCGATTTCTATCCGTGATTATACCGCGATTAGACCGCAATTATGTATTGAAATTGCACAAAGTAAGTCAACTTCGCGGCATACGATGTTAATTGATACAGGCGCGCCAGGTAAACAGCAATAATTTTCAAATTAATATACCTGTATATATTCGTCCTTCGATTAATCGTGCAATGTACGTATGTATCTACGTTCCACGTGGATCCTTTGTACAGTAGAACATCCCATATCTGAACTAATAGACAAAAGGCACAGGAGGCAAAAGCGATTGGATGAATTTTCGGATAATGGGCGGTCAGGTACGCGAGGTTCTACCTTACGCGATTGCCTATCGCGTAAGTAATATTAAACGGCGACAAAAATTTCAGACGAAAAGGGAAATGAACGTAAGAGTGAAGAAATCCTACGATCACGCAAACGAAATGTTTTTCTATTCGCGAAGAAGCGAAGAGTAATGAAAATTTCGAGTGGTAAAAACCTATCAATAATCGTAAATGATGACAAACATAATTACGAACTAAATAATAAATGAATGCGCATATTTTCCGATCGCTTTCCACCAGACCGTGTAAAACAGCGACTGCACGCAATTAATAAGTATTGCATAATTATACATCGTTTGCTTACGCGTATAAAAAAACGATGCCAGTGCTACAAAGAAAAATGCGTGGCATAAACGTAGAAATTATTTACCGGGTGTCGAAAATAAACGCGTGTAAGGATAACAATGTACCGTGTAAATGATCTGTACCTGCTGTTGTCGTTACAATGAATCACTGTTCCAGCCCCAAATTACAGCGCGGAACATTTGTAATTGCCGCAACTACCGGCAATACACGTTACACGGCTTGATTGGATCTTTGTATTCTAGGTACGATCGACGAAATAGGAGAACGTGACAAAGGAGACTGACGTTTCGCGAACGGTAACACGCGACACCAGGAAATCAATGATGTGCATACGAATCGCGATGGTACCTGACGTACTGACGATATTCAAGCGAGATCTCCTTTCTTCCTCAAAGTCGTGCTGCTCTTATTTATACCTTGATCAATTAACTTGCCCGCCATTGTGAACTTCTTCTCCATCTCATACATATTTTCCCCGGTGGAAAGAAACCGCGTAATCGGAATTCGAATGGACATACTTTAATTTCTATTGCTCTTTTATCTTTGGCTGTGTAATAAATTTGCATGCGTTCATTGGAGGGAAATGAATACTTTGCGTATCATAGGATTCGGTAATCGACTCTCGGTCGCCTTTTATACACGATTGTTTCGCAAGGAATGTCATTATCATTGAATATCAATCGGCGCGAATAAAAACTTAATTAGGGTATGGAAGTGAAGTGATGAGTGAATAAGCAGATCCTGTGGAACTGGACTTGTCGTGATATAATTCTACTCTTTAGTCAGCCTGAATGGTTTACCATTAACAAATCAGATTTGTTAACGGTTGTAACGCTGTTGTGCGTCGCGGTATAGAGTACAGTGTATTCGTTTAGATTAGATTGTGAATCATTCACGTTGACTGCAGTGATTCCATTTCAACGGTGTGAAAATGCTAATTATAATTTTGCGCAAATTATCATGCGAGTGTTATGGACTTCCTTCCAATGGTATTTTCGTTGTTTCACAATATATTCTTGTTAAAAACAATGGGGACGAGAATGATGACTGCTTGCGTTCTGAATCGAAATGGCATGCACGATTCTCGTGCGTAATTCCTTAAATTGCCGATGCTGGATAGCATACGGGAAATGTAAATATTCGTGAATAATTAAATCTGCGGTGCACGTTACATTGGAGATGCTTGAACAAAGAATTGTGTGCCGTTTTATTCGGCGAATCTTAGATATGGTTGCGCCTTTCGAATAGAATATTATACAAGTATGTATCGGGTAATTAACTATTACCTTCCGGTAAATAAAATCGTAAATGTACAATACGATAATTTATCGCGGTCTAAGTTTTCGATCAAATAAATTTTCACCTTGTCATTGACACACCGTTGCATTAGTACGCGCTACATATTAAACATGCAGAACAGACTAATAGTAGAGGGTCTGCTGTATATCATCAATATAAACTATCATAATTGCTGATCAATTTAAAGAACAAGGTTCACTTTTTCAACGTCGCTGAATTTTGTGATATGCACATTTTTTTACTCGAGTCCAGCGTTTAAATGTTGCATTAGGATCGTTCGATCGTAAATTTAGAATGCAAATTTCTTTCATTGCCTTCTAATTCAGGGAATAGCGCACAGTTTTTTCTTACTAATGGATCTTGCTTGTGCACTGTTATATTATTTCTTATGACGCATTGTCGCGAATTTCATTGACAAAAAATATCATTCAGGCTAATTGATATATGACTGTTGGAATGAAGGGACATTAATATATGTATTGTACACAGATAAATAAGATATGCATTATTCGTCCTTCTAACTATATTTTGACAAATTATTCTCATACGTAACGTTCATCATCGATCTCGTAAAACCACGTGAAACGAGGGTAAAACGTATTGTTAAGGAAATGAAATACACCGTTTACTGCTCACCTTGATGATGAGTTTTCCGCTCGGCATGCATCGAAATATTCAAAACACCTGAGCGTTGCATTGAAGATGTCAGGCCACGACTTCAAACGACCTTCAAATTACTTTTATTCTTTCCCGAAAACCAGTTTCAAGTTTGCACGCATATCATTCATTCTTTCTACGCAGTGAAAGTAAAGGAACTTTGCCATTTCTCGGGTGCATCAGTGGCGGGAGCGTTTCAGAAAAAATGTGGTTCAGTGAGCCAGAATATTACCATATAACAGTATCTAATACAATTATTCTATTAAATGGAGAAGTCCTCGCCTTCGTTGTTACACAGAATCCTTCGAAGTTAAATTGCAGAGTATGCAAACCAAGCGTTACTTTTTTTCCAGATAATTGCTAAAAAAAAGAATATGTTAATATTAATGGTGTGAACATAAGACCTATTTTGCCTGTAACAGCTTACTGACCGTCAAAATTAATCACATCATTGTAAAGGATATCGAGATAGTAATCGAGCTCACGGTTTTAAGAGGTCAACAAGAAATTCTTTAAAAAACAAAATCATTAGCCACGCCAAGGGTTATATAAAATGTGAATATTATTTGGGTTTAGACAAGTACAATGAAAGAAAATTATATAACTCTGTAATTACGAATTTTGGACAGCCGAGATGATTCCTCCGATTGTAGTATAAAAAAAGCCAACCTTTTTACTTTAAGAATACTTGCGTCAAACGACGTAATAATCGTAAGGATCGCGCGGAGTATCCCAAATGTTTCTGACTAAACGTTACCAGCACGTCCCGTGATTAAAGATAAAAGCTAAATATCAGCCCAGCATATGTACGCCGTAAATGCTTCATTCAACTAAATTAGCTCGCTAATAGGTTGATTAAAGATAGCTGTATTCCGAAATTCGGAGGTAAAAATTGAAATGCAATGGGATTAATTGCTATAAGTATGATAACGATAGAAGACTATAATAACAATTATATGATGCGACACTGTTCCATAGACAAATGTATCTTTACTTTCCTTACTCATTATTCATTTGAAACTGTATCACTTTTTACAGTAACAGATGTTACTACTCAAGAACCAAGACGAACTGAAACTAATTTTGTACAACAGAGTAATTTTATGTCGCAACAACGGACGTACTGTTCAATTTTATTGCCACGGTTGAAATGACACAATGATAACGGAGACTATATATGTTTCGCTCATGATAGTCGATAGACTGTCCACCATACGCTTGTCAAGCCACCCTCCCATAATAATGCACATTTGTTCACACGTTTCTTAAGAATCTCGTCACTTTCCCCCAATACCTGGTCATATACCATAAAACAGGATATTCCGAAGGGACACCATATCCTTGTAACGGTTCATCAATCATTGCCCAAACCTGGACGTATGGTTCCCCGTCGTTTTCAACTATCCGTCCACCCCGTGAACATACAGATATTCTTCCACACCCCCTACTTCGCGAATTTTCGAGGGGAGTAAAGAGAAAGGTGGCATACATTTGGCACGACGATTTTCCTGTAAACTTTAACCCTTTCATAGTCTAGACGACGAAGAACACTCATGAGACGAAACGTTTACGGTCACTTGTAACTCCAATGCATTTTGTAAAAGCACCTCGTTGGAGAACACTTGCACATCAACTTTCTAAGGAGAGTGACTCCCTCGTGAGATACGCGTCATAGATAAACTTGAAAGCAATTTTCGCACAAATTTCAATTGGGTAGTCCTCTGAGAAATGATCCTTCGTCGATGCAACACGTGTAATTCCACCAAAACTTGGGACCTTCGCCTTGATCATTCGCGATACCTAATATATTACTTATATACTTGTAACGTAAACGTTACATATCCCTCTTTGCACTGTTAAGAGGAATGCAATTGTCGTTTCTATTCTCTTTCACATTCTCGTATAATAATTTAACGTTTATGGATCTACGTCTAGATGAAATTCTAATCTTTTCAGGCTGGTCTTCCTTGTAATCGTTTTATTTTCAGCTGTACAGGGGGTGGGTGGTCTGTACGAAAGGATGTGGCTCCTGCGGCACGGGACACTGGTGTATTAGAAATATTATTGTTTATCAACATTGAAGAACGGACGGGAGAATGGAAAATTAAAGCCGACGAAAGCATACCGATTCGTGCAACCTTCACACTTCTGAAAGAAATGCATACATCCTACTGGAGTACTAAATAATGTTGTAATGCCGTGAACAGATTCCGATAAACGCCTTGACCTGCATTTAAAATGGAAACTCGCGTGAAAAAACGTTTCTGGTAAAAATAGAAGCTTGGGCATTAACTTGAAAAAAAAATCCACCGACTACATTAGTACCTTTTAATCATTCCATCCGAAACAGATTCGAGCAAATGTGACTTTTGATAACGTGCAATAAATCTGCGAGATTTACTTATGAACGACAGGCGGCAATTTTATTCAACAATTTCATTTGACTAGATTTATTCGAGTGACACTCGTAGAATCATTTGCTTCGCATACAAAGTAACAGAGCACAATATAAATATATTAGTTCAATATACAATATACAAGAACGCAATATATATTTAGCTTAATACTTTTATTCGTCGAGGTGTTCAACAAAATGTTTATTCGAATAACGCCAAACTATGCTTGAACATTAATTGACATTAATTGCACCATTTCATTCTAAGAACAAACACTTTCATTCAAAAATAAAAGTACAAGTTCTCTTACACCAGTTATTTTGTTCACTCTTAGCAAGTCATCGAGGATTGAAGAACAAACAAATGTAAATTATAATAGTATGATTGGTACATGTGTGAATGTTGGCAATGGTACCAGTTCGCGTTGTATATTATTTTTAAGATGTTTTATTACACTGCCAACGGATGCAGAAATTTCTTTAAGGGGTGTGTTACTTGTATTATACTGCAGTGACAATTATTTAAATTTGCAGGATTTACGTATTGCCCTTGCATAATTTCAACCACTTGAACAATCACTTGGATAACAATTTCTTGAGTAATTTGAAATATATATCTCAAGGGCCAACTCGTCATCTTTGCGTATGTATACACATGTATGCAAATAAAATCCGTGAAGACTGAAAGGCCAGGCATTGCGATGTTAACTCACGATTCACGATCGTCAAATTTTCGAAGTGACTAGCCGTGAGTCGTGCCTTTATTCACTCCTCCACTGCGCCTCCCCCATATTTCCTTCCTTTTTATTTCTTTTCTGATGATATGGAGAACCCGATTCCATATACAGAGTATCCCACCATGAATCATACATATTTAAACATATGCTTGCTAACGAAAGTGTCCAAAGTATTCAATTCATTTAATCAATTTATTGAATAATAATTAAATCAGTTATATTGTCATGAGTATTAAGAAATAACGTTCCATAAATGAATCAAAATTGGCGTTGACATATTTGTTAAAAACAGATTGTGTTATATAATTTTATATAAAACTGATTTGCTTAGACGTGCTGACTATTCGGAAACTTTGCAGTTAAAACAGAGAATACAACAAAAAAAAAAATTATATGAAGATATTCATGTTTAGGGGGTGAAATAAACACCTCGAAATCGATAATATGGCAGTTGATATAGAAAGAAATTCCTTTTACGTTTCATTCGAAATAAAAACTTCAGCAATCTTGGAAATTTAGAATATTCTAGCTTTAAATCTAGCTGTAAATCATGTCTCAAGCAACTAATTATGAGAATTAATTTTACCATCTAAACATCAATATCTGCTCATAGAAAAAAGCTCTGTATCAAATATTATTTCTGTTCTTTAGCTGAATAGTTCTTTCAAAACTTCATCAAAGTCGACGATCTTCAGCTGAATAACATTCGTTTTTAATCTTTATGATATTGTTAATTGTTCAATATAACTGAACAAATAAGCGAAACAGGTTTATAGGCACTAGATACGAATGCTTTCAGAATGTCCTGTTGAATATCTAAGAGAAATTTATTGAATTCTTGTATGCACATTTCTTGCAGAACAGAAGTTGAGGTCTCGAAAGATCATTGAGTATTGAGGTTTTGAATAGAACCCCCGAGCCTATGCGCATCCCGCTCTCCTTGATAGCCAAAGGTCAGTGTGTTCCTAATACAATGATGGTCAAGGAATCAGTCTTGAAAGTAAATAGAACCTGCATCTTCCCCTGATTGCACTTGCATTCCAACGTAGTTCTATGACATGGTCAATAAATACAGAGATATGGCTTTAGCAATTAATTAATATATGACTTGGAGAAGTAGATAGAACATGAATAAATGCAACTGCAAGATTACGTTTATGTTAATTTTTCAAGTTTCATTTACAAATTTTTAAAGACTAATGAATTGACGAGTCTGTTTGAAAAATGTATTATGTATTATTATATACGCCATATATTATGTATTATACATATATTATATACCCATGTATTATTATATACGCACCATCGGGTGAAATTTGATTAACAATCGTTTGAATAAGCTTCGAATAAATTATTTGGATCGACGTAATCCATAGGAAATGATCTGAGTAGTTCATCGTAGCATCTTTTGGCATTATGTTCTTCGCATTCGTCAGACGAAAAAATATTTTATGCTCACCTTATTTCTGTCGCATACTCACGTACTGGAAAAAGTAAGGGGACGTTGGAACACGACAAAATTGGATCTTTTTATTGTTAGACGCTGTAGTAACAACATACCATTTTTGTATCACCCTGTGTATTTAATAAAGGAACGCACAGCCTCTAATAAAAACAGTCGCTCCAACCCACTCGCATCGTTGCAGTTTAATGTTTTAGGACGGCAGGAATAAATATTATGGACTAACGACATCGACGAAAAAATAATTTTGCAAGTAGTGCTAGAAATATTGGAACAAAATCAAATTTGAATTTTATTATGTTTTATCATTGATGAAATATTGGAGGTACAGCCATGTGTGGAGCAGTGGTTTTTGTATCCTATGGAGAAATGCTGTAGCGTACTATACTGCGGCAATATGAAGAAGAATTTAAAAGTTAAAACGAAAAGTGCCCGGAAGTTTAATTCAATTAACCTAAATTTGAATTTGTTTAAAGAATTTATAAACAAGTGGGTTATTTCGACATGCAGGCAAGCTACATCAGGTATCAGACGACATAAATAAAAGCTGGAGACCCCAGCTACAATCTCCAATAGATGCGAACATAATTCCATGTTGAAGTTCATTTGTAATAACCAATTAAACAATTGAAATTGTTATTACGGCCAACTGCACGTAGTTACAGCAACAGGGTATTTTTTATCCTGTAGCTCAATCGTTTCCCTTTAGTTTCATATCCTATTTATTAAAAAACAACCACCAGGAACCGAGATAACAATTTTTTAAAATTTTGTCGGTAACGATAATTTTGTCGATAACCGGACATGTGGCGCCATCTCGCGTTTGCGGCATTTTTTGCAGTTTTCCGCACCGCTAAAACCGAATTCCTGGATTACATCGTTAATTTAAACAATTGCGTTTTTCTCGGCTTCCAGTGCGTATTTTTTAACCGGGCTGATCTTAAATTAAAGCTATGAAACATAGTTATCGCCTCCAATAGTTTGTAGAATATGGCATATGCGGTTTAAAAGTTATAAACAATTGAAAAATCGGCGAAAATGCACTCCGGGTCATTATAATTATCTTTGCTCCTGGAGGCGCTAGATTAATGATCGACTGCTTAAAATGAAGGTAAACGATGCTAATACAGGTCAATAAACTATTTACAAGTGTTCCATGTACAATTAAATTTTTATAAACAATGTAAACATTCGTTTGATTATTGCGCAGTAACTATACATGTGGGTGCTTCTAAAATAGGCAGAGATCGTTCCTCGAAGCGAAACCTTCCATTTGAGACGTCGTTGATTAAAACGGGCCCAGTAGAAGCCGAGATAATTGAATTTGTTTAAAGAAATTATAAACAAATGCGATTACTGCCACTTCCTGGCGAGGTACATCAATGACCAAAGGACATAAATTAAAGCTTGAAGTATAAGCTACCATCTGCAATAGGTGCGATCGTCATTCCATGTAAAGTTTATTTTTTATAAACAATTAAACAATTGAAATTGTTATTACGGCCAACAGGACAAAGTTACAACAACGAGATATTTTTTTCTGTGTAGCTTATTCTCTTACCTTTAATTTAAGATCCTGCAAATTAAAAAACATACACCAAGAGGCGAGATAATTACAAAGACCCGGAGGCCGTTTTTGTCGATTTTTTAATTGTTTATAACTTTTAAACTACTAATGTCATGTTGTTGCAACTGTTGGATGAGATAGCTGTGACACGTAGCTTTAATTTAAGATAAGTCCGGTTAAAAAATACGCACTGGAAGCCGAGAAAAACGCAATTGTTTAAATTAACGATGTAATCGAGAAATTTGGTTTCGAAGGCGCGGAAAACTGCGAAAAAGCCGCAAACGCGAGATGGCGCCACGCACATTTTTATGCAGCTGCGGGGTCTCTGAGCCCCAATACCATTTCCGTGTTGCTGACAACGTTATCGACACGTTATAAAAAACGATGTTAATTATAAATCTTATTTTTGAATCCACGAGGTGTCAAATGGAAAGGAAAGAAATACGAAAGAAAACAGTTTAAATATTAATTACGAGCAACTGGGTAGTCGAATACAGAACGGGGTGCATTGGAACAAAAAGTTTTTGCCAGGGTGTAAAACTGATTGCACAGGAGCAACTTAACTCCAAACATGAAATCTCAGATAATTTATTATACTAACAAGAGTTACAAAAACGTAGCTATTTGATTATCAAGTTGTATTAATTGGATTTTATAAATAAGAATGCAGTACAAATGCACAAATCAGTGTCGGATTTCTGTGTCGGTATGGCAGTCACGTTGGGCCACGAAAGTCCATAAGGTGATTTGTCTATTCCTATAACTCGTCTGTGAATACACTACTAAACATTACGCCTGATCACATTTTCCGTGATTAGTGTCAAGGATATGACTTATCGAATGATCGAGGAACTGAAAAGCATACATACTGCTTGCAGCTGTGCAACGTACATGTCGATTAAGAAAAAAAAATCGACCGATGAAATCACATTGCACAACTATAGATACGTGCATGTATAGAGGAGTCGACGTAATATAATGTAAGAAAAGCGCAAATTGAGAAACACGACTCGACGTGTCGTTTATCGTTTTCGATAAGTCACGATTCTAGAAAACGCAAACCTCGCGCAATTCGCTATTGCTGATTACAGCTTCGCGATATCTTTGATAGTCAAAATTCAAATTACACACGCCAATGCTTCTTTGCCGTTTCATCACTTTCTATTACATTCGGGCCCCAAAGACGTTTCAGAATACATAGTCTCGCAAAAAATATAAGAAAACCGGCTATATTACAGGCGTATCGTTATACTCGCAATCCTCGATACAAAAAATAAGACGAGTAAACGATTAAATGACTTGAAACGTTCAAATTCTTTGCAATTTTCTAGTCTACGTACAAGTTAGACATTAATAACGTCAGCATTCATTTTTGTAAATCATAATTCCACCATTTAGCTGGTACAAAATTACGAAGATAACGTTCTTTTAAATAACTGTCCAAAGTACACTCTTTGGGAGTACAGTTGTACAATTCAACTTCTTCCACTTTGCAAAAATTGCACGAACTTAAAAAAAAATATATATATGTAAAGAATTATATACACAGCACCCAATCCCATCTCGTCTTACTAAAGCCAAAAAGAGAAATGACTCAAAAGGGAACAATCCAATTCGTTTATTACTGCTTTACACCAACAGCACTGAAACGTTCCTTGAAATACTTGCCCTAAGTACTCGTACGAATTCAAATAATACTCGGTCGTTTCGCATAATTGTATCAACCAACCGACACACCATCTGTCCGGTGTACAACCGTGAAGGGGAAAATAGAAAAAGAAACGAAAACGGATAAACTTTTGAGGGGTAGAGCTACTGACCTCACAAGCGTTCACGGCTGTTCTGCGGCAAGTAAAACGAAGAAGGTGAAAGAAAGGGAGGTCAACGAAGGAGCAACGGAGGAAAAGTCGATAACGGTATACAGGAAACGTGCATGCAGCCCTTCCACCCTTGTGCTATACGAAAACGAACGGGGTAGCACGGCCAGGGCAAAGGCTCCTCATATTTAGGAGGCTCTCATCTATTTCGAGCAGCTGGCCCCACGTCGAGCATCGATCGCGTGGTCGGCTCTTTCCGTATGAAAGACGCCGAATACACGTATATCGCAAATACTTATACATGTGCAGAAAAGAAAGAGAGTGACCGACGTGGCGCCTCCTCACACGAGGAGGGAACACCGGCAAACGGTGCGAAGAAGACAGAGGAGAAGTTGGAGCAAACGAGGCAGCAGAATGGCAAAGGAAACAGCGAGTACGTATCTTTTGTGAACGGGACGGGGAGTGACGGGACAGAAGGGTTGTCAGGGTCAAGGTTAAGGCAAACCACTCTTCCCTTTCTCTGTCATTCTCCATCTCCCGTTGCCTCTATACTTCTCACCGTCTTTTCGGTGTCATGTACACGAGTCAGTGTCAAGGGTCAGTGAACCTCTGATTCGGGCCGCATCTCTTGCGGCTTTATGCGCGAATAGTCCAACTGCCCTGTTGATCACGTACCGAATGAATGACGGAACATCATTTTCTTCAAATTCTGCTTGAAATCTCGCACGGATTTAGATGGAGGATAACTCCCTCGAACGATTATGGATTAGCATTAGCACAACTCGCAGGTTTCCTTTTTCTTAGATACACGTTACACCGATTACGAAAAGTGAAATTAATTGATTGGAAATGGAAAGGATATGATTGTTGCTCGGCCTTGTTAAAAGTCTTTGTAAAGTTTTGCAACGATATTGTACCTGTATGACGTTAGTAATTTTAAGGCAAGCAATTTTAAGGCTTGATAGTTCCGGTGTTAAGTGTGAGGGGAAGGATTAACTGGTGTTTTCTATCTCCGTTTCGGGTCGGAGTAAATGATTGATTAGTATTGCTGGTAACGACGAATATCTAAGGAAAGAGAACGTTGGAATGGTTATTTCGTATGATTGATAGTTTGATGTTAATTAAACTGTATAATGAAATATAATTTGTCATTGATTTTTAATTAGAATTTTCTGTTTGATAATTAATACTATTTCCATTACTCACTTTATTCGAGTGTTACCTAAATCTACTTTGTTCAGCAATTATTGCTTTAACCGTGACACACAATTGTGTCGTTCAGATTCGTGGATTTATTTTTGGAATAATATCTGTACAATTAATTGTCCAGTGTAACCGGGTTAATTACGTAATGGCATTGTCTCCATTTGTATCGCAGTATAATGGTTCGGGTATTTAAATTCAAGCTTTATGCAAAGATAAACTGTGACATGTAGAAAATAATGAGGGGGGGATAAGTAATGAAAGGAATAATCCAAATATATTATAAATAAAAATGTATTCATTTTACGATTATGGATAAATTATAACTTACCACGGGCAGAGTTTTTGTTTATAAGCTGTATCTTAAATAAAGTTGTAAATCGAATTTTCAGTAAAATTGTATCGAGCAATAATCAATTCAAACTAAAAGCATTAAAGATTGCCATACTTATGTATCGGCATAAAATTTAATGGTACTTAGTTAAGGATATGTAATCACGCGAAATTAAGTTTCATTTATAATAACTTATAATGAATAGTCATGTCACGTTTTGGAATCTTCCGTTAGGAGCTACATTTTGAATTTTCCAACAATTCTTCCCACAGAATTGATTGCAACGATATCTTAAACGACAAACCATCAAAGAATATACTCTATTTTATTGCATCAGTAATTCCGAGCTAGATCCGATCTTACAGAATCATAGTTTTAAAATATATTGTTAAAGATGAAATCCTTCCGACACGGTCAGAGACATTGTTACAGTTGTCATGTATTTACGCATATTATAGACAATTTTCTCATAAACTTAATCAAATAATTAATAATTTATAAAGTGTTTCATCTGCATATTTGTATTTCTAGTTGTAATTCATATTACAAATTTGGAGGTACAAATGCTATTAATAGGTCTGATCTAATTTGAAAACTACAGAGGACCATTCGTTTTACCGATAACGTGTACGCGTGTACTCCTTGATTAATCATAATTAAGACGAAAAAGAAGAAAAGATATAACGACGTACCTTGACCTATTTCCTCATATTGGTCATTTCTGTCAAAGTTTTGTTATTTTTCAAGCGATTGATTGGTTAATATTTTCCTGCACACGTTAAGATATTATTTTCGTCAATATGTATGCATACGTAATAATAAACGCAATCGCACCTTATTGACACACTAATCAATTTATTCTTATCACGCGTGAAATGCGTTTATAAACAGAATGTATCTCGATTAATTTATAACAAACAATTTTTAATGGAAAATATTTTTTAACCAAGTAATTGCTCATTATTATGAAAAGAAATTATTTCAAAAGGTTGCATGCACCGAATTTTTTGTCCATTAAACATTAAGTTCGTATTATATAGTTGCAAGAATTGGGAGGAATATAAAAAAAGGAATATTTCTTCAACAGGCTTTATTAATACATTCTCATATATTAATTAACTAAATGTGAACTGCATGTTGGTTACGAACATTGCTGTTCATTCTCTTATCTTTCTGTAGCTCAAAATATCCGATACTGAATTATTGTACGAACATTCTAATCGAGTATATTTATCACACTAGTACTTCTATTACGAACTTCACTTATTACTATAAATCCACTTCTCTAATTATTAATGTATCTAATAAGCGAACATTTTAAAAATTAAAATTTTCTTCATATATCTATGCTCTGTATAAATTAAAAACATTTCAATGACCATCATATAAATAAGTAATTGCTATTCAATTCGATTTCATTGACCATTCTTACTCTGAATATTAGTACATATGTATACTGTATTCCAGCAATACGAAAATAAGTTCTTGGTCAAAAGGAAAAAGAATTGCAATACAATATTGTTGTAAATTATACAAAAGATAAAGTAGATAAGGTCTACTGAAATGGGGTACATTCAACGAACAAGTTTCGTTCACAAATTCACTAATAATAATAGAATACCATTCACGAATATTACGTATGTACCTGGCGTTCAAGTTGAAAAGTCAATAAGTCCTAACCAAACGTTTCAGATCGTTCGAAATTATAAAGTATAATACGCCAACTTTGTGCCAAGGTGTACAAAAAAGACGAAACATTTCTATATCGCTTTCGTTAAATTTCCAAGAGAATACGTATACAAATCGGGCGAATATTTTACTATTTCGACGTGCACGATATTTATAGGGGAGCACAATGTACCTGTAGTTGAGAATTGCCTTATTCAGGCAAATATTTGCACCTCAAATATAGTCCCAGTTATTCACATAGATATTTTTGTAACGATATAACGATAACCGAAATATTTTTAAATCATATCAATATTAATCGAAAGTCATTAATGAAGTAGTTATATAAAATTATTTATCGTAATTGTAACAATGCGTAGGAATTTCCTTATTCAGTATATTTCAGCCTGCGAGACAAAGCTGTTTGAAATTCAATGTTCGTTTCCATCTAAGTTTCCTCTTTAGATAGAGATTTATCTTTCTGATGAAGTTGTGGAACTAACAGTGAATAAGCATGCAGCTGAGTTGGGGAAAACGTGAAACGTTAGATATAATAGATGTTTGTATTGTAATTTCTCAGTATTAGATTTTTCCTAGATTTGGTGTTTACTAAATCAAATAATATATAAATATTATCGACAGCACGAACTTTGCCTGCATCACGTTAATGTTGTATCTTTATTTTGTCCAATTAATTATTCGTACCATTGCCAAATTAATGTTAGATTTTGTAATACTTTAACGGAACGTTGTAATTCCCTTAAAATTGTCACCAATATTCTTCGTTATTTCACTAGCACTTCCGAAATCAACAATAATACATCCAACTGTTTGTAATGCAATTACTTGACCAACGAAAGAAACGATGAATTTATCGTGAACACTGAACTGTTATTTCGCGGTGCGTATCTAAATTGGAATGAACATGAGTGACAGTATCGCAAACGGTTATAATCTTAAACAAGACTTAAACATTTTATTGAAGATTGCGGATACCACACCACGTGCGTTGTTGGGCGGCTGACAAGTGTTAATGCACAGATGTACTATTTCTGAAGTAGAAGAGATCATGTAATATTGATGAATATGAAAGGATGAACTTCTCATATCTTTATTTATAATTTCTATTTCTACCAATTAATTCGAAGCCTTGTACTACGAATGCAGTCAAGAGTTTGGGCAGTCTTTTCATTAATTCTCTATTTTAAAATGAATTGTCTTCTTGTTAGCATTCATAATCGAACAATATTGGGACTGAGAGTATTGGAGGAAAGTGTGGTCAGAAAAGATAATTTCCAATACATTGTAAATGTATTTCTATGTGGGAAGAGTTGGCAATTATGTCCTCGCCATTACATAAAACAATTATTTATATTATGACATTATTTATGTAATCCATAAAATCACGTTATAACAAAGATTATCTACTAAATATGATCATAAATATGATCACTTCACAAAAAATTATTCGGAAGATCTATCAGTTCATTGAACATTAACAGAATATTGTCAATAGGAATCAAATGTGAAATGATTATAAAATAATGGTCCCCATGAATTCTTAATGCTCTCAATTGTCTAATAGAAATGCCTACTATGTATTTCGATGAGATTATTTTCTTGGTAATTAAAAATACTTTAATATCATTTTGTTACTTACATTATATATATATTATAAATAAATGTATGAACATTTATACCAGCCCAGTACAGTAACAGTTTCATACAAATGTCAGCCGAAAAGGGAATTATGAATAAAATTCCACAAAACTCGTGATCTTTATTGCTCTTCGTGTCAGAAATACGTAATTTCTTGTAAATAATATTAAACACATGCGGTTAATTGAATTTTAATCAACGAAATTAAATTCTTCGGTAAAAAAATGTTAAGGTGGTAATGACCTAAAATTGTACACCTATAGAAAACGTTTAAATTACTTGTTATTCTAGCCATTAATTTCTTTCAGAAATATCTTTCATATGATATAAAAATTGCGTCAGAAAAGCACATGCTTAATTCACACTCGGTGAACCATACAATCTACCGCACAGCGTAAATGACCGATACTATTATATTGTACAAAAAGAAAAAAGCAAAAAGATACATCAATGATAAGCCTTCACTGATATTACTTATAAATTATCACGACAAAGCTTAATGGAACAATGATTCCCGATTAATGAATTTAATACAGGAATGTATAAGAATTATAACAAATCGCTGAAACCTTTCAAGATTTCTCAGCCACGTGTTCATTAGCCATGCTAGCCATTAACGATCGTCGATAATCATATAAGTTAGAAAGATAAGGCGCTATTTTGTAATTGATGTTCGATTTATCTGTGCCAACTCATCCTGCCCGATACTACATATGTATAAAGAAATAGATATCTCTGCGGGTGTTCTAAAATGATTCAATACTTTAACAGTACGTATTATTAAATCCAAAGAGTGGCAACCATGGCCAGAAATAGATAAAAATATATCGATAGTATCGGCACATAATATTAATACGAAAAGATAACTAACAATTTTAAAAATTGTGCAAATTAAAACTCGCTAAGAGCTTTATGATTTTTATGCAATTATATTTAATTAATATCAAACTTGACTTTATTGATGACAATTCTAATATTGAATAAATATTTCGATCATTCCGTAAAACATCAAGCCATGGTGCCAGAATCTTGGTATCTTGAGAAGTAGCATTTTGAAAAAATTAAATTACAAACACCTAATTTATCATCAACATGGGAAAAGTAAAACCAGTCTTAATTTATTTCCAAAGAATACGAAAGCTTGTATTAGTTTTAATTTGCTAATTTGCACACCTATATGTGTATTCAAAGAAACGTCTAAATAATTGAAAGCACAAGACCATATGAGCAATCATATGGGAGAAATGCAGGTACAAACGTTATTATGTAATAGAATAACTGTCTAACGTGTAACAAGTGGCTGACGTAAATCTTAAACCCGTTCTAATTTTATTTACACGTTCACTAAGTGTCGTCACTTTAGTGGATGATAAACGTTAATACAGATATTTCGATTACAGTATCGCGAACTACTAAGCTTTTTTCAACTTATCAACATTGCAACATTAAATGACATACATTTTAATATATATTTCAAAAAAATATATATAATCATTTTCAAAAAGTATTGAAGTGTCTTTCATTTGTATGTATTGATATTTAACATATACTTTTACATCTTACCATTGAAATTGTAATTGCATACTACCATTGTTACTGCCCATGATGAAATATATTTAATCAATTTCTACTTGCTACCTCATGTAAAGTTACGAATGGGGAATGAAATAGCGAATCATGCTTCCAATACAGTATCTCCTTTAACATCCTGTGTGACACATCCATAAGACACAAAGATAATTATGAAGTACAAAATCATCAGTATCAGTAATATCGACATTTCGTTTGGGAAAGAAAGCAAATTATATGTAAATGAATAGTTATATTATTATAAGTGTATTTTATAATATTCTAGTATAGATAATATTGTTATTTATCTGTTATCCAAATGTTTTAGTGTGTCATTGTTGCAAAAAACATGAGCTTTACAACTTATGTCAGTATACATTATGTTAGTTTTTAGACTATTTGGAACAAACATTTTTGTCAAAAGCGTTGTACCAATTACCTTGCATTTAGAAAATAATATAAAGTGGGAAAACTAGGTACGTACATGTCACCCACATATTACATTTTGTGGCCAATATTTATACTACAAATAAAAATGAAATTCAGGAAGGTGCAGCTAAAATTTTTTAAATAGCAGAGAAATATTACTCATATAAATCAGACGATAAAACATGCAATTCGAATGACAAGAAATTACACTTGAGAAATCACGTTTTGAAATGTGAGAAAGCATGCATATCCAATGTATTATCCAAAAGTACTGCGAGGAAACCGGGAGCCATAAAAACTAATTACAGCCCACGGGGATTAAATTTCAAAAAATATCAAACTCTACAAAATAAAAAATGATGTAATTGCAAAACTAATGACCACTCGCAGCACAACGCTTATCTGGCGTTCAGCTGTGTCAGTGACATTGTATCATACTCCTCTGTGATTACGTGTTCTCGTTCTAAAAAGATTACGCGCGATCACATTTTTCATTTCTTTCGAATATCTGTTGCTTGCGTGCGTAACAAGATTGTTCGCGCTTTCCTCTCCCAAAACGACAAGATAAAATGCACAGGCAATGAAATAGACTTGTACATATTTATATAAGTACACGTATACATTATAAATATATAGACGTTTGATGGCAATGTAATACATGCCAAGTGTACAATAATGAGAAAAAACGTTGGCTATTAGCCTAACATAAATCACCATTTATATTCGATGGTACTATGGAATAATATGTAAACACATAAATTCAATCAGCAGCTCTATTCTCGATAAGTATATAAGAAATCTAATCATTGTTGATACATTATTATTTACATGTTTTATAATTTATTTATTGGTCTGTATTTGCATGTACTTATAAAACTCCTTCAGGAACATTGACGACAAAATCAGTACTCCTGCATAAAAGCGGAATTACTGAACCGAAACGACGACAAATAATTATTATAACAATAAAATCTCTACGGACATTACAGTGTTGTTAATTATAATCCACCCAATTTTCCAAATATTTTTCAATCTAACAGTTTTGACACAAAGTACACCGAAGTTTTTACTATATCATTTCAAGGGGCAAAAAATCTGGAAATTATGTGATTATAAGAAACTGAACTCGTTTTACGATGGATCAGAATCTTTTATTAGAAGGGACGACAAGTAAAGTAACTGGCTTAGCAACTCGTCTGTGAATGCTAATGGACACAGTTTTGATTAAATGAAGCAGTTAGAAACAGAATTCCTTCTATTTAAGCTTCTACATTCTAAACAGCAATACCATTTACATCGACCCAATACTGTAACTTGTAACTGTACCATTTGTTCGTATATATAGATTAGGCAATAGAATGGGCAAAATCTTCTAGAAAATAAACGATGGTTATTACTCTTTGCTCGCGCCTTCAGTTTTTGTTTAAAGAAGGTATATTTCGAATGATAAATATTTGACTTACAGGAACGATTATTTGCAAACAATGATGTGTTCTTATAGAAACGATATAGAAATGCTTATGTATTTGTTAACAAATGTCCACAATAATTTTTCCATCTACTTTATGTTAAAACACTGTTTTTGTTTTTAAGGGTTTGCGCTACCAGTTAATTATATTTAATTTAATCCACTAAATAATTGGTAATTCAATTTTTTTCAATGGAATACAAGTGCAAAAATGATCCACATAGATAATTTTTTTTTTCGCCAATCACTGTTTGATTACATTCACATACGTATTATCCTTGAACTTTCTTTATCAAATGTATGTACATGCAGAAGCAATTGAACGATATAATACAGCAATGTTGCACCATTTATTTAAATATTTTCCTCGTTAAATTATCCATGCATTTATTCACCATTCGTATCTAATAAAACATTTCTCATAGAATTATAAATTAAGCCACAGTAATTATTAAAAAAGAAACATGTAGAAATATACCCCCTGAAGTACATCCGGTTACGTTTACCCTTATCTCTAATAGGCGCTTTATTAACACAAAAAACTTACAGCCAATGATTGCCGGGGATACGTGATTGATCATTTCCAATTTATCAATTGTCGCAATCTGTATTCCATTTTACCACTATTGGCCGTACACAAAGGTTTCATTTCATTAAAATACAACAGCTGAGTTTCTAATGAAAAATTTCCTATCGTTCCATTATTTTATCCCACTGTTTTCTCTACTCTCTTTGGCAAGTTACACGATTAACGTTTAGACGTCCTGCAACATGCATTGCTCACAGATCAACCCCACTCGTGTGTTTCATCATTCTGGAGGGAGTTCGCACATATATAAAAGCCTGACTGATACGACATCTGTTCAGTGTAAATTCTGTTCTTTGGAAGGAAACGCATGAAGTGTATTTACCACAACCTGATAATAATTTAAATCAGTCTGAACTCGAAGCTCAAAGTTCAACAGACAATTATCCGGTCGTACTTTAAAAGTTTTCCGCTCAAACTGATCAAACACGAACAATTGTCCACGAACAAGAGTCAACGCTTCGTATTGGTGACGGTTTCCTCCTAGTCGATTAAGATCAAGGTTCGTATGGTAGATTTCAAATCCATATGAGTGTGTTATCAGTGGAAATACCATGTGAATATAAAAATTGTGAATATTGTGTTACACGAGTTTTGTTTCATATAACACTCTTCTGAACCCTATTTGTTTTACGGGGTGCAACCGCGTTTATTATAGGATCACAACTGTAGGGGAAAAAGCAACAAAACAATAGAAAAACTTGTAAACATAGTAGCGTAACATATGAATCGAAGTATAATAATATAATTTTTTTATCATTAAGGAAAAGGGTACACTAAACTACGAACAACCAAACGTTCCACTTTTCTCAAAACAGTTCATTCAAATGTGCACAATGATAGCACATTCTACAATTCATTTTTATCATTCCTTTGCGTAGAATTAGTCAGTAACTATCAAATATAAGTGTTTAACATTCAACTACTATCGCCTGCTAAATCAATGTACTTATCAAAACGAAGAGCGCAGAATGCAATATCCTAACGAACAGCAACAATTTTTGTACAGAACGTCGAGCACGTGGACGAAATTTCAAGGTACATACCAAGGAGGAAAACAAAGATTCACGGGAATCTAATCGAATTCCGCGCCGACCGTCATCTCCCGCGTGATTAAACGTCACGTGACTCGAGATTAGCCGAACGAAGAAACGAAGGTACCGAGGTTATAAATAGCGGCCACCAGAGAGCGGGGAGTCTCTTTTACTTTCCACACTGTACCATAGTGCATTTGCTCCGCGCTCGTCTGTCTATTACGTCCCGTGCTGTGCTGGTGGTAGGGTTCGCTCGTGGAAACCAAACTAGGGTGTAGAGATCGAACTGAGAACTTCTTCTACTTTCATTAAATATTAGACGAATCGTCGGACAAGGGACACGCGCCAACGAGGTCGCAACACGTGGCCAAAGCATTTCAACGTAGACAAAAGAGTTTAAAGACCGCGCAGCAACGACCACGAAAAGAAGGAAAATGCCGGAGACCGCACACCACATGAATGGATACGCGAACGGGCACACGCCGCCCGAGCTACAACAGGACACCACTTTTCTCTTCACATCGGAATCCGTCGGCGAAGGTCATCCAGGTATATACCTTAAAAATCATACGTTCGTCTCATGACTTGTCTCTATTCCGGTCGAATTTCGTTCAAGTTCGCACAAGAGTATCCATGTCCCCGCGGTGTGTCGCGTGTGCCGCCATGAAACTCGATGAACGGACCTCACATACATATACGCCGCGTGCGCATGCCGCGATTCTACCCTTCCTTCGCGCTTCCTTACTTTCCTTAAAAAGCTCCGAAATGAGGAGAAGCGGTGTTACGTTGCGACTCGGTCGTTTCTCAGATCGCTTTCTTAATGCCTAACGATATATCACCCGCCGATTGTATGTAGCCATGAGGTCGGGGACCACGTTCTTTGGTATACCGATACCAGCCACAGCAGAAAACGAGCACCTCCGGCGTCGCCATGTGCTCTTTAATATTACGATTTATGATTTTTGTTCTATCCGCATATTCCTCCGGTTACACATGCATTCTTGCCTTTTCCCTTCGTTTAATTCACCGTTGAATTATACTTTTCCTAACCTCACCATGGAATGTAGTAGTTCAACTCATTTTTATCCCCCACCGTTTAAGGAAACGTTTCACGCGGGTTCTGATAAACGGTTGAACTTATTGCCGAGATTTTTTTTCTCGTTTTATGACTCGTTAACGTTCTAATGAATTATTGCTATACTTTTGAGACTGGCACGCTATCATTTTATGTAACCCGAGTTGTACAGTACTCCTTTGTACTACCGTGGAATGATGTCGGTTTGTTTTTGCTCCCGTTGTTCGGTTTATTCTAGAACCCAGCTTCGCGATATCGATTACGATCGCACATTTCGATGAAATTTTCTAAACACCTAGAGAAAAATCTGGTTAATCAACTGTGTAGCTGATGGCATGATTATGCAATTGTTATTTCGAATGTATATTTCATTTAAAATTTAGGTGTTTACATGGATCCACATGTATACATGGACAATTCAAGGAACGTACTTATTCGAAAATTAAACAAAAAACTTTTGCTTATTCCATAGTTGTTGTAATTCGTAACAATTTTCTTTCTAGATAAAATGTGCGACCAAATAAGCGATGCTATTTTGGATGCACATTTGAAGCAAGATCCTGATGCAAAAGTGGCCTGTGGTGAGTTTTGTCAAAAATCATTAATTTTTCCAAGAATTTGAAACAGTCCATGTTATAGCTTCTATTTATAAGTTAGTCAGTTGCGACCTTGAGTTAATTTTGAAACATTGAAGTCAAAAGGGACCTAGCAGTTTATACGACGATATGTATAGGCTAAAGCTGATATTTGATATAAAACATTTACCTTATCTTGAATCCTCAATTTGTATACATATTGTACTTTTCAATTACTCAGAAACCGTGACAAAGACTGGAATGATACTGTTATGCGGCGAAATTACATCAAAAGCCGTGGTCGACTATCAAAAAATTGTCAGGGACACTGTACAACACATTGGATACGACGATTCTTCGAAAGGTAAAGTATATTTTCACATTCGTTCTTTGTTTTCCCTTTTTTCAGTGATGTATGTTTGTTAAACCTTTTGGTACAACCCTGCCCACCCCGAAAAAATGAATTTTGTTAAATTTATTTTATCTGTGCATCTAAAATGTTTGAGATTTTCCTTGCTAACCATAAGAGGATGACAAAATCTTCTGTATGATATAAGCATGCCCTGTGGCCGGATGAAGACATCATTATCTTATCCCTCATAAAATTCGCCTCATTTGGTTCTCCGGAATCAAATTTTGCAAATACACGGTCGAATCATGGCACGAAAGCTTCCAGCACTAAATATTAACATTAATTATGCCCACTGTGGTTATTTGTTCAATTTTGCGCTATGAAAACCACACAAGAAAATGTATATAATGAAAGGATGTGCTTTACGCTACATACACGTTAGTAATATGTTGGAGAAATTTCCATGACTCGATCGATTGGATGATACAATGTCCTGCTCATAATCTTTCGGAAAAAAAAAAACAAAAAATAAGTGAAAGAACACGTATGAATATGTAACGTAAGCATATCATGATCGTGGCAGGATTCGATTGGCGTACGTTGAACCTTTTGGTGGCGATCGAACAACAATCTCCAAATATCGCTGATGGTGTTCATGTGGACAGGGAAGAGAAGGACGTGGGTGCAGGTGATCAGGTACATAACCCATTCTCAGCCCGTGCCGCAGAGCAGCCATATAACTCAATAACATTCTCTCTCTAGTTTATTTATTTTTTTTTGCTTTATCCCCTCCCTTTTTTCTTATAATCTATTTTATGAATTTTTTATTATTATAATACACTTTCCTTTTGTTATGTGTGAATGAGTGAATCTGTGTGTAAAAGAGTTTAATGATTGTACAAAATACTTACTCTATGTTCTATAATGTAAGAGGTCATTTTATCGGGAAAGCCTATGCATAAATAAATTCATCCACTGTAGGATATCATAAGCTAGAAGGACTTATCATTAAATAATTATCATTATCATATTTATCAGGAAGAGATATATCGAGTCACGTCACAGTAAACTATCATACATTCTGTATGTTTACGACATTGTGTATTAATTATGGGAAAGCATCTTGAACAACATCGTATATAGCAATTAGGTAAAATTCGTTGTTATGTTTTCAACTTTTTTTTTCAAGCCACAATGACATATAATTAGTATTTTCTGAAAGAATATAATAATATAGGATACCAAATACTAGAGCACCGGTACAATTAAAATGTTAATATTCGTGGTAACGAATATCTTTATCTCACTCGTATAATTTCTGCAGGTTTTGACTACAAGCTCTGCAGTGTTCTATTGGCTCTTGATGCTCAGTCGCCAAATATTGCAGCGGGAGTTCATGAAAACCGTAGTGATGAAGAAGTGGGCGCAGGAGATCAGGTCAATTAGCATTCTGATCGTTGACTCAACTTTTTCTGTTTTTCTTTCTGTTGTATCTAATGCCTAGCATAGTTATTTCTTCCCAGCTTTTTCGTAGTTATATTGTACATATTTAGTTATTCTACCTACTTCCAATGACTGTGCAATATCATTGAATCTAATGCTTCCGTATTTTCACTGCTGCAGCAGGCGTACATTTAGTTTTAGTTATTGTACCCTGTCGTATTTTCTGCTGTTTCTTACTATGCTGTAAATAGTCTTGTGTTTCTCTGTGGAATGCCAATTTTCTCTTTCATGCCTTAATTATGGTTATGGTATAAATATGCATAACCCGTTAAATCCCAATAGAATTTCTTCCATATCTTGTTTTTATTTTCGTTACTTTTCTTTATCATCTTTGTCTTTTTCTCTGTCCCTGTACAGTTAATTCTCTCAATGACTGGGCTACAACACTAATCGTTTCGAATTGTTATTAGTTAACATTCGTACAATTTGTGTAGCCTAATGTTACAAATCACCCGTTGGATACACTCGTTAACACTTTTCACCATGTTGTATGTATTAATTTAATCGCATCATTCATAATTTGTTCCCGAAGAAAGATCAAATTTTAGACTTCATTCAATCTCATTTCAATTCCTCATTTATGCTGTATTATTTTCGTATTTATGTCTCTGTAATACGTATCACGAAAAACAATTATTTAGGAGCTAAAATTGCATTTCCAACTAATAATTTTTGAATTGGCTCTGATGATATTGTCTTCCTTAATACGTATTATTATTGGAGTGTGTGTTACAGACAATGATGTGATAACAGCAACAATTAGTTTACAAATTATTAAACATAGCTACCCAATTATTGCTAGTTGATAATTCTGCTCTGTGTGACACCTTTTCTTTATACATTACTAAATACACTTTGCAGTACGATGCGCATCGCTGCAAAATTCCATGCACAAATTAACACATAGTTTTAGATTGTATGTTGTATGCATTTTGTAATATTCACTATATTAATGCTTGATCCATTTTATTACAAACTTCGTTTAATATTGCGAATTAATTAAAGACACTGAACAAATCTGTCTCCTGCTTCAAGTTTATATCTCATAAATTTTAGCTGGAATAACTCAAATTCTTCTATCAGGGCCTGATGTTTGGATATGCGACAGATGAAACCGATGAGTGTATGCCATTGACTGTTGTGTTGGCACACAAGTTAAACCAAAAAATCGCAGAATTAAGACGAAGCGGTGAATTATGGTGGGCAAGGCCAGATTCAAAAACACAGGTACGATATATATCGAGAATTTATCAAATTCGATTTAACAATATTAAAAAAATGATTATGCGAACCAGTGGAACCTGTTTCAATGTTCTGCATTTAATATAATACGAGATTATTTAATGATGTCATGCAGTATTTGCTACTCTTGAATGCCATGATGTTCAAAATCCTTACTGAAAATAATCGTATTATAACTAGTATATCTATACGATTTTAAGTATATAACGTAAAAAAACATATTCTGTACTATGATTAAAATTTATAAAACAGGTCACCTGCGAATATGTGATGGATCACGGCGCCTGTGTACCTATAAGAGTTCATACAGTAGTAGTATCACTGCAACATAGCGAAAAAATCGGCTTGGAGGAATTACGCAAAGCTGTTATGGAAAAAGTCATCAAAGAAGTAATTCCAGCAAGGTATCTGGACGATAGAACGATCTTCCACGTTAATCCTTGTGGGTTATTTATTATTGGTGGTCCACAGGTACGATTCAAATTATGTGTATGAAATTCAGATAGCTTAAATTCTATGGATAACATCGTTTTAACATATTTGTGCATTATTTACAGAGCGATGCTGGTCTAACCGGTCGTAAAATAATAGTTGATACTTATGGTGGTTGGGGAGCACACGGCGGTGGTGCATTTTCTGGTAAAGACTTCACAAAAGTTGACAGATCTGCTGCTTATGCAGCGAGATGGGTCGCCAAATCATTAGTAAAAGCTGGTCTTTGTAGACGATGCCTTGTACAGGTATAAGTTGTTGATAATTATTAATAATGAAAACACGCTTTCTGTGTATATATAATATATATTCTGTAAACAAAGTGCATCGTACATCCTTTAATGGAGAAATATGTAAAAAAACAAACAACCATGAATTTGCAGGTTTCTTATGCAATCGGTGTAGCAGAACCACTTTCAATCACAGTTTTCGACTATGGTACCTCCAAATTGTCTCAAAATGAACTTTTAGATATAGTTAATAAGAACTTCGATTTACGGCCCGGAAAGATCGTTAAGTATGTAAAATACACACATCGAAAGAAAGTTGATTTTTATTAGAATGGGTAAAGTGTACGCATATATATATGTTTTTTTATTTTCTTTTTGTTATTAGGGAGTTGAATCTTCGTAATCCAATTTATCAACAAACCAGTACATATGGACACTTTGGCCGAGAGGGTTTCACCTGGGAACAGCCAAAGACTCTAATTCTCGATTGATGAGAGGATAGATTTTAAATCAGTTTGACGTTTCTTATTGTAAAGCGTCTCTCAACCTGCTCTCAATAATCATATGTCTCGTAAAAGTTTACCGAGATTTTCCGACCGCCGCGCTACTTCATCAAGTCCACCGATTCCTTTTGCCAACTTAGCCCTAGCAGGAAGAATGAAACACTAGATTTTTCCACATCACGAGGCACTTGGTATTACGTGGTATAGTACAAATTTTGTTGATTCAGCATGCAGGGGATGATGGCAGTCGTGTTTCTTCTTTACTCTTTGACAACCGAAGTAAAGTTTATCGATCATTAGTAATAATGGAAAGTGTCGACAAAGGGAAAGGTGAACTAATTAAGCCTGTTGTGAGTCTATTGCCTGTACATATATTCGTAACAATCATGTGCGGTAGTTCCTTTGCCAACGGGCAGGACTCGTTACTAGGGCTTCTAAGTGGTGTGTGTTGGAAGTAAAAATGGTAAAAAGAACAATAATATCTAGGTTGGAAAAGCGTTTCCGCATTTGCAAAATGTATAAATTGGCAACATCGGGGCGTGCCTCTAAGCAAAACAATATGTGAGATGAAAATTGTCTCAGACTTTCGGCGGTATTAGTACTTTTGCATAAACGTGCACGAAAGTCCCGATATACTAATGTCACATTTTAAGGGCTTGTGTTTACCTTTCCCAGCGATTTCAATCAGTAGCATCAATAAGGATACTTTCGTGTACGTTTCTTCAATAGAATTATTAATATGTTCCGAGTGTAAATGCACACTTGGGTAACGACTATGTGCGTTAATTTTAGCAAAGTGGGGAAGGGAAGCAATTGAAGTGACCAACTTACAAACGAAATTTTCATATTGTTTAAAAAACCTTTCATGACAATGCAATATGATATTGACTAGGGGTTAATAATATAGCGCGTACTTAAATCTACTTGTTAATTACAATAATGGTGAAAAAAATGTTTAATTATTACGTTTGTATTTAAGTAACCGCGATACTATTGACCCTCATATATTTATATATACACACACACATATATATATATACATACATTTCCCCCTTTGCTCCGTTTGAATAGATAATTGTAATAGACTTTGTCGATCTTGCAGTGTGTAGCAAAGGATGCAAAATCGAATGTAAGACCTTATTTTACGGAGGTCGTAATACAGATCGTGTGGCGGAGCTCGAAAATTAACCGATTTTTCCAATTTGTAGTGTGAAGCTCTGTAATACTATCGTATTTTAACAGCAACAAAAATGTGAATGAAATTTAGAAAATTCCTTCCGTTAGATTGACATAACGATCTATCGTGTAATGGTATTGGCAGTGTAAAGATGCACAAGTCATCATATGCAAGTCATAATAAAAAACATTTTTTAATAAAATACAAAACCGTTATTCATTTTGTTCCAAACTACTAATTAGTGATTCCTAACAGTTCCTCGTAATAATAACGTTTTATCGTTTGCTAGGTGCATATAGTGCTTTATATTTATTGTTAATTAAACAATTTTTTTAATCGCTAGAGCTCTGTCGCACAGAAAACTGCGACTAGATTAATAAATGATTTTTATAATTAATTTTTTTAGCTGCACTTTTTTCGGTAGCAACGCGAAGCATTTTACGAAAGTGAAAGATTCTTATACTTCTTATGCATCACCATATGCATATTTACCATGTATGTATTTTCTAATATTCAAGGATATGTACGGCTTTACATTATCTAGTGAATTCAATTAAGGTGTAATAATATATGAAATAAATAATAGTAAAATTTATTGCAGCCGTAATAAATTAAGCAAAGTAATATATTACTTATTTTTACCACACTTGTTTATATACGTAGCGGTGATTATAGATTATATACAAATATAGATTAGGGAAATACTTAGTGTACTTATGGAAATAATAGTGTAGTTTACGGCTACTAACATTTCGATACACTGCCTAAAGTGCAGACAAAAATGTACATTCACAAAACGAGTTTCCAAATTTTCAGATGTAGTCATTTTAACGATATATTATATCATTTAAAAATTGCACTATGCAAGATGTTTCTGGAATCGTAAATTAATTCTCTATTCGAAAGTAAGTCGAAAATATAAAATGAAATTTTTGTCATAAGCCTGTTATAAACAAGTACAGACACTCGAAGACAGTCCTATTAAAATTCATTCTGTATTTTCGATTAACTTTTGTATTAAGAATCACGTTTTCAACTTTTACGTGGTTTCTGTTCATAATAACAATTATAATTTATAATAATGTGCTTTGTAGTGACAAAGTTTGTGCTCAGATGTGACAATTAGAAAGGATGAATCTATGTTTTTATAATAATTGTACCCCTTGCGAATATGCTTATATTCTATTTACAATTAACATTGTATGCTAATTATTTATTTAACATATAATCATACAAATAACGATACAATATTCACATTTCTATATTTTTTTTTCGGTGCAAAAAAAAATAAAATCATCTTTTGTTGAAATACATTTTATTATTTTTTTGATTTAGATACGCTTGAAGCCAGTAATATGCTTTTGAAGTGGATATATGTATTTATGTTCATTGGAAATAATTAAAACACTGTAAAGGGAAACATTAGATGTTTAATTATATTTGTGTGATTAAATTTATATACATAGAAATCCGTGGTGTTGTATACAATATAATGTCATGAAAATATGTATAAGAAACGAATTTCTTCGGTAGAATACTGTCACTGATTCGCAATTTGATTGAAACGTATACATATGTTGTTAGAATCTCGTATAACACCGCTTAGTGAAAAAATATACCAAACTAGAAATGTATAAATAAGTCTCATTGCACATGTTAAAAAATAATGCTTTTCGGACAATTTTTTTTACGCAATTGTACGAATTTCATAGTACTATCAATGAAATGTTTAAACTTAGACATACGGAAACTGAAACAAAATATACGTGGCATAAATATACAAGGATACATTCGTAATGCTTGCAAGAATTGTTAGTGCACAATTATTAATAGATATAGCATATCATATAAATTATACTAACAAGAAAAATTACCCAAATAATCGTCTTATATTTTAACAAAACTATTACCAGTTTGTAGGATACGTGTTTTAGATCAAGCCAATAGGTCATTTAGGATGCAATAACACAGTTGTTTGAGATTATAACGCTTAATATTACGTTGCTCCTTGCCTGCAGAATTACGATTCGTAGAATAGGAGCCAACATTTATTTTTAAGCTCATAGTTAGAGGAATACTCGATACTTATACATGACACTTTATCATCTTATTTACAGGTATTTTTCCAATTTTTCCCCCTTCATTTTTGACATCGTAATTAATAATTTCTCCCTCGTTTCCTGTCTGTATAAATATACTAAAGAAAAACATATTTACTATCCATTCTAGACAATTTTATATACTATCTTTTGAGTAACAATTTTTTTGAACATTGTTATTACTCAATCAGATACTGATAAATTGTAATCAATATCAAAATATTTTGTACATAATATAAAATTGTAAACGTAAAGAAATTGATAAGGCACCTGTAAATAAGACAGTATAAGAATTCCTGTATCTATAAGCTAAATATAATAATATCTCAAAAATTATTAGCTGCAGTCAAAATATAGCGTCGGCACAAACAATAGAAACCGTCCCCGTAAACTCGTATATTAGTTTCCTTGAAATTCAAGGCATTCATTTAGGTAGTTCTCCTTGTAAGAGATAAAAAAATTGTTATCGTACAGGCTTAACTGAATTATAGAATAAAATTTAATTTGTCACAATCTTTTTCGGTGCATGAATTCGACTGTGTCTTAATAGCGAACTTTTATCGGTGAAAGATTTCTCGCATTCCACGCATTTGTATGTTCTACCGGTATGTGTAACTAAATGTCTACTGAGCCCGGATGCGTGACAAAAAGCCTTCGGGCAAAGTTGGCAATGATGTAACTGAATATCATTTGGGTCCAGTTTCTGATGTCTTCTCATATGCACTTTCAATGCTTCACGCTGTGTAAAGCTCTTGTCGCAGTGCTGACACTGGAATGGTTTTTGTCCGGAGTGAGTCATGAGATGGCGAAGTAAAATCTCCTTTTGCGCAAAGGCACGATGGCAAATGTTACAGCCAAATGGTTTCTCGCCTACAACAAATATAATTTCAATATGATACGAAACAAAAATTCATTTAGTAATCGGTTTGATTACTTAAGAACAAAAACAACCGTATTATTACCTGTATGGGTACGTTCATGTCTCACCAAAGCTGATCTAGTAGGGAACCATTTCTCACAAGCTTGACATGTAAAACCTCTTTGCGTGGAGTGGACGGATTGATGACTTTTTAACATTATCCTTCGCGTAAATGCTTTCGGGCATTTGTCGCATTGAAATACTTTTAGCTCTTCGCTAGTTTCAACTACAAGAAACGTAATAATGTTAAAAATATTTTGCACATTTAGCGTATATGTATATCCTTTTCATTTATGCGAGAATAACATGCACTATTTACCCATGGTATCACCGATCGGTTGTAACTTCAAGGATTCTCCTTGTCCAGAACTGTTACTTGTAACTTCCATCATGTAAACATTTTTGTGGTCAGCATTAGCGATTGCTCTCTGCACCTCTTCAGCTTCGTCTTCAGATTCTTGTTCTTGTTTAATACGCGTGGAACGTATTGTGCAGCGTGCTTTGGCGTTGCGTTCCTCTGCAGGCACAAGCGTGATATTTACTGGATCTTCTGACAATACCTCTTCCATTTCCAAATTTTCAGAAGCCATTCCTGCGATCGAATAAATTAGTAAACATTTCTAAGATCGCAAGTTTAGTAGGAATGCGTATGTCGTTTGACTCCATAGAAGAATCTTAAAAGTAATACCTAAAATATAGCCGCCAACAAGTTCTGCTTCCGTTACTTCGATTGGATCTCCATCCGTGTCTCTGTTCTCCGCTTTGGTCGCTACTAAATCAGCTAACAATTGTTTGACTTGTTTGGATTTTCCACTGTTCGATGTTTCTTTCACATCGTCTTTACTATTGTCTTGACTTTCTCCTTCCTCGTGTTGACCAGTCAATTGGTGTATCAATTTCATATGTTTACGAAGCTTGGTATCGGCGGCTTCGCACTTCTTCTTAAATTGGTAAGACTTTTCTAATTGATATTTGCAAGGATGGCAAATCATGTTTGGAAGGCCATCTTCTTCGTACACCTAGAATATCAAAAATATTAGGTGGTGCGTCTTAATACATAGCGTATGAAACCGTAAAACAAAATTTCAAATACCTATATTATTCTATGCATTCTAACATATCGTTAATGTACAATATTTACATTTTTAACGTATTTATCTTCAATTTTTCAGTTATCTAATAACATGTATAAATAGATATGCGGAGATTTTCCTATTGCTATTTTCATTGTGAAATTTGTGTCATTTAAATTCATCAGCTGTATTATAGCCGTGCCTAACAAACACGAACCCTTCCAACATTTGAAGCTTCGAAGCATGGCCATTAATGTGCGATAATTCTTTCGTTAATCATAATCTATCGAAAAAGATACGTAGCAGTGGAAAGGTAGGAGGAAGGATGGAAGCATCGAACATTTCGATCCTTTCTGGATGCCGCGCGGTGTCCTCATCAAAGGAAGAACAGACAGAAAGTTGGTCGAGCAGGTATAAGGTGGCAATGTTAATGCATTGGCAATAATATTACAGATTTCTATAAATTCGAAGGGTAAACGATCTGTAATGCAATGATACGCCTTGTCTAGATTCCTGTAACTAAAGGGAAGGTGGCGTCGACGTATCGTGAACGTAAAGTCGATAACTCGGTAAAGCTGGTAGTTGCTTTGCGCAGTATGCCGCGCGTTGCATGGGAGCTAGAGTTAAGTGCCCCTGCACACTGTGTACGCCTCTGTACGAGTGACGTTTACAAAGAGTGGGGGGTGAAGGAAGGTAGAGCGAGGGAGAAACCGCGTGAGAAAAAAAGATAGACAGAGAATCTCACACAGAGAGATAAACTAGATTCCTATTTTTCGATAAACTTTCAATATACGAACGATAGACGCAGTGCCTATATATTTCTACCTTAACTGTGTAGACATACCCATCTGTTCGAACGTTCTAACTCACCTCCAGATTAACACAAGCCATTATTCGCAGAGATAAGGGGATCGTTTCATCGACGTAAATCGGCACCATCTCCTCCTCCTTTGCCAAGCACAGTCGGCACAGTTCGTTCACATGAATGATCACGTTACTGGAGCTATCCCCCTTTTTCCGACTATACGTTTTCATTTTCACGGTCTCCACGTTGATTCTCGCGTTAATTACGTTGATAATTCCCCTCAAAACCTGAGGAGAAACAGAGATTTCCCTGGAAAGACCTGGAGAACGAAACTCAGTCACACACAACGGAATCTATAATGGCGGCGGCGGCGGTGGTTGGCCAATGGCAGACGCGCGGCGCTGCAGTTTAACAAAGATGGAGTACGTAATTGTGAGTTTCCCGCGCGCGTGCAAGAGAAAGGCGGTCAAGTATGAAAGAGAAGCAGCGTCGTTGAGTGCCTTCGTCATCGCGAAGTCGGTAAGGCCGGTAACTATTATTGATTTTCCATTCTTCCCAACGGCGGGAAATGATCCCTCATTCGCTACTGTCGCGGCATATTCGAATTGCCTTGAACGATATTCGTTGGTATATTCCATTCGGTTAAGTTTCCTCTACCCGTTGACTACTAATTGCACGAAAAGTATACGCGAAGCAGCGACGAAGATAACGACGAATGCATTAGCTTTTATCGTTTTGTATTAATCATTGGAAAAGTAACGTACATTTATGTATTCGGACAGCGGCCTTCGTAGAGTATCGACCGTTCAGAGAGATACGTGGAACGAGAAATATGTTCAATACGTTGTTCGTTACTTTGATATATAAGTCAAAGGATTAAATATTATTGCACAGAAACTTATGGTGGCGGGTTTCGTTAATTAGATTGTAAGATTTTTAGTACAGCAGCGTTCCGTTGAAATTTTACTTATCCAGCTCTCTTGGTAAGAAACTGAATATTATGATTTCATAATTAGAATGATTACGATTGAATACATGCAAATGTTTATTCATTTTAATACGCACTCATAGTCTTCTCTCATTGGTAAAATAATGTCAATGTATCGATCACAATTTACATTATATTAATTAATCTTTTTAAAGTGCTAATCATTTTTTAATAAAACAGGGCTTGGCTTACTTAATGATTGATAAATAGTTACCAACACCTGTGAAATTCTATAAATAGCTGAACAGAACGTTGCGAATTAAAGATTATTAATTATAATCTATTCGTTGCGTTTTAGAAACGCGATAAAACTGTAAATATGATAAATCACGCGGAAGAGAATCTATAAAAATGTTAAGTAATATCAATAAATAAGAAAAGATAAGTTGCACGAAAGTTTTCGATTGAAAATGAAATTTACCTACAAATAATATTTTGTCCTATCTATAGACTCGAATTTCGTTACTTATATCATATAGGATTCCACAATCGTAATATTCTCTTTGATATCAATATTACCATTGCACTGAAAAATTCGATGTAACAGCCATTGTAAAATTTTATCAGTGCGCAAAAAAGCTCTTATTCTTACACTATCCGGAGCGTAAATTTTCCTAGAAATACCAACGGGGAAATGTATAGATACCTAAAAATAAGCATTCCTTTTCTCTGCGATATAAATATAAAGTATCTATCGTAGGCACACGCGCGCACGTCACACTTCACACGGAATGCCAACACTTGCGTATTCATCATCCAAACGGAAGAGCAACAAAAAAAAAATACATACAAACAAACAATTAAATAATCTACGTCAAAGAAGAATTATCACCTCCCAAAGCGCGTGCGTGCGCGCCGAGCAATTTCGAAAGATGAGAACAATTCTCGTCGCATCTCGTTGCTATCATTGACAACAACAAAGTCCGTTGGAAGGTGGTCAATAATTTACAAAAAGAATGTCAGGAAACGCGAAACGGTTTCCCGCGTGTGCCAGGGACGTCGGTCGGATGTGAGGATTAGCAGAGAAGAAGAGGGGTCGAAAATAACTAAGTCAGAGGAGGAAAGCAGACCGATTCGGCGGTTCTTCCGATTGGGAGGGGGTGGTTCTCGCTGCTTCTCCCGTGCTTTCGCTTTTCCGAGTCCAGTGTGTTTCGCCACCCGAGAAAAACGCGTGCCTTGCGTTCTAACGCGAAGGTAGGTGCTCGTCGTTGTGATTGTCATGCTTTGCGTATCCGTGCTGGGCCCCGGAAATCTCGCCGAGCATTCCGGGGGATGATTCGCCTCGCGGAAACGGAACAGGGGGAAAAGTGCGTTACATAAATTATGCCGTTGCCCGACAGCTGGGGAATTGATCGTAACTCCGTTTTCAACGTAACGTCTCGTTCGGTCCTATTCGCGTCAAGGTTTATCGCTGTTCGCAAAGGTGCAGAATAATAAAGCGCGAAGCACGTTTCAGTAGGTGAAAATGTACGTTTACGACGGAGGCGAATCGCACACGTGTCCGCATAACTCACGCAAGTAACAAGTTGTAAGCCAACACTGTGCGTGACATCCTAAAGGAGAAGTTTGGCCGTTCGCGTGTCTTATTCGTCGTGACTGATAGAGTAAAAGTTGAAGTCGATGGTACTGTTCTCTGCGATTTATCTCTCGTATTTGTTGAGAGGGGCGACGGTTTCAGCGGGCGAATGTCCCGCCGATTTTGTCGGCGAGAATAATTTTTTATCGCGCGATTTCATGGATATTCAAATATTTGCATGAACGCAGAAAGATAAGGATAAGTGTGATCCATCTGTCCTCATTTTTTTTAACTTAATTGCGATCTAGAATTCTCTGTTTATATTACACATCGAGTAAAATGAATTTTTATTTTACTTCCGTGGTTGATTATTTATTCATTTATGAAAGTGTCGGATGTCTTCAGCAAATTTTGTTTCTGATATAAAAAAAGAAGTTAGTGGTAGAAATCGATTGCGTTTCTTGGTTGTATGGATAATTGGGTGTCCAGTTGCGATACGATACGATTTACCTGAGACAGTCGTTGGTAACATTCGTTGCAAACGATTATGAACAATAGCTACATTATCCATGTTAAACAATCGAGTTAGAATCGAGTAATATCTATTTCTCTTGTATCAAAATTAATTCCACCCTTAGAACCCATAAAGTCTTCATCTATATCGTATCTAGACCTTTCCAAGCGGAACGATCGGTACCAAATCACCCGCAAATTCTGTCTAGGCTCACAATTTATCAATTTTAGCTTCGTTCAATACCATACCATCGAGCTTTCCTCGATGCTGACCGTGAGTTAAAAAGGTTAGTCATAACATAAAGCATAGCCAAAGAGCTTTTTCAAGCAAGACATTATTGTAGCAATGAGCGTTAAAATAGATTGCCCGATACATGTAACTATGTATATGAGTCACACGTTTGTTTGGCAAACAAGGCCGAGGTTCCAGTCGGTCTAAAAGATTTTCTCCATTACGTTACTACCATGTACATGTTTCTCAGATGGGAAATTATGGACGTGTTCGAATGGACACCAAAGTCAACATTCCCCGGGACGTATGCATTAGAAATTTTTTCAAAAGCTGGCACAACCTCTTATCCTCCCCCTAGGAAGAGGGGGAAGTTGGAGTTGAATTTCCAACGGTAGCCTGCAACACGAGCAACGTCCAAATACCAATGAACGATCTTGGAATAGATATGCGTTATGTAAAGGAAACAGAGTGTGGATTCGTGTGCCTCGAAAAATAGTGATCGTCGGTGGATTTGCGAGACTAATTGTCGCCCGTGGATCTTTCGAAAGGCTTGGCCGGCTTTCCGGTACACGCATGTCGAATCCGTAATTCCGCTTGTAATCCAATACGACCCAGAAGTTATAATACCATTGGGCACTTCGGGTCAGGAAGAGGTGGGGAGAGGGATGTAAGAGATTTTGCGGACGATGTAGATATATTCGGAGGAATTTCGTAGCAAAAATAACTGCGGTAGACTACCGGTGGTGGTGGCTGGTCTGTAAGGGACGCGTCAGAGAGAGAATCCGAAACTTTCATAAGATAAACGCACACTTTGCCCGTGTGCACCCGTCGTTTTTCAATTCTTCGCCGTTTTCGTCCGAGTTTCCGGCCATTAACGACGGTGTAACCGAGTTCCAGGGTGGTGCAAGCTATGCAATGGAACGCGGACCCCTTCCGCCACTGTAGGCTCGAATGTTTCTACTAATGAAATTGTTGCGTTTGTTTATTTATTTCTTTAATATCGGACCAATGCATCTTTACGTTTTTGCTACGTGTTATCGTAAACTAGATCTGGAGTTTGGGGGGAGTTTCTTACAAATGTGTAATTACTGAAAGTTCAGAGAGATTCTTCTTATTTTCTTTTGAATTATTTGTTTTGTGTATTATTTTGTTATTTTTGTCATTCTGCAATTTTCCCACTTTCATGTAAACTACTGTCGGGTACTTCTACTTATTTTTATATTTCTATTTACCTTTAACATTGTTGTCTATGTTTTCCTATTTTGCAGTTTCCAATTTATATTTCAATGCTGTCAATTTTGTACACGATTATTTTATGCAAGTGCACTTCATAAAATTGAATGAAGGGGCGGCTTTAGGACGGACGATACATTAATTTTCAAATTTCTAAAAGTGGTTACTTCGAATGCAATTTCCCAACGCAATTCGTTGGAAAAAACTGTTTTCCAAAATCAGCCAATTCAAGTCATTTTTTCGTCCATCGAAAATGTTCTCCAAAGTTCGATTATATTTGACGACTAACGTTATTCGAAATATTCTGCGTTGCGTTTTTACTTCCACCGCGTTTGCAATTGATTGGCTGTTTTTTTACCTTGTGTTCCAATTATCGCCCATTAACATATCGGTCGCTTGTGATAATGGAACGCGAGGCGAAATTGTGTCAGTAATGGTTGAATTTTGCTTCATTGCGAAACTTGAAATATCGGTTGCAATATAATATACGAAGAACCTGTTCAAATTGTAAGTAAGTTGCGCGTTGTAAGGAAACTATAATTCACAGAACTCCGGAATTAATAATTGGACCCTAGCGTTATATTTCTATTACAATCAAATTCGTTCATCTCTATTTTGATTCCTATGCTTTTCTCATCACGCGTGTATCCATTTAAAACGCGCAAATATAACGTATCGTCGGATCAAAAGAGAATTTCGCAATAGCACTTAAAATACAACATACAGCGAGATTCGAAGAATAAACAATAGAGACAACTGTGACGTCAAATTGTAGTCAATCCCGTTCCAACTGCTCGCAGCATCTCGTCAAATATGAATCAAGCTAATAATCCTTCCACCCGCTTAAAATGTAAGATACACATTGGAAATTCACCAAACTACAAGTAGATAATACAATACCATTGAAAGATAAAAAACATATCTTTATATAATACTTGCTGTAAAAATACTACCTACAATTACTCCCCGCAAATCCTTCTCGCCCGTTTAATCAAAGTTTCAAGCGTACGCTAAATTTATCGTTCGGTAAAAAAATGAACAATCTTCATCGTCAATGGGAGTCATGCGTCTGATAAAGAATTTCTGCACAGCCGAAATAACATTTCATATTCTTCTCTTTCCTTTACAGATATTCCACTTATTACGCGCCAGGATAGCCGCTGCAGCATCCCTCGCAAGTGGTTGTGTACACGGTAAATAAGCCGTTTCTATTTCTAAAACTCATATATGTCAGTGAACTCGAAGTATGCCCCGCGACACACCGAGGAAGCCAGTATTAACGTAGCAAGTCGAATGTCTGGCATGTTCTATGGTCACTTCCCTACGTTTCACAATCCTGACAGTACCCCCTTGTCGCGGATACGCCCCTGTGCTCAGTCTTGGCACGAATTTTCGAACAACGATCACCACTGGTTTGGATATTCGATATCCAAACACGCGAAGTGCAATCCTCGTGCACACATCGCAACGATGAATCGGTGACCCAGTTTTCGTTAAACTGTTTTGCAGCTCGTTACAGTAGGCGATCGGTTCGATGATGAATCAACATTGTCTAATGGTTTTTACGGCGCGAGTTCCACTCGTACCTTGCGATTATCCGTGTGCCAATCCACGGTGACGTATCGCCGAATCGGGGCGAGTTTGAAGTAATTAATTTCTGGCCGAAAATTGCGACAACAACGGCGAACGACGTTGACGTCGAAGGATTCGTTGGATTTACTGAATTAGAAGTCACAGACGTTAAAATAATGTTCGATTAGCAGAATGATTTATACGAAATTCCTTCACGGTTTGCCAAACCTTAATTATACTAATGCCCTGTGTGTTCTAAGTGATTGGATCTGCGTGATGTACCTTGAAGTTTAACGCGACTGCCTTTACTGAAATGGTTTTCCATCGAAATGTAAGACATAATGCAACGAATTCGTTCGTTGATGAATAATAAATAGCTGTGTAGTGCCTACTATTTGAGAAAGTAAGCTTTGTTCGTTATGTACTTTTTAAAAATTATATTAAAATGGGAATAACAAATATAGGTATGTGACTAATCATTGAACGAATATATAAATAATTGATAACTCTTAATAGGACTATAATAATTATTATTTTGCACGCCATAAGGTATTTTAAGAACTTATATGGTATCATCCGCATTCTGTATATTTTTATAATTATACCTGTCTGTTTAAATATAAATATTAAACATGAGAAACAGAAAACAAAATGTTTGAAATGTTCGTTTTGTTTCTTTATTTTTCAGTCATAGATTTTGATTATATATCAAGTGCAATATGTCCGCACAAAGGGCAATGTTCGTGAACAAACAATTCAACTCGCCTATCAACTTGTATTCACCTCAAACGATACAAGAAGCTCTGGACAGGCAAACTCAAGTTTTAGCTAATGGTGCAGTTGGGTAAGTGAATTTCTTTCTTTATATTACTAACAATTTCATATTATTAAATATAGCACACCTGGGGCAGCAAGTTAGTTTGACATGTAAAATTTATGCCAGTCCCTCGTAAATCATTTGCATTACAAGGCTAAAAACATCACGATATTTAGGTTTACAAAATCCGTAATCGCTCGACACATTTTCATAACCACCTTTCTTTTACTACTTTTTCTTTTCAATTGCGTTTCAGTCATTGAAGAATTTTTTTGAAACATGTAATTACGCATTTCAAATATGAACTGAAACTGTTCCATTGGCATAAACCATTTACAAATTACAATTGAATCGTTGAACCGATCGAGAATTTACAAACAAATATACAATTACATATTTACAATAAATTATATAATATGTATTCCGTCGATGGGATATATAAGCTTTAATCCCAACGTACTACACACACGCGCAAATTGCAATATGCATCGTCCTAAACTAAAGGGTTAAGCGTTTGATGAAAATTCATTAGCACCGCGACCACCTCGCGGCAATCGGTTCAAGTTGCACTTGGTCCACGCTTATCGTTTAATTCCCATCGATTCCCCATCGATGGACAATTGCTAACCGGTTGCGGCTTGATGAATCAGCCGTCACGTCGTCATTGGCCACTCGGCTGTTATTTTCAGAGGGCCGAATCACACAAGTTAGAAATAAACCCCGCTCAGAGCTTGGCCGTTGTGCAAAGTCCGCGAACGCTGTCGTACTTGACTTAGTTTCGTGTTTGGTGGCCTCGGGGTGCATGGTCCACCACCGGTTTTCTCGTGCATCGTGCAACTTCCCTTCTGTGCATCGCGCCCTTTAATTCTGTTCAACATGATCGCCCAGCACAGGTGACGGATCGTTACCGTATTAATTCTGCTGTATTTCTCTGTTTGCTTGTTATTTGCTTGTAACGGGCTGGATAAATTGTATAGTTCGGCAGATACAAATGATAGGGGCGATTGGGATACCGACACGTGAAGAAATATTAAGCAGATGGCTGCTTGTTAGTTTGCCGGAACTATCGAATAAATTTTGGAGATTTACGTTTCTGTTCCTTTGTACTCTGGGGTATTGGTTCTCCGAAGTAGGAAGGGCTGAAAGATTTTCGAGATGAAATGGATTAATTTGAGTCGGTTTTGCGCAGAGAATAATCGACAGGTTTTCGATAGCCACAGGATATTTGAATTAATAAATCGTTGCAGTGAATGCATAAGTAATATAAGAATCATAATTGGTGTAACTAAAATGTTATTAGTTTAATAGTAATTTTGTTTTTAATAATTCTCATGGAACACCGTTGACCTAAGTAAAATCTACTTAAATATTGAATATCGAAATACTGATGTATCATTGCATATTAATTAAATATTTGAAAACAAAGTCACTGGTTTGGATATTATACTAATAACGTTACTCAATTATTTCGCATACAGTGTACAAGGGATGTTCTGATTGAGATGTGCAGGTTATTAGTTTCTGTAGCAAGAGCATATTATTGTAACTTTTAGAATTTTCATGTGTGAGGCCAACGGTATACAGATAGTAAGATATAATCAGGATATCAAAAGTTTATTAAATAAACTGATGTACAAGGTGTTCTCGCTGCAATTTCATGTCTGCTTATTTTCAGTTTTCATATCATGCTGATTTTATTTCGCATCTCAATACCGTAGTTATATTGATTGTTGATCCTAACGAGAATCTGAATCATGTTTTGTAAAACATAAAATCTGTTTATAAAACATGATATCACTTTGTGAGACGAATGGAGTTATTCCAACCAGAATAGACATTTCATCCGAAGAGGATTAATTCGTATCTTTGTATTTTGATAGCAGAGCTAACAAGGAAAAGATCAATAAAAAATTATTCTTCGTCGACTTTATTTTAAAAAATTCTGATTCCATTGTGACTAATTGCATTGTTATCGCAACAGTTTCTTTATATTACCTATAAAGCTTGACTTCGTGTACAGTAAAGTGGGAAAACACAGGTTGATCTAAAAAGGGTGCTCTCACCCTTCAAGAATTAAAATACAGCAGGAAAAAAATTGTCGAATACCTTGATTAAAACACATGTGTATACTTACCTGTTTCCATTCGTCGTATCCTGCAGAATATGTAACGAAGGTTTATCAATTTCATTGTGAAGTAGTCTGTATACTGCAGGATCATTTACTAAAATTATCATTATTATCATTTTTAACAATATGAATGATAAATACACGTATTGGTCTCATTTTCAGGATCGACTTCAATCAGCTGGCAAAACCGGCGAACTTACAAAACAGCGCCGTTCTACGAATGCTCGAGGAGGAAGAGGCCAGGCAACGAGGTGGTCAGCCCAGTAAGTAAATAAGGATTGTCTGATTTCTTTCACAGAAATCGTGTCTTGCTACTGGATAGGTGTCCCTCCGACGCGATGTTATCGCTGGAATAAAAGTGCATAACAATACATTGATAAGTGATATCGCGAATGCTTTCCTGTTTTATTATCAGCCATTTAAGTTCGAAGAATTATGTATTCCTATCTGTCGAAGGCAATCATATTTCTATTACGTAATTAAAATAATCGATTTCATTATCATTGATCTCCGTAATACAGAGATGGAGGACCTTTTTAACGAGAAATATGCAGACGGTTGTTTTTAATAATTAATATCGACGCATTGTAACAAATTCTCCACTTGACACGCCGATGTTACTATCTTCGCTCGGGACGTTTGGCAAAAATTCAAAAAGCCAAACGATTGTGCCAGTGGACAGTCCTTTGACAATTAACAAATATATTTCCGCGGTGTCGGCGTACGAATTGAAACATGCGGCTAATTTCAATCTACCTGTAACGAGGAACGAATTCGATATATCTCTCCAATGCGTTAACATTTTCTTTGCGCAGGGGTGACACAATTTATTCGCAAGAAACGATTTCAAGTATTACAAAGGAAAGCGCATAGAAAGAAATGAAAAGAAACATCGTTGCGCCCACTGGATAAAAGAAATTAATCCAAAGATTTCAGCCATCCATGCACAAAGTCGCGCAATTAACCCAAATGAAGAAGACTAACAAGAAGTGAATCTTACGCTGCAAGCTGCTAATCATGAGCAAAGGAGACTAACATCACTTTCAGACGGGCAGGTTTAACGTATCTACGGAGAGGTGAACACTAACAATATCACTTGCATGTGCTTTTAGCGTATCATTCTTTGTTTTTGTTAAGTTTCTGCTTTCTACCTGTGCTCCGTAAAACCCCCCTTCCACATTTCAATAACAGTATGATGGATGTCAAATGTTTATTTACATTGCGGGCAAAAAATGTTGGATCACCAGAATGGTTCAAACTGTACAGAAACTTTATGACTGATGAATAATTTTGAATTGAAAGCTTAAGAAAATTTCTCAGCTGAGACATATCGAAGGTAAATCATTACTATCGGTCTCCGTAATATTAATTCTTTCCTGTCGTAGTATTGGTGAGGTGGGTCATACCCAACACGAACACACGACTGTTATTTAGACAGTGGAACTCTATGTTACTTATTGTCTTATTCATTTATCCTTTTGTCATCTTATTAAATCAATGAATTAGTCCATTCAATATTTGCACAATTGAAAAAGTGGTTCCAAGCTTTGGTCCAAGAAGTGTAAATCAACGGGAACGTATATATTTCTTTTTCAAATGTAATACAAAGATTTCAAGTTAAATAAACTATAAATAAACGAATTGACAAATCGTTTAGCAACGCGCTGATCATAAATCGTGCTGATTGGTAAATCCAAAAAAGAGTCGATGCAACGACGGCATGGTTTAAATTAACATCAAATTCAGCAATTCTTTAAACGTTTGTCCTCCCCGAATCGCTAAAATCTCTTCACATATCAGTATCAACCCCCACTTGTTGGCCAGTTACCAAAAAAGCTCTAAAGTCGGTGGCTAGGACCAACAACGATAATGAAAGGTACAGGTGACTCCGGGGTAGCGTCAGTTGTTGGCGAGTGTCCGTTTTGGCAAAGTCTGCTTTCTTCTTCATCCTCTTCTCCGTGGCTGAGTGATCTTATGCAAAGTCGCGTTAAACGACGGTACGTTTCGCCGGGAATATCATTCGAATGTTCTGGTTGCCAGTGAAAGTTTGATACAGGCACATTCTCTTTGTCTGTATGATTAATAGGCCAGAGTTTCCCGCAAGTGGTGTAATTTTCGTGACTTTATTGTGCCAGGTATTCGACGTGTGGCAAACTATCTGTGATTTCTGTCATGTCCGTTGAATTTGAGGGGGTTGTACGATTTGTATCATTATCTACACGTACATAGTATACATTGGAATTGCAGTGGTAAAGAGGAAATGAAATTTTGCATTAATCCAATGTCATAGTTTGTGAAATTCAAGTATAATATATTAACACTGCGTCTGCTGTACGTTCCTTTATATGCATCTTTTGATTATATGTATTCAGATGAAGGGTTAAAATCTGTCGAAAGGTGGCTTATAATGTTTTAATATTAGCTCAATTGCGATTGAGGGTTTAGATGACGTACACGTTTGATACGTGACAATTATGTACCTGGTTATACAATTACGTCTTTCAAAAATTCTACTGAGGTGATAAAATTTGCACAAATTCTTTACTAGCTCCAAGTAATTTCAATTAAAAGTTGGCCATTATGGGGACGACATACTTGAGGTACTTTTAGTGACACATTCTTTACGATACTATGTATTACACATATCTTTTAACGCACTCATAATGACGTCATAATGATGGCAAAGTAAGGGTAGAATATCTTCTTTCTGTGCAGACAAGTGCGTTAAATTTATCTCGGCATACATGATTGTTCTAGTAAGATATTGATATTTCTATTGCTAAAAATATATTTTTGCTTCCATGGGCCCGAGTAGTTGGTGTTCGATACTCAAGGCTCCAAAAACCAAAGAACTTAAAATACTGCAAGGCCGGGCCGAAATTGTGAAAATTCTTCAGCAATAATCGCGTAAATATAAACTTGGCTGGTAGCACGCTGCGGTGTAGCAGCGTGAGTAATAATTCGTTTTATTGACGCAATACCACTCTTTTTCACGCTTCTTTCTGTACATCTTGAAGAACGAAATTCGATCCAACGCTGGTAGCCAAGTACGGGGACATTAAGATGAAATATGATGAAAAGTATTGACGAGGGCTCGCATAAAATTTACTGTTCCACCTGTCATAATTTATCCAAGCGATAAAACGTCTTCCATTGCGTACACAGAATTAGCCTTAGGAGAGTTACGTTTTGGCTAAACAAGTTATTGAACCATTATTTATTGAAACGAGTTAAAGGCAATGTTGTTGCACGAAAATTTATTATTATACTCACTTCACAATTAATTACATTTCAATTCACAACTACCCTCAAACTCGTATCAAGATTCAAATGTTTGTTAATTAAAGTCCTGCCGAGTAAGTCAAGACATTCCTCGAACGGTTTTTTAACTGTAATCGTAATGTGTGATTATTTAATATTCGATTAATTTTTTGCATACTTTTTTTGTATACAATTACTTTTGGAGAAATTGGAAGTACCCGAGAAGTGTATAAATATTTGTACGCATCACAGCTGAAAATGTAACATGACGCATCCATCCATTTTGATCGAGTCACGTTGTATACATTACAAACAAGCTTTTGTCAACTTCGTAGTAGCTTTTTTCGCGGCGCAAAAATACGATACGGTGCAGTAAATTCGGATGTTTTTCACGCGAAATTCACGTTCCTACACCTACGCATCTGTCTCGGTAATCGAGCGAGAAGTTAATACAGTCTTATCGTTATTTATTTTATCCGAGCAGTAAACTCGAGTTTTCGATTCATTTTACAAATATTATCAACCGTAACAGAAAACATATGGTATATACGAACCGATGATTACAAAAATAGTGAAAGCTGTCCCTACATTTTTCGCTGTGGCATATTTCAGCTTTAAGATATGCATAAAGTACAAAATATCTTTCTACGAATGAAAATTCAATATATTCGCTATAGTAAAATAATTCTCGCATGCGATTGTAAAATTTTACTAATACGTTGTAGGAAAATGTATTTTTCGATGTCTCAAATTATATTTACACCTTCATATTTACTGGCACGTAAATTGAGAATATACATATACAGTATAGTTCCCAGGAAATGCAATAATCATGATTGCATTTGTGTAAATCAACCTATGCAAATCAAGCGTGCAACTACTTCAGAATATTTGTTACGAATATCAATGAAACTTAGAAATTGGTCAATCCTAATTATTCGATGAAACAATATAATTAAATTGCCTATAGTTAACTAACATGAAAGCAATCATATACTTGCACTTTTGGGTTACAACCACATTGTTGACAATTATTATATAATTTGATTAAATTTTTCCATTTAACCTACAGAAATATGTGTTATACAAACAATGAAAATTCTTTGCAGGTCTTAAACGCGTAGCTTGGCCACCACCACCCGAGGACCAGGACTTCGATTTTGTGGAACAGGGGCCTGTACAAGCGAAGGTAAATTTCACGATTTGAAAAAGAAATGTCACGATTATCTATACGCTTCATCAAATTGAACAGAATAGTTAGCCATAGAGACGTGTGTCAGTGATAGAACATATTAGTACTACTATTTGATCGTATTTGCAGAATTTTCTAAACATTTGAAACGCGACCGTAGTATTTCGATATTCACGTAACGAGAATGGCAAAGTGGTCCCGCCTTTTTAATCGATTGTACGTGTGACTTTTTGTTTTATTTTTTACCTGCCACGTCGTTGTTTGTTCGTGATACTGTTATGCGTGTATTAAATGTGTTTAATTATTCTCCCCCTCTTTTAATACATTGTACGTCGGCGAGCATCCAGCTGCTTCAAACGCCGGTGCTGGTGATTATATTTTTCACCTATGAGAAACGATATTTTTTGCAGAAGTTTCACATAACAAACTGTATACAATTATAACAGTTTTTTTTATAATTAACGGGGGAACCCCCGTTGTCGGTTGCAGTAATTACAAAGCAGGCTCTCCGCAGGACGGAGTATGTAGAAAAATAATGTCATATTTTCAGGACCTACGATTCCAAGGAAAATATTTACGTGCCATTCATTCCATTTCACCTTACAACAGGCCAAGCGTGCAATGTGTTACTGAATGTTCTGACCCTTCCGTGCTTGCTTAAAACGTACACTGTAATTAGTCAATTGATGATTTCGTTGCACGTCTCCCATACTTGATACGTTCACAATTGATGGACATAATAATGCAAATATTACAATATAACCACACGTTTGGCGGCGCGGTTGACTACACCACTGTGGCTGTCGAGGCGGATGTACCGAGAGATATTTTTTTTTGGAAAACAATCATCCGAATTCTGCGCTGAAAAGAAAGAAAACGAATTTCCAAAGGATGGTCCGAATCGGGCGAATAAAATTCACCGTTCGATACGGAGATTCCTACAAAACCCTTTGTTTTCCCTTGGAAAGACCCGTGGAATCGGTGATTTCGCCTCGTACCAGAGCAGTCCTTCGTCAAGTTCGTCACCACTGCCGCCGTCGACGATTCCTCGTACGTCGGCTCAGAGCGCCGTTCCGTCGTCCCCGTCGCCGGTTAGTCCTGGTGGAACACCTCGACAGCCCTCATACTATCAGCATCAATCTGCGCCAAAGGGTTGGCGGCCGATAACACCCACGGCAACCTCGCCCGTGTCGTATCAGCCAATCGAACAGCCTTGGACGAACCAGCAACAGCAACAGAATCATCGTCCGGAGGTAAGTGACGGAATCGTAGGTGTCGACTTGGGCTTGACGGAAATTCGTACGTGCAATTCTTTTGTATGTAATTATTGTGCGGAGTGATTGTTTCCAAAATACTGTGATTAAGAAGAATTAAAAATTGGTAAATGAGATTTCATAGCAGACGGAAACATTTGTTTATACGCAGATGTCATTTTATTGGGAAACGAGTTCAGTAAATTGGACAATAAATTAGGCTCGAATGTGCAAATGGGGAATTATTCTGTACGTTCTATTGACTCGATAGAAAATATCAGTTAAATTCAAATTAGTCTAAGCGACATTATTATGTGCAGAGACTTAGAAATTTGAGTTGAAAATTTGTCGGGGTGAAAAGTAAAAGCATTCGTCCAGTCTAGTTATCATTCTAGTTTTTTATGTAATACAGATATATTGAAATTAAAAGACAATAGAAATGAAATAAATATTTGAAAGATAGTCGACACCTACGTATAGTTGAAAAGTTCAAGATGGATCGCTTTGCAGCAGAGGTGTACGATTGGAAGAAGATTGTTGTATCTTCATCTGCTTTATATGTGCCTCCCTCCTATGTTCTGAAAACCAGCGTGTAGTCAACAGCTTTTAAGTAAAACGTTGTTTGCCTTGGCTACTGAATGCGACGAAATATCTGTATTATCATGCTTGCACGACTTATAATCTCAATATAATTGTATTGTTAATTACAGCAACACCCTCAAGATTACCATTCGACTCGTCCGACACAAAACCAAATCTCTGCTACATTCGAAGCACCACCATCCACGATCACACTTCGCCCGAAGCCTCCAATTTCACAGGTGCGTTCAATTTACATTAGGTTTATCGATGAGAAATTCGCTATTTCTTTACTTATTCTTAGATAACAATTTCTAGTTAGGGTAAAACTATTAGGTGAGTTTAACAAATATGTATGTACTTTCAACTCTTTTTAACACACTCGGGGCTTGTCGATTTCCTTTTTATTATCAGTGAGTACTTAAAGAAAATATAAAATCAAGAATTTTATGGAAGATCCGAAAGCGTTCCATAAAAAGGATTTCGTGAAACCCGGTTTTATTGCTATTTCTTTAACATAGTTATTCGAGTTACTGTTACATACATAGGTGAATACGTGGAAGAGTATATTGCCAATTGCAAGTGCCAAATGTTCAATAATAAATTATGTTTACATGATTATAATGAACATTCTGGAACGGCAAATACTATCATGTTGGCATTTATTGCAAACATACTTCGAATATTTCGAATTTCTAAAAACATCATTTACATAATAACGTGTTATCTTAATATTATTATTCTATGTTCTACCCCGCTCTTCTTTGTTTTATTTTCTGCGAATGTATTTTATAATACAATCGAACTAATATTGGTATAAATCGAAACTTGTTAAGGAACTCTTTTAGTGAATGCTATCGTTGCAGCAACTGCACACGAGCATAATATGCAATAAATATTAGCGGACCAAGTTACAGAAGATTAATCACTCTAAAATGCATTCCGACGTTAATAATGGAACATGAAGTAACTGAACATTATTTTAGGCACCGACGCCGGTCTACCAAGCACAGCCTGCTGCAACAAAGGCTCCAATAAGCGGAAATATGAGAGGAGACATGAAGTGGCCACCGGCGACAGTGAAGGCTCAAACGGAAGCCGAAAACAAAGCCAGAGTGGACTTAGCAAAAGGTCCGGCCGTCAGGCCTCGCAGAGTGCGCAAAGATTACAGCGGATTTTTCGCTCAAAACGCTTTGAACAGTACATACCCTGGTTATCGAGCTCCGCCAGGCACTCAATACTTCACCCCATCATATCAGCATTAGCAGAACAAAAAAAACTACTTGACAATTTTTCACTTCTTCCGTAATGTCCTGAGGTCGATTCTTTTTTTTTACAATATTCGCGAAGAAACATTATCTAACGCGTATTCTATATTTTGCACGAATATTATTATATGTAGAAGTATGATGAAATTCCTCGAAATTTTCAATGAAGATACATGAAATCGCTCAGGACCAATGCTCGTTGGATTTCGAAATTTGTTCATTGATTTGAGAAGAAAAACGAGAGCGAAAAAACAACAAAGAACCATACATGTGATTTCTTCCTTTCTTTCTTTCGTAAAATGTATACGTAGGGCATAGAACTGTACACGTAGGATAAAAAAAAAACGTGTTTCGCTTTTCCAGTTCTTCGTCGAAATTGGCTCTTTCACGAGATAATAATATGTATATGTATGTATATGTATGTATGTATATTGAAGACTTTTATTTAACTCGAGGTTCTTGAGGCGCTTTTTGTTCGGATTTCGAACTTCAGCACAACTTGTATATATACTGAGACTGATCGAATAATGGCTTTTTATCGAGCGTAAAAAGTTGGGCAATAGTATAGATCATAAAACGTTTTATCTTGCTAGTTCTCGTTTTTATTTTAGTGCTAAATATTGACACAAGCATAGAAACTAATGCTTCCGGCGGCCGAACATTTATCTCGTGGAGGAATGGTCAAAAATTAATTGAAGTATGCGGGGTACCCGGCGGTATATTGCAATAATGAAATAAAAAGGAAATGAGGATTTAATGCAGAGATTTCTCAACGATTAACGAATGTCGATCATCGACTAAAAATCGAACAACGTAACGAAACCATTTTTTTGGAGAAATTGACCATGTGTCCATTGAATCACTAACGAAACTTTTTAATAATGTAATATATTGATGTGTATAAATAAAAGATATTTACAAATGTAACCGTGGAATGCATCCTTTCGTCTTTCAAAAATATTTATTTCGGTATACAATTTGAATAGAGAGCAATAGTTTGTTTCATTGATAACCGAATGAAAATCAATGATTTGTAATGTACAGATTACTTCGTACGGGTTACAAAGTTGGGTTCGATTCTAGAATAAAACAAAGTTTTCTTCCTTACTATCTTCTCAGTGGAAAGCAATAATTTATTTAAATAAATGCAAGCCCTGGGTAGCCGGGAAGTTAACGAATAAATATAGTCACACCCTCGGTTATTGAAACGTCTAATTTATAAAATTCAATAGCGTTATAATCATTTTAAGCATTATTTTATTTAAATTAAATCATAAATAGATCTATAAAATTCGAATTTTGAAAAATGTGTTTAAATAGTACGTTTCTTTGAAAATAATAATTTAGTGGAATAACGTGCATAATATATATTTTTTTTACAAATGCAGTTCCCTAAACCAGCCGTTTTACACTCTTAACACATCATTCTCTGCACACGATGCGGAGTACTGAATATTCGACTACGTCATCAGTGGTATGAATTTCTTATATACAATTCTCCCAACATTTGGCTACGTGGTATTAATTAAATAAACTGTAGAAAAATAGACTAATAATAATACAAAACTTGTATCTAACAGTCGGGTATAAAGCCTCTACAAAATACAGAATGATTTATAATTCACTTAATTTAAATTTCGATTTTAGATGGATGGGAGTATTATGCACGTATTTTAAGGATAGTCCGTTAAGATTAAACTAATGAAAATCCTTGGGTTTGTTGGATAGCTTGTAGCAACTTGTACCGTAATCTTTCACGAGTTTGATATCGTGGAAGATCAAGTAAATTAAAACACGTATGTGCAACGGGCAGCATACGTTCGTCGTTCATCGGCTGTATCGTAATCTGAAATTAGAAAATTTGAAGGAACATTATAATCGCACTTGATAATGTGAAATAGAATTTCAATCACCTACCCGGATCGCTTTCATGCCTTGTATAGGTATCCTATCGCTTCCTGTTAAAAATAGTAAAAACTTTTTCTTCTCTTCTATTGTAAGTTCTCGAAACACTTGCCAAAATAATATAATTGTAGAATCATTTTTCGTGTATCCTTCTTTATACGTTGCGTTTCTTTCCAATTCTTCCCAATCGTAGTCTTCATTTCCCACGACTACGGCCATAAGTTCGTGGCTGTGAAATAATTCCAATACTCTACCACCGCAAACTTTATGGAAACCTTTATAAAATTCTTGAAAGTGACGCTCTACAGATTTATTTAACGTATAGTCTACGTATAAATCAACAAATTGTTTCCTACGAACAAGAAAAAAAATAGTTACAATTACAAACTTTTAAATATTAATAGAAGAATTAATATGTTTTTGGACGTACTTATTTTTCAATGTAACAGAAACTTTACTACCACCTGGTATAAGTTCGTGAATTATTCTTTCACCGAATGCTTCTCTGACTACTTCAAAATTTAAACTGAAAAGGTCCTCAAAATCGTCCTCCTCGTAATCCAGTACATTCTGCATGCTCCTATATTTCGATTATCTAATTTTAGAATGTACAATTCCTTTCAAAGTAAAAGTAATGGCAAACAAAAAAAGATGGCAGGACGACATACTTAGCAAGTACTGGTGACATGTCTTTGATATCATTCAAGCCAACCGGTTCGTGTAACAATTTCTTGTACAGAGGTAATGGAAATGGCAAGTCAATAATAATGAAATTATAAATAACAAGACCGCAAAGGATTCCAATTAAGAAATACATGCTATCGTCTTCAAGTGAATCTTCACTGAACCAAATAACTCTGGTTTCTTCGCACTGTTTAAACATGCCATATTTGGGATCAAGAATTTCTCTTAATAATAGCATGAAAAACTCTTTTTTAACCCCACCTGCATCCTCTGCTTCTTCGCCGTGAAATTTCACCTGCGGAAAATGGCGTGGATAATTGAGTTATCTTAAATATAAATTAAAAATTTGAAACGACATGATGTATAATACTCACGCGGAGGGGCTTTTTTAAATCGCTAGAATTATAATGCGATAATTCCCGCAAAGTATCTGTAACTATATTTTCACGTGAAACAACTAATATTACAAACTGATGATGATGTCGTGCGTCTGCAGACAATGGATCAAAGAACATCTGATTCATTACAGCTCGAGTTGCAGCTTCATTCATTGCTGATTGCATCTAATATAGATGAGAACATATGATACAGAAGAATACAATACTCTATATCTAATAGATGTGTAAATTATATTTACCTGAAGAGCTTGATCTGTTTCAAGCAATATAGTTTTAGCTTGAGCATCGAGGAGGAACGGGTAATGGCAGAACACTTTCTGATACTAAGAAAGAGATATTAATAATGTAAGAGAAAATGTTGGTGTACATTGTCAAATAGATTCAAAATAGGTTTCGAACGAAACGTACCGGAAAAGATTCCTTTTCAGATATCCATTTTATGTAATCATTTCTTATATCTATAAGTTCAACCAATTCTGGCAAGTGAAATGTAGAGTAAGGTACTTTATTTCCCTCGTCATCTTCGTTGTTTAATTTATTTAACAAGTGCAAGAAATCTAAAATGACTTGCAACGTTTCGTCCCACGATACAATCTACATATTCGGAATCCGTTGTATTATTAATTGAGATAAAGATTGGACTGCTTAGTAAAATAAATGTTTATTTTTTTTGTAATTATTACCTTATTTGGTTTGAATTGTTTTACATAATGCAGAACAACTGATTTATGAACTCTAACTATTCTCTCAAAATAATGGGTCGGTGCTTTGAGCCACCAATTTGTTACAATTTCAAGAACCTCTGGTTTTAATGCTAAAACAGCTTTGCAGAATGGTTTATGCAATGAATTACAGTTAAGTGGATTTGCAAAACCATGATATAAAGGTAATATTAAGTAAACTCTTAAAGATTCCAGACAAATTACTTTAGATGGTAATTTAACAAAGGAAGGAATCAAGCTGTCTGTTATGCAAGTAAATATCTGAAGAAAGAATAATGATGTCGTAATTTCATGTTTGATAGTATTTAAATTTTGTAAGATTGATTTTTCTCATGTACCAGTTCTTGAATTGTGGTGTTATCCAATTCTCTAATAATTCCGAACAATCTACTTGCTTGGTGAAGATCCAAGCCATGATGCTTAATTGAACATCCATAACGAGCATCATTATTATATAAAAATGATCCAGTTACGCAAGCCTGACTTTTAAATACCGTCTCCAAATACCTACAAGTACATAAGTGTGTAAAGAAAGATTTATGAACTGCGCAATTAATTACATGTACGGGGGAAGCAAAGGGAATAACATTTTAGTATTGCTCAAAAGATTTTTTGCAGTGTAAAATTTGTTAAACTCCACACGCCTAGAACGTGAATAAAACAGACTTAGGTATATACTAACTTTCCTACTCACGTCATAAGGTCGTGATCAACAGGTGAATTGGCTGGAGCACGTTGACATGCAATTAATTGGTCCTCGATTATTGTAAAGATTTGAAAAGGTGGTTCTAGTACTCTACAATCGGTCGGTTTTATATTATCCTGGAAGTTTTTTTATAATTATAAGCACAAATGCCATTAGTTTTAAACTATACATGAACATTGCATAGCTAATGAAATACCTACATCTCGTGGAAGTACTGTGGCGAAACAGTGATCTCCACCAGTAAATATTTGCTTAACAACATAGCTAAGTGTAGAAAAATTGTGCTTCTTGTCAAGATCCATCACAGACGAGCCATTAGGTGCAACCCATGGTCCGTGTACCATTTGGGGTATCGTGACGCTTTGAGTAGAGTTATTACCTAACTGCCCTGCGCCACCTAAACCCCATGCATAAACTCTACCTTGTGATGGTACTAATGCCAAGGTGTGTCGTTTACCACATGAGATCTTCAAATATAATTTTCGTAAAAAATAAAAGATACTAAAATTTGTGTAGAAAATAAATATACCTGTGTAACTGTGCTACCCATAAGTTCCATAACTTGTCTAGGTAAAATTTCATTCGAATTACTTCCATGTCCTAACTGACCATACATTCCAGCGCCGCATGTAAATACTCCGCCGTCCTAGTACAAATCTTATGTGATATTTCTAACGATGCCATTTACACTACAAGGAAGTGCGGTCACTTACCGCGGTCAAAAATACGGAAAATTCTTCTCCGCAAGCTGCATAACACACTTTCGCGTTGTGTAAAGTTTGTAATTGACATGGTACATTTCTATTTTGTATATCATTTAATCCTAACTGGCCAAACGTATTTTTTCCCCATCCAAATACAGACCCTATAGAACAATTTACTCAGTTACATTGTGTCATAGGAAGCTGTTGTTCCGTGACTCTATTCACATTACCTGACTTTGATATAGCTATACTATGATATCCTCCGCAAGCAAAAAAACTGATTGGAATGCCAGCTAAAGTACTGATTAACTTTGGTTTTATTTCATTTTTGATATCCGTGCCTAAACCAAGTTGTCCGTCGCTATTAAGACCCCAGCTGTATAATTCCCCATTATTTGTTAATGCAAGGGAATGTTTCATTCCACAGGCTATTTGCACAACTACACTTGTACCTAGCGTTTTTACCATATGTGGTGCACATTCCACAAGTTTCTTGGAATTTAATCCTGCAATTAAAATGAAATATATGTATGTACATATACATGAGCCAGAATATTAATTATTAAAGTCTTTTAAACAAGGGTGTATAAATGAATATAATAGTACCTAATTGACCTTCTGAATTTGATCCCCAACTAAACAGTTGTCCCCACTCGTTTATTGCTAATGTGTGGAACGTGCCGCAAGCTGCTTTCTTAAATACGAATGCATCTAACCCAGGTATCAGTTCTAAATATAACGTTACATTTTTAACATAATAGAAACTCAATCTTTTTACCTCGTATTTTTTTATGAACAAACTTACGCAATCGTTTACTTCCTTGCTCATGACCAAGCTGCCCATAGTCATTACTTCCGCATGAATATATTTCACCGTCCTGTGTTATAATTACTGTATGACTTTCACCGCATACAACTATATCAAAATAATTTAAAGGGATAATAATGATGTATACAAACAGTGTTCATATAAACTATATTTTATAAACAAACTTACTTTGCACAATTTCTGAAGCTTTTTTAAAACCAACTTCACGGGGTATTAAAATATTTTCATCTTCAATGCCGCCCAGTCCCAATTCCCCATGTGTAGTGCTACCCCAACAAAACATATCGCGTTTTGTTTGTAAAGGATGATTGGTGGTTATAACAGGCTCACAGGCCAAGCGTCGCTTCTTATTCCAGTTTGCCTAGATTATTAATAGTGTATAAAACAAAAGAAAAACATAATAGTCAATCTTCCATTTTTTATCAGCATTTCATTACAGCATGAAGTATCATAATAATAACAAAGCACTATCAATCATATATTATCTATTTTATTATTAGAATACAATATGGTTGAAAATAACATTGTAATAGATTCATTCAGTTACAATTACTGTTCCTTATAATCTTCCATAAACACATAGGTTTTTATATTGAAATTTTTTATAAAAACTTTTGTTTGGTGGCTTTAGAAAATATACTAAAAAATATAATGAAAAAATGAAGTGAAACTGAATGAATCATAGGTGTTCAAGAGATATTAAGTAATTTATATTGAGTGCTACAGTTTATTTTGATTAGTTATTTAGTTTGGAAGTAAAATAGTTTTAAAAGAAACAGTTGGAACTTAACTTGATAGATTTCAAGCAAATGATATGTAGCAAATATTTAGAACTTTGAATGGAAACAGGTATTAGTAACTAACCATATTTTTTTTTTGTTTCTCTCAAACTGAAATCATCAGAGGTGCGGATGGGACATGCTATTTATGAAAAACATGTGGTATGTCCTAAAAATAACGTTCTTTATAATCCTCTTATATTTACATTTTTGTAATCAAAAGGGAAAATGTTGTTTCAGTCGTCATCTATTTCCCTTAAAAAAGGCATATGTTATTTAATCGTTATTCATAAATTTATTTAGCATCTAAAATACCGAAAATGAAATGAAAAGTTAATAGTGCGTAAAATTTAATTTATAATAATATTTTGATGTACCGTTATCTGGAAGCGTTCATAAAATACTTAATTGCGGTAAGAATGACATGGCGCAAATATAGTCACAATGAACGTAATGCATTTCAATAAATCGTTTTAATTGTACCTGTTTATCCTGTCATAAGCAGAATTTTATCAAGTTAGGTTAAGAAGAACCGAATAAATTTAAGTAGAATATGATAGTGTTTAATAGATCGAAGTAAAATAACAAATTAGCGTTGAAGATATCAGTAAGATAGTGAATAGCGGCAAATTTCACTTGTAAGATAATAGAAACTTATTTTTATAGTAGAATCCACCCAATTCAACGATAATTTCATCCATTACTTACATTTCTTGCGAATGAAATCTCTCATAACGAACACTTAAGTATAAACATTAAAAGGAACAGCAAGTTTTTAATACACTGTGTTACTCATACATATGAAAAATCGGTCGTTGCAGTGAACATTCATTATCATAAGAAAGCAATCTTAAGAATAACAGAACTACATAATACACAGTGCCACAATCTGACTTCTAGTTTTTGAAATAGTGATACAATTTATACATAAATAACATTATGATATTTGGAAGTCTATTACGATATATCTTACAGATATATTTTGTATTATCAAAATGATATGGAATTGTCATGTTTAAAAGTAGCAATCATTTATTTGCCCATTTAAGCCTGGTTCACACCTAACGAGTGAACATGCATGCGCAATCATAAATAAATGTGAACAATGAACAAGTATGGTCATCGTTTCGAGGATGACAAACATTATCATCGGAAAGCGTGATTCTTTACTACATCGATTTTACCAGAAAATCGAACAGTTTTGAAGAATTCCTGATTTTAAATAGAAAAGCATTTGGACATTGAAATCGAGATATTATTTGGAATTATACATAAATTATGAATAAGTACATATGCATACAATTGACAATGGTTACTTCTATCGCCTACGTTTAGTCATAGTTTTCTCTCATGTTCGATCGCTAAGTATGAAGTAAGCCTTAGAGACCTAATTCTGCTAGTATTATATTCTAATTTAATTCATAAAGAAAAAATGTGCGTGCTTTTACTACCCAACTAAATTTAACAAAAGACATGAAAACTAAAAATACTATAATATTCTATAAAAACAGTTTGTCAATAATAAAATGTGATTCTGTTATACGTGAATAACTATTCACGTCAAATGAAGCGGAAAGATTTATTCATTTGACGGTAGGATTTGATGATAACGTACTCTTTTTCTATTCTAAGGTTACTGCATCTATGTTATGCATAGTTCATGATTTATCCCCTCCATGCGGAAAATTGAACGAGCGGGTGGGCAGGCGGCAGCCATATTATCAGTGAGGTGTCAGTATTGTCTGAACGTGACGGGATTTTTGGGTGTGGATCATACAATTTCCTGCCGTTTTCTATCGCGGTTATAGTGCAAGTGTAAGTGCCACCGGCCTACCGTGAATGTGTGGCACGTGTGTTAATAGGATTTATATCTTATAAACACAATAATGTAAGTTATACACATTGAATTGTTGCTTAGCATTAATGGGATATATATTCTGTAAATCTTAGAACAAATTGTCTTTGTGCCAGCTTTAATGTATGACACGCTTCAATATCCTTAAACGTCTTTTTCATTTTATATGTACATTTATTCCATTTATTCTTTCTGATAAGGTAAAACTTTGCATACTAACCTACATAAAGGTTATTTCTTGGATATTGCAGTATTCTATAACGCACTCGTATAATTTGTAATACGAATAAATGTTTTTCTTCCAAGTGTCATTTCGATTTTTGTATCTCGCAGATCTGCCGTTAGGTTAATAAATATATTTGTCTTTACAATTTTATTCATCAATAGTGATATACTACATCCCATTCCTTTTTTTTAATATCAAGAACAAAGCAGTGAATATATAAACGAAAATGACAATTTTTTTAGAACAGGGCTATACAACAACTAATCATTACACAATGCAAAGCGTTCGGATAAATAATATTATTATAATCATACGTATTTATAGACATATAATCATAAACTATAGTTGCAATACGAAATGCATCTAATCTCGTCTAAATCGTTCAGCAAACGCTTTTTATTTCAAAGTGAAACGCAACCATAGAGACGGGATACAAGCTTTATATTTCTGTTAACCCTACGCATTTCTAGCTAAGATCAGCAATAAGTTAAAATACACCGCATTATACACGTTATTTTAAACAAGTTGCTTTTCCACAATTCAGTCTTCTATCGTAGATTTCTTATTCGATTAATTAATCTTACGATTAACTTACAAAAAAAAGCCGTTCATAAGTATTGTACACAGGATGTATCTAACTATACACACGTACATGTGCCATAATGTTTATGAAATAATGATATACGAGCAATATATTATATCCGGATTACTGTATAAATTTGAAATTCTGATTTTCATTCCATATTATGTATAAAAACAATTGAAACACGTGACATGTACACACAATTTACTATTGAAACGTTATGTATTTCGCGTTAATGAGTGACCTTGAAAGAGTTTTCGAAATAGAAATCCTTTTTCATCATGACATTCCCTTCTCGTTCATTCCTTAGGTTGAGTGGAAATTTCTAACGCATGACACCTTGCGTATTTACTTTTCTTTTTTTTTTTACAAATTGTTGTCCTTTCCTGTTACGGAACATTTAACGTCCAATACGTGTCCATGGCTCTCGTTTGTGTCACACGGAACGGAATCAAAATACAAGATTTTAAATTTATACAGTAATCGCGAAACGCGTTTATAGTCATTCACGTAAACGGCGATTTTGTGACGGGTATTTTGGACTTCGGACGCAGTATGTAGTCGGAAATGGAGACTTTATTAATAGATACTTTCTATCTCCTTGCTTCGTGAAAAGTTGGACGGATACGTTGAGCAGGACTATTTTTTTTTTATACCATCAGTGACAAAAGTTAAGAGATATCAACGGTTCAACGGACGTACATAGTGGTCCTAGATAAAAGGGGGGAATGCTAGACACCACTGTGCAGGCACTCCTTGCTGTTAGCGGATGTCGGTCACGCGGATTTACGTTATAACCTGTCTCTTCTTCCAATATGGAGACTTGTATGCACTTCTGGACTCTATTTTTTTTTTAACAATGATTTTGCAGTAATTTTGAATTCATTTGTGGCGTAAGTCGCCACTTTAATAGTATTGAAACTTCGTTTTTCTTAGTATCGAGAATAATTATAGGATATATTAAAATTTTCCTTCGTATAGGTACTATGTCATATATTTTAATGAGTTATGGAAAGCCAGTCGTGTATTTAATGATATAAATGTGAAAATCAATGTAAAACCATACATGACATTAAGGTAATAAAAAATAAAGTTTCGAGATAATTTTCACGAAGTACAAATATTCATGATTCATTCCGAATGAATTGATCCATTGATCATAATTTTTTGTCACGTTTGGTAATATTATTTATATATTGAAAGTATTAATTATTAACATTATTATATGAAATTTTATTAACAATATGAGTTTTATTAATTATAATTAATTTTCATTATAGTCTGATATTTGCGCTGTTTAACACGGGAAGACGAAGCTGCCAAAATGCCGAAGACGGTACGTATACTTTAGATAAAAATTAATTCTGACTAAATCGATGTTTGTTTAAAATTTGGTGTAAAAAAGGAACGGAATTAAACCCAGACGAACATTAAAGATTTATTTTCTTAAAATATTCTCGAATATGGTAGGTAATAATATTTAACATGCACGAAAGAAGGTTTCATTCGCACAAATGAAATTACTATACTAGAGTCATATTATATAGTAAGAAACATTTGTATTTTTCGGTAAATACATGCAATTATTTAAAAGTACATATATTTGTTTCATTTTATCATGTTTTCCAAAGCAAACAGAAAGAATATTGCCAATATAATAACATCCAAGCAGATTTAAAATTATAGTCTATAATATAACAGAATATTATAGCAGTAGGATTTCATAAAATACCAAAAAAGATAGTAATTAAATAGAAAGCATATATTTAATCTTATTTTTCTACATACCTTCAATATTGTCACGATCATTTTGCCACACTCTGCATTATGGTATATTGAAGCAAGAAGACGAATCAGCTTGGTTATGCAACAAGTAACTTCGTACAATATTATTTAAGAAGCAACAATCTAAACACATCTTGATAATATACTAGTTGTTACAAAGCGGTTTATGTAATCCTTCCACGACGTTTTATAGCTTTAATGAATTTAGATCATCGATGAACACGTACCGTTCGCGAAAAAGAGTTGCGTCCCTTCGTACACCCGGTATTTCAACTAAACGTTGATTGGTTGCGGTTATACGCGCCGGCTTCCCCACGTGACCACGTTATGCGTCTCTCTTCCGCTTGCGATATCCACGTATAATACAAAGGGAGACAGACAACGATGCATTGCTACTCGAGACCAAAAGTGGGGGAAAGACGCTGCCGGCTGCACTTGCCCCCTTAGCCCATTGTCTGACTTGAGACCGGCAGAAGCCGACAGTTGAACAGTTGAATCTTGTGATAATCAGTGGTCCTCCGATCTTACTCATACGTATTCGAATCTGTATTACACTATTGTAATTACTCGTATCCGGGTCTACAATACGTAGGTGGTTAATCAACCTAGTTCGTTTCAACGGTTTTACGCCTAGTTCATTTAAATTCGCGTGTATACGTTCACGTATCTTCGCAGCCATGGTTGCTGGTGCTAAACTGGTAAGCGTTTGGGTTGTTTCATATTTTCTTCAACGTCGTTTCTAAAGAAGTATGGTCGAAAAGCTACTTACACGTTACACGAATTATTTCTTCCCTTTTCTTAAATCGATTGAGAAAAAGGTTAGAAGAAGTAGCGTCCTGCCTACCGGGTGACATAGTTCATTTTATGATTGCACTTGGCGTTCCTTACCTTCGTTTCTTTTCTTACATATAAAGATGAACGTCAGGGTGACGACGATGGACGCCGAACTGGAGTTCGCGATCCAACACACGACCACCGGGAAGCAACTCTTTGACCAGGTTGTGAAAACGATCGGACTCCGCGAGGTGTGGTTTTTTGGACTTCAGTACATGGACAATAAGGGCGATCTGACATGGATCAAACTGTACAAGAAGGTAGGATGACTGGTTATTTATTGCATTGATTATTTTGTAGTACCATTAGTTGCCGGCGCTGGCTCTCTCTTTTGTATGGAAAATTGGGGCCAACCGATGTAAATAGTTAACAGAGCTTTCGTAGTTGCTTCAATCTGAAAATACGCTCTGCACTTAGTGGATGTTTTATTTGTTGCTTTGTATAGATAATGCGTTAATGGAATTGCTACTTAACGTAACGTAGAAATGAAAAATGTCGTTCCTTTCACGAGATGAATATTTTGCAAGGCGTGAAACAGGATACGCGTTATGTAATTTGTGGTTGAGATACTGTATAGTTTGTACCGATGTAATTACTTGTATAAAATTAATTGATCGCTTTATCAGTTTCGAATAAAACATATTTCATATATGTGTATTATTACGTAACTATTCTTTGCGAGTAATAAGATATTAAGGTACATTTCAATGTACCTCATTTAAGGTACATTCCAAATTAATATTTTTACCGAGTTAAACAAATTTTTATTATTAGCTCATGTCGCATAACGAAAGGTTTATTTTCTTTGGAACAGCCAGTGGCTGATACTGATTGAATTCAGACGTTTACGTCAACGCGATAAAAAAGTGACCTAGGGAGAGATGTGACGGCGAATGCTGATGTCATCGACTTTCGTAGGTTCGTTACATGTGGTCACACGTTGAATTTCGTGCATGATCCTTATTGTACAACTTTAGTCAATCGACTATTTAGATTTATCCGAAAATAATTTTTTTGATTGTTATGGTAGCGTTTTCTTATGCTAATAAATGTATGTATATTTCGCGATATACAATATTCAATAATAGTTTTTCAATAATTAACAATTTTGATTCATGTTACCTTCTGTTCGCGAGTAAAATTATAAAATTGCATAATAAATACATTTTTTTTTCACTCGGTGTTTTTAGCAATGTAAGCGAAACAGTTAATTACTATTCATCGCATATAATCTATAACTTCCGCGTATGAAACTGATCCGACATTATTATAACGAATTAAAGTGACAGAAAGTATTATTCAGTCAATAATTACAATCTATTTCCCAGATTCTATCCTAAACGCTTATCTTTAGTTTATAAATCAAAACCACATTTCAATAAAATATTGAAGAAGCGCGTAGACACAAGTTCTTTTCCAATTAAAAGCATTCATTTTCTACCGTTCGAACAATGAACTTCAATGGAATATTATTTGTCCAATATACAACGGTAATAGCCGAATGTGAACAAAATTATCTTCCCGATAATTCGTTGAAAAAATTATCATTTCTTCTTTCGCCTTGTCCGTGTCTCGGGGTTTTTTTAAACGGAGTTTAGTGTCCTCGCTTCCCAAGCGTGGATTCGAAGTACAGTTACGATCAAGTGGATGTTCCATTTGCTTTCACCGAGCGTTTGGTGCCGTAGACGCGCCTTCACCTTGACACAGTCGCGTTTGCATATATGTATGTACTTTTATTGTCTTTTCATCCACGGGTTTAAAAATTTCTGTGGGTTGACCAAACGTGACTGATTTTTAAGATGCCACGGTATTACGAATCGTCGTCATTTCCTTGCTCTTGTTCTTGCTCTTTGAACCGAGACCCGTCGAGATATGTATTGCAGGAGAAGTAAATGAGTAACACGTTGGAAGTCGTCGTTGACCACCTCGTGGTCGCCAGGTGAAATTTTTCGATCTGCCTAATTATAGTGGCGGTATAGATAATGATCTTGAAGAATGATGGGTTTTGGAAAAACCGTATACATACGTATTTTCCCTCGCACGAAATAATCTGTTGTGGTTTGCAACATGTATCTACGAATATTTCATCCAGATGGAGGATATTATTTCCCGTCTTTCCTCTGTAACTTGTATGACATTAACGGGGTATGATTAATTGTACATAATCGTATCCGTGTTCTGTTTTCTTGGAAAAACGGTATTTTTTTTATATGTTCCAGTTGTATCGGGGATAAATTTGAGGTAAGCCTAGGATATTAATAGTTGATGTTTTAACGTTCGTACGAAAGCTATTAGATAAGATTGTACTTCTTCATGATACAGCGAACAAATTAATGCGCACGGGGTGCTAAATGTGAAATTGGGTTACTTAAATGTTCCATTTATATTTAAGAATTGAGAATAATAATTTTTGCGTGCAATTTTAATGTAATTATTGGACGAATTCATTAAAATGAGACGAATAATTTTTGTTTAATTCAAGAACATTTGTAAATGGAGTTTTCAAGGCCATAGATGTTTTTCTTTTCATTATATGTATGTTTTTTGCCTGTTGTATGTCTTTGGTGACATTAACTTGCGTACAAAGATGTGTAATAGTATGGCCTTTAAATAACATTTGACCCTCAAGATTAAAGTATGTAAATTTTTAAGGGGATTGCAGACTTTGGTCACAACGGGCGACAAGTTTGCAAATGTAAAGAAACTTGTTTATTATCGTGCTAAAATATCTAGAACGCCGATGCGAAATTGCTAAGGTAATGTGTTACTTACTCTCTTATCATGGTAATAAGTGTTCAGAATTATGCTCATCAACAGCAATGAATTGTCTAAAACGAGGAACAAGAATCGGCAATTCTCTTTGGGTTGTTTCAGGACTAATGATAGTATAAACTTTAATTAATCTTTCTTCCATATCTTTTGGTGCTGCTGGCAGATCTTGCTTTAATTTATCGCCCAAGAAAATGATAACACATAATTGATGCCGAAGCCTGCGATTTCCATTGAGATTTACATACTTTATTTTAGTTTTTGGAGTAAAATGTTATTTAAACATATACGATAATACGTGGTGGTATTAACAAATATATACGGGAGAAAAAATATACATTAATTGTTACAATATATCGATAATCTTGAAAACTTTGACGTAAATAAATTTGAAACAAAATCAATTTTTCTTGCAATGCGTTTGCCCTTGGATATCACTAAAATTGCATGCAAAATTTAGTTTCGATTATTCAAATTAAGGGGGATACAATTTAGGTGACCTGTCTCTTCTGGGACACCCTGTATAGAAGAATTTGATATATTCGTGAAATGGAATTGCAACTTTCTGATTTTAATTGTTTTATCATATTACTTGATTTCTAAGTAAAATTGCAGAATGTTCTATTTCCAAAATACAGTTTTATTTAGCTAGATGCGTTTCATTGAAAGAGACAAGGAATTGGGGGTTTTAATTACTATCGAAGTTTCTGTAGAAAATGCTTGGATCATTTTATTTGTTTTCCAGTTTCGTAACGAGAGTAGATTTTAGATAAAGTAATTACGGTATCTCCAGATTATAATGAATATATTGCTCGTAGTTACGTACTTTACAGATACAGTAAATAGTAACAGTATAAATTTAAAAATGATTGTAAGTTGAATTTGTATAGAAAGTAGTATAATAAAACGTCGCACTTTATCAAATCGATTGCGTAGAAAAGAAAAGGAGCGATACATTTGTAAGTCAGTGAAAATCTCGTACATTGTAGATTTCTCTCTGAAACGTGACCATTCTTAAACTGTTCTTCATTACAAGGAACAATTGCGAGAATTATACAATTTTCTGTTCGATAATGTTTTCAGCATGTAACAAATTCATCGTCTACATTTGTTTTAACACCTAAAGCACGATTTTCGCACTTTTCTTCCTTTTACTCAATGAAATGATAGACTTTGATTGTCTTAAAGACGAAATTTTATATTATTAATTTGTTTCGTCTTTGTAATAAGCAAAATTAAATATGGATAAAATACGATCATTTCGATACTCGAATAGAAAAAAAAATTGAACCCCTATAATGTCACGAAGTGGTTTATAAAAAATCAATCACATTCCATTACACAATTAATTTTATGCAACAAGCAATGCAAGCAAAAAATCTTAAGACCGGTCTTGCGCGCGTAGGTTTCACAGCAGAAGAAAACTTGACTGCTTCTTTGGGTGTTAAGCGTTTCGCTATGGAACGTCTGAACGAATATTGCTTCATTACATTCCACGTTGAATACTTCTGAAAAGCTGTACATATTTCTCATAAGCTGGTTTATTGGAAAGTTCCAGATTTTCCTAACACCCAGACCCACTTAAACAAGTGCCAGACGTACCTCACGTACAATTACAGTAATAAATGAATCAAATATTTTTCTTCCCATAAAAAATTGAAACAAAATGTTTTACAATATGTTACATAGAATTGTGTTATATTGCACTGTGAATGTTAACATCTTTCAAACACTGTACTTTTACATAGTAAAATTCCCCAAAGGCTTATAGTATTTATCCAAGAGCAACAAGAATATCTACAATGGAAAACCATTAAAATCAATAAACAATTATAGTAATATCTTTTCACCATACAACCTGGCATTCATTTGTTAATTTTACTAATTGTAAGATTGATACATTGATGCAATTTTGTTGTCCCACCATATATGGCACTGAATTTTCACAGTCAGTAAAAAACTGACGCAATAATATTTTCCTCGTACTAATAATAGAAAAGTTAGAAATGATAGTGTACTTAATATTCGATTAATGCCATAAATATTTCCAGTACTGTGTGTAATTAAATATTTGATTCGTTTCTTACATAATTCATGCATAATACTTTAGAACGTTGTTCTATGGACTCTAGGTATCTCTGATAATTTTACGTTTGTTGATCGTTATGAAAAGTATAAAAAAAACCTCTGTGTCGCTCACTTTTCAAACTGCTAGACGATATCCAAGTAAGCAGCTAGTAGGTATCCGGTTGAATTGGTTGCTTGTGTATTCGGTAGAAATTTTCTTTAACAACTTGTGAACGATTACACGCAGCCGGAAAATGCGATAACGAGGGTGGTGAAAAAGGAGGTGAAGAAGAAAGTTCGAAAGCTGAGAGGTCGTTCGGACTCGGACACGGACGACGACGAGTTTGAGGACGACCTGGTAAGTAATGGGAAGAGGTTTTCACAGACTATGGGATTCTTCGCTGTGAAGATGAAGCAAGGGTTCGAGTTAGAGAAAAACGGTCGGAAAGGCAAATAGGTCAGCGTTTCTACAAAGTTCTTTAGCGATAGATCATTTAACCAGAAAACCGGTTGACGGAAAGACCGTTACAGACCGAATGTAATTCTTCGGAATCGTCAAATGAAACATTCTTCATGAATTCTTTCTTTCTACTTACATTACTTTTTTAAAAAAATATTAATATTCTTTTTATGTGCCGCCGGTCAATTTTCAAGATCACTTGCAGGGATTTTTTTATCCTAAATTTCGTTCACTCCTTGATTACTGACTGAGTACTGGAACGAATTCAATGAACTTAATCACCCGAATACTTTGTTTTACCACATTATTTGTGGAGAAAGAAATGTTTTTTCCCTTTGGAGGATGATTTATAATATTATCCGCGACAAGGAATGTATGCCCTTATTTATGAAATTTAACGTTCTTCTTTTTTTTATGTATGAAGTTTACAGGAGTAACTTTAGAATTATAATTAAGCTGGAATGTAAACTTAATTCAACTTGTTTGGTACATAGTATCTCAGTCGCAAGTTTCCATGTTTTCTTACTGTTTCTCAAGGTATTTCATGTTTTTAAATACATGATGTGACTCATAGATGCATTCGTTGCTTCCCAATTTTGTCATATGATTCATAAGAACATTTATGCTCGTTACATTGAATTGCATTTCTTTCACGGAAAGTGTGTGCATCAGTTCAAGACTCATGGGGTAATACTAATATTTTTATTGAAAATATTTTTCAAAAAATTTAAGGACCTGACAGAGTGAACTTTTTTTATAGTTACATTAATAAAAACAAATTGGCTTCATCAATGCACACATTAGTAGGGATTATATTTCTTCGAAAGGATGCCTTAGATAAGCGTTTTTTTTTATTCATTTAGTAATCGTAGCTAGTGCTTAATCATTCTAGTAAGAACACTTAAATGTTATGCTTGATGATAGAATATCTTTTAATTGCGAATGGCAAAAAGTCAAATAAAATTTAGTAGTAACAAGTGTGCAAAACTGAAAGTAATTATAAGCGAAAGATACAGACATGTTTTTTGGGTGCTTGCGTAAATAATTACAGAAACACTGAATTAAGCATTGGACTCTGTTTTCTTTACTTGACTTTTAATTCAAAAAAGGCTATGAAGTGTTTCACGAATGCCACAAGGAGTTTTGCGAGTAGCATAATTTTGCTATAAGGCATACAGTTATCTCGGGAATGAATAGAAGAGACTGTTATGTAAATAGGAGGACTGGTTTTTACTTGCTACATTAGACAAAGACAGATGATAAGCATCATGACTTTCAACCACTGGGGTACATATATTGAACCAAAAAAATTCCAAAGCAAGGAAGATATATATTTTTTTCCTCAAAAAATATCTTGCTAGAAAGATTAACAAGGGAAAATAGAAATCATCAATATTTTCTACTCAAAGCTTTATGCATTATTTCTCCTCCTTTCGTGAGAAACCCAGAGTCTCTGTTGCACACTTTATAACTTCAGTATTTCAGAAACATCGGTATTTTAACTGCATAATTATTTTACTTCCTAATAATGAATTCAGTGGGGGGGGGGGGGGGCTTATTACATAGAAACATATTTTTAAGTATAGCAGGACAGTAAAAACGGTGATATCCCGCGAGATAGTTGATGGGGCAAGATTTTTCAACCTGCACCGATCGACGTACAACTTTCTAAAGAATCTTTTTATTCCCGTGTCTGGTTGTGGAGCACCGATTCGCGTTTTTCTTCATATCTGCTTTTGCACTCTTATTCCTCTCGGTTTGATCAGCGTCTACAATGTGGCCATCTCAGCGCGAACATAATATCAGCGAGAAATTACATTCTGGGGTGTGGGGGGGGGGGGGGGGGGACGTGTTAGCTTCTGGTGCGTCGAGTTATCTTTGCGTTTCCAAGAGATAGGCCGGTGACGTTGTCCTGTGGGTCTGTGTTTCGCAAAGTAAACAGTGCTGCTGCGAAACGAAAAATAAAGGCCGTCAACTGTTCTTTAGAAGAGTAACTTGGCCGCTTATCAGTCGCGTTCTACAGGTGCGATAAAAGAAAAGGAAGAAAAAAAGAGTATAAAGAAGGACACGCACGGTTTGTGTGCATTCTGTACAGCGAGGCGGGCGTGTCGCTTTTATATTAACAGCTCCGTCTTACGTATTACGTCAATTGCATGAAAATAACACGGCTGATGATTCATTACGCAGATTCCTTTTACGGAAACGAGAAAAGCCTCCATCAGTTCGTTTTATTCCAAAGGCTAGTTGCCTTTGTCATTGCACGGCCTTGCTGGCCTCGGTCAGTTATTAATTGGAAGGAGAAATATACTTGTTGCGGACGTGTAATCACTGTGTGCACCACGGGCACTAAATTTCATCAACAATGTTAACGGAGATTCGTATTTGAGCGTGTGATTGAAAGAAAGTTCCAATCGAAAAATTTACCTGACTTGCTTATACAATAAATACGTAGTCAGATGAAATTTTGTACAACCTATATTTTGTTTTTAACGTTGCAACATACAGCGACGTTCTATTTTATCGTATTTCACTGATATTGGATAATTGCATTCCCAAAGCCGTCTGAATAATTTCAATCCGTACCCAAATGGAGATTAGTAATTTAATTTTTGAATTATCGCCCGATAAATCACTGGTCAATGTTCGACTTTGAAAGAGCACGGTTAACAGGCAAATTTCGTAAGAATTTATTACTTTCGTGACATTTGGACCATTCTGGCCGCGTTTCGTTCAAAATTCATAGCGGAGTTTCTGCTTTCTCTGTGGCTCGTATTAACCTCTGGAAAAAAAGGTTGTACATAAGAGACGAGAACGAGATGAATCATGAGTTTGTAGCTCGCTGTGCATTTGTTCGGATTGTTTTGCCCCCATTCTTCTACTGGACGAACGATGCTAACGTTTCAATTTATCTCTATATACTTTCATTTTTTTGTTTGTTTGTAACTCGATGAACATACATGTATATCAATATTTTCCCCTGCCATGTTTCATATCTACGTGGTTGTTTTTTCTTCGTTTTAGTGTCGTGAGATTTAAATGTAACGTGTATAATTCAGCTCGAGTCGAAGTCGTGCTTTTCTTTTTCCTCTTTTTGTGCTAATGTCTACAGCAGAATCTGTAATGCTAAGTGGTTGATTAATCATTTGACTTTTTAACCCGTTCTCTGCCACGTGGGATTATTATACGATCATTATTGTCAAGAAAATGGTGTAACGTTTTAGATGCAGTAGCGAAAGAATAAGCATTCTTAATTTAACACATTATCGCCATAGTTGCTGCACAGTTTCAGTCCGAGAATGTTACCGAAAATCGGTCGCTATAAACAGCTATAATAGCTTGATTGACACGATTAATTGCCAGATGGTATAAAATGCTGATAAATAAGAGAATCTGAAACGACACGTTCGAAGACGTATACATCCATGATTAGTAAATGCATCTAAGAAAAGTATTAAAGTATTAAAAAAATTGTTCCCGGAAGTTGTGGAAGCTTGGAAAAACTTTAAATATATTTAGCTATTAATTTTATGAGTAAGATAATACTGGAATCGTTGTTAAAAGTGTTCCTTTCAAGTAATTATTATCCATTACCGCATTAGATTTTTTGCAATAAATAATATCTGAAACCGTTATGCATCTGAAGAGGACAGTATACGTATAGTGATTTAACGAAGCACCAAGTAGCCTTTAGCCGCTTATCTCGGATTTACGACACGCGTGTCGTGTGGTTGAACGATTTTACAGTTTGTATACGAAAATATGCCGTTCTCCAGGTTACAGCTTGGAAACTTATCGCGAATTCTATATTCGATCCAGTTATTATTTAATTTGGATTGAACCTCGCTCTGAAAAAGATCATAGATTTTTTTACTACAAGTGTGTAATAATTACGTCCTGCCGTTTCCTTTTTTCTTTGTTAACTGTTGCACCTGGTAACATCAAATGGTTTTAAAAACTTCTTAATATTTCACTTTAAACAAATATTAATTCCATAATCGTTTCCTATAAGATTTTCGTTGACGTTCGAATCATCAAACCGATGAAAAGCGGTTTGTATTTCTTTATTGTAATACGATACATTTCGTAAATTTTTTGTTGGAAAGGTTTTCAGAGTTGTAGAATTGCTCAACAATGATTCCAAGAATATTAACTTTATCTGGTAGTAATGGTGCTCCGCAACAGGCGGTGGATCGAGAAGACAGACTCCACAGGTGTACATTCTCTTACCTGTGGACTGACTGTGGATCATTACGTAACACATTGCAGACTTCACCAATTGATAAATGTCTTTCCGTTTGCGACTGTGTATCCAGTTCGTCGATGTCTTTGCTAGACTTTGTCTTTTTTTCTATTCTCTTCATCACAGTCCGTGCTATGCATGCTATCAGTGTGTATTGCAAGGACGTTTTGATAGGCTAGAATATGCGAGCATCAACTATTTTTCTGCACACGTGCATTGCGTACGGTTGGATCTTGCATAAAGAATATTACGTCAACGTCCATCCTCTTTTTTTATTGTATCGTTGAAATAGACAAAAAATCGTTCTTTATAAGATAATAATCTTGGGTTTGTTAGCTTTCAATGTCCCTCCTTTTTTCGCGGCAGATGAATCTTTTTTACTATGGCTACTTTTTTAAAATGGGTTGGCTTTTCCGAGGAAAATGGTTAAGATTTTTGAATCCGTTACTATTACTTGAATTATTATTTACGCTCAAATAAATTTATAGTATGGCATTTAGTGGATCAAGTGGCTTTTTGGTTTAACTAATTTTTATACAGTTCTAAAAGTAATTTCAATTTGATATTCGAAAGTTTGTTCTTCGAGCTTCACTAATTTTCTTCAATAGAGAGATGTAAGTTTCATATACTCTCACCATATTTTAGTAGTTTCCGAAATTAGCTTATTTTATCAATTAATATTCAATATTATTTTCCGCACAATTCAAGTCTTTTATAATTTCCATTTATTTCAATGGAAAGACTTTTATCTCTGTTTTTCAATTTTTCTTGATACAACCTGTACAAACTACAGTGTAACGTATGAATCAACGAAAGAATGTAGTGCATTTCAAAATAGGATTATGGCGATGATATCTGTTAAGATAAGATCACACGATTTTTTAACTACTCTGCTCATGGCCATGCCGAAAACTGTATGGTCACAATAGATTATCTTCGAGAATTTGAAACTCTGTTATTTAACGCTATTTAATTTTGAACACATATATAAAATTAGAAAAATATGCGTAACATTATATCTAAATTCACAACCAAATATAATAATTTTACATAGATCGGTTTTATACCACCTGCAGTGCTTCAAATATAATTGTCTTACGGTATATCTTTGGATTGTTTCGTTTTACGTGTTCAACTGATTGCTGCGTGAATAGCGTTTGATTATACGTTTACGAATACATACTTATATTTTATTTGTAACGCGGGATTATGCATATGCCTCCTTCTAGTTCAATATCTTTTTTTAAAGCACACGTATCCTTGAGTATCATGACTCGTGTTAAAACCCGAGTTTGCTCATATGTAATTATTTTTTAGCACATAGTTTATGAAATAGTTTTTTCCTTGTCTGAATTAATTTAAGAGCGACATTGATGTTTGAAAAATTATTTTATCGTATAATCTTCTGATACAGGAAGCAAGCTCAAATACTTAGTTGTTTTTTCATTCAATATTTTCGTTACTTGTAACTACTTCTTTTTACTACGTAACATTTTTGCGGTTTTTACATTAAACCAAAGCACGTCGAACGCTTCATAGAATTCTATGAATGATGAATTTGAAAGGCGACAAAGAATACTAAATATATTCTACTAATAGTCAAACAATTTACATTGAATGGGAAGGAGAAATATGTGCATGAACGTAACAGTTATTGAAATACAAGTTAAATAAACTAAGGCACAATCATTTCAGAAAGGACACGATAATTATTTCAATGTAAAGGATACACTACATTACGATTGTAAATGGCTTTGCACTTGCCTGACAAAACTTTTCATTCTATCTGTATATTTAACTAGAACAATTTATTTTCCAAGTACTTTCCATATTTTTGATGATCCGATAAATTTTCTGACGATCTATGTTCTCGAACAATCATTCTGCATGTAAATAATACTTCAGTATTACAGTATCTATTCATATCAATTGTGTGGTATATAATAATTACGTTAATTATATGAAAGGCTTAAGCGATATTTTAAATCAGCTTAAAAGCCTAAAACTTAGACGCATGGCTTGGCCGTATGTTTATTAAACATTTTTCATCGAATTTACCAAATCAGCGAGATCATGCTTTGTGTGTATGCAAATACATTTACGTAGCAAGCAGCTTTGATGTGTGATTAATCATGCCATCGATTTTGGGTGCACCAATGGTCTTTGAAATAACTGTGCCTCCTGCAAGGATTGGTTTATTCTTCGCCTTATTGTTACTTAGCCTCGTAACGAGGTTGCACAGTGATTTCAAAGGCAAGCACGTTGTCAAGACATCTAAATTGCTTATTCGCATACTTTAACATTATCGTATTTTCATTCTTTGAACGCACGCCAACCGCAATACTAACAACTGGAAGAGTGGACTTTCTTCCTTCTCTAGGGTAAGTTATTACGACTTTAATCAGTGTACAAGATTATTTTTCACATTATGTTCTCGACTAATTACCGGGGAATTACCGACCATAGATTTAAAGGCCACTTGTGTCTTCAAATACGGTGCAAGAATAACGATAATTGTTACTTAATAATGCTCCTTAGTATAGGCGGCGATATGTATTTAAATATACGAGGAATAATTAGTTTTCAGTATCGTAAGTACTACGGTTACGTAATATTTTGCTTTTGCCGTTGCTTGATTTAAGCAGATAAAAGGAGAAAAGAACAAGTGACGAATTGCCTCCACGTGTATATAGCAATTACGAAATGTTAATGTAGCTTCACTTTATCTGTTAATATTATTCAGGATTTCATTATTTATCGTAAAAAGCTATTGATAAGATTGCTATTACCCGTATGTAATAAATGTTACCTTTTGTATATAACGAAACTTTTATTATTGTTTTTTTTTTGAATGAGAGAATGCAACATCTGAAGTTTACAATAAAAGATACAGTAAAATAATTTATCACCGAATCCCCAAGGTGCCGCCTTTAATTTGTGGTTGGTCATGTGTGCACCTCAATTTTCTTCCTCCATTTATATTGATATGTGTGAGGAAAAGAATATTTTTCTTAAACATACGTATTGTAAGGCACATATTTGCGTTGCACAGTGCCAATATCTCATATCTTTATACAAGATACTTACTGTTCATTTTCATCTAACTACAATACTAGAATAAATACCTTTTTTATTCCTATTCTTGCTAAAAAAACATGTATACATAAAACTTGATTGAAACTTCGTTTCTATACCATTCCACATGGTTGATTAGTTATTATCATCATCAAATACTTCTTCGAGAGTAACAGTATCAGGGGCCAGTGTCTATCTGTTCCGTGACACACATTGGAATGGCGAAATGTTGGAACTTTACTGGATTTAGACATGGCTTTAAACTCGAAAGCCTTGAAGAAGAATTCGAGCAATCCGTGTTGCGAAAGTCATTCTTAATATTTTTTTTTTTTTAATTCAATAACTACTATCTACTATCTGTGCATTAAATGTACATAATTATACCGGTGCCCCTAGTCGATAATATTTTATGAAACGAACATGTCTTCTTATCCATCGTTCATTTTCACGCCTCCCCATATTGCTAATTTATTAATAATCATTGTCGTGCAAGAGAACCGTGGCAAAGCCGCATTTGTCGCATATTATAATAGCATAGAATAATTGGTTGCTTACATGTATGTACTTCTCTTTTAATTTCACGGTGCTACTGCATAACGTTTTCAAATCGTGACTAGTGCGATTTATCGATGTCCTTGGCACACGCTTCTAATATCTACTGTACGATACCTGTACTTCGATTTCAGAACGGGTCGGCATGTTTTGGCAAACATATCACGAAACAAATTATACGAAATCCGTTGTACAATTATTTTTCTGTAATTGCAGCTCGCCTCGACAGATATTAGAAATGAAATGCCATGGAAGTTATACTTAAATGATTCGAGTAATTGTATAATGGTGGAACAGAAGGAAACATATTATCCATGAAAAGTTAGCTAGACTTTGCTTGTCTGTCGTTAATCCATCATCGAACAGTAATCACTACACTTTAACGGCAAAGGTGTTTTTTTTTACCCTGTTCAGAAACAATTGCGATGCAGCAACTGTGTTTTTTTTACCTTGTTCAGAAACAATTACGATGCAGCAACTCTGTTTTTATCTGGGAATCAATGAAAACAGCTTTACTGAAACATCCAGTCAATATTTCCTATTATATGTATAATATTTATTCTCCTAGATGCGAATGAATATCCAATAGTTTTTAGTGACGATAGTGGCGATAGATTTTCGAGAATGGACTGATTTGGGATGGTATTATAATACATCAGTACAGTTTCAATTTTAGAAATATTTGTTATTTTGTATTTCGGTGTAATTTATATACATTTATTATTTACTTGATTTATAGTTTAATCAGGTCAGTACCTTTGTCACATTTATATTGACAGGAAATTAAGAACAGTTTCAGTTGCTTAATTTTAAGGCAGTTTAATCGTAAACTGTCCTATATCAGTCTCATTTTCGACGTTAGTGGAATTATGAGACGGGAATAGTATGTGACAATATTGGCAAATAATTACAGGTGGTTCCGTCCGGCCTTCGAAAATTCTGGCACGTAAGACTGTAAATAAAATTTTCTAATTTGTAGACGTGACTCGAGAGATACTTGCTCCAGCGCCTGGATTAAAATCCTCGAACTAAACGATAACAATGCTATTTGATCACTTTTCTGCTGCTATTTCATTGCAAATAATAATAAAGTTAACGTTAACGTTAATTAACGAGATGGCTGATATTAATGCCGTTTTGTTTGTTGCGTGGACTAAATTCAATCACATAACATTTAATCAATTATAAATTCCAAATGTTTTTACTTTTAATATGTGAAGTCCCTGTGTTCGTATATCGTGTGTTGTAAAACGTTTGCGTAATAAATGGAAAAGCGGTTTCCCTTCATCGGAGAAAAAAACACAATCCTGTGATTTAATGAACTAACAAAGTCGACCATTGGTTGAAATGCAGTAATACCGTTCAATCATTACGTGGTAATAATTAATCGAGGATCGATATCTCAGCGCTTATAGTAATGTCTGCACAAATTTGGCTAAAACACAATTACAACGTTTATTCGCGGTGCACAAACTTTGACACATTACCGATGAGAAATTGAGTAATTGCGTTTTCAGGCACGTGTTCGATATATTAATAATTTCGTTGAAGAGCATAATGAGAATTCGATATCGAGCTCCATTGAACTTTCAAAGGCACCGTGTTGTCTTACATATCTGCTTTAACGTTACGACTTATGTTTTTAATGTAAATCGCCTTTAATGGGAAAAAAGATACCTACTCTACGAAAGAAACATTTAATGATAATTTATCAGATAGGTATAATAAGTGATTATGGTAGTAAAGATCAAGGGAATGATATTGTTCCCAGAAAAAAGGTGTTCCCCAATGTTATATGGAACTGATAGTGATTCAAAATGAAAGAATTGAATTTATCGAAAATGATTATGACGGTAATATTTGTTTTCTTATTGTCGGAGTAAATTACCGTACACTGAAAATTGATTAAAGTCTGAAAACTAAAATGAAAGATATTAAATTGAATATCGAATGCAATGATGCCAGATTGGATCGTTGACAAGTGTCTCTCACACTATGAAAATTTCTGCTAAACTGTATCCATTGCTAATGTGTTGAAGTGAAATTTATTGCAAATCACAAGATTCGATATTATAGCTAGTGAACGAGTACCAGATTACATTTTTTTATTTAATTTTGTTGTGTGGTACAATTGATTTTAAATAATTAATCATTGTATTTTTTTGATTTGCTTAATTATTCATTTTGCTTAATTGTGATACAAATCATTGACAAGTTTCGTTAATATTTAAAGTATACAACATATGTATATACATGTACCTCTATCGGTATGAGAACTGGTATACATTATACAAATCTGATAATGCAAATGTAAAAATTCTTTGGTACAAAAAAGTTAGTATAAATTACTTGTGTACAATGGAATCGAAATACGTATGCTTTGCAAGTTAAGTATTCTTACCATCTTCTTTTTTTTTTTCCAAAATAAAGAATACTATATTTCGTATAATGCTCATTTTACAGTTTTACTGAACGTAATCTAATTTATTTAAAATTACGATAGACGTTTTTTTACGCTTGACACAAAATATTCAGAAGTTCCGTAAAATAGTCAATGACCTAGGAAGTTATGGTGGCCAAGAAATTGAAGATGTATCACTGATATAGTGTTTCTAATTTCATTCGATTTATGTAAATATTTAATGGTTCCTCTTCAGCATAACATAACTGTAATAAGAATCAGAAGTTTAAAAACAGTATGATTTTTCACAATGATCCACATACAAATATATTATATGTGAGTGACCCGAAAAGTTTGTATTTGCATCACAATCACTTAGTTTCTTTCGTAAGTTTATTAAAAATTCCAAAATATGTACTGCATAATTCTTTTAGTCTATATGAATATGAATCATTGAATGCTTACAAAGAAATCTCGATGACGTGTAATTATTCAATGATATACAATAAAGTTTTTAGATAATGTAATAAAAGAATATGTTGAAGAGATTATTCACGGAATGACAATGTTTCTTGCGTGACTCAAATTGAGATTTATACCTTTGTATAATAACGTTCGAAATATTCATTTGGTATACATTATTATACGCCGCCAGTTACTTACATCTTCCCTTTTGTTTTGACCAATGTATTTAACGTTCAAATTAATGTATTGTATTATGATATCCTAAGGATAATTTATAAATGTTTAAGAAACTTTTATGATTTATATTATATCGTACGAATGATTATTGTAGCGTTATTGTTTGTTTCTGTATCATGAGGATACTGTTTGACAATATGTACGAAATACGCATACATTACTTACTAAACACTTGACTCTGTGTGGGATGGTATCGATAAATTCATTGTATCAATATCAAATAAACCACTCACAAGGCAAATCGGTTAACTCCTCTTTTTTACAGTTTTCCGAATTGAAGTATAAAAGAATATAATTGGTGCTCAACTTATCATAAATAAGATAAATTACCTCGATAATTCTGTTTATTACCACGAGATTTGAACAATTTTATTAATACTGTTGAATAATCTGTTTCAAAAGCCATTGTGATTAACTCCACTTCAAAATAATTTATTTATACCTAACAAATGCCATTGTTTTATATATTTAATAATGCACTTTGCAATATTCGTCCTTGTACAATATACGAAACAAATTTTAAAAAAAAACGAATCATTATAAATGTTTCCCACTTTCCCAGTCAATTTAATTTCTGGACGATTCGAATCCCAATATCAATGCCATGAATTTATTGCTTGAGAAAAATTTGTATCGTTCCCATCACTAGAATTATACAGTTCTCCCCCCTACTAACTGTTAACGTGCCACGTATCATTTCCGACATACCGAGCTGAGAGTGTGTTCATCATTAACGTGTCACGTAAAAGTTGTCGCACATGTACTTGCAGCTTCCACGCACTTCCCAATAACCACCTGTTTTATCCCTCTTTCTGTTCTTTTCAATTATGAGTACCTTGTTCTTGTCCGTGAAATTATGCAACTGTGTACTGGCATCAATAATAATTACGAAAAGTCGTGCTGCCGACATTGAACTGTGATGTCAGCTGTGGTCAAGGCGACCGTGCCCAGAGGATACGATTGACACTTCCGTGCGCGGTCTACCTGGCGGATGTGGTTCCGCATTCGCAAGGTTCGAACGTGTGCGTTAGAAGGGTTGAAGCATGACTGGAGACAATGTCCGTACACTCGTTTCACGTGATTCAAAAAATGATTACATATTTAATAACGTGAATTTATCCTGGAAGTTTAACTGAATTGTTGGTACTGTTGCATAGGTATAGAAGAAATTATATTGATAATGTTTGAGTTTTGTTTCTTCTGTACTGGAGGACTTCCAGAAATTTTGTATTGAAACTTATCTGAAAGGACGAATCCATGTAACTGTTTTTTCGATTACAATCGTCTTTTTAGAAAATGTCGTGTTAATGTAAATGCAAATGTATTCGTTAATTGAACGAATTTTGCATTTTATGATAACCCAGATAATCGAATATTATTGAACTAGAAATATTTAGTTCATACGACATTCTCTTGGTATTGAAATGTTAAGCGTAAAGTAGTTCAATTTTTAGCTTCAAAATGTATAACTTTATAAAATTAATGTAACTTTTCTCGTTTTGTGCCCGGGGACATTTAATCTCTCTGTAACCATTTCGCAAGATAATTAAATAGCAATGCAGGTATATGTAAATTACTTGGAGCTTTATGCCATTCCAAATATCTATTTCTCAAAATTTTCCTTTCAGTGCTAGCACGGACACGTATGAAGTAGTAAGGTACATTTTTGGTAAAATGTGAAAGTTAAACTATTTCAAGTAAAAGTTCGAGAAAGTACATAGTTTAAGTAATCTTGTTCTCCTATTACGGAATGTGTCCTTCATTTGAGATCGCTTTAAGAATTTGAAATCGTCATTTAACACTTTCAAATTTGGAATCTTTCGAGTACAATTTCCTAAGAATAATGCGATAATTATTTGATTAAATTTCATGATTGACATAAATATTAATATTGATACAAATATTAATACTATGATCTTATTATTTTATATAAAATGCTAAACAAATTTTAAATGTGATGGTATCATCCAGTGCCATATTTAAATTCAAATTCATCACCCAAGAATTCTTTCTTTTGTTTTCAACACTGATACGTTTGTTTTTCTTATGTTTCAATCAAGATTTCAAGAATTCCTCGAGAATTTTGCAATGCATAATACATTTTTTTTTATATATGAGCTTGTATTGTGAGCTATAAATATTCGAATACATCATTCAGTGCTATCTGTTAAGCGTATCTCCCCGCGATAACTAATGATCGTTGAACTGGTTGAATTTAGCTTTACAAATATTTTGTTTCTTTGTATTATTCACCCAATCTAAAGTAAAACATTTAACTTTTTATTTATTCAAATATACCGCTAATTTGTACGACTGTCCTATTTTGTAATTGAATGGAACAGAACAATGTACTTTTCTTAACCCTTTTAGAGAATTTGTAAATACACCCCGATTAATTTAGGATCGACATGACCCCATTGTATTATTAAATTGCATATCCCAATTCTGTTCAATTTCCTTTACAACAATTCCAATAACTATTGCAGCATCCGTCGAACTATTGTTCGCGTGTATGTAATAATTCTTCAAAATTGTACTGTCCATTTTCTAATAATGGTAACCCACTCTTAAAAAAGTAACACAACTGAATACTTTCACGTGGATGAACATAATTGGTGTAACACATGACGGTGTTACGAATCCTGCATTTAATTACGATTAATCGAAATTCGCAACGGACAATTACTTCGCCTCTCTGCTTTCTAATAACTTTGAATTCTGATGTCAAGCAGAAATTCATAAAGCATAAGTCATCGCTCACTACTTCTTGTTGTATAATCCGCATTTTTCCCTTCCGCGCAAAGATAAGATATTCGTACACCTCTACATGTACAAATAAATCGAATCGTTCAATCGTAAGGTTGCCGTAATACCTATTTTTCATTAATCAAATACCTACACTTGTGTCCGTCAACGTTTACATCGTGTGCTATTCATTTCGAAGATATTCATTTATAAATATTGCATTAATTGTGCATTTAATAGTTGACATTTTTTAAATATGAAATGAATGCAACTTTTATACGTCTCGATGTAATTAAATATACGTCAATTAATAATTCGCTATTTTACAGTCTCAATTTTGAAAATTCGATACGAATTGAGTTGTTATACATTTTGAATGTAAGGAAACCATTATTACCCATTATCTACCATGAAATATCGTTTGTAGCGTCAAGATATACGTGTACTAAGCCATAATAAGCGAGATTACCTTTACCTAAATCGTATCATAATTCCGAAATCATGGTGACACAATGCTCACTGATAACGCTCACTGATAAAAAGAAAAGGTGTATCGATCATTTCGGTGACACGTTTTTGTTTATCATCGAATTATGTCACGAGAGATTTTCCATTCTTATTGTTTTGCATGCAAACGATCTCACTATTCCATCGCGAAAATCGATGCGAAGCACAGTATGCACGTTTTCGAGTTAATAGCTGACTCGAATTGTTATTTATTGTTGAGACGTTTATGTTTTGTTTACGTTTCTGCAAACTTCAATGGTTTATCGTTCGCAAACGTTTTAGGTGATGAACCAAGAAGTCAAGAAGGAGACTCCGTTGCAGTTCAAGTTCCGTGCCAAGTTCTATCCTGAAGACGTTGCTGAGGAATTGATCCAAGACATTACGCTGCGTCTTTTTTACCTTCAGGTACGAGTAATCGCGCTTGTTATTCGACTTTTTGTGTAATAATTTTTTAGATATTCTAAAAATTCCGTGAGTATCATGTAATAGGGGAACAATACATTTGGAGTACTTCATCAATTGTTTTTCATATAAAAAAGTACGCGATTAGTGATATGATATTAATTATGGTCTGTGGGAAATATTATGAAATTGGTTGTGATATGAAAAGCATATTATTTGGAAAATTCAGGTATACCTGTATTTACTTTTTTGGGATATCTTGTGAATCGTAATATTTTGTATAGGGTTGCATTACAAATTGTTTCACGTATTACAGAGTATTACATTGTTGCTGAAAAACAGAAAAGTATTATACTATGAATTTGTACGAACCATAACGTAAATATTAATGTAATATAAATACATAAACGTATTGGTATTTTATTACAAAATTTTTATTCATTAACTTTTATGTATCATTTGTCTATGCTTGATTATAACTTAAATATATTTCGCAGAATAATTATTGCAGAAAGTTAATTTAAAGAGCACAGTAAGAGAATTATAGTTGGTAATTCAACTGTTCAGTACTATCAGTAGAATTGCATTACAAGGCAACAAGGTTGAGTACATAACTACGTACATATTATCATTCAGCTCGTCTGTAAGGTAGATCATACGAGATATGTATGTTAGAGACGTAATCCTATATTCTATTCTGTTCTGCAGTTTTGCACAGTTCTGTGCAAATTTCATCAATTTTTTAATAACAAAGAAGCAAAATCTCCCACTGTATTAAGTTGGATTAAACGTTCAATTTCTTCTTATTTCAAAAGTTTAATTTCACATGCAAACATAATTTATTGTTATTAACATAAGGTCTTAGAGAAACTACTGTTACCCAGATAATGGATAAACTAGAAATAATTGATACACAGTGATTGTATTTAAAGATTACTTCGAATATTATTATTATTGCAGTTAATTTGTAATTAATTTTTCAACATGTTTATAATTGTAGGTAATTTTTACATTTGAAAAAGTTCTTGTCTCCTGTACACTATCAACTAAAAAGAGCGCTTATTTAACTAAAATAATTATAAATGCCACGTTTAGATATTGAGCTAACAACAAATTTGTAAACGTTTCATTACTCAGAGTTCGCTATCTTTCATTTTACAATTTAAATAATCGGAGCTTTCCTTTCATAAATTGACGGGTCGATATAGAGTATTGTTTTATGTCAACTATATTTAGGTAAAGAATGGTATCCTTACGGATGAAATCTACTGTCCACCGGAAACATCTGTATTGCTAGCTTCCTACGCAGTCCAAGCGAAACACGGTGATTTCCAAAAGGGTACTCACACTGCTGGCTTTTTGGTAAATGACCGTCTGTTACCCCAAAGAGTCGTGGACCAACATAAAATGAGCCAGGAGGAATGGGAAAGTTCAATCACTAACTGGTGGCAAGAACATCGTGGAATGTTACGTGAAGATGCTATGATGGAATACCTGAAAATCGCTCAGGTAATGATTTGAATTTATTATTATTTAATGTCGAATCATTAGTGATCATCTTTAATCTTATGTTTCCCTGTATGATTGTTTGATGTACCTATCTTTGTACTTTTTTTTTCTCCATAGGATTTAGAAATGTACGGAGTGAATTATTTCGAAATTCGTAATAAGAAGGGTACAGACCTTTGGCTGGGTGTTGATGCTTTGGGTTTAAATATATACGAGAAGGATGACAAGTTGACGCCAAAAATTGGTTTCCCATGGTCTGAGATAAGGAATATTTCGTTCAACGAAAAGAAATTTATAATTAAGCCAATCGACAAAAAGGCGCCGGACTTCGTCTTTTTTGCAACTAGAGTTAAGATTAACAAACGAATTTTGGCGCTATGTATGGGCAATCACGAGCTGTATATGCGCAGACGTAAACCTGATACAATTGATGTACAGCAAATGAAGGTATTTTTGTATGTTAATGTCATTGTAGTTTTATATAGTATTTAATAGTATACTTTAATGTAATTAGAAATTTTTAGTTTCGTTTATAATTACTATTACAATCAAGATATAAATGTTTGAAATTTAAAGGCACAAGCGAGAGAGGAGAAGATTGCAAAACAGCAACAGAGAGAAAAGTTACAATTAGAAATAGCTGCGAGAGAGCGTGCAGAAAGAAAACAACAAGAATATGAAGAGAGGCTTCGAAATATGGCTGAAGAGATGGACAGGCGGCAAGTTGAGTTGAACGAAGCTCAAGAAATGATCCGACGTTTAGAAGAACACCTTAAACAATTGCAAGCTGCGAAGGAAGAATTAGAGGATCGTCAGAAAGTATGTTATACGGTCCAACATAAAATATAATCGTCCTTCTCGTTAAACACGTTTCTATATAATATGCATCTTATTATTTTACAAAGGAACTCACCGCTATGATGGAAAAACTTGAACTTTCGCATGAAATGGAAGCGGCAGAGCGTGCTAAACTTGAGCAAGAAATTAGAGCTAAGCAGGAAGAAATACAACGCATTCAATCCGAAGTGGTGGCGAAGGATGCAGAAGCAAGGAGACTGGAAGAAGTATTCGAAGCTGCCAAGTGTGTAATTCGTTTCATTTCTGTTGAATATTTGAAGGAAAGCTATATTTTCATTTTACATATTAAATTGGCTGCACAGATTAAGGCAAGAAGAAGCTGATCGCGTATATCAAGCTAATACAACGCCGCATCATCATCATGTTGAAGAAAACGAAGAGGGCGAAGAGGAAGGAGAAGATGAGGTTTTTCACGGAGACGTTACTAAAGATCTCGCAACTGACGAGTCGATAATCGATCCTGTCGAAGAACGACGCACTTTGGCGGAAAGAAACGAACGTCTTCATGACCAACTTAAGGTATTGATTTATTAGTTCGGCGTTAATCTATTTTGTTTTATGAACCATTCATTTGTGGATGTATTCCAATGAGAATCGTGTATCGCATTTTTCAGGCATTGAAGCAAGATCTTGCACAGTCACGCGATGAAACGAAAGAAACGGTTATGGACAAACTTCACAGGGAAAACGTGAAACAAGGTCGCGATAAATATAAAACTCTTCGTGAGATTCGCAAAGGCAATACTAAACGTCGTGTTGATCAATTTGAGAACATGTAAATTGTGTATGCATTTGTGCCTGTTTGCCTGCCTACTCCATCCTGCATTTGAATTCTTTTTCAATTTCGCGTACACATGGAACCTTAATAATCGCTATACGAGAGATATACAGATTCTCCGATTGATTGACCTATACAAAGAGATAATTTGTACAATTTCAAACAGATTGTTTTATAATATTTTTTTGGTAGATGTCTCGAGGTTACAGGCTTCTGTTTCAATTTAAAGCCATGTAAAGTTTATAGTAATATGTACTACTATTTTTCGATGATTCTATACTTTGAAGTACAGCTAACAATAAGTAAAAAGACTCTCAGAATTGGCAAGAAACGCGACGAGCGATTTAACTTGCGCCGTCTTCCATGTATGCTTCCACGTTGATCACTGTTAACCAGTTTTTCTTAAAGAAAATGTTTATATATTTTTTCATATCGAGCATAAATTTTCTTGCTGTTTTAGCGATAAAATATTTATGGCTTGTTCATAATAAATTTATTATGCTATTCTAGCTATTCTGTTAGCTAATGTTGTTTTTTTTTTCTAACAACAACCTTTTCTTTTTTTTGCTAAAATATCAAGAAAATATGTTACATAAATCTGTGAATATTATTTTATTTTTTCTCTGAGCATCATATACAAGATTTTGAACACCGGCGCGTCAGTATTTTCTTTTTCAAAGTATTACTGTCGGTCAGCGAGCGTAACATCCATAAAATGTGTGACTTGTTTTCACTGATTATTATCTTTCCGTCGCGGTCCTTATCATATTGCGTATTTTCCGTCCTTGATAAGGATTTGCATCGAGAAATATTTTGTGTTGTTCTTTGTATCATCACATACTTTTGTCAAAGCATGAAGAACACTTTTGTAAATAGCGGTCGCTATACATGTACAACGTATACATGCTTGTTCCAGTTTTATCCCGATTTATAATTTTACCTGTTTACAGCAACGAACGTAATCCAAACAATAGATGCAATTATAATATTTTTAAGCAGTGTGGAACAGTCACCATTATTTTTTAGTAAGTTGTAAGTAATTTCTAAATGTTAGCCTAAATAGGTTGATAATGTAGAAGCGACCGCTCCATTTATTAAACACGAATCCAATGACATCCGTCTTCAGACTAAATATATTATAGTAGTAAGCACGACGTAATTAACTTCTTGCAAAATTATATATGTACTACTTTACTACGAACGAATTTCAGCTACTGATTAGTAATTTTATATTGAACACACTCGTGGCCTTTATTGATATACATATATCGAAGTACTAGATACTAATAATCAATAATATGATATAGAGAAAAGTAGGAATATCGCGCGCCTCTTTGTATTACATACCTTCTTCATAAGGTAATTGCGCGTTCCTATAAAAGGGATAGGTATCGACGTTCTTGAAAGCATGAAAGGATAAGTGTGCGAGAGACAATGTGTGTAAGAATAAAGAATAGTATGTAAGAAAGGTCGAATGCTAGGAGAACTATAATATGTGGTTGTCTGGTACGCCATAGAAATTTTAAAACAGTGCTTCTTTTTTTAAGAAAATTGTACGGTAGGACAATGAAATTAATTAAACTAAAACGATTGAAGATGTAATAGCTTATAATGCTGCCAATTTTTTGACGGAAAGCAAACAAAGAGCGTTATTGCGAATGAGACAGTTTTTGTGTTAATGATCTATGGAAGGTGATAAAATGCTAAAGAGTTTATCACGTATTGGGATACATACTTGATTATATTATCATCGTCGTCACATGTTACAGTAAATAATATGAAAGGGAAAAGTACAGGAAAAATAACAATAGATATTTTTGGATTATATTTAATACTACAATTTACAAATTAGTAGTGTTATTATTATTATTATATTATATTATTATTAATATTATTAATATTTACAATCTAGTAGCATTATTATTATTGAAATAGTATTAAATGAAGATTGAAGCAAAGGATTTTATAGTCGTCTATTTGTATTCTTAAAAAGAAACCGTTATCAAATGTGCGTAACAAAAAAATTTCGTGTGACCTAGCGAAATGCTCTAACATTCAAAGGCACAGACAAGTACCATTTTTATAAAAACTCGTTTTGATATTCCATTAAAACGCTTGGCGAGAAAAACTATCCTTGAAACATTCCAAAAAAAGAATAAAAAAATTCGCGTGAAATAGTTTCATCTACGTTAGGGTTCCTTTTTACTCATTTACAAGATTTACAAAAACGTTTAACATGTTAAACAAGAATTTATTTTATATGCTTATATAAAAATGAAAATGTACTTAAATACATTTAATATTTCGAAGTATAGTACACATATGTATACGTTGTTTATTCGCGAAGAAAATCAATGAGTAGCCCAACACGGTTTCCTACAAAATTTATGTTCCTTGTGAAGGTAACGAATGCAAAAAAAGTTTCTAACATTGTTCCGTGTATTTTATCTGTAAATATGTAAATTGTATTACTAAATCGTTGGCTGTATTATGTAAATTGGTATTACATGCCTTCATGAGATTAGTAAAAAAGGCTATTCTAATTCTAGATCTACAAACATACACGGTGCGCATCGTGTTCATTATATCACGGTGTTATAATTTTTCTTTGTCACATATCCAAGCGTGCTAAAAATAAGGTCGGAGATATCGTGTATCTATTTCATAAACAAGTTTTTATAAATCTCGATGCCTTGCTGCATTTTCCGAGTTTCAAGAATTATCCCCGAACGTTCCATTTTGTATTTCGAGCAATAAATTTTTTTGTAGCAGTATTACCGAATAATTGAGACAACGACACACAAGATACGACCACAAAGATGCATAGACATTGTATTTATAAGTATATTATTTGTTGGTGCGAGGATATAAGAAAATCACTTGTACTTTGCTGAAGCAGTTAGACATTGTTTAAATAAAAAAGATCATATCATATTTGTTATGATGTTAATTTATTGTTTAAAAAGCTCAATCAATTTCATTTATTTTCAGATGTGCAAAGCGTGGAATAGTTCCTTTACAAACAAGTTTCTCCCATAAATTCATTTCGGTGTATAAACTCAAGTATGTATTTCCTGATTGCATTAGTATGTATTGTCTTAATTCAATTATTAAGTGAATAACTATTTTTTCTATACATGCAGGTATTTTTGATAAACAAGAATAAATATAATATTTCAAAACATATTAGTCGCGGGATGAAGTTACAATTGAAACTCAATGGATACAAAATATATAAAATAGAAGGTGTTCACGTTCCGTTAAAATTATTGGGGTATTTGATGTACAACATGTAACCATAAGAAACATTTCGAAAATACTTCTTTGTTTCGTAATAAACCCAAGGTCACATTGAGATTGTTAAATGGAACTAAATAATCTTTGCTCCTTATATTGCAAAGATGTTAATGTTAACGCGAATTCAACATAAATATTAGAACTAAAAATCATAAACAATTCCAATACTCCTTATGTTACAGATATTTAGAAGCGCCACCGTTTGGGCATTTTTAAAATTTCCCGCGCTATCACATGACGCGCTCCATTTGCCAAACACCTGTTTGGATTCTAAATGGCAACAGTGCAAGCATATTGCACCTGCGCTAGGTTTTTCAGTAGACGTCGACGTCGTTGTCTTTAGTGCGATGCGCTTGTTGTGTTCGAAGAATGTTGTATTGCGATAGGCGAAACCATGCTACAGAAAATCCTTTCTCAGGTTCGTCCGATGATGATAACGGTTACGTTAGGTAAGTTTTTCGGATATACTGAACAACACGTGGCTCGAATACAATACAGGGTAATACAAAAATAGCACCGGCGAGATTCGTGATTGGGATGATGTCTGCCTTTTGTTTACATGTCATTCAATATTCACTCCATTTTTAATAGTAGAAAGTAATTCGCCGGTGCATTCGTACCATTCGTAACCAGATAGCCAACACATCTCCAACGGTAATCATTTATGCGAAACGAGTGTCATTTTTGGAGTGACGACATTTATCAACGTATCATTGGCACTACGTTACTTTACTTTGGCGTTCGTTCGTAGCAAATTGTCACTGCCGTACGATTAAAAACGATCATAGATACTGTAGAGGAAATCAAGAGTTTTATTAAGATAATCGTTTGATGTTTTGTGAACAACGTTCAGTATATTACCTGTTAGTTTCATATTCCGAAATATTTTTGTGTAGATTATTGAAAGTTCGCTACACGTAAAATTGAATAGAAACTTCATGTACAGAGATATTTGATGAGACAGTTATCTAACACGCATATTCGAATTGCAGCTGACAACGCTACGCGTTCAGATTTGTTTAAACTCCTGGTGAATTTAAACTCGATCATGCGTTTATCATCTGTATGATTAGCACTGTGTTTCTATTATTGTATAAACAAGATAGTAACACAAAACGAAAGTATGTATTTTAGGTAATACTTATTATCGATCTACTATTACGTGAAAATCGATTACATACATATAATAACGTTACGACGTTACATACAATGCTCACAAATGGCTTTACATTGTGTATATATATAGCTATTCACGTATATAATCAATCGAGATGATAAGAATTTTCACGAACGGAGATATCAATTTAAGTTGTTATTAAACAGTTAGTAAAACTTAAGTAATTTTCATGTTCGTTACAACATTATCTGTTGCCTTTCATTTACCTATTTCTATAATACATAAATGCCAAATTACTTTTTCTTAAAACATACAGGTTCAATTTTCATTACGCACGATGTTTAAATATATGTACGTTAAGCAACATCATTTTTAGTGGTGGGTGCTTAAAAATTCCAGAAATTTTTGTTTAGAAAAAAATGTTTTTTTTTAGTAAAAAAGGATCGAGCAGCCCGACGAGCGAATTCGATGAGTCGATTCAAGCCATGTGCGATATTTATGGACGCACACCTCCGAGAACTCGACTGAATCGCAAGAAGCGGTACATGAAGCAGAAACTCAATGGAGGGTAAGTTAATTAGTGCCCGCTCGTTTTGTTTCGATAACGATCTTGGAATTTTTGGGGGAATTTTTCAAATACCACGATCGATTTTAATGTTTGCGATACGGTGTCTAGTAAAAGAATTTTGAATACGATAAATAATTATAAACATACCCAAATATGTATGTATATGGTTTCACTTATTATTTGAATTCTACCGCATATATGAGTAAAGGGTACATACGTTCAATTGTGTCAAGTTAAAACATTAATTTAAAATATAATTTCTTCTTTAAATTGTGTCAAGCTAATTTGTTAATTTAATACATAATTTATAACTTTTATGCGCGCAGACGATTTATAGTAATTTTTTAATTTTTTAATAAAACTCATCTAGATGCATTATTATTAAGATAGATGCATTATTAGTTTTATGATATTTCCAAGCGAATTTTTAAATTTAAATAATATTGTTGTTTAAACGAAGACAAAAGGTGCGAAATAACTTAATAATAGCGTAAATTGCATAACTTTATGTGTAGAAATTGGTAACAAATGAATTTTATTTATAAATGTTATATTTTGATTTTGATTAAATAATAGATATGTCTTCGGTGCAGCTCATGTATGTCATCATAATGGATTTATTGCAAAATATCGAAATTGTTTATTACATTATATATTATTAATATGTTAAATTTTGTAAAAATCGTAAATACGTGAGCGTGTTTCAATGAAATACATCATACATCGATATTATATGTGTAACGAAGTGAAAGTAGAACTTTCCCAAGCGATTTTCCGATTTTTCATACACCACTTAAATAGATAGTATTCTTAAGTCGCGAACTAATGAGAAAACTAATTTATCCTATATTTTGCAGTATTGTATACCTTATTTCTAAGCATTTTGTCTTACACGATTATAATTAATTTCATACAAGTTCATTTATTTTAGAGAGGCAAAGTCGCTGGACAAAGAAGCGCCATCGAAAGTAACGATCCGCAGACGTAATACTCTGGATAATATAATCTTTAACGAAATGTGCGACAAAGCGGATAAGGATTGCGAAGACGAGGCGAACCAGGATATAGCGAAAGAAGGAAATCGAAAATGTAAAAGAAGTTTGAAGATGTCGCGTGGGAATGAAAGGGATTTGAAACTCGATATTGACGCAGCTTACAATTATGCTGAGAAATTTGATCAAGCGTCTACACCTAATCATATGAAGGTATATAGAATAAATGATCTGCGATGAAGTTATTCGGCGGTATTTAAATTTCGTGTCAGTTGTTTGGCAATGATCCAAACTAAAGACTAATTGCAAGTATTTACAGATCGAAACCAGAAATAGATTTCGTAGTCTACGATCGAAGCCTGTAGACGTTGAAGAGAAAAAGGCTGAAGCTAAAGTCAATGCCCAAATACCATTTTCTGATGGCAAAGAATCGATCGCGCAATCACCGAAAACGTTAAGTCTTAAAGAACGAGAAATATTTCACGATACGTTCTCCTTTTTGATTAGACTGGTATGAAAATAACATGTTACGATTAAAGCTGGCCAAAAAAAAAAAGAAAAGAGAAATGTCAATACGTTCGTCAGTAATGATTTTCAAATTTCAAAGAAATACATCTTTATAGGGTAGTACGGAGCGCAATTGTCGGCGTCAAATGAGCCACGAGGAGTCACGATGGCAAAATGAATTGAAAGACTTAATATGGCTGGAATTGCAAGCCCATTACGCCGATCGTAGTCCAATGGCACAAGATGAATATCTCTGTAAGCAACGCGAGGCTGTGGAAGGTTTACTTAAAGAAATAATGGAGTACAGGTGAATTATGTAAGAATTTATTAAAGTTATTCGAATAGAATAGGATAAAATCAAACAAATTTCTTTCTATTTACAGATACGACCCTATTGCAAATGTAAAAAATAATATTGCTCCTTGGATCAATGCAAATACTACGTCCATTGATCGAATCATGAATTCTGGATCAAGTCCCAATATAGAATTAGGTATTTGTCCAGGTTGTTTATCTATGTATTGTAGAGTATGTGCACGAGCACAAGGAGAAGCATTGCAACAAGTAGAAGGCTTGTTGACCCGGTTGGAAGCAGCTGAAGCACTTTATCCGTCGTCTCAAGCTTTCGCTGCACATTATCCTTTATACAAAAGTGCAGAACTTACCGGTCGGGTAAAAGCAATGTGTTTATGGTATAATATGACTAGGCACCATAGACTGAAATTGCAAATATTGGGAAAATTACTTATGATGTTACACACGAAGAAAAAACACGACGATACTGGGGATTCTGGAATAAGGTACTTTTAATAAGGTTGGAAATAATCAGAATGTAGAAGGAAACGAAACTTAATAACAGCTTTTTTCCCTCTTAGTTCTCGGTCTTCAGATACGATCGATTCCTCGGAACAGAGACCAACTTTAGTACGATTTGATGTACCAAGCCAGCAGGATGAAAATTCCAGCCCCTCGGATAGTAATAATAGTAATAATTCGTCTGTCGGCTTATCTTTTGTACAATCTTGGCCGTCTACTCCTGAAACCTCGTTTACGTGTGTAGACGAAGATAAAACTGAACGGCTTGATTTTTATTTAGTCGAGTTTGATCGGCAAGCTTACAGGTGAATAACAACTTAGATCGATAAATATACACGTAACGTATTAATCGATTACAACGATTACGACGTTTTCAATTTTATATTTTAATATTTAGGAAGTACATCGAGGATGTATTAAAAACTAGAGGCTTAAGAAAAAGTCTGAATTTTCTTGAAAGATTACATACATCGGTCCTAAGAAAGGCAAGACTGACGTTAGAGAAGGCTGATATAAGTGACACCAGTGTCGCTTTAAATGAAGAATACGAAGGTGACGAAGAACTCCGTCGATATGGTGCATGGAGTCCTGAAGCAAGAGAATTAAATCTCCCATCGTATAGGTACAGAAACGAATTCTATATTATTTATATTTCTTTTTTTTGTTCTGTATTTTAACATATTAACACAATAATTATTAGAAAAAGTTACGGGCTAGGTGAAACTTTTAGCTATTTTTTCGCGCAACCAAAATGGAATGTAAAACAATATTAGATAATGGCAAATTTTTCTTTCAGAGCTGCTTTTGTCTTTCTGTCCCGAGTTCCATTAGATGTGGTGCACGAATTCTTAAGAATGAGATTGGAACAAAAACCGGAACAACCTAGTCCGCTATCAGTTCGACAACTTATGCGTGAACTTAGAGAAGGTCTTAGAATCGCGTGCATTCATCGGGACCGATTTGCTGCTCATTCTTGTGCAGCTGTTGCTAGTAATCACAATAGTGGCGAACATCTATTCCAAGATGATGTAAAAGATTTCGATGAGAGTTTGAAAGCTGTTTTCGAAGTGTACCTTGATTATCTACAACAGTGGGTAGATATGGTACAGCATGATAGTTTTCATAAACATTTGATTATGGACGAGTGGATATTTGTAAAATCAATAGCGGGGAATATATTAAACGGATATGAAATTGCTGGTGTTAAATTTTGGTAAATAAAATATTATGATATATTTGCAATGCATTATTGTATAATGTACGTTTAATGCGTATTATCTGAATTTTGTTCGCAGTGAAATTGCAAAGACGATGATTGAACAAGTTAAAGAATTTCTTAACGAGAGACCTCGAGAGATTAAAGAGTCTACCGAGGATTGGAGTGACGATGATTGGTCGAACAGGTAAATGTTGAATTTATTTCCTTATAAATTACTTCGCAAACTTTTTTATTTCATTTTGTCACTTGATTCAGATTCCAATTGATGTTTGTGGGACGCGTATGGCAAGGGATGTTTGTTGAAGCTCGTGAAAAGGTGGTTAAGAGCGTCACGATTGCTAAATGTTTGAAGCGTGATATTGAAAAATGGTCTGTTTTTAAGAAACAATTGGACGAATCTTTATTAAATTTGAAGGTAAAACGGATCAATGATTAATTAAGAATCGTGTTTTACAATATATGATTATCACTTTACCTAGGAGGCAGTAACGGATCTTAGACGTAATATCACAGTTGTGATAGAAAATTTTCAACGGGATCTCGAGCAAGCGGAGGAACCAAATTCTGAATGCGATCAATTTGCGATGCGTTCAAGAGTAAGAGAAATACTTCATCAGGCATATCGAATGGGTTTCGATTACTACAAAGAAACATGCAAATTATTTGGCCTCGAAGAGAAAGCTGTTTTGGCTCGAAGTTTAGTTTCATTTGCCCTTTTATGGATGGAATTCGTTAGAACTCGTTGCGAACGAGGAAGAGGTTTAAGACCTAGGTGGGCTAATCAGGGCTTAGAATTTTTAATTACCGTATGTGAACCGTACAATACTAAATATTTGACTGATCAAGAATTCGAAGAACTGAAGACTAGTATGGACCACTGTATTTCACACGTGGTGGGAAGTGCGAATACAGCTGCGAGCGTGGAAGCAGAAAGTAATAATTTTTATCATGCGATTGAAACTTGATGTAATTTTAATCGTGATATTTTATTAACTTGTTCCGTTTCAGATTTAAAAAGATTATCCCATTCAAGAGCGTCTTCACCTTCCCACGGCAGAAGCAGAACCGCTAGTTTTAGTCTTTCACAGAAGCCTAGAGATATTCTGAAATCTCCAGATATTCCACCTAATCAAAAGAAATCTACATCGCCAAGTGTAGTCGATGGAAATGTGGGTTTAATTGTAAATACATTTGATCGACCCATACCCAGGCAGGAAAGAATTAATCGGGCTATCGGAAAAGTAGAATGCGACATAGACGAAAGATTAAGAAGCCGTGATCTTATTGGTCAAGTTACGGATAGAAAGGCAGTTGACAGAGTTCGTATCAAAGCAAGAAGAGTTACTTTCACCTGGCAAAGGGGTATTAAAATAGGTATGATTAAATACGCATTGGAATCATTTATTTTTCTGTCGATGAACACGATACATATTACAATAGTAAATCGTAGGTCAAGGAAGATTCGGTAAAGTATACACTATAGTGAACAATCAAACTGGTGAATTACTAGCTATGAAGGAAGTACAATTACAACCTGGTGATCACAGAGCGATTAGGCGTGTTGCTGAAGAGTTGCAAATATTTGAAGGAATACAGCACAAACATTTAGTTCGATATTACGGCCTAGAAATTCATCGTGTACGTTAATAGCTATACGCATAACGGCGTGACTTTGTTTGTAAACAAATCTCATTTGGGGATATTTATTTTGTTGCAGGAAGAAATGTTAATCTTCATGGAATTTTGTGCTGAGGGAACTTTAGAGAGTCTTGTAGCGGGTAGCGGGAATGGCTTGCCGGAACCATTAGTACGAAAATATACTCATCAGCTCCTTTCAGCTGTATCGGTGCTCCATTCTCATGGAATAGTACATCGCGATATTAAATGTATGTATTCTAACGCAATGTTATGAGTAATGTGGCGTTACTTTTATATATAAATTGATTAAAATGCGATAATCGTGCAACATTTACATCTTCTATGCAGCTGCAAATATTTTTTTAACGGACGAGAGTAACTGTTTGAAGCTTGGTGATTTTGGGAGCGCCGTACAAATTAAAGCGCACACAACGATGCCGGGTGAATTGCAAGGTTTCGTTGGTACTCAAGGTCAGATGCACTTTTTACTTATGGCTAATTGTAAGATATACATGTGTACATAAGAGGGAAAAGAAATGACTGATGTGTTGACTCGGTTATACAGAGTGAGTCAGCTAAGGCTAGTAGGTACCTAATATGTCTCCCACGCTTTTAATGGTACAAACAAAAAAAATGATGCGTAAGAAGGAAAATATTTGCCTGGAGAGTGCAAATATTGTGACAAGGTAGATTTTCTTTTCAAGGTCAAATTGATAGAATTAATGAATTTGGTTAATTACTACAGTGATTCGGTAATAGAGATATGTTATTGGGCTTCAATCGTGCAGTTTCAGAAAATATCATTCTATTGTTTTCCCTTAAAATCGACGAAAATATACTCTTGCATTTTGTTACTTAATTGATTGTGCATAGAAATTTGTCCATAAACAGTTTCGAATTATGAAAATCCTTGGTCTCTGTTTTACTGTTTTTAATTATTCCGCTTTTCAAGATAATTTAACATCTACTGTTTGACTATAGCTTACATGGCGCCTGAAGTGTTTATGAAATCGGAAAGCGGCGGCCATGGTAGGGCCGCTGATATTTGGTCTGTTGGTTGCTGCGTGATCGAAATGGCTAGTGGACGAAGACCTTGGTCAGATTACGATTCAAATTATCAAATCATGTTTAAGGTACACCTTATTACTTATTATTTACAGTGCATCCGTTACCTGTATGACTGTACTAATGTATTCTCTCTGTGTACATATATTCTTCAGGTGGGGATGGGTGAAACTCCAGCGCTACCTAAAAATCTTTCGATCGAAGGCATTGACGTAGTTACAAAATGCTTACAACATGATCCGAAAAAGAGGTTCACCGCAAATACTTTACTTACGCTTCCCTTTGCGCAAGCATATGAAGATGTGAATGCTGATTTATCCGTACCTCGTAATCAAACATAATATATGTATATTCGGTTATAGATTCTTTTAATCTGAAATTGTACAAAATCTTGTAATATTTTGATTACCTGCATCAGGTTGAATGTATTGCAAATTCGTACACTTCGAAGTACTTTTACGACGCCAGGCACTTTACTTATTTTACAATTCTTTATTTTTTACAACAATCGTAATGTTCCATTTGCCAGCTATATAGTTAGAAACGTGTCCTATGCATCAATGAACGTGAGTCGTAGATATCTGTTCTTTTAAAGACATTTTATTAAACAGTATTAAAGATGTTTTAAGCAAAGATATTTGTAAAAAATATAGCTTCAGAATCTATTTTTAATACTATTATATCGGAAGAAACCTTGTAACCGTCGATGTTTCTACATATTTCACATTCCATCCTTTAAAAAGGGCCAATTAATTGCATAATGAAATGGAATGTACTTTAAATTATTTTCTAGTAAAGCGACGCACACGGTTACATTGTTTTATATTGAGCATTGTATTGTGATTCAACCGAATGTTGTACTTAAAAAAATAATGTGGAGAATAAAAATCGAAGGTGATGTCATAATAGTGTTTATTTTTGCACAAGAAAACGTACACATGATACAATATACTTGCCGCAATTTAGTTAAGTACAGAGGTATGCTGTGTATACTTTCCATTATTAACAGAAAGTGGAAGTGTGCTTATGAAATAAATGTGCTTTTAAATATTACTAAACGTGTTGCATACGAAGACGACTATGTATTTCGTGAGCAATGTTTTGCGATTTTCTAATTCATTTACGCCTCATTGTAATCTTACTCTATTACTTTCTTTTACATTTTGTAATTTCTTTTACATTTTACCGTTTATATGTATATATATAATATAATTTTTGCATTAGCGGTCTTCGTACGAGATACACGCTCCTATCTTGAAATAATATCTAACTGAACCGCTTGTATATACTTGCTTTAGTCCAGTTAAAATTTATTTCATAAGAAATTCTATCGATTTACGAAGATATGTTCTATTCGATAAAATCATCGCTATAGTGGCTTTCGCCTGATATGCGCGATATTCTTGGCCGCATTATTGCGATCGCAAATACTTTTGCGTAACGCACAAATACTTTCAATAATAATACCCTTTTTATCTTAAAGTTAATAGGTATTTGGATCTTAAGGCTAACGAATACAGAACACTTTCATATATCGTACACATATACGTGGAAACAGATATCAGAGTTACTTTTTCATTTAGATTTGGACGCGTGTCGTGATATGTCGTATATGTATGTATGCGCGTGTAATTGTATGTAGTACCTATATATATATATTTATAAATATATCTAGTAACAATATAAGGAACCACCACAATTCTTCGCGACGCTTAAAGATTCATTCTGCGCTCAAGACAAAGCGGAATTCATTAGACTCTGAATATAAAACTCCCGATTTAATCTAATACGCAACAAATCCGCTACCTAACATTAATATAGATAAAACTCTGTTTACAATAGAACATTCGCGCTTTTGTTTGCGGGAAAGTTTTGTCAAACTTCAATGACAGTCCTAAAAGACGTGGGTTTGCACAGTGGAAATATTACAGATTGCAGCAGAGCTAATGAGAACAGCTTTATAAAATATCAATAATATCAACAAATGTGCTGTAGCGTTATGTAGCACAAATCACACTGTACATAATGTACTCGACTTATACATACAAGGTGGTCCATTAACATTGACAACTTGAAACATCGTTGTTATCTAAAACAATGGGGAAAAAGGTGAATATAATGGTAGTGGTTTATTCTTCCAAAAGGCACGCAATGTACCAACTACGACTTCGTTGTGTGTGCGAACGTGAAGAAAATGTGAGAGTTAACATTGACTGTGCTAAAATTTTATAACTGTCCAAAGTTCCGTGGGAAAAATAATTAGCTTCTATTAGCTCGAAGACCTACAATGGCGCTTGCGACGTTGAATTTCGTAGCTGTTACGCGAAGTTACGAAAGTGTTTGGAAAACGATGCAAAATATCTACAGCTAACAAGTAGGTTCAGGGTTAATGAAACAACTTTTCCATTAAAAAAATGTAGCAGTTCGATTGCGAAGAAGATGACATTCAGTGACATTCAACTGTTACCACTGCATTAGGTGCTCCTTGAAATTACTGTACGCGTCCCCTTGTGCGTTCACTTTTTCCTATTGGTTGAAATAAAGAATAAGAAGGACATGTCTGGCGGGCAAGGTTAAATGGTCCACCCTATACAACTTGTCTATTTGCTTCTAAATTATCTAAAATGATAACGGTTCGATATAAAACAGGGCGAGTGTGTGTATCTTTCTACTTCTTCAGGAAAGGAAGTTGGATATTTCGCTACTGATCGGGCTCGACACTTAAGAAAAGTAGCGTTAGTTACAGTAATAGTTAATTAGACGTAGAACATTAACGTGATAGTGAGATAGAGCTATCGTCAACGTTCGCCGGTCTATCAAAGAAGGGCAAACCGCTGACCTACCTAAGAATTGGACAAGAGTTTACTGTGCGGGCGCCAACGCATGAATGATTGGCCACGTTTAGAATGTGTTTGCGACAGACGAGGTCCGTGCGCTAGAAATCTTTTCTCTACCTTACCGAGTTATTTAATTTCCCAGCATCTATTCGCGTATTCTGTCTCCTACGTCTTATCCACCGCGAATAAAGTAACATCATCATCTTTTATCGGTTAACTAAAATTAGTACCGTAGATTATATTATCTTAGCACGGAGTTCTTGGCGTGAGTATCGTTTCGTGTTCAATATGTGCTTTGTAATTTTCATACGACGCAGAGTATTGTAATAGTAGTATAAATAAACTGTTTAATCGATAGTTGCCCGAAATCTCGACTTAACTTATTCACGAAAAATATATCTGCATTACTTTTCTGATACAAATGAAAGGGAATGAACGTTTCTTTAATAATTGAAGTACTTCTAGAAAATTCTCTACTTCATCATTCAAAGGGGTAGTTTTTTAAAAAATATTCCTTCGGGGATATTAATTTTTGTAATATGTCGCTCATAAACGAAAAACTGATAAAATTTACGTGCTCCTATGTATTCGCGATATATTTACAAGTATATCGATGAAATTTTGTATGAGACAGAATACCGTGCCCTCTTCGTCATATGCATACAGAGTCAATAAGATGTACGCTTTGTAGTAAAACAACTGACAATAAAATCTGTACCCGTGGCGTCAACAACAAAAAGAAAACGGGAAGTCCCATAGCTTCTAAACTTATTGATATACCTACTTATGTAATCATTATGCTACTTTTAAATTATTCGAATTCCGTAGCGGCTCTGTTCAACATTATCAGGCTACTCCTACAGACACTTCCATTATCCCTAAGTATCACTAAACTAGTCCCGCGATCGAGAGTGGATTTAAGGTTAACATTTCGCTATAGAGCACTTAAAGTCACGAGACTAAAACTCGTCGAAGCACCGATAGTTCAACAATATAGGCTACAATTAACAATTAGACGTCAATTATCGTTAATGTACGATTACGAAAAAAACAAACAAGCGATACAGAAATAACGAAACCGTTCACTTTCGGAGGAAAGGAACTTCCAGCGCTCGGACATGAACGTTCGAGGTTTCTGATAACAGTGGACTAGTGGGTTTACAATCACCGATCGATCTATATTGCCTACAACACACAGCGACTATCGTTTAAACATTTGCAATCGTTTTGCTGGATTTTGTCACCGATTATCCGATAAACATTTATAAATACGCACATTCTATTGACGGGTAAACGGAGTTCTAGTGCCAATGATTTTTCCAAGAGTTTCTCAAGCTGACGAAGGACCAAGAAACGGTCGCGCGTTTTCTACTAGATTCCCAACACCATAGATAAGGTGTAGCTAAGAATGAGTATGTTATGTAAATTGTCAGGGTGGGGTGGTGCGAATTTTTGAACTACAGGGCGAGTAATTTTGCATGTAAGAAGTGTAGAATATGGAATAAGATAAAAAGAATAAAAGAATAAATTTTCGTCAAGTAAAACATGGCTTGAATGAGATGAAGAAAGTTTTTCCGGTAGACAGACGCTTCAATGTCTGGAGCAGTAGATAGATCAAAACAGTAAAATATCGTAATGAAATTTTTTAATTCAATTATGTCGAAAATCCAGCTTTCATGTGAAAAATGTTGTCTATTTTATTCTTAGCTGCAGAATCACCGCCCTCTTAAATTGTATCAATAGTGCAGTCCCACCCTGTATATCATTTTTTTGCTTCAATTAAATCTTTCGGATAATTATATCGATATAGTTGATACGATGATGGTTGCAGATTACTTGTATACATACACTATTATTCTCATTAATATAATGAAACCGGTGTGTTATGCAAATACATTTAGCAAAACTGTATATACAATCTTCTTCAAAGGAACGTACAAAGAAAAATGATTTGAAGTGCCTCAAAAATTTGCATTATACCTAGAATTCAATGGCTCATTCGCCGAACACAAATATACCTCCTCGTGTTCTATAGTGATCTACGTTCACAATTTTGTAACGCAAACATTCACCCTTTAAAATATATTAACGTTTTCAACTTCATATATAACGATGTTAAAATTTGTCAAAAAATGATGCCTCGTGTTTGTTGGCAACAGATCAAACACTTCAACCGATAAAATAGTGAAGCAAGCTTCGTTCAAATGGCACAACTCATTTGAGCTACTGCTCAGGTACACACAATTACGAGTACAGTGAGTATATATTATTGTTAACAACTGTATATCGAAAGAACAGGTTACTCCCGAACACACAAACGCAGAGTCGCGTTTGCCTCGTCGCGAAAAAAAAAAAATTCAACTAGGAGGAACATTTTCCTATACACTTAGCGAAAATAAAATCATTTCCACGTTGATACGTAAAATTGCTAGCTAAAATCTATTTAACGAAGAACACCAGGTCCAACAATGTGTCTAGTAATTATTAATTGATTTACTTTCCAACGAGGTACCGTACTTTCACGTCGCATCTGTTCGTTTCTCTCCCGTTTCGCGAGGAAAATATTAAATCAGCGATATCAAGTAAATTGTACGAGTCTTGTGAATTACAGTCAGCGGTAACTAGACCTAACGTGAACAGTTTTCTTAAACGTGTATTATCAACACTACGATAAATATTTTCACACAGAAGCTCGAACGCGTGTGATCTCGATATGATTTCGTAATTTGCTAGAATACTTGGGAAATTGATATGTTTATACTTTTCTGCGGGGCTGATTAACCTCCTTTTCCTTACCGTTCACCCGCCTTCTTCAACATGTCTGCCATGTCCCGCAAGCTTTGCTCGAGAGCTTGCGCAAAGCGTATCGCATTCGTTTTGCCATCGCTATGAAAAGCTGACACTGAAAACATGAAGCCATTGCTTCTGACATTGTAAGCGCAGCCGTAACCGTCTGGCACTACTGGTCCGTATCCGATGATAGCATCGTTCTTCGATGTAACCTGGAAACAATATTATTTTTAAATGTCAGCATTAAAAATAGAGGATGGAGTTCTATTCCCCAGATGTGCATTTGAAACATGTTTCTTGTAGAATTGCCCAACTAGGCTGTCATTTTGTTTAAAGTGAATATAATATGTTTGAATAAAAGGTTTCATCCATAACGTTACCAATAGATTATAGGAAACCATGTTAACGCTTTGTATTATAGACATTGAAATTAAATCATTTTAAAGATATGCGTTTGTTCTTTGCCGCAGTCGCATGCGGGACAGCAGAGGCGACAAAGGACATCAAAGGTTGAATCAATAGTTTTAGATAGACATCATTAGTTGGTAACTGTTTGTGCGTAAGTATAATTCAGAGTACATAATTCTGTAATACATTGCTATGTATATCTTTTATATATTTTATTTTATATTTATTTAATTTAGTTTATATTGTATAGAATTTAATATTTCTTTCATTACGTAATATTAATTTTAATAAGTTTTACTAAACGAGCACTAAAGGTAAATATCCGTCGAGCTACATGAACGATCAGAGGACGTAAATTAATGCTTGAAGTGTAAGCTACTATTTCAAATAGGTGTGAACATTATTCCATATGACGTTCTTTTGTTATAAACAATTATAATGTTTAATCAATTATTACGGGTTAGGGGATGAAGTTACAGCAACGGGATATTTTTTAAACCACATATGCCATATTCTTCAAACCGTTGGAGGCGATAGCTATGTTTAATAGTTTTAATTTAAGACCAGCCCGGTTAAAAAATACACACTGGAAGCCGAGAAAAACATAATTGTTTAATTTAACGATGTAATCCAGGAATTCGGTTTTGGCGGTGCGGAAAACCTGAAAAATGCCGCAAACGCGAGATGGCGCCACATGTCCGATTAACGACATACCGTTACCGACAAAATTTTAAAAAATTGTTTCCCGGTTCCTTGTTGTTGCTGTTTAATAAATGGGATATGAAAAGAAAGGGAAACGAATGAGCTACAGGAAAACTGCGAAAAAGCCGCTAATGTGTTAACAGTTAAAGAATCAGTGTTATCAATTGTCAACCTTGGGTAAGATATTAAAACATAATTACGTTTGGGATGGAAATTCTTCTATGATAGCCTTTAATCGTGAATCAAGACTCCCTTAATTGTACAATGAAACGTTCATGTCCTTATGATAGAATTTCTTACTGTTTCGTTTCTGAAGAAATTAAACGTGGTGGGCTGGAGTAAATGTACTTCAAAAATATCGACCGACACTTCTTTTTATTCTTGACAATCGCCTGAAGGGTTGGAACTGTAATGGCACTTCCGCCTTTGAAATTCGTGCCGCCCTATGCATCCGTTCTGCGGGCACAGTCGGAAGCCTAAGGGTAGTTGCCTTTGTTGCCAAAGAGAACTTCAAAATGGGGGTTTTTCGATAGCACAAAGGGAATTCTTCATTTTACAATTAGCTTTAATTCATACCTTCGATTTGCAATTAGAAATTTAAATGTTGTTAACCTGCCTATTTTAGCATATTTTTGGTGTTCATAAATATTCAATATTCAAATACCAAAATGTTAAGATAATTTGCCTTATTTTTCTTCAACAAATTGTTAAATTAACGAGAGGGTTAAAAGAAACGAAGAATTATAAACTATAGGACAATCTCGGTTCGGGAACATTTCCGATCTTAAACTAATAATATTAACATCGTTCATTCACATTATTAAATTAATTATTGTTCAGAATCAAGCCTCTCAATACTAAGGAAACATTCCTTTCTAACCGTTATGCTTCACGAACAATTTTATGTACTTTTAAGTTTAAATGATAAATTACATTGATAAATTACAAATAACTATAAATTCATATGTTATTTAGTTATAAATATCAAATATTTATGGTTAATTATCTATTTAGGCATATTTATGACTGCATACACAGATTCTGGTGGCGAAACAACTTCATCTAAGGTGTCTTTTCACCGTGATACTTATTGGAACGGTACACAACCGTTAACGATAAACGATGTAGGCAATCGAAACAAGCAATCTGATGGCTGATAATGATGACGGCATGTCAAAAACGTTCACAATTATCATGCATAGTGAGTTCCCGATAGGAAACTCTAGATGCTTGAGAGGTTCATTGAAGTACCAATTGATTGCCGATCATTATTACTGACCTGGGACGTCGAGAGAGCGAAATGATTGACGATCTTGTAAGCCTGATCCGTGAAAATATCCGGGACCGGTTCTCCCGCTTCCTGTGCGACGTAACGAAGCCCCATTAAATGGTTGTCAATTCCATGACCATTTATGTTGTCATTCATTTCTTTAGTCTGCCTCTGTACCGCCAAGTCGAACAGCTCCTTGATCCTCTCGTGCTGCAAAAATAAGAGCCAAACATACCGTTTCAATTGCGAATGCAAGAATTATTAGCTGCCTATTTTTAAAATTTCAATTCGATACGTGTTAATCAAGTGATATGAACATTTTTAATTCTGTAACAATGTACTATATTGTACATGTACACTTTGTAGCTTTATCTGCACTTCTATTGGCATTAAACAAAATCTTATGATTCTGGTCGAAGCTCTATTCAATAAATGGTATTTAATTTTAACGTACTGCAATGAATGTAGGAATCGATCTTTCTTTCCAAAAAAATGAAAAAGACCGGGAAAGAATTATTACCCATCGTCTTGTTCCACTTTTTTCAAGTCCCTGTTAGATCTAAAATGTTTTAAGATCATCTGTTTTTCAATACAGTATATGATCACTAGTAATATCGTACTTTTAACTATTTCGTTTCATTTCTCGCATCAGGACTCTAAACTCATTGCAGTATAAGTTTTTATTTCAAACAACTGATAATATTTCTGAAAATACACATATACATGTACAGTGGCGGTGCAAACGTTTCCGGCCATATGATTTCCCCAAATTTTCTTCCAAAAGCGAAGTCTAAAGAAATTTGTAGAATTACTGCGAATCTGAACTTATCGCATAAAAGAAACTGCTGTAGCTAATTTTTGGCAGACAACGACATGTCAGTAGTATGAGTGCGCGTGTAGTCAGACACGCTAACTGAAAAGTAACTGTGGTACCTAGATCTGTTAAAATCATAGTTTTTCGGATCCGGAAACGTCATCATCGATCTACACTTGAAATAGTACCCGGGAACTCACGGGACAAATGTTACATTAAAAAATTGTTCATGCGTGCTCTAATTGTGACGGTTTGTTTTGGAAAACAAATTTTTTGAAAATCTTTCGGCTGAGAACTTTTACACGCTACTCAACATGTAGAGATATGTAAATAAGTGAAAGATTTAGGAATTATCGATCAGATTGTTAAAGTTTCTAACGTGGTTCTTTACATGCAATGAACATTGTAATACTTTAATATTGTCAAAGTATCAAGTTTAACGTTCTACAAAATTGCAAACACTGACAGTTGTATTAGGAAATAGCTGGATCCATCGATTATTATAGTTTGCAATAGAAACGGAGAATTGGGCGACACTCCATGCGGGAATAATTTCTAACAGATTTATGTAGTCATAATTCACATGATTTGCGACAGTATCGGATAAATTGTGCGAAAAAGATGTATTGCCTGTGATGCAGTGCAGTTATTATTGTTGCATGACGATGAAACACTAACGTTACACGCGAGCCGAATATTTAATAAATTAATTTGCACCATGTTACAAATGTGATATTCAATACAGGAAGTGCTCCTATTACATAATAACTTCTTTACGTGAAAATCGTGTTCTAGAAAGGTCGACGGTACAATTTACACAAACTTTTAACCCATTCAGCTGAAATAAAGTATTATCGTTCATAATAATTATTAATAATTATTTAGGAACAATTGCATTCTCACGAGGGAAATCTGAACACACTTTCCCGAATCGAAAAACAAATATTACACAGGGCTACTTTATTCACCACGATTCCAATACTTTACGCACATAAAATGCGTTATATTTTTAATCAACTATGAAACATTATATCTCGTTAACAAAATCAGAGAGCAAATAAATGCTGAACGGGTTAAAACAATAAAACCAAATGCCTGTATTCAAGACCCAGGGGATGCTCCACTGTCTCCAATTGAACCGAATTTCATCTGCTTCATTGAATAATCAAGCTTTCCATAAGACGAACGTATTTTCTCCAACTATTATTTCCCGCCCCGATCATTTATTTTCGATGGGTCGGCGATTCGGTTTTCTGTTATTAGTGTAAACTGCGAAACACCATGTGTACAAGTCCATCGAAACGAGCGTAGCCACGGAAACGTATGGTATACGAGCTCATTAGGGTAGAAAACTATACCCACGGAGGGAGTCAATTTCATTATCGTGCATTCTCGATGAACACCGGAGTAATTGCGGGGAACGGGACGGCTGAAATAACATCGTGATAAACGAGAAACAACAGACAGCGCACCGTGCCACTATCCCAGGGAGGGTCGCTCCGTGGAAAGAAAGCAAACGGAAAACCCCCATGAAATTCGCCCGAGGACTCCTCGAGAGTCGTGCAAACACTTGAACGGGAAAGTGAACGAACACTAAGCGAGAGCGCGGTCCGATCTAATTGATTGCCTTTTTTTTTCTTCCTCTTCTAGGACATGTCTTCCCTTTATCATTTCCCTGTTTCTTCTACGTGTATCCTTCTTCAAGCTTTCCCGAATTTCTATTTATTCTTGCCGTTTCTCTTGGGATTAATACCGTATACTGTGTATTATACTTTGAGACAAAGAACGGGGTGTTCTTGGGTTCCAGGAGGAAAACTTCTTTCATCCCGTTCTGAGGGTAGGTTTAAACGTGCACCCTTCGCCAATAGTTTGCAGTTTTTGTGCTATACCTGTATGTGTGGGGTTTCGTTTCATTTTTCGGGCAATATTGAAAACTTGTACAGAAATATTTATTTATCTCGCGAATTTGGGAAATAAGCTTTAAATTAAACGTTGAAATTTGATTATGGATAATAGTCTATTATAGTAAGGTCAATCAATCGGATGGTTCTAAATTAATGGTGCTATTTCAATTGCGCTTAGGAAAATTCTGTTCTGTCTCGTTCATGGATCATAGTATCGTGGCACTAAAAATAATAATCTCTACGAAATACAGCCAAGTTTCAGTTACACTGTAAATGGTGAACTGAACTCTTTTGGTGCCTTCGTCTGTGCTGTTGTTCTGCTGATTCCCGTTCTGGTTTTCCGGATCCCCCTGGCACATTCCTCTGGCCCAGGCAAAAGCTTCCGGACTAGCAGCCCTGATGCAATCAACCCTTCCTAGGGCGAACCTTCGAATACCTGCGCTCTCGTAAGTTGCTACCAAGTTGCCGTGTAATCTGTATGAAAGAAAAATATTTAATACTTAATGGACTTAGTTTAATGGATCACAGTGATTTATACAATTTGTATGCAATAAGTATTAGACTATCGGGTCGTTGGTATATTTTCTCTTGTTCACTATAATTTTCACCGTCAGGTGAGTATTTATTTGAATATTGAATAAATCGGACACTGACCTGAAGTGTGTAAGTTGCAACGCTAGTTGCATGTAAACGTCTGGGCTGATTTTGTGGGACTTTATGAACTCCTTCGTATAGTCTTGGAACGACAGTACGCAAAGATCCAGGTCTTCCACCAATCTAAATAGTTAACGCAGACGGGCATAGTATTCGAGAGTGTTGGCTTTATTCTTGAATAAAAATCAATCCAATTTCGTTCATTGGTGGCAATATTGAATATAATTGATTGAAAGTCAGAGAAACAATATTAAACATTCTTTATTTAAAGAATGTTGCGATAGTAGAATCTAATCGGACTGAATAATTTTATGGACTTTTGCATTGGAAGATTTCATTCGGTTTTAATTTGTTTATTATTTTAAGACACTTCTATCAGTTTTTCTAATTTTATGGACCGACTGTTTATCTTTCATTATCGCTTACGCGTCAAAAGATGTCATGGCATCTCGGATATCGCTGAGGCTCTGCTCTGACAGGTGCCACTCCAGTTTTTCTGGCCCAGGTAAATGAGACGGTACGATGTTGTCCTCGGGTGGCGACATTGCATCGACTTTTTCTGTTAATTCTTCGAACGTGATAAAGATCGCTGGGCCTTCGCCGGCCGAATGTTCGTAATTCATTCCCCACATTCCATCCTATGCGAAAAAGGCACGTTAAAAATATATTATTGTAATGGCATCGGTAAAAGAATGTTCATATTGAAAGCATAGATGTTTGAATTGAAGTCTAGCAAATCTGTGAATGGTTTACAAATTACCGAAATTTTCAGTAATTCAAACTTTTCTTATTGAAGTCCGAAAACAATGTTTTATTGATTACGGCTGTTTTATTGTTTTAAAGGAAAGGCAAGTATAAATGTTTGAAAGAATTTTCACGCCCTTTTCTCGCAACAAAGTGTGCAAATACTCTGGGATGTTTTTAGAAAGCTCTTGTTTTCATTTTTATATCAGATGTATGCGGGAACAATTAATATTTGTGAATTGTAATGAAAACGATTCGCGTGCAAGCGAATCAGAATTCCATTATTACTGTCGTGTGTCGTCAATGAATATAATTCTAGTGAATATCAATGATATTAATTAACTAAAATATTTCTATAACATTTAGAGTCCATCTATTATGACTGTTTTTAAAATAGGAAGCAAGGCTAGCATCTCGAATAGAAAAATCCGTCGAATAGGAATAGCTCCAGCTAGTTGAAATAACTATTCTTCGAAGAAAAGTTGCTGCCTGAATGTAAAACTGCAATTTCTGCTTTATTCACTATAGATATAGTTTGTAGATAGGCACGTATACACATATATACCTTTCCTAGAATAGCATGGAATGTTTTATCGAACCAACGATTTGCACCCAAATGTCTAGAACCACCGCCGTGGAGGGCATGATGAAGTACATTCGCGTAATCTCGATCGCCGATCCATCGGTCTTCTTTTTTCAAGGGATTGTTGAACGTTGTTGGCAGTGCGTCGTCGTCGAGGCAAACCACGCAGAGGCATCTTTCCAGCAGCTCCAGATTGTGCCGATTTTGCTCGTCTGCAAAACCCTTGCACTTTCAATCCCTTTATATCGATCATCTTTTAACTAGCCGTAGATATTATGATTTAGATTCATTTCTGTGACGTTTATATTTATCACATTAATCAGAGATATATTTTTGTGTCACGCTTGGTGCATGTGAAATGTTATTTTTTTAAAAAGGAAATTTTTAATACAACTATGTAATGGCTTCGGGGTATGTATAATATTTTCAGTCCAAATAAGTTCCATGTGTTAAATTGTTGGTTTTAGAATAAATAATTTTGTGTGTATTTTTTCCAAATTAGTTGTTCTAGGAGCTAAAGGATGATAATAATTTCAAACAATCAAATAGCTGCAGAGTTAAGTAAAGAATATATAATATACCTAAGGATAAAGTGTTGAATAAGTTAAGAGTAACATAAGAAACTTACAAAAATAAATGCTTGCATAGGAATCCTTTGAATGTTGCGGATTCTTTGGCCAGCGCATTCATATTATTCCGAAAGTGAATGTTATATGCATTGGACAGGGGTGTTTGTGAACAGAAGTGCCGGGTTGTGTCACGAGGTGAACGAAAATTTATAACTGAAGATTTCTAAAAAACGGTATAACAAAAGATTGATTTGTTAGCATGTAAAGGATAAGAAAGTGATTTCTTTGTGCAAGACTATAGCTGTTGGGATGGCAATATTATTGGGTCACGTTGTTAGTTTTGTGATACATTAACATCTCGGTTTCTATAAATTAAAACATATACTTCCACGATCACAGAAAAACTGACAAGTATATACATATATTATTATAAAATAATTCTTCCATGTAATTACTAATTTTGACCAATTTAATAATCACTGTCACAATTACAGAATATTATCACAAGTAACAGAATTCGATTTGAACTTATCAGAAGTGAAGCGAAAAATTTCAAAACACAATAAATAGTTGACAATATATTTTAAAAATATTTCCTTCTTTCCTTGATTAACGAGATCCACCACGGATCGTCGTTATCTTGTTAGGCGATCCTTTATTCGATTTGGAGACGTAGGTCGTAGGTTGTCGTTGGGTATGGTCGGGTTAGGGACTTAATGGGAATATTGCGAATATTGGCGAGAGCAGAACAGCCGGTTAATTATAACGGCTAGGTGGAAGGGTACGTGGTGGCAAGGGTTGCTGGAAAACTTGGAATGAGATTACTCCAGTTACATACTTGGAAATGGTGTGAGTCATACGTTTCCTGATATAGAGCGTACTAGCAATGGAAAGTTCTCTCAGATGTTCCTTCGCTAGGAATAAAGGTGGGAATTGAGTATGTTAAATTGGCCAAACTTTGAGAAGCCTAAATTTTGAATATCCTAAATTCTGGAAAACCGCAGCTTTGGAAAGTTCGACTTTTGAAGAGCTAGAATTTGGGAAAGACTACACTCTGAAAAGTCTACATTTCGGAAGCCTTAAAGCCGATGTTAAATGTATGAACAAAAGGAAGTTTATTCGCAATCAAGTATTCCCTTTTCTCTCCCATAATTAGAACGAAACATGATTTATACGAAAAGGTAAATTATAATAAAGTAAGAGATTATTGTTTATTACACGTACGTTTAAGTAGTTCTTCTCTGGCTTTTGCCCAAGATGGCCTCTTCATCGTAGTAAGGATACCAACTGGCGGGGTTCTAGGATCAGCTTTAGTTTCCATAATCGATAAAATTTGTTGAATTAATTCGGCCTCAGTTATGAGACCTCGATCAGGGGCCCTAACTGGAACGCTATAAAACTATGGAAAAAATATTCCTTCGATTAATATTTGATCGATGAACGAATCTGGAATATTATTAAGTGCAATCTATAAAGTAATGTATTAATTAGTATGACGATTCAATAAATTGTTCTGCAGTATCGCTTTAAGTCGATATGTCACAGGAATAATTCAAAAAATTATAGCAGATTTTTATAATAGTTACAATGAAAATGTATGGCGAAGTAATTGCAAAATATTCGAGACCGAAGTCTCAAAAATATCAATATAACGAAGAAAAGAATACGAATAGTTTTACTTTTCTTATAATTTTATGAAAACATGGAATTAAGAACAAATACCTGATTGTGATGAGCAATGATGATATGATTCCCTGATGTAGTCCTATCAAGAATAACTTGTTCGTCACCATTTACACCTGGTCGTCGATATATTCGGAACATTTGGTATTGCTGGGCCATGCACAGTGGTTGCACGGTTTTTACATCTTTCGATTTCACTTCATCCACTTCCAAACCGGATCTGCAGCAAGCAAATGCTGAACTCTTTACGATTCAATCATTTCATTAATTTATTTGTTATATCAGTTATATTTTCAATTTCTGTGCCAAGTATTTTTGCTCCAAGGTAAAACATTAACTACGGCATTTATATCAGCAAGTTAATTTAATGATAAATATAATTCTATCTTTCTAAAGAAAAATTGTATACCTTTCTACGTGTCATTTAAAATTCGAACAGTGTAATTATAACAAATAGAACATCACGTTTATGCAACCCATTCTAATTATTTTTGAAACCGAGGTCACTTTAATTTGAAATCGATACTTACAACGAAACCTCTCTTTACAATTTCTTAAATCATTACAAATTAACTATTTACTTTCTGCATTGCATAAGGGTGCGTTTACTACAGTGCTTTTCCTATCTGAATCCCATACTATTAGTTCCACTCGTGTTTCCCAATTTTCACATGTAACACGAGTGTCACGCGTCGTCACAAGGCAAAAGGGTTAAGTCCCAAGAAGAAATTAGGAAGCATTTCAGTCCTCGCTTCCTTCCTGACCGGATACAGGATACCGTGAGCTTTGAGATTCTCCATGCAGGAGCATTCTCTACGTTTCGCTCGCGAAGAGCCTCTTTATGACAGTGTTCTATGGATCCTACAAGCCGGATTTCCTCGCAGACGTTCTCCCTTGCTAAATTGATTTTGGTGCGGCTTCTTTTTGTCCTCAGGTCGAATCACCGGCTCGAATGACAGAGCTGTTCCTTCGAGAGCTTGCGCGTCTTTCACCCACGTTCGCTTTCTTCTTCCTCAATTCCAAGCCTCGTGTCGACGATTAGCTTAGTCAGCTTTTCCTAAGGGGGTTATCGGCGTCCTCGGGACGAAGGTTATACGAAAGATTTGAAACGCTGCTTTTGGAATCGTCTCATTTCAATTCCTTTTTTTCTTATATTTCTTTTTTGCATTTGCTTTTGATTGGGATCCGAAGAAATTAATACTTGCTGCTTCTATAGTATTTCCTATTTTATTAGATTAGTTTTTGTTCGTATTGTTTTAATTTTTTCTTTTCTATTTTCCTCAGATATGCTCTTCGAGTTAAAAATTTTGGATAAAAGATTCAGTAAGGGTTTCTTTTTTTTCTGTGTGAATACAGTTATAGGTAACAGAATAACAAATTCAGATTTCATTTTTAGCATTCCAAATTTTTGTGTGCAAAGTATATAAGTATGTTAAATGAGTAACAATTAGTGGCAACGTAATATATTCTTACCTATCTAATAGTTCTTGATAACTAAGTAACTCCGATAGAAATCTGGCGAGGAACACGGCAGCATCTTTTTGGTTGCTAAACGTTTTTGGCCTTGCTGCAAGGCCAGGATTGCTATTAATTGGTAAAGCCAGAGGCACAGACAGGTACATGTCGTTTAACCACCACTCGGTTGCCTGTTAACAGATAACAAAAATATATTTCGCTAATTATTTAATATAATGTTTTCAATTCAATTCAAGGAATTGTTTTGTTCGTTAATATAAGATAATAATTGTTCCTATTTCGATTTTTAATAACGAATATTATCGATTCTTTGTAAATGTTGATTATTGAAAATTATAATACGTGACTCGCCACTCGTAAATTGGAAAATAAGTGATATTTATTTGAAGTACTTTCGTATTATTATAATAGAGGGGGAAAATGGAATCTAATGAAATATGAATAAAAGAATTGGATACAATTTTAATTACGAGTAACCTGAATATTTTTTACACTTTTGCGTCCTATTTATTTATTTCGTATAAATTATTTTTAACAATGTTCCTCCATTTATCGCAACTCGTGAAGGTGTGTCAATAATATTATTAATAATTTTAGCACATATCGTTGTGTGTGCACATTCTTTTCAATTAATACAGGTTGTAATATATTTGTACGATTAATATTAATATACGAATTATTTAATTCGTCGTTACAACGTACGCGTCTCCATAATTGGTTACGTACAAACGAGATAAATGGAAATGAACGTGTACAGCTCCTGCGACACTCCATTGTTTAATCCGTATTTAATGACGCGCCGCGGTAATCCTGTTCAATTTTTACAAAAATGTCTCAACTCCCAAATACCGTGAACAGTGATTATCTCCAATGTTCCATCATTATTCCCAAGGGATTTGCTGCGTGTCATTAAACGCTTTCATCAATCAAGCAAATATTTGAACGTGCCCTATTGGAAAATTAATTACATTACTTGTACACCACCGAGAAATTGTCAAATTTCGAAAATACCGATTGGCCAAATCATCTATCAACACATTTCTTACTTAATGAAATTTCCAAATTTATTACTTATCACGCACCCATGTAATCGTGAAACCCTCCGTGTTAAATTTTTCTCTGCCATTGAGTACAAAAAAAAAATACTTCAGGTGTGCGGACCACATTTATTATAATGTCACAATATCAGGTGTCGCAAGAAATTTTACTAAATAATTGTATCCGTGTGCAAAACTTGAATAGCCAATTTAAATCAATAACTGGACGATATACGATGCATGTACTTCATTGTTACACTGTAATGGAAGCAGTAGGTACGTAGTCCTTTTTTTAACACGGTTCTGGGTTATTGCGATGAATACCCTCGAAGCTGACGTGCAACTTTTACTAGCCGCTTTCTGCGCCTATATAATAGATTAGGTTTTCTTTGGAAATGTCTATAGATGGAATGACTTCGAACATGGATATTTATGGAAGCCCGTGTTCGGTGCTGGTACGCTTATACGATTTCCAATGCGATAAATTTGAAATGAGAACGATGGAAAGCGGTACTAAAAAAAAGTGCTATCGGTTTGCGCTGCTGTAGTAGCTATACATTGTGCTATAATAAAAAGTTAGCCTTTGTATAAATGTCTATTTTAGTCGCTGTTAACTGCAGAGATAGTGTAACTGCTCTTTTCACGACGAGAAGTATATATATCCCACGTTTCGTTGAAACATTGATGTGCAACTTTCTTGCGCAATGACGAATTAAAGGGTAACAATTGCAACGGACGTGCACACTTTATCTTTTACGATTAGCTGACGCTTCACTTCATGTTTTGGACATTTTGAAACGCAGAACGTGCGTAGTAATTTTTATTTTAATAACGGTTCTCTTTCAATCATATATCGCCAACGTTTCATGTTCTTATCCTGTGTTCTTTATATTGAATATTTTTTATTGACACAAGTTGTCAATTTTCTAATGATTCTACACGTCGTGTCAGGCAATCTCCGTGTCCTCCTTAATCTTAATTAAAGTTCGGAAATTTTTCCTTCTACGGAAGAATTGGCGAAAACGTTGATTGAGGAAGTTTTTTGCTTGTCGAAGGGAAGATTTGATTGAACGGGGAAGAGAATCGTAGGTCGGATAATGAGTTACATGGATTATGAACTGATGGAGGATTGAAAAAAAAGTGGATGCTAGAGTGTTCTAAAGCTTGGTTCTTCTGGGTTTTGTGGGTCAAGTTGTTCACTGTGCAGTAAAATCTCGATAGGTGGATATAAATGGGGCTAAAAATGCATGTAAATATCAAGGTTCGTGCAATTAACCAGTTTGTCCAATTAGAATCCATGCCTTTTTTCTAAACGAATGTCTGAAAGCAGCTACTATCCAATAATTTCCCAATTATTTATCCGAACATAATAATGCTAACATTAATTTACGTTAAATTCATAAAAATATATTTGTGATCCAATTAGAACTTAGTAAATTTAACTGTAAAAAATTGGCATATGTTACAAACTCTGTATGGTTCTACTATCCAGGTTTATTTATACTATCTAAATATCACACAGAGGAGCGTCCTAAATGATTCAGAACATATTATTGCAAAGTAGAAGGATGCATACGTCATTTTTATTATTTCGCACCTTTGAAAGACTCGTTAGGAATGTTGGCCAGGAAACACGTGTTGAGACAGATCTTTGGCAACGTGTTACGCCAGCAGAAGCACGTGCACTGCTTTAAGAAATGCGTAAGCAAAACGTAGGAGTGTAATCGCAGTATTCACAAGAGGATGTACAGTGCCAGACAAAATTATAGGAACACGATCGTAATAATCGTTAAAGGTTAATTCCTTGAGCATTTTATGAATTCAATAATGATGATGAATATAGATTTTGAACTAATGACGAAGTCATTACAATATGTTAGAAAGATTTGTGATATTTTCAATTAAATTAGTATAATTGACGACTTCTATCAAATATTCTGTATGAATTTGTGAAAATTCTCTACACATAGCTTCTATGTACATATAAGTAACTTAATTCATCATTTAATCAATCGCTGTTAATAAAACGAATATTTCAACTGAACAGGGAACTGTGTCAATAAATGGGACAATCATAATTGATTTTGATAGAATGTTATGTCTCTTGCTGTTAAATCCACACGTAAATTAAATTATCGCTTGCAGAGATCTATGATATGCTTCCAAGCTGAAGTATCAATCAAGATTGAAACTTTTTTTTAAATAAGATAAATTGATTTATTATTATCGTGATGGAGATTCTTCGTTATTATACGCGAAGCACAATTTCATATTTCACGCCTGGAGTAATACAGTTTGCTGAACGATATTTTTATATTAAAGATTACATAATGCGAAGTTTGAGAATTCTTTTTATCCTTAGCTTGGTGGATACTTAGCTTTGCTTTCAGGCTCCAGTAGTATGGCTTGTAAGTTCTGTAGCACTGTATTAGAGTTGTATGTGTGTTCGCACGTATTGAGCCATAATTTGTGACAAATAGTACTCGTAGGAATATTAGTCACCTATAAACTGCAGCTCTCCCCGGGAAAAATGATGATTGGCGACAATTTATTGATCTTTTATAGCGTGGCATAAAAATTCGTCATAAAATATTTGACGAGATTCATAACGGGACATTAAAAGTCACTTTCTGCATACAAATTTATTGAGATAATTGCTTAGGATTAATTGATTCTATGATTCTGACTGTAAAAATGAAATAACTCCTATTAAATGTTGTAACATTTAAGGGGCATGTACTGCGTGTACAATTTACAAAAATGTTTTACGCATTTATTCCAGTATTTCTTTCATGATCCAAACAATTGAAAAATTGTTCTTTTCTGATATGTTACCTTTCAGTTCCTTTTCCATTTGTTTTCTCTGTTTAACGATATACACCGTTCGCATGAATACATATTACTGAACGCCAATAAAGGTTGGGATAAGAGACGAAAGCAGTTTCACAAATGAATTGAAAAAAAATTATAAAACGGTGCTCGTCGCACGAAAATGCCTTTCAAACAGTCACTTAATTAATTTCAATTTTTCATTATAATAACTTCAGACATTCTTCTCCAATATCTTCAATAGTTTTATTGAACGTTCTGCAATATCAGCAGGCAAATATTTTTGGTTTTTTCCAAGAATACCAATAAGAAGGATCAGAACAAGCGATTTCCTTTCCATTTGCCGTTCAGTCGACTTAATTACCATCCGTCCAACTGCAATGACAATGGAGGAAAACGAACGCGTAAATCTACTCACGGTTCGACCTATCGTTCTTGCCTTTCGGACTCGATGCACACGACGCGTTGCGAAACAGAAAGTTTCCCGAGGATTTGCGGGCACCTATCCGCTGCCTAATGAGACATTGCTACGCGTGACCGATTCTTTAAGGTTCCTCCGTGGAATATGGATTACCTATTCAATTATTTTTGCAGTACGTGCAACCTCGTGACCCCTGGGTTTCTATCGATTTTACGTCGTTCGATTTCGTCATTAAGCTGAGATCACTTTGACGTACCGCGACAGCGTTGAACAGCTTTACATCAAATTTTCGAAATGACGAGAATGTATTAGGATATCATTTATATTTGACGAAAGATTCAATCGAAATGGTTTTTCTTTTGTAATACGTTACTGTTACATGAAGTGTCTCGTATAATGTGTTAGAGTTATTTTATTTTTGTTGGAAAATATCGACGTCGATGAGCAAATTTTATTTTAGTTCCGTGTAACGCAAGTTATCGAATACAGAGGGGGATGAAACGTGAGGGTCGTCCCTTGTATTATGATTGAAATAAATAATACACTGATTTAATTGTAGTTTTAGAATATTTATATTCTCTGTTGCTAAATATTAAGTGGTTAAATCGTATTAGAAAGCGCCGTGTCTATAATAGTATCGTGTAATAATCTATAGTGAATCATTTGTAGTTCGTGAGAAACTCTGTGAATGGATTGTACACGTCGCTGATGAATACTGCGAGTTGGTATCCTGTAATAGGGGTACGTAAGTAGTTTAACGAGCACAGGTGGAATTGCGAGAAAAGTTTCACGTGGTATACTTTGCTGAAAGACCCGTGAAGAAATGGTCAATGCAACAATGGTGAAGAATTTTTGTTTGGATATGTACAGTAGACTGATGTTTAATGGAATTGTCATAGAATAGGGGATGAAGGAAAAGGAAAGAAGAGGAAAAAAATAGGGGACAAAGAAATGAATTAATGTAACATCTTCGTTTCAATGGAGAATTCTAAAGGTAACTATATTATCTTACTGGGCAATTCGCGAAGGTAAATATTTTGATTAAAGAAGGAAATAAGTACTTTAGTACAGATAGAAATAAAAATATATTAAACACCGTGAGAAATTTAATTTACCCTGATATAATTTTAATTGTAGTTTTATTATTGGAAAAATCGATTATATGAATTGCAAATATTCTTTTCCTTGCAAGGAAACATTTGCCACGTTAATCGAATTTGTATTCAGTTCGATGTTGAAAGTTTCCCTCAGTCATCGAGGATAAGTAATTACAATGAGTTAGCTACTTTTATCACCACGCGTGAAATATGTTCCTTTGTTGTCCAATTTGTTGTCCAATGCTACCCACAGCATATTTTATTATATAATATGATATCTAAATGATAGTGTAATTGTCTTATAAAGACGATTGCGGCTCGTTGGCTAAGCACACTGTCGTATCGCTTTTGTTAGGATGATTGTGGCCGAGCACAAAAGCCTTTTCGGTTCGTACAATACGATCTATGATATAATGGAAAATATATTTCCATCTTGAAAGTCCTGAAAGAGGTCAAATGCGTCTCGTGAAATGCGCGAGAATTAATAATACCCTTTTAATTGTATCTTCTATTAAGAATACATTCAATGCGTTTTCATTTAACAAATTTACTTGATTATTTTACTAATTACTAATTTGCTTTACTAATTAAATATGTGAGTAACGACTGTAGAACTGAGCAGATCATTAAATATTAATAACGAATTACTGATTATACGTTTTATTCTTCCAACGATTATATCTTCCTTGCTTTTTGTTCAAACAACAGGCATTAAATAATGTATCAAATGTCGGGAATTTCCGTCGGAAAAGATTTCGAAACTGAGTATCGCTTATCAATTTAGGGAATATTGCTCGGTGTACAGCAACCCCGAATCAACCCGGAGACATCAACCCCGTTCGTCGAAGTTCATGTCGTTGGTGTCAGGTTACGGAGATTTCAACAGAAGCTCGAACACGATACTACGCTAGCTTTCCGTTGAGAACGAATGTCCTTTCTATCTTCCTTCATACTTTTCAAGTGCTTTCTTCTCCAATCACTGTATCTTCCCTTTCTTGCATTATATTTATACTTTTTTTGTTTTTCAAAATGCACTGCTTTTTCTTCCCGTTGCACGGTAACTTGAATTATTGATTTCTTTATTTTTTCTTCTTCCTTTTTTCGCTGTTTTCGCTATTGTCTCTGTTCACGTGCACAGGTATATATGTATGTATGTATGCACGTAGAATCTGTTTAACTTGCTCTGTGGCCCTCTGTCAGCGCAAACTCGGCGTTATCGACCACTCGGTGGAACGCAACCACCGACGTTTGTATATCTCCGTGTCAGTGGTTTCCAAAGTGCACACCTCTGCACACTTCAAAGAGGTTCAGGGAACGTCAAGTCCTTTGCTAATCCTTTGGACTTCGTGACATATTTCTTCTAGCTCATCTATGGTTCTTGTTTATCGGACATTCAAAGGTAAAAAAAAAGAGAGAAGGGACTATTAAAATATGAGACGCTTGTTCCATGAAAGTTGAGCGAAAATAAATCCGCATTTGAAGTAGGAAATTTGATTATGATGGTTTGAAATTTATTATGGCACGATTAGAGAGAGCCCCGTATTTTTGTACAATTTGCAGGAAATTTCGACATCCGATACGAAGCTTTGAGTTACACGAAAGCAAACTTTGAAACCATTTGCACCGTGAATGGTAACGTTTGAAAAATTCTGCAAAAAAATCGCGAGGGTAGGGGCGAACATTTCCATCAGGCACGATATCGAGTTTGGAAACCACTGTACGGGCAAGAAACACCGGGCTATCGGTTGTCTCGCGTAAGCACCATGAGTTGGTGCACGGTGCACGATGATAGGGGTCGATTGGTGCCGTAGGGTCCAAGAGAAAGCGATCCTCGGATCCATCGATTCAGCGAAACCTTTTGTACGACACGACTCGACCCGCCGTTTTCACCGTGGCTAATGAAGTATCGCGTTAAACGGGAAACTCGATACCGCATGGCAACCGTTCGCCGAAAAAGGGATGATATCGCGGCCTGATAAGCCAGGGTTGAACGTAGATAGATACCGCTCCATGGAACAGAATATTCGTAGTAATATTGATGGCATGTTATTAACTTTTAATTTATACCTCGTATGAATATAAATTTCCAACATTGTTCAATCGCAACTTAATCAAATTTGCTCTACTAATCGAGAAGAATACATACACATTTCGACAATACTTCGATAACGATAACGAACAATATTTCGATAGATTGTTTGCATGAACTTCTGTGCAAACTGAATGTTTAGAATCGATCTGCGATAGTCGTGACATGCGATCTTCTTTACACCCCGTACAACAGGTTTTTCAGTAGTATTAGTAGTTTGAGAACGACAGTGACGGTTATATAGAATATATGTACTATTCGATTGTAAAAACTAGCTAGTGTTTAGTGTTAATTAAATGCTCCAACAATTGGAAGTGAACGGGCAGACTTATACTTTCGCTACCGCGATTATATCAACTCGACAGTGTTATGCGTTACATTAAAATTACACTCGAGTATCATAAGTGCCTCGATGCCGATGGCGAACAGTGGAAACACGATAAACAATGGAAAAGGTCAGCAAAGCAATTTACAGGGAACTGTAAATTATGCTAATTTCATTTTGCACCAAATTACACGGCGATATCGACGAGCCGACAATCGGAAGAAATAATAGAAATTTTCCGTTTATATTTCGTGGCTAGAATAATTTCGTAATTTGTTGTATCTAATGATTTCGTGCGATGTTTCGTGTCGGATAGAAAATGTTTTGGCATGCATTTCATAGATGCACATATAATCTTTCGTCGGGTATTAGTCCATACAGTATCGGCTGATAATAACAGTTTTGAACTACTAGACATTTCAGGCCTGACAGGAACTCACAAATAATTAGTAATTTCATGTTGATCATTAGAAGAACTTTTCCCAGGGGGTATATTTCGAAATAAATTAAAACTAATTACTGCTCCTCTGTGTGACGCAATTTCTTAAATTAATGAGCCACCAGCAAGATCATTTGATATTGCAATACTTTATACTAGGTTCAACGAAACTATATAATAATTAAGGTAATCTGCTAATTGTGTAATTTTAAATTATATTCGGTGAACCGTTTCTTTAATTAATCAAATATTGAACGGCTTATTATTAACGATTCACAGAAACTAATATTAAAATAAACTATGCATCGATATGCCGTGCCTCAGAAATGTACATACATATACATATTACTGACAATAATGCACTACAAAATTATCGAAATCCTGCACACTTCCACGGATACAAAGATATTTCCAAAACTTTATTCTCGCACCTCGCGTGTCCTTTACCTAAGTCCTTGCACGTTCGGCGATGAATCGGGAACGGTGGCCAGATAGTAAACCGTGTTTATCTAACACGTAGGCGTAACTCATCGCTATCGCAAGTGTGAAAGCAGTAATTACATCAGCGAGCCGGCGTGTTTCCTCAGGAATGACAGCAACCGCGTTTAATTACGATGTCCAGTCGTCTTCGCGTGCACGTCGAAGTAATCGGCTAACGAAGTCGACCGCGATTGCCGTAATTCGAACTACGTGGCGGCGAACGTCGACGATTCAATTATTATTGCGGCTCTGTGTTCTTTCTATTCCAACGGGAGGGAATCGTTCTCGCAATCGTCATCGCGACGTGTGTACGTGACGACGCGACGTTTCCTCCTGACCCTAGACGAGAATCGGAGACCGGGAACTCGATCGATCGCGGAGACCTCGACGTGGAGATTTCGATAGGCTGTCTGACGCAGACCCAGTACTACTGGTTCACGAGGAAAACAGGATCAGGAGGTTGCTCGTTTCGATGGTGTCTCGAACCCGCGGAGATTAACTAAGCGTGCGTTCAATCACGGCCAACCCCACGGCCTGCGAGAATCTTCGAATTAATTTTCCTCCCCTTCTGGTCGCCCTGGACGCCATCGTTACTCGGGTTTCTACTTTCACGCGGCTGACGTGTAGGAAACGTTGTCGCCTTTAGAAGGGTATTCACGATTATGATGTAGGTGAAATTTTCAGCGGGAGTTTGAATTGGGTTTGGTGTTCCGGTGGATGTAAATTCTGTGTTGGGAACACACAGGTAACACGGTGGGCAGGTAAATTGTATGCGAAAGTTGAATTGGGGTAGTGTTTAATATGTATTACACGTGGGAATGTTAATATCATTTGGAATGTTATTTAGTGGTTGAAATATATATTCAGACGGGCGGATATTTTGGATTCGATGTGTATCAGGTATTTCATTTTAAGATGTCAACCTTTTGTCACTGTATTAAAATAATCTGTGTACGGAATGTTCGTCGAAATTATAATTCGCTACGACATACTGTTTATTGGAAATAATATGGGGTGGAATTAGGTGGAGTTTCTTGGGCATGGAATTTTATTATTCCGCTTCCTGTAGAATTGTTAATAGCTCTTGAAGGGGATCATGCATAAGAGTTATTTTGCTACTAGATATACTGCGCATTCGACATATACGTAGACTTATACACCCTCACTAAACATACATACACGAGGTATCTATGAGTACGATCGTGTAACCTCGTGGTTGCATACCTTGAGATATTTAATGCTGGCAGCTCACGTTTCATTCCAAGTGCAATAAAATGGGCAACAAAAATCGTTCATCAATTTTTCTGTGTTCTTTGTAAAGAGGAGGCTTCAGTCTTCAAACCCATAATGATTTCAGTCATGAAAAAAATTCTCAAGGTTCGTAGAGACGTTGGAATTTGTAAAATTTTCCAAAACATGGTGTAAAGAAATCATAAAAAAAATGGGCTCAAGGGTGTGCAAGTAGAAATTTCACGCATTAAAATAAGCCCCGGTGGATTGTTGTCCGAATCTTTTTCATCACGTTACATCAGTTCGAATATCGGCAATTTTTCATCGAAAATTTCACAACCCTTTTATTTTGATCGCCATGGTATTCTATATTATTGTGCCTCTATATCAATTAACAACAAATACCTTTGACGCATGACTCCTATTCATTTCATTACTTATCACGTAGTAGTTTACCTTGCAGCTGTATAATAATTAGATTTCCATGTTTTGATTGAACCATATTCGCCTTTGTTTCTCTGTTAATTAAACCATCGCTTGTTATTAGGCAACCTCAGCAAGCTATCACTAACATCTCTGTATTACCCACTCGTGATACTCGTTTGTATTTGCACAAACGCATAAACAAATGTCTAAAACTGAATTGCGAGGGTAGTTAATAATTGTTAGAAAATTGAAAACAAAAATAAAACTATAGTTCTACAAACAGCTTGTTCCAACAATCCACTTCCACCCGATATAATCATTAAATCCCTAAGTTTCTTACTTCTCAATTCACCCGCACGCAGAATTTAAACAATAAAAAAATCTTCCGTATAATGTGCAATTTCATAAAAAATTCTCCCTCATCAATTGAACGACGCAAGGATCAATTAGTACCACGGATAAAAGTTCCCTTTCCTCCAAGTTGCCGCAAAAAAGAGCTCGGTGAATCACCGAAACGCCGATTTATCACGGACCTAATCTCCCAATTTCTTCCCCGATATCGTTCGAGCTTCTTTTCAGATGTTCTCGTTGAGCCGAGGATCTCGCGAAGTCAGCCGCCAAGGAAGCCGTACAATATTTCTTTCGACTGGCACACAAGAAAATTTAAATCCGCCCGTTCACTACGACGCGACAGTGTGACAGGTGAGACGAAGCGGGTCGACGGATGAATCAGAGATAAAACTGCCCGTCTACGGGTCAATCGATGAAGAATCGAGCGACTATTTAAGCGGGTCGTAACCTCTAGCAAGACCAGCCTTTAGGACGAGGTCGTGGTGACCTAGATCAGCTGGTCTCGCCTTACCTGTACGTACGATGGCTGCCTTTGGCAGCTCCTGCAATCGTTACCCTGGATTCTGCGCACTTACACCAGCCTGCCACGAGAGTATGTACCTTCGTTGCTGTGCACCTTCCGCGATTGCATCTGTTTCGTATAATATCTTCGCGAGCGGAATTCTCTGGCGACGTGGCACTGCAAGCTTCACCGATATAGCAATCGCTGATCGAGCCTATGTATGTAGTGTTTGAATAGTACCTGCACATGGTGTGCAGGGTGTACATAAGTTCGTTGTCGGACCAGTGATCGACTGATCTCTGGAGACACCGAATTTCTGATACCGGTTGCTTGACTGTTGTTATTAAGGAGAGTAATCTTAGCATTGATCGATGGATTTGTTTGGAGGAACGTTCTTGAGTCCGTGGTATCACTTTGTGTGTTATGTACTTTGTTGGAGACTTCAGTTGAACGATCTTGTGATGACGATGATGTACAGTAATGGTTATTTGGACAGTATATGTTGGATGAGCCGGTGTGTTGAAATTGTTAGCAATATGTTACCTAAAGTACTATTTATTCGAATTTTAAATATCTCATGATGAAATTCCTCGCATTCTATAATATCCGATTCATCGTCCAAAGAGGTATTCTATTTATTTCGTTATATGTACACAAGTATATTGTAATACAATTAGAACCATTATGCCTTTCGCGAAATCGAATATATTATATTTTCGTATGTGCGGTTATGAAACAATACCAAACAGGGCTACATCAACCCCTAACATTTTTTGCCCCGAGTAATACGAATAGTGCTATTTATATGTTGACAACTATGAAACTGAATTTATTACTGCGTTTTGTATACTTTGCAGCTTTACGCTTTCATTTTACTACCACTGGTCAGGAAGACGCAGGAATGTGCAACATGTGTACTATGTTTTATCGCGCACGATAAAAGTCTGGAAAATTTTCAAACACGAGATTCACCTGCACGTTCCGTACGCAAGGTTGTATTTAAGTAACATTACTGGAGTTATGCTTCAGTTACGAATCTGGTGTAACAACGTTACAGTACTTAATACTAGGACAAGGCCAGTTTCTCATTTTACAAGCGATTCTCCTATCCAATGGTCTCGTGAATATCGTGTTTCCACTTATATACAATTTGTATGTAAATTTCGTTAGCTGGCACAGTATAGCTGCAGTGTAAGTACGAATGGCAATTATGTACGTAATTCCATGTTAACGTCGCTCATGAATTGGCTGGTGAACGACCACTGTGAATGTAACAATATCCCATTTACCAAATGAATTTCAAAATAAAACGAAATAATAATATTCTTACTAATATGTATGAACCTTAAAATATTTGAAATATGTACGTAGGTAGTTGTGTAGCTATACTTAATCATGTGTCCATTTATCACTGACTTTACTCCTGTAATTATTATTTCATGTGCATACTTCTCTATTTCATCTTCTTCTACTTTGTTTTTGCAGAAATATCCTGAAGTGAGTTCATTGTCATGAATGTTATTAATTAGGGTTATCAATCATTCCGCCAGTAGTTATGTTATTAGCACTTCTAGTGCTAAATAGTTGTTTGAAGTATTTATGCCTGTTCAGTATTCATGTAAAAATTAAATTACGACCTTCATCGCTTCGTGTGTGTTTCACTTTGTCATATCTATTAATAGAAAATAACGCTAACTGGAAAGACAATGACTCTGACGACGAATACACGAAACAAATATTTAACCAGGAACTTGAATGAAAATTATTATTGTATATTTCATTATCAAATTTCATCCCACATAAAATTGCTAGCACATTTCAAAGATACATGCACTCCATTCCTTATACTTCTGCTACTATAAAAAGTTTCTTATAAAGGAGTAGACTTCAATGCCTATGAATAATATCCATGAATAAAAACGCAGAAAATTATGCAGCAGTCGTATGGCACTTTACATATGTTTAGAAGTTTATTGTTAGCCAAAACAATGGGGATGTTATATTCCTGCAAAGGATCCTACTCGATGCGTACGCGGCTTTACAAAGGTGTGGGCGTCCATAGGTAACCTGAATCGATCCACTTGACCTGGCGTTGTCACCTCTCTATGTTCACGCCCGAAACACGAACCAGTTTCCCTCTGCTACATTTTTACAATTTATCTTGCTGCTGTACCTATACTGTTCTCCTTGAAATTAATGGCAACTGTTCGCTACATTTGTATGCCAGTCTTGCGGAATATACTTGTGAAACGTTTCGATAATATTCAGACACTTTATCATTTGGCTCATAAATTGAACTTTTGATCTCTTTAAAAAGTGCACCTTGCAATGTGAGTTTTCTCTTTATATATTTTATTCTGGTTTAAGATATATTAATATTAATATTCTTTATATTCGTTTATTCTCGTTTATATATTTATCTACAAGTACATATCTAGAAAATTTTGTTAAAGGAAGAAATAATTTTACTCGTTACAGTGACACCGATGTCGAATGTCACTGATAGCAGAGTGCCCGGCTCCAGTTTCATTTATGAATTTTTCAGAGAAACCACTCGACCGTAATATTCCAATAGCGGTGCAGTCTATTTAAAACACTCGATATTATCTCAGATTTGCATATTTCACGTCTTCATTTTACAACAGAGACTTCGTAGCGATTTCCTGAACATAAGATCAACTATGTTCCACCTACTTTAATATTTCTCCAGATAATATTTCGGTATCGCCATTATATTATTCGACTAAAAATTGTACAATCGGTTCCTACTATTCCGATAGTAATCGAACAAAGCGTGTTCTGTTCGAAAGATCCATTTTCAAAATTTCATTTCGATCTTGTTACCACTCGATGTAGGAACTTGAAGGATATTTGATGTGTACGTAGAGGACCCCTTCTCGAGGACGAAGGGGCTGTCAAGTCAGGATAGAATTAAAGGTTAATCCCGTGGGGTATACGGAGTCTGCGAGGGACGGATTTTCCCTCCCCTTTCCACCTTAACTCATCTTCCGCCGCGATAGAGGCCTTTGTTTTTTGCTGGAGACTTCAAGATACCATAAATATTTGCGTTCTTAAGTGCCCCTGGAATATAAGAACAGGCTACGCGACACGAAACACCACTTCCACCCTGTTGAATCTGTCGGCTATTTTGTCTGCTTGAGAAAATCCTTAGATTTGACTGCTCAATTTTGCAACGATACATCGTGCACTTATTAATGATTCTTTAATTCTTTATTATCCTTTATTTCGATTTCGAATCATCGTCGGTGGCAGGCAATGTAAAATGCATTGACGTTCATTCGGATCCAATTGGATCGATTTTTCGGTTAAAATTCAAGATTTTACGTAGCAGATGCTGAAAAGTATTTTTAAATTAAAAGAATTCGTGACGGTGGCAGGAGTTGAATGATACGTTTTTGTCAAATTTCGGTTGATTATTATTCGCGAATTATTTCAAGAGCAATACATTTTTCCCGAATTCCTGCTAGGGAAGTATAATTTTGTTTTCAACGGGAAATGACGTCGTAATTTTTCTTCATCTGGTTAAAGCTTATCGTATAGCAAAGAGCATAGTCGTCATATACCCACAGATAATTTCCCACCATGTGACAATGCCTGAGAAATAATTGCACATATTATGCATCAGATTTGTCATGATCCGTATGGCATTCCGATTTATATCGCCTTAGGTTTAGAATTAGTCACAGTGCACTATAGATCATTCGGGGGCGGGTATCCGTTCTGTATTGATGCTCGTTGCGTTCCCTGAATCTCTAGGGTAAAATTGGCTTTGTGCCCCTTCTGGTTCGTCAGAGGACAACAATTTACTCACCACGTATCGGACACATCGAGCAATTTCGAAAACGACATTTCTTTTCGTCTATTTCACATAACATATATAACCGTGTCTCCAAGGCTCGCTTAATATCTTAGCTCTCTCAGTCCTATTATAGCTCTTCCATTCAACTCGATTACGAAAGGAACACCCTGTATTTCTGAACACCAGGTATTCCTTTTTATTCACGGCCATACGGAGACGAGGTACATACCGTATCTTCCATGTTTCTTCAGAAGATCAGAAAGTATAGAATTATTGTTATTATTATCGTTAAAAATTTGCTACATTAAATAGATACACTTATCAATCGCTATGGTTAGTACAATGAAAATGTTTCGTCGAAGATGTTGATAATTTCGAGTGATCCTTTGTTATTTGTTATAAATATATGTGAGCAGTCTTAATAAAGAAATAATTGTACATTCAATATTTTGATTACGATTATTCTTTATTCGTGTATTTTTAGCAAATTCGAGGTACAACTATGGGGCGACTGTAGTGTGTAAGAACTGCAGAACACGAGAGGAATTGGACAAACCACCGAAGAGAAAACTGTGGAGAAGGGTGCGTAGCCCTTCCGAGCGTGTCTGTCGTATCGTTGTTGCAATCCCACAGACAATCCGTAAGGGCTTAACGCTGTTTCAACAAGGGATTACTGGCGCTTCCCTAAGCTGAGCGATACGCGATCCTGCGTATCTGTATCAGGGACAAACATTTAAATTGCCAAGATTACGAAGTGGTCTTGTGGACGAAACTTTTTGGCAGTTACGACAAATACCTTGGGTTCCACTGAAAACGTCATTTCGAAAGGATTTATGGGAGGGTAAGTTCGTGAGACGCCTGGAATATTTTGGACAGTCTTAAATACAGAAGATAATAGCGAGGAAAATTTAGCGTTACAGAAATTTGTTGTTTACTACTTAAATATATAAATTTATTATTTATTATTTTTTAATTTTTAGATTAAGTAATTATTCTCAAGTAACTTCTTTTTAAATAAATCCGTTTATTATCTAAAATGTCGTGTTAAACAATATATCTTTTATTCGAGGACCTCCGTTGCATATTTGAACTAATTGAACATTTATGTTCAATTACCTTAATACATTTGATACATTCAATTGAAATATCCAACGATACGTACTTTGAACAGCTGGATTCAGAAACATTAGCTCCGAAATTGGAAGATTGCACGATATGGGTTAATAGGTGCTGCGAAATTTTCTATGCAGATGTAAAATTACACAAGGATTCGCCAGGGTACACGTACATACAAGTGCATACAATTTTAATCTGTACGTGTCGCGCTTCAGGCGATCTGCCACTATAATTTGCATAGTCGAGTATTGTTATTTTATGGAATCAACATCGACGGATCGCGTGTCTGCGATCGTTAAAACGAACTTTAAACGTGCTCCTTGCGAATGCTAACTGAACGGGTGAAATCGGCTCGCCATGTATTTAAATATTGCACGTTGCGGCTAGAAATGTTTAACATGAAAATATTTGGCAAAATTAAAATTTGTATCACAGCCCCGAATCAGTCAATTGAACAGTCTCGTATTTTTACAAATATTAGAACCACAGAAAATATGAAATATTATTATTGAAATAATTTTCTGAAAGCTGAGTTTCAAAAAAGTAAACTCACCACCATCGCTTATTTTATGTTTGCTGTGAACACTATTGTAAATAGGAACACTTCAAACATTTTAAATGAAGTACATATTCATTATGCTACGTTATATAAATAATAAACAAATTATTAATGCAAGCTAGCGTTGAAAATGGGTTAACAAATTTGAAGTTAGGAACTAGATTATTAAAGAAAAACCTCTTTAAAAATGAAGACGTTTTATAGATTACTGTTGCAGAAAACCCCCCAAAATTTATCGAAAACTTTTCCTCAAACGTTGAATTCTACTCACAAGTCAGTCTTAATTATCGACTGATACTTGCTTACTTCCAATTAATATATGCATGTACCGAAAAGCTTGCACTATTTATAGAATGACCCAGTAGTTGAAGCAAACTATAAATTTCACTGGTGGTGTAATTATGTTCTTAAGAAATGAGCTTTGCGAGAAACGCGTCGCAGTCCGATAGATCTGTATTATCTATTATGTATACGTTTACGGAACGTGTTCTCGTTCACCCTTCTGTTCACCCTTCGAAGAGCAGTGTTTGCTTCTCAGATCATGCCGCAAAAGAGGCTCTCGGAGTTGAGGCGAAAATACGATTCAGTCGAGATCAAAGGTGAAGTATTGCCAAAGAGAAGTTCGCCATAATTCCGTTTGGTTGTTCATTCGACGGTAATGCATTAAGCACAAAGGTGACCATTGTTCAAACGATTTTCCATGCATCCCGAATATAAATGAATTGCGAAATAACGCCACGTTTTTACAACATTTGTACGCATGGGCGCCCGAAACAATATTACTGTTGAGATTGTGTAATTATTGGATATATTTGAAAGGAATGTAGAAATCGGGAAAAAAAAATTTCACAGAAGAATTGATAAAATATCTTTAAGTCTGTGCAATATTTATAATTATTGCTCCTATTCCTTTCGCAACTGAATTTATGTTACTTCGCATTCCAACTCTAAAGTATATTTTAATACTGTGGAAAGAATTTGCAACTCAAAGTACTTTCTAACGAGCAATTATCTAAGAAAAATTATTAACCCCCATTTTAAATAAAAACTAACTGTACAACATTCTCGCTGAATCCACATCAAGATGCAGATGCGTTAATTCGACAGTTTTAAATAACAATGTTATTATTACGAAATTATGACGACTGTATGCCAGAGCTTCGTTCCTCACTAATTCCTCTTAAACAGTAAAATAATAGCACGCGTAAATTGTAATTCAACAAACTATTAACTTCAATTTAAAGGGTGCTCGAAATCTTCGGTAAAATACCAAGCCCATCAGTCCCAATCTATCCACAAAAAGGTGTTGAATTGATCCCCCCAAAAAGCGTAGCGTTTCAACCATCTCAGAGGCTTCGAATAACCTATCTAATGAAGTAGTAGCAAAGCCCAGCTAAGAAGAGCGTGTCTCGCTCGACAAAGGGAACCTTGCTCCTGCCCTTCTTTTTTACCTCGCTTCACGCCTTGAAAAAGGTCCTGGAAATGGCTAAAAAAAAGGACTTGGTAAAAAGAGGAACACGTCCGCGTTCCTGGCCTGGTATCGATTTGCTCCAGCCTTCGACTTTATCGCTTCCAGTCTCAACGTTCCTACATCGTGGCGAGCCGTCTCTCCGTCGACAGATAAGAACTGTAAAACGTGGCGAGAATGTGTACCGGCAATCCATTTTATCACGTGGCGTCCCAGGAAGGCAAGTTTCTTTTTTGTTTTAGTGATCCAGGAAAAACGAAAAAAGGGACGATCGAGTGGAGAGTCGCTTGGCCACAGGAAGAGGGGAAAACGCTGTCTGCCACCCCTATTGCGCCCGATTCTTTCCACCATGGCGCACGGTGTCCACGGGGATTCATAAGAAAAGTTACGTTACTCCGTGGTGATTCCCCATGCTGGCTCTTCGACGAGTGTATACCTCCCCTCTCGGTGGAAAACTACCCACCATATTTTGCGCCGCCGTTTTCTCTCCCTTTTTGGTCGCGTAAATCGTCGCCACGGAGTTATGGGATCAACCACTTCTGCCTGGCTTTGGGGGAAACTTGCCGTGTGCGTCGAGAAACTTTCAACTTTTTCTATTGTTCGATTACATCGCACGTCGCACCTGAGATTATTTCCCGCGAAAGTTATCCTCTTTCGCTGTTTGAGGAACGTAAACGTTTTGTTGGACAGGTGGTAGAATTTTTCTTTTACGATCGTTACGAGCACTTGTTGAACTTCCGTGAGAAATATTTAGTTTGTTCTTTATGTTTAGTTGGGCTTCGGCGTATGAAATATAGTTTCAAATAGCAGCATGCTTGTCATTAGGATAATTGAATGTATTTTATGATAACGGAATTTCCATAATTCCATTTTCAAAAATTGGATGCCCCATTTAGAATACAAACAATGTACCAATGTGTTTATTCTAATTTTTGTCATTAAAGGTCTCGATTTATTAAATGTGGCTCACTTTTACGACTTTTCCACTGTCGAGTATTAAATGTCTAAAAGAAACTTCTTCACAGAAGCAACCAATTAGTAAAATAAGAACATGTAATACTTTGCTTCAAGTTTAAGTAATCGTCGAATACATTAATCAAGAATTGTTAAATTCGAGCCGAACAGAAAATAAGTTATATCGGTAGATGTGTTTGGAAAGAGGATTCAGTTGAGTCCAAGGGACATAGCCGGTTGAGCCATGAAACTTTATTGCCTCCTTTCCCTATTTCACTCCTTTCCTCGTGGCGTTGAAGGAAGCGAGAAGCCCAGCTACTTTTCTCTACAGGATCCCTCTGAGTCTTAACACACAACCATTTGCACGTGTCTACGATATTTCTGGGGAAGCGACCATCTGATCGTAAGATATCTCTTTATTGCTTCCCCTCGGTTCTAACGTTACGAGTGCTGCAACTTTAATGGGAAACTAACATTTCCACATACATACTTTGTTTATTATGCCTCGAAGCTTCCTTTAAATTTCATATTTATATTTCACTTGTCAGTTACTTATAATGGCAATTTAATTAATATGCAGAAAGCATGATGCATCCTGACTTTCATATTCATAGTATTATTCAAAAAAGATGGTAGTGGTATTACAAGATACAACGATACGCAAAGTTGTTAAACAAAAGCTTCTTCGCGATGAAAACTTTAATGTTTTTCTTTAGGTTCATAATTCAACTGTGGTCTCCTTTTTGCAAATTTCTCTTGAAAACATTCTTCACCCTTAATATCTACAAATATATTGAATAATTGTTACAAACAAAATAAAAAAAAGGACACCCAGGTGCATTCGTTACAGAAGCATCGCAATAATTACTTCAACGAACGTGCACTGTAACAACAAACGATTAAACTTGATTCAGCAAAATCAAACATAGATTGAAATTCATTTACTGTCACTTCAATAAACTTCTCCCCATCCCAGCGCAACCAATTCCGTCCTTATTTTCTCGATCGTTCTCTGTCAGATTTCATACATTCCCCGTTTCGTTTCGCCCGACAATAGACTGTTGCGTTCTCAGAGGCGAGAAGGCCGTCTCTATAAAATCGTAGCATGGGGTGGACAACCCCCAGCGTTTCATGGTTCCTGTCGGTGGGGGCTTTAGTTGTTGGAGCCGTGGCGGCGGTAAGCTAATATTACGGTGCCCCGCGGCGAACTGGAAAATTTCATTGAAACTTCCATTATTCATCCGCGAGCCGCTTCAGCCCCGGCCCTATGGTCCGCCTGTCCGTTCGTACCTTTCCTGGCGGTAAATTCAATTCGAATTACAAGCGTACGAATTAGCTAGTCGCCCCCTCGGACCTCGACCTTTCTCGATTTCCCAGCGATTTCCTCCGACTGGCAACGCGCAATTAGTAAAAGTTATCATTTCGAATTCGATGAAATTTTGTCATCGTACTGCGCGAATATTGTTTCATTCCTTTACCTTTATTCTGTAGTTTACATTTTTCTCTATACATATATAATATTTGCTAATTTTTGCTTCTATTATTTTATTGTTTTACTATTCTCGTCTACTTGTAAGATTCTGAAGTTGTAGAAAAATGTGTTTATTTATTTTTCATTGATACTGTATCAGCAATTAGAATTATTTTATTATGGAGTTATATGTATTATATATATATTCAAGAGAGATTTTTTCTTTTTGATTAACATAAATGTACCGATTCTGTGTTTGTTGCTATTTATTTGTGTTTCCTTTTGTTCTTGCTTTTGCGTCATCATGAATGTACAGTTGGCCATTTGATTCGCTTGGTCGATCCAATTTCAGTTGCCTTCCCTTGGGGCGAACGCGTGTGGCAAAAGCAGTTTCCATCTCATAACTGTTAGCGCAATCCCACTACGAATTTCCACTGAGGAAAATTTCGAAACTAATTGCACGTTTTCTGAATTCATCTCGTTCGATTGTGAATTGCTTGGAATAGCTGAAATTACTGGCCAAAGTAACTAAAACTAACACCACTTAAGTCATTGCAAGACATTTCTATGCAACAGTGTAAAAAGAATGGAATTTAGGGGTACAACTTTTATTTTAAATATTAGTTAACATCTCTGTTTACTTCAATTTTTCCACTGTTTCATGGCTGCGTGACAAATATGAGCCGCAAATTAGCCAAATCGTTTAACACCAACTTTCCAATTTTTAAAAATTTCACCACCAAAGCGTTTGACTCTTAACTTTTCACATTTGAAATAAAGTTCCCTATTTTTGTTTTGTGGAGTTAACCGATTTAGCCAATGAGCGGCGCACATGTGAATCGTCACAATAATAGATGTCGTCTGTTCGGACAATAGCATCTAGGGGGAAACGAGAGGCAATAATCGATGGCCCGGGTTCTCGATTTACCGATACACACATCCGGAAATACATTTTCGTTTCACGCCTTCGAGGGCTGAAGCAAACGGCAAGTTCCCTGCGAAAATGTCGCGAAAGCAATTTTCTCGAGAGAACCGAGCACACTCCGAATTGCTGATCGTTCGATCTTGCTGAACTTTTTTCTCTTTACGATGTTTCGACGACTTTGCCTGATCGATGGTCGTGTCTGTGTTGCTGCATTATTCGTTTCCAAATGAATTACACGTCGTGACCCTTTCGTTCTTCTGCCGAATGTTCGGGGTGAAAAAGTTAACAATATAATTTATTTTGCATTAAATTCAGTATTTTCTACATGGTAAAGTATACGCTTGATGAGATTTAGATAATTGCGAAATTTTTCTATAGTACCAGTATAGCAGTTTTCAATGAGAAATCTTGAAAATAGATCAGATAGATTATCTCATATTTCTGAGGTAGAACAATGAAAGAAATATATTCACCTGTAATATTATACTTTTAACCGGGTGTACCGAACGTATCTTTTAAAATACTTGCACAGAGACGGAAGCTACTCCGTATTAGACTCGTTATAGATTATTCGATAACGAAAGCTTTGCACGACGAATTGATGGCGCAATTTAATCACGCAACACGTACAACTATCGTAACACGAGCCTGTGCAAAGGGGAAGTTCAATTCAATAGGCACATTTATCAGCGCTAAAAATATTTTCACATTGCGTCCAAGTACGTGGGCGAATCTTATTCAGATCGTGTCCCTGCTTTTCCTTGGACGTTCATTAATGACAGTTGCGATCTTTTCAGATCCATTGCGTAACGAGGAAGTGTGACGAAATTTCGTTAATTCGTTATATAACACGTACCTAATCCCTAGAATACCATTATTTTAAAGGATCTTAAGTTTTCTAATGTTGATTATTCATTTTTATACAGATAGTCCCATAAGTATTCGTAATCTCACTATAGAGGAAATTTGTTAAAATGAATTTATGTAAAACTGGGTTGAAATTCATATACTTATGTTACTAACTACTCAATTTAAAATTTGGTCTAAACTAAACTGTATATACGTGGTCGTTTGTAGTAGAAAATTTGATCTTTTATTGACAGTATGTATAATATTGGCATTCTGTTATATATCAAGGTGTACATGTAATTACTGAATTATTCGTAAATTATCAACGATTATAGTATTATGGAAAATAATCTTTACGGATAAAAGTACGATTTTTCCGATTTAATTAATCTTCAGAACCATATACATATATTTTTGTTTTCCCTGCGTGTTTTATAATAATTTTAATTACGTGTCAACGTATAGAAATGTTTGTTACTATTTCATCGCTGAACTGCTGTTATTGTGCAGCGTTACTGTGCAATTTCACGTATCCAGAATTAAAATACGAACGTGACGATTCATCAGCAGGCAATTCAATCTGACCCGTTGGCAAATTACACAGTGGCGAACATCGACGTATCCTAAAGACTTTACGAAACCATTGGAATCGACGTTGCAAGATTACTATTAATTATACTGTGTCTTCGTATATTTTCATAATGCATCAAACCCTATTTTAATGTACCCTCGCTATGCATACCTAGGATACTCGTATTAATGAATTGTTAATTAATAGTAATATCAATCGAAATTCAACGTAAATCGAAGAACAATGTTAACTAGATTATCTGTTGAAAAATCATCAAACCTTTTGTACTCACGTAATATGTATTCATATTTGATGGAAAATGTGAACTTGAATTTAGTAGAAGCAATATAATCGATAAAATAATTATGTGATTCACTGTGATTTCTGGGTCGTACACCAATTTCGAATAGTTTAGATTTAAATTCACTTGCATTACATTATGCTGTTCGATACTCACCGCAGAGTAATATCGTCATTATTATTAGTGAGACTTAATAAATCTATTTGATTTTATTGATATTTCGTCACTCCAAGTGTGATTGTATTATTTTTAAACATTTATTCCGTCCAAATAAGAATACCTGTGAACACGGTATGAGAATTTTTTTTCGCCGTGCATTGCTTGGCGCGACCAACGGCTTTAGAAAGATTCATTACACCGGTTATTACTATTCAGCACAAAGTATGTCGTAAATCGCCAATGGGACATGGCACCTTGCATGGGAAAAGTCTTTGTGCAATGCGCTCATGTATTAATGACTCATCTATACGTGGTCACAAAGCATTCAAACGCGTTTTCACTAGAGAGGATTCACTTCCAATTGCTTGGCTCGATGTCCTTCCGCATTATCCAAAATATTATACAACAGAAGAAAGGAATGTTTCCTTTTTCTCTTGAAAAACTTACAGTAAAATAAATTAAAGGTATGCATAAAATACTATATTATAATAGAAACGTAGCCTGGATATTAAAATACGATGAAAAAAACTTTAACCCTTTACGTGCACCTCGTGAGTAGTTCAATTTCAAAACGACTATTTTATATCGTTATTCACTAGTGGCTCCCCAAGTTTCAAACAGAACCCCCTTCAACTCTTGTCTTACGTAACACTCAGGTGCGGTGCACCAGCATTTAATTTGTAATCGTATAATTGACAGTTATTTATAAGCATTTGTACGCGTAATTTATGTTTCTCTTGAAAAACTTATTTTTTCTCAAATTGAAACCAACCAACAATAATTAGTTCACTGCTTTTGACAGTAAAAACATGAATGCAAACCAACAAGCTTCCCACCCCGCCTCTCCATGCCAACTAACAATCCATACACAAATACAGTTCCACCGTCCTATTATTTCAAAGAATCATTCCACGAACCAGAGACACAAGGCAAACAACTCGATTCTTTATCAAGCGTACTGATTGCCGCTCTTCGTTCTGCTTAACCGACGAATCGCGTGCCTTCCTCAACCCTTTAATCTTCCATCCGCCGGTTCACTTTTGCCGGTACACATATTTGTATTGTTCCAGTGTAGTCCAAAGCGCAGAAGGTCCGTGGACTCTTCGTTCCCTTTCCGTTTCAGCGAACCGTCACGAGACGAGTCGGTGGACGAGCCCTCGTAAATCCATTTATTTATTTATTTATGTGCCACGGGTGCTCGGAACCGGATGGCCTGTGGGGACGTGGATAGGCTTATGGCGGGGGGTATGCATCGAACCAGTACTTCCCATGGGACTGTCACCAGGGGATGGGGAGATCGCAAAAGTCACGGAGAACCCGTGGATATTCAGTGTAGGCTGATGCCATGAGAAGTAAATTCTCTCGAGGCAACGTGGGTTGAAACGAAAACGCTGTTTTGCCACTTAGACGGTAAAAGAACGCACCTAGCCACCCCTCAACAATGCTTGTTTGCCTGTCTTTGTCTATAGAGAGATTCCCCATTGGTACCTGATTTTTCTCTTCCTTTTTTTTTCTTACGCCTTTATACGGTGAATACTTAATTGTCACTTTCCTTGGTTCGAAGGCGGGGGGATTCGGGGTATTCGATTTATAATGCGTATCAGGAAGCTGTCAATCATTAACGTAATGAAGCATGATTGTCGAGATCGCATATTGCGATAGAACGCAGGAAATAGGTCGTATTGTAATAATTTACCAGATAGATCTTCAATCGATATTAACAAAGATGGGCGTTTTGACTTTCCACTTGACTCAGAATGAATAATTAATGTGCAATCTTAAGACTGATTCGTAAGGAATACTTTGTTACGTTTGAAGACAAGCAACAGGATTCTATAAAGTGGAAGCAAATGAGGTAACAGGATGAGCATTTCATTATTATTATGCAAATGTTAAGGATTTCTTCATTCTTTCAGATGCAATTATTTGTGTCACATCTGATAAGTTTATCGTATAGCATATGTATGTATTATTCAGGTTAAATGTAATTTAACTACGATCTACTTAATTGAATAAAATTTAACAGATAAATATCACATTTACTAAATTTAACTTTGCAATACATTATAATCAACACGTCAAGAGAATGTGAAATATATAGATGTGTGTATATATCAAATCAAATATTACATCAGAATCTCGTATAGTATTTCACCGAAAAATTCTTACCCATGCAATTTATTATAATACTTCTCAGTGAAATCGTGTTGAAAGACGTTTTCAAAATATACCAGACAGTGTCAATTAAATTTCTGCATCGTTGCAGAACGGAAGAAATCGAAAATTGACTCACCCAGTTGGTCACATTTTGTCGACGTTCGAGAAGACGTTGCTGCAGCTTCGGTCCTGGTCCAGAAAGAAAGGCTTTCACCAGAGTCCGGGTCTTTGGCAGATGATTGGGTGCGATTACCTCGACCTGGGCCAAGTATTTCTGCAAGGTTGACTCCAAGTCCGGAACCGGAAGACTCGGTAGAGTGACTTCCTTCTGTAAAGTGAAACCGGTGAAATGGACGATTATCGTGGCAAGAAATTCGATAAGAATCGGTATCATTATGTTAATTCATGTGAAACGGGAAGCAGAACGGAAGAGGCTATGACTTTAACCCTTTAAAATGGGATATGCCTGATCTGCAAGGTTATTCAAAGGTTAGTGGTTACGATCCTGACATTTATTAATAAAGGTGGATAAACTGTCGATGGCGAACGTGCACGATGGCTTGTTGGTTAGATTAAAATATTTAAACTAAGCAAACTCCGAAAGTACTTCTTACTCGATTGTCCTAAACGTCAGGTTTATCATTTGTTCCAGGTCATTTTGTTAATTTTGTATCCTTAACGCGTATCGATTGTACATATAAATCGTTTTATTTAACCAGAAGCTTATTCTCGTGCAATGGAGAATTTTATTATAAAACCGGGACAGTTGATTTTTAATAAATTACCGAGCCTGTAAGTCGTCTGTAGGTCAGAGTAAAAATTGTTATTAGTAGATTAAACTTTGTAATTACAAATTTTTCAGGACCACAGAATAATATAATTAGCCATAGCGTATACAAGTGTAATTAACTGAAGTGTATAAGTGTATAAGTCTTTCACTCACAGTTTCCCTTTCATTCTATCTCTCATTTGCTCTCACTCATTTAGGACTCACACCGACACACACACCCTTGCCATGTGTCACAGTTCGACCACGGGTCACCATGCACCGAACACTCCACGTGCATTCCTCGAAACCATTCACTCTTTCCTGAAGCTAAGCATTCACCCGATCCACGTTCGACGTTCCTACTAACACTCTTCATTCACACCATGCTTATCTTCTAAGTGCCTCGACAAACCTCGAGACTTTATTATAAGCTAAACGGCGCCAACAAACCTGGCCCCATCCGTAAATCCATCAATACCACATAATTGGCACTGATACCACGACAGTTGTAATTAAAGATAAGAGAAGAAGGTAATGTAAAATTCTGCATCGCTTGATGAGTTTTACATTTTTACTGTATCTGCTGACACAATTTTCTTAGAGATTAGATCACTACCCTTGTAAAGTCTAATTACGATTCTCCGTAAATGCGGCCACTACATTTTCGCGACTTTTCCCGTTAAAATTAATTCTTCCAGCCATTCTGCTTGCAAAATGCAAAACGCAAAATATCGCATAAATGAAAATAAATACTTTACTATAATACGTACTCCGTAGTACTACTCGCAGATCAAGTCGATGTCAAATGAATGCACATTGAAAACGATATTTCCACCCAAAAAATGTCTCACAACTTTGCGTATAATACATAAAGTACAACTTCAATCCATATCCAGTAAACCATGCATGTTTCAGGATGATATTATAATTACGAAACGTAGCGCATAAAATTCGATTAAACCCCATGATGTTCAACAACCCCAGTCTGAAATTCACGATCTTTCCGAGATCTCTAATAATCCGAATTCGCTGTTCCAAATAAAACTGCCCACAATAATAAGGCATAAGGAAACGTTCACGCGAGAACGCAGTCGAACGCGAAATTCGATTCAAAACGGACGAACGAGAGCGACGACGAGAAGGATCGATCGAGCATTCGCCTCGAGGTTTAACAAGTTCAGGGGTGCATCGTGCGCGCAAAGCCTCCTGGCACGGTATTCGCTGGCCTTTACGATGTCACGGCGATTGTAAAATAAAGAATCAATCGAGAAACGAAGCGTGTCTATGGGAGCAAGAGCCCTTAAGGCTGGCACGGTTCGTTGATCAGGATCCCCTTTTGCCGGCCTAACAAGACCGACTCTGTGAACCCGAACGCGGCACGACCCTTCCTTCTTCGTCGCGAAATGTTTCCGACAAGTGGAGTTAGGTGGAACAACGACAACCGAATATGTACTTGTTTGATAATGGTCTACTCCTCTCTGTTCGTTACGCCTGTTCGTGTGTTTAGTTCCATTGATCAACGTGGCTCGATTTACACACCGAGGGAACAACGTTGTGGAATCGGCACGCGTAGCTTCACTCGTGACGAACTCGTCGAGGAAGCGTTTCTGTTCGTGATTTATGTGACACCTGGCGTTGCCAAGTGACACGCTTTCTAGGCTTACGTATTGCTGAGTTGCGGATGAAATCATACGGTGTATTTAATAGAGTAGTCGGAAGTAGGGGGTTGGTTCAACTTGCGACTCTTTAATGCCGGCTGTTTTAATTGAGTGGAGTTTATGTTTGGTTGGATACAGTGGGTATTATTGGAACTAGATTTTCTGGAGAAATGAGTAGGGTTCGTATTTTTTTTTTGCGCTGTGAAGTATTGAGTACTCTTAGCCGGTCGAATAATTACGTTAATAAATGTACGGGTCAAAGGTTCATGTAACCCTTTCGCAGTTTTTCAATGCGCTTTGTCGATTGTTTATATGAAGTAGCGAGAAAGATAAGAAGAGTCTCCTTTTCCAAATACAAGGCATTTAAATTCAGCAATGCTTTGATTTTTAAACGAAAAGATTCAATTCGTACTGCAATAATATACAATAGAAAAGTTCCAATCTGCAATTCACCAGAGCATGCTTGAAATATTTTTCACACGCACTCAGACTGTTTATTAAAATACCCGTGACAACAACAGAGAGACCAAACAACCAAATAAATGTTACTTCGTATTTCAAAACAAACAGAAGTTCTGCCAGTGGTACAAAAGAAAATCCACTTTTCATTGCTTCAGCCGACCCCGAAGAAGGGGTTAATCATTTACGCGCAACTTTCACCATCGATCAGCACATCTGTTCCCGGCTCGATAAATCGAACCGATCGAATCGTTGCCATTCAGGGCACGACAGAAGGAGGAAAGGACGACAATTAAATTTAACTGGTTTATTTGTGATCGATTGGTGCCTCCGCCAAAATCCATACGAACCTGGAAAACGGGTAGCTCCTACTTATACGTTATTCCGTGCACGAAACGAATCCGGAGAATGCTCGTAACGAGTTCGATTATCCTGCTTGCCATGAGTCAGTTTTGTCCCGAAGTCGGCCCCTCGGTGTTGCGGGCCAGTCCGTTCGTTTCGTACGAGCCACCGATGTAACGGGTGTCTGAGTTCCCAGGAGGTTTTCCACCCCCTTTTCAAGGCTCATTGCTATGCACCGCTCGAAACTCTGCTAACGACCTTTGCACGCCGAGAGCCCCCAACTTCCAGCCGACTTTTCGATCCGAAACAGCTTATCGGGCCGCGCGATTGCGTGGATTTGAAATATTCGATACCGGAGCTTGGATTTCGCTTGACTCGGAGAGGCTTATTTCCAAAACGACTTAAATCCCGGTATAAAAAAACAGAAGAGATATTGGACGCTCGAAAGTTTTTTCGCGGTGGCTTTCCATACGTCGTACGTTGTTTCGTGGTGATTTTCCCTGTCGTTTTGCGTACTATTTATTATTGGCCGAACTTTTTTGGGAAGAAGACCATGCTATTCGTAAGTTTCAAAGAATTATTGATTCAACGAAGGAAATATATATTGTATTTAGGGGATTAATGATTTATAACAATTAATTTGCACGGTCAAATCATCAGTTACGATTGTCAACATTTAACGAGACAGACTTATAATTGCCTCGCGCGAGTAAAGCAGATTGTATTCTTCGAACGAACAAATACGTTGGCCGTGTGTAAATAAAATTGCGAATCACTGTACGCGACAGCGTTGATATCGCGCATTTCTAAATAATTCCCGTTTCGAACAATATCTCCTTGGGTTTGGGAGTGTGCGTGATCGAATCAGTGACACGGCTGTAAAATTTCCGCGGGACACTTGACGTTTCTGTACTTCGTCCTGATTTAACTAGGTAATTAAAATTCGCGCTGGACAATCACGAGTGAAATACAGGAACGATACAGTACGGTATAAATCCTCGCCGAGAGGAGAATGCTTGAATGGCCTCGATCAAGCGGACCTCGTTTGCCCGATTCGATAATAATCAATCGGATGGGCCTTTCATTCGAACGCACTGAATTCGAAATAATTACCCTTCCTTTCCCATTGCCCTCCAATTTCTCGCTCTTTCTCCACGGTTGTGTTTTCAGTTGCAACAGCGAGCATCGCAAACGCGATCACACGTTCTATGCGCCATCGAGGTCTTCATTAATTGCGAAAACAATCCGTATAATCGTTCTGGGTAAATGTAGGTACACATTGCTAATGAACGTACATGTTAACCCATGGAGAATAATCAAGTTGCATGGTATCAATGCTTTATAACTGTGCAATTATAATTGTTAAAAATTCTTTTGCATGTTATGCGTTCATTTTAAGGTGGTCGCGTTTTATTAATGGTGTCACTGTCGATCACTTATCTCCGGGCAGTGACTACATATTATATTGGTACATGTTACGAGGTGTTTCTAGGTGATACTCATTTGCAAGGAGTCACAGAAATTGATCGTTTTAAGAAACTGTATTGTATTTCTATCGCCGGGTAATACTATCTTACCATTATAATGTCAGTAGGTTCAAGGGAGATAAGCATGCCACATTTCCAGCAGGCAATCGTAACAAACGACCAAGTCTCACAACATGTTGGATAGAAGGCGAAGGCTCCGTCGAGGATTCTATATGGATTTCCTCTGGGCGGAAATTTTACGTACGCTCAATTTCCTTGCACTTCCCCTCGCCCTGCCATCGCGTGGACGCGCCCCGGATAATATGTACCTTCCATCACGAGTGGCACCTTGCGATCCCTCCCTCTGTGCTAGAACTCCCTGCGGACCTCTATTCTATGCAAACAGGCCGGGCGGCCGGAACGTAAAGGAAAATCGACGGCGGGAGATCGGGAGATTCGAAGCAGGCAAAGAAACTGCGAAATACCGCTGGAAATGCAAAGGGTGTATGCTAAAAGGTATATACGCGATCCGGAAGTAATTGAAGGAACTGATAAAGGGGTACACTTAGGACTGGAGCGAGGTGCAAAATTTATTTATTGCAACCAGAAAGGAATAGGCATATTTTTAATACGAAACACTTCTTTCGATCTCCTATGTTATTATTATTTGTATTAATTTGTGTTATACATTATATTAAATGCGTAATATCAAGAGTTCCTTAATCCTTTCGATACGGAAAGCGCATGCACGTGTACAACAGTACACGTAACAGTTCAACAAATTTATATAAATATTTTCTGCAACAATATATCAACACTGGAATTATTCATATAAATTACACCTTGGGTAATTGAACACACTATCTAAGTATTCCAACGTGTAACTCCTGAATATTAAATAAAAATCTCTACTGTTTTGTACATTGACTACGCTTTTATTTTTTATGGTACCATGGAAAAAGGGATAACTCTACGCGAACTAAAACTATCCAAGTCCCATGAAAGGTGAACAACTGCAAACTTAATGTTGGCAAAAATATTGCTAGGACGTCAAATACGGGACATAAAAAAAAGAGAGGAGAGGATAAAAAGGGAGTAAAAAATAATTATGAGCAAAAAATGAAGGAACAAGGTTGAAGCAAAGGGAGAGAATGGAATGGTACGAAGAGAGAGAGACATGGATGGTGAGTAGTACAGTGGATATAAAGGAAGCCTAAGGGGGTTGTTCCTGGTCTGACAGCGGTAAGGGGGGCCGTGGGTGTTACTAATTGGAGGGGTGCCGAGGGGGAAACCTTGTTATCTCTTAATTGCTGCGACCCTCCGCACTGTTTTGCATCGATAAGAAGAACCAGCCACTCCTCCCGGACTTTTGTCTCATCTGACTCTGTGCCTGTACCTGGCGGCCTGATCGATCGATCGAAATTGCTTGTTGTTTCGAAATTGCGGTGACCCTTTGTGCGTACAATCACTCAACTTCTTTCCTTTGATGTGTTACTCTTGCCCGATGAGATTCGCATATCGACATACCTCATAACGAGTCATTGAAAGTTATTCGACCCGTTTCTCGTTTGGTCACTTTTCTACAACCTGCAATTGATTTACGCGAACATCGATATTATTGTACCACACTTTCCCAGCGAAATATTCCAGTGGATAAATAAATCGTTTCTCGACATTTATCCCAGAATATTCCTTCGCTTTCGAGGTACACGAACAGCCGCGTGGAACGCAATTCTCCTGTGCAATTCCTGTAAAATAATGTGTATTTTGTGTAAATGCTGCATACACCGGGCGCATCGGTTGTAATATTTCTCGCGTTTCTATGAATATCGATATCGGCGCACAGCCACTGTTTCATATTTATGTTTGCTTTGAACAATAATTTTCTTTTTCGCATAAATCTCACTGTTGCCTCGTATACGTTCATGATTGAAGATCGTGGAAGATGGTAATTCTAACGAAATAATTCAATAATAACCGTGAAATAATTTTTGACGTTCATATTTTATAGGAATAAGAATAATTCTAAATTAAATTAATGATAAGTTATTTAACCCGTCTTATATTTCAGAAGAGGACTACTCACAAATGTTTAACTACTTTATCAATAATTTCATTTTGAATTGCTCTTGTTTCTGTAAACATTTTACGCCAAGAATTAGTTTACGGTTATTATTTAATTATTTCGCGATAATTATATCTTATACATATAAATATACATATACAAATGGATAAGAATAACGAATATTGGAATACAGAGGACAAAGTGTTCAATTTTTCTCGATGGCTAATCGGCTTGGGTCTTTCATATAATAGTGTCGATCCCAGGAGAGCATTCTAGCTTGGGCTTTAATAAAGTCTCCTCCTCCGTTTCCAGAAAACGACCGGGGAGGCGTTTCGAGGGAAAAATAAGTTTACCACTGTTTTGGAAATGAAGAAGGGGCTTCGTTCGTGAGGTCTGCGAAAATTCGTGGCAATTTCTGCTACGGAATGAAGCTCGAAGAAGCCATTTACACACCGTAGGATATCAGTGCTCTGCTTCAGGAGGAATAATATGCTTCATCTACAGAGATGAATTTTAAAGGGGCACTCTAATTCGTTTCTGAATGTCTCATTTTACTTTTAATGCTGGACGCTGCTGTGATTTACTTCTTTTGTACTTTTTTGCAATGTCTAAATATATAAAGTAATGAATAACATTTTTATGTTACTTTATCGCACTTTATTTTAATAATTGTGTCAGTGATTATGAAAGTTGCCCAAGTCATGTACGTATGTACATATGCGTGTATTTTCTGTTTCGACTTATTTACAGTTTTAAAAATAAACGTGAATCGAATGAATATTTTGTAAAAATGGTTATAATTTGAATTAATCTTTCCATTTCTTAATTCTTCCATGAACAAAATTTCACTTTAATTCAATTGTCCGCGTCCATGCCATGTCTTCAATGCATTATTTCTAACTCGCCCACAAATAACAAGCTCTTCTAAATACAACGTTATTTGTCAACAAATGCTACACGTCGGACGGAAGTAATGCTGTGCTTCGAGCGGATGACGAAATCTCCGGAACGAAGGGAGGGTCGGTGTTTCCAGTGGAACGCAAACACCGGCAAACCGAACAAATTGGCAAACAGTTGGCGATGTGCAACCGTGCGGAGCAATTACGGATTTTGCGTGAACGGTGCGTGCAAACTCAATACGCACGCGAAAAGGGCCGGCAGAATTTTCCTGCGCAACGACACAATGGCGTAACCCACTGGGGTGTGGTTAATTGAAGAAGGAAAAAAATCGCGAGCCTAGTAGACGATCTGCGCGTGAGAATCTGTTTATGATAATCAATGTCAAAATTGATGAAAAAAATGATAGTCAGGGATAATATAGATATTTACAGAAATATATAGAAATATATAGTCATAGAAATTTAGATCCATTTTAATGCAAATTTTGAAAATTAAACATACGTTTATTTTGCCCCTTGGTTTCCTAATCTCGTACGCATTTTAATAACTGTACTCCCTTTAAAAGTATTATAAATGACTTCACGAATTAAGCAGCGAAATTGGAATAAATTACAATAATTAATGTTACAATTCGTCTGTAAATACTTTTGACGAATAATACAGTGACGTGAAACATTCTTTCCTATTAAAATGAAATACGGAATAACATGAATCTCCAACAGCCGGATATTTCCTCAACTAAAAATTATTATTAATTCTGATAGTAAGTATGTATCCTTAATTGAAAATCTATATGGAATATTATAATACGTTTCCTTAATTGAAAATAGTTAATAAATATGACATAATCTAATACCTTTCATAAACTGAATTTTTTTATTAAATGTGATAAAAGGTTAGATCGTTCATCAAGGAATACGTTTTGTGATTAATTCCTGTGCTGATGGTTACCTACGCCTTTGGCTGCCTCCTGAACCTGCTCTGAGCCAGGAACTCGCGTACAGTAATTGGAGAGCGAACCGGCAGGGGATTATGCTCGCGTTTCTAATGAGACGACCGAGAACTTGACCCCTGCACAAGTATGCTTCGCGCCCTTCTCGAAATTATTTTCGCCATATTGCGTTCGAAGATTGATGATAAACTTTTTTGCACGCTCTAGTACACGTACGCTTCAGATCTCTATCTGCGATTGCCTTTTTACGACATGTACGTCTTACAGTTAGTGCTCAGTGTGAATCTCATCTTAAATCCCCTTTTCCTGGCACAGGTATATGGATACGTACACAGCTACCTATAAGTTTGGGGATCAGCAGGCATTCGGATGTTCAGAATGCGTATTATACGTAATATATAAATTTTGAGAAAATTTCAGAATACGTTTGTCCAAGATAGAATACATCGGCACAAAATGAATTACGATCGGCCAATCGTCAATAATTAACAAGGCAATCGATATTTGTACGATTATCTAAGTGGCCTGGTATTTTTGGCCAGAAGTGTGCGTTCAAGTAACGGAGGGAATACTCTTGAACTTGTAATTATTTTCTAGTGTGACTTAAAATAGATTTAAAGCTAAGCATCGCTCTTTAGTCTGAAATTGGGTCATGTGTAGTAAGAGTAGACAAGGAGATTTCACTTCTTCCTTTGGATGCATTTCCATTATAAGATAATAGAAGAAGTGTATTATAACATTCCTTACTATAACATCCTTGAAATAAAGATTGGTTGAGACGAATATCGTGTATCGTACTTTTCATCAAATCAATGGGACACATTTAACTTCACTTCATTCGGTTATTGTACGTTTCGATATACATACGTATTTACAATAATTCTGGAGACGGTTGCTTCGCAATTAATTTAATTAAACCAAAAAATATATGCACTCTAAAGATAGAAAATTGATCGATAACCATCACTATTCTTCTACCATTGATCTGAATTACCAGCATTTTATAAAATTCAACAAATGATAAAAGGACCCTAAAAATCCAACTATTGATTTATCTTGAAATTATTATTTTAACGAATGCTGTCTTCTAAATCTCTTGCAATTGTCGATTAAACAGTAACATAAATTGTACATAAAATATGTCCGCACAGATCTTTAACTAAATGAAAACTGAAAAACAATAACAATCGAGTAACTTCATAGGACATAACTGTCGCTTCATTCGACTTCATTTTATGTTTCTGCCCCAATTAAACAACACGTCCATGGAATGTTAACCAGTTCATCCATCATAAGTCTGTACCTAGATTCACTTCCTCTGTGCTGTGTAATAATCTATTGCTTCGAAGAACGTATCCGGCCTCTATCGAACGGAAACATAAATTTCCGTGCGATTTAACCATGGTACGGGAAAAGTAATTTGGCTAGCAATTAGGGGAGAATAGCGGGAGCGGATACGAAGGCAGCAGGATGGATAGAGAAATTTACTAAATAATAGAGATAGCCTTGGTCTACCCTTCAATTATCCCTGCGTACATTTTTATGATGCAGAGTTTAGTCTCGCGCCATTAGGAACTCGATATCGGCTCGTATGCCTTTGATAGTTTGTTTGGAGCGTTTTAAAGAGGGCCAACGCTGAATTTCGTCGCTGATTATCCATGTCGCTCGGTTGCTCTTGTGAAAAACAACCCCCCTGCACGAAAACTGGGTAGTCGAAGGACAGGCAATTTCCAATAAATATAATTAAATATCGTTGGAAAGATTGATGTACTGTGCAGCTGACTGTTAATTGTCTTTTAGGGTAAAAAATTGAATTTCCCTTCAAACAGCCAGGCGTACACAGGGTGGGCGTTTTCCAAAATATCATAGATATTTAAAAATGTTATTAGACAAAGTTCATGTACTTGAAGGGGTGAATTTTTTAAAATAAATTGGTTGTTCATGTAGACGAATGTGTCGATAATATTTCCAAATCGTTAATCAGTTGTTTAAATGGAACTGTATATTTTTCAATTGCATTTTAATATAAATAAATTTTCTCGGATAATATTTTTTAACATCCCGGAACTGTTTTAAACATTTACTCGTCGCGCTTTACCTTCCTCGCCATCTATGTGTGGGCGTATTTAAAATGTTAGTACCAATGAATTGGCATAGAAAGGGGCACACGAACATACCACACGTGTGCATGTTTACACATATGCAGTATATTTTGCAGAAAAGACATTTAATCCAAAAATATTGTGCCAGCATTTCGTAGTAGCCCACGAGTAAACGGTGCAAATAGTGAATTTCATGGAGCCCGATGCTCATCGGCGAATGGACATTTCTCGTCCGTGAATTGGAAGTGTACTCGGCGCGTGTACGCGTGTTATGTTTGCGTACGTCCACCGGGGTAACTTCAGAAGTTTGCACTTAATCACGAAATGGACTCGGATTGGAAATGGCAAACTCTCTACCCCGCGTCGCTCAAACTTTAGTTAGCGACACTCGATGCGCTTTGAAGTTGAACGTGCTTTACCGACGTCCCTCTTTCCACCCTTGATCGTGCTTATTAACGAAAATGCTTCGACCCGTTCGACTGATTCTTCCGCCAGAGAACCGCCTCAAATGGTGCTTCGACTTGCACATCAGTGTTTGAATAATTGGAATGTTAAATTTCATTGCGGAATGCGCGCAGTTTTCTGTGTTTCACTAGTGGGTTAGGTAATTTCGTATTTCCACGCTATAAATTCAGAACAAAGTTTGAATATGGCCGTCGGTTAAACAGACGCGTACATCTTTGAAGCAAGAAAAAAAATCTTGCTATGGAAATCATCAAATCGATAGAGATTAATTTAAGAACGAGTTTTCAAATTCATGGTTGCCGGCGATTGGTTGGCATTCACGAAAATACGAGTCATCAGAGATAATGATAAATACAATTCACATCATAATATAGTGGGTAGTTCGTGGCAGATGGCACGTGACTCACGCGTGAACCACCCCCGTGATATACCCCGTGGGCCACCCCGATGCAGCAGCGATTCGTAAATGAATTAGCCTCTATCGGATCCCGAGATAACGCGTTATTTATGGTCAGCCCGTGACGGTGCACCCTTAGGAGAAAAAAGTGGTGGGCCGCAGGTAAAGCTGATCGCTCGGTTCGCCTAATGCAATAGAAGGGATCGACTTGACGCGTTCGATGGATCAGGGGTGCGTTCAGGTAGAATAAGTACACTTTGTGGTTCGACATTTAATGCCAGCCACCTACCGTCCTTTGTCGCGTGCTACGATTTTTTGTGTCCTGTATCCAATTGAAAGGATTACGACCTGTGAATTGCGATTAAATCGACGAACTGCGTACATGACCAGATTCTGGTTCTAGATTGGTGAACACTGATTTCATCATGACTTAAAAGTTTATGTATCATTTTTTGTAGATACGCATAGTATCTGTGTGATAAAATATATATTATAATATGATATGTATAATGTTTAATGCAGAATAAAGAAATAATTTCGTCATTTTAATCGAACACCGACCATTTTTTATTTTTTCGAGAATTTAACATCCCGGACAGGAAACGGGGAACCTGGAGAATTCTTATACCTCGTAAGGAAATTACTTTCTGATGAAGACTACCGTCGTGTCTGTCTCCTGCAGCCGAAATACACGCGGACAAAGATGAACGAAGGGGAAACATATATTCGCGAAAGTGTCACTTTCGATATTGCTTTTATATTGGATTCTCGATCGTATTTCATCGAGGTTACGATGAATCGACGTGGCTCTTTGATTTTGCGTACCCTAACGCAGAACATAGATTACACGATTGCCCTTTTCAGCGGATACGAGGCTAAATGATAAAAAGAGAGAGGATTGTACGGCAGAGTAGAGGCAGAGGTAGAAACAGGTTGGGATACGTGACCGTAGGGGCGTCTGGTATCGATCAGTAAACCAGGTGCACCACGCCCAGTTATCAATTAACAACTTCGAACGACTACTTCGAAAATTTCGATGGCACAGAGGGGGTTACTGTTCTGCTTTTGCGAGAAACAATTTGTTGACGAATGCTTTTTATCTTATGAAATTTGTGCAGCCAACGTTTATGTATCTTGGATTATTGCTGTCGAATATGACAATTAGCCAGGGTACTGTGTTATTCTAAAGAAATTCGAGCAATGACTAATTTACTTTAAGCGTAGCCCGTTCTCCAAGTGCTTCTGTGCAATAATGCTTGTAAGTAAGCTAACGTACAGTGTAAGAAATTGCTGTCACTACGAGCTAAACGTTTTTTTTTATGTTTAAAATTGATTCATATCCACAGGATTTATATAAAATTATGGAGGTAAGTTATTTGACGATGTGCATGTGTTCCACCTTGGTGTAAATTAGATTATAAAACTTCGCCACTCTTTGATTACTTTCATACTATCCATTAATTATGGTCGATGGGGATTTTGATTTACCGTGATGTGAATACATTTCATGTATTGAGGGCAAAGAAATAAAAAGATATCGTAACAGTTAATCTGCTTATTGTTTGAGGCAGTCCCCTTACCTGGTAGTTACTACTTGAATGCACTTTCTCACGCCAAAAATTCATTCGTTATAGTATAATACTGGTGATTGTAGGTTTGAGACAATAATGAATATATAACAACTATATTCAGTGTTATCCAATAATAGTTAATCAGATAAATACTCTTTAATGTTTACATTAACTTCACCGATATCTGTTTATCGGTATAAAATAGAATCAAATAGAGAACTAATTGTAGAATATTGTTCGATGTCTTAATAATAATGATCGAAAGATCTTGTCTTATTTAGTTCGTATGAAGTGACCATTATACATCAATGATTCCCGACTCGAAAAGAGAATCAATTTTTATATCATTAAAACTGGTAGATATTTGGTACACTTAATTAAAATGTGCTCCGCGGAATCGAATACGCGACCCCTGACCTATCTATGTAATTATAGCAGTGAAGATAATTATTCTGGGTCTACCGCGACCCTTGTCTGGACCTTTATGGCGTTACGGACCTCTACGAAAGAGAAAAATTGTACGCTTTTTACGAAGCAGTAACGGAGTTGGGAAAGGCAGAGGGTATGAGGTTTCATTTCCATTATGTTCCTTTCTTCTGTAATTGTGTGAACTTGTACGAGAGGTTCTGCAATTTTTTGGCTGCTTAATCCGATGGGGAAGTATTCTTTTCTGGGATAATTATAGCCCGTGCTTGACACTTTAAAAAAGTTTTATAGTTACCAAATTCTACAATGTACCTAAGCTCCTCGTGAACACGTTTATGCAGATTTGATTATCTTCATGTACAGAGAATTTAGAACAATATTTCAGCAGGAAACTTGGATAAAATAGGAATAAATTCGAAATACTTCATATTTTTGTTATCGTTATGACATAGTTGGACTTGCTCAGAAGTAGTACTATAATCTTAATATTAATTTTCTTGAACTTATTTCTTTTTCAATCCGACAATCTTCGTGGAAAGATATTTCTTAATGTCATTTAATATTAACTTCTACGGACAGAACGTTCCTACTTATTCTGGTAAACAGCGCAGAGTATAACTTTTCAATGGTTTTAATCGAATTGAATCGAAAGTATAAAAACATAACAAATTTTAAGCTCTAAATAAATGCTAACATTAAGTGGAACAGAATCTAGTTATTCGACTTATACGATTCCCCATGTCTTGAAGCGATACACTATAATCCACTTTGCCAACTCTTATAAAACTTTTCCCTCTATCATATTCACTTTGCCATAGACAGTGATACATTATCTTATTCCTTGTGAGAGCCTTTTCGAAGTTCATCGTGAAAATTTCCAAATGATTACATTACAAACTTGAGGGTTTCATGAAATTTTCGTAATGCTTCGGACTACCTAGTAATAATTAAACTGTGTAATTTCCGTTATGTGTGAAAAGAAAAATGATTTCAGTTATATGTATAATATATAGAACATATGTAGAATACAGAAAATGGTTATCGATAATCCTCTACTACGCTCGGAATGATTTCAAGAAATGCAATCATTCCAACAATTTTTTTTGGCAAATTATAATTCGTTGCAAGATTCATAATTTCAAAAAATCGCTAAGAACCGTATCTGAATTCTTCACTGAATATTATCTAAAAATAATAAAAGTTGGAAATAGAAATGTAGTTTTTCCTTTAAGGCTTTGATATAATGTACTCGTTATAAAATGTATTTCTTATTATTTACTTCTATGTTAAACACCATCGTAAACACTTGCTTTCTCATTCAGTATCAGCCTACTTAAAAACTCACTAGTATCATTCATCATTTCGTATAAATAATGGAAGCGGAAGTGAGGCCGTACTTTAATGGTTACGTTCATAGATCTCGCATCATTTAGCCAACACGAAATTGTCCTCCCCCAGAAGTGTTCGCGCAAAGTTTTCTAGAAGTTTCATGACGAACTTTTCGTATACGATTTCCTGTTCCACTGTCGGATGTATTCTGTGCACTTATAGTATTATCTTTCCTGATGGATAGTGGAACCTTCTTTATCATGAACTCGTAAACTGTCAGAATTTATCATAGCAACCTGAACGTCCAAGTTACATCTATATCTGCTCTTTGATTCACTTCATTTTACTTATACTTGCTAATTCGAGTAATAATTTTCCATTTTCCAATTCAAATGGAAAATTGATAGATGCTTTTCAAGCGTCACAGAAAAGTTTGTAGTGACTGGACGATGCTGTGAGAAACTGGCGTAGGAAATCGGTATTTGTTTCGCATAGCAAGGTGTCAGGAAGAGGGGGGAAAAAAAGGATTGGAAAATTGTTGGAATATCGTGGGCCTTGATCTCCCTACGATAAATATTATCCACCCTCGGTCGCGCTGGTAACGAGATCGTATCTGACGGCGTTGCGTGTCATTTGCATATTTCAGCCGGAGGCGTCGAGTAGATCCTTGCTTTTGGCAATCCAAAATGTACGAGGGTGGTAGTCGTGTTTCGATTTACATTTCAGTACCGGGGCGACGCTTTTACCCTCAGGTGACGAACGTGGCTCAGCCAAAGTGACAAGAGTAAAGAACGTTCGCTCAAACCTTGCCTACCATTGATAATGATTAATGATTATATGTGTTACCAAAAATTTTTCAGGTAGCTAAACGAATGGTATTATATTGGAATTATTTTCTGACACTATTCGAATATTAAAAAAATATAATTCAATTAAATAGTATTATTGAAGTATTGGGGTAATGTGATTAGTGTGGTTAATTATTGTGGTAGTACGTTTTTGTTAATACTATGTCGAATACTTTTTATTCTATGTCACACCGCATCAGCGGTAAATTATTTATTTAAATGCTTTCATATTATATGTTTATCTAAGTTATTAAAGAGATATTTATAATTTCGTGTTTGGCGATGCTCGTTCTTGAAATTGGTAAATAAATTTACATTTATTTACTGTAAAATTGCAAACATCAAGTATTTCATAATGGAGTTTAATACGTGCTGTCTATCGTTCAATTTCTAATTTATGGAAACCCGTTTAAAAGTCTTTTACTAATAGTAGGCTACTAATAGTAGCTTACCTATTCTACGGATAGTATTCAGCATTAAAATATTCTTAATATGTAATTTAAGTTTCCAAATTATCTAGATGGAGGCGGCGATGTGCGTGTGAATGCATGTTATGTCATCAGCGAACTCACAATCTCAATTTGAATACATAGCTAACTTTTTATGTTTTTCCCAGGTTTATGAGAGAAACTCGTAGGTTGTTTTGCAATAAAGTTTAACCAAATATCACACGGCTGATCTCAAATCTTTAAGCTAATCCTAATTATGCAAATTACGATATTGAAATTGTAATCTTATTTACGTAGAGGCATGTATATTACATTAAATAGCACAAAAATAAAGATATGCTTGTAGTTCTATTAGAAAATACAGAAAAAGTGAAACATTTGGACATTTCAAAATTGTGGTAAACATTGCGATAAAGATAGCGTCGTTAAAATAACTGAGGATACCTATTTTGGAAACGTTCAATAAATATGTACGAAAAGTACATATGCATGTATACTGGAAATTTGTTATAATTCTAATCGTTCATTGTAAAATCGTATTAATTATAGTAGAAATTGAATAAAACTTTTGGTTCCTCAATTCAGATACTACAGCCTCTGACGATTCTTCAATAGAAAGTACAAGATGATCAAATTCTGCCTTGTTATATTTTGTTAAAGGGTAGGTACTTTTTTTCTGTTGGCCTGACCCGATAAATAATAATAATTCATCAATTGTCTCTCAAATAATGTTGCAAGTCGGGGGCTATTCTTTTTTTTCTTTGTGTGTATTTTCGACCATCAATTTGACCAGGGAAATGATTAAGACCACCATTTCCTCCAGTTTTTCTAACAAAGAACAAACAATGTGGTGACTTACCCTGGCAGGACATGGCGAACTGTCCCTGGAGAGACTGCCGAGAGTCACCAATAAACGACGCGAGGCCCCCAACACCGAGTCTCGCCATCCCTCTGCAAAAATAAATACAGAATACTGTTATTTATCGTGGAACGTTTTTCCTAGGCCTCGTGTGACACAGCACCTGTCTGTTCGAGAATTTTTTATTCCAGCATGCGGTGCATGTGGCGATTGTAATCTTTATACTTATATATTTCGTATATTATTGAGTAACTGTTTCGGAAGAATGACAAAAATATTTTAAGATTGCAGTCTGAAAGTTGTTGAGATTAGCTGAAATATAATGAAAATTATTTGCTTGCACGAATAAGCTAATGTTAATTGATTTCATTGAAATAGATCATTATTTATACGTATAATCATTTTTAGAATATTTTATACAAATAATCTCCAACGCTGCGCGCAATGTACAAAAATATACTCGGTTTAAGTTTGAAACAGAACCTTCCACTATTCGACTCTCCAATTTCTTCATTAACATAAACATGGCACGACTGTAACATAATCGTTGGGTAGACGATTTCATTAAGAATTCGCGCGTTTTATAATTTATGGATGCATAATTATTTCCCCGAAGTGTTCGCTTTATCGTAACGAATATTTGCCAACGTATAGCATAATGCGAATAAGAAAGTAGAACATAAGGGTGAGATGGGGGTGCGACGACAGGGTAAGCCGCAGGGGAGTTTCATATTGCTGGATTAAGCGTTCAACTTCCACCTTCGACTCTGCCTCTGTTTCCTTAGTCGGTGTCTTAATCCCAGGTCTGTTAAGTTATGGTCGCGACTTTCATTAAACGCCTAAATGATGAATCGCTTTGTCTCGCTTAGATTATGGCCGGCGATGAAAACGGATTTAATCACGGAAATGCCCGCCGATATTCGGCAGCGTCCACCGTAACTATGGTGATCCAAAAGATTTGATATTTGATCGTTTGATTTATCTTTGTAATATTTTCCGAATACAGTTCTACGTGACTGGTATAATTATTTTGACACCAGCGTGAACTTTTGTCAGTAAATGATGAGAATTTTATGATTTTTCAAAATATTTCGTAACATTTTGCAGTTTTATTATCGAACAGTCTTTTAATCAATCGTCCAGGAAATATCACAATGAATTTCCAATTCTTCCGCCAATCGTTTATTTTCATTCAAATTTTGTCTTATTCAGTTCGACATAAATCGAACTGAAAGGAAACTGTTCGGAACTTCGTTCAAACGGAAGAAAAGAATTTCTCCCCGTTTGATAACGCAGTAGACGTACCATTGTAGACATAAATTCATAAGCCGTAATAATAACAAAGTTATGGCGTGAAGCCTGTTACTACAAAAAGAAGAGAGGTACCTTGCAACGTGGCCACCAGCCAACCGCCGGATTAATAAATCTCAATTACGCGAGTTAATACCGGGGGCAATTCTCTCCCCTGGCGTTCGCAAGGAACCGGATACGAGGGTGAAGGCATTTCTATCGGCCATTGTCGCTGGAACAATGACGATGACGATTCTGCGGAACCGCCTTCGTTGGTGTAAAGTGCGGTCGTATCGTTGCTAAAATTTATCGCTGTTTGTTAATGGACCCTCTGTCGTCAATGATATTTAGTACAATGACACAAAACACCGATAATGGGTTGCCTTACCTGCATCACTTGCGCGCCCGCTATTGTTTAAGTTATTCTGACAGAAATATTTTCTTCCGTTCACCTTCGTACGAATTTTTGGTAACATTTGAAGGGGTTTGATTACTTTCAAGTTAACCCTTAAATTTAACACCCCCAAGACGAATTTCGTGCGAATAGTGTTGTTCTAAAAGAAGATAGATTATAAAGGCGCCAGCTGTGAGATTTTCAATGCATCTGCGTTTCTAAGTGGGCTTTAAGATAAAGAATAATATAAGTACTGAAGCGTTTCACCTATGATTTTATTAATGTAATTTTTTTGATGTCGGTAAGTATTGTCTATGTATTACTTTGAGATATTTCTTAATCCACGTATTTTATCTATGTATTATTAGTATTTCAGTATTCAGGCTTGATGTTTTGTTTTAAATATTTAGCAATAATTTGGGTGGTTCAGGACAATTTGATATTTATGTCCCAGTCATTTATGATTAGAAAAGTGACATCTTCTTATTCGATACTAATTGAACACTTTGGGTAATAGAATTATAACATTACCAAATAATACTCTTCAAATGCAAAGCATTTCTTCTGTCAATATAGAATTTCTGAGCAGCCCAAATAAATCAATTCCCACGTATACGCAGCCTTCTGTGTATTTAACAATAATTCGGGCAGCTCAGGTTCAATTTGCCATTTACGTCACAGCGTTCTAATTAAACGAGTGAAATTGTTGCACGTAATCCTAATTCAATGTCTCGCCGATGTTGCATGGAAAGACATCATTATTAAACAATACTTTCCACATTAAAACAAAATCGAACCGGTCAACAACAAATCTATGACCTGCTTAAAGAACAAAGTAAAAATGGATGAATGCATCAATCCTTCATGATTTTCCACTGCTGGCTAATCCTATTTTCGCGCACGTCTGCCAAACGTCGTAGCCGTCGTAGCGACGTGGCTGGCAAACATTGCCGAATATAAATGCGTCCTCCCGTTTGCACGTCGAATTAAACCGAAATAAATCATAAATATTAAACGAGGCTTTCAGTCGCGGGATTACGAGGGTTGCCATCGTCCCTACGGACGACTCTCCACCCCCTTTTCCCCTTACCCTCTGCCTCCCGTCGCGTTTCCTCCGCGCTGCCGGAAATTGCGCAAGACCTTTCCTTCCTTTCTCTATGGTAGAACAGTCGGACGATTTCAATGACAATGAAACCCGATAAAGGCGTATCTCGCGCACTTTGCGTACGACCACTGACCGCAGAACGAGCTGACCTTAAGATCAAGTGACCACGAAGAATCTTCAAAGCAAGGGCACCCTTATGTGCACTTGGTCAAAGCCTCGGAATAGCGCGGTAGATGTGGGTATTTTAGTTATCGCATGGTTGCAAATCACAAAATGTATTCGTGGGGATTTCCTTCGAATTATTACAGCTGGCTGTGAGTGAGATTCCGCAGATCTGGTTAACATAATTTGATTGTATTTTTTATTCTAATCCAGTTTACGTTGCTAGGTATGCGTTGTATCGTTAGAATGATTAGATTGTTGGTCTGTATATTTTCGAATATTCGTTGGTGTTTCTGATTGTCCATAAGATGATGTTGCAGTGGATTGAGCGCGTGATGGTCAGACAAATGTAGCGTCCATAGCAGAAGTTTTAAACTTGCTGCCTTTTTTGTACACGTTGAATAAACGATAAGGGAATCTGCTTTAAGAAATACTCATTGTCAGTACACTAGAATAGTATTAACTATATCCCTCCAAAAAGTGAATAATAAATATATACACTGAAATTGAAATTGAACACTCGTAGTCATATTCCATTCATATTTTCCGTATCAAATAAATTCCACTGTAAGTTGCAGATTATTTCCATCCAATTAAATATACCAAATAACACATTGCTGTAAACATACTACCTCGTGTTTCAACCCTTCCGGTCTTAGCTGTCGCGCAATTGCAACAAATTGATTAACGACGCTTACATTTCCGCTTCCAGTGTCAAAATCGATGTAAAGTAATTTATTACACAACTTGTAGTACACGCCAGTGACACGTTTTTAATGGACAAGTTGAATAACTCGGTGTGGCGAACAACTAGGCGGCTGGTAAATTACGAAATCACGACTTTCTAAACTTGTCACGAAGGACACAGCGAACTCGTGCAAATGTTCGAAAACGAACTAATTTTCAGAACGAAGTTTAATTGCGTGATGCTACGAGGCAGGGAGAAATTCCAGGTGACACGCGTTGACCATAAAATGTTACTTTAATCGAGGAACAGTTTCCTTTAATACTTTCCTAGTGGCCACGAGCTGAGTGGTCGATTTTAAAAAGAAGAAAAACATTGTGAAATTGAGCAAGAAATATGGAATAAAATTTACACATTTCGCAAACAGTTTTTGATGGACCACACTGACATGAGTGTCGTAAGAAAATTTTTTACAAATTTAACAGAGGCGAACGGAAATGTTACTTTGTTAGCTGGTAGCTTTAGTATATGTACCTGTCGCAATTTCGAGCGATTACCATTTCTTTTGGTCCATTGCAACACGCTTTGCATGGAAAAGAGTATTTAAATAAAGAAGATATTCAAAGCGATCCTTGAGAATATATTAATTCAAAACACTTCACTGTTTTACAAAGAGGAATACGGAAGTCGGTTAATTAATGAAAAATTTCGGCTGAGAAGGGGAAAAATATATTGTTATTTATTTAATGTTGTATGGTATATGAACTACGTTATATGAAGGTCCTGCTTCTACACACGATAGAGTGTTATCGGCTTTAATAGCTCATTTCTACAGTGAGAACAGTATTCTTCTGATGATGTCAATTTTAATTTACTTTCGGAAATAGTATGAATAAAAATAATGATATTTATGCACTAACATTTTCATGAAATATTTATGAAATTTTTATGAAAACACGATTTAGTAAATAAAATATTTAATTATTTGTCTACTTGGTAATATTATACCATTCGAATAAGTTGCCTCTTTGTTGCGTAAATTTTAGGCTCGATAAAATGTATTGCAAAAACGAAATTTACAATTCCTTTACAAAAAATCATATATACAAAATTGCATTATATAAATACAATTTCAAACGGTTATTGCCAAGATTATGTATCCTATTTACGAAACTAAATAAATGAAGAATGTTTATATAAATCCATGTCATAATGAAGAAAATTTTGAAGTTCCAAGAAAAGTTATCACGGTGACAGGAATAAAATTGGTCCCAATAAAAAAATAGAACCTCTTAGAGTCCAATCGTCAGAATAAATTTTACAGTATTCTGAATATTTAGAATCTTGATTTTATTCGAAATCTTTCATCAATAATTATCAGGCATGCAGTCACATAAATCTGTTTCGTCTATTGTAATATTTGAATCGATTGATATCCATCGCCCTTTAAAAACATCCTCTATGTATCTGGTGATTATAATACCATCGAAGAAAAAAGAATAATAAATAAAAATGCTGAAACGTTTCCCATGACGATTCTATACCTGTGAGGAACAAACGCGCGCGACGAGAAAGTCGTTAAGGGGTAGTTTTTTTCGGTCAGTTCCGAATTGACGAGGTTTCAGGGAAAGAACACGCACCCTATAGATCGAGATTGACGTCTCCGAGGGATTTCCAGAAGAGAATGGTAAGAAGAAAATCGATGGTCGTTCAAGGCGTATCCTCATTCGGTTCCCGCCGGAACGAAATGGCTTGATTAACTGGCGACGAGTCGTTACTGCGACCACCCTGCTGGTCCACTATTGCCTTGCAAGGGTAGATGATGCTTTGGGGTTGCACCACACCGTCGGCAAGAAAATGTGAGTGAGCGTAACCCCCTCGCTCTTTATTCGCCTTTCCTCGATCACGTCCGCGGTTTTCCTTTTCGCTCGATAAAAAGCTTTTTGACTAACCCGCTCGTCTTTGTAGCTGTGCCATCGCGTCTCTGCTAAAAGCATGCACCCTTTTTTATATTTTCATTTTCCTAGGGAACTCGCCGTCGTGTTGTCCACAATTGATTCGACGAACAAATGGATCGACGATTGTTCAAGTGGTGAAGACTAACGAATATTACATAATAATAATATAACGATACCTAATTAAAAAAGGAATGAAAGAACGTTCTTGATCAAATGAATTGAGCACACAAGATAACAAATAATCCATAAAACGCTCCTGATGTATTAAAAATCGTAACACTCTTGAGCTATTGATCTCTCTGACTCTCCAATAATAAAGCTTTTCTAACGCTTCATTAAACCAAATGCTTCCGTCCCACCATACCATTTTTCACGGGAACCGATCGCAAAGATACATACACCGCATACAAAGGCAACTATTATACGGTTGCACGATCTCTTCGGATAAGAATCCTTCTCATCGGTGAAACTGCACCATCGGTTCGTCCATGTAGTCTCTATCTAAATGCCAAACGCACGCTTCGGGACCGCTGCTGTAGCTATCTGCTCGAATGAGTTCTACCACCAGCGCTGAAGCATATGGGGGAAGCGTTAATACCGTTTTATGTGCGGCTTGATACCCATAACGCAATATGGTGCCCCATGCTATGTTACGCTTCGCGTCTGGAGGAGCACCAGAAGAAGAAACTCGACGTTGATGGCGTTGAGAATGGTCGTACGGCGGATAATGCTGCAGAGGGGACATGCGTGCGACGAAACTTCTTACTTTATTCATAAGGTTACGGTTCAAAGGGCGAGACGCAGACTGTGGATCGTGGTGGAATAGAACCGTGGCGAGCACGTTCAAAGATCAGGGAAACGTTGTCGCGTGACACGGGAACGATGTTCAGATTTCCAAACGTTTCCATGCAACCAAAGTTAACTATGCTGGAACAAGGCGCGCGTTAAAATTTCAATGAATTCGCGATAGAAAAAGTTTCGTCTGGGAATAACGAGCGGGTTAAAAAAGTTGGGCCGACGCGACGTGCTGGAAGTTAGAAGCATTTCGTAGATGAATCGAGATCGGCGAGACGCGGAATGGAATTTGTATGAAGTTGGTGCATACGCATTACAGTAACTTGGAAGACGTCCTACGAGTTTAATGGGGGTTTGTAATTTAGTGTATTGTGGAAACGTTAAATTGATGGCCGTTTCAAGCTGGAATTTTGAAGAGCACCGTGGCTTCGGATAAATGCGTTCGTTAAAATAATATAATAGAAGTGATGTTCACAATATTTGTTGCGAAATATTGTCGCATTATATTGCCGGGTATTAATTTCTTTGGTACGGTTGCTTTTGCTGTGCAATTATATGTAAAACATCTTTGCAAACACGGATTCTAAATTTACATAATGTTCATTATATTTTATATTTGAATATATTTGAACCCCTGATAAAGAACATAAATTGTTACATAAAGTATATAGTAAATAGTGGCACAGTTGTCAGAGAGAGTTTTTTTTAACGCAACTAATGCACTGCAATTGTAAACAATCTAATTGGTTCAAATCGTATCTATTATTTCACAACGTTATTATTCCTCAAGTAGAGTACTGTCTTCATAAATAATTCCACCATGTGCAATACCTGTGTTGTACGTATCAAATTCTTACATAATCGAAAGGGCACCAAACAAACAGTTTACAGAGAGAAGGAAAGTGGACACCGAATGTTCGGGAAACGTCAAACGACCGTGCTTCCGGTTCGTGCGGCAAAGTGTTTCCTCCCCTTTCAAAGGGTGGCTACCCCTTCTGTGTCATCGATGGACGCGGAGGGTAAAGGGCAACAATGCCGTGAGCAACCACTCAAACAGTGGCCTTTGTCTGGAAATCTCACTCGAGTTCTCCTTTTTTTTCCCTTCCCTTTCCCCTAGCACTCACCTACCGCTTTCACTTTCTCCACCTTCTCCTCCGATTGCCCCGAGGGCGCACCTTCTAAACCCTCCGTCGTAATTATAATACACGTGAATTAAAAAGCAATTTTCTCCCTCGTTGTGCAGGTAGGTATCTTTACCATTTTGTGTGCAACACTTTCAGCGTAAATTAAATATCACCACTGACCCTCGCATATTTCGAAACCTCTGTCCCCCCGTGTTCACCCATAGACTCCTCGTGTTTTCGTAGCCCGCCGTTCCATCTCCCAAGCAACTTCATTAAAACTTCTCTCCGCTGTCGTTCTTCGCCGAAGAGGAAACGACGAAGGCGAGTTATCTGTTCCAATAAAATTCTTCCACGAGATCGTTTAATTGGCTGTTCCCAGAAGTAATTACCGACGGCCGTTACGATCCCTTCGCGTTCGCGGCGTTTCACGTTTCTCGGGCGAGCGGAAAACTTTGCAAGCCGAGCGAAAGCCCCGGCAAGGTAAAACGTAACGGAGAGTCTCTGCGGTCCATCGGCTCGTTCCTTCAGAACGATGTACCAATTTCTTTCATCCTCTGTCTTCCACCCTCGTAGCTAGCCCCGAGACACGATCTCGTTTTATCCGCACGACCCCTTACACGATCCGCGTTTGTTACGGAGGCCCTAGCCCCCGACCAGCGTGCTCGCCGCTATCAACTACCCCGTCTCCCCCTATTTTTCGCCCTTTTCTTCTTTCCCCTTGGTCGAAGGGTGGCCAGCCTCGAGCGGGTCAGAGGCAGATAGAGCACGCGAGTCGCGCACCCCTCGAGGGTATATTCGTGCAGACTGCATCGCCTGTAGTAAGTGGATTCTGTCTTCGGGGGGCCAACGTTCTTGCTCCCTCTTTGGACGTTTCGACGAGAGTCGCCGTAGGAAGGAAGAGAAACGTTGTACAAGAAGTTTCAATGGAAACGTCAGGCACACGGCTGCAAGGGAAGTATTAAAGGATACCTGTCGAAGGTACACGAGCGGAAGTTGAGGACGCTAGCGCCGAACAACCGGCGAGCTTGCAAGGCTTGAAACGTTCGGCCAACTTCCTGCGTAGTTGGCTTGGAAGTTCTAATACTTTAACGGGGCGAAACTTTCGGCTCCGTGATTTGAGTTAACGGACGGGTATTTGATAACGCCAATTTCCTGTCAACGTGTGCCGATATGTAAAGTGATAGAGAAGGTTTTACCAGGGTGAAGAATTTTTTTGAAGGAACAGTAATTGAGGGCGTGTCTTGTTTTTTAGTACGATTTAAGTGTCCTTCGTTTTATGGTAAATTTACTTTATTTTCGTTGATTACCTTAAAGGGTTTTTTGATTTTTCTTGGGAATGTCAACAATTTTGTGAAGTTTTTGAGCCTTTGTATTATGACGCGGATACTATTCCTAAAGAATAAAATTGGCGGACAACTAATGAATTAGTAATTTCTATAATTGACAATATTAACGGAATAAATAGTATTCGAAGGAAAAACAAGGCACATCCACACTGCGATAAGTGTTCCCTCATGATTCGTAAAGGAATACTGCACGCGTATATATTTGTATCGAGTAAATTTTCTTTCCCTTTCCTTCCTGTTCCATTCTCGTCGTATCGTTTGTCCCTCCCGATGCTCTGGCGAGCTACGCAGCATCCCCCAACAGAACCATAAGAGTTATACAAGGTATTAACGCGGAAACAGATGTAGGCGTATAGCGACGTGTCTAGAGCTCACCCTTCTTGTGGACTGACAATTTGTCACAACCGCGACCGCCGACAATACCACTACCACCACCCTTGTTGCCTTCTCCAGTACGCAACACACCGATAAGCTTGTGCTTGATAAATCGTGCGATACATGACCGTCATTATCGGACTCGAGACCTCTTTCCACTGTGACGCTTATCGTAGAAATAGGATAATAGGCACGCGTTGGACACGATCGATGAGTGATGCGTGTGGTTGATAGGACGTGTAAGTGAACGATGCACAACGCCGGTCTAATTGTGCCTGTGATTACGATAGTGGCATAAGTTATGTATATACTTTTAAAAACACACAAACGGCAGAACTAGCAATTTAATTGAATGGTTCGATTTCCGTGTGAATGTTTCGGAAAAATGGTTCGCGGGATGGAACGCAGAATAAATGATAAATTCACTTTCTTTTTATTTTTCGCTTGTCGTTAGACTTTTATAAGCACTGGCATAATTTAGAGGAATTTTGTCGTGGACGTGAAAGAACTCTTGTGAAGCATAGATGTATGATAGTAAAAAATGTTGCTTTATTTTATAATCATTAATAGGTGAGAAGTTAAAGAATTATTTAAATGGACCAAATGATTGTTGGTACCCCTTTTATAATTATATTTTCGATGTAAATTATTGGGGAAGCTGATGTTACTGTTTTAGGGTGAAATATTGGTGATATAATTATCAATAAAATAGTGAACAGATCATATTTTGAAATGTGGTAATTAGGCACTAATGGTACTTTACACACTTTTTACCGACTCAATTAAAACGTATATTTCCAGAATTTATATAACTGGGAATAAAAATTAACGTTTTCTCTTCGTGAAAATACGATACGGTTAATTTGTAACCCGTTAATTAAATGCGCTGTATTAAATGATACGTTCTAACAAGCTTTTCAGGTGAAATATCGAAAGCTACACACGTCAAAGGGCTACATCGTCCATAAAGAGGCCTTTCAGCATTGAAATACTACTCCAATATCGACAGAAGCAATTTGACTAATGAAATTTAACGATACGATCTTTGAGCTTTCCTGCGAATTTTATTTTTGCAACATGAAAGAGGACGAACTGATTCAAAACAAACTTCCTGCAAACTATTCCATTCGTTTTACAAGTATTAAAGTTAATCAATGAATAGTTATCCATGTGAAAATTCTACAATTGGGAGTGGTCGATAATTCTAAAAGAATAAATGACAGAAAACAGGATTGAACAAGTATATCTTAATTACGATAATAGTAAAAACAATCACAATCTATTTCAGTTCGTAATAAACAGTAAGAATAATTCTTACAAAAAAATGTTACGTAGCTTATGATAAAAATAATCATCCTCATTCTTTTCAAGTAGAAATTTATTAATATCAATAAAGAAAAAGAGTACATACTTAATAGAAACGTGACACTGTGCGTTCTGGAGTGTCAATTAAATTTGTTTGAATGCCTGAGAGTTTCAGTTGCTTTAGTGAGTACATGAAAATTGCTTCGAGCAAGGAAATACAGAAATGGCGAGTCATGTACATCAAATTGACAATTTGTCATATTTGCGAGCCGTCTTCTGCGTTCCATCGTACCGACCACCCTTCTCGAGTGCACGACATATCGATAAGCCCACATTTGATAAATCGTGCGATAGCCAAGCGACATTATCGGAAGCCATCCACTATTTCTCCACGACGCCCTTCCGAATTGTCGATGTGTCACGATAAAATTTCGAACAAATATTCCTGTCCCGCATGGCAGCACGTGAACCGTACAGATTATAATAAACCACTAATAGAGTAGTACTTTACTAATTTTTCGATTTCTACGAAAGTGCATGCACAAAATAAGTAAGAGCAAAAGTTTATACAATTTTCGGTAAATACGTCGAATTAATTTTACGAACATAAAAAATATGAACCACGTTTCTCAATTTTATAAAGTACTGCAATTGAAAAGGGAGCAAGCCTGAATAATAAATATTTCAATACCCGATTTCAAATATAGATAACGAATAAAAAGTACGTTCAACGTTCATTCAATCTGACAAATAAATAGCAAAGTAAAACCTGTAAAACGGAAAAAAAGGACGCCATAAAACGCGGGAATGAAAAACAGAAAATTCTTCGGGGCAAAACAAATTTAATCTGATACGAAGATTTATGATCTTAATACATATACATATCTCTGACTGCTTTATCATGCACCCTACTGTCACGAATCATAGTGTTCATATTCTCCGCGTCGCGACTCTACGAATAGATTTATCACCCCCGCTGTGCATGGAAGCATTATTTAAACTCTTACAACACGAAATCTCGGAATGCTCCAAAAATTATTCAATAAAACAAGGGTTCGATAATCAGCTAATTATTACGCACCGTCAATCTCTTTAACGAACGTCAGGCTATCTTGTCGTCATATCTGGGGGATTCTATCGCAATGACAAACGAGCCGACAAATCGGATTCATTGGATGCTGGACATTAGGATGGAACTCGGGGCTGGTGGTCTACATCGTGCTGAATTAGTTTCTCGCGCCTCGTCCCCTTTCGCCTTCGTCCGAGTCGCGACCCTTCGAGATTGGCCAGGCACGATTAATTGACAGTAGTCCCTTCGAGACTTTTCGACGAGATTCGAAGCGACAGCTACGCATTCCAGGAGGGTGCGAAGAAAGCCGTAAGGATGTAGCCGCCGCGTGTTAAGATCTGTGTGTATCTGGCGTATCAGTGTGCCACGATTGAGTCGTGTATTTTAACTTGTTGATCGGTACGGACATGGCGCCTTTGATCGTTTCGTAACGGAGTAACTTCGTTAAGATTAATTAGAAAACCCCGATTGGCAATTAAAACTTGATGAAAGTGTAACAATGCCTTGAAACGCGGCAGATATAAGCTACGTTTGAAATAGTTTCGGGAAGGGTTGAAGATTCATTCGTGTGAATTTCGTCTGGAAATAAATGGCGGATTTTGGGCATGGACTTCATCGTTATCGAAGTTCAAGTTTTTATAAAATGTATCCACATTATTGTAATGTACATCGATGGAACACAAAGTAAGTGGAAAATTCTACTTAGTTAGACATACTTCATAGTTACCGGCATGCTTGACAAGCTTTCTTGCTTTGCCAATTTCTCTTGGACGATTAAGAAGTTATGAAAGTGTTACACATGGGCTCATCAGCGAATTGAATAAATTCCTTGCGCTACGAAATCAAATTCAAACCAATGTGCATTTCGCAATTGTATCTTTTAATCAGTATTTCGTACAATGTCGACTGCTTTGCGTTCAATTTTCAACTCTAGTGAAAAAATTTTACAAACTTTTCTTCTCCATTGCCAATTCAACAATCTTCGATTGATCAAAGGTCAGTTTGGAGAAACTAAACTAGAATCACTAAACGTGACACGTACACTAAAAACTATACCCTTTAACACCATTCAAATTAAATGTTCTTCAATATCGTTTAATCTCCCCAAGAATTTACGCACATTACATTTGTATATGCGAAATTAATTCACGAGGACCAATCACTACGGCCCGTTTCCAATTGAAAAATTGTTGGGCGTTCGCAGCGATTGTCGGCCAACAATATCACGGCGTTGCGTTGGCGAGGGAAAAGACGAGCAACGAAAGTGGGGAAGATGTACGGTGGCAAAAGAAACATTGATTGAACACAGAGGGTGGCAGGTTGGTGTTGTCGAGGACCGATGAGGCGAATAATCGGATTTGGGGATTACCAGCGCTCTCGGTGTTGCCCGCAACACTGTTAGTCTAGCATCGTCATCGTTTTCGGCAATCATTAACACGATTAGTAAATCTGTTTTGATAATGAAGGCCACGATAATAATTTAAAGCCTGTCAGAAACTAGTGAGGACGTTCATTCGCGTAACTTGAGTCTTGTAGTAACGTAGATTCTGTCAGACGGAATTGTAACTTCAAAAGAAAGATGCACGTACATATGTAGTTCCCTGTATTTTAACTATGGTTAATATCATTGAATTTGCAATGATTGAAAAAATTGAATCGAACAGTATAATTAATATTATTAATCCTTTATGTTAACAGGTTGTATGGAACGAAATACATGTCCATTGTTGTGAATATTTGGATGATTATTTGATTTTGTAGATGTACGACGAATTTAATGGAACATGTCTGTGAACGTTCGGAAATTATATATCTAAAAAATGAATTGTTGTTTTTATTTTCACTGACCAGGTGAACGAGATAACTGATAGTCGAGAAATATATAATACAAACAAAATTCAAGTACTGGAACCAATTAAATGAGATACTCATTTATTATTCTGATGTAATGATAATAAATTTTATAAATTTTGTTGTATATAGTGCTGAATGTACCCAGCATATCATCGAGCATGCAAGCGGACCCTACTGCCAATTTCACTCGATGCGTTCAACCAGTTCATTGAAGTCATCGGAGAGTTCGTTGAAATCTCCACAAACGTCCCCGCCATCGTCATGGAAAGGAATATAGGAATAGGTTTGCCATGTTTATCGAATTGCGATCTGCGATCTAATTGAAAGAGGCAGTGTATTTTAGTGACAAAAATATAATTATAATTAAGTATACAACGAAACAAACGGGGAAATACGCGTTGGATCTTTGTTATCAAAATTGAACCTCCTTAATCTTCTTTAATCTATTCTTTACAACAATAAAATAGTAATGGCATATTGTTGAAAATAATCCAACTTTATATCTCATTCGAAGATAAATAAATTAAACGGTTTAAACTGATAGTACCGTGCAATATGAAATTTCCATTCCAACATCCAACTTCTTGCAACCGATGAAAAATATTCTCAACTAATAACAACGGAACTATATAACAAATCATTATAAACTGCATAATATTTACACAGTCATTTTTTGTATCAACCGTCCCGTATAAAGATAATTTATTAATCCCCCATTTAAATAACCTCTTTAATACGCAAACGTCCATTAAAAATTTCCCATTACCAGCTCCCCAACACGAACCTATAAAACCATCGTCTACAGCGGACATACTATCACAGCCAGTCAGTGGCCCAACAAACGCGACAGTCGATTGGTAAAGAATTCACCGGTTTCATGAAATTCAGCAGAAATCTTGATCATAGAACCGGCGTTAAAAATAGAAACAGATCGATATCCTTGTCTTAGACGTATACACGAAGGGGAATAACTTTAATGTAGGACAACATGCGATCATAGCTCAAACAGCACCCTGAATTGAACAGCGCGCGACAGGTTGGCAGGTGGTGGCAAGGGTTACGATCAATATCTCGCCTGTCCAGCGGCTATCGATATTATTTAAGCCTAATTACCAGCCAGATCGATATCTGGAATGGAGAACGAGCAAAGCGCTCATTACGTATCGGGGTGTTTCCAGGATATCCAAGCCAGTCTGCCACCCCTCGAATGCTTCGTTCCCCTACACGCACCCTAACCCATGTCTCCCTACCCTCTCAGCCGCGCCCTAATATAAATATTATTACACTTTGATGGGGTTAGGTTGACATTGGGCCCCACAGACATCCCATCAATGCGTTCTCGCCTCCCTCTCCTGTCCTCGCGCTTTGTACTTGCTTTTTCATTAGGCCCGAATTCCGCGCGACGCGTGCCGTTACCTTTACTGGCTGGAACGGTGAAAGGACGGAAGTCGCTTAAATATTTTACAGCGCAAACGTACGCCGAATGTATTGAAGAAAAACGAGCCAGGGATCAGGGATCCCTTTGAGAAGGAAAATATATTTTAGAGTATTAGTTGTTATTTGACGCTGGATGAAAATTATTGTGCTTATTTAAGTTTTTCGTTCAAGCGCGCTTGTAATTAAATTCTGAATCAAAATTGGGGACCCAACTATCTTTAACCGCAGTATTATTCAAAATCTGTTTGAAATGTTTGAAGACATTTATATTGTTTGAATGATATTTATTTTAAATCGATTAAAATTTGGAATAAATGTAGGTAAAACTTATTCAAATTCTGACAAGAAATACTTTCATAATTTTTTATTGAAATAAACTTATGGTTATCTTATTCCTCACAAAACAACGGTCAATTATGTGCAAGGTATGCACTCTATTTTTTACGATAATCAGTGGTGAATGAAAATAGCTTCCCTTTCCTAAGAAGGTATTACATATAATAATTCAACATTACATTCATGTAGTATCCTAGATATTCAATTTTTATATCAGAAACTGTTCTAAAATACATATAATATAAAACATTCGTTTATCACAATATGTCTAATTTTCATGTTGTGATCATTGTATACGTATTCCTAGAATATATTAGCATTTAATAGATACGTAATTAAGCAACAATTATATTACAATGATTTCCATTTAAATGATACCCTATTACTGAAGGTTATTCATTGGTTATGAAAATTATTTTAATACCTACATTTCAGTCGTTAACTTTGGATCACCCCTTTGCTACCAAATGCCGAGGCCAAAATTCCTAACAGCAAATCAAATGGACGCTTAATCAATACTATTAATAATAAACGACACTGCAAGCAATATAATTGAACAGAAAATATCTCGATCGACTACGAAACATTAAATTTCAAAAATATTATCGTGGAAATAATCGTGCGAGTCTAATTACCTCATTTCATTCGGCACAAAAGTCTGCTAATCTTAATGCATCGAAGCTTACGATTAATCGATTGAAAAGAAATTAACACAATCTTTCTAATCTCGTTTTTTCCTTGTTGGATTGTTTTTTTATTCAATCAATCAACAACTGCTGCTCTCGCAATTCAACTGCAATATTCTCGAAGATACATGGACGATCTTTCAACGCAACGAATCACTCGGAAAAGATAGAGCACCGGATCCGTTACGGAATTAATTAATGGTCGTTGACGTATTAAAGTGTACAACTCATGATATTCTTCGGTAACAATGACATCTTTAATAACCGGTTCAACAACATTACAGTATCATAGGTTTCAAGTACATACGCAGTTCGATACTTGATTTTCTTTTAAATATACATACATACATGTGTGTTCTGCTGTGTATGCCATTATCTCGCTTGCCATTACGCTCAGCCTCGTGTTATAATGTTATTTATTATACCTGTGTGTGTCGCGTGTACGCCAATCTGTCAGTGTTTATATATATATATGCATACTCGTTAGTGTGTGCACGTGCATTTCGCCTCTGTGTATATGCACGCCGGAAGTGCGAGCTTATTGCAACCAATAGGTTTTTCGTACTTTTCTCGTTTCACGTTTGTTTAAACAGTTTCCAAGTGCAATCGTAGAAATGAACGACAACGTTTTCGGAATACTTTGAATCGTATTGACGCAAGTATAATGGAAGTATGCTAAACATATATTTTCGACAATTTTGTATTGAAGGTATTATTATTACCGTAAGATACTAACACGACTCTGGGATAAAAGTTAAACGACAACCTTAATCCGAAGAGGCGATACATTAATTTAATACTATTTCATCTTTGCAATATAAAAAAATATCTAGACAGAAGAATCAAAATATCTGCCAGTTAGATGTTTCTAAATTATTATACAATAAACGTAAAAGCATATCGTTTAATATAAAATTCCATTACACCCCTATCTTCCACATTTAGCCATTTTTTGTTTTAAGTTCGACCAGGGTTACACATTTTCTTTTTTTTTTTAAGTAAAGACTCCCATTTATTTTGCGCCAGACTAACTTCTGCGACGCTGTGACACGCAGTTTCTCTGTGTTCTTGTTAACATTGTTCTTGTCGCACAACGTCACACAGGCGACAGGATGGAGAATTGGAGAAAAAAATCGTGGGGTACGTGAACGCCTACACGCGCGTCACGAAACACGAATTTTTCTAGTTCACCTCGCAAGCACAACCACGCCCCGTTTCCTTTTCCTCTCGATCTTCCTTCTTCCTTCGAATCTTTTCTTTCTTTTTCGCGTATTCTGCATATAGATCACCCGCCCTCGCGCCTCCATCACACACAAACGATATAATACATATAGGCGAGATATAATACGCAGGTCCCTTGTGTGGAAAAAAGGGAGAGATCGCTATATTTCATTTTTATTTTTCTCTTTTTTCTTTTTATATATTCACGCACGTGTAACGTATTTACAAGAGACAAAAGAAGCTACGAGTACGTGTATTACGCCATTATGCGTATATATTTACGTAATATACTTTATTTTCTTATTTACCTTTATGTATATATGTATAATCGTGATGTAACTTGCGACATGGGTAAATACAACGCCTTGCTCGATAGTTATCTTTTGCTCCCGACGGTGCGATTTCGCACCGAGATAAAATTAGAAAGAATATTCCTTCCTTCCGTAATTCCTCTATGTATATATCGAATTATTATCTATAGAACTTTTACTTTTACAACATACCTTCAGATATCTCCCATATAATATTATATATGTTATATACACGCCTCGTACATAATACGATATAATATTATATCACTTCACTATGATACAGCGGAAATTAAATTATATACCCGAAGGTGTTTGTAACAAAGTGTCAGAATTTTGCCCCGTTCACCGTTGAATAATATATGGTGCGTCGAAAGGAAGGTGGAGTTCGTTGTACAGTGACTAGTGATAATGTGAGACAGTATTTAACAGAGGATGTGCTAATAAATATTAAGTAAATGGTCCTTTCGGAGCTTGTGTCCCGTAGCATCGGGAATTTGCGAAAAATATTTCTCCGTGCTAGAAAAGTCGGATCATGTAACACGTTACGAAATAAAAATCAGAGAACAATACCGATTTGAATGAATCCTTATCGCTTTCATCCTCATCGCTTATCTAGGCTCACCCAACGATTCCTTTGGCGAACTTTCGTATCTATGTATTTGCTGAACGGAACGAAGTCAATCGGAATAAAGTATCCATATAAACATTTCTACCCCCACGTATACCAGCTACTTTGCTATTAACATTTACATCTAACAGTCGGGGCGCAAAATTCCGATACTTCAGCACAACGTACCAACAGTCGTTGCGACGTTGAAACAGTTACGGCAACTGCAACGTACATATTTACATACCATACCACCGTAGAAGGATCTACAGCGATCAATTGTCGGATCAAGCAAATTCGCCTGACGTGTCTCGCGAATGTAATCTATAATAATTGTAACAATACCCCGTCCACGTGGAATACGATGCAAACGATACTCACAAACAGTACCCCCTTCTTTCATCGATAACCATCGGCAAGTGACGCGTTGTCAATTTATCAATTGTTACGCTGAGATCGTTATCGGTAGAGGCCAGCTCATAGAAACGAAATATATTATACCAATGCATGTATGTATACGTGTTCGTGTATATATATCATTAATCATCTTATCGTCACGAGATAGAATTTTTCGTCTCTACTACGAACAGAAGAATGGAAACTGCGAACAGCTACGTCGTCAAAGTTATTACGTTCAAGGTATCATGGATATGTACCTAATTGTTCTGGTGTCTACGTCAATTCGGGTCGGGGTACACACCCCTGATGGTCTTGCCGGATAGCTACTGTACTGCGTTACGAAATTTCACGACAACGGGAGAGTGGTGTGGGTAAAAACTTGAAAGTTCAGGCACTGTAAAACTCAAAGCGCTGACGACGATTTCGAAGAACGCGACGAACGAGTAGCTGCGACGGCACGATTGTTCCCCGTGTACTGTCGCGTATTATGTACCATGACCCGAGGATCATTTCGTGCCATCGTGCTGGTCGGTCGTCGTGGCCTTAACTTCGGCGGAAATCATTGTATTTCCCGAATCGCGCGCCCCATTCGTCGACAACTTCGTTTTCCCGCGACGCCTTCGAATATTGACGAGTAGGTACGAACTATGCTGTGGACACGTGCGTAAAATTTAACGAGTCTCTCAAATACGCGCCACCTTTTGCCGTTTAACCCGTTCGAAATGCAACAGATTCGATGGAACGTTCGGGTACGTTCCCTGTCATATGCAACACCTTTCACGAAACGATCTTTGCGAATTATAATAGATATTCTAAGATTGATAATGAACGTCTTGTGATAACGGAAGCGAATGGATTTAACGTTTTAATCGATAGAGAGATCGAGTGCGTTTTTTTAATTTCACGATTGGCTGATGAGGATCAAAATGAAAGAAACAATCGTTTCAATCAGCTAAGAGAATTCGCGAAAGAATTTCGAAGGACTCGTAAAGCTTTACGTGCGGGTCGCTGGCACATGATAATAGGTAATATGCGTATATGTACATGTAGGAATATAGGTCTACATATTATCTAAATATTGCACGCTTTTCCACCACGAATCAAACGAACGAGATTCGAACGGAAGTGTCTCTATATAGAAAACTAAGCTCATGAAAATACAGATATGTAGCATTTAATGTACTTTATCTCGGGATATGATGAATATTGCCTTATAGTATTTGACAAAGTACCGAAACAGGGCTAACGGAGCTAACTAATTAAATCCTTAACCTAACGTATAAAATTTCTGATATTTACGGTCAATGATTAAACAGCGAACAATGAATTTACATCCGAGTGGCCGAATTGTCAGAGTCACACTACGATACTGTGTTGCTTCTTGTCTTCGTGTAGAAATAAAGTTACAATATCGAGGATTTCGAAGTGGACAATTTTGAACTAACTAACAATTGTCCAATAAAACTGTACGATCAAATTAAACTAAGTTTATGCAATTATATAAATTGAATCTTTTTGATACGTGGTTCTAGTAATTTGATCACCCGATGTACCATACATACCGAACCAATCTAACTAATTACAACTCAATGACCAATTCGTATCGAATGTTCTGTACTGAATGTTCAACTTAGATCACTAATGAAAGATACCGCTTGATTATCGCCAACAGCATTTAAAATCAAGTAACAATGATATATTCATATGTATTAATAGACGTAACGTACTTTGCCAATATCGATATACATCACGGCTAAACTTGCTTCCTCGTCGCCGTGCACATTATCTATACAAATACCTACATGAAAGCCTCAACAGCTAATAACTTGATGCCTTAACTAGTGATATGATACTTCAGTTCAGCAATGAAACGCGAACAAAACGAATACTAACTAAAGACTTGTCGATGTTCATTGACAATTCGCCAACGAAGGTTCTTGCTGAGGGAAAGCCTCCGTTCACGATTATGTTCCTTCCTGTCTCATCCACGTTTCGTGGATTACCCCTCCAACCCCTTGGATCAATTGCTAGCTTTGATATTTTCCTCCCATACGATTTTATATCATATTGCGATTACTGTGCCTAGGTGTTCTTCGCGTCGTTTTTCAATTAATTGCATGTAGACGCGTTCCTTTCGCTACGTTGAAACTGTTTCCACGATTATTACGCCTCGATTTGGATATGCTATCGAACCGAACACATAGACCGTCAAATAATTGTGGCAAATAAAAACGTTACTAATACTACCGATATGTTTTTTATAGAAAAAAATCCTTACACAGTTTCAATAAGCGGTAAGGAGAATATGGGAAACGTATATATATGTATATATAATGCAGTATTAACCTAATAAAAATTTACCTTGCACTCTCATTCCAGGTATGTAAATTGATTGGAACTGGCCAATTTGCAAAATGATCAAAAGCGTTTAAATATCAAAAGCACCAATCGAATACTATCCAGCAACGTGGCAATCAACGAGTTAAATGCCAATCACATTACTTCACAACTTAAAACCACCAATTGCGCGTGCTTTTTCTTATTTCCGTGTTCGTTCATTCGCCTCCCCGCGTCCTGTCTCGATCAAGGAACGATTTATTATTCGCAAACGTAAAAGCACTAATCTATGCGATCGATGAAATTTCCGGGCACTACCACTCTGAATGATACCGAAGCCATCGTTGTAAAATGGTACGAGTATGGAAATTCAGGATTACAACCCTCATCGTAAGATAAACCTCTATAATATCGACGTAATCGTTTTGGAAGTCGTCACGGTCATCTTCGATAATTCATAATCACTGGACGATGAGCGATCGATGCACTTGATTAATTGCCTAAAGAGAGCGAACGATGCAACCGCCATAATTGCCAGATAATCATCGATACGCATGCGACGATGATATTATTCTTTGACAACTGGAAGCCTGTCTCGAAGACTATTTCATGATATTCGTGACGCGATGCAAAGGTAGCGTGTATCTTCTATCGCAGCCGATCACGAATACCCTTTAAACTATGCAGTCTCATCGACCGCATTAATACATTCCTTGTCTGAAAGGATTGCTATCGCCGGAAGTATTCTGATCGACGTTAGGTGGTCTCCTGAATGGATTGGCGCCCGCCTGGCCTCCTGCCTCTGCTTCTTGTCCGTAAGGTCTCTGCTGAACGTAACCTGAAGGTTGTTGGCCGTAATTGGCTGGTTGCTCGTATGTAGATGATTGCTCGTAACCTCCTGGGGCTTGAGCGTATCCGCCTGCGTTGATATTCTGCCCGTATCCACCCTGCTCGTAATTCTGTCCAGTCTGATAATTCTGATCGTAACCTTGATCCACGTTCGTTTCCATGCGTGTCTGATTCAGGTGGTTGCCTACCTCGCCTGAGAGCGGTCTCTGCTCTTGCAACACGTACGTCTGATATTCCTTGTCCGGTGGATCTTGCATAAGGACGTCTGCTTCGTCCTGGAACGGCTTGAAGTCGTAGATATGCCTCAAGTACATCAGCACAGGCGCGTACAGCAAATTCGAGAAGGCTATGCCGACGTTCAACGCGGTGAAACCAATGGCCTCCACAACTCCTCCGGCTATTATAGGTCCTACTGCGTACGCCACGCTGTACGAAATATCAGCTATGGCGTAGATGCTACCGTAGACAGAAACGTATCGCACGTCTACCAAGTAGCCTAGGGTTGGCAGCAAAGCAGTGTCGATGAGAGCAATGCCGAAGCAAATTCCGCAAATCGGAATCATCAGAACTATGTAGGAAGTACAGAAGGGTATTATGAAGCAGCACATGCCTTCCAACGCAAGGCCAGAGGCAGCCATTAGCCACTGGTGTTGAGGATACTGTTTAGCCATTTTCACGGTGATGATAACACCGATCACGTGAGGGAAGAACGCCGGTAGCCAGATCATTCCCATTTTCCAGTTGTCGCGAGTTATATTGTCCTCCATCCACAGTGAAATGGTAGGCTCCAAGAAGGCCAGGGCAACGTTGGACATCATCAAAGCACCCGCGCATACACTGATGTAGGGGTCCATGAGCAGCCGCCAAATCGGTATCGTTTGACGCTGCTCCTGCTGTCTCTCTTTCAGTTGTTCCTTCAACGGTTTCATTACCAGCAGGAGCATCATGCCATCGGCGAGGCTGACGAAAGCGAGGATCAGGAATGGCACCTCTTTGCCAGCGAATTGGTACAGAGCACCGCCGAACGGCGGAGCTACCAGACACCCGAAACTGATGAAAGCTAACGCGATGCCAAGCGCCTTCGTGCGCTCTGATTCCTCCGTGTAACGATCAGCTATCATAGCTAAGCCACTGGTGTCCGCGAACGCGGAGCCGACGCCTTGCAGACTTCTAGCGAAGAACAGGACACCGTAACTCCTGCCGCACGCGAACACCGCCGTCGACAGGAACATTATGCAGAGTCCTACCATCATAGGTATATCGTAACCGATCTTGTCTATCAAAGCGCCGGAGAATGGATTCACCATCAGCTGCACGATAGCCTTCGATGCGAACAACACTCCCGTGGCCGAATCCTGGCCGTGGTGCGACGGCAATCCTGTGGTGTTCGTTTCCTCCTCGATGTCTCCGAACGTGCCGACGTACTTCAAATAGTCAGGTATGATTGGCACTATCACCATGTACAGCATGTTATCGAGCAGCAGGGCTATAGATACTATGACCAGTACTAGCTTCCGTTGAGCCTTCGGCTCCTGCAGCTTCATCCATACGATCTCCTTGAGCTCGCCGAACTCGATGTTGAGTAACGGTATCGTCGTCATGGTGAACGGTTTAGGTAGCCTCCTTTAATAGGACAGGATCGTCTTGCAGGATCTAGCAAGTCGAGCTAAACGCGATCACTTGGTGCGATCCTGAGAGTGACGGAGAAATCGTCGCGATTGGGGCGGCGCGCATCAGGCCGGGCCGGGGGTAACCTACAACAGATCACCGAGTTGGCACGGTTAGCTCCCGAAATCTTCATACAGTAAAATATACTTTTTTGATTGTCTTTTCTCTTTTCTTCCTGGTTATCTGGATCTAATTTACCAGACGGAAGTTCGTTACGGGATACTCATTTTTACCGTGGGCCAATGAGAGAAGTTTCACGAGAAAATCGAAATAAAGGGGAGCCCTGACCCGGCCTGATCGGCGCTTACCGATTCATCCCACCCCAACCCGACCTTTTGCGATCGTCGACAGCTCGGACGAGTTCGTCTTCATTTGATGAAGGTTTTCACTCCGTTTATCAACCACGCACCGTGCAGTTGGTTCCTCGGTTGCTTCTGGTGGGTATAGAAGTGAACATGACACCGGGTGGAGGCTCCCCCTCGATAAGGCGGCACGATCTGTACCTAGCTACCTATGTCTGGTATTGCGTATCGTGTTACGAGAGATAAAAACACGGGGTCCCGCCGGCGAAACGAGGGTGAAGGTCGAGTTGTGGATGGTATGGCTTTACTCTATAAATAGGGTGCGTGGTAATTATTTAATGAATCTCGCTCGACCAGGACGGAAAGCAGCTGGACGAGTGCCTACTACACGTTTCGATAAAAACAAAAATCGAACAAAAATTGCCCTCTGCTCCGTATCGATGAAACACTTGTCAGTGCAAAGAACGGAACGCTTCCGTTTCACGAGGGAGAATAATAGAAATAGAACGATACTATGCGAAACCTTTCGCTGGAGAATGAATTCCGCTGAATCCCGTGCTAAAGCGTTCCATTGCTATTTAAAGTGAAATGCCTTTCCGCGACGCGGTAAATTTACTCGGATTCGCGTCTTTCATTAAGAACATTAGGAAACGTCGTGTCTCGTTTAAGACGCTAAACGCTGCGTCTCTGTCAGACCAGCGCGGATTAATTATTTCCGTCAAACGATCATTCGTAAACTGACGTCCCTTCTAACTTCGTTCGGTGCTTGGCCGCACCCTCGTTTATTAATTACGATGACTGGCTGGCGTGTAGGGAGACGTAACATTGTCAACGAACGTAACGAGCCACCATAGGACGCGGAGAACTCCACGCCGAGGGGATGAACGCCGTCGACCGAAGAAAATTTATAAACTTACCAGAGTTATTGGCGAATTTCTGCCTGAGGGAACTGGCGAGGCGTTGGGGACCCGCCAAATTCGGAAGTCCGGCGAACAAGCTGCTCAGCTTTGGGGCCACGTCCGGTCCTACCTCGGCCCTCGAGTCGTTCACCGACTCCGTAGCTTCTCGCGTCCCCGGGCCCTCCACCTTTTCAGCCGAATTTCCAACCGAGCCTTGAAAAAGCAAATGCGAGATTCGATATTAACGTTGTTACTCAATAATGCTCTGTAGAATAGAAAATGTTTAATGCAACGTTTTGAGGTTTCTGGACGGGGCACTGTTTTAAGTCGTCGAGGAGTGGGTAATTTGATGAAGAAATGATCAATGGATCGTCGCTTTTCAGCACAGGTACTTTGTGCATAGGACAGTGATAATAAACTCTTCTTGGAAGTCAACACAATTTCTTCCGACCTGTCGATCACACTGAACTATCTATATTTAGGAGTTATACATCAGTTATATTTCATTCTTTGTCTTCTATACCTCACAATAGAAACCGACTCTATATTTCCCATGTGTGTGACTTCCCAAGGTAACATCCCATATTTACCGCGTGTCAGTATCGTCGTTTCTAACGAACCGTTCAGTTGCCCTGCATTATATTCGTTCAACGCTCCACGTATGAAGAACAATATTTTCACGCCAATTTTTCAACACCTAACTGGACACCGCGGTTTCGTGTCAATAATGGTGAAGTTAATTTGCCAATCGACCAAAAACAGTTACATTGATAAGGAACAGATTGCCGCAGTTCTTGACCGATATATCCATACGACACTTCACTTATATACATCACAACGTGTTACATAATTCGATTTTATGCCTATATATCATTTCTGCCTGCTTTCATTAACACCCGCGCCCCATGTCGCCCTGCCAAACAACTAAAATGATATTATTTAACGATCGAATAATCAACCGGCAAGATAAAAAAGTTAAAAGCTAAACATGAATTCCCGCACCTGAAAAGACGTTCGACATAAATGCATATTGTCGATGAAAACGATACGAAATTTTTCACGTCCCCGTCACGAGCGAAACCACTACGTTCCGCAGAAGTGCGCGAAGTCTCCCGGTGATATCAACACTCGAATATCACAGGTCCCTCGCAGACGCGACTATCCGAGTGGCGCCAAGGACAAGCGCCAGAAGAAAACGAAAATCGAGGAAAATCAGGGCACGAGGAATAAAATGAATATGCGAACAGAGAAACAAGTCCTGGAAGATACTTACTGAGACCGAAGGACTCCCGATGACAGGGGCGTCTCGGCGTGTCTCTCCGTTAGGGTAGCTTTGAAACGTCTGCCCTCGAAGTCCTCCCCGCCACCGTGTTGTACAGCACCCTCTTCCCGTCCCCGTGGTCCGGGTAGCCGGGGAGGAAATTGTGACAGGGCGCAGTCGCGGTTTCCAGGATCCAGGGATTGGCCACGGCGGCGAGACCGTGCGTCAGCCCCCAAACCCTCCACCCATCGTACCAACTATCCGCATTCCCTGCTATCCTCTTCTCACCCTTCGAGCTCGCCATGCCCGGGGAGGGGGTGGTGTGGCCTCGGGGGAAGAGAAAGCACACCAGGTATAACGGCGACGGTCGATGCTGCACGGTATTTCTGGCAGCAGGTCGATATGAGCTTCACCTGTACGGCTGTGGGCTGCTGGCAGCGCCGAAGAAAAGGGGTTCTCGAATGTGGCGAACGCGACGGCCAGTGTTCATCAACTAGCGACCATACGACGCTACTAATTTTGTATTTTTATCCCGCTACACCTTGCGATCTTTCCACGGCTATGGAGCCGATGTGCTATGACCGTGGCATAAAGTAATATGTATACAACTGAGTGAGCGATAGATCTGCGTGGAAACGCGTGTATTGGTTTCTGTTGTAGCGTGATGAATTTCAGAAAGCTTTTGATTTCATTTAGCTTCCGTTTGTTCAACGCTGGTATTATTTGGTGCGCATTGTATTGACAAGGAAATGGAACACTTTGTAGCTTGGAGTCGGGTTGAAATAGTATTGTGGTTCGGATTTATTAATGATTGAAGGTCGTAACTGGACCCAGCGACTGATGAATGTAAGGTTGTATAAGGTACGAGAATGAATTGTTATGAATAGAGTATGGATTTGTATGGAGGCGTAGTAGGTGGAATTTGTGCAAAGTATATAGGAAATACATATGTACAGGGCATACATGCGTGGAAAATATTCCGTATGCTATATTTTATTTAGTGTGAGCTAAATGTTTATTTTTATTTCTGAAAGTTAGAAGCTTGTATCAGGATTTAGCTGTTTACGTATATTACATTCACATTTATATTTGTTTAATTTACCTATTGATTGTTAAACAGATAAGTATATATAAAATGAAACTATACATTACACTCAGCCAGCTGTATTATTATGAATATGTGTTTATTAATATGAATGAATGAAAGTTATTTCTATTCGCAATCATCTTTAAATAGAATAATCAGAGATATAATTATGAAACGCAACCCCATGGACAGACAGCACTCCCAAATATACGACCCAGTCGGTGTTTATTATTAGCCCTGAAATTTCTAGTAGAAACTAAAAATGAAATTATGAAAGTAATTGGGTCGAATAAATACTTGAATGTGAACGTAATGAACAGATCGTTAAGAAATAAATGACAACTGGATATATATTTAAAAATGTGAATGCAGAATATTTTATTCCTCAAATCAACATGCACAAGTCATCAATTCAACTAAAAACTTAATTGTAAAATATTAATTTTTAGTGAATACTAGATAAATGTGCATACTTTCTAAGACAATGTTTCTGGAACATGTTCCACGCTACGCATTCTCTTTTAAAAATATAAATTATTTCTATGAAGGAAAATATTCATCAGCGTAATTGCATATTTAAATTTCTTGAAAAAACATTCTTATACTTACGATACCTAGGGCATCAAGTTACTTTACAGATGGTATAAAAATAAGTATGAACGCGTTCCTCGAGGAGATTCGTTCTGCCATATACCACTCTGTTTGCATTCGTTGAAGTTTCCAGTAATAGGAGAGTGCGTTCGATATCTCTGTAAAGTTATGGTTGAAAAATTATTAATTTCCTATTATATATAAATGTGCATATGAATGATATTACAATCAGTTAATTATTATATAAGTAAAAAGATTATGCGCAGTCTTGTAGAAACAAATACGCATAAAAATACAGACTAATCAACAAGCCAAATATAACAATAGTTATTTATGAAACTAATATTCATTTGGTATTTCCTGAAGCTCTCGACAAAGATCATAACGTAAATGGCTTTTGTTGTTCCAATTTCATTCGCTTAAACAATAACAATACACAGATTGTGTAAAATACTCCTGGTCCTGACGGAAGCTTATTGAAATTACAGTAATCAGATACGCAAAGCTCGTCTTCCGCTTTTAGTATCGTTCAGGAAGTATGATATAAAATTGTAATTGTGTTTCATACTACAACGCAAATGTAAATTATTGGACTTCCTTGGCGTCACGCCGTGCCCCGTGTTTCGTAACGTGAAGTAAAACGGAGGAGATTAATTCAACGAATGAAGGCAAGTATGTTCTTTGTTCTCTAGGGAATTTCTAACGATATAAATTTCCTCTAGTACACTTAATAAAATTCGCAGCCGATGAAAATTCAATGCAGTCTTCTTTTTTCTTACTGTGAATTCTGTAATTGCATATCTTTTCAAACAATTCGCTGTAATAATTTGGGCATTTTCGTCATAAACCAGACTACCAGAATTGCATCAATGTTTACTCTGAAGATGAAACTTCATTTTTGTTTCTTTATCGACCAAAAATTACTCCCTTTTAAAGTTGTCCTGTTTAATCTACTTCGAGCCACTGTTTTTGAATCTAAATTTTTAAATCAGCTAAAGTTTTAATCAGATTCCGTCAGATATTAATCATTAAATACAAAGCAGACAAATATTAAATCAAGGATGCTAAATTGTACGTCCAGATAAATCCGTTTTCATCTAATTAATCACTTTGGCCGTCCGTACCACTGTACAATTCTCCTTGAAATATTTAACATGTTCCAACCAAGCGTAGCATAATCAAAGTTCCAAAGCGCCTCCACTTTTCGTGCGTTTCACATGTGTTTGGCGCTCAACGATTGCACGTTTCACGAGCGCGAACCACGTCGTCTTCTTTATATCGGCCCGATTACATCACATGGAAGTTGCAACCCAGAAAAAGGCAGAGTCTCCTCGGTACGCCGTGGAATTTCTCACATTAGTTTGATCTGCGTACAACCGCGGGTCTTGAGGCGCGTAGCGAACGATGCCCACGATCTGCAGCTGATCTTACAATTCAGTATCGTTGATATCGTGAACGAGATGTCTGGCTCGTCTGACAGCTCCATTTTTTTCTGGATAGATACAAGCTGGGATCGGCAGTCACGATTCGCGAACCAGAAATCCCGACGTGAGAACAGACCAGTGTATGCATACGCGTGAACGGGAATTAAGAAACGCAAACGTCTCCAATCTTGATTAAAATTTGCAGAACACTTAATAGAATACTGTGTCATGGCAGAAAGTAGACTCAATAGGCAGTATTCAACTCAATTATTGCATTATTCGAATTTCCATTTGAAAATTAAAATCGATTTTAAATAAAACGAAAATATATATTTGTATCCTCTTTTTCCACTTACCACCAAGACTGTTTTATTCATGGAATGAAAGAAATTGTGTTTTGTGTAAAAAATTCAAATGTCAGGCCATTGAACCGAAATTTCCAAATAATCTATACTTATTGTTTTATCAATTCTTTTTATTTGCAATACATTCGCAATTTCCTTACAACGCTTAAACAATCAAGAAACGCGGAGTCCTCAATCATTATCTCTAACGAGAAAATACTTATCAACTCATTGTCAGTTCGAAGTCGTTCACTCCGCCGTTTTGCCTGATTCGATGGATCGATTGGGACTCCTGAAATAAGCAAATCTTCCCACGCCTAAAGCCTTTTTCCCGCTGTACCTCTGTAACGAGGTAATCGACGCCGTTACTTCGAAATTCAACGAGACGGTAGATGCAGAATATTTATCGAGAGTAGTACGATACAGAAATCCTGTAGGTGTGTACCCGGCTATATTATTCAAATTTTATTCCCAGGGGATTCAACGTTCTGGATAGCCGGGGAACAAATTAATGGAAATCTTCTAGTGACGGTCAGATAACGAGAACAATCTTTGCCAATGCGAAACGACACTCTATGATCCATCTGAAGAGTCGTTGGCAATAAATCTTCGTTTTACGATTCTACTGCGAACGTGCTGCTAACCCTTCCTTCTCGCGCGTTAGTGTCGGTAATTGTAACGCTGGCGCGAACACTTTATAGCCGAGGTCTTGGACGAAATCTCGACACCGAGAGGCGGGAAAGTGACGTTAAGCGATTTTAATCGCACAATGCGTAATTACTCGGAAATTTATGTACGCGAAGTGGAAGTCACGTTTCGCATCGTGGATGATCACGGGGTCAATGAATCAACATGGGGAACGAAGATCAAATATCGTACAGATATCAATTCAATATAACAATTTAGTAACGAATTTTTCAGACGGTATTTCTTTTTATAATATTTCTCCTCGAAACCAATGTGAAAATTCATAGTTCCTCGACATTTTCAAATTCACCAAAATAAATTCCTGTTTTTATTGCACTGCTATTTTTTATTGGCATTGGGGTAACATGGCATACATAAATTGCACTTGCAGTGAAATTATGGCCAGGTAGCATCGCTCGCCAGTACAGCGCGCCCAAAGTGGAATGGTCCCCCTTTACACAGACCGATTCCACTACGAAAACATTTTATGGTTTGTTTAACTCACCTGTACATAATAAATGTATTGCTAATATTCGTGCGGATATGCACATTAAATAAATAGGTTTATAAATATTTATTTAATTGTCTCAAATTATGGCCAGGAAGTCATAAATCTTATATAATTAAATCTATATAGAGCACCTAAAAATATAGTGGTGTTCCACAGTTATTTAACAAATATTATCAGCGCAATGGAAAGGACATATTACTACAGAGAGGGTTAATTTACTAATTTTGTTAAAGGATGGGAATTTTTGTTTTTCTGCAATGGATCTTCAGGAATGTACAGTAGTATAACAGTATACAGTTGTACGAGATTAATGACACCATAGACAGATAACTAATATATTTTACATCTCAACTCGATCTTCGAACAGAAATATTACGCTCGCATGATTGATTAGCCTGTGAATGTTGTGTGTACAGGATAATTTATCGTTCTCATTACGCATGCCTTCTAAAAAGTCTTCAATTAGTTTCAAATCATTATCTTACGGAACCACAGTGGATAATATAAATTGCTATTGTATATAACATAAAAAATCTATACTGCTGTTACAAGAAGGTGAAAACAACATTCCTACAACTAATTCAAACTAAAATACAAAGATGAACTGAAACTATTCTCGGAAAATGATTTTGTTTACAATCGCCATTAAAAAACACGTATGCATAAAAAACGAAGTAAATGATCTTTAGGCTGAGGAGTTCTATAGTAGATCCCTCAGGTATACCAGACGTGTTTGCGTAACATTCCTGTCACATCGAAGGGCACTGATCGTAAGTTTCACTTTTCCCTCCATGGGCGCCTCGTCACGTACCGACTTGCAAAATTCCACGAGGAAACGTAAAGAAAAAAAAAAGGAAGCAGGAGGGCAAGCAGCGGAGAAGAAAGGAGCCGATTCAGAAAGAAACGGTTCAAGTCGGAACGTCGAGTGAACGGCCCGTGTAATTCGTTTCCGTACGATCGAATTCACTTCGACCCTGAATGGGACGACACAGCGCCAAATCTCTCGCAAAATCTCGTTAGAACGAAAAGAGTCGAGGGAACGTAATCCTGCTGGATTTTAGCGGCGGCCACGTTTTCGTGAATGGACCTGCCATCACCGCGATTCAGATGCACTTCTTTCAAATCTGTCTCGCGAATCCATTCGGTCGTGCAATGATTCGCGACTCAAATTAATCAATTTATAGTTAAAACTCTATGTACAAATCGTATCAAACATTTTTAATGCAAAAATATAGTTAAATCTCTGCACCCTCGTGTATTAATCATTGCCAGGAATCATCGAGAATCGTACAGTAATAAAAAAGCAAACCGTTATAAATCTTAAAAGACAACGCACCGAACGTCGAGAGCGACTAACTGCCTGCGCAAGTTAGTAATCCCCGATTTCACCACAAACTATGATAGATGGCCCAAGCACACGGGTAATACTCACGAAAACTGGGCCCTTCAAATCACCAAGAGCTGTACAATCAAGCGTTCGAAATCAGTGCCGAAGTAACGCTACAATAAACCCATACGTGTAACCATCTATAGAGAGAAAGAAGCTTGATGAATTATCGACAGGCGATTTCGAAGGTATCATACTTTCGAATCGGACAGCTTTTAGAAATTGGTAGACTCTCTAACGAAACAATGCTAAATTAGAAGCGCGGAACAATCGCGAGATTGGGTTGTGGTGTTCGTTTTCAACAGCGAAACGAGCTTATGGGAACCGAATGAGGTAAGATTCGCATTAGACGTACGAAAGGCACGGAGGCGCAACAGGAGAATATAAATCGCGCAATACCGAGCAACGTCTGCCGCCCGCGGCGGCGTTTCCTTGCAGCGCAATTAAAAACTGGAACAAGTGGCCTGTTTGTTCCTTCCACCTATGGAACTGAAAATCCTGCTGGCAGAAGGCGGCAAGGAGGAACGAAAAGGAGGAAAGGAAAAATAAATTACGAGACAGTCGCACGTGAGAACGAAGAGCAGGTAAATCACCTCATTTCTTCCTTTCTCTTCCATTCTCGTTCTGCCTCTTTTTCCCCTCTCTTTTTATTAATTTTCTTCTCCTCCGTTTAATGTCACAGGCAGTGCTCCGCTGATCATGTCGGCGCCTCCTCTTTGCGTCTGTAGACCGGCTAATCGCTTCGCCTGCGCCTGCGAACCCTTTTTGTTTATAATGGATAGAAGACATTGGTGAAACGGCGAGATTGCGAAGAAAACCTTGGGTAACGGGCGAATGAGATGTAATGTTCCCGAGTAAATGAAAAAGCAAGGGAACACGGCGAGGAAATTAAAAAATATATTGCCTTGTTATTTCTAGGCAGGTGTGGAAGTGTACAACTGTTACATCAATTTTGCTTGAAATTTCATGTGCTCCGAAGGAACATGAGATAACTGGAATTACATTTGTTATTCATTAATGATCTCATTCCATTATTTCGATCGCAAGGTGTGATATGTTTGGTTAATTATTAATTGTGGACTTGAATGGAAAGTACCTATTATAAAATGATTATTATGATACCTAGAAATAATAAATGCCTTAATGAGAATAAGTATAAAACCTGCGAGTAAAGTAATATTAATGTAATATTGTATTCGCAATATTAAACATTCGAATTATTTTTGTTAAATTGGGAAAACAAACTGTTCTGGGTGATCGAGTCAGGTGCGTGTCAGTGTTTAGAACGCTTTCTAAGTTGCAATCGCAATAACTGCAATTTGCACACCGTAGTGACGACTGCATTTGACTTGTAAATCGGCACAATTTAAATTACAGAGTCCAGCCGACTTTCTAACAGGTCGTAGGACGCGAAACCTCCTACAATGTTTACCACAATCGTTGTCAAAGTTCTAATAAAATATATCTTCGTTTGTGAAATCAATTTTCCGAGAATCCCAGGAAAGATACATCGAACAAAAAATTTTTAGCATAAATTATAGTGTCGTTACTTTAACAATGCCGGATGTGTGAAACGACGGCCTGTTACGCAATTAAATTCTGCTTTGAATCATAGATTATAAGCAAGATGGCAGAATTACTTAAAAAATTAGATCCAGGCTTTCACATTGTTCTTTCTTCGCGTTTTCTATTCAACACGTGTAATAGTGATTCCCCGAGAACGGCTCGAGTCTCAAATTAAATTTCAACTGTGCCTTCTAAGCTTAAAAAAAAAAAGAGAAATTCACTTTCGTCCTTTGACTGTCTAATTCGCTGGGAACTCCGACGACTCCTTTCTATTCTGACAGTACTGTAGAATGAAATGTGTAATGATTAAATGCGAGGTGCCTTTGACATTTTCAAAGACAAGACTAAATCACAATACTGATATTAACTTGGTACTATTGACATTACTGCTATACCTACATTTTACTAATTTATATACGCACCGTATCTTCTGAACGCTTCTTTACGATACAACCTATATATGTATTTCATCTTCGATGAAACTGAGATACCTTCGTTCGAAAAATTTAGAGGTGATACTAACAACAACAAAACACAAGAACCAACAAGTAAGAAGCACAGCAGAAGGAGAAGCAAAAACGAATTGCTCCTCGGGACAGTATCCTAACATCAACGTATCTGAAAAGAAAAGAGAAAATCGTTCCCCTAGATCCACCAGCCCCTCCTCTCGACGTCTGCCACCCGCGTTATTCTCACCACCCCCGTGTACGCGCGACAGGGGGTAGGCGAGTTACGGTGGAGATGAAACGAGTCCCTCTGTTTGATCCGCAAACACTGTAATTGCCTAGAATATTATATTAGGTACGTGGCGTTGGGTAACGGGGGTTAGCGGGTGAAACGAAGGTGGCATGAAAAGAGAGACAGCAGGGTTGATGGTACCCCGGCGAGCATCGAATACGTCGGAACAATAATTTATTTTAGTTTCACGGAAGGGAGCGTGCCGTCGCATGCTGCCACTGGCAGGTACACATTAAAGAGTTTCTATAGTTTTTCTGCTGCACGCGTACCCTTTCTGTTACCCTTAAACCAACCCACCTTCTTCCTCGTCGCCCCCTTCTATCAACCGTAGATTAACTAGTTCCAAGTTTTATTGTCCCGTGTATCGCGAATCGTTTTCACGTACCTACAATGCAAACGTATATCGTACCTGTTCCACTGCTCCCCGGTCCCTGCCTGCACCACTTCGTCGTACGTAACGATCATTTACCCAGAAACCGTGTGTACATCAACGGCGTATGCGCTTACGTAAAGCCCCATTAGTCGGTCGGCACACGATTACCATCGTCGAGATGCAATCGAATCGCTCTTTGTTCGTATTATCGAATTAGTGAGACGGTGCACGACGGATCGCGCTTTCGTAACCATTTAACACACGATTTAATTTCGGGCCCGATCGATCATTAGGGTCAATCCACGATCGTGGAACAGACGTTGATGATACACTTTTCACGCGTACACCGCTGGTTATCCGTCGTTGGTACGTTGAACGGTCGTACACCATAATATGTAGTCGCGTACAACGAACGTGATCGCGATCACGAGCACGTCGTCAGGCTCATTAATTTATATGTCCCCCGCCGTCCCCCTCAAACTTTTCTGGTGCAATAAGCGCGAATAGACCCTTCGTTACTTGACTAACGGATCATAAAGTGAAAGTTAATTAAGGCAGGACGTTCGAATCTTCGTTTTACGCGGTCGTGATCCATTGTGTGGGACTAGTTTATGAGAGCAGCCGATGAGCAATGCAAACGAGCAAGATAAATTTTGCACTTGAAGGAAGCCAGTTTTATGAACGTTCGTTTAGGATGCATACGTACAGATTGTATGTATGGAGGCGTTGTCAGAAAACTGGAACTGGATTGAGATGGAAATGGCCGAATCGGGGAAGGTAATTTATGCATTCATACGCAGAAGATGTTTACAAATCGCGTGGGGCTCGAAGTTTCCGGTTATCAAGGTATTAAATATTGCTACGTAGGGGTGGATATTTTTGTTTATTTTCGAGCTGCGAGGATGATAATGGAAATAGTTTATATGTAACTTTTTAGTCTCTCCTGTATTGCGTTCTTTTATTTGCTGGTTTATTAATCTAGTTGATACGAGTGACATTGAGAAGAGGGATGGTAATTAACTAGTTTTTATTTATGCGCTGTTAAATATGATAAAAACGGATGGCGACAATGTCCGAAAGGTTACAAAATTCCGGCAGACGTAGCAGCGCAAATTAATTATTATGGAGATGTAATATTATTTTTGGATTAAATATTTCGAAGTAAACATTAAAATATTTGTAAATGAACAAACTACTTTGTCATTATATTAAAGAATTTATTGTTTCGGAGAATATTTATTTGGTACTAAATATCCAGTAATTGAATTTTTAATATAATAACATGGCGTATAATAACCAAGAGATGCAATTTAATTCTGAATAGTAACTCACTGAAATAAAAATACGTTACTGCTCTACAAATTGAATAAAAGTACTATTACAATATTTCTATAAAATTATCTTGACATTTTCATTCAACTGAAATTCTATTCCACCATTGCATCGAATCAATCCGCAATAAACCTTCCCGCAAAGGGAGCAATCCTACAACTGAAAGAGACCAATACCCGGCTGTTTTGTGGAGATTTCAATTCACAAGAGATAACCAGCTTCTGATACACTTCTCACGTTTCCCCAAACATTTATTCCCTTATTTGCTTCCCATTTCTCCATTGGAAGTACTATCAACTACCGATTCTTTCACTTCATTTCGCACGATAATTTCGTTTAATTGAGCCGCCGTATACTCACGAAACACGAACAGAAACCAACCCTGCAAACGAACCAGTCACGGTAGTAAATAGAACGAACTTAGCCAGTTGCAATTTGCAAGAAACGTTCGCGGAATTGCTCTAACCCAGTCCACAAATAAGTCGTCGTGCATACAGAAAGTGATATAATTGAGTTAATGACCGTGGACTGATGTAACGAAGGCCAAGGTCAGCGACTGGCAATGCTCATAACGAAATGCAATTATGGTACGCACGCACGTGAGTAAACGATTTCACCAATTAAGTCGATTTGTATTTTCGAGCGAGACTCTTGGAACTGGTTTTTTTTTACGAATACGTGCAAACAGCCTGACTTTTACGTCGTGTAATAAAACGACAGAGTATTTCTACGGATGCTCAGAGAACATCATTAAGAGCTTTCAAGTGTACATTATGAATCCAGAAAAATGATTATATGCAGTCGTGTATGTGAATATATATTAATTATATATGTGAAAATATTGATTATATGAAAGACAGTGTATATTGAAAGCTTCGGTGGGTGAAGGTGGTATGTTGCAAATATTAAATTTGCAGTAAATTGTATGCAAATTTTTCAACTTCCGGCATTTCTTTTTATTAAATAGCGATTTTCTTAATTTCTGGCATTTTTTTATTCTGCGATTCTTCGATGGAAGATGCGTAAATGTTTCAATTCTGCATCACGATTTTGGAGCATATAAATTTCTATACTAAATATAGGTGATACATGTATATAAAGTTTGGTACGATACGAAAATGGGAAAAGTTTTTAACACGAATAATAAAATGATCTTTCACTACTGTTACTGAAACTATTCAGATATGTTAGGGTGAAAGTAAATGATTAAAGATGTATATCAAAGTGTTCCTAGAAAATACATATGTACAAAATCGAAAAGAAAATATTAAAAATGAGTATACACCCATGTGCATCGTCATTTTATTTCTCACGATAATTGTTATAAAGAGAATAAGATATTAACATATTCAAAGAAACAACTGAAAGATTACAGTAGACGCAATATATGCCGAACGAAACGAAAGGCTTTGCAAATGTAAGTTCCGTCGAAAGTGACCGAACGGTGAAATTCTATGATCGAAAAAGAAAAAGGAAACGCGTGACAGGATTATATAGAATGAACTAAGCAAGTGGTTCGGAAATCAATTATACAATAAAAGAGTATTCCTTGGAGTCTTTAGATATGCCACACATGTACGCAAAGAGGACGAAAGTTCGTGCACTGGTCGATCGATCAACCGGCCAGAACTTTGGGAACGAATTGTGGGCTGGAGAGTTCTTCGACCTGACAATGGTTCGCAGACGAAACACTATACAGCCTAAAACCTAAACTAAATGTTGTAGTAATTGATAAATTGATCTAGGCCGTTTGTTTAACATTAAAACCACTGTCCTTCACTTAGCAGTCTTTATTAATAATCATTTTTCTATTTCAATCATAGTCCTAAATAAATAAATGAATAAATAAATAAATAACTATATTTTAAATTTTGGGCAGTCTTCTTAAACATGTGAATTATAATCGTATTATACTCGTCCAATATCTATTGAATGCAGTTTTGGCAAGAAACCGATTGAGCAACATGGCACAATAAAAATTGTGACAAATTAAATTATACACGCTTCAATACGTTTCTTTCTTCACAATCAATCGAGTTGTACATTGCAGCACTCGAACGAAATTAAAGAATTAAAGGCGACGAAATATTTTTATTTCTCGAATATCGTAAAGTGAAAACCGTGTAAGTATTCAATATAAAGATGCGGAAAAGTAAAATTATGCAATTGCGATGTAAGCCAGTGGATTATTTAATTTATAATAAATGTCGTGGCACGTTTCCATTTTAGTGCGAAACAGAAATGCTTCTCCACATTTTCCACCTTTTCTATTCTTTCCATCTGCTTCTGTTTTGCCCCCGGGATGAGTCATCTCGTGAAAGTATCAAAATGCCTGCGTGACGAGACTCGACAATTCCTATTTTGCTATCTGGCAGCCTTAAGAGAACACCGGTAACTGGAATCACGGGTAACGGATAAAAGCAGATCGATGAACGAATAAGAACGGCGTTATTCTTAAATGAAACGCGGCGTTTTCAGGACGGAGGAAATCGATTCCAAACGAGTCATGGTCATCTAAATCCATATCACGTATAGATGTGCATGTTTCTGAGAAGGTACAATTTATAACACGCCAAAGGTGCGGCGGCAAAAAGTCTTCAAATTTTAATTCCATGAATTATTTTCTTATTTAACCAGTATCACAATCTATAAATAATAATTTATACAAATATTTCATACCTAGCACAGTATTTTCTCTTCGGAAATATTTAATTACGAGAAATTTCAGTTCAATAGAAACAGTAATTTTTCTTTCCAGATAACTTTTCGGATCCTGTTCTTATTACCCCGAGAATTCTGTACAACTTTGACGGGCAATTCGCCTTCCATTCATATACATTCCAAATTTTTTGTTGAATTACATTAATTTATTATCAATTAGTGAAAATTTTCGACGCGACCCAACGAACTTTATTTAATGGACACAAGGAAAGAGTCATTTATTAAGTCAGATCATGCACAGAACTCATTCTTACCTGGCGGTTACGCAAAGATAAAACGGGGCACATGCTAGGGCTTCGAGATTTCTATTAAAGCGATGTGCATCGAAGATGATGACCTTATTGGTTAATGTTCGATGCCAGTAGCTCGTTAAATTTCGAAAAATCGTCGATGACTGTAACGCATACATTATTACGTTCTTAAAACAATAATTATAAAATACGAAAAATGACATTGGTCGTTAATGAAAAATATTCAGAAGGTTCGATTAAGCAAGCATATTTTAAATACTTCTGTAGGCCCGGCAGATGTAATTATCAGCAATTAGAAAAATTGTTAATATACTGAATAATTTGACAAACGATGCTTTTGCTGGTGTACACATCATTTATCGAGTGTGCGTAGCTTTTTACGAGTTGCAACAAATTTCAGAATTATACGATGCTTATAACATGGCCTTTCAAAATAACAGATGTGCCAGACAGTTGACGTGAAAGGTGCAAGCAGCGCGCATCACTCAGCCCCGTGATATCCATTTCGTCATGTCGTTAATGATAATTTAATTGTATATCGACTTAATTGGATAATAATCACTGTGCCCGCGATAAAACAATTAAGAGATTTTATTTTATTCAGTTCTGAAGAAAGTGTGTAAATAAGTAAAATTATAATAGATTATAGACTTATAATAACTATTTATTTAATTTTCCAAATACTCGTACTCGTGATTCATAAAACATATAATACTGTGCACATGAATGAAATTATTTTTGTATTTACATTAGTGATTGTATTAGATAAATATGTTGAAAATAATAATAAAAATCACTTCCTCTGTTGTTTCCTTAATGCAATAACAAACAGCTCAAAACGTACGAAAGGATCGAAAAATAAAATGATCAGAACCCGAATAAAAATTCCGATGAAAAAAGTGCATACTCGAAATAAAAATTAAGTTACTACCCAAAACACTAAGTAAAAACAAATTAAATCATTAGAGCCAAGAAGGCCGCCTGATACTCTGTCCAATACAGACGAGACAGACGACAAATGAAGGCCAAGGACAGGAAAAATGGAAAAAATAATTTCAGGTCAAAGTGCAATAACTATAAAACCTTGCACGACATTTTCGGCGAAATGCCTGATTCCAGCTATCTAGATTTTACTCGGCGCTCTACGAGAATGTAAGAAAATTGCGTGACTATACCGTCCAGCACGAAATCTCTTGCGTAGGGCCGTATAAAATAAGCGGTGCTCGCAAGCTCTGAGCTACCTATTACGTTGCTGTAGCAAGAAGTATATATTGCGGTTAGCAAGATATTACTTTATGCTTCCTTCCTTTTTTCCGAGTAAATAACTGAAACTCGTAGGAGGACAAGGGAAATAAATATGTAAACTTCATCTACGTGTTCCAAGAGTGAATGCGAGTTCCTGATTTACATGTAAAATAAGCAATTACCTCTGTGCAATATACAGGTTGAATCTAAAGAAATGTCAGGAAAGTGACTCAGTCTAATGCATTCAAACGAATAGCTGCAACAAATAAGGGCAAACGATTCCTTTTTTTAAGTAATAATTTCTTTAAATTTGGTGCGCTTACTATTTGATAACAAAAGTGCAGTTATACAAGAAAAAACGAAACAATTATAGTAGATAGCTGTTCCTAAACACGATATCAGCAGATTGCTACAGTTTCCAGGGCAGTTCAGTATGCCCTTCACAGCATTAATAGTAGTATCGTAATTAAGTCTATTATATGGGGAATTTACAATTCGAACCGACTACTGTGTTCTAAAACAGAACAACGTGCTCGGCCATGTGAACCAATTCCACTAACCGCAACATAATATCAAATATTGCAAACTATATAAATCCACCATTATCTCAATTATAGTTCGTGTACCCGTATTAATTAAAACTTTCTTATCAGTTGCAACGTACAAAATACACCTCCGCTCACGCGACTCTTTACAAACCACCCCTCGTGTGCCATTAATAACTTTTGCCATCCAAGGCAGAATACCGATGCAATAAAATATGTATCTACCGAATAAAAAACAAAACGATAAAAAGTGATGATCGATTCCAAACGATCAAGCAAGGCGGGCACAAAGGAAAAATACCCGACGACCCTCAGCTTGCGCATCTCTATACCCATACGAAATCAAGGGTAAACGACGCGACGGACCACGGCGGCATTCACAGGTCGGCTGGTTCAAGCGACTGCGTGTGCAGACGTTCACTTGACTGCGTGCTACGAATGAAGTCTCCAACGTATATAATTCCAGAGGCCATGGTGCTTTTCACGAGGGACCGTGGAAAGAAAAGGATCGCAGAGCGAAGAGGGAACAGCCGGAAGGATCGATGTGGTTTGGCAGAGTCCATACACCCCCACGTACCCCTGCCACGGCACCGTCGCCACTACCTCTCCACCATCGCCACCGAAACCGCTTTTCGGTGATCCTCTGTTCGCCTACCAACCCCGCCAACTCACCTTCGTGCGGCCAACGTTCGAGCACTGGCGGGGGTGGTTTTATTGATCCAGCATAACCACGCCCTCCACCCCTTTTACACCACGCCTACGCTCCTCTCCTTTCACCGGGAACGTGAACACCCTGGTGCAGCCGTGTGCACGACGCTGACGACCTCCCTCACATCGACCTCCACGATTATGAAATTTTACCCGGCTGCAATTTGTACGCGCAACTCTGGCAACCGATCGAATCCGATGCTCGAAGGGGCCGACTACGTGACACCACCACGTCGTGCAACATTCGCTTCTTCGCGAGGATCGCGGGAAATTTACGCGTAATCGTTGGCGCTGTGTTTCCTTTTTATTTTGGGGGTTTTGCGGGGTTCGTGGATAGGTAGGGAACAGACAGGGGTGAAGAAAATGAATTGGCTCGCGTGACGTGGTCGTGAGCGCGGCACGAATGGAGTAATGTAACGTGTGGGTTTCGTTGTTTTATTTTGTCTTTTCTTTTTTGCGGAACTATTAGGCGGAAGCTTTGCTCCATGGGATACTTCTTTTTTTATTAATTGATGTAAACGAGAAGGGAATTGTTTGTTAGGTATTTAGAGTTAGGAGCTATGTTTTGTAAGGTTTAAACGCTGTTTATGTGGAGTTCATTTTTTTCGCTGAATTTTAATGGTTTTTCAAATTTTCATATCTTTTGAGGAAAGGTTTATGCTTGGTAAAATTGCAATGCTTTCTAATTGAACCTGAGGCCGCTGGCTACTTCGATCCATTGTATCTGTTTGTTGATCTTCATACAAATGATCTTTGTATCATTAGTTTTGCCATTAGCTTTTTTATTTTCGTAATTAAATGGAAAAATATTTGAGAATCGTTTGCTGAACGTTTCTGATTTTGGGGAACTATTACATCATGTTTTATAATTTTTTAGTGCGTTTAGTATTTTGACTAAACTCGAATATAAAATCATAGGATTCACGTATAGCTATTTGCATGTAGCTTGGGATTTATTTATACGAAACACTCAAGATCCATTTGCCTGATACTTTGAACGTGCTTTGCAAAACGAATAAGGTTCCAAAGTTTCTCTTCTCGCATATATCATTGTTATATCTGTGATGTTTGCGACAAATGACGTGTCTTATCGAAATTAATAGACTCTCTCCCATCATTTATTTAAACTTGACCTAGTTTGAAATTATGGGACTATTATTGCATATTGAACCGAAAAATAAATGGTGAATTCTAATTTTACCACATGTTGCTTCCACGAAGTTTAAATATAGCGTTGAACAATGGCAGTTTCGTAGGCACATACCATTATTATTGATGCCAAAAATAGTGTTCCTGTTATAAACTTTATGACAATGTTCCGTGATACGACCAAATACCATCGCCCCGTTCACAAAACTTTTACACCTTGAATTCCATAGAACAAGATAACAGATAACTGTATTTCAGATTTCTTACGAAATGTTCGTGATGATTTTTATCTCTCTAGCGAAATTATGCGATGCCCTTCTGTTTCTCATGTACGAAAATAACTTGAAGGTGAAGGTTGGTGTTTATTTACATTGTCCAGAAATTTTTCGACAAATTCGACGTAAACTCGAATGATTACTAATCACCTTAAATAAGTAACATTATAGCAAATTTGCCCAAGTGAAAAACCTAATGTAGCGAAATTATAATTTTTCGATTATTACTTGTGCAAAGGTGGTTGTATGCTTTAATCTATTTTAATTGGGAGTCAGTCAAACGTAAAAATATATTTAATTTATCAAATGACTAAAAACACATGGCAGAAACACTGTACTATCAATTACATAAATCCGTTGGTATATATATATATAAATTCGAATTATAATTTCCTGCCATTTATGGCACAATTTAAAACACGTAAAACAGGTAATTTATCAATTACCAGCAGAATTACTGTTACAAGCACTACAGAGTCAGAACTGAATAGTTCAGGGTAACAAATGCGAAATTTCTTCGTAAAATCGCCATCGATTTGTTACATCAGCCTTGTATCTGCAAACCAAAAAGGCGAAATAAATGCGAAAGTTGTCGATACTTTCAACGATCGATGGAACGTCAGTGTGAATTATTCTGTACTTCGAGGGGAACCTGTAATATTTACAATAGTTCTTTCAAAGCGAGAGTAATAGGAAAAACTTTCTAACGTCAGGCCTTCGTGACTTTACCCATTGCCAGTATTATTTGACAGGTATTGAAAGTGGACAAAAGATCAAACCGACAATATAACTATGTAATATGCAATTTATTTTATTGTCACTCTACGTTTTAAAAATAATGTTCAAATTATTTAAGGTGTAAAACCTTTTGTGACTATTTTGTGACTATTTTGTGAGAGATGGAAATATTAAAAAGTTTCACACATTTATCAAAACTCTGCGATGTTAATTATACTCAGACTTGGGAAAGACAAAATATGATAGTTTGTTGAAAATCAATATTATTTAGACAGGCAAGTAAATTTGTTAAAATTAAGGCTTTCGAAATCCCAACGTGAAGGAATGATTATAATAAACTGTCTTTTCAAAATATATGGCCCTGCTTTGTGAAAAGTAACTTACGCAAATTATGATGCGTAGCACTACTTTGTCATAATAAGTAACAATATTTGTAGTAATTCATTTGTCAACCAATTTGCCGGTGAATGGAAAGTAATCTATTGCTTTAGTTCAAAAATTCGCAATAGTTAATTCTTACCCAATGATATATATATATAAAATGACCCCCTTGTACGTATTGTAGATATTTAACAACAATTGTATTAACTTGGCGATCTAATATTGTTGATACTTTTCGTGCCGTAATTGCCGCAGATTAATCACCCATTGTCCATAATAAGTGAAAACAGCAAAAACACGAATCCGGAAATTTTAAACGAAGCGCAGCGTTGAATCACAGATATTTGCTATCAATTATCGCATACTTTCTCTGCTCGATCTTCGGCCGTCGATGCGCCAATGTCTCAACTAGAGAAAGTAAAATGTATTCTCCGTTTTCTGACTTACTGTTAGCATTGGTAAACAGATCCTACTTTTACGAATAAAGCCCTCAAAGGATCCAGAGAAGAAGTCTGCTTACGATGTTGCACACGTTTAAACAAAAAAGGATTTTTCGACCTGACGTTGCAATTCTTACAATACTGTCAAAAACAATGTCTCCCGTTTTTTATTTCTTAAAAACCATGTATATACGAAATTAACGAAATTCTTTTTGTTTCTGACATTTCAACGATGCATTCGTTCGAACTTTTCTAAAAGTGAACATCCGCAGGATTCACGTTTATAGATTGTGCGGATTTAATTTGCTTCCATGCAACTGGGTTAACAGTTTCTGTACAGGGATTGGAAATCGTTAAGATCTTGCAGTTTTAAATGTTTGCACGTTTCACAATTTAGAGTACACTCATAAGGCCTTGTTACCCAACTTAAATCAAAGCCTGAAAACATGGATTTCGAATATCTCTGAAATTGTTGAACTGCGTTAGCAATCTATACATTCTATAGAACTCGTGGTGAAATGAAATGTTAGATCACAATGTTCGCATTAGAACCTGATGACAATATAATAAAATTTCAATAAAAAGCAATATTATGTTCACGTTTCTCAATTTTGTCTTACATTTATACGTGCTCCAAATGCACTACTATCAGAAAACTTAGAAAGACGTTTATATAAACGCATGGTAACACAAACTCATACTGATATAACAAACATACAAAAATTATACGCTTGGTCTGTCATAAAAATAGTAACAGACAACCCAACCAAATAATAAATTAATCAGGATGTGTATTATACATACAAATTGTTGTCCAATGAGAACACGAAATTGTATACTTTCTGTAGAAAGCCAGTGGGTCGTATACTTTTCTTGCTTTTGCTCGTAAATGCATCGATTGCTAAACGGTGCGAGTTTCTTAATTACCCGATACAGGTTAACGACTTACAGGCTTATTTTCTTTAATAGGGATCATCGATTCACGTCACGCTCATCGTCACGTCACTGTCCGTTGTCTAGTAAGTACACGTACGTGCAAAAATCACGCGTGCCCTGCGTGCAATTACACCGTCGCTCTTTTTTACTAGCAGAACAATTTACCAGTGGTATGTATGTCAGAGGTGATACTGTTACAACACATCACTGGCCGCCAAGTTAACCACATCGAGGTGCACCATTCGTCGATCAGTTTGTTCACCGAATTTTATTCCCAATCCTCTCTTTCGTATAAATTTTAATGGCCAACGCATCAATATTTACAGGCATGGAAGAAAGTAACATGTAAGTAATATTTACTTGACCGTTGCTTCAGTGAAAGCTTGCAACTATTCACCGGGTTTTATGGTTGTTTTGAAATATAGTCGGGTGTTGACATGTCCGCGGTTGGGATTCGCGAAAATTTGGAAAACCTGTTCATTTGCATTTCAATCGTTACTTCATTGTCCATTTGGCACGCAGACATTCGCCGATTACAAATATATTACACGACGGGGTTGTACAATAGAAATTAAAAATACTGTTATCCGTTATTGCAAAGAAATAAATCATCTTTTAAGCACCAATAGTTTGTAGTACGCCGGTGTGACAGTGATGCATAAATTCTGTTTCACATTGTGTTCCTATTGTACAACAAAATACCGAACTAACTAAAGCAAATTGCCGTACTCCATTATTGCGGGGCAATACATCACCCATGAGAAACACAACAATAAGAAGAATAAGAAAAGAAATAATAATAGGAACGACAGTTAATTGCAAAGAAAAGTTTGATGGAAAAAATACGGAAGCAGAACGGGTCGCGCAACACACGGTGCACTCTTCGCACGTGTACAAACCACAGGTAGTACGAATGCACGCGTGCAACGCGAGAATCACCATCGATCCCGCGACTATGCGGTACACTTCAGGTGGACATTCAATTACGTGGTACCCATCTGTCGATGACATCGCCCGGATCGTCGTTCTGACGTAACCCTTTCCACAATGTATGCATGTATATCGGGCCAGGCTGTAAAGTGCGGACAGGAACCCGAGTGGATGGAATGGAATCGGGGATAAAGGGAAGGTCGATGTGCATCGAGTCACTTCGATTTACCTGGCTCATCTTGGCCTGGATAAATCATACTGACGGTTTTCGTTCCGTGGACCAGAGCAGCACGATTATTATGACGGGAAGCCGACCTTTTGAATTAATTGGCGCCGATCGTAACTCGACGGCTGTATCGCGCCGGCCATTTGTGATTGCGAAAAGCTACGAGAATGCGATGACGCCGTGGCGGATTTTCTCCAAAGAAAATCCCGAGCACACTCGCTGTTCGAGATACATAGTTTAACCCTTTGGCTATGAAAAGCGTGCATACATATGCATTCGCGGTTCGAGATACATAGCTCAACCCTTTGACAGCGAACACCGTGCACCTGCAGTGATTGATCAAATTATTGGAGCCACCGTACGAAACTTTGTATGTCATTTGCGTTTGTGTGGGGAGCAAAGTCATAGTGGCAAGTTTTCTTATAATGGATAAGTTTTTGTTAGAAATGGTCCATTATATACAGACACGTATAGGAATTACACTCAGCTTATGTATAAAATTGTATTAATGTGAAATCGGCGATTTATGTGGGTGACTGTAATAATTTCATCGCCCACTGTACGGGGAAGGGCAAACAGACTCATGGGGTAGGAATATCATTTTCTACACCGTTGCATGTATTCCGATATATTGAAATATTATAATAAAATATATTCAAATTCAGAAGAGTAATTGCCTTATTTGGTAAGTTATAATAACACACGCTTCTTATATCCTCTATGTCGTAACTGTTACTAATACCTTTGTCCCCGTTGTAAATACGGTAATGCATATATGTTGTAACTGGACTGGTGGATAAAAACTTTAAAGTGTTTCCCTCCTTGTGCAATCACCGTAAAATACGTACAGGAATAAATTGAACAGGGTTACTCTTAATGGGTATACAAAACGTGTAACACGGTATTTAAGACAATTCGAAAATGTCAATGCCATGTCTCCTACTTTTGTCATTATTGTCTCTGAATGAATAGTTGGGAAAATGTATTTTCACTGTACGCGTTGTGGTGTTTAATTATTTTTCTATTACGTAACGTACGTCACCAGAAAATTTTCACTTTCTGACAAAAGGCGTACGTATACGCTTTCACACGTCGAATAAAAGATATGAGAGACATAAAAGGCACATGAACCGTGCATTTGACGTGGTGATTAACTCTACAAAATAAAAGGTAAAGAAAATTGCCTTAATTTCTTATAAAATATATATTTAAACATGCATTGCATTTTAAGTCTATAATTGTCTAATTTAATTTCGGTGTACGGGGTTATAACATTGGGTTCTGCGAGAATTAGAACAAAGTTAATAAGTATAGTTAGTCGCTTTGCTCTACGAACGGCTCACATAATACATATTCAAATATATTGCACATATATTTAGTAAATTGTGTGTATTACGTGACGTAAATGTCCCGCCGCAGAATGCTTAAGGTGTTTCGTTAAAGCGCGCCGCAAGCAAAGGGTTAAGGTGCACGTCGTTGATTGTGACACCTGCAGGAATCAAGCGGCACCCTAGCTACCATTTATTATCAAACTAACTGTTATCCGCACACACAAATTGTTGTATGATTGTGAACGACTGAGATTCATGGCGATTAAACAGTGCTCCAAATTAGGAACGTCATTTTCCCCTTGTAGACGCGTTACCTAATTTATAACTATGTTCCGTTACACTATAGCCTTCATTATCTGACCATCCGTTATTCAAACCTTCTGCTATCCACACGCTCTCTTGTGTGGCCGTATTATAGCATTATCCAGACAGTGTATATATAAGTGTTTACTTTCTGTATAAAACGAAATCTGTTTATAATGTTTCGATATAAAATTGAAAATAAGCTTGAAATAATGAAGAAAACTGGAGGTGCATTGTATATTAAAACTGAATACTAAACCCTTGTTGTTTTATTGTACGAAAGATCGAATATCCAAGCACTGTTGTGTCCTTATTTGTTCAGATAACGAAGATCCCATGGCATTCTTAATATTGCTTTTTTTAGATCGATTTCCAAACTTGAACTGAAATTCGTCCTTTGTGCAACGCGATATGCTTGGAGAGTACAGATATTGATAAAAAGCTTGGCAGTATTCGCCGAGTAATTACAGGGAAACAGTAAAGTAGTAATTTATGTTCTTTGTTAGTACGACTGGTTCTTCAGTAGAGCTATAATTCCTTTCTTCATAAACGAAAAGGTTATAGAATATGGCGGCTGACAAAGTAAAAGGATGACTTTGAAAATTTTCTAGGTACATATAATGCTTGGGACCATGGTCTGCGATTTTCAAGTATTGCTTTAATGAACGTACGAAACCTTGGGTCGATGAAAATCATTAAGGTTTTCATTTTTATTTCAGCAATGATATTCCAAGAATATATGAATATATTAGTGTAATTTACACTCATTCCTGGATTTAAGCGGCACTTTATTCTCCTGGTGAATAATCCCTCAATTTATGTGTTTCCAGTTTTGTGGGTATCACTTTAGGCGCTAAGACAATGTATCTTCATGTTGCATTTAATGAAATTATTATACACTGCAATTCCAGTTGCCGTTCCAAATATTCAGCGAGCCTTGTAAATTCAAACGATGAAAAACTGTTCCAGTGAATGCCAAGCAATTCATAAAAACCAAACATTACTTCCGTAATTGTGCAGAATGAAAGTAATCCAGAATGAGGCACACTGGCAATGAAACTAAAATATAAATGCAAAATATTTCTCGTCCGATGAAGATTGAGTAATTTCCAACCCGTTACAAATAAAAGATTGATCGCCCAGCAGGAATAGTACAGGCGGTAAAGTTTTCATGTATTTTTATTGATTTCGTTTGAGTGCAAATACCAATCAATTGAACGTGAAATGAATATTTCTATAACCTGCACAGTCTTTTCTCTCATTTATTTTTATTTTTTTGTACTGCTAGGTAACCGTTTACGCGATTTTCCATTACTTAAATGAACTACGGAGAAACGAAGAACGAGTATACCTTCCGTTAAATATAAAAAAACATCCTATCTGTTCGTAGATAAAGAATTTAAATAAAATTAAACATTCCCCAAAATCAGTATATATAAAGTTGAAGGAAGGAAGAACGTAAATGGTTTAGAAAATCGTTGTTTAAAAATACTCACGGTTAAAGCAATCGATTGTTTTGATACTACCGCGACAGTAGCTGGGTATATATAGAAAGGTAGAAGGCAAGCCGTACATGCTTTAACAATAGTAATGACTGTGCAGTTGGCAGTTTGTAACGCATTACCTCCCTTGTCAAGAAATAGTATAAGTGTATGTAACATGTGTCTGAGAAACGTGCGGTACCAATAAAACATGGTAACTACTAATTACAAGCGTATCTGTCATCGTATGTGTCCAAAGTACATATTCTGAATATAATGGTCGATATATTATTCCCGTTTTAATTGTGGAGTCATTAAAAGTGTCTCAATTAACGATAATTGTTTCCTTCGCGAAATGGTTAATGGCTGTGGATATTGTTTACTCGCATAATTTACTTGCATTTTAAATAGAGAAAAGATTCCCGACACCTTTGTTCTTCGGATTAGAAACACAGCAGAAATATACAGCTTGTACTAATGATCGGAATATTGAATTTAAGATAGTTTTCCACAGTGTCTATTATTTTCGCGACAACAAACGCGTCGATTCTAATTTTACGATTAATTGCCCATTGCTTTAATAGTAGTCACAGGGCAAACTATTTGCACTGAATTGCAGGCGATCTAATTAAAAGTGAGGTGTCTGAATATTTTTCAAACGCCTCAGATATTTATCTCGTAGAATTGATTTCTTCCAGAATCCTAATCTAAACTGTATACAACTGTTACCACAATGTGGCAATATTCAACACAATAATTACTAATACAATATACTAATACAATATTTCTCGCAAAAAAGAATCACTGCACAAAACCGAATCAATCGAACCTGTTAAAAAAAACAATCAACTCACCTTCCATACAACATACACGGCTACATTCGCGCAGCCGTAAAACTTCTCCGAGTTTCCACAAAAACAAGCATGAATATGCGAGCAGGAAGCGATTCTGGTCCCCGACAGTTCACCTGACAAGTCGCGAGCGACGCACGATTTTCATACGTTTCAAAGTTGTCGTGAATGCGCGTCAAAAACGACATTCATCACCGAATAGCGGCGAGGCGATCGCTACCATCGAGACAAAAGGGTGGAAAAATCAGGCGTTGCAACACTGGCCGACTGTCAGTGGCGAGAGTGCGGCGACGAGGCGAGGAAGTCGGCCCACGGCCGGTCGGCTGCGCATCCTGCTCTCAACGTCGTAATAATAATCCCTTTAATCAATTAGCTCGACGGGAAAATGAGGCAATCGACGGCAAGGAGACGATGCCGCCGCGATGCGCCGCTCAGCCGAAGAAAACGACCGAGCACGGATATTAATTATCTAGGGCAGAGATGCGCACAATACACCGTCTGCCTCGGCTCCGATTGGTCTGACATGACTTTCGCTTTTTCCTACCCCACGCTAATCTATCCTCCTTTCCATCTCTGCGTCTTCCTACGTAGTCCCTAACCCGTTCATCGGCTGCGTACCATGCTGGATCGTGGCGCATCCGAAAACGAGAACGCGGCGTTTACTATGCATGCTTTTCGATTTTTCTTGGAACACCAGCCCTCCTAGTCGGAGAATCCCCATGGTATCCAATCATGGTGATCCAATTGTTCCAGTGATGCAAATCCTGCTGGCTGGATCGTATGGAGTGCTTGTTTCACGATGATACGCGGCATTGCGAGGCGATTGTTTTCCGTGGACTTGCTTTACTTAGCAAATCTATTGCAACGTTTAACGTTTCGGTGAGTGAGTTTGCTTACCGATAGCGCGCTCTCCGCATGCTATGAAAAACTTGCGAGGACGAGTTAACTCGTCGTACGATGCGAACTAATTTTCTAATTGCGAGTTAATTGGTCATCCACGGTTAAAGGGTTAACCAGGGGATGAAAAGTATACGTTGATTATTGAACTCATCTCGGCAACAGGTTACGCGTTAACCGCCTACATATTAACCCTCTGCAGTCCAATCTATGTTCACGCTTGATAAGATTTTAAACAGCTCGGAGGGACAAACTTGCGACTCTGAATTTAGTCGTGGGCTGTGAGATTCAGCCGAACACGTTGATTGCAATCGAATTATACAACTGGAAAATATTTAATATTTGGTCAATTATTTGAGAGAATCGTGTCAGATTTACATAATACATCGAATACTGGACTTCAATGTGACACGGTTGCTCGAAACATTAAAAGTTGAGCTTCTGGTAAAATTTCATCAAGTAACGTGTGTTCACGCGAGAGTGGATATTGGATACTTAGATTTCTCTAAGTAGTCGCAGCCGAATCTGTAGAAAGCAAGGGTTTACATAAAGCATACTATGGTGAATATCGACTAATGTGAGGGGCGTTAAGCGTCTTAAGTAGACGATTAATACCTAAATGGTAGGAGAGGTAGCACTGGCACTGCTAACGTTTTTAAATCGTCGATAAATTATGTGCCGGGGTTCTATTAACGGAACGCTTCTTAATCGACCGGAGAAAATGCGTAAGCTTTCGTTTTTCGTTACGTGACGGACTTTATCCAACACCGTCCACGCTGGAACAAACACGAGTTCAATATTTTCGTTGCACAGCGGCCGCTGTTGCAACGATCCAATCAATGGTCGGCTCGGTGATAAACGCATTCGAATCTGGGCCAACTATTCATATTACCGCAACGTTGTCATAGCGGGTGCATCTCAGCAACTATAGCACGCTCGTGCACTGGCTACGTTATTGCTACACGAGCAATAATAAATCGTCGATTTAGCAACGTTCTTTCAGCAATCAGTGAGAGCAAGCTAAGTGTCAGGAGTATTTCGTGAACATCGCGTCGTACGTAGGAGCGGAAAAAAAGAAAAGGAAAAACAAGAATAAGGGGGGAAAAAAACGATGGAGAACCGCCGAACCATATATACATACTATACGTAGAGATAAAGAATCTGAACATTTATCTGAGATCGGTTCGTTGAATGGAACTATCCACGTTATGCGATTCCCACATTCGTTTACTTCCATCGACGGGAGAACCAGAAACTAAGAAACGACACGAAAGCTCGTGGACGATTATACACCGGTTGCCAGAAGTTCACAGTCGAACAATAAATAAAATAAATAGCACTATTTCTACGAAAGACTTAACAAGTGGCACTTTGTAATCTAATATGCAAGCTACGCTTACTCGATGAATTGCTATTTCTATCGAATTTCTAATCGAATTACATTTCGACCGGAAACTTTTGGCACCCACTGTACACAGGTAGGAGAAACGTTTGACAAAATCTCTGTACCGCCGATCGTTCGTTGGAGCGTCGTTCTATATGAAATGTAGAACCCTGACAGAAATCGATGCATCATATCGTTCTTCTAATTTGCGGCGTCTAACCAGGCGAATAAACACGACGCGACGCGGAGATGCAATCAGCCGCTGTACATCATCGAGTCGACGAGGTATCGAGTAAGAGGGTGAAACGTACGAGCGATCCGCCGTAATACGTCGATTTGCTAGATTGCACGGTAGACACTCGTTCGCTTCGAAGAAGCATCAAGGTGTATCTGTATTCGATCGACGATACCATCATTTTCGCGAACGGCTTCGTATACGTAGGCAGATCGTGTCCTCGGCCTAGAAATCATGCTCGTCGTCATCCGTGCTCTGTATATCGCAATGGGTCAGAGCGAAACGTGTTCCGGACAAGTGCTTGCCTAAGCAGCCGGATTAGTCGTTCTCACCCAGCCAGGTAGATTCTTAATCCTAATTTAGCTGGGTTATGTCTTCCGATGAGCAGCCTTTGTACGGTTACGCAAAAATGTGGTGCAACTGTTGCACTCCACGGTGTGCTTGATCATTTATATTGATCGTTCGTGATTGTTACGCGAAATGAGAATCTGTCGAATGTGTTTGAGAAATTTTTCACCGCGGAGCATGAAATAGGGAAACCACGTTTAATGCTTTGTTGCAGGATTTGAATGTAACGAGGTATTTGATGGGGTTTATTTTATTTTATTTTATTTTATAGTTACAGTGCAGTTGAAATACGAGTTTGAAATAAAGTGTTGGGAAATGTAGGAAGAATTTTTAAATATTATAAATGAGTTCGCGATTCCTCTGATTTCCATGATTTTCGTGGTTTTTCTTACTTTCCATCGGCTTGCCTTCATATAGACACACCCCTAACCAACGTTTTCTTTATTATTTTATCGTTATTTTTTATTTAATAGTGCAAGGAATATTAAGTATATTGCTAGCAGTGACAAAATTTATATCAGATTAGTTACAAAGGCTGATTTACACTATCACGAGTGATAATCAAAGAGAATAATTTTGTTTAATTTCATTCAGTTATGACTACCCTTAATTGCCATATTCCAACAAATTTCAATTAATTAAATACTCTACCAGGTAATAATTTAAAGGTAATGACCAATGACTGTTCCTTTATTTCCAACACCTCAGTACATTTCTGGACGCAATTCCCCACGCCTAGGATTTCAAAATGCAAAAAGCGTACTACGAAGAGTGCAATCACTTTCATACACAATAGTCCAACCTGGATGAGTCTACAGCAGTATTACATTCCTATCACGGCTATCACGAATAAACGGGCGTCCAAAATTTAACTTTGTAAGAATTTAACTCGCGCTCTGAATGCAGCAGCACCGAAAACTTAAACCAAAGACGTGCTTGCTCAGTTACGCAACGATATACTACCCCTCTTAAATTAAATGCGCAAATAGTTCAACTAATTGAAATCTTTCCTTATCCCTTAAGAAGTCACTAAAACCTTCTCACCGCGCAAATGGAAGAAAAAAAAAATAAGAAAATAGCGCAAAGAAAAATGACAGCGTTTGAAAAGTTCACGTCCGACAAGTAGAATTGTTACAGCAGGATATTTTATAAAATGACGAAACGTCGAATAACCCGTACGAAGTGAATATGCATGTCCGCGCCTCGGGTGATCGTTACCATCATCATCATCATCTCCCCGATCGTTCTTCCATCAGCTATGACATCAAGGCCGCATCCACGGCGATTTATCATAACGAGAGCGTTAAGTTCGTGACGCGACCAGAAAGGAAAATCAAGGAAAAAGGGGGGAACAACGTGAGGATGAAAACGAAAAAAAAAAAAAACAGAAGAAGACGAAGCAGTTTGTTTTGAAAAGAAAAGGGAAGAAGGGAGAAGAAGAAACAACCTGACCAGGGTCAACCACGATGCTACAACGTATCTTCTGCCGATGTTCCATCCGAGAACCTCAGTCCCCTTCCCCTTGTCACTTCCCCTTCTGTCATTCACCCAACACGTACCCCACCACGTTCACCAAGAAGTCTCGCCTACCTGGTAGCATCCTCTTGCACTCCCGCGAGGACTTTCTCCGAAAGACGGCTAACTATATAAGCGAGATCGACGATGTTTGAAGCACGTTAGACGAAATCTTACGGATGCGTCGGGCAGGCCACGTCGCCTCCGCTCCTCTAACTCAAAGTTCATTACTTTTCTTCCTCCATCTACATACACCTTCCGACGTTATCCGCGTGATCACGTCGTGAAGTACTCTCGGAGTGGAAGGGCAGTTCGTGTATGTGAATCGGCTTCGGCTGTAACTTGAAGCTTTATCAACCACTCGTCAGGGATCATGAGGCCCGCAAAAAGCTGGGCCCCCCTGGCAGCGACCGTACTCGCTACGGCCCTGCTTTTGCAGCCTATCTACGCTGAGGGTAAGAATGATCGTACGATAATAAACTTATTTTTAAGCGGTGGCAAAAAGTTGACTTATGCATACTTTATTATTCTGCGTAAAAATATTTTTTTTTAATATTAAGCTGCGCCAGTTTAATTAAACCTAGTTCTTTGATCAGTATTAGGTATACTTCGGGGTAATTTTATAAAAAAATCTATAAAATTGTATAAAATTTTGATACAATTAAGTAAAAAGTGCAACACCGCCCGCAACACACTTAGGCTTTGAAGGCAATTATGGGGTGAAAGTGGGCATTGAGGTAAATGGAAAGTCAAAGGATCGATAACGTCGAGAAAGTTACGAAAAATATATTGAAAGCAATACACGTGATAGCACACGATAGTGGTCTGATTAGCGCGATAGAACGGAACTATCACTCTGCACAGGTTGAACTAGGTGAAAGATAAATTTCACACGATTGCGCTGGGATTAGTTTCTCCTCGTGGATTGATATCATCTGCCCGCGCATGAACGAAAATCGAACGAGAAATTGAAAAACCAGGCCGCGAGAGACGAAAAAAAGTAGAAACCGTCGTGATCACTTCCAGGGAACGAGAATGAAATATTCAAACGACGAAACGACGTGAATTATCGATGCGCTTCTTCGACGAAATCGTATGACAGATACACTGTAGTGTGAAAATGGAACAGGTATCTCGTGATCTGACATACTTCTTTTTCAATAGGCACCAGTGCACGTAAACCGATTCGTCGAATAAATTTTAATTCTCCGAATACAGGAAAGAAGTATTTACGATAAAGTATTATATTAGAGCAGATTGGGATAAAATAATTCTTGTTTTTCATGTAGAGAGGTAACTTTAAGGACGGTTTTATTCGCGGGGGATGACGATACGATTCCAATAAAAAATGAAAAGTTTCTGCTCATTTCGTTTCCCCTGTAATGAAATTAAAGTAATGAAAATTTTTCTTGTGTTACTTAAAAAATTGATTTCCTTGACGGGAATTCTTTTAAGCAAGGGTAGGAAAAATTTAAAATGCCAAAAGCTATTATTCCACAAAAAATAAAAGGTTTGACACACTTTCGTGCGAATAGTAACGATAAAATGTCATCGATAAAATATTCATATGCCAGACGTTTCAATATTTCTGTTCCTGTTACTTTTAGAGCAAGTGCTGCTCTATATTCGTACCGTGAATGTATTTGAAATGCATCTATATATGTAATTCAAATTTTGAACAAAGTATGCAGATCTTACATTGTATTCTATTCAGGGCTTTTTTCTAACGTAGCCCATTTTATTAAACAAAATTTGATCAACCTTCGATGAGTAATAATTGCGTGAATAGTCCCACGTACATCTAATTGAAAATTCATTACAAAGCAATGAAAAAAGTCTGTATAAAATATTCACGAAATAGCAAAAACTGAGAATAAAAATGCATTCGGGTAGACAAACTTCGACTGTATATTTCCATTCATTTACATTATCAAGAAGTTCGAGAGAGAAATTGTGGGTCTCAAGTAGAGAAACGAATCATTAAGCGAACCTTGAACATTCAGTTGCAAATATTCTTCTGGCAATACGCACGCAGACAATGAACACGGTAAGGAATCGCAGAGGGAAGATCAGTCACGAACTTGATTGTAGAAAATGCGAACGGATTGCGGCTCTTGACCTCCGCAATTTCAAAGGTAGCGGTATCTCAGCAGATTTAACGAGAAGGTTGTATACAAGTAAGAGAACACAGCGTGAGGACGCAAACTATAGTCGCACGGGGTAATCATGAAGGTAGAGTAATTTAAGGATCTCCCACACTTTCACCAACTAGCTTCGAACACAGGGACAAAAACACGTACAGATTGCTGATATTGTTAGCACTAGTCTTGACTGTAATACCTCGACAGCCTACAAAGACAGAACTTCGGCCTAATTTTCGCCTCCCTCTATACAAACGAAGCAACGTGACCTAACGTGAAAAGAAAACAATTAGGAAACACTGGGAAATAAATCTTCCACCTATGAGAAGCTTTAATTTAATATTCCCGCGCAACTAATCCGACAAAGTTCAACAAATACAAGCAACAATATTTTTAACATACATATATGCAAAGTTAGAACCGAAAGAAATATTTATTTACAGCTCCTGTCTCGGGCAGCTACTTACCACCATCAACAAGCTATGGGACACCCAATTTAGGAGGTGGAAGCTTCGGTGGTGGAAGCCCGTCGTCCACCTACGGTGCACCGTCAGGTGGAGGCGGCGGTGGTGGCGGTGGCGGCGGCGGTGGTCGTCCTTCTTCAAGCTATGGAGCACCATCCAGCAACTACGGTGCGCCGTCCAGCAACTATGGTGCACCATCCAGCAACTACGGTGCACCATCCGGCGGACGACCTTCCAGTAGCTACGGGGCACCTTCCAACGGTGGTGGCAGACCGTCCAGCAACTATGGTGCACCGGCAGGCGGTGGCAGACCTTCCAGCAGTTACGGTGCACCTTCAAACGGAGGTGGCAATGGCTTCGGTAACGGAGTTTCGTCGACCTACGGTGCACCGTCACGCGGAGGTGGTTCACCGTCCTCAACTTACGGAGCACCGAACGGTGGAAACGGGGGAGGTGTGTCCACCAGCTATGGTGCACCTAATGGAGGCAATGGAGGCAACGGAGGCAACGGAGGATACTCGAGACCATCTTCGACTTACGGTACACCTAGCACCGGTGGTGGCAGTTTCGGAGGGTAAAAATTCACAATATATATATATTTTTTTTTTATTACTTTTTACAGCTTCAATTGCCTTAGACTTAGAACGAGCACAGCATTTGGCATTTCCCATTGTACAAACGTATTAACCCTTTATTTCATCTCGTGATTTCTTTCAATTATTTCAGAACTTATTCCGCAGTTGTACCATTCTATTTCTAATATCCAAATTGCTCTACAACTAAATTTAAATAAATTGTTTAAATCGTAATGCATTAATATTAATATTGTATACAAAGCCATTAATGCATTATCGCATTATCATGTAAATTCCTTTCGAGCGCGGTAATAAATCGAGGTATAAAGGGTTAAACCAACCCCTCCTACAACAATTTATACATCAGTCTCTTCTTTCTGCATTACAATTCCCACGTAGTAATGTTCACGATCACGCGAGGCCGCGAGAATTCGAGTGTTCAAGTTGTGTCTGTTTTTAGCTCTGGTGGATATTCTGGAGGTGGTGGTTACTCCGGCGGTGGTGGCTACTCTGGAGGCAACGGAGGTGGTTATTCCGGGGGTGGTGGATACTCCAACGGCGGCGGTGGCGGCTACTCCGGTGGTGGCGGCGGTGGCGGATACTCCAACGGAGGTGGTGGCGGCTACTCTGGAGGTGGCGGAGGTGGTTACTCTGGAGGTAACGGAGGTGGCTACTCTGGAGGAGGTGGTGGATATTCCGGTGGCGGTAACGGCGGATACTCCGGAGGTGGAAACGGCGGATATTCCGGGGGCAATGGTGGAAACGGCGGCTACTCAGGTGGAAACGGTGGCTACTCCGGCGGCGGAGGTGGCCAGGGCTACGCTAGCAACGGCGGCTACCAATATTAATCGTAAAAGATCTTTCACGCCACGCGACGACCTTCGACCATGTTTCACCAGCCATCAATCATCGACGATCGAATCGGGAGACTTGAAACACGTGAGCACCCTCCACTCCACCAGTCAGGCATACGAAAAACAAGTCATCGAAAATGCAAAGCTTTGTTCGGACTAAACGAGACATCCGCTGATAGGGAAGAAAAGGAAATGAAAGGGAAAGGAATGAAGCCGAATCGGAGGTCGTTCTCGCGAACTCAAAATCACCGCCGAAGCATCGAATGCAGGATTCGCATAAAGAAAAGTTTAACAGCAAACGCGGCGACCAGCCGCTGCCTTGGGAAAACTCCAATGGTTCGTCGGAAGCAGGTGTGTTCCTGAAAGCGGACTGAAAGAGGGGATACGAGAAACCGTAGATGATTCAGAATAGAACGCTCTGCTTACCTTTCTTTCGGCTTGCTCCCGGGAAGACGTCTGCCGGATATATTCACCATCAAATCGAAAGGAGCGAATTTCACCCGCGAGAAGGCCGCGGGGACACGCGGGGATATCGAAGTGGACGGTGTGAATGAAAATTGGGAAAAGAAAAGAGTTCGTTCCTCGTTCAGAGCCTGTAACTTATTTATTTTTGTAAAAATGCTTTTTGTACTAATAAAGCCGCTACGCTGAAAACGGAAGTCTATTCTGGGATGAAAGTTCATTGCGGCACGACCTACCCTTCACGTGTAGGTACCCCTGTAAGATAAAGACCAGCAGCTATGTGCATGCACGTTGTACGTAAGACGATTGGGCTGCTCGACGTAGGGTTAGTTGGGCGGAGTTGCTGCTCGGTCGATTTATCGATTCCCCGACTCGAATACCGGGAAGGCATGAATAACTAAGAGCTCTTTCTATTTCTGTCGTAACCTAGCTAAAAACGCGCATCGATACAAGAACCCTACGCTGCTCCTTCCTTGATTCACTCGAAGCATCGTATAATACTCGTTTCGTATAATATCGTATGTCCTGGCCTATTTTCCCACTCCCTTTTTGGGAATGCATGGGCAACGTTGGCCAATAACGCGGTTACGGTGTGTAATCGGTAGGCTTACCTGTTCCGTGAAGCAGCAATTCGAAATCGTTGGGGGGAAGGGGAATAAATGTTGGCCAGGGTAAGATTTGTCGAAACAAAACGTATTGCACGTAACATACTATAATAGTTTCTCGCTTTTACCTAACCATTGGCGTAATTATTTTGACAATTTTAATTTTGAGACAGTATCGATATCACGATAGTATTCTTAGTTCACCTCCGAGAATGTCGCTTCTTTGATTCCTCTTTTAAATTTGCAATTTATTGCCGAAACAATGGGCAAATCGTTTTAACATTTTGTTATCCGACTATAAATAATGGGTATGCAATTTGAATGATAGAATGTCGATGGATCTGACTTTTTATACACTTTTTATTTTTAACATTTACAATCGACATCGCGGTCAGTTTCTCAATAATACACGCATAATATGTCGTATAATACAATATACCGGTAACGCTTTCGTAATACATATACATGGATATGCTCTTACGGGGTGAGTCGGGCGTTTTTCTTTGTTTTATACACATAATAATACTTCATAATAGGTAGGCGCCCCAGACTTTGCCACATAGGACGAAGATTACAGTAACATTAAATACGCGAATCCGTTTCAAAGCAGGCGGAGTAGTCGTAGAACATTGCGTTCCCCGTAACACTGGAAATTATTAACGAGCTCGCGTCACCAACGAGCTCTATTGAACCTTTCGTGTTCGGCGTTCAGGCAGCCCATCAATCATATTAGTATTCTTCATCTTATTTCGCTCGCAATACACGCGAGTAACCTGTATGTATCATTTTCTGGTCTCCTCTGGATAAATCGTTGGGACCGGTGTACCTGAAGTTCGTGAGATTAGAGAGATACTCGTTGCACGAAGAAAATGACAAAGTGTCCCTCTAATTTCGTAGAGCTACGAACCCATCGGTCCCATTCTATTTTTGTTTTCATTCTTTTTCTTTTTGGCGAGAGGATAACCACGCTATAATTATAGTACGTATATACATGTGTTATATCTTTTTTTTTTCGTTATCATTTTCCTAACTTTTCTCGTTACTTCCTTATACATTATACGCTAATATACCTAATATGTGTATATGTAGAGCACGCATCATGATATGTATAGGTTTTTCTCGTTGCACTGTCGATTACAATGCACGAAAATTGATATGTAAGTGACCATGGCCGCTTCGTGGATAACATTTATGCCACTAGAAATGTGTTGGATCTTACTGTATGAACGCGTCTACGCAACAATATACAACATCTGCGAACTACAGGTATCGTCCTCGGCATTTTTTTTACAGGAGGTGTCGTTTCGCTCAAGGAAATTCGCCGAGAAAAATATTATACAAGTTGTCACATTAACCTGTCATTCTCGAAGGAAATCCTCCTTTCTTCGATATCTAGTACGGGAAAAAGATAAATTGCCTAATAAAATATTACTCGCTCTCTTCTATCAATAATATTAAAGTATATCGTAAGAATTTTAGAATTTTCAATCTAGTTTTAGTACGTAAATAAATTATAAACTATATCAAGATAGAAATATTCACAATTTATTCTTAATCATTTCTGAAATTATCTCCAGCTGACGCAGACTTAATATATTCTTCAAAAGAAAGAATATTATCTTTAAATGTTTATTACAGAAATAGTTTCTTTACATTAACCAAGAGCTAAATGGCTTCCAGCATTCCTTCAATCCACGTCGAACTGTGCGCTTAGCAGTACTTCGTCGAAATCCTAACATTCTTTTTCTCCATCCAATAAACTTGAAATCTCAACGAACCCAGAATCCCTCTTCTTCCTATCCCATGCCTGAATAATTATTCCAGCGTGACGTGCCATTCCGATCATTCGCAAAGAAAATTTTACAGCCGCCCAATTCACTTTCTCGTCGTAAAAACCAAATAGCTGGTGCACGGTGTCCGCTATGAAATGACTTTACTCAAAATATAATAATAATTGCTCCATTGTTCGTTGTCTGCGAGCATCTCGATTCACCTAGCCAACTCATCGCAGACTCAATACGAGTGAAAGTTCTCTGTCGGACAAACGGCAACGGAATGAAAATACATGGAAGGTACACGTCTACCTGTACTGCGGTGCAGCGCGGTGCACGGGAAACATTCACTTCGCTGTGTCAACTGTAGAATTGTAATTTCATCTCCCCGGTTGTTGCACAGACGCCTCGTTTAACGAGCGTCGCATCCTTGGCGCTGTTTGCGAATTAAAAAGCTACTTCCGCCCGGAATTATCGCGATTACGTTAGAAGACAATGCCCTTTGAAGAAAAGAGACGCTTCCTCATAGACGACAGGTGGAACGAATTATCTATATGCCGCGTTCAGCTGATATGCAGAACGATAATGTCTCTGCTCTATATTGTTACATATTATTATCCCTGCTTGGCGATACCGAATGATGAACAACAAGATGAGAACTGACTCCGAATAATGACGCGTTCAATGCTCGACAAATAATCACGAGCAATTACTCGCGGTGTGATTTGTGCGCGTTACTCGTTTCGCTCGCGCAAAAAAGTGGTAGAAAATCTAGAAAAGAATCGGGATAAATGTCGAAAGAACTTTTCTCTGTAAGCTCAATCATTTAAACGTCGCACGAGCGTCCGCGAATGAACGCGAACGAAAACGTTGAATGAGGATAGGTTGGTACAACCTCGATTTATGTATATTTATGTTCACGTTCGGTTGTGTTCTGCGTTTTGTGATCTAACGAAACTTTCGACCGGCAAAAGAGAATTCAGGGACGTGGGATAATATCGTGAAATTCGGACACCGAGTATACGCTGCTCGCTTAACAATTATAGGTACACGCAGGGTATGCTCTCGATTTCTCCGTTACGTTTTCGCCGATAAATAATGGGATGAGCAACTGTGATGAGCAATAACTCTACTTCATAGGCGTTAACGTGACGGCTACGTTAAAAATGATACTCGATAAATCAATCTTGCGAATTAACAACGGCGACGATAATTCTGCGACATTACAAACTACGATATTAGTCTTCTCGTGTGTATGTATAACGTGTACATATGTGTATACGCACAGGTAAATCTGATTCTCTTCTCTTCGGTAATGGCTAAGTTCATTCGTCTTATTTTAATGCCAATAATGTCGATTATATATATATATATATAATATATATTTATATATACTATATAATAAACACAACGAATCCGCGCAACGACCGATCCGTCCAAACGTTCTTCCACCTGTTCTCACCTGTCGCTCTCGACAGTTGGCCTTCGTTAATGGATCGTTTATTAACCCCTAAAAATGATACCATCGTGAAAATCACATTAACCTCATAACCCAGGAAATTTCATCTAACAAGTAGGCTACGATTTATTTTAAAACACAATGAGAAAGTTCAAATATGATAGAACGCTTATACAGCTGATAAACTGTAAGCCAATTTCTTGTTAGAATAATGTTATTTCTACTTTTCTACAGTATAATTTAAACAGTATCACCAGTGTTGAAAAGAAAATTTGCTTAAAGTGAAATTTCACCTACGATAGTTTTTAAGGGTTAATATTTAGTACGGAAAAGTATCGCAACACGCATCGTTGACCATCAATTGTTAATAGAAAAAAATTAATTCAATTATTGCACGTGCGATTGAAAAAACACCGATTAAACGAGAAACGATCAATCACAGAGTCGTGAGAGTTTTACACAGTCATTCGCGATTTAACATCATCATTACCACGGAAAGTTCAGGTGCGTCTGAACTCGTATATACATTATATACCTTCGCGAGCGAGCCACGGGAAACTTGGGAGAGTTTGACGAGCGGCTATGTAACGAGCTAGTTTATAACATCTAATCTCACTTCGTTTTTTCATACACTATAAACAAACGTGTACATGTATCGTGTGTCACCTATATCTCCGGTCAGACTAAGCAGGGGAAGAACGGTCAATCGCAAGTACAAAAGCTTGACTCCTTTTTTTCTGCTTTTTTTTTCCTTTTTTATTCCTCCTAACACCAAGGTTCAACAGTGATCTCTAATTACACGGTGACAATGAACGATGTTGAGCGTGGAACGATGCTTGTGGAAGAAGACTAAAACGATAACATGGCCCGCCTAGTTCAACGGGTTCTATTATAGTATTATATATATATAGTGATCATCTATGAACCCGATTCCATTCACCGACAGCCGCTCGTCCTGAATTAAAATCTAGCGAACGAGGTACAACAAACCTTTGTGAACTATGAACTCCGTGCTTTCCACCGAAGCTCTCACAAATTCGGAAATATACTTCGTAGTTAACGGGGCGGATCGGTCGTACATCAATACGTACATTAGTTACCTTAAGCAGTTTGATCAACTCTAAATATATAGCATATTCATGTACAATTATATGTGTACGCATATAATTATACATAAATATTATTTGTATTCGTTTATATATATATTTTTTTTCTCAAAAAGGAAACAAGGAGTTACTAGGCCTAATTGGCGGTGCAGGCAAGAATCACCTCAGCGAAATGTTCAAAAAGCTTCGATTCTTATATTAAGTATAGCACTTTCTTTCCAGTTCCTTTTTTCTGACCCCATATCGACCTCTTTTGTACATACCCTTACTTTTCGAACGAGCACCTTCAGACAGGTACACATCACTATGGCACTGTAGCTACGTAAAAACACCAGCACGAAAGAAGATTCGAGCAGAACTTGGAGGAGATTGGCATGTCTCGGAGCTTCGTGAACGTGAGCTGAGGGTGGAGGTAGACAAACAGAGAAGCAAGAACGCAAACGTTACGCGGGAAACAATAAAATCAAACTCTCAACGAATTCCCCGAATGATCTTCGACGATGTAGAAACCTCGCGAAGCAACGCACAACGATTACAAATATCAGCTCGTATAAAATTCATCCCAAGCAACGAAAACGAGCGATAAAGCCTATTATCGCTCGTTCAAGCTCTCTCGGCTGTCTTATCAGAAACGAGTCTCAACGTGGCATTGCCAACGTTCACGATCGCTTAACCCCCAAACTAGAAGCACCCCCTCGAAGCAAAAATGTCGCTACAGTAAGATCGAACTTAATAGGCACAAGGAACGAGCGAAATTAAATACGAAATTAAGCGAGCAAGAAAAACAAGGAAAAAGGAGAGATGTGCGAACGAAAAAACCATAAGTAGAAATTGAAGGCAGACCTGCACCGCCGCATTTATTGTTGGTCACAGCATCCGATCACGGAACCAGGAATTAGAACGCGGTGCTGGATTGTGGCTGTCGTGGCACATTCGGTGCGTGAGGCAGGTGTGCTCCGCCACCGCCTCCACCGCCACCGCCGACGATGCCGTCAGGTTCCCCACCCATCTGGCATCCCGGTTCCATGTCGTAGTCCGGCTCGAGCGCGGGATTGACTCGTCCGTTCGATTCGTCCTTGCTACCATACAGTCTTCCGGTGCCGGCAGCCAAGACAGCCATTTGCTCGCCTTCCGCCGGATCCGGACCGACCCTTTCGACGTCCTCCGGTATATTGACCACGCACCTGAACAAATCGTATCCAGGCGCCAGTCTACCGGTGAGGAAGGCTACTTGCGTGCCGTACGACACGCCTATCAATGTCACCAGTGACATTAGCATCGCCATCGTTCTGAACGGGAACCCTTGCGTGTTCGTCTCTTCGTCATAGCCCGGGTAATGTATCAACGCGGGCAGACCCATCAATGGCTCGCCGCCGCTGATCCTCACGACGAAGGCTATTATGTACGCGGATAGGCTGCCGTACGTGTTGCAGTATTCTTTGAAGTGGACCACCATCAACAGCTGAGGGAAGAGGATGACGTAGACCAGGTCCGAGCACATCGACCAAAGACCGTAGATCGAGGGTATCGTCAGTGCCATTATCGTGCTCAATATGCCGACCACGCCTATCCCCGCTCTCATCACCCAGATGATCTCCATTTCCGACGCCTGTTATAACGGGGAAACGGCTAGTACAGAGGAGGGGCGTCGATACGATACCACGATCGGTCGTATATCGTTTTGTGGATGTGATCGTGATATATAGTAGGTGATTTCAAGCCAAAGATGCGGAACGTGAACAACATGTATGTATATAGTATATGTATATAAGCGAAACGACGTAACATGAGTATGAGTGGATGATAGCTTTCTACACGAGCGGTGGGCACCGTATTCGAAAGGCTCAGCCCTTTTGATATCGAGGACCGATTACGAAGATGTTTCGAATTGACAATCTTATCTGAATATATCTTGAAAATTGCGCGTACCGAAAGTTTGCTTTAACCGCTTAAGCTTTACGAAACGATATTCTGTAAAATTCTGTATAAAAAAATCGAAAGCTTAAAGGGCTAATAAAACCTTGCAGTCGCCTGTTTCTTCTGTGACGTTTCTAATTTCGAACGATACACGGTCGTCTAGTGTGTCGGGAGCAAGGGGATTAAATGGGGCTACTTTTATTTGCAGAGAGACGTCCAGAAATTTTTAATGCTAACAATGATCTCTGCGGACACTGCGTGACTTATATGAACGTGTGTGTAAAGCAGTTTGAATGAATTTGTATTCAGTGTTAACGAAGTATGGGAACACAATGTTGAAACTGTATAAAGTACTTCATTTTAAGGTGCATGGTCGTAGTCTACGACGCTGCTTCCAGTCCTGGTTTTGGCAAATTGCGAAGAAATAACCGTTGCGAACTTTTATCATTCGAGGAACGACGAAAAATCTGCTCTCGTAAGAATTACTTGAATGCTAAACGCATGAGAATTGTACAATCACGCGTCGTTTAATTAATCACGCTGGATGACGAAGTACGCATTCTGTCGATGACAATGGTGATGATAACTACGATACAAATGACGCCAATAATGATTCGTGCCACACATAACGTCAAAAGAAATGACAAGCCATATTTCGGAGCAGAAACTAACCCTTTGAACTCGGAATGAATGAGCGATTGACACTAAATTTTTCTTTCCAGCAGCTCGGAATTCTGGATGGAACGGACGATACACAAATTATTTAATAACGTGACAGTAAATAAGTTGATCGATAAATTATCAAATTTAACAATTCGTTTTACCAACGGATGGAGTAACCGTAATTTTTCTCCGACAGAGCACGTTTATAATTATTTAGTTGCTGGAAGGAAACCTCGAAATAGTTCCGGAGTGCAGAGGGTTAATGTCGAGCATAACGAGAAATTGAAAATAAAAGAACGGTCATTTACGCAACGGACTTACCCTCTGACGGAAGATCAATCTATAAACGTTTCTGGCGAACATAGAACTAGCCGAAAGGATGCTACTATCCGCCGAAGACATCACTGCTGCCGACACTGCGCCTAAACCGAAAAAGGAAACGAAATCCGGCGTCAAATACTGCAAAACCATAGGCAGAATCATGCTCGTCTCTGCCTCGGTGAGTGGATATGGCCCCTTGTATCCTGTCTCGTTCCACGCTGCAACAGATTTTCCAATATTTTCCCTTAATAATTGCAAATGTTCTTCATTTATTTTTTTACAGTCGTTATTTTTAAATATCCCTCAGACGGTCGTACGCTTAAAAAAATACATAAAAAATATAAAACTGCGAGAGAAAATTGTTACGCTTTTATTTCGAAAACTCAAGAGAACTTTTGTCCCCGCCGAGTATGCCAAACTAAAAAAGGAAACTTCTATCTTTTAAATCATCGTACTCTGCATTCCTATCCGCGCGCACATGGGCACACAAATACTATTTGTTCTTCGTGTTCCGAGGTAAAAAATACTCGAGATACCGATACAATGTATCTCATTAATTCAGGCGGTTCCATTGTAGTGTACGTTAGCGGACGAGTCGCATTACCACCCTCGTCCTCGCACCGAGCTTGCCATATGACAAAATCCCACGCTATTGTACACGCTGTGGGATATCAAGGCGCCCCTCGCCCACACACCCTTCCGTTACAACACCGACCCGCTTAGCCCTGGAACCTTGTAAATACCAGCAGTCCTCTCTCTGCAGTACTACCAAATGTCAAGTAGCCTCCGAACGCGAGTGGGGGGATGACGAGCAAACCGGGTCTAATTCAATCCCCTTTAGCTTCGGCTACCCATGAAACATGCTTCTCTCCCCTCGAATAAACGCGGGAGTAGCAAAGCGCAGAACGAAATAGCAGACGATGTGTCGTTTATTATTCACGCAATGAAATTAGGGCTTTCGTTCTAGAGAAAATTGGAAAGTTACAATTTCGAAGTTATAGAAATGTTTGCTCGAGTTTGTATAGGTAATCAGTATGTATTGTATGATTTAACGAGTTCTCCGCCGAAAGATTCACTGTAAATTTGCGAAATAATTTCGTTAGACGATGAAAGTTTGATAGTACCGGTGTAGTAGTATCGTATCGAACGAATTGTTGTGCTTTGAATTCTTCTATGCTTTCTATCGAAAGGTAGTTCCTTCGACGATACGAAGTCTTTCATCTTGGGTTTAATATTGTATAAAGGGTTGTGTAAGCTAGTAGTACAAGGCCAGAGTGATCGAAAATACAGTGAATTCTATACTATAGGCTACTGTATTTAGCGCGCATTACTTTCTAAACCTGCATACGTTTTTGAATGTCAATTTTCTATAAGAAAGTACAGAGTTGGATAATGTTCCAACGATCGATGTTTGAAATAAAATTGGGCTGAAGTATTCGTACGACGGCTGATCAAGGAGATAATTAAATATTCAAAGTATGTTTAACTTACGCGTTGCTTTGGCGATTGCGCCAATGAGAACAGGTGGGATGGCCATGAGAATGCAACCCATTGCAGCTACGTAACTCAGCACTTGCGCCCTTCCTGCTGTTTTCGAAGACAACACCCGTTGGAAGTACACTTGCCAAGGGATGCCACCGAATATCAATAAAAGTCCATAGTCCAGGTAAGACCAATATTCTCCGGACTTCACCTCACCAATCCAATCCACGTCCATGGATTTGAGAGATTGTACTTTTGGATTCGTCCACGCGAATGGAATGCACATCCACTATAATCAGAATCGAGAAAAATTCACTTTTGAAAATCACGCACGCATAATATTCCGTTTGCACATGTCTGGATTGGAAAATATTCTTCTGGGAAAATTTTGCTTAACGAGATAGCTGTTACAGCTGCGAAATAATCAGCAAGAGCATTCGATAATAATTTCACAATTATTGATGTACGTAGAAGAAAGAAATTCAAGTGTTGTTAAATTTGATTTTGTATCACACGAATAGTCCCGGAAAGGAAAATAAGAATATATGATTAGGGAGGTATCGGTTAATGTACCGCGAAACTGAAACGATGACAAAAATTATGATAAACTGACTGTAAAAAAAAAGGTTGCTTTCATAGACTGATAGGATTTCATAGATCAATAGGTGCAACAAAATGAATGCACCCGATACGATCCTACTCTTGTAGCTATTACACTCTATTGAGCTGCGAACACATTTAAATGGGATAGCTATCATCTACAGATCTGACTTTGTCGCTATTAATTGCAGCTAATGGATGGCACCGATGTACACATCATTCGACAAGTAAATGGTTCTGTGCTATTTCCAAATATGCAGGTCAACCTGATGAACTTTCGAAAGAATGATAGTCTGATAATATTCTTAAAGATGGAAGTAGGTCGCTATCTAGGTGGCATTGGATGAATTTGGTAATATAAATACTTGCAGTACTTGAGCCTTCATATCGATCTGTGAGACCAGTTCTACCACAAGATTTAGTCAACGAAGTAACTAAGTAGAACAAAAATCGCAAACCTTGGGCTCTATATTTAGCAAATGTATTTATCAGAAAAAATCATTTTTTTCTTAGATGGAATAGGGAAAACATTCCATTGTTTTAAAATATAAAGCGTTTATGTACGAAACTACATTCCATCCTGTAAAACAGAATGTAAGATTTTCAATGTACCTGGAATAAAAAACGCAGTAGCCAGTTGCTAAATATTATTGTAAAATCCTGCGATTGCCAGCGTACAGAATAAAATCAATGGCAACCTTCATGCTTGAAACTTGCATGGAGTATCTCTTTCAGAGTACATATTATGTATATCTATATAGAACAAGTGTTACTACAGAAAAGTGATTCAAGTACTATGTTATAAATAGAAATCAAAACTGAATTTTTTCATTTTATCATTTGCTTTTAGAAAAATATAGCAATATATCTGCACCAATGAGTTTCAAAATCTGTAATAGAATGATTGTTTATACCTGCTAGATACATATTGTTCACCATTTTGTTAATTATTAAAAACTGTTTTTAAATGTATGTACATACTTGTATTGTAAGACAAAGGACTACATAGACCATAATTATATACGTCAGAATTTCTTCTCAACTTACCAGCCCAATGAAGATGCAAAAAAGTTGAATAACGTCGGTATAAGCAACAGAATAAAGACCCCCGAAGAGAGTGTAGAAAACTGCGATGCAGGCGCTCAAAATGACCGAAGCACTCTGATTCATATCAATAATGACTGCTAGTGTTGCACCCAAGGCTGCCAGAATACCTGCGGCCCAGAAGACCTCGCCACAGAGGGCCGGAAGAAACAGAAGACCTCCCATTCGTTCTCCAAACGCATCTTGAAGAGGATCTAACATCGTGATGTACCCCTGTTCTCGCATTTTGTTCGCGAAGAATATACCACCTGTAACGCACCAACGTAACAATAATTTAATTAACAGTATTGTACCATGAAATTATTATTCACCAGTTATATTGCAAAATTCTGAAATAGACATTAAACTTGGTACAATCTTCGAGCCCTTCTTAATTCATGCCTTATTTTATTTCTTTACTTATTTTCCCTTTTTCCTTTTTTTTGTTCTTTTTCAAATTATATGAATTTTTTAACTGATTGGTTGCATGGATATTTGCATGACGTGGTGGCATTCATGAACATAATGTTCCCCGGGGACTTGTCAGCCAAAGTCCTTAATTAAATATAGATATAGAGCTAAAGACCGCTGCAGGGTTAAAGATTTTATAACTTCCAAATTCTTAGTTGAACTATAGACGCCACGGTGATGCATTCTTTATACGATCATTCAGTGACTAGGCGCCTATAGTTTCAATGGATGGTTATACACATGTTCTTCGTCGAGGCCATTCGACTTCAAACGGTATTCGTTAAAAAGTTAATCCACCTAGCACTCCTGATTGTGCACGTTCACTTTCCTACGTTGCAAATGTACGTTTCGAAGTGCTAATAAAATTCTTAAGAATGAAAAGCTAATGTAAGTGGGGAAAAATATCTTTAATAAATATGTCCATTTGTACGCATAACAACAATTACAGTCGTAACTGCATGTATATTTGAGTCTGTGCATTCTAAAAGAAATTATTAAAGGCGAAGCACAGATATAAAAAAATGATTACATTAATCGAAAAGTTCTATAGCTTTCACCCTAAAAAACAAATAACAACCAAACAAATAAACCCTTTTCAAATGAAACATTACGACCAAAATATCCATTATTACCATCCTCCTTCTTTAATATCCACGATTAAAAACTTAAAACCCTGCGAAAATATTAAAAACTTACCTTCAAACATCAACCACTGTCAACATTGAAATCCCTATCCCAAAATTTGCTTTCCATAAATTTTACTTTCACTGACAAACGACTCATTATATTTCCCCCCAAGCAACGAGCAAGGGTAACCGAAAAAAATCTTCTAAAGTAGCAACAAGGCCACAGAACAAAGGGAAGAAAATTTACCGAAAACGAGGCTGAGGGCGTATCCGAACGGAGCTTGACACCAAACAAGTCCTCTCGTGTAAATTGCTTCCGCGGTACCATTGATGTATCCACCGCCGACCCAGGTCGCCGTCATCGTGAATATCCCGACGAATAGACCAATTGAACGACCAGCCAGCATCACCTCCTCCTCGGAGTCGTTGCCAGCCTCCTTCTTTCTGGCTGCCCATATTCCTACGGCCAGGATCAGCACGTAGAACAGAATGATTGAGACAAGACCGGCAAAGTTGATCATCTTCGGGGAGTACGGGTCCACTTGCGTGAACTCGAACTGACGGAGACGCAAGTCCGAGAGGCTAGTCGGCTGATCTGACTTTGGGAGATTCGGATACCTGTAGGCAGAACGGAGAGGTGTTTTCCATCAGAATATAACTGCAGGTAAACTTGTTGCGAGGGAGTGCACATAAATTATAAGATGCAAATTATAAGGAGGGAATAAGCAATGATAAACTACTGACATTAGGGTGGTGGAATTACGTTTTTATTAATAGATAATAATCGCATGATATTCGTGAAACTTTCTATAAGTGGCAAAGTATGTGGCAAAAATAACTGGTCGAGATATTATGGAAATTCTAAATGGCACTTTGAAATGAAACTGAATTATTAAGCTTAATGTTTATTCAAAGTTACAGTAATGGAAAGAGAATTTATTCGTATGTACTACTGATTATTTTGATTGAATCGATTTCATAACACTTAGACGTTGTTTATCTCTGAGAGGAACCATGTTCCGGTGAAACTTCACCTCGTGTAAATTACATTCTGCTTTTCTACTCAATTAACAAGGTGGTCGATTTGCTCGCGCCTAATGCGTGCAGTTAAGTGTAAATTCTATGTTCCTGCCCAGAAGGCATTTAAATCGCCCGACTGAGTTCACTCCCTAATCCCATTAGTCTTGCTTTACCCTACGTGGTGCTAGCTCTTCTATAGGGAATGTATAGCTTTGCTAGCATAAAAAAAGGCACGACAATATTATATAAAGCTCGAAGGTCCAAGGTCTTACTATTAGATGCAGTAGGATTAGCGATCAAAGCCGGGTTACTTGCAACATCTAATGGCGATAAAAGAAGAGAACGGATCGATATGCTGATAGCATTATATTATACTAGAATGGTGTACATCATAAATAGAATAGCTAATTGAAATTCAACGAACGAACCTTGCAACGTTTTCGCAGAAAATGTTGTAAGACAATTCAGGCTTTATGAATGTACATTTAAATAATGATGCAAATAATATTCAGTATTATTTTAGTACTTTTCAATATCCACAAAATTGAAAACAGAAATGTAACTGGAGAGAGCGAATATTTCTCGGCAAAATACTAGTGAGTGACATCAAAACAATTCTTATCTCTATATTCGTAAAAGCAAATCATTTACACTTTCTTCTAACAGATTACTCGAAATCAATTCACCTACGAACTCATCAAACACCATCTCCACTAATTCGATCTTCCACAAAATGAACATTAAACAATGCTCTTAATTCCACAAAAATTCCCAACGTCGCGCACACAGAACAGAAGGGTCATAATGACGGATTCTAAACGGTCGAATGAAAGGGAAGCTGCCACACTTGGAACATGCGTGATTCGAAATTCCCATGCGTGAATTGTTAACAGACAAACCAAGAAATGATTGGTACCTCTGATGACCCCGCGGGGTACAATCACGAAGTAGTGGGGGACAGCCTCACACGGGTACCGGCGGCATGTCCTGATGACGGTCCTTCCAGACGGCCGACGACGACGGAGGGTTGGGATTTGGGGGGCAGCAGTCACCCCACCGGAGCGAGGTCTTCTGGGAGGGGCTATTCCTTGTTCTAAACGCGAGGCCGCCCATGGGCGCTGATGGCCATCGATTTTCACCCAACTCACCGAGCTCACTACTTCCCTGCTGCTGCGTTTGCTTCCTCTTCGGGTACTTCCTTCGCACGCGGCACCAGCACCGATCGAGCTGATCAGTACGGTCCTTCACCTGAAATAGATCGAGGTGCATCCTTCCAGCATAATATCCATACTCGCTGAGGGGAGGAAGTACAGTGAAACAGAGGACAAAGTCTTTCTTACTTTTCTCGTTTTCCATTCTTAATATCGTGCTTAATAATTCGAAGAATCTGTGGGCCGTTCAATTCTTTTTCAGCCCGAGATAATACGACCGATCGTCGTCGTCTATGCTCCATATTAGGAATACATTTCGTCATTACAATTTTTATACGAATATGAACGTGCATCTTGCGAATTGATTATCGAGAATAACATTCTGTGACACAGTCTATTAAAGGCCTCTCTGTTTCGAGCTTAAGCTCCCCAGTGAATTTACGTGGATGATTTATCGTGACAAATTCTCCCGTTGCACGAATGAGACGTGGCTTGGTGTTTCTATCGTGCCTGGGATATAATATTTTACCGCGTGTGCATGCCGAGAGGAGTTGTATTATGTAACCAGCGATAGAATCGTACGTTAATCAGCCGAGGCTTGTTCCGCATTTTAGAAAAGCCGCATTCGACGAATCGCCTTCTGCATCCTTCGTGCAAACCAAACACGCCTGTAACCCGTTCCACTCGCAAGAGTGTCGATAAATCTAACTCCTCTGTCGGGTAACAGTGTCGCCCGTTAAATCGCACCAGCTGAACAACAATAGCAGACAACAAAGGGAACGTAATCGTTCGCGTGTACACATAAAACACCTCTATCTAAGTTCAAAGCCATCAGCGGGGACTATGAGAACGTTGTATCTCGAACAAGCTATCGAACTCTTGGGGGCAACTACTAACAGAAGTATCATACTCACAGGCACCCCGAACGATGTTGTCAATCCTCGTTAATTTGTCCCACCACACGCGCACTTCTCAACCGCGACCGGGACTTAATAAAGACAGAATATCGAACGGTTCCTTATCACTTTCGCGCGTCATTCGCGATTACCTGGCAACCACGGGGACCGATCTATCTCGTCGGCAACGGCCGCGATAAGGAAGATTGTTCAAACGAACGAACCGAGGGCGGAACGAAAAGGAAAAGAAAACGTGACGGAAGTGGGTACCCGGGTGGTCGACGATGGACGTGCGCGAAATTCCCGTGACAGTTGTCCTCGTTGTTTTCGTCGTCGTTCTCGTCAGAACGACGTACTCTCGGCGCCCTGAACGGTCGTGGAGGCCACCCCGTACTGAACAGTCGGTATCTTTCTCGTAGTCGAGGACCGGCGGCGGAGGAATGGTTCCGTGATATTGATTCGACCCCCGTGACGTCACGGCGACACACGGGGGTGCGTCCTACCCTCTCTGTCTGCCGCCGTCCTGCTTCGTCGTGCGTCGTCCCTCGCGGTTCTCTCTTTCGTCCACCCGCCACCACTTCCCACGCTGTGTACTCACTCCTCTTGAACCCCCGGCAAGATCGAAACCGGGGGCGTGGACTGTGCGAGGAGTCGCGAGTCTGCGCTGAAAGTACGGCGACAGACACGAGCTCACCGTGGTTCGCGGGTATCAACGGTGTCTCACCTGGACGGGGGCCTCCGGCCAGGTATCTTGGTATGTATAGACGATTGAGGTTGGGTTTAAGGTGGATTGAGTTAATTAATACATTGGAAATTTGCTAGGTCGAAGAGCACGGAGATATACATTGGACTTGCTACATGTTTCGTTTAGGTTCGATTGAATTTTCCTTTTTTCACGGGGAAATAAAGGTAGACTTTATCGGGAAGCGTGGTTAAGGTGGTGATTTTTTTTGTATATTTCGTGTAATGCGGGGGCACAATATATTTGAGAGGTGGAAGTTTTTGTTGGGATTTTGATCGATAGTAATATTCTTGGGATATATTTAAATTGGTTGATTTTGTTTGGTTAATATTATATCTGACTGTATTACATTCTGATAGTGGATACTATTGTACATAAATTTAACCGGATTATTGGTTTCTGTTCATTTTTCTAATAAGTTAGGGATATAAATTGTAAGAACCGTCTATTAACGAATATATAAAATTTACATTAAAACAAACTGTTCCACTGTTATGGCAAGTGGTCTCTTATGTAGAACATATTTTATATTCTTGCGTGGCGCTAGTCATTGATACGATTATTGATCCGCGTAGGCGAGAATATAACGTAGGCGTCATTGATCAATTGCATAGTTCAGAGATCAGCAACGAGGTGTGCAGGTCCTCCAGGTGAGACAACGCAACCCCGTACAGTGTAGGTGTAAACTGGGGGAAGAGCAACTTCGTCAATGACGTGCAGAAGCGCATGACCTCACAAACGAAACGTTATAAAATGCGTAATCGATACATTAGAAATTGTAATTATCGTTGTGCCTACCAGCTGACGACGTAATATGACGACGTATAAATATTTTAAAATATTTCTTTCAATTAATATATATAAGTTAATTAAAAGCGAATATTAATCATTTATTTTTCTGTTTATATCATTGAACAACTCATATGATACATTCCATCAAATTCGATTTTGATTTATATATCGAGTGGTTTTTTTAAGGAAGGATGTATCAGAAATGTTCAGGGAAACAATAAATCCACGATATCACAGGATAGATATAATAAGAAACTTTGACAGATCTTTCCTTTATGAATAGGTATCATGTTCATAAAACAACTTTTATTTAGAAGGAACTAGCAAACAATCTGGCAAAGTTTCCCATTCTCATTCTGGAGCACCCTCCGTAAACGTATCAGAATAATAAATGGAGATAAACGTCAAACAAAGTTCGACAGCAGTCAAGTGTTTCCCTCAGCCCTTCTAAGAAATAAAATCATGCGTTATATCTGAAATTTCTCAGGTACGAAATTTTCACAAACATCTGTCGCGAAAATCTTTCTTAAATGTATAGTATATATATTTTTGAGAAACAGCCTTATGCCTTGCAGGCAAAGACCAATGTTGATGAAAATTCGATTACGTTAAAATGCATGAAATTGTTCATTGTGTCGAGACTTCTTCGCAAAACTTTCGCACAAAACAATGGAACAGTTTATCCATGAAAGTGCACCGTTAATGAATAAGAGTTTCCACCTGTTTCCACCTTAATTTCTCCAGAATTTTAACGAGCGACTGAAGCGTAAATATAGAACTCAATTACCAATTGTTTACTAACCATAGAGAAACCGTCCCGGATTGAAACGAGACCTCTATAATTATTGAAAAAAATAAAAGGAAAAATAGTTCTTGTCGCGCTCGGCGTTTGTGTATTAATTGACGTACGATTTCTGTGTCCTACCTTCGCGGCGAAATTGGTCCGTCATGTTAAATAGAGTGCACGCCGTTGTGCAAGTTCAGGCGCCAAGACATTGGCAATGCTGACGTCAGGGACGAAAAGGACCGAATAAAGGAAAATCTATTAACGGTTGAGCAACGAATCGCGTTTCCTACCACATTTGCTATAGGTCAACAGAAAACGTGGACAAATATAGGTGATCTGTCTCCACCGGTGGATGGCACAATGTGGAAAAGCAAATATAGTTACCTGTTCAGGCTAGACAAAGATGGCCACAGAGTGAATCGCGAAACCGAACCTTCCTATGCCACTTCTGCTCCTGCATGGTCGATATCACTTGACCCACTCTTTCGAATCTAGAAACTGTAGGTACCCTCGCTTTTATATCCAGATTCCGTCCCCGAACCATCCACGGTGTTCGAGGGCTAGATTTTATCGCAGGCCGCCTTGTAACAGAGAATATTTGAATATTTATAACGCGAATTAAAGAGTTATTCGGGGACCTGTTTCCTTCCGAAGCTTTGTGCAGGGGAGTCATTTCTTTGGGGCGAGGGATAAACGACAGAATCATTTGGAATATACAGCGTGAATATTCTAGTTTATTAGTTGTTCTAATATATCTCACCTGTGTACGTTGCTGATGTGGCTAGATCTATAAATTGTTTAAGGTATTATTGATTAACGATTAATGAGAGGAATGGGTAGGAAGGCACGCAATACACCCTGTTTCGAGGGTACTGTGAAGAGATAGGTTGAAACAAACTGGAAGAATAAATAGTGCTTTAATAATAATAATAGTATGATCATCTTCAACACAATTTTTCGAAATCAGTTCCATTGCGTTTGAAATATTTTATTATAGGAGTGTTTTTACAGTGTTATTTGCAGAAGGGTTTCTTCTTTCACTGTACTTTTTGTTTTACATTTGTTTCACGAAGATTTCGGTTTCCCTTTTGTGCAGGGCGAAACAAAGTGTTGGTACCAGGTACCGAGTGAAGCTCGTACAGATTTGCACCATCGAATTTCAGGGACCAGAGCTTTTCTAAAAGACAATTTATCGTAACGAAATAATCGTCCTTTATTTCTACAATATTCTGTCAACGTTTTATTATCCCATACATTTTCATGACTTTACAAGTCGTCAGTTTTATTTGCAAAAAGTTAGTGGATCGCTATATCAATTCTACCACCACCTGAAAGTGCTTATTAGACCGAAAGTTATTCATACAGAAAAGGTAATGGAAATCGCAAGAGCGCTAAAACTTCCTACTTTACGTTCCAAACTTTCAGCGAATTCAAAGAAGAGTTGTGATGTGTACTCGTAGTGTTAATATGCGCTTGTTAAACTTCCAACAGTTTTTCAATTGTCTTTCACCGATCTTTTTGCAGCAGTTATCCGTGATTAACATTTTGACATGTACGTATCTTATCAACTAATTTTTATTTCTATCTATTCTGTACCCATTTAAAACTTTCATTCTCTGCTACATAAGTATATATAACGATCCTTTCCATAATTCTTTTCATCGATATTAATTGTCGGGCGTTCGTCCACGAGTACTTAACCGTGGGTTCTAATTAAAAAGAAGAACAGGGCAGACTCTGTTAGGCGAATGGGGTTCAAGCGAGGTTAAACCCTCTGTCAAGTGTCACATCAAAAAGTCAACCAGCCCACCTTATACGAACTAGGGAATTGAAAATTGCCACGTGTCAGGTGAAGCACCCGACGACAATGGGCACGTGCACTCCGGAACGTAGTAACTGGATACGGTGGAACTGGGTACCACGGGTATCAGGGGTGATTCGAGTTCGTGGCTCTTATAGTCCGAGGACCTCGTGCCACACGTGATATTCCCGTAGATCGTAGAAAGGGTGTTGCGTTTCAGAGTACGATTCGTAACCTGCAACCCTTTCGTACGCGTGATACAGTGTAAACTTTCGTCGTTGCACGAATCACTGTGCCGTTTAGTCGTCACGGCTATCGTTAAGAACGGTATACATCGCTATAATATTTTGTATTTGCATTGTAATGCCTCGAAGTGGAAATTAATTTTTATTCTACGTTCAGAATGTTCTTATCATTGTTAGATTCTTCCGTAGCTTTAATGCTTGGATGTTTTAACATGTGACAATTAAAGTAGGTCCCAGTATCCCTTTATTGTCCAATATCTCTCGGCAATTTTTATTAAACCTTAACTTGTCGCAGTCAAGAGTGATCATTATAAATAAAACGAAACTTGAAGCTTCGATTAGTAGTATAGATGTAACTATTAGATAACACCGTGTGCGGAAATTATCTCGAAAAGTCAATTGAGGTATTAGGTTTTTTGTTGGTCGGTATCTTACAACAACAAAACCGGGATCTAATGATATATCGCATTATAAGAGATTGACAGAGATGAATGAAGTAAACGCTTCTCTCACGGGAAATTCTTTCAAAGGTAAACGAGCGATCGATGCTGGGGTAACCTTTTCCACGTAGCAAGGGGAAGAATTCATGGAATTTCATAAAACATTGTTGTACTATAAATATCCAGGCACTTTACTAGCAGTAAATTGACTATTATATAAGACATTTTCAAATTTTTTAAGATGGTTAATCATTGAATTTATTCGGTTGAAAATGATTGGACTATAGAGTCTATTACATCACCTCGCAATAGAAATTTGTATCATTATAATTGAAAATGTATGATTATAAAACATGGAAGTTTCTTGTTAAAAAATTTCATTAGTCATTTTTCGTCACACTTTGATGAAGATTTCATCACATAGACAAGGTGTTACGAAAAGTCCAGAGGATAAGGCAGTGCAATTACTTTTTTTAAAATGTTCGACAGTTTTTATTTCGGAGCATTTCGAAATTTTTTGGAAGATCGTTTTGATTATTAGCCACTTGCAGCAATGGTACTCCACCATCTGCGAAAGTGGCAATTAGGCAAATGCAATGGAGTATAAAGATCGATTTCATTTCGAAACATTAAGCTTTGAAAGGTAAGAAGAATCCATTTAAATTAAATTAACTTGGATGTCAAGGGAAACAGTGTAAATTATATTGGCTGATGTTTCACATTGATTATCATTACAAAGCAGTTCTGTACACCTTGATTATTATTGTTAAATTATTAAGGAGTAAATATATTTTATGTACAACAAATACATGTAAATTACAACCAATGTTACCCAGTGTGCAAATTTTTAAAATTCGATCGAAACAAACACGCTATATAACAAAATAATTGATATAAAAATATTAGACTTAAAATATTCCTAACATATAATACAACTAACTATAAAAAGAGCACGTTATTTATTTCCTAATATTCACACTCGTTGCATTTTACTAATCACTTGATATTTAATATAACAGGTCTTGATACTAATTATTTACTAATTAGTTTTCGACTAAAATGAAATCAATTTTTACGCCAACATAGAATTATCCTTACCTCGTACATGGATTGCAAGTCTCAATGATTTTCTTCAGAAATAATTTGCTCGTTCAAGATATCTCCATGGTATCGAAATAGTAAAACGTATTATCCAACATATTTTATTTAAAAGGATATTGAGAAAGGAAGGTATCCAACACACGTAATATACAGTATATATTTATTGGGTAAGTCACAGGTTTAAAAAGTTGTTAGTAAGTCGTTATCACGTATGACCCACATAATTATGAGGCCATAAATCATTAGAAATACCACGCGTCGACTAGAATTGGTTATGGGAATTTTGGTATAGAAATAGTGAAGAGACATGGGAAACAAGCCCAATCTGAGAAATATCTACAACCGTGTAGAATTTAGCAAGAATGAATGCCAACGTTTTTGTGAAACATTAATCTATGTAAAGATACCTCGCGCGTAAAATCTCACGGTGTCTTTCCGACAGGCTGGAATTTCGCTGACTATAAGCAAGTGACTCTTAATTAAAAATACAATTACCCGAGTATTTTTCTTTGTGTACCACAAATGTACTAGTTCTCCTTTTGCCTTCTTTTAAATCACGTACAATATATGTATTTAAGATACCATATGAAAACAATATTCTAGTTGACATGCTGAATTAATAAACATTACCTACTTGATTTGAATCATTTCCAATTAAATTTCTTATACATAAGCCACGTACAACTCTAGACATATTAACCATGCGATAATGTGCATAAATTACTATACATACATCTTTTATATGACTATGAACATTTATTATCCATTATTATTCATACGCTAAATATTACAAAATATATATTCAGCATAATAATGTGATAATGTAGTCTTATCTACAGTAATTCCTGTTTGCTTATTTGTTAATGAAGATGATTGTTACTATGAAAGGAACAATCTTCATTACAAGTTATCGAACACTGAAATTAATTACAATGATTGAATAAATGAAAAAGTTATTTTCCGTTCTGATAATATTTAAATATCAATGAATAACGAAATGCATAAGAGAAAAACCTTCTGAAAATAGCGTGCAAAACAATAATCAATTATGCAGCTGACATGTTTTATAAATTGCCTCTCCTGATAATATTTCATTATGAAAACCGATAATCGCCTTCATTAATTATACTATATAAACATATACGATTTACGTGTAAAAAAGTCCAATAATCCGAGTAGTATCTAGTTTCACATTATATTTTCGCATATTTTACAAAAGGTAAATTATCTTCCTACACGGAAAATATAATATCAACACACAAAGACTTCTTAACGCTATAACAAACTGTTCCGCCAAAGTATTATAATACTTCATAAATTCGAATAGGTACATAACATCCTAAATTTAGTAATTTCTCCAACAAAGGTGTGTTCGCCATCAAAACGTATCCAAGAACCTTTTTTTATTATATCTATACTTATTTCTAACGCACGTAGGCAGATACGTAAAAATTTAGGATTCCCTTTTCTCTTTACAAAGATTAAGTCCTTCTTTAGAAATTCAGTAACTCACCATTAAATTCAATATTAGACCTATAACATCTAATGACTACTTACTCGGCTTCAATATTTCGTATCCTTCCCACTTTCCAACTCACATTAGAATCGTAATCCGTTCTCAAAATTTCTGTTCTGCAGATCGAATACCTGAATTACCCAGTAAATTACCCGACATCTATTGCATAATTGATCTCTGTAGCTTTGAAACGAATCCTCGAAACGGACCCCTCGTGCGTGATTCTCAATTATCAGCGATCAGTAACGCCCTCGAAGGATTAGCGCGCGGCACGATTTTTCTAAGGCAATATTTCTAGAAGCCGAGAGCTGCCTACGTCTGCTACGTTCAACAAGGAAAGAACAAGATGTACCTCAAGTAGGAAGCAGTTGTCGATGGACAAAGTGGGTCACGAGCCGTGACCTCCGCGTCTTTTGCACAGGCTCGAGGACCCCGCTTCTCCACTTAATTACATCCACGTCCTCTTACCATGCATGCAACGCGAATTTTAACACATCAGACGCAGACACCGTGACAGGGAAAATATTTCGGATAATGGAACCGTCAAGATTTCTTCATGGCAAAGAACACATAAAAGCTCCTTCCGATACAAAGGGAAGTGAAAATTATATTTTATCGTGATCTTTCATCGCAGAAATGTTAGCCGTCCAGAGTTATGGAAACTGCAACGAAAGACTTCTTCAAAATCTCAGGCAAGATAATTGGATTTGTTTAAAGAAATAATAAACATATGCCATTATTTCGACTTGCGGGTGAGTTGGATCAACGATCAAATAACATCAATCAGACCTGAAAGCATACTCTACAATCTCCAATAGGCGTGGAAAATATGCCATGCCGCAGTTAATTTGTTATAAACAATTAAACAATTGAAATTTTTATTACGGCCAACTGCACATTGTTACAGCAACGGGGTAATTTTTATCCTGTAGCTCATTCGTTTCCCTTTATTTTCATATCCTATTTATTAAAAAACAAACAACAGGCACCGAGATAACAATTTTTTTAAATTTTGTCGGTAACGGTATGTCGATTATCGGACATGTGGCGCCATCTCGCGTTTGCGGCTTTTTTCGCAGTTTTCCGCACCGCTAAAACCGAATTCCTGGATTACATCGTTAATTTAAACAATTGCGTTTTTCTCAGCTTCTAGGGCGTATTTCTTAACCGGACTGGTTTTAAATTAAAGCTAAGAATCATAGCTATCCCCTTCAACAGTTTGAATAATATGGCAATTGTGGTTTAAAAGTTATTAACAATTAAAAAATCGGCAAAATTGCGACCAGGGTCACTGCAATTATCTCGGCTTCTGGAGGCGCTAGATTAATGATCGGGTGCTTAAAATGAAGGCTTAACTTGAACTGAATAACTTGTAAACCACAAATTGTGGTTTACAAGTTATTAACCTTCATTTTAAGCACCCGATCATTAATCTAGCGCCTCCAGAAGCCGAGATAATTGCAGTGACCCTGATCGCAATTTTGCCGATTTTTTAATTGTTAATAACTTTTAAACCACAATTGCCATATTGTTTAAACTGTTGGACAAGATGGCGATGGTTCGCAGCTTTAAGTTAAAACCAGTCCGGTTAAAAAATACGCACTAGAAGCCGAGAAAAACGTAATTGTTTAAATTAACGATGTAATCCAGGAATTCGGTTTTGGCGGTGCGGAAAACTGCGAAAAAAGCCGCAAACGCGAGATGGCGCCACATGTCCTATTATCGACTGCTGTGCGGATTAGAGCCGCAATGTCATTACCATGCCACAGATATCGTTACCGACACATTATACAAAGCAATGTTATTCATAAATATTATATATCGGCTCCTGGGGGTTATTTTTGAAGCTAAACAAGCTATTCACCTGTAATAATCTCGTTCAATGTCGTTTGCATTGGAAGCAATTTCCTAATTTTGTTCGTTGAAAAACACGAATGTTTTAAATATTACTCATTTTATAATTACTAAACGTTAATCAAAATCTTCGATTCGATCAATCGACTTTCGAGCACGCGCAGAATTGCCCAGTTCCTTTGAAAGAAGAAATAGAAAGCGAACTGCCAATCTGTTATATCGTTGTTGCTGATTCACATTCTGTGATTGTTATTTTTTATTCCATTTAAAGGTGCTGGAAGTTGAGGAATTTTCACACGAAAAACAAATTTATGATACATCCCAGTCACTGTTCGTAAAAAGACAGTGACGTAAAACGCCTTAGGTTGCAACAAATAGTCACGTGTCAGAAACTTCTATCGAAATTAATTATTGTATAAGTACCTACGATTATCTTTCAAATATTTCGAAGCCTATCGATCTTCTGTTTGCGAAACACAGATTCAAAGAGATCTTAATAAATATGAGTCGCCTACATCTTGGATCTGGTAAGGTTCTTGCAACATGTAATTTTCTTTCCATCCATTTGCGAACTTACTGTTTTTTTTCAATTAAATAATTGAATGAAATTATCAATGCAAGCAGTCATCATGTCGGCAGTCCTATTAAAAAAGTACTTTTGTATAGCTTTATTTATTCGCGAAGGTTACGACACGCAATTTCCTCTTCAGCAAAAATAAATCAATGAGATAAGAGTTTTTATACCTTTATTTCGATTATTATCAATTCATTTTATACAAGTAATTATGATGTTTTATAGGAAAAGAATTTCACCACTATGTAATCTCACCTGAAAGTACATTAAAATAATGAATTGCCACATCATTTTTTATTTTAATCGTTTTGGATACTATAATTGTACTTTATTTAAATTATTGCAGATTCTCAAAAACCATTGGAAATTAAAGGACAAACTCGTTTATATAGTATGAAATTTTGCCCTTTTGCACATCGGGTACGATTGATACTTAGTTACAAAAAGATTCCTCATGATATTGTTAATATCAACATAACAAATAAACCCAAATGGTATTTGGAGGTACACACATATTGCACGATTTGTTATTTATTTAGAAAACATAATTTTCCCTTGTGCCACTTATACATACAATAATATATCTAGATCCACCCAGAGGGCAAAGTACCAACGCTTATTGATGTTGATGGGAACGCAATCATTGATTCGGTAGTAATAGCAAATTATTTAGAAGAGAAATATCCCGAACCCGCTTTATATTCTAAGAACACCAAAGAACGAGACTTAGAATTATTAGACCATTATTCCAAGGTAAATAATGATTCAGCCTTTAAGCGAACATATGAGTGCGTCTTTAATATGATAATTGCATAATATTTATAACAGAATAATAATAAAACAGTTGCCATTTACCACATTAATAACTTCTTCCAGATCATTCAGATTTTTTCTAACTGCATTCATGGAGCCGATAAAAGATCCCTCAGTGAAATTGTTGCTGAAATTTCATCTTTACTGATAGAATTTGAAACTGAACTTAAAGCTCGTGGAACTGTTTACTTTGGGGGTTTGTACATTGATTTTTCCACGCAAGTAGTATAAAATAGAAACTTGTTCTATATATTATATTTGATATATTTTTTATTAGGTACAAAGCCTGGTATGTTAGATATATTAATGTGGCCGTGGGTTGAACGCCGAAAATCTCTATCTTTGATTTACAAAGAACCTACAAACTTTAAGGACGGGCATTTTGAACATTTGGTAAGTTCGACCGGTTAAAAAAATAAAAATATGTATATAATTTCTAATTAAGTTCCGTAAACGCATTTCAGATGAAGTGGATGCAAGAAATGAAAACGCAATCATTCGTACAGGAGAACGAGTGTTCCTACGAAAAGTTTGCTGAGATAATTGATGATTTGAAAGCTGGAAATGTTGATTTTGATAAAGCTTAAATCCGTTAATAAATAGCTCCCATTATGCAAAATGAGAGACATTCGAATCTTTGTATGTTACATGCAAATGCATATACATAGTTATATACTTCAGGTATCTAAAATAATTATACGCAAGCCTGCATTATTAGGTATTATCATTTAATTAAATTTATCATAACCAATCTGAAGGCATGCCAAATAGTGTTTACTTATAAATAGGAATGGTTAGTATATAAATACGTACAAAATTCTGAGCTCTGTATGTTATGCCTGCTACTATGACAATATATACTTATACATACAAGTCTGTTTAAAGAATCAGTACTGCCTTTTCGCATGTGCTGTGAAAAAACATGTTGTGATTCATATTGTATATATACTGTTCAGACAAAGCAAATTAAATTCTTGTATTTAATACTTCATTGAAATACTTGCATGTGTATAATACACATATGTGTATATATGTATATTTATATATTCATTGTTTCATTTTATAAAACAGATCAAGTTCTTCTTGATAGAATGTATTCTATACTTAGTCTTCATATGTAAAAACCGCAATACAAATATTCGAAGTTTACATAATATTTTTAGTATATTTACAAAACATTGACTATGCAAAAGAATTATTAGAGAGACAATGTATATGATGGTGATGTATTCAATATTATCATGTATTCACTTCCGCATTGCTGGAGCTCGGAGTGTCTCAGGAAGATTGAATTTCATCTACATTTATATGAGCAATAAATCGTAGTCTCATCTGTAAGGCCGGCCTTAGTCTTCGTATAATGCATTCCACTTCGTTCTTCATCATATCACCAACGAACATGTATTTTATATGATACCTGTAATGGTTAATATTAAATAAAAACATATATATATATATGCGTTTATTAGTAATAATTTGAAAAAATAGTCAAACCGTACAGTAAATCGCAAACTGGATCCATGTATTTTAAATGGGTTTGTAGACGATCGACTTTTTCAAGCATCTCGTATAAACAAACTGCTAATTCCACCACACATTCAGCGTTAAATCTTGCCAATGTCGGTCCAATTAAATGACACGCATATATCAATTGTTCTTCGCTATTTACAATTGGTTGAAGTTTCTCTTTAATGAACCTGGATGAAGATTATATATCGTTTATTTACGTCAGAGTTATAAAAATATATATATAATATTAGGTTTTTTATTGTTTGTTTTGTTTAGCTTACTGAGGCATCGTAGTTATTTGTCCAACACCAGCGTGATGCCATACAGAATGTGCCAGTGCTAGCATATAACTGTATTTATTTTCCAACAAGCTGTTGTGTGTATTATTAAAATTGTATATTTGAAATGGACTTAGATTGCTATACTGCCAACTGGCTAATCCTGGACTATTAATAGTTTCTACTAATCGATCGTGAAGTGCTGACCAATAACACTCTGGTAAAGCAGCTAATAATAAGCCGACACAGTTTATCCACAAATGAATTTCATCTGATGGTATCACTGTATATCTAAACAATTATAATATAATACTGCGATTAATTTTAATTAATAGAAATATGTAGCATGTAAAGCAATATTTTCTTGCATCTTACCCTTTGGCAACAACATCTAATAATGAGTTTGCAACTATATTTGGAGCAACAGGAACAGCCATAAGTTCGACACAGGTAACGTACAGTGCATGTGCAGCAGGATTAGGAAATTCGTTAAATCTCCAATCGGTAGCAGGAAAATGAGCTGTGCCTGACATTGCTGCAAATCGTATTAAGATTATTACTTAGAAATCATGTAAAATATAGTATTATTAAAAGTTGATTTTCAATAAATGGAAAATTATTAAATTAATACAAATAAATATATTACTTTCTACAATCCTTTTCACTAATCGGATATAATAATCCAATTCGGGCATCCATGTAACAACGTCGTCTGAAGAGCGTGTCATATACATTTGGTACGCTTCTGAAAGTGCCCATCCTGGTGCTCTAATTTCCCGAAGTGAACCCAAAACAGCTGACACTAGACGTCGTTTTAAAGGCGGACGATCTCTCAATTTACGTTCATAATAATGTAATGTATTATACAGATACGTTACAGGTCGATCTGCAAATAAAAGGAAACGAATAAAATTGATTTGAAAAATATAACTTTAGTTCCACTATGAATAATAATAAAACATACGAACCATGAAATTTATATAAACAGCCCAAATGATCGAGCAGTGTTTCCAAACTTTTCGATACAGCCGGGATTTCCAAATATCTATGTACAACAATATCGAAAACTGGCAAGAACCGTAAACACACATTTCCAAAGTAGACGGGCAAACTTTGGTATTGACTAGGACCTCCGCTGGTTTGCTCCATTATCCCTTCAGGAGCAAATTTCTCTGGAAACTTTCTGTGAAACGCAAGATGCTTCTCATGCCAATTCGATTGTTTCCAATGTTCAGGAGAGTTCTCTTTGACAAACTCTTGGACCCTGTTTCTAAATTCAATGGCTTTGAGTAACAATAATTGAATAATAAAGAAGCAGACTTGGGCATCACTGCCCTCGTGTGTCCTCAGCACCAAGCAAAGAATCAGTCTATCGATAGTGACAATATTATATTTCCATATCATATCGTTAATGGTATCTACACATTTATTTACATGCTGACCACCAACACTGTTGGCAAATTCGAACACGAGGTAATCACAAAATTTTCGAAGATGCGCAGACAAAGCCCGGGCTCCAATTCTTTCCAGTATTTTATACGCGATCGGGCTAATTCGATCCGTCTCGAAAATGATCTTCCATAAAAGGCATAAAAACAGAGGCGGTGTACCAGGCACAGAGAAATGTGCAATTATATCATTTTCATTACTCATAGAAGCCCAATTGCGATACTCTTCCTCTACCGCTTTTTTAATCTGTTGCTTATTTTCTTTCGGTACACTATTTTGTTGGAAAAATTCGCTCAATACTGGTGGGAAGCACTGCAAAGTATGATTGGCCCAAGAATGTGGCGTATTTTGCATTATTGTGTTCAACAATTCCTTGCACCATGTACCACTATGACTATCGGAGCCTGTTCCTGTAACGTGCATAGAGCGTGCCAGAGTTAATACTAAGGCTCTGTTCAATTCCTCAGATTCCGCTGACACAAGAGTTTTGGGTTCTGATAAAAATCTGGATAACTGTGGCTGCACTTCGGCAGAACCTAAACCAGTAATCAGACGAAGCGCAGTACTTTCCACGCATAAATGAAGTTGCGTCTGATTAGTCTGCGGCACCGCTGCGAGACTATGTAAATGAGATAAAAGTTGTACCCTGTAATGTGGCTGTATATGGTGCATTCTGTAACTGAACATTTCCAACAGCGTATACAATGTCCCCCACGCATGAGACTTGAAAACTGTTGGAAGCAACTGACTGATAAAGCCTTTAATCCCAAGGCTCTCAATTTCAGTGTACACCAGTAATCTGCTATAAGTTTCCACCAGTGCCGGCGCTAAAGACATATTACTTTTAGACTGCGCTAATTTGATAACGTGAGTAACAATGCTGTGTATCAGACTCATCTTGGAATGAACAGTTAAAGAGTCTAAGATCGACATCGATAATGGTGTGGTTGGCCCGTTTGCGAGAGCTGCATTATTTTGTAATGCCTGCATCGGTTGCTGTTGCTGACCTTTTTGCGTACCAAGTATAGTATCAACTAAAGCTGCCATCGGCCGACTGAAATATTCTTGATTTGTTGAATATGCGTTGCACAACAATGCGATACGATAATCCGAGCCCATGCAAAGGGAAGTGTTAGGCATAACCAAATGCTGCAAAAATTCATGATGCAGTTTCAAGGTATGCGGTATTGGTCTATGAATATTTGAATGCTCCGATTGAGCTTTTTTCAAGAGATGTATCCATATGCACGTAATAGCCATTTGATGGGTGCACAGTGCCTGGGTATAATCAGGAACAGGCAGAGGCTCTTTTTCCGGATACAATAGGTCGTACAATTTTAATACTGGCAGAAAGTTTGACAGTGGATTTCTCTGAATGCTCCCAGAAATGAATTGTAACAAAACCCACATTAAGTGATCCCTTCCTTTTCGTAAGTCCCTTCCAGCCAACTTATCGTGTATTGCCATTACTATACTCGGGAAGCAAGCGTATGAAAACAATACGAAATATATAAGCTGCGACGACAGATGTAACCACACGTAATGATTGGCAACAGTTCCATCTGTTCCTTCGGCAGGCAAAGTTTCGTTTTCTGCACGTTCCATAGCCAGAATTACAAGTTCAACTAATTGTTCCTCCAAAGCTATGCACCGTTGCTTTTGCTACAATAGAATCGAAACAGAATATAATTAGAATTTCTCGTGAGATTTAATTTCGATTCAACCAGCTGTCATTAAAGATGTACCTGCTTTTGTAAACCAAGCATAGAACACACCATATCCCTGCTATAAGGTTGTTCTAATACATATCTAAGCAATCCTGTTTGAGGTTTAAGTAAATCCTCGTCGTAAGGTAAATTTCCTTTTAACGAAAATTTTAACGTTGTTGTGTCGAGCACCCATGGATTAATCAAATCCGCGTATCCAGTATGTTCCACTACTGGTAACATTTTCGAATGTCCAACTATAGATACCATTTGTGCTGTATTGCGAAAACTTTCAACAAAGTTAGATAGCAATTTTGCTAATTTCTAAAACAGAACAATTGGGTAAGAATCTATTCGATTAATAACACGGTAATAGAGTTTACTTTAAAAATGACATACCCAGTGCGGCCAATTTTTTCCATCGGGATAGGCCTTTTGAATTTCGTTCACGATAAAATATCCTGGCAATAAACAAGCATTTCTATCAAAAATGTATTCAATTACGTTTTCCAAAGCTTTTAACTGAGGCTGAATAGAAGCATCTAATCTTGCTGGGATCGTTTGTGCTTTCTCTTTACATCCCTGCAACATAGTTTTCACTCTAGTAAGTCCGAAGTGGCTTTTATTTAAATTACAAAACTTACTTTCATTATCTCCCTGACACCTTTATAATCAACTCCTCCAATAATATGTCTAATAAGGACAAAACATTCGACCCAAAAATCTTCCAATTGATATTGAAGTTTATCACAACCTAAAATGCATTCGCATACAAGTCTAAAAAAATACATATCATATTATAATCCTGTAGAAACCTTAAACATGTAAATTAATCAATTTCATTTTCTAAATCCTAGAACGTACCTCGACGGCAACACATTAGATGCAACTAAATTCTCAAGTAATGATAACAGTAGTTGCAATCTTCTGTGATTTGTCATTGCCGCTGCCATAGACAAAAACTGTCTTACAGCATTTTCTTGCTGCTCTTTGGATAAATTTGACATAGCCGTTGTTAATTCCGTTTGCCATCCTGATATTTTTTCGCTTTCGCTATTCGGTTGATGTACGAGAACACAACTAAATGCTTCTTCAATGGCTTCTACTTTCTACAACAGGATCATAACGAAATAAGTGGTAAAATAATGCTTCGATTTGCAATTAAGAATTAAATTCACGATTCTGGCAGTGCACAGGAAATGAACAATATTACCGTCGTCAATAGTAACCCTATTAATTGAATTACGTATTAATCGAAAAAAAGAACATTATTCTTCTTTTCACGAGGTTCCCATTAAATCAGTTGGGTTAAGAAAATTTCTATTTAATTTATAATGTCATACACCACAAAGGCATGTATCCCAAACTTAACATTTTTAACATTAATTTATTGAAAAATGCAGAACACAAGCGAAAATAACGAGCAGGGCGGAAAAAAATTGAAAACAAACGAAATGTAACGTAATGAAAGAATAGTTCAGTGTGTAATATTTAAGTTATATATACTCACTAAAATATCGTTTACAATGTTAGTGATTTGAGTTTCACTAGTCATCTTTTCGGCCGGATATTTATCTGCCCATGTGCAATGAAGGGAAAGTAATTAACGCATAACAATTAAAATTGCATTCACTTTTTCCATAGTGCTTTTTTCACCGTTCACACTTGATTTATTACAAATACCAATTTGTAAACATAATTTGTATTCTGTTTACGTTTTTATAACCTATGCACTTGTAGCTATGCTGTAACACAACTGAATGAAAAAAAGGGGTAATTATTGATACACAGAGTGTAAGATGTCGCTGCAATAGAAGTGATGTCAAACGTTTACCGATAGATGGCAGTATTAGTCTTTTGCGGCGAACGTTCCGTTTAAATCTTTCGCGAGTTGTGTTTATGAAAAAGTCGAACAAAAAATATAAGTATAATTAGAAAAAGAATTTCATAACAATGCTTCAATGCTGATATATTTGTCTGTGAATACTCGTCTTATTATTGGCAGCGGTAGTTATTAAAAGAAACATTAAAATCATACATTTTATTGCGATAATTTTATAACCTAAATACAATTAATAAAAGATCGGAGCAGAAGATGTTCTCGGTAAAGCACAACGTGCAATCGACATTACTTTGTGGGCCTGCAGAATTAAGCAAATCTTTCATGTTCGAGGTAAAAATATTAAAGAATGTTAACACTATTGGTTCAAATACACGGGACTTTAAGACAAGTTAGTATGTAATTTCAAATAGTTCAATAAAATCACTTAGGAACTACCAAGTCAGTAGAACGCTATTAAGCTCTTAAGTAAATTATATTGTTCCATACACAAGAGACAATTTTTATCGAACTTTAAAATAATTGTAATATAATTCAAATAATTATTCGTATCAATTGAGTGGCATTAGTTGATATCTTTCATATTGCTGTACATATGTAGAAGTTGATTTGGTAGGGTGTTAATTACGAACAACATACGAATAAAAGTAGAAAAATGTTCAACAAATTATCGTATATAACGATTAACCAAAAAAATATAATATTTTTTCGACTTTCATATAAATGTACATACAGGGTGTTCCATTTACCTGGCAATGGTGGAATATCTCACGGGAGATTAAAGTTATTAAAAAAAGGTCTTGCAATAATTGATGTATGATATGAATCGCGACAATACCTAGTATAAACGGAATTCCACTTAAACGGAACACCCCGTATAATGTACAGAGGGCTTACTCTTGCAAGTAGACCCAGAGGCAATGTCACCGCCTAAGCACTCCGGCGAAAACGGTTGCCCACGTACAGGGATCTCCCATGTACATACATAGTAGGTAAGCATGGGGTTTCCATACTGCGGCATTACCTTTAGATCCACTGGCAAGAGAATCACGCTGTATTATCCACGCATATACTAGCTGAACATATTCCAATATACGAAAACCCAGTAACATTGAAATATTCCGAAGCTGCACTATAGTACTTGACAAATAGCCTCACGCTAACTGGCGTGCCTGGCACGCCGTTGGAAAACTTACGAATAGAGATGTCCACCAAGGGTGGTCACTGCAATCGCAACTTCTCGTTTAGGGAATGCATATCGATTAAAATGTGTAGACTAGCACTGGTGTTGGCGATCGCTTTTATACACTGTGTAACGAAAGTATTCGAAGGACAAAGATCAGAGACCATATTTTCTCCGTACCAATAACCAAGGTTGATCTATGTATATTTCCCGAACGGGACATTCACGGTAGCAGTGACTACCTCTGTTGATACATCTGTGCTCATAAGTTTTCCAAAGATGTACCAACACATTTCGGGTTGCCACTAAATACTATATAGTCCTTCGAATTTCGTTTTCAAATCTGAAATGTCCCAAGTTAATTCTGTTAGAAGTGTACCGTTACGCAGACACTCGTTACGTGGTCTGTTTTGTCAGAATGGGTCCCGACATTTCCGGAATCGAGTTTTCCTTCGTAGGCAGCAATTTACTGGGCCGAAGAAGGACGCCGTGTCGTTTACATTACACCAGCTCCATTGGAGAAGCTGCCGGCTGCCTGTCACGACAGAAGTAATCCAGCACCCGCGGCTTTCAAGCTGATGAGATTTATGTAAGCGGAACACTTTTCTTGCGTTGCTTCTGCACGTGCATCGGCCTTCAGGATTCGTTTCTAAAAAGAGCACCGCCCAGATTTATGCCCATTTAACTAAACTAAATCGCTTATTTTGAAATCGTTTGTCTCACTCGACATTCAAATCCCGCATGTCGGTTATTGCGTACACCTGCATATACATATATGTATATGTATGTATATACATATATCCCATTCATTTTTAACTGGAAATGAAACATGTGATCTCCTTTCCTTTTTTTCTTCTCTTTATTTATCATTTGCAAATGCTGTATAGTGCAATGTTATTTCCTTCCCATAATTTCCCATGTATTTGCCTGATTCATTGCAAGGCGCCGCATTGTTGCGCCGTAGAATAATAATGCATAAAATAGTTTTGATTCGGAGAACTTTGTTTAGCGCGCCGGAAGCGATCTATCAAGGAACATTAGTTACTTTACACGTCACACGCGACAGGTATTGACATTCTACGTGCATAAACATACGCGTTGTTTACGAGCGATCGTATTTTCAGAAGAGGTTGCGTTAAACGCACATAGATCATGCCCGAGAACGTTATTCATTCTGGGCTGCAGCAGCGAAATGCAATGAAGTACGCAGTACATTACAGCACAAAGAACTTTGATTCATCGTTGAATAAGTCTTGAATATATTTGCTCACGGATATCGTTACAGTTCAAAAAATACTCGGTGGCTGGAATGCAACGTAGTGAAAATTCGCATTTCGATTAACCGAGAATAAAGATACGCCATGCAAGGATTACTCGAAATTATCTGTATTTTTCTGATTCTATACGACAGATAGAGCATTCCTTTCTTTCGATGACTATAAAGAAATGGTACAGCCTATAGCTGCATTTAGAAGCAATCGAGCAGCACGAATTTCTTTTTCATCCCTTCTTTGGATCAATATTTTTCGATTATCTAAATGATACACGGTGATAGTAAAATTAATACCACAGCGAGGAACTATGTATAAAGCAATGGCTATATCTGTTATCGTTTCTTTCGAATTATAGTTTGAATATCGTACGATACGCAGAAATCAAGAGTCTGATGAATATCAAAAAGTATATACCATTAGGAGATAATCGAAGTACCTACCACGTTGGATCAATGTTTTATTTCTTCGAAAAAGACCAATTTCAACCGTCAAAATTTTCACGCAACTAATACATTCTGGATAAAATGAGTCAGTTTGGAAAGATTTATTCTTTCGGCTGGAATACCGGGTAAACAGTAGTTCGCAATTTTTATGCACGATTCATCGTAGCACCGGGGGCAAGAGCAAAATAAACGATCGAATGAGGATCGTCGCAAATCAGTTGCTTCCTTCTCCTGCGGTTTATTTTTCGAAGCCAAGAGGGATTCGTTGAACGTGGCTTTTGGTAAAGGTGGAAGATTCTCCCCCCTTTAATTGCGGCAGCCTTTTTTTTCTTTTATATTTTACGCAAGGAAGTTAAAGTTCGATATGTAAGCTACATACAGTTGGTTACAAAAATATCTACTAGTAGAATAAGAAATAATGCATTCGTAATCTATTTTTAGCAAATACTTTTAAGTCCATTTTAACATCATTATCAAGCGACACTTTTGAATATTCATTAGAAAATACCTGAATATTCAATGCATGAAGATTTGAATAATTTGTTATTTCTTGACTACTGAATAGCAATGATATGCATGTGTAATTGTGTAATATGGTATGGTGCATTTTATACAATGTAACTGTTAGTATTACTTTTTTCACGTTGTCTTATGTTACAATTCATCGTCAAATGTTTGCAACAAATATTATTAGCTGGAATATATCTGACTTAAACATATTTGAAGTATCTACAAGTAAAAATTGTGTTAAAGCAATAACAGCCCGAACATTTAGACCTTAAAGGGTTAAATTGATAGATATCACATTTTAATATTTTTGGCAAATTCGGTGTGATTGATCGTTGTTCATTTATTATTAATATTGTTAGTTATACTATACATATAGTATTTGTTAGGTGTATCCGAACGAGATATTACCTTATATATTATTCTACATAGGTAATTTCTACATAATTCTCGTGCACTGTTCTCGATATACAATAGAAATATGTTGGGAAGTTTGATTACAGGCTACATTTTCTAATACCATAATACCTTTACTTTTAGAAACGATGTTTATTGGTTTTGAAGCACGGTGGAGGTAACTACCGATACGCCATTGTATATGTTTATTGCCGCATTAATTTACACAATTACCTAGGTATATTGCTCGTGGGATCTTTTCGCTATTTATTTGTCCTACTGGTTACTGATCATTCTCGGTACTAAATTTTTTAATAAATTCTGAAGGAGTTGTGCTGGTTTTACTGCACCCATACATAAACCAATAATACTTACAGCATTTTTAAATATCCGTAGTAATACTAATCGTGTATGACTAGTAGTATATTAATAGGATCAAGTATTGACGTGCATTTGGAACTTTTGGATTTTCTCGTGTCAGAAGATTTTCGACTGCCATTGAACATTGGAAATACTGAGAATAAATTATCCATAAAATCCTATCGACATTAGCGATAGAACTCCATACAAACAATTATTTGGAGCATGGACATTTTTTTTACCGGAACTGCTTTAATTCGAACACTCAACGAATGAATTATGATTCTAAATTGCAAATTGAAAAATACATAAATTGCAGAGGAATGTGATTTATCTGAAGATTCAGTAAAGAATAAAATATTAATATGGATCGGCCGCTTATCTTTCTAAAAAACAACGTACAATACAACATGAAATATAATTATTCTCATGGTGCAGAAGTACGCCAATAAACCTAATCCAATTTTTCTTTCTATGATGTATCTACAATAGATATACATATAATACCCGAATTACAAACTATAGGTAATAGGTATAATAAAGTGTTCACGTAAAGCTATGACTACAGATGTGAAGAATAAACAATTAGATTATTTTAATGAAAAGGAAACGAATCACAAGGGAATTAATTATATCAGGTATTTGGAGAACTATGAAAACCTAATGGAGCGTCTTATCGAGTTGCACACCTTCGCCACTTTACCTTCCGTACTTTTGATCGACGACTTCGATACTTATATCAACGATTACAAAGAAAGCGAGGTGACGCACGATCTACACATCGCCAAAACGTGTTCAATGATTCTCGATACAATGAATTCATGCTCGCGAATATTGAAGACCAACGTAAGTAAGAATTGGCACTGCTTGATCGTATAGCAAAAAAGCGAAAAAGAGAGTCTGAAAGGAGACTATGCAAGACTTCCATATGTATAATTCTACATGTTATGTCTTATGATTACTTCAGGTATATATTTGCGCGTGGTCTTCCTCTGGAATGAACAGCATTACCACTTATATGATATATTTCGCAAACATTTGGAACGTGACGGACGAAGAAGAGAGTAACACGATATTGTTGAAGAAATACTCGCACGACGGTCCTACAGAAAAGTGTCCGTCCTATAGATACTGCAAACTTGAAGACGGAGTGAGGGTCTTGAAGCAAGTTTTATACAATGAAATAGAGGAGGGCTAGCAGCTAGTGACTGTTTTATAAACACAATGACTCGATTCGAAAATGTGTATATACATAGGTATTTTGGAAAGGGGACCTGCAAATGTTTGAAAATATTTCGATAACTTACACAAAAGAAGACAATTACAATTTTCTCATGTTTCCATTTAATTATCGTGTGAATATAATAAATAAGTGTAACTACATTTGAATCAAGTCGTCGATTATATTGTCTCTGCACGAAGAAGAAATTACTTGTTTTAATTTGTACATTGAAGAGAAGACAAAAGTAATTAATAATTGGAGCATATGGGACACTTTCATACGTTCGTTCATACGAGCCTCGAAAAATCTAGTAAAGTTCGTGGAACCATCAAGATTTCTTGCTGGTTGTGGTTCGTCTCATTCTTCGGTAATATACATCCAGCGAATTATGCTCGAAACGCTTCAACAGGGAATCACAATCGCACAGATACACAGCTAATCCATCCCACCTGAAACCTGCTTCTTTACATTATTTATATTCTAGAAACCATTGTATTAATGCTCTCAACAATGTCATGGATATAGAAGAGAGTGAATACAGTTCTGTTAGAGACGACCGAACAATTTTTTCGCCAGCATTATTCCTGGAGGTATAGAAACGCCATAAATAAGCGATGGCAAACCGGCGAAAAAGACAAGTGTATCGGGGGTTCGAATGTTGGCGTCCTATTGTCTGGTTCTTCTGCTCGGCCAGGTCGAAAGCCGTGTCTCGGGTAGAGCCCCCCTATAGACTGAACTGACCACTTGCTCCAATCGGACCGAAACAATCTAAAACTGTCAGGACTCTGGAGTAACCGTGGGCATCGCGCAGCAAGGTAATAAATGGAAACTTGAAGGCACCGTAAACCGTAAGCCCTCCGTGAATGGGAAACCATGGGAAAGGAAAAACGAATTGTTTTTTCAAGGAATGGATGTCACAGACACACAGAGTAATTCCTATTATAATTATTATTATTATTTATTTTTGATGTATTACATTGTTGATAATGTATATACGTATGCTATTGTTATTATGATTATTATTAATGTTGAATAAAAAATGTACTTACACTAGACTTTAAATGTACTTTAACACTAGATTACCGGACAAATTTGAACACTTACTTTTACCGACTTCTCTCCGATTAACAATAGCCAATGAAACTGCGCGTTTTCTTTAAAAAATTAATTCTCTTAATTTCGAAATGAAATTTAATTAATTTAATTATATAATGTTCCCGGATCTTCATTAACCTTTGTATTTCAAATTCTGAAATGAGTCAAATTGACCCGCTCCGGCAATCTAGTGTTAAAGATATTTTTCAAGTATGATGTCAACGCGACTAGAATTATTAACACGAGGAAAATCTGAGGATCGAAACGGTAGGGTATTAAAATATGTTTATCGGACTGAAATCATTCAACAGGTTAGACTTGAAATCACTTTACCTGCAATCGAACGCAATTTCCGTATCACACTATGTTCTATGCTAAAACGTTCTATACAACAATTCACGTGAATACGAATTCGATGGGAACAACGAACGCACATAGACTTCTCCATGCGCTAAATAAATTAGAAGTATCATTTGAAAGGTGACCGATCAAATGTCGAAGCGTAAAGCTACGAACCAACCAAATTAATTAACTACAAGATGACTGTGTGCCTCCACGAAGGAAGGGAAAGAAAGGGGGGCAGAGGGCGTGCAATAATTACGTAGCAGAAAATTGCAGGGTGGTTTAAGCTAGTATGTAAGTAGAAGTCCAATCTTCACGGGTCCAAGATCGGAGAGACAACGGTAAACCACCGTGGGGCTGTTTGTGATGGAGAACAAGAAAGAGACAAAAGAACGAAGGTGAAGAGTCGTATATACGGGAATACAGAGGGAGAGGAAGAAAGGTGGCAGAAAGAGTGCGTGTAAGAGAAAGAGAGAGGAAAGATCGCATACCTGAGTGAACAGGTGTGCCGGAGTGGACGACGAGTGAGTTGCTGTCCAGCAGACGGCGGCTTGGCCAACAAGCAGCCTGTTAAGTCCCTTCGTGGACGAAGAACAGGGACGCAATCACTGGCCGATTTCAGAATTCGCGACCACTTGGAATTCCACTGAGGAAAGTAAAACCCCTCTGAAATCGCTCGAGACTGTTAACGACCGGCTGTTCCTTTAATCGAACGTCTCCGTTTGGCGATCGTAAAATCCGTGAATGTCGATGATTAAGATTATCCGTTTCACGTTTGGGCCTGATTTTTCTGCCAACGAATTACCATAAAGATAGCCGAGACTCTATGCTTTCCTCGTTTTCGTTTATGATTGCATTGAATAGGGTAGTGTGGGAAATTTTGTCCAGACGCCCATTAAAGGAATGATTTAAAAGTCGAAAATTTTGCACCAATCTTTATACTATGTTTATAGAGTTTATTTTCATTTCTATGTCTACTATATTTTTGTATTATTTTTATGTTATAGTTTTTTCATGCCCGAACAAATTACAAACGATGATGAATGGAAATTATTTGAACGAAATGAAACAATTTCGAAAGAGGAATCATTTTCATATTAATTTAACTATAATTGCATATGTGGCAGCCTAATAATTTGATTGAAAACTTTCATTGCTGCAAATCTACAAATGGATCGTATTAGTTGAAAAAAACCTTGGACGATTAACATTTTTTCCTGAAATCCAGTGTCATCGTTTCCAATTACGAACAGTTGAAATTGATCGTCCGTGTCTAAGAAGGCTGAGTGATTTATTTAAACGGAGCAAGTGATTTATGTAACCGCCGAGTGACGGAGTAATGTTTGAAATGCGGATCGTAAATATAGAAAGACTTTTGTCTCCTCGATTATTTCAGACACGGCAGTATAATTGCACTCACGATCGTCGCCACTTTCTCCGCTGGACCGACACCGCATTCGAATGCAAACAACCGCTCTGAATGCATCCACGAACTCCGCGATTACCTTCTTTTTTTCTATTCTCCAAGTTGTACCATCATTCACCTATTACCTATTGTTACCTCCAGCACTCGTGCTTGATTATCATCTGCCGTTTAGAATAGTAATTCCTCTAATAAAATTATTAGCATATGCAGGCAGTAAGAGCAGTAAGTTCTTACTAAATCAATAAGAAAAGCAGCTTCGAGTCACCCTTTTTTCTTTGTTCCGGTTTGATACTTTGTAAGTGAAGGATATCGTGTACAATTCGAAAGATGCCAGGTATAGTTGTGTAAGGGCGGTTAATGGCTAACCCTTCCAGTGAATTACACTCGTGGGTACGTAGGTAGCCGAGCAATGGCAAGTTATTATCCCGCTCGCTACGCCTACCAGTGGAACCAGTTCAATCGAAGAGTTCGATCGTTCTCGTCGATTAAGCACACCATTGTGTTTGCTTGCCCCGAGCAGGTGTCCCGAAGATAGATATTGCCTGCACGCGACAATCTTAAGAATTATTGATGAAACGACCTGCGTACGATCAGTTTGTAATCTGTCTCAGAGCTTAATCTCACGACCAACCCTATATCGAATTTTGCGTCCCGCCAACGGGCAGCCGTGTGAAATATTGTAGGTATATTTGCGTGTCGCACCGTGTTGCAAATCATGAATTGTTACTGTATAAACTACGTACGCGACCACTGGTATCAGGACAGAGTATTTTTCTAACGCGAAGCTTTAAATATTAGTACACTAGGTGCCCCTAGAAATAATATCTATAAATTATCGTAAAAGTATCTTGAGTCAAAATGAAATGGAAGTAAAATTTTACCGCCGGACTGCATCGAGGAAAGAAAGATTGTCGTCGAAGGAAGAACAAAAGGACAATAAGGAAGGTCAATGCATTCCACCACTATCCCATTCAATGGACGCGGCAACATTGTTCTCTGATTCCAGACGTTTTTTGCGGAACACGTAGAGGACAATCGGCTGGAGCACGATGGAAGCGCGAAGAACGAGCACGAAAGGAATAAATCAGTCCTCCGATTGAAATTTAATGAGGAACGTGGTTGCCCACAGGTGTGCTCCTGAACACACGTGCGATCTGCCTGCACCCTCTTACACCCTTCTGCCAGCCGGTCGCTCTCGCTGTTAAAAGCTACATTCCATCGACCAAACAACCAGTTCTGAATCAGTTACGAACTCTCGATGACTCATGAATCTTCGATCGTACGGAACTATCTAAAACTTTGTATTGCTCGACGAAGAAAGCGAAATGAGCATCTAAATCGCTTCATTCTCGTCGACGAAAATGCTAAATGCATCTGGATAATAACGTGTGCAATAACAGTTTCAGTAAGGAGTTCTTACGAGAAAGTTGCGGTACCCCCTTCCAAAGGATAATCGTTCTCATCAGATTCCTTTTTGTACCGTACCTATGTTTCTTAATTATATTACCAATTTTATACCATACAAGTCGTATGTCCATACAATTCAACGAAAGGGGGGGATAGAAAATTAAAAATCACTTCGTCTTACAAAAACGTTCCCACAAAATCTCGCCCTGAAAACCTGCCTTCACCCCTTTCCAAAAAAAAAACCATTCACGCCATCAGCATTTAAGCTCCGTAATTACAGGTTCACGCTTCGTCAATAACATCAACATTACTCCAACTATACACGTCGCAAAAGTGCCAGACAATTTTATCGTTCATAAATCTCTCCCGAACAAGTCCTCAAACAACACACCCGCCCAGTACAGTTTGCCACGAGCGAATGTCAAACGCAATTAGAAGCACACAGGGAAACGGTAATCCAACGAGTACAACGAATTACAGCCACAGTCGCAGCGGGCACGAAACGAGCACGATCGTCCTCCGATTCCTCGAAGTGAAGCCTGCGAACCTCCACCACCGAACATCTCGTCACTTTTTAACCATCGAAATTCCCCGATAGCAACGAAGAGGAGCGTAACGCACAGGACTGCAACCGGGGAGTCTGCCATCGGGCCGAGACAGGCTGCTCCAGCAGGCGAGCAAGTGCCAGTTGCTCGGCGGCAGTTGCCACGGCTGGACATATACATACATTTCTGTCCTTTCGTGGAGATCTTCGTTCGCATGCTTTTTACCCCCTTCGCCGTGGTCCTCCAACAGGTAATCCGGGAGTCACGGTTAACGAACGTGAAAAAGGAAAGTGGCGAGGATCGGTTACAGTAAACCCGAGAGCGTTTACAAGAGGACGAAAGATAAAGATAAAGAGAGAAGGAGAGGGGTCATGAAAAGGAGGATGCCATGTGCCAGGAACAGTGAGTGCGTGTGAGTGGTGTGCGTGTACGTTCGTGTCGAGACCAGTGGCTTCGGTCCTTCGACCCTCGAGGACGTACCACCAGCCGAGGACACGATGATGATCCAGATGATACGCACTGCCGTCCTCCTGTCCGTTTTCGTTCACCTCGATGCCACCGCCAACACCATCACCATGGCCAAGGTATGTAGTAATCAAGTATTAACCTAGTTTGGGTATAAATGTTAGGAATGACCGGTGGATTCTGAAAGATTGGAGTGACTTGTTTATGTCCGTTAGGGCTGAATACCTATTCTTCTTTTCTTTTTTGTGAAAGAAAATTATCTTCTTATGTGGTGTGGTTAGTAACGAGGGAAGATAATTCTGAATTTTCAACTGTTTTCAAATGTAAAGTATCGGAATAGTATTTGATCCTGTTTAAATTGAGCAATAAGTTAAACAATTTTTCGAAACCTTAATATGTTTGATTGTTTAAGCCATGGCATTGATTGTAACCAGTGCCATTTATACTTTATAGTCACAGGTTACAATTATTTGTATTATTTCTAAACAAACTTCGTATGTCCGCCTTATAACTCACACTGTCACTAGGACAATTCTAAGGCAGACCGTATCTCTGCAAATCAAACAGGTGATCTCGTTATTGAATCAAGCGGTATACTTCGCACAGCACACAGGTGCAACTATTATTTAAAGTGTTAGCCAACTAAATTGTTTAGTTACAAGGTGTTCCACGCGGCACGGTTGACTGTTTGTTAATTAGACAGGATTTCGCCAGCACGATAAATACGGCGAGAACACTGTTTTGGACCAACCGGAGAATGTTTTTATAGTCGTTGCTCGACAGAAAAATTATTAGCACTTAGTGCGCGGGTTGTACGAGGGTCTCTCTGCCTTTAATGTGTTCCGCCGTGCGATACAAATACTCTTTTGTTTGCACCTGGCAAAGAGGAAAGGCAAATAGCGGTATATCCGATGCACGATTAAAGAACCGACGACACGATCTTTTTTAAATATAATTATAAATACGCGCTGTCGCATCTCCCTTCCTCGATCGACTCGCTATTCCTATCCCTCTTCGTGTTAAAACGATTAATCGAGAAAACACTAGCCAGCACCGTGCTCGTTGCCAACTTAATGATGTGGAGCACACGATAACTCATTATACTTTTACAGTCGTGGAAAGATAATTTTGATTTCTTCTTACGAAATTTTATTGCATTGTATTCCCACTCTCTTTCTCCCGTTTCCAAGAAGATTTCGAAACGAATATTCTTCCGTGAAGCAGCCACGCTCGTTATCAATTCATCGTGGTGTATCCGATTGGAGAGCGTTACGGTGAAATTTTAACATCACACGAGCATGATTCACACTCTATCGCCGTAATCACATCTTACGTACATTAATACATTAGCGCGTAACGTTGTTTCCACATTTCATAATTCCGTGCAACAATTATACGCATCGTGTTTCTTGAAGAAAAAAATGAAAAAAAAAAAAACAAGTCGCCTCTTTTCACGACGTTACAACGGCATTACACTATCTCGTGCAACTTGACTGTATTCTCGTAATTGTATCTTCAATATGCCCGTGAAACAGAAATCATCGCCGTCTAATCAATTTCCGTGACGATACACTGTACAATCGAACGCGAACGATCCCCAACTGCAAGCCGTGGAAGAAAAAATCGCATTTATTTATGTCGCGGTCATTCGTTTCTTCCTTATCGAATTAATTTCGATAAAGGCGGACGCGAGTGTCCAGCAACGTTGCTCTTTATTTAACGTCACCGTTTGTTTGTAAACTATATGTAGCTTCCCCATAGGTCGTAAAGAAGCACGAGGGATAGTCCTGATAACGATAGCAAGATTTTTCATTTCGACGTTGGGATAAAGACGTGCGATTTCAATTACAATATGCTAAAATGCCGAATAAAATGCGTGAACGGCGTGAAAATCGCTTTCTTCTCAGTGATCCAGGTAAAACCGTGCGTTCACTGTTCCCACGATATCCACGAGTACGTTCTAGAACAGAGCGTTTCGCGTATTTCCTGAACCGAAATACTGTGCTCCTATAATAAAATACGATACTAGTAAACCGCGAATATTCCATCGGCGGATAGTAGATTCATGCTTGATGCTTCTGTTGCTCTGTTTTCCTCGGATACTCCTCCGCTCGTGATATATCGAGAAAACGCTTATCCACACGCGAAACGAGCTGTGACGTTTTGTGTTCGATTTTACTCTCTTTTAACGTCGCATTGTTTCTCATAGTCGAAACGCTCGTAATTATATTTCTGCTATTTTCTTTTTTTTCGTTCTGCGAGAAGACTTAGGGGCCGAAATGGTTACTAACAAGGAAATTGGAAATTGTGCAAAACATTGGGCTGTTTAATATGTTTACGAGTTTGTTGTTAAATATTTTGCAGCACGTTTTGATAGCTTTTCTTTTTCTCTGTCGGGGTTGCTGCGAATTTTGTTAAAAGCTACGCAGTGGCATGTTAATCAAATCGAATGCATTCGACGTATTTTATGGTCGAACATATTATCGAACAGTTTCTTGTTTGAATTAGAAGCATTTGCGAAGCTCAATACAGATAATTAAAATACCCAGTTTACGGACGGAATGCGTTAACCTAAGTAGCAAGCAAATTCACCTTTTTTCCATAAATCTGGTTTCCGCATTATTACCCGTGGGCAACTCGAGTTGCACACGTTTCATGCCACTTCAAAACATTGGCTCCTCGTTAAAAAAGTCGCACCGATGGAATGTGTCAAATTTTTGTTATGCCCCCCGTTGGGATCTTACGTAGGCACTGTTTCGCCATCGGAAGGAATTCATACGTGGGCACACACGGCATCCGAGCAGCTTCTTTCTGTTTTTCTCCCCTCGCTCAGTTTCGACTTTACATGCCCCCGTCAGGCTGGTGAACATGGACGTGCTACTTTTTTTTCCCAGTGCATTTCGCCTCCTCGGTCGACCTTCGAAAAAACGACGAAGGCAATCGGCAACGGTGTCATTAATCAGCAAGGTTCGCGGTATGCAAATTTGGTGTACAATAAAATGTCATTCATTTGGCCATACGTAGCACGAGATCACGGACCTTAATCTTTGGATCGTGTGTCCTTCCGATTCTATGGGTGCTAATGTATTTTTCTAGTTAAAGTTTTACTGCAACGTGGGTTGAAACATTTTCTGTGTTATTATATCTTCTGGGTAGAGCGGTCACAAGTTTTCTTCTTTACTTATAGAATAGGGAATACGTTAAGGGTAAACTGTTTGGGGGGTGTAATTCAATTACATTTCTTATATATTTTAATTCAACTGAAATGGACGCAGAAATTATTTGTCTCCTAGTTATAAGGATCATTTTTTATTATTTATGGAAGCGAATGGCACATACGTAATTCATAAATTTCTTCCATAAAAGTATTAACATTCAACTAATCAAGCTTCTTGTGCCTCGAAAGCGAACAATTTCCTTACCCATATTTATTAAACGTTTTCTATCTATTTTAGTAAACACCGTATATCCGTATAACATAAATATACACTTAACAACACGGTGAAGGTAGCAATTTCTATAAAACTCAATATTCACTCTCTAAAACACTATTTTCTACTCGTAATTCGACCGTAATATTCTATAATTCTAACAACGCTAATCCATACCCTTAACCATATCATTAAACACATCAACAACATCTTCCCCCATTAAACAGGAACATAAAAACCGGCCATTACACCGATCGCAACAACGTCGTATCACCATAGAGCCTGATAGGTACTATCCACCTGTCTGCCTTATCTATCGATATATCTGTTCTATGCTCGTAAAACGAAGGCACGAAAGTCACAGGGACGAAAGGATTCGCTGCACGCACCTCCGCGTACCTACGGCCATAATCTAGCTAACAAACGATCTCTCCTCTACACCGCGTGTAACACATTTTATGCTCCTCCCTTCTTCTTTACCCGGTCAGGAATTTCGTTTCGTTAACATTGAACGTATGCAAATCGCGGCAGACGAATTCTTTTCACCGAGACGAGAACCGTGGGCCCTCACTTCCGTGTAATCTCGACTTTCTCGCAACCGGCGTGGCGCGCGGTGACGACGAGATAAAACGATCCGTGGGTCCAAACCGATCCGAAGAGACAACCAGTCCCGAACGCGTTCAACTTGCACACGTGCATCGTTTTATATGCCTCTCGTACCTGGAACAACAGACAGCTATTTGCTTCCGAGTAGGTACTCGACCATGATCGTATCTTGCGCCAAGCTTGTCGGATTTTCATCGAAAATCCATCGCATTATTCGTAGGCCTGGCAGGCTGCAAATACTATGTTACCTCCCCCCCAAACACACCTCACGAAACGTAAGTGTTTCGAGATGTTTGATCTTCACACAGCAGATTCCACGTTGATATTCGAATCTGCAATGATTTGCATTGGCGTGTCCACTTTCCATACTACGGTTCAGGTATTGTTGAGATAACGAGGTACGGGAGTTGAGTATGGTTGGGAAGGAGAACAAAAAGATGAATGATTCATTGGTGTCTGAAAGACGTTAGATGAATCGCAACTTGTTCGAAATACGTAGGAAACGGTCGCAGGCTAAAGTGACTATGCTCCACTTTTGCTGTTTTTTTCTATTTTTTTTTTTTATTTTCACTACCAAAGTACTTGAATCGATGCTTAACTTTTTGTGTTTCAAATAATATTCCCTTGGTAATTACGTAATTACGTGCACGCGTGAATGCACATTATATGAGAAGTTTTAAATGACAATGTATACTTTGTCAGTTTTCTCTCCGTTGCCTTTTGTGGAATTGAATCACATGGGCGAATGAGTGGCTCGTATAACGTTTAATAGGATTCTGTCGGTGCAACGAAGTCGTTTTAAATTTCACATCACAATCTATTGGAGACGAGCAATAATTAATATGAAGCTGGCCGTACGAATGGCGAGCATCAAGCACAGAAAGAATGTGTCTAAGAAACCTGTTTGGGGAGAGCCAATATCTTACGAGGTCCTCTCCTTTTTACCTTTTACTCCTCTTCGCCTCTCCCTCTCTCTCTCTCTGTCTCTCTCATTCCCTCGACGTGCACGAGGAACACACACGTGCAACTTCTCCTGTGCATTGCGACACGCAGAGCTTCTCCCGAATGCTCAGGTGTTAGCAGATATTCCCCTTTCTGCCCTTTGTGCATCGTTCGGCCTTCTGCATCGTTAGCTGAAGCCACTTCATCGTTTTGGCTATTGACAGGGATTTTCGATTACATAGTATCTTTTGTGACGCATTTGTCTTCAGGGCTACCAGTATAGATTAACGTTGATTTCGGTTGCTGTAAATTTCCCTGGAAGACTGTAGGATTTCGTTCAAACTCGTGAAATCATTTCGACGCGGCAATCATTTTTGTTCTGCTAATTTGTTCGGAGAAAATACTTTCATTTAATATATTTTGAATGAACGAGGACGTATTTAGTATGCAATGGACATTCAGTGCTTTGAAGTTCATTATCAGTAACATAGCAAGGAATATTTAATGTTTTTAATAATATAAACAACATAATAAAACCAGCAACAAAATGCTGTTCCTATTTGCCAAGTAGATTATAATATAAATAAATAAGTACTGCACCACAGTCTCTTTAAATATTCGTCTGTACTCTTTGATAATAAAAAGAAGCTCGATTAGGGAATATTATAATAGTCAAATATAAAAACACTAAATCATTCTCTTTCTCAGCACTTCATTCCCTACCACATTTCCCACAGCGGAAACGCGTTAATACCAACTTTACTAACAGCTCTCATTGCACAACTGTCTCCTTGTTGCACAAAAGCGTTATTTCACCGTTGATTCTGTTTTTCCACCTCCTCTCAATCTTCTGTCAAATCGTATCATTACCAATGGAATTTCGTGCGAATTCGCAGTAAAAATGCGGAACTCTAGTTCACCTGTTCCGCGCGGATTCCGTAATCCGATCGGAATAGTAATTAGCGTGGCGGTGACGAATCGTTCAAGGAGCAATTAAATTCATAGTAATTTTATAATCGATGAATCAAGCGTGCTAGCCAGGACCTTGGTCGCTCATGTATTAATAATATTGAGTTTCACCGCGGCTCGAATCAATCCGTCGTTTCTACTCTATAATCACTTCACAATTGTGTCAACCACGAGGGTATGTGGTACCGCGTGGCGCCAACCTGTTGGGACGCTTCCTTTCTTTTATTTCCCCCCCCCCTTTATCGCATCTCCCGCATTTAATTGTACGTGTGCATGTTTCTATGTATATCGGTCAGTTTTTTTTTTTCTCCGAGTAAGAAATGATATATTTTTTTCTTTTCGTCTCTCGACTGAATCGCCGACGTGCGCGTATCATTTTTGTGTCTCTTTGCGTTCCAGTTCCTGGTGTGTTATTATATTACTCGTTACGTTCGTTCGCGAACCTGCAATTAACAGCAACTACCGCGGAAAATGTGCTCTGTTAATTGGTGCGCGTGTCAATGACGATGGCGCCATCGAGACATGCCTTCGTAATTAACACTCGTCCCGTTAACAGAACTCGATACCGCAGGGAATTCTAGAATAGCCACGTTCGACTAATTAATAACCATCCTTCAAACAGTTGATGGATGGAGATGACGCGGCGGCTTCTCGTTGGTCGTGAAGCATTATTCATTTTTACCGGTCCGATCCTTTTCATGGGATGATTGGGTCGTTAGATTAGCTGAGATTAACATCAATGTTTATCGAATTTAAGTTGATCGTTCAGTGATTTACTGGTGTACGCCAGTATGTATTGCGGTCGGAGATTGAATATGTTCGGTTAAATGTGGTGAATGAATCATTGCCTGTATATAAAAAATGGAGGGCTTTGAAAATAACTACTGGTGAAGAAGGGAATGATTATTAAACTCTTATGCGTAGGATTTCAGTCGTATAATATAGCAGATAAAATAATAGTGTACTTAATAGTAATTTGTCAGCAGAATTTGTTTGTAATATATTGTCTTCTCTTTAAGTGGAATAAAATATTAACCGAACAATATCTTATAGCTACAAAAATGTAGCATGATTCAGCAAACTCTATTACTTCAGAACACGATTTTCTTTCGCAAATTCATCGATGTACTGTTTTTTTTGAATAAATCGATTCAAAGTACTTTGCACATAATTGCTACAAATTTAGATTATCACAAACTAAACACTTTGCCAAACATTTTATACTATTATTAGAATCGTACATCCTTCTGTTGCTGTCACGTTTAATCAAATTATACTCACAATTATTCGTCTACGGTGGTGAGACATAGCGTGTAGTAGAATAAGCCCTCGTTGGTCAGACGCGCATAATTAGCCAGCCCCAGTTTCTACATTCACCCTGTATAATTCAATACTCGTTACTCAGTCCGATTCGATAGATATTAATAGAAATAGTCAAAGCCAATAAATGATGAATGTTCCACGGAGATTTTTCGCTTCTCGTTGACAAACCGGCTCCACCGGAATAGGAACGATTTCATTTTACCTGAAACTGGCGTCTGATACTAGTGTCCACGTGATCCGATCGAACATGAAGCATACGAAACTCTAAATACGTTCGTGCGTAGGTGATCGGCGACAGGTGCAACAAACAAGTAATCTCGGTGGTCGACTCTTGTTTGTAGAAATTTACATTTACGTGTCGTCGAGTGTGTAGCACGCTGCTTGACCTGCTCCCTTTCCACGAATTCTGATTAGCCACGGAATACCACCGTGACGTGTGTCTAATAATCAAGTGGCAGTTTCGAAGCACGCCTCCCAATTATAAAAGATTTCGTTCCCCCTTTATAATTTCAGTACATTCAGTACAAGGCTAATCCTTCTTATTGTCTTTACATATTGGTATTCATACTTTTTTGTATTCGCTGTATTTGGATAAAAGTTAAGGGCAGATTGAAGAGGTGGTTTAAAAATGGTATTTAAAATATGTCTTGGAATTTTTAATGTTGCGAATCTATATTTTTCTTCCTTAGTTATTTCCATTATCTGTTTTTCTAAAACGATTTATTACCGTTTTATTATTCAGCAAATTAAATCTGAAATAAAATAAATAACAGCTTTTGGTTGGACGACTTTTTTGAACTGTGGTCTCGTGTAAAATGATCAACTTTCAATTATTTTAATATAAAAAGATATTTTATCACTCAATATAAAATTCGAAAAATCACACGAACTAAATAAAAAGTTTCATATTTTATTTGCCACACTTCGTTGCTATTATACGTTTTATACGTATCGGGCACGAGAAATGTAGAAGCGTAGCTTTTACGTTTATATTTGAATTTAAACATTTTTTAAATAGCAGAACGCCCGGCTTGAGGAAAGAATTTAGCTCGCAGTAGATTATAAATTCATTAAGCGTTGAAGAAATCGTCTGGCAGGAGTTTCCAAACGGAGCATGTCGCAGCGGGCACGAAAATTTATTCCCTGCCAGAGGGAAATGCCTTGGCACTCGACCGATTACACACCGAAAAACCCGTTTTGTTTGCTGCTCCAAATCATGTTACCAATTTTTTTCACAGTATCCTTTTTATCTTTTTGATCATTCCTTAACGTTGCACGTTCCTAACGCGTGCGTTAGCGACACAAACGTCATGGCAACAAAACGAAATCGAAATGCTTGACAGCAATTAAACACGATCTCGGCCGGGTAATTAATTTCCCCGCGAATTACGAGCGAAACTACAATTTACAACTGTTTCTGCTCTGCTCGGAAATAGCTCGTGTAGTTTATTAGTAAGCAAATTAGACGCGACCGACGCGAGATGGCTGACGGCTCCTTAGAATTTCACGAACGAACGCCGACTTAACATTATTTTCCAGTTAATGGATTCCGTGACTGGGTTTCTCGACGTCGTTCCTTGAAACATTGACTTTTAAAGGCTCGCCCCTATCGACCAGGAAAAGACCAGTGTCTTCCACTTATTTATTTCATCACACCGCATGAGAGGTTTTTCATTTTAATAATAATGAAATAAATAAATGTTCATTTGTATCAGTTAATGTCAAGCTGTATCCGAACCTGCATTTAAATCTCATTGATTGTTAGTTTACATGGTTGTGTATTCCATTTAATAATTTTCTGTGCTGCGAAATGACTGAAAATATGCAAGTTGTTTAAATCCTTGCGTTGTATACGCATAGCTGGTAAATGATCTTTCAATATTCCGACGGTGTTTCTGATCGACCAAAGGCGAAAATCGACTTCGAATGTTTAAGTATCCACGTGAGTTTACGATCCTGCGTTAACGTCAAGAACGTGCACAAGGATTTGAATAATTAAATAGGAATGGGCAATTAGTATTATTATCAGAGGCAAGTGATTTGGCTCGAACCTTGTTAACTTGTTCACTGTGCAGCAAAATATTTCTAACATTGCTTACGTCGCTCTTAATACTATTGTCTTGAATCTTGCATCGATAAGAAGTTTTTGGAATAAGATTAAATTGGATAAATAATTATCACAAATCTTTGTTTGGAACTTAAAGAAGACAGTTGCAATAAGAAATATTAATTAGATAGAACTTTGCCATTAATTAATATAAAATTGTTGATACAATTAACATAATAATATAGCACCGTAATAATGTGTAATATAATAGATACCTACTGTAAAAATAAAAGATATGTGAATAATTTACCAACCTCTGATTTCGTATTTGGAGAACAACCATTTTACTACGATTAAAGATATCTTTGATATTCGATCAAAGCTCATGATATAGTTTTACGTATAATAATGTATTCCACTATGACATGTACAAGTAGTTAGTCGCATTTTCAAGTGGCTTCGTTGGCGATCTTACAATCAGGGACACTGACAAATCACTGTGTTTCACTCGTCATCGGTTGTACAGAAAGAAATGACACCTTCTGCGAACCCATTATTAGACATTCCAAGTATTTACTTACATACGTGTCTTGTAAACGAGTTTTTACTCTTACAATACTCGACCATTCGATTCAGAAAAATTGTTCAGATTCTAATAAATTACGCGTTTCCCATGAAACATGATGTAACGTATAGAATTATCAGTAATTGATCCTTGTATTTGTTAATGTTAATATGATATGATATTGTTGTACTCATTAATATATCATACGTATAATTTGACAAACAAATATGTTGTTTAACTATGTAGAAATGGAGAACGGTATACAATACGTACACGGATAAAGATAGTGGAATAACAGGTGTATAATTGTGACGCCAATTAACCAGCGTAGATAATTACTCATGATATTATGTCATCGTAGTTATGTACACGCGCTTGCCTGGCTGGACGAGTTGTATGAATTCTATAAGGTGTCTGAAATGAAACGATCATGAGAATTGAATATAGAATTAGAATTTTTTAGACACGTTCCTTTTAATTTAATTCAATTTTATTGCATACAACTATACATACGCGGATACTAGCCTTTCAATTTCGCTTCTGCTGTAATATTCCCATCAATACCCACACTAAATCGTCAACCACCCAGCGTAATCGTTATTGGCGCAATCACGAGAAAAGGAAAACGTACGCGTCACATTATCTAGTACCTACTCACGATTCAATCGCCGATCGACAATGATAATCCGGAAATAACAGCACATATTTCTTGCCCTCTCAGGCACAGCCACTCACTGCGATACGTAACACGTGTAATTAGCGTAGCAACGAACATAAGTGACAAACAATTACAAAATAATAATTAATAAAGAAGGAAAGGAGTCATACAGAAGGATGCCCAAAAGTCGCAAAGAATTTCGCTGCTGCTCAGGTTGCCGTTGTCACAAAAAAAAGGTGAGAACCGATTCGACGCAATCCGTCGCGATTACAGCCCAATTTGACGGTCGCGTGCGTTCGTTTTCTCGAATCGTTCTCTCGGTGGCGCCAAAGTAAGGAAGCGTCAAGCACGCGTTCTGTCGATCGTGTTAGCATTCAACTCGTAGCCCGGATTATTCTACGCTACAACGCGTTGCACTCTACCTATTACGTGCATATTGCATCGCGTTGCGAGCACACCATGTGCTATGTAAAGCATTCTCGGGGAGTGTATTTAATTTATATGCGGGCCTTGATGATCGGGCGCCAGCTCTGATAGGAGGATCCCTGTTGATCGATGTGTCGTGTTCCTTTCGAGGGAACTCCGTTAGATCGGTGGGTCCCGATCCCCATGGATCCTTTTAGCACCGTTACATCGTACTTTTCAATCGGGGAGCTCAAGTGTTCGCTGTTATATGCTTATCGATCGATTACACGGTCGTAAATTTTTAGCTAGATTGATTGAATTTTATTGAAAGAAATAGGTATTGTGCGCTCGTTTACATTGATAAGTAATCGTTAATGCTTGTCGAATTGGAACACGTACGCAGTCAATTGGTAGGTCGACTTATGTGATTTATATTTAGGGGGATTCTGTTGAAAAAATCGCGTGTACTTCGCGTGTACTGATATTTTTATATTATTTTGTAAAAGGTAGCATCAATCTGTACTCTTCTATTAACATATCATCTACAGTCCATATTTTCGCTATTCCTTCATTATCTAACTTGAACATAATTTTATGATCAATTCCAAATATTAAATTTAATTCTATCAATCCCCTGCACTCCTACTAAATCATAAAATTACAATCCCATACCTATCATTATATTTGTTAAGTGTTATTTACTTTTATCAACTACCACTTTAAACGTTTAAAAAAACGTTTTTATAATTGATAAATTATTATTAATTTATATCCAGAATGTTCTTGGATTACTTTTTTCAAATTGTAAAAAAGTAGTAACTCGAATACAACTCGGTACAACGACTTAGGAAATAATTAATCAGAATGATTTATGCGATGTTAGAGAATCGTACATACCTCATTCGTCTATAAAATGATTATACCGATGCAAATGAGTAACGTGCGCACACACGCACCCACACATGCACCCTTGTAGAGGTACTTAGAGAACGATACAAAGACGATAGCAATATTTAACGGATGGTAATTAGTAGCGCATTTCTCGGCGATACATTCAATCATTTCAACGAGGGTAATTACGGACACGGTCCTATGTATTCAAGATCGTAAATCGGATTTCACATTCCGTGCAATGCAAATGCATGACGTAATGATCAAGGCGTCTTCTGATGGATTTGAGGCGCCTTCTTTACTGGTGGTTAGAGGCGCCTCTACCGTGTTAAAGACGCCTCTGTTCCAGGCTATTACGAGTGAATCATTCGCAAAGTAGAGAACGTCTCGATATCAGATTTTTCATGCTGATATTCTTATCCGGTCGTATAATTTCATATACATATATAAATTGCACGTTTTATGCATATTTGTCACTGCATCGTAGTCTTCTTGCTCGATAAGATAACATCTTGCACGTTTTCGACGCGACAACATATTGGTATACAAATTGGATAAATCAACGTTTCCTTCACTCAATTTTACATTGAAAAAAAGGTCGCGATTATTTAATGCCACCTCGTAAAAGTGGCTTGGTAGACGTTTCGTTTCCTTTCCAAGGTCCCATTATGGTCAGCAATTATGGTTGTAAGAAATGCGATTCGCAGACGTGCGTAAGAGGTCAGGAAAGATAGCGCGAATGCATTAGCAATCTTCTTGGAACACCAAACGATGTCGATGGATTCAAGGAAGATCGTGAAAGAATTAGTCATCCGGTGAAATGTTCGTCCAGTTTGAATTTTCATTCTTTCTTTGTCGCGTTCGCTTAAAAGGGAAGTCGTTAAAGCGAGAAACAACGGTAGCCACGCCGCGAAGGAAGGTTGACTTTATTTAAGAGCATTTGCAAAGTGACTCACGATTATTATTAGTCATCGTAGATCGGCGATATTAGACGCGATACGGACTTTTAGATGCCGATAATAAATCTGGTAATGCTGAACGTTAACAATGGTTTCGTACAATGCGATTCGATTATTGCGAAATTATTATTGATCTACATACCGCTCGATATTTTGTATATTGCGGACAAAGATGATTGACTTTTCACTTAATTGAATCAATCAATTATTTTCCATTTTAATTATGATGGCTTTCAGGTATTGCTACGTTAAGTTTTCGTTATGAAATATGTATAAATAATAAGAATAATAATTTGAATGGATTTAGAATTAATATGAATTGCATGTTTTAGACTGTCTAGATATAAATTGAACGTTTAGCATTAGTTGTATGGTTACCATATCGGTTATGTTTTAGGAGGAGTGCAGGAAAAGGATAGCTGAGTGCACAATGAGTGACGGTGCAAGCACACCGGTATGTGGGAGCGACGGTGTTACGTATTCGAGTCAGTGTCAGGTCATCTCGAAGCAGTGTCAAGGCATGTCTATTCTTATCAAACACTCTGGCCCCTGTCCAGGTAGGATGATGCATTCTTCTCGCAACAGTGTTAGTAATTATTCCTGTACTTTCATACACCATATACTCGTATCCATAATAATTCGATTGAACTAAAGCATGGAATACATTATACACGTCGATACACGACGATGCTAAATATTGTAGACCAATAACAATTTTTTTCAACGCCAATCATTAAAATGTTGGATCCCGCGATTATCAATTGAATATGTTTAATTCTATAATATATCACCTTAACCTCGAGAAATCTATTGCAAAAATAAAATATCCTTGTCAGACAATTTGGAAGACTCAAACGAAAAGATAAAACGGGTTTCTAATCATTCTTCTCCTTCTCATCTCCAATTCTTTCATTAAAAAAATCCCTGCTATTCGAACATGCCAAAAAGAAAAAAGAAAAAATGATAACATCTAACAAGGAACCACACGATTGAATCTGTCCATCCAGAGACACCAGCGTGTTTCTCCGCAAGACTGACCGCCCGTCCGGGTGCACGACCAGTCTGTCGTGCGGATGGCACTTATGCACCGGTGCAATGTCACGAGGAAACCGGGTACTGTTGGTGCGTGACGCCACAGGGTAGACCGCTGCCTGACACCTCGGTAAGAAACGAAAGACCAAGATGTGTGAAACCTGGTCCCAGATCTGCTGCTTCCACCAGGAGCGGCCAGAGGAGGCGCTCGCCGAACTGGAAGCAACGAAGGCTGTACAGCAGCAAGCACAGGAACACCTGTGATCGTGCGGAGAAATCCAAGTTCAATGGGAACCTGATAGAAAATTTCAAGATCGAGTACAGGCGGATAAACATATCTGCCGATGGTGAGAATTCTATACAGTGGTAATAAGATAGACCGGGGAGGCTTGACACAAGTCGTGAACAATATTTCTACTTAACTGCTAAGTTTGATTACAATTTCTGTTACACTAAACGAGGGTTATTAATAGACGCACCAATCAGCGATCTAGCCGTCTATTTCACTAATTACTTTGCCACAAGCAGAGATCAGCTTTTCAATCAAAATCCAATCTGTAACATAAAGCTCAAAGGGGATACCAAAAAATAGCGACACTTATCATAACGAACGCTGTCTTTCGACAAGTTTTCTTCGTATAATAGTGGATTATTTATTTATATGTCTGATGATGCACCTGACGCATCTGAATGCACAAGATTTTCTTTTCGTGAAAGTCAGGCCGTCATACATATTCAGTAACAGTTAAAAATATTCAAGGTGACAAAAACGTGGAACGTGTGCTTTCGTGGAAATTCATGACGTTGGACAAAAACGGGGATGGATACTTGGACAGGGCAGAGTACAAGGAGCTGAGAAGGCTCGCGAAGAAGGCGGTAAGGCCGAAGAAGTGTGCTCGCACGTTTGCCCGCACGTGCGACCTAAATCGGGATTTGAAACTCTCCAGGCAAGAATGGGGTGCCTGCCTTGCGAACGACTTCACTCGTAAGTTTAACACGTGGTGCACGTGCTTTTCACACCATAAAGGGAAAATGTCGGGGGTCCCTTTGACCCCATGGACGACAGTTGACGCGATCCAACGATCTTCGATCCTTTCTCGAACCGTTTTTTCAGTCCAGTCGGTTAACATTCGGTCAGTCTTTCAATTAATTAACTCGTACACTCATAGACTTGTGGAGACAATAATGGTGCTTTTGTACTACAATATTGAAAACAATGGTACGATTCTGATGAACTGAAAATTATCCGCTGAAATAGTAAATGTAGATAATTGAATCGTTCGTTTAAATAATTTTGGCCGATAATAGCTTTTTAATTCTGTATCGAAGTCAATGATACGATATTGATGAACTAGAAATGATAGCTAACACCTGTTTTCTGATAACCGAGAATTCTTTACATCGGGATTATTGTGGGCATCAATCAATTTTAAATATGTTGGTATTTACCAATTTGTGCAACGCTGTTGCGCCACGAAATATTGTCCCCCCTCAGAGATTCTATTAAGTATATCGAGATAAAACTTTATCATCCTTTATTCAATGAATACTAATGAAACGCTAAGAGAAATGTTTCCACCATAAATATACCATGACGTCTAATTGGAGCATACAACATTCTTTTTCTTCCTTCTTATTGTGTATCCACTGAACAGAATGAGTTGCAAGTAAATTCAATTCAGACACCGACTGTGCATTCGGTTCTTTATTTATTTGCTTATCAAATAAACGAAGGAAGGGATCCAAGATCGTTTTCGCGCAAGAATGGAACATCGCAATGTTAATCACGATATACCATACGCCGTTCGTGTTCAAAATGAATAATTGTTAACACAGTTTACCAGGCAAATGTTATCCTGTCGTACTACTTCGTTCTAAGACATTAAACTGAAATGGTAAAATGCCCAAGTATATATTCGTGGGTACGTTTTGTACGGCGATCGTAAATCGAGATTAACTTCCAACCATTCGTACTCAATGCTGCCTAACACTGCTAATCCATCTACTCTCGTGGCATTGCAATGGCCTACGAGCAATTACTTGCGCACGGTGCTCGTCTTTCCTCGTTTCCTGGGTGAAGGTTGTCGCTGAATCGCTTTCTTTCTGTGCATCTGAAACTCACGATTCCCCTTGTCGGATACTGTATGGTTCCTCTATGGTTCCTCTTCCTTTGCAATGATTCCCATGAAATTGAACCGAAAAAAAGACGAAAAAAGGGACGCTCAATTGCAATCAGAAGAGAATTTGTTGCGCCTCTAATTGTGGGTAATTAAATGACAAGCATGTAGTAGATACATACACGGCTTGTTAGCCGCATAATCCAATATACTATCGTGTTTCGAGAAGGAAATATGTTAAGGTACTTGTTGCGAAGGAAACGAAATCGCGAAGAAGAAGAAATATCGCGTGTCTTTAATTTTGTTCATATTTCTCATTTTTCGTGTAGAAATTAATTTATATTTGTCCCTTTTCCACTTGACGATCCTTCGATGTCTTAATATAGTCAATCTACGTATATGATTTTCAACATCGTCCGCGTAACGTAAATTTCGAAAAATCCCGAATAAAATAGGAGGATCATGCGGCGATCGGATGGGTTTACTTCCCCTGGGAGCTGTGTATATTTGCATAAATATAACATACGTAAGCTTTTTTGCTTCGTAGAACCTCGGGTGCGTTGCTTCTCTTTTCTACATTCCTATGATGTCTTCTTAGCCTGTTGCCTCCTGTAGGCGAGCTTCGTTCCCGCTGTTTATCGAATTAACTTCTCTTTACGCGCGATTTTCTAGGGAATATCTCCTTCTTTAGATGTTTCGTTGCAGTGCTATGAATTTAATTCGCAACGGTACTCGGAATTTAAATTGGCAATATTGGTTCATCCGGGTTTAAGATAATACGTGCAAGGTTTTTTAATTGATGATTTGTTGCTATGATACGTTTCTCACCGCCTGTAGTAAAACGTATACAATGTTCTTTGTGCTACATATACGTGTCGGGTAATATTCCGTTTGCCTGAAATGACACATTCCCTTTTATCCCACAAAATTTGGGTGCCCAACGAAATCCAAGAAAAACTGCAACTCGTAACCAGACCTAACAGACCCAAACAGATCCAACAAACAGTCCTCAATATTCGTCGAAATGATAATTGAAATCGTCTAAAATTCCATTGATGCAAGGCCAAGGTGGAAAAAACATACAATGAATATGATCGACGGCCAGGAAGTCCGTGATCGTGCCTGCGCGTGAAACTTGGATCGGGCAATAAATAAAAATGTTACAAAGCTTGTCACTTATTGTCCGTCCGTTTGTGGATAATACCGGAAGATCGTCGTCGCGGCCGTTGTCTCGGCGTCTAAATCGTGGTATAAATTACGAACGGTGGACGGGACAGGATGTCGCGAACGCCAAGGGCCGTGTTCTACAGTCGGCCCGCTTAACATTCGTGAATCTTGCCGGAAGTTTGCCCACACTGCGACCGGCTGCCGAGGAATTGAAGCAATTGACCTCGCGTACATGCCCCGTACTCGCGGTTAGCCTACGAGAATGACCGCCCGCGCGACTCGTCGCTTCGTAAATCCGCGCCTACGCGAACTACAATAAAGACTATTTGAAACTATCCACTGTGAGCCATCGCGTGAGCCCTAAAAAAAGTGTTCCGGCCAAGTCAGACTGAACGTCGTGTATTGTTCGTTCGAGGAGATCGTTCAGTTTTGTTGGTCCTTGAGGAGGTGGATGTAAAAATCTGATAGCGAAATGAAATTTCAGACGAGACGAGGATATTTTGTGTACTGTTTACAATTATTATGTACTTTTTACTATTATTGTTGTCTATTATATTACTGGAAATTATGTTGGTCCAACGCGTTTTTGTTGTACTAGAGTAGAGTAGAATATACGCGGTCCTCTTGATTCTTTGTAATTCATGGTGCCCAGTATATAATGGTTTACTTTGTTTTGGAAACGTATGCTTCTTAGAATTTTAAATAAATAGCAAAGAGGTATTCCGTTTTGGATGATCACAACAAATATTTATCGTGGTTTCTGAGATTACTGTAATGTGGACTGTTCAGTTGACGGTGAAATAATTTATCGACCACGAACATAAAAAATTGTATGCTAAAACCTTGGTACGTTCAGGTAATTTAGAGCGCTGCTTCAGTCGTTTGCTTTTTCTTATATCTGTAGCAGGTAGTTTGCATCGATACGCAAGCATTGGGATGGAAGTATGCATAGACTGGTCGATACATAGAATCTTGGTCAATTGCATGTTAAGTAATCACGTTCGACCCAAGATTCTTCGGTATCAACTCGCGTGACCCCGGAATAATGGAGTCTTATAAGACCCAGTTATCTTCAATTCTGTACAGTCACGTTTTCTCCATTCCTCACATTTTTCCCCCGAAAATTGTCCTCTGCCGGCGATTCTCTCTAAAGAAACCGTAAACCAAAATCATCTGTCATTCTCCTGGTAGACTGGAAAATAACATTTCATGCAGGGACGAGCATGCACCTGTTGGATCCTCGAGTCGAGGTGCCTGGTTTGAAAAGCGACACGTGATAACCGCAGATATCCAAGAATTGTACATGGAGAAAATTTCCCTACACTAAATAATATTGTTCACGCTTTCTCAAATAATTCAACAGTTCATAGAAATGAAAATTCTCTTGCACAGAGATAAACATAAAGCCAATAGCCATTTAGTTAATTATTTCGTCTTGCACAGAAAAGATCGAAATAAATGTCTGCTTCCGTTCTTTCCAAAATTATTGATAAAATCACAAACATAAGTTACATTCCAATATTTTCTCCGAGTGCAGATCTCTTAACAGATTGTTGACCGACTGCTTCATTTCCAACACATAGTTAAATAAAAAACGAACGCTTCCAAAATTACAATTGAAATACCAACAACCCAAGAGAGATAATTGATATCCAAATTAAACAAATACTGAACAATACGATCAACTATAAACAGGTAGACACGATAATAACATTTCACACAATTTCCTTCTTCAATAATTACATAAACCGATACGTACATGCAAACACGAATATATTCGTGACCGGTCAACAATGCGTTAATAAATATTTCTATCGCATGGTCCACTGATGACACTCCAAAACAGCGCATGAACTCACGAATCTGCCCTCCTATAAAATTGCTATGAATAAAAAGAAACAGGGCTTTCCATCGTTCAAAACAAAAGGGGATTACACTCGTAAACGTAGTTTTGTTACACGTAAGAACCGCCGCCTAGCGTTTGGGGTACGCGAAAGAGAAAGACTGCTGCCTGAGAACCCTATTGACCACCCTATTCGATGTTCGCCACCGCTCGCTGCTCTGCTAGCAAAACCTGCGATGCGCGAATGACAAAAATACATTGTACATATAGGTAAGGCCGGTCGGCTGAGTGACATCATTGTTATCATTTAGTACGTTTGTTCTTGTCGCTGAACCCCGCAGACGAGCGCCCCGAGGTCCCTGAGGCCCAGAGGACCCGGGTCATGGACCAAGGTGAGTCCTAGTTCTGCAAATGAAAGAAAAGCTCTGTCACTTCATCTCCCTGTACCTCTTATTATAGCAGAAAATCTTTCTGCGCCCTGTATTTTACACCTTATATCTATGTTTAAATTTAGTCAGTTGTGGGGATTCTTGAGGACTTCCGTTTCACACAAAAACATTTTAAAGCGTTATATACAGTATCGCTTGTAATTATTCGAAAGATGTACATTTGATATTGTACTCGTACATTGAAGTTTTAAAGGCAAATTATATCTTGCTCGACACTGTTTGCATAGACGGTTCTTCTTTTGAATAATAGTTATCTATATAATACGATATTTTCATTGAATCATTTAAAAAAGTTTATTTGGGTTTAAATGCTCGATTCTTCGTCATTGCAACGTATGATGATTTTTTTACGATGAATTATTCAATATCTATAGTGAATCAGCGTACCGGATTTATTGCAAGAATTAAGATAATTATTGATCGGCTAGCTGTACTTTTTATTCAAAACCCCTCGAGCCAACCAAAGGGTAATTACAGAATTAATGGAAAAAATCATTGGCAGAGGGAAAGATTTTCTTTTGTTACAATTGCAAAAGAATGCGCAAAATTTGTTTAATGACCTGCTATTGTACAGAGTGTCCCAGGTAAACCCGGCTCCATTCACTGTGCGTACGGCGGCAAAGTGAATCTTTTAATTAAAGCAACCGCTACACGCTTCGAGTGGAAAACAATAGACCATCGTTTAAGACGGGTCGGCCTTACGTGGGATACTCTGTAGTTATAGCCCCATTAAATCTTTACTATCGAATTACCACCCCCTATTGTACCTGGGATTACCACTTGGAGTCGGTGTTGTATTTGGGTATTTCCTGTCGTTTCAATCTCGTTAATTCCGTGTTCTTACAGTTATTTATCTGCTTTGTCATTTGGTATTACTTACTAATAGAATTATTACTTATACAATTAAGCTATTAGTATTACTGGTGTTCCATTCTGAAAGATTCTTAATCCTATGACCTGAGTTTGTATAGATGTGAATTTGTCATTTAGACAAAAATGAACAATTGATTTGTACAATATATTATATAACATTGTACATTAGAATAAATCATAGGAACACTACTTAAAGTAATTTGGTTTTTGAAGTATTTTATTTAACGTCTCGAACAGTCTATTCTTTGAATTTTTAAAGACGTTCGAATATTAATGAGCGGTGAGAATTATTTGATTGACAAAGTGGGAAAAATATGACCTGCTTAATACAAATATTTTTCCTCATTTTTTTCTACGTTTCAATTTTATTTCTCTGTTCGTTTATTGAGCTTCTTTCGACCCATTTTGCTCTTTTCAAAATTTTACCTCCTTTGATTCCTAGGGAAAGTTTTAGTAAAATACGCGAGTGGCTGAGTATCCTTCATATAAACATAGCTTTCCCTTATTGATCAATAGTATTTTTTTCATCGAGAAAGTGGTCCGTGACGTATACACTTGAAGTGAAACAGATTTTCAAAAAAGGGACTTCGTAACCCACACTGTCGCGGGTTCTTACATACATGTATCGCCACGTGAATTACATATTGCATTGGCGTGAAGCAGAATTGACTGTTTACTGTTCATTGACGTTGATTGTTTCATAGACTATGACAGCAGTAGATATTGTGTTGGGACATTTTTCTGAATTAACTCTAATTTGAAGGAGAGTGACAATTATAATTACAATGTACTTTCCAATGTACTTTCCAATCGTTACACCAAAGTCGACAAAATATAGAGTTTGACGACTTTATTGTACAACATATTACAGCACGTTGTCAAAATAAAAAAAAACATAAAAAGCTCCGCAAGAATCCCCAGTGTTTAGTAACTGTGTAACAATGATATTATGTACTTCGAAGCGTAATAATCTTTACGCTCGGTCTTCGCGTTCTTTTAGTAAATAAAAATGAGGCACACTTGAAAGGGATGGCGTGAACATCCATCATGGCAAGCATTTCAATATGTCAAGCTGTTAAAAGGTCATTTAATGCCATTTAAGTATGTTCGTACTGTTTCGTGAAACAATTGGATCATTTAAACGATCGACGTGGCAATAGTACCTACTTTTTATCAGCACATATCTTTCTATCGGTGTCTATCCAGAAAAGAAATCATTCTAGGATTAAGTTTCTTGAACTCCGTGCGTCACCACCCATTCACCCGTGCCACATACTTTTGCGTATAATTAAAATTGTGAAAATTATAAAAAGAAAGTGCAACATACACATATACCGATATTGTGTTATATGTAAAACGCTTTTATTCTAACGTCATGCATGTACACTGTACAAACAAAATTTGTTTAATCACGTACGAAAAACCTGCATCTTTTGTACATTTGTAATCGTCTTGCGTTTTCGGGTGGTGACTGATTTCCAAAATTATTATAAAAAAATGAAATTCGGCACTGTGTTCACCCGGGAGTGTATATAGAAATATCAAATTCTAAATTAACCACTGTATTAACATATTGTGTGAAACGATTGAAATTTTTTCCTGTGTACAGATATCAAGAAAAGAGAAAACAGTTTTTCCTTGTAAATACTGATGAACGTCATTCTCGATATTGTAATCCCTTTCAATGAAAGGGCTGATTATAGCATTTTGTTAATTAATTAGAAACGATAATGAATTGATGTTAATATTATTTTCTGTTTTTCACAGTATTGAAGGGCAATCCTGCCCCTGTGCATTCTCGGCCAACATTTAACGATGATCCGATTGATACCAAGGAGGATAGTGACGGTGAGAATATTTTTTCATGTTATACGGAAAACAAATTTCTAAATAATTTGATTAAAAGTGATACTTGTATAGACAATTTTAACAACCATTGCGAATAATTTAAATAGTTACAGAATTAATATTTCAATAATTTAAGGATAAAAAGATTAAGTGAAATATCGAATGAATTTCCCCCGAGTTTTTTAGACGCTAAGAAATGTCAAATTTACAATATAAATTTGCAGCGAACGATTGTTTAACGGATAGACGATCGGTATTGGAAGACGAGAGGCAACATTCGCAAGAAAAATTTTATGTACCTGAATGTACACCTGACGGAAGGTACCACCGAGTACAATGTTACTCTGGCTATTGTTGGTGTGTCTACCAAGATACTGGCAAACCAATTCCTGGAACATCTTCGAAAGATCGTACTCCAAATTGCAATCCAGTACCTACGCCTAGCCGACCTATGAAAGGTAACTAAAGAGCTCGTAGATTTTTGTTGGACGGTATAAACTATTAATTTGGACACGTGTATCTTTAATTAAACACCCGGTCCTTGATCTCAGGTTGTCCTGAACAAAAGAAACAATTGTTTCTACGAGACTTAATGGATTTAATGCAGAAAAAAATGAAAGCTTCCGGTACGGACTCGGACGAAACTACAGCTAAGTGGCAGGCTTCTAAAGAAGAACAAATAGCTACTTGGCATTTTGTCATGCTTGATAAAAATAAAAATAAGGTACGAACAACAATTTCTTTAACTTAATATTATAATGATATACTATTATATAAATGAAGAATAGGAAGAATGTGAATAATTTTCATTAGGTTCTGGAACGAAAAGAATGGAAAAGTTTCCGCACAATGGTAGCAAATAATAGGCAGCTTCAAAGGTGCGGTAAAAGACTTCCTAGGTACTGTGATATCAACAACGATAGAAAGATCAGCATGACAGAATGGCTCAGTTGTCTAAATGCTCAACGCCCAACGCCACGTAATTATATACAGCATTAAAAATTCATTATAGTTATTTATTAAAAAAACAATATTTCAGCATTTTACATTTACGTGTATATTGTGTCTCGTTCCAGCCGAAAATACAGAAAAATCATCGACGAGTAAACCGAAGAGAATGGGTCCGAATCCTTTGGATCAGTTTCTCAAGAACGATGACGATTAGAAGTATATGTGATATAAATGTGTGTTCGTCATTTCATCGATATGTTACAAGAGTGATCGTTCATTTAACACGTGAATCGTAATAAACACGAGCAATGGAACTTTCAAAAGAAAGCCAACTACATAATGTGTTAGAAGAATTTTATTTGTATTTTTATATCCGGTGATAAAATACCACTGTCACATCATTCAATTTTCAATAACGACCATATTTATCTGTACCTCACAGATATTGATAATTCAATAGTGCATTTTAGCATAATATCGATATATATAAATATATAGTAGGCATAAAAATAAAAATAACAGAGTATTACGGGCATACGAATGTGTACATATTTTTTGTCTAGGTGCTACGTATGACACTGTTTTCTCATGACAATGATAATGCAGACACGTGAAATTTGATGTACAATTGCTGAACGCACTTTTAAATTCGATAATTGTCTTGCTCTTTGTTGCGTGAGTACTACAAGAAATTGTTAAAATATATATTTAGTTAATTCAGACTTTAGACGTGTTTAAGATTACTTTTATAACTATTAACAATATAACATCATCGACTCGAACGTCATTGTAAAGTTGGAATTTGTTTATTGAAATAAATCTTGTTTTGACATTGTATCCTCAGAAAGTTGCTTCCTCGTAGCAATACTTATATTTATCCTCATATCCTATAGTAATTTTAATTAATTCGCGTTTATCTTAAAGAACTTTCGCATTAATTGCAATTGTCCTAGGTATATCGCAGTGATCGCGAGCGTTGTGCTAAAAGTTACAGGATATTAATATGTATAGCGCTTCTATTATTAAAATAACAATCGCGTATAAGATCATGATTTTTCTTTATAAATATAATGTATCGCGTAAAATATAATACGCAAATAGCTAAATAAAACGCAAATAAGCATTACTGGAAATATAAGGCTTAAATCAATAAACTGCTTCTGTGTTTGTAAAAAATTTATGTAAGTATATACATATAAGTATATGTATATATGTGTAAGAAAATGTTACATTTTGTTTTGAGAATTTGTATAAATTAGGCATTTAATTTTAACTTAAAATCTTATAGTTATCGATGCAGTTGAAGTTAACCATTACGTGGTTTAGCAAAATTTTAACGAATGAACAAGAGATGAAAGATAAAGGGCAGTCTATGCAATTGTCCAAACAAAATATATTAGAACACACGATCTTGATAACCACTGTCAGCCATACTGGAACTTGGTTTCGTTGGCCCACCGGGTACTTGATGATGTGGGTGACGTATATGTCCAGGACGTCGTGGTGGGGCTAAGTACTCAAACATACTCTGTGTATGCTGCGCCAACATTTTACTAAGATCACAAGGCATCGGATCAGTCCAAAAGAAGTCATGATTCAATGCTGAATCTGAATCGTATCGCTTAGATGGATCGAGAATCAGAAGTTTGTCTAACAGGTCACATGCATAAGGATCCTTTAGGTACGGCTTTAATCTGTCTTTGACCTGTACAAAGAAAAATTTCTTTCGAATAACATTGTCTACATACCAAAAAGGCTATGCCCTTTACAAAAGAAATCAAATAGCTACCTTTCGTTTTTGACCTTTGGGCAAATCCATTTTATTAAATAATTCTAAACTTTCTACACCGGGCCATACTTCCGTTGTGATAGAGCCGCACAACTGAGAAATTAATATAAGCTGTTGTTGCTCTGTGTTTCCTTGCATTATGGGTGACCTATGATAATAAATAAAACGAAAGGTGAACAAAAGGTTTTATACAATTGCAAGTATTATTATAAGTATTGCCAAGGGATATAAACCTAGTCCACATTTCTGCCATAATGCATCCTGCACCCCATAAATCAACCGGGGGACCATAGTTTCTGTCACCCAATAAAAGCTCAGGTGGTCTGTACCAAAGAGTAACAACTCTATTCGTATAACGATTTGGTTGACCATTCTTATTTGTACTAAATGCACGAGCTAATCCAAAGTCAGCTAATTTTAATATACCATTTTTTGTTATTAAAACATTGGCAGCCTTCATATCTCTATGCAAAATCTATAAACAAACAAAAATTAATATACAGTTAACATCTCTACAAATATACACTAATTCTTGTTAATGGTACAAATATTTTTACCTTATTACTATGAATATAATAGAGACCATTTAACAATTGTTGCATTACTTTTTTAATTTCTCCCAAGCTAAATTTGACATTTACATTGGACAATAAACCTGCTAGGTCGTGTTCACAAAAGTCAAATACAAGGTAGAATGTAGAACGATAACGATTGTATTGAGTTGCTAAAACAAAATTAAAATAATTAGATACAGTTCAACAGAATGTTGCTCATATTACATAAGAATATAGAATATTTACCTCGTGTTCTACATATTTCTATTAAATTCACTACATTTTCGTGTTTCAGTAACTGTAATATCCTTATTTCTCTTAAAGCAGTAATAGGAAACTGTAAACAAAGAAATCGGTTTAATGGTATATTATAGCTGAGATTGCAAACAAATTTCGAAAATCATTTCATCTATCATTTCATTACTGTATACAGAATTCCGATTCAAGTAAATAGAAATTTCCTTACAACATACATATAGAAATACACTGCAGCTTCAAGTCTATATAAATATTTGAAATATTTACATAAACGGACAACGTGAACCAAAAAAAATGTAATGAAATGGATTAAATGTTCGAATGTTCAAATGTGGAACATACCCCTTCTTTCTCATTATCCATTAACACTTTTTTCATAGCTACGAATTTCTTAGTACAATTCTTATCTCTAGCCTTGAACACCTCCCTGTAAAACGAACATGAGTATTCGGAAATAAGGAAAATTCTTCGCTGGTACATCATAACCTAAAGTTAAGTAAAAATATACATACCCAAACGTTCCTTGGCCAATTTTCGCAACTTTCTCATATTTAGAGGACTCGTCGCAATGGACAAAATCGAATTCTTCGATGTATTTCTCTTTTTCTTTCGTATTCATCTTCGATATTTATCAAGCAAACATAACTCCTGTAACATAACCGCATCGTAAGTATAACAACTCATGATGTTCCGCAAGAGAATTTGACTGCGTTTTCTTGTACCTAACCTCGAAAATAACAAAAAATTACTTACGATAGCCACATCATCTAGCGGAGCTTGCGACAAGCAGTCCCATGCTTTTGTACATATTGCGGTCCGTCGTATATTTATGTATTTCCAACAACAAATAAGCTCACACTTCTGTCCAAGGACGGCTAGCGTGACGTTTAGTTTCTCCCACTTGTGATCGCGTTGTCAAGGAAACCCGCGACGCTACCACAGATTGAAAGATCTCCCTCCGTCGAGAAATGTCTCACACAACTCCCGACAAATGTGTTAGTGATACACTTATATACGCACCACCGATGAGTGACTGCAAGGAACGCTTGGTGGGGGAAGAAAGCCCGTGAGGGGCCCCTCCATTAAGTAGCCATGTAGTGAGTGCAAGGAACGATTGGTAGGGGCGAAAAGCGTGTGAGGGGCCCCTCCATGGACAGCACTGGAGTAAGTGGAAGGAACGATTGGAAGGGGAAAGAAACGTGTGAGGGGCCCCACCGTTGAACAGCACCGAGCTAACGTTTGATAGTATCGTACATCGTACCGTTAATATCCGCCAAATTTTGTAGCGGACTCGTTGGATAAAATGCGTGAGAAGATTATAGCTCACAACACTGCATAATCATGATATATCCAGACCGGTGTTCGAGAACCGAAATAATGCGAGGTACGTACATATGTACGAAGTGCGATCAATAAATTATTGGGAATGTCTTGTCAAAAATATATATACATACATATTTGTAAAGATATTCCAACGATACAACAATTTTTAAGAAAATTAGAAGTTCTTTGAATTAGATACTGTATGTCAAAGTGTATCGGTTGTGTATGTCACTCTTAATATCTGAAAGTAAGTCGTACTTAATATGTACATGGGCGAAGATGCGTTAAGTGACAGTAAACAAGGTGTGTTCGATCGATGTACTTTTTACTCAAAAATCTAGAAAGCATTACTGTTCGATAATGCACTGGCCACATCGAGTTTCCTTTTACATGATGTGGAATTTCATTTAATTAATCGATTGATCGGCATTGGACCGTAATACGACATCACAATCTCCGTTCAAACCGTGGATTCCTACTTTCGAACTGTTCTAGAATTACACGCGTATTTTTGGCTTTTGTATTTTAATTTTAATCGATATTCTAGCCTTTCGTTTGTTGAAGTACTTCATTCATAAATTCATATGTTATTATCGACGAAATTTAAGGTTAAACGTAATAAAAATAACATACCATGCTTTCACTAAGTACATACGGTACCGAATTTTTCAAAGATGTTTCCGGGATAATGTTATGTAATAATTTATTATCGAACACGTAGTTGTTTTCATTTTAAAATATAATACACAACATATGCAACGGACAACATATTATAATCATCTTTGAAATATTGGAGCTACTATGAAAAGATTAGTAATTACTATTCAAGGAGTATCTACTGTATTGACCTTGAAATTGTTATGTACTTTGTCAGCAATGCATACATCAAAGGAAAAATCGTTAATCTCCTTTCTGCTTGGTCATTTCTCTCACTTTATGATAATTTAAAAGTTTGTTAATTGTTATAAACTTTTGTGGGCAAATGTAAAAAAAATGCAAAATCTATAAATGCAAAATCACTACAAGTGTGTTCATGCGTGTTCTCTAAATTTTGTAGGAGCACAACACATTAAATTCTATATCTTCTTTGTACATATAAATTGATTTTGTACTTTGAGTAATGTTTGCATTCATGTTTATTTACCTCACTTTATTTTCACCTTTGTGCATTAAAGTTCAATAAATTAAAGGTAAACAAGTATGAAACATTAAACATGTCTCATGGCTGGAGGCAGGGGCAAGAACAAGCAAAGTGGAAATTTAGACAGAATACATCAATGGCTTTATTGCCATCAGCTTTATGCTACTGTCAAGCCAGATCTTCCTTCCAGTGAAACATTTAAAAAACATCAACATATAGAAAAGGGTCGGATTGTTACTAAAAGTCTCGGTGATTTGCAAGATAATATTTTGAGGTAAATTAATCATTTCATATTATTTAATAAGTAAATTCGAACTAAAATCTGGGATAATTCATTTAGAATAATGTTTAATGTTATTCGCCAATTGTTTCGTATAACGTACAAGAACAAAATATACATGAAATAAAAAATATAAATATTTTTATAAATCCAATGCATGTTGTGTCTAATACAAAATGTTAATGAACTTTTCTTACTTTCTTTTATATAATTCCATTTGTATAATCCTTCTGTATAATATGTAATATCGATATAATTGATATATTGTACAAAATTTTAAGATCCTTTAAAGATTTAACTTAGATATTACTTACAGCAAGTTTCTTTTTGTCATATAGTATTTTCTGTTGCATCTGTATAACTGTTACCGAACTGTAATCATTGAGAATGTATCTGTATGAAGCAACTTATGTGCATAAAATATATAAGTCCAGAAATACATCAACTGAATAGAGTGTTTTATTGTAGCATATTTACGGACTCTTTGTATTGTGATCTTAATATAATACATGGACATAATATAATACGAACAAACCAATGTATTGTTAAAACAAGAGCCCCGCACTTGTACAAGGTTCTCAAGTCTTATTTTATATATATCAACAATCATATTGATTGTATCATTGATAAAGCGGATATTTTTCATCATATAGAAGGCTTTGCGAGGTACTGCCATATCCCTAATCATTTACATAGAAGCAGTATCTACGAGAGTTGTATATTTGTTGTTCACATATTGTAGACTATACCTACAATATGGATTCTTGTTTAACTCAGAAACATTTGCACAAATGTATTTATTACGAAATACGAATAACGATATACTATATATACATAATATTCAGTTAAACAAATTTTCCTGAGTTAACATACAAAATATTCCATGTATATATCCCTTTTCTATACACAAATTACAAAATGTTTATCTGCATGCATGTTGTGTATTCAACGATTCAATTATGTATCGAAAATATTTTTGTAATAAAACATCTGATTTTTTTTAAGTAATGCAGCATCTGCGTTTTTTTCATATTAAATTCTGGTATAGTATTACTGGTGTTGAATCGAAATCAGAAATAATGTTTTTATCGGTAATTCCAAATTAATTTATTCTGTTTGTTAATATTTTCTATTATACATGATTTCTTCTGAACGACACTACATTTATATTCGTACCATAGAACTACATTACCCTTAATTAGGTATATGATAATAATCAGCATGTAACACTTGCCTCATCACTTCCTAAATAAATATTGTAGCGTGCACATAATAGAATAGTGTATATTAAATGTTTCCTTTCATATCTATTTTGTATTACACTTTTTTTTAATTACATCTTATCAATTTTCAGGCTTTTATACAGCAATACAAACTTGTTGAAAGAAGAAAAACAATTGGTAGATCATATTTTGAGCACGTACACCTCAAACATTGCGAACTCACCCTCGGCCAATGAAGTATTAAGCATCGATCAAAGGTTACAGTCTATAATTATGATACTTTAAAGCATACTTCATATTTTGCGTAGAAATTTTTTTTTCTTCTAATAAATGTGCTTTATTGAAGATAAATATTATTCTTTTTTTTGTATCCGTACTTATAAATGTTTGTCTTTATGTCAAAGATATGCGGATTGCACGACGTTAGACTGTCATTCGAAAAGCATTGAAAGCTCAAGAAATGTGAGAGAATATGCTACTGTGGATATAAGTCCCACTGTATCCGATATGGCTGATTCTGGTTTAGAAACAGGCTCCGTAAGTCCACATGAAAATACCACGTCTGAGAATTGGACTGATTTTGAAGGGCTGCAGGTCACAGAATATACTTCTGGAAACGATGAATCAGATAAGATACATCCTAGGCGTACGCGTAACAAAGATCATAATGTAACTGAGAACACCGACCACTACAATTCAAGTAACAGTTATAACACTTCATGTCACATAAAGGAATTCATAGACTCCGGATTGATGGAATGTACTTCGAACGAGCATAGCGCAACATGTTCTTCCGACGCAGAACAACCGCAATTAGATTCATCTAGTTCGTCTACCGAGAATGCTCAGAAAGCGAAATCGCATACAGGCGACATTTTTCACCGCAAAAGCCGAGAACTTAGCGATCCATTTTACGAATCAGACTGTGGTAGCGACGAAAACGAATCCTTTGTATGCATTGATCTCCGTAATGCGTCTTCTGCGAACGCTGATGTAGAAAAGAGGTCTGCTGAGAAGTTGCGGCACGAAAGCGTGTGTCATTCCAGTTATTCCCCAGTTGATAATGCACAAACGGAAAATACAATTCGAGAAGTATCGCACGATGCGCGCAATCAGAAAAGTTCCTCTAATACGAGTAATTATTATTTCATTGATGCATCGACTCTAAATGATGAAATAGAAGTTCCATCTTCAAATATAGTTATAAATCAATGTTACGACGAAAAGGTGCAATCGCATGCTTCCTATTCTTCTAAATATGTTGCAAGTACATCTAACTATCACGTAACAGATGAACAGTGCTACAAATTCACACCTTTCAAAACAGTTACCATACATACTGGACACGAAAAAATAGCAGAATTCGAAAGGGAATTAAAACTTAAGGAATATCGAGAACCGGTTGCGGATACGCGAAAGGTTGGAAGGACTGACTCTACGTCGGAAGAAAAAATAGTCACAGAAACAAATAAAGAATCCTTGGCTGTAGAAATTAAGGAAGCAGACAGCGGTGAAAGTGCACACCCTTCTCCCTGTCCTGACAATAATAAAAATATCAATAATGACCGGCATATAACGCGGATAAATGACGGTCCAAACGTGGAAGTAGATACAAAGAATGAAACGAAGGAACAAACCAATGATAAAGATACAAGTGTAGTGGACGATACACGACGACCTTCTCTTATTCGACGGAACACATTTGAGCTGGACTCAAATGACGAAAAGCTTTCCGTGCTCAGGCAAGAATATGAACGTCGGCAAGGCAATCTCGTTTTCCAAAATGCCATACCACAGTATTCGGGACACCGTGTAGACGGTGATTCTTGTTTTAATCCACCTGACGAACCACCACCTTCAATTCCAATAAGCAATGTGCTGAAAAAGTTCTCTACAGACGTTCAAATACCGAGTAGTAGCCAGTATCGCACGATGCCGTATGTTCCATTACAGACATCACTAGAAAATAACGATGCTGTACAGAGTAACATTAATAAGACGAATGTGATTTATCCCGTAACCAAAAGCGCCAGCGACGAAGTAGTTGGGGATTATCGCGTCGAATTAGATAATGGTTCGAGTAATTGCAGTAACAGTTTACCTGTTACGTTAAGTTGCATTATAGAAAACAGTAAGGGCGACACGCTGAAGAGGGTCAAATGCGACGAGACTACACCTATTATTTCTGGTGGCGTTAGCACCACGGATTATTCTAAGCTAACCGATAGTCCTACGGTGCGGCGAAAAACAGAATCTACCCCGATCATTTCCGGTGGTTCCGTTGTTATGGGCGAACCGGAAGTAAGAATGAGACCAACAAGAATGTCTTCGTCTATGACCGCATGGGTGGTCGATATGAGCGATTGCAATCGAAATGAGCAAAAGCTATTGGGTAATACTTACGCAGGTATGTCTCAAAGCTTTTCAAGTTCGGAATGCGTGAAGAAGAAACAGGCGAAAAAGATAAGCGCTCATGACAAACACGGTAGCTTGGGATTTTTTGTGAATTTGAAGGATATGGATTCTAAGCCTGTCTCGTCGCAGGGGACTTATCCAGTAGAGAAGACTGAGCAAAATGATTGCAGCAAATCTTACTGTGAATTTTACGTCGATATGTCTAGTACAAGTAGTGTACCAAAAAATAAGAAATTGGAGATAGAGGAAACTGTTGTGAAACCTAAAGAGTTTGGCGATTGTGACGATAAGGCAAGTATATTCTCCATGTACATCGATTTTAGCGATACATCTAAGAATAGGGAAACTCCTGTACCACCTTCGCAAAGGCGAGGTTTCTCTGCGTTCTCTGACAAACGAACAGAAACAAAATTGGAAGATACTAATTCCAGCGAGAGTAGTATCACCGTTACCACCAAGGAAGATCAGTTGTCAGCTGAGCAAACATACATCAAAGAGAAGGCTAAACCAAGTGTTTTCATGTACATAGAATCCGATTCTCCAGTGGTAAGGAGAAGAACATTGTCTTCGTCACGGCCAGCATTCAAACGACACTCTTGGAATGTAGATAAAACGCAGGGGTATAACCATAACGGGCATGTCGCGAAGGAATTAATATTTAGAAAGGAGCATAAACGCGCGCATAGTCTCTCTGTGGATCGAGGGGATATAAAGAAGCTGCAAACAAAGCCCAGCACTTCAAGCCATTCTTTGAACGACACAACAAAACCAGATCCAGTCGTACAAATAATTGCCAAAGTGCACCAGGAAGGTAACAACGGCCCGAATAACATGGACACATCTTCAGAAGATGTATGCGAGCTTGATGTAACGCCACCGAACTCGCACGTTGAAGTAATCAACGAAGAACTTCGTGTTAGTGTAAAAGAACACGACTACACGGAGTTGAAAGCTGAAAGGATTACAGAAAATCTGAATGCATCCGACGTTAAAGCGTATGAAGATGAATGTTCAGAGACTTCAGCGTGGGAGAAAACGTATACAGAGAGTACTGAGGGTCAAACGCGGAAGAGCGAAACGTTCGACATCAGTAGCGGTAGTGGACCATCACCTGAGAGCGATAATCACGATTTCGAATTATCTGAATTATTAAATGGGGAAGTGCCAAACATAAATCGACCTCAAGTAGTTCCTGCAGTAGGTAATAAGATATCAGAGACCCATAAATCTTTAAACGAAACGATTAAAAAGATTGAAAGTGAACTGAAAGATCCAGATTATGTGAAAACCGAAACAGTATACGAAAGTCATACAGTTACAGTAAAGAAAAATGAAAGAGCTATAGGGCACAATGTACGAGCAACTTCGAACTTCGTCCGATTGTCAGATTTAGATAAAACACCTGTCGCGTCTCATTCGACAGACACGTTGACTATGAAAGAAGATAGGAGCACCTATCGTATGTGTAACAGTATACCAGAAACTTCCTGGATTGAAAGTAAATTAGTAATGTCTAGAACCAATGGGTCAATCAGATCTCTACCTAGGAAATTTACTTCGCTCATGAGCACTTCTCTTCCACCGAAACAGAAATCACCTCTTGAAGAGCTAACTGGAGAGTACGATGGTGAAGGAATTATATCAGAATCTGATTTGAGTAGTATGCAAAGTAGCATGGGACGATCTGGAGCTGGTACGTAGTTTATTATGTTAAAGTAACAATACAATGGGACTATTAATAAATCTGTGAAACGTCAAGTATTGATTTCGTTCTTCATTTTTCAGAAGGAAGTACAGAGGAAACGGAAACATCAAGTTTGGCAGGCAGTAGACCGTACAATAGATTGGGGGAAGATTTGTTAAGAATGTTCTTAGAAGAAATTAATCCCGATGTTACCATTGATGTAGCCGGTCGTCGTATAAGAGCTCACAAATGTATATTGAGTTCTCGTTGTCAATATTTTGCTGCGATCCTAAGTGGTGGATGGATCGAAAGCGTAGGAAACGTTATTTCTTTGCAAGGATATTCTTATGATGCGGTACATTTTGCATTGTGCCACATATACAGCGGAGAGAGTAATATACCAGATTCAATAAGCATAGTTGAATTAGCTACGCTAGCTGATATGTTATGCCTGGAAGGTCTGAAAGAAATTATTGGATATACGCTCAAAGTAAAATATTGCCATCTGTTTCATAAGGTAAGCTAGTCAAAATTCATAGCATTACGAATAAATATAAATAAGTTTTAATTATAACAATCATTCTACAGCCTTGTCAAATATGTGCTGTTGGTGTGTTAGAATGCATGCCTCTGGCAGCAGCTTATGGTCTTGACGAAGTATATAGAAAATCTCTTCGTTGGATTACGAGACATTTCGTACGAATATGGCCATGCAAAGAGTTTGCTACGCTTCCAAAAGAACTCATGGCAAAATGTTATCATCAACATATTGTACATATGGTACGCATAATCTGATGTGTATTACAGTTTGTTTTAACTTAAATGACTGTTCTTATTTTTTTCTTTTTTTTTTACTGTAAATAACAGTCCACGGACAACGTACTTCAGACAATGATGGATTGCGATAAACTGCTCGCCACATTGCCTAACGTTCGCTGGGCCGAGCCAGTGTTCAGAATGGTTTCGAATTTATTGGAAACTTCTGTGAAGTTTTTGTCAGATAATTTCTCAGGAGTTCTGGGAAACGAAAACTTCCAATCCCTAGGTCGAGAATTAACATGGAACATCAGTCGATTGGAGGATAATTTCTTGGCGGCTGCTGAACGTCTGCCTCCCGAGCAAGCCTGCAAAAGTTACTCTAAATTGCATAAGATGTTAAGTTCGACGCAGCAAGACGAAGCTCAAGAAAAGATTAAATGGGGTTCGTTGTTCGTTGAATTTTTGAAAAAAATTCAAGGCCGAGTTGAGAAGTGCTTGGTCAGAGATGCAGAACGAGCCGCGAAAACTTCTGCGTGGTTAAAAATGGACTTGGAGCTTCGACGTAGAATACAAGAACTAGCGTGTCTTGTAATTTTACCCCACGAATTATCAAAACGCCAGTCAAGGCATTCTAACTTCATAAAAGTAAACAATTTTACATGGAACAATCCTTATCCATATTACCCTCACTTTATTTTTTAAATTTACCTTTTTTTTAGGAGCCTAGACCAGCATCGAGTCGTTCACTAACCACGAACAGATGTTTAGATTTAAAGCGAGTGAAAATGGTTATATCGGAACATAATCATAAAACTCAAAAGCTAATAGCTCAACAGCAGCAGCAACAACAACAACAGCAACAACAACAGCCGCAGCAGCAGCAGCCGAAGAAAGTTTTAAACAAACCAAAAAGTGATCCACTGGAACGAAAAATGCAAAGTGACAAACAAACAACAGATACAAGTAGACCAAAATCTTGGCCGAACAAAGTAGAGGTAACTGTTTTTCACGGTATACAGTTTTTCAATTCTTACCAATTGTATAGAAATATCTAAATTGATCAACTTGTTTTTAAATAAAATTTAATCCGGATCAGGACCACCCAAGATCCGGCTCGGGCCCCAGGATCCCGGGGTGGTTGTTCCGCTCGAGGTCTTATGATCTTGTAATGGTCTTCAGAAATATAGCTCCTGCTATTTAGATTTTTCTGTTAAATTTAATGCGTTATCGCTATTTAATTGCAGTGACTTTTATTTCAATATCATTTGCACTATTCCCTTTGTTTGTTGCATTATGTAAATGTTCAATAAGTTTCTATATTATAATTCAATATAAACTACTCATATGTGAATTTTTAGGTAAAATCGAGATATCTAGAACCTAGGAATAAATCTGTTCCAAAGGAAACCCCGCAAACAGTCCAGCAAGAAAAAGTTATGGTTCAGCAACGACGTAAAATAATGATTTCATCTTCAGATTCGTCTCGTACGTCTAGTCCGGCAATGAAACGCGCAACCGATAAGAAAGCGCTATCTAAAATAAAGTTGCCCGTAAAGAAAGACGTGAAAGCTCTTTCTTCAGATAGTTTAACAGAATCGAATGCTAACAGAACAAATACTAAGAAAGATTCAGTCAGTAAGAGTTGCGGCATCACGCGTCCGGAATCTCCGTCTTTTAAGCAGAAAAATACAGAGATAGGCTTATCTGTAGATTCTTTAGCAGAATCGAAGAACAAGCCAGCGACCATTAAGAAGAAAACAAATAGAATGGATACATCGATGTCTACAGATAGTCTTATGACTGAAGTAACAACCACGCCTAAATCAACCGCATCGAATAAACTTTCACCGACTTTAGGCAAACCGGCGAACAAAACGCAACCTTTTGACAAAGGCGCAAAGAAGAGTTCGCCACCGATGCAACAAAGGAGTCCGCTTACTGTAACAAAAAGACCACGAAAATCATTAGAGAGCTCGACTGCAGCAAGTAGAAGCAGGGCTGCAGCTATTAGCGCTTACCATTTACGAAGAAATCTACTGGACGCTGCGAAAACACCGGATGTTCCAAGTAAGTCATTAAATAACGTGCCCTGTAAAATCGTAACCGCGCGACCGGTTATGCAATCCCCTGTTAATCATCCTAATATAATAAGAGAAAAGAGAGATGGTGTGCCGAATCAACAGGGCTCTGAAAGCCCTAATAAGAGATCTTCCCTTAAACCGTTTGGCATTAATAAAATAAATAAATCTATGGTCACTAATAGAGGGGCAACTAGTGCTAAGACCACTTGCGACGAGAAGATTAAAAATAAGTGCCATAATGGGGAAGTTTCAAAACCACCTACGGTGGGTTCTAGATCGGGAACGTTTTTAAAAGATGAACCCACAATTCTTAAGAAAGCAGATATAAAATCATCTCAGATTGACACTTGAATTTATGGACTGGTCGCCATGTATGCTTTCGTGCGTACATAGAACCGTTAGTTTTACGATTATACATATATAAAGCAATTATCTTTAACCGCAAAACGTGATAACTCCGACCGCGAAACCGTACTATGTGTAAAAATAAAATAATTATGTATGACTTTAATTTGAAGCAAGCTATAGTTGACATAATCATAAAAGAGGAGTATATTTAAAATGCATTTATTAGGTATATATGTTATTAAAAAAGCGTGCTATGATTTCGTTATAACGTTAAACGTAACTACAAAATTAAATGTGGCAGTAGGAATATGCAAATTAACAACTTTCATTTATTCAGTTAACTTGATCTCTGGCAAAGTGGGAATACATGTTTTCGATGCATCTTAAGTATTCACTAAAATGAATTCAAATATTATGCAACTAGGATATTGGTAAAAAAGTATCACTTTTCGTCTCAAATGCAGCTAGCTTAATATCCCATCCAATTTTCAACTAATGTGCGCATTAATATGTCCATAGTATTACACACTGCATATTTATAGAATATAGACATAAAAGGGCCAGTTATATAACATATTTAGATAGACCTTTCTTCCACATTAAAGAGCCATATCACCCAAAATTTTTTTGTAGAATTATTTACTAATTTGTCTAGTTGCAGTATATGTAAAGTAATTCTTTCTTACCATTTAATGTTGCCATCTTACCAACTAATTCTTATTGTAAGTAGAACTCCGTTTACCCTCCAATGATCCTTATTAATGAATTATATGTAGTTATTGTATTTATTTATTAAATTTATATCTCTATTTTGCAATGTACATTTTTATGCAATATTTGTATCTAGTCATTTATATATTTTAAATATTTACTTTTATGTAATGTTAATAAATAACTCGATATAATGTTATACAAATGGTTGAATTCCTTTAAATCATCACTTTCTAAGGATCTTTCATGCAATATAAAAAAAGTGATACAATTTTTTAGGAAACATATCATTTTATTCGAAATTGAAATATATACATTCACATTCAGCTTAAATACAAAATATGTATATAACTAAATTTCATACATCCAACAAAGTACCACGTGGTCTTGTTCTTTTTGGATCTGCTTCAGGGGGAGGCATTGCTTTTCGTTTATTCATTCCTTTTCTTTCTAATTGCTTCTCAATTATCCGAGCATTGTTAGCATATGAATCAGCAACCTCTCTCTACAAATATAAAATGTATATTTTGAGTACAAATTTCTTTTTACAAAACAAATATAAATCCACATAACTATATTAAACAAATTTCTTGTCCTTAAGTGTTATGTTGACAGTTTAGTGCCATGCTTTAATTACACGTGACATTAGAACCCGATAGAGCTATTCGCTTGTTATTTATTTTATTTTTGTACATAATAGTACATTTCTTTTAATGCATACAACATTTGCAAATAATAGTAATAGAATAACTTACCTAAATTCTTGAAAGTTAAATTAATACAAAATGATTGCGAATACAAAATAGAAGTAAATATCTTACCGCTTCAATTTCATCCTCCTCTTCGTCAATTGTAGAAACAGTAACAGAACTGAACTTTCCCATATTTTTTGTATGTTTTGTTACCATTATTTTCTTGGGCTTCTCAATAGCTACTTGATTATATATATCAGTCATTGGACCTTCACCAGAACTTTTAATTATTGCACCTTTCACAATAAATACAATGTTTGTTCCTTGGTCATGTTTATAATAAAGAAAAAGGCCGCATCTGGAAAAGTATATGAATAAATTGCAATTGATTACCATTTGCAGAATCATTTACAAAACATAAGTAAAACTCTGTTATATATTATAAATACTTTTGGTACTTTGTACGAGCAAGCAGGGAAGTATAAATAGTAAGCCAACAACAATACTAACAAAATATTGTAAAAGTGTTATACTACTTCGAACTTCTCTCAAACATACAAATTATAGTCCTTAGTTAAAAGGTTAAACATTTATAAATCTAAGAATACAAATGTGATAAAAATGGTACAATAAATATCATACTTTTTGCATTTTTGACGACATTGCTTTTCTATGCCTTCAGTACGTTTTAAATATACAATTTCATCCTGCTCGCAAGTCATTTTGTGGGCATGCTTGCTTCCATCAATAACTCGTGCCCCGTCACGTTTTCGCAAAGGCAATTTTTCTATGGCACAATCTGTAATAATATGTAAAAACAACTTTTGTTATGTATTGTTATCTACGATTTTCTCAAGAATGAAACAGTAATATGTACAAACAGTTGAACTGAATTCTAACCTAAAATCAATGTCATTTGCCCGCATAAACAGTAATAAATATGAAGCGGTTTTTCTTCGCTATATTCTTCTTGATCCTTTGTATCGGAACATATTATGCTCCTTGAAACAACTTTCGGCATTTTTGCAATAAATTATAGAGAACAAATGTAAATCAGTATTTTAACATTACAATGACAGGTATCACGAGCATAATGAGTACTGCAATGCCTCCCAACTTTGTTTACATACACTGTACTGCAGTCAATGGAACTGATATAACACATAAATACATATGTATTAACTATACTGATGAAGGCATTTAATACTAATAAATGTGAAATAAAAATCATATAATAAATATACTTTTATATCTCGTCGGTGTTTCAGATACCCAGGAATTCAGGCCCAAAAAATATATTGGGTGATTTGTTTATTGATACGTATGTATATCTCGTCGGTGGCATAGAGTTCGTAAGCTTTCTTACTTACAATTAGCTTGATTATGATTATAACACACTACTTTCTCGTGAATCTAAAAAAATTGGTTCATTTGCATTTGTATTTGCAAAATCAAGCTAATACAGCTTGAAAATCATATATGTAGCTACATTTTTGTTGTTCTTTTTTTTAAAAAATTAATCGGTAACATTGTGTGTGACATGAAAATGGTGGTGGGGCTCTGGTGCCCTACACTCAGCCGATAATCAAACATGTGGCGCCATCTCGCGTTTGGGGTCATTTTCGCAGTTTGCAACACCGCCAAAACCGAATTCGTGGATTTCATCGTTAATTTAAACAATTGCGTTTTTCTCGGCTTCTAGTTCGTATTTCTGAACCGGACTGATTTTAAATTAAAGCTATGAACCATAGCTATCCCCCTCAACAGTTGCAATAATATGGCATTTGTGGTTTAAAAGTTATTAACAATTGAAAAATCAGCAAAAATGCACTCCGGGTCACTGTAGTTAGTAAAACAACATCGTTCCCCATAAAATGCTAAGATGGCGCCAGTTATGACTGAATATGGCGCCAACTAGTAGCGAAACTGGAGACTCGAGCTTAGCAGGATGAGTTCGGAGGATTTTCCAGTCTCTACTGTAGTCGAGAATTTCACTCGACCGCACTCGGTGTTTGGTCTCGGTACGGTGTTTGACGCGTAGTTGCGGGAGGCCAGTTGAAGCAAGCACAAGAATGATAATGGTGGGTGGGCAATGAATCGCGTATACATTTGTCAACGGAAACCGTATAATGTAAATAGTGACAAATCGGCGTGATATGGTGCACAAACGAACTGCAATCGAGATCGTAAATGCGCGCGGTAATGTGAAGGAAAAGTAAAAGAAAAAATAGAGCGAAGAAAGAAAATAAGTGCAGTGACTCGACATTTGATTGGTGGGTGCACGCAGAGCGGCCCTTCGTATATGTACACACGTATGTATTTAACCATGCTTCTACCACAAAAGGCACATACGCAACAAATCTCTCTCAGCATCTCCCTCTCTTTCTCTTCATTCTTTCTTCCTCCGTGCATTCCTGCAGTAGCTTGCACGTAGCCGCACTTTTTTCCCCTCGTTTTACACGAGATTTACGACCGCGCCCCCTTCAGTTCTGTATACGGATATACTCAATGCATTCTATACCATTGCCAACTTGTTTAGAAACAGTTAAACAATCCGTGTTGATTTCCTTCTTTTTGATAAGTTTCGTATGCTTCTGCGTCAATTGGATTTACGGAACCCCCCTCAGTTATGCCACCTTGAAGTAACCAAGGAGGGACAGAGAAAGGGAAAGGGTGATGGAATGAGAATAGAGAAGGATAGGGGATTCTTACGATGAATACAATATTATGAATTAATATATTAAATGTTTTACGAGACATAGTACTTTCGGTTACTTGTATTCGATAACTTACGGAACATACCGGTCGTTATGGAGTGGCAATGCTCCGTGAATTTAATGTGACTTTCTTTGTTTACTTTCGTCTACCCCGACTGAATAGAACCAACGGAAGCACGTAGTATATTATCAATTTCATTAATATAACGGTGTTTACATTGCCGGGACAAATTCACGGACGATTCGCTTTTATACACGATTCGATGTAATGAAACTGGTCGCATTACGATGAACGTTTTAGATTACATTGAATATCATTACGCATCGGAAATCTTGTAATCGTTTATCTGTCAGCTGACGACAGGTCAGCCATGTCGTGGTTATTCGCGATTATTTCCATGTCATGGAAGGTTTGAATCTCCTCTCTAGTAACCTTGTCGAAACACCGAATACTTAAAATTCAGGAGGAATTATGCTTTTCGGACTCCAATTGTAAGTAACAACAATATACGTATATGTTGTATGTCTGAATTTCTACTCAACTTGTTTATTGGCAAAATTTTGCGTAAACTTTATATTACATGTTAGATAACAAAAAGTAGTTTGTGTTTACATTTATTACACCATCGTATTGATTACCTCATTCGTATGTCCCATATGTGATAAAAATTGCATTTTATTGGAACAAGAAGATGGAGTATTTCAGTCTAGCTTTTTATTATATATATTTGTTTTGAATATTTTGACATAGATCTTTTGTAGTGTTATCTACAACTGATCGAACAATAATAGTAGACGTAGTAACATTCAAAACTCAAATTTCGTTAAAAAGGGTGATACGTAGTAATAGAATAAAGATATCGATGTCACGAAAGGTGCATTTCTTTTAATGCTATTGTATATTTCTATTTGTTTTGAAAATTTGTTTGATACGAAAGAAACTATACAATGCCGCTGTTCGATCATTTCCATAAGCAGTTATAGCGTAAGGAATAGCCATTAAATCCGATTCTACCTTACATAACAACCTTTATTCATGACTGAAAAAGGCTTCTGTGTCAGCTGAGATCTTCCTCTGCTTAGGCTAATTTAATTCAAGTAATATCAGGATTTTTTCCGGTCTAGAATATAACTCCATACATACATATATCTAAACAGTATGCCATCGATTTCGTTTACATAGGGTGTACCAAAAATCATTTTCTCCCTTAGAAAAAATTTGTTCACTTTCCTTTTCATTCAAAATTGTGTGCGGTCGTGGTTATTACGATGTATTTAACTTTCTATGCGTAAAGGAGAAACATTTTACTAAATAATTTACTAATTAAAATTTATTTTTCTACCTATTTTTGCTGAATTGGTACGAAATCTTTTCGGCCAACCTGTATTTATTCGGACATGTAACAAAGTGCATTCACTCGATCTGCGCAATATGATCAAAACATTCTACATATCTGTCTGTATTGACTAACCTTGAAGGACAGGAGCGAGAGTGAAAGAACTTCTGTTTAGCAACTGAACAAGACTTGGTTTTATCTTTCATTTCATAGAAGTAGACGAGGCATCGTGATTCTTTTAAATTGCAACTGTTTGCGAAGAATGCGAAACTTACCCAATATGTAGATTTAAAACAATTTCTATTTCAAACGTAATGATAGTTATTACAAATGGACGAATTGAATTATATTCTATAGAAAGACGTTCGTAAACGTATAAATCAATTTTTCCATGCATTATTTTAGTTCCATCCATTAACACTTAGTCTTTACTAGAGAAGTTCACGTTTAACTTTTTCCAAGCAGAATACAAGTTTCCACTTAAGTTGAGTGACATACATACGAGTGCATAGTAGCTTAGCTTTATATCAATTTCATTGAATTAAAGTTTCCGTGAATAGAAACTGCACTTTAACCAGTTTACTGGAGCATTCGACGACCAAAAATGTCCTCGATCCGTGCAGTTAGCAATCTGCACGTATCAGTAGAAAAGAACTACCACATCCTTAAACTTAATTTCAAATTATGACAATTTTGTCCAGTCCCTGTTTAGTACGGAAAAATACCCAGTGAATATTATACACCTATCTACTACTCTACCATTATCATTAGTTATACCGCATCGACTTTCTTTCAGTTTCCAAACAAAGTTTATTCAATAAGAAAACAATCGAATGGAGTGTATGTATTTAGAAAAAAGGTAAACACAAGCCTTACTAGTCAGGATGCGTGAAGTCCTCTCGAGTTCACATGCTACTCCATCGTCGATGGAAACAATTTTTATCGTAGTGTAACGTAGGTAGCCTAAGCATTGGCATGTGTGGGACGCGCGTACCGCTTTGTCACAGATAAAAGCCGGGCCTTTGTCCTTTTTCGCGTGGTCGACAAAATTCAAGTCTTGTCATCCACTTGCGTATAAACGTATATGAAACGCGCGTTCTCTCCTCTTTAGGGAATAGTCGAGATGTCAACAGTTCTATTCGATTGGAATATCTTGTTGAATCCGACGAAAAGGTTCGTAGGATTGGCCAATTAAACGATACGTATTATTATTAAGACATCACTGACTGAGTTTTACAACACGACGACACGACATCTCCCGTGGCAAAGCTAATTTCGAATTTTTCAGTTTCCTGCGCGTGGCAATCGGTTTATCCTAATGGAATCTTGATTTAGGTACATTTATTAAGTAGGTGTGGAACGTTTATTTCGATCGTCCTCAGTAGATAAAAGATATAAGGCTATACAATATGATTTTTTAAATTGATATTTTACCTGCTTTTAGCTCCTTTCTATTGTTTCATATAAGTAGCATATCATTTAATCATATCAAAAATCTCTACTTCATCGTATAGAAGATGAATTTTAATAAGGACAGATATTTGTAAAAATATCGGCAGTTAGATGAGTATATCGAGTAATGATTTTATATAATATTCTGTACATCACGGGGGAATATTGGGATATTAGATAATTCTTATTCCAACGGGATAAGGTATCTGAAATAAGTGGTTGTAGCATTGTTTCAAGCAGTGGATCTACTGTTTCAATCTTATCGAGCCTAGCACTAGAAATTAGATTAGTCGCCGATGCAATATTCTTTCGGTTGCTATTTCGTGTCAGGTAACAACAAGTCATGTTTCAATTAGGATTGGTCAGTGAAATTATATTTCTCGAAAATTACAGTAGACTTTAATTGAAAAATACACATTTTACCTTGGCTGTCTTGCAAGTTTGGAAAGTTAAATTGTATATGTTCCAGAAGCTTGTACTTCTAAAATAAAATTTATTTATTACTTTTGGGATAATTAATGGAGTAGACTTTAAGCCAGAATGTTGTGGTACCATTTGATATTAAGCTGTAATACTTCGAATCGCTTTATTCCAGTAAGTGAAAGTAAGAATTGCAGCTTGAATCATCACGATTGAAGATTGCATACTTTTACCAGTTAAACGTCTCCATATAATAGTACGATTTAACTGTTCATTCTTTTAATAATTAAAGAGGCCGCCAATATCTATACCATCTCGATAATCGTACGCGCGATACCTTAGTCTAGGAATGTATTAAAAAAGAAATTGCATTCTTAATTTTATTCAAAGCAATTCTTAATGCACGTGTATTATACTACACTTTGTGTAGCCACTAGAAATAAATTTATATCTACTCGTTCAATAAAATTTTCATACCGACAATAATTATTTCTTAGCGATAGGTTACTTATTGTTTGCCCTCTTAAACGTTCCCGATGTTGCTATAAACGATACGTAGAAAGGTTTGATTAAACTATTGGTGACACGGTCTGAATATCGAATTGTCCTTCGATACGTGATTCATTGGCACAGCTAGTATCGTTTTAAATAGCAATCATGAATACAACAATAGTACAGTTTCGTGTCCAGATGAAAAGATAAAAAGGACACAGTATCATATTGAGCAATCCTATCTGTTCTAAATTACTCACACTTCTTTTTACCTTTTTTAAAATCTTACTGCAAAAAATTAGCCATAGATAATGGTTGCCTTATACGGCAGACTAGATTGAAAAAGTGTATTGTCTCACATGTACAATGAACGAATCAAAAAATTATTCTGCTTCTAAACAACAGCAGTATGACTTTTTTTATTTCAAAGAAATGATCAGATGAGAAGTAATGGAGATGGCAATTACATATATGTATACATACATTTGAATCGTATTAAGTCGAGTATGGCGCGAAATGTATTTACCATTATTGTTCGCGATATATTTCACCTCACAGCTCTGCCATTGAAGGTTTTGTAGGAACTCGAAAAATAAATGGAGAGAAAACCTAGACGTAGATACGATTTTAGTAACAAAATATGTATTCTTTTTCCGTTCTTACGTTTCGTAAAGGTTCGCTGGTCTATTCAATAACTACTCGGGTGAGCATTCATCGTTTTCCTACCTGTCGTGAGATATCTGGATTAGGTTTTTCTGGAAAGGAAATTGTGCGTTTCCTGGGGCAAAACAGACACCGTGTGTTCCATTCTCCAAAACTTTTCTCAGCTGTAACAACAAAGAGCTCACTTTTGAATGAAATTTTTCAAACTTTTATATGAAGTTTGGTATTACAATTACTGTGGAGAAATTCTTATTTCTAAATAAAATTTCCTCTCGAATTTCTTGCGATCCATTAGTTTCCCTAAAGTTTCCCTGAAAAATAAAATAAAAATATTAATGAACAATCAAATATATCAACGAATTACAAGCATATTAGTAACAAAAGTTTATTTCTACCTCAACACCGCCAAGATTTCAAATAAGTTGCCACCAGTAACTTACAAATAGAACTTCGCGAATCTTGAAAGAATGTTTTAGCAAAACTCGTAAAAGCTTCCTTCCCTCGGCGTATCCAAAATATTTACGGCCTCTTGTAAGAAGAGATATTTTGGCAACTCAGTAGGACATGTTCGCGGTAATATGTACCTCGCTCCTCTGGTTGTAAACAATCCTCTTCTCATCGTCAAAGTATCGAGAAATACGTGGAAGTCGAGGAAAAACTTTCAGAGGGGCTCCAAAAGTTCCGACTTTCATTCCAATCTCTCGTTCGACGTGATCTCTGTGACGATCTCCTTAAAATCGATTCCAGAGATTGGAATTCGCGTTCGAGTGGCTTCCTCGCTATTCTTAGCACCGTGGAGAGCACAACGTTTCAGAGTTTTGCCGTGGTTGCAGCTGCCGACTCGACGGTGCGTTTCGAACCAGCAATTTATGAGTTTATCGATCCGTACGCGAATCACGGGCAAGAACGATGATGCCGACTATGAATTTCATTCTCGCTTCCCTTTGCTCCACCGTAAGCAAGTGCTTAAAAGTGTCTTTCGTGGAAAAAGGAGGAACGATACGCGGTCGTACGCTGTTATCGCGGCGTGCTTTCGAAGAACGAAACTGACGCTGCAACTATCACTCTGCAGGATACGACGTGGAGACGATTATCTTATTTTTGCATAGAGTGATCAGCGATAGACTTTGGGGAAGAACGATTGGTCGCAAAGCTTCTTGCTACCTGATAGATTCGAAGGAATTCTTTAATTAGATTAATATCCGTTTAAACCCTCCGATGAATTGAAAACCTAATTAAATACCGTTTCTTTTCCAAACCGTTTACTATCAGATATTGATTCAATCCACCAAATATCAATTTTTACGAATATTCAATAACTCAAAGAAATGATTTCAATTGTAAAATAAATAATAGAAATCTTCATTTTATCCACGAAATTTGCTTCTTTGAATATCAGCGTGCAATTAAAGGGATGCATCCATTTCGTTAACACTGGATTATCTAAATTCGGAATACATAGTCCCTGTGGAAGGGTTAACCGTGTTCAGCCAATTGCCCTATCGTTCTGTTGGTAGCCAGCGTGAAAGGCATCCCTCTTATTCACTTTTATGTCGTACTCGGTCGAATCGAAAATTGCGAGAAAGCGTAGGCCGGAGACATTTTCGTGGGAAACTAGAGCGACGATAATCGAAGCCACGATCCAATTGTTGCATTGAATTTGTTCCTGGCAAATACAAGGGACGATAGTCGTTTCTATAATCGCCATTCGAATTACTTCGAGGCTTTTTACGCTTTCTACACCGTTGGAAAAAAATATATGTAGTCGTCGATATTCCTCCACCTGAAATCGGAATAATTATATGTGCATACAATAGAAAGCCGTCGGATGGGCGAAAACGAAAGTCTATAAGTTCTCATGCACATATTTATGCCCGTAATTAAAAGAGGGAGATTCATTGAAAAGCAGGCGATCTCGTTTTACCCTTTAGTGTTCGGTATCGTTAGAAAGTAACGCGGAATGGCCTCGTCTGTTTTCATCACTGAAACGCGATATTATTATAGAAAGTGAGGTGAAAGAATAAGGGTTCCGTTTCGTAAAGTACGTAAAATTTCTACGAGAACGGTGATCGACGTAGATCTCCATTAAAGATATTAACCTATATAAACTTATTGCCTACATGAAATGTCTTATATAATTAAATACAAACGAGTCGATTTATATACATATAGTTCTACCATGGAAACACTTTATTCAAAGAGCGTGGTATGACGTTTATAAAAATGCTTTGGTGCATACCAGATAAAGAAGTTTACGTTTTGATGTTCAAATTAAATGATAGACCAGTACGTATTATCTATATACCTGCATTATACACCAGAGGAACAAAAGATATAGAAAAATGGAATAGACAAACGGAGTGATGGGCGTGCAGTTGCATTTCAGTAGCCTTGCAGCAGAGAATGAATTTCGCCAAGGCTGCACGTTTAAACCACCACTTATTCCGTAAATGCCTTCCGTCAGTAAAATAAACGAACCAGCTCTGGTTCAACTAAAATCCTGCGCGAATCGTTCCTGTGAATTCTAACTTACACAGACACGTTCAATCATTTCGTGAAAAACCGAGTACCAGTCCATCCATTTCTATATTTCCTTCAACAAATATTCGTGTTCCCTTACTACTAAAAAATATCGCGAGGACCTTCCGGATTCTCATTCTACGTGCCGTTTTCCTCCTTGTTTCCCATTCTGGAGTACAGTTCGAGAGCGACGAACGGATCAACCGGGTTTCGAGCTCCGGTTTCGCGAGATTCACGAAATTTCTGCCCCGATACTCGCTGGCGCGGAAAGCTCGCACAGTTCGCATTCATTTATTGCATTCTATTGCAGAAGGAAGTTTTCGCGTACCGCGGAGTTATACAGCATGACCCTAATTATTTTTTCCACGCTGTACGCTTAGGCCTGGCTTGCCCCGCGTGTAGTGTGTGTGCGTGCGGCTATATGTATGTTTATAAATGATGCTAGTTACGAGGCCAATGCTGTTCCTCGCGATGATCGCGATAATAATTGTTACGATGACGAGGAACGCGTACATACCGCCTACTCGCGTGAAAAAACGCCGCGAAAGATTCGAGCGTGCAGAACGATGTCTGGACGTCTGCCGTCGTTGCAACAGTTTTTGCTCGTCGAACCTCCTGGAAATACATAATTGCACCGCGATATTCAACGAGCAGCCGCGATGCAGATTATTATACGCGCTTAGGATGTATGATTTTATGTGTAGGAAATGAGTAACATGCTTTCCGAATCGTTAATTGCTTTTGGCGAACCAGGAAGTGTACGAGCACGCCGTTTCTAGTTAACAGAGATTCGTTTATAAATCGCCAGGTTTCGCGTAGAACGAGACAACATTTTTGTAGACAGATTTTAAATAGCCTTTCTGCATTTTCATGTTATACATTTATAAAATAATGCTAGTTATATTTGAAACATTTTTCAGGTAACGTATAGTTCGTGAGATAATTCCTTGGATTGAATTGAAATCCTGTATAATCGGATAAGGACGAGTTTTTTATAGTGCTCAGTGAATTAGGGAAATGTCTAGCTAATAAATACAATTATTTTTATTTTAAAAATAATGTTAGATATATATAAGTTCGAGAATTTTGGTAACCTGAACGCCAATGAGATGCAATGCTGAAAGGGTTAATTTGGAGATAAATAGTTTGGGAGCATTGTTTGGAGAATAGCTTGATATAAGGCACAAGTTCCATTACCGTTGATTTATAGCACACTGTGGTAGCTTCCATTAAACGGTCAGAAATCTACATCGATTCCCTGTTAAAGTGGAAGGAAAATAGTGCGATGGTGAAGTTAGAGGAGTTGTTAGTTTTCTGTAATTGAGTACTGAAATGGAAGTTTTCGACCTGGTTTCAAGCGTGCAAACGTGGTCGAAGGTTATCAGCGAGGAGGATATTTCATTTTAGGCTTTTAAAATAGTTCTCGCGAGTCTTCAAGTGCTATTACGCTCAAGTAAAACAAAGTTACCTAATTTACTGAAGTTTGGAGGAAGTCCTAGTCAAGTTACTTAACTCTGTTGAGCTAGTTAGTGTCGAAATGTCTTCAGAAGACGGCAAGAACAATTTAAAACACGAATGTCTTAATATCGTTCTATGCCGAAGAGATAATTGTTCATAATACCGTGTCTATTTAGTGCTGCTTTGTAATAATTAAAAAATATATTTCCTGCAGAATTTAAATCTACACAGTTCTGGTGAAAGTTATTCGTCTCTTTAAAAAGATCAGGCGTAGTTAAGAGAAAAAAAAGTATTAGTATGACCAATATCACAAATGTATCCTTTCTCTTGGCCTATATAATTCGAATCGTTCGAAATTAATACATTTCAGTAAAATATCTGTAGACGTACAATCTTCAAGAAAAATAGCGACCTAACAATTTCATCAGACACTAGTTTGCACCAAAAGGAAAAACCTCAGCCTAATAAAAATTGTTGTACCCAGGCACTATGTTCTCTCAAACAAAATTACCAAAGCCTGTGATAAATTACCTTCAACACAACCGCAATGCTTACGTGGATAAACAAATTTCATCCAACCGCGATATCCCTCCAAATAAATTACCAATCTCCCGTACAAATTAATTTCAACAAACTTGCAATCGTTTCGCGACAAGAGGAAGAAAAAAAATCACTTTATAATGTTCAACACAGTAAATTCGTCCAATTATAATTTATCGAAAAGTATGTGCCATGTAGGCTACTTCGTGCAATCTGGAAACGATTCGTACGCGAACGATTCAATAACTACACGTGACGTGTGTCGCATAAGAGACAAGCGGTGTGATCAAGCTGACGATAGAATCCTGAACCTTATTGAACGATCGTTCCATTTGTGTATCGTCATTGAAACGTGACCAGCAATCCCGATCGCGGATAATCGATATTCGTCTGCGAGGTTGACTCACGGGACGATAACGTTCCACCGCAGGTATAATGATCATGCGCGACAGGGATGACGAGTTTCCTTGCTGGTTCGCGTGCTGAAACCGAAACGTCGCGATTCTGAGCCTTTGCGATGCCTTGATTGACGCAAACTTTCGACGATGTTAGATTTTCTCCTTTATAATGGAGCGCAGACTTTTCGAGGTGAAGTTTGAGAATTATTATAGGAAGTATGTTACTGACATTACCGTTACTCGAAGACTTCACTGATCTGGGTAATTTACTTCTTAAACGCTTTTTTGTTATAATGAATAATATATAGCGATCTATTTGTAACAGTTCGTACATTGTTGCTTTGTGTATTGATGTTAGGATTGTTCAAGTATCATCTTTCACTTATATGAAGTGATGTTTTTGGAGTAATTATGATATTTTGCGAGTAAAGAATTTTGAATGGTAGGAATTCCTATGTAGGAAGTGTGGAAGATATTTATTATTATATTTTATGTTATTTGTATTCCTGTAACAATTTGGATTAAAGTATATTGTGGTCTACAATTAAGTACTTAAGTGTATATATGCTTCTTTCTAATTTGGCCAAAGTGATCATCCAAAATTTGCTTGCTCGGCAGTCCTCGGTTCTGCGTGAATAAGATATTTAAAATTATACCTGATGCTACAATCAATAGAATAGAAAATAGGAGAAATCGTCGATCGCAGTGAAAAACGAGAATGCCACAAATTATCATGTCAGTGGCGTCGCTTGGAACATCGAAATACCGTTTTAGTCTCTATTCTTGGTACATACCTCCCACGTAGCTCGAGCAAAAATGGCACTTCAAGAACAGCCGATTGAAATTGTCCCCTCTATGTTTCTTAATGGGCTGGATTACTTTTGTTGTTATCTGGTTTCGCTGGCAGCATTGTATCATAGATAAAGTTTCACTAAAGCCGTGATAACACCACCGATAAAACCTTCCTTCGATAATGGTCATATTAAAAATGTTTGCAGCATTGCCATCAGTATAGAAATGAAGTAAATAGAAGGAAAAATATAAAGTGTGATCTAATTGTCCGAAACTCCAAAAAAAGCCAATAATGTGAACGAATTTTATATTTGGAAATGAAAGGAAAACTGATATAAAAGAAGATGAAAAATTGAACAATTAAATGCACTAGAATTTACTAGTTACATAGTTGGGATAGTCTTGATCTAGCATGCAACTTGTTCACGTAATGACTAATGACTGCCAAGTCTGTGCACATTATTTTTACCTTGACTCACGGAATCTTTTTGTCTTGATCCTTGCTAGTCTTCCTGGGGACTGAGTAGTTAACAATTGCCGAGAATGATCGACAACTTGGCATTGAAAAATGCAGATAGTCGACGGTGGTCACGCGATTGTGTATTTATATTGATTCAGCGAAGAATACGGTCTTTTAATTCTTCCATGAAACGGAGTGCAGTGATTTAATAGGCAAATTAAACGGTGGTAAAGTATGTGCGATTGAGAATATCGTCGATCACTTTATTTGCACCCACATGTAAAAGTCGTTCGCGCCCACGCTTTTCACCAAAGCTGTTCCTTTACGCGGCGTGCTCGACATAGTGGGCGAATAGAAAATTCAATGATTGCAAAGAGATCGATGGAACGAAACAGCCTCGTGACCAATTGATCGATATGTTTTCATTTTTCAATGTAAGTAGTAAAGTAATAAATAAAAGTATGATGGAAAAAGACGAATTCTCATAGAAATTATTAATTTTTCCAAATCAAAGTTATGAATATTACATTTTTTCTTTCTGCTTCATGTTTTTCGTACGAACAGGTTATTTATTACCCGTGCATTTCAATTAAGATTTTATAAGGACCGTAAAAGAATATAAAAGTATCGTTAAATGTTTTTTTTATTGAAGATTTGTTTCTATTCTTTAGTATTTATATTTGTGTACGAGCATTACGTATCGCGAATTTAGGGAAATCTTGTACGAAGGTAGATATAAGCTTGTCATGTGCAATTTGTGATGCAGCATTGCAACTATACATTACGCTGCAATAATAGTACATAATATCGAACAAGGTTACTAATTTCGACCGCGCTTACGACAGTGACTAATTTACTCGGATCGCGTTACTCATTAATTAAACGATATTTCCTTTCCTTCGTTACGCGAAACGCTTAAATTACGATATCCACTATTGGTAAAGAAATAATATGTGTCAAAAACTAAAAAACCATAATTACTTAGCACCTTTCTGTTAAGTGTTCATTTCTGTACGCTACATCATCGTTCTGTAATCATAAATGCGCATAAAAACATCATTTAAATTTTGAATAATCATTCCTATGAAAATTTGCTGAGCTTTATCGAAAGTATGCAATGCGGCTAACTTAATTTGCAATAAACAGATTACAAATATTTTTCTTGGATTACCTAATTTCTAATTATCTTATCGTCCCATTTTCTGTACCGTCGCTTAAAATACATAAGCCATATCAAAGTAGACGAGGAAAATTTAATTCACACTCCTGATTAATTTTATTTTTTTCCAAGAAATCACTTCGTTTTCGTGCTTCACATTATTGGCACACTGAGTGACGCATTTTACGGTAAAATATCCGCGCACCATCGGTAAATGAACTCTTTTTGTAATAACTGACTCACCCCTACACGAAAGTCACATTAGTGACTTTCGTTCCCCGTTCCAAACACCAACGAGCACTGGCGAAAATTCTGTTTCCTTCGAGAACATAGTACAAAAAGCAAACAAAAAGAATTGCCAATAAATGTGGTCGAGATAACAAAATTTTTTAAAGACTATACATTCATCGGTACAAGCCGCAGATGTATGTATTGCACAAAGTCGATTCGCTAGAGATATCCTGGTCATAAGGAAAGGATCGTTGCATCACGATCTCTCGGATCATCCAGTGAATCATGTTCCGCATTTAATTGCCTCGAGTGCGAGCGGCTGCGCTACGTTTAGAAGTAACTTCAACGCACTAGGAGTCCGGAAAAGACGGAAAGAAGACGAACGTGTTTCGGTTCTATTTTTGCTACTCGAAAGGTCTCGTATTTCTGACGTGGTGTGGAGTGGCAGTTCCATTTGATACGCTGGCCGTTTCGTCATTGGTATCGGGGGCGAGATTTCGTGTTGGCGAGGGTTAAACTTGGGGTGAAAATGCTGGGAAAATGGGTAGATTTCGGTTTCATATTTCTTCCCCCCCGCGTTTCCGTCCTTTCGAGAGAGTAGCTAAGATTTTCTTACTTCTTAATGAATGTATTACGTGCTTGTGTAGCATTGGTTATAAAGAAGTAGGATATTTTATGGACATAGAAATGAAATTGTTTAAACGTTATGGAACTTTTTACAAGAATTACTATTCATTCTGCTAATTATAAAATTATATTTTGTAGATATAATTACATATAAATATCATTTTATAATTAAAACTATCACTAGTAACCCTTGAATAATGTTTCATAACGCCTACAAAATTTTTATATTTAAAAAATATCATGGTCATACTAAATACAAGGTAAATATAAATTTGAAATTGATTTAAAACAAAATAATAAAATTGTACTATTCTAGTACATTAGGATTGTTCAGATATTTCATGCACATATTGTCTATAAATAGGTGTACAATAATTTCTTAGCAAATGTTCCATTAATATTAGAAATTATTTCGGCTTTTGTCCAGCTGGGTTCTCCGTTACACACTCGAGAAATAATGTGCATATATTCGAATTGCACGCTTGAGTCATGAACGGAAATAGATAACTGAAAAACTAATGAAAAATAGGATTGCTTGACAGTAATTTGAGTACTATGAGAGTGTGCAGAGAAAAAACTGGGACAGAGATAGTTGAACATGTGTTGGTACACACGTGTGTGGTTTAATAAAAGGAAAACAGTAAGCCACGTATTTTCGTGAACTAAATATATTTTAATGAAATCGTGTATTCGTGGATTCGGCGTGCAAACATTCTCGCGTATTTGCTATTAAAATAAACGGGCAAGGTTTGTTCGAGTCAAGCGTGCATTTGAAGATAAGAAAATATTTGCCCAAGCAGTGTGCACAAAAATCTGGAACACGCTGTATCGATCGCGTGGATTAACGCGTCTAATTACCCCATTGAGAAAAAGTGCATCCTTTTCAGTGATTAATTAAATATCATTACGAACTTCTGAATTATTTGCAATTGGCAATCCTGGGCGGGAAATATGTTTATTCTATGTTATATAATTAAAAAAAGGTGAAGATATTGAATGAACAAATTTTCTACGTGATATTCAGTGTACATATATTCGAAAACGTACTACATATTCCTCTTTTTTTAATTTGTTTTTATTTAGATGGATTAGATTAGAAGGAACATAGTTGGTTTCTTACAGCTCAGAAAACTTAAAGTATTTCGTTCCAACATTAATATTGTTTTCTTTTTTGCAATGGAGTTACGTGACATTTTGCAATAGAATGGTAGATAATATCGAAACCGGTGCAAAGACCTTAGATACGTTGAAAATTTCTTTTTTTAATGAAATATTGCAATTTTGCAAGTACTCGGTTCGATCTGTATTGAAAAGCGTTTACTTTACAATCCAGTTATGCACGTTCGAAGATAATTAATAATCGTTTTAAAATAATTGTTTAAAAATACGTTGCTATAGAAATGTTGAAACCGTGGAAATATTCACATGTGTCGCATAACTTTTTTTCGTGTTTCAGTTGCTACATATCACAGTGCACCAAAAATACTAAACATATGGCTTCTTTCTAAATAAATTTCCTCGATCCCGTGGCATTTGTCCAAGTATTCATCTTTTCGTACCTCCTGCGCTGTTAATAATTTCTTCTTTCATCTATCTCTCATATGTTCTCCATTTTCCGTATCGCCTGTTCGAGCTATGTTGTATCAACCTTATCAATTTATTCGTCATCAGATATAAATAAACAAGACACGATTTCGGCCGCGAAATTGATCGGTTTGGCAAACTTAAATCGCTATCAATCGACAAATTACAGGTCAAAATGCCACTTCGGGCTCCAAGCTTATCAACTTTATGAATATTAAATGTATGGACTGGCAATCATCAAGGCAATAATTAAGACGATTTGTCTGCCTTCTTGATAATTAAATATTTCTATCTTCGTACATTCTGAAACGCAATATTATATCGCCTCATCTTTGCACCAATTCATTTCGTACGACTTTCATTACCTCCAAAACTGTCCTAAAAAACAAATCGACGAAGCGCAATTTCGAGCATCAAATTAAATGAATTTATCATTAAAATCTGCCCGTTATTATTTTGCTTCCATTATTAATAATCAGTTAAATCCCCGGGGAAAATCGTTTTGCATCACCTGCGCCACCACATTAAATTACATTATACATATTATCTCTGTCAGCGATGAAAAAACCAGCCTCTCATTAATCAAAGATAAACGAACCACAATTCCACGCTCCAATTTCATTCCACGAGATGAGCATACAAATTCCCATCCTTTTCTTTAATAATAATCATTATAAGCTGCATCTTGCGCTCTTCAAATTTACATTCTGCTACGTACGAATTATACAGTCCTGTGCAATTATCCATAATTAAACCGCACCTTTATCGCCATCATAAGCAACCAGCCTTACGATTAATTCTAAATCAACAATTCCAAGCTTTCGGATCCATCGCCCTGGCGCAATTTGAATTCCTATCAGTCGATTGCTTGATAACGATCGTTAAGCCTTCTTCCCTCGCGTCTTCGCCTTCACGCATCCCAACTGCTACGTTCACGTCGCGGACGATCTAATTAACGGAGCAACAAACCCTGAAAACTCGGTGCAACGGACGCGAGAGAGGCCTTGCTCTCTTCGTTAGTCGGCCTGTGCGTTTAACGAGGACAGAGAAACTGACTGTGAAGAGGAGACGGTCTGAAGTTTGAAGAAGCGCTAGGAGAAAGTCCGTGGAAAAGCCGGGCGGCGGAAACTCGACGGAAAAGTCTCGTTCTTCGTCGGGAAAACACGCGAACCGTTTATGAGGCTCGTTTAACGATCCCGAGCCTTTTCTGCGATAAAAGTCGTGGCTTTATTGCGCGATCGTAATCCATTCTCGCGAAAGCACCGCTGTTGCTGGCGTACGCATTGTTCGATTGTAGGTGTTGTTGCGCTCGAATCCATGCGACGCAGAACATTATTTGTGAACGTTCTTTGGCATAGGCTCTGCTGTTCTTTTTCGGAAATTGCGTGGTATTAAAGTGGTGCCGTAAAATTTATTGGATGCGTTTGCTTCTTTTAACGCGGCCCTCGACAAGTCTCCATAGGCTATAGGGTTTTTGTTACCCGCGAAATATAGGCGTAAGAAATCACAAAGAGCTTTGCGAATTGAACGCTATGTGCGAATAGAGTTGAATTTCATCTCGAAATGAAAAAAAATTCGGATCTATTGAACAACAGAATATTTCATAGAGCTTGATGTGGATTTTTATGTGATGGATTCTGAATTAGGCTAAAAGGTTCCTATTGTTCTGTTGCCGCAAAATTTCTCTTTTTCTTTATTCATTTTAATTGACGACTCGAGAGTGCCCGTTCTTCTAAATTTGGATAATTTGGAAAGGATTGCGCGGGTAAATGGTACTTTAGATGCGATATTTACGCAATTTAGATTGGGCGTAACAGTTTTTGGATTGATAGACACTTGTTTTATATTTCGTCCTTTGAATTAATTTCGCAGATAAAATTAAACACGCTCATAATTTAGCTCCGTTCGTTGAATTACATCTCACAAATTAATTATCGGTCTCTTAAACGTCTCTGGTCATTATTTCTTTAAATAATCGAAACTCTAGGCGTCTCGTTGAAGTTTACAGTCACAAGAAAAAATATATTTTTAGCCGAATGAAATTCGTCAAAGGATATTCTGCCACAGCAAATGGCGCTCTCGTGCAAATATAGCGATTCCTGGGGAACGACTGGATGCTTGTATTAGATAGGGGCTGGCAGACGTTTTATTGCGACAGTCTGAAAAGCGTCTCGACGCTCGCCATCGCCAGTTGGCTCCCCCGTGTGTTGCTAGGATAAAAACGCACCCTCTCGAATAGGGCCTGTCCGATCGAAATGTTTTCAGACCCGACAGATTTCCCACGTCGATATCTGCGAGCTTGCTTTTCTTTTTACAGAAAAGAAAAAAAAGCATCTTACAGTTTTCCTGATACGCCAAACGATCGATAAGAAAACAGGATGCTCCAATCGATCGGCGGCGATTGAAAGGAAAATTAAACATCTGACACGCCTTTCGATATCAAATTCGATACTTCCCTTACGAACAAGTAAACAACCTTTGAATTGTACACCTCGAACATGATCGTTTGGTTGTAATCTAGTCGTCCGGATTACTTTGATTTTGCTGCCGGGAAAGTATACCTCCGTTTGGATCGAATAGAGCACTTTTACGAATCACGCCTGAGATTATATTATAGTTTCAGCGTAGACGAGAATATCCAATTGCTTTCTCAATTATTGTATACGCAGAACGATATGCTATTCGAATTGACGAGAGACGAAGTAATATTCTGCGATTCACGAATTTTCCTCATTTACTGATTTCCACCGCAATTATAAACACTGTTCAATCGAGCATTTCTCTTTCGCCGGCTTTATTCAAGCGCCGTACGAAGAACTTCGAATTACTTCATTCAACTTGTTCACTACCCTGTATCCCATAAGCAAAGCAACTCGTCCGTACTCGTACTCACCCGTACATACAGGAGCAATTACGAAAGGGAGTCAGACCCGCGGCATCTTCAGCCCAGCTGAATACAATGCTGCAATTCGCACGTACAGAACGTCCGTGCGAGAACAAAGTGAGGAAAAAGAGAAAAGGTGAGAAGTATCTGTTCGTCGGGCGAGCAAAGATGATCACGAAAGGGGGAAGGAAAGTACACCTTGTGTACCAGGATTACGAGCCGGGGGTAGACAATTAGAACGGAAAGAAAGGAAACAGAAAAGGGGTTGGACCGAGGGAAAATAAAGGGCAAAAATAGGATACGCGGATACAAGGGGCTTTAAAGGGAGGAAAAGGAAAATGGATAGGAAGAAGCTGAAACGATTGGCCAGGGGGAGGGATTGAACGAAACGAAGCCAGACCGAAGTTGTAGTAGCATTATACAAGGGCTGACGAACGTTTTATTGAGAGAGTTTGAGAAGCGTCTCGACGCCTGGCGCCGTTCGACGGCTCCATTTCTGTGTTCACGTGTATGTAAACGCACCCTCGCTGCTAGGAGCTTTGTCCTGGGAAAGGAGTGACGTCAACGCCAGAGATCGTACCACCCCATATAAGTGAACGAACATGGTTTTCGCTCGTGGAGAAGAGGACGTAGGGGAGTCGTAACAGCCAAGGACAAATAGTCTAGTCAGTTTAATGAAACATGCAAATATAATCGCTCGTGCTGGGAAAATTCCTCCGAGATTGTTCGTTTAGTGTTACGACTGTTCATACGCGATTTTCGATGTCGTACCATTTTTTTCCCAATATACCGAAATATATCTTTCAACTAAAGCTGTGCATTCTGATTGAAAGTTACGGGAAATATCTTGCATCAATTTTTTTTCCCATGAAACGTGAATCGCTGCAAAAGTTTCGCAAGGTAAAACAAAATTAGTAAAGTAGATATAGTAAATGGGTATCCGAGTGTCGTCCACCGGGAGATTAAATTTTAATCAAGAACCGTTACACAAAAAATTATTGTATTGATTAGGAGGCTGGAATATTAGGAGAGGAAGGATAGTATTATTGAAAAACTGGGAATAGTGTTCAGGGAAACTGATCTGAATCAGCGGCGATTAATTCGATTGTAGCTCTTTGAAACTGAACGAACTTTTGTACATAGCATCGTTTACTTGTTCCTGACTCCCGTTCGATAAAGAACAGTATGCTGTTAGACTGTTAGACAGAATCTTGACGTCTCGTTTATACGCGTGCGTTTGGTTAGCTGGATGGAAAACGGAACAACTACTGGAACAGTGGATTACTCATCGGGACAAAATCTGAAAGCCCACCATCGTCTGATTCACCAAGTTTTGCGCCTCCGCTATCTAGATAAACGTACTCGAGACATTTATTGCGTCTACTGCTTTCCAGTAAAACTAATGCGTCTGGTAGGATCAGGTTAGCCTGCTTTTGCACCAACATCGTCTATAGTATACTCGTAAAATCGTAATTCTTACCTGTCCTTATCTAAACGCGTTCTACATTTCACGGAAACAAGTTTTATTTTCTCATTGTTGGCGTGGAGTTCGAGTTGTTAGAGTCTAGGAAAACTTTGCGTCCATTTCTATTGAATTCGAACCAAAGGTTCCAATTATGAACTGTTTGATTCGCATTACAGTAACGAGTAGATTAAATTATTTAATTCGCCTTTTAGCTCGGTTAAATGAGTCTTCATTGTGGATATGTGCATACGTATGTTCTGCGTGGTTTAATGAAATGTTTCTCATCTAATCGTTGGCTGGTTGGTTGGAATTTTTATTTTATCATTGCATGCTAAACTTCTCGGTTTCTCACGTCCTTGCGCTCCTTATATGTAATTTAACACGATACTGCTTCGTATTAGTCCGGTCTGTTCTAATTACGATAGGTATCGTTAGACCTGTCTGTACATATGTATACATATATTCCCTTAGGATGATTGCGTGAAATTTTCACCTCGGCAATTATCCGCAATTACGCGAGGAAGCATACACGCTTGTGCCAGTACCCCTGCGTTCAAACGTTAATCTATTCCGGTATTTGATGGCGTTAGCATAAATTTTATGAGATAAAATTCTGCTGCTCTTTGTGGCGACGTTGCCTTTTACGTATGTAGTCCATGTGGATGGTTGAAAGGTAATTAAAAGTTAACAAAGAGTATCAGTGTAAAAGTTTCCATACTTACAAGCGCGCTATAAACACACCAACTGCTCTGTGAATTTGCACGGCGTAGTTAAAAGGCATCCATTTCCCTGGCAAATTTATTTCGTAAATGATAATATTTTTATATTTAAAATAGTACTTTTTAAATACGATTGTAATAGGAGTATAGTCTACCTAGGGTCCCCAGTTAAATTAACTTAAAAAATTATATGCAATGTAAAGGAACAGAGTGTATTAGAAGTGGACCCATTAATACTAATAGAGCATTTATTTATACATTAAACATTAAACATATATACAGATTGGAACAATAATATTTTTCGCAATGTCATCATTCGACTCTCAGATTCATCCTTTCGAAGAATTATTTCGAAGATAATTAATAATTAATAATTCGAATAATTATTTCGAAGAAGTACCAGAATTTCCTACGGCTCAACCGCAGGATCTTCTTGTGAGTCAGTCGACAAACGAAACGTGTTCCCCCTCCGTTCAAGCCACCGCTATATTGATGAACGCGTATCGTGGTCCTATTGTAATCCGTCATACGTGCATTAGAAGAGCCTAAACTGTCGATCATATGCACTTAGGCTAAACCTCGCCACATGGGCGGTTATAATCTCGCGGCCAGTGTAGAGGATAATCAACAACTGTTCTTGAGATGGTTGCTTAATTGAAACTTGTGCAAAACGAACTACTGAGGACGTAGAAAATTTCTACACTTTTTGCTTAAAAAGGAGACCAATTTAATTTAATTTAATGTGTGTTATGAAAAATAAGTAATTTTAGGAATATTTACAAACGTGAGGCAGCTGTGCCTCCTTAAAAAAATCATAAAAAATTATTCATTGGTAATATTACAGATTAAATGTTGTAAATGAATACGCTCTCCTTTCCAAGGAAAGGATTAATTCTTGTTTAGATCGTTGAAATAACAACCCCCAGCGATTTCTAAATCGCGGAAAACCTGATTCTAACAATGCTTCAACTTATTTCACTTGATTACGATCGTTTTCAAGCCCTGTACAATCTCGTGCAACGGGTAACAAGCATTATTTCAAGTAATCGCAATAATTTTCTTCGTATTGAAGATTATATGGGTTGACGGGTTGTTTCGAATCATTTGGAACGAGTCGCAATTTGTACATACGATCAATCGTATGAATAGCGGAGTTTGACCTATACGTATGATTATTTGTCTGGCTATTGAGAGCTGATTCTACTAACCTAGAAGCATCGATATCGAGAGTGACCCGTGGATTGCTAATTTTATTCTAGCAGTTATCGTTTGTCTGCGTGTACAGTAGTAAATTTATCGTTCTCTGGCGCCACGTATGGCCATTTAAAATCCTTTGTTCGAAATATATAAAATGCATCTCATAATTAAATTTGTCGACGAAAGCTGTAATGGATTTAGTATGTCGCGTGTGCACTTCGATAAAATTTCTTTTAATTGGAGTACAAATAAAAAAGAATGCCTTAACATCCTAAAAACAAATAATTTGTCTATAAATAGTCGTTTATTCATTGACTTCTTTCTTTTTAATACAACTGATTAGTACACTCCAATTCTACAACCTGTTTCTACATCACTATCTCGATCTTCGTTATCGATCCCCGTTGTTTACCAAATAAGTACATGTACTTTTTTCCGCCAATAGATTAAATACGACCAAGCGAGATTTAAACGGCGAAAGGCTATACATCATTTCATTAAATACAAGCCCGTGACGAACCTGTCGCCCACAAACTCAAAAAGACACAGAATGGTCGTACTTGATAAGGCTTATCGCGGTTACCAGTTATCTATCTTCCTTGTTCTCTGTGTCCAGCTTATTCAGTGCAAGCCCTTCCTTGGCTCGGTTTGCGTTAACATTACCTCTGATAAGGAAGTATCACCAGTTCCACTTGTTTTTATCGCCTCGCGCAGGACCACCCGCCCTTCCTCAAAGTTCTCTTGGCAAGAAAACAACCTTTGCTCACCGGCAGCATGTACACTCGGCATTCCAGCATACTATACGCGGTAATCTTGGAGCGTTAATTGCTTATCAAACTAGTTTTTCGACTTTCTGTCTCGCCGATCCAGACTGGAGTAAGGTCCTCGATGTTCACGTTTGCCACGAGCTCTTCAAGGATAATGATCGTTCTACTTGGAAACGATGCTCGGTAAATAATGCGTCAGCTCTTCTTTTTTTGCAAGATTTTCTGAATTGCTGAATTTAGCGTGAAATTGTGTGATCGCGAAACTATGTCTGCATTTTACCGGTACGAACTTTGTTCTTATTATCGATTACAATTAATACCTTTGCTTTTTGTAATTAGACTACGGAAAAAGATAATCGAGAAATGTCTTGATTTCATTTGAAGCGTTGTTTATTTTTTATTTTAGTTGTCATTCTAAAGTATGATTGTTGATATATTTTGTTTGTCCTCGTTAGCCCTGTCTTTTAATGCGGCCTGTGAATTTTGCCAGGTTTATATTTTTGAAATTTTCACGACCTTTTTCCTAAGCCTGAAATCGTACATGTGATTCAAATTGTTGACCAAGTGAAGTATTTCTGCCCTATCAGGGGGTCGTTAGCCGTTGCATAAATTAAAGGATTCGGAATCCGTGTAGCACGTTCGCGTGATAAGCTTATCGGATTATCGTGTGCGATCGAAACTGACCCGGTGTTCGTCTGATTTGCATTTATACTATGATAACTCGTTTCCTACCCCCCGATCCATCTCGCGTGTTCGGAGTTCGGAATAAACGAATTCGCGGTTCTTTTATGATTCATTCCACTTACGTTTATACCTGCGCGACGTAGAGTTATTTGGAGAACTGTAAATTTGGTTCGTGAAGCACAGCGTATAAATTTCAACGTACTAAGGAAAGAAAAGGATTCGCGCGAAATTGTAACTCGACGATCGATCATTGTTACGTTGGCAAATAGCGAAACTGGGCTCATTAAGCTAATGATTGACAATATCCTATTATTTTATTGCGCTTGATTAACTGGTCACATTCGTCACGTCGCAAAATAACACGGCGGATTGGAATCCAAGCAAGAAGAAGTAGAATAATTTCTGGGAACGTGCTCGTGTCCAGGGTACGCACAAATCATCGTGAATTCTGCTCTGTACAACTTGCCACGGGCAGGCAACTCCGTTGAAACATGATTTGCACGCCAGATACGCAAAATAATCGTAAGAATGATGCGGCAATCTTCGTTTCCTTCGGACGTATTTATCCTTATTTTATTACAGGAACAAAGCAAGTTCGATAATGCACTTCAACGCGCAGTCGATGTTTCGCGCAAATCGAAGTTGTAATTAATTTAAGTTGCTTTCTTATATTAACCCTGGTGAACTCCTGGCCACGCGATTTTTCATTTCGCCGCGTTAATCGGTTTAACTCGACTCGCAGAACTTTCTTGGCTCGCAAATTTCCCTTTCTCGACATAATTAACACCGAGATCGTTTCAGTTGCCGCATCTTTATTTTAACGATGCTGCTAATTTACACCGCTAAATATATCGTTCATCCTTAGTTTTATTATTTATGGTACTTATACAATTTAGTTAGTTTTACCGATTTATCGTGATTTCTTAAAATTAGATATATTAAATATAACTCTCTCTATGGAAAGAAATTAAAATTAAAATCGGTCTTGAATGGGAAGAACATTATGCACTGTATTGAATGTCACCTCTCGAATTGAGTTTTAATCCTATTTTAATTTCTTGGCAGCGACGCCATCGAAGAAACGTTTTATTCTCGTCCCGTTGCTTATTATATCATCGCAGTTAAATGATTCTGATTTACGTTGCTCCAATTGAATACAATTTCTCCAATATAGGCAGGGAAAACTTTTCTTGAACAAGAAGCCTAAAAGAGTCATTTTCAATTTTTTATTACCGTAGCAATGAAATGCTTGATTTAATAGAAGAAAGTTTAAGAAACTCATGATCGTAGAAAATTAAAGGTTTATTAAATCAATAAAAGAGTACTGCGAGTGTTGAAATACGATCCAACATAATTTTGTATGATTAAAACGGGCGTCAATTAGATAAATTATGCACTAAACTATACCTTACGTGTATTTTATCGTTCCTCCAGTAATCAGGTAACAAATATCGTAAACGTTCTGCCTCTCTGTAAAACCCAAAAAATGGAGAAAGAAGGGTGAAATAAAATTTGTTTTGTTCAATAATTTCAAACATCTGTGAAGGTCCCGTTTCGAGTATTCAGTCTATGATTAACGACACTGTAAATTATTTATGCTAAATTCATGTTTCAATTGCCGTTTGTAAAATCTGGCAGAATTTCGGTGGTGCCTTTAGGACGTTATCGACGCCTGTTTCATTCGCGCTTTCGTTATTGAACGTGTCTGAGGGATGGCGCGAGGTCAGACCTGGCCACTTTTGCCCTAGTTCCTCGCCGATTTATCCAGAGACTTCGTTCAATTTCTTTTTTTAACGCGCAACCAGTGATCTTTGCGAGCGTACCGCGAGCCTCACTCGTCGGAGTACGTTTTTCTTTTCTTTTTATACGTTGTGCAACGCTAACGATCTTCGAATTCGTACTAGGATTCCACGACGGTAAATAGATCGTCGTAGCCTCTCTGTGTTGTCAACCCCTGGCTACGAAAGCCAATTCGCAAAAATATACACCACGAGGTTGTAAATTCGGGGTTACCTTCGCAACTGTTTCATTGTGAATTGGAGCATGGATTAAATTGCACGTGATATACTGTTCGCAAGTACAATATATAGTTATCCCTTGGATGAGTAATTCTGTTCTAGTCTGCTAGAATTTGTTTTCTTTTTTTGTTAATCAAATAAAAACTGTACATTAAGTATGGAAGAATACAAGTGGTAGGTCAGAAATTGCAAATTCTCCACCGTTCGATCAAAAAGTACAATTTCAGAGTATACACTGCATTCATGATAATGTAAATCCTTATCAAGTTTATCTTTCTAATTGAAGCAAAGCGTTTATTTGCAAGAAGTGAATCATTTCGAATTATATGTTGCGGGTAATTGCGCATTAATTAATGCGATAGAAACGATGTACAATAAATAATGCAATGCCGATTTTCTAGAAGAAATGTTCCATGAAAATATAGTGCGTCGTCTTCTATGTACATATATACTTTCTTCTGTCGGTGAATATATCGGGCCACGTATGAGCATTAGTTTGAAAGTGTGTATTGTGACTTTTACACCTCGACCAAGTGGTCGAGGTAGCAGTTAATAAACCCGCAACAGCACTCTATTTATTTTGTCTGAGGGTTGTCTGACGTCGTTGACGAACGCGCTAATTGTACAGGGAATTTAAGGAGACTCGCTAATTGCGACACTGACGAATTCTTTCGCAACACTTGAATCCACTTTTTGTACCTTAATTCGCATTCGAAAAATCGGGCATTCAATTTGTACATTTCATTGGTTTACATCTATAATTTGTATACATTTCAATTTTCGTTTGCTCGCGAGAACAAAGAATAGCATGCAATTCGTTACTTTCGGGTGCTATAATTATTATATCTTTCTGTAGGAAAGCCTTGCCATTTTCTGAATATTAATAAATTAAAATTCATTTTGAATGATTCAAAGAGGCGACAGAGCCTGACAGATCGTAATACTCAAATAATATCGTTCTTCATATTATCCGTAAATTTAGCTTGCATACCTCCATCGAACATTTATTTTCCACCAATCAATATGCAATAAATATTGTCATTCGCAACGGCGCACAGCTCCCTTGGAATTATAATAGGCGTTTAGGCATGCGTTAGATGATTCACTAAACGCTTGCAACGCCTACAGTATTTTTTTTTATAGACCCGACATGACGAAAGAGGTCAAAAAGTCAACCCAGCATAAAATTACAAGAAAGTAGCGATCGTGCCAAATTCATCACAGTTTCACCGCCACCCACGCTTTCGAATTTTCTCTTTCGCGATCAGTGACACTTGTCGACCATTCAATTGTTCAACCCTGTCATTCTTCAAATATCTATTTTTCTTTTTATTCTCAATACAATCCACGCGTCGCCCATTCAATCCAACAATTAAAAATATTCCCCCAGAAATATGCCAATCCTTCGCAACCCTTCAGTCAATCACATCATTCATTCACCTTCCTCGTTTCTCCCTCTATTGACTGGCTGCAAACCCTTGAAAGCTCGTTCTAATAAAACGACAAAAAGTACGACTGGCAGGTTCTACGATATCCCACGGTGTATGGGAGACACGTTTGTCCAATAAAAACGATAGGACAAGTAGCGTCCGCGGGTGATCGAACGGGATAGTGAACGCGCCCACGTATTTCCAACGACAACGTGCATATTATAGTGCATATGGTGAGTGGACCCTTGGTGGTGTCGTTGCACGGCTGCTAATAACGCGAGGTCCACAACCTGTGAGCCTTGTCTGGTGGGTCGTCTAGCGACGTTGATGCCCGCTAATTGTCGCAAATTTATGAGCCTCGGCGACGGAAAAAAACAACGAAGGCTCCAAAGGGTACATTCCTGTTGCCGTGTCGGTGAAGATCAAAAGAGGAATAAAGAGATCGTTCAAGTATTGTGGGATGTCCACGACTTCACATTATCCCAGGATGTCCGTGTACAGTATTCCCTCGATAGTTGCACACAAGAGGTACACGATAGTTGCACAGAGTTCATCCCCACTACTGGGGGGTATTCCCTTCGAGGGGTCCGAAGTTCGCTCGGCAATCGGTGTAACGTGATCCGGGTTCCGGGTATATCGGTGAGCCAATACTAATTGAAGGATGCAACTTTGCTATTTCTCATCCTTTTTTTATGAAATTTTGACACAGCAGAGCTGACATTTTTCTGATTAAAATGACACCAAATACGATATAATTTGGACTATATTTACTGGCTTAATTAACGTTAATAAGTTTCGACCGCAGAAAGGGATAGGTAGTGAGAAGAAAAGAGAAGCTGCGATCGTGGCTGCTCGGCCGCTTATGTTTACTCGCTGTCCTTTTCTACGTTCGACGCTATCGGCAAATTTCAAACAACGTAGGAACAACACGATAGTAGCACACGTTCAGACCCGAGGCTTGTGCAACTATCAAGGGAATACTGTATATGTACATACAATACGTATCGGAATAGGTTTGTTCGTTCGATGGTGATGTACCTCTTTAATTTTATGGAACGTGTAACATCGTAGCAGTATTTCGATTTATTTCATGCCTTTTCGTATTGAAATAGGGAGGGCTAAAATATTCATTGGAGAGGAGGGGGTCTTGTATTGTGTAGGGTTCGCTTGTGCATCTCATTTGTGATTGTTGTAGGTGTTGGTTTTATCTATTGTAGCCTTTCTCCTTTGGCTTGTATAACCTCTATTGTGTATATGTTTATTATAATGGATACACGGCGTCTTCGTTGTCTTCGTTCAATGTGTAATGTTCTTTTGACAAGCGCTTTTCTTCTTTATTTTTGCTATAGCTGTATTTTGTTGTCACTTGACAATATTTATTATCTTTCGCATTCCTTTGTTTTCTAATATTCTGAATTCTAGATGATTATGTATTATGGGACTTTATTTCGAATTTGTCCTATTTACTGCTTATCTCGACCACACTTTTATCATAAAATTGCTTCATTCTTATCTGCAAGGGTCATCCAACTGCGTCATCCGTCACGAACAGTTTCTCCCCTTGTGGGCCATTCTCATCTAACGATCATCATATCGCGAATCTTGCCAACCTGCACCAATTACGCTCCAATAAATTTGCCAAAATAAGATCTCCCCTGGGCAAGTTGATTGCAGGGTTTTCGGTAATTGCCTAGTACACCTACGAAACAAAAAACACTTGTCCCCATTTTATATACGGTGTTGGCCAAAAGTTTCGGTATTTTAATCTATGGAGTACATTTATGATTGTTAAATAATTTTAAGTTCCTCAATTACAATCAGTCTCTATTGTATTAATTTTCGATCAATGAATTATTAACAAGTCATTCACTATTCATTTGCGTAAGTATTGAAATCCTAAACTCTTGGTTGCCAGTGCACAGTGCAAGCTAGCAATCGAATCCACGAGTTGCCGTGCAAAGTGATTATCGATCAGCTGCGCTTCCAATCTAAAATTGCGCTCGTCATTCAGTTCGACCATTGGAGGGAAGATTGACCGGATTAGAACACAGGACGAACGCAAATTCAATCTGTTCGCTTGGATTAACGACCACTATAGCAGAGTTACATATGCGTGGCGAAGGAAACGTGTGCAGTGTCGCCGGCAGCTTCTTCATCGACGCCCACGATCTCTGTAAAATTGGTCGACTTGGTTGCTCTAGTTCCGCAGTATTGCATCTCTCGTTTGCCCACTTCGACCATCATATTTATAGAGGCACACTCACCTTCCCTAATCTGTCCATTTGTATGTGCTGTTCGTTGTTTCCCAACAATATTGGTAATTAAACTGTGATATTCATGCGTGGACCAACAGACCCTTGAAATCGATAGAAATTAGTTACATTAAAAGGGAAGTGAAATAAAACGTGCTGATTTATTATGTCGTGTTTATTTGAGTTTGCTGAGCAATTCAATTCATCGTTGATATACCGCGCGTCTAATTACTGCTCTATGAGTAATCTGCATGTGGTACCAAAATTAAATTGGCAGAGTTATTGTCGGTACCGAGTCATCGATCATTTTTTTTTTAATATGTCCAGAAGTTAGCTGTTAAATAAAAACTTTTCCACCGTCCATTTTCGAAACACTCCTTGCATAATAAGGGGCGGGAAAATGTATTCACATGTCCCCAGTGAAGCATCGCATTTCGAACAACGTCACAATACCCCCAGGTGAACCGGTTACGTTTATCGTTATTTGTGCACCGACATCTTCCGTCGCCCCGCATATGTATGTGTATATATTTAGGACTGTTACGTGCAAAGGATTCTGGGTCAGAGAAAAATCGTGTAAGCGTTAACCGGGAGAAAGAGAGCGACCCGGTTGAAAATGGTTATTGATTTTTCGCTACTGCCCGTGCTCCTCGGTACATTTCAGCACGGACCCTTTGACTTTTTGGTACCTCGCGTAGAATTCATTGAGTTTCATTCGGACTTCCATCCCACCGACTACACGCCCATTGCTACACGCTTACCTTTAACCCTTTACCGTTCTAGCTACCTGTCCTAGCAACGTCCTCGCGTTTCTCCTATTGGTTCTAGTTCCCTTGACAAGAATTCATTAATTAGTTCGACAAACTTCGGACAGCATGGTCAAGGGGAGGAATAGAATAATTGTCTAGAATGTGGAAACGCGTGGACACCGGATTACCTGTTCAACGGTGGCAGTTTTGCGAAATTATTCAGCGTGTTCGTTGATCTATCGAAAAGTGTTGGAAGGATTAGAAATGTTGACGCTGTGAGAAGCAACAGAGAGACTGGGTTATTTAAACGACGGGATGCGTCGTGTCGCTGGCTGAAATTTTTCCACGGAAATATGTCGTCCCATTTCGACGACAGACTTTTTACCAGAGTGCTGAAACGGTCTCATCCGTTGTATTTATAGACTGCTGTTCTGCTCGTTTCTGATCATTTATGTATAAAGGCCGCCGTTACTTTGTTCCGCGGGAACAAACAGGTATTCTGCCAATGATACGACGACTCCGTTTGGTCAGCAGGAGATACCGTGAGATAAATGTAAAAAGGAAAGAGCCAGTCGTATCTGGCTTCTGAATGTTTCCTCTGCGAACCTTTTTCGCTCTTCCCCTTTCGTTTCACCTTCTTATTCTTCCTCTTTTCAAAGTGCTCGGTCATTTTCGTTCCCCTTTGCATACTTTGTGCGAACTTTCGGCAAATTGATTCAGTCCTGTGAAAGAGACATTGCTTTACGAATTGGAAGAGGAGTACAAAAAGCGAAGGCTACGGGTTATAAAAGTCGCGTGTTACTTTTCGGCTATATTTAGCCTTTCTTTTTTGGTGTAGAATCTTAAAATACTTTTTTGTATAATTTTATGTATAATTTATAAGAACTTTTTTTGAACAGCTTGAAATATATTAGTTTTAATTATAATTCTTTGTAGTTAGTTCGGTGTTCTTTTCGATTTAAAATTCCCCTCTCTTCCCCCTAACATCGGTCAAAATGTTTTACAAAATGATTCGAATAATATGATACACAGATTGTATTACCTGTAAGCGTAATTTTCCGCGTGTAGGATACAATCTTGTAAAATAATTTACGCTGTTAATTTTATTGGCGCACGTAGGTACTTATTTTGCATACCCTGAATCGTTATTTTGCACGGAAAAATGATAGACCATGAAGATTAAAGATAAAATCGTTTCATCGAATAGCAGTGAAAATTCTGCAAATATGTAGATCCTGTAATTACATTCAACGACGTATTGTCCGCGCTTTTTCTCGTATCGGGAGCAGGCTATTGTTCCCTCCATATCTCTCTGGGCGCAAAAGAAATCGAGAGAGTGATTAGTGGCTTGGTTCCAAGTTCCTCCAAAACGTGGCACGACACCTTGCTACAGTAGCCATGGTCTGTTGCTCAATAATGTTTTTAGACTTCTAATAGATAACCCAGTGAACCGTTTGCCTGGTTGCTCTCGTTCTTTAAACCACGTCCGACGTTTAACATTCGGGTCGTTTGCCCGATCAAGCATCGCAGGTGGCACAAACCTTACGGTAAAATTCTGTACGCCGTTTTCAATAGACAGTCAAGAATTGTCATGGATGGACGTGTCCACGATAGTTCTTCGTTTCAACGCGAGCCAGATTTTTTTGCATGACTAGCAGGTTCGCTTGTTGTACAGAGATCACCTTGATTATTGCGGGAGAATTGATTGGTCCTTAATTAACTACGTGCGAATTAGATTGATTTGATTATGAAGAATTGGCCAGGATTTATGGAATATTTTGCAATTTATTAGGAGAAGCACCTGCATTATGAATAGATACTATAGAAGAATAATGTTCGACAAGAAGAGTGCATAATTATTTACGTAGGATTTATTTATTTATTTCTTTAGAAGGGAATAATATTATTATGTCTGTCTATAATACATTAAATAGTAGAACCTTGAAAACTCTTGGCCTATCTTTCTTATTAATCTCAATAATCATACAATAAGATAATAGTGCAGTCATGCAGAGAGATTAACGTAGAGTTTGCTGGAAATGGTTATTTTATCCATTGGCATTCATCTTTCACATTATATTTTCAACGTTATTATTATTTTTATTATTCACAGTACATGTTGTTAGAAAGACTTTTACCAGATCTTGAAAATACAGGAAGCGACAATATTACTATTTGTCCAACAGACAGTCGCACTAGGAAGGAACGTTCCTAAGAGACTTCCCTAACCGCGAAACAATTTTACTAGATGACCAGGCTTTTCCTCGTCATAAATCATTCCGTCTATTCCGCCGATACACTGCCCCCGGCATTGATATCTTTTCTAACAACATTATTGATCATCACACTTCCTTCTCAATATTCTATTAAGCTAAATTCGAAGTGCCTAAAAACATTTTCACCTGCAGCTTGTCCCGCATTCCGGTGACTCTAAATCCACTTGCAAATTGTCTACCTGTACAATTATTCTACAACTTTATTTGATATCTATATTTATCCCCGCTCCATTATTTACGATTTTTATGCCTTTCGTATGACAAATTTCATGCTGAATTTCAAGTTGACAGTTAAATTGTAAGGCTTCCAAATTTTCGTGTTTTTGCCACGCAACAATTCCAACGAAACGCTTGCTAAATCTGCCAAGGCCCTGCCTTTTCGTTATTTCTTAAAACAATGAGAACCTCTCTCTCTCAGAGAGAAGGAAGGTGGAAGACACGATAAGTATGAGAGCGTAGGTCTAACGTGGACGTCGGATGACGCTCGTTTGTCCGGACAATTTGTGATAATGACCGGAACAGCTGATCGTATGCGCACAACGAGAAACGATTCTCGCAGTGCCGGTGTGAAACTGTGTATATCTCAATTTGTACCGCGTGTTCGAATTCCAGAGATTGCGATAACCGCTTTATACCTGCTTTCATCGCATTAAAGTCAGCCACCAATTGTATACTCATTAATTTATCCCCAATTTTGCATACTTCTACATTGCAGTCACATATTACGAAACGTTCGAATAACATAAAGGTACTGTAGATTTTTTCGTGTAACATAGATTTCATGTGACATTATCGTAGAATTAATGCAATATTAACCGTTTATTGTCTGACGGTATTCGTAGTACTGTCATACATTTATAAGTCGAATGAAACTTAGTTGGAATCCTATGTCTTATTTAAAGGCTATCTGAAGTATTTAGAATAAAAATTGTAATTTAAAAATAAAACTAACACGATTTATAAGTCGAATGAAACTTAGTTGGAATCCTATGTCTTATTTAAAGGCTATCTGAAGTATTTAGAATAAAAATTGTGATTTAAAAATAAAACTAACACGATTCTGGCCCGAAAGGATTAAACATGTTTGTAGAAATTAGAATTTTATGATAAACCTTGGGGAATATATTTTCTATGCGAAACATTACGATGAAATGTTTTGGAATGCAACACGTAATAATATTTGTAGTGAAATCATTGAACCTAAATGGATAATAATAGAAATGTTTTTACTTCCCTTTGGAGTAAATATTTGTATTTATACAAATATGCGATTGAATTTTTGTATGTTATACAAGATGGAGTACAACATGCTAAGATTGTAATGATTAACAGTCGTACTGAAAAGAGTCCTCAATATAATTTCCGTTTTTAAATTACCACGTCAGATGCATCAGGAAAGTGACGAATCATGCAAATGATTTAGCTGAAGAGTTTCCTAAATGAATATGAAGCTGCGTTTAGAAAACGCGACTAATTTCTGTACTTACATAATAGGGTCGTTAATCAACTCGAAACTACTTTTTATCTTGTATAATGCGTGATAAATTTTAGTAATGTAAGAGAAACATCGCCGGTGAATGAACTATGCACACGCTAATTACTTTTGCATCATCTAGCTGGAGGAGTTGTTTCTCGTTGGTATAATATAACGCGGCGTGCAAAGCACAAATTTTTCTCTGGTAACTAAACACCTTGCAAATTAGTTTTATTAACGCGTTACTGTCGGCAAAAGTTGCACACATGATACCATATTCCATTAACGCGTTCCACATTGCGTGGCACACATTTAGGAAACGAACTTTCGTTTCAGAAAAACTAGTAAGCTGCAAAAAATGCGAAAAGATGTCTGTAACTTCGAAACTGCCATTATGACCGTTACTGTCATTGTACTTATTGTTATTATCATCGAATGAAAAAAAGATTACAAAATTAAATTGCGCTAGTAATAATTATTTCGCCAATCGCCGATGTTTTAATAGGATAACATCAACTTGCGACATTTTCGTCGTTACGAATTTCTTATATAATAAGAGTTTTATAATAACGTTCATCGACCTGTGTTATTAATTATACCTTCCCCGGAAGCCATGTCTGAGGAAAAAATAAATAACCTCGACAACTATTTTCATCGTCGTGGAAGATTAAAGAGAAGTATGCATCGTTATAAAAAGTTACCAATATTACGGCAGGCTAATCACCTATTTATATACTTCAATCTTCCAGCATACTTATTTAATTACTTTATAAAAGCACCCAAACGATTCGTGTAATATATTGAGATGAAAAATGTAATTCATACAATTACAAACAAATTATTTATGTATTTACTTGTCTACATATACTATTTACACTCTGAAAATAGTTTTCCAGTTCAGGTTATTAATTATACTTTTCCCAGAAAGCAACGTTGAGAGTAGATTAATCCACTTGATCCTAATTATATCCAATATCGTTAACAAGAACCAAGTCATCTACTTGCACATACCTTTATCTTTTCCTTGTTATAGTTATAACACACCACACCTAATTGATGTAATTCATAACTAAACTACTATCATATGGGTGGATAAACGTATATAGACATAACAATTATCTTTAGTATCTTTCCAATTTTCTCCTTGATTCATTAATAATTCAGTTCGGTACATTTACCTTTCCACATAGTTCTTTCCACTTCCCTCTTTGTTTCCCCCGCCTTATATTCTATCATATTTCCGTGTCGCAATTTTATTATGCTCGACGAATGAATATTATTGCCGCAATAATAATAATAATTATACAATAATTTCAAACCCGTTACATCACTCTTGACAAATGAATCCTAAGCTATTTAGAAACGATTTACAATAATCGAAGTAAATGAGAACTCGCTGACGAATGTCTGCAAACGAGATCACCAACTCGAACATTTATAATCCCCCGCCGAACGAGCCATTGCTGTTATCGTTCGTTCACCTACGATATTAATTGCACCTTCTCCGGAAGTGGCGTTCCATCGTGAATGAATAGCCTTAACAATTATTTCCACCGTCGAGAAACAGATGGCAAAGGAAAGGGAAGTGAACCGTCGCCGTAAAGGTGCTCGATATCAGTACCGGAGTTCGCTTTGATCTCCGGAGGACGTCCATGGGGGAAAGTTTCCTCTGCTTCCGTTTTCCCGGCGTGTAACACTCGAACGGACGACGACGGCAAAGGCATCCGCGGCAGGTACGCGGAGTTATCAGGTCGTAAGTTCAAAGAACCGTGTGGAAGAGCATCGGGTGTATCGACTTCGGTGCGGCACACGATATTACGATCGTTCACGAGAACGTAAGCGTGCATAACGAGTCATTGTACGGTACCGGCAGAAATTAGCGCCAGATCTCGGCTAGCGAAATAAAATTGCCAGGAAGCAGCCAGGTAGCGCTGTTGGCCGGCTGAGTTAGTTTTTCGGACTTTGAGTGCAGCAGGATGTTTACAGTTAGATAGGCAATGTTATAAATAACGCAGTGACGCCGGTTGTTGACTAAATCGGCCATTCTGACTGGAAGGGCAGTGATTAGTTTGTAGAATTTAGGTGGACAATTTTATAAATAATGCAGTGACACTGTTTGCTGGCTGAGTTGGCCGCTCTGACATGAAACACAGTGATAAAGTGGAGGAATCTATGTATACGATTTTGTAAATGAAAACAATTGCAAGTTACACGGGCTGGCGACATAAATCAAACGGCAAGGATGGAAATAAGAAAGACGAATGGTAGCACGAAATTCAGAGTACAAAGATCTTCGCGATATTAACATTACAACTACCAAGCAAGTCAACCTGGCTCGTTTCAGATTTTTTGCTTTAAAATTATTAATATATAGGTATCGTTGTAGCAATTTATGATAACTATTCATAAGACAGAATGACAATTGCATATCTCTATTGAATGCTCATTCAATGACTTTCGTGTTCTTAATCCGTCTAACGTATGCTATCTAAATGGTACCAAGTTCTATCGGTAGTACCAATCGAAACTGTTCTTCACTTTCCACAATTCGCATTCGATACTGAAAGCTACTCTCTACAATCGCCTTATTATCAATTCCAAAGGCATACTCCTCGCAGGACAATTGCAAATCTAACGCCGCTTCTATTAGGATAATTGTATTACAAAGGAAAAAACAAAACTGATATGTAATTACACAGTGAACGGTGCACACGTTCATATATCTAATTGCTCTTCGCCCCGTTTTCAATTACGACAGTTTAGAGGACCGACAGCACCAGTAGGACAACCCCAACTGACCTCCCTCTCTCTGGTGCATCAGAAATTGCACGGTGTAGTTAACTAATCCGCATGAATTATGGGACTCGTATCGCGGAAGTCGCTTCTAAATTGATTCGTAAATCAATAGCAGAGCGTGACCCAACCTCTCTCCTCGTCTTCTTTTGAGATTGTAGGCGATACGCGATTGCACTGCCACGATTCGCGGTTCCCATGTGCATTTACCTCGAGCTTATCGAAAGACGAGCACCGATGATCTGTATGGCCGAGTGAAGCCGCGAAAGGCACGCAGAAGAAGGCACGTCGGCGAGCACCTCGTGACATTTCAAGTCGAGGATGGTCCGGGACGATCACCCCACCTAGCAATGCCTCCTCGATTGTGTCGGACTTTGTACATCGCTGTGCAGATTCGTTCATTTTTCGCTTAAACTTCAAACAGATTCACGAAGACTGTCAATTTGACGGACTTCAAGTCTCGAAAGTGAAAAATTACTAAAGAACTATTAATAACGTATAATTACATTAATTATATTTTGTTTCTGGTGTTGACAACGCGCAAAAGAAACTGGTTTCAGTCGAACAATCGTGTCGATTGCAGTTAATTTACTATCTTCTACCGCTTTCCAACTTCTGTATTTAAAGAATCGAGATTATTACAACTCGTAAAGAATTTCGTAGTAAAGAGCAATGAATAGGAAATTCTTGTACGCTGTTTTACTGTTCTGAAAAAATAGTAGGAGAAATCGACTTTCGTGGTGAAAATAACTAATTTCAATAAAGAACGTCATACGGCTCGAGGATGGCACTATGACATTTTAAATGGCACGAAGATAATTGGAAGGCGATCGCCTGACACGGTTTTCTTAGCCGGCACTATTCTTTCTACTAGCAAATCTGTAATTCTGACGCAGTTCTCGCACGATCGAGAAGAGGGATGTGTTATTTCTAGGCTCGTTTCCAGGCACTCGCTGATAGGCCTACCCCACGTGAGATAATAGAAAATCGATAGGAGCAAGTTCGGAGTTTCATGAAGTCGACAGAAAGAGCGCAAGGTGTATCACGGCGAAAGATCGCGGAATTACGCTTGATTTTTGATGTATCGATCATCTGATAATCCAATTGGCATAATACCTGGCCGGAACGTGATGTGAGCCCACACTGGCCATGCTACATTAGCATGACGTGTACTTGAAAAATAACGAGATACACTATGTACTTCATAACGCGGTGCTACTGCTTGTTAAAATTGCAATTGTCTTGTTGAATTAATCGAAGGACGCCCGTCAATTTGATAGAAATAATTTATTCAGTAATCTACACTACTAATTAATCATAAAATATTCAACGATGTCAAATTGGAATTTTCGTAACGTAGATACAAGCATTATATTTGCATTTGATCAAATATCAATTACCAAATTAATCAATTTAAATATACTTACTGATAACATATTTATATCTGTTTATAAAATGATCATCCAAATCAAACTTTATCACAGTGCTGGATTTAACGTGCCCAAAAAAAACTGATCTTGAAAAAAGAAATTGACCACTATACTCCATTGAATTAGAAAATATTTCATCAAATCTGTTCAAGTCTACTCGAAAGGACAAAAATATTGAAAAGAAATAAAATGCAATTGTGACGAAGATACCAGGGTAAATCCGTTGTATGAATGTTTGTAAATATATCGTATCCTGTGGCAGAGAAAAAGAGTCTCGCGACTTGCGAGACGAAACCGCAAAGAAGCTGAGGCGAGTAAATACTATTGATTGCTACACTGGTATTTAGGTGAATTACGAAGATCGCAAGAAGCGCTTTCTTGTGCTTGATTAATGATCTATGTAAAATATATATTTCAATATTCATTACTAATTGGAATATATACCTTAGCACCGTGCGATCAAGGTCGTAAATTATCCAGATAAGTTTTATCATTCAGAGCTCCCCGATTTTTTCCCCTTTTATTGTTTCCATGAAATCAAATTGACCGTGCGTAAGAAAGAAGAAGACCTGTACAATGTATACAGGTTGCCGTTAAAGAGTGAACAAAATCGGTATGATTTAAAAGCAGCAACAAAAAATAGCAAATTGTATTAAACTGTTTGACGAAATTGCTCGTTTATTAAAAATATATTTTATTGTTTTTTGTTGCAGGTAATGACTGACTGACACGATCGTCGATTGGAGTTCTGGAAGCAAAACTTGAAGAAAATGGATCACCAACAGTCCCTTCGAAAACAGGCTGTGATCTCGACGGAATTGGCGAAAGCCTCCGAAGAGTTCGATTTGTTTTGCAATGCGGCCACACTGAAGTCCATTCTTGGACACTTCAGGCACCTATGCGATTTGCTGAAAATCAGGCCGAATGCGATCAGTCAGTTTTATCCGAAATTGAAGGCGAAGCTACGATCATGGAAAGCTCAAGCTCTTTGGAAAAAGTTTGATCAAAGAGCCAATCACAAGTGCTACAATCGTGGCAAAGCATGCTCCAATACGAGGGTAAGTACATAAATATTTCATTTAATTTTTACCTTCAATTAATTATTAGTTTCTATAAATTTATCTTATACGCTCATCCACAAAATGAGAGAATCACTTATTCACCCAAAAATTGTCGATACACCAATCACTGTAATTTCGTAAAAAAATATTTTGGAAAAGTCTATATCGAGTCGTTTTAAGGGGTGAAGTCTTGTCCTTATTTTTTCCACAGATTTTTTTTATCACATGGGAGGTGGTAAAGTGAAGGTTCTTTTTCTCGAAATTTGTGCAAGTTCAAAAATGAAAAAATTTCCTCTGCCTCATACAGATGCTAGCACAAATTTCGAAAAAGGCATCGTCACTTTGCCATCCCCTACGCGATGCAAAAAAATCTCAGGTAATGTCAAAGTAGAGACTTCACGGTGTAAAACGGGACTAGATAGACTCTCGTACAATTTTTTTTCACAGTCCTTTAATTTTGTCGAGGGTTGCAGTATTACCCCTTTCTTTTCTTAAAGTTCAATAACATGATCGAATCTATCAGGGTCGTTTAACACACGAAAGGCACAATACAAGGAGAATTTAAGTGCACTTGTATCTTGTTACATCATCATAATCCGTGATAGACGTCCAATATAACGGCCTTCAACTAGTCCATGTATTTCAGATCGATTATGCACCCGCAACCTTGAATAATTTTAAATCGATGAACTATTGCGAAACCAGTAGATGCTTATATAAAAGAATTCGCCTCTTCATTCAAACAACAATTTTTCATATCGTTATATCATTTGCACAAGCGAAACACTTGTACGTTTTCGCGTGGACAAAGAAATATGAAACTAAAATAGTTTGTAACATTAATTGCGCAGGTTTTAATCATCGGTGGTGGTCCTTGTGGCCTTCGTTCGGCAATAGAGGCTCAGCTATTAGGTGCCAAGGTTGTGGTTGTCGAAAAACGAGACCGAATGTCCAGAAACAATGTCCTTCACCTTTGGCCCTTCGTTATCCAAGACCTTCGTGGCCTGGGGGCGAAGAAATTCTTCGGGAAATTTTGCGCAGGTTCTATCGACCACATCAGCATCCGCCAGCTACAGTGCATCTTGCTGAAAGTCGCATTGATCCTCGGTGTTGAATTCCATGAGAGTGTAAGCTTCGAGTGTTTGATACCGCCACCGGAGAACCAAGAAGAGGGCAGTGAGTAATCCAACCTTCCTAACGCTCAATCGACCCTTTCTGATCGAATAATCGACCCCCTGATACGTAAAAATTTATTGACCTATAAAATCTTCTGGTTACCTAAATTGGACGCAATGCTTCTTCAAAGTCCATTATTAATTCATACAAAATCGTTCACTAAATAAAAATCATGATTTTCATTGTTCTACCTAAATGCCCCAGGAAATTGCAACTTATTCTTGTCAGAAAATCTCCGCAGATAAAAATGATTTTTACGTTTCACGAGTGGCGTGTTGTATGCCTGTCTTAATACCACAGTAGTACGAAAGCAAAATAAATTGTATGAAGATTTTCGATGGAAAATATTGCGAGATTGTTATTTAATTCATTTGGATGTCTTTCAGAAATCGGTTGGAGGGTGAAAACCACACCCGCAGATCACCCAGTCTCGCAATACGAATTCGACGTGTTGATCGGCGCCGACGGTAAAAGGAACACTTTGGAGGGTTTCAAACGGAAAGAGTTTAGGGGTAAACTGGCCATCGCCATAACTGCGAATTTCATTAACAAACGAACCGAGGCAGAGGCAAGAGTGGAAGAAATTAGCGGCGTGGCTTTTATATTTAATCAGAAGTTCTTCAAAGAACTATACCATGAGACAGGCATAGATCTGGAGAACATTGTGTATTATAAAGATGACACCCATTATTTTGTCATGACTGCCAAGAAGCACAGCCTCATAGACAAGGGCGTAATTTTACAAGTACGTAATACCGTATACAAATATTTTCGATTTAAATAAACAACAAAAAATCAGAAACAAATACAAGAGTAAAAATTGGCCGGTAAAGCGACATTACTACTTTAATCAAAGACCTTAATTGCAGATAATAAAAATTGTTTTGTTGATGGTTAATAATTTTCCCGTGTTCTAGGACCACGCGGACACCGCGAAGTTGCTCGCCAAGGAGAACGTGGATCGTGAAGCCCTAATGCTTTACGCCCGGGAGGCGGCCGAATTTTCCACGGAATACCAAATGACAGATATGGAATTCGCAGTAAATCATTACGGTCAGCCAGACGTAGCTATGTTCGACTTTACGTCTATGTACGCGGCGGAGAATGCTAGTCGCGTTTTAGAACGACGTGGTCACAAATTACTTATGATCCTTGTCGGCGACAGCCTGCTGGAGGTATGCCGAGGGGTGTCTTCATTATCTTAAATATAACAATAAATGAACCGCGAATTCCTCAGATATTATCCTGAATGAACATCGTTTATTATTTCCTCGATGAAAAGGAATTAATAAGTTTGGAAAAATTAGATAATAATAATAATAATCAATTCGTAGTCTGTCTTGCGTTAATAAAATTTTATTCCAGCCATTTTGGCCAACGGGATCCGGTTGTGCTCGAGGATTCCTCAGCTCTTTGGATGCTTGCTGGGCCATTAAAGAATGGGGTGCTAATATAACAACGTTGGAAGTAATTGCCGAACGAGAATCTATTTACAGATTACTCGGTCAGACAACACCAGAAAATTTAAATAGAGATTACGCTGCATACACTCTAGATCCCCATACCAGGTATAAATTAATTATTATTAACGTTGTATGATTACGCATCGATGAAATTATTCGTACATATTCTCAGTTAACTGTAACTGTGTTTTCTGTAAGATACCCCAATCTCAATGCTTCTTCTGTAACGCCAATTCAAGTCCGAAGTTTACTCGACACAGACGACCCAGACAGCATCAAACAACCACCGATGCAGTCTGATGCTGATATTCCCAAAAAACGCCGACGTAGAGGTAACATTTCGCTTGCGATCTTTGTATCGTAGAATTGTAGATAATGATTAAAACTATAAATCTTGGTTTGCAGATCTGCGCGGAGATATTAAAGTGCATCCAGACACTCTACTTCGCTGGCTGCAGAAACAGGTTGCTCTGTACGACACTGTTCGAATCGAAGACATGGGTGCCTGCTTCAAAAATGGCCTGGCTATTTGTGCAATAATTCATAGATATCGTCCAGACTTGATAGAATTTCAGAGCCTGAATCCGGCCGATGGAATTACAAACAACCAGCTGGCTTTTGATATTTTAGAGAAAGAACTAGGCATACCACCTGTAAGATTTTTTTCTAATGCATAGTACAATTAAATCACATAAAGAATTGGCATTTTAACATTGATCTTTCTTATTTATTTATTATTTCTCTTGTATCGCAGATCATGACAGGTGAGGAGATGGTGCAATGCGAAGTCCCCGATAAACTAGCCATGTTTTCTTACCTCACACAACTATACGAAGTTTTCCGAGGCGAAATTCCGCACATTAAACATCCGAAATTGGTAAGTACATTGCATACGATGTGAAGCAAGGTTGGAAAATGTTTCAATCGTTTCTGTGTTTTATAGTATTCAGTATTATGTCCGGCGTCACGGAATGAACATTTACAATCAGCAGAACACCCTTTAACAAGCCAGATCTATCCTTGTCCAAGAAGGCCCGATCCTAGGTTCCGAGGGAGTCGTACTCCGTCATACGTACCTGATCGAAGAACAGACACATTCTCACGTCCCATTCCTCGAACATACTCACCACAAACCGTCGTTGAATCGTTAGATCATAATAATAACAGAATATCGTTAAGCACCAACAATGCAGAAGTGGGCGATAGCATTCCGATAAGTTGGATAGGAAATAAACTACAGTACACTAAAATTGCATCGTCTACGAAGGAATTAATCGAACCGCCAAATCATTTCAATAGGGACCATGAGTGTTGTCGTTTGGAAAATAGTAAAGTTAACGAGAAGTCACTAACCGTTCATTCCTTTTTAATTAATTGTGCTACCGTTGTAGTCATTATTTTGCAAATTCCCTTTACACAATTCGTGTGATGGTATATTTTGGACCTCTTTCTGTAAAGGAACCTGAAAATGAAGAAAGGCCAGCTCATAACAAACAATCGAGCCAATTAACACCTGAGCAAAAAGTTCAATTGATTGACCGTATCGCCAGACACGACAGCGCGACCAGGACGAGGCATTCACGATCACGACACAGCGAAAATTTCAATCCCTCGGATAAAAAGGGAGACACTATGAGCCGACGTTCTCGCAAGAGACGAAGTACTGAGAAGATGGGCGCAACAGTGGTAAATATCTTTCTATTTTATCGTATCGTACAATATCATGTGTAAACGTAGTAAGAGAAACATTACGACCTTCCAGTCTACAAATTTTCTAATCGTATGTTTTTGAAAACCTTTCATTAGGAAATCATCCAAGGCTAAAAACACTTTTTTTCACGTAATATTAAAAATAAGCATTTTCATTCTTTTTTTGTATATAATTCGAATTTTTTATTTATTCGACAATTAATTGAGTTTTTCATATAACAAAAACAAAAAGAGAAATAGGATGCGATGGCTTGATTCACATGTTTAACGCTTTATGGAATGATACTTTTATTCTTTTTAAGCAGTATTCTTCATATAGTAAGACATTCCATAAGGGGTTAAAGATCGAACACTAACATTCCACACACAAAACTTACAATGCTTATATCCTATAGTCATGGTGGCAGAAGATTGGAGCACATATGTGTGATGGGATAATCCTAACAATGTTAATCTTAATTATCGGAGTTGCCATCGAGATGGTTCAGAAGGAAGGCATTACGTTCTAATCGCTTCGTATAGTCAACCAAAAGTATCGGTGGAACATTGAAAAAAAAACACTCGGTTATGTTGTAAACTTTTTCTATAATATTTACGTCTATATTATATACATATATATATATAATATACTTGCTACGCCAGCTTTTGTATTTGTCCTATTTTACTAAATATTTGTTTAGAACAAATAGACTGCGTAGAACTTGTTGCTAGTTATCGTGATTATTCTCCCCTTAGAGGAAAAGAATTGATCCGAATGTTAAATTATATAAAGAACCTTGGTGTCCCTGTATATTGGAAAAGAAACAGAAAATTCGTCTGATAGTTAAACTCGAGTAACAGAACGCTCGATTTATTTTTCCATCCTTTTGCATCTTATTTTACCTGTTGTGGTTGTACGAATTTAATGGATAGAAACCACGTAACATACGCTGTGCATTATTGTACAAAATGATTAACGAATGAAAATTGAACTGCACATAAAAAGAATGTCCTTGTATGAACTGTGTGGACAAGTGAAATTAATGTGACTATGCAATTTTACGGTGTACGTGAAGGAGGAAAGGCAGAAGAGGCTCGCAGAAATAGAGAAAAATCGCGAAGAACGTATGAGAAGGCGACAATATATGCGACACATGGCGACGCAGCAATTCTACAAAAGTATGCAGATGCTGCAAGCGAATGCTAAACGCGAGAAAGACGAGCCGTTCGAAGATTATTCGATATTCTTGTATCGTCAAACAGCGCCGGATTTCAAGGATAGAGTGAAATACCTAGAGCAGAAAATATTATATCCAGTAAGCTGGAGGAGTAATTGATTTTGGAGTGCATAATGTTGTTTTTCTTCCACTATTTAATTCAATTTAACTAAACGATTAAAACGAATCTTGAAGACGTCGATGATATTTTTATTTGTTTCAATAATACAGCGAATAATATAATAATAAATACTTAACATAGCTACTGTGTGCGAATAACTGAAGCAAGGATTTTATCAGTTACATACTAATATATTATTGTGTGCGCCAAATTGTTCGGCATTCGTTTTGTTTGATCGCTAATGGGAAAGGCGTGTTTTATTAATTAACTGGGCACATGATGTGGAAGGAAAATGTTGCCACTTTGAGGATGGATATAGCATTCACTAAATTGAGCAAATTACAAGATGAGCTACGTTTTTTATATTCTTTTTCCTAACTTTCTTATCAAACATTCTTAGCTCAGCTTCATGAATACTATACGTGCTAAAAGTGGCTAAGCGCTGTTTTATAACAACCTGCACAAAGTTCATATAAAGCTCCAACAATGTGCATGATATTTATGCAACAATGTTATTGAAAAGGTGCAATGACAGAAATTGTATCATTAATTGATTCGAAAAGGAAGGGATTCATAATTTCAGTTGAAAGTACTTGCAGATTTTTATGCAACTCTAACACTAACAATACATACTGCAACAAAAACAAACTGACACACTAATTTATTATTAATATGTATATTAATGAACTGCAATTTTGTTCAGTTTTTTTTCTACTATACATGTACTGTCATTATGAATTATGGTGCATTTTTGCTTTTTTATCAAAACGTATAAGTTTGTGATCGTATTTTGTTTTTTATCGCGATGATGTTTTATTCTATTTCACATCGTTGAATGATTGCAGGACAGAGAACCCAAGATACACGCTGGTCATCGTAGAAGTAGCATCGACGAGGAATTCTCTGGCAGAATAAAAAATATCGAGGACAAGCTGAAGGGAGCTGCTCCATCTGAGAAGAAGCCCAAAGATCTTCTACGTGCCATTGGTTTGCATTATTTTGATCTTATCTTATTTCTATTATTTCAAATATATAAATCTATCGGGTTCGATTTATAAAGGTAAGATCGAGAGGTCCGATTGGAACGTGAAGGAAATCGAGAAGAAGATCGAAGAAAATAAAATGGGTCGCTCGATTCGACACGAAAAAGTGGAACGGGTACCAAAATGGAGTCGAGAGCAGGTTGGCATTCGAGTGATTAAACAGTATGCGACAATCAATGTTTTTCAGATGTGTATATGCTTCATTCAGTTTTTAGCTCGACAAATCAAGATGGAGAAGAAGGGACGGGATCAGAAGGATACAAATAGTAAGTACGCTGATATTGACAATACCCTGAAGAATATCGACCGGAAGATCAAAGAGGGTAATGCGCTCGGGTACAATAAAGTCTCGGCTATGGCCGAGCAGTTTTCGAGTAAGAATCAGGACGCAGAGCCCAAGGTGCAGAAATCGGTAAATACGATGTTCCAAAATCTCAGTACTCGAGGATGTAGTCAGCAGGATGTTGAAAGCCTTAATGACGTTTCTTGTACTTCGTATACTATGTTCCAAGAATATCGTTTCATCTCATGTATCTACGTGTATGTAACTGTAATTTCTTCATTTTTCACAGGACATAGAACAATATTTTTTTACGAAACTTGTAATATCCCTAGCTAAACAGTTTAACTTAACTAAAATGTCTATGATTCTATTGGACTTTATGTTCATTATTTTATGTTCGTTACTTTATGTTATGTACGTCCTAACTATGTCACGTAATGATTAATAATTAATGTTACCTTGTGAAAAATCGAAACATATATTTATGCTGACTAAGATTCTTTTGTACTAAAATCTTTAAGTTAATAATTACTACATCGCTCTTTCAAACACTTTTTTACAGAATATTAAACATACGATAACGTTACCTGCGCAAGGAGGTTCAGAAATGTGTCATTTCTGTAATAAGAGGGTTTATTTAATGGAGAGACTGAGTGCAGAAGGGAAATTTTTCCATCGTGGCTGTTTCCGTTGCGAATATTGTTCTACCTCATTAAGAATAGGTGAAACGATCGTTCAAAAATTTTACGTCTGTATTACGTGCTAATTAAATATTTACTGATTGCCCTTCAATTATAGGAAACCATACATTTGATCGGGACAAAAATGGAGGACGATTTTACTGTACACAACACTTTGGCTTCTCAGGAACACTGAAGGCTCGTGCAGAGAAGAAGAGGATTATATCATTGAACAAAGAAAATATACCTACCACGCCTATAAACTTAAAAACACCTGAAAAGGTTCTACTCACACTCTGACATTACTTTGCCAATTTCGTTCAAAAAATAAAATAAAATAATTATTTTCAGGCGAAGTTATCTCTGGAAGGTGTTGTTGGCCTTGATTTACTTGATCGTGGACAAACACCTGAAAGAATAGAATTCGAAAACTTAGCAGGAATCTCGGATGCTGAAGAACCCCAAAGTCAAATGGACGAAGATGAATGGACGGATAGAAATTTCGGTGCTTCGACCGCTGAAATGGGTTCCAGCGATGATGTTTCAGACATGAGGTGAATTATTTTTGCCCTCATTGATGAATAAAAGCAGAAAATTTATTCACCAATTTTTATACAATTTATTGGTATTTTAACAGCGACTCGGATGACGATAACGAGGTATACGAAGAAGCTATTGATCAACCGTTAACAACTGAAGGAACTCTGGAGCTTGCGAAAAATTGGACTTTAAAGTACTCTCATCCGCATGCTGCAATGGGACAGAGTGATACCGGAAGTAATGAATACGAAGATTCTAGTGATGAATATACAAACGAAGGTGCAGATATTATCATTATAAGCTCTCTGTATTATTATTATTATTATGTGTACGTTGAATAGAAGTGTAGAAAAGAATTGTTCTATTATTTGAATATCTATGCAGATGATGAAAGTACAACGGCCACAGAAGATGAAGAAGATGCACGTGCTCGAGAGCTCAGAAGACAGGAAGTGTGGTTGAAGAATCCAACTCGTAGTTCCGACACGGACACCGGCTCGGAAACGGAGGTGAAAATTTCTCAAGATTCTGTACATAATGTAATTCAGGAATCACCCGTACCTCCTGTACAAACTCTTAATTTAATATCGATCCAAGAAACAAACGTGAATAACAGTGAAATATCGGTTGGTCAAGATACTATTATCATTGAAGATGTTCAGAACTCGTCGAACAAAGAAACATTGGCAAATAATATATTCATCGAAAAGACGGATCAACGAGTCGGGAATGAACTAAAGTTCGACGACGAAGGAAAAGTATCACAAAACGAAGCATGTGGAAGTATAATTCTTTTACCTGATCCCCCTTGTAATTTAATCTCAGCGAGCAAAGGAGATAGTATTGTAGATTCAAACTCCCCTATAATTGTTTCCAATCAATTGGCTACAAAAGATAATTCCAATAAATGTAATAGTAACCGAGATGAATGCATTTCGGAATACGGGAGTGTTGTAGATGAAAATCATCTTCCAAAATTAAATAAGAATCAATATATTCTAAACGAGTCGTCAAACGAAAATAATCAATTCGATTTAGAGTTCAATAGTAGTAACAATGAATTAAATAATAAAATCGCTGCGATTAATGAAGATTTGAACGAAATAAATTCTGTTAATAGTGAATTAACTCAAACGATAGGTTCTAATCAGAATGAAGTAAATAATACAGTAATCCCGGGTCTTGATATTACACCTTTAAAAGTAGATAGTATAGTAGCCAATGAACTGCAAACAGCGTTTGCAGGAATTATGCTTCCAGATGCTATTCCATTTAGTCAAGCTAGTTACAATAATACAATGCAGCTTAACATCGAGCAAATTGCAAACAACAAGGAGAAACTACCCGATCTGATAACTTCTTCTCCGAGTCGCAGTAGAGATTCATCGCCATCTTCCTCGTCTGAAAAATACAGATCGTCTGAAACAATATTCGATGAATTCTCATTGTCCGATAATCAAGATAAAGTGAAAGGACCGGGAACCTACGATTCTGATAGTACACAAAAGTATATTGATGCAGAAGATGATACTCTGTGTAAAAAGGATAATAGATTAAAATTGTCTATTAGAGATGTTAAAGAAATTCCAATCGTAACTATTACTTCACCGTCCCCAACAAATGAAAAGTCATTAGAAGAAACATCTATTGAAGCTACCAAATTAGGAATACCTAAAGAAGCGCCTAGTCGACCAGCAGATATTGATGGAAATAGTTCATTTGACAAACTTAAAAGAGATTTAAGGCAAAGAAAGGCAAAGAATAAAATTTCAGTAGGTGAACTTCGACCCTTATCCACAGAAGATGCAAAGCAGAAAATGAACAAGTTTTTCACAGAAAAGAAGAAACAAAAAACAATCAATCCGAATCTAACGAAACAAGATAAAGAATTGCCTGATATTAAAGTGGTCGATTTAGATATCAAACCAAAGCTTTCTGATAAAGTTGAAACAAAAGACATATTGAAATATTTTCAGAAGATGAAACAAAAATCTTCAGATGAATTGCAATCTGTTGAGAGGAACAATAAAATATCTGAAAACTCAAAGAACGAGTGTACTATCGATACAAAGATTGATGAGCCCAATGTAATTGACACTGATACCATTGATCAATTTCAACAAATAGAACAACAAAACGAATTAATATTTTCAATTATTACTGATGATATTGAACCCAAATTGCATTTAGGACACGTAACTATAAAAGAAAACTCAGAGAATGGAATCAAAGTAAGACGAAACGAAACCCCTAGTAAAATTGTAAATACAAATCTAAATAATTTTCCACAAGCTGAGTTACATGAAGAAAAACAAAATACAATGGTTGATTATCACGACAAAAAAATGCGAGCAATACAAATGCCAGAAGTTAAGAATGTTCGATTGAATACGAAGAATGTCCTTCATGGAAGCGATAATACTTTAAATATGAGAACAGGAATTTCTAACAAAAGTGATACACTTCACGAAACTTCCAAATCTTCGTCTAGTTTAACAAGTTTACCGGCTGAATACGAGCAAATAACTAAAGTCAAAGTTCTTCAGCAAAACATTGAGACACCGAAACAAGCGTATAAAATAAACGTAACAACCAATTTAATTGGTTCAAACATGGAATACAGTGTTCCAAGGAGGCCCGAAAGAAAACACGAAATGAGTTCCTGCATAAAATCTATTACGCCTATTATTCAACTTACTCCCGATGTTCCAGTAAGAAGAAAATCTTTGAAAAAAAAATCTGATACTTCACCTTCTTTGGAGGAATCTGCGTACACTGTACAATTAAATTCCGCAGCAATTAATGAAAGACTATCTGTATCAGACACAGGTATTAATGAACATAAGGACACAATAAACATGGGGTCTAATAGTTTTAAACATTCAATGGAAACAGCGTACAGTAATAATGAATCAAGTAAAACATCACGTACATTAGTAAATTTACTTGATGAACATAAACATTCTCAATCTACAAAGTCTCTACCATTAACAAACTCTGACCAGCGTGAATCTACGAAAACCGTACCTTCTAAGAATGATCGAGCAAAAAAAGATAAATGTGTAGTGTCTTAACATATAATATATACATATATACATATATATACACAAATATATTCTTCATTGATACAACATATTATGAGTGCATACCGTGAACAATATGGTTTAAATATGATTACTATATCTTTTCGGACGTGTATTTTCCAATTTTATGATTTACATTTAGGGATATTGTGTGAGATATGATAATAAAGTAGAAAAAAAGGATATTGCTTATAGTTGGCTGATGGTATAATCTTTTAAAAATACCCAAGGCCGTTGAAGAAAAGGTAAAGCATTTTTATATACGAATGGAGTGACCTATTTAAACTAATTCTAAATTAACTGTGACTCGAACTGATTAATCGTTTGTGTTTGACTTAGTGTTTATGCTAAAACTGGCAATATAACTTACCATTTTATCGTGATTTCGAAATTACCACCAGCCAATACTTTATTAAAAAATCTCACTGTCTCATTTAAGACAAATTCGGATTGATTATTTTCATTATCTCATTTTCATTATCTTCATTATCACATTTTTCACTGGATTTTAGTATTGAAAGTATACAATAGTTGACGAACATTAATACTGAACACCATTCATCGGGCCAGATGCATCATATTTCTTGCCACTAATTGTTTCACTAATACACTAAACAGGATTCCTTGTTTTTTTTTTCTTTTTGTATAACATTTAATATTGTTATTTATTTTTCATTTACTAATCTGTGTGCATTTCTATAGGTGGCCTCTAACGACGGTACGTCGGAAGAAAGCGAGGATAATTCAGCCACAGAAATATCGACAGACTCTGAATTCGAACACGACGGTGCAACGCCTACGCAACACGAGATCCCAGAAATTACAATTAACGATTCATACATTCGGAAAACTAGGGGAAACTATATCGAGCCTAAGAAAGTTCAAGTGAAAAGCAAAGTTATTTTACCAATCAATGGAAATTTAAAACAGGATAAAGAGTCGGGTGCGAAGTTACAATTAAAGACAGAACACACTACAAATCCTTCGAATCCTGAGAAGGAGGGCAACGTAAATTTCTTAGGATCCAACAATACAAACCGAATTCCATTGATGAATCCGCGCAAAGGAGATTATTTATTGAATCGTACTCACTCTACCGAAGGGATAGCATCTAAATTATCCTTAGAACTGAAAAAGAAATACTTACTCGGCGGCACAGCTTTCGGAGGATCTGTTATGAAATCGGGATCAGCTTCCAATGTAGATACTCAGTTAAGAAACTTCACTGACGCCATTTCTCAACACCAAAAGCTCTTGAATCCTGCTCCAGAACCAAGCCCGACAATGCAAGCATTCTTACAGGGAACCAGCAAACTACGAGCAAACAATACTCAACTTTCTCCAATATCGCCCACAGCTATGTTCTCTTCTTCTCCGATGAAACAGTACACTGCTAATCGTTCGTCCCAGAATTTATTGAACAGTGATAATCCCATTTACAAAGCCACAATATTGCCTGAAATATCGAAAACCCAGTTACCAGACCTGGTGAAGGAATCTAGTATCTTGAAATCAAAGACTGCGCCCAACATTGTCTGTGGTGAATCCAAGAACACCGTGGCAGAGAAAGAACTGATAAAAGAACAGGTAACGTCTAGTCAATTAAATACGGTGAAAAGTGAGGCAGTGAAGAATTCTCAAAATACGGAGAATAGTTTCACTACAAACACCGACGAGAACAATGGTTTCCGTCCGCGAAGTCCTTTGCACGAAACGTCCATCATTGTGCCCCAAGTTGATTGGAATAAAAATAAGAAGGAGACAAAAGAAACTGCCAGCACCGGAGAATCAGAGATAGACAGCGATTCCTTGTCTTCCGGCGATGAAGACGCGGAAGAAGTTGCAGATGATCAGCCATTGGTTGCTATGAACTTGTCCCCGCCGCGATTACAAATTCACAGCACAGATGGAGATCTGTTGTTAGACGAGGAAGCAGACAAATGTAAAGACCTCGACGATGGCCAGTCGTTCGAGCCCGATTCCATAGAGTGTTCGCTTCTACGAGACAAATTGTTAAATAGTAAAGTGAACTCTGCGCCTCCTGAACCAGTTCCTTGTATTAACAAAACGTCGATGGAATTAGAATTGGTGAAGAATGAGATCGAGCAGTTGGAATTGCAGGATGATGGCAAGAGGAGCATTAGCAATTGCAGCACCCCAACGTCGATAGCTTCTGCTATATCCAACAAGCACGACGACTCTGAAGACAACGATGTTACCACCGCGGCGCTCACAGAAACAGAATTCTCAGAGTGGGCCCGCGATGGTGAAGTTCTGGTCTCGGATGATCTTCGTGACGTTGAATTTAATATTAATCCAGAATTTATAACTACCAGACGGAAGACTACGTCGTCGAACGCATCGAAAACTAGTTATGGTCCGATTACAATAGCCAGACAGGAAGATTTGACGGACCTGGACTTGAATTCTTCGAAATGGGACAGACAATCGGATATTCCTACTAATAATACCTCGAAACTTCTGGCTAATGGTGAAAATATAGATTTCATGGACACTGACAATGAGTCACTGCTGGATGATAGTCTGCAAGATGCCTCTAACGTGGTAGTGCTCAAGAACAGAGGATACGTGGAGTTTGTGAATATTAAGAGCACTCCGACGTTCATAAATTCGCGAAATAAGTTAGTTGCCGACGCTCCTATAGCGAAATTAGAAATAGAAAACGATTCGTATTCGGAGGAGGAAGCGTTCAACGATAGGAACGTGATAGAGATAAACCCAGTTACCATGGATGATGTTATTAATAAGCTAAACGGTGCTGTAAATAAATCTGAAAATAAAATTGAGACAAACAAAGAAACGAAGTTGAATTCCGTCCAGGAGGATCAACCTATCGTGGAGGCAGTGAACAAAGAATTGTTCCAGTCGATGGAGGAGGATAGTTTGCTCATCGTTGAACCAGCTGAAGACACCACTACTAGTGAGGTAGTCACAGTTCTTGCTAGTCCAGTGAATCCACTAATTTCAATAGTGTCTGCTCAAACTGAAGAACAAGCACAACAAGAAGAAGAAACGAGAACGGCAGCTGATTCAAGTAATCCAGATTACTTGGAATACGTTAAACGTCTACAGTCTAGAATCGCAGAATTTAGCAACGCCAAAGATTCTATAGATATTAGGAAATCAAAGAGGAAAAACTCGAAGAGCTCCTTGCAAACCCGTACCGCCGAGATGATAGCGGAAGAAATTAAGAGTCAGGAAACCACAATGAATAACAACTTTAACTCGCCGGCCACCTCTAGAAAATTGGAAGAAATTACTAGAGAACGATCTAAGCAAAAGAATGTGATACAGGATCTGTTAATGGATAAATTGGAAGCTCATAAACAAAAATCCGCAGAGAAGAAAGCTAGAAGAGCTGCCAGAGCTTCCTCATTCAATTCTACTCCTGGTTTATCACCGATAAGACCCATTCCTGTTCCTAATGCTTCGCCAATTAATAAATTTGTACCTACATCGATATTAACACCTGAGAATAGCCCCCTTAGGACTACGTTTGCTGAAACAAGAAAGCCCTTAGAAACAGAAACACCTCGTGCACCACAACTATACTCTTGGAAATCTGATGTTGGAAAGACCACGAATGTGGAAAGTAATAAACCGAAGATTCAACCCTCTGAATACACCAGTTTGATTAAAATAGATAATGAAAAAGAGAACAGTTTTAAAACGCCGGTCGCTCCTCCAAGAACAAGACACGAGGAGGCAAAAAGAACAGCTGAAAAAGCAAGACAAGATGCTAGAGAAAGAGCCAGATTAAAAAGTGACGAAGATCTGGGTCTTAGCCCTGAGGACAGGATTAAAGAATTAAAAATGAAAGTGGCCCGAAGACAACTCTCTATGGAAGAACGAAAATCTAAAGAAGAAATGGAACCTGAACCGCGTATTAGATTTTACAGTTCTGCGGGAAACAAAAGTGGAGCAAAATTGCAAACGAGCAAGAGTACAGACAATATGAAAGCTGTGGTAGAGGCAATCAATTTCAGTGGTCTGTCTACTGTAAATGCGAAATCAATGGACGAACTTTTACATACGGATTCGCCGAAATCAAATAACTCATCCGCGGTTGTGAGAAGGGATAAAAAGCAGAAGCCAAAAGATCCGGAAAGAAGAAGGAGTATCATTCAAGCGGTGTCAGATTTCTTCTTCAAAAAAGAATCTTCTCCTTCGCCATCCAACCAAAAGGACAAATTATCAATGTTCCGCCTAACGTCAAAGTCAAAAGGCAAAGTACGTATTTTTTACATTTATTCTTCTTATTATCCTCTTCCTTTCTTCTATTGTACAAAGTGAATATGTGTATATTATTCAGTACCTCTGAACTAATTGGATTCTGAAATGTTTCAGTTATGTAAATCGTATTCGGAAGGGTCAGATGTAAGCAACTCATAAGTCATTGATACTAATTTTTCCAGTATTAGCTTTCTTATGCCAGTATTTGTATTCGCTATTGTATATCGTGCAGGTACTATAATTTTATTTTCGTTTGCCGCATTTTCACTGCTTTGAGGGGGTAACATATTAATTGGCATAAACTACATTATATTTCTATTTTTTTTACAGTGTACATTTAACTTGGTGTAGTAACAGTCTCTTCTAAATCTAAGCATGTTAATTTATACAGTGTGTACATACAAGTTTCAGTGTGTTTGTTTTTCTTTTTTTTCTTTGCCTTCATCTAATTGCTTCTAACATATAAATATTTAAAAAATATTATTAACAGATAGGTGAATGGGTAGTTTCCTTCATAGTTGTTATTCCAATTTCTCGTTAAATTTTCCTGCAGAGTGCATATATGTTCAGTATTTTTTGTAATCGATGTGTCGATTTAAATAGCTAAGTATCTATTATTTACTGTACTCTTACAATATGTACAGTTGTATATATTTGTGTTTTGTGCATTAACTTTGTGCCATTTATATTGCATTTTATTCAGTGTTCCCGTATTTTCTCTTTCCTTTTTTTAATCAGGATTTTCAGTTTTAACTTTTCTACAAAGTGTATTAATTTCAGAAATCAACTAATTTTGTTATTTATCGAATCTATGCCAAGAAGAAATGAAAACAGGGAAAAATTATTTTTCAGCTCGATAAAGTCGTTTCGCCGAAGACTAATGCTAGACCAAAAAGTGTTTGCGAGGGTATGATCGCAAGAAATTTCCTGAACGAAAATCCACCGCCAATTCCACCACCACCCCTGAACTACACTATTCCTACAACGCAAGTTTCAGGTATAATTCACACATATTACCAGCTATCAGAAGTACGTATATGAAAATTATGTACGATATCTATTTTTCATATTTAATATACATTTTACTTTTCACAGATGACAGTTTATCAGAGGATGAAACAAAAACAACAGCTGTATCAACATCATGCATGCATAAGGCAACGGTAGCTGAGGGATCGTGTAATAGTATTTCCCGTAAAACAAAGACTACAAAACGAATTGCTAGACAGGCACAATTAAAGAGGTAAGCATAAACATTACATATGTATAAACATAATACAAACGCAGAATGTGCATATTACAATCGATTATAAATATTCCAAAGGTTGCGTATGGCTCAAGAAATACAAAGAAAATTGGAAGAAACAGAAGTTAAACAGCGGGAACTCGAAGGCAGAGGTGTTAGCGTCGAGAAAGCTCTTCGTGGAGAAGGCGGTAAGAAATTATAATTGCTAAAAATTGTAACGTGGACGTATGCATAAATTATATACGCTTATTATTTAGAATGTTCCGACCGAGAAGAAGCAGATTTACTCAGGGAGTGGTTCGATTTAATGAAAGAACGTACAGAATTGCGTAGATACGAAAAGGAGCTTCTGGTAAGAGCACAAGAAGTGCAACTTGAAGATCGACATGATAGGTTGCAGCAGGAATTACGCGAACGATTAGCTGATGACGGTAAGCATTTTCATTTACTAATACTATTAGGGCTCTATTGGGCAATGTATATTAAAAAATGTTTTACATTCTCTTTGCGAAATATCTTTGGAGATATTAAGAAGGATATTTATATTTTACAGATGATAAAAAGACCAGTGCAGATGTCAAGAAGGAAGGAGAGATATTAACGGAATTGTTGGAAATAGTCGCGAAACGGGACTCGCTCATCGCCCTTTTAGAAGAAGAGCGACAAAGGTGGTGTAAATCTACATGCCAAACAATAAGTCCCTTTTCTACACATTCAATTGCCTGTTCCTCGCACGTATCTAATTTCTTTCCTTCTGATTTGAACGACATATCTTCTGTGCTCACATTGATAGTCATTTTAATTGTTTACGTGTTTTTGACTAACTTCATGCAATTGTTCATTAATTTTTATAACGAATCTTTAACAATTCCCAAATCTTGATGTTTTTAAACTTAATGTTGATTGTACAAATGGTATTTAAATTTTACCTTTTTTCATCAGGTTTCACAAGTGTTGAGAACACTAAAATTTCATATCATTACTATTTAAATACTTTTACAAACACTTGTACATTTACACGTTGAGACGCCAAGCTTTTTACATTGCAAATCAATGCATTTTGTTATATTCCTTCTTTTTTTTTTTTTCTTTTGTTACAACGATAAATATTTATCTTAAATGGCCATCGATATACATATCTTTCAATACACGTAATTTTTACGTTACAATGCATGCAAAAGAGCATGTCGTAAGAGTGATGCGTTTTACACATTTTGTTTATACTTTTATTATTTTGTTTAGATTTTTATTATAATTCAATTACGCATATCAATCATATACACATCTTTTTTGTTACTTATTGTTATAATTTTTTTTTCCAATGTGATAAAGTGATGTATTCAGATACATGACTGTATTGTAGTGCTGCTGTAAGAATGAGAGCTTTTTGGTTGTACCTTAAATTATTTTTAGCCGTGTACAGAGTTAAAACTTCGTTAACATTGTAGCAATGTAATTGTTGTTAAATTTTGTGGTATCCTTCAGTGGATGCCCTGAAAAGAATAAAATATATTACTGTATGTGTTTATGGTAATTATTTCCTAAACACATATCTCTGTTATAAAACAGATGGTAAGAATCAAGAATCCTTTAGATGATCTTTTCACAAAGCAATAATTACCGTTTATAGATACATTATATGTTTTTAGGAAAAGGATGACAGTGTAGTGCATATTTTTCAAAAAGTTTCTATTAATTGATGTCTTTGTTAGCAAATTATGAAAAGCAAATATTCAATAATATATGTTCTGCATCCGAAATTATTTTTATATTTTCTTGCTTTATATTAATTACTGAATTGTCCCGCTTGCACGAAATAAAGACATGTTATGCATTACATATTTCAATTCTAGCTATTATACTTAGCAGTTAATAGAAGAATACTTTTCTTTTAGGTATCAAGATGAAGATCGTGACCTAGAAGCTCAAATGTTGGCTAAAGGCCTCAGATTAACGCCAATAAAAAAATGTGGTCCTAAGTATTCGGTTTAATAGGAATCACATTATTGTACATACACTCCATTCTATATTTCCATTAACAAATTTTAACCATTAATTAAGTTAATTATAATGTAAATAAGAAATCGGATCGTTTCAAGATCAAGTGTCTTATTATGAACAAGACTTTGAGTTTCACATATTTTTTTTTTATGCGTACTGAAACATAAATTCATCCCGAGTACGTAAATCATATGTCTTTACGTTTTACAAACAGGGAATAATTATTTTATCTTAAATAATTAATTATTACAAATTTACTAAAACGAAATTTCTTTTGAATTGTACACATCACATACGGTAAACCTAAGGATTTCTATTAATTTGTAATATACCTCTTTCGCATACAATATATCGTATATTTTAAATTATGTGACGCGTGGAATTGTATTATAAATAAACTTTGGCTTTCATTGCTTAATGTTTAAGGTAAGGTATGCAACACTGGTTAAAACGAAAAATATAACGACGATTGTTGCACATTTATTGTAGAGTTTGTACAGAATCACAATGTGACGTATGGATTTGAAGAAAATTTTGTGAATATATACATATATTTTGTCACAGCATATTATTCATCATAATTACAGAACAAGTTGTCACAGCAAAATATTCTGCCTTCACGTGTACATCAATCAAAATGTAATCATTATACATAGACAGATTTCATTACCAATGATACGAAATTACGTATTTTTTGAATCGAAAGAATTGCTAAAGAAAAAGGTGATATAGCAAATACGTTTTACATTGTAATAATATACATTGCAATATAAATAATATGTATATTGTACAATTAAATTGAAGAAAAATGTATAAATCTATTTTTATGTTTAGAGACTGGTGAACAGAATGTATGAAAAAGTATAACATTTTAATAAGACCACAAGCGTGTAAAGTTTTGTATGAAATACAATTGGAAAACAAACTTCTCTTTATAAATAGGAATGATATTAAAATCAGCCTCTTATTCCTCTGATATTTATCTAACATGCAAAATGTTACAGTATCATTTACACACATCGAATCAAGCTGCCAATTTTATAGTTTAAACAATAATTTAATATATAAAAACAAAATAATCGCTATAATAATATAATTAGGTGTATAAATTAATTATCTGCAAACCGTCACACAAAAAAAAATGCAAAATGTAATAGTAGAAAATGACGTAGTATTATTCTGATCGTCATTGCCATTTATATAAATAAGCATAATAATGAATGTTAATAAATTCTATTAGTGTTTCATTTAAGTTACTAAAACACGATATTAACTTTGTGCGATATAAAAAAATTAAAATCCCATTGCACACCTATTGATTACAAATATTTCGCATAACATTTAAAATAAAAACAAACTTAAGTCGAATAATGTGAATGTGTAAAAACGGTGAAAAAAAATTTCTTTTAATTGCATTTAATTAACAAGTATAACGGTTTATTACGATGATTAATAGCTTAGATGTTAGAAAATTCGGAAAGAATGTGTAAGATCTTAAGGTTCAATACTAGTCTGTCGTACATTTCATTTTTACAAATAAAATGTAACAAGAAAGAGAAAGATTTTATTGACTTAAGTTATAATATTTATATTGAGAAGCATTTTATTTTAAAGTGTGCCTCACAATAATAACTTTAACTAATAAAATGTAGTCTTGACTCATCCTCATTATGATATTCAATCCCATTTGAAGAAATTGTAGAATAATTTTAGCAATCATCTGTGCCTAGGAAATGGAATTGTCAGACATATGCAATGTAAAGCAATTCGATAAAGAATAAATTAGAAAATACCTATGTGTCCAATGTAACATCTCATGAAAGGTCTTAAAATCTGTATAACTTTATCATAAATAAAACTAGTCTTTTACAAATAGAAACATTGTGCTTCATGTAAGTTTTACCAAAACAGAACTGCTCAGTCTTGAAAACGTTTAATTAAATTAAATAAATATTGCATATAACTAAGTGTAATTTTTTTTTACTTATAGCATTTAACCGCTTCGAAACTATTGAAAAAACTATAAAACCAACTTTTTCTTTAAAATTATAATTATATAAGAGATGTTATAAATTCTTGTATATATCGTTTTTAATGTAATTCAAACGTATAATTATTTTATGTAATGATGAAAATAAATACGAATTAACACGATTTTATTTTCTACTTTGAAGTAAGTATTTTCATTGTGCGCTTAATTCCTGCTTTTTCCTGTTAAAGTATCGATATATCAAATTTGTTGCTGAAATCATGTATTATTTAAACAATATTTTAATGTTATTTAACTCCCCGGAAAATTAAATATAAAAAAATCACAATTTTCTCGATAGAATAGGTAATATAAAAAAAACATGCCAAACACTTAAACGAACGCAAATTTTTTCGTTTAATTGCATTGTAATTAAACAATCGGTCGTGCGATCTTTCAGAGGCTGCATATATTTAGACACTTATTTATTTACAAAATGTGCATCCACTATCTTAATTTAAAGTTTAAATGTGTCACGTGATTTTCATATTTTTAGCGCGCATCGTTTATATCGGAATAGTATATGCGACCGACCAATAGGAATAAGTATGAAGATATTCGTTTAATCGAGCAGTGGGGAAAGGGAGTGACGAGTGACTACGAATTACAATTAGCGACACAACGAATGAAAGCGTGACGTGAATACACTGGTTTGCCATACCGCGTCGGGATAATGTCGTTCGAGAAGAAAAACGTTGTCCGTTTGTAAAGCAGTCTGCATAAAGGCCCCCGCAATTTAATCCCGGCACTGTTTTATCGCGCAGTTGCCAGAAAATGGAAGCAGACTATCAACCGACGCTAAGCCCAACACGAACTTTGACAGGTGAGCGCTTATCCGTCGCTATTGTTGATGCTGCCTTGGATGTCAAATTAAACGTCACATCAAGTGAAACACATATCGTCGAATTTCGTGATTTGTAAAAGTTCACCTGGCATCGACGTTTTTCTGTTCGTTCTAGCGAGAAAACATTTCACGATGGATCTCGGTCTCCTATGTGGAAACGTACACACATCGATAAGTGACGAATATCTCGCGTATTGACACGATAGTGCGTATTAAAAAATTCAAGATCAGATCATAATTTCACACAGTTCTGTTACACGAACTCGAATGTACATAAAATATATTTGTAGAGAGTTCCTTCGTTTATGTTTCGCAATCGCACGGCGATTTGTAAACACCGATGAAAAGCAGCAAAATATTTGTTGGAGATCGTATACCGTGTAATGTGATCGGGAATAAATTATATATATATAAATATATATATGTGTATATATAACGAGAAACCACGAGATGTATACAATTCGTCAATTTATTGTGATACTTCTTATGTAAACATATGTGTATATATATTTCTTTTAATTGTTTCTTAGTATCATTTAAGTAATCTGTTTATGAAAGCGAAATCATTTGATCAAATACAGTACTGCAATGACTGATGTAGTGTTTCGTGATTCATTGAAACATATTTGGTAGAGACAATAATGCGCATACTTCTGTTTGTATGATAGCAATAGCTAATGACGACGAAGAGCCATACCCAAGTTTGTCAGATTATCATGATTATGAGCCCAACTTGGAGTTCGATGATACGGAGTTGCAAACCACCTCGAATAATGGTGAGACAATTAATTGTACATAGAGTATTGAACTGATGATTGCATGGAGTTGAAATTAATTTTCTACAGTCGTATAATTATTTGAAATATTATTCGTTAACGCATCTTACACAAACGTTGGCTGTGCATTTCTTGTTCGTAAAACTGGTAAAAATCCATTGAACTGTGAAAAATCGTGTAGTTCTAAGTTTACTCGTGTTAAAGTAGAGTATTCGCAAAAGGTAGAATTACTGTTTTGTCCTTCGACCATCAGTTGACCAAAGAAGTAAAAATATCTGATGTACCTCAGCGAATGGGTACTGGAATGGCCTACGTCCTAAGATGTGTTAATATAAAACTAATTGTAGTTTATAATAGTAGTTTATAAATTTCAGTACTACGTGATAATTATTACAGAATGTAATAGAAGTACGTATTTTATAGCTGTACAACTTTCAGAAGAAAAATTGGATTTAATTAGCAGTGGTGCAGCAACCGGTATAGATTATCTGGAAAGTCCAGTAAGCGATGGGACAATCGAGGAAAACTTTGAAGAAGCTTTGGTAGATGCTCCAGTTATCGAATCCGGTGTGTGACCTTTTATCTTCTGTTAGTAGCCACTAAATGTCATGGCATTTGGGGCTTAGCAGGTGAATTATGTAGATCATTGTACAGTTTATTATTGCATGGCATTACAATGCACAGAAGTGAAGGTTAAATGACTCTGTTTTACTGTGTTCCCAATCGAATTATATTTTAGCATTTGTCTTGTAAAAAGAGTCAAAGGGAAAGCAAAGAAAAACACATTATTACATGAAAATAAGAATGTATTACGAATATAATCTTTTGTACTGAGTAGCAGAGGATCTTGCTGCATTGGACGGTGAACTTGCGGACGAAGAAGATTACCTTGATATTTCAAGATATGGCATTGTAGAAGTGGTTGGCGATGATAGTGCTGGTCGTAAAATAATAGTAGTATCTGCATGTAAATTACCTCCTATTGGAAAAGAAACATTTAATCATGCTAAACTTCTAAGGTTTGTATAGTAGATATATGTTTTTTATTGTTATAAATCTGTAACATTGATTAGATATATTTTAATAACTTTTATAATAAAATTTTGATTCGACAGGTATCTCACACACACGTTAGACACGTTTGTAGAACAAGACTATAGTCTAGTTTATTTTCATTACGGTCTAACTTCAAAAAATAAGCCACCGTTATCTTGGTTATGGCAAGCATATAAAGCTTTTGATAGAAAGTACAAAAAAAATTTGAAAGCTTTATATTTAGTACACCCAACCAATTTCATTAGGATCGTGTGGCAAATATTTAAGCCAGCCATTAGGTAACTTTTCCTCCCTAGTCTTGAAATGATTCATATGTTCTTTAAAGTATTATATTAAACGCCTCATTGTTTCTTGCATTTTAGCGCAAAGTTTGGTCGGAAGATGATGTATGTCAATTATCTGGAAGAACTGGCACAATATATTAATCTTGATCAACTTATTATACCACCTCAAGTAATAGAGTAAGGATTTCTTTTAATATTTTAGAGCTTCCATATTAATCTAGTGTCGTAACTAATAGAATGTTAGTTATCGTCGTTGATGCTAACGTTAATGAATTGTATTTATATTTTTTCAGACACAATGAACAGCTAATGTTAAAGAACAAAAAGAATTTACCGACCAGCCCACCTCGGAGTACGGTAACAACGCCAGTTGGTACCACTCAATTTGGAGCAAATCTCCAATTTGTTAAAGAAAATAATAATGGAGATCCTATACCACCTATAGTGCGACAGTGTATCGAATTTCTTGATACACCAGATGGTAAAGTTTTACTAGATTTCATATATGTATATATACATATATGTACACAATATTTGATTACAAAAATAATGTGGCGATACAACTTTTTACTCATAGCATTAGAAACAGAAGGAATATTTAGAAGATCTGCTAATGTAGCTGTAGTTAAAGAACTCCAAAATCGATGTAATCAAGGATTACCTGTTGATTTCCATGGAGATCCACATATAGCAGCTGTACTTCTTAAAACATTTCTTCGAGAATTAGATGAACCTCTTATGACATACGAATTATACGACGAAATAACACAATTTCAAGGTGAATGCTAACATTCATGTTTATTATCTAGGAATAATATTTATACTATGATACATAATGAGAAATATATTTCTATTTTAGCTTTGTCGAAAGATGAACGCCCGAGAAGAGTTAAGATATTAGTACTTGAAAAACTTCCAGAAGATAATTATCAACTTTTAAAATATATTGTACAATTTTTATCAAGGGTAAACTATGATTATTTCAATAATTACGTTTAAATTTAATTTAATCCAAGATTATAACCTCATGATAAATAATATTATTTGCAACAGGTAATGGATAGGTGTGATTTAAACAAAATGACATCAAGTAATCTCGCCGTCGTGTTTGGTCCAAATCTTGTCAGAGCGCCACCGTCACGTGGGATGTCGCTTTCTGCGATAGGTCCTATTAATCAATTCATAGATTTTCTATTCACTCATCAGGATAAAATATTTATTATTTAAAAAGAAATATAGAACTGAACGTTACTGGCCTAATTTGAAACGAAATTAATATTTTACGTATGTTATAGAACAGAAATCCTATAAATTTGGCTGCCAAGTTTGATATTGTGTAAACTTATATAATGCAACTTCGAAGAGAATTTTGTAGGATTTGAATTGAAAAGTACGACAAGTTTTTAGGACTTTAGTCTTTCTGGGAAAAAGAAAAAAAAAAAGAAACGAGAAATCTCTTTAATCGATCTTAGATCCTCAAAGTCATATCAAACTTGTTGGAACTCAGAGCGAACATAACACAATTCGTATATAATATTAATATTTAATTATAACATCCGTACTTTGTTGATTAAAATATTTTTATATTCAAATATACAGATAGAGAAATATTTGCATACCTAATGTCACAAATAGCGTTTAATTATACAGCTTGCACAAGATTTTTTTAGTCAATTGGTACAATGATTTTAGAATAAACACACGGGACGTTATAGTAATGTAAAATCTGTTTGGATGCAATGTAGTTCGAAAAGAATGTAAAGTTATATAAAAATTAATGGTATACCAAAGATATGTGAAAATGTCATGCAATTATTATAAAATATAGGATTATTTAAAAAGTAGTATAACATGAAAACGAACGAGCAAATTACGATGGAGTATAGGATGCCTTGCTCGTATAATTTTATCACGTTAAGAAGAACGAGCATGACACGATTCATAAAAAGTCATAATTATTTAAAGACATAATAAATACATCTTTTTCTAGTTGATTAGTAATGCCAAAGTGAAAAACGGAAACGCATTAACAACTATTACTCAAGTGTGTGGCATACCTTGCAATTAAATTATGTATATACACACCAAGTTTAATAGTAATGTACGCAAATTTAGCAGTCTGACCAAATGAAAATTGTTTTTTCGATACTATAGATACAAATAAATTCTTGATAAGTTGTTTAGATGATCGCGTGAAGTAACTAAATTTGAATTACCAATCAAAATTTTTATTTTTAAGTAAATGTCATGGAATATATTATCGATGTGATTAGCATGTTATGTGATACTGTATCTATTATTTTCGATATAATGACAAATCTGTGAATAACAAATTGAAAAAGTAAAAAAACGGGCAGTTCATGTGGTTAAATTCAGGCAAAATTAATAATATACTCGAAGTTGTAATACGTTACTATGTTAATTTAACAATTAGATTAACAGCATTATCAGGGTATCGTGTATTATAATATTTAGTATACTATATGTTGTCACTTTACAGATAAAAAGACTTGTACTAATCTTTTCACTATCAGACATATATCTTTGTACATTTTCTTAAATAGTCCTGCCATTATGGGTTTCTGGGATAAAATGCTGGCTAATTGCCTAATACGTTCTCTGTTATGGAAAAAGACTAACCCAGACCTATATAGAACTTATGTAATTCAATTACATTCCTTGTTATTGATAGAATGAAAATAGTGTAATAAACTATAATTATTTATACAAACACTAGGATAATTAAAATGTTACAATATGTACATTACTCAATGAATAATTGTCCAATCGCCTCTAATTCTTTCCGATATTCTAAATTTCTTTCTTATGTACGAATGCAGTAGGTAATTTTTCCGTAAATTAACATCCAATCGTCCATAATTATATATTAAAAGAAAAATGAATCATTTAGTGAAATAATGTTTATGTTGCTACTATAAACGGATTTATGGATGTTTATAATCCATGTATGTACCTGTGATAGAATAGAATATTGTACTTTAATCTCATAAATACTGTGCATGTAATTAGTAAGTCTTATACTTTGTAACTAATTACAAACTAATCTAAATTACGAACTGCAAAACACAAAAAAACATTCCCAAGGAATAACATCGTATTAAATGTGTATATGTTAATTAACTTTTTATTAAAACACAATAGTATTTAAATATACATACATTTATATGACAGAAATACATACATCTGACAATTGTAATAAATCTTTTTAGCTGTACGATGTATATGAATAACAAGATATTTGGTTTACGAGTCAACTGAGGCTCTATCAATGTAATGAAATATTGAAATACATCAAAATCAACTCCCAAAATATAATCGGTACTTCTTATCATCTTGCACTCTGTTTAATTACTTAGGCTCTGCATTATTATATCTATTATATTACGTTTTATTCCTTACGAAATAAAATAATAAAATTTTTACGATATACGTAGCGCATCAGTCGCTGCCTTGATAGACTTTGTACAATAAAATTACCAATGTCAATATGTACATTACTATATTATTAACTGATACTCGTATATAAAATTACACTAATTGGAATTGATCGAAACTATGAGAGACCATTAAAATAATTTGTTTCTTGCGTATAAAAATGCTTAGATTCATTTTGTTTCATGACAAAATCTTCAGTTACATATAATTACAAACTTTCAACATCCAATGTTCACTTTATAGGAATGCCGATTTATTTTTAGTTTGGCAATATTGTTCAACAGGTTTCAATGATTCATTAGCTTTATGTAAACGGCGATATTTAAAAGGAGAAATAATCATAATATACAATCTGTTCATAAATACAAAATAACAATATATACTAGTTGCTTATACTATCAAGCTTAAAACAAAAGTGATATTTGGTTCTGTACTAGAATATTATAGTACATTCTGCGCATCTATGCAGTTTCGATTCAATTTCTTTAACATTATCCCATAAAAATTATACAATCATTTGATGATTCTATATTAAAAAAATGTTTTTTTAAAAAAAGTTATAGCAGCCTTCAAAAAAGCAGATAATTATGTATATACATATACATTTTATGTACGGGGGTGTGTATATATATACATATGACATGTCAAAGGTAGAGAACCAATGTTACTAGATATCTCTAATTAAGATGTTTGCGAAGAACCACCGCAACAGGAACTCTTAGCTGGTTCTGTTTGTTCAGCATCATCTTCAACTACAACAACATTCCGTTGCGTAGTATTTGTCCTTGTCAATGTGGATTTCTTTTGTTCTTCGTCTGCATAATGTATCATACGTCGCGTTAGGTCCACAAACATTTCTTCAATATTTTGGTTTTGTTTTGCAGAAGTGTGAAAATGCACAGCCCCAACTTGGTCAGAAAACCTAATGTTCAAATGGCATATGTAATTAGATTTCATAGTCGAACAGAAGACAAATAATTTCAGGCTTACATTTTGGCTTTTTCAATAGGAACAGCCCTATCCTTTTCGAGATCTATTTTATTCCCTGCTATTGCTAAGCAAATCTTGCTGCCTAACATTTTCCTAAGCTCTTTCACCCAATTCTCCACCTACGAAATTAACATTAAAATAAGCTATAAGAAAGCGCAAAATAGTGTACATTGAAACTTTTACCTTGTAAAACGTATGAGTATCGGTAATATCGTAAACTAAAATGGCACCATTCGACATCCTATAATATATTGGTCCTAATGCGTGAAATTTTTCTTGACCAGCTGTATCCCATATCGCTAAGTTTACCTTCTTTCCATCAACAGTCAACTTTTTATTCAGAAACGAGGCCTAAAAAGAGAATAGTTTTTACAATGTTTTCACGTTCAAATTGATTAATAATTAAAAGAATGATACGAACATATTAAACGATTGTATAAAAACATTATAATAATCGATTTAAATATGTCTACAAGTAGAATAGGCGAAAAAGTAAATCGAAAATGTGGATCTTGAATATCTGGAATATCTTTTACCTGCACTGTGCTGATATGTTTATCGTTGAATTTATCCTCAACGTATCGCAATGCGAGAGAAGTTTTTCCGACACATCCTTCGCCGAGCAACACGACTTTAAAATTATAGTCATTACCAGTGCCACTAGTCGAACTGGCCATAATTTGCAAATACTGATATGTATATACTTAAAAGTGGTATTACAATTACAATTGCGACGAACAATCGTTAATAGAAAAAGTTACAATGTACATTGACCAGTCGCGACCATTACGATTTCAAATTATCACGTACTAATGGCAGTATGTATATACCAATATTTTTATTTCTGCAACAACAACGTCAAAATGAAACAATCAGCTGTTTTCATTTCAGTGACCACCTACCAAACAAAAAGTAAAAACATCTATTCTTACTTCAAATACATTGCCGATAGATGGCAAATCATGAGTATTTGATAAGTGCACAGGTCTGTTGTCCTGAAGTTCAAAAAATGATAATGGTGTTTCCAACGTACATTTTATACGATTGAAACAACGGCAAATGATTTCCATTCAGTCATTTCAATGATGTTTTAAAAAAACAGAATTCTACATACTATACAGCAGTTAAATCAATCTTCCCTTTGCAAAATTTGAAAAATTCATATCTACGCATGATTTCCTTTTCATTAAGTTTCGTTATTCGCGAAGATGGCGCTATTATCACTGTTACTAAGCTACGCAAATATATTCGAAATATTCTGACAGAACATATTTTCCCACGTGTACCGGCAATTTTATGGTTTGTATATCGATTTATGTGTTAAACATTAACCAAAACAAGTGATTCAATTGTATTAGTATCCTAGCAACTGTAATTTTTACTGTTTCAGAACCCTGGCGGTACTTTACCGAACTGATGCCCGACAAAAATCAAATCCTTCGCCGGAAATCAAGTTTATACAAGTAAAGGCATATTCGCAATTTAAGTTTTATACGACGTTGAAGCATATAAAACGCGGTACGATAAATATGGTTTTTAAAAATGTGATTATTCGGTGCTGAAAACAACGGACGACATGTAATAATAGTGATTTCGTATTTGATACAAATGGGCGCTGTTTTGACCAACGTATGTAATAGAGACAGCGCCGTAAGCCTGCGCAAAAGGAGCTCTCAAATCTGGCCGTCACCTGTATTGAAAAGGTAAGTACTCTGCTGTCATTAATCTTAATATCTTAATATAAATTTCGCGAGCACGTGTTACAAAAATACAACGTATTGATAACGTGACATGTTGTCAGCTGCTTTGTGGATTGTCACGCGAAATTACTCACGTGTTGCGGATAAATATGTTCCGAGATGTCAGGCGTCTTCGGCCCCGGGGCTCAGAATCTGCCAGGCTGCTGTATCATCACCTGATACAATTAACATTTATTTTTCATTCCGGCGTTTCTATCGAACGATCCATTGATCTGTCTTTATCATACGTTGTCGTAATCGTGCACATTTCAATGGTTTATGTCAAGTGCAACGAGAAACTTTCACCAGATCGAAGGTATCGCGTACCGTTCATGGATTTTTCATTGTCGGCACTCATTATTCCATTGACAGGACATTGAATAACATACTGAAAGGATGGTCGTACATTATCATATAAATCTGCCGGTTGTTACGTGTTATTCATTTTTCAGATCGACAATGATTCCCGCGTTTTATCTGCGCGGTGTTCCACTTGGCAAGTGGACTTGTTTGTTTGTGCGTGCCGTATCATCTGTCATGGCGTGCCCGCTTGTGGCGGGTATCGTATCGTCTTTTCTTATTATTACTTGATCGAGATCGTATGTCAGTTGGTATTGTCATACGTATTCCTTGACAGATATCGTTCGAATAATTTCTGTGAATTGGATCGGAGGGAATGTTACATTTATTTAATTATTTCGCGTGGACATACTGCGTGTTCATCAGGACGGGGTTGGTTAGGACGGTGGGAAGGGAAGGAATCGACGATGGCGGCGAGACTGTACTGTGCCACGCGCCATGTCGGTCTCTTGCTCGCGCACGTCCTTCGTTTTGGAGCACCACGCTCGTCTGTAGGTTTCTTTTTTTGTCTCTTCGTGAAAATGGCACACGACCTGTCGCGAGTGATCTTCGGGTAGGGGCCTAACGTGCTCCAAAAGGGAACCCTACAGTCATGCTCACTCTTATATATGCCCTGAAAATTGATAGGTTTCTTTTTTTTACCTCCGACCAAATAAAAAGAGCACCCAAGTCATTTTTAGACGCGATCGCGATCTTCTAAATCTTATGCACTTTTGCATCTACGCACGTCGCACGTGCATGGGCTCAGTTTATGAATTTATGAAAGATTATTAAGGACAGGACTTTGCTCTTTAACTCTTTCTTTCACTTGTTAATGTTAAGCAAATTTGACTTATCTTAATCGATAAAAGTTAACAAACAAACATTGAGTTTGAGCTCGTTCGCATAAGGCTACGAACGTTCAAAAGGTTGAACTTCTAACAATATGTAACCAATTGTAAGGGGATATGTGCACTGTGTAACATATTTTATGCCAGTTGTAATTTAAACAATATTTATCACTATATCGTTGTCGAGGTGTTTCTATTTAAATTTCGAAGGTGATCGACTGATGAAAATTAATAGCAATTTGAATCATTCATATATTCCATAACTCAAATATAACATAGGTACAAAATGCCTGTAAGTATTTTTATTCTGGCCAAAATACTGGAACCTGTTTTATCATAATGTAGGTCATCTCGATCAGATACTTGCGAAATCGTTAAACATCGTCTGAACGAAATCGAAGTCCCGCAGTCTGGAGCAATTTTATTATTGTTGGCGATCTTATTTATTGTTTGACTAATGCGCATATAGAGGGAGCACGATAACGCGTCTACGAACATTTCTATATAGACACAATTCGGCGACATATATTTACATCGAAGGGATGTTACCTTAGGCCATTTTTAAAATTGTAGGGCAACTGTAAAAGTGAGAACGAAAGTTGTACTACTAACGAGTTAACGTGTCAGGGACATTCGGATGTAGTACAATTTTTATCTTTGCTAAATTTATCCCTCGGAGACTGTTCAGTGCTATATCATGAATGGGACTTTTCCAAATTCTTATTATCAATATTCCTGATTACAAATAATCGAAATAATTGATTTGATATGAACGTATGTACGTATGCATGTAATATATTAAGAAAAAGATTATAAAGTAGAGTTAATGTTTTGAAAATAATCATTGTCATTGAAGCACATAACTTTCTAAAGACATTGATACGATTACTGTTATTAATTTTAACATAATTAAAGACCATTAGATGGACCTGGACGTTGCGAGCATAGCACATGTGATGGAATAAGTTAGGCAGTTAGACCATAGATGTCGCGACTTTCAATAATGATTACTGTTGGCTCTTGTATTTTTTTATCGATCTTGAAATTTAATTTATAAACAGAAATATGTACATTATGAATAGTGTTTAATGCAGTCGGGTCAGAGATCTGAGTCGTATCGGGATGAAGAGGCAACCGATCAACAAACCACATGGCAACATCGCTGTACCCTCCTCTTTTTTTCCCCTTCCTATTGTCTGATGTCCCTTACATCGTCTCCCACTATAATCATCGACTGCAACGAGGCGAAAGCACATTTACATTTTTTCGCGTATAGTACGTTGCAACATTCTTGCTTTGTGGTTTTAACTACCGATGGCGCCACTCCCAGTTTGAATTAAAAAAAAACCCAAAAATGTCGCGCAGGGAGACCGCGAAAGACGTGCCAGTATTCAGGGCTTATAGATGATACGTTACAGTAATCCAATCTTTATCCACGTTTTTTTACCAAATCAGATATAACTATAAACTCTATGCTGATGCTTGATTTTAAGGAGAATATGGTTCGATTATATTCGTCTTGACAGGCCGAAATTTGTAGTACTTAATAGTAACTGTAAAGGGGTCTCCCAGTGAGATACGCTTCTGAATAGGACACCGTAGTAGATACTTATAGATATAGCCCGAAACTGTCAAACGCGTATATCTTACAAAATGGTACTTCAGTTGGAGTCATTGAAAATACTGATACGCTCCTGAGTAAAATCATCCTTGAGAAAGACAAGGACGGGTGTGTGTAGTGCACAGAGCAAATTCGGCATATCGAAGGAAAACTGGTTTGCCTCCGCGCGTTGCACTTACTACGATGCATGTCCAATGAACGCCGGTTCGCGGTTATATGTATTTCTAAACGGACATCAAAATTGTAGTGGTAAAACACACCCCCCACACTGAAAATTTTCATGGGGCAGTACCTGTATTGTGCTACTCCACACTGTTGACCTAATTTTCAAGTTTAATGAGCGCAAAAGCAATACAAGATAAAATGTAAATAAACTGTTATAACAGATATTTCACAAACAAAAGACGTCGTTATTTTCTGAAATTGGAAAGCTTATCGACGATTTTGAGTACTTCATAAGAGAATGGTATACGGGATTATATTAATTTACTATTATCGTTTAGTCAACGTTCTAATATAGAAGTTGAACAAGAGATGATAGTTAAAAGTCATTCCATGCCTCATATTATTCGCACGTTGCACTTTGTTGTGGTTTCACGCTCCCTATTTTTAGACTCATGTTTTGTCGTGACACCAGTTTTCTATTCATCTGTCTCTTTCTCTTCCAATTGATATTAACTACTGAATAATAAAAATACCACATTTAATTAATAGATCTTGCTACTCACAAAATTATAATGGGCTTTACCATTTGTAATTATTTATTCTACTCGTGTAAATGAATCGAAAACTTCCTCTGAAACATCATAATTTTATTTAACCAATACATATATGTGTATGTATATATATTTTTTTCATTCATCCCCATTAAAATGTAAATTTATATAAATGCTCACATTTAAATCATTTTCTTTAATATACAATGAATTCTATTATACAAATATCGATCGTAATGTGTTGGAGAAATGCATAGTGATACATTCTACATTTCGTTCGGTGTATATAATATTGGTCATTCAGAGATAGGTGTTATTGCGATGCGTCATAATATGTAACAGTTAATTTTTGGTGATTCTATGTAGAAAGAAGAGTGTAAAGTTTCGATTTCCTTTAGCACATTGTTTTTCTTTACAGTTTTATCGTGTAATATAAGTGGGGATTCGTGAGATTATGGACGCCCCCTGGTAGCATGCGTGCGTCACAGCGCGTAGCGTCTTGCACGTATACACTGTCAAGCCGAAATCGCGGTGTTATAGTTACAGAACTGGCAACGAATCGATGTAAACAAGTATAATAAAGATGGTGACGATCAGTGATTTTCTCGTCATGATAAATTATCGCGATTGAACTTTTTACATGCTTTTTACAATACCCGTACGGACAAAAAACGGAGCTAATTTCAACTACCGTCACTATCATCGAAACATGCTGTTTTCAGTAAAGGTATATTATTTTCCGGCCGCGCTGAACATACGGTTGATAATTTCTTTTTGTTTTGTTCTTCTACCCTATATGAAATTCTTATTTGTAGGTAATTGCTTACAGTTATGAATGTGCATATAATAAATTGTACAAAAAAAAATTGGAACGAATTTTGATTGGGATAAACTTTTGTTGACTTTTTTTTTGCAAATTCTTTATCATGTGATATACGTATACTTTCTTTATGTAAGACCTTACAAAATTTTAATCCGGATTACGTGCACCGACTTAAAAATATTATTCAATGTTTCACTTTTTACAGAAGCAGTCTGAAAATAACGCGCAAAATGTTTAGTTTTCATAAGCCAAAGGTATATCGATCTAGTACCGGATGCTGCATTTGCAAAGCCAAATCGAGCAGGTAAAGCAACATAATAATTTTCATTACCACATAATTCATTATTATGAATTAAATGTATTTATAATAATCTTTAATTTTTCTTCTGTTCGTAGCTCAAGGTTTACAGACAGTAAAAAGTATGAGGATGATTTTATAGAATGTTTCCAACTCGAGGAAAGAAGAACGGGGGAAATTTGTAATGCGTGTGTACTTTTGGTAAAAAGGTGGAAAAAATTGCCTGCAGGAAGTAATCGTAATTGGAGACATGTAAGTGTTAACAATTGTAATATTATGTACTTTAATCGGTTAATAGAATACAATGTTAAGTGCAATAAATGTTTGGTGTTACACAGGTTGTCGATGCACGCGCTGGACCAGGTATTAAATCGCTCACGAAATTTAAGTCAAAAAATAAGAAGAAAATTAAGGATGTACCAGAAAAGTTTGATAAGATTGTAAAAAAGAAACACATGTATCTGAAACCAGACAGAGATCGAGAACAGAGCCCAGCGATGAGTGACGATTTAACAGGTTCGTTGTTACGCCTCTTACCTTCAAGTAAACACATTGCTGTAATTAATCAAGTAATTTTGCAAGCATACACGTATTCATTCTTTTTTTTTCATTTAGAAGATTATTTAAACGGTAATGGCAGTAAAGGGTCGAGTCGGGCTGGCAGCCCCTTAGGTAGTGACGATATTCCAGTTACTGAAAAGCAATTAGATATGCAGGATGATACAGAATCAAAGGACGATTTAACTGTTAATGGTTTTATTGATTTAACATATTTCAAAAGGTTAGTTTTTTTTTAATATCAATTTCCATAGATGGTTATAGAATCTTTGGCTCCGTTACCAATTTACTAAAATATGTAATTTCAGGGAGGTCATTTGTTGTGGAACAATATTCAAGGGTCCATACGGAGAAGTAATAGTGGATCCGTCATTAATAAAACCTTGTATCAGTTGTATAGCTAGACAACAACGACAACAAGCAAATACATTAAGTTGCAGTCCTGTGCATAGCTCTGCGTCAGCCAGTCCTGTTCACAGTTCTGCGTCTGCTAGTCCTGCTCATAGTGTAGAGTCTGGTACTGAAACAACAGTCTCTAAGCAAACAAGTAAGACGTTTAGTGACTCATCGTCAGATTCCGGCTATGATGAATCTTCCAACCAAGGAGTTGGTGAGAGTAAGATTACCAAAACTATACAAAATACAAGTGCTATTGTAAAACCAGCAGTTAAGATACAACCTTTGAAAAGTGTTCAACTAAAGGCTATACCAGTATCGGAAGCTGTCAGGTTAAAAACAGATGTGCCAATTAAGTTGGTACCTATCAAACAAATCGATCAGTTATCCTGCAAGCCGTTGTCTTTAGTTTCGCCTGCTAATGTTACTTTAAGCAGTAGTACTTCACACTCCATCGTTACCGTCCCAAATAATCCACTCGTCGAATTTGCCATGCACGCAGCCTCTTCCAGGCAATCAGTCTCTAATTAATGTCAATCTCTCATAGAATTTTAATTTATTTTTTTCCTTATATTAGTTAGATATATGCTAGGATGCAAACTTGTGTGTTATGTATGCTACCATTTACCGTCCCAGAAAACAAAAGATCTGGATAAGAGTGTTTTAAGTTTTATCATATCGAAGGCAGAGTTTATAATGTTATAAATAATGGAGAGAACAAATTCTCATAGTTAAAATAACTGTTATAATGTACAGTAGATCTATAGTGCTCTTAGGAAACATTGCATAGGATTTATTTCCTTGATCGTTGGTTGTTGAAAACAAAGTATATAGAGATATATATATATATATATTATTATATATAGCATTATCTTTACGGGCGTGAATTCTTAAAATGTATTTCACGTCTGGGTTACAGATGATTTTTATGGGTGATATGTGAGAAAGAGCACAATGTTTCTACTGAATACGGATTGTAGAATATATGAAGAATATCGATAAACTGCCATTATCTAGTAATTGTTAGCTCTCCACAAACTGGTTCTACCACGTGGAAAGTTGTCAATTATTTTCTAAGTGTAATAATTAGCTACGTACATCAAAATACTGTGATGACATTGTAATGTAACGTGAGGTATAAGATATTACTATTCAGAAAAATGGCAGTTTATTGTATTATCGTCCTAAAACATTATTAGGTAACGTACTCTACGATATGAAAGTTTTCTTATCCGTTGCTTTCGTTTTCTGGGTTATCTATCATTGCAATCATATATTGTGAATATTTGTATAAAAAGTTCCAAGATGCCAATCATTTTTCAAATATTTGGGTCCAAAAATTTTAAAGAAGAATTCCCTTAGGGTCATGATAGCTACATCGTACCAGATGCATTTGATATGATCCAGGCAAAGGTCCATGACGTTAAAATTAAGTAATTCAACGTAAGAAACGAATGTGTTCAGGTACTGTAAATCCTGACCCATTAATAGCAATAATATGCAAAGTAACTTTATAATAAAATAAATGAAGTCTGTTGAATAGCATCATATCAATATATGATGATATATTTAGGCAGTATTATTAGGGAGAGAAATTGAAAGAGAATATGGCAATCAGATTGGCAAACTGGACCAGCAAAACTTTGTTATAATATTTCAGGGTGACTGCAGCATTATTGTAAAAATAATCGATTTATCAACAGCGTATCGACATACGAAGTAAGCGTAATGTTAAATAAGTGAAAACTGTTAGTTCCTAGTTTTCAGAGATGGGCACATTACCGAACAAAAGCACACAAAAGTACCTGTTGAAAACAGATTACTGTGATCATTGGATATTTCACTTTTTTTTTTTGTTTTTTGCCTTCATGCTACTTCAGTTACATTTTCGTTCTTTTTTGTGTATGCGTATGATACACGATATTCGCACAAATATCTAAATTGAAACACGTATTTTAAATCGAACAGTGATCACAATGTTTTTAATAATGTATTTTATAAGACACCTGAAATAGAGCAGGAATCTAACGTCATTAAATGAAGTAGTTCAGAATTTCGACTAATGCAACTTAAAATAATATTAATCATAAAAGCCAAAGATGTGTGAAAGATAGATTTGTTTATTATCGACAACAAGTAATTTGATCAATAATAGAAACTTTTATTCAAACGCATAGTCTAACTGTGAAAGTCGAAACGAAAATTACGAATGTGCAATACTAATTTGATCTTATATAGCATCGTGCATAATACAAACATTTTTTTTCAATCAACTAAATTTTAAGATTAATTTATTTCTGGGATAGTAGCAATCGTTATAGTCAATTTCCTCTCACACAGACATTTGGTTTAGATTTTGGAATGCCGCGTTTTTGCTGCCCATCTGGCTTAAGCTCGTTGACAATCGTTATGTAACAAGGAAACGATAACAGTTTTTCATGTAGAATCAAACATCGAAACTGCAATTTGTCTAAGGACGACGTTGACCACCTTGTCCTTCTACAAATTTGAATTGTACATTTCTTTGGACTAGGAGACTTTATGATCTCTTTACTGTGAATATTAATAACTATGTTTTTGTTGTAACTCACACGTTATGATTTATATAATAATTAATATATGTCAAGAATAAAAGGTTGGATCATAGGTCAATAAGCCATATACATTTAGGACTGTCGTGTAGGTCTGATTTTTAAAAGGTGTGTGAATGGATTTTGCAACTTGAAAGGCTCAAATTACAATTAAGATTTCTATAATATACTCGATCGATGCATAGCTAATATAATTTTTTAAATGACCTTTATAAACTTTCTATGATCCTTCCTCCGAAAGATGAAAATAAGAAATACTTGTTTAACTTATTTATTTTGTAAGTTTATTTACTTGCAATATATGCTATTCCTTTTCTACATAAATTTATATATATTTTTATACAAATTAATCTTTTGCTTTTTATGCTATAAACTTTCTGTAGCACTGCCGGGAAAGAGGCGTGACGATGAAACGTTTAATTCCAGGTCAATCTGCTGGCAATATTCAGTGAATTATTTATTTCCAATTAGCTTATATATATTTATATATATATATTGATCTATTATTGAATTCTTTATATCTTAAGAGAAAAGAAAATTATAAATGGTGCCCACAGATTGATTAGGCACTAGGAAAGAGTTTAAAGTAAGCTTACATAAGGAAATTTTTTAACGAATACAAATATGGTCTCATATTTAAAATAACATGATTGCGTGATATGTAAAGGATACAAAATAATTAAGTGTGTTTTTAAACGAAAAATGAGGATGATAAATTAAAATTTTTATTAATATAAAGAAAGGTACATATGATATATTGTATGTGCAGCTATTAAGAATAATGTTACATGCAAAGATATTGTGAATAGCTGCAGAAGAACATCAAATTATCTTACATAGTTACGGCGATATTGCGTTGAAATTATGACAAGAATAACATGTCATTTTCGATATATCAGATGTCTTGAGAAAAAATGAAACAATTTATGTGGTATAAAAAATGGCATAACCGATGCTTTAGTGCATTGCTATCATTTAATTTGAATTTGATGTTTTTTTTGTACAAAACGTACACGTAATAATTGGCGTACATTTAATAGACTTCGATCTTAGAGTGAATCTCGAGGAAATACAATCTATAGACCATAAAGTTTGTGCGACTTATTGAAATATGTTGAGGATACATATCTAGAATAGTAGAGAGCGATGTACTTAAAGATCTTATAAGTCTTCCGGAAATAACTCTGTTTATATAATGTTTAAGCATATATCAACGCGAATCGTAATGCATTTTTCGAAATATCATCGATTTCCTCATCTTGGAAGTTAAAAATTGTAAGAAAATAATAAGACCAGATCGTGATGGCCATCTTCGTCGAAGTTAGGTCTCCTAATATTTCAATAAATCTTACAGACGTCTATATAAATATTTTAAGGAAATGAAGGCATCACACGAGATCTCTTTGATGTGCATCCTCGAAGTTTACAATGTGTCAGTTTTTTGTCCTTTCTCTAAAGAGCATACATGAAAAGGGAATAGCCTTTAACAAATAAGGGAAATCAAACCAAGGAATAAAATTGACACAAGTCGCCGAATTTTATATAAACATTTTATTACATGTACATACATTTACATAAAAATTCACGACATGCAATGCATCGTTTGAATATATTGAACGCATTAAACGTTGCTAGGTAGTCAGAACGTGAGAACCAAAAACAGAAGCAATGTCTATAATATTGGGAAAATATGTGAGTTTGGCAAAAGTAAAAGTACTGCGTGACTTCGACGAGTCTTTGGCTGTCCAATTGCATTTCTCGTTTTCGCGATCGTAATTCACGAGTTGCCCCAGAAGAATCAAGATTTGATAATTAATTAAGCTAACGAGAGAGCGAGAGCGCGCAACAAAAAGAAAACAAAAATTATGGTGCAAGTATTTTACTACAGTGACCTGGCAGATTCCGATATTAAAATATTTTGCGATGAGAAGCGCACGAACGATTTTTCCTGAGAAAAACATCCTGTGCAAAGCATCTTTTCTATGTCAATTTTTTTTATATAACGAAAGTTAAAAAAAATAGAAAAAAAGGGATCGCAGTGACCGCACCCCAAGAAAATTTTTGAAACTGTCTTGCGATCCACGATCTATGAATCAGTCAGGCAAGCAAGGATGATCGTTCTTTTCTTTTTCTTCACAGTGATTATGTTCGATGGTTTTCGTAATTGTAAGTGAATTATCGCACATAACACAAAATTACGGTGCGACCCTCAGCTTCAGAGTATTTATCGTGCATGTTCATATTTTACTTTTGCCCTCAACACGCCTGTATTCATCCCCATCTATGCGTACGTTTCCATGTTCCTTTTTTTTCAGTTTCTTTCTTTTTTTTAATAATATATGTTTGAAGTAAGAATTTCTACATACGTATCGTACGGGCGAATTTTTCGATTTGTTTTTTGGACCTCACTAAAATCGAGAGAGAAAGGGACAGACAAATTAGAAAGGAATGTCACAAGTTCGAAGTATGATTTGGCATGGAAGGGAACAAATGTAAATATACAATATATGTTTTACAAGATTGATTGGATCTCGCAAGAACGTCTTAATTGTGCGATGGTGGCGATAATGATGATTTGCTTGTCGTGATTGTACTGCAGCAAAAAAAAACAAACAAACAAAAGGAAACTTTTACATCAATTTATTAGAGATAAAACGATTGTGAGACTGATCGATGTATATTAGCAGACAATTTTTATTTACATACAACTATTAGAGATAGGCAAGGATACATTGTACCATTCGTGCATATATTATTACGGAAATTCTAATGATGATAATATTAAGAAGAAGAAACGATGACTGCCGCAACAGATATATCTCGTTATCGCAAGGATTATTATACATATACCGTATGGAACATTTGTACATACATATACATGTACATGTTAGTTGTAGATATTAACATGTCCGATTCCAATTACTGTACAATAGCCGCGGAAGCACTGAATCGATTGATTATATCCCATGGTTCGTTCTCCTTTATTTCTTTTTTTTTTATTCTGAAAAAAGAAAGGCGTAGCTAATGAGACAATGAATCACTTTGGTCGAGAAAAGAAAAGAAACAGCAGACTTAAAAGTATGCCACTTTTCACTATGTACAACTTTGTAATAAAACAGTTTATATCGTAAGGAATCTATCAGTCATGCAAATTGTAAAGCGACATTGATTGTACACCACAAAATAGTTGTGGTGGTGATTTTTAACGTAGTTTAGCGAACTTTTTTTCACGTTTTATCTCGATTGATTTTTTTCTTTTTTTGTACGAAAAATTGTACATCCAATATAGATTGTCTATGTACGTTCCTTTTTTCTTTCTTTTTCAGTTCTATTATGATAGTATGCGTCGTTGACTTTATTTAAAAAAAAAAGCAAAGCAAAATCGACAAATCAACTGTGAACAATGAGTTTGTACGATATTATATAGAGAACGGGGAAACAAAAATATGTACATCTATTATTTACATATATACATATATAGAAAAGTCTGTGAGATACCAAATTTTGATAGATAAATAATAAGAAATAAATAAATAACGTAAGTCATACATATATATTATACGAAGCATACTTAAAAGGGATGCGCAATATCTTTAGAAATGTATCTCTCACACTTACGTTTTGCTTTATACAGATATAATGGAAAAGAATCTATTATTATTATTATGATACATTATAACTATTAATTATGTCTTTGCTGTTCTGCTGTGATGATTAGTCAATACGACGTATTTAACTGTCTTTTAAATAAGTTTCAGTAAGCTGTTCGAACGAACGATTGTAATCGAGAATTCGCTATTTCGGGGATTCTCAAAATTGATCGAATGGATATACAGTACTCGCAACCTTAATTAAAAAGTCATGAGGTATAGACGATCGTCTACGTCGTAGACTCTATGATATCGAAGCATTTTGCATTTAAAAGTCAGACGTTTCTATTGAACGTTGATTTTAAGAGATTAAATCGAGCGGCTTTTTAACCCTCCATTTAAAACTTTTATATTATACAAGCGTTTAGGATTGAATAAAGTTTGACTGAAAAGTAGCAACAATCCTCAACTATATCGTAGGAATATAAGAGCAAAAAAATAATAAAATTCTAAAAGTGCAATTAAAACACTCTGGTGAAGAGTATATGTATTTCGTCAATGCCAAGAGTTCTAGGAAAGAATAGCATCGATTATCGAATGAAAGTGCAAAATGCTTACATAAAATATTATTATATAAATTCATACTAATAGTTTTCTGTAGAAATTCATTGTATTCATGTCATACTTAATAATAATAATAAACAAAAAAATAACAAATCGGAATTTAAATGGAAATTTATAAGTCGAAAACGAAACAAAATTTAAATGGACAAGTAGTTGAAAATATTAGTGATATTAACCACGGTGTCAGGATGTTTGAGAAACCCTGCTCTACCGAATTAAGTTATGCATACTACTCTTTTTCGTATCGTTAATTTTGTATCCTTTATTCGAACTAATTAAGTAACAATATTAATGGGGTGTCTTCATAATTTGCTCATCATTCAAATGATTACAAATAAGTCTCCGAATCATCGAATCGAAGCCAACAAATGCGATTACATTATAGGTGTGCGATGAGAAGGGAGATGCGTGCAATAAATAGATTTTACTGTCGTACAAAATCCTCGAATGGCCAAAACTTTCGTTGGGTATCTTTTTTTGTTCAATACGGAGTAACTGTAAGTGATTGCAATAAGATCATGCATTTTTCCATACGTACCAATAGAGAATGTAAGGAGCTCACGTTGCTATTATTAATCTTTAGATACACAGTGAATAGCAATGTTTTATAATTTGTATATATCTTTACACGTCTACATACATATACATATAAACAACTGTACATATAGATAAACGAAGTTTTTTACGCTATATCTACGATCTTGATATATAATATACTTATAAAATAATGCTTGTGTACATTGCATATTGAATGAGCATTTTTATCTATTGCATATAAATAAATAGCGCAGGAAGTATTATGTACTTATTCCATTTGTTAAATATTGATTAAAATATTGTACATAAAATTCGTACAATTCTTTCTGAATCATTGTATCGTATAAGTTATGTATACGTTGCTTTTGGTGAAGCTTGCACAAGTTAATAGTCAGGTATGTGATGGTAAAGTTTCTATTTTTTTAATATAAATTACCTATACAGTTCTGTTTAGTATTATTTACAATTTTTATGCTCATGTGTAATGACTTCTGCTCTATATGAAAAATGCAGGTAATCCACAGGTCAGGTATGATGCATAATCAATTATATTTTTACATCGGAAATGCAATAAATATTAATTAAAATAATATGATGCATACAATAGTTTTATGTTAGAAAAAGTTGTACTTATACATATATAAGATACTGCACTTTTACAGCTACAAGATGGATTACGAAATACAAGATACAATTGATCAAAACATTTTACAAAGAAAGTTTGATAATAGCTTATTCTTTAATACTGTTATATTGTCCTTTTCTCACGTAAATGTCACGTGTTGCCGGCGTGAGAATAGTCATCATATTTTTGTTCCTGTAAAACGAGGTGCATGCACGAGTTTAACTGACGCGCATATCGTACAGTTCAGTTTTCTTCGTAGATTTGCAGGTGAGTCTCTGTAATTTACATTATAAGCAACATCCGTCTTTGGTTAAAATTCTGTTCGAAAGGTTTTTTTACAATCACATTCCATAAATGGAAGCCCCTTGATATTTGGATGATATATTGATCGTGACATTGTATGCAAAAGTGTGCTATCGTGCAAAAATGCAATTTTGTAGAATTAAAAGGAAATGCCCAATAGAATAATTTCAATATGCCACGACAAATATATCAACACAACGAAACGTTGCTCATATAATGATAAACGCCACCGAATATATATTGACCAAATAATAATTACTCACAAGAGTACATTGTCAGAGTACATGTAGTGACAAAAACAATATTTTTATGTGTCAACATTTCAACGATTTCATTGTTATCTTCCGGCGACCCTGGATATATATAAAACTCCTACGCGAGGTCGAATGGTAGTTCTGTTCGCGACGCGAAGCGGGTGTAATTTTCTTTTATCGCATATTGTAGCCACAAGAACAATATTGTAGATATTTCGTGTCTCTTTTGATAGACAGGATTCAGTAATGATAAAGCTCGTCCGACCGCGATTAGTAACGTTCGATGTCACTGGTACTTTATTGATGACGAAGTTGGAAGAACATTACGTCGATATTGGCTCGCAGCATGGCTTGTCACTTGACCCACACAAATTGGCGCGAAGCTTCAAAAACAATTTTAATAAGCTTCGCGTAGAACATCCGGTTTATGGGAAACATACAGGCATTGGATGGGAAAATTGGTGGAGACAGATAGTTCATAATGTTTTCAAGGATCAACACAATTACGTTTCGGAGGCTATTTTGGATAAGGTGATAATAATTACAATAATATCAGGGACGTAAATTCTGTTTTATATCGAACATTAGTATGTCATTTTTTACATATTCAAATTAATAACCAGATTAAATTAATAAAATTAGTATAAATTATTTATATCTCTTTATAGCTTCTATTTTAATTTTTGCATACAATAACTTTTTTTTATTTGTTTTCGTTACTTACGTTATTCGTAATTAAATAGAATAAATATTTGTTAACTATATAAAATAGGTGTTATAAAATTGGGGAATGTTACCGGAAGAATGTGTACAGTTTGAAAAAAAATGCTCTGAATTAGTCTATTTAATGAAACTCGTACCTACTATCGATGACCCTGTTTATCATTGTGACCCGTAGCTTGCTAACAATTTGATAAGATGCTACGGCACTGGCATGTGTTGGCACAAGTACCCGGGTACGATCGAATTACTGGAATATCTTAAAAAGAAGGACGTAATATTAGGGGTTATATCGAATTTCGATGAAAGATTGGAGGCGATCCTCGCGGACACGAGGATACGTTTTTACTTTTCCTTCGTTTTAACGTCGTACGACTTCGGTGTGGAGAAGCCAGATACCTCGATATTCAACGAAGCACTCAGGTTAACAAAGAAACGGCATAATATTGACGTGGCCCCCCAACAAGCAATACATATTGGGGATTCCGTCAGTAATGATTATATTGGTGCGAAAAATGCCAATTGGAATGCTATTTTAGTTGAACACGATAATGAAACTATAAAGGAGAAAGAAGTTCCCGCGGAGGATGTATTTAGCAACCTTCGAGATTTAAGGGTGCATCTATCTACTCTGCTTGATAGGGATACGAAGTGTGTATAGTTTTGCAAAATGTATTTAAAATAGTTGAATCGTAGGGATTTGCACAATGTTTGAATATCGAAAGTTTTTCAGCCTGAATTAATAAATAACAGTTTTTGCGTACGTATTATATTGATAAAATTCAATACAGAGTACATACATATAATTGTCCAAACTGTCTTTCATGAATTTGACTTTATAACGTTGTTCATTATCGTACACTGTTTGTAAGATAAAATGTTCTTATATATGTATTATAAAGCTTAATACGTTAATAATTATGTTTCCTCATAGATCTAATGCACGTATTACGATGCGGTACATATTTACGTAATGTGTATCAATGTTAATAATAATTTATATACTTGTTAATATTACTTGAGATTAATATAAGGAAACGGCGAATATTTAATAATGCTTACTAGCAACAATAGTCATAAGTTAAGTATAATATTTGTACGAGCACAATTTCGGGATGATTTTATAGATTTAAATAATTTTAAATCAACTGTAAATCAAATTACCTTAGTAACAGTTGCATGAGTAATGAATGAAGAACTGTAATCGCGTGTATGAAGTTATGGTATCATTTCCTAGTAAGAAGATAGCTGTCTCAGCAAGTTTCAAATGATGAAGAGCGATTAATAAAATCTGTATAATTTTTTATACATAAAATAGATGTTAATACATATTGGTTTTACTGTCACTTCAATATACATACATATATATATTTTGTTGTGTACCCTTAATATTATAATCATAGTTTAGACGCCCGTTACTAATTAAACATTTTCCTAATAATATTTTTAATAAAACCTCACATTCCTACATTTTTAACAAAGCGCGTGAATGAAAAACAGTTGAAATGGAAGCAAATGAAGCACCGCAGTATTGATAATACATAGTAGGAAGAAGACATCGTTTCCTGAGTAATCTCTTCCACATTTCCGCTCCAGCGAGATACCAAATTACGGTCCACGAGCCTTAACGAAACGATCTATAGTTTCCAATTTAACATAGGGAAATAAAACCACAGAAATAATATAAATCCGTGCTGGTGAGTAACATATGTTCCAAATTATCAGTATATCTTTCCTCTCTATATTAAGAATAAAATACGACGATGCAACTATAAAGATAAGGAAGCAAAATTTTGAAATGATAAAGCGTGTTACATTTTACGATTCAGATATTACTGATTTTAAAACGCTTTAAATATTGCATGTGACATTGCGTGTTTGCATGTACCATTATTAATTAATAATGGGGAAAAGAATAATAACTCCGACGATACTACCGCTACATTTCTTTTGGCCTGTTCTTGGCCTGCACTTTCTACCACGAGTGGCGGTGTGTTGCCACCACAAACGTTCGGCATTGGTACACTCCACTTCCCCACAGCCTCACTCCTCGACTTCTCTCGTTCAGTTCCTCAGTAAGCTGACGCATGGAGAGAGGCTTTCTTCGTGGTTTCCCAGTCTTCTGTCGGTCGAAGAGGTTAGAAGGAGAATTTATTCCACTGTTACGAAAATGCAATCTGTGTAAATTCTGTTGATCGATAATCTAGTGAATGCATTGCGGCCGTTTTGTGTTCTACGTCAATGTGAAAATTAATTATTCGAGGATATATCCATTCCCCTTGGTAAAACATGCGAGAAATTTTTTTTTCAATTTACAATTTTTCGTTCAATTGATAAAATTGAAACAGTGCGTAAGAATTAATACTAGTTTTTAAAACATATCTCACGTGTATATTTTTTTAAGATTTATAATTCCTGTTGGTATCGAATTGTGGTTTCGAGGTTTATACATGCATATTAATTTCATGGGATTTTACGTGGGTGATAAACGATTGTTCTGAGCTAAAGTATAATTCTACAACTATCGAGAATCGAAAAGTTAAAAGTAATGTTCGAATTTCGTTATTCGAACAAACGCCACCTATGCAATTCTGCGTACGAAGTTTATTTTGAATTAAAAATTATTCAATTGGCAGATTAATTTCCCTTTTACTACAGAATATAAACTTACGGTTTGGAATTCCCAAATCGTTTTCTACCATTTTATATTATTACCCGAGATATAACTCGAACAGTCAAACTTTTTCATTAGTTTTGAATAACTTTGAAATTATGATGATAAATTTATATTTTCAAGTTCAAAGATTCATTACTTCAATAAACACATGATGAAAACTTATTTAACAATTTTTGTCGCTAACGAAATGTATAAAATATATATTAATTTTACTATATCGAGGATCGATAAATGTTCAAAAGATTAACATTAAGATTAATGAACATTAGACAGATAAGAAGGCGAGAACCTTTCGCGGAATGCAGTCTTGGCAGTAAAGAATAAATATTATTATTGGAGACCCTCTTGTTGCTGATGAACCCAATGAAGAATCAGTGCTCACCCTAACCTTCAAAAGGAAATTCGGAAAAGCGCGAGTTTTTGTTTAACGGATCTACGTGTCTTTGTTGAGAAAAAGTGGATTGAATTAACGACGTGGAAGACTCATCTAATAAAGTTTAAACATGACTCGAGGAAGACACAAGAGGATGTTAGTGGTAATAGCAATCTGTTTAGCGTCAGTCTTTGCGGAACCCGATCCCTCGGAGGACTTATACAGTCGATTTCCACAAAATCGAGAGGAAGACAAGTGCTACGATGACACAGGAAAACCGCAGGTTCGTACTCTTTTGTTTTCTTTTTTTTATTAAAATTGCTTATTATATTTATAGAATTGAACAATCGATATTTGCTAGTTTACAAATGGTTGTACTTTGAGAGTATAATATATTAAAAACTTCGGTTTCTATCATTCCCGTTTTATTACTAAATAAGTTATATCATCTACATTTTAGATTAGTCTAGAAATAGAAATATAATAGTTGGAGCAGGCTCTTGTTCATTCTTAGCCATGAGAATTTATCCTTTTTTTTTGTGAGGGTATTACTACATTAGGTTATCACTGTAAAGGTTCGAAGTTACATCAACTTTCGACGATAGCTGTATAGAGATAAAGCTATAACAGATGCTCTAAGTGTAAAAGAGTTTTAAAAAATGTAGACCTAAAGTTTTTGGTAGTTCTTATTTTTTGTACTCTTATTTCTATTTTAATTTGACATAAATGTATGAATTCTTATGCCCCGGGAAAGAATAATTTTTCATTCGCAATAAGAACGTGATAGAATCCTTTCGTGGAATATTCAGAAAGCGCTTGAATACAGAATTAACACAAGAAATATTACACCTGGAAGATACCTGGAACAGAAATTACTTACGGACATTAGTCCCTTAGCCGGACCTTATAATAGAACCCGTGTCCCTCAAGGGTAATATTTCTGCACAATGGCATTGAATTTAATTTGGTATTTCCAAATCCATTTTAATCTGGAGATAAATTAAAAGAACAATTAAAATTTGCATTCTAATTCTACAATCGAATAATAAAGATATTACTTATTTCATGTTGCCAATGATTGAAAATAAATTGATATTTTAATGCTTGCAATGAAAATTTCAGTTTGTATAATTAATCGGTTTATTTCGACGCGTTTGTTTGTAGAGGTGTATACCTCCCTTCGAAAATGCAGCGTTCAGCGTACTCATGGAAGCAACGAACACGTGTGGTCAAGATCGGCCAACAGAATTTTGTAAACAGACTGGCGTCCAAAAGAAGTCTTGTGAAATATGTCGGCCCGGGGATCATCCGGCGTCGTTTCTTACCGACCATGATAACAATGATAATGCAACTTGGTGGCAGTCGGAAACAATGTACGAGGGAATCGAGTATCCAAATCGGGTGAATCTCACGCTTCCTTTAGGTATGATATATGAATAAAAGATATTATTATACATTATACGAACGTTCAAATTTGGTTACTAAAAAGCACTGGGACGATGTTTAAATCTTTAGGTTTAAAATAAATTTCCTTGATAATTACGTTCAATACCTAAATAACAAAACGACACTGGTGGAACTCTACTAAGTCCGTAAAAATTACGATTTTCACATTTCTCGTTATACAATTATTAATATCATATAAGTATTCTTTCAGGACTTTATGACTTTTAATAAGGCAGAACAATAATTATATAGTCCTATTTAATTTCCATTCATCTACTTTCATTTCCATAGTCTATCTACCGTATATCTAAATATAGCAAAACTCGTGGGTAATTCTAATGTTAACACTCTCTATGTGGGGGACTCTTTATTTTTCCTACATTTTGGGCATTTTAATTACAATTTTCCGTTCAAATTTCTAAACTGACGTAACACTAATAAAACAACCAGTTTAAAATGTGTTAAAATAGGGTGGACATGGCCCGCATTTAATGCACACAATTTCATTCATCTATCGCGTATCGTAATTTAATTCTTATACGATATACGATCTCGTTAATTGGCATCAGCCTTCGTGGAATCAGAGCAGATAACATTATTGAATATTATATGTAGTACAGATAGAGAAAGGGAGTTCATTCATCGGTATACATATACCCGCGATGAACTCTTAACACGTCCTCAATGTTTGTCGTTCTCTTTCTCCCACCTCCTCAACTGTTTTTTTTTGTTCATCTTCCATCCATATCTATCAGGATGCGTGTGCGATGAGATAATTCTCGGAACCATGAACCGATGAAGAAATGTATAAGCAAGTGGTGCTTCAGCTGTTAATATTTTACTATTGGAGCTTCTATTTTTAATATTAATACGTACCATTAGAAAATCTCGCTGAATAGAAATTTTACAAAACTACATTCTTCTTTCTACTAAGTTTCACTTCACCGTTGTTAATTTTTTATGTAAGAACACGATACAATTATTAACGTAGCATGTATAGAATCGGTGAATATTGTATGATATTAGAGTTCATTGTGTCATGGAATAATTATACCGTGCGCATGTAAACTAGTTTAAAGAACGGGTCACGAGAAGACGGATAATGAGGAGTGGACGGTTCTTAAAAATGGAAGGAACATAGAATCTCTGTCTGTGCACCACATGTTCATTTAAAAAAGAATCAGCTACTTGCACCCAACTGGCTTTACAGCGAAGAACCGCAGTGGCGTAGAACTTATTTATTTCTTTAGAATTATACATGCCGCAATTTAAATATCCTTACAAAACTACTATTCGTAACTAAATTTCTATTTTATCCAAAACTAATTTAACAAACAATTTCATTTATAATTCTTATATTTGTTCCTTTGAAATTGTTCATTTGTCACTGCATTTACAATAGTTCGAAGAGAATACATAAGTATGATTTTCATAGATAATTTACAAATTTTGTTCGACCATTTTTCACATTATCTTAATGTTTAAACAATTATAGGCAAGACTTTCGATATAACATACGTGAGAGTGCTTTTCGAGTCGCCCCGTCCCGAAAGCTGGGGCATTTACAAAAGGAAAAACGAGAAGTCGCAATGGGAAGCTTATCAATTCTATTCTGCGACCTGTAGGGACACCTACGACTTACCCGATTTGAAGGAAACGGTACGAGGAGATGATACCAGGGTATTATGTATATCGGATTATTCAGATATATCGCCGCTGACAAAGGGTACCGTCGCATTCTCTACTTTGGAAGGCCGTCCATCGGCTTACAATTTCGAGACTAATCCAGCTTTGCAGGTACAGTGTCCATATTTCTTTCATTCGCTAAATTTATGATTGATTAACACGTTGCCATCGACGAGTCGCGATGAATTTTCTGCAAAAGCCTTTCTTATCATTTAACGATAAGAAGCATTCCCACGGAATATTTTAACATTTTCGTAGTTGTTTAAATATTATAAGGCAAATCTCGCAAACGTATGTAACAAATAGAGAAATGCGGACTATCGGTGGTCCACCGATATTTAATCATTCAATTATTATTTTTATCGTAATTAAATAACAATTTAATAATGTCATGAAAAATTTGTATGGAGTTGATGCATGCAGATGGGGAAAGTAGTTATTAAATACTTTCAACAGAGCGGATAATTCATGAGCAATTTCATTTTCAGGAATGGGTACAAGCTACCGAATTAAGGATAACTCTGGATAGATTAAACACATTCGGAGACGAAGTTTTTGGCGACGATCATGTCCTGAGGTCCTACTACTATGCCATCGCTGACGTCGCTGTTGGAGCACGTTGCGCCTGCAATGGCCACGCTGGAGAATGTGTAAACAGTACCAGCGTGGATGGAAAAACTCGAAGAGTATGTAGGTAAGATAATTTATAGATGTGCATTCCTTCTTAACATAAAACGGCTACCTATATATACACAAGGTATACAATATAATCGTACTTATTTAAATAAATTTCTAAACATTTCTTTATAGGAATAGGGAACAAATATTGAAAATACTTTCCGTCCTGATTTGAAAATATTTTATTTTACTCGTTTATGCATGCGGTGATTTTTTACAATCGCTCGTCAGTTATATTAGATTTGCTGTTGATTAATATCGATGTGGCCGAATACAATTCTTTGCAGATGCGAGCACAACACTGCAGGACCAGATTGCAACGAATGCTTGCCTTTTTACAATGATGCACCTTGGGGGCGTGCCACCACTACAGATGCGCACGATTGTAAACGTGAGTATTAATAATCTTGGCAAAAATTGTCTACAATACAATTTATAAAATACCCTTAAACTCTTGTGAGCAATAAACTGTATGTGTGACTATTCACATGCTGGTATGCAACACTATATTTATACATATACATATGTATATGTATATAGAGAGAGAGAGAGGACGAGCGGTTTCTTTGAAAGGTCGGTATCTTGGTCCCATGTGTAGGTGGGTCTTGGCAAACCTGCTCTTCAAACTGCCGTTTTTCACGTTCTATATCCGGTGACCAAAGTTTACTGCTAGCCATTATCATACATCATATTTCTCAAAACTAAAGTAATTAACAATATTATACAACGGTGTTGGTTTAAATGAAATACCGAAGACAATTTTATCTATAACATCTATATCTCCTGTAACTATACTGTTAGAAAAAAAACTGGAGCGGAATCGAAAACTTTATTAGATTAACAACAGTAATGTTGCTCGTGAAAAAAATATTAATCAAACACAGAAACGGAACTTCCTTCGTAATCTCTGTATGTTTAGATATATCATAATACGGTTTTTGTATACATCAGGTGTTGGTGGCAGAGATGTAAACGCATCCATGACAGTAAAAATTTATGATTGTACTTGCATTACAAATTATTTACATAAAGAAACACTATAGCAATTTGACTCGTAATATTACCATTCATTGTGACTTTGAATATGAAAGTGTATCGTATAAAGGTGAAACATTTCTACGACATTATGGGTATCACCTTTCCGAGCCACGAAAGAGAGTTTGCGTTCACGATCACGTTGGCATTACCTAACCAGCTTTACCTTTTACGTTCATTGCCTGTTCTGAAGTGGGGATTGTTGGCAATGCACGGACACACAATGCAGCTTTTCTGTTGAGCGCGAGCTCAGTGCCCAAGATACACGATACAGACGAACATTTATTACATCGTGTTGATTAGGTTGCTTAGCCGCGTGATTTTAGTTTCTTTAGGAAGTATAATTTTGTTTTTATCCAGTGGGATCGGGTAGAGTTCCATTAATGGAATTTTATTGCTGGATCACAGATATTAATTGTTCATCGACTTCTATTAATTGATATATAGATCGATCAATTTGAAGAGGCAGTCAAAATATTATTAAATGAATAAATCATGATGATTTATTCTTGGACATATGCATTCCAATGTTTTAATTATATTATACCAAGTTGAAAGAGTTTCATATATTTTATCTGTCTTGTGAATCTCTTCTGACTTCGGCCTGGATGAAAAGTGATACCAGCTGAGAAAAATTATTCTTCCGTTTTTTTATTTATATTGTTTGCAATGGATCTATCGTTTAAAGTATGGACCATCGTATGTTTAATCATCGTGAATACTATGCTCTGTGTTTCGTCACGATGGGACAGGGTTCTTCCGTTGCACTCAATATCTAGTAAATATCTACATAATATTATCGTTCAGCTTTAAAAAAGAATGATACAATCGAGGAAAATTTTCTGGAATAATTTCGCATTTCAATTATTATTAATTTTTTGTATATTTTAATAGCATTTATTAATTAATATTTATTCATCATTAATCTTATAACAATATTTATTTTAGCGATAAATTATCCTAGAATTAAATATCAATATTAACAATCTTGCACTTCCAGTATGATTTAAGTTAATAGTTAATAATTCTGCATTATTTTCATACTTTAAATTGTTAATGATAAATTACTAAAAAACATATATAAGAAATTACTCCCGATATGAAAAAAAAAATTATATAAAAACGTTTCACTGCTCGCCGACATTTACTTAGATTTGTATTGGGTTTCGATTTTTCAGCTTGCAACTGCAATGGATATTCGGAGAGATGCTACTTCGATAAAGAACTGTATAAGGCAACTGGACACGGTGGCCACTGCCTGGATTGCCGAGCTAATCGCGATGGTGCGAATTGCGAACATTGCCGGGAGAACTATTACCAACGGTCTGAAGACAACTACTGTGTAGCCTGCAACTGCAATGAAATCGGTGAACTAAAATTCTCTTTGCAATCTTAATATTTTAATATTTTGAAACCAAAACAAAAAAGAAATTGACCGCATGAAGTTTCAACAATTAATCCTAGAATTCCTGAGTCTGTTAACAAAAATATAGTTCGTTTTCCCCTTTGGAGTTCAAGAGCTACTTTTGTCCCCTCTTAACTTTACACCAAGCTATGGACAATATCTTCTGAATAAAAAAAATATATGGCTATAAATGGTACTATTTTTATAGGTTCCAGGAGTTTGCAGTGTAACAGCGAGGGAAACTGCCAATGCAAACCTGGTGTAACAGGTGACAAATGTGACCGTTGCTCGGCGAATTTCTATAATTTCGGATCATACGGTTGCACGTCTTGTGAGTGTAACGAATCCGGCTCCTTTGCTAATACACAAAATTGTGACCCTATTAGCGGCGTTTGTATGTGTAAAGAGAACGTCGAGGGAAGACGGTGTCGAGTGTTAGTACATTTATATCAATCATATTTCGTTATTAGTATATACGGAGAAACAGGCGATCTATTATTGAGTTGTCTAATAAGTTCGTACCGTTTATTTATTTTATATATTTAATGGATAGAAAATGCTATAAAATGGTGCATGTACAATAAACACCACCCATTAAGCAAATGTTAGAATGACGGTATTGTGAAATAAAAATGACACGAACTTATTGGACCAGCTAATAGTATAACTTCACTAATATTGTCTCTTTTTAACAAACAGATGTAAACCAGGATTTTTCAATCTTGCAATGGACAATGAATTCGGTTGTACACCGTGTTTCTGTTATGGCCATTCCTCGGTTTGTAGACCTGCAACCGGCTATTCTAAAATTGTAATCGAGAGTATGTTTGTGAGAGCAGCTGAGAGATGGACAGCTACTGTGGCTGGGAACCCGATACAGCTTCATTATGATCCTCTTACTCAAACGATATCTGCTACGGCACTGGACCGGGATAACGTCTATTTTGTTGCCCCAGGTAAATATAAATAGGAATGGACTTCCAGTGATTGCTGAAATTGTTCGCAAAGAACACACCAAACAATCAAAATTTACTTACGCAATTACAAGAAATTAGTTGCATTACTTGCTGTGAAAACATGTCAATTAAAATATTCGTTAAATATAGATCGGTTCCTCAACGACCAACGAGCTTCCTATAATCAAGACTTATCATTCACACTGAGGATTGGAGAGGCTGGTCCAGCACCTACTGCTCGTGATATAATACTCGAAGGAGGAAACGGCGAACAAATAACTCAACCGATTTTCGGGCAGAATAATCATTTACCAACTGTAACGGTAAGAGAAATAGCAAAAGTATAGAATTTATGATTTGTTAATCGATGAAAAATTATTACAGCCGCAAGAGTATCGTTTTAAATTGCACGAACATCCGAAGTATGGTTGGGAGCCACGTCTCTCTTCTCGAGCTTTCATGTCTATCTTGTCCAATTTAACGTCTATCAAAATTCGTGGAACCTATACTCATCAAGGTATGTCGATTGCGACTCTTTCAAGAGAGAATTTTCATTTTTATACGAATGGAATTTCTAATCAATTTAATTTCCCTTCTGCAGGAAGAGGATTTTTAGACGATGTTAAACTGGAGACAGCACATCGTGGTGCTGCAGGGGAATTTGCTGATTGGGTGGAACACTGCCAATGTCCCCATGGTTATGTGGGCCAATTTTGTGAATCCTGTGCACCTGGATTCCATCATGACCCACCAAACGGTGGTCCGTTTGCTCTTTGCGTTTCTTGCAATTGCAATGGCCATGCTGAGATCTGTGAAGCCGAAACTGGTACCTACCTACGATTCCTTTGCAACACAAATTTTTACATTCGCGTACTTAGTTCCGTTATTTCATTGTAGGACAGTGTATTTGCCAACACAATACGGCTGGTAGCAATTGTGAATTATGTAAACGCGGATATTATGGTCATCCATTGAAGGCTACGCCTGACGATTGTAGGCCGTGCCCCTGCCCTGATAATGGACCTTGTATATTACTTGGCAATAATCCTGATCCAATTTGTTCAGAGTGTCCATTGGGTAGAACAGGTAATAAAATCAGCGTTTGTTTTGGAGGCTTTACGTGAGAATTAATTATTAATTGCATATGATCGTTTGATTTAGGACCTAGGTGTGAAACATGTTCGGATGGGTACTTTGGAAATCCCGAGGAGGGTATATCTTGCAGATCTTGCGATTGTAACAACAATATCGACTTAAACGCTGTTCGAAATTGTAATCACGAAACTGGCGAATGTTTGAAGTGTGTAAATAATACAGCAGGTTTCCATTGCGAAGAATGTTTGGCAGGTGCGTAAAAAAGGATTCGTGTATCATATGGATGTTTTCCAAATATTGCAGTTTATTGTATTTATTGTATTTATCATGTTTAACAGGATATTATGGAGATGCTTTGTCTGAACGGAAAGAAGATGGATGTAAACTGTGCCAGTGTTATCCACCAGGTACAGTGGAACTGGACGACGGTAGAGTAGCACCTTGTGAACAGTTAACAGGACACTGTACATGCAAGCCTCACGTAATTGGTCGAGATTGTGATAAATGCGAGGAAGGATATTATCATATATTGAGCGGAGAGGTAATTAAAACTCTTGTAACTGTTTCTTGAGTACACAGGCTGCGCATTTTGCTAATGTGCTGTGAATATTCTGATGTCGGCAATTATTATAATTATATATGTATACATTCTAGGGATGTGCACCTTGCAATTGTGACCTTGAAGGGTCTTACAATCGTACTTGCAATCCTGTTACCGGTCAATGCGAATGTAGACCTGGAGTTACTGGCCAACATTGCGATGCATGCGTTCCCTATCAATATGGATTTAGCAGGGAAGGTTGTAAGCCTTGCGATTGTGACAGCATCGGTTCCCAGGAGCTACAGTGTGATGCCAGTGGTCAGTGTCCGGTAAGTTTGAAATTCATTGTCATATTTGGTAACAAATATTAACTCGAGCGGGATTTGTTTATAATTAATTATTGAACATTATTCATTCCAGTGTCTCTCAAACGTGGAAGGAAGACGATGTGATCGTTGCAAAGAAAACAAACACAACCGACAAAATGGATGCGTCGATTGTCCTGACTGTTATAATTTAGTTCAAGATGCTGCTAATAGCCATAGAGCACGCTTGGGTGAACTAGAAAGTACATTGAAGAAAATTAATAGCAGCCCAACTGTTATAAAAGATTCGGATTTTGAAAAGGAACTGAAGAATGTTCAAGGGAGAGTGAAGAATCTTCTGCAAATTGCGAAACAAGGATCTGGTAGTGAGTATAGTTCGTTTAATTGTTCACAGGATTCTGAACGAGATTATAAGTAGATATGTTTCAGGCGAAAATAAAACCTTGGTGCAACAGCTTGACGAGTTACGTGATCAATTGAATGAAATGGGCCAAATCTCACAAACCGTGGATTTAATTGCTTCCGATGCACATAAAACTACATCGGAAGGTCTAATGAACATAGACGAGGCGGAAAAGGTTCTCGACAAGATACACGGTCAATTGACAGTAAGAATCATTATTAAATGATACTATGTGATATTTATAATTTCTAACAAAAATGTTTAAATTGAATTTCGTGAATGTTAGGATGCAGAGGATTATTTAGCCACGGATGGAGCTACTGCATTAGCGGAAGCAAAATCACGCGCGGAACAAGTTGGTCAGCAGAATAAACAAATGACTTCAATTGCTCAAGAAGCCCGTGTTCTAGCCGACTTGTAAGTAAATCGATCTTATAATCCTTTGTATGTTATTATCACTATTCATATGTACAATATGTTTTAATTGCAGGAATGTTAACGAAGCAAAGAAGATACATTCTCTAGCAGAACAAGCTCGAAATACTACGATAGAGGCTTACAATTTTGGAAAGAAGGCGATAGCAAAATATTCGAACATGACGTATGTAATTATTCTTTATTCTAGAGAAGTGATTCCCAAGCAGAGTCTGTGCTATTAACTACTAGAAATACTTTGCCATCGTTTTATTTACTTTATAAATGTATTTTTTACTTAGCGACGAGATAAGAGGATTGGAAAATAAATTAGAATCACTGGAGCACCGTATGAACGAAGTGAACAATCTTACCAGTATAGCAGCCACTAAATCATCGGCTGTTTCACAAGAAGCGATAGATCTATTGATACTTGACTTGGCACTTCCACCTGTTGACATCGATCAGTTACGAAATAAAGTTGAGGAAGTTAACAACGAGGTGAATTTAGGTCACAATAAATATTATTATTATCGATAAATAGTTTAATTCAAAAAAATGTATGAAATTATAGGGTTTAAGGTTGAAAGAGCAAGCACAATTGTTATTAGATCAAAATGAAAATTTCATACACGAAATGACAGAGAAAGTAAGAAAAAGCGAGGACTTAATAGAACGGGCACAAGACCAACAAGCGGCTACTGCTGAACTTTTAGCAGAATTGGATGGAGCCAATGAAAAAGCTGATGACGCTGTAAAACGGGGTGACCAAACATTAAAAGAAGCTCAAGAAACATTGGAAAAACTCGGAGGTATGATTGTTTTGGTAAATGATAAATATATAAAGTAATATATTTTGTTTAAGTAGAAGAATAAATGCATCTTTCAATTGTAATTCTTTTTAGCATTCCATGCCGAAGTAGAGCGTGAACGTATTAAGGCCCAGGATGCTTTAAGGGATATAAAGGATATTGCAGCATCAATTAACAATGCTATAGATCAAGCTCGACAAGCTGATGAAATATTAAGTGGTGCTGAAGAGAATGCCGAATACGCTCGTAAGAAAGCACAAGATGCTCAGGTACAGTGGTATTAAGCTTTCTTCAAACATGTAGTATAATACAAATTATCTTCTGCTAAATACAAAATTTGTTTGTATTAGGCGTTCGCCGAAGAAGCAAGTGCAAAAGCAAATGCTATTAGGACCGAGGCAAACAAAACTAAGGTGGAGGCTCTTCGTGTAGGAAACGAAGCTGAAAAATTACATCAACGAGTGGATATTACAGATTCCATGATGAAACAATGCGAAATTCAAAGTGAGCACGATACAAACGTTACCACCGAAGTAAGTTACCATACTATATAGAATACTATCGGTGAAATAATTAAATAACAATAATATTAATACATCGTTTAATATATTATAGGCGAACCACAAAGTTGGTCAAACTAGGATCAATGTTACTTTAGCGTCGCAGCAAGTCGAGAAAGCGTTAGACGAAGTGGCCGAAATAATTAAAGAGCTTGAGAATTTGCCGGAAATAGGTGTGTTGTCCTGCCTACATTGAATAACAGTATTCCAATAAACATATGCTTCTTATTTTAAATTAAACGTTAAAATGGCTGAATTTTTATTTCCGTGTTTCAGACGACGTCGATTTAAATCGTCTAGAAGAGCGTTTAGTCGCAGCTGAAAAAGATATAACAGCTGCCAATCTGGATCAAAGAATTCGTGCCTTAACAGATGCAAAAAATTTGCAAACACAGTGGGTAAAGAATTACGAAGATGAGGTCAGTAGACTCAGAATGGAAGTTGAAAATATTGGCGATATAAGGAAAGTTTTGCCAATCGATTGTCATAAACGTGTACGACTCGAACCGTGAAACGTGCCTTAATGTCAAACATTCATATCGTTAGTGGTGCCTTATATGAATTGAGAAAAAAAACATGGAAATTAAAAAAAGATTTTAAACTTATAAACTTATGTTCGAAGTAACCGTAGAAAAAAATTAGTCGCACGTTTCTTTTAAACAAAAAATGTATACTGTAATATTTCTTAGGAAATGTTTTTTACCAAAATATCATGACAAAATTAAGTAGGGCATGATATATTTTTTTAGTAATACGTCAGACTAGCAGGATGATATTTGCGCATTTATACTTAAATCATTTTATTTAACGTATCATTTAGAATATGATTTTGCATTTTTTTATTGAAATGAATACTATGCGCTTGAATGAGCGACTGAAATAATGATCACCATACCAAAGATTTTTAATATAGTAGTATCTTTCCCTGTTATCATTACTAGGCCTTTCGTCACACAAGTTAATTGTACGTATGTACAAACATGTATATAGTATCTATATACATTCGTTTTATTGTAACTGCCATATCTTTTAAGTCTCCTTGTAAGTTCTAAGAAAGCTTCAAAAGTTCCTCCGGAAAAAGAAGTTATCCTAATCTCTATTATATAAAATTGAATGTAATACATTGTGTGACTTATTAATGGGAAATCAAATATCGGAAGAAACGCTTCTACAATTAAAAAGGAGAGCAGAAGCCTAACACTGTATTTTATAGTATGTATCATTATGAAACACTTTTATATGTAACATTTTTATATAATACTGATACATATCTACTACATATAAAAAAGAATATAAACAATCTTTGGAGAACATGTAATGCAATGTATTAACATGTCATTTCATAAAATCTACGAAGTAGAATAAAGTATAGATCGATAGCAAGGAAAAATTTACCTCTTTTCTGAAACATTGTAAAATATCAAAAATAAATATAATCTTAAAAAAAATATATATATCTAAATATTTTAATTTGTTATCTGTATTTAGGGAAGGAAATTCATAAAAATCCGTTCAAAGATATAATAACTGTAAGTATTTATTATAATGGAGCATAGAATATCGCTATTAATAATTTATTATTAAAACAGAATTTAACACATTCGGCTAAATGCTATGAAGAAGAACCAATAAATTCTTAGGGAAGCTAGGAAATTAAATGATTCACTTAATTATAAATAAAATTATTAGAAACACCAATATAGCGGTCAACACTCCAATGGCTACCCATTGTCTCCGATCTAAAACAAACGGAAAGTAACATCACATGCGTCACTTAGAAAAAAAGTAGTCAAGAATTAAGAGATTTTATCGTCGTTCATTAAACGACGGTAAAATTGAATAAGCGACATATTGTATGTTGTATAAGAAAAATTAATACTTATATATTTGGCCCTTCTTCAAACAGTAAACATTGTACATTATTTTCAACATGCATTCTTCAACAAGCATTTTATAACAACACTAAACTTTATTTTTCATTATTGATGTTCTGTACTCGAATGCTAAGTTATAAACCTCCAACTAATTTATAATTGAAAAAGACAATGTACGTCGAATTTTAATTTTTTTTTATATACCCTCTGTACGATGTATTAAAAACATTAAACATTTTGCATGATTTAAAAACTATTTAGTAATATCTTGTAAATATATTGAAAGAAATTTGAAAAACATTAGAGTACGAAGAATCAATATTGCGAATTAATTTAGTATTTCGAATTATTCCAAATAGTCATATTCCGAGTTAAAATTATTTATATATAACAAGCAATATATGTAACATTCAGTGAATTACAAAAGCTCCAAAACAATAATTTCTTATATGTATTAATCTTTTTGATATTGCACAGAAACACGTATAAAAATTATTTTCGCACAAACATATGTATAAGCAAAAATGGGAGGAAAATGGTATATTCACGACACACACATGAATCAATATATTTCAAATAAAACTGATTATATTCCATGATTGAGAGACTTTATTTTGTTCAATTGCATAAACACTTGAAGAAATTGAATTTTGTATTGGAAGTAAAGTATTGAAAATGAAAACAAAATTGGTACTATAATACATGCATTGCATTCTCTCAAGCACAGAATTCAATGTGTAACAAATTCTTATATATAATCTTACTATTGTAACTGTAATTTCAACAGCATCAATGGGTCAGGATCTTGTGGTACTTTACAATAACACATACAGTATAAATAAAGTCGCAAATTTTATTTATCAGTATGCCGTCACAATTTGGTCATTTACGCGAAATAATAAAGTATATCTTCTGTTTTTAATTTTAAATACATACTAGAATAAACGATTTTTGTTTCGTGTATGAATTCACAACGGTATATTATTAACAGTCTTCTAACAACGGAATAAACGTCTTCATTTCGTATATGTTATTTTCCTAAAATGGGGCTTCAGATTACTTGTAGTCGCGGAATTTGATAAATGCTCACGAACAATGTTATTCGCATTTAAGAAACAATCAATCAGCAACCACCATACGTACAAATAATTGTTTTTACATTTTCTTCTATCTTTTTCTTTTTTTGGTTCTCAACACTTTCCTTTCAAACTTTATATTTTCATTTACATTCATTACATACATAAACTGTCTGGTACTTTCACAATATCATATGAATATTCCACAATACCGTGTACTAAACTATGTTTATCTACGCTTCAATCAATATAGTAATATCACATGTTGTATACATTGGAAGTAGAAGTATCAGAGGTTTTAAAACATACTGGAAATGTTTGTCTAATGTTATGTGTATGCGTATTTGCCTATATAACTCTATTACATTAAAATTTTTCCTGGCACAACTTGCTTATGCTATTTTATTTCCTGTTTTGCCACTTGTCTCCTAATATTTGGCATAATCTTTTAAAATCTCTATGTATATTTTATATATATGTATATAGATGTATTTATATACAGTCATTCATTTATCTATAGTTTTTCGATATACAGTAATTAATTATATTCAACAACATATTCTTACTGATGTTGCAATATTGAATCTCATGCTGGTTTAGTGCCTATTGTACTGCACAAATAATAATAAGTTAAGTTCTATTAAATTATTGTATCTTGAAGATAATCAGTTTTTATAATTGCACTGGTCCATTTTAATTCTACAATTCTGGCATTTACTGAATTTAGATGTATATATGTTTAGGTTTTTTTTAATTATACATTTTTTTAATTGTTTCAAACACATAAGTATCCCACGATTGCTTACATGAAAAACTGTTTTGTTTCATAACTGTTTGCGTTTGGTGCAGCTAAATGAAGAAACAAATTTAATGTGTACGAAATATTACGCTTGCAAATTCTTTTATAGTGCTACCATAAAGAATATTGGGAGCCATGTAATAAAGTATAAAGCTCCCAATTTTAGTATTAATAAATAAATTAATGTATTTTCCTTAAAAGAGATGCTAAATATTGCACAATTTAATGTTTAATGATTTTTACACGAAAACAAGTTTGAAAGGAGTGAAATAAATCGTAATAAAAATGTGTATGATCTTGATGAACCATCGGAAACACATCCAAGGAAATTTAATCTTAATTGGCTTATAATTCTTTGATTAATATGATATTAAGATATCTTTTTGTTGCATATTTCCATTCCACTCTAACTGTTGTTTGATGAGACTTCTACTCTCCAATAAATTATGTTTCGAAACAATCGCATTTCGACATAATCCTACACATGTTCGATACAAAAAATTAAATAATTAAAAGTAAGTGCAACAAGTGCTATAGATCAGTTTAAATCAGTTGAGAAAGTGTATGAAAAGATAAATTGCTGACGTTCGATCATGGTATGCAATGTTATTGTAAAGACGAAATAAAACTGCTAGATTTGTTGCAAGATGCCATAATTTTTCAGTAGGTGTTACGAATAATTAATTGATTACAATATAATAAATATTAGATTCTAGTAAAGATGCCAAATGAATAAAGCGCATCGCATCAAAGTATTCACAGATATCACTGAAAAATTATGGTAACAATATCTATTTAATCTCCAGAACACAAGAAACAATTAGTTATTGTATTTGATAAGGATGATAGAGAAGAAGGTTTAGAGGCAAGATCAGAAACACTAGTTGTTGCAGTAGTAGGAGCAGGAATGTAATTATTATAGTTACCATTACTCATATGAAGAACTTTGGCCATTTTTTTCATCGTAGCATCCAGCTTAGAATCTGTCACCTCTAACTCATTACCAAATTCGTCTAGCATACTGAAACAATTCATATATATGTTCAAATTAATTTCCTTGAACATAAGAGACAGTTAATTAACCCTCTGGTTCCCGGCATTGATTATAGTCAACACAGAACTATTGATTCATTCATAATCTGTGTGCGACTTGAAGTTTTGCAAAGCAGAATAATAACGTGTCGCCTGGATATACATCCCTGAGCACGTCTAAACGTTAACTCGCAAACAGACCATATTTTTGTGCCGACTTCAAGTTACCTATAACCAGAGGGTTAAAAGAGCATATTGTTATCGGTCGATCAGCTTACACTGCTTGTTCATCCAGTTCCGTGTTGATTTGCCTGGATACTGTTTTAAGCGTTCCAATACTTTCGCCTATCATATCCAGTTGTTCATCTTGTTGTCTCATCATGTCGTTCTGTTGTTGCAACGTATCTCCCAAAAACTGCCGATTCGGACTATCAATTTCATTTTCCAATTTACTATACTTAGTTGTACCATGGTTGACAGGAACCCGGGCGGGACTGTTGTCTAAAAGCGGCTGTATGCAAATTATAATGTCTGATTAAAATGTTAATGAATGCAAGGCAACTACTATTTACTTAATGCGTGAGGTAATTTCATAAATTGTACGAAAAATTTAACGAAACGCGAGCTTTCGTATTCAACGATTTGGTAAATATATTTAATGAATTTATTTACAGTTGAATGACACTTATCATTCTGATGGCAATTGCATGGCGAGAATTATTGTATTTTACATAGGATAGTAACAGTAAGAAATATTAATGTACCGTATAAACCATTTCCGTATTTCTTTGATTCCGTCTGATATTATCTTCTGATTCGTTTTAAATTAGTAAAAAACATGCCGTTGGAGAAAAAAAACGAAGCGAACTTTATAATCGCATTTGATGCCACAATATAGATTGGACGCTTCCAGCTGATTAATATTATCGACAATTTGACAGCTGTACATAGATGTCGCAGTATGTACAAATGCGAAGGAAATTTAAAGTTGCAAAGAACAACTTGGTTTGCATTATAGTGTTGCTTCAATGCAGTCAATCATTTATCGAAATAAATGTACTGCACTGAATGTTATTAAAATAATAATATTATGTTTCGAATATAATGAAATTAATTTAATATATTTTACAATCTTGTTTACAAATGTTTTTCAAAAATATAATGGGATTTGATTGAATTGGATGATATACAAATAATTAAATGTTTACAAAACAAGTATAATTTTTGCAAACCTGTCTCGCTGTATTATCGCGGTCCCGCCCCCGACTTAAATTCATTTTGTCCTTCATTATCTGCAACCAATTAATCATCAAATTGATTATACAGATCATGATACATTACATTAATATTATTATCTATTTTTCGTCAACACATCAGCATTTTATACAAATGATTTATAAATAAAATAGTGTACAGAATCGTAAACTGTTTCTATTTAAAGATGGTTGAATTAAACTTTTAATTAATACAAGGGCTAATCTATACATAACACACATTACCTTAACTTCTTCCCTCGTTTGTTCGATAAAACTTCGTTGAACTGTTAATTCCTTGTTATCTATCTTAAACTTTGTTGGATTCTTTTCTACGATACGTATATATACATATGTAATACATTAAGGATAATACAAAAATACGCAAATAGAAAAAAAATGAAGGAATCATACGAAAATTATTTCCTACTTCTATTCTTTCATTTTAAATATATGAATAAAAAATTCTATTTTATTATTCGCAATTAAAATTGATTTGAATAGATTCTATAAAATTCATTATATTTGCAATATACATCCATCGCATTAAATCGACGTTTTTGGAGAAAATGCCTATTTATTTTCTATTATAAAATGTGTAGAACAGATTCAAGTTAATCTCATTTCAATAGTGAACCTTAAAAAATGTAATAAACTAATGTTTCGTATGTCTGATACGTAACAAACGTATGTAAATATTAAAGGATATGAATCGTATCTTCTAGATCATCAAGATCCCATTCAATCGAGCGTAAGGCTTTCCGTAATTCGGTAGTTGTCCACTCTAATTCATCCCGCGAAATTGGGATTCCCCCACTTATAGTTGGACTAGTGACAATAACATCTTGCAATTCCGTCCAGCGCCCATATAAACCTCGATTTTTATTTAAGGCCTTACACACTTCGCTAAAAACAGAATAACAAGAAATTATTGTAAATGGTAAAATCAGTGATCAAGAATTATATTTTTAAAGGTGTTTCGTAAATGTATAAAATAGAAAGATGTTGTTTATACACCATAAAATATTTAATCGGAAATATTTGAGACATTTATAAGAAAAATGCATTGCTTCGCACATATTATGTAATCATAATAAATTGAAGACTATTAACTTTTGCCTCTCCAAGCTGCACTACTTTTCGCAGGAAATTTTTGTTATCAGCTATCACTTATCTACAATCATAAGAGCGAATGTATAAAGAATATTTTTTTTGATAAAAAATATATTGATCGATTATATACTGTCACTTTATCATATGTTATTACACTACGTGTCAAAATATTAATATCCTGAGTAGAAATAAAAATTCAAATATTCTGTAATAATAGAAAAAAAGAAATCAGAAAACATTCGTTATAATACGTTTTTTTTAAATTATATAGACATTACAGGATTTTATATTATCATACTCTGAAACGTATAAATATGAAAAGACAATGAATCCAAACTAAAATATCGTGAATAAAGTTCAATGCTACTACTGATAAAAATACCGAATCAAACCCTGAATGAATTCAATGAACAAAATAATATACATACATAATACATAAATTAACTATCCGTATAATTATATCTATATTCCGATATTATAGATAAGATTTAGAATATCGGGAAACATTACTCTAAAAAAGGCATTCACTAATGCCGCGATAATTAAATATTTTAAAACATAAAAATTTCGGTTCCTTTGTAATTTAGTTCACGACTGTCAAAGGGCCGCCGTATATATATGCATATGTATATAATAATATGTATATATATATAATATATATTACACACATATATATAGAACACTAATGACACGATAAGAACAACAACACTTTAAACTTGACAATTGCATAAGTTGCACTGCATCCATACCATCTACTCGTTGACAATTCATACATATAAAAATGATTTACTAAAAATTCGAATCGGAGTACAAGTTTTACTTACTCCTTGACGACAAAGAACGGATTCTCCAGCGTCATTCCTTCTTTTAATTTAAAGAGGTGGCCTTTCTCGCCGCCTCACGGCACCCACAGAAATACGTATACGCGATTTGCCGATCATCGGTAGAAATTCCAAACGATCTTGACAGGACCACCGATATTCACGTAAACGATGACAATAATCAAATTGACACTTGCTCGCGCTCCACTGTTATCGTACCACGACGTCGTGGTGTATTGTGACGTCTGCTTTGAGTTCCTGCAGACGACTATTTATTCGATTTTAACGTTCGTGCGCAAACACGCCTCTCTAAGAGCCACTGTAATATTGATTTCACGTTGAAACACTTAAAGCGACGTCCACAGTCACCCGACAGTGAACAGACGTATAAGAGAAATGACAATCAAATATAGACGATTAATAACAGAGTTGTATATTTCATTGCATTATAGATTAGATTTTTAATCATTTGCAGAGAATTAATCACAGACGAGATATAGGAATAGACAAATCGTGGACTTTCGAAGTTCAACGTCACTGCCATACCGACTCAGAAGTCCGTCACCGATTTGAGCGCCTTCTACAAGGACAGAATTCAGTTGAAGAACTATTATCACCGACGAGATATAGGAATAGACAAGCCATCCAATGAATTTTTTAGGCTCGAATTTCTGAGTACCTGGGGAACAGACGAGATATAGGAACTCGTCGGTGCCCGTGGTCCCAGAAATGCTGGCCGAAAAATACATTGGATGTCTTGTCTATTCTTATATCTCGTCAGTTGTAAAGTTATAATTAAACAATTAAACAATTGAAATTATTATTGCGGGCAACTGGATAAAGTTACAGCACCGGGATATTCGTCCCGTGTAGCGTATTTTCTTCCCTTTTATTTGAGACTCCGCAAGCTAAAAAACAACCCTCAAGAGCCGAGATAATTGCAATGACCCAGAGTGCATTATCGCCGATTCTTATGGGGGTAGACACGGGTAATGCAGCGAGCTGTATACCGACACAATATGGCCCCAAAACATGGCGTAGGGGAATGCATTGTTTGTCCTTATATGAATAGATTTTGAGATCGGCGAGGGCTCGTTCGAAAGAGGAAGGTTCAATGCAGCGCGCTGCACAGCCCGTTCAACGAGATTGTATTGCAATTAGAACTAAGAAAGATTCTCTCCATTCAAATAATTACAGTGGACAGTAATGCCCACTTAATGGTCGCTGCATCGAGGTTACCTAGCGAACGCTATCCACGGATGTGATTTATAAGGAATTGTTCATGTCTTATCACTTTTCGGCACGCTCGGTTTAAGTTGTGTTGGGAGTGGATTCAGACGTACTGAGAATGAGCGTGAGATATATTCAAGGGCCATGCTGGTGACAAGTTGAGATAACTCGAACGCAATCACCATCTTTCGATAAATCGGGGCATGTCCAAGAATCGGTAGCGATGACTCCGGCAACATTAATTGGGGGAAAAACGAACATTAAACGGCCATTATTGTACACATAATTATCAAACGTCACTTAAACGTTTAATAATTATATAGTAAATAATTGATAACCCAGGTCTCACCACGTGGAGGAAGGAGAATCTCCTATTTCTTCAGAATATTTTTTCAAATATTATTCGCACAAGTTTGAATAGTGCGCCTCGCGCAGTCGCACCATGCAGGCAATTTCTTTGTAAGAAAGATGAGAAGACGCGAACTTATAAAATGCCGACATAATTTACCGCGAGATGTCATTGTTGTGCACATTCGCACCTGGTTATACCGGTTTCAAAATCTCCTAAAGATAAATTTCTTATTGCTGGTCAGTGAAAAAAATTGACCCCACGATGTTTTTAAAAATTTCGAATATAGGTGGAAACCTAATTAGAAGAATTAATTTTAATTCTTGCCACAAAATGTATGGTAATACCTAAAGCTTAATAATATTCCATACACGAGAAAAATATTAAATTTAAAAAACTTTATAACATTTTGTACTAACTTTAAAGCTTAAAAATGTTATTAGAAATGTACATTAAACATTTTTATAACAAAGAAGAATGCAAAACGCGATTTACATTCTTTAGCAAAAATTTGATGATACAAATACGCGAATTGTCGCAGATTTGCATATTTGAATGCAAAGCGCAATTTACATTATTTTAGAAAAGTGAGTTAAACATATTATAAAAATTTCATGATACAAATATAAATTTTCGCCAATATTTATGTATATTCTTGTCGAATATCTTAAATATCCGCCTGTTTTAAATGCGGTATACGTTTCCATTGTGATCATCGCATCACTATGCATTTCGATGCGACCGTACTACTAAAATACACTGATCGCGATCAAAAGATTGGTTGAACATTTAAATTTATTCTACGACGTTCCTTAAATCAGTTTCTCGTATGTACATCGTTAAAATAATTATTTTTTGATAATAAGAAAAACTGTAACAAGAAAGAATAAAAATTTGCACACCAGCTGATGTGCAAAGATGGCTAAGCTTAACACAAACAAATAGTGGTCAGTAATAATGTGCTTGATTTCGCACCTAACTCTATCACGTAAGTAAATTCACTTGGTATATTTAAATATCGGTGAATGGTTGTGGTCTCGAATTGTTTGAATATTTTTCAAAGGTTTGCTGAACTTTTCGAATTATTTAATATTGAATAGCAAATTGCACCTGTCCTGACCTGCTCAATATAATTCCTCATTCATGTCAAATTTTGCGACGCAACGTTACATTACTTGTGAAAATTTTGGCAAATTGTTTTCTGCACACAATAGTAATGTTTCTTTGAAAATTTTCGCAAGATTGCTTTCATATAGATTTCCAAAAGCAGAGTGTTTTAGTCAAATCTTGTATCATAAGAAACGCACAACAATTTTCGTAAATTATTAATTAAGCAGCGTTCGAATAGATTTGTTCATGTATTACATTTCCTTGGATATTTAATATGTTTAAAGTGATTTATCCTTTTGCATTTGCATTTACTGTTCCTAATATAATATATTTTTATACTTACAGATAAATGATAACGAAGCATACACAAGCATTGTATATAAAAAAGAATGGCTTATGATTCGCGTAACATAAAATACGCATCTGGAATGCACAGCCATCAACATAATCAGTCGAACATAATCGAATATACATATTCTGGGCATCCTGCGCAAGTCCAACAAATAGATGAAAATAGAAATGAAAATAATTGTGGAAATAAAGAAACCTGCCCGCAAATATCTCATCAGTCGTCGGGTACGCAGACTATTCAAAAAGTAGACGTAGCAACAATGACTGATCCGTTACAGATAGACTTCAGACTTACCTCAGAGTACTTAGCACGTTGTTCTACAACGTTAGGCCTACCATATGTAACTAAGTACGAAGAAAATAGCAATAACTCGACACATAATTGCCAAGAAGTTAGACCAAAAATTGAATTTGAGGTCGAACCGCAACATATCAATGGTAAGTAGTTATAAACAAGTCGAACTGAAATTGTATGCCTGTTATTAAATGTTTTCTTATATCTTCAAATTATTATAACTAACAATTTTATAAATGTTTTAAAGGTATGTTAATCTATCATTGCCCAGAGTGTGCATACAGGTTTGAAGATAGAGAATCATTACATGAGCATCTTGAAGATCACAGACAACGACCACATATCTGTGATATCTGTGGCGCCAGTCTAAAGCGCAAAGAGCATTTAGATCGTCACAAACAAGGACACAATAAGGACAGACCTTACCAATGTAATACATGCTGTAAAGCATTTAAACGCAATGAGCATCTTGCCCGCCATATGATTATTCATTCGGGTAGCAAAAATCAAATTTGTACAGAATGCGGTAAAGCCTTTTACAGGAAGGATCACTTGAAAAAGCACTTGCAAAGTCATAATAGTAGCAGAGGTAAAAATTTAAATAGTTCACAGAATAATCAGAATAGCCATAATAACGGTGAAGAAGGTTTGAGTAGTTTTGCAGTAATGATGAGACAGGTTGGTCCACCACCGTTTTCGATTTTGAGAACTTAATACATTTTGACTTTAATCTTCAAATCAAATTGTTTGATAATATAGGCAATTTAAAATTTAAGTGATTGATACAGCGAGCTTTATCAGAGACATTTTATATGATATGCCAGAGTAGTTGTTGATGGTTCTGTATTTTGCACTTCTATAATATTATTCCGAAAATAATACCTTCGTATAGCAAAAAAAGACGGGCTACAAAAAAGTTCTTTAAATTTTATGTTTATCTTTTTAATAAAACTCTTGCACAATATTCTTAAAGTAAGAATGTACCTGTCAAGAACAGTTCTTTGAAAGATAATGTATAAATATATGTTTAGATACATTATACCATTTTATTAAATCTGAATATTTGTATAAATGATTCAAGTTTTTTATATAAATTACAAGTAGGGATTAATCTAGGATTGTTGAATTCCTTTTTGTTGACTTTGTATTAAAAATATTGTTTGAAATACGTGGTAAAACAAGGAGAAATATTTCATTAGGCAGATTAAATTTAATGAATCGTTATAATGTATTGATTAGAGGTATGCTACTGTATCCTACGTTAAAATAGTTTTTGGAAAACATACTGATAAATATTTTCACAATTAAGCAAAAAATTGAAATTACGTATACATATATTACGTGCGATGTATAAAAAAGGAGCTAAAAATATATGATTCTATTTATTGGTAAATTGGAGGTATCAATCATCTTTGATCATGTGCCTAAAGAAACAACATAATAGTATCTACGATACCCGTAATATATAATAGATATATTAGAAGGAGCGATACATAACTGAGATTAAATTTGGATTAATATAGCTCATAACGAACAAGGTACATTTTTTAGTTATAACCGGAAGGGAACATTGCGTAAGATTGTACAGTGTATGGTTGTATAATTCATTGAAAGAAAAAAAACAAAGCGTTGTATAGTTATAAGTTAATGATAGTATATATTAATACTTCGATGCCTGTTTATTATATGTATATACAAGGTCGTTCTAAAAGCATACTACAACCAGAGAGGAGACGATTTTTCATGCTGAAATAGGTTGAAAAATGAAGAATAAAATTATCTGTTATGAAGCTCCACTAGTAAAAAAACTCAATTAGAATATTTGTTAAAGAAAAAAATTTTGTTTGGGAATCAAGCCATTTTATATTGTCAAGTTATTCCCGTATTAATGATTGACTCCTTTCTGGCTGTACGACAAATTCAGACACATCCTGCATATTATTTTCAACTACATATTTTCATAGTCTGAATTATTACTGTATAGTATTAAAAGAAAGACTACAATTTAGTATAACAGCAAATCTATTAATAACTCTAACCATTTTCATTAACGTTTTCAGTTGAGATATAGTTTGCAAAATGAAGTGTAAAAGTATGTTAAATGATAATTTAATGTTTGTACAGTGCGAATGTGAATGCGTATATGTATAAATACACGTGTAATGTGTTACACGTTGTACTATAATAATATGTTATATATTATACGCGTATTTGTACAGGAAAAGTTGTTACAGCAAATTGCCCTGTATATTATTTATATTTATTAAAAAAAACTGACTGTATATCGGCTTTATTCTATAATGCTTTCAAAGTGTATACGTACCGGTACACGTTACAAGAAATAATGGAAAAAAACAACGTTTTGTTATCGGTTGTACCAATTACAATTAAACTAATAAACCATTATTATAAAAAATTATAAATCGTTTCTATCTAAATGGTAATATATTTTAAAAACCTATAGATTACTACGAAAAGGATATGGAGAAAGAAGGAATTGTAAATAATAAAAATTAACATATTTTCTGAGATGACTTTTCATACAATTTTTATATATATATATAGATATATATATTTATATATATGGGTATTACATAAAGCAGCACTGGGAAAGGTCCGAAAAAACGTTCGCAAACTTTAAAGTTCTATCCTCGCAACCTAAATTCGTCTGTCTGTATTTTTCTTTTATACCTACATCTTGCTTTATACGTTCCTCCTCTCGTGTACTACATAAGTCTTGCGTTTTGTTTTATTTAATCGTACATCTTTCCTCGCCCTTACATCCTTCGAGATTACATGTTTCTTATGCATTCTATACAAAAATAAAACGCTGAGATCATCAGAGGGTTCGCATAGTTATACACAATTTCTCTTCTTAGTTCATTTTCTTTTTTTCATTCAAATCTGTTTCTTTCCTTTCCGTTCCGTCCATATCTTTCTTTCTTTCTTTCTCTCCCTTTTCCACTATTTTTTACTCTTCTGCTCTTTCATTTTGATTTACACACCATGATGAACAAACGGTATTATTTTATGTTACTCTTTCCTTTGTACCCTGGAAGACTGCGGTACAAATGTATCGATGAGGTATAAAACGGAAATAAAGAAGAAAGAACAAACAATATGATGGTGTCTGAACAGAAAAATATTGGTATCTTTTGTAATGCCGAGTAAAATGTGTTTGCAAATTTGACTATATCTCTTTCATTCTTATACTATCTATCGGATGTCCGGAAAATCCACAACCGCGAACGCAATCTTAGATTTGAAAATGAACGTCGACAGAATATCTTTTAAAGGAAGTACATATACATTGTTTATCGACGATACGTCTGTTAAGTAGCATTGCTTATTAATTCGAAACTACCGGTAACTGCAGTTGTGGCAGTATCTATTCGTTTGTCTCTTTTAAGTATACAATGTATGATAATACATGAAACGATGATGAATAATAAGTCGGACTATTCAACGAAGACATTTCAGAAGGGAAGAAAAATACTATTAGGTTTGAGATAACAGTATTTGTAGCCTCGAATGTTCTCTAAACAATATCCTATTTATGTATCAAGTGTTGTTGAAACTAATTCCAGAGTCCTCTATCATTTATATAAAATATTTACCATTCATAATTCGGCTAGTCTATTACAAAAGTATATATACCTTGCTAACATTTGAACGATCGCAGTGCAAAGCACTTTGCGCTATTTCCAGTAATCTATAAAACGTCAGCCTTTGCAGTCTCGTAAAAAATTTGTAAGAATATCTATCTTACGGATCTTTATTATTACGTTTGTGTGTTGAATAAAAGTTTCTCTTAATGAATACACTTTACACTTATTTCAACGAATTACATGCACAATCTATTTGATACTCTTGCACTTACATCGCCGGATAAGAAAACTATTACAATTAGGAAGAAACGAGTATAACTATGAAAATATGAAAATTTTCATTCATCTATCCCTTGTCTTTTCTTCTTTTTTTTCAACGGAATTAATGTCAACGTGGTTCGAAAAAGAGGAATTACCAAAAATCCAAAGTTTAATTATGTTCCTTTCAAAATTTCGATCTGGTGTAAAAGAAAAGGAGGGGGGAAAAAAATGAAATTGTTTCATTGCGTCGCGGACTCTCCGGCTACTCGGTAGATGCCTATTTTACGCGTAATGACTTATCTTGTAATGCGTACTTATTATATCCCTAGGCTATTGGAAAAAGAGGAGTTTAAATGCTTTGTACTATGTCGAGGAATTTGTATATCTTTCCATATTTTCCTTCTGTCGTTATTCGCCTGTTGTGCTGACGTCTCTGTTTGAAAAACCGGTAATCACATTTACGCACACATCCGCATAGGACACACGCAAAAAAACGCGACACACACGCATACACACACCACGCCGACTGGACAAGCCGAGAAACTGAACCGCGGCAGCTGAATTCTTCGATAAAATATACGCGTAAGAACAGCGCCTGTTGGTTCATGCAAAACTTTTGCCTCGTTTTTAATACTTTACTGTCCAAACTTCATCACATTTCACTTTGTTGAATTTATTCAGTTAACTATATCGTTCTTTCATTAATTTCGCTAATAAAAAAAGTGACTGAATAAAGTTGATTAAAGCATTGGATTCTAAGTAGAAAGAAAACAAATAGTAATTTATAGTAAACATCAATGAGTAAATGCATGGATTTAACGTGAAATTTCTGAAACTGTATTACAATCAAAATGAAATGAAGTTAGGCTGTAAGAACCATACATACATACAATTCTTAGATGATAACTTATGTCTAAGATTCATTGAAAAACAAAACTAAACGGCGATTCGGTGAATTCTATAAGAAATTATACGCCTATCGACATAATCGGTTTCTTTTCACTTCGAAGCGATGTAATTTATTATTAGTCGGTGTTCGTCTTAAGCCTATACCGTCGTTTCCTTCTACATTTTCGAATTCGTTATTATTATAAAAAGAGATGTACGCGGGGAATGCTTCAGCTTCTTTTAAATATATTACCGAGCATCTGAAGTTTCGTTATTGTACTTTTTTCCACTCCCTTTTTCGCTCCTTTTTCATTCCATTACCTTAACGATTACGTTTGCATGAACCAACTAAATCTGCAGCTTGCACGTGAAGCGAATAAGTTACGCTTCACACCGCAACCATTTTATCAAATTCGCTTCCGATTCTATTCTGGATTAGTACGATTAAGAACTTTTCGACACTGTGTAGAAAAATATGGTTTTCATTGTCACCCTCATATCTCTCAGAGAATCGCATTTGATTTTCAACAAAGTGTTATTTGTTTAATGCTGTAGTTTTTTGTTCTTTTATTTTCCCTGTTCGGGAAATTATTAAGCAATGATCGCTCTTGAACTTATTAGAGAAATAGAGTTCAAAAAACTAATCCTGTCACTGTAAAGAATATTATGTAAATGACACGAGTAATATATTCGTAATAATTGTGATGTTGTTTCGTAAAATTAATCCCTCGCAGTTTAGATTATGGGTAAAAACCTACACAATTTGTAAGTTTTTCGTCTCGAAAGTTTCATTCTTGTACCAAGAATTCAAACTGTTATACGCTTCCGAGCGTTCGATATTTTAAGTTGCCCTCATAGAATTCATCTTACATGTGGAGTATTTGTTACATTGGCGAAGATAATTTGCGGAAGATTTAAACAAACACAAGCGAAAACAGAAATCGAATGTTTCTGCATGTTTTCTTCTCGAGATTTAAGATTTTGTTCAATTTTAGTCTTCTTTACAGTTCCAGAATAAACTGCAAAATGAGATGTACGCAAATTCAATTGTTTTTCTTTTATTATCATTTTGTCTTTTCCACTATTTATCCATTTCACTCGCAACTTCTCTCTCACTCTCTCTTTTTCTCACTTTCTTAGCTCGTACAACTTAGGCAATAAAGGCCTATTCCTTACGACTACCTATATTTTATAAAACGCGACATTTATGCTTGTTTAATAATTAAACGTTACTGACGATTATAAAAAAAGTGAAAATTTAGGATGGAACTTAAATTACTTGCAACGAATTCTTTGAAACAGAGCTCATTCTCAGTACCTGCAGTACTTGCAATAAAGCTAACGTTGCTTCTAAATGAACGGTATGAAAAAATAAATCTTTGTAATACATATAAAACAACTAAAAGTACAAAATACATACACCGCGTTACTAGAAAAATATAAAATTTCAACCAAATGAAAGAGATTCCATTGATGTTAGAAATTTTCTTAAAGTTTGCAGGCAAAACAAGTCAAGCGTAAAAAAAAAATATATCTCCATTCTTATCAAACTCCATTTTTTGCCAACAATCTTGTTTGGATCCATCTTATTGAAAACACACGTCTTACTTTTTTTTTATTCTCGTCCAATCTTTCGAACATCACTCTCTCATTATTAAAAAATATTTCATCTTCCTCTCTCTCGACTGCCCGTTATACCTCCTTTTATCCATTCTTTTCAGCTATAATTCGCACAGCAAAAAGAGTGGCGGTTGGCGACGAAAAAGTTCGAAACGGGAGACGAAAGAGAAAAGAAGCATGCACAGGGTGTCCCGAAAAAGAGCTATGCACGAGGCCATTCCAATGGACTTCGACTCTCACAAGGTGGAAAAAGTATGCAGGTGCGGTTAAAGTCCAGCGCTATGCAAAGGCACCGGAGAATTGTTATGTTCTTTTCCTTTTTATTTCATTTCTTTTTTTTTTAGAGACGCCTTAACTACTTTATTCCTCTCTCTTCTTTCTCTCTCATTTTTTCTCTAGGAACACCAACTACACCTATTATATCGATGAAGAGGTCGGTTTCGGAATATCAAAGACAAATCGTCCACCTCGTCGAAAGTGGAAATAATATCAGCTCCTTCTTTTCCTTTTATCCAAGTTCTGGCTACCCTTCAAAATAGACCGCTTCTTGAGCCTCTTATTTCTTTGATCTCTTTAAAAAAAAATCATACACCGCGCACTTCTGGAAAACTCATTCTCGCCCTCTCACTCTCTCTCTGTTTTTGTTTCTTTTGTTTTTTTTAATTCTTATAAATCGTAAAGCTATTTGTCATTATTTTCATCCTCTTTGCGTTAATCCATCGATTTCCTGTTTCGGAAAAATTTGATATTTTTCTCTGTCACAGTCTATATATTTTCATATTATATATATATGTAACTACGCACATGTCAACGCTCCTCTCTTTTTGCTTTTTTGTTCTCATCTCTCACAGGCTCTTTCTCTCTCATTTTCGATTATATAATATAAAACACGCATACAAGCTAACTCTTTCCGACTCATTCTCGTTCTGTGATCCGTCAGGAATGCACAGCACTCATGCATACATACTTCCTTCAAACTTCTCTCTACCCCTTTCAACGTACATATCGTAGTAATCTTATTTTTGTCTGCATCTTGTATACAAACTTACACTCTAAAACGTATTACCTAAGGTGTACTCTCTGTTCTCTTTTCTTCTTCTTTTTTCTCATGGTTACAAGTACATCGCGGTGGAGTATTTTAATACAGCTCGTTCTTTTATATTTTTTTATGCATATATGTATATTACATATGTACGTATAGATTGCTATATATGTATACATACATACATAAATACATATATAGATACATATAATATTTTTAGTACACCCTTAAACTTGAGGTCTGACGAATCCTGAATTTTTCATATTACCTGCTAAAACGTACGATTTGCTAGAAACATGATGCGAAAGTATCGACGAGGATTAACTGGAAGAAGACTAGAAGAAACTTGGAATTACTTCGGTGAAAAATGAAAAGATACCGTTAGAAGGAAAGGAAATATTTGTATACAAACGCTCCAAGTTTGAGAAGTAATTAAAAAAATATATCAACGATAGATTTACACGTCTATTCCACTTGTATGTATGTATATCCTAGGTTCTTTAAAAAATACTGTGTTCTCTATTTGTTAACCAGCAATAGATCTCTGAAACGTGTCGTTCTCCCAACGAAGACGATGAACTCGTTATTCCTTTCTTTTTCTCTTAAATTTCGTTTTCCTTACGACTTTATAGTAACGCATCACATTCCTAACCACGTTTATACGTTATGCTTTTTCATTTTCCCTTTTTTACATTACATCACGTAAACGTAAATGCAACCATTGTTGCGCGTAATCTTTAAGGACACACAACGTTATACGGAAGAAATCATGGTGGCTTTCAACGATCTGGTAGACTGAACAGTTCTTGTTCGTTATGGCAACAAAAGTATCGACAAAAAGAACTGTGAAAAAGATGGCACACTGAATAATACTAAAGGAAGAAGAAGTGATCGAGATGTCAGACAATTGAAACAGGTGGCATTTTTGTCCGAAATGATCACAGTCCGCGAGGATATGTAACTTACACGACGCGGATAAATAATACAAAAAGTGTAAAAAAAACTAGTTTTAACAACGATTACTTGGATATTACTATAATATGTACGTACAAAAAATAATAATAATAAACTAAGAAAATCAAAAGTACGTTCAGTTTAACGAAACACGTTCACTAATACAATCAGTATTCAACGAAAGTTAAAGGGATTTAACAAAACAATGTAAAAAACGATGTATACTCAACTAATACTAAGGATCTTACAAGTAACATAAAAAGAGGAAGGGTTTTGGACGATTTTTCTACGAAATCGTAAAATACATACGTGTATATAAATATACGTACGCGATTATATAAATGTTATATAAATTATATATAAATGTATGCATGTAAGCAAAAAATTTGGAACTATATATTGTAAAATATAAAATACTGTCAACTTTGTATATAAACGAAAAGAATTTAAAAATGAAAGAAGAGAATAGGGCGAAATAATTTTCTTCTTTCTATAATAACTAAAATATTGCCACGATTATTCAGCTACTGCTTCGCAGCGCTTCATTAGAATATTAAAATGAAAAGTTTTTGTTGCTGTTAATAAACATCAATAAACATAAAGAAAAAAATAGTTTTGAACTTAATAAAACATTGAAAGACATTATACATTAATCGGTGGGACGACTCATTTGCATCCTTCTATGCATGCCTCCATTAGCACAATTTATAATTGCCATTCAAATTAGAAAACAGCTTCAAACTGCGTTAAAAGTAAGATATAAACTCGTAAAAATTTTAATGAAATGAATTAATTCATTTTCAAAATAATCGAGAAAGTCTATCATATTTCATTCTCCTCTTGTTAGTAAGGTTAATAGCTTTTCGGTGTTTTACACCAAGCTTTCATAAAAATATGTTTTGTTTCTCATAAGTACAGTATGGCAAGACTTATATCAGGCTCTAATCTATCGTATCTAGAGAAAATTATCATTTCTCTTCCTTGCTCTCTCTCTCTCTCACGTGTGTGCATGAAAACATTCTCTATGCTTTCTCTATTCGCGATCACGTACATACACATATGGCACACTTTTTTGGAGTTAAGATCTACACGTACATATCTCTCAAAAAAAAAACAATACCTGGGGTACAGGTAATTAAAACTGTGCATACTGTTGAAAAACTTATATATCCCTGTCACAGCTTTTGCACTATTGTATTAGGACATAGAGAGAGACAGTAGAATTATGTATAATTGTAACCGTAGAGAAACTCACTCAAAGCCGAAATAATGAAAAAAGCAGTTGAGTCGACTCTCGCTGGCAAAGAGTGCTCGTATAATTTGTCAGTTTTGTTACCTCTTAATCGAGGTCTTCCCCTGCTCTCAGAAATCTTTAACGTGTCCCAAAAAACTGAGGTCGTGCGTTTGATAATGGCTGGACGTTGCGAGTGGTGTCACGCTCGATTGATGCGCAACATTTACTGCGGTCAAATGATGGTGATGCAACGAATGATGAGAAGTATGAGTGTGTAGAATATTATTTGGGTGGGGAACCTGAAAGTTCCCTGGTGGCGGGGCTCAGGACAGGAGTGGACCTGGATGTCCACCAGAAAGAACAGACGCAGCTGTGACAGTTGTAGTCTGCATATTAGAAACATTATTCTGTTGTTGATTCTGCTGTGAACCTAAAAACAAAATGTTATGTTAGCATAATAAAAATAATAGTGTTTCTTCTTTGCATCATAGCATCGGTATTAAAGTATTTTAAACCTTACCAGCGTTTTGACTGAGCTCAGCTTTTACCCTTCTCGCAATGTGGCTTCTGGTGTGCTTTCTCAAATGATCTTTACGATAAAATCCCTTTCCACACTCCGTGCATACGTGTCGCTTCTCGCCAGAATGTATAACAAAATGTAATGTTAGTTGCTCTTTTCTTTTAAACGCTTTCAAACAAACAGTACAAACGTACGGCCGTTCGGGATTATGACTCTGTTTGTGGCGTGTAAGGTGATCCTTCCTTTTTAAACCAGCGCCACATATATCGCAAACGAATCTTCGTTCTAAAGTGTGCCCCAAAAGATGTTGCTCTAACAATTCACGTTCAGGGTATGCCATATGACATTCTGGACAGCAATACAGTGTAGAACCATCAAGTGCCGTTGTTAAGCGAATTTCACCAGGCTTTGGACGTGGCTTTTTCTCTTTAGGAGCCTTCTTTTTTTTCTTCTTCTTATTAGTAGGCGACATCATTATATTAGGCGTTGTAGTAGTCGCCACAGCTACTGAAGTAGTTTGTGCCATTTCAGTTTCTTTCTTAATACTTTCCGCTGAATACTTTAAGAAATGATGTAAACTTAATGGTAAAGTGCTTGCTGGTAAATGACTGAGGTAATCTGCTACAGTGGACCCAGGAGTGGCCAAGGATTGCCATGTTGCGGGCATAGTTGCAGGTGTTTGCGTATGTGCGTGCTGCTGATGATGCTGGTGCATTGTGTAGTCTTGTTGGCTACCGTTTGTTGTTGTTTCTCCATTGCGCTGTTGATCGTCTGTTTTCTTCTCCTTATTCTTATCTTTATCCTGTAGGAGATTGCAAACATCTTGTTGATTTATAGTTTCTGTCGCTTGCTGAAAAGTTTTAATCCCTTATAATGTACTTAAACGTAGCGTACACCCGTTTGGTATTGTCAAAGGATAAAAGCTGCGTTTACCTGATGATAAGAACGCTTCTCTGGCATGCCAGGCGAATTGGAAGGCCGCTGTTGAACTGGTTGAGGTTGAGAGTACGGTACGTTTGGATAATGATGAACATTGCTATTTGGATAACTCGCTTTATTGTTCATCATCACTTGCGACTGAGCAGATTGCACACCGTTGCTTTCAGGACGGTACTTTCCCATAACCGGCACTCCAATTGGAGGCTGGTTGGGAAAATGATTGGCGTAACGCCCACCCGCACCGCCGGAGCCGTCGGTTGCGAACTGGTGGATACTCGGAATAGTACCGGGAAAATGGCTTCCGAACGGCGGGAAATTCATTGCAAACCGTCAATCAGATACCTGGAAGGTCAAAGAAACTCAGGGTCGTCATAATTGCACGTGTTGATACATTAACCACAGCACGTTACAGGGTTACTCTTGTAAATTCGTTTGTCGGCCAACATCCCTCAACGTTTTCCCACACATACAAGCACAACGTGTTAACGTTAATACACTAATGAACGACGAACGAATTGTCGGTGTCAGCCAGTGACATGTGCGCACGAAATACGTTACAATCGTCTAGATAAAGATCGTGTCATCGTCCGAAGAAAGACATCGAAATTGCGGAAATACATTCTCGGTGTGATTGGCGATAGGAATGGAATAGTTGCACGGGTACATACGCACAAACCGCGCAAAAGATAACTGGCGCGTCTTACTCGAACGACGCCCGAGTATTTACTCACAGCGACGTCCCTCTCCCCATGTTTCTTCGCCGTGGAATCGAATCCTTTCCTCGGAGGGGGAGTCTCCGAGAGGTGAGAGTGAGCGTAGGGGCAGATTTTTACAACACGAGAGACACAAGAAGCAAGAACACCACGCCGCCGATGCGTCACAGCCGTCTGTCACGACGAGATACACACGGGCGGGATGAAACGACCGCGTTTCCGTTCTTAATCCGTATAAACGTTGGAGAAAAGAACAGCAAAAATCGTGGCAAAGAATACCGGAGAAACTACACAACTTCGTGTAACGAGGATTACGAACGGTGAACTGGCTATAGAAAAGGGTACAACGCGGAAAAAAGACGTTAAAAAACGAACATTGTACGCGGCCAGGATCGTCGCGATGCGGGGGAAGGGTGGCCGTAGAGGGACGGTGGCGCGGAGAACGGGAATCAGAGAACGGGAAGAATGAAGGAGATCGGGGGAGGACGCAGGGGGGATGATCTGGTCAGAGGGATGGGTAGTGTGCGCGACGTGGAATAGAGTGCGAGGGAAGAGGCCGAGACTTTCCCCTCTCGGCACCTAGTCGATACGCGGGGGCCGAATTCGCACGAAATTCAGCAGAAAATGGCCGTACCGAACACGGAACTCCACGAACATCAGTTAACTAACCCGAAATATTTACCAAAAAATCGCCTTACCATTTAATATTCAGCAGCTTATGTTCGCCCGGTTAAGATTTTCACTAAGCCGAGAATCTCCAAAAAAGATCCCCCGCTCTATGTGTGTGCCGTTGACACCTGTCCCTCAAGTCGGCGCCCCCACCCCATCCGTCCGCCCTCTACTGTGCCAGCCTCTTAACTATTTTTTCTCTCCCGACCCTCCTCGCAGCCGCGCCGGCGAAAATGCCCGAATCCATCGGGGTTTTAACTTCGAATTGCTCCCGGCGACCTGCCATTATTTGTCTCTCTCTCTCTTTCATTCTCTCTCCTCTCTCTTGGCGCATGGGAGTTGGAAGATGTCGAGGATATATTCACAGGTTCCAGTAATACTGCTAATCAGAACTTAAGTGAGAAACATAAGTAATACATTGCTAATTTTGTAATCTCGTAAATGTTCCATTAATTAATGTAATGAAAAAGATCTAAATGAGTAGATAGATTTGATTGTCCAATTGAAGTTTAATATATGTACGATAATTTCAAAAATATATAAAATACTCGTATTCTTTAATTGAACAATGTTAATACAAATATTAAGTCAATTATAGATTTTAAATATTACTTATCCTTTCTTCCCTGCCCTATACAGATTATTAATTAATCATTCGTATATTTAATATATGGAAATATATTTTAGGTGTAAACATGAACACCATGTTCAGTAATTGACAAATTAAAAATCTCCGTATTAATGATACAAAAACTGTATAAACGGTTAATCAATGAAAATTTGTTTATATTAAATGTATGTTTTATTTTAGCTTTTTTTCTCCAATATTTATGTAAGTAACAATGAAAATGACTTATAGACTATCCATACTGATTATGATAATAGCTATAATAATATGATAATAAAATAATAATTATATTTCTTGTACAGCTATACCCACTGCCTTTAATAATGATACTTACAATAAAAAGTATTTTTTTTGTATACATACATCTTTTACTCAAATAATTTTGAGTGTACCATGCTTGATTAATGAATCAGATGGTTTATCCCCAACAACTATTTGCTGTACTCTTTGTCGTGCAGATTGCGGAAATACAAAAAATTCTTTTCAGATACGATCAACACAAAGAAGAGAATTGCAAAGTCTTCTCATAAAAATTATCAGTTTAGTAAGTAAAACGAATTAAATACTATACAAAATAAGTTACACTAACTTATTAGATTATAGAAGTATTAGTGGCTGTAGAAATGCTCTTCTTCAAATTTAAATACATAGACTTAATCGCCAGTCGTATTTCATGATAACCTTAACTTTGCGATAAAAATAACCTAATTCAGGAATAATGACGTACTTATTTCCAATTCATTTTTTTTTTCCATAAATTTTTGTAATTATAAATCTATGTGCTTTTTTTATTTCTATTTATATTAATAAAGCCCCGAAAAATATACTCATTTTTATAACTGTAAACGTCAGCTAATGAATGTTTGGGTACAAATGTAAAATTTTACATTTATCTCGCAAAACGCAGCGTTTCTTTTAAAATACTACTTATCATTCGATATCTTTGATGATTCTCTTTCTGTCTCGATCGTGTAGAGAACTGGAATAAATAAACGGATATATGTACCTCATATTTGCACGACAGTCTTTTTTTCTTTCTTGTGCACGGTAAATTGGTTGTATTTACAGCCCTGCTTTTTGTATTATTTTGTTACCTTCCACATTACGTATTTTTTTTTTCCCGTTATATTTATCCTCGAAGAAAATTAACTTCAGCCGAAAACTCGATTGCCTTCTGTCTGGCGAATCCAGTTCGCGCTTTCAAAAATATATTTTTTTATTTATATATGTGTATATATATAAACTTCTTTATTTATTTATTTCTAACTTGCGTCATGGAACTGGATTAGCGACAAAAACATGTTGAATTAAATCAGCCAACAAACTCATTTCTCATCTTCTTTCTTCTTACTTTTTTTGTTTTCTTTACACGTACGCTATAACGTGTACGCAAGAAATGAAACATCATATGTACGAACTTTGTTCGTCAGTCAGCACAGTGCGTTTTGCAGAATAATTATAATCATACATGAACCTGGCCTACTTCCTTTTTAAGAAGCTGATGGTGTACAAACTTTGAAATGCGACGGCTCGTCAGTAAAGTATCTTTATTTGAAGATACAGAAAAGGATTTCAATTTTTGCAACACCACTACTAGGCAACGATAACCACCATCAACGAATTTTTCTTTACACGATACCAATTTCACTATGAGATTATAGAATTCAATCAGCAAGAACACCCTGCCTTGCACGACCTCTAGCTTGTTGATGATTAAACCGGAAGTACCGCCCAGGTTGGTTCGGGGCGGTATGCTGCTGCTAATGCTGTTGTTGTTGTTGCTGCTGTTGTTGTTGTTGCTGTTGTTGCTGCTGCTGTTGTTGCTGATGATGAAGCATGGCCATTGCACCGGTTTCTGCAGCAGTTGGAAGAACAACCGTAGACTGTTCACTGACGGCTATCTGATGAATCTGTGCCTGAGATCCTTGGCCTACTTGTATCTGTATCTGTTGCAATTCAGATACCGATGATTGTTGCTGCAATTGGTCTGCTTGTTGCTGCAATTGTTCGGCCTGTTGTTGTTGTTGTTGCTGCTGCTGCTGCTCCGTTTGTTGCTGGGAATTTTGGGAAGTGTCGGCAATGTTCGATGGATCTTCCTTGATACGTTTCGCCAAATGGGACCTAGCATGTTTTCTCAAGTGATCTTTGCGATAAAAAGCTTTACCACATTCGGTACAAACTTCAGTTTTCTGTCCAGAATGTATAACGAAGTGAAGATTTAAGTGCTCTTTTCGCTTGAAACCTTTCATGCATACAGAACAGATAAAAGGTCTATCTGGATTATGACCCAGCTTGTGTCGTTCTAAATGTTCTTTACGTTTCAAACCTGCACCACAAATGTCACAGATAAACCTCCTTTCTATTTTATGCCCGATAAGATGCTGCTCCAAGAGCTCCTTTTCAGGATAAGCCATGTTACATTGCGGACAACAGAATAATGTTGTACCATCGAGAGCAGTAACAATGCTCACTTGTCCAGGTTTTGGCTTCTTTGGCTTTGGAGGCTTTTTCTTGTACTTTTTCTTTCGCTTAGGTTTCGCGCCAGGCTCTTGTTCCTCAACTACGTCCGGTATAATAGCGGTTTCTCCACCCGCAACAGTAATCTGAACTGCTTGTTCACCGGAGGCAGTACTTCCAGACGCGTCTAAACCGTCCGCTCCTAGAGGACTTGATTCGATAGTAGCTTCCCGTTTTATTGTCTCTGCCGAAAATTTCAAGAAGTGCTGCAAACTAAGGGGCAAGGTACTGGCGGGTAGCCTTGAGAGATAATCGGCGACGGTTGATCCTGGAGTGGCAAGGCTTTGCCAACTAGCGGGCATAGACGTAATATACTCTTCGCCGCTTTGATTTCCTTGATTCTTAATATTTCCCCTCTTTATCAATGCAACAGGCGTTGTACCTTCTTTGACATCTTCCTTAGACTCTTCTATACCCTCGCGTAAAATCAAATCTTGCGGGATTTGCGCGACTACGGTTAAACCTTCGGGCGCACCTGGCAATTGCACTGTTTGCTGAATAGTTTGCTGGGATGTAGTAGTAACCGCAGTGGATGTACTTTGGGTAGTTTGATCCGACCTAAAATGAGGAGAACATTCAGTCAATGTTGAACTAGAGTTGCGTAAACCCCTAAACGAATAGGAGTCTCGCTACAAACTGTAGCGTGTTTCATTAATATTAAGAAAAATCCCTGTAAATGAAACGGCGATCCTTACGTTTGCGTGGTAGCCACGGTGTTTTGTGGCTGCACTTGAATTTGCACTCCATCTGCGCCTTGTTGACTATACGCAACGGTGAGAACTGTTGCTGCACCCTGGGGAAACTGCCCCAAGGAGATGGGAGCCAAATGATACTTTGGTTGATCACCGCTGTTTCCGCTCTGCGATACACTGGGGTTGACCACCTGGATCTGGACGGTTTGCTGCTGCTGTGTGCCATCTTTACCAGGTACAGTGATGGGCAACGTGATGATTTGCTGCTGTTGATTGTTACCCCCTTGAGCCACAGCGAAACCGTTCGGATCGACCGGCCTCAGATAATGAACCCCACCTTCGCCACCAGACAAAACGCCAACAACCTGACCCCCAGTGGGCAGATTTTGCGCGAATTTGGCGGTTGCAAATTGATGAACCGTACCCGTAGGTAGCGAGCCTGTTGTAAAGCCGGGAAACGGTGTGAAATTCATCTTTCACGATAATTATATCTGAAAAGCAAAGAGAACCTAATTAGTACAAATTAGAGATGCGAGGTAACTTATTTTATTAGAAAATATTAATATTCATTCAACGATTCAAGAAACGTTCGGAACGAAATACAATATTTTTCAGCCGCGTAAACGTTGGCAAAAAACCCCAAAAAACCCCTCTTTTTTTTTAGTAAATTAGAATTTCAATGTTGAACCGTCGCGCTTTTTGGAATCTATTAAACAATTAGCACAACTGAAACGCAAGCATAAAATTAAAGCTGAATATATGTATATTGGTTATTTTATTTTCTTCAACTTATGTTTCTTTTCAAGTAGAGCATGTTTATCATTTTTAACTAGAAACCAAAGACTGTATCAAACAATTGATTAAAAGATACGTGTGTCATGTATCACAGTTGCACTCACTTTGACGCATGAGTATTGCTGTCGAAGTGCATCGACCTTCGTTACTTCAAACTGTTTCAAAAGAGATTCCATGCTTTCATAGAACTCACAAATACTCTTTATCCGATAACGTTTCTTCAGTAGATATGTTCCAAAGTAAAGTAAATACATCATATTCATACACGATCATGTTGCTAAATGCGAGAAACAAATTGCAAGTCAATAAACATGCACATAAAGAGACTAACTTATCCGATATACGATACGCATTAAGAAAGATAGGCATTCAAAGATATTTTTGTTTTATAACTAATATTATACGTCAATCAATGTCAATAATTGCCATTTCAATGTAAGCTACAGGTGGTTGGAAACCCTCTGTATATGTATACATATACGAATACGCATAAAGAGTTCCGGCGGTGTGTACTCCTACGATTTACCAACGACCTCCGAAAATAACTCCCCCTTTGATACATGTTCCCTATTCACCCCCTACCGTTAACAGTATAGTATGTATCCATATATCATATGTAAATGGTCAAGATCAAGGTTACAGCCCAATACTCTGGCTTGCATCAGATGAGTGAACAATTCTCTATTTCTTCTGGAGACAGTGATAAGTATATACAGTTGAGCCGGGTGCCCACCCCACTGGCCTTGTTCTCTTCATGTTTGAAATGGTACATTTGGTAACAGTAGCCAACCAATTTACTAGCGAAAGTGACGAAGTTAAAAGTCGCGCGATCCGCCACCTCTGTCATTACAATCTTAACTTTAGGCCTCTTGACCATGTGATAGTATGTGGGGGTGGGGTGAGGAATCCCCCACTTCACCCCTTTCCCCACCAGAAAGGGATCCCGGAGCAGGGAGGATAGTCGTCGAAGTGGCCCAGGATTGCACCCCACTCCACCATGATGGTAGCCCCACGGGGGTAGGGGGTAGGAGCTTGACAAGGGTAGGGGGGAACCCATAGGTGGGAAAACGGGAACCCACCGCGAAATAGAGCCAGAGATTCACTCTCTTTCTCTCACACTAACTGGCGGAATATCGCGAGAATAGGACGGGAAGGAACGATAGGTCCGGTGTGTAGGTGCGTAAGCGTGTGCCGCAAGTTCGAAAGGGTAGGGGTATGTCAAGAAAGAAGGGAGACGAACCTCGACATACCGGGAACTCCCAGGGGAGGGGAACGCGAAATATCGGGAGAGAACATACGAAGCAGACATCGCGGCAGACGAAGTGGGACACACCGATGACTCTCGCCCTTGATCCACCCGCGGGTAGGGAAGGAGCAGAAAACGGGTGAGGGAGAATGAGAGAAGAGGTTAGGTTACCCGTGCACCTCTCCTCCTTTCGACACACCAAGGAGGGTGCCGTAGTGCCGTGTCGAACGGACGATTACTCCGTGCCAGCAAGTCGTTGCGGGTGGTTGCACGGCTTAGTAGAAAACAAAAAAAGAAAGATAACCGAACGTGAACACGCATAAACGAAAGCACCACGGTTGCGTTTTTCGGCTTTCGCGGAATGGCGTGTGCGACTGACCGGTCAGCCTCGCCAACGTACCGTTGTTGGTCGCTTTTGCAAGACGCGCATGTCGTAATGGCGCCGATTCTCTTAAGGTTCAATACGTCTCTCTCTCTCGCACTATACAACTGTCTCTCTCAAGTACACGCATCGAAGAGAGCATGTCTGAGCATTCGCGGTTTCTAGAGGAATTCTAGTGTCTCGCATAGCTGCACACACAGCTCGCCCGCTCGCTCTGATATTGGGGGCAGCGTACGTAGAACGGAACGGCCCTGGGGCATTGTGCAATCGGGCATGTTTTACACGTACCCAAGATAGAAAAAGCGGGCTTCTCGGAGGCCGTAACGGGACAGGGTAAAGCGGAAATAGATAGGCACGATAAATACTACATATTACAAAGGTTTACCACCCGATGGTGAACGAATGAACCGAACGCAATAATCTGGTTGTGTAAACATCCAAGTCGAGCGCGCGTACGAACGGCAGTTAGGTAAACGAGTGGACAAGGTTACCACGTCAGCACATACGATGATGCATCGGCCATGATGGAATTGAGTACATGGTGACGCGAGAAAATAGCACAGGTCCGCGAAACCGATGCTTTGTTCTCTTGATGGTTCTCCCTCTCTCCCTTTTGCCCTGCGTCTCTCCCTCCCTTTGGTGCTCTTTCGATCGCGCATCGGGAGACGTTACGAGGAGAGGAAGTAGGAAAAAGATCGGGCGAGTTGGCAGAGGCGAGAGCAGGGCAGAGGCGAAACGGAGGACAGAGTAGAGCCAACAGAGGCACAGGCAGGGCTGTTGTTTACACCCCCACCTCGACGGGTTAGAGGCAGCGAGATGCCACGGAGGGGCCTCCGAGACCTCGGCGGGCACCCACCACCACGCAATTTCCAACCCCACCAGCCTCTCAACCACTGTCCGCACCTCCAACCACCCCACCAAAGCCAGCTCGAGCCAAGCCGTGAGCCACGACGAGGGCCCCGCGACGATTTTAGTGTCTTGGGGTGGGTGCTCTGTGGCCACCGTTTCGCGGTTTCTCGTGCACGTTTCGCATTAGGAGTAAAGCGTGTAAAGATTCGTGGGGCGGCACCATCCGCGGACTCCAACTTGGCACTAGTTCACGTACAAAGGAAAGGTGCACGCGAGTTCCCTACGCACAAAACAATCATCCACGAGGAAATGCGTGTCCTACTTACCCACGAATAACTGTGGCTCCCTTGTGCACTCCTTTCGGCGTACTGCTCCTACTGTCGCTGCGTCGGAAGCTTCGCGTAGTACAGAGACCGTCCGCCTGGCTGGCTCGCCTGCGTCGTTCTCAATCTTCACCGCGGCGGCAGCAACTTTCTCATTTCTACGTATACGTTTGCCGTGCCACGGCTCTCCTCTGGTTAGCCACGGCTACTGCTTACGGTGCACACGTCATACGAGACGCACGTCTAAATGAACGTGTTTTTTGGCGGTCGATGAGTCGTGACTCGTGATAAATTCGCGCACTACTGGCAGTCTTCCTGCGGTAACAGCGAGCCGCGACGCGCACTCATTTCCGGGTTTACGACAGTCGAGTTCGATCGAGTATGGCCCCGGTCGGTAGGTAAGCGTGGGTCTTGGGCCGGCCAACGGGGAATGAATTCGAGCTAACGGTACATAGCCACCCGACAGTGGTCACACGTTAACTCGAAGCGCCGCGATGTCAGGCCACTCTCCTGAAAACCACGAGCTGTGAAAGTAGACACCCTCCTTCTTCCTAGGGATCCCAGCTTTATCTTGAATGACCTCGTCTCACCGCCCTCGTCGAACGCATTCTTGTTTTCCAGACAGTAAATAAAAATACCTTTAACCGCGAAAACTTACGCCGCTATTAATATTCTATCGGAGAAATATCAACTATGGCGGCGGTTACGCGCGGAGTATATTGTGAGAGCGAGGGGAAAGCGGCGCGTGCGCGCTTGCCGATTAAACAGTCAACTCTTATGGTACCGTTCTATTTACAGGTATTACAGTAATCTTCAACGTTCTGAGATAATCACCAACTATCGGGAAAAATTTATAAATGCCCCCAAAAACACCTGTCCGTTGGCTCTGTCTTACTCTCAATCACTTCGTTCCTTCTACCACTACAGAGCGACACTAACTCTGTGCGCACCTAGCGAAGACTGAAGTGAGGTTAGGTCGAGAATCGATATTTCGAGGATTCTTCGATGGCCGCCATGTTTACATATTGTGGCGCGCTTTATATGAATTACTTAATTTATGTCTGTAGTACGCAGTGATCATCCCTATTGATTATTTATCCCCGCTTTGCGAATAAATTATACAATTGTAATACGATTTGGAACAATAAAAATAAATTAAGGGATTTCGGTGTTTTCTGTATTTTATAACCCTTTTTATTATAAATATCTTACTCTATACTTTCACACTTTCAACATACCTTGCAATCTAATAGAAGTTTATAATAAAAATATAATTCAGCAACGATACATCGCTTACGTAGAAACGGCAATTTAATATAATATTTGTATATTAAACTGTAACATTAATGAAATATAAGTTACCAATAATCATAAAAATTATAGTTTCATTCATATAATATATTACACGAATTTTAACTCTATGTCTCTTTAACAGAGCTGTTATTGGACACAAGATTTTAAATATGCACTTTTCTTGTTGTATATACAGTTACATTACACATTACAATTGAGTTAGTATTACAGTAATAAATAATTGCATTCCTGATATTCCAAATTTCTTCAATATTAAACATTTTAAGATTTTTAATGTCTTAATTATTATAAATATATTGAAGTGGAATGAAAAGAATGGCATGCAAGAAATGCTAAATGGTTAGGAATTAAAATTTGTAAATAAGAATATCAAAATGAGTCGGATGTTCTTTGTATACGGTCCATATACAAAGAAAACAGCAACTTATTACTTTCATAATAGAAAGGATTTCCAGAAGCGTCCAAATCTGGTTTATACTCCGCTCTATAGCTACTTTGGCTAGAACTACACCCATCATATAGCGGTGATCCCTGTGAAAGCTCTGAATAATTTGGCGATGGCATGAAGTTTCTACTGCAACAATCTGTATCCATGTTTCCAGTTCCATTTTCTTGCATGCCTGATAAACCATTAATATGAAGATTATTAATTCTTTTGCTCAATGGCATAAATTCGCTAGCCTCTTCTTCCGCATCGCGTCCCCTTTTTCTAAGTGATAAATACAATCAAGAATTAATAGAACGAAATATAATTGCTTATGTATATCAAATGAAGGAGTTGTGTCATTGCTCACGCACACACACACATCAGAACGTCAGAACTAACCTGTTAGCTCGAGTCATCCTTGAGCTAATCTGAGATTTTAATAAAAGATTTTAATATAATTCTACTCTCAACCACTGCATATTCTGGTATTTGTATCTCCCTTTTTTTTTTGACAAGCAACTAGTATCGTATATACTTCAGCTTACATGTATACGTAATATACGTTTGTCAAGAAAACAAAGCTCAATTACACAAATCTGCAGTGTACTCCAATCTCCTACAGTACAATAGTTCAGTCTTCATCTGTTAGAGAGCGCGAGTTACATGTTTTCGACTAAAAATTCTATATCGTAGGTGTAGTCCAATTCTATAATATATTTGTCTTTAAGAACAATTTGAAAAGGAATAATAAAAATTTTAATATTATCTGAAGCTAGAAATTACAGATTAACATGATTATTAACCTAATTTATAAAGAATAATGTGAAAGGTACTAACAAGATCTCGTGATTGTAAATATTGCATAAACTATTTATGTGATATGGATAATGAAATAATTGTACATAATAAAACATCGTAATTTTTTTGATTAAAATTTGTTAATTCAATACGGTTGCCTATTTGTTTGACATGCGCCGAGTACACGTTGCACGATAAGGAAGGAAATCTCTGGCGAGAAAAATCTAAGGTTCTTTTTTTTGTAATGAAGCCGAATTACTTTGGATTTAAAGTTTATGTCGTTGAGATTCTTGTCTTTTATAATAAACTTGTAATCATTTTCTCGTATCCTACGTGTATTACCTATATATGTGCAATTTCTAATTGCTATTACTGGCATTTCGTGACTCACGACACAACCGTCGATCATTCAGTTACCGACCGGAAGCAGTGCCTATAAATCATTATTACTCACCCTTTATCAAAATTACCGCATGATATTAACATATCATTTAGTGTAACAATATTGTAATTTGTTCAAATTTATATTATTCCAGCTATTTTTACGCACTTATTTACAATAACCTAAGTACATGAGATTATGTGATGACAAATATCATTCCTCAAAAACACGAGTATGTGCATATTGATTCATTACCCATTTTGTACAATTATACATGTATCACTGAAGAATACAATTCCTACTTAATTTCGCAATATTTAAACTAGTTATTTAGTGTCATGATTAAGTGATACTTTGCAGTGAATATTATCTTTATAATAACGTAATACAATTCTTTGAAATTCTACTTGAACTTTCTTGTTGCTCGTATGTTAAAATTTAAGTTTAAATTTGAATTAGTAGTCCTCATAATTTATTCAAATTTAAATTAATTTATAACCCATTACATGTTTCGAGCAAACTAGGCAAAGCACAAACGAAGTGATGACAAAATATTGTATCAACTTAAAGGAATTTTCGTACTTTGTGCACTTGAATAATAACACTGTTCAGTAATTGCTAATCATTAATGATGTCACATCCATATTCCAAAGTATTTTGCGATATGTATTTATCTTACCTCTTTTCGATACGATATTGAATTACGTCAATATTTTTCTCCGATAATAACGTGATGTATAAATGTGTTGTAGGTATATCAAATAATGTAGAAGTAAAATATGCGAAATAAAATTTGTCAGACCGTTCTGATAAACTGAAACTAAAATCTAATTTGAAAAACCTGAACGTATTCACTTTCAATAAAACATTAAAACGTAATACTTTTCTACGTTATAATCTAATCGATAGACGATAAAACCATACAAAAGTGCTATCATTTGAAATTTTCAACTATTTCTAATATAAACGAACTCCTACAAATATTATCTGACAAATTCTATTTCGTATATTTTACTTCTGCATTATTTGACACACCTACACGTTTAAGTGCAGCACAGGTGATGATCTTCTTAATAATCTTACATACAAGATTGCTCATGGAGGATTAAAGAAAGTCGAATACGTGCACTAGGAATCGTAGATGCAAAAACCTCCATTAGTATATTAATGCTGTTTATAGTAACCGATTTAAAGCGCCACATAAGCCCTCCATATTTGGTTGCATTACACATGCTTCGCTTGGTACGTGGGTGCGAACGCACCCTCGTTATTTCTTGCTCTGTACGTATCGCTCTAATTACACTGCGATACGCGTGTTGACGAGCATAGTTCATTTCAGATTTCACGGAGAGAATGAGAGACGTCGAACGACTTTCGTCGCCTTCGTTGGGAAGTCGGAAACATGTTTGTCGTCTGGAAACCGTTTATCTCATAGGATACCGGCATCCGTAGGATAAGAATTGTCTTACTACAGGAAAGGGAAACGTCTCCTCCCGAACACTTCACGTTTCCGATCTCTGCAAGTACTTCACACTGTGAAAACGAAAGAATTTTACTCGTGGCCCCTTTCATATTCATCTGTCGAAATTACAGGATTTCCTAAGAGGAGTAATAATAATAATAATTCAATCCTGTTATACCCGATCAGTGATACAGTTATGTTAATACAATCCGAAAGCAATGTACAGCGATTTTATTGATGCCGAGAATTTGATACCAGATTTACAAAATTCCTGGCTTCGATAGTGGGTCAGAATACACTTTCTAAAAAGAGGACCGTTTAAACGAAACTACAAACAGCCATTCATGAGATTAATGGGCTAAGCGTGGACACGCGGAATTGGACAGTTATTCCACATTGTCTTTCAATTTTATAATAGTAATGTTAATTTTACAATTGCAGTATTCACGGCTTCTTCCTTTCTACATGCACGTCTGTTGCGTCTAAGAAAAGACAGCCAACACGTATGTATGTACGCACCGTGTACACTAAATTGTATTGAATACGTATACGCGGTGGCCTTGATTCCTAAAGATGTGAAAAGATCCCGTCGTCAGGTCAATTAAACCAAGCCACGAAGTCATTGACTTTGGGTGCACGGCCAATTTCTCTTCGACAGTCTGTAATACAGCGCGTCCCAAAAAGACTTGCGTGAAGAATACTACTTGTACAACCTTGGACTCGTAGAACATACGTAGGTATATGTACGTCATACACCTGCTTATATTGGGTCGCTGTTACCTTATGGCTACTGTGAGCTTCACCAAACTGTACAACAAATCCGCTAATCTAATAAATTGGTATTATACTAAAAACCAGGGATATTTATTAAATAAATATCCTAGTCGTTGATATTAAGCAATTTGTGGTAGAAAATATTAAAAATAACTTATTTGCATATTTCATTTATTTCCTATGGTGCAATGATACCATAAGAGATACTTTTATTGTTGACGATAAATTGCATTCATAAGTCGAGCACGTTTCGTCGCACGAGGGAGTTAACTAGTGATGCGATAACGTTAAAAAAAACTCCATTTATGGACGTGTGCACGAATGAAAACGATTGCTCAGCGGGTGAGTAAGATTTCAGATTATTTGGCGTGTTTATCCTTCAAAACTGAGACTACGCATTAATAAGATACGACAGGAAATGGAGCCACTCCCTTATTGTAGATACCCAAATATCACCCGCATATCCAGGCTCTGTGCGACCCTAAAATTTCATAAACACCACCAAGCTCTCCTTTCTACTTCGATAAAATATAAAATTAAGGAACCTCAGCCAAAATATAAAATTCATCTTTAAGTAATACAATCAATCTTAAAATATAGACCATTGAAAACATTCCCCAACAATCATACTTTCCATTTACTAAAATCGAGCTATCATATTCCTCTTCGACACTTCCATGAAAAAACATCAGACGTGTACATAAATTGGCGAACACTCTGCAAGAAGGTGGTACATACGTACTGGTATACATATCCGTATCGATCACGGAACAGTTTCAATTTTGTTCACTGAACATGGGCCTGAGTACATATGTGGCCCGGCTCGATGAGTAATCAAGTGCTCCCTTCCCTTTCTTCCGATGGATGAAAATCAAAGCTTGTTCCTTGCCCAAATTGAACTAAGTTGTTGGGTTAGGTCGACGCACGTGGTCCCTGCCGGTTGTTCCGTATATGTACGTATCCCCAAGCAAGGCTCGCGTGTCACACGTTCGTCGGGCTATGGCGAAAAGCGAGGGTGAATTTGCACGGTGGCTCGTCACTTTCAATGCCACGTAGTAGCGCCACGGGGGTGTCCCCGCCCGACCCATGGTGTCTCTGTATGGGGTGAGTCATGGTGCTCCCTCCCGGTTTGGGCGTGGTAGCGGCTGCAGACGTTCCTCATCGATCTCACCACGGCCATGAAACACCATAGACCCCGAATGACTCGCCAAGGTGGTCCTTTTAATACTATGGCCTCACGTAACGAGATACAGGACGGCGTTGAAAATATTACCGGCTGCACGATATTAAATGGATGGAAATGAATCGATATAGGTACACGGGAAATACGGGATTTCGTTTGTAATTAAATGTTGGAGAGTACATGTATAAATAGTTGGGATAATTTTGTTGCTATTTTGTCAAATAATTGGTACACACTACACTGCGTTTTACAAGTGTAAAATTGTCTTGTTTCGATGTATGTACTATATGATAGTACTGATTTTGAGTTTCGTTCTTGCATAGATAAGGACGTGAGATGTTTCTTGAAAGAAAATATCGTTCCTCAATATACATATACGCAAATATATTCGTACATATTACACTTAGTTTTAGGTAAAGTTGATGGCAACGTACGAGAATTTGAAATTTCTTACGGACATATGCAACACAGTGTATAATATAGGAATATTTGAAGTTGGGGGATTAGGTACTGGTTGTGTTGAAATTTTATTTTTTATCGTGTCAAATGATATAGAAGGGAATCTTGTATAGAAGAGGAATAAAACGCCATTTCATATCGAGGAAACGAAAGCTGCAACGTAATCATAATGATATCATACAGTTGTTGTTATCTGTTTGTTCGAGGTAATCTTAAATGAGCCGTACACATTTCCTTATATGGACATAGTTGAGTTAAATACGCCCAGCAAGCTATTTTTGTAATGACAATGGAATGTTTAAATGCCTGGCCTTATTGTAACATATCTCACCTTAATTCGTATTGTATGTGAAGTTGAGGCATTTGCTTTCTGGTATTAGAGACGCAAGGTATTACTGCATATAATTCAATGTATGTACCTCTATAAACGAAATGGACTTTTCAAAAACAGCATGCAATAAACTTTATTGCTCACAAATCTTTTCGCTGTTTTCTACAATGAGGTTGACAATACAACGCTACCTGGATATCATAAAATTGTGCTTTAATATATTCGAACTCTGCCTACCTTGCATTAAGCAAACAAATTTCAACAAGTAATTGGGCTTAACGAAAGAACACAATTCTTTTTAATCATGTTTTCCGAAAGTAGTTAAAAAAAGAATACTAAACCAATAGTCTCCTATGGAGAACCAACCGCACGTGGTGGAGTTCGAACGAATGACTAATATGTATTTACAAGTGCCGTAATATAAACGAACCGATAGACAACGACAAAACGCAAGATTATCGTTTGCAGGAGCTGCTTACCACGAACTAAAAAGATTTCTAAACATATATGTAAGTACTTACATACATACTCCTTCAAATTCCAACGCCCTCCAGCTGAAAGCTAACCGATGATTCACACTGAAACTCGCGTGGAATTTCTGCTGCTGCGTGACAAACTCAATCTTCCAACATTTTTATTCTTTAGTTTTATCATCTTTCTTATTATTATGGGGCATTGGGCCCTGGAAATTTGTGAACTATTTGAACAAGAAATCAGATAAGTCGTGTGATAACAAATACCTACAGAAGCACGCGGTTATTTATATAATTGACTACACTCGGTTCGATCTAAGATATAGTTCTAAATTGTACACAGAATTTAGAAGAAATATTATTGGCGCAGAGAAGATATATTGTTAAAGAGGAAACTGTAAATTTATTTATTTTCTGAACAAACGAATTAGACAAGAAGAAATACGAAGAAATATGAAGGAAAGGCAACTATTTTGTATGCTTTAATTTTGATAAATCGAACGGTGATGGGGAGAAATTTTTCAATAAATAGATTTAAAATTTCACGAAGAATCAAGGTCTTCGGGCCTCGTATATATGTATAACGGGTCGACAGGTGTCGTGATGAAAGCAGGTTCTCTCCTCCGATTCTCCAGTAGTCTTCCTCCAAATCAGTGCCGTATTTATCATTCATTAATCCATCGCGAATTTTTACTTAACCATATATTTGATAACTAGCTATCTTCAAAGGTCAAAAGCTAACTGGTCTAACCATCTCGGTCTCCCTATGGAAACTATTTCATCAATCAAGACGTCACTGTATCAGGAAATGAATGATAAAAGAATACCCAATGAAAACATATTATCAAACATTTGTTGAAAATAATATACAGTCGTTTGGAAAATACCTTTTCCTTTGCTTTACCATCAAACAACTAGATTTCCTGCTTTTACTATTTTATATTTACATTCTCCTCGCAGAGACCTCGTCTGACGTACTAATAAATATAAATTACTATGAAATATTCTTTTGAATAATATATATATAAATGGCGAATATATTTCACATGTTCTATTATTTCTTATACCGAATTATCTGCGCATTTATTGTAATATTGGAAAAGGGAGCATAGAATCAAGGATACGTTCCTGAACACTGTCCCTCAAGACCCGTTTCCGTGCTCCCTCGACGTAGCCCCAAGCCATACACGGGGTCCCATTCTGTGCAGAAGTGCAATGCACCCGATAATCTGAGCGCTGTAGATACAATATGCATATTGCACGAACGCAGGAAACTTACGCGAGAAGAGTAGCGCCAACAGAGTAGAAAATTAAATTTTTATTTAATTGTCTGCATGTTCAGAATAATAATTAACGTAGATGTACGTATTCACGAGTAACATAGACCTTGGATATTCGAGCAATTTTCGGTACAGAATCTATACGAGGTGAATGAATATGTACTCCAATGCACTGATCAACGTGATTCAAATATTACATTTGTATGAATCTGTTCCCGATATGATCTTTTTTTTACTGAATACTTGTTTGGAATCTGATGTAAGTACATTTGCGTATTTTATAAAACGGGGAAATTGAAAATTATACATACTGCCAAATTGACTTCATGTTATATAAATAACAATGATCTCAATTATGTAAGTGTTATCTTATTGATAGAATTCTACAGAATTTTTTGATATCGTGTTGCATTATTAGACGGACATAACAATTCATGTTAACACGATCATTACAGTAGGTGTGGATTTTGTTTCATTAAATGATACTGTTATTACAGTACAATTAAGAAATTTCTAGGTCCGTCTGGAATCTAGCAGGTAATTCCACTAGATCGCACAACTGTTACATTCTTTGTACTTGTGAATGCAAAATTATGTGCAATTTTCAGTTGTTAAAATTTCACATTGGAACTATCTTTACAAAATGAGATACGCTGAAACAGTTATATCGGATACTCGTCTGTTACCGTTAGTATTCTTCAATCCCTATTTTTGCCTGTACGTATGAATGTACAGGAAAGATTATTTAATGGAACATTCAGATTGAAAAAGAAATTGGAAATTAATTGACCAAGATTTTTCTGGAAACTGCGCACATGAAAATCTTTATGAATCATTATGAAAATCTTTCATAACCATATCATTACATATTTTGCGAGTACATTTAAGCTCGAGGGCTGTGAGAAGCGAATCTGGTTGAACGTGGTGTCATTATATAAATTGCAAGCGATTAATTATGATATGCATATCCGCCCTTCCCACATCACGAAGCGGGAGAGGTTAAAGTAAATTCCCAGGCGTTTTTTTCCACCTTCTTTCAAGGACTCCTTTATCGTGACCCTTAAATGAACGTGAACTTGAAAAAAATGTGGAGCGATGCGTATGATCGTATAAAACTACATCCGCAGTTACACACGCGAAACCTTCCGACTAATTTTGACTCTATCCATAATTTTATTAAAAATAATTTAATTCCACTTTGTTTTAATTAATTTTATTCGTATCATTTGGGAAAACATCAGTTATCAGTTGACATGAATAGAAAAGTGAAATTTTAATAAATAATTTGTCTTGGAGAATTAAACGAAAAAGTGCTATCCTCGATAAATTACCAAACTAGGCGAAATAAATAAAGATAATAAATTGCAATTATTGCAATAAGTCCATAACGCCAATAAGTATTGGCCGCATATTTATTAAAATATGTCTATTTATACATTAATTAACACAACGTAGGTACTGCGGAGCAGTGGTATGAATGGGAAAATCAAGATATGAGAATTCACTGTGATCTAATTACATCTCATCAACTATCACTTTCCACGTTAGATACTAAATTCTGTAACGCGGATTCAGATTCTTCATGCTTGTTAACATACAATGCAGGATACTTTTACCTTACTATAAACTGCAAAATTAATACATATTTATCACGCCTGCAATTAATTATTTATCGATACAAATAAGGATATAATTTTAAAACATTTTGTATGGGACACGCAAATTGCAGGGTGAATCGTTTGATCGATAACGAACGCCTGTCTGTATAAAAAATTACCTGTGCTCACGCTATTCGAGTAAATACCAACAACTAATAAATTCGAAAGGTATACACCCCAACATTGAACTATATACAACTTCTATTTGTTTTATGTCATACAACTTATTCTCAAACCTGGCATTATTTCCAAATTACCTTTGTTTCATATCCTGATAATTCCTCTATGCAAATCATAATATTCTACAGTAGCTGCTAACAATAAGTAATTTACCCGCGTTCGTATCCATCTAAAGATTTACATTTAAAATTCCCCCGTGGATAAAAACCACATTCAATTCACTTGAGCGTAGAAGTTACTGATAATTATTGATGTTGCCCGATTATCATGCAGTTCTACCCTCCTTCACGGCGAATGAATCAGAGTGCACTGTATATGCGCTCTACCGTGAGTGTATCGACCCCTGTATGTGCCGTGTTCAGTATGTAGGGCGAGTTATCGGCAAAGGCCGTATTACAGATCGTACATATATAGAACTCAGTTTCTATTCTAACGACGCGACGTGTACTTCGTAAATTGTTACATACGCGTGCAAACGATACGACCAAATTAGGACTTCACACGAGAGCAATCGTCGGCTATATGTCAACCAATAAATGTAAAATTAAATTAATAGAATACATAATTATACGTTAGATAACGATATGAAATTTGTATATTAAAAATTCGGATATTTAATTATTGGATATTTAATCACTTTTTAAACACGCACACGAGGTGAACCACCGGCTCGTGGTACTACAGGGGACCACGTGTTGAGCTCAATTTCTATTCTTGCAACGCGTTCTATATTTGGAGTATGTACTTGTTCCATCATTGCCCCGGACGAAAGCTTTCTACAGCTTCTGTTTCTCACGTTAATCATTGCGAGAAGAAAACTACACCTATGTTAAATTATAATGATGTGTACATTAAATTAGAAGATCGCAGCCTTTCGCGTAATTATGTTATGAAAGAAAAAAGGGGCGCCGAAAGTAGCTCAGCGGTCAATTTAATTTATACTGATGCACTTGCGTGGCCATAAGTGTTTATTTTGCACTACTGTTTTATTGCAAGCATTAGTGTTCTAGAGCGATTTGCAGTCTCGTAAAAGCGGACGCTTTGAGATGTGTAGTCGCACGTGGTTACAAGATATATTTGTCATGTCTGTTTAAGAAAACGTCTGAATGGGAAACGTTGGACCGCCGCCAATTATAATCGTTTTATTTCACCGTCCTCAATGCGAAACATTTGCTGGCTCGGCTCGTTAAAATGACTCATTCTCAGAAAACGCACGTTTGGTCCCACTTTCACGCAGTCGAATGATTCGTATGATCGTGTGAAATGCGTTTACAAAATGCGAATAGAACAAAAATATTCATGCCGATGAAGTGGGAATTGCAGATCTGAAGACGCCATAATCAATTTGACAATAATTCGACAAACTTTTTAATTTTATTTAACTTTCTGCATTGTTGTACAAATATGTAACGTGCTCTATCACCCTGTGCCCCACTGTATAGCACCTTAACCACGTGAACAAATTATTAATAATTAGTATGATTAATGTCGCAGTTAGTTTAAGGTGACATCGACCGGATTTATTAGATATTATACATTTAGGTAGCGGACAATTTAATTTTAAGTATAGACTTCGTCAGAAATGATTACCATGTAAATGGCAAATATTAAACCCAATAAATCTTGACTAATGTCACGAAAGTTATAATGATGGGCTAACCAAGCATAACGGTCCGAAACGGTATTAAACGAAATATTATATACAGAAACTCTTTGTGATAAAATAGGAAAAAGTATCATATTAACATATATTTGAAAATTTGTGTCCATCCAATTATCAGTCAAGCGAATATATTACTTTTGCAATTTTTATCGTTAGGCGTCGATATTACTCAAAGATTCTAGTGCTGACATAAATATTGCATGCACAGTACCTTCCATATTATATACCCCATAAGTAAAAGTCTATCGTGCAAGCTTTTCCTCGCCAAACCATCTGTGCTCGTGTTGATAATAATCAGAATGATTCATAGGTACTTAATTACATGTAAATAAATGTGTGGTGATCGGAAGTGCAGTATTTGATAATAATAAGATACTATACCTCGCATAAAATTATAATTTTGAAAAAAGTAACAATGCACTTAACAAATATTAATATTCCCTTTCTTTCGGTTTTAATATTTTAATTAAACTGTTCCCTACTTTCCATATCAATTTTCCTAATTTATCACGTATACATGCATCCAAAAACGTATCGATCAGTTGTATATAATACATTTTAAAAGAAACAAAAAATCGCAAACTCTTTTCCATTTGCCCTATTTGTTCGTCATCCTCTCTGGTAGACGAAACGACCATACCAAATTCGGACAAAAGCGGAGAGCGTACAACAGAAAGATCTACAATGACCGCACCCATTATTCGTAATAACCCACACAAAATTGCAGCTTTCACTTTCATACACTACTGCAAATTTTACTAATCGCGAATAATAATTGAAAGAATACAACCCATAGACAAAAATGACTATCTAAATTTAACAAAGTGCATTTGAAAAATGTTGATACTTATCAAAGTATACACAAATTTTCTATCGTAAACGATATTATCATATCGCAAGTATCATAAATCTCTAGACAATAATTTTTCTTTTAATAATTCCACATTTACTATGAACCATGTACCTTACCTACACATCCATACAAATAAATTTTCTTGGACGTTGTATAGTGATTCAATCAATGAAATGAAAATAAAATTAATAGACCCTGCATCCTGCAATTACTCTGAATGGTATGGCAAGGTACATATTGTAGCTGTAGATGAAAATACGGGTTATATTGCCCGACGGAAATCGTAAACTTTCATGATTCCATAAGCGAAGGGTCTCGAAGTTTCCAGATACGAGCCTATACTCCCTTTCTTCTTCGTCTGCAAGTCCCTCGTCCCATTCGAGAATGATGCCTTGTACTAGTACCCAGCCATTCATCCGGTAGTTTTTGCCCGTCGACTTAACGAACGTATATGTATGTACTCTGTTCCAGTTTCATTCAACTCGACTTTTTTGCTACGACGACAATCGGTCGCCGATTACGAGACAATCTGGGATGAATGGGCGACGGAAACGGAGTGTATATATCAGTGATAGGGATTAACAATGAAATTAAAGATTGTTGTATGAATATATCAATTTTTTGTTGCGTTATTTTGATTTTGTTCAATGGACGAAATGAAAAATTAAGTTTGAAATTGGATTGCATTCGAGTATATGTAATTGCTAACTTCATTCTTGTGGCATTTAGCTTGAAAGATAAATTTCAATGTTCTTCCGACTGGACTCGTAATACAGGATGCAGGTAGCCAGGTAGAAAGGTCCTCAAAATATATATACAATATATGTACCTCATCCTTCGACGGTGCTAAACGGCCAATCGATCCTGTCTACCTGACGAAGCGGAAATGGCTATTTATAACTACGAATGCTTCTTGAATTCTTATCTACTGTTTATGAGAAATGCTCAACAGAGAATGTATTATTTTCCGAGGGTCTTCGTTTCCGTTGAATTCAGTACGCACGACTTCCTTGCCAATAACCATTCAAAAAGTACAATTTATGAAGAAATTATGAAAAAAAATATAATACAGCAAATAGTCCGCAAATCGAAGAGCAAATGGAACAATTGCTGAATAAAGTAGACCACTCTAATTGTAAGACACTAAGGTATGCAAACGAAAAAAAAGGCTGAAAATTCGAAAGCAATGCACGCTGCCAAAGAAAACGCGTTGAACTGAGGGAAACGACCTACATATTGCCAACGCATGACTACATTGATAGAGAACTCTCACAAATATAGAGGGTGAGCTAATTGTAATCAACTATAACGCGCGTAAGTAAATGCTACGAAACGATTATGCTCTCCTCGGATTAATTCGGGCTTCCTCTCCGCGACACAGATATTAAGGATGACACCAACAAAATCATCAGACGCACTCATAAATACATATTCAGGGAAGCAACATTGAAATACGTTCATTGGCAATTATAATTCCTACGTTACAACTCCGGTTCTTCAGGCGTGTATTAATAAAGCAATACCTATCCATATGGAGAAGGTATCAGTTGTAGAAAAGCAGATTCGTCGCACACGAAATTATAGGTCATTAAGACACTTAATATTTCCGTGAATGGTAAATGAAGAACGGTGCGGACCGGTTGAGCTACATAGCGGGCTGGCTAACAAGCTCCAAAGTTGCACAGATAAGGCAAGACCTTGTATCTCTGAACAAGGACACCGGTCGTCGTCTTACCATGTAGACAACATACCACCCTAGCTATGTATATGTATATACATATATATGTATACAAACAACTATAAACAACCTGTTCCACTTTCGTATGCAACGAGAACGCTGTACTTGGCCTAACGTGTATATACGCATAAATATCTCACACATGTCAGCAATATCAAGACACGTCCAGACGTGGAAACTACGGTGAACGTGAACTTCAACGGGTGCATGTGTAGTTTCTATCCATTAGCATCTTTCATTATAAGATTGTACATTTCCTCGAATACCTCGTGCAGTGTGTGCATTTATAATAAGACTGTGAGAACAGAAAGCGGACGCGCAAAACATTTCGGTTTTTACGTTGACGAGTTTCAAAAGAAAGTATACCGACGACGATCAGAAGATGTTGCAGATTTGACAAAATAAAGTGACACGGAATATTTCTTGCAGAGTGATCAATTGATTGATGACGATCGATAGAAAGTTCGCGGAGACCTGTGAAAGATATTACGTGTTATACACTTGGCAAAGGTACGACGAAATTCTGTTCCCGTTTACCTTGGCTGCCTAGGTGAATCTATGAGCTTGGAAGTTTTCATGCCCGACTATTTCTCACGTCGTTGCCGGGGGTATAAGTTTCTCGAAAGGAAGCAAATCAAGAGTTCTAAACCGGCCATCGTTTCACCGCAAAACTCGACACCGATGGCAACAAGGAGAAGTTAGAATGAATTTAGCATGGCGCAAAGCAAATGAACTTGTGGAAAGAAAAAAGAAGTAAGCGCGACGTGTAAACCTACATTCGAAGTGACTGGATAATTTTGTAAAACGAATTCATGTATAAAGTAAAGAGAGCCAATTATGTGGAATTGAAATCATTATCATTTCAGGAATATGTAAAATTTAAGGGAAACCATTTAAACTGAGAATTGTCTTGGCGTGACTCTTAACTATAAATAACTAATTACATATGATGTAGTTATTATAGTTCGAGGGGGATACCTATAAAATGTGGCAGTTAAATACTTTAACCGTAACGTTGATGTTTCAGATAGATAATTGCTTTTAAATGTGATAGCTACTCTGTTACCGGGAAAATTGTTCTTTCCATAGCGTGTCCATTACGGTATGATATAATCTTATACGTTTAATCCGCGCACAAAGGAATCTTTTCACGTATACATATACCTGCGCGGATGAACGTTTAGAATCACTAGTGCAAGAAATATTAACATTCGCGAATGATTGATGCATTACGCTTTCGTGTTCTATGCCCGTTTGTGTCGTAATAAATAGATTCATTGGTATTTTCTTGTTCATCATTTCGCGCGAACATCAGCGCAAAGTTTCCAGGAACAATTTCTGAAATCATTCAGATAAATCGGTCGTAAGAATTCTGTATTACAACTGCTTCCTCGAATTTTCATTCTTTCTTTATATTAAATATTCTATCCGCGATGTAAAAGAAACCTCTCAAAAACTTTTAAACGAATCTTTTTTTTCTTTGTCCCTTCGTTATGCCCTTATGTATTTAATATGAAATACCCGACGTGTAGAAGAATTATACGGAATCCTCGACGATTGCAACCTCGTGGAATCTTTGCATGGCAATTTGAATAAGCGGAAGGACGAAATCGTCGTTTTTGGTAATTCTAACGATCCATGGCCGTGTTCCAAATCCTTGGATTCCCGCGGACACACGCAGATATATACGTGCAAGAAAACGGAGTCAAGAACGCAAGTAGCAGCCGGCAACGTCTATGAACACATTCGTTTTACCGGTTGTCTACCTGTTCTGGGTCAGTCGCGTGTGCAAGGCCAAATCACAAGAATCTCCATCGTGAGTCGTCCGTGTCGAAGACGCCGGATCTTGTGTGCTGCCTAGAGTGGAGTACATACTCGTCATTTTTACCTTCGTTTCGACGAGTCACCGCAAGGAAAATATGTACTTCCTATCGACCCTGGCGAACTTATTTTCCTACGATTCTTCGAGTTTTTCTTTGGAAAATGAACAAATGCTTAAAAAAAATTTAATGTAGAAAATTTGCATTTTAAACCCTTGTAACTATAATCTACGATTTTTGTATACTTCTACGTTCTTTTTCATTTGCAAGACAATTGGTAATATGAATTTTTACATCACTGATATAGTATGCAGAAAGGAATTAATGAACAGAACGCGATAAAACAGTTATGTACTACATAGGAATATTGAAAATAACTTACGAAAATTTAGTCACCTTTATTCTATGCCACGTAATTACTATCTTATCGATATCATTAAAAAACACCAGGCAGACATAAAAATCGTAATCGTAATCGTAGATATAGTCGACTGTACTTTTTAAATATTTTGTTCACCGTTCTCATTTCGCTTCAAAAGCTGACACAGTGGAATAAAGAATTACTAAGATATATCCTGATCAATCTTTGTCAATGTTAATGATCTGTTAGGAAAATTAGGAAAACATAACTGTGAATGAATTCCAATTCATGCAATTTTCTATACATGTAAATATATGTATATATGTAGCTATAAGTGTCTAAACTTATACATACGTTACATGAATAAGCAACGAATGAATGAATAACAGAATTCTGACTAACGGTTGAATACTTTTCAAGAGTAGGAATTGAATCATCGACGAATTCTTGGTCGAAGTTTTAGCTTCGCGAGCGAATAACAAGTTGTACAGTCTCTGCACACCGAGTACATATGTACATACATATATGCATATTATCATTTCTTTATCATCAGCTGCTCAGACCGACGTCACTGTTTCTCGATCTGACGAGCCATCATAAGTCAACACTAAATATAGTGATCGCGTATTATCGCGCCTTCCTGACTGGATTCCTTGAATGCTTGGCAATGAACGCTGTTGCTATGACTAGAAACTAATGTTGAACACAATTATCTCTCACCTACGAATAACTGATTGTCATCGTATTATTACGATAATTAATCGTTCTATAAACTCTTAGCCATTAAATACACTATTTGCTTGAATGAAAATTCGTTTATATATATGTAAAATTAGCAACGGATAAGATAATTACATTGACGATGTTCTATGTTTCCCTGAAAAGAAATCAAGAGAACCTTTTACCTCCCACTTAAGAACAATTCAAGTACCTCGCATGAACAGCCACTTGGCTGTACCTTCAGGAGAACAGAAGTGCCTAAGAGGGATCTTTTTGTTCCTACTAAAAGAAGGTAAAGAAGTATCCGTGAAGTATGTGTTACAGGTAAGTCAAAGGGAATTAAAGAACTACATACGAAGACATAAGAATTATCCAGATTTAGAGAAGTTCTGCTAGGTGCACAACTTTCGATAATCTAATAAAGAAGAATGTACAATTCTAAACCACTTTATTATACACCTAATCCTTAAGCTGTTAACCGGTTTGCTTCCAATCAGTTACTTCTTTCAAGAAAGAAATTAATACAACAGCACAGATCTTGACGACGCCGATCACGAGTGAACTCGCCATCCTCGTTTCACAAATTAACAAACCTTCTTCATCGTTAATTAATTACGAAGAATCATCGCCAACTGATAATCGAACCATAAAACCTACAGTCCCAGTGAAATATAATTCCTTAACTCGTACAAACAATCTGCGCCTTTAGACATTACTATAGCCTACGCTTCCTTTTTCGTCAAACAAATTTATCATTGAGGGAGCAAATCTAGCTGTTCTTTTGGACTCGTAGTATCGAACCGTTTCCCCAACACACAGATCCTGAAATATCCACGAAAAATCAGTTCCTCGCGAATTGAAAAATCGCGAAAGGTGTGCCGTGCAAGGTCTTTGACCTCGTTACGGTGATTCCCGATAGTTTCACTGTCTGGGCCGAATGCACGCGGCTAGTCCGATGAGAAAGAACCTTAAGCATACTTCTGGTTGGGTGCGTTGAACTTACCGTCGCATTCCGTATTGATTTCGGTGGCACTGCGCGACTGGAGCCAGACGTTACCTACAGCACGTGTCCGCGTAGGGCAGACACGCCCAATCCAGGCTTTTCCATGGGATGAAACCGTGTGATCCCGTGGACAGTTGAAACGCATAACGCACGAAAATGAAGTCCAAGTTTTCCATGCTTGAAACTGCATCGGCACTTTCACTGAAAACGACCGATGACTAAAGCATGGACATAATCGGTTAATCGTTATGCCGATGGCACAGCCTTACGCAAGGCCTGGAAGACCTTGAGCGGGACCTTATTTGGTAAGCAAGGTCGAGGCTCCGCGGACCATTGGGTTTTCAGGCCGCCCACAATGCGCCTCCACCTTACTTGGATTCAATTCTTTCTATTGTGGGCTTGCAGAGATAACGAAGCTCCCAATCAGCGAAAGTAAATAGCGACCCGTCTTGCAACGCGTCGGGACGATAACGAAGACTGGCATTGATCGTTAACGCGTGATGCTGCCGGACCGGAGAACAAATTCATGCAGTTTTCTTGAGAATTAAAAATATAATGTTACATACTCCTTTTCTTTATCCGCCACTCGGAAGTCGAATGAGCCCGTTATGTATAGTAGTTCATAACCGCGTCTTCATTGGCATATCTATAACTACTCACATATATAAATGACTTGGTTCTTAATCGTATTTTGTATGTGTTCAATAATTTAGAGAATATCTGTTATTCTATAAATATGATTTAGCATGATTCAAGTAAGTTCAACGCGTATTATGTACTTACATGCATATGCTTATGTTGACTTTAATGGTAGACAACCAATTTAAACAAAATAAAATGTATTTTAATAAAGAACGAATAAGTTGTAAAGGCGGAAAATGTACGACAAACTGATGTGTAATAGATAAAAGAAACAAGCTGCACCCCATGTGACAGCTGGGCACCGGCTTTAGTGTTTCGAGGTTAGGTTAGACTCGACGAATCAGCCCATCCGCCCATGTGATGCATTAGTGACATGTATTTAAATTTCACACGCGTATCAAATATAATGATAGCTTTTTAAAGGCTAATACCGGCAACGCTAACATTATTCAATTCTATAATAAAATAAAATCGAGAACAGAATTTAGCGCATCCTCTTACAATTAGAGCAACGAGTGCTGAGCCCGGCACGATTTCTTATTAGGCACAAATGATTCATTGATTGTGTCACCGAATCACTGTTTCGTCAAAGGAGCGTGACAGGTGTATTTATAATACTGTCCTGTATTTTCGGTCGTGTCTTTCACAATGCCAACATTTAATTCCATCAACAAGAATTAATAATAAATAGCACACAAGTTGAACACGTTTCGTAATATCGACTTTAAAACAATCTTAATTATACGCATCGATTATTATTTTATCAGGAGAGTTTAATAAAGATATTAGAGATAATGCTGTAGTTGAGAAAACGTCTTGTACAAAAATTTAATATCAATAATGTAAATGTCCTATAAGTATATAGATATTATTATCCTACATAACGAAAAATAAATAAATGTTTATGGGCCCAATGTACTTAAAAATAAATAAAAATATATCATTTTATTAATATTACTGTAATTAGATTTCTCTGCTCTTCCCTTTTTTATTTTCTAACAATCTATTCACAAAATTAAAAGGATACTGTGCCTGTGATAATTATATGCGTTAATTACTAAAAGTTTTGCGTAAAAGCAACATGCGATACAGCCGGTAGTACTTTGACGTTTTCATCACCACGTGGTTTCCGTGCACATGTACGATCTACCATTGTGGATTGCACGAACACGCATATCGATTTTGAAGCAGCACTGCACTCCGCACAAACACACTCACACACACACACGCCGCCTTTCCTTCAACGAACATGAACTGTAGGGTTCCTGTGACGTGGTAGTAGTCCAGTGCACCCTTATCCGCGCCCTTGAGTTTATTTTTAGCTTCTGTTTCATCAAAGAGATGCCAGAGATGACATGCACCCCACGCGATAAGTAGGAGGACTAGCATCGAATTTGAATTTATTTTAATACGAGCTTTATTCTACGATTTCTTGACAACCATTGGTTTCCAGACAGACATTATCTATCGTACTCTAATACAAAATTTAAGTGCAAAATACTTGTAAACTGTTAGATCTGACCTACTGACTCTTTAAATTCACTCAGGCGAATACTTTTTCTACAGGTATAATTTTAAACGTTGTAATCTTGAATCAGAATTGAGAATCGTTGATTCACTGTTATTCGCTGGAGTTAAAAATAATATTATCGCTCTTTTTCGTAAGAGTAAGTGATTAATGATTTTTTACGAAAGATTGCGGTGTACAGTTACACTATACATATATTTTTGATTTTATGGCACACATACGTGCATAGAATATGGAATAAAATTTTAGAATAGAAGTGAGAGTTTGCTAATCTTTTCCTGGGTTCTATTGAATTTCTCTCAATACACCCATCTACCTGGCTAAGGACTATAAGCAAAGGAAGGACAGGCAATTCGTGGAATCGCTTAACCAATACCCGTTACTCGAAATGCCAGATAAGTGCAATGAATTAATTACACAGACTTTAGCATCAATATGCCATAGAATTTGTACAAATATGATCTGCCAATCGTTCGTTAAGATTAATACGATTAATTATATATTAAACTTACAGAATTAACTTGAAGTAGGAAAAATTGGCTGCTTTCCTTCAAATGAATGAAAGGCACAAATAAAATGAGTTAATATGTCCCCAACCTATTGAAACTTTGAGTATTTTAAACAGAGGACTTCCATTAAGGATTGCGGATGAGCAGGAAATCATTACATCTTAATGACTAGGCATTTCGACTTCCATTAAGCAAAAGAAAATGTTGACCATTCCAAAGTATATAACAAAACTTTTTCTGACTCATACCTACTGCCGGTACTGGTTTGCAAGTATGCACACACAAATACGTGATAATCTTCGCATACATTGATACGCACACTACTACAAACAGCTCTGACGGTTAGTCAGGAAAGCCCTTACGCTAGTGTACGCTTCCAGAAGGCATTATGCTCCCCGTATCGTACACTTTGAAGCGGCATTTGGAGAATCTAGCCGGCAGCCGGTTAACCGACCAATCAGAGAGCCGCTTTCGTTTTATGCCCATATATGGCAAGAGCTGTGAATCCAAGTAGTGGGGGAAGCCGGCTGGACGAATCCATTCTGAAACAGGGGTGTACATGTACAATGATATTCCAAAATATAACTTTAATATAAACAAATGGTCATCGAATTTTGTGTTTAACAAATTTTGCTCGCATGACGCATCGTGCGTTGTCCGTCAATTCTAAATACAAAATGAAAAACAGGTAACATGTTAGACAACTTGGAACATTTACAGCGTGTATGCCGACCACACCTTTGGGTGAGTCCACATGACACGGTACCGGCCACGATCTCGCTCACAGTGCTCGCAACTCGCGGCTCTCGAGTCTCGCTTCGTCGTGCCGATAGTATTCTTGTGGTTCCCCTTTGCCGATCCACGATCGACTACCTCGTTGGTTATTTTCTGTTCCAAAAGGTGAGTACACGTACAGCCTAACGTATTACGTTCGAGCCTGACATTAGTTTAACGCATTTCACGCCGATCTGTCATAATATTAACGGCTAAAAAATCGAGGACAAACGCCGGTTCACAAGCAGCCATGATGGCAGGGCGTTGCTCTCTCCATTTTCCGACTTCTGTCCACGTTGCATCTATAGGTTCAGAAGAATCATTTTTTGAATATTATATCAAAAAGGGCGAATATAGCGGAACGATCCGACAGGTTGCCGTTACCAAGTGGTTTCTGACGTGTAAGCAGTGCGAGGCAGGTGGTCGCGACGCGGTCGTTTATTAATAGCTTTACTCTGTAGTTGCGGTGTTACACAGCACTAACCTACGATTATGCTTGCTTGTACCACGAAATACCAACGTAAATCTGTCAGCGGTTGAGAAACACGCTAGAAGCATACAAATTGGTTCTGTTTCCTGTATTACATCCCGTAATTAAATAATTGTATTTCTTACTGTTTAGACACAATGAACTATAATTTTCTTTATAAATAAAGAAAGGTATAAATTAGGGATTAAAAAAGGTGACCACTAAATTTGTATTTTACAACTGGCTGTTTTTATCAATGAAGCAGGAGTGAATCAAATTGTTTTTCCAAAGGCTTCATAAGATTACTGAAATATCTCGCTACTACCGATATTTCAAGTTTTTTTGAACGATTGCAGTTACTAAAGTCTACGTATAAAAAAGTAACTTTGAATGGAAATTGTATGCCCACATGATGCTCGGGAACACCGGAACAGGACCAAAGAATTATATTTCTATAATCTGTGTGATCGCAGTAAAAATAAAAGACAGATTATATACCTGCATGCCGGAAATAATTATTTATTATTCGAATGAACTAAAAAAATCGGCTGACATTGAATGTAATCGAAACAGAACTTATGTCGTGGCAGAGGGGGGAAGCATTGGTAAGATCGGAGATGTGCGGTTCGGTCAATTTGGCGAATGCATTCACGAAGGGTGGTGAGACACACTTCGAATCGTTGGGGAAGGGTACAGCGGGAAAGAGGGGGTAAACCCCTCCGTGGTAGAGCACTTCCATATATGGTAAAGAAAGCCAGGATTGGCTGAGGGTGTCCTGCCCTTATTGGCCGATCGCACGAGAGTGGGGGACTCGAACAACGACTCTGTTCATATAATACACTGCAAGCCGGCTGTCAGCTACACTCTGTGTTTGGTGCTAGATCGGTCGGTTGTGCGGCAGTGTCACATCCAAAGACCCCCGAGCTCCCTACTTGTACATAACTTTTTTTATACGAAACGAAAAACGTAAGTCAGCATTCTAAGTTCAGTGCCACATTGTATAAGCCGACTAAAACAAAAACGTAAATCAAAGTGCAACCAATTAGAGATAGTGCGTGGGCGATAATTGATCAGCGAATCGCTCGTACATCCGCACGTTGGATTTCCAAATCGAGAAGTGGGTGGTGTTAGGCTTGGGATACGCCTGTGCCTTATTTAGTGTGTTTAGTGTTAAATTTTGTTTTCTTTCAATTGCAATACTCTATAGTGCAAATTTGCTGCAAAATTTTCACATTGAAATCGGCGTCGGTGACGCCCTTTTATTGCGAGCCGGTACGAATTCTTTTTATAAGATGGTACCGGTTCTTGAAGTATTGCTTGCAAAGTATAATTTATAGGTGTAAAAATTTTGATTTTTGACAAGTTCAAGCTAGTTTAATTTCTGCTTCTATTCGATTTTGAAATCGGAACACTCAGAACATGTTCCCTAAAAACATGTCGGATATTGACCGTTCGACGCCGGGGAAGGGCGGGGCAGGGTGCGGTTTTAGTTAACGGCGCTTTACGAGACATCTAGAAATCTTTTGAATTACTACTTCTTCTTTCCAAATTATTTTTAATCATTCATGAAAATACGTAGCATACAATTTAGTTGATCGGTAGAACAAGAAACCTCCGTTTTAGATATTTAATTTTTGCTACCTCGATATAATGCTACGTGTCCCCTGTCGCCATCTTGGAAATATTTGAAATATTGCTTCACAGCACATGGTATTTCGTAATTTTCCACTTCAGTTGTGTAATAATGTACCGTAAAATTACAGTTTATTCTGTACCGTTTTTAATTGAATATTTTAGAACGAAATGAATTAATAACTTAGTTTTGGAGTTTTCATTCTTCAAAAACTAATATTTACGCGAGTAAAAACTATAATTTAATGTAGATATTTGTACGAATAATAAGTTTTTCTAATATCAGACCGATAATATTAGGGCAATATAAATCCTTTTTTAAAGGAATTATATATTTAATTTTTATACACGAAATGATTGAAACGAAAAAAATATGCGCAGCCCATAACACCTTCCACTTCATAATTAAAGAAATATACAGTAAAACTAACTTCCGTACTAAATAACTAATTACCTTTTTAATTTTACAGTTAAACCAACAAACCAAACATGTGTGACGAAGAAGTTGCTGCACTCGTAGTTGACAATGGATCTGGTATGTGCAAGGCCGGTTTCGCCGGGGACGACGCTCCCCGCGCCGTTTTCCCGTCTATCGTCGGTAGACCACGCCACCAGGGTGTCATGGTTGGTATGGGACAGAAGGATTCCTATGTTGGTGACGAGGCCCAATCGAAGAGAGGTATTCTTACCTTGAAATACCCAATTGAGCACGGTATTGTCACCAACTGGGACGATATGGAAAAGATCTGGCATCACACGTTCTACAATGAGCTTCGAGTAGCCCCAGAGGAGCACCCAGTACTCCTCACCGAGGCCCCCCTTAATCCAAAGGCTAACCGCGAAAAGATGACACAAATTATGTTTGAAACGTTCAACACTCCCGCTATGTACGTCGCTATTCAGGCCGTACTTTCTCTGTACGCTTCTGGTCGTACCACCGGTATAGTTTTGGACTCGGGTGACGGTGTATCCCACACTGTACCAATCTACGAAGGATATGCTTTGCCCCATGCTATTCTCCGTTTGGACTTGGCTGGCCGTGATTTGACGGACTACCTCATGAAGATCCTCACGGAAAGAGGATACTCCTTCACAACCACGGCCGAACGTGAAATTGTCCGTGACATCAAGGAGAAGCTGTGTTACGTCGCCCTCGACTTCGAACAGGAAATGGCTACCGCTGCATCATCATCCAGCTTGGAGAAGAGCTACGAACTTCCGGACGGCCAAGTAATTACCATTGGTAATGAGAGATTCCGTTGCCCCGAAGCACTCTTCCAACCATCCTTCTTGGGTATGGAAGCTTGCGGTATCCATGAGACAACATACAATTCCATCATGAAGTGTGATGTCGATATCCGTAAAGATTTGTACGCCAACACTGTCCTTTCTGGAGGTACCACTATGTACCCTGGAATTGCCGACAGAATGCAGAAAGAAATCACTGCCCTAGCACCATCAACTATGAAAATCAAGATCATCGCACCACCTGAGAGGAAGTACTCCGTATGGATCGGTGGATCAATTCTTGCATCTTTGTCCACCTTCCAGCAGATGTGGATCTCTAAACAAGAATACGATGAATCTGGACCATCCATTGTCCACAGGAAGTGCTTCTAAGCGCATCTTTGATATTCCTCTTGCATACTATCATTCCCCGAATCCCGAGAGCGGCCTCTGTCTCGTTTCGCAGGCGGACGTAACATCAACTTCCGCATTAATAATTGTCCTTTGGTCCCTCCGGGGCGAAGGTGGCTTCTTTCGATTCGGATGTACGTGGGACATAATTTAGCACAGAGGCAATCCTAAACATCTTTGCTCCACTCATTTTTCATCATTTAATTAGACACTATTGTATCTTAAACGTACTCCCCGAATTCCTAAATACCCTCCTTATCCTATCGAATCCTTTGTATTATATATTCAAATAACATTGCCTATGGTAGCATCTAGCTAACCACCCTCACGAAGAACATCTTTCTTATTGTCATCGCGATATTTCATATCTACAATCGAAATAATAATTTGTTCTTTAATTTTTTTTCGAGTACGCTACATATTTGCCAATTTTTAATATTCGCAAGAATCGAGCTAGAGGAAGCATTGCGTAAGTTATTTCGAAATATCGTTTGATGCAAGATGAATCCGTTGTAGTGCTGTGCGTCTCGCTAATGCGCGAAAGATCATTCAATTTTGTATCCTCCGATTAAACGCATTCCGCTACCTTTTGCTCCGCGGTATTTGAAGACATATACGTGTCAGTCTTTTGAGAATTCATCATTCCCGGCGGAGATATGCCTTCGACCTATTAATCAGTTCTTTTTTTTACTGTTACCAATCGTTGAGGGAAAAGATGGCTCTTTCCTTTCTTTTTTTTTAAATAATGGGGGAGACCGCTGACCCAGAAAAGTATCCCACAAACGCTCGCTCAAACGAATAAAAAAAAGACACGGTTTCGACCCCGCAAGCGTAGCCAAAGTATTATAATTTATTCCCATTGTATTGTGCAAGACCATTCACGTACACATCTTAAAGACTACTTTAGACTTATGGGATTATAAAATAAAACTCTTAAAAACATTATTGCTTTGACTTTTGTGTTTTTGAAGATTGCAATTTTCCAATACCCTTTACTGGATAAATGTCTCCTTGATCCACAATCCAATACGCATCGCAATTAATATGTGCTACAAAAAAAAAGGAAATTCGTCACTTCTTGTTTCATTTAGCATGAATTCACGTACATAGTTTTATACACAACGTAGTTTTTGTACTGTTTGGCGTTATTTATTGTAACGTAAAATTTGTGGTACAGATTTATATTACTCTAAGGATTAGGTTTATATTTTCAGTCGAATAAAAGTTATTTTCAATGAAGTGGTATACGTTATTCCTTTTTATAACAATGCCATTATATAAGATTCTTGATACTACATATATGCATACTTTCCTATTACCTTAATATATTCATGCAATACAATAACATGATTATATTAAATATCTGATGCAAATATCATGACATAAGGAGTACCTTTATTTATAATATAAGTTTTTAAATAGTTCGCACGCACAGTTTTTTTTTAAGTTATCATAAATTATATTAAACATTTTCTCATTCCTGTAACATATTAATTTAATGAAAATAGTCGATCGTTCCAGTTCAAATGGAAATCGGAAAAGTACAGAGAATTATTAAAGTATTAATCCGCGACAGTAACAGAAAAATGAAGATAATTTAATAGCATAAAGTTTAAATATTGTCCTTATTAGTGAGTATGTTTAAATTGCAGTTAGGTGGCAGCACAATGCATTCTACTTGCGATAATCGACCCAAACGCGATGTACCAATCGAAAATATACATATATTTGGTACGTCTCTTTAAATTTAAATTTTTATCGATACATTTTCCACAGGCTAAATATGCAATACTCTAACCAGTTGCGGTCCAAATAGCAACTAACAATTATCTAACGTACAATTGTTCTCAAATAGCTAATGTGAACGAAGGGAAAGATAAACGTCTTTGTTTGGGGTTTTCCATGATCTTATGTGCAGTTGCTGTCAAATCATCGTTGGAAAAGTACAAAAGCGATAGCAGTGTTAGGTCGATGACATATGTAACAGCAATACAGATCAGCTCAAGCAGACTGATTCATTTTAATTTATAACTTGAATCGAGATGCCTGAGCAAATTTCAAGTGACCAATATTCGACATGGGTAAGTTTATCATTTCGTAGTTTTCATATGTGGTATGCCATAACCTTCGATTGTAAACAAAGGCTTATTTTTTTACTATCGGTTTAATAATTTATTGTTACCTTACGATTATTCCCTTTTCCACAAACGAAGTTTAATATGTACGTCTGTGTTTCAGGTCGGTCTTATATACGTTTTCAATTTAATTGTTGGCACTGGGGCTTTAACATTACCCGCTGTATTTAGCCGAGCAGGATGGGCTCTTGGATTGAGCGTTATTTTAATATTAGCATTCATAAGGTATATTGTCTAAATTTCCATACTTTCATCTATCGTTATCATCAGCTAATTATGTATTATTGTATGATTGCAGTTTTATTACAGTTACATTTGTCATCGAGGTAATGGCATCTGCCAATGCTATATTAGCTTGGCGACACATTCAGCATCGAAAACGTGTATGTTTATCTCAAGATTCAACTCTCAACGAATCAGAATCTGAGGTTTTACGACTTTTTCTCTGTCTCTGCTCTTTATATTCATTCGCTACTTATTTTTGTTTTTATCACAAACAGAGCAACATGTGTTATTTGCATTTATTTATTTTGTTACTAATCGTTTAAGTTCATTTTCTGTGTGAATTAGTTTCGTTTGACGCGAATAATTTTATATTCTAGGTACTTCAAACGTTAGGTGAATCTGGTCCTTCAAATTCAGACTCTGAAGATACCCCTCTTGTCACACCATTTTCAACTAGTCCCGATTGTCCAGACATGACGTGTCGATATTACGTTATTCGTGATAAAATAGAATTGGGACAGATGGCGTCAATCTTTTTTAATAAGTTTGGCACAACTCTGTTTTACTTGTGTCTTACAATATATCTTTACGGGGATTTAAGCATTTATGGAGCGGCTGTTGCAAAAACGTTAGCCGATGTTACATGTACTTATCAACCAGCAAATTTTACCTGCAACGATACGATACCAGATACCGAAATCTGTTGGGAAGACTACACTGTGAATAGACTAGATGCGTATAGGATATTTCTTGTAAGTTCAAACACGCCCCCAGGCTAATATGTATTTCGGTTTATCACTGATCATTTTTCATACTATAATGTAAATATTATTTTCAGAGTACATTTGTGTTTATGCTTGGCCCATTTGTGTTCTTCAATATTCAGAAGACTAAATATTTACAACTTTTAACTTCAGTAATGCGATGGCTTGCGTTTACTATTATGATAGTATACGCTATGAAAAATTTAATTATGCGCGGCGCACAAGGGAATCCACCAGCAGCAAATATCACGGGTACGTTGATTTTTAACGTTACAAAACAAATACTTTTTGTCTCTTCTAGTTATTGACTGTTGCGTATGATATAACGATTTTATCATCATTACGCATATGTGTTTCAGGTATTCCTAGCTTATTTGGCGCTTGTATTTATTCATTTATGTGTCATCACTCGTTACCTGCTTTGGTTGCTCCGATAACAAATAAGTCTACTCTAACGCGATTTTTGGCATTGGACTACTTATTAATTGCGTTCTTTTATCTCTTACTGGCCCTAACTGGAGCGTTTGCTTTCGAACATTTGGACGACCTCTACACCCTAGATTTTAGTCCTCACGGTTCTGGAGATTGCTCTAAGAGTAGTAACATGTTTTTTATTCTTATAGAATATTTTTTGTCACTGTTCCCAGTATTTACATTGAGTACAAGTTTTCCTATCATTGCTATCACCCTTAGAAATAATCTACAATCGCTGTTCCTTAACGAAGACACGTCTTATTCGTGTTTGCGTAAAATCGTCTTCCCAATTCTGGCTGTACTGCCACCGTATATGATTGCTATGAGTACTAAAGATTTATCGATATTAGTAGGAATTACGGGATCATATGCTGGAGCAGGAATTCAGTATCTGATCCCGACATTTTTAGTATATTACGCCAGGCAAAAGACAAACAAAGTAATAGGACTTGGGGTTCGGAATAAATTTGCAAGTCCATTTTCTAGTAACGTTTGGCTGATCTTTGTGATCGTTTGGGCTGTCACTTGTATGATTTTAGTATCGGTTAATTTTATGCAAATTCATTTACAACCTGCAGATATACGTTTATAATAAAATTATGAAATATGCAATCGATAATAATGAAAAGAAATGAGGAATAGATCGCATAATGGTGCACAATTAATTATTCTGTCTTTAAGGTTTAAAGAACCTGGAGCATATCCGAAATAATATCATTGGTGTTAAAATTGAATTATTTACAGTAACGTATACAATGAAAATTGTGATATTAATAAATAATTTGAATGTAATGTATAAGAAAGCAATTGAAATGTACTAAATTTTTTAGGCATTTCAATAACGAGTTACCAATGAATTTATGATATCTTAAAACATTAGTGGATACTTATGATTTAAAGCTCCAAGTATTAAATAGAATAGTCGTAGAAGGTAGCATACAGCGGAATACTTGTCATTGATAATAAGGTATCGTTATTGTATTTCAAATGCTTTAGCACCATTATCAAGAAATCATCCTTTTCATTTCATTAAAGGATATAATAATAATATAGATAATAACAATACTTTTCATAATAACAACTACATTGTGGCACAATGTGTCGCGGTAAATCGACAATACACTAGCACAAGTCAGAATTAATCTTGTATAAGCCAAATGAATAGGCTTAGTTCAAATTTAAACTTTTGTATAATATGTTCTTTATCTTTTTTATACATATATTTATGCAGTAGACAATATGTCGTTGTTGAAACAGTTGTTACTGTACATAAACTGTCTTTCATATAAGCCGTCATATTTGGTGGCCAACTAATAATGTTCAGCCCACTGTTAAACGGTATGAAGGTGTATCTAAGTCTACAAATACGTATAATTAATTGACGAACATCCCACTAAACAGGTTGATGCTCCATTCAGTATTTCTAATTGAAAAGAAGACTTGGTTCATGAATTTTCTAGCGTGCTTTATTTTGTATATGCACGAGGCAAATTCAGCAAGTTTAATGGATATTGTTAATTATATAAATTTGATTTATATATCGCAGAACATATTTTTATATGTGGTACAAAATTACCAACAAAGTATTCACAGTATGCCTCTCATACCGTGTACCTGTATAAGTGTAGTATATGTATAGTACTCAAATATGTATACATATATTTTCTAAGTAAACGAAAAATAAAATAAAATAAAAAATGACTACATAAGCTTATTTGGATTTATTGTTTTTTATATGTACATACATAATTTCTATTCATTCATAGTTGTGTGTTCTATTTATTTAGATTTAGCGCAACAGATTTTAACACGGATATATTTCTCTGTAGTAGTCTAACAACGCAAGGTGGCACAGTAAAAGCATTATATTATTTGCATGAAATCTTCTCAACTCTGTTTGTTACGAATAATTATTAAGACTCGTTTTCCTCAGTTGCAAGATACCATACAAATAATTGTCTCTGTATACATTCATTACAAAGTAGCATCTATTTTCATTTGATGTATGGAAGGAATTCCTTCTTCCGTTTTATATTTTTCTGAGCAAGTAGACCTTCATAAAAACACTTTGGGTTCCCAGAATAAGAAAAATTAAACTTTTGAGCAAAAGACATTTGTATCGTAGATGTAAATTAATATTCTAAGCTTACATACGGAATTTTCTGTGTATAAAATTCTATGTACTTTATAATAAAACGTGATGTACAATGAATTCGTATAATGACTTAAAACTTGCATTGTAAGAAAAAAAAAGTGGAAAACACCAAGTGAATATCCCAAAGTGAACACATGTATTATTAATTGACTAAGAATTTTTAACGGACTCGTAATAAATATTTATTTCATACTTACATCAAGATATATTTGATTTTTTTGTCCTTTTTGTTTGCTGATATTAGATTATATTTTAATTTGAAGTTACTCATAAAATCTGTACCAAGCTAAAAATGGTACAGTTTCCGATTATGATATTTTTCGCGGTGAAAAAAACTTTTCTGCTTGGAGATTTTAAAGCTAAAATGCTTGTACTACTCCATTTATTCTTTGGTCATCAGTCTTTAATTGTACTACAGGTTTTCGGTCAGGACTCGTCATAACAGTTAAGAGAGTTCAACCTAATTATATATAAATCTTTGGTATTACCGGAGTTGTCGGTGCATTATTATTAATATCCTTTGAATTACGTTACTCGTTAGTGAACATCATTCAATGCTGAATTTTAGGATATGTCTTTTTGTTCCTTATTTTTCATCAATTTGTTCAATATTCTTGGATCAGCATTTATATGTTTTCAAATCACGCAAATAATATTTTAGATATAAATGTAAATTTTTGTTGTTCATTATAATTAATCGATTAAGAATTTTTCGTAGAAACCGTCTGCGAGTCAGACGTTACTTTCATTGACACCTGTTATTACTTACAACATTCATTTAACTGCAATTTATATAACTTATTTATTCCACATGAGAGTAGCATTTGATTTAATTACTTAACGTAAGAATAATCTGAAAGCTTTAACAATAGGATAATTTTTCTCACTTTCGTTAAATTAGGTCGTTAATCGTAATTGTTCAAGTATGGACAGGGTGCATCGTCATGACCAATGCATTCTATAACAGGGTCATGCGTGCTATCCCACATTCCTGGGCCACAATGACGGCAAAGTCCTGCCAATGTGCACGGTAAACGAACAAGCTGACGGAAATGATGTAGTAGGCCCCTTGCCTTTCTCAAAATAAGATTTCCGTCCATATACATAGCTAAAGAACTGAAATGCAATAGCATTTCATCTGTTCTAAGATCTTGTGCAATTACGTCCTCTGCATAAACACACATTATCGCAAGGCAAAGAAACAAGTGGAAATGATCTGTTAAATAATTTACCCAACAAGCTTCCCACATTACCAAAGCCACTTCGGTAGGAAATTCACGTTTTAAACATCTGAAAAATATATACTGATAGGGAGAATATTGCTTGAATGAAGTTTAAGAAATATCTGTAAACCCTATACTTACAAAAGTATCCATCTATGACAAAATAAAAGTTCCAAGGCATCTGTATGTTTTTGAAGATGTGCATAAAAGTCTGGTACCATTATTCTAACTAGTTCTCTTAAGTAACACAAATTTCTGTCCATATCTACGTCAGTTGGTGTACATACTGCTACGGATCTTTGCATTAACCCAGCAAAGCACCAGAACGCTTCCTTTTCGGAGTTGAGTTCTGCCAACAGTGGAGCCAATAAATCGGACATACCTTGCGTGTATCCTAATGGTGAATTGTAAACTGCATAATTTAATAGAATGTTTCTGAAAAATGGAAGATACGATATTAACGGCTATCAATGAAACATTAGCAATTATCGTCAATTATTAAATATCGGCGATAGCATGACATAATTAAATAGACATATGAACGTACTTCATTATTTCAATATTTGGATTATCTTCTCCAGCATAATAGGGATTTCCTCTGTCCGTACGAACTACGTCTTTTTCGACGATACACACCACATTTCGCCAGAAATATTCTGCGTGCTCGGGATTCATGTTTAATCTACGTTTTTGTATATCTTCGTATTCTTGTCTACGAATGGCTTCGATTTGTTCCCTATCGTCGTAAGTGCTTTGATATGAATAACAATGAAGAAGGAATGGCCATACAATTTTTCTCAATGCTGGTTCCAATCCACCAAAAAATATTCCCTTGCGTAAAGTCAAATCGTCTTCTACCTGGCCCCTTTCGTTTAAAAGATCTTTCCAAGCCAAAGATGTAATCATTGCGACTTGCCCTTCTTCTGGATGCAGTTCGTCGCGACTCACCTCTGGTCGACATACCATGAAATGCCTAAATAGTGACAATAGATCTATTAGTGTTTTGAAAAATATTTGTGCCTGCACCCTACTTTAATTTATGCTTTACCTATATGGCAACGATTCTTCGGTGTCCGCATCCAATCGTGGATAGAGCAATTGATGCCACTGATGCAAAGTAGCAGCCAACCGATCTAAACCACCGTGATGGAAATGTAGGATCTTATATTGACTCTCTCTACTCGCAACTACTAATTGACCAGACGTGCACGCCGGATCCGCAAAAAATAATCTCAGAGATCTCATTTCACTGAGATCCACAGAGAAACGTCTACATCTGTGTGCTCTACGTAGTGTCACTGGTGAGGCTGTTGCACTCTCAGGAAATGTAAGGTTATGCTGCAAGGCCAGAAGTTCAGGTGACCTCATCCACGTTGGAATTTCCTCAGCTACGAAGTGATAAATTTGACTCGTTAATAACAACATACTATGATACAAAAATCATCATGATAAATCGATTAACCACCCTCTGATGATACGCCGACGGATAGGCTGCAAGTTGAGGTTAGGGACATACTACGACTTTTCAGACTGGTATTATCGCAATACGGATATCTGAGCTCCTCGTCGATACTTTTTCCATCCCCTTCGGACGTTTCTGAATTTTTCTCATGCTTGCACCGTTGACTTTCATCGTACTTCGAACCCAACGATCCGGAGCGCAATCTGTTCAAACTGATACTGTGATCGCTCTCCTCATGTATAGTAATCGATGAACTGTCAGACGGGTGATCATTCGCTTTCCGATTAATGTCAACATTTGTGGTTTCCTTAATTCCCGATGCGAGTACACTCCCATCTTCGCACAAGCCTTCTCTGTCATCTTTTTTCGTATCGGTGTTCCCTTCGTTTTCCGAACGTGCACCCCGTGCAAAACCACCGGAACAAACCCGTTCACAGTCCCCGCAGTTGATAGGCTCCTTTACTTCCAAGCAGACGTCAACTTTTTCACCGGTGTTCTCGTAGTTGCATTTCGACTCACAGTTCTCCTCCGATATCTGAGAACGACGAGAACTTATATCAACGTCTCGATGAGAAACACAATCCTGTTTTCTCGCGTTCAAATTTTCCAACGTCGTCGGATGTTTACGAAGCGTACTGTTTGGGATCCAACTGAGATGCAACGTTGGTACATTCGAGTTTTTATTAAATCTACAGGTTATGGCCATGTATCCGGGATGGTGTATCACGTCGGAGTTCTGCCTCATCAAGGTCGGCGGATGTACGCAAACGTTATTCTTGCAGAACAATGCCTCGCCATCCTGGTACATGGTGCGACGATTGTCCTGGTTGCAATCGCCTAAAATGTAATTGCTTGCCTTTTTCAATATATTTGGCAAGGGCATTTTCGTCTGAGGCACAACGGTGCATCCAAATCATTTAGTTAATTCGTATGAGGGTCGTCGGTGCGATTAGGTTTTCTGTGTTTCTGCACTTTCCTCCAATAAAATTTCCAATCGTGCTTGTAGTTACAAGAAGACCCGGATGACGATCGTTAAGGAGATTACGCGTGGTATCATCATATGCAGCAACGATGTAACGAATCCATACGAGTCTCCGGTCTTGAATTACATCGGACAGTAAAGTGTTCGTGTGACGGTGAAAAGTTTCAATTTCACTATTTTCTCTTGATGATTCTTTCGAAGAATACTTAAAGATACTCTGCTCAGATGTTCCTATAGAACGTCAGAACTGCAGCAGTCAAACATTGTCGCGCAGAAGCGCGCGAATAAACCTGCATCGGAACGCTACGATGAACTGATTTCTTTTCCTGTAACATTTGCTGTTATCGTCTGTCTGCTTAAGCATGCATGCATGTTATCACACCAATTAGCTTTGATATATACACGGGGCCGATAAGATGCGTACACATATGGACAAGCATGCATCTCAATTTCACTGTTTTTTACCTGCCTTTAATTGCACGCGGGGTGAATTCATCGTCAAATATTTTTAAAACATGAGTAGATTGTCAGGATTTCATTGGACGTGTTGACAAAATATTTGATTAAGTTAACTTTCATTTGATTGAATTTATGAATGAAAGATGCACCGTGGGCATGTCACTTACTCGTTGTAGATACGATCAACCCTTGAATGAAAAATCGAAGTACTTTGATGGTAGTACAAGATATATCTGTTACGATCACACGTAGTAGATCACTATTACGCGACGCTCGTTGTTGAATTTCTAACGATAAATTAATTATAAATCTAATGACGTAGAAACGTCACTGCCCAATATTGTAGTAAAACGTGTTTGCCAACAGACAGAACACAGATGCCCCTTATCCAGGATCAATATTTCCATCTGATCGTGAACCTGGTGGTTGGCATACTATCCGAGCCGCCGACATAGCGTTGCCGAGCGTCATATATACCGCTTTTTATTGATTTTTCTTATTCGTCGCATGTTTAAATTATTTTTCTCTGTATTTCCTTTTACAACATTACTTCCATTAACTGTTCTCATTTGTAAGCCCTCAGATGGTTTAAAGCTGTTTTCAAATCTGCGTTATGTAATTTTATTGTAAAAAAAACCCGTGTTTGGCGGGACAAGTTTTTCAAATTATTTGAACGAATGTTTGGAAATGTAAATACTGGATTTATATATAAAATGTTTATTTTGCTATGGAAACAACTTGTCCAATGGGCATCAATTTTTTTCATATAAAAATATAAAAAAGTTGCAGAATTTTACAGTAAAGTCACAATTTAACAATTATACATTACAAATATGATTAGCAACAAATAATCGCCCCTAATAGCACACAAGATTATAACGGATTGCTGTTATATTAAATTCTTCAGAAAGGAATTTTATTTAATATTTAATAAATTATGGCGTTATGCTACTTATATGGATATGTTATATATTATGTACACAATTAACAGCGCCCGTAAGCTTATGACAATATCCTATTGTTTCATGATTATGTACAATAATGAAGTGACTACTATCACAGATTTTAATGTATTTGTATACATTAGTGTAATTCGTAATTGAAGAGTATTTCGTGTTTATTGCCAAGAGCTAAAACTGCTTTGGGTCCGCGTTTTAAATACGATATTGTAGAATATGCCGAGAAATGGAAATCTTCCTGCAAATAACCAGTCACAAGTAAATGTCCTACTATAGCTTCCCCTGACTCTCTTGTAAATTTTGGTGTAGGCACAGAAGCTACCCTTAATGTCGTAGCGCCTTTACCATACCAAGCATCTATAAGTTTCAAAGCAGTTAATCTTGTTTCGCATTGCGCTGCTTTGATCATAATCTCATACAATTGTCTACAATATGGAGCTATGTTTACTTGCTTACTTTCTTTAAATTTCCGACAGTGATCGCACATTTCTGCACAATCGCTCCTAGTCCAAGTTTCTTCAAAGTGGGTCGCAATTAGACTACGTCTACATGACGATTGATCTAAACAATATGCTACCATTCTGTACAAATTTTGCAAGCCAACTTTATCTTGAAATACCATTGTACTTAGTTTAAATACATCTGGCAATCTATATAATACTATGCACGCTGATTTTTTCCCATCCCGTCCAGCGCGTCCGCTTTCCTGATAAAAGTTTTCCATCGATTTTGATATACAGTGGTGAATAACAAATCTCACGTCTGACTTGTCGATTCCTAGTCCAAAAGCAATGGTAGCTATTACAACTTGGTATTTCCCAGATATCCATTTAGAATATACTTCTGACCTGTATGCAGACTCTAACATTGCATGATAGCACCCAACTTTCAAGCCTAGTGCCCTCAAATCTGATGTCAGTTGCTCTGCATCTTTAATTGTAGTTGTGTAAATTATTCCAGACTTATCCTTGAATCTATTTTTCAATAAATTTTCTATCATAGCTAGGCATGTACTCTTATCCCCTGGTTTACGTCGAACCTCGTAAAGCAGATTTGGCCTATTGAAAGTAGCCCTCAAGACTAGGCAACCCTGAATATCTAGCATTTTTTGAACATCCACAATAATTTTAGCTGGAGCAGTGGCTGTTAAACCTAGAATTGGTACACCTGGAAACATGGATTTGAAGATGCCCAGAAATTTATAATCCGGCCTAAAATCGTGTCCCCATTGACTGCAGCAATGAACTTCATCTATTGCAAAACGATCTAAGCGTTTCATTTCGAAGGCTTTCTGTAACTTGCTCATAAAGCGATTGGACTTAGCCATGTATTCTGGTGTAACGTAAATTAACTTTACATCTGACTTTTTGTCCACCAGCGCATTCATTATGATCTTTACATTTTCTTTGTCTGCTTTTGCGCTTAACATCTTGGCTTTCACATTATTCTTTTGCAGACCGTGTAACTGATCCTCCATTAATGAAACTAAGGGTGAAACCACTATTGTGATACCTTTGCTAATCACAGCTGGCAACTGATAACATAAACTTTTGCCACCACCAGTAGGCATAATGAGTATAACGTCTTCGTTAGACAGAACAGCGTTCATAGTTGGCAGTTGCAGTTCTCTAAACTTCTCAATTTTGAATACATTCTTTAGTGCTTCCTTCAGATCTTTCGACCAATGGAAGTTTTCTTTGCTCCAATCTTTCTTAGATACAGTTAAACTCTTCTTTAAAAGTGCATTGTCCTTTAATTTCTCTTTACGTTGAGTTAATATCATCTTCCGATCTTCCAACGTTTGCATTTCATTCTCAATCTGCTTTAATTCATAATCAATCGCAGCTATTTCGTCCTTTTCAATATCTAAAAAAAAGAACGAAATAAATAACACCGAAAAAGTTACAGTTTCAAAATACATGTATGATACGAATATTTCACACATATAAATATATTAATTTATATTGCATACGTATTGTAATTCAAATTATAATTATACTTTAGATGTTTATACAACGTTCTATATTAATTTGGGCAAAATAATTGTCCTTTACATATCATAAATCGAATAACAAACCTGGATCATCTATTATCATAATTTCTTCCGAACTGCCCGCGGACATTATAAATAAATTAGATGGAATATATCTATATTTACATAAGATAATTACAATAAGAATAGTTTTACGATAGTTAAACTATATGTATGGACATAGTTAGTTATACTATAATAATAAAGTGCGTGCATTCATATGTCAACACTGGTGCAAATATAACCTAATGCTTTCAGCCGGTATTACAACGTAAGTAATACATACTAAGTACTTATGTGTGCACCGATCAGCTGTGTGTGACTTGAGTGTTTTCTAGTGGTACATACTACGACGCTATCAGACAAGTAACATTGCGTTCGGTGATTCATATTAGGTAATTTGTTTCACAAAATATTGTTAACTCTCAATACGTAAGTGTATTAAAGATTATGTTAAATGCAATGTTTCGTGCTTGTCCTACTTGGCTTGAAAACACGTTGACGTCTGTATATTTCAAGGGTATTCCGTTTTTTTTATCATACATCTTTAACGCTTCAAATTATATTTCTATTATCTTATTTCCATTATCACTTTAAGTTCTATTATTCGCATAATTTTTATTTACAACTCTTTGAATACATTCGTTTATAAGGAAGAGTGTATATTAATTTGCATTAAATTGTAACATATTCTATATGTATACATATATGTAATATATATTTTTCGTGCCACATATGCCGATAATAATTTTGATATTGTGATAAGAACTATTACATAACATTTCGATGGAAGTATATTTTAGAGTACATACTCCTGTCAAAATTATATGTAAATAAGAGTGTTAAAAAATTATCTTTATATTGATTCGTTTATTTACACCTTAACATATGTATTAGCACTGTTATAAAAATATGCCGTAGTGTTGAGAAATTGTAGATATCAAAATACATATGTATGTGGAGAAAAATTATTACTTGCAATTTTAAGTATACGTCTGCTTTTTAGACCTTTGCAATTAAAAGAAAATTTTATAAAACTGGTATATCACATAAAATAAATTTCTGACTATAATAATAATTTATTCTAATATTTTTCATTTTTTCCTTAGCAAGAAGTATTTCTGCAAACGGCTTTTATGCAACACATAGTACTTCTTGCATAGTACAACAGCCCAGCATGAAAGTCCAAATATTACCAGCACTTCAAGATAATTATATGTATCTTGTGGGTATTTCAATTTTTTGTAAATTACTATTGCTCATGTCGCTTATGTTTGTCCTATTATTTAATATGATCAATTATTGTGCTCATATAATGTCTAAAATAATTGAAATTAATTTAATGTGAAATTTTATAAGATTATCGATGAGGCATCGCAGGAAGCTGCAATTGTGGATCCTGTTGATTCTGACAGCGTTGTCTGCGCTGTCCAACAAAATAATGTAAACTTAACAAAAGTTCTAACTACTCACCACCATTGGGACCATGCTGGAGGCAATGCAAAATTGTGTAAAAAATTCAACAACCTTCAAGTTTATGGTGGTGATGATAGAATAGAGGCGCTTACATGTAAAGTAAAACATGACGACACCTTCAACATTGGAAAGTTACATGTTCGATGCTTCGCAACACCGTGTCACACTAGTGGACATATCTGTTACTATATTACAGGGGATGAATATCCTCCAGCAGTTTTTACTGGTAAAAAAGAAGGGAATTTCACGTTTACAGATATTGCAAATTATTTAAAAGCTAATTAATAATATGATATAGGAGATACACTTTTTGCTGGTGGTTGTGGTAGATTCTTTGAAGGTACCGCAGAACAAATGTATAAGGCACTTATTGAGATTTTGGGATCGTTACCAAATGAAACTGTAAGCTCGAGATTATATTTATTTTTCTACTTAATATAACTGTTAGAAAGGAGCATAGGAAGGAAGTAAATTATGATGTTTTATAGAAAGTATTTTGCGGCCATGAATACACTGGAAGTAATTTAAAATTTGGCAAACATGTGGAGCCAGGAAACGAAGCTATTCGTCAGAAGATAGAATGGGTTCGTATACAACGTGAAAAGAATAATCCTACTGTGCCGAGTACTATTCACGACGAGAAATTGACAAATCCGTTTATGCGAGTTCATGAACAATCTGTTATGGATCACACCGAGCAAAGAGATCCAATTCAAACGATGGCATTTCTTAGAAGGGAGAAGGATAATTTCAAAGGATAAATTTATTACTGTTATAAAGAAGTCAATGATGATCACATATTTTTATTTTCGTTCAATCAACATAATATGTTTTTCCTAAGCAAAATTTTTATTAATTTTATTTATAAAATTTTACTGACTTTCTATACATAAATATTGACATATGTGCAAATATATGATTATAAATTACGTATTTACAAATATCATTTGTCTCAAATACAGATACTATGATATATTTAAAGACATTTGATTCAGTGTATCTTCCGACTTTTTATTATAAATTTGCATTTCAGCAACATATTTTTCTTTGGATCGTTCGTACATGTCATAATATACCTAGAAAAATATACATGATAATTTAAATCGAATATTAGAAAAGTGCAGATGACCTTACAGAATGTATACAAACTTTTTTATCTTCCGAGGTAAGGGACTTCCAAGTAGTTGCGAGTTGTCTAGTAAGTTCTTGCTTGCTGGGTTCTGGTTCTCCAGCTAAACGTTCCATGACGCGAGGTCTCTGTTCTTGGCAAAACTGAAAAAACGGGTTTGCTGGTCTTTTTGGTGCATTGGGATCTGTTTTTGCACCTTTTCGTTTCGTTCCTTTCTTAGTCTTTTCTTCTTTCGAGTTATGGGCAGCAGCTTTCGGACCTTTTTCTTGTTTTGGCGTTACTTGAAACACATTGTTTTCTTCAAGTACTCCCATGGGTGCTTCGCGCCACCGATCACCATGTTGATCCAAACGATCAATTAAAAATCTATAATATACGAAATATTTGATCAAAAGCCTTTTAAATTGTTCTTGATAAAAACATTAGCGCATGTATTGCATGTTATCAAAAAATAGCGAATACTACTGTGGTAATATTCAATACATAACCTAGAAATTGAACTAACTTTTTTTCCTTTCTTGTACGTTTTACAAGTTTTCTAACTCGTTGAATGCGATAAACCAGTCTTTCATTTTCCTATAATTAGAAATAATTGATTAGTGTATTTAAAATCATCATTCAACAGTACGAAGTACATAAGTACTGGAACCAAATATAAACCTGTTGTAAAACTTCACATCTATCTAGTAGTAATTGGTACTTTCTTTTATAAATATCGAATTCTTCTGGCTCTACGTCGTATTCTGACTCGTCTGACATTTTTATGAAACGTATTTATTAGGTGGAGTTTATATGTTTTTCACATTGTTTTTATACGATGTAGACAGATTTCACAGACTTATTTACCATAATAGAACAGCAATATGATAGATGCCGCTAGTATAAATATTGCTTATCAGTAATATTTTATACAGCTCTGTTTCTTTATAACTTGTCAATTAAAATTGCAGTAATTATAATGTTCGCTTAACCAAATTGATAATCTTACGATTAATTTGTTGAAAATGATTTAATTTTTATTTCTTGGTTAATAGCTGGAACTAAATCTAATAGAGAATTTAATAAACAACCGAAGATTTATACGTATGCGTAAACAAAATGTGAGATAAATACAAGCATACAAAATATGGAACGTATACATAAATTTTGTATTATAATTGTGGTATTAGATCTTTATAAGAAAGTTGAAGATACTCTAAATTTTAAGAAGTACAATCTATTTAGCTAATAAATAGTAACTTTTGACTATAGTGTCCACGTTATTAGAAACATGTTTTATCAAACAAAGTAGGAACTACTTTAATAATTTTTTTAATATAATCTGCTCACCGTCATAAGACTATCGAATAGGAAACACTATTTCATTAATTGATTTTGATATACAAGGTGGTATACGTAATATGACCAGGTGAGTACATATATCCAAATTGAACATCTAGTATTCACTGAAGCAAACGAAGTGAACGTAAAGAACTATAGAAAAGAAATAAAACAAAAAGACTGAATTACAGAGTTCCGCAATTATCTTGTCTCTTTCTAGTTTGCACCCCGAATTGCGTCGTCCCTGCCTCTTAAATCGACCAATGAAAGTTGCGAAAGAAGGGTTGCGTCGATACACATGCGCAAGTAATCACAATTCACCCTGGACTTGAGACACGGTCAAAACACGTATCGGTCTCCCCGTCGCGTTATTCCTTTCTTTCGCCGCATCTCTAAATCTCGCATTTTACATTCTAGCGTCGGTCAAAGTAACGTGACTCATACGTGCCGGTACACGTGCCACTAAGTTCCGCTTCGTTCATACATCGATACCGTTTTCTTTCTGGCCGTGTTTGCATTCTTCCTGTCTATTACGCTTGTTTTTAATCAATTAGTTATAAGCAACTGTTTCCCGCGCGTATTATGGAGTGCGTTGCAGTTTTTTAGCATTAGCTCCAGTCTGGCAGATCGACTTTTGGTGAGTACAGTGCTAAATATTTTATTCATCAGCTGCCAACGAGCAAGAAGACGTTAGGCGAGATTTAATCGCGTGCATTAAAATGGGTAGAAGGGGTTTTAACGCAGCACGCGCGTGCGAAAGAGGCTGGCTCGCAAGATCAATAGCAGCCATTGCGGTTATGGTAACACGATCAGCTGATCAGCTGATGCTTATTTTGTTTACGATTGTTGTATTCGCGATTATTCACCTTAAATACGAGTCATTAACGTTTCTGCAATGTCGGGAACGGCATACGTTATACAAATGATTGATGTCAAATTATTTGGCGAAGGACGAATGCTTCTTTTTTTATAGAAACACTCTTGTCTTTGCATACCTTTTGGGGAGCGGACCTGAACATGTTAAGTGATAATATGACCTAAGTAACTTATATTAGAAAGAAGGGAAATTTCTTTTGTTTAAATAATGATCCTTAATTTGGCACAATTTAATTGTGACATAGGCTTGGAGATTATTTTGATTAGGTGCAATAATTTGTCAAATCTTAAATGGTAAATGTAATTCCATTGATCGAAATAAATAGTCACGTTACTATGGTGGTTACTTCATGGCATTTAGCTGCTTCCTGTTAGGCAGGCCGTACACCAAAGATACATGAAACTTGAGTTTAGACGTGATACATTTGTATCGACAGTTTAGTATGATAGTAAGATGAAAGAATGAATCACATGTACTTCCTGTCTCATAAATTGTAATTCATAATTGAATACACGAGTGAATAAAATTAAAGTTTATTCGTAACGCCAGCTTATTTCGCAATAACATCGAATGCATGCGATGCTATATTTTGCAATATGTATTCTTTATTTATAATTGAATTCATTTGATATTGGCCAACAATTTAAGGTTCTAATAATAAAATATGAAATTTATTTGTGGACATTTGCGTTATAGTACAATTTTGCACAGTATAAATTATATTTGGGACGAAAATGTTTATTACGTTTACACGTTACAAAACGAGCGTTTGTAATCTCTGTAAAAAATGGACAATTAGTCTGCCTTGTAAATTTAGAACTTTATCGAAAATTTCCAATTGTTCATGCATAAATTTATAATGCCGCGATTATTGTATTTGCATTCCTTATCTTGCCATCTGATCGCGTTGAGAATACGAATGAATTAATATGCTGTTGTGAATAGGTCAATACGTGGTTTAGCCTTGTATTCTTCATTCATCCGTTAACACTACTAACTGATAGCGTGTGTTTTTGTATTGTAATTGAACGTATTGCCGCATCCTTGAATCTCTTTTTCATCAAAATATTTCGGCTAAAAAAAATTGCCTTATCTGTTGGTCATTTAGAAAAATTACTGATCAAATTTCGTAATTCTGTTCTTCTTTTAATCTCTATGCACTTTTGTTTTTTAAATCAGAGAATTTGAATTTTCCTTTGCATTTAATCACTGATGATCTGTGATTAAATGTTTCACATAATTGGGTTAATAATTGTACTTGAAATTTTATCTGATCATTGACATAATCATACCGGCAAGGAAGGAAAAGTATGTTTTCTGTCTTTACCCTTTCTCTCCCTGAGTAATAAATGTACCTGAAGTCTACTGTATACGAATCATGAGTACAGAAGAAAGTGATTTTTGGTATTCTTTTGTTATAAAATCGTACTGTTTTAAAAAGGCAGGACGTGCTGCTATCGTTTAGAAAAGCAAACCGGTCTTTCACAAAGAGACACGTTTTTTGTTGAAATTCCTCTTCCACTTATTTAAATCAATATAAATTGTGCTAATCAATCAACAGTAATATAGAAATAAAACTAAAAATACGATATCGAAACAGACTTTCGAGTTGCATCAATTTTTGTACCTGTAACTTCCTACACTACTAGTTTGGTTATTATGTACTTTTATGCTTTTCAAATAGAGAATCTCCTTGTTCAATTGAAAAGGCAATTCAATTATGAATATTATAACGGGAAAGGCAAAATTGGAAATTGCAGTAGAAAGTTCTATCGATTGTTAATTATCCGCACAATTAATTGATGAACGTCGTAGTTATTAATAAACGAGAATAGAAGGGAAATTTCACCAAAGCTCGTGAAATGTTATAAATTCAGTTCGCGCTTGTTGTGCAAGAGGAATAAATTTTCTTTTCCCCCGTGGAAGAAGAACCACGATGTAACAGCATGTCCCATACGTTGCGAAGGTCCGCAGTGCAGGCTTCTCAAGGCATCTTCATGTTCTTTTCCGACGAGAAAGCCTTTTTAAAGGTTTCTAACATTCTCTCTTAGCCACGGCCTAATTATGCACCGATGTTTCACAGTACCTCACATTGGATCGCAATTTCGAGATCCTTTGAAAGGAAAATGTTCATTTTCTTCAATTAGAAAATTACTTGCTATATTATTTCTTATTGGCAGACGTAATTATGCAGTTCTTATATTTCGAATTCGAGGATATTATGATAACTAACATTGCTGTAATTTGACGATAATGATGCGATAGTTGAATAGTCATTTATTTCAATGTCTTTTTTATTTTAGAGATACTTAGTACAATGGCATTTTGGGCGCATTGAAGATTATCTTTAATTTATCTGAATTTTATATACATGCTTTACTTATAAGTACTGTTTATTTTAGAATACGGAAAATACTGGAAAGCTTTGAAAAGATTAGTGAAACATTTCACATTTAATAAGAATAAATAAAATAATTAATCTTATATTGTGGCCATTAGAATTTTAGATCATATCTGGGTTCATTACACATTGTCTCGTTGAAAAAGAAAATAATTATTCTGCAAGAGCACACGAGCATACCAGAAACAAGAAATTTTCTTCCCCAAATACACAAGATCAATGTTTTAAAAAGTACACTACATAGTCAAAGTTCGTGCACAAGTGGATATCCTCGTTTCTTACTGCACTTGTAATTTCTCTTTACAACGTTAGTAGATAATTCCTATTATACAGGAATTATAGAAATATGTAATGCATTTTCTATAGTTACTATAGTAATTATAAATTGTTCAGCATTTATGCACTATTCATACCAAATTAATATAAATATTAATACAATATTAATACAATTTTAATAATAATTTGTAGGGATTTTCAATGTATAAAAACAAGATAATTTCATAAAAGTAACATTTGGAGAAAATCAATTGTTTTGAAATGATAATTAAAATTGCTATTTGAAAAGATAACTTAGAATAATTTAGGACTTCGTTCAATATGAAATACCATTATTGATACTTTCCCTCATTAGAATATGTTGCATGTATATTATCTATAGTCACTGTATGTCAATGCTTGTAATCTGAAGAACATTTTGTAGAAAACTCTTGGCTTCTCATAGAGTTGTTTACGTTCCTTAATACATCAGACGAAAGTTCATTTAGGGACGTGTATATATGCCAAATATTGGCAGCATCTATTATAAATATATCAGACGTTTTGTTTGCACATCGCAGATAAAAGTGTATAGTTAGAGGAAATTGTGGAATGCTTATAGTAAAGTTCGCTGTCATGCGTTATCTTATCACGCGTTTAACCTTTAATCGAGGCTGTCCTATGCTGTTCGAAATACTGTACGTTTTTATTCAATTACAAGAGACATGTACCTACATACGCTGTTGCATTCATTTTGTTCGAATAATAATAATTTGTAACAAACATAATTTTTATCTGCTTGGGGTCATCGTAATATGTACATTGGTTCGTGAACTTAGAATTCCTCGCGTATTATTTTAAATAGTAGTTAATGCTGGTAATAGATAATGATATATTAAAGTTAGAAAATTAATTCATTCTATAGATAGTAAGTTTCGATTCAATGTACCCCTTTCATTTATTTTCAAAGCTAATCCACGTGAGTTTGCGAGGTGCAATGATTATTATCTGTTTACTTATTTCTCTGCAAACAACTTTCTATGCGATATACAGGAACGAAGACTATGATCTATTTTTTGTATTGAGGTGCGTGAGAGAAATTGGTTTAATTATTCTTGGAACATGGAATGGTATACGTTACGGTGGAATTCTGCAATTTTTATCTTGAATTTCTACTGACTGCAAATTTCATTGCACAATTTTTGTTGATTGCATAATTCATTTATCTTTTCTTATCGTTCTTTATTATTTAATATTCTATATGTGTTCTATCTGCACAAAGGTTTTTACTCATTTGCAGAATTACAATTTTTATTACACAGAATAGTAAGAACAATTGAGTAATTCGACGTATGTATACTATTACATAGTTTAAATTTGTGATTAAAGAGTCGATATTACGTGATACCGAAATAATATTCGAGCATCGTATGTTTGTTAAACGAATGTGCAATATAATATAACAAGTAAATACGTTTCATGAGAACTGTCAAAGTCAGTGGGGATCGAACAATATTACTCGATTAAAATTATAATGCAATTAATCGTTTTCTTGTTTTTTAGATAAGAATTTTATTAGATACGGTTACAGTAATATGTACTTGAAAATTATAAGGTGTAACACATAAACTATTAAACGGTGTCCTAATTAAAACGAGATTTAAAGATTTCTGAATGAAACATGCAAACGATAAATTATTTTTGAGTTGTCTCGAATATGTATTCTAAATATGGATCTGTAATTTTGTCTCGACAAACAAGTCTTTTGTATCCTGTTCGTAAGATGTACGAAAATATCGTGTATCGCATTGCAATTTTGAATTCTAAGTCCTTGTCCATATAATTTTTTTTTATTTTTATACATACACATACAATCAAATAATTCACAAATTCTGGAAGGATGATATAAAACCAGTTTGCTTCTATGTTTCTCGTAACCATTCCTCTTTTACAAACCCACTAATTAACTAATAAAAATATATTTAAGACTTCATTAATGTTGCACTTACAATTTAGAACTTACAAAGTTGGGCAATGTATAATTTGAGCAATTAAAGATAATCATACATATTACTCCAAGCATTCTAAACTCGTACAAAGTGCAGTTTTAGTCGTCATACATGAATCGACGTTTAAAGAAATATCCCGTGAGTTCTGACTTGAAGTTTTAATAGTAGTAATAACTTTAAGCATAAATAATAGTCGTAAAGGTTCCTTACGATCATTTCAAACTTCAGAGATAAAAATATTGGTAATGAAGGTAGCAGGTGATTAACAAATCCGAGGTTTAATGTTATAATTGCTGCTTCTATTTTCATTTGCTGAAAATATTTGCTCAAGGTATTCTATTCCATTTGTGTTTATAATTATCCATTTTGTTAAATTTTTCAATTTATAATATTTCCCTTTTTGTGATTGAAAAAATATCGTTGTCTATCAGCAATAATTTCTTAGTTGATAGGTGTCAGGGAAAACGATGTAGAATTATTAACAATTTGCATGGTAAATCTGTTTCGTGTTATATAATTTGAGTATAATTTGGAGTACCTCAATGTTTCCTTCATATCATGTTATAATTACAGTGCTCGATGCACTTACGTATCACGAAATCAGATAATAATCTTAATAATGCTATAAAATGCATTCGTTGACTTTGAAATTACGCATATCCTCAAGTACCAGTGTAATCTTCACATCGTTAACGTGCATGCATTAACATTTTCACGAATAATCGGATTAAAAAAATTCGTCGATTTTATTGGAAGAATAGTGGAGTAAATTGCACGTATGTACTGCGTTTCCGTGATTTTTCTTCGAAAAGTCTCGTAAATCAATGTCCAATTTATAACAGTTGGAAGACGAAATTTCCATCGTTCACAGTCTCGGTTGTTACACCTCCGCGTGGTCATGTCCCCTCGTTGAACACGCAGAAGACACGATTGTATATAAAGGGAAGTACACGGGCAAGAGCCGAAGCGAACTCCGTATCTTGGAGGCAACAGTCGTATTCATTGGCAAGAGCATTGCCAGCTATCAGTATTAGTTCGACCGTCCTCATGTGCGCACCCAAGGCGCTCAACGCGACACTGTTACGACGATTTCATTAGGGGAAAACGAACTTTCGCGTTGATACGTCTAGTACACGTTCCTCTGGCTCCTCGTGTCTTTGTGGAAGTCGAAGTACAATAGAAATATATACAGTCGATGTGATCCAGTGACTTTGATCGACATAAGAAAAATAGAGAGAGAAAACAGAAAAGAAGCAGTAAAAAGGACAAAAGGCAAAAATAATGATAATAATTTCAAAACATGTGAAGACAGTTTTAAACGCAAGTACCACGAAAATAATAGTGTGTTTCCCCGTGTGTCTCGCGGTCTAACGACATGGTCGTATATTATGTTTGGTTTTTTTATTCAACGTTAACCACCACTGGTCGATAGATGATTATTAATATATGCTTGTACATTCTTCCGAATAACGTGAATGAGAAAGAAGTATCGACGAAATTGATTGCACGTTGATTATTGATATTACGTAAAGGGTACAAACGCGTGGAGCGTGCCGCGATGCGACATAAAGTTAAAGAATAACCCGAATTAAATTAGTTTCACTCGCGTAATTCTCTTGGACGCAGCTGCCGTAATCCATTCGAACTAAGTAATTCGCGAAGCCGTACCGAACAGCTAGACATTTTTTTTTCTTTTTTTTTCCGCCCTCATCCTTCGCCACTGTCAACGAACGAAACGTGCACGCTCTTGTTTATTGTTCGCCGCTTGAGAGGGAAACAAAAACATTTAGTTCGACCGGTCATTGGTAACAGAAATAGTTTTGACGAGTAAACGAAGGCTGACGGTGTCAATCTGTACGTGCATGTAACGGGAACGGAGATCTTATCGTTAGCCAATTTTATTGATAAAAGTCGAATTACGTCGCTGTATTGTCGAAGAATAATAAAACAGCGACTTGCCTCTGAATATTTCGTGAAATGTGCCGTATTCTTGCATCCGTGGTGGCGACAAGATTTCGCAGGACGTCGAAAAGTCGCTCAACGGGGCTAGATCTTAAGTAAAAGGATTTATCGTTCGGTTTCGAGATTCTGTGAACTTCATTGCCTACGCTTTGTTAAGTGATTAGTGAAATATTGAGAAATATCTGTAAAATTAGTATCGACCAGTGATAACGTGTAATCGTAGTAAACTCGTTGATAAACCGATTGCATTGTAAAGTAAGGCATTAACTTGTCCGTAAAAAGAAGCACCAAAAAAATTAATCGGGGTCTAGCCTACACTAGCCCAGCTTATTATCGCGCGTAAAAAGGAAACGAAAAAGAAAGTGTGCCTGAAGATATATATTAAAGAATTCGGTGCAATCTAAGAGTTTGTAACTGGCCGGTTAATCTACTGTGTTTTCGGTCCATTGAAATTTATCGTGAAAGAATGACTTGAATTTTTATGAAACGCGTGGGACTATTTCGAATGTTGTTGCATATTGTGGAACGCGACGTGACACGTGGTACACGGTGAATGTTTTGACACGCGAGAGAAGCTTCTTGATACTTTCGAGGATCATTGCCATCGTCGTCTTTTATCAGGATTAGAGCAAGTGTTACGTCATGGTATGTTTCTCTGTGTTTGTATTCTGGGCACAACGCCATTGCCATTATTCTAAAACCGCGATACGATTTGCGAATTATCTCTATGGTAAACAAGGAATACGATTTTAAAAAAGAATCCAAGAGTTACCCGGTAATAATAAAAAAAGTTAAGGTGACATTCTTTGGGACACTTCAAAGGTTAGCCGAAAACAGTTCCATGGATTACTAATATTGTTGCTCGGCTAATATAGAGTATAGATGTACATGTGTATGTACAATGTTGGAATATAACATTTAGTTCTTACTGATACGCGAGATTAATTTTTTATCTTGAGGAATTTTCGTACATGATACATGGTAAAATTGATGGAGATTTGATTGGGACTTGAGTGTGGTAATAAAAATAATGAGAGCAAGTTCTTGTTCAGTTTGATATAAATTTTGTTAACAAGATATGATTAGGAGAAATTGTATGAAGAATGCACGTATCAATCGCGTATTGTTCTCATTATATTAGTCACTTGTAGGACGTGATCAGAAATACATACCGTAATATCGAGTGAAGTTATCATCAAGAAAAATAAGACTCGGTTTTCTTTGCCTAAAATTCAATTGTGTATAAGATAAAATTATTTTCTTGCACTGTGATAAGTAATTTAATAACGATAATAACATGGTCCTTTATTGTAGTTGCTATTTTACTTTCACTGTAATTAATATAATTTTTAAGGTTTTTTTCTGCTCAACCAGACATTGAATTCGCGCCCTTCTACTAAGCAATAAAATATTAATAACGATGGATTTCTCCCATCTTCCCATATTAATGTTCTTCGTCACTTAATAATGTTTTGCAATCATTTTTGTCACGTGAACCTTGAAATTCGAAAACATTTGAAAATTCAAAAAATCGTAGAGTCAAGCTCAAGAATTCAAATTAAAATAAGAAAAGGAAAATTAAACGGTCGAAGTAGAAATGCTTGAAATATTGGGCCGCGATATGCGTATCTAAAATTTAGATTTTGGACCGTAAAATACACTCCAAGCACACGTTCGTCATGCACGCTTCTCCGAAATCTATGTTTCGTCCACAAAACACTGATATTCTTTTCAGCTTAATAAAACACGATAATTAAACGGAGCACGTGGTGCCATGAGTTCGTTCTCCTTGCGCAGTGATAACGAAGGTCCATAGTTTCCCGGTCAAATGTTGGTCATTCGTTTGATAAACGATGAACTGTCATCTAGGCAGAAGCACGTGGTTCACGGCTTCCCTGTACGGTGACGATGAATCATTACGGTTCTGAATCTTTCAATTAGTAACATTAACCGATGCATTGAATCGACTGAATCGAACGATTGTACGAATTGCAACACGAATGGTTTTTTTCTTTTAGAAAGCAATCAGCGGTGAATACGAAATAATTGGTCGAAATTTATATCTATGATTCAGAGCTGCTTCTAAATATGTAGGTGAAGTTGGTATTTAAGATGAGTAGAATTGTTGAGATGCCAAGGACAATTTCATTTTTTTTTTTTAATGAAATTAGCTGATTCATTTAACCTGCTTTCATTCCAAATATGGCAAGAAAAATTTAAGGAGCCAAATGGTTAAGGTTGTACACCTTAACCATTTGGCTCCTTAAATTTTTATATATATAATTACTTATATTTTATATTGTATGTGCATTGTTTACGTTAAAATATCTTAGCTGGGATAATATGGCTTGGATTACATAGCTAATGTAACAGTAGTGCAACGACAACATTAAGTTCAATGACCTGTCTGACAAAATGAATTAATTTTACGTATAATAGTGCATGTTAATAAAATGTTGAAAGTTCATCTTCTCGATAGGGTCGTAAGTCGAAGCTTCTGTTATCAGTGGTGATAACGTAACATTATATTTTTCTGATCTTTAATCACTTTAAGCAGTGAAGATTAGAAGCATGTCGTACATTTCTTCTATTTCGTCATGTAGCAATCATTATATTATGCTTATGATATTTATTCATAGCTAAAACGAGAAAAGTATAAAGAAATTGGCAAATATATTTTTTTGCACAAAATAGTAAAATTCACTTGACATTCATTCTTAAAGAATATTGATGAATTACAACGGAAATGTTAATATTATACAAATGATATATTTGCTATTATTAAATTCTATATATCTGCCGCTACCTTTACTGAATATTTTTATTTTCATCCGATCTTGATTCTCTGTGATCCGCTCAGTCTAAAACGTGTTCCTTTGCAACAAAGCATGGATGTATATACTTGCTCCTTTATGCCGTAGTCGCTCAGAGCGAGCGTATTAAAATATCTTTTGTAGCCTCTGAAAAGTAAACGCATCAAGCTGAGCATTTTGTCGCGACAGGTTGGACACTTTTAACAGCTACGTCATACTTCCTTCTAACAAACCCCTCTCCCCATTCTTCTAATGTTATTTATTACGTAATTGTGATTTGAGAAAAATTATTTTACATCCAATACTTTATCGTTAAATATCAAACAACAACTAAAAATTGTGCGAACAGTGCTATTTCTTTTAAGATGAAGAATAAGATATATTTGATTTAGAAATTTATTAGTCATCAATATACATACTTTCTCATTAGTATTTTATTGCATTTTAATTATCTCCATTATGACCATCGGGGCAAATATATTTTTCCTAATAACTCCATTATTATTTATGTTTCCAGACTTCCTTCTTAAAATTATTCCTGCCCACAGTAGAGTCCAGAAAGAAAGTTTTTATTCGGTAAAGAAATTCTTCTCTCATTACTGCGGTTAAATCAATCGAAAAACAAATCAAAGTAAGAAAAAGCGAGTTTAATCGATCTATCTATTTAATTATATATTTTAAGAATAGATAAAGAGGGAGATGAGGTGCACCAATCCTATATGTACATTCTAATGACGAAATTTTCTAAATCGACGTTTTAATTTATAACACCTACGAGGAGGGACTTCCTAAAGCTGATTAACATCGAAACATACGAGTATGATGTAACTTTATCTTGTCGCCCGCCTTTTCTTCTTCTTTCAATCGCTAATGCAATTAAGGTAACAGTAAGCCTTTTCTCCGCGAGGTTGGCTGAAGTTCACGCGACCAAGACACAAAAGCTTTGTGAGATGAATTTAGCCCTCGAACAATCTACGGGTACAGTGCCAGAGTTGCGGAAAATTTTGTCGACCATTTTATCGCATCCTTATTTTGCAATTGGCAACACGGCGTTATTCTATAATTGAGGCTCGTTAATTTTCCCGGCGTTCCCGCAACTGCGTTCCGTCTGTGGACGAGATAGAAGCTGCTACTCATAATTTTTGTTTTCCAACGAAACTGGAATTTGTCGCATATTCGATATTTTTGAACCTGCTGCTATATAAATGCCACAGTCTTGTTGATAGATATATATATGGCGAAGTAGACAAAATTCAGGTATTATGGGTAGGTTGCTGAATTGGCAAACTAAAGTTTGGTTGACCGATTCATGAATTTGTTAATTATTTTTAGTTAGCAATTAATTTGGTTTTATTTGGTACAGGTAGGGCTTAAAAAATCAAGTGTAATCATTTTTAATATAATTTATTTTATTTTACGTAAACGGGAATAACCCTATTGGTATACAAAATAATAATAGCAGTGTTTACGGATAAGATAATTAGGGTAATTTTTTAAGAGCAAATAGAACAATTTTAATGCAAATCAGGCTGATTTGCTTTTAGTCAGAACATGAATTACTTCCATGCTGCATAGAAGAAATGCAAACAAAATTCAGCTTTCACGTGCAAAAAGGACAGTTGTTTTATGGAACTGCCGTTCAAGTTACGAATTTCTTGATTCACGTGCGGGTCGCAAAAGTTAAATCGTGCTCTTCCTTGAGGCTTAGATTGAGGTCACAGCTAGGCTTACAATTATTTTGACGAATTAGGAAGAGACATTCGTGCAGCTTTTCCTAGTCGCTGCCTTGAGTTTTCGCTAAAGGTCGCAGGGATCGATGCTACTCCAGTGTGGACCTCGATCTTAAAATATTCAAATGAGTAGACTGACACTTTTTCCACAAAAAAAGGGAAAAGATGAAAATACGAATAGGCCTACAGAAAATGATGAATTTATTTGTTAAAATGTGTGATATATGTAAATAAGTGTTACGTACTTAACATAAATATCGATCAGTAATAATTAAACTTATTTACAATCAAATTGAAAGCTCCAAACTTCAGCGGATCGAAGATACCTAAACCATAGAAATATAATCTCCAAAAAACTGCAACTCCACCTGTTCAAAGATTTGAAACTCTGCAAACATTGCAGTACAGAAATGCAGAAATTTCAAGTCATCACTCTATTTAATCTCTTTACAACCCCCTTTAAAACCCAAATATCAGAATTCTGATGCGATCGTATAATTCCAAATTCGCCAAACGTATATACACACAAGCTATCTACAGCATTCGCCGATAAATGGAAAGTCTGCCAGGAAACGTCGTTTAATTCGCAGCATCTGATAACGGTGGCCGTAAGGGCGGGAGAACAGGCGTGCTCCAATTCTACACTACGGTGTTCACACTCTGTTGAACAATCGTGTATTCGAAAATTTCGTCGTGCTCCAGCACAATATCTCACGCAGTTCTAACGCGCCAAACTATAGCATCGTAGATATGGTTTTTCGTTGTTTCAAAAGTTCCTTGTATACATGCTATTGACAAACATCAGCAAAGATAAAACCGATTCAAGCTGAGTACCCAGAAGCCGTAATAGAAGATGAAAAAGAAGAAGAACATGACGATAAGGTAGAGAAGAAGAAGATGAAGTACTGGCGGAAGGAAAGACAGGGGATCGCAAGATATGCACGTGATCATCGTGGCCACTGTTAAATTGATAGCAACTCATACACAATGAACTTCATTTATAATCGCCGACTCTAACTCGAGCTACTTCGGCTGGTTACGAAGTGGCAGAAGCAAATCTCGACGTCCACTCGCCTATCTTTCTCTCTCTTTTTCTCCCTTTGTGTCAAACGTCGAATTTAGAATGACGACTTGAGAATTCACGCTTCTGACGTGGTACGTGCCTGCCTTTTCTGTTGCCCGAACTTTGCGAGCTTTCTCGTCGACATTGCGACACAATCATTTTTTTACAGATTACCAGGCACCTTTCGATAGAACAATTTGATAGAAACAAAGGCCAAACGAAACGCACGTGTGGCATTTAATCCACGGAGGGATTATGCAACAGTCTATAAATGTCCTTTGTTTAAGCTTGTAAAATGTACCACGTTCATGCTTTGCGATGCTGTAATTGTACTTTAGGTGAGATTCGCTGGCAATTGAGGTCACTGTGCTCAGTTTATATTTATGTCTAAAGATCCTATATTTCGGTGATTCATTATTTCCCAAAGAATTTGTGAGTCAAATTGATCCATACTACAGCCCTATTATTTGTTTTCTTTTATTTTTTTGGTTCGTCCAGTATGCAAAGCATTATGTAGATGTTTGAGAATAAGTTTACAATTTAAGTTGGCGAGAAGAAAGAATGTTTTATAATAATTATTTTCGGCCGACCTTGTTTGTGAATTGCTACTATTGTTGCGTTTCACTCACTCTCGATATGTATTAACTAATATACCTGATCTCATCTGGATGTTTACAAACAATGCTCGTTCGCGTATCATGGGAAGATCGTATCGACTGGTGGACACCCTCGCAATTCTTTATGAATCGTTTCAGTTCGTTCTAATGATACTTTCGTTCTAATTGATACGGCACAAAAACCGGGCGCAGCTTGAAAACAAGGTCGGATGGAACGAACGTTTATACGAACACTTTTTATTATATTAATACGTCCGAGCATAATTATCAGGCATTATACTCGCACTCTTCGTATTGCTTTGGGGCCTTTGATACGATGAATGCATTAATGATCAATATTGGTACGAATAACTGAATCTGAAATTAATTTAAGCAATATTTAACAGATCTATAGATGTTTGATATTTATGGAAACAATTGTATTGTATGTATTTAATAGAAGCCCCATTTAAAGGAAAAATTTATAGATTTTATAGAATTTATAATTTCGATTATTTTTCATAGTACACATTTCAATATGTTTGTTATTCAGTAAAGTATTCAATAGTTTGGTAAATACCATGCAATTATAAAATATAGCAATTGAATGAAAATGTTATTAATATTACTAAATAATTGGGTAAATCATTTTTCTATTAATCATTTTAAATATACGATAGATCTGTTAAATTAATTTTTCTTTTCCATGGTCATGTCTCATATATTTATCTGTCTGCAGTGATTAGGTGGAAGATAATAATACATTAAATATGCCACGATGAGTGCAAAAATTTCCATTGCATCGTAGAGTTGAAAGATATATAAAGGTGTACACGGGGTGATGGGAACAGGGCGCAGAGTAACTATTAATAATAATTATAAATATGAGATGTTCGGAAGGCATGATAAAATATGGAATATCGCTATTAATAATGGAAACGATATTGAGCTTACGAAGGATATCGATTCGCATAAGACGCTTTTCAAGCTTTTATAACCACGATCGACCAAAACTGTGGAAAGTACGTTTCATTGAATAGCAAACTGGTATCGAGGACTGAAAGATATTCTCTCTGATTATCAAGATTTCCGTTTATTGACCGATGGATTAATTTAAAACGTATCTCGCGACGACGATCGTTTTAGACAGGTTAAGGCTAATCAGATAATGCGTTTCATTCCGTACATGAATGTATAAAGATATTCTGATTTAATTTAAATCTGGTACTTAATGATCAGAATTATATTAAAATTTATCTGGAAGAATCTCATTTTGTCTTCAATGTACATACACGATTTTCTGACGCCTTTTCTGAACGAAAAATGTAAAAATTTCTTTTAAATCATAAATGGAGCATTTGATTATATAAACGAAACTGTCAACCAAATAAATTAAATAGGCAAATATAATACAAGATCGCATAACACTGAAGTAGTCGATACATATAACTGAAAAATCGAGTAATACTACAATTATGATCAAAAACCATGGTTAAACATTATTTTATTAAATAATACATAAAATCCCCTTAATCAAATCTTCACGAATTCTACTACAGATATTTTCATCATAAACATATATAAATTGTCTCTAAACCTCATCGCATCTCATAAAGAACAGCAAAAATTTCAAGCAGTTAACATCCTTCTACCTTGACGCGAAAAAAAAAGAAGAAGAAACGCTTCCTTAATTCTTTATGTTAAAACGTTCAATAATGAACGCGACGATGCATCGCCAATAACAAGCAGTAACGCATTATTTTTATCACAGAATACACCGCAAGAGCCGAAGCAGTACCGTTCGCCGTATGGGTGCCTGGGTTGACGATCGTTTCGCGGAGGAGGAGTTGGTCCCGATTAACCAGGGCCCGAAAAGAAGGAAAACTTCGCGCATCCTGGGCCACGTTTGCGATGGTGGCGGTCCAGGTGCGATTCACAAATGCACCTCGTGGAACTTTAAGAATTCGTCCAGGTCGTCAGCGTCCTTATTGTCATTACGCCGCCAGTTCACCAGACAGCTTTACGAGTGGCCGTGTTTACCGTTGTTTAAATCGAGGACGAAACTAGATCAGTTTTGAAACGGTCGCAGGAACGCGACATTTCGTGCGATATAACTCTTTTTCTAGCGGTGCGTGTGGGTTTTTGAAGTGCTTCAGAGAAGAACAGAAACGAGGAAGACAGACAAAGGGAAGAGAAGGGAAATCACGGGATCTTCATTATAAAATACGGGATCAGAATTAATATAAATAAAAAATAGCAGCTCATTAGGTCCGATGTGGTTACATTGGCTGCTCGAGGGCTGCGTTTAAATAGGAGACTCCTCCTTATTCTTGGTACCACCACCATGGCCGAGTGGGCCAAGTTCAACGGTGAGGAGAAGCTGACTCAATCGGGTATCACAATCGATACGGAGAACAGTAGGAAAGAGGACGGCAGTACTGATGGATCGCGTAGCGATCTGAGAAACGGTGAGGTGATTCCACGGAAACACGACGAAGAGCTGCTGATTGAGAGGAAGCGTTCCTCCGTGAGCAAAACTCCCCAAGAGACGCCGCGTAAAACGGAGTCGAGAAAGGAAAGCGATACGACGTCGTCGGAGTTGAATTTATTAGTGAGAAATGCCTCCAGACTGAGGAAAAATTCAGATCAGATCGGTATCTTGTCGGAGGAGCAATCCAAGACGTTCAGGGATCAGAGTTACGAGAACGATGCAGCCATTGTTAAAGACGAAGAAGCTCAAAATTGTTTGGAGACAACGTACGACATTTACGACGAACCGGGCTCGAGGATTCGGCAGGAGGCGCGTCACGATTTGAAAGAATTGTCGCAAAACTCTGTAAAGAAGCCGGACAGTTTGTACAAGGAGAGCGCGCCTAGCCCGCCGAAGCGTAGAAGCGTTTTTGTAGACAGGAACTCGATTTTCGGTTCACCGACAAAAATTCTGTCGTCGAAGAACCACTCGCCGTCTGAGAAAAGCACCGAGAAGTTGGTCAATGGGAAATCGCCACGCGAAGAGAAGCAGCAGCATCATGTACAATTCAATAAAGACTCGAGGAAGCAACGCGAGGATGGCTCGCAACCTAGTCCTTCTATACCTCCGTCGACCACCAGCAGCTCAGAGGATAATTCCAGCTTGGAACAACTGTGCGAAGCTACACCGCCTGACGGTGGCTGGGGTTGGGTGGTTGTAGCTGCTTCGTTCATGGTGAATCTCATCGCCGACGGTATCACATTCTCTTTCGGTGTGATCTACGTGGAGTTTCTCAATTATTTTGGCGAGGGAAAATCGAAGACCGCGTGGATAGGCAGCCTGTTCATGGCGATGCCGCTGTTGTCCGGTCCGGTGGCCAGTTTTCTAACGGACAGGTATGGTTGCCGAAGGGTTTCAATAGCTGGCAGTATACTAGCTACGGCTGGTTTCGTCATAAGTTCTTACGCCAATTCTATGGAGGTCTTGATATTCACTTTCGGAGTTCTCGCTGGTTTTGGTTTATCCCTGTGCTTCGTGGCAGCCGTGGTCATTGTCGCCTACTACTTCGACAAGAAAAGATCTTTCGCGACAGGGTTGTCCGTATGCGGAAGTGGCATAGGAACCTTCATTTTCGCTCCAGTTACGCAGTATCTGCTAGCTGAATACGGTTGGCGGGGAACCACCTTGATCTTAGCCGGATTGTTCCTCAATTTGGCTGTGTGTGGATGCTTAATGAGAGACCTGGAATGGACCACCACGAGAGCCAAGGCGAAAACGGAAGAAAGGCGGAAGAACCGTGAAAAGAAGAGGTCCAGGATACAAAGCTCGAGCGTGGAGTCGTTCTCCGCCAACAGCTCGCTGAACACCCTTACTATCTTGGAGAATCTTCGGATCCAGGACGAGGAGGAAGACGGGGAGAAGCTGTTTTCCAGTCTGGTAAGCTTGCCGACGTTCGTCAAGAACGGCGAGAAAGTGCCGTTGGAGGTGCTGGAACTGTTGAGCACTAGGAAAAACGTATACAATGTGTTGCTTCAAAATTATCCAAGCCTGCTCGTCTCGTCGCGGAGTTTCAGCGAATCTGGCCAGTTCCACGACCAGCTCAGCACACCGTCGGCCAGGTTCGCGGCGACACCGAGCTCGTTGACAGAGTTGAAAGGTGAGGAGAACAAGGACGACAAACCGTTGACGAACGATGAGCAAACTGTTCAGCAACAAACGGACGCCGCATGGCGATTATGGTGGTCGAAGAAGATCAATCTGGATAGTTCTTTGAGGAGATCCAGCACCATGGAGCATTCCAGAAGGTTACCAACTGCTTATCTCAAGGACATCAAGGTGCACAGGCACAGCCTTACATACAGAGGTGCCATGTTGAATATAAATCGATACCGGCTCAGGGCATCCAGTTGTCCGGATATTTATAGGAACTCGATGACCAACATAGCGAAAACTAAACTCGTTTGGTACGCCGGTCTTTGGGAATTCTGGGACGTCATCGTGGATATGCTCGATTTCTCTCATTTTGCCGATTCTCGCTTCTTACTGTTCGCCATTAGTAATTTCCTCCTGCACACTTGGTACGATGTACCTTATGTATACCTGACGGATAACGCCATTGAGATGGGCTTCAGCGAGACCGATGCCTCTATCCTGATATCGGTGATTGGGATATCGAATATGGGCGGCGAGGTAAGAATACTTTATTTTTAACGTTTCGTTTAGCTATATTTATGTATAAATTCGTTTCAAGTAAAACTTTGCTCGGTCAATTAATGGAAAGGGTTTATTAGACGTGAATAAAATTAATTACTTGCCAATTATGAAATACTCTTCAGAGTATAGGAAGGTAATTTACAATTCAATTCGTTTGGTCTTCTTGACGATTATCTAAATGTGAAACAGTTACTATAACTATCCAGATATAATTATCGCGAGTAATATAAAATGTTTCGATGCTGACTTATCTATGTACATATTACTTTGTTTCGCACGCATGTATTGTGACGTTCATTGACTTATCTGGTACAGTTTCAATTGTAAACATTATAATGCACTTTTCTTTCCATTTCCGTCTGTATTGTATTTAACCATATTATTGCAATGATGATTGTCATTATGGGAATGTAATAACTGATGACACGTTAACGTGAAGATCTAACAATGCGCGGCATGTAAATGCACTTCGTGTTCTTTAATGTTGGCATGTCACTGTGCCGAGATGTCGATAATTTCGAATATCGATGTTTATTGTCCAACGGGTTCTCCTTTGCACCATTACTTTGTTCCTTTACGTGTTCCAATATTAGTTCGCCTCACCGCTATTTATCGGTCAATAAAGAATGGTTATTTCCACCTGCTCATTCACTCAGACATCACTTCTGAAAGGGGTGTTCGCCATTTATGAGTGACATTTCTGGAAATCCAAATACCATAATCGCTTTTCTCTTTTACAAGGCTTCGACGTAATATTTAAATGAAATCCAGTGAAAGATGATGTAACAGATATATAGGGATCTTTACTTTAAGCTTGTAAAAAGGTCTCGTGTTAGTCTGTTATGTATCATAATCTGTGCTAATCGGTAGCAATTATAGTTCGACATGATTCAACGTCGTTTAAAGGCCAATTATTACAGATTTTAATGTTATTCATCTATGAAGATTGTACTTTTTTTTCAAACTATTATTCCTTTCCAAACGTGCTCCATTTTAGTGCAATTGAATATTTAAGTGCAAAATTCGAGACTATATTATTTATTCGTAGGAATGAATAAGCCTGTCTTCAAGTGTTTTCCTCGCGAGGATTGACTATGATAAATCTTTAACATACATGCTGCTACAAATTGGATTTCATTTTTATTTTGTCCTCTAGATTTCTTTCTAAAACTTTTTAAGCCGAAAAGCTTTTTAAAATTTCGTATTACGTCAATCCCGTCTTAGGTCACCCTGTGACGCGCTAGATTATTTCCATTCACACACCCCTGATCCCATTTGATTCTCAACTCCCTTTGACCCTGAGTTTGCATCACGCAAGGGTTACACCAGATCCACGTTGCTGAGATTAACATAGGAATAATTTTGAGAAAAAATACCGCTCAGTTATTCGATAACATCAAGCCCGTGTAGGGTGTAAAAATATATGCGTCTGCAAACCAACCCTCCTCGAGATTTATTTAAATTTATTAGCTTCCTCCCGATATTTTCGCAAATATCAGTTGAAATTTATTTGCAAATTAAATCACACAGTCTTGAAGCCATTTTTGCACGTCAAACATTGCAATGTTTGAAAAGCAAGTAACTTAATTAATTGGAACTCGAATTCAAGTGTTAAGGACAATGGTAATTATTTCTTTTTGTACAAGTACTTCAGTAGTATTTAAATTTATTTTTGTATCATAATTTTTTTTATGTAAGATTGAATCGTAAAATTATAAAGTCAGGCACGGTTAGTATACATATAAAAGTGGTATATAACAGGCAAATATTCATAAATATTACAAATGTTCGTTTTTTTCAGATTCTACTTGGTTGGGCAGGTGACAGGGCATGGGTAAATGCATCCATCGTGTATGCAGTATGTATGGCTCTCTGCGGTGCAGTGACGGCCTTAATACCCATGGTAGTCAGCAGTTACTATGCGTTGTGCGCAATCTCTGGTGCTTTTGGATTATTCATCGGGGCGAACTACAGCCTTACCAGCATTATACTCGTCGAACTGATTACGCTGGAAAGATTCACAAATGCTTATGGCCTTCTGCTTTTGGTTCAGGGTGTTGCTAATCTTATGGGTCCTCCGTTGGCTGGTAAGGAAAAATTGTTGCATCAGGATAGCATAAGAATGAATTAACATCTGTTCACTGAATGGAACATTAACAAGTTTAATTGAAGCAAATGTTGCCCGAAAGTATTGGCGAACGACACATAACGAAGAAATAAGTAATTTAAGATGTTCTGACTTCTAAAAGGATATTAAAAATGTTACATTAGAGTATTACATTATAGGAATATTGTTTCAATTATAATTTTAATATTATGCACAATTCTTACGCATCTACTATTTCTTCGATCTTCTTTGCTTGAACCGAAGAAATATGTTTGTCTCTCAATCAAAAATTTTACATCCAACAATATGTATACATAGGAACAAAACGCGATACAATGTTTTAATCCAATTCGGAATTTTGATCAGCAGTTTCCAATTTCACAACATGTGTTAGTCGCATTGTTTAAAGTGATACAAATTTCGGCAATAGTACAATTGTGCGCACACTTATGCATAATAACTTTGGCGCACACAAAAGGTCGGCGGGCATAAAGGCCAATTATTATCAACGATTGTGCCCAGGGTAAATCGGAAGTTCTTTATGAATTGTTCCGCGGCCTAGATGGAGCGTTCCGTAATTACGGGCAAAGTTTCATTGTCCTGCAATCGAGAAAATTCGGGCATATGCAGCCCCTACTCTGCGGTATCTATTGACGTTTGAATACGCGAAACGTGTTTTCATTGTTTCAGGATGGCTCTACGATATCACGGGGACGTACGATCTGTCATTTTACTTGGCCGGTTTCTTTATTGCATTGAGCGGAGCATTGCTATTGGCCATGCCGTTAATTAGCTTCTATCGGAAATGCTTGCACGGATCGAGGAAGGAAGAAGCGGACAAAGATTTCGCGAATGTGAACACCGTTTGAACGGACATGGGCGACCAGTTTGGTCACTTCCGAGGCAAAACTACGATCAACGATCTACAATAACGATATATTCGATGTAATATCGATCAAACGGAATTTGTGGAAATAACACTTCCACCCATAAGGAATTGCTATTAGCAGCTGTGCAATTAGTTTTACAGCGCATTACCTTTTGCCCCGCGGTCGCTTAGAACCATAAGTCGCGTGTTTTACATTCGATTAAAACGTTCGTGGTTCCTTCGTAGAATAGGATACGTGCCAGGTTATTGAGATTTAACGACGTGTGAAAGGTGATTCATCAAAAAATAATAATAATAATAATAATAATACAAAAAAACAATAAAAAGCAAAAGAAAAAAAAGAAATTAGGTTTTTTGAGGGATCTTTCATCATTGAAGATTAATTATATCCTTTAAGTTTCTCACGTGTGTTCGAATTCGATGGATGAACGATCAAATCTGTATAATGTAGAAGTCAGCCAGGTCGATTGTTGATTACGATGTCCAGGCATGACGCTACGAGCGAACAGATGACAATTTATATCGATATGTAAACTGAATAAATGGTGGATCAATGGAGTTCTATATTGTTGCCGTTTGTGATTGACACATTTCATGATATTTACAGTCACCACGTATTCAATTTGTACGCTACAAATTAAATAATCAAGCTAGCGATCGCGTTACGCGAGATTTTGGAAAGAATTTTGCTATCCTCTCAGATTTATCGAACATTATAGCCGACGAAGAAGTGAGGAACAAAAATTTACAATAAGTCATAGACGATATCGCAATAAAGTAATGGAAGCCGAGATAAGACGAAGCTTGCTTAGTAATCAAGCACACTTTGAGAATGCGTTTCAACACTGATGAGTGTCATCAATAATTAAGAAAAGTTTGAATCTCAGGATAATAAATAACGAAAAACAAGAAATAAAAATAGGAAACGATAATTTTCATGAACGTTCAGACAAACGTCTTATTCCCTTAGGGTAAACAAGATTCATCTTGTACTTTTGCACGATACATTCTCATCGGAAAAGAAGAAAACGAAAAAAAAGAAGAACAACGTTCCTTTCGGCGTAAATCTTTTCGTTTAATTACGCGTGAAAAATTGACAAGTTATTTAAAAATAACGCCAAAGATATCATTGTAAATATACGTCATGCGTGATATTATTCTCAAAGTATAACATTCAAAATATATTCTTAGCCAAACACTTTTGTCGTTCTGTTGATTTTATTGTTAATTATGCTAAAAGAAGCAGAGGAGTCGTTCACACCTCTTTCGTTATTACACACGATGAAATATTGTATGTATTTTTGTATTAGTTTTAGTCGATCGACAAAGACAAAAAAAGTGAGATTAACCGAGTAATTAAACAAAACATGCTCGATTTGCCGTTTCAATTTAGTTTCCATGTTTCTTATCCTTTTTCGTTCATTCGGTTCATGTACGTTTGTGCATGCAATATTTTGAGAACGTGTATATAAATAGGCGTATACAATATGTATATAATATATATAGCTTTTCTGTGATGATGAACCTAAATTTTATGAACTTTTCAAGCTACAAATAGATTAATACCTCCGTTCCCATAGCGTGTGCGTGCGTGCATGTACATTAATTCTAACGATGCGTTTTCTGTTCGTTTGCACCGCTATTATATTTTCATCTTGAGTGACATGAAGCAATACGATATAGCATAAATGACATCATACAGTCATACAGGGATATATTGATAATTGTCATTACCCCCCCATCGACGTAACTTATTCATTAAGATATTAACTGAACGGTAAAAATTGGGGAATTACAATTTTTCAAGTCTGTTGTTTTAGATGTTCGATTGGGCCAACAAGGATAAGTCTATAATATAATAATAAAATTTATGGAAACGAATTCAAGTGCACATTATCTCGCATTATAAGCAATTTTTCTAGAAAATCGTATCATACATTGAAACGAGTTAATTTCAAGCCTTTTACTTAGAAAATACACTTATGACTGTACGAAGCCTTTTCACGAAGAATCATCAAACCATTTTTCTTCGGACAAATGTAATAAATTTCATTCTTCGATATTTACAAAATGAAAAAGAAAAAAAACAGAGAGAAAACAGGTTCTCTATATATGAAACGCTGTTTCTCTCGCCTCTTAATATATACATATATAAAATTGTCGGCAAGTTTTGCCACTCTGTAATAATGTATTGTTTCATTGTGGTACAATAACTAGTTATGCAGTGCGTGTGCTCGCGTTATGGTAGCGTCGATTATGCATACGCGGCCTTACAGGCGTTTACGAAATGTATAAAGTAATATTTTATTATGGAAACAAACAAACAAAAAATTGCATTTCAAATATACGAAATCGAGTCTCACGACCAATTCGGTCAATAGATTTTCATTAAGTAGAATTAAGTAGATGTTAAGGCGAGGTGTGGGATAATAATTTTTGTGAAAGGATTAGTGAGAACTTCTATGTAGATTACTTGCTGGGGAAGTAAGTTTACGTCTAACGTGGAACGTTATAAAAGAATTCGCTGTTCAAGTCCGAAGAAACACGATTTCCATGGAAAGAAAAATTTCGTAAATCGAACTAAGCAACCGATTAAGCCTGTCCACAAAGTGCATCTGAAGTATTGGATCTCCTTCTCGAAGATTTCGCTTGTTGACTGTTACTCAATAATCAGAATGTTCTCACTACCTCTTTATTAATAAGATATCCTATTACCCATTGTTGATAACCTCGAAACAATCTCTTGAACGTTTGAAAGTGGCTTACAGTCTATGCAGAGACATGAAACAAAGAAAAAGATGGGAATTCAGTTCGCGGTGTGATGCGAACGCGGGTTTAGTGTTTCTTTCGAACTATAAAACAAGAAAATACGGGCAAAACCGTTCTTTTAGTTTTATATGTTTAGAACTAAGCCAAGTACACTACAGCTGTTGCTTGCTACGTGGTCCAAAAAACGGGCGGTCCTTGTGATCGCTCGTTGCCTGGATTTTCGTGAGCGGCCTTCTTATTAGAAGTAGGGCAATTACTAAAAAGAGAACTGGAATGGAATATAATTTGAATCATACGTACAATAAAATTATTTTGTCGGATGATTTACCTGTATTTGCGAAAGTAATAATATTCGTCATGTAATTATCTAAGTTACTTTTTGTTCATTTATATTAATAAAAGACCAGTAATACGAACGATTTATTTTTTTAATTGAAAGCAATTTCAATTTATGTATCATGGAGTACGCGTAACGATGTAGGGTTTTTAATCAATTTCTATAGGATTCGCTGCCCACGATTGTCCCGCTAAAAGAACGGATTTGCCACAGTTACAGGCAAAATCGTTCCATATTGAATGGAACATGGAGACTTATGTTAAGACTCCTTTTTAGATTTTACTAGGACGACCCATTTTTGAATTATATATAGTATAAAATAAAAGTGTATAAACGTGTATATGTGCATACAGCTACACGTACTCAGGCACACATACATACACACATTCACATATAAACGTATACTATTCACACGTACAAAAGTATGAAAATCTTATTTCAACTAAAATAAAATAAAAAGTAAATTACGAACATACATTGATTCCTTTCCAGGCTAACATATTATCCCCGCATGAGTTTCTAGATAATGTTTATAATATTTTAGAGAAACCAACGGGAATTTATAATTTCTCCAAAAATTTGCTTATTTAAAAAGAACAAGCCCATTCTACTTTGACAACTAAGAGTTATATTTCCAATGTATAATAAAATAATTGCAACTCCATGTTGAAAGCATTTATTCAGAGATTAATTATTTGTGATAAATAATAAATACAGCTAATCAATCGAATGCAAATGATTAACTCGTCGATCGTACTATTAAGCAAACATAAAAAATATATTTTTCAAATATGCCAACTGTTCTAAGTAAAGTTTAAAAAATTATAAACGTATCGATATCAAATTCGAGCAACCTTTAAAATCAATCTCCACGAAATACAATGACTACATGGGTAATACAATTACTACATGCATATTCAAGGACAATTATAATTTAATACGATATTATATTGTAATACAAGTTATTATTACTATTTTAAATCTAATAAATGAATCGCGATACTATGCGCGTAAGTGGTCGAAGAAATGACTTGCGCCCTCTTTCAGGCGCAGGTGTATTCGAAAGCGTTTCAATGACGCACACCAGCGCTCACTCCTCCGTTTCAGTGCTCGGGGCGCGTTCAATCGAAGTGGTTATGCACAAGTAATAAAGAAAAAGTTCGCTTTTTGTGACAACACCAAACGTCAAAAAGTGCTTGATATCGATCGAAAGGAATCGCGCGTCCAGTGGCTGACGGGTGGATCCTTTGCGAATAAATCTCATTTAGTGAATTTACCGATTTTTCGGCGGTTCGTGTTCACCATAAACACACCACGAAAATACTGAGAACACTCCTCGTGGGTAAGTTGATATTTGACAAATTTTCATGTGTGCAAAGAGTTTCTATTACTTGAATCGTTTGTCTATTGTTAACATTTAAGGTAGAAGGAATGCACGAAACAGATAATTTAATTTTCTTGCCAATTTTATCACGCATCTAGTTGCGACTGTGCGATCATACGCTGTCTTAATACTTAGTACACTTACCAAGATACATTTTTTATTTGTTTTTGGAAAACGAATACAGTTTACGGCAAAATTTTGATTCCCCTATCCAGTTTTTAAACAATTGCCGGTTGTATGTGGTTCGTTTCTGGTTCCGAATTTCTGGGAACGAATCCATTAATTTCGTGTGAAAGATACATATGAAATTGAGTTATTCAGAGCGTATATGCACAGGTTTGTAGGAGGGTGCATAAATTTTAAATTTGTCATTTTCTTTATTCAGTATTACTCATAATTCAAATAACACGCTAGTGTATTAACAATTATTTACGCTATCTGATTATAAAATAGTTTGTATACCGATTTCATCTAAATATTCAAACTCGCGTTTGTAATAAACAAAGCAGCGAATTGATAGATATCAATGTAAAATATACTTATTGCAACTTCAATTTTCCTTTATTTTTATCATGCACAATTCGATCTAAAGACTATACTCATTCCGTATACTTTTTCGTGTGTGGATACTATAATTATAACAAAAAATAATAATATTTCATATATCAGTTGTTCTATATACATTGCTCCTGTATATGATTGACTAAAAAGAAGGATTTTAATAAATGTTTAAACTATAGTCTCTAATTTAGTGCGTTAAACTTAGCTGTCAAGATTTTGAAAATAGATGAATGATCGGTTATCATTCAATCCCATTACTTTATCGGTAGGTCCGCTGCTGCTCATTTTTGTTTTCGATAAGGGATCGTACCGCAAGAATATATATTTGGTTAGAAAGAAAACCATGCCCCTTCGCGTTTCCCATTGTTTCCCCCTTTTGAATTACTAAATACTTAAGAAAATATCATTTCTTTGACCTAGATATCCTTGCACGAAGGAAAGTGTCACTTCACGTGATCCAGTATACTATAATATCGATTACAAAGCGCTAAATGTTCACGCGTTCCAGAAGAACCAATTGTAGCTGTAACTGAGAATAAAAAAATGTGTTCGTATTGTATTTACGTGACACTTGTAACTTAATTGGACTTAAAGTCATTGTATTATAAGCTTAACGCAAGCAGGTTATGTCATGGACCGAAAATCCATAACAAACATAGGCGTAATCCACAATGTGTTTTATCATATAACGCCATCTTAGTTTTTTCTTAGGAAATAAATTGATTAATTATATGAATCTGATATTAGTGTTGATGTCTTAAAAGAATTAAATCTTTAAAAGAATTGAAAGTTGAAATAAATGATTGAATATAATTGTAGAGAAATTAAGATATAGATATAGTAGTACCAGTCGAATGTTCAATATAATAATATAAGGGATTGTATTTTGAAAATCTTGAAACGCATGTTTGAAATTACAGCATAAAAGAAACGTTCCAATAATAACAGACATTGACATTCGCGTGCAGCATGTGATGAGTGGATGTTGCTTTTACCAATGTATTCAAGATAATTAGCTGGAACGATAGCCATCTAAAGTATTCGAGTAACATGATGTAGAAGTTTCGTAAATAATCAATCACCTAGATAAGAATTCATTGTTTCTGCTCGTTTTCTCAAGAAATCTGGCAACTTATCGATTTACTACCATGTTGTCAATCTGTTATTCTTTGAATATATTTTACAAATATTTATACTTTCCCGTTCATGTTTTTCATTTTATTTTCGAAACTACATACATATAAATTTGTCAGCACATCTTTTATCAAGTTCTATTAATCATTTATATCAAAACAAATCTTTCAATTCGTACTCATATATGACCTGCTCATTAGCCAAATCGATTAACTCCACTTCTTCAAGCTTTTTAGATTTTATTGCCAAAGCGCTTGATTGACCCTTAACTTTCTACATTTAAAATAAATTCCCATATTTTTGTTTTGCGGAGCTAATCGATTTGCAAAGTGAAGCATTCATATTCAAATATTTCGTTTACTAACAAAATCGTCGCAGCCATCTGGCGGTTAATATCGAAATTACTGACAGACAATTTACGCAAACACCCACTGTAATAATGTATTAAGGGTTTACACATTATTGACGAAACGTAATGTTTGAGAAAACGTGTTGCAACATGAATATGATAGAGAAATTGATTACCGGTCGCAAATATTATCTTTACGATATTTATGCAACGATAATACACCAGGTTATAGCTTACACCTGCAACAATTTACAGACGTATGTACATTTGTACATATTGTCGTCCGATATGACGCGAACAAATCGATGAGTTTGCGCGTGCAGTATGAATCAGGGAATTTTCGCAAATATTATGCAACGTTGATTAATTGGCAAATGGATCAGACCAATGCAGGATCTTGCTTGTTGATTTTCTTCTGTCAGATGAGAGACGTTGGAATCGACCAGGCGGTCGTCATGGTGACTCCCCTCGATCACCCACCTTAGGCGCTCCTGAATCGTCCTGTGCGTACACACATTCCTGTAAACCGGCCAAAAAGCATACTCGTGACCTAATCTCCTTATCGTGACAAACTCTAGATTGCCCTCCAACTTATATATTTTATATCTAACTCTTTTTTTATCATTCTTAGAGGCATCGAAAAAAGATGGATATCATATTTAGTGCGATAACAAAAAATTGGTAATACAATTTTTCCATTATACTGGTGTTAATATGCGATCGATAACGGGATTTGGATTTAAGGATTGGTTTCAAGGAAATTATGTCCACTAACGCCACCATTCTATTTCTCAAATTTCATATTTTATTTCGATATCCTTTGTATGTAAAATTGAAAGACGAAAAGGTGTTATTTGTATTTTCTTCAGTGGAACCATTGTTTCTCTTCTTCTTCTTTCTTTCTTTTTTTTCTTTTGCACGAAACTATGCTAGTAATATAATGTTTGCTTTTACCCTTTGCACCCTCTTTTCAACAGAACAATGAAATGGAAAAATATGCAAAATAAGGAGTATATGTACCTAGTTTCGTTGCTATATTGTAAATATACGAACATGATTTACTGACAATTGTGCGTGATAAACGCAATGGTGGTTAAGAAACCATTGCGTGCCTGCAAATAATATCCGTTTTGAATTTCCTTCCTGATAAGATAACCTTAACGCTACGGCCACACCTTGTAGGTGAAGGTCCGCACGGAGCCAAAGGAACAATCGATTGTCCGATACTTTCAGTGAAAAATAACTTCTCTACAGAGGAAGGCGATAAAAGAAGAAAAGTACACAAATTTAAGACAATATCGAGCAAATCGTTATTTCCGCTGCATTTTTCTTTTAATCTTTCTTTATCATCAATACATATATCATTCTGTATAGTTTCGAAAGATCTTTTTTTATCTGTCTAAATATTAGCTACTGTTCGCTGCCTGGTAGAACAAAGCAGACAGTTCAAATGGTATTACACGACGAGATTACACGTACAAGACTGATCTGTGTCATCAGATACAACTCGATTTCTATTCTTACAACCCCCACTGTTCCTTTTCAAACAGCGTACCGAAACACGATAAACGAGTTATCAATCGCATAGTAAATCACTGAAAGATAAAAAAAATTGTTAGATATCGCGCGGATAAGAATTCCCAAAATTTGCCTCCGTCACTGATATCGAGATATTGACTTTGTCCTAATCGCCACGTAATTAGCCACACTCTACGTAGACTGAGGTATATCATTAATAATTCACAGTAATATAATTCTCATTCGATCTTCTGTTCCCGGTGGCATACAATTTTCGAGTTCTCCCCGTTAATGGCAACCTGTCTACGGATGGAAAAATCGGCAAGGGCAAATGTACCAAAAATAACCCGGAACCGTATCGATTGCACCTTCATTGATTCTCCTCTCATAAAACTATAAATCGTGTGCTTAAAGTTGGATGGTTACCTTTCCTTTATGAGAATTCATTAATCTAACAACTCCTAGATATATTTCTTACAAAATAATTCTCATATCGTATATGTTCCGTCATGCATTTCGTTAAATGTAACACTTAACAAAATTAACAGCAAATATTTCAAATAAAACAGTCACGACATTAGTTAAAAAAAAAAGAGAAGAAAAATAGTTTCATAATTTTATGGATGTTAGCATACCGATCAATAGCAGCGAAACCCCGAACTACTATTTATTGGATCACGCCCATATAGCGTATATGTGACCTTATTGTTAGTTTCTCTTTTTGGCAATGAGCGTTCCAAATTGAACGACAGTTCCATGATATTGGTTCATTGATTTCTTTTCAAATCCGAAAGGATTTCATGGAAGAGTACGCGATTAAGAGTTCGTCGAAATGAAACGTAAACGGGAAAATGAATTACGCACGGTGAAGCCTGTCAAAGGCTGCTTAACAGGTGATTCATTACCATTTTTTTTTATCAGAACCCGGGCAGATACTTAGCACAAAAGTCGGCCTTCTTGTATTTATATAAGCGATAATTGATAAAACGTTTTAGGATAATGCTATTACGCGCTGGCTCCATTGAGCGTCGTCGGATGTGTTAAGAACGATTTACACGAAAATCTTATTTTTTGCTTTTATTAACGTAGAATTTTTCTGGCAGCGACAGAGGAGAGATAGAATGTTGCGCTGTATTAATGCCCTCTAATCGAACGCTGCCGTTTCATTGCTTCTTTAGTGAAACGAGATAAGACCGCGAGAAACCGCTTGCAATTACGGGGCGCATGTATTTTTTTAATCAGAGGACTGATTTAAACCGTGGAAGCAAAATGGAATAGGATAAGAACGCGTAGAAGCTGAATCGTTGTTGTATCTGTAGGGTATTTAATTTATTTATGAATTAAAGGTGGCAGCATAGTTTAGTTTTATGTGTAAAATTTGGACATATTGATGCAGATAGAGTGATAAGAAATAGTACACTAGTGGAGTATTTTGTATTATGTTTTAACTTTAAGTTCTTATTAAAGTTGCGTTACTGTTTACGATAACATAGCTTTAATTATTTCCTTTGAGATATTGATGAGTGATAAAGGTATATATATATTGTAATTACATATGTAAAACGTGTGCTAGATGGAATTTTATTTAACACTTTTTTGTATAATTATTTTTATCTTGTTTCAGGAATTTTTGTTGTACTTTTGACAATGACTTGTAAATATTTTCTTCCACAGCTTCCTAAGTTTTCTAAGTGGCTTACACGCTTTGCTTGTTTTAGTATACAGGATTAGTTAATTTAATCACTTATGATTGTTCGCAAATATAGGCCTCCTCCTTTTTCTATCGATTTTTTTTATTTGCTCACACCGCTCAGTGTCGTATGCACATTCCTACACCTATACACGCATGTACACCTGTAAATCATCTTACATTACCTCAATGGTGAGTAAATATTTTCTTTTTGTCTGTTCCTAATTATGTAACTTTTATTTTCTTGCGGCTTTTAGTGGTAAATAATTATTTCGTTTTATTCTGTGTATCTCCTAAACGTGGAATATGTTAATTAGGATTGTTCAACTTATTATACTTTGCACTGATACCTTTTAACCTTTTCTGCAAATTAATATTATATTTATTTTATAGAATGCTTAATAATGATTTGTAGAAATTGGAAACATTAACGTAATTCGTTATTTTCATTTTATTTGTATGATACAAAAATTGTGTCTGTAACTAATTACTAATTACAGTAGAAGAAAACTACTCATGATATTAACTTTTGAAATGTTATGTATCTTATGCACAAATTATATTACCATTTGCACATATTCAACACATTTTAATAGTTCAATAATTAATCGAAAAATATGCTTAAACTCCATTATTCTCATATCAAGATTCAAGTTAGCACTGTAGATTTTATATCTAGGTCGAGCCGTAAGTAAAATGAGTTTGTCTGTAGTCAGACAAGTGTTTCACACAAGGGACTTTATTTTCTAACAAAACTGTCCTTTCGACGCTATTAATATTTCAAACATTATTAAACATGAATCCAGCTATGTTAAACTGTAAATTACAATTGTTCGTGTATCGTTAATAATTATTCATAACAACAATTTCTAAACATCACATGAGGACGTAAATTGGTTGGCATAAAAATATTAAAAAATTCTCTTCTCTATTACACTACATATCCATCAATAAAATAAAATTCTTCTTCGAATAAAATAATAAAGTGCCCTTCGGTGACGTACTTGACATAAAATTAATCAATAACAAAATAGATATTTAATTTGTATAATATATTGTGGCAATATCTTTATTATTATCAGTAAGACACCATCTTTTCTCATATTTCTGAAACTAGATTTTTCCACAGGACAAAGGAAGAAGACGAAGCGTGCATGCTGAAGCCAGCGACGTTTAGTGACCCATCCAAGATCGGCTGGGAAGTCCTTATGGTAGCTGAAGGGCGTGGGCGATCCTTCCCGAGCGAGATCCAAGGGCTGAAGGGCTGGCCCCGACGTTGGATCCACTCGGCTAGCACTTATATTTAGAACAACAATGACCGACCGTAACGAAAATGTATTATGCAAAACGGAGAATCAATCGAACGGGCAAGCAAACACGTACAAACCTGTTTGCAATTGGAACAACAATATCGATACACACGACAACGAGTCCGCGAACGTGATTGGGAAGGATGGATTGAGCGTCATCAAGGATGCGAATTATTATCAACGATCGAACAGTTACCAAAGGGATCAGTCGAATTCGAATTGCCGTTTGCCAAAAAGAGCGCCGATCGTTGGCTGGCAAAATGGCAGTCCAACAGTATTTCCGAGCACACCGTGCAGCACGCCCGATCCAGATATTCTCGGCACGATGGATCTGTCACGTTCGTACAGTGTTGCGTCCTCTACGAAAAGTTCTGGCATCTGTCACGACTCAGGAAACACCGAGGACCTGAGCAGCTTGGCGAACGAAAGACTTCTACAGTCCACGCCCGCTCACACCATCGACAGAAGCGTGGAATCGTTGACACCGGATAAGGACACATTCTTAACCACGTCGCCAGAGTTCGGCAGAAGTAAGGATCTAAGTTTGGCCGACGATCTAGAGGACAAGATCGATCTACTGAGCCCCGGAACCGATTGTACAGAGGATAGAATACCGCCCACGCCCATCGATACCAGCTACCTGACCTCCCCGAACCTGACGATAGGACCAAGCCCTACCAATAAGAGCGATCTAATAACCTCCTTCGACTCACACCTGTACGAGAAAAACGACGAAACAGGCAATTGTAAGAGATACCCCGAGAACAGAGCGATAATCACATCGAATCCGGGTTACAGGGATGACGATACACGAGATTCTATCGATTCCGATAGCGTCTCGGAGTTGGATGACGAATTTACATCGATAGCAAAAGGAAATATTAAGCCCAAAGTACCAGACGGTGGATGGGGTTGGGTGGTTGTATTAGCATCCCTGATTATCTCCATGATAGCGGACGGTGTATCGTTCAGCTTTGGTTTGCTGTACATAGAGTTCCTTCAGGAATTTGGAGCGTCCAAGTCGAAAACTGCTTGGATCGGCTCGTTGTTTATGGCTGTACCTCTTTTGTCTGGTCCTATCATGTCAGCCTTAGTAGATCGTTATGGTTGTAGGCGTATGACCATAGTTGGTGGTCTTATTGCAGGATTTGGATTCGTGCTGAGCTGTTTCAGCAACACCATCGAGGTAATGTACTTGACTTTTGGAGTCATCGCGGGTCTAGGTCTGGGTCTGTGCTATGTCACTGCGGTTGTGAGCATTGCTTATTGGTTCGACAAGAAACGAACGCTAGCTGTAGGTCTGGGTGCTTGTGGCACTGGTATCGGTACGTTTTTGTACGCGCCAATGACCACGTATTTCATCGAGGAATACGGTTGGAGGGGCACCTGTTTACTATTAGCTGGTACATTCTTTAACATGATCGTCTGCGGCACGGTGATGCGTGATCCTGAGTGGTGGATCATGGAACAGCAGAAACAGAGCGGCGCGACGCCGAAAAAGTCCACCACGAAGTCTGAATGCGATAGATCCACTGGAAGCCCCGTGGATGAGTTCCCTGGGGTCGACGAACTGAGGAGGATGCTGAAGAGCGGCCATACGCCCGAGTATCTGTTGCAGGTTCTTAGCACAACCACGGAGGACCCGTTGGCGATGAATGGAGACGTTAAATTCCGAAGCGTGGTTAATCTGCCCACTTTTGTCAAGCACAACGAGAAGGTGAGAAGTTGACCTGAATATTTCTCTTCGTTACGATTACTAGGAATCAGTTTTTAACATCTCTTTAACCAAGGAAGTAACGTTAAAATAGCATGGAGAATTTGGTTAAAAAAACAGAGAAAGAGATTTAATTGGAAAACTCATTTGGAAAGTGTGATGTAAATTGTACGTTTTTGAGGATTCCAGGTGCCCGTAGAAGTATTAGAGTCGCTGTCCAGTAATCCGAGGCTGTATAAGGTGATTTTGGAGAACTATCCCAATCTTCTATCATGTAGAAGTTACTCGGATAAGATGCTGCAAGATTCTTCAACAGAGGCCGGCAACAAGAGTGTCGTCACTATGTCTATGAGGTTTTAACATTGATCTGCGACTAATAAACGTTTATTATTATTTTTATTTATCTTAATTTCGTATGTATATAGCTTGCTGAAACTTAAAATGATATTATAAATATGCGGTACAACAAATCTTTTTCTTTTAATTACAAGGATCAAGCAAGCACATAACGAACCGAAAACTGAAGATACACATGCAACGAACAATATTCATTCTGGATCCGCGAATAACACTATAAAAAATCATATAACTAAAAAGATATCTAAAAAAGAATCGGAAGAAGCTAATCCTCTGTTGACCAAAGAACTTGAACACTCAGTTAGTAAATTAAAATACAATTCGATTAATCTATTGCATTATCATATGTTTCCCAACGATCCGTATTTCATTTTTCTTCAGATGGCCGAGGGACGAAAGTCGAAATCAGTATCGAAACAACGTATAGGAGAACTTAATTGCGGGGTTGTGAGGACCGACTCCCTACCGTGGTTACGCAGACAATTTAATACAAATACTCATTATTTCAAGGATATTAGAGTTCACAGGAACTCCGTAATGTACCGTGGTGCTGCCCTGAATCTACACAAGTACAGATTAAGAGCCAGTAGTTGTCCTGATATTTATAGGAACAGTATGACCACGTTGGCCAAAGAAAACGAAGAGGTACGATAAATATTTTTTATCTACAACGGCTTGTAAAATTGAAGGAATGCTAAATTTTCGATAAAGAAAAATCGTACTACAATGCACCCGAATTCGTGTTAAAGCGTAAGGTCTCTATTTTCAAATCCCTGAGTTCACTTGTTTTTCCACGATTTTTTTACTCCGTGCAGGTCGTGGGAATGCGAAGGTACTATTTTCTCTCGAAAATCTTGCAAATTCAAACGTCTCTACGCATCGTGAAAAATTGTCTGCATGACTGAAATTACCGTGTATTTGAAGACTGAAGTATCCCCTTTACAGACGAACACAGAAAAATTGATGTACGATTTTTGTTCGCCATTTTATCGAATTTTGAATGAAAAACTGTCCGCCGTCATTAGATTAACCCGATGTACATATGTACAACGATCGCCTGTTTTTTATATTTTCAGAAATGGTATAGCGAATTGATAGACTTACTGAAGGGCATGATGGACTTCTCGATGTTCTTGGAGCTACACTTTTTATTCCTCTCCTTGTCAACGATCTTACTGTTCACTTGGTTTATCGTGCCTTACTTTTATCTTGCCGAGCATCTTACCAGAAATAGTTACACTGAGTCTGATGCTGCGAATCTCCTTAGCATTATTGGTATTACCAATACAATTGGAATGGTAGACTAGCATTTAATCTTGATGTTACATTACTGATACTGAAATGAAAATAACTTTATATCGTTATATTTTTCTTAGATTGGCCTCGGATGGGCGGGAGATCAACCCTGGATGAATGTTAGTAAAACATATTCCTGGTGTCTGGTTGCATGTGGTTTGGCAACAATTTTAATGACAACGTTCACTTCTTCTTATTATTTGTTGATGGCCACGTCGGCCGCGTTCGGTCTCTTCTTCGCGAGTAACTTTAGTTTTACACCTGTTATATTAGTAGAATTGATACCATTGGAGAGATTCACCACTGCCTACGGCCTTAGTTTATTATGTCAAGGTATAGGAAATCTTCTTGGTCCACCACTGGCTGGTTGGTTATTTGATGTGACAAATTCGTGGGATTTGTCCTTTTATATGGCGGGTGGTTGGATCGTACTCTCTGGTCTTTTGGTAGGACTCATTCCATATACGAAAAATCGAAAAATTTGGGGCAAAGGTCCCATTGAAATGGAACGCGAGAGAGATTGTTTAGCTTGAATTTATTACTGATTTCCATTTCGATGGAGGAATAGAAAATGGAATTGTTGATTAATTATTTAGTACGTCTTTTTCGTTTTAATAGGTATAAATAGGAAAGAATGAAACGAACTTGAGATTAAGGTAAACATAAGAGAGATGTTTATATTTTCTTCAGTTTGATATCCATTTATTATGGAGAAAAGTGTGGAACGAGTATATACAGATATGTACTATCTTTGTGTCTAAATCACACAATTTTATTTGTGTAAATATTTTAACGATTTATTTTGATAAAAAAAACCGTGCATTTGCGATGCGTAATATGCCATTCGGACTTTATCTTTTTCCTGTCGGAATTGAATCTATAGAAATTAAACTAGAACAATATAACGCTAATTTTCTATAAGAGTGAAGAATAATTTTACTCTGAACTAATTTTTAATAAGTCTCTATAGAAAACTCGTGTCCATTTTCATTTTGACACTCTGTATACATAATAATAGAACTGAATTTTTTAACTCGCAATAGGATATAGTCAATTGTGTTCTGCATTCATTAAAGGGAACATAGTCATTCATTACCCTGAAGTCATGTAAAGAAAATAATGAAGTCTATAAATTAACAGAAGGATAATAGGATATATTTTAATATGAAGATAATTGGATCGTTTTATACCCAATTGAGTACTTTAATTTCTAATATAGCGACGATTAAAATAAAGTGATGTTTTATCTTTTATCGAATCAAATGAAATACCTCATTTCAGTAAGATTTTATTGTTCACTAAATTCATTGTGACGAAATACAGATAAAATCTTATCACTTAAATTGCAATTTAATTTTTGTTATCGATATGTGTTGTACGCGTGACGTGAATGAATGACGATGTCCATAGCCGATTAAACGGAAATACCATTATTTAATTTAAATGTATATTCATTGTTCTGAGAGTACAAAGCTTATAGTACATACATCCTATATAATTTAATAATTTATTTTATTAAAAAAGAATGGTATACTATTTTACGGTCAATAGTTTTTCCTTAAGACTAACAAATCTTTTCTTTTAAATAAGAAACACCAAGAAAAAAATATTTCAGACAGGTGTTAGGATTAAACAAAGCAATCGCTTTGTTAATTATTTACCAAATGCCTATATAAGTGTATTATTCGATTTATGGTAGTTACGATATTACTCAATAGGTAATTATATTTAAATATTTCTGAACAAGGAAGTATTGGATATAATTGAATTCGTGTACTCATGAAAATGTTAATTAATAACTAGCGAATATCGCTAAAAAAACTGGAATATTTCTAAACTTTTGCCTTATAACGTCCAGTATAGATTAACAATTTGAGAAATCAAAAGTCTGCCATGCGAATGAAAACGATGCATGATAACTTTTGCATTGATGTAACAAAACGTCCCAACTGTGATCGTAACCAATGTCAGGAAAAATGTAGAAAAGTTTTGGAATTAGCAAGCGTATTCTAATAAGTGGGATAGGTAATAAGTGGGGCTTAAACGTATAACTATACTAATGAAATTTTTCGAAGTGCAATGTCACCATGTTATACATATACTGAAATTAATTAATAAGACAGTTAATTCGATAAATTCGTTCATATTTTAGGAACTTCTTTACAGCTTTTGGAAACTTTTAAACAACACATTTCACAATAGAACAATATTAAGATATTTCACAATGATGACTGTAATTTTACCGGAATGTTTGTTTCCACTGTGCACTCATATTTTTACTTAAAAATGTACGTTTCTCCCGATTGTTAAAACAAGATATTGATTATTTTCAATATATTTTGTTAAATGTTACTAGGAGATTTTATTATACTTTCATATATGTATATATATATATATAAACTATGTTATTAAAAATCAGTATGTATATAAATGATTGGGCTTTACGTACAATTATTGTATGAAAAATAAAAATACGTATAATATGCTTCCAAGTATAAGCTAGTCAACGATGGCAATCAAATTGTCACATTAACTTCTCTAGCGTTGAAATGTTCAGAAAATGAAACGAAAGTTATAATCCGTCAATGACAATTTTTTCCCATTGACGGAAATATAGATTTGGAAATTAGGGAAATTGATTATACTTGCAACAATTTATGACGTATGATGCCTGAACAAATATTAACCAATGTAATGAATAATAAGAACAACTCGTTAATTTCGTTATATTTATAATATATTGTGCGCTCTGCAACATGTCGAGCGTAGACTATGATCTAGATCGATATGCCCGTTATGGCGCGTAGCGCCGATCGTAGTTCTAGACAAGGACTCGTGGTGGCGTACATGTGGTTCGCCGTTTATATAGGGTGTGTGCGACGATCGCATCCCCTCAGTTGCGTCTAGCATTCAAAGTACTTTATATATAGTGTGTGTATTACTCGTGTGTGTTTTCTAATATAAATATATATTCTTCAATATTAATACTAACATTGTGTAGTATTTCTTCCATCCTATATTTATCCACGGCAAAGTTCTGACAGGTTATGGGCCCAGGACTTGTATAAGGATAAAGAAAAGGAAGTTAGAAAAGAAGAATAAAGGGACGCTTACAAAATGGCCACTATGCATAGCTCGTGCCACATTGAAAAATTGTCCGACGACAATTATGAATCGTGGAAGCTTAAAATGAAGAGTGTGCTAGTGTGTAATGAATTGTGGGCGTATGTAAATGGGACTAGCGTCAAAAATGAACGAAACGAAGTTGAATGGACTTCGAAAGACGAGAAGGCGCTAGCTCTCATAATATTAAGTACGAACGAGAATCAATTAAATAATATTAAAAGGGCTACTACGTCGAAACAAGCATGGGACGCATTAAAAGATATACACGAATCGAAAGGTCCAATAAGAAAAGCGGTTTTATATAAACAATTATACCGAATGAAGAAAGAGCCGCATCAAAAATGACGAGGTATATAGGCGAATTTGTAAATACGGCGGAGAAGCTGGAAGAGGCAGGGATAAAGGTACCAGAGGAACTATTATCCATCATGCTTCTAAATTCGCTACCTGAAGAATATGAAAATTTTCGAGTCGCCATAGAATCGAGAGACACAATACCGGAGGTCAGTAATTTGAAAAGCAAGTTAATCGAAGAGGAAGCTAGACGCGGAGATAGGACCCAAGACGAAGAACCACAAAACAACGACGCTTTATTCGTGAAGAATTATACAAAGAAGAATAGCAACGTGTATCAGAAGGGAGCGATTCCGAAAACGAAATTCCAAGGGAAATGTTTTAATTGCGGAAAAGTGGGCCATAGATCGAACCAATGCAGACTAGGGAGAAAACCAAATTACGAGAGTAAAAGGGTGGACGCCATGTTTGCGGAGGTGTTGTCGGCCGGACCGGAAAGATCGGCAGCATGGTGCTTAGACAGTGGCGCCACTAGTCACATGTGTAATGACGCCAAAAGATTTTCTTTCATAGATGCGCGGGAAACGAATACGGTACTCATGGCTTCGGATAATCACGTGGAATCAGCTGGAACGGGTGACATTAATTTAAATTTTGGAAATCGAATCAGATTGCAAAAAACAATATTAGTTCCTGAGTTCCGGAACAATTTGTTATCGGTGTCGTGCATCACAGATAATGGATACACAGTAGAATTCCAAAAAGAATCTGCGTCTGTGAAACGCAAGGATGGGTCAATGGTCTTCAAGGCTGAGAGGAAAGGTAAACTGTATGTGGTGCGTGAGAACCACACAGTAACAGACACCATGGCGCAGCAAGTTTCGACGATGGATGACAAACAAATGAGATGGCATCAGAGGTATGGTCATTTAAATTTCAAAGATCTGAATAAATTAAATAAAGGTAACATGGTAGAGGGTATGAACATTACTTCAATTATTGAGAGACCCCCATGTGAGATCTGCGACCATTGCAAGATACATCAATTGCCGTTTGAAAAGTCGCACAATAGAAGTAAGTGTGTACTGGACTTGGTGCATTCCGACATTTGTGGACCGTTTAGTGTGCCTTCATTGGGAGGTGCCAAATATTTCGTAACGTTCATAGATGATAAGTCTAATTATATTGAGGTTTTCATGTTGAAACAACGTTCTGACGTCTTGACAGTGTTCAAAAACTATAAAGCTCGCGTTGAAAAGGAGACGGGAAGGAGAATTAAAAAATTAAGGACTGACAACGCAAAAGAATATATATCGCAGGAATTTAGCAGGTATTTGGAAACGGAAGGGATTCGTCGCCAGCTGAGCGTAGAGTATACGCCACAGCAGAATGGAAAGGCAGAGCGTGCAAATCGTACCATCATGGAGATGGCTAGATGCATGCTTATGCAATCGAAACTGCCCAAAACACTGTGGGCAGAAGCTGTCAGCACAGCAGTGTTTATTAGAAATAGATGCCCTTCCAAATCTTTAGAAGATATTACACCTATTGAAGACTGGACTGGCAGAAAACCCTACGTTGGGTTTATGCGTATATTTGGAAGCAAAGTGGTTGCGCTGAAAAAGAGACCCGGGCGAAATAAATTAGAACCAAAAGGGGAGAGTTATATTCTGGTGGGTTATTCCACTGAGTCAAAAGCGTATAGATTATGGAAACCTGGGACCAAGATTGTAATAAAGCACAGAGATGTTCGGTTCACTGAAGAAATTGCTAATGAATTAACCGAATTGAGTCAAAATGAATCCGATACATTTATTAACCCGGACGTAGTTTCACATTTTACAGAACCCGAGGAAGCTATTGATAATGAAGGTGGCATAGATGGAGATATACAGGATGACTGGCATACTCCAACAACAACGAGTCAGCAAGAAAAAAGAGGTCCAGGCAGGCCAAAGTTATTGAGAACAGGGAAAGCTGGAAGGCCAAAGAAATTATACAATGTTTTGAATGGAGAAACATCAGCTAATGCACCGGATGAACCAGTTACTGTTGAAGAGGCGTTGACTAGAGATGATGCGGACTTATGACTAAAAGCAATGCAGTCGGAGTACGATTCACTGATGGAAAATGGAACCTGGCAACTAGTGGAACGACCAATCAACAAAAAGATATTTTCAAATAGGTGGGTATTCAAGATTAAAAGAAATCAAGATGGAAGTATACAGAGATACAAGGCCAGATTGGTAGTGCGTGGACATGAACAGCGTGCAGGTATTGACTTTGAAGAGGTGTTTGCACCTGTTGCACGTTATGAAACTATACGTACTTTCTTAGCTGCGTGTGTGCAGAATGAAAGATATGTACATCAGATGGACGTGGTAACTGCCTATACGCAAGGACATTTAAGTGATGAGATATATATGCAACAGCCTGATGCGTTCATGGTAGGGAAAGAAGAAAGTAAAGTATGTTTACTTAAGAGGCCCTTGTACGGTCTAAAACAGGCAGGTAGAGAGTGGTATAAGGAGCTCAACAATTTCTTAATAAGCATAGGTATGAAGAAGACTGACGCAGATCCATGTGTGTATGTAGACATAGATCAAAATAGTGACTTAGTAATTGTAATATATGTAGATGATATGCTTGTATCTTCTAACAATTTAGATAAGCTAAATGCGAGGAAGCAAGTTTTAAAAGATAAATTCAAAATACATGATTTAGGTCCATTGAGCAGTATTTTGGGTATAAGCGTAGAGAGAGTTGGTTCAACTGGTCTAATGTATCTTAGTCAAGAAAAGTATGTTAAAGAAATGTTAGATAAGTTTGGAATGACAGATTGTAAGTCAGTAGCTACTCCAATAGAATCAAATATTAAAATTAATAGAAATATGAACTCATTTACAAAAGAAGAAGCACAGGAAATGCAAAATAAGCCGTATAGAGAACTTGTGGGGTGTATAATTTATTTAGCTAATGCTACACGCCCAGATTTGTGCTTCGCAGCAAATATACTCAGCAGATATTGTGTTAATCCTGGCATTGTCCATTGGCAATTAGCAAAAAGGGTGTTGAGGTATATTAAGGATACGCAAAAATATAGTATATGTTATGAAAAGAGCGCCGTTTTGATGAATGCATATGTTGATGCAGATTGGGGCGGTGATTTAGATGACCGTAAGTCATGCACTGGTTATGTAGTAATGTTGGCAAATGGTCCCATTAGTTGGGAAACTAAAAAGCAAAAATCTGTAGCGTTATCTACAATGGAAGCAGAGTATATGGGCCTAACGGAAATTGCTAAAGAAATGATTTATCTTAAAAGATTATTAAGACACATGAAGTTGTCAAATTGCGTAGATGTAACCCCTACTATTTATTGTGATAATCAGAGTGCAATTCAGTTATCTAAGAACTGCGTTTATCATGGTAGGAGTAAGCATATAGATTTAAGATTTCATTTTATAAGAGACGCAATTAATAATAACGATGTTAAGATTGTATTTGTAAGAACGGAAGAAATGAAGGCTGACATTCTGACTAAATCGCTCACAAGGCACAAGCATGAACATTGTGTTACGTTGATGGGTTTGGATAAACGGACAAATCGATAGGGGGAGTGTCGAGCGTAGACTATGATCTAGATCGATATGCCCGTTATGGCGCGTAGCGCCGATCGTAGTTCTAGACAAGGACTCGTGGTGGCGTACATGTGGTTCGCCGTTTATATAGGGTGTGTGCGACGATCGCATCCCCTCAGTTGCGTCTAGCATTCAAAGTACTTTATATATAGTGTGTGTATTACTCGTGTGTGTTTTCTAATATAAATATATATTCTTCAATATTAATACTAACATTGTGTAGTATTTCTTCCATCCTATATTTATCCACGGCAAAGTTCTGACACAACAAAATAGATTGTTAAAACTGTATGTATAAATAGATACGAACGTGTATATTTATATAAATATATACATACAATACATTACCACATAATACGTAGTATAATTATTATATTATCTTCCGAGGAACATCATTTAATTGAATGTAAAAAGGACGGTGGACGAATTCAGTATCGCAAACGAACTTAAAAAACATATTCCAATGCAATTTCTGCACGTCCCCGAAATTCTATCAAATCCCTCTAAAACAAACATCGGGACCATGTTAAATAATAATTCGGACTTCGATTCAATCCTTACCTATTTTACGTTGCCTCCAAATATTTTCAATAACCCGGTGAACTATTACGATTAACTGGACTGGGTGTGGAGCTTCTTCCGAAAATTCTTGAGACACCAACAACATTGGCGAGGTTCTCCACGCTTTTCGGAAAACTCCTCGTAATAATGGCATGTTCAGGGCCAATTAAAGCGTCGCCCATCACGCCCAACCGTACACCTCTTCCATACCTGTGTAGGGTTATCGACATATCTAAAACAAAAAAAACAATGAAAGAAAAAGGAGGATGCACATCGGCAATATTAAATGAGGTGAAAGAAAAGAAAACGATTCATCAATTCGAAACTCAGCTCTTTCATGAATTATGTATGGAAATAAATTGCAAAGAATTGTTCCTCCCTTGCTCCACCAAATCAGAAAATCTCAATAATTGAAAAACGAGAACAGGAAAGAAAGGTGAGAAGATTGTACCTGCAGTGCAAGAAATCATCGCTTTCCTTCAAACATGATTTTCTACCTGTGGAATACTGTCATTTTCACCAGGTCATTGCCAAAAATGCCAAAGATATTTATCCACTCTCATACGAACTTATGCGATTCGTGATTTAAATTTTGTGTATACTGTACACATTATACAATGTGTAACTAGCATTCGCATAGGATGGCGAAGCAGTTAAGAAAATTAAAAGTTTGTTGGCAAAATATTTACTGCAATTGCCTTGAGGTGGCCTCCAATACATCACCGCGTCGACTCCTTGCAGGGGCAAATCTCCGTCCACGTGTGTCAGGGACAGGGAATACCTTCTCGTTAGCTGATTTAGTATCACTTTGAGCAACAACGAGGGCAAACAAGAGGAAATCAATCCATAAGATGACTCGGCTGCCGTGATGGCGTACATCGCACTTTGCTTCGATCTTGCGTCCCGTACATTCTTCTGGATCACCTGAAAATAGAATTATACTACAGTCAACCATCCAAATAACCGATCCTTAAATTGCAAATATTTCAACGGATGAGCCCGTCAATTTCCAACACTTGACGAACAAAATATTTCAAGTTTGGAAGCTTCGCGATTCACTGCATATTAATCATGCTGAAAATTAATAGCAATATTGTTCTATGTTATTGGACAGTCCTTGTTCTTATCATTCCTGCACAGTGGAGAACGTAAATGGAGGGGGCACGATGGAACAAGAATGGAAATACAATATAAACGACGATACCCCTTATTGAAGAGATTGCTGACCTGCGATGAACAGTGTGATTGGAGGAGAACGGTATTAATAGTATTATTGTCCACGATAACGAGCATAATACATTGTTAAATCGAGGAAATTAGGTCAACCGCGAGGATGCAACATCGTGATGTAGCTTAGTTTTGCCTCGCCAGTTTTGCATCAATTTATTAATGTCTATTTTATCTTGTACTCTCACAGCTGCTTAACGAGAGTTACACGGCGGTATTGTAAATACTATTATGTATTTCGCGACATACCGTCATATGCTGTAACTAAACATAATATCACTTATCGTACGATAATTTAGAAATGACCAGGAACAAATTATTTCGAGCAGAATTTCAGCGCACCTGGACTCTCTCAGAAATGGAACCAGTGCACTCTGAACTCTGACAATTTACAGAAGACAAAGGAAATCACGCAAAAATTCAGATTGAATACGAAACCACTAATTACCCGGGTAATTGAGTGGAGAGTTCTATGTAACAATTACCGATTGAATAATTCCCGAAATCAGAACGAAACCCAAGCTGCTTCACCGATTAATCTAAACACCAGAAATTCTGCGTACCTGCAAAATTTCAACCAGATCATCTTGAAACAATGGAGTCCTCGTAGGCAGCGCAAGACACAATATACCCCTTGCTTCGTGATTCTGCAGAAATATTGTCCTCTGCCGAACAAATTTGCCAGTGGCGAGCACGTCATCCGGTATTCTAACACCGGACTGCCGGAAGTACTCCTTGAGGGCGTCGACCGTAGCAGCCAGTAATATCTCCGCCTCTGTGGCACCTGTTATGTTGGAAATCTTGCGAAGAACATCGAGTTCGACTTCCTCGGACCAAGCAACCACCTTTCGACCACAGGGTGACGTGGTTTGAAGACGATTCGCTTGCGGATGCTTCAGGAATAACTCTTCGAATATTGTTTTCGGTGCCTTTATTGCGATCCACGTGATTGAAAGCATTTCTTTGATGGCTTTGTGTATCAGGGGAACGTAGCACCATAACATGTAAATCAAAGTATCTGGGTAGTAGTGTTTGTGTCGCGACTTTAACGCTCGTAATTCTCGGAGAAATAATATCGGCGTTTTTAAAGTTAAGGTGATTGTTAAATACCAGTTCCATACAATGACGCCGTATACGATTTCCAGAGGTCTTAGAGACTTCATTAGTGCGTGTAAAAGCACGGTGTGACCGAAGTTTCTTTTCCTGGCTTCTCGTTGGAAGATGATAAGGATGTCGAGGAACCTGGGACCCTCGCCTTTTCTATAATACCTGAAGATTAAGAGGAATGATTAAAGTATTGGAGGAACTGTATAAAATCGAAATTGTATAAAACGTTACGAACGAGAGAAAATTATGGAACACAGTGGAAGAATATTACACGAATGAAAACAGTAATCAAAACAATTAAGGGACTTGAAAGAATCTGAAATAAATATATAAAAAGTCTAATTATTCTAGGTTCCTGGACTTTCTTGTTAATCTGACTCTCGACTGGAATACACTCATATCCAAAGCTTTCATCAAAGTATCAGAAATCAAATAATTATAACTAAACAAAGAAAAAATCCGTACTAACAAACGTAAAGGAGAAATATACCTTGTCATCTCTTTCAGAGAAGCAACAACAATGATCACTCCAATTTTCGAACACTGGAAAAATCCAATCTGTTTCTTCAGAATTTCCGGCCTCTCATTCGGGTCGTTATTGCACAAAAACTCGTTCCAATAATTGCTGAAACTCTCTGTGAGCTTTTGGTAGAGTTTGGGCAGTGCGGATGGCTCTGCGTAGAGATTCGTGAAAGGTGAATTCTCCTCTTGGCAAGTCCAGCTGTCGGTAGAACATCGTAGTGGTAGGAAATCGGCCAACGCTAGATGCTCCTGTCGAAGAAGCAAGTGATGGACCCTCACTAGACAGACTTGGTATTGTTCTCCACGGAGCAAACAATTAATCACGTGCACCTGCCACGGTGGTTGTCCCGTTGGCAAGAATTTCGACGTGATATCGCTGACATAGTCCTAAAATGCATGAATCCACTGCAAATAGCTACATTACAGTTTGCAGCGATTTAAGTATTGAAACGTGCAAATAAATAATAATATCGAAGTGTACTGAGAGCTGTGAAACAATGTAATTAAGGAGTATGTGCTGATGTTGGTGCTTAGAAAATAGGACTGGCAAAAGTATAAAAATAGGACAAAATAATTATTATACATTGAAGAACGTTGAGAAGTACAGGGGAAAATTGTGACGAATTGAGTTGAATTTAAGATTTGCCAAATAGTCCACAATGTAAAATGAGGAAGTTGTCGAAGGATTGAATTTATAAAAGATATAGTGTTGTATAAAACCGACCTGAATATTGGTTTCTGTGACGGGTCGACCTCTGAAAGAACACGGCGGATTTAACAAATGATTGTCCACGTTGAAATAATCCAAATCTTTCCACACGTAGAGGCCCCATCTTGTGAATAAACTAGCACGAAGGAATCTTTTGGAAGAAGATAAATGTATCAGGTGGCTACGAATATTCTCTGTGATCGAACGGCCTTGAACCAGTAAAGTATAAATCCCCTGAATTTTGAAATAAAAAGGAGATGCAATTCTAGTGTTGTCGTATTTGAAAGTAAGGTGCAAACAAATTCTTTTACACATACGTGATTTCGAAGATGATCCAAAATCGTACGAATGTTGTTCTCCTCCACGACGATGACGTTTGGATATTTCCATTTTACGAAACGGATCCAACCCTTTCTTGACCACACCAATACTTAAATTGAACGATACACAAAATATTGTTTAATGCTTTAAATGAAATCTAATTTAATTTGTTTTTAATTACTTTTACAAATGTTTCCTGACGATCGTAAGAAAATTTTTCTTTCCACATTATCTTTGGTCAATTTTTTTAATTTGCATACACTATTTCAATTTGCTTGCCTACTTTTAAAGCAACCTGCATGATATTTATCATTTAACGTTAAAATTGTCCACCACAATTTATCTTTTAATGGTTAGACTGATATCTGCATTTAAAAAAAAACGTCTGACGTTGTCCAAGTCATTTCCTATCAATTATTACGAATTTTTCAAGTATCCAAAGTGCAATGTGTAGCGATAATTAACTGGATATTTGACTTGGAAACTTGTCTTTGTAGAAATAAATTATAAAAGCCCATAGTTCGTAGAAAAAAATCATACTTATTAACGATTTCGATGAAACAGTTAATTTGCTTAAATAAAAATTTGAGTAACACTTTCCCTTTCACAAAGAAATAAAAGACTCCACACAAAAATTGGCGTCCTGAAAAACGTACCATTTAATTGAATTCCAAGAAACAAACAACAAAAAGGACTTTAAACACGGCAAACAAAATTTTCTATCACTTCTTACTTTCTCTTCCACAAATATCTTTACACCAAATTAAACACGTTCCTTCAATCACCACCCAGCGTCCCCATTTCTCTTCGCCACCATCATTTCACGATCATCGCACTAACAAATACAAATACCTTAAGCGACAAACAGAATCGAGAAAAGAAACTTGTTCGACTATAATTACCCGGATAAACAAAGAACAAAAACGGCACCAAGACGACTAACAACAACAGAGTAAAACTCAGGTGTATTAGCAATGAAATTCCAAGTATATCCATCATGTTGAACTCAGCCATTGTCCTCTGCAACAAGCCCTCGACACTTCCTTCCTACAACCACTCGGAACCGGAAGTGAGTCGATAATTGTTAAAATTCTGTCAGCTTCAGTTGTAATTATATAAATGGTTGCATGTTCGAGAATTCACGGTGCTACTGACTGCTTCTGTGGATGATACGTTCCGAAGACCTGACCCTCGACCTCATTGCAAAAGGCCAGCCAGACGGTAAGCCTGACGATATTGTGAGCCACATCAGAGCCACTGTCCTCACTGTCTGGTCGTCTCCCATGACCCCTGACAATCCTCTGGGATCCGTGATATTTACCGTGATACCGTCGAATCCAATCGCGGTTTGTTTAATTATAGGCGACCAGTCGAGATAATCGATGAGACTTTCAGCCTCTGGTCCAGATTTTGGAGTTGTGTGGAGTATACAGGGCAATTTGGGAAACTTTTCGACTGATTGGAGGGGAGTAGAGATTTTTCATAGGAAATTCTTCTCTGGCACAAAGAAAGTCAACAATTTGTTACATCTGGTAGATTCTATCGAGGAAACTAATTGTTTCTGTTAATGTGAGCCTTTTACGTAACTGTTTAATACGGTTCGCCTTGAGAAATGAGTTTGTGATAACTTCTTTTCCAATTGTGAACGTGAAATGTATGTAACTGCGGTTACTGGAATGCTAGATGTTGTGACGGGAGATTGACGGTTGGTGATTTTTAATGTCCAGCGATATTTCATAATTTGGTACGGTTTGCACGGGTTTCAAAATATTATTTTCCTTCTGGTATTTATTTAATAATGATCCACACATGATACTAGATTATTTTTGAATCTTAGTATAGAATATACTAGCGGGTATGAACAAAGTAAAAGAAAGTTCGGCACGGATCAATAAATAAATTGAAAATTGATAATTCTTACCGCAATGAAATGTAATACATATATTTTTGTTTTATTGATGTATGTGTCATGTGTTGTGATATTTGGAAAGGTATAGAATAGGGAAAGGATATAGAAATGCTGACGATTTTTTTTATTAAAAATGTATATATATTTACAAAATGTTATATTAATATACATATATATATTTACAACCGGTTTCTTTCAAAAAGTAGCCTGCTTTATATAAAATATGCAATCGATCCTAAGTTCTAAGTGTCTCTAATTAATTAAGAGAATATCGCGTTCCCCGAAATTCATTGGGGAGCCTTAAACAACCTAGTGACCACACTAGACGTAAAGTAAATAAAAAGTATTAAATACTTGAATTTTTATATATTTCTTTCGTTAGTCGCGAGCAAATGTTAGATTTTGCCAGCTATAAATAAAATTGTGCCAATAATATCGCATATTCTATGCAACTACAGTAGCGCTCCGTATAACGCGTATTTACTTCTAATACAGATTTGAAAAGTACCACTGAAAAATTGAGCTAGTGCTCATACAACACGGTGTGACAGCCCCGTAGTACGCTATACAAATATAAATATTACATTCTTCCATTCTGTCGTTTGAAATATTTTATACAAAAGTAGCGCAATATCGAGGAGGATACGTGATAGTACAAACATTTCTTCTTTTTTTTCATTATCTACTTAGTTTCGAGATATCGAAGTAACCGCAGCATTTTTTTCATGGAACGCTTACTTCTTTTCGAAAATTTAAAAGACCAGTGAATCTCGCATGGCATCCGAAAGTATTTGCAGCGTTACACGCAGGGCTACTGTACTTTATGAGTTGCTATGCTTCTAGTACGATGTAACAAAATGTACATTACAAATTTTGATGTCAATTGTTCCGTTTCTTTTTGAACTTCATGCACCGCCGTCCACGAGTGGTCTAGTGTGTTTGTCTCGTTTCGCATTATGATAAAGATACGAATGTACACGTAGACTGTTGCTGTTCTTATATTTATTACCACAAAGTTTACACGTGAGACTTTCAAGTGGCCCGTGGATGTATCGAACGTGTAGTTTGAGATTCTCCTTACGCGTGAAATGACGAAGACACCATGGGCACGAATACATCCGGACAACTTTGCCCCTTTCCATACGTAACGTTGGCCCCAATTCAGATACAACGCGCAAGGTTGTTTCCAATGGCAGGCTATTGTTGGAAATACCTTTAACAGTTCGTCGACCTTTACTATGACAACCAGTTTCGTACACGAATTCACTTTCAAAACCAGTCATGTTACTTAAACCTAATAAATGGACATAAATAAAATTCTGGCGATAATTGCGATTTTTTTTAATGCTTAAGAAAGGACTCGAGTGAGAAACTTTGAAAGAATATATAAAAATATGAAGAGTGAACGTTGTAAACGTAATGTATAAATTGTTGATGAAGAAAAGGTACGAATTATAAACTTACCAAATGGTTGTGTCTGTGTGCTCTGATTATAAGGGACTAACTGCATATCGGGTACGAATTCTGCAAGACATAATATATTTTGTTTCGTATATAAATTTTATACGATAAATCGTACAACAGAGCAAAATGATAAAATTTAGATTTGAAACACCCAATAAATAAGCATGCAAGTGCACGTTTGATTTCATCGAAGAATTAATTTGTGGTATGTATACTGAAAAAATTTGTACAACTGCATATCCATCGACGAAAACAGTTGAGTGTGTCAAATCTTTAGCATCTCGATAAATCAGCCAGTATCTGTAGACTCTCCCCGTTAATTTTAATCATCTTGTTTTTGGATTATGCATTCGTTTAGTAAGTGTAATACTTTTCATGTCCAAATGATTTCTTTCTATAATCACCAGCCTACCAATGACATACTATTTCTTTTGAAATCATTTAAATCAATCAAAAATCACATAGAAATAATACCTTTTGTCTGTAAATTTTCTTCCGGCTTGTAAAGGGATTCATTAGGTACAAACGTCTTGTATCCTACATCCGTGTCGATGTCAAGAGTATAATCTAACGGTTCGTGTTTTGTTGAATCTGTATGGCCCACATCAGCAGTACAATCTAATGGCTCCTCTTCGTTGCAATCTGTTTCTACAATTGTGGAAGTGCTTTTCTGTACCATATGCATATCGTGCATATTCGCAGACGTTTCAGAGTTAGAAATTCGTTGCCAACATGTATCACTCATGTTTGTGCCTTTCTCTACGTATTCGTTATTATGAGATTCATCGTTTAACAAAATATCTTGCTTTTGGCTTTGTTGATCCTTCTGTACAAAATGTTTCTGCTTCTCAATAGCAGCATTGCTTGAGTCCGATATAACGGAATTAATACTGCTCTTCTCTGCGTTGAATATTTGATTCAAGTCTTCTGCACCTTTTGTCAAAGTTTCTCCAAGTTTCTACAAATAAAACAGCATTCCTTTTATCGGACAATCAAAATGTTAGTTCTGTTGTATCCAATCGAATGTACCTCTTCATTTTCTGTAGTTAAACCTTTTATTTGTAAAGTTTCTGCAACTTTCAAAAAACTTGCAATATCTTCTTGCTTGATGTTCACTTCCCCTTGGTACATAAAGTGAAGCATCGCAGACAAGTCCCGATAATTAACATCTTTTAAAATCACTATTGGATGCTTGCACGAGTTACCCTGTATCGTTAATAAAATATATTAACACTATGGAATAGTGATAAATTATATTAGACATTAAATACTATAAACAATGAAACTTATGAAACTACTATAGATCTCACAGGCCGCTAATATTTGTACAATTGTTCTTATGTTCTTATGTTGAATATTAATAATCTAGAGATCTAATGTAATCCAATAACGTTCTATAGTAGCCAAGGGTTAAATAATTGAAATGTACCTTGAACAGTTCCCTGAAGTATGTACTGCAAACTGACAATATCAACTTATGCGCACGTAATATTTGACCCTCTGCAGCTAATGTTACGTCAACTAATTGTTCATCAGTTAATAACGTATACAACCCAGAAGATAAATTCCTTGGGAAACTATTCCAAACAAGCGAAAACTGTTCTCCAGACATTATTTCGTTTGAAATGTTTGAACTGAAAGCTGAAAAATAAATATTGGCAAATAGAAATTATTATTTACACGAATATGCAGATTAGTTTTCAATAGATTTACTTTTAAATAATGTTAAATAATTGTATAAGTTTTGTTTACTTGAACATGCAACCCAAGGAAGCAATTGATGTTTATATATTAATTTACAACGGAATAAGATATGCGTTGTTGCCCTTTGAAAAATAAAATAATATCGATAACAGTAGAGGATACGCTAATAGTAAAGGTATAATAAACATTAATAGTCTATTTAAAAAGTTAACCTTTATTAAAACGCAATTTGACGGTCTGAAGAAATAATCCACCAAAGTTGAAGGCAGTTATGTAAACAATGCGATTTTAATAATCTCGGTACAAACTGTGCTTAAAAAATGTCAGTATAATGTCATTGTCACCACTTTTCTAGACGTCTCATAGTACTGCAAAGATATGTTTCATCAGTTTCCAAACAGTTCATGGCTAATTTTAAATTACAATTTATAGTTTATACAATAAATGTTTCGCGAATCAACGAGTGTTTAAAGCGGTGTAAAATGGACGAACGCGTGTAACTTAAAGATAAATTATCATACGTTTTTAAACGCAAACAAACTTCAATCGTATTAACATTATTGTATATTTAGAAAAGTATAAACTCCAACGAAATGTTTAAAATAACAACACGTACTGTCACTTTCTACGGCCCCTATTTGCGCGTCATATTATTTAATTACGCTGTATAATAAATGACGAAACAGCCATTTTGGTGGCAATAGCTCGTAGTGTTCCGATTTTACGATTAGTACGTGTACCTATTATTAATAACCGTGCATTTCTCTACGTAATTCAATGAAATTCACCTTATATAAGAGATACAGAGTTGTATTGGTAATTCATTAATTATTTACAATATCACATTGCCACATCAAATTTACTTTTATTCGCAAGTACGTATGTGTGTATTGTAGAATTCGATACATATTTATAGTTCCTGTGCATCTTCATCATTCTCACTTAAACGGAAACACTTCCACAAACCGTAACGTGCTTCCCAATCTACAAAAAATAATTCAGGCTTGTTCCATTGAATATGATGTGCTGCAAAACTGTATTGAGACTGTATGGGGGGATTTAAGTGCGGTGCCCATTGCGCTCGTTCCGTCATTATTTTGTTCATATAATTGTAAAATACTGTGGCTTTGTGGATCCAACACAAAAGGGACATAACTGCTATCACGGTTGCATGTAAATGATAAGATATTTCGACTTGATATTTGTTCCGTTTTAAAGTCACATCTTGTAAATTCATTAGGAAGCAAACTAGAGCCGCTGCTGTAAATCCACATGGAACTTCTACGGCAATCAAACAAATTGTACAATAAGTTGCTTCTAAGTTCATACGCGACGAGCAATGATTTGTTATGCCCTTTAAGAGGCTATCGTGCAAAACTTCCCTGTGAAGCTTGCAGAACAATTTATCTTCTTTAAAGCATGGGCCCATTTTTAGATCGAACTGAGTGTTTTGGAAAAATATTTTTGGTGTATCAAAATTTATTCTATTCTCTCTTCTATCGAGTAAATATTGTATTACTCTGTTACCTAACAAGTTAATTATTTTACTCGACGATGCTATCATTTCCATTAATAATGGAAATATCTTTGGTGTTAATGTCTGTTCGTATAATCCAACTTTATGAATGTAAGCTGTATATTCAAGCGTACTACCAAATTCTAAGATAATTTCATCGGTCATTCCTTGCTCGACGATCCATGAACACATATGCTGAATTACAATAAGAAGATAGTCATTGTGCACATGCTTTGATATATTTATAATGCATACTTCCAGACCCTTCTTAAACATTGGAAACGGCATGGCATGAGTAGATGAATGTGTAGTTGTTATACAAATATAAAAAGAATTTAAAAGTCTTTCAATAATTGCTACTGTATCGTATGTTTCTGGCCAATCATAAACATCTAATAACTCGTACATTATTCTTATGACTCTTCTTGTATCTTCTACTTCTGCATTTGGAAGTTCGATTTTATCCCATACAGTGTTAATCAGCAATGATCCATTAATACCAAATTGTAATAGATTATATAAAACTTCGTAGCAAAGGGTTTCAAACTCCCAGAGCTTGTCAACATAAATCGTACTAAGTACAGCATGAAGAATTGCCATTGATTTTATAGGGATGTACATCTGCAGTAAACTATTGTAACACTCTCTTGCAAGGCGACGTTTCTTTCGTCGTTTCCATTCGCACACGTTATCGTTGTGAAACAGAGTTTCATTATAATAAAAGACAAGTTTAAGGGTACATGTAACAATAGCATCTGGATTGAATGCTAGCAGTTGCTCTTGCGAGGCACATTTTATTACAGTTATTATGTTATTAAGCATTTTTTCTTGATCACGTTGCGCATATATAGATACTAAATATATTTGATACATGTAATCCATTTTAGACTGCAGTTCTTTCTCGGGTATCATTATTAAGCAATACTAATCTTATGCAGAGGAGAACAGTACTAATACAATTTTGGTTAGACAGATCTTCGAAATAAATACAATTGAATTTACAGCTTCTTGATAATCGACTGCTCTTTTGTTTTCCTATACAAATTTCGTACAAGTGAATACGATATTTGAAAAACAATCACCGTTTATGTATTTACATATATGTGTACATTATATTCGTAGCTTGCACGGTAGAAATTTGAGCGTATATTCTACTTTTTACAAAATCGTTTTTAAACAACATATTTATAATTTCAAATATTGAAATTCAATTATTCCTATGAGAAATAAATATTTGGATTTTCATTACATTCTGTAATATACATATACAAGTCTTTTGATTCCAAAAATAAACTATAATGTGGTATTATTACACGAAAGAAAAGAATTCCTTAGAACCACAAATCACCACCAACGTCCTCATCAGGTTGCGATAATTGCTGTGGTGTTTTTTGTTTTTGTTTCGCATTACTTTCTGTATCATCGTCGCTTTCAGAAACCGCTAGATCATCCTGTATCTTATTCTCATTCTTTTCATCCCTCGCTGGTAAGCCAGCCAGTAAGAAGTCTGATGGATCATAATTTGGATCCACATCCATACTTTCGTCTGAAATTTCAGAAAGTTACAATTTGAAAATTTATCAGTCAACAAATAATATCTGTTGATACTTTATTTGCCGAATTACCAACCTTGCTGAAGCAATTGTTGGTCAGCCATATAAAAACCGACATTACCCAATTGAACCATAGCTTCTGCTGCTTGTTGACTATCGTCATCCGCCAACACTACTCCACCTTCTGTACCTTCTCTAACTTCGTTTAATTCGAGAGTTTCCATTTCAGCATTCTGAGACTGTTCATCCGTTCCAAACGGAACCTCGTCGAATTCATCTTCACTAGAGAATTGTAAATCTAAAACGATATTTATTTAGTTGAATGTTTTCCACACGATAAAAATAACAGATGCGATTGAAAAGGATGATGTAAAATCTGCTCTACCTTCTTCAAGTACATCTTTTTTCTTTGAATTTGCACTTCTACTACCATCGCCTTCCATGTCTCCTTCTACATCCACAAAATCGAAATCATCCATATTCGATTTTCCAAATGGATTTTCTGGCGAACTCGTTTGGCTCTATAGAAATTATTACAATATTTATAAAGTCTAAGTAAAGATAACTTAACAGTTTTATTAATAGTCGGAAATAATACCCCTCTAAACTCTGGTTCGGCAATGGTATAATTGTCCTCGTCTGTCCCAAGCCAAGAAGGATCAATGTCTGCTTGTTCCATTGCCCGTTTTTGTACCAACAATATACTGTTTTCTAACTGTGATAGGTGTTCATCATACTGCGAAGCGTATATTCGTGTATGAGAATAAAATACTAAGTAACGGAAATAAGTTATGATAAATACATAAAAAAACGTCCACAATTACCTCATCTAACGTTTCTTTGCAAACTTTTACAAGTAATTCTGCTTTTTGTGTGAACGGGGATTCTTTTCCATTGTATAACGTACAATTTTCCAAAATTTGTTCGATATCTCTAAGGAACTCGTGCCGATTATGATACTTATGCGCTGAAAAGAATATAAATGCGGTAAAGTAGTTGTTATGTAATTATAACTGTTCAACCTCGTTAATTATCCAAATAGACTTACCGGACACTTTTTTAGATATGGTTTCCAAATCCATGGGTCTTTTAATAACATTATAATAATCCTTCACCAATTTCTTATTGACTGGCTTTAAGAATGGCCACGCTTCTGTCATCGATTTCAATTTATTATTAACAACATTATCCAAAATGAAAGTAAGTGCAACTTGGTCATTGTCATCGAGCAGAGGATTGATTGCTTTTTCCAGTCTCATTAGACGATCCTCCTTTTCGCCAAGTCTCTCTACACAAGTCTCTAACATTCGTTTAGCTGCTACTGTTAGCGAACTCTTCGATCCATTATATAATGTAGAATTTTCCACAATTTGATTAACGTCCGCCAAAAATTCTTCTCTGCTTTGATACTTCTTTAATCTCAGATTTTCGCGTATAGTTTGCAAATCCATTGGCCTTTGCACAATTTTATAATAATCGGGAACCGCCTAAATAACGAAACCGGCAAATAAATACATAAATTCAAATGTAACAAATAATTTTAGAATATTATAAAAATCATGAATAAATTTGAAACATACTTTGGCATTAACAGGAAACAGGAAAGGTTGAACATCCGGCAAGTCTCGCATTTCATTGAGTATACTTTCCAGCATTGTAGACATAACAACAACAGGATCTGTTCTACGTCTATTAGCAGGTCTCTGTTGTCGTTTAAGATAATCACAGTGGTCGTCCCCAGTAGCTCTTCTTCGCTTCTTCGAGTTCACCGCCTCTTTCGGCACTTTCAGCAGTAATGTACGTCTCTTCATTTCCTCGGCGTGCTACAAAAAAAAGAAAAGAATTACATTAAAACTTAATAGTCTGTTTTATTACATCGGACCAATCTAACAAACTATTATATTTTACCTTAATTAATTTGGACGACAATTTCACTTTAGTTCCATCTACGTTAACAAGGTCTTGGTCGTCTGTGTTCAATTGTTTCTCTATTTCTTCCTCTTGTTCCTCCGTCATCGCTACATTTACCGGCGCTGTAGTTATACTATTCTGATATAAGGGACAAGCTTTATTCGTACGCATGTGACCAACGTTACCGCAAGCACCGCATTTTAATTTAAGATCTGGTTTAAGTTTAGGTTTCTTACGTTTGGAAGGAGATATTTCAGGTTTAGGATGTTTAGAAGCAGGAGAGGTAGATTGGAAGGAATTACAAAATGGAAGGATACTGTTTGAGGATGTAGTGGTTGGGATACTGGTGTTACTTCGGTCGAACATGTTACTCGATGATGCATGGTGTGTTGACATCGGACCACCAAGCATACGTTCACGTTCCTGATTTCGTTTGATTCTACGTAATTGTTCTTGTATTCTCCTCTTCTCTCTTTTCATTTCTTCTTTCTGAGCTTCATCGAGCGTCGCAAATTGTTTGATAAATGTTTCATCCTTCGAATTCCTAATTTTGATATACGTATCTATCACCGCTGGCTTTCTCACTAATTCTACTCTAGTAAATTCTTTCCCCTCTGGATTTCTAAAGGTTCGATAAATTTTCAACACTCTGCCCTGTTGAGCATTATAGTTATTTACAGGACTATCCTCTTCCTCGTCTTTTTTTTTCTCCTTAGATTTCTTATCTTGCTCTTGCGCTTCGCCCATTAACATTTTTCGTAATTCATGTCGCTGTTGCTCCTCTCGTTCGAGAGACAATTGAGTACTAGTTTTCTTATTGGAAAGCATGTTTTCTATGTTTTTACCCATTTCCTCTATGTCAGAACTATCTTCCTCCGAACTCTCACCCTCGTCCGTACTCAAAACTTCATTGGATGATAGAACTCGATTTTGTAAGTCGAATATTCTTTGACACTCTTCTTTGTACCTCTCCTGATGTTCAGCAATGGAAAATCGATTTCCCCGCGAGAACTTTGTCATACCCTCTTCTCCGGCTTTAGCCTTTTCTGTGGATAATGTTCTAACTACGTCGATTACCTCCCATCGAGATAATTTTTTAATCTCCTCCTCGGGCACACCAAACTTTCGAAGCAATGCTTTTGCGTTATTCAACGACAATCTTCTTAAATCAGCGTCTGTTCCAGTTACAGTCCTCTTTGGCTGGGCTTCTTGTTCTTCCTAATGATTGGCATTATAAAATGTGCGATTGCAAAAAGGAAAAAATAAACAAAATTTACAAAAAGAAAAGAAACATTAAAATTAAAATCAATGGATTAGATGCCTACCTTACTGATTGTCGGTTTATTAGGTACACGAACATAAGAAAATCCTTCGCCACAACCCGTGGGATCTGCTGGTCCTGCCAGTTGTAACAAGCATTTACCCTTCATAGCTTGAATATAAGCACGTGTTGTATTCCAAGGTGCAACTTTAACTTCATCGTCCATTTTTAATTGCATTTCTTCGTCGTCGTCATCTTGAGGCGTAAACAGAAACTTTTCACCGTAACCGGCATCTTTTAATCTCTGCTCCGCTGCTATCATACTAAAGTAAGAGCAACATTGTTCCGGAGACACCATCGCTCGAATTTCTTCTTCTGTTGGTAGCCTAAAGTCTGGTTTTATAACCCACCAATTGGAATCCATGCCTGAAATAAAAATTGTATTATTCTTGAACTTATCGATTTCTTTTTGTCGGATTTATTATATTGTCGTTAGTATGTGTATACGAATACCTGTTCTCTTGAAATCGGCGCATAATTTCAAGCGTTTCCTAATACTACTTTCGCTATGCGATGGGAATGCTATTTTTATATCGTCCATTTTGATACGACGCGGTGTATCCCGTGATTTCCAAAACAATCTGTATATAAACACTTGTAAAAAATCTCTCACAAAATTATTAGCCCTCTTCGAATTAGGACCTGGTACTTCGTACAATGGACATTCTTGACCGGCAACAAATAATGCATCTACTTCTCTAATGTAATATTGTTGTCTGCGAAAGAAAAAAATTAGTTGTAGCTCACCAACCTTAATATACCCTTATTGCCTTAATGAAACAAAAGACAATAAAAAATAAAAAATGACAGTTTTTAAAAAGAGTTACCTTGTTCTGATAACTAAAAAATCTGTTTCTGGAATTTTGTGCTCGTATATTGGAGCTCTGTACATATTATTCTCAACTGCTTGTATGCTTTGTCCAGGTGTAAGAATTCCCAAGAACGGACTAGTGTGAGCGTAAGCAGTCTCACCATATTTGTATTTCTGTGGTCCTTGATCTTTACCAGCCTTTCTTTTGTAATAATTTTTCACTTTGGAACACATTCCTACTTGGTTCATCAAAGGTGGATGTTCTTCGGAAAATTCGACTAGTACTAATTCACCGTCCTTGCCCGTTAAATCCTCAGGGGTTCTCATGAAAAAGACATCACCCCCGCCTGAGGCAATTCTTTCTTGTTCTCGTTGCTGATATACAAATGTTACGTTCAATTATAATTCTCACTTGAGAAATATATATATATATATATAAACAATAATACATACTTTGGCCTTCTTCTTTATGTGTTTTAACAGTGGAAGAACACAATGAGGACCAGGATGTGCAAGTGGACCGTGACTAAATCTTCTTATCGGTAGCCTATGGAAATTCCGAAGCCGCATTGGTCCCATATGAGTTTGGACAAACGGTACACGCAGTTCTACTACCGGCGTGCTGTGCTGTATCAAATTTCCACCACCAACTTTCAAGCGTAACGTGGTTTCGGATGATCGCGGCATATAATATCTAAAAGTAAAACAATTATTATATTTCTGTATTTCACTGAACAAAATTGTGTTTATCATTTCAAAGTTAGCTTACGTGTCGTTTGATATATTAAACGGATCTCTATCGGGAGACTTAGGCGGCGGGGGTGGTGTGTCCTCTTCAAGCACATTAATTACTCCAGCTTTTCCTAATAACAATTTACTTTTCTTAACGTGCGGATGTGGTATTTTCACTTTCGGTTGAGGTCCATTATCTTTGTGAAGCAATGCTGGATCTATATCGTCAGGAATACCGAGAACGATATTTTCATCGTTTGGATCTAAGGTCAGAATTTTAGGCTTAGGAATCTTTCTCATGTTCTCAGGATCCCATATTACTTCTTCTTCCCAAAGACCATAAACTAATTCTTCATTTTCTACAGGGAAAATGGAATACCAAGTATCATCGTAATTTTCTTCCCGTATTTGTTGCTGATTTCCTTTGCTCATATTCCTATTGAAAGATAAAGAACAGAAAATGTAAAGTTTGAACATATAACAACACTTGGTTAATATAAAGAATTTGGATCGTTCTTCTACTTACATTTTATTTTTTTGAGATTGCATGTGTAAGGGAGTTGTAATTTGTGATGTAGCTAATCTAACATTCGAGGCAACCGGTACAGGTACTCCTTTTCCTGGTTGACTGAATGCTTGTGCAGTTCTGTTTCCACTAGACGGTACCCATCCAGCAGCATTATTTTTACTATTCAATTTCTGTAACACCTTTAGCAATATTTATACTCTTACTAATGTTATTTTATAACATTAATAGATACAAGTATCTAGCAGGAAAATAATATTACACACCTTGTGCTTTATATCATCGCCATTCCATATCACATCATCTTCCCAATGTAATTGTGATACCATTAAAAACGCATCGTCCGAAAACTCATCAACAACTTCTTTGATATCTTCTTTCTCATCTTTTATTTCTTTATTGTTTACTTCATCTTGCTACATAAATATAATTGTGATGTTTACTTCCATGAATTAACTGTTTGTGTCCATTTACGCATAGCATGCTATGATTTAATTCGTTCTATACCTTCTCGAATATTTTGAATCCATAATTGAAACCATCACCAGTTTCTGGAACTTGAAGCATGTCGTACCAAAGTTGTGCTGGCCCGAACCGCCAATCCGCTACCTTTGGCCCCATATCACCATTTTCTCCACTTTCACCTGCTTTACCAACCTGTTCCTTATCTTCTACTGGCATTAATAACTTATTCTCATCGTCTGAACGACACATATCCGGAGATGGATCTGGACCATATTGCATCACCCAGCCCTAATGCAAATATGTTTAATGTAATGAATAAACTTATCACAATTACTTTACAATCGAATCACTTTTTGTAGAAATAAATACCTTGAACTTTGGTTTCTTTTCTTCTTGATCGGAACCAGAATCAGAATCTCTGATATCGTGATGCCGTTTCTTTCTACGCCTTCTTTTAACAGCCCTCCATATTTGTGGTAGACTGCTAGGTTTTCCAGGACCAAACAATCGTGAAAACCTTAGCACTTTATTAGTACGAAAATCCGGAAACAATTCTGTCACATTAATGTCTGCATATTTCGAAGGTAGCATGGAAGCAAGCGGAGTTTCTAATTTACGCTGCCGTGCAGCCTCTGCTTCTTCTGCGGTAAATGGTTCTTTTTCTTCTGGTATTGGAGGCGGTGGCATTAATTGGGTATCAGATTTATTAACAACCTCTTCGTCGTCCGCATCGTAATCAGCATTTTCCTTTTCACTTTTCATCTCGAAAGTGTCTTGTTTTCCTGTCCATTAAAGTAGTATTTTCAAATAAATTACTCCCATTTTTGTAACAAATCTTTACCAAACCGCACGCTTGTTATACTTACTGCTATCTTCCTTTTCATCCTCTGCTAATTCATTTATGTCTGAAAAGTCGAGAGCGTTAGGAGACTTTTCAATATAGTCGGCATCTTTATCGTCAGATGTTTCATGGTCCTCTTCTGGTCTATCGTTAGATTCATTATCCCTTTCATCGTTGCTATCTTCATCCGGCATCATTTCACGAATAAATGAACTTAATCCAAGTCGATTCAATGATGCTATATGTTGCTTTGCCTCTGGATCAAGAATATCATCCTCTAGCTGACCATTATCGTCAATATTCCCAAATAGAAATCCAGTCATATTGATTCCAGACATTATGTCTTTATCATTCTCTTCTTCGGAATCAGCCATTTTTTCTTAATCGGTCCTTTACAAATTACTATGCGAAATCTTACAAATAATTATTAATTTTCCGAATGTATAGTAGTACTAACTGCACAGTTTTTATGTCACAAAAATATGTGCATATTATATGTATCTACATTTCTTTTATTTACAATATGTTATATTTATATATGTTTATTATTATTCTTATTATTTACAGATGCTTGTTCATTACAAAACCTATTGTAAGTTAACGTTTTGTTTACGTAAAACTTTTTATCAACTGACCGCCATGTTCTTTAACTTACTACTATACAATGAATTGAAACCTACACTTATAGTTGTTGCCATACGTTGAACATAAATTTCCTAGACACGGATAGTAACATTTCTGAAATACTTTTTAAGTTGGCACACTGAGTTACTTAAATTAGTGCACACTGAGAAATGGTATGTCGCATGCCTAATTGCAAGCTAGCAAATTGTAGACAAATTTTACTTATTTACAATCAGGTGCCGATTAATTTCGACCACTTTACTTAATTCCAGACGTAGTGCAAAATTGCTAAACAGTTGAAATACATTCTCCACCACAAATTTTCAACTTATATTTGTTACAAATTGGAAAATCTAAATCATCTTCAAAAGTTGTTAAATATAATAATTAACATCGGAATATTGTAAAGCTTCAGCTGTATAACTTTCATTTGTACTTTCGCGCCAGTTTGTCTTTCAAGCGCGCCCGGCTCCTATATGAGGACAGTGACCTAGGACTCCCGCTCATTGTGTATGTATTTGGTTGCCGTACCGAAAGGATCTTTAATTGAATACATACATCCTTATTTCATATGTGCCTTCACCGTGGCTCTCTTTGTTCGAATATTTGAATTTCGAAGTTCTCTCGTGTCTTTTTACTATTCATAATGCTGTCAATTTTTATTACCCTTCGAAGTATGAATTTTGGTGGTAACCTTTGGTAAAGTCAGAACTTGTTCACCAATGTAGCAGTAGCCTGATCGAGGTTTGAAATAAAGGGAGGTTGGGATTAGGAGTTAGGGTGGGTCACTGTTCCGTAGCAACCTCCAAGTGGTGTGACCCGGGACCTCGATATTACTTATTACATAATTTTCGAATTATGTTATGAATAATATCGTGCCAATAGCTACGAGATTTAAACCTTAACTGCTATAAAACGTCTTCATCATTCATGACATCTTCTATATTAGTTGCGTAAGTTTTAACGTAGTAGTTAAGCGTTAATTTAAATTTTTCTTCTCTCGTTGCGTCGCGCGTTTCCGTGATAAAGCGATCAACAGTGAGATTCATGTACTTCTTCTTTTAATAAATGATTCAATAAATTTTTCACCGCACTAAATTTATAAAATACTTTAATGCCAAAGTATCATAAATTCAACTTATATTACATTACATACAATTATTAGTTGGATTTAAAATTTTTAATTTAATTTTAAGAAATGAATGTTTCTTAGTAGAAAAGATAAGATACAATTTATTTTTTGTTCATTTACAAATCATCATGGAAAATAAAAATTAAAGCTAAAGTTGAATGAATATGAAATTCTTATAAATGTCAATACATATAGTTATAAGAAACAGAACATCCTAAAAAGATGAAATTTATTAAGAGAGTTTGAAATTTTACATTATAATTCAATTTGTGAACTCATTTACAAAAAATCTTATACTTTCTAAGTAATATGCTTGCATGATGTAGATTGGTTTTTTTTTTGATATAGTGCAAAATGCTGAAGAGACAATTAATGCATCTTCATTTACAATGTATACCATAAACAATAATGGAGCAGGAAGCCTGTTTTACAATAACAGCCAAATGACAATAAACTGAATAGATATAATATCTGGAGTGTAATAGAATTTTTCTATTTTCATAAACAGGCGAGGACGAGATAATGAAACGCTTCAATTAATAATATAATGCGAAAAATTATTAAAATCTTATGTTATTATTACCTTAAGATATTAAACGGTATAAAATGTACGTAAAAAAACCCTTACTTTTAAGGTAAAACTGAAGCATAAATTGAATTGCATCTAGACGATAAGTTTAAAGTATATCAAAGATGTAAATAACTTTTCTGCATTATGTTATGAAATAAAGAAGTACTCTATTGTCCCAGAAAGAAGATGGAAAATAATTTATGCCTCGTTTCTGAATCGAGTACTGGAACAGAAATTTTGTTTTTATCAAGTCCATTTTTAAACTATTAAAGGGCAATCTTAAATCTCAACACATTCCTCCTCCTGTCTGTTGCTGATATACTTCTATTGTATCTCCTTCTTCCATTTCAAGTGTTGTCGGTGTATCTAATTCATTTATGGGTTGTCCATCAAATCTAAACCTTACTGCTGCTATCGCCAAGCCCTATTTACATACAATAATATTATTGTTATGGATATAATAAAATCTTTAATTGTTTCTTACGAGATAGATAATGTAACTATACATTTCTGAATGAAGAGACCAATATGCTATTGATGTTCGATGTAATTTAAAATTTTCTTACAATAAGACATAGCAATAGACCTTAATCGTTCAAAACTTACCACACGATCACAGTAGGCATTCATTAATTTCCTGAGGGGTGTGTGTTTCTTAATTTTAAATTGAACAACTGCACTGTCCTGTCCAAGTACTTTTAAATTTATGTGTTCTGACTCTGCTTTAGTTTCCTGTAAGAAAGGATGCTTTTTGAATCGTCACTTATAATTATAGTACTTTTGAGGTTATAAAGCGTTACCTTCTTCTCGTCAGACATGTTTATAGTTTACTACAAATATATTATCTGGCCACTGGTTAATTATAAAATTGCCACGTATTAATTGCTAGTGTAGATATCAGGTTATCTAAAATTCTCATAAGTAAACGCAGAAATGAGAAACTATCAGTAATCCCGCTCGTACCTTTACAGCCGTAATAACAACGTTTCCATCTTACTCGAGTAGCGTAGTATCATAGAAAGTTATTGGTATACACGCGTTTTAAAAACCTAACATTAGTGATTAATAAACGCTCTAGGGAATTTCGTTATACAACTATGGTAACTCGCATTCGAATACAATTTAGTGAAAAACAGAACGAGCATTATATTTAACTTCAAGTGTATGCATAACAGTGCGAAAAATATAACAAAATAATGCAAATTCTAAATGGATTTAATCATTTTTTTATGGATAATTGTACTATATCAATAACTCTATGCAAATATTTCGTTATGCATGAATATTTTTTAAGGAATAGGAAATACGCTGTACCTTGCAAAATGTTTCATTGGTGAACTATTCATACAAGAAATATTATTTCCCGAAATTAAAAATTAAAAGGAAAATCGCGATTTTTTATTACATGATTTTGTGTAGGCAGTATACTAATATCTGACAATAAGCCTTTTTCAAGTTCAATTTCCAATGCTTTTTTGTAGAAATCAAAATTTGCATTTTGTACTTTAACAGGTGATACTATGATAGATGCATGTAGAAGTTGAATGAGAGGAATATTTAGTTTGGTCCTAATTACAAGGGATCAGCTTTCTATTAAAGACTTTGGATTACGATAAAAATTATGTAGGTTTATAGTAAAGTTAGAAAAATTGTCCGCATATATCCTGTTTAGAAAGATCTATTACGCGTCTAATAATCCACATGTTGGGCCTGCTATGCGGCCCGCTATAATAAATCCTTTATGAAGAGCTCTTCTAGCCCGGTTAGCCCCCTTCTAGCCCCCTTACATCTTGCGCGTGAAGACCCAAATAGGCCTTACAAAACTGGAATCTTTAATGTTATGTACCTAAGAAAATTCTCGCTCCGTTGATTATAGCAAATCAGAGAATGTATATGTTCCTCCGTGTTGGCCCTAAGAAGGGCCGTTTGTTGTATATGAACTGGTAAAACCAGTTAAGCGCGCCCGCCACGAATGCGACGAGCTAGTTGGATATCCTTGGGCATGATGGTAACGCGTTTAGCGTGAATAGCGCACAAATTAGTATCTTGGAACAATCCAACCAAGTAAGCTCGCTAGCTTCCTGAAGGGCCATTACAGCTGAGCTTTGAAAACGGAAATTCGTTCCGTTGGAAAGGTAATTTTCGAATTAGATGCTCGGTACTCTTTTGATAACGACGAATTTCTCGGAGTGCTACAGTTCCTGGCCTATAACGATGAGGTTTCTTAGCACCACCAGTTGCAGGAGCACTTTTACGAGCAGCTTTGGTAGCCAGTTGTTTACGAGGACCTTTCCCTCCAGTAGATTTACGAGCGGTTTGCTTGGTACGTGCCATTGCAACAAAAAGTGCCAAAGAAACGTTCTCTTCGCAACATCTATTAATTTGAAATGCGTACACGGTGCACTCTATATACAAATGTATAAGGGCCTCGTCAGCGTACGCTATCTCTGATTGGTTACTAAGCAGATGGCCAGCTGATGAGGACTGCATAGCTATAATATCTAACAAAAGCGATCTTTTATTATGTCGACACATGGGGTCCAATCCGAAGTGGTGGTTAGGACCATGAGCATATGTGATTGGGCGACGGTGGGAAGATGGGAAGAAATGGTGGGCAGATACTGCAATTACACCAGTGCAAGATTATGCGACCTTACGAAGCAGATACTATATTTTTTACGTGTTTGTATTTAAACACATTCTGGCGATGTCAATATATCATTTCTTCCACTTCAGGAAACTGAGCGAAACGAGATGTATAATATATAGGCTAACATTATTTGCTCATAAATTTAGTATACATATACGACCAACTATGGCAAAGCTGTGTTAAACGTATTTTTATTAATTGTACATTAAGTACATATATGTGGATCCAAGAAAGCACGTCGAATGAATTAAAGTTAAGTATATCACAAAACATAAATTTAATGTTCACCAATTGTGAGGCAAAAGAGTACGTAAATAAAAAATGGGATAATCTTTATTGAACTTGTGTGATAGTTATTAATTTTGTAAGTATGTATGTGCCCGCCCGTGACGTTAGTGATAAGAGATGCGTTATAACAATATAGTACGTCGATTTACACAATACAGGTGAGTATTTCAATTGTTTCTTATAGAGAAAATGTTACATACATTCACAATTACTTTTTCTGGCATTGTTTCAGTAAACCAGTTTTTCTTAAAGCTAACCTATCACACTTTGTAAAATTTACAAGCAGAAAAATGTCGATTGATGTAGAAGCATTGGAAAAATCTAAAACCATATTAAAAAGTATGTACTTTGCTGGTGTTAACGCTGTTTCGCCAAAAACTCTTATAATCAATAAAGTTAAATTTAACAATGGGATATTACAAGTAGGAGACGAAAGTTTTGAACTTACTAAAAATGTTTATTTAATTGGTTTTGGCAAAGCTGTAATGGGCATGGCAATAGTTCTGGAGCATATGCTCGGTGATTATTTGAAGAAAGGTATAGTTAGCGTTCCGTCTGCGTCGACAAACGAAATGTGGGAGTCCAAAGATAAAACATATTTTCCTAAATTAGGAAGTAGTGTAGTACAATATATTGAAGGTGGTACAAATAATCAACCAGACATTACATCTTTAGACACAACTCATCAAATTATAGATTTAATAGAACCATTGACAGAACAGGATACTTTAATTGTATTAATATCTGGTGGTGGCTCTGCGTTACTTTACATGCCAAGACCAGCAATCGATTGTGATGATAAATTACATCTGTGTAAAATGCTGCAAAATGCAGGAGCCGATATCAAAGAACTTAACATAGTAAGGCAGAAATTATCCATGGTTAAAGGTGGGGGCCTAGCTCGAATGGCCTATCCAGCTAATGTTATCTCATTGATAATGTCAGATATCGTAGGTGACCCTATAGATTTAATTGCTAGTGGTCCTACAGTATACAGTCAGAAAAGGCCGAAAGATGTAATAGCTGTGTTGAAGAAATACCATTTATTCGATCAGTTAGAAGGTGATGTGAAGAAACTTATTATATCCAACGAAAAGTTTAAAGATAAACAGTTATTGGTTCCAAGGAAAAAAGAATTCAAACATGTTACTAATATTATTTTGGGAAATAATGCAATAGCAATTGAAGCAGCTTCCGTGGAAGCATATCGTCATAAAATCACCCCAATAGTATTAAGGCCTGATGCAGTAGGTGATGTACACGATGTCAGTTTAGCATATGCTCATGTAACAAGTTTAATTTTGCTTGCATTAGACAAAGCTATAGAAAAAGAAGAATTCTTTGAACGAGTAAAAGATATTCCAGTTTTATCGTTATCTGCACCAAAAGTGGATGAAATTTATAATTTGATTGATACTGTTAGTGAAGAAGGATTAGTACTAATTGGAGGAGGAGAACCAACAGTAGTAGTAAAAGGGAAAGGAAAAGGTGGTAGAAATCAAGAATTGGCAACATATTTTTCTTTAGACTGGTTAACAAAAATCCAAGGTTCGCCCCGATTCGCTGAATATGAAGTAATAATGTTAAGTGCAGGGACAGATGGTCAAGATGGTCCAACTGATGCAGCAGGAGCATTTGGTTATCCTGCTATTGGGCCAATAATTCATGATCTGTATGCGAAGGTGAAATCTTTTGCTTCCAAAATGATAGTTGAAGCTAGAGAAAAATATGAGGCTACAAGAAAAGAGAAAGAAGAGAAAGAAGACTTCTGTAGGAAATTGCAACCACCTAAGGAAATATGCAAAACACAAGTATTAAGTGGCTATATATCGAGTAAAAAAACGGAAGAGCAGAATGAAACCCAGATTGAGGACAACAGCCCAGCCGCAGATGTTGATATGGAAAACGTAATTCCGTATATACTTCGTGTAATGGAAGTCGAGCGTATGTTACCCGAAAATACTTTAGAAGAGAACGATACATACAACTTATATTCTCGATTTAAAAGAGGTTCAGATCTATTAAAAACTGGTTTTACTGGTACTAATGTTATGGATTTGCACTTTATTTTTATAAAAAAAAGAAATTGTGACTGCAAAATGGATTTTGGAAAACAAACATTTGAATACACTACGGCTACACACGATTTACATATTGATCCTGACACTTATCGAAGATATAAGGATCTGTTTAAAAAACCACTTTTCGATTGGGATATATTTATAAAGAAGTCATTATTCGTGCTGAAAGAAAAGGCCGATCAATTAAATATAAAAATTATAGATGATAATTTGGCAGATCCATGTTGTCGTAAAGATAGGAAATTTGCGCTTACAAATATTTTGAAGGATAAGCCCATTCCACAGTGATACATAATTTAAACGATACAATTTTTTCATGTTATATAGAAAAATTTCAGAAACACAAATACTATATTCTGTAATTTAGAGATGTATATATTGAAGCATGAATCCGAATAAATAATGTATGTGTATGTAAATTATTGAAACTTTTTAAAGTACAAAATGCAATAATATACATAAATACAATAGTGATAGATTTATGCGTTCAACAAGTTATTTCTTTCAAATAGAATTAACAGCAATATTTAACATACGTATATGCATGTATATAAAATGCGTTTTTAATTGTTATTAATTTACGCGACTAGAAACGACTGACGTGTTGACATTTCTTTGTTTTTGGTAAACAATAAAATTAGAATAACTTACTTTAAATGTATAAAAAAGTGGAAGTGTTATATCATTATATTTTTATGACACACACAACACGCACGCACGCATACAATATATATACTTTAATACACATCAAAGCAATTGATTTGTACTACGCAATTACCGTTACATATAATATACGTGAAGGATTTGATACAAAAATTGCTATTGCTTTTAGTACCATGCGCTAAAGGTCCCAACTAAATAAATGGTGTTTAACTAGCATGTCGCGTACACCATCTTTCAAGGGTTGCGACTGTTCCTTCTTAGGTGGTAATTCCCAGTCAGGATTTAAATTAAATGCAAATTGACTTAATATTCTCACTTCGCATTTAATTTGAACCCAGCCGGGACTATTTACAAAGCTCCATGGTTGATACCTGCAAAATGAATAACGTATAAAATATGTAAAGTGGTGTGCAAGTTTTTATGTAGTAATATATAATAAACTGTTATGATTCAATACCATTTTTGCACAATTTCTACGCAGGAACATAGAACTTCCAGCCATAAATGTAATACTTGTTCATTTAATCCTAAACAAATTAACGATCGTAATTTTACATCCATCTGTGCATGTGCATTGTCGTGGGTTAAATTTACTGCTTGAACACATCGGTATAATAACTAGAATGTAATAAAAGTAGAATAGAAACTAATTTGCTTTTAAATCGAAATAGTACAATGGTATAAATAGTAATACCTCTTCTGGTGTAAGAACTTTCCCATCTTCATCCAGCCTATACGTTTTACAAAGCACTAATCTGCTATAAACCGAATTGAAGTCTTTCTCCACTTCTCTGTTTGATGCTTCTTCTATAAAAAGCCACGGATGGCACGGCCCACCTAGAAACGTTGGTCTACGCATTCCATGCTCTAATACTGCTTTTATAGCTGGACATAAAGTTCCCCTGACTAAATCAGTAACGGCTTCACTAACTGCATCATCTCCGGCACACGTATATTGTTTACTTCTTTCGTCTAATAGTTCAACAAATTTTGCTGGAAACCATCCCCTCAATCCATTGAGTTCTCCCACCCAGCAGTGTTCATCTTTCTGACTTATAATGGTAATTATATCATTTTTTCGAAAGCCTAATTCATCATCATCGTGCCTTTCAAAATCTGTAGCGTAATAATATTGTAAAATAATAGAAACCAACCATGTGCAAGTATTCCATAATTTAAATGTACATTGAGGTACCTAATAACGCCTTTGCTCTCCGTTTTCTGGTACGCGATACATTAACATAATTGTCATGATCTTTTGCATGGCTTTCCATACTGTAATCTGCTATAAGCACAGTATTATTCAATTTCGGGTCGACATTTATAAAATGTCTGGCGACTTGTAAAACAGCTTCTCTTAAATCCACCAATATTTCTAAAATATTGATTGTAATGTTTAATTTTGACAGATATCGAAGAACAATGAATATCCTTGTTCTATTATACCTGTTTGACGAATGTTTTTTGACTTCGCATCATCTTCAGTGTCGTCATTTCCGAATAAGAATGTTTGCAGCATTGATTTATTCTTCTTCATTTGTCGTCTTTAAAAAAAATTATTTATCGTTATTATTGTAAATAAAACAGACTATCAATGTCTTTTTATTAAATCTTTGATGACTCTATGGTTAAAAAGGCTGTAATTTTGATATACCTGTTAAGGTGCTGTTTTGGTAAATTTGGTACAGCATCAGGGTTGCCCACTAAACCACCTTGGTCTGCCATTAAATAGGCTAAATGTCTACGTCGATGAGTTTCAACCAAAACGTCTGTTAATGATCCGCTTACTTCTAATGATATCTAAGAAAAAAATAAAAGCTCTTGATCACAGTGTATCTTTACGTTTTGTATAACGTATATAACTTTTTTTAGGAATTCAAACACAAAAACTTACATTAAACAAGTGATCTACATCATCAATGTCTCCCGGTATATCTGAGAGTGCATTAAATATTTGCGCCGAGTTTTCCAATTGTCTTAACTCATACTCTGGATAAATATTAAATATTGTATCACATAAATATATACATATATAAAACTTGATTACATTTACGATAATGAAATGCACCTTTAATTTTTAACATTCCAAGGGTAACTTGAAACAATACTATAGATCCATCAAAAAGAAACATATCCCATATACGTAATAGTATTTTCATATGGACAACTGATGCAAATAATGTTAAGAACCAATGTAACGATATTAAACTCAGTTCTATATCATGTTGAACCAGAACATGATCAATGTCAGGAAGATAATTAGATACCAATGTACGAAGTACCCTCTGATCTGCTTGAATACCTATAAAGTAGATTTGAAATGAAAATAAATTATTTTTCTATATCGCATTACGTGTTAATTGACGATATAGTACCTAATAGTGTAGAAGAATAATAAGATGCTGGTAATAAATCTTCTACTATTGTAGCCATCATCCAAAAAGCATCTTCTTCTTCCAATAATAGTAAGAGAGAAGCTGCTATTGTTCCTGTACCTTGACAGTACCTTTGTATATGAAACGAACAACAATACAGTAACGAAATAACAATACTAAATGATTGAAATATTAGTTCATAAATATGTAATTACCCAATATCAGGATATAGCCAAGCTAGAGCACGCATAACACGTCTTAAACGTGGTATTCCTGTGCTATGAAGATGACTAAAACATGCGTTTGCTGGCATAATACGAAGTAAATCTTTTTCAATTTGTTTATTAGTCATTAATGCATCGTTACTTGATGTCTTTACTATATCTTTATACATTACTTCAGAAGAGCATTTCTTCTGTAGTGCCCCTAAAAAATCCAAGGCATTTTAATTTCAATACCATGTATAACAAGTTTGTACCAATAATACTGAAATATCATAATGACATGTATTATACCTGACATTCGTAACCAAATTTGAGGTCTCAGAGAATGAGGTACACCATGACGAACCATATCCCTTAATTTATCAGTCCGAGGTAACCTTCTATCCATATTTTGCCACGAAAGTTCTGCTACTTCCTTATTATGACTGAATTCTAAGAGGGCAACCCATTGCAATCTATAATATATAACGTTTGCTAAATTAATTCTATAGTCTCACGAACAATATTTATCTATTTGTTAGTTTCATATGTTTTTCATTGTACCTATGTTGAGGATCCTCAACAAATGGTATGCCTAATAATTTTTTAGAACTTTGTTCTGGTCCATCCTCTTCTTCCACACGAAAACCAAATTCATCAAACCTAATATAAAATAATATTATAATATATAATAATACTTGGCAAAATTCTATGTCATAGTAGAAGAATATAAATGTATAATAAATACCTATATTCAGGTTGAGAATTAGGATCATCGGGTTGATTTAATTTAGCTAAAATATCTTGGGGCCACATGGATGGCGTTAAAGCAGAAAATGGACCGCCCGGTGCCGGAGATAAGAGTTCTCCACATAGTCCTGTAACTTCTACTTCAAATTCATCGTCGGAGACAGCAGTTTCCAATTTTTTCTACAAAGTCAAAAGATTATATCGGTACACGCTAACAGATGCGCTCCCATTTGTATTAATTTTAAACGAGGTTACGGCTAATTGGAGGAATCCCTTATTATAGTAAAAATATAAATTTGAGTGTTATTCATTCAACTGCGAAGTGATTAAATTAAGAATGTAATAAAATGAATTTGACAATAATATTTACGTTATACTCTTCTTTTCCAACATAACCTTCATGGTCACGAACATTGAATAATGATTTCGCAATATCCATTTTATAAACTTATTAAATATTTATTGTTAATTGTTTTTTTAACACTCTTTCTTCTGTTTTATTATGTGATACTATTTGATTATGCTGACTGTTATTATGCCTGTCATATCTAAAAATATTAATCCTATGCGCATCAGTTGACAGTATTGACACTTTTATATTTATTTCGCCATCTGACGATGCTTGTTGTAATTAAACCAATTGCAAACAATACAAATATTTAAATCTCTGCAACGTGTTTTGAAACGATCAATCTTGTTTGCTCTGCTCTTCTAATTGTAAACAGTTTTTTTATGCATAACTTTTTCTATTTGTTGATAGAAAATTATTTTATAATTACTTTCCACCATCGTATATTTCTTTGATATAATAATCGATCTTAATAAATTTTGGAAAATTTGTATACGTTATATGCATGCTTAATATATTATTATTATTGTAAACATATTAACAAAGATGAAAAGAACATATATTCTTATACATTTGTGTTCCACCATATATTAATATAATATTCAGTCGTTAAGGAATTATTAATTATTATTAAACGTATAACCAGAATGTGTGTTGATGAATTAGGATGAAATTGCATTAAACGCAGACTGTTTGTTTTAAATCTTTATGTATTATTTATTTCAACATTTTACATATGAAATTTCACAAGTCATATTTGAATGTACTTAACACGTTATAACCCACTAAACATTCAATACGTATATACATCTGTTCAAACATTAATTGCCTGTTCGAAGTTAATTGTAATTGTTTAAAAAAAATGAGCAGTATATTTATCAGAAACACGACGCTGTTATTCCGGCATGTACACTTGCGATTCATGTGCAGCAGCAGGTGTGCCTGCAAAGAACAAGCGGGAAAAGTAGCGTACCGCGTCTAGGGTTTTTTGTTAGCACTCATGTATCGAGCTGCGAATTGGACTTTACCGCCGACATTATAGATAGAAAATGAATCCGATTGGGCAGCGTGGCACGAAGGCCACATCCGGCAGCAGCACTGCAGTATTGGTCGATCCCGCTTCAGCAACAGCGAAGTTGGTCGAATTTCCTATATATTATTGATAAATAGCTCGCGTTGCTCGTGTGTGACTTTTACTAAAATCAACGTCGGTATTCGTTCTTAAAGAGGAAAAGTCTAAACCGCCGTAATCGCGCACATACCGGCAGCGAGAAGAGACGCAAAACGGTTAGGTGTACGCGCGTTCCTTGTAACGAGAAATCAGTCAAGGGATTATCGTGCATTGGGTGTGACGGACATTTATATCCGTGCGAGTTGCATGAAAGTCGTGCCGTGTTGCGTAGTGTTCAACAACGCTCGTTTATTCGTGAATCTAATCGGTGTATGTGAAATAATGTCGAGCGCCACCGAAGCGAGGTGAGCGTTATAGAAGGGGGAAACTGCCTAAAAAGAAGCTGCCTTCGAATCTGTTTTTTGCTCCGCCATTGTACGCCGCAAGAGTACCGCGAAGGAAGCCGCTTGCCTCGTTTTACCGTGTGTTCTTGTTTCATTACATTTTTTTCATATCCAATCGTTGTTCAAGCGTGCAAACGCGCCTACGTCCGCGTTAACGCACGTCTCGTGGTTACGCTATTCACGAGGCAAAGCACGTTAGTGTCCTCTCTTTCTCTCTCTCCCTTGCGCGTTCTCTCTCTATCATTCTATCTTTTTCCTTCTGTCTCTCTTTCTCACGGATAGGCGAACACATAACACACAATATATACACACGCACATACACACGCCTTACGTTTCGCATTTTCTTTCTCACTCTTTTTCCCTTTCTCTGTGCCTCTGTACTCTCCTCGATGCCTTCGACATCTCTGCGGAAGTCGCGTGTGTGACGGTTTTTCGCGTACGTGGACATCGACAACGGACGACGCAAAGTGATACCGTATATACTAATGTCTTTACCGGGGATACAAATCTTGCGCGTCATTATGCAATAGACGTGCAACTGACGAGAAAGGACTCACTACCTCCTCTTCTGAGGAGGACGTGAACGGCGGTGGTGCTGTGCGGCATGTTTTGATCTTTGTTTTCCAATTGCCGTGTGCGACGACGAGGAAAGTTGCCGCCGCCGTCGCCGCCGCTACTGCTGCTGTTTCCTATGTATATTTCGCGACGAGTAATCACGTGGGAATGCATCAGCCGATGCGAGAATACCTGTTATTAATCTCTACGACACTGTATACTTGGTAGTGATATCTTACTTAGTGTTACTATGTGCAACGCTCAATATCATAGTGCTGACCGCGAATTTCTTCTACCTTTCACTGCGCTTCCTTTTTACCATTGTTCTCTCCTACTTTATCCGATACTGCTGTTTCTATCCTTCATTGTTTCCACGATATTCTCGATCAAAGTGCTCGAAACTTTCTTTCGCGCGTATCGTTTTATTTCGTCGCATTGCAGTTTCTTAATAACGCGTTGTTATCGTTCGCCGGCAGCCGCTTACCGCCTTGGCTACGTTCGAAGTTCACCGCTCGAAAATAGTGATCCAATACTGGAACGTATCATCGTGGGAAGAACGATCTTGCCATTCTGACGTTCCTCTTCGCTTGCTTTGCATGTTGGATGTTTCTCCTACGAGATAATAATCGACCTGAATACTCTGCGAATTTGAATATGTTTCCTCTATGCAGATGAAAAGTGAGCGAGGTAAGCCAGATTTCGTTTTCTTTTTTATTCCTTTATTAAAATAAACCACACGTCAGCCTTTTCTGCCCGATTTGTGTGTATTCAGAATAAATTGGATTTTACGTAATAACGTTCAGTAGTACATATACTATGTTGAACTAATTTATTTTCTTATCAATATTGTTTCAATCGTTTATAATATGTTTGTTTACTTATGGAGTGTTTACCCTGTTACCTTTTCTCATACTTGGGTACTGCCGATTTGACAACAATTTATTCTTTCTAAACATGCTGTGAATGCCAGGAAAATGATTTAAATGATAAACATGCAATTTTATGTTAGATCATGTAATTAAAATATGTTATTATATGTTATTAGATACAAGTTTTGTAAATTTATTTTATCTATATTATTCGGTACATTTTTAGTTCAGGTTCTTGTTTTCTCCAAATCTTACTCCAAAAATTTGTTTCTTCAAATCTTACAATTAATTAATGTTTTATTCTTTCTACTATATATTCTACTCATATATTATTAATAAGGTAGTATGAATATTTATTAACATTATTTCTTTTTGCAGGTTTGATCAACCAACAGTGATCCTGTTATGAATCAGCCCAAGGCATACAAATGAGACACACAAATAAAAGAATTGAACAAGATGGGGAATGCTATCGAAACAACGTAATATTTAAAGTAGAATGAATAAGCAGTAAGAACTTGGAATACAAGGCAAGAAGAGAACAGGAGGGGGTACATAGAGTCGGAGGATAAAAAGATATAATAAAGAAGTGCAGGACAATAAAGTAGTAATGGATGAATGGGAGTGAGCACAGTACATGTGAAGTGCAGGTGTGGGTGCGTACGCACGTGGGAGCCTCTGGATGTCGAGGCTGCAGCGCTGGCAGTGTCAGTGGCAGTGATGGCCCCTGCTCTGACGGAAGGTGGTCCTCAAAAGCCTGAAAATTTGCTCCCTTCCCTTCCAGCTGGTGGATTTCTTTCCCCAGAGCAGGCTACACAGGTCTGTCAGAATCGTGAAATTCTGGCTAAGTTTGTTGTCTCTGCAAACGTTCAACCATCAAAAATTGACGAACAGTGCTTACATGGTATATCCAAGGACCTCATTCGTGATGTCATCAATTCAAAATATGCCAATGATCTTGATAGTTTGTCTACATTTACGCACGGATCTGACTTGATTACAAAGAAGGCGTTAATAAAGCAGGACTGTGAGCAACCGGATATCCCGGGCAGTCCGGATAAAAAGGCGACTGATACTATAATGAACGACCCATCTATGGGTGATCAAGCGGACAACATGGGTTTCTTAAAATCAAGCGCAGACTTGCCATTGGTAGGATCAGAAACAGCAGGAGACAATAAAAACCTGGATGTAGATCAAATAATGGCATTTGGTACAGACATAACTACGGATAATGAGCAGTGTAACATGGGCAGTGTCGGTGATATTGGACAGAATGTTGAAGAGATTTTGCAAGTTATCAAGTCGATTGAGGGAGTGAACAATGCAGAAAATATATCTGCAGACAGCAGTGAACCAGTGCAAAGCACTGTGGATGCTGTTGAGATGTTTTCTATGCCAGAGGAAGGTTTCTCATCCTTTGAACGAGATTTACTTGATGTTGACGTTATGAGCATTTGCAATATTGCTGACGCAGTGGATCAACAGAAAGTTAACACGTTAAAGTTGCAGCAAGATATTGTTGCACAAAAACAGCACGAGAGTGAAAGGAAATGTGCATTTTTATTAAGAAGACTGAGGAAGCTTCAAGCAAGAATAATAGGCAGGCATGTTGCTGAAGAAAATACTGGAGTTCTCGAACTTGCTCATCATGGTGTGAAAAAATATCTGTTACAAGAATTGGTTAATATTGGTTCTAAGACTAATGTTAGAAACTTTCCTGAGATTAGTAGTAGCCTGACTTCGTTCTTGCAAAAAATTGAAAAGATGTGTGTTGCCCAGAGTAGTAGTGTGAATCGCCAGCGATTATGTTGTCGATATTTTGGTGGTGGATCACGTGACAGTTTGGGTAGCACTTCTGGTACTAATAGCAATCGTCAACCAGTTTTTGGTACACCTCAAGTTAAAGTTAAAGGTGAAGAAGTAGAAAGTGTGGCTGGTCCTTTGGCCACACAGTTACACATTGTGGAATCTAATCTTGATTCTGATTGTACTGCATCTAGTAGCGGCGGCGAAAGTTGTGATGAAATGCAAACGTTTAATAATCCGCATCAACAACATTTATCTATGTAAGTATTGCTTTTATTTGTTAAAAGAATTAATTCTGGGTCTTTCCCATTTTTGTAAAATATATTTTGTAAAATGGGGATGCATATTTTACCTTTTACATATGAGGAACTACCTTAAAAACATTTATTCCGTATTAAGTCTTTTATGCTTATTTAAAATACTTTATTTTTAATGCTCATACCCAAATTTGATCACATGTAAAAGAACTGGGAACTGAACAATATTTTTGGCCGGTTTCAGATCAATTTTGTTGATTGAGTTTATGATAGGGTGGTTGCATGGTTGAAATATATATACATATATTTAACAAAACCGATTAACAAATACTTATAAGCAAGCACATGATGAATTCATGTAAATCAATGTAGCATGAAGTGTGTACAATATATAAATAAAACTAACAACATCGAAATACTATTTTCAATTTGTATATTTAAAAAATATTTATATTAACTCTTTGACTATGACTGTGGAGCATGCCAACATTTAAACACTCTGAATTTAAGGCAGAGGCTGCTCATAGTGTACTCATTTCAAACATTGATAACTCTTATTGCTGTGTGTATGGGACAGAAATAATTGCAAATGCATATATGTGTTCCAACTAGTCAAAGGATTAAGGGGACTGAAATAAATATTGTGATAATTTTCGTGATTGTTTATTCATTATATTTATTATTCGTGTCACTTGTAGATCAAAAAGAGCAGCATGGAGGTACGCTCAAGATCGGGCAGGTGTTGCAGCAAGATGGACGTGGTTACAAGCACAAATCTCAGACTTGGAATATAGGATTAGACAGCATAATGAATTGCAACGACATATTAGAGCTAACAAAGGATTAGTGATACTTGATAACGCAGAAACAGTGAATGGATATAGTGGTGTTTTACCTGGTTCTACGGGACGTTATAATTCACCGGAAGGTGAATTATCAGCTAGTAGAACTCGGCCGTTTGTGTGGAGTTTTTATAGAAAGAGAAAATTATTACAACTAGATAAGTTACACGAAGACTCAAAACGTGCCGCAAAAGCATCAAATGTAAGATGCAATTGTGATCATGTATTACCTCCATGTGCTTTATGCACAGGAAGATTAGACCCAATGCAATCGCAAGAACCAATTGAACAACAGTCCGTACAAGAAAGGGTGGCACTTGTGGATCCTAGTTTTCATCCTGTTTTGTCATTTCCTGATGGTAAATAATTTCTACATACTTTCATATTAGTCATTTGTATAATAGAGAGATATTATATAAAGGTTTCTTACTACTTTTCTGTCATATAGAAGTCACACAGGGAACTCATCTCGAAGCTATTATGAAATCAGTGGAATGGCAGCAGAAGATGTTAAGAGGAAATTTACGAATTACGCGCTTAAAAGATAAAGATACTAATGAAAGAAGGAATAAAAAACTTCCAGGTCATAGAGCAAAGTATGCTGCCCGGTTGAAAAAATCATCCTCAAGTATTCTTACTGCAAGTATGTAATATGTTACATTGTATAATCACATGTTGTAGAATTTCTTCTAATTTCCATTATTCTACACTTTTTTACTATCTGTATTATGAGTGCATTTATGTCAATTATTATCCCTTTTATATTTCTTGACAATTTTCACAACAGGAATTAAGAAGAAAATGTTGAAAGGGAAAAGAAACAGGCTTGGTCATGATAGAAGTGTTCACAGTTTAAGTAGAAAGAGGGTACAGAAGTTAACAGCTGAAGATGATGATGATATTAGTGCCCTTTCCAGCTCTAGTAAGCATTCATCTCCAGTGCCTTCACCGTTACACCATACTACCGCTTTAACAGATAAGAATACAGTTAAAGAAAAGAGTTCGACTTCCCATGGGTTGGTACTATTTATTGTGTCTATAATAATATACACTATGTCGCATAACTACGGATCCAGTGAAAATTCTCGATATGTTTCCCCATCAAGTTTATGTCGAACCAAGTATAATATGTATGAATGCATATTGAGAACCGATATTTGGACTCGAGAAACCATCCGCATCTTTGATTGTATAAGAAGAGTTAAAAATACAAACCGTTTCTCTGCGGTCCCATTACTATAGAAATTTCAGGATGGTTTTATAATTATGAGACGCAGTGTATATAAAACACACACATACGATTATTATCGAACTTTTTATTTTAGGCGTCTGAGGCAAAATTCGTATGACATTGATAACATAGTTATACCATATAGTGTAGCTGCTTCAACTAGGCTTGAAAAATTACAATATAAAGAAATATTAACACCAAAGTAAGTATAATTGTATAGAAGAGTTTCATCTATGTTTTGAATTAATGATTATTAATATCTAACAAATTTCTTACTTTGAAAATTGAGGTGGAGGCTATGTGAAGAATCTTTAAAGTTGGATATTAAAAATGGTGTTATGCACAGGCCTAGTCAAGACAGTGATGTGAGTGTATTCAATTGTATAAATACCATATTCTAAATCAATTCAATTCAATAAATGTAAATAAACAAAAAATATTTAATTAATATTTTAGTTTGAGGATATGTCGGATGAAACAATTGCATTAAGACACGAGCGAAGTGAGCGGGAGGAAAATAAACGTTTTATGACGTATATGAATATGCCTCATCAATCACGTATGCGACATAATCGTAGAACAGATAGTCGTGCAGATAGTGGTGCAAATACACCAGGTAATTATATTATGTAAAACTTATTTTGCATTTAGAAAAATATCACAGTGGTTATTAGTGACAAATTTCGAATTTTGTAAGACAAAGAGATTACATAAAGATAAATCACATATTATTTTGCCTAAGATCCTATGTCTCCACATGCAAGTGATTTTGGTGGAGATATGATGTCACCGATTACATCACCGCCTGCGACTCCACAAATTCAAGACGCAGAACAACACAACTTCGATAACGCACATCGATCGTCTGCTTTGCAAAACGCTTTACGTCGTCGCACTACGCCTACGCTAAGACTAGGAAAAGACGACACTAGTACTTCTATAAATGAAGATGAAAACGAGGTACTATTCTTTGGCATTATTTGTACTGATTCAAATAATATATTGGAACATAACTAGAATATTATTTATTGTTAATGAAAAGTTAATAAGATTCATTCAAATCTCGATAGATTTTACCGTATGAACCAAGGGTATTCCCACTATCCGAAGAAGTTTACGACAAAATGCTGGAAGTGATGCCAGATGGGCATTGGCAAGCTTCATCAGCATCACTTTGTTCTCGCGACGAAGAAAAAGCAGACGATGTACGTACACTGAATTTATATTAAATGTTTCCATTGTTCATTATCTAAGTCAGAACTTTTTCTTACAAACAAATGTCTGAATGCTCGTGTACTGACTATTAATATAAACTTTGAGCCAACTTTCATGGCTCCTCGAGGCTATATCCCTGGTAAGCAGTGCCATTTGATGCTTCCTATTTTAAACACGAATGATTTTATTTTTATTGCATACAACAGATTTTAGCAATATTTAAAAGAGACTGCAATGCGTTTACATACATACATATAATCCTTATCGTTTTATAAATGTTAGAGTCTTTTGACGAATTAGCCTGCTGATTGTTTTTTTCAGCTGTTACTAGCTTGTATATTTACGATATAATTTTTATAATATATATTTATATATATATGCAGAATAACCGTTTGAACAAAATAGCTTTTTTTATAACTATTTAGGTAGACGTTAATATTTCGTTTCTAGGATGGGGAAATGGATTCTCCAGAATCAGATTCGACAGAATCAGCTTGTTGTGACATAGAGGGTGAGGATCCCAATGATCCTGAATGGACAGTAGCTGACGATAGGGATACTGAAAAGGAACGAATACGTCCGACGGCTAAGAGATAGGATAAAACCGTTAATACGTACAGTATGTCTACGTCGTCGTTACTATATGCAGAAGCTACCTGTCAATTGTTATATATACCTGTCGGTCATGTAACATGCACCTTAAGTTAATGGTATTACGAATCTGTAAAGTGTATTATAAATATAAATTTTATAACTTCATTCTGCTTAAATTAATGGAATACCTTAATAATTGCTTTTTTAAGTATTGCTATTTCGGCCAAAGCTTTAGAATTATACGGATACCATTCTTTTATTTAGGATAAGGATATTGTTATATTTTTCTTTCGCTGTTATAATCGATAAATGGGACATAGTCCTTGAAAAAAAAGTTAGAATCTCACGTGGGCAGAATTAGGGCAGTTTTATATGAAAAAAAGAAAAAATAATAAAAAATGTATTTATATTATAAAGAAATTCTTACGTTAAATAAAAGTGCCAACCGAAATGTTCTGTAGCATTATCCTTCGATGTTGCATATTTTTTTTCTAGTTGCGACGAAGCGATATTGATTGTAATTGAAAACATTCAAACAGCTATCCAATTATTGCAAACACTTATATAATAATTTATTGTACGTAATAACCCCCCCTGTATTGTGTACACCGTTATACTTCTACATTTGACTTCTCTTACGTCGTTTATTATTATTTCTTCTATTTCCGCAACTCGTATAACAGTCAAAAACAGTTTAATTGTAAAACCTTAAAAGAACTTGTATATAAATCGATTTATAGTTACTACACATACGTTGTTTTAATGTAATGTGCAGGTAAGAACATAATATTGCAGGAGGATAATATATATTTAGTTAATTTTAATTTCTTTCTTTAGAGTAAAAAATACTAAAGATCAGTTAAATATAAAATTCTGTTATTAAGAGATAACCGTACTCTGTATTTTGGCTGTTATGTTCTTATTATTTATAATTTATGAAGTACGAATTCATGTTTATTTAAGTAACAAGTTACATGTTCAAAATCTCATGTCACTGTGATTTCATAATTTTCTAACAATCTGTGATATTACATGTAATTTCTTTCTTATCACGTATTTTATATTTAGTCAAACATACCTATATTTAAAAGTCATGCGCTTAGATTTTGTACATCACATTTTGAATGAAAATAAACAGGCAGTAATGGAATATGTCCTTTTCCTCATTACTTGTGCGTTAATTCTTAGTATCGTGAATTAAGTTTGAACAGTTCACAAATCGAAAATATGTAAAATAAATATCATGGAGACTACACGTGTGTTCTTTACAAATTTTTTTATTGTCCAAAATGCACTTGTAGCACAAATTTACAAATTTTGCATATATATGTATAGTAGTATAAAATATATATAAATTAAAATACCAAAAAATATAGAAGTGTAAAAGAAATTGAAATATTATATAAACTAATTCATTTATGTATTACCAAAAGAAATGTATTGAGTGTCTAAGTTTTCCAAATTCACTATCACAGCAGTACAGGTATTAGTAAAACGTGGAACAGATATTAGTCTCACTTTCTGGCTTTCATCACCTAAAATATTATCAAAAAGTTATCAATCTACTTTCCATTCAGATGGCATCGAACTCCTCTTTTCTACATACATACCTTCCCACAGTTTTGTCTCGAATTTTTCTGTATTTCCTACGAAATATATATCTGGACATTCTTTCATAATAAACAAATCTTTCTCGTAATAGGGACAAGCTAGTAATGTATCCGGAGCGGTGGGGCACACATGTCTCCACAGTAAAGTTCTCTCCAGCCATTCAATAGGAGATATACCAGTTTTGCCTGTCGCTTTAATAACATCTTCAATCGACTGACCACTAGTACCAATTATCGTTCGTTCATTAATTTTACCAATCCATGGATTTGTGGTACTCCTAAAGTTTTCAAGTCTTCAAACAAAAACAGAATGGCATTATATATTTTTAAATGTATCTGTTGCTTTCTTAAACCCTCTGATTACAGACCACTTGAAGTCAATGCAAAGGTTTTGTCAATCAGCTTATATGACCAAAAGACTTGTATTTTCTTTCTCTAAAAATTTCAAGTGATGCAGAGCTCACAAATGAGACAATAGTTCTTTATCGGCTAGGTACCTGATGTTGACTATGATCAGGGCCAGGAACCTGAGGGTTTAAAGTTGTCATATATAGATAGATACCTAGACGATTTGGGTAATAAGCAAGGATGAAATGGCCTTTGAGGTAACATAGCATTTGTAGGATCATGTTCTCCTGGTATTAAAGTAACGCAACAACACATTGCTAAATCACTCAAGAATGTATCCGCAGTCTTCATTATTTCTCCCATACCCTTAACTGAATCTGTTGCTGTATCGCTACTTCTTATAGTATTACCTAACAGAGATAATTGATAGCACAATGTTAATAGCCTTTATATAACTTTTGTAATATTAAACATGATTACCTGCTATAATGAGGCGAACAATAGAAGTTCCATCCTTTTGTATCGTTGTGTTGCCAGCCATACCACACAACCATTCTGCGAAAAGAGACAATCCAAAATTCTCATAATTCTTGGACAGGTCTAACCCGGAAACTATTACTACTTTTCCATTTAATGTGCATTCTTTTATAGATTGTTTTGGTGCACATCCGGGAAAGCACCAATCTTTTACCTAAATGCAAATGTATTATATGTGTAAGGTAGAGTAAGACTAAGATTTTTAAGATTATCTTTTTAATTAGTATTACCTGAAATGTTCCATCGCCCTTTTCATTACCTAATATAGCACAAACGACACCAGTAACAATATATTTTAAGTCCACCTTCTCTCCTACTACTTTAATGCGTAACATCTCATCTTCTAGAAATGGTTGATCTTTTTCTGAACAATAGTCTGATCTAACGCAAGGAGCAGCAAGTTGATGATCTTCACTCAGTTCCCGTAAAATGGATGGTTTCCATTGTTGATGTTTATACAATGTGCCAATTATTACACATTCTTGTCCATCTAAATTTTCCAACTCTGCTAATTTTACGACCTCCACGTTTCCTATGTAAAAATGACACACATGATTGATATTTCATTTATAAAAAACAATTCAATGCATATATTCTTTATAATAAGAACAACATAATCTTTAACCAATGAACAGAGTATATAAATCTTACTCAGTATTATAAATTATTAAATATTATACGCACAAAATGTGTATCAGGACTGACAAAACAATACAGTCACTTTTATATGCTGTAATTGGAAATGCTTTGTTAGATTACATGTGTACACTAATTGTTTACAATTCTGTAACAGCATTTATGGCTAAACGCCGTCTATTTCCTTTTAACTTTGTCTATAGATTAACTTCTCTCTGTTTGGCGGGAAAACCCGGGGCATGCTTTATATATATAATATTTCCTATAAACTAGAACTACTTAATAAACAAATGTACCCCATTTAGCTTGTACACGCGGAATTAACACATCCCTTAATTCAGCAAGTCTGGCTGCGTATATGTGTGCAAATTGTTTGGAATAGTCGTTTTTCGTTTTTACAAACTTTTCGGTTAGATCTTTATACGGTGCTCGTTTTCTTTCAAATACTTCTTGTTTCTCTTTCCCTGGTGTTGAACATAATTCATGGTCTTTTCCTTCAGTTTCATAAACCATCTTTGATTAAGTCTTATTCAATTGCTTCGGGAACTTTTTATGCAGAGATCCTAAAACTTTGGTTCTAAAAAATTGTTCGAAATAAACTAATAATTTCAAGTCTATAGTACCGCCATCTATAAAGAAGTGCTTGAAACCACCACCGACGAAATGTAAGAGCAGACGAATCATACAGTATTCCCGCGATAGTTGCACAAAAAAGGTACACGATAGTTGCACAGAGTTCATCCCCACTACTGGGGGGTATTCCCTTCGAGGGGTCCGAAGTTCGCTCGGCAATCGGTGTAACGTGATCCGGGTTCGGGTATATCGGTGAGCCAATACTAATTGAAGGATGCAACTTTGCTATTTCTCATCCTTTTTTTATGAAATTTTGACACAGCAGAGCTGACATTTTTCTGATTAAAATGACACCAAACACGATATAATTTCGACTATATTTACTGGCTTAATTAACGTTAATAAGTTTCGACCGCAGAAAAGGATAGGTAGTGAGAAAAAAAGAGAAGCTGCGATCGTGGCTGCTCGGCTGCTTATCTTTACTCGCTGTCCTTTTCTACGTTCGACGCTGTCGGCAAATTTCAAACAACGTAGGAACAACACGATAGTTGCACACGTTCAGACCCGAGGCTTGTGCAACTATCGAGGGAATACTGTACAATGTCACTGACGAGACAACCGACGAGATATGTATAAGAATATGTACACAAGCCATCTAATGAACTTCATACCGACACAGAAATCTCACGCTGATCCGAGCATCCTCTGCACATGAACAGTGATCACTTGAACAACTATTATTTACTGAAGTAGAGTTGGGGACAGGATTCATGCGATTGTGTGATTATATGTAAATGCCTTGATCAGGAAAGCTATTTCTCAATCAACGTTTCGGTAGAGAAATGGAACTACGGTCCCTGGTCCCACGGTACTTTTCGGTTCGTCTTGAGTTGAGTCGAAGTCACATCGCGATGCACGTGGTGCAGTCTTGTTTTCATTGCACGGCAAAGAACAAAAGAATTTCTTAACGAGGTTCGTAGGTTCAGCTAAAAGTTGGTCTGAAATAGTCAAAGTCCAGTACGACCCCAGAGTCGTAGGTTCGGCTAAAAGTTGGTCAAAACCCGCAGAAGTCCAATAGGTACGACCCCAGAGTCGTAGGTCCGGCTGAAATTTGGTCAAAACTCGCAGAAGTCCAGTAGGTACGACCCCAGAGTCGTAGGTCCGGGTAAAAGTTGGTCAGAACCCGTAGAAGTCCAGTAGGTACGACCCCAGAGTCGTAGGTCCGGGTAAAAGTTGGTCAGAACCCGTAGAAGTCCAGTAGGTACGACCCCAGAGTCGTAGGTCCGGGTAAAAGTTGGACAGAAATAGTAGAAGTCCAATAGGTACGACCCCAGAGTCGCAGGTCCGGCTAAAAGTTGGTCAGAACTCGCAGAAGTCCAGTAGGTACGACCCCAGAGTCGTAGGTCCGGGTAAAAGTTGGTCAGAACCCGTAGAAGTCCAGTAGGTACGACCCCAGAGTCGTAGGTCCGGGTAAAAGTTGGTCAGAACCCGTAGAAGTCCAGTAGGTACGACCCCAGAGTCGTAGGTCCGGGTAAAAGTTGGTCAGAAATAGTAGAAGTCCAATAGGTACGACCCCAGAGTCGCAGGTCCGGCTAAAAGTTGGTCAGAACCCGCAGAAGTCCAATAGGTAAGACCACAGAATCGTAGGTCCGGCTAAAAGTTGCTCAGAACCCGCAGAAGTCCAGTAGGTACGACCCCAGAGTCGTAGGTCCGGGTAAAAGTTGGTCAGAAATAGTAGAAGTCCAATAGGTACGACCCCAGAGTCGTAGGTCCGGCTGAAATTTGGTCAAAACTCGCAGAAGTCCAGTAGGTACGACCCCAGAGTCGTAGGTCCGGGTAAAAGTTGGTCAGAACCCGTAGAAGTCCAGTAGGTACGACCCCAGAGTCGTAGGTCCGGGTAAAAGTTGGTCAGAACCCGTAGAAGTCCAGTAGGTACGACCCCAGAGTCGTAGGTCCGGGTAAAAGTTGGTCAGAAATAGTAGAAGTCCAATAGGTACGACCCCAGAGTCGCAGGTCCGGCTAAAAGTTGGTCAGAACCCGCAGAAGTCCAATAGGTAAGACCACAGAATCGTAGGTCCGGCTAAAAGTTGCTCAGAACCCGCAGAAGTCCAGTAGGTACGACCCCAGAGTCGTAGGTCCGGGTAAAAGTTGGTCAGAAATAGTAGAAGTCCAATAGGTACGACCCCAGAGTCGTAGGTCCGGGTAAAAGTTGGTCAGAAATAGTAGAAGTCCAATAGGTACGACCCCAGAGTCGCAGGTCCGGCTAAAAGTTGGTCAGAACCCGCAGAAGTCCAATAGGTACGACCCCAGAGTCGCAGGTCCGGGTAAAAGTTGGTCAGAAATAGTAGAAGTCCAATAGGTACGACCACAGAGTCGTAGGTCCGGCTAAAAGTTGGTCAAAACCCGCAGACGTCCAATAGGTACGACCCCAGAGTCGTAGGTCCGGCTAAAAGTTGATCAGAACTCGCAGAAGTCCACTAGGTACGACCCCAGAGTCGTAGGTCCGGGTAAAAGTTGGTCAGAAATAGTAGAAGTCCAATAGGTACGACCCCAGAGTCGCAGGTCCGGCTAAAAGTTGGTCAGAACCCGCAGAAGTCCAATAGGTAAGACCACAGAATCGTAGGTCCGGCTAAAAGTTGCTCAGAAATAGTAGAAGTCCAATAGGTACGACCCCAGAGTCGCAGGTCCGGCTAAAAGTTGGTCAGAACCCGCAGAAGTCCAATAGGTACGACCCCAGAGTCGCAGGTCCGGGTAAAAGTTGGTCAGAAATAGTAGAAGTCCAATAGGTACGTCCACAGAGTCGTAGGTCCGGCTAAAAGTTGGTCAAAACCCGCAGAAGTCCAATAGGCAAGACAATAGAGTCGTAGGTTCGGCTAAAAGTTGGTCAAAACCCGCAGAAGTCCAATAGGTACGACCCCAGAGTCGTAGGTCCGGCTAAAAGTTGATCAGAACTCGCAGAAGTCCAGTAGGTACGACTCCAGAGTCGTAGGTCCGGGTAAAAGTTGGTCAGAAATAGTAGAAGTCCAATAGGTACGACCCCAGAGTCGCAGGTCTGGCTAAAAGTTGGTCAGAACCGGCAGAAGTCCAGCAGGTACAACCCAAAGAACGTAGGTTCCGCTAAAACTTAGCCAGAGCCCGCAGAAGTCCAATAGGCACGACCCTAGAGTCGTCGGTTGGATAGAAGTTAGTCAGTAACAGTAGAAGTCCAGTAGGTACAACCCTAGGATCGTAGGTTCAGCTAAAAACTGGTCAGAAGCCGCAAAAGTTCAGTACGTATGACCTTAGTACGGTAGTACGCACGACCGCGGTCGGAGACCTTCGAAAAGTTCGGAAATTGCGAGTACCACCGAGCGCGATCGAGCGCTACCGACGCGAAGGCCCGCCGCGGGGTGGGGATGACGGTGTGCGGCGTACGCGGTGTCACTATCAGTTCAAGCGTCGTACCGTACGGGTTGTTTATGCTGTCGAAGGTTAGCGACATACATCACCTTACAATACAATAGCATCTCGGAGTTTACTTTACCACCGCATACGCTTGTCTATTAGTTTCTATTAATTAATACGCGTTTATTTAACAATCGATTGACTATCGCGGATATACATTAAACTCCTCGAGTCTCTTGCTGGACGCTTGGCCGGTCATACGCGAAAACTAGTCGTTTATTAAAACATCGGGTTAAATAATTTATTAGTTTAAACGGATGTTCGAATCTTTACTATATTTCATTACACGATTATCTGGATTCGATGCGGTGTTAAGGTTGCGTTTATTTTCTTTGCAATGTCACTTACATACCCAGTTACATATGTCCTTCCGCAACTTTGAATTCGCTTCTGATTTTAGCACAGGTTCATCTCGTTGCTTTTCTTTTTGTTGCAGGTACAATGGATGATTGGTTGGTAAAGAATAATATATTGAAGCAATTACTGCGGTGCATAACAATAAGTCCGATGACCTATGATGAAGGATTGGTAACATTTAACTTGTTATCCCAACGGTTTATGTATATATCTTTGTACCGGGCGATTGGATTTCGATTGCAAGTTATTGAACACTTCTTTATTGTAAACAGATTTCTATACTTACTTCTCCCTATTCGTATATCCATGTTCATTAAATAATGAAAACATTTGAAATAGAACATACAATATATCATTTGCGATTGAAACTAGAGTCAGTAAATTTCATTAATTCTAAACGAAAAATTGAAGTACGTTCCCGTTGCGCTGTATAGTATAGCTTCGCTAGTGTTCTTGTTGACACTTTTTGCGACATTGTCTTGTTGTGGCTTGGCACAAGTACGGTCAAATTGAATTTTCGATGCAGGGTTGCCCGCATACTTACGCACTTGTTGCCATGCCCTTCAAGCATGATAAACAATGTCGAGTCTTGATTTCTGCAAGCAGCTACGAGAATTTATAAATGCGCGATATTGTTTACTTACTAGGATCATGATCACTTTTAAAACCTTGACACAGAACAGTCACAATACGCTTTTGATAAATCATTTATATTAATCTATAATAATATATCTTGAATGGACAGTTAATAATACAGTAGTACTTTATTAAAAAACAAAAGCAGTAATTCCTCAACAGACATACAGAAATAAGAAAGAGACAAATAAAATCACATGTGTATTGCTTCAATCTCTACCTCCTCCCCTCCTTTACTAACCTGTACAGATTTTCTTTCAGCAAATTTTGATGACCGCGCGCAATGCGGTTGGTAGAGTCAGTGCTTGTTCCGTTAAAGTTCTTTTTATTATCTTTTGAGCGGGACCGCTCTTAATAATTATAATTAAATATAAATAGTATTAAAAATACGCGAAGGTAGAGTCAGTGTTTGCTTCGAAATAATACTCTCGCGAGATTAGAATCACTTTGTTTGCCAATCATAAGTGTTCCATTAGAGTCAGTGTCCTGTTCGGCGAGTTCGTGCTTTCATCCATCAACCTGACGAGTAAGTATCTCTTTATTTGTTTAATCACGTATTGCAATAATCTTTGATAATTAACATACTCAAAAAGTACTGAAAATGCAGAGATTTCAATGTTGTTTGCTCATTTTGAATGTTTCAGCACCTTCCACGGCCTCGATTGCGACGAGCTTGACCGCATCCCTGGCGAGTCTGCAACCGGTGAGTCGCATGCTTTAAAGTTCCTCTGGTCACTCAATCATGTCGCAGGACGAAAGGTCCGAACCGACACGAGTGACTGGTTGTAATTACGTAGATTTTTTTGGCAAGCACTGTGACCATGGGTATATGAAAATATACTCATGAGTAGTAACTTCTTTACTGTATTATATTACACGAGGATAGGTCTTCTTGTACAACGCGTTTCTAAATAGCTTGATACTATTAAATGAGATCATATTAGTCAGTTAGTTCATATTTCTATATAAGTATATCACTATATCTTTTTATAATAGAGTATTTATTTGACTGTGTATGAAACACATATTTAATAAGTATAATGCGGTATTATACGTGCATTAGTTTGTAGTGGAGAAGTCGAATACCCTTCGACTTCGTTTATTTGTCAATTGCAATTACTGCACAGTTATAATAAATTGTTAGTAAGAGTATAGTATTTCATCTTTTTTCTACTTTGATTATATATAAAGTAAAGGTATTTGCTTACCTTGTCCATTTGTTGGAAGTATCGAATAATTTTATTATTCGAATCCATATTAGTCTTTAGCGTTTGGAGATATCAATAATTTAACTGTTTCCGTACAAGATATTAATTAAACCTGATGTACAAGAAGACAATACGCGAACGGGTAGATCTCGAAATCAAAGCAATCTACTTTAAAAGCAACCGTGCGTTTTAGAAGCAATGCTTTGATGACGGGAACACCGGAGGATGTTTCAATTTCATTCAAAGTATATTAAAGTAGAGTCATTGAATAATTTTTCTAATAAAGTAGAGTCATTGCACAATTTTTCTAATAAAGTAGAGTCATTGCACAGTTTTTCTAATAAAGTAGAGTCATTACATAATTTATCTAATAAAGTAGAGTCATTTTATTTTCTCTTTAATAAAATAAAATCATATATTGATCTGGTATATATACATGTATATATTTAGTCCGTTAGAAAATCACTATGTGTTCATAATTTTTTTAGACGAGGATTTCCAGGTTTAACCCTTTCCGTGTTCACTGCCCGGATCTCACTCACGTGCCCCGGTGCTACTTGAGTGGGAAAACGGTGGTGCAGCACGATGATATTTATTTAGTTTATAATGATTTATTGTTGGCGACTGACAGTGCGTTTGGTGTATCGTGCACGACGTAATATCCACATTGTGTGTGTGGTTAGGTTGTGGATTTGCGTCGTTCCGTACTAAAATGTAGTTATTTTGACCAAGATAAAATGTCCATTAATTTAAAACAGAGACATCACTTTTACTCTTAATTGCATTAATAATCCCCATTATACTGAGGCACGAAATGTTTGCCATTTAGAATCGAATATACTTGTCAATTGCTATCAAGTAGCTCTTGTATCGGTGCTATTTAATTATCTTATTAAATATCAACCGCGGCGTGGTTTTCTTCCCACGCGAACGCAAAGATCCCAACCACTGTCAGTCGATTTCAGTAAAATGGTACGTACATTAGAGTGTGCAAGTTGTGTGATAACACTTGGGTGTCGGGGGCGTCCCGGGTCGCCTCCCTAGTGTAGGCTTTTGTGCCCAAGTGTTTGAGTGAGAACCGTGGAGTGTCGTGTGTTGGTGTGCCTGTTTGCCATTTTTTAAATATAGGTCCAGGTAGGATAGGTAGCTTACTTTCTGGTGTGATTGATAGACATAAGTAGGTAGGGCCGGGCAGGTTGACACAGTCTCTGATCGGGTAGGCACTATTTCGCGTGTTCAACCTGTTTCAGGAAATCTGATTTGAAAAGTCGACGGTGAAGCTGTGGCGCGAACGAAAATGCGTTCGCCTCTGGCTTTGCCTATCGATTTTTCGAAACCTTCGCGGTCGTGGTCGCGATTCAGGCTCCGAAACGAAACGTGTTACATTATGCTCGAGGCTGCACGTGTGAACGAAGAACGATTACAATTTTAATCGTAATCTTTGCGATTTTCCGTAATCACAATTTTACGATTTTATTTGATCGTGATTCGGCCACGTGTGTTTCATTTAGCTCCGCGATTTAAACTCTTTATTCCACATTTATAAGTTTATCCTTGGTTTTCGATTAGAGCCTCGAGCCTAGATTAAGTTTCAGGTGGCATTACATCCGAAGGAACGAAGAGGCTATATGCTGAAGAGGCCCGACAAATTGTCACTCAAGAGGGCAACTACTAATGGTTCGCCATTCTTTATAAGAATGGGGAATCATTCTATGTTACTACTTTGTCACAGTGCTTGCACTTTAATTTGTAGAATTTTTATTTGTACTTGGCCGACGCACATTCCGGCCCAACGACGCAGCCCTCCCAAAAATATCGCGTTGCTTTAGAGTTGCGAAAAACTTGAGAACGGATCGAATTAGAGTTGCGTTAAATGCTACGCGGTTTGCAAGTAGAGTCACGAAAAAGAAATCGAGTCTCGCGTGTTCTTGGAGTAGCGAAGTGACTCGCGGTTTTTAATTAGAGTTGCGAGCAATTGAAAATTGTGATTGATTTAGTGTTGCGCAATGATATCGCGATTGTTCTTGCAATTTTGCTATTCTTATTGTTAGTTAAATTGTAATATTTTATAATATATTTTACACATGAGAAAGCTTTTAGTGTTGCGGAAATTACTTTCGCGTCTTGAGCTTTCAGCTAACTTTTCAGAGGATCTCCAGTTACATTGCTTTTTAATATTACAAAGACTGATAATTTACTGTTTACTTTTTATCAGCCTTAATAAATAGTGTTGCGAAATGATTGCATCGCGGGTTCCAGTTAGCGTTGCATTGATAAAGATCGCGTTTTTAATTAGAGTTGCGAATACCAGTCCCCATCCTGGAGCCACCCTGGAGGATGGCACATCATCGTCAGCCAAAGATCATGGCTGTCGAATTCTTTGGCAAGTCTTCTTCTATATGGTGTAATTTTTCTTTTCCGTGTTTTATATTTGTCTTCCTTATTATTGTTTTTCTTCATATTTATACTACCTGGAATGTTTGCTGATCGAAATACTGCTAAAAATTTGCCTACATAATAGTAAATTACTGTGTGAACGAAATTAAAAAAAAGAAAATGAAGAAAAAAAGAAAGAAAATGAAATAATTTGTAGAATCATTGATAAAATGATAACTCGAGATAGGGGATTTAAATTAGAGACAATACTAGTGACTGTTCATTATTCGAGTTTAACTCTTAAATAGTTTCTCTTAATCTCTGCAATTTTATATTCACCCTTTGTTTTAGTAGAGCCATTTTTTATAACTTTTCGGTCTTGCTTTGTAGAAATTGAAATTCACTCGCGATATCCGTAAATATTTAATTAGGCAGACCCAATTATTTATCGAACAATACTTTTAGCTCTTTATGAAGGCAGGACTTGTTTGATCACACCATCTTAGATCTTTATACAGGCAGGATCTACACGAATTGAAATTATTGACTTCTAATTAGGCAGGGCTTATGAAATCAAAAAATTGTTGCCAGTTGTCTGTTCTAGGAAGGCATGCACCACGAACTTAACACTAATTGAAGAGCAATTAAGTATATGCATACTCATATAGGAATGAGTATTGTAAAGTATGTTTTACATTTCTACGTAGGTAGGATATTATTGGTGTTATTCTTTTCATTGAAATCTTAGATGTTATACTAGGTAGGGTGATTCTAGTCCTAAGTTAGATCTTTAGTCAGGCAGGGCGCCTTTGAATCTAATCTAGTATTTAAGAATGGAGCATTTATTTTTAAGCTGTGTCTTAGATTTTAAGACAGCAGTAATCACCACTGCAATAATATTGTATTTCGTTTACTAATTTTTGAGATTGTGTGATATATTTTTATGAAAGTTTAATTCACTTGCAGATTTTATTTCTGGTTTCCTTCTGATATACCACTTAGCTTTCGGTCGTGAATTTTCCAAGTTCTCATCTTGTTGTCTTCCTTGTACTACGATGAATTAATGAACGTTCTACAAATTGACAATAACAGGAGGATTTTTCTTTCACACAATTTATATTAGAATTAGTTTTCGCGTAATTGGAGGGTGGAAGGTCCGTGGCTAGGGTGGGTCTCCATGCGCAGTAACCTCCACGTGGTGAGACCCGGGCAATCAATTATTTATCGTATAATTATTAAACGTTTAAGAGACGTTTGATAATTATGTGGAAAATAATTCGAGCGAATTGACTGCGCATTCCACGTTCCCCCCCCATTCCCTTTTTCGCTTCATTCCCCTGTTTGCTTCAGTCCGTTTTCTGCTTCATTCCCCTTTTTTCTCTCTGCCGGGAGCAATCACTCTCCTTACTTTTCTTTATATTCATGTCACCACTATTAGCTTCATTCCTTTTTCCGTTCTCGGCCCGGAGGATCGATGGTTGGGGACTCAGTGTCAGCGAGTAACGATGTGTGGGGGCGTGATTGTGGTTCTGGAGGAAGGATCCGAGGCCCGCTGTTAGACTACGTCTCTAACGGTTGTTGGTTTTCGCCCTAAATCTGGAATCATGGTCGCGGTTCTTGCATTTCCGGGCTGCAGTGTCATCGTGAGCGGTGTGTGGGGCTGTGATTGCGTTCCGGACAGGTGACCCGCCTAGTAGGAAATTCCTGCGAGTTAGACCACGCCAAGCACACCTTGGGGTGGCAGAAGGTATATGGGACATAATCTGGAATCGTGGTTCGGTCTTGCTTCCGTTCCACAATGATTGCTGTGGCTCGGTATCGAAACTGGTGTAGATTCTAAGTCCTCTTACTGTCCAGACTTTGGGCCGAGGGCTCGCGGACTGCTCGGTAGCAGTCACTTCCGTTACTTGCCTCCCATTTGATCCCATTTGTGAATTTTAGATTTTTATAATACTTTACTAATTACTTCCAATTTGTCTTTGTTTCAGAAGCATTGAAAAGAATCAGCTGAAGAAGAGGATTCATGATACGTATAATAATATGACCACATCTTCGCCCGTCCCCGCCCGTGCCCCTGACCATGCCCCTGACCCTGACCCTACTCCTGTCCTTTTAACTAACTACATTTCTTAGACAATTAATTAGGCAGGCCCAATTATAAATCGATCCACACTTTTAGCTCCCTATGTAGGTAGGATTTGTTTGAACACATAATTTTAGATCTTTATACAGGCAGGTTTTAGAATTGAAATTATTAGACTTTTAATTAGGCAGGGTTTACGAAATTAAAAATCGATTCGTTCTGTTCTAGGACACCATGGGCCACAAACAATTATTCCATATTAAGGTTGTGCATACTTATACCTCCATGAGTATGATAAAGTATCTATTACATTCTTATGTAGGTAGGATATTATTGGTGTTATTCTTTTCATTGAAATCTTAGATGTTATACTAGGTAGGGTGATTCTAGTTCTAAGTTAGATCTTTAATCAGGCAGGGTGTATTCGAATCTAATCTAGTATTTAAGAAAGTAGGATTTATTTTTAACCTGTGTCTTAGTTTTTAAGACAGCAGTGTACACTGCTGTAATAATATTTCGTTGTCTAGTTTTTAAGATCGTACGATATATTTTTGAAAATGTTTAATTTCAGGAAAATGATTTCAGATTTTGTTTTAGGTTTCCTTCGGATAATCAATTTAGCTTTCGGTCGTGAATATTCCACATACTCCTCTTGCTGTCATATTTGTACTTCGATCAATTAATGAACGTTCTACAAACTGACAATAAGAGGAGGATTTTTCTTTCTCACAATTTATATTAGAATTAGTTTTCGCGTAATTGGAGGGTGGAAGGGCCGTGGCTAGGGTGGGTCTCCATGCGCAGTAACCTCCACGTGGTGAGACCCGGGCAATCAATTATTTATCGTATAATTATTAAACGTTTAAGAGACGTTTGATAATTATGTGGAAAATAATTCGAGCGAATTGACTGCGCATTCCACGTTCCCCCCCATTCCCTTTTTCGCTTCATTCCCCTGTTTGCTTCAGTCCGTTTTCTGCTTCATTCCCCTTTTTTCTCTCTGCCGGGAGCAATCACTCTCCTTACTTTTCTTTATATTCATGTCACCACTATTAGCTTCATTCCTTTTTCCGTTCTCGGCCCGGAGGATCGATGGTTGGGGACTCAGTGTCAGCGAGTAACGATGTGTGGGGGCGTGATTGTGGTTCTGGAGGAAGGATCCGAGGCCCGCTGTTAGACTACGTCTCTAACGGTTGTTGGTTTTCGCCCTAAATCTGGAATCATGGTCGCGGTTCTTGCATTTCCGGGCTGCAGTGTCATCGTGAGCGGTGTGTGGGGCTGTGATTGCGTTCCGGACAGGTGACCCGCCTAGTAGGAAATTCCTGCGAGTTAGACCACGCCAAGCACACCTTGGGGTGGCAGAAGGTATATGGGACATAATCTGGAATCGTGGTTCGGTCTTGCTTCCGTTCCACAATGATTGCTGTGGCTCGGTATCGAAACTGGCGTAGATTCTAAGTCCTTTTACTGTCCAGACTTTGGGCCGAGGGCTCGCGGACTGCTCGGTAGCAGTCACTTCCGTTACTTGCCTCCCATTTGATCCCATTTGTGAATTTTAGATTTTTATAATACTTTACTAATTACTTCCAATTTGTCTTTGTTTCAGAAGCATTGAAAAGAATCAGCTGAAGAAGAGGATTCATGATACGTATAATAATATGACCACATCTTCGCCCGTCCCCGCCCGTGCCCCTGACCATGCCCCTGACCCTGACCCTACCCCTGTCCTTTTAACTAACTACATTTCTTAGACAATTAATTAGGCAGGCCCAATTATAAATCGATCCACACTTTTAGCTCCCTATGTAGGTAGGATTTGTTTGAACACATAATTTTAGATCTTTATACAGGCAGGTTTTAGAATTGAAATTATTAGACTTTTAATTAGGCAGGGTTTACGAAATTAAAAATCGATTCGTTCTGTTCTAGGACACCATGGGCCACAAACAATTATTCCATATTAAGGTTGTGCATACTTATACCTCCATGAGTATGATAAAGTATCTATTACATTCTTATGTAGGTAGGATATTATTGGTGTTATTCTTTTCATTGAAATCTTAGATGTTATACTAGGTAGGGTGATTCTAGTTCTAAGTTAGATGTTTAATCAGGCAGGGTGTATTCGAATCTAATCTAGTATTTAAGAAAGTAGGATTTATTTTTAACCTGTGTCTTAGTTTTTAAGACAGCAGTGTACACTGCTGTAATAATATTTCGTTGTCTAGTTTTTAAGATCGTACGATATATTTTTGAAAATGTTTAATTTCAGGAAAATGATTTCAGATTTTGTTTTAGGTTTCCTTCGGATAATCAATTTAGCTTTCGGTCGTGAATATTCCACATACTCCTCTTGCTGTCATATTTGTACTTCGATCAATTAATGAACGTTCTACAAACTGACAATAAGAGGAGGATTTTTCTTTCTCACAATTTATATTAGAATTAGTTTTCGCGTAATTGGAGGGTGGAAGGGCCGTGGCTAGGGTGGGTCTCCATGCGCAGTAACCTCCACGTGGTGAGACCCGGGCAATCAATTATTTATCGTATAATTATTAAACGTTTAAGAGACGTTTGATAATTATGTGGAAAATAATTCGAGCGAATTGACTGCGCATTCCACGTTCCCCCCCATTCCCTTTTTCGCTTCATTCCCCTGTTTGCTTCAGTCCGTTTTCTGCTTCATTCCCCTTTTTTCTCTCTGCCGGGAGCAATCACTCTCCTTACTTTTCTTTATATTCATGTCACCACTATTAGCTTCATTCCTTTTTCCGTTCTCGGCCCGGAGGATCGATGGTTGGGGACTCAGTGTCAGCGAGTAACGATGTGTGGGGGCGTGATTGTGGTTCTGGAGGAAGGATCCGAGGCCCGCTGTTAGACTACGTCTCTAACGGTTGTTGGTTTTCGCCCTAAATCTGGAATCATGGTCGCGGTTCTTGCATTTCCGGGCTGCAGTGTCATCGTGAGCGGTGTGTGGGGCTGTGATTGCGTTCCGGACAGGTGACCCGCCTAGTAGGAAATTCCTGCGAGTTAGACCACGCCAAGCACACCTTGGGGTGGCAGAAGGTATATGGGACATAATCTGGAATCGTGGTTCGGTCTTGCTTCCGTTCCACAATGATTGCTGTGGCTCGGTATCGAAACTGGCGTAGATTCTAAGTCCTTTTACTGTCCAGACTTTGGGCCGAGGGCTCGCGGACTGCTCGGTAGCAGTCACTTCCGTTACTTGCCTCCCATTTGATCCCATTTGTGAATTTTAGATTTTTATAATACTTTACTAATTACTTCCAATTTGTCTTTGTTTCAGAAGCATTGAAAAGAATCAGCTGAAGAAGAGGATTCATGATACGTATAATAATATGACCACATCTTCGCCCGTCCCCGCCCGTGCCCCTGACCATGCCCCTGACCCTGACCCTACCCCTGTCCTTTTAACTAACTACATTTCTTAGACAATTAATTAGGCAGGCCCAATTATAAATCGATCCACACTTTTAGCTCCCTATGTAGGTAGGATTTGTTTGAACACATAATTTTAGATCTTTATACAGGCAGGTTTTAGAATTGAAATTATTAGACTTTTAATTAGGCAGGGTTTACGAAATTAAAAATCGATTCGTTCTGTTCTAGGACACCATGGGCCACAAACAATTATTCCATATTAAGGTTGTGCATACTTATACCTCCATGAGTATGATAAAGTATCTATTACATTCTTATGTAGGTAGGATATTATTGGTGTTATTCTTTTCATTGAAATCTTAGATGTTATACTAGGTAGGGTGATTCTAGTTCTAAGTTAGATGTTTAATCAGGCAGGGTGTATTCGAATCTAATCTAGTATTTAAGAAAGTAGGATTTATTTTTAACCTGTGTCTTAGTTTTTAAGACAGCAGTGTACACTGCTGTAATAATATTTCGTTGTCTAGTTTTTAAGATCGTACGATATATTTTTGAAAATGTTTAATTTCAGGAAAATGATTTCAGATTTTGTTTTAGGTTTCCTTCGGATAATCAATTTAGCTTTCGGTCGTGAATATTCCACATACTCCTCTTGCTGTCATATTTGTACTTCGATCAATTAATGAACGTTCTACAAACTGACAATAAGAGGAGGATTTTTCTTTCTCACAATTTATATTAGAATTAGTTTTCGCGTAATTGGAGGGTGGAAGGGCCGTGGCTAGGGTGGGTCTCCATGCGCAGTAACCTCCACGTGGTGAGACCCGGGCAATCAATTATTTATCGTATAATTATTAAACGTTTAAGAGACGTTTGATAATTATGTGGAAAATAATTCGAGCGAATTGACTGCGCATTCCACGTTCCCCCCCATTCCCTTTTTCGCTTCATTCCCCTGTTTGCTTCAGTCCGTTTTCTGCTTCATTCCCTTTTTTTCTCTCTGCTGGGAGCAATCACTCTCCTTACTTTTCTTTATATTCATGTCACCACTATTAGCTTCATTCCTTTTTCCGTTCTCGGCCCGGAGGATCGATGGTTGGGGACTGAGTGTCAGCGAGTAACGATGTGTGGGGTCGTGATTGTGGTTCTGGAGGAAGGATCCGAGGCACGCTGTTAGACTACGTCTCTAACGGTTGTTGGTTTTCGCCCTAAATCTGGAATCATGGTCGCGGTTCTTGCATTTCCGGGCTGCAGTGTCATCGTGAGCGGTGTGTGGGGCTGTGATTGCGTTCCGGACAGGTGACCCGCCTAGTAGGAAATTCCTGCGAGTTAGACCACGCCAAGCACACCTTGGGGTGGCAGAAGGTATATGGGACATAATCTGGAATCGTGGTTCGGTCTTGCTTCCGTTCCACAATGATTGCTGTGGCTCGGTATCGAAACTGGTGTAGATTCTAAGTCCTCTTACTGTCCAGACTTTGGGCCGAGGGCTCGCGGACTGCTCGGTAGCAGTCACTTCCGTTACTTGCCTCCCATTTGATCCCATTTGTGAATTTTAGATTTTTATAATACTTTACTAATTACTTCCAATTTGTCTTTGTTTCAGAAGCATTAAAAAGAATCAGCTGAAGAAGAGGATTCATGATACGTATAATAATATGACCACATCTTCGCCCGTCCCCGCCCGTGCCCCTGACCATGCCCCTGACCCTGACCCTACTCCTGTCCTTTTAACTAACTACATTTCTTAGACAATTAATTAGGCAGGCCCAATTATAAATCGATCCACACTTTTAGCTCCCTATGTAGGTAGGATTTGTTTGAACACATAATTTTAGATCTTTATACAGGCAGGTTTTAGAATTGAAATTATTAGACTTTTAATTAGGCAGGGTTTACGAAATTAAAAATCGATTCGTTCTGTTCTAGGACACCATGGGCCACAAACAATTATTCCATATTAAGGTTGTGCATACTTATACCTCCATGAGTATGATAAAGTATCTATTACATTCTTATGTAGGTAGGATATTATTGGTGTTATTCTTTTCATTGAAATCTTAGATGTTATACTAGGTAGGGTGATTCTAGTTCTAAGTTAGATCTTTAATCAGGCAGGGTGTATTCGAATCTAATCTAGTATTTAAGAAAGTAGGATTTATTTTTAACCTGTGTCTTAGTTTTTAAGACAGCAGTGTACACTGCTGTAATAATATTTCGTTGTCTAGTTTTTAAGATCGTACGATATATTTGTAAGAATGTTTTGTTTCAGGAAATTGATTTCAGATTTTGTTTTAGGTTTCCTTCGGATATTCAATTTAGCTTTCGGTCGTGAATATTCCAAGTGCTCCTCTTGCTGTCATATTTGTACTGCGATCAATTAATGAACGTTCTACAAATTGACAATAAGAGGAGGATTTTTCTTTCTCACAAGCTATATTAGAATTAGTTTTCGCGTAATTGGAGGGTGGAAGGGCCGTGGCTAGGGTGGGTCTCCATGCGCAGTAACCTCCACGTGGTGAGACCCGGGCAATCAATTATTTATCGTATAATTATTAAATGTTTAAGAGACGTTTGATAATTATGTGGAAAATAATTCGAGCGAATTGACTGCGCATTCCACTTTCCCTTCTCATTCCCTTTTTCGCTTTATTCCTTTTTTCGCTCAATTCCCTTTTCTGCTCTCGGCCGGGAGGCTCGATGGTAAGGCGCTTTTGGCACCTGTGGCGGTATTTGGGTTGTAGTGTCATCGAGAAGCGATATGTGAGGCTGGGATCGTGATTCTGCACAGGTGATCCGCCTAGCAGGAATCCTGGCGAGTTAGACCACGCCTGGGATCGTAGGTCCGGCTAAAAGTTGGTCAGAACCCGCTGAAGTCCAGCAGGTACGACCCCAGAGTCGCAAGTCCGGGTAAAAGTTGGTCAGAAATAGTAGAAGTCCAATAGGTACGACCACAGAGTCGTAGGTCCGGCTAAAAGTTGGTGAAAACCCGCAGAAGTCCAATAGGCAAGACAATAGAGTCGTAGGTCCGGCTAAAAGTTGGTGAAAACCCGCAGAAGTCCAATAGGCAAGACAATAGAGTCGTAGGTTCGGCTAAAAGTTGGTCAAAACCCGCAGAAGTCCAATAGGTACGACCCCAGAGTCGTAGGTCCGGGTAAAAGTTGGTCAGAAATAGTAGAAGTCCAATAGGTACGACCCCAGAGTCGCAGGTCCGGCTAAAAGTTGGTCAGAACCCGCAGAAGTCCAATAGGTACGACCCCAGAGTCGCAGGTCCGGGTAAAAGTTGGTCAGAAATAGTAGAAGTCCAATAGGTACGTCCACAGAGTCGTAGGTCCGGCTAAAAGTTGGTCAAAACCCGCAGAAGTCCAATAGGCAAGACAATAGAGTCGTAGGTTCGGCTAAAAGTTGGTCAAAACCCGCAGAAGTCCAATAGGTACGACCCCAGAGTCGTAGGTCCGGCTAAAAGTTGATCAGAACTCGCAGAAGTCCAGTAGGTACGACTCCAGAGTCGTAGGTCCGGCTAAAAGTTGCTCAGAACCCGCAGAAGTCCAGTAGGTACGACCCCAGAGTCGTAGGTCCGGGTAAAAGTTGGTCAGAAATAGTAGAAGTCCAATAGGTACGACCCCAGAGTCGCAGGTCTGGCTAAAAGTTGGTCAGAACCCGCAGAAGTCCAATAGGTAAGACCACAGAATCGTAGGTCCGGCTAAAAGTTGGTCAGAAATAGTAGAAGTCCAATAGGTACGACCCCAGAGTCGCAGGTCCGGCTAAAAGTTGGTCAGAACCCGCAGAAGTCCAATAGGTAAGACCACAGAGTCGTAGGTCCGGCTAAAAGTTGGTCAGAACCCGCAGAAGTCCAGTAGGTACGACCCCAGAGTCGTAGGTCCGGGTAAAAGTTGGTCAGAAATAGTAGAAGTCCAATAGGTACGACCCCAGAGTCGCAGGTCCGGCTAAAAGTTGGTCAGAACCCGCAGAAGTCCAATAGGTACGACCCCAGAGTCGTAGGTCCGGGTAAAAGTTGGTCAGAAATAGTAGAAGTCCAATAGGTACGTCCACAGAGTCGTAGGTCCGGCTAAAAGTTGGTGAAAACCCGCAGAAGTCCAATAGGCAAGACAATAGAGTCGTAGGTCCGGCTAAAAGTTGGTGAAAACCCGCAGAAGTCCAATAGGCAAGACAATAGAGTCGTAGGTTCGGCTAAAAGTTGGTCAAAACCCGCAGAAGTCCAATAGGTACGACCCCAGAGTCGTAGGTCCGGGTAAAAGTTGGTCAGAAATAGTAGAAGTCCAATAGGTACGACCCCAGAGTCGCAGGTCCGGCTAAAAGTTGGTCAGAACCCGCAGAAGTCCAATAGGTACGACCCCAGAGTCGCAGGTCCGGGTAAAAGTTGGTCAGAAATAGTAGAAGTCCAATAGGTACGTCCACAGAGTCGTAGGTCCGGCTAAAAGTTGGTCAAAACCCGCAGAAGTCCAATAGGCAAGACAATAGAGTCGTAGGTTCGGCTAAAAGTTGGTCAAAACCCGCAGAAGTCCAATAGGTACGACCCCAGAGTCGTAGGTCCGGCTAAAAGTTGATCAGAACTCGCAGAAGTCCAGTAGGTACGACTCCAGAGTCGTAGGTCCGGGTAAAAGTTGGTCAGAAATAGTAGAAGTCCAATAGGTACGACCCCAGAGTCGCAGGTCTGGCTAAAAGTTGGTCAGAACCCGCAGAAGTCCAATAGGTAAGACCACAGAATCGTAGGTCCGGCTAAAAGTTGGTCAGAAATAGTAGAAGTCCAATAGGTACGACCCCAGAGTCGCAGGTCCGGCTAAAAGTTGGTCAGAACCCGCAGAAGTCCAATAGGTAAGACCACAGAGTCGTAGGTCCGGCTAAAAGTTGGTCAGAACCCGCAGAAGTCCAATAGGTACGACCCCAGAGTCGCAGGTCCGGGTAAAAGTTGGTCAGAAATAGTAGAAGTCCAATAGGCAAGACAATAGAGTCGTAGGTTCGGCTAAAAGTTGGTCAAAACCCGCAGAAGTCCAATAGGTACGACCCCAGAGTCGTAGGTCCGGCTAAAAGTTGGTCAGAAATAGTAGAAGTCCAATAGGTACGACCCCAGAGTCGCAGGTCCGGCTAAAAGTTGGTCAGAACCCGCAGAAGTCCAATAGGTAAGACCACAGAGTCGTAGGTCCGGCTAAAAGTTGGTCAGAACCCGCAGAAGTCCAATAGGTACGACCCCAGAGTCGCAGGTCCGGGTAAAAGTTGGTCAGAAATAGTAGAAGTCCAATAGGCAAGACAATAGAGTCGTAGGTTCGGCTAAAAGTTGGTCAAAACCCGCAGAAGTCCAATAGGTACGACCCCAGAGTCGTAGGTCCGGCTAAAAGTTGATCAGAACTCGCAGAAGTCCAGTAGGTACGACTCCAGAGTCGTAGGTCCGGGTAAAAGTTGGTCAGAAATAGTAGAAGTCCAATAGGTACGACCCCAGAGTCGCAGGTCTGGCTAAAAGTTGGTCAGAACCCGCAGAAGTCCAATAGGTAAGACCACAGAATCGTAGGTCCGGCTAAAAGTTGGTCAGAAATAGTAGAAGTCCAATAGGTACGACCCCAGAGTCGCAGGTCGGGCTAAAAGTTGGTCAGAACCCGCAGAAGTCCAATAGGTAAGACCACAGAATCGTAGGTCCGGCTAAAAGTTGGTCAGAAATAGTAGAAGTCCAATAGGTACGACCCCAGAGTCGCAGGTCCGGCTAAAAGTTGGTCAGAACCCGCAGAAGTCCAATAGGTAAGACCACAGAGTCGTAGGTCCGGCTAAAAGTTGGTCAGAACCCGCAGAAGTCCAATAGGTACGACCCCAGAGTCGCAGGTCCGGGTAAAAGTTGGTCAGAAATAGTAGAAGTCCAATAGGCAAGACAATAGAGTCGTAGGTTCGGCTAAAAGTTGGTCAAAACCCGCAGAAGTCCAATAGGTACGACCCCAGAGTCGTAGGTCCGGCTAAAAGTTGGTCAGAAATAGTAGAAGTCCAATAGGTACGACCCCAGAGTCGCAGGTCCGGCTAAAAGTTGGTCAGAACCCGCAGAAGTCCAATAGGTAAGACCACAGAGTCGTAGGTCCGGCTAAAAGTTGGTCAGAACCCGCAGAAGTCCAATAGGTACGACCCCAGAGTCGCAGGTCCGGGTAAAAGTTGGTCAGAAATAGTAGAAGTCCAATAGGCAAGACAATAGAGTCGTAGGTTCGGCTAAAAGTTGGTCAAAACCCGCAGAAGTCCAATAGGTACGACCCCAGAGTCGTAGGTCCGGCTAAAAGTTGATCAGAACTCGCAGAAGTCCAGTAGGTACGACTCCAGAGTCGTAGGTCCGGGTAAAAGTTGGTCAGAAATAGTAGAAGTCCAATAGGTACGACCCCAGAGTCGCAGGTCTGGCTAAAAGTTGGTCAGAACCCGCAGAAGTCCAATAGGTAAGACCACAGAATCGTAGGTCCGGCTAAAAGTTGGTCAGAAATAGTAGAAGTCCAATAGGTACGACCCCAGAGTCGCAGGTCCGGCTAAAAGTTGGTCAGAACCCGCAGAAGTCCAATAGGTAAGACCACAGAGTCATAGGTCCGGCTAAAAGTTGGTCAGAACCCGCAGAAGTCCAATAGGTACGACCCCAGAGTCGCAGGTCCGGGTAAAAGTTGGTCAGAAATAGTAGAAGTCCAATAGGTACGACCACAGAGTCGTAGGTGCGGCTAAAAGTTGGTTAAAACCCGCAGAAGTCCAATAGGTACGACCCCAGAGTCGTAGGTCCGGCTAAAAGTTGATCAGAACTCGCAGAAGTCCAGTAGGTACGACCCCAGAGTCGTAGGTCCGGGTAAAAGTTGGTCAGAAATAGTAGAAGTCCAATAGGTACGACCCCAGAGTCGCAGGTCCGGCTAAAAGTTGGTCAGAACCCGCAGAAGTCCAATAGGTAAGACCACAGAATCGTAGGTCCGGCTAAAAGTTGGTCAGAAATAGTAGAAGTCCAATAGGTACGACCCCAGAGTCGCAGGTCCGGCTAAAAGTTGGTCAGAACCCGCAGAAGTCCAATAGGTAAGACCACAGAGTCGTAGGTCCGGGTAAAATTTGGTCAGAACCGGCAGAAGTCCAGCAGGTACAACCCAAAGAACGTAGGTTCCGCTAAAACTTAGCCAGAGCCCGCAGAAGTCCAATAGGCACGACCCTAGAGTCGTCGGTTGGATAGAAGTTAGTCAGTAACAGTAGAAGTCCAGTAGGTACAACCCTAGGATCGTAGGTTCAGCTAAAAACTGGTCAGAAGCCGCAAAAGTTCAGTACGTATGACCTTAGTACGGTAGTACGCACGACCGCGGTCGGAGACCTTCGAAAAGTTCGGAAATTGCGAGTACCACCGAGCGCGATCGAGCGCTACCGACGCGAAGGCCCGCCGCGGGGTGGGGATGACGGTGTGCGGCGTACGCGGTGTCACTATCAGTTCAAGCGTCGTACCGTACGGGTTGTTTATGCTGTCGAAGGTTAGCGACATACATCACCTTACAATACAATAGCATCTCGGAGTTTACTTTACCACCGCATACGCTTGTCTATTAGTTTCTATTAATTAATACGCGTTTATTTAACAATCGATTGACTATCGCGGATATACATTAAACTCCTCGAGTCTCTTGCTGGACGCTTGGCCGGTCATACGCGAAAACTAATCGTTTATTAAAACATCGGGTTAAATAATTTATTAGTTTAAACGGATGTTCGAATCTTTACTATATTTCATTACACGATTATCTGGATTCGATGCGGTGTTAAGGTTGCGTTTATTTTCTTTGCAATGTCACTTACATACCCAGTTACATATGTCCTTCCGCAACTTTGAATTCGCTTCTGATTTTAGCACAGGTTCATCTCGTTGCTTTTCTTTTTGTTGCAGGTACAATGGATGATTGGTTGGTAAAGAATAATATATTGAAGCAATTACTGCGGTGCATAACAATAAGTCCGATGACCTATGATGAAGGATTGGTAACATTTAACTTGTTATCCCAACGGTTTATGTATTATATCTTTGTACCGGGCGATTGGATTTCGATTGCAAGTTATTGAACACTTCTTTATTGTAAACAGATTTCTATACTTACTTCTCCCTATTCGTATATCCATGTTCATTAAATAATGAAAACATTTGAAATAGAACATACAATATATCATTTGCGATTGAAACTAGAGTCAGTAAATTTCATTAATTCTAAACGAAAAATTGAAGTACGTTCCCGTTGCGCTGTATAGTATAGCTTCGCTAGTGTTCTTGTTGACACTTTTTGCGACATTGTCTTGTTGTGGCTTGGCACAAGTACGGTCAAATTGAATTTTCGATGCAGGGTTGCCCGCATACTTACGCACTTGTTGCCATGCCCTTCAAGCATGATAAACAATGTCGAGTCTTGATTTCTGCAAGCAGCTACGAGAATTTATAAATGCGCGATATTGTTTACTTACTAGGATCATGATCACTTTTAAAACCTTGACACAGAACAGTCACAATACGCTTTTGATAAATCATTTATATTAATCTATAATAATATATCTTGAATGGACAGTTAATAATACAGTAGTACTTTATTAAAAAACAAAAGCAGTAATTCCTCAACAGACATACAGAAATAAGAAAGAGACAAATAAAATCACATGTGTATTGCTTCAATCTCTACCTCCTCCCCTCCTTTACTAACCTGTACAGATTTTCTTTCAGCAAATTTTGATGACCGCGCGCAATGCGGTTGGTAGAGTCAGTGCTTGTTCCGTTAAAGTTCTTTTTATTATCTTTTGAGCGGGACCGCTCTTAATAATTATAATTAAATATAAATAGTATTAAAAATACGCGAAGGTAGAGTCAGTGTTTGCTTCGAAATAATACTCTCGCGAGATTAGAATCACTTTGTTTGCCAATCATAAGTGTTCCATTAGAGTCAGTGTCCTGTTCGGCGAGTTCGTGCTTTCATCCATCAACCTGACGAGTAAGTATCTCTTTATTTGTTTAATCACGTATTGCAATAATCTTTGATAATTAACATACTCAAAAAGTACTGAAAATGCAGAGATTTCAATGTTGTTTGCTCATTTTGAATGTTTCAGCACCTTCCACGGCCTCGATTGCGACGAGCTTGACCGCATCCCTGGCGAGTCTGCAACCGGTGAGTCGCATGCTTTAAAGTTCCTCTGGTCACTCAATCATGTCGCAGGACGAAAGGTCCGAACCGACACGAGTGACTGGTTGTAATTACGTAGATTTTTTTGGCAAGCACTGTGACCATGGGTATATGAAAATATACTCATGAGTAGTAACTTCTTTACTGTATTATATTACACGAGGATAGGTCTTCTTGTACAACGCGTTTCTAAATAGCTTGATACTATTAAATGAGATCATATTAGTCAGTTAGTTCATATTTCTATATAAGTATATCACTATATCTTTTTATAATAGAGTATTTATTTGACTGTGTATGAAACACATATTTAATAAGTATAATGCGGTATTATACGTGCATTAGTTTGTAGTGGAGAAGTCGAATACCCTTCGACTTCGTTTATTTGTCAATTGCAATTACTGCACAGTTATAATAAATTGTTAGTAAGAGTATAGTATTTCATCTTTTTTCTACTTTGATTATATATAAAGTAAAGGTATTTGCTTACCTTGTCCATTTGTTGGAAGTATCGAATAATTTTATTATTCGAATCCATATTAGTCTTTAGCGTTTGGAGATATCAATAATTTAACTGTTTCCGTACAAGATATTAATTAAACCTGATGTACAAGAAGACAATACGCGAACGGGTAGATCTCGAAATCAAAGCAATCTACTTTAAAAGCAACCGTGCGTTTTAGAAGCAATGCTTTGATGACGGGAACACCGGAGGATGTTTCAATTTCATTCAAAGTATATTAAAGTAGAGTCATTGAATAATTTTTCTAATAAAGTAGAGTCATTGCACAATTTTTCTAATAAAGTAGAGTCATTGCACAGTTTTTCTAATAAAGTAGAGTCATTACATAATTTATCTAATAAAGTAGAGTCATTTTATTTTCTCTTTAATAAAATAAAATCATATATTGATCTGGTATATATACATGTATATATTTAGTCCGTTAGAAAATCACTATGTGTTCATAATTTTTTTAGACGAGGATTTCCAGGTTTAACCCTTTCCGTGTTCACTGCCCGGATCTCACTCACGTGCCCCGGTGCTACTTGAGTGGGAAAACGGTGGTGCAGCACGATGATATTTATTTAGTTTATAATGATTTATTGTTGGCGACTGACAGTGCGTTTGGTGTATCGTGCACGACGTAATATCCACATTGTGTGTGTGGTTAGGTTGTGGATTTGCGTCGTTCCGTACTAAAATGTAGTTATTTTGACCAAGATAAAATGTCCATTAATTTAAAACAGAGACATCACTTTTACTCTTAATTGCATTAATAATCCCCATTATACTGAGGCACGAAATGTTTGCCATTTAGAATCGAATATACTTGTCAATTGCTATCAAGTAGCTCTTGTATCGGTGCTATTTAATTATCTTATTAAATATCAACCGCGGCGTGGTTTTCTTCCCACGCGAACGCAAAGATCCCAACCACTGTCAGTCGATTTCAGTAAAATGGTACGTACATTAGAGTGTGCAAGTTGTGTGATAACACTTGGGTGTCGGGGGCGTCCCGGGTCGCCTCCCTAGTGTAGGCTTTTGTGCCCAAGTGTTTGAGTGAGAACCGTGGAGTGTCGTGTGTTGGTGTGCCTGTTTGCCATTTTTTAAATATAGGTCCAGGTAGGATAGGTAGCTTACTTTCTGGTGTGATTGATAGACATAAGTAGGTAGGGCCGGGCAGGTTGACACAGTCTCTGATCGGGTAGGCACTATTTCGCGTGTTCAACCTGTTTCAGGAAATCTGATTTGAAAAGTCGACGGTGAAGCTGTGGCGCGAACGAAAATGCGTTCGCCTCTGGCTTTGCCTATCGATTTTTCGAAACCTTCGCGGTCGTGGTCGCGATTCAGGCTCCGAAACGAAACGTGTTACATTATGCTCGAGGCTGCACGTGTGAACGAAGAACGATTACAATTTTAATCGTAATCTTTGCGATTTTCCGTAATCACAATTTTACGATTTTATTTGATCGTGATTCGGCCACGTGTGTTTCATTTAGCTCCGCGATTTAAACTCTTTATTCCACATTTATAAGTTTATCCTTGGTTTTCGATTAGAGCCTCGAGCCTAGATTAAGTTTCAGGTGGCATTACATCCGAAGGAACGAAGAGGCTATATGCTGAAGAGGCCCGACAAATTGTCACTCAAGAGGGCAACTACTAATGGTTCGCCATTCTTTATAAGAATGGGGAATCATTCTATGTTACTACTTTGTCACAGTGCTTGCACTTTAATTTGTAGAATTTTTATTTGTACTTGGCCGACGCACATTTCGGCCCAACGACGCAGCCCTCCCAAAAATATCGCGTTGCTTTAGAGTTGCGAAAAACTTGAGAACGGATCGAATTAGAGTTGCGTTAAATGCTACGCGGTTTGCAAGTAGAGTCACGAAAAAGAAATCGAGTCTCGCGTGTTCTTGGAGTAGCGAAGTGACTCGCGGTTTTTAATTAGAGTTGCGAGCAATTGAAAATTGTGATTGATTTAGTGTTGCGCAATGATATCGCGATTGTTCTTGCAATTTTGCTATTCTTATTGTTAGTTAAATTGTAATATTTTATAATATATTTTACACATGAGAAAGCTTTTAGTGTTGCGGAAATTACTTTCGCGTCTTGAGCTTTCAGCTAACTTTTCAGAGGATCTCCAGTTACATTGCTTTTTAATATTACAAAGACTGATAATTTACTGTTTACTTTTTATCAGCCTTAATAAATAGTGTTGCGAAATGATTGCATCGCGGGTTCCAGTTAGCGTTGCATTGATAAAGATCGCGTTTTTAATTAGAGTTGCGAATACCAGTCCCCATCCTGGAGCCACCCTGGAGGATGGCACATCATCGTCAGCCAAAGATCATGGCTGTCGAATTCTTTGGCAAGTCTTCTTCTATATGGTGTAATTTTTCTTTTCCGTGTTTTATATTTGTCTTCCTTATTATTGTTTTTCTTCATATTTATACTACCTGGAATGTTTGCTGATCGAAATACTGCTAAAAATTTGCCTACATAATAGTAAATTACTGTGTGAACGAAATTAAAAAAAAGAAAATGAAGAAAAAAAGAAAGAAAATGAAATAATTTGTAGAATCATTGATAAAATGATAACTCGAGATAGGGGATTTAAATTAGAGACAATACTAGTGACTGTTCATTATTCGAGTTTAACTCTTAAATAGTTTCTCTTAATCTCTGCAATTTTATATTCACCCTTTGTTTTAGTAGAGCCATTTTTTATAACTTTTCGGTCTTGCTTTGTAGAAATTGAAATTCACTCGCGATATCCGTAAATATTTAATTAGGCAGACCCAATTATTTATCGAACAATACTTTTAGCTCTTTATGAAGGCAGGACTTGTTTGATCACACCATCTTAGATCTTTATACAGGCAGGATCTACACGAATTGAAATTATTGACTTCTAATTAGGCAGGGCTTATGAAATCAAAAAATTGTTGCCAGTTGTCTGTTCTAGGAAGGCATGCACCACGAACTTAACACTAATTGAAGAGCAATTAAGTATATGCATACTCATATAGGAATGAGTATTGTAAAGTATGTTTTACATTTCTACGTAGGTAGGATATTATTGGTGTTATTCTTTTCATTGAAATCTTAGATGTTATACTAGGTAGGGTGATTCTAGTCCTAAGTTAGATCTTTAGTCAGGCAGGGCGCCTTTGAATCTAATCTAGTATTTAAGAATGGAGCATTTATTTTTAAGCTGTGTCTTAGATTTTAAGACAGCAGTAATCACCACTGCAATAATATTGTATTTCGTTTACTAATTTTTGAGATTGTGTGATATATTTTTATGAAAGTTTAATTCACTTGCAGATTTTATTTCTGGTTTCCTTCTGATATACCACTTAGCTTTCGGTCGTGAATTTTCCAAGTTCTCATCTTGTTGTCTTCCTTGTACTACGATGAATTAATGAACGTTCTACAAATTGACAATAACAGGAGGATTTTTCTTTCACACAATTTATATTAGAATTAGTTTTCGCGTAATTGGAGGGTGGAAGGTCCGTGGCTAGGGTGGGTCTCCATGCGCAGTAACCTCCACGTGGTGAGACCCGGGCAATCAATTATTTATCGTATAATTATTAAACGTTTAAGAGACGTTTGATAATTATGTGGAAAATAATTCGAGCGAATTGACTGCGCATTCCACGTTCCCCCCCCATTCCCTTTTTCGCTTCATTCCCCTGTTTGCTTCAGTCCGTTTTCTGCTTCATTCCCCTTTTTTCTCTCTGCCGGGAGCAATCACTCTCCTTACTTTTCTTTATATTCATGTCACCACTATTAGCTTCATTCCTTTTTCCGTTCTCGGCCCGGAGGATCGATGGTTGGGGACTCAGTGTCAGCGAGTAACGATGTGTGGGGGCGTGATTGTGGTTCTGGAGGAAGGATCCGAGGCCCGCTGTTAGACTACGTCTCTAACGGTTGTTGGTTTTCGCCCTAAATCTGGAATCATGGTCGCGGTTCTTGCATTTCCGGGCTGCAGTGTCATCGTGAGCGGTGTGTGGGGCTGTGATTGCGTTCCGGACAGGTGACCCGCCTAGTAGGAAATTCCTGCGAGTTAGACCACGCCAAGCACACCTTGGGGTGGCAGAAGGTATATGGGACATAATCTGGAATCGTGGTTCGGTCTTGCTTCCGTTCCACAATGATTGCTGTGGCTCGGTATCGAAACTGGTGTAGATTCTAAGTCCTCTTACTGTCCAGACTTTGGGCCGAGGGCTCGCGGACTGCTCGGTAGCAGTCACTTCCGTTACTTGCCTCCCATTTGATCCCATTTGTGAATTTTAGATTTTTATAATACTTTACTAATTACTTCCAATTTGTCTTTGTTTCAGAAGCATTGAAAAGAATCAGCTGAAGAAGAGGATTCATGATACGTATAATAATATGACCACATCTTCGCCCGTCCCCGCCCGTGCCCCTGACCATGCCCCTGACCCTGACCCTACTCCTGTCCTTTTAACTAACTACATTTCTTAGACAATTAATTAGGCAGGCCCAATTATAAATCGATCCACACTTTTAGCTCCCTATGTAGGTAGGATTTGTTTGAACACATAATTTTAGATCTTTATACAGGCAGGTTTTAGAATTGAAATTATTAGACTTTTAATTAGGCAGGGTTTACGAAATTAAAAATCGATTCGTTCTGTTCTAGGACACCATGGGCCACAAACAATTATTCCATATTAAGGTTGTGCATACTTATACCTCCATGAGTATGATAAAGTATCTATTACATTCTTATGTAGGTAGGATATTATTGGTGTTATTCTTTTCATTGAAATCTTAGATGTTATACTAGGTAGGGTGATTCTAGTTCTAAGTTAGATCTTTAATCAGGCAGGGTGTATTCGAATCTAATCTAGTATTTAAGAAAGTAGGATTTATTTTTAACCTGTGTCTTAGTTTTTAAGACAGCAGTGTACACTGCTGTAATAATATTTCGTTGTCTAGTTTTTAAGATCGTACGATATATTTTTGAAAATGTTTAATTTCAGGAAAATGATTTCAGATTTTGTTTTAGGTTTCCTTCGGATAATCAATTTAGCTTTCGGTCGTGAATATTCCACATACTCCTCTTGCTGTCATATTTGTACTTCGATCAATTAATGAACGTTCTACAAACTGACAATAAGAGGAGGATTTTTCTTTCTCACAATTTATATTAGAATTAGTTTTCGCGTAATTGGAGGGTGGAAGGGCCGTGGCTAGGGTGGGTCTCCATGCGCAGTAACCTCCACGTGGTGAGACCCGGGCAATCAATTATTTATCGTATAATTATTAAACGTTTAAGAGACGTTTGATAATTATGTGGAAAATAATTCGAGCGAATTGACTGCGCATTCCACGTTCCCCCCCATTCCCTTTTTCGCTTCATTCCCCTGTTTGCTTCAGTCCGTTTTCTGCTTCATTCCCCTTTTTTCTCTCTGCCGGGAGCAATCACTCTCCTTACTTTTCTTTATATTCATGTCACCACTATTAGCTTCATTCCTTTTTCCGTTCTCGGCCCGGAGGATCGATGGTTGGGGACTCAGTGTCAGCGAGTAACGATGTGTGGGGGCGTGATTGTGGTTCTGGAGGAAGGATCCGAGGCCCGCTGTTAGACTACGTCTCTAACGGTTGTTGGTTTTCGCCCTAAATCTGGAATCATGGTCGCGGTTCTTGCATTTCCGGGCTGCAGTGTCATCGTGAGCGGTGTGTGGGGCTGTGATTGCGTTCCGGACAGGTGACCCGCCTAGTAGGAAATTCCTGCGAGTTAGACCACGCCAAGCACACCTTGGGGTGGCAGAAGGTATATGGGACATAATCTGGAATCGTGGTTCGGTCTTGCTTCCGTTCCACAATGATTGCTGTGGCTCGGTATCGAAACTGGCGTAGATTCTAAGTCCTTTTACTGTCCAAACTTTGGGCCGAGGGCTCGCGGACTGCTCGGTAGCAGTCACTTCCGTTACTTGCCTCCCATTTGATCCCATTTGTGAATTTTAGATTTTTATAATACTTTACTAATTACTTCCAATTTGTCTTTGTTTCAGAAGCATTGAAAAGAATCAGCTGAAGAAGAGGATTCATGATACGTATAATAATATGACCACATCTTCGCCCGTCCCCGCCCGTGCCCCTGACCATGCCCCTGACCCTGACCCTACCCCTGTCCTTTTAACTAACTACATTTCTTAGACAATTAATTAGGCAGGCCCAATTATAAATCGATCCACACTTTTAGCTCCCTATGTAGGTAGGATTTGTTTGAACACATAATTTTAGATCTTTATACAGGCAGGTTTTAGAATTGAAATTATTAGACTTTTAATTAGGCAGGGTTTACGAAATTAAAAATCGATTCGTTCTGTTCTAGGACACCATGGGCCACAAACAATTATTCCATATTAAGGTTGTGCATACTTATACCTCCATGAGTATGATAAAGTATCTATTACATTCTTATGTAGGTAGGATATTATTGGTGTTATTCTTTTCATTGAAATCTTAGATGTTATACTAGGTAGGGTGATTCTAGTTCTAAGTTAGATCTTTAATCAGGCAGGGTGTATTCGAATCTAATCTAGTATTTAAGAAAGTAGGATTTATTTTTAACCTGTGTCTTAGTTTTTAAGACAGCAGTGTACACTGCTGTAATAATATTTCGTTGTCTAGTTTTTAAGATCGTACGATATATTTTTGAAAATGTTTAATTTCAGGAAAATGATTTCAGATTTTGTTTTAGGTTTCCTTCGGATAATCAATTTAGCTTTCGGTCGTGAATATTCCACATACTCCTCTTGCTGTCATATTTGTACTTCGATCAATTAATGAACGTTCTACAAACTGACAATAAGAGGAGGATTTTTCTTTCTCACAATTTATATTAGAATTAGTTTTCGCGTAATTGGAGGGTGGAAGGGCCGTGGCTAGGGTGGGTCTCCATGCGCAGTAACCTCCACGTGGTGAGACCCGGGCAATCAATTATTTATCGTATAATTATTAAACGTTTAAGAGACGTTTGATAATTATGTGGAAAATAATTCGAGCGAATTGACTGCGCATTCCACGTTCCCCCCCATTCCCTTTTTCGCTTCATTCCCCTGTTTGCTTCAGTCCGTTTTCTGCTTCATTCCCTTTTTTTCTCTCTGCTGGGAGCAATCACTCTCCTTACTTTTCTTTATATTCATGTCACCACTATTAGCTTCATTCCTTTTTCCGTTCTCGGCCCGGAGGATCGATGGTTGGGGACTGAGTGTCAGCGAGTAACGATGTGTGGGGTCGTGATTGTGGTTCTGGAGGAAGGATCCGAGGCACGCTGTTAGACTACGTCTCTAACGGTTGTTGGTTTTCGCCCTAAATCTGGAATCATGGTCGCGGTTCTTGCATTTCCGGGCTGCAGTGTCATCGTGAGCGGTGTGTGGGGCTGTGATTGCGTTCCGGACAGGTGACCCGCCTAGTAGGAAATTCCTGCGAGTTAGACCATGCCAAGCACACCTTGGGGTGGCAGAAGGTATATGGGACATAATCTGGAATCGTGGTTCGGTCTTGCTTCCGTTCCACAATGATTGCTGTGGCTCGGTATCGAAACTGGCGTAGATTCTAAGTCCTTTTACTGTCCAGACTTTGGGCCGAGGGCTCGCGGACTGCTCGGTAGCAGTCACTTCCGTTACTTGCCTCCCATTTGATCCCATTTGTGAATTTTAGATTTTTATAATACTTTACTAATTACTTCCAATTTGTCTTTGTTTCAGAAGCATTGAAAAGAATCAGCTGAAGAAGAGGATTCATGATACGTATAATAATATGACCACATCTTCGCCCGTCCCCGCCCGTGCCCCTGACCATGCCCCTGACCCTGACCCTACCCCTGTCCTTTTAACTAACTACATTTCTTAGACAATTAATTAGGCAGGCCCAATTATAAATCGATCCACACTTTTAGCTCCCTATGTAGGTAGGATTTGTTTGAACACATAATTTTAGATCTTTATACAGGCAGGTTTTAGAATTGAAATTATTAGACTTTTAATTAGGCAGGGTTTACGAAATTAAAAATCGATTCGTTCTGTTCTAGGACACCATGGGCCACAAACAATTATTCCATATTAAGGTTGTGCATACTTATACCTCCATGAGTATGATAAAGTATCTATTACATTCTTATGTAGGTAGGATATTATTGGTGTTATTCTTTTCATTGAAATCTTAGATGTTATACTAGGTAGGGTGATTCTAGTTCTAAGTTAGATCTTTAATCAGGCAGGGTGTATTCGAATCTAATCTAGTATTTAAGAAAGTAGGATTTATTTTTAACCTGTGTCTTAGTTTTTAAGACAGCAGTGTACACTGCTGTAATAATATTTCGTTGTCTAGTTTTTAAGATCGTACGATATATTTGTAAGAATGTTTTGTTTCAGGAAATTGATTTCAGATTTTGTTTTAGGTTTCCTTCGGATATTCAATTTAGCTTTCGGTCGTGAATATTCCAAGTGCTCCGCTTGCTGTCATATTTGTACTGCGATCAATTAATGAACGTTCTACAAATTGACAATAAGAGGAGGATTTTTCTTTCTCACAATTTATATTAGAATTAGTTTTCGCGTAATTGGAGGGTGGAAGGGCCGTGGCTAGGGTGGGTCTCCATGCGCAGTAACCTCCACGTGGTGAGACCCGGGCAATCAATTATTTATCGTATAATTATTAAACGTTTAAGAGACGTTTGATAATTATGTGGAAAATAATTCGAGCGAATTGACTGCGCATTCCACGTTCCCCCCCATTCCCTTTTTCGCTTCATTCCCCTGTTTGCTTCAGTCCGTTTTCTGCTTCATTCCCCTTTTTTCTCTCTGCCGGGAGCAATCACTCTCCTTACTTTTCTTTATATTCATGTCACCACTATTAGCTTCATTCCTTTTTCCGTTCTCGGCCCGGAGGATCGATGGTTGGGGACTCAGTGTCAGCGAGTAACGATGTGTGGGGGCGTGATTGTGGTTCTGGAGGAAGGATCCGAGGCCCGCTGTTAGACTACGTCTCTAACGGTTGTTGGTTTTCGCCCTAAATCTGGAATCATGGTCGCGGTTCTTGCATTTCCGGGCTGCAGTGTCATCGTGAGCGGTGTGTGGGGCTGTGATTGCGTTCCGGACAGGTGACCCGCCTAGTAGGAAATTCCTGCGAGTTAGACCACGCCAAGCACACCTTGGGGTGGCAGAAGGTATATGGGACATAATCTGGAATCGTGGTTCGGTCTTGCTTCCGTTCCACAATGATTGCTGTGGCTCGGTATCGAAACTGGCGTAGATTCTAAGTCCTTTTACTGTCCAGACTTTGGGCCGAGGGCTCGCGGACTGCTCGGTAGCAGTCACTTCCGTTACTTGCCTCCCATTTGATCCCATTTGTGAATTTTAGATTTTTATAATACTTTACTAATTACTTCCAATTTGTCTTTGTTTCAGAAGCATTGAAAAGAATCAGCTGAAGAAGAGGATTCATGATACGTATAATAATATGACCACATCTTCGCCCGTCCCCGCCCGTGCCCCTGACCATGCCCCTGACCCTGACCCTACCCCTGTCCTTTTAACTAACTACATTTCTTAGACAATTAATTAGGCAGGCCCAATTATAAATCGATCCACACTTTTAGCTCCCTATGTAGGTAGGATTTGTTTGAACACATAATTCTAGATCTTTATACAGGCAGGTTTTAGAATTGAAATTATTAGACTTTTAATTAGGCAGGGTTTACGAAATTAAAAATCGATTCGTTCTGTTCTAGGACACCATGGGCCACAAACAATTATTCCATATTAAGGTTGTGCATACTTATACCTCCATGAGTATGATAAAGTATCTATTACATTCTTATGTAGGTAGGATATTATTGGTGTTATTCTTTTCATTGAAATCTTAGATGTTATACTAGGTAGGGTGATTCTAGTTCTAAGTTAGATGTTTAATCAGGCAGGGTGTATTCGAATCTAATCTAGTATTTAAGAAAGTAGGATTTATTTTTAACCTGTGTCTTAGTTTTTAAGACAGCAGTGTACACTGCTGTAATAATATTTCGTTGTCTAGTTTTTAAGATCGTACGATATATTTTTGAAAATGTTTAATTTCAGGAAAATGATTTCAGATTTTGTTTTAGGTTTCCTTCGGATAATCAATTTAGCTTTCGGTCGTGAATATTCCACATACTCCTCTTGCTGTCATATTTGTACTTCGATCAATTAATGAACGTTCTACAAACTGACAATAAGAGGAGGATTTTTCTTTCTCACAATTTATATTAGAATTAGTTTTCGCGTAATTGGAGGGTGGAAGGGCCGTGGCTAGGGTGGGTCTCCATGCGCAGTAACCTCCACGTGGTGAGACCCGGGCAATCAATTATTTATCGTATAATTATTAAACGTTTAAGAGACGTTTGATAATTATGTGGAAAATAATTCGAGCGAATGGACTGCGCATTCCACTTTCCCCCCACATCCCCTTTTTTGCTTTATTCCTTTTTTCGCTCCATTCCCTATTCTGCTCTCGGCCGGGAGGTTCGATGGTAAGGCGCTTTTGGCACCTGTGCCGGTATTTGGGTTGCAGTGTCATCGAGGAGCGATGTGTGAGGCTGTGATCGTGATTCTGGACAGGTGACATGCCTAGCAGGAATCCTTGCGAGTTAGACCACGCCTGGGATCGTAGGTCCAGCTAAAAGATGGTCAGAAGCCGCAGAAGTCCGGTAGATATGACCCTGGCATAGTAGACCGCACGGCCGTGTCGGGGACCTTCCTTGCTGTTGCAGTTGAATTTCGAAGTAAGTTTAAATCTTATTATCGCTATTTTGATATATTCTGTTATCAGGTGTTCTGACGTTCCAATTTTATATCTATACAGGCTCAATTTTTATCCTTTTCTTTCTTCTAATATTTACTACACCCTTTAATGCTATCGCATCTTACCTGCGCTATTAATTGATGATTGTGCCATCCTCCGTTCTTGCATAGGTACTTTAGTAGTATTGCTGTTCTAATATATTAAAACCCTTCATTATGTCTTGCTTCTTCTATGCTTTTGTTTCGTTTCTGTTGTTGCATTTCATTGTCTTTTCTTTTAAGGTTCGCGGGCAATTCCTATACTTCAGCTCTCATGAAGTTCACTCTTACGAGACGCATTACAATCCTTTTTATATAATCCTCTCTTTCTCTTATGCTTCTGGTTTGGTTACCCCTCCTTTCCTTTTTCTGCAATGTTTATCTCACCTGTTACATACTTACTAACATATTTCTTGTGTGTGCAGGTTTCGCGGGCAAAGAGTACACCAGCATTGACCAGCACTTCTCTTGGTGTATAATAGCAAGAAAGAAGAAAGAATAACTCGTGCCACATCCTATAGTTATAGTTAAATAGTTTATAAAAATAGTTTGTAACTATTTACCCGTAAGTTTAATTTAGAATAATTGTGTAATAAACTGTTATGTATATCTGTTATATATTTTATTTTATATTCTGTTTATTCGGTAGATCTTATATAAACTTTAATGTTACCTTTACTACTTGTTCTACTGAATGTGCTAAATATAATATGAAAACTATAATAAATACTTACATACATACAAGTTACACAAGTGCTTTAATTTAAAATAAGTTTCAGCATATAAATTACGTAAATGTTAGTATAACTGTTATCTGTAATATATATTGTAAATTAACTTTAAAGAATAGCTTATAAGAATTAGATTATTTATCTTTATAGTATTTTTATATACTTCCAAATTTAACAACGTATAGGGCCGGTTTTACAAGTTTCTCGCTTTAGGACTTTGCATTTAAAATCCGTCCACGGTACTTCTCGTTTAAGGAAGTGGAATTAGGTTCTTTCAAGGATTGGTAATGTAAAAAGGATTGTAATGTTACTACACATGTTAATTTTAATGTAGATTGTAATACCGGGTTTGCTAACACTTTATTCATATGTAAGTGAGAGTACGGAACGATTTTCGAGCACTATTACCTTAACTTTATAAATGAAGATTTTCTGAACTTATCGCACTGCTATTTATAAACATGTACCACTCGCATCCCTGTCTTACCTACACTCAAAGTGGGCTTCAGTTCCGCCATCTATACAGAACTGCTCGAAACTGTATGTATGTAGTATCGCCATCTATATAGATGTGACTGAAACTACTCGAGCCTCTGCCATATCTACACTTAAGGTAAGTTAAAAGCGCAAATACTTTTAAAGAGTTATGTATAGATGGCGATACCACAGCAGGCACTGTAGATACGGCAGAGGCTATTACAGATATTAACTAATTTATTAATTATATATGCAGATTGGTATTTGATTTATAAAAGAGATGGTATCTTGAGGAATAAGAAAATGTAAGTTTCAAAGCGAAACATATATGAATTACGTTGCTAAAGAATTATGTCTAGAACGTCAGAGAACAGAAGAAGTGACATAGGAGGCAGGACAATAGATAATACAAAATATTTACAACTAAAAGTAGATTACAACAATAGAAACGAGAATTCAAAAGTAATTGCAATAAAAACTTAAGACTCTGTCCACATAAATAATGCCCACTTAATGGCCACTTATTTGTGTGAGACAGAGGCGGTTATGGCCCTGTAGAGCCCCAATATTAGGAGACGGGAAAGTAGATTAGATGATAGGTCATTCTTATATCTACTCTGTGGTACAAGTGGAATTTCGCGGCAACCTTTTAAAATCAAGTGAAGGGTAATTTAAAATAAAATAATTGTGTACAATATGAAAGTGTTATGTTAAAATTTTGTTGCTTGTTCAACATATAATATAGAAGAGAATTGTGCTTATGATTTTGGAACACGGAATTCGTGAGTGTGATGTTTCTGTTATTTTTTAAATAAATGTATTTTTCATATTCATAACCTCTATTTTTGACATTCATAATAGGGTACATATTTGAATAAGCATTCGCAAAACAATTTATTTGTCGATGTCTTTTTTAACAGCTCGTAAGCATCAAATTAGATTATTAAAATATAGTTGTGTTTGGTATATCTTTATTGACATAAAATTTTCAATCATGCGTACACTTCCATTGAACATGTTCTACAGGTGCTAGAAACATACCGTTAGAACATTTACAAAGCTGATATTATTATACGATCTGCATTTATTTAAAGGTTAAATACTTATATTTTATAGATCGTAAATGCTTATATGTTACAAATTGATCTTTTGTTAAAATCCTTTGAAACAAGTACAAGTAATTTCTTGTAATAATTAAGTATTTTTCATAATTATTTTAAATATTCATTTACCTCTGGGTTTAAATTAATTAATTCTTCCTATATCACATTTCTGAGAATAATTATGGCAATATAATAATATATATATGTAGTCTTGAATATTTCTTTGTCAAGCCAATAAGTGCATGCTAACGAATTAAATGAGGTCAAAGATTTACAATTATGTACGTATGTTCATGACTAAGCATGCTTGTTAAGAATAATTCTTAGGCATTAAATATATATCTCTCAGTTAACATGATGTAGTACCTTTTACAAAATAAAGTTTGCTTATAGTTAGTGACATCAATTTTGAAAAGTACAGATAATCAACATAGTCCTTCGAATTCATCTTCTTCATTTCCTTTTTTTGTTGGAGGTGCTTCTTCTACTTCTTCTTTTTCAATAGTGTCTTCTGTCAATGTATTACCAATTTCTCCCGAATCTTTAACACTCATGTTCTAAAAGGGGGTTTAAATTCATAAAAATTCTAGAACATTTCTTATTTTTAAGAATACATTTGTAAGAAGAAGATTTTACTACTTACTTGAACTTCACTGGTAGTTTCCTCCATTAATTTTGTTGCATTAGGAGATGAATATGATTCTGCTGCATTGGCCCTGACACCTGGGGGTGGCATAGCATATTCTTGTTGCGGTAAAGGTAAACCTCTAGCCAGTTTCGCATACTCCACATCCATGTGTTTAATGAAAGGACTATTTAATGCTGCTCTTGCAGCATCTGCGTCTTCATTATCGTATGCTTGTAACAACATTTCTAATGTATTGACCTAAATATAAATGGACATAAAGGAAAATAAATGTTAAGATTTTTAGCTCGATGGTATACGTTTCTAGGGAATATAATTTATATTTATATACCTCTGGAACTTCGCAATAATTTCCCCATTCTTTGAAAGCCTTCTCGGCTGCTACCTGATCACCACGAGCTAACTGTACCAAAACCAGTGCTACTGTTAGTCTGCCAACAGATGGTGCATGATCTATCTGTTGATGCATTCCTATTTCTCTGCGAATTGCATCTGCTGCTTCGTCATGCATTTGTAATTTAACTAATAATCTCGCCACCTTGCTCATATATTCTGCTGCCTGTCGAGGACTATCTTCGCCCTTTGTTAAAAAATATATATTGTATGACTTTCAATTATATTTTCATTGATTATAAAAAGAAATAATGTCGAACCATAACAATGTTAGATGCTCGTTTAAACAACTCTAATGCGTCTTGCGGTTGAGTGGCTTCCATCATTTTGCCAGCTTTATCCAGTGCAGATGCTCCTGACTCAGGTGATCCATGCATTTGATACAGAGAGCAAGCACTGTGTGCTAATTTTGGAACTTCTGCAATATTCCCCATTTCTTTGCAAATTAAGATAGCTTGTTCGATGCTCCTAAAATTATATATTTTAGAAACGTGAAGTTTCTTATGCCATGCAATACAAATAAAGATTTAAGGAACTTACTTTGCAGCATGAAACCATCTTTTTATATAAGTTGCGTTAAAGAATAATCACAGTTTTCAAATTTATGAAAAGGAAATTAGAACTATCTCAAATAGATAAACTATATTGTTAGCTACTATGGATACTAATATGTTTACCTAAAAAAAAGGATACGATCTATTTTCTTTGTAACAATCAGATGCTTTCATTAAGCATTCTTTACATTGTTTATAAGACTTTGCAACTCTAAAACAAGTCGCTGAAAGAAATAACAGATATCATCGTTTTAATTGTGTAACAATAGCATGTAAATCATTCAAATATATTTTACCAGCACTATTATATTCGTCGGCCGCAACTTCGAAATCGGGTCTCCATTTTAGCAGTGATGTTTTTAAGCTGCAACACAGATTTGCCTTGTGTCATTAGATGGATCAATAAAAACCATATTATTTTTGTATTACGATAAGTACGCGCTATTAATAACAATGTGTAGAATTTCGAAAAATCAATTTAATTATTCGTAAAATTATTGGCGAACTTCACATTTCGCATTGAGGATACCTTTTTTCAGCTTGTCGTATATGGGCATTTCCTTCTTCGATTTTTGACATTTTTCTCCGAATGGTGTCTTACTTTAACTTACGTTAATTCGATAGTTACACAATAATGACACTGTCAATATAGGAATCTGTTTCGTGACAGATGACTTGTCAACCACTGTGCAAACGACAGTTCTTCCGTACTATACGAACAAAATGTGTTACACTACTTTGACACTGAATATGTATGTATGTATGTACAATACTCGATACGTGAAAGGGCTCTGAAGGATTACCATTCATGTATCACTTCCTGCTTTATCGATAATGTCTTGGATATCAATAAAATTATAGCGGGGACATTGTAATCGTTTAAAATGATCAAGCTTTGTTAGTACATTCTATGGGTCTAAATCACAAAAAAAAATTCTTATATGAACATAGGTTATTTAAAACTTAATTAAAGAGTTATCACAACAATAGAAAATACGAAGAGAACAGTAACAAACTCTTGGTTACTGTGATACATTGTACATTGTACTTAGGAGTAAGTACATTGATCAGTAATATCACATTTCCTGCATTCACTATTTGAGTAAAATCAAAATTTACAAATTAGATCGTCGGAGGCAGCAAATCTGTTACTATTTTTTCATAACTTCTTAATGAAATCTTTACACACATTTTTTTCTTCTTTGGATGCATAGAGCAAACTAAGAAAGTTTAGACGCTAAAATACGAGACACCCTGTATATTTTGCATTATTATCTGGACTAATTGCTTTAGTTAAAACAATTATTAAATCATTTTGACAATGTTTTAACAGTTGATAGTGGTGTATGCTTTGACAAAATTGTTCACAAGTTTTTGATTATACCGTTGAAAAATTGTGTCCAACATTTACGTAGATGGTGTTGTGAACTGTGAACGATGCATCACAACGTCTATTAACGTGACACCACATGAAAAGCTTGTTGTTAGTTTGCAGCATTATTTGGGAAAGGAGTGTTGGCATTATACGTAATAATTTAATTGTACAAGTATTGATACAATTTTTCGCGTTACTGTTAATTTTATTCTTATTTCTTGTTAATATATATTATTTCGCACCGATTTTATATTATTTCGTACGGTGCGTGTATGTATTTTCTACATTGGCGGGAAATAAGAAGAAACTGCCGAAGCTTGTTTTGTTTTGCTTCAATGCCATTTTTATTTCATTTAATTCACTAATTATTTGAACGTGAAGAAGTTTTTAGTGCGAGGTAATTTTGATTATTATTCTAACTTTCCTACGATTCCTAATGAAGTCTTCGTACATGGTGAATCATAACCTTAGAATATAATGCAGATACTTGTAAACAAATAAATTTAGCGTCGTTTCTAAAATTTCATAATTGAAAATATTATATTTCTATAGATTAAGTAAATAAAAACGTCAGATGGCGGAAAAGCTTGAAGATCTTAATTTACCAAATGCTGTTGTAACAAGGATTATAAAAGAAGCATTGCCAGAAGGTGTTACAGTTGCCAAAGATGCTAGAACTGCAGTAGCAAAGGCATCTTCGATTTTTATACTTTACTTAACATCCTCTGCGAATATAATTGCAAAAAAAGGAAATCGTAAAACTATAAGTGGACAAGATGTTATTCAAGCAATGGATGATATAGAGTTTGAACAATTTGTTGATCCATTGCAAGAATCATTAGAGAACTTCCGCAAAGCTCAGAAAGAAAAGAAAGATGCAACATCTAAGAAAAAACAACAGAAGAAGGATGAAGACGATATAATTGAGGAAGAAGATGGGGGAAGAGAAGTGATGGTTTTTTAACATGTATCAAACCGTATTAATTATAATGTATAAATATAAGTATATATTTTACATAATTATTGTATAAGTCTTGTAACTTTATCACATTCTATTTATTATTATAAAATGAGAAGTAAAATATATTAGTACAAAAAAACCTTGTTTTATGTAGGTTTATTGGATTTCCTTCAAATTTTTATTACTATTTAAGGATCAAATTAATACATGTTTTTCATTTTCAAACTTTATTTGCGAATTTTCATTTTAAACAATGTTTACTGAAAGGGTGTGCACATATATTAATGAAAATTTTTAAGACACTGCATTTAAGAAACGAATTTTTATAAAAAAATTGTGTATATAAACTATTTATTTACAAAAGCTTGTTCACTATCTTTGGCTCTTTGCATTATTAACTCTTAACCACTATAATAGATTAAAATGTAATTTTTCACAGAATTTATAAGGCTACAATATATACAGATATGTCAGTGACCATTTTTTTTTTTTTGTAAAAATTGTTATTTGTAGTCAAGTGTTAATAAATGCGACTCATTCTATTTTCTTATTTTCAAATATTTTGTGTTTTGTTATTTCCAATGAATATGATTTACACATTATCGCAACCTCAATAAAATATTATCATACAGCTTTGTAATTTAAACTTAGAACTACAATATTTATATAATTAATATTTTATGTATTTTTTAACTGCTTTTTAATAACATTTATGGTTTAATAAACACAACAATTATAGATAGAAATGGAATATGATTAAAAAAGCTTCATTGGATAAACTATACAAGTTGTAAGGAATCCTGATCTTATATACTGTAGTGCCCAAAATATACGTCCTAACATATGTAGTCTTTTTTACGTAAACTATAAAATGATTCTTGTACTGGCAATATTCCATAATGTATAATAAATTATATAAGAAACGGTATACTGCTCTAAGGCTTTACAACGCGAATTCTACGATCTATTGTACTTCTACACATTGGACAATCAGAAGTAACCATATTTGCACAACCTGAACAGCAACAAAGGTGTCCACATGGTAGAAAAATTACTTCACACTACAAGGAACATATAAAAATGGTGTAACTGGCTTTTATTATAGAACCATTTGAAACGAAATGAAAAAAATTATGCTTACTTGTAAATCAAGGCAAATTACACATTCGGCAGTATTAATACTTTGAGTAGTATCACATTCCTGATAGTTAACACTAGCACATGCTTCTTCAGGTGGCGCAGAGGGTATTGTAGATGGTCTAGATTCGTTGAGCTTTAGTTCTGCTAAATAATTTTCAACTGCAAGTTTTATAGCGGTACGATCACTTTCGCAATGTATTCCAATCTACAGTATAAAGAAAATAGAAAGTGTTTTCAAATAGGAAAATTAGATATTTAAAAAAAAATTAATCGTTTACATACAGTTATTAATTGTTCATCACTTAGATCCGGAAGTAGCGATGGTAAAGAAGCTAAAAATGGTAAACAGTGTAATGCGCCAGCTATTGTAACGTGACGCACCAACATAGGTTCCAGCATTTCTAATAACCCCTGAGGACGTGCTTCCATTAAAGATTGGTATTGCATCAACCAAAATTGGCTTTGTCGTCTAGAATTCTGCGAAAATTAAAATATTATTTTATAAATATTCTAACAACAAAATGAATACAGTAATATTTAAGTTTATACCTACAGTAATAAAACGTTGTTGTTCTATATTATTGATCGTTTCCAGAAGTTGATCCCTTCTGTTTTGCTGTTGTTCCAACAGATTCATTAGAATAGCACTCAAAGCTACTCTTTTTTCAGCTATTTCGTTCTATGATATAAGACAGACAAACATCTTTAGAACATGTTAGATATTTTTCACGGCAAGGAATTTAACGGAGAATACGCACAAGTTGTTGGTTTATTTCAAATTTTCTTCTTTCCAGTTCAATGCTCGTTAGTGCAGCTAATTGCGTCTGTACCAGATTGACTTGTTGTACGATACTCCAACATCGTGCATCACTACGTTCTAATAGTGCTGCAACGGCAGCCTTTTGCAAGACTTCATCCTGTCTTAATGTATCTATCAAGTTCTGCCTGTCCTTTTCTTGCTCTTGCACTATTTGTGCCAAGTGATCATTATTTCTTACTTCTCTGAAACATTCATGAAGTTTTTAGACGTATTTATACTTCGATGCGGAACATCGTTAATATTTTACTAACAGCGTGAGCAAAGATTGCGCAGCATAATCTCGGTATTTACTATGTTCTTTTAGTTTTCTGGTTCTTTGAAGTTCCTCTTCTAATAACTTCTCCATAGAAACTATGAAATAGCACACGTAAATATAATGTTACGAATTTGTAACAAATTAGTACATGCTGTAAGTACTTAATACTAACTAAGTGTATCTTTTGTACGGAACATAAATTGTTCTGAATGGCAAGAGGACAATATTTGCATTTCTTCATGCTTTTCTCGTTCTAACAATTCTGCTTGACTTTGTCTTTCTCCCTCGCTATTCCTTAAAAATTCTTTGATAACGTTGTCAGCTTCTTTCTCGGCTGAAAATAATATTAACATGTGAACGATCTTAATCTATAAAGACGAAATAATATTCGATGTCCTTGGTCTTCGCGCGATTATATTTTATTACAGAAACATGGAAATATTATGAGAAAATATGACTATACCATTGTAAATGTAGGATACTAGGCGTGTTCTGTTAGAGTCCCTTTCTTGTTGTACTTTTTCTAATTCATATTGCAATTGTGTTTGCTGTAAGGCAAGACCATCCAGAAGCTGGAAACGGAAAACTTTGAATACAAGAAGCCACAATAAATTGTAGTTTTATTAAAAATTAAATGCTATTGACATTAACAGCTTACGAATCGGTTACCTTTCTTCTATGCTCTTTCAACACTGACTGAATTCCTATCTCGTATTCTTGTTGCTGCTTCACAGTTTTCTCTACTTCCAACAGTGCATTTCGACGATGCTCCTGCAAGGTAAAATTAATATTTGAATGGTGATCTTTTGTTTGTACATGATTCTTCTTATTCTATAGATTACAACACCAATGGTTACTTGGAAAAAATACAAGCAAAATCAGAAAATTGCTTAAAAGTATTAAGCTATGCACACCAAAAATTAATTTTACTGTAAAACGTTTAATAAATATTTTATAGATCAAAATTAAATTTCACAACGAACAATAATAAATGTGCACCTAGACATATTTGTAAGCATATTGAAATAAAAAAAAAAGCATCCACATGCCTTCATTTTTTCTAGCTTCTGCAATGCTGCCTAAAAATAAAAATGAAAACATTTAAGACACAGTGTGCAAGCGCAATATCGATGTTCACGGTCCTGTAATGTATGATACCTGTATATTATTATTTTTATTTTGATATATCCCATGCATGTCTTCAGAACTTCTGTCTCTAGGTATATCAGTTGCTGAAACAGTCTCTTCCGGTGTATATTCAATACCACTTTCATTTGCTAGAAATGCTATGATTACTATTGTGCCACCGTCTAAAATATCTTGCGGCGGATATGACAGATTTAACCCGTCGATATTTAACTGTGCTAATTGTTGTGCATAACCCAAAGACTTAGGGAGCTTATGTAGGGATTTATTTTGACTAATGTCCAATGCGGTAAGCAGTTTCAATTTTTCCATGGCCTCTGGCAACTGTTTTAAGTTGTTTCTAGCAATGTTCAAAATGTTCAATTTACTTAAATGTACTATTTCATTTGGCAGTTTTCTTATATTGTTGTCTTGCAAGTAAAGTTCCTGAAACCAACGTGACAGAAAAGAATTATTTACATCAATCGAAAATCTTGTTCGTTGGTAACATTTTAGAAACACAGTTTTATATCATTCAAATTGTCGATACCTTGAGAGAAGTAAGACACATTATATCCGATGGTAAATTAGTAAATTCATTCCCATGAATATCTAATACCACGATTAATGACAAATCGCTTAAGGCACCTCCACCCGAAAGTGAAGTTATCTTGTTATTATACATCCATAGCACTTTTTTCCTAAACACCTTGCACAGTGAATAAATACCAGACGGTACATGTTTTAGTGCACATTCGGACACATCGAACACAGGTTCTGGATTTTCTCTAGCCTAGCGTAATACATAGTTGCATTTATTTACGTAAATACTAATGCAGTGTTTCTACTATCAAATTAAATGAGAGAGGTTATAATCAGTGAGTTGATCAAATTGAAATTGCAGAAATAAGGAAGATATGAAATAAATAATAGTTCAAATCGTATATACGATTCATAAATAAAGTGTGCTAAGTAAAGTATTTTTTTAAATAAATCGAAGGGTGTAATGCCGAAAACCGAAAATTAATAATCATATGAGGAAACTGCAATAATTAACCTCCATGCGTTAAGAAACGTACCAGATATAATTTGTGCTCCAGCCGTGCTTTGTAATCGACATTACCCTTGTTCCCATGCTTTCGCGGTAGAGACATTATTATTCGTGTATGTCATGACAATAAAAGAACATTATGGGTACAAATCATTCTGCCATCAGTTTCTTTTAAACCCACAACACGTGATTTCGTGTATGTACTTTGCAAAACACTAACCACTATCTGTCAAAGTGACAATCAGTTGGTAAATGTACAAAACAGTGACGTACCTTAATAGTTTCAGAACCCGCTTCAATATAAGTTATTAAAAATGGGAAGTATTTTTTACAAAAATATTATCATTAATTGAATAAAATTTAATTTCCCTTTTTTTCTATTCTAAAATAGCGCAGACATGATATAAAATTCACGGTAACACTAGAATTTGAATATTACCTTAAAATTTTTAAGTATTTTTTTAGTTTCATACTTCGCGTATATTATATGTAAAAGTGTAATGATAAAGAAAAATGTTGCTAACAAGTAATTAAGTAGTTTAATGAGCTAGACAACATCATACAAAGAAATTAGTCATAAATATCGTACAAAACATTTACTATACACGAGAATAACAATCAACATTATTTCTGCTCATTTTAAATTTTCATCAGTTCTCATGTACATTAATTCGTGCAATAATTAACAGCATTGATACTGTTTACTGCAGTCTATTAGTTTAATTTCATCAATTTTACCATGCAATAGTATTTTCATCTGAGGAGTAATTGCAGCTTACTCATACAATAATGAATACATATTCTACAAAATAGGCAGTTTGCGTGTACATACATTTAAAATTCAATGTAACTAATTCGGATGTTTTATTCGCTAAAGGGGTAAAGTCTTTTCGCGAATTCTATTATACTTCGACTCGTATACCTAAACTCTAAAAATATATTGTGTACTATACAAACTCAAAATCGCAATTTGATTTCGATTATCTTCTTTGTTTTAACGTATTCCCCTGCCATTTCTGATTTTTTCCTACCCATTTATTCATTTATTTATCTATTGTTTAGAATGTAGTTCTCCGTTATATTTGAGGTATTGTAACAAAAATAACTCGAAATTACAATTCTTTATAAAAGTAGAACAAAAAAGAAAATGTCTCCTAATTTACTGCTTGCTACAAATTTTGTAATAGTTCTTTCTGCCTTAATCGATATTCCGTTGGTGTAAGCATGCCTCTGAAACATAATAAAATATTAATACGTTAAAATAAATAAAGTATGATTCTGCAGTCTATTATTATTTTACGTTCAGATTTAATCATACCGAATGATGGAAAATAATTTAGACTAAAATAGTTTGATACAAAATTAGAGGATACAGTAGTGTCCAAACCTTAGAACCGTATCAAAGGATACACAAACACCCTTATCGCACATTTTTCTGTAAAGGTGCCAACACTCCTTTTCTTTGTTGGTTTTAAATCGTGGTTCCATGGACACAGATTGTACAAATTGATCAGAATCCTTCGTGGGTGATGTAAACGCGGTTTTCACCTACGAAAATTGTAAATTATTTTTCTTTATATTATTCAAAGAAATTTGAATAATATAAGAATTATTCTTCTCACATTCGTAGGGGTATTACCCACAGGTGCCTTCGTTTGTTGCGCTTGGATTTCCATCTTTTGCGGAACAATTTTTGGTGCTTCTTGTATCTTTATTTTCTGCGACATTATTTGCTTCTCCATTCCACTGCAACACGATTTAGTTCAATACATTTTTTTTTAATTGAAAAAGGCCAGAGGAAAAATATTTATTTTAGTTGGGTATGTTTTCTTGGTGAACGGAATGTTACAAATATCGTATCGATGCTCAACATAAAGCTAATAATATAATAAATATAAATTATGTTTACCTGCATATTAAGTTTTGAATTGTATAGAATTCTTTTGGTTAGTGAATTTAATAAAAATTTAGTCAATTTCTACACGATAAGCTTTGGTTTGAACTACAATTCTCTACGATGCACCATCGAGGGAATACGATATTCTATTCTTTTTTTATACTCACGATCGTGATGGCGTGCTACGTGTTTTTTGGAGCTTCCGTTTTTTGTCATGTAAATCTCCAATAGGTACGGCCAGGCATCTCTTTTCGCGATCAGTTAAGGGAACGTCAAGCGGCTCTTCAACATCGTGAATCAATGCCAAAACAGGCAAGGCTAAACCCACCACATCCGTTCTCCACGATACCGTTTCCTCGCTCGACAGGCCGGCTCCACTTCCACGATGGTTAATGATCGCAAACCGCGGTGGTGTCGTCTTTTTCTCCTCCTTCGGCGAGTGTTGTTGCTCTTTCGGTGAATCCTCGTCGAAGGAGTCTTTCTGGAAGGAAACTGCACGACGATTTCATTTTGCCAGTATCTCCAACTAAATAGATACGATCTTTGTATAATTTATCAATAAATTTGAATTAGTAAACCGAACTTTTCAATAGTTTCTAACTTCAATTCGTATACCTTTCAATTTAATGTTCTTTCACAGTCATTTAATACTTTTTTTTTTAATAGAGTTTATAATATCTTTTTACACTTTCGATGGTAAAATTATACAAGTGAAATTTTTGGTCGTGAATCTGATATTTGAATATCAGTTGTAGACAGTTGTGATTATAGAAATTTAATCAGACATTAATTTTCAGAATGAAATGTATTTCGATTGAGTGTCAGAATGAAATTTCAAATGTTCATGAATGATGGTAGTCACGAATGTACGTAATGGTTCATTTATTTAATCGCATCCATTTGAATAAATCGTTCGATCGCGTTTTTATACGGTATTGTTAGATTTTATAGTCCATTCAATCGAATCAAGGTAATATCGGTTTGGGGGATTTTATAGCCACGATAAGTATGTTTACCAAGTAACCTGATTTAATGGGCCAGCATTCGCAACACTTTGCCGTTTGCAGAAAAGTGGGCCAAACGATATCTCGTGTCATCGATTCGGTTTTACAGGGCTAAACGAGCTAGCTAATATTTTTCTACGAAACGTGTTTCATCCCTATTCTTCCCGGTATCTTCTCATTACGGGTCGACATTTCAAATGAAAGCTAATTCCTCACTGAAAAATGGGTAAGAGAAAATCGCGTAGTAAATAGGCGTTTTTTTCAAAAAAAATTCTAACACTTATTAGTAAAATATTCGCCATTGTTCAAATTGTCCTTTAAGTATATTCTTCTCTTTGCATAATATTTATAAGTGAATATCCTTAAAAAGTTTCTTTTTCTTAAAATTGTAGTTACTAGTTAATTATTATTTTAAGTTCTTCCGAAATCATAAAAAAAATTATTCGTATAGTGATTCTTAAAGGGGTGTATAGCTTGCAGACATTGTTGGAAGTTTTACTGTTAAATCGCATCGTCGTTCACATATATTCAGTCATCGATAAAAGTGAAATGATTAAAATCCGATTACGTGGCGAGTTTCAATGGAATATTTCACTTTCAGGGTCAGTGGCGTAATAGGAAGAGAAGAAGTTTGGTCGATTTAACGTGTTCGATCCTCTTTATTGTCTTCACCGGTTTCATGTCGTTGGACGATAGAAGTTCCCTTTAATTAGCGACGCTATACATTTTATAAGAACGGCGTCGCTGTACGAACTATTCTACGGATGATTCGAGTGAGAGGGGTATCGCGAGGAATTTCCAGATTCTAGTCATAGTTTGAATTTCTCACGACAGGCATTTCCTGTAATGAGAGATATAGAATAATCAATGTGAAACAATTGCAATGCAAACGATAAAGATTCGTTAAATTGACTTTGTGTGAAAGGTGGAAAGCTTACAGAAATCAGATTCACACTTAATTAAAGCAATGCTTTAATCGATATCTTCTATTGCAGTTATCATATTCAAGTAGTATTTGTTCGATACAGATTAATTTAAAAAGTTCATATATCGTAAGCCAATTGGATATACATCACATTAGATTCTTAAAAATGAAGAAAGCAGAAAATGAGGTTTAATTCTTTCGATTCGGTATGCTTAAGAAATTCTATGAAGCACAAAAGAGTACAGCTATTATTACTATCGCACTATGTGTCACGAAACTGCAAATCCTTCGTGTGAAGAACCCATGGGACTTTGCCGAAGATCACGTACGGATTCGTGCAGATAATGAAGGAATACTTAACACCGCGTTCCGTATACGTGTTCTTTTACTAGTATTTGAAGGTAATATTGAAAGACAAAAGTGGGTACATCGAAATAATTCGCGGTATGCGCAGTTTGCGTGTCTTGTGTCGTTTCTAATTAACTCGTTTAATTAACATTCCACGCTCGACTTTACACGCGTGTGTGCATTATTAAATTCTTGCACGACATTCGTCCCCGAAGCGTTAGAAATTACGTTACTATGATAGTATGATTCTATTATATCTATTAATGGATCTAGCGAATAAATTATCGTATGTATAAAACTTAAGCAAATAGTAAAAGAGATAAGAAAAACACTTATTTCGTTCTACAAAATTTATACAGTATTGTAATTTAAACATCGAAGATGTAAAATAAGGAGGAAACTTGAATGGCCAAATAGTTTGAAGATAGTTAGAAGTGCTGAAGATACGAAATAACGACGAAACATTGATAGGTCAGGAAGCTTTCATTCTGATTGCTAAAGTAGCTGGGAAGAAATTCTAATTTTCTTTTCCACGAATAAAAGCATGAAGGTTATTAACCATGTACCTGATTTGATGGGTTTCCTTGCGCTGCTTAAAGCTGAACTTATGGATGATTTAATGATGGACGTCGTGGGTAGCTTGCTGCGTAATTCGTCGATTAACTTATCATCCCTGGGTGAATTCTCGGTATCACTATCGCTGTCTGCAGAACTGACAAGGGACACCATAGTAACTATGTCAATCGTTCTAGCATCACTCAAATTTTTTGCACGGCCAGCCGATCGATTCCGTGTTTTCCCATCTTCGTCGTTTTTACCAGAATTTCCGCTCCAAAAACGCCGCTTCGCGCTTCTGGAACGCCTCTTTAATGGTGCCGATCTCACGGCCCGATTCGATGGTACCTAATTATATTTACATTAATTAAATACCATTTTTTTCCCCCAATAAAGTATCGAATTCCGTTCGAGGGTAGATAAGATGACGCGCTATCATGAGAACCATAATTATTGCTATTGTAAATCTTTATTTCGTAGTACATTTCTTTTTTTGTTGCTTTTAATACTGATAAAAAGAATATTCTACCTTTATCGAATCTATATCAATTCGTTCCATAGTCTTGTCTCTGTAATCGGTACTCGTTTTTTCTGACTCCTTGTTCATCCCCGAAGTCGTACTTGACGAATCTATCACGATATTAACTTGAACACGATTATTGGACGCAGATGAGTCCAATTGTCTCTGTGGCGGAGCAGAATTAGTTCTTCTAGATTTTTGATCGGTCGGCTGATTTTCTATCGTCTTCTTCGGCGGATTTTTCTCGTTCACCGAGCTGCACCTCACATCAGGTGTGTTCCTCGAAATAACACCTTTATTAATCGGAGAATCATTCTTCTCGTCGGTCATTTTACTCGTAGACGAAGTTCTTTTGATCGACGAATTACATTTGCTGGTCTCGCTTGTTTTCTGTGTGGCCGCCGTTTTATTGTCTGCAACAGAATCTTTGCTCTCCATTATCATTCTGGAACGTATGCTTCTCTCCGTTGCAAGTGTCGATTTGCCATTTGCGATCGTCCTTTGTTCAACACCTTTCTCCGGCATACTTTTTTCGGCCGTCGTAGTTTCTTCGTTTTCTAAATTCATTCGTTCCGAAGAACTTTTTTCCATTATCGTTGTACAGTTGTCGACTAAGCTTTTTGGCGAATTCTGAATTTTATCCGATATTGTATTCCACCTGCATTTCGACGGCGATCTAATTGGATCGAGGAAGGCTCTGTTTGTACCGCTACGAAAACTTGCACGCCTCTGCTTGGCCAACGAAAAATCTTCCTTCGATGGTTTTGCAACTCCCAGGGTCGAGCTTTCGATTTTAATTGATGGCAACGTTGTGGACAGGACGCGTGAATTCGAACAGTCGATATTTTGCGAGACCTTTTTCTTGCCATTCGTGTGATACTCGTCAACGTTTATATTCTTCGACGTTTGCTTAAAGAAAACGAAGTAACAATTAATATATTACATACTCATTTAATCCGAAAACGTAATGAAAATCAGTGTAACTACATTTACGGAAATTGAATCAGAATTTCATGCGCTTAATTTTTTTTTAAAATCAAATTAATGCTAACATGGCGATAATAACGTAATGTAACATCTGTAAAGTTTTACTTCATTTAGCTGTTCCTTTTCCAGGTCAGCTGCCTCCAGTCTCCTTTCCTTCACTTCACTAGATACGTCATTTCCGGTCAACTCCACTGTCTGTTGAATTCCAGCGGAAACGCACTGGAAATCGGCTGATAACTCGTCGCTATTATTCTTCAATGTATATCTATCGTCGTTACGCGGTGAAACATCAATCGATTTTTCAATGATGACATCATCTGCTTTTTTCCCAGCACAATTTTCCTCGTTCTTCTCTGTTATTTTCGATTTCCGGTGTTCCTCGTGTTGCTGTACTTTGCAATCGTCAACGAGAGGAGCTTCACCTTTAGAATCATCGTTGTCTTGCACAGGAGACGTTGAAGCGCTGATCATAGTATGATTCGACATCTCCGATTCGCATCTCTCTTCCAAGATGCTGCGAGCCAGAAAAATATTTATATTGGCTTTGTTCTCCTCGCGGTGTTTCCAAGCGAGCCTCAATCTTTCCGCAAGTTCCTGTCTGGAATAAAGAATCGTCGGTTTCTCGATCGCGACAAAGGCCCTGGATTTTCCTGTGGATGGTCTGGATCGTCCAGGAATTTGACGAGCCACCACCTCCACTTGCTCGAGCCCTTTCTCATTCTTGTGACGATTTTCTTTCCACGCGACGCGAACCTGAAATTCATTGCCGAATCATCGGAAAATTAATAAGCCTTGGAAAACACTAATCACGAATTGGAATTTGAATAAAAATAGTTTAGGTTAACGTGGAAAGAAACGTTAGACAGATTTTCATGGGGAAGTCGAAGATACCTTGGGTCTATCGGTGCCGGGTTTAACGTTCGTCCCACGTTTGCCACGTGCAAATGGGCTCGCGCAGATCTGCAACGAATTATCATCCTCTGCGGATCTTTGTCGTCTGATTTGTTGACGATGAGGGGCAGTTGGTTGCAAAGATAATTGTCTGACTGGCCTGACCGATTTTTCGGAGCCTGACATTCCGATGCTGGGCGATCGCCACTCAGGCTACATTCTATATGTATATCAATGTTATACTCAATGTTTCATTTTCATATCAACCCGATTGAACGGATTAGATGCATGTAAATAAAGAAAGGAAAATAATATTAATATTGTGCAATGTGTACGTTCAGTTCTTAAGTTATCACGAATTAATACTTAACACTTACTCGATGGGTTTGCGATTAACACGATGGATCGGAACGCAAACACGATGGATGAACTTCCATCGTAGTAACGGCACGGGCGAACGCCGACTGACTAACTTCATCCATTGCCCTCTGACACGATCGTTCACCACCACTGCCATTTCACCGATTTACCTTCGTGTTACTTGCCTACCATCAGCAATCGGTGCACACGGGCACAACCAAGTTACCACCACGTTGTCGTTTCCACCCTTTCACAGAGAAGGGGTGGTTGAACGATGTATTGCTCCCTTTAATTCGAACGACGCCCGATACTACCACACCGTTACTTCGATCACTGTCAGAGCAATGCTAGGGTGGTCGAACTCACTCATGTATGTTAACTCAACATGCATTGCCCTCTGATTTACGACCGGTGACGTAACGCGAGGCTATGAACACCTTGAGGGTGGCAAGGGGTGCTCCGTTTTCGTTTTCTTTATTCGTTCGCTTTGATTGATTATTAATTTTATTATATATAAATAAAACAATGTAAGAAGTAATATTGAATAACCCGGAATTGAGTAATTTGTGCTCTCCACTTGGAATGATTCTTAACTAATTTTTGTTCGCTATAAGTGCATAGTTCTCCTTTTTATTTAAAGAATGTTACATTTTAATTCATACGTATTCACCGTATGCCAAATTAATTAATTGATAATGTCTGAAAGTAATGAAATTCTGAGGGAAGAATATGTGAGGTATAATCAGTAATGAATACGAATGGTGAATTTTATTATATTGCCTTTATATCTCCCTTTCATGTTATTCCTATACTTGTCTTGTACGAAAGTTATTCGCAATTTATGCTATTATTATTTATGCTATTATTCGTAAGTCTATAACTTTTTTTTCTTTACTATCTTTTAATTTAAAAGATGAATTTATTTATTTACCCCCTTGGACTGAAATTTGTATTCGCCATTATATTAAATTTAATGTACGCATTTTTTTTAAATACCAACCGCGTAATCATCACTTCGAAAATAAAAATATTACTACTCAAAGATTATATTGAACTCTCTATTAAAGTATGCCTCTCTGGTTCGCAAGTGTCCTGCAAGAAGAGCCACTGGTTCGATATTGTTCCTGGAAGTGTTGCAAGCTTGTCGAGTTCGAATCGAATGCACGATTTCGCGGGAACATGTCATCTGACCAGCGAACTCGAATTCAGCTGGCAGTCACCCTGTATTATTGATCAAAACTTTACCTATCATCTGACAACTTGTTGTCTGAAGTTACCATGGCATCGGCGATCATTCGAATCCGTTCTTCTCGTTCGTCTCTTTCTTACTCGGCCTTTCGTCAGCGAAGTCACCCTCTACCGTTTAGGGTGAATTGAAACGAGTAACTTTTGCCCCAGAACTCGGTCAAGTCGAATCCCCGAAAATTAAGAGAGCCCGTCTATTAGAGCTTGCAGCCTAATTGCCTCCCTTATCAACGACTTCGACGTGTTTAGCCAGGGATGGGCGAACATGCGGATAACTTCTCCATTTAATCTACAAATCAGTCTTTCCATTTTTTTCTGAGACCAATTGTTAGTGCAGATTTCATTAGAGTTATATTTAGTTATACGTGGGATCGTACAAGCCATTGAACGATGAGAATGTTTTCATTTTTATTATAATTTAAATGGTAATTGAAATAATTTATAACTCATATCTTATAATTATATATTATATATGGATAATTTCTAATTTAAATAATATTCCAATAGTGTTAAATAATTTGTGTAACTCAAAAATCCATTATCGTCTGATGTATCTGTATAAATGTTTTATCTATTTGGTAAAATTGCCTACGGATTTGGGTTTGAAAATTGTACTATTCAAGTTTGTCCATCCCTGTTCCGGTTTCTAGAGAAACGGCTGTCTATCGTGTTCAATCGGAACGAGAAAGTTCGACTTGCAAGGCTTGCCAAGAAATTTTCGAGGCCCCGTTTCGCGATCGAGCTGTCTGATCGAGATTGACGGACGGTTGATTTGCTCGCGACACGAGAAACGAGATTGTAATTATTTTGTAAACTATTTGAATGCACCGAGTATTTGAATTTTCTTCGACATTAAAATAGTGATTTATATAGATAGACATTCTTACGAGGAAAAGCATTCTATATTATCTTTATTTTTTAAGAACAGTTTAACCATTGTGATATATTTTGTGAATGTAAAAAATTAATATCACAAATATGAATTTGCATATTTTTAGAGAATGGCGAACGACATTTCATTCGCATCCTTACTAGAAGATTCGTTTTCTGATCAGGACAAAAGCGTTGAAGATTACTCGTCTAAGTTAAAAATATCCTTTACAAAAATTTGATTTGCATAGTTACTTTTTCATTTATCGCATATCAAGTTATTTTCATGAGTATTGTTTTCTTAACGACACGATACTCACGATGCCCTGGAGGATCTGACTGAAAGATACAACCCGGATTTATTGCAGCAGAGGTTGCAGCAATTTTTGTCCTCTTGTGCAGATAATTTATTGGAAGAAAAAATCTTCGATGAAACCCTCCCATTCGCGCATGGTCTGTTATCTCAGGTGAATAAATGAACAAGATTTTTCTGAAGCAAGAATTAATCTGCACCTTTAAAATTGGATCATAAATATTGATCATTTCATATAACACTTAAAGTTTATTATAATTTGAAGGGTTTAAAATATATTGATGAAACGGTAAATACAAATGTGGACGGGGACACTTTGGATGACATCAGAAGACAATTACTGGTGTGTAAGGAATTGTTAAGTGTGTGGGAAAAATCTATGGAACGCGTAAGAAAATTACAAAAAACGTCTGCCATAAAACTTAAATCTATAGTGGAGTACACACTTCTTGCAATTCAATTAATATTCGAACATTGTCGAGCAAGGTGAGATAAATAGTCAGAAGTTCGATCGATTATACCATTTCATGTTTGCTAACGTATATTACGAAAAATTTATTTAAATGTCTGTCTCGTGAATATATAAATTATGTAAAATGATTTGACTTTTCATCTCAAAAAGTAATTCATTTGTTTTCATTGCATAAAAGAGAAAGGTTTTCTTCATTTTTAGTAAAAAATTGTACGGTACATTGTTCGAGGACTTATCGGAGCAGTTAACAAATCTTTTTCGCAAGACGAAAGCGATCTTAAATCTATTTCTGGCCACTTTGGAAGGTGTAATCGTCTTCGACACGGATACGGAATCGGAAACGGGGCTGTTAGTAAAAGGTGAGCGATCCTATTACGTCTTAACGATTCTTTAACACAGACCATCTTTATCTTTATCAGGTGCGTCAAGTAGAGAACAGAAAACACCGTTGCTCTGTTGATTCCTCATCGCGTACTCTTAATATTAATTCTATCAATTCATTATTCTTTTATAAATCTGAGTATCATAATGTAGTACTTACGCACGAAGTATTTCTATTTAATAATGAAATAGTCTTTGCATGTGTTGTAATTGAAATGGATGTTTTTTACGCATGTGTTACTCTGTTGGAAATAGTGATCAATTCAATGGGATTATTCGTCACCATTGCACACGAACTAGATCTAAAAACGTTCGTAGAAACATCGAAGATATTTAGTAAATTGGCGCTCACACATCAGCAGATTGTAAAGCAAACAAATGCTTGCACTGTTACTTTGCATCTTGCACAAATGACGAAAGATATATCTTCGATGCTCACATTCTGTCAGGTGCGTTATAGAGTAGTAAATACTTGTACATTACTGATGTAATCGTGACAATTTTTGTGCAGAATATTTAAAAGCACTTGGATTTGTTATTAAATATTTCTTATCGTCCACTTAATTCATTGATGTATCTAATCAATGTTCCAAAATATTTTGTTCATGTTCCCCGATATTTCATTGCTCTGCAATCTTAAATATACACATCTACGTCGAAAACGATTCGTGATAACATTTTATTCCGGTTTCCTGGGCTAGAAATTGTAGTGATAATTGTACATAAAAATATTTATCTGAAGTAGCTATTGTCAAAATAAATATTCCCTATTTTTTGTATAATATAAATTGATATTTTTAAACTTTCCATTTTTTTGCAATAATTGTTGCATGCATATTTGTTTAGGATACATGCGATCAGATCGATGAGAGAAAAATAAGAGTTATCGGTCATTCATTAAAAATTTTGGACAGGATTTTTTCTACCTATTGTGCGTCCATAAATTGTGAAGTACTTTTGTTTATTATCGAACTTTTGTCAAAAATGCACAGGTATACGATTATTAACTTTCCCTGTTTTTCTTACTGATTGATTCTAATGAATACTTGTCCTAAATAATTATGATTATATAATTCTTTGTATTTAGATGCTCTCCACTATGTTTACAAAAGACACACATCGATGATAAATTAATCGAATTAATAAACGTTCATATTGCGAGAGGTGCAGAAACAGTTTTGAATACCATTTTCAAAAATTCTGACTTTCAGCAGGTTCGTTTGTTACGTCCTACTATTACACCGGTTTAATATTCGTTCCTATATATTTATAGTTTATTCAATGTGCGTGAAAACTTTTAGACATTTTTTGAATATGGAAATGAAAGAAACATTGATAAGCTGGGCTATCATTTATTAACTGTCAGTATTATGAAAAAGCTACTCGGTATGCCATTCGAACAGCACTGCAAATGGACACTGGGTGCTGAATCGATTATCGATATTGCGATAATTAACATTAATTACTGTAAGTACTTAAGTGTAAATGACATTATACGTCTGTTGATTTTTTAAATCTGTAAATCTAGAATCCCAAGCATGCTAAACAGCAAAAAATTGAAGTTGATTTAAAAATATAAGAAATGTATTCTTTTGTTCTAAAAATTTGCTGGTCTTAAACAATGAAACTGTGGTCGTATTGTTAATGTTTTCAAAATTACTTCGAATTTATGAAATTTTTTTTGTGTCCTAAACAAAAAGTACAGGAACAGATTTGTGTGGGTCAAGTAAGATTACCAGGTGTACACGACATCGGGGAAAGACCGAGATCCAGTACACTGTACGAAGCTACCTTAGTGCCAATTTGTGGTCTGATCAGCCAAATTCCAGCTGAAGGATTTCACGCTGTCGAATTGATTTTGTTGAAGCATTTATTCGGCAACCAACTTTGGAGTTCTTTACTCAGCTCAGATGTTTGGTGCTTCATTGGCCGGTTTGTAAATTACACGACTGAAAGAATTTATTGTTTTAATTTCTATGTTTGTACCTCCATGTGTTATTTGATCTTCGTTTTTCTTAGTATGTATACATATAGCTGTTAAATGATACTGCGGTGTTGCGTTGCAATAATATTTATGCAATATTTCAGTGTTATTTATTCTCTGATGTGCTACAACGATAGTGTTATTTATTCGTGGATGGAGTACATATTTATCTAATGTTGATTTCTTCTCTAATATAATATCTTTTACCTATTTTACCTATCTTATATGTATTCACCTGCCTGTTCTTTATATTGCCTCCTATTTCAGAATCGGTTCCCCGGAGCTGTGCGCTAATCACGTGAAATATTTATTAAAAGTTTATGCCGCGTTAATTAAACGCAGTAGCAGCCTCGAAGTCGTTATGTTGGAGAACTTAATCGGAAGATTGTATAATTTCCTGTCGGAAGAAATGAAACATTCCCTTGTAATAGAGCTCGACGAACTGGAAAATCCATCTTGGATACCGGTCTTGCGATTTTTGCCGCCCAAAACGAAGTCGTTCTTGCGAAATCGATTGGCTACCTCGTTGAACGAGATCCCGAACACGTTTATGGACTTACAACGGCAGCCTACTGTGCAAAATTGGAATTGTATTGTAAGTTACGATTTATATAAAACTTGTACGAATCTTCTGTTTTTTACCGTGCGTAAATTTCAACGAATCCTTCTGATGTCGAAAGACAACGATGATGCCTTTGTACGGAAAACTGAATCATACGAGCGAGAAGGAGGATATCGTTGACGTCCTGTCACAAATATGGAATTTCATCGCCAATACGATTGAAGTTTTTGAAGGAAGAGAATTGGATATACTGTCGGAATTTATATCGAAATTGTTCAGTGGCATGCAGCCAGAAAACATTCAAGACGATACTTTTTCCATCGTATGTATTGATCGTGATTCGATTATTTGAATTCTGTTCGTCATAAAATGTCTGACGTATGAATCGAAGACTTATTGTTTATAATTTTGAACGTAACATGAAAAACGTCTTCCCCAAGTTGTTGCAAAAAATTCGTTTCTTGCACAATATAAAAGGATCAACATTATGAATAACGAACAAACAACAATTTCAGATTCTAGAAGCAGTTCTCGCGTCATTATTGTGCTTTCCATCGCATGTGAAGGCGATCGCGTCGCATTATTTGAGAAACAATATTAACTATTTCGGCGGCTGTGGAATGAAAACGGCCAATGCATTAGCCGAGCTCAACTGTCGGCTTCTCGAAGATGAGAATCCATGGGTGCGACAAGAAGCTCTTGAATCTTTTGATTACGTGGCCCATATGTGTCCGAATGAAGAACTGGTGACTCGAATGGCTGCCGCGGTTACTAGGAAATCATCACTAAGTGATTCCTTGCCGGCTTATCTTTCGAGCACGAATTATTATGAGTTACAGGAATTCACGGACGTTGAATCTTACTTGCAACACGTGGCGAAAAATTCGGTGAATGTTTGCCACGTTTGCAACAATTACGAAGACTCTCAGAGGAATGAAAAATATGCAAAGTTAGATAGCCAATCTATCGAAAGTTTCGACGAGAGTCCATTTTTGAACGAGCAGGACGAACATGCGAGCAGAATTTGCGACGAATTGAACGATATTTTGGAACGAAATGGCGGCCTCGGGGAACATGTACTACAGAGATTACGATCCGTTTGCATGAAAATCTTGGATCAAACTGAAACTAAATGAAGTTTATCTAATGATAAACATTTCAAATTTCATGTAATTAATTTCATGTAATTAAATATTTGTCTTATTTATACGATGAATAAGGGAAGCTTTGTCTTGCTTTTCTGTGATCTACAAACTAAAAAAAAAATGTCGAAGATTTAATAGCACGTATTGTTAAAGGGAGTAATAAACATATGCGTATATATTAAATAATGGTCTCGTGCGCAACTTATTTCTATTCTTATAATTCGAAAAATGGAGAAATATAAAGCGTTCACATGAAAAAGAAGTTTGAACATTTCTGTATTTCAGTTGAAACAAGTAGTGAACGCAAATGGTTTCAATAGAACTGTAGCTACGAGTTTACGATAATTAATATATGTATATGTACATATATGTACAGTTTCTAAGAGCAGCAATGTGGAATATTTATAACAGTCAACATTTTGCAACTATATATAATGCAACTATATAACACTTTGAATTCTAATATATTTTTATTAGTTTTATTATCTCTTAGGTTTATTCCTGATAAGTTAAGAATAATTTTTTAATAGAAGCTGATAGATGTGTAGTATGATAAAAATCCGAAGCATGCATATAGGCATACATATATACAGGGTCCGGCAGAGTATATGACCACCCTCTTAATGGGGGGTTACTGGGGTGATTCTGAACAATTTTTTCCTTTACCAAAATGTTGGTTGAAGCTTCGTTTTTGAGTTATTAACGAAAAACACTGGCCAATCAGAGCGCTCGGGCGCGTGGCTCTCAACCGCGCCCGGTTGTGGTCACGAATAGACGTGTTGGCTCACGCCTCGACCGACCGCAGTTGAGAGCCACACGCTTGAGCCCGCGCTCTACGGGCGCCCTGATTGGCTAGGGTTTTTCGTTAATAACTCAAAAACGAAGCTTTAACCAACATTTTGGTAAAGGAAAAAATTGTTCAGAATCACCCCAGTAACCCCCCATTAAGAGGGTGGTCATATACTCTGCCGGACCCTGTATAACAGCCAATCCCACTTCACTGCTACAGTCTTCTACAATCCTACGTACTCAGTTACTGGTATAATGCTGCAAGCGTTTCCTCTAAATGTTTAGTCGTTTCATTTGTTTGCAGTTCGCACAGTGAAACTGTTATTAAGATATTATTAATAATTTTTGTATCGCAATGTCAAAGTCGAATTAATCGTACGTTAATTGCGTGTATTGTCAGTATTTATTTGGCTGCTTTAAAATTAATTTCTATTTTCGTTATAGTGATATGTGGTAATGCGAGAAAAAGTCGAGAACAATTAATTTTATATTTATACCGTGATCATATGAATGAATTCTTTTTTCCGACGAAAATATTTTAAGCCAGTTTTCTCAAGGTTTGTAAATGGTCTGACTTATATAAGGGTAATATTATTGTGTTTTAAAATATTGTTTCCCAACTTGCAGATGAACAACACAGAATTGAATAACTGTTTCTCCAACGATACAGTATTCAATGAAATAAACAAAAAATTTGTATCCTTGAAGGATGATGATGTGAAGAGAATTAATACTTATCTACAAAAGGTACGCTTTCTTTTAATAAATTATCAGAATAGTAATATGATAATTGAATATTTTAAGAAGCCCTTCATTTAATATCTAAATTTAATTTTACAGGTAATTCAAGTATTAATAGAACACATGAAATCGATGGATTCACTGTTTGAGATAATGTACCAGCAAATCTTTTTTTGTGGCAGTTTTTATAAGGGTACAAAAGTAGGAACCCCCAATGAGTTTGATTTAAATATTATTTTACAACTTCCTGTCAATTATAACTACATAAAAGTAAGTATGTGTGTTATTAAGACAAACGTTTAATAACTTGTCAATTTGTGTTCCTTCCTTTTCATTAGTTTCATTCAGTACGACCAGCTTTTGTTCTAATATACATAGGTAATGATTTGGACATTTACAATACAAACAAGTATATGAATCTCTCAATCAAGGAAAAAAGGTTACTAAACAAATTATATTTATTGAATAAATAAGATTTGATTACATATTTTGAACGAACACGTGCAACACCATTGCATTATTTAGCTCATTCCAAAGGCTCCTATCAAATGGTTATGTAGATCAAAATAAGTTTCGTGAATGGATTGAAGGAGTTATAACTAAAGTCATAAATATATTACCAAAACACCTAAATGGACATCAATTAACAGGAATAAACGACGATTGTTCTTCTAATGTATACATTCAAGTGAGGAAAAGTGGTCCAGCGTTTACCCTAATATTAGATATTCCATACGAGACTGAATATATACATATTGATTTAGCTCCTGCACTATCTTTCGATATATCTGTTATTCAGAAATATACCACAAACTTTAAATATCTTCAAGAGGTTTTTATATTTATTACATTCTTCTTATAAGTAAGTACTATGCTTTGTATTGAAAGTGGTATCTTTGCTTCCAGTGTCGAAACAGAACTTGGTTCGCAATTCCAGTACCTTTATCTATTATTGATCGTTGTACAGATCAAAAACTAGATTGGCGATTTTCTTTCTTCCTACAAGAAAATGAAATTCTTGCAAGAAATGGTCGTATGAAGCCTGTTATACGTCAAATGAAGGTTGATAATTTCAAGTTTTATTATTGCACGAATAATTTCATCATACTATTACAGCTCTTTTTTCTCTAGAAACTAAGGGATGTACAACATTGGAAGGCAATAGCAAGTTATTATATAGAAACATTGTTCTTGAACAAAATGACAGAGTTGCAAACAGACTTGAACAAATTACCATTGACACTGTTTCTTTTTATAGTAATACTTATGGATACATATATTCCTGAAACTTATAAAGTGATATTTATTTGCATTCAAATGATTTTTGTTTGCAGATGCTTAAAGAATTACACTATGCTTGCATGCAACACGAGTTAAAATACTTTTGGGACAATGAATATAATTTATTACAAAAAATTTCAGAGTTGCAAATGATGAACATAAGCTGTCGTTTAAACAATATTCTAAAGGATATAGAATATAATGCAATGACTGACTCTTTCATATTGGCAAAATACGTTTGTAAGGTTCCGCTACTTGAATTAGAGTAGACTTCTCCTCATCTGGTTCTGATTCAAATGATTTTATTCATAATTTGCTGCCACATCTTCTGATCAACATATTAGAGGAATCGAAGCATATATTGTTTCCACGAGAGAATGAATTTAAATAGAAAAAAATAAATGAAAATATTAATTTTTAGCACATATCTTTATACATGTATTTTATGTACTTTCAATTTTGCCAATTACATTTGATATATTTTCTATTAATGGTTGAGCTACACATATATTGCGGCAGATATATGTATAGTTACACAGAGTCCAGTTAATTAGAAGTCTTCTGCATATAAAAGTATGGTACATATTTTGAATTCAATTTTTCAAAACGACTTCGCTGTTTTAAATAATATTTTTTTCCAAATTATAGTGACCCCTTTTGAGTTAAGATTATTAAAGGTGGATCATCAAAATAATTTAGAAGACATTACAAGGCTAGAAAATAATGACAGTAATTATACATGTGAATGTTTGGCATTTGAACAACCTCAATCGACAAGGAACCACTGTATTATTTTATAATTGCATGTTTCAATGCAACAATTTATTTTAAAATTTGTATGCTTTACCAATAATCTATGTTATTAGTGTCGGTATCATGTTAAACTGTAAAAATGTTTTGTAAACTTTTAGTAAAAACATTTTATATACATATGTATACTACAATAACTTTAAAAATAAATATTTATGAGTAAATTTTTGCATTCTCATTAAATTTGACTGTTTAGTCTGTTATTGACTGATATTTCATTTTCTTTATCTAAAATTTGTTTAATATTAAAACGTATCTTAATATAATTTAATATGTACGCACATTCTATTTATGCACTTTCTTGAAACCACATGATTTGACTGCATTTTTTGCAATGTAATGCATAAATAATGTTTCATTTAAAAAGAAAAATATTAACACTTTAACTAATTTCAAGTCTTTGGCATTTCTTTTATTTTGTGATAGATGTGTGCATGCCAAATATCTATAAAAAAAATGCCACAATTTAATGTCCTATAACTATTGTGTGCTGAAATTATTTAATGGTACTGCATTACCATCTGCCCATTCAACAAAGTAACTACCTAACTGAACAGCACAACGTATCATAGTAAGACAATCACCTTCTGCACTGTGTGCATTTTCTGGGTCACTGCCAAAGATATGTTTGCAAACATTAGACAATTTAAAATTAGTTGGTCGTCTATTTGTAAAATCTAACTTTCTTCTTGCACTTGTCACTTTCTTATTTTGAATATTTTTACTAGTATGTTGTAATTTTATAATCTGATTTTCAGGTGTTTTTTCATTAATTTGTTGAATTTTTTTATAACAAGAAGTTTGAGGAGTGCTATGTATGCCATTAAAATTGGGTATAATTTCCTCATTTTTCACAATTGATTTAGCACTATTGTTATCATCATCCAGATGTGTTTTCATAATGGAATCTAATGCATCAGATAAAATTTTATCGTAACCATCGTTCAATAAAATATTAACATCACCACTGCAAGTTACAGAAGTAGTAGTTTTCGTCTCACACACTTTTTCTGTTAAACTTTCTTTATTTGAAAAGAAATCTTTAATTAGATGCAGCATGTCGATACTTAAAATATCGTCACTGAAATTCTTCAAGAAAAAAAAAAATCAAATTATTTATATGCACGGTATATTATAATTTGTAGATCGTTATTCGGGCACAAAAATATAAATACCTTGTTAATACTTTCACACTCCGATAAAAGTATAGGGTAATCAAAATTGTTTCCATTATAAGCTACAAAGCAGGTGGGCATGGTTTGACGATTTATGAAATTTGTTACTAAGTTATGTACCTCGCAGTTAAAGTGCTGAACCTCTGCCAAATTTTCATTAGACATACCTATAATAATGCAATTGCAATAGTGTAATAGTTCACGAACATAAGAGGCCATTTATAAATTCAATTTTAATAGAAATACAATAGAACTTTGATTAACTGGCTTAATCTGCAGTCAGAGCTGGCGAAGATATTTATATTGGAAAAGAAATGATTAACAATACAATCTTCCCATGTGTTACAAGTCTGAACTCCAAATAGCATCCAGTGGCATCTTTTTTATAAGTAATTTTAAAGAATAAAATACAATGATAAATATAATGTTAACCCTTCACTATCATAGACATTCAAACTTATGCAATTATTATAGGAGGTCCCGTAGAGCTTTAATGTTTATAACACTATTACAAGTGGTAAAGATCAAATTCAAATTGTTCTTGTTTTTTACATTAATAATAAAGAGATGCAAGCCTGATTGATCAAAACTCTAATTGAAAGGTACATAGTGCGACAAAACCATAAGCCGTGTAATAAGAGAAATAGGGATGAATGAAAATTTGGAGTACTCCCACAGACTATATTCTATAGTAGTCAAGGGTTAAGTAAATTAGACAACCGAAATAATCGAGACTGCAGGGAACCATATTCCGGTTAATCGAGGTTCAAGTGTACTTTCTTGTAAGATACCTGTTAGTGCTTGAACCTTTTCAGAAATATGTACATTTGGATTTATTGGTAGAACAAGTTTATTTAAAACTCTTGGCAAAAACTCTGTAGTATTACATATATCATTTCTCGATACTGCAATTAATGCTACCTCTGTGACTTTTGGCATCAAATTTTTAGTAATTAATCCTGTTGTTTCCAAATCACAGAATATAAAGGTTCTTATCATCTTAAAAGATTCTTATCGAAGTTAAACCAATTTGTATAATGTAATTTCTGTTACGAAACTAAATATTTTTATTACAAATTGGAGATTGATGATTAATATCTTTAACGTACTACAGCAAACCTAACCCTAAGTTTCATTTCTCATCTTTCCTCCCACCATTGCTAGTTTGGAAATAAAAGTGCTCACTAGTGGTGGAGAAATTTCGATGGCACTATCGATATTATCGATGGTTACTACTATCGAAAACTATCGAGAGTACTTTTTTACTAACGATAATTATCGAAGACGTGGGATGATTATCGTAATGTCGCGAATTTAAAAATACTGCTATGTATCTACATATAATTTGATGATAGGTATTTGTTCTATCGATACCAGTACATCAATACTTCAAGTATTAGTAAAAAAGTTCCAATCTCTTCTCTTTTATTTTAAATAATATAGCCATATAATTATAACAGAAATTCGACAGCGATTTCAATTCAAGCATGTATTACAGTAAAAGCGTTTAGTAAATGTACACAGTTCCCAGTAAATACCTAAAATGCATATGACCTACCCTATAATCGTGCGAAAATGCATACATTGACTGCATCACGTTAAAAAAGAATTTTATTTTTATATCGCTTTTGCCTGCAGAAACGGTAGAGGCATTAGTAGTTTTCAGCAGTTCTATGTAGGTGGCAGCACAAATTATTAAAAAAAAATATTTTTTTTTATGTATGAAATTAAATGATTGCTTTTTTCAAACAATTATGTAGAAGTATGGTTAAATTTAGCAAATTTTACAGAAAATAATTATGAGAGGTATACGAGATATGTAACAGCTCCCTAGTGGCGATAGAATGAAATTGATTTCCAGTATATGTACTGTGATTGTGGCAGACCAGACCTTCCGTTTTTAGAATTTGCTTCTAAGTTTACAATAAATATCGCATAGTTGTTTTACGTACATGCTGTGAGATACATTGATCACGATGTCTACGGATTTAATGAGCATAGATGGTAATATAAAACGGGTACAGAAAGAAACTTTGACGCCATATAAAGTAGCAACTGTCATTTTAATTAAAGAATATTGCAATGAAACAACGAAAGGTAATTTAAAATGTTTCTGCATATTTTAATATGAATTTCTTGTAAATAATATAATACTGCAATATCAATGGATTAAATGTATTACAATGATCGCATTTTGGTATTCATTGCGAATAATTAGAAAAAACTAAATGCAAATTGTTTCAAAATAGTAATATTTCCTTTTGTTTGTATTGCAGCAATTGTTGAAAGACGCGATTTTTGTTTAGCAGCGTTGAAATTGATACAAGTAAGTGTTATTTATTAACACAGCGATTTACTTTATTTAGGCGTGATATTTTTTGAGAGGCGTTCACTGAGATAATATTTAATTAAAAGCTGTATGAGAAATAATTTGTTTGCTATATTGTTTTTCATGTTTTAGTCACCTGACATGGAGCTAAACGCGCTTTTGAATATTTTGTATTCCCCTGAATATATCCTGCATCGATTTGCGCATCAATTGGAGGTGCAACTAAATATGTTAAAAGGAAGAGGAGTCGAAGGATTATTAGATTTATTCGATAGCGTTGGTCGTCTGATGAAACCGGCATTAGATCACTCTCTTTCATTACCCGCGTTAAATAAGAATTCTGTTCTAGGCTTATATTTAAGAAGAGTTATAATCTTTTTCGAGAAATTGCCATTCGATCAAGTTGTTGCTCTTTATGAAGCTTTAAAAAAATATCTGGACAGAAAAGTTAATACCTCTGAAGGCTCCGATATTTCTACAGGATCTAAAACAGAAGATTCATATTTACCTGAGTATGTGTTATTGTATATGCATTATGGACAGCTCGCTAGTGGACTCAAAGCAGTTGGGCATTATTCGAATAAGTCTTCGAATCGGATCTTCGAATGGAAGAGTAGGGGCAAGCAGCCGTAATATTATATAAACATATTTAGAGATAACGAAGGATCCTTTTGTTCGAATTACGAATAACATTTGCCCAACATCGCCAAATAGGCTGCAGCAACATGTAGGCAACGTTTTGAGTGATCTGCAGGCTGCACTTCGCAATGACAAAAGAGGCCAAAATAGTCCCTGCAATAAATCACACATATTGTCACGGCAGGGTGTCTGGCTGCACTGTCTTTGGGTCCATTGTTGTGCGGACTAATCCATATGAAACTGAGTTTTATTCCACATGTATTTTGTAACAATTTTTGTATGTTTTCACAGAACTAAAACAACTTGGGGCGGAAGACAAGCAGAACTACTGGTCGCGCAACAAGCACATGCACTACAAACAGATGAACACAAAGCAATGTCACCCGCAGAGCTGCAAGTTTTAGTACGAGAGCTTTTAAGATGTAGTCCTTATTATGCTGAAGCTGTGAGTACAGTGTGGTAAGAATATTTTCTCGGCAAACTCATAAAAAATACAATTACCTTTCTACATTGTTCACTTTTTATTCCAATGTGTTTCAGCATTATTTAAGTTATTTAAACTGTCTAAGAGTGAATGAATACTGTGGGGCTATAGATAGTTTATATCACTGCTTTGATAGATTAGCCCCGTTGGAAAACCGTTCTGCACCCGAGGATAGATCCCGTATTTTCAGATACGCAGCATTAAATTTAGCAGTTTTACATGCTCAGTTTAATCACAAGTATGTTCGTAATACATAATCAGATATATACAGATATATATTTGTAATATGCCTACTGAGTTTATCATTCAGTTACGTTTCCTTCGTTTTTTCCAAGGCAAGTAGCACAAGCGGCTTTGAAAGAAGCTATAATGATGGCACAAGAAGCAGGAGATAATGTCTGTTTACAATTAGCGCATGCTTGGATGTATTATTTGACTACTAAACAAAAGTAAGTTTAAATAAGTTCGTGTATATACCGGCAAGAAGTAATTCATATTAATTAATTTGTATCTAATTAATGCATTTTAGGGGACCTCTTATAGAAAGATCTGTTGGTAAAGCGAGTATGTTAGGCATAACTCACACAACTGGATTGGGTCTTATTGCGTATGCCCACAATTCCACTTTAGAGTCTAAGAATCCATCGCAAGTGTTCGAGGTACGAATCGTAATTACATTTGATAAATGTCTAATTTGCTGGTATTAGGGATTAAATAGTAATTTCACTGTTCGATTGCAGACTTTGATGAAATCTGACATATTAAATTGTCAACATTCCATGACAGACCTAATGTCAATGACATATGCGGAAAAATCTGCGTTATGGGTATATTATGGTAAAACTGAAATGTCTTCTGTATGCGCGCAGTTATTACTTTTACATAATACAGGAGATAAGAAGCAACATATGTTTAATGGACCGTCTACGTGTCAGGCTGTTATTAATATTGCAAATATATTAGTAGAGTTCGGGGAATATTCGTTGGCTGATACTGTACTTGGTCATGTCAAAGAAAGGTTTCCTAATGAACCATGTAATAAGGTATTATTTACGAATTGATATTATTTTCAAGTAAATCGAATAATGTTATGCTTAATTATGTGTGGTATTATTTATCTTTGTTTTATAGATATGGATGCTAAGTGAACAACTTTATGTATTTACGCAATTAATGAGACACGAAAAGTGGGCAGAGGCTGAAGCAGTTGCATTAAATATTTCGAGCTTAGATCCATTGGAATGTAACTTTAGGTAGGCTAACAGTTTAAAATACGTTTACATCGAACACGATTCGACATAATTTTTTTATTGCATTTAGATATTCAAATTTTCCAGATTAGCAGATGTCTGTTTGGAAAAAGGAGATTATCCAATGGGTTTGGAATATATTGGTAACATCGAGAAGGATGAACATATGACACCGCAAAGTAAAATACGCGCTATGATCCTTTTAAGCCAAATAATGTGCGCGTCTGTTTCGTCAGAGACTGGAATTGTAGGTGTTAATTCGTTGGTACTGTTAAATACGGCCCTTGAATTGGCTGCAAAGAATCATTTATCTTATTACGAGGCATTAATTAAAATGCACCTTGCCAATATACAGGTAATTAAATTGGTCAATATAGCGTTGCAATTAGATATTAGAAATATTTATTATAAGTGTTAAGAATTTTTATTCATAATTTTCTTCTTCATTGGTATTTCAGTTAATAATGGGTATGCCAACTTTGGCATTAAACTTAGTAGAAGAAGTGATTACTCAAGTCTTGGCACATGCAGGATATTACGACCAAGGCAGAGCTTTTGTTTTATACGCGAAATGTTTAGTGGCAAGCGCACCCGAATGTGATAAGACAAGAAAGGAAGCAATTTTGAAAGCTATTAAAGCTCTTTCGAAAGCGAAATATTACTTTACGAAGGTTGAGGCGTTTGGAAGGCTTAGGTCTACATTGTGTTTAGAATCTTTACTGTGCGAAGAGATTGAGCTTAAAACGGATCGAAACCAACGTGCTTTTGAATTTCGTCAATTGGATCAACAGCTTCTCACGAAACTAGATAATTTGTCTTTATATTGAAAGCAAAACCAGATGAAAACAAATGTATGATACTGACGCACTATAGTTTACTTTTTTTTTCATTGCATTAACTGTTAAAGAACAGAATATTTTCCTAAAATCATTATATTTCCATTTATTTTAAATTTGGCCACGTGTAATTCTTTCTTCGAGATTTGAATTATTAACGTTATTACGATGTAAACGTGTGATTGCGGAGGATTCTGCGTGCAGAGCACAGTTATATTTTTTAAAATAATAAACAGCTACAAAAGTAATATTTCAACTTACTTAATATATTCCCAACATGATGATTCTTTGGTTCCGCTATAAAGTGGTGGCGAGGTTCAGTGAAGAGTCGAATGATGACAAGTATACAATAGAAACATTTATTCATAGAATCCGCCGCAAAGGTACAACGGAATTTTTGATATTCTAAAGTTTCTTACCTATTCCCTGTACAGGAGTTAGGTATAATCCATGCGAGTTATCTTTATCTCTTGTCCATTATTCGTTCGCATTTTTCCCCCCATTGTCATCGAAGACTTAACTCGCACGAATTAAATAGTAAGTGCACACAAGACACAGATAGGTGAAGGGTGACGCACGAAAATCACAGGGGCAAGTTTTTATTCAGGAAAAAAATGAAGAAAAATTGCTTTCAAAGAGGATGAACCCCAGCGATTTACGGCGAGTCGTCGGAGACATTAGACGATGTTTTCGTCATGGAAATTTTGGATGCGTATAAGTGATAGTTTACACTCGATACAACATGTAGAAAGACACGCACACTTTTTGGATTAACATCGGTGACGTCTTTTGTGAGCAATTTTACTTTAATCAGGAGTTTCTTATTTTGCGCAAAGCGTTTCATTCTTATTTATTTATTTTTCGCAACTCTCCTCACTTTCCTCGCTATATCGCTAGTAGCATGATTCTGCGAACACTTTATTATCCTCCCTTTCTCTTAGATATGTTTTCCCTTTGGTAGTTCTTTTCGTCCAACATTTATAATACTAATTCTGCCTCTTTTTTTTCTCTTCTATTTTCTAAACTCGTTATTCTGTCAGAAACGGTTGCTCACTTTGGTTTATCAAATTTTCAACCCTAATGTGTATTTTGGTGCAACAAAGATGGGGGAAGACGTATGAGGATACACAGCCGGGTTCACACACAACATTTTTGTTTTATAATACAATAGTGACACAGTTTAGAATAGACCTCTATATTGTCACAGTCTCTTTATTTACTCCGGTGTACTAAATTATGCACGCTCGATCATTATGCTTGGCTAATTACTTTTCACAGAAATCCCGTAGAATTTCTTGCTTCTAGTATGACAGCGGCAGTTTGTTCAGAATGATGACCACGTTAATTATCATTGTTCGATTCGGGAATCAAATGCGCCTTTCTTAAATTATTCGACGGTGCTTTTAAATACAATGACTCACAGATTCGTTCCCATATTTGTGAAATTTTAAGCATAATTGTTCTACCCTTGTTGTTCGTTAACTTAAGACATCACCATTCCTTGCGCTGTAGGTAATCTTTTTTGTTCACTCAATGAAAATTTCTCCCGCCTGCATATATAATACACAAGATTATACTTGGCGGAACAAATAATGAATTATACTAGAACGCAGTGTTAGAATATATAAAATAGTAGAAAGAAAATTCGTGTGAACTAATATGTAAGTCATTGCGTATTCGAGAAACGGTTTATTGTGATTTGTAACCGAAGTTATTTCATTGAAAAATACATTGCTACACGTATAACTACTCGAACGATGCTCAGGATTCCAATATTGTTCCAGTTACGCAAATAAGTAATTAACTTATTAATTAACGCGGAAGAAAGATCGATTTGACGCGATGCTAAAATACGGTTGCCAATTATCACGATGCAATGCAAATTTATCATTAATAAATACATTATTTTGTCACGACAAATTGCCAATGAAACTGCAGTGAAACTTAAACGCAAACCATTCGCGTATAATAATGAATCCTTACATTTTTGTAGTCGTTCGATTAGTTATAAATACAGATAATACAAATATATGCAGCTCTAATAAATACACCTGTTCAAAAAGGCTCGTTAAAAAATAACTATCTATATTTGTGCTCTTAAATAACAAAATCTACTGTCGAACAAATTACAGATTCGAAGCCGTACGTTTCCTTTCGAGGTAGCTTTTCCTCTCCCTCTCTCTCTCTCTCTCTCTCGTTAAACGTTATCCTGATTGAGCATCTAAAAGGGACAGAAATTGTAGGCGGGCAATCATCAAGCCAACAGGGATTCGTTTTATCTTTAGTCGCTTGTTCTGTTAAGATTTCCCCGACTTCGACGTAATCCTGCCTGATTCGCCGAGCATGAGACGGCAGGGTGTTGGAGAAGTAATTTATACGCCATCGAGAAATAGAGGACATCGATAAAGAACAATCAAACTTCCATGACTCTTTGTACGGAATTGATATCGAGTGCACAGTTGCCACTTGTGTCGGGGGAATCTTGAAGATATTCTTCAGACGGCGTCACTCCTGCGGTTCTCATGTCATCCCTCACTCGTTCCACCTGCAGCCAATATTTTTCAAATATATTCATCGTTAAAATAAAGAAGGAGGTCAATATGCAGCGGGTCGTGCTGTTTTCAGGGAAACTGAAATGTTAACTTCCTTTAATGTTTAATAAATGAATTATTGACCTAATTATTATGGGGTGATTTTTCGTTCGCTGAACTACCTTTCCTGATGCGATTAACTTTTATGGGAGAATGACGGACGATGAATAATGCTCACATGTAAATTTAGATTTTATAGTAATATTTTGCTGGTAAATATCGTAGGGGAAAATATGTCTGAACTAGGACCGGAAAGGGTTGAAATAAAAAAGAAGTACGTTCTCTTTCATGTACAAAGTTCTATTATCAAGTTTCAATTTATCTATACGCTTCAGAGAAGGAGAGTTGGAAGAAAATTGATATTGAATTGAATTAACTGAATGTATGTTCCATTTCGCTCAAAGAAAATAAGGCAGAAATATTTCAGGAATTGTTCCCTTTGTTGTTTAACCGATTTTCTATGTTTTGCTAGATTTTTCGAATTCTTGGGACATAATGGAGGCTGAGTTAACGAATGCCCACCTGCCGGAGGACCCTCAGCAGATTCAGACCAGCGACTTTTTTTAAGTCGACCACGTTCCATGTCCCGCTACGAAGAAGTTCGGCGAACAGTTCCGGATACTTCGAAACATCCTCGAGACCTCGGGGTGTTCTGTCAAAAGAATTGATTATAATTCTTCCCCCAAGTTCCGTGTTGCACAAGTTTCATAACAATTGTTTTGGTAATTAGCTTTCGACAACTTTGGCTTCGTGATTATGCAAAAGTTATTATATTTACTGGTCTGGCAAAACTATTATTTTTGAAGCAGTAATTTTGATTGCTATATTTGTCGTGTAAATAGTTTAGCAACGTACTTCTCTATTTAGAGATAAATAATGGTGCGTAATTATTTTTGCAATATTAAAAGTAATTAAACCGAGAATTTATTTTAACTGTATCACAAAGTTATTTAGCGATTACAGAAATTTATTTGTATAAATTTCAGGGAACGTTTTATCTAGGTAATTACCTAATATACATTTATATTGATATATCGATGCTAATTTTCGCAATGAAATTGATTTATTTACTTTCACGAAGAAAATGTTAACACGGCGAAAAAAAAGTACGTACTTGTTGATACCATCGAAGTCACCTCCGACACCGATGTGGTCCACACCAATTAGATCTCTAATATAGTAAATGTGTTCAGCCACGTCTGAGACGGTAGCCTGAGAGCCACATTTCACGAAGTAATTATAAAACGTCACCATCACTAATCCATCGTTGGCAGCCTGCAAATAAAGTTCTAACTGAATAAATTGTTTAATAAAATATCTACCAAATAATATTAATTCAAGTTCCGATTGAAACTTATGTCTATGTATAACAACAGGCAAAACGCAATCCCATTGCACTGATTCATACTGTTAAAACCAAGATTTAAAAATGTTTCAATGCGAAAGTTTGTAAAGCTTTTAATGTTACGAATTGGAAACATGAATATTTAAAAATTCTATGGTTCAAAAACTAAGAATTTGAAGCCTCGGAAACATTAGAGTTTGATACCTTGGCAATTCCACAAATTTGGTGTCTCAGTTCGCCTACAAATGGATTGCAACAAAATTATATCAATGTTCAACAAAAGTCTCATTTACTTTTCTTCTGTTCCAAGTCTCCAACCTTAACCGCAGTTTCTGACCGCAGCAACTGCGGCATGGTCTTCGACCGAATCTACTGCAATGTTCTCTTACAACCACATTTCGTCTCGATCGTATGTATCCCTCTTACATAGCGGTTTCCGATATCCTTTATTGAAAAACTTCTTACAAACGCACTATTGGATTATCTTCCATGGTATACTGTGATCATATGCATTACATCATAAGATTGAGCACAAATTTAGCATTAAACAAATATTAGGTGAATCTTAGGTAAGATATTAAAAAATGAATTTGTCCAAGGATTCTTCCTGGCATACACACACATTAAAACAAAGAGGAAATAATGTCTTATCAGCGTGGAACTGTAAACGTATAATATCATAACAGTAGAAAGGTGGTTATGTCTCGTTTAGAAAGCATTATAATAATTTGTTATACGTATATAGAACTGATGAATGCATTGATCTAATTGAAAATAAATCTACCTCAGTCAATACCAAAACAATATTTCATACACGTTACTTAATATTTCTTGCGATTAAATAATTCCAACAATGATTTATTACTCTAGTTACATTACTTCTAGTCATTTAAAATCTATTTGCGATTGGGCAGAGGTTTAAAGAACAGACACATCCCCTAATTTCGCAACCTACTAATGTACCCACAAATCGGGGACATAAGGAGGATCTTTATAATAGAGCAGAAAACTTGACAATAGGAAGGAATCGTCAGTGGCAAATGTTTCGGGCCATTGAGAGCTTCGTTGCTGAGATAATTATCTATCCTACGAAGAAGAAGAGAAGCGAAATGGTAAGGAGAAAAGGGTGGGAACCACTGCTTCTCCTTTCGGTTCAATGAAACCCTTTATCGGACAAATCCCTTCCCGTAGATCAGTGATTTTCAACCTATTTCTTGTTTATCCACTGCACAAATAAACTAGATTCTAAAATCCTACGGCACACCGGAAAATATATTTTTTCATCGATCTTACCAAATGTATACATTTTCCATTGATTTACAAAAAAATAAAGACAAACATATAAACCTTTCGCAAACTACAACAATGAGAATTGTTTGTAACTTTAACTTTGAATTCAACATTTTTATTTGAACACTTGTAATAAAATTTCCAACGCCCCCAATAATTTACAGTACTCTATAAAAACATGCAGCTTACGTTGCATTGTTGCGATTTTTATACATTTTTAGAACGAATTCGTAAATTTCATCGTAGTACGTACTATTTCAATGTACGAAACTGCGTTTCTGTTGTTCGTTCGAATTAAAATTAATTTCAATTAAGAAGCACACTGCCAGAGTGGTGTTTACATACCAGCTGCTTCAAAATGTCGTCGGGAACGTTTCTCGAGGAATTACAAATGGCGAATGCCGAGGAATGAGAGAAAATGAGGGGTGCTTTGCTGGCCCTTAAAGCGTCCCTCATGGTAGCTCTAGCTGTATGACTAAGGTCTATCAGCATTCCCAGTCTATTCATTTCCTGGACCACTGCTTTTCCAAATGCTGTCAGACCGCCTCCTGAAACAAACGATACCATCACTTATCACCACCTTCATTTCCTATGGAAACGTTTGTCGCGCTAGCCACAGTCATAATCTATATGCATGTAATATCGAAACATTTCGAAAGCTTGCGACATGAAATGTTTAGATATTAAAAATATATAATTCTATCGATAGAAGTTAATGTAAAGCTTCTCACCATCCTCATCCTCGTCCTCCACCGACGAGCTTTTCGCCCATGGTGTGTTGCAAGTGTGCGTGAGCGTGAGATATCGCACACCCAACTGGTACAGTGTCCTTAAAACGGCTAAACTACTTCCTAGACTATGTCCACCCTCCACGCCGATAAGAGAGGCTATCCTGCCTCTTCCGTGAGCCTCCAAAATTTCTGCAAATCGAGCCTAATTGGATAAATTCGTCTATTGGGACGTTCGAAAGTAGTGGCGTCAATCGAAAAATACAAAAAAAAATGTGAAAGCAGAAAGTATTGAAGGGAGATATTTACATAATATGGAAATGATTAAACTTAACACTGTATTATATATCTTTTATTTTACTTACAAGTTGTTTGATAGCGAATGCAATTAATTTCACATTGGCTTATGCTTTTCGCTTTTGCATTCTTTCCTGTTTAAACATCTTTAGGGGAGGGGGAATGGGGTGGAAAAGGAAAACGTTTCCGTGTCAAAGAATGGAGAGACCCGCGTTTCAGATAATTGTGCAAGATACTCACCCCTTGAGGATGCAGCGAACTGCATGTGTTGGGAGTACTTCTCTATGAGCCTCTTAATGAGGTCCACCTGCTCCAAAGTCAGCTGGACCGCGTTGAGATGCTGCGATTCGCATGGCACGTAAGCAGCCCAAAACTGTGAACAAAGTGAAAGTGGGATTATACTCTGTTTAATTGAAAATAAAGGAAGAGAATCGTGAAAGCTTATTAACTTTATTAGCTGGGTGGACATGCGAAGGATATATGTATCAGAGTTTACGATTACTCAGATATTTATGCATTTTTTACAAACTTTTTTAACGGGATAGACCAAAGCCCTAAATTCGGGATAGAACATATGTCGACTTTTTAACACATCTCTGGAATACTGCATTATAAGATTTTTTAGAATATACATATGTATAATACTTCAAAGCACAATGGTCCCGTTTTTACGTTTTAATTACATTTTGCTTTTATAATTCTATTTTAAGCACGCAATATTTCTCTGTTATTTTTTTTTGTTTCGGTTTCAATTTATACAATTCTTTAATGTATACGTATGAATTCCGATATATTTGTCAGTTTTGCTTCGTTCGAATATTTATTTGAAACGCTGGAATATAATTTCCCTTCGATCATCCACCTTTACCGAATAATTAATTGCACTGCACGCGAACGTTTGGCAAACGGTGTTTGTAACGCATTTAACTAATTGTAAATCATCGAGTGACCGACGAGGAACCACGCACGAATTTCGGTTCATTATTGCAGTTTAATAAGATCGCTTGTCCATTATTGCACTCGAATTTATTACGCATTATTTCATCCCGTGAGACCGTGACAAATTTTATGAGCGTGGTTCTACGCTCATGATTTACTGTACCGCAAATATGGTATCACGTAGCGTCTATAAATAATCTCATGAAAATTTGTTGTAACCTATTGTTACGTAACACATGCAGACCGTAATAAAAGTCTTATTGAATTTCACTCCAACAATTTTTTAACTTAACAGAATAGCTCAATATTTTTGACACGACGTGAATTATTTTCTTTATTGTAGCGGGAGAACAATTTTTTGAAATATTGATACTATTTGAACGTCATTATTGATGTGACGAATGGATAGTGTAATAAATTCACGTTACTCTTTGGGTAAAAATTTATGACCGACTGTATGATCTATTAAATAGTAATTAGCATGTACAATCGTGTGTCTGTTGTTAACACTGCCACTGGCAGGCTGTTGGAGAAAGTAATGAATATATAAGAATTTTTACTTTGTACTTTGAAGATAACGATTTCTTTTGGTCAGGTAAGCATCTGTTATATAAAACCTGCTTTTAGATACAGCTGGGAATTGAATGTAAGAATTTTCTGTGAGAAGGAGGAAATGTTGCAAACCTGTATCAGAGAATATTGAAAAAGGAAACTGTTGCGTCGCTGTTATATAATGCGCAACAAAATATACGATGGCATAGAAAATCTTTTTCCCCTGTATTTCCTTCGATGCACCCTTTGGCCATCACTGGAAACGCAGATTGCTTTCCTTTAAGATGTTTTGTTGGGGAGGTCAGTATCTTTTTAACGAAAACAAAAAAGTTCAACATGGACCAAACATAAGAAAATTGCATATAAAAATGTATCTGTCTTTGTAAAATATTTGAGTTTCATGGATACGTAACATAGAAAAAATATTAGTGCGTAAGAAGAAATTTCAAATCTATGAAAAGAATATAGGAAATATATTTTATATATGGAAAACAAATACTTATTAATCGCTCAATATTTAATAGCTGAATTGAGCACTGCCGCAACCAAAGTAGCTTAATTATCCATTATCCACCGTTTCCCCCTAAATTTTACACCCCCAACGCCCCCAAAAAAACCAAGCAAATCTTCCCCAAGTCAGCAACTATTCCAAACTTCCTAAAATCCAACCCAATCCAACTGCATTCACAACGAAACAATAATAATAATAAACCCCATCTGCTTTTCTACGATCTTCATTTTTGCTCGTCAACGCTAGTCACAATTCCGCTGACGACTCGCGTCATCGTTCTCTGAACGAACGTTCGGCTGGTTGCGCGATAATGGCGCATCCGGTGCGAACGTAGCAAAGGGAAGACAGGAAAAACGAGAGGCACGGGGCCAGGAAGAAAGCCAGTCGGCTAGGTAGCTACCGTGAAAAAAAAAAGAAGAAACGAGAAAAGCTTGGGTGTATACCGGTAACGAGCTTGCGGTACGAAAGTGGAGGAAAGGAGAAAGAAGCATCGGGGTTGTTCCTGTTTGTGGAACGTAATATCGGGCCGTTTTCTGTTTCGCCCGTGCCCACACACAAACCCCTGGCCGTGTGTTTCGTTATGTGTGTCGCGTCGCACAGTTATCCTCGTAAAGGAGGAGAACGTTTTCTGTGTCATCTTGCGACCGCGTTGCCTTTCTTAATATCGCCGCTGTCGGTGATATTCGTATGGTTGGCTGGAACGTTGGATAACGGATTCGAAGCGACTCTCTTCGAACGACGAATATTGCGTCGTTCACCGTTTCGATTCGACGGGTGTGCACGCTGCTTTCTGAGAAATTGCGAATCTTTTGTGCGGCTTCTTGAGGGGTTACGCGGAATTATACGCAGAGGATTAAAAAATGTAACTGCAATTCGCGAGGTTTGCTGGAGGAAAGTATCTGTGGTTTTAATCCTTTGAGGTGTTGTTGGATACAGGAATTTATGAAATGGAATTTACTTCGGGTTGTTTTTATTCTTGTTCGTGCAGATGTCCTGTTTAATTAAATGAAATTTATTTGTTAGTGAGGTTTGTTTAATATTTAATTCGTACAAAGACGCAGATAGCAGAAATCTCGCCATATCTGATAGTAATTAGCAGAAGCATTTCGCTTTATTTTAGTATGGTTTTTAAGTCCCGGGTGGTTTTAGAATGCAGGACAATGAGAATGAAAGGGACTTCCTCGATAATCCAATCGTAAGCAGGGTGGAGAAGTTATTTTCTTCGATCGACAGGAAGCGCTATTTGCAATATTGCTTCATCGTAACAGTTCATTCATTAGAAGGGGATTACTGCAGTAGAATGAGGTTGATATATAGATTCCAGTAAATGATTTTGCGATTGGTAAAACTTGTACATATACTTCTTCGAGTATGTGTAACATCTAAAATTTTCTAATTCAATTTTTCCTCTAAACCATACTGCGACATAGTTCTTCTATCCAGTTAATCAGCGTATACCTTTGACTATTTTTATTATTCTATAAATATAGTAATATGTTAGTTTTGAATACTTTTACCAACAGCAAAATTCTTCAGTAACCAAATACAGAATTTCAATTTAAAACATGGTTCCTCAATATTTTGTAACAGGGCAGTGCTAGTCCTATTCTAAAATAATTCTAAATTCGATATTTCCCGAAAATACATGATAAAAAACACTAGAAATAAAATATTATTTGACGGTCACATTCGACATATATCGTACAGCGAAAAAAACCAAAGGAAGTCGTTGATCGTTGGAACAGAACTGCAAATTTCCCAAAACTTTCCAAAACTTTCCAAGTAGTATTTTCATTTTTGCAAATTCCCTTACACTGACCACATAAAACACGTCTGCAATTCTTCCCTTTCTCTACTGCATATTTCATTTATTTCGTACAAGGGTGGAACATCCTGTTTCCTGTCACCGTTTCAAAGGAGCACGCTGAACGTGCGCTTCCAAACTCGAGTGTTCTCGTATACGCGCCGGAAGTCGCGATCGAACATGTGCACGTGCTCCAAGGGCTCGAGGCTCTGTATACGTATCGATACATTAAATCTGTCCGATTCACGACATCTTTGATATCCTCTCCTGACAGATCCCCTCGATACCGAAGAATTATACTCCCATTCCAGGATCCTGCTGTGAGGTGGAAGTAATCCGATCGGAATTTTTGTTCGGTGTCGATGATCCCTACTTAGAGGGCCAGCATGGTCGAAGAGAAGAAGCAGCAAAGCTATCGCGATATGCGAAATCGATATCATTCATAGTGATGTATTCATAATATGGTAATAATAATGATAATAATGATAATAATAGTAATAATAAGCTATATCTAGTACGCGGACAGAAGAGCAGTTTTTGAAGGGTGGATTAACACGAAAAGTAATAATCTATTTGATTTTTAATTTGCTTCGCTAGCCCACAGTGCAATTTATTTCGCGCACATTCATTTGTGCATTTGAAATTGAAGCTATGGATTACATACGATCCGTTTCGGAGAGTAATTCTAGCGTAGCGTTTCGCATGCCGATTCGTAATGGGTAGCCCGATTTACTGTTTAACAATTTACAATCTACTGTGCACGATATCGGACACGATTTTCGAAACAACGATGAAGAATTCCACAACGAAAAGTAACTCTTTATATTGAATATACATATGTTTGTCCTGCACGATACACCGAACGGGATTCAAGCTGATGAGATATAGAACTGTATTAGGATCTTCAGAGTAAAGTATGAAAGGAGTTCTTTAACAGACTTGCTACGTGTGAAAAATTCTGTGAAGTTCCACGTTCTCTTTTTACGTCGTTCACACGAGCGGGTAAGTTCGAGAAGCTGCTCGTCGTCGGGCGAAGCAGCTCGTGAAGAAGCCTCAAATTAATTACATTCCTTCTGGGTGGCTAAATAAATGGTTAAGTGAGTTTCATGGTATGGCGAGTTTTGTTGTTTTTCTCCCTTCTCATGTTTCGCGTAACATCGTGTCTTCGTCAAGAAATATTCACGGACGTGCCATGAAACTATTTCCCCTTTAATTTTCCTTAACCCGTCGCTTACGTGGCTGCAAGCGGGTTGCTGCATAAACTTCTACGGGGGCATGTAGAGGGACGCGTGTATATGTGTGCATGTATGTATACTTTGGTCGGACGTGACGAGTTTCCAAGGCTTTGTGACGATAATCGATGCATTCAAGCTGTCCCAGACGAGTAACCCTAAGTAACCCCTGCGTTCAACTATGTGGAGGACACTGATTCGTTCTCGAGACATCACTTTATTATTTTTTTATTGAAAGGAACATAAAATTCGATTTTTTTCCCCCTGTTTAATTGCAGACGATTTTATTTATTATTGTCCATTTGTTCGTAGACGGGTCGACTAAATTTGTTAGACGAATTTTTAGTGGGACACTATTGCAGTAGAGTTCTTATAATATGCATCTTTGTATTAGCTTCATTTGTATTAAAAATACGGTTTCTAGATATTTGCAATTTCCCATTTATTGTAAATTGTTTGTCAAGGACCGCTTGTCTAACGATTTTTATTTGCAAAGATTCCTCGAGTTCTTTCATCCGCAGATGTAAAATGTATTATCAAATCACTTTAAACTATATCTGTTATTACTATTATTATTATCAGTACTAGTATTATTAAGGACTTTATAGATTTTCCTGTGCAGAGGATTTCCCTTTGCTTTGAAGATTATTATTAAAACTATTTCAGCAGGTCATAAGCATAATTATTATAAATTAATAAGTCCATGATTTTTAATGAAAGTAATTACCTGACCACCGACCATGCCTTGTCGTAGTCTGACCAGGTCTGTTTGACTCCAAGCGCTTTTGCTCCAAGGCGCGACCTGTCGTAGGTCCTTGTCGAAATCGAACTCGGCCAGCTGGTTGTGGACGAAGTTTCTAATGTTCCAGGGCAGGTCATTGTGGCCGTCGATCAAAGGCACCTCGGAAAGAACCTGCCGGACGGTCTCCAACCTTTCCCTGGGCGATGTCAGGTGTGCAGTCTCGCCATCGGCTGGTCGTGGACCAACTTTGCCAACCCAGCTTCCGATTGACAGTATGATCACGCTTGCTGTCCAGACACCACTCTGTTCGCCACACTGCAACACGGAATATTGTTCGTTGGAAATTATCGCAAGAACATTCTAACAACTACGATTATTTTTTTTTATAGGGTGAATAATGAGATTTTAAAAGATTCGAAGTGGCGAATGTTTAAACATACTGAAGTACCTGCAGATTTTATATCAAACCATATAATTATTTATGAAAAGAGTAAGCTGTAGGTATATTTACTAGTATTAATTAGTTTTTCAATTATATAAATATTAATTTATTCCCCCATTATATGATGGTAACCGTGCTAACATTTTTTAAGAAGTGGTTTTCATTTACTAATTTGGATTCCTATTGATTCTCAAGGATTTTCTCTTCACGCCTTTTCTAGAAGACTGGTGCAGATATCCCCTGGGATCTTTCCAGGTCAGCTTGGGTCGCATAATTCCAACGATTTACTGTCGAATCACGGTTTTATGGCTGCTATTAGGGGCGCTTTTCTAGCTAACCGTACGAACCATAAATAGAAGTCATGAAGAAATTTTTTTACTTAATCCCTGACAATGAAATTTTTCACATTTTGATACGCTGTAAACTCCATTCCGTTACGAAAAACAGGAAACAACCGTAGTAAAATGTATCATATTTCTGATCGAACCTGAACATTTTCCAGAAAAATTTAATAATCAAATGGAACCATCAATTTAAACAATTAATGTAACATTTAACAACTCAGTTTTTTGAATAGAACGCTCAAATATATTTATGTACTAGCTGCTATTGGATAATCTACTATAAATGGACATTAGTAACTTCACTAGTTATTATTATAGTAATTTCAATAATGTACATAAAATTAAAATAAAACAGTTGTTGTACCTGAAAGATACTGAGCAACCCTTTGACAACGTCTATTTTATCTCAACAATTTTATGCAAAAGTCTTATTACAACATAAATTTGAGGGCCAAAATCTCTCATAAAATTTGTCAATACGAGGTGACAATTATGCTTCAATTAATCTTTCGATCATACAAATTTGCATCCATGCATAATATATCAGAATGACCCACCGAACGTAGCACAAGTTTCCAAGGTATAACGAAGGGAAATTAGCTCGATTACTACAATATATTTAACGGTATCATCATCAGCAAGTATATTCTGTTTTTATTCAACCGGATGTCGCCCGCACTCTCTGCCAGTATTGGAATGTCAGCTGAAAGACGTGATATCCAAAGAGCTGAATGCAGGTGAGCAACGGTAGCTGAAGAGGACCAGAGGAAGCTTTGATGCTTTCGTCCAGAAATAATTTACTGTTTCATCCTGTGAGTTGCAAATGTTCGTCGGGATACGGGAAGCTGTCATCGCGATGCCGTTGGCACTGAATAGTTTATGATACCCGTCAAAGGAGCACGGTGAATTCCTTTTCGTGGTACTGCTTTCTCCCTCTTTTACTATTCGTTTTTTCAAAGGGCGTTAGAATGCACGAACGAGGAAGCAAGATCATTTTATGCTCTTTTTTCAATTACTCCTGCTCCTTGATCCATAAACGAAGTTTCCCTTTGTCGCTAGTCGTTCCTTTAGAGACGAGGGAAATCAGTTTTACGGAATCTTGTTCACAATTATATCGCCATTTATTTACATAAATTTGTAATTTATTTTTATTTAGGAGGGAGAAATTCTAATTATTATTGTAAACTTTGAATTCGACGTAGTTTATTGATTTGATTATAGTATTGTAATTTTTCTGATAAATGCAGAGTAATTTGTAAGTATTTATATGGTTGTGAAACGATATTGAAGCGGCATGATTTAATATGAAAATCCTTTCTATTTTTAGATATATGGCATAATGGAATATTTAAATCTGTAAGGGAGCAGGGTTAATATTTCTCCCTGCAATATAGTACACTTAGGACGTTGAAGAATCTCTTTCCTATATGCAAATGGAATTTGATCAGAGAATTTCGCGAAACCCTTCAACATTAAGTGAACGAAAGAAGTACGAAGCATGACGTATCCTTATTCGTCAAACGAGATTATGTCCTCAGTGGTAATTCGTCAAAGGAATGATGGATTGCTCCTTGGCACGAGAATGATTGATTGAGGAGTAGCTGGATTAAAAACACACACACACAGACGCAAAATCATATTCGAATTATTCTTCGTCGAAGGCAAACTTCCGTTTTAATGGAATCAAGGACTGAGCAAATCTGCCGGATAAAATCGTCGAAAGAGAAATAATAATTTAAAGACGCGATGGAAAGTTTCACAGTGAACGTCCACTAACCGATCCTTTTAATGAAGCTTTCATCTAAGTATTTTGTCTGATACAATGGACCCTCGCTTTCGCGGATTATATACAAGAATATGCGCCGTAATATAAAAAACTTCTGGAAGTGACGTATCAATAGTGAGTGGGAAAAAAATTAATGCGACGATAGCCTGGGAATTCTTTGTTGCATATAACTTCTCTGTCGTTATATTTAAAATAGATAAATTGCAAATTGCAAACTTTTTCTCCAACATTCTTTTGCCTTGGTTACAATTATTCTACAAAGTTTTATAAAAGATAACGTTTGAAATTAGAATATTAGCATGTCAATCATATTCTAAATCGATATTAAGCGAAAATATAATATTCAATCATAAATCGCTTAATGCCAATTGAAACTAAAGGAATTCTAGGCCTCGGAACTTTGGGCATACTTACTTACGTTACTTACTTTATATACACAGGGGATTAACATGATACTGTGCATGAAAGAACAAGAAACAGCAGAGTGCCGAACAATGTCGTTTAACTGTGCTCAGCGTTTGACCAAACGACGAGCTGCACTACTTGCTCGCCGGAATGCGGTAACGTCGTTCTGCCTGATCCAGCATACGCTTTTCCACTGTTCTCTAAGCTGAGAGCCTGAGAGAGCGTAGTCCTTCGAATTTCCCAGGCTCTTATGGGAATATCCCTTAGATAAAAATTTCATTTTATTCTGTCTTTGCTGGCTTAAAGCGAGGCAGCAATATTTTTCTTTTCCCGTTCAACGATGTTCTCGCTAACATGTGCACTTTTTATCTAGTTACGAAATACTGGAAATAAGCTTATCGAATGCTGACAATTTCTTGAAAGGTTTTGGGAATTTTTTATTATTAAGGGAAATCGATGGTGGAGTGGTAAATTTTTTAATCGGATAGACATTGATGGAACAATGTTATTGAAGATAAAAGTTGGGAAAATATTTTGTAAAATATACGGGTGATATTTAATTGGAAACCTTTGCATCAGTGACGCGGAAAATGATAAGAAATAACAAATTTGAGTTCCCGAGTATTTGAAGATTTCTGTGTTTAGGGGATAAGAAATCGCACGACTATGGAATTAAACAGGAATATATAACTGATAGGAATACAGACAGAAAAAATTTTCAAAAAAAGTTGAAGAATCCGAAATACCAAGGATATATGTGTAACCAAGGATACAGAGATCTGATATCCGCACAAGAACATATCATAAGAAAACCCGTTACTTTCATCCTCTTTTTCCGCTAATAAAAAGCAGTCTACGAGTCGTAACTCTTTCCACACACACATACACACTCCCATAAAAATACGAATAGAATTTTACATAGATCTATGGTCCCACGGATTCGAAGTTTTAGCAGTGTCGAAATACTGCCGCGTAAGCGTGTATAAAATATAAATAAAATTAAATCAAATACCCCAGGTGGGATTCTGGAATCGCCAAAACGAATTACCTGTGGACAAGCCCTCCTTTCAGTCCACCCTTCGTAACCCCGATTAACACCCTCTCGTAAAAATGCCAATATCGGACGATTGCAACGACGACGAACGAGAACGACGTCGACAAATTTCCTCCAATCCGGTATCGATATGAAACGAGTTCGCAATTTACATCCCCCAGGCGTTTTTATTAAGCGCTCGTAAAAAGAACAATGTGCAGACCCTTCTTGTTAACGTCTTCGATGTACAGACACACGACGTCGAAAGGTTTGGAAACGAAGCAAACAAAAGTGTTCCGACGGATACCGTTGATAGACAGGAACGGGGGGGGGGGGGGGGGCAACTGGAACTGGCCAGCATCCAAATGTCGAGGGTAATAAAAGGTCGTATTAAAAGAATGTGCTGGAAGAAAGTCAGAGACGAGGCAACAATGGCCCGTCGATCGATCAATGATTGAATCGATGGTTGGTATCAGGATACGTTACATGCGACCACAATGGGGTAGTTACAGTGGTTTAAAATGAGCCAGAAGATCATCCCTTTCTCTGCAGTCCTACTATAACTCTTGTCGTCTCGTTTTGCCTTAGCCCTTTCACTATGGAAGTCGTATATGCTACGTTTCACAAGTAGAAAACTATCCTGAAGTTTCTATAGTTACTGGACAGCGGTGAAATAGTTTTGATAAATTTGTTCTTATATGTTTAATGTTGTCCGATATTGATTAGGTGGAAATATTGTTTCGCAATGTAAACTTAATGGCAACGTAGGAGAATTAAAAACCTTTGACTGGTTCTGTAGTTACTTGACGGTATTATTATATTTATATATAAGAAATATTTGTATATTAAATATTTATATACATTAGTTAATATTTGGTTAATTAATTGCTGTTGTACACAGCGATCATCATATCTTCATTGCTACCAAATCGAAAGGGTTAAGAGAAAAAATAAATTTTGTACGGTTCTTGGATTCACTTATGTCGTTACCTGGAACGCACACGCCAACATTTAATGCGTTTCCTCGAATTTATCACTTCGCTGCACGAGACAGCTACTTCGAGATGGGAAAGGTAGAGCTGGCCTGGAGAAATATATTTCTGAGCCGCAAGGCCGGGGTATTTTTGTTTTAACCCCCTCCCTTCTCGAACGAGCTTTATGCTTTATGCTGGTCTGTACGCGGCAGCGGTGTCGGACGCGTACGTTCGGAATTTTGATAAGTCGCGGATTTCGAGCTGGTTGCTCCCCGTATTTCGTCTTTCGACGTGATGGAACGGTTTGTTGTTCGAACGGTGCGGAATCATGACTGTGGCGCGGAGAAATAAAGCAAACTGTTTGCGAACTTTGTTTCATTCTAAATGGAACTTTCATCGATTCGGTTGTTTCGCGATATTTGCTTCACTAAAGGCGGGGCAATAATATTTTTCAACGTAGTTTCGTTTGTCGAACATGCATTCTACATGAATACATTATATAATTATATAATTGCGGGCTATTGTAAAATTGTATGTCACTTGTAAATACAAATGTTCTTATTTAAATTTATATTTAAAAATAATATTTTACTGCCTTGGGTTTTTTTTTTTCTTTTCGTCGATTTAATACAAGTGTTACGTGGAAGATCGGAAAATTTGTAATTTGCATAGAAATGAATGAAATTATTAAATACAGTTTAACCGACGTTCCTATTCAAGTCCTTTTTACTCTGGCTAAAAGCAAACGGAATTGGCTTTCGTAAATTTGACACAGCTTTTCGGGCGGACCAGGAGGCAATACATTTTCACTTTGACGCGGTTTTATCGATAGCACGTAGCACGGGGGAAACTCGTAAACTCGGCGACGTCGACTATCGAGTTCAAACAGCGTTTATCTCGCTTAATCGACGTTTTAACGGTCAGAGGAGATCGAATTATCGCGTGGAAATTGCGACCCCTTCCAAAGAAAATAATGCCCCGAGTCTGGAGTTTATTAGTGTCTCGCTTATATCGAACTCGCTACTGAAACCCACACTCGTTTATCCGCCTAGGAAAAGTGTACAGGACAGTGATCACGTTTATAGATCATTCTGATCCGGCCCTTGCTAGCAACGGTATTGTTCCCTTCATAATTGACGAAGCAATTTCACGGATCGAGGTAAAGTCTCGGTTGAACGATCGCGAAACGAGGACGAAACAACGATATATCTTCTGCTGCAGTTTGTAATTCCGATGGCTTTTAAACAAAAGTCATTTTCCCGACAAATTTTTGACGGCTGTTATTATCACGATCGATGAACACTTTCGTGAAAATTGTATTGCCTCTCCGAACGATTGTTCAGAGGAGTTACAAAAGGACGCGATTATGAAGTAACTTCTTTTACGGATAGAAAGCTATTCATCGCAGCTTTCAGATTTTACGGTACATGACCCACGAACTGATTCATACCATAAAATAATACCTTTGTGCTTCTTGTAGGTATTGAGCAATGGATAGCACACGATGGAAATGGCCCAGCTATTAAGCCAGATAACTAGAATGATTATAACGCAAGTTTTATCGGCGACAGAAGTTTCGTTTTTATGCTACCTGTTTCATTGTATTTCTCAAGACCACCAGCGATACTGAAGAGCCCACGATTATTGCACGACCTTTTTAACGGCATTTCACTTAACAAGAAAGTGAAACAGTCGTTTGTGCGCACGTAGAAGCGTAATCTTTACATTTTTACACTTTCCATCGAAAGTAACAAGCATCATAGCTGAGAAAGGGGGAAAAGTAAGAAGGAAGTTAAGTACTTCGTTACGAGATCGCCCCGTAACGTTCGAAATTGCGCGACTGCCATGCTGTGCGGTCGTAAAAAATTCTAAAGAGCGATCTTATTTTTAAGTGACTTCTCCACCTATCTCGCGACCGGTTGTTCCGTCCAACTTCAAAAGTAAAAGTGTAATTTACCGCGAGGCTCTTCGCCTCTGTTTGAGAGGCGGCGCGTTTAGAAGCACAAAGTACAATGGATTCGGGGCGCGTTTAAAAATTGTAAAGTACGCCATGGCTACGTACGGCTTTAACGAGCTTCTTCCGTTTCCCCGAATATTTGCTTTTCAGCTGTGTTTCTGCACGTTCGCGTAGAAATGGCGTGAAATTGTGTGTAGACTTTTTATTTATATTTGTATTTCTTTTTTTAATTGATTTTTATCGAGCAGTACTTCTTGACCTTGCAAATTGTATCTTGGTTTTTCTATCAATTTCTAGCCTGGGGTGATGAAATTATTTTTTATGAAATTGCGTAAGCTTTTAAGCACATTGAATGTTTATAATATACATATACTTGTCGGAAAAATATTCGAATAATTTTTTCACAAGTTTCAAGTTTAATAAAACATTGAAGCACTTATGCCTACATAAGGTGGCGCGTTTAAAATGTAATAATATCTTTCACAGATAGATTTTAAACAATAAATGTACTTCTCTCTAATTTACACGACAAGTAATTAATAGAAGTCAATCAGTAAAATAATTATTAACAAATAAATGCAAGCTTTGTACATTCAATTAGAACGACTAAACATTTTCAAAAGTTTATTAATTCTTGATGTCTTCATTGTTCTGTCAAATATCTAGACTTGTTCTTTTTAAATTGGTTAAATTCGCACTAGATGGACGTACTAGTTTTAGCAGCAAAGGACAATTTTCCATCTATGTCACAGGGTCAGAGTTCGAAAAGTCAAATTTTCGCCCGAGGTCCTGATCCGACGGGTTGTGCCGGTCCCAAGCAACTTTTGTTCATTTAAATTTCGTACAATTCTCCTGGTTCGTCTAGTGTGTCGTGGACGACACCTCGTTAACGTTTTCAAATTGCGCACTGAATCACGTCCCTTCAGCGAGCCGTTCGATAAAGTGGATGCAAGTAAGTGGAAATCTAAGAGTAAATGCCGGGACGTAAGGGAGGCGAATTGGAAATTCCTTCTGTCGCAATTCACGCTACGTGACCGGCTACATAGTATTTCATGGAAATTTCTCTTGGGATCGAGTGCACTAGCAGGCGAAGACGTCGTCGCCAACGAATGACGCGATGGTTTCACGTCTGTTCCCGAAACATCACAATTCATCCGGCAGGGTGCAAAATTTTTAGGGCATTGGACGGACGCTCGTGGAACGTGGCTGAAAACGGCGACAACGTGTTACGCGTTGAGATTCCGGGTGTCAGTATGTAACATGGAAATGGAAAGCTGAAACGGCAGACTTTTCTTATGAATATTCAACCAGAGTGTGATGTTTTTAATGTCATTTGCATTTTGAATTCGTTGGTACACTGCACGTTGTCAGAATCCGAAGACGAGTTGTAATAAATTTGCTTTGACGTCGATAGAAGGGGAATGTAATTTTTAATGCGTGTCGACCATGTTGTTTTATAATAAACGGGGATTTGTTTTATAGTAAAGCTATAATAAGCTTATATTTCGAAATACATAGTTTATATAACTTTTGTCGTAATGTTTTCAATGGAACCATTTAATTTGTTTCTTGTACCTCAAAATCCATATTTGTGAAAATGGTCGAGAAATAAAATTCATTTTTCCGTACACTTGTATCAAAGTATCAAGGTATCTTGGGAGTTAACAAATGAAGCTAATAAATTGCGATACATCTTGGATAAGTGTACGCACCTAAAGCCTTATATTAAATGAATAACGCGTTTTCCATTGTATCGTCGTGCTAGTAAATTTCAAGTTCCTTTTCAGACCGAGATTGCACGTGGACGTTGAAGAAATAATATCTATGGAAAATGAAAATGAAAGCAAAAAGAAAGAATCGTGGCCTCCAATCCTACAGCTTCTTATTCTTTCGATCGCAATTTTCTTTTGTCAGTGAGCTTTGTTGGAATTCAATCTATTCATTGCTTCGATGTACGTTTCGCCATTATTTTGTCAGCCATTGTTACTGAGGGCCACGCGATTCGCTCATTTGTTGTTCAAATGAAAACAAAGTTATACAAAAATACCTCTATTTTTTATGTTTTAATTGTATCCCTGTAAAAATAATTTTCTGGATACATTTAATTAAATACAATATATTTCATCCATTTTCGCCTCTACTGAATCAAATTCTTCTTAACCTTTCCATCGAAATAGCAAAGCTATCTTAATGATCGAAGTTCAATGTGACAATCAGTCCTCCGACAATTCAATTTCTGCTCCATAACGAAGAGAAAGTTTTTGTTTTATCAGTGTTCATTTCTCGTGCTCTTCTCGACAAGCGGAACGGTTGAAAAAACAGAAGGTAGCAAATGGGAGGGTTGACACGCGACCCCAAAAAAAATATGTATCGACTGTGTTCGATTTCGTTTCGCGAGAAACAACGCTAACGACGAACAGAAGGAACCAATTGCTCGAAAACCGCGCTGGTACTCTTTTGTCTACGAGTCTTTTCTTCCTTTTTCGAGTTCCACCATTTCGAAATGGACGTAGAAACACTATCCTTTGTTTCGATTTCGATGTTTCTGCGATGTTACTTTTTTGCGAACAGAAACCGGGCGTTTGTTTTTACAGGAAACGTTAGGTTTAGCGATTGTGAGATTGCTTGCGCGAGAATGAACGTTTCACATTCTATCTTCAATTATTATGTTCTTTTTACACAGTAGAATATGAATAATTTCTAACACTTTCTTCAAGGTATATGTATGCATTTTAAATATTACTCCTAAAGATATTCGATTTTATTTTAAAGGATTTCTCATAAAATTTCTCGTGCCTTGTTGACTTCTCCACGTTTCAAACAATTTCAATTAATTCCTCCAAGCCGATAATTCCCAACGTTAAAATGAACTACATTAACAATTCTCTGCAACGATTTTATTTTAAAACACGCACGTATTAATTCCTGAATTATTAGCCCACATTATCCTAAAGTTCGCCTTGGAGTTTCCCATTTGTCTTCGGGATTTTCTACCTCAATCATTTAAACACCCCTCGGAACGTTAATTGCGCCCCCCTAGTCGAGCAATTCCCGTCGATACCGGCGAACGTTCAATGTCCAACGCCCTCGTCGGTGGTTTTTCTCTTACGGTGAAATTCTCGGGCGACTTGTAACGAGGGTTGGCACGCGATGCGCGTACCAAAACACAAAACCCGCCGTCAGAAAAAAACCAAGGGAGACCAGCCAAAGCAGACAGGGTGTGCGAAAACCAGACATACCGAAAGGGCGGAATAGAGGAAGGCGAAAAGGGCAGGCTCTGAAAACAAAAAGGCAATAAAAAAGAAAAAAAGGAGAAGAGGAAGAAATAACGCGTTCGTTTAATTTTCGACGTAGGTAGCGTGGAGGTAACAGAAATAAAGAAAACATCGGTGCGACTCGACACCCCACTGCTACCTTCCACGAGCTTCACTCGGGACCTTTTTTTCCCTCTTTTTATTTCAGACCTGTTTTTCCCCCGTGAAACAATTCCGTGGCACCCCTGCTCATTGTTGAATCACGCGATTTCTTCTTTCCCCGTGCTCTGCTGGTTCAACGGGTAAACGTCGACCGAGTAAGGATGGAAAGGAGAAAAAAAAGGGAGGGGGATGGGATAAGATGAGAATCAGGGGATGGCGGGGAAACAAAGAGCCAGAGTAGCCCGGGCAAAAATGATAAAACTGTTGCAAAGTTTCTAGGCGAGACTGGAACTTTGTTATTTCTCTTGGTCGGGAAGATTCATACGTAGTAAGTAGCCGTGGATCTGAGAAGGGTGACGGAGAGCAGGCAAGATGCTTCCACACTGGCCAACTTTTCACGTGAAACTTCCAGATTGGAAATATTTCGTGGACGTCTGCCTTTTCTTTTCTTTTTTTCTCTCTTTCGCGTTACTGGTTTCGCGGGTCGGATTTCGATCACCCTCGTGCATACGTTTCTGTTATAAATTATATGATCGGAAGGTTTGTGCTGTGGAATTCGTATAGGAATGAGGAACGGAATAGATGAATTGTACATCTATGATAGATTTACATCCTATGGGACTTAACATTATTGGAAATATTTGACGATGATTTGTGGTGGTTTGTATCTTTGTATTTTAATAATAATTACCATTTTGTGATACTACGAATGGTATTTATATAATGATATATAATATGAATGTTTTAGAGGTATAATAACTTTGATATAGGCAATACTATGGATGTATTGGTGCTGTTTATATGATATTCGTTCAGAATTTAAATTTTGATTGTAGATTAAAAAATACTGTGATAGCCTCTGTGTGGATAATTAAAACAAATCGTTTAACATAGTGGTGAATTTCTACAATTTCTGAATTATAAATAAAATTGAATTAATAAATAGGAAGCTACAATATTGCAACTGTGACAACAACCAACACATAATTGGAACATCTTGTGTAGACATACATTTTTTTTATTCCCTTCCACCTATTGGCGTAAACTATTTTGGTTATTACTAACCTTTGATTTCGTTTAGATTACTATTTATAGTATTATACATACCAAACGCACACATTCGAATTATCAAGAGTTTCATTGTTTTAAACTGAGTTCTAGATAAACCATATTACTTATGCGATGAAACCTAATAGATGAATAATGCCACTCAACTAATTCGATTAAAAGTGAGAAATTTCACTAAACGAACAACAGCCACGGGAGCAAGAGTACAACCAGTGGTCGTTAGAATTAACAATTTACCCGCGGACCAGGTAAACTACTGCGAGATTAAATAATGCAGTGGCATGGCTGAGGCCAGGGACACTTGTTATACTAGCTAATTACCGTCGGCAAACGAGACTGGTGGACCGTAAAAATGGAAGAATACGCTGTGGGGCCGCAAAGAATGTTCAGGACCGGGAGGATCCAGTAAAAGAAAAGGGAAGCAACGAAAAATGAACTTTGCACGCGCTACGATGAAACAGTCGGACGATAAAATTGGTTTAACCTGGAGCTTAAAATTCGTTTGGTTAAAACTTACGCACGCCGTTTCAAGTAGAATCATGAATTTTCCCTATCCGGCTATCTCTATGTATACAATACGGTTTCTTTTAACTTATTCGTTATCAGATGGAGATGCAGAAAGAAGAATCTTTGAAAGAAGGTACGGGGGAAGAACAAGGCGAATGTTAGAGTTACTACTGGCAAGTAAATATTTGTACTGGACGTATCCATAGTTATTTGCAAATAAGAATTTCTGTATATCCTGGCTATTTCTCGCACGGTCTGAAATTTTATTTCAGATCCTGTCCGTTCGAATCCATTGACAAAATAACAAGAATAGAAGCAAGAGAAGCGCGGTCGATTTCGCGGTACAGAAGACCCCGAGAAATGCGCGAGACTGCGCGAGAAATATTGGCCTCGCTTTTTGTTCTTTGTGGTCTGGCTGCTTTGTAAGAGAGCTTTGAATCGCACGTTAAATATTTTGCTCGAATGTTTGGAATTTAATAAATTTTATAGATTGCAGCCGATTAATTGAGTTACTTTTACTAAACGATTGAAATTACATTCGTATCTGTGCCGTATTAATCTTGCAATAATATTTGAATAATTTAGATGGAAAGATTGAAGAGGTCTTTTTTCAAATATATAAGCAATTGAAATATCAAATATGAATTATAATTTTGTCTATGTTCGACAATGGATAGAAAAATCTATTTATAATTATAACACTATACGCTATAGGTGTGCCATGTAGTTCAAATGAAAGTCTTAATACTATTCTCTTCTGTAAATAAATGTTAATTATTTTCAGGCTTCAACGCAATACAATTTCTTAATAGAATAACAATGTGATAGGTGGGAATGGTATTTTATATAAGACAGAACAGTAGACTAATGATGATAACAAAATAATATAATCAAAACAAGAAATAAGAAATAAGCCACTTTAACTATTTTCGTTCTTATGAAATGTATGCAGATTGTCAAAGTAGATACGGCGAACAAACAGAAGATACTCTCCTTTGAATGTACCATTCGTTATATTCGTTTACTGATAGGGGCTCGTTTCTTTAAGCCCGGGGAAACGTCAAGGCAACATTTTCTGTGGAAGAACCGATTAGAGTTCGTTCGACAGTGCGTTTTCGAGAGTTCGAGATTGGCCTTGGTAAGCCGCGTATTCGTCGTACGTATCCGGCGATTCGAAGTTCTTCGAGTGGCCGCGGGCTAAGGGAACTTGATTTCCGATAAATTTCCACAGTACAATCTCGAAGTATCCGGGCTAACCAGCAAAGCGGAAAAACTGATAAGATTTCGCCCGCGGCTCCTTCTTTTTACTATTCATTTGCTGCCCTCCCCCCCGTTTGCTCCTGCGAATCCAATATCACTTACAATATCAGATTGTTCCTTTTTCTTTGCACTAATTCTTGTCCGGATTGTACGGATATTCAATTTACTCTCTGTCCCGTAACATTTGGGAGAAACGTGTTTGTAATTTGTGATTTATACCGTACTCTGATTAATTTCCCTTTTTTAATAATTGTGTCGGTCAAAAAGGCATTTTGTCCCGGGGCAACGAATTGAATTAAACAAAAGAAAATGCAGAACATAAATGGGAACACTGAATCGTGTAAATTCCATATAGCACTATATTTTATGTTGAGGCATACTATATAATTTGTTATATAAAAATGATATAATAGTACGTATGTTAGTCGCAGAGATTTTTCAGGGTTGAAGCAAATGGTTGAGAGTAGAATATCACCCAGGAAAAAAGGGGGATGAAAGGGCTACCCCTGTCCCTAACCGCTTGGCAAACATTCTGCATGGAGAGCCGTGTGATCAGCTAAAAAATGCATGCACATCCTGATTAATATTGAAACCTTGATTAAAAGCCTTCTACAGAACGTAGGATAAATGTACAGAATTTAAATCGAATGTTTCATTGCTCTTTCAATAATGCATTTCAATTCGTGAAGGTCTTCGTGACATCTCTGTACACCGACAATATATGACGATGGTAAACGATAAATGTGCTGATTCAGCAAGAAAAAGGCTTTCACTTTTTTTAGAAGTTAGAAATCATTTACATGATTTCCTCGGAATTATTTACTAAATTTAATGGAAAGATTATTAGGAATATGTGTTATAGAATAGAATTTTATTTGCTTTTCGGCCACACAGCCATGAAAAGGAACTTATTTTTTTTATTCTTAATTTTATTTTTTTACCTTACATTACGTTATCCTTCATCTGCCTTACGCTACATTTATTTATTCCTACTTACTTATTATCTATAACCTTATAATGTACACTAATACTATACACTGTACCCTAATTTATATGTTAAAGCATTTGTATCTCTCTATCATATTCAATGCCATCTATCCCCACTCTTGTCCTCCCTATTCCTTCTTTTTCTCTTTTATTTTCCTTTCCGACTATGTGTTATATTATTTAACAATTCACAATTTGGCCAAAATTTAGTGGAAAAATATAGACATACCATAGCTATAATGGCCCACTTATAATGAACCAAGGAATTTAATATAATGAGAAAAATAATTAAAAAACTGTAAATTGGTAAGTCCAGTCCGACGTATAATATAAATCCAAGAAACAGACAATTTTTACAATCTGGCCGCAGTGAACTTATTCATGATTCGCAACGGCACGAATCGACGAATGCCAAAAGATCGGCCAGAAATGCAGGAATTTCATGAGATTCGTACGATGTCAAATCGAATTGCAACGATTCGAGGGGTAACTTGTATCCGCGGAAGAATTACGTGATTCAGCTCGGTGGTCGCGGAAAGCGACTATAGCTAACCTTAAATTTTACTTAACATTATCTGGCATAGGTAGCGGGCATGAATGCGCGCAAGACCAGCCACTCGTGCCGAAGTTATGCACAGCATTTGCCCGTGAGGACATAACTCTGGGCGCAAAGTTGGCAGAGAACAGCGTCGGAATCTCTTCCGTGCTGGAATAACGCGAAAGCTAGAATAACAAACCACCTATGTTACTGTCCGCCTCTTCTGGCCTCTTGGCCCCCCTTTACCGGGATACCTGAAGGGGTTGGCGTTGAGCTCGATTTGGAACTCGTAGAACGGACTCGCAACATAAGAGGGTGAACGGTACACTGGCTGGAAGGTGTCGTGCGTCTTGGATATCGATTTTTTAATCGATTAAATGAGAGGAGATCTTCGGTTGCATATTTGTAAACGGATTGTGAATCTGGTTAGCGAGATGCCATCGTCGTTGAGTATGTTTTGTTTGAAACGGAAAGGGGGTTTTATGTTAGTATTGTTCTTTGGGTTTTTTTTTAAAGTGAACGAATTTTTTCGTTTTGTTCTTTATTACTGTCCGGTGTGTCGTTTGACATTTTATTAAACGGATGGTTTTACGGCGAGGTGATTGAATGAATTTGTTCAAAGTTATTTTTGTTAGTGGTATATTTTTTTGGCTATAAAATTAAATTTGTCAAAATTCTGTAGAGACGAAGATTATAAACAATATTCAATATTTAAAGCTTTCTGTAAGTGAAATAAATTTGTATGCGTATTTAAAATTTGCATTAAATTTAATATATCTACGATCTAGGTTAAATAAAGAACATAAATGGTAAGCCAGTTACATATATCTGTTATAAATTTGAAATCTCAGACGTTTGCTTTTATAGTTTCCTCTGTGGAATTGTATATGAACTAACTTCGGCCAGTGGAAACAACTGCACTAAAATAGTTGATGGACACTTGTGTTTTTAAAGTCATAACAATTTTAGAGAAGTACCTCATTCAGTGATGGTCAAGCTTCACGGACCATATAAATCCTCGAAGCCTAACATATCTGCTATACTTCGTTCAATATTCATACAACCACATGTTTAAAAAACACAATTTTTTAAATAATCTTGATTTAAACAATAAACCAGCCATACTTACCACAAATACGTGCCTACTATTTCAATACGCTCTACTATAACTTATTAAAAAAATTGTAAACCTTCTTTGTTCCGATTAACAACCGAATAAATATACATATATTCTAAAACCGAATCTCCCAAACGAATGCCACGAAACACAGAAAACCACTAAAAGTTGACCCACATTAATCACCATACACGAAACGTTCCCTTGCTAGCGGCGGCATTCTAAATCGATTCGATATTTCGGTAAAGCAACGAAAACTAATTATTCATCGTGGTTCGCAGCACCCGTGCCACTTTCTGAGCCCGTAATGGAAAAGTTTCTTTCCATGGGGTAACGTGTGGCTATGGGACGCCTACGAAACTTTTATTTACGCACCGGGTAATAAAGACGATAATAGAATATTCTATAAACGAGGGGCGCGATCCCGTAGTTTTCATAACGTATTCCATTAGGAGAAGTTGCCGCAGCGAACTTGTAGAATAGCCGACCGGAAAAATGATAATGGAATTGGAGGTTTTGTGAAAAGTCTCCTCTGTGTCGCTGTCTCTCTTTATTTCGTTTCCCGGTCGAAGGAAGACCATGGATAACGACGTTTTCGATCGACACGCCCCTGATAAGACGTTCCCGGAAAAATGTCGATTCTCGTCCAGAAAGAACGGAATTAAATCGCGAACGTTTCGAAAACGCGAAGAGAATTTCTCGTGGGGGATGAATTTACCAATTCCATCGCGACAAAGATAAGCTTTTGGTATTCGGAAATGAAAATGTATTGATAAGCCTCTCGTCTAAATAAACGATTATTGAAGAGGAGGGATTTCTTACGGACGAATTATTTTATGGAAAATTAATTGAACAGACTGTGCCAGTGAATTTTTTACAAATTCTTGTATGCCTTTATAAATATTATGAACGGTGGGTGAGTAATTATCGCTTTCGTGCTCTTGATCCCTTTGTGTTTGTAAAAAGAAATCAGATTTTACTACAGACTTTTTTTCATTTTAAATTTGAGTTCTTGTTTTAAACAACCGTTGTATTTGGAGGAAAAACTTTTGTTACAGTCTGCTTCTCCTCTTATCCTTTCATTTTAATTAAATTTTATATTCTTTGAGAGTACTGTTTCCATATTTCTTCATTCACCTTTATTTTTTCTTCGCGCACCCTTATCTCTTTCCCTTATTATTCTTTTTTTTCTGCTCTTGCTTAGCTTTTATCCTTTTTCTCCATTACTTTTCCCTCATACTGTTACCATTTCAATCTTCATTCTTCCCTTTTCGCCCTTGTCACCCGTTCCCTTTTACTTACTTAGTTTAAGGAGATATTCTTGTCTAGACAGCCAGCTTTTGAAAATTAATTGCAGAAAAGTGAATAATGTACTTACAATTGAACTGACACTTGTTTCTTATTTATAAGAATTAAATAATCGAGCGTGATTGTACGATTGAATATATTCATTTTTAGCATTTCGTGTATTTGTGAAAATGCAAAAATTCTGAACAGGAATACCATTTTTATTTTTCTCCCGTTTGTCCTTCGTTTTCGTGACGAATCTCCGCTCTTCTAGCAGCACTCGAGCACTTAATGCAAAAGTCGGTCCAGGTGAAGAGTGGCGACCGAGATTCGTGGTACACGCCACTGAGCCACCACCTCTGGCTGGATCTTTTAGCTCGTTACCGTGTCCGTTAACGAGAAATTTCGTCGTCGAGGAAAGTTAACAACCTGGTCGACTGGTACGCTACAATAATCGAAACTGGGCTAAGAAAACACCGAAAACATTTTGGCCGTTCGTTATAATCCATCTTGGATTATTGTGACGGGATCCAATAATCGCAGGTGATCTTTGACCCGAAGAAATTTCATTGTTCTCGGCGGACAAATGTTTTCGCGTTTTTCTTGACGGAGATGAATGAAAATTGACTCTCTCGAGGGAAAAGATTGTAGCAGAGGGTTGGGCGGATAACGAGGCGCAGTTTCAAACGAGGGAGAAGATATTTGAAATGAATTTCGTTTTGGACAATGGTGGAAATATGCTGGGGATTTGTTTAATTTACTGCTTCCGGATACTGAACTGTATTTAGAAGAAAGAAAAAGGAGGTATAAAGTGAGCGTTAATACGTTTGGTGTGACAGTGGAAATATTATTTTCCATCAATTATGCATTTATTGTTTTAAAGTGTTGGAAATTTTAATAATTCAACTCCCTCTTTATTAAACACGTTGTTAATAGCTTGTATGTATTTGTCTACGAAACCGTCTGCAAAGCTTTAGAGTAAGAAAAATTGGGCGAGAAGTTGTTCAATAAAAAATATGTGTCAACAGTTACATAATTTATATTTAGGTGAAATGGAGTTATGGAGAATGTCCATTCACCAGCTTGTAATTTCTGAGAAAAATTCTTACGATACGTGAGCTCGAGATATAAAAATTAAACCTAGGAACATATTTGCATAATTTTATTTTTCATTCAAATGTATACAAGTTCTGCGGCTTCTGAATAGGCGGAATGTTTATCAGGTAAATAATCGATTTCACGTTCCCGTGGGAACAAACAAATCGATTTCAATGCGTTTGAAGGAATCACTCTCTATTTGCCTCGCTTAACACCACATACACGGGCGCGATTATCGAATTCGAAAGTGTCATTCAATTACAGACCCTTTTAATTCTGGTAAAATGAGCGTTTAACGACAAACAAAGCAGCGGTATTCTTTGATGTTGCGGCTGGAATCACTCCAAAGTGGATGGAACGATTACATTAGCGGATTTAATTGAATCCCAATCGCTGGCATTAGGTTCGTTTAGAACACTCTCGCAAGAAACTCTCGACACAAGGGGAATGCAATCCGGATACGTACGGTTGGATCGTGTTCGATTGAATCTGAATAGGGCATGAAATGTGATCATGGGATATCGAGTGAAAAATTGAATGGAGAGTTTCTTCGTTCTACAGGTTGTCTAAATTTTCAATACTAATTAAACGTATTTTTATGCTTCTTTTAAATTTTGAAGAGAATATTGTGTACCATTTTTAGCAATTCCATTTACACATATATTTTTCTTTTATTAAATCTATGTTATTATGATAATTCAACCAGTACGTTATACACGCTACGGGTATCGTGGTACTATTGTAATAAATGTAAAATCTGGCAGAAGTAGTCGGTTGATGTAATTCCGCGGAAATATTTACCCTGGACGTATGATATTTAATGCAAATGAAACAATCTACGAGTTTCGCCAAGTTACCTTAGATAACAACGTCAACTTCTGAGTGCAACATGCCACTTCATGCAACTTCCCTGTTCCTATTTACGGCGAATTCCAGGTCCTCGGTATTTTCGCTGTATGTTAATTACCGTGATTCCAATAGTGTAATTAATTGAACTAACAAACATTCCGGGCAGGAGGCTGAGTTACGTCTGTTCTACTTAGATTCTTGTTTTGTTTTGCCTGGTATTCACCTGCTTTATTCCAATGCATAATATTGTAGCGCTCAGGTACCCATTTCAATAATTTCACTCCGAGCGCGTTAAATAAATTTCAAAGTTTAGTGTCGTTTGAAGCGTTTTCATCTCAATATACATTTGTCTCGTCTTCAGATGGCAATTTTTTAATTCAACACATCCTGCGAACACCAAACATTTCATCGATCGATATCACTGCCGTCAATTTATCAGTTACGAACCATTACATCAATTATCCTGACTACCTTCGAAACAACCCTATCGACAGGACAATCTATCGCCCAGTATCTGGAATGCCCATAATCTTTTTAGGGGGGAGAGTCGATCGTCCGTTCATAAGGAGAAACGTGCTGCCGCATCGAGGGAATTCGAATCATATTAGGTGACCGGGCACGATGGGGGTGGACATGGCGCGGGGTGGAAAGAAAAACATTCGTGCACAGTGTGCACGATGCCCGGGCATTGTGTATTCCGCCTTCGCAGCAATGTTTCTCCAAGTAGGATTCTACGTGCCTTTTTCGCGTTCTGCGCCAACGATACCAGGCCGTGGCACGGCAGGAACGAGGTCGCGCCACCGACTTCCGCCTAGCGAATTCCGGTCACGCCGGATAGATCTGCCGCGGGAAAGTAAGCCCCTTTCCGCGGCGGCGCGTCCCCTTCCGCTATTACACGAGCATTACACGCGTTTTATCTCCACGCGAACGGAGCTCGAGTTTAGCGGCCGCGAGTGGTATCGTTGGACGAAAGGATTAACGAGCTCTATGCTCTTGGCATGGCTGGCGTGGTCGATATCGAACAATCGACGATTAGGGGCTGCGGCCGTTGTTTGTCTGATTGTAAAGTTATCGACGCTGGAGGAGGATTTTCTTGTCCGTTGCTGGACGCCGCGAACCCGTGTTGAATTTAAATCATTTTTCCGGGCGCAATTTTGTGGACTCGCTTTTACATCGCTGCAGGATAGTCTGGTATCATTATTATGTGCTTGTCGTGGATTTAGTATAATATAGTAATGGTTTAGTATTGTTCTAGTGGTAGATTGTATTATTAGGTATTACTATTTTGGACTGTATTAATACTGTGTATAATAATAATTGATCACAGTGATAGCATTAATACTATTTAGTAATATACATTGCCATGTGTACTACAGAAATATTGTATATCGAGATATAGTAACAACCATTATATTGATAGCAATAATTGCACTTAATTTTCATGATCGATAGAATTTATTGGTAGTGATGTTATGCGAAAATTGCAACGCAAAAGGCTGAGAAAATTAATGCCTACCAATGTATATCATGTTAACATGGCAACTACTGTAGTGCAGTAGCCTAGTACAAGATTGCTGTAATATAGTAGGCTGCTAGCGTGGTACAATAACCATACAACAGTACTATACAATAAGTATAACCGTGCAATACATTGCAATGGCGCATTCAACTAACAATAAACTAGCACAGGAAAGCAGTGAACATTCGAAAATTAGATTCACCTCTGAAATACTATAATAATAAAATCTAGGAATACATTTCACCTCGAAATTAATGGCGTCCCTTCGAATTTCCAAAACCTTTCGTACAAGCAAGATTATATTTCCCCAGGTCATTTGACACTTTACTTTTCGCAAGCTGAACCACACTGAACCACGGATCCTTACGAACGCGTTGTGTTACGTTTTACGATCGTTCTTCCTCTTCGTCGACGACGGCATTAGCAGATAACGAGACGTTCGCAATAACGAGCCGGAAAATACGGCAATTTAGCAAAACTTACACGAGGAGCGGCGTTAATACCGGTGGAAAACGAAAATTCGCGGCAGCCGCGAGCGAAGGCGGGCTGGCAGCTATATCAAGCGACATTAGGTCGGGCGCGTGGAATGTACCAGACGACGATAACAGCCATTTTTAATGGCGTGGACTTGTAGTACCCGTTAGCCAGGAACGCAGTCGTCGGAATGACTTCGACCACCGTTCCACTGTAATTCGGGGGTTGCTGGAACTTCTGAATTGCGGATGGTTGAGCCAACGCCGGATCGTCAATGAATATTTTTGTCCCGTATTCTTGAATTCGCAATGAAATTGTTTAATTCGATATTGTGCTGAGGTTGAATCGTTAAACAAGGAAATTATTCAATAAGAATTGAAGATTTAAATCTTAAATTTTGGTGTTTCAGAGTTCAGCTATTTCAGCGTCTTTGATTCACTGAGCCACTTGTCTTTGTTCCGTTTTAATCTTTCATTTTAACGTTTAACATTTCACGTTTTAATTTTAATATTTTTGTTATATCTCATTGTGCTCTATTTATGTATGCTTTTTAAAGGCTTTTTTCAAACATTTAATGTATTATCTAAATGGAGCAGAGGTGCATAAATCGTCTGCAATTTGCGTAGCTGAGTGGAAGAAAACAGAAGATTACCTGATACAGGACAAACAAATAAAAGCTTTCGAAAACTGGGACGGGCATTTGTCTTTTCCTCCGCATTTCTACTTTTGCCTGCCCTATTTCTCCTTCTTTTATAATTTCATCCTCTTTAATCTCCCACGTTCTTCTCGCAGTCGAACATTATTTCTGTGCTTTTTTTCAAGTGCCCAAAATTTCTTCTTTCGTTCGCAAACTTTTTTTATAACTTCTACTGCTCCCATTTCTTCTCCGCCACTCATCATGCTATTCCTCTCCTTTCATTTTCACTTATCAGCAACGAAGCAGAGGTCCAGCCGACAGAAAACAAGCTACAAAAACTCTGAAGAAGTTCAAACAAGTGGCCCTCTACGTCCTAAAGTCCATCATAAGAAAGTTCCTCCAAGTGAACAATTATCGCGCAGATTAGTTAGCAAGAAGATCGTCCAGGAATAAAAGAAAGTTGCCTCAAGTTTCTTCCCTCTTCGAACACTGACAACGAGGATCATTAAAATTTCCAACATCGCCTGGGTCACTGCTGGACCGATTCCCCTTCCCTCCCCTTTTAACTGCCACACTTCCCATGCGTACGGATACAGATTCAAATCGCTTTATTATTTTCACGAACCGACTGATTCTCCTTTTTTTCTTCATCTGCAGTGCAGAACAAAACCAAACGATCGCGAGGAAAACAGAGATTGAAGAACATTCGTCGTTCGATGGTCATTATCCACTCGGTGAAACTTCCGGGACGCTTCTAATCCACGAGGTCCCTCTGTACTCCATTCGTTACAGCGAGTATTTCGAGTGTTTCTCGTTATCGCGAAACAACTCGAGCCGTGGTGCTCGCGATCAATTCCTTGAAAACTCGCTGTTAGCGATGGTGGCGATCGATCTGTCGGATTCACGGGACCGTTCGTTCGAGTTAAGTGGCGGGGCTTAATTGTTCTATCGGCCCGCAACTGCTGCAGGCGTTGTGAGAAAAAAGTGGAGGGAGAAGTGTTCGAGTTAATAGAAATGGAAATAAAAATTGCGCCAGGGTGAGGATAGGGGCGAGGAGGAACGAGGGGGAAGGAAGAATTAAAAAGACGGTGCGAACCAACGGAGTGCTGATTTATGTGCTCTCGTGGAAAATGTTTCCACTGTGCTTTATATAATAGATCTTTCTTGCGACAAAAAATCATCTCGATTGATTTGTGTAGATGGCTATATTTTTAATTACTTTCGAAATGGAAAGAAACTAGAAACATTTGATATCGATAAAAGAACGAAGCAAAGCGAAGGAATGTTTTTTGGGTAGAAAATAGATAAAAAGAAGCACGAAGATAGTCACGCCGAAGAAATCTTAGTGGATAAAACACGAATTCCAGTGGATGACGGTTGGCAGCATTGTAAAAATGAGTTAGTTCATTTTCACTAGTTCGTCGATGATTTTATGGAACAAAGAAGTCGAACTTCTTTCTCTTCGAACTACTTTGATTTCCCTCCATTGTCATTATGCCAGAGAAATTATAAAATTACTATTGCTCTAATTTTTATTAAATTAATTCCTATTCGAAATATTCTTCAGAAATTCTTCATATGCCACAAATGAAATACATATATTAAATAATTCGTAATTAATTTCCGTTGTCAATTTTATGAATCATCAGTAACAATAGCGAGGCTTTTCTCTAAGCAAATTGATTCAAATTGGGAATTGTGATAGTGTACGGGCGAAACGCTGGACGGGATGGAAATAAAAGTCAGAACGTTTCGCAAAAGTTACAAACTCGTGACGGGGATATCGGGGGAGGAAATAGAAGCGAGAAGGCGGAGGGACGAAATCTGTGAGGTCGAGAAGTTTTAAGGGGGTTACGAGGTCTCGTTCGAAAAGTCGATCTTGAAAGCCACCCCGTTCGGCATACATAGCTAGGCGACTTTTTTCTCTTGACGATGAAACGACCGCAAGAACTTCAATAATTCACGATTCCTCGATGTGATTCAATATTTAAACAATGTCTCCCTGTCCTTTCGTATTGTTTTGCATGAACGAGTTGCCGTGAAACTCTGTCTGCAGCGTCAATTCAATCGACTTGGAGGCAACAGGGGGCCGTTTTATTTTATTTCTTTTTGGATATCGATCCAGATGTTGTGAAGCAACGACAACACGTGTAAACAGCAAGTGTCACAGTTGACAAAATATTTTTATTAAATTGTATTGCATTTTTGTTCGCATGATGTTTAATGAATTATTACAAAATTTACGTTCTGTGAGATGCGAAAACGAGATTGTAGCTAGCGGTACAGTCACGCATAAAATTGATTGAACAAGTGTCATTCGAATATAATGAAAAAGATTAGTAATGTTAACTTAAATATTATTTATGCACCTTTGCAATGCATGAATTCTATCTTTCTTAAAAATAAAATTTGGGTCAACACCTATAGCGTCGTCCAGTGTAAAATTTAATAATAACAATTTTCGCCAATTGTCTCACTTATTATTAATGTTCTTCATAATTGCATCGCATTTAATAGAGAAAGGCCGGTTACTTAAATACTTCTAATATTCTTGAGGAACGGATACGAAGTTCAAGCCTTCTCAAGGAAAAGAATCATGTTTGCAGTAAGTTTCAAGTAGAACAGAACCGTGCGTGATCAGACATACGTAATGAGACTCAAACAGAAGTTATTCCTGATCAAACAAGTGGAACATGGCTGCACAGTCAAATACACTCTGCATCAGTGTAGTTAAGTGAGGGAAACACTATCGTCTTCAGTCAGACAAGTAGAATAGGAGCGCGCCTGGCGCGACAAGTACAATAGGTACATCTGCACGTGTCTGATTTGCAGCAGTAGAATAATGTACCTTTTCTGCACAACCTTTTTTCCACATTCTTACATAAAATAGTAATATATCAGCAACGGTAAATTTACATCGGAATTCTATTTCTATATGTGATCATAAAATAAAAGTAAAGAATATTGCGCATAACAATGTCGCCACATTTGCAAAGTCTTTTACTTTACACCCTCAGATACTTGAAATTATCACATTTCATCAATCAGCAACGGGAAATTCACATTGGAATTCTATTTATATATGTGATCATAAAATAAAAGTAAATAAATATTGCGCACAACAATGTCGCCACATTTGCAAAGTCTTTTACATTACTCTCTCAGATTCTTGAAATTTTCACATTTCGTCAATCGTACGGAGTATTGTTACACATACATATAACATACACGAGTTCTTTATTTACGTCCCCCCGTGGGAATAGAAGCGAAGGCGAAAAATTGTACTCGCGAGATACGTAAGAGCCGTTGCGGTCCGCGTGGATTTCCCCTCAGACCTTGTTATAAGAAAGGGTTAACAAAATTTCGGAGTGACTATCATCCGAGATCGTGCTTCTTTTCCTTATTAGATACGTTCCTACCATTTCAAGCGCCGTCAGAATTCAGATCAACAGCACGCAATTTACACAATTTACACAGTTCCCTCCCAAAATCCAACCCCTAACGGACCACATAAATTCCATAACAGATTTCACCCCAACAATGTCCATTAAATACAACGTTCACCAAACGAAACTAACCGTACGATCGATCAGAATTTCTCTAAAAGCTTCTATCCGTAAATTCGTCGGGGCGCAAACACCAAGCGACGCGTCGAGTATCCATCAATCACAGAGAACCAAAATTAACCGAGGCTTGCAGTCGCAGACAATCGACGAAAATCTACCGATCGGCCATTCGCGACGGATAATTCGACGGCGACGGCGCGGTTTTGTTATGAAATTTCCGTTTCGACACCGACGCACAAGGCCCGTCGTCGTGTCTCGCCAGATTAAATTATAACGCCGACCCTGATTTACATCGGCAGCGTTGCAAACTCCCTCGGTTGGTTCGTTAGAAAGTTCCACGAAAGTGTCGCAGTTGGCGTGTTCCCGGTGCTGGCACCCTGAGCAACGATTCCCATGCAAACAGGCGCGCGAGCGAACACTATCGTCCCCGGGTATACTGTTCTTGGCACACACAGGGACAGGTAGACCCTCCCAGGTCTATTTGTTCCCAGGTACTTTTCCCAGGAAGTTGCAGATCGACCACTCCGCTGATTTACAATTCTCCGCTTCCTTCGGTCCGCTGATGGTTGGTCATGCATATTTAATCGGCGCCGGACCATCAACGGATAAGTAGGCCCACACTTTTCTGTCGAAACGTTTGGCAGCGTGTTCGTGGGCGTTTGCAGACCTCGAAACATGTATAGTTGATCCTTTGTCCTCGCTGATGGGGTTGGGGAATGTTGTTACGGAGGAACACGTGCTCGCACTTTCCCATTTATGTTCATGGTTGGTGAAGTAGAGGGTTAGCGGTGTTGTGTTCGGTTCCGCGCTTTAATACTTGAGATGATATTAAATTAGGTGGCTGGCTAGTTCGAAGTACTGTTTAATGTAATAGAGCAGCGTTTCCCAAACTATGTTCCTCGAAAAGGTAATAGGTGTCCCGTGAGAACCTGTTTTATGTGTTATGTTTTAAAATGTTAGTAATTGCTAAATAGATAATCAATGTTATTTTTCAGTTTTCTAAATTTGATTGATTATGTGCTATTACCTACCCTACAAAATAAATTATCGACGGATAAATTATAGATATAAACTGTCACCACAAACTTTTAGTTTATCTAACAAGAAAATGAACAATCTTTTTATCCACATATGTAAATCGTTTACGGAGTTCGTCTGCGAGTATGCTCACGGACAACAATTCAAACAGCATCGTTTCCATTTTCACCAAATTTTCTGAACATCAACAGAGCCACGACAATTGCCAGTTTAGCCAACTAAATTTTTCAACCCCCGATCGAAGTCAATTTCAAGATGCTTACTGAATGCCGAACAAGCAGACCAGGTAGACATGTTCTAACCGTCGATCATCTCTTCAAGTTCTTCCTGTTGGCCACTCAGCCGATTGTGTGCCGTATTCGCCTGAAGGCGGTTCCATTGATGGAACGAAGGAGCCTGTGCAAACCTCTCTTCTCGATCGGTAGTGCATCTTCAATTCGTAATCAGGCTGGATTTGTCCTCCGTCTCCTTGTCGGCGTCTCCTCATTGAAACGAGGAGTGCACGAGTCTCTTATGCACAAGACAGACTTCAATAGTCCTTAGTGGCTGAACGAAGATCGTAGAATAATTTAGATAAATGTGTGGCTGAAAGAACAAGTCTAATTCGCGGACTGCCATTTTGGAGAATTTAATGTTTCACAAGGGGATGCATAAAACGTTACGATTACAAAACGTACATAATTTAATAATATAATTCTTATATAATAATAATAATAATAATAATAATAATGTCTAAGCTGTTTTATTATGCCATAGCAGCAATAATTATTAAGCTATGTTATATTCCAATAAAATATATTCGCAAAATATTACGAATTCGTGTCGAATTATTTGCAATCACAATAAGGATATATTACAATTTTCTGTCTACATTTAGCAACAAGTATTTACAAGCTAAATTATTTCTCCAAAAATTGTGGCACCTGTAACAGTAAAACCCAGGGAATCTACGATTCAGTGTCACAGTGCATATCTATTAATCTCAATCAAAAAATCTCTGGATTAAACATAACGAGAATTGAAACGAAAATAAGTGTCCTTTTAAGACATTCCATGGCATCTCGTAACGGCACCATTAATCTGATACGTGTAACGCCAGGCGAAAATATTTTATCAGCAGAAAGATGTACATTCGAGTGGCTTAGCAACGAAGTTTTGTATGGAGCTCTTTTATAGGAGAGAAGGTAATCCCTTTTAGCGCGTTTGTCAAGTAATGTTTCTCGTGGCCCCGGTCGTATCGGGGTCCTTTAGCAGGAAGCGCCCTTCTTCGAGCCCCGCCACCTGCAAAGGTAATTCTCTTAAGGACCTCCTACGTTCATAAATCTCACTGTACACCCTCGGTGCGTGGTTGTGAGAACGTTTGCATTCGAGGAACCCGCCTGGTGAACCAAGGCTAAAAGAAGATCGAATAGCCTTCTGAATAATACACGCAGGACCTCGCTTCCCTTCCTTTTTCACCCCCGTTGTTAAATCAGGAAGCGTACGTGGTAATATTTTTTATGGGAGTAGTGTCTTCTTCATGTATGCGTTCAAATACACGGTAACTTACTTAGGGTTGATTTTTATCGCCTGTTAAGGTTCAGTTTGATTCATGTGAAAAATATTTGTCTAGAAATGGACGAAATACAGGGCGATGAAAGCTACTTAATTATGTGTATTAATTGAACTATTCGTTAATATTGGGAGTATGCACAGTATTTTTTAATTGGAGACTATAATTAGAAATTGATTAGACATACGGTGAAATTATCGAAATTATTTACGAAAGCTATACCTAAGAAAATTCTGTATCAAGCTCAACGTGGACTCATTTATCCGGATTCTCTGTTTATTTCTAGAGGATTACACTTTTGTACGTTTTCGATCCCGCCTATTGCCATTCGTTCTGCAAGCCGCTTTAGATAAGCTCGAAATTGAATGAACCAAGATAAAAACAGAAAACCTCCTTCGAATCAAGAAATCCCCATCCCTTTCCATCAAATAAACTCTTTCGAGAAGGTAAGAAAACATTTTATACAACCCATACTATTTTTTAAACGGCACCGATAGGATCAAAGCGGATTTTCTACGACGACACGAGTAGATTGGCAAATTAAATTTATTTAGTACGAACTCCGTTTCAGAGGGTTCCTCTAGTGTGCGAATTTCGGCACGGTTATGTATATTCCGGACTATTCTCAATCTCTTTTTATTCGTCTGAACGATAGAATTAAAGTTGATTCGTTTCTTGTCGATGTCGAACTCCACGTTTAATTTGGCTCGTTTTGTTTTTTAGTACCAACGAAAAAATAATTGGACTCGCGATTCATGTAGTTAATTACTTACAATTGACCATAACAAACACGCATTGAATTAATACACGCTCTCGAAACATTACCTCGAAACACAAATTTTCAATTACTTTCCTATCAAACTTAATACCTGTGGTACTTTAATACAGTCTGCTATCAGATTAAACGGAGAGGCAGGAAAAATGCTTATAATTTCCAAGTTTCAGGACGATAGATTACGGCCAGCCAGTACGTGCTGCGTACTTTAACGAACCGTACAGGGGTAACGGTGGTCATCTTTAATTCAAACGGCGATCAAACACGGTCCAGCTCCTTCGTTCCAGCTCTTTGATCCTTTCCCCGTTGATTTTCCGTCGGCCTCGACAGCACGGATGCTGTTGTCAGAGAGAAAGAACACGGCCGACACGGGTGTTCGTTCGTTCGTTCTACGCCGCCGTTCCAATCGATAGTACAACCGTCGATAAAAATCTATGAATATTTTCAGTGCGGCCAGTTGGCGACACTGGCCGCGGGAGGCAAAATCCAAAGGGGTAGGGCACAGAGGTACGCGAAAAAAAGGGAGAGAAAAAAAATGGTAAAAAAAGGAGCAACGAAAAAATAGAACGGAATGTAGGTCGCTATCGAGTTTCACCGCCGAAATGAAGTTCCCTTTGAAGCGTTCACACTTTTATCGCGAATTCGATACTCTCAGGACGATACACACCACCTCGGTGTATAGGCCGCCGTTAAACGTTACGGTTTAACGTTTCATCGATCCCCAGCAATTTTCCCTACGATATAAACGCGATGATTTCTCCGGGGCGATTCGTTCGCGATTTTTTAAACCACTGATCCGGACACTTCATTTCTTTTACGATTATTTTCTTCTCCTTTGTTATGCTCGACGAATCGAAATTATCACGTCTCCCGGTGGTTTGTTTTTAACCCACGGGACCTCGAGTTGAGGGTGAAAAAATGAGCTATATTCTGATCAGGGCATTGATTTCAGTGCAGATTTACGAATTACGCGATATCTTCTGTCTTTTAAAATATTTAACTGCGTAATCTTGAAAAGGAGAAACACGCGTTACAGTTTCTTAAATGACGTTCATTTTCTGTATCATTTCTTTTTTAAAATTGTTTTTAGTGTGTATGATTTTGTTTTCGTTATTTGGGGTTGAAGATACGATCAAGGAACGAATTTTGGTTGAATTTCGTTCACCAGCGGTAGATTAAATTCCTGGGTGCATAGCTAACGCGTATCTGTGGTTCATATCGTAATTGGTACGGTTTAAGTTTATGGATTCGGTGTTTTATCAGATTTGAATAAATTCCCAAATATCTGTGTCGCGCTCTATCATTCTTACTCCACATCTATTCTCTTTCGTAATTTGTCAGAGCCCCCGTTTTATTTTCGCATGTACAAATACGTGGGCAGTGTGCGTTCGATAAATTAGTTCCCAAGATGCTAGACGGTTCTTCAAGGTTTAAATTCAGAGAAATTCATTTAATGTTTCAACAAATTTGTTACGATACTTCTTGAATTACGTCCTAAAAATTAAATCCAGAGTTCAAGTCGGTCTGTTTATTTATTGCAGAGATATCGTGCCCACCACTCTGAAAAAAACATGCTTCAAAGGGAATTACGTTTGACGTTACAGATATCTATCTCACATTCACCGACTTACTTAAAAGCTTGCAACATGGACATCGTGACCAAAATTCTCGGCATAATCTTCAGAACGTAAACGCTTGCGTTTACACTTATATTTTTCATACCGAATGAAAGAGATCTAACATTAAAATATTGAAAAAAAGGAATTTATAACTTGTTTTGTATTTTATCGGTTTACATTACAATAAAGTGAAATATCTCCGAACGAAAAATATATGACTTAGGGCATTTCCATAATAACTGGCACAATTAACAGACAGCTCTATCCCACACTTTTATATCATTCAAGAAATAATCCAACATCATTTGCCGATTGTTTACCAGGAACAGAAGCGTACTTCTCGAAGTTCAGGACAGGGAATTATCGTCGACCTTTATCACTGAATCACTCGGTTCGTCATCTTCCACGAAGGTGACCTATCTTCGGCCGGATCTTGCGATAATTCAATTTACCCACAGCGTGCTTAAGCCTGGCTGGCAGAGAAATCGGGTATACGCCGATGTTTGGCATTCCAAATCGGTTACACGTGTGGCTCTCTACACGTATGCAATACATAGTCAACGGGACAAATAGAAACTGGAGCTTGTGGCTCGCGTTGTTACGCGATAATGGAATGCAAGGCCGTTGTATATCGGTCTGGAATCGGGCAATCGAAAATCAGCAATTGCCAGATCCCTCGGGCCACGACACTGTTACCTAGAAACGTTGAAACTCGGGCCATTGGAACGCGATATACCGTCCCATTGGCAAGCGTCTTAAGGGTCTGAAATTGAGATTTGCATACCATTGGCTATCTGAGGAATTACTAGGAGAACCTTGAAAAACTAAACATTCGCAGCCATTACATACACTGGGTTACAAAATGTTTGGTTCATTAGGTGCTTCGGGCAAATTAATGTTTAAATTAATATTCCTTGCAGCACTCATTGTCAGTTGCGAATTTTTTATATTATACATTTATGAATTTGTGAATTCTTTGTATTTTATGATTACTCGAGGACAAATAGTATTAGTGTGTTAGAATGAACAGCAGGTAAAAAATATACCTACTACGGTAAAATTTCACATGGTCTGGACGATTTTTATTTTAAAGAAGGTCGTGTATGTGGATTATCATGTTCGTTAGATTGTACCGTGACCCTTAATTTTGGAATTACTCGTGCAGAATTTTAAACGAGCTGCAAGATCAATTCGTCGATCGGCGACCTAGCCTTTTTCTTAGCAGCGTTCTTTTCCATCGAAAAAGACGAATGGGGAGAACAGGGCTGGTGGAAAATTAATGTGGGCACGATGAAATGAAAGAAAAACTCGTTGGAATTATGGAAAATAACTTACGGAAATGAGAAGTTGTTGAAGATAGTAATAATTAGGGAAATATAAGGTAGTACACATAGGGTGGAAACCGGGAATAAAAATACTTTGTAAATTTACATGAGAAAATGGTACCTATTCCAATTCCTAAAAAGATAAAGTCTTATTTATAAGTATTTCCTTAATATAAGTATTTTCAAAAACAATGAAGTAAAATAACTAATCTACTAATGAACTACTTATACAATGATCCAGTACACGAACTTCCTGTACCCTAACATTTACTAAACAGTATTTCTCCAGATCTATTGAAACGAACAATAAAGTCTACTCACGCGAATAAAAAAAATCACCCACCCTTCCCGAAGCGTCATAAAACGATCTCAACAAAAGGAAAAATACGGAAACCACGGCAAAAACGATATAACCGACCAAGTAGTATAAACGAAACAAAAAAAACATAAAAATAAAGATGTGAAACACAGAGATTGCAATCGAGGTGGTTGTTTAAGCGTACGCTCATTAAAAACCACACTCGCCGCTTCAACCACGTCGCATGAAAACTCGCATCGTCCTCGAATGTGCAATCGGCCGAGCGATATTGGTATTAAATTTCCGCCCGTGGTACGGGTATACGCGGTTCGTTACTCGCAATTAAATCGGTATAGCTGGCAGCGACTGCAACGGCGATGCAATCCGTAGTTTGCAACTTCGGCCAAGTCGATCCAGCTACCGGGTGCATCGTGGTTTCGCTGGCCGCTACACCGACGAGCCGGTGCTCCCTGTTTATCCCAGAACGTGCACGAGAAGCGCACTATCGAGGATACTCGCCATTGGATAGCCACTGGAAATCGAGCCACGTTCGGCAGATTCGTCTTGGATCCAGGAACTTGTATGGGTCTTACCAAGATCGTCTTCTTCTACTTGCGGCCTGACTCACAAGCGAACTTGGACGAACCCGAACATTTCGATTTTATTGAAACTTTGCAAGGTTCGTAAGGAATTTTTAGAGGGGAGTTTGATGAAACTTGTTTTTTATTTTATGCTTTTTGGTTCTTTAGGGTGAAAGCAGGGGAAATGATTAAAATGGAAATTTTATGGCATATTTTTGACGTCATAGGAAGGCTTCAAATGTTTTTAAACTAAGGTGGTCGGGGACTGGCTTTTATTTAGAATACAAATTTTTAACTATTTCTTTGTGCGACTTTTTAATCAACGGGAGCAACGTGTTTTAGTTACGATACATATTTTTTAACAATTTCGTTGCACAGTTTTATAGAGTATAAAAGGCAGTTCAGTTGGTATTTCGTTAATCTTGTTCATATTTATTTATGTTTAGCTGAATAATTTTTTTCTTTCACGTTGTACTTAAAAAAAGTCTTTCCGCCCGACTATTTAATAAAATGAAAATGATTAGAAACGAAACGTGATTGATATCTTTACTAATAGGTAAATATGGCTGTTACATATACTGCCGTACATACAAATTTTGGGAAACGATAGTAATTAGTTTCTGTATACAGTGATCGTTTAACGTATAGTGTAGTCTACTATACTCAAAGGGTTAATGCATCCATCCATTGTAGTAACACGTAATCGGTGGTTACAATGACTCGTAATCGAACGCCTATGGTGTCACGGTATGGGTATATTTACAGGGTGTTGGATGGCGATGTTGTAATATTTTTATGGACACAGGTGGTACACGCAGCATCTATTAGACTGTAAAATTGAATAACTACATAAGTGACTGCATTATAGTTTAAGTATAAATATTAGTTTATTTGTTTCGAATAAATTGATAGCAGCCTTTACGAAATTAAATTACAAAATAAAATTCATTTGATTTTATGTCTCGGTAACTCTCACCGAAATTTAAGAATCGATTTTTTATTAAGACCCACTTAAAAATCAGAATTAGCAAGAAACATGACTTTATTTCAACTATGGGGAACGTTGTCACTTGTACTGCAATTTATTATTCAAGGTATCTCCACTTCTTCATTATTTTGATAAAAGAGTTCAGTTTTTATTAAACTTGGTTGATGATCTATATGATATTCCATCTTCTAATCTACGGTAATTGGAGAGCAAATTTTAGGACGAGGACAAACGAAAATGTTCTTATGAAACAGCGGGACTCTCTTTCATCGTTCCACGTTCTCGAGTGCCCGTAGAAAAATGGACCCGGCACAGTTTGCTCTGTTACACTGACGATCGTCGACTCGCTAATTACCTTCTTCTGCGCTGGATTCTTCGTAGCTTGAAAGCTGAGAGGAATCTTGAAAGTTGGGAACGTTGAGGCGAGATAATTCGATTCGCGAAAAAGCACACACTCGCGTTGCCTCGACTTTCTTTTACGCGATCCGAATCGCCAAGATATTAAATGTTCCTTACCGAATGGCTCTCATTAACAATCACTGCTGATTGTCGGCATTTTATTATTCGACCTTTTCATTTAATCCTTTGTCCTTATATAAATTAAACCGAAGATAAAATAGAGTTTTGTAAGCTTAAAAATTATAATCAGTATTAATAATCTCTATATTTCTGTCGTACCTATGAGTAAAATTAATTCATTTTCAATTCATTATGACGTTATGCTATTAGATCCGACCTGTGATCAATCCCACATTCATCAAAAAAATAAAAGCAACGTAATATTGGTTCCATTGAATGCAGCATCAATTCTAAAGCTGTATTTACCATTATAATTTGCAATTTTCATATATCTCCCGGATTATTTGTCTTGTGACACAACAAACGATTAACAAAATTAATTAGAGCCGCGGTCGCTCAGTCGGGTAGGGGCTGGACTAGTAATCGAACGATATTCGGTTCGTGTTCTGCCGCTGCCCCGATTTCAGCCGGCACCCCTGTACATGATACATGTGCTTTACACCGTGGTTCTGGTGTTTCGGAATTCACCTAAAAACAAAATAGTTCCAATCGTGTTTCAACTTCCATACCTCCACAAGTCACTCTAGTCGCTAATGACACTGGAAGTCGAAGCGATTCTAAATTCACAATTAAAGAAAAAAGATGTAGTGCAAATTTCTCTTGCAGATATATCATTTACATGCTCGATTACCACATACTTCATTACCACCGATAAGTTTTATAATAATTTCACCCACTCACTTTTACGTTTTTCGAACGTTTAAAGATTTCGAGTTCCTCGAATGTACTTTGCTCGACGATCGCAATTTCAAAAATGGTTGGAAAAGGAGGTCCACGGTCGCGAAGGATGGTCGCTTTGGTAAAATTTCGTGGGCCACCGCAAACAAACGTAATCGCGGTTGCAGCAGTGCAAAGAGCAAGACAAAGAGACTGGACCGAGTGGCGGATGACAGAGAAGGGTGGTTGGATGGGAAAAGGGACAGAGGGAGGGGATCGTTTGTAAATAACTACGACAGAACGAGAGAGGAAGGAAAAATGGTTGCAAAGGGGAGAGAATTTTGCATGAAAAGAGATCAAAATTCCAGGCGACCAGCAGGAAGCTTGTTAGTTACAAAGAATAATGAAAGTGCAAGATGAAAGAAGGGAAGGAAGGAAGAAACGGGGTGAAAAGGAGCGAAAACGACATAGGAAAAGTGGGAAGAATAACGATTGCAGAAGATCTCACGGAAACCTGAGTCGAGAGAGATAATTTAACGAGAGCGTCTTAATCCTTTCGCGTACGCGCGAAAGTCGAAAGTGAGATTCATTGTACGATGATAGTAGAAGAAACGAGAAATATAATTGTCCTCCTGGGTTGATTATTTTCTACCAGGAAATAATTTTTCGATTTTTCTTTGATTGATTCGATTTATATTGGGGTTCGATTTTCCCTCTTTCTTGTTTAACCACTGAACTCACGCTTTTCCTATATCTTCACCTATCTAGAAGTAATTATCTCGGAGTAATTAGTTAAATCGTTAGTGATTATCTTCATTCATTCATTCATTCATTCAGACGATATTTTTCCTTACAAAATTATTTTTGTTTTTCGCCCTTTGCTATCTACCTGCCTTACGTAAGCGGAGTATTATTTTCACAAACGTTTTACAGATTTAAAACTTACAAAATTTGTTCTAGCCACCCACCTGCACATATAATCAACTGATTTTAATGATTGCTAAGAATAAATATTTTATACTGAATGAAAAAAAAATTATTGTTATAACAGAAATTGTGTTTTATCAGGATTGATATTGGGCGACATACGTAGCAGTTAACTGGCATTTAATTAATTCATGTAAGGGAGAACTCAGACGACAAGCATCTAGAAGCGTGTCGTTTGGGTACTCGAGAATGTCGAGGCTTTCAACGATTAGAATATAGTGGACGTTTCAGAAAATAACGGCCCTCGAGTTATAAAAGTTGTGAAACAAAATTTGCTGAAGCGTTTCGTTTAATTTCATACGTTTTAATAATCGTCAGCTGCAAGTTAACGAAGCGATATCCGGCCAACAGTTTTTATGATATTGACAACTTTATGTTATGTATTTCGTATAATATATTTGCAAGTAATTTCGTAGCGGTTTTCTACGCGAGATGAAATAGTATAATTTAACAGGATTTAAAGGTATACATATTTATTTGAGGTATACGTATTTATTTGGTTTGAAAAATTATCTCTCGTGCCAGCTTTTTTAAATTATGAAGACCAGTTTTGTAATGATGAAAAACATATGTGTCTCTCCATTTTATTTTAATTACTTTATGCAAGCTGAAATTTTTATTTAGGTGAAAGGTATAATTCATAGATGCGCTCGGGTCCATATCGAGTCGTTTTAAATTATTAATATTCTGTATATAAATTGCAATTTATTCCTGACGTTTGTCGTTTTTTAGCAACTTGCAAACGGCAACGAAAATGAAGTATTCGTAAAAGGGACATGGCACACGTCGAGAGGTGAATACAGAAAGGTTATAGGCGGAATGATCAAAGAGCACCTTTGAACAAACTCACTTGACAGTTACGAAAGTTTTGCGAATGCCAAACGCCGAAAATGTGTGAAAATAATGACGTTCGGAAAATACTGTGGCAAATGGTTTGCCAAAAACACGTAAAATGAAATTATTCGACGCAACCGTGTTTGAAGAAGAATAAAAAACACTAAATTAAATTGACAAGCGTTTTTGAACAACGCGTACTTTCTGCAGCGTTACATTTTCAATTTAATCCACTTGTTCGATTAACTTGAAATTTAAGCCAGTCAGAAAACATGAAAATAGCAGGATTTAGTAACGAGATCGTGTCAACATTTTCCACGGGTTGCTTGAAAATTCAATATCAAATTTTGCTTAAGCATCTTCCCTTTAATTAATGAAGTTTTTTAAATCAAGTAATTTTATAAAGTGCACTACGGTAAGGCAAGGGAATTCTTTTATACATTTCGCAAACATTTAATGCGAGATACATTGCGATTTCCATGGTTCAAGTATTTCATCACTAATTTAAAACCTACGATAAGTAATCTGTTTGCAGTTACTGGTGCACATGAATTTTGTTGATTTCTTTACTACACGAAATGTTAGAATTTTGGATTCTCTTTGCACACAATACTTTTATTGTTGCGGTAATAAATAATCCATGAAACGTCCGCGCTCCAAACAGTACAACGTATTCTTCTTCATTTCGCAATAATCACGAGTCAGTTTCAAATTGCCACAAGTAGTTCGCCCGTTCAGTTTTTCCAGCTTCCATCCGACGACCCACATTAATTCCCACAAGTTCCATGGTCTGTCTATGAAATCGTCGCGTGAAAATTGCTCGGCCCGCGTTACGACTTTCATTAAATTGGGCCACGTACAGGACGAACGGAAGTCATGCGAAAAATGTGTTGGAAACTTTTGACGGCCGACATGGAGAATCAGTCCTGTTCGACCGAGAACCATTAACATCCGGCTAGAAATTTAATTTTATGGAAAGATACGTTCGTGGTTGGACGAAAAGTACGATATAGGGAGAAAGGAAAAGTCGCACGAAAAGAAGGACAGTGTGAAATGTAAATAAAAGGCGAAGAACTATAGGGGAACTATTGTGAACAATTTGCGTATCATAAATTATACTGTAATATATTTAGACGTTTTATTATATTGGACGAGTAATTATTTACGGCAGTTGGTGCATTATGACAGTACAAGATCTATGTATAAAGCTACCAATTATTTCTAAATATTTTATGCTTGAAATCTGATACATACAGGGTGGGTAATTATTTAAGACAGTGAACAATATAGAAATTATTAAAAATCCTGTCCAAACATTGTATTCTCTTAGCCTTTCTAACATATAAATCTGAAGCCTTAAAAAAAAATAGAAATGTCGTACGAATCTAAAATCAGGGTCGGAGTCGTATAGACCCGAACACGATACGAGGGTTAACGAGGTTGGCCTAGCTTTCTTTTTTTAAATAGACCTCCTGAACCTAAGTATTTAGATCAACGTACCCAGGTGGATGCTATTAATGCTCTGGCGATATAGGAGCCAATAAATGGTCTCTTAAAACATTTAAATGGGTTTGAAACTTCAACAACAAGGACAGTAAGAGGTGGAGGACATGCGAGGGTGGAGCGGATCGATCGAAACGTAGCAGGTGCACTCGATAATCGGCCACGTCACAGCTTCACGGATTCGACGGGCACTGGCTCATGCCTTAAGTGCTCCCAGTCAATTGCTCAGGTGCAATTTTGTTCGACGCTCAGCCCTGGCCTCCTTGCTTTCAACCACGGGAAGCCTTCCCCCCTCTCTCTCTCTCTTACTCTCCACCTCGAGTTTCCACTTTGCAGGCTGCTTCTACGTGTGTCGACTAAAACTTGGATTAGTTTGCTTTCAGCTTCGAATGTCATTTAAGCCGGCCACTCACGAACCTGTTTCTTCCACGTGAGCTTCGTTCTCACAGGAGAATGTACATACAGATGTACATACCTGTATATCTGTGCACGTCTAGGAACATGTATGGCAGTCGAGGTGTTCTGGATGGTGTTCGTACCGATCGCGAGTTCGCTGACAAATTAATGTCGTGCAGGTGTATTGACTCCCCATTGGCTGGGTGGAGTGATTTTAGCGAGGAAAGCGGATGGAATGGATGCCAAGGGTGGTGTGGTGAATTTGCATGCTGATAGTTTATTCGCGTGTTATCAATTGTAAAATTAGACGACGAAGGAATTATTATTGGGGTGATTTTTTTAAAGCATTCATGAGATGGTTGTAATTGTTATTTTTACGCGATTGACGTGTACTGATGAACAGAATAACGAAGATTTGAAACTGTTGCACTATTTTCAATCTAGCTTCCTATTAAATTAAATTGAACGGATTTCAAATAACATATTATACATATTCATTTTAGTTACGACTCAATCGTTTAAAAAAGATTGAAGTTTCCCTGTAAAAGAATTATACCTTTCAATATAATTAGTTTATAATATAATAAACAAAATGTCTTTTTATCTTCACTACACATTTTGTATCCACGTATTTCGTTGGATCACAATCTATTAAACTCCGTTCGTAAAATGATTTGCAAGTTCCGCAAGTTCTCAAGCTACCCATTAAATAAACTCCGCCGAGCATCCCTTTCATTTTCCCTTAAAATTTGGTCCCAATTTTCCAACACCTCTTTCCAGAAATTCATTCATCACGATCGTGCCACGAATTAGTTTGTCCAGCCTCCCCTTCCGGTCAGGGGGGAGACGATGGAAATAGAAGAGCACAGTTTGTCGATGCTGGACAAAATAGTAAAGGAGTTCTCCGCGGTTCGGTGTTTTTGCGTCGAGGGCGTTTTAATTGCACCCCACAAAGAAAACAGACAGAGGGCTTGCGCTGTTTGCTTGTGCCGCAAACTTTGCATCGCTTCGTTCGAAATTGTCGTTGTTTCGATTCCGCGACCGATGTCCGATAATGAAAATGCCTGCGGTCTGTTGTCGACGCTTCTTCGATGAAACGAACGACAGTCGAGCCGGGAACGAGTTTTCGATAAACGTCGTCGTGATTGATTGTTTCGTTCGTACGACAGATAACTGCAATTTCTTTTTCGCAATTGGCGATGCGCGATTCTGCAGTTTATCAAATGAGGTAGTAATTGCGTAATATTTATTTGCATATGTTATTGCTTCTCTTGGTTGTACGACAGGCGTATTGTTATTAATGTTTTCTATTGGAAATTCTTATTTTGAGAATACTGTATTGTCTAAATTAAATTATGTATTACACATTTTCAGTAAAAAGATGGTTTTCTCCGAATTCTCATGATTTTTAACCAGAAATACTGCTTATTTATTTCGTTTCACATTTAAGATAAACAGAAATTGTATTTTCTTTTTCTTCATTATTTTCGAAATTTTCCTATTATCTTTATTTGCCAATTTTCGAACTCGTAGAGTAAAATCCCGTTACCCTGTTCAGGTTAGTGCAAAATAAGCAATGCAAGTGACAATATCCAATAACTTATTTGAATGACAAATCGAGTTGTTCGAATATATTTTGCGAGTCAAGAAAAATAGAAGGGGAACCGAGATACGATCGATCTTCCCTCGAAGTTTCGTGGAAAGTGGTTTAACGAAAGCAACGCGAAATTATAAAGTTTATTAAGCAACTGTTAGAGTTACAGTTCGTGCCTGTTTCAAAGGGCCCCTGAACTTTCCACCTTCTTATTAGATTCTAAGGGTATACGTGTTTCCATTACGTTAATTAAATGATAAAAGCGAGCATGTGGATCATTAAGGAACAATATGTTCACCTCCACCCTCGTTAACGTAACTTTGCCGGTAACGTCAAAGTTTATTCCCATAGGAATTTTAGATCGAATACAGTATACAACGAAACTTTCGATATTCCTGGAAATTTATATACTGGTCGATGTTACGGGTTCGATTGGGGAGATGGAATTAGGAAATCGAGTAAATATCAGAACGTTTTCGACGCAGATGTACCAATTTACTTGGGTTTTAGCACAATTACTGGAACTTCCATCTTTTTACTTCTTTTTTTTGCTGACCGTGTTGGATACTGCAATTAAAGAAGCTGTGCTCGTTGTTTTGTTTTATGCTCTAAACTTCTTGCATTGCACCGCTTTGCATTGCACCCCACTCCTTTTTACATGATTACAGATCTAGGATCGTTTCAGAGAAAGCTCAATGGTAGTCGAAGACAATGCCACCGTACTCATAATAATTCTACTCTTACATCTACTATTCCAGTTTCCCAATTATTAAACAAGCAACCACTCCAATAATTGTTACATACTAATATTTTGAGCCATGGCTTTTCATTGAGGACTAACGATTATTACTCCAAAGGCAGCAGTAGTAATTATTCTGTAGAAGCAAGAACAGAGTAATCTTCCAAGGATTCTACTGCGGAAACCCGTCGATATAAACGCACAGACGTGTTGCACGTAGATACGTATAGCTCGAATCCGGGCTCCTTTGTCATGAAAGGAGCTGCGAGCTTGTTGCATACCGGCCCATCGACCTGGCCAATTGAATTAAAGTCCTTTGTTATGGGCGAAACTGAGCTCAGGATTTCCCAATGGATACGACTTACAATTAGTCGCAACACAGACAACGGTTCTTGTACACCGAAGAAACTATAAAACTATTGGAATCGGCTGATTGGTTTGCATAGGATTATAAATAGTTACGAATTGTCGTGTTGCGGAGTATAGATCGTGGAGCTTCACGAATTTCTGTTCAACGAATTAAATTGAGGGCGGGAAATCGGCATCGAGTTAAATGGGTTAATTAATTGGTGTGCCACAATAAAACAATCGATAGTGATAATGAAATTAATGATAATGAAATTAATGATAATGAAATTAATGATAATGAAATTAATACTGCAATGATATTTGAATGCGGTTAATGATAGTAAGTGATCGAACTAATGAGCGCTGGAAATTAAATAAACAATTCTGCTTAATTGTTAGATTCAATTTTTCTTAGTACGTATATCGTTTATAATAAAAATAATAATTTATAATACAAATTTCGTTTAATCTGCCGAAATAAATGAACGTACAATTTTCAACAGCAAAGTCTGCCACTTGAGCCAGAATAATTCGAAATATCGCCATTCTACTACACTCCCAAACGAATAATACTTCGCGATTAATACAATACACTTTCCCCCAAGCATTATCCTAGTTCAATTAAAGAACCATAATGTTTCCACGAACCCGCTATCACTATCTGTCTTAGTCATCGCAACGAAAACAATATTAACAGTGCGAACAAGTTAAAATAATTATCCTCCTGGAAGCTGAAGGCGAGAATACTTTTCTTGTATTAATGCAGCCAAGCCGTGAAATGAAACGCAAACTTCACGGAAGGAACTTGGACGTCGAACAATGTAGCTTTCGTTGCATCCATTTCTGTCGGGCAATCAGCAGCCGCAACGAAATTACACCAACATTGACAAGCGCCATTTTAAAAGGGCTTGCAGTATCATCGAAACTGGAACGAGTCGTGTTAGCGCGACAGAATTATCTTTCTAGACAACTCGGCTAACAAGCTTGCAAATCCGCCGAAAATGTCGCGAATCCCAACGGGCGACTTAAATTGCCTCGTAAGCAAGCCGATAGAAGCACGGGGGAATCGTGAAATTGTAAGAAAATTTGAAACCCCGCCAGAATCGAGGTGAATGTCTCTGGCAGGGTGAACTGTTTCTTGCACACTATTGTGGCGAACGTGTATCGTTCTCGATAGAATCATTTTTCGGGTGAAAGTTCGCCCATAGACTTTAAGATACGAGGGCGAGCCAAACAATTATCCGCAATGGGGTTGTAACTTTTATAGCGTCTGGTCATAGATTTGGAATTAAATTGTCCCTTGTTGTTCAAATTATTCTTAGAATTTGGAGATGCATTTTGGGTGTAGTATGTTTCGTGTACATTCTTTGGCGTATATTTGTACAAATATTTGAATGTTTGTTTTCAATTAATTAAAGTGTAAATCATTCAGGGAAATAATGATAACAGTTATATTGATCCATGGAAAATATTGGCTCTTGTTTTCAGGAAATAACTGGTGGATTATTTCTCGCAGGTTCATATATAAATATGATGTTTTTAATCATTGTAAGTAGTAATGGTAATATTAAATAATTTATGTATATTGCAAAGATTTACTCATGCATATTATACTTTCCAATCTTTTGCGATAAATCGTTTCTTTAATAAAGATTAATTTTTCTTAGCAATGTTGTGTAACGTAACTGATATGTCTTTGAAAATACATATTTAAGTAAAACAAAAGAATCGCAGCAAAAAGATTCACTTCCCTCAAATTTCGTCTTGACTTTATTTTCCATTCAATTCTCATTTTCGACTGTAGTATAAATAAAACACGCGACAGCGGAATGAAGCTACTCATATTTAAAAACGACTCATGGCTTGCTTTAAGCTTTACTATAGCAAGTGAGTTCGCAAATATAATATTTTCTGCTCGGGCCAAAGCAGCCTTTGAAGCCACCAAGGCTTCTCTAAAACTTCTCCAACCTGATATCGTCGTGCCAGTTCTGCTTGAACCTACAGTCTGTGTAATTTTACGACCAATATAAAAGGTAAGGTAGAAAAAGTTGTGTGCCGTACCAAACAAAAAAAATAGGAGACATTTTCCGAAGCCATCTGACCAATATTATTACGTGGGACAGAGTGCAGTTCAAACGTTTATCACTCACTCAGCAGATTTATACATCAGCCTGCATTTATTGACGTTTCCTTTGATTCACGATTTTATTTAGTAGACTGTCCTTTTCTTTATTTTACATGAATTTTGAACAGTTCACTATTCAAGTAATTGCTATATAATAACTTATAATTTATCATAGCAAAGACGGAAATGATATTATCAGCTTATTCTTTCTCTGAAGCATTTTTAGAACGTTAAAGAAATGTAACAAATGTAAAATGTATTATATCTATCCCATATAGAGATTGGTATTAATAAAAATACAGAGATCAGCATCACAGTAAGATGAATAAAATCTATTGATTTGCAAGTTCCAGTTATTTAATTAGTTTTCTCCCAAATGAAAAGCCCTATAACTTATACGCAATTAATTTGTTTACTGCTCTTTCCGTACTACTGCCACTTAATACTGCCACTAGTAAGAAATATTAAACGGAATTTTCATTGATTTTTTTACTTGAAGGTATACCTATCGGTCGATTCTGCATAATTTTAGAAAAACAAGCGTTCGCCACGGTACCGGGTTATCCATGCCACGATGAAAATTTGTTTTTCGTTTTTCGAAGTAATTAATTGCATTTACTCTGCACGCTCGATCTGGGCCGGCTATGAATTAAGCTTAATTCCATTCTTGATGGGATGAATTAAGCTCGATTCTATCCTTAATGACATAAATTAAGCTGGCGTTCAGCGATCAAGCGAATCCAGCTGTATTCTTTTCCCCTTTGTTCCACCGATCGAATCAGGACACGCGTCAATTAGCAGCGACGCGTGTTTTCTATTCTTTCTGAATTCTCCATTCGTTTTCCCCTCCCCACTTGTTACCACTGCCGTTATCTACATTATCTTCACGGTACAATGGAACAGTTTTTAAATCCGCTTTTGTTCGTGAAATTTTGCAGGATTGTCCAGGCACGATTTGCAAATCTGTAGAAATCATCAGCCTGTGATCCGTTGTTTTAACACAGAGCGTTCGTTGATTCGATAACTCATTGTGAGATACTTGTGGCTGCGCGTGAAACGATATTCGGAGGCAGAAAGGACTGAAATTAAGTCTAGTTTATCGCAGTTTGCAGGAATAAACTGTGCTTGCACGTTGGATAAACCTCTCCAGCCCGATATCGGATAACGAGCTTTTTCTCACTTTCAAAGAAATTATCGTATTTAATTAACCTCGTTAAACATCAATTTATAAGTCGTACAGCGTTGCGTGAACACGCATACTGTACATTATGAAAAGCAAAATTTTAGCGTGGAATAAATTTGTGCATCAACGTTCGGGAAAAATCTACTGTATTAATATTGTAATTCTAATTATAGTATTATTGCAAAAGGTATAGGTAATCATCAGACATGTAAATCCTTCGCACTGAATTGTTATTGATGTATTCATTTAGATGTATTATTAAATATCTGACTATATGGAATATTTAAATACATATATATGTCCCCGCGTAAATGGACCGTTACAGGATAATTATTAATTAATCACTCTTTCCTTCACAATGAAATTCCGATATGCAAAGCTGGTGCAAAGAGCATGGGAAATAGAATAATAATTAATTGTCTATATATTAGAAAAAATATTCATTTCTCGAGACAACTAAAAAAGTACCAAATGGGAGAATTTCTCATTTTCAGTGCAACCCAATTAGCCACAGCGATTCGCCAGGCTTTTTTGTTCTCTCGAACGAAACAAAAGTATCGCACGTTTTTTGAACGTGACAAAAGAATCCCAGGCTTTTTAATTGTCCTCTTGCTAAATATCTTTCCGCTCGTTTTCACACGGAGTCGCGTAAATCCCCGAAATTGTGGTTGTTTCGTGATGTGCGTTGAAAGCGAGAAACTGACGATACAACAATGACGTGGTTTAATTACCGCGAAGTAATGTCACGAGTTGGCTAAACGTACGATCGAACTTGTCCACGTATCGATTTTGACGTCACATTGACAATATAAATTGACAATAAATCGTTCGAAAACGGAAAAGGGAGAAAACTGATTTAGTCCACGAAATAAAATTGAAATTAACATCGACAGTTTCGTTGAATAGGTGTCGATTAATAAACCTTATCGCTAATTACGCTACTTAATTTTCTCGACTACACACAAGAATCTGTAATTTCTGAAATAAGTTCGCAGGCCAAAGCGATTAACTCTACTTTCTGAATTCTTTTAAATATTCCTGTCAAAGCATCTAATTGGCGTTTAACTTTTTATATTCAAAACAGTTTTCCTTGATAATTACGTTTAACACTATGTACTTCAAAAGTCAATGTGACCAACTAAATGCGTTAAATCAAATGAGAAAATTCTATTCGTAACATAAAAGCTACACCTCTTATAATACACTCTCCAATATACATACAGGGTGTCCCGTAACTACCGCAACATCGGGAAATGGGGGGTAGCTGAGGTGATTCTGAACAAATTTTTCCTTGACCAAAATGTTGTTTGAAGCTTCGTTTTTGAGTTATTAAACAAAAACACTGCCCAATTAGAGCGCTCGAAATCCCGGGACTCAGGCGCGCAACGTTTTGTGGCGCTTCGTCGTGTACGGGGGCCTCGACGGTATCGAGAGAATCGTACGGCAAATGTTACATCGTCTTTAAGTGAGGCTAATGTGGAACGTTTCGTTATTAAATAATGAGAAATAAAGTAATCGTTGTTCATTAATAAGAAATAAACTATTTATTCTTTTATTTAAGCGAACAGAGTCGTGGTCGCGAAAGAACGCATTGACACGCCGTGTTACATTGTCTTTAAGCAGGGATAATGTGGAATATTTGGTTATTCGGGAATAAGAAATAAACTAATAAATCGTTTAATAACTGTGTCCGATACTTTTATTCGTCATCCGAAAGGAATAAAGTGTTTTAATACTTATGAAACACTTACCCATTCGTGCACGAATTAACCTGCTTCGACTCAGCAGCTGATGTTACGGCCGGCTCGATGAACTCACTTCACTATCACTTTCATTGCACAGCCATTTTAATATCCAATGTAAGATTTTAAGATGGTGCGACAGGATTTATTATTCTCACGTGTAACGAAGTTGGTCACTCACTCACGAACGAATTCAGTACTGTGTAATGAAAATTTGATCTCACTCGCGAATCAAGATTTATTCGATTTATTCCACCGATCTGAACGTCTCTGCGGTCGATACAAAACTGATAGATTTGCTAAGCATTCGCTTGCACACGCACACGCACAGACACATGTTCGTTTCGGTAGCCCACATTCTTGTGTCCACCGTAATACCTTGGTTTAGCAAAAAAGGGGGGCGCGTTCAATTGGTAGTGAGGACTTGGTGGTCTTTGGAAGAGAAAAACTTCGTTGTCCTTGGCGTCTGTTTATTTACAACTGCCCGTGTCCTACGACGCGGTATTACGGTGGACACACGAATGTGGGCTACCGAAACGAACATGTGTCTGTGCGTGTGCGTGTGCAAGCGAATGCTTAGCAAATCGATCAGTTTTGTATCGACCGCAGAGACGTTCAGATCGGTGGAATAAATCGAATAAATCTTGATTCGCGAGTGAGATCAAATTTTCATTACACAGTACTGAATTCGTTCGTGAGTGAGTGACCAACTTCGTTACACGTGAGAATAATAAATCCTGTCGCACCATCTCAAAATCTTACATTGGATATTAAAGTGGCTGTGCAATGAAAGTGATAGTGAAGTGAGTTCATCGAGCCGGCCGTAACATCAGCTATTGAGTCGAAGCAGGTTAATTCGTGCACGAATGGGTAAGTGTTTCATAAGTATTAAAACACTTTATTCCTTTCGGATGACGAATAAAAGTATCGGACACAGTTACTAAACGATTTATTAGTTTATTTCTTATTCCCGAATAACCAAATATTCCACATTATCCCTGCTTAAAGACAATGTAACACGGCGTGTCAATGCGTTCTTTCGTGACCACGACTCTGCTCGCTTAAATAAAAGAATAAATAGTTTATTTCTTATTAATGAACAACGATTACTTTATTTCTCATTATTTAATAACCAAACGTTCCACATTAGCCTCGCTTAAAGACGATGTAACATTTGCCGTACGATTCTCTCGATACCGTCGAGGCCCCCGTACACGACGAAGCGCCACAAAACGTTGCGCGCCTGAGTCCCGGGATTTCGAGCGCTCTAATTGGGCAGTGTTTTTGTTTAATAACTCAAAAACGAAGCTTCAAACAACATCTTGGTCAAGGAAAAAGGTGTTCAGAATCACCTCAGCTACCCCCCATTTCCCGATGTTGCGGTAGTTAGGGGACACCCTGTATAAATTTATATATGCCCATCACATTGGCGAATGTACCACAATCAAATATATACTATTGAAACAGTCAAACTCTCACTGTGGCCGTGGGTAAAACATACAATTTCCCCGGCAGACAACGAGTTAACCCTTTGCGCGCAACCTTCCCTGCAGCCATGGCTGCTTACCTATTCGACGAAGAAGTATTCGTGAATTCTGTCACACTTAAAATCGTCATACAAAACCGAACAAAATTACACGGCTATTCAAAGCTCCCGAAAGAGTCCCACACAGAAACTATTAAAAATATCTTCGTCGTATTTCATAGCTCGCACCATCGTTATCGACGAGCCGCTTTCGTTCAACCCCATCGCAGCTTGTTCTAGACTTCGCGCAGTCGCTGCGCCTAATTAGCGCATTTAATTACGATCTACGCGTTATCGCCGACTGGTAATGCACGCATAGCCCGCGTCCGACAGCCCCGCTAATAGGACAATCGTTAATTGATGGTCTTCGCGTGTCCTGTTAAACAAGCAAGCCGGTATTCACGAAGGACTAACCGCGAGGACAAGTCGCGTGTTCATCGATGTTCGATCGAATTCGTCTGATCATCGAGGTATAGTCGCCGGCGTGTAGACGCATGAAATCGAGGAAATTCGATGCACGGCCATCGGTGACTTAATTATCCAACAATTCCAATTGACGATACGTACTACCGATTCGCCGTCTCTTTGCACTGATTACGGGGATGATCGTCTTTGTTGGTTGTACGCACTGTATCGAATTTCGATGATTTCGATTTTGAAATTGAAGCTGCTAAATTTAATTACGCTCGGGGTTCGGGAAGGTTCGAAAAATTGTTGGACAATCGAGAATGCAGGCTGATTGGTGTGCAAGCATTCTGAATTGTATGGCTTCGAAGGAATTGGAGACCGTGGAGATTTATGTATAATAGGTTTTTGGTTATTCGGCTCTTTTGTCAATTTTTTGGGGGATAATCGACGGGGTTTTCGGTCGCATCGTGACGATTATTGGTATTGAATTTCTATCATTTCTATTTTATCGAATTGAAGTGTTCCTACGATGCGTACTGTAGATAATATTTTTGTACTAGTTTACGAGCAGAACACACTTTTGACGATGAATATAAATAGCGAAATATTTGATACAATTGAATAAGACAAAGTATCAATATCTTCTTAACAATTGCAATTGCAATTTTTTGCTTGCTTTCGAATTTTTGAAAAGAAATTTTAACTTCTCACTTCCTTCTCTAAATCAAAATCGAATATTATACATATTCCTCATTACTTAATGACTTAATTTATCATTCCATTCCATCGACACGTTTTTGTTATCCTATAGTTCATAATGCATAATGACAGCGTAACCTAAAGATATAACCAAGAAAGTAAAGTTTCTTCCAACAAAATTAAACCAGTGAAATTTTAATCGCCAAAATCCCACGAATATATTGCACACTGTTTATTCGAGAATAACAAAAAGAAGGAAAATATGAATAACTGGAATTCTAATACAGATAATTCCCCTAACTTCCGTTGGCAATTTGCAAAGGTTGAACTGCTCCCACCGTTTCTACAAAAGGAACACCCACGCCTCTCGGATCACAAGGAAGAGGAAGAAACGTATGACAAGGAGAGCGTTGACCCTGTCACCGTGTGCGGCAGTGTTGAGGAAATTGAAGATGGAAAATCTTTGCGTAACTGTAAGGACGATTGCAGAAAGTGGAGGCTGATTTGCGAGAAATTACAGGAAACATTCGATGGAGAGAAAAGTATGTGTACTTCATGCATAATATCATGTCGTGAATTTATCTCAATTACACCGTGTTAATTGATATTTTGATAGCGGCTTGTCAAAGAAATCGAATCGAACTAAACCGAAAACTTAATAGATAATTTCCCCGGCAGAAAATTTTTAGTATATTAGCTTTCCACTGAGAAATAAACTTGTTAGATTAAATACTGTGAAGATTTTAAGATTACTGATATTTCATTATTCTTTCCTTCCATACTTTCTTTCGTCGTCTTTTTATAAAATATTAGCAATGCCTTCTAATTAATAATGTTTAATTCAAGCAGGAACGAGCATACATTACAGACATACATTTTTCGTCCTTTGGAAAAGTAATTAATGAAACTGTTTTTACAACGATCGTACATCGAACATGAATCAAAGTGTTCTTTACTATTTAATAAATTATTTCTTAACGAAATTTGTAAGTTAAGAAGACGTAGAAAGACATGATTAACATTACGAAAGGCAACGATTTATTCAGTCGTAGCAACAATATACCAGCAGCCATGGGTCCTGTATTTATTTCATACAGGTGGGGTGTTATCAATCGCCATTCGTTGACGGAACATCCATCACGTTTGACGCAGTTTTTTGGATGTCGATGTGTTCGCTGATCGCCAGGGAGTTCGAATGGATTTAGTTCTAGCGTTAGGTCGGTTGCAATGATTCGCGCAGCGATCCATAAACGCAGTTCCCATCAATAGTTGCCAGTCGACCGTTTCATTTCGATTTTTTGCCCATATAGACGTTTTTTTTTAAACTGCTCTGCCCTGTTTTTATTTCAACAATTTTTAACGCCCGAATCTGCCTGTCCGGCGCGTCAATTTCCATTCGCAACACGAAACTTCTCTCTATAGTTCATTCATGAAAATAAGATCCTATTTTTGGGATACAGAATGTTAGAGATCAGTTGTATTTCTAGCAAATAGAAAATTCGGCGATAACACGAGGTGTTTTACATGTGATAGTAATTATTCGTTAAATGGAAGATTTAAGCCCGATTAGTTTCAATAATTTAATTCAATACATTTACAATAAATTTCTAATAAATATACGGAACTTTATTTTTTCTTCTATCCTATTTGCATGATGATTTTTATCATTTTGCAACACGATAAAGGATGGATGATATTGCTGCTGTAGAATTATTAAACAGTCAGTGAATTAACAATTCCCTCCATGATTTTCTAAGGCAAGGCATTGCTGAAGATCCTTCGGAAATGATTGAAGCTTATAGAGATTGATATTCGATGTACGAGGAACATCAAGATTGATGCGTATGATCGGATGTCGAGGATTGTCATTACGGATTTTGTAATTGGTTACTGTGGTTCGAACATCGCCGTTATTGATTTCACTGACTCGGGAGTCATTAAGATTGACGCCTACTATCTGATTGAGCTTGTCAATCTAGATTTCCATACTCCAGATATTGCAGAGATTCACTTTCATGATTGGGCTTCTGCAATTTTCATATCCTCTGCAGTAATTTTACTTACACATATCAATTATTTTCGAATTACTCACATTTTCCCTCCATCCATACTTCATTAGTTCTTACGTAATCTTTCAAAACCGTTAAAAACATAAGTCGTCTATGGACGAGGAATTTTCGAATTTCAGTCAATGGTAATTAATAACAATTATAGTAGCCATGATAACAATAGTAATGATAATTTTCTAGAGCCCAACGGTTCACTTGAAATGCAGTGTTTTCTATGCCAGGCAAACAGAACACGTTCTCAATTTTCGTACCAATGCCTACGGCTTTCATTTCCGATTTCAGTTAGCGTTTCAGAAATTGGAAGCGACAAATTGCTTGACGCTTTTAACATTCGCGATCAGAACGATTACGTACGATACGAGGATGATTTTATGGACGAAGAAGAGGAGGATGAGCAAAGATATAAAAGTCGGTTTCCCTGGTTGGCTACGTGCGAAAGTGACGAGGGTCTGAGCGACACAGAAGAAACTCCAGGCACAACGGATCCTTACATATCCCATGAATTGTAAGTATTTGGACGCTCGATGTGTATACTACAAGTGAACGCGTAAAACTGAAATAAACGCAGCGAGTCGTAATCGTCGAAATTCGTTTATAAGATAAAGGTTTGCACTTTTATATTTTACGACTCCATTGGGTCTATATGTATAGTCTTCCAATGGAACATTGATCGAAGTGTGAAACATTTTCATGAAACTTTACTGTAATATAGTTCTCTTGAAAATATTTGATACGTATTTTTGCAATTGGCCATCATCCACGCTGAAGGGGTGAAAACAGTCGATTGTCGATTATCTTAAAAATCGTTAGTGGTAGACATATTCCCCAAACAAACTCTGTAAATGAGTTCTGAATTTGAATATTATAAATTTGACTATATAAACAGATTTGCATAACATCTATTTCTTTAAATAGTGTATTTTAAAAAATAATATTTTCTGGCCAAATGTTTATGTATGCATTATGTATGAATACGTTAATAATTTTTTCTAAGTCTTTCGCACAGCAGTAATAGTTGTAATTCAAAACTGTTAATTCTGTAAGAATTTTAAAGCTTTTAGGGTTTAATCTGCTTGTAGCTTTCCTAATTTAGTTGCAAAATTACTTTTCATCCAATGTTTGAAATGTACACCCCATATAAAACGTAATCAATATTCATTTCGACCTGTTAACACGAAATCGTCTGATACACGTGACGCGTACGTATCCATTCAACCAGCAGCCTATATGAAGCTGTTACAGTTACTCTTCGAACAATTTCCGGCGAATCAGCAGCTTCCAAAAGGGTCGGCAAACCGGAGAAGAGGCCAAGCCGTATCGTCTCCGCACGGTCAACTGTCGCGTAATTGAGCAAGACCGTCGCAGTTACATTTCCCGCAATTTCCGTTTAGACCCGTCGTTTATAAAAAGTTCAACAGACGTCACTAGACGAAGGGTATCATCTTTCTGAAGCGTGCAACGTTAAACGGACGGAAGTTATCCGTGATTGCTGTTCAACGATAGTTGATCAATTTGTTGAGACTTTTGTGACGTACAGTAGGCTGACAAGCACACGGGAAAGTAGCGGGACAAATTGGCAAGAGACGTCTTTAAGTAGTTTTTCAGATTTTTATAGAGTTTTATATTAGCAGATGATGATAGTTCGTATTAAAAGATAGAATTGTAGATATATTACACGGTTAAGTAGAATAGGTCGGTGCCAGGCAGACGTGATTGAATTTAAAGTAAGGTTTATACAATTATACAAATATGATTCTTGAGTGCAATAATTATGTCTCACTTGGTTGGTTAGGTACCTACCATACAACAAAACGCTGAAATCAAGACAATACACGCATGGTGGCGAAGGCGCCATGTTCACTCTTGGTACCTTACCCAGAAGATCTCGATCACCCATTAGGTGCGTATTTCACTCCAATCTTTTTGGAGTTATTACCTTCTTCCTGTCAAGATATATTAGAAAACGTCGGCAATTTTGTTACCACGTGTGCAAACGTTGGAACACGTTAATTTTAATTGCCGCTGAAACATTGTAGGGAGATTCTGCCGGGTAAGTTTAATTTGAAAGCAGCATTCGAGAAGTGGGCCGATGATCGAAATCTTTGTGAGATGAAAACACTGTTGGATGAGTCGAAGAAGCGTATTTCGTTGTCACTTGTTCAAGCATGCGAGGAACAGGCGAACAGGGATGCCTTTATCATTTGCATGGTACTTCAAGCAATCTGCGAAGAAGTTACCTTGTCACTGGCGGACGTGAAGATCGATTCGAATATTCACACATTCGTTAATATCGCGGTTATTTGGGCGCTTTCCGATATGAACCTTGTGAATTATGATATACTCTGCACCGATCAATTGCGATCGTCCGGTGATTTGGTCTATTACCTGTACAACGGTACGTTGTCATTAATCTCTTCTTTTTTCAGGACAGTATTTTTCGATGGGACACTTTTTCGTTTATATACCACGGGTATTGAATAATGGTTTTTCTTTCATTTTGTAAAAAAACGGAAATAATGGGACCTCCGTCAGTGGGCACATTTATAGTTATAGTTTATTTTCTTTGAATTTCCATTGTTTCAATATTGTTTTTAATTAACCATTTAATTTGTGCTTTGAAAATATATTGAAATATGGAAGTGATATCGAGGATCGATTTGCCATTGGTAACCTATGGAATTCAGCTAGATGTAGAGTTGAATAGAATGGAGTAGATGATTACCATAAGTGGGCAGACTAATTCTATTATGGAGAAATCCAATATGCGTACCCATCGATTATCTCCTACATACGAGATTGCATGTTCCTTCGTAATTCTGTTATAGCGAAATCAAATAATCTTGGGGAGCAGTTAATGAAAATGTAGCTGATTATGAAACAGTATTATAATACTAATAACAGTATAAATTGAACACCGCAAAACCTATTTATATAAGGCCATTCAATAACACAACATAGTTCCTTTATTCTAAAATCAAGTAATCCCCAACAGCAACTATTAATCACAAACAAATATTCAAATAATTGAGCTGGAATATTTCCAATTAATTGCCTGCTAATCATAGACAGAGTAATAAAAAGTGAAAAATTTCCAAAGCTGCAAGTGTCCATTTTTTTTTACAGTGAAAGGTTTACGTAGTCATTTTTGTCATATTTAATATTTCCTCAGTTAATGAAAATAGTTAAATGGCATCCTCAATCTTTTAATACCACAGATTTGTATGAATAGATAAGCCAGAAAGTTAATTTAAAAATATCATGCTTCTTTTCAATTGGTTTAAACGTTGTTATAAAACTAACAGAGATATACTCGCCCTGCTTGTAAGCAGCAATTAATTTATAAAAATTCTGTTCAGGGAAAAACATTCTCAACATCACAGGGGATGGTGGAATGCGTAAGCTACTTTTGGGAATTCATCGGCCACCGACCAGCCACAATATTTATACTACTCTGCATCCACGATTGCCATGGGCTTACGTGATCCCCTCGCACGAGCAAGCCCACGTGAAATTTTATCCGAATGTACGCGATCGAATTGAAGAACATTATTCGGATTTGCCTCCGATCTGCATAATGTCCGCTTACATTCCTGACGTGGATTGTTTACATCGTAGACACATTCTGGAGAAATCATTCGTGGCTTCCAACATGAGATCGAAATATTTATCTGTGCCGTCGTCCCACAAAATAAAGGAGGGCCTTTCCTTACAATTAGTGAAATATTTATGACGTATTTCAGCAACAAAATACTGATGATATATTGTAATCGATGAAAGTTTAATTAAATGCAATTGAATGTTTCAATGAAGTTCATCGAATATACCAGTGTTGAAGTTTGACTTGCTTTATAGAAAGTTTTAATACATAATGATAAAGCAAAGATGACCACCAACTTTGGTAATTTAATTATTAAATTACTGCCGACATGCGTTGTCGATTAAAATTCAATTATATTATCAATAATAATATTCCCTTTACGAATATTCGGCAAATGCAAACGTTTAATTAATTCCGGAAGGGAAACTATGCAGGATAAACAGAAAATTTGATTTTCTCTGCATCTGATATTCCTGCTTTGGTTAAGCGATTCTTCGTCAAACGGTTCTCACAAGCCTCGACAAATCCGACATTACGGAAAAGGAATTAAAAATTAAACTTTGCAGAGGAAAAGGCCAAAGAAAAAGCCAACAGCGCGGATAATTATTTATTTTCCGGCTAGTCTGACGACTCGTCTTTCTTAATGCACCGTTTAATAAGATCTTACGCGAAGTTTGTACAATTGTTTGGTCCAGTCTGTCATTCAACCTTACCTAAACTCCTGCACACGGAAACTTTCTAAATACTCGCCTACCACCACCAACGTGTAATTCCAATCTATCCCTCGACTATAAGTCAATAAAAAAAGAAGGTGTTCATAAAAATAGTAACGGGAATTAGAAAAGGAATATTATAAAAACAATACGATTTTTCTTTATCAGATATATTTGTCATAATAACTGAACACACGATTTCATCAGTGAACCTAAAAATCTAGTAAACAAGAAATACCTTGTATTACCAAACTAAATTACCTACCTCCATCAAAGTTTTCATCATAAAAGTTTACAACAACTTCAACCATAAACCTAGGAAACATGATGAGGAAGCGCGGTGAAAGTTAAAATAGAAATTGTTGTTCTTATTAGAACAATGAGATGTTTTTTCGTATTTCATTGGACAATTCCATTCCATCGCCACTCGTCGTCGCGACGAATCAAGAAAGAAATCTTGTCCGCGCAGCAACTACGTCGTCGGATCGATTCGACTGGCCATTGCCCGAAAGATTTAGCTGTTCGTTGTTTTTGGCTCCTTCTATTTCTTGTTCCTCCATTTCCCGGGTATTCGTCTTCGCTGCCGAAGCCACGTCTGTTGTTCGTGAGAATAACACACAGCGTGATAGAGAATGAGGGGCGTGGGGCGAAGGCGTCGAAAGAGAGTGTATAGAGAGAGAGGAGGAGAATAAGGCGAGTCAGTGAAATCGAATTCCGGAACAAACTTCCTCCTTCGACCCGAGTCGCTTTAAATCGTCGCGGAACGGCCAGGAGCAATTTTCGCCGCGCAAAAACGTCCCTTTGAAGCGGCCAGAAAAATCATCGTTACTTTATCGGCCCGTTTAATCGGCCGTATTCATTCGTTCGAGCAGAAACCATCGACGAACACGAACATTCGATGGTACTGAAATCTCGTGGAATGTTTGTATCTCGATGGAATTTTCATCGGAGAACAATTATTCTGCCCCGATGAATAATTTTAAGGGTGTGCTGTAATTACAGTTTCTGACCAGCGAACATTTTCAACATTATGTATTCATACATTCAGTAATATTGTGGGCCTGGGCGAACTTCACTAACAAAGTCTGCTGAATTCTAAGGTCTTAGACGCGTGCATGGTAATATTTGCTTTTCCTCCCGTGCTTTGATTCTTATATGGGTTTTATATCATATTTGTTTATGCATTCATCATTTCCCCAAATATCTATAATTTTCGTTTAAAAATTTGTTCACAGTGGTAATAAATTCGATGCTACCTATAGTTGACCGTCTAGGTATTTAATAATGGTTTAGAAAAGGGCAATCTGTCTATTATGCCACTGCTTTATAGGAAGCAGAGGAACGTTTCTTCGTGTGGTGATAATTCGATGGCCAGGTGTTGTAGATTGAAATGCCAGGAATTAAATCGCCCCTATGCTGAATTGCTTTCTGTATATTTTATTATGCACCATCTGGACGTGTCACGCGCTCCAAATAGTTTCACGTCGCCGAAACGATCGTGGACGATTTTATGCCAATCGCTGATCGGTTGTAAATAAGCTGAAATACTGAAACAGAGTTCTTTGTAACAATAGATGCCGACGTAATTTCAGGGCTGAATCAGCAACTGCTGCGAGTGAGCGGTTCGCGAAGTGGAAAGTCCATTAACCGTCGTCCTACAACCCTCCACCCCCCTCGTTCCTTTTTTCGCCCTCGCCTCCGCAGTTGTGTACAACCTTCCATTACGATAATACAGAGTCCTTGTAGTTGAACCTCGCGCCGAAGAAGATCAGGCCCGACCCCGACCTCCTAATAGAATGGATGCTTCGAGGGTTTCTGACGCGACCCTACGTCAGACATTGCCGATACTCGAGATATTGAAAATTGAAAGCCTCTTCGAGGAATGCATTCGACCAAACGTGTTAAGCCCCCTGCGACCCTTCAACGGTTTCTTCCGAACGCATACTTCCATTCTCGCTTTATCGGGAAATCATTTTCGTGGCGTCAGTAATTTTCAAGATCATATTGCGCTGTATTATTTGTACGAAAAATGGTCTATCTTCTGGTTTATTCGTGGGTGATTTCTTGTTAACAGGGTGGGATTAAGTATAAGATCTCAATTAATTAAGTTTATTTGTCTATTTAATTTCATATCGACTATACTTGATGGCCATCTTCTTCTTATGAATCGAGTCACCCGAATGCGGCTCAATTAAGCGAAATAGATGTGCCAAGTGACACTTGTCATCCAATCGATTAAATCGGCAACGAAGTGTCAAGACAGTGACAAACATGCCTCGATTACTCTAAACTCGAAACTACCCTATCGATCTGAGCCAGAACGGCAGGATTGATGGCATAGATTCTTTACGGTACGACTGAGCAGTTCCGGTACATCAGGCAAATTCAAGGCCACCGCCATTGCAACCCTTGCTTTCTTTTTCTTTTTTTTGTACTCGATCCGCGACAACCACTAGAAACTTTACTACCCTGCCAGATCGTCGATTTTTCAAGCCACGAGCATTGCATTCACACTCCTCCACCCTGTCCTTTTTCTCACTTCTCCCCGTGCAAAGTTTTTTGTCCAAGGGTTCCATTAACTGTTTAAAAGCCTGCCGAGCATCGGGAGTTCGGTTAAGAACCGAAATACGGTTATCAAGTAATAATTAATGGCCGCACGCGGTGCCATGAATTATTCACGTACGTTGAACAGCAGATAACTCTAAACTCGATTAAAGTTAATAACGACGATGCTGTGCGGCGATTTTACCCTGCACCCTGGTATAGGGTGCAACGTGCCAGCCACGAAAAGCTTGTTCCGTGAAAATGAATTTCAGTGCCGGGTTATGGGGATACTCTGGTCAGTGAAAATTCCAGAGAATTTCTTTCTTCGCTACGGTATTACAGCATTCGGGTGGAAAAATTTCGGGCACACGCGATTCCCATGGTTATACATGCATCGAAATAAAATTTGAATGAAGGTTCGTATTTATTATTGATGTATTATAAATCTAATTAGATTGCTACGAAATAGCCTAACTTTGAACTAAAAATTCAAACCTTGAAACTATGTTTTATAATATTCCATTCATTACATTGATTGTTATTATTTATTGCATTATTTAATGGGTTTTTTAATATTCGAATTTCATCTGTATAAAACGACACAACAGTTGCACTTCATACAATTGCCCCAATCGCCCCAAGAAAAATAATATCAGAGTTTATACTGCTATTTTAAACAATAACTATAAACTAGCAGTTCAAGAATTAGAACAAAGCAAATAAAATTACGTCTGCTTCCTAACATATTATAATAAATAAGCGAAAATACTGCCAATTGATCTTCCAATTGATTATACTATTGAATAAATCTATTAACATCCGACTGCAAATTATACTAAACCCTTCCGAGACAAGAATACAAAAATAACTCCATTGCCGCAGTCCATAATATGACGATTCAAAACGAGAAATCACGCCGAGAGTTGCGTCCAAACAAACAAGCAGCTTACAACACTTCAAACTACCAACCACAAGCCATCCCGTCTCCCCAGAATCAACCACTCCATCGATTCCGTTGAAAGCAAAATCAGATATCAAGACCCAGCGACCGGGCATCGAATCCGAAGGGTGCTCCAAGTAATTCAGGGCTCAAAGGCTCAAGGAAGTTAATTCTCTGTGAAACGATTATCACCCTCCGTTTGCCTGAACGTCGCGTAATCCCGAAGACGTCGTCGCTTTCATTCCGAAACCCTCTGGACGCTGACGACACAGCGTCAAACAATACCGAGATCCGTCGAACCGTGAAGCAAACGCACAAGAATGGCCCCGACAATCTCCCACCGCCGTGATAAATATTCATAGGTGACAGTATCGCGGAGTTGACCTGTCGTCAAACGAACGTGGTCGTACTTTAACGTCGACCCTGGCCTTTCGACGGCAATGGTGGCTGGAACCATCGGAAGTTGATGGAATCGAGGCGACGAGTCGATAACGCTGGCAAACGATATTCTCCTTGTGTTAAAAAACTTGGCGGGCCACGTCAAAGGCGATGCTGGTCTACTAATATCGCAGGGGAAGCTTCGAAACCCGCGTTTCTGGGTTATTGGCCGGGATCCAGTTTAAAATGCGAAGGCCGAAGTGGTTCGAAGTAATCGGACGCAGGAGGGCTCCGGGATATTTGATTGGAAGGGGAGACAGCGAGGAAAATTAGATTAGAGGGAACGTGCGCTTGGGGGATGGTACCTAAGGAAGTGGGTCGCGTGGAATTTTACGTTTTTACCGGAGTGTTTAGGGATGTTTTTGCTAGCCGGCATGGAAGTTAAATTGCGATCGCGTTGGCAGAGGTTGTACACTCGTTTGTAATCCTGCTCCTCCTTCCCCGTGCAATATATGCTTTCCTGTTTTGGACGGTAATACTGTCCGTGAAAGGTTTCTGGCTGGTTAATGATTAAGGGACACGTTACCTCAGACGGGGGTAATAAAAAGTTAAATCCAAGTAGGGTTTTGGTGAAACGTGCTGCGAGACACAAGGGGGTTGCAGATTGATTGAATATCAGTATTTTCGTATTCCGTATTACGGTGAGCAAAGTTTATTATTTATTGAGTCATTGAATGAAAGTAGAAACATGAAATGATTCAGTACAATGCTAGTATACTATAATATAATATTATAGAATATTAGTTGAATTAAGTGAAGTATAAGTGAGTATGAGTATAATATATCAGTGATTATTAATGATACTAAAAATTCTTATCAGGCAACGTTCATGTCCTAAAAATACACGAAGATGTCAAAAAAACAAAAACAAATGAAACTCTTTTAATCTTCTCGAATTAGTATATCCAAAGTGTTCTGTAATTACCTCTAAATGGAATAAATCGGTTCGACTCTAGGATATGCAAATATTTACGTGAAAAACATTTATCTAGTTTAATCTTAGGATAAGCCACCATAGAATATGTGGCTGAATGGAAATTACATCTCGAACGGGTTCGATAATGAACGGCTGGCTACTTTCAATCGGGATAATCGAACTCTAATGGAGTAGCAGCCGCTTCCGCGGGGTTTAGATTCCCATATATGCTTTCACGGTAACGTGTTACATTTTAATCCGGTATTATGGCGTAGACTGTACATCATAATCTCGGATCGAGCAGTCGGGACTAAATGCATTGCACGTGTAGCGGCGGTGACTTCGTGGCTCGTCCGGTGACGTGTCTCGTAACTAGAAATAACTGTCGCTGCTATGATTTTCCTGTGACCAGACTGAACTCTGAATGTACACACCCGAGAAATGAAACCGTGGTTTTTCCCGCCTTGGATGTATTGATATAATTTTATATTTTATGCGACACCGCGAAACGATTTCCTTTTGACGATGTATACAATGAACTAGGGAGCTTGTAAACAAAACGTTGTTTTTGTAATTAGATTTGGCGTTCGAAGAAAAAAATGCTGTCTGTGCGAAAATTTCGAGATTCTTCAGTTTAAGATTTATCCGATTATATGCCACGTTTAACTTTTAATTTTAACGTTTAATTTTCATTATTTTGTGGCAATGGTGTGAATGGGGTGATAAATTATAGGATGGCTGTATCTCCTTATGTATATCTGTGTATCTTCTTCTCCTATATTTCTTGAGAACGTAAACGCTTAACAATTTGATGACACTTTTACTAGAAACCTGATACAAAGACCTCGAAGCGCCACCTAATAAAAAGCATAAAATATTATGTAACTTGACTATCTTTCAATTGAACACCCCCGAAAGCAAGTTTTATTTTTGCTAAAATTCGAAGCAGCCAGAGAGAATATTTTTATTTTTCTCTAAAGTACTAATAATTGGAAAGCGAAATAGTGAAAGACCAGCATTGAATAAAGTAGCGATAGCCGACTGCAAGGTGTTCGTTAAGCTAAACAATTTTCCGTGGCACCACAAGAATTCGAAACGCAAAGTTGGCACAAGGTTGGTACAAAGACTCCGTCGACGTTCGATATCGGTTCATTGGCACAGCAATACGCCAGGTAGCAAATTGCCAGTAATGAGGCTAAATACGTTCGAGCATTTATCATTCACGAGATAGCTACTGCCTGCATTGTGAATCTTCCGCTAATGGTAATCGTTCGACTGCGTCTGACACCATGCCCCACGCAAGTCTGATATTCAATGGAGAAACGGGTATAATGGGAAACGCAAGAAATGATTGTTCGAAGATACGCTAGTTCTGTATCTTTTGCTTCAGGGAAAATTATGTTTTCATATATTTGGAAAATAATATAGCGGGTAGAGGGGACAATTGTATGGGATTAAATAGAATATTATGTATTTGAATGAAATCGTTTTTCATTGTTCCAGAGGAATGTGTAAGAGCCGGTATTTTGATGTGAACGCGAAACAACGTTTTCAATTTTCTGAATTATCTGATATTTCTAATGTTTAATAATTTCGGAAACGGAATAATTATATTTTTTGACTAAATGTTTCTTTTGGGGCAAAAATGATAGTGGATGGTGTAAGAGAATATCTGTTTAATATAATCCTTCGGTACTCTTATTTTTACTTGAGGAACACAGTATTTCTGTAACATTGAACAATAATATCCTGTGTAGAATATTAATGACAACAGAAAATAGTATGCTTTCTGTAGAAAGCTTCCTCTTTTCCTAATTAAAAAATTGAGTACTTCAATGTCCTACAGAAACGCTTACTTCTACCTAGGAAGAAGAATTTTTATTTTTACTAAAAATAACAACTTCCATATTTCAAATATATTTCACCATTTCGTAGTAGTCGGGGTGAATTAAACAATTGGACATGTCGCAAACTTTCTATAATTACATTAGTCTCTGTAATCGATGATATCACCAATTGAGTTTAGCTCAACAGTAGTGAGCAGTAATCACAGGTAATAGAACGGTGTATCACGGATGTATCAGATTATAGAAGACCATATTAACAGTCATATAGTATACAACAGCAATAGGGTCAATAGTAATGGTAACAGTTACCAGTAATACAGTACACGGTACTCTGTGCTAATGACGAGTTCCTAACCACTGAAATCTAATACAGGCTGGAATTGTATCGCAATACCTCTCAAACAATAACACAGAAATAAGTGCACCAGGTACGAAAACATCTATGTATCGAGCTCCTCGAAAGAATTGAAAATGGTATCAACTTCAACAGTGCCGCCTGTACTTTCAAAACCTAATTCTGAAACATCCAAGTTGCAAGATCTCATAAACTCCAGGTCTCGCGGGACGAAACTCACCTCTGACCAACGTAATTACAATAAACCTTACCTACAATTACTCGCGAAACTGTCAGCCGAAGTAACCGTGAAACGAGTTAAGAACACGAATCAGCCTTATTCCAGTTAAAAACTCGAAACTCGATCACTCTAAATTTCGGGTCAACCGGTCGCGACTGCCGCCCACAGGTATACACACATCCTCATACAAAACACACACGCGTACGCGAACTATGCGCACGCTTTCGGAAGTTTCGCCATTTGCTCGGAATTTTCGTTCGTACTTACAAATCCAGCACAAAACTTTCCTCCCTTATCACGAACTTATAATTTCGGCGGAGAAGACCGTGGCTTCTGAAATACGAGCAGCTCTAAAACGCGACGAGATACGCGAGCAACAGATTCCGCAAGGAGGCAGAGCCACCTTCGATAACCGTTCTGCGCGTTCATTCTTTCTTTGAGAACGTCGTCGACGAACCGGCAACACGAGCGTATCAGCGGCCACGGGAAACACAAGCGACACACTCTATAAAGGTAGCGAGGTAATGCTCGCGAGAACGAGAAGATTGTCCTGGATATTACTTTGCACGCAGCGAGCTATCAGCCCTGAGAGAGTCCTCGTAATTGACATTCCCGGGAATGGCTATCGCGGAACATTTTCACCGGAGAATGCACGATAAGGGGTAATGAAACGAATAAGAAAATTTCGTTTGGCGTAGCGGCGAAGACGGGACGTTATCATCGGGGGAAAAGGAGAATAGCAGAAGTCGGAAAGAAGCTGTGAGCGTGGACAGAAACGTTTGGAATTACTCAGCTCCTCTTTCAACGGCCGTGTCTTCGCCCTTTAACCTCGTTCGAGGCCTTTGCTCGCGCGAAATAACAGAGGAGGAGTTCGAAATTCTTGGATGGCAGAGGGAGATGGAAAGGCTTTTAGATGGGAGAAATGGGGTGGGTGCTTGAAAGAGGGGTTGGGGAGGGTGTATGCGAGAAGTTTGGTAAGAAAACGGCGAAGATCGAAAGGCATAGCCTCTGTTCAAGTAATATTTGTTTTGAGGGCCCTCCAGTTCTTATTTGTACATCTTTTTGTTTCACCAGATGGAATTAGAAGAGAAGCAACTTAATGTACCTATCATTTGTATGGAGTGTAAAAATTGAATGTAAAATAGATTTTACGTGTAATATAATATGGAATGTTTTTAAAACGTTTCAATTCGATCTCGATATTGTTAGTTTTAATAGGTTCGCTTGATCATCGGTCTTAAATCAAATAGTAAAATGAGTATTATAATAATTACGTATAATTGGATATTTTAGATGCTCGAGTTTACTGAACATCCTTCAAAAGTTGCTTCCTATATGTAAACTATTTCACAATAATTAAATCCTTGCGATACAAAAAATCATATACATCTATGTCATTCAGAATATCAGCGTCAGCCACAGGTAGGTCGCATCTATTCCACGCGTTCCCAATCCACTCAGCCAAAATCCACTACCGTCCATGGAAGAATCAATCCTGTACTCTGGTCACAATTCAGCATCGTGTTCACCGCAACCACACACACGACACACTCTTCCACCACGTTCCACTACGCAAATCGTTTCGACAATACTTGGCAAACTATCGTGTCCCGCTCAATAGCTAAATGATGCGTGAATCGTCTTTCGTTTCAGCTCCCGTGCGATGCACGAGCCCCTTCTTGAACCTTCTGGCTACCCTCGCCCTTCCAGCGTTTCCCTTATTCCACGACTGCCCATAGAAAAGCACGGATGTATACATTCGCCATGCTTCGACGAAACGACGAACTCGTCGCGACGAGAGGAACAATGTTCTGCCCCTCGTTAGACGGCTGTATTCGCGAAAAGGTCAGGCGGGAACAGAAAAGAGCGTCTGCTGTACTTTTCTCATTACTTCCGGAATATGCAGTGATTCGAGCGCGTGTCGAGGTCGTCTGAATAGTGATATCGATTTTGATAATCCTCTGGAGCCAGGCATGCATGCTCGAAATGAAACGTTGAAGCGTTCGTGCAATGGACGCATCATCGTTTTGCTGATTTATGCTAGGAGGGTCGAAGACGCGTGTTATGGTTGTACGTTGGAATGTGTGTGTATGTTGCACACGATGTTTAGAGGATTGTTCGGTGGAGTGCCGTTTATACGGAAATGCTGGAAGATGGTGTAACAGTTGCTGATTGCATGACAGAATTTATTTGGATAGAAATGGTTATTCGAAGTGTTGATAATATTTAAGATATTTAAGTGATTGAAGATTAAAGCGACACTTGTTGACTATGTAAAAGAACTTTCTGAATAAAATTAGACGTTTCGAAGTATTAATAATGTTATAAATATTGTAATTGAAGATGTTCGAATAGATATCTAGGCATTATATATTTAAATTTTAGAACAAAGTAGATAGGAGGTAAATAAAAGGGGCATTGGATTATAGTTTGGGTGAACCTTTATGCTACAGTAATTATGTATTAAATAATTACTATATGGATGAATAAAAGTTTGGTTTTGGAAGCGAAGGCTGAAATGTTGGTCCAATAATTTGTGTACTATTAGATAATTATCACGTAGATTTGAGAAATTTCTTTTATTCTTGATTGGTTTTTGGCTGGGGTATAAATTCTGGGTTAGGTACATAGTACTATGTGTTTTGTGTCCCCTGTGGCAGAAGGAGGAGACTGTAAGGGTGCTTAATACGAATCTACCCAAAAAGATGGTACCACTGGGAAATAAGTCGAAAATGTAGAGCGATTTTTGATCGTGCCGACTTTATTCTTGGAAAGGCTCAAGTACACATCGCTTGAATATTTAACCTCCTTTCTATCGATTACTATTCCTTCTGTACGTGTCTGAGTCGGCAAACATTCTTGTCGCGACTTTCGAAATACAAAGACCAATAACATTAACTTGAACAAATATAAATATAATATTAGCTACTATCCTAATTGTACAAAATTAAAAGAAAATTCTCTTCTAAAAATCCTACAAGTATATACGCAAAATACCCACGCCAACTATTTTAATTTAATTATTTAATAAAATAACAATTCAAATCAAAATGTAGTATATTTAAGATAGAATGAGTTACAATAAAATTAATTTTATGCTCACTGACCAATCGAATTTCCCATAATCCACCAGCCACGATAGACGAATATTTAGCAACAAAGAAACTTTAGCACGAATAGCTTCAAATATTGAATCTCTCTCGACTGAAGTGGTAAAGCTATATGCATATTTGCGGACACGAATTCGACTGTTACAAATTCGGTAGCTGCGTTACGCTTTATCTACAACGACGAAGAATCGATTGTAGTCATAAATAAAAGAATTTTCAATCTGTTCCGTCCTACCACTCGCACCTCTCCAACGCAGTTCCCACTTTTCCAACCGACTTTTTCCTTCCTTTCCCGACCGGATTCACGTATGCGCTAGATTCATGACACTTTTTGAGCAACTTTTACGAGCCCCGATGAAACGAATGGCCGATAACATTTTTCACGGTTGTTTCGACCTTAAACGGTTACAGTAGCATGAGCGGCAGCGTGCTGCGAGAAATACGATAGAGGATAATCAACGAAGAAGAAATACCCTGGCATCGTATAGATACGCGATTGTCGCGTCTGCTCTCTACGCGTTTTATACACTTTCTTACGCTTCTATCCACCGTTAACAAGTTGAACTTTGTCCTCTTTGCGAGGAAACGTTCGAGTGATACGCCCTAATAAAGAGTACTCACGTTACACGTTGAGTACTCCATAAGAATTACTGATTTATCTTTACCTTCGTAGCATACGCAATCAGAAAGATGACACGATAGAAGTCCTCAACGCAATCGTAGGATTCCAATAATCCTTACCTGAAAAGGAGACAAGACAAATGTTACTGTTCAATCCATATTAAAATCGATCTTAAATGTTTCACTTTATTTAATAATATTTTATTTAATTGAAACCATCAAGCCAGACATCAAAAGGTTATCCTTCGCCAAATTCGAAAGAGGGCAGAATGTATAAGAGGGAGAAATATTAAAATGAAGAGCACACATCACGCCTGTATATGTCACACGAATCGCCCGGCTCTTCCACCGCACCGGCAGAAATTTCCCGGGAAAATCCCATCCGATCCGTTCCCGTTTCAATCGCGAAACACTAGACCTCTATCATCGATGGCACGAGATTTTTCATCGGGAAGAGGTGGCCGCGTTTAAAAGCACTTTGCATCGTGCCATCGTAAAAGGCGTTGAGTTATAGGCCACCTTTCAATTTCGTTGCTCCACCAAGAACGTGGCGTGGCCCTTCCTTCGTCTTCCTTTCCTCTATTTACGCGGCCGACTATGAAATATTACTTCTGTCTCCTCGGCGGCGAAAGAATATCCCTGGAATAAAAACGACTCTCGTCTCGCCAACCCCGCGAAAACGTGTCGAGAATTCTCGTTTCCTCGAGCGTCCTGTTGGATCCTGGCGATCTAGAAAGGGTTATGACAGGTGGGGGGGTTGCGCGAGAAAAGCAGTGACAATGTCTGATCACGAAAGGGATGGGCAACGGTGGGGGTTGAAAAAGGGGGGCCCCGTCTCATAAGAACGGTGAATATTGCAGCCGCTATTAAAACGGGATCGTTCCCCTCTTTGTGTTTGTTAATTTTTCAACGGCCTGCCTGGCAACGATCCTTTTGGACGATTTACCTCGGCGCTTTACGGGGATGCATAAACGACCAGCACTTTTGGTTGGATATTGGTGGGGCTGGTTCCTGGGATACTTTATTGTGAGGAGAGTGATGCTAGTCACGTGTGGGCACGAATGATTTATGAAGATAATTTAGAAGGGTCGTTAGGGGTGTTGCGGTGTATGTAGAGATGCTTGTAGAGGTTGGGACGAGAGTTGAAAGTGGTCGCGATGAGTGGAGAGGAGATTTTTGTTAGGGGCTCTTTAACGTTGTAATATTTTTCGCGGCTTTTTATTAATCTGCTATTACCTTGTAATCAAAGATATTGTTTTGTGTTCGGAGGAAGATTAAAATTCGGAAAAAATTGAATGACACAGGGTAATTACTTAATTTGTACGATATTTGTAGAAATATCGATATCGTTATCATTCAAATTTGTTCATAAGTTTTATCAAATAATTCCATTATTAATTAAATGTCAGGATAAATTGAAGCGTCCAAAGTAATATAAAGGGTTGAAATTTCGTCGGATGATTAAATCCTGACAAGAAACAGGAAGATTGACGTGCAGCATCTAGAAGCTCTTCTTTCAAGTAAGAACTCGCATCGCGACAATGGTACACAAAAGGTAAAATGCAGGAAGAACGACGAGAGTGCCAGGAGACACACCGGGAGATCTCCGGTAGAAATCATGAGTGGGTGCCCAGGAAATGAATTACGTACAGCAACTGCGGTTGAAGGGTTCAACGAAGGGATAGGAAAAGGTAAACGAACAGAAACGACTCCTTTGGGGAACACGAAGGGAAAGAGAGTCAATTCTCGCCTTTCGAATCGTGATCTCAAATCTGGGCCGTGTAACAGGAGATTAGAGCCTCAGATTACCTGGAAAAGGTTGTACACTTCGTGTATTAGTCCTAGATTTTATGAAACCTTACTGTCTGCGATTTAAATATGGCATAAAACTTTATTAGCGTCTACCTGAGCTGCGTTATTGTTAAAATGATATTCATTCATTTTTGTACTCCAAATTTTTGTATCATTCGTATGCTGCAACGAGAGTAGGGATTGTCTTAAAGGTAAATGAGAATTCATTAGATTATAATAATTGAGCACATTCGTTTTACAGAAAATCGTGACTTTTTAATTATATCGTCGTTGCAGGAGACAGGAGATTAATATTAAATAAATAAACTGTTGCAAGGAAAATCAATGTCGGAAGCAAAATTTAATAAAACAGTTAGTGGAAACGATAAATTGAAATTTTGTTCCAGTATGAGAATTTCATTACGCACGCCTTTGCATCCCTATCAATTTCGGGCATTACGTGACGTGGTTGTTTAAACAATTAACATTGGCGCAATAACGTCGAAATGTCAATATCCGCTGGCTAGATTATGGGAAAATGAAAGATTTCCGCAGGCTTTCGTTATTCAGCGATGTTCAATAATAAAAGGGATATCGGTGAAACTTTTGATACGGTGAGAACGACGAGGTTCTGTTATTCCATTAATCCCAAACATTTTCACAACCTAATTCTCTTAAGTTCGCCAATATTGACCTCTATAGAGGAAAATTCTTTCCCTACAAAGCCTTTCGCAATCGCTGTCTCAATGTATGGAGTTATCGTAATTGAATGAACGTGTCATTCATTCTTTTGGTGTCACCGAAACGTTGGTGTTAAGACAATTTTTCCTAAAACAATATACATGGATAAGAAGCACATCTATTACATTTTAAAATAAGGCATATTGTAACTCAGGTCTTAGAAAAAAAACCGAATTATTTATTGATCCAATATATCAGGTTACGTGGTATTCAAATTGTAAATGGGTTTACAATATCAGGGAGATCTACTATGATACCGAAGAGATTACAGTAATATTTTCTTGCAACACCTGTGGGAGAAACAAAGTGGGATGTCAGTACGTGGGTGAGGCTGGATTCCTGCATATGCTTGGATAAGCGACGTCGACGTAGTAACGTCTCGGCGACGCGACCTCCAGAAGAACCTTTTGGCGTACAGTTCGGTGGAAAAATTAATTCCATGAACCTTTCGAAATGTTCTTTTTCCATTCCTCGCTGTCTTTGTCTGGGCTTCGTCTAGTGGAGAATCGTGAATCACCACCCGCGTGTGAAGCCACGAATTATTAAATTCCAGGACGAGAATACATTCTGGAGAAATTAAAATCGTAACCTCCTGCTTTTGAAGGTGCGAGCTTGGAGTTTTAATAACACAATTGCACTCTTTAAATAGAAAAATGTCCTGGACATTTAGATTATTTGTTATATACTTGATAACGTGGAAGTATTTAAACAAAACAATGATTTACATTTTCATGCAAATATTATCGTACGCGGGAAGGAAAAATATTGAATAGAATTTAACGATACTTTGCTCCCTTTTTCCAATTATCCACAATACCCAGATTTCTCATTCACTTTCTCTGACATCAAACTATAACTGACCTCTGACAAACGTTATTCCAAAAATACTTTTCACTCTAAATTCTCGAGCATTAACATACCGCAGAGCCGAGAAACTTCGTAAGCTGAAAGTTAATTCACTTCAAACAATTGGAACATTCGAAACATATAAAAAAAACGAAGTAAAGGAACCAACTCTAGACCCCCCACAATTGAACAATGCCCTCCCCGCAGCAATCATTTCTCTGGCAAACTCTGTTCGACATCCATTACGAAACGAGTCGCGGGATATTAATTCCGTATTCGTTTCAAACGATCCGCTTAAACCCTCTTAGGCAAGAGGTATTTGCGCAACAACGACATACATCCTATACATGCACGTCCACGATAGACTCGGTCGAGTTTGGGATATATAATACATCAGCGGGAAATAACGCGGGTATCGTTGAATCTGGTACAGGCCCCAGGCGATTTCCGCTCGTTTCGGGCTCTTGACGCCTGTAAAGGAGCTTCGGATTACCAACAGAAACTTTCCAATTGCTCATTTTCTGGTCTCGGTAATCCCTGCCGGCGACAGGGGTTTTTGCCCCGTCGCGTCGCCCTCGTTTGCGGTTCACTACGGGTTCTCTTTATCTTCCTAAGTTTAGCCGATACATGGACAAGGTCAAGCATCGATAATGGATACCGATCTTCCATAGTATACTTTGGGATTCACCTCTATTCATAGACGTTGTTTGACATGTCGTGATTTACGATGCTTTTGTAAGATTTGCAATGTTTATGGATTTATTTTTTTGTTATTTTACGTGTATAAATGTATGTACATTTTTTGTGCACAAGTGGGGATAAAATGATACAAGTTATATTGGAATAAGTAGTACAGATAATTGCACTGCCATGCCGGTCATGCCGATTTGAAATTAATAGATATTATAACAAACTTTGTCTAGCTATGGTATCAAATCTTTTACTACAATTATTTATCTGTAAAGATTGCATGTAGCCTGAGAAGTCTGCAGGGCCCAAACTTTTATCCTGTTTACTGTATACATATATGTATATTTGCAAACTGGAGGAAGCGTTTCACGAGGTTGGGAACAAGTATTGTATAATTAAATAGCTCACTTCCAGTGGTATTGCTCTTTCTGTTTTCAAACTGGAATGTTCGAGACGTCCAGATAGTCGATACCTTTTCATTGTATTAATTATACGTTAAGCTATTGTGCGTGGTTGTATGCGTTTTATTTAAATCGGTCTGTATTTGAGATTTACGATGCCATTGAGTGGTTATTAATGAGAAATCAGAAACATGCTTCCAATACAGCCACTCGAAAGTGCAATTCACGGTTCGTTTGGCGAATATGTTGTTCGAAGAGAAAGAGAGGAAAATAGATAGTGAAAGCGAGCGAGGGAGCGTGGTTACAGATAGTAACGGATTTTTGGAGTACAATTAAAACTTGCGCCACTCGAAACTTTCCAACCGGCTTCGCAGATTTTCATTTTAATTTTCTGTAATGCGTTTGTGAACAATTAATCCGTCCAATCATTGTTTCGGTTTCGGGCACTGTTAATCAAGTCACCGTGAAAAGCATTGAGGTGTTTACAAAATCAGATATACCTACTGTACCTGTTAGCTTCGCGAAATGTAAGAGTATCACAGAACGACGGGTGACATAAAATGCTCGGTGAAAATAATAGAGAATTAAAGGGACGGTTAAAGAAGAAACGACATAGAAAGTTTTGCTCGATTATGTTTCGCGCGGCCTGATCATTCGCTGGCTTTTACTACTGAAACCTTTAAAGATACGGTGCGCCGCAGAGCGCCAGGTACGTACGCGTGAAAGGTGCGACGATCACGTATTTGACGCGAAGCTGTTGTTATATTAGAGGAAGTTGCTTCGTCGTAAAAACGCCAGGGTGATTTATAAATTTATGTCTGTTTTACAGCCGCGGTCTGAATAAAAAACTTAACTTTCTTCTCTGATCTACCTGTTCTTTACAAAGTTTATTTATTCAAGCAGGATGAGCGTATATGAGGTTTTATTTAACGTGTATAAACTATATATATATATATTATATGGCACCATAACAGTTTGCTGACTGTACAGTGTTTCATAAATTTTATTATAATTATCATTTAAAATATATTCCTTTATACTTGTAACCAGATGAAAACTAACATCAATAAATGTAGAAGTCTGTTTTAAATTTTAATTATACCTTTTTTCTAATAAATTGTCTTATTCTAAATATATTTACTATTATCCTTATCTTTTCATAATTACTATGATAGAACCAGGTGTTCGAACTGGAAATCACACTAGTCGTGGCCTGGTACGTTTGCAAAAACTTACTAATACTACGCGACGTACGTGCGTCTTGGAAATTCGTTTCCATTAGATTGCGAACGAACGAGGACAAACCAGCGGCGTCTTAAATTTGGAGGATGCAGAACGAAGCAGCGAGGCTCGTAATTTTCCGTCTGAAACTTCGCCGACTGAATTCGATAAACAATAAACTTCTCGACACGCGAGAACTTCGAACCACTTACGTATACGTCTGCGTGCTTAACAACGACTCGCGTGCCGTGCCTGATATCGCCTTAATAGATTATACGTTAATGTCGTTCCGTTCTGCAGACTCTTGAGGCACACTATATTTCAACAATTTCGCATGTCAGTTTTGTGGAATACAAACAGCTCTGTGGTTGCTGAGTTCACTGCGGGATGTAATTAACACATTTATATTCGATTAATACTTTGGAAGGAACACGTATATTCTTTCATTTAATATAATAATATGAAGTAAATAAAGAAATACTTTCTGTTTGTACCATATTTCTCATGATTATTCTTCTCTGGAAAATCTCTATATTTTTCTGCGGCACTTGGAAAAAATATTAACACAGTTATGTCCAGAATTGGGGATTATTAATTCTGGGAAATTCTTGCTCCTGTAGATTGATTAATTTATTTGCCCGAACGAAATTGTTAATCTTGGTAATTAATTAAGTGGCAAAGAGTCGATACGATTACTGCCGCCATTAATATTAAATATAATCAAGGATAAACTCGATGACAATTATTTATATTATTGTTTATAATCAAGGATAAATTCTATGATTAAAATTAATCAAAGTAGCCGTATTAAAATGCTTTTAGTTGAATTGTAGATTACTTTTGAATAAGTACCACTTTCCACACTGATTCACTTAATCCTTATCTACGTCTACAAGTATCTATCTTTCGAACACTAAACAAAAATAAAAATAAACATTTTTGATCTGTTTCGAAGTTCGTTTTATCATAATTGATGCAGAAGTCTGACCTGGAACGAATCCAGGGCGAGGATTCCTGCAGATCTATAACTTTATAAAATAATATTGACGTAGTATCGCTGCAGCGGATAGTGGGGTTGATGCTTTTTGGAAGATAAATAGATTTCGCTATGTTGATGTAGGAGGTAATTCTGAAAAGCCTCACAGTAGTTTCTATGTCCTCGAGGTTTCTGTTTCCGTGGTTACAGTGTTATGTTCTCTTACTGGGCGTCTAATGCAATTACCGAGACGCTCTTAGTGCCTGCGCTTTTGATATTATGATATTGGGAACAAATAATGTATGATGCTACTTAAGGTACGGCGAGTATTGCCACTTTTGCAGGAAATTGAGAAAGTGCACGGCGTGCACGGTGTGTTTAGCGGTTGGAGGATAATTTGCGAATGAAGTTGTCGTTTTCGTATTCACCTGCACTATTCGTAATATCTTTATAACAATAATGATCATAACTTCATTTGTGTCAAGGGAAGTTTACGATTAGGTATAAAGTTAAGATGGTGTATAATTAGAATTTATAATTAAGAAGATTTGGTGGATCGTAAAGAAAGTTTGTTACGCAATGGAAATGACTTCGTGAAAGAGGGGTGAATACTTCTTTTAAAACTATGAACTCCATGGGGTAAACATTTTTTAATACCAATAATAGTCATAATAACAATTATTATATTCTTTGTTCAAATTATTGTATCAAATTATGTTTCGAATTATATTCATGCCAAAAGATATGTAGATACAGTTATCATTGCAAATGTGTACCACGTCTGACCCGACGCGAACTTATTCTACTTGTTATTCAGACGATCAGTAGGTCGAACCAATATTTTACCGTCCTTACTGCCATTACGAAAATCGATTTGAATAATGATTACTTAAAATCACAGAATGTTTCAAATAATATGTGCACAATTTTCACAGTATTTTACTAACATTTAACAAATTTTCCACATTCATCGTAATGTATAAATTTTATAATTTAATAGCAACGAAGCTTCAACAAAATTTTAGTAACACGTTGCGATATCCAGAGAATAAACAGCCTACCGTTTTATTTGGACATGGATACAAAAGGCAAAAACGTATGAATATCATTTTTTATATCGCTCCACGTTCAATACGCAAACATGCGTACATCATTTTATTGATCATAGCAATTTTAACGGTCCAGTGGCATTTTTAACGCCAATCTTCACATGTTCCGGATCCACGTTCGCGTTCACAGACCTCGCTCAATTGTACACGTATCGACGAATCAGTCGTATCGATGGGATACGTAGCTGTACGCACTCAACGCTTGCAGACAAAATTCTGATTAACACTCCAATTATGAACAGATTCGTGACATTTCGACCACGAAGAACGAGTTTCGATGTATCGAAGCTCCCCATATCGTTGGAAATCATCGAACCATTAAATTGCACGAAATACTTCTCTTTTAGTTAATAAAATTCGTGGAACAGAAAATATTCCCTCTAATTGCGAATTTCACAAGGCTCCATTTGGAAAAAGGCTGTTGATTGTTATATTAGGTCCAATAATTCATATTTATTTTTAATCGGAAATCCTGTTATTTTTTTAACAACAAAAAGAACTATTTTTATATAAACATTTGCAGAGGCATTACTTTACGCCAAAAATATATTTCATATTTTTATTATCGTCGAATGCTTCTTTTTTATATAGTAAATTATTATTTCTCCAATGATAATTGGTTCATTTATATTAGCACATAGTTTCCTTTAGTCCAGCCCTTGTTTCACTAAATTTTATATTAAATTAAATTCGATGGTGAGTACAATAAAAAGCTATCAAGTAAAAACATATAGACTGAACAATAGTATTAGTCAGTCACACTCAATGGCGAAATTGTTCCCAGCAAATCCAGCTATAATTCACCAAGAACCACCTTGCTCGTTTCACCCGACAATTTATCCAGTCCGTTGTCATTTTTCGCGATAATTCTATGCATGTCCAGCTTCCACCTGCTTGCGTTCAATACACCCGGGAACCGCGTTGCACGTCGATACGTAATTTTGTTACAATACGTTCGACAGACTCGCAATCACGCAGAACCGTCGTGTAATTTCATATCCCGTCGATGGACAACTAACATTGGTAACTCGTTCGTCCCACCATTTTGCATCTATGCGTACAAACAGTCGGTCACTCTCCATTGGGATTATTTAATGGAACGCTGTTAATCTACCAGGCTTGGTATTGACTTTGTCCCGAGTCTTTCAGGTACGGTGCCTTTGATTCTAAGCGGTTCGAGAACTTTTATTAAAGACCCTGTTCCTAGGACGGTCATTTCCGTTTTACAGGCCACGATTCCGTTTTATTCGACGAGACCGAACGACGAGTTAAGGTTTCGAGAAGTGATCAAAGGCTTCGTTGATGGCCCCTAAAAGGAAACCTGAATTCTACAAGATCGACCGGCTCCTTCGTCGATGTCGGAGGCTTTGCATACGATTAATGATTTAGATTGCTACGTGCGTTGTTCGAGGAAATGTTTTCCATTTGGTTCTTCTGGGAACGTTTCGTGCAGTTTACAGGTGTGCTCGCGTAAAATAGAATACCTATTGAAACCAGCGGTTTCTTGCTCGAAGTAAAATCTTAAATACACTTTTTTTGGGGGATACACGGCGAAATATTTGCGAAGTACTGTTATTATGATTTAAATACCGTATCCTGTGTTGCTCCATTTAATATTCCAGAAGTCTTACTCGATTGTAAGTGACAATTGTATTTATATAACTTTCCCCTTTTTATGGTTCTCAATTTTAAAGTACTGGAAGTAGGATACACCGTTCGAATTTTCTGCTTTATTAGATAGTAATAACAAACTTATCGGAGAATGATAGCAGGTGATAATTAAATTACTGGTCTATTACGTGTCAGACTACTTACGTGTATCTCTTTTACTTTCAGATTGCAACGCGTGCAAGCCCCAAGTAATGTACGCTTTACCATCAGCCGCAAGTGCGTCCCACACCTTTTCATGGCGTACAGTTAAACGTGGCCAATTTTCGTGTGTTTACACCGGACAACGGCAAAAGAGTACATAGTAACGTTGGCCTTCTTTATACGGTCGTTGCAGCTTAACAGTGATTGCACGGGGCAAAGAATTTTTCATTAGCCCGAGCAGGATGCATTTCTGTGTTGATGAAACCGTATGACGTGGGCCTGATAGAGAAAAGCAAATAACAATGGAACCGTTACTTCTACACGGTTCATGTAGAAGCTCGCTAACTATTTAATTCCATTCTTTCGCGAGCCTGTTAAATATTCATACGCGACGTCGCGCACAGACGGCCTTAACGCCGTACGGAAATTAGTTTCATAAAGGAGCAGGCCCAGAAAAATTGTGAAACATTACGAAGTCTCTTTTGGCTGGCCATTCTATCCTCTCAAGTGTGCTTGGTCTGCTTTCATTCTTGGTCGTGGATTATATGGGGGGTTGTTTTCCTTCGATATTGACTTTTCAGCTCGGACGGAATGCGTCAAAGCTGTGTAATCAGACGTATTGTTAAACGTTGCCTTGAATCGTAATGTTTAATTTTACACCGATCAATGAATCATTCGAAACAATAGCTTGGAAAGCAAGGAAAATGGTGGTGAATGTTGAATGTTAATTATATTTGTATAATTTGGAGTACTGTTCATGTAATGCTATAGAAGGGACTTGTATTTGCATGTAACCAGCTCGCCTATTTATATTCATCTAATATTTATCTCGAGGGCCAGTTGAAATGAACATACACGAATTATTAATCTCGAGTGGCTAAGTGCTAAACGGGTATCCATGCTGTAGAGTTTGAATCCGCTTAATTGTTTCCTATGAAGCGAGCATGCCATGGCACTTCATTAAAAGTGCTGACAGTGTAAAAGGAAAATACGGGTGAGTATGCAAAAGTTAGGCACATGTAATGGCTTTTTAAATGTTACTTAATTATTCAATTTATTACTGAGGCATTGGGGAATGTGATCTGTTTCGAAAGAAAGAGCTTTAAATTTAATTTGACCCTCAATCGATAAGGAATTTTTCTTGCACTTTCGATATTTCCCTGCGACCAACTACATTGTATACGGATTATATAAAGTATAAAACAAAAAATCACGACAATAGAGGAATCTAATATTTAGTGAAATCATGTGCACTGATTAAAATAATTTCGCGAAAAATTGCACCCGACTATCGCGGCATTCCCCAGGGAAGGATGCTCTTTCGCTATCGGCGATGTTAATAGCACGAATCTCGGAACTCGACTGGACGTTTTGCAAAGGTGGCACGTGGCCTTTTTGTGTTACCCATGATTATGCGCATCGGGGTGGGTCGGTAGCAATAAGCCCGGCGGAATTCCTTTTAACGGCACGAACAAACGGAATACAGAAAACTGGGACGCTTGTGGCGTGTTCAAATATTCATTTTTCTCCGGTGTCGTGCGGTCAAGACCGACTTCTATTCTCCTCAAATGATTTATATTCCGGCGGAAGTACGTATTCTGCTATAAATTTAACGAGCCGAGAATTGTGCTAGCGATTCCATTTAAAACAGCAAGAGGAAGAATGGTAACGCGTATAGCTTGCTTCCATGATTACTGGTAGGCTCTCCTTCCTCTCAGCTTTTTATACGATTCGGAACATGATTCTCTTTTTGTCCAGCAGGCTAAGAGATTCTGATAAAGGATGCCTATGAATAACTTTCGTGCTTAGTGGTAACTAGTATTCATGAATTTTGTAAATTAAATGCTAACGATGTCGAAATACGTCTTGCTATTTGTTCAGGATGCGCGCGTTGGCGCGATTAAGACTTCTCGCGCATCGTAGCGAGCGTGACGCTGGCGACGAGTTCGCCTGCCAATTAACGGCGCCGGAATCGATCAGCCGATCGACCGGCTGATCTGATTGGTCGCCCTGCATGCTAGATCCTTCCGGAGACGCCCTTAACTCGAGCAGGAAATAGCCTGCTCCGGCCCCTCTCCGGAGGGAACAAAGAGTTCTTATTCGACCATAGCGAAGCGAAGACGTCTTTTCCGTAAAAGCGAATAAACGTGCGATTCAGATCAAATAAAGATAAGCGACGAGGTTAATATTATCAATTCGTGTATATACATTTAATTTAATATAATCATCGTTATAAGTTAGTCGTGTTCGAGCCGTGAAAGTAAACGTTTTAGTGTACAAGTGTTGCATTCATTAATCGTCCCGCATCGTCGTGTATCCGTCCCTTTCTTTTGTCTTTGCTCTCACTGACAAAGAGTGTTAAGTGTGTGTAACTGCTAATTGCGCACATTATTAATATCTGCGATTACTCGACGGTAACATCGCAATTTAAGCAGAGATATTTTTTGGCGAATTTGATGGTAGAAGGAAGTTACTTTCAAGATTTATGGCAGGTGCAGTTTTTGGTTGCAGTTTGATGCATTACATGAAAATATTTCGGTAGGAATAAAATTATTCGTATTGTCGAAATGTTCGCTACATGCGTAAATAAACTGTAAACTGAATTTCAACAGGAATATCTTCCTAACCACATTAGCATTATTTCCATAAAAGTTCAAAGTGCAAAAATAAATACATATTCGATTGCACGATGCAACGGATAAATCAAAATCATCGACAGTTTGCAAAGAGCTGTATCTGCCACATATCAAACGGAAATTGCCGGCACAAAGGAGCGTTTTTATATACTTAAAAGTGGACATCGAAAATAAAAAAACTTTAAATTGCATTCGTTGCAAAGCTGGGTATTTCATTTCTCACGCGACTATCATTATGACAACTGAATAAAGGTAGTTAACAATTGAGGATGATGTGTCGACCATTAATAACTTTTCAGGTCCAATAACCGGACATTGAAAGTGGACGCCTCGGAAAGTGGTTCTTGTATCCGCTTCAGTTGCCAGTGGTGTTGCGAGAAAATGGCATTGTTATGTGGTTTAATTAATCGTTCTTAAATATCAAACACAAGTCTCAACGCTCCCTTTCACGTGCTTCTTTTACGTTATTTTTTGTCGATATTTATTGCGTTTGGAAGTTCGATGTTTTACTGGAATCATACGGTTTGATACTTTTCTGATATAGAAGTGTTTGAAAAATGAAATGCTCTATGTATAATAATAATAATAATAATAATAATTGTAGTAATTTAATTGATAATTTATTGATTTTTATATCTAACTTTCTTCAAATAATTGATCTTTTTATTCCTGAGGATAAACAGAGTTAACATTATAATGATACTATTAATATATAGACGTATACTATAAATTGTTTCAATCAACTCTGTATATGATAGTAGGGAGAACAGTCAGAACAGTATCTACTCCAAATAGTTTCATAGCTGCAAATTAATTTTCGATGAATATGTAGAATCGGCAACAAGTCTGCCAGGACTACGTAATTCATAAACGAATCCAAGTTACAACATTAACTCACATGCACCTATATTCCGTTACATATATTTTATATTAAATACCATAGTGCATATCACATCAAACTACATTTCTCTGCCATATTCGCAACGTGCATATTATACACGTACCTACCTATATGTTAACTTCATTAAATACAACATAACGCACTGCTACAACAAACTTTTGCCCCCGGTTTAATTCGGGAAGATCAACATAGATTATGTACTGAACCATTTTATCAGCACATCGATTTTATTGTTCCCTATAATCAGATAGCTAGGTATTTAATTGTTACTTCTTCCAGCAACTCAGCTATTTACGCTTCGGAAACGCCAATGTACAAGTGCCCTTCCAAATAACGTCTTTCTATCCGAATGAAAATGGATGTTTTCGTAGCGGGTATAAAATACATGGCCGGTTGTCATGCGTTGCCCATAAATTCTAACCATCCGGCGGCGTCAAATTGTTACACGGGCCGGATCGATGACATTTTCCCCGAGCGTGTGAAACGAGAGTGGAAAATTTTTTTGTAAAATACACCGACTGTGTTACCACGCCGAAACGGAACGAGTTACACCCGCGTGTCCGGCGAAATAATGTCACTTTAAGCCGTAGATTTCCAGCCTCGTCGCTCTGTTATTTAAATACTACAAAAATTCTCACCTTCCCTTCCGCCCTATAAAATTGAGCATTTTATGCATCGAATTGTTCAAGCTCGCACAAACGTAGTCCGATTATTTATCCTGAATTAAATGAACCGTCTACGGGCAGAGTGTTTTTTACGATCGAACAACCGATGTGCCGTGTTCCAGATCGTTTCGCGTTGATTGAAATGTCGAGAACAGTTCAACATTACATGGACCTGTTTATAATTCATTCGAGTGTGTTTATAAATGTGCACGCGCGTCCAGAACATGTCTAACGGCAGTCGATTTTAATTTATTCGAATTTACTGACTTAATCGAGGGCAGAGTTTTTTTTGTCGATGAAAGACTCGGAAATTTTATCTGGAGTTCCTTCACGATCAGATACAAGGAGTGATATAACAGAGGAACGAAGTTCTTCGAGTAAGAAGCGACATCAGTCAACCAGTTTCCCGTGCAGAAAGCATCGAGTCTAATTACTAAAGTTAAGCTACCTTGGCCACGGTTTAGCGCCTAGGTTGGCTGAGTATCTAGCAATCCACTTGGTGTCTGCGCTAGCACAGTTTAGTTAGAACCGTCGTCTTCTGACTTATGACCGTGATACTCGATGATGGTTAAGTTGAAAAAAAGGAAAGGACAAGATCTGGAATTTATTTAAAAATGGTGTTATAAATTGTGAAAGAGTATGATCATTTCTTTTTGTATTAATGAACGTGTTTTATTATAAAGGGGTGTTTAAGAACAGTTACGGTTCTTTAATTGCTGTTTTATTCATTTCTACATCCGTACAATTCGGGACAAAAGAAACCGCAGGCGTATAATTAAGTAAATGAATAAAGACAAATTAGAAAGAGCAGCGGCAACGTTCGTTCTAGCAAAGGCGTAGAATTAATTCACAGCACAATAAACCGACCATGTATAATACTAATTACTTTCTTAATGTCGTGTTTTCAGAACTGCGATACAAACGAAATTCAATGTTCCGGCCGAATCACGCGTAAAAAAGTCCTTCCAGTAAGTTATAACACAGGAAATTCATGTTTTCATTCTCCTAACTATATTTGTCAAAAGCCTATATCACTGTACCTACAGAGGAAAAAAATACTGGGAAAAACAAGTGTCGTTCATGCATCGACGTGGTTAAAAATATTCTTGCGCAAACACTTTAAGATCGAAGATATATTTACTCCTCGGCATTATATAATTAGTATCTCTGAGCGTGTTGAACTTTGAACTAAAGGGGAAAATACTTAAAGGTCGATCGTGACGTAGCGATGTGCAAAAACGTATTCTGCTTCCATTCAGAGAACGCTTAGAGTGGAAATTGGAGCAAGAACCAGCCACCTTCCATTACCATTGAGTTCCTATGCAAAAACGCTGGCGAAAATACAGGAAGGATATTTCTGCCGCTCCGATGCCTCGCCGGGGCGTGTCGCCATTAAACGACAACTCTCCCCCAATTAGTTCAACCTAAATAATCCGTCTGCCAGCTAAGTGGAGTATGATTCAGAAAGGTGAAAATGGAGCATTCTGATGGAACGTAGGGCGAAGTGGATCGTCACACTTCATTTTATTATTTCCCCCCTCCCTCTTTTTTTAATTATGCAGTGTCGACGAGGCCTTAATTAACGGTAGCGAGAAATTCATTTATCGAGGAAAATGTTGTGAGTATACTCTCATAGAAATTGGTTGCCTCTATAAGATGAAATATATTCTGGCGGAGACGATAGAATCGATTGTTATATTCCATTTATTCCTGGTGTATCGCCCATGGAGCTTGTCTATTTTCCATACAGGAGATCTCCTTTATCTGAAATTGAAATGAGGCACGAGCGAGAAGGAAGGACGAGACAGATGAAAAGCGTTAAAATATATGAAGGCTTTTGCAGTGGTTTTTATTCATAAAATATAACGGTAAAAAACTATTGCGTATGTATGAGTTTTTGGATGAGAATCTGAATCTAAGAATTTAAGAATATTAGAAATTCGCCTGCAATTATTCGTAGACGAATGCAATTTTTAGTTCCGCATTTTCTATCTCGAAAACTTTTATAAAGAATGACTTCTATTTTTGAATCTTCATGATTTTCTATTTTACATGCATTCCGTAATATGGGACGATACGTCAACTCGGTTTCTCAACCTTCGACGGCTTTCTGTAACTACGTTTCGACGTTCAGCGAAGAATTCGCAAAGGCATCGTCGAGAATTCCATTCGGTTATTAAATTCAAGTAGTCGGGTTAGTCCTTTCAGAAAGTTAAAAATGGCACCGTAAACTCGAACTACAAAGCGACGCGACGTGCGGAAAGTTTCGTTCCCCTCGAACTTTTACCTGTCCAAATAGAAAGTTGTTCAACGCTGCACTATTCCAGGCATAATTTCTTGAATCGTTTAAGACCGTGCAAATATTCGACATATTGTATGTATTCGGTATATTTTCTAATGGATGAAATTTTTCCATTTCAATTCCATTTCTCAGCGAGACTCGAAACCGTAAATGAACTCCATCGCAAAAATTCGTCCACGCCTGTCGATCCGATTGAAAACATGCAAAATGTTACGAATTTTCAGTGATCCTAATTCAACGACCAGGTGCTGTACAATGCACGAGTAAACCCATCGATCCATTCCAAGTTCAAGCGTAACAAATTACAGGTGGGGGCGGCATGATGAACTCCGTCAGGCATTTACAGACTCGAAGGCGATTATCAGTCGCGTGCCACACTATTTGCTCGAGAGGCAAATTTATCGACCCATACCTGTGATCGCCGCCATCACAGCCGAGGGTTTACGACACTTTCGACACCTGCTACCCCTCTCTCCCTCTCTCTGTCCCCAAAGAGAATGACCATCATAAGCGAAGGGAGGAGACAGGAATGGAATAGAGAAATAGAGACCGTCGTGACGACCTGAAACTTGAATCGTTAAACTTTATGGCATATTCTGCGTATTTACGAGGCAAAGGTTTCTTCATCGCCGTCGCCGTCGCGGTAATCTTCCTCTAGGAAGTCGTCGGGACGACGTAAAACCCCACCCTATCTCCACGGTAATGCAGGTGACGCATCGTGACTTGGAGAACGCAAAGAGTAACAGAGGACATGTATGTATGATGTAATGCTCGATATTGCAAACACGGATAAAACCAAAAGGTGCGAGTCACACATTTATCTTTGCTTTTCGATTTGAATCATTTATTTAATGACACGTCGGTTTCGTTGGTTCCACTTGCTGGATGGCAGGTGGCGAATTTGCGAACCGTTGAGAAATTTTGCTAGGTGGTCGGTGGATGTTTATTTTAGGAGTACTATGGGTCTCTTTATGGGGGATACCGTGGGAATAGGTGATGAGGGTCGGGTGTTAGGCGAAGTCTATTTGAGTGGATAAGTGAGAATGATGCTGGAAAGTGAGGGTTCATGGGTTGCTTGAAGGATATTGGATTTGGAATTTTGTATGCTTTTGTTTCAGGTGGGGTAAAATAGAGTTTATTTAATGAACAGAATGCAGACAATGCTTTAATGTGCTGTTGGAAAATTTTGACTTATATAGGGTGTAAATCTGGCGCAATTTTTATTTTAAATAATTTTTTGGAAGGGAGACAATTTTTTGATTTTCTAATCAAATTATCTTAGATTGCCATGCGGACCGTTCCAATAATAAGAATAACTTAATAATAATTGAAACAAGAACCAAAGACCTGTTGATTCACCTTACCTCACCTCTTGTTCGTAGTGTGCTCAGAATATTATTCTGTCGATGTTATTTATAACATACAGTGAGTCGATTAATACTGCGAGAATATCATTTTTCAAATTTACATTCCGAAGAAGAAGCAATTGAAAGTTTTCATGAACGTGGCTCAAGGAAAGATCAATTCTAACATCGATCGTAGAAAATGTATGCGAGCTTTCCGCAATCTAAGGGAGTCCCGCTGAATAATTATTTCGTTACAGCCATGTCTAATTCGATGGGGTGATTCATTAGGATTCGAAGGCGGCTATGGAGATTAATTATCAGTGACGCTAGTGACGGTAATTACGCCCAGTGAGCTTTCTTAATCCGATTACATATGCTTTCGGGAAGGAAGCTCTCAGAATTAATATTAAGCTGCATTAACACATATACTTATCGTACGTTCAGTCTTAAATCATTCCAACGTGTACATCATACAGCATCGATCTTCAAATGAAAATACCCTACTACAAATTAACATAAAACCATGTACAAACCATTGTACATTTTTCATAAGGAAGATTGTAGTTTTAAGATTAGACTTTGACACTTTCGTCGCACCTAGTTACATACACGTTATTACGTGGTAGAGTTTATTATAAAGATATTCCCGATCTAGTGACGTGTACATCCATGTCATCCATCAGCGTAGACAGAATTTAATGTTAGGAAAAGGGTCTGCCACATAGAGGGCTTTCCTTTTACACAGATTGTGAATATGGCTTTTATTATTAGTGTCATAAATGCATTTTCAATTTCAATTATTTTTAGAGGTTTTCAATCCAGGTGCAAACGTGTCGAACCGTTGTTCAATGAAAATCATTTCATTCTTATTGGTAGTGCTTGTATCGTCAAGTTTAGATTAGAAATTTCAGATGAAATAGGGCCTGACGAGTATCATAGAAGTATAATCGAAATTTCGAAGGTTTGACAATGCTAGATTGCGGTCCTTCGCTTCGAAACGAGGAAGAGTCAGTACTCTTGTCCGATTACTCTTGCATGCGGGCACTCGACATTGAAATGAAAAACGTCAGCGATAAATCGTTGCAGCGTGTCGAGCGGTGATCGATTACCGTAGCAGAAGACGATTAATTGTCTCGGAAATTGATGGTTTCCGAGCATGCTGTTACAGTAATATCTGGAATGATAATTCTTCTCGGCGAAATTTATGCACAATTAATGCATTTTGTCCTGCGTTTCATATAACTGCAAAGCCTTTCTAAATAATTCATTGCTATAAATCGAATGAAATAAATACATCAATTTATTACATTCAATCGTAGAACCAAAGCAAGAAATGTGATTTCGTTCCCATCAAGATTTATAGAATCCAAGATTGATTGAATAAAATTCTGCATCGTCTTTTTACAATTGAGTTTTCATGCTCATAAAAAGTAATTTATTATTTATCATTAAAATAATTAAAATAAACTATTTTATAATTTCATATCAATATCGAACTGTTCTTAGCAAATACTACATTTCTGCACGATCGAGAATACACTTTACTTTCGGTTACGCAATTAACAAGTAAGCTTTGAGTAGATTATAAAAATAAAATATAACACCCCGAGCAACATCAATTAATGAATATTTAAAAGAAACTGAAGCAAACGATTCACGAAAGAATTTTGCATTCTTCCGAAAAGCTTATCGCTTCGTATTTATGCGATTAACGTTGGCAACGTTTGCACGGTTACGACAAATTTGCGCGGCACCGTTCCCTGCTTGCATTGTAACCCCGGAGATTAATAGTATTTGCGTGTAATAATCTCCGGAAATGCGCTTGCCGTAGTTAAAATATTTACTTCAGGCTGAAAGCACTGTATGCACCTACAACACACCGACACGAGCACCGTAGCATCAGGAACTTCTGTTACTAGCGTGTAGAAAATCGCTGTGGAAAAATTATTTCATCGTGTATTGCAGGTTTTTATACAGGTTAGTTACGAAGCACAGCCCTTGGCCATCGAAATTAAAACCACGCGAAAAAATTTCAATTTTTTCGCTATAACGCTACGTAAAACAAATGGGAAATTGCTCTTTGCTGCTCAAAGTGTTACTAAATACGTAGACCATAATAAGAAGGGGAAAAAAATATTAATACATATATATATATATATATGTGTGTGTGCTAGACTCTAAAAGTTAATAAACTTTTTCATTAAAACGTGAAAATTTTTAAAAAATTGTGAATTGTCCCAATTCGATGAATGGGGGTCGTACATGTCGGTCACAATTTAGTCAGGCAAGACCTGGAGCCTTGGTTAATCGGACAGTTGATACGGCCGAAAATTCATTTTCAAATTTCGAGCCACGTATAAGCCGGACGCGCTAGGATGCTTATCGCACTGTGAATTTCGCGTGGTCGCTTTTTAGCCACAATTGTCCCTCTGTTCGATACAACTCCCTTGACGGTCTTCCGGTCCGCGAGTGCTTATCTGAAAGGCCTTTACGATCGTTGATTTTGCCCTCTGACATTTACTTTGTGCCTCGTAAATAGGCGACGAAAGCTATTCTTCCCTGAGAGCCATTGGCGCTGTACGATTGTTAATTTGGAGAAAAATTACTTTTCTTACGTAATACAATACTCCATGTTAGGCTAAAGAACAGTGCTTAAATTGAAACTGGACTTTTACGTCGCCTTTCTTTCTTTTTGTGTTTATTCCAGTTTTTTCAATTAATTAATATATTATTTTAATTATCGCAAGTAAGTAGTTTTCATTGTACCATATTTCTGGCAATATTTGACCGTGTCTAGAAATAATGCAGGTATTCTAATAATAATACTTAAATTATGAAATCTTATAAATGATACAATTCTATTAGTTATGTAATATTTATGTTGCTCAAAGATTGTATTATACATATGTACTATTGCACACATCATTATTTCTATTTGTACACAATTAATGATGTCTACGACGTGATGTACAGAGACAAACCGTCTCTCTGGCTCACCACATCTGTCTGGATGCTCCCTTCCAACGCAGAGGAACTCTATGTAATTGACAATTTCCCAGAACTCCGTCAAGAAGATACGGAAATAAGATACGCAAATAAAATAGTTCGATAGGCTTATATAAATAACGTTCGAAGTGTGTTCAATTTCTATCCGGAGGTTTATATAATATTTTGCAAAGTGGATGGTAAGACAACCTCACTTGTTAATTTAAATAAATAAATTATGAAACGATATTTGAATGAGAATATTTAAAAAAGTGGTTCAGAGGCTTCAAAATATTTGAATGATGTATTAACATATAATGAAACGCGGAAAGTAGTAAAGAATAGAGGATTTCAGTAGTAGATGCCATAATTAGTCAGGCATAGCACTCTACTGCGGTGAGACGCGAATCAAATCAACCTCCCTTTCTCCTATATTATATATGCATATTGTAATTTGATTAATGAATGTTGCAATTATAACAATGTCAAGATTCGGCTTGTAAAAGTGCAAGTACTTCTGTGTCTACTGTAGGCAATATAAACGAGACAAAAGAATTGCTTTACTCTATCGAATTTCGATCAACCTGTAACCTTCTCTAAAGGAGAAGTGCAATAATAAAAGAAAAATATATATAGTTATATACAAATATATACGTAGAAAATAACGAGCAAGTTTATTCGTGGAAAGCTGGCAATGAGAGAAAACAAGGCACCCTGACGTCACGGTTTGTGTCCGTTCGGGATAATTGTTATCTCGAGGAGAGTACCTCGAGTGTGTGTGTGTTTTCAGTGGCGCAATTTTACAGAGCAAACGATTCTGATACTGCGCTTAGGGGGCATATTCCCTTGATGATCTTTACTTTTACAAATGCTCGTTTAAATTACACTCACCGTGACGGCGCTCGACGATTCCCTTTTTCTTCTAAATATCATGTAAAGTTAATATCTCACACAAGTGTCGCAATGGGTATTCACCAGGGTGCAACTAAAATTCTGCTTGCATGGTTTACGTTTCTCGTTCTATATACAATTAGTAATAATAATTAAACCAGATCAAGACCCATAAAGTACTACTTGCAAGTTCTTTTAATTCCCAAACTATTATTTGGCGTTTTTAATTATTTTTTCTAGGATTTAAGAGGCGAAACAATATCTTCTATACTATTATTAATAGTATTAAAAACTTTGGAATAGCTATCAAATATTATACACGGACATTGGCAGTAACAAATTACAATTTTATAATTTAATGTTTTTAATTACACGAAAACTTGAATAATCAGGACATAGTTCAGCCTCCACTTCAAAGTTTAACCGCATGCACATTTTCGCCTATCTAGTAATCCCTTTATTTATAAATTGCGCGGTTCACCGTGGCAGTTAGCAAATAATTTACATGCTGTAGCCAAGTGGCGATTTATTTCGACGCGACTCGTTAAATGGATACATTCATATAGGCATTCGACTGATTAATTCTGTCGCGGTTGACTGTAGTATGTTCATTGTTAATTGAGATTGATGCAATCGTTCGCGTGTACAGCGTCAATCTTAGTTGAACGCGGCTTATCCACGGGTCATTTAAGGGGCTTTAAACACGATCGCGTTTAGAATGATAAAGCCCATGGCATCGTATGAAATTAAAAGCCGTCGAGGGTGGATTAATCGAATGCTTTGCAAACCATGCAATGCTTATACAACCGTGTACAGTTTCCCCCGTATTCCTATCCAAAGTAATTAAGAAATGTAAAATAAAGAGAATAAATACTTAGAATAATCGGAGTATGAAAGTAAATAGGTTACACAGTGGAAAATCATTTTTCGGTTACAAGTATTATATTCGTAGATATTACACTATATTATTGTCCAATAAAACATTATGTTCCAAGCCAGCTCGTGATACAATATTTGCGATGCAAGTATTTACTTCGATTCACTTCAAACTGAGGCTCAACTATTTGTGTTTACGAAATGAATGCGCGAGGAGAAGGTTCTTTGTGAAACGGGAATTCAAGCACAAAGATGGAAACAATCTGCGAGACTGTCATAACGTCAGCTGTTAAACAGCCTCTCGAGCAATGGGGCCTGTTGCTCGCCAAAGGATCAAAAGGTTATTTCCTTCGAGATCGTTGAAGCTCGCCGTCTCTGATCGGCTTCAACGTCGCTCTAAAGTGTATAAGAGATCAACGTATTGCGCTTTACGCGCGGCAATGTCGCGATAGGTACTTAAGAGCTCTTCAAAGGGAAACAAAGAACACCTCGTTCGACGTGCTTTCTCCTTTCGACGTCGTTTTCAAATCCACGGGCTAATGGTCGGGACAAAAATGATCCCACGCCATTCCGAGTATTCGTCCAACGAAGTTATAGTCTCATTAAAAAGATCCTCTTAACGAAAGCACGAAATGACGGATCATCGGTCGAAGAGAATTTGTTACGGGCCGATTGATCATGACCGAATGAAATTGAACTCGAAACGAGGATCTGTGAAAAAATTCGTACAAATTCGTGAACAGGATTATGTTTGTTTCGCACGGCGGAATCTATGGACGCCGTTGGAAAAATGTATCAAATTGCTCGAGGCAATTGCCTGCTTTATTGATAAAGTTTGAACGCGAATTCATAAATGGGAGCCCGAGCGACCGATAAAAATGTATAAATTGATGGCAGCGAAAAACCTATATGTATATGTATATATCCTTGCTCGGTTGAAGTCGCTTGGATCCTGTTTGCTTGATGTCCCCTCGATTCGAGATTGCCTCTGCCGTTTCGCTTCGAGTAATCTCGATTGTCTGCGGTACTCAAACACGTATTTAACTGGAAGTTTTATTTGGAGAAGGAGAAAGTTGGAAACGTAGATCCCCTGGTCAACCGATTCCCTGCACAGTGATGTTAATTTCGGTCGAGTGCATCGTCGATGGCACTAAATGCAGACCGAGCCGCACTTTGCTCAACAGCTCGACGGTGCAATCTAAATGGAAGTTCCACGAAACGAGGGACATTTTTCATCGAGTGGCGAGGATAATTTTGTAATCGGCGAAAACGGGGACACGTATATTGCCACGGAATCGCGAACGGTGATGTTTATTGCAGCAACAGCTGTAACATTGAATTACGACTGTTGGGTAGTTGGAATAGGGATAATTGAAAGGAGGGCAAGCCTAATGGATCTTGCACAATTACTTTTCGAAAGAATACAAAGTAAATGTCCAGAGTTATATAGCTGCTGTGCCGCAATTTTAATTTACTGCCAGTATAATTATGCACTCTTTATCGCGGCGGCGTAATATCGCAAACATGTACACTATCGTTCGAAAGTTTCGACACACGTTTTAAATTATTAATTGGTTATAAAATTCCAGTATGCCTTTAAATGGGCAATTGTTCCAAACTTTGAAAAGATAACCAATACCTCCTGCACTAAGAATCCATTTCGATAATTGAACTTTTAATTTTCAGACCTTTTGGTAGACGACAATCAGCTGTTTACGTCCTGACAATGACGCATACAAAAATTGTACAGCTACCAGCAGTCGTCTCTACTGAAAGCGTATCAAGAAGGTCCATCGTATGAATCGATTCTCAAATTTCACACCGAGTCGTATCGGTGTTGTCCTCGAAAATATCGCGGGTAGACATAACGATCTGTCGGCTCGTAACATTATGGACACACAGAGAAGACGTAGAAATGTTCAGGTCATTCGCATGTTCTGCACGTTTCCCTGCATTACATATGTACGATGCATATTTCACTAGCATCCTCGCGATGCTGGCTATTGGTATATACGTACGTGTACTCGTAACACCTATTCGATCGAATATTCGATAAGGGGCAAACCGGAGGGCTGTCAAGGTGAAAAAAGTAACGTATCAAAACAGATATACATAAAAGATTATCGAATGGGCCAATGTTACAGACGTACAAAGGTATTGTCAAACAAAGGGTCAACATAACTTCAACACAAGACAAAAAAATAAATAAATAAAAATGAAGGAATACACAATAATAACTACGTTCTCAATGTAGTATCGTGTTGTATATAAATTAGCATTTCATTTCAGGTATCGGTTAAAAATTATTTGCACCCGATTCTTCCCAATAAAAACGATTTTATCGGTGCAACTAAAATAAACAAATATGTATACTGTATCGGAGTTCAGTAACTGGACAAAGTTGTTATAACAACTTTAATTCTGTATAAATCATACAGTTCTATAGATACCGCTTAATGGTACAAAATTGCTTCTCGGAGAATATCATTGGAAAATTTGTCTCGCCGGACTACGTGTATCTTCAGACACACTGGTCCCTTGGGGCAGAGACGGGCCAGGATATGTCCGTACACGTGTAACGCAGCGAAATATCACGCGTGGGAATTCGCGTGTTCTTTTATCCGAACGGTGGCGACCGTGTTCGTAAAGAATCCTTCTCGTCGCCGTTCCCCAGGGCGGCCGTTCGTTCCTTCATCCCTCGAACAGGAAACCATAACTCAACGCCGTCCGAACGGGCATTTTCGTCTTGCTTTTACAGCGTTGTTTCGCGTTCAGCTGAAGAGGAAAGCGCCGTCGACGTTGCTTGATAGATCGAACTAGACGAAAATTTTAAGCTTCGCGAAGAGGCAAGAGTTTGATAAATAGGATGCTCGCCGTTTGAATGCAATTAACAGTTGCGCAAACGCGAAGGCAGAACACGAATGGTAAAAGAATTCTAGATTTACTCAAGGAAACACGAAATCAACTGAATTATAAATGATTATTTATGGTGGTATTGAGGTGTTTGAAATGAAAGGGTCATTGTCGCCCCAGTGGGACAGCAATCTAAAATCTGTTTCGAGATAAAAACTCCCAGGCGGCGAGGTGAAATTTACGGTGTCGCTAAAAATGAAAATTGATACGAGACGGAGGTGAAAATGGCGAACGTGCGCTCTAAAATAGCTAACGTCTCTGGAGTTTGTGAAATATTTAAGGGGTTCTTATACGGGCGTCTGTAACGGATATTAATTTTCATGATTGAGGAAGTTTCGGTGTTATGGAAATATTAAATTAGAAGGAAAATAGAGTAGATTTTATGAAAATCGTTGGAGTTGATGCTGGAAGTAAGTATTAGTAAACTGTATTATTTAAAACTTTGAATGTAGTATGTACGTAATTTTGGAAAATGGTCTAGCTATAACTTTTTCCTCGTTTGTGATGAATCGGAAGAAGAATCGTAAATTCGAGAGAACGGGATTCCACTTTAAGGGATGATTCTACTGGGGTTAAATATTTGCTCTTTTTCTTGGAAGACCATTTTCTTCCGTTCGATGGCACCCTATGATCTCATATATAATATTTGTGAATTCTTTAATGTTTTTTTGGGGGATCTCGTTGAGTTTCTTTATAGGAGACCTACGCAATATATAATATTCCGTTTTATAATAGTCTTGCAGTTGAAATCAATTAGTATTATTCTTTTTTAATAAAACCAAATTTTCTATTCTACGTACTTAATTTCAGTAGAACATTTGAATATATTTTAGCAGAATTGTTCAATTTGATCGTTCAATGAACGGCGAAAAATGTTCCGAATGATAATTTATCACTGGCAATTTGTTAACTCGGTACGGTTTATATTTCATCAATTGCCACTATTTTATAGATAATCGAAATGATCTGATTGAATTTCAACAAGCGTCGTTGATTAAAACGCTTCTAAATAATCTGGGTTAACCCAGGCGATAGATCCGCGCCATTGGGTTTGCGTATCCATCGAGCCTTCGGATGTAGCTTTTCGCGGGTACCTAGTTACGGAACAAATTAATGGCCATCGAATGCGCAGTATCGTAGTATTGGTGCGAATTTGAACGCACTTATACAGTGCCGAGCATCCATATACATATATCGGTTCGTGTTTCTGCAGGCTTGATCGCTTCACCTGTTTGCCACCAACTCATCCGTGGTTAACCCTTTCCATTCTTAACTCTTAATGTTTCCTCCTTGCAGTTTTCCAGTGGATTTCCTGTCGCGTTTACCTATTACCGAACTCCTAATCTTTGTTCGTAACATCTATCGTACTTACTTTCTAAACAGTTGTGCTATAAATATGTATATTGCTAGATTAGAGGATAAAATACTTATACAATTTGTAGAAATAGGCACACCTTGCATGATTAATCGATGGACGACGAAATCTAAAATTATCTCGGTACATTACTGGATTTATAATCAATTCCAACGCTGTTGAATCGCAAATCAATTCGCGATGCGAATATAAGCGCATATTCCGGGAATTCCATTTGGTCTACAATGCTGAACATTATAGTTTCCGAAATGCTCTTTGAATAATCGTGTCGAGTCACCGTGAGATCATTCGTTTTCTACCATCATCAGCTCCAGTGACTCGCCTTATACACGAGAAAATACCGTGTGTCCTGTTACGATAATACAGCCCGAAGTGCTTAGACTTCACCGCGGTGATTCATGGTTTTTTTTAAGCAAAGCGATGTAATTAGGAAAAAATACAAGACTAATCTCTTCAGGCTGATTACTTTTCCCCCGTTCATTAACATTATTGAAATCTCACGTAATTTTGTAATTACGTCATTTAAATACTTATTTCGCTACGCAGGAACGTTTAATGATATTATTTATGTCGGTGATTATGAACGTGGTGTAAGTCATATATCTATCGCTTCGAAATATCTACTTCAATCGTCAAAAGTACATGTAAACTAAATTTAACGGATCAATTTCTGATTATTTTGCCAAAATGATGCCTCGTTTTTGTAATGCAAATCGATGGGACACAAAGTACTGTTATTATCAGTTGTTTTCTCTTAATCCCAACGAAATTCTAGTCTTAACTTTCTTTTTTCCTTCGTCGTTATTAGAGTGTGTAAAATTGCTGTACTTTGTATTGCTGTGAGATTGTCCATCGGCGCGTTACGTCGAATGGGGTAGTTTTTGGCATAACATTCGCAAATGAGCGTGTAAAGCACAATAGCGTTGACGCGATAATGTTGCGACGCATCGCCGCGTGCACCAATGCACAAGTGCAGCCTACCGATACGATTTGCATTCTGCGGCTGCAATTCCACGCGGTTCGTGATGACACGTGGGGGGAAAACTACTGACGCCCGCTTTAAATTATCCCTGATACTCGTCAACCCTTTTACGAGTAATTTCTCGCAAGAGGCCTCTTCCATATTTGATATTCCAAACACGTTGATAAGTTAAGAATTTGTGCTTTGGGATTGAATTTGGGATTGAAGTAATATTTAATCGTTTCAAATTGGAAAGTATTGTATGAAATTAATACTAGTTAAATGTAATCGTAAATCTGATGAGTATCAAGGATGAACAATATTGGTAATTAATTTACAGCCGGTAATTGGAGCACACGATTGTTGAAACATTTTCGAAAGCTATTCTGAATGCCATGCTTCAAAAATTCATCTATGTATTTGCTGATACTGTTCCATTTTGTACTTATTGATGATAGGTACATTTTGTATGAAAATATACAAATTTTACAAACATGGTTGATTCCTCAGTTAATGTGTGATAAATATAAATATTCAGTACTTGAAGTTATTATTCCTGTAATAAATATTTCCATCGAACCTGTGAACCACCTGACTTTATTTAAGGAACGATTAATACCAATACCAATACGATCAGATATTTTGTTCCCATAATATCGCATTCTTTAATCTATGTACAAACATAATGTATGCAATACCATATATGTAATACTAGCATAAGATACTACAATTTTCATATATTATTCCATTGCATTAAATTTCTTATCGAATGTAGTATTATAATTAAAGTTACTGACATTAAATTAAAATCCAAATTCTTGCATAATTTACGGAAAAGTACCGCAATAATTTCAAGCAAATATTCAGAGCCACATTTTGGTTTCTCGTTATGATATTTACTGTGCACTTGCTATTCCTATAGAGACATCGGCGTGGGTTGGTTCTTATGCTCTCGCATCCTTTAATCCAATGCTAAGCTTAGGCGAAGTCTAAATGCGTAGATGTAAATCGAATCATGTTCAATTACTTTTTAATCGTATTTGCAACTTCACTCGCTTTATAGCAACGCGTTGCTTCGTAGCGTGTTTTCGGCCTCCATTTATGTATATTCATGCGAAACTGGCTTGAACCCCAGGTGTAACCCCTTCAAGGCATTAAGTTATTTTAAATGAACGAGGTGGACTCCATGGCTGCTGTGATAATTATAATAAGTGGATAAACTGTATCCGACCTTGATCAATTATTAATTACAAAATATGCATTCGTGTTTGACAAACGTGGACAATTAAATTGAAACACATTGAATGTACATATTCATTGTCACGTGGATTTTAGTTGGTAGTAATTTAGAACATTTTTAGGCACTGTATGAGAGATGCAGAGATTAATTTCACATTGACTTGTAGAAGATTTTAAATTCTAATGTTACCTTATGATTCATTATGAAGATTTGAGGGGAATAATAGAGGATAGTCCCTGTTCCAGGGGATTGAGGCAACACGGCTGTTAATGATAAAAGAATTATCGTAGAATTATGCATGAAAATTACGCGTTAACTGCGGACGTGAATTGTAGTACGGAAATGTTATTCTTCGGCGTGACAAAAGATATTGGACAGAGAACGGTGTTAGCATGAAAGACATAATATAGTATGAGACCTTTTATACGAATGTGTAATTTTAGATAAATATTCTCACGTTTCTTACACGAACGACAAATCTTTTATTAAATTAAATCCTATACCAAAGAGAAAAGTAAGAGTTTGCAGATGATACATACGTGAACTTACTTACTTTAAAAAAGCTAACTTGCACAATAAGATGGTGTAACGCGACGGAATTTTCCGCCATCGCGTTCCACCCCTAACGCTATGCGCTACCCCGAGTGCCAGTACGTCGCGACGTACCGGGCCAGGTAGCTGGCCCAGGTACCCTACCCCCACTATGTAGACAGCCCCCACCACACCGCCAGCGACCCCATTGGTCGTTCCGCACGAGCGAGCGACTTTAGCTAAAGTTGGCCAGTCTTAACGTCGAGCTTTAGTGAATATGTAGTAAGCTACGGAACGAGCCCCTTAAAACGAGGACAATTTTAGTGAAATTTGGCCAGTTCTGGATTGCACCATCCACATCTTCTAGAACACGCCATCCTCTCCTACCTACAATTTTCTGGAACCTACATAAATACACTAACGAAAGTTCTTTAGAGGAACACACTTGAGTTTAAATCTTTCGTACCTTTTCCACCATCACCCGTACCGGAAAGACCACTAAAATACGTGACGTTACAATGGAAATTTCTTAATTCAAAGATCCTACTATACAAGTATTTCCAAGATAAATTTAACAAAATTCTACTATCAAAACGATCAATTGCAAATAATTTTGCTACTAACCAAACACTGATTATTACAATTTTGTCAAATAAATCATTACTGCCGCGAAATGAGTAATCTTTCGGACAACAAAAGTACAATATTTGCATAATACCACTTGGAGTTGCCTGTATTGTAAAATTGGAAAGTTTCTCGAAAACAATCACCTCGTCTTCCAATACCAATTATTCTCAACCTCATTATTCTTCCATATTCCAAGATACGTTCTCAAAAGTACGGAATTTCGTGCGAAATGTTTACTGTTGACGTTGTGCCGCCTACTATCGTTTGCTTCCCATCGTTTACCGTCTTCTTCATGGGAAACACCTCCGCGCCAAAGGCTGCAAGCGTTTTAAATCGATCCGTTGTTTATTCAGTTGCTCTGTCCCCCTTACCTGTGGAATTTCGCTGGAAATTCTAGAATTATCGTCGCCGCAGAAAAGACCGCGGTAGCTTTTGAATATTCCGTAGCATTTGCTCGGAATTATTGCGACACGTCCGCCACTTTTTCTGGGAAACGCTTTCTCGAGGTGTGGTTGGATGGTGAGCAGACTTTGAGGGTTCTTGCAATTCGCGAAAAGCAATAAAGGTGTCTGTTCTCGAGTGCACTCGCTAGTGCGTTTCCACGTTCCTATCTTTTATATCTTTGAAAAATTACAACGGCAGTAAAGTCGAATTTGTCGTTCACGTTATTTCTCGCTGTGCTACCGCCTTGTTTTTGTTTCATACACAGTTGCCAGACTTTTACACGTTAATCGGCAAATGTTGCAACTTTAAGAACGAATCGTAAAATCTTGTCGCGTGTGGTGTGATCCGGAGTGTTTCCCTTTTTATTTGTCGTAATAAAATTTCCCTCGTGGAAGATAAAGGACTGAATGAGATATTGTTTCCGATTTTACATTTGCCCTTATTATTTTAATTGTTCCAATTGTGAACACTTTATTTAGCTTCCTTATCATTTTTAACCTTTTCATTTGAAATCGTTTAAAAATACGTTCATCTGTCATACTTTTATAAAAAATATAAAACAATATGTTTTATTAAATTCTTATTGGAACCGCGTAATTTTGATGCATTGCGTGTTCAACAGAAATTTCAATGTTCAATATGTAATCATTTTTATCGATATTATTTCTACAATATTCTGCATTTCGCGCATTCCGTCATGATGAAATACCACGTATAAATAATTCGCCTGTATTTCGCGGTTTGAATTGTGGATTTGTTTTTCGTTACGTCGCAGAAAAATCGTTGTGGCACGGTGACTGTGAACAGGTATATGGGACTGCAAATTGTCATAAATATCGGCGTATCACGATACCGCTGTGATACCTGCAATTAATGTACGTGAACCGTTCGCGGAAGCAGAATTTCGAAATAGAAGAAAACTTTACAAAAACTCGAATTTAGGAACGAATCGCATAAACTGTCCCGTGATGAAACTTTGAATCTTATTGGTGTTTAATTTTCTAGACATTCAATATTTTTATTCAGTTACTTGGCAATTCGTTCGCAAATATTGAACCTTAACGAGCTGCTCCTTTTAATTGCTCCAATCGAGAGCTGCGGAAAAATTGCCAAGCTCGAAATTACAATATTTCGCAATAACGTTTGGTATGCAGGTAATAAATAATATTGGGCAAATTTTAAGTTACTTTTAATATTCGTCCGATGTAATAGTTGCATCGAAGTACTGTACTGAATTTCACAGAGAATTCTATTTAAAATATGGATTATTAATGGACGAATATTAAGAGTATTCTGCGGGTTGTACGAAACGGAATCGTTATTCTACCACTCGCGTAACATACAATTATCGAACATACATACATGCATACGTGTACTACATCGCTCACATCAGTCAAGCTTTTTCCACGGTTCATAAATTCCTGCCGGCCCATTAAGATTACTAATTGGAGTTCCCAAACAGGAATCAACTTCGCAACAACAAAACCGAGTACGATCCGAAATCGTTACCGTGGCGACCAAGATTTGTGGCGTACTGGCCGTGATCGAACCGTGGCCATAGGTCTGACTAAAATGCAGCCATAAATCAACCCTTAACGGGCATCGTTTGCTTAGAAACGGGAGCACTGTGCTACCAGTCTATCGAGTACGGACCAAACGAAGATCGTCTCGTTTACAGCCAGTAGAAACTTCCAGTCGCTGGCAGAGGGTTACAACTTGGAGCTTGCACACAAAGTGTCCTGAAAATCGGTATCACCGGCGATAATTTTCAGAATTTCCAAGTCGTTCGTTTCTCCCTTTATTTCTCTGTATAGTATGGGTAATCCCATAAGTAAAGTGATTAAAACAATGGAACACGTCACCGTACTTTGCTTACGTGTTTGGTAAGTACTCTACTCTAAATTAGAATAATGCTGTTCAGATAATGTTTTATTCGAAGTTCACAAGTGCAGACCGAATAATGCAATTATTATAAACGTTTAAAATGAACACGTGGAAAGAACATATTCCACATGTCATGTCACATGAATTTAATAACGAAACAATTTAATGTAGGACCGTTTCAAAGAGGAACCCCATACAGAGAAACCTTGAGACTTAGATGAAGACGTATTGCAAGCTATTATTGCACCGGAGCCAAAAGAAAATTTGTCCCAAATGACATCGACTCATTCTTAATTACCTATAGATGATGATTTATTTTCACCCAGCATATGCACTATAGAAAACTGCGTTACTCCCGAGATGACCTATCTATTGCAAGCCAATGCCACCCAGCTATCGGAATGTACGGGGATTCCTATGCATTCGGTGATACGTCGCCAAGCAAAGGGCCGGCGCTACGTCTCTACACGCTTTCTCCATCGGGTTATCGGTAATTTAATTATGTCATACAGCAACCGCAGTAGCGCCAGCATCACGCAGCGCCGTAATTACTATCTCGCCCTAATAATGCCGGATAATGCCCTAGCACCGACTCTACGACACGTGCAAGTTAGTCTGTAAATTAGAGACGTCCTTTCGCCTAGCCTCGTATTCCTGATTTATTGTACGTGCCCCTGCTGTTATCGTTGCCGGCACACACCAACGACGTTGATCTCGTCTCGAGGAGCCATTATTCGGTGCGACTCCAATGCCCGCGAAATAATTCCCTCCTTCTATACAGAATAATTCCCCCTTTCTCTGTGAACGAAAAGAGGGGTGGAGGCTGTTCTGATTTCTTTTTCTACTTGGAAAGGTTAGATTTATGGGATGAACAGAGTTGTATCTATGTATATGGTTCTGTATATTGTTGAACTGGTCATTTGGTATTAAATGTTAGTTACTTCAAGGGTAACAGTAATTTTATGTTCGCATGGGAATGGTATTTTGAAGAGGGAAGTGCTAGGCTTAATTGTTGCAAGAGATGGGTAAATCATAGGGGGCGACGGATGTTGGATATTTATCGTCAATACTTCAATATTGTCAATATTGTGGCACGGGTGAAGTATGAGGTTCAATACTGGACTGGCAATCAATATTGGCAGTCGATGCATGTCATGTGTATGCGTAAACTTGTTAAACGAAATTCGTATCGCCGGTACTGATTATTAAATCGTTTCAGTAACGTTATTAGTTTGGTTTCATTGGTAAATTTTTCTTCTCAGATGTTGCATCATTTCGAGAAGACGAAAATATTGGCAATAAATGCTCAACGACTGTTGACTCTTTTACGAGATGCACGAAATATATAAAGGAATATTGACATCCATATTTTACGTGTAATCGAAAGCGAGTTTCAATTGATAACGCAGCAAAAGCTGGCCATGCTGGCCGATATACATAGAATTATCATCTGTTTTGCATTCGTATATGATGAATTATCGTATCGCGAATTAGAAACGGGGTTTCGGCCGGTGTGTACTGTTTTTCAATTAAGGGAGTATTGCATTTCTAGCCGCGTCGATTAAATATGAGATTACAGATAGCTGCTTTCCGTTGCGGCCGAGAGATTTTAATTTCGATAGGAATTTATGAACGCCCAAGAGTATAATCCGGTCGAAAGTTTTTAGAAATAATGGCGTTGGTTTATTGCTTCGTAAGAGGATTAAACGGGCTCCCTTATTCGATGATTCAACTTGGTGGGAAAAAATGCATAACGTTAATGAACGTGAATTCTTGCAGCAATTGGACCACACTTGACTGCATTCCCTTCTTTTTTTACGTAAAGAAAGAAAATAAATATTGATTTTTTCAAACGTATGTCGCATAGAATTTTCGTTGTGCAAGATAAATAAATGTAAAAGAAATGAAATAAATGTAAAATAATATAATTCGGGGTTACCCAGATTTGAAATAAAAAATACGACTTCAAAGATATCCGTGTTTCCACATTTCACGTTTTATGTTTTAAGTGATTTTAACGAAGTGAACTTTAGTCTAATTATTCCTTACATCAAAGACACCCCGGTAACCAATTTACTTGACCCAAAGACTTTCAGTGAACGAAGCGTTGCTTGCGTTGGCTTTCATCGAGAGGGAAACACATCAAAGTGAGAACTGACAAATATATAGGGTGATGCATTTAAAATAGGCCATCTGAAACTGATATACAATATAATATTTTCATTCGAATTTATATTTAAAGAAAGGTTTCAATTTTGGGTTTATTATCCATATTATGGTAGTGAATATTTATTTAAGGGTTCTTATCAAGTGAAAAGTGATATTCTATGCACGAATTAAAATACTATTTTTTTATGTTGTCCTCTTTTTAATTTCGTTGAGTATTTCAAACGGAAAAGATGGGAATAACTTTCTGAAGGATTGAAGGAAGTTAATCGTCGGATTAATTAATATTAATTCAGTAATATTACGAGTAACAGTAATAAAAGCAATGAAAAGAAAGGTCCTTTATCCTGTCTGCTTAACTTGAAATAATTTTGCGAATCCAACTACGCGATTTCTGTCTATAAAACTGATTATTTGAGAAGTATCGTGACATCTTGAGTTCCCTTAGAGCAAAATTACTTTCTGATTCATAATATCTCTAACAACCTTACAGATAACATTTCCATTGCTGGTTAATGAAATTTGCTTGCCAAAAGTTGGGTCTAATATTCTTTAATTTCAAGTATTATTAATTTAACCATCGTATTATGTTCGAGTATATATGATTCTGATTAAAGATTATTGTAACATTTCCGTTTAAAAATTTTAATTTTAATAGGTCAAATTTTGTATTAAAAATGTTGTAGTAATATAAAATCAGAGTCGGGTAATATTATCCCGATGCATTTACGCATGTAAATGTATATACTCCCTGGTAAAACTATTGAATAATGTAATTGTACTTCCATTCACAGGCATCACGCCGCGCCGTTTGAGAAATTGAAGGAGCAAAGGGTAGAATGGCTCCAAGAGCAGAGGGGAATTTTCGGAAATGAATTCGATTAGTGACTAATCTAAATTCAGCTCCGTTACCGATAATGGAAATCACGGGCAATGCAATCCCCGGCGATTTTTCGAAATTGTGCCACTAATCTTTAAGTAATTCGTTCAAACCAATTCTTGAATGTGATTGCGGAGAATTCACAAGAAGCCGAACATAGAAAGAAGATAACAATCCCAAGTTTATCTACGTTCACTTATGCTTCTGATTCTGTTCAATTAATTAAAACCGCCATCTATAAATTTCCCGTACCGAACATTCACAGACGAACGTGCAAGAACAAATTGGAACCTTACACGAGTCACAATTGCAAAATTAAAACTGGTAGAATTTATAGTATAGGATAATTTTAGCCGCCCGGAATTCTTATGAATTTTTCAAGAGCACAATGAAGCTTTATGCATATGGAACGAAACTCAGATTGCCATGAAGAATGTTTAACGGCCTTTCCCGTAATTTCTATTTAATTAAACGAATTCCGACGACGAAGAAATAAATGGCGGTAAAATCTTGGCCAACGGAGCCAAGTTTTGACGAAATTGTCCTTCGTTGCCTTCTTCGGGCTATTCTGCGCTCCCAATTTCATGGGGCGCGTAACTTTTAACAGGGCGTGCAAAATTTTCATAATCTTTGCTCTACAATGAAGAACGTAATTAAATGCGACACTCGACAAGAATAATATGCAGAAAAATCTTTTTCAAAGAACGTCGAGTTTTTGTGAATAGAATACATGTTAACTGCACCTCAATATTTCGTGCAATTGCGTTGAATTTTGAAAAATACTTCTCCCGTAATATACAGATAAAATCGTCTCACAGTAGTGTTTCTACATGATTCTCTACAATTTTGGTTAAGGGGTCGCAATGGAAATTGGAACAATGCAACAACTTCATATCCTGCGGATTTCTAGGTACATGAAAGGGTGGGAATTAAATCCGCGAGGCGACACGTGTACAAGTTGATTCCCGCCGTGTAATACCCAAGTTATTTCGCAATTGTATTCATGGAATCTATTATGTTTGTATATTTGAGAGATGAGTTATCTTTCAGTCAGCGACAGCGTTAGATAAAAGATAAATTTATCTTTATAAAGATATTAAATAGGATTATTTTTATACAGATAAATCTACATTTTCAATTGAAAAGATTAGACAAATTTAAATTATGTCGAGTTACGTCAATTAAAGTTTCATGATTCGTACACATTTCTCTTTTTGTTCGTATTTATTCAAAAAAATATACTTACATATTATACGCTTAATGATATATGTAAGTTTTGAGACATGTACTCAACTTTTTTCATTATGATAAAATTACAGAGTTTTTGCAACTGTTAAAATATATTGTTAATTAATTTTAAGACAAAACAGAAGGGGCAAAAACTTGATACCGCGCTCTGCTTCAATTTAATTAGTGGTTGCGTAGTGGTTCGTATCGGTAGTACCGAATTATGCGCTTCAGAAAGTTATAATTATTGTAAGGTAAGTGTGGAGAGGAGGCGGGAACTTGATAGAAGCGTCTGCTTCAATTCAATTAATTTGTACACTGGTTAGCATTCATGGTAACGAACGCAATTTTAGAAATTTATATAAGAACTTAGGAAATTGATACACGCGAAAGTAGTACATTTGTGAAATCGAATTCATATAATAATAATAATAATAATAGAAATTTAACAAGCACAGAAAATAATTCACGGCTGTGATTGTAGTAATGTAACAAATCTAGATATATTCCAATGGACCACTTATTTCTCAACAAACTAATATTCTGATTTCAGACAAGCCAAATGAAAATTGAACGAGTGCTCGAGTATCGTGTATAAAACACTAAATTTCATGATAAACAGTTATTAAACATATAAATTTAAAGCTTTCACCAGAGAACAGAATTTAATATGTTAATCCAAGTATGTGTGAAAGTTCTTCGTAGTTCCAAATTTACAATGAAAGGTAATAAATGAAAGTCGATTTTTTGTGCAAATAAAATTTCAGGATTCATTAAACATATAGTATAAGTAGGACGCACTTGAGATTGAAGAAATAATTCGAAGAATATTCTTTCAACGATACTATTATATTAATATCATTCGGAAATCTGAATTTCAATGAATCATTAAATATACGAGCTGTCTCCGGCATTCGAAAGTTCACCACCATCTGTCGAATCACTAAAAAAGACTGCAGAGAAGACTATGCGAATTTTGACATGAATAAATTCACGGTTATTCATACTCCACATCAAAAGTCCTATAATAAATTTCTTGAAATCACGCTTCAAACGTCTGTGCCAAACGTAGCACTTGTGTAAAACCCGAATTAACAAGGAAATTAAAATCTTTTTTTCAACTCTTTCACACACATGTGATAACGTATTTTCACTAAACCCGTATTCAATAAAAATACTTATTTTGCAGCTTATGATTCACATTTTTCCCATGTAATTTTATTTACAAAAAATTACGGACTATTATTTTACTAAATATTTTATTGAAACGCCAGAAGCGACACGAAGCGACATTTTTCTATGGTAGATTTAAGGAAAGGAAAGGAAAGAGTGTTCCTGTCAATTTTGTAACTTTTACGTGCTATTAAGTGTTTCACTTTGTACCACGTTCCCCTACTATAGTCGATTGTTGACACTACTCACCCAAAACCTTTTGATTTATTCTTAACTACCGACAGATGTTTGTTTATTTTCATAACATACATTCTACCGCAAGAACCGTATTACTTCTGGGATAACCGAATACACATATACCGAGTACTATACGTGGTAGCACATGTACCGTGTTCCTCTGTGTGCCATTATAGTAGTTAGGCCGATAAATTACATCTCCGTTTATTGTCCGACTCTATTTAAACGGATATTATATATGTTCTTCGGCCATCGTGTATATGCATATGTATTTAAATGAGGCTTAGTATTACGGGGTTACGTAATAAACAGAGATAATGCAGTGTCCACAGTCGGCATAATGCTATTCGAGAAACATCATATAGACATCCTGATGCTTAGACGGACAATGGGGCATCTCATGGACATTCTGTAAACGTTTTGGACACTTAGGCGAACAATGGAACGTCCAGGATGTTTCCTGAGAACGTTCGTGCACCTACACAATCCAGTTTCGATTCGCATGAAGAATTTGTTTCGTGCAAAGGACTACAACGTATATAAACTCGATGCCCATCTGTTTCGCAGGGGGTTGGGAAAACTGATCGTTTACGTAATTCACTCGCTATTGTGTGTTGCGAGAGGAGAGATTCATGAAGGTTGTTGAAATACGAAATTGCGAAATGAGGATTATATCTTACTGCAGTGATACGACTGCACGAGGAATGGGGAATATCGTGGCAGAATTACGGGATACTCTTTATTTGAAACTTTTTCCAAATTTATTTTGTCTTCTTGACGAGGGTATTATATAATTAAAATTTTAATATTAATATAATTCAAGAGTCAATCTGCACCCTTGACTTTTAATATTGTAGAAGTAGAACCTTATTAACCCTTTAGCTAATTACATTAATTTTATATATACATATGTTGAGAATAAGTTGTTGTATTGCTTCAGGAATAAATAATTCATCTTTATCAATTTTCCTATGAATATCAGAGTAAAGATAAGTACAGAAAAATGTCCGCCATTAATTTTAAACATACGGCATTTCATTTTCACTCGAATCGTTATGGATCACGCATTCATATTTAAATCGATCTCGAAACTCGGGTGCTATTTCGCCAAACACAGAATTTAGGGGGTTGGTATCCCAGCGGGATACGCCGCGCTTCGATCGAGTAATAAATTATAATGGATGGTTCCGCTGTATTAGAAACATAATATGTTAATCTATTTTCGGTAAGATGATTAATTGACGCGTTGACAAATGATCGCGCTCACGCTATAGTCTGCTCTCAAAGGATAATTAATCTCAGGTAACAATGGAGGGAAGTAATTCAGATAATCAAGATTACAATAAACACAACCCCAATGATATTACGACAAAATCACTTTGCCCTGCATTGACCAATAATTTCTTCAATATTTCTCTGCAACAAATAAATTCCCTGTGATACCGTAATAAAGCTGCCACACTCCGAGTTTGAGTATCGATTAAAATGCCTCTTGAAACCGTGTGGTTTTTTTCAATTCTCAAAGTATTCTCAATCGGTCTGTAACGCGAAAGATCGAAAGTAATTTGAAACAAAAGTGCGCATTCTTATCGAAGCAGAGAAGCCCGCTTTCATTGTGCGAGCTCATGGCTGCGATTACAGAAAAAAAGGAGCAACTGCGGGAAGATAAACTTTGTAATACCATTCAACTTTTTCCCGGCTCGGTTGCTCGTCTTCTATTTTTAACCGGCCAGCGTCTGCAACTCGTTAAAATTACGCAACTCACCCCACGCAGAGTAATATCGTGTTGCGAACGGCGAACGAAAAAAAAGGGAAAGAAGATACGAATCGAACGAAACAGAAACTAAAATTGTAAAGGTATACGTAAAACGTTTAGACACATGGGTGGATGAAATCGATGGTATCGATACGCAAGGATCTGCTTGCACCAACATGGTGTTTAAGCTGAGGGATTTAGACGTCTCCCGATGAAGCTGCGAATGATCCGGGATCTTAGCCGCTCGAAGGAGATTATAAATTAAGGCCTGATAATGATCTTTAATGGATGGTTTCCCTGCTTCGAGTTTGCTTGTAGGCACCATAAAGTCGCCGTGACGTCGATCAACGGCCATGACAGAACGATTATTCATGCTTACCGACTTTTCGCGCGCTTCACGAATTAAGCCCTTCAACGTGAAGGGAATCTTGATGGTCCGCGCTTTAGTTTTCGGTTTATTTAGTTTCCACGCTTTTCCTGGAAAACCGACCTTCTTCTTGGGAGCGCAAACTTGTGAAACTTGGAATTGCACGTCTCTATGCTCGCATAATATATTAGAAGATCGATGATTTTTACTTCTATTTCCTGTAGTATGTGTCTTTCGGTTCCAAAAGTTTGTTCTCCATTGTTAATGACGTTTATGACGTACGAAAATGTATTACTTTTAATAAGGATGTTTGTTCTTCATTCTTTATATCGCATCTAGAGTTTTGTTCCATTAACGAATATAAAGATGTGTTACATAATAATAAGTCGTAAACCTAATAAATTTATACATTTATCGTAAGTTGGCATCCAGATTAACTGAATCAGGCTACATTCAAAGAATACCTCCCGATCTCTCGAACAACGTTAACCGACGCGACGCATCGAGAAATACGACTAAACAATTGAACACATACAGATCAAACGAAAGTCACAATGCACTTTCCTTACTAACGTTCCTTACGGAAGTTAGTCCCGAGCAAGAAAGCCCGGTTAAAAAGCAGCCGTGCAAATAGTAATCAGACAGCCTTTCAACGGAGTTCGCGCCGCGAAACAATTTCGTTTCCGGTATTGACTGATCTCCCCTTCGCTGACCCAGTGTCTCGAAAAACTGCAATTTCGAGCGAGTTTCACGAACATACCTCGACATGCCGGACCATCAATTGCCGCTGTTACGTCGCTTGATTCGGACATAATGAAATGGAATCAGCAGTCAAAGGAAAAGGACAAACGAAGTTCAACGAGAAACACGCCACTCCAAACGAGAACACCCGACAGGCTGATTTCCAAAAGAAATTGAATTCTTCCCGGTGGAGCAACGAGCACGCAGATTGCCGAAGACCTTTTGATCGGCGAAAGCGGTGGGAACTGAACGTTGCATCTGTAATGGATTTCCATAACGATGCACAACGGGGCGAAAATCTTTTTTCAGCCATTTCGCGGCTGGTTGCAGTTGCACGGTCGCGATCCATGAATAAATAAGAAACAACTTTCGAAACAAGCCGACGGGAGGCTACAGGAAGTGGCGTGCGACCCGTCACGGCGATTCCGGAAATTCAGTGACTCCGTACGCGAGCCGCCTCTCGCGGAACCCTCTTTATTCTTCGACCTGCTTTCACCCCCTTTCATCCCCTTCACCCTGTTCAACGCTTCAACGTCCCCTTTTCTCTGCGCAGCTACTACCTTACCTTCTCCGCGACCTTATGATTCCCTGAGAGGGTGTCTTCGAAATTTTCATATATTATGCAAACACCGCGTTCCACTCTTGGCCACCCTTTTTTACCCCGCTTTTATTTATCCCGTCGCTTACTTCTACTGCCATTTCCTCCTGGCAGACGCTCCAGATGCTACCCTCCAATCCTCTTTTAGAAAAGACGTCACGTTTCTTTCGTGTTTTTTCCACGCGAACGCTCGTGTTCCTTCGCTAACGAATTTCTTGCGGTTCGGCCAGCCAAACGAACGAAATTCGACGTACCTGTCTGGCTCATGCTTTATTTCAACCCCTCTCAGATCGTTCGACGAGGTACCCTTGCCGTGGGATTAAAAATGAAATCGCGCCACGTATACGGAATATTATATTTTTCCACGACCCGGCGATATTAGATTCTGCTTGGAAACTCTGTGTTTCGTTGGTGCAACTGTCTGTAATTATATTTGTTTGATATTTTTTTTGTTAACTGGTTCGAACAAACGAGCGGCGTTATGAGAAATTTCGTACGTGATGCTAAAGATCGTGTGTGTCTGTTCGTGACGGCTGAAATTTTGTTGTAACCGGGCAACCATCGGTTTAATCAGTGTTTATCGATTCGGCGGAACTCAAAATTTTCCTCGTAAGAAAATATAAAGCAATGTCAGACGTACATGAATAAACATGATGCAGGAGTATGCATATCGGTATTCGTGAGATAAATATTTCTGGAAAGGAACTCTCGGTTAAACGGATTTCTAGCAACGTAATCGTACAGAAGTTGCGTACTGAATAATATTTTCGTTTGGCATAGCGGCAGATTTGTCTTCGACGTTGAATTTATATAAACGTGATTCCATTAAAGAAATTGGATATCTGTACACCGGAGTGAATCGTTTTCATCTGATTTTAATCATCTCATCTTAAGCTCGATTTCACCTTTTGCCCCGGTAATACGATTGCATCGGATTTAGATGAGTAATATCGATTCTGTGAAGGGTTGCCGTAGTTCGTTTCGTGGCACGAAAGAAATTACGAATTGGCGATTACAGTCGCGAACGTAAATGAAAGTAATAGGAGTGACTCGTGAAAAATATAGCACACAACTTTATTCTTATGTTAATACTCGTAAATATACGTAAATACATTGCAAGTACATACACGTATAAATACTTGAAACGATTAACGATTACTGGCATACATAAATATGTATTTAATAATTGCAAAAGTAGATGGTCAGATGTGAAATGTTTTGTATTAAATTGGATCTGAATTCAATCAACAGCGTTTCTGCAATTGCATTTACTCCACAAAACATGGCTGTACTTCTCATAATAGTGAAATGCAATATGAATGGGAAATTATAATGGCAAACGAAAAACAATATTGCGTTCAAATGAATAGGTTGTGAAGCTATAGGCGTAAAAGTGAATCCAACTTTAGAATCAATTTCATTTAAATACATTTCATTTCATGTTCAGAAATATCACGCTTGACGAAATATGCAAAAATACAAAAATGGTCAAACCGAATAAGAAAATATTATAGTTCCATCAACGTTAGATGTACATATGCAAACTTTTTAAACAATACCAACTATATTAATTAATAAAGAAGTACATCAAACAAGAGACTGTCGAACAATGAAACAGAATATATCAATAAGTAATTTGCAGTAGTCTAATAATTTCGCAATGTTATTTCAATTTTTTTTAGCAGTCTGTTATAATTTAACTGAAAATGCCAAATCAAGTGTCACGTTTGCCTCGAATAGATGAGTCTCCAGGGATCAAGGCCAGGAAGTATAACTCACAGAAAGGATCGAAGAAATCCTTCGACGTTCGACCCTCCTAAATTCAGCCTTTAACGTGTCGCGGATACGTGGCAGATGTTCGTCGCATTATTCTTCATTTCTTCCACGTTCCACGGCGATAACTACCCACGCCTGTGTTCGGGGTTACGCTGAACTTTTCAATCGGATCTGATTGCCATGAATTTAAATGTTGCCCGTTTCCATAGTCGGCACAGGGCCGCGTTGCAACGCGAATATTCTGAAAAGTTTTCGCGCGTTCGAACGTTCCAGCAGGTAAGAGGATGCTTGTGGACCTCGAAAGGGCTTAGTCCCGTGCCTCTTGTAATTCTTTTCCCTTTTATTCTACCCCCGTGGCGTCGATCCTACGTACCCTCGTCGCTCCTCGTGCTACAGTAACTTTTTCATCGATTAGCATGATTGTATTAAGCATGCAAATCCAGCAGAAGTGATCACCCCCCGTCGCGGGGTGTGGGGATAACTTTTCTTTCGATAACTCGATTGCTTCTTATGGAATAATCGCATCATCTTGTGTTCCAACGAAACTATCAAAGACAAAGTTCCACAGGCATTGGCGAATTATCGAGGTCTTGATTTCATGGGAATACTTCTGCTTTTATTAATTAGTTTTCTGTACGAATATTGTTGTTGGGTTCGACGAGTGAAAGTAAGACTACATTTTTGTGAACAATTCGTTTGGAATAAATTAGATAATTACGTCGTCAGAGGACTTATCAATTTTGATACTCGTTGGTGGTGAAAGTATGTATATTTCAAACATTATTTAACTTAAGGGAGTGGAAGAAATATACATATTGCATATATTTCATATAAATTTATATAGCCTTATTGAGGAATTATCTCTTACTACAATTGCGAACACATATGTACAAATTCGAGGTTATTGAACATCACAGCTACAGTTTGAAGATAAAATGAACAAAGTCTAGGAAAACAAAATTTTGCGGTTTTCAATTACCATCACGTCGTGCAATTCGATTCGTACACAATTAATACAAAACATTGGTAGTCATATTTACGGCATCATTTTAAGTTTCCCCCTTAACATACACGAACAAATGCCGCATTGCAGCATTACGGCTTTCATAAACATGGAGCGTTCCGAATGTTTGTTAGGAAACAATATTCTTCTGCACGGCCACTCGTCGGCAAACATGCACGCCAATGAATAAACGTTATTCTATATCCTGTTCTAACATTATTAATGACAAGCAACGTTCGTGCTAATTTGCGTCCACTTTGTATCGCATTTGAGCGTGTAAAACTGAATATGCGCAAATCACAGGGATTTTCCTACGAACGGACCATTTTTATTTATTTATTCGCGTTCCATTTGATATTTAATGTGCTCGATTGTGTACTCTTGGAGATAAACATGCGCGAATGTAACAACATATAATTTCTGTCGACTTAGTTAATGGAAAATGTAAGAGGATTACGAAAACGCGGCTGATGCATGAATTTCGACCACTATTTTCACTCGGAGGTAAACGTATTCACGATACGATTGATAATACTACCGTAACGATCAACATTTCGACCGATAATTAGGAAAATTTTATAAAGCATAGATATGCAAAGATTTGGAAATTTCAATATATGGAACAGGGTATGGTAAAACGTTTAGCCGTTAGTTTCGAATTAAAGAAAAACTGCAATTTACCCCGTACCAATACTGACTACTCTACTGCAGTTTTACTTTATTTACATTATTAGTTGTATCTATAAATTAACCATATTTCTAAATACCGAGATATGTATAATATGGAAGATACGTAAATTCTGTATAATTCAATACTCTGCAATTATTCTCTGTTTAATTACAAATATATTACGAGTATAGGATATTTTATTCTCGAAGCATGACCCAATTTCACGTGTTCAGATTGACGAAATCCTGCCCCACAAAGTTCGTGTAATTTGCAAGAGACAATCTCGAAAAAGGTCTGTTCGATACAGACGAACGTTTGGAAACGAACTTCCAAGCGCAACTCACAATGATCGTTTCTTGAACCTCGTTATTCTCGGTTGCTTTAAATATCAATGAACGTCGGGAAAGTTCGAAGTCAGAGCGGCGAACGAATTCCCCAACTATTACAATAAAAATGCAAATGTCGCTGCCACGGCATTATTTATAACACGCGTGCATTAACGTATTCCACTGGATCCGCGCATGAAATTCAGATTTCTGCGACTCCCCGTATAATTATGGGCGCTTTTTGCCCATGCATGGTCATAGTGAATTTTAAATGAAAAAGAATGCAACCGTAAAGATCGTTTCAAGAGAAATATTTCCTTTTCCATCGAATCGTATCGACTGCTTCGAATTTTTCACATTTTTCACATTGTGTACTTTCTATACACAGTTTCTCATGAAAATTCCCGGGATAATTTTCTTTTACAAATACTAATCGAGCTTAATATTTGATAACATGTGGGATAGTCGTCCTGTGTTTTGTTGATAGTTACGGATACCTTAAAACAAACTCTAAATACCTCTAAATAAAAAACGAAACAAAACGATAATCAATCAAATTTTTACGGGATAAAGATTTCCACAATAGTAAACGTTTCAATTTCTTTAATTCAGAAAGTACTCGAGCATTTCGAAACAAGACTCCAATGAAGAACGATTACACAAGTTATTAATCAGAAAGGTGAATAAAGAAAAGCACACATTTTCTAAAATCGTTCCACTCCTGCACCTCATAATTTTATCAACCCTGAAAGGGTTAAGGATGCTATTTCTGTTTGTCGGGGATTTATATCTGCATAACCGATTCAAGATGTTCCGTGAACCGCATTCTACAACGTTGAATCGGCTCGATCGAATGGAAAGCACGGATACTGATCAACCGGGACACGGATAATTAGAAATGGGCATCATTAATTATCGTGGTGATTGATTGTCGTTCGTTGCCCTGATTGGCGGTGCCGAATGAGAACCGGAAATCGAGTTCTGTTGCAGGAGCGGGGAGGTGGGCAAAGCTCGAAATTGTGTGACGTGGCCAACTAAATTTATTGTAACGTTGTTGCGTGAGATCGGCTTGTAAAATTTCATGTTCCATCGTAAAAGTAACTTCGAGGGAACGAGCAATCTCCCATGCAAACTTTGGCCAAACTTTTGCAGCTCTATCACGAGTAATTCCCCCAAAACTATTGGAAATTTCTTTCAAATAAATTCCTTCTAAGCACTGAATTTTACATTCGAACTACGACAAATTTGGCAGAATTTGTCAATGAATTTCTGATGATAGCAATCGTATAAAAAGGAAGGAATTACGACGCCCGAGAAATCAATTAACCAGGTGGATTATTAACGTAAGAAGATTATTACGCGGCGTTGCAACGCGTTGCTTCAATTTACATTATTAATAAAACAAATATTCGCCGTAGCGATACATTATGTATAGGCGAATAGTTGCAAGTATACTTTACTCTAGACTCGGCAAATATTTCGCAAATTGCTTTCTGATAAAAAAACGAAGCGTAAAGGGGGAGAAAATTTCTCTATTTAAATCCAAATGATCTGTTTAACGAATTCTTCCAAGGGAATTGGCGCAAAGAGATAATCGAGCGTAATGAAACTTGCTGATAGTACTAGTTTGATGTCTTTTGAAAGGCAAAAAGTACATATTTACGGTTGGAATATATGTTATTTGATCACCTTTGAAGGATTTGAAATAAAATTTGTGATAATAAAATAACGAGACTTATTACGGGCTTCAAGGGGTTGAGTTCGTTCTTGAACACATTCTTAAACATTAATGGCACAGTTATTCAATTAGCGTCACGCTTTGCAGAAATTCGGAAAGAACTTGTGTCGAAGGCTGACTAAAACTTTGATGTTGTGCCTGGAGCTGGCGAAACAAGACACGAGAGTGCACGGAAGTTCTTCACGGTTTTGTCATTCGTCGAAATTTCAAAACGATAAGCTAAATAGTAGTTTGGCATTGCCTCAAAGAAAAACTTGACAGGTTACTGTAGTCGTGTAAATGTTTTCAAACTACTGTAAAGAAAAGAAATTGATTTGTTGTATACCAAATATTAAAAAACATTTAATGACCTTTTCAAATATTATCAACCTACCAATTGCACACCCCCGAAACTACAATATCAACGAAAATGTCAATTTCTACATAAACACAATTTATTTTTTAATATTCTCCTTATTCGAATTGTATAGCAATTAACCGCTCAAAGTTAAATATTGAAATAAAATAATAAATGTATTTGCAATAAAGTGTGCCCATGGGATCCGTAATATACACAATAAATATTGAACACGCGAAGGGCGGCCGGAATCATTTATGACATTTGTCGACGTTACTTTGAAATTTTAATTAGCCAGCTCCCTGACCAGAATCTCAATCTCTCCACGTTATCGTTTATCTTCCACGATACTTGGTTATCCTGAGATAAAAGGCGAGGAAAAACTTTGCGGCCGATTATCCGTCGACTCGTGAAATTACCGGAACGCCGCGCCGGTGCGTTGCAACGTCGACGACCTCTTGTCGGGTACGCGACTTTTTCGACCGAAACAAAGCCGTAGATAGATCGCGTCGAGTTAATCGATAACAAGGATTAATTTGCCATTCTAGCTACTCGTGCACGTATTCCCTTCAACGAAGAGAATAGCCCTCGGTACCACTTGAAAATCGTGAATGCGTGAATGCGTGAAACGAAGGAAAACCGTTCCACTACAATCTCGGCGGCCCTCAATTGATTCCTGTATTTTCCTTGGGGAAACATCAATTAAACGACCGCTTCCTCATTATAGATCTAATCGAACTGACAAGAGTTCATTTACTTTGCAAATAGGCACGCCGAGCGAAGGCTCGATTCTTCTCAATGTCCTGTATTTGGTTTCGACTTTTGTTCAGCTCCTACGATTTCAGAGACAAGCTGTTCGATTGATTTTTCCATTGTGGGGGTATTTTTAAAGAGAACTTAGATTTGAGTAACTGGACCGTTCATGTAATACGACTTCGCTTGTTTTCCTTACTACCTGTCAATTGTTCCACGGATCACACAAGTTTAGATCATAACATATAATTGATATTGTTCATGTTAAAACTGTTTACACACATATAAATATTATATACAAATATAATCTAAGTGAAGTGTGGCAGTAATGTCTACGAATAGAACACGAGGAGCGAGAAAAATTTCTAGCAATAAGCAACAGCTGATTCATAAACATTAACAGGCAACAACCCCATTTGTCAGAAAAAATTATCTCTTCTCCGATTACGAACCTTGCTTCACCTTAACGGCATAGTTAAGTGACAACTAGTTTGTGATACGCGAGATATCAGCGCGAAATAAAATTACCAATGTAAACAACCCTCGAAACTTTCTCGGCGTGGAACAACAACAAAAAAAATGGAAACAGAAAAAGGCAAACATGAATTATTCGAACTACCGCGTTGGTAGCACGCGGGTCACCGTAAAAACAGAGCCTATCGCGCGAGTTTAATCCCGACAGCAGTCACGCGAAAATAATTACGCCCCAAAGCTGCGTGGCTCGTTCGGCGCGCAATAAATCAGCGCGTGCAACGAGTGGGCTTAAACGGTAACGTATAGAACCAACGTTGTAATACAGAAAATTCGTGCTGACATTTTGTCGACATTTCCTGCACCTAGGTCGTTCTGCCTCCTATATTTATATTCCATTCGACACGGGAACGCGTTCCACAATAACGTATCGCAGGCTTATTATCTTAGGACGAGTAACAACACTAAGTGCATGTCGATACATCAGGGGGGGATGAATCTACACACTAGTGCAAGTAGAAAACGTTACACGAGCGTGTGTCCTATATCCCTTAGTTTTCGAGTTTTCGATGATTTAAAATAATGCTCGAAGCGTGCGCCCCGTGCATCAACGCAACGTTACTGCACACCTTAGTATTCAGTTCCGCATTCAATGTAAAATACCAGGTGTTCTTGGAATGGACTCAAATACATTTTGTACCCCTTCTTGCAGATCGTACGCTTTATTCGGTTGTATTGAATACACAATACATTTTGAATGGCAAAGATGTACGAAGATATACAGTGGCTTGTGTGGAAGCACGAAGCGGGCATTTCGGGCATTCTCTTTGATCATTCGTAACTCGAAAATTGAGGTGTATAGAACGTATCTGTGCATATAACGTTCCTTACTTATATTAAGTGTAAACTTACCCCTGGAAATATCGACACCGGCATATATAAATCGTTCTCGCATGAAAATTAACTGACAAACCCTCACCCTCATGGTCGTAGCCTCACATGGTTCCTCCGCTGCTGAAAAACACCGTCAACCCCCAGCGGATGGCCAGCCTCGTGTCGGTCACCCATTCGCCATAGCAAAACGACGATCGGCCACTTCGAGGAAACCTCGTGCAACGTTCGACACACCAAATGGAACAGACCCCTTTATCTCACTGTCCAAAATTTCGTCCCACTCGCACACTAATCCAAGATACGAAAAATCTTTTGTCACGCGAATGTCAAACGTTTCATACGTAAGCTCGACACTTTGCCGAGTTAATAATGAGCACAGGGATTCATTACAGGGATGAAAATAACACGAAAACGGTATGCAGGTGGTATCGAGATTCTCATTCGCGCGGTTAATTGCGGTTAATTGCGTATTAGAGACGAGACACTGGATGTCAGATTGTAAGAAGCGTGGTCGCGATATATCGATACGGAAGGGAGCATAAGCCCAGCGAGATGCGAGGTCGTAGACCGGCAGCCGACGACTGGCTGCTGCTCGAAAGCTGGCAAGCTCGAGCCAGCCGGTCTGGCTAGGCGCAAACTCTCTACTCTGCTTGGAAAGCTCCCCCCGGCGTGAGGCTCCTGATGCCCCTGAATTTCTTCGACGTGTTACCGCGAAAAATGCTGCGTGCTTCACCCGCTCGCCTCTGTCCTCCATTTCTACTTGGCCGCGTTTGCAATGCGTTTTTCGTCGCGGCCGATTGACTATTCGAGCTTTGCCATTCCGCGTGTTGCTCGGCTGAAGATGAGTACACTGGGCCTGGTTCGAAATATGTTTGGGGATAAGCCTGTGTCGATACCTTGATTTCATTGTTATAATATGTACTTGGTATGTGGCAAAAGCGAAATTGCACTGGTGAACGAAGGACGGGGTGATTCAGTGTGGCTTTAGGTTTGACTCATGTATCTTGAATATTTTTACTTGCGGTAGTTAGGGTAGTTTAGTAAATAGTTTATCTGAGTTCACTCGGTTTCCTTGGTTAATAAATTGATGGTAATTACTTTGCGAGACGGTTTTAAAGAAGACAGAAGAAGTGCTCTGAATTTAGTTTAATGGGAATGATTTGTAACTAAATATTTTCTTAATAAGTAAGGAGAAAGAAATGAAATTCTAGGGAACTGTTCGTTTAGTGATTGACCGCATATTTCTCTTGCAGCTGATATAAGAGCTTCAGGAAATGGTTTAATATATCGGGGAAAGTAGAGTTTGAAAACTACGAGCAATGTGAGCGTCATCTGCTCCCCCTCTAACTTCGGGGGAAGTGTTAAACTATTCGCGTTTGTTGAATATGTTTCAAGCGTAAGAAATTAAAAAAGCTGAAGAAAAGTCCAAGGCTCACTTGTAAATAAATTTCCCCCGTTCACACATCTGCTTAAAAAATATATACTTCTACATGTATGTACATATTTAAAATTGGAAAACTTTTAATGATTACAAGGTTAATCATATTTCGTACAGAAAGTAGTTTTTTCCATCCTTTACTGGTATATGTTTAATATACTTAATACCCACCTAACTTTTTAGAGGACAGATATTGGTTTACTTTTAGCTGTTCATTGTCCACGTGGCAAATGGTTCACCCCACGATTGAACTAAATTGCGAGACATTTTTGAGCACGTTTCCCATTGTAGAAATGCAAAGGGGAGACTTAACTTCGCAAGTACAATATGTTTGAAAAACTGCCGATTAAGCCGAATAACACACTCCAAATCACAGAGACGTGACATCGACGTCTACTCGCGGGCACGTCTTGTATGACTGCTCGAGTCAAGTAAGCGCCAAGTGCTGTGTACTTGAATCAATGCTCACGTTTGTGCTTCGTTTTATATAAGGCCGTATTCCGGGTACCACTTTAAAGAATCTTTCTTAAGCTTTCAATCACTTCTATGGGGAATTATATTAAACGCATATGTATATTATTTATAAATGAATGCACACATTTGTCAGAAGTATTTGTGCAAATTAACATATGTGAAAGTTAGCATCAACATTTAGCAATAATGTTACGCTTGAAATAAAAATCGGTTTTATTATAGTACGAGATGGACCATCGTATTCAAACGCGGAGATTATTCCCGGCAGGCGTTAATTATTCGTTCTTCAGGGAAATGCGCTCGGTTGAAATTTTAATTATCCTGTATATTATTAAGTTTGAAACGCTCATAGGGCATGCTCTTCCACGTGAATCTCGCGTAATTGCAAACGACACCCTGCTTCGCCATTTACGTGCTAAGGCCAGGTTTAAAACCGTGCTACCCATAATTTACACTGGCATAAACTAGTTATTCGCTATTTTTTACCAATTCTTGTAAAAAATGTACAATTCTGCTCTACTATAACAATATTTCTGACGAGATATGGACATATACATATAAAAGTTTAATCAATCGCCTAAGAAACAAAGAACAATTTAAGATCGTCCGAGTTAACTCGTCAGTAAAGGGCATTTCAATTTTATGAATTATTAATCTTGGTTTGTGGAATCGGTTTAACAATTTTCGGAGAGTCGTTGGTCAGAAACAATTGTGGCTCGAGGATTAACCGCAAGAAGCCTTATTGCGCGCGAGGACATGTCCTCGTTGAATGTGCAAGCCCTGATTAATTCTCCCTCCGACTGGAATCCTGTAGTTTTAAGTAATTTCATAGCGAAATTATATCGACACCAGGCAGCCTACTCGTTTAAAATTTTGCACCTGCTCCCGCTAATGACTAATTCCTGTCGAAGGCTTTGACAGAGAAGCGCACCTTCATTATGCTCGTATCACCATCGCTTTGCTATTTAATATTTAACGGTAGAACACGACGGAGCTAAAGGGGTAAATGTTGTTTGAGACATTGGAGAAACTGAAACTTCGAATCTTGTGCTTGCCGGATAGGCAACCTCGTGTTTCTCGATAATTAAAGAGGTTTCTTAGAACACTGTTGCGCAGAGTAGAGATCGAACAGCAGATAATAGCTGGATAATGTATTTTCTTCATTAAATGATGTAATATCATATTAATTACAATAATATATGTGAAGAACAAAAACTGGCGTTTAAATCGAAGAATTTCCTAAAATGGACTATCGCTAGTTCGATACTTTCATTTACTATCCACAGAATAATTTTTACGATAATTTTACGATAATTGTATCAAAAGATCGCGTGCAAGAATTGATTGTACATGTTCATCCCGATTATGAAAGGGTTTCTAAAAAAATCGCAAAGGCACTAATCATTACAGAGTATTGTCAAAATTGCAGAGTTCGATTTAGCTGCATAAGTCGAACTGGAGGAATGTAATATTTGTTGTTCGTAAATATTCTTATTGAAACTCAAGAATTTGGCACTACTTTTTATTGTATAACATTGGCTGCTTATAAATTATGAAGAGCTATTTTCAACACCCCACTATTTGACAAAAGTTTTTCGTGCTAGCTGAAAGTTAATTTTCATAGCTTCGACAGTCCCCAGACAATGGTTCCGTAAACTTCGCTTTTCTCTTATTCTTCTGCTTGACACAACGGTGGCCACGATGATCGAGGACCGGAGAGTATTTGCGAGTAACCGTTTATTCATCTATCCGGCAAACGGAAAGGAAGATCAGTCGTCCGTTTCTTTCAGCTCTTTCTTCGCCCTCTCTGTTTCTGTCGCTGTGAAAAATGACTGCGCGTCAACGAAGTGATATTGCACCAGCCAGACATTTTCGAACATTCAAGCAGTACTGTTTTGTAGTTGCACACGATTTATGGCATACAAGTCCATCGTAATTCTTAAGCACAGCAAGTTAGAAACGTCTGCCAATTTTCAACAAAATTATATAAATCTTTCCAGAATAATGATATTCATTTTTCAACGTCGCTGTCTAAGAAAAAAGAGTCCAAAAATTATATTTCACGATTCTGCTATACCCATTTCAAACTTACACATTAATGAAACACATTTCTCCACGTTATCGTATTAAATCGCATCTCGTCTTTCCTATTTCTGGATGTCCGTCTGGCTTATCATATTTCACATCCTCCTAAAACAGCTTGCTGTAATTCCTCCGCGTGATTGACCGCGAGGTTTAACCAGGCAGAGAATTAAAATGATTCACGAGTATGCCGGCCTCCGTTATTCGTTTATTTGTCTGGCGAGTAATTCAGTCGCAACAGACTCGACGACTTAATAAAAAGCTCGTGCACGAACCATTCCTTTTACTCTTCGCTGTCCTTCGATCCGGAAAGGACATTTTAAAACTGACGGAAGCCTATTTCTCTACAGTAACCCCGATGATGTCGTGACAACACGTCACAATTCCCTAGTTCCATCCACTTTTTCCAATGCGTTGCAGTGTCTTGCTACCATTTCGTATTTCCTCCCCCTACCACCCTGTCGTGCTTAGGTCTTGTCGTTTGTCCGACGTTCGAAGCAAAGCCGTTATCCTTTCGTGCTTTTCCTTCGGGCGCGATTAATGATACTCGTTTTCTCTTCGGACGGTCACAGAAAGGGAAAAGATCTCTGCGAGATATTTCTCGTTCCTTTTGGCTGGCTTTACTTTAATAGACTTACGGTATGAAGAATTTCGATGGTAGAACCACCACGTACTTATATATAAATTCCCGTAGAAGCCTGCGATAAGTGGCGTATCACCGAACTAATGTAAGATAGTTAGTTGCTATATTTCATTTGCTCCTCGTATCGTTTCGCCGCGGATCGCGGGGCTAAGAGTTTATAGGATGGGGTAGTTCCGTGTTATGATACTGGTCCGGCTACGATCTTCCTGCTATCGTGAGAATGAGCAATTATTTTCGAAAGCGATATCTATTGTAGTAGCTTAAACATTACGTTCATTCGAACAATAATGCCCGTAACTTTTATCAATTTATCGTACACCTGATATACCTGTGAATTACAAATGCACCTTGAAGCCAATAAATAGGGTGCACGTTCCCAAGTAACCATCACGTAGAGAACATTAATTATGTTTCACGTGGACTCGGTACTAACAGCAAGCCGTTAATTCTAATAACGTACCTTCGATAAGACCGATCACTACTATTCTACGATTTACCTCAACGTCGTTCTACTGTATTAATTTTAATCATATGCGGAGACTAATATCGAAGAATTGCATTGCATTACAATAAATAGATAAGGTAACGTCAATGAAATAAAAGTACCTTCATTCCTCTATACTCTATACAATAATGAATAACAGCAAATTTTCTCCGAATGTTTCTCTCTATCGGAATAAGGTGACGACAGCTGTTCCAAGCAAAGTATCGTAGCACTTCGATCGGCTATACGAAGCCGAGCGTCGATTTCCTGAAGAGTAGAGAAGGCCGATGTAATAGAAACGACAATTACGCCGTTGCAGGAACCCGATATGTTCAGCGACACGCGATTTTCTTTTTCCAGCAGCCCTTCACCGATCCTCCTGGCGGAGAAAAGAATTCCGAGATAATGGCGCACGGCGCGGAATCGGGATCCTTTTATTCGGCCAATCTCACCGACGTGGAATAGCGGGAGAGGCGTTGGAAGAGGATACAGAAGGAGAGGAGAGGGTTCTTGCCGCTTTCGGCCTTCCACCCCTATCGTCAATTTTCATCGATTGCTCTTATTTCGTTCGCCGGGGGCCCATAAACATCCCCATCCATCAAACACATCGGCGCGTGATATCGGGACTCTATACACGGCGTGCTTGTGAAAGTTCGCTCGGAGAATATTGCGGATTTCCGCACTGAACGCTGATACTTAATGTTTCGTTTAGAAATCCGATTCGACGCGTTACTTTCGAACGACCGATCGGGGCCAGATTTCGGCGGGAGGTACCAGCGACGAAACGACGTATTCGGGGACGACAGTTTTACCTGGAACTATTCTGTTGATGCGATATGGTACTCTCCCGAGCAATTTTATATCTAACGTTGTTCCTTTTTGCGTAGGCACGAGAACTTTGTTATATAGATTTTAGGTAATGTTACGGTTGATATTGAGGGTATATTATTTGGAACGATGATTAAAATAATGTTGGCCACGTCGTAAGAATATTTTTAACAGTGTGCTCTGAGATATCGACAACTTTCAATTACGATTATTTCAATTTTCTTAATATTTTCTGCAAATTGCGCACAGTAAATATTAAATGTGTCCTTTTTGCCAAATGCATTTTAAATAATCGTTTCGAATCGTTCCTTCCGTCAAAGAAATAGCGTTATATTTTATATAACAACTTCATAATAGTACTCCTGATGTAAGTTGTTAAAAGCACGTGCACGTGTGTATGTATACATCGCATTCGTTCATACACGTGACTTGACTGGTGATGGACTGATCGGTGATCTTCAAGTTCCTCGTTATCGCAGCTACGTCAGATACATGAATCTTCAGCGAAACTGGTTGTGACTTTTCCACCAGACAAAAATCTAGGAGATACATGCCAGGAGATTAAGCTATTAATCTACGGATAAAGAGTCTGTTATTTATTGAGTCAAAAAGAAGTTTATTTTGATCAACCACGTAAGCAACAACAATCAACACTCAATTTGTATTTCAATGGAATGCATTTTATAAAAATGAATAACACAAAACGAATTTAATAATTTGTACGGAAAAATTTGTATTGAAATTATAAGGGAATATTTGATATCGAAACAAAAGGTATCAGTAACATGAAAATCAAAAGTAACAAGGATGAAACATTCAAATGTTTCGCTCTACTCATTGACGTATTTAATTTTTGTAAACTTGCGTTCCTGTTTTGACGTGGCTAAATTAAATGCGAACGTGGAAATAATAAAATGCACTTTTACGAACGTAATTTCTCTACAGTAAAACATTCTCCTCCCATACGTGTAAGATGGTTCCTCTATGTGAAACTCAATGTATATACTTTGAAATTTCATTCCAGAAATCACAGAGCCGTAAACTTTACCCCAAAGGGCGAAACGGTAAAAGCATATGCGTTCCAATCCACCTTTTGGTAGAAAATAAATTTTCAGCGGCGAGCCTCGAATAACCGAGACACAACTCTTGTTTTACAGCTGCCGTTAACTAGTTTACCTATGCTAGTGTACCTGTAAATGTTACTACTGTTTTACAAGCTCATCTCTTAGTTAGACATATGGAGGACCAGCTATGTACCTAGCAAATACGATTGTGTCAGATGTCAGAGTCAGCAATCTTCGATGAATTGGTTATTAATTTTTGCATTAAACAATAAGTTGTACAAAGATCATCCTACATCTGCTTACGTCATCACTCACGATGGAATTACGTCGCCCATGAGTGGTTCTAATAAATGGCTGATCAGATGAATTAGCACGCAGCAATAACCGCGTAACAAAGCGTGCTCGCATAACGAAATGTCACAGCATGAATGCGCAGGAGTCGTTAATTAATCAGTCCTCTCGGTTTGCCGTGTATTGGGCTGCCCGAATAAATAGCGGCGCATTGGAATCATCTCGCACCCAGGTGATAAATATCTCCGCATTATTCGTTATTCATATAACATGCATATATGCATATACAGGATGCATTGTGCAGAAAAGGGGTACACGAAGCGGGGCGAACGAACGTTGGTTAATTCGGTATAAATTTACATGTAATAATATGTATGTATTTCCGTTTCGCGCGATGCGACGAGACGCAACGATTCGATTGTCGAACCGATATTTTGCGTTTGCCCTTTTACAGAAAAAAAAGGGAAAAATGTGGAAAACGTGCTCGACGATCAGCAAATATGTGTGGCATTGCGAAAAGTTCCACGAGTTAATTTTTATAAAATTTTCGAGCACCAGTGCTGTAACATTTTATTTTTATTAAAAGTAACGTTGCCGCATAATAATTTGGCATTTCATTCCCATGCGAACGACACGCGAGGACGTTACCTGGGAATTGAAATTGCGAAAGCACTAGTACAATATATTTATCGGACGAGTAATAGAAAGAAAGAGTGAAGAAATATAAGTTTCAAGCATCAAGTTCAAGTTCTAATACATTCATAGACATATCATATTATTTTTCAAGTCATTCGCAACTTGGGTTACTTTTCAAATAATCAAACCTAAGTTGACAAAATTACGAATCAATAACAAATACATCCTTATCAGTTTATTTATTGAGAAATAAATATTATAATATGGGCAATGTACCTGCTTCGATAAAAGTATAACAATAATTAGATTCCCGATGACAATAATAAAAATTCGCCATCTTTATGAACGTCGAGTGTAGCCTAACCGCGAATAGGTTTTCAGGAAAAGCTATCTCAATAGTGGAAAAACGCTATCTCTCGAATCCTGCGAGTATCCATGGAAATCTCGCGATTCGTGTAATTTCTTCGTGAACGTAACCCCGGAGACAAAGAAACGGGGACACTGGCTGAAGGGTTTTCTTTCCCTGCACTTCCACCAAGATTGCAGTCTCAAATACGCTGGCTGATCGTTCTACGTGAAATCATGTGTTTGTTTTCCATGGTCTTTCATTCACTCTCATTTGTATTTATAATATCTGTCGATTGGACTGGCAGAAATAATTGAAATAAAATTGTATTATTCTAATAGGAACAGATTTCGAGATACTGTAGTACATTTCAAAATTTTGTCAGGTCAACATTACCGAAGTAAGACGAATCAATACGGCCTTATTTGAGCTCGATACGAGTACACAGAATCTGTTGACAATGATAATAGACCTCCTTAATTTGTTTTGTATCAGTTTCCAACTAACACAGAACTGCGGTTTACGATGTTGTCCGACACTGTACTAATATTGGCGATGCCACAGCGTTCATACTCTGGTGCACTTAATTTGCATAACAAAACCGGTTAGAAAGTTTTGCAAAGTGAAAAAAGCAATATTTGTTACCATATTGCTTTCTACGATTCACATCTGTAATTTCGAAAATATTAATTATGCTCGCGTATACATATTTTAATTGACTATATTCCTTTAATTTATTAATAATTTACATATTCTGGTCAATAATATATGTATAGTGAATATTCACTTTCTTCCTAGGAAACGTTAACATCCCAGAACTGAATAAATGAAATACGTCAAAAGCATCGGTTATTACAATCCCTTAGCAAATTTGCACGTTTCGCGTACACATTGGAATTAATTTACACTTCTTTGAAATTTTAATAAAATTGCATACTAAGGTATAAAACCATTTTATTACAAATTATTAATATAATATTCTTCATGGTATAAGAAGTTCTTGCAGCAAGTGTTAATCTTTATAATAATTGTCATCGTGATGAAATTCTCAATCCAGATATTGATCTATTTACTTATAATTGGCGTAACAATATCGTTTTAAGCGAAACAAGGAATCGTGTTCAATTAAATAGAATGACTTCTCCTTGAGCATCGCCGCAGGATAGATTCATACGTCGACAGGGGAAACACGGGGAACGCATAGCTTTGAGAACAGAAGGATAAGTTGTTAGGTGGTAAACAGAAGGAAGGGCGCGGATGAAATATCTCTCTAGGAAATTAAAATGCTAGCTTGCCACGGAAGCAGTAGCTCCGCTTACTTATTTATTCCATTATAAAAGCTTGCAGCGTGCTTCGTTGCTTAGGTTAGTCTGTGCCACGATGAACACGATATTCTCGTTGGCGTCACTTTAAAAATTCCGTTTTCAATGTCTCATTTGGGAATGCTGTATTAAAAAATATGTTTCCCCCAGAGCGCAGTGATCACGAAAGCGGGAAGTAAATTATTGTCGGAGTCGGGATGTGTCAAAAATGTGGAGAAAAACGTATACGTCGTAACACACAATTACATTTTTTTGCAAAAGCATTAACATATTGGCTTGCTGAAAAATAACTGGCTTAAAGGATACTCTTATTTTTCATTGGGTTCTAAGTTTTAATTATACTTTTACCTCGATTTTACAATTAATAATGTTTAATATTTCCATTACATTTATTGTAACTAATATTCCACATTCTCGTTTTTTTATACAACAGTACTTGTGGTATTGTTTACCCTGCAAAAACCTAATATCGTAAAATTCACAACAGCAACAAACATACCTAATTGTATACCATCAAATAATGGAGGAACCAATTCATCCAATCAGCAAAACAATTATTATTAATAATGGGTATGAAGGATAATAAAACACCACCAATTCCGAAATGAAAAATTGATTCCAATTCCCACAGAATTCCTTACAAATTTTTCCCTCGCCAATGGTCTCTTGAGCGTAAACAGAAAAAAGTATGTTCCAATGAAGTTCGCACGTCCTCAGCCGGAACAAAGCTCGGTGCACAAAAAAATTTCAACAATTTCGGGCTGCAGCTCGTCCACGAGAAATGACCCTTCTCTCAATAGCCTCTCAGCCGGGCATTCTAACTCGCAGAAAGTTTCGGCCCGGTCTCTTCGCCGGGGCAGCGATTTTCTTCCTTTTTTTTTTATTCCATTTACCCATCTGACATTCTATAGCTTTACATTTTTGACGGCTTATTTGTCGTCTGGAGTTAACGTCCGAGCAGGAGAATACGGATGAAAAATTGCACAGGCGTCAGCTGGATAAAGTCGGGGTTATTTTCCAGTGGGGAGCAGAGGTAACAGGGCAGTCTGTGTCCAACGGCGATGACGAAGGGAGGAGGGTGGAAAAAAATTAAAAGTCCTACATATGTCGCTTCTTTCGCGGCACAAAAGGTTAATGAACAGTCAAGGCGATGATTGAAGAGGCCAACAGAACGAGCACAAAAGAGGAACGGAGGAAAAACTATAATAGGACATTTCTCGCGGAGCTATGAATTCTTTTTGCTCGAACGACTACTGGCTGCTCCACTCGTGTGCAGCTTCATTTCTTTTGCGTCTATTACATGTCACGGGGTGTGACGCATCGCGTTTTGAAATTCTTTACGTTCCTGTACGTCGCGCGGCCTGGTTTCATTATTATTTTTTTCCCCGTCCCCCTTGCTCGGCGGCAAGCAACCAGGACTTGAGGAACAGTTTTTCCGGGCTTTTCCTCGGCGAGAAACGGGTTTCGTGCATTAAACGCCCGCGCTTGGATGCTTGTAAATTTCCGAAAGAAGGGGCTCGTTTGCCTGCAGCAAATTTTCCATGCGTTTGAATCTATGTATTCGCCAATTTTTCAGCGCTCCGCCTTACGGAAATTCTCGAAAGAAATATTCTTTCTATCCTTTTCCAATTACTGGCGTTGAAACGAAGAATCAAAAGGGATATACATATAGAGATGTTACAATTTTCTGCTTAATCGTACGTTTCGCTCGCGTCGATATACCGACAGGCTATTCAAATAGCACAGCGCAGCGTTTTGGAAGAAAGAAAAATATGCAATGAAACGGTGAATTTCACCTGATCGGTTTACCCGTTCCGTGCCCACGGGATATTAAAAATAGGACGAAAACAAAAGAATATATACATAGCATAAAAATTCGCTAGTGGAAATAGATCCTGTGTCCAAGCTGGAAAGAGATTTATTTCGACGCAGATGGCCACGTGTTGTAACGTTAGTCGGCGATCGGAAATCAGTTTTTCAATTGTTTAATCTACTCGTGCCGTTTCCTACCCCTGTTACAATCTAAAAAGTCTCCGCGCTATGTCGCCCCGGTGTTTATTGATTTCCGAAGTCGGCCGCTGCCACTTTTATTATTCGAGACAGGGCCGATGGTAAATTCGCGAAGAGGGTGTTAACACCGAACGCCCCCGGTTCTCAATTATCGTCGCTTTGCCGAACTTTGCAGTCTGGGTATCTTGAACGGGGGGGGAAAACTAAACCTGCCCCTTCCCCCTCGCGCCTGTCTAACTCGCCGACACGATCCAGGTCCGTCGATAAAACTTTGGGGAATTATTTAAATGCCTCGCACTCGATCGACCACTCTGTCGAATTCTGCAGAGTAATCACGAATGGCCTGGACCCCCACTTCGAATTCAATCATGCGACCTAGCCGTTCGAATTACTTTCTGGGGAAGCGAGACAACGGCGAGAAAGGGCGAGCCTCCTCGCTCTGTACCGATATCACTGCTGTTAAATGCACGATCGATTTTGCGATTTTGTTGTGTTGCCGTTGGAGGGCTTACGGGGATTACAGTTTAAGGACTGTAAGAATTGTCGATCAGTTTAGTTCGCCTTGTAATTGCAGAAAGGGATTCGAGAGAGAGTCCCCGATGGAACGTGGGTAAGGATTCGTGATTAATCGAGCTTCGGTGATTAATTGATGAGGATTTTCGGCGCAGGAGAAAGAGAATGCTTAAATAAATTGTGAAATTCTAATTGGAAGGCATAGGATACTCGGTTATTAATTTCTTCAGGCTGAATCGTATTTTAAGGCGGCATTGAAGTGATTCAATTGATCAGTTTGGGAACACTTGAAACACAAGAGGATCAATTTTTTTTCTCGGGAAAAGAATTAAAGTTTGGAGTTCGCTAGAAACGAACACCTATTCGAACGACAGATATAATTGCAACTGCTTCGCTATTAAATTTTCACACACAGCATATAATTTATATTATTCCACATTGAAAACTTCCTTTTTTTCAAAACTTCGACCATACATCCCCCATAAAATTACGATTCTTATCTGCTCCATTAATTTACCCAGCCATTCTTTTATACAATAGCGGCTGCCGCGGTAAGTAAATAATCATTTTCATTTTGCATTTATTCTCCAGCGTAAAGATACAAAAACCTCCAAGCTGGATGCAACTGGAAGATTTATTCGTCGGAAACTCCAAGTGCAAATTAAAGACACCGTAAAGCCGGTACAGTCGTTCCCAAAGTTAATGACAATCTCAGGTACGCTGAGTGTGCGCCAGCTCGAGGAGAATGGCTGTCAGATGGACTGCAGGTACAGTGTCACGTTAATAGGCCTTCGAGTGTAACTGCTCTCGTAGTTGTCTCGTTCCGTTAATTGTTGTGGTCGCTTTGTAATTTGCAGTTCAGAGCTGCGCCCGCTCGACGAAGAACCGACGCGTCTAGTATAATCGAGCTTTTGCCAGGAAACAGATACAGATGCATTGCGTGAGCTTGCAACCGAGGTAGACCATCCCGCTTCCAAGTAAGCGCGATCCTGATTTCTTGAGAGTGAAACCGGTCTGGAGTTTCAATTTAATTGTTCGAGCCGCTTATCTAACTGGCGCGAAGTTTTTGCACAATAAAGTCCGCCTGGTGTACGTTGAACTTTGTGCATTGAATTTTCTAGTAAGATTACGAATTGCGACAGAAGCTGCCGAATCAATTTATAACGGAACGTTGATGCCGCGAAGTTGCTCTTGAGAAGAGGTATGGAAGTTTTGGTAACTCAATAATTAATTGCTCAAGAACTATATCTACAATCCATTTAAAATTGGGATCGTGCAATTTGCTGTTCATCGTAGGTAATATTCTCTGCTTTGTTGTCACAATTTTTATTGCACTCGCATCATTCACTAGTTGCCTGAAAAATAAATTAAGCATTTCGTAGGTGTTGCCTAGTTATAATAAACTATATTGTCAGCATTAATTGTGACAGGTTCGATGGTTGTTCAAAATTGTAAGGGTCGCCGTAAAACTTCAGCGCTGTTAAGAATTAATTTTAAATTCTCTTTTTGTTGAGGACGGTGCACTTTTTCCTCTCGGTCTGGTTTTAAAAAATTACATCAGATCGTCTATTCGAATAGGATTTCCAAAGAGCATGGCACCAGGGATCCAGCAGCGCGACGCAATGCAACGCGAAGTGGATTCCAGTGAAGGTATGGAATTCTAGGTCATCTCGGAGCTGGAATGCGGCTACATTGGAAAAAAAGGGACGACTCCCTTCAGCGACTCAAAATTGTGTAAACGGGAGAATAATGGCCGGCATGCTCCTCGTATATTTTACTTATTTGCGCCCCTTTAACGACCATTAATTAAGATACCGCAAAATCGAGCTTCTGGTCGGAATTCAATCCGTCGCTCTCGAAATTTCTCAATAAATGTTCCAAGATAAATCTGATGTGAATAAAACATAACATTTGATCAACTATTCAGAATGCTCCAGATCATCAGCCAACGCTTACGAATTTTTTAACCGACAATTTAATTACGATTTGTTCGATTTTTTTTATAATATCAAAGTAAGATTTCATGGTGAAACCTAGCTGGATGGAAGTTTCGCCCAATCGCGTGGTCAGTCCACGTGCACCGTCCGTTTTTAACGTGACGGTCAATATTGTGATACGAAACAATTCAGTCGATGCGTGGGACCGTATGTGTGTATTGCTTTTCGAGGTGATTCGTATTTTGGTTGCGTGGAATTTGGAGTTCACAGAATAAAATATTATCACAGCGTTCGGTTTGAATGCCGGAGGAAAACTGTTTTTGTAAAGAAATACACAAATGTAAACATGCAGTGCCGTGTGATTCTATTTTGCCGTAGTGTTTGCATCCTTTTCAGATTTCTGGATACATGTATTGTATGTTTACCCAGTGTACGTGTAAAATTGTTTACTCTTCGAAAGTTTTAACAAATTATAGATACAGTATTTAATTGTTCACAGTGAACGATATTTTTTATTTCGAGACGTAATTATTTTAGTAACATAATAATTTTACATTACGTTACATTATTATATTATTTTAGTTATACTATTATATTATTTTACCAAAATAATTATTGGTGTAAACTAAATAGTAAGTTTCGATTCGCTGCCACAGTAGATTTGAAGGCTGAATTTTGTATAGACATTGTCGATGTACGTAAAACGTTCGTACTGCTATTAGCGTTATATACGGAATGCCGGGATGCTGCGTGTAGAATGCACGCTTAAGTCAGCTATTTAATTCAAATTTTGCACATAGTTACTACATACCATGTATGTATAATAGCATCCTGAACGCATGAGTGCGCTATTCGAAATTTCGCGACGAAGTCATGTCTGCGGCTTTGGAAAAGGATTTGAAATGCACTTACACGTGCTCAATTGCCATCAACGTAATAATTAAATTCAGAAATTCATAAATTGTTAATAATAACTCCAATTAATGTAAAAATAAAAGTACTGAGAATTTTCAATATTTCATAGTTTTTATATCACATGGAAAACTATTGTTAAAATAGGAAAGTGCTTTTGGTATATTTTTTAATAAATTTGTTGAAATGAATATAAAATGACAGAGATGTTTCTCTGAAGTAAGACGACACTAATTAAAGTTTTTAAATTATTTATTAAATCAAGAACACCCAAATTTGTCCGACAAAAAATACGAGGCTTTCTATTTTTAACTACTTACATCGCGCCAATTTCAATTAACCTTTTTCTCCAACAAATTTCAAGATAATATAAGCTATTTATTATATCCCACTTTAAACACACGTTTATACAAAACCCTGTATAATTAACTTGGTAGATACTATTCAAATGGCCACCTCACGATTTCTCCCACAAATCCTCACCTATCTTCGCCACTCTTCACCCTTATTCAAAACCCTCCAGCATGCCTTACATCGCATTTTAACCTCCCATTAACAACCATCTCGTCCCATTAAAACCCGCGACCATTCTCCACTGCAAAGTTCGTGCGTGCACTAAGTACAGCGACCAAGCCTCCGTAGAATCATTCACTGAACCTCTCACTCTCTCCCTCTCCCACGTGTCTCCAACGTGTTGCCGTGGCGGTTGGAGGGAGGAAGGAGAAAATCGTGAAAAGTTGACGGAACAAAGTGTGAGAGAGGCAGACACACGCGTAAAAGACGCAGCCGAGAAAGAGTGGTAGGTACGATCGGGAACGGCAATCCTTTCTTTCCCTTTCTCCCTCTCTCTCGCCGTCTGTTTCTCTCTCACCGGTTCACCTGAGTATCGGGGAATGTCCTCGTGACGAGAGCAGCCGTCAGTGTCGCGGTAGACCTCCATCCGGAGCCAGCTCTGTACGGGAAAACGATCGTGAGTTTGTTCGCGTGCCACTCAGTGTCACGTGTGCTCGCAGAAAAGCACGCTGTCGTATTTCGAGTCGCGAAACACGGTACCGATGACGCGGAGGTTCTCAAGGTAGCCGAGAACTCACGCTGATCGCAGTCTCCTTCGTTCTCCTCTCGAGTCCCGCGTGGATCCCATTCGATTCGACCTGCCGCTCGAGACTCTGATTCGATTTCCATACGTCGTGAGCTCGTCGTCCCGCGATAGTTCGGAAAGCTCGGAAAGTCGCGCGAGATATCTTCCATATCGCTGCGTGTACGTGTGATGCGAGAGGATTCGGAGCAGAGATTTCACCGACGAAAATGTAAATATAGCCGTGCGATGAGATGTAACTGGCGGTGATAAGGAAGCTTCGATCGTTCGGTGTCTCGGTGTCGCGTTGGTGGATTCTAAAGGGGTGGCCAGCGATTGTAGAGGATTATGGTATTCAACTGGGTGTTGCACAGGGTGTGGCGTGAGGAGTGATACGGTCACGGAGGAATGCCGCTCGTGTTGTAAATTGTAAATCATTTGTTAATACCTTTAGGGAGATTGACTTTTGTCCCTGGTTTTTTGATGGAAGGATTTAAATGGTACAAGTTTCTGTATTAAGTGAATGTTTTTATTACGACGTTTGTTTAACCTCGACCCGTGGCACTGGCACGTCCATGGCATCTAAATTTTAAATTGAGACAGGGTCATGTATACGATCGACTGTCTTGATTTCCTTGGTATTATACCTGTTACCTTTTTTATAGGCGCATACCTGTCCGCAGGAAAGTCAACTGAATTATTATTTTTCTTGCTCGACGTACATTAATTAATCTTGCTATGTATCTTCGTGCAAGCGATATTTATTTGAAACGCGACTCGATCGTGTACCGACCAATTGCATTCGACAGTCCATGCATTGCCCTTTGAAAGTTCGAACGGAAGCCCCGACCACCTGTTTTCCAGCACTCAATCACCCTGTGCACACTTGAAATAGTCCACGATTAAACTACGAGAAAGACGTGGACGCTGTTAACGCGCATCGTTACGACCAATTGATGACGAGCATTGTGTTGCTAATAGTCAGCTCGTTCGATGTTAAACGAGGCATAACTCTTTCCCCGCAATCCTGATGACATTACATCAGCGGCACAGTCGTGTTCTCGCCAGTTTCAGCGTAACGCGACCACGGAGGAAATTGTTCGAAATGACGGGGCGAAAACCTCGAGTACGGTTCGCGTGCAATTTAATCGCACGATTTGACTGCATTAGACGCACCGGATGATTCGACGGGGGCGGGATGCACCTCGCTCTAATCGGGAGAGAATAATTTGTTTGGTCAGGCACCGATTACGGGGATCTGATTGGCTGCAGATGATCGATTGGTGTATAGGCCAGGCACAGGAATTTGGGCCCGTTTACTGGCTCTCGTTTCAAATCGGTCGATTGTAATATCCATACAGTAGTTCAGAACAATGCCCATCACAGAACTTTATATTACGGAAATGTACACCTGTGCTATATGGCTTCATACGTATTTACGTCTACATATATGTATGTATATTTTTCGATTGGTGTTGCGTTTAATGATTTCTGTTTACCGTGTTTCTCCGGGGGCCAGGGTATAGCAATTAATTACCAATCAATCTAATCACATATAAACAACATTGGTAATGAATGAAAGATTCCAATGAGCCTTGGATTAACCTGTTTATCAAACAAGGAAATGAATTAATCCATCAACTGAGTCATTATGTATCGTGATATACTAATTTATTTTATGACGATTGTGTGTACCATAATTATGTAAAATGTGCACGCAGACGAGAAAGGGTATTATTGTGGCAATGAAAATATGAAGATTGCGCAAGGACTTATCGTCGAATGAAAAAAATTCCAGCGGTGTTTCGTTTCCAGTTCGCGTTGCTGGCTACTACCTTTCACGTTCGCCTCTAAGATTTGGACCGGCCAAAAAAAGGTGTCTTTTGTTGGCTCATGGCAGTAGTGGCTGTGCAATATTACGCGTCGCAACCCCTTCGTATGGGGGTGTGCAAGAAGCGGAAAACTCCGCGGGACAAGGTGACACTGATTCCCCTTTGATACCGGGATTTCCCCTCCGCTTGGAAATCTACTCTTGCGGTCGGTATAAATTCGCGGAAATTTTCTCGGAGAATTCCTTCCGTGAGAAGGGACGTTTGGGGCACTCGGTTTCCGGTCTCACGCGATACCAGAGCATCGGGGCATGCTGAAACAGTTTGAACTACGATTTCGAAGTCCTAAAGCGTACGTAGATTGCCCAATATTTCATTATATAGAGATTTATTTGTTCATTGTACGATGCGCACGTTTGGTTTCTGCAGTTAATTGTTCATTTGTATTTAATTGTACTGTAGCTGAACAGAGTGCCGAGTATGAGGGGATCTTAATGTTATTATATTATTTTGTAGAGATATCTTATTAGGTTACGATTTTCACGATACTAAGGCGAGTATTATAAAGTTTATATCACGTATAGCTGTGTGTATGCAAATGTAATTAGCCCTGCGAGTGCATTATTATTATAATGTCATTAATAATTTTGTAATTTCATGCTGCATATTGGTTGCTCAGGAGGGATTCTATAATGAAGAGAATTTCGATGGTATTGTATTCAAAGTGGTACGAGATGTTAATAAAAACATCATAATCTATTAAATGAATGCATTTAATTCAATACCAGGAAATTCATTGGAATCTAATTCTTCTATTAGCTGAAGATGAACAAGGAAACTAAGCTATGTCATTGGATTTATAATTGTCATTAACAATGAATTATACAGGCATACAGTGTTATGTAATATTCATCATGGATACAATATACAACGAATTAAGTTAATCATGATTCGCTAGGGCCATTGAAATTTAATTTTCGCAGTGTACGGAGCTGGCTGCGCCTCTGCCGATTAACTTCGATTATCGATTCGAAGGGGTTAGATCGCGCACGGCCGTCAGGTGTCGTGCTTCTTCGAAAACTTTTTCGAATCGCCGCGCACCTTCCAAAGATCGACAAACATTATTCGTTTAACGTTAAATCTCGATCGAAGCTTCCAGATCGTATAAATAAGTGTCGTTCGCGAATCTCATGTTCTTTCGTTTCTTCAGTGTGCCCCGAGGAATGTGTATCTCGATCGAAAGAAGTGTTGCAAGAAGTTAAGAAATTTTAAGTGACGTTTCCAGTGTCACAGGTGCAAAACTGTCCCGCGCGTGACACGCTGTGCAAGCGAAACTCTCGAGGAGGAAAGAAGCAGAGGCGAAAGAAGAACGCCGGAGGTGGAATTCCGTTGGCCAGCTCGTAGAAACGGTGAGTCAAACAGTAAGATAAAGTTTAATGGCTCTTCCGACCGGAACATTTGATGCACGACCGTGCCGGAAGTGTTCTTGTAGTTTTCGGGCTAGCATCCCGACGTCTTCGTGTAATTTATCCTATATCAGCTTCGTCATCTGTGAAGATCGATGATTGAACGGATCGATAAGGAAGGATTATTATTATTATTTTATTGTTATTATTATTGCTGTTTATTGAATATACGGGACGAACCCATTAATTAGCACAAAGTTGATTAGCGATATTATGATAACAGGATAGGGGAGGGGTGACGAGTAATTAACTACGGGGAATATTATTTGTTGCGTATACCAAGTAACTTCCTTGAGGGGGATGAAGTCACGTTTGATAATTCTGATTTATGAACGACGTAAGGCAATTTTGTTTCTCGTGGAAATTAGTCAACAGCGGTAAACAATGCATGGAGCGGTGTAATAGCCTGTAGATCAATTTCGCTTCACTCTGCAATAATTTACGAAGGTTGCTTAAACGTGGCTAATCTACATCAACTATCTCGCGAAACACGAATCTTCTGTACTTTAAAAATTACTTATTAATGCAGCAAATGTTCCATGGTTGTAACTATCTTATTATATAAGAAATTATGTAAGAAATTGTTTCAATCTACACACCCCATTTTCTCGCCCCGAACAGTGCACAAATCTTCGTCTGTTCGTGTTTGAAATTGGGCACGGTCAGTCTTCTGTGTTCAAGGTAACGAATATATAAAGCCAACGTCTATACCGACCGTACATCGACGAGGCCAGAGACCAACGAACGAATTTACCGAACATTTGCCTGCTAATTCACCTATGCAAGCGTTGTAATCCGGTTATGTTGCTGAAACCGCAGGAATGTGCGGTAACGTACCTGTGCGGCTAATAGAACCTCTCCTATCCTTCGTGACCGTGTGTTCACTGCTGTGTGTGTTCTGTGTACAAGCGTGTGACGGTTGCCCGGTCGGGTATTCACGGTTCAAACCGCGAACAAATGGGTGAGAAAGAAAGGATATGGGTCAATGCGATTTTGCGAACTCTTTTTCTAGCCACGATCGCAATTTAACTTCCCTGCCCGTTCTCTCACTGTTGCTCGTTGGGTTTTGCAGACCGCTGTTACCGCTTTTTGCGTTTTCTACTTCGACGCGATGTTTAGGCGAAAACAATTCTTAATGGGTTTAACTTGCACGATTCGGAGGTACGAACAAATCGAGGGATATACGTTCGCGTCGATGGCTTTTCATTGTGGACGATTTAGGGCAGTATTGAGGTGGTGAAATCGGGGTTGTTCTTTTTTTATTTGAGCAACGTTTGAGTAGAATAGCTTTGCGAACCACGGTCAGGCATGGCTTCGAAGAATTCCAGTTTCGGCTAGTCCGCTGCGATACAATTTTTTCACCTGGATAAAACTGTTCGCGGCTGTGAATTATTGTCGCTATCATTATTATCCTTGTTAGTAGCATTACTATTATTATCATTGTATAGATTGATTTGGTTATATTTATTATAAAAATGACACTTGCAAGCAGCAAGTTTGTTACCTGTTGCTTCTTCTTTTTCAACACTGCGACAGCGATCGGTGTTTTAGACAATTTCTGTTTCAATGACCATTATCTTTTTGACGAATACGTAATGGACTAGCACATATACAATATCTAGGTATGTGTACAGCTGTACAATATTATTTGGCATTTAAATATAAAAATAAAAATCCTTCGTAAAAATAATTCACATCGACAACACAGTAAACAAACCTGAATGCATACGTAATAGTATATTCACTTGAATGAAAAATAGATCACGAGTTAAAAGCACCTTTGCGTACGGGGTTGAAATATCGTGGACCCTGGTAAAGGGCAGCACCGGTGGGGGGCAGGCGGAAGAAAAAGCACGAACAGGGTGCAACGGAACGCGGTGGCTCCGCTCGATTATCGATTCTACGCCCCTCGAACTCCTCGCTACGTGTCCCGCAATCGAATTGGCCGGTTTGCCGGGGCTTGCCGAACGTTTGCCCGCCAATTTACTTAGGCACGACGTGCGTGAACCTGCGACAACCTCGTTAACGTTATCGGGTACACGGTAACGTGCAAATGTGCCGCGATTATCGCCAGGTGTAAATTGCACCACGCTACCCCTGAGATTAAAATTTTCAGCTTTCACGCCTCGGACTGAACGAGTTTAGCGAGATTAGGAAGGGGTGTTAGAACCGATGGAGTGGAAATCGGGGCTCGGATTTGCGAAATGTGTCTGTGGTGTCTGTTATGCTCGGTAACAAAATCTGTGGATCGGTAAATTTTGTTCGAAAAATGGTCGATTTTTGAACTGCGGCTACTTCGACGAAAACGAAAATCGGACAGGTGGTATACCGGGGCTCATTTCGAAGGGTGAAGCCTCTACTTTCGTGTGCCTGAATTGGATTTGTTCGCAGATCCTTTTATATTAGAAAACTGAGTGGAAAACTGAAGGCGCTTTTCTTCTCTGATTGCCGTTCAAAATCAAATGGCTCTACGGAGTTTAACAAATTTTGGTTGCTACTCAAATAATCAGGCATTTTCATTTTATTTCTCATTAAATTAAATAGACACGAGTTTGATTTTTGAATGAATAAGTACAGAAATTTTAGAGGTCGACATTTTTAGCAGTTCAAACGTTTAGCACATTATTTTCCCCTGAAACCATTATGCTCCTACCGTATTAAAAATAAAAACATTTCATGGCGTGAAAATATACGTGAAAGCATTTTTGACATTTCATCCATTCTAAAATTGGAAGAAGCTTGTGCACAACGTGATTCTACGAAGGTGGACAGTGAAGATATCATTGAGAGAAATCTGTTGTGTGTTTCTGAAACTTGCAGGTCCCGGTTGCACCTTTCAGAATGGCTTTATAAATTGTTTTCGGTGGTTGTTTATTTAAACCACATTAAACGTGTGCAGTTGCGTAGCGTCGATAAGTACAGCAATGACATTTCTTTTTAAAATTCGGTCTTTATGCGATAAGATTCGGTAATGCATTCATATTATACTTTATTGAAGACCGCTAAGACGAGTTTCGCGCAACAGTCCAGCATGATTGTTAATTCCCGTCTAGAACATCGTATCACGATTATCCGGGAGTGCAAATTGCGCCCTGGATACCTAGAAACGGACTTTAGAGTTCTGACGTCTTAATGGGCTTGGCTCGCAATCGCTACGTTGCGGCGGATTTAAACAGTCTCAGCTTGGGAACGGAGTTAACTTCCAGTTAATTGTCGTCGCGAAACTAGCATTTCATTTTCCCCGTGGTTGAAACTTCGTTCGGGCTGATGGCAATAAAATTAATAAAAAAAAAACCATCCTGTGGTTCAGCGGGTCCACTAATTTCAATTTAGAACGCGATCGTTTCCTGGACAATGTACAATGTCATCTTGAAATGAATTTTCGAAAGCTGAACAACGGTGTAGTATGTAATGAAAATGACAGAAACGGATTGATTGGAAAGTTTGTAATGCATGGCATTCATTAATGAATATTCGTTAATTTCATTATTATTCTATTATATTGTATCTTGTATAACTGATTTCTGCACTGACGGTAGTTTCTGTTAATAACGATGATTGCAATTGAAATGGATATTTTCTGTAGAAGTTTGATTCAACTTTTTCGATACTGATGCTCAATGGAACGTTAAGCAATGTGTTATTATAAAATAACTGCGTTCACGTAACATCAATGTAACAAATTGAATGTCCATTTGGATTGTATCATGTTGTTGAATATTTACGGAGTATTCAACACGTATACTATTTGTTTCGCTGCAGTTTTTATGCGATGGCAAACACAATCACCGAATGCTTCTGCATCGAAATAACATTTTATTGCCAACGATCGACGAGGGTTTCGTTGCTCTTTCCCCCTTTAATTAATGTCATTTAAGTATTGCTACTTCGAACAAACGTACCAATTCATATAGCTATCGCTGTTGAGCAATAGTTTGTTAATTTTAGAATAGAATAGTATAATAGCAGTCGGCTAAATGAACCAATTTGTATTCCATCTGCTTTGATCAGGATAGATTTGAAGGGTTGAATTGTTCCGAAGAAGTTTCTCGATGGACCAGCGTGCCAGTTGTTCAATTATCGATTATCGTATATTTAATTCGATTAGTTGCCCAGATCAATTATTTATAGAATAAACAGCATTACCTATGTTCACTAATTCACCAATGCTTATCAATATAACAGTGGCATTAATCTGACTAGGCGTAAACTGGTTACAACTAATTTATGATCTTAAAAGTTTGGCAATGTGAAGATTCTTAATTATAACTTACGAAGGATTTCTTTCATTGTTTTATATTTATAATGTTGTTATACTTGTCGTTTTACACATTATTTGGTTATATCGTTTTGCTATAATTTATGTGGTTACTCCGTCGCTGAAAATTTACAGGATTACTTTTACTCAATTTTAATTCACTTACTCTCCCTCTGTATTATATTGGACTTTCTCCTTTAATGCAATTGCTGTTATTACTGCATTTGATGCGACTTTTTGTTCCCTTCCGTTGTGCTCTGTTTGCTTGCGCTTCGTTCTGTAGCATTACTATCAAACCAATAATCTATCAGCAACCAATGAAACATTAACAATAATTTGCAACAAATGATTTCTACTGTACTGCCTATGAATTATTAATCGCAAAGATATATTTGTGAAATTTCACTTCTGCGAGTCCCCCTCAATTTCTTAACAACACATAGCTAAACAACACATTGTGTACGTATTACACTAGTGCTCCAACACGATTATCGCACGTTATTATGGAGCAAAGAGCTAAAGATGAATAACGATTATCGACAACACATTCTCTCCTACGTTCCATCTTATCTATCCAAATCTGGCGCGACAGACGCATAGTACATATCACTCCCGTTGCCGCGAACACTGCAGCAAACAATTTCAAACGGAAGCAGCCGGAATGACACAGGAACTCCAGTTCGCAGTGTTCAACCGCGAAACGTCTACGAATAATTGTCGTGGCGGTGCCACGTTTGTCATCGAGACCGTCATTATGTCGCTTTCCACGTTGTTTCGCGGGCACAGCAAATCATGCAACTATCTTGGCCACATTATCAGCGCCCCTTCCGTCGTTCGTTTGGCTTCCAATTTATCCATCGTGACGTCGATTATCGGCCGCCGCGATTATTCATCTTTGATAAACCGAGAAACGAAAGGCACCGTGGAGTGGAGCATAAATTTTCGACGGGCTCGTAAACGTTGCTCTTCGTTTCCTATCCTGCTGGATTCTGGGTCGCAGATGTTGTCCATTTCTGGCGGAAATCTTCTCGTCTCCATTATTAAGTCGATGCGGGAACTTCTGTGCTCTGTATAATATATTGGACGGGTGTGCAAGGTTCGTCGTATTTGTCGAATAAGGTTAAAGAGGAAATATTACGGTGGCGAGGGAAGTTGTATGTATATGCCGATAGGAGTGGAGAAGGGAAATGTGTGGAGATGGTCGAACGACAGGGATTCCATGAAATGTATGAAACGCTCATGTATGTAAATTTGAGAAATGTGTTAAATGTTGTAAAATATTCGTAGCATTACTTTTGATGAGCCGCTAATAAGAGTATTACTCTGAAAATATTTTAACGCGAATTCGGAAAATGCCTTTAGTTCACGGTTCATTTTTTCGCTTTAACTGAATTGACAGTATTATTCAACGCAACGTTCAATAAAGAATGGCAAACATTTTGTTCCATTGTGATAGACGCATGGATATTTAACGAGGAAAAATGGACATCCAGAATTATTGAACGTAATCGCCAGACGACTCTCGATTCTTCTGAAATATTTTATGATAGTCGTAGGGCTTGTGTAAAATAACATTCGCCACTGATACAGGCAAAATTCATTTAAATATCAAAAAATATCAAAAATTCGTCCAAGGTAGTGAAGAATATCTTATCAATTTTAGACTGGAATTTCGATAGAAAGCAGACGGCCAAGTACAGAGGAAATTCACTGCAGTACAATAATATGGTCGATGAAATAGTACAATATCTGTTTGAATGTCGCTGTATTATTCATAGAAAGTTAATGCAGCCACTTCGGGATAAATTTCAGAATTAATTCTCTATCTACGCTATCTGTCAACGACCCAGCACTAAATTAACTACCGTTCAGCGTTAAAATATTCTGAAGTAAAAACGATATTTATACGCAGCTATGTAAATTTTAGATTGGTCAAGCGAGCAACAGAATTATTAATTTGGAAAGGGGCAAAAACCTTAAATTAATAATTTGAATAAAACAATACTCAATGTCAAAAGTTTGACCATTTCGTTGTCTTAAACGAAAAATTATTCCAACCCCTGCTACGAATAAGATCTTTGATGCTGTCTTCTTATTTTGTTTCACAACCAATATAATCTTCGCAGACAAATATCGCTTCCCAGATAGCACAATAAACAAGCGTCGAAAACCATTTGGAACTTTACGGCCACTTTATTATCCCATTCGAAAACGATCGAAAGCTGTCGGAATAAATTCAAATTTATTCTTTACACGCCAGCGGGTGATTGAATGTGCAAGTGTGCGTCGTTTAAAAATTCACCGGTTGAATCCGCGAGCGAAATAAAAATCAGGCCGCGTCCAGGCGAGAATGGTGTTGTTGCCTCGAAGCAACGGGTGCCGTTCGATAATTACTCCGTAATCGACGTTTTGTCTGTGTATGAACACGATGCTATTGTGTATACATACACAGGCTGTGGTGTTTAATTGCACCTATGGTACGGGCAACTACAGTGCGTTCAGTCAATCGCTAATGCCTTCTAATGTACGTCGTTGAGGCTTCGTCTCCTTTTTGTTCGTATACTTGTCACCTCAATGGTATAATTGATCCGCTTTTCCTTTTTACACGCTCTATTTTTTTGCGTTACTGTGCATCATTGCTTTTTGCATACTTGATACTGTGAGAAGGAATGACATATGTTAGGTGTAAAAAATGTTGTTACGAGGATTCTATTGATTGGATTGTCAACAATTAATCCTTGATTGTGTTATGTTAACACCCGTGCACTGTTAAAATTATTGCCACTGGTCGTGCTGATTTAAAATTGTATTATTCAATAGTGTTTTTTCTCGCAATATTTATTTCATGGTGAACATTGATTGATAACTAGCTCCAAATATGAGTTTCAATATTATTTGCCAGATAATAAGCAGCCATAAAGGGTTGCGAATTCTCACTTCATTATTTTATTACATTGTAAAGAAACTTGTCGAAAGCCTGCACTCCATTTACTGCCAGCTACTTGAAGATCCGTTTGGAAAAGAAATTTTAATACGCTTAACGACTGTTACACGCGTAAAGCCATCCAGTAAGCGGAAAAATGGGAATCTGTTAACGATTGAACTTCTCGTAAAGTCTTGTAACAAAAGGCCGGCAATAAAAGAACGAACGACCCCATTACAAAACCTCAGAAAACAATCCGCGGCGATCCGATGGTAGATTAGATTTGATTATCCCTCGTAAAATGCAACGGACACGTATGATTCATTTTTTATTTTTTTTCTCGCAAGCGTAAATAGGAAAAATCTGCGAGCACGTCGATAATAATTAAATACGATACCGATACCCAGCTACTCGGAACATTTTAACGATACACTGACTGCAACAACACGCCCCGTGAACATTCAGATATTTATCTGCAAATAGAGCATCGTAACAAGAAGTACGCACCTGCTGAAGGTTCGCTGTACATTCTTTTCTCCGTCTGTAGATAGCGCAGTGGTATCGTCGAAGCACGTAGATTCGAGATCCAATTAAGGCTTCTCGGTTTACTGTCTCCATATCTCGAACCGCTGATGTTTTCTAACGTCCATCGACCTGGTGCACCTGTTCTTTTGTCTCGAACAACGAACGCGAATCGTAGCAAAAATTCCGCACTGCTTAAGATAAATTCAGACAATCGTGCAGATTTGCCGCCGTTGCAAAACACGCCGAGCGTTCTGCAGGTAAAATCGGCCATATTTTGAATAGAATCTGGTGCTCGCGTTAAACGGCTTCGCGTCTCTTCTCTGCCGCCTCGGGGTGAAATTGTTTTGTCGGCACGGCTTTGTTTCGGGGGCGAAAGGCCGCAAAAATCCCTGGGAAAATTGGGGCATGTTTGCGAGAACACGCTGAAACGTTTCGCTTCGCATAATTGGTCGAGCGCGAACGACCGCGGCGATGAACGAAAGAAACGTGGACAATGAAAAAAGGATGGGTTCTGAAATTTTTGTAGTCCGTCAAGGGCTTGCGAACGAACGAAATGCTCGCGTCGCTAATTAGCCGCGAATTTCTTTCTGTGAAATTAATTTTTTACAGACGGTAAATAGCTGGAATGGGGATTTCGTGTAGAGATATTCGAGAACTGAGTAGCTTCGACGTCTGATTTTTCTTTTGTAGCTACTGGTTTTTATTTAGATCCGTGCAGTGTCTCGAAAACAAAGAATTGGAGTTCGAATTCATTAGCTTCTTTTTGAAGTGTCTTTAAGCAGTATATTGAATTTCGTTGAAAGTATAGTTAAAAAAAATAACACCCTAATCTGATATTCTGTATTCGTACCAATTTCATAACTGTCCCATCCACCTGTGAAATTAACAGCAGCAACGACAATAATAATAATAATTCCTGGTGCGTATGAATAATTAACTGTTAATCCTTCGGTCGAATCGCATCTAAATCAAATAATACTCGCAATTGTAAAATGAAATACGAATAAATACGAATTAATTTGTGTTAACTCTGTGGACGATAAATTAGTATAATAAATACGGCGATACATTTAGATGAAGCGGTATATTAGAAAAAAGTAAATTCATTAAGTAATCCAAATGACAAAGTTAACATACGTTTCTCCGCATAACTGATTGAAATTAAGAATAAATTAAGAACAAATCCTGTTTAATGGAAATTGTAAAGGCCGACACGTGACCAGATAATATCCTGTTTCCGATATGGGTGCCGTTTAACGTTAACCTGGTTGCACGCTGTTACGAAACAATTATGTAAGGTCATCGTGTGGCAGTGAATGCAACCAGGTGGGTTTATTGTTCCGTCGTTGAAGGTATAATAGTACACACTTCCTTCTGCGCGATTGCGGTGAAAATGCACGTGTGACGTAAGAGGCGAATGTCTAGTCAATTTATTTCCCTTTGCGACGCGCGGAATTCGCCGTTCACGAGAATAGGCGTGTACAACGTAAACAGACCTCATACGGTGTTCCATGGTGATGTAACATAGAAATTTTCATCGATTTGTTTCTAGGAAATGCATCGATGATAAACGACTGAATAATTCTTTGTTATAATGTGCCGTTCATTTGCAAAAATGATTACCTTCAGAAAATAAAAAGTAGAGAATATTAATAACGTTATTCTATGCATTGCGTTTTGAAACTTCTTATCAAATACATCTTCGAATACTTATTTGTAAATTGTACTGCTATAGATATAGCCTTTATGGTATTACTAGAATTTTTTAATTTAAGTTTGCGTATAGAACTGATCAGATTGGCTTCTGACAGAAAATTATTTATTAATCAACTGTCATAAAAAAGTTCTGTTATATATTTAGTGGTAGTGAAGATAATTATCGAGGAAAGTTACTTTGAATATAGAAATGTAAGCATCTATCAAGAAACTAAAAAAAGAGTGGAGATTATTGATTTAAATTTTCAGAACAGAATTTCATTTCGCATAGAGCGTATTTAATTAAGCACTGGGGAAATTTATGGTATTAGAATCTAATTGCCGGTCACTATTTTCCCATTAGCGTAATTGATGAATTATATACTCGAAACCAGATTGGTCTAATGAAAGAGGATATAGAAGTACCATAATAATTAATTAACCTTGATACAGTATTCAAGCTTACGAATGCTTAATCAATTTATTATCAACTTAGTATATCGTTCCCAGTAGTCTCCGAATCGTGAAAATCACACAATTCTTCTAATCTGAAAGCCATTTCTTGGAACAAAGAAGGCAAGATTTAAAAGCTCCTGTATAAAAGATATCTCACGTGTTCTGAATACGAATTAATTAATTATCGTATATTTAACGACTGTATCAATTATGCGTCATTCCTTATCAGATGCTGCGGCTGACTGTGGAATTAAATTAACGAGTCGAAAGTCGTTTAGATCTTCGATAGCATGAATTTTCGTACAAGAAAGAGCTTAATTAAGCACTGACCAATTGGTGAAACAAGAACGAGCTACCTTACATTCTAGTCATGTACACCCTGGTGTATGTCCAATAAGTCAAAAATTATCTGGAGAACGTTCATACGATTCAGAGCAGATATGATTTCAGGCCAACGGAATGCAGTCACTGTTTCTATAAATTTCGCGATGAAAAATCGGTGAAGTCACTGGTCGATTACAAAGTGCTAGATTAAACCTGTTTACAGGTGAAACATAGTCCTAGCTATGTGTACTTGCAACAGTGCGTTCAAGATGCTTGTTCACCGGCGACGATTACGAAAGAACAGGACCAACCGCGTGATCGCCTTAATTTCATTGTCAGTAATTCTTGGAATTTCGTATAATGCCGTGTGAACTTACTTTAGCTTGGACAGGAGGTTGATAGGCTTGGTTGTAACGAACAGGGGCTCATGTAAATTCCAGAGAAGAACATAGATCGTAGACACGTTCAGGAACCATCTGAACCGGGCTTGAGCACGGTAGACGATGGTGAAACTTTACAACGATCACGATATAACCGACTTAGGGCGTTTGGAAGTTTGTTAGATCATAGTGGACACGATTGAACTTCGATAGATAAATCCAGAATGTGTAAGCTCGGCTATGGTGTAACAATTCTCCCAAAACATTATTAATCTCTTCGTTCTTAATCTACTTTCTTAGCTGTTGAATATTTTCATTGGAACTTTCATTTCAGTGATGATACTGTATTGAGGATCACAGTTTTATCTCCTGAAATTGATATTATTTGATGGCATTGTATTAGGATTATAGTTTCATCATTTGCAATTTTTGTTTCATTTTAGTAGAATTAGTTAGTAGAATTCGAATTTTATTCTTTGAAGTATTCATTCAATTTGTTATACTGAATTAGGGTTGCTGTTTTGTCGTTTTCAAGCATAATTTTCGAATTATGAATTGATTATTTTTCTGGCCGGAATTTCATCGTTTCTTGTATATTCTGATGGAATAGATTCAGTCTGATCGGTATGCTTAAATTGCATTGCACCTGATTCGACTAATTTTGATTGTGTCTAAGTAATTCGATTGACGTTCCGCTTTGCCTGTTGCATATTGATCGTGTAGTCGGTAATTGACCAATTCCGTTTGGACCCTTGAGATCGTCGTTGGTCAGATCTGTGCACACAACGTTTGTGTGAAATCTCGTATTCTTACACGTTCACCGTCGTGTTTGATACAGCTAAACTGTCTTTCGATAAACTGTATTAACGAAATGACAAACGTTTTAACATCTCTTGACATAATAATTGAATCAACATTTCGCAAACCATTTCCTGTTTATCGAAAATTGAATACGTCTATAAATTGCTTGCACTCACAATAATAACAGTGAAATTAAAATGTGATTATAAATTATTCGATATTTACTTTAGATTCCTCTACCGTCACACTGAGACTTCCACAAATTCAAGGAAAAGGAAAGCAAATTCGCGAATAACAGTAACTACGGATAAAATTCAACGTTTCCGTCTCTTCTTCTCGCATTTCTCGGGCATTAATTACTGAAAATCGTCTGCCATATTTTTTCTCGTGTATCGGGACCGTTTAGTGGGCCGATTCTCGAGCAATTCGCAAGTAATTGAAACGCACGGGACCCAGTGCTGGGGCGGCGCAGACTTTATTAACTCGGGCGGCAATGAAAGTTTACACACAGTGTTATTCTTCTTAAACGGCCGGGGAGAAAGTTTTCCCCCCTGCGCGAAATGGCTTTGCTACACGTACCTGTGATAAAACCTATCCTCGTTACGAGACACCGACATGGTATCGCAACGATGCGGAAGCGAGGAGCCGAAGTGTCGCGATACAAAACGGGCTTTCTTTAAAGTCCTGTCCGCCAACGGAACGAGTTCCGTATTTGGATTTAACGCGCGTCGATTTAAAATTACGCAAGCGATGTATATTTCTTGAAACATGCGTGTTTCATGGCGTGCTCCTTTTACAGATACCTGCCATTGTTTCACGATATTGTGGCCTTGTATCAGTTCTTTAGTTATTGGTAGAGTGGTGCAGTGAATTTACAGAATTGTTATGGTTTTGCAAGCAATGAACGTGTGAAGAGTATAGTGTTATAAGACTTTTGTTTAATGCGAGCTATTTTATATATAAGTTGATATTTAAAGGACAATTATTTCCGTCGCTTTAGACCAGCTCTAATGGTGTATGGAAATTATAGCTTTGGTTCAAATAGCTGGGGTTTCTTTTGAGCATTATTTATGAAGTACTTTCGTAATTGGTTGTTTTATTAATAGACTTACATGAATAAAATTCTACCGTCTAAATTCTTATTCATTCTGTTGCAATTTTGGATAAGGAAAAATTAATTGTTCATATTCTTCCGCACAGTTTTTTCACGTATTAATTGATTATTTAACGAAAAATTTATGCAAGAATGGTGAAACGTACGAAAATTCCCAACTGCAGTAAAAAAAATATCCAAACTGGTGTAGCACGGTTTTTATTTTGCAATGGTGAATAGAAGAAAATTTCGGAAACAGAAATTCGAGGCGGAATCGACGCGCGACGGCTTCGTTAGCGTCCATTTTCAAAGTTCTCATCCTTGTAATTACGCTGCCGCGTAATTAGCGCTTTTCAGCTCATAGAACGTAAAACGTGTTTTATGAAAGATATAACCGCAGATGAACAGCGAACCTAAAACGAGCTTGATTGTCAACACAGTTTATCAACATTTATATATTTCTCTTTACAATTACGGTCGTAAACAATTCTTGTTTACATTATTATCCAGCCTCTGAGTTGATTGAAAGGGAAATCTTTTACAGGTCCCAAGTATATTGTATATAAGTCTAATAAAATATATGAGGTACTGCAAACTCGAAGATGGAAATACAGTTCGATCTTTCCACAATAGTGTATAGTACGTTAAATTAACAAGTAACTTCTAAACAATTGTCAGAAGTGTTTATCCACGCAGGTGAAAATTCATCACTCGATACGAAATCTATGAAATTTATGAATCTCATGATCAAAAGGGAAATATAGGAAAGAAGATTGGATATTGAAGCCTTGTTACAGAAATGCTGTTCAAAAGCTGAAAGTTTATTAGTCGCCATGGTTTGTTACATCATTAAGCAACTAAGCAAATTAGCGATTGTTCGGTCAGAATTCGAGGCTGGCGTTCTGCTCTCATTTGACATGGCGCACAAAAAGTTCTCCGTTACCCCGTTGAATTGTCTTTCGACTAATGAGCGTTTCATCCTCTCATCGGATTCCGCGTGACAAATGGCCGTTCCTTTCGCAAATGCAAACTTGCTTCATTAAAACGGCTGCATTAATTTGTCACAGATTCGTGCGCGCGAAACCTTTGAATTTTTTCCCTCGGATTTGGTCAAGCTGCTATCTGAATTGATATACATATAATCATCGAGTCGTATCATCGGCTTTTACTTCACGCAATACGTCATCTGTGAACGTCATTGAAATTCCATTTAAGCTCACGGCTAAAACTTAGTAAGAGCAAAAGAGCATAACAGGTCATAGTAGATAATTTGAATGAATTTGTAATCCTCGAATTTACTTCCAGTTTTTGCAGATACTTGCAATTCGTAGAATTGAATCTGTCCTTTATTTCAATTTCTCATCAATTTTTATTAGCAAGGAAAAATCGATGCAAAAATGTATCCCTTGGTTCTTTATACCCTAATTCGATCTTACAAAAATATTCGTGATGGTCGCAGAAAAAAGTTAGGATTGAAATCTCGTTACGAGAGGGATGTGGGTACAATATTTCCTTTGCAAATGTCACGGCCTACTTTCGATAGGAATGCATCGGTGGTTGTGTTTCGAAGCGACGTGAAACGATCGCGAGGATCGTTCGATTGAGAGATCGAGCTATTGACCTGCGAGCTGAACAGGAGATCAGCCGATATTGGAGTTGGCCAAGTTAAGTTTTACCTGACAATGAGCTCAGGTAAGACATGCGCTCGAAATCCATTTATCCCCACTCTTGACGTCGTCCGATTTTTGTACAGGTACGTCGATATTTCGGTGGTGACCGGCGACGCCCTGGAAAAGGTAAATCCTTGCTTCAGGTGAGCAAACAGGTGCATTCGACCAGGGGATCAGGTTACGCGAGAGATCGGCCAGGTTGTGTTCCAAACCGGTTCTACGATCTCTGGAATCTCGGGTGCACGATAGGTTCATAATATATGTAATACGTATCGTTCGTATGAATGGCATTTTAAATATGATGGGGAGATTCACTTCGACGAGAAGCAATGCTTTGTTTCAAATTTTTGGGTCATACGCGAAGTTATAAATTTGTAAATGTAAATATTCTTTTTATAATTTAATAAGGCACTTACGATTTAGGAAATCGTTGTGGCAATAACTATTTATTAATTCGTGAATTTGTTGATTTATTCATTTCATTTATTTCATTGAGCAAAATAAAACAAGCAGGTATTACAAAGACGTTGTTAAAAAAGAAGGTATATGTAAGAAAAGTAGCATTGCTCTTGGGGGGAAAAGAAAAGAATTCATGATTGTAATTAATATTATGTGCAGTATAAGAAGAAATATGATACTGAAACAAAAATATGTCAATTACAATTAGAAGCATACTTTAATGACTCAAAGAAGTATCAGACTGTACTAAGCCCGTACTTATTATTAGCTTGAAGGTCTCAGAGATTAGATTACCCGACATTTTTGCTGATAAAATACAACAGAAATTTGTAATAATATTTAATTAACTAGAAATGAATACATTCATGTCCAAACTAATTTTAACTTTCTTGGCTTATCGTAAATGAAGCTAGACATAATGACTCTTATATAATCAGTCATTATACTAGATCAATCTTCACAACGACAGTTTCGCATAAATCTTAATATCGATTTGTTTTCAATGAACGACAAATATTCTCTTTTTTAGCACGTAGAGGACTATACTCATTTCGCCAGACAGATAATCGCTTACATGAATGTATACCTTGGCAAAAGTGTTATGTTACATCTACACTGTATTATAAATTAGAAACACACATCGATCTGTCTTGTATTTACTTACGTTTAAACTGCATTATTTAATTATGGGATCGTTCAATTTTTTCAAAAAGGATGCGTTGCAATTTTAACTGAATATGATATTAAAAGTGAAAGTTTAGTTAAGTTTATAGATAAATTGAATGGATGAGATCGACATAAATTTTAAGAGTGATCGACACAATTGGAGTGTTTTGCACAAAGCATTCATGGTTTACAAGACATTTACTGTATGAGAAATGCAATGACAGAAGAACGAAGGTGAAAGTAGCAATTCGGGAGGTTATTGCCGAGTCGTTGAGGAAAGAAAAGTAATAGAATCGTACGCAATCCTCCTCCGCGCTTGTTGTCCTGATAATGTACACCTGTTCGCGCACCTGAATCACCTGGAATGTGAGTTTATCTGCGCATACCGTGACTCGAGAGTCCTCCTTGCGATCTTTACCGCTCTGGTAGACGAACTGCCGTCTTGTTTTAACCCTTCTAAACCTATGACTTCCCCTTCTAATCGGAGTCGTTCAAGGCGAACATATTATCAACTTTAAGACGAATTAATGAACCAACGAATATCGTGTACCATTTTTCTTGCGTTCTGTTATCAAATTCTCCCGTTCTTTCTTTTTAACGATAGTAAAAGCGGCAAGTATTTTACTTTCTGCGTAAATTGACAATGCAAGTGTTAGAAATTCTGTTTTATTTATTATTATTTATTATTCAGTCTTGATATTTTATTTTACGTATCGCTACTACACTTTTTTATACCGAGGATGGGAATTGTTGGGCATATGCAATTAATCTGTTCCACGACTTAGCTGCCTGAAATAATTTAAGAATGTATTACTGCAGCTGATTAACATAGAATTTTAATTTTAGTAGACATTTAAACTGTTTTAAAAAAATAAGTTAAATCTGGTTTTTCCCTTGTAGTAATTTATGCAATACCTATCTTTGGCTTGATTGGAAATCTTAATTGTGTATAATATATGCCATGCTATTTTATTAAGTGCTTCATTATGGCTCTCGCAATTAAAACAAAGTGCTACTGGTATTTGTTGACAGAAAATAGAAACGCAAGATTTTTTTAGCTTGATGTGTATCTTTGTACTCACCCGCTAATGTAATGAGAGGAAATATATGGCTCGTCAATTTACCTTCACGAATCCGTAATCGTGGGATTAAAAAACGGATGAGCATACGTGAATATTTATAAGCGACCATTTACAACCTTAAAAGGTATACTCAATTAAAGAAATCCAGAATCTCCACTTTCTGTCTTATTATCAATTCAAATTCAATTGGTACTTTAACACTCATCTATTTTAATACCCAACAAATCATCAAGTCCATTATTGTTCGAGCGTTGTTTTAAAAAAAGGCCAGTTCCTTCAATTGTAATTTTAAATGATTGAATCCCACAGTTTACACTTAACGCACAATACCTACCTTAATCTTTAACCATTCACATTTCGTTAAAGGTTAAGAAACAACAAATTTTAATTCCTCAACGAATCATCTAGCTTCCAGAAATAACTGAAATTTCTGCGCTTTCGTTCCAACCACATTCCAGTTGTTCCCAAAAAAATCGATATGTCAGTCTGCCAGTTTTAATTCTCGATAAAACAATGTTCTCATTAACAGCGACGATATTTGGAATTAATCAATTTACTGGCGGCGTTTCAAGTCGGAATGGTTCGCCCGATCCAAAGTTACACACTTTCGACGTTCATATCGCTCGATTGTTACTCGTCAATTCAGGTATATCAGCCGATTCTTTGTGCCAGGAAAGCATCAAGTGGAAAGCCGTGCAGGTAGAATGTCGATTGCGTTGCACCTGAGGCGAGTGCAGTGTGCAAGGTGGCTTGGTGCACTCGTCGCTGTGAATATCGTTGTAGTGCATCTCGGACTAGGGCACTATACCTCGACTCGTTGTCCGATCCTGCCATTTGCATACAAGATCGGCTGAAATCGAATGGAAGATGTATGCCTCACCTATCTATTATACACGTCCTACAAAAAATAAAGATAAAAAAACTTACAAAGAAATGGAATCTCATTTGTTACACGCGTGACTAGGATTTATCAAGCACAGACAAATTTTATTGCACTTTCAACCTTTAATCTTATGAAATATAGTTAGGACAGGCAAGGAGTAAAGTTGTATATTATCCAAATTTATTTATCATTTATTGGGTTGTTCTTTATTGATCTTTATTGGGCATAAATTTTTGTCACACAGAATAAATGATATTACTATTAATAGTTGGATTATTTGTTTCATTATTATAATGTTGCTTATTTTAAGAACTATAATTTCATGTGGTATTATATTACTATTATAACAATAAGTAGGCCTATGTTATGAAAAGAAATGTGTTTGGAATGCAATTATTTGTTACGTTCTTTATGTAGGTAATTGAATTCGTGTTCGTACTTTCCGTTTTTTTTATTGACTGCTATTTTTATATCCAAAGATCGATTCTCAAACGATGGGGCAACCTAATATTTATGGCTGCTGCATTCTGTCCTCGCGTTCCAAGAATGGTATGAAATTAGGATTTATAGGTACAGCTGCTCTCTATTCCAAAAGAAAAGAAAGGACCGTTTTGCAAAAAAGCAATATGGGAGAACCTTGACGGTGTTAAGTTTCATCTGAATATAGCAATATAAAGAAACAGGAGCAATATTTAAAAAAATGTAACATATAACAACTCGGATGTACAACATGAAGAATAATGACGTCCTGAATTCTTGCAACTTGTTTCTGCTGAGCATCAATTAATATGCGTCTACTGCTACTCTGTTGCTCGTCCATTATCTCTCCTCTCGGCTTATAACAGTGTTGTAGAACCACAGGTAGTAAATTCTTTCTCGGCACAGCTATATCATCCTTGATTCTCTAAATCCTTTTTTATAGAATGTATTTTTATAAAAAAATTTGTATCGTTAGTTCTGTAGTATGCATACAGTGGACCCGTTGAATTTCCAACTCCATCGCAATAGATCATTTAGATCAATTTCTTTACTATTTTACCTATTAACTAACCAACCATCTGAAAATGATTACGAAAATCATTATTAAAAATTTAATTCATTTTGGTCCTGTTACAAAATATTAATCTTGTCCTTTCATGTGTGAATATTACCTGTAAATAGCATTGCAATAAGTTTCATGAAATAATTGTTTTTATAGTTTTGCCTGAGGGAATTTTCTTATTTTAGGAATAGCTGACAATTAATTTTTATATAATTATCATATTTTTCATTAGTCGGGTTGTAAATAAAATAAAATCTTTATAATTTTGTTCGGTACTGTATATTAATGAGCATTTACATCTTACAACAACGTATGAGTATCTTCGGAAGCAATTTACGATTATAGTGCAACAATCTAGAACTATTATCAAAGGCTTAAATTATATAGAAGATAAGTATAATCTTGCGTTATACAATATTACGGTCGTCTCTATGCAAATAGCACTTACATCGATCGCGTGGAGTCGTAAACGGTAACACCCTTCTCTAAACCTCGTTGCCGAAAAAATATTGCGCTCACGTAGCCACGTTAACAGCTCACCCTATCAATTTGGCTGCTCGAGTCGCGCTTTGAATACAATGTCGTTGAAAAAAAAAAAACGGAGGGTGCCCGTTTGTTTAAGCGTTCTCGCGCACCCAACACTGTTCGCGAGTGACAAAAATACGTGAAACTTACGATCGTCCAGTTTTCACGCCATGCACAAACAGCACGTTTCATACTTTATCCCCTTTGACACAAAGGGCGTATGCATTCTCTAGCTACCCTTATATATACGTAGTGCCATCCATTCGAATACAAATTTTTGGTACACGGTGTGCAATACCGTACAATATTACTATGCGAAGTATTTCATGCAAAGCATACTCCTTCATCTGATATTACTTTTGTAATTATTTATTATAAATGACAGGTTAAGCAGCATTCCATGCTCCACGCGATCTTCAGCAAACATTTCAACTACTGATATAAATGAATTTAATTATAATTTAGACAATGGTCTGATTCAATTGTAACGTCGTGCAGGATGCACGACTGTTATTCGAATAATTTTACCGAATTTTTACCGAATTTATTTGTGGTATCAATAATAGATACAAGAAAATACAGCAATCCACAATTTTCTGCAAGTTTCTGGACTAACAAATTTTAACTCGATTTAGATTGTAACATCATAAAGGGATGCAAGGGACTTCACTGTGTATAAACCAACAGTTACATCACAAAACATTCCCTAGTTATACAATAATCGTGACAATTATCCGCAACTCTGTTGAACATAGTAACTCTTGAAAATCATCAGCTGCGTGACATTTCAGCGAGACGATAAAACATAATTATCTACGTGGTGTACGCGTAGTCGTGGTCGACTGCTAGGATTAACATGACCGAACGTAAAATTCGTTTGGAAGTCTGAACCGATAGTTCTACCTGTCCCTCATAATTCTGCCACCTTTGAGCATATTTTCAGAAAGGAGAGGATAGTGATCTACATATGAACGAATGTTCTCCGCTCGTTCGTTACGTAAATAATACACTGTGTATTGATTTCCTGTCACTGTACGCGTTCTAGCTCGCGGACGATATGGACGAACATGATGGAAACAGAAGCTTTGACGGCTCTCCATGTTCTCGATGTCTATCTTCTTTCTCCTATTTTTCCCTTTTTTTGATTATTATTTTTGTTGCCGCCACGACACGTAAAGGGAATCAGTGGTTTTTTGTTCTCGTGTAGCTCAACCTTATGCGTTAAACCACTGGATTGAATGTATACTTTTTTATCGTTCGCTATGCCGTCCAGGGATTTATTAAAAGAAGTATCTTCCAGTTTCTTTGTATCGCGAAGACATTAAAATGTTAATGAATCCCCCTTGGTCTGGTATAATTGTTCAGGAGTAACGAAATTCCTTTCAGTTTTTTAATAAAAGCTATCTCGGATAATTGTGGGCCGGTATTTTTGTATTTTTGCAACGCTCCGAAACTATAAATTACTACAGTCTTCATGCGCGATGGCGTATAATAATAATAGAAACGAGGATCGGTATACTCTCACATCTATAACAGCTTGTATCATTCCCTCGTCAAATAGTTTCGTCAATCTATTTAAAATAACCTAACCCTACAACCCAGCGACTAAACTCCTAAACATGAAATAACGTTTCTCCATTATTTTACCCGAGCACCAAATTTCCTTCCCCAAGTTTGCAGGCGAAACTTGTTCGACACCTAAATAACCTAGGGCACACCTTTGCATTCTGCGTCTACTACATCAGCACACGTATTGCATATACCTGAGCACCATCGAAGCGAGGGAACGAAATGCCAGGTAAAACGCTCGGTCAACGTCCAGCGATTTATTGCTAACCTGTTACCTTTCCATGCGGTTTACCCCTACCATGAACGTGGATCGTTTGAAACGTTGGTCGCCAAGAGGAGAACGATGGTTGGAAGGGGTACGGGGCAAAGGCAGAGTGGGGGCGGAAATTGTGACCTTACACCTTGACGGCAGGTGCAACATCCTTCCGCCTCTGCTATCCTGTTCGCCCACGCTCGTGGAATTCACCTGAAAAGGAAATCCGAGGTTCCTTTACCTGCTCACGCGCATCATTGACCGTTCGTGTCTTTATCTCTCTGCCGTGCCGTGCGGTTAGATACCAGTTTCTGAGAACGTTGACACGGTCGCGAAGCTTCCTTTCGTTTAACCAGCTGTTCTTCCTGTTTCCTTGGTGAACGGGAGTCATGGAAATCATCCAGACATTGTGTCGACGTGACGAATACAGGTGCGCGAATAACTTTCTCAATAGTTGTCGGTCAATGCGTGTCTTATAGTATGGTAAGCTGGCCACGTTGGTAAACGTTTAGGGCAACTCGTTTCATTTATTCATTTTTATTTCGCTACTGTAGTTGTATGCGTTAGATGATAACATAATTTGTAAGTGAAGCAGGAATTGAAGTAGGTATATTTAACAGGAAGTTATTGAATATATATATTGAATAATATATTGAAATAAGGAATGATTGGACTTGGAAACTATGCGTCACTTTAAAATGTAGTCCTCGCATGTTGTGCAACATGGGAAGGGCGATGAGTAATGGATGTTTAAAAACGATTATCGATATACAAGTCTTGTGGCAAGAGACAGCGCATGTCTAAAGAAAGGTACTATACTTGTACGTCGTACGATGATCGGCTTTGTTATCAGCGTTGTTGAGTTTATTAAATTCCGAAGAATCCCGTTAGTCACTTAATAAACTCGGCAAGATAAAGCCTTTAACACATCGACGATCAAAATTTATTGCCCTCTGTCTTGCTTCGTTACAGGCTACACTTCTCCTCCCTCTACTACGATACAAGCATTTTTATAGTTGGTCTGAAAAATATTATATGGACCTGTATATAAAATTATTACAGGTAATATTTAACTATAAGAATCAATTGTAAACTCTATTTCTCTCTTGTAATCTCAATTATTTGCTCTCCCTACCCAATGAGGTACCCCGTAAACGTAGCGACCATATCATTTCGAAGGTCATTGTACTCGTCTCGGTACACGCTCATAATATGAATATAATATTCATAATATGAATAAAAAAATACACAGTTCCATTTAGTAAAATTATCTTGTTTTTGATATCTCTTCCATCATTACACGTGCTGAAAAATTATTTGCACCACCTGATGTCCCCATTTACACCGAACAACTATTGTAAGAACATTTTCCCCATAACTTTAATATCTCGCGAGAAATTCCACCGTTTCCAATTAAACGGAGCGCCCTATCCTGCGTATGCGTAACGTGAAACTCGATACATTTCGAGGTCGCTGTGAAACGCCGTGCACCCCGAGTAACTTCGTAATTCAGTTAACGATATGGGTGGGAAATTATGGAGGGAGGAGGGACGATCAGAACCTTTGATGATAAAGGTGGGAGGTGTGGGCGTTGGGCCAGGTAAAAGGCTGCACCTCTGATTCACAGGCAAGCAGCAGATCGAGGAATCGGTTTGAATGCAGGCGCAGGTTGCACTGCTCTATCGATATCGAAAGTGCACGATACCCCTTTTTCGGCAAGCATTATCTATCACTCCTTGAAGGTGTCAATATAGTGTTTAAATCATGGTGTATGTGGACTCGCATATTTGACCCACGTCACATGATACACTTTACCTCCTGATATTTAATAATGTATTTCATTTCGCCAGCGCTTAATAATAATACTAATGCTATTTTCCCTTGAGAACTTTAAACCCTTTACTTGTGGCCGTTGTCCGTAAGCAATAACGGTGGCTCAGCCAACGAAGAACAATTGATCCGTTCGTGAAGTGTATCACACTCGACATTAGACACTCAAAATCGAATCTTTTACGGTGATTCGAAGGTCTACGAAAATTGCCACGCAAGGAGTATCGAATAGTTATTTAATACTTTCAATGTAACAGCAATTTTATATTTGACTTCGTGCTCCACATCACCAGGTATTACTTTACTAAGGATTGATACAGAATCTTTCCAACGATTACGATTAATTATTGCTACTCCCCTCACAAGAGAATATTTAATTGAATTTCGTAGACGTAGACACAGTAACACAAAGCATCCAGATATTCTTAAACTGTACCGTCAAAAATCACGCACTAAAATAAATACCGCAGAATTTACAAAGAAGAGCATGTATCACCAGTATCAGTACATGTTCTAAGCCGCGTGACAAAATGTCGTGCGAAGACGAGTATAATATAACCTTCAGTGCTATCCTTGTCAGTTCCACCAACGAGACCATTTTCTACCAAACTTAAAGAATCCCTTATCCATCACGAAACAAACCCTACCCTCGAGCCTTGCCCGAAAGAACAATCCTTCGCCATTGATTAACATTTATTCTACAACGTTCGCTTCCAGCAAATGCTCACGTAATAATCCCCGAGGGCTTGCGTGGTGTCGGATGCGCTCACGCAGGTGCAAAACGCAGCATGTTGCCGTGATCGACGTGCGCAGAGTCGCTGTTTATTGGTATCGTGTTAGCCGGCTAACAGAAGTGAATCGTAGGTGTTTCTTGCCAGACGGGCGGATCAGACACGAGCCAAAGAGCTCCACGTTTGTCTTTCTACGTTTAGGACAATCGTCGCAGGGGATCCGAGGCCGGGGTCCAGCCAGAACGACGAATCGGGTCGGTGATCCTGTGGGTCGAGTAATTGTGTCAAAGACAAGCCGCTCGTGAGTGATTAATTATCTCCCGGAAAGGTGGACCGGTGGCGATTGATGATCAAGGTACTATCGAGACCTGGAGTTGTGCGATTGCTCGTCAGTAATTTTCTTCCTTGATTATTACTGGTCTTTGTGAAATCTTCCGTGGGTACATTGGGTTAGGAGAGTTTCCACTGTGGAGAGGTTTTTGGTGTTGCCTTTAACTTTGAATGGAGTGAATAGTATATTCTAGTTTTTACTTTAGGTTTCGTTAGGGCACGGTGTCTTATTCGTAGTGTTGAGAAGTATTGAGATTCATTTTTTGTTATTGTATTATTTTCAGAGTATATGTAAAGAGTCACTCTTTCTATGTTTGTTTCTATTAAACGTGGATATTCTTAGCGGTATAGGTATTTGAATATCGGAGTTAAAGGTGCATAAGATAATAAATAATTTATAGAGAATTTCTTGCACTTAGGAAATATGTGCTACTAATGTACAACTTTTCCACTTTTGTTAAAACGCGTTGGTAGAGCAGTTTGAAATATTCGTACATTTCCAATCGTCGCCTGAGTTTTGTTTATTTTCAGAATATGTGTAACCAAGCAATGCTTTCCTTTTCCAGATAAGCAAATATAACTAGTCGACATTTGTCAATATGTCTCCTGAATTATAGAGGTGAAACGTTTGAAACCAGTTCCATGACTGTAACAATTTATATTGAATCGCTTGTTAATTATTACATTATTATCGATTAAATATTCATTCAAAAATGAATATCATCAAGACATAAAGAAAGTGGACATGAAATTTCCAATTGAAAATTATTAATCGGTGCCGGTGATCGAGAACTTTTAACGATCTTTGCTGTTTAAAAATTTATCGCTGCACCAGTGTCGGGTTTCATTGCTACGGATTACGTCAATCAGCGTGTCGTTAAACCATTGCAACGTTTCCTTTCGCATGCTCCTCGACTATGCGATGACGGAACGAGGTTGCGGTAGCGTGCAATACACGATGCATAAGAGGATACCATGAGAACGGAAAAGTGATCCGTGTTGGGTAAAAACTCCGACATTCCAGGAGGGCTCACATGCGCCAGAACGTTCTCATTGCATAGTCAGAGATTATTCTGTGGAACATTAGACAATGCTGCGCAAGAAGCGTTCGAACGGTTGTCCTGCGAACGAAATTTCACCTGTGATTAATTTGCGGAAGGAAACTTCCTATGCATTAGAGATACTTTTACTCAATCGTTTCCTAGACACATTGGAGAATCGATAACGCAGCAGGGCAGAAATATGAAATTGTTGCAGGTGAAACGATTTTGGGTATACAGTGTCGGAATGTCGGACTAAAACTTCGAAGAGAATCGTTCTTCTGAAATTAGTTAAAGCGCGATACTTCATAGGAACGAAATGGCCTGAAATATTTGAGACTTTGAGTATCTTGAAGGTGATTGAAAAAACTCCGACCCCGAATAGCCGACAAGAGTTTTCGACAAGAGATTTCCGTCGAATTTCACATTTCACGCACATCTCGTCGAGGTCAACGAGACTTCATACCTCACAGTCCCGAGTTAATCACACCCGTCTTAATTGCCAGCTCTCGCAGATCTTAAAGCCAAGATCCAGTTACATGCTCGCGATGACGCAAAGGCCTCTTCCGCGTCTTATGCGATTTCTAATCACGCGTTTCGTCGTCCAGGGGCGGCAATACCTTCCAGCCGTGACGTTTAATTAAATTCCGTAAGCTGGAATACCGATTGTAATCCCGAACTAATGTACGCATGGTCTGCTTACGCTTACCATAAAGCTACCCCTGGAGAAATCCCGGTCCAGGTGAGCCCCCGGGACAGGTGTATTGATCAGCCGGTTAATTAAATGCCAGGTAGCCTATCTCGGAGGATCCTCCAGAAGTTACCTGAATCCCTGTTACTCTCGACCGGTCGCTTGCCCCCGCGGTTTCGAGAGCCAGCAAAACTTTTTAGACGAGAGGGAGGAATCGGTTATTTTCATCGATCAACAGGTGGCTTTTAGCCAGACACTCGTCGGCCAACGTCCCTAACGAAAGATCTTTCGAGCCTCGTGTTTCTGTTTGTTTTGAAACGTTTCTTTTTTGCTGGATTTCTGTTCCCTCGGGTTACCCCGAAGTGTGTTCCGCGAGAAGATTTACAGTAGTTTACTAAAATTGATTCTGTTTTAAGGGACCGCATTTTTGTGGGGGGTTGGTACTGATTTTAAAGATGTCGAAGAATACATTATTACTGAAGTTTAGTCGAAACGGCTCTGCTAGTGTTAATTTCAATATACAATAACTTTTCATTTGCTCTGCAGTGAGCATTTATTGGGGCAATTAAGTTAATATAAATCATTGTGCTCGGATCAAAATTAAATTGGTATATCGTACATCAATCGTAATGTGACGAAATATACACCGATCAATATTGTTATATTTTTTCTGTCCATCTATAAATCACTGAATAACTCTGTATTTTAATACACTAACATTTTTCTAATAGCAAAATGAACGCTAGATATTCTAGTAGCTTGAAATTCTTGTACCACTTAAGAAGAGCTGTCTCTCACGGAATAAACTACGAAGGAAATCTAGAACTTGCTGAATGAAAACGGACTCCGCACAACAACAATTAGCCGTTACAACACACGATGTGGAAACTCGTTCGCGATGCGTTTATCCTAGACGTAAATACGTTTAACAGGCCAAGCGTTTTTATAATGAAAAACTACAGGCTGACTTCGGCACCTCCGTAGACGCGCCGCGTAAAACGCAATTTAATTCTTGTTGTGGAAGAGCGGTTAATTGTTTCCAAGTATGCCTTGCATGAAAACCACGCTCGAATATAATTGTTTCCGTGCACGTCTCGTACGGAAGGCAACAGTCGCCGTATGCTGGAAGTCGGTAGTTACCCCGCAACTATTCACTCTTTGCCTTGCTAATTCACTTTTCGAACTGACTCTATGTATAATACATCTGTGTCGATTAAAATTGCACCGACTGTACAAAACAGTTAGTACGCAGAGTGTGGTTTGCAATTGACCGTGCGATAGAAATGGTCACTCCTCTTTCGGTATTTCAACATGCTAGGTAAACTTTTCTTTGCATATTTATTTCGAACGTATGAAATTTCGTTTCTGATAATATTTACTATAATATCTACTTCGATATTATAAAATGTTCCTTGTGATGGCGAAAGTGGAATTTTCGTCGTCGTTGCAAGCTGTAATTAGTTACTGCTAAAATTCCTTCCCTTCTTGTTTGAACATTTAGTGACAGGTTTATGAAATTCCAAGTTCATACACTTTGAAATTTCCTCGACTTCCCCGCGGAGTGTGTAACTCAAAGAGTTAATCAACTTTGAAATTCTCTCTATATATTCACTCGAAGACAATTTAAGTTAATCAAGATTCTAATTTCTCCGCTTTCCCGCAACGCGGGCAACTCGTTTCTGCCGTGAAATTATTTTCCCCGTGTGAAGTTAGCAAGGAGATATTAACTGGAGCGGTTCATTCGATGCATAATGAAATTTCAAATTTGATCCGAATTAATCTGAAACGATGGCGGTGCGCGGCAGCTTTAATTTATTAGCATGTCGCCCTTTTGTAAAATATTAACGCGACTCGTGGAGCAGTGACACACGCAAATTAATAATCTAGATTCGAACGGAGAAGTTTGCGTCCGCGAGTTTCATTATCAGAGATCGGATGGCCATTTTCGGCGAACAATTATTCATTCGGTTGATTGACACAGGTGGAATAATTGGATGTAATTCAATTAAAGTTCACCGGGTAATTATTGAAACTTCGACGGGAAGTCGTGCGGGCACCCTTGAAACGATTATTGAAACTTCGAGTCTGTTTGGATAGCTTACCTGCAAATTGCCGATTGCGTTCACCCTTTCGTTACTAATATTCTATTCCGATTTCGGAAACTTATTGAAACATTTCTAATGTTGAATATGTGTAAAAATGCATTTACATGTTTGGGCAAAGTGTTATGGGATTAAATCGATAAATGTTTCTGTAGCATATAGCACATGGATACATAGGTGTACCTTATTTTTAATCCATTCTTCAATTAAGAAATTATGTATCTATCAATGGATGGCACAATAATTACGATAAATACCGCGGCGCCACAATTCAGCACAGGTTTCCTTGGACAAATCACATGTACGTACCAAGACTAACCGTCCAAAACGTTTTTTTGGCCACCTAATTCATGGGATTAAGATTCATGAAATCATTAATTATTTTCCTGGATGTTCAACAAATATTAAATTATTCAATTTCTCCTGTGGCTCAAGTATTCCAATTGTTCTAAAGAAGCATAAAATTGTAAAAATATCCGATTATATTAACCTAAACCAAACCTGATCGAAATAATTCTCCTTCAGTCACATATGAAAAGCCGCGTCACCAAAGAATTGAAAACACGTTTGCACCTGACGGGTGCAACACAAGAAAGATTCGTTCACCCTGTTAAGCTCGACGTGGAAAGCAACGATCGTTGCGCATTTCCGGTCGACAGAACACACGTCAACCTCGATGTCAACGTCAGAGAACAGAAAGTACATACACACGTGCCTGCACACGCCGGCTATTACCCCCCTTTTTTTCTAGTGCCGTCAATTTCGAATCTTGTCTGGTCGAGAAACGTTCACCGCGTTCGTGGTCTATTTCTGTATACAGGAAGGCAGAAAATGGATAAAATATCGGGCGTGCTCGACCACGTCGAAGTTGTTTCTTCTTCTTTTTCTCCTTTGTCTCGCCTTTGCTTGCTTTCATCCTCCGCTCCATTATCCCACTCATACACCCCCTCGGTGTCTTAAGTACATGTCGATGCGACCTCTCTTAGGGGAAGCTACAGTACCTGACGAAAAATATAATAACTCGATCTTAATAATTCTTGGAAGATCAATTTTCTCACCATTTTATACATTAACTAATTAAACATTAACTAATTAAAAGTTTGAACTTTCTTAAACATAAATGTCTCCTTTGCAAAGGCTGTATAATGACTGTACGAAAATTATTACCAAATCTTTATTAAATAATTTAATTAAATCCATGCCTCGTCGATGTCGAACAACAATTGGCACAAAGTATTAATGTTCTCCCTATATATTTATACTGGCAAGTATCTAAGAATAAGTATCTAAGTAAGTATATAAGAGTAAAAGTTGTTATAACTTTGTCGGATAAAATTATCTAATAGTTTAACCATGGTCCAAATAAATTAAAAAAAAGATAACGCTTAATAAAGTCGCTTAATAAAGTTATTCATCGGTTAATCCATCAAATATTAAAGAAATCGATTTTCAGAGATCATAACGATCACTTTGCTATAATTTTGTCCCGTACTGTACCACGAGACATCTGGAACAAATAAGGAATATCGTCCGTAAGGAAGTGGCGCGAAGGGTTGAGTAGGGTCGGAATCTAAGGATACTTATCAGGCCCTCTCTCGACTCGACCTTTCGCCTCTATCCGCTGATTCCAGACCTTTCGCTGCATAGCAATCTCATCCTCGTGTCGCTCGGTAAATAAGGGGACAGGTTGTACTGCAAATATGTACACGTATTGCTGCTGGAGTTTCTTCTTTGTCCTGTGTTCACTGTTTGCGTTTCCCAAAGGATCGGTTTTGCGGCTGTCTATACACGGGAAAGTCTAGTATTCTCTTCATTATTCTCAAGGTTTCAAAGGGTTTTACTTATGGTTTCTATAAGTATCACTGTAATTATGCAGAGTGTCGGGGTGAAAGGGATCTTGGTCGAGTAGCAGAATTAGTGATTAAATGATCGAGGTACGGGGAGGCTTTCTTCTGTATTCACGTGCGTGTGGTTGAATCCTCTCAGGTGAGCAATTTGTGACAAGCACCTGGGTCTTTGGCGAGGGAACGGAGAAAATATGTTAGGGAACAACGTTTACGTACGACCAGCTTATTCTGCGTCTACGTAGCCCTGTTCGATTGGGCAATAAAAATGGGATTGTAAAATACTGCTGATGCAATTAGGAATATCTCAAATGCAATTTCTGTCCTAACTCTTCTCCGAAACGACTGCAAATGCGATTCAGATTGTAAACCAATCGATCCACCGGATCGTATTCCCATAATAGATTAGTAAATCACAGATTCTGCTGAAATCAACATCGAGTATATTTGCGAGAGGGCATTCACTTCTGTAAGCATCACTTACCTCAAATATCACATAGTTTCTGTATAAAAACAGTTGTACATTACCATATAAATACTAGGATCTTTAAACATTGCCGTTTAAGCAGCAATAATTCAGTTGCCATTAAGTTATGAACGATTGATGGAAACGATTAACATAAATTCCATACCTTCGTCGTATCATTTAATAACACACCACGAACTCTACCACGTCGTCAACGTCTTCATTAAGTGTGACCTACATTATATTAAAAAGCACGATACTATAGAAAAATTGTATAACTTGTCGATAAGAAGAAAAAGAAGTAATCTTATAACTTATAGCATTATCCTTCATGAAATTACTGAAGCAAAAATGTAATTTTATACTTAAAATATTTATTCGAATAATTATTTTGTATGTACTATTCTTTTAATTGCTGTGGCTGCCATATAATTTTTTACTTAATTATGTCGAGGAAATCTTGCGTTCTTTTAATTTAAATCATTTTACAGTAAAATATGCTACGTAACATTATGCTACGTAGCAACTTACGAGTTACTGTAACAAATTGATGAAACACTTTGGCTTCAGCTGAAAACACCTCCTCCACACAGCCACACCAGCATGATGTATACATATACCGAACTTCCCGGCAGAGCAATCGGAGCAATCAGCAATCTCATTCAAAGAACGGGCGCCAAAGCGTCACAGTTATCGGGCAAGACCTGAATAACAGACAGCACGTGGCAGGAATTGCTATTCCCTTCTTAATCTCGCGGCAAAGCTTCTGGTTAACCCTTCACGAAACGATGTATATTCGCGCATAACGATAACACGATTAAAGGAACAGAATACGCGCCGTGGCCGGAATTTCTCATTCGTTTCGTGTTTCGCCGCGCGGGCCGTTCGTTCGTTCGTTTCCTTTATCAAACGGAACGTCGGTTGCTTTATTGCTTCTCGTGTGCGACGACCGCACAATAGGACGACGATAGCAATAAGAGCTGCGGAGTAATATTAAGACCCGAAACATACTGTTGGAAAACGAACAGCAGCCCAGAGTTCGGGTGCTTCATCTTGGTGATACCCCGGCTCTCGGACGGGGGTTGAACTTTCATCTTCTTCCGGCTTTATTCTTCCACCTTCTACCCCGTTCTCTTTAATTCTCGCCACAGTTGCTGCTGGGATGGCGGTGTAAAATGAGAGCTGCTGGAAGCGCCCGTTAATAACCCCGGACATCGTTGACAATTCCGTGAACTTATTTCTATTTGCTCGCCGTGAACGTACGGCGTCGCGAGGATTAATCGTGGGCTATATTTTCTCCGTTTTCAAGGGGTCGATTTAATTAAACGACAGGTCTCGAACGTTCGCCATACAAGGGTGACAAGTGTGCACCGAAGGAGACAAAAATCTGTGCTCTTGATACATGACGACGCAAGCACTTCAGCATGCGGTCTCTTTCGAAGGGCATGCTCACTGAAATTCCAAGGCTGCCATCGTTTCTTTTTCAAGTGAATAATGTATTTTCACCGCTGATGTGTTGCAACCGGTAAAAACATGATTCGATTCATGTAGAATATGTAGACGATGTTCGCGTGGCCTTCGAGGGCTTTGAAAAGTTGTAAATCTGGAGACAGTGGTCTTTAATAATTCATAATCCTTTGCGTTCAAGGATATCCATACATAGTTACCATTACCAACGATATTTTTTAACGAGTATGTAAAATTCTAACAGCTTGGATTTACATAGCTTCTGTGATATACTATTCGTCTATAAAAAATGTTTTAAATATTATCCTGTTTTTATTAACTCGCATATGTATATTTGTTGAGAATCCTACTAAGAACATTATTATTATTACTGTCGTCACTATTATCTGGAAAGGCATTTATTTTAACAAGTGTTCTCGAGCGCTTTGGTACACGTCGGCGTCCCGAAAAAAGCTACGCATATTAAAATACAAACGCGTTAATGCCCCGGCATTTAAGTAACTCGTGTAATTAAGTACACTCGGGGTATACACACAGAACTCTAATTTCTCTCGAGCAAAGTAGAAAATTGCGGTTGTAAAGTAGCGCGAGCGATGGGATAAATTGTCGAGTATACCGTGTCAGAAATTTCAGGGGCAATTTCGAGCAGCCCTTCCGGATTGCTTTCATTATTCGTCTAATCCTTCGCCCACGGAACGACATGACACTGACGGAGGGTCGCTGAAGACTCGGTTTGCTCGATACTTCCGTAGTAAGGGCGATCGCGATTCCTCGGATTTTCATTCGGTCGCGGTTTCCAACGCGAGGCAAGTAATTTCCCCCGAGTTCCATTTCGTCCCGACTCTGGATTCAAGGTGCAAGATTGCAGAGTTCGCCAGGAGTTTGGACGATGTTTCGGAGCACAAATTAATACATCACGAACTGTACTCCCTTTCAACTTGGACAACTGGAGATCGTATGTTGTGACGAGCGATTCTTAAGTTTCATGTTTTGTACAATTGTTCACTGATAATTGTTCGTGATAATAATAATAGTAATAAATTAATTTAACGATAGCCATTCGGCCTTGCAAATGTTTCACTTAGTCTTGAAGTAATCTACTTGGTATTATAATGAATCTTATTGGTTTATTAGTTCCGGCAATTGACATTTATAAAATTAGGGTGAAGTCGCGTATGCTACTGAAAGCGTCTTCGTAGAATGTTGTATAGTGATTGCAGCGAAATGAGGCTGACGTGACACGAATACTTGCGCAACTACAATATAATTGGTAAAGTTTACACTGGTGTTGTCGCCAAAGGCTAAAACTTTCTAGGATGATTTCATTAGTTGGAGGAGCGTAAACATAATTCTGAATGTCGCCGAAAGGCAACAACGTATTAAAATAGTAACTCATTTTTGTATCGCATTAAAATTTAACAGAAGTTGCAGAATACGTCTCTACTTGGATACTGAGCCCTTAATCCTTTTTAAAATCGAAGCCCGACAGTGATTTACAATTTGAATATACTTATCATTTCAGCAGAACATAAGAAGAAATTTGACGTTTGAAATCAATGAAAAGCCTGAGATAATGGTATCCTGTTATTTCACATAAAAATATAAAAACTCGTTCAATTTAATCGCATTGAATTCCATTCATACGTAAATTATTTTATACATAACTTTTTAATGTTTATACATTATTTACATCAAAAATTGACGGGATAAAGTGTGCATTGGTACATTAGTGATGTATACTGATATATACTGAAGTATACATTAATATATTCTTAACAATTGAAATGAATTAAAAATACAATGAATTAATATAATAATAAATTGCTAGAAATAAAAATTTCAGAGCGACAATTTTCGAATTAGTAAAACGTTATTTATTAATAAGACATACCGAAACTATTTTCTTGCAACATCACAGTATTTCACATAAACTTACAATTTTTCGAATTTTGGTATCTTAAGGTCCCATTAATTATCAAAACGATATTATCACCGCCTTCTTCATATCCCCTCTGGAATATTATCCTTTCAATTAATTTATCATTTCAATGAAATTTCACTCCGCCCACGCACAATACATTAAATCCACTCCGCCCGTATAATTCCTCAATTGTATTTCCCATCGAACAACCTTACCATACGAATTTCATCGATTTTGCACCACGCGCTGTGACGATATCCACAGCCACCGCTTTGTATAAATATCGTTAACAAAGTTCGGGAAGCTTGGCGGGATTCCGAAAGCAAGTGAATTTCTGGCCAGTGAATGGAGTTGCCGGTTTAATCTCTGGAGTGCTACTTAGCGAGGGAGTTTGTTCGATCAGCGGTCTTTCTTGCGGGAATCCCACGCTAGCCCTCCTTGTCCTGCCGGTTCTGTGACGAATAGCTCTAATTATCACCGGGTCGGATGTGGCCAGAACGCCGTGGTAAATTCCCCCGCAAATCCTTCCATTCTCGTCAGAGCTCCTGCTCATTTTTCCTCGTAGTCCAACACAAGCACGTGGGACTCGTGCAGAGGCTTCCGATGTTTTTCGCCCTTCGTCTTCCCTCGCCGACAAAAGTCTTCCTACTTCTCGAGGGACATTTGAGAAATGAACGCGCACCCAGCGCGTGCAAAAAGCACCGTCCGTTCTCGCTTCGATGATCCAAAGATTTCCAGCTTGCTGGAGGGAACATCGTGGGCCGAGTAATGTGGATTAAATCCATGGAAGTCGTTTTTTTTGGGGGGGGGGGGAAATTTCGGCGTTCGATGAACCTCTGTTATTTGTATGGGACGTATTAATTGTATTAATTGAGTCTCTGAATAGTCTGAGCTGTCTGCACGTTTGTGGGGTTTATTTTGTGGAGGGTGTTTTATTATTTGAATTAGTCGGGTAGATAGATGCTAGTTCTGTAGACTGTAAGGTAGGATAGTTTGTAACGCTGTTAGAAGTAGTGTCTAGCTGGAAGCGCTAAGTTTTCTCCGCAGTGGAACCAATTCGCTTGATGAACTTTATAGTGCTGCAATTAGTGTGAGTGTTAAGTTTCTAGTCGTCGATAGTAGTAAACAGGGATAGTGTGATTCATTTTTTCTTGCGCGTTGCATTGTAGGCGGTTCTAGTATTCTAGTATTCTTGTGAATTAGAATATACACTTGGCAAGGAATTTCCAGAACCATTCAATCTTGAGTGAAAATTTTTGGATATTTGAACTACGGCAATATTGCGAAAAAAATCGTAGAACAGTCTTCGCGGGTTCATTTTGAAAGGCTTAGATTCTCAATTGAATTTTTTCGAACACCCTTTTGTACTGGAAAACCGAATGGAAAAGCGCCTTTCTCCTCTGAAAATTGGTTAAAATCTAACGTCTTTACGGAGTTTGAGACATTCTTTTCTCCACTTAAATCACCATGGATTTGGAGATTGAAATCTCTCCTTTACATGGACCACTTAAAACTTGATGCAAGATTTTTCGTCGTCACTTAATTGGTCATTGAATAAAAGCAGTTAAAAAATCGACAACCTTTCCTAAGTATTTAGTCACCTAACGCAATTAAAAAACTTAATTGTACCCTGATATATGTTGAAAAATGACGATTCGTTCCCGCATTAAATTAACCACTTGATATTCATTCAAAATAGATTCGACTTATCTGCCTCATTACTCCTACATAATTCAACTCAATAAATTTCATTAAATCACTCTTACTTTACTTCAATACCTCACCCGGCTTTCATCAGCAACTGTACATATTAAATATAAAAACCGTAACCGCAGTCCCTAAAAATTATAAAAATTCGTGCGCAAATAATTATTTCTTCCCCAAACAAAAATCCCCAAAATATATCAACCCGTTCACCCTATCGTTCCCTACACTTAATACGATATCTCGATACGCAATTTCCACGGCCCACTTGGATCAACCTTCCCCCATTGAAGACTCCTTTCAGCCCTCCTATTTAAACGTTCTTTCATCGACGATTCATAATGCAACGCTAGCCGGAACGTGAAATGGAAAGCGGCGTACGAGCGATATATCTGCGTATCGATCGACCCCGAAATCGAAATGCATCCTGTTCGCCTTCATGGCGCTAGTATCCCAGCTTTATTCGCGCGGGATCATGGTCCTCCATGGAGGACACGGTCCCGTCCCCGATGAAAAGGACCAGGGCATATTTTAGATCCGGCTAACCGTGAAACGAGATACGTGCAAGTAGCCGGGCTCACGCCTGGCCAGCTTGGTTCAGTGATCGATGAAACGAACGAAGGATCCTCGAAGGTGCTGTTCCGCTTCGAGAGTGCAGACATCGTCTCGAGACGCTTCGTCCACGAAACGTACGTGTGCTAGAGGAGGATCCCCGGGGACGGCGAGCATCCAGAGACGGACAATGTTTTCCCGCCGGGAAAAATAGAAACTTTTACGGTACTCGTTGGAGGATTTGCTGGGAATATCCAAGGAAAAGCAAAGGGATAAGCCCTGGCGAGAAATATAGGCTGGGCTGACGGAATCGTCTATTCTTTGAACGCGATATAAGGTCGATTCGTTGGCTCGCGAAATAAGCGGCCGTGGACCGTGATGGATATCGTATCGCGAGAGTATCTGTCCGCCCACGTTTATCGGCGGAATTTTATGGCCGTCGGCCTTTAAGCGGTTTCGTTTCGGGGATATTGCTCCGCGCGTTTGAGATAGTAGATCATTCTCGCGTGGACGTGGAGATGTTCGTTCTGAACACGCGAAATATTGCGAAGGCGGTCCTTAAGTTTTTCATCAGACACGCTGTATCTCTTTGGCCAAATTATGTCGATAACTAACGTTCTTCGAAATAATTGCTGCAGCAATGCAATAATTAGTCCCATCGATATCGATCGATGAGAAAGTAATCAGCACGATTCTCTTTATTCATTTGAACTGGGTATGAAAGTGTATTTCGAAGGAATCTTAGCAAACTTTGAAAAACATGATTATTGGACCACGTTTCAATATTAATATAGACAAAGCTGTCAGGCTATGTTTTCTAATACTCGATCAAAGAACTCGTATACGATACGAGTGCACGAAGTATCCGAAAACTGTTTCAAAAAGTCACATCCATTGTGATTTCTCCGATATCCCGTATCCCGTTGATATCGTAACCATTCCCGTGAAATCCGAACAAATCCCGACCACCAAACCCGACGTTCAAATCCCTCGTATACAAATCGCAGTGCCAAGCATCTTTATCCATCATTTATACGCAAATCACCCCGTTCGATCGAGCATAAATATTTATATAAGTAGACGGACCGTGTAGTAGCAGGGCGGGTAAAGGGGAAAATTTGTCCGATGCACTCGACGGTTCTCAAAAGGAATCGCTTACGTAAATGCCGTGGATGATGGGAAACGAACAACCCAAGTATTGGGGCTATTCAGGCACAGGACCACTTCACACGGCGATACCAGTATCGTTGGTTTCTCAGAACCCACAGCGGCTGTCGACTTGACCTTCTGTCTAATTAAATGCCATGGGGGTGCGAATTATTCGAAGTGCAACAAATATTACCCGGGTAACTGTAAGAGTAACTTGCATTTTTCTCTTAAATAGTATGATCTATTGACTTCCTTTATTCAGTTGGATCTTATTAAACTGAATAATAATTGCTCGAAACCTTTTTTCAATATCCATGTAATATATTATAAATTCTGTGATGATAATTGGGTGAATACTGACAATGAGTCGAATAGCGTATCGGATACTGGTACCGAACGCAAGTATCGCCGTGCGGGAGAGGTCTAAGGGGAAACAGAAAAGCGTGTCTGTCGTCGTAGGTGGAATGGAACGGGTTATTATGAAATATTTCGTGGAGGATTTCGAGACACGACGGGCGTCGGTGGAAACGTTTCGTTCGGAGACGGAACGGGTTACACGTACACACCATTCGAGACCTTTTGCACCAGTTTCCATAAATATGCTCTGACGCGAGGCAGAAAGTTTTGCCCGCGCGACGACAGCTCTTTATCCGCGAAATTAACGAGATTCTAGTTTGTGCTCGCGTGCCATCGCGATTTCACGGACGCAAGAGTCTACATTTCAGCCTGCGAAAATTCCGTAAACGGTGTTCAACGATGGAGCTTGGCAAACTGTTATCGAAGGTGAATTTTTCGATTGATGTGTTACAATTTCTTTGGGGAATGTTTGCGATATTTGAAAAAAATTACATTACGCTATTTATTACGTTTGTTATTAATAATACTGCTAGTATTATGCTGATAACAATGATTATTATGTAATTTATTAATATAATACATCACTAATAAATTGGATAACAATTTTGATTACCAGTATTACCAGCGTCATTATAGTAATAATAATTATTATCAGCATTAAATAAGCAGTAATGCATTGTTAGTGTTAACAAATCGATATAAATATAGTGCATATAAATAAACGGCAGAAACATTTAACAGTAGAACTACCAATAGATTTTGGTAACATTTATATAGCATACGTCACAGAGATTAAGAACACGAAAGTCGTTTAGTGGACATTTAACAGAGTTATACAATTGTCATTCTGTCTTATTAAAAGTCATCATAAATTGCTACAACGATACCTACATACATATATTAATAATATTGCAGCGAAAAATCTGAAGCAAGTCAATACAACTTGCCTAGTGGTTCTAGTGTTAAATAAAATAATCGCGAGAAAAAACTACCAGTTAACTACAATTTGAAAGAAAATCTAATCAGATGCAACGTCCAATCTTCTGAAGATATCTCCGCCAAATAAATTCAACAAAAATTCTCACGCTCAAACGCGTCTAACAAATCAGTCAGCTGGAATCGAGCTTCGCGAACTTCGTTCCCGTTCAGCTTAACAAGGCTCGAGCCATTCGGTTTTTGGGGTTCACTAGCGTAACCGTTCGTCGACCAGCCAGTTAATTAGTTTAAACGATCGAACTTGCTGACCACCCGGGAATTCCATCAGGGACACCGGTCTCCCGTTTTGCTCTTCGTCTTACGGTGTAACGTTGACGGCAGCTACGGAGACATCGGATGACCCGGTGGCGCAGGCTCTGCATTAATGGGCGGCCAATCGGGGCTAGTAATTGGCAGAGAGGATCTCATAGCACCTGTTAGCCTTTGATTCGTGACAACCGGGAATTCCACGGGGACTCTCGACACTTGTCAATGACGCGAAGGTATTATAACGTTCGATTACTGTACAGCCACACTGCCGACGATCGTTATTTATTTCTTACACGATTCTGTGCATCCTTTGCCTTAGATATAATAAAAAAATACGAAACATAAGATATAAATAAAAGAACTGCAAGGGTGATTCGCAAGTTTGGTGTAATTGGTACTGGTGTAAATAGTAAATCAATCTTTAGCTGGCCAAATTATCGAAGTTCGCCGTGGCTTCCCAATTTTACGAAGGACCCGGCAAAATCTCAGCAATTTCTACGGTTCTATCAAACTATTATCACCTGTCGAAAGTGTGCAATTGTCCAATGCTGGAATTAAATAGTCGACTCTCGCGCACGTCGTAATGTAACAAATAATTAACCGAGGGGTTCATATTGACACCTGTTCGTAGCTACTCGGCCAATCAGAATTACAGCGTGAGTAAATTGTTACTCGTTTCTGTTTCCTGGTCGTAAATGACGGCCCAAGGCCCAGAGCATTGTCGCGGCGAGGATAATAGCGGTCGCGAGCCTTCAGGCATTGTTCCGTCGACGAAAGTGCTCCACAATCGACGTTACGACCGAATGGACTTGTGGATCGTGATTGATCGCGAATGATAGGAGGGGAAAAAAACTTCGTGCACGTCACTCTGGTCCATTTGTTTACACAGTTTCGCTGTAAATTCGTCTGTAAAGCGCGTGGAAACGGCCATTCGAGGGAAATATTGTTTTTTTTTCAAAGCGCCGAATTCCGTTTTCCGGAAGCGGGCTAACAAAAACGAGAATTTTCAGCGAGCCCTTTTGCACCCACTTTGCTGGATAGAAACTGGATTTTTGTGTACGTTGTTTGCTGGAAATTGCAGCTGATTTCTGATTCCCTGTTTTCTGTTGTTAAATAGGGATTCTGTTTTTTATTTGTTACAGTTAATGGATGTTATCCTTATCCTCCCACTACGTATATTGTCATTAAATTTTCGTTCGTTAAATGTTTCTTAATAATTGGACGCCTGAAATCGAAGCACCTTTATCTTTATTAGTCAGTTTATTAGTCAAGTAGTAGAGTCTCGCTATTGCATTCCTTAATTATCACTAAACGCTAAGACTAATTCACGTGTATCTCTATTTGCAGGTCGAAATGAAAAGGTGTGGCTTCGCCTTGTGGCTGGTTCTCACCTGCTTCACCAGTGACGCGCTGCAGCAGTTCAGGGAAAAGAATATAAGTAAGTCACAGTGTCTTACCTTCACATCCTAACCAATTAAGCAATTAAACAAGGCGATGATAATCGGATGGACAACGTAAACCAGTTCATCTGGTAGACAATCAATGGTCTCATCAAAGATATCGAGTATGGATAGGTAAAATTCGGTATTTTGGTTGGAGTTCAAGAAAATTCTGCTTGCAAAAAGGGGAGTCTATATTTTGAAAGAGTACTTCGTCTGGAGCTACTTCAATTTTGCTCACGAGCGGTTCCACGACATTGCGAAGGATGCAGAGTCCCAACATTTTCTACTGCCCGGCCACTGAAACGGTCCTTCACGGGATTAAATCCCTGGAGACGACACGAAGTTAATTAGAACCACGTGTCTCCCCGCCAATAAGAGTTACAACGTTCTCTCCGTTTCGTTCTTCGTGCTCGACCGAGAAGCTCCTTACAGCGAGTCGTTACCAAAAATTAGTTTAGTTCGTGATCGTCGAATTCAATTTTTAATCTCGTTAGTCAGCATCGTTTCCAATCTGTCGTTACTCGTGCAATCAACACAGCCGGGCGACCTTGTCGACGCTGCTTATCCCCGAGGTATTAGGAGAGTTTCTCAATTTATATTCTTACTTAACGCCGTACGATCCTGGAGACTTAATTGGTTGCATGAATTATATAGGTGATTTTTCTATGAGAAACTTGGGAACAGCGTAATCATTTTGGAAAGGATTCAAACTTTGCAGTGCTTCTTTCTTGTCAGATGGGTTAAGTTTATATATTTAGTTCAATTTAATATTAATATTAATATTACTTTCGGTGTGCATATCTAGAATTCGTATTTAATATTTAAATAAGTATTTACAAAAATAAATCTCTTTCTGAGTGTCGTAATCATAGTTTCAAAGTAACAGAATTCAAGGGTGGAATATTTCGTAAAAAATCCTGCCATTACCTATTTATTAATACATTACAGTTATAGCATTGAAATTTGTTTTAAAATTTATGCATCGAATCTGTCACAGCAAAGAATGAACGCATGTATTAATCAGCCTGATATTTTAACCGGTTAGCCGTGGAAGACGAGTTAACTTAAAGCTTAAAGCACGATAATTCAGTTTTATTTATCTTGAACTTCTTTCACAAAAGAAGTACCCGATTGAAAGACTGTTAACCGGTTCAATTGCAATATTCCAGAAACATTTCTTATCTACTGTATCAAAAGTACCGAAGCCACCCTTCAAAAACGAGAGCCCCGATAGCTACGATAAAATCGAAGAAAAATATACCTTTACCCGGTATACCAGTGGCATCAAACGATACAATTGCAACGGTTCTTTTCTTGCACGAAGGTAAATTTCTGAAAAAAGCGTCCAAGTTACCCGGGGATAGCCAGAGAGCAGATAGAGCATTCCCATCGCCCACCCCATAAATATTCTCGTCCGCTGAATCCGCTCGAAACGAACCGAACTTCCCAACCGAACACGTGAAAATCGTTCAACCTTCATACTTGCCAATCACAACGGCTATCACATAGTTGCTCTTTTTTTGACTGCTCGTGCTGGCTGTACAAATGAATTTACAGCCACCGTATGGTCGAGCGACCGGCGATTTTGTCGAGCAAACTTTCGCCATGAAATTCTCGTGTGTCGATAGCCTCGCGATAAGACTACGTATGCGCATACACACATACATATATACATACCGCGTGCAACCTGTGCACGTGCACAATCGTACACGTGAACACACTATCGGAAGCGTGTATAACCGCATAGTGAAGGGGTGAAAGGGGGAGACACGCGCATATGGAACGTGCATGGACGAGATTCTCTATCCGCTCGATAAACTCGACGCATCGAAATCGAGGAGCGAAAAGGGGCGGAGGGGGCTTTGGAATTCACTCGACGGAACTCAAAAGCTCGACGAATACCCGGTGATATTGGGAGCAGATTGGAAGCCAAGAATCCACCGCGAGATTGAAAAGTTCACTCTCGATTCCCGTGGCGGCTTTTACCACGGACAAGACGGCCGGATAGTAAAAAGACCAAATTAAATGCATCCAGGTAAGCGGAAAAACCAGCCGTCACTCTCAAAGAGGGCTATGATTTTTCTCCACAATTTTTTTCTGTTCATTTACCTCCCCTTCTTGTGACGGCGACCTTTCTTTCTCTTAAGTTTCCCAATTTTTGAGCGGGGTGATCCTTAAATATTTTTTTTATAGTTTGTTGATTTTGTGGTTTGTTTTGTTGAAAATATTCGACTAGAATCATCCGATGTGTGGTGTGGATTGTATTTCGCGAAATAGCTTTGATAATAAAGATCGGTCGATCTGTAGTGAGTAAAAAATTTGTTGTATTCAATATTTCACCCAATACAATTTTTTTTTTAAAACAAAAAAGAAACAAGAAAAGGAAGCCGCAATAATGGGAAGAAAAGAAGAATTCGTAAGACGTTTTTTGGTAGACCTTTTGTTTCAAAGGCCAAACTGGAATGAATCTTATAAAAACTCCTTGTGTGGGCTGAGGAAGCGACGATCAAAGCGCAAATTATTTCCTCCGGCGTCAATGATTTCCACAGTCGAAGAGAACAAACGCAATTTGATCGAGGAAAAATAGGAATTTTCTCCCATAATGGATTTCAACAATTCATTTCAGATGTCACGTTTGATTGTAATTACAGCAGAAATGGTATTACGATTTTCATTTAGTCATGATTAATCAACCTGAGGAAAAGAACAAATCAATTGATATTACGTGTGTAACTGGGAATTGAGAATGGTATTTGATAGAAGTCGTGTTGTTTTCATTACATGCCAATGGAGGAATAATTTATTTCTTGAATTATCAATAAATACTGGAGCTGCGTAATAATCCTTCTATTGAAATGAAAATCTGTGCGGAAGCTTCCGATATCTTTTGTACTTTGGCCAGCGTGCAATAATCGTATTATCTTTAATAACTGATACCGCGTTGCTTCGTTTGTTAAATGACAAATGATACCTCCAGCTTGTTGCGAGGTAATATATTTATTTTTAAATCGGTTTAAATAAATATTTTTTAATTTAAATGTTCAATTAGAGATTTTATTTAAGGATTAATTGCAGTTCGAACGTTCATACGTGTTCCATCTCTTGGAATCTTAATTGAAGGAATTTGCACATTGCTCACTATAAGGAATTAAAATATCCAGGTATTTTGAATTGATGAGATGCAAATATTTTTAAAGATTTAATTAAAAACAATTATGACGCGTTTTAAAGTGTACTTATTGGTTCGTTTCGTTATTACGTGTGTTTTTCCGCGAATTTTTGGTTTCGTATTGTTTCAATAATGTTACGAGATCGTACTTCACAGTAATTTTATAGCTTTCACCCTGGGTAATTATAATCATGGCCATATAGGTAATTTGCTATAAGCCGAGTGAAATTATATTACCCGCTAACAGAAATAATAAAATAATGCCGCGGTCGATCCATAAAATATTTTAATATGCACCATTAAACGTATAATCCGAATAAATGAACCACATTTCATTTAATTTCCTTCTGCATCGCCGTATTTAGACGTACAAACAGCGCTAATAATTGAATTAACGATGGCATAACTTTAACGACATACAATAATCAGCGAACATTAGACACACCATTGATCTAATTATCGGATGAAATAAATTATGTATTCATTGTTCCCCCTTGCCAATTTTAATAGAAAGATTAAAGATTAAACATATATGAAGTGCGAGGGCTGATTTTTGTTAATGCTTTTGTAGGCGTAGGAGCATGTAGAAAACCATTAAATTGTTTGCACCAAAATTATATTTCTCGACACATGTAGTTTACATATTTTTACTGAATCAAATCCCTGAAAATAAATGATGTACTTCCTCGTCTTGGCTCATGAGTATCCATCACAATGTGCGTGGGAAGAATCCCACGAATCCACTATAAAATTTTAGTTGAACTTAAAGTCTCCATAGACGTCGTTCTGATAAAGGTCCCCTTAATTACAATAGAAAATTCATTATTCTTTTAATTCGATCATTAGCAGAATAATATCTAATGTCAAATATCAGAATAGTATCTAATAAAATTAGATACAATATGTAAGATGTAAAATTAAATGTATATAAATATTTACAAAACACTGTACACCTTGACATAAAGGATTTTCTCGACGAAGACCTCTGAACATCCGGCAACTGCATGGAAACCTTAGAATCCCCAAAACCTCAAGATCGTACAGCAGCTAGAGATATCTGGTGCCATCAGAATTGCCAAAATCCTCGGAATCCCCCAAACCTCCTAACATTGGCCAAATTCTTCAGATCTCGTAGAATCCTCGGAACATTCAAGACCGTTCATGTTCTGAAGCATTTGTAACCGCGGATAAATCTACAATATATCTATCTACAATTTTGTATGTTTTCTGGAACGACGACATGATTTGCAACTTGTTATTATAATATATACATATACTGAAAGTTTTGCTTTGTACACGAATTTTAAATTATTTTATTACTTAATATTTAAACTGTTGCAAAGAAAAATGGTATCAGTAGTTATCTAAATTGATCTGAAAATATTCATTTCTAAGGTATACATTGTCCGCCGTCAATTCAATCCAAATTTCACATAAATATCGCTCCATACATTTAGATTAAACAATGAATCGTCGCAAATCACTAGCCGCGTAAAATAGTAAAAATGTAAATGAAAAAAATACCTACATTCATACCTGTGTACAGCAAAAAAAAACTCTTTTATCGAGCACGTGTTTTCATGCCAGCGGAATATCATCAAAACGCGGCACGATTTGAGCTTGGTTGAGTTTTTATCAATGCGAATGGCAAAAAGATCGGGTCGTCGATCGGGCAAACGGTTCCCGTGGTCGCAGAATCGCGAATAACGTTCCTTCCTTTTTTTTTTTTCGTAATTTATGTGCATACAGAGTAAATGAATCGATCCTGGAAACAGCAACATCTGCCGCGCACCACGGAGCTTTGTGTACAGCGCTTAATTGGTAATTAGCCGGCGTATTTAACGTGAGCAGCGGCGAACAATTGGTCCCCATATTCTCTTTCGAAATTCGTTTAACAAACGAATCGCAATTGCAATGATTGCCAAGCCCAGCCGGCGAGCACCGTGATTGCGATTTCATTGGGCCATCCTGCACACGTCGATTAAGCTTTCTGTTTGAATAAAAATTAGCCTTCACTCGCTGGCTGTGCTGTTTCGTTATGATTACTTTTTCTCTCTATTTCTCCGGTCACAGAATCCCCCGTAGCCAACTGCAATTCTCATATACTCGAGGCCTGTAACAAAATTGTTTCTTCGTAGTTGATGTATTGATTTATAACCCTGAAAGAATTAATTGATTAAATTTATTTCTGAAGCAGTTTTGATAATACATCACTAATTGTAAGTAGCGTCTTCATAAATGTGTTAATTTTTATTAAAAAGTCGACCAAACTAGAAAAAAGAAATGATCAATAATTTTATTGAATTTTTCTCATAACTCTTTGTTAGTAAAAAATGGAGTAAAAAACAGAAAGTTCATTTTTCGTAAATTTTTCTCAATCAAACACCGACCATATAAAAGATAATGCCCGCCTTCTATTTTCACAATTTTATTACTTATCGAATGTAAAGTCTGGAAAAATGTTTGTTATTCAAAGAAGTAAGTAAGTTACATACACTATTTACGGGCGGATTAAACTAAAACACAAATCAAACTTTTACATATATATAAACAGTATCCGTGAAATTATACTTTCCATAGAAAGTTTACTATTTGAAATCAACAGTCAAAGAGTGTTTCCATATTTTTATCGCAGCAATAATTATACATACGATCATCGTCGTAAGATAAGCAGACCGAAGAACACCTGAGATATCTCGGCGTCGCCCAGTATTTGCATACAATAGGTGCGTCTGACAGACAATGCCGTACCGAAACTTTTTCCTTTTCTTTTTGCTCGACCGCGAACAAGGCGGGTGGCAGAGAGGACAGTGGCGTGTTTGAGGTAGCGCAACATAAATCATATCTCGAATTAGATTTGGATCCGACGCGTCAAGCCACTGTAAGCGTCAGAACGGATCCAATCTCACCTCGAATCTTACCTGAGCCAAACATGGGATCACGTGTAACAAGTCCTGCACTTCTGCATTGCAATTATCTGGGGGTTGACCTGTAGAAACCAGGTCGAAGATACTTTGATATTTCATTATCGAATTTCTTTCTTCTATCTTTGACACATTATTCACAGACTATTGTGTGCGAAAATTAATGCATGCTATTGTGCATTTTTTTGAAGATAATAACATTAATATTGTAACTAAAATTCGGGAAAATTGAAATTAGACAAATACTATGCAACACAATTAGCAGTACGATAGAAACAGTGGAAGACGTCGCGATTATTATTTATCTGACACGAACACACCTATACTACTGTAAACGGGCACTTGTAAATAATGCTTTGCCAAAAGTTCGCAACTGTAGATTAAATATAGCCGTCATTGGAAATATTTGAAATGAATATGACGAAAGAACATATTCGATGTGTTATGTTATACGAATTTAATTAATTATTGAATGATGCAATATAATAAGAAGTTACAGAATTTTATAATTTTGGTAATTTACAATTTGATTGCGATTAATGACTAGTTACAAGACCCACACACACTAAGATCTGTGTCGTGTTCTACCTTCCTCATCCTTCGTCGAGGATGAATCTCATGATCCAAGGATGATGTAGGGTGTGCCATACAACCTTAGGGTGGTTCCAGACGAGTCTCACGACCCCACAATGGTTCGGATCTAGTCCCCTTATCTCTAGATGGTCCCGTGTGAGGACACTCAATCCAGGTGTGGTTACGATTACGTTCCTCGTGTGATATAATTATCGTGTCTCCATAATCCGACCTGTTTCCGGCTGGTTTCCACGACCCACTTATGGCCAGTGCAATATCTCCTGACCCCACGGTGATTCCACCCATGTCCCCCAACACCTGTATAGCCTCCCTTATATCATTCTCCCCTGAGATATTTTGAATCGTACCACCATTGCTATGGCTATCTGGGCGATGTCGTTGTAAGATGTAATGCAATTACTGGCGAGATTAGGTAATTTATTTATTTATAAATTCTGTAACTTGCATAATGGGATATATTTTTAGAAGCAAGAATGCAGTATATTGGATACAATTGTTTAGTAATCTTGGGAATATTTTGTGGAATGGCACATATATAGTATTGTATGAATTAATGTGAACACAGGTTTTTTTTTAAATGTTTGACGATTATTGAAATATATTTGTAAGAAAATAACCTGTGTTCACATTAAGATCACAAAATACCGTATATTTTGGTTCGAGGTTCAGTGTAATTAAAAAGTGTGCCAAACTATTTGTCCCCCTGCCTGTGCTTATTATCTATGTATAATAGAATTTTATAAGTGTTTGTTATAGAATTATTGTTTGTTTTTTTAAGGAGCATGATACATAATATTAATTTTAATTACGTGCGCAATAATTTTAAAACCATAATCGTGCATACTCGAACCCCCAAGAATTATGCACGGTAATAAACATGATTTCCAATTAACAAATTATTAAAAGTTTATTTCACCGCGAATATACACGATAATTAAAGCTTTCTGACTTATTCAAATTCTTATACCGAACTGCCTCGCGTAAAAGCTTTACAACCACCTCGATATTGCTTTTGCAGACATAATTCACATTTGCCCAACAGACTACCTAATAAAGACTCTCAAAAAACTAAAGAAGAAACAATATCTCGCGAGACCGTACTCCTTCGCAAGGAATATTCGCCGATATCCAAGCTATTTCCTCTGTCACGTATCGTCTAACCACCATTCAGAAAGAAACAGGGGGTGGGTGTATGTGGCGGGGGATAACTTTGAAAGGAAGTCGAATTTCATTATGGAAGAGGGGGACGCGTGTTTCCCATCGCGAGTCTGCCGCGGGCTTAGGCGAACAGAACGAACAATAGGGGGGTGATTTGGGGGAGGAAGATTCGCGGATAAAGTACAACGAATATAATCGAGTGCGGGGAAAAATGGAGAAAAGCAGCGAGGGGTAGATTTAGAATTAGGCGTTACAAAAGACGTAAGAACATTGCGCAGAAAATACTGTAGTGAATAAATGTAAGATGAAATGAGGGACAATGGAATATATGAAAGAAATTTGGTCGAGAAAGTTTCTCAGGGGGTAGAGGGAGTTAAGTTGAAAAGAAAAACCCTGAAGATAGAAACGAAGATGGAAACAAGCTGTTACGATTTCTCCTACCTCTCTTCCCGTGTTCTTTCGTTCGTAAAGGGAGGGGTTCTGCGCAGGAAGCTAGATCGGAAGATTGCCAAGGACATTCGACGATCAACCAGAGAAATGATCCAGGAATGGAGGAACGCAATTTTTGGCAGAATACGTATTAGCCCCGATTAGATCTCGATGGAACGGTCCCGTTTCTCTTTTCGAATGCGTAGGGATCGTGGCCCGTGACTCGTCGTCCTGCTGTGTTTCCGCGCATGCACCATTTTTTCCCTGGGAAAATGCGGAGGACGGGGCAATTGTCGGACAATTTCAGATAGGAGGAGTGCCAACTGGGCTTACGATCTGAGAAGACGTCGCTCATGATTGGTTACAGTTGAAGATTTTTCGCTGTCGTCGTGGGCTTTCTTGTCACGCAATGGGAAAAATAATTATCGACTGTCGATTGTAAGGAGTTCGAGACACCGAACAACATTTTCGTTAAATGAAGGCTGTTGTTAATTATCGATATATATATGAAAAGTTCGTATTTATATGAAGCTGTAATATTTTCAAGTTCCCTTGGCATTAAGTAACCGAGTTTTTTCAGTTTATTCTTTGGCCAATAAGGGAATGTTGACGAATTAAATGATGGGAACAAGTACTGGAATATAATATATGTATATTACAAGACTATTCATTAATACTTAATGTAAGAAGTATATAATATAGCTTTTTAAAATTTGTCATGGTTGATCTTAGAAGTACATACACGAAGATTGGGAATATACAAGAATCCGCCCTCATATTTCTTGGGATATAAGAAAAATAATGAAATAATTATCAGCCAAGTGCAGATCAAATTATCAAAACCCCACATAACAATAATACTACACTTGAAGGGAGAGAATAATAATAATTAAACACTTTCTATCCATCACAAACAATATCCCTCTTCTGCATCGCATTCCCCTAAAAGAAGTAGATATTAAGTACAATAATACGTGCTGCCCCTCCAGTATTGCCCTAAAATGTGCACACGATATACTCGAGGAAAAGGGGGTCGTAGAAACGGAGTTATTCCACCAGTACATTCGCAAATGGACATCTGCAGAATCTCAGAAGCATCAGGAAGGCGAAGAGTGCGCGCAAAGTGCAAGACAATTCTCTGTCATCAAGGAAACCCGATTTTCCTTGCGGATCGGTAAGTGCTTCTGATCGTGAAGGAGTGAAAAGAAGAAAGAAAGGATGTAGAAAGAACTTGTGGGGGTGTGGGAGGACCGTACATACGCATGAATGGGCGAAAGCCCGTACTTATTTCCGGCACGGTTCATTGTGCATTGTTCGTAAAATGGAAATGGAGCCGGCGGTAATTTGCGTTTGAATGGGTCCCTTTTACCCCCTTGTCCTTCCCGCCTTTTTCATCCCTTACATCCTGGACCCCGCACTTTTGGCCTTTTCCACGGGTCCCGACAAGAAAATGAACGGGGAACGATTACGATTACTCGACGCGTACTTGTGCTACTGCACAATGGACCGTTATTTCTTGGAATCGTGTCAGGATAGGGGAAGGGCAATTAAATTCTACTTAACTACCTTAACTATTTAGCGGTGACGCAGAGAATTTTGCAATCCCTCTATTAAGAAGTTTCGTTCTGTCTTTTAATGTAGAATATATTGATGGTGTGTCTTGGTTCGCTTCTGGAATGGTCTTCGGGTGAATTACATAATTATTTTGGTAACGCGTTAAGCTTTCGTATAGTGACCTTTCCTTTAATGACATTCTTTTTCTCGCGCGGTAAAATTAACGAGGTATTAATTTGTGATGTAACTTATTCTTTTGATTCATCGTGACCCGTTTCAAATAATTGCTGCATCAATCGATCAATCGAGGCATAGGGAAAATATATTCTTTTTCAAATTGCAAATAGTATTTGACGTTTTAAATTAAGTTTTTCGTTTTCGAATATCGTTTGCCATTGCTTGCTGTTCAACGTTAATTAAGCCTCAGTCTTTACTTCGCAAATAGTCGATTTGCTACTAGCAGTGACTGATTTGTAATAGCTATGAAATAATGAACTGGTCGTTTCAATACCAAGCTGCAGTTACATCTTCGACATCGGGTACCGAAGCGGGGATATTTTTCGTCCGAAACGCTAATTTATACGGATTTAATTTATGGAAATGATCGTTGGTCTGTCGATAACGCTAAGCGTGGAATATGAAGAGGGATTTATGGAGGATCTATTTGAGGGTTAGGATTAAATTGATTCAGTGGCGCAATGGACCCCACGAATACAACGAAAGAAATTTATCTCAATTATCAGTAATTGACACTTGACGTATAAGTACAAAAGGAAAATAAATTTTGTATTCATTTCTGTCCACGAGAATTAATTAAGTATTAATTTGTGTATCTGTGAGAATGGTTCAATAACAAACAAAATGGTACAAGAACAAACAAAATGGTACAATAAGTTTGTTATTAGGAGAAAGTTAATAAATGTAAAAGTAGGCGTTGAATTTTCGTTTCACTTGTATTTGCATAGGCAATTTCACTCTCCTAACTTCTACTTTAAACACCGCAAGCTATTCATACGTTACTCGCAATGATTTCAAATCAACTGTTCACAAATCAAAGCGACCAACTTTGCTTTCTGAATTTTTTAAAATTTAGCTACCATAGCAGTTGATTAGTTCTCAACTTTTTATATTTAAATTAAATCCTTGATGTTCAACACCACTAAAGTGGAGTTCAACACCACTAAACAAGAAAACTTTGTATAGCTGTTGGTTAATAACTAATTTACTTGAGAACCCAATGTGATTAAAGCCAACTGGCTAAACTAAATTAGAAAATTCTAGTTGCAACATAAAAGCTGCATCCGCAAGAAAATATTTCACATTGTACGTTTAAATCTATATTTTACAACAAATTGTTATTGAAACGACAACGTGTACAAACTTACCAATTTTCTCTACAAGTTTTGGCTACGTGGAGTTAATCACGTTGACAAATGAACAACTCTCAAATCTCTTTCTCAGAATAAAAACGATTTCTCCGTGGATTAAATATCGATTAACCCGAATAATCTACCTACTTCGAAAGATCTGTCTACGCTTATGAGAAATTTTCTCGATCTGACAGCTGAAACGTGCCTCGGGCGATCCTGGTTCAACGATCAGTCCCTGTTTACAATTACTTAAGCTACTTGTCACGTACGACGTCGTGTGACGCTTTTAAGAGTTTACACTGGATCTTGACCGTATTTGCTGAAACGCTATGAATCTCGCTATTCTGCGGTGAAAACAGTCAGAAGCTTGTCTCCAAACATCCAGACGATCGAACGTCGTTTGTACAGTGTCTCGAGAACTTATTCCAAAGAACTCGTATCAAAGAACACGTCTTCGTGGTCTTTGTGGACGTCGTGTACACACGTCACTCTTCGTTGAGCTTGTATTTTGTTCGTAGGGAGCAAATAAGATGTGCACGGAGAAGTTTTGCAGTCGATAAACGAAAGAATTCGATTGGCTTTCACGAGAAAATGGGATTGATGATTAAAAGCATGTGATTTCTTTCCGTAATAGTGCTAAAAGAGATTAGGTGATTTTTCATTAGAGTATCTAGTGTTACTGATATCGACGTTTCGTGAATTTGTATTGAGGAAGCTGTGGATTTGTTTGCTTTTTATGTGTGGATAATTATGAAAATAATCTAACAATCTAGTACTTATTTTATATTCCATCGATTTATGTTACAAGAATGTCGAATATCTTCTCTTTTGCGACACAAAGCAGTACATAGAAAAATCAGGAAAATTATATTTGATATTTTACACCTCCGAAATTACTATATTCATAATCTCACTGGTGGGACGGCCAATCATGATTATTGATAGCTGGTATTTCCCGAATTTAAAAATCGATGTATTTAGACTCGAGAAAAGTATAATACAAGATATACATTTTATTTGACCATATAATAAATATTTTCACGCGAAAATTCGGCCATCATTTTCAATTAAATTTAACAATCATTTTAACTTGCAATATAATAAGTTGTATGTAATCAAATCATTTTTCTACGATTAATTCATGTTTCCAATACGCAATGTTGCAATCATTTTTCCGTCTAATGTAACAGTAAAGAGTATCTCGTTCGATCAGATTTCTGTTCAATTTTGCTGAGCATTTCATTTAACTGTACTGGGCATTACATACTTCCAACGAAATCTTTCAGGATTGGGCACATAGCTAGGACTGCCACTGGCTTTACCCTTCTCATAGATGAGATTATCCGAGGCCTTGCGAAAGACGAATCTCGAGCAATCCGTACTCGCGAAAACTGTTTTCGAAGATACTGCCTCGCGACCTGATGTTGGATGCAGCTGGAATCGCGAAGGCAGAATCTTTTTTCGCAGGGGACAGCTTCTTATTGCACGAATTACGTATACGTATTCTGTCTGGGTGGATTGGTTCAGCTGAATTCGTTGTTGGGCCATTGACTGACTGCGATATACGAATAACATCGTTAGAGGAGAATTCAGTTAATTATTATCGTAGACTGGAAATATGAATTTCGATTTTTCTGCATTCAATCATATTAATATCGGTGGATATAAATTCCAGGGGCAGATATTAATGTCGTGTAATGGTTGTTCCTCCTATAATCGAAATTGTTTTTAAATATTTATGGAACCTGTTTCATAATATAAATATCTTCAATCTAATTGAAGATGGTTTTTATTTGCGGCAGATTAATTGGAAAGAATTGAACTCCTTGGAACGAATCCTCGTTGAATTGTTACTTTCAGTATCTTATATAATCTACCATGCTACACTGTACGTCATAGTTCAATTAAACATTAATCCCTTCGTTACGAACGTACCAGCAAAAAGAAATGTGGAAAAACTTAATTCTCGACGGCACAGTAAAATCGTTTCTGACGCTTCTAACTAAAAATCAACGGCACGTTTACTTTACTTTCACGATGATCCATAGCGAAACGGTTAATTTCCCTCAAAACGAGTTTCTTTCCATCGTCGTAAAAGAATTCCCTTGCCAAGTAACTTTTCAACCTCCCCTCCACCCCCCTCAGAATGAAATTTTTAGACAGCAGGGAGGGCCGTATTAACGTGAGAGTCGGTGCAAGCATTGAACATTTGTCGGAGTGCCGGATGTCGAGAGGCGTGTCGAAAGTCGCTGAATAATGAAAGCAGCGCAGAGAATCGAGGATGTTTTCCCAGTGTTCCGGGCGCGACATCAAAATCGCGCCTGCATACGTTCCCGTCGTAATTTAAGGCCCTCTGAGGGTGACGCGAGTTGGCGAATTCAAACGGGGTGGGTGGTTAAATAATTCGTCGAACACAACGTACTTCTCGATTTCGTTCGATTGTTCCGTCTCCGCCAGATAGGGCAAGCTGACTTTTCTTTCCAGCAGAATTGTCGAATCGATCTTGCACGGGGCTTCTAAAAAATTGATTGCATCGTGCTCTCGATCAACGGGTGGCGCGTCAACCTCGACGTCCTCCATCGAACGAATTTCGTTCGGTTTCGTCGATTCCACGCGCTTCACGACTGTTTCGTCGATTCTAGTTACAGAGCATTCACTGCCTGACGTGCTTTCCACTTTTGTACGCGTGCTTTCTTCCAGCTCCAGTAAGTCGTGGAAAAACGTACGGCCTTTGGGGCTGAACAGACCTGTTCTGAAACAGTCGCGCGTGTCTAGTAACGAATTAACCCTTGAACAGCGTTTGTATCATTTGAATAATCCTTTCTTTTATATGGTAATGTATATCCTAGCATTTTAGTCGTTGTAAATAAATCTTGTTAGATTGGTGCCGTTCGGGTTAAAGTAGCTCGTTAAATATTTCTATTTATCGTAACTAAAAATTTATTTTGCTTGTTTTTGTTATTAATTATGTTATTAATTAATAATAATTATATTACTAGTCACGATATCATAATAAATTCAATTTCATGGATCAAGGATTCATATACACTTCATGTATATGTTCCCCTTTGATTCGTAAAAAGTGGATAAATTAATATTGTAATACGTGTTACGTTTTTATCATGAACGTTTATATTTATTTAAGCCAATTCGAAATTCGTGCAAATTTCACCCGAACGCTTTCAACATAACATTTATTTTAAACAATGCACGAGGATTAAAGGGGAAGAATGAACGAATCGGGATACCTGGTCTTTGAACTCTGATTATTGAACGCGGTGTCGGAGTAAGCTCTCTTGAGCACCGTCTGTTTTTCCATACGATGCCTCTTCAGTTCTGATATTATCATTCGCCGAATCATGGCGTTCAAGTCTTTCTCTTCCTTGCCGTCACACGCGGATTGCCTGTTGGGTATTTGACAAAACACTTTCACATCGGAAACGTAGAATGATTCGTGTAATGATACGTATGCAAAAGGGACGGAACGGAAGAACAGAGTTCTTAGAAATTTAATGACAGACGTGGGTGACATTTCTGCGTTTTCGTTTTCCATTTCCTTCTGACGAAACCGTAGGGAATGTGCATTATAAATCGATCACGGTGAACTCGACGAATCAGAAAGCGTTAAATAATACCGGCAATATATTAAGCTGTTGCATAGGTAATGCTCGATTTCTCAAGCGTGAAAAACCTGTTCCTTAAGCAAACGTGAATTATTTCATTAGAAGTATAAAGAAGCTTCCGTACTTTTATTTTCGAAAATGTATAGAATAATATAAAAGAAACATCATACAATAATTTCGATCCAAGTATTTTCCTTCGATATCTATTTGAAATTATCCTGGCCGATTCCAATGGCAAGCATGCAAATAAATGCATGATTGATTCGTTTTTACGATGGTATAGTTGCATTATATTCAATGCACCACATTTTAATTAATAAATATTATCCCCGCAAGATTAAGGACGTTGATGATTCTCTTGAGAGTTCTGCCGGTTTCATCTGCATGAATCTAACAATTGACAGCCATCGTGCTCATGATAATTCCAAACTATCGTCGAACCAGTGAAATTCCAATGAATATTCAGTTTCACGAGGTATGTTCGCGAGTATCGGCGCGATATCGCGGAATAAACGAGATTAATCGAGCATCCCACTCTTAATTGACTCACGGTCGACCCAAGAAAATCGTAGATTCAGTTCCAGGACCATTTTTCAGCGGATTCCTCTCTGGAGACGGTCCAACTTTTTCTTCTTCTTCTTCCTCTCCCTCGATTCGAGATTGCGTTGCGTTTCGACTCGGATACATTGCAGATCCCTCTTCCATACAATTTGCCTCTTTTTCTGGGAGTACTCCAAACTGCTCCACTGGATAATCGTTCCCCTTCTGCGAACATATTTTACTATCATTTGTCCGGGTTAAACTTTTCCCGAATTTATCAAATACCCCCGATTCATTTTCATCCGCCATCTTCCCGTCCTCCGTTGTATGTTTTCCAGAAGGTTGTCCACATTCTGTCGAGGTATTCGCCCCGAAGCCCATTGTCCTCTCCCTTCGAAGTTCCGTCGAGTCCATTCTGAATCGACTACTCTCCTGCAGGATCAATGCCAGAAACTTCGCCGCCAGGGCACGACTAGCCGACGCGTCTCGATCTTCTTCAATTTTCATTTCCAAACTTGACAGACGTTCCTATGAAATTGCATTGGGTTTGCCTATTCTTTTAAATGTAACAGAAATTCGAGTAGAACTGCATTTTGTCACGAGCATACGGTAACCGGAATTTTTCCCCTTTTTTGTAACGAAATTATTGAGTCGATTTTTATCTGCTAAACATGCAACCATTATGTATCGTATATATATTAAGAAATAACGGTAAGCAATGTTAATAAAGAAAATAGCAGACTTACATGTAGAAATGGCTTGAAAACTATTAAAAATGAGGGAGCTATTCATTATATAAGAGCAGACAAAACTGTAGCAATCTTTATCCAGTGGAAGTTAGTGTAATATTATTTAAAACTAAATTTTACGGAGAAAAAATGTACGAGGAGAAGATTAATATTTCGTACGAGTCACGGGCTTCTGTTGTTGAGGCATAGACTTGTTACAATTATGTTACAAGTTGTTATAATTTTCCCCAGTACTGTCATCACTTACATTCTCACGAATGCACTATTACCTCTTCATTTTTCGACATCGCATTCTGGTTCTCGTGATCGAACGTATTCTTTGCATAGCTTTTGTCTATTCGATCTATGAACGCCCTTTTCATCATAGTTGTAATGTCGTTACTGAACTCTTGTTTAAATTGGTCCACGCCACTCGAGGAATTCATATTCCACAAATTTCCGTCTTCATTGAGCATCATCTTCTCCCTACGTTTTTCTTTATTAAAAACCCATTGAAAGCCTGTTTTCTGTTCACTGTCATTCGAGCCCCCATTTAATGGCTCAGTCATTATTATTTCGTTATCGAAATTAGGGTCGATCATTTCTGCTATTATGCTCTCACACAGTCTCACGGTATCGTCGCAGTTGTTGCTCAAATTATCGAGCACACTTGTTAAACTCTTCGTTGCAATTTGTCTATGACTAGAACCACTGGTCACAGTCTCTTGCACCCTGAAAAACGAATCTCCAAATTATTCGTATGCAGTTCACTCCGTGTGAAAGATAATGAACAAAATTTCTAACGCTATTAAATTGGGTTTGAAAAAAAAAAATAATAAATGCAAGAATTCAATATGAAAATTTGGTACGAATGAAGAATTAATATCTTAAAAAATCGTACCACGTATAGAAATCATAAATGAATCGAAATGTATTCAAACGAACGTGCACACGAATACGCAACAAACTCCAACAAATTCACGACCGTTTTACATGTACGGATGTCCTAAGCACGTAATTGCAGAACGAAATTCGACATCCACCGGTTCGGAAATTACACGAAACCGATCAATCTTTCGCGATCGTTCGATTCGATGGGCCGCGATTTAATTACTTTTCCGCCGTTGTCGCGACAGTATCGAATACCAGCGCGGAAAACTCATCGACGAAGGTACAAGTGTAGAATCGGTTTGGAGCAGCCGGAACGATACAATCAATTATATTCAATTAGGAGGTAGTCACGCCAGCGAACAAGCTTACGGGACAAAATCGGCGTGATTGCACTCGCTCCCGACAGGACACTGGGCCAAAAATTGATTTCCGGCGTTACACACAATGTTGCTCGTTTCCAGATGATCGTTTTTGGACTTCTTCGATTGGATCTCCTTACCGGTCGGTAGCAAATTCAAAATGCTCGTCGCAAGGGCGCACAACGTCCAAGATAATGCCACGAGTAGATAGCACCAGATTACGTAAAAAATCGTGTTCCTTATCTCCAAGATATCCGACATTTGCGTATTAGAAGTGTTACCAAAGTAACATCAACGAACTATGAAAATCTCCCCATAGTATACCCTCAAAATGATTTGCTGGCACAAGCTTTAGAATAATTCTGCCACGATTAATTTGTTTTCAAATGAAACATGAAATTTCTATCAGGTTCCCTTTATTGTCACAGAAGATTTAGTTAGGTTATCCAAAGATGGAAATTTTGCGAGTATAGCATTGATTGGCAAATGTTTTTTTTATTTGGTCGAACACAAGATTTTACCATTTTCCCGTGTCTCTCTGTTCACCAGTGCGGAGAATAAAAATTGTTCTACCTGTGACTCATTGCCGTCGAATTGTTTTATTTTGCTTTTTGCTCGGTCGCGTCAGTTACATATTTTTTCCGCGCATGTTATCCGGGACAGGGTGCAATTGGGAACAATGTAAAAGTCAAATTAATAGCTGCTGTAATTTCAAACGCTCGGCGATCCGGCAGCTGGAATTAATTTCTCGGAACCACTTTGAATGCATTTTTGTGGGAAACATTTTTCAATGGAAATATGAAAGTTAATATTCAAATGTGTGTAAATTAAAGCAGTCGCGATACGGGGCACGTTGGGTCGCACAATTTACGTTGCTCCCAAGAGAATCATTATTATAATGTGGAATTTCGAGGAAGATGAATTTCGAACATGCACGAAACAACAGACGGTAGTATGCAAATGTTATAATTTCGCTTCGGATATTAAATACAGACGTCTTTGGAATTGCAAATGTACCACATTAAATGCTGACGCGCTTGCACAATTTAATAGGTCGTGACGTAATGCTTTTATCGTAGATACAATTTAATTACGAAGCCCTGATACGGCACTGACGCGCATGAAGTAACAAGGATTCGATATTATAAAGTTTGTGGTCGTGAAGCCTAATGTTTAGCGTCTCGCGTTACGGAAGCCCAACATTTAGAACGCGGGTTCGTAAAACTTGATATCCCCTGAATCCGAAACTCCTAGTACTAGAAGAAAGTTTCTGAAATATTATATCAATGATAAAAATAAATTAGAGTAGTTACATTGCACTGGGACAATCATTTTAAATGGTACTAGCTCTCGAATGTTCAGTAACATCTGATAAAATATATACTTTTTATTATTTAATTCCTAATAATATAATTTAATTCCTCCTAATTTAATTCAACAGGTTGAAAGTAAATAATGTATGAATAATAATTCTGCAATTTATAAATACAATCTTGCGGTCTCAATGAAGGATGATGCACAACAAACCCTTTAATTTTAATAAAACGGTACAGTAGTATAGGGCTCCAACAAATTTGATTCAAAAAAGGAATAATTAACTGCATATTTATTCGAGTGTACGATGTCAAACTTCCACCGAATAATAGACAATTTAATGTGACTCGAATCGTGCAGCATGAATGTATTTTACATTGATCTAGTGTCCCCGTTTCTTTGTCATCGATGAGTATTCAGCAATGTGCTATTGAGACCACTGTTATCCACACAAGAGTGCCGATTTTTCATAATTTTCTTTTTACGAGTGGTGCACCGCGTATCCGATGCATCCTTTAATCCAGATGCATCGCGTAACGTGACGTTGACGGTTCGAGGACGTTGTTGAACGTCAAACGCATGCCCGTGCGGTCAGGACACTCAAATGAATTGTCCTGCCAGGTCGAGTCCCTCCATTGCATATCATTTACCTGTTACGAGCAAACGCAGTTATACACTTGGCATAACGCCGATGCTTTTAACTGTGTATTCTCGCTTTCAGTTAACTCGGATGCGATCTGGGGGAATTCCTGCATCGAACGGTTCGTAAGTCACCGGTTAATGTGACGTTTAATCACTCGATCCCGTGGAAACGAATTTCATTCACGGTTATTTTATGGTCGGCCGCGTTTCGTGATATTCGATGAGTTGTTAATGATCCGTAATGAGGCCGTTCAGCATTCAGGTCGAGGACGAGTTTTGTGTAGTGGAAAGGTTTTCCTTTTTGGGAATGTGGTGAAAGTTGTATCATAGTGACGTGTACACGTCTATACATTGCTGGTTGATATATGAGAGGCGAGTTGGTAGTAGCGCGCCTAAATTTGAACCCCTGCGATGAGAACTGTTTTATTTATAACATATAATCCTTCATTATTCATTAAAACATAAATCGAAATAATAAAACAAAGGTTATTTCTTATTCTCTTACTTTAATCATTTTGTATTATTTTATATGAATGTTGTTGCTTGCCTATGTGTGTCAAGTACTTTTTGTATACAATACGGTTATGTATTATTATTTCTATTTTCATTTGCATTCGAAAATCTAGACAATGCCTTTTTTATCTCCATTCTATTAACCCATACAGTTTCATGATGTATTATATTTCGTTGACACGAGGATAAAACAATATCTTCTTTAAAATATCGATTGTCATAGGAACTGTATTGTGTAATGTTAATTGATTCCATAATAATTAATTATATATCGAACGAATTATATAGTCACGAGATAGTAATTTATAGTACGGACTGATCCCTGTGTTTCCACACTCCGACGCTAATCCACGTTGATGATGAAAAAAAAAACCAAACGTAAACAAGCGTCAGAAAGACTTAACAAACAGGTCATATACTAATTTCTCCACAAATTGGAATAGTTCCTCCATATTGTATACATATTATGCACAACTTCGAATTTCCTCGAGAGCTCCTACGGTTTTACGTCACAACATCCTTTCACCCTAAACATCGAAATGGTTGCTGCCAGCGTAAGCCCCAAGCTCCTTACGTCGAAGCTCCCATAAGCTTCTACTCGTTTCAACTGGGAGGAAGGTGCATTATTGTTTCGAGCTGATAAGCGACGCCAAGGTAGAAAGATGTGTGCGTAACAACGTACGCGAAGTTGAAACGTTCGGGAACCGAGTAAGCCCGCTGATTGCAACCAGACGAAAGGGAATAGGATACGCACGGAAGCGAAACAAGTATTATATCTTCAGAACCAACATAAACCAGCATATTCTCCCATTTCAACTTCTGTTAATGGAAACGTTAAACGATATAGCGCGGTTCATCTTCTCATGAAAATATGCGAAAACCAAAAATACAGTAACGAGTAAGAAACGCACGAATTATTCCGAAGGAGCAGAAAGCAGTGCTTAAGGATACCAGAACGAGAGAAACAACACGTACGTCAGTCTGGCGAATAACGAGAGAAAATTATTCCGGGGGCGACAACGTTCTCTACGAATGCTTCTCTTGGCTGGCGAAAAAATCCTGGCACTCAGGAGAGGAACAGGTGAAAGAGCGCAGAGGAGTATAGAGCAGCGTATTACTTCCAGCTTGGTGGCCCTCTTAGGAGATTTTAGCGAGCCGTACGAAAAGTTTCATGCGCACGAATGCACGAGAAACTCTAAATGCACGACGTTTTACAGCATATTTGAAATTAAGGCGACACAGGAGGGACAAGGATAGAGAGGAAAAGAGGACACGTTCGGGTGCACGTTCGGAGTGGGCGAAGTAACAAATGAGAATGCAAGTATTATACAGGAAAAAAAACAATGTATAGAAAGAAAACGAAACAATAAAAAAAAACATGAAATGAAATGAAATAGAAAATATAAAAACAAAGCAAAATATCGGCCCGATTACGAGAGCAACATGATTTCTGTCTTGCAGGCGGCGCCGAGACAGATGCGGTTCAGGCGATCCTGGCCAGATATCTTCAGAGACGTCTTCAGGGCTCACAGTTGTCGACGCCGCCGCCCCCAGCTGTCCTCTTCAGTAGCAATAGTCAGGCCAGAGCGAGGCAAGCTGCACAGCGGGCTGGCAGCAATATACTGCCAAGGAATATCAGCGAAAAAGAGAAGAGGGAGCAAGTGGATGATTACGAGGATTATGAGGACGACCTTGAGGGCTTCGAAGACAGTGAGAAGAGTAGGACAAGATTCGATCTGTTCACTGGTAAATTCTTCAGCCTCCTTCATATTCGATGTTCTGGATCAATTTTTTCTGCTTTGTATTGTATGATTTTTGTATTGACGATTCAGTGCTGCTGGAATGGTAGAATTGGGAGGGAATTATGACTTACAATCTCTAAATTAGTTTGAGGGGGAAAAAGGTAAATTATGAATCATGATGTACTTATTCCGTGTAGGAAATGAAGCGAAATGATAGGCAATATACGTGTTTAAGAATAAGATTACGTTATACATATGTAGGGATAGCTGGTAACACACAGACAAGGGCAACAGATATTTGGTAATTTATAATAACGCAGAATTTATGTAGTGACAAATAAGGTGCAGATGTATGCATGTCAATGTTTTCCTGTATAGCACAGATGCAAAGAAATGGACTGAAAATAGATAATTAGATAATGACAGTTAATTGATGGTGAAGTCGATTTGACAAACATTCAAAATGAAGTTTTCTACGTACTAGAAGGCGTGTCATGTGCACTGAAACGTTTAGTTGATGAGGGTTAACTACATTAGCACTTAGATGAGAAGAAACTTCAGCTGCGTTCGAATATAAAGTTTAAAATAGAAAGCGATCATGGTAGCAAATGAATCTATCATCCCAAAACACCTGTCAGTCAGCTTAATAACTCCGAGAAATAAAAGTAAATTCGCGACTTAATAATCTTACGGAACTTTTAATAAAATGCAAGCTTATAATTTGTAATTTAGTAAGGATGGATGCACATCAAAATCGCACTTCCCAAAATATACAACCAAAATATATTTTATGATCTTCTACACATATAATAATATTTTGTTCCGCGATCCTTATTCACGAAGCGACAATAATTGAAAAATCAACAAGTTTTCGGGAGAAATATTAATATTAATGTCTAATGTTAAATCATATTACATATTTTGCAAATCGAACATTCTTAATTCCAATCCGTAGATCATTAATAATCAGTCGAACAATAACTGATCGGAATTTATCTCGCATAAATTCTCACAATATTATTGTGCACCATTTACTGTGTTCCATTTACTCTGTTTTCGTGATGTCACTCTGCCACGATGGTTTGGGGTAAATACCACCCTTGCCACGATGCTTCGAGTTGCCACTATTCTCACGATCGTTCCACAAGTTTCAAGCTCGCGAGGGTGCGCGATTACTCGTCTGCAACTACCACGCCTAATCCGGTTATCCCGTTATTTAGCCAGCCATTCCTGTTATTACGCGTAAAATACAAGGACGGACGGATTATCGAAGCAGCTCGTGCGTAGCTGTGCTACGAGGGTAGTCAAATAAAACGAGGGCTAATCGCACAATCGAAGATAACGAGAGGCCCTGATCGAAAGGCACAGACATCGCTACATTAATATCGTAATATACAAAGTGGCTTATTACTATCATGCAATGACACTTTTCGTTCAATTGTCAAAAAGACAGCTTTGGTAATTACACATAGAGGTTGGTCATTCCCCTATGGTTCACATATAGACTACTGAACAAGTGTTTAGAACTACCAGGTAATACAAGCTGTATAAATATATTTGTGGGACCGATTAATAATTTAAAGTTGAAAATTAGTAGCCTGTTGCAATATTGAACTTCTTATGCGAATGAGTAAAGTTTTTAAACAAATCTATTTATGTTTCTCTTTATTTCTTAATAAATATTTGTCATGGATTTCTATTTGAACATTTCCATGCTAGAACATATCTAAACAGAGTTAGTCACTATCAGTCAATATTTGTGCACCTTATCTAAGGGAATGGTCCCAAACTTTTAGAAGTACATAAATCTATTTTATTTCAATGGAACTCTTAGTTTAGAATATTCTTATGATTTTTGGCCGATTCGTAAAAATGAAATGCGGCATCCGTCGCCTCGAAATTATCCATCTGAAGCGTTTAATGCGACGACAAGGGTGTACATGAGCGTGCATTGACGCCACGAAGCCGTACACCTCTGTTCCAAACCGTTTCGAAACGTGTTGAGTGGTTCGACAGTGGAGCACGTCCGTCGTTCTGGCTGCACGCTTCAGATCTCGTATGTCGTTTCGACGCATGTACATATACGTATATGTATGCGTTCGTCCGTCGCAAATGCACCTAGTTCGGCCACGCTGCGTTTCTCCATCAAGTAGGACGAATTTTCCGCCGTGTCTCGTCTCAAACGTCCTCGTGATCATGCCTCGTACGATCGTGCTCCTTTTTTCGCGAGAGAAATGGAACGACGTCGATGAACGATCACAGATACGAGATATTCTGCGAGGTTGCAGAAGCAGGAACAACAAAGTCGTTGCTTGCAATATTATTCTGGAGAATATATTATAACTTGTTAATTATTTTCTCATTCGGCGATAATCATTTGTTAAATCTAGAAATGTAAATGAATTTGATATATGTATATATATACATATATACAGGGTGTCCCATAACTACCGCAACATCGGGAAATGGGGGATAGCTGAGGTGATTCTGAACAACTTTTTCCTTGACCAAAATGTTGTTTGAAGCTTCGTTTTTGAGTTATTAAACAAAAACACTGCCGAATTAGAGCGCTCGAAATCCCGGGACTCAGGCGCGCAACGTTTTGTGGCGCTTCGTCGTGTACGGGGGCCTCGACCGTATCGAGAGAATCGTACGGCAAATGTTACATCGTCTTTAAGCGAGGCTAATGTGGAACGTTTGGTTATTAAATAATGAGAAATAAAGTAATTGTTGTTCATTAATAAGAAATAAACTATTTATTCTTTTATTTAAGCGAGCAGAGTCGTGGTCGCGAAAGAACGCATTGACACGCCGTGTTACATTGTCTTTAAGCAGGGATAATGTGGAATATTTGGTTATTCGGGAATAAGAAATAAACTAATAAATCGTTTAATAACTGTGTCCGATACTTTTATTCGTCATCCGAAAGGAATGAAGTGTTTTAATACTTATGAAACACTTACCCATTCGTGCACGAATTAACCTGCTTCGACTCAACAGCTGATGTTACGGCCGGCTCGATGAACTCACTTCACTATCACTTTCATTGCACAGCCACTTTAATATCCAATGTAAGATTTTGAGATGGTGCGACAGAATTTATTATTCTCACGTGTAACGAAGTTGGTCACTCACGAACGAACGAATTCAGTACTGTATAATTCAGTACGTCTCTGCGGTCGATACAAAACTGATAGATTTGCGAAGCATTCGCTTGCACACGCACACGCACAGACACATGTTCGTTTCGGTAGCCCACATTCTTGTGTCCACCGTAATACCTTGGTTTAGCAAAAAAGGAGGGCGCGTTCAATTGGTAGTGAGGACTTGGTGGTCTTTGGAAGAGAAAAACTTCGTTGTCCTTGGCGTCTGTTTATTTACAACTGCCCGTGTCCTACGACGCGGTATTACGGTGGACACATGAATGTGGGCTACCGAAACGAACATGTGTCTGTGCGTGTGCGTGTGCAAGCGAATGCTTCGCAAATCTATCAGTTTTGTATCGACCGCAGAGACGTACTGAATTACACAGTACTGAATTCGTTCGTGAGTGAGTGACCAACTTCGTTACACGTGAGAATAATAAATCCTGTCGCACCATCTCAAAATCTTACATTGGATATTAAAGTGGCTGTGCAATGAAAGTGATAGTGAAGTGAGTTCATCGAGCCGGCCGTAACATCAGTTGTTGAGTCGAAGCAGGTTAATTCGTGCACGAATGGGTAAGTGTTTCATAAGTATTAAAACACTTTATTCCTTTCGGATGACGAATAAAAGTATCGGACACAGTTATTAAACGATTTATTAGTTTATTTCTTATTCCCGAATAACCAAATATTCCACATTATCCCTGCTTAAAGACAATGTAACACGGCGTGTCAATGCGTTCTTTCGCGACCACGACTCTGCTCGCTTAAATAAAAGAATAAACAGTTTATTTCTTATTAATGAACAACAATTACTTTATTTCTCATTATTTAATAACCAAACGTTCCACATTAGCCTCGCTTAAAGACGATGTAACATTTGCCGTACGATTCTCTCGATACCGTCGAGGCCCCCGTACACGACGAAGCGCCACAAAACGTTGCGCGCCTGAGTCCCGGGATTTCGAGCGCTCTAATTGGGCAGTGTTTTTGTTTAATAACTCAAAAACGAAGCTTCAAACAACATTTTGGTCAAGGAAAAAGTTGTTTAGAATCACCTCAGCTACCCCCCATTTCCCGATGTTGCGGTAGTTACGGGACACCCTGTATATTTCTTGATGATGGCAATTTTAAAGTGGAGGGGGCAACGTGTCAATGCACACGAGTTTTATTTATATGTAGGTATATAGCGGTACAGCATAATACACCGCGAAGTTAATAAGTTGCTCCTTCGGTTTGCATTTCATATGGGGGAGACAAATTATAATTTCCATGCATGTTTGCAATGCCACATTGCATTTAAAATTCAATTTGAAAAACTAAACAATTCCTCATTCGTAATTTGTACTGAGTTACTTACGACTTGATTAACAAATTTTACAACAGGTTCCGTTACGACTTCGTAATCGAATTTCCCCAATTCATTTCGAAGTTGGGAAATTTTATACAGGTAATTATGGTACTCGTTTTGTAGTCAGCAGTTATTACATTCCGCATTCAGTTTTCATAAGGAGTCCCTCAAAGATCTCCACCAGGAGAACTGTACACTTCATCACGGAAAAAAATGATAATTGAAACTTTGTCTTTAAAATTTCACTGTCTCAAGGAACTTCGTGACTATCGTACAAAGTCTTGCATCCAAATTCGCGTTTCATCTTGAGTTTTGCATAGCCCAGATCTGTTAGGAATGATAGCTCTGTAAAATTCTCCTGTTAGATACAATTTGACTAAATATGCAAATACAACCTTTAGAAATTCATGGGTATGTACATGCTTAATATGATTTAAAATTATATCGGTCTAAGTCCAAGATATCGTCATTTCCAGCACTTGCAATTTATAGTTTCGTTAAATTCTAATATTTAAATTAATTTCCATAAAGAGTAAGAACGTTCGAAATTTATAGAACAAAAATTATTTTCGAATTCTTCACGCGTTAATAGCGAGCAGCAGAAATGAAACTGTTTCGTTAAACTATCGAAATTTTTCGAACCCGATCGAATCATTACAATTCGACGACACAGTAGAAGAGAAATGAGATACTCACATGCATCTAAACGTGACACGTTGCATGCCATTCGTTTTATTTTGTTATTTCGTTTTTGTTTTGCTTTATTAAACGAAAAACGTTTTTTCGGCTACAATCTTTTTCTAACACTCGAAAGCTCGACATTCCAAATCGTACCTGCTCGTGGTTTCAATTGAGCGCGAGGGACTTCGATATCCGTTCGATGCAATATGCAATTGAGCGGACTATCCAATCGAATGGTCGTGGATTGTCGATTGCATCGAGAAGCAACGGCATCCCACCCGACTTGTTGATAAGTTTTATTTGTTACTCGTCACCAATCTCCCCTTTCCTTTGTTACCTGTCTTCCAATCGATCCCCCCGTTCGACGCTCATCCAATTAAATGTTCGCGAACAGTTCCCCACGTATTCCATCCCGTCGCGGTTCCTCTTTCAATTTTATTACGTATCGTGCGCTGGCGAATTGTTTAATTGCGTTTGCGTTTGTTGATACACGGCGCGTGAATCGGAATTCGAAGCTGAAACACGATTGAATCCAAGTGCCGTATCGATGGATAGAATTTCATTTAACCGTTTAAGGCGTGAATTATGTTACGCTTATATTTTTTTCATTGGAAATTTCATTCAGGTGTCATATTCATGGAGGCATCTAGATACGAACGGTGATAAAGTATTGCTGGGCAATTATGAGTTACTTTGCCACTGACATTATTTAGTTTCGATTTGCTGTAATAATGCCAAAGGTATAATTTTTTACTATGCTAATTGTAAGTGGAGAGTTGTAGGGGCAATGACTTGTGAGAAACGTAAAAATTCACGGCAAATCGACAATTCGTTTGGTAGATTCGTCCAACGAAAGTGTGTCAAAAGTGTTTGCTGTATTTCGTTCTCTCTATCGCTTGGGAGTTTGCTTTGGCCGTCGACGGCACGGAAATTAACAGGTACGTAGGCGTGTTTGCACAGGCTCCAGCGGGGCAAAGTCACAAAGAAAGTCGAGGAAGAAACAGGAACTTTCAAATACTGCTTAACCTGAACTTTTAAGAATGATTGGAAGACCTACTGATTCCGAAACTATTGGCACAAATCGTATTTATCTCTTGAGAGTGTTGTAGAAGGACACACGGCTAGGTTGAGAAATAATTGTAAATACATTTTGTCCTTGGTCTCGCGAGTACAAAGGAGAATTACCTAAAGGAACTAAATCTACAGTGTCATTTCTGAATTTCAATATTTAAATTTCTCGATCCTTAATTTTGGACAAGAATTTCGATAGATATGTTTGAATGATAAATGATTGAATGTTAATCTCTGTCAATTACACCTTAATCAGTTTAATATTATAATTTAATTCTTCTTCAGTACTTATGCCGATTGAGAAACACGGCAATATTACTTAACTCTTACGCAGAAGATGATGTCCACATGTTTTTTCGTCGTATTTGTAGCAAATACAACATTGCAACTCTACAATGGCGTAACGTTGTCATTAACGTTGGCATAACATAACTCTATTCCTAATTGGCAGGCTCTAAGACCACACAACCGTTTCCCATTTGAAGGAACGTTCCTCATAATATATTACACAAGTAACCTTATGCAGAATGAAATTAATATTTCACCAAGTATTACAATTTACATAATTTATGCATATCAGTCTTACAAACCTCTACAAACTAGTGTTTATTAATAGATTGCATATGTGTCATAGATAAACATCTACAGTGTCATTAGGACTGTTCATCTCGTAAATACATCGAACATAATACATTGTTCATCTAATTGAATGCTGCTAGTCTTTATCGTATTATCACGGCGCGTTAATTATTATCTATTCACCTATGTATCGATAAAATTTATAAAATAACATTTCGCTGTTCCTATGAGAGTTAATATTATATTATATGCATAATGGTACACGGAATTAATTTCCAGTATACGTGTTTTGTATGATATAAATGCGAAATAATTTAGTTATCCATTGTTACGGATAATAATCGTCGCTTTGAAACTGCATGTGGTTTGACGTGGGAACTAAATACTGTTTCGTTTTGATTTCGATTTTCGAATCTGTCGACTTTATTCGATTGCAGAGTATTAAATGAAATGTTGTAGAAAAATATGCAAACATTATTGCTTAAGTCGTGCTCTGAAGTGCCGAGCTTCGTGGGATAAAAGATATTTAATTTCTTTCTTAATTTCTTAATGGTGATTGCAGAGGATAAAATAATAAAGCAGGACTTCTTTCATAAAACTAAGACGATTTTTTTTACACAAAGTGATATTTCTTCTAAAGGTTAATTTCTATTTCGTTAATGGAAGCTTTTCCAGTTTAATGAATTAACTTTTCCGAATACAATTATGGATATTCGTTTATTTATTTATTCATTTATTTATTCTCTATTAGATATTTTCTAATGCCCGCGTCGGTAGAAAGATTTAAATACTTTTCAACCAGTCAAACAACGCGTCATTTCTAACAGTTTGTCCTCGTATCAAATATAGTAAAACGCGATCACGATTATTCGACTCGTCGAATTTACTAATAATAAATATATTCACAATCGTATCATCACGCTTAAAAATTATTTACAAAAGAAGACTACCTCGAGAGAGGCTTTCAAATTTTTGAGACTTTTATCACAATTTCTCGTTTCTCCTCGCATCTTAATTCCTTCAGCCTGCCAGTCTTTCGATTTAGCCGGTTTAATAAATTTCGTTCCACGATATTATTTTAACCCACGCACAGCACGGTCCTCGAAATATCCTGACTTCGAAATTGCACAGAAGATTTACTCGTACGACTGCGGCCACCATTTACGAAGCCGCGATACAATTTCGCGAGTTGGTTAAATTACGCTTAACCGTGCAACGCGGAACGCATATGCCAGGAACAGGCCGATCGTGTAAAATAGTGACGAAATTGCGAATAGTGGCGATATCTGCTCATCACCTGTCAACCGTCCGAGCTACCATATCGTTCCGTCGTTTCCTCGACACTTGGCACGAATTAATAATTGTCGAGCCACGCGCATAATGCGCACCGATGCGCATTCATATTCACCTCCCGTGAATAATGGCCATTTTCTGTTATTCCAGCACCGTTCAACGATTGATCCAATCGTCGATTTATTTTGAAATACCTCGAACAACAATACGCTCGATCGTTTCGTTCGATGCTTGGTTTAATTGCATATATTGTTGGCGAGATTATCCGTTTGCCACTGTTTATACGTGATATGCTATGTGATTTGGAATTGATTTTAGTCGAATTTGAAAGGACCGAGTCGATAATGATTTCTTTGTAAAGTTGAAGATTATATGCGATGTAGTGCAGATAATATTAGAAATATGTTGATAACCAATCATTCTAAATTGATACAATATTTTGTGTCAACAACGTGTTTGTACAACATTTTGGTACAATATTTTTGAAAGGAAAAGGGATAGGCCATCTCGGATACGGGCCTAATTATCTTGGTAATGCAATGTCTTGGTAACACAATATTTGCAGCATAATTACTTGGTATTATATACTCTTCATAAATCCCCTCAAATTTTCCTATTTTATCTACCACACATTGCATTTGCGTTAATATGTCCCCTAATTAACTTCTGACGTTTATATCAAAATTTCACAACTACACAGCCCAGCAAATATTTACGCAAACTGTATTTCGGCGAACGCTTCGTGATAGCATCCTCCAACGAATTTCACCTCCTCCAGTGGAATTTCAAAATTACTATTTAACTTTATACTACTCGTGTGCTGAAATAACTCGTGACACTTGACCATGATATTTATAGCGTAGAGATTGATTAAACCAATGATTAGAATACAACTGGCTGGTAAACGAATGTTTCGAGTCGTGATTCGATAAATCATCGATCGATATCTATTCCTTGTTCGTCCATGTAATGCAGTTCGAGCAGTACCTTATATGTGTTCGTGTAATGGACTCACGAGTATTGCATGCTTTCATCAGGAAGTTTGCGAATAAGAACGACAATCCCCGAGATTTCTTTCCCAATATCGCACGCAAAGAACTGTAAACAGACGGCCAGCGGATTTCACTTGGCGTTACCCTTTCTCTTTTCCCTTGTGCCTTTTTCTTTGCACAGACCTCGATCTTGGAGCTTTGCCGTTAGCAAGTATCTTCGAATCCTTACCTGATCTCAGACTGGTCCACTGAACGTTCTCTGAATTCTTGTACAAAGAAACTTTTACTTTGTACTGAAACTCACACAGCTCTTAGGGCTCGTTTGCGAAGAAAATGTTCTTGCTACGTTATACATAGTACCCCTTGGACGAAAACGAGATAGGCAAACATTCGGGGAGAAAAGTAAAAGATATTCGAATTTGCCTTTCGCATTTTCTTCTTCGAATAAAATCATTTATATACACTGATATCGAGTCAGAATACTTTCGAAATATTCTAAAATACTAAAGTAACATTTCATACGCTCCGAGGATAAAATGAAATAAAATATATCCTGTACATATGCGAATACAGTTTTCATATTTCCAGTAACTTTTAGGGGAAGAATACCAATAGTATTATTATATTATCCCGAAAACTATAAGTAACAACAGTAAATCGACGGTAAGGGTCCAATAAAATAAAAATTTGATACCCTTAATCTCGAAAGAAAATATCTTCAAATAATTCACTCGTAAGAAATATAAAACATATGACGTTTTACAATAAAAAACAACGCCCGATTACTGCGTAACTTAAGCTATATCCGCGGTTGAGAAACGGAAAAACGTTCGATTGCTTATTACCGGTTGACGAGCATCACCTGTAATGGGCGGTGGTCCTCGACCAAGGCTGCTTCGAACTTTTAATCAGTTTACACGATTTCACGGGAATTGAAGTTTTCGTTGGCCGCCATGAACGCTAATTAAGCCGTTTCACCGGCTACGATGCATTATGGCTGTTCGCGTGTGGCGAAGGCGTTGCTTTGCGCCGCAATCGCAGAATTTAAACGGTGCCGGTTTAATTAGGGTTACACAGTTTTGCCCGTCGAAATTAGTACGACTGCTGCGGCACAAAGGACTGCGAAACTAACGCAACTCGACGAGGACCCATTATTAAAATTACGACACTTTGTATTAACGACAACGTTGCGTTGCTGGCTCGTCGGTCTGGCAATGTATACATATATACAAGTTTGGGTGAAAGTTATTTCTTAGACTTGCCGCGAATGAACGTACAATTTTGTGTAACTTAGGGAACAATAATAAGCATCTTCGATAGAGACATATATTTTTTAGAGTATGGAGTAGAATAAGTAGAAAATATAGAAATGAAGCAGAAGCTTTCCAAAGGAAAATGTCCTCGATATACAAGAGAGTAGATATAGTTTGTATGCATATCAAGGATATATACAACACTTATAACAAACACATGTTGTGTGTAATTAACTCATATATAAATTATATGAATAATTGCAATAATAATACAATGAAATTCAGAATAGTTATTTACATTTTTACTTGAACTGTTGCTGAATATCCAGTTAAAATTCTCGTATATACATTTTCTACATTCACAATTGCATTAAATTTCCAAATTAAATGAATTAAGGCATCCTTAAAATAAATCAAACTTCCAATCCAATCGTCCAAGCATTCCATTCATTCACGAAAGTTTTACACCTTATAAAGCAAATTAATACTATTGCTTACCTCACACCCGTGTATGTATAAAGAATATGTCCATCCAAGCAAGAAATCCCATTCAAATCCAAGCAAAGTTAATCGAAAATCTTATCTAAACAACGAGAACAATTGTCTAGCGTCTCCCCTTGTAGTTCGATGTTTATTTATCGGCGATTCTAGTTGCAGGTCGCGATTTATAGCGACTGGTATTTACGTTTCGCAGTTAAGACCGATTTTACGAGCGGCAGACTGCAAAACGAGGAACACGAGAGCCAGATCCGTTCTTAATTACACTTCTTACGCGATCCCGCCCGTGCACTTGCAACGGAGTAACGTAATTCGACTGTTAAGCAGCCTTTGTCGGAGGCGTCGCACCAGATACGTGGAGCACACCACGCTTCCGGGCGATACTTCATGCTAAAACAGATCGGCGCGTGTTGCACAGTGATTTCTGCGGGTTCCATTAGCGTACGCTCCTCGGGACAAGTGTACTTAACGTTCGCTGAATTTCCCTTTCAATTGGTCGCCTTACCTTCGGCGTAATAATTAAACGGGGGAAATAATTAAAGAGGGTTCAAGTCGCTTAACTTTAGAAATCACGATTTCTATTGCATTCTGAATTAAATTATTGGTTTGCAAATTACGAAGTTGTGGCTAGAAATATTTAATTGGTTGAGTAATAATTAATGTAGGTGACTTATTGTTAGAGTAAGTGCCTGCATAGGTATCAGGTGAATTTGTATTAAGATATACTTTTAAGAATTTAAAGTCGGGGGTGTATTGTTATTCTATTTAATAATACTTCGGTACTCCACATTTCTAATCTCGATTCCCGTCGAATTCTATTTAACCAGAACTTTCGTCGAGGGTAGAGATTAAATTTGCAGAGAAGTTCAATTATCTTCAAGCTTCTTGGAGATTTAAAAAGTCATCTGGCGGGTTCTTTTAGGGAACCCACCGACGATTATGCAAAGTCTAGCGTTCAAGGTTGAGACCTTGGTTAAGCAGGGAAGTTTCTTGCGAGAGGGGAAAGCCTATTGAAAATTTCGAGTATATACTTCCTTGTGCATACAATATGAAAGACGAAAAGAGAAACTGATAAAGTTTCAATGAGCAACTTAATAAATTCTTTCTGGTGACCTGTTGACAAAGTTTCCTCTCCCTTCCATAAATTTATTTTCTTACATTTTCTACTTGGCTCTTTGCTACAGTAAAAGCATCCCGATATTTTGAAAGAGTGCAACTCGGGGGAAGTTTTTCACCTTCTTTCGTGGCTGAGCTACTCCTGCGCTTTCTCCTGGGAAAGTGTAACCAAACTATGGAAATTTTGTTACGCAACACACCTCGGGTTTGTTTAGGGTAACGCAGCTCCCTCGTGCATCTCTCCTTGGGTTCTTCCTCCTGAATATATTTCAACTTCCTCCATTCTGACGTCGTTTGAAACGTTTCAGGCAAACAATTTACAATTGTGTCTGTCGACTTCTCATTATCATTGATATTGTACTAATCTCCGTTTACGAACTTTATTATCGCCTAATATGCTTATAATATAAGGAAACATTTAGCATTAGATAGGAATCTCGAAGCACAGTTTGAATAAATTCTCGTAATTAGTAGAGACGTTTCAAATGAGAGTTTTAACAGTTTACAAGCATCTGATTACAAGCCAATTAAGAAACGAGGTAATAAATAATGAGAATCGCATGAATCTTCATGATAATGTTAAATTTAGAATCCTCGCCCCTTAAATTACCATGCTCCTCTCCGCGAGAGAAATCAGCGTCGCTCGAAAAAACGACATCCAAGTCCCCTGTCTGGCCGCTGAAAAATGCAAAATGCGTTCGCTTTCACCCGTGCTGGAACCTGTCACGATAGCTACATCTACCGCCTGTTCAGTGACTCTGTGCTAAAAATGGATTAACTAACCGAATCCATTATAAACATTTAATTAGAATTTACAAAGATAAACGAAAGTGAGGTGTAAGACAGAGAGCAGGATGAACTTGTATTGAGTGGCGTATATATATATATATAGAAGAACCAGAAAGAAAATTCATGTAAATTTGTTAGGTACAACTAAAACGTGTATTTAAAAATTCAATAACAAATAGTTGCTTGTGTATATACCTTGCTTCATACGTTAACTATTCGTATATGAATATTCGCCATTGGTTCTGAATATCAAATAGTACATCAATTCTAGTTGACAAATTCGACAAACTGAAGGGTAGATTTAATAATAGTAATGCTAATGGTTAAGCTTTGTGCAACATATACAGGTAATGTACGTGCTTGAAATAGCATAATGCAGGCATGTTGTTATTATTATTATTAGTAGTAGTAGCAGTATTATATTATTACACAGATGGGTGAAAGGAAATAATATATAATATTTGGTGGCAAGCATATAAGCTAGTACAGCTTATTTCATTAAAACAGTATTGATCTTCAAATCCGGAATGATATGGGTACAAAAATTAATTTTTTAAATCTATGTAGACGTTCGATGTTTCATAGTTTTCGTAAAAGGAAAGCGTCTTCAGAAAACTTCGATTCAGGGATGTGTAAAGTAGATACATCGCCCTTTAAAATCAGACGAGGTAGGTTATTGTACGATTTTTCTTTTGACGAAGTTTCAGCAATCTGAACATCAACAATTTGTAAACTAACATTTAATCGATCCTTTAATATTCTTGCCGTGTGTATGTACGTGCGGCAAAACTTGATAATAATCGATACAGTTGACGTCGCGTGGTGCACGATCCTTTGCAGAAAGATATCACTGCTATTACAGGTAGTCCTGATTATCGTGGGTATTACGCTCACGCCAATGACAGTGGCGCCTAGTAGACAGTCGAGAGACTCTGCACAACGTTGATAAGCAGCTGCAGAGAAAATGAGGTATTATTGCGTTATCGTTTCCGTCTCCACAATTCTGAATCGAGCCTCCTTGAGAAGGCCACCTCACGTGCTAAGCAGCCTTCAAAGAGGCGTTGGCATTATGCTCTAAGGATTGGAGCGTCGAGTCAGGTTCCAGTTCGTTGCCTAGAATTCTATCCTTTAATTAGCTCCGATGGAATCAGTGGGCAGCCCGGTACGAAATATATCTTCGGGGGAATTAAATACGACAGTGTGATGCGGCAAGAATGTGATGATTGGAGAACGAAATTGAAGTTGTAATTTAATTAATTTACTGGAGGATGTTGAATGTGGGAAAGTTGGAAAAACTCTGATCGTTAGTGTAGATGTTGATAGAACGTTCCCCGTCACGTTCCACTTCCAAAAATCGAGGCTTCTCATGTTACCTATTCTTTTTCTCTCATCGACGTGTGTACGTCATTTATAATCCTACGCTTTCTTCGAACCTGCCTTTCGAAATCTCCAGGATGACCATTCTAAGAATCCACTCCACAATTGACCCTAATTCCAAACCTTCATCGTTCAACCTATTTACTAAATGTATCGATAAATTATTCACTATTTGTGCGACTTGTCAAACAATTTGTTCGATTATCATAATTATGACAAAACAATTCGAAGGTGGCGGTCAATTAAATTTCAATATGTAACCGAGTAATACTTAACTGGTTGTATGTAAATCACACATCCATTTTCATTTAAACCAAAAAGCAACGGCCGCAAGATTTTCGTGGCGGTGAAACGTCACTCGTGCCGCCGATTAATTATGCCCGGTTTAATTAACTCCGGATCGCATCGAAATCACAGCTGTTGAGCCACAGAAATTCGACGCTGTTTTCGCGACCGCTATCAGTATTTCCCATCGATCGTGAATGTGGTGTTATAAGTCACAACGAATATTTACGTAAGTGCCATAGTCTTTGGCGCACCTGAATGACCTGCGTGTATGTATGCAGCTTCGATCGAGAGAAATATATCGTAAAGTGTGGCCAGTTCGCTCTGCCAAGGCCGGTCTTCTCTGGAGAAAGTGGCTTCGTGACTACATAGTGTTTGCTTCGATAGTTGTCAGACCACGGTATCCACGCTACGTCACCCTTGCTGTAACATTCGTGAACTTGTATTCTCCGACTCTCTTGCTTTGTACGTACTTGCGATTATACTGTTAACAAGTCAAATTTACCTGATCTAGAGTTATACGAACTTATCGGTTTCAAAATATATTCGGACCTTGATTAACCGGTCGAATTGGAATTCAGGCCGATGAAATGTACATGCAAATGAAGTTGTTAATTGGAATCATTAAAATCGGTTGTTTTAATGATAAATTGATTGAAAGCAATTTTTTATGCAATATAGATAATCTTGAATGAAGCAATGAAAACACTTTTTTTTATAAGAAATTTTATAATCGTAATTTGAAAATCGTCATAATCATTCACTTTATAGCTAATTTATCCCGCAAGGACGCTTTGTTTCGAAAGAATCGTATGGCAAAAGGTTTATCGAAGCGTACCGATCATATTTTCGATACAATATTAATTACAGTGTAATTAATAATTCATGTAATTCCTGTTCCATCCTCATCGACTGTACAACAACGCACTAATTAGCAACAATCAGAGTTTTGCAAGAAGCAGTAACGACATTGACATTTTAGAATGTTGTGCTTTTACGTTTCAACGAGGATATTTATCACCTGTCAGACAACGTCTTCATAAACACCTTCATATTTTAGCTTATTAAATGACTCCTTCTGCAATGTGAAATATATAAATCAATTAATTAATTATTGCTCATATTCCACGGTAAAATTCAATTTATCATGCATATTTAAGCGGCCAGATTTCTATCGAATTGAAATTGTAACAGAGGCATAAGAACATTTTTATTTCAATGACACATCGTTGGCACTTAACGTGCAATTAACATTTATCTTCGGAGACACGAACCAGATTACTTTCTACCGATTTCTGTCGCCGGTGAAAACCGAGGGGACATCTAGGTACGATTCAAATGACATTCTCAGCTTAGCTTGTAATTTCGATATTATCAAAGATCCTCGAACATTTCCTGTAACTCGGTTAATTAGCCGTCACTGGCCGATCGTCGTTGCGAAATTTGATCGACGATAACAAGGAGACCCTTTAATAGGTCGATTATTAAATTGAATATCGATATTTTCCCTTCTGCCGTCCAAGAGCATTAACCCCGTGACACGGGACGTCAATAATTTTAATTAGGAATCGATTGACCTTAATTTTCGAAAAGGACAAGGGAAGCTGCCACTTTGGGCTGGGTAAACGTTCCGAGGGAATGAAAATCATTATGCACTTGGGTCTATTTTATTTTTATAATATTCTTTAATAATTACCAAACATTTACAAATTGATGGAAAACAATTGATGGATTGATGGAAAACAATTTACATCTGCTTAAACTTCGAGGAATAAAAAAATCCGTTTACTTCTCTGCAGAAAATTAATTTAATTACAATTAAAATACATCTTCCAGTAAACTTTGTGGAGCAGCAAATCATTTTTTAAATTTATGTTTTGAATACAATTACTTCTTATTAAGTCAAATAAGTTTTAAAGAACTAGGACCTTTCAACCAAGAAAACAATATCATTTCTAATCTTTTTAGCTTCCTATAACATGAACTATATAATATCTATATAATATCATAAACTGCCCCAATGCACTCAGAAAACATTCTTCGCCCTATTTAAACGAACCAGTTCTGAACCTCCACACTAGGTTCAGTGCGTTGCAGTTCGTTGCCCCGCAGATGCATGATTGTCGAATTCCAACAGGCGGTCGTTTTGTTACACTTCAATTATTCCGCTCGATTCTGTTTTTAGAGCGGTTTGGTGCACGCCGACCCGGCGTCCGGTCACCAGAAACTGGTCGGCCCTCGGACGACTTTCATTCCAGATTTAAACGGTGAAACGATTGAAATTTCCGCGGTGTCACACGGGACGGCGGATCGGGTTAGACAACCTTGAATTGGCGTGTGTGCCGCAATGCTCAGATTGCTGCACTTCGTCCTTGTCAAGATCGTTCGCCAGGTAGTCGCGAATCTGCCGCCAGAGAATTTCACCGTCGAACCGGGAAAGAAGTTCAGACGAAGTCCCGGGCACGCTCAGCGAAACCTTTCAAGGATTTTGACAACGTTTCGAAAGTTTTACAGAAAATCTATGGGACGATCTATCAAGGAAACGAGCGACATATAAGATCCGTTGAAGAACACTTTTTACCTCCAATGAAGAGTTACGTGATTTATAGCGGGCGAGGCAATTTGATCCAACATGGGAACATTTCCGTGAATTTCTGTATAAATTGGTGGGATCTTTGTTAATTGATTTTGAGGTAGTTAAAGATGACACAGCAGAGAGTTTATGGAATTAGATGCAGAACGAATATAGCACTTCGATTTAATTGGACGTGTGGTATTTTTGTAGAAAGTATGGAGAAAGTAGAGAAAGAGGGGATGTCTATTGTGATTTAAATGTTGTATGAAGGTTCAGGTTTGATAGTCCTTCGTGTCATTTATACACAAACTTAACCCTTATATCGCGTTAATATAAATATTTATGTATAACTTTTATATTTTATACTTGTGAATCTTGGAGAAATTCAGCGGGAACGTTGTCTTGTCAAGTCTTGTTCAAATTTAAAGCTTTTAAATAACAAAATTATTTTAATGCAAAACCAGTATCGGGTTACTGTATTTATAGACATCATATTTATATTTTAATTCAAATATTTGTATATAGATCTATATATATAAATATTAATAATAATATTTATAATTCATTTTAGCAATTGCATATTAATTTATGTGATATTATTGGCCCGATCGCAATATGAGGGTTAAAAGAACTCTCATAATCATGACTCCAAGACATTAAACTACAACACAGTATTACATACAGAATCGACGGCAATCAGTAGTAAGAGCCGGGAATTACCACTGACGTACATCGAAAACCCATCAAGTACCATCAAATACCATGGGCCATTCGTATCTCTCCGACATTACAAAACACTCGATCGATGTGAAATTTTGAACCAATCCCACGAAAAATCATCCTCCCTCAAGGTTGAATCTTCCTCCCCGCGACCACGTACCATTTTGGAGCCAGTAAATACCTACGGGCGAACGAAACGCCTTTGGTGCCTTTCTAAGCGTGACCCTGGTTACGAAACGAGCCACCGTGGAATCTCGACTTTCATTTTCTACACTCGTACCTCCTTGCGACGTGCTTGGCGCATGCTGCTGCACGTGACACGCGTCGTTGTTGCACGTGTATGATCGTATGTCCTATCATGGCAAGTGTATAACCCATAGGCCATTAAAGAGCGCGTCTTCAAATAAGAACCTGTTCGAGCTTTCGATTTTGGACGAAGAGCCGTTCCATTCTTCAGCATCGATTTGTATACGTAGGATGTCGGAAGGTTTAGGATAACGGCGGTACTTTTATGTAATGAACTTATGGAAGCATCCTTGGCTGATATTAATATTGAGTAGGGCTGACCTTTGAGAAGGTGGAATTTATGGTTTCGAAAGCTTCACGCGGTGATGGACCTGTGGAAATGATTGATGTTATTGAGTGCTGAGCTCAAGTACAAGTTGTAGATAATCAGGGGTGCAGGTTTTCATATAAAATGTAACAGGTAGTTTTAAATAAAGACCAATCTTTGTTCCGCAACGAGCGATGACCACGTAGGATCCTCAATGATGTTTCGTTTTAAAAATATTGTCCAGAAAAAATAGTGGTTCATATGTAGGTATAGTATAATAGGTGACATGTTAAAGTAGCTCTTGCATTTAAAATAATAATATTTTAATACATTTAAAATTTAAGAGATGTATGCCGTTCACATAGCAAAATTGCCAATAGAACTAGCCTAGAATTGTTCAAATATTGCTACTAAACCATTCTCTATTGTTACTGAAGAATCCCACTGACACATATAAATTCGCGCACTCCATCGATCACTTTTTAAACACCATAACGACTTAACTAGAATCCTCTTCACTTTTCTCCACGTTGAGGGGTGATAAATTCAACGCAATTGATCGCCACGTTAGAACAATTTCTTCTCTTTTTCTCCATTTTCAAAAGAGAAACAATTCTTAAATTACAGACGCTGTGTTTCACACAACTCAATCGAATCTTTTATTTTCACCACTTTGTTTCCATTATTTATATGGAATTTACTTTCGAATTGAGCTGCCCTGATCCTGACAGCCTGACCGAGGCCTACATTCTTGGGACGTGTGCTCACGAGTAAAAGGCATCGCGAAAGAATTCAACCTCTTCGTTCCGTGTTTGATCTACGCGTATGAGACGCACAATAATATTGGCGCGTCCACCACCTGTCCTTTAGACGTTGATTAAGCGTAGAAAAAGAGCGGAGGTGAATTATGTTGAAAGGTTTTTAATGCTGGGCATCATTAATATGTCGAAATTATGAGAGCAGGCTTAGTTCGCGTCGTGTTATGAACAACCGACGAGGCAGAATTTTCTCCGACAAATGCCGAATAATTTATTGGTACAATCCATGCGTGATTTTCAACAGAAATATATCGGAGTGCTCTACTGGTTACTGAAAGTTTGCTACTTCGTAAATTTAAACGCTGCACGATTGAATAATTCATATGCAAACTTTTGGTAATCATTTTTATTTTCATTCACGGAACATCATTTTTCGTCGAATACTTTCGAGTTATTTTTCATTGGCACAACTTTAACAGTTCCATAATTCATTCAATTATTTTCTTCTAATCATCGCTGCATTATGTAGTCAATAATTACTATTAATTATATATTTATAATTTAATACTTTGACATGTATTAACGCTTCTATCTAATAATAATCAAGTAAAGGCTACGAAATTTCGAAGTCCATAAATATTAACTCCTTCCCACAATATAATTTCGCTCACTGCACTAGCAGGCACGAGAGCTTTCAATTAAATAAGAAATATATATAGCAAATAAATAATTATACCTATCCTAAGTTTACAATGTTACTCGAATCGACGTGTTACCAATCGATACCCACGAAATCGAACAACGTGCATCACTCTGCGGGGCGTCCCGTATTTTATTTTCCACGTTTTCCTACTACTGACGATGTGATCTATTGTAACGGCGACGCCTCATCGTGTCTCGATCGAGAGTACAGGGAATAGGATTCTCAATCGCGTCTTGTCACACCGATGTCGTCGAATAATCTCGCTAGAAATCTCGCTCATGAATAATTCGCGCGCCAGTTGTCGATACTTGCGTGTTTACCCGCAACGTTCTATCGTCGTCGTGCGCGTGATTCGAAACGATCTTCTCTGTAAACATCGCTTTCCAACGTTTTCCCGACACCCACCCGCGTGTGTCATGTACACTTTATTTCCCGGGGAAAAGTTCGTCGGCGACGAGAGTGATTTGGTATCGCGATTCTGCAACAATGCAGCGCCGAAAAATAGTGTTCAGCGACGCGTTACTTTGATCCAAATAGGTGTGAGTAAATCGCGAAAGAAATATTATTTCAAATCTTCCACACCCTTGCAATTAAATCAGTTTTTAATGGTACGGAAAATACGAATACTTAAAAGCCTATGCAATTGATTGACGCGCAATTTGCGTAAGGTGTATGTTTATAAATATGAGATCATTACCGATTATTTTTATATTGTGTCATCTTAAAATATGTTGACAAAATTTGTTGCACATAAAATGAGCACAAATGGAAATAAAAATAACATATGTGTTTAATATGAATTTGATATAAATTTAATATGAACATATAATAATATGGAAAATCTTCAAATCTTGTCAAATTCTGAAATAAATAAAACAAGAATCACCCGCTCCCGAAACAATCGATCAATAAATTAATCTCGTTTGCGGCCCTTCAGCCAATTGCTCGGCGAATTACAAGAAGGCAATGACAGCTCCTCTGCGATATTCGCTCGGCTTATAAACACACTCTCAGTTCACTCTGGCGAACTTTGAACCCGACGACAGAGGGGTTGTCTTCACGAGCAGTTCCAAAAGTTGCTCGGGTGACTCGTGACACGGATTCCCGTCTCGTTATCTTACGGGATTAACCAGAGGGTTACGAAGACGGAGCCCTTTAACATATTGTAATATCAGACGTCGATCTTTCCGCAAACCGTGGAATCGTTCGCGCTCGAACGGCTGCACGTGAACCAGCAATTTCAAGGCCCGCCGCCGTGCTAACGAACGCCCGACCATGGGGAAAACTGACTTGAATTCTCATTACCGGGTCTGCCGTGGAACTTTGTCGCGGCGCAGGCAGATGTTAGTCGAGGATTTTCCAGTGAATCTGCGAGAAACGTGACGTTGAACTGGAGCACGGCGCGGCGTACTGAGTTCGCTGGAGCGAAAGATTTGTGAAATTTCGGAGTTTGTGGAAGTCGGGTAACGCGGAGGATCTTGTGTTTGAGGAGGGGCTTTCGAAGGCGCGAAGGGTGAAATTATTTTGGGACGTTCACGCAGGGCTGAAAGTACATTTCAAAATGGGCGACACTCTTTTAATTCTATTTTTTTTCTTTGCTTATAAGAATTCTTGTTGCCAGAGTCTCGTACATCTTGATTGTAATAAGCAGATGTTTATCGTTCTTATCTGCTACGGGGGGATCCGCAGGTATTGAGATTCAGAGATATTTTCTCGCAGGAGGGTTTGATAAAATTTGGTATCGTGCAACCGGATTTTTCGTGAATTCCATCGACGTGCTCTGGAGTACGTTGGACAACGATTCAGTTGCAGGCCTGATTGTAATTTCGCCGCGTACTTGTAGCTAATATGTAGCTACGTTTCTTCGTGGTGAAAATAATTAATTATAAAAACAGACAGCCGAAATCGCGTGTTCATCGTATGACTTTATTCCCAGAATAATTTAAGTCAGAGTTTCTAATTATTCATTTATACACTCACATTTTAATTTTCGATTCACGCCTCAATTGAAGTAAACAACTTTATCCCTCCTCCCAGCTATTTATAGCCGCTGGAAAAAAATCCATTAGAAGCCAACAATATCCCCTCGAAACCCCTCCCTAGATCCACTAAAAACAAACGACAATCGGCCAATCCTCTGAAAACACAGATCCTCCCGTTCACTTCAATCTGTTATCGCGTCGATATTCGCTGACGCAAGTTCTCCTATCACCTCGACCCGATTTTTTTTTAAATCTCCACAAGGCGCCTATTCGGAGGAGCAACGGAACGATTCGCCGCTGCCATTGTCCCCAGACAGCTTTCGGTCCTTTCGTCCACGTCGTCTCCGTTGACGGACGCTGTAGCTTTAAAATTCCTCTGGACTCTAGGGCCCTTGCCGAAAGCGAGTTTGTTTTACGACACGTACCATCCTCGCGGACCAATCTATGGTGACCCAAAGCGGTGGTCCCGCATCCGAGACCATCGAGATCCGGTGAAGGCCGTCCGATGTGGTATCCAATTGAAAAGCGAACGTAGTCGGTGGTTGCCGCTCAGTTCGTCGTTGTTTGCTCAACGAGATTTACCAGCTAGCTACTGTGCCTTCTCCTGCTGACTCAGGTATCCGAAAATACGTCTGCTCCACGCGCATTTTCCTCGCGAGATCGATCGCGCTTGTGTCAAGTCCTGCTCCCTTTCGTATGCACAGAGAGAATTGCGCGTTAACCGTTCGCATTTCATTGAGTTTTATTTTTCGGCCGACGTCGCTAAACTCGTAGATAGTTTTATGTAAAAAAAACGGCGAGGAATGAAAATTTGAATAAGATTTAAGTTGAAGGATTCCGGGGAACTTTTAATAATTCTTCCTTTCGTGCGAATAAATTGTCGAAGAAGAAATTCGTGGGCTTTGTCTTGCACAATATTGTCTTTTTCCGTTTGGTTATATTCGGATGCTAACGTGTAAATGTGGTGAAATTAATGCTCTTCTTGCACTTTGATCTTTTGGAAGTATTTGCCTGGCGTAATGATGGAAACGATTTCTCCATTCCCCTTTTGTACAACGAGGTTTCGTATGACAGAAATATAAATGTTACTTGCCAGATAGTAATCATTAGCATTGTTCAAGGTAATCAACGCTTGAATTTAATTGACTAAGATATACTTGTTTCATGTTGAAACTTAGCGAGCATAGAACACGTAGATATTCATCATTTCCCCTTGAACAAACCATAGCTTGAAAAAATAGGGGATGATATGTTAGACCCCCTGATTGCCAAGATCCATCCTCTACTAATCTTGCGAGGGCAACTGATTTCGAGTAAATTGTCAGCTTCGCAGTTTAACAAGCCTCCCAATTCTTCCATCAAAAACTAACAACCGATTCATACTGATTTATTCACATAACCCGACGTTAAACAATACCTCATTAACAATAATTTCTGTATTTCACTTATAAACCAGGCCCTAAAAACTACACCACAATTATCCTGCGTTCTGCATGAAAAGTATCTACTTCATAGTAAATAATAAAAGAAAATAGTAATAATCAGTTTATTCATCAATTTCTCTACAATTCCAAACAGATTAATCTCCTCGCCTCTTCGCCCACAGAATTTCCAAATTCAGCCAGTGAAACTCATTTTACGGACGAACACGAAATTCCACCAACTCCCCATTTTTATCCCACTGACTCACTGACCATTACCATCGCTTTCGATTCTCCCATTCCTCCGTACTCCCATTGGCTCTGTCAGCCTCAAGTATCCCGTTGATCTCGCGGCTGAGAGGCACGAACGTTCGTCGAATGACCGACACCGTTTTCGGAACACGAAACCAGCAACCAAACGATTGGAAAAACGATTGCCGGTCTCCTCGGCATTCCACTCTACAATCCATTCGCGCTGGCTTGTACACTCGAGGATCTAGACGCACGTGCGGAGAGATCCATTCACTTTCTGGCAGCGGGACTCGCAGTGTCGCGTCGTTTCTTGATACCTGAACACGCGCGTCCGCGTTCCTCCAAAACGTTGAGATCGAACGATTACATGCGGCCCTCTTGTTCAGTAACCACCTGAAGAACACTTTGGACCGGGTCTTATGGTCCTAGCTGTAGCCAACGATTCGAAGTGGCCGTGGACACGATGTCGAAGCTGATCCTGCTCGTTGCACTCGTCATGGGATGCATGGAGGCTGTCCCAGGAAGATTAAACGGTACGTGTCTCCGACTGTTGTGGAGATGAGCTTGCCTCCGAATGATTAATTCGACGATTATGAGGTGGAAGTGTATCTGGTGTATCTCCAGACAAGTGATTTCAAAGAGTGTTGATGTTCATTGGATAGCTGCCGTTTGGCATTTAACCGAGGAGAAAGCTGATGATACGTGAGTCCTGTGCGAGGGTTTTGGGGTTCGATGGATTTTAGGATATTAACAGTGCATTTCTTTTTATTCTGCCTTGGCTGTGAACGTGAAAGACTGTTTCCTTTGGAATGCATAAGTGCAAATATAATATATTTATGTAAATATAACGTATATCATTTAACTTCTGATATGACAAGTTGAGATCGTTAGTGGCGATGTCGTGAGTGATAGAAATGTGTAACCTCCACGTCATAATCGACGTAATAGCTGTTACTATCGAGATCGAGATCTCTATCTATGTTGGCGTTTCAATAGATACAGTGTTTGTTCGTGAAATGGAATTGCTACTTCGATTCTGATGGCTAGCTTTTTGCATTCTCTAGGGCTAAGACTTTTTACCATAGCAGAAGTCCATACATCTCTCTTATTTACCAAGTACTTCAGTCGTTTTATTTATTGATTTTTTGTTAGTTCGATTGGATCTTTATTTCTAAAAGGTATTTTAGTAAATTCAGCCTTGGTCGATGTCTTTGTTTCTCTTCCTTGAACGATCCTGTCGCCCCTGGCGGATCTTGATTCCAGTGGTTTCGACACCTTTCGCTGACCGTGATCGAGAATACTTCACTGACCTTGAAAGCTATGTTCATTGAACGAGTATACAGATCGCAGACGTAGCCTCAGGTGAATTCCTTCCCTACGATCTCGTTTCCCGCGTCTATCCGGCACTTCGGGCGATTCTATGTCCTCGAAATTGATCTTAGACTCGGATCAAGACATGTTTCATGGTTACTCCACTTCCCGTTACAACTTTTTTTTCCATCGAAAACTAATATCGGAATATGTTAAAGGCTCGGCCTTCCAGTTTGGAGGTCACATTTCTGGCCCACTTTCGTGTGCCTCTGTTCGTACCAGTTTCTTGAAAGTTTGTGATCCAAGTGGAACAAGTTTAATTACACGATTGAATTTGTTTAAATAGGGTTTCTAAGTTTCGTTTCAAGTTAGTTGCAATTTATGTAGGTATTTTTCGTTAATTACATAATTCAATTACATTAGAGATGATATGATATTATAGAATATAGAAATAATTAGATACTCTTTCGATTGTAAACATTACATTTCAACTTTTTAACGCCCGCTTACGAATTGTCCAAATCTCTACGCGCCGGTATCTCTATTTAATATTCAACCTGACGACCACAAACCAAGTCGTATACACCGCATTCCATTTCCCAACTGTGTACAACTTGTTGGATAATCTTCCATCCAAACAAACCCGTTTAGCGGCATAGCCTACGATTGTAAACAAACAACTAGAAGCAACAGAAAAAGCAGCTGAAAAAATAGTCGCCGCACATTCCAACGTTTCTGGTACATTTACCCAAGCGATCGTGTGCTAGCAGCAAATGTTAATTAATGCATACCCTTCCGGCCACTGTGTTTGCTGGCGAGTAGCAAAATGTTGCCCACCGGATGCATTCGAAATCGAGTTCCCGATCCGATTCAACGAGCAACCAAGCCGCCGGCGTTCGTTCCTTCAGTTTTCTTTCCTGTTTTCTCGCTCGTTTACTTCCGCCAGCCCTCCGACGATTACGAATCGCGGTCCCTTCCGGTGCACTCGCACGGGGAAAACGCGCGTTCGCATAGGGAGAAATAAATCACTGGTCGCGATGCCAGGACAGTGAAAAAGATTAATGAAGCTATTGTAAGCGAAGAACTCCAGTTTGACGGTGTTACGAAACTACCAACGGCGTGAAGGAAGAATAACCATCGAGCGAACACCGCGGTTTCGATTCGACGAACAATAGAATTATGTTTCGGAGCAACGACGTGGCGGCGGCGTCAACTTTCCAAGCGTAACGTCGTTAGTACCTGAATGAAGAGAGCAAACTGCAATTGAATAAGCCGGGCAAAGTGTATTTCGTCTCTTGACCGTAGAACAATCACAGTCGGCACGAATGGTATATTACATTTGCAAGTATCCTGGCTTTGGGGTTGGATCGTTTATTGTTCGGGCTTCTGTAGTTAGTTCACGTGGTGCAGAAGAAACGTGACAATAAAAATTGCAAACAGAATTGTTTTGTTCGTTGTGCGCACTGATTTTGGAGGGGGCTGAATTGTTTATTGCCCAAGCATACATGTGCTGAAGTTGAAATGTATATCGGGCAATTTTTAACACACTTTATTTTTATTCAAGCTTCATACCCTGTTTTTTGGGAAATGATTTCGCAAATAATTCTTTTAGTATGGTGGTACAGCGATACATTTTTTCCTTCCTATAATAATAGTCTGGGGAAGAATAATTGATATTGCAGTAACGATTGTTATTTTCTCGGAAAATAGATGCTTGTATTACTTGCTACGTTTCTGCACAACTGTGTTTGAACATGTACTGGCAAAGGGAGCAGCAGTATTCGCATAAGCAATCAGAACTGCACCTAACTATCTATTTAGTGTAGAATTTCAATCTTCCATACGCTGGAAACCGAAGTGCACGCTCATATATTCCATTACGTTTATTATTCGATTCGTACCCTTCCTATAACTATGCAAGATAAGCAGCAAACCTGGTGCAAACGCAAATCCGAACCTAAACATCACAGTGAAACAATTCCCCGTATATAATTGGCTAATTGCATCTTTGCTGTACGCTTCAGCAACTGATTTCGAATTGCCCGGCAAAATAACATTGGATCCTACGAATTTCCTAACTTCATGAATTACACGACGTTGCACATAGTTGATAGTCGTTACATCGTACTTTATGCACTCGATTTACCTTGTGGAGCGGAAGTGAGCGAACCTGCACGCCTTCTCCTTTCTCTCCCTTTTCGTGTCACTCTTTTCTAGTTAAGCCACTATGAAGCCATCATACAATCGATATTGACGGTGGATATTTTAATATTATTACTATGACTGACCGATAAAATATCATAGATTTTAAATAATAATTTTACGAAACATTTACATATTTATGAATAATAAGTATAAACATACTGTAAAGAAAAGAAAATATTGAAATTATGAAGGCTAATGTCGAAGACATCGTATTAGTATTTTTCACAACGGTATGTTACTCGTTTTATTGTTGATCAACACTGCGTAAATAATTTTATAAAAAATACTATGTATTATTAAGCCAATATTTCTTTTTCATCGATATAAAAGGTATTGTTTTTCTTCAAAACCTATTCGACAGAATACGGTCTCACCATTTTTAGTGTTCTTATAAGTAAAACTTTCTCTCGGTATCCATGCCAGTAAATGTAAAATCGAGCATTCATTCGGTGCCTATAAATATTAATCGTGTAAGGTAAACTCCCGATTCTGAATATTTTATTGTCGATTAAATATTAATAACAAATACTCAACACCTGAGGACCTCATCATAGTTCTCCATTATTTTAATATTAACCTTGTTCTTACAAGTTTCGGTGTTGCTTTTTGCTTCTGGGTCATCAACAGCTGCCTCTTCATTTCTCTTTTACAAGATCGCTATCCTATAACGATTTCCTATTGCCACAACTGAGCGCATTCTGCAACTTCATCTCCTGTAAAACAGTCGGTGAACGTTCGTCACGGTCCACGAAATTAATTTACAAATTGGGTTGTGGTAAACGCCACGTTGACACTGTCGGATCGTATTTTTCCGCGATCACGTTCTATATTACTGTTAAGTGTGAATTTCCTACGGTTTCGTAACATAAAAACATTGTTGTATCTTTATAATCACTGGCAAACTTCAAAAGTAATAAACAAGGAAATAATAGATGCAGTTATAATATGTCTATGCGTCAGATGGTTGTTAATGTTAATTAATAATCGCGTTGATGGTATTTATATCGTCGACGGTAGGTAATTAAATGATTTACCTTTTCATAAATATTTATTCGATTCTACACATTAGTATGATACAAGATATATACCGAGAAAAGTTAAGAATAATCAGCTGCATACTTAATTGAACAATCACTAGAAATCTGTAATTTATTTTCAACCTTTCCAACCATTCATTTGACTGATGACTTTTTTTGCTCTATCGACTGGTGATTGATCTACGTCTTCCGTTTGTTTGATCACACTTTATGTCTTAATTACTGCATAACGCGTTCGCGAATTAGTCGGTTATATGGTAGAACGTTTTCTTGCGAAACGCTCGTGGTCGTTACGCTCCAGAAGAGTAATTTCTTAATGAGCCGGATCTGAGCCACAGTGAGAGTACAGAATAGCTTGGATAATTGCATCGGGGAGGGAGTTTCTGTATTTTCGATATGCACGAATTTTAAACAACGAGGTATAGCGGTAGTCGTGCGTGGAATTTAAAATGGTGAACGGAGAATATTTTATACCAGTCTCATTTAATTCTTATGCTGCCAAACACAGAAATTCACGGAGTCACGATTTCTCTGTATTAATAATTCTAAATGTCAAACGATATAAAATAATATACATAAAGTTTTGTAATAAATATGTTCTTTAAAGTTCTGTGCACATAATTACGACAGAAATTCTTGTGAAATGAAGTCCGTGTTGCAACAATTTTCGTACATTTTAATCGGGGGACGTAAATTTATATTTGTTCTATATAAGAATTTATGTTGCTTCATAAATTAATTTTTCTGCAAAATATTAAAGATAATCAGTGTACAATGATCATACAATGAGCATACAATGATCATATGATTAATACAATTCAAATTCTATTGCATTTGCATTTAAGTAATCGCAGTAACGAAAGTTAATCGTGGACTAAAAATATTGTCTCGAGATATGCAAATTTGGTACGTGAATGGGAAATGCATTACTTTGGTCGTTGTTGCTGTAGAACTCGAGGAAACTGTACGATGCTTTGCATCGATAAATCTGTAGCAGATTGCGGTTCTTAGGGAAAGTTTAACGCATTAGTAACACGGTTTACACTTGGATGCTTGATAACGTAGTAGCAAGTACCGTGTGCAAATTTAGCGTACGCTAATTCAGTTCAACCGAAAAAAAGAATGGTTATCAAATGTTCTGTATAAATGGCTTCTTCCACTGGCTGTTTTGTTAAAAGATTTTTATTGTACCACTTCTTTCATTGTTCATTGTACATACTTGTTCCCTACAAGAAACCCCACTTTTACTGATATCAAAGATTTCTAATTGCATGCATTCAATTAATTATTAACTCCATCAGCAAAATAAATTCTCTTAAAACTGAGCTTACTGGAAAACTTAATTATGCCAAGAAATGATTTAAGATGTATTTAAATTATATTCTATATTTTTCTCAATATTATCGATAGGAATCGAAAATTATTGGAATAATTATTCAGAGAGCAATGATAAAATAATATATTGAATTAGTTACAATGATTTAAACCCTATTTCTCCCGGTATGCCCGTGTAATGATTATGCTACTGAAAAATCGTTCTATTAAGAGTGACGGAGATAATGTTCTATCATTTGATTAATATGATCAAAACAACAACAAAAATTAGTATTTCGGGCGATCTACATTCATGTTGCAGTTTTATAGCTGCTCTTCTTTAAGGTTGATTATATATAAAATTTATCACAGACTTTGTTCGAAAATGAGATCCTCTGAATTTTATCCAAAAAGCTAAAGAGATTGCTGTCATTCCTTCGACGCCAATAAATCATTTTCAGACGATGATCACAAGCCAGGAGAGAGGAAAGTTGCAAACTAAGCTTCTCAGCTGGAATTTCACGCCTCGGTGAAATTCCCTGGCACGTACGCATGATTGTGCATGCTTATTTCTGATCGTGGAACCGTAGCTTCATATTATACGATACTTTGAACCTTTCGCGTCGAATCTCTTTCGCCTGCTGTATCTGTTATCCACGTACAGTTTCTCGTTATTTCTTGAATCTTCTTGCATTGATGTTGTCTTTCTGTTCGTGCAAAGCTTATCCTTAATGCATTCGAATGATATTTCCCCATTTTGAATCACGTATGAAAATGTGGATTATCAAAGAAACGGAGTGGTGGGTGAATTCAGTGAAATTTCTGTCTTACGTCTGATCAAATGTATCTCAATTTACTGAGAACTACTCGTGTTATTGATAGATCCGAGGTAGCGATTCCTGTGTCTGTCTGGGCATGACTTGATCTACTGGAATGGTTTGTTCCGTTCTAATTGAAGATGTTTTATTTAATGCATGAAATATGAAAGAAAATAATAAAGGGGAATGTTCAATTAATAAATTAATGAATTTGTATTGAATAATTCACTCGTTGATTAATTCGTTAATTATTAATATTTCGTTCATAGCTTTCTAAAGTAGAATATTCGTAGAAAGTGTTCACAAGTTCTGACAGCTTGTCGAAAATTATTGGTTGTTAAAATATCCCAGTTTTTGTACAACGAATACGAAGAAAGATGAGATCATACTCTCCTTCCTTTTCGGTTCATCATCCAGTATTACTTTCACGCGGCAGTCCAAGTATCCATCTCCACCTTCTTTTCTATTTTCTCCGTTTCATTGACAGACTCTCCTTCTACCTCGTTTATACCATGTCACTGTTGAAGATATCGTTGAATTGCTGGAGTATTTGAAATACGGATGTAATAACATTCATTGATTGGACAATCTGTTAAATAAATAGTGTCATATATTATGAAAATAATCGTGCCCTCCTGAATTTCGAAGAAAAATGCCATCTCGTTTAAATTGCAATGTCTTAAATGAAAACAAAATTTTTTTAATTAAAAGCCATTCAAAATTACAAATAGATTGGTCGTCGTTTCTGAAGATTAAAACGTACTAAAGAACTCGTCAAATTAACGAGATATTTTCCCAGTAAACAATCTACATTCTCTATGAAACGCACACTCCTTTCAAATTGATCTCAGATACAGCAACTTTGGAGTTAAACAATCAGAAGTTCCGGTTCGTTCCATTTAATATCGCGGCATCACCTTTGAAGTAGTTTCTTCTATTTCGGTTCGTTTTCTAGCGTGGCAGTGCGATTTCCATGGCGTTTGTCGCGCAAAGTGAGCCAGTGGCTCGACATTTCGCTCGACAGAGCGCACGAAAAATCATGAACGACAAAATGGAAACGTTCGGTCCCCGGGGATGTCACGAGAGCCCGTAAAATGATATCAAATTTCGAGATACGCCTCGCGTAGATGGAGTTCGTGATATACGCGGATCTTCTGCTCGACGATTGTCACGCGTCGACCGATCGATATCTTAACCGTGATGGATTTTACACGAAGTAAATCGACCAGGCTGAAAAGAAACAGCCTGCGTCTGGTTTCCATGGTCCAACCGATGAATCACAGTTCTTTCGTTCTGTTTTACTCCATATTTTTTTCGAGGTGAAAGCGGACAGATGGTTTAATAGGAAATGAATAACACGAATCTACCGAGATGGGTTTGAGTAAAACTATAGTTCCATGGTCTTTATTTTATTTGTTTGCGTGTTCAATTTAGTCGCGAGGGGGCAGAAAGTTATGACGTTGATCGTTGGAAAAGGACTTGGACAGTTTTTATTCTATGATAGGAACGTATTGTCTGGTTGATTTGGCACGATAGATATCAGGTGTTCTACAGTGGCAATAACCATTTGGAATAAATGGAAATTGCCGGTGAGGTGTTAATTTTTCATTAGATTAATTAGTTAGGCTCGAAGGGTGATATCATAGTTAATTTTAAAAAATTAATTGAAAACAGAAATTGTTACTTACACCACTGACTACTATTATTATCTTCGAGTTGTATGCAAAAAGCTAATTTTTACGACCGTATAACTGTGGAATTTATTGTTAATGTGCAACAGGTATAATAGCTGAATTTCGAAAGAACCACTGTTCCAGATATTTTAAGCTTTGGAAGGAAATTAATGAATGAATGAATTGTTTGGTTACGATATAACTATCACTTTGGTCTGCTATTATCCTTTAACAATAGCTACTCCGCAACCAGGTCTGTTGCAATAAGGGTAGTTATTTGAGCAACGAATTCGATTGTATACAATGTCCTGTTTGAGACTTTACTTCTTACTCGTTACTGCAAGTACAACATTTTGAAACACCCTCCGAGCAGCAAAGCGTTACCTTGAAAACAATCACAGAACACGACAAAAGGGAAGCACCTCTGGCTCCTACAAATATAATATTACTTGTGCTATTCCAAACATAATTTCTGTTCAACGAGTAAACAGCTTTCCATCACTGCGATGCAATTTAAAATGCAGTATTTCAATTTTATTTCCATTCACCAAAATGAAAGTAATTATACACGTTAAAATAATTGCCTGAAAAAAATGTCGAGCACCTGGAACATTTAGTGGGTACTAATAATTAGATACTAAACAGCACAAAACACATACGCAGAATCATCCAGGGAAGTAAAGTAAATGCGATGCGCTAACAAGGATTAAACGGATACCTTTATCGTGGATCTTTTAGGAAATTTGATCAAAGACGGTGCTTTTCTTAATTTTCTTTTACGTATCGGGTGGTTGTCAGTTTGTTTCCCAAAGGAAGTTTAATTATCCCGTTCACGCGAAAAGGTCATCGCGAATTAACACGCAAAGACGCCTCCTTCAACAGAAAGGCGACAGAGAAAGTTTCAGAACCGGTTAACTCTGTCTACCTCGACAAGGTTCTGTTATGCGAGAGAATAAAAGCGGATCGCTCGAGCTGATTGTAGGCGATGATTTCAAGTTCTTCGAATAGCGGTGTACTTTTCTGTGTAAGCGTATTACGCCTATGCTCTTTTTACAGCATCGCGAAAATCACCTTTCCTGTTGTCGAAGCAAATAAGAAGAATAAAAATTGGGAAACAAGAATCATATATTTATATATTACAAAAATAGAGTTGCTATACAAAATTTAACGAGAAAATAGTACTAATTTTTTAAATACTTCATTATTTTTACATTGGAAAATAATCAGAAGACTTGATGTTTCCGGAAAAATGTCTATGGTATAATTAGAATTTTAATAATTAAGACGAAATTGAATTATGACGGAAAGGAAAAGCCAGAACTAATCAAATGATAGAAATGTTTTGGAAAATCTACGGAAAATCTATAACAAGAATAATATTAGAACAGTTAAAAAAATGGAATTATTAAATCATTTAAAAATACCGCCATAACAGGGAATATAGAACGATATTCCAAACTTCCTGATACAACTAAACAATTAAAAAAAAGTTATTTCATTTCCATAATATCGTCTATTTATTCACCAGGATTTCATGCTCCTATACCGGAGTGAAACCTTTCGAAGCGCACAAAGTACTCTTCCAACATGTTCAACTTTCCCAAATCTCCATCGAACTTATACAGCATCCTCAATAATAAAAGACAGTTTCCCGATAGAGACATGTTTGCGAAAGGTCAGGTCAACCCATTTAGGTGCAACCTTATTTCTCGAATAATCTTCCGCTTGTCGAAAGAATTTTCAAGCCGTCTTAAAAAAGCTCGTGCTGCCTACAAGTCTCTCGCGTTTCCACACCAGAAGCTTCCGCCGGAGTTGTCAGATTAAATTTTTCGCTCCACGTGTCTTCTGGGATGCACACCCACGGCGTGCAAGCTCCGCGAAGAATTGAGATAAATAGCTGCATAAATACCACCCGAGGGAGATGTCAAGTTTCACCAATTAAACTGAGTGAAAAGTTTCTAATCTTCGTGGCTTCACGTCGAGTTTGCAACGAATGAATCGTTCGCGCCGCGAAATGCCACTATTTATCAGTACACTACGAAACTCCCTCAAAGTTATTACGCAATCGCCTTTGACGGAAGTGAACGTAGCGTGATTATGATAAACGCGTTGGAAATTGAAATGGAGAAATTTTGCTGGCGGTCTGGATATATCGATACCCGTCATTTTGATTTTGTCGATTTCACTGTTGATTAATACTCGTGATTACTTAGATACCCTGCGTGAATTATGGGATATTGTATTTAATGAGGCAACGTAATATCCGGTGCCGCGAAATGTATTCCATGCCATTTTCTTATATTTTTGTTCTTTAATCTACAATCCACTCGGGTGTATTTTATATTACAAATATTTTTCGCAAGTGGACGGGCGAAAAGGATTTAGCAGAAGGTTCTTCCTGAAACGTGGTATTCAGTGAAAGTAAAAAGACCTGGGAAGAAACTCGAGTTGCGGTCAGATTAATGCAACTGTAATGGTTCAAAGCAATTATTTAACATCTTATAATCTAGTATTATATAATTTCATGCAAAAATATTTCCTTTATACTTTATATCCTGAATTCGTCTTCAAGTGAATCTTTCATCGAATCCTCGTTACCCGTTTTTTTTTCTTACCGAAAAGAAAACTCACATCACCTTTATTATTCATTCTGTATATTCAGATACAAGACAGAACCTCATGAAGAATTTCGTGAATGTTTATTCAAGGAGACTTCTTTCTTGCGACAACTGTATAATAAAAATACATTTTCCATCTTTCACGATTTGGCGACGACATATACACGCGAACATGCAACTGGCGTCTGCGATGGCTTACATTTCTCCACGTCTCAATTCCGTAACTCAATTCCGGCTTTTTTAACGCCTGATGGAAACCTGCCTCTTCCATTCCCATGGAACGATCCTACGGCTTTCTCTCCTTCGCTGTTTCAATTCGCTAGAATTGTTTCGTCTCACAGCGTCTTCGATCATTGTGCACGCTGCAAAGCGATTGAAACCAACTACGGGTTACTGTTTGTATCGGCAGCGAATTTCTGTCAGTGTTTCTTGGCGTATCCGTATGATTCACACGAAAGGATAGCAAAAGTGATTGTGTATATTTTAGCTATCGAAAAGTTTACTTGACAGGGGTAGATGTTATTTTAAATGATTGCTCGGTATGTTTGAACATTTAATGGGTAATTTCTCATGGGTAATTGTTAACTGTAATTGCATCGAATATTTTCAATTATTTTGTGTGCGGACTGCCACATTTATTATGTTCTCCGACTTTCGTCAAAATTCACGATAACCAGACTTTATTGCAATCAAATGAAATATTTCTATCGCTATTACTCGCATCGTTTATTCGTCTAAAATTATATTCGAATAACTCTCCGACATTTTCTAGTTTCCAGCAGTAGTTGTCAATAGTCATTATACCTATTTGCAATTACTCATGGAATATAGGATCAACATTCGGGACTCGTAACGCGACCAATTATTGCGTATACATTACGGGAGGCATGGGGAATAGGCACCTGTTCCGTTGTAATCAACGGTAAATTAGGTTAATTATTGCTGATTAAATTATAGAACGATCGATTGGACACGTTCCAAAATAAGTGACATGCATGTTAAATTCAATGAACGATCGGTGATCGCTTCGACAGTGAAGCATAACTACTTTTTGATAACGGGCTAATTAGGCACTACAATTATTTCCAAATTCGGGCACATTAATTCATTCACACATTGCATTAAACATAAATCGCCTTTGTTTAACAAAAAGGGCGTGCTCGATACCAGAACAGTTACTATAATTTACTGCGCTACCTCGTTCATATATAATTCCCATTTAAACAAATTTAATGCTGTGTCTATAAGTGATGGTACTTGTCCATCAATTCGTTCCATACAACCAATTAATTCACACCAAACATTCCTCACGTTGGTATAAATGTAATGGGCCAGATAATTAATAATAATATAATTTCCCAATTATTACACGAATTCAAGTTGCACCGCGAATTTCGCCGACGACAAACACCGAAACGAAGCCGCGATATCTTCGATCGACGATCAATATGTCGGTAGTTTTTGTCCCTATAGATCCCTTTGGTATTTGGCGTGACAAAGCGTTGACGCCGCGTTTAAAGCCGGTAATGGCCATCCACGGATTTGTAAATTCACGCAATGGTTGTCGGCCTGGCGCATTGTGAATTCTGCATTGTGCGAAACAACGAAGCTGGTCGGCTTGAAATCCCGCGATTTGTCGTTTATGCTCTGTTAATTATGCCGTGGAATTTTTATTGCACCGACGCCACGCGTCGAAGTGTAAACGAGCGATGTTCGTTTCGATGCTTTTCATTGTCTTGCGCTTAAATGCGGCTCGCGATGTTTCTTTTTTCATTTTATTTTGTAGGTATGTCGAAAATGGATGATTTGAATTTCAATTTAGAATGTATAATTATTGTATTATTTAGTTGGGAAATATGGGAGAAGCATTTGAACGTGAACGTGATTTAATTTTTAATTTTAATTGCATTTTAATTTAATTTAATTTTTGCGATTTTATGTCTCTCTTCCTTGTAAATTTTATTTTGCGATATGACAGAGCTTATTGGATAAATTATATATGAAATATTATTGACTAGCGACTGTACCGTTATTGATAAGGATTATTAACATTCATTTTAGTTAATAATGCCTGCACCTGTGAAAGTATTATTTAAACATTATTTCTCTGAAATAGTTTGCGCAGAGGTCAAAGAATTTTTAAGCTTTAGAATATTTCATGTTGAATTATTTATATAACAAGGAATCGTGCTTAATCAACTGCCAATATATTACGAATCTTGATTAAGGGCATACATGTAACGTGGAATGGCAGATTATAGAATTTAATTCCTGGTAAACTTTCGTTTCTCTTCAAGTCGATCTTCCTGATGTTTCGCACAATTATCCCTCGCCCCTCTCTGTGTCTCACTTTTCCTCGTTTCCCTGTTACGTTACACCGCGTTGGAGTTTTCATTCACGTAACACGCAGTGAATATTTTCACCGTTCGATGTCTCGATTTCATTATGCGTCAGTCAAAAAGTTCTTCGATCAGTGAAGCATACTTGTCAGTTCCACGTTACGTGTTTCATTTTATGCAACATGATCCATTGTTAAATTGCACGTGCCTTCAGTATTGTGTTCTAAAATTGTTTCACAGCTTGCAAAGTCCCCAGAATCAATTTAATATTAATTTGAAGTTTAATAATTTTGTATGGTGACATAGTGTGCAGATCTGTAAGTTCTATATGAGCTCTTCACAATTCTACTTTATGAATTTTGTACAATTTCATTATAAAAGCACTTGATTGGTGTCTGATTATTGGCCCTCGATAATTACGTTCAATATTATTAAATGACAAAACTTTCCATGGCAATTAACTAAGTACTTTACTTCAGGAGCCAATGTAATTAACTCCATACGTTAAATGTAATTTGAAGCTTCCCGTCGTAACGTGAAAGCTACTTATGAAATAATATATTTTACAATATAAATACAGCATATAAGAAATTGCAAGATACAGTGTACATAAACATATCGGTTTTCCCTGCTGCTTATTCCTTGGATTTAATCATTTTGGTTCGGGCATGCAGAAATAATGCCAGGAATATTTAAGGATTGATTATGGCATTTTTTGTACAATCACCACTTTCTATACCACAAATAAAACAATAAGTAACATCAGACTATACATAATAACAAAAATTATTCTACTTAAAAGAATTCTAATATAAGAATTTTAAAAAATCTGAAAAAAACAAAATTCTCATTGACCCCTCATAAGAGCAATAAATACACAATGATCTACCCGAGGGAACTATTCTTTCACCCACCACCTGTCCAAACAATCATCTCCATCCAGCCCCCAATCAACCCTCTCCCTCTCCAAACGAAATCCCAAGAACCCACAATAATTCAGTCCATTTCTAAACCTTCTGCAACAGCCACCCGAACCTAATCCAGACTCAAACCGCTTGGTTTGCGTGTTTCAAGCTGACCAATGCACTGCGAAACAATGGCCAACAGCGTTCAAAGAAATTTAATAGCACTGGCCAAGCAGCCAACGATCCGTTGCTTCAGACACTCCGGAAGAATGTCTTAAGAAGCGACCGCTAACGAGCCTCGACCTCTGACCTCGATCCGGAAACTGTCTCTCTAATAGCCCTCACTCCCTTCCCATTCTGCAACATATTTTTATTGAAACCCCGCGGGATCCACGAGTCCCTTAAGGGTCGTTTACGCGACAGGGTGGAACAAAACAAAGTGGGACAGGAAATAAGGGGCGGCCGGTGTCTACTAAGAGATCCGTTGAATATTAATGCGAGAAGACGTATACGGAGACTTCGTGGACCGCGGCGGCACAGCGATTAACGGAGTGATTATTAAAATATGCAGAACGCCCCCGACCTAATTAGGCCAGCGACGAAACTGGGGGACGTTTTGCTGCTCCACCATCGCGCATGGTTAGCTTTTCTTTCCGCGAAGGAAAGCAAGGAGAGGAAAACATAGCCTGAACGGTGTAACTTTTCCTCTCCCGAATGGCTCTCTTTGTGGTCATCGTTGTGCTCGATTACGCAAGTTCTTTGGTTCCGGTAGTTTCGAGGAAACTGGCGTTTTTGAAATTTCAATCCTTTGTCTTGCAGTAACGATGCACGTGAATGTAACTCGTAGCGCAGGATACGATTTAAGTGCAAAAGAAAAATTTATATTTCAATATGTATTTTATACGAAATGTTAACAAAAACAATTTTCTCCACTTCTTATTTCGTGCAGCTGCGCGATGGAGCAATTAAATAGCCAACCCTACTGTTCGTCGTAATGCGAGCAATTAGAAGGCAAAGGGTCAAACAGTGGGATTGTTTGGAGCAATGATATTGCTTTATTGATAGTATTTCCACTGTCGAAGGTACGACGGTAAGAGAATAATTGAAGGGTTAATGGGCGGGTTGGTCGTGTGCACCAGCGGCAATGTAGAGTAAGATCCTGTTAAAATGCATGGCCCTGTTAAGAAATTGTCTTACGGAACGCTGCTATTCCTGGGAATTCAGGAACGCCCATTCGTTGCAGCGAATTCATTAGGTCGATGGATGCTCGCGGCCGTGTTTCGAAAATTGGATTTTTCGCTTATAACTCCGTGACACGGGACTGTAGTGAATGGTCCTTTGAGTTAAACGAATGATAAAGCTGGTTTTGAATGATGGGAAATTAAATATAATTGATTACGCTCGTTTAAGGTATCGAGTTTATTCAGAGAACCTATCTGTTGATTGAAGTTAGGCATTTAGTAAAGCTTATCCATCTATTTACATTGATAAATTAATTTTGATTACTTGTAGTGATATAGACCTTTTGGAAATAATCTGTTAGTTATTTAAGCATAAATGGTATGGAAATTACGAAACATATATGTAAATAATTTGGTTTGAAAAGGTTGTAACACCATTTCGTACTTATAATTATTGAGTTCTCGTCTTCTGTGTATATTATCAAGTGAATATTCTAATTCAGTAATTTACATAATGCAGGTTTGTAGTTCACGTTATTTTCGAACTTAAGCGATACTGTTTGAAGAGGATCAATTTCTTTAAGTACACCAAGGATGCGGAGAAAATAAACTGTCGATTTATTTACATAACTTTTGACGTTAATAAAGTGGCATTACGTTCTGCAGTGTAACACGAAACTGCACGGCAATCGAAGAGAAATTTACCTCGATCGATTGCACCTGGCACCGAAAATTTCTCATTCCTGGTTGTATAACACAAACCACGTAACTTCGTACCTTCAGATCGTCGATATTTCTAGCAATTTCTTCTTTACATCCAGTAAAATTGGATAACAAAAAATACCACCTCTATGCACCTCCTTTCATTCTAATCTTTATTCTTATTTTTAATTTTGTTCACAAGCATTGGCATCACCAATTTTATTTTAATATTACGCAAGTACATAATGGCAAAATCGTTTCATCGAAAAAATGCTCAGCATACTTATATTTAATTCCGTCTACGGCTGCTAATTAATGTCGCTTCATCATCCTAATTAAAGCCTGCACTCCGCTTTGTCAACAGAATACCCGACAGGTAGTTTCGTCCGAAGTTACAATAAACAGCAGTAAAGAAAGCACTTTGTGTATTACGTATAGTTTCTAAGTAAACAATGAGCCCTGAATGCACACCTTGCTCCGCAGTCATACCGTTCGTTCTCGAAAGCTTTAAGGCAAATGAACAGGAAATAAGTATCCAATAGTTCCCGGGGCAAACATCTAAATTCGCGACTGCCGATTCAAACATTCGAATGAAAATCAGCTGAACTTTTTAAGATCCTTATTTTTCAACGATATTCTCACGGACTCGTGAGAATATAAAGAAGAAGTTTCCTTTCTCCTTTTTCTGGAAAAACTTCTTCCATACTGTATTCGTTTCTAGATGCACAGTCCAAGACGATATTACTTACGCGGCGGTCGGAATTACGTTTATTTTACACTCTATATAATCCCGAAGTTCCCGTTAAGTTCCTCATTTCCATAGGCGTATTTTATCGCCGGGAACATTAAAACTTTCGCCCTTGGCGAGAATTATGCCGCGATATAATGGTTCATGAAAGTACGACCGGAAGTGGTGGCCCTCTGTGAACGTGCTTTTAACAATGGAATCTTCACTCAACCATTTTTCCTTTAGGTATGCCAATACGCGATCTGACCCGCTTATATCGACTCTATCGCATTATATAATGAGCCAACTTGCTCCTCTTGAACATCTATAATTGCGTGTTCTTGCGAAGCATGTGAATAGGGAAATCTATTACGCGAACGATTACGAGGAACTCTGAGAATATCTCGAAGAGGAATTGTGTGAATAAATGATGGCAGTCGTGAGATATTGATTAATGGACGACGAATATTCATGCAAATATTATTGAAGGATGTTTTTCCAGATAGCATATAAAATGGAAGTAAAATATAAACAGAAAATTGTTTGGTCGTAGGATCACTGTGAAATGATATTTTTTATTTTGTATAATGTTATTCATATTGCATCCTGTGTACTACGCCAATTTCCTACACCTGTTCTCGATATATTTGTTACCTTATTAATGATTGAAAGATTAATTTCTTAATACACTCTGTCAAAATATCGAACTAACATTCATCTAATTTTGTACTTATGATATTTCAGTTTACAATACTTCTTGCACAAATATCTGAACTTTGTAGAATTATTATTACACCACCTCTACCTTTATACAATATATTTAATATTTCCCGCCAATTTTTCGTAATATATTTCTTTCACGAAGACTGCAACAAAGAAAATCTATTTTTGTACAACGATTACTACACCAAATGCCTCATCTATCTGCCATCCTTGATATTACCACAGATACCATCTTCCATTCACCCCATAAATTACACGCAGCAGAATATAATAAACACCGATGTACGCGTGTTCAACCATTTACTAGCAATGAATTCACGTTATCGCCTCCTCTGTTTTCACAGATGACTGTCCAAATTGTGTGGACGAGCACAGCGGAAGCCTGGCCGCGTCAAGATGGACGATGCCTCTGTTGAAGCTCGGTGAGAAGAGATACTACCTGGGGATCTTCTTCAAGGTATCACAGCTGCCAGTCACTTTGATTTATCTAACCGTCCGTCCGGCGGACGCGGCCTTCCGGACATTATCAAATTATTTCCATGCCCGTAACTTTGCCGCTCCCTGTCTCTCTGACGCTTTACGGTGCATAGAATGCCAGGCCACCCTGTTATCGATCTGTTCACCTGAACGCAAACGCGTCCAATTCCCTGCACCACCTTCTGTCGCGCGGCAAAGAGCGCGGGAAAGAGATGTCGCCGATCTGAACCGTGTCTCCAAGGATTTCTAATGATTTCCTGTCGAATGGATCGCGTTGACAGCTTGTTCGGATCGAAACAAACGAGAAGTGATAGGCAATTTCGATGCAAAGTGAAATGAGAAGTTTGTGCTCGTGGAATAGACACGTACATTGTGCCGTTTAACTGGTGGTGGGAAATGATTGGTGGTCATTATTATATTTTTCATGTTACATCTAGTTCCACTGGGTGGATATTTCAAATAATTGAAATATCATGCAAATGCAAATAATGCAAATAATACGTCACCAAAGTTTTAGTAATTCTTGCAGTATAATAAAGTTGTTAAATTAGGAAATGAAAAATTGACAGAGCATTATTCGAATTTAGTAAAGGTACTTTCACGTTATAATTATAATTTCCTATTATAACATTCGCACCTAGTCCCGTGTACGTATATAATTAACAAATTTAAAGATGGTAATTTAAGAACACTTCTAAGCCGGAACAAGCTTCCAACACAACTCTTGCCATTATTGACCTCAGAGCCGTTTTAAATTATTTTTAACGATATTCGGTCCAGGTACGAACGGTGTTAAGCATCTCGTCTAATTATCCACTCGCTCCGCCACTATTTCACCATTACCATCACTTCACATCAACATCAGACACGCAATCCCACGTTAAGTCGCCTCAATTGCACATCGGATTCTCAACGACACACCCCGCCCACCTAGCACACAATTTCATCCCCAATTCGTCCGCCTTGAAGCAGGAACAATGTCGCCTCAGCAACGATCGATGCTCAGAAGTGCCATTAACCCATTTATTACGTATTCGTGTCTAGTTTAAATCCCTCGTTCACTTTATCACGCCCTTCGTTCTAACCTAGACCCCATATAAGGTCCCCACCTTCATCAGCAAAAATAAAACAAAAATAAAGATCCACGATAGACATATGGATCAGCTGACCGACCTAAACTTTTAAACTTTCTCTCGGTCTCTTTCCCTCTTCCTTCGTCCCACATTTCCTTCTCATTTTCTATCGCTGTTCGTTTCCTTGTTACTCCACGAGTCCAGTCACCCGATTTCCTTTACTCGCTTGCAACAGAGCCGCATTATTAAGACGGATTTTGCAACGTCGACAGCGTGTCCGGTCCCTGGCCTTGCAACGATCTCTCTGAAAATGTGGGTAGAAGTGACGTAAAGCGTTCCTCCAGCGATAAATACCTACGTGCGTTTCGTAACGGTGCATGGGGGAACGGTCACCTCGATCCTACCTGTAATCGGATCAACGGTGACGAACGCTTATCTGCTTTTGACTACCTCTAATTTCGTTTGGTAAACTGTAACTATATGACGAAGTTCGTTTCCCGTTGCTCGGAATTATTATTACAGTTGCAGGGAATTATTTATGGTTTTGCCATTCGTAATGATTGCTGATAACAATTGATAGTATTTCTCGTTTTCCAATAATCGATTTCTCGTTATGTTCACGGAACATTATGGGACATTAGAATCGGAATTTATTTTAAATCGAATATTTGTAATTATAATGATCAATCTTTTGAATATGATTTGCCATTAATCCTCCATATTCAATTTCTTTCTTTACCGATACAATAATAAATAGATGAAAATGCTCGATTTTAGAATTAAAATGTAACCACATCGAATTTACAACTACGAGTGAGTCAAGTTACATTTGCCCTGAATATTCCACCAAAATATTTCAATTTTCGACCACCGTGAAATCGTAGAATTCTAGTTTTAACAAAGCCCGTTCCCCATCTGTCTTTATATATCATTGTACGGGGGTAACAAATTTCAGTTATTCTTACGGAACGCTGCAGGTATGCACGTTGAGGTAGTTTCGTCGGACGAGAACAGGACACATGTTATATTAGAAATATTTCAATGGTAGCGCACTATGAAATATGCAAATGCCACGGGTCTGTGTTTCTTCTTTGCGCATACCCTATCGCGCGTAAAATATGGGAATGTTTGTTGCGCGGTCATTTGCCAGCCTTAATGGAGCGTCCCGGCAAATTTATGCAGGTTTATGCTCGCAGTTTTTGGGTACGTACTTTCGCCGTGAAGCGTCTAGCCACTTCTTTTCTCGACGTTACGGGAAACTCGTAAAGAAAGATGCCCGGGTTATGAATAACCAATAACAGAGATGGATGTTTTGTTTTATAAAAGAGTTTTATAAGAGATGACAAACAATTCTTTCATGCCATTGGGATTTTCGCAACGATGCAATTGAACTGAACTCTACATCTTTAATAATAATTCCTTAATAGTTCCTTTAATAATTCATTTTCTTAAGAGACTTTGAATATTCGCGTTAATTAACTCTTTGAATGCTTCAATTATTATGGCACTTGCATTATACTCGAGCTACGAATCTACCAAACGATTTTAATTATAATGTGAACTATAAACAGAACATTATATTCATTAATTTTTTAAATTTCTCTGCTGTGGACGCTGGCCACAAACGTGAATATAATTATAAAAATTGAAGCATATTATGCAAGCACAGGAATGTGGTTAAAAATGTACAAAAAGAACCATGCTACTTTATTCTACGTATTTTAACTCTAAAAATTAAAACGAATTTCTCACTTGGGAATTTCTTGTCTTTCAAACTATCACCTGAATACAATTGTACATTCTTAAAATCCGAGAAATGTAGAAAATAACTGCGGAATCAGCAAATGATGAAATGGAAACGAATGATAGGGGAAAGCATAGAACGTTCCAATATACTTAAATATCCATTTCTTCCTTTTACCTGGCATAAAGCAAAGGGGTAATTGCGTGAGCAACTCGGTGGATTTGGTGTACGCGATTGCGAATAATTCTTTTCACGTTCATCGATTGCCATGGGTAATTTGTTGAACAGAACGCGTGTCTGCTATACCCACTCTTCCAATAAAGAACAGGCAGTTTCATCGAGTTCGATTCAGGGCAATAATCGGCGAATAAATTCGGTTACAGCATTAAAACGTGAAGTAAAAGTATGCTGGATTATATTGACGACTTCTACAGTCGATTTCAATCAAGGAATGAAGAATGTACTAACAAAAACAACACAACAACCTTGTAGTAAAGAAAAAGTATTAACATTCGTTGAGTCCAAAAATGAGTGAGGAAAAATAGAATCAGATCTATCATGAAAAAAAAGAAAAAGGAGAAAAGGCAGGATCGAGAATAGAATATTGAAAGGGTTGAATGCCGTGAACGAGCTGCCAGGAGCAGTGCAGTTCCACCGGAAGAGCACGAAAAGGGGAGTAGAAGGGAGTTTGAGCGACATCGGTGCAATCGCTACGACGTTCTATTTATCGCGCTTTATTTGCATTCTCGCCAGGTTACACGTGATTTTTCCTTTCCCCCAGCCCTCCCTTTTTCTATTTCCCTCGGTGTGCGGAGGTGAAACGTGTTCGAGTGACTCTTGGGTCCAGCAACCTCTGGAAAACATTCCTCCGTATCGACATGAAAATCGCATTCGGCCAGACTGTGGCGTCATTCGCGAATTTATGACACGTCGTGCCTTTGGCATTCTCATCGACGAAAAATATTGATGGGAACGTATGATGCATTGACGGGGGAAGAATGCTGTTAGGATTCAGAAAAATGATATTCTGTGTTATACGTAGAAATCATGTGTCGGCACAGGTGAATAATAGCTCGTGGGTATATTACACATTTTATTAAACGATGTAGACAGTATTTCATGTATATGAAAAAGGATATTATTAATAATTATGGAGATCTGACAGTACTCGATAGATAGTTTATTCAATATTGGTATTACGCATTGTCGATATTTTCAAATGCCAATAGAAGATGATACTTAATATTTTTAATTGATTCTGCTGTAGATTATTTACTATTTGTAAGGATCTTTTTATTATTCTCACTTTTTGCTACGATTGGTGTTCAATATTCTCCTTCGTTCAAACAGATAGTCAATGGATTACAAGACTTTAAAGTTTAAAGCACATTTTTGCATTATTAAATATTGTATAGCTATTCAGTTACACTCTCGATTTGCTGTTACGTAGTTAAATAATTTTAGCGTATAAAAATCTTAAGATACGCACTTAATGAAAACATATATATCATTATGATTCCGTGAAATTATTTTTTCCAAATGGTTGATGCAAATGTGTTAGCGAAGTGTTAATTGATTTAATTTAATAAGTGTCACGCAACAAGCATGTTACACATCGCGCTATATTAAAACGACTTTATTTATTTATGTATTATTTCGAGGTGAAAGTACCAACATTATTCTATCCTGCATAATCCGGGGAACAATTATTGTTAACATCCAACCTCGTGTCCGCTTTAAATACGCCAAATTCCCTTCGATGTCTGACCACAATAACACAGTTAATTACTATTCAAATCAGTGCAAATGTCCTCGTCCAGATTCCCGCTTACCTTTTAGCTGATTTCACCGCAAACAGTGCCAAACAAAAGTGTTTGCAAATTACCCCGTTACCCGTTCCTGCGACTAGAATAAATTATAAAATACCCTCTCGTGTTTTATTAATAAACCGCAGGTAAACCCCCATGGGCAAGGTGCAATAGCTCGCACGCATGTTTGCAAACAAACCTAAATATATAATTGATTTTATTCGAGATATCGATCGATCATTAGAAGAGTTATTAAACAAACATAAACAAAAAAGAAGAGACAGAGAGAATAAATATAAAATATTGAAAAAGATTAATTTGTGATTCGCCTCTGCATAACGTTCCTTAAAAGAGATTTTATTTTTCGGATCATTTTTTTTAGGCCAACTGGTACAGGGCATCGCAGTATTGCCGGTATCACGGCATGCATCTAGCTAGTATAGCGTCACAAGAGGAAAACGACAGGCTGGAGAAGCACATTAAAGATTTCGGTCTTGGACACGAACACTTTTGGACATCTGGCACCGATCAGGCAGAAGAAGGAACTTTCTTCTGGATGGCGAATGGAAGGCCCATCACGTTCGAAAACTGGAACGTTGGAGAACCGAACAATTTCAGGTACTACAATCACGTGTATTGCTGTGTTAAACTTGTATAATGCGTACAGTAAATTTTATTTCTACAGGGACATAAATATAATGGGTTGTTAGTGTATGTGATATTAACAGATATTCAAGAAAACTTTATGGATGGATAGAAGTAATAGAGATATAGTATCTTATCGTTAGTCCTTTTTTTAATATTGTTGTTCAATCAATTCTGAACATCTTCACGTCATATCGTATCCCATTAACATTTATAATATCTTTATGGAAGTCTGGGTTCTAAATAAGGTAACTTGTCTTATCCTTATCCATCTCTATCCTTCCTTTTATTTTTCCCTTCTCTTGTATCTTCCTGAATCAAAGCACTAGCTTTACTTACTTATTATAATGACCAGAGCGAAATCTTCTGCGGTGAAAAGTGCATAGACTCCATAATAATAATAACAATGATATTATTAATAATGATTGCCCTGTCCTCAACGCATACAAAAATAACCAGAAACGCTTTTCATCCCTCCAAGAGAATATCGCTGTAAGATGCTTTCAGAACAAGAATGACAAAACAAACATCCTAATTCGTGCGTTTGGTTGCAGATACGAGAACGGCGAGGAGGAGCACTGCCTCGAGCTGTGGAACAGGGATGGCAAGGGGTTAAAGTGGAACGACAGCCCGTGTAGCTTCGAGACGTTCTTCGTTTGTGAAGTGCAGTGATCGATCGGTCCATTCATCCACCAACGGATTGGACGTAAAACAGATCCGAAAGTCATCGAGTAACGCGATTCGAACAACGCGAGTCATCCCCTCTGCTATCGCTCCATCGTTTTTCTTTCGTTTTTGTTTTGTCTGTTTTTTTCCTTACTTCCAGAACCTTGGAAAATAAGATAGAAAAGTGACTCTGCGTGTATGTATTATGTATACGTGTGTATGTGTGTGTTTATATCACGTGGACCATCGTTTTCGACTCGTCTGATGGATCGATGAATCGTGAGGTTGGATCTTGCTCGTGAAGAAATCTCGATGGAACAATACGAACAACGATCAAACACTTTTTAGGATATTCTTGTGAAACCTAAGTGTACGATCCGCACTTGCATTTCGTATTACACCGTTCTTATACAAAGTATGCTCTATTTTGTATATAATAAAATTTGTCCACTCCGCTTCTTCTTAGAATATCCTTCTCTTTATCGTGCAGGAATGACGTGAGCGTTTTGTTTTTTGATAAAAAGAAGTGCCGGTCTATTTCTCACGTGCTACCTGTCACTGTTCTCACGATGTCGACGTTTCTATAGATATTACTACTTACCGTTTAAGCTTAGACATTACTAAGTTAAGGACTTGTCAAGTTCAATGTCGATAAGTTTAGTCGTCTGTTTGTTAATATAAGCAAGCCTGTGTTTGTGTAACAGATAGTTAGGATAGTAGACAAGCTACTGCTTGTGTACATCACGCATATTTTAGTAAAAGAAGCGTAGGATTAATGTTAAAAGCTCCACTCTAGGAGCAAAGGTCACACCCTTAAACAGTCAGGGAGTCACGAAGATTCGAGACTTTGCAAATCGATAGAAATATGATACATAGTTTGATAAATGAAAAATTATTATACATACGGCGTTTCATCGATTCGCAAACTTTCTGAATTTTCTCTCGCCCTTGCATCTCTTCTGTTCTCTCCTGTCTACGTTAACAAAAGCTTGTTCCAAGCAGCACGAAGACACGGGGAGAAATTGAAAGACTTTTAGAGTTGAAGGAGAAAATTAACGACGTTTTAACTCACGTAACATAGCGATTATTCTATTGTATAATTAACATCAGAATTTAAGAAGCAGATACAGTACAGCTCGTAAGTGCTCGAACGCCTGTTACAAATTCACCGAATAGGGCGTTCCAATTGATAAATAAAGTATTTATTAAACCAGATTATTTTCAATTCTGTTTTTGAAAGCTAGACTAACATACAGTCTTACATATTTGACAAATTAATTGTTCATTTTACTCTACCTCCGCATTTGTACAGATAGAATGCAATATATTTTGCACCGGTACTAGTACGTAATGAAAAATACAACAGGTAAATAATTGTAAGAATACGTAGCTGAAAAGACTAAAATTACGAGGAACATTCAATGCAATAGCAATCCAATGGTACTCGCGGCTATAACAAGGCGGTGTTAATTCAATAATAAATGTTTAAAGATCATATAATTATATTAAAAGGAGTATATTCAGAGTAAAATATCAAATCTGCATCGTTGGAATAATTGCGAGCGGTACTGTATGTAAATTTTGTTGTCTGAAATCGAACTTCGTGTGGCGTGCGATTGGCGATCAATTTTATACGTACGCCATGAATGAAATTCGTACGATCGGAATTTCATACCAGCTTCAACGTATTTACGAATTGGACCGGCGTCGAAACGGAAAAACTCTGACGCCCGGAAGCGGTGTTGTACATGGCATCATTTAGCGCTATGCAATAAAATCCAAGTTACATTTCAACGTCCTGCAGTATTTCTCAATTTCCCTGGAACGTCGAGGTGTAATTGTTCGAGCCACTTTTAGGCCTTTCGCTGTCATAATTTTGTCGCGAGAACATTAATTCCTATAATTAAAAGTACATTTGTGAGGAAAATTTAATTAATTTCTTGACGATTTTAACTAGTGAAAGCAGAGCAGCTGTTTAATGAAATTATTTTACGAAGTGTTTTGAAACGATATTGAATTCAAATAATTTTTAACTTACAATTTATATCTACACCGCCACTTTTATCCCAGATAATTAAAAGATAATCCGATAAGATATATTCGAACTGTAAATATTTTTTATAAACATTTCATCATAAATTGTAGGTACATGTCGGAATATAATATGTAATATAATATAATATAATATCGGTTAATATAACTAGTAGGTACTACAAAGTGCTGTCAGGCAATAAAGGGGTAAACTGTTCATTAAAATATTAACAGGCTCTCTGAAACTGATTTCTTATTGTTTCTTACGTAGCCATATCAGGTAAATCGATTGCACTGCATTAAATAATTTTGTGATTTGATCACATGTATTTTATGTTTCGCTTGTTACTTAAACTTTCTAAGCATTTTATCAATAACGTGTAGCTATAACTGTTGCTTTCCTTCGATTTTTCTCTGCAGTGCCTACTGGCCACTAACGTAAATATCATAAAAAAAATGGTATTTGTGAAAAATTTTCTACGAATTATAACTCTGCCAATATTTCTCGTTCGGCAATATAATTTTTTTCCAAGCTTTCGCCTAAATACTGATACAATCATATAACTTCAAACAGCCCTGTAGTCCCTTTAAAACACACGCACATGAAGATAAAAAAAAATGGAATAAAGGTGAACGAATGTCTGCTGTCTGCTATAGAACCCGAGGAACAAAGGCAAGGGAGGCTGAATTCGGAAACACCCTTGTACGGGAACAGAGAATCGTGACAAAAACGCTTCGCGGTTTATAGTCGGCGGCCGATCGTTCTCCAATCGTACGTTTCAACGAATGGAATAAAGGTTTCGCGTTTCGTACGTGAACGGTTCGTTTTTCCTGACTCACGCCGCAGCGTCGAAGCGTCGAAATGCGTTCGAACGCTGAGAACAAGCACGATGGTGCGCGCTTATTGAAAAAATCCGGGAAAACCAATAATAAAACAAACGAAAACAAAAAGAACACGGAACAACCGTCGAACGAACCGGCCGGAAAATGCTCGAAACTGTAATGAAAGTTGCTATTCTGGAATGTTGTATTCTCGTAGCGAATCTTTTCCGATTGACGGGACCTATGCACGTTTCGTCGTTTCAACGTTCTTCCTTCCTTGTTCTCCCACCCCTATTTTGGACGGGCACGGTCCATCAGCGTGTGAGTTCTCTGTACAGGATTGACAGAACCAATTAGTGGTTGCGTCGATTTTTCGTCGTTTCTGAGGGAAAACAACAATACCACCGGGCAGAAGTAACGAGCCGGTACAAAATGGGAGAGAAAAAAAAATGTGGACGGTGGTGAAGCGGCTGTAAAAGAGCGTGACACAAAGGCAGCAAGGAAGCTGGAAACTGGTAGAAGGTAATGGAAATGAAATTGATAGGGTGGCAAGGTTACGGCGCTCACGACTTCCGGTATTCCATGGTCTCGACGGTGGATGAGGGTTAATCGAAAGGGTTGCGGAGAATTAATTAGGAAGACTATAGCCGGAATTATGGGGCGTGTTCAAGGGCGGTAAAATATCCTGAACGGGAATGTTTAGTCAAATATTGCATATGGATGGGATTATAAATTATTTGTAATTAAATTGACAATGAAATTTCAATTCGGTGGAAACTGAACGAATTTTATATGCATTGCGATCAAAAATCTTTATGGAATCTGGTAATCGTAAAAAGGAATTACTTCAAATGACTAAGGATTGAATTACAGTTTACCGTTCAGAAGTTATTAGCAATTGCAGAAATCGTGTAAATAATCGTCAGGACCAGAGATAGTTGCAAATTAAAGAATTCAGAAATAGGAACGTGTGCCGCCATCTCACGTCTGGTTTCATCGAGTAAGGTCGAAGCTCACTTTCTGGATTACGCAGTTCAATATTTTAAATTAATTTTCCTTCACTCTACAGGGAATTTTTGAATTAACCTGGGCTCAAATTAAACTTCAAGCTGTCCGTTTTAACAATCCTTTGACCGCCGCACATTTCATTCATTGACCCTTTAACTACCGCTGGCATCTTTCGCGCAGAATTAACCGGCGGTCACTAAAATTGGAATTAAAACTGAAGCGAAAATTTGAAAACCTTCTCATTGTTTTAGTAGAATCGAAGGTCGAGATTATTACAGTGGTCCAAACTGCAAATTTCTTTATTTTTGAATTGTTGCAATTTTGACGGGCACACTTTTAGCTACCGCCGGCATCCCTTGCGTAAGTCTTACCGTCCACCGCCACTCTATTTTTGGTAGTGTAATCAGGATACATTTGTTGAGTACCACGCATTCAATTTAGTATTATTTAAGTTCGATCATATAAACTTCATTGTCTCAGAAAATATGGCAGCACAGTGTTAATCGTCAACTAAATCACCTTTATTGTTTAAAAGTTATTCACAATTGAAGATATAGTGAAATTTCCAATTATCTCAATATTTGTATGCTAGAATAACAAGGGGTACTAAATATGCAGCTTATTTTTTCCCCCCAATTTGAGTCACAATCGATAACTCCTACCCTAGAGATGCCGGCGGTAGCTAAGAATTCTTTTACGGTATTTCCTTTTTAAGTATTTGGAGATTTCAATCTTCAAAACCATGGTGATTTCAGTCTCGAAAAAATTTCTTAAGGTCTGTAGAGGCATTTAAATTTATGGAAATGTTTTAAAATAAAAGCCAAGGCAGAATGTTCTACGACGTTTTATCATACATTTACAGGACTTCAAAGATGGACACGATTTAGTTTTTCGATCACAATTTAGTCCCCTAATTTTTTTGAGTAGTTTATGTGCAAAATTGCTTACTTTCGTTATTTATTTGTAATTCCTATCGTTTCAAAGGTCCTGATATCCTATTTTATTCTGAACCGATAACGTCGCATGTGACACGAAAATGTAAACGGAGGGGTGCGTACCCCTCGGATCGAGGGTGACAAGTTTACACTGCATGGTATATCTCGTTTAAGATATTGTAGAAGCACACTTTACCGAGTATGGTAAAACAGAAGTTGCTGTAGTGATACTTGCAACTCACGCAACTTATGCTTTTCGTTAAGAGAGTACGCTGTTTCGATGGATCATTTACTCCAGGTACTGTACCATTACTAATGGGGTGCATTTATCTCAAATTATTTTTAAAGCCGTGATATAGGCAGGAATATTTTTTTCGGTGTGCATTTTGTAAACTATCCTTCAATTTGTCAGACTGAACTAATGATTTACATTTTGTCTGTCAGAAAGAACAGGGATGGTGAATCAATCGTGATAACAATTTTTTAAAAATTATATTGTTTAGAAATGATCGCATGTAAAATTTAAAAACATCTAACTCACTGTATACATAATATAATTATGTAGAGTGATTCGATGATTCGGTGTTGCTTAGATGAAAAATGATACGAAATGAAAATTCATTTCATCAGTAGACTGCAAACTGTATTTTTGTAAATGATGTAGCAGGACACAGAAACTTCTTATTCCTTTCGTATAGTTTATAGGGCTTAACGTATCAAGAGGGAGAGTTATGAAAACATTTGCCAGTATATTATTACTAAAGTTAAGATGTAAAAAGTGATTGAAACGTATTATGGAATGGTTTTCTTGTCTTGTAATATTTATAAGCAACGAGTTTAATTTTATAATTTCACTATTTTCGCTGTGCTATAATGCATCATTTTATTGCCCCCAGTACATGAAATATTTCAATGCAAACTAGAATAAGAAAATGCATTAAATATAGAGAAATAAGGAATTGCATCCTATTATAATTTATTCACGTTTATCTTATAATCTTCCTTGAATTAGATAGTCAAGTATCCAAACAAACTCAATACCTTCTAGAAGAATCCCCTTATAATTACTTTTCAACAATGTTACCACACAAAGGCTAATAGAACAGATTAATTACACAGCACATTTATTTCATTAACATACTCGGGATAATAAAGAGCTCGTAGTTCTCGACAGTACAGCGAATAAAATTAGGGTACCTGTGCAAGCCTCAAGGGTTAATAAATAAGCGTGAAAGAAATAGCGCGCGATAAGACATACGGATGGTATCGGTAGGCGAGATCGTGCCGACGTCGCCAAAAGCGGACGACGCCGGTATTTTTAATGGAAAGCCGAAGGCAAGTTGAATAGAACAAGCTTTTGGGGAAGGGAAGCGACACTCAGTTTCTTTGATCAATAATGAAAGTTCTCTCTGTCTCGGTTTCACGTTCTCCTCCATTTCACTGTCTCCTTTGGCCCCGAGCTATTGGCCCTCTTCCTCTCTTCCTCCCTCCACCATCGTTCTCTATCTTATCTTATACATTTTTAACCCTTATTCCGGTTCGCCCCCGCGAGGAAGAGGACGAACCAGTGCACGAAGGCTCAAAGCGAAAGCCAAGTTCTAACAAGCCTGGAGCCTCGTGCCCGACGCTCCTGGCCCTCTCCCTTAAATAATCCACTCCCCGATCCATTCGTGCGAAAGCCTTTTTGTAAAAGCCTCGATAGCGTTCATCCACTGGGAAGAGAGTCCTAAAGAATTCGGAACTTTCGCCGGTCCTCCGCTGCCGCTCGCGGGAATTAACAGTCACGTGCCTACGGATCGTTAGAATCCGTCGGAAAATATTTCGCCGTGGGATCAGACTCGAATCGGGGGTTCAAGTCGACTTGTTTGTGTGCAAACCCCTCGACTCGCCGAGGATGGCCTGACTTTTAAGATGTCTGAACGATTGTACCAGCTGGAAGTGCATTTTACACAGTTGCATTACGTATATCGGTTGGAAATTTGGTGGCGGTACTGGAATTGTCTCGGCCGTTTCCACTGTCGTGGTTTTTAGCCCTTGTAAATATTGTAACAGAAGGGACTTTCGTTCGTTCGCGGTGAACAGGTCCATTGTAAGTCGTTTCCTTTGACATGGGCGAAAAAACGAGGTAAGGGACAAGCTTCTTGTCTCTTTCTTCGACCTAATAAAAACCTGAAAAAGATCGGCGAGACTGTCGTTATAGTAAGCACAGACTCTTCGTCCTTTCTTTGTAGTTTTCTTCCTCTGCTTTCTCCCTTGTTTCACCGTGGTGGTTGGGGCGGGGTAGGTGGATGGGGGTGGAGTGGTCGGACGGATTAGTGTCCTCGCGTAGGATACTGGCACGCTAAGCAAGCGATGCGCACGGGGTACGAGGAGTACAAGGGAGAACGAGAATTCTCACAAAGCCAAGGGAGCGGAGGAAAAGGGGGGTGGGGGTGGCAGGGCGCGGAATAATGCTTAACAAGCCGACTTGAAAGGACGGCCGCCATTTTGAGTCAATACTTGAAAGTCTTTGCTCATTAAGAATATTTTACGTCTCCCTCTTCCAAAGGAATCACCACCCTGCAGCGGATCACCCCCTCCGCCCCCTTGCCCTCCGCTCGACATCCTTCTTTTTACATTTTTGCTTTCTATTCCCCTCTCGTTCTGTTCAGCCGGTCCATCCCCCGATAAGGGGTTGGAAGGGGGTGGTTGCACCCTCGAAGATGGAAGTTATTTACGCGGCACTCCGGGCGCCCTCCACCATCGCAACCCCGTAACCATTCCCTTTCCTCCACGCCAGCCACCCCTTTTCGTTCAGTAAGACGAAGCCAAGCTCTCCCACCACTTCGCCTCGCTCGCTCTCACCCTCTTCCTCACCCTCGTTCCAGTCGCTGTTCCACCATAGACCCCGATGGCCAGCGCAACCCCCTCCCCCAACGTGGCCTAAGAGAATTCCGACTACGCCGCTGGGGTCCACCTCCCCGTTCGACCGCCCTTCGCTACCCTTCCACCTTTCGACAACGCTCGCCACCGCCAGCAACTTTCCTCCGCGTAATCATCGTCCCATTTCGCGGCGTTTTTCCTAATTCCTACCCAATTTCGCTTTTAGCATTTCAATTTATGCCCGCGAACCGATTTGTTAGGCCGTGCCGACCCTCTCGAAGGGTAAGATTACGAGGCAGCGGCGGAACCAACAGGAATTTCGATGGACGAAGTGCACATTATTGCACATGCTCGATCGAAGCTACCTTTTTGTCTCGTTTTGTCGTTTTACCTTTTTTCGTGAGTTTAATATGTCGATGATTTGTCGGGAATTGTTTTGCTACTTTGCATCGTGGCAAAGGGGTTCCATTTCATATTGTCGATTTAAGCTGTGAAACGCTGGCAAAATTAAATATTGTTAGAGTAGTTAGTTTGATATCTTATGACCTACTTCAATGCGAATGTTCAAAACGATGGAATCATAGTTTTATTTCTTTAATATTCTATTTGGATGTATGTATTTATTTGCATTTAATGGCAGCCTTATTACCACTTGTTCTGGACATAACAGGACGTCCTTCCGTTTATTTCCATTAAAACCTGAAGGCCAGTACCTTGAATAAATTTGTAGCTCGCGGTGCTTAATAATTTCCAATGCACCGAGGAATTACTTTTTAATTACATTTCTAATTCCCTCACTTTGTTACCGGTTCTGCGTCAGGCTGGAACGTTTAACGCGTTTAAGTGGACGTTATAGTTGGGATTTTGCATATCATGACCTGTAAATTTCATTAAGTCACGTAACTGTATCTACGCAAGATTATATCAAACTTTTTTGTGTTTCATCAAATCTGGGTTTAACTTCGTTATTGAAGTTATTTCGGGGGTTACATATTAAACCATGTTAAAACTTCCAACATTAAATACCGGGCGATATAAAAAGTGGTATAAGCTATTACCTGTTTCCTACAATTCAAGCCTGACACCTTGTGCTCTTTATATGCTAATTACACGAACATCGTCCGAATGCAAACGTCCCAAAAACAATGCGACGCGCCCATTTCCCTGCTGTAGAAAACAGCGCGCCGGTACCATTTTGTATATCCCTTTGGCCTTTTAATTTAGCAATTTATTGCGTCACATGCCATCTCGTGTCGGAATTGTATAGGGGATGTTCTGTCAGTACGTGGTCCGATGATTAATGGTTGCGTTCTCTACGGTGCCACTAAATTTCGTGTTACGACAACTGTGTATGGTACATACAATTATTCATTCAAACTTGAGCACATACTGCCATACTGTTATTATTTTGTGGAAAAGCGTAGAGCACAAGAGTTTCTTATTTACGTCGATATCGATCCTCTGTATCCCCGATTAATTTGTGGAATATTAATATTTTCCAACCCGCTTTCGTTGCAGTATTAAGAAATATGTTGGAAAATTTACAACCGATACTTTTTTTGCATTATAGGAGGGCGTGTAAAAATTGCATTTTATATACAATAATTGTAACGCTAATATACAAATGGAAAATTGTCCATGATTGCTCAAATTATTACTAAAGTATAGGTAACAATTGATTTATTGATACTGCGGAAAGCTACCTGATGATGGCCAGGCAATTCATTTGACTTGAATGCCATCGAAAATGTTTAGAGATATTGGAAAAAAATAATGAAGACATAAAGGATATGATAACGCGGTGTATACATAGCATATCGAAAAGGGTACATTATGCAAATCAAGGTAAAGAGGTTGTGAGAAAGTGATGCACGTGCGTAAAGTATTAAAAGTTAATAAACTATGTTATTAAAGTTCGCATAGAATTCTGAATTTTACTACAAATATGAAAAGTATTGAAAATATCGAGTGGTTCTAATTCTTTTTCCAGAGATCATATAAGTAAAGTCTCAATTCCAGTGTTTTTAATTCCCATGATATTTTTCTGCAAAATATCCACTATACTTGGTGGCCTGATTTTCTAATCCTCTTCCAACTTAGAGTGCATAAGAAAATTTACCACGTGCATCAGAAAATTTCGGCGGCCTCGAAATTCCAATTAATTCGCAAAATTGTCAACGTACCTTCCCTTCTTACAATACCCCGTGCAATGGAAAAAAAAGCACGCAACATTTCAATAGCCAGTCCAACCAGGCCTCTTCGGTCTGTTCGTTAGCCGTAACGAACTTTCGGAACAAAAACGCTTGCGTGTCGAGTTTTTAAGTCATCGCGAAGGTATTTCGTGCCTGGCAGGCGAACGGTGCACGCGGGAAAGACAATAGACCGATATACCCCCGTGCGTGAAGGGCGGTGGGGGGAGGGCTGACTGTAAAAATAAATCACGCGTGCAACGTCGTCGTTTCTCGTTCAATTGTATCAACTTTAACCCCTTTTATTGTATCGCCTTTTTTTTCCATCGTTCTCTCCTCGCCGTTTGACCGGATTCGCAAGCGACCCTCACGGTTTCTCTTTCTCCTGCTGGCCCGCGCGAGCGAATCAGGTTCGAAGCTCGCCCGTGCGAACACAATCGACTGTGCACGAACGGCAGAAAGCGCATATAATAAGCCGCGGCGAGAGAGACAGAGTGAAACAAAAACTGGTCTCGCTAGGTAAAACAATAGGGGGTTCTTCTGGCGGGGAAAGAACCGGAGAGAAGCAGGCGAGCAAACGGGAAAAAGAGAACTCGGTGAAAGAGTCGGCGAGAAATAGAGGAACACAGGGAGGATAATAGAAAGAGAGAAAGAGTGAGAGAGAGAGAGTGAGGGGGATAGAGGCAGAGATAGAGAGAGAAAGTAGAAGCGCAGCAACCCCATCGAGCCGCGTCACGACGTGTGTGAAATTCAAGAACCTGTAGCGCCAAGAAGAACAAAACGACGGTGCCAGCTGCACGATGCATACGTTATTAGCGCGACGTTTTGTCCTTCCGCCTGGAGATTTCAATATACCTGTATCGGCGTGCCGAAAAAAAGATCATCATAACTCGTGAGACAGTAAGCCAGGTTGGCCGAGGCGGGGAGAATTATTCCCCTGTCCCAATTCGCCGCGAGATCTTTCTCTTTTTAGAGCAGCGTGTTCCTCCAACCCCCGTCTTCTTTCGTTCCCCGTTGGTTCGCGCGAACCGAGAGAAACAGGTTCCTCTTTATTCGCCCTGGTTATTATGCAAGTTATTGTTTTCGCGAGACACGAGAGCCCCGGGAGTGGTACTGGTTCAAGTGAAGAAGAAAAAAAAAAACAAGTCCTTGAGTGATTCTCTCCCGCTCCCCCTCCCTCCTCTCCCTTTCTCTCTCGTGCATCTCGTTCTCAAGGGTTGCGCGAAATAATTATCATAACTCTGTATCGGTAGCCTGTTTCAAGCACCCTCTCTAGGCGCTCTCTGCTGTTGCGAAAATCTCGCAGACGGCTCTCGTGAGAAACGAGGAATAAATTGAAAAAATATTCCTGGATAGGTGGAATGTTTTGGAACGATGGCACGGTGTACGTTGGCGTTCTCACACGATGATGGACAGTGGTCCACGTGTATTGTGGCCCCCTGGAGTATGGTCGAACGGGATGGTGATCGACGGCAGATGCCCAGAGACGCCTGGAAAGAGGATTTTTTTTGCCGTGGGCTCCCGCGGACCCGTCCAGGTGTCCATTGTGGGTCCGAACCTGGATTCTCGACCCTTAATCCTTAACCCTTTGGCCGCACGCATCCGCCGGCAAGCACCCATTTACCGAATCTGAAACAATGCCGACCGGACCGCACCCCGGATGCGCACGTTTATTAAGTAATGTCCCCCCTCTGGTTTTGCGCTCAACAGCTGCCTTGGCAAAAAAAAAAACCACTGTTGCTTTTGTCTATTGCTTATTCTCATTGCTTCGGGACGGTTTCGTAAGGATGACGCGTGAAGAACGTTACGTTGAGTCGGAACGATATCGTTTGGCGAGACCAGCTACGGCCTTTTATTATTTTATATTTAATGTTATCATTACTTTGTATTGTTTGAGCGAAAATTGATTTTGAATGATTTATTCTTTGGATACACGGATGTGCATATTGTCGTGATGCTTGCGTTAAGAAACGCGTGCATAGTATTATAGTTCAATAAATTGTTTCTTGAGAAAACAATTTCAACAGATTCTTCTGTATCGGATAACTGTTAAATAATTGATAACGTCAATTTTTATATTAATTGCTCTTGGTTCAGTTTTAAAAGTTAGCGTTTAAATGAAATCCTTCTTCATTTTGAATTGGTGAAGTATATACATACATGTATGTAGCCGGTCACTATTTTACTTCATCATCATTTTAATTCGAATTTTCCTACTCCTTGCAGCTTTATCTATTATTCGTATATATATACTTTCAGTCGCACCATTCAGGTCAGATTCCACTAACATATATCACACCTTCTTTCTTTGATTTCCCTTTTGCCCATTTTTCCGTGCGTCTTCGATAAAGGGAAAGATCATGCAACGAATAAGATTTAGAATGAAATAAAGAATACGAATCTGGACTACTTTCTAAAATTGCCTTTTCTGTGTGAGTAATCTACATGTGCACCACACGATGGTCCAGTTCTGGTACAACGAATTACTATAAGGGCGAATCAGTATGGAATCTTGAAGGGGTCACGTGAAACCTGACCGAGTCCATGAGCTCACCCCACCACGTGGACGACGAAAGGGTGGTCTTTGCCATTGGAACCAGTCCTACGTTCATGCAAAATGCAAGAGGCCAGTTTGAAAACGACCGGCCATCATATCTCCACGTTATTACTTCTCTGAATTACATCCGTGGGGCAGTAAAAATCAGTGAAACGAGTCACGAGGTCTTTGCATCCTCGAGAGTCGTAGACAGCGGAGTAAACGAGAGGGAAAGGGGCAAATGAAAGTAATTGCCACAGACGCCGATGGAACAATCGGGGAGAATTGATTTCCGATGTTTCACTTAACGATTTTAAAGTGTTTGCTTCGTTTGAAACGTTGTGGTGTACCAATGTATACCGCGCTTGTGTTGTTATTTCGTTGTTTAACGGAGCAGGTGATTTTTGTTACTGTTTACTTCTTATCAGTATTTCATGTGAAGTGAGGGTCAACTATTAGGGCATAGTGAAGAAGTTGTTATAAATACAATTCGGGGGCGAAAGTAAATATTACGTGCCTGTATGGATGTGTGCAAGCAACACTTTGCTGGACCAACAGTTATTATATGTTTTCCGTGGAAGACAGAAAACTACTGTTGAAGTAAAAATTCTGTCGGTGTCTTATAAATTGTGTATTTTCATTATTGAATTTCTTTACGGGGTTCGAAATATTGTATAATTTTTAAAAATTATTATTTTATGGTTCGCATCTCTACTTAGTAACTGCAGAATTTATTATGTTAAATTTTCATCAATTTAATGTTTTTACTCTTTTCACGCTACCGAAGAAACTTTTATTTTTTTCCATATAATAGAAGATCAATTCATGGAGTTTAAAATTTCCAATTTTTTTTATTTGCAATATTATTTACGCAAGTTAAACCGAATTCCAAATATCACCAATTTCTTGGAAATAGAATATAATTCACTTACCTATTTATTTATTTATATTCAATAAATACTCGCGCAGAGTTAAATAAATAAAGCGAAAGGATATATTAAAAGGAAAGTATTTAGAGGCATAGCAAAATTCATAAATTATATGAATTTAATCTTGGCAAGTAGAAAAGGACAATTATAGTAAGACGGTCGAGGATAATATTCTACAGAAGCTATAGAAAAAGATGGAAGGCAATTAAACATTTCTATAATATTAAAAGTACTTTAAATATACTTTAGAAGAAGAATATACTAATAATGAGAAAAAACAACTACGTTGTTTTCTATTCAGAAGACCTTAATTATCTTTTTTAATACTGGAACAGAAATTTGACTTCGGTAGGTTCAAGTAGTAGCACTGCGCCAATTAATTTTAATTAGCGAAAAGTTTTTCGGGTCGCCACTTTAAGACGATGACCTTAATCTCTGTAGGATCAATTAGTCACTGATTAATTCTCGCGAAGTATCCTCTCGGCCATTTCCTCTTCGATTGTCTGTGAAATTATCGCGCGTAATTCAGCCCTCATAATGATCAGCTCGACTTTCTTCCCCTCGACTTCCATAAAGCTGCAGCCGATTCTCGTCCGCGCCTAATTACAGCTAATTAGGACAAGATTCGAAGGGTGATTCTCGCTTCACACTAACGTAACTATTTCGTTTTTCAATAAAATGTAGTATTTGAATAATAGGATGGAAATTATGCATACCGCGTAAGGTCTTAAAATGTGAAATATTATATGGGAAATATTTTCCTTTCTTGACAATTTTATTGAGATCCCGGAATAGTTAATGAATGTAATAATATGTATTTGATTGTTAAAAATATTATTTTTAGCTCAAATATAATTGAACAGTCCGCCGCGCCGTAATGTTTAATTTACAAAATAATATAATGTGTAAATTTGTTCGATACCTAATGGTCAAAGACGCTAAAATCCTGTAGGATTCAGGGACCATGTTGGAGTTCATCATTTGAATTGTACAAGTTATTGAAAATAAAACACGTTCGCGTCAACAAACAACATTAAGTCGATGTAAAATTTTCAACGTTAACAATGAATTAAAAAATTCTCATACTGTAACTAAGAAACAATATTGTAAAATCCCCACTAAAATAAAAAACTATAACAAATTTCATCAAAATACCTATCCAACTTGTCACAAAAGATATTCGCAAGTCGTATCATGCCTGGAGAAAAAACTAGAGATTCCTACAAAGGACCTTCGATAACGAACAAAGTCAGTTATTTCATCGGAATAATCCCGAAGAAGCGGATCTTAAAGGCAAACTGAAAACAGGGACAACAATTGCAAATGAGGGTGTGGTTGCTTAAAATGTCGGCCGCGAAATTGTCCGCTATGACCCCTTCTTTCTCCTTCGTGACTCGGGGGGTGGTTAGGTGATGGGAGAGGCAGATCCCACCCATCCCTTTGTACGACGAAGGTATGGAGCCATTGATTTTGAATATGTAATCTAAGGCATTTTATTATTCCGTCGTACTTCGATAGGGTGGCGGGTCGAGGGGGTGGCGTTCCTCTGTAGGCAGGGGCGGTTCGACCTCCACCGCCATCGACCTTCGTCCCTGGTCACAGTCGAATAGAAGAAGGGTGGGGTGAAGACGTGGGGGTTTCGAGGGTGATTCGATTCTCTGCACACTACTACCACCAGCGCCACACTCGTAAAACCAACACCACCACGACCACCACCCTCGAGTTCTTGACGCGTGATTGAATATTTTTTCGCTGTGCGCGATTGGTTCGTCGTACCGGTGGCAGGCAGAACAAACGAGTCTGGAAGAGATGGAGGGCGCTGGGGGAGGGTGGTTGGCGGTGGCTGCAGCCACCTGTCAAGCAAAAGAATCGCCATGGTAACCAGGCCCCGTCGCCATCGGCTGAAGGGACTCTGTTCAACGGGGGGGTGGCGACCCGGTCTCGCAAGGGGTGCCCGCGGGGCTTATATTGAATTTTAAGGAAGTTCCTGCCGGCGGAAAAGATACATGCAGCGGAGGGGGTCATTTCTCGCGGGGAAAAATATCGACTGATTCTTTTATCACTTGCAGAAATTTGACTGCCGATGGAGAATCTTATGTCCCCTAACGAGGATGTTGGGTTGGACTTTGTGAATCATTTGTTATCGCTTCGCTTCTCCGTGAAAATTACCTGCACTTATCGTTGTTCTAGAGTTTCGTATTTATGGGGGGTATAAGGGATAGTTGTGCGTATCATGATGATTATTTGATGAGTGGTGCAATCACGGACGATACTACGATCTCGCGATATGAAGGTTGTTACAGGAATGGGGGATGAATTTTTATACCGCGGCTTCAGCTTTGCTTAGGTTGCACGTCAAATTGTCGCGCATGATTGCGAAAATTGAGGCGTTCCATTTTCTCGATTTTGTAATCAAGGAGTTACCTGGCGATGCGATTGAATCACTCTCGCGATTGCGAACGGCCTATATTTGAGTACTCTTCATACAATTTTCTGGCGTGCTTCTTTTTGTCTTAAAAGGAATTGCGCGCCAAGGGAGAGCGCTCGTAAACTTTCTGCGCTTCGCTGTATACACGTACCTGTAGAATTAAATGGACGGCACCGTTCGTCGATGTTTGCACAGAAAATATAAGGAAGAAATCCCTTTCGAGGGAATAATGTTTTGCATTATTTTTAGGAAATTTAAGTGGCCGAGGAATTTTTTATCGGATATCGGCCATCGATATTCTATTCTATGCGTATAGCAATAACGATGGAACTTATGAAACTCTGACCTGCAGTTAATTTTGAGGCATTTATTGCTAGCAAACTTTATATTAATTATTCTTCTGGATAAATGCTTTATTTGTTATTATTTTTAACAGCATTTACTAATGACGGTGGAATGATTATTTCCAAGGATTATTAATAGCTACTTTAATTATCATTTTTATACACTCCCCTTCATTTTATTACTAATGCTATTAATTTTCTTTTGAAGTATTCTTTAATAGTCGATAATTAAGTGTTTGGCAGTAATTGCACAGTTACATACATACTACACATTGCCAGAATCAGTTCAGAAACAAGATACCAGTATGTTACACTCGTACGGCAAATTTTTACATTTCCTCCTACTACCTGTTCTTTTCATAAAAGTATGCTTACATGTTCGCCCCTATTGCTATCAAAAAATTTCTCATCAAGAGTAAAGATTAACCTACATGTGTACACGCAATACTTTCAGCTCTGGCAAATCTTCCAATTTATTCCGGCAATATTTAAAAACTACTAGGCCCTAAAAATTCACAATCGATATACCAAGTGTATAAATCACCCTCTTACTATCGAAGATTAAATCGGACTATCTACATCGCTGCTTGTGCAAAGCTCTTCCGCAAAATTTGCATCAAAGGCCGTAACTTCTCCAAGAAGAAGTATCATCGTTCAATAGGTTTAACTGTGAAGAAATCACGGCGGAATGGCGAATTTCGCCGTCTGAATTCGCAGTCTCGGTCGCTGGTGTAGCAAGTGGAAAGAATTCGCAACCCCAAGGGTCGAAGGCAAACGGGAGAAAGTGAGGACTAAAGAGGGGCCAGGGAGTGGAGGGTGGTGCACGCTAGGAGTCGGAGTCGGAGGCCCCTGTAATGATCTTACGGCCGTGGTAACTTTTTTAATCAGCGCCCGGTTTAATTATACGGTCGATGAGGAAGGTGCTCGTCCTCCTCTTGCTTGCGTTCCCTTTCTCCACGATTTCCACGTCCGCTCCGTCACTGCCTCTTCGAGCTTTCCTCATCAATCCCTCGTGCAGACCCGGCCAGTCGTCCTAACTAGGCACCGACTCGCAAACAAGATTTGACTTATTGCGCCCGAGCGATTTCTCCTTCGTTCTCTTTTACCCTTTGCGGCGAACCCGGCAGAAAATTTCGGAATCTTTCTCTAATTGAAATGCTGCCACCGCGGGCACGTTGCTACGATGGAATTTCGATCGTCGATGGCTTTATGGGATGGACTTGATAACGGTGGGATTTTTGTAAGGTTTATCGTTGGTGATTGGGATATAAAAGGATGGCGGTATTGCGACGATTTTGACATTTTTCAGAATGCTTTTTTGATATTGACGTGGAACGATTGGGATGAGGAACATTCCTTTTCGTTGTTCAGAAAGGAGAAATATCAGTTTAATATTGTACTTATTATAACATTTGAAGTATTCTACTTCCACTGCAGCCAATTACCAATAACGAAATAGGGCATATTTAGAAACTATTGCAGAAGTATTTCCTCATAACGTTTTATTAAATTTCGTTAGCTATATCGTTAGTATAGGACTGTTTTTAAAATAGGTAGTAAATTCATTTGATTAAAAGATGTGGTGTTAATTAGAGCTGCAAACGGACTAACATACATTGTTATGCCATGCTTCCTGTATTTAGTTGGATATTTGATCACGGTTTGGCTGCAAAAAAAATCGCAGTCTATTTATAAGGGACGATAGCTTAGTATTTTTTATTAAACATTGTAATGTAGTAAATATTTTGTTTACACGTGGCAGGCAATTTCACTTTGAAATTGCTCTTATGGAAGGTGCATAAAATTATTCATGTTTTTTCTGCAAGGTTCTATATAGAAATTCGGTGGCATATATTGCATACTTTATGTACAGAAAGCATATAATGTTGAGACTAACGAATGAACGAGTAAACGGGGGTGGTTAGAGTGGGGGCCAATGGGGTGGTTCCTCGACCAACGATACAATTCAACCTCCTCTTCTGTGCAATGGCGCCCGTTTGAGTTTCATGTCCCTTAAATGTACTCGTAAAATCTGTTTAATGAACTCATTAATTGTCGTAATAATGAATTGGAAATTTACTGGCAACCGGATTTCCATGAAATATAATAATACGAAATTTTCGTACAGTTATAATTCCATGAAAGCTGCCTGTCGTACACTTTGCTTTTAATGTTCCATGGAGATTCATTAAAAATTTAATTTGTTGCACTGATAAATGGCAAAAAATTTAATATTAACTATATTGCAATTACGTGGATTTCAATGATAGAATGCATTTAATTATAGAAAGATACGAATGTCAAGTTAATACTATTTAAATCCTTCCTTAAAATCATTCAAAATAGAGAAAACGGTTTTCAAAGAAAATTCGCGTTACTTATTCGTGGCTAGAATTCTTTATTGGAACGTGTCAAAGGTCGATAAGTCTTGATCTTCTTGAGAAGCCAAACTTACCCCAATGATGTTCGACGTGAACCTGCAGTGGTTTTACCTGGTCGCGTGCCACCTACCTGCTGCGCAGTGAACAGGTACGATATTGATTCTATTGGATATCGAATCAATGGTGCGAAAATAATAGAAGGTATTGATACCTGTTGCTGGGAGCCCGATTTGTTACCTGCATCCCTTTCATGCACAGCCAGGCAATTCATCCGTTTCCCTCTATGAAGCAGGCTATACTTGTAAACAATATTCCTCCATTATTTTCAACTTCTTTTGTGTTGTATGACTCATACAATGTATGGATATATGAAGGTTCCATTTGTATAATTAATTTTTGGTATTAATAGAAAAAAATAATTTCTGTTCGTTTGAACTTTCAATCACTTCGGCGAGTACATGCTAGATTAAAGTTCTGTCTGTGAGAAGATGTAAATATGTAATGAAATACATAAAGCAAAACAAAAATTAATTGAGAAACTAATATTTAAAACAAATTTAGAAACTGTTAGCAAGTATTTAAAAACTACACAGTAGAATGACATAATGTAATTTCTTTCTCAATGACCCTATGCTAGAAATACAGACAATAAAAATAAAATTTTACATTTCTTGTGCGAGCCTGCAAGTATGAAGCTCTAAAAAAATGTTAACCATATATATTGAATCAAATAAAAAAGGTTCAATCTTTCTGTTTAAAAAAATATTGAAGTAAGAATTTCAAGCGACATATTACATAATTACTTTCAATAATGTTATGTCTTTCCTAATTTCCACTTCAATGGAAATTATTTTTATGCTCTCTCCCTATTCCTTTGTTACTTACCTGCGAAAATATTAAAACAACCAGCCTAGAAATATTTTCAATTTGTATCGCATAATTTTCTGCTTCCCTCGGCATTTGTTAAAGCAAATTCCCTCTCATATCGACACGATCTCAAACACTTGCCGTCTTTGGGCACGTTGTTAAAAGTAAGTACGAGCTATAAGCGAGCGTAAAATGAAGTTTTAATGGCGTCGCGTTCGATTCTGCCGGCCCAACCCCCGTCGTCTTATTTTGTTTCCTCTTTTTTTTCGGTAGGGGTCGATAATCACCATCGTCACGTTTTATTCCGTGCTTGCCAGAGTGGGTTCGGGTTTACGAAGGATTTTTAAGGTAAGCGGTGTAAAATCGCTTCGTCGACTTTCTACGAATTCCTCTCTGGCGATGGTGACGGCGAGAGTTAATTGCGGTGTAATTAACGTGTAAGGTAATCCGGGACTTACGTCTCGTTCGAAGAAGAGACTGGGATCGTAATTAATGTGTAGCCTTGTACGATCTATCATTTTGGGAGGGTCGTTTCGAAGGGAACAATGTTTTACAGATGGAGTTAGTTCGAATCGTTTCTATCTTCCACCGAAACGCAACAAGAATGTTAGATTATTTAATGTTGCAACTTTTAGGTAATATTAAAATTACTAATTTTTGTACGCCCGCAGTTTTATATTTAATTTATCAAAGTAATATATTTCATTGAAGTTCGACAGGTGAAATATAACCAAGCTCAGAATTTATGTAAATGTATAAAAATATTTATAAGAGAACTGTCATATAAATTGATCGCTATTGTTTGTTAATTTATTATTATTATTACCATTATTATGAGCCAGAAATATAAGATTAATTCGTATATTTTTAAAAATAAGAGAGTAATTTAGACACGTGGATATTTAGAAAGGATATGATTAAATTAATCAGCCTAATGACTCAGAATAATAATGTTAATAAAAAATAACTGATTATCGAACTTTTGAAAGTAAAGGGTAAAATATTAAATATCTAGCTGTAGCTTCGGCCAATATTATCGGCGGTGAAACAACCCTTAGAGAGTTTCAGCCACCCCTCGGCAGAGGGTGCTCATCAGGAATCGTTTACCCCCACTTTGACAAGGTAGAGATTGCCTTTACCTGTAAGGGCATTTAGGGTTGTAGAATCCTGTTTTACCAAGCCAGTGGCTCTCAAAATTGCACCCCTTTCTTAATTCTCATCTTTGGAGGTATCTCACGTATTAGACGCGGCGCATCGGCTCGCCTTTAAACGATTTATGTACGCGATAAAACAGTCACTTACGCGGAGCAAGCACGAAAATTGCTCGTATAAATTCGAATTTACCACCTTAATTACTTTCGTCTATCTTCCAGCAAAAGTATATCAGCGCATTCAAACGACCGCTAATACGTAATTATACCTTGCGAATATATGCCCGCAATGAATACTTGACATAAAAATGATGTATGCCCTTATTAAAATACTTGAAAAGACCTGCCAACTAATAATTAATAAATGATTATACTATATACATAATTAAATCTTAAAGTAATTGTACTCGTCATTTAGTTCCTCCTTGTGTTATTATATGTAATATTGAAATGTATAACTGTGATTTATAATTATAAATTATTTCACGTTTGACAATAACATTCAGGGTTGTACTTGCCCAAATGGATTGGATATCAACTGAGACAAATATATCTTTGTCCTGTTACATAAAAATTGATCAGTTCAATAATAAATGTACCAACAGGAAAAACAACCCCTTGAGAAGAAGTATTCGCAAGGTAAGCACAGACGAGTATAGTCACCTAGAGATGAATGTGCGAAAATAATTGAACGAGCAAGAAATAGCGACACGTTTATTCGACTAGTACGAAATCCGGTTCTGCTATGGCAATGTATTCTCTCCTGTAAAAACAGTTATTATTTTTCCGACGATTGTTCGAGCAGGCAGATGTATACTGAAAGGCCGGCCGTTTCCTCTTTCTCTCCGTTGCACTTTCGATTCGACGAAATTTGCATACGCGGGAACGAATCGCTGGATCCGGAAGGACGTCAGGTAGCGATGCCGTCATAGTTCTCCTGTCAGTGTGTGCGTGTGCACGGTGAAAATGAAGTGGCCCAGGGCATTAATAACTGTACAAAGGGGCCTTAAGACCGGGGTGGGAAACGTGGACCACGATGCATAAATTAAATCGAAACGAGTTCCGCGAGACAACAGACACGGAAGGGTCGATGCCTTCGCCATTCTCTGCTCGTCCAGAACACTTCTGGTCCGTTGCTGTTTTCATTGATGCTTAGTGGCAACAATTGAGGTGGCAGTTTGCCTTTATTAACATATTAATGAGTTCTTACGGCGGTACTTTCATTGTGAATGTTTGTCTTGCCGCGGATTCGACAAAATTAATTCAGCTCCGAATAAGTACGACGGTGTTTCGGTATTCAAACATTTGTTACGCCGCGGGAAATTCATACTGAAATTACGTGCGACACGTTTCGATTGATAAATGGGATGTACAGTGCTGGATGAAATGTTTATTAGAACGAGTTGATATTTGATATCAGATTCTTTAAAATCTTGTGTAGTAGAAGTAGAGTGTTAAGGTGAAGATAACGATTAGAGAAATTTATAATAAACACTGTATACAAATTATTTGAAAATGATAAAAAATAAGGAAGTTATGCTGACAAAGGTTAAATTATCTGAAAATTTCATTAGACAAAATTATAATAAATTTTAGTCTATGGAACTAATACAATAGAATTTGGAAAATAAGTCATGGGAAATAAATCAATTAAATAAGTACATCAAATGCTAAGGAAATGGATTTCATTTACTGTATTACTTGTCAAGAATTTCGATATACTAATAGTTTCATTTCAATTCAGTCGAATTTCCGAGATACATACGAATTAAGAACGACGTAATTTAATTATATTGGAGGTTCGTGACAATGTCTGGCCTCTAAATCTCGCGAATGCGGTTCGTGTCGAATTGTAACGACTTTTGGGCAGAGGATTAAGCGTGATGATCAGCATTGATAAAGACACAAATCCCCGAGGAGGGCGTAGAAGGAAGAGGAACAGAAAGATGGAGGGGAACATGTCCTCTGGTGCTGAAGAATGCGAAGACATTACGATGCTCTCGTTCTTCGATCCCCTTTGTCTGTCGCAAACGAGACGGAGACACCATCATTCCCGATAATCCTTATAAATTGGCACGATCGCTCCTCATCAACTTTATTGAATTAATACGTGCTTTCCTCCATAATATTGCTGTCTCAGCGATTGATTTAAAGCCCTTTGAACGACAGAGCAAATCGCCGTGTCCTCCGCAAGAATTTTATTCCTCTATTCATTGGGAAATTAGATCTCAGCAGAATCTCGAGATCGACTTTGCAATGGTATGATAATTGTGTTAAAGGGTTTTCGCGACGCTCTGTAGAAAGGAGAAAAGGGGCAAGGTGCTCCTTCATTTTTCTTTTGTTTATTTCGTGTCAGTCAAAGGAATCGGATGCCATCAGATCTTTGAGCTATTGCTGTAACCCATCTAGCAACTTTCACCCTGGTTGCCTGTATACCACCCCAGACAGTTTTGTTCCTTTCTGTCGGGCGAAAAGCAATTGTTTCGACCTGGCAGCCTGCAGGAGAGAAAGAATAAAGTACGAAGAGTGGTTGGATGATGGGAGAGGGACGAAAGGGGGAGAGGGTGTGGGGGACAGAAATTATAAATGCGCGACTGCCAGCGACACCCCATTACTCGGTCGGGGCCCTCTTCTTTTCGGCGCCATTGCATCGAAAATGCTCGCACGACTGAAAACAAAAGACGAATTCTGCAGCCTCCCTTTTGAGAGTTGTTTTTTCACTTGTATTAATGCGGCGCGCCGGGCAGATACACGGTTAAAATATTAAACCTCGCCGGAATTTCAAGTGAGACGAAGCGTGCGCAAGCCAATTTTGGTAGACAACTCCTAGATTCTCTGTGAACGATGTTAAGAGAATCCGTAAGATCAGGTGAACTTATATGTTGGGTAAAAAAAGGATTAAACGCGAGATCGTTTTATCATTAACAGGATTTTTGTTTCGAATTGATTTATTGGTATTTCAGAATTATTTGATGATACGATGCGTTTGCTTCGAGAAGGGTACAGTTAATTTTCGTGATTGTAAATTCGTGAAATAAAACATACATAAGAACTAGCGCAGTAGGTGACGAGCGTCTTTTTCTGTGTGTAATTATATTCTATCCTCTGATTATTTAATATGTCTAAATAATTTTATTTAGGGCGAGGTGGTAACCGTTACTTTTTATGAGGCCAATATTTGTCCGTAATTCCATCAAGTCCGTACAGAGTAACTGAATAATAATTCAGTTTTTATTTAAAACAATTTTGCGTTGAATCGAAAGAAGTTGATTTCAATATTTCCGATATCTTTGTTGCAACAATTGTTGATGAACTAGAGTTCGTATTTCCACGGGGTTACAAAAAATATATGTACATACATGTATATTATGTTTGCTTCTTTCTCATAAATATGTTACAAGTTATTTATTCTCACACCAAACGCATTTCTAACAAGTAGCATCAATATATCTGGAAGAATTTGAATTGATTTCTCCTATTGCGTTTCGTTCAGTATTGGTAGATCGTAGAGCTCACACGGCAAGGACAGAAGACACAACTGTTCCCTTTTCTTCTAGTCTTCTTTTTTCCATTCGCTTCAACCCCGTAAATCCGCGTCCATGTTGGTCTGGGGTTGAGCGCGCACTCCGACGCGCATCGATCCGAGGCGTCGCGACGCCTGCCTCTCTTTTTGGATCCTCGGCATGTGTTTCCCTTCGAACTTACTGACGAACATCACCTCCATCTCCTTCTTTCGTTATCTCTATTGACAGACACCCACAAATGCATCAATAGAATCTTAGTAATTTGCAATACGATTATCGTCCGATTTAACTTACATAAAAACCGAACGTGCAAAATGGAAATAGTTGCATACAATGAGAAATTGCTCGTAGAATATTTATCGAGAAATATAAGATAAGAATATAATATAAGAAATTGATAAACATTGTCGGATAAATCAGTAATTGTATTCAGAAACAACGAGAGCTTCATCATTGTTATATTATGATCTTTTCTAAATTAAAAATTTGCTCTCTGTGTCGTAAACTTTTTATTCGCAGAGACATTCTCCTTCGTACTCTTCGACTTCATTCAGGAGAGAAACCGACCTGCCTGGTCTCGGGGAAGATCTTAACTTCATTAGCGTGTCGTAACTTCCTCGGTATTCTTCATGGTAATTGTTACCGCGATGCTTAACCGACCATCTCCTGTCGTCCCGTTGCTGCGATTAATTTGATACAGATAGGCGAATTGCAAACTAATTTCTGGTACAACAGGCCAAGTTCGTTCCCAAGTTTCCGTTTGTTAGATCACTGTAACTTGAATGGATCACGGTAGACCCGTGGATCGAGCAACCCCGTTTTATTACTTTCTCATGCTCCGTCACAAGCACACAACGAATTTCCTGAAACGTTAATTTTAATGCGAACAAAACCATTCTGTTCATCTTGAGTTCACTGCTGCTCATCAGTTTGAAATTTCTTATTTAACTAGCTGGTACAGCGGTTGCTCGTACTTTTAACAAATCACTGGAGAACCATGCTATCGTAATTATATTATGACACCACAATATATTTTTAACCGATGTTCTACGCTCGATAATTGAAGTATATTATTACAGTGAGTGATATTCATTAAATTATAGCTATTCTTCGTGCTGGCTAAACTGCAAATTGAATCATTAAATTTGCGTAGTCGCGGAAGTAGAATTTCATATAATCTTTCGATGTTTGAAGTAACTATTTAGTAAACTTTGTTAGAATGTCGAATTGAAACTCCCCTCTAAAATGTAAAGAAACCTTCACGGAATCAGCGACTTGCTTGTTTGCTTAAAATTAGGTGTATACTGTTTAATCCAATCTTGAAACAGGTACATCACTCCGACTAGAAAAATTGTAAAAATTGATCGACACACGATCAGAGAATCTATTTTAATAATCAATTACCGTGACACTCATAAACGCCGAACAAAGTTTTCAACCTCGTCGAATATCATTGATTCTCGACGCGTCTGATAAATATTGAACTACCAAATCCATCTCGAACATTGCTGCCCAGAGCAAAGTACGACTACCAAGTTTCCCTTCGACTCATAGTTCGACGATTCCAAATTTATTACACCTGCCGAATTCTCGCCACATCGTCCTCGTCCACGGCCGAGCAATTTCATCTCCCTGCCAGCGACGAGATGGTGGAGCTGGGCGAATCGCAAGAAATACTTTCTATTCTCGAAGTGGTCCGCATGAATCGAGTATACCGGGTAATACCAGGAGGAACTCTCTTGGAATAACGTCACATTCTCTTCCTCTCGCGTGAAGAACACCGAGAGGAAAGGAGTTTGCCGAAGCGGGGACCGGTTTCTCGTATTTCCTGCCTCTTTCTCGCATCCACCCGCGATCAATAGCGTGTATTCTTGACGCGCACACATTGTATCCGAGGTGAAGAGGAAGGCATCGGCCTCGCCGTTCGCGGGACAGGGACGAAGCGTCGTGAACACTCGTGCACACTCGCGTCGCGAGGCCGTGTACGCGCGTGTGCGTTCGCAAGGGAACACACACGTGTGGCTGAGAAAACGTGGAGGAGCAGACGGAATATGCGAACACAGAGAGGACTCGCGGCAAGCTTCAATCTTCGCCTTCCATCGCGAGGGTGTCTAAGGAGAGAGAGACGGAGCGAGAGGGAAGGCGACGGAGGAAGTGAGCGAGGAGGACGACGGAGAATCAGCTAGGCAGAGGAGGTGACGGCAGGGAGGAATAGGTGAACTTTTATCCAACCGGCACCGAACCGAAAAGCTTTTTCCAGCTTTCGAGCTTTTACACGCTCGCGCTTTCCCGAGCGATGAAAGGTCGCTTCAGATGGAAATCAGCCGGCCTTCCTTTCTACCCACCCGGGCGGGGTACGTGTGTACGATTTTTGGTTGCCGGTCTTGTGCTGAAATCTCGATTCATGCGCGATTGTACGAACATTTTTGCTTTTCACTGAATCTGCAGTGTAGGGCGTACTTTGAAGGGTAAAAAAGAAAAACGTGCGGGATTATTTCGATGGTGTCGTGGTTGTATTGATCAATGTTTGATTTTCTTCCCTTTCCATGGGGAAAGTTTGGTAAATAACTGTCAGTATGCATTTCGAAGATTGATTTATTCAATCCGAAAGGTACACAATCTTTCAAATTCCTTCTGTACTAAACTCAGCGCTGATGGAGTACATTCGCAACCTTATAATAATAAACATAGATATTCTTTCGAATTACAAAGGTCTACAGATAGTTAGAACCTCTTTAAGAAATGCCCCAGAAAATACTATTTCCCTAAAAATATTTACACTCCCACAATAAGACTACTAACTCTTCGTTGACCCCGTCCGAGCGCACGTTCACCGAATCAGCAATGATATCCTACGCTAGATTTTCGACGAACGAATTCCAAGCACGGGGGTAAAATAACAATCACAGCAGGTGGCGCACAGAGCCCCCTTGATAATTCCGTAAGACATTGTTTCGGTGTTTTCCTTGGTGATTTATTGATAATCGGCATAACGGGCACGAAGCCGGAGACGCTATAACGATGCCACTCCATCTTGGTTCGCCCTGGCGACGCTATTCGTTGCTCTTTTCTCTTCCTCCTTGGAGTTTTTGCCTCCTTCCGTTCGCGCCCTCGGATGTCGGTGATGAATGGATCCTGGCGAACCTCCAGAACAAGGGCGAAGGGGGAAAAAAGATATCCCGGCCTATGCGGGAATTATTCGAAGACGAAGACGTCGCTGTCGGGGGTGTGAAAGAAGAAACGACAACACGGGCCTCGAGGTGCCTGAGACGGACAGGGAATGGGGAAGGAGGTCTGCTGACGACGTCGAGCTTCCGTATGATTGATCGAAGCCACCTATAGTTTACTATAGCGGATGATCGTTAATGATATCCATCGACAGAGAACCTGATCCATTATTAACGTTGTCATCAATATCTCTTCGCGAGAAATTCGCCTCGTCGTATTTTCAACCACGTTCCAGGCGAAGCCTGCCGTTTATTTGACGTGGCGTATTCAATTTTTAGCGTTTCGCGCTAGTATTTAACTCTTTCGTCGTGGCAGTCGTAAAAGTGAAAATGATCCCGACGTTACGGATTAATATGGGAAATGTGTCTGGTTTCTTCTATGTTTTAGGAAATTATCGATACGCTTCTTAATAATCTTAATTGTGGTATTTCTATTTAAACAATATTTTTATTATAAGCAATATCATTTATGTTGAAAATATACTCCAGCGTTTATTAGAGATTGACACTTTGAATTTTCTGCAACGTTTATAGAAAATATAGTGCAGGGTACTATACAAGCAGAGAAGTATCACTTTACTAATGGGAGTTCGAGTCTTGCGTTACTCCTGAATACATTGTACAACAAGTTTTCTTTGTTTCACTCGTTCAAAAGAAGGGATTGCATAGAAGAGCAAAGTAATGAATGTGTAAAACTTTTTCGTCACGTATTTCTCATTTATGTAATAATTATGGGTAATCAGCTGTGAAACATTTCCTATTAAATATTACAATCGAACAGCCAAACAAAGAATATGTAACTTCCTTCCCCGTGAAATATCAATGGCTATCGATTCGTGTCATCTTTCGCTTCCGCGTCACTACACACCTGCCCCAACCCAGGCGCAGGTAAAACACACGTTTGATATTTAAATTAAACGTGGGAAAGGGTCGGTGTGGCCGCTTTGCCGTTCTTCTCACAGAGAAATATCGTATAAATCAGCATACATGTACATATACGTGATAGAACAAACTTGGACGTGATACGTTCTGAGGCGAAGGGTGTGTCTTCCTTCAGGAGTTTCGAGGACCTTTCCACGGGCAGGGAGAAGCTATACGTCAACTGGTAGGGCAGAAAAAGATCGAGAAAATCTTGCTGTTTTTCCATTTCGTCGAACCCTTCATGCACTTTCGCAAAATAGTTATGCTAATATTGTCAAGTGAGCAGCAAAGGTCATGTTCGATTCTACTAGATTTAATTTATTTACTGTTTGAGGGGACATCACTGCTATTGGGATTTGACGAAAGAATTTTAATAATAATAAAGTAACTTATTTTTTATTTGGATAAAATACTTGCCAAGTTATCCAGGATAATAATATTCGTGCAAGCCTAATATTACAATAAATCGCTGTAGATAACTATAATTTTTCTAATACGTATAGCCGGTAATGTGACAACATTTGCTTTAAGTAGTAACAGTTTTCGGAGGCGCGTTGCATTCGTTACTAATAAATCAAAATTGGTTATATTGTCAAGTACCCCGTAATGGATTCGACAGATCGTATATCCTGGGTCGGCAAACTCTGCGGTTTACAATAGCACCGCGGTACAATAGCGACGATACAAATATACCTCAAACATCAATTAATCAATTTTGAGAGAGGTCGAAGGTCGAGAGCGGTTCGACAAACTGAAGTGCAGTTAGACGACGCAGTAATCGTGGTGTACAAAGGAAATACTTATGGTTTGTCCAAACTGAATCATTTATATCAATCAAATATGAATTTCATTCTCCCCACTGTACGAAGTACGTACGTTTTATTTCCAGAAGTAATAAAACGTATTAAATATATTTCCACTGTACTGGAAAGGGTTGTTTGAACAAAAGGACAAATCTATAGAAGGAGTCAAAGGTCAGTCTTAAGGGGTGCTTAGTTAAAAATCAATTGGAATCGCTGTTTCACTGCGCAGCGATGCAACGGTGTTTTCATTTACTCGATCCTTAATGATGCATTCTTTTATATCGAGCTCCAGTTCTCTTATTTCCTCCCTTCGCCGTCGTTTCTCCTTCATCCCTCTCTCTCTCAATTAAGGAAGCTGGAGATCGCGCGCCGACGCGCTCGTTTAACCTTCCATTTTTCCAGAGACTCGTCCTCTATTTATTTTCTTAGTAAATTACTTGAGGACGGTCCGGGACGCGGCGAAAAGGGGTGGCTCGCCGGGGTGAATTGCCGACGATAGGAAAGGGGATGGACACGAAAGAGAGACAGAGAGAGTGCGAGAGTGAGCGACGAGGAGAGAGAAAGAGAGGTGGACAGAGTTTAAAGACGTCTACACCCACCTGTTGAGACGCTCTCATAATTAATTCCATTTCACACCGCCACGCGGTTACTTTCTTCGGACCACGGATGAAAAGAGCAAGAAACAGAAGAGAGAAGGACAGCGAGACAGATAGAGCGCTTATCGTGCAGCTTAAGAAAGTCTTTTCTGGACGTGTTTCCTTTGAATTTTTAAATAACCACGTGAACTCTATGAATACGAAGTTTAACTTTCATTTCTCGTTACCATTACTCGATAGCCTGTCTTATTCATTTATTTTTCATCGCACGATTACAGTTGCCAGGAATAACAGTACTGGAAATATTCATTGTATCGCCAATAAATGACGCGGAATTCTTAATGAAGAAAATAGTGCGACAGTAAATTTACCAATGCCTGTATAAAGTAAAGTAATTGAACACGTGTTGCGTTTAATTATTAAGTGAATCCAATGTTTGTACAACGATGAAGTATAAATTATTTTACACAACCCGATGTTCGAGATATGTACATGTATACTTATGAATAATTTGTTGCAGGGAATAAGCTCTTTGATACGATTGAATAATACAAAGTTTTAATTCAGCAATTGCGTACAGATTTTCCGGCCAGTCCCCAGCCCTGGAAAGAATTGCTCGAGACCTGGCGGAGAAGTCGTGGATGCTATACAGGGTGAAATCGGTTCTGGTTTAGGCAGAGTATAGTTCGGCGGCAAAACTTTCTTTCGCATCCATTCAGTCGCGTTTTAATCTTTCGCCGGGTTTGGAAAGCCGCGGGGCCGTCTGCTTCTTCGGGTAGTTTCATTTCAATTTCATCCCCCTTCTCGTATTCCAGCCATCTCCAAACCTCGAAGCTAACGGAAGAGGCAAGGAATAGATATCTACATTATGCCGGTACGAACCAGCTACGTTTCATCCGCCTCCCACCCTCGGTCCTCGTATCTTTCTGACCACCCCTTTTTTCCCCTAGTTCTCCCCCCGCATTTGGCTTAAACTTACCATCTGTATAGGATATGTAAGATTCCCCCACGAAATTCTTGCATGGAATATACGCATGTTGGGTATATTTCTCGTCTCATTCTTGCAAACTTTTGCCAGTGAGTAAAAAGTATTATTTTGACAATATTTCGGTACCTATATACATATAAGGGAACATTTATATGTTTCGTTTTGGAAATTTTCCAGTACTGGGCAATCGTGAATCATTTGTTTTAGAAAATCTCGACGAAAGAGTTCATGTTCTTAGTTATGTCTAAGTGAATTCGTTATTTTCAGCATTTTCCAAATTCCAGAATCAAATAAAATATACGCGATAGCGTGTTAAACATAAACAAGTATTACTGAATTATTAAGTTACCTTCACAAAAGATCCCTTTCGCTTCCGTTCGAGTCTCGTATTTTGATTCCGCGTGTTAGATCTTAGAATCAGAAGAACGCTAAGTGTGGCGTTAAATGAAAAACAGGACACACAAGAAAGTAGCCATCGTTCGGCTAAAAGCGGAAAAGGAAATCGTTCCTCGGCCCAATCGTCACAGGGGCGGCCCTCTTCCTTCCTTTTTTTCCCCCCCAAGCGAACTCATGCGAAATATCGATTCGCCATGGCAGCATGGAGCATATAAATAAGAAGAGTTTTCCTGCGTGCACACGCGTCACTGCCCACGCCACGTTCTCGTAGCCCATCCAGCCCATTTCTCTGGCATTTACGTCACGGCACCGAGGGGCTTTTACACCGGAGATGGTTGGAGGGCTGCGTTCGTGGAACAGAGGATGAGGCGAGCTTCAGCAGTGGGGGAGAGGGATGCGAAAGAGACGGGCCAGAGGGACGGAGATTATGCTGCGGGACTTCTGGGTAGGGGGAAACCTACTGCGTACGAACGAAACATCTCCCTCAAAAACCACCCTCGCACATCCTCCGCCCTCCCGTGTACTTTCCGGTCGGTCTCTTTCCCTCGGCGGGTCGACTCTGTACATCTACGTCTGATATCGATTCACTAGCGATCTTGCCACCGACGATGGGATACCTTCACTTACGGGAAGAAAAGGGAGGACACCGATGATAGCGCGATAGGTGAAAGTGAACGACAGCTGTGCGTTCCTTCAGCCCGTGGTCGTCAAGCTCGGTCCATTGATTATGCTCGGGGGTCAAAGATGTTCCGCGTGAAAACTGTGCAGAACGATCGACTCTTGGAGGTGGGGAAAATTAGAAAATTCTTGATGCAACTGTATTTAAGGGGGCTGAGGAAGTTTCATATGTGGCAATCAAAATTTTCAGGTCTTCTTACACGAGGTATTTCGCTCGACGTCCAATTAACCACCAATTTGTCGCGGAATGTAATAACGTCGGTTCTACAAACCGCGTCTATTCGCGGCGGACAATATTTTAGGATATATATCCATCCAAGCGGCGAACAATCGAGCGTTGTATCGTTAAGCGGCCCTTTCGTTTGTTCGAAGATAAAGTTTTTGGATAACAGAGACGGAGAAAAGGGGATACGATCCGCGAATCCGGAATTATTCGATCTGTGCTTCGAGAGCCTAGTGGTATGAGGAGTTGCACAACGTGGTTGGGGGTGTTTTGGGCGCTCTGAAAGGACGGGGTGGCGTTCGCGTGGCTGCTTGGAAGTTTGCCGGGTGGAGCATAATGTCCCTAATGAATCCTCAAACTCAAATTAAAAGTTCGAAATTGTCGACAGTCAGCGAATGCGACACTCGATTCCGTAACAATGCAAAGTTCGCTGTTCCTCGTGTACCGTGGCTCTCTATTGCGAACGAGAGGAGAGGCCCAAAACAAATTATCGGCTGTCTCGTTCACGATACGCCTTCGAGGGGTTTCCGTGCATAGACGGCTGCAGGAAAGAATTTCTCTTTCTTGCTTGACATCTTGTTTCCCTCTTGAGAGAAGTATCTGCCCCATCGGTCACGCTCTGTCGTGCTTTGTTAATCCAGAAGAAATTAATTGAACGATCGAGGCTACGGCGAGTCCATGGATACTATTTTGCTTTCTCTTATTCGTATAACGCAGTGCAAGCTTTCTGGGAACTTGTTGGATTTGTTCTGGTTCTATTTAGGTTAGAATAAAATTACGGCAGATTTTTGCAATGATATCACTTTATTTTACGAAGGTAGACAGTTGCTTTATTTTCTGGTCAATTCCTGCGAACGCCTGACAGTTTGCTTACAGTTCTGTGAAGCTCGATTTTGGATGGATTCGATGAGTAGTAAGGAAAGTATGATATAATTTGTAATAAGTTGTAATTGAGAATGAATTATCGGCATGTATCAAATTATTGATTATACAAATAATCTTGGATTACTTAAATTTCGACAAAGAAACTCGAGGCGGGTACTCAAAAGTTATTCTTTGTGCAAGTTCTTCTGTATTAGAATTATTTGAAAGAACACATACATTTTTACAATTTTCACAACTCGTTTCAAACACTGCACACTGTACAAGTTCCTGATCTTCAATTTTCCCATACGTACTAAAATTATTCCAACCACGTGTCGAGCAATATTTATTCTTACAAATAAAGGAAACATTTCAACGAATGAACAATTTTTCATTCGTATAAAGAAATCCTTCTTTAACATAACGCAAAAGGAAAAAGAAAAAAGGTATTTATCATCCACAGATTCAGGATGGAATAATAACTATGATGTCCTTCGTGGCTCATAACAATAACTCTCCAACCAACAAAACCCCAGTCAGGAAAATTACGCGTAATTCAACGTTGTTGCTTCACCTGTCCGCTGGTCTGCGCGTCGCTAATAATTCGATAAATCGCGTCGACATTGTTGCAACCGCGATTCCCCGCGTCTATACTTACGTTTACCGGTTCATTTGAGGAAAGAAAGTGACTACCTTTTGCCTGTGACTCCGCGGCCAACTGTGTGGGTAATTTTCCGCAGGAAATTTACCGCGGTACATCATTACCTGCTGCAGTCTCCCGGTCCCGCTCTCCCTTCTCTGTCCGTGTCTGTGTTCACAAAGAAGCGAGTAGAAGCAAGTAAGAAAGAAAGAAAGAAGTGGAACACGGTTTGTACCACCTCTTCCCCTCTTTTCCCCTATCTCTCTCTATCTCTCTGCCGTCCCACTCCTTCGCTCTCTCCGCGAGTTTCCCTCGATTTTCTCTCTCGTTCCAACCCCCCTCATTCTTTCTCTTTTCTTCGCGAAAAGCGAAAGAACGTCGTTAGCTCGCGTACCGTACCGGCTTGCCTTCCACACCACCGCTCCCCTCTTCGTATAGACGTCGCAAAAGCTAACGGGTAGAAGGGAAGAGGGTGGCTAGTGGTGGGCGTTGGTTGCCAAGGGTCGTCGTCGACCTCCACCCTCTCTCACTCGTTCCCCCTCGAACCGCCTTCCATACAGAGACTTTCTCTCTCTCTCGCTCATTCTTTATCTATCTCACTCCCCCTCCACCCTTCCGGACTGAGCCGCGTTCAGCGGAGAGGGTGTCCTGGGGTGGGATTGTGTATTCGAGATAAACCACCCTCCCCGTCGACGGGGCGCTGCTGCCACGTGTGCGCCGACCATTTTGCTGAAACATAATGTAACTCGGAACGATGTTAAAATATGGCGCGGCCTCGGAATTACACGCACCCCCGCGTGTATTAGAGGGCCACCAACCACTTTCATCCCTTCCTCCGGCGTCGCTCTTATCGGGAATGAATTCTGGCAGGTTCACTTCGCGCGATTGAATGCCAAGCAAAATGGAAAGGAAACGCGAGATGTTTTATTCTTGCACACGTGTGACGGTTGTTTCGCGGCGCAGGTTACGTTACTCTGGGTTACTTAATTCATTCCCACCGATATGCCAAGTTTTTCCTATGCTCCATTCTCGTCTCTAGAATATCCGTAATATTGTGACACATTTTACGGCGGATGCGCTACAGGCAGAATAATTTCGCCGATTTTTATGCAAAACTACTTTGCAATATTACCTGGTCGATGCATTTATCAGATACGTCGACGAATTAAAATCTGTTGAGAAATTGCTCCTCGACGCAGGGTTTAAAGTTCCGCGCGAAACTCGTCCGTTCTGCCTTAAAGGGGAAATACGGTTGTTCGGCGGCGTGGTTCGAAGCGAAGGGGTATTAATACAACGAGAAAAAAAGGCACTAATAACGAGGTTGGTCGCGTTTCGAGAATAATATCGCGCGACGTGGTTATTTCGTGCATGAACGACGGGGCTGCTCGGGTCGGCAGGACGGCTCGTTAATTTTCTATAATTTCAACGAAAACGCGGACCTTTTGCGCGGCGTTGTACGCTTAATTTATAATTCTAGCACACGCTCGGCGAATTAAGCTTATCGCCCGTCCCGGTCTCACGTGACGGCGGTGTCGACCGCACAGAAAAATGTCACGGTTATGATTGAATATTTATAACAAGACCGTGTTACCTTTTTCGCATCGAATCTTGCCCAGGAAACTCGTCCCGCAGAAACTCTATTACAACGTCGCCGTTTATTTATGTACCATTAAAACTTATAACGAAACTTTGCCTTCCGTGTCTCGACCATGTAAGAACTGTCAGAAACTTCGTCTTGTGACATTATGAAATTACTTGTCCGTTCTCGTTCGAAAAGCGTGCCGGGTACCGCGTAGAATAAACTTAAGGTGTATGGATGTGATTACCAAGTTTATTACACCGCGAAACTGTCTGTCCGTATCACATTTCCGATGGAGGGTAATTTTATAATCGAAACCTTTAATCGCACTCATCTTTGTACGCGTGGAACCGCGAATCATTTGAAAGAATTTGCAGAAACAACGTGGAATAATTGTGGTGAATTTTTCCCCGACCAACCCGTCGCGAGACGCAATCATGTGTCACTAGTGAAACGTTCGTATAAATGTTCCGGAGAAATATGTCGTTTGGAAATTACACTCCCGAGGTTCATCGAAAAGCGCCGAGGGGATGCACCGAGCGGTCAGTCGTTTTGCGAGCAACTGACCACTCGCAGTTGCATCCGCTGCACGAGATGCATTCACACACACATGCAATCATCTCGTCACACGCTGCACCAACGAGAACGAGGGAATCCGCATCATGCGGCGAACAGTTGGCTGTAATTCGATTTCTGCGGTTAACTTTTTTATTGTTTGTTTTCGATGCAACGGAGTAATCAATTTTTTGGCAACGTTTATACCGCATAGTTTCGTTATTGGCAATTACAGGGAATAAACAAAATTAAGTTCCAGTTATTGTTATCGAAATATTGCATTGCGAAACATACAATAAATATAATAAATTGCAAGCAATTTGTTTTTCCTTTTTTATTACGTATACTAAAAGATATTGACCATCCTTTGGACAAATTTGTAGATAATAAAAGTTTCAGCAGTAACTACAGATCATGATAAAGTGAACCGACAATTGTATAAGAAAACCATCATTTGGGCTTCAATGTAACGCGTGTCATTATTTTTTAATTTACCCGATATACCTGCATAATGAATATCTCACGTTGCAAATACTCTTGCATTGATGTAATCACAGATTTACGACATTGAACAAGCGTTGACTGCTTATTACACAAATCTCGATTACTCGTTTTTGCAAAACCTCCAACGTAAAATCACTGCGGGGAACTGAAATACACTTTCAACAACACCGTGGCTCGTGCAACTATATTTTCGACTGAAAGGTTGTGTAGTTCCGTAACGACTAGTGGACCTCACCCCTTGCCTCGTCTTTGAATAATTTTTTCTTCTCTTTTCCTCTCACTGCTCGCCCCACCCTCCTCCCCATGAGTCTCCAAGCACGAACAAAGGGTCCGAATAAATACAAATAGCACATTCGAACAACGGCCAACGAGGTCTCCGCCTATGGCGTTGTCTATCACGGGTCCCGTCTCCTCTCGATCTTCGTCCTTTTCTTTCTTTTTTTTTATTTCATTTGGTATTCATTTTCTCACCGATGCGTCGACCCTTTATGCGCCAGACGGCGACGTTTTTCGAGAGCCCGACCTATAGGTCGAACGAGACGGATCCCCACGCTATAATTGGCTTTTTCCAGCGTATCGATATTGCATTATGCCTGCCGATTAGCATATTCGCCTCTCTGAAGATCTCTTTCGTCACGCGCATAATCACCAGGTATAAAAGTGCAATGGTCCTCGAGCTTTGCCACGATCGATGACTTGTCTCGCCTTGAAACTGTGTATTGTCGTTAAAGCATTTGTTTTCAAACCAATGGAATTATTATTTGGATTAACAGTCGTCGAGATTACTTAATCTGTAGGGATTTAAAGTTGTAATTCAAGGTAATGATGTTATTTTATCAGGGGGTGCTTTATTCGATATATTGTCTGTGATTCGACGTTTACTACATATTGTTTCTGACTGTATATTTTTTATAATTTTGTATCGTTTTTTTCCTTGCATCTTCCTTTTTTTGCGTCTCTTTTTTATGCAAATCGGATACGGGATTACGGTGCCGGGGTCGGTTGTACTTTTGCCAGCCAGGCCTCGTTTTGAATAATTCCCCTAGAACCCGATGTCACGGTGTCACCTGGGTGAATGAAATCCGAACAGCCATGGGAGAGAACGAGACGTTTAAAATTGCGTTCAGACCGTGACGTAAAACAATCCTTTCTGCCATATTTCTTAAATAATCCTGTTTACCAATGACGAATAAAATTTGGTATGTTAATATGGTCCTTCATTTGTTTTATAAATATGTAATTTCTTTTTCGCAGTTTCCGGTTTTTTATGAATTGCACTTATGGATTATATGTAGTGTCAGCTTTTCATAAATTAATTTTTATTTTTATTTTATTTCATAGTTAAATCAAAGTATGCATATATATATATAAATATTTACATTGTTCTAAAACCTTCGTAATATTAACTAATAAACGCTTTAATACTAATAATATAATCTACATCACTGAGCCCCCTAAGTGCATGAATATTTCAAATTGAAGTGAGTACAAACCTTTTTCGCTGCTCGCATTTTGCACTATGCTTCCAGATTTAAGTGACACATACCAAAAATTCTATTTATCGCCCATAAAATATACACCATTCGCACAAAAAATATCAATTGCAATTATACTATTCTCATCGAATGCGAAGTGTAAGCAGACCACGTAAGAACCGTTCCAACTTACCGGCGCAAGGAACGCCAGCCTATCCGTCCAGAAATTCTTTTCCTAACTAAGCACAGTGGATACAGTTTAATGAATATTAATGCACACTTTGCTCGAGCCAATGGTTACACCGTTGTCCCGAGAGTCTCGTTGTTGCCACAGACGTTCCCAGCACCTCCCCGGACCAAAAGTTGATTCCGCAGGAACGAGTATGCCTCGAGAGGGGCCGACAGTGTTCGTCAATGAATTTGCGAAAAAGAAGAAGCGTAGTTTCGCGGCGATCGTAAAGTTTCCAACGAGTCGAAGCTCGAGCCCGTTCTTAATTCGAGGTCAATGGTACCCGAGGGGGACTTAAAACTCGGTCGAACGACAGGTCTGTTGACCCCCAAGATTTTTTACTCAGGGTCGTTGAAATCGGACCACCCTGTCATTAGCATACAAAGGTCTGGTTCTACGACGAGAGGCCTGCACCGCGGTTAACGACAGTCATTACGCAATCCTGCCAGCTCGTAAACTTTCCTTGCGGTTCTTTAAAATTCGTCCCTTCCTTGCAAACCGCACTTCCGCATTCACCTTGTCCATTTAACGTTTATTCCCGCGTTATCGTTCGGTGCCCCTCCCCCTATCACGCCACCCCGTGCTGTCCCTAAAACGCAGAATTGTACGATCACTTAAACTTTAAATGACTCATTTCAGTCATGCTTCTCTCTTGGCACGACGAATCACCGATGAGTGGATGCTGGCCATTACTATGGACCGAATAATGTACTCTTCTGTCTGCTTGTTACGCGTTCGCAGTATCCTATTACTGTAGTGAGCGTAAAAATTTTCCAACGCCTTGCTTTACAGAACTCCTCCATTTGTCGTACCATTATTACGAGTGACCCACGCACAATATTCGCGTGCTCTCTTAGCAACAACTTCCGCGTTGATTGTCGATCAGAAATACGATAGGCGAAGGAGAAATACAGGCGTGCACCAATATATCGTACAGTACAGTCTGAATAATGGGCACGCGATTGTTCGTTTCGAGAAACGTTTCACCAGGAAACGCCGAGCATCCTGGAAGAAGGAAGAATTTTTTTTTCTCGAGTTCCTCGGCTTTTTTGTTTGTCTACGCCGGCTGAAAGGGTTGCGTGCGAAGGGGAAGGGGGTGAAAGGAAACGGAGGGAGACGGAAACAGGGGACGAAGGATTGGGAAAGAAAAGGAAAGCAATGTCCCTGTTAAGACGTGTGGGAAAGTGGCCCACGGTATGCAAATGGTCGACGGAGCGGGGAACAGGGGTAAACAGGGGGTACGCGGTGCAAAAAAAATTGAAAAAAATGCTAACCTTCAGGTTGGCATTGTACTCACTGCTTATAATGGACCAGTGACACCGATCTTATGTAAATCGTTGCCCCGATCAAAGACGTGCCAGTTTCTTTATCTCGCCTCACCTTCTGTGATCTTTTAGATGTATTCCATCGATTCGATACACCGCCGCTGGACTCATCTCGACTCGGTTCCTTTTGACTCTGGAAAGAGTGTAATTGGCCCTTACGAGCTTTTCATTTGGTCCTCGCTCGAGAACTCGTTGTCTTTGGTGACGACTTTGGTGCTTCAACTGCGGATTGTTTCTATGTATTGGCGTAACGAACCAGTTGGAGATGTGATTAACGAGGATGAATGTTTTTTTTTTTAGAGAGATATTTATTGTATTAAAATGAACATTGTTGAATTAAATTATATATCTCGAGGAGGATAGGAGAGGTATTTTTATTCTTTGACGTTTAATGCGTTTCTTCCTCCTGGTAGGCAAAACGGATGTCGATCTCCCCCAGACGTTGACGAAGCTCCTCTAGCACTCCAAACTGGATTTGATCGACGTCCTCCGGCGGACAGTATTCATCCTCGCTGGATCTGCAAGCAATTAAATGTATTTTACTCTTCCATTGGACTGTCGCAGTTATTCATTTATCGGACGATTCAACGGTTTAGAATAAATGTTTGCGATCTTGAAATGCCAAGAAATTTGCTCGTTAAGAGGGGAAAATAATTTGCAACTGAATTTCGCTGGCTCTGTTTACGAATATAGTATATTAGAGTAATAAAATTATCTATAAAATGGTGGCTGAAGCATGTCGATAAATAAAATTATATATGTTTTCATACTTGCAATTTGTATTATACTCGAATGAAGTAAAGTACTAAAGTACGGTGAGTAATAGAAATAGTGAAAGATTCAACGAAGTTTAGGTTGGGGCAAATTCATAGTTTCCTTCGGCGAGGTTTCTCCTTATAATTCTCGTTTTCATTTTTTTGTTTCTGTTTAAACACTGTCTAACAAAGTGCAAGAGAACCACGGCACCGTCCAGAGGCGACATCCGGCGGCGTTTCCGCGTCTTCCCCGGAAGCGAGGGGTGTTGGGGGCGAAGGGCAAGGGGTCGTCGAGGGTTGCAAGTGGGGCGAGTGGGATGGAATCGACTTTTTTTTCTGCCACCGCCGGAAATCTGAATACCGTTTCCCTAATTTTATCACGAGATGGCGCCAAATCAACGATTTCCAGCTGATTTTATTATTTTCATCCACGTTTCTAACGCATAGTTCGCCTATTCGACATTTTTTCGTAATGTGGTGAAAAATATGGACTATGTTTTTTTTATGTTATATGAGACGTATTAAATATTATATACATTTGGCAGATGTTAATATGCTGCTTAATTTTATTTTGCAACGTCTGAGCTTGAAATTGTTGTTAACTAGTTTCATAGAAAGTAAGGCAAACTTTTTAATTTAATTATAAGCTTGTACATATAACAGATGCATGGACAGATGGATAGGACTACAATTTCTACAAATTTCCTATCTCTACAAAAGGAATCCATAGTGTAATTACATTTCTAGATCTGATTGCAATTGACCTCCACCAGTTAATTCTATCTTTGATTATATTTTCACACGAATGTTCTTATGATTTTCCTATCCTCAATCCAATTACTATTAAAAACTAGTATCCAGTCATAATTAATAAATAACTACGAAACCTTAATCATAGTTGTACGTATATTTACAAAGTTTATCGTATTGCACGAAAGATCCATGCGAACAGGATTCAGTGCATTCGTCCAAATATTTCCACCCTGGCAAATATTGTGTGTAGCCATGATCTCATTAGTATAGCCGTGTCCCCCGCGAGCGTTTCATAAATTACAATTTCCCATGTCGTGGCGTGTTTATTACGACAGCCCGCGAAACTGAGAAACGGATTACTATGTCTCACCTTAATCATCCGACCAGCTAGAGCGTATCACAAGGATAAAGGAATAATTAGCATCTGTCGTGGGACATCGAAGACAGAGACATCTAACAACGAGTGTCAAAAGGTTGGGGTTTGATTTTGTGCACCCCTTATGAAACTACCCCTTGCCCACATGAAGGGTGGGGCTTGATGGTAGCCGAACTTCCACGAATCCACCCTTCGCCCAGCCCAACCATACCTCCCCTACGATCCTCCCTTTTTCTCTATTCTCAGCCCTCCCAGCATCTTCTTCCACGCCATCTGCGACCCTGCCGTTTCTACCTTCGATAGAGACAGCCTTGGAATTCAATTTGACGCGCTTTAAAAACATTCCGCGGCAGAACTTTTATTCTGGCCATGTCTGCTGTGCTATCTCTTAAGATATGGTCAGTTTGATTTATGTATGTGTCGTGCAGAAACTTCAGCTTTATTTTATTAATCCTTACCTGGCAATTGTTACGATTGTTGGAGGAGCGGGCAACGCAGCCAAAAATGATCGAAACGTTCCAGTAATGAAACGATCCAGATCATTTGGCTTGGTAACGTGTTCCGGTAAACCATAATGGTCTCTGGTGCACCCTGCATCGTGTATTAATGACCAATCGATCTCTGCCTGCTCGTAAGCGCTAGTCAGTTCTTGATAGATAAGTTTCACTGAATCGTATCTGAAACAAAATGAAACATACTTATTCTCGTAAACTTATTGCATATAAAACAAAGAGTGCAGAGGCACAAAATTATGAGTGTGTCGGTGACTACGAAAATGATCTAAATTGAAACTGGAAAGAATGAGACTACCATTTATGTTGTGCTCCGTTTACATTAAAATAATGTGGAACATTGTTTACGAAATAATCGGAAATGCAACTATTAAATCAAGTTGCTAGTTGTGGAGTAAAACAGAATTTAGTTCGCACTGATTTCGACAGTGGCCTAATAGGAAATCACTTGCTCGCAACACAGCTAAGCCAGAAATATAATTATAATATTCAATTACTTCTGTTATATACCACCATTAGACCAGTGAAAAGGAAATATGTAAAGATATGATAGGTATATTGACGCGCATTCCATCAATTTATCAAGAATATTTTAACACAGAATATTCGTAAAAATTAATCAATCACTTCCACCATTAATCTGAAAAATAATACAGCCGTAATATTTTACAATCGTGGAAAAAATGTACATCGCAAAGTGCAAGTGTTTTATCAAACATTTTGTTACGCGGCGACAAAATATGTTCCAACACACCAGTTCGTAAATCTCTAAATATCTCGAAACAAAATAAATAAATATACGAGCTGGGGCCACCTTCATTATCACCTGCGCACATTGTATAAATCATTCGCCGCGATTTCGGAAAAGGGAAAGTGTGCGGCCAAGATTCAACGAGCTCGACTGACTCTGAAAATTCCAGATCGTATTGCAAGGGCAGGCGCGTAAATTTTGTTAACGCTTCGTAAATAATGAAGGCGAACGAGGGAAAAGGAACAACGTGGGAGCGAGAAAGGCAGAGCGATGGAAAGTTTATAATGCTCGGACGATAACACGTGGCTGCAAAAGTTGAGGCATTTCCCGAAGGCACGCGACGAAAGTTAACACGGCCACGAGACCAGTTCCGGGTGGTCGTAATTTGTACTCTGCTTCCCTCCGACCACCTTCCGCTATCTCTCTTTTTCTCTAACTCTTTTATACCGGCCTCTTGCCTCCCGCTCACACCCTTATCTGATCACAAGTTTTCCTCGTTTTCTGCAGCTGCAATTCGTCCTGCGGCGGGTCTGCACATTTTCGTTATCAGGGCCGAGATTTCACTGAAAGATTGCCGATATCTATGTTAGTGGATTACGATTTATTCGCGCAATCGTGCTCCCCGTGCATTTGCACCGATCGTCGTAGCCCAACGGAAGTTTTCAATTAATGTTTCAGCGTGGTTTCCCTTGCGCAGGTGAAAATTTTACTGAAGTGGTACTGGACAACATTTTTAAACGCGTAAGGTCGCAATTGGTTACATTACGCATGAACAGAATTTTACAATACAAGGAATATTATCTATTCGAACCACTGAACAATTTCACTGGCAAGAAGAAATCGTTTAATATTCAATACAAATGAATATTAATATTTAAATCGTCGGATACTATACAAAGTTAGAATGCATGCTTGTCTGCGATGCACGATGAAAGTTAATGGCTGACAAACTGGTTGATCGTTCAATAAAAAAATAAATAAATAAATTACTACTTCCTGAAACGAGTCTACATTTATTATCGTTCTTAAAACAGCGTTATCCCTTTATTTACCAAACATTTGAATAACGTTGTAACATCAGGCGATCGTATTCAATTCGTCGAAATACTCGGTGTAATAGAAATTGAAAAGCTCCAAGAACACTGGGGGAGTTTAAGAAGGCCGATAAAATCAGTCCCACGAAATTGCAGCCGATGTACCGGCCAGCAGATCAAACGTGAAACAATTATGGTATAAGGACGATCGACAAGACGAACATAATTGGGCCTGGAAGTCTTTCCAGGGAGGGCCAGCTGCGTGTCTAGAAGCGATGTGCCCGTTTGCTAACGCGCTAACTGTTCATAAGAGAGGACCATCGCCGGCTCTCGCCCACTTTTTCCTCGCTGAATATTAATTATTCTCTCGGAAGGTACACCTGCCCTCATCCCCCGGGCCGGACACAACCTATACATGCCTGCGTACATGTATCACGGTTCATGATTCTCACTTCAGATTATCCTAACAGTTATGTTAGGAAGTCGGCAACGATCGGTCTCACGATGCTACGAAACCGGTCTGGTGTGTTCTACGATCTGCTACCCTTGAAACCGTACTAAATTTCATAGAGTGCACAGTTTCGTATTGGCACAGCTAATTTTTTTTATTATCCGTATGAAGTTCTCTGGGAGCTCGTTATTAATTCTCGTTTACAGAGAGAAGGAATTACCTGGTGCTTAAATTTGAAAAGGTATATTTTGCTTGCTTTACTGGAATTATACAGATGTTCATTAATAATAGTTTTGCAAACGATGGAGAGAACAGAGATGGTTAATATTAGACTAAAAAATTCTAATCTCAGGTGGTGTGTAGATTGGTGTATTGTACTCGGTGCATAGCTGTTAGAAACTTTTTGGTAAAACACCTGTCTGAAGAAACTGTCAGGAGTTGTGCAAATTCTTGAATCAAAAATTGAACAATGTTACATTAATGTAAAATTTCCTCGTGAATGTCACGCATAGACTCCAAGCTAATAAAATTGAATAAAACAACCCCAAATAGATTCAGTCACTTCCCGAATCGAATCATTAGGTACTAGAACTTACTAAACATCTTAACGATAATATATCAATCTAGAAGAGCAACATACTCAAACGGCATAAAATTGAAATACCATTGCATTTAATGGAAACCATAATCCATCAACGGTGCAATCATTTTCACGATGCATCTAACGATAAGACGGGATCATTCTCACGCTTCTCGTTGCAATGATTGCGCGCCAGAAGCGGAAGGGCTCTATCAGCGATCGTGTCCCTCCCCCTTCTTTCGGCCATTTTTTTCCCCGTATTTATCTCGAAAAGCAGATGTCACGGTGGAGAATCTCGGCAGCGCTTTCACGCCACCGGCTCTATCTCTATGATTCATATTTTTCGACTCGCAACCGGTCCTGTTATACCCTGTCACTATGTTTTTTTTTTCTTCTCTTACTTAACGCGGTTCCCAGCCCGGAACGTCGCGCGTCGTTCGACGCGACTGAAACATCCAGAGAGGCGAGCGAAACGGGGACAATAAAAAAAAAATGAGAGAAAAAAACGTGAGTGGAACAAAGAGACGACGAGGGAAAGATGAAGAGGATAACGAGGAAGGAAGGGAGATACGAAGCTGGTCCACGCTGCCACGTCGAATGAGTTAACGGACAATGGCGGTCCACGTTAAAAAAATAAAGGAAAGAGGGATGCGGAGCGAGGGGAGGGGGCCCTCATTACGACGGGCGCCCCCGGTGTATTTGTCGATAAGGGGACCTATATGCAAATGGCCGTCCCTCGCCGGGCGACGGAAGAAAAAGTTTCCCTCTCTGTTTCGCCCGTTTACTCTGTTTCCCTCGGTGCACGAATAATGCCCTCTCTGACGGTGTACCAAAGTAGAAAGAGGGGGGTATAATGTATCGTAATCAGATGATCAATTATTAAGAGCGCGGCAAAAAAACAACGAGGGTTGACATACGACTGACAGGAGCGGAGCGTATCCGGATACGAAGGGGGGGTTCGTTCTTTTCCTTTCTGCCGTGCGATGCGGCACAGGCCACCGCGGTGTGTAATCGATACTCTGAACAACTTTACAATAAGCTTGTTCGTAATATTGTTGCGTACTTTCACGTAACAGCGGTTCAAGAGTTGTTGGAAATTGGGGCGGAATGTGCGGTACGATTCACTGTTTGATTGTGAGGGATGAGTGGGGGTGATTTTTCTTCAAAATGGTGTGTCTTGAAAGTATCGAATGGCCGTAGATTTTAAAGAGACCTCAAGCTCGATACTGGTGATGCGAAAAATGAGGCGGTAAGTTATGTTGGATTAGAGGATATAATTGGTGCTCAGTTATTGTTAAATGTAATTTATTGAAAGTCGTACATTGCTCGGAAAAACGGTATTAAAAGATCTTCTTTAACGTACCATTATCCTTCGCTGCGAATAATAGTATAGATTGAGAAGAATATAATTGGAAAATTCTTAGCCCTGTTTACGAATTATTATTGCAGTTCAATTTCTTTTTTTTCAATCATAAATATTAACTGTACATATTACGCGACGAACATAATGTACGTGGACAACTGCCCTCTCTGCCTGAGAAAATACACAACAGGAAGGGTCCGTTACAACGTAGGTAGATTTTTTTTCATCTTCCGGGTCGGAAATATTCTAACGCGATATGAAATCGTGTGCATGAACACACATCGTTCATGAGAAGACCGGTTCGGCACATTGTTTAGAAGCCCTGCATAATAAATGTATCTCTTTCTTCGGGGCTCCGCTGCACAACTAAGCAAACTGTCGAAGCCTGTGCGTCGAAAACGTTAGGACAATACCCTGATATCGAGTTACCAATTTTTAATGGATGTGGACCGAGTCGCGATCATGCGTGTGATCGTGGGTAAAAGCTCATCGTGACGTGTTTGAAACGTGTGCTTTGTAATTACAATATCCATAAGAAAGCAAATCATTATAGGTTGCATGAGAAATTTATTATTTACATTAAGATTTAATAGCAGTTCGCTGTAGCCGTGTAAGTAAGAAAAGGTGCAATTATTATTATATTGTTGTAGAAATATGTGACAGTTTTATTACTGAGATATGTATAGTAGATTTTTCAATTATGTAGCTGTATAAAGGAAGGGGTAGTAACATAATGAAATAATGATTAGAATTGTTAAAATATTTAATTATTTAGTACGATGTTAGTGATTCATTAATATATCGTATTATTAATTTAGAAACATAATTCTCTCGATCTATCTGAACACTAGACATGTCCTAATTACTATGAAGTCCAAGGTTACAATTCTCCTACTAATACTCTGCTCCAGAATTCTATACAATTTTCCAATTTATATAATGATTTTCATGTAAAAGTCTTGAATTGGGTGCTTCAATGATTACTTTGACATTTTAACAAGATTTGATTTTATATATTTACATATCCTATAAAAAGTGGGCCACTATTCTCATTCATTGAATTATACATCCTTTTAGGCCCGATACGTTGTGATTACCAGTATCGATTGTTAAAAAAGAAAGGACCACCGATGCGTGGCCGATATCATGGATGAACCTGACGCGTGGCACGTGGCTCTGAAAACAGGACAATTTGCTGCATACTCGCAGGTAGCAAGAACATATTTGGGGTTGCGGCAGGTATACGCCCATATATCGAGGCGATACTGAAGGGCGGCTTTGCCAATCAATAGATATTCATCCCCATCGAACCATCGACACTATTGTCGATAGACGATGCATTCAGCTGCACGGTGGGACACACAGGTTGCACTTTGGTATACCCGTGGTCCGTGTTGGAGACATCATTGACAAAACGATCGACACACAGGTTCCCCCATTTCTTAATTTCTTTTTCTAAATTACACATTAGATAATATTGCCATTCCTTAATATTTTGTTAACATGCAATGTCATCAATGGGTACAGACGTATAACAATTTGGAATTACTGTTAAATTGATTAATTTCATTTCGTCGATGCAATTACTTAACGTTTGGGTTCGAACGTCCTTGACTGCACTACTGTTTTCTCGTCGCCTCTGGTACATCTCTATAGCGATTCATTCGCAGATATTTTCGTTCGTTCTAAACCGAAGTTAATCAACCGAAATCTCCTCCCTACCTTCGGTGACATTGAACATTTCAATCGTGCAACGGAATTCGTCCGGACCCTTCCATATGAAATTAATTAATTAACGGCCGATTCGACGTCGGCGACGATTGAGAATGCGTGCCGTGCCGAATCGTCGTACGAACGTTTCCCGTTTCCCTGCACTGCACCGGCGCGCAGAATAAGAGAAAGAGGGTGAAAGAGGGTGAAAGAGGGTGAGTGCCGAGAAGGGAGGCTGGTTTTAACCTCTGCGTGCCCCGCTGCGCGAAAATTTGCATACGCGTTCGGGACTTAATTAGGTTACGCCTAGGAAATAGGTTGAAGTTCACACACTTCATTAGAAATTCCAAAGGGCCGTTTCATTTTGACATATGCGCCTTTCTTCTTGCATTTTTTCCCCGCTCGTTCTCGCTCTTGGTTGCTTCTCTGCCACGATAATTGAATGCAGGACCCTCTGACGGCACTAAAGATTTATTTTCGTCTTCGCCGCTCGTTGATGTTTCTTTTCATCATTGAAATAGACCGTAACTAGCAGTTTATTTGCATGGAGTTCGCCCGGAGGAAATCGAACAACCCTTCTGCCCGAGTTCATTGATCACTTTCAAGGAGGTTGATAATCAAGAAAAATATACGGCCGGTTAATGGCCCGCCGCCGCCGCGGTGCACGATTAAACATTCGAACGGGACGATTTCAGCGCTGTAATTTCTAATCGATAAATTGAAGGAGATATCGGTAATGCAACATTCCCGCGGTGAAATTTGCATGACTGCGAGGCGAGAATATTTTAACGAGCCCCGAAATACGAGTAACGCGATACGATGCGAGCGAGGCGCATCCGAGGCGCACGCCGCCGCTATTATTGCTGGCATTTGCATGAAACCGGCCCCCTACTAATTATAAATTTCATGCGACGTAACCGTGCAAGGGCGCCCCTGTCTTCGTGGATAGGCGAGATGAACAAACGAGATCACGACGCGCCTTAAATCGGGGCCTTATGTAAATGATATCCTTCGTGCACAGGCATCAGCTGTCTTAGCCTATTCGAAGACACGATCGTGCGACAAACAAAACTAGATCGACCGTCACCCTTCGCTCAGAGGGATGCAGAGTCCCACGTTTCGAGTCGACACCGGCTGAACTCTCGGCGAGTTCGTGTCTTAATTGCGACCGACAAATTCGTACGGGAACGGCTTAACGAACTTTCCCTTTGTCGCTAGCCCTCGTCGATCGTCGTTGAATACCGTCGGGGAGTCGGTGGTAATAATTTGTTAAGAACTCTTCACTCTCCGTTACGCCTCTATCCCCCCACCCCCTGCGCATTTTCTGCGGTCGTGATTCGTACAAATTGCGATTTAACAGTCGCAAGGAGGATCGAGTCGACGGACCGATGAAAGAAAAGAAACGAAATCTGCTGTGGTCGCTCTGCGCTCTCCTTGAGGAATTTTTTATCGAGAGACGTAATCCCGCGAGGTAGCAGGGGGCACGGGGTCGTTTAATAACGTAATTAGCCCGAAGGATCTGGAATTTCTGCGGCGGATCGGGAATAAATTAATGCAATTATCCTTGATCGAGGGTGGCAGGGGTTGAACGAAAGGGGTGGAGTGTCGAACTTCCTGCCCCGTTCCTCGTTCTCGTCCTTCTTAACCGCGACACGAGTCTACGAAGGATTTCTGCTTTTTCCAGTAACTCATTGTCGTCACTTTGTCCTCCGAGAATTCATAGAGCTTTAACGAGCGAGGAGCGAGGTCTGGCCTCGGCCAGCGCCATGGACCGACGCTTATTAACATCTAATCGATTCGGCTCGGCCAATTAACTTACTTTTTTTCTGCGTCGCTCGAAAGCTGCATCTTCGGCTTGCTTTTTTAAATGAATACTCCGCGGTGCACACCGACCCGCGGGTGGTTTCTTTAGTATGCTAAATATCCCGCCGTATCGCCTCCGGGGAAAAAACGTAAGTTCCTAAATCGCCTGACCATCGATTAGTAGTCGCGTTCTTTTTTTTCTGCTTCTTTTATTTCGTCTTTTCCTTCGAGAGGGGAATTCAGCTTTCCGCGGCCGAGGCGCGCAGTTATGGTCAATTATTGAGTTAACGACACACGTCGACGGTAACGTGTACCCTGAATCGTTTCGCCTGTACGAGACTTTCATCGTAAATATTCTACTTTGTAAGTCTGATATTATGCAAAACGCTCCACCCTTTTTCGTTCTTTGCTGAGAAGTTTGATGAACAGATACACTTCGTGAATACGATTTGTTGCGAATTAAAGGTGCCCTTCCAAAGGTATACGTCCATCCAATTTTCAAGCATTTTATTTACCCTGCGTCGTGTATATTTTTGTCTATGATCAGAGTTTAAATCGTTGCAGTTAATATCGTATACGGTGTGTAATAGAAATACCAATTCTAGCATCGATAAAATCGTACGATATAACAGTAGGTAATTATTACTCAATTTGATTGTAAGGAAAATGTGTTTGTGCATTAATCTTCATTATTTTATCCATGACTAAGTTGAATTCGTTCGCGAAGTTATTTCACCCGGTGTATTGTACTGTGTGAAATAATATTCGTTGTTCAGAACAATAAAAGGGGTAATATTATAGATATAGCGCGAATATAAAATATTATACGACTGAAGGTATTAAGGATATACCATAAGGCCTAGGAACCTTCCACCCTCGTCTTTCAGCAGTGATCTGAATGTAGAAATGTACAGGCGGTTCTCTCGTGCAGTAGATCACCGGATGACGACGTGATCTCGCACGAATTAACGGGCCCGCATATGAAAAACGATGTTCACATACGCGACCGTGTGAGTCACGAAGAAAAAATGAAAAGAAAAATAACGAGAAAGTGGGGGAAGGGGAACTAGTATAATTCGTACGTAGGGGCACGCCTTCCGCTCTTCTTTCGTGGATGGGTTTAGCGTATGTGTAGGTATGCAAATGCAATAACAAGGGCCCAGGGACGTAGTCGAATCTTGTATGCACCCAAGTACTAAAATAACATTTCGAAAGTCTCAGTGCAATGTGTGAAACTTTCAGATTCATCGGCGCAGATAAGCATCATTTATATCAGACGTGATACTGTACGTTTTTTTCTGAAAACAAGATAAGAAGCGGCTTACGTTATCATTGGATAACTTTCATCGAATGGTACATTGATGTTTCACAAACCAATAATATCCTCACCTGAACATACTCATTTACTACAAGTCAGAAAGTACGCGTACACCACTAATCCTTGACTAATAAAATTTCTGAACTTTGAACACGTCAGGATACAAACCTCTGAATATTCCACATGCATGGTTCTCAAAAAATAAACACACGACACACTGTGCGCAACATGATTAGTCTAAATAAACCGGGAGTCATCGGAACACCAGGAAACAGTTCGACTATATAAATAAACGTATCGTGTTTCGTCGTGTCTCGTTGGTTCACGCGCTGCCAAGAACGCGGCGCGGAAATTAAAGGACTCGCGTTGCCGACGTGCCTGTACATCACGTACCTGGAAAAGAAGGAGCCCCCAAGGTGGCCGTGTATAGAGCCCATTACGCGAACCGGCCCCGGAACAAGAAAAAACGACACATTGTGATGCGATGTATGCGCAAGGGGTCGCGCCGTGGGACTAGAACAAAGGAGCGCGATAAAAACTGGGCATGAATCCGAGGGCCCGACCATCCGAGTAAGAGAAGGTGGAGGAGGGGAGAAACGGGGGCCAGTGGGGGCCCTTAACGCTTTCAAACCACCTCCAATACCTTCAGTCATCCGCGTGTATTCGAGCCGCGTTTCCGTTCGTTTCTTCGCTTCTCGCTTTTGTCTTCGTGTGTTCCGCGAGATCGTTTATTCGCGATAACGATTAGCAGAGACCGTTTGGATCGTGCGAATCGAAGGGTTTCGTTGTCTTACAGCACGTATTAATTGCGGGGATAAAAACGAATTTGCAAACGATAGGTACTTCGAGCCAACTGAGAGTTTGTTTCCTGATCGAGAAAAATTGAGCTAATTCGTTGGGAGCGAATTACGTATTTTTATATTCCTTTTTATTGCTGTAATAAAATGGTATTGAGAGTAGAAATAAGAATGGTGTACCATTCGTGGTAATAGAGAAGCAACGAGTGATGTTTTTTCATCGAGTCGGAGGATCTGGTATTCACAAAGGACTTTTTTTGCGCGCTGCCAAGCTTCCACGTGGACCACATCGGAGTAGAAGGACACGGCCCGGAAAGGAATCAAGATTCGTGGGATCTCGGGAATCGAAAACCGGAATGATCTTACCCCCTCTCGTTAGATTTGCACGCGTCTGGTCGAATCGTGCTACCACCTTGAACCTGGGGCAACCAGTTTTCGAGCAACCCGCGTTCGGTAAACCTGTTCCAGGCTAATCGTCGCGAAACCGAAGAATAGTTTTCGATGAATAACTTGCTACAAGAATGTGATACTTTTCGTAACGTGTAAAAAAGGTTCCAGGCATTTCCTAAATGTTCTATACGTGAAGCGAAAGTGTGCAATAAAGTTCCACTGTGGGTTACCAACCGTAGCAGTTTAGAAGTATTTAACGTGTTAGTCCTCTGCTGGGGGTGTACAAGCAAAGATGGCCGCTGTTACGCCGATGGCCGCGTTATAGGGATGTGGAGCATTGGGGCACTTCAGGGTCTCCACCCCTGTTTGTAGGGCGCAAAGTTGCGGGAGGGTGGTCAGACATTTCTATAAGTTTGTGTCCTCAAGTGCAGAACGTTTTAACACGCTGCTTCAAAGTGTTTGCAATCGATGTATCAAATCGAGGGGAAACTTATGGTGAAACATATCGTTACTAATATTTCAGCAATGTACACAGGAAATTGTGAGAGAACTATTGCGCAATATTTACATTATCAATGAAATAATGTCCCTGGCAACAGCAGTGAGAAAAAAACAAAATGATTATTATTGCCTGGGGTTCGCAAACATTTCCAGAGTCGCGTGAAAACAACGCGCACATTAAATACGCGGTTTACACGGGGAGAGCGAGTCTACCTGGTTAGCCGGGCTTTCATCCCTCGCGATATAGGGGGCACATCTCGGGAGAAAGAAGGGGAAGAAGAACGAGAGGGCAAATGAAAAAGGAGAGAAAGCACAGCCGCGTATGGATTTGCTTCGGGCCGTTTCAAGGGTGAGGTTAGATCAGGGCGGTTTGAAAATGATGAAAAAGCTTCTTGCGTCACTGTCAGGCTCCGTCACCCACCCCTTTCACCCTACTCCTCCTCCGTCACCTACGAAAGAACCTGCACCCTCGCCCCTATCCATCTTAATATTATTATTTCATTCCGCGAGCCCGTTTTTTAGAGTCTCCGTCTTCCTATCCTCCTCCGCAGTTCTTCCTTCTCCCCTTTTCCCGTTCTAATCGTACGAGTACGAGTCCGACCTCTGTTCCCTTCACGGTGGAAACCACCTACCGCCCTTACTCAGCCCTGGAACCAATCCACCCCCGTCAGGGGACACCCTCCACCTTCCGGAGCACCATCACTTACGGATCAATAGGGTATAGAAGATAAACGCTAGCTAGAGGGGGTCCACAGGGGCTGTCGGTCGAAAGGAAGAGGAGAAAAGAGGAAACGCAAATGGCATCCACGATGACTCTCCTCTGTCTCTTGTCAACAAGCTGGGAGAGTTGTTTTTTTCTCTCTGTTGTTGTTATTCTCGAGGTTTGCAAGTTTCAACGACGCAAAGAAATGGCGATTTATTCTCTTCTAATTTCTATGCATGTGTAAACAACTTGAATTTGCGAACTCGCGCCATCTAATTTATTTTGCGCACGCTATCATGAACGTGAGTTGGCAGCTGACTCGTTCGCACCGTCGTGCACCTTCTTCGTTGGCTTCCTCATGAATATTCAAGAGATTGCGCCAGGTTTTCGCGTTCTCGTTAAAAAGTATCGAGGTTCCTCCGGTCTGTCGGAAGAGGACCGCTCTTCGTATCATGATGAGCCACCGAAAATATATATTTGGGGTGAATCTCGCGGCGCTATCGCGCCTATCTCGCATAGAAACGAGGGAGAGGGACCTTATTCAACGTCATTTCTTTTATCGATGAACGAGATGGAGCCCGAGTTCTCTCCTCGAAGAAGGAAATCGTTAGGAGTGCGACATGCAAATTCGTTCGAAAGTTTCGCCCACCTCTGGCTCTGTAGCACCCTCTGGGCAAGAAAAGCGGGACAACGGTAGACAGAATCCTCGAAGAAGACGAAGGAGCACGACCACCACGGCGAAGAAGCAGGAGACGAGGAAGATTAAGAATGGTAGGCGGTCGTGAATGTTTTCTGTTCCTGGCTGCCGGCGATTTATGCGCCCGAAATCGCATCGCCCCTGGAAATGAAACGTCGCGCGTGGAACGACGAGTAAGAAGGGGCTGTGGGTGATCTACGTGAGACGTTTTCGCACGACCTCCTTGACCCGAGAAAAATTGGAGATATGGCGGAAATGTCCCTGGGGGAACTCGCTGCTTCTGAGTGCCTTTCTTTGGTACTGTAAGTGAAGATCAAAGAAAGAAAGCAAGACTGTAAATGGATGGAGCATCGTGAATTGAGATTGGTCTCTTTTTCTTATTGGCAGATCCTTGGGACGAGGTGAACGTCAGCTCGTTGCGATAATAGCACAGTTTCCTCCATAATTTTATCTAATTCTGCGAAGAATTTCATTGAACCTTATTAGTTCTCGCGAGGATCACGTAGGTTTGGCGGTCTGGGGGCTAGATTGGAACCCCGAGGATTGCACGAGGCTCACTTGTTTGAATGTTCTGCTAGGAAGCGAAGATCAAAGAAGTTAGCCCTCTTTGTCTTCCAGCGAGAGTTACCCTGGGGAGAATGCAATATTAAAGTCTGGGAAATGAAATTTGTAGTACGCTTTCGAGTGACAATTAGCTTCGATACATATTAGAGCCATATTCATCTACCCGTATACGCTCAATTTACCAATAGTGACGTCGCACGAATTTATGAAAATGCGATAACAAAAAATGATCACCGTACCACGGAAGGATTTCCGACCGTCCAGGAGAATATTTACAGATAACAAATTCACGCGGTATCCAATTATTTTGATATCCCCCCTCTCCCTCTCATAAATCTCGTAAAACGCGAGATAACGCAGTTTCGGTCCGCGGGCATAAACGCCAAATCGCGCGCTTGCCTCGTTTTTCAAGCTTCGTGAATTTTTATCGCGTCCCGACGTGGCGTCCGGTCGAGTGCACCATATTTCCCTGGCTGCTCGATAGATTTTGGGCCGTGCAGAAATATTGTCGAGAAAGACGAACTACAAAAAAGAGAAAAGGAGAACGGGGAAGGTAAAAGAGAAAAGCGAAGGAAATAATGGTCCGTTGGTCTCGGATCACCGCAGCCACCTACAGGACGTTCTCCTCCTCCTCTTCATCTCCTTTTCACTTCTCTTGCTCTAGTCCCCTTCTCTTTTTCTCGTCTTTCGCTTAATCGCCCGCGTGCCGTCGGTACAGGGGCGAATGGCAATATTCGAAGCGTACCGAGCCAAGCCCGTTTAATATCAGCAGATCGAGGCACAAATGAATATTCATTAAACACATTTTTCCGATTTTAATTACATCCCCTAAGCGGATCTGGCCTGGGCTTACGCAGCGGTTCCCTTTCCGCCTTTCCTTCTATCCTCCGTCTCTTTCTCGTTTCTTCCACAACTTTCTCTTTCGACTCTGCCCCATCCTTTCTTCGCCACTCCCGTTTCTTTTTCCCTCCTGTTCGCCGTTTCATCTGCCGTCCCGTTCTACGCGTTTCTCGTTATCCGCGCGCCGTGACCGCGTTTTAATGAAATCCACAGCGGTGCAGGAGCAACGAATGCCATTATTAATATCACCAGTCTTATCTTTCAACGCAATAAAGAATTACTTTGTTATTAATTCCAATGTTCGACTGCCTGCGCCGTTCCTCGGCGTTCTATATCGTTGAACGAAATTGGCGTGCCGCGGCATCGAATTGAAATACTCATCGAAGGGGGACACGAGATACTTCCGGGTGAGATCTTCGATTCGCAATTTAATTTATGAAAAAGAAGAGGAAGCACAAAATGACTGCGTTTAACCGGCGACGCGTAAAGGCAAGCTCGCAACGTCCTTTGATGTCGTCGATTTTGAGCCTCAACGGCCTAAGCAAATTTTCTCCGTCGCTTGATACACTTCCGAAGTGAATGTACAATTTCTTACCGTACCATTGAGACAAGCGCTCGGGCCACGCTTCCCCTCTTGTTTCTGGCTTACTTGTTCGTGTAATTTCGAATTTCCGGCCCGTGGATCTCGCTAATGGATGCCCTGAAAAATTAAGATTTATCCTGCTTCGACATCAGGGGGAAAACTGTTGAAATTCCTTAAGGCATCGTTGGTATATTCAGCTTAAACGTACGTCACCTACGCACGCAATTTTGGAGTGTCATTTAAATACTATTTAATTCTTTAACTATTGTACCACATCCATTGCAGGACGCATACGTCGCATTAAAATCTTCACGAAATTACTGAAATAATCCATTAACCCTCGCGTTTCGTGCAAACATTTACCGTTTCGTGGATGCGTGTGTACTTAGCGGGCGGCAGCGTAACGTTTGAGAAAACGCCACGGCTTCGGCCCGAAGGGGTTAAACAATCGTTCCAGCTATTTTCAATCCTTCTTCACTTCTCCAGACACTCCCGAATTTTTCTTTGTGCCGTATCTCCACCTCTCTACCGTTCACCCACCCCCGTGTTCACCGTCGCACACATGACGCGATGGCGAATGGTGAACCGAGGACGCATGCGCCCGACATCGCGCTTTTTTCCACTTCTTTTTCGTACCCCACCCCATAGGCCAGTTGCAAGATGAGGGGTGGTTCAGTGGTTGGGGGTGCGGATCGGCGAAGTAAGGGTGTTGCCACGGGCAACGCTAACGAGCTCCATGAGCGACGTTAGATAGAGCAACACACCCCCATGGTACCCTTGGAATTCCCCTTCTTTCCTGTGCTGTTGCTGCTGCTACGACAAACCCCGTAGAAAGTTGGTTATGTATAAATACTCACTCTTACGCGGCCTGCCGTCTATGAAAACCACGGCGAACGATAGCTACGCGACAAGGACAAAACAAAAAAACGGGAGGAGACGTGAGTCGTAGATTTCAGGTGTACGTCGATTCAAAGCACTTATTCTTTTTCTTCGTCGTCATCTGCTGTTTTGCTTTCCTTCTTTTTCCTGGCAAGCGTGCAGACATAATTTAACCACTCTTGCGTGCTCCTCGTTTTTCTTGCCGGCGCAGCCTCCAGGTTTGTTTCTCGTCGCTTCGTGTCACGCCTTCAGTTTTCTTCGTCCACTTGTTATTTCTTATGGGAGCCGCGAAATTGATTACGCGTTACCGCTGTAAAATCGAACGGCTGCTTTTTGTGGTTTTTACTTGGCTGCCCGTGCACGGGAAAGAGAATTTTATGGTGGATTATTGGGCAACTAATTTAATGGAGATGCTTGGACCGCAACGTTTTTCCCGACATTATTGCGTCAATAAATCGTTATTGTATAATTAAATTAGTTCTATGTTGTCTCATAATAATTTAGTAATAACAATTCTCCGGTTTCCTGTGTCCGTCGGTTCTTCCGATTTCAAATGGTGTACATTTAATGGATGCTTGAGAATTCACGGTAAATAGGAATTAATTCGAGTTAAAAGGGTTCTTTCTTTCAGGAAGATGTTCAGGGTGAGGATCACGCAATTAGGGGTGAATCAGCAGGGGGTTTACCGGCCGCGACAGGCTGTGGGAGGGTGATTGTCGGAGCGGGAAGGCAATTACGTAATCAAGTAATTAGTCCCTGACCTGGGCTAACAGGTTTCACCGTGCCATTCAACTGTCCTGATTTCCCACCAAATCTGAGCTTCCTTTCCTTTTCGCTCTTCTGCTTGTGACTTAATTCTCGTCAAGCTGGAAATAAAATTACGCAGCCGACAAATTTTACACCCGTCGATTAAAATGTCAAACCATGAATTAGTTTTATTATGTACGCCATTCTATGTTTTGAAAAAAAAGAACAAAAGTCACATTGTCTTAATTTTAAGCGCTTTCAACGTGTAACGCATTACTTCCACTTTCATAGGGAAAAGACCATTTCCCATTCAATTATCGTGTTAGGTCATCATGCATTATCCGGTTAAGTATTGATGGTTTGCACTCTGACTTTGTGTGCACTCGCAAAATTCTTCTTTCAAATTAAAATACATCTCCTACAATTTATTTACACACGGTAACGAAATTCATGTCGACCCATACAATAAATGATTCGGTATACGTCGATACGAATTGTCATGAAATACCTCCACGTCCACTGTGACAAAATAGTGCGATTTTTTCGCGCGGGTACAGTGGTTGAAGGAAAGGTGGAATTCATGTAAAAATATTTATCGAAGCGAGAAATGCGACACCAGAAGTAGTAGACTATTTTTTCCCTCCCCTCTACTGATACGGAAGCTTTGCGCAAATTTTTAGACACGCGATAAAAGGACTAGACGGATTGAGAGGGGATAGCGAACGAGATTCGCGTAAAATGAAGAGTTCCTTTTTGTAAACACGAATAACGGAGAAATCGTTATATTTGAACTACGTGCACCACACGCGATAAAAAGAGGAAGGAAAATTATGTTCCCGGTCTTTGTGAAAGGCGTGTACGATTTTTCCTAATGAGATACACTCGTGCTCCATGGGGAAACATTTAGCCTTGCAGCGGAAAGTTTTTGTTTTGAAACATCAAAGAGAATAGCTGCGCCGCGTCGGTTTGTTTAAGAATATCAATGATTCTGTGTACTTATGTGGCCCGTGCAGATGAAACAAATGATTATTCGAATGGATAGGAAGATGTTAATAATTAAGAGAATTGTATGAACTATGTATATTTGTTATCATATGAAGACAATTATTATATAAAGGATATTAGTACGTTCTATCGAGTACAAGTGTAGAAAAACATGAAATATAGATTTACTCTGTTCATACAGTTATTAAGAATAATGTTTCCTATTTCATTTTGTTCGAAAATTACACTCATTCGAGTTGCGGTACATCTGTTACCTTTCAAAAATTAATCAAGAAATTAATCAAATAGTATCATACGTATATTTACACGCGTCGCGCATTGTCAATTATTTAATCCGAAATATTTTATAAATAAAATTGCTCTCCCTTCACATTCATAAAAATTATAACTACATTTTATCATAATTAACAAAACCCACTGAAATACACCAGACGGTGTTACCAAAAGTATTTAGATACGATACAGAAATAAATGAAACTAATTCCATTTAAAATTATCTTGAATAAAATATGTAATCTATTTCCCAGTGAACTCAACCACATAAGAAATGTACATATTAATTGCTAAGCATTCACACTCGTATACTATAACTGCGTATGGCACAATATTCGTGAAATATCGCAGCACCACATATACAAGCAATTACGCAGAAAGTTGCCGAAGAATTTAGAATATTTCATATCTTTTCGGTTCTACGAGGAACATTATGAGCGTCCCGTTTTCAACCGTAGAAATGAAAAAAGTCCCGCGAGCACACGGGACAAGAGGGTGGCTGCAGGGATGGGGCTTGACATCGAAGGCAAGAGGAGAGAACAGACTGAGGGAACCTTACTTATTGCTATGTTTTAATATAACGATGCTATAACGATGCTTCGTCTGCTGTTACGTTTATTCCGTTGTTGCACCCCTCCCACTTGTACCAGCCGCCCTCCTCGTGGTTTCGCTTCAATAATCCATCCGCGATACTCGTGTTCTCTGTGTTAGTGCACCCACGACGTACATACGTACATAGGTAGTCGAGCTGTTCCTGATTGTATTGAAATATCGTTCGATCGAGTCGCGTGACGATTGCTTCAGCTACGTATTATGCTTCGAAAGATCGGGCGCGTGTATGGAAAAAATATTTGACTGTTCAAAATTGTGGCAAAGTATCGAAAAATATATAAACATTGTGCAAGCGGCTACTAAACTTTTGTTATTCAATAGAGAAATGGGGGAACAAAAAAGGAATGTTATTATAATGCTCGTGGGAAGTACTTTTGTAGAATTATTATTAACGAGAAATTTTTGTGCACAATATTCTGCAAGAATTAAGTGAAGTGAATTTTAATTCAAAAACATAATGACATTAGGCGGGCAATAAAACAAATTGTTCTTCCAAAGAATATCAAATCATCATCCAATATGTATGACTTCTATAATTTCATGGAAACTTCACCGATTGCACTTTCTACATAACTAATGAAAAAAATTGTTAACGGAGCGATAATTTTGCACTATGGACGATTCACAAATATTTTGCTGGACATAAATTATCTTTTCGCTACATTGTTGTTATCTGGTAGGCGTGTGTCTCCGATGAGTTGCAATCAGGAGGGTGCAGGATTGGAAGGACGAAGATACGCTGGCAGCGAGGAAGAAATGATCAACAAGGAGAAAGAGTCACAGGCGGCGGAGTGTTCTCTCTCGATTATTGTGCATGGAACAAAGCAGTTCTTTCTCCATTTCTTTCTGTTTCTCCTTCTGCTGCCACCCCCTCTGACCAACCTTCTGTATCAGTTTCTCCACTCGCTGTCCTCATCATGCTGGATAATACCGGCTTGGATATAATAATGCACCCGCGCAAAACACAATACGATATTTTCTCTTGGTAAATTATCTCTCTGTTGCTTTCTTAAGCTTCAGCTCTTTCCACTGACTCCGTCTACCGTCGTCTACCTTTTGACGATTACTCACCCTTTGCTTTCTGATCTCCTTTCTTGATTTCGCGACGTGTCCCTTAACGATACGTCTGCCCTTGGGAATATGCTAGATTTTACTAACAATGAATTGCGAGTTATTCTGATATCTTGTCACGTTGCAAATATTGTGATAATGATTGCAATAATTTTGTTGCGCATACATTTCGTTCCACGGCGCCATCGAAGTGTAGCACATTTAAATCCAATTCCTATAATGCCCGCCGCGCCGTTCGCCCCTGACAAAACCACCCTGCATCTTTTACTCAATCTCTAGCCAAGAGGAGGCGGCGAAATGGGAATGCAAGGCTGGCCGCGAGGGCGTCCAAACAAACCTAGGCTGGGGGATTCGAAGGGCTTCAAGTTCTCGGGGATTCGGGAAAACGGGCTTCCACCTCTTTCGATTTTCCACGAGATTCCACGCGGGAATCGTCGCCTCGAAAGGAAACGCGGAGATTATATGATAATGCAAAACCAGCTTACCTTCTGTGGATACATTTCGGCCGATTGAAACGTCGAGGAACATTTTAAAAATCCTACAGGATATTGAACAGTTTCCAATGGTTTCTTCAGACCGGTGGGCATACTTATGGGTATATAAAAACATTTAATTTGGAGGATAGAGGCAAGAATATAAATTTTCAGGCTTGAGAGAGAGAGGGACAGGGGTTTCAATTGACAAGGCGAGTCATTGTATTGTTCGATACCGTTCCTTTGAAACGAACATGGGATAGAAAATATTTCGTGTTCAATATTCTGATAAACAGGAAGAATTTGCCAAAATTAAGTCTTGATTACAGAATTATTTTATATGAACATCTTGTTAATATATTAGAAGTTAATAAAGTCCATGGTTTATATACTGGAATATTGTTTGAATGTCCGAAGAAAATGAGGAACGAACTACCACCGTCAACTTTTATTTTCAAGTGCTGTGTGTAATAATAAATAATACATTTATTGAATATTTCTGTAATTGATTCAGTTTCGCCCCTTACTATATGTATTACATTTATATTAGACTAAATACTTTTCAATTAAGATTGTTCAAACTCTTAAATAATTGCGTTTATTATATAACAAAGTTTATGTACTTCAAGCAACTAACAGAATGAAGAACTTCATATTTAATGTGATCACCTTCTTTGCAGTGATCTTTACAAACACTTGTGCCAATTGTATACCTTGAACAAATTCAATACCTTTGAATACACATCCAGGTGTATTCACCGGAAGAATGATTAATTCTGTTTTCTTGCGACCGTGCAAAGTTTGTCGGGTGCGAATCCGCCGAGGAAGAGTCACACACAGTTCCTGTCGCAAAATAATCCCCTATACCGGCTTATTGATCAGATCACAAGTCGTTGGAGCACGCCACCCCATTTCGTCTACCCCTCTACGCCCCGTCGTACTCTCCACCCCCTTCTCTTCGAGCCGCGCTCAGAAACCGGGCATTTTTATTCGCGCAGTTTCAACCCCCCTCGCCCTTTCTTCCTTCCATCTCGACTCACCTCCCCCACAACCGCCCTCTCAACGACACTGGGGTGGCAAAGTCGTGAGAGCGCCATTTTTTATTTCACCTACGTCGAGGAACGGCCGCATGGAGATTCATTAATAACAAGCTGTGGTGGTTCCTACGAGGATTAGAGAGAGAAAGGGAGAATCACGATTCAGGGCGAAGGGGAGGGATGAGGGGGTGGGCTCGTTTGTTAGGTGGGATCAATCCACGAACGAATATCGGGGGAAAAGGAAAATTGCACGAGTCGAAATATTCGATGGATTAGAGGACACGTGGCGCCCACGGCACGATTCTGAAGGAAATTGCTAAGAAGTTTTAATAAAGCCTCGCGTCTTGGCCGTGGTTGTAATTTAGGGGTTGCTTTTATCGCTTTATGCGATTATCTAGACATGTTATTTTCCTCGTTCGCGTAAGGAAGATACTCAGAAGTGTATGCTCAGATATCGAATTTCTGTTCTCGTTTTTTTTCTCCTTCTCATTGAATACCAAAATTTCGAGACAATTTCGTGCCTGGAGTTTCCAGCAGTTCTTACGATAATCTGAAAATACAGTTATGCTCGCTTCACGGAAATATAAAGCTGTGAAACTGTATGCTTGCTCTTTTATTACATTTCACAGGTTTCAAGTCAGAACTGGATTTGTTATTCAGATGAAGATCGATTCATTTACTATTTTATATAACATTTCCACTCTCTTGCGCCTCTGCAAAGTACCTCGCAGTATTCGTTCTTGGATAAACTATAAGTTTAAAGGGCACCGCGTAACGTATTGAAAATTTCAGACGTCTGTCATTCAAATGTAAGAGAAGTCGAGACGAGTTGGATAAGGTGCTTTATAATGCGTCAACATATTACTCTTTCCTTCTCTTTCCCACCGTTTACCTCACTCCCACCGCCGACACTTTTATTTGGCCCATCCTGAGGGTTGGTCGCCGTCGAGAGCAGCGCCTTAGGGTGGGCCGGTGCTGTTGCAACGAAGAAAGAGGATTTTTGGTATTTTTCGCGACAGCAGGGAAACAGCACGATTGGACGGAAAAGGACAGATTATGGCCGGTGGGGGTCGGTTAAATAAGGAACAGAAATAAATAGGAAGGGAAGAAAAGAGCTCGTTAGGGGGTCTCCGTGAGTTTCTGAGTATCCAACTACCCAGGCAAACCCTCGTCTTTTCTTTCTCTTCTTCTCTTCTCCATTCCTCTTCTACCTACGTCACTTGCGTCCTCGTTCAATTTCATGAACATGCCTTTCTTTCGTGTCCTCGTTTCGGAGATATTTTTGATGTTGCTGTTTTATTCCCCCGAGTTTGTCGGGCAAAAATTAATTTGTTTCGCCGATGACGATGTAGACAAGATTTTATTGGGGGTCGCAAGAGACATGACCGTCAATGATTTACTCAATGTAATCATATAAATGGCATAATAAAAGTTTATCGATAATTAGGAAAGCTATTTATCTCCTATTCTCAGTAACAGGCTGATTTACAATCAGAATCATCAATGAGACATTTGTCTCGGCGAACAAATAATTTCTCATATTAAAAACTTCTCGAACAATCGACAGGTTATTCCTTGGTCCCCCATAGTTTTCATGAAGCCAGTATTAATATCATCACAAGCTAAAGTCAAATCGAGACCACAAAGGAAAGCCAATATACTAAATAAAATCCTCAAACAGAGTTATGATCGAATCGCCGATTCGAAGGCGAGTGGCGGTCTTTAAGAATCCGTTTTAACACGGGCTATTAATCGCTTCTGGGAGCATGAAATTTTAACAGGTTAATTCTTCCCGCTACACCGACGCAGGTAGTCATGGGAGGAGGTTAACCCTTTCGCGACAGGAAGGAAGGAAGGAAAGTCGTCACCGTGGCAAAGGGTCGCTCAGGTTTTGTCAGGGGCTTTCGTCGGTGAGTTTAACGGGGTTTTGCTGGTCGCTGAATCGGGGGTTCAGCCTAGGTGGAAAGAGGTGGTTTAGCGAGTTACGAGCAATTGCCCACCGCCATTCTGCGCCATTGCTTCGTTCTTTAACCGACCAGCCACTTTCTCACCCCCTAAGACCAGCCTCCCTTACGTGCAAGGGTAAGCGCTCGATAGGAACCGCTGAAAATTACGTGATTAACCGAAACCGCCTCCCACCCCTTCTCCTGGTTCATCAGTGCGCTTCTACGACCACAAGGATGCCTTGGGGTTATTTGGCCACGGACAACCCTGAAGGACCATCGCATCCTCCTGTGGTATCGCGTCCTCATCAGACATATCCGCTGGTGGGTCGTCGAAACGATGAAAGTCAGGCCAATGAGACGTTCGTTTCGAGTGATCTGTTTTGTGGTTTTATTCTCGTAAATTTGGCGCATCGGCGGGGGAGAAATTATTACTGGGACAAGGGGAATGAATCTTCGGTATTCTAATATAAATCGGCATGTTTGCATATTGTTGTTATATTTGTGGTAAGCATGGTAGTAATGAAATGTAACTGAAGATGACAATTGAAATATGGAAAATTGATTGTATAATGATTTTCTTAAGATTGTCTGTGAATTAACAGGGCGAATATTTTACACGTATGTATATTAAATTGTCTCGCTTGTTTTGTGTTACGAACTTTGATACGTATTATTTGTACATTTTGGTAATATTAGTTAGTACGAATTTGTATGCGAAATATAGTATTTTTGTGATCTCGAAATAAACGTCTGTTCGGAAAGATTTGTTAACTTTTTTTTATTACAGCACACGAATAAAAGTGGCAATGAAAATATCGACATTAGCGTTGTTTTATCTCAGCCTTCTTTCCTTCCTGCCTAAACTTACCGCAGATCGAATCATCCGGGATATTTGAAATTGTGCGAGCAAAATCAGTACGAAGGGTACGAAGGGCAAAACTAAGCGCAAAGCTTAATACAGATAATAATCCACGTATGATTTAGAAAACTAAGAAAACAAGTGTCTTTAAGCGAAATCTAATGTTAGAATATTTATTTATTGTGCATAATGTATTCTAAGCGAAATTGTAGGCTGTTGAATTTTTCTGTGCAATAAATAGTAATAATTGTAATGTGTATTCAAGATTCCCCTGAGGATTTATCTTTTATGCCAAGAAAGGAACAATTGTAGACTCCAAAAGGGTAAATGAAAAATCCAGTGAAATAAAATGAACCATCGGAAGTAAAATAAACGATATTCGAAAAGTTGCTTCCAGCTGCGTGTCGGCGTGTTCAAGGTGGAAAGCATCAGTATGCCCGTACTCTTTCGTGTTTCTCGACCGATCCCTTTCGACCGTCTCCTCTCGAGACACGGCCTAATAGTCCTTTCGCTATCTCGCATTGTAATCAGAGGGTGACAGCTCGGCTTCCTGCCGTTGGTGGTGGTACAACACATTCGCATGGTATCAATGTTTGATCATGGCTGGCGGGGTTGCTTTATAAAGAAGGCGGAGCGAACACACACGAAGAAACGTGTCATAGATTGTGAATATTCATTCGGGTGAATTTTTGCATTTATCATTTCTTAAAAAATGTTATGCTTAGAAGCATAAATTTGGAGGCTTGCATAAATTTTGTGCAACTTACTATGAAAATTTGCTGAAGGTTCTACATAATTCGGAACTATGCCTGTAGAGTTATATTACATATGCAATTAAGAAAATAGGTATTCTTTTACAGGTGTACTGGGTCTGCTTAATAATTTTTCTTTGAAATTAATTGTTGGAATTTGAAGGTAGGTTTCAATTATTTTTTGATTAATTTATTTTTTTGTGTTGAACATCAAAATACTCGTGCAAATATAAGACTGCATGTATATTACAATTATAATATATCTGATCGTAGTTTCAACCATTTGGAAACAAATACATCAGCTTGATTAGAAGTAAGTATTTAAATTATTTTTACAAAAATGTCTCTATTCATAAATAGAATATGCATCTACTGAAATGCATTTTCCAGTTGGTATATCAATTGTAAGATAATCGCTCGAGGGGGTATTCGTAGTCTCCTCTCTATCGCGATTAGGTATTACTAATTACAATGATTCTGTAGGCGTGTATATATGTTAAAAGGTGTTCTGTTTATTAAAACTGTGCTCTCTCGACCGTAGTCTATACAAGAATGCCTTCCATGGGCAAAAGCGTCCGTCGTGAGGACGTCTACGTCACCATGGCCCTTTTTAACCATTTTAGGGTTCACCCCCAACGAAAGCTATGCTAGACAAAGACAGCGTGCATCTTCAAAATGCACATGGCCCGCCTCGGCCGTTCCTGTACCTCGAATATTCTTACACAATATTCTTCTAGTCAGTGATTATGTGTAATAGTTAATTATTGAAACACAATAATTCTTCAATTGATTCAAATCATCCTTTATCTACTAATAGCTTACAAATAATTGCCAACTACAGTAATGATTCGCACTGTGTTCATCGCTCGGGACCGAATGTGAACAGCCATCGTGTACGGACACGATTCTCGAGCGTCAGGTCAACTTCAATGTTGTGGCAACAGAGACTCGAGACTCGAGGCAGCGACCAGGAAAAAAATTAGGCAAGTGTAAACATCCGGGTACGTGTGAGACAATACTATCTCGTACTCCACGCTGGGCTGCTTCGGTTCTCGGAAATCACAACATCAAAAGTGATCCGAACGACACTTCCCCGAATCCAAGGGAGGCGGCCCCAAGTAGGGGGGATAGGAAATGAACAGCCATCGAATCACGATTTTGAACACAGTGCGAGACATTACTGTATAATTAAAATTATTTACGAACAGCTTCCCATCTTAAAATCCGAACGACACTCGGCGCAGACTTTTTTCATTATAAAGTCTCCAGAATTCTTTCCAATTAAATCATGGAGATTGTATAATACATTTACAAGGATTTGCTGCAAAGAAAAACTTGAGGTGGAACAATTACTTCATCCTCTTTTTTTCGCCAAGAACGACGAGGCTACCGGTGTAAACTGAGGATAATCGAGGGCAATATTCATGGCGTGTAACACGTGGCGCGTCAATGATCTGATTTCAGCCCTTTCCCTTCACCGTAGTGACGGTATAATGTAATCGGAGTCGCGCAAGCACATTAACTCCAAGCCACGGCCTGAATATCCTGCCGTGCTATGGACCGTCCTAATTGTCCCTTAGGAGGCTATGTTTGCACGGGAGAAATTTTTTCTTCCGCTTCTTGGCGTGTACACAAAATTATTTCACGATCCGTCAACGAGAGAGGCGAGTATAAATATCGTGTTTCCCCGCGAGGGAAAATAGTTTAGCATGGAATTACCGTGCAGGGACAATGGTTGAAAACGTGCACGCGGAAAAGGAATGAACGCGGGCGAAAATAGAGAGAATTGTTCGCGATTTTGGTCGTTCACTATTGAACGTAACCGATATTGCTTTTAGCAAAGCGTCAGCTCTCCGCCAGAAACAATACTGGTATTCGCTAATTAAAGTTTTTCGATACCTTCGACCATCGATTATTGCGCTCCTGGGACGGGAGATTTCGTTTGGCTGAATGATCGAAATACAAAATACAAAACTAAGGAAAGTATTGAGTGCAATTGACATGGCAAAATCATTCGCATCAGTAGATATTTGTGACATTAATATTGTATTTTATGTCTGATGCGTAAATGTTTTATTATAATATAAGAGATATTATAGTAGACGGGACCCGGAAAGTAATGAAGCAATCGTTTAACACGAAAGGACACAATTTCAGATAAGATATGGAGGTAAACTGTGAAACAATATATATTCTTTGACACCTTGCTTATGAAACACGACTTTCAATATTCATCGAGTGCTTGCACATTTCTGTGTAATTTTATTTACGTTTTCCGACCCGTGGCGACACGAACTACTTATATTGCTACGTATCTTTGTCGTATTGCATAATCAACGTTGAACAACGAAATAAATTATTTCATTGAACGAAATGAACTACTTGTTGCCATCCTAGAAATTATTAAAGAATTCTGCTGTGTAATTCAATAATTATTTTATTTTTATTGTTCATATTAATCTCTCTTTTTCAATTCAATTTATTCTTTCTTTTGCTTAGGATCACTTTCGTTTCGTACCACTCACTCAGTGACACCCTACATTATCAGTTTGTCTTTTAGTTCTTGTGCCTAATTCGATACTCCATTTCGATAATTAGGCCTAACTCGACTTGTTTACATTCACAGGAGCGGATCGCTCGTTCTCGTCAGGATAACGTTAATTAGACGGTCCCCGATCCCTACTCGAGGGTCGCTTAGGTATCACCCCGCGATTATATCCCATCTCTAGAATGACAGCGTTTAGCATGCCTACCCACAGCGACTTCTCTTGTCGATAATTGAGGTCGACCGTACCTATTTGTCTATGCATTAAAACGAAACGATCGACCTTTTGCCTACCTGGCTTCGTTGACGCTCGGTGGCCAACCTAACTGATACAGTAAACGACAGTGAAATGGAACCAGAATTTTCAGATTTGTAAAACTCTGCAGCATAATATGTACCAGAAGACAAGTCTATTAAAAGACAATAGAGTATTTGATAACAAATTTACCAGTCAAGAATAATATTCTTATAATGTGAATAAAAGTGACGCAAGTGTTTAAAAATCACTGCCTGTTCTCCTTCGGCTGTAATAAATAATATTCATACGACGGAAGACTTTTCTTTCACGCTATTAGATTCACAAAGAATGCATTGCAAAAAACCCGATCGACTAAATGCTTCATTCCTCACTATCTCTCGAATCTAATCTTTTATAAGATGAACGACCTTCTCGACTTTTCGGTTGCCATGTAGCTCGATCGAGCCGGTCAAAGGGAATGTGCGGGCCTCGGTCACAGAGGCGTGCAACAAAGTCGTTGACAGTCAGTATATAAAGAAACGACGGAGGTGGCGAACGAGAAAGCGGATGGCGGACGGAGGAGGCATAACCGTGTCTTCTGGGGTGAGATGAACCATGAACGGGGGTTCAATCTGCCGGAATCCTGAAGAACGGACACAGAGCCACTTCAGGACCGGCTCGAGAGCAAACCGTCTGGAAGATCGTCTTCTAAAAGGACCAGACACAGAGGCCGTGGCTCGCCACGCGTATACACACACACACACACATACTATACATGCAGTATTTACAGGCTGGGCACAGAGTTCCGACCTGAACTTCCGTGCACACACAAGCGCGATGGAACGTCGATGGAGCGTGAGAAAGTCCTTTGCCAGACCCCGATTCTTCAAGCTTAATTGGTGCACGAGTCAATTTGAGAGCCGAAAAAGGAAGAACAGGTATATATAGTATAGACGTGGCTTCTTCCACTCGTGGCGACCATCGGTAATTTAGCGTTAGATGATGGACGAGCTCGTGTTCGACTCGAGCGAAGGGCGGTTCAGATCGCGACTGTGTAGAAATGGTCGAAATAATACGGAGGAAAGGATGCGAGCAGGTTCTTCGTTATTTGAAAGATTGATCGGTGCGGGGAACGATTAAAACTCTTTCGATTTGGAGGTGTTTCTGACTTAATCGAAGTCGAAACCGTAGTGGACGTTGCGCCGGATTAAGGGTGGATATAGACGGAAAGGATGGGTTTGTTACCATTTAGGCAAAACGATAATTGCACTGGAGAAAGAAACTTTTATCCCATCTCTAATATTAACTATGAATGTGTAGGTAAATGTTAAATATTAGTATTTGTATGAGCCGCTAGCATGAATTATATTCAATGATTAAAATGAGAAATTTCTTGCACTCTCTCTTTCACTCGTTATTTACACTATGGCATCTTAGAACAGTTCGTTCATTTCTGACCAGTGCTATTATTCCCATTAATTTCCCTTCATATTCCCTGCTACCAATTATTCAATATTCCAACCATTCAATCCGTCCCCCCATAATGAACCATCGAAACGACGGTTTCACCATACTTTCGTTCCCAAAAAAATCGTTCAATCAGTATTACCATAATCGATTTAACCGCTCGGGTAGAAAGAAGTTGTCCAGTTCGCGTTTCCTTCGGATCAAAGATTAATTGATACGTCCTCGGTGATCCTGATGGGTTTTGACAGTAATCGTTTCGCAGAGGCGTGCCACTTCGTGCGACGGTTTTGCCGGCTCATCTTGTCGGGAAAAGCGAGGGCAGAAATAAAAAGAGGTGCAATCTAACGGGCGATTGGTCGAGAATGGGCCCGGTGTCGGTTGAACGATTTTGCCTGCGGGCGACATGTGGACAGGCAGCAGGTGATTCCGATGTAACATGAAAGCGTGTGCCAGTGTGCGTGCGTGGTCTGCGTGCATTTGCACGTGACCACTGCACCCACGTGTCGTTCTTCAAACCTCGTGCATCGTTCTGGCCGATAGCTGACCATTAAGCGCAACGAATTGCGCTGGACACTGTCCAACGCTTGAGCGCCGACGAGAGCCGCTCTTTCTGTCGAGATAGCCATCTTTGTATGTAAATTCATTTGTACGGCTCCATATAAGTAGTCACGTACTCCGAAAACGAAGAAAAAGTACGAAAGCAGGCGTAGCAAAGGTGCTCCGTTAAAATGGCCGCACGTGGAGGGAAATTTTAAGTTATGAACGATATTAACATTTTTGTTCCGCCGTGTTGAGTGGAATACATAATTCGGTGAGCTTAGAAACAGTATAGGAGAGGTGGGAAAGTTTTAATTAGGAGCTCGATAACATTTCCCTTCGATGTACGTAATATGTACACGGAACTATTACACTTATTGTTAGTGCGATATTAGAGCTGCATATAACGCTTACTACGCTAAATTGTACGCATGATGAAAGTTATATGCTTAATAAGCTTTTATCCAAATTTTTATAAATAACAGAGGAAGTTTATTTTCTTAATTTCAAGTGGGATGAAGAATAATAATAATTCACCCTTGTTTCGCAGAAATATCAGAACAGCGGACACGAAGGAAATTACATAAAAGCAAATATCAATAACTTGCCCAATAATTCAGATTCAAAACAAAATTACATCAAATATGAATAAATGATATCAATTAAATACCAAATACAGGTATCAATATCGAATAACTATCATTGCATTGTTTTGTTTTTTAACACTGCAAGGTAAATGCGAGGACGAATACTTTACACTCTACAGTGACGAATTGCAGTGAAATCATTCTGTCTAACAATAAGAGCCGTTTAAATATTGTATACCTTTCACGGTACTCTGTCAGGTCTTAATGGCATGTCTAAAACTCGAGTCAATAAGTGACTCCATCGATTTTCGATTAATCAGCATACGTGCAGTCACACGATCGCGAATTGGCCCCCTCTACCTCTCAGTCCCTTGCTGCCACTGGTTCCTCTCTGTTGTCTCGCGACAACTCCGGCACACAATCAAGACAAGCGGATACTGTTTACGAAGCGTCACATCAACGACGACGGGCTAATGGCTTCAAGATATTAAGTTAATTGCTCGCCACATCGTACCTATGTACTCGCATTTGCGTGTGCGACAAGCCCATCTTTCTTTCCCTATCTACCAACCGCGTCCCTACCCACCTTTCTTTCACCGTCGCGTAATGTTCTCCGTAATGGAAGCATCGTAAAGGACATAAGTGCTTTCGTGGACTTTTCGTGGAAAAGAGCCTCATCTTCCTTGTCGGTATTCGGCCCATTAAAGTGGAAGTTTTCAGACAGGTCGTCACACTCCCGTCTGTTGATCTGAATCGAACCACCGCGACCGATTGAAGTTGCGGGAAATAATATTTTTCTGTCGCGGCCACGCTGAATGGGACTTTTAATAATGTCGAAAATATTATTTTTTTCAACAAAATAGTGGCTCGTACTGGTGCAATATAATATTATTCAGTGTTTCGATATTTTCGATGGTTAGAAACACGATATATTTTCGAAATATTTAATGTTACATCGATGATAAAAGAACACGACAGAATTCTCATTTGTGTAAACGGAATTTTTATCTCTACTCTATTATATTATATTTTCAAATTTGTTAATCAAGCCCTCCTGTTAATATTTAGAATAATGAGAATCTGTTGGGACTAAAACGTATGTAAATTGGAAATGCCCATTAACACAATTATTTAAAGTGTATTAACGTAGATTTTACACATTCGTAATATTCCTCTGCCGGACGTTACATTCCTCTTGCACGTCCATTTGTTTTCTTTTATTATTTCTGTCTGCGATCTGAATCCAGACGAAGTAAAATTATAGCTCCGTACATGGAGGGTACCGTTTAATGGATACTTCAATTAAAATTGGTCCAATCGGGAACGGGTTAATTAAAACGGTATTTACAAGAGACATGAAATTTAATAGAAAATTCTGCCGTTCGTCCGGGTCTGTTGAAAGTCATAATGCCGATTATGTAACCGAGAAGCAGGAAAGAAGCAACGTGGCATTTATTAATTTGGCGTGGAACGAAGACCGCGATGGAGCGGGTTAATCGTTATAGAAGAAAACTGCTGACGAATTCAACAGCGAGCCTTATAAATATGGATGCCCCCGAAGAGGTACGAAGGCCCGCTGTTATAATTTAACCTAGAATAATCGTAGAATTATTTCCCACGGAGCCGATCCGTAGCTGCCTGGAGATTTTCTACGTTCCAACAATTTTCTTAACGACACTGGGAAAAAGCTGTTGAATCGAGTTAGTCGTAATGCATTTTAAATGCGAAATCTTTCGCTGTCCAAGTCCTGGTTAGGGAGAATCATGGTCGATAATGGTATAATCGCGATCATTCTTCTCGTTTTTACCGAGCATTGGATATTCGAATTAACGCAACCTTGTACAGAAACGTGTAATACGTGTATAAGTATTTCTGCTTTTGTTTTCGTTCACTGTTGCAATTACAGAAAGTAAAACTGATTTTTGTTTAGTCAGCGTAGGTAGAAATAATACGGACTAAGGTGGGAAATCGTAATATTAAAATAATTAGGTATGTTACTATTATAGAATTATTATTATGAAGTTTCACCATCGTATACAAGTATAAATGTTTGCCGACGTATACATTAAGGACCTGATTTATTGTTATATATGTATGCGTCTGTTTGCACGGATAAAAACGAAAATAATATAACCTCTGCGCCGTAGAGGGTGGAAATCGGGGGTGGCACCTTCGTCGCTGATTTTTCCTGCTCGTCGAAGCGTCTCGGTCTATTTACATAAAAGGGCGAGTCGTTGGAATTTTTAAATCAAATTCTTTATCGGACAAGCTCCAGGTTATGCAAAAGGCGCGGGCGGAGGTGGGATAGCTGGTACAGGATTTGGGGATGATGGCGCGAAAAAGGTGAGTCTCTATCCACGAACAGGAACAGGTAACGAGCTGGTTCCACCTCCGCCAATTTATTTCGAAATACTTGTATCCCCTCCGAAGTGCCTCCTTGCTCTCCTTTCTTCCTTGTTTCCTCCTTTTTTTTACTGTCTTTTCCATTTCTTTGTTTTATTTTCTGTAGAAACGTTTCTCTTATGTTTTTCAAAGTAACAATCTTAGGAGTATCCATTAGGAGTAAACATTCCTTGCTAACGAGCTGAAGTATTAGATTACAAAGTGATAAAGTTATTTTCGATACAAACGATGGTAGATATTTTGTTAAATAAGAAATGGAAAGTGACGTCATATTAAAAATATAAGCACATACGTATTTGCGTTGAATTTGTCCATTACAGATTTCTCGTAACATCTGATTGCAAGCTGCCTTGGTATTTCTTTTATCGCGGAGCCTCCATTATTTGCATTGAAACGTGTATTAAGGGCACGGATATACAGGCAATTCTTAAGTGTACAGAAATGGTAAGAGAGTATGAGATTGAAATGGGAGGGACAAAAACGGGAAAAGGAGGGGTTGCCAGGGACATAAATCTTCGAAGCTTCCTTATCAAAGGTGCTCCACTGGGAAATAGCGGCAATGTCGAACTTTTTCATTCTCGAAATGAAAGAAGGCCGATTTCGAAGCCGATATGCCTATTGCGTAGTTACATCTTACTCGACAAAGCATGAAAATCGTATTAGAATTTGACAAAGGTCGATACAGGTGCATTTCATAAAATAGGTACTTGTTAGTTACGTCTTACGACAACACTGCACGAGTCGTCACGGTATCATGAACCAAAAGTTACTTGAATTACCCAATTACTAAATACAATACTGTATTAACAACTAAAAAATTATTCCCGCAGTGCATAAAACTTGCGTTCCTTTTTCATCCCAGATTTCCTTGCATTTCCCATTGAAATTTTGCAATCCTGTTCTTCCCTGCGCTAATTTTACTCTATTCACCGTTCGGCTTACGTATCGCCCACGAAAATCCACCTTTCCCTTGTTTCTCGAACCCCAATCACCGCGATTCGATCCCAGTGTTCTCGCGAGGAGGCAAAAACGTCGAGCTTCGTTAAACTGATATTAAAAGTACTCATCCGTGGAACGATCATTCTTTTTTTCTTTCGCCCTCTCTCCTCGCAATCTTCGGCATGGCGACACCAACTTTTCAGTAGGCGTAACAGTCGCCGTTACATAATGTATTCGCATGCATATAGTGGCTGGTCGTTATCGTGGTAGTCGGTCGTTCCTTGAAGGGCTGTCAGGTGAGAGAGAGCCCTCGAGCGTAGGGAAATAGGAGTGCTATCGGGGTGAGAACGGCGGGATGAGTAGGTGGGCGAAGGAGGGAAAGGTGGGACGAAGCGAGAGAACGGAGAGAGATGAAGAGGAGAGAGCTCTCGGCTTTCGCGAGTATTATCTTGTCAGCGCGGATAACGACACCTAGGCGTCGTTCTACAGCCCTCATCAATTATAAATCCCGGCCACCTCTTACTACCAATCGCGATATCCCTATCTGAGAAACCCGCAATCGCAAATCGAGGCGCCTCATTATCTCGCTAGTCAGCCATTGCGGTTTTGTCACACGCCTCCCACCTTCCTTGGGCGAAATAGGTGGAAGGTCCAATGGATAGTATCGGTACTGATGCTGGGACAGTTTTTATAAGAAGTATACATACCGGGGTGATCATTTTTTTTTAAAACAATGAAATCTTATTTGAAAATTATGAAGGCTTAGTAATTGTGAAATAGGACGCGTTCGTGTGGCCACATCGATTTTACTCGCGATGAACACAGATAAACGCTTGTTACCAATAGCAGGTATTAACATCCTGAGCAGTGGAATCGATTTCCTGTTTATTTAATTATTATGGATTATGGAAAAGAAAATTCCAACTTAATAAAGAAATTATTTAACATAATACGTTTGCATCGTCAGTGGTCATTGAATAAATAATTACAAAAGCCGTGGAAAGACATATTCAAAATGCCTTTTTTCATTTTGCGGAAACAAAGCATTACATTATTACAGACTATTCAGTTCACTCAATTTTAAATAATAAAATATGTTGGAAAATTTCTTTCCAAGATAAACAAGAACCTACAGTAAAACTTGGCACAGACGCAAATAATATTAACCCCGAGTTATGGGCACTTTAATCGGTCGGAATAATTCCTCAGAAAATTCTAAACATTAAGAATCGTGAAAATTGTCGAACAGTTCTGCATCTGCTTTCGTGCTAACGAGGCGGCAAAGGGTGCAGAATCGTTGAAGAACGTAAAGCTTTTAGATGTCAGGGGCTAACAAACCCGTCATTAAGAAAGTCCAAATGAATAGACTTTGTCGGCGTGTCTCAAAAGCAGAACGATTTTCCTTCATCGCGAGGAATTTCCTGGCCCTTTCGGCTGTCTCCTTTTGGTGGAGGTACGACGGCGCAACTGATCTACTATTGATGGACAAAAGGTGTTCCACATAATGATGGGTTCTAGTCAGGCTAATAAAAAGTCACTACTATTTCGTCGACATTTCTCTGTTCATTCGACCAATAGACACGGTACATACGTTTTCTTGTCAGGGGAAATGATACTTCCTCTGCTGTTCAAATATAGTCATTAAAGTGATACCTATTTCTAATGACGCTGGCGCTTCCGACCGAGTAGGAACTATATATTATATTTGTGTCAGACTAGTCGTAGAATTGTATAGCGATTTGAAACAGTTTCAGGTCAAAGATCTTGATTTCTAGAGATAAAAGAAAATATTGCAATTATGTGTATCATTTAAATGATAAAAGAATTCGGAATCGGAAATGCGTGTAACAGGTGATTAATTTTCGGACTTGCGTTTGTGGCTTAACTTTGACACTTCTATAGTGATAGAAATAATGATTTTTTAATTTCTTGTGATATTCAATTAGGGTTTTGAAAGTGCTTCACTGTAGAGAAATATAATTTTAAATATTTTGTTATCTTCGGAGTGAGACCGTTTGAATAATTACATGTTTAGTGGCAGGGAAATGGCATTGCATTACGACACCGATGTGACATAGCTGTCTGTTAGGTTGCCTAACCCTAGGAGTAAGCATTATGCATATTGGGGTCGGTTAACCCTTTAATGGGCATCCTGAACACGGTATTCATCAGAGTACGCCTGGCTGCCCAATTTTGGGTACACGTTCAATATTGGACTCTATCTTGTATTATTCTTAAATTCTTTCCATTCTGCCCGAACTTCAATCTAATATTAATTATATTATTATGAAGTAATAATAATTTAATGAAATATACGAACTGAAAATATTTAACCAAATTGCAACGTTATAGTGCGACACGGACAATCTACAAAATCAATCAAATGTTGGTGTAATATATATTTTATTTCGAATAATTCCTCGTGTTCTAAGGTGTCTCAACAGGGTTGAAAGCTAGAGGGTTGAAGGGGCGAATTTCGTGTAGTACCATACGCAACCGAGCGGGTCGCTGGTTACGAAAAAAAAGTTACCCCCTAAGAAAGAATTCTGCCGCGTCGATACGATGGAGGGTCGTAAAGGGTGAGCTGCTTTATCGACCCCAAAGTTCTGCTAAACTGGTGTCATTTACAAGTTCACCACTAGATCGGTCTGTCGTGTCGAGAGATTTCGAAACTACCCTCGTTCAGTGGCTCCTTTAATTTCTTTCTATTTGCGCATTACATCCCTTTAGCGGAGGAAGAACAATGCTAGAGATACATGGTCGGTCGTTACAACAGAATAATAAGTGTTCAATTAGTGCAAAGCATCACGTATACACTGTTTTTTAGCCGGTTGATTAATTTCATTCTTGATAAGACCATTAAGTACCCACCCCTCGGTCTGAAGTGGTAAGTTTGGGGGTGCTAGGAGATTGAATCTTAATGGACCATAAAATTAAACCTTTTTAAAAGTACAACGTAACGAATGCTCAGTGGTTTCGAAGATACACCGAAATCCCTCAAACTATCACAGTTTACATTTTTATTGTGGAATATATTAACGAAATCTTTACATCAATTCAGGAATTAAAGTTTTATACAGCATTTACAGACCTGCAATAGGTATTATATCATCGATATGGTATTTTTATTTTTATTCAAACAGGAAGGCTATAAATCTGATCGTTCCTATACGTTCGTCATTATAAATTGAAATATTTACAACCATTACAAAAAATCAGTGGAATATAGGGAATGAAGATTAATTTTATTTCTATGTGATCAACTCGTATCATATGCGAATTAACGAAAGGGCAACGAAATCCAGACGACCGAGATCATGTTTTCAATGAGTACCCGCGTGGTTGTACGAAACTTAACACACTTTCACCACAGACCGGACGATAAAGGAAACTCTAGTATCGGCAATTTAAACGACTTGCGGTGTCTGCGAGTGTAACACGGCAAAGATAATAACTCTTGTTTCATTCCTGGCTGCACAACGTTTGGTGTTTACGACTATTATAAAACATACACAGTTACATGCCCCGTGCACGCGTGTACACGCAGCTGTCCGTGCCCGTCCGCCATGGATGTATCGCGACGGGGGCAGAAATATCTCGAGCGTGTAATAAAGCACCGAGAAAAATGTCGAAACTCGAAACCGAGACGAAGCGCGAGCTGCATAATGTACGAGTATCATACGTCACAATCAACTGCACGCGGCGCCAAGCGCTTATTTCTCGCGATGGCGCTGCCACGCTATGAAATTACACCAACTTGACTTACGTTCGCGAACGACACCCCGGCGCAGTCTAAAACCGGCCTCGTCGGCGTAAAATAATTTTCCCGTATATTTAATGCCGTATTTGCGTCCATCGCAGCCAGCCAGCGACCCCTGTTTCTCTTGGTAACGAGGATTTCATAAGTGGTTAAAGAGAATCGAGGTGGAGGAAAGGTTCGCGGCGGAGTTGAAATTATTACGCCTTGTTCGTTTGTCGAACGTGCCCAAATCATTCGCAATTGTGATGAAAAAAGATGTGCGAATTTGGGGTAAAAATATTGGAAGAGATTGCTAGACGAACAGGTTAATTATAGGTGTAGGGACAATAATGTTGTCATTGGAGGGTGGTGGGTTTAATGAATCGTAGGAATGCAGCAACAGTCATTACGATCGTTCGTCAAACATTTTATTTCGGTTGCAGAGCTTGATACAGTATACAGACGAGAGATTATAATACACATATATTTTATTCATAATTTATAATATAGACCAACATATCTACACGTCTGACAAAACGAAAATATATATTTTCGTTAAAAAAATGAACAATGATAACTACGATATCTCGGAGTCACCACCGTCTGTACAAGATTTGCGCCCATTGAAACAGCCTTGGTTCTATTTGTCACATTTTTTAAACAATAAATAGTTCGCCAGATAATTGCACGGACTGATAAAAAATTAAATATCCCGTACATAATCAGTACTTATTAAAATACTACTATTACCGTATTTAAAATTTCGCCCAACCGTCCTCAAGTCTACCGTAAACCCTACTCACTCAACAATACTGACCCATCTCAACTAAATCCTCAAACAATCATCCATTACCCTACCACCGCCGACCCTGAGCAATCAGATTTCGCATGCCGAAAAGGGAAACAATATATCCCGCCGATAAAGCGTTCAATAATCGTCGGGGCAGTTCTATCTGCCTGATCCATCGAAAAATACGATACCATATGCTAATAACGCACGCATGGTTTGTCGTCGAAGGAAGAAAGAGATGGGTAAGCATAGTAAGAAAACGGGGTAGCGGCGGTTAGGCTAACCGCAAGGGCCGAATGTATTATGCTCGCGAGGACGGGTATAAAGCCATTGGGATTCCGCATTGTGGCCGTGTTTCCACCATGTCGGAGTGACAGAGATGATGATGGGGCTCGTGTAAGGTCAGGCGGGGGCTTTTAAACGAACGAGAAACGAGACAGAAGCCAGATAGGGTTGCCTCTTCGGATACGCGCGAGAAGGGCGCCACAAACGCGATATGTACCTGCGATGCTGCTGTCCGATCGAATCAGCGGCCGCCTCGTTTCACCGGATATTCCACGTACAAAAGCAAACTTCACGGCCAGGGTAGCTCGGGCAAGCCTTGAGCCACAAAGTCGTGCCTCGGACCGAGATCGGTTTTCTTGTTTACCTTGGCAACTGTGGACGCGGCTACGTTGAACCGTAACCGTCTGTAACCACGGAATTCAATCGGCGGAGAAATATTTTGCAAATGCGTGAACACTATTTTCTTAGTTTTGGTTTAGCGTAAGGGGCGGTGGAAGATAGGGCTGCGATCATGTCGATGAATTTTTGAACGGGTTATTGTTGCGCAGTTGTTTAACGATTCGCATTGGTGTATTAACGCGAGCAAAATGGGAAAATTCAAGTTCAAGCGATTATATGTTCAATGGTTCTAAGGTATGGTTTGGCGGAGTTTAATTATTAGACAACTGTTTGGTAGTGACGGAGGGGAATGTGATATTTTATTAATAAAGTTTTGTAATTGGAGATATGCCATGAAGATAAGCTTGTTATTACTGGGTAATGTTCCTATAAAATACCAAATTTGCAATGAAAATATTTATAAACTCATATGTATTAACGTGTAATGAAACGAATATCAAATTTGTAATACGACATTGATGAATTCATTATATTATAAAATGATGATTTTTGTAACCCGCCTTCGATAGTTGATAAAAAGGCCTGTTACTCTGAAAACGTGGCTGAAAGTGAAACCGACGGTGTATGCGGTTCTTTTCAAAACACACGTATTTCACACCTACCCTGAAAGTGGTATTTTGGCGACGATCGGTGTGCACTCGATGAAAAAAAAAAATTCGATTCATTGGTAAAACAAGCGACGAACAAACAGGGTCAGTGGAATAGGAATGGCCATTGGCTTTGAGATACGAGTTTGCCGATTGATCGACATCGTCCCGAAACCCATCAATTGGTCGAATTCGCCCCCCTCTGATGGACGGGGTGGACGCATTTCGATTTCCACCCCCTGCGTGCGAGGGTGCGTTTGTCATCAAACGGCTCGGCCATGCTTGAAATTTCGTGCGATACAGCCATGGAATATCGATATTCCCTGCCAGCGTCCCTGGATTCCTTAAGGACGACATCAAAGAACGTTTTTCGGATTACATCGACGATGGAACATGCACGTTTACAATCTCCATGATAAAATATTATGTACAGATATTCTTGAATCTACCAAATTTTTCTCGTCTATGTTAGCCGAGCCACACTACGTTGCTATTCGCGATCGTGCAATGTCAATTCTATTATTCGAAATCCCCAGCCAATTTATCATTCTTCGCAATGACAATGGAAAAAGACGATTTCCAATCCCGCCATCAGTGGGCAAGATCGACCGAGCCAATTTCGATCCCTCCAATAAAGAAAGACTTAGGAGTTTCAAACCAAAAGCACTACCGTTCTTCCGTCACACGCCGCGCCAGGAAAAGAGACTTCCGTGAAATTGGTCCTGACGTCACCAAGAGAAGATAATACTGAAGCTCGGCCAGCTCTCCACCGCTGAAGTCTTCAGCTCGCCCGAGAGAAACTATGCTGGAATAGCGCATCGTGACTGTGCTTTCGTAAAGAATTCAGTCTCTCTCCGTTGTACTCTCTCTCTCTCTCGATCTCTCTCACACGCATCCTCTTTCTCACTCTGTCCCAGCCCCGAAGAAATAAATCTTCGGCCCGGGGCTCTACATCACCGGTTGGCAAGCAATTTGGGCCCCGACGATAACTCATACATGCATCGATAGTACCTGTTCCCCTCTTTTCCTCGCGTATCTATCGTTGCCGCGTCTGTGTGAGGAATCTCGCGCCTGTATACGCATAATATATTATGTATGTACGTATATAAGCCATGGAAACCGACGGTGAAGATGCACGATGATTCGGTGGCCCTGCCACGATCTTCCAGGCTTGCGGAAACGAGGCGAAGGTATCGTTTTGTAGCTAAGATCGACGAAGAGGCTAGACGCTGTGGTAACGGGGAGGAACAAACCGATGGAGGGAAAGATCACTGCCAATTTTTGCGCGGACCTCGATTTTGAATCGCGTCCAATCGATTTGGCAAATGGGGGGAATAATCTATCTAGGCGCTCGTAGTGTCACAGGCCGTGCTCAAAGATGCAAAAACAGAGTTTCCAAATTTTGCATCTGGTTTCATAGCAATTGATAGGGAGATAATTGAGATACTTTAACCTGCTACATTTCGTTAAATTCCATGTATGCATTGTAAAGAAATATTGTCAGTTATGTTTAATCACTGTACAGTTGCACTTCATTCTATTTTGGAAAATACAACTTACAACGAAATTACAATAACAACGAATTTACAACGAATTTACAATTTACAATTACAACGAAAATTTGTATGTCGCGAGATTTAAATTCCAAGTGACACGAAGAGAATATTTAATTTTGCAATGTGTATGAAAGTAATACAGAGCGATCATTTTATAGCTTAGTTAAACTAACATAGAATTCTAACAATTATAACAAGCAATTAAGCCAATTTCACATAAAACCGCAAATACGCAAAATCTCGTACTCGTAGAATCGAATAAGGAACATAGAATCTTCAATACGTTCAATACGTTCTCAACATCCGCTCGCGCATTTCCGGATGTACGGTTTGTACATTACGTAAGCGTATCGCTCGGTTTCTTGTGTAACTGCGCCGGTACATAGGTAGTTCCGTACGTCTTTGCATATAATTAGAAGAGCATTGAATCGACCCCCATTGGACGTCTTTTCACCATGAAAAAGCAGGATGGGACCACGGGGGTAGGTCTGCCTCGCATCCGAGTCACTAGGGACGACGACTCTTTTTTTCAGCCTTCACAAAAAGAGGTCTCCTTCGCTCGATGAAAAAAGGGTTGAACGTTCCTTTCCTAACCGGCAGGTACATGCCTGTGACGTGTTCTAGAGCATATGCATATTACCTGACAATGGACCATCCGGAAGAGGGCAACTGAATTAGGCCAGTGCCGTAGGAAACTGGCTCCGAGCCTGGTTTCAAGAACAGAATTATCCAGACACCGTTCTTTCGTTGTCAATTCTTCTGATTCAGTTGTGTGTAAAATTATTTCCTTGCTGATAGTTTCGACTTAATGGTATTTACATAATAGTGGAATATAAAATAGGAGAACACAAATAGTGATTAAGGTACGGGTACATTATAATTTGCCTGTCTTTAAATTGCCCATTAAAGTTCTCGAAAGTCCTGTTCATTACCTAACACCTTATCGTTCAGTTTGCCCAAGAATACGATTAAGTGTTAAGTACTTGGTGCTCTACTTTCACAACAATTCATAATCCGTGCTTTCTAAGAAATTTCATTTTTACGCGCATCTGGATCGATTTCATTAACGGAAGGAGATCGAGGATATCGGATACGGTCCTGACGGAGCAACCCTTTCCTCCTTGGGCCCCGTTCGCTTCCTTGAAAATCGTCGGCATAAATTATGCATGCAGGTAGCCGGTATTGTGCGGCCGCTCACCTCAGCGGGGCCCGATGATAAATTATTGCACATTGAGAATTTCGAGGCTAACGAGGGTACGAAATTTGAATATCCTTCCTCGCGCTTTTCATTCTCACGCTGCTCGCTCTCTTTTCCTCTTTCTCGCGCGACCCCTCGCGAGCCTTTTGCATTTCTCTCGCACGCTACGCGCATCCATTCTGTTTGCCTACCTGAGGCCACGCGGACACAATGACTCCCTGATTTGATTTATCGAACGATTTCCCTTGTATACGCGGACTTGCATTTATCAAGCAACTTTCTTCGTGCCCTTTGGAAATTTGTGCTCGCTGCGATGAGACTTCCCGCCATTTGAAGTAGGACAAATTGGCCATGACTCGAGGACCTCGATGGATAGATTTTTTAAGAGTTTATAAACCTGTTGCTATTTTATGTTGCATTTCAACTGTGCCGCAGTTGATATTATTATTACCACGGTTTATTTACCATGATAATTTAGCTGTAAATAATTAAGTGCAGACTTTTCACGAATTTGTGTACTGAAGAAATTCATTTATATCTTTATAGAAAGAATTGCAATTTCAATCACAGGTTGCAGTAGATATTTGTTCTGTACTGGATGTACGACGTAATCAATTTCACTTGTTAATGCCCTACGTTTTTGCACAATCTTCGGCATAACGTCACATAAACCTAGATATTTTCAATCAACCGATATAGAAAGTATGTGTGTCCCAATAAATTTATAAACAATACATCGATACAAGTTTGGTCGAAATGCAAAGACCTTGACGAACGCATATTAGAACTTGTTTTTAAAAAAATTATTTTTGAAGAAAAGAACACTGGAAAAAGTCCACAAATCACGCAAAATAACGTGGTCACACTGTAGTATTGACTAAGATCACGTTTTCGAGGGTCACCGAACTGAACCGCCCATCGGTGCAAACTACACCCTTATAAACAATCGAGGGCCGGCATGGTGGTGGGGTGGGCACACATGATGGCCGCCAATTCGGACCCACTACCCCTATCGGGACTGAAAAAGAAATAATGAGCTTCCCCCGTTGCCCCCACCATTCGGCATTTTTTTCGCTATGGAGAACCGTACGCGAACAGACCAGACAGAGAAGCATCAGGAGTAAAAGATAGAGCAAACACGAGACCATAGAAACAGTGAGGAAAGGGGAAGGTTTATTAAGGTGTGTAGAAAGAGATGGAAAGAGGAAGAACCCCATGCGTGTGATTTGCATACACGATCGACCGGCTGCACGATGTGAGTCAGTTTTGTCGACGAGGGGTTAAGTCGAGTCGTCTTTTTGCTTTAATGAAGTGTCGTTTCGACTACGAACTCTTTGGCCGTACACCTTTTTTCCGACACGGACTGAAAAAAGTCTATGGTGGTGAACGCGATGGATGTGTCTCATTTACGAGCGTGCCGGTTTGAAACTGTTCGGCGAAAACGTGTCGGTGAACGGTGATGTTTGGTGCGATGAGAAAATTGCGATTCAATCGTGGCGTGGAAAGTTGTATGGCACGTACTGTTTGAGGAGAAAGAACAAGTTCAAAGCAGTAGCCACATCTCACGTGCCGATAATTTTGGAATTTCGATAGTGTTTAAAAAAGTACGGACGTATATATGTATTTCCAGGAATTTTTCTTTCACTCGCAGAATTTTTGTATCCGTGCCACATGACGATTGGTGATTCATGCCCAGAATTTCTATTGTAGTTCGAATAATTAAATAATGATCGCAATATGAACTCTGCCGTACAAAGAAGTTCATTGTTGATAAAGCCGAGCAACAATAGCCCCGACAATAATTTACCGCCGTCCTTATTCGCCAAATTTACCTTCTGCTCGTTACAACATTCGTGGCTTGAGCACATAAGGACAATGTGCACGATGTGCACGATACACTTGATACCAATAATTAATCGTGATTCCGCTTTCGATTCACCGAATCCTGTCTTTCTCACGAAATTAGGTCACCGTATTTCCTGGCGTGCATTTGTCCCTCGCAAATTATTGATCCACGGAAACAACCATTGTGACTCGCAATTATTCCAGAGAAACTGAAGCGCGAATACTCTTTACGCAGATTCTTATCTACGTAGAATGTACGATAAATTTCCGACAACTTTACGCACGCGTTTATATTAAAAAAAAGTGTACCAGCAAACTAATCACTGCACCTTTCGTGGGAACCACGAGTGTCAATTGTAAAGCATCACGAACAGAAATAGGACGTGACGACACTTGTAACCTTTCCTTCCTGACCGAGAATCCACGCCGCGTGATCGCGAGTGGCACGAAAGCACTTAGCGGCGTTTTATTAATTACTGGTACGAGTTAAACGAAGGAGAATCTAGCTTGGATGGAGGCGAGAAGCAGGAGCCATCTTGACGCCTGCGTAAAGAGGCGCCGCGACGCTCTTTTGGGGCGTCGTGTCACAGCGGCGCAAAGGGGATGTGCTGTGCACGGGGAGGCCGGTTCTTGGAAAAAGTATTGACTAGGAAAAGATGCCAAATTTGAACAGGATTTTCATTATCGATTTTTAACCAAAATTTTCATTTATATTATTCTTGCAATTTTTTCCACTTTCGAATCGCAATCAAAATCTCCTTATTTTCGATTTATTAATAACCGTAGATTACTACCGATTTTGTAAAAATGTGTCACAAGAAGGACTATTGCCATAGATATCACGCTACGCTTGAAAATATAATAGTAGGTACTTTCGAACTTTTCCCTGCAATTTTAAACGTCGATCTATATTCGAAAAACACATTTCTACGTTAGCCTGAAAAAATATTGCTTTCCAAAGAATTGTCAAGAATGAATAATTTCTTTAATTATACTACCAATAAACTGCTCGCGAAATACATGTATTACGGCAGCAATCGAATAGGGGAATAAAACAGGAAACGCTTCAGGTACGCGTATGTATATCTGGGTAACAGAAGGACGGCGGAATCGCGAAAACAGGAATATCTTTCCGTAGAATTTGATTGGGCCGTCGAAAGGCTTCCACATTTTCCCGAATATATTCGCGCGCACATGTAAATATTATATTATACAAGCTGTGCATGTACGCGTGTATATCCGTCTACGGTAGATATACGTATATACGGGCAGATGGGACGCAGACGCCGACGTCGCGACGTTCGACGGTACAGTTCCCGTCGGACGGTCCTTCGAGATGGTAGGATTCGGTTCCCGGATCCACTCTCAGTCCTTCCTACGCCTTCGTCCTGACACATCGTACCTTTCCACTTTTCTACTTGTCAAACGCGAGACAATCATCTCCGTTGGCACACGAGAATTCAGTGACGATTCGTACGCGTACAACGAATGATACAGCCTCTCTAAATGAAATAATACGAAAATTCATTTCTATCATTCTCGAGGGTAATTCTTAAAACACTCCACTCACGTTCTTTCTAAACATTATGGGGGTTCAAGTGAATCTCCTGCCTCCTTTAAGACAATCGTTTCTTCGACACATCTATTCCGGCTAGTGAATTTATTTGTATAATTGAAACTTCTACGTATTGTCCACTTTGTATCGCGTATTTATTATTTCCGTTTTATTATTATATGCATAGTGTATAACGCGTAGAGTATGTCGATGGTTACGTGAAGACATTTACACACGAGATAACGTACGGACCGCAGATATTGTACGAGCGATGCTTTCTTTTTACCCTGTTGTCGAAATTAAGTGTCTCCGAGGGGAAGGAAACAGCTGATTGTTTCCCTCGCGCGGTACGCCGAGCATCCCTCGCCGCGAATTAATTACGTCACTGCCGCCCACCTCTCCGCGTGCAACCCTCCCTGTGCTGTTAATCACCCTCCCTTCCTCCTCGCAACCGTTCATTCATTTCCAACTTTCTCTTTCAGTTGTGCGACACTCCGACAGGACTTTCGCCGTCGTTATTTGCCTATTCCTGTTCGCGTTTCCGCGGTGTTTTCGAAAATCCTTGCAACACGCATTGTTTTCTTTAACGTAGTTGAGATTTAACGTATTTAAAGTTGGCCGCTTGCACGCGATGATCAACGAGGATCGACCGAAGATTATTCCACGCGACACATTTTGGGTAAGTACCTACTTCAGAAGGTTCTTCTTATTTCTTATGGAAAGTAGAATATAGAAAATAGAAAAATTGCATCGACGGTAAGAATTTCGTAAGAGTCCGGATTTAAGCAAGTTTACATGGGAACGAGGTTAAAATCGATATTATGTAGTCGAATCGCTCACCGCTATTCCCGACGAGTATTGGAATATTTACGATGTTTATGAGACGCAGGCTAAACGCTTATACTTTTGCGCGAATAATAAATACGATTTTCTCGGGTGGGCGGAGCGGAGGACCGGGCACAGAAATTGATAAACGCATTACGGCTGAGTTGAAGCGGAAACGGAATCTTTAATTTAGAAACTGGAATATTCCTAGGGGAATATCACGAGGACGTTCACGATTTCGATCTAAAGTAGATCATTCACTTTGCTAGTCACTTCCATAGTACTCTTTTATCTGAATTTTAAACACTGCCTCTATGAAATTTACTTGCTATCGCGTGTTTAAGCTAAGCAAGTATTTTTTGGCGAATTTAAAAATGTTAAGATGTACTGCGTCGAGGTTGAGTAAGTTTCTAACAAATTGCGTACACGAACGAGATGCCCGTATCTTCGATTGAAATAATCGATTGCGTTAAATCGATAAATCAACTGTATTTAATAATTCCTCAGCTATGCGAATACTCACTAATGTATAAATAACTATTATTCACGCTGTAAAATATCTGTTTGTTGGTTCGTGTATGTTCTTCGCGAATACGTGGATTTGTTAATGGACTCTCTGTGCCCTCACACTTTCGATGTCACTTTCGGTCCTCCTGCATCGAGATTTCGTGTTAAACTGACACGTTTCCGATGACAGGAGTCCGCGAGGCCGTTTCGTCGACTGTTAGGGACAGAGGGTGGGGAGGAAGACACCGGTTGCACTCATCAAACCCCCTCTTTCTCTACCCTCTTTAACCCTTTCGTCCCCCACCACTTTCCATTGTACTTTCTGCATATGTAATTACGATCCGTTCGACCAACGACAGAGAAGTAAACTCTACCATGTTACTGTAACGAACTAAGTCCTGCAGCTTCATCGTTAAACTCACTTTCGATTCTTTAAAATAATCCTGAAGTTTTACTAGAAATTACAGAATTTGTTAATCAAAGATGTACCAGCTTCATACCATGTATAGTTATAATTATTATGTTCGATTAAAAATTCTTTACAACCGCGATGATAATTATAATTGATTGTACAGCCACGCACAGTTAATTCAATCGTGTCAAGGATTATATTTTCTATCGCAATGCCGCCACGGTAGCTTCACAGGCGGATTAAGATGAAATATAGCTCCTTCGTTTCGAATCACCGCACGGTTTTTTCTTCCACGGTGTTAGGTACCCCCGTTCGCCACTCCGCTCTCAACCCTTTTTTTTCTTCGCAGAAGGCGGGCGGGATTCACCCTGCGGGGCACCCCGTTGTCGTATCCTTTGTGTAGCCGGTCGAATAATGAATTATATTTTTCTTTTCCATCGAAGCATAGATTATAATATTTTTTACTATCTATAAAAAGCAAACGGGGCAGAGTGCCGTCGGTTGGTACACCCCGTTCCTGTCCCGTCTGCCGTGTTCCACCCTGTGTCGTGAGCGACACAGCCGATGGGAAAAAGGGTTAAAATGGGGGGAGGTACGGCACATAAATAATCAGAGCGACTCTTCCTCTACCTGGCCTGGCTTTGCATACACGTTAACTAACTAACCAGCCTGCCAGCGAACAGACAGCCAGAAGAGACATGCAGGGCCCACGACATATGCAGTGGGTTGACCCTATCTGTGTTTAATGACCCGCTGATATGCCGCTCTTTCCCTGACGCTTCCTCCACTTTTTTTCTTTCTTTTTTTTGCTCCATCATCCTTTGTGCTTCCCTTTGTTCGCCGTGTTTTATGCGTGTTATGGCGAAGTGTTTAGTGTTTGGCGCATTTCGAACTGTTGTAGCTCGTGAATGAAGTGTTTTGCCCGTTCCATGGCTGCGAAGTTAAATCTGATGCTGTATTGTGTTATGATTATAATACAGAATTGTTATAGTACGGAAATGATGGAAAAGTTTAAAAATTTGACTGGTACGTAATAGTCCTATCGTTACTGTAATATGTAATAATAATAGAATAGAATATATTCTAATTATTCTAATTAAATAATATAATCGCATTATAGTAACGACTGGCTACAAAAATATAATATTGAGTAATATCTATAAACTGCCCAATCTAGCCTTTGAATAAATATTAATCTCTACGGCGAGTATAAAAATATGAGCCACGTGCCGCACGAACAATGTCTGGAACAAATATTATGTAAAATATTGGACAAGAATCGAGCACTTCGTTGAATAAAATTTCTCTTCAACCCGTTCATTTATTTTATAATTTCCATTCTACTGTTGAGCTCGTCCTGTAACGTGACTCAGAATCAGACAGAACAATCATTGTTCCCTTTGCCTCGTTTGGCAATCCAACGAATCGAACGATCTTGTCGTAGCCAAACCAAAGCGTACCCCGGTATCAGAGGTAAAACGAGGATAAAAGGTGAAATCTTTTTTGGTAAACGGCATTCTGGCTTGTATCCCGTTTCACACATGGTGCCGCGAACCCCTTTTGCCGGTATTCTCCGTCTGTGGCAGGTCGAAGCAATGTTTTAGATCTTATCCCCGAAATTATACGTCTGTCTGGCTGTCTGCTCCTACTCCCAACCCTCAGGACGTTGGCACGCGGTATCAAACGCTAATCGCATGCCACGGCCCTCCTCCTCCTCCTTTCTCTTTATTCCTTCTTCCTTTCCTTCCTGTCTGGCCTGCTTTACGTCCTTCTGCCTTTCGTTCTCTATCCCGCAGGATAACAGAACGACACCGTCTGCTCGCGCCTTTCGCGCCTGAAAGGAAACCTGGACGTGAAGCTTTGCTTCTTCGAGAGATTTCGAACATCCGGAATTCGTTCTCGTCGTTCTTATTCCCGCTCTAGCGGGCAAATATTTCAACGTGGAGAGCCTAGGTCTGATCGTTGCTCTCGGCTCGTGTTTCACGTTCGTTTTTATGAAATACTATTTTTTGTTTTTATGATTCATGAGAATTTCTATTGCGGCCTCTGATTATTCATTTTTCTTTTCCCTTTGATTTTGTTTTTTGAAGGAAATGTCAACGTTAAATTTGGTACAATAATTTTGTATGCAGAGGAGCATTACAGTAATTATGTCAAAGAGAAAAAAAGACGAACACATTCCCAGTATTTATTTTTCTGTGATATCTATTATAATTTAAAAGTTGTTTGCTACAAGTATTAGCTTTATCATTAAGTTGTGCTTATTGATAAAACATTGAATTTATGTTTTATGCTGAAATTAAGATGAATACATTGGGGCCACGGTTTTGTATCATCAATCGCAGTTCCATTGAGTAATGCTGGTGTAACTCGTAACTGGGAAGTGCTATGTACACTAGTTAAGGAGAAACAAGGAGCGCAAGCGCGACCATCGCGCAGGACTAAACTCACCCTTAACCTTTTCGTTCTGCGTTATTATGCAACAAGTTGCTCTACTCACCCTCATTTTCTCTCCGGTCTCCAGTCACCCACAGTTATTAAGGGCGTCGTTTTCATTGGGCAACATTCCAGCCAAATATGCGGATATTTTACGTCGCCTTTAAAGACGATGGTTGATTATTCTCGTTACTCTTCGCGAGCCGCGTACTTTCCAAAGAAACTTTGCCTACATTCTTCGCGCAGAAGAAAACTTTCTTCCCTCTACCCTATACTGGGAACAGTACCATTATCGTAATACTTCTTAAGTGCGACTTATTCCATGTTTCGGAAGCTGTAGCTCATTTATTCTTTATGCAATTGATATGAGTATTTTTTAATAGAGGGTATATTTGTATCGTATATAATTTAATTTTTCGTTTTTCCTGTTAACCGTTTACAAAGAAAATCTAATATTTTCTCTATTTCATAAGCTTGAATCTATATAGTCACGATATAAGATATTCGAGAGAAAAAAGAGGTAAGATAAAAGTATCTTGAATAATTACAGTGTCGATGAATATTTTTCTGATTTCAATTATTATTTCATACAAACCGTAATCACTAGTTTTTGAATAGTACTATCGTCCACTAGTCAGCACTGCAATAAATATGCTTCTTGAACTGGTTTGAAGATTACACATGCTATATTTTCGTATCATGGGAAATATCTAAGAAAAACCGCGAGGGAAGAATGAAAAATTGCGGAGGAGAGGGAAAAGGAGAGAGATTCCAGAAGTAACGTATTCGAGTCGTAATAACGAGGACGCCCATTTGAATGCCCCTCTTTCCTTGCATTCCATTCCTCGTTCACGCTGTTTATTTTTTCGCCCATTTCCTTCATACATTTTGTCGTTTGCTCCCAATACCTGTGAAACTCGGCTTGCTAACGCGTGGCTGTTCATGCGTAAGAGCGATACGTACGTGCATGAAATCTGTGAGACCGATGGAAATAGGGAGCGTCCTCTTTTGAACTTCTGACAGTCGCGAAGTTACGCATTCCGACGAATCTTCATTAGCAATATTGGTGTACTGTTAGTGATGAATTTTGTGCAAGATACTCTAAATTTTGAAGCGCTCACGAACTACAATTTCCTAGTTACAATTGTTCTAAAGATCATTTTTACTATTTCACTTCATTTAAACACTGACAATAAATGCCGAGCGTACAGTACTTGATCCTATTTGTAACACGAGCCACGATAAATAACGGAGATTTACAACTATTAGAAGTGTCACTTGAACGCAACAATTCTTGGATACATTGTTGTAAACAGCAGTCCTACTTCAGGTCATTTTACCCGAAAAGGCGCCCATTCTTGCCTAACTCGAAATCGTACGGTCGATTAAAAAAGTAGAAAAGGGTGTTTGCTGATTTATGGGCGGATTCAACGTCTAACCCTTTCGACAGAGATCGGGGTGGATCCTCGCGGGCCGTGGGGTTAATCTATGCATTTTACGGGGTTTCTCGGCATAGGCCTTTCTTTCGCACGCGATACTGTGTTACTTCAGCATGCTTGAGCAGCGTGACACGATTGTAACATCGCCATAAATCGCGATTATCCATGTCCTTCATGCCGACTCTTTTATTCGATCCCATCGCGTCCATATGCAGATACGGTCCAGTTATATGGACCGTGAAAATGGGAAAAGGCACGACTACGTTGGAAATGAGGAAAAAAGAGAAGAAAAGTGTGGCAGGTAAATTCACAATTTCGAGGCTCGCAACGTGTTTGCAACGCGCCAAGATATCGCGTTCGAAAAATACCGAGGTTTCGTCGGTGTGTAGTTGCCCGGTTGTTGAAGTGGCGCAAATATTTGGCACCCGCCAAGTGTGCCCTTTCTATAACGCGTACAAAGCATACGGATATTTTATGTTTGTTTGAGCGGATCGTCTGCGTCGATATACATATTTTATATAATTTTATCCTCGTGTTCTTGGCAATGGATCAATTGTGGTTTTAACTACAAGTTATCTTTTCCATATATTTGTCAGTAAAACGTGTTTGGGATAGCACGGTGATTATAGTACAACAGAGGGGTATACTAGCCATTAACACAATCACAAAAATTCTACCATTTAAACTTTTGCTGAAAGCACTGAAGTGAGTGATAATGAAACATAAGTTTACACATTCCATGTTACCCTTTTTTCTCAAGAACCATCGTGATCATAATATACACACAATTTCGCAGCTTACTGTTATTAATCAGTCGCGAGGTTCCTGTATAGCTTGGAATACCTGGACGAAAACATTGACTGACTGCGCACATACAACGCTGCCAAACGATGGCAACGTTATATATTGCCACATCCAGCCCACCGATTCACCAGAACACACAAATGCTTCCCCGGTAACACCTCTCACGATTCGTATCTCTATCCGAAGATCAGCAAACGGATCTCGTTACGCCCGTTTGTATTCAGCAAAGAAGCTGCACGCAGATTATTCGCAGCCGTTAATGATCGCCACCGTGTAGTTTGCCCCGCAGCCAAGCCAAGGAATGCTCGCGTCACGTCGTGTATCTATAGACGGATACATGGAGCCTCGTTCTTCGCGTCTTCTTACACGCGTAAGCCTCCTGCGAGCGTATATATTACATACGTTGTTCAATTTCACGACATCTCGCTTCAATTCAGCCGACGGATTTTCCACCATTACTCCGCCGTATTTCTCCTCTTCTTGCTGCTCTTCAGCTACACTGCCGCACCCTTCCCCGTGTCACCCCCTGCCCAATGCCTGCTCCATCTCTTTCGGGCTCCGTTAGCTTCAGGAACGACGCGGCACTTTGTGCACGAAGACAAATTGGAAATATCTTCTCGCGAAATACAGCCGTGGTGCCGGCTTCGACTCCCCGGAATATATGGGACGACAACGGTATATCCGGCTGTACCGGGTCGTTATTAAATATCCGCCCTCTTCGTGCACCGGCGCGAATGCAGCGCATCGGTACTCGACGAACGCGAACACCTACAGACCCTCCGAACCGGTTATCAAGTGACTCGCGGTAATGCCTCTGTCGCGCGATAACGAACCTCGAAATAGCCGCAACCGTTTCCCGCGATGAATTGATTATGCATCCGTTTTGCGTGACGGTGTACGAATCTGCCTTCCTTCGCGGATTCAATTGAGATTTCGTAATTTGATAGGGGCGGGTTTATTTTGCTGTATATATTCGTCAGGTGCGAGGCGTGTGCCGTGAACGAAATATCCATATTCGAATTGTTATTTTAACTGAATATTGCGTGAATGGAGGAAAAATATTTCCCACTGGCTTAGGTACTCTCAGGTGAACGAACCGAATTCGAACCTCCGCTCGAACAAAATACTGTTTGCCCCGGCGGCAATAAATATTCGAAATTTATTCAATGATCACGTATATCGTATTTATTCCCGAAGATCACCGCCCGAGCGTGGCGTTAGAAAAAATGACGGCAATTTATCTGCCGCGATGGAATCGTTATTTCCAATAAATAACACCGCATTCAACAATTATTCATTTCCACGAACGCCGCACTTATCGACGCATTCAATAAGAATACCATAAATGTGTCGTTAAAGAATAATCATATAGGGAAGGCTTAGCAATCGCTTAGGTTCAGATTTGGCAGATTAAAGGAGGAGCTGCGGATAGTTTCTCGATCGTTTCAACGGGAAGGGTACGTCATCGAAACTTCCACGACAGCATCCATTAATAACGGCGGCCAATATAATGCCGCATTAGAGAACAGTAGCCGTGTAAAAGGTCCCGAGGGGTTGCGTGGAAAACACCGTAGAGATGTTTGTACCCGCATCACCGGCAGGTAGTCGGGTCGTGGGTCAACGTGTGCTCGCGCACAACAAGGAGGGTGCACTATTTTTCTCGCGTCTGCAGCATCGAATCTTTTGGTATAAAAAAATCAGGGTTACACGATTGAGGAGCGATTTCTGGAAACGGGTCAGGTGTTACAGAAACACTCTGCCATCCCGTTCCTGACTTCTCGTCTCAATAAAAGGAAACCTGCTGTATTTTATTCTTCTATTGTCAGTAGATAGTCGCGTACGAGGCATCGACAGTTTCTTTTCATCGAGAGCTTCGATGTATTTTATTTTAACAAGGATGCCTGTAACAAGATTGCAAGTGTTATATAATATGGACAATACTCTATACATAAAAATCGGCCATCTTATTCGTTGCAACATCATCTATCAACAACTCCATTTTTGCAAAGGCATTATTGTATGATCGATGAAACGTTGCCGAGTGTTATATAATAGTAACCGGACATATGTAAATAATTGGTACCATCCGTGAAGGTTCGCAGTCAGATTTGACAACATATGAAAGTTGAAACGAACGAATTAAGCTAAATAGATGCTACACTTTCCGAGGTACGTATACAGGCACAGAAAACGAAGGAAAACTTCCAGAACAATTGTTATGTTTTTTTCACTTAAAGTCGTCAAGGACTTTCTAGCCTACCCCAGATAAACAAAAACAAAAAATGAACGAACACCAACAATAACTAACCACGTGAGAACAAGATTTACATTTCGGCCGGGTTCGACATACTGTTAATATCGTCCCGCAGGTATTCGTGGGTTCCATATGCCCAGGTAGACAGAGGAGCGCGTTACCCCATTGGAGATACTTGCGTAACCCCCTAGACAAGCACGATCAAACGGGGAATAAGAGAGTGACTAGTAGCAGAGTAGGTAGGTAGGCCCGTGGAGAAGAGGATGAGAAAGCTACCTACCTACTGAACTATCGGCACAATGACACCAAATAGGCGGTTGATTGCACAATACACCGATGTTTATCGACCCATCATCGATACTTGCCTCTTGTATACCCTCACCTATATGCACGCCTGGGACAATTCGCGCGAGCGCAAGCGCACAGAGTCAACAGCCGAATGTTACACCCAATTTAAGACGGCCAATGTATTCGGCGTTTGATGCGCATTAGAAAGCGAGAGAGTAGAATTACCCTTTCGAGGATTTTAGCCGAATGTCATAGGAGACTGGTTTCGATCGGTTCGATGACATTTCGATTGGAGAGAATCGAGCGTAAAGTGGAATGCGAATAAGTGCCCCTATTGTGGTTGGGAAAGTTTATTCCACTAGCCGAGAATTTCGACTTTTGTTCTTTGTAAATAGGATAGATTTTATTTCTCTTCTCTTTATTAATTATGGAATCAATTTAGATAGATCTATGGTTTAATATATTGGAGATTTTAAGGGTTGACTAGTTTGATATAGGTGTATGTTTTGACACGTTTTGTTTTTAAATACTATTCTACTATCACTGCATATTTAAGAGTAGAAACATTTGTTTTGATTGATTGAATATCGCTTATTAAAAGAATTTTGCGCTACTTCTTTATTTTACTAACTTTTTGAAAACGCCTCACGGAATATCAACGAATGCTTGAAGCATTAGTGTTCTCGTTTGGATGAAAGTATAGTCACAAGATATTTAAGTTCGCGCCAGGATGAAATTACAAGAAAAAGTACCGGCAATTTTGAATTTTAAGCCTCTTGATGCCGGCGCTATTCAACAATTTAAGCCTGCAAGTGGACAGGCATATTGCGGTATTCTATTATATGTATTAAAACGTCTGACGTGAAATTTCGAAAGTTAAGCCGACTGAGTTAAATCCCGTCAGAGGTAAGCTTCAAAACGGCAGAAGACTGCGTGAACGAGGAGGAACAAAGTGCATGCTGTATGAAGTGGCCGTCGAGTTAAAAACTTTCTTGCGCTACGACGTACTACTTTCCTCATCCTTCCTTAACTTACGCGCGATACTCCAACATGAAAATCTGTCTAAAGGGAATTAATTCCCTCAGATTCAAATACCTTTATAATATGCATAATTTACACATTGAATAGTTTAGCTGACAGGTAGAATACCTACGTGCAGTACGATCTGAGTTTACATAAATTTAATGTATCAACATGTTCGGTTTTATGAACAGAGGAATTTGCTTAAATGATGCGCAAGAAATTGATGTTTATTAACTTTCACTTAAAATTGATTTGCATCTGTAAATTTTAACTACAAAGACTTTACTGACAAACTTTACTTGTGAGAACAATATATGTATGACGCGAAGCCTATACACAATTATTATGCTACAATGGTCAACCTCAATTGTCAACGTAAAAAAAAACTATATTCTTCATTTAAAATTATATTCCACTGACAAATAGTATCTGCCAGTGTTCCGCAGCTTGTTTATAATACTCTTCAGTCCATTCGCTTCAGACGTATTCAGTACCGCAGTTAGAACGCTCACGACGGAGTAAAATTCCCCCAAATCACGACGGTCAACGAATCTTGACAAAAGCTACCTTGAAAGATTGGTACCGTTAACGTGCATGCGATTTTCAGAGTGGTCGAGATCAATTCCCAGAATTAAAATCAGCCTGGAAGTTATCGAGCAATGAGCCATGCTCGGCAAACGTCGTGTCGGATAACCGAGAAAGAAAGAGTTCGCCATGAGGTGAAGGAGGGGGAGCTCGCAAGGGGGTTTAGGGGTTGGTCGAGGGTGGTGTGAGTATGTGGGGGCTGAAAGGCGTTGCCTGGCAACCACCCCCGGCTCTTCGTAATGGCCGCCACACACGTCACCCACATATCTGCCCTCTCTTCTTCACTCCACGCCACGCCGTTCCTTCCTCTTCGTCTTCTACTCGTCCGAGACACCGTCCCCCGCATAATACATATCCTGCGCACCCTATAGCAGGCGGGCGCGGGGTAAATTCTTAAATTTTGCCCGAATTGAAAATTTCCATATCTTATTCCCGGGGCACGAGACTGGCTGCCTGCTGGCTGCAACCAGCAGTCGTTCTCGTCGTCGTAGCCGTCTTCGGCACGAGTCGTGCGACAGCTGCAATCGAATCGAGAAATTTCCCAAAGCTGCTCCCGCCTTATCCCGCGACTCGCCTATTGTTAAGAACCTGGTAATCGAGAAGTAGTGCAGCGACGATTTTCCGATTTTTTTCGGGCGACTTCGCTTTGCCCTTAACCACGGAATCAATCGTGGAAATGTAGAGGAGCACGAGGAGCATATCGTATTGATGCAATAATTTTCCAATTTCAATGAACGAAAGATTTATTTTATTAATCGGTGATTTTGTTAGCTCAATTTAGTTACTCCTAAGTTAGTTGTCATTTGAATTTGCCTATATTTTCGTTACGCTAAATTTTCACTCACGAGTGCATCGTTTATTGGAACGAGACTTCTTTTTACACAGCATGGTTACCCGTTTGGTTTCGGGTACACTAAGAAGGAAGGATCTTCGCGACGCAAAAGACAGCACACACACTATTTATTAATATCGAAAAGCTACGCGTATAAACACTCTGCCCAATTGCCTAAGGTACAATTTATACGAATAACCGTAATAACAAACTGCATCGTTGTACAGAACAATAAAGCGAAATAAATAATCCGTCGATCCGGTATGCACCACTAACACGAAACGTCAAACTTTCCCATCAAATTTCTCATCGAATCCCGATACAAGTAAATACATTGAGCGGCAAATTCCAACCATCTCAAAACAAATAAAGGACCACGCGTTTCGGCGAACCGATGGAACGATGCAAAGAAACGAAACCGTGGGACGGTCCGTACGATTCTGGCCAGCGTATGAGACCAAAAGGATCACGACGAAGACGACGTATCTGTGACGCTCGAAACGGGAAGCAGACACCCGGAAGCAGGAAGCAGAGGGTCGCGAGTCCTTTAATCGGATGTCGGGGCACGTGTTTCGCGGTGGCAGTGCTCGCAGCTGCCAGGACATTTATGCAAATCGCGCCTCGTGCCGGCTGAGCTTTCGGCTTTATGCACTCCGTTTTAGTTGGCGAATTTGCATCCGTTGAATCGGTTCGCTTTCTTTCTCTATCCCCGTCCCTCGCCCATTTCTCCCCTTCTGCCTCTGTCCCTCTGCCGCCGTCCGCGCGCCCTTTCTATTTCTACCTTTTACTCGCGACATATACCTGCGAGTACGCGTACGTATACCGAACTGCCACGTAACGCACGACAATATCGGCCAATTTGCATACGAGACGCGTCGCTACAGGCTCTTTCAAAGTTCCCTTTTCCTCCGTGTACCAATCAGCCTCTGTTGGGGCGAGCGTTTCTTTTTAGTTGGCCTTCACTCGCGTTGCTGTCGCAAAGGCTGGGGCGATGGGGGATGGTTGAGGGAGAGAGGAAGAGATTGTTTGTATGTAAAAATAAGGTCGGTGGAAAATATGGAATACCTTATTACCTGTGGTTTTAGTCTGGGAACAATCGGCTTGAAAGGGTTATCAAGTAAATTATTAAATTGATTATGTACAGGACACTTTTAATATTTGCTCCGCCGTAAAAGGGCGCTGCCTTTGATATCAAAATATTAATCTAAAATTCGTATAATATTCGAAGAATTATTCTATAATAAATTCGTGCTACTACGTTGCATTTCACTTTCTTCCAACTTTACCAAGCCTCCACTCAGAAACTTTACCAAGAACGAGCAGAATAGTCGGATATGAGAAACAAGGATCCGGAGTTATTATAAAGTGCGAACCAAAATTGTATGAAATCCATAGGTACCGTATGACTCTCTCGGCGCATCCTGTAGCCGACGAAAAAAAGAGTAACCAATCCGCGTATGCTTGGAGTGGAATAATATTGTCATGCAAATACAGGTAGCCCGTGTACGTATGCTATTACGTGCACGCACACGCGGGTCTTCTAACGTGCGTGACACACGTGGCTACACGATCTGAGCGAGGACGGCTGCTGTGCAGTGATTTGCATACACCTATGGAGAGTACGGGGATTGAAATAGAGAGAGTAGCGAAAGAGGAAAGAGAACGAGAAGGACGGAAAAAGGAAGCTTTCGCTCAACATCTACCTGATTATTCGTTCCAGAGACCTGGAGGGTTCACCGATGGCAAGAGGGTAAAAGAACGTAGGGCAGAAAATGAGAAGGAGAGAGAGAGGGAGAAAGGATGAGAATGGGGTAAGCACGAGGACCATAGATCGTCAGGGATACGTACATATTTGCAAATATATTTATCCCGCTTCGACAGGGTCGAAAGTTAAAAGGGCAAACGATGTACGCTCGATATTCTGACCGAACTCGTTGAGCCGCGGCCAATTTAATGATTTCATCTGACTCTTCGTCGTGTACCTCTAGAGAGGACTGATGAGGAGACTGAGGGGCGTGCCAGGAAAGAATCTAATCTTTTGCTCGAACCTCGGCAGCAAATTATGGTACAAACCCGCCGAATTTTCTATTTTCTTTTTAAACAACAATTTACCAAATTTGGACATAATAAGAATATCGCGTGAAGATATTTCGCGTGCAATAAAATGTAATCAATTGAATTTCAACTGTGTGAAAAAGTGGAACAGATTCGGAGGATTAATAGGTGATGAAGGATGTGAAAAGTTTTTGTTCTATTATTCGAAACTCGGGGAGAGCCAATCGGTGACGCAGGTACGCGTGTTTTTAGAACGAAAGAAGGGGTTGATGCTCGAGGTCGCAGGGTACGCGACGGGTCGAGGGGTTAGTTTCTTCTGGGGCGCCATGTAGGGTACACAAATGCGATAGTGCAGGAGAACATAGTGTAGAATATTCTTTGCTTATATTAGACGACACCTCGAAGAGAATCAGTGTTTCAGTGTTCGTTTCTCCTCAGTGTTTCAATTTTTCTTCCTCCTTCATACAGTAACTCCTCTCAAGAGTCAGGCACTGTATATACAATTTGACTAACTTTATACATATATGTATAACATTACCCAAAAAGGAGCTAACAATGAGCTACATTGAACTGCAATCTAACGATAAATTCCGCAGAACTTCTAAAATACCGCATCAAGAAAACCGCGAATTTGTATAAAAGTTGCCAGTAGAAATTCATAGGAGGAAACACACGTAAAATAAATTTGATTCGCGACACAATCGGATCAGCGGGGCGGCTTCGATGGGGGCGGCCTTGTTCGTACGTATTCGAGACAGCTCATTCCCTATCTGGCGTCGAAATCAAATCTCCCAGGGTGTAGGAAAAGTGACAGGCTCTCGTTCGCGATCGAAGGCGACGGCGGAATGCGTGGAATTTCTGGTAACCCGTCAGCCGGCGATTTCCAAGCCGATCTCCGTACCAGCCAGGCACGTACATACAGACCAGCTCCGCAACTTCTGACAGATACAAATCTTCTCGAGCCGTTATTTGCAGTGGCGTGGCGTTAACCCCGACTTTCGTGTGCACTCGACAAATCTCGATATGGAAAATCCGCGAAACGTATAAATGTAGCTGTCAGTCGCAGCTTGCACCCCTAACACCTTTATCCTTCGGCCTCGTTGCCTCTTGCCGACGTGGGGGGCTGCCTTCCAAGTATCTGCCGTGTACACGCACGCGTGTCGGGGAAATACGGACAAGCGTTCGTTTACGCTGCAGAGACCCGCGGATTTTACGTTTTCGAATTCGGTAGACGTTACTCAGGAAATGAATCTGCTTTTCTCGGTCGAGTTTACGGCGGCATTCGAGTTTGGACTGTACGAGAATTGTTGGTTCTAATAGAGTTTCTGTTTTTGGAAGTATGATCTGTCTTTAGATGTATTTGAGAACGTGGTATTATTTCCAGTGTACATTCATTCGTGATTATTATTGGTAATCTTCTGCAAAACTGGCTCAGATGAGGAGCCAAAGAATTCTTTGCTGTTGATATAAGAAAGTAGAAAGAATAAGGAGATACTTGCAAAATAAACCATATTTAATAAGTAGCGTTTGTGCTGTGCTCATCGAATGACCCACATAGAATTACACCTTGCTCAGATATTTTCTAGTCATATTACTATTAATAGTAAATTTTATACTAGAAATATAATACATGCATATGTACAAATGTATAAACAAATCGATTTTGCATTTTGATCTTCGTACAAAATCAACAATTTATAAGCACAAACATCAGGAATATTAATACTGTTGTTATTATAACAAAGTTCTTTCTTGTCTATCCCGCGTGCTTTTAAATTCCGCCGCGGCATACAGTTCTCTGTATCAGACTTGGAGCTTTGATTTCACGTGGCATGTCATGCGCCGCGACACACTGTGCCATGTCTGCAGAAGAATTTTCTAGAAAAAGCTCGTGACTTTCCAAGAGTGGCATCGAGATATGAAAATTCCTGACATCCTATATTCGGGCCTTGGTTAGTCGGTCGCGCTCTTCTCTTTTTCCGTGAGCCCCCTGGGGCCTTCATTCTGATAGGGTTGCCACTGGCTTTTTCATATCCGCATACATCGACGCACACCAACAACACGTACACATACACATCACCATCTCCACGTGCACGCAGATAGTCCAACCACCCTTATCACATATTTTTGCATATCATGCCACTGTTCTCGGAACCACACCTTTTCGAGAAAGGTCGTAAGGTAGAGACAAAATCGTTGGAGAACGAGAGAATGAGCAGGTCGAATGGACGACACGAGGATTCTACGTCTCTTGGAAAATATCGTTATCGTTTTTAATGAAAAAATATTTTGCCCAGCGTGGTAATGCGACGTAGGCTGTGTCATCTGTTGCAAGATTGAAAGGGTAGTTTTACGCGTGAATTCGAACCGAATTTTTTTTTATGGAAATTAGGAACTTCGCATGGAGATTGGGCTCGTAAAATACGACCGAAACGTCAGGGAAGAATTTAGCATACGAAAATACTGCGATCTTGATTTTTAGTTGCAGTCACTTTTCATAATGGAAACACACTTCCAATAATTCTGTGCCAGTTTTATTATTGATACCTGTCTATTCTCTTTCGTTTTGTATCGCATGGGAATTATATTTCTTTTCAATTCTGAGCGAAACAATCTATGCTGTCTTGGAAATGGTTAACAGAGAATTTTTTAAACGTACTGCGAACGTCGTGTAAATTTCTTTCCCCTGCTTCTGCAGCATTCATTAGCATATATCCCGGCGCAAAAAATAATAGCAGCCGAACAGAAGAGGGAAAGCCTTTCAGGAAAACAGAAACTGCAATTATGCATGTTTCTCAGAGGTGTCCATGTTTCAAAAGTAAGTCCACCTCCGCTGTAGAGCCATGCAGTTTCTTTGTAACTCGCGGTGAATACTTCTTTTTCGACGATATAAACGTTCCCCTCCCCCCAGATCAAGCAAGCTTCTTACTTGAACGTACACTCACTTATATACGTAAACACGTAGGTTTCCCTCGCAAAGAAAAAAGGACACTCTCGCGTAGAATATTATTCGGAATCTTGTAAGCATTTCACTGGCGCCGTCGAAAACATTGCGTTTAATTTTTCATCTGCACGCTCGAATTTCGAGATCGAGCAGCCTCTCGAAAAGCTGCGAGATAGCGGCCAGCACAGGCAAGTGTAAGGCGGAATTGTCAATTTCATAGTTGAAGGAGAAACTCGTATCCAGCTCCGGGAGCGTATTTGCCTACGGTGCGGTGTGCTGGCAGCCATCTTGGCCGGGTCATATTTATATTATTATTAAACATTGCAATGCGCGGCTCATGCATACGTTCTCATATTCTAAACCAAGCTGCTCCGCCCTCCGCGAGGTATTCCATTTGCACGGCACTCTTTCTACTTCGCCGGCCTCTTTCGCGGTTGTAAAAAATATTGTTTCGTTTATTCTTGTACAAAACTGTTCGCCAAGGAGAATTTCTCCCCATCCGTTCGAAGATGTATCTTTACTGCGACCCTTTAATAAGTGAAGCTTATTGTCAAAATTTATTACCACAACGAAGAAACGGCAGACCGATTCCAAAAAAAATACAACGATAACCCACATTACACGAGCTACGGGTATTTAAAAATATTAATACAGATATGCATTACCTCATTCAACTCGTCGTACATAGAGCCCCGTTCCATCGTCCTAAATCCTATCCCATCGGAAGACGAATACCACGGAGCTGCATACACCCACCGTGCATACATCCAGCCAGTCGAGGCATTGATATTTTTATTAAAAATTCACCGAATACGACTCGGTATTCACGAGTGGCAGCTCGGCTACGGCAGTGCGCTATTCACTTGAGACATTTCGCGGCGTTGGGTTTTCTTCTCGTGTTCCAGGCCAGCCAGAACGACGAAGAGAGAGGGAGAAAACAGAGAAGGAGAGAGAGAAAGGAACAGAGGCAGAGAAAGAGAGAAGGTCTGAGCTCGTAAGGGATAAGGGGTGGAGGCGGTGGTTTCCGGAATCCAAGAGGGGCGGGGGTGGTTTTTTCTGTTCGTTTCTGCAAGAGAAATGGGAGGGCCGGAGGGCGAGAGCGAGAGAAGAGTGTCTTATACCGCGGGTGCAGCGGCCTCTTATATGAAATACTTATACCGGGGGATATTCAGCAAGCTTATATTCGACTCGCATGCAAATCTCCTCCATACTTGATTTCTCGTGGATGCGACGCTCCGGGGAATGATGGCTCGTTTTACGCGGCAGCCACTTTTCCTTCTCTTCGCCGCTCCTTTTTCCTGTCGTTAAGTTCGACCAACGTGGGTATCGTTGCTCCTTTAGAAAGAGCGCCCTCCTCCGCGCAGGGTTTTCGCTTCCGTGGCATCGCTTCGAAGATTGCGGTGTGATTTTATTCTTAGATGGTTCGAGTGGCTATGGTGCTCGAAGCAATTAATTGATCGTGTCATTCTGAACGTTGTGATTTTTAGAATTTATATTGTCCGGTGGGATGTCTGTATTTTTGAAAGTAGAATATGCTGTTAAAGAGGGGTCTCTTTTTTAAATATTCGTCACGCACTTAGCTGGCAATGGCCATCGTGGAAGTGTGAAAATAGTGGAAATGGCAGAAATATTTTTAAACTAATGTGCAACGAATCACAGCTTCGTGCAAGTATTTTTAAGTTTGAAGCTCAGCGACTTATTAGGTTGGAAATTTTCCAACCCAATTAATAGTTTAGCCATTGTAAATAAATATGTGAGTCACTGTACGCATAATATATTATAATTCCATGTATGGTCCATTGCAAGCCATACAATAAAATGGAGTTTCGAAATACTGATCGGGCGATAAGTACGATAAAGCGAAATTCCGTTTCCGGTGGGCTGCTACGTCACTGCCATGATTTCTCGACTATTATGGAGAGACGCATGCATCGTGGGTGGTACAATTTTACCCGGGAAATATGGCCACCCTCTCGACCTTAGGAACAATATAATCTCGCTATTTTACTTGAACCACTGTGTGTACCACGGGCAGGAAGAATACGCGGGCGGAGCAAAGGGACCGCGAGGGGGATGAAAGTAGAGAGGGGGTTGGGACGCGTGTAACATAGTACCCGGAGGGTGTGCGGAGAAAGGGTGGCCGGAATACTGTCGGACGGGGTGCGATGGTCTAGCTTAAAGCGTCGAGGCACACTGTCTAGCTACGAAATTGTTTGGAGAAATACGCTAGAACTTTTGTCACTTGTTTCCGGGTACATTCTTCCGAGGTACGCCTCGTTTCGAATAACTTTCCAGTGCGAAAACAACGGTATCGATTAACTTTGCTTGGGGTAAATGAGTTAAAAATTGTACGGCTAATAATAAAGCAGCTAATACGAGTGGGGAGGATTTTGTTGAACTTGCTCAGTGATTTAGACGTGTATATATACATATATAACGTGACAGAGATTACGTTTGAGGACGAGATGCCAAAAAATATTGAACAATTTATAAAATAGAGTTCAACTCCGAGGTGATATTTATTTGTCTTCCAGAATCTTTTATGTGGCGATGGAGATAAATTTAAATAATATTTTTATAGCAAAATGGGTTTAACTTCCATTACTACTCGTCTACTTCCGTGGAAGTATTCGACGAGACACTGTTGTCAGATAATTCGTTGTCTTATTATGCGACATACACTGCCTTCGTACACAATGTGCACGATCTCTATGCATTTTTTAATGTTCGTCTTCTTATTAAAATGTCGAACGTCATGCGGGTCATTAGTAAGATACGATTTTCCGAAGAGGCAAATATTCTGTTTGTAGAGCAACTACCAATTCAACGTAAATATCGACGGAAAATATGAACAGAAGGATACAAAAGAATGTAATACACATTTTTAACCGCGAGGAAATATTTCCCCACCTTGTTCTCAATATTAAATGCTGTGCTAAAAATTCAATTTTAATAAATGCAAAAAATGCTTGCCCATCTTTCTTTCAAATCTTAAATCGTAATTTCTCGTTCATCCTGTCAGTCACCGCGGAATTTTCGCTGAAAATTCAACTATCGCGATCGGTCTTGTCGAAGACAGAAGCGAAGGGTGCGGGACGTAGCGTACGGATTCTTCACCGTGACGTTCGTCCCTCTAACCCTCGCGCAAGTGTATGCGCGTATGTTGCAAAAGAGGGTTGGGTCTTAGGAGGATAGTATCCCGTGGGAGGCGTCTTGAAAGATAGGCTAGATAGTGGCTGCGAAATATGTATGCCTTCAGGATTTTACCTTGAACCAACGAGACTCGAAGTAGCTGCAGGAAGTCGCTCCGCGTATCGCAAAATACTTTGCGCCAGCCATCCTTTTTATGCCCTTTCTTCTGGATACGCGAGGCAATAATGTTCCAAAAAATTTTACACGCGTATGTGAGAGGGTATTGCATTCAAGTATCTTTGATGTATTATTTTTACCGAGGTAGATGATAACATTTCTCAAGCAAAATTAGCAAGAATGTTGGATGACGAAAGATTAAAATATTGAAAATATTGAAATATAAATATTAAGGGGCGTTAAAATTGCAATCAAAGTGTTTGCTTAGAATTTGCAACAGTTCTTTAAATTATCTGATAACTTGATTACACACCGAATTATTTGTACTGTAATGGGGGAGGGGGGATTAAACACGGCGTGGATTGCAAAGGAGCGATATACATATTATGGAAACTCACCCTCGTTTGCTTAACACGCGACGCATCTATCCACTCGTGTTCATTGCTCGCACGTCCCTCTGAAATAACATCGCGCAGAAGAAAGTCCTGACCCACCTTAAGAAGTTTCGTAAAGTACTTCGCAGTAACTTTCACTCTCGTCGAATGAACTTACCCCGAGTTAACGGTTGAAGTAACGAGGAACACTTTTCCTCTCTTGCGCGTGGAAAACACGGACTACACGGTGTGCGATAAATTCCTTACCCACGTGCGACAGTGCAAATCGTGAAAATAAAAAAGTCAGATTTAAATGTAAATAACGAGGGCAGTAATTTCAATGCTTTTGTAAATTAATTTTAGATTAATGTAATACAATTTTCGGACCGAAGGGTTGAACTCTGTTAAAAACTGTTTAATGATTTATAATATTTTAAAGAGTAATTTAATTAATTTAAGTATGTATCTTTATATATATTTGAATGGTTTTGCGTGATTCTATCGAGAAATCGTTGTAATCTTACGCGAGGGTCGTATTCTGCGGATCCCGAGAATCGCGACTATCGATTTTGCGTTTCCAGTAATTTTACGTTTCCAAGGAGAGAGGTCAGGTCGAAGAAGACGGGCGAACGTGCGTACATATATACATACATGTGTATTTATATGTACGTATGTACGGTACACGCGTATGTATGTCGCCTTATATGCCACGTACGCCACCGCTACGAGTACGTGTGTCGTATGGGGTAAAAAGGGGGTGACGTCGCGGCGCCATGACAGATGCGTATATCTGTCGAAGGAAAAGATGGAGTCTGGAATGCTTCGCGCGTACTAAAAATACTCGAATATTATAGCACGTGAAATGTTGTCTTAAAACTCATGGAAAATTGAAATTCACTAATCGAATTACTGCAATTTTTCGCGCAAGATAGTTACAGTTTCTTTTAATTACGACAACTTTTAGACATTGAATATTTACCTAAACGAATTCAAACCCCACAATAATATATGGAAACTAATTTAATCAGACATGAAGTAGCAAAAGTTTTTACTATTTGCTAGAATAGAGTGTTAATATGGTGTCTACGAAACCCAAGCATTCTAACATATTAATCCTATACATTCAGGTATTCCTTTGTTAACTTCCACGTGTTACACACCATAATGGTGATTCGTGGTAATAGGGTAGAATGCCGACATCGGACCGTCGTGGCGATACTTAAGAAACGGGCACAGGATATATAAGGGATGAGCGATGATGCTTGATATTAGGCAGACACAGGCAGACACGGTACCCCGTGCAACTTGGATGTAACACAGAGCTGCAAGAGCAAGCGGGGGAGAGCGACGTAAGAAGAAGGTGGAAAAGGAAAGGGGCGAGGGAGGAGGGTTGGTTGGCAAGGATATAAGATAAGGATATACGTGTGCATCGTATCCAAGATCCTTGATCCTTTATCCCAAGAGAGCTCACGCTGGAGATGGAGCTTTTCGAGTCCTCTTTTCAGCCGAGACTACGACTACAGGTCGTTTCAACTATAAGGAGAATATAGCAGCAATACTCAGACGTCCATAATATAATCAACAAGCGAGAACATCGGACAACCGTAAAATTTAACAGACATATTAAAGTTCCAATGATTAATCTTCTTCGTGGTAGCGATAATATTTTGTGACTTAAGAAAACGAGCGAAGGTACGCGAAACTTGTTCAATAGTGTCCAGTGATCATCAAATGGAAGAAAGTAATAAGAGGGGCAGGTGTTCCAACGTGAAACCCGCGTACTGAAGGAACGATGAGCCAAGAGCAATTGAAACGGCCTGTAGAATCAGCCATGAAGGTTCACACGGCAACGTGATGCGAGATAGACCGTAAAAGATTACTGCGACATACAGTGTGCTGCCTTCTCCTCCATCTCTTTAGGTCTTCAACATCGCCTCGCGATACCACCCCCTCCCTTCACCCACCCTATCGTCGTGGTCTCTCTTCAGCCGCATCCCGATCTCCCATATCATATTATTCACGGCGAATCCCTTTTTACATTCCCCCCCACCTTGCTTCGTGTCTTCTTCATTTTCGTACTTTTTTCTTTATATCAAGCTAGCTATTATGCACGTATTATCGGTACTTTATAGACATCGATGTCAATGAAACGGTGAAATTTCGCGGCTGCACACCCCCCTTTTCCCTGCTCCGTCCCAGTTTATCCTGTGCAGCTTGAATGGCAGCCGAGTATTAACGACGTGTCGTGCAAGCTCCTAGCCCGAATTTATGGCCCCATATTCCGCGGAGAAAATTGGAACTGTGGTTTTCACTGTCGGTCTTCGCCAATGACAGGCTTTACGTCGCGGAATGTAGGGATTACTTTTGCTTCGTTATTCACTCTTATCTGGAGGGGCGACCGGTGCGAACGGTGCCTCTAAGTTGATTCCTTATGGCGAAACAAGGGTGGCTTTGGGACTGAACTGTTTACTACCGTGAATAATTAGTTGAAACATCGAGTCAGTGTTTTCCGCGCAGGCAGGGAATAGAAAATGTGAGGTGGAAGGTTGGGATGGAGGATGAAAATTTTTAAAATATTAAAATTGAGGATGGTAAACATTGGTACCTAAGATTTCTATTTCGTAGAACAGTGTTGAATTTAATAGCAATATTTTTCAAAACGATTCTAAGTGAAATAATTGTATTCATGAAACTTCCCCTTTTTTTCTCAAAAGAAATTAAAATTTTGTCATTACCGAACGTGGAAAATTGGTGGAAATCGCAATTTTACCCGAAGGAATTTAAATGTATCAAGTACAAAAGTACATCGTACACTCTTTCTTACCAAATTTCAATGTTTACTATCCACACAGAGCCAGCCAAATTATTTACCATATTTGTTCTCAGATGCTAAATGTAAATACTCGAATCGCACTGTCGCCACGCACAGAAATTTCTAACAAAAAAGACTCTGACAATAGAGCATAGTTGTGTGCTCTGATTATGTTCGCGACGTTAACAATGTGACGTAAGGCATCGCGGGCCGACTGTCTCGCAAACCTGCCAGGGAAACATTTTTATACGTCGATCCTAATGGCCCTACAGAGTTCCACGACCGTTTCCATCGTTACGAATGCTTTTTCTGTACACACATGACCGTCCCACGAAACGTCGCGTCGTCTCCTCGAGCACGTAAGAACACTAAGGACCTCGTCGGTATAGTTTTCTCAAGGGTCGTTCGTTTCTCTGAAATTCAACTCGAAGAGCACCGACTCTCCCTCTTCCGCCCGCGATCTCTCTCTAACTATTACTCCCTCGTCTCTCTTTTCCGTTTCCTGCTGGATCCAGGGACGAAGGCAGAGACGTTGGGTCGAAATAGGATTTTGCGTATTCCGGCAGACGTCAGGACCATTACCGGGCCAAGAAACAGAGGATAAGGAAAAGCTGAGTGTGCCAGGCTGTCTTGCGCGAATGCGAACTGGAAACACCGAAAAAAATACGAAATGAGGGTGGAGAGATGGACGAAGCGGGTAACGTGGAATCGTAGAAGAAATGGCGAGGAATAGTTACTTTCAGAAGCGATAGTTACAGCGATTGCTGCAGTGGCGCTTCTTTTATTTCTGAAAATCCGCCTAACATACTATAGCATTGGCTTTAGAATGCCGCGCCCTTCCATTCTGCATTTATTTAAAGTAGCCTCGTAAATCAATCAAAATTAAATAAATTCTCGATCCATACTTTGCTAATAATAAATCTGCCTTGCGCAACGACTATTACAATATCCATTACAAATCTTCGAATTCCTAATAAACCAAGCCCTACAGTTCCACCCGAAAAACTTCATAACGCAAATGGCCGCCTTCACATACGACCAGCAGAAACCCTTGGTAAACGAGAAAAAGAAGGAAGAACATATATAGCTGAGAGGGGGGAGTGGTTCGCGAGGGATGATCGTACCACCGGAATGGTATTGTATCACTGTCAACAGCATGTGTGTCAGACAAAGAGGAAGAAAGAAGGTGGATTCCCGATGGGGTAGGGGGTGGGCGGATCTCCAAGCAGAAACTCGTTGACTGAATCTCGCTGACTGATGGTAAAACTTGAAAGACGCTTAGAATTGGGTCGTCGAATGGTAAGGGCGATAGTGGTGGGTTCAAGAGGGATGGGTGACATCGGTGGAAGAGAGAACGCCGGCTGATCCATGGAGAAGGAGAGAAAGAAAATTCTCTGTCTACGAGCAGACCAATATAATATACGAGCTGAAAGCTATGACTGAGAATGTATACAGTGAATGGTAACCTGGATGGGGTGGCTCGTTGGTCGATTCTGGTGAAGCGTAAGCTTCTTCGAGAGAATGCAAAACCCTCATGGATTTTTATACGTGTAGATGTACACGGCTCTGACAACATCTTCCGACTCATGGTCATTCGACAACCATGTACATCTCGTTTTAAAAGGGATTGGTCACTCTGGTCGGGGGTAAAAGGGATAGACGAGCGTGATCGAGGTTCTTTTTAAGTTCGGGACCTCGGATGAAACGTTTCATTGAGGACGAGACGCACATGGGGAACGATTCCGGGTCGGAGAATTATCTCGAGAAGTTTAAGGCCAAGCGCACGATCAAAAGGGCTCCCAGCCGAGGGTGGAATTATTTGCTTTGGAAATTGAATAATGGAACCCTTACGTTTGCGATATTTGCTCTTTTCTACTTTCGCGAAGATTTCGAGGTTTCGCGACAAGTATGCACTTTGTTTTTAAACAATATAACAGTTCCATTCTATTGAAAACCTTGCAATTGGCAAACTATTGGAGATTATTTAATGAAGTTTCCAATTCTGTTCAGGCTTAACCAATTAAAACGAAAATCGATATATCTCATTGGTGTAAAACTACTGCAGTTTTCACTTCAAATTACTAGGTACAATTTTTGCTGTTTCAATTACTTAAGCAACGTTAATTGTTCATCCTCTTCAACGAATTTTCAGTGAAATTTTTCCCCGGATGCAAATAAAAAATGCAGAATACACGTTATGACTAGGAATTTTTCCAAGAGTTCTCGCGCACCGTCGAGTCACATTTCAAAGGTCGGTGGGATTTAATTGGCATGAATAATGAATTCCGGCGCATGGCTTTCGCTGCTGTAGAGATATAGGTGCGCTGGCTGCTCGCTGGTCGGAGTTAGTTGAGGGTGGAGGAACGGGCGAGAAGCGCAACAGGTTCCACTTAATTATTGAACACTATAACCGGCTTGTACAGCTGCCACCCCCGTTTTTGCACCCCTCACGAAGAGCCGTAATCAACCACCTGTCCGCGATTACACGAAGGTTAAGGTCGATCGTTGTTCTCGAGCCGTTGCAAATTTTCATTTTATTTTTTCATCGTTACACGACAATTCTTGTTATAGGCTTACTGTATACTTTATCCCCGATATCTGAATTGCATAATTCCTGTTTAGAGAAATGTAAAATATGAAATTCAACATTTCGAGATGGATTTTCTTTCCGGCTCGCGGAATTTCATGTTACTTTTCATCCGGCACAGAATGGAAATCGGATTCGTCGAGTTTCGTAACTGGAGAGGGACATATTTCGTTTTGGTGAACGTCTCGTTTCACGTTGGCAGCACTGCACGCGGCAGTACGGGAAATGGGTTCAGAGACGCTGAGACGGTATTGATTTTCTATCCGACGTATGAGAGATGCGTGTTTCGGATGTTCTCCTTGCTCTTTGTTTTCTCCGTTCTCCTCTGTTCGCCATCGCGCCACGCTGCATTCTTTACAATGCACTTTGATAAAATATCTTATTTACGAGTTTAGAAAATACGGCGTCCGCCCGCGCCGAAGAGTACATATTCCACGGATCTTTATCATTTCGCACTTTCATGCTAACTAAATTGCTATGCATTTCGATAACATATAAGTATAAATGTATCAGTATTGAAATATGAACAAAAATAGGTGCGATGCCTTTCTATCGATCTATATATTGCATTGCAATTTTTAATTAAAAAACAAAAAATCTCCCTAAAACGTTGCGACTCGCTTGTCACTGTCATCTTCGAATTTTCTATTATTTCGTATCTCCTCGTTGCGAATAATTCGACGGTTTCGAGGAATAAATTATCGTACGCGTCAGTTGGCGTTCAGGCACGCCAGAGATGGCGTCTCGCGTGAAGAATGGATTTCGTTTTCTTCTTACGAAGGTTTTTGCATCGCGCGGCGAGGGTGGGAGGCTCGCGAGACCGGCTGACGTTGACGAAACGCTATTTGGAAACAACAACTATCGAGAAACTCGCGATATGGGTAAATACAGTGGCTGCTGGAGGCGGCGTCTCGAGTATTCTCTACATGCACCCGTGAACACATACGACATCATCGTGTTGTATGTAAATTCGCGAATACCAGAGAGAGAGAAAGAGAGAAATAGTGAGAGAGAGTGTGTGTAATGCCGCACGTAAGTGCACACGTGGTGTGTATAGAAAAACTGCTTCCGGCACCGAATGGGGAGCACGAACGCGAAAGAAAGGAAACGCAGTTGAGCCGAGGGCTGAACTTGACAGATTCCAGAAAAGTTGAAAGAATGAGTCGGTCTGCTCTCGAATCCTTTCTGCAATAGAGCATCGCCTGAACGTCGGGGTAAAACGGAAATTCGCACGGCCACGATGTTGGTGCATAAACGATGCCTAACGGGCGAAAATGTTGCCTCGATCGAACGAAACAATATTTTCCTTTCGCATAGAATGGAGCACGGAAACGTTTCTTGTTAGGAATCATGGTGCCGACTTGAGAGGCAATACTTTTTATCTGCTAAAAGTATTTTGAGTGCGAAGCAAAACAAATAGTTTGTGTAGTAATACACTTGTTAGGGGTTATTAAGACGAAGATTATTATCCATTGCAAGATTATGCTGAAGGAATGTTCATTACACGAAGTAGTTAAAACTGAAAAATGTTTAGAAGACTGGTATTTATTGCGAGTAAGCACATTTTTTCACGCGATACCTTCCTAACTCGTTCCATACACCTAGCGAAAAATTGTATTTTAGAACTACAAACTAATTCTGAATCGCACGGTATAAAATCTCGCAACAAGTTCAATATTCGAGCAACCAATTAAACTAGAACAAAACGAGAGCAACGCTATGTCTATTCAAAGTACTCCACAAGCAATGAAAACCAGTACTTTCGAACGGTACAATAACCAACAAACAAATTGCATTATCCACGCTTCATAAAGCAATTCTGACCCCGACAAAACTACCCCCCAACCCCGAAAGACTTTTAAATCCATTGTCCATAGAACTTTGTAACAATCGACAGTTTGGCGATTATTTTACGACAGATACTTCGCATGAAGGAATCGGAATTTTCGGAATCGCGTAAAACGTGAACGTCCCGCTGGTAAGCAGCCGCAGTTTTGCGTGTTTTATCGCGCCGCGAGACGCGCATTCGAGCGTCGAGGAGGCGGAAACGACGAAAGGCCATGGGATCCTGCCTTCCTCGTCGCGGAGTCCACGGAATTAGCGAGATTTACACGCGGCGTAAACGCCGCTGAGGGTGTCGTAAAAGTTTTCAGCTGCCGTGCTCCCGTCTTGTGCGCGTGAACGTCCAACACTTGGCTCCACGTATGGCGTCGCCAAACGTGTCCTACGTGAGACGTTCGACATCGTTGCTTCGATCCCCGAGTGCGCATAGGTTAGTATCACCGTTGGAACGGTAACGGCCCTATAAAAATTCGGAATCGCGCTGCAACGGCCAAACTTCTGACAACCCTTACGAGCATGGGGATAAGAGAATGCGAAAGTCGACGGAGGAGGGCACGCGATGGTTCCATTGATCGATGGGACATTAATTTTGGCTGCAAGTGTGTCAATAAATTTCAATTCGAACGATTTGTATGGAAAGATCGTTGGTTAGAATAAGTTTTGCGGATGGTAAGTTGGTATATACAATTTTTATGCCGGCCGTAATTTTGGGTACGAATACGTGTACTTTCGTGTGGCGTACTTGGTAATATAAAGTAAGGAAAGTTTTGTGTAGAATAAGTTAATTTGAAATGGCAGAAATGTTTAAAAATATAGCAGTTAATGTACTAGAATTTTACTATACGATATACTATATACTACAGGGTGTCCCGTAACTACCGCAACATCGGGAAATGGGGGGTAGCTGAGGTGATTCTGAACAACTTTTTCCTTGACCAAAATGTTGTTTGAAGCTTCGTTTTTGAGTTATTAAACAAAAACACTGCCCAATTAGAGCGCCCGAAATCCCGGGACTCAGGCGCGCAACGTTTTGTGGCGCTTCGTCGTGTACGGGGGCCTCGACGGTATCGAGAGAATCGTACGGCAAATGTTACATCGTCTTTAAGCGAGGCTAATGTGGAACGTTTCGTTATTAAATAATGAGAAATAAAGTAATCGTTGTTCATTAATAAGAAATAAACTATTTATTCTTTTATTTAAGCGAGTAGAGTCGTGGTCGCGAAAGAACGCATTGACACGCCGTGTTACATTGTCTTTAAGCAGGGATAATGTGGAATATTTGGTTATTCGGGAATAAGAAATAAACTAATAAATCGTTTAATAACTGTGTCCGATACTTTTATTCGTCATCCGAAAGGAATGAAGTGTTTTAATACTTATGAAACACTTACTCATTCGTGCACGAATTAACCTGCTTCGACTCAATAGCTGATGTTACGGCCGGCTCGATGAACTCACTTCACTATCACTTTCATTGCACAGCCACTTTAATATCCAATGTAAGATTTTTAGATGGTGCGACAGGATTTATTATTCTCACGTGTAACGAAGTTGGTCACTCACGAACGAACGAATTCAGTACTGTGTAATGAAAATTTGATCTCACTCGCGAATCAAGATTTATTCGATTTATTCCACCGATCTGAACGTCTCTGCGGTCGATACAAAACTGATAGATTTGCTACGCATTCGCTTGCACACGCACACGCACAGACACATGTTCGTTTCGGTAGCGCACATTCGTGTGTCCACCGTAATACCGCGTCGTAGGACACGGGCAGTTGTAAATAAACAGACGCCAAGGACAACGAAGTTTTTCTCTTCCAAAGACCACCAAGTCCTCACTACCAATTGAACGCGCCCTCCTTTTTTGCTAAACCAAGGTATTACGGTGGACACAAGAATGTGGGCTACCGAAACGAACATGTGTCTGTGCGTGTGCGTGTGCAAGCGAATGCTTAGCAAATCTATCAGTTTTGTATCGACCGCAGAGACGTTCAGATCGGTGGAATAAATCGAATAAATCTTGATTCGCGAGTGAGATCAAATTTTCATTACACAGTACTGAATTCGTTCGTGAGTGAGTGACCAACTTCGTTACACGTGAGAATAATAAATCCTGTCGCACCATCTCAAAATCTTACATTGGATATTAAAGTGGCTGTGCAATGAAAGTGATAGTGAAGTGAGTTCATCGAGCCGGCCGTAACATCAGATATTGAGTCGAAGCAGGTTAATTCGTGCACGAATGGGTAAGTGTTTCATAAGTATTAAAACACTTCATTCCTTTCGGATGACGAATAAAAGTATCGGACACAGTTATTAAACGATTTATTAGTTTATTTCTTATTCCCGAATAACCAAATATTCCACATTATCCCTGCTTAAAGACAATGTAACACGGCGTGTCAATGCGTTCTTTCGCGACCACGACTCTGCTCGCTTAAATAAAAGAATAAATAGTTTATTTCTTATTAATGAACAACGATTACTTTATTTCTCATTATTTAATAACCAAACGTTCCACATTAGCCTCGCTTAAAGACGATGTAACATTTGCCGTACGATTCTCTCGATACCGTCGAGGCCCCCGTACACGACGAAGCGCCACAAAACGTTGCGCGCCTGAGTCCCGGGATTTCGAGCGTTCTAATTGGGCAGTGTTTTTGTTTAATAACTCAAAAACGAAGCTTCAAACAACATTTTGGTCAGGGAAAAAGTTGTTCAGAATCACCTCAGCTACCCCCTATTTCCCGATGTTGCGGTAGTTACGGGACACCCTGTATATCATCGATATACTATATCAACTATATGGAGTCTTTTTGTCCGACCATACACACCTTGTTCTACTTGCCACGTGCTTACCGAATTTAATAGGTACAATTATGCTTTCCCCGTTTGGTTTGCTATCTTAATACAATTTTATAAATGTATCCACTTTAAAAATATAATATTGTTGTATAAATTGTACTGTATAATAATTGGTATGTTCGATATTGAAACTTATCATATACCGAAAATATGAAGTGGAATTAAATAATTAAGAAGTCTTAAATTTTGTTTAACACAAGCCAGAGGGTTTTCGAAAAATGTTCGCGTAAATTTATAGAACACCGTAGACGACACGGAGTTTGACATGGAATGTCTCCGCTATATCGTGCCATTTGTTCCTGCCTTATCTACATCCACAAGGTGCTCTGCGTTGTACGATGAAACATGGCTGCGTCGTTCCCGAAATGGCACTTTGTGAAAACGAATTTTCGGGTTTCTGCAATCTTCGATCGCGCCTATATATTCGTAATGATGGAATACTTGGATCGATAGGAATTCTGATCTTCGCCGTACATGTAGTATTGTGTTATAAAATATAATAAATATTGCGTTTCGCTATATATACAAAAAATGATTCAATATACAACAGTGACTTCTACCATTATATATTTTTAATACCATGCAAAGCGGATGAAAACAAAAATTTGTTGGTGACCATTACACCGACGTTTAATTTCTTTTATCCACATTGAACGTAGTATTCACATCGAGATAATAAATTTATTTAATCACTATAATAATAATGGATAATGAATCAATCAAACTATACAACTATATTTATTTCCTTACTCCTTGCTCGTGAAATGTCAAATCGCTTAATCCCCAAAATCGACCAGGCAAACATTTTCGACGCTGTCAAGCTCTCTTTCATTATCCTATCCAACCCACATAACTTGTGCTTCAACTTAACATTCACATAGACCGCTCTGCCTTAATCTTCGATATTTTTCTTTTCTCTTTTTCGCCATTTATTTCGCCGCCTTATCTTTGGTCGGCCAGGTCGAGCTCAAAGTTCGACGTCATTGGGGGCTGTTGTAATAGAAAGGGGTGTGCAGAAAGAGGGTGGAGACTGTTTTTCGTGTCACGAAGATTATCAATATCCAAACTGCTATCTCTTGGGGGGCGCGTGTACACATTCTGTCTACATGCTAAAGAGGCGGTATCTACGAGGACGTAAACTCTCCGTAGGCGCATAAACAGCCCTGTAGATTACACGGCCATTGGGCTCGGAGCTTCTTCGGCTCGTCAACTCCGGCAGATTTCTCCACGAGTAAAATCGTTTCGTGGTCGAATTCGCACGCGTGTCGTCGTACACGTGAACCCATTAGCGTGCACTCGACGAAGAGTCGGTCGATTCCCTCGATTCATCACTCGCCCTGTGCACCTCCGTGGGTACAAAATAAAATTGCAACCAGTTATTGAACCTGCGATCAATCTTCTTCCACGAACAGCAAGCACTGTCGACGTTTATTTAGGCGAGATCTTGCCGTTATTAGAATAACGTGACGCTGCGCATAAGGTGTACCTTTTGAACTATCAATTTTTTGAACGGGGAGGTACTGATTTTAGTTCCATAATGGCATCGCTGTAGAGTTCCAATAAATTAATTTGTTTGGGATGATCTGACCGATAATTTTAGAGTCCGGGTTATTTTTATGCATATTTTACAATTCCTTTGTATACACTACCGGTTAAATATTATATTTGGAATTATTCCCATAGTGTTACGATTATCGAATCTCTTAGTAACTCCCCACAAATTCGAAATTAACGTTATTGGGACACAGTGTCTTCAGATGCACAAATGTCTATAGATTCGATGACAGTGCATATTAGTTCAATCAACAAAAGTTATCCGTGACCGCCCTTAAATTCACGTCATCATTTCACGTAATATGACCCAAGACTCACCTACCCAAATCTTCCAAACCTACACAATTCACCCCCAAACTGTTGAATTTAATTTCGACGCCAAAACCGGAGCCCACTTTTTCACAGTTCGATTACACGTGCAGTCGATGACCTCGCCATTGGCGTTTCCCATTGGGCACTGGCAAGTTAAGGCCATGAAAAGGAACTGCTCTCGGCAATTCGAATCCACGGTGGCCATTGGTGGTGTAGCCAGGGGGTTGAAGACTGCGGATGCGAGATGGTGGCTCGAAGACAGCCACCGATAATAAATCATACGATGATACATTCTATCGTTCCATCGGTGAACACTCAAGCACCGTCTCTTTCCCACCTGAAAGACAGATCCCACAGAGAAAGCTCGAGCTTTCTCGAGAGAGATCACCTCTGCTGCCGGGCGAGAGCTTGCCTCGTCCTTGTGAGGAGGCAATCTATCACTCTTGGAACCCACCATCCAGCACCCCTCACCAGCTCAACCACAGAGGCCCTCCTGCGCGTCTACTCGCGCCTCTGAACACCATCCACCTTCTTTATCCCCATCCTTTCGCTCCTCTAGTCTCTGTACACGCCGAGGACGATCTCCTATCTGCGATAAACTTTATTTCTACGTGGCATTTTCTTGTCGATGCCTTTGCCTCTGCTTGATTCGATTCGATTAATTGAAATTCAATAGGAAACGTTAAGTGGTATTGCCGGTAGTTAATCGAATTTGGAACTGGAAGTAAAAATTTCACCTTTTTAACTACACATAACGATGTGGGGAAAATATTATAAGTGAGGAACTGTTCTTAGCTGTCAAATTATTATAAAATACGTGGACGATCGTGTACATATACGTAATAATTGTCACGCAGTTTTATGTATTAAATTTCGGTGTCACCGAGCACGAATAAAAGTTAATACAACGGAAATGCACTGGCGGAATGTTTCACATAAAAAGTACAAATATGATCGGGATGATTTGGAGAGTTCTGTTATAAAAGCTACCATGTAAGTTCACTTGTTACAGCGATAAGATCTTTGACGATAGGAAGGAAGCTTTCGAAATGCCGTCGTAACGAACGATTATACAACAAAAGTACCAAGTAATTGGGATTTAGCAGACAGCCAGTGCGAGCACCTTATGCTCGCAATGCTTTGCGCAACTTGCATGATAAAAAATGTTGCAATAAGCGGCTTGTCGTTGCATAAAAGAGTGGGATGTACTTCTGATTATTTTTTGCGATGGAAGTTGAACCGGTTTAGAGCATCGTTTTCCGTTTCAAAAATATATCAATCTTTCTCTGAAATTTAATTCATTGTAATATCTAGGAAAAACTACTTTTCGTACGAACCTGTTTGCAAATTAAAACTATGAAAAGCAATGATTTATAGCGATATGGAACAGATTTAATGTTAGCGTTGTTCGGTTGTTAATTTTTAAAAATATTTCTGTTGAACCAAACTTAACAGATCTTTCTGACGTCGATAAAATTTTTGGAAAACATTCCATGTAGACCACGATATACTTTTTTTTAGCGTGTGCGAAGAAAAGAAATGTCGGTATATACAACGGCATGAAATAGAATAAGGTTGACTATAAAATAAATTTTAATGAAATAATATTATACGTGGAAAGAATTTATTTTATTAATAAAAAGTATCGCAGGGTCATGCATCGACGAAGTCTTGAAAATTTTATTGTCTTCCACTCTGCCGAGTTCAATATTTTTTGTCCAGGCAAAGTCAGGCCCCCGCTCCCCTTTTCAACCCTACAGTGTTTCCTTTACCTTTCGGCACAGCCCACTGTTTCATATCGCCGATTTTCTAAAAGACTGCCTCCAAAGCGGTCCAGCGCCTCAGAATTTTCTGCATTCGCGGTAATTTCATAAAGAGCTACCATCCGAAACGATCGCTTGAATCTCTTTCTTTCAGTCTGCTCTTTCTTCTCCAGCGGTGTGTTCCTAATATAAGCATAGCTCGCATTCCCGAAATTTAAGCCAGATCCTTTTTTAGCCCTCGATATAAACGAAACAACAACGCCCGTTTGAGATCAGCATGAGTAAAGAAGGCGGATTTTATTTTAGGGTTGTCGAATTCGTGTTCTTTGAAACGCCTCCTTGTGGAGGAATGGCTACTTTGCACGAATTCCATTTTATTTATGAATCGTATATACGTGTAATATTACTTTTAAAACTTTCTAGTATCACGAGCCTGCCTTCATTTTTAACAATTTATTCCTTGCGTTCAAAACAGTCTGCTAGACAAACATTAAAAAATTGAACTACCCTTTGTTCGTCACAAACGAATATTATACTAGCATTTTCAGAACAATTACAAATTAATCATTTGCACTTTACACTTTATTTGCAGCCGTTCACAAATGAGGTTAAGAAAAATAATGTAGAATGTATCACATTTTATGGAAGGCAAGTTATCACGAAATAATAAGGGGTAACGTGTACAGACTTCGACGTGGTTTCATTCGCGACACGTCATCGGAAAGATTGGTACAGCTTCCTCGGTGTCTCTTCATTTCGTGCAGGTTAAGAATAATAACATTTTGATCGAATACAAACAATAGCGCGGGTGGTCCCAGGGACAAAGTTTCTCATGAAAATATTCGACACGCCCTGTGTATACCGTTCATCCAATCATCGACTGGTTCCCTGTACTTCCCTTTATCTCACCGCATCCTCTTCCTCTTTCTATTTTTCGCGATGTGCTCTGTTAAACGTGAATAGTTCAAACTAGAATTTAGATTCTATTTATGTTAGGGCACTGCACGAGCGTAATTCCATTGGAACGCAACGTTGCGATTTACTACCCCTTCATTTTCTGTCGATTTAAATTTATATTTAAAATAAAAAGCTTAGAGTTAAGTATCGTTCTATCGGTAGAACCTCGATTAACCAAATTGATATCTGGAAGGAAACGACTGAAAGGAAACTCTAAACAGTGAATGGCTTGACTCACAAAAAACTGCAACTCCTGTTTTATCGCCAATGTACAGTTACACTTAAAAGATACGACTATAATCATATCATTAGTATCATAACATTCAACAACCTGGATAATCGGAACAGCGGATAATCACTACCAAGTTGATCAAGGTTAAACTGCCTCGGGTTATTTCTTCTCCACTCGATGCTTCTCGTTCAAAATCTTTTCTGATACATTTTTCCCCATTGAACCATCCTATACAACTGGTATTACTCACGACGTAATACTATCATTCTCTGACTCTGTGCCCAACTGTCTAACTGTTATTCCCTATACAATCCCATCAATATTCCCGCCGAATCCAAGGAGCAAAAACCACCGGTGGCATTTAACAATTCCGCGGGTCCCACGCAAACATCGTTTACCAAAGGAATCTCGTAGCGCCCAATCGAGACCGCGAATTGTATTGTTGAATCGCGTGACACGAAACGAAGGCGTACTGTAAATCATGGATCCACGGTTGAGTGTGCACGTGCACAGAGATCCACGATCGTCGACGAAGAGCTGACTGACGTTTCTCTTATTTGATCGTTGATTGTCATGCGAAACGCCGCACTTCCTATTGATTGGGGTTCCCATCCACCCCCATCCAGCTCTCCTCCTGATGCCGCCTTACGTGTGTGCCCTCTCGTTCCCGACGGCGAAAGAATACGTCTGGCTTTGTGTACGTGCATCCTCGTACGTATCGTGGCTCCCGTGTACGAAAGAGGGAAGAAAAGAATGCTGGGACAAATTTAGGGACCGTTCGAATGGAGATGCCGTGTCGATGTTACTCGCATTTGCATTCCGACTTTCGATACAAACCACCTTGTCCCGAACCTCTTGCTTCCTACCCATTCGTGCCTCGTTTCTCTTCGTCTTGTTCGGTTTCTTTCTTTCTTTTGTTGTTTCCGCGTTTTGTCTCTCTTCGAATTCTTTCCTTTTACCTTCCGACGAGGATTCGCATCCTCCTTTTTAGCTGCGAGGTACCCCGAGTTAACTACCGGATGAAATTCAACCGAAGGTCTGCTTCTCTTCTGAATCTCCCCTTTCCTTATGGTTTTCTTTTATCGGGGTTCCGTAACGCGTAGCCCGGCATCGCGTCGGGATATCAGAATGTCGCGGTTGTGGTAGTTTGTGTGACAGCATACTGTTCGGTGATAGTTTGTATGGTGTAGTTTTGTTGATATCCCTTGCGCTGTTGGAGTGTTAGATACTTACATAGATCGCGTCGAGGAACAGCGAAATTATTTTGAATGTTACTCTTTCAAAATGTATGGAAAATGAACGATTTGAAACAAGAAACTATCAATCAAATATCTTGTGGAAATATTTGAAGAAGCAGGATTTTGAAAAAACGAGCCCAACCATAAAAACATCGCCCTTTTTTGGAAAGCGGGTCAGCGAGATCGCTGGTAGAATTTCGACCGGCAAAGGACGACAGAGGGGTACCGCGGAAGAGAAGAATAATGAATGATGTAAAAGGGAACAGAGGGAGAGAACGGGTGAAGCTGTAGTGATATGCACTGGGCGCAGGTATGCGGGGTGAATATTTCACGAGGAAAATTCAGTTACAACTTGAAGATTCTCAGGACACGTAGAGCTCGTCCGTCGACGTGCAGCATTTCAGAGCATTTCAGACTTAGTTAGAACGTTTGCGTTCCTATTTAACGTCCGATGCCTTCGAATCTACCGCGAGTTTCATTCCTGTTTTCACTTGCGAGCATACAGTGCATTTTTATGCGCTAACGACGACGTGTGGAATTGCGAGGAAATTGGTAAGATGTCGCATTGAAGTGTCTGTAAAATACATATAGTATAGGCTTATAGAAAAGAAGAAGATTATTTATCTGGCAATAAGAGGCAACTATCAATACCTGCTTACAATTAAACATGTACACTTGAGGAATATTTTTCAACGGAGTCTGAATGTTGTAAGACTTCTTCTTGTTGTAATCTTAAGTAAGGAAGATTCCAAAATAACTCATAATTTATTGTGAAATACATCGTCCGGAACAGCTGAACATTAACTCACATGTTCATGTACACAATGAACGCTGAAACTATTTTGCTACAATAAATTTAATCGCATAGTACCCACATATATTCACGGAGAAATATATGACTATTTCCCCCACTGCATCTCTTTAAACCAGACCACTATACCCGAACACCAAATAAACAATATCACCTACAAATTGCTCAAACACCGTTCAACAAATCTACGTTCCCTCATTACGCCAATCAGTATCGCGACAAGAAAACTGCCTTAACTTAATCCTTGCCACGATGGTGGCACGCGGAAATACGTCGTCGCGCCGTCGCATTAATATTCCCCCCCATTATAAATCGCTGACATCGGGGCCGAGTCGAAAGTAAAAATTCTCGTATCTTCGCGTGCGTTCCGCGAGCGGAGCACTCTTTCGTGCGACGCGGTAGCGCAGAATCGAATTCCTCGCTTCATACGCGGGCACCGCCAGAAGAAGGAGGGTCGATCGAGGGCGGAATGGAAAGAGGGTTGGAAGCTGAGTCGACGTCTTTCAGCCGACATAAGCGCGGAGTGCACAAGAGTGAACGCGAAAGAGAAAGACGAGCATGGGAAGGGAATTCACGAACGACGAGGAGAGGAACGAAAAGCTAGAAAGAGCCAGGGGATACGAGGTTTCGTATGTCTGGCTGTCTGTCCGTCCGTTTGAACCCGGGACACATCAGCAGCCGCCAGGGGAAGAAGAAGAACTTGGCAGATAGACGCATGCCTCGGCGTGGATAAAAAGAGCGAGGAGGGAAAAAGATAGTTACGGATAGTACGGATAGGATAGGTAAGCTAATAGAAAGGGATGGCGGGCAGCTTGAGCCAACGTCATTGGCAGAAACCTGTCGACTCGTCTACGAGACCGGTTTAAAGTCGAATTCCGAAAAGCGAAATCCTCTCTGATTGTCTGTCCCGCGACGTGGATCCACGTAACCGACGTGCATGCACCCGCGCGAATAAATACTAGCTAGTCTTTTGTTCGGGTTCCATCGTTCATTGGAACTTCTGTCGAAGATGCGATATTTGTTGAAAATCGTCTTTACGAGGGATCGTAAAGTATCATTCCTTGTACGGAAATTGTAAATGCAGCACAGATAAGAAATGTTGGGTCGAAATAATTCAATCTCATATATTCAAGGAGGACATAAGATGCAAAATATATTATAGTTCATGTATGCGAAAATATTTGTTTAATACCTTCCCGTTTTGTCCGAGTTTTGTTAACAAGTACTGTTTTTGTTGTCAGCTAATCGACTTTGTATTATCATAGTTTTCGTCATTTAATAATTCATGAGTTTTAGAGAACGTCAGCAAATTATTATATTATGTACATCAGCTGCAGTGAAATGATAGCCATGAAATTTACAACCATGGCAGGGATTAATATTCATTAAGTATAATTAATTATAGTTGAGTAGGACTTTCGCTCTTTCCGAACCACTTAACTAAGGAAGTTGAGAATACACGTTATTAGAACCATGTTTATAAAAAAAGCAATGTTATTTACTTTGCTGACTGCCACGCAAAATTATATTATCTTACTTCGACCATATAAATCGAAGCACCTTTTAAGCGCTTATTGTCACTCAAACTTCCACGCAGTTACCAATTCATTTACCTCGTGAACTTGTTCCACCAATTAACCAATTTCTGCTTAAACTACTGCGAAAATCACCTTGCCGCCTATATGTCGCAATATGGAAAACACTTTCGAGGGCATCCCTAGAAGGAGGTGACTACATTGGAGCATACAAGTTTCGCGTCACCCTTAGACTCCATCCTATTCCATGATTCTACTCACTCATTCCACTTTGCTCAGCCCTTGCGAAGAAACGGGACTTCTATTCCACCCTTCGCATCCCACCGTTCCGACACTGACGTCCCGACATCCGCAGTCCTCGCCTCTCTCTTTCCCACCTCCTTTTTCTATCATTTCGCGTGCATCCCTTTCTCTCTCCCTAACATCCTCCCCCAACAGCCGCCGGTTCCTTTCCAGGTCGTAGCAGTGGCGTTCCCTCTTTCCTCGACCCTCGAGCTTCGTTCGTTCGTCGTTTTCAACCCATCCCCGCGTCAACTCCTCCCACGTAGTCTCGTCCGTACATCCAATATTGCAGATATGTTCCAGCCTCGTCTCGAGAATCGTGAATACGCGCGAGCGACGCGCCGATTCGCACAGGTGTGCAGCGACAACCAGGTGAAAGCGGCAACTTCTCTCCGGAAATTTTAGATTTTCTCTCGGAAAACGAAGGAACGACTGGTCGTTGACAAAAATCGATTCGATGGTGGAACTAATCTGTTTGCAAATGTAAAATAGTGCATAACTGACTTCTCAGGCCAGACGTTATGAAAGGCTGAGAAATTATTTTCATTAGAGCATGAATGTTTTTGCAAAACTGATTCTCCGCGGTTCAATTTTAAACAGGAGACGGTTAGAATATTGAACAAAAATTAACGTTGGCGCGTTAATATCAACCAACAGAATTCCTAGAAAAAAGGAAACTCGAAGAATAATACCAAATCGATAGAACGAAATCCATATCAAAATTCACATCCAACAGTTAATTCAACTGAACATTTCCGTCATACAAACAATAAAGCAATTATTCTTATTGCCCTACTATCCCATTAACCTACCAAACGAAGCAACATCAATCAACAGTATAATCCTAACGCGAAAAATAATCACATCTCCGGTAACACGTCGATAAAACCGTGCAGCGAAGTTCCAGTAAAATCAGCGAAGCTCGCAAATTCGATTGTCACGCTCGCGGGCTCGAATTCCACGAGGATTCATTTGCCGGGAGCGTATCATCCCCTGAGTAAACTCGGTTCCGTTTGCTCCACATTCGCCGGCGCCACCCTCTCTCATTTAAGGGTGCACTCGGAGTCAAGGTCGCGATGAGACGTGAATGAGAGACCGAGCGAGACAAACCGTGGCGCGGGAATGAGAGGGAAAACACGGATCAGGAGATAAAGGAAGGAACGGTGGGGTGGGTAGAAGCGGAGAAGATGAGAGCACAGGCGTGCAGAAGGAAGGTATTTTCCCCCTTATAATTAATGTGTGAGGGTAGGTCATGGTACGAGCGCCGTTCACCGCTATTCCTTGCGAGGGAATTAAATTACATCAGCTGATTCAAGAGACAGAGAAAGCGAGCGGCTGAGAAGGAGGACAAAGAAGCCACTGAGCCATTTCCTCACCTTCCTCCTACCATCTTTGTCGCTTCCTCTTCCTTCTGGACCAGTCACGCTCCCCCGCAACCACTTGTTAAACGGTTCTATTGTCCTCGGGACTACTCGCGCGAGGATGAGCACTTGATCAAGGAAACTTTGTTTGTGTAGGCTGGGCCGTTTACGTACGCTCTTTCGCCTTCTATTGTCGGTCGAGCTGAACGTCTTCTTGTTGGAATTTTGCTAGTGTGCAAGTTTATGTTATGTGTGTCTGAGTACTTGATATATTGCAAGGGGTGAAAATTATCGGAGATATGCACTTGTGTTTCGTACTCTTGAAAATACTGACACGCGTGAAGCAGTGTATACAAATTGAGCGTCAGTGGATTTTTGAAGTAGTTTAACGAAGCAGAGCTGATTATATTTATTTTATATAAACATAATAATATCCCATAACAATATCGTGTATAATCGACGGCATTACAAATCATTCCAACGCAGAAACGTTAAAAAAATACCAACTAATAAAAACATCCATTCCTGTGAATTAAATATATTGTCACAAATTCTTCCCCCTAGACGTACGAATATCCACACCCTTCTTAAACATACAAAAAAGGGCCGCCCCCAAAAGACGCTTTCAAATTTCCCACGAACGAGTATCCGGTGATCGAGATTTTCACGAGTGGGACAGCAAATCGAGTCTAATCAGGGCCCAGCTTAGACTGATCGTGTTCGGATCTCCGTTGGTGTACTCGCGCCCTCGAGGATCCTTCCGTGATCCTTTCGCCTGTACGACACTCGTCTCTCAACATCGCAGCACTGGACGAGGAGGGTAGAGGAGTCGGTTGCCAGAAGAAAACTCGCGGTGGATGGGGGTGCACGTTGGTAACAATCTCGGATAAGGAATAAAGCTGGCAGGGCGGGCGGAGGGAGGAAGGGCGAAGGGTTTGGAGGGTGGTAACGCGGGCGGGTGCGGTACGAGGGATGTACGGAAAATAGAAAGAATTCAGATCACGGGACGTGACGGGGCGAGGCGGAGGCAAGGGACGACGGTGGAGAAGTAAGCGACGAGGTTGGTTCTAGCAGAAGCGAGCAACGCAAAGGCGTGGAGGAAAAGGGAAGAAAGTGGAAGGGAAGAATGCGGAGAGGGTAGAAGAAAAAGAGGAGACCGAGAAGGAGAAAGGAGAAAGGGGATAGGAGTCCCTAGAACGAGAATGGAATCAATACGTGGAGGCAAGTGTGTGCCGCTGGTCCCACATGCGTGTTTCAGTGCCTGGGGAGGCCAAACACGCGAGTTTCCACGCGAGAGGGTGGATAAAGGCAGCCGCCCCCCATCACCTCCTCCTCCTTCACCTCCGGTCCAACCCTCAGGGCCACACGTGTGTGCGCGGGTTCTCGTGTGTACCCCATATGGGAGAAATTCGATAGTATCGAATGTTATTGGAATTTCTGCTGGTCTCTGAGGAACAAGCAGTTTGCTCAAATATTGCGAGGAATTATTGTTGCTGATTTTCTGCCGCTACTTGGGTGGAAAGAATTTGTAATTACTCGGGGTGATATTGTCCAATGTTCCTTGAGATTTTCACTATTCATTCATCGTCACTATTTTACTATCTTCTTTTTGTTATAAGCAATACATACTTGCATACTGGTAAAGCATTGTCCTCCTCTAAAAATGAGTTGTTTCAATGAATTTAAACTGATCAAAATATCAAGCAGAATATGTGAAAGCCGATTCACGTGAAACAGAGTTAGTATACGATTAATTCGTTCTTATATATTGTAATTACTTTAAGCTGTATTGGCCTACAATTCTATTTACAATTTAATGTTTACTGCCCCGAAAATCGTCGGTCCAATAATCTCGAAACTTTGTTTCTGTGAAAGCCTGAACAGATGTTAGGGTATAAAAGCGACCCACAAAAACTGCAATTGAACCGCGCCAGGCAAATCCTTGTGCGAATTTCGCGCGTAAATCCATATGGATCGAGGGAGAAAAGACTTTGAGATTCAGAAAGAAGCGAAACTCGATATCCCGGTAATACTTCAGAAATGACTGGAAGCAGTAAATGCTGGAACGTCTTGTGTGCTCGATGTATTATATGTACATTTTATACATAGAATCGATTATTTATATCGTGGCTTACAAAAAGAAAACGGCATGGAAAAATTTGAAAATAGATTTTCAACCATATACAATTGGCAATAAAACCTACTTATTTATTACAACTTTCTCATTTTCAAATATTCAGAACTACATGAAATCGACTTTTATTCTTGAGCATTAAAGCAAACTACAAATTTAAACTTATTTTTTTGATATTAATGCAATCTGGACTAAATCCAAAAACAATAATTGCAATAGAGATATATGATATGAAGGAAATATTCTTTGTACCTATCTTTGTACCATCCACTGTGTGCAAATTTTCAGTTAAAAAACGATAAACTATTTCACTATAAGGGAGGCAAGAAACCCTTGACGCACAATTTTGTCTCGCCAATAAAAATGGAACTCCTATCACGTATGATCGATTCTTTCTGCGTTCATGGGGCTGCAACATCATTTTTGTCCCTTCGACGATCTACCCTCCTGCTTATCTGACAGGATACGTACGAATACAACTCCTATAAGCAGGTTCGAAGAGAAAGACGAATGAGAAAGCGGAGGGTAGAATATTCTTGACTCTATCAATTCTCCACGGGAATGGTTGGCAGCCACCCATGAACTCTTTGACGTTGTTGATTTGCTTGAAAAGTCTCCTCGCGTCGTCTTCGAGTGTTCTCGTTTGGCATTCGAAGAAAAAAAGACAATTAAAATTCGGTACAAATATTAATACATCTCTCTATTGGAGGAAAAGTCTGTTTGACATACCTTGAAATATTCGATTAATAATTTGTAATACTAATTTCAAATGATATCCCTTATGGAAATATTAACAAAGATTTGCATTTTCTGTAAATACTTCAATTTATGACAAAGATTAATATTTATGTTATGCTAACCATTCCTCAAAACGAAGAAATTTATCGACGGTGAAGTTGCTAAAAAATGTTACCAGCGTGGAAACTTTCACTATGAAATACAATGGCTAATTACTCATAAAATAAATGAATAATAGCAAACGATATTTCGTTGGTAATTTCAACGTGGTTTCTTCTAAAGTCTCACGTAGCGCAACGCAGTCTGACGAACCACATGCTAATACTACTTAACTCTGTCACGTGCAGATTTCGTAAGTACGTGTGGGCGTTCCGCAATCGGGGACGCGTGACGGTACATGACGAGAAATCCCATTTAATTCCATTCCACCCACATTTCGTAAAGCTCTGCGGTATTTACGGAAGTACGCACAGTGCTTCGATAATACCATTTACTGGATCCGTCTGCACCGGCACTTTGTCCACGGAAATCCTGTTGCATTTAAAACACTGAACTCGCAAACACAATCAGGACGCGAGTCAACAGCCACTGGATTTAAAGTCTGACTTTGTCAAGGATCTCGTCGAGAGTCAAATTATTATACAGGAAATGGTATCCTTTTTTCATGTTAAAAAAGAGGGATAATATTTAAATGCTGTATTTCCAAGGTGTTTTATTTTTATTATAGATGGAGTATGCAGTATGGACGCCTAGTCAAACATTAATTTATTTCGTTTCATAGTACGAGTGTAGTACAAACTTATCCAATATTTCAACAAATAATTGTACGAATAATTAGTATGGTCTTTTGATAATGTTCCTTCTTCCCTAGATAGTTTCTATCCACATGCGTGCAATGACTTAATAAGACCTGTTTAATCATCGTTTTTCAAGAAATCATTTAAAAATAATTTATTTTCATTCAATTCAACGAAGTACATAATTTGAACGAAATTATTGACGGTTCTTTAAAGGTGTATTTAATATTTCCATCAGAAGAAAAACTCCAATATGTAATTGTTTCACGGTACATTGAATCAGAAGTCTTTTAAGAAACATTTTCATAGTATCTGAATCTACAGTCGAACGTTCTGAATCGAACACGCACAACGGTGAATTTATTCCTGTCCCATTCGTTTGCATCTGGTTAGACACGAAATCACTGGCAAAGGACGGGGTGGAAAGGTGCGCCAAAACGCATACGAGTCTCGTAACGCGTTAGATGAGCGATAGAATAGGCAGGGGGAGTCCTCCTGTGGACATCTCTGGAAGAAAGGCATGGGGTTGTCATGGCGACCGTTCTGAATTCCATAGACACACGCAACCCCCTGGCAGGGGTGAACTGCACACGTTCTACGCTCCTGATTGGACGTTATTTTTTCCCGATAAGGGTGCACATGCCTTTCACGAAGCCCTTTCGATCGTATCTGCGTGCGTGAGTGCGTGTGTTGAAGGGTGTGGGTGGTCTCCAGATTTCAGGGTGGATGGATTTCTTCGAGTCACGTGTGGCCTTTAGTTCTTTTGTGGCGTTTCGCCACGTACTATATGTATACGCCTATTTCTTGGCACGGCATTTTATCTTGTCCCCGAAATTCGTAACCGTTTTTGATCGTATTTTTGGACTATCAGTGTTTAAATATAGCAAGTGTTATTCCTACAAGAGTATAAATATGATGATTCGTACGACTGCTGTAAGTATTGAAAATGTAATAATCTCTTGTCATTAAATTATTCAATGTATAGGAACATCCGTTTTATTTGTTAATCAAATTTGGTACATTAAGACGCAGTATGGAAATATTTTTCATAATACAATTAATATTAGATGGTGCTTTAAGGTGGGATGAACTAGTCATTTTAAATGCCCAGGAAGGGTAACAAAATATTGATCACCGCCATTTCGAATGAATAGAATTTTAACTCACTTTGCATATCAATCAGGAAAATGCTTCATAAATATAAGGCAATAGAGTAAGGATAACATGTCGACGTGCTTATGGTAATTTCCCTGCTCGCGTGGAGAAATGATATTCCGATATTTTTGATACGAGGCGTCAAACGAAAATAATTTGAAACTATTATTTATAGGTTTAGATTATTTAACCTTAACGCAACACTTACTGTAAAAATTATCCTCCAAATATACTGTTATTAAACAAAGATGCATAGTCGTTTATCATTTTAACAATTTGCAAACATGCACTTAAGTAGCAATATGAATTTCAACAATTTATCAAAATTGGCTTTAATTAGAACAGAGAGACAATATTTCTAAACGTTCTTCTTTATCCGCCCCTTCGATGATTACCAATATCACAGCAAGTTCTTTTGAAACTACTTACTCGCCAATCCTTCTGGAAAAAAATTAGCCAATCTGAGGCGAATCTTTGATATCAATCAAGACATATTCCTGGAAGCCTCGACGGCGCTAACCATTCTTCAGCCAGAGGTGACAAGAATGAGTGCTCGGTTCGAATTCGACGGATAGGAAAGGGAATGATGTCGGTCCATTTCGCATCCTGTCGCTGTAAGAATTCCACGGATACCGAAGACGAGCCGTGGCGCGGAGGTGTGTTTATTTGGCCGGAAGTCCGTTCATAAATCTGGCTGTTTTCGAGTCTCTTCCGTGAAATATGATAATAGATGCGAGAGCGATGGAGAGCTGTCTGGCGAAGAAGGTAAATCCCGGCGAAACGAGAGAGTCAGGGCCCGTGGACTAACCTCCGTGAACACTTACACCCCTTTTCTCCATTCTGCGCCCACAGGGGTTGAAGGTAACCTACGACGTCTCCGTTCAACCCTTTATATATTTCTGTTTCTCTTTTCTCGCTGGCGGAGTCTCGGGCGTAAGTTTCTCTGAGAAAGTTTGCGGATTACTCACGCGGATACCAGTGTGCAACGTGTCGCATGGCGAACTTGTTGGATAAATATGTTTTGTGGCTTCTCGCTGTTTAACTATTTGTCGCGACGTATTGCCAGCATTTTTCAACTTTCTTTTCCTTCGATACGTTACGTATTGCACCCTGTTTTATCGTTGACGAATTGGGGCAAGTGTTGCTTTTAACAGATGTTTTATAAAATAAAACATTTGTTTACAGCAACTTTCGTTTTATACCAATTTTAATCCAATTGAATTAATAAAGAATTTTACTTAGGCGATTATTTATACGTAATGTGTGTACACATGTTTTCTTCAGAGCAACTGTACATTTACAGATCACACTATTCGTTGCAAAACCTTCATACACTTTTTAGAAGTAAACATCACGGTAGTAAAAACATGGTAGTAAAGGTAGTGGGATATCCGTTGAATTATATAATTTCAAGGAACGATTAAAAATTGTATTCCCAAATTAACATACAAGATATAATTAACATTAACATTAACAGTGCCTTAAAAGACATTACTCAACAGTAAGCAAAGACTCTAAAACAAAATGTTACAGCAGTTTTCGCCCGCCCTTCTATAATAGTATTCCCTTTAGTACAGTCATCCTCATCACCCTTTTTGTTCTACTCAAATACACATAGCCGCTTCTTGTTATCCTCCTCCATCCCTCTCATTTGAAGTAGCACGGCGCTAAATAGAGGCAGGGTCAGGTTAAGGTGGGTCAGGAGTTATAGCCCCTCACCTTGGTTAACCGAGCTCCTTCGCCTCTTCCTTTTCTCCGCCAGTCTTCTCGGTTTCCCCAACGGGAGTAAGAAAATTCCTTCCTTCTCCATTCTCCGGTTCCCCGTTCCTCTCGCCGCCATTCGTTCCGCAATCTCTTTAAGACTTTAGAGCGGTGGGGTTGGAGGAAGTAAGCGGCAGATGAGGTAGAGTATTAATAAAAACTCGCATCGCATCTTATCATCCCCAAAGCGTGCCCTCTTAGCCACTGCCACCACGTGGAAAATGCTTCCCACCGCCACTTTCCCCCCTTTATCTCTGTCACTCTTACCCTCGAGAATATTGTTTAAGCCCTCGACGACGTTACCCCGTCGTTGATTTACGACACACGATTCTCGGTCGTTTACGTATTAAAATTGGCGACTTTTTTGTATGGATTTCGCGGATCCTTTTGTAACCTGCGCCAAACGTTTCGTTGTATCGACGTTGATTTGTGACGGATTGAAGTACGTATTTGTTGCGCAAGTGCATTAAAGGTGTACATTTCGAGGAATATTTTGTTTAGAAATTACTATATTTGGAATTAAGAGAAAACTTTGCCCGAAACAGATTCACGGCGTATGTGTAGGTCGACTTTAACCGTCTACCATTAAGGGAAAGTTCTGGCTGGAGGTGGTTGGCGGATGGTTGAAACCGCGTAGGTGATGACTGTGCCAAAAGGGGTGGTTGGGACGTGCGTTAGAACGGGAAAACAAACAAAATACCGAACACGAGAGAGAAATAGAGGGCGGCAGAGAAATGCGAGGGCGGGAAAAGGGGATGAAAGCGTGGGGATAGTTGGCGGTAGGTGGAGAAAGTGGGTAATGGAATTTCGAGAGCGAGAGTTGAGGACAAAATGGCTGGCACGCTCGGTGCTTTCAAAGCGAGAGAATGAGAGGGGGGTGGAACGGTTGCACAGTCGGAGGGGTTGTAGGTTAATTAATTCCGGGACATAAACCCACCCCGCCGCCTCCCTCCACCTTTCTCTCTCGAACAAACTACGAGCTGTCGTACTGCATAGAGAACACGGTCCCGCTTCATAAACTATTATCAAGCACAAGGTCGCGCTTAAATTGTGCCACTCTGCACAGTTTAAAGGGACCGAGTCAAAAGGATATTTAAAACGGGACATAATAGAATCCTCAGCGGGGTGGAGAAACAGGATTTCGGTGTGAACGAAATCCTGTGAAACACGTTTCGTATGTTTTCTTATTTGTATTTCATTGCAAGAATTTTTAGAAGCTGGTTTAGAAGAGTTACTGACCTCTGTAAATATTTTGTATGTAACAGGTTTTCCAATATTTTGCGTACTGAATGCATGAAATCAATTTAGTCTGGCCAAGTCATTGTCCTGTACTGCTTGAGATAAAATGGTAGACGTATATGTACATATAAATGTATGGTGTTCAAAGAACGGGGATTTGTAGTAAATTAGAAATATTTTAAACTAGCGTATGTCGTTGTTAAAATAAATATTCGAGTACCCGTTACTTCTAACGAGATGTAAAAAGTACATTATTTAAAAATTAGTACTAATATCTGTATCTTCGAATTCTAATACCTTCCCTTGCTAACGTAAAAAAATACAAGCGCGACCACTGGAAATAAAGCACCTGTTCAATTTTCGTTTCCATTTCAATATCTCCACAATATCTGCCGCTCCAATAATAACGAACCTGAGTAAAAGTAATTTGACAAGAAAACTCGTCCCATATTTTTCGTCCCCGTCGATTTAACTTTAACATTCCAAAGTTATTAAAATTCTCAAACACACGAGCATGCTCGGTATTTCATATCTATACCTGCGCCCTATTATAAAATTGTGATGCACTTTCTTTATCTATACTTATACTTGCATAGTTCGTCGATGGAACAAGCAGCATAAATGTTATCGTGCTTCGAATCAACTCTCGCGACTCCCGATACTATTACGATCGTTTAACCCTTAATTGGATTACAACGAATTTCAGCGACAGACGTAGGTAATTCGATTACCATCTTGAACACGGAAGCCATAAATCGAAGGGCCATTTCGCCAGACGGCCGGGACCGTAATTATTTGGATCACGTTGTCGTGAAGGCGATCGCGCGCGTAACGTGTCCTCGGACCCGCTAATTAAATGTAAGCTTGTATCTTTTATCAATTTTTACCCTGTCACCGATTACGATCGATCGTCTCCGTCTGCATCTGCGTATCGTTTACTGAGCACCTGCCGACTCGACGCCACAATCTCTCGGTTCGATGACGATCGAAGCCATAACTCTTGCAGGGCGGTATTCTTATTTCGGTGCAGGAAAAAATTTAATTCCTTTTTGCTAGATGCACCAAACACCTTACCTTACGCAAATCTAATAGTTATTGCACGTGTGCCCCTTACAAGAAATTCAAAGTCATGTAATATATACATATTATTAGTAAGATGGAAAAACTACAGGGTCTTTTTACTTTTACTACATTATCATATCCTTCAGTCCGTTACGTTTCCAAATAATCTACAAACTTTGTTTCTAAACCGTGCAATGCAGCGATCGGTGGTGGGTAGACGAACGACTTTAATACACCTCAGACATTTCCAATGGCATTCATGTCGAGGGAATTGCCTGGGTATGAAAGCAAATTTTCTCACTAATAACAAATCAGTGCCACGTACATCTGTCCTACGCGTTTACTAAGAATTGTAACAGCTAAGGACAATTCGCCATTCACGTCATACCGTTACAATTACAAAAGCGATATTTTTACATGTGATCCTGATTCGATAGCCAGGGGCTGTATTTTCGTATTTCTCTTTCTCGACGTCGATCAGCGTCAATGTCCTCGTCGTCGTCGGGGACGAAATGTTGCGCGTTGCGTGAAATAACGTCGTTCGAGGACCGTTACCGGGGCCCTCGATAATGGGCGAAATTTGCATAGGGGACGTTCGTTCATTATTCAAATCGAATTATGTCGGCCGATTGACACGTTCTCAGGTGGTGGCTTTTCAAATTGTCGACGCGGCCGCCGGGGGTCCTCCACGCGCTAGGCGCCGTGAGAGTGCGGCGCATTTGCATACGGAATTGAACTCTTCCATTCGAAGCGTTTCGAAGACCCTCCTCTCTCTGATTCGAACGAAATTCGGGGACAGCCTGAGAGAGGAGAGAGACGGAGACGTTTCTTTGAGACGCACTGACTGTTCGAAACTGCTTGGACAATTAGAGAACAGTTTTGGTTAGTATTTGTGGGGGGGCTGTTAACACTTGAAAAACCGCTGGCCTGATTTTTCGTGTTTCAATGCTTAAAGGCCGAATACTGGTCGCAAGATTTCATATTTTTATTTCGCGTCTTCGAGAATTTTCTTTTCTAACGACAACTGCTAAATATTGTTAAAAACAATGTACAACATACGTTTTTGATGTACTTTTATATTTTAACTTCTATCATACTCGAGTAGGGAGCAAGTGTTCTGGAAAAAGTTCGTGCGAAGAACTAGCTATAACGTTTTTCTTAAGAATCGTTCAAAACTGACTCCTTAATTATTCGTCGCGAGATAATTGCAGAAAGTTAAACACAGGTATCTCGAATCGGTGTCCTGCTACGTGCCAAAGGGAGAAGAAAGAGATTGGCGTCATCACAATGAATGTACAGGTTCGTGTGACTGTTGATACTTCATCTATTGTCTAGGTTCCTAGAAGTATCTACGGGATGTTAATTAATGTAAAGGAGCACCGTAATACACACACGCTTGTCTGATCTCGAACTTTCGATCTTGATATCATTGTTCGTGTGGAATTGCATATGCAACAGCTTCGAGAAACAATTATAACCGTTATCTGTCTGAGGTCTATTCATAGCTATCTTAATACCATTCCGCGTGTGCAAGCGCGGAAAGTTCAAGATAATGTACGCTTTCGTCCAATTAACCCCTCACTCGTAAATGTCAGTATAAATGTAGGTAGCTGGAAGTCGGTTTTTCTACTTTTGATCACGATTGAAGATAAGCTTATCCAGCCACGATCGATACGTTTATATGTAGATATATTATAATGGATAGAAATTTCATCGTCTTAATGGGAAATTATCCAGGATAGATAATTAGATGATGAATCGAGGAATGTCTGATTCCACATTTGCTTAATACTTTAAATATCTCGTGATCCGACTTCCTAGGAAATAATTTCGCTTCGCGATAAAGACGAACAATTTTTAATTAATATTTCTAAATTATGTAATTCTGGAATAATCTGAATTAATTGCGGCTCTAATTAAAATGCGATTCTACTTAAAATACGTAATCCTTACACGTTATACCACATTTCTACTATTAATATATTTTCTTAAATAATTAATTTCGTATTTTCAACTAAATCGTATCGCATTCCCATTAAATATAGTTCCTCCGACCATAACTAATACATTTTCGTTGCTCGGTTACCATTCTTGTGTTAGAGCCTTAGAGCTACTTATCTTCGCCACCCGCGCATTACGATATATCAGGAAGTAGAGGCTGGCACGAGCAGATACCTTGACACGTGCATACATTAGGAGGCAAACATCTGTCGGTGGGCAAAGCGTGATAAAGGGCCCTATCAGGGTTGTACAATGGCTGAATGGTACCTTGAGAACATGGAGGCCGGTACACCCGGAAATGTACCAAGGTTAGGGATGAAAGACCATGGAACAACAATTTATTTCGACATTGTCACGCTGACGACGATGCCGATCGTGTAACATGAACTATGGGAAAGTTTATTTTGCAAAAGTTTGAACAGATAACTTGATGGGAGTTGACTTTCTTTAGCAAAATTTATTAAGGGAACTATTTAGCGCTTTATACTCTATATTTATTATCTATAGCAATTTCAAAGCAGGGAATACGTAACACGGGTATAAACAATGCAAGTAGGAATATTCACTAGTATTTGTGAAACCCTGTTTCCCATAGCGTGAAACACGTCGAGCTAAATGATTTACATATGATAACTTCATTCGCAAACCTAAGAATAGCTGTAGCTTATATTATGGCGTGCGTCATATTTGAAAAATATTAATAACGATCCGGCTGGTTTAGAATAACTTGAAATAATATTAAAAAGTGAGAAAAGGGTACCTTGAATGTTTTGAATTCAATGATAATATCAAGTCATTGTTTCAAACACAGAACTAGGCATAGCTAGCCTCTTTTCTAATTAAAATCATACGGTTCACCTGCTTGAAACTTTATCCTTTTCTATTTCGTAGAATTATACATAATTCTCTCTTGAAAAAATGTGGATACAGCAGGAGTTTCCTTTCTTTATTATCCCAATCTACACTCGAAAAATATTTAATTCATGAAAGTGTATTACCTTGCTTTGTGAAAAAGATAAATAAATATTTCACCGCATCAGACATTGAATTTCTACGCAGAAATTACAACCCAAGCCTTACGATGTTCCTCGAAATGGTATTTCATTTCGGAGGAACAGATCCTCCAAGTTGCGAATCATCCGGGGCTAAATTTATTTCTCGAGGAAGACCGAAATCCTTAAATTTACTGCTTCGATCTTACTTCAGTCCTTACAGAATCCCCACGGTAAACGAGATTCGATGAGACCATGTACCAATGAGATCGATAGTCTCCCCCTACGGATGGTACTGGCTTCCACGCCTGTAAGCATGCAACTGGAACTACTGTTGCGTACAGAGATCTGTTGCCTGAAAGGATGCTGCCATCTTGTTCAGCTACGATTCTACTATCATCTTTCAGGCGTTCCGTAACAATCGTGGAAAATAGCTGGCAACATAATTTCCCCGCAGGGATACAAAGAGCAAATAAAATTTTGTAGTCGATAGTTTTCCACAAGGAACAGAAACGTATGATTGATTCAAAACATGTGGTAAATGACTCCTGTTTACAGTACTAATAAAACCATTCGTTCAATACCGATTGAACTGTTCAGAAATAAAATTTATTAAAAAGTGGAGACCACAAGCTGTACTTGTGGTACAATGCCATTACAATGTTTCCAATAAACTGGAATCACGTGAGTGTTAGAACGGATGCTAATAGGCGCGAAAGAATAAAGCAACTGAATTTAAGAATTGCCAAAACTGTGCGCGGGTGGATTCGAACTGCAGATTGCACACAGTGCAACAAACAAGATTGACCCCGAGTTACGATCATCCACTATTTTTTTTCTTCTACGTTCTTGATGCTCGCGTCCACGAGGAGTACGTGGAGGAAGGTGGATGAATGCCCGTGGCTCGGAGGTGATGTTAAATCGTGTGGTAAATTCGCTTGCATTTCACTCTCTGCCTACCGAGTCTCGAGTAATACGTCGTCGTCGTCGTCGTCGTCATGGAGGTCGTAAGAGAAACTCAGAGCTATTGGAACGGGGTCGAGTCGAAGGTCTCGGGGATGGTGGTACGGGGGTGCGGGTGATGGAAAAGGAGGGTGGGTGGGAAGTCTGATCAGTTTATAAGCGCACATTGAGTTATTGGTAGCTCATCTGCCCCGTCGATATCCGGCTGGATGGCTCCTCTTCTTCGTGCTCTCGTTGGTTCTTCCCTTTTGCCGCGAAAAGAAACCTCTTCTGGACCGTGCCGTTCGAAATAAAACCTCGTTACTTTTGTTGTTCTCCGGATAGATAAACGATATTAGGCGCGGAGCGAACGAGCGTTGCTGGATAAACTTTTTTCTTCAATTGCAATTTCTAGGTAAATTGTTCCGTGTGCTTCAAGAATTGTTGTGCCATTTGTTACACTGTTTACCCGCGAGAAAAAACGATTAGGTCAGGGATGTAGGCATGGGAAGCTTCACAATGTTTATAATGTATTACTATCATAACTTTTCAAATGCTTCGAATATCGAATACTACAAATTTTGTACCTGTTTTAAAAGACGCAACTTATGAATTAAACAACGGGCTGCAAGGTTTGTCGCATTAGTATTAAGCATAACTTTACTGGTGACTAAAACAATTATCGTCAGATAGATAATTAGTAACTTCACGGAATAAACCCAGTCCCCTCGTATAAATGAAACAGAAATAAAGAAAATTGTAATTGAATTTCTGAAGCTTCCACACCAGCAAACACAAATCTTCCTGAAACTGGTACCATGCATTTATTCTATAAACATGTACAAGCCCATTAAAACAGGCATGACAGTTTTGCTACTTGATGAGACCGATGTAATATGCAAGAACCGCGACATTGGCAGTTACCATTAATCTGAATTTTTCAGTGTATCGAAATACTCTATGCTAATCACGATACGTTATCGTTAACGTAAGCCTAACCGTATCGGTTGTCTTTCTGGTCCCTCGCGTTTACCAGTTGTCCATATTGATAAGGTATCCAATGACGACGTAACAACTCCATAAAACACGTCTAATACTTGGAGCCATTTTTCCAAGTGATTTTCAATGCGCAAAGAGCAGTAAGTGCGCGTAACCTGTTAGAACCAGATAATCGACAAGAACTAAACAAAATAATAATAAAACAGGAAAGTATAGCGCCACGCATATGGGGATACGACTTATTTTGTACACGAATTATTTATAGTTCTAGTTCAAAATACACTTTCCGAACAAATGTTTAATTGACTGGCCTTAGCAAAGGAAATATGTAGTCGTGTTCCTGTCCGTAAAAAAATTCACCAATGGCGACGTTAACAAATTATACGAGATTTCAAGGTAGTTTTCTGCGACAGAAACGAGCTCGAGCGCCATAACTCGGTACCATTAACCATTTGTCGATAACTTCGACGCTGACTGAACGTGTTTGCTTTATATACAGATCAATTACAAGATGAAGTACAATTAATAGTCCGAAGCAATAATTTACTATATTGTATCGAGAGATTTCTACACGTAAACAGGGGAGATGAATGCCATACATTTTTCGTGCTTTTTCTACTACGCAAACTGATACTGTACTTCGTATGATTAAACTTTAGAAAAAGGAATCGAAAGAATTGTCACAATTAGGTGCATTGTTTTACGAAAGGCATAGAAATGGAAGGGTGGACGATGAGAAATACGTCTGTGAATACTGATATTAAAACCTTTTTGTAGTTAGGATTGCCGGAATCGTAGAAGAAATGGAGCTCGATACATTAACAAAACGATCACGAGTATCGATACGTACACCTAAAAACATGACAAACGTTAGCATCTTCTCTCCATCTGCCTCCTGGAAAATGAATTCGAACGTGTTAGCGTAGCGATTTCGCTCCCATCGATAAATTCTGAGGGGATGAATCCGGTGTTTACGACACGCTGTTCCCTCCCTGCGCTGGCGCAACAAAAAAAATAACGCGAAAAAAGGAAAGAAGGATAGATTTGGCGACAGCAACCTAGCGAATCCCGCGGATATAACTTCCTATTACTGGACCGGGACTGCACGATCCGGATGGGGGTTGCCCCGGGGGTGGCAGGGTGTCCCGTGTGCCAAAGAAGAGGCGTGCATTAGGAGATTGTGTTCGACAGTTTTTTACGACCAGCACCTCACCACCTTCCTTCTCGCCTAGCCTTTTGTGTCTGGAATCTGGAAGCGTACGCTTGTATCTACGCGTGATGGTTCTCTTTATCTCCTCCCTGCTTCGCTGTGTAGCTCCTCTTCCGCTTGGTACTACATCCGGTCCTCTGAACTAAGCCAAGACACGGCAAAGGCGCGTATTTACGTCAATGCACTCGCATAACTCTGGTCGACAAACTGGGCGAGCCTTCGTCTTCTTTATTTCCTTTCTTTCATGCTTGTACAATTTCTTCGGCGAAATCTCTCTGCAACAACATTTTTGCGTGTTTCGTTTCCTCTGTTTCGACGTTTTCTTTCCATTTCTATTTCTCAGATTTTTAAGGGACAATGCATGGTGTAGTATGCAAGTGTTTCGTAATGCACATGGACGTAGTTAAATAGTGCACTGCGATATTAAGTTTTAGAGAATTTTGAAGGTTATGAATTCTGCACTTTTGGTTCCAAAATTCTCCATCATATTTAAATATCCCTCTGTATACTTCATACATATGATAATGTGATGCCGTGCGTTGAACCTACATGCATGTAACGACCAACAATAAAAATCAGCCCTAATATCCCTGCAATACCGAGTACTATAAATAGAACGCATCCAATCAAGCCACGCAGATTGGAAATGGATTAAACGTCGCGACAGTGTTCGTTTTCTTTCTCTTCTAGCGCGAGTGTCCTCGTGTCTGAGCCGCTAGATTACCGGGTAGCCTTATCGATATTCTAAGTGGTCTGATACGCAGGGTAGCCTTACTGATAATCGACTAAACAGGTCTAGAATCTAAAACGATTTTTCCTTATTTTTCCGCGCTTCCTTCTACATCTTCTTCCACCACTATACCACATTAATCCCCATAACGAGGCTAAATAAAACTCGTTGATCATATATGTATGTACGTCAATATTTTGTATTCACACTGCCTTGAATAGATTTATGGAGCAGTACGCGAAATTGCGGATATTACAGAATGCGTAGTTCGAACAGGGAACATCGGCAGGTTGGATTTTTCTTTTTGTCAAATTAATTTCACCCTGATGTATTCGGGGAAATATTATGGATAGCGCGCTTAGAAAGATTTTTGCGGGATTTGCAAACTAACCTCGTGTGAAATACGGGTTCCTTCAAGAATGTAATTCAGGTTGAATAACTTGCACAGTTCTCAGAAATTAATTTATTAATTTCGAAAATAATCCGTATTTTTTCAAGATAGTTTTAAGGTGCATAGTAGAGTAATAATATTATTTAGACTTACACAAAGGTTTCAGAAAATTCTAACTCATGGTGAAGTGAGTACTTTATAGGATATGAGACTCCTCGATAATATAATATTTTTTATTGATTACTTGCGAGGAATACATCGGTGTACTTTATGCAATGAATTCTCGATTTCATTGTCACTGACTTTTCATTCAGTTGCAATTAATTTTAGAGTTTAGATTGATTGCAGGTGTGCAGTCGGTAATATCTTTATTGAAAGAAAGTTCAATATTAAATATCGTTTTCTTTATATACTAGACACGTAATAGAAATATACAAAATTTAAATACATTGATCAGAACCCGTATTCGTTACTTGCTATTATAATTAAAATGCAGTGTAAAGGGAAACTTCTTTAAATCTTCTATTTCTATGAAAACGCGAAATACTGATCGATGGCGTTATAAAAGATACTTAACATCGAAGTAAACTATAATCTCGCATAGTATAACGCTGACAGAATCGTTTATGTATTGCGATAATTGGAACAGGGTTGAGCCGATTATTTACTCAAGGCTTAACACTTGGATACTGCAGTGTAGGATTAAATAAAGCTGCGAGGTATTTCGCGTGCCACTGAGAAATTTTATTAAGTTTCAGTTGATCAATCGCTCGCAAATAAAAAGGGAACGTACCGTTCGTATCGTTAGCGGCGGCAAGTGAAACAGCAAACTGAAACGGAGCAGAAATACTCGAGTGCCTACGGTGTTATCGATCGGGGATCGGCAAAAATGTCGAATCAATTGGAAGCGGCGCACATGACTCGTTGATTTTAATATGTACAATTTAAAGCAAATAATAAATGCACGACGCTATCGCTTGATTACGGTGCTGATCAGGTTTGCCCAGCCAAGTCCACGAGTTATCCAAAGGAACGAGCAACAATGTACATAACTTAATCTAAGCTTCGTTATGAGATACAATAAAGATGAAGGTGAAGATTCTGCGCTCTGTCTTATTAACTTTAAGTGTTGCAATTTCAAAGTCCAGTTCTGTTAAATCGCCAGAATTTCGTGCTTCATAGCGTAGATAAAGTGGCATGGGGGACGGTCGACTTGTTGATAGCGGATACTCGTGTTTTATAAAGTTTGCGATAGGATTACGGTTAATGGTGGTTTTCAGCTGGGTTGCCGGTGTAATTATGTGGCATACATAATGAATTTTCAAAAACTTTTGCCGCCAACTTGCTGCGGAAATTTTAGACGCTTGATACAGCTCGTGCAGTTCATTCATAAATTCATGAAAATATTGAAAGGTATTAGATGTGTAAAATCTAGTTATTATAACAAAAAAAATTATTATTGCTACGTGTGCCACGTTGAAACTCGCTTAACATCTGCATCTCTTAACTACTGCTGGACACCTGCGTAGATAATTGGATCCAACTTTAATAAGAAGTAGTCGAAGAAATGCTGCAACGTAAACAAAAATGTTTTCGAACTAAAAGTATAATAGTACCACTGAAAATCCTTGACCAAAACAAACTAAAAACAAACGTACCCCTAGCTAATAATTCTTTCAAAATGCAGAAACCACGCAATCTCATCGATTTACGACTACACCACATTTCCCTTATCACTCGCCCACTGTAGATGATCCTCGAATTTGTGCGATTCGACGTCGAGAAATACTTTCGCACAGTTGCAGGCACGTTTGCTGGCGGGTAACGTAACCGAAGAGCAATCATACACGAGGATAGATTAAATTAACGACACTGTTGGCCTTGTACGAGTGGTAATCAGGGGGTTTTCACGCTCTTAATGCCGCGTGCGACCGAGCAGACTCCATTAACTCGTACACGAAATAATCACGCGGCGGGCAGATAAAACGGATGAAAAATTAGAGATTGCGTAAAAGTACCGGCTGACGATGTTGTTCTTCCTCTCTGCCTTCTCCTTTTTCGCAGCTCGACCATCGAGCGGATGCGTTCTTTGATGGATGGGGAAAATTTGATAATGCTCCGCTCGAGTGTTTAATATGGTGCGCCGGGCCGGTTAAGCTTGCTCCTCTGCGTGACGCGATTCGAGGAGGCGAATACGCGTGGGTGGTTGAGGAGTTAACGGTGCGATGGTTGCCTTTTATGTTTTGGGATTGTTTGTTTAAGAGGCGAAAGATACAGGCTTCGTGGGATTTCAGAATTGTTCCATGCTTAGGGCGGAGTTACGTTTTTCATACATCTCGAACAATTTTTGTGAAGTTTAATGGCGATCTTGCACACGATTAGGAATGGAACTCTCTAGAACATTATAAGAATATATGTAAGTATACAAAGTTGGTTATTGGAAATAACTTTCGTAGATACACTTCCGTATTTCTACCAGCAGATAGAAATGCTTCGAATCACAGCGAAATGCTGTCACGCAAAAGAAGGAGCAGGAGATACATGAAATCGACTCTGGAATTAAGCTGATGCATATCACTCACACGCGAAGTTTTAATTTTTCCTGCATAAGATTAAGTTCACCGTAATTACTTCGCGGAACTGAATTGCTCCGGCAGCGGCAAGTTTGTGACAACAGAGCGATGGCGGGTTATGAGCAAAAATGGTCATCGAATTAGTAACTGTCAGAATTATCTTAAGTAGACGCGCAATTAAAGAGAAATATTTAATTTCGTATAATTTTCTTTTTAAACGTGCTCCTTACAAGGATGATGTTAATCGCCATTACTTGTGAAACACCGTGCCGCGCGACGGACACGAAGAATTCTCGACATCGAGATGACATCGTGCCGCAAATCGAGTGAAGCTCATGCGTATGTAAAACAAGCAGGTGTATTTATTGGATTATGCGGTACTTGTTAATAAAACAAATAAAATGTAAGTAATGTTGAAAATAAACATTTATACTTTTATCGAGAAATGTACCATTTTGTATAGGTACAATTGTATAACTTTTTCGTTTTTCTCAAGTAAAACTCAAACCTTTCGATTTACATGTACATAAGGAATTTATCATATTCACATACTCTATTAACAGCTCTATTAAAAAAGAAACAGTTGTAAATCCAATTGGAAAAATCAAGCTACTGTTCTTAATTATTGAGATACAGATATTTCGTGTACAAGTAAGGGACATTAATTAAAATTTCGTAAAAATTTGTCAGATCGGCAAAAAGTGAATAAAAAGAATATTCGAAGATTCAAATCGAACCAGATACACTACACGTTTCATGAAAGGACGACCATCGACGAACATGTTCGCTCCTTAAAGTATAGATCGTATCGATTTTCGATCATCATACCGGGATCATCGTCTGCACGCGAAATGCTGCTCGAAAGACAACCACATTCGTTGGCGGTTCGTGCATTCGGCATCCATTCGTTTCTGAATCGCATCTGCTTCTGTGTCTGATGCTGTTTGTGTAATTTTAATCGAATGATTATACAGCACGGTACAGATAAGGGGTTGCGGACCATACGCCAGTGAAATTGTATTGTGTTCCCTCAGAGAGCAACGTAACCGGTGGTTAGATCGTTTTTGTGAATTAGCGACGATCGAAATTCTTACCGATTGGCTATTGAATTTCTGGGTCAAGATCGATGGTTAAAGATTTCAGCCGATTGATGGTTGGAATAATCGATCGATTCTGAAATACCATGCTTCATGGAATATTTTTTTCTCCGCGAATCGTCGAACGTAATTAATGCATCGCGATCGATCGGTATCTGTAATAACGTGAGAAATTACCGCATCTGTTGGGGAAATTAAATTAGGCGATGCATGTAATTCGAATGGATCACAAAGTAATACTGCGTGAAAGTTTGATAAATGTAAGATAATAAATTTAACACGAAGAAGAGAAAGTATGGGTACATTTAAAATGTATAAATTTGATACATAGGTCAAATAATTCATTTCAGTGTGACTTAAGTGAAACTCCGTTTCATTATTTGCTCGTCAATGAATTAAATACAATATTGCTTTGTAGATAATTTCATTTAATCTTTCAAATGGCATATTAATTCAAATACTAGAATTGATTTAAGAAATATCTTATTATTTTGCATTTCAATGCTGCAAATGGTAATTTAATTTCTCTTTTCTATTTTATAGAGAAAATCATTTCTTGCAGTAGAGATGCAGTAGAGTTTGCTTTTTTTATCAGTACCGTGTTTTATTTAATTTAATTCACGTTTTTATTTACGGTGTATAATTTAATTACCCGGAGACGAAAATATTTGATTGAATACAAGAACACAGATAGGTTTAGAAGAGATTTTAATGTGGAAGAATTTTTTTTGTTATTTGCCATTGTGTAGATTATCAGTTATATAATAATAGTTCAGTTATAGAATAAGAATAACTATTTTGTTGCGTTATTATATATCGCACATTGCATCTCTACCACATTATAATTTGCTAAACGGTGCATGACTCGGTGTAAAGGACAACACGTTGAAACACATTAGACAGAGAAAAATGAATAATTATGATAAAAATTGTCTTTATCATTAATTGTTATCTTCTATTTTTATCCAACACGTTATGGTCGAAGTAATTAAGAAGCCACTTGTGATACAGGAAATTAAATTTCTTTTACACACGACCCGGTCTCGGGCGTTAAGTTTATGTAATATTTCTTTAATAGCTTTAGTTATATATCGTATCCTTACATGTATAGAGTTAAATGTTATGATACCGTATCAGTAAAAACAAGTATATAATTATATTGCACCTCTCTATGTCCAAGAGAAAAACCATCACCAATAAATTATTTTGTTATCTCTACTTCTGTAGCCGTTCTAGACAATTTTCAATATTTCATCGTCTTCGAAATTCCAATTCTTTTCTTTCACCACCCATACTCGAATTTCTCTGTGTCTAATTCTATCTACCAGTCAATGAAAGACACGAACAAAATTTTGTAAGAAATTCATCAAATATCTCAATCATCCACCACCAATCTTCCTTTCTATAAACATAATAATTCACCTTACGAACCTTGCAATTAACCCCGTCAACTCCCTGACGAGTACAACTCGACAAACACTTGGCCTATCCCCCACACCATTTACGCAACCCCATAAATTCTCTATCGCAACGGAGAAACCAACCATATTTATTATCTACAGCATTCCTACAGCACACCTCTGATTGCGAGTAACAGTATAACGCGAAGGATCATTATTTCCAGATCCACTAGCCAATAAACTTCACGTTCGAAGGTAATTCTTCGCGAAGTCCTCCGGTTGCTTGCTAAGTGTGCTTCATAACTCTCTACGTAGGTGTTAGCTACACCTGCGGCCGCCGTCTTGGATTTACGAGCGGCGGAACGTTAATTGTTTAACTTGGAAGCCAACGGCTCCAACGTGTTATTAAGCTAATCGGTGTCGTGCAATCGCCAGGGCCGCAACAAAATCAAAAAGCGAAACGCATCGGCGGTCGGCCAGAGATAAAATCTCGCGATCGAGGCCACGTGTAATTGTTCCATTTTAATAAACGCGAGTGTTGCTGAATTAATTCACGTTATTCCCGGCGATGTTCCTCTCGATATATTCGCGTGGCGAAATAGTCGGGCGATGCATGAAGATGTAGCTGAGCGGCAATGTTTTCTGTTCGGGCATGGTAAAAACGGAAGTTCGTGAACCGGATGAGGGTCTGCGTAGTCGTGTTATTCATTGAAAAACGGTGAAATTAGGTAGCAGGTTGAACCGTGCAACCGCTCGTTTTCTTAGGCATTGGGATTGTGTAAAATAACAAGTACATAGTTCGATGGTTTCTGACTTGGTCAATATCCAAAGTGTAGTGGGAACTTTGAAGAAGGCTGTTTCGATTAAAAATCTACGAGCAGTTCGGAGTAATAATTTTATAAATATTATAAATATGTGTTCAACGTCTGGGAGTAAATATCGAAATATGTATGTTTCGTATACTAGTGTCGCTAAAATTACCCTCCTTCCTCCTCTAATTGCAATATTACTATTATCGTACAAGTAACTATAAATATACAAGAACAAAGAAATTGCCTTCCTGTAAGTGATCATATGTTTTGCAACGCGACAGTGCACCAGTTAAATGTCACATCGTTACCCACGATATCAATACCACGTCTTTCTTTCAAATCCCAACCCACCAGCAAAAAGAAACAAAATGAAGCGGTGCTTTCTTTCGTTTTCTCTGAATGCTTGGAGGGCATTATGAATCGGTTCACGACAGAAATAGAGGCTCGTAGCAGACAAATTGAACGGCGAACGTGCACGCAACGAATGGAGATGTTCGTAGACGTGGGCGTGTATAAACGTTCGGCCAGCGAAATCGACGACGTGCAGACCAGGGGAACACGGTGTTTAGAAATACAACACGAGCAAACGAACAACGGTGTACGACTGCGAATGCTACGAAGGAGCCCCCGTCGAATAACGAGTACACGTCCCAGCGTGTAACGTATTCGAATCGACGAGCTTTACGAAAAGCTGGGACATTCGCTTTTAAAATGAACGACGACGGAATTCGCGAACGTTTAGAAGTCGGTTCGCAATATTTACGTTGCCCGAGGTGTGTAGGAATCGCAGGCAATGCCGCGAAGGAACGGCGCGTAATTTAAACAGGAGAAACATTGTTCTAGCTGACATGGACGGCTGAAAAAAAATCTTCATATTTTATGCATTCAATGCACCCACCAACGCGAAACATATTTGTCGTGCTGACAAGTGTTTTCTTTCGTGGTCTCCATCTCTCTCGACGTCTGCATGGATATCTCCGTTATTTTTGCATCGTCTTCTATGCGATAGGTATGCAGATGGTGGTGGCAATAATACTGTGCAACGGGGTTACGTAATATCGTGGATATTACTTAATCGTTCAAAAAACAATTAAACAACCGTTCTCTGTGTTCCTTATTCCGAACGATCTCCCAAGCAGAAACGAAAAAGAAGCGCTTGCTACACGTGTCGTAAAAGGGTCGACAAGTTCTGAAGTATATACTCGAGGAAGATTACGCAGCGTTCTCCACGCTCCTACAACCCCTTCTCATTAGAAACTCGTAAAACTCTCGAACGCGGTGTGGTCGTGGCGCAAGGGAAAAGAACGAGAAAGAGGCAGCGGAGGATACCCGAAGAGAGAAGTGAAACGTTAGGGAAGAGGGAGACCAACGTGGAAACCAGTTCCTTGGGCGTTACTCGAACCAAGGAAGAACGATTTCTTTCCCACGTGGAAACGCCACGGATAAATATATACCTGTAGCTCGGGCTCCTTTTATAGGTGTGCGCGATTAGTCACTGAGAATTCACGGGTGCACGTGAGTTTTCTTCTTTTATCCCGCCGTTCATTCGGCCACGGGTATTTTTAATATCACTTTGATGTTTATTGTATCTTGACAATCGCCGATGCCGCCGGCGCTGGGGAATTCAAAGAATACGAATTCTCAATCGAACATCAAACAGAGGAGGAAGGACTGGAAGATGAACACTTTTCAATCATTCGAAGAAACAACGAAATAGTCTGTCACATTGATGAAAGCTTGCAAATTAAGGGATAAAGTGTCATGCGAACGAAATTGAATGAATTATTGAACACAATTTTCTCGCCCGTGTAAAAACAACAAATGGAGAGGTCTGATAAAAAGGACAGGTGGAAATTACAGGTTTATCTGTCTACGTAATAAAGGGAAGCATACTAGAAATACTTAGCATTCCGTCAAGTGATCCTTTAAGTCGCAGAAATGTTACATATACGATGCTCTTGAAAAAACGTGTAACCGTAAAAACTGTATTCCTGCGATTATTGGAAATTTCCAATCACAAAAAGCTATAATCACGCTACTAAGTATGATCGATATATCGCCTCTTCCGTCTAAAGTATTGCCATTCGTACAGAACAACACCTCATCATCAGATTTCCACTCGAATGATGCAATCCGCGGTAGAAGTGGAGATATACTAATTTTTTTGTCATTTTCGAAATTACACGACGCGTAGGTATATTAAAAGTGTAGTGCACGGTACGGAAAAAACTTTGAAAGCATAGAATAATAGCAAATTTACGACGTATTACTGCTGGCACACCAACCAAGTACACGGGAATAACGAGCTTCAATTTACAATTTTTACGACCCTCGGATGTACCATATCATTTCATAGTTTATGCAAATGTCAGGAGAAATGGCGGAATAATAGTCATCGCGATTGTCACGATAAGATCTATAGCCATAGCTCAGAACCACCTTTCATTCTCGTGTGAAAATTCCACGTTCAGGTACGCGTGGATCGCGGCCCCTTTATAATTGCATACAAATTGTCCGACTATTTCCATCATTGCTTACTTCATTATTGCGTGCGTTTTTTTTTTCTCTTCTTTTTAATAGATTTGAACGGCTCGCGTTTCCTGTAGCACGCCTCGAGTATAACGCGCCTCTCGTTCGTGTTACAAACAATACGAAATTGTAAGTTAATTTTTTTTTCTATCTTGAGAACTTCTTGCATAGTTCCCTGGTAGTTATCTTAATGTTTCACGCACGACTGTTACCTCGTTTGTCTGTTTAACATTTTATTGCGTCCCGATTAAGTTTATTTGAGCATTAACGGAGGGTTTACTTTACAGAATTATATTTGAAGGGGAGAAAGCTCTACGGATCTTTGTCGAATTTTTGATTGCGTCCTTTCGGAAGATCAAATTTATTCAAATTTGTTAAAAAATCATTTCAAGTATCCTCTACATAGAGCATATCAGTTCCAACCCTCAGATATGCCGCGAATAACGAGAACTTCCTTGCGTCTGCGAGCGAAACGGTTAAAGAGCAAACGTCACGAGCACAGAAACGATTGAACACTCGTGCCGTTCGAAAATGCAATAAAACATTCAGGCGAACCCGCAAATGGGATCATCTGCTTCGCGATATCCACATCGGCTGACCTCTGCCCGCTTCCACCGGCCAATTCAACGTCCATTCTTCTTCGACGTTTTCGTCGTAACGCGAAGGAGCATCGAAACCAACAAAAAAAAAGAAAAGAAAAGGGCAACGTAGTTGGCAGAAGCAAGAAAGACGAGCAGAGAGAAGGGAGGAAGACGTCAGGTTCGTTAACCCATCGAGTACACCGGTATCCTTGCAGAAATGCAATTCGCCAGCTGACGATGCGCTTAACTGCAACGAAATGATCGTGATGCAGGACGTACGAAGAAACACGAGGGCCAGAGAGAGGGAGCAGAGGAAGAAAAAAAAAAGGAACAGACGGAAAGGAAGCAAAATAGCGGCCGAGGATGGCTGGAATAGAAATAGGTATAGACTACACATATACCGTAGGAAGCATGGGAGGGGCTTTCGATTTTTAATTTCTAATTATCGCGTAATGACCCTGCACTCCGACCCCTGGACGTATCGTTTGTGCAGACCTTATGTCTCGATAGAACCCCTTAGTTATGGGTTGCGATAATTGCCAATTTCCATCGACTCTTCTTCTAGCTTCCAACAGTGCTCGTGTATGTGTGTGTGTGTGTGTGTGCTGGTCGCCTGTATCTAGCACGCCTAGTCTGCGCTTACGAAGGCGTGATGCAGCATCGAATTTGTATAGTTTCCTCGGAAAATCTTAAACCACTGCTCTAATCGATTAATCGCGTTTGCATTCCGGCACATGTTTGTATGGTGTTCGGTTGAATTGAATGGGGCTGATTTTTTTCATTGCAATTTTGAGTAATGTTCTGCGGAGGAGCATAAAGGATAGCCTCGGCATTGTAATGTTTAATGTTAGAGGATATACCCAGATTATAGGTTGGTAAAAAATGTAAATTTATAGAGGAATGGAGTAAGAGAGATAGGCACGGCGCTCTTAGAAATCACGTAGCCCCTAGAGTAATTAGAGATTCAGCACGAAGGCAATCGAATGATAACATCTGCATATCTTAGTCACGATCGTAGATACGCGTTTATCATAGGGAATTTTTATCTGTGCGTCATTAAACTGGTAGCTCCTACTGTATGTAACTAATTGCATATACCATAGCCGAGAGACCGAATTGGCCGTGAATGCTGAAGATGAAGCAATGCATCAGGCTGGTCAATTATTAAGTCGAACATTTTCAGGGCGTGGAAAGCATGTTTAAAGAATTCCTCCGGGGCCTAATTAAATAATTTATCATGCCCATACTGAGGTATGCGAATCAAGAGGGCACGAGGCAAAGAGATTAACGACTCCGATTTGCTATTTTCTAGCCGATAGTTTATTGCTATTTCTATGAATCCCAGTGTTTCCAATTAGTGAATGCTTGTGATTGCTGTACAATTGCATTGCATTAATTAAATTCAATGTTTTAATATTGAAGAGGATCGAAGGTTGCTATTTCAATTTGTACTCCTGTACATACGCATGTACTACAAGTATATTTGCCACAAATTACATGAGAGATAGACAGAAAAGAATATTAACACGAAGCTTTCCGGTGTTTAAAAATTTCAGTGTGTGAAATCGGTTCAAATAAAACTTCACGTATCTATAATAGCCCCACAAGCATCTTCAGCAAGATTTTCTAAATTCTCAGCCCTTGCATTAAATCCAATTAAAACTAATTAGAACATGTTAAACCGAAGCCAATTTAATATCAACAGAATACAAATCGCAGCCGACGAATTTCCTGACCACACCTGGATAACTGCTTTAATCGAACCTTTAGGCAACGAACATCAAATCAAACTCATGTTTCTGGCCCATTCCACAGTATCACCAAGAATTTCTCCGCACATCTAACGATTCCCCCTACCTATTCACTCTACATTGAGTCTAATTAAACCAGACTGAATCGATTCGGTCGATGTGAGCGTGGCTTAATCCGAGACGGTGCAAATCATCGGGATTGCAGCCGGTGCAGGCAATATCCACTTTGTAATCCATGCACAGACTAGTCGTGCTGTGCACGGATGCACGAGGAATCGCAGGTAGCTGCACACCAGCAACCCGGATTCCTAGGTGTACGCATCTCCGCGGTACGCCCATACTGTACATGCATCAAGGGACTATCTGATTTCACGGCGGAAGTCCTGTTCTTGCTCAATAACCTAGACGATCCGCGGAGAATAATAATTGTTTCAGGGGGCCGAGGTTTACTTAGAAATACGACAGGTGGAAAATGTTGGCGGAACATCGGGGAGGAACGCACACGACGATGGTATTTTTAAGTTGATAAAATAGAATTCAAGCGTTTTGTAACTGTGTCTAATTTAATCGAAATTACGACTTTTGAGATTTATATGGAAATAATGGTGGTCGATTTTAGTATAGTATGCATTGCTCGAATTAAAGGAATATTATCCCAAGTTCTTTTAATTGAAAATTTGATCAATGATTAATGGCAGCTTTGTTACCAATAAAGATTTAAGATATTGTGGGAAAAATGATGAATATTTCATGACTGCAGATGAACCCATCTCGAATAAGATGCAATACAATTCGAAATTTAAAATTCCAAATTTCGGATATCTCGAAGGGCGATCTCTTATCGCACAATGTCCATCTAGATTACCTTTAAAGGACACAATGGAACATTTCAATAAATTAAGGCACCCGAAGCGTAGCTAATCGGTAAAACCTATAAGGGCTCGGGAACAATAAGGAGCACGAGGTGGCATTCTATAATGGCAGGAAAAAAAACCGACTGAGTCCATATTTAAGATATCGATGCTCGTTATCGATGCATTAGCCCGTGAAGAACTCATCAAGATCGATTTTAGATCATGCGGGATCTTTTCTGTGGCGGGATCACCTGCCCCATGTGCACGGTCATTCTTGGCGACAGGTATTGCACCTGTAATACACCTGCAACGAATCGGTCAATTTGAAAGAAATTTATTGTTGCATTCCGATTATCGGTCATTCATCTGTGCCGTTACGAATCGCTTTTCAAAAATTACGTACCGTCCGGGGGTGTTATGACTATCTGCCATCTTTTCGATTACCTCTCAAACATAAGAGTCTACTTTTAGCTCGTATCTTCGAACAAAGATTAATTTGAGATAGAGCTGATGAATTTTAATTTTTGTTCGCGGATAATCATCCATCATAAACTTCGAAGAACACTATGTACATGATTCGTTGTACGTATTACCAATTTGTTAAATCGTTGACAGGCTTTGCGTCAAATTGATTACCTTTTTATCCAGTTTCTGGGAAAAAATAAATATGATGGTATTGGAGTAAACTTGAAGGGAGTTCTACTCACTAGTATGCATATTCCGAACTAAATTGATAAATGAAAAATATAAAACTTGTCACGTCTTACACGTTTTTATTTTCTAGCATATCATGCAATACGTAGGTTTAAACATTTGTCTCTTTGCTGAAAAAAATTGATTTAGTTGCTCACATATTTATTCTAGTGGTCAAATAATAAACTAATTACTAGAAAATAACTTGTTTAATGTAATAAAATCTACGAACAGAAAATGCTTCATTATTCTTTCAGTACGATCCTCTTGGCAATTGCTTGTCGAAATATCCATCCTCCTCATTGACATCTTCCTTGCAAATAGTGAAGCAACCACCGTCACTCTCACTTTGAACTCCATTTAATCAATCCTCGGTATCCTGCTGTTCTATTTCAAACTACTTCGAACAACAAACTCTAATCACGCTAGAAAGCGGAGATCGGGGCAGAAAATTCGAAGACCGAGGGGAAAGTGAATCCAGGACGAAACGAAGGTGGCGACTGGTGGCGCTAATTATCGATTATTATGCGCGCCGTGGGCGGGTAATTGGGATTTATGTTCGCCACGATAATCCATGAGTAACACAGGAGGGGGTTAGAGCGAACGAGGGCGGCGGGAGTCGGACTTAATGCAGCCATGGCTTTCATTTAATTGTTATTTACGCCAAACGATCACGCCATTCTCGGTATTGAAAGGTGGCAACCAGAGGCAGGACAAGTGAAATAGAGAGAAACGTAAGGATAGAAACGTCGTTGAGAGGAGAGAAGAAGGAGAAAGTCTAGCGGGGGCAGCAGACTGATTTAGTATACTAATTCGCGACAATTATCAAGTGGAAGAGATAGTAGCCGGGATCACGCGTATCTGTAAATCTTTCGGCTGCCTCGTGTGGCAGTAACCGTTTCAACGCCTGGGGTAATTGTGAGGACATGTACGAAAAGTACTGAGTAAATGGCTCACGACTGTATATAATCTTTATTCTAGATAATTGCATAGCTGTTGTTGTTTAATTATTTTCAATATTGGAGAAACGGGTTGATAAAAATAAAAAACACTATTCATACTTCGTTTGATCCTGCGAAACAAAATAAATAATTGAATTGCTTATACTTAATCGTTATACTTAATCGTATTTGGTAGTCTTTTTTATAGAAAGGTTATATATATAAATTATTTGTCAGTAGTATTATCATTATGTTATATATTTTGTACTAGACATGTGATTCATTAATGTTTATTGCTACTATATATAATAGTCGTGGCAGCTTTCGTATTTATATGATATTGAAATATCAAAGCGAAGATTATTATTTGAAGAAATTTTTACAACCCAAACATTATTTTTGCTAGCAACGTTCTAATCACTTTTCTAATTGGCAGTCATTTTTTATTTAATTCAATAAATGCACTATTTTACTCGACGATGATTACGATAATGTCCATTATATTTTTATCAATTATGATCTATTTATAAAAAGCACGTCATATATCATTTACTCTATCGCACGGTTCGTTCTTCTTTTATATTTAACAATGTAAGTGCCAGCGCGAAGAAAGTTTTGTAGATGTCATAGATGCATGGTAAATGTCAGTTTTTATTTTTTACGGCGGTGTTAATACGAAAAAAAATTACTGACGCGTGCGTAGTGATTACAGGTATATCTTTACGTGACACTTTAACCGTTTACGTGTTTCTTGGGATGACAGCTATGTGTGTGGTTGCTAGTAATTTAATAGCAGAAGGGAAGAATATAGTTATTATGCCGTTAGTTTGAGGCAAGGTGGTAAATAAGAAATTCGAAAGGCGTGTTTTAAGAATTTTCTACGTTATAATCGACGTTAGTAGTGGTTAAGGATTGTTGCCTCAAGTATAGATGGAAAAGAGTGATAATAATAATTGCTCGATGCAAGATAGTGATTTGTGTGAAGATTCACACGGGTTAAATAATAATCGATACATATATTTTCATTGATACTAATGGAAGATATAATTTATGCCCCTTCATTTCACTAAAATTAAAACAATAACATTTAAATGTTGTCTGGAACATTTAGCAAGTGTTTTCATATTGCTCTCTTAGAGCTAAGAAAAAGTCTACTTTGGTTGCGTTTGTTGAAATCGTACCCAGAGACATATATTTAACATAGAATGAGATAATGTTCTATTGTCTAACATAATAGGACTAGAGGCAGTATAGGTCATCGAGTAAAAATATACGTTTACGTTTCCCTGGCTGGTATGCAGCTAAGAGATTAAGTACAATATAATAAGCTGAACTTTAACATTCCCTAAGCGTTTGTTAAGTGTTGCCACCAATAAATCTGCAAATGGTGGTGTCGTTTATCCCTGTCGTATGACTCACAGGTATCACCTACACGCGATGCAGTTCTATCGGCGATTCGTACACCTTCATACATTCAGAGCCTAGTAGATTAAGCAAATATAAAATCTAGAATGATCAAATATATCGAAACCTAATAATTCTAAATAAATTATTATATTGCATTTTACTTATTCTGATTATCCAACGATTCACTACTTGCTGTCTGCATTGGCAGCACACCAAAATCAAAGATTTCCGCTCTATTAAAACTAAAAGTATTATCATTTCTAAATTATTCTAGATTATTGAACAGAATGGTGAATATTTCGTTGGAGATTTATAATTCATATCTAGAAAAGGCTTAAGATTTACCCAACGATCCAACATGATATAATACTGGCACAAGCAGAATATTAATTCAACAAAAGAAAATCAACTCCCCACCAATATTATATAATTTAAATAACAATTATATATAATCATCGTACGATTCTCTTGAACCCCGCCAACGCAACGTGTTCAAAAACAAATTCAGTCGCGTGATCGCTGGTATATTATCAAGATACAATACATTTCATGGTCAGCCGGTCACAAAGAGACAGCAAACGCCGACGTTCAATGCAATAATTTCGTGCGTCGCTCGTACGGAACGTCTGCACCTTGCGACTTTCCCGGTCGCATCGTCGTCGACAGACGGAATGCCGGAAGTTTCGATACCAGCTATTCGCCGGCGTAAAAGCCACGGCAACACCGTGCAATCCGCCGGGCAATAAAATCGGCGACAAGCAGTGAATTCGTGACACGACGCCCATAAAGGGATTTATGCGCACGTTCGAGAAGAACGGGCGACGAGGTCGTCGACTACACGACCACGGCCACGAAGACGTGGAGGACGATGCAAATGATAATGCTAGCAAACCCTGCTGCCTCTATTCCCGTGCTCCTTCGTGGAATCTTGTAAAACTTACGGCGCGTTTAAAGTTAAACTTCCCAACGCAGATGAACGCTGACGATAATTGCGGGGTTGATAATGACCGGTTCACTATTAATCTCGATGCGCGCAGATAACAGGGGAAAATGAAGCACTTATCGAGAGTATTTATAGATAGAAATTATCCGGATTGAAAGCCACCAGTTTCGTTTAAAGCGATTAACGGGAGTACGAGTTTTACGAATTACACGTAAAGCAAATATCTAAAGTATAAAAAAGAAAGATATCTGTGAATAATGAATAGATGACTGAATTCCTGAAATTTAGTCCAAGTATGTAACTACACAGTTACACTATTGTGTAAAGGGTTAAAGAAATCGAGCAAAACTTCAATAATTGTCCCCAGTATACTCAGACTATCACTCAAGATGCTTTTAGCTGTCTGAATAAATAAAAACCGAACGGATCTCAATAGCTTTTTCTGAATTTCGTTCGTGCATCGATTTCGTTGAGCATTCGTGTCTCGACGAGTATTTTCTGAACCACCGTTGAAATACGGTGGTCTGTCCTCTGTCTGTACGTGTGTAAGATACGGTATCGTGAGAAAAGGGAAGAGCATAGAGGAAAGGGACTGATGCAGTGCGCTCGGAGGATCGGGAAGCCAAAGATTCCAAAGGCCAGCACAAAGGGAAGACCCGGCAAAGAAATTGCATCGCACGCTTAAATCTCGGACGCCGCGTCGGTGCAACCGCCTAATCAATCTTCAATCGACACGATTGATTCTCTCCCTTCTTTCAGCCGAGGACTACTTGATCTCAACGCCTCTCTAGCGAGACGATCTTTACCATCACGGACGTTCCCCGGAAGCTGCATCTTCACTCTTTAATGTGCAGTTCGGTGCAGTATAATCGATGGTGAACGATAGACACTTTTATTGGAGAAATTTGTTTGGTTTTGTGGGATAGAAATGTGAAATTTAATTAATAGTTCCGTAATGAAATAGTGACACGAAAAATGTCTTCTTCGAGGAAAGCTTGAAGCTTTCCTCGTCTTTAGACGGAAAGTTTAATGCCGGGAAAAGTTCTTTTGTAATACATGGTAGACATTGTTGTGAATGTTAGAGATAAATTGGTTTTTGTAAGGGTTGATACATACCGTCATACAACCGATATTTTATCGACAAAATTGTTAAATATAGTTTAACATTTAGGAGTGTCGAGTTAATTGTAAAAATGCTTTTTATTTCAAGACACACGAATTAAATAAAACATAGGGGAATTTAAGAAAAACCATGGCTAGATTTATTATGTTTGGGAAGACATATTGTTCACCTACAACGATAATAGCTACTTCGAGAATGATCCTAAAAGGTTTATGTAAAAGGGAATCAAATTGAATTCCAACAAAGTAAATATCCTACATACCCAATTTCTCTGCAGTTACAATAGACGATATCGATTCCACGATTACTATCTCCGAAAATCGTTCCTCCACAGATGCAACATAATAAAACCTAACCATCCACGAAACATCGATAACTCCATACCACCTCAGTATCTCTAAAATCACTTTTCATTCTACGCCACTCCTTTTCGCAATCAGTCCAGCGGCAAACACGAAACGCTTAACATTTAATGTTCGATAGTTCAATAGAGACGTTCCAGGCAGCAGATTGAAATTTCACGCGAATCAGCCTCCAGGGGCTACCAATAAATCGTACACCCGTTCGAGTACGAAAGAAAAAAGTTTGAGGGGGGAGGAAATAGAGAAGAAAAAAAAAAGAGTCCCGAAGCATGGTAGCAATTGCAGCGCGATTTGACGTGAAATGGCTCACGCCTGTTCGTCGTCGATCAGCAATTGAACAAACAAGTGCTAATAAAACGCGTTGAACGCAGCCAATCCGATTACGGACTTGAATGTTCCCGTGTCGAAGCATTCGTCGCCCGGTTCGAAACTCATTTTAATCCCGTTACTGGCCGCGTGATTTACGAGCTCCCCATGTAAATCGCCTTACTCTCAAATGTCCAATAAAACGTAGAAAAATCGTGCAAACTCACCGCGCCGATTTCTCGCCCTCGTAACCCTGCAGGCTCCGGTGTTCCTCCAAATATTTGAAGAGCGTTTCCAATTCGGTGATCTGCTCGATTCTTGCTGCGGTCACCGTCTTCAGGATCTGCGAGAGAAAGGGGAGCAACCGTCAGGATATGTGGTTACGTTTTACGGTGTACAAATTAATTCGATATCAAAATTGGTGGGTGAGAATTGTTTGTACTTTTCAGCACAGAGGGTTGTGATTTATACTCGTGGAGATTCTACGAATGGGATACTCTGTCGCGAGGAACGGGGAAAGGGTTGTGTTCGAATGAGGATCGAATGCATAATTCAGTATATAAATTTAATTATTGTATAATTGAACTAATTATAATTTCGTAGTGCATGTTGGAATCCCACACGTTCATTGTTCAGAGGGTTATTCTCACAAATTTGTTACGCTGATTAAGTAATAATTAGAGCAGTATTATTTTTACAAAAGTTGGTTTCCCTATGTTTTATGACAAGTACTATTCTATATCCCAATTATAACATTAACAGCAAAGATCTAATGATATTTAATTGTCAGGAATAAAAAGGAAATACGATTCAGTTTCTTACACAATTGAATATAACGACTTGCCCTATGTAATAAAGTATACCACGTCGATCCTCTGTTAAACTTATTTATATTAATCAGACTCTCGCCCCAGACAGTCAATCGATTTACTAGGGCTATCATCGTTGTTTAAACACACAGATATTCAAATTGCATTTCATCTACATTTCCTTCTATATATGTACCGTTTCAAGTACCTTCACGTTCCATTTCCATCACTGTCTCCTACTCGCCATTTCTACACAAATTGTACGTAAAATGCAGAAAATAACAGATAGCTTCCTATAAGAGTTCGCGTAAAGACAGCATAAATTTGCAACACGTCGCCACGATGGCACACGTTATACACATATGTCATGCATAAAAATGGTATCCATGGTACGTAGACGTGATTTACATAAATATAATACTTCTGCCTACCATTACGTCACTACGACGACGTAAGGAATCTCTGTCTTCCAACGGGCTTTCCGGAAGCCACAAGGGCGTGGAGAGTAAAAAAACACAGAGAACTGTATCGTCAACGATAGAAATAAATTCAAGGATTCACACGTAACACATACATGGAGTATGTCCTTCGATCTAGATCTCTTGCTCTACCTTTTTCTCGACAAGCACAATTTTTTTTTCTTACCTTGATAGCAATTTATTTCTTCGATTGATTACCAACGTCTACGGCCTTACACGTCAATTGCACAGATTCTTTCATTAACGTTAATATCAGGTTAGAATTGGTTGCGATATTAAGTTTCCAAGAATATGTTGGGAGAAAATTTGACTAGATTGCAACTCCCTTGAAAGTTGGCATCAACTTTAGATATCAATGGATAAGAAGTCTCACGCGACTGTACAATAATGAATTACCATGTTCGTTCTCTGCCTTCTATTCCGTCGACTAATCTGCATAAAATGAACATTACAATCCAACACGCGTTAATTGACACTTAGTCGATGGTGTGAAAAGATCGAACAGATTACTCTCTTAAAACCTTGCACTGGCGAATTTATGACAATATCATCTAAAATATCCTTCGATTGTTATCCTCTTATTTGACTGGCGATAAATATGAGACTAAAATATTATAAATACTGACAAACCGCCCACCAATATTTAATTGTGCTGACAATAAATCCATCTTCGCCACAGCTAAATATTTAATGTCGAACCGTCGGCATTACCGTTAAGCTCTGACAAAATGCGCCCCCCCCCCAAAAAAAAAGGAAAATACCTGAACACATCGCAAACCGTAGAAAATGCTTTAAATAGACGCAGGATCGTCCAATAGGAGGGAAGGGGTTACGCGACGAAGTGGAGGGCGAGGTAGGAAAAAAAATATCGAAGGTAGCGTCCCTCGAAAATAAAATCGGTTTTCCGATAACTGGTTATTTGCTCGCACAAGTGGCTCGCTGACTGGGCGAGCACATCGGAAGCGGTTTTCGCGTGTAATATTATCGAGTTATCGGCAGCAGAGGAAGGCATTGATCGGCTGCCGGGGGGACAGGGTGGCAGGGGACGGGGCGAAGAGACAGCCGTAGAGGGTGGCGGTGGAGTAGGTGGGATGCGGGGGAATAGGGTGGGTGGAGAGGGCCAGGCGAGCGTGCATTGCACGAGCACAATATATCCGCGTGATTACAATATGTCGGGACTCGAGAGACCAATATCAACCTGAAGTCGGCTCAGCCAATGCTAATAATCCCTATTGTTGGTGCCTCCACTCGACTACCTCTCGCGATCGGATACATCTTGTTTCGAAATTTCGCATTGCCTCGTCGCGTCGTTGCGTCCTCGTGTCGCCCACCCCCCTCTGTCAACGCTTGCGTGTCCGCCGCCCTGTGTCGAGGAATTTCTTTTTTTCTTTTTTTTTACGTAACATTTTGCGCGCAGCGTCGTTTACTACTGTAATTGCCCGACGGCGGTTGAAGGATGATAGTTCTCCCGTCCGCGAAGCAATAAGTGTTCTGCACTGGCAGACCTCAGTTTGAGAAAGTTTCGAATGATTCGTTCAGATGGAATTGGGGGTGATATGGTAAAATAGGAGGATGGTAAGGAAGAGGGTGAATCGATAGAGACGAGAGAACAGAAAGAAAAATTAAATACGGGTTTCCTATATTTTTTTTCTTTTTTAAATATTCATCGAATATTGAAATTTCTAGTCTGAGGCTAAAGACTGGTCAGTGTAATCAAAATAATTGAAATATTTAAAATCGAATAGTTTGTAAGAATCACCGATACAGAAGTGTGTATGGGGTTGCATACATTCAAAGAACATTGTGACAACTCAGCGCCATCGATGCATAATCTGATAAATCAACTGACAATCCCTTTCCAAAGAAATATTCGATTCTGCAAAAAAAATCAAAATCCCAGAATTCCATGCATCCGCTCAATCGTACAGTCTTTATAAAAACCTGTTACACGTCTATCGCCCCCATTCAAATGCCATAAAATCTCTTTAACTCGTATGATATCGCGCGTTTAAACAACAGTTAAAATTAATTGCAACAATCAGCGTAGCAGCCGCGAAACAAATTGCTACAATTTTCTTACAATCGGAACGGCGATCGGTTCGTGGTTATTGCGTTCACGCCGGCAATTGAGCAATCTATCGTACAGCAGCGCGTGCCGTTAAAAGACGGGCCATAATCGTGGCCACATAAACGATGAAAGAAATGAGTCTTGTCCTCGACGTTTACGCCTGGCGTCGGCAGGCTGAGACGCCTTTCACACGTCCCACACGAAAGACAACGAAGCTCGATCTCTTTCAAAACAATTACGCATTCTCCAGCGCCAGTTCTCCCACGTCGACATTATCGTCTTGCAGCAATGCCGTCTGTGGATCTTGCCTACACTATTTTCAGAAAGGATTATGGGAAGCTCGAAGTTACGAACTCATCGCAATGGGTGATTCGTACTTGCCCGAGCGCTTGTCTTTATTGCTGAATTGTTTCGCTTTAATTAACGTCGCTTTATTTTTCGTACAATTTCCGGGTTAATTGTTTGTGTAGAATAGTTTATAGTTTATAGGGTTTTCGGACGTGTTATAAGCTTGACTAATTGCAGATTTTGTTGTTCCAGATACTATTATAGAATGGAAGCGTGGATTTTTCTGAATGGTTGACTGCTGGTGAGTAGATACGCAATTCAATTTGCTATAATGTAGATGCAATTTTGGTTTTTGTAATAAATGTTACACAATAAAGTACAAGTAGAATACAAAGACCCAGAGCGAAAATGCGAACACAAAATCCCTGAAGCTTTTCCAAACGAGCGACTAATCAATATCGGCTGCCAGCTCCAAATTAAAGGGCATAACAGTGATAAATAATCATCCCAAAGTATATTCCGTGCAACGTCATTTCCATTACCAAGTAACACATTAATCGCCACGATAATCTCAATCGAATCAAATAATCATAATTGAATCTTACATGAATAATCCATTGATTATTCTATCGCCTAACATCGCGATCTCCCTTACCCATTCGCCATTCATAATCCATTCAGTTTCAATCCGTAAATCGATCAATGAACCACGGCCGACGGTCGATTCAAAAAGTTGCACCACCTGTAATCGCTGCCCACTTTTGTTTCTCATGGCAAAACTCTCTGTTTCGTGACGCGGACAGATCGACGAACGATCCACCGGTGTCCGATGATCGAATAAAAGGGTTGCAATTTTCACCGTTGGTAACGAGCGAACGGAAAGCCTCGCGTTCGCGACGAGGGTTTAATTAATAACGATTAATTCGACCGATCGGGTTCCCCGATCTACTTTTAAAGGTACATAAGGATTTAATTGGACGCTCGTATAGTGCATTACGAAGACGCGTGGATCGGGCCGGCAATTTAAATTCAATCTATTCCGGATCGGGTAGCGGCGTGTCCGAGAGTTGGAACGGTATATACCCGATAACGAAAGGTGACTCGATGCTTATCGTGGAGAAACGTACGGTCTGATAAGGGCCGCCATTGGCTCGTTAATCAGCCTGCCTGATAGCGGCGAGAGCCGTGTTCAATTAGCTCCGCGTAACCGGCTACAATATTAATTAACATTGGCGGCGGTGTATGCAAGCTTGGCCGTGCGTTTCGCTGTCAGAATTCGCCAAAGGGCTGGGAGCCACGCTGGCCGGCACGGATTTCGAGATTGCTAGTATGTATGTACCGGCTGCGTGGCCATTAAACACGCCAACGCTGTATGTATGGCCGCATAAGAGGTTCGTTTCTAATCGAGGCTTTACTGTGAATTGTACCCGTGTAATTATTGGGCATGCTCGCCCTGGGCTTTTGGAACATACGCGTGAGCTAATTGGAGCGTAAGTCAGCATTTGAATTAATTTTCCGTTTCTTCTTTTGCACTTACTACGGGTGTGCACCGGTTCATTCATTGGCGAACTGTAGAATTATTCGTGGCTGGATTTATGTGCGATTCTGGTGGAAGGGTTGCGGAATATTGAATGGAATTTTGTTCGATTTGGTTTCGCATCATAGGGAGAGGTTTCTAATTATGGGATTAATATTTTCTTGGCTTGAAGTGAAATGCGAATGTGACGTATGAAATTTGTAATAACTAGTCTGCATGTACATATATATGTATATTCAGCGATAAAAATAGAGTTGTTCAAGAGTGAAGTCGGTATTCATAAAGTTGAACTCGTGCTTCTAACCACAACTTTTTAATGAGATCGTATGAGAATCCTTAGATGTATAAATTACAGTACTATTATGATGATATATAGCTGAATAATAAGCAAAGATGCCAATCAATGCTAATGTGTGGCAATTATCCTCCTAAGTGTATTGTAATATGCAGTGTGGTTGAAAAATTCAGGGGAACATAGAATAGAACGAAATAGGGAAATTAATTTGAACGGACATTAATTTCTTTAAAAATTTCACCATAAGCTAATTATTTATAATACTTTCGCCCTATTAAAGTTTTCATTCTGCATCTCTAAGGTGTTTGATAATTACACCCTGTTTATAGGCTTTCGTATATAATCCCAACACATTGAATATGATATTCCTTAGAAATTATAAAATAAAAGCCAAGAATATTTCAATTCCAGGAGCAATTAGACACATTTCTTAAACGCCAAATATAATCTATGCAACTGCTTTTTACAAGATATTTTTACTTCGATCGAAGAAATAAATAAATAAAATGATGAAATAGAATATATACATATATAAAAAAAATTACAAGGAGTTTCCATTTTCAATTTTATTAATTTATCACAAATACGTAGAAATGTTCGTTACGATTGCTTCCTCCAAATTGTGAATAGTCAGACTGAATAGAAAAGAAATTGTTGGTACTGTATGTTTACTTTCACTAAGCGGATGGCTACTTTTACAATAACTATGTGGGAAGTAATTACTAAGTATATATTAGGGTTCGGTGCACAACTAAAACAGCGGTTTCATTGCATCTGACAGTAAATATTGTTGAGTTAGCAGTAATTGTGGCTCAGGAAGCTATAATACCAGTGCTTACACTCGGCATGAAATAATTGTCCGTATTTTTGCGGTAGACAGTCTCTCCTTGGGCTTGTAATTCAGGAAGGAAGGATGCCCATTGTCTTTTATGAGAAATGTTTTTCACAAATTGAACCTTGTTGTCCTTTTATATTGATAATTTTTTAAGGGACGTGAATTTAGAGCGTTATTCCTCGTGATCTTTTTCTGCATATAAATGGTAATACAATCCCTCTTAATTACACTAATCATTCTCAATTTCCATTCATTCGATTATTATAAACAGAACGCACGCATAAAATTCGTCCTCCATTATAACAATGATCATCCCCCCCAGTTGAATCAACACCCCAACACCTCGACACCGAGACCCCATCGCCAACTTGACAACCATAAAAGTTAACACCAGAAGCTCCTTCAAAGAAATCCTTATCAGTCAGCATAAATCTCCCTCCCATGTCTGTCGAGGTTGTTCCACTTCTCACGCGTTGCAATTAGATTTGTCGGGATCGATAACAATCGAAAGCTGGATAGCCCAGTACCAGTTGCATGGAAAACTACCGATACTCAATAAACAACGTGTCTAGCTATATCGAGGCGCATACAACTACGTTTCCTTTTGCCATTTCCCACGTGTTTCCCTGGCTTTCCTTCACCCACAGCCGCAGAATGGAATTCCATCGGTCCGGTATGTCCGTTCGCGCGTTCGTTTATCCCACTCGCGATCGGCCTACACGCGCCTAGAATGCGCTGAAATAATATGATTATGCAAATGTGCCTGGGCACAGTGGTAAAAGGAGAGAAGGGCCGGGATTCCATTGAATTATACCTGGGTAGATGCATAGGTATAGCCGGCAATTATCAGCCACGATTCATTCATCTTGATCGGCTTTAAAATATGTCGCGTGAGCCTCATTGTTACTACCAGCATCGACACCACGGTCGTAAGTCTTTTTCCATCGGCCTCCGTCTCCCTTTCATCTTCGCGTCGATGACGGACACGGGGAAGGAATGTAATTTACTGGACGATTTGTAATGTACCGGTTGGCACCAGCCGCCCGACACCTGAGCAGGTTTCCAAAGCAACGGGACGGCAAGTCGATCGGGATAAAGCCGCGAAGCTGGATGGGTGATTAATGCAAAAAATTCAGGCCAGCGTTCAGCAACGCCGGCCTTCGGACACTCCTATTTTTCCCTCCATGGGAAGAACTGTATCGATCCCGATGAAACTGTCTGGATGAAATTCTTTCGGCTTCGATTTTGTTTCATTTTTACAAGAGCGGAGAAAGTGTTGCCAAGTTCTTAACAGGGGCCCTGAAAATTGCGGGTGGATAAAGGTTAACCGCATCGAGAAGGGGTCGCGGTTAAACCGGAGAAAGGATCGTTACAGCTCATTAGCCTTATCGTCTGTTGATCGTTTAACCTCGCACCTTTTCTCGAGCCTGCAGCCCAGCGGAACATCTATCTATCTATCGAGGAATATTGGAATTTTAATAGAGCACAGCAGAGTCTGGGCCGCGCGCGAGGAAACTTGAAGACCGACCCTAATTGTGCGATTAAGTCAGGGTGATCTCGATAGAATCACGGTTTCGCGATTCCAGCCGTCACGAAGCTATGGCGATTAAGAAAAATCGATCTTCAGCCTCGTAATAAACACGTCCCCGTGTGACGTAAGGCAATAAATTCTGCAAACGAGCAACGCGCGCGTTGTCTAACGAAAGGTCGCCACACGACGCGACGAAACGATCCTCGCTATTCGCTGCTTGATTTATGTACCTACGAAAGATCGTGAAGATCGCCGTGGCCGATTCGAGAGACAAGTGAAATAAATGTCAAGATACGGGGACTGGGAACTGCGGAAATCTGCGTCGACGTGTCCTGACACGGCTGAAAGCTTTCTCCGTTGTACCTGTTCCCCTTTTTCCTAACGTTATCCTTTGACTAGGGGGTTGTACATATCTTGTGCTGGCAAGAGTGTTAACGTGACTTAGGGGAGGGAAGTTTGGGGGCAGGTAATTGGGGCAATTAATGAGATATAGGTGGTACTCTTTGCTGAAGGGTTATATTGATCTTGGTCATTGACAACGTTTGTGCTTAAATTTCATTATGTTAATCGCAGAGACATTTATTCGTTCTTATTAAAATTCCTTTTACTTTAACCCTTTCGCTGCTCACTAAAGTAACAAAAAGCGGTGGAATATGTTCCATTTTTTTTTGTTATTCCCATGTTATTTCTAAAGATATTTTTATAATGGATGATGAATTTTTTGATGCGACGAACAGGATAACCAATGTCGTTTATCAAACAGATATCGAGAACAGCATTTGTTGATACGTAGCTTGAAATATAATAGAAAAAGTTACACCTTTGAGTAGATCAATGGGATCGGTGGTTCGCGTCAGTCGAGTTTCTAAATGTCGTCTTATACGCACGAGTCGTCAAACATATTTAGGCACGACGAATTCGTCGTTCCCGCGTTTCTGATACTCATCGTGTTGGATTTGACTAAGCATTTCTGATGGATCACCTTATTAAAATAAAATCTGTATAATCCGATTTTGGGTTTAGGCGGATGACAGTGCTCTATTTCAGTAAGAGGTTGTCCCTTATACATTTTACATCGTCCCTAGGTGCTGACGACTGTCATCTGTTTTGTCATTTTTGTCGTTTCACTTCCTTCGTTGCTTTCACTTTTCCAATTTAAGACAGTACTTGCGTTTATTTCAATAGCTGAAATGAATTATGAAAATTTCTTGCTTGTTAAATCAACCCAAAATTAAGGCTAGTCTTCGGCATCTGTTTAAAGCCAAATGTCTATTTGCACCACACCATTAAATGTAGGCCTCTAACTCTAAATCATGAATTTCATAAATAGTTTTTAGTCCATGTATGTAAATCATACGTCACGGTACGTCTACGATATGTTAAACACTCCAGAAACATTAAAGTGTACTTCTCTACTAATATTAAATATTAAATTCAGAAACCCTGTTCTATAATATACACCATACTGCCTTCTAATTGCACGATTGCCTGACGACAGATTAACTTAGAGTGTGTCGTCTGTCATTATTCGAAGAATGTCATGGAACGATCCATATTTATACGTACAAACGGTGCAAGTACACGTGGATGCCTGCCCTCTCTGGCACACCTGGTTGTAGCGATTTAGCATAATTCATGTCGAGAACTTCGCAACTTGCCCGCATGAATCTCTTTAGTGTGTTCGATTCTGCCCCGTTGGTACTTTACTTTGGAATTAACAGGCTATTTAGAATTCGATGTAATAGTCGAAGTAGCGGTTCATGTTAATTTAAATTCGCCAAATAATTTTAATGTTTAATGGATGCCCTATTTCGAATAGGAGTTAGCTATGTACGTGTACTTCGAATTCGAGCTTGTTGCACAATTCAGTTTTGGAGTAATAAGTAATGGCTTTAAGTGTCCAACTCTCTTTGCGGACTTTAGCAATAATAATCAAGTTCTAGTAATAAGAACTTAGAATTCCAATTTGGATTCGAATTAATCAGCCTACGACGACTTTGAATCATGAACCCGCTGAAATTTTAAATTGATAAGAATATATTGAACGACAGCTGGCAAGCTACTAGAGGTGCTAATTAATCGGTTCGGTCGATTTTAAATGGATAATCCATTTGTAATTTAAGGGAATGTCCTATGATAGTTTAAAACTAGGTTTGATAATTTATACTGAATTAAATTAACTTAAAGTAACTATCGATTGTTAACCTTAAATGTAAATTAATAATGCTCCATGTTAGTGAGTTATTGTAATTACTAATGAATAACTCATTTCAAATGTAGGCTAACAACCTACGTTTATTTGGAATTCGAGTTTACGACCTACTTTAATTGCAAATTAACATCCCACTCTGATAGTATGTCATTTCGATATGAAATCAGTATCCTACTTCAACATTTCACGGAGACATTGCACACAGGGCAAAAGCATAATAATAATGACACCCTTTTAAAGACTACTAAAACTATAGTAATAAAAAAATTATTTTTCGTCATTCTTCACTAATCCGAATGGTTAAACCCATATTTACCATTTATTTCGGTTTGAAAAGACCAAATGAAAATCGAAGCTGTTCGAAATTGAAATACAAAAATGGCATTTTAAATGTCACACTATGCATACACTTTTTAATCACGAATCTCAAATATCTATTAATAACCTGCTTCGTGTATCAATTGGTAGATTATCACATGAAAATTGATAACCAATTTTGGTATCGAACTGACAATCTATCTCCACTTTGACTTTCATAGACATGCTGTCAGACACGTGACGCCCTTTCACGTGTTTCAGTAAGATTTCGATCAGTCCGGGCTGCCTCTCAGCTAATTTCATCTGTGCGTGGGACTCATTGACGTATAATTGCATTCCTCCACCCCCGTGGGCGTTATTGTTGTGTCATTACTATTATCGTCGCGTTACTTTTAAACGGTGTCCCACGAGGGAGCTCGCCAAGGAGGAAATAACTATTTTTGTAGTTACCAGGTGTTCGTGGTTCGCGACGATTCTAAAGTACTCCTTACAGTGAAAGTACTCCGACAATTAATTAAATCATCAAAGGCAGCATAATTTTCACCTGAATTCGAGGAAAAAACTGAAACACCATTCAACTCTGCTCGACAAAAGTAAGCGTGCTTCCCTAATTCCAGTATCAGGACGTATGATACATGTGAGCACACGCACACATAGCCGAAGGGCGGTCGTTAATTCACGGTTATTACCGCGAGTACCGTTCATTCCAAAATGACACGTTCCACGCCGTGGTTCGCGTCAGCCACGGATCGCGATTCGTAAACTAGAACCACTTAACCGGTGTTTAAATCAAGCACAATTACACGAGCAGTCGAGGAACAGGTACGGGACGTCTCTCTGGAAATGAGGAAGGAAAATATCCAGCGTATGCCAGTCTACGTGTCGCATGATTGGCTAGTATCCCGACGATATATCTGCACACCCTCGATTTAATGTTCAGTCTCAAAGGGCAGCGAAGCATGGAATTTGCTTGACAAATGGCACAGAACTAGCACCAGCACGGCTAGTACGTCCTTGGAGAAAATCGCGTTCCCCAAGTTGGCGATACGTTTGCCCGACCGATTAATATAAAGCGTATGCAATGGAGAACCTGGCAACGTTACTCGAAACGGTAAGGAATTGGCCGCAGGATTGTCGTTTATGAAACGGCTGAGAAGTGGGCACACACGGTGTTATCTTAAATGTGGTTGACAAAAGTATTGCGTATATAAGAATATGAGGATATAAGATGTTATGTGATAATTTTCGTGTTGTTACGAAATGCAAAAGATATGTAGTGTGTTGTAGATTAAATTGGATTTTTGTATAAGTTCTGAAGTGTGAGATTTCGTGATCTGAGAAATCTGAAATTTGCAATTCTTCGAAATTACAATACTTCGAATATCGTAAGAATGTATATTAAAATATGAAACGTGTAAATAAATGTTGGCAGTATGGAATGAGTGCAGAGAATGTCCAGTTGCAAAAATATAGAGATAGCAAAAAAGATGTTCAATATTCCAAGCTAATAAAAACTGCAATCATGAAACCTCGAAATGCTGAACATAGAACAATATTAGTTAAACAAGAACAAAAAATTTAATACCCAAACAAAAAATGCAAAATTCACTATTTATCGATAAATAATAATAAAGTTAAACTTAGTATTAATGATTGACATTTCAAATGAATTTAATATTTACACGAAAATATTGACAAAAGTAATTTGAATATTCGAAACGTATATTTGGAATATATTTAAGACTTTACCGAGCCCAACTGCGAGTTACCTTGCGGTTCTAAAGGATCCCTTTTCGCGAATCTTCGTTTATTCTAAAAGCTTGTGATAAATTTTCCGGTTTAACGCGCGTACATGGCGGTGTCTCTCGCGAGGATACGTCGCAAATTCAGGATAAAGTCGCTTTGAAACACTTTATCGCCGGTGTTACTCGATACCGTGCCAATTTCAAACGGAAGCACCTGAACGGATTTATGCGGCTTTCCTCAGCCCGTTGCGTTCCGTTTTAATTGCAACGTTCGTAACTGCTAAGGTAGGTTAGCACGGATCGCGATCCCGCGAAATACATATAAGCAAAGTATTACAGCATCGTTGGCTGGAAAAGATTTAATTGCGATAGGAAGAACATCGTCTACTAACACTACGACGATCCTATGTAGTTAAAGAAAATTGGCGTTGAAAATAGTTTTAGAAATTATGCGTCAAACGAGAAGTAAAGATCGCTATAACACACCTCGTGGCACGACGACCACGAACAAGCAATTAACAATCCGTTTCCGCGGATTAGAATTTCAGAGGCGTAGTACGATGATTTCAGTTTCGTGTGAAATTCGGTGTTGACCGATTGTTGGAGTGCTACCGAGCGAGAACGCGGTGTCCGTGGTCGGTGAGCGCAGGTGGCGAAGGTGTTAATTAATTCGCCTTTGTTCCGCCGCCTCTTAACGCCTGGATCAGGGGCTCGATGGCATCGTGCTTCGACTCGATGCACGATGCGATGGAATCGTTAGTCATCAAAAAATTCAGCCGCACCTGCGAGCTCTAAACGCACGATTATGCTGCACGTTTAACACACACGGGCGTCCGAGTCGCGTGCTTTCATACAGCGCCATGCAAAAGTCTACGAGAATGTCGAAATCCATAAAAATATCAATCGAGAAAAGAGTAAAGATAATGCGATAATCTCCAACTTGTTATATCGATGAACGTATACTGGTTAATATAGAAGTGGTACATATGTATATATTTAGCAATTTCATTTTTTTCTTTTTACACAAAATATTGATCTTAAATTCGTGTCAGTTTTACGAGTCATCGCGTAGGGTGATTGTGAATCATAGTAGATAACGTAGAAACGAGAAATATTCGTGGATGCTTATTAACATTTTTGAAAATTGGAAAGGATTGTTCCAACGAATAATCTACTCAGTTGACTTGAAAGAAAAAATATATAGTTTTCATCGCGAGCAAAGCTTGTACATGTATACTTTGTGTTCAGATGTCAAAGTGTAACTATCAAATTATTATTTCGTTCTTGCAAAATCTTTTATACCTTCTCGAAGTGTAAAACCAATGCAAAGCCTCTTCATAGAAATGAAATAATTGTCTGTATCACAAAATATCGTCTGATGATCATAAATATCTCTCTGATGCACAATTTAAACAGTGAGCGAGATTACAATGATTGCAGCGGGACTTTTGCACGCTCCTGTATGTTCGCGTCCGTCATCGTTCAAGTCGTTCCAATTATAAACAGCACGCCATTAAATTAAATTATTTATGAAGCCAAACAGTAGGAGATAGCCTGTGCGGCTGTTCGCGAGCATACCTCGCGGCTAGATTGCTAGATATTATACCAGTTACCAATTCGAACTGTTACACTTTTTGCAACGGGTAATCGGTAACTGGAACGTTGCACGACACGACGATGGATTGACTCTGCGAGGATCGCTTTCCATAACACGATCCCCGATATGCTTGTTAGTTTTGTGTTTTTCCAACAAGGATAAATAACCGAGAAATTAGCGCAACAACGATGCACAATCCGTTTCTTGTCTTCGGGATAAGGAATTATGTATGCATAATGTTTATGTTCCATGAGTCAAGCTTTGCAAAATTTGTTGAAAGTAATACTACCTTCAGAATGGCTTTATTTCTAATATGTCTTTAATTTTGCTGGAATTCAAATAAAACATTTTCCTTCTTCCTTGAATATACACATAGTGAGGGGCGAATAAAATTGGATGTACGATAGGTATTCTACAGGTGCAAATATACCTATAACATGTGATCGCATATCTTTTTATACCGATACAATTATTCTAAATAAATGACTACAGTTAAACATAAGAAATCAAGCCTAGCACTCGAAGAAAATGCAAACAGCAATAAAATAATATCTACTAAAACATTATTATTATTATGAACAACATAAATTCTTGATTACATACTACTTCGTCCAATTCTTCGTTCTATTCGTAACAAATCGAGCAGGGCGGAAGTTCGGTTTCAAAGTAGCAAAAGAACATTTTCTACGAAAGACAGCTCGGAAACGCGATTCCATCGGTGCACTTTTTAATTACAGACTGCCATGCGTAAGCCATCCGATGCCACGTCAGATAGATAGCATCTAAAAAAGTATCTAGAGACCAGCCGTTCAGGTGATCTCGCAGATTTCATCTTGCGGTAGGATTTCGCGTCGAGAAGGGAACTCGTTATTTATTCGCGGCGATACGGGGCCAGCCTGAGCAACCTTTGCCGCCGGCGAAACGTCGCGTCGGTGGATATTCATGAAAACGTTGTGCAATTACGTTTACTTCGAATAGGAAAAGGCGGATGGAAACGATAAATAATTAGAACCTGTCTGTGGCGAACCCCTGACAAGCTTTTCGACGCTTCTGCTTTTCCTTTGACTGACATTCAGTGTTCTTCGTCGCGGAGAACTTTAAGCATCGGGTGCACTTCTTTGTAAATCTTATCACGGAACAAAGTGAGATAGCTTTTCTGATGGTTTCCAATTGTTCTATTTTTCAGGAGAATTAATTTTCAATTATAGATCTTAACATATTAGCGTCCAGTTTTCTCATGTTTATGACACCTTCATTCCAATGTTCTGGAAGGCCTTATTAAATATTTTGTATTACATACAAGAATGTTGGAAAGAAAGAAAATTAATTTAGGCGTTAATCGGTCAAATTAAATATTAACTTAGAGCTGCTTTCGAATATAACTTTTAAAATGCCCCGGTGGACGAAGTTCAGCTCAATGTAAAACCTTTCTAATAATAGGTAGCGAATTAGATTGATATATTCTACTGAAATAAAATGAATCATTTTGTCAAAGCGAAGCGTACAGGCATATAATTTACTTTCACCTATAATCCATCAAGATACTATAATTCTCATTATAAAATCCCAGAGCAATTCATCAAATACATCAATTACTCATTTTCACTGCGCCATCGAATTTGATAAAAACACAAATATTCTCTACAAAAATCATCCTTGCTGCGAAACGACTCACCTATCCACACAGTATTTTTCTATCGTTAATACCAATATGTGCGGAAAAATGACATTTCCTTCCTGTTTTAGAAATTGACGTTCATTACTGCTTGGCGGAACTTTCACTGTGTAATAAAATGACAACGATGTAAGAGTGAATACCTTTCCAATTTTTGTAATACAGATTCTACTACACTTCTGACGATTTTGCCATCAACTTTGCGGCAACCTCCTCCAGCTTTTCAATCACATTCATGAAGAGGAATCGAGCTTGCCGTTCTAAAATGCTGCCAATTAATACTTTATAAATCAGTCCATAGAACGAACGGTTCACGATCCAGCTAACGTCTACCATCGACTCGTGGACTCGCCTTTACGCCGCGATTACGCGGGCCACGGTCGCCCTCGAGATTCTGCCCGTCTAATAATACCCTGCGAACCAAGCATAATTGCTACCCTCTGTGTGGAAATGGCCATTCTCACTCGAGATAATCGTGCACAGTCGCACGATTAATAAGCGATAAAGTCGCTGAGCCCTGCCCTTCGCCGCCCACCGCTTCAACCATTCTTCTTCTTGTTCCCCGTCGATCCTTTGCGATCTTTTCATCGTGACCGAACGCTTAGAAAGCTCGCAATACGTTCTCGATACACGTCGAACGTCATGCACCTGTTCCATGACTGTCAACGAACACCGACCTCTTGCTATTTGTGCAACTTGTAATGATGTGGCTTGCAACTTGGAGTATAATGTATGCTACTGCTTCAGTGTCCGATAAATAACGATGCAACTTTTCCAACAACTGCGGCTTGCGATAGGGAATAAATTATTCCCCATCAAGCATTATTCCGAATAATGCTTGATTCTTGAAATTTTTATCAGTTGGATGGTATGGTTTGGTATTGTGAATATTATTATTACTGTTATTATCTGGCCGTCCGATAGAGCAGCAAATAGAACAATATCGAGTATCGTGATATAATGATAAGAAATATTAAAATCATCTGACATAAAACAAATATCGGCCGATCAATTATAATATTGTATTGTACAGTCTAGAAGTGCCACTAACAAGTCTTGCAATTAATCAGCATTTCTGTCTCGTTCTTCACATTCACCAGCAACAAAGTGCAATCATTGACAAGAACGCGCCAACGAGTGTACAACGCACGCATACGTTTCAATCACACTCATTGTCAGTTCTTACATTAATTGTGCTTCGAACGTTAACGTGCCCTGCGATTCTTATTCGAGCCTTCCCCAGGGAAAAAGCTACCAGAACAACTGACGCAACGAGCACGCCATTCATCAGCAACCGTGTCGACATAACCGTTGCAAATCGTAAAGCACGCACAGTGTCTCCTCTGTTTGCGATCACGCAATTAGCGGTTCTATTAGCAACAAGGTTCAATTCCCTTTGCAGCGAGTGATCGATCGCCGTCCTACTATCGTCGTTGTTAATAAGATTACGGTAGCTTCGCGAGGTTTTCATTCAGTATTGCAATGCAATCAGACGTTGAAGATCAACTGATTGCGCTAGTACTGCCATTAGTGCAGAATGTTTTTTTTTTCTCGAAAAAAGTAAATGTTAATACAAGGATGACACAGTCACATTCACGAAGCATTTGTGTCCTGCAAAATGTACGCGGTGGTGATAATTTGTGATATGGGAACACGAAACGTTGTTCACTGTACAGATGTATTAAAAGGGTGGGATTAATCGTGAATAAAATATTTTTTCCGAATTACTGCGTATTCCTTCTGCTTGATAAGAGGGGTAGTTTGATAATTGAATTGGGGTGAAAAGCTAAATCATTGTATGTAATAATAAATTTTACGAAAACGTAGGATTAACTCCTAAAGTAAAACAACTTATTTCTTTAAAACCAAACTTCACAAAAGGGAACTCCTTTAGTGACCCACACAACTAGATACGTACCTAAGTATGTACTATACATATATGTACCACCGTACGGAAACCCTTTCACCCAGACCCGACGAATTCAACAATTAACTCAACCCCTGCCAGAGTTCGAATAGAAACAAAAAATGCCGAACCTCCAACCTGTAACAATCAATTTACAATCTCCACCTTCTAAGCACCACCACCAGACTTTTCGCAACCCAAGTAAACGATATTATCCGATCTCGCGGATCCGGCATATCGATACCGCGGCACGAACCGCCACACCACGGCCCACGCACGATTTATGCGCCGACTGTATCGAAAACAGGTGGTTGCCTAATTAATTCCACGCGATCCGGCCCCGTGTTGCGCGCGAGCGTGCGAAGATAAAGACGAACCTCGAAGAGGGTGAGCCAGGTGATCGGCGGATTATTCAATCCGGTACGAATTATCGGTATCTGCGCGTTGTATCAGCATCGAGCAAATTCGAGTGATACACGTGGGGCCCCGTTATCGCCGTTGTGCCTCGCGTATCCGCGAGCCTGGCCTCTTTGAATACGCACAGCGGAACAGGTTTGGAAACGGGCCCGTGATACCGGTCGTTATCTTTCGAGGGGAGGGTATGTATTTCCTGCGCGTAGGTACAACGATCGTGGCAGATAAAGGGAGCCGACATGAAACAACGCAACGGTGTTGCGTATCGAGGGGCTTGCGTGGTACTTCGCGTGGAATTTTCGTTTCTCTAACGCGACGAGCACGTGGTCTTGCTGTGATGGTGGGGTAGGTCGGGGTTGAGGAATTTTAAGCGACTTGGGTGGCTGTTTGTTAGGGAGTTGCAGTTGTAGATAGACGGCGATTGCATATTAAGGGAAGGGAAGTCGGAATGAGTGGTGGTATATACATATACATATGTATATACATACAGGGTGTTCTGTTTAACTAGAAACGGTGGGTACTCCACCGTTTGGATCCACGAGAAGTATCTCACGGGAGATTAATGTTATCAAAAGCATGTTCTTGCAATAGTTCTTTGGTATGAATGAGGACTATGATAGTATGTATGAATTTTTTTAATTAGGACACTGTATGTTTTTATTCGTATTATGGTAGCGTATACAGTGTCGAGCACAATTACCTACGACATATCGTTCGGTGCAACGGAATGTCAAAAAGTCGATACGGAAGAGACTGATATCGGCAGGTGATCCTACCAGAAGAGAGATATGTATGTAGAAGGAAGTCTCGCAGAGGGAGCAACTCCCTTGACGGCTCAATATGCGTAATTATTCTGCGAGCCATGTTAACGGTGCAAAAATTTGTTTAAGCACTCTAACTATCAATATAGTTCTACCAGCCAATCTTAATACTAGGAAAAAGTGATTCATACTGTAACAGGATAAACAGGTATAATGGCAATAAAAATAAACAAATTTAAATAGCAGTAGATCGAGAGTAGCAGAATGAGTACAATGCCGCGAATGATTACATGGTAGTAGAAGAAAGATTTAGATTATTATGCTTGTATTAGATTAGGCCAGTCAGGTTATTAAACTAGAATTTGAATCCGGATTCCACGCTTACCTAAGAATAGATCAAACGACTCCGACTATGAACGAAACAATTTCACTTCTGTTTCCCTACAGTGTAACTTGAAGAAAAATACCCGTCTTAGAATTAAAAAAACTTGAATTTGGCGAAAAACACATAGCGAGTAAGCTACTAAACTATATTGCTAAAGGCATCAGGGAACGAACGTAAAATACAAAATTTAAAATAGTAGAAAAACCTAAACTTATTAAGAAATGCTTCTTCGGTCATTTGTTTCAACCCCTTAGAACTGGAAGACCATAATAAGTGCGTCACGAGGACCATAAATTATGTATATACCTCGTGATAATTTCAAACATTCTTATCGAACTGATCACTCTTGCAACAACTAGAAATAGATGAGGTCTATGGGACACCGTTTTATTGTCAGTAGTGAAGGGTTAAAAGGAAGGACAATGTTTGCCACGAAAGGGATTCTATGCACAACCAGTGGCCATACAAGCGAGAATGCTAAACGGGTGTGCCGAATGACTGGCATAGCTACGGGTTTACAGAAACCGTAGATCAAAGCTCGATTAGTCGCAGGGACACGATCGTACCTCGGGCGATATTAATCGCTTACGTAGGCACGCCTTGTTTCATCATATGGGATAAGAAACAAACGGGTGAAAAGCCACCGATCACATGATTGCCAGTCGATGGGATGCACGCAGGCGAAAGAAAAGCACACGCTGCACGGTGTAATTGCATGCAATGCTTCAATACGTAATATTAGAAGAGGAAATTAGGGACAATCGCTCATTGTCTGGCTTGTTATCGTTCATCGTGCAGATAATTAGCGGCTATAGATTAATGGTAATTAATGATTTCGTATGTAGAATCGTTGCATGCATTAGGTGTAACGGTTTCGCGAGTTTGTTGGAAAATAGATGTAGATGTTGTATATAAAATATAACATTTTATATTATTTATTCTAGTATGCGTCAATTAATATTAATTAAATTTATATTAAAATTATATTCGGTGTTCGTTCGAATATTATTCGTTACTAAAATTAATTTGTATGTTCAGGAAATGATGAAATATTTTCTAATATACGTATAGGTACAACGTAACTCTGGCTTCCATATAATTTGTTACGACTAATAATTTTGAGTGTATGAAAAAGTTTTGATAGTAGAAAAATGTATCAATGGGTTAATACGTTCGTATAAATCACTTAAATAATATACACGTTTATAAATTACAGTGAAATATTTTTCATAGCTTTCGCATATTGTCCTACAATTATGTAATCATGTAATTGTTCGTTGAACATCACCTGATTATGTTCACAATAATCCTGTAAATTAATAATATCACATACTGTGTCCATTTATTTGAATAATATAATAGTAGTCAATTTATTTGTTTCTTATTTTTGAGCCAAATATAATGAACTACAATGGACCTCAAAAATATTCTCGTACAATCGATCAAAATAGATCGCCAGTTTCTTACTGCAAAAGAAGTACATATCGTAAGCAGCAAAGCTTCATAAATAGATCATTCAGTAGAAACTATAAATTAAACTTCAGTCAAGCGTTGTAAGTTATAAGACAACACGATAAGGGAATATTAATTTCCCAACGGTCACGCCCACTTTTATCACGATCTCGTGAAAAGTATCAACGATCCAGATCTATTATCATACTTCTACTAGTTTCCATACCTATTTTATGAAATTCGCCTACCGTTCGAAAATCGCGTTCCGTTCGAGAAATGGCGCAATTCGTAAAAGAAACGTGTTCAGAGAAAGCCTACGTTCAATCCTTCGCAATTATAGCAGCGTTAGAATGATTTATTAATATTCCACGGTTAAGAAAATTCAACGTTGCCCCACGAATGCTAAGTCGCTAATGAACAGTCGATCCGCATGTTACGTGATCAGTCAAATAATTATGCCATTCTGGTGGGTATAAATCACGAGCCGATTAGAATTTCAAACAGAGACCAGAACTGGTCGATATCGATCTTTTACGTGAACGTTAGCTTATTTCATTACGCGATTATGTACTTAATGTTCTCGTATTATGTTTCCGTGCACTGTGTTTTCCAAGCGCGTGGCTGAATTTATCGTTGCACCGCGATAGTAATTCGTAACACTAACCTCGTACCTTACCTGGTCCGGGAAACTCGAGAAAATTGTGCTCGGTAGTGCGGCGTTCGACGAGACGTAAATTGTACAGGTGGATGGGGAACCATGGCCTTCTCGCTAATAATTGTAGTGGAAAGTCCACGCGTTACATACGGTTTGTCCTTTATAACGATTAAGATAGATCTAGGTATCTGATGAGGAAACTTAATTTGTCACATTATAAACGCTAAGTGAGATGGAGTGCTCTTTTTCACGAAGAATTGAATTACGTAAACACAAGTGTCGTTACATAAAGACATTATTTCTTTTGATTATTTTTATTATTTTGTGGTTGATAATGGTTGCTTGAATGCGTTTCTTGTTTATGATCATTAATAGAAGTTAGTGGACTAACGTTTTCGAGAAACGTTTATCTTATACAGTGATAATCTTACGGTGATTTCGAATAGTTAATAAATATTTCCTAATATTCATTTTAACATTTACAAACCAAGAATATAAAGATTTCGCATTACTTAAATTATTACAAGAGTGTGTAAAAGTTACAAGTGTTAAGCATTCTAAGAATTCTTGTAACCCCGAAAAATGTTCACATTTTCCTAATTGAAAACTAGAATTAAAAAGACGAACGACTCGCATCCTCCTCCACCGAATACCCCTTTACTATTCATATATTTCTCTCCTCGAAACGTTTGTATAATACGAACGTGTTTCTACCTTTAAATCATCGGTACCATTAAGAGCAATATTCCCCGCTGCGAATACGTATCCACGTTAACGATCCTTGTAACGATTTTTTACACACGCGGCACTCGACGTCAGCAAGAGTTACGACACGTTCAAATTACCCTGAAAGATCACTGATTTTCTTGCCACCACGTCCTTCGTCCTGCGAGCGCGCGTGGATAATAACTTAATCGTCGTTTCCATTATTTTCGAGGGCCTCGGGCGATATACGCCGCATTCGAACAGATTCACTTGGAAACTTGGAACGCGTCATTAACTGTCGACCGCGAGAATAGCACGCAGATACGTAAATCGTCGTCGATTGTTTCGCACCGCCACTTGGTGTACCGCGGGCTGCGTTCCGTTTTATTCGAGATCCTATCTAGGAAACGCGATTTCTCCCGTGCGAACTTTGCACGCGATTCATTCAACGATTACGGCACCCGCGGACGCATTAAGGCAGCGGGGTTTACGTGAACGTCGGTGTATCGCGTTTAGAACGATACGAAATGGTGGAAGAACGATGTCTAGACAGTGGACGTTTATACAAATAATACGGTCCTAAAGTATATTTGTCCCGGTGATGATGAAAATAGTCAAACCTTTTTATAGAATATATGAACTCATCCCTTACTTCACCCTCCATCGACTTACATTACAATAACGTGGAATCAATTTTACGGTACGATGAAAAATTGAAATTGCATAGCTGTATCGTTAAACAGAATTCAGTTTATGTTTTTTTTTGAAGGTCTAAAAATCTCAAAATGTAATATATGACTTGGGCACATTTTCGGAGAATAAACTAATAACGGAAAATACTGTTAGCTATTTTATGCAATAAATTCTGCATGGTGCACATTTCATAGATAAATTATTCGAGAAAGCAAGAAGGAATTCTGTTCACAGAACGCAAAATCAAGATTCGCGCAGAGACAGAAACGAGTCTTGAATGTGAACCGTTCGTGGGGACCACAGTTGCGAACGCTCTCGAAGATGACTCTCGATTCAACGGGGTCGTCGTAATTTAAGTCGAATGGTGGTAACTCACGTTAATGATCAACCAACGATCACGATGTCGAGCGTTATGGACGATGATTTGCTGCAAACAGCGAACCGGAGAGTCGAACGTCTCAATTAGTTTGGATGTTAATTAGAAAAGAAGCGGCGGGCCGCTTTTCACGAAGATGTAAAGCGTGCAATTAGTCAACCATCTTCAATTACATTCCGGTAACAAGCATTAGAGCGGCGAAGGGCAATTAACCGTCGACAATGAGGCTGACATGTGATCGATGTAGCTGTGCTTAATGCTTCGCGCTCGCAGTGATCGATCGTTTTGCCGCGATTTTTTCGCGGTTTAACGAATACTCGTACCATCCACTTAGCAATCTAAGCAAGACCCATTTAATGTTATTCGATTTTTAGATAGGAATCCGGAGGCATAATACGGGATCTTCGAAGAAGAAAAGATACCTTTCATACATTTAATCCGGGTAGATTACCTAGGTACCGGTTGAATAGTCCTAAACTGTATTTCTAATTAGAGTGGGTCGTAATCTCAATGCATTTCAAATATTAAAAGCATAGTAAATTGTTCACAATTGTTTTAAGAATTTTTATACAGGTCGAAGAATTAATATATTCATACGTTTTGTCACAACAAGTGTCTTGAAATCAGGTATCAATATACTTGTTAAACATATACATATAGTACCGAAGCATCCAAAATAAATATTGCAACCCGATGAGAAGTACATAGATTAACGATTGAAATAATTTATTATAAGGATTAAATGTGTTGCAAATAGTATTATTGCACTTTTAACTTGTTAGATTCTTTCGAAAGAGTTTTATGCGTCGAATCAAGAGTACGGATTACACATACATATTGACTATATCTAACAAGTGTGTACTCCGATCTGTGTTGCGTATTCAGTAACACCGGAAGTCAGAGATTATCCGCGGCAAATTATTAAAAGAATCGCATGAGCATTAAAGGATAAAACAACTTATACCGACGATAAGCAATGTGACAGCAATTTCTGATGTTATCGTTGCGTCCATTAATTGACATTTGTAATTATCTATCTTTCAATTACACGCTCGATTTCACCGCGACGCATTAATAGACTATGCATACGACAAACGATACTTTTCCATTTAAAAAGTTGTGAAAAATAGTTTTTTGTGGTCGTGATAATTTCTTCAATTCTACGTTTGACAAGATAATAGCGTTGTACGCACAAAATGCAATTCCTCGAGCACCGTTGGCTATCGCAAATCAACATCCGTGAATCTTTATGCTCTTGAACCGCATGATTTAATGTATTGAGTGTCATTGCGCGATACCACTAACGATGACGCGATTATTCATGCATGGTCAAGATAATACGCGATAGAAATTGTACCCCATGAGAAATACCGTTGCAACAATAACAGACTCGGATGCTAAGAGAACGCAGTTATAGAATTCGCAATTTCCTTCAATTTATTTATACCATTCATTTTCTTAATTTATTACTTTTCTGCAAAGAAACTAGCAATATTTTTATTCGAGCAAAAATTCTTTACATTTTATGTTTCAAGAATATAAAATCCGGATAGGAATAGAATCCTTTATTACCATAAGCGAAAAGTAACGCTATTACCATATGACAGATACCCGTTTTCAAAATATATGATAGAAAATTTCTTCGCAACGTTTGCAATCACTCATAAATTCCTTTAGAAAAGTTGATGCATTTATACGTTTGCAAAATATAACCACGTTTATTGTATCAAGCTAAAAAACTAATCCTCACAAAATATGAACGAATATATTAACAAAAATTGCCTGCATTTTTATCAGCAGCGTATAAGAACGAAATCATTGCGCGAACAATTTAAAAATATTACCATACAAAACTTAAAAATGTTCTTCGATCCAGCACATCGACGACGACAAATTCGACTCGGAATTTATGCTAAAGTATGGCGCAAAATAATTTAATGGCACTGAAAGAACGTGAAACGTGCCGTGTCCCTTCTCAATCGAAACTATGCAAGACACGTAGCACATGGTTCGCGAGTATGCATGCGTGAATTGGCGTGATTACCATACGACGAGCGCAGTAGTAGCATTAAAGAACGGAGCGGGCGAAGAAGAACAGGATGAAGCAGAAGTATGCGATATACATATACGTTCCATGATCACTTGTTGATAACAAACGTTTTCCATCAAATAATTCAATGATGGCGAACAAGGAAATACATTCCTCAGAAATACATTGGTTAATATAATTACATTGGTTCTGTCCTTTCTTATTCTAACGGGCACGTACGAGAAAAGAAATCCATTTGGCTGGCCATGACAGTTTGTTCGTCCTAATAAATTGTTGGTTTGCGGTGCAATCATGAAAAAGTGCACACGATCGGAAGAATTGTCCGCCGTATGCCTGATGACTGTTATAAAATGTCCCCCCTCGGGCGATAAGTTTTGACGAACGTTTTAATGTTTTTCTTCGTCTGTGCTAACCTGTCGAGTGATTCTTGGTGTATAATAATATAAATCTGTTGCTACCAGTATTGGTGTTACATGCGTACCATCTAGCGATGGGACCAACTCGATTCGAAACGTTTCAAATAGCATTCTGGCCTTTAACGATATTTGCAGTTTGACGACACCACGGAATGTTTCCTTGCCTTACCAAGGATCTGGATAAATTGTAACAGTTGAAATGATTTACGTTGATACATGAATTGTTTTCATTCGTTTCAAGGAAATATTTTCAGACGGTTTCTTGAACTGCATATAAATCGCTTGAATTGTAATTAAGTTTAGTAACCCGGGATTCAAGAATGTCTCTGTAACAGTGTTGAGATCTGTTTCAAACCTCCGAATGAAAGCCCTTATTAACAATTAAAAATCAGAAATGATGACAGAAATGAATTTCAAGGGTGTGCACCTACCTACAGACAGCTGTTAGTATTAAAAGGCTTGAACGAAAATTTCCGGAAAAATGCATCGGATAGCCATCGCTACGTGTTTTAACCGTATGCAATGACGATGCATGCACGTGATTGTGTACGTATGAAGAAGCTTCGCTTATTAATATATCGAGCTGACTTGTGCTTGCTTGCTGAGTTTTGTCCAGGAACAGATGGAGACATTTAAATGTCAATACCTCCTGGATACGCCAACGGCTTCTTTACGATCGGTCGTTACAACCGATGTAACGTACGTACGTATGCACATCCGGCGTTTACATTTTACGACCCCCTTCTTGGTTCTTCAACTCTTTCTTCAGCGTCTTCTTTACCCTGGTCCCGATATCCGCTAGTGTCCTCTTATTTAACGATATTCCCCGTCCAGCTGTTCCATGACGAATTTAATTTTTAATTGTGTCAGGCTAATTTTTTGTTTTGCTAATTCAACGTAACTGCACATAATTTCTTATTAAAGAAATGGTCTTTTTAATTTTTAGTGCTTGATGAGAAACATGGCACGAATTAGGAAAGTGTTACGTTGAAAAATATCAAAGATAAGAGCTTACAAATAATATTATAACTAAGACTGAATTATGGAGAAGCAGATTTGAGAGTCAATTTTGATGTAGTAAAAATTTATAAGAAACACTTCGTCTTCGTAAGCGTTTTATAATTCTTATTATTTAAGTATGTTTTATTCGCCGAACCTGTGCTGTTTTTATTCGTTGAAAATTCGTCTCGACACCAATCTTTTCAACTAAAGAATACTAAAATATTTTCTTGCATGGATTTCCTTCTTCATGGTTGCAATACGATGAAACGTATTAAGACGCTTATTGTATAATCACATGCGTATGACAATAACATTTACTCTTGTTATATTACATCCAATTTAACCAATTGCCACGATCGTTCTGTCCGGCAAGCATGAGGAAAAATTTAATTCGGTATACCAATGTGTATTTGTAATTTGATCGACTTAATGTGCGAACATAATTACTGGTATCGGCTGTTATTGTGGAATTAGCATGAAATAGTCGCGAGAAAGAAAACGAAACTGATAGTGGTGATTTTATTTAACTAGCGGGGGAAATGAACGCAGAGAAAAAAGGAACGAAACCGCAGAATTTATTATTGGAAGCATTAGCGCCAAAGCGGTTCAACGATTATTGCTTGACGATGGTAAAAGATAATTGTACTGTAGCAAATAGCAAAAAATGTGAGGTACATAAATATGTGTCCAATTATTCTTAATTATATGTGTTTAGCGGTGATCATCGCGAATACTTTGATATACTCGCAGAACATGGTTCTGTATTCCTTACTGATGGAATGGGGAAAAATATTATAATCGAAACATTATTCCGCTGATTAGAAAAAACCGATTTGTCTGTTTCCAGTGCGAAGGGATTTTAAACCTGATACCTACTTGACGGATCTTGTAACTTGTTTTAAAATGAAAAGTTGTTTGGTACACAAATTAGAAATTTTCTAATTTCTCTTAAGTCGAATAATTAAAGATAGGTCCTATTTTTATTATACCCGTCGCAATTCCTATTCAAACGAATTTCAATTTTTCTCAATTCTGTTCCACTTAATTCTGTCCAATTTACACTTGCTCCCAATTATACCGCTACGGGGCATTGTACGCGATAAATTCTCCATACAACGGGATGAAAGAAATTTACATACATATATTGCAGAAATGAGTAATATTGACATCAAAATTGTTCATAAACAAAACAAGTATGAAAGCCCGTGCATCGCACTTACAATTAGTCCCATGGCCTCTAAAGGCCACTTTCTACTTTCTTCCAATAAATCCAACCATTCAATATTCTCGCACGCTGATCGATTTCACCGCCGAAAAATCGTTAATTGCAAAGAATTTCTATATAATTTCCTGTACCGTTAAATCGTACGTTTCCGATCGTTCGGTCTGAAATTATGATCGTGGCCTAGAAAAACGATTAATTAACAAGTCAGTGGACTTCGCGTGACTCGATGAAACTTCATGAAAGGTGCAGCCGAGGTAGCGAGGGCGCGGCATCGTTCGTTCTCAGCCACTTGCTGGCGCGCCATAAATTAAGCGTAACGATAAAGCAATGGAATATTTTTCGCGGCTGCTTGCTCGCCATAAGAACAAGTTAATAATATCGACAATTTGTACGCGCCGTTTATAGTTAATACCATAAAAAATTCTGGCCGATTGCAACACCGACGCGACGCTTAATATGTATATTCGTTAGAACGCGTTCAGAGACAGCTTGGTCGAAGTTTCGTTACACTGATCGTGATCGATCGTTGCTGGCTCGATCTGTTCTCCTAGTAATAATGCCAAACTGAATATCACTAATCCTCCGATGAAGAATCGTAAGAAATAAGTGTGTAAATTTTTTTAATCGGTTGGTGGAGTGAAATATTAAGTACACGTTTAATGGCGCGACGATGACTTGATGATGACAAACAGTCGGAGGGAGTGTATATACGTTTAACGCAATGAAATGAGGGTTTATAGTTGTGCAATTTAAGTTATTGCGAAGTGATAGTGTGGGGGATAAGTGCATGCACATAAAATATGGGTACATATGTAGTGAGTAATGAAGTTTGAGATTCAAATTTTAGCGGAATGAAAGATAACTTGGTATATATTAATACGAAGAAATATTATTACGATTTCGAGTAGGTGCATTTACGATAATTATATTATGGGAAGTATATGAGTACATGAAAATATATTTAAATGTGCACCCAAAAATTCGTTTGAATTGGAAATGGCACGCGTGTATGCAACTTAACGAAAGCATTGTCGGTGTTTAGTTTCACAATATTTACATAGAATAATTCGTCGACACCTACACAGCGGTTCCCACTTAAAATTCCGTTTCCTAGGATAGTACTTGTACTTTCGTCGCGACGTTTAACAGTAAACTCAACTGGATAACGGAATGCCCGTGTACAGTTTGTCGACACGAACCAGTCAGCCTGGGTACGTAAAATCCTGAAGACGAATAGCTTTACTAGTCATTAACGAGCAGTGCAACTTGTTAACGTTTCTGCGCACACTGTTCGTTGGCAAATTGAACCGACATACCGTTAACTAATCATGAAGCTGCTTAATTATTTTATAACATTAATTGAATCACCAAAAAAACTACAAATTACTGAAGCAAACTATCTTACAGAAATTGCTACACAAAATATATTAATATTACTAATTACTTACAAAAATCTGAAAAATGAACTTCTACCGTTTACCTTTGTAATCCTCGAGTAACTCAATAATAAAACTTTTTTGCGTTTATTTCATCAAATACATTCCTCAGTATTCTGAACAGGGACATACTACATACATCTGTATGCACATCTAATATCAAAATAAAAATTCACCAAATACTGTCCCACTTAAGAATTTAAAAAAAAAAAGAAAATTACAGTAGGTACCCTTGCCATTGAAAGGGTACTTATTTTCAGTGTCTCTTAATTATCAGAGCTCTAGCGAACACCATAAAGCCAGTCGTTGTACAGCAATGATCCCATGCTGTTCCAACAGTGGCTGGAACAATACGTCGAGACCATGCGTGCTAATGTTATGGCATTTCGTTCGTTTGTACCTAAGCTGCGTGCTCGATCGAGGGTGGCTAGCTGCATTTAGCTGATTGTTTAATTAATTCCACGCCACGTGTGCTGTCGTGGGTATACTCTCGCCCCGCGATTACGCCAGGTGGCACTTTTATTCACACGCGAGTTTAGTTTTAACGAGGACTTCTATTCGGGAAGGAATGACTCGTGTACTCCCTCTCCTTGTCTGCACTTATCTCTCTTCTTCGTGTCCTTCTCATGCTCCTTTTCATACATTTTATGACCCAAGTTTTTCCTATTCTTCCTATGATCGCTTTTCCTTACGACATCGGTGCATTATTGAATTAATAATAATGGTTTATGTAATAATGATTTATTTGTCGCGAATGAGGTAACAGATATAGGGGTGTTTTATTTGAATGCTGGTGAAAAGGGATTATGGAACGGATTCGATACTGTTCCGCAGTGCATAAGTGAATTAACTGAATGTTAATTATAAATTGGAAGTTTCGTAATTCTACGGCGTGCGTAGGTGTGTATGATAAAGATTACATTCTCTGAGAAGATTTTCTTTGAGGAAAGCGGTGAAATGCATAGTTGCTCTGTTACCAAATTGTTTATTTAAACAGTGTTCAATTGTAATGGAAGAAGAAAAATAAATTACTGCCAATACGTATCAAAAAGTGATGTTTCTATTTATAATTAATTTTCGCAGTTCTGCATTGCATATAAAATGGAGAGCAAAAAACTAATGAATTTTAAGTAAAGTACAGAAATGGATATGTATAACAACATCGTTAATCTTCAACTTTACTCAGATAAGGTTCTAAATAATAGCAGTGCTAATAAAATCATGTAACATGAATGAACCGACGCAACTTTCCCGCCAAGCTACTAATGCCTCATTGTATTCACCGTGCAATTTTATCTTAATTGTCCTTAGTGTGCAAAATTAACTGCTTCTCATTCTATTTGCAATCCTTCATTATATCAGTCATAGTTTCAAAGTAGAGCCTTAATGTATCTCCGTGCATTTCTTCTTTATCACTTTTTTATAATAATACTTTACAATGAAAAATACATATTAAAACGTATTGCACCTGCATTAAGATCATAATAATTAGAAGATAATTTTACCCTGTGATATATTACAGTTAATAACACTGTGTAATCACTTTCAATGTTTCTTATATAATCTCCTTTCGATTCTAATATTACAACATACCTAAAATAAGAAATTCTCAGGCATAAATTCTATACTGTTGCATACTTGCAAAAACAGAATTCGAAAAATACAGCAAATTTACTATCGTTTAATTTACGACTACGGAATCGCGTGTTTTGGCGTGGGTAGCGTTTCACGAAACTATGACCAGCAGGAACGTTCTTTTCCCTCTCGCTAAAAAGTTTCTGTTGCGGCATGCATCGCGCGAGATGTAATGGAATTCGTTGGGAATTTAATTTCGCGTTGCAACGTTCCACGACGAGAGCGTAATCGCTGTAGTTCGAAGCCGGAAAAATCGTTACGACCTAATACGCCTGAAAGATATACGGAATTTTTGCTTTATTTTTTTCCCCTCCGCAGCAGTATCCATTATTTTTAGCAGCCACTTTCCATTCTCTATCATCGGTCTAGTCAGCTGTTCCTTTTTTTCGAGCAAACCAAATAAACACATCCACGAACTTAATAAATATCTGCTAACACAGCATTATGAAATAAAACATTCGTGACTCGATGATAATTATTGTGATTATTAAAATCGGTGCATTTTAATTCAATTAGTGCTGTTCAGTCTGATTCGGATTCAAGTTTCTAATGGAAAGATTTCTCGCATTCAATTCTGAAGCTATTCAAAATTATCAACCGCCCGGATTTAAATAAATGTTGAATTCGTATTAATACGGCCCCACAAGAATTTCTAATTAAAAAAATAATGGCACTTTACAAAAACAATTCCTTACAACACGTGAACGCCACGTATTTAAACAGCTTTTACCACACGCTTGGTGTTTATACAAGCACCAGTGAAACAAAAGCAAACGAATGAGGAGTAACCCTTCTGTCGTGTAAAACAAACGTTCCACCCTCGACGTGGCTTTTCGAAATTGTGCACAACACATGGTGCGAAATAAACACAAAAATGGACAGGCTACACCGCATGCAACACGTTTCCTTTTTTTTCAACTTCAACCCTCACCCTTTGGTTATACGATTTCGAAGAGAAAAAAGGGACTAATAAATTATCAAGAAGGAAAGCAGGGCGCTTTTATGGTGTTCTGTGAGATGGCTGTACACGCAGCGGGATTTTTGGAATTTCGAATCTCCTATTGCGTACTCTTTTATCAATTTTTGACCGAAATGGTAAAGGTAAGAGTTATTGGAATATTTTGGAAAAAGTCAACCATTTTTATAAGATATTCTCCTCTGGCGATTATGAAACCCTTCGTGACTTTTATTGAACATTGTACACCATTAAATAAACCGCGAGAGGCCATACATTTCGAAATTTCGTAATTTAATACTTAAACGTTTGGAGAGTAGTTGGAATGCTTCGAAAATCGTATAAACTGAAAGATGCTCGTGTAAAGATGAAATTTTGTCACGACTTCTATATGTAAGTTTATCCTAACAATTTTATATACTTCATTTCGCTAATATTTACTACAACAAATTGGAAAGTGCAGATACTAACATTTCAATAAAGATTAATCCTAGAAATTCCTATCTTCCACTCATAGATTATCTATTATTACGTATCCTAAAATAGGGACAACATTAGTCGGAAGAAGTTAGGAAGAAAATATATCCAGAAACTAGCTAACCATAGAGAAATAAGAAGTTCGAAGCTTTTCGCCACCCACAGCCCAAGTGAACTGTCCTAAACATAGGTACCATAACACACGCGCATATAATTTGTTTGCGGTAATGAACAAATACGTACCATTACTAAACACTTTCAAAATCATTTTGCCCCATAGGTATGAACGAATTGAATAAATAACACACCTATTGGTATGTGCATAATTAACGCAGGCAAGAGTGGCTTTACCTTTGAGATGATCTAATATTTTCGACACCCGTTACGTGAAGGGTATTCACATGCCGTGAACGATATCCACCTGCCAGTTTCGAACCTGTATATAACCCTATTCCTCTGGTATATCTGGAATCTAAGAGCCTATCTAGGCGGCCCAACGCTCTCCAATTTCGGGTCCCGACCCCTAGAGAAGGGTCCCCCATAAAAGCAACACGGTGCATTCTAACTCGCCTACGAGGTCCACAGTAGGTACACTAAGCCTCTTAAATCTTCAGCCACGTCTGTCTAGCAATTTCTTTTATCTGCCTACCAAAGATCCGTTTCGAGATTGTGGTGCTTCTTCCTTTTCCTTTCACAGGAACCACCAAAGGTACACACATACACGGAATGAAGAATACCAGTGGTGGCTGGTATCATCGTAAGTCAGTCGATTAGCATACAACATTTTTGACCGACGAAGAATGATGTTGTAGGAAAATCTGTTGAATAGTTCCATGTTTGATAAAAGGTGTTTTATGGTGTCTGATTTTAAATTCGACTTTTGTTGCCATGGGTCTTGTAGTTCCTAATAGGGAACGTTTTTTGACTTTATAGTTATATGTGTACGTATGTATACGTGTATGTTGAAAATGTGGGAAAATTTCACAGCACTAACTTGCTGGAAACTGGTAATATATTGGCATCAATATTGGCGCCTATTTCCTACGAAAATTACTCAATACGTATTTTCTAATGAATAAATCTGTACATTTAGGAAATTAATTTATCTAGACTTTTACATGTAGCATGATTGTGATATAGTACCTACATTATTTCCATACTATGTACTTCCTCTTTACAATTATTTCTATGAAATCAGTTTCTCACACCTTCCTTACGGGTTCATTAGATAAGGAGAAACGTAAGGAGACATTTCCGTGGCGTTGTTTGTATACTGTTCTCGGTACCAAGCTTGTACATTGTACGCTGTAACGACTCCTTCGTGTTTCCGGTACGCGTGATCGCCAAGTTTGTTTCATATCGAGGTGAAACACTTAATAACGATCTGTACTTTGTTTAATTAATTTTGCTAAATTTTTAGTTCGTTTTCCGAGTTTTTTCCAACAAATTGTGATGGTTTATTGTTCAGATAAAATGACCGGCAGTGAACGAAAACAAGTAGAAGTTTCAATGAAAATAACGCAAGAGGCACGGGAATATTCCTCTCAAAGAATTCTATTAATTACTCGGATGATGAGCTATTGACCGTGGATGAACTTCGTGAGTACTTCAACATCGATATTGACTCGCATTACGCGTTACAAGAATTCCTTTGAAAGATGTTTAAAGCGACGTGAAACTAACAGACCGTTCACACTGTTTTTTCAATGGTGGAATTAATTGAATTGTCGGCTTCGTGCCTTTGCTGATTGAGGTACATACATACATACGTTCGTATGCCGTGTAACTTTAATTTTTAATTTAGGTTGAGTGCATACCGATTTCATAACGAGTGAATATTCCTGGAGCGCAAAAAACGTGGCGTTTCAGCTTGGCGGCTTGGAATATTTCTCCGGTTTTTAAATTCGTGAGAAATGTCTGGATGTTTAAAATAGAAATGCATAGCGTTGAACTTCCTTGAACTTTTTCTATTAATACAAAATTAGATACCTACATATAGTGTTTGCTAAATATTTAAAGCAACGCTAGATCTATTCGATGTGCTAGTAGTGTTGTATGTCGAATTTTAAAAGTGGCAGTGAAAGGATTAAAAAAAGCAACAGATGCCCTACAAATTGTTAGTCAAAATATATAGATTGTAATAGTCGAATGTAAACAGTATAGGCAAACTTCGTATTTAACCCTTCAAGCACAACCTCCTCCTTTTTCGTCTTCTATGTATATTACGAATACCCTGTATATTGTAATGAAATATATTTGTAAGATGCAGCACTAGCAAGGGTACAAAATTTGATTACAATTGACAAACAATTCTATTCACTAAAACGTAAAAATGGGTAAAGTTATTAAACGAGCCAAGAATATGAACTTTGAACGATCATCTATTTCCCCTCAACCCAACAAAGGGGAAAAGCACGGAACTATATTTTGATTACAAAAATATTCGAGAACGAAAAGTGTACACATTATCCAAACAGCTTTGACCCGTTTCAACGACCGCCATATGCTCCCAGCTACTCGAACCCTTTTCTCTCTCCTTACCACCCCACATTTCGAGACTCCTCTATCAGTAATGTTACACGGGAAACAATATCGGTTCATTGTTTACCCAACAATTGGAGATCATCCTTCGGTATCAAACTACCACAGTAGAAATGTGGATGAAGTAGAAAAAAATGAAGAAAAAAAAGAGGAAAGAAACTGTACCACAAAGTGTACGAGGGTGAGAAAGGGAAGCGGTATTTACACAGCCGTGACTTGAAATACCCCGAAGCCTTTCGTGCGCTATTTAACGCTATCGAGTTCTCTCTTCCCTCAGCTGTGTCCCCCACCCCCTCTCGTTCTCTCTCTCTCTCTCCAACGTCTCTCTATCTGTCGACCTAGAATGCATCGCGTTAGATTATACGCGACGAGAAATCGACATCGAGGAGCCTTGCTTGCACGAGATAAGTTTCCAAGGCCCAGTCTCCTTTCGTGGTGAACTTCAAACGGTTAAAAAATAACGTAACGTTACACGAATTCGGAAAGGGATAAAGATTTTTCATACCTTCCTACGTGTATGTGTATCGCGAAGGTGCGCGCGTGTAGAAAGGGGCACGAGTAATCCCGTAGCCACGGGGTGCAGGTCAGTTCTGTGTCAGCTGCGATACGCTTTTAGTGACGGTGCATACACGTGATCCTGGTGCTACAAGCTATCCGTCTTTTTTGTCTATTTTTTGTTTCTTGTTTTATTTATTCGGCCTGGATACGAGAACGGTGCAACGCGGCGTGTGGAGTTTCGTGGTCAGAAGGTAGGATACAATTTTGCTTGCTTATCTGGGGACAATGTACGAACGCAGATGGCACGGGAAGAAAGTTTTTACGCAAATAGACAAACGAGAGAAATTGTAGTAATCTTGATTGTGCCTGTAAGCGTGCGGCAGTTTTATAGAAATTATTCGAGTTTGTACGCAGCCAGAGGAGGGATATTTATACCGCCGTGAAAGAATACTTACTCGTCCTGTTATTCTTGTATTACTTTCTACGTTCCTGAACTTTTGCACTTTCTAACGAGAACGGTAAGAATAGTTTACGACGTTTGGAATCGTAATTAGTGCCCTGTTTAAAACACTTCGTTTATGGAATCCAAACTTCCGTGATATTTCTCATCGTGACAGTCTTAGAAAGTAAGTACATATTGCGTTGCGCGAAAATTCCTGCGTCTCCTTTGCACGCCTGTTATCCAACAATAAGCTGAGCAATATCGTTGCATGAAATAGTAGAAAATGTATATACTAATTAGCTAACCATCATTTTTATTTCTAATACATTTTTACTCGACGGAAAATATTTTTTCCACACAGTATGTCTAACTAAACAGACGAACAACAAGATAGTTTACAACACAGAATAGTTTATGGCGCTTTTGACGCCAACAACATCCTATGCCCAACGTCATTATAAAAACGACAATCGAGCGCGTGCTCTAGAGATTCTTTGTTGCAGCAAACGAGTCAGAATTTTATGCATAAAGGAATAATAAGAAGAATACGTACATACGAAGAACAGACGAGGAACTTCGTCAGTTGAAAACAATTTACAAGCGTTTCGCGTGCGTAGATGATAGGCGGACGATAAGAATCAGCCGGCAGACATTATTATTCAACTCTTTAATAGTGTTATCTGTATAAAAGTAGCTGGGAAGCGCTAATGATTAATCCGTGGCTCTGTTGGCCGCGAGATGAACAGATACATCGTGTATTCTCACAGTGGATACAATTAAAGCCTCTGTTAGAGCGTAGCTACACGTTCCTCCAGTCTCCCTCTCTATCTATTTATCTATCTATTCGTCTATCTGCCTGGCTCTTTCTCTGATGCAATTCGTGTAGTAATCATCGCTATTATTAACCAATAACCAGTGTAATTAGGTAGGATGCTTGGCTATACATTAGTTGGCAGGAGACAAATGGACGGCCGTTACGCGTTTTATGCTCCCTCTGCGTATCGGCTGAAGCGGACGTGACGAATACTGTACGTATATTCATTATCGTTGTTTCACGACAAATGCCGTGGTAGCCGTTCCGCGAACTGGATTTCGATGGTAAACAAATTTTTCCCGGATACGGCAGGTTCGCGTAATCGATGGGAATTTCAATTGAATCCGTACGAGTTGAGCTCGATAGGCCTAACATTTAGCCGGAACTGTTTCGTCGAGTTTCTAATGGATTGTCGACGCGAGCGCAAATTCTGTCGCCATGAAATTGGGGAAATTAATTTTTCTCAGAGAAATGGGGACTTTTAATTGGGGTTGTTATAAAGTTCACGGATCGAGAACTCGCAACCCAGGGGAAATTAAGTTTCTCTAGCTACTACTGTTTAGTGAATTGGAATATACGATTAATCTATCAGTTTCGATTTCCTTCTTTTTCCTTCTTCGCTGACGATTTTGGCAATGTTTATTTTCTATGCCAAGTTGAATGTTTTATTAGTTAGCGGATATTATGAATAAACTAAGGAAGAAAGTAATAATCATATTAAAGGCTAAGAATATATCTCTTTGCGTATAGTAATCATCTTTGTAGCGAATAATAACACTTGTAGTACATTTTAGATTTTTGTTAAATTAGGAAACTTTCTATCAAATACTTTCATACAATTTCGGTGGAGTAATGCGGTGTTTTAACCCTGACAACATTTCTAACAAACCATTCTATGCAATAATGTAACAAAAATATAATTACGACAAGCTTAATATGCTTCGTAACTAATAATAACGAACACGAAAATTCCTTTAAATTTTAAACACCGAAATAATCTTGATTCGTATTTAATCTTTATTTTCAACCCTCATCCTCTCAATTTCAAAGCGAACGATTTTACCCGCAAAATGGCAGTTGCGTCTATTTCTCGAAATTACCCTATAAACGGTATCGTTAGAAGCACAATAGGCTGAGGGTAAACTACTGGCTCGACTTCTCGATGGTACTGGCTAAGGGGCGAGTCCCTCAGGTAGAAACTCGAGGGTCCAGGTATCTGGAAAACGTTCTTCGGCACACATCGTGTAAGTGAACCATGGAAAGTTTGTGGAAACCTTGTGAACCGAACCTGGGGATACAGGTGCAAGGGTCGAGCATCGAGAAAAAAAGCCCTCGAAATCCCATAATCCGAGAGAATGCCCACCTTTTCCCCTCACTCGTGGCACAAAAAAAATGTTGCAAGGCGTGACCAATCCATTGAGCAGGTTGATTTTTGGACCTGGGGAATGGTTAGCGATACACCTGAAAAAGAGCGAGCGATCGCCTGGAAACGATAGGGAGGATGATACATGCGCATTCTGAAACTTTTCTTTCGACGACTTTTATTTAGGATGATACGAATAAAATGGTGAAAATACGATTGTATTTACTTATTTCACATATATATACATTTAAAAAAAATTGTTATTAAAAAATGCTTTCGCGTGTACAAATGCCCATGCGTGAACTAATGAAATCGACTTGCCCTACAAAAGTCTGCCTTTCCCCAATAAATAGTTCGAAAGTTTCCGACCAAATCATCTCATCTAACGTTTAAAAAGTGAAGCTACTAACAGCCAAGCAATTAAGATTGAGACGCGAATTCTCTATAAATAACTGGTGCATAAATCTAGTCACTACATGCGTTTCGTCGACAGCACTTTAAGAACTGCCAGAAATAATCGCCAATCGAGTGCACTATAAAGTCCTCCACGCATGCATTTATTTCGTAGTTTACATTTGTAGACTGGCCACTCCGTGAAATCGCGTACAGCGGATGCATAAGAACTACCCGGCAAAGAGATGAACGCTATAAGTCAGGAAATAGTCGCCAGGCTACCACTCATGGATTATTTATCGCACTGAACGACCGTAAACACTGTTTCGTTGTTTAATATTCCATATACAAGGTGGATACGGCAATGCCCACGCGATGGACGCAACACAGTGAAACTACAGCATAAAGCGTTGGGCGGGAAAATTAGGCATGGTCCCTGAAGAGTTGTGTGTGAGCAACTTTTCTATGTGTTTATTCTATCCATAGCCCATATGAGAAAAAACATTTTTTTAATTAACGAGCTTTCATTGTTCTCTTTACTTAATTAGCAGTTTTTTCGCTGAAAGGAATAAAAGTTATTTTAAGTCGATTACAAATAATCAATTGTCCATTGGATGTACAAGAATACAGTGGGTGATCAAATTATTACAGTCACCTGAATAAATTAATAATTGCTCAGTAAACTATAATATATACTTTTTTGTTTCTCTTTTATTTACTATAGATTGTTACTTAAAGAATATGCAAAATAGAAACTGTGATGTGGTGATTTTATATCCAGGCAAACACAAAAAACATAGATTTTCCATTAATTTGATAAACCACTGTATCAAATATATTACGATTCAAGAATCGACAAAATTTAACAAAATTATCCAAACACATTTTAAACCTGATTTTTTTACTGATGATTTGTACAATTTCACGGTTTAATTTAAAAAAAAAAGAAGTCCCTTGCCCATTCGTCATTATACATTAATAATTCCAGCCCTGTCACGATCAACAACCCCAATAAACCTTAAACCAACCCCACAATACTTTTCCCAAACAAATGCTGAATAAAACTAATTCGCATTAAGATGCATCCTGTTCACAGGATGACTGTCTAAAAATATCCCGTCCGATCGTTTCGATTTTGATTTTTGGCGAAGGGTGTCTTCCACAAGTCAGTGTCGTGCTTCGTCGTTTAACGAAATGAATTGACGACGCTCGCGACGTGAGGGCTGCCGACGTAATCCATCGGTTGTGACACAACCGATACCACATGACGTCGACACAACAGGGTGCCAGCGTCCGATGGGCTTGCAGGTATTGCGAAACGCCGTGGGCATCCAATCAGCCCGTCTGATCGAACCTCTAAGCCTTTGTCATTACGTCGAATTAGTCTTCCGGACTTTCGTGGACCGCGGCTAAGCTAGCCGTAATCTGGCATGTGTGTATCGAATGGCAGCGTCATCGTTCGATATTATGATAGCCTTTGTCCGTAGACGCGTTTAAAAGCCATCAAACGACGAAACATGCGGAACTCGTGAAACGATTCAGATTAAAGTCTCTAATTCCATGGGTTGCTACGACCTGCGTTTGCTGGGAACGGTGAATAGAGAATTGTTTGACCATCGGGTGTGTTAGATGTTCGAGCATACATGACTCCACAGTTTATATAGGTAATAGGTTAATTTAATAGGTTAAATAGGTAAAATCTTCGATAAACTACCGGACCAATTTAATATTTTTATTGATAGAATAAATAAGATGAATGAAATAAAGCAAATATTCTAGAATTACAGAAATTGCTACGTTACTGCAAATTTAATATAGATAAGTGATTTTGTAATTTTATGAAAGAGGGGAATACTCGCGTAATCGCATTTTCAATAATATTTGCTACCAATGTCCAAGTAAACGGAACTAAATTTTTTATTCGTTTTAATATTCATTATGTACGATTATATTTTCTCACCTACACAGTATGATATGCTTCTTGATGAATCGAGAATAGCATCAGAGCATCAGATTCTTTCTCGATCATCTACACAGAAAGCGTAATTACAACGCAAGAAGGAGGAACGCCAGACGGGCAGAACAAACAGCGAGTAGTTCCCTGAAACGCTAAATTGCTACTAATTTCACGCTTGGAAGCGGGAAGCATTGCAAAAAAAAAAACGCCTCGTTACGGGATAAGCGAGGAGACTCACGAATGTGCTAGTTGATCACGGTGTAAAGGGGAATAGTTTATAACTTTTTCGTATCGTTAAACAGTGGCCAATTGTAACTCTGCTACCACCCATATCTGCATTATTCTGTCAAGAACATCTATATTAAATTTAATGCGTGGTATCAGATTGCCTATAGTAAATTAACCGTGTAATTAATATCTAAAAGCTACATTAATAACTTATTAGTGCATCACGGGGCGAAGACTATTTTCTTCTTCAAGTTTTTGTATATGCAATCAAAATTCTGATTCTGATATCACATCATTTACACGCAATATGCGTCTAAAACTATATAATCTGTGTACTATACACGTTATTTGTTTAAAATACCCCACTTATCTCGTCCACCAGTTTACAAGCGTCCCAATTACCTGATTAGAAAATAAATCTGTATATATTAGCATTTTTCTGGATTAAAAAACGAGAGAGTAATTTACGAAGGGTTAAAGGGTAACTAGTCAATTCCCACGATCGATAATCAGACAAGGAAAGGCTATTTGAATTTGTGTCATTCGAGCGATTCTTTTGTCGGCCGGGTCGTTAATCGCCACGATGGCATTCCTCCGGTTAACCGGAAACGCGTCGCCCTGGCCCCCTTTCCTTTCTTTTTTTTTCTAAGCGAAAGAGACAGAACTAATGGCCACCGCAGCTAAGGTCCCACACGCATAATTATCGCCGACAAACCAGTAGATCCTTATCGGCGGTAGCGTCATAATTATTACCGTGCCGGCGGTCACTTACGCGTTACACGGCCACGAGCATTCCATGCTTTGCTTCGTTCGAATTCCGTGCCAGAGTACCGTCGACAGGTGCGCACAACTCGTAAAAACGTAATGAAAAATAGTAGCAGATAATTGACTATTCTCTATAACATTGAGGCGTTATTGATATTGATACCACCAAAGCAAGAATCGATACGAAGGCTTCCTCGTTTTCAACTGGCGGCATTCGCAACACATGACTGTAAAAAAACGTGCATCTCGAAATTTCAACAAAATTATAAATATAAGGTCGATTTTGTTTATAGACATGTCAAAGTGCCGTTTGGGAATTCTAAAGGTAAGCTACACTGCGAGTAGCGCGGTCTGAGCCTGACTAGCTTAATCTACTTGGCGCTACAATACTGCGATTATCTGCGAATTTCTTTTCCCTTTTTTATACGGGTGTATCGAGTTTCGGATCACCGTGTGCGATCGTTCAAAGGCATTAGCTGGATAAATTAAAGGTAGTTAGAAAATGCAATTGCGACTGACTAAATGTGTAGAATCGGAAGTGATTATAAACTGTGGATACTGTCCAAGTAAACGCTATTCATTGACTGTTGCTGTTTTGAAGTAGAATAATTTCAATTCTGTCAGCCAGATGGATGAAATCATGCTTATGATATTTCGCTCGATTATTTGTCGGGAATATCAACTTATATGATCACACAAAGTATAAATTTTGTATTACATGGGAATTATTCTGCAAAGTTCAAATTCTCTTTAATGCGATGAGATTTGAACGTAGTCACTCGAATCGCAACAAATTATACCCACATACGCCATCAGGGGTCTCGTTCGCAGAGAATCGTGTGTTAATCGGCTGAAAATTTCACTGGATAGTCGCCTGCTTTATCGACGTTGCGAAAAAAATGGGGATGAAGTACCGACGTGGCGAATCAACCCCTACCCTTCCGGTACATTTTATTCCACTTTAACCCGAGGCAATTTTTTTTAGAAATATTTATAACTTTTACTCGTTCTTGAAATATTATGTCGACTAACGTTTTACTTACTTTCGTGCTCGTTAGAATATTATGTTAAAAACCAGTGGAATACGCAGTGTACATCACTAGGGGTAGTTTTCATCCCGGCAACTCCTCCAATAGATGTCAGCAACGTTCAGTCTAGTGACTTTATGCGATGCAATCGATAAGTAAAACCGGGAGGTTCACTGGTTTACCGATATGGGATATAGAAAGAAACTTCAGAAACGCTTTCTACTACCTGTGCATTAATAATTAAAATATACACCTGCCCTAACCAGTCCTTCACCTAACGAAACCCAGCTTTTTTTTATTCATCGTATTTCGAAACGCATTTCTTGAACAACTTCGAAATATCCTGACATCGCAGTCTCATCCCTATCCTTACTTATCAAACATTCAAAATACGCTATTAATTCCCCGAAACCTCCGAAAAAGAATCAAAGGGTGCCTGACTGTAGATGAAAAAATCCCCTAAACACCCCTTTACGGCAAGCTCTCCCCCGCTAGATGTCAGCAAGATGTCCTAATAGCGCTAACTGGCGGCAATCGTAGAGACTGGTTCTCCCGCCAGTCCGAAGAAGTGGCATATTCCCCGGAAAACCTACAGCGGCGGAAAAGCGCTTGATGGGGAACCCGCCGAAAGGGGGCGGAGTTTCGGCGTGCAGCGTGTTTGCACCGCGGAAGAAGTGGGAAAAAGGCCGAGTGTCCCGCGCCTGCTCAGCATTTTTTCTCCCTATCCGTCAGTCTCGCTCCGATCCACGGCTAGGCGGGGTTTAAAAAAAGGTTTCGCGCTTCGTGAGGGGGAAGGTGGAGCCACGAACCCGTGGAATTCCGGAATTTCACGAGTCCGCGGCGGGGGAGGAAGAGGGGAGATAGTATCGCGGCGACTGGAAGGGATGAAGGGGAAAACACATATATCGGTCGTGTGAGTTTCGCGCGACGTGCGGAGGGGAGGGAGGGTACGCACAGGGAAAGTGGCGAAGGGGAAACTCGCCTGCTCCGGGCAGACCGATGGAGCTCGACAACAGCCAGTTCAACGCGTGCCAACCCTCTTTCGAGATACTGTCTTCTCGTGTCGAGTGAATGCCGCGGTATCGCGTTTCTTTCGTCACGACGGGGATCTTGACGGCGAGGAACTTACGTATACGTTTCCGTGATACCTTTCTTCGTAATGCCCCGCGAGATAAAAAGGGATGTGTACAACGTGACGTTTAGTGTTGTCAGTGGAGTTCGCTCGTTGATTAGACGGGTTGATGATAGCGTGACGATGATTATCGTTTCGCGATCAGCTAGGACGGGAAGCTGTGGTGAAGGAGGAGTTTGCGTGAGGACGTTCGGATGGCTTGTTGCAGCCAAAATCGTTGAAAGTTCCTTGGTTCGTATAATTCTATCTGTCATGTACCTTCAAAGTGCTGTGGAAGGATATACGCGTAGGGAGGAACGGTTTGCGAACGGGTGTAGCGCGGGTTTAGGTTTATTTAGAACGTACCCGGGATCACGTGGCGGAGTGACGGAAGTAATGGTCGACTAACGACTCGCGATCTTTGAAGTTAGATTTGATGGTGAACGTTCGGCTGTAAATGTTCATCGGGAACCATATCTTTGACGTAGAATCTATTTCTGCCGTGCAATACCGCTTTGGCAGAGTCCAACTGTCCCCTCGAATTTACGATGCTGCATAGGCGGCAAGACGTTAGACCCGGCGCCGGCTTTTAAAGGGAATAGATCGAGGTGTGACACCGATCAGAGATCGTCCGGCGAATATGGAAAACGATTATGAATGTGAATAGCTTTGCCCCGTAAAACGTTTGGGTTCGTCAGAATGAAGCCAACGGCGCGTTATCGCCGCCCAGCTAAAAGTGGTCGTGTGTACCTTGGCAGCCAGAAGTGATAACCGCGTTATTAGCTATAAATAGACCGGGTGACAAATACATGCAGCGACAGTGATAGCATGATACGATAAGGAACGTTTTCAGACAATCAACGACGACTTTGACACTACGTGGCGGATGCCTTCAAGTTTCTGCACTAACGCCTCGATCAACTGATCTATAGTGGGCCAATGATGGCAAAATCAGTGAAATAAATTTCGATGCTTCTCACGTTATCCATATCAATCACTTTTTCTTGTTCTCTTCATGCCATTTTATCAATTCGATCATAATCCTCCGTAAAAAAGAAAGAAAGAAAAAGAAGTGTTTTAGTTCCTCAGCGAACTGGGATTGTTGCCCTCAACTGTAAATCCCTCATAATTACTATCACTCGCAATTTACTCGAAAAATCACGGCGCTCCTTTCGCGTCACAAGTATAGTCGCAGCGTGGAGAGCGCGTGACACGAGCTGGCTAGATTACGAAGTCCTTCTGCTCCCCACCACCCGATATTTCATATGCATCCCCTCTAACGGCAGTCCCACCACCCTTACCAGTAACTCTAGCGCACAGTAAACGTCGACGAGGACGATACGATCTGCGCCGGCACGAGATCGACTGGAACGGAACACGTGCGAAGTTGGTGGGGGTGGAGGAGGAGCAATAAAGTTGGAGGGGCAACGGGTGGCATCACGACGAGAGGGGAAGTCACCGACTCACCCCCGTCGTTACCACTCCCCTTCCACCAACCAGTGGACCACGTTCTCTCCCACATAACGGCGTTAACCGACGGGACCTTTGTTACCCGCCACGCTCGAACGGTGTCCCGCTCGAGAGTTTAGACGCTGGTGCCTCTCAGCGGTGATTGCAAGAACTTTCGCCCCTCTGTGGTGGGGAGAAATGGACAGTGGTGGGAGCTAACATTTGATAGTGGGGGAGGCATGGCACGATGGTGGGGGTATCCCGTAAAGGAACTGTTGGGGATGAATGCGGAGAACGGAGCAAGTCCGTGGACGGGGACGTGGTGCTCTCAGGACGCGCAGAACGTCAGAGTGGGTCGAAAAGGACGGGTGTCTCCCTCTCTCTCTCTTTTACTCTTTCACCGGCCCTCTCTCTCTCTTCATTTCTTTCCATCATTTATCTCTCTCGCTCACTCCTCGTGGAGTGGTAGAGAAAGAGAGGCCGATGGCGGGGTGAGAGCCGGCTTACTACGCGGCGAAACGCTACCACGGCGTTCAGTCGTCAGCGATCAGACCGCCGGGCAGTGTGAACCTTCCTGGGCAGTCTCTTCATCTACTACTACTACTACTACTACTACTTTTCCTTTGCTGTCTCTTCCTGGACACGACGCAATTATCAGCATCTGGGAGAGCCGAGATGGATTTGTCTAATCGTTCAATGATCATAGACTACCGCGGTCTTCGGCATAACGCTGTGTCGATCGCTCGTGGGGATCAAGAAGAATTTACACGAGAACACCCGTCCAGTGCCAAGAACTTGCTAGACACTGAAGAATATACCGAACGATTTCGGAGGAAACTTGCTTGGAGTCGTCTGTTTCCTTCAACTTCTTGCTACGAGATTCTTCGCAGTCGTTGACAGAAACATAGTTTACAAGGACACTCGAGAGCCGCTCGACAGCCAGACTCGAGGCTAACAGATGTTCGAAGAGAACACGCTGATCGAACAACGGTCGCGGTTGAAATCACCGGAGATGTTCAACGCGGAAGCATTTGAAATCGCAAAGAATTTTCGAAGGCGTTGGATATCGAGAAGTGGTACACATCAACGTCCGAAGACGATCTCGAAAATACTGCCCCGAACAGGAAGGCTTCCGACCGATTATAATCGAAGTTGGCGACGAAGTTTCGTTCCCTGAAATTTCGATGGAGATCCCACGAGTGAAAAATCGTAAAGCAGTGAGACCGTAGAGAGGACTCGGTAGGGCTCGTCCAAACGGATTGTGCGACATCGCGTTGAGCCACGTGGTGCTCCGAATCGCGTGAACGATCTGTGCTCCATAATCCTCGCACGTACGTTCACTTTGCGAAACCGCGAGACGAAAAGGTGAAAACAGCAAGATGTACGAGCTGCCAGACTCGTGCAAGCAACTGCACCGACCGTCGCATTTACGAAACGTCGTTGAAATCGCTCGAGAGCAGAATTTTCATCGTCGACCGTCTGCTATGTGGTGCTGTTCGATCGTTATGTAACGAACAGAAAGACGAAACGAACTGTTCACTCCTTGGCGGAATAGAACGGCAAGATTTCTTTCACCGATCCATCGCTGCGAGTGCGGGTACAGTGTGAACAGATCTGTCGGGAGAAATCGAACCGAATAGGGCAAAGAAAACGAAAATGTGTGATCGAATATAATAATATGAAAGTCATTTTTGAAATCGGCAACGGGACACGCGACGAAATCGAAGAACATGTTTCCGTTTACGGAGGTGTTAGCAGCCGACGGTTCTTTTGCCAACGAGATCGTCGCCGATCATCGATGAACAAGTGAGGTAAGAGACACCACCGTCAATAAAGTCGATGAAAAGCCTTGACGAGATTTTCTATCCCGTCGCGTTAAACCGGTATTCCAACTTGTTCCTTCTATCATCCTTTATACCTGAACAAGTTTCCTGTTCGCTACCTTCAACCATCCTGCCACTTCACCGTGCCGACCTGTAGGTTCTCACTGATAATTAGAAACTTCTGCGCTACAATAAAATCGGCGTCTCATTTTCCTACGGTATCTGCAATTCCGAATCAGTGACATGTCGTAACCAGTGCAAATGCCAAAAGCTCCTCTCACTTTATCGAAATTGAATTTCATAGACTGTTGAAGTAAAACACTCGGGTTCCACAGTCTCTTCCACTATTCTTCCACTGCTTAAAAGGGATCTAAGTTCGCTTATGCAACTGTAAGAAATCCGTAAATTCTGTAGCAAACCCCAAAGCCATTAGTCACCATTAGTGCAACCGATTAGACAGACTTTCCCGATTGACATTTTCCAAGAAATTTCGATGCAGACTGAACTGCAGCGTCCAAGGACTGAGTAAATTTGTTCAGACGAAGTACCTAGAGGTCGAACCCGAAGGAGTTTGCCTGTCACTCCTAGAGTGGACACGGCAAACAGTTTCCCAGCCGATCGTCCACGAAATAGATCCACCTGTTAGGCAAACAGGCTGACCGCAAATCTGTAGCTCGAGAAGAGAAGTCCACCTGTAGAGCGGTGTCTCGCGTGTCGGCCAGGTCGAAAAATTTCCTCGTATTCGAACGGAAAGAGGATCACGTGTTCAGGTAACCGCGCCCTCGGGGTCGCATTGTATCCTCGAAAATAGCGACAGAGCACTCCTTGCGCCGCCTCTTAATCCTGTATTCGACAGAATCGCGAAGTCAAGTGGGTTCATTCAGTTTCTGGTTCCCTCAAAGGAAAGTGTCGTAGAGCATTATTTCGCGACGCGTGCGGCTACCTGCTCAGGGATTTTCCAAAGTTTCCCAGGTTTCTGTGTAAGCTTCGATTTGTGACGGTATTCATGAGGATCTTTTACTTTGGCGCCGTGCAACATATAGGAAAGTGAAAGGAAGTGTAAGCTTTGGTATTGTGACAGGAATTACTTTAATGTGGTCGTTTTTATTGAGGTAGACTTAGGAGGACAAGAAGCTCCTTCTAATCCTATGTTTCAGAGAGATAAGAAGTTGTGTCGCGACACAAGTTTGTGTTTAGCGTGTTGGAAAAATATTGCGTTGAATATTCGAGTATCTTATTTAAACAATAGCGTGCCTCGCGCGCAATGAACATTGTTAGCACATTACATTTGTGAATTTCTATAAAGGCTATTCGTCAGTGATGGAATCTTGGCTAGTTCGCAATAATTATGTACTTTGCTCTAATCATCTACTTTTTGATGATTCATACAATGTTAACCCTCCTGTATCTAATACTTCGAACTTTAGTCTTCAACTTCGTTCTTCGCCTAAGTCCAGCGTGAACTACCCCCCCAATAACATACAACGCGTTACCACACTGAAAATATATCTTTCGAGCCAAAGATAAAAAAAATTCATAGCAGAACTCAACTTCCTATCTCACAAAAAATTACCCACGCTAGAAGTATCAGGAAAATACGTCGTCGGTGTAGATCGGATCGTTCGCTGAGGAAACTATCAAGAAGAGTATTAATCACACGCGATCAAGTCGTTAGAGACGGATATCGCCGCCATATTTTACGCCGTCAGTCGCCGGCACAACAGCATCTGAGCGTACGCACGATTTTTTATCGTGCTTGTCGGGACAAGACCAGCCAGCTTCTATAATTCATCGTGCTAGAGGAGCGATTCGAAATCGCGCCGCGTCGCAACGCAACACGAGTATAAATCTTGCTCGATAACGCGGCAAAACTGATTTTCGTGTGGATAGAAGAGGCGGGTGAACGACTCCAAGCTATTTAGTGGGGAACGAGCATGTTAGCTGTGCGTTTGATTGCAAGTTTCTTTGGCCGTCGGACGGCCGACGAGTTGGACACGTCGCTCGAAGCAAGTCTTAGACGGTTGATTTATTATTATTCGGCAGTGGTAAAGTGTATTAAAATGTCGGTTGAACGAATCTCGAAGCCAAACGAAATTTCGTAATCTTTTGTGTTCTCGTTTTGAATATTGCATAGTATACTTGTCACGGTGTAGGAGAATGTTCCTTTGGGACGTCACGTGTGATGCACGATAGCTAGAATTGGAGCGATGCTTATTTCAAGACTTTCAAGAATATTTTCCCTCCGTGCGAAGGCAAGTTGAGGAATACTTTGATAGTGCAGAGTTGCATAATTTTGTGATCGTGTCTTTGATTAAGGCTGCAAAAACTTTGTGCCTCTTGTGACGGCTTTTCCACTACAAGAACTAGTAAACGTAGGTTATTAGTAATTCTAATCGAGCTGTCAATTTACCAAGCCTACTCCGAGATAAAAATAACAGGTGTGACACGAACGACCTGGCCGGCTCGATTGATTAAATCGAGATCGAGTAAAGCATTTCTTCAGCCGGGATTCAAGATCCCACGGCGTTGGATCTCTGCATCCAATTTACCCTCGAGTGACAACGATGGTTCAAACTTTTACATCAAATATAATACACTTCTTCCATTCACCGTTCGCCACGAGATCACGCGCACGGTCATCGCCAGTGGCCTTAATGGATTTGAAAGTAGCCTTTAGAAGATTTAAGCACTCAATCGGTTCGGTTCTATCAGATATCGTTGTGAATGAAATCGACGCGATCGATTCGTTACTCGGTGTTTGAGTAATGCGTTCCAAGAAGCGGGACAATGTGTCTTGGAGGGAAAATAAAGGCTTAGTCCCAGAAGAAGACAATCGGCTGCAGAGGCTGAACGCGCTCGTCGGCTTGCTCGCGCGCGCGTTCGCACAAACATTCCCCAATACAAGCTGCGGTTCGGTAGATGCCCCAGAGGTCCCCGGGGCCTTATAGGGGCCATTATCCGATCGTGGAATTTGAGATCTGGCCCTTTCAGCCGCGCGTCAAATTATCCCTGAGCACAATGCGCCCGTTGATTGATATCTTCAGTCGTAGCTGCTGTAACGTGGCCTGGGCCGCGTTCGTCCGTCTCCTTTTACCCTCTCTTTTACTCTACTCCGTTGGGCCCTATCCCTCTGTAAGGTTTGCTCTCTGTCCTTCTCCATTCGAGTCCCAGGTCGTTTTTCTCCTGTTCGTTTTAGGCCCGTCTCGTACCGCGGCCTCGTACAAAGCGAGCCCCGAATATTTCTAGTCTTGGACCCACGCAGCCTTTCCACTTGATTTATTCTAAACCCTCGGTTTTCTCTGACCCAGCCACTCCCAACGTGTACTCCCCCGGGGAAAAAGTATTACGAAACTTTTCGATTGCGTTAACTCCAGATATGTATAAGTACGTGTATATGTATATACGTGTAGACGTTAGCACTTTGGACGGATTTTATTTGGAGACTCCAGGATTTCGGGTTCGTTATTCTCTGGATATAAGGGTGAATGGAGCGAAGAGCTGAAGTTTGGTTGTTTGCGTTGGAACTGTGTTGGGGACTTGCAATATTTCGAACGTGGAACAGAATTTCTGTATAACGTATTATTATACTTATATATTTAGAACTTTGAATGTATGTAATATCTAACTGGCCGGCAGCGCGGTAATTTTCTTCGTACAATTATCGTTGCCGTAGCGAGGATACTTCGTTCAATTTTTCCGCTACTTGCGAAATGTATACGCATCAGTGAAAGTGATCACTCGAACTTCCAAATTCACGGTACCTGGGAAACCGTAACGTTCACAGGATATCCGAAGTTTATTATCGCATCAGTCTGACAGTGTCGTGCTGTGTGCAACGAAAAGTTAGTTTCGTGGAAAGTGTCACGTGCCCCGTTCTCGTAGACTGGTTAAAACGGACGTGCATATCGTACCTATGGCAGACTTCGTGAGTTAGGCATCTGCGACGGTGTCCGTATCACCTGCAGCTGCCCGAGAAATGTCTCGAAAGTGACACTCTAACCGCCTGTAATTACGCATGGCCGAATTAGGTAATTATCTCAGGCGCAGGGTTATCCGTTTATCTCTTTACTTAACCCATTTCACCTCAAATTGGCGTAATTAGCGGGGGCCGTGGCATATAACGGCTGGCCCCCGGTAGAAACTTGTACCTTACCGCGAAACTCATCCATCTTTACGCTATTCTCTTTAGCGTTGACGTTTTCGATATCGCTCATTTTTATTTTTATTTTTTTGCCTGTCTATATTTCGATGGCTCTGTATTACTTCCCGCTGCATCGATAACCTCCTGTCATGGCTCCCGTTTGCCAACGGTAGTTCGCCTCTGCTCTGGCAATTTGCTTTGTTCTTTTTTTCTAGCTTCGTTCACCCCTTCACTACGGCAACAGCCACAGACGAAGTTTTTAGCTGCATTCTGCTACGGTTTCTATGGTAGTTGGCGGTTGCTCGGTTTTGTTTTGTAATAGAGAATTATATTAGAAAGTCGGACCTATAATAAATTCCCCGCTGTTTTGCTTGATTCTTGACCAAGTGCATAGCGACTATCACATAATATTCAATTACCTATTTTTTTATCAAGATTCTTAGAAGTAGTTCCAACTTTTAAACCCTGACGATTATAACGAATATGAAATAATATCGTTGATTGTAAATCAGCAGATACATAACTAAAAATGAATAAAAGTAGAAAAAGGGACAATTTTAAATATCTTATCACAGTGATTATCTTGTCACCTGTATGAACAAGCGGACGATACATGCAATTTTTTTTAAAGTTTATCATCTTTATCAAAACCTAACTTGTTCAAAAACCTTAATTATCTTGAAAGTATTTCGTATTTGCTCAACGACACAAACAAAATTCTTTATCTCGCTCAAGTATGAATCTTTCCAACTGATCAGTTCCCTCTCGGAAGAACTCGAAACTCTTGTCAAGTCGTGCAAATCGCGATCGTTCGGATAGTATAAGGGTGTCGTGGGGGATCTTCCGCGAGACGTAGCCTCGCGTTTTCGGGCAATACGCGCAGGCCATTTTTCACAGGCAGCCCGCGACTTCCCCATCAGTATTTCAACCGGTTGAAGGGACGTCGAACGACCGGAAGCGAGTTTTCCGCGCCGTCGCCGCCGTCAGCAGCGACGTCGAGTGGATTTTCTCGCTTTTCCACTGGCTGCAGGCGTAACGAGGTTACGCCTTAAGTATTTGCTCGTCGATTTCGCAACGATGGGGACTAACTCCCCTCTATTTTTCCCTCTTTCCCTTTTTCCTATTCCTCTCTGAGGGCTTCGAAAAATTCGCCATCCGGTAAAAAGTTCTACGTGACTTTTCCTCCCTCCTCTTCCCCACACCCCCTTTCATGTTGCTTCTTTTTATCTCGACGGAGCTCGAAGCCAACTTTCCGCGTCTTCGGTTTTTTGCTCTTCCTTCCGCCTTATTCTCGCTGCAAGGACGAATATTTTGGTTGCATGAAGCGAGAGGAAGGAAAAAGTGGGAGAAGGATGGATAATCGCTTGGCAGAGCGTTTCGTTTCGTGCTACGGGCGAAAACGTTGAACATTGTGTCGTGCATGAACGGTGACGGGTATTGGACGTGAGTAACGGCGCTGCACTTTATTGGATAATTTAGTGGCGATCTAGAGAACGATTTGGGGGGCTAATGGGATCGTTATTGCGTGGGCAGGCCGGCTGAAAAGTGATTTTTGCGTTATGAAGTGGATAAAGAGGCGGACGGGCCGGCACAGTGCATTTGTGGATGAATGCTGTAACTGTCTGACTATTTAATTGCGTTCCTCTCCTTTTTTTTTCGAACGTAGAAGATTCCATGTGTGAATAGGTTCGCGAATTTTTGCCGTTGATTTACTCATTTTTTGTGGTTTGTTCTACCATATTCAGTTGTACGGCCTTCCAATATTTTTAATGTAAAATATCGTTTAAACTTTTAAGATTTATATTCTGTGGAATAAAGTTTATGGAAGGCAGGACATTATACATATAGTCTGGTTGAGAAATAATTTAAGTTTTTATGTTCAACGGGAATCCTTAAAATTGTGAAGCTGGCGTTTAATAAAACATAAAAGAATAATAATGTAAAACCTATTTCAACCGAACTACTCTGAAGTCAGTATTTTGTATCTTGTTATCATTTATTAAATATCAACATTGGCATCGATCATTCTTGCAACATAATACGCTCACGACGCGACGCGTTTCAGAAACAACCTTCCCCGAACGGGAACGCCTAAGGTGAAAAGATCCGATTATTTACAGGTGTGTCGTGGTATCCCCGTCTATTCTTCCCTTTCACCCCTTACGAGTCGTCGTTGGTCGATACCTATGCCTAACATTTCACGAGGGCTCCCGTTTCAGGTCATGCGTGGCGTATAAATATTATGCACAAATAAGAATGCTTATTTATGAGAATTTTATGAAAATTTACTCTAAGAAGGGTTGAAATCTCAGACCGACCGGGCTTGGAGAACCGTTAACTATCTGACATTAGAATTATACACTTCCATTTCCCCCTAATAATTTTACGATTAAACAGCTGAGTTCCCTTTAGAAATGTAAGGTTAAACAAATTCATTTAAATTTTTGTTACGAAGAACGTGAGAAATTTTTTCATTTCTCTCAGAATCCTCTGTATTTATGTTTAGACAACATGATTTACTTATATTATATTTCCTTTCAAATATCATAAGGAATACCCCAAATAATGTTAGGTTGAAAATCAAGAGCCAGCATTTAAATCGATCGAGTCACACCGTAAATAGAAAACGAGGTGGACAGAATTCATTAATCGAGACGGTAAACGACCCAGGATCCGTGAGAAACGATAGCGTCATCGCCTTATGTTAATAGGTGAAAGAAAAAACACCCTTGGGGAGTTTTCTCACGGGATGCCCGCAGTCTAAGGAATATTAATAGGCACCCCCCGTCCCATCATTCTTCGACACGAGGAAATTTCCGCGTGGAAGGGTTAAGGGAGACGTTGCTGGACCATCTGTGTACCTTCGAAACCTTCGTTTTCTGACGAACCTCCGAGAGCTCCATTACTATGCCCGCGCCATTATAATATAATACGCGGCGGATCCGTCGTGGTAATATTTATTCTAAGGGGAGCAGGTAAAGGGTTGACACGGCCAGAATTTAGAAAAACTACCTTCGGTTTCGTGCAAACAGTCATGTGACTCGAACCCTCTGTTGGACCCATTATTCGATATTTGCTACTTAAAAATTTGAAGTAAACAAATATTTATTTATTTGGGAGGGTTGGGGAAAATTTCTCCGTGCTGTTGAAATGTAATGCCATTTTTTAGAATGTTGTAAATTTGCGGTGACTCATATCTATTATTAAAGATAAATATTATTTTTTAATGTGTTTGACACAAAATGTTCTAACAAAATGAACAACACTCAACAGTTAAACCACCGGAAAATAGAATTCTCTAGTTTATTCAGAAACAGAAACCAAATTGAAAGAGCATTAGAAACTGATTTGAAATTCATATCCTTTTTGAATAATTAACAGCAATAATAATGTTGTACACGCAACTGGAAAACGTTCGATGGAATTAACATTTCACTCTAGCAAAACTCTAAGTCAGTAATATAGTTACTGAATAGTTAAGTAATTTAGAATGCAAAGACCTTTGTACTGGATAGAACTTTATAAAAGATAGATGCAATGAAACGCTTTTAAAATGATAAAATATATTAACATCCTTATAATAAAAGCAGTAATAATGAAAAATAATCAATGGCTCGTAGAAAGTTTACAAAGGTTTCCAAAATTAAAACAATACAAAGGCGAAAATCACGCTTCGTTTATCATCAAGTTAATTACAAGCCAAGCACGGTGAAATTAAAACTTCACAAAGACCTGGGTCAACAAACCCACCATGGAAATACTCCGATAATTTAATTACCATGAAAATTTAATTCTAAAGAATGCAAAGGGATCGAAGAACTTCCGAACTACACACAAAACAAACGGAACCTTTGCAATTCATTTATTATACCATATACAACCCCATATAAAAGTACTTAATTCCGTCAGACATTGCCAATGAACAAATACACAAAAAGATCAGCAACACAAATCGAACAATCGATATCAAGAACCGCCGTAAAACACGTAACACGTAAAACTATGAATTCTTACATAATTCTCCCACACGATTTTCGTGATCTTAAAAATCAAACCGGAACACCACGCGATTCTCCACATACAGAGACAGCATGGTCTAAATTAGCCGGGTCGTTGCACGTTATAGAACAAAATTGCATCGAAGAATCCGCTGGCCAGTACCCTTTCATGGGGTCCGTTGCCCTCCCCTGTCGACATCATCCTCCTCGTCTTGATGCGATTATAATGAACGCTCGGTTTACCGTGGAGCCTGATAACCTAGCCCCGAAGAAGAAGAAGACGAAGACAAGATGGAAGGAAGGCCAAAAAGTTTGGAATGAAAAGAGATAAAAAGAAGCGGAGGAAGAGAGATAAAGAGAGAGTTGAGCAATAATATGAGAAGGCGGGGCAGACTGGAATACATAATGCGCTAAGAGCGATGCCGAAGCGCGTCTTGAACGGAGCATGAAATTGGCTTTTCGGCCGGGATCGATTTGCAACAAAAAAGCTGTTGTTGTTGGTTGTTGCCGACGCGATGCGAAAGATAGAATCGTGCCTGCCGGACTCAACGGTGTTGCTAATTTGAATTCATTTCGCGCCCCGGCTTCGTCGTTGCTCACGAGCAGGAGGAACGCGTTGCCCGCCTCGCGATTTTCGGCCACTGCTTCGAGGCTGATGCGCGAAACGAATCTTCCATCCGATGTCGAAAACTGTCCCGGATACGCTTGATAGTTTTACACTGCGCTGCAGTTATCGCATTTTCGATGCGCTCGTGGAAGGCCGTGGTTTTCTTGACTGGCTAGATTCCTAAGGGGCTGGCAAGGGGGTTGATCGTAGGACAAACAGATTGGAAAATTTAACAGCCAAAAATAAGGGCCAATTGTAGAAAATTGTATTATTTGAATGATTTTAGTTAATAGGGGAAGGAGATATTTGTAATTTTAGAGGATTTATATCTTACTATTTATCGAAGCAATGTTACAACTTAAAAAAAGTTATCTCAATTTCAGAAGAGACCAATCCTTCGTTATTCCCCTCCATATCATTTTTTATAAGCTCCAAGACTAACAGAGATATTTAAGAATACATATGTATATTCCTAATTGAATACTAGACTCAGTTCACAAAAATATTATTTCGTTGCACAATATCTCGGGTCACCTGCCGGCTCTTTCGTTCGTTCAATTTGATTAATGGCGATTTGCCTGACAACATGGCGGGATAGGTATCGAACATGTAATTTCTCCGTGACATTGTCATTTCTCCATATTCATTAACCTCCATAAGAAGGGACGAGGATCGACGGTATGTTTACCGTCCTTTTCCCGAAGTCCGCTGCGTTTTTCGCTCGACACACTTCCGTGTGTGTGCGTGATTCGCGAGGTGAAGTCACGAAATCCGCATGATTGATACCTCACTCGAAATAATAATAATTATTGTTAAGCGGGAGAGTACCAGTGAGACCGCACACCCACTTCCTGTATTACGAAACGAAGGCTGGTATTATCGCTTGATCGATATGGGGCAAACAGCCAACGACGGCAAAATCAAAAAAAAGGAGGGAAAGAGGAAAAGAGAAAAAAAAGGGAATAAAACATTCCGTGGGAAATACGGTCGAAACGTACCAAAAAATCGCGCCGATACCATTTCACCGTCACTCGATTGACCAACTTTTCGCGTATTTACCTGCTGTTCGTTTTCTGTCCTTTTTTTTGCCTTTTAGCCTTGGCATTTTTTCGGCGGGCTGGTATCGAGTACACTTGTAATCCGAGAAACTCGTTGTAGCTCGTTCGAATACCGTTTCACACGAAAATGGAGATCGTGCAGCGAATTAATTCTCCGCTCTCCCTTTTCCCTCTTTCTCCCATCTACCTCATGCAACCGTATTGATGGACGATTTGTTCTGTTTGTTCCAGGTGTGCTACGGTCGGGTGGAAGTGTGCTTGTTGCTTAGTGGCAATTTTGGTAAGAATCCTTTTCGCGAAACGGCTGAGGAATCGGCAGGAAGTGTTTGACATGATCGCAGTGCACAAGGCGAATTCACGAATATTTCGGTAACATAATTTTTCAAACTGTCTCTATGACCCTCCAGTGAAGTGGTCGCGATTTGTAGTTCCATTGAACACGCTTCGTCCGACAAAAGTAATCGATTAAGACGAGCTTCGATATGATCAAGTTATGTCCGCAGACAGTAAAAATGTCCTCGTAATTATGTCGCACCACGTAATATTCCCCAAAACGTCCAGCTATATTATATCTACAGAAACCATCGGCGGTCTACACTAAAAGTTTCTCCATAAATTTATCACTGTCACCCGAAATGATATATGTACCGGTGGCTGAGAAATCTCGCCGAATTATCTCGTTCCACACTTATCGCGGTACACTTCCAAACGGCCATCTACAACGCGGCCACGCCCTGCACGAAAAACCTCCCCTTTAAGCAAACCGACTAAAACAGGACGATCGCGGCTATCTCGAAGGAAAGCGAAAAAAATGAAACACTCCACTTATCTCAGTTATATCACAAAAAGAACCCCGAAGTCTACAGAAATCATTTCACTTTATCCCCGGCAATAAAACTAGCCAAACAACCCTCTGAGCACAATGCTCACCGTCGTCGCACGGGAGGTCCGTAATGACCAACCCGAACTTCGAATCTTCGCCCTGCCATCAGTGCGCAAAAAACAAAAGGAAAGGGACGTGAGAAATAAAAGAAGGGAGAAGCGAAAGAAGTAAAAATAGGAAAGACGTTTTCGCGCGGTAAGGGATGCCACGGTGGGGGCCTGTTGCGTCATCGTGCGGGCCCAGGCCCCGAAGAATCCTGCAAGACGATACGGCCCTGCCCTCGCCGAGTAGATAGGGTATAATCATGGCGAGTTTCGTATCTCGAAGGGGCACACGGGAAGATGGCCCAACATCTGCCGCTGCAGGGAATCTCTGCCCACATGCTGGCCGTCGTGCACGTACGTACGCACGCACACGCGCAAAAAGTGACATAGCTACACGCCGGGACGTCATGTAAATTCATTCGAAACACATGGCAGGGCCGAGCGGCGTTCTTCTCGTGCTCGCAAAAGGGTTCTTCCACGGAGGAATCCGAGGAGCGCCGCACGGGGGGCGAAGTACAAAAAAAGGAAAATAAAGAAAAAAAAGGGGGAAAAAGAAGGCAGTCTTCGACGTTTAGACGAGAAGGACGACTACTCTGTCTCTGTTCAAAGGGACCACCGGTTTCAATGAGTCTGTCGGTCGGCTGTTTCTTCTTTCCTTAATCGTCCCGGTATACGTACATATGTAATCTGCTGTCCAAGGTGTCCGATGTTGGCCAGTTTTTGTCAGGTGGACGATACTAAGAGCCCAATTTTTGAGTCAGTTTGTTGGGTTATGGTGAATTGGGGCGCAAAGTCTTGTAGGGTTTACGCATTTGTTCTACCGATGTGAGTTTCCCACGTTAGGTCTTTTCTTATTCGTTAAAGCTCGCAAACGATAGCGCATTTTCTACGAATAATACTACCACCCCCTTGCTTGCCATCCCCTTAATTTTCTTGAATTAAATTTTCTTCTAAACGATCATATGACACCCGATGGACATGCGACCTTCTACCTTCGACGACCCCTAAAATGAATTATCCCCATCCAAAAATCAACTACGTAAAAATAGATAGCAACGCATATTAAGTGTCTTCTCATACAGTTTCAATAAATGCAATTACCTGTTACCACACGTATTAGTTCAGCGTGACGAACCGTATCGAAAACCTAGTTTCTCTGAAATGCCCATAAAAAGCTGTAACGAGACAACGGTCCGCGCAGAACGTTCTCGTTAATGAATCTTCGATCGTTCGTTCCAGGATGATGGAAAGGAAAAATAAGGGTCGCAGCGCAGAACCGAACGCAAGAAAAACAGGACGTCCTGGTAAAGAGCGTTATCTCGTCTAGCGAGGGTTCCGAAGAAATCGTTAACGGAGTAATTCTCGCGTTCCGCGACTAATTACACGCCCGTACCATGGAATTCCAGGCCGGTTGATTCATTAGGCTAACACGCAGGCAATAACGGATCGCCCTTTGTTTTCGATTCGTCAAGTTCAAGTGGGAATTTCGATCTTGTTGTCAGATAGACCGGCTCGTTGAAATACTAATTGCGCCGCGGTGTATCGCGCGGGGCGAGAGAGCCAAACGTTGGACGATAAAGGATAGGCATACGGGACGCGTACGGCGAATCAACGGTGTGCTAGAGGGGGGAGCGAGTGAAGAAGGGTACATAAAAAAGAAAAGAAAAAGAGGAGACGGGAAAATAGGAGCAAGCTCGCCGCACGGAATTGCAGAACTGCCTTTAATTAAAGTCATCAAGCTAGTTGAACAATTATCATTAATTATGGACGTTGCCTGGCCGCTCACACGAGCCATCCCCGTCGTGGCGTACCGCCTAGAGAGAACGTTCCGTTTCGTCCGCGTGCATGGCGTCAGTTTGAAAAGAGGCGGAAGTGGAGGAGGCAGAGAGAGAAAAAAGAGGAGCGGAGGGGAAACAAAGAAACCACACCGAGGCCGGGAAGAAACGAGAAATAAATACACACGCTCCGGCACACATGATGTATTTTCATCGACGCCGTGCCTCCTCGTCGCGGTATTCCCCCCCGCCCCTGCCCTTACGTCGAGAACAGATTTAAGAGGGCAGTCCAATTTGAGATCGTGAGCGAGATGACTTTTACCGCCAATTAAAGGCGCGTTAATTAAAAACGCGCAGCCCCTGGTTTCGTGCTCGAATCGGCCGGTTGATCGCTTATAAATCGTTGCTTCGTTAGCTGACAGCTTGTTTCGGGGCAAAAAAGCGCTTTCTTGGTTCGCGAAGAAGACGAAACGTAGGGAGGTGAGGAAGCTTCAGGCGACGATTCTGGTTTCTTCTTCTTCTTCTTCTTTGCGACCTTGACGAAGAGACGGGGAATTAATGGAAAAAAATATTCCGTCGAATGTCGTGAAATTCGACGATTATTTCGGCGGCCCTTCAAAATTTCCACGGGCTAAGGTCAAGGAACCGGCAAAGGGAGAAGATTCTTGGCCGGGGAACGGGAATTTCGAAAGCACGACGAACGCTCGCGCAAAGAGTACCGTGGCATAATAAAGACGACGATTTACGTTCGACGATATCATCATAAAACCGGGGCCAATGACTCGATGAGCAGGCCTCCTGTCTCAATGCCGTGATCTACGCCCTCCGGATAATTCTCCTCGGGCCCTGTGGCGGTGGAAGTGTCATCGTGGAATGCGTTAATCTAGCGCTCCTCCCGTGCTTAATACGAGATTCGCCTGCCTCAATCGAAATAAGGAACCGCGTTTCTTTCCTCTTCGGTAACATCTACTGAACGCCCATTATGGTTACGATTTCCTCTCTCGCGTTCAAGGAATAATTTTATTTCAACTTGGTTCTTCCTAAAATTCTTCACTCTTTCATGCAAATCCCTCCAACTGGTTTTCATACTTGGCAAGAAAAAATCGACGATTGCTTTTTTTTCAATTACTTGTACTGGAGGGTGGCGAGGTATAAATAATTTATATTTCTTGGCGGCACCACTCACTTCTTTTTATCGCCACGGTATTTATTTTTATTGTATTATCTGGGATAAATTTGTCTTCGAACGTTCCAGTTCAGTTAATCACAATTACGATTATCAAACTACTGTCCACCGGGCCAAAAATGCGATCAAATGCGTGAACCGGATCCTAAAAAGGGAACTGGAAATTTAACCCTTTGCACTCGGATGTCCCCTCTCAGGGGACATCGTAAGTCTAGCATATCACTCGGATGTCCCCTCTGAGGGGACATCCGAGTTTATTAGTGATTACGGACAATAAACTTATTCCACCGCAACTTTTTGAGAAATGCATGTTTCTCTGAAGCTTTCTAATGAAAGTGAACAAAAAACCAAACCAAAATATGGTATAATTACCAAGATATATGAAAAATATATCAGCCGGTTTTACGTCGGAACAGAACGTGCGAAGCGCGCTCTCCACGCGTCGCGAGCGCTTCTCTACCCACTTGAAAAAAGCGATAAGGATGGTTCGTAGAAAGAGGTTGATATGCAAGTATGCCTCGCACTGCATGGTAAAATTTGAGAATATAAACAAGAAAGCCTACAACTGGAGAAAAAGATTTTTCGAAGCTGAACTCAGTCTGGTTTGAAGCGTCGTTTGGTATAGATAGATCTAACGAGTGAGAAAATCGGAAAAGTGTTACTCTTGGTAAATAAATTGTATTTACAAGTATTTACTCTTGGTAAATAAATTGTTTGGTAAAAGTTTTTTGGTAAATATCATCTTGTGAGTTAGTAATAACAATAATACAGGAATGCAATCTACCCCCAGAACATTACGCGGTGGAAATGTAATATCAGTCAATAAGCCTGAAATGGTTTTAGATTATACATCAAACATGGGTGGTGTGGATCTTGCGGATCAATACGCTTCGACGTATTGTTTTTTGCGGAAGTCACTGAAATGGTGGAGAAAATTATTTTTTTGGGGACTGGAAATGTGTGTTATCAATTCTTACATAATTTACCGGATTACAGAAGAAAGTAAAAATAAAGCACCAATGACACATTACAAGTTTGTAAAAAGTCTAATAAATCAGTTGAGAGGTGATTTTCGTGAACCAAGAACTCGTCCATCCACATCTTCGTCGGACCATAGACTAAACAATAAATTACATATTCCCAATGTGGGGGAAAGAAAACGAGATTGCATTGTCTGTTCTGATAGGAAAACGCCAGGTGGAAGACGTCAAACAACATATTATTGTGAAACTTGTACAAACCAGCCTGCAATGCATATTGGAAATTGCTTCAAAATATATCACAGTGTAGAAAATTATAAGAAATAAAATTAGATTTTTTTGCAAAAAATATGTTCCTCAATGTCTACACATTCATATAAATCAAAAATCATTACAATACATTACTTGGTTCCAAAGTTATACTATATAATATGACGCGAGTCCTATATCCACGCTTTCGCGAAAAGTGCCGTCGAGTTGCTGCTAGCTAACGCCCGGGATGGCGCCGAGTGCAAAGGGTTAATCGGAGCAGATAGGTGTCCTTAAAAAGTCCACGCAGTGGCTGTTGCCTGCTAATATTCTTGCACTCAGTAATTAATTACGCGCTATCTGGAACAGTGCTCGATTACGGTGTGTCTTAACGGGACAATAGTGAGGCAAGGCCCCGATAATGGGCCCCATAGCGTGTCCTTATTAGGAAATATTTAAGGTTCAGCCGTGTGTTTACGAGCGGCGGGCATGGTCTGCCCCACAGCAGAATCAGCCATATTTCTCCGTGAAATTTAACGAACCTCTGCCGCAATGGGACACCATTAAAAAATTCCTGAGCGTCATGTGGTACCGTGCACGCAACGCTGATAAACGTTGCTTGGTGAACAGGTTCAGGGAAACGGACAGGAATGATAATATTACGAGGCGTTTCACGCAGGTCCTATTGCAAAAGTGTCATCGATAAAAAAAACCTGATTTATACTGCGGAAATATGGTAGTAGGTAAATGAACATTCTCGATAAGATGATAGATGGATAGTTTGGATTGAATGCACACGTTGTATCACAGGCGAAATTGGAATGCTTTAAAACGACAGTGATAATAACACAATTGTATTCAAAACTCACACTGATATTTCCGTAACTTGTAATTCTTGACTTTAAATTGGTGCTAAGGCAAAGATAAATAATGAATATTTGAAATATGAAAATTGAAGGTACGGATGAAAGTGGTCTGCTTCGTTAATGAAGGGATAGCTGCCGTGACAGTTAAAATGTAATATATTTTTTGCCAGCTTCGAGATGCTCTTAAAATATTCAGCAAGTTGTCATTTTACCTTCTTCCAAGTATAAATCAAGTATAGAGATTGCCGGAGCGGGATCAGACAGACGTTTCAATTATTTAAGCTGACAACGGGCGCACCCGGTCGAAAGAGTTCCGAAACTCGAAACTGCATTTCGTGCACGTAACAAACTTAAATAGGCGGATCGTGTGCAGCGGTTGGACCGCGACTATTATCAGATCAATAATTGCCAAGGAGGGCCGAAGTTGCCGAACTTCGAACCGCGTTTCAAGCGAATTCGTGCCTATCAGCAACGTGTCTGTCTCCCGTAGTTTCTTCCAAGGGAAAACGAAGTTTGCTGCACGTCGCAGTAAAAAGGCACAGTTTTGCTGGGTAACCCGCAAGGCTATATCGAAATCACAAGCGCGTCAGAGTTAAGAAAAAAAGCTCGTCCGAAATAAAACCGTGCAGCATGTTATAAGTCTGAGAAGAAAACGTTTTCAAATTCACTAAACAATAGATACGATATAGAGTATCCAAATAAATGAGATTTTTATTCCCGGCCGATACATTTTGTATATCCCATGTTTCGAAGTATTAGCTCATAGAATTATTCGGTAATCAGTGGAAAAATGATCCGGAGAAGTAATAGATATAATTCGACATAAATTTCTTACTTCTATTACAATTGCATTACAAACAGCCGTACCATACTTCTATATTTATCCGCGCAAAACCGAGCGGCATTAATTCCAAATAAGCTTCTCTTAATGGAGCAAACGGCGAGCAGATTAAAACAATCCAATCAAAAACAGATCGCAGAGACATTGATCTGACCGGAGCTCGTCTGACGACGGCTGGTGCAAAAACCTCGAAGACGTTGATGAAGATGAAAGTATAATATCTCTTACGTGAAGGAAGGGGAGGGAGGCGCAAAACGACCCCCCGTATAAAGGGTTGAAAAAACGGCCGCACGTATTTCTACGATCGTGCGCGGTTCGAGCAAAATCGACGACGTTTCGCGCATAATTAAGCAGTTCTTGCGCGCGTATTTCAGGGCCCCAGTGACGTCTCTATCCGAGCCGGCTCGCTCATATCGCGGCGTTTACTCGGATTTACATCGCGCATACATATGTATGGAAGAAACTACGATTTGTATCGTCACGTTGGCCAATTAAGGGGCCGGGGTCGTTAACGAAGAGAATAATTAGAAAGCGTTGGCAGGCCGACCGGTGGACGTGGTGCACGTCCACTGGGTTTTCAGCTTCTTTTTACTTTCTCGGCCGCGCCGCCGGGCCACGGTACTCTGAAGTATAAAAGAGAAAAGAAACGAAACGAACGAAAAGTCCGCGGTGCGCCTCGTACAGGTGGTGGAAAGACGACGAGAATTAATATGTCTACCGGGCGTATTTGCATTCGGAATGCCTGCGTATGAAATGGACGTGCCTTGGGGCCGATCATCGAATACCAGAGAAACGGGCAATTAGAAGGGGGTAATTGGATAGATTCCTTTTCGCGGGACCACCCAGTTCATATTTCTATCGTACTCCGTTTCTTGTTCCTTCGAGTGACGCGCGATGGGCGCGATCGTTGCTGGAGGACCGAACGAACGATTCACTTTTTAAGGGTAGTCCGTTTTACTGCCCATGGCAAAGTGTCGGCGAGGCATAGGCGATGTGTATTATCGAGATTTATGGGGAACGACATTGCTACCTCAACCTTACCTCGCGCAGACTCGCGGATTTGGAGTCTGATCGGTATACGCGACGCGACGGTTCAATAATCGCTTCTCCACGCAGGCTGGTCCGGTTAATTCTGATTGATTCAGTGCCCGATACATTTTCAATTAACAGCGCTACCGAGCTTCTCGATCTACGCCATCGGCCGAGCGACGCGAGCAAAAAATGCCATGACCAACGTAACCGGGACGGAAAAATTGAACAGAACGTCGCGCCGCATGAATAATAAACAAGCCGTCCTTTGAATCCTCGCGATCGAATCGCCCGTCACCGAATAAATCATGCTAAAGAGACGGTCACGCTCGCGGCTCGCTGCCTGGTCAATTATAACGCGAGTCGACGTTCCTATCTATCATCGCGGAAAAATACCCGCTATTAACTATCACCTTGAAGTCCACGATCAGCTGCATAGCCGTAGAAGAAAGAATCGCGTAACGATCGCCACCGGTATATCCGTCGACACGACAGCCGTTCGATCCGATTCTCCGAACGATGAAATACAGCGACGAATCAGATTCACGGCTGTTGCTCAAACGGCACGGAGTTTACACGGGCTCGCACGGCGAATTAATCGTCTCGATGGTCGATTCGCGGGTCGGGGATCGGATTTGTTGTTTTCACCGTTGGTGCAGATTTTTTCCCTTTTTCCTTTTTGTTTCGCCTGCCGGGGGGACACGCTCGTGAATTAATGGTGATGGGAGAATCGAGTGTTGCCGCCGGTGGAGTGGTGGATCAAGCGACGGGAAAAAATTTGATAAACCGCGCCTCTGCGGTGGCTTTTTTTTTCCTTCTTTTTGTGTTAGTCCCCGGTCTCTATGTGAACCGACCAGTTGATATTTGCCGTGAAAACCGTTTCGCTTGTCGGCAAACAGAAGCACGCCGCGTGAATCGCGTGAAAATATATTCCGGTTGGTCGATCGGGGCTTTTCCGAAACCGTGCGCGCCGATGAAGAGCAATAGCGGAACAAAACGACACAGAGGGAGGGGAAAACAGAGAGCGCGCGAAGGGAAAAAATAAAACGGAAAAAATATGCGTACATCGACACGATTTTCGGAGGCTGTAAAAAACACGTGTTTGCACGGGGAGCCGCGGTCGGGCCCGATCAGATGGCCACGGGGCTGATTTGCATGCGACCTTTGCCTCCAGGTGTTCCAGAATTTGCATACGAAAGGGTGGCGCTCACAGATTTCTCCTCCCCTGGTCCCTTCTTTCTGTCTTTGTTTCTCCTCTGCCGTTTCGGGGTCCCTTCTGCACCGCTGTCTTCCTCTTTCGTTTCCTCTGCCACGTTCTGCGACGCGGCCTGTTCAACCCCCTGTGCAAGCATTTATGGGTTACTGGCTCAGCGTGTCGCGTCGTTAACCCGCCGTTAAATTTTCGTTATCGCCGTCCTTTAGCTGGCGACCGTGCGCCGGATGAATGGAAATTACGATCAGCGGGAATTAATACCGAGCTGCATCGACTTCGATGCCTGTTACGTTGGAAAAGGAGAGGATTTTCGGTGATCATTTTGGTTTGGCCAATTTTTACCGACACGTCAAATGGTACGTTTTTATCGAAGATGATTGAATTGCATTCTGGGAACATTGATCCAGCCGTACACGATGGTGTACTGTTACGACTATCTGAATAAAAGGAAGAAGGGAAACACAGCGCGCGTATGCTAATTTCGCAGGTATAGAATTCGCTAGCGAAAAGACGATTCAACGAATTTGAGGCCATTATTAAATTCAATCACACACATGCGGGGGTAAAAACGAGCGAACTGAAATGTGTTCGTAGCAATTATTCGTGATTACGGATCGCTATCGCGCGAGACTGTGGCAGTGGCGAATATTTTCCGAGTGACATGTGACCAACGTTTCCACGCCGTCCATTGATTTATTTATCACGGAACGGGTGCGTGTGTCGTGCTTATCGAAGATTATCCGCCTCTCGTCATGGTGGAAATAATTTCGAGCTAATATAATAGTAATAAGAGCAACATTGAGAATGTTATAGTAGAGAATTTCTAAATAACTTAAAAATATTATGAAATAATTAAAAAGCAAGGACAGAGAGATGAAAATAACTATAGACAAATTTTTTCGATTTCAATTAATTCGATAAATCTTATATGGAAGATATGGAGTAGCAGTTTAGGAATTTAATATTGGATGAATTATACCAATTGTAGAAGAATCAGATCATCTTTAGGTATATGGGTTCGAAAAAAAATAGTGATCTTTCCCGACAATAAAATTGGGATTAATAATAGACGAGAGTGGTAGATGGAATTAGCGTCACAAAATCTGTTTGAAAATAATACCTACTGCTTTTTTATCGAAATGATATTAAGATAGAATTTCAGCGGTGTGCGTGACAGTCGTAAGAGATCAAGAGACGTTGGTTTGTCTTGTTTACCACCTGCTTATTTCTTCTAGAAGGCGCTCATTTCTCAGAATATCGGAGTACGATCTTTCTTCGATGTTCGTCACGATTCTCATTGGACAGTGCTAAAAATAATGGAAGCCTTGTTACGAGATGGCTACCCACTTTTTTGTTCCACATTACCGTTCCCTTTTGCACTGTGAAAAAGGTGTGCTTGATTATTTGTTCTTACTTTCTGATTTAATTCTGTTCGTTGACAATACGTGAATGTCCACGTCAAAGTGATTCCGATAACTTTTCCTAGTCAGTGATTTCAAGGTTTTTGAAATAAAATTCGAATTATGTATTCACGGAGGATCAAAATAATAGCCTTTGCATTAATTATTAGCTACGAGTCATAATACAGAAAAAAAATGTTCAGAGGTAGATCCTAATAATGAACTTGCGCTTAGTCTGACCTATCACTGACCACGACTACTTCCGCGCTAATCCCTAGAAAATCTGATTCACGATTTTCATTTGTCACTGCTGCTTCAGCCCCTGATCATGAAACGGAGATATCTACGGACGCGATAAAGCTACACAAGATGTAACCATATCGATACAAGTGAATTACAAAATTGACGACCTGTTGACGACCACTACCGCGATATCCATATAAAACAATATTCACCCGTGGCACTCGACCAAATATTGGACCAGATACACTAAACCTTCCATCGAAACACAAACCTGACATTCTCTAGCGATCTTCAATATCTGCCACATTTAAACAAGATCACCTCGAAACTCACGTTCAACCATGCAAGCTGCACTTCCCTATAATATCAACGAAGCCCAGCATCAAATCGATCAATCAAACTTTCCCTGATAGCGCCCAAGTCTTGGGCGCTATCACCCTTCACCCCCCGAATTATCATTCACCTTTCTCAACACCCGTTCCTCTCTCATTCCCGCGGGAAATAATACAAATGAACAGCCGTCCAGTCGGCTCGCAGACAAACTTGCAGAAGAATACCTGCGTGCACATTTTATAACATTTTGCCCCCCTCATTGCCCACCCTCTGTCTCCTTCCGTTCCCAGCTAATCAGTTAATCTGCCCCGGAACCTCCCCGGTGTCATTGCGCCTACGCCCGTGTGTCGGCGAGCGCGTGTGCGTGTTCCACAATGATGAAGGAGAGGGCCGGCCGGCAGCAGCCATCTTGGTTGACGTCAACTCATACCAAGCACGCAACCGCGAAACGCTGACTTCCTTGTTGCGATAGCGCCTTACTTTTTTTTATTATTCCCTCTCACCTCCCTCTGACCGATCCTCTCTGTTCCGCCGCTTCTTCCACGTCCCCTCCGTCTGCATACACACACTGTGTGGCGTGTGCATACGCGTTTACGCTGCGAAACGAAGCGAGACACCCCTCCCGCGATATCTAAAATGGCGGAATTTAATGGACAAACGCTCGACCGCTATTCGTCGGTCGCTATGAAAATTAAGGTAGGCGGTGGTAACGGTGATCCTTATCGCGGTCGTTCAGTTTCCTCGCCGCGGAAACGGTGAGAAAATCGCGTTCCCCTAAGCGTTTCGAGGATCCGTCTGTGCATGGACGCAGAGGAAAGGGGGGCGGCAATGGAGTTTCTCGGGTTCGGATTATGTTCTCTCGCTCCAGTTAGTGAATTTTCGTGCAACCGAGGGGGTGGTTTTGTGTTAATTTGCTGGGTTCCAACTTCTAATGGCGTTAAGAGTGTCTAATTTCTATTTTTCTAGCGAGAAGGAGCAAGCTGCCCTTGACGAACATCAAACGTGACCAAGAAGAGTGTTAATTTTTAGAGGGGTCGATGATTTATAGAATATTGAATGGTCAAAGTTTCGAGTTCGCCTTCTTTTAGAGGCCGCTTGGAATTTCGGTTCTTTCTTGATACCTCTCGCAATGGCACGTATGGTAAACGAATATTTAGCCGAGCTTAAGACCTCCAAGGGGGAAGAGCAGGATCTGTACGCGGCGTACAAATTATTATTATCGCTCTGTCTTGCACTGCTGAAGGGATTATGCGTGCTGGCTGTTACTTGTCTACTTTATTGCCCACTGTGCCACTGTGCTGCCACTGTAATATGCTAATAGGGGATGCTAGCCTCCCCCCGTAACGACAATGTTAATCGTATCCCTGTTTACGAGAACCCTATGTGCCCTTCGTGCTCGTCAGAACGTTACACGTATCTCAGAAATAGTATCCACGAGGAATTCTTTGCTCACCTAACTCCGTGGAACTCGAACAAAAATTGTCGAACTTCTTCCGACATTCTTCCAAACTCAACTCATCAGTACATATTGCTTCCAATTTCCAACAGAACTAAATTCAAACGACCCACCCTTCGCGCGCAAAGAGAAAATGGAAACGTCAGCGTGAAGGGCATACGATTCCAGCCGACGCGACGGCCCGACCCGTGCAATTCTATCAAAGTTGAGAACACGTTCGGGTTTTAATCGTCAAACCAGTGTACCGATCAACTATATCGACACGAAAAACAAAGGACAACCCGTTGATCCGCGTGTCGGAAAGTTTCCTACCGAACCTTCTCGCATGAAGCCGACCGGCTCCAAAACTCTGTGACCGGAAAAAAAAAGAGGAGAAACTGAAGCACCGGGGAAAAAGGAGAAAAACAGGGGCGAAATCAAAAGCGGCCCCGTTGTTTGTACGCATCCAGGCTAAACGGGTATCGGTCGCGCGCGCACGATCGTCCAGACCGGACGATTGACCGAACGTGGAGAGGGGTGGTTTGGGGGTTGGTTACGGGCGTGGTGCACACGATAAAAATGGCGCTACGCTACGCGGGTGAGGGTGGCCTCTTTTATTCCGGCACAAATGCCGCGTGTGCGATGCACCCCCAACAGACCGCCCCGGTTTACACTGCCGAAAAACACCGTTCACGTCCCTCGCCCTTTTGCTCGTCTCTATTTTTTTTTTCCTTTCGGTATCGCGGGGAACGTTGCCCCTCGTGCCACCCTTCTCATGATTGGAAGGCACGAGTTCTCGCTTAACCCTCGACCGGCTTATTATGCGACGGACTGGGATAGATGGATGGCACGAGAATGGTTTCGGTGATTGTCAGAGGGCACGTCGACGACAGATAGAAAGATTCTCGAGGGTTTCGTCGGTGTCTCTTGTGGCTGTCGAACGCCACGGAATGACTGCCTGCGTTTTCCCGCGGACAGGCCGCGCGTCAACTTCGAACAGTATTCCTGTTTAACACGCACGAGCTCTTATTCTACCTGCGAGTATCCCTCCACTTGAACGCAACGATTGTACCGTCAATCGTCGCGGATGGAGCACGACGATTGGCAGACGTTGCGTACGATAAACCTGAATTAACTTTGGAAACTTCTGACGGCGCAAATGCCGGGCGACGTAGCAGTCGCTTGAAATATTCCCGGAATATTGCGACAAATTATAAGGACGGTCTCGCTTTGACAGCTGTTAGTGGGTAAATGGGTTTTAAGAAAGAATCGGTTCCGACGTTGACACGTGTTCAATTATTTTCCGAATGCAGACCTTTATGTACGACCTAGCAACGAAAGGGTTGAGTCGCATAACAGGCGGCGATAGCATTGACACGGGAAACCTATAGCAACCCGTGTAATCGGTCAAGTTTTATTGGAGCGAGATTATGACGCTTAAGTATCGATCGGGCGTGTAAAGCGCGACTCTCGTTGCAGAGAATCAGTTGTTTTATCGACAGGGCGTAATCTCGCGTTTCAAAGACCGCTCTTAAGGATGTCATGTCATAACAGTCGGAGGGGGTTGCGTAGGAAGGTGCAATCAATAATTAAATAAACGACGAAGGTCGCCTCGAAGCCCGACGATTGATCGCGTGATGGACCTAATGGGTGAGCGTTATGGGGTTTCGACGTTCGCACTAAGCGTGCTAGAGGGGCCGGAAGCTCTCGATTCTGCGAAGTCTCTGACGAAATTGCAGGCAAATTTGTTTAACACCCTCGAGATGCTGCGAGTCTCTTTGATCTTATTGTCTTGTAGTACCAAAATGATTTTAAAATCTTTGAGAATCCGTTTAAGTTAATAACATGGAATTAGGAACAAGATAAATACCGATCAGGTAACATCGGAAGTTCTATGCAATAGTAAGAATGCTTTTAAATAATTTCTGGTATCGGCTTATCATTATATCAGTTCTTCCATGCAATTTTATGAAAATTGCTATATCACTACCTTATCGCGATGTGTATGTAACCGTGGCAAGTGTCTTCCCATTTTCATTCAATAATAATACTTCGACGATCCTTGATCTTTTCTTCTAAATGTACATGCAAAGTAATCGTGAACGTAAGCAGATAAATTCGACTTCGGACGGAACAGTTTTCTGATACCCTACATGGGTGTACAAAATTACACTTAAACTCCCAATCAGTCAGTACTGCTGCAGCGCGTTGCTCGTCGACGCGGGACAGCTCGTGCTAGTGCGGTCAGTTCGGAAAAAAAGGAAGAAAAAATACGAGTGTTGGAATGGAAAAAATCGGGGTTACGCAGTCGACGGAGGGTGTGTAACGCGCCCCTAACAATTCCATTTCCGGACGCGATAAACCGTGCGATCGTGGACGCGTAGTAAACTGATCGAACCGGACGTTGCAATGCGACCATCTCGCTTGAAATTTGGATCATTTCACGCGTCCGTGAACGGTGTGTTCGGGTGAACACGCGCGGTGTCGCCTCGAAAGCGATTTGCCTTTCGACGTGCTTGTGATAGCGATTATCTGTTGGGTACAAATTCGAGGATGAATTGATTTTAATACAGATTGTTGCGAAATAACTTCTGCCATTAGTTGCAGTTTTTACACCATTTTCGTTTTAAACGTTAGATAGTATTCAGAATGATCATAAAACGAGTTTAACAGCGCGCAACATTTTTCGCGTGATATCAGAATAATAAATGTGACGACTCATAAATTTTTTGTATCGTCACGAAGCAATATCTGAAACACCACCGGACGATATTTCGTATTAAAATTTGCGGTGAAATACTTTTCCAGAGTTCCGTTATTCCCAGTTGCCTGTAGACTAGAAAACTTCAACTCTTTCTTACATTTCCTCCCTAACAATGTACAGCGAAAATCAATAAAATAATTGATTTTCTAAATTATTTACGTCTCGATACAATTATCGTGCCTCGATAACTTACTTGTTCCTCCGACAATACCGGGCCGAACGTAACATAATTGCATATACATGTACGCATGCATGTATGTTCTAGGAACATGCGTTACAATATGTACACCATGGAACGATGTGTTATACCGTGCAGGCCTGGGGGTGAATAGTCATGGGGGAGGAAAGGGTGGGATTACAATTGCATCGTTCACACAGTCACGTGCGTGTACGTATGTATAGCCACGTCTCTGTGCCATGTCAGTAGCCACGTATAATGGCGGTGCGCACATCGTCGGTAGTTATTGCTTTGTTATTGGGCCGCCTGACGCGCAGCCGGCCGGTACCGAATGTTGGATTTCCCTTTATTGGAAATTTCCCGAAACCCTACTCCTGCGAATCACCGATTTCCCGTCCGCAAATATAACGGGCGAGCCGTCACGGATGCGATTTCACCCTTCCGCCATCACCATCTTTCTCTGGAATCGTTTTCCTCCTTTTCATTTTTTTGTTTTGTTTTCAATAGCGAGGTCGAGTGGCGTTCTTCCGATCTGGTTCGATAGCAAGAGAGAGGGAGAGACAAGGGTAGGTTGAGGACAATTTCGCGGTGTGTTGGCATGAACTGAAGGGATGCTAAAAGATGGAATTGATTTTAGAGGTTTCTTTTAATTGAAAATGGTAGACCGGTTAAAATGTTCAAAGGGGCTGCCATAATTTCTGGTTCCTGAAATTATTCTAAGAACGAACTTACGTATCTTTTAATATTAGAACTCTAACTATATAAGTCGTTTGTATGTCGCTGCAGCAAACGTAAATTAGTTACAATTACGTATTTATTTAACGGGAACAATTACATCTCGTCTTCCATTCTACTTGTTCCAAATTCAGCTGCACTTCAAATCATTTCACTTCGTCCCAGCTAGGAATATAATTCAAATAAATGATAATCTATCCAATCCTTCGCTCAAATAATCATGGTTTAAGCGAATCTAGACGATTCAACGCTGATTTCCTCCATTTTGCTAGAAGCTTTCGACCGATCCAATCACCGATGCAACGAAGGAGAGGGTGGGGTTGCACGTGGCTTAATTGATTTGATTTCGAGGGGTTTTCATCCCACTTTCGCTACGCACGACCCTGCAGCCCTGTATTACGGCGCCTCTTTCCCCACTTCATGGTGTTTCCCCCCATGATTTTCGAAAAGGTCGATTGGGGTTCGATCTCTAGCAAACTCGGCGGCTCACATGTCTCGCGATGGTCTCCATTTTGTCATTCTAGTATCATTAATTTATCAGTATGCGTGCTGGTTCGATTTTTTTCTCTTTTAATTATTACTGGCTAGTACCTCACCGTGATCCTCCGAAAGGGTGACTCAGTGTGACAGGAAACCACAAGAATGATTCACAAATTCGTCTAGTTGCAAAATCGGTACGAACACGATTTTCCTTTTGGATTGGTTAGTAAAATTACACTTCACGGAATACACAGTGACATCATGCCCTGCGATTGGCCCCCTTCAATCACGACACGCTTGGCCCTCGCCGTGCTGAATGAAATCCGGACGACGGGTTGCGAAATACGTGAAATTTTGCCAGAGGACGCGTTGCAAAATCAAGAATGCGCAATAGGATTGGCTCGGAGTGAAATGAAACAACGTTTCCCCAACGATATTGAACAGCCGACAGTAGTTCACAGTTTCATTCTTTCCAATTTGTTGCAGCACAAAGGCTCTTGCAATGGATACTAATTTTCTTCTGGAAGTAATTCATCTTCTATTCCGGGAGAAAATTGAATAGTCCGGTTTGCGTGTTGTTCTTCGCAAAGCTTTATTGTGGCTCGCATGTAATACATTGGCGGATTGTTTACACGGAAGATTGGTTACCAAATTACACCACAATAGCCCCAAAGAAAGACGAAGTTTACTATTTCGAAACAATAACTTCATTATCGGTAAACTGTACAACTCATGCTTGAAAATAATACCTCTTCGAATTCTAAACACAAGTAGCTTCACAAATAAGAGACTGCAAAGCTTACACAACGTTCCTGCGATACTCGCAACAATTCTTCATTATCCAAGATCCTCTGAAGCCCCTCCAATGTTCTTCACGAGTTTCCCTAATTCTCGTAACTCTCTATACGCAGAAAAAAAGTACCATCCACCCCTTCCTCAAATCACCCCGCAAACCGTCCCCGCCAAAGGAGGAGAACACCGGGAAGACAGGCGAGCACGGCCACTGCAGCCACAGTTCGCAGAGTAATTTTCAATATCCACCTTATTAGCCCGGAATAATATCTCGTCCCAGGAGCTTCGGTTTTCCCGCGGATTACACGGGGTTGGCTCGTTTCCATCGGTGTCGTGGGTATCTGTGTAATACCGTTGCCACTCGAAGCGAAATCTTATCCATATTTCGTGACCCGACACGGGGGTCGCGAACGTCGGACCGTGGCTAGGGGGCGAGGGGCGAGATTTTCGCGAGGGAGAAACGGAAACGCGAGGATTCCGCGCCGGGGGTTGCTACTCGACTTTAGTCCCTTCTCGTAACGGGTCTCTCGTTTACGACCACGTAGGCGTTTCCACGCGGGCGTCCTCGATTTCCCAGCTGGGGCGAGTATTAAAGTTCTGTTCCACGCGTGCCTTTCCCGTCCTTCATTCGTCTTGTCGACGATCTTGCTCCGTTTCACGAGCGAGTAACGGCTCACGGGTATTCGCGCAGAGTTTCGTAATTTTCCAGGAAGACCACCCTTCGGCGCGTGGCCCACTTGCCACTCGTCCTCCTTCGCGAGTTCTCTCGACAAGTTTGATTGAAAGAAGCGTCGGTGGATGTCAGCGTTTGCTTCGTACGAGATGAACGAGCCCTGCTTCAGAGGCGACTCGAACAAGGGGCGTTTCGTCGCTTGGCTGTCGGTCTCTTTCAGAGTGTCGGTCGCCCCCCCTTTTTTCGGGATCTCCATGGGAGTGGGAGACACGAAAGGGGTTGTTCCGTTGGTTTTGATAGGATACTTGACGCTCGAGCGGACCGCGTAATAAATTGAGGAGAATTTCAGCGAGACGATCGGTTGACAATGGAACTGTGCGTCTTCTAATCGGAAATAATTTTTCGGACAGTTTGATCGAGGAGAAAGATTGTAGGCGCGTGTAATTCAATATTAGTCATTCTACAGTCACAAACCAAAGGGAATAAGTCGTTCAAAATTGAGCAAGCATTTCCAAATTCTTGTAGAACCATAGAATAATACCGATTCATGCAAATCAATTTCAAATTCATTTAATTCCTGCATGAAAAACAACACCTGCCTCCGAATCGTATTCTCGATGTTGTACAAAATTGATCTCAATATCCATCGCTGGAGACAAAAACGACCCTTCGAAATTCGATACCGCAAAACTACTCACCACCAAAATATGTCGGCACATTATCCCGCATAACCAGGTTGAAACAACCAGCAAATTCAGCAACAAATCCAACAAATCCAGCTTGTTCTCGAGATGGTCGGGGTGTTCTCGGGCTACCATTTCTCGAACTGGTTCGTCCCATTTCGCGGTGCCCCCCCGTCGCCACCCGGGCCCCGTGGATATTTCCTCGACGTGGAGGGAGATTCGAGAGCGCGAGGCTCGTAACACGGAGCAATTTCGTGGGGCGAGCACCTTGCTATTCACCTTGAAACCGGTCCAGCCGATACTCCTCTTCGTTCAGGGGCCAGGGCCCCGCGATCGAATCGAATCTGCGTGTCCGATCTCTCGTTCACCCGCAAACGAGTTCCACCTTGTGCGCGGATGCGAGAATGATTCGCGAGTACCCGTGTTTACTTGCCGAGTCGTCTTCTAAATTGCAGCGTGTTACGGCCGTGTGTCGATCGTGGATCGATATTGCGATAAAAAGAGGGGAAAAACATTATTGGCCGGCGGCGGTATTCATCGTGCGTCGTTCAAGTAGCCGCGAGCTGGCCGATCCGCTGCTCTTGCTCTCGATGCTCGTTTCCTCTTCGCTCCGCCGGGAACTGGCGCGAGCGATAACACCGTCGTACGTATCGTGAATTGGATTTTAATTACCGCGTAAATTTCCTTGCTCCCGAGGATATTCACGGACGCGACGCTCTCTAATCGATCATCGTTAACGATTTTAATAAGTAACTTAAAACAGCTAATAAAACAGCTCCCACTAAGCATATCATTCTGAACAGAAAGATTTCTGACAGCATTCCACTTTACTCGAAGCAATTGCTTCTTGCCCAGCCGACGTTACTCCAAATCGTTCTCCATCATCGAATCGTCTAACAGAAGGGAAGCTTTCCCGTAAAATCGCACGCAATTGCATCACCAGTCAGTCCGGCAGGAATTTCGAAAACATCCCACTTAGACTCCAGAAATAAGAAACACTATACCACCCCCGTCCGCCCGTCAATTCAATTCCATCCACCGCCCATAAATCAAGGCTCACTGTTCGCGCCATTTGTTCGAAGTAAGCCAGCTCAGATCACGCGATTAGCGGGCAAAGATTGCGAGCTATCGGCCGGCGAGCGTGTAAAGTGTCTCGCGAATCTTTATCATTGGTTCGATGGCAGCGAGCGCACAAATTGGACGGACGGTTCACGCCATGCCGGCCACGCTATCATTTAACGTCACCGTATATTACTCCAGAGCGTGTGCGCCACCCCCCCACTACCCCTTTCCAGCCTCCTGTGGACACGGTCGAAAAGTCCGCTCGGTCCAGCTCGTGAAAGAGGGAGAAACGAGAGAAGAGAGGGTCTCGAGAGAGGGAGAGATCGGCCGGTCGCGATATATAATGCCGCTGGCATGACAAGGCGAGAGCAATTAGATGTCGCCGGATGCAGCTGCAGGCGATTGCGTCATCAGAGTTACTTTGCAACCTTGATCTCTCCCAGAGGGGTCCCCGTTTCCCTGTCCCTCGCCGCCATGCCCCATGGTCTCCCTCTGCAGGTCTCGTTGGCCACCGCCTCCGTCTTCTTCTGGATTCTCTTCCAGCCCCGTCGATGACGCTTCGCAAGCTTTCTGCTTCCAACGGGAAGTGTTGTTTGGTCGGCGAACGGGGTGAGGGGCGATTATTCGAGGTAGATTGAAGTTCGATGAGGAATGCTTGCGGGATATGTTTTACGTCGATTACGGGGTGAATGTGCGCGCAGTTTTTCTGGGGGTGGTAATGATAACTATCTTCAGTGAAGAGGAAATTGTTTCTGGAGGCGAACGACTACTTGTTGTAGTCCTTCGAGTTCTTTATCACTCTTTTTGGTTCGATCAGTGAATAATGTTAAACTGCAATCCAAGGTATCATATATTTTATGGAATTGCTCAAATCGCTTGGTCACGTTACCAAAAATAGCTGCATAGTTCTATCTATGCAGAAGGCACGAGCTGTGAGATTCTTTTTCTGCAAATAAACAATGCTTCTAGCAACCACGACAGAATACTTAATTTATGTACTGGTTAAGAGTTAATGCGGTACGGTATTATATTCGGACCAGGTCGTAAAATGTCGTGAGAGTTCAGTTTGGAGGAGCTAAAGTCTCTTTATTCCCTAGTTCTTGGCGGGTTGAGAATCGTGTAGGCAGTAACCCGAATAAGGCCGTCTACCGTTTCCAGCGTCAATCTTGGACAATTTGGAATCCCCTGAATGATTCAACGCGTCGAGTTATTTTCGGTGACGACTTTTCAACTGGCACAATTTTATCGCGACCATCGTCAACCAAATAATCCAACAATAGAATCGAACGTTTCGTGCCCCAGCCCAAACCAAACCCCTATCGTCCAATTTTATGGTATCTTTTCAGGTTATTCTCGATTTCTTCATAACTACCAGTCAGAGCAATACCGATCATGGCCGACTGTCTGATGATTTCCATTAAGCTTTCGTCATTGGGTCGCTCCTGGCGACGTGGTTTAAAGGAAAAGATGATTCAGGGTGATGAGACGTGTGGATGCGGGCGTGCAGCAGCTAGCTTTCTTAAGTATGGAAAAAAAGTTCCCACGGGCTGTTGAGAACTGCGGAAGAGGGACGTCGAAGGAGCACGTGTAACATGGCTGTGACAACTTAAAGCCAATTCACACATGGCCGGCCTGTTTCGTTGTTTCTCCGTTTCAGATGCGTGCACGTTGCCCGTGTTCCTTCGGTATGCAAGTACGACTGCTAGACATCTGTCTGACGTGTTTGTTAGGCCAGTCACAGTGTTTCGTGGAGAGGGTTTTGGAGATGAAACAGAGCTGTTCACGTAGCAGGTTCAAGTGCTAGGAAAAATTTAGGATCGACGGTTGGACGAGAAATAAATTTTTGGCGGGGAGAAATACTTTGCTTCTTTTAAGTAGCAAGAGAAATCCCTGGGGGTAGTATACTCGTTGCAATCTTTTTTTATGTGGAAAGACAAATTAATGCCGGGCAAGTTTTTAGATAATAATTTGAAAAATAAATTGGCATTTATTTAATGTTTCGTGATGGCAAATAGAAGTTTCGGAATCGTACTCTTGTTAATGACTTTTTAATTGAAACGCATTTTCCAATTATGCATATTGATTCGACTTGATTGATTCAGCATGAATTCATTATCGTCAGCTGGTGTGAACGGTCAATTGAAGAACGCCAATCGCTCGCTTAGTTATTCTAGTCGAAAGAACCATACGAGGTGGACAATTTCTTGCATAAAGGAATTTTATTCCAAGCAGCACTCGTACTCTAAAATTGAAATAAGGAATAGGAACTTCCTTGTTAAACTGTAACATCAAATATCCGTGCCATCGGCATCAAACAATATCCACAAGCATCTCTTCGTCAATTTCCTATCCTTGATCTCGCTGAACCGGACAAAGAAACGCAGATAATGACGCGTAAATTGCAAGCAACGTTGCATTTTTCACCATGCTGGATTATCTTCGCTCGGTGATCTTTAAAGAGACCGATAGGGACACGTGTGTCGACGGTCGTGCTTCATATGGCGATCAGTCGAAACGGTTTTATGTAAATTCTAATCGCGCAACAGTGATATCATTCGGCTGACTCACTGGTGGTCACGTTGATCGAGCTAATGCATTTAAGTGCGAGCAACCAGCGACCGGTGCTATTAATCGTCCAGTAATCGAATCGCTCAATTGACTCGATTTTCCTTTGAACGCCGGATCGTCTATTGTGCGCGGCCTCCTCTTCTTCGAGTTCATCGGTGGTCCGGATCGCGATTCGTCTCGTCACGATATTGTAATATCCTTTCGACATTCACGGATTAATTGCTCTCTTCTTCTTTTGCCTACAACATTTCTTAACATCGTTTCTAATGATTTCGTTGGGTGATCCAGTGTCTGTTGGCTTCCAAAGTGTTTCATCGACGAGGCATTGAATCAAGTGATTCAACGTCACACCAAAAGTTTACAGAAACAGTAAGAACAGTATCTAATCGCTATCCTTTCGCTAATTCGCAGCCCTAATATCGCTCTAATAAGTATAACAGGGCAACACGAATTTTCGAAGCCAGGTCCTACAGTAATACTGTTCCCAGCGTTTTGAAAATCCGCGTTCTTTCAAACATTCAAAAACCATTCTGAAGAAGAGGATGAGAGTAACAGAAAATCCATCGTTTCCCTGCTAGGTAGCAGCACGATCTCGATCGCGCGTAATCCCGATCGCTGCCGATCCACGCCGTTTCTCCTTCCTGTCCCGTCTCCCTTTCCTCGACGTCTTCTTCGTCTTCTTCCTCGCGGACGTCGTGTCATTCTTCACCGCCAGGGGCGTCAGTGTCGCCGGTGAACTCGAAAGAAGGAGGGGAAATCAGAGGGCCGTGTGTGTCTTCGCCGTGTGTGTTTCTAGTCGGTGCCCCCTCGACTCGGGTCTCTTCAGTTCTTCGTGGGCCTCCGTGGCGAGCGGGTTTCGTTAAATCGTTCAAAGACCCGTCGACATGGCACTTCTTCATCCCCTCCTCGATCCAGGCACTCTAAGCTCCCACTGTAGACAGAACGGAGTCGAATCCACTCTGATCAGTCTTGGTGTTCGGGGACCATCGATCCAAATCCAGCAACGTGTACCATTTAATAAACTCTCGTGCTCCAATTCAATTGATCGCTCGGTCCTTGAATGAAAATCTGTTTCCAAGAATCCAATAGGACCGGTAGAGCCATCGATCGACCGCCAAGTAACGAATACTCCAATCCGTCCTCTCGTTTCCTCCAATCCAACGTTGATTTTAATAATTTGTTATCTCTCAACTGGCGGCAGTTCGTGAACATCGATGCTCGACCTAGTCGATGTTCAAAGTGAAACGTAAGAAGCGGGAAACAGTGTGTTCGAACAGTGAGTGAACCAGTGAACCGGGTGATAGAAGTGGCGAGTTCCAGCTGGCAGGGTGTACCGAAGAAGTAGAAGAAGTAGAAGAGACCGGGATGGCTGGGGAACGAGAGAACGGTACGATACGTACTCATATATGGTAGAGATCCAGCAGCGAGGTATAGAGTTCCTACGTAGTGTTCAGAAAGTAGGAACTTCATACCGTGCTCTTGGACTTGCCGAAAGATCGTCGAATGAACGTTGCCGGCTGAACAGTGGTGTCAAGTGAGAGAAATTAACGAATCGATTCGCGTGGGATCGATGATGGAAAAGTACCGGCGGACGCAGCCGGAGGAGACTTGATAAGCACTGGGATTTATCAATGATTACACTTTGCCATGCTGTCGCTTCAGGATACCGATTTTGTCGAAGTAAGTCACGTTGCGGGGAACGAGTACGTTCGAACCGGGAAAACGTAGAATGTTCCGTGGACAATCGTTTTATGCGTCTGGAATATCGATCGCAACGGGTTATGTATTATGATTTCCCTGGCTTCGAGTTTATACAACGTGCTGAGTTTCGAACGGGTTTTCGAGTGAAATTCGAATGAGATGCGGTGGTTAAAAGCGTTTGGCTGGATTTAAAAAAATGTTAACTATTGAGAGTTCGAGGGAATGCACCGAATAAGGGATATGAAAATCGATTTCGAGTAGTAATGATAATAATATTAAAATAATAGTCCCGAGTTCGAATCCGCTGTCGAATTTACAATAATGCAAGTGGCGGATATCTTGCTGTAAACGCCAGCTGTTATTTTTTTTTAATAAATGAACGAATAAAATTAATATGAATCGTTGATATAGCACCGCGGTTATTAAGCAGATATGTGATTATACATTTTGGTTCGAATGAAAATGCAAGAAAAGTAATTTGAACGCTGTATGTATATTTTAGTGCGAATGTTGGACGAAACGTAACTTTGTCTCGGGACGAAACCGTCACGATTAATAAAATTATCGATTAATTATTGATTCATCGCGATGACTGATTGTGCAACACATGACCCTGCACTTTTACGCAAGTAACGCGAATTCGACGCTATCTTGCGTATCGAGTCGATCACCGCTCCGATTCACGATTAAAATGTTTTGTAAATCGTTGGATAATATGTACTTCTTACCGAGTGCGTATCTCCATATTAATTTAGGTAATGTTAATGTCGCAGTGAAATAAGATTTTAAAAGTGAAGAACGTGTATGTACCTGGTAATATTTTTCTGCTAGACAAAATTTGGACTTTTGATCATTTGTAGAAGTTTGAAAAAGTTGCTTCGTTTGAAGAAATATGGGCAGAAGCAAGGCAGCAGGAATTTCTGTTTGAAATAACAGCGTGAGTTAGTAAGTCGAGGAAAGGAGAATACTTTGCGTTTAAAAAGTGTAATAAGACGAAATGACTTTAAAAAACAAATTTCAACGCAGCAATACGAGGTTGACGTAGATACAACATTTTCGAGCTTCTTATTGGAGTGTAAATGTAAGATAAAAATATTTACGAGACAGATTCCCAGAAAAAGTCATTTAATATAGAAAAGTTTGTGTAAAATATATACATATATGTATGTACACAGATTCGACAATACCAATTTCTCTCAATTCCGCAGAAATATAAATGAAGAAATAATCTATTGTTATTCGACTAATAAAAGCAAGTTATTTTCATTTGAAACTATAAAACTGTAAAGCTGAGGAAAAAGCACAAAGCGTTTTTATAAAACAGAAAACATTCGACAAAACAATTTTCTCCGTAACAAATAAAATATCGTATGAAACTCAAATATTGTAACACATACATGCTTCCTCAATAAAAGAAATGAAAATTTACCCGAAAACTACAAAATTCCAGAATAATAACCGATCCACTTTTTTCATACAAAAAAAAACAAACAAAATTCGCTCAACAGAAACAGCAAATTTTCCGTGAAATCAATATTCCTCTACGAAGAGGCGGCCAACAGATAAACGTATTGACGACTCGCGCGTCACCGATAAGCCGATATTTTTCGCCGATTAGCGATAACAGCATAGATCTACTATCCCTCCGGCCAGTGTACAAACTTATCACCATTCGAGTCGTTCAATATTGACGAATGTCAGATAGAGGCCGTCTATCTCGCATTTTCGAGCACCTATAATCACTGGAACAACAAAATTCGTTTTTATCGATTGCTAAAAATAAAACAGAAACTAAAAAATAAACGAGGATGCAAGATATTACTTATTCCACCGTACATGTAGCCCCTTAAACTGGTTCTGCTTGTTACAGCATGGGGCAGCTTGATGGTTTCGAACCGATATTGGTCCCCGATCGATGTTTGCATGCGGTGACAGGATTATGTTTGACTCAGCGAATCAGTGCTACGGCCATTTGTCACTTCGAGATTAAATAGAGAGCCCAACTGTCTTGGAGGAGCGAAGGGGTGTTACAAGGGTGATTATTAGACATCCCTGCCTCCAGGCCACCCCCATAATGTTATGCACGCTCTCCTTTCTTTTTCTCTTCCATTGATTCGCAACGTTACAACCCCCGTGTAGATAAGACATCTCCCGGAGAGGATCCTGTTCCCTGTCGCTGAATTAGCATGCATCGATCTCGATGACATTTTTCACTGCGAGTCACGTACGCTTTCCTCGACAAATTGTAGCCGTTTATAGGCTCCAGATGCATATTTGCATGAGGGGCGACCGGGACGTAGGTAAACGTGATCTCCTCCTCGTTTGGTTTGAGTCACCTATTGCGGTTAGGTAGCTGTTTCACACAGGATGTCGAATGTTTTCTGCTTTTTTCTCTCCCTTTTCTTTAGTTTATTTAGAATCTTTCTCGATTCATGCTTCAAGATACGATAGCTAGTGTATGAGCGTGATGACAGTGTAATTTAAAAACGAACAGCACATCTTTCTGTGTACTATTTTATCTCTACTGAGATGTGGAAGCTCGCTTGGTTATTTACAGATAATAAGCATCCGTATCTCGTGAATATATGTACATATTGGCATTTTGTAATTCGATAGCGGGACATCTCTCAAAGCCAGCACAGTACCATATGGGTGTTATACGTTAGGATGACCTAGGGGCTCTTGAAAAATTGTGGTTCAACTAGGGTGCGATAAGGAACTGATAAACTCGGGAGCTAACCTAAACCATGCCACTTGTTCTTTTATCAAGTGCCGCTGTATTTTTTTTTTACTGTTTTCTTATCTAAGGTGCCTCTGAATCCAGCAGGCGGCCGGGAGTTTTACTATCGAAGAAAGGGTGAATCGTGAAACTTGTTCGGCCGGACGTTTTTTGTTTCTTTTGTTTTTTGATTAGTGACAATTACAATTTGGAAAATGTTTCTCAAACATATTTCAAAACATTTCAGCACCGTTCAAATTTCATCTGCAGCTTCACATTAATGTTACCCTGCAGACTAGCCTTTTTAATTATATTCTTCAAGGGAAAAAACACCGACCCAAATTTATTCGATTAAATATAAATTTTCGACAGATTACTTTCACTTAAATCAATTACAAATTCCCTTCGTTCGATCGGACCCTTTATTTGAAACCCCATGTTTTTCAACTGTATTTTCCTCATATTTCCATACGTGACCCACCTATTGCCCCTCTCTTCCGCTTTTTTCTATTTTTTTTTTCCCGTTTCAATGCAGCGTGGCATTCGAAACGGGCCGACATTTCGAAAGTTTCGATGGCACAGCATCTGCCTGCTTTTCCACGCGGAGCGTACGTGGAGACCCCAGCGAAAATCACGCATGTGAAGGTGGGGTGCATAAATTATGGCGAGCGCCATCTTTCTCCTATGGCGTGCCGATTGGACGAACGAAAAAATATCCATCCCTCGACCGAAACACTCCTACACATGGGACACGGTTCTCACCCCCAATAACACGAAACGTCGTGGCTGGGTGCGCCATTTTCCTTACGCGATTTCCACCCCTCGATATCCGGTCATTGCGCGATACGCAAACATTGTTGTGACGCTCCATTAACTCCACACTCGGCATGAGAAAAGTGTATTAAATTAATGATATTGTCACATTTAAGTATACATAATTTATAATCGACAACGCGTAAGCTGGAGAAACTAAGTGTATTAATAAGTGTAATTGTGATGTGTGATTACACAGTTGTCGTAGTATTTTTTATTGTTGTAAATGTTACCAATTGGTACTGTTAAGTTTGCTTAATTTATTGCGGATCGTTTACGAATGTCATACGAAGTGGCTATTAGGGGAAATTCTGGCAAGTAGGGGATGTTAGAATTAAAGTAATTGTCGGTGACTGTAAAATCATGGCTTGTCTAATATTAATAGTGTAATAAATAAACTTTTTCCTGGATTTCGCTATATATTTAATTGGCAAATTATTTAGTAAGCACTTCCAAGGATCACTATTAATGCATTCTTGGAGCAGGTGGAGAAAAAAGAATTCCCCAACGATTGGAAATAGTTTTTAAACGAACTTCTCTGTGGCGATTGTAAAGCGAATTGCAGAGGTTTTCTAAGGTACAATGAAAAATGTAGGAAGTGCTGAGGCGTATCCCGTGAAATTCGTAGTAATAAAAGTGTTTCCGTGAAACGATCTACTACTGGCGAGCTTGGAAAAGAGATCAAAGTTTTATGTACACTATCGTATCGGTGCATCATTTTTTATGGTATAGAGGCACCGTTATTGTAAATGGTGTTTCGGTCAGCGAGACGATTCGTTTCGCTAAATTAAAAAAACCAAGGTTTGTCAAGGAACCTTTGATCGTGTTAATATTACAGTTCCTTCAAGATATTTCTAAGAAAAAATAGTAGAATAAAGTATTGTGAAAATTGTATACATGTTTGCAGACTTCTGAAATCATTATCTCTATAGGGAAGTTGAATTACAAACATTGTCATCTACTACTTATTTTGTAACTCTTTTTACGCTATCATACTGTGACGCAGAGGAATCAGAAGATAAAAAATTAGTGAATGATTCTTATACTTGCGAATACAATATGCAGATAATCAGTTATCAGTATTAAAGAATTAAGTACCAAAGATTCTAATCATCCATCATTATTTAAATAACGTTACACGTCAAAACAAGGAAAGAATACTAAAACCTCATTCTCTTCCAACTTTTAGCAAATGAGTTTCATTATTTTCGTCATTTGTACATATGATCTTGTTACAAAAATTGAAAAAAAAATAATAAAAAAATAAAATTTGTCGCGGTACAAACTCACCTGGTTAATATACTGTTTTACGTGCCGAGGACATTTTCGTTTTCGACAGTATTGGATAGACGAGGGCTAATACATAAAATGCTCAGCCAATTGGTTTTCATAGATTATTAGGATCAAGTTATTACAGCTTTGTCCGGCACTGTAACTTTATAATACACGATTATGCGATGTGCCCGTTTGAACAGCACGCGATCGGAAATTATACCATGTACACAAAGTTGCAAGTCCGTCAGTTGCATCCGTGTTTAACGCTCCAATTTTCCGACTGAACTCTTTTGGCTGACTGATTGCTGTCCGTAGCTATGAGCATTAACCCATTTCCATCGTACGCAAGAATGAAAAATATGTATCTACCATCAAATATTCCGAACTTATTTTAATGATGCGCCATAGTTTCAAGAGTCCAATTACAGTCAGAATATATGTATAGACGTACTCTGGCAACACCCTGCATTTTTTGTATGATGACTCTTGACAGTTTAAGGGGCGAGTTTTTCTCAAAATTAGCCTACTTAACACAATTACTAAACAGAAGTTTCCGAACTCATCTTGCAATCATAATCCCCTTGGCGAACTGCCTCCCGTTCAACCAAATCGCCCCGTATGAAAATGGTTTCTGCAACCATGTGCAACTGACGCGATTGCACATTCGGCGAAAATTGCACTGCATTGTCCATGATTCCGTTATGCAGTAGCGTGTCGCGGCAACTTTGGTCATCGAACTGCACTAAACATGTGGCACAAGTTCACATGCAAAAGGTGCACAAAAATTGAGGATGCCCGCGCATAAGGTGGGCGACATTCACCCCGTTGATGTCATTGAACTATTGCATCGATGAGATTGAATGAACGCCGAATAACAGTTGAAGATACATATATTATTTCGAAGTGACAAAATAATGCAAAACAAGAAGATGTTTTTTCATTCAATTGTCTTTTGATCATACACCTGTTCCTTTTCAGTATCCGTATTATTATTATCTTTCGCGGTAATATTTTTTAAATCGATACAAACCACGATAATAAAAACTTTGAAACTGAAATTAACATTACATAGCAATGGAATATAATTCGTATATCATTGAGAGTCCACCTTAACCATAAGAACGTGCGTCACTCGTGTTACAAGTCACACTTATGGCACGATATAAGATCCGACTAGAAAAAAAGAGCAACGACCGCGTAATAATTTTGTTAAAACCGCGAAAAACTTATAAATCGTCGAAATTGTCCAGCCATTCGGTGCAGGGATTAAATAGTCAACCACGGCGCGCGTTATATGTATTCCGAAACACCGTAAGCCAATGGAGTTGCACGCGGCAACGAGGCAGCGGCCGAAACACATTGAACGATCAGCACAAAAAACCGAGAGCAGGTGAAAATCAAAATGCTAAAGCCGTTCGCATTCCGCGCGTACTTTAAAAGCGTCCGATCGATCGTAATAAGGGCCGAAATTTATGGGGACGCGATAAACTCGACGATTTACGGCGCCGTCGTCGTTAATAAATAACAAAATCGTCGAGCACCGCGGCCGTCTGAAAACACAAAAGGCCGGGGCCAGCGTGAAGTGTAATTTATAAATATCGCCCGGCCAATTTGTTCGCGTCCCCGAAGCGATAATTTCGCGTGCTCGATAACCCGCTCGCATTGTGCGCCGATTCATAACTATCGCCCGCGTTCCGACGTTCGAGATATCGCTCGGCATCGTGCCTTTCGCTTTCCTCCTTTTCGTTCCTGTCTCACTCCGCTTTCGTTTTGGCTGTCTGCACGGCTACTCGACGGCCTTGCGAAACGTATCACCGTAAGTGGTGACGCGCAGTTGGATCACCGGACGGTTGATACCCTTTGAAAAAATCCGTTTCGAAAGGGTGTCAACGTGGGCAGAAAATTGTACGGCGATATTTAATTGAACATTAGGGCAATAAACTAATATGGTTTATTTGTGTACCATTTGTTAATTTACAACGCGGCTACACGCTTTTGGAAACGTCAGAATGATGATCGTTTCGTTTCGACTTTTGGAATTTCTATGCGGTCGGACATTTCGTGCTCAATTATATTCCTACGATTGCTCATTTCAAGTTGATCATTGCCATAAATGGAACGCGTTAATACCAATAGCAGGGTCGTTAATTTTTACGATGCGGGTGGCGTGTAGTCGTAAGAAGGATCGTTTCGTTTGCTCGTCCGAAACAACCGATCGCATAACCATGCAGCATCGTCGCGGACCCCAAGCGATTTTGCAACACCCTATGCCGCAATTGACGTAATTGCCAGCAGAAGTAAATCAAGCCGTATCCGCCGTCGTCGCGTGCAAGCATTCGAAATCGTTTCAACAGGTCGATGATCTTCCGGTTTCGTTGAAAAGAAATTCCTCCAATGTCCCTCGTCAATTCCAATCAATCATTCAAAAACAATCACACCTCTTCTAATTACCCGTATCTAATTGAACTGCAGTCCCGTAATAGAAATATCCTAAAAGAAACACGTCGTGGTTCATTCAGATCAATATTAATAACCTCGGTCCTCATCTTGTCTAATCTTATTGCGGGATAAATTACGATTCGAAAGTTGTGACTCTGAATGTGGGATATCTTGCGCCGCTTAGAGTGCCTGAAAACGCAAAACCCTTATCGTTCATCTTGTAGAATGCGCCAAAAAGAGCTTGAGAGAGCTGCGTTTCCCCTTGCAGGAAGTCAAAGGGACTGCGGTCGCGTCGCGCTAATGGAAATCGTAAACATTAATTAGCGGAATGACCGTGGCCCGTGCAACGAGAAATGGGATTCTGAACTGCGACCCGTGTCTTCAGCGACGTGGATCCATCGATCGACAATCGCAAACAGTTAGATAACGCCGTTTTCTACTTAAGGCTGCGTTCGAGAATGTGAAATATCGGTGGGGGAAATTGTCTAACGAATTGTGCCTTTTGTAGCAGCTTCTTAAATCAGCAGAAGTCTGTACATTTGTGTTCGGAATTAAACTAAATAGAATGGAGAATAAAATTACCGGGATTTAACCCTCTCTCGCCTGACGGTACTTTGCCGTCTGCCACATTATATGAAAATACTGTCATGAATTAAAAAATCTGCTGAAAATCTTCTGACGTGCTACACTCTACGATCGAATATTTGTCAAAGTTATTTACAGGTGGAATAGGTACCTAGGATATATTTTGTGATAAAGTAATGATAAAACTATTATATTTCCTTTATTAAGCAGGTACACGAGTTAGGAATGAGAGAGAACAGTGATTCCCTCTTGATAAAAGAAAAAGATCTAAGCATTCGTAAGAAGCTTTATAAGTTACTTAGATGTCTTGTTTCACGTTGCGCAAAATATCATACCAATTTTAATTCCCATTGTCGCCGTTGTGTTTCGTTGACTCTAGCTAGGAGACGGCAGATGCGGCCAAGTCATCTCTGAATAATCGATCGTGCCCGAAACCGACCACAATTTATAACCAGACGATCCCTCTTCGTCTCAATAAACTTGTATAATCGTGCAATATGGTTATACATCGGTTTGCCATAAAACGGACAACTGCTCCACGCCGGCGAAGTACCACGAAAATAACTCGCCACGTTCCGTTTAACTCTCCGCAGAACGCCGCGATAAAATCGCCGATAAAATTCAACTACCTGTCGCGTTCGTGCAGAATAAAAAAGAACACAGAAAAAATTTTAAAAAAAGGAAGAAAGAGACAAGAGTAACGAAACGGAAAAAAGCTACGTGTCGTGTGTCACATTCACAGGTCGATCGGTGTCACGCAACAATCGAGCTGCACTGTGGGTACACCGTATTCAATAAACCGCTATACGATGAGCAAGAAAGTGATTGTTGATGAGTAAAAGAGTCCCCTCTCTTGTCTATATTCGTTATAGCAAATAGTTTCTTTTCAATGTCCGGGTGGGGGTAGACTATTTTGTGCCGTTAATGAATTGTTAATCTGTTATAGATTACGATTGAGAAACTGTAGTAAAAGTGTGTTCAAGTAACAGATGCGGGGAATTCATTTTTAACGCATGCTACCAGTAGTCTAGAAAAATATAGACAGCTTTATCGAGAATCCAATGCCTTATAACATCACCATTCTCAAAGCAACTTGATAAGTTGCAAAGCTCAATTAAAGATAAAAATGGAAGATAAAAATGAAAGGAAGCTAAACAAGAAAGCTTGGTTCAATAACGGAGGGAAGACTGAAAGAAGATAACCGTCTATCTTATCAGCGACATAATTGTCGAGGGCGAAGAAATATCGAAATGAAAAGTAAAAATTAAATAGCAATAAAAAAAACGAATTTAAAGCGAACGGCAAAGTGAAAACGAAATGAACGACGGTGTCATCGACGATACATTGTCGAAGACAAAGAATCAAAAACTTTGACCGCTCTCACGGTTTCGTTGTTTTCGATTCCGACTGCATTTAATTGACTCCGCGGTTTAGACTGTGCAAATGTTTTGTCGGCTGCTGTTGTTTTCGCTCCGCAAGCGGTTCGTCGACACCGCGAGTTTCGCGTCGACGTTTCGACGCTGAACGTTCCGTCATCCGGCGCGTCGCATTTCCGGAAGAGGATACTATCTGTCACGTGTACGCTTGTGCATTTCGTCAACACCACCTTCTCCTCATTTTTCTCTCTGTTCCGCGCATGTTCCCTCGTTCATTTCTTCTTCTTTTTTTGTCACAACTCGAACGATAATGCAGCTCGTCGCTCGATAAACCTATCGTCGTTGACGCCCTCGCCGCTTCCCGCAACCAGCGATTCGATACCGAATTGTAACCATAAAATTAGAAAACATGCGCTATGACTTCGTTTATATGCAGGGTGGACAAGAAGGGTGGACAAACATTTAGGATGACAGATAATCTGATAAATAATCATATTGGTCTATATGTAGATTTTCTGTAATAAAATAATTAAAAGGTAATATGTTTCTTTTTTAAGTTGCTGGTCAAGGGACGAAGGAAAATTACTATGTTTTTCGAGCACATATGTTTCAGAACCATTGGGGGCTTAAGCAATAAAATATTATCGAATTTCGAAGCGTCCCCTGAGACTGAGAATACCACGGAGAATCGATATTGAAATAATTAACTGGAAAATTCACGACCTTCCGCCGTTTTGAAATAACCATAGAACCATCAATCATTAAACAATAATATTTTCAGTTATTTACAATTCGAAATATTGATCGTTTCCATGTGGCCGTGTTTTATAATTGAATTCCACACTCGAAGGTATCGAGTTTGAAACTAAAAAATAGAACAATCAAACGACCACGCAATTAAATATGCAAGATACGCCTCGGCGCGGTTTAATGGTCAGAAATTTATTTAATAGCACAGCAGACACAGTTGCGCAAAACATTCAGAACAGACGAATATTTATTTCCAGTTCGTCGACCGACGTTTTAATAAATTCAATTAAACATCCTCCGCGGCGTAAAAATAAATTTCTGTAATCGCGTTTTCACCGGATGTAATTTGTTTCGATGACTATACTTATTCGTTCGCGTCGCCTGCGAGCTGGTATCATTGTAAAAATTTGCACGGAGATACGAAATGATTTCGAGAAATTGTTTAACTCATGGATTACAAGTTTAAAACTTATCCCGCATCCACGATATTTTAACGATTCTCAAGAGCTTCGATAATTACTATCGGTTAAAATAAATGTTCTAATTACATATTATAATTAAATATTTCTACAATACATATTATCAATAATTTTCCTAAAAGCTAATCGAAGAAATTATATTATAAACTCTGCAGCGCGCCGGTTGATAAAAGTTTGAAGGTATTAAATGTAAATTGTAATTGATTATTGACTTTAATTTCTGTCCGATATTTCTTGATATTAGATTTTGGTATTTTCTGTGGAGGATCAGTGATTTGATCGATACCTCCGGACTGCTAACTTGTTCCTGCTGTGATCCACGTTTCTGTGCGGTCGATGATCTATGCCAGAAGATCTTTATCATATAGCGAACCTTTCCTCCACAGTTAGTTCCTTCTTATAGTCCTGAAGGGTCTTTAGCAAAGACGACTCAAACTTGATGTCAGAGATCAGTAATATTCTATGATATATACGATCCGCTGTTATAGCTTTTATTTGAAGTCAGCATTCGTACATTTATCATGTCGAATCTTTTCAAATACACTCTATTATTTCTACCTCAGCTTGTACATTAATTATACTGATTTATACTATCGCATTATTCCGTCGTACCTTTTGTTCGACGGACGTCAGCGTAACCATCAAATCTATTACCTTTCCATTTTCAAATTCATTAACTTCTGCGTACATAATTTGTTATGTCTGCAATTATCGTTTTTCTAATATTGCTAGGTATATCACCCTACCATTATAATCATCGAGTTCAAAAGAAGACCACAAATAAATTAGTGGCAACCATCACTATTTTACGAACCGAAATAATACCATGCGAACCATTTTAATATACACACGTGCGTAAAGAAAGTTCCACAAGAATGCGAATTTTGTTCCGTTCGTTCACAGAGTTCCTCCGTTACTGCTGGACGATGCTCGCGAATTTCTTCTCGTTAAAATCTCCGTCGTGATAAATAAACTGTCGATGGCCGGCGGCCACGTCGGAATGCGGCGACGTCCGTTCGAATAATCATGCGATAATTACTTTCCTGCACATGGCCCGCCCAAACCGCTCGAAAGCCGGATCTCCAGTGTTCCCGCGGGAGTTCCAAGGATTCAGGAGCGCACGGACGCGTTAAACCGCAGGAAGGAGCGGTCTTTCCCTGGCACGGATATCTAACTCGATCGCGACTTTTCTGAGAACATTTCTGTACTCAATTTTCGCAAAATACCCGCTTCTTTTATTTCGTGGAACGGCGTTATCAGATACTCGTACGACTTTTTAGTAGCAAGTTTGGAATGCTGTAGAATTTGTTTAACAATTCTCCAAATCGTCGAGCGTAGTTCTCAGGGCATTCAATGTTTGGAAAGTTGAATGAATTAGGGTAGAAACATTTGTACACCGGCACGATATGGTTTCAATAAATTGTTTAAGTGGCGTACAGTTACTTTGATAAGTATTCGTATACTCGATGTGTATAGAAGAAGTTTGTTTCAAGGTGTGTTCCTTACTGATTGCTCAATATGAAACTTGGTCTAAATAAACATTACATATACGTGTTTATCTGCAGTAAACATCAAACGCATGACTGAATTCCAACCAATTTCTATTATTACCAGCGAGGGCGGACTGTATATGCTACATAATAATTCTCAGTGCCCGGATACATACTTGTCAATGTACTTATCAATTAAACAAATTATCCCTCACGACCTTGTGACAATATTGCTACCTACACACCCCCAACCCCACAAAGCCGTAAGTAACACATGGAAATAAAGTCGCCAACCTTCATTACCCATTATCGAAAACACTTAACTCCTTGATAACTACCGGACCACCCTACATACACCCGCTGCCCGCTATTCAACCCCCCGCCCCCATAGAACAGACGAGTGGATTTATGGAGCGTGTCCATCAGCGAATCGGGAGGCTGCTTATCTGCCTCCCGTTCCCTCGTTGTTCCCTCGGTGCTTTGTCCCTTCTTCCTTTGCTGGTACCGAAGATCCCAGACGCGGTGGTAACAACGGAAAAGGATCCGCGAGCGTATGTGCAGGCGCACGTAACCGAGGACAGCAATATCGGGGGTGGGATTTATGGGGCATGACGGAGATTTACAACGCTTCTCGCGTCCATGGATTCGCTTCATGGATCGGTGGATCGTGGGGGACCTTGTTCCGCTCGCTTTCGACCGTTCACGATCTTCTTTCTGTCGGTGCGCCATATACACTCTGCAACTCTTGTTGCACCTGCACCCACGGTCCGCGCAATCGAGAAACGTCAGATTCGCCCGTGGCCGAGCGGGGGATAGGTATTCGAGTTCAACGAAACGCGTGGGAGGGCGTTGCGAGGCAGAACGTGCCGGTGAATCGTAATCGACTCGGTTAAATAGATACTACCCTGGCGAGACAGGTATTCTTCGTTTTTGATCCGCCCGTTTTGGATGCGCATAGGTATTGCACGTGTAGAGTCTGTCGAATGCGCAAGGTCGGCTACCTTTTCCTACTTATCGTTAACTTGATGCCCAGACGGTTATAAGTTACCATTTATAACACCTGTTGTATGTTTTGTACGGTTCTTATTTTCACCTAATATACATTACGTATCTGGAAACCCGCAATACTTATGGGATGTCCCAATAATAATTTAAACTATCGACTTATGCTATCTTGCGAGCGTTCCTACATTTTATTGAGCTTTTTAAGGGTCCGTTTGTATTCTTCAACAAATTAATTCTCAAGATAGTGTATCAAGAATTATCCGCGCGTTCTAATTGCCTCGAGGAATGAATTTACTTCAGATTGAAACTATCGGACCACAGCCATGGTTGGCAATCGAAAAACTCCATTTTGCCAGCAGTTGTTTCATTCCCAAAGCAATCACATGACGGGAAAAAGCTCGCGAGCCATTGAACCCTTCTCCAAGTACAGCGATTAATTGGGAAATTATGCGTTTTTTTCAGTTAATGAGAAAGAAGGGCGTGTGCCACCGCGTATATGCAACTGCGGTTAATGGGAGCGGCTCGAAGCGCTTTGATGTTTGGCATTAATTGGGAAAACTGTGCGGACGGGTCTTGTTTTCGAATATTATTCGGCAGAAAATCATAGCCGGCAGTGGGCTGGCCGTTGGTATTTTTTTAAACCTGTCTCTCTTTTACTCACTTCCTGCACTGCATTTGCCGATCGATATGTAATTACGCGTTTACCCGCGCGGAATGAAATTATCCGTGGATGAAATTAAAATTATTTTAACATGCCGTCAGGTTTTTCGAGCGTCGCAAATGGAAATAATGAATGGACCTCGTTGAAGTAAAAATGGTATGCGTGTGTGTAGATTGCAGAGTATTGAAATAAAATTGCTCAATGGACGTCGTCGTTTTTTCTTTCTTTCCATTTATTTGTTTAATTATGAATATATATATTTGGTTACCGAATCGTGCTGTTCGAAAAATTTATGTGTGGAAATTGGATTGGTTCGTTAAGAACATATAGCCTTATATTGCTGGTCTATAGGAAGTTAATGATGTATAAAGTTGATAGTGTAAGGACCGAAAGAAATATAATTGATTTTTCATCAATCTCACGGCTTTTATGTAAAATTCAGCCTTGATTTTTTTAAAATATAAATATAACAGTTATTAATTTTCCTTCTGAACTAGAATTAGATGTGCTAGGAAATCTGAAAAGGTAATTTATTTAAAAACACTTCCTCTTTGACAAAACGTATTTCTATGAAAAATTAATGTAAACGAAACACTTAATTCTTACGGAAAATTAGTCTTAGTGAAACATACATGGAACATAATTAACTCTATAGTAGGTAAATATTTAATATTCAAAGAATACAATCTCTTGATTGAACGAGTCGAATCTATAAATCACGTGGTGAGCATGTTCACGACCCGTTGTCTCGTCGCTTCGTCAATTCACCATCCCACAGACTGTTTCACAAAAACGTTCAATCCGGATTTTCCGGTAGTTTCAAACATTCGCGTGACGCAGCCGCAATTTGCGTCCACACGATCCATCATACACCGCGAAGAATCCGTTTCCAGTTGTAGTCTTTTTAATTACACCCAGTCGATCCATGTGCAACCAATCGACTGCCTTGGAAAGATTACTGACAGCATTGTCAGGCACTTTTGTTGGAAAAGTATAGTTGTAGAAATGGAATATTAAAGCTAGAATATGTTTCAATTTGGTACAGCATTAATGAAAATGTACATGTACGTTCAGAGAGAGTGAGAGGGAGAGAGCGATGGAAATATTTTTGGAAAACAAACGATTGTATTGTATTCTTAAAAATAACAATAATAATTATTATAGTAATAATAATATCAATAAAGGCCCTTCTCAAAAAATATTTTAAGGGAGCATAATAAAGGCTGCTGTCGTTTCTGTTCCATGGACACAAATTCAACTCTACATGCTACATATCAATTCAAAAGTTTACTGCTCTTTTAACTACTGTATCTTTTAACAATGAGGGACAATAAATTCTCCACCAGGAGTGCAACCAGTTTCAGTCAAATTAATTCATCTTCACTGATACTTCAAGCGCATGAAGAAACTAGCTTACGATTGAGAAACGACCCAGTTACATAGAAAGGTTAAAAAATGCTTCTTCCTAAACAGCACATCACGAACTTTTCATCGTGGTAACTTGTCTGCAGTAACTCATCTTACGATTCATCTTCAATCGGCCGATGCTCGACAGCCGTTCGCGATTCCAGCGAGATCCTTCGAGAAACTGCTATACAGCGGCAAGGCCGAGCGATTTGAAAGTGGCGTAGCGTGTGCAAGCGAGGAAGTGACAACCGCTTCAAGTATATCTGCCCGCGAGGACGGGTTAGACGCACACCCGTCGATCCAGTATGTAGATTTGTGCAGGTGTCGCAGCCTTTGCTCGATGTAGTTCTCAATTTTAATGGGCCAAAAGGGGGGGGGGGGGGGCAAGAAAGTATTAAACTCCATTGTGTCCGAAGCGCGGCTTCGAAATCGCCTGGCATCGCTCGTCGATTCCCTTGGAGAAGTGGAGAACGAATCTGATGGTCGATTACATCGGTTGATGTCTTAGTTATAAATAGAAAACAACGTTTACGCTGATCTTGAAACGAGAATTCGGAGCTAGATTGTGAAACGATATTCCACCTGACAACCAATCACACCTTTGTTGCTGTCAGTTCGTTTGATTAATTTGTGCGGTCGATGAAACCAGGGCCGCTTAAAACCTGTTAGTGAGATTACATATTTTGTAAACGGTCGGGGCTTCAAGCAGCCTTGTCTAAACCAAACTACTTTAGATAGCCCAATTATTATTTTTGTTCTTGGTTTTTTCGTTTGCGCTGGTTGGTATGTAAATTGTGGGAATCAGTAATAACATCCGTCTGCGAAACATAGTAAATGAGACACGATGTTTCAATGATCGGGTTATAAATTAGATTACGAAGTTTTTTGCCGACAATAGTGACGAATATTATAATTAAGAAAATCGTACAGAAATGAAGTAATCAAAAATGATCGAAACAAATTTTTTATTACAAGTATTTACTTTGTAATAAAATTAATAGTAAGACAGCGATAAGATTTCTTAAATTGTTGACAGCAATTAATAGTAAATCTAATTGAGGATTCATTTGCGAATTCATTTAAGGAAATTGAGAAAAGAAGAATTATTGCGATTAGAAGAGCTCAATGCAAAAAAAATGCAAATATGCTATTTTATAAACTATAACGTGTAACGAATAACAACAGAAGTGAGCCTTTACTTGCACTAACGAAAATCGACCGGGTGATATCAAAAAGTTAGTTTGAAATAATGTACGAATGCAAAGATTCTCGTAATAATCCATATTTCAAATTTAAATTAATCATCACCGGTGACCCGCGGTAGCAATATTTCGCAATATTGTATTATACATCGTAGTCGTGTACTGACAGATGATATCAGGGAACCTGTCATAATTTTGCTTCTCTACCATTTTTCTGCATACACTATAAGTAGAGATCGATGCATTTGAATAATAAAAAAAAACTTGACAACTGCGTCGGTTCCTCCGCTGACATAAATGGTTCGTCGTTAACGGAGCGGCGATTAAAAATTTTCTTCGTAGCCTGCCAAGTACACTTATTAATAAACGTTACTTCATGCGGCGCATAAATTATTTAGCACGACCATCGCTGCACTCGTTTAGCACGTCTTTAAGGCGATCGACAACCGCATGAATCATCGAAAAAGTCGGCAATTTGAAACGTCTAAGAATACGTGTGAGGCTCCATATTTGTATATGTTTCGACGAATGTAGTCATTCGGTGAATGTATCTAATTGATCCCTAATTAGAATGTTACTTCACAGCAACCAGAGATTTTACGAGATCACCTAATGGCGTCTGAAGTGGGAGGCTATTTAAATGATACCTGTAGCGCTTCCCTTTCAATCATTTAAAATCTCTTTCTCAGATCGTGTATAGTAGTGGTACATATTTGAAAGAAATAAATGGTCGGACGAACGTAGTATTGTATCTGTCGAGTTGAAAAAAATGTCGTTCCTCCACGCGGGCATCTATCAATAGGATTATTAGCATTATGTTTTCTGTACTAGGTGATTATTTATTGTATACGTTTGTTGATACGATGGTCAAAGTATGGGCATAAAAATGTCAAATGATAATTTCAAAAGCTTGAATCGTTTAAGTTTAAATCGTAATTCTAATCGTTTTTCCTCTATATTCAAAGCTTATCATAAAATTATCGGCGCGGTAAGTTTATTTTATTGCCTAAATTATTATCCTTATACTGAAATGGATACCTTTTCAAAAAAAACTTGGGTGAAAAGATAAAATTCCGACCTATAGAAAAACCTTTATAATTAGTTAAATCTCTTTCGACTATCTTAGATTGCCTGTGACAGAAAAACTAGTTTAATAGCCCCGTGGCTCTTCTTGCTACATTTATGATGTCTTGCAACATGTTCAGAAAGGGAGGGAGAAGAGTGAACAACCTTAACTTCACTGACTACAAGGGGAGAAAAAGAAAGGCTATCTTTAGACGATTTATGATTCCCGTCATTATTCTCAACGAAACTTTTTTCATGACATGATCCTCGAAGTCAATGTGGAGAATTAATTATCTGCCTTACGAAAGTGACAGCAGCAATACTGTTTTAAATATGATAACGCATCGCTGGATGATTTAAAAACGAGTACGTTGCGCATCATTAACAAAGGATGCTTCAATGATTAACGAATTATCGTATAGACTAAAACGATTTTCGTTTTTATTGGTTTTATTGTGCCACTGAAACGTCGTGGTTGTGCTAAGCTCAAATTGTCAACATTGTTATACGTAATATTTGGATAGAAAATCCAAGGATTAAAAACCATCCATGCTATATATATACATTTGTTCAAACTACTTTTAATGTATTATTCCTTTAATTTATTTTGCTAAGCAATCAAATTAACGCATGTCGTTATTTTCGCCATGGATTTACGAAATTTGCGCCGAACATTTCTTAGGATTCTTTTAACATATACGTACGTATATCGTAAACAGAGTTTTAGCAGTATTTGTACATTTTTGTATTCCACTTCAGACTTACATTACTTTGACAGTGATTCGAGAAACACGAAAATTTATTTAGTGCAATTGCACCCTAAATGTTGGTAATAATTATCAGAAGAACAATGTCCAATTATACTCATTTAATGAATGTTCTCTGTAAAACATAACAAAGGCACTATTTGCCTGAAAGTAACGAATTCGCAGGATTGCTAAACTCGTCGATGAGGCCATCCTTCTGATTCACCAAATTGATAATGTATAATAGATACTTGGCGTAGCTGTTTGCAAATAATGGACATCTGCTCGATAGTCCCATTCGTTGCGAAACGTAACATTTGTCATCGATAATGACCAATTGTTGAACATAAGGATTCGTAACCACAGAGGAATTCTCATTATACAGCAAGTAAGATTCCAGCGACTTGCTTGGCAATCAAATCTTTTCATAGATAGTCATCGGTCTTTTGAGCCAGAGACAAACAGTACTATCTTTTCTATTCTCATGCATGACGTGCCTCGACAGTCATTAGCGAGCGTTTAACGAAATGTCAAACATTCTGCGCCGTTCTAATTGGTTTAATGATATAATGGGCAACGAGCTCACAGTTTACTTCGAGGGTTGTTACTTACTCATCGATCATGAAAATCGTTTCAGAGTTGCAATCGAGTACACTGCTCCTGTATATATCATATTTCTAATTTGCAAAACCGTGCAAATTAATGCTAGATATTGTTGCTTCGAGAATCCCTGAAAAGGAGTGAAGCAAAAATACGAGTATGTCCCATTCAGGAAATGGAAAGTACACATTGGTGCAAGAATTACTTGATTTACGTGCTCTCCCAAAATAAAAAAAAATCTAATTTATGCACAAGAAAAACAGGTGTACGAACTCTTCACATTATCGTCACCATACAATTTTTATTCTTCCAACAATTAATCAAACACATTTCAATAACGCACAAGAGAGAAAAATAATGGGCGAAGGAATAGAAACATTCGACGGAAAGAAACGCAACTCGAATCGAGTATATAAAGTCTAACGTGAACCCGTCGCGGCGTAAAATCGCACGGTTTCGTCTGTCAAGTGGAAAAGGCGAATGACTTCCCGACAGCAGCCCCTAGACCACGGCGCGGCGCGGCGTGCCCGGGCAAGAAGGCGACTGCAAAGAAACCCTTTCGGGGCAAGAAGAACGAGGAACATCAGTTGGCGTCAGTCAAACCAACCAACCGATTCCCAACTGCAATCCATTTGACATGTGCGAACTGCAAGTGAACACTTGCAATTACTGGCATGCGAGCGCACGTGCCTACAGAAAGAAACGTGCGACGGGGTCCACGCGGAAAGCGCTAACACGCCATCGCCGGATGCGCTTACCCCCTTTTCTCAGATTAATATCCACCTTTGTGTCGAAAAAAAGTCGGCGTATGACCGGTTCGATGACCTATGTCAGGTTGACGGAAAGCGTAACAGGCCGCGGTCACCGAACTCCGCGACGCCTCTCCCACCGGATTGCCAATGCTCACTTCCGTTACGATGCCACGCGGCCTTAAAACGCGCCTCGGTGTCGTTGCTTACATGATAATTCGATCGCGCCGCTGCTCTGTCCCCGACTGGCCGACTGACGTTGCCGAGAATTTCGAATGCGGACGTCTCTCATCATCGAAGCGTCGTTCTCGTGTTGGGTGGCCGTGTCGAACAGAACCTCCCCCTTCTCCCCTTGCCGGTCGTCGAACCTTCAGTCGACGCACCCAGAAAACTTTCTGGCGATTTTGTGAGAAACGGTGGAAGGAGTAGAAATTCGTATGCAGATACGCATTATTAGGGTGAGCTCGATTGAAACAACGGACAAGTAGCTGGAGAACTGAATCGGAGGGAAGGTTCTTGTATTTTGTTACTGTTGTTATAGTAAGATAGATTTTTGTATCCCTTTTTTTAGTAAAGTTACATTATAATGTAATCATAAATTTGATCGAACATTCTTACGCGGTAATAAGTATTAAAAGGCTTCAGCATTATTTCTCAGCGACCGTAAGAGATGTAAATATAATGTTTTTATAGTAAAACGATCTATGCTCCAGTGCCGGTGCATTTACTTTGAAGATACACCGTTTGCTTAGGGTTCGTTTTTCGTGCACGAGGGATGGTTCAAGTTTTAGGTGTTTAACAGGGACAATGGAGAAATGCTTCACCCTTTGGTTTTATCGGTGCGCCCGTATTATATTTCGACGATTAAACAATGTGTAAACGCTGAGGCAGCTTGTCCGGCCTTCAATAAACGGTATATCCGCGATGTTTGCTAATAGGTATTTGAGCGCACGGATCGATTAATATTCGGATCTATATACGTATTCTATCATCCTCGAAATGAAAGTTCTCCATTTGCCGGTTGCCGTGTGATGAATTGCTGTCTGCAACGAATCTCGGCGAATATTGAAAGAATACAAACAAAAAATTGCTGGCGTGTCTGGGAACTATGGTCACATAAAGAATGAATATTGGAAATGAATTTGCACGTGGAAATTAATTTTGTACAGCATTTTTAAGTAGCGTTCATTGATTATTCAATGAAATTGTTTTTTCATTCATCGAATGATTCCAGTCGTTTTTTTTTTCAGTAGCTGCCATTTCATGCCGTCATGCCGAACTTTTTTTTGTTTTAACAAAAGTTAATCCCACATTCACTAAACTTATGTATCTGTTTAAGAATTGAATTTTCTACATCATAAAATTCTACAATCACGTCGAGAATTTGCCAACAGAAGTTTCGCGAGCAAACTTTCTTGTACGCCCCGTAATGTCTAAACTTTTACAACGTCTTCCAATTCCAACTTATCATATAATACCGAACTAACAATTTACGAACACATCAGAATATTCATTGAACGTCAGCTACCTGTCCAACCCTTCCCCTTAAAGCCACTCTACATTCCAATATTTGTATTAAAATTACCACCATAAAGAATGTACAATATTTTGTATAGCATGAAGGCAGATGACACAAAATTCCAATATTTCCATGTATGAACTTTGTATTCACAGAAACACAGCCGTCAATATTCTCGAAGGTGATCCATTGAAAGGGTTGTTTTCTGTCATTTTTCTATGCATTTACGTATTCATCGAAACGCATCTTGATACGGTGTTCCTCGTAACTGCGTGGATCTCCCGTCGTAACTATTCTTCGATGCTATTAAGAAGCGAGGACACCCCTAAAACCAACCCTCCTTGTTCCACCTCCCCCTGGGGAACTTGCGCGTGACCATTTAACGATCCGCGGCCATTTTGGGCACACGGCCTCGCGTCGGCGTCGGCGTCGGCGTCGGCGTCGGCGTCGACGTCGGCGTCGGCGTCGACGTCGGCGTCGCCCGTCACGTCACCCTTGGACTGTGCGGCTTATCCGGAAACTGCGAAGAAACCCCTTGTTCTTATCACCCATAACAGATGGCAGTGTTGGTTCTTATCCGGTTTTCCCCAAATATTCGCTTTTCGTTGTCAGTCTTTTTATTTCATTCCAAGCTTAAATACCTGACTATTTTTTATGATTAATAACATCATGCGAGGTATTCCTTTTTTTTAGATCTATGCACTTTTGATTTTTAATGTCATATTTTTATCGAGAGCTGTGGAAATATTTGTTTTCGAAATTTTTTTTATAGGGGCAAAGGGTGTGGTTTCTTATTCATGTATGTGCATGGCTGTGCCGTTAAAAAATGTCGATGTCAACTTTATATTTGTTAAAGTCATACAGTGTACCTACGTTCTACATAAATGTGGGATGCATGTGTGTGGAATCTTAGTGATTCTATGACACTCGCTGTTCCATAAAATACCAGTAATAAAACGCGTTACGGGATTTTCAGCAACGTCGTTTAATTTCACGGCGGAATTAAGTGTATACTTTTTTACCCTCCACTATTGACCTGGATTTGCCAGTAATAAAATGTCATGTAAGTACTTAGTTTACGTTTTTTTGTACAAATAGTGGCCAATTAAACGTTATTGCTATCGCTACTTCTAGAACATCGTACTTCGCCAACATCGGAGACTTATTAAACTCACTTAATAAAATCGACATCAAAGCTTTTCTATTTGTATCATTTTTGATTTCCATTTTTTCAAACAACAGTAGCAAAAAATAAAATTAACCTATTTGATTTATTTGGAAAGAATAAATCCTTTCAAGAAACACCACTGACGTAGGCGACTGGGGAAATATACCTAAGTACCTCATAATTTTCTTCCTTTTAACAAAACTATTATGATTCACCTGTACCATGAAATTCGATCGAAAATTAAACATGAAATCTCACCAACGCTGTTGCGGATAATCAGCAGCTGATCTTAACGATGTGCTGCAATTTCAACAGTTCCTTGTATAGGAGGAGTTTACAAGCAGAAAGGGGGTAGACAGAGAGTGAGAGAGCAAGAGAGGCAGAATCTCATCACGCATAAACATCGCGCTAGCGGCAACATGAAGGGCGCCTCCGCTGTTTTATCGATTTAATTGTCGGAGTGCTTAATTGTAGGGGATGAAACGGCGACCTTGAGAAGGGACGACGAGCTACGTTAAAGTCGGAACGCGTTCGGGCCACTTCCGTGAGAGACGGTAATTACGAGAATGACCTACCTCAACGAGGTTCCCCTTGTCAATGAAGAAATCTTCCCTCGGCGCGATCCAGTTTTCGTCAGGCCGTTTTAAAGAGGCTCGTGCATTATATGATACCGCAGGGTAATTGACGGAAATGGAACAGGAGGGATGTTTTACAATTAATTTGAACTCGGAAGGTGATACAAATATTTCTACATTTTGGAGGATTATGTCAGGTAGACACACTACCACGAGTGTGCAGAATTTATCGGTTATTAACGCAAGGGTTGCAGGTGGCTTTTATTTGGTTGAAATTAAATGTAACTTAAAGCTTGAGCTCCGGAAAGCCGAACCCGACACAGCAGTCAAATCATTATTACAACAATGGACAGAAGAAAAATTCGAATGCTATTTTGTTACGAATTTTAATTAAATAGTCGGGTAACACATTTTAAATGTCCCATTTTCCAAAGGCTTCACGCAAGATATTATCGATTTCATTTGCAACAACCTCATAACTTAACGGAACAGATTACTTCTGCAATAGATAGATGGCTGGATAAATGGATACATTTACGTAAATTATTCATATAAAAAAATCGAGCTGCAAATAATAAAAAAAACAACAACTTGATGTTTCGATTGGCTAATCACCAGCGACGCAAATGATTTTTGCCGTGTGAGAAAATTTTACTCAAATAACATAAACAATCAGGGACTCCGGAAAATATCCAGTGAAAAGTCCACACCGGCCACATCGAATGTCTCCCGACAATTTCCGGACAACTCGAAACTCATCGAGAAGGAGGAAAATGCGAAACAAAGATAACCACAAGGAGGAGGACTACTAGCATCTGAAAGAACGACGTCATTCAGGGAGAGCGAGAAAATGAAATCTTTCTGCCGCGTAACTGGCGTGTTTCCTCCGATGGGAAATCCGTGAAAAGTCACGATTGAATTATCCTACTGTGCAGCTACGACAGAGCAGCGGCGCGGCGTGGCAACGGATGAGAAGAAGGAAGAAAAACGGAGAAGAAAGAGGGGGAGGAAACAGTCGGGTGGCTGGCTGGCCGACACGGGGGTGGAAAGGGAAAACGAGAGAAAATAAAATACATACCCAGCCATTGGCGCGACTTCGTTTCGTACATTTTACTCGAACCAATTGGATTTATTTATGCGACCGGCTGGCAGCCAGTATCGAAGAGGGGTTGAAATGTCGCCTCTGGAACGCGCAGCCGGTAAAGCAGTTTCATTTCTTTTCCACCCCCCTCCCCCATCACGCCCTTTTGCTGTCCAGGACTGCGCGCTTTATTGTATATTTAATTCCACGTTGTTTATCTCCGTCCTGTTCCGACGCTCTCAGTCGTTGCAGTCTCCAACAGATATTTCAACGGGGTGAGCGTCGTTAAGTGAAACGAAATTGGGGTTGGATCGAACGCGACGAAATCGTCACTGAAGATCTATGTTATTGATCACCAATTTTTTAGGACAATCCACTTTCAAGAAGAGCTCTTTCTTTATTATTCTGCGTGCCCGGCATGGAGAATCGACTCGGGATGGTCAGGGAATTTTTAGCACGATTCTTTTTTAATATATGCGAGGGCTGCTACGACTTTTATGCAATTCGTTATTCCTCTTTAGAAATAGTACTGATTTTTGTTCCCTCTATTTGTAGAATATCTTTCACAAAATTCTTTATGGAATACAAATAAATTAAAAACAATATTCCAGAAAAAGCAGAACCTTCATTTGTGAAATTCTTTATCGACATTCGAATCGTCGACGAGTAATGTAAATACTTCCCAACGGTACATCCGTTCCCTCGAAACAAAGTACAGACGTACAAATTCAGTAAGTCGCGTTGCTCTTCTCTGAAAGGTCCGTGTGGGCAAGACAAGTCAACGACTATAATTCGACATCGAAGGAAGAAAGGCACGTCGCGAGTAGGGAGCAGGCAGGGTGCTGCCTTACTTCCGGTTCGTCTATTCGCGTCACCATCCGGCACGAGCTGCATTCTCACGCTCATTTGCATAGCCGGCTACACATCAATATTCAGGGAGGCCGGAAAACGGGCCCATTTTACATACTGGACCCCCCGCTCGTGTTATTTCTTCTTTCGCTGGGATCCCGGTGGGGTATCACGACTCTGATCCTGAGAAAAAGAGTCGAGACCATAGGATTCGAACAAGCTCGATACGGTGATCGATTGGTATTCAAACGCGTCTTCGATGAACCGTGGATCGTGAACAAGAAGATATAATTCGATTGGGACAACCCTTTTTGACGTTGGGTAAAAATGTTGAGGAACCATTGGAATGAGAACTATATGTATAATGTTAAGAATATTTTGTAGAATGTTGATAAACAATATGTACAATATAAATGGCATCTTTTTTAACAAAGTTTTGTTGGAATTATGGAAATCGTCTGTTCCTGATATCAACAATTGACTAGCGTTTAATAATTAACTTTTACCCATAGCTTGTGACCGCTGCTTTTCTTGCGTGTATTAGCATGTGAATGTTTTTTTACACCTGGTGCCTCGACTTGATCAATGGAGTATAGATCTCAAAGTACTTTATGTATTACACACGACAGAGAAGTTTCACGTCTATACATTTTCCAACGATACATATATTTGCCTTCCATCCAGAATTTGTTTTAAGAAATTTGTCCGTTAAAACAGGGATCACCCTATGCAAGAGCTGATTTTGTAATGTCACTCGAGACCCATTTAATTTGGCCAACATCTTGACCCACAAACCCCCATCTACTCCATCATTTGGAGCCTCCTCGCCCCAAGCAACATTCTCACCCCACCATCCTATCATCTCAAAGAATTATCATAATCACAGAAACCAACGATTGCAAGACCCCATTCGTAGAACTCTTTCCCACATGAACATTCGAACCTCTGGTAACCTCGTTGACAAGAATCAGCTCATCGATCAACGAACGAATCGTCAACGAAACACCTTGAAATTCCATTCACCACTCCTTATCGATATATGTGCCAACTGTCTCCCTAAAAAATCTCGCCCCGTAACTTCTTCTCTCCTCGCAGCTTCCCTATGCACCCTCCCCGACAAAAGAAACTCGCTGCACACAAGCGCGCTGCTCTATCGAGGAAGGAAGGTGGGTTGAATAATTTAAATAATTCACGAATGACCCTGACCCTGGTTAGACCGCGGGCTGACCTGCAGAGCCGGTGATTACAATCACAATGTGGCGCGGAGTTCTCAGGGTAAGACAGGTAGCACAGCGTACCCGCATACATTAGATCGACCGAGCCATCTAACGTGGCACACGCAGACAGACGAGCGTCCGTGTCTCTGTACGTGTGATTCTGTGCACGAGACGTGCCAGCAGACGAATGAAGAGTTCGCTGGCCCAAAAAGAGAGTAGAAGAGGGGAGTGTTACACACTTTTACAGGCTGCTTCGGAGGCTGGCACACATTTAACCGGACCAAGCGATTAGCATAACGACGTCGAACGATATTTCGCGTGGATCACCTGAAAATCCCACGGTGATCCTCCTCACCGATCTTTTCGTTGCATATTCGAACGATAGCGTTCGTTGTGGAACGGTTGCATGGAAATTCGTGAGAAGTCGTTGATCCGACGAATCAGTGCTGCGGATTGGCAAAGTGGAACGCTGCGTGCCGAGGGATCGAATGGAAGTTCGTGAGAAGTCTTTGGATGCGGACTGTCGAACGATTGTAGGAACTATGAATGGGCTAGTCACGGTTTCGTTGATTTACTTCGTGAATTATTAATTGGCAAATGGTGTATTGTGTCGTTGGATCTACGACGACTGTTGCGGTCGTTTCTGTAGGAACGACTGACAGTTGTTGGCTACGGTTTGGCATAATCATTGGCTGATCTTCAAACGGTTATATGAGGCGTGGTGCTGTGGACGATGTACAGGGGTTGGACAAAATAATGTAATTTCAATTTCTACGTAAAAGTGTCTGGGAAAAAATTATTTTGGAATCGTTACATCATCATCGTTGTTTCTTTAAATGTTAATTCTCGTCCAGAAGGAATCACGAGAATCTACTTTCTATGAGCAGAGAATTTCCAAAAACAATATGTCAGAAAAAGATACAGACGTGATGTCTAACTTTGCTCGAGGGAGCCTCACGAAAAACGGGCGCCGCAGAGTAACCTTAAACTGATTTTCACTATCAGCCGCAAGCAACGAATCATCCCCTACTCTATCGCTTTCCTAAGAACAATAGCGCAAGGTATCCCTTGCACACCGGTACGTATAACGTTTCAGGTGATCGATGGCAATCGAACATCGAGAGGCTGGATCCACGGGGATGGAAATTTGCATCCACGATGCTGGAAACCAAACACTCGAAGGGTTGAAGGCTGGCATGCAGATGAGCCGACGTAGCCGCCCTCGAAAGCGGATGTTGGCAGTCTGCAGCTACGTAGACAATGGGCCAGTGCCATTATGTCCGTCGAATCCTAAAACCCCATAGAGTCGTTCTTCTCTGTCTATTATCCCGCTGGTGGCAGGCCACATTGTGTATCCGGTCTGCCACGGGACCCTTACTATTGTCGACCCACCTAATTATTCGCAAATCTTCCGTTCGTTGCCGGTACACACCCCACCACCCCCTACCACTCGCCTGTCTGCTCACGGTATCGCGAAATTCCGTCTTTGGCCCAGAGGTTCGTTGTTCAGGGGATAATTCAGCCCTAGTTCGAACTGGCAGCTTACGCCCGATTGTCTAGGACCTAGGGAAGGCTACATATCTCTCGGGATTTTTTCGTTTGCCCACAGCGTAGCCGCAATTAAATCGTGAGACCCCTATGCGATTCTTTCGGATCCGGTTCAGGCGATCTGATACGAAATGACAGCGTTTAACGCTCGGGCCGCGTTTCGGAGCCTGTTATTTCGCTCGGCTGACTTGAATCGAAGTCAATTTGCCGTTTGAACTTCATCACGGTTGCAGGGCAACGTGTGATTTGTAAAAGCGGAGTTTTTGGCATTCGAAGGTTGAAAGGTTGGCTTTTTTCTGAGGCATGAGAATGTTTTTGCGACAATGAATGGTGATTATTTCGGCAAACTGGGAGGTGAAGGTATACCGGTTATTGATTATGTAGAAGGAAGATTCGTACGAAACGATAACGATCTTGAGAACGTTTCGGGTAAAGTACGAGTGATGTTTGCTTAGAATTTTCGTTGATATAGGAAAATTGTGGATTGTCGAGAAATTGGTAAAAGGTTTGGATAAGTAAATCCTATCGTATTCGTCCAACAGAATATAGTAGATGCAGTGATATGTATTTTAAAATTCGTACTCACCTCCGGATCCTCTGAATCGGGCCGCTTAAAATTGTACAGATGCTCGAGTTTATCGTAGAGATTCACGTGGTCGTGCAGCGCTTTGAAAGGATTCTTCGTGCTGAAAAAGTCCAAATCGACGTCCAGAATGTACGGAGTCTCGCGTTCAGGCAAATATTGGCGCAAGGCAGAGCTTATTGCCGTAAAATCGTCCTTCTGCAACATAAATTTCGTTTCTCGTTAAAGCTAGTTGAACAATTACTTCCACTGTCATCCAATCAAATTAATGTCGACCCTATTCATTAAAGCATCTAATAAAAAAACCACCACCTACTTTTCGCTTAATTTCTACGAAAAATTTTGCACGACCTGACCACCTCTCGAACTGCAGCTGTCCTCGGGAAATGGTTAATATTTGTCCCTCCTTCTTCAAAAAGAAAAACTATGATTTGCATTCAACTAACCGATCATCGATTAGCCCACATACTCACACCCCATTTTGCAACTTATTGGTCGCAATTTATAAACTCACCATTCCCTTCCCGCAAGGGGTGAGGCACGCGCAGGCCGGTTGGATATTGTTCAAAATGGGGCTAAACGCTAGCCGCTGTTGCAGGAACAGGGGAGGGCTTTTTGTGACGCGCAAAAAACAATGACTGCACTCGAATTAATCCTGTTAGAATTGATACTCGTCCCGGGACCGAGATCGCAATTTGCATGCGTTCACAACAATGAAACGCGAGCGGCGAGCACTGGCTGCCGGTTCGCGGAGGGGTTGCGATTGTCGATCCGGGGGGTGGAGGCTTGGAAAGCAAAGCTAACAACGATCACTATGGTCAGCGACTCTCAAACGTTTAATACGGGGCCTTCGATGGGCCGGCTGTCGTGTTTTTCCATTGCTGTCTCGAGTGTCCGCGTAAAATTTAATTACTGCTTTTTCTTTTTTTTCCCCCCCTCTGCCGCATTTTGACCCGGCACGGCGATCAAAGCCGCGGACGAAACCGGCAGGGAGGCAATGTAGTGCAATTTCGAGGGGTCAGAGAAGGAAAGGGACAATAATTTTAAAAAAATTTGGTATATTGATTTTATCGAGCTGCGATGCTCGATTTACCAGGCGTGATTCATGCAGAGTAGAAAGTCGACACGCTTATATCTATTTGTATGAGATATTTGGATGGATTTAATACACTCTTGGACTGTTAAAAAATACGATTGCTATTAATTGATGCATTTGATTTGCTTGTTAATTTATATTGTCGGGTAATATGAGGAAAGCAATTGAATATTGTAAATTCATCTGACACGGTTGTTGTATTTAATTTGATACTTTATGAAAGCAGTCGGTGATTGTTTCAATGCGGCATGCATTACACGGTATAACAAATTTAATCGAATTTAGCAAAATAGGATATATCAATTTTCTACCTGATCGCACTTGAAATATAATAATTGTACCACGATAAATGTATCCCGTTATTCGCTAAATATTTTTATATTGCTACTGAACTTTTTCATTTGTAAGTAAAACATCATGCCAACGAATATGATTGCGGTAATTAATATTCCAATAGTTCTCGATACAACGCTAAAATTATACAATAATTCAAACTTATTAAGATACCACAAATAGCTAAACAATCTCCTTTCTGCGTAGAACAAAATACTGAACGAAAATCCTCGGTAATTTAACGAATTCCACTGTTCCTCCAACTGCGGAGGAACACAAAACACCCTCAACAAAGGTTCCAGGGAACCACCCCTTTGCAAATCCTTCGGAAACTCACTCGAAAAACAAAAAGTCAACCCATTCTTCGCAAAAAATTTTGTCCAAAACATCCCTCTACTGAAAGGACCCAGCCGTTCCCCGTAAAAATCTAAAAAGCATGCACGCCAAGACGCGTTGGGCAAACATTAGGAGCACGCTTTGGAATGGTCGTTCCCCTGCGCGTATTCATTTGCATTCGCCTAACATCAGCTTTTTCGTTGTCCCCGGTTCCTTCTGCTTGCAGCGAGCCACAAGGAGGAGAAGGAGAGAAACAGCCAATGGAATGGGAAGAAGAACGGGGCTGCCTGGTGGAAGCGAGACCGATCGCGAGAGGTGCGCTCCTTTCTTTTTTTTCTCTCCTCTTTCTCCTTTTTGCTCTGCTTGCCCCCGTGACAAAGCACCGTTCTTTTACGCTGAACTACCAAAGCTCTTTCTGACTGAAACCCGTTTCCCGTTTATGCGAACCGAACCGGCCAGGGTGATCCTGACTGGGATCGAGGAAGGACAAAGGACTCTTACGGAATCCCCGTTGCGCTTAAACCAACAACTCTGGCATAACACACGCAGACGTGGCTGTGACGTTCGCATAGAGAGACGAACGGAATGATCTTTAAATATTCCTGTTCTATCGATTTCCTGGGTGGGTACGGTTTCGAGATTATACGTGGGCCGGGGTTTAATTAATTGATTTTGTATTTTTGTGTTTCAGCTTGATACTGGTTTCGTGTATTATTGATGCTTGTCTAGCTGTGGAGATTTTTTGCTTCGATATTTTATTCACTACTTTTAGCCTATACGTTTTAACCAAATAATCGATATATTTATTATTAATTGGCCTATGATCACCAATATAAATCAGTTTGCTCGAATAATGAATATTCAATAGAGAATACTTATATTATACTAGAGTAAAAAATACGAACGTCAAATACCCAACATTATTGCAATTCCTCCTTCGCATTCTAATCTCTCACTTCAGCTTTACAACAGGCCGCACTCCTGTTATGCTCACCAAAAGTCATACTTACACCAACTTCAATAGGCCGCGATGTACATATATATTCCAACCATATAAAAATGAAATTAAATGCCCCGCAAGAGCAACGGCGTCGAGTCGATTCGTTAGGGAAATTGGGCAGAGGGAACTCACGATCTCGCGAGTGCTCGTGAAAGTGCAAAATAGCGTCAACGACATCACGGCACTTCGGGTCAAGACAATGCGTCGATTTGCATGCGGCGCTGCTTGGCTTAATTGCGCTCGCAATACTGCCGTGATGGACGACCGTATGTTCGTTTAAAGTTCGATTCAGACGGCCAAACCTTTCCCGTTGAAAATGTTCACACGTTCAAGAAGAACACAGAATCATACTGAGATATTCTACTGCGGACTGCCCACCCACAGAAAAGCTAGAATTAACCTGTTACACTCGAGAATTATTTAGAGATTTCATAAACGTATATAAATAATTTGTCATGAAACAAATTTACAGACTTAGATAATGTAAGTGTTGTAGGTACAAGCTGCATTTCGAGCAGCATAAAGAACGTTTCCTGCCAACGCAGCTGAAATTTCTAGTGCAAAGAGTTAAACTAGCAGATTTCCCAGGCCTGAAATCGTTCGTGTGCTTGAGAGAAACAGAATTGTACGTAGACATTCTGCAACGTCTGCTTATCTTACTACCTCTACCAATATATTCTCCAATGCCGGTAAAAACATTGGGGCCGACAGGAATGTCAAGCTAAACAGACTGATTAATAATTCTAAGTTGCAAATTTAACAACATTTGCAATTAGAACATACCGAAACAAAGTTCATTACTATTGGTCTCAATAATATTCATATCGAATCCATAAATCGTTAACGAGCTATTTAATAATAGTACACCCAAGGATCCCAAATTTCGCCCCCGCATTGTATTTCTGTGCCCCGTGTATATTATTTAAACGTAAAACTCCCGGTGCTAATTCATATGCGCAAAAGTTTACACGCCTAAATCTGCAGCGACTTGCAGCAGAACGTTCCTATACTATTTTGCGTTTTTCTCAAACTCGCGGACGATTTTCGCAAAGGAAGATCCGCCGGTCAGAACCGAGCCTAATGCGCGTGGAAATGCATTCGGTTCGGCCTGCCACTTGCTTCTCTCTGGTTGTTCGCTCACGAGTCGTCCCCGCTCTGCGCGGCCGAAAATATCTGCCGAAATCGAACCAACGGATTATTGCGTTATTGCACTTACCGGCGGGTGCAACGCCCTGCCTTGGATTCCGCGCGGGAACCAGGTAAAATTAGCTAGCCGTGCCCCGGTGGAGCGGATTTTTCTTCCACTGTGTGGAAGAAACTGTGTGGACTTGTTGAAACGATTTTGATTTTCAACAGACCGATTTTCGTATCGAGGTCAATTTTAATATGTGATTTTTTTGCCCTTCGTTATTATAAGGGAAAGGGTAAGCAGGCGAAATGTGTAGATTAATATCTAAATTTTATTATGCGATGGCTATTGCAGAAAATGTAATTCGTTAAGCTTCGAACACTGTGGAAACGGGAGTTGCTACTGTTTGCAGCAGTCATTTTATTTTAATTGCTTACCGAGGCGTATTAGTTACCAGAAGACGAGACTGGATGATTCGAGGGAGAAGCAAAGATGTAGGCGTATGCGTTCAATTTGTACTACGAAATCCTCGGGCACTCGATTGCGCAACGATTTTAATCCCCCATCGTTGCCACGCGATTTTTAATTTGCATCGCGACTTGCCGCGGCTGTTATCTCGCGGCCATGCGCGAGTGTGACGAACATCGTGGCATTGTTCTGCAAATACGTAGTATTCAATTCTAATGACTCACTGGCTAGAGTTAAATAATTCTGGCTGATGTATGTATCACCGTAGCGCATGAAACAAAGAAAAGCGGTTTGGTTTCATTACGATAACAATTTCCCTGTGCGTCGTACTTTTCATGGTTCGAATGACTAATTGTTGGACGGTTCCGATGAGAAATCGAGCGCGTCGCGATAGAACAATGCACGGTAATGGTGACGATTGCGAGATATGAATCATTGGTGGGAGAAATATTTTAATAAAAGGCTTTTATAGTCCCGAGAAGCTTCCACGGCGATGTCGTAAAATTCTGTGTTAACATAAACAGAGATATGGAGGATACGTAAAGAGCAGAATCAGATTTGCAGGATTTTCTAATTAGTGTTAAGCTTTAAGTGATCTACTTGCAATATTAATCGAGTTTAATTTTATACGTAGCTTGCTCAATAAGCATAGTATGGAACTGCTTTTTGTAGAAATAAAATTCAGATATCCACGTTGGTTTTTCATAGGAACAATTACATGGTGGCTGACACTTGCTTGTCATTAAATGAAATGAGAGAAATCAATTGATTAATTTCTGTACGATGCACGTATATTTTTTTAAATATTATTGTTTGATGCATTTTATTCAGAAACAGTTAAATAATTAGGAATAAAATAAATTCTCATTCACCCGGTTCCACGGAATGATAAATAAAAAATGTATATTTAATCAAATTGTAATTTATTGTGATCGCAATCTGAGAGCGAGTTATACGTTCCTCTATGAAAACGTGTTAACAACTCGTCAGCGAATATTTATTAAGAACAAAGATGGGAAGTGATCTAGATCGCGGTCTTGCGATTTAGTTCAAAGATCACTCGCTCGTCTTAAATCACAGAGGAGGCCGATGAACATCTGCACGGTGGAATTCGAAGATTGCGCAAAGCGCAACGAGCTTTTATCGCCGCAAAACTGGGGCAGGAAAAAAATGGAAAAATGAATCACAGCACTTCAAAGAAGCATTCATTGGCGCGATCGAGATACGTGATGTATTCAATTCAAGAAAGTGCTAGGCTCATCGTGAAGTTACGTTTTAATATGCGTTTGATTAAACGACTCGATTCGCGGAACATTCTGTGGTTTGTTTCACGGGAATTGGGAAATCTTAATCGCGAAGGAAGCGAACTATTTTAATCGACTGAATACAGGTTTTCTGAAGCGTAATACATTTTCGTGTATTTTATAATTATGTCACAATATATTGTTGGATTTTGATAAAATTATTAATAAAGAAATCGTTCTTTATTTGAAATAAGATTGGACCATTAAATACAAATTACTTCGTTGTGAAAATTATTGTTTTACATACATGAGCAAGTTTGTGGATCATCGTACTAAATAGTAAATTCTACGTAATTAAATTATTAATATAAAAGACTAATTGCTAGAATTTTGTAAGAATAGTTTTTTAATAAAAGACAAAATATTAGTTGGAAGAGAGATTTAAGTTAGAAAAGCAATCATCAAAGGCCCAATTTTCTGAATAATTCAAATATGCTAATAAAATATTAAGTACCTATAATACATTAAACTTCCAAAAACAAGAAACAAAAAATATCAATAGAGTTTCAGAAAGAGGGATGTCTCCTAGGAACCAAATCACCCCTCGAATTTTAATCCATACCAGAATGAAGAGGTTTTGTTTTACAAACTCGTCGACAGATTCGCCGACGCCGGACTGTATTTCAACGCCCTTTTTAATATTTCTCAGTTGTTTCACGCGTATGACCCAGCCGGCATTTCATTTTTGCAATCAACAGTCGGCCGTGTGCGACCTATCGCGTGGCAGATGCAACGTCGATCGTGACGTATTGTTCTCGTACAAGGCGAATTAGTTCTACGTGTGACCGCTCAGAATTCACGGTGCGTTAATTAAAACAATACCTCCTGGTGCGAGAAGGCGCACGGGAATTCGAATTTCGCGCGCATATGTCACACCTCGGCCTTTTCTTTCTTCCATGCATTGTTAACTAGGTCCTGGGTAAATGTGGTCCCCTTTGTGAATGCACTGCCTTTAACTTATACACTTTTCGTTATTACCTGGACATGGATTTGACGTTTCAAGTTCAATTTCGAAATGTGGCATTTTAAATGGTTCTGCCATTTGAAAATTATATTTCATTCCCAATAGAATACTTAAGATGACACTTTTATAAGAGAAAGAAGATTGGAATGAAAGAGATTGAAGAATGTTTAGTGTGAAAGAAAGTAAAGTCAGACCAGAGTTCATTTTTAATTCAATGTTTTTTTTTTTGTATGATGTACGGGGTGGAAAAGTGAATATATTTTTTCCTGCGATAATTGTACATATTTCAATCGTCTGTACGAACCGTGAGAAATTTTTTTCGTGGCTGAAATTACCACGGTTTTGAAGATCCAAGTGTCCCCTTTAAACCGAGCGCAAAAAAATGTATGTACGTATTTTTTTCATCATTTTATCGTACCTTGAATAAAAGGTGGACAGCGGCACTCGAGTAACCAAAGATACACCACGAGCAAGTTACACGGTTTCACTAAAAGTGGGATAAAATGGTGAAAAAAAATCGTGCATCAATTTTTCCGTGCCCGTTGTAAAGGGGAGGCTTGTATCTTCAAATCTATAGCGATTTCAGTCGTTAACAAAATTTTCTCAAGGTTCCCGCAGACTATGGAAATTTGCACAATTTTCCAAGACAAAGTACCTTAACTTTCCCACCCTCTATATAATGTAACAAATCTTCCCAAAAAAATGAACACCGAATTATGGAAATACGATTACAATCGAGCAAGAGCGAATCGAAGAGGCGGCCGTGGCGAGCCAGCACGTTTTCTATCTCGACCTTAGAAGTCGCTGTTCAGTATGCAAGCTCGGTGTGGGCGCATCCGGTAGACGGCGTAAGCTCAGATACTCACGTTGCATTATATATCCGGCTGTCGATACGAGACAGCACGCGTTATCCCGATGATAAGAATAGAATAATAGAATTTTCTATGAGCTTGCCGTCGGTGTAGTCTGCGCTGAACCAAGAAGCCACGACGTATCAGAAAACGAAGAAAATGCATCGAGGCCTTTTCCGGTCTGATGATCGACGACGCACCGCTACGTGTTTCACTGTTTCGTGTGTATCTTTCCCGTAGATCTCAACCTCGGTCGGTGTCCGTCTTTTTTTGTCTGTATGGAGGCTGAAAATCCCGATGGAATACCGTCGCGGCATGGCGCGTCTCGTCTTAACGCAAAACGTAAGGGCCAAGTGTTCAACCGTCAGGTGTAACGTCCGTTAGCTCGTGGAATTTTTCAGCGGACTCCAAAGTGAATATTCTGGGGACAGATGCGTTTTGGTACGCGTTTACTGGTTTACTGTTTATCAGACCCAGGGAATGAAAAGAAATGGAACGCAGCAAGAGGTCCGTATTGATCTGTCTTGTTTGAAGAAAACGTGTCCGACCATATCGTCGATCTATACTACTTAAAAGAAACATATGGTCAATCGTACAGACTACTTTCACCCACGGAACACGCGTTGGACATCTTTCTTGTTCCCATTTTCTTGATTTTTAATATCGCTTTGCGTTACAATTTCATTACATACAAAGATTCAATGTGCAGATTGTCCCCAGTTAGTATTCATCCTGGCCGCAAAGTTTACGATCCTCTTTTAACAGAATAAGCCTTTCCGTTATCGCGGTTATCGACTAGCAAAAACTTTGTCACCGTTGCGCACTAATGTCCAATTAACATGGAATCAATAAATGACGAAGCATCGAATGGGCAGTACACGAAAGGGCCACCGGTCTCTGACGATCGGTACCACCGGTAATTGCCGGACAATTACCGTGGCGCTGACGTATTTACTCGCCTGCAAGAAGACCCGGCCATTGTTCGTTTGTTCACCGCCGCGCTGTGCCGGTAAGCTTCTAATTATGTGTAATGCTTTCCAGCTGTTCTTCGACCTGGCGATCCACGCCGGCCTTTTTAACGAGGTGAAAAGTCGCTGATGTCGGGAAAATCGGTCGACACGAACTCGATTTCTCACGTGATCCACAATGACTTCCAGAGTGAAAATTAGATGATTCGAAATGGGGAGTAGTGCGATAGACGAAATCCGTCGCCATGCTGCCATGAGTAATTGTTCGATTAAGAAAATATTATTATACACTTGTCGTCCGGTTTGCCGAGTCAATTCTTCTATTTTCTGTTATTGTGTCATTCGGATAGAGACGTAGGCATGCTTGTTCCAAAGTGCACTGTTGTTTTCAACCGTTTCACCGTATCAACGTAAGCTCCGGAATATTCAGTGTCGCAAACGAAATAGCACAGTAATAATAACGCAGTTCAATCAACATGCAAATCGTTATTTCGACAATATGTCAACGATATTTTCGACGAAAAACTTCTCACTGTTTGGCAAGAATTATATTAAGATATACCTTCGTCTCGTTATCGATTTTTAAAAATCCTTGGACCACGAGATTAAATTTTACACTTCACGCTTCCGGCCACACAATCGGAAAATCAAGCAGAACGGTGGCGCACGAGGCGACACGGAAGGACAATTCCATCGGGCAGTATCGTATCGAACGTCTCAACCAAGCGGCGAAATCGAGCGATCGGGTGTTTAGCGAGCACGAAAACCGGCTGCGTTTCCAATGAGTCACCGATAGAGGTTGGCTGTTGGGTGCCTGGACCGGTTGCACGGCTCCAAAGCGCCTTAGCGCCTTTTAAACCGATGGAAAACACTTGTTAACGCTTGCCGGCCAAATAAAGTGCTGGCTGTCCAGAACTAAATGCAGATACGCCTCTTATACGCGCGTTATCGCCACGATCTGTGACTGCATACGATCTCTCTCTTACGGCTCTTTTCTTCTTCTTTTCTGATATTCTTTCGATTCTCGCGCTGTCTCCATTTTCTTGTTGGCCGGGCTTGTCGATTCTCTTGCGCAATAGGGTTCCTGATTTGTTCACTCGATTTAAGCAGCCGCAGCTTTGAACTGCCATTCAGCCGTAACTGCGAGGGCTACATTTATGTGCGTTACATACATTTTGGGGAAAATAGGAGAATCACTGACACGTTCACGTTGGACCTAAACTTTACTTGCTCTCTGCGTAGGTGTTTATGGACTCTCGAGAATAATCGTATATGTGTGACATTTGAACCGCACATCAGCCAAATCAGTGTAATTTTTTATTATATTATATTAAAATTAAATTTTATATTAAATATTAAATTATATTAAAATTAAATTAAAATTTAATCATCAAAGCGCTTGATTAACTCCTAACTTTTTATATTTAAAGTAAATTTCCTTATTTTTATTTTGTGGGGTTAACCGATTTAACCATTATTTCAATACAGAGTTGACCCTCGAACAATGCGGGTTTGGACAACGCAGATTCGGTTGTACGCCGATTTTTTTAACTCGATAGATTTTGGTGTCGGCTGTGCGCTTAGTTTGAATTACTCTATTCAGCTTGCCTTTATACTTTATCGAGTGAGAGAACGTTTCTTTCGACATTATTTTGAGTCAATATTTTAGGACTTTCTGCGAAGGGATACCGAACCGTTTAGTATACCGTGAAATATTCCAGTCAAGAATAGATTATTATAGTTACGTTTCTGGACGGTCCAGAATGATCCGCCGGGCATCTGCGTCCATAATCCCCGTGTTGCACGTAGCGACAGTCAGCTTTTCGATTTAAGTTCGTACTTTCGAGTTTAAGGCCGCTTTTAATTGGAACGTTCGATGGGCAGGGAATCGGGATCTGGTTTATTTGCAGGCCGATTGGGACGGTTGATCCTCGATCGGGGAAAGACAGCGCCGCCTTAATTACGCAAAGACGGTAATTTCGTCGTTTAATTGGAACGTCCTGCTCCAAACACGGATGTCGCGACGATTTAATTAGCGCGGCACGACTCCCAGCCAAGCCTGAAAGAAACCGTGCCTCGACCTGCGGGGATACGAGGATTTCGATACCAGCAAGATACAGAAGTGTCGAAAGTGTCCACCACGAATACGCTCGCCACGAATAATCTCTGGAATGAAATACACGCGAGACTCAGTTTCCACGATATCACCTATCGCTCCAAACATGTGCGCGCCAAGAGATCACCGACTCCACGATCCCGCCGTATCTTGCACGAACGATAATAAAAAGCGTGACATGCGGAAATTACACGAGGATGTCCTAAAAACCACCCAACCATCTCTATCCGACCGGCGAGCATAACAAAGCGCCAGGCAAGTCACGTTCTCTGGTATCTCGCAGAGATCTCCCTAAACCGACTATCAGCAGAGACACAAGAAAACGGATCAGCATGGCGGGTCTCGTGGGAGGTCGAAAACAGTCTCTCGTGTCCAAGACATTTGGATTTTTCCCCGGTGTCGACCTGCTGCATCAGGTACCGTAACACGTACCGCGTCTCGTGTCATATCGTCGAACGTTCAGGCCAGCGTTCCCGTTCGACTCCTCCCGATCGAGGTGGTCGAAATAAAAACGCAACGGTGCAGCAGCAGCCAGCAGACGGCAACGGGGGAAGGGAAGAATGGTATTTCATATTTTACGGTCGACCGTGCAGGAAGCAGCTCGGCTCACGAACCAGACAGTGCTCCTAGCTTTGATGGGGGACACAACATCGTCTTTGGCCTCTCGAGGATCACGATTCGGTGACGTGTGGCCGGCCCGCTATCGGGATAACGTCGTGTACGGGCGCATATAAACGTAAAGTTCTTGGTGAAGGCTCGAACGGCCACGTCGGCCGTTCACGGGGCCGCACACCGTTTCCTAGTAGTTCTGGTAGTCCAGGGATCAGCCGGAACTGCCGGGAAAACGGATCGAAAGCGGGCTTCGTTGGATCGTGGCCCATGCCTCGTGATAAATAAACGGGAACCGTGCATTGGAACAACCGTTCCGCGAAATCTTGCATCGTTTTCAGGGGAACCAGCGTAGCCGCTGTTTCTGGCGCGAGGATCCTTGTAGATTGCACGGAGAATTGGTTGTTTTCGTCGGGAATGTTCGCGATGTTGTTTCCTGGTTAGATGGAAGCCACTTCTGGATTGTTAATTGCATGGGAAAATTGTTGCACTGGAAATCGTCGCGTAACGGCGGTATTTATGTAACATGGTTCGAGAATTCGGGTCTCTCCGTGTAACACGGTATGTATATTACACGGTTTGGCTGTAATGCTGAAAATTCTGACACATGTGTTTAAAGAATTGTGACGAAACGTTTGTGCATGATACGTTTCGGCAGTTGTCGATATTTTGAATACATTCTGATATTTCTAATAGTCTCGAAAACAAAATAATGTATTTCATTTTTGTTAATTTTTAGTACCTTGATATACATGCAAGTTCTTGGTTTCGTATAAGGTAAATTCACACAATTGCACGGTAATTTTTAAATACTTTATCATTGTTTTGTACGATTTTGTACGAGTGCTGTACGGACGATTTTTAATAACAACCCTGATTTTTTTGTTGGCCGAGATTTATCGTGAACAGTTCGAAACCAGCATCCAATTTCACTGTCGATTGACCCTTAAATTTTACTTTTGACGAACCTGTTAGAAGTATTTAAAAAATATCATTTTTCAATCTTTTTCAGATGTTTTCTAAACTGAAGGTTGTTGTTGAAAACAATAATATTTTTGTTTACGTATGACGAATTATTTTAACAATTTATCCAACAAGCAAATATGCAATTTCAAATAGCGCTGCATTTATATCGCGGCACAAAAATGTTCGCCCTTCCAGTTTCTGATAAAACTCAGCCACCAATTAATCATACAGCAACGTGAAATAGATTGCAATGATAAGGGAATTCTGCACGGTACGTTGTTTCAACGGCGATTGACACTTTCCACTCCGTTTTGCGCAAAAATAAGCACGCGTTCCAATACTTTAAATGTCGCTTGCCACTCAAGCGACGTTCATAAATCTTGATCTGAAAGTTGTGACTAACAAAGTTAAAGCGGTTCGACAATCGTGAACTGCTATCAACCGTGTCAAAATCCTTTGCTCGTACAATGGTGGAAATGTTGCATGATATGTTTCCGCGCTGATGAGTCATCGATATCTCGCTAAATCGCTCCGAGGCGCGTTTGCATCAAAGGGTATTCAAACCTATAATGTCTCAATGTATTCAATGCTAATCGCAAAGGAACGAATTCTTCGTGTCAAGAGAGTTTTTCTTCAGATTATTACAAGGTGTTAGCCATGTCGCAAGAAGGTGTTAATTTTTGTCCAAACGTGACACGATAATCCAGCAGTTGGCTTAGAAAAGTTTCTAGGAAAATTCGTCTTACGTTGGAGCTTAAAATAAGTTTGATAAAAGCGAATTATTTCTTGTATCCCCAGGCCCAATAAAACTGCGCGCGAAAATTCGAGGCATGTTTCTCTGACGCTCAAGATCGCCCTGTTTCTGGGTCAATTTTCTATAATGAGACGTCATCTCACAAATAACAGTGCTGATTGGGAGTAATGAATGACGATTCGCAATTTCAGTTCTGACATAATACCGTAAAAATGGGAGACTAGATGTTCTGCAGAGACAAGACGATGTTGGAGACAACAGCTTGACATGTCAAAGTTCAATTATAATATAAAACTTATCACGTGTGTTAATTAATTAATTGACGAAATAAAATGGGTTTATCCTATACAAATAGACGCATACAGTAGACGCATAAATTAAATTTAAAATCCAAAACATTGTCGTTCCTCAGACGAAAATACTATTAAAGGAGTGATTTTAATTATCGCGAGAATTATTATTCAAACATAATGATTTCTTAGAGAAAGGGGCTGGAGACGTAATCCTTTCGTAATCCTTTCGATCTCCAAAGTGCACGGATCGAACGTCGATGATTTGAATTATTGAATCCACCCGAGTGGTTCGATCGCATTCATGCGAATCAAGAACACGTTCGCCAACAACCACTCTAATCGACTGATCTGAATCTTTCTGCAACGAAGGACGATAAGGGGAATAAAATTCAGTGGGATTTAAGGCAACACCGTTGCGAGAAAATTGTTTGCCTTTCTCGAAGCTACCTTATCTCCTCGCGGTATTCGCAGAATACCAGTTCGAAACCTTCACTTTCTGCGATCGCAGATAGAACGGAGGTTTGAAAACGACACGTCACGACGACACGAATTATTATGTTTAAAGGCTGCGACATTTCGATCGGTAGTACACAAAAGGAACCTTATATATGTATTTCCGTACATAAAGAATTCGAATCAAATATCTATGATATAAATTCTTTTTAAAGTTTTTTTTTATAGAAAACAGTTTATCCAATATAATTTATTCCTGTGCGAAAATACAAAATTTCTATTTTTGATAGCCAGAAATATGGAGCAGGTTTTAACCCCTAAAGGTGGACACCTTTTCATAATATACACACAGCATAAGTGCGATTGCCTCTGCCCGTGGCCTTTCGATCGCTAAGGGTTAAATGTAGAAAATGAAAATATTGCGAATAAACTTTAAGAAGTGGCCAAAAATAACAAAGATACCATACAATACTACAATTATTAATGAATTTTAAACTGTTCTAAAGTTATTCATAACATATATCTTTCAAACAGTTCACCGATGGATTAGAAAGCTACGATACAAACGCGGTAATAGATTAAGACAAAATTGATGGGTGTACGTAACGACGTTCTTTGAGAAGCCAAATCTTGGCTCGAGCAAAATCTTGGCTAACAGTTGCTCACCAGCGATGTTAACGACGAACATTTACAATTCCATGCGTCGTACTTCGCAGGTCACTTGGATTTTAATGATGCTCATTTGTAAACGGAGACATCTCCCATGGAAATCGGTAGCTCCCTACGCGTGCGCGTTCGATCGTGCCCGTCATTCTATCGATGACAAGTAGCGATTTAAATGTCATTCGTGGAGGCACACGAATGTACGTGTCTGTTTTTTCAAAACCACGTACATTGCCACATCGCCGTATGAAATTAACATTCCCCCGTTGGCCACAACGAACACATATCTAATCAACTCTTCGTTTATAATAATTATTTGATTTTGGTGAGTTTGCGAATGTCAATATAATGTAGTATAAAAGTACATTTTCATATTTTATTGCACACCAGAATACTCGCATGAACCGTTCAAATTAAGTGCATAAAGAATACAGGCACAAGAATGGTAACTTTCGAGAAAACATAGAATTACGACGAATTACTATTTTTATCCCATATTTAATATTATATAAGATCACTTAAACAGTTTTTGTATCTATCTTGCCAACGCCGTGTCTTTCAATTACTCTCTGCGACATTTTACATGTTACACAATACCATCGCCGCCTATATATTACTTTACTATTACCGGGTTGCCTATAACGATATAATAAACTTTCCACGAGCATCGACTTCGTTTATTTAAAACTCTTAATAGAACCTGGATTTAGAATACTGCTCACTCAAACATCATCCAATATTGCCAGAAAGATCAAAAGATCAGGACGCAACATCCTCGTCCACATCAGCTCCAACATACGACCTATATAACAACGTCTTAAATAACACATTCATCCAAATGGCCAAAAAATTCTCGAAACCTCTAAGAAGAGGTTTGCCGTACTGTGCACACCAACGCAATACCCTTGTCGATCTTTATTTCCTTTTCGTGAACGTCTTCTTGTGATCACGGATAGCACAATGGCCCCGGAATGGAGATCGCAGCCGTGTTCTTTCCTGGGCACAACGGACGCGTCAGTCATTCCTCCGATAACGAGCAGCGATTTAAAGTCTTTACGGTGTCATACGGGCTTAATGCCACGGGCACGGCGATGGGACGTGAGCCAAGATAGCGAAGGCGCTATTTAATTAACGATAATAGCTCGGCTTAACAAGAACTCCGCGGCATTTTCTTTTCATTGTCTTTCCGTAATGCGACGGGCTCCACGGGGACATGCTCCTGTCTCCTCGTCTCTCTTATTGTGACCAGTGCATGGAACGGAGACTCGGATTTTTAGTATCATGGTTTAATAATAATTCCTCGTTAAATATTGTCGTTTGAAGGAGGTACATACGGTTCGTTCACGGACGATAGCTCTTATTGTTAGTTAAACGACACAGTGCTGTAAATGATGGTTCACGGGCGTTACTCTTATGATTCTTATTAACGCAACGATGTTTCATTTTTCAGTGTGAATCATATTAACAGCTAATTTGAAATTGCTTCCGCAGTGAGTAGTTATTATTATTTATTACATATACGTTTCTACAGCTGCGCACTTTGTTCTACATGTCACTGATGTAAATGATGTGCACACTGACTCGTTCCCTTTGTCCTCCCCATAATTGTATAATACTGTATTAAATGGTCGATCTACACTTGCGATGCTCTATACATTAGTTTATCAGAAGATAGTACAGTATTGTCTCGACCGAAGCGAAAAACATGTATGCGACTGAAGCGAAGAGTTCATCCCCACCACTGGGGGGTATTCCCTTCGAGGGGTCCGAAGTTCGCTCGGCAATCGGTGTAACGTGATCCGGGTTCGAGTATATCGGTGAGCCAATACTAATTGAAGGATGCAACTTTGCTATTTCTCATCCTTTTTTTATGAAATTTTTACACATTATAGCTGACATTTTTCTGATTAAAATGATACCAAACACGATATAATTTGGAGTATATTTAGTGGCTTAATTAACGGTAATAAGTTTCGACTGCGGAAAAAGATAGGCAATGATCGTGGCTGCTCGGTTCCTTATCTTTACTCGCTGTCCTTTTCTACGTTCGACGCTGTCGGCAAATTTCAATCAATGATGTCTGTATGCGAACGAAGCGAACCCCCGAGCCTTTCGCATTAGTCGAGACAATACTGTACATCCATAATACCATATATGTACCTCTATCCCATTTAATTCCAGTCGTTCTTCTAATTTCTCCGTCACGCGTCTCCTAAAAGTCGTCAAGTTCTATACGTCCGTTTAGCCAATTAGGGAAATGCATGACCGTTATCATCATATGTCTACATGCGCAAGGTTCAGGTGCAAATGCAGTTGCAGCAGATCCGATAAAAGTCTCCCGCCGTCTTCTGTGGTCCACACGTCCCTCTTCAACGGTCAGTGTGAACCCAAAGCCGCATCCCTTGCCGTAAAATCGGCAACTTCAGTTCTCCGTCGTGGGAGTCGCAGATGGAAAGCGTGGCGTTACGTCGAGCGGGCAACGCGCGTGCAAGAAGAGAAGGCTTGTGGCGCGCGTTGCAGATACGCTGGTGCTAATTGCAATTTATGTCTCATTGCGACGGTCGTCGGTGCGCTACGACAAAGGCTGGCACGCCACGGGCGGTCGTTTCTGCTTTAAAGCGTTTCGAAAGAGAGCCAGTGCCACCGTGGTTCACGCGCACGTACAGACAAACGCCGCCGTGGCGTTGTTGTTGCTGTTGCCGTTGATGCTGTTGCTCTTGTTGTCCGGCCCGGGTTCACCTGCGCGTCCGCGGGAATCGGCTTTACGAGGCTGGCTTTTGTCGGAATCGGCGCCGCGATTCGCGTACCCGCTGCGCTCGGCGGCCGCGAACCGTTGACTCGTTCTTGCTCACCATCGACGAGACGCTCCTCGCATGATAAAGTTGCTGAAGAGGAAGGCGTTCTTGCGCGGAGAGAGTTTATTTGCAGCGGTTTTCGATTCGCTGTTGATTCGAGTATGTGGAACGAGAGCTGACGACAGATACGGGGAATTTTTTCCAGCGACAGTTTCAAGCGAAATTTTGTCTTTGGTGATTGGAACAGTTTCGTTCGAGATGATTTGAATCGGTACTTGAGTTAATATGATTAGGGGCACGGATTTTCTGGGGGGTCTTGGAGAACAGGCATGTGAATAAATTCGTGGCGTGATATTTGTTTTGGTTGCTCGTTTGAACGTTGCTGCGATAGACATAAAGGTTGGATAGGTAATAAAGGTGTGGCCTTTTAATTCGTGGAAACAAAATTGATTAATTTATTGAAGGGGTTAGTACAATTTTAGGGGTGGTTTCGTTGGAGCGTTTTTGGCTAGGATTTGTTGGATCCACTGTTATTAGGATCTTCTAATTGTGCACACGTATATTAAAATTAATGACTAAAAGTTATTACAATAATAAGCGTAATGGAGACTTTCGAAAACTGAGATGCAATTGGAGATGCAATTTGTTAAAGCTCAGGTGGGGCTAATAGTAGCCTAAATATACTCGTCTATACAATCATATTATCTTACAAATTGTTAACCTTTTGGGCGAAAAGTTAATTTTAGAAAATTGAGTACGATTCTTGTGTCAATGAAATCAATATTTTAACGCGCGTGTCAGATAAATCGGCAGAAGTATTCAGCCATTTTGGAATTCCATTCACTTTTAACTCGACGCGTTCACTATCATCCTATTTCATATCTGCAGCATTATACCGCGAAATCGAGATCACCGTCCGCGACTGAAATTCACCGAGCGAACCGGATAATACACAGTAGCCGAAACCACTACAATTTCGCATTACCATAATTGAATAGATCCGCAGCGGGATTAATGAAATAGCAAATATCCCTGGTCGGCGTAAACAGTGCCGCAAAATCTATTTAAACGATACTCGATTAAATGTCTATTGGACACCGTTTAATCCTGTTCGATCGAACGGAACGCGTGTCTCTTTATTTGCAACAAAGATGTTGCATTGCTTTCGTGATATCGTTAAAAGGTATTGCAAAATAATTTCCGTTCGTTCAACCTGGCTGAACAAGGCAAATTTCCAATGAAATATAGGGTCATTTCAGAAGGTTTTGCACATTTGGTACAAATATATTGCACCGTTTGGTTTTACATGTTCATCTTTATGTCACTGCAAAGTATGATTCCCTTTCTGAAGATGCATAATTTATTGTCAATATTGGGCCAGTGAACCGAATCTATAAAGGATCGGTTTCCTATCTTCGTCCCAATAACTAACATTAACAAAATGCCTCTCAAGGCACAGTGCGTTATTTATTATTTCCAAATATCCATATAAAGTTAATATTAAAGCCATATAAAGCTGCAGATTTTTAATCACAAACCTATTGAAATCACCGAGCTATTCAAAGACAAATAGCTAAAATAATTAAAAGAAAAAAACTTATTGGCAAAAGCAAAAATTATAATAACGATTCCCTTCTGTTAGAATCGCAGGAGAATCAGCAAAGCTATTCGAAATTGCCCGATATCTCAAAGGCAAGTAATCGCCACCTAATAATAATCTTTTCCTGTCCACTTCATACATCCTTCGCCCTTTTCTCTCCTCGCGTATCGTTTCTTGCATCCTCCCTCGCTCTCCTCCGCTCCGTTTGTCGTGGCACGGACGCCGAAACGCTGGTCGATAAAGTACGAACGCACAATGGACGTGGAAGCATAGAAACACGTGGCACATAAATCGCGCATTATGTGCGGCTCTTTGTGCGCGACGAGAGTAAATAGGCTGGTGCGCGCGCTCTCCGGCTACCCTTTCCTTTGGGTTTCCTTTCGCTTGGCTCGGCTGTTGGTGCAGTTGTTGCAGCCGCCGCCGCCGCCGCAATAGACGTCGGCCCGTACGACCATTACGCCGACGCGGCCGTCGTCGTTTTTCGCAACCGCTCCACATCGTGATTTCCTGAAGGTGCAAAGAGCCTCGACGACAGCAACGTATGCCGTACTCGTGCGCTGCGCCCAGCTCGTAAGCTTTAAGTTGCATTTCCAGCAAAATCCAACACGACACAGGGCGCCTCGTATTGTAGATCCTCGATCACGATTCGACGTTTTGCCCGTGCGTTTCTACTGAATTTCGTTTGGGAGTGATGTATGAACGACTTTCAGGATTACTGTGATTATTAGCATCGACGACTTTGCAGTCTTCATTTCGATGAAGTTGTTCTCGGGCTGAAGATTGTTTTAGTTTCAGCAGGCACGAAGAATTGATTTTCATTTGGGTGGGACGTAGGGGGTGACGTTTGATGTGGAGGGTTGATGGTTTGTGAGCTAAGCGATTTGTGGAATTTGTGGATTACGATTTGAGGACGAAAGGGGGATGCTGAAGTATTGTGGTTGAGTTTGAATATTAATTGCAATGAGAATCAGGAATCAAAAAGTGATCGAGGGATTTCGTGAAAGGTCGTGGTTCCATTGGTTTGGTGTAAATGCGGCTTAACGTTGGACGGCATGTAAGTCACTGTCCTGGTTAGAGGTACTTAATGGGGTCCCTTACGTCCACCCTTTCCCATACTTCTACTGATCAGCAATACCTTTAACGTGGTATATACTTTCTCACGTAGAATTTATTAACGTGAAACTGAAACTGTTTTTTGATGGAAATAATAAAAAATAAGAAAGGGGGGAGGCTAGCACAGGAGAAGAAAAGAAATGGAAAACTTGCGTCACTACCAAAAGTGGCTCCTCTGCTTCATACGTATTATCAGATATATCTTTATGGAGCTGAAATACGTGGAAGCATACGTTCTGAATTTTATATGGTATTAGGAAAGTTGGAGAGATTGGATCATCAGATTAGATTTATGTTATATCTACTGGCTCGTGGAATTTCAGTATTTTTATTGATATTAAAAATACGAAGATTTTGTATTGCGATCCTGCAGATTATGAGTTTATTTCTGTGAATATACCATACATAAACAGAAAAAATGTTTGAGTTTTATTAAAGTAGAGTTTTACGTTGAAGAAATTATGATATTGCAATCGATGAATCATTGATTAACTTAATTAAATTCTCCATTTCACACTAAATTTATTTATATCGCCTGCGTAAAAAAAAAAATAGAAAAATAATTTTTTAATACAGTTATATATAATTTCTATTTATGTGTGATTATCCTCAGTGTGGAATAGCGCATCGTTTCAGTGTCTGTCGGGTTTATGCATAATAAAATCGACAGATAAATTTAACTCGAGAATAAGACGGTACATCTTTATCAGACATACACCCATAAATCTCGTATAAAGGTTTCAATAAACGTCAGCCCGAGATCTCGGTGCGTAAAATTAAGAAGGAAGAGCGTAGGTGACAAACATGTCGGTGATTGTGAATACGTACGGGCTGTTCGTTCCCATGATCGGCTTAGCCCTCTTAAACATCGATTACTTGAAATCTCGTAGGCGTAGCCCCGTCGGAAACGACATAAATCTCTTCTAACTTTAAACTCGTAACACCTTTCCCGAGAATCAAACCGAGAAGAAAGTTTCTCGTTTCAGAACGATCGTAAAACGTGAGCAACGCCTGCATGATTGACCCCGAAATTGAAAAGAAAATTAGAGAAATTTGTGAAATGAAAGAAATTTAATAGATGTGAAGTGCATCAGTATAGTGTTGTAATACTTTTGAGTAATTATTTTGTCATGTATTTGAATATTTTTTATTACAATATTTATCGTATGGAAAGTTTTTTTTTTTATAACGATTTTATTTTAAGGTGGTCCCATTAACAATAAAGTCATTAGTGACCACCATCAAGAGTACATTAATTTACATTACATGTTTAGAGAAAAAAGAAATTGTGATTATTGTGAAACTTTATTAATTAACTATTGTACAGTCAATGGGCAGAAACTTGTTCGGTTTCGATACTAAGTTTCATTTGCTTAAGAGTTTCCACGATATGTTTATGAATATTACTCAACATTACTATTCCATAATTCATGACAGCATTCTTCAAAAGGAAACAAATGACTTTTCATATATTTTGTATTTATTTATAATCCTGTTCACAGATAAAAGTAAAACTCTATTCACAAAGTAACCTGAAAAACGTGTACATGTCGACATGCATAATTAAACGTCGAGACAGAAACACCGTATTACATAGTTCTTATTAGTTTATTTTCGCAGATCGAATTTTACGTTATAATTATGTTTTTACTATCCATCCGTGACCAAGTTACAAATTAATATATATCCAAACAGCATTCCCGGCTGGTCGGATTTCATTGACATCGAAATTCATAATTTCATAGCTATTTTTATACGTGCGCACGCGCAAGCGCCAGGCGCAAAAAGTGTGACGAGAACTTAATACCTCTACGTAACTGGATTGTTCCCGGTTGCTGAAACTTACGTAAACAGGTGTATACTGGGTCAGTCAAACATCGAGCCACGTTCGCACTTGATTAAATTATGCAAATCGATCGGATCGTACGTGTCCGCGGGCCGGAATGTAAATTACGCATGGAAATACTATTGCACTCGTAGTTTCTATACCTCGCGGAATGGGTTCTTAGTAATTTATTAACCGATCAATTGTAAAACGAACACCAATCGAATTGCTGTTCTATGTTATACGTCTCGTGTCAGGGTATTCTATTTATCCAGTTGTAAAGAGTTCATTATTCGCCCCTTCCAATACCATTTTCACGTGCACAATTGTACAATATCTTAGATTTATTTTAATTCAAATTTAAGAACACGGTGCACGATTACGTTCTACTGAGTGAATTATTACAATAATTTTAATATACAAAAAGCAGAGATGTTAATATTATACATCAATATTCTATCGATTTCCTTGCCCTGCTTCTGCTTCAGATAGCTTATTATTATTAGCCTATTAAACAATAATTCGAAAGAACCTTTACGCTTAATTCTTTTCAAATATTAAGCAACACCATTTCATATAATATAATTCGTATCAAATTAATATTGAATTAAAGCCATCCTCTTTACGTCCATGAAATCTGAAGACAAAATTTCCACTGTGCTCACCCTGTACTTATACAGCAAGGACATTCCACGTTTATTCATGAAACTTGGACATCCGCGGCAGGGCACGTACAATTTCACCCAGGCTTCTGTCGAACGGATAACTTGTTCAATGGAGAATAGCGACGGAGGTATCGACACGGCGAGGATCCATGGTAAAAATGTCGGATCGTAGACAACGTCGCCGTGAAGATCATATTATTATGTACCACGACGAGATACCCGTGGCGTTGGTATGCACTGGGAAGCCGATTGGCCAGGGAAAACGCACGCACGTACGGCGCAGCTTGTTTGTACGCGAGCTTGCACCGTAGTCAGGGCATATTTATGGATTAGCATACAATGGTGGTGTTTATTAGGGATTCCTTGAAGGTTCCCACCTTCGACGCTGGCTCTGTGCTTCTCCTCTGTTCCCGAGAACCGTGACGCCCGTCTCCTGGAAGCTCGCCGTCGAAAATCGTACACGAAACCGGGCTCCTGCTCGTCGAGCCACTTCCTCTTTACGTAACCCCGTTTCTGATCGCAACATTGACCCTGTTTCCGCGTTACACTTTGGCGAGACGTGACGAAACAGCTTGATCTCGTCGATTCAATTGTAACGTCTTTTTGTATTTGCTCGAATTGCGAGAAAATGAAAAGGTATGCACTCTTACACGTTTCTGTAGTTAAATTGAACATGGTCTACTAAAGACTTAGTTGCTTGGTGATTCTAGTATTATTCTTTAAACTGCAATTATGTTGCTTGCATTTCACTTACTTTATTGCGTTTAAATGCGCAGTTTTCTCGTTACATTACAGTAACCTAGCATCCTTGCAGGACGTTTTCTTAATTAACCATCGCTGTTATTAATAAACGAACGTCCCTTCAACCCTTATCTCTTTTACAAAACTGAGATCCCCGACGTCAATCAAAAAGGACTCGACCATTTCGACCCCAAAGGATGAACCGTATCGAGTGACTGGTGAACCCGTTACGCATAACGCAGTCCCTGAGTTTCCTCGAAACCAGCTTTAGCCAGAAGCATCCTCGTCGAGCGGTAGCTATGCGAGAAGAGTGTGGCCATCGTGTGAAGTCGCTGAAGTCGAAAGAAAGCGGCTTCCTCGGAAGCGGGCAGCAAGAAGGATCCGTACGGTATTCCAAGTCGAGATCCAAGTCGTATCCCGAAGAAAATGGTAGCCATCGGGCCAGCCAGCCATCTTGAACGCCCGTTTTGGTCGGCGGAGCTTCATTCGCATGCACCTTCGTCCGCGGCTCTTACTTGGAAGTACGTGTGACCACGTCGCAACCGGTACCAGCGGCCTGCTGCTTGCCATTGCTCGTTTCTTTATTTATTTCCTGCAGCGATACGACGAGCTTCATTCAGTGCTTTCGGTCCGAATCAACGCGGCCCGCAGACACATTCTACTGCGTGGCGTTTTTTCTCGCACCCTTTGCGTTAATGGCACTCGCTTTCGGCTGTTCAGAATCATTATATTAAGATGACTTCATACAGACGGTAGAGGAGATTGGTTTGGAGTGAGAGTCGAATTCTCGAACATCATTTTTAACGGGGGTAGATACGTTTTGTATAATACAATTTTTAATACGTACGTTACGATTTTTTGTATGTTTGGTGCAATGAACAGATGAGAATATTCAAATGTAGCAGCCAGATTTAAGGAAAACTTACTTTCTAATAGTGATGCCGAATTCTACTCGTGCTATTTTATTTGTTAGACGGGTTCCAAAATTTCTTTACGGAGCGACACTTTCGTAATGACCTTCTTCGATACGATTGCATGCTGTTCAGTGTCGAGACGTGCATCGCAAAGCACCTGCATCTGTGCACTGTGTTGTAATAATCTGACTGCCTTTCAGAATACAATGCAATAATATAATACAGTAGAACCTCTATAAGACGAAATAAAACTTACTTTAACTCGAATTATTTGCCACATGCCCAGATGCATTATTTTACCTCGGTAACTCGAATTTAAAATAGCCAAACCTCTGCAGCTCGAAGTTTACAACTTTGTGTGAGAAATCATTCAATTGTGTCCTTCCCTTCAACCGTTAGGATTGTCTCGAAACATAAAATGACCACGTGCATATTCAAATCAGTACACGATCGATATTTGATTCGAATTCTAAAATTACGGAACACTGGACAGTGTATATACATATTCGTATGTAGTATGTATAAGTATACAAAACAATGTGCTTGCATGTCGAAAAATGAGAGGCCATTAAATCATCAAGCCCACTTTCTCCTGCTTTCCATTGAAACGGCGGCTTTCTCACGATCCACCCACGGATCGCCTCAATTAAAATCGCATCAAAATCCATTCCCCCGTGCTGATTCATTATCCGCGCACGCTTTAATTTCACTCGGCCACGTGGTATGCGCCGGATAATTTACTGCCTCGGCCTTTAACCTGACAGCCTTCGAGCACAAGTTTATCTCTAACACCGTGCACACCGGACATGCTTTAAACCACCGGTCGATCCGGCTTCCCGATATCCCGAAATTATCGGAGACCCGTTATGTCATCCCGACTTTCCCTTTATCCAACGTTTTCTCGTCTGTCCAGGCCCGCGCCAGGTTTCTCACGACATTAAGGTCGACCTCCCCGTATACAAGTCGTTAAGAAACAATATGACGATAAAAATTAATCTAATTAGCACGCTGCACCGATAAAACGCCTCGGATCTTTCTTCACCGATGCACGTCCCGCGCGATCGATCATTAATTATTCCACAAATAGCCATAGCACTGATAATTAGTCGTGTTAATAACGCGGCTCGAGCACGCGTGGGCACGGGCAGGGTGAATGTCGTTTTAACGTGTGTTCTAAATGTCAGCCACGTTCCACAACGAAATTACGCGCCGACGTTTTTTCTAACTTTCAAAACCGTTCGACGCCTGCACCGCGGACTTTAAGGTCATCGCAGGTAATTGTAAGCCGGCCACCAAGTGATCGTTCGATCGGTCGCGTATCGATGTGCACTCCAGGCTGGACGTGAGGGAAACAGGGATAGGAGGATCTAATTGTGCAATCTGATCGGCCGGCAGATACCATCGCTTCGAGCTGTCACTGTTTCACGGGGACGATGAAAAATTTCGCGCCACGATTGCGCGGTAACCGGTGTGCGAATCAGTGATACGTGCAAACTATTGCAAAGACAGCCTGTTGCGGCCGTTTCGAGTGCAAGGTTTGGCTTGTGCAAGGGATGGACATGTTTCATTGATCTTAATTCGATAAATTGATAAGGATAATGAGACACTGTGTACAAATTATTGAGCACTTGCTCTTTCTTTTTAAATGGAACCTGTATTGACGCTGTAGTTTGGCAGAATTTTAGAGAGACCTGGATATCATAGTTATATATTATAATTTTCCTGTAATTTAGTTTCTAAGCACGTGACATAGGAGTAAGAAGTTTTATGATTTGAGTAGGATTAAATTGCCGGTCTGCTCGAAGTCACAGCGTAATGACTGTTATTTCGCGGCTTACATTTCTAAAATGCGGAAGCTCTGTCGTCGATGTATTATAGAGTGTGTCCTTCTATTAGCAGGGAAAAAATGGAATTTTCTCGTGTAGCTCTATCGAAACCTATCTTAATTACTGAGTCACGTTTGACAAACCCTTTCGTGTAATCGATTCGCTGTAGCGACATTTCAACCTTTTCATGCACCATTTGCTCGCCCGTGGACGGGCAGGCTGCTATCAAAGCTGTTTCAATGCAAATTAATCGATCCTTCAAATTACACGCGCATTTTTAGCTTCGATCTCGCGTCACCTGCCTCTCAAGGTCCTGAGGGATCCCCGATTGAATTTCATAGCGCACAGCTAATCGAATTAGTTTCACGTTAGCTTATTAATTACATGGAGAATGCAAATTTATCAGTGTTATCCCGTAGATACTGGGAAATTGAATTTAATCTAAGCATTATAATATAAAACCCGTAAAATACGATGAAAATGCTTGGGAACACGATTCTCTACTTACAATTTATGGAGTTGAGTTTTAACACTTTAAAAAACGGCACAACGAAGACATAATACAACGGGGTTCCCAGACTTTGTGTGCATTAATCTGTTATCCATCTACTTCTTCCGAAACAGAAATGAAAGATTACCAAAATTGCATCACTAGATGTACTTCGAAGCATTGCGTATTTAACATCCATAGTGTATTTTGATGACAAATTTATAAAAGGAAACTCGCATTGGAATATAAAAGATTTTAGAAGTGGATCAATTATTGGTGAAAAATATTGGCAACACAGACGACGACACATTTTACCGATAACAAGATAATAAGACTCTTAACGACAAGGAGAACAGGCTCCGAGCTAAATGCCTCGAACAGCGAACGTTCTGAATTCCCGTTTCGAGATTCCGATTCCGGCGCGAAAAATCTGTCGTTCAGTTCGCGCGGCGGCGACGAGCGCGTACGAGGCGTGTCTTAAGGCAACAGGCCAACGGGGCGATGGAATGCAGAGGTGAAATTAGTATCGCTGTCGCCACAAGCGCTCTCTCGCCGGTTACGAGCTGCGATTCTTTCTATTTTTTTTATTTTTTTGTTCTCCCTCGCTCTTTCTCGCGTTTTGTTTCTTTTAGCGAGCAACGTCGTCGTGGCAGCTCTGGCTCTGCCGACGATTTCCAGCGAAACCCGCCCGTGGAACGAAGAGGAACGAGCGGTCTGCGTTGAATTTATATGTCGGAGAAAGAAAGGGAGCTTCGAGCCGTGCCGCGCGCTTCGTACGTAGCATTTTAATTACCGCGCTCCGTCCCATTCCGCGAGTGTTCCGATCCAACGCGCATGCGCTCTTGCCCCGCGAGCAACCGTAAAACTACGCGTGCGCACAGGCGAGCTCCTTTTTCTCGCGTCTGCGCGCTCGCGCCGTTCCCACCGTTTCTGAGAAATCGTTGCCGCGCGTCGGCCGCGACGCGGTGCACAAATATCGATGGAGGTAATCGATTCGATTTTGCCGGGGGACGCGGCGACAAATTGGGCGAAGCCTGGAAACTTTTGGAGCACCAGTTAAGGACTGGTTTCGTTAGATTGATTATTCTGCACGATTGATGATAATTGTACAGCAGCTCAGTGACAATACAGGATGCACTGTGTTTGAGAATGGGCTGCAATTTAGTTAAGTAATAGAAAATTATGAAATAGAGGTATGGTAGATCTTTTACCTGCTCGTCTTATGTCCCGCGATCAGCGGCAGGTTCAGAAATCTCAACGCCCGCGTGGAATTCGTTGTCACCTTTGCTACCATCGTCACAGGTGTCATCAAGGTCTGTCGCGAAATTCAGAAGCGCGTTTATTCTACTTGCATCGAGATTCTGTCAATATTAACATAGCTCTTGGAGAACACGATCTCCACGGGTGTCCCCTCAACGCCCAAAAGACCTTTCAGTTTTCATGAAAGCTACGGAAGCACGGAAAAAGGCGAACGCAAAAGGCATGTCTATTGTTATGGAGAAGAGGGACGACACACCAGGTTCCATCGACTCTGCTGGATCATGGCGCTGTTCGAGTGCTGGGCAAACAGAGCAGTACAAGGGGGTGATATCTTGAGGATGCTAACCAGAGAACATAGTATATACATATAGTCTGTCCCCAAAGTACTAGTATACCTAACATTTCACTTTTATGAATTAAAGTGATCGCCTTAGAAGAAATTTTTTGGGGGAAATATATCATTGGAAATGTTTAAGTGAAAACAGTGTTGGTAATCGGGGATTCCTTTTTTCAGTTTCCATTGTTATTAACGAATAACAAAGGGGAACTGGGGTCCTAAGAAAGGCTTATAATCTATTTTCCTATCGGTTTTAATAGTGTCAATTCCTTGAACAATAGTGCTATTATCATTTATTACAAAAATATATTTTTCAAATCGTGTGCCTTCTTTTTAAATAATTACAGTAAAGGACAATATCATATATATATCTTGGCCGAATATTCATAGGAAAGCTTAAATATTTTTAGGACAATTTATTCATGCTCGTCAATACCCTAAGGAGCACAACTCTGAAAATACTATACACGGTCTTGGCTAGACGCAGATCTTGTTGCGTCAATTTGCGTTGCATCGCGTTCGAGTCTGAAATTCACACAAAGCTTGAACGAACCTGATTACCTGGCCTAACGTATGCTACCTGTCCTAGAAAGTCGCCTTTCGAACGGTGATGTGTATTCCGATTCTACGTGAGCGAACATCGTGGACTGCTTCGCGAAATGGGACGAAGAGTAATTGTCGTTCAAGCTAAAGCGTTGCAAGGGGAATACGTAATCGACCGATGTTGGATTAAATAGCACTTTAGCCCAAGAAATAGATCACTACTTGCCGATTTCTGAATATATCGATGTCATCTAGTGCGATTGACTATTATTTTTTTATTACAGGAGTATAGTACGGTTTCATTGGCATAGGTTCAAATCTGTAACATTTTCAATATTGCTAATTGCAATTCGATTTGTTCTGACTTCCCTTCGATTATCCTTATCACAACAAAATTTATTTCAATATCGCAATTAATTTGATTCATTTTATACTGCACTAGATTATAAACGTAGTCGATTATCTCGTAATACAGAATTACGTGGGAAAAATAACGGTAGATGGAATTTTGAACAGAATCTATTTTCTTTCGTTATCCTGTTTTATAGTAATAAATGTTCGCATATTATATGAAAATACTGCTTCCCCATTACTTTGAACGTTGTATACGATGGAATTTATGATAAATGCTGCTTATTTAACATTTATCGGTATAAACGATTGGATCAGCGGGCATAAATTTAGAAATTATTAGTTTTTGAGTTAGAAAGCGCATTTGTCAGTGAAAAGTTTGCACGATAGAGCGAATGCTTGAGCAAAAGTTTGCCGGAGACTTTCGACGGACGGTTTAGTAGAAACTCACACGTGTTCGAAGATTTCAAGCCTTTCCCTTATTTGCCGACAGCAAATTTCAATTCGCCGTTTCAATTCACGCGACGCAATAACTGCTATGCATACACCATATATGACAAACCATTACTTGATAAGTATCGGATAAATGTGCAATACAGTTTGCTATTCTGTCGCTGGCTCTCACTCGCGTGCATTTCACAACTTTTATCGGGGAATAGTATTTTTAACCCTTTCCATAAATAACGCACGTTTTCCAACCGCAAAATTCTATTTTCCCATATCCTATGATCGAATGCACTTTGAAACTGTAAACTACGTTGGACATAAATAACATGAATGTAATGAAATGTAATTGAGAAAGATAGTTGTAAATAATAACAGCAACGTTTAAGTGACCATAAAACACAACACACTATATGGTGTAAATATAAGACAGCTCTTGTTACTACTATGTGTGAGCTACGTACAGTTAAATGATTGTAATACAGGAAATTTCATAAGGAAATGGTAATGGTAATTGTACGCTGAAATATTGGCGTACGGTCAACAGGCTGAAAGATAAAAAGATTTATGGAATGTACATACAAGCGGGCGTTAAATTGTGTTGCAATGAACAAGAGGGAAAATAAGTGAATACGCCTAAATAAGTAAATGAATCCCGGATAAGTCTTCCGACATCTTCCTCAATTATTCCCACTTCTAATGATGATATAACTGATATAACTACAAACAATAATTAGACATCGCAAAATTGAAGTTCGTCAAAATTATTCATCAAGTCCAACCAATTTCAACGGTTCCAAACATTTAATTATGTTGAGAAAATCGCAACTAGCACAGAATTCTCATTAAATATCCCCCGCACCCTCAATGTCTCATCGAACCACCAAACTGCAGACAACGCGATCTCCGGGCACATAAACGACGCGTTTCACTAAAATCGCATCCTCGATCTGACACGTATCATTCCAACCTGGATCTTTCCAGTTTTCGACGACTCGTATCGAGGAATCGGGTGCCGTGAAGGGATCGCCGGAGAAAATCGTGGCACAGGATCGAGGAACACGTCTGCTACGTAGCCGGGATCTACGGCGGAGAAATTTCTCTGCGTCGTTGCCCATTATCGTATCGAGTATCGACCGCACGCCGCAATTTCTGCCCACCGGGTCACGTCCAGCGGCGAAATCGGTATGCGGAAGAGAAAATATCGATGTTTATCGCGATGTGGACGGTCGCCGTCGGTGCCCCTACGCGAACCTAATCTTACGACGCTGTACGCCTCTAACGGTGAGGCAGCTTGTCTACCTGAGGCGTTTCATCGTTTTTCGGCACCCCGTGGAACCGGACACCACGGGGGAGTTCGCGTCAAGAGGCTGGACGTGGCGAGAGATCGACGTTCGTTGCGTGGCCTAACAATAAGTCAGGGCTGAACTTTCGTTTTCTTGTGGGGAAAGAACGGAGCTGGTGTTCTTTTTCAAGCCGAGACTTATTATGCCACGTTTGTTGAATATCTGATGTTAATTTGTAATATTATTCTGTTGAAGGGGGAATGGAAGGTGCAGAGGTAAACTGTAGGTGGAGGAGTATATTACGTTTGACGCGTTGATTTATTTAAATCAGAGTGTACTTTGAGGAGACAAGTTATAGGCAATGAAGCAGTGTAGTTTGATGCGATATTGAAGGAGTTACGTTGTTGTAGCAATTTTTGGTAGTAATATATTTGTTCAGCGGGCATTCAGGTGGATGTAAATCTTTGAATAGTAATGGAGAATTTGAAAGAGTAATGATTTTTATTAGAAGAAAGTATTAATCTCTGCTCGACTTAATTCTAATAATAGATAGCGAGGTATTTGCGAGCGCGTTGTTCAGGGGATCTATACTGGAACCACAAACCGCAACATCCGATCTACGGACCACCAGAGGATCTTAAGCTTTCGCCTTAAATCGCCAAAGTTGGCCCTACAACAGTTATATAATTATTGTTACCACCAGCTTTATATTGTAAAATCTGGGAACTTAGGAATTCAATATAAAAAAATTAAATCAAGGTTATATTCACTTCTTTCCAACGAATGTGCCCATCAATTTTTACTAAATCCTGTAAATCTCTAAATAGAAGATAATCCATACATCCAAATAATACAAGAATATTTCAGCAATTTTGCACCAGACGTGCAATTAAAATTCCATCACTCGATCCACCTTAAATTCCTACAAAATTCGCCAAATAACCACATCGAATTGATCAATGTCGAACACTTCGAACATCGCTAATTTCTGTGCCCCTCTGCACGACGACCATCAGCTCGAACTGATCCCAGTGTCTCAAAGGATTCGCATCCTTTCAACGTGAAACACCGCATCGTTCATGGCGCTTCAACTTTTTTCACCGTCTGCCCAACGATGGTAATCTCGCTGTGGCAAAAAGATCATCGCTATTTTCGATGCGGCGCGTTAATCGTTAATTAGTTGTTTCTTTAAACAGCGATCGTCTCTGGGGCGTTTCGACGGTTCTTGCTACCATGAAACAACCAGTAGGTTGGTATAACGAAGAGGGAAAAGGAGCAGCAGGGTGAACGAGGACGTACGACGTGGCGAACGAGGTGGAATGTCGAGGGACAGCCACCCTGGAAATGGTCGATTAATTTTTCGTGTTGCTGACATCGGTCGTTCGATCGTCCCCGGTTTTTCGTGCGACTTTCAATGAAGATCGACGAAAGACGGGTCTTGCTTATGGTGGTCGTGTAGGAACGCCGGGCCTCGTCGTTAACCGGAGATCGATGGTTTCGCCTAACAGGAATGTCGCGGGGATTCATTCTGCTTTATTGTTATTGCTCCTCGCTTTGTTACGCGTGAGAAAGACGGTGAGCTGGCGCGTTTCTTTGTTAACAATTTTTCAATTCTTCATGCGTCTTTATTATTTTATACAAATCCAGTATGTATGAGTATGTATCATTTTTTACTGATGTTTTGTGCCAACATAAATTTAAGGCCTACGCGAAGTTCAGGTGAATATCTGGAAAAGTTAGATCACCTGAGAGTCCGAGAATAATTTAGCGTTCTTTAACTTTGTCTAAACTTGTACAGATTAATTACTAGATGAATAATATCTAGATCCCACGGTATTGATATAAGAAAATGGATTTTCCCGTTAAAATGTTGCCCATACCCTAAATATGAAAATGAAACAAACTTAATCAACGACGAAGCCGATAAATCGCATCGAATTCAAGCGCTCCGTCCGCATTTGATTTTTCATCCAACAATCAATCGGCCAACGAGTAGTTTAATTCTTTTTTTTATCGTTCCACCGGAAACCTCCTATCCGTTGGCTAGGTTTACTGTAACCGATTGGTGAAGGTTCGCCTAAGATTCGAATCGCGATTTCTATTTCTAAAAATACTTTACGATCAGCGTCGTTTATTTTCAGCGACCTGTCGTCCGCGCGGCGATCAAGGGGTCCGCGGACGCGTTGCTATCTTCGTAGATATCAGTTCGAGCTATAAAGTCGTCTCACAATTACGAGGCGTCTGACAGGTGTATAGCGCGAGGAGAAACGTTAAGAGGTTCGTTGGGCGCAGGACAAGAGGCTGAAACGAAGCAGCGACGAGAAACGACCTGCAGGAGGAAGAAAAAGGAACGGGTGATGGAGGACCGGCGAGAAAATGAGAAACACGCGGAAGAACGTGCTCGCTACCGGGAAATCATCCTGGTGGAAAGCTTGTTGCACTTTGTGCGTTACGCAAAGGGGGCTTTCGATTAGAAATTATTGCCACGCACGGGAATCTGGTTGTACGACGCTTCTTAATGAGAAATGCGTATATGCACATTGTTAGGCTTCCGTAGTGGATTATCAGGTAAATCATACGAAATTCCAAGGTTGAATTCTGTGGTTTTCAGACGCAGATCACTCGTTACGTCGTCCAGATAAAATAAAATATGTATATACATTTGGCACTCAATCGGAGACCATGATATTTTAGGTAATTTTAACAATATAGCTTATTTTTTTTCAGGGAGTGCTTGATATCAAATGAGAGATTTTATTGTTGCAGCGAAATATTATTTGTTATCCCTAAGAGAGTACGTTTGTATTTTTTTAAAGTACAGCATATGAATTTTGTGTTGCATATGTATTTTTTCCATTGCATTCTTCAAGCAACTGAATCGGAATACAGCTTTACGAATTGATTCCAGATTAATTGGCATGAAAATAAAATGGCCTTAGAGCCTTACGCAAACGTTGTTCAGTGACAAAATGATTAAAAAATAAAAGTAAATAACATAAGTAAAATACGCTCCAGATACCACAAATAATCTAAACTCCATTTTCTCAAAATAATACGACTTACAATTACTGAATACACTCCAGATCCTTTCCAATTCCCTCTCAATCTACCCCACAATCGAAGAACAAAAGCCAAGACCTTTCCACATCGAACAGTAACGTACCGCTTGTACCGAGCTGTGTAAACACTCTCCGTCCGCGAAATGGTGCAACGAAAATCCGAACGAGACCGATCGCGTTGAATGCGATGGCCTGCCGAATCAACAGAGATCGATAGAAGATTGCTCAAGGAAAGGGTGTGAATGCAGCATACGAGGAATGGTCAGACACTCGGAGAAACGTGGAGGCCAAGAAAATCAGAAAGAGAAAGACAGTACGTGCAGAAGAGAGGAGGTCGGCGACCCGCACGGAAATAGGATCAAAACCTTAGGTAAACGTAACTTTTCCTGCGGGAAGGGGACGAAAGGTGGAGTGTAGAGGGGAGGGGAAATTCGGCGGGTTTGGAAATTGGCCAAAGAAATCCAGGAACGGCGTACAGCGCAGCGTCGCGCGTCGTGGCGATTTCCCCCGCGGCTCGCCACGACGACGACGACGTGCCGTGCTTCTCGATCCATTAGCACGAATTGCGCTGCCGGCTAAGGTAATTGGACAGCTTCGAGGAATAATAATACGCGATATGTATCACCGAACCGGGCCGAGCCTTTGGCTAAACGTAACGACGGGCTGGCGAACGGGCACGATTGACTTTATGGATCACGGATCTATCTCGCTTGGGCTAACGGTGCGAGTGGAAGTAGTGCGTTTTGGGGTTGGATGTGTGCCTTTGATAATGCTATTTTTCAACTGAGGGGATGGTGGTTGGCTCATGAAACGGGTAATGCGAGCTTTCCGGTAGGTGGTACAAGTATTTAGGTGAAACAAATAAATTATCTGCTAGTGATTAGGGAAGAGTCAAATTCAATTTCGGATGTTTCTGGGTAAACAGTAATATGTAAGATGCGTCTTCGTCTAATTTTTCAAACTTCTCAGCAACGAGGTCTATATTTGATACTGTATGGTAGTTCCTAGCTTTCTTAATCTATCTGTGACTTTGGTGTAGGCCAATGATTTGATCATGCATGTTAAATATATTTTTCACCGCCGCAATTGTCACTATCAGATTAAACGTTTGCAATAATTGTAACATTCGATCTATATTTGAGAACTTTTGAAATTTATACAGCAATGGTAAGAAATGATAAGAATTTTGACAAGAAATGAAGCGTACTGCTTGCATTGTGATAATAAAAAGCGAAATATATAAATTATAAGTGTACATAAGTAAAAGCAATTCCACTTGAATAATTCTGAATACAGATAAATTAAGCACGTACAGTAGCCCACCGAAGAGAGCGTGGATAGTGTCAATACAATTACTATCACTTCCATCTCCCACAAATCTCCCATTTAATCCTCCCATTTCGACTCACAGACTAAATTATCAAAACTATTGATATGGCCCCACAAAAAAAAAAACGAATACAAGGACCAAAGAAATATCCAGCATACCCGAATTCCATCTCATACCCTCGACAGTCCCATTTCCTCGAATAATCCCGAACCCAGCAGCAACATCAGCGTCGCCGAAGACGAACAGCATCAAGCAGGTTGCACGGTAGCCGCTTATCGCGCAGTGGGTATCTCGTTGTACGGAGAGATGCTCCGCGGGTAATCTACATCGTCCAGGAAGGAGAGGATCGCGGTACGAGGCTCGGTGGCCGTGTACAACACAGAAGTAGAAAGTCTTTCTCGTTCGATGACCCGCCACCTTCTCCCTGTCCAGGAAGAAACCCGGTGGCTCTGGCGTGGCTAAAGTTCCCCGTGTAATATAGAAGTCGAACATCGGCCCTGGCCACCGGTGTTTATTCAGGAAGAGTTCCCTACTGCTCGTAGATAACCGTGTCCGCGGACAGTAACGAAGTCCATATGTTTCAGTGCTCTCTGCCACTTCGACACAGAGGGAGAGAAAGAGGGAGAAAGAACAGAGACCCTTTGCTTGGCTCTGTGCTCAGGTCTGTGCTCGACCGAGATTTGCATGAACGTTCGGGGCCCTCTTGGGGCACGCAGAGACGTACATAAGTACGAACAGAGGCTGGTACAAAGGAAGTTCTCCCTACGTGGTCGAAGACGATGCCCGAAGGAATCGATGGAAACTGTATTTGGGTGTCGGGGGATAAATTGTAATCACCAGAGCGGCGTGGAACGGACCGCGGAAGGTCGTCGCGTATGGGACGCGAGCGACGTTTATGTGACATCCTCAGTGGCGAAGTTTACGGGACTCCATGCGCAAAGTCCTCCTCTGGAAATCAGGGGGTGAGGGGTTTGAAACGTTTTATAGCGGCAGCTTTGTGACGCCCGTGACGCTTCTTCCGGTCTGACAATGGTTTTTCCGACGGACACCCTCTTACAATTCTCTCGCGTTCGATGGTGCTGTTCTCGTTTCGTTTTGGGCATGATATTATTTGTTTCCCCGGTCGACTATGGAGTGGAATTTATTTTTGGGATGAAGGCTTGCATGGTTCGTCTGTATCTGTGTTCTGAGTTCAGGTATGTAAATAGAATTTCGGGAATGATTAGAAAAAATCGCGGAATCATTCATTTCCGTTGTAGTGCATTGTGTTCTAATTCCCTTTGTACAACTCTGTTCGAGAGCAACTGCACAGCGTACATTTTGTTTGCCTGTTTGTCGACATCCTGGTAATCGAATAACGCTGTAACGTGCATTCAACAATTTCTGTAATTCTAAAACTATCGACAAAATCGAGTAAAATTGTTTACAAATATTTTTCACCGATTTGTTCGCTTGATATATTTAACCCGCTGACTGCGAATTACAGGAGAACGAATGAGAACAGAGTATTCTGTAGTACGAGGTATCTCACCGACTCAATTTGCATACAAGGCGATTATAAGTAAAAGATTTTATTTATACGCGAGAAATAAATTTGATTATTAAAGTAATAAAATTGAGACACACATATTGCCATTTACGAAACAGCGCAACTATAAGGTGTGGCAGTCAACGTGTTAATGAAAAAAAAATCACACGAATCCTAGATAAACGTTCTAGCATTTCCAATGTATTATCGATCGCATAATGGCAATATATGTATGTTCCCTCTTCGTAGAATGACGGCATTTATGCTGCGTTTCTCCAACACGATGCTCATTCTCTGGCCATCTTAGAATGAGCTCCGATATTTGCATAAAGCGATAGGTTAACCCTAGCTTATGATAGATGGATACGAACCACACTTATGTTCTTCGAAACACGACGAGTGGAAAGTTCGTTAATGAATTCGCTGCAATAGAAACGCCGCATTTCCTCTCCGTCGCGTCGTATGTAATACTCGACGCGTAAAACGCGTTAAAGTACACGGAAAGGAAATCGACGTTGACTCTATGATGCCACGCAATGCAAATTTGCGTTGCACTTCTTTTCCTCTGATAAATTAACAGCGATATTTCGCAAGTAAGTGGGAAGATGTCGGCTCGAGATATTTGCAATTGAAATAGTAGAGTTATTAATTAGTGGGTAAATAACGTCCGCATAGTTTGATTGAAATACATATAACGCGTAGTCAGTGGCGTTGGTAATTATATTACAGTGTACTTGGTGATTTATCTTACGGCGTTATTGAATCAAAGAATTTGTTGTATCTGGTGGAAAAATAGATTTCAAGATTGTGACGGAATATTGGTTTCTCCATGCATGTTATCGCTGAGATACATTTTGATCTTAGCTCTCGTTTGTTATCTTAAAAAGTAATGGGGTAAACGAAATATTTAAATGAAAATGTATAGTATACAATTTATACATTTTTCATTAAAGAAGTACCTACTTTATTTAAAACAACTCTGTCAAATTACACTACAGTACCTTGCCCTACCATCTGATCACACAACTAACGACACCCTAAAATAATATATCATCGGCAATAATCAATAAATAAATCGTTCTACGCTAGGTGACAACGTATGAAAAAACTATCACAAGAATCGTCATGAAATGGTTGCATGTAAAACGTGTTACATGTACTAATAATGAATTCTTCGCACGTACCATCCACCGTTCTATCAAAAATCCCATCAAAGCAAACATAGCTTTCCCGATGGAAACTTTCCTTTCCTCTATTACCATTACAAACACCTTGGACCGTTCGAGGAAGCTACGTTAGATACGTCTGGAAATCGGGGTACCGGCCAGTCGAGCAACATTGTTTGGAAGAAAAAAGGGGATGCTGGATTTTGCAGGAAGGAAACAGCCAGACAGAGACACGAGGCTCGAACGAGTTGGATGATCGGTGGTCGCCGCGTCGATCGACCAGGCGATCGATCACTCGCGTCATCCGACATTGCGCATCGATGGTTGCTGCGTCGCTTCCGGTATCCGAACGGTGAATGGAGACACTCTCGAGACATAGAGAGGTTTTCACGACGGGAAGCCGATCACGAGCCTCGTCTAGACGGGCCGTGAATTCACTAATTGCGGTCGGTGATGTCGCACTTTTGTTCAACTAAATATTAACTTAAAGTCACATCAAACATATTAGCTTATAATAGTAATTCACCGATATTAATCCAGCCGCTTGGAAATAAAACTGATTGTTAAGTCCAATTTTATTGCAATGCCCGGAATTTCAGTACCAAAGCACATAATTAGTTGCTAGACTTTTCATAAACAAAATACGATTGTCTTGATAATTGCATTCATCATCGTGGGATGTATCATGATTGTAATTAACACCACTTCGAAATAATTTGTTTATCTCTCATAAGTTCGATGGTTTTAAACGAAATCTAGAACAGTTTCTGTAAGTCAATTTGCATTGGAAACTACATATACAATAAATAAACATATGAAAACTACGGACTCAAAAACTGAATAAATAAAAATACGTATATTTTCATGTAATTTCTTTATCGCCCTAATTATTGCAGCATAAAACATTTCGTTCCTCGAAACGCCTCGGAAAATTCACGCGAATCGTCATTTAACTTTCCGTTCGCCATCGGATCGCAGAATCCCGACGGCCACGAAACGGAAACTGATACGCTAGAAAGAAGGTGGTGTAACGTCTGCAGCTGACCCACTTTAGCAGCTCCTATATCGACGAAGAAACAAGACGGAATGCTACCACTGCTAGGGAGACTTTCACTCGGAAGGCTTGTTCCTGGTTCACAGCCGGGACCGGCGCAGGGCGATCGATTGTTTTCGAAAGGTCGCCGACCGGTCCTCCATTAGTGGGTTCCCATTAGTGGTTCCCTATCTTTTCGAACGACCTAAAGGTGACGGCGCGGGCTCGCATTTTCGTAATTTTCAAAATATCGTCGTCGACGGCACCGTCTCTCAGCGGGATGGCTAAAGGAGAAAGCGAGGCGGGGAGGGAGCAGGGGGCAGAGAAATTGGAGGACCGAAACAGACAGTGTAGACGGACGGAAAATATTTACGTTTCATTACGTGTTCTGTGGAAGCCAATTAGCGCGAGTCGCCACCGCTTAAAAACGTGAAAGGGAACTCTTTCTGTCCCTTCGTTTTCAGCCAGTCGACAAACGAACGTGCTCGCGGGGCGATTCGCGAAGCTTGTGCAATACCGTAGGAAGGATAGGGAATGCAATACCGTTCGTTGCGGGTTAATTTTAATTATTTCTGATTTTCAAATTGCCTAGATAGACTGGGAGAATTGATATATTCAGGAGCAATATACTTTTCGACCCGAAGCATTGTTCGGACAGTGGCTGTATTTGTTTATACATCGTTTCAAATACGTCTAATCGTATCAACTTGTTCGTGCACGCATGAATTCCTTTCTAAAGAATGGTCATGCTTGATCCTTGTTTATACACGGTTTTCATTTATGCAGAAAATTTCTTTTACTTTATGCAGAAGAACATAATGTTACAGACTCGAATTTCGAGCAGCGAGTCAAGAAGGGGAAATGAATTCAATTAAAGACAGCTTTACTTCGAGGTATACCTTACTATATTTTAACTTGAAGAAAAACAAACCCCTATACTTAATAATAGAAAAATGCAAACGTCACCGTCACGCTCACATTTCTGCCAAGCAATTGATTTTTCTTACCTTCCCTCCCCTACTCCCCTACTTCCAACGTTACTCGCGAAAATTCACCTCCCATACGCGAATCGTATTTCACGTACCGCGAGTTCCGAAGAATCGGCTCGCGGGACATTTTCGCCAGCAAAACAGCCGTCACCGAGCACGGTCGTTCCATAAATCTTAAGGAACGGCCTGGTCTCCGTGGCACGCGGCAAGAAACGAACGCCGGGTCACCAGATATCGTTTAGATGTCCGCTCGGAACGCCGGGCGTACAGAGACGGACGGGGAGAAGCACTCGCTCGCACGTCACTTACCGATGGAAAAACGGAGTCAGACAAAAGCTGAGAAGCTTTGCGTGGTCCGCGGCCACGAATTATGCGAATTCATTAACAAACGTGTCGTGCAATCGAATTGCTATTTACCAAACGATTAATTCAGCGATCGACGCGATTTACGGCCGCGTACCAGAGCTGTCCGCTTGTTATATTCTGCCCTTCTTTCTTTCTTTCCTCCCCCTTTCTTCCTCGACCACTGTGTTCCTCCTCGTTTACTTTGCTTGCTCGATATACGGTGGCTCTAGGCGTCGTACAGTGTCGATTATTATATACAACAGTCTTAATAATTCATCGTCGACGGTCGAGGGAATTATCCTTGTTGAATGCGAGCAAGTGGAGCGATGAGAACTTTTTGTATCCATCTTCTCTGTGGTGGACCAGACTTTTTAGGAGGGAACCAAAGCTCGTTAAAGCGCGGAATGGTCGATTTGGAGCGAAGAGGTTTGTGTGACGTATACTGATTAATATAATGCAGGAACTAATTCATTCGTTCCGTTGAGAATAATTGGGTAGTAATTATTTACCTTTTTCTACGCTTAGTTGGATCACCTTTTCGACTATTAAATTACACTTTCATCATTCTAATGCGTTTCTTTTTTATATATACTTCATGCTATTTAAAATCAGAGGTTGGAAGGTCCAACTAAGTTAACTGTGGACACTGACAAGCAAGCAAAGATTCAGAGGGGAAAAAACGTAGCGTAGTCAAGAATAGACTGATATCAACGCATTCCTTGGAAACTCGACTTTCAGCTTATATCTAGCTGGCGCGCTCGCAGTGCTGAACTCTATCCTTGTAACAAACACACGTTGCAAGCCGCTTTTTCAGCAGTTCGATTTCACAAGGCAAGGTTATTAACATCCAATGGTTTCTGGCCGAGCGTTCCGCGATTTTATCGAAATAAATGTTACGCTTTACCACGCGGCCGGACCACTTTCGACCAGGATCGCTCATTTGAATTTTACGACGCATCGGGTATTTTCAATTTTACAGTAATGGAGACCTCGGCTGGAACACGTTGGAAACGCATCGTTGCATCACCGATATATCTTCTAAAAGCGAACGTACGAACGTTCCTGTAGGCTATGCAAGCGCTATGACTAGCTCTAAAAGAATTTTTTCCTGTCGCACTATCAGCGACAAAGGCGATATGATGCAACTTGGTGATTTTACGTTCGATGGATTTCTATCGTCTCCCGTGCCTGGCGTTTCAAACCATCAAACTCGCGTGCTCATCGATATCTCTATATTGAATCGTACATTCGGTATCGTTCGTTGATAATCGGACCGAGTGCTTGTTCCCTTTCAATAATATCCGTATTGTGCATTAAGAAAACGTTGACTTCCAATGTAGTTGTCAGGCCGATTAAATCAAAGGCGAACAGACATTTTTCGTTACGACAGTTTGTCACCTTCATGTTTCTCGCTCCATTCATTCCGAGGTGATTTATCGAAACAAGGGCTGAACTATAATACATACTACAGTAATGATTCGCACTGTGTTCATCGCTCGGGACCGAATGTGAACAGCCATCGTGTACAGACACGATTCTCGAGCGTCAGGTCACCTTCAATGTTGTGGCAACAGAGACTCGAGGCAACGACCAGGAAAAAAATCAGACAAGTTTCAATACCCGGGTACGTGTGGGACAATACTAACTCATACTCCACGCTGGGCTGCTTCGGTTCTCGGAAATCACAACATCAAAAGTGATCCGAACGACACTTCCCCGAATCCAAGGGAGGCGGCCCCAAGTAGGGGGGATAGGAAATGAACAGCCATCGGATCACGATTTTGCACACAGTTCGAGACATTACTGTATTCACGATTTTCGTAGCACGGTGCTACGAATAAGTTTCATTCAATCCATCCTTCCGTCCAATCGCCCTTCTTCTCTATAACGAACAATTCTACCGTGCACCTTTTTCACCATAAAAGTAGTGTTTACCAAAAATATATTCACGCCCATTGCACCGTGTTACGTGCACCGAAAGCCCTACTGCCCGTTGCAAATAGCAGACCAACATCTATCCCTTTCCACGCATCCACCATCTCGATATACAGTGCAGTAATCCCCCAACGATTTCCCAATACAAGTCACGCAGGGCCCGCTATCGACAATACGATGACCGCCTGCCAGCTGAACAAGCATAATTCAATCCTATTACTCCTATCGCGACCGTGAGCGTACAAACTAGATAAGAAAAACAACGAAACAGCCCGAAGATGTTGCGCGGTACGCGCGCCTGTCCATCGCGAGCTTCCCGAGAAGCTGCGCCTCCGAGACGCATTTATCGATATGTACATCCATACGTACATCGACCGATCGACGTTCTTCAGCGTCGCCCGGGGACGCGGCACAATCGGTTCGTGGCCAGAGTCGCGGCGTTTAGATCGATGGAAGAAAGCCAGCTGCCGCGGTAACCGGTTGGCGCCGCTCTGTCGACGAACCTCGAGCCATACAGGAATCCTACTATCGCCGGGTCTCCGCGGGGGGTTCCTCGGCCATGTTACGAGCATTTAGCACACAATGCACGATTACCGCTTCGCGAGCGGATAATGAAACGATTTCCGCGATACGCGAATAATAACTCCGGCCTGCGGACCTTCTGCCGCTCTGTCTCGAAGAGAGCACCGATAGTATGCTTGGATATCGGGGACTGCTTCGTGGCTATTTCGTATCGCACGCTGGTAGAACGGTGTCACAGAGAACTAAATATGCGTAACACAAAGTAGAGAAATGTGTAATAGATTAATATAGTTCTGGTAAAGTCTGCTGACGCGTTAGTGTTCCTAGAGTCACGAAGGATCAAGGAGCACTACATAGTTCGAAAGTCCAAGGGGTCCACAACAGACCTTCCAACGTGGCGTTAGTCATGCGAGATAACGCATGATAGACAAGGGCTCCCGAAGCAAGAGTCTAGGTCTTTTGATTTGAAACATCGTTACATGCGGTTCGTCCTATTTTTAATAAAGTTTCGTTCCGTTTAGAAAATACGGCATTCCTTACTTTTCCTCCGATTCTGTAAAATATTTGGAGTAGTCGGAGTAAAGAGGGCCAACCTCTTCTCGAGGTTGGCCCACATTTGCCCAAATTTCCGTGCAAGGGTTAAATATGACGCACGCAATGGGACACATATTTCCATCGTCCCACAGAACTCGCAACTGAATATCTCTTCAAAGGCAGGCGCGACTTGGCTGAAGTCTCTTGTGCATTTTTATCGGTAATTTATGGGTGTCCGTTGCGAACCTGCCATTTGTATTATTGTACTTACGACTGGGAGCTACTAATGGAAACTCCGTGTCCGCTAACGCATCGCGGATTAGACGTGAGATAGAGGTGGCGTTCTTACCGGAATGGCGTACTCGCGTTCACGATAAACCGAAATAGGTGTTCAAGCCTAAGCTCGGCCTAACCGCAACGAGTCGGGTCTAATTTTAATGAGTTTCACTTTTTTACGCGGCGAAGTAGTATGGGTCTGTTCGTTAATGGCCACGTTCGGATGCCGTTAGGATTTTTGTACAGTCATTCCTACGCCACGGGAAGTCGTTCGGCCCGTTAATTGCGTAATTACCTTTAAAGGAGAATACGGTACCCGACTGATCGTTTCCTTTTTTCGTCGGTCACGAAATATTTGATATTTGCTCCTGGATGCTCGAACGAGGTAATTAGGCCGAAGGGTTGCGCAGGTGGCGACGTTTTTGGGTAACACTGTCAGGTGTAATTTTCGTAATTTATAAAATTTATAGCCATTCCGACGATGCAGTAGAATGTTGCAGGCAATTCGAAGATCTCGTTTGGAACGAAAATGTTGTGAGGATAAAAATTCTGCCGTTCGATCGAGTAATGTTCGAACAACAACAACAAGCTGTGTCGCCTGCGGCCATCTAATCTGTTGACGTTTTTTTCTTTTTCTATCTAAATAACGTCTCTATGCGTAGGTAAATAGAAATTGCAAGTGTAATATTTCTTTTGAAAGCACGCATTGTGCAGGCGAAGGCTTTGAATTCCACTCATTTTCTTTCACTTTATAGCATACCTATTCAGGGAATTAACTTGTCTAGCTATTGTGCGTGCACGAAAACAATCACCCGTTGAGCTTTAAACCGTGGTCGTTGGAAACTATTACGAGTCGTTCAGGAATACAAAACAACAATTGTTTGGGCACAAAGAGCACGATCGCCTTGATTATTTCTTCTTCTGGTTTTAACTTTGTGTAAACAATACGCGTAACCGGTCCGAAATAACCAGCCACGGACACTAAACTTCTCATACCTCGAGCACACCTTACTTCATTCAACTATAATCGTAACGGAAGTTCCAAGTTCCACGAAAATAACAACCCTGTCCCAACTATTCCACGCTTTTCAATTTTCAATTCTATATTCTGCAAACCATTAATCCTTTAAGACAGAATCGGGGTGAAAATTGGGCGAGTAAAGAGTACAACCACCTATTTAGCATCACAACATACACATAGAAACACGTAGAAGCAACGTTGCGAATCAGAACTTTAAAACAGCGTTTAAATTAGAATTCTTCGCAATTTCATTTTGAACGCGCACAAAAAACAAAAATAATTACGAACTCCAGTCGCCGTTCACACGGACACCGAAACACACAGAATCTCGCAGAAGTTCCTTGCGATCTCCACATTTTGCTGGCCCCCTGTCGCAGAATCGTCGACGACTCCGGCCACGATATTAAATTTTAATGCACGCGCAGGAGCATCGACGGGGCATCGTAATTCAAAATTCAATTATACCAGAACTCTGCTGCTCCTCTCTCCCGATTCGCGCTCGTGCGTCGCGTTCGTTTTTTCTTGCTTCTTCTTTCGTTCCTCTTCTCCCATCGACGGCCGCGCGAGGTTAATGAGAGGTAAGTGCGCCACGATCGGTATAATAAAATGGCAGCCGCGACATGAGAATAATAATCCGCCGCGGCCTCTCCTCACGAGATCGAGAAGCTCGATATTAATACGCCATAAGGTTTAGACAATTAGGATAATACGTCGTCCGAGCGAGTAATTACAGCCCGTCGACCGTTCATCCAGCATCGAAGCGTAATGGGCGAAGCGGAGCGAGGGAGAACGGGCGCGTATCAGGCTCATCCTGTCGACGCGGTGTTTAATGACATTTAATAATCTCGCGATCCGCGGCACAGCGTACGCGAACGCGACGTTCACCTGTAATTACAATGTCCGTAGGATAAAAACGGGCGACTAGTTTCCTTCTTCTACGCCCTATCCCTTTGGCAACCACCAGTTTACGCGACACTCACGTGTGCACGTGCGTTTCCCCCGCGCCTGTGTGGCCGGAGGTGAAATTACCTGGCAGTTAATGGCCGGTAGAAAAAGTTCCCCGCGGTCGAACTCTTTTGCGTTGCACGCGCACCTTCGCGCCGAACCCGATGCCGGGGCATTAATTCGCCGCGATGCACCGCCACTTTTTAGTGAGCTTTTAATTCTGGCGACCGCTGCCGCCTGGGCACAGATGTTTCGATACCATTTTGAGAAGGAGGTGCTTCCTTTAAATGAGAAGTTTGTCTGCTGGGTGCGCCACGGTTTGGGGTCGTTCTTGGTGCGTGTTCACTGTTGGGTAAGGTGTGCGATATATTATTCGGGAAACGAGGGAACGATAGAGGGAGGTGTTTCGATAGTTGAATAGAGTAGAAAGCGTAAATTGATACAAATGTTTGGCACAATCGGAAGTGGTTGTAAAATCTGGGAAGAATAATAGAAGTTTTTGATTTCAGGTGTGACTTATTTTTATGGTTGGGTTGTCGAAGCTGTTAGGCATTCCATTTGCAATACTTTTGTGGGGCATTCCAGTCACATAGATTATTACGAGATGAATATGTATCGCACACATCAAAATACCTATTTTACTATATGCATATGTACCATTAATACCAGCAACAAATTACCCACTGTACCCTACGACACAACCATAGCATGAAATCCCCTAACCACTGTCTAATTGAAAATACCCACAAACCGTGCGATCAGCTGGCGTGAAAGCGAATCCATCGTTTTACCATCGAATCGACGAGCGAATTAATCTCTACTCTATTAATCTCACTCTATTTTTTACTTCCGGCCAGTGAACCGTGTTCCTATCGTAATCACGTATCCACGCTCGAGCCGTTCGCAAAAAGAAATGCAATTTTCTTCTTCCCACGAATTGCACGCAACGTTTTGCACACTTCGGCCAACTCGACTGGCAATCTCCATTTTTTCTGTCGATCTTGCCAGCCCTCTTTCCGCAATAAGACCGACGGGGGATGCATTAGACGGCTTAGAATTTTAAGCAGAAGCAGGCAATCTGTATATAAACGACGCAGTTCGGGCCCGGTTATATTTAACAAGTCTCTTCGACGACTGGCGAACTGGTTTTCCACAATGTTCAGTGATATTACGCGCGGAAACGAAGGAATCGGGCGGAGCGGTCATTAATATGTATATCAAGCGATACGCTGATCGAAACTATCTCGGGTTGGTAGCGTGTAATCGCGAAATACGGTGTTGTCGGACTGGCTTGAGGCTCATTCGTGGATATTACAGCGCGACGAGCTTGAAAATATTCTGTGCATAAATACGGTAACGTTTGCGGGTATGTAAGAGTGGATTCTCGTTATTTAGTATGTCGAGGGAGGGGCTCGGAATTGAGTCTGTTTGGACCTGAACGGGATAAGCTACGAAATGCGGAGTACCACGATTGTTGCGCGGGAATGGAATTCGAAAGAGGAAATGGCCCTCGTTGTGGTTGAAAGGATAAATAGTGGAAGTGTATAAAGGCATTCGATTTGCGGTTATCCAGTCTCTAAATCATTGGAAATTGGAACGACACAAACATACTGTGCGTGAAAGTTTCAATGCACGAATGGGGTAAGGATTAGGTGAGTCACTGGTTCTTATCTGGCTTAAACCACCCGATTTTATTTCCGCAGAATTATTTATACGCGATAGGTTAAGACTGTTTCATACGTGGGTTAAAACCATAGAACACGGTGGATTCTGTTGCCAGAATTTTTTAACGATACAGATAAAACTGCCTCGACGTTGAACTTAACAAGTGGTAGTACTTCGCAACCTGATATACATGCCAGAGTTACGCAGTCGGTGATCATTTTCAAAAACCTTTATAATCAGCGATACAAGAAAATTCTACACTTAACTTCGCAATATCTTTCCAATAAAAAAAAACCCCGAGCAGAGAAATGTCTTTCACACCAATACCAACTGTGCCAAATGTAGTAATAAGATTGTCCATCACTAACTAACTCCCACCATAGTGAAGGCAAATCATCGAATTCCAACCCACGTCGGAATCGCGCGTCGATCCTATCCGTCTTAGCAGAAACACAAAAATCTTTCCCTAACTATAGCGTCATCCTTTAAGGAACTATTCAACACCTCATTAGTCTCTCGTGCACGATAAAAGCAGCAATTAAACCAGCGCACAATCACGCTCGACGATCATCACGCCCCTTCCGATTCGTATTACCACGGTACATCTTATCACCCTGAAAAATCACCCTGACAAACCCCGAGCAATGTTCGATGCACGAACGCAACGCAAAGTCTCTTTCCAACGCCGATCACCCACTCGAGAAGGGAAGACGCACGATCATTATGCAGCGGAGGACCGCAAGCAGCATTTCTCTCTTTTGCCTGGGACCGGGCTCGCGTCGCCGACGTTAATGCGAAATCTGAACTTATCGCTCCACTAAGGACGATATTTACGGTTATCGGCGCCGATGCACCGGCTGCTAAAGGTCGTACATCTTGCTCACCGGGCAAATCCACAGCACCGGACTTCCCGTATCTGTGCCTGGGACCGTAGGTGTGGCCGGCGATCGTCGTTATTAAGTCGCGGAAAATATGGTCGCGATGTTCGACGGGGAGCGACCGCGGGAATCGATCGAGCGAATCAAATTAACGACGATCGAGTCGCTCGTGCGACATCCACTTGGCGCGAAAGAAAGGGGAACGAGCGGATGATATTAATCGAGGACTGGACGTGCCTGAATACTTGCGACACGCTAGTCGTTGCACCGGTGGACGTGTTATTTTTGCTTTTGAAAAGTGCAGGGGATGGCGGCATTGACGCAGCGCGTGGTAAATTGTGACGATGGCGGGATAGTGAACGGAGAGTGGGGTGGGTGGGTACAATCTGTTGCGGTCGCTTCTTTGGAATTATTTAATTATTCGTTTACCTTTTTGTTGTCTGACAACGCGTTTTTAAAAGTTCCAAGTATTCTCGGTTATTTCAACCCTTACGTCGACTAGCAAATGGTATTTAATCCTAATGTCTGGCAATCTTGGGACTTGGAGCATTTTTCATTGATCACATCAAGATGGATACGATTTGAATAATTTAGCATAAACTCGAGAAATGTGTGGAAGGCATGAAACGTTCATAAAATTCCTATGGCATTTGCAGAAGTCGTAGACTATTTTCGTCGTCGATGTTTTATACAGGCTGATTTCACGCCCGAGTCAGTTCTGTATTGTTATAATAATCGACAAATATACCGTGGATACTCGCGGTGGCGTCTCGCGTGACTCGACTGCTATTTTTCGCGAAAACCGAATAAACTGCTGGCAAACCGCTGCGCAGGGCACGATAACGACGTTTAAGATAAGTGTCTCTTGGTCCCAGCGGTGATAAGAATACCGCGGAACCGGTTGACTCGATGCCAGCGTAACGGTGAAACGAGCGGCACCGAAAGAATTCGAGTTCATTAAAACGTATATCGGTCCTCCTTGGAAACACTTTCGTGTTTACCCAGAATAGGCTGTTCCACGAGCCTATTACCATGCCTCCTTACATTACGCGCTCTCAATTGCTCAGGAAATTTGCATACCGCCGTGCTAATTACGTGTAACTTTCCTCTATGTACTTAAGCGAATTTATGCCTGACGATGCCCGACCGAAAAATCACGGCCGCTAATTATTTTCGATAATTATTTTTAGCCGACAAATAAACACTGCGGTTGTTACCGTTCATGAATCGAGGCGAGCTCAGTGTGCAGAATTAATTGCAGAAATACAGCCATGGGTGCTGTTCGAATTGTTTATAATCAATTAAATTAAAATATGTTATTAGACTTGTCTGACTGGTTAGTGTTGATTGCACTGTAGTTTCTGAATTACTTAAAAATCATGTAAACTGCAAGTCGTCAATGGTTTTGACACTGCATGGCCTTTGAGGAAACTGTAATGAATCATTAGTTTTTTTCTAAGAACTTCCATGAAACTGGTCAAATATTTATCCAATTTCCACTGTTCATATTTATACTGGGGTATATTTTGCGTCTCATGAATGATAAAGTTCTTTTCTGAATGACACTGTACCTGTTACATTAGAGGGAAAAATATTTCCTCCCATGCGCATGTGCCTAAACATTATGCATACGCGTTCGTGGACTCGCGAAGCTCCCAACTCTCGAATCCGGAATCGAACTTGCGCCAAACTGGTTCAGTGAACCGACCACAGACACTCCTTTGGTATTTGAACTCGCCAAACTTAACAGAATCGCAGGTACATACTCGGACGAGAAGATCGTCTTTCTCCTTCTCAATTCTTGGAATGTGCAAAAGATTTATTTTATATGCATACTTGCACGTGCGTTTCTCGTAATTGCCGCAATTTAGCGGCGCCACTGCTGTCCTTGTATAACCAGAACTATTAGCGGAATTATTTAATGAAAAGCTCTCGCTGACTATGTCTATATAATTATAATTAAATGTAGTAACTTTTGAACGATAGAATAAGTGATACCGTTCCGTTTTAAAATGGCACTGTTTCGCGTCATTCAAATTTCGAGCGCAGCTTTCATTAAACAAGATACAATAAAATAATGCATTACTAAAGCAATTTCTATGGGAATGTTTTTATGAATTCGACGCTTCTCCACACAAATGCCCTTAAAAGTTTAAGACATTTCTCTGAGATTGTTTAAGAAAACTGCAGTTTAAGTTCAATATTACCCACAAGAATATAACTTCTCTTACCCTGAAGAGTCTCGCGTACACATAGAAAACTCAATAAATAATCTTATTCGCCGTAAGAAGCTTCGATGATAAAAACGAAACCTAGGACCGCACATGGAAAATAATTTGCTCTTGTAAATCGGAACGCGGTCTAAGCACAGCTACGAGTGCTCGCGGAATTTGTGCACGTCAAAGGCTGACGACATAGCATTCAATTTTTCAACACGACAGTACTTTCCGCCTCTAACTAGTATCCACTTGAATCGCTAATCGTTATCGAGGCAACTTCTATTTTGCACGTTAATCGGCCCGTGTTTTTATCATTGCACTTTATTGCTCGTACAGTATCGTTTATATCGCCGCGACAGACATAACTCGATATCGCGCGTGTTCACTGTTCCCCGGTGTTGTAAATGCGAATTTATCCATCTGAATGGCCAACGTTAAGACGCACACGCGTGATCCATGCCGGAATTGAACTCATTCCTGCACCGCTGTGAAACCTCAGAGGATTTCCGCCCGTTTCACCGCCGAAAGCGACCAATTTTTCATTGGTACGCCGCTACGGCAGACCCGGTACATATTGTACGGCGTGACCGACGACTACTTGCTTGAATTTGTCGCAATTTTCATTCATCTTAATCGGGAAAGAACGAATTCTTAATTTACGATCGCGGCTATGTCGATCGATAAACTTGTTTTATGGAGAACTACGATATAATATGTGATAAAAGTGCGGTCGAGTTTATGGGAAAGGAGAAGTTGTAGAAAAGTGATCTACGATGCTGGAATTATTTTACCGTGAAATCCAACCAGTTTCGAGCAATAAATTACTTGGGCTATTTCAGTTATCTTGCTGGTTAATTTTAAAGTTGCTATTGGAAAGCTGACAATTTCATTTTCACGAGAAGAATTAGTCATATTTTTTTCTACATTTTTAGTCCTGCGTTGTTACGTGCGCGTTGTAAATCGTTAACGTCAATCCGTCAATTTCGAATCTGGATAATCTAGTATTCGCGTCGAGAATAAAAATTAAGAATGCAAAAAGTCTATCGAATGCGGTAATGGATATCGCAAATATCTTTCGTAAACGTTACATAAACAGAGTACGTATACGTTGCAGATTTTTTAATAATCAATATGCAGAATTGTTTATTTTTGTATTTTCCTTCGACTCGTTTGCTTTAATGTAACGAAGACAAATTTCTATAAAACATTTGTGTCGTTAACTTAATAATGCTGTCAAATATTATATTTAAACTCAAATCGAAACGTTGACTAGAAGAAAGCACGTAAAAATAAAAAAAACCAAAAATGTTAAAAATGAAAAGAACAAAAAGAAATATGTCCAACTTTACAACGTACTATATGCCCATTTTTGTCGTCAAAGTATTGCACTCGCATGGTGGCAATAAATTCTGCTTAAGAAGATGCGAAACGTCACTGTCGCTATGCACGTTACAAAAATGTAGAATGTGTTGTCAGAGCATTGTATCTTTGCATTGTATGCGGGCGTCGTGTATCACCTTTCCCGTCGTTTTGAAGCTAAGCAAACCTGTACTCGATGTGTAACTCGAGAGGAACGTGCAAAAGAAACAATAACGCCATTTTCATTCGTTATTTTTTATTCCTCGCCTCGAAGAGAAAGGGGCAGGATCTCGAAATATAAAATTCCACGTTCGCGTTCAATATTCATGGTCCTCGTGTTTCGTCGCGCGAAAACGCCGCGGGTCTATTAAAACTTCAAACGATAGTAGTGTCGCTATCTCGTGAAATCATTATCCCGCGAAACCGCAGCCTTCGCAGCTGCCTCCGCGTAATCACTCGTTTCTCGCGATCAGGAGTGAAGAGGAGGAGAGAGACGGAGAAACGTGTACGGTCAACTTCTCTTCACGCTCCCGAGAATAATTTGTTTACCAAATCTGCGGTCTGTGTACGTGCACGATACCGCGGGAAAAAGAGAAGAGAAGGACGAAGGCAGCAGAACATTTATCGCGGTTCGCCGCGGCGATTTATCGACGTCGCCGTTCCTATCTCGTCCGGCTCGATTTGAACTCTGACCAACACGGCGAAGCATGCCCCTTGAAACGATGAAATCGCGTAACGATTTCGCGAAACTTCTCCCTATGCCATAGTTGTCGGCGTTGTCGATAATTGCATCATTAGCCGATAATAATGAGGATAATAATGACTGCACCTTCATTGCACTGCGATCGTAATACTGAAGGCATGAACAGAGAGATATGTAATTGTAGTGGATAATATGATTAAATAATAATGATCTTAATTTGTAGTTTAACGTAAGATGTGATAGTCGACATGGAATATGTTCGTTGTTTCTATGCATGATACTTGTGTTCGTGAGAGGTATGTATATAGAAATTATACGTAAAGGATTGCAATATTGAAAGTACCAGGCTTTCTTAATGATAGAAAATTATAAACACATCATGTCAGCACGATAACGCGGGGAAGTTATTAATCATTTTTAAAAAATAATAGCATGCCTCGGTTTTAACCAGGTACTCGATTTTGGCCGTCTTTAATTTGCGTATAATTTTGAATAATTCTATAGTTGTTATGTGTAACAGGGTAGCATAATTTGAATTAAATTTCTAATTTACAGTCAGGTGGAATTGTATAGAAAGAATAGAATTGTGAGCTTCTTATTACATTAATATATAGTTGAAGGCGCAACTCTATCGAATATTATAATTCTATGCGTGTACTTGAATTGTTTGCAACCTTGTCCCAATGAAGTGTTCCAACCGGAAGAAAAAGGCAAACCTTTTGGATGAACATTTAATTATTCATTGTCGCGTTACTTCTCTCAACAGTAGCGAATATATACTGTCGTTGCAAGTGCGTCAGACCACGCATTATTTATCAAGCATTGACCCCTCACGAATATCGGAGAGTGTGTTGTGCAAGTATGCAACCGCAGAATAATTTTATGTGTTTCGAAATCCTAGGAAGACTGCCAGGAATTTGAAAAACCTCCACTGCTTGGCAAACTTGTGCAATGAATCTTGTACATTCTCAAGTAAAAATTCCTTAAATTTCACAATTTGAATATTAAGTTAACATATCGGAAGGTATCAAATCATGCACGTGTGTATGAAAATTGGCTTGAATTTCCAATAGAATTCCACGAACATCCTTATTCTTCCTCTTTTACGAACTTTCAATTCTTTCCCAATTTTCCAATACATTAAAATGTTCAAGTACGCGTGAAATGATTCATTTCCAAATAGTCTCTCACGTATTTCAAATATACAATTCTCTTCAATCATACAGAATATTCACGTAAGTATCCTGCACTACACGCAATATAAAATTTAATAACGTAAATAATATAATTAAATTTCCATAGTGAATACTTCCACCTTCGAAACTCTCGCAATCAGCTCAAAGCATCCAGGCTCTATTCAACATCTCCACTAGCTCGTCCCACGATAACAACTCTTCCACGCACCTTTCCGGTCAACTTTTACGCGTGTTCCAACGAATCGAGGGTCCAATTACCAAGGGGTTGTAATCGTAACGTCCGTGTTCACGCTCGATACCAAAGGCATACATATCTCTCTGCCTGAGATATGTATGAGCACTTCCCTCGACCACGGTACTCTCTATCAACGCACCTAACTCCAGTCATACACTTATCGCGTGGCTGGCTCCTTGTAAATATCGAGAGGCCCATTGTGCGACATTACGAGCGCATTCCTGGCGCACAATCAACCTGGACACAGGCACCAGCTAATGATTCCTCTAGCGCCTCTGCCACATATGCGTATACCTTGCGATGGGCTATTCGCAGCTGCACGTGAAAACGAGATATCGTAATTGGAGGGCGTCCCTTCGTGCGATAGGGCGCCATTGGGAATCGTCCCAGGAAAGTTTACGATACTGTGCAGACGTGGGCTCCGTTTCGCTTGCAGTTCGCGTGTTCCGATTCGCCGTCAGTGAAATGTTTCAAGGTGGATGATTATACTGTATTAGAAAGGTCGACAGAGTTTTCTCCAATTGTCTTCGTTGCTTCTTCAAGAAGGATTTCGAGTGTATGCGGGAATAATTTCTGTATGGTTTGAAATAAATTGGGCAACGATAACGTGTTTCTTAAATAGTGATGACTTTTAAATAGCCCTTTACAGTAATGATTCGCACTGTGTTCATCGCTCGGGACCGAATGTGAACAGCCATCGTGTACGGACACGATTCTCGAGCGTCAGGTCAACTTCAATGTTGTGGCAACAGAGACTCGAGATTGACTCGAGGCAGCGACCAGGAAAAAAATTAGGCAAGTGTAAACATCCGGGTACGTGTGAGACAATACTATCTCGTACTCCACGCTGGGCTGCTTCGGTTCTCGGAAATTACAACATCAAAAGTGATCCGAACGACACTTCCCCGAATCCAAGAGAGGCGGCCCCATGTAAGGGGGATCCGAAATGAACAGCCATCGAATCACGATTTTGAACACAGTGCGAGACATTACTGTATAATTAACTATTTTATTCTGTTATATCTTATCGTGTCTTGATCAATAGCTTGCTGTGCTTCGTGATTTTAGATCGCCGTGCATTCCGATTCATACGTAATATTTTTAATACAAGCCTCGACGTTGTTATTCGAGCGTTGCGTGTTTTTCCAATACGCAAGACCAAGTAATAAATTCTAAAATTCCACCGTGGAAATGTTAGTTGAGTATTGTTCCTTCCATCATTCGTGTCAATAATCTTTTCATTTATTTCTCGGCGAAATACCTCGGCACGTGAAAAATGGGGAAAACCGAGGGCGAAGATCACGCGCGATTGAATTAAATCCATCTTTCACTCCACCACTAAAGGAGCATAATTATGATTGATCGCAGCATTGATTATCGACTACCGATTTCACAATGTATCACAGAAGGAACGGCTAAATTTAACGCGTGTGCTGTGCATATGCGCTAAAATCATCGCTGTTCTCTGTTACTCAGCAGTTTCTCAGCTCCAGGCGCAACAAACCGTGCACGGATTTATTTTTTCTTCTCTTTCTCTCTCTATCTCCTCCTTCTCCATCTTCATCTCTCGAAATCGCGTTAATCGGGATATAAATCATCGATGCACCTTTCTCCACGTGGAAAACAAATGTTCGAGACGAAACGTCCATTACGGGCATCCAGCGAAATAGAATTTCAATCAATTCCCCATCAACGGTAAGTGCTAGCCAAGTCGATTGTAAGGATTATCGTCATGAACGACGTCAAAGCGTCGTCATTACTTCATGTTCCACTGATCATCGACCCGCGGAGAATCTATCTCGGAATGTCACTGACAAATAATCTCGAACGTCGCTTTCGAACGTTCGATCGAGCAACGAAGATTGCTTCCTCGAGACAATTGCGGAAATGTCCACTTTATCGCGAAGAAGAATTTGTTTACGAAGATATCTGCGGCTGATTGCGAGGAAAGTTGGCGATTCGAAAAAAAAGGAGAATCGGTTTTTATGCTGCACACGTCGAATCGATAGGGATGGTTGATTGTGGCGAGAAAGCTGGGGAAGTGATGATTTCTACCTCGAAGCTGAGAATTCGCGATTTGGTGAAAATGATCGATTGCAAGGAACAGATCTTTAGAACTCTATGTTATTGATATGCAGAATTTCGTAAAGTATCTTATTGCGCCTCAGACTAAGTATGTACCGTTTTATTTTGAATGAAAGTTATGAAATTAATCTTTTTTAATTAATGTCTTTCATCGCCCATTCTGAATTCAGGGTCACAAGTTTCTTTCTTACAATAAACTATTTATGATCTTTCCAACCGTGAAGATAAATTGGTATATACATAGAGGGTTAAGTATGTGCTAACTGCATACTATTGGGATCCATGTGTGCGATGCATTAATTCTCTATTACATTGCTTTCCGTTTTATTCTCATCTCTGTGCATAAATTTACGTGTGCAATAAAAGCACTGTAATTAGAACTACATATTCATAGTACAAAATTACGTTTAAAAAATATAATATTCTACGTATTTCTAGTTCGCCAGTTACACAACGTTTACTTACATTTACAAGCTCTCTATATACGATAACATTAAAACTGCATTATTTATCAGATAATGCCCACAATTACCACTTAGAATTACTACATTCTACAATGTATGTACGCGTAGCCGAGTTTTTGAACATTTACCATCCTTGAGCAACAAATTTATTAAACGAGTACAAACCACGAAAAAAATAATCAAACGAGCAAATTGTAAGAATACGAAGAATCGGAGCGATGTTGAGATTTCTTTGCCACCTAGATCCGCGTATTTCCGGCCGTTCAACGACGCTTCAAGAACCCCACAGATTATGTACCAGGCAACGCGGAATTATCATTGTAAAGTAAGGAAAATATTGCATCGGCGGTGTGTATTTTGAAGCTCTGCGAGCGGGACGTTAAATTAACGGCATCGATTACTGTCAGCCGGTATCTAAATTGGCACAGCGTCAAGCAGTTACAGATAAACGCGAGCTGGCCGCGAGATTAAAACGAGCTTCGCGAGCGTTCGAGCCGCGACGCGTTCCGCTTTTTCTTCGTCCGCGTGTGATTAAGATAACCACGATACACCGGGTGAAACAAAACGAGCCCTCTGCACTATTCCCCTATTCTCCATTGTCTCCCATTTTCTTCCACCTTTTTCTTTATCATCCCTTATTTTCCAACTCTATCTGGGGTAGTTTAATTTCGATACAGAACGAAGGGGGAACGGATGAAATTGCCAATTAAATCAATGAAACGGCCACGCTCGTCGGTCACGAATATTCCAACGTCACTTAATTGCGTAATAACGACTGTAAAATATTGTAATTAGCATTCGAAGCTGCAATTAGCGAGGGAGTACACGTGCGATACATTTCGATCGGCCGACGAGAAAATTCTGGGAAAATTTGTATTATATCAGACAGCGAAAATTTCGTTCGGTACATCACCGTTCTCTCGGGGAAATTTTAATTGAAGATATAATAATTGTGTGTAATCTGTAGTCAATAAATGAATGAGTTTATCGATGAAATTATTTGAAAAAGTCCTCTCTTGCCAGTGGAGGTATTGTCAAGTGTAGAAGACAACTAATTATAACAACATTTCGAAAAGAATATTTAAAAACAAAAGTGACAACATTTTTAAAAAAAAAATACAACGATAATGCCACACTTATTCCAATTCGATTTCTCTAATTATCAATTCCTTATGTCCATACCTTCTTTTTTTTCAAAGATATTCAGAAAGCTGCTTTTATAGCCCCAACTTTTTAAAGGAAATTCCCATATCTTTTGGGAACAGGGGAACAAATTGTTTTAGCAGCATCTTCGTACGCCAAGTTGCTCTACAATTGCCCGTGACAATACTGGCCAATATGTTCCAGGAGAACACGGTAACCAAATACCTGGCCAACAGCTTGGTCATTCATGCTCATTATTCCAACATTTAATTCTAAGCTCTCACGTAGTCGCGTGATAGCTATCGACGATTTCCACCCACTGCAGACAACGCGCGATAAATAAAATCCGCAGACATGTTGATGTTTTTTTTGACTTTTCGTCAAGGGACACGTCGTTTCTTGTTTACTATACATATAGCCAATTGGAACAAGAAATGTAAATAAATTGTGCAGACTATGTTATATCGTTTCAAGTGTGATAATAAATTTGGGTGTACAGGTTTGTGCAGATAAACGTACACTTTAAAAAATGAAATCCAACTATCACTAGCGTTCCAATCTCACTATTATACTCACATGTTTCTCACATGAACACAATATCATGGAAAATGCTTTCACCGTCGCTAGTTCATTCCCAGAATCGTTTCTCAAAATTCAACTCCTTCGATAACAATATGTCCAACCAACCTCATCCCTCCGCTAAACAAATCTGAACGCTATTAAAAACCAGCACAACCAAGTAACCTTAACGTTACGATCCTGCGTATTATAACTAACAATAGCTGACTATTTAATTCACGCATCAGCAAACTACACAGTTTCATACAATCCCAAAAACTACCACGAGTTCTATTCTTATTTTTTGCACCTGTGTCTTATCCTATGCTACGTGTTACACACCCCTGTCATTTTCTATTTCTACGTGCAACACGATAGTCGGTCATTATGTACTATGAAGCAAAGGGCTAAGCCAATCTACATGTAACCGTATTACATACTCCGCAGTGTCGTTCTTCCAACGCCCTATGGGGGAATTCGTTCGCGACGAAAAGAAAACGGTGGTATGCGCAGGTGTACGTGGCAAACGTAAATGCGTTCGGCCAAGATCCTTCCGTCATTAAGTTTCTTTCCTCTTGCTCGGTTTTCTCGTCGTCCAAACATGTCCCGATGTGAGCGCTGACCTCGTGGTTACTGGGAATCCATCGAGAGACGAACGTGAACGTCGCTAGACATCTATCTATGGTGTTGCCCGTCCGGACGGTTTTTAGGTTCGAAAAGAATTGACGCTTTCAACCCAGGTTGGGAAAGTTGAGTGGACGTCATCGGGTCGTAGAAAACATGGTAGACGCTCGTGTGCGTTACACTAATGTCTTTCTTCTTTTTTTTTAACGGGACACCACCTTGGCCGTGCGACACACGGTGGACCGTCGATGTCTTTTTACTGCTCGCGACGAATTTCACAATGTTTTTATCAGTAATTTGACGTGCGAAATACATATCGTGATCGATACTCAGGAAACATTAGCCTTGGAATTTGGATGCAATGTATACCGTGTGTTCGTAATGCGAGCGATGCGTGTTAGTACAAGTGATACGGACACCTGAAAATACAGCCACGGGAGATTCGCAGATCCGACGGATTTTTCCTCCTTCGCGATTCTTAATCATGTTTCAATAGTCATCTGTCAATCAAGGTGTTTGAAATCTGAGTCTTTATTGCGACCAATCGAGCACAATGAAAAACAGTCGTACAATAACATCGATCGGCCAACAACGGCGACTTATTCTACAAAAAACCAGCTCACCAAAATTCAAATATTTCCCGTTTTACAATAAACCCATTCTCGAATGCAACCACAAATTTCGTTATTACACAAAAAGATGGTAATTTGCCCGTCTGCCTTAATGTGACTCGTGATTTTCATCCTTATAACAAATAAGAAACGGACGATGAATGAAGCAAAACGGCGGGTCCAAGTTACCTCCACGTCCTCCGCTATTTAAATCCATCCCCGAGAAATCGCCTCGTTGCATAACGACTTCGAACTAACACGAGGATACGAGTGAACCACGAAAGGGAACCGTGCACGGTCATTGTTGTCGTACATATAATTACACGGCACGAAAGATCCTGCTTCCTACGCGGCATCAGCATCCGATCCAGCGATGAGAAAAGAGCAACACGCTCGGGCAGCCGCTTTGCGCAATTTTCCTTTGGCCGGTGCTCGTGCAGGCAGCGACGTTAATAAGGTGTTAGCCAGGCTCGCGCATAATCGAGGAACACGGGGCATAGGATACAACGTTGCAGCAAAGCGACGCGACGGTGACGGGTACAGACGAGCCATATCCGGGACGTCGGCCAATAAAATTAATCGCCTTTGCTACATCGCCTGAATAATTTATGCCCGCTGCCTTGTCTAGGAATTGGCCGATCATCGTTCGGGACGTCGTCCGTGGCGTTCCGCTTGCGACACACACGCTTCTTCATGGAACAACCGGGGTCCCTCATTTGTATTCGTCTGCACCTCGAAAATCATCTCGCGCTCGGTCGCAGTATCCTCTAAACGGCCAACGGGGATAGCTGTGCTAAATTGAGGGTGCTCATTGAAATGTCGAATGTTGGAAAATGAGGTTTTTCAGAATCAGTGGTTGGCCTGTGAAATGTCGAGAATAAAGTTTTGAGCACGGCACGAGTGTTGGATAAGCACTGTTGGGTCGAAGATTTGGAAAACGAGAGGTGATTTAATTATTAGGGTACGTTCGCCGTGTTAATGTTAAGCAAACAGGATGAATAATGACGTGGTCGATGCGTGATAAATTGGAGTCGTGATAGTTTGCACCTTGCGCATTACATATTTTTAATTGAATTGCAATGTTCCATGTGTGGAGAACGAAGTTCGTGATATTTTGTACACCTTCTGTTTAAAATGTCTCGACGGAGATTTGTTCTCTGTTTTATTGTGGGGCTCCTCGAATAGAACAGAAGGAAGAGGAAAGTTTGTTTGTTACGCATGAACTAAAATTCAATCCGGTGGTCCGAACATTTCAATCAGTTTCTGAGAATTGTGCGAGCAACTGCAAGAAATGTGTTCGCTTTCCGCATTGAAGATCAATCACTTCGAGTTGGTGTCTTTTTCTGCTTGAAAATATCGAAATAGCCGCGTGTCGTTGGCTCGTAAAAGCTGACTACGTGCCAATTGGAAGTTGCTTCCGTGTCGCGCCTTCACTGTCCGACAACAATGCTTCCTTTAGCCGTGGCATGCATTATTCAACGCATCCGGAAAACCGCTTCAGGATTTGAAGAGATTGACTCTTCCTCCATGAGCCGTTTTTGTTTTTCCTCTGTCTCTCCACGAACTTTCCAATTGAAATGCGATAAACTTGCGTTCGTTGCATTTGAAAATCGAACCTTTCGATTAAATATACTGTACGATTGTGTTAGAGCTAGGGGGAAAAGAACTTTATCATCCGCGATAGTAACAGAACACAGATTCTGATGGAATTCCACGCATTAAGTTAGCCGTTTGAGCAACGTGAATATTATAAAAATTCGATATTTTGATAGAAAATTTTGTCAAGGGAGAAATTTTGGAATTGATGAATAAATTGAATAATGCAGAAAGCATATGCTAAGTAAAGTACACGAGTAAACAAACATAAATAATCTATTACACTTTGAAAAGAAAGATGTACTTGCATCAAAAATAGACGAAGATGCAACATATTTTATAATAACATTGGCTGCTTTGGCTAGCCAATTTCGTCTACACTGTTTTCATTTTAGCAAGATACGTTTGATACCCTTCATCACTTATTTTCTCATTAATTAAAACGACTAATTCCTTTCCATTGTATCCCCGTCATTAACAAACCAAGCAGGCAGTACACCATTTAAAATCTTCAGTGCCAGCAGTACTGCAACCAGACTTTCCAACAACGAGGTGTATAATTTCGTGAACCACCGTTCACTTCGAAGGATCCTGCGCTAAAAACACCACGCGAATCGCGAGGTTATTTCGCTCAACGATTCGAAAATTCCGTCCGGTCGTTAACGAGATATTTATGTCGAATAGCTGGCACCTGGGCCACGCGGGGGTCGTAAATATCGGATCGGCTACAGATAGGGCGCCCCTGGTGATCGTCGAGCAAGTGAACTGGCTAGAATGTAAAATAAGATTCAATTAAACACGGCGCTCATCACAACAATTTCTTTGTTACTCGTGGCAGCGATGGCGCTCGTTGTCTGTCAGCTTATTTTGTTTCGCTCGCATCATTGCAGCGTGAACTGCCAGCTTCGAATCAGCCAAGTATTGCAAACACCTGCTGAAATTTACTGTAATCCGCGTGCAGTGGTACGTCTGTTTTCCACGTTATCGAGCGGTAACGGACGTTTCGCAGTTGAAACGCGAAGGGAAACCGGTTTATGTACCTCTATTTTGACATCGGTTTCTCTACGGGTTGCATTTGCTTCTGAAGTCTGCTGAATTATCATCCCATTAGCCGTGCTGTAATTATAACATTACCGGGATTAGACGTGCGATCGGTAGTGTAGCAGTCACTTGTAAGATGCCCGTCGTGCTTTGGTACAAAGCTGCTGTATGTTCAGACGGCTAATATTTTGTAACGTATGTTAGCTTCATGCGCGGCAGCTCGCATTGGTTTTGGTGGAGTATGCGTGGCGAACGAACGCGTACCGCATATGTACTTGGCGTATTATTTATTGAAATGAAGGACTCGGAATCTTGTGGGATTTCCTGTAAATAAATACTGTGGAAATTGACGATGCTATCTTGTGCGGGGATTACTGACAATATTGGTAGGGAAAATTTATGCTAAACATTGAACGCATCGAATGTATCGTGCAACTGTAATTTCTTGAAATTCACTTTTACAATGTTCATTAATAATCCGACGTAACGTCTCTCCGGAAATTCGATTGAAGTCTCTGAATTAGAAGTTCGTTGATTCCTTTACCTCCGTGAAGTACTTGCGAGTGGATACTTATATTTTCCATGAAACTCGGTAATTAAATAAAATCGCTACGTACGACCTTTCTTCTCTTGCCAGCAGTAAAGTTAGATTTAATCGTTTCACTAAAGGAAAGATTACAGATTAAAATCCCAATTAACATTTGCGCAACTGTCTGTCAGACGATGTTCCACGATTAATCCTTTCGTCGTATATCACCTTACTTTCAGCTCGAGTGCACTGTATCCCCTGTCTCGAATTCGCTGGCACCATTTTTCATGGATTAGATGCAGCCTTCACAGATGGTGCAAACAACTAGAGCAAACTAAATACCGAAATAACCGAAGGAAATGGTTCGTGGCTGAAAAATGTGTTAAATTTTCCACGAAAATTCTGTCATTACTCCGGCCCAGATGAATTTTCGTGTAACTTGGCTACGGTAGCCATTACGAACAGGATTAGTCGTTAAAGAGGCACCGTTTAGCGGCGCACTCATAAATCATGTGGAAGCGACAAGCAATTATAATAACTATCGCCGGCTATAGACGCATAAATAAAATACTGCGACCCCTTGGCTAGGTAATGAGGCGTGCGAAGCGGGATGCGAACCAGTTTCTCGACTCGTTAATCGCGGGCGAGGGCAAACGGGGAAAAAGTACTTTCACGGAAAAAGGTCGTCGGTATCATCGAACGACGCTGAGTGCCGTTTTTCAGCTGGTGTCGAGCGAACTCGATTGAACGGGTAGATGTAAAAGAAAGTGGATTTTCGTCGCGTAGGAAGACAAGAGATTTGTTTGCCAGATTTGCTTAGGGTAATTGGATTCGAAGTAGGAGTAGTTGGAAAATTGTTTTCTGTTCGATTGCGAGTTATCAGTAGCGTAATCTGCGAATGGCCCAGGTAATTTGCAGTAGTGCGACGGCCGAGATATGTTGGAGGAGGTGTCAAAGTTTTACAGTATAGGCGCCAATAAATTTTTACCAGATGCGTCGTTTAATTTTATATGAGAAGAACTTTGCCAGATTAGGTTCTACCAATTTGTCACGACTCTGGTTTATTACAGCTCAGCTTAGCTGATTGAATTGTAATTTAATAATCGTTGGTTACCACTATTTATGGTTGTACAGGCGACTCAGATGGTAATTAAAAATTTGCATGAATTCTATGTTGCTGTAAAACGAAATCAAACTGAAACATCAGTAAAAGGAAAAAGATCATATCAGTGTTTTACTGCAAGAATTAATTAATATTCGGTGAATATTATAATCCTCTGAAGAACACTTTTTCGGTGATCTCTATTTAATAAACTTTAGTTGCCCAAAGAAACATTGTGCCTTATTTTAAACGATTAATATTACTCATTAGAAATACCTACACCTCTGTTAATGGAATATTGAAAAGGATAATCTAGAATGCACAATCATTGTACACAGAATTACCCGTCTGTGCACTTTCATACTCAACTCCCTAGCGTTGAGCGGCAGAAACTATTTCGGTCAAGTATCTCGAAATGCCAATGATAATTACACCCAGCTTCTCTGTGTATAATAGTTTTTGCAGATCCATTAATTTCCCTCCAATGCATCGTCGCTCGTGAAAGCACACCCGCAGTTTTTTAATATGAATGTTGCCGCGATTGGCAGTTCGATACGCACTAGCGTGAATTAGAGACAATATTTTATTGCTACCCGCTTCTCCAGAAGATAACGTTATTGCTTCATAAACGATGATCCTTGCTCTTTAGGCGCGTAACAGCAATCACTTCGAGTGCGATCTACTGTTATTTACGGGCCATATAAATGTCCATAACGTATCAAACCGTATGGTGTGCAGGAGTTTAATAAAAATTTAATTTATGTCGTGGGTTTGAAAATAGGCTCGTATAGAAAATAAATTACGGGGAAGCGTTTGTGGCTGTCCGGTGTACGTTCCCTAATTATTTGCTCATTGTGTTCTATTTACTACGATATTATACGCTGTCGTTAGAAGTGAAGAATATTTTCTACTCACATTTCATATTCGATAGTACTTAACGTTAGCATTGCATTTCATTTAAATCGAGTGCATTTATTCAAAATAAACTTGCTCCTCAAGGAATACAGTACAGTACCATTTAAGCCCAATTATTGGAGTGTTTTTGAAGATATACCTGTTTCTTGTTTAAGAACGATTTGAATAATGATAATTATACTGATAAGTGTAATATCAATTTTCAAAATAACGTGGACATTTTTGTTTAAAAATTGAGGAAAAATTGAAAAAATACGCCAAATTGGTTGAACCTAATTATGAACGTGTTATCCGTTGTTAGCTCGGTGAAAAGGAATCGTATATCTGTCAGTCCTCGTTATATGCAATGAGATTAACGATAACGTGTCTTCTGCCTAGAGCACATGCACCAGTCGAGTTCTCGGAACGGTATTCCACGTAGTACTTCGTTCCAGGTAAAAACGCATTAATTAGATTTCTACGTAGCTGCCCTTACTACGCCGCTATCCAAAGCGAAGCCCCTAAAGCCTCAAGGTCGCGGATACCTCATCGACGCTGGAATTCGAGACAGGTTTCGAATTTCGAAGCGGAATGAGCGTGAGTACAGCTAGTTCAAGGAAAGAGGTGAAGAATAAGGGTTGGTAGCGTGAACGTTAAGACGTAACGTATTAGAGCAAATGGCAGGGGCGAGGAAAGGGGTGGAGAAAAATTTGTGGGGACACGAAAATGCCACTGTACAAGTTCGAAGGTGCAAGGTGAAGAAACTCCATATTTTTACATAACACATTAAGTTCGTAGGAATGGAAAAATCAAACGAAAATAATAACATGACAAGTGTGAAATAATTGTTGATTTTGATCGAAAATATATTAATCGTCCTTATTTATGCTATTTGTATTATATGCTATTTACAGTACGCAAGAAAAAGAGTATACAAAAAATAGTTCTCTATACCAGCAAGAAAGTGATGCGTTTGAAAAAAAGGGGCAGCAGGGGGGCTAAAATAAAAATAGGCCAAACGACAGCGAGACACAGAAAGAACAAATGCGAAGGAGAATTCAGAAAAGAGAAAGTAAATTAGTGACTCTATTCTGGTCTACAAAGGAAGTACATACAGAAGAGCGAAGTGAATGATGGAGTCGAGGAGACACATAATGTCAAGAGAATGAAGAAGCCAAATGGCGAAGTTCAGCCTACGGGTGCAAACAACCGTCGAAAAACTTGGGCGAAAATACATTGAAAAACATGCAGACGAGTATAAAAAATGCAAAACGGAGAAGAGAGAGGCAAGCGAATAACCAAATGTCAAAAAGATGACAGACGGTCTTCAACTTCAACTTCTCAGTGGAAGAAGTTGAAGCTGCAGAATTAAAGAAAAATAATTACCTTGAAGGAAAGCAGAGAAGCGGCATTGCTATATAAAACGATGGAAGAAGTACAGAACAATGATATCAATAATAATAATAATAATCAAAAGCAGAACACGGAACGTGGACCGAAGAAGAAGACAAAAAATTAACGAAGCCAAAAGGCACACATTGCTGAAGAACAGAGAAGAAGCCTACGGCAGACGGGCACACAGGCCTTGAAAAAAGGAATGACCAGGCTAGAAGTAAAAATACACGGCTGAGAAAGAAGAAACCGAAAGCAGAAGAAAAACCGAACGATACAACAACCGGGCGGGGAAGGAAAGACGCAAAGAAAGCGAGGACATGACTGTAGTAAGAACGAGTTAAAAGAACCAAGAGTACGAGAGCTCAAAATGAAGTTATAAAAAGAAGATAATAATGATGAACCGAAAGCGGACATGACAGAACAAAGGTAAAATGAAGTCAAGATGAAGACTTGGCCCAGGTGGACGAAGAAGAAGAAGCAGAAGAAGCAAAACAAGCAAAAGAAGCAGACTAAGAAGAAGAAGAAGAAAGAAAAGATGGAGAAGTGTAAGATAACATAGCACACAGAAAGTATAAAAAGGAAACAGACGAGATAAGAGAAAATGAGATGGTTGCCTGTGAAGAAAAAGAGAAAGGTAAAATTAGAGAGGATGTAAGATGGGTCCGAAAGTACATTGTACGACTCGCGGGTCGCCATAACCTTTTATCAGTTATCTAATTAGCCGGTGCGTTTAATTAGCGGCGCGAGGAGAGAACCGAGAGATAGGCTACGCGCGAGACCTACGTACGGTTCTTTGCATGGCCGTATGTAATTTTAATCGATCCTCGCCTGAGATAACCCAGTGTCGACGGATAAACCAACAACTTCGCCGTTGCAATTAGTCGGGTTTTTATTTATTCGAGGTATCTGTCTCTTATTGCGTCGCGGATCATCCTTCAGAGAGTGAATCAGACGTGAGAGTAGCTCTCTCTTTCGATATTAACAGAAAGAACATGGACCTCTGCTATATCCAGCACTTCTTTCTTTTTTGCATTTTATATTATTGGATCCTCGAGTGCAGCGGGTGTTTGATAGGATGACGTCGATTAGTCGAAAATGGATTATGACCGGTGAAGATGTTTGGTATAAGAGTGTGAAATTATTTTAGCAAGGAGAATGTGGTTGGGTTTGTGCAGGTGTTGGTATTGAATATCGTGTTTTGTTGACCGAAGATTTGAATGGACCTGAATTGGAATATTTTAATGCGAATTTATGCATATAGATATGTACAATGCAAACAGACTTCAAGTTTTAGTCACTTTGATACTTTACAAATATACCAAGTATATGATCGTTATTTTACGAGTGACGTACCTCGTAAAACTTTATCACATAATGGTGATCCTGAAAATATAAAACAATTGTCTACATATCTAATAAAAAACAATCCAACAGCAATGGAATGTAAACCAACATCTGGCAAACATACTTTGTTTCTTAAATCAACGAAAGAAACATCCACAGCAATTTTATCGTCGCGTCGCGCCGCGAGAAAAGAAATGCCCGAGCAATGTTAAACGAGTGGTGGAAAATCGCCAAAGAAAAATTGCCGATCGATTGCAAATAAATTTTCGTAAAATGACACCTTTGAATTTTCACGAGACGCGTACACGAATTCGCAAAGCCTCTCCATGACATCATCTCCTTGTTATTCCGAGCGTAGTGTTCGATTTTGTAACGCGCACGCGGAAAGAATAGTTGCGATAAATCGTTTTGGATTCACAGAGGCGATTTCACCAGAAAAATTTTTCTACGTAGCGGTGGACGATTTACCTTCGTCGGATCCTCGATGAAGCTGCCGATGGTCATCACGTGTAGGGTAATCTCTTTGGCGTTCTCCAGCTCGTCGAGGGTGGCGAACAAGCCCTCGCTGACGAAATAGGGCTCGGAACTGGTGAGCCTAAAGAGAAATGCAAAAATAGATTTAATGTTTCGTGAACCCAATTATTTGTCGACTAATAAAATATTTTTATTATATAAAAATTATACGCTTCAATGTTTTGAAATAAAAAAACTTGCCTAAGAAAATAAAAAAGTACGGATCACATTTGACCCAATAAAATATAGATTGAGCAATATAGACACACTCTCTCGTATGCCAATGCTAAAACGTTAACGAATGCAGCACTGCACGACGTACAATAGAAATTAATTATACAATCAAAAGAAGAACCTACACGTATACAATACCATTGTCGTCGTCGCTGCAAAAAGTGTCCACGTTTCAATTCAACTATCATTTCCTATGATACCATCTCGAATCAATTCTTTGGTATTAAGTCATCGTGGACACCAACGGACATAACGCGAGATGAATCTCGACAAAACATCCTATTTACGAGGCCATAACCAATAAAGTATGCTGCAGGGGTCACGGGCAGCTGTAATAAATATGTTCACGCGGCGTCTCCTTCGAGTGGTCGAAACGGGATAGAACAGGCGAGAAATATCGAGCAGCTCGAGAGTGGCCCGAAGAGATCGCGTGGCCAGTCAACATCAATTTCAAGGGTGATTCCCGTCGTTGTCGGAAGAGCCTCGAAAATTTCGAATGGCCGCGTAATCGAGGAACCTCCTGGTGAACGCAGCTGGACAGAAGAGGATATATGTACACCAAGCTCTTTCTTGTTTTTTTCTTTCCTTTTTCTTTTCGACTCTTTTGCTACACACGGTGTTTTTCGCGTCCTCCACGATAATGTTCCGTGCCTTCGCAGTATTTCTTGGCATAAATAACATTGATAATATGGTATATACATTTGTGAGAATGTCGGGCAAAAAATTGTATTCCAAAAATTCTAATTAACCCTTGATCAAAAGGTTGAACAAGTTTGAAACTTAGCTATTTGGAATATTGCGCATACATTTTTCTTCACAAACCGCCAATCGATGTAAGAGCATAAAGAAATTGTTAAAGAAAATATGGAAATGGGTAGCCAGCTGTTCTCGCAATAATTAAATTAAATATTTGTCATTTCTGTAATGCCCTCTGAATGGAGCTTTTCATTCAAACTGTTTATACAAACAGCGGAAAGGTTTTAAAATACACACACGAATTTTCCACAGGTAAATATAGGTGAACCAGCAGAAAACGCACCGTTCAAACAGAATTCCACTAAAAATGTATGCCGTAATGATCGAGTGGCATTCACTAATTCCGCTAAGTAACCCTTCAGTGTGCTCCCTAATGTGCTCCCATTGGAAAATGTACGTCTGTTAACAAAACCTCACAAATCGAACGGTATTAACAAGCGGATAGGTTGTTAAGTCGTTTGAAATTGCCCGCTAAAACGATAAATCAACAGAGGAAGGGCAACAACGAGAGCGCAGCGCACACTTTCGCTGGAGCCTTTTTAAAATCGGATCACTAGCTCTCAATTATCGGCCACAGAGTTACGCTTCCAGCAAACAAACGTTCCGTTTCCTAGGCAGAGGCTTGGCTCCTTTTCAATTAGAAACGATGTGTGAAAATTAATTACCATCGCCGAAACCAGGCCAGCTATGAATTTCCCCCAGTCGTTCTTTACCGGCTGTACGATTATCTTTGAACAACAATTTATTTAAAGAAATTCGTGACTGGACTTTCGCGTGGCCATCACTATAACGATAATGGATAGATCCCTTGAACCTCGAATCGATCAATCGCCCACGTGGATCGCGGAGAAATCAGAATCGTATTGAATAACGGTGTTCTGTTTATTCAAGATATGTATGTACGTCATTTTTTATGGGACAATGAAGGTTTCACATAATTTGATTACCTTTTTATAATGCCTGCGGGAAAAGTGAATAGTTTTTATTGAGAGGTTTACTCATTCTTGGATGTGTAACGCTTGGAAATATGAAACAGAATTTGCTTTCGGAGAAGATTTTAATATCAATAAATTTGTAGGCTCGGTGTTTCGGGGTTAAGGAACTTGAATGTTGTTAGAATTCGGAAACTGAAGAATTACGATATACAACCTAAGTGATAGGAATTTCTAATATGAGGATACACGTACCAGGAACAGGTTTTCGAAACGCAAATTTGTGCAGATAAGAAGCCCAAGGACTCCACTACACAGTAATTATTCAGAAGGTTTCCGGCTGGTTCATGAAACGCAATCTTTTTGCACGACTTTAATCCCTGCAATTTTCAATATTCATAATTAAAATCCATTCGATTATTCTGCTAGTTAGTCGATCTTATCGAATCCGTCAGTGCTTAATGAATAAAATAGAGAAAGAAAAATCAAAGCGTCACTGTTGCGTGCCAGTAAATTAAGTTTAAATATCAGGATTTAATTATAGAAATACTTCACCGTTCGTAAATTGAATATTGCAAAAGGGCACGGATTGAATAATTATCTTCTGTTATTCTCAAGACTACCGACCGAGTTAAAAGAATTGCCTATCATTGATTGCAAATCACCTTTATAACCATGAACGAATAACGGCCCCATCTCTTTTTTTTTCATACTCGACTTATTAATTGCAACTTTGATTTAAATGAAAATTATCATCACATAGCTATGCGTCTAACTCGGAACATATTTCTCAGCCCGTCGCATGCATTTATATATTATCCACGATTAATTTACTAAAAACTGCGGAAAACGCAACGCGTGCGCCGATAACGATCGTCCCACGAAGGCTCGTTAATTTATTCGCTTCGTTTCCGTGAATCACCATTTGATGCCTTGCCTGCCCATCACTTTGGTCAACACGATATTACGAAAAATGTTGTACAATCATTTTCAGGCGAATTCATGAATGAAACAGCAGTTCGGAGAGCATGTAGAATTTCTCGAGTCCTTGTTTATTTAAATATTTCAGGCACGCAGTCGAGTCAAAGAACACCCATTTCTGCGACGGCAATAATAATAATAACTGGAACCCCGGTAAGAACGTACGGTGCAAACGGCCACAGATCTGTAATTTATCTGCCGTGATAAAAGGTTAGACGTTGCAATATTGTGAAATGAACTGCGTGCGTAATGATAGTAAAACGGGTACAGATCACGCTTTATTTATTAATGCCGGTAAAATGTATATAGACTTCGTAATAGCCAAACATAGAGGGTGTTACATTTTTTCGCAAGCATTGAACAATTTAGAACATAGCAGTTGTTCCACAAAGCATGCCCTCTGATTGCACTGTCGACTTTGACGATTTACACGTATAAAATTAATGCATATCTAGTAAATAGTTAGGAGTAAATTGACTAAACTTGTGCCGAGACTGTTTTACAAAAATACCTAACAATTATTAATATCTATAAAATATCTATATATTAATTTATATATAAATTGGTTCAAACATATAAGTTAAGAATATCCTAAAATTACTGTATCAATAATTATATTGTAACATCGATTTCCAAAAAAAATTTCCTACGAGAATAAATAAGTTACATTTCCTTTTGCCATACAGAAGGATACAGAAAAATACAAAATGGATGATGGTAAGTCAACCTAACGCCAGGATATCGTTATTTCCGATCTCACCGCACACCGAATTCACCAAAATAATATTCTTAGAAAACGTGGATCGCATTCCAATTGCGCAATCGGCGAGTGGTGGCGCATAATGAAAGGATGGGTGGATCTAGCGACGCTCGTAAAGTCGAAAGTATCAAAAATAAGTTCATAAATCTCTGCATGCTAATGTCCAGTGAAACGAGTGTCCCGTCTATCGTACGAGTGTAGACTCAGGAAGAAAATATTTCGTCCGTGACACACGTGTAACGTGACCGATATATACGTATATACAATATACCCGCACATAATTAATACTTAAACTGAAAAGGGTGGTCAGATTGTCTGTTGTACGATTTCTTCTCTTTCCTCATTCATTATCATTCGTCGTTTTGCTTTCTCGCTAATGCAGATTTTACGGGCCATGTTTTTAATAATATTATATTTATCTCTGATCAGCATAAAATCAAATACGAAAGTGTATTAATATACACACATTTCTCTTGGTACTAATTATGTATTTATTTGAACATCGGTAATTCCAGTGCTAATGTTCCTGGCATCTCATTATTATTCCACTTTGGTTCTGCATATGTGATTCGATGACTAAATGACAAGACTTTTCTCGTTCTGTAGTGTAGAATTCGGTCATATCTCTGATTGGTGATGTCCCATTTTATTAATTGGATATGTTAATTGTTGTTACCGCGACGGTTGAAGTTCGAAATTAATCAGAATGAATAAAGCGAACGTATGGCGTTAAGGTGTTGGTGATTGAAGCACGTTAATGGTGCTCGCTTCTAAACGGTGACGTGGCCGGCACGATCGGCTGTATCTTTATTTTGTTGAAACTGTCTGGCGGTGAAATTGGCGAAGTTGCCTGGGAATGCGAGAGATTATGCAAGAGATAAACCATTACACGTAAAAGGGATTGTGTATCAAGTTTCGTGCAATTTGCGAAAATTAAAATAATACAAATCTTGAAACCAGTATTACATAGGTACGCTTGTTTTATTAAAGAAACATTTCTCTGGCATTCTATATTACCATTCCTCACACTTTCCTCCTCACCAGTGATTCGTTTTTATTGCAATTGAAATATCTTCAATTTGCAAAGAAATATAACGCGGAAGAACTTCAGGAAAATACGCTAAACTTATATACGCTTCCGTAGACGTATGCAAACTGCTAAGGAAAAGGAAGAAAACACCAAAACGGACAAAGTTGTTCCTTACAAATGTCTCTGCTCCAGATTTTGCATGCTACCTGCTCGAAACGCACAAAAAAAGGAAAGAAAAAGAAACTGGTCCCAATAAACGTTTCCCTGCGCGGAAAAATCTTAATAGGACCCAACCGCTCGCAGGGTGATTCGTAATAAATTCTGCGCGTAAAACAGCGAGACCAATTCGCAAAACACGAGCACCCACACAACATCGCAAAGAAAGTATGTGGGCGCCTCTATCCGCCATACATATGTATGTATGCACGCACGAACTGGTTTCTCCGGCGACAAAGCGTAGAATTTCGTGGTTCTCGTGAATGGCGGCCTGTTTATCCGGCATCCTCCCGAGGTCTTCCTCGAAAAATATATTTTCGAGCCGTCTGGCCTGCCGTTTGCCAAATAATTATACAAATTTGACGGCGACACTGGAAACACGTCTTCTAATGCGCAGTTTCGAGTATACGATAAAGAATCCAGACACCCGGAGAAGGTAAATATGCGTTCCTCTTTAAAGATGTTTCGTTCAGAAGGAGATAGGAAATTTTTTCGAACGGATGGAACGACGTGATCGTATAACAAATCAATGAACCGTTCGAACATTTTCGTTTCGAACCGTGCTGACGTGTTTACGTTTTAATTGAGTAATTAGAAAACGAAATTGAGAGCGTCAGAATTGATTTTTCGGTGGACTGAAACATTTGCATTATTTGTATATATGTATATTAGGGCTGGATTTGTATTTGCTAAAGGATGATTAGTAAAGACGTTTGTCCAATTCGGCGGAACGCGGATGTGGGGAGAAACGTTGGAAACAATACGTCGCTAATTTAGAGACAAATGTGTTTGCACGGCGAGTTAATGTAACATCAGTGTCATAAATCCTTCTGATGTTGGCGCTCCATCATTTTAATCGCTGCCATCTCTCAAATTTCTTACACAGCAGCTATATCATCGCGGTTTCTTTTAGTTTTGTATCAATTTTCGCGCATGTCGGAATGCTAATCGATGTTCAGTGAAACAGTTGTTACAGTATATTTCGCACCTAGCCAACTGTCAAGTGGGATTGTCTGCGTTCGTTATAAATAGTTTTCAAAACTACTGGGGTAAGAAACCAGAATTGCACTAGCCAGTAAAACATTCACTTCTTTCAACCCTTTCCAAGAATCTCACTCTCAACGCACTCTATCGTTGCCTTTGACTCATCTACGATCAAGCCCATTTTTTTTCACGGCCAGTCCACGCGAGAATTATCTGATGGCCGTCGAGCGACAAGCGTATGCCACTAACCAGCCATTTAAAATGCGTCCCTGCGTATCGTGTTGGCCAGAAGCCGTGATGCGGCCTTATAGGATCAATTTGCTAAATGAACAGTGGAAAGGGGCGAGCATAATCGACGGGGGCAGCAGGAACCCGCAGAAAAACGTTGGTCATCCGACGGTGGAGGTGGACGAGGGAAAGGTGCAAAGAAACGCAAAATAGGCACGACCCGGGGGCAGGAAGGGGAAGGCAACACGTGGCCGCACCCTGATTTCACGCATGCGACGGCTCGTGCAGAGGAGGAAACCGAACGTGAAGTCACTGCTACGTCTGGCCACGCGGTGCACGTGAAACGCTGCGGCTCTGTGGTCACGACTGATTCATAGGCTCTCTGCGTCACCCTAAGCTGGCCGAACTGCGTTTTATCCACGCGACGATTACCCTATAAATTGCGCTACGACGCTGTTTTTTCGAGAATAAATCTGGTGTCGGTGTGGCTCGGAAAGAAGTTGCGTGCCTGCGGCAGAATATTTCTGCACGGTTTGTCCGGTGGATTGGAGAATCGACTACTGAGTGGTCGAGTTCGATTTAAAAGGGAGACACAGGGTGTTCCGTTTAACTGGATACGGTGGAATATCTCATGGGAGGTTACAATTGTAGAAAAACTGTTCTTACATTAGTTGTTTGGTATGAAAATACCAAACAACTTACCAAACCAAGTTAATTGTTTTGAACGGGACTGTTACGGATGAGATGTATTCAATAATATACGATATGATATCATCCCATGCAACAAAAGGTCCAAAGTAGGTAGGAAAGGGTTAGGTATCGCCGGCTGATCCTTACGAGCAGAGCTAGAGAAAAGTCTCATGGAAAAGTCGCGACGCAGGGGCAAGAAGAGTCGCTCACTGGCTTCCAACTATCCCCACCCTTTAGGTTCCCGTAACTTCCTTGACGGCTCACGATGCATAATATTCTGCTGGCCATGTTTACGGTGCATCTCATTGGGTCTCGATACGACTTAATCGCTGTTTGTCGCACGATCCGATTAGATGTGTGAATGTTTCGGCAAATGGTCGCTCCGGGCGGAAATACTTGTGAGAATAAGTTCCACGAGAATTCTTTCTAGCTTTGTTCGTTGCTCTCCCTACCTTTTCGCTCATTGTTTACTACGGTCCATCATTACCAAAAAAATTATTTATTGTTTAATATATATTATGCCTTTCTTTATAGCAACCCATTATTGTAAGAACATTTTTTTGATGACTTTAATCTCACATCAGATATTTCACCCGTTTAAAATTTGTTCTTTCGTTTGCGTATTAATATGATAGTAACGAATTTCCAGAAAACAGACACTCCGAGGAACTGCTTCGAATTTCCAGACAGCGCTACGTAAATGCTCAATAATATAACACAATACAATACAGCGACAAATCAATGTAATTTCACATTTTAATTTTTCCATTGGATCAAGAACCGTCTTAATTCAATTGTGAGCGGCAATAATTTCAATAAAAAGGTCAAAGGGGAAGACCAGGTCGTGTAACCCAATTACTTACCACGATTGTCTCCGAGGCAAAGCTTTAAGACTCCATTATTCCGATCCAGACAACCGTGTAACCAATTCGTCTCCTCCCCGCTTAACTCTCCCCGCGTTCATACGCGCGCTAATTGTCTACATACATTGTTCTACGCGCAAAAACACGCACGCACACGCGTCTATACCTGTAGGCCAAGAAGCCGCCTCGTATTAGGTGCGAACGCCTCCAGTGTCTACCGGGTGGTCCACGGGGTGGACCTCGTAAAGCAAAATGTCAAACCGTCGACCTTCCTGGATAATCGATCATCTTAGGTTGTATCATGGGCGACGTAATATGTATTGCGTGATGCAATTCGTTGTGCAGAGAGCGAAAATGACGCGAGACTGTCGCGGAAGATTCTGCTGGCTGACAATAAATTCTTTTTTTCTATGGCAAGGTGATTTAATTGAGAGTATTGCGACAGGGTATTTCATGGTTCTGAAATGCGACTTTTGATCGTTACTGGCTGGGATTATCGAGAACGTGGACATGAAATGGGTGTGTCTTTGTATGATGGAAAATTCATTGGGCGTGGTGGATGCTAGCAAGTCGCTTTTCTCGTGGTACATAATTCCTCGGGAGACCAGTGATTTTGCTGCACCATTTTATCGGATATCTTGTCCCACATAAATTAAATATTTTTTACTGCAAGATGTGTACCCTTTCTCGTACAATAAATTTGATCGTATAATCGGTGGACAAAAATATTCGTCATCGATATCCTGTCAATATTACGTCAAAAGCACGTGACATTTTCACGTGCATTATTTCCCCGGCACAATTTTCTTTTTCACCATTTTGCTCCGTATTCGCAATTCGGCCCGATTTGTCGACCACGGAACTTTCAACGTTCTCGTTACACAAACATGACGCACGTTAAGCTGCGAATTAGCATTTTTATTATGCCTCGAAGCCTCCCACTGGCTTTTATTGCTCGTCCGCCAAGTGCATCCTGTTATCCTTGACTAAAGTTTAGTTTTCTAGAAAAACAAAAGGAAAATGCGATGCTGAGAAGCGACGAAATAGTGTGATAATACCGGGTTGAATATTTGGAACTAAGTAAGTGTGCACAGAAGGACACATTTTCCTGTGTCAATATAATTGGAAAGAAGTCAGAACTTTTGTATGTCCTCTTGCGAATATAATTGTTGCCATTAACTATTTTGCATGCGTTGTATTTAACCTGAACATTTTGGCGAATTGAAGGATAAAATCACTTTTAGTCGAACCATAATTATGAGATATTATAATTTATGAGGGACATGATCGATTTATAAGCATAATTACTTAATTTGAATATTAAGAAGACATCGATGCCTGTAAAAGGTCAGAAACGGCGATAGCCTTATCATCAAGTGTGCATAATCTCAGGTATAAAGCCTGAGATACGACAGGAAGATACCTGAGAACAAGACACAATCTTGTAAGCACAAGAAAATAAGTATACATGTGCACTGTACACTGCATAGTGGAAATTCTAGAAAAACAGCCGAGATAATAATAAAGTGTAGCATAATCGCAAAAATATCGTACCTCATTAAGCAACAGTTTCAAATTTTATCGCTGCTTGTATCGTGATTACAATGTTAGTTCAAACGCACCTACTGTTTAATTAAAGTTCCTTATCGATCACCTTCATCAAGATGTCCTGCCTTTACCATAGCTTCCTGCATACTAAAGTGTGCATCATATTATACCGCAAATCCATGTCTACCCGAAATTTTTAAAATACCGTAATGCCAAACTGTGCCGTAGCAATAAAAATAACCCTTTCCTGCTACAAAATATTTCTGTCGAATTTTCTTGAACACAGGCACGTAGTCCCTTACTGTCTCACCAAACATTCCATTTCATATTATTTGCGACACACCATTTTGAAAAATTGGACGGTACTAAAATTCTAATTAAAACTCCGAAACTACAGAAAACTGATCAACACCTAAATTGAACAAACACTGAATAACACACCCAGTTATATTATAATCATCACTTGTATAATCTTGTACTTCAACAATTGCATAAATTCGTGAATGCTAAAACATAAGCGACACTTCACCAACGTGTTAAAGGCGAGTCGAGTCCCTCCCAACAAAAAAAATCAAAAAACAAATCTCTTGAAAGGGAACCAACTTTTCTATTAACTTCAAAAGCAATTTCGAACTGATACACGAATGTCAGGTTCCGAACCATAAATTTTCTCGCCAACAAGCACATTATCGGTAGCCAGGCCGTCATCGTTCACGAATTAACTTGCAAATGGTAGACCGTTCGATCAAGAGGCTCGGGAAAGTGCGGCCGCAAGTTTCGCCTACTCGCGAGCGGCGATCTCGCGGATAATTGCGTTCTGGCTGGTGGAAAACTTGTTATTCGGAAGAAAAACAAGCCCGTTATCTCTGGCCACTGGATGGCTCACAATTAATACAAAAGCGGGAGAGGCTAGGAAATTACGTTTCTCCGTGGCGCTTTTATCGCCTGGCTGCGCCCGCTGGAACGGATTTTCAAGCGATTAGCCACCGTATGGAACGGGCCGGAATGTGTTCAGCGGAAAAATCGTGTTATTAATTCAATTAACGATCCATAATTATCGACGCGGCCCCGAGACGTTGCGTGAGCGTTCTGAATTTCATGCAACTCGATCGACGTAAGTGCCGTGCATGCACGTTTTGGATTTCACGGAACGCGATTGACTCTTCGTGAACTGCGCAGCGGTACTATTGTAAACGAGCGTGAACGTTGTTCAAGTTGCGGGGAAACTGTCGATGTCTCGCTGGTGAATTGCTTTATTCGCCTTACTAGCCGCTGGCCTGGGTATAATTGTGAGTTGCAGAAGAGAATACAGATCGATCTGCATTGCGAAATGAGTGGAATTTTCTGGAGACCGATAATTAGCGGGAGTAGCAGCTTTCAAACGACCCAAGATCACGCGTCATACGATTCCTCCGTAACTTAATGGGACGGGATGCGAGAAAGATCTAGTTGAATATGTATAAATGAAAAATAAAGAGGGATATAATGACGTTGAACGAGGCGAATCCAGATAATTCACTGTGTTGATTTTTACATTAGAGCGGTTGCGTAATTTTAAACGGATCACGCGGTTGGGAACTGTATTTCATGCGGACGGATATTATTATTAGCGAGATAAAATCACGACGAGCATGGCGGCGGTAGTTAATAACCCCATTAGAGGCAATGATTTTCTTGCGCCGATCAACGTGATCCGTCGGTGCTTCTTTCATCTGAAATGTAGCCTCGTTTTAATTCGAGTACAACGTTACACTTTGAACGATAACATTGATGCTGAATGCGAGGCAAGATCTTGCGGAGGAAATCTTCACGGCATCGTACAATGAGGTTCTAAGAGCGTTTCACAAGAGAATATTATTAACAAGTGCAGTGAAGTTGGTTATTATCCGTAATTGTACCAATTAATGCCATTGCTGATATCTCGGAAATGATTTATAATTGAAAGTTTGAAAAATTGAGCGGTTCACAAGCTGGGATTCTTATGAGAATTGAAACTTTCTGTTTTTTTTTGTCAGCAGAATATTACAGATGTGCATAAAATTGTACGCCCCCAACTAACCAGCTCTGGAATTGTTCAATTTGAAAATAAAAATTATAAATATTAGCATGAATTGTAGGTACAAAACATATGATAAACTATTATAATCAAGGCAGTGGGTGGGAAATCAACAAATATTAACTTTGTAATTAACGTTCGCGGAGGTTCTGCAATTTGACTGAAAACATGTAAAATGTATAAAATTCCAAATTCCAAGTCGATCCAATTCTATCATTTCACAATGAAATCATTTCTGAAAGAATGCCCAGACGCCCTTTCCAGCGTGGCAACATTTTCTGAAAATCTTGCCAGCAAGTAGAAGAAAAGTTTACCATTTGTATTACAATAAATCCAACAAATACACTCGACCAATCTTTACAAAGCAGTACTCCACACTACCAGGACGGAACACGGTCGAAGAACTCGCGATACACCAATAGGATTAACCCTCCGTGTGATTCCTCTGACTTTAATAACTCAATTTGCACCTGGAGTGGCTGTTCTGGTGCCAAGGCTGCGTCCAGAAGAAGACGTCTGCCAGAGAAACCTAGCGGCCTCCATCAGCCTCAATACGCTTCGAGGGACTTGGAGCTTTTCCTGCGTCCGAGGGCAACCCGCGTCGCGGCGGCAGGTAAATTGCGATGTAATCACGCGGGTGAATACTTGCAAGTGCAGAGAACCAGCGCGAAGGAGAAACGTGACAGGGGAACGTCCTAGACGGCGCAGGGGAAAAGAAAACTTCGGTGTCGAGGCGAGCAAAGGTAAGCAACAGAAGAACCGAATGGCTGGACAAGACCCGCGAGCAAAAATCGTAGGAATTTACGTATCGCTACGGCAACGAATGAGCAACCTCCAGGTAACAGCGAACGTCTTCCTTGTCCGTGAACGATGCCATGATATCGTGAACGCAAATAGAGCATCGGCAACGTGGCCGTAACTCCTTCGTTTGCTCGTTAGCCGATAGCGTGCTGTGACTAAAGCGTCCCACGTCTAAACACTGTTAATGGCGTTTTCCAGGGGGCCGCTGCTCGGTAGCCTTCAGCTACCTGCCTACGTAGGTGAAGGATCGAGCTGAACGACTTTCCTCTCGATTTTCTGTAACGAGGCGATGGGCGAATTAATTTATCGTACCCACTGGAAATGGGCTTCCCCTGCATTATGAAATATTCCTTTGGAACGAAAATAAAATCCGAAGAAGATTTAATAAAGTATTCACTTCGGGTTCTTTTCTCCTGGTAACATGATAAGTCCGGTATTAATACATTGAAATTAATCAAATGTTCCAAAGACTAGCGAACAATTTTCGTGGACGTACATAAATTGAAAGTATATAAAATGTTCTCCCAATGGGTTACTAGATGAATCTCGATAGCGAAAAGAATTATTCTTCATCAACCATGTATCACCTTGTCCTATATCCGGGCTATTATCATGCAAATTACACCACGTTTTTCGTACAAAAAGATAACACCGCAATATTCAGCGGAATTACTCGCGTCAATCGGGACACGTCCTGTCCACTGTTAAATTAATCCGTATTAGATTGAACAAGAGTATTTTTCAGGGGCACAAATTGAGACGTTCAGGATGTATAATAAATTGGAAAGCGGCGATACACAACGCCGCTGTATCCCGTAAATTACGTCGGTTTATCGGTCGCGGCTAATCAACCCGTATAACCACCTGTCCGATCTGGAGTCGATCCGATCGTCCACGTTTAATAACATATTTTAACATTGCATTAAAATTTTCAACCGAACCTCTCTCGCCTTATCGATCATGCTGCACTGTAATTTCCTCTTTTTCATATTTACGTAATTAACGTACCGCTGTCCTGTTTTGAAAGCGATCATATTATTTTCTGTTTCGCTGTCCGAGCGACAGATAAATGTCCGAGGGCGAAGGATGAGAATTTTCTTGCGTTCCCAGCAGAAGGGACGTATGGAATTTCAGTTACGAGACTGGAACGTTGTTTGTACTGTGGTGAATGATTTGTAGCATTCAGGAACACGCCGCACACAGGTCGGCGGATAGTAAAAAATGTTGATATTTATGGGGTCGTTTATAGAAAAGTTCTATAGACTCATTTCTTCAGGTCATTGTTTTGTATTACACGGCAGTAGATGCGGTACGAATTTATTAGAATCAAATTGAGGGAATTAAAATTGCCAGGCCGTTCGTGGTACCCGATCCAGCAGACAAAATATTACATTTCGTTTAACCTGTCCAAAAAGTATCTTCCATTTATATTTTCCAGACGAACGATATTATTCTGTTCTTCCTTTCTGCGACCCTATCGGTACTTTGTTTCGCAAAACACTATGGCCATGTGATATATCGTATAAAAAATACACAACAGATATCCAAGGGTGTGTGCGCCACAGTAATATACGCGTTTTGCATTCAGCAGGGCCGTCTAGGCCGCGAAAAAACGAGGCAGACGAAAAGAAGAAGGCCGAGAAGGAGATATGTACGAGAAAACTTGAGGTATTAAAGTTGGCGAACTTGCCAGCCAACGTATCCAGCCTTTAGCCAGTCTTTTCTCGTATCTTTCTATGCTTCACCCCCTGTTGCCACACCCCACACCCCCTTCGCTTCGCCGCGTTCACATTGCCGCCAGCTCCGGTAGGATATTGCGATAAAAGAATTACTCGTTCTTCACTCTCCGCATGAGAACGTCCCGCTGGACGAGTGTGAAAGAAAACTCGTGATATTAAACTGAATCCTGAGGCTGTCTTTTCTATTCGTCAGACGCCTGCATCACCGGAAACGACGCTTCAAAGAACGCTTTTCCTCTTCTCCTATACTTTTTGCGCTATTCTATTTTCGCCCTTTTTATGGAAAATTCAGCGAGCGCTGCCAATTAAAAGGACACGTTTCATTGTCATTGCTCAAAGAAATTTTGTGTTCATTGACTTCCGATGGTCGACGGATGTAGGTTTGATGCGGCGGGTGGTTTAATGCGGCGGTGGTTATTTCGTAATGAATATTCAATAACAGCGTTCTACAGTTGCATCGAATTTGTAATAAAAATAGATTTTTAATATCTATCCAAGCACTATCAGTTTCTTCGCAGTGAATGGTAAAAGAAGTTACAGTAAGGAGTGCGGGAATGAAAGTACAGTAGAACTCTATTTATTCCAACCCGTTGGGGGACAAGGGGACAAGGGGTTTGTATAACTGGATAGTTTATATAATACCTAAGATCCCACCAATTGTCCCCACTACCTATGACTTTTCACTCGTTTAATAAGAGCTCACACTTGTCCGTTATTCTCCTTACTATTATTTTATACCATACAAAATTTCGCTCCAATAAACAGAATTCTACGGTGAATCAAGATAATTCTACTTTCTCTCTCCACATTCTACGCTCAATAGAAACGTCTGGCCAACGCCACGCGACAAATCGCGCTACCAGCAACAACACGCGCGAAACAACGCACTCGCGGAAAGGGGGAAGCCGGCAGAGTAAGCTGAACGTTAAGGAGAAAAGGCCCGCCGCGCCGACGGGTTCCACTTTCGAAGCTGCAGAGAGGCAGGAGATGGAAAGAAGCGAGGGCCCGCCGCTTCAAAGGACTATAAAAGGCTTAATCCTGGCGGCAGGAGTTATGCACGCTTAGAAGGGACGTAGATAGAATTGCGGTGGTTTATAGACGCCGTGCCCTCCGGTATATTGCAATGTGGTTAGCGTCCTCATCCTCCTTGTCCTCCCTCCGCCCTCCGTAGCCCGCTGCTCCTCCTCCGCTTCTCGTTCGTGGGGTGCGCCGACAATGTGACATGCAATATGGTAATCACCGTGGAACGCTCCGGGGCCCTATGTGGATGCTGGACGTCGTGGCGCGGCCTCTGAATAGACTTCCCGGGGCTCACGGGAAAGGAAGTACGACAGGCCAACGACATACGTCCCCATCTTGCCCCTGCCGCCGCCAATCCGCGCTCTGTGGCGCACGCGGCCCATGAATCACTGGCCATTTTTTTCGCACCGGCGAATTGCCATCCTTCGCTACTCATTGTCAGGTGAACACTGCCGGGGAGGTTTCGTCCCCGCGAGTTTTGGGCCCCCGAATTGTGGACGTGTGTTCGGGTCCAACGGGTTCAGGTTTCGTAATGTTAAGAAGGAGTTACTAGATTTTGTGGGTCTACCGATTGGGCTGATGGTGATGTTGAGGCTGATGTTAATTAATGCATTTCCTGATGAGGAATAGCTTGGAATAGACCAACGATGGATGGTTCGACGCCTCCAGCAATTAATTAGAAGGCGTCCGGCATTGTGACGAAATAAATCATAGTTCTGCTCCACTGGTTACCTTCTTCTTTGCGAAAATCGTGGAACAATGGCCTAAGTCCGCCTTTTACCCCGGCCAGAAAACAGTCAGGCGCACGCAGGCACGAACACGCGTTTCGCAATTCTACTTCAGCGTGGCGCACAAAAGACAGGATAACGCATGTCGCTCTTGCTCGCTTGCCTAATACGAAATTTCTATTTGCCTCGGAAATGGAAGCCGGTGAATGGCTAACGATGTAAATTTCCCATATTCTGCAAAGGACCGAGGTGCAGGGGGGTTGCACGCGACGCATTGATCTGCGGCCCCCTAGGTTGGAAGCGTTGCTCTCGCTCCTTCGTGTGTCCCCGCAAGCAGACCGCAAAGGAAGACAGCAATATCGGCGGCTGCCATTTGTCCTTTTAGAGTACAATCGCGCGCACCGCGCGGAAATTGAAAGGAAGTCTCTTAATCCGTGTACCGCAATTTTTCGCCGGCGGGTACGCTCGTAAAACAAACAATCGCGTATCCGGGATCTGAGCTACGCCACCGACGACGACGACGACGACGACGACAATGGGAAGGCATTCCTGGAAAGCCGCGGAAAGCAAGCACGCGACACGGTACCCGAACAGAGAACGCGTACACGCCGGGTAAGACTATGCACGTTCTTGGATACACGTGGAACATGAATCACGGGACATTTGTAGCCGCCAGCTTGCTAAGGTTTCCAGACTCTTGACGATGCCGCGAGAATCTACGTAGGAATGTAGGTCCCTTCAATTGCGAGACCACGCTGCTTGTTACCGCCTGATTTAGGTTTACTTTGGTCCCGAGGATTACTTTTCTTTTTTTGCAACTCGCGGTTGGTATTTTTCGCACGACTGTGTTTCAATGCGTCGCAAGTGAAGTAATTGGGAGAAGAAAGGGTGAGCGCGGGGAGTTTCGAAGAATACGCGAACGTTTTGCGATATTGTACATACGTGTATATATACGATAAGGTGTACTTCGTTGATTATTATTATGAGGAAAATTGCTTTGTATTTATTTCATATTTTAAGTAGAAATTATGAATTCTGTGAGAAACTTGTAAAGCAAGGTTTATTTCGCACCAAGAGTTTTCACTTGTATAGAGCTGTTTAGTTTTCGAATGGGTGTTCGATTTCTCGATATTTTCATTTTAGAGGAAGACTTCCATTAATATTATTAAATTTTCTGTACACTATTGTATCATCATCATATTAATATTATTTAGTCATCTGTTTTTAAGTGGTCTGGCAAATAAATAACACCCATAAAAGACCTCGACTAGTTGAACGTCAAAGCATCAATTCAGATCACAACTGCTCCGACGTGTATATATTTCCAACTCCAGTTCTCCGTAGTCTGGTAATTGTTCGCACCGCGAAATATCGCGCAGTGAATAATCTGCACGATGTTGTAGCCGATGTCGCAATGGAGGATTTGCCTCATCTAGCGGCACGACATTTAGATCGAAAGTACGTCGAATGATCTCGTCCCCGTAAGATTAATTCGACTCATTGTCTATGACTAATCGCCATTATTATGTACGTCTTTAGTGTAACCCTGCTTGTCCGCCAACGAGCACCGGCTAACGGTCTGCAGAGAACTACGGGAAACGATTTTTGCGAAATCGATGAGAAGAAACTCGCCTTACACGGGTATTATGCTGACTGACGATCCGATCGTGTGCACGCGTAATTTTCTAGAAGCGATACATTGCCGAGCACGATGAGGATACACGGATCAGAAGGGTACGCGTTCCTGAAGGATGAATCTGCGTTTCGTAATGGTCTTTCGAGACCTGTCACACACCGGCACGTGCACGTCGCGATTTATTTGCTTCTGTTCGTCGTACATTGCGCGGGAACAAATGATTGTCATTACGAGTGTAGAATTGCCTCATTGTCTTTGAGCGGGGAAAAAAAGCACTCGGTCGATGGGATTAATGGAGTTAGAGTTGATCTCTGATCTTTTGCCTGTCGAATAGTCACTCTATTAGTTAGACGAGCCTACCAAGACCGCGATTGTTCAAATCGATGGCGAGATGCGAACTTTTTAGCTGCGAGGAACAATTCGCGACTTACCATGTGCTTACTGTGCACTTGTAAATGGGCTTATTTATTTCGTGTTGGTATATTACATGTTTCATTTAGTTTTTTGGATGTTCTTTCGGTATTTAAATATTATCGCTACATCCGTAAGTTCAGGGTTAATTTTTCGTGAATAATAGGCACGAACCCGGCAGTATAACGGCCAAGTTGTCATAACGAAGTGACACACAGAAAAGTATAATGATTTTGCATTCCCGGCAAAGAACGCTACGCGAAACATAATTCCGCAATAAATCAGCGTCTCTATACACCTGTATAAACCGGCGATAAATCTATCAGGCCTATTACGCGAACCAAGAGGACCCTTGTCACCGATCGACGAAACTCGCGGGGCACCTTTGCCGACATGGGACGCACAGTCACAGAAGTCCCGTTGCGGTCAGAGGAGCGCGTAAGTCCTTCAAGCGTACTTAGAATAACAGAGCACAAGGGTCAGAAACACTTAGGGGAGCGTGACTGGAGATGAATTTATAATGACCTCCTGACATGCTGCAAGAGGCATCGCTTCCGCAGAAATTCACTGGAGATTATTCAACTCTCGATCGCTTGAACGCAATAAGATCAAACAACGGCCACGACGATTCCTGCGACTCGAGCACGCTCGCAGGAGACCACATTCGCAGCAAGGGGGACAAGCAAGATAAGGAAAAAATCATTCCTGGTCGATCGAATCGCCATCCAACCGTTGCACCGTCGTCGACGACCATAACCGCGATCGAAGATGAATTTATAATGACCCGTGGACGCGTAGTAGCTGGTCCACGCGAACCAAGTGCAGTGGAATCGTTCTCGAAGGAGGGATGATTCCGGGTCCGCGATCCTCTTAGCTGCCTCCGCTTGGTCTTTCCACGATCAGATTCATACAAATGCAATCACGACGAAGAAGTCGCGACGGATGAGCCCCCGGTGCGCCCGCGCCGTGGCGTGTACATTTGTATACCTACACATATATACTCGGGAGCAAGTGCTCTGACTGATCGTTGGTATTTTTCAGTCGTTCACGCGATGCAAGATCCAATCGTGTATTACTGTCGACACGACCTGGAAACCGTTGCACCGGCTGCCCGGTTATCCTTCTATGCACGCCTCCTAAGGGAAATGAGTGCGCGCGAGACAGACAAATATGCTTGCTGAATTGTACTGCCAAGGATTATTGGTTCTGAACTGGAGTTTCAGCTTAGATTTCCATTCCCGGATATAGTTCTTTCTTTAGACCAATATGAAAGGCGAAGGATATTCCTTTGTGTAATACTTTGTATTGTTGGGGAGAGATTTGCATCTGATTTTTTTTCTGAATTGCATTCTTTTCATCGGTGCACAGTGCTGCTCGAATTCGATAGTAAAGGATGTGTCTGCGAAACGTTCTCGCGGTGAATGTATACACGCGTGTTCACCTATATACTATACATAGATGTCCATAAATATACATAATTGTGGCAGAACACGAAGGCGTGATGGATCTAGCGAAACGTAGGAGCGCGTAATGTAGCGTGAGCATTTTACATGGCAAGTGATATGGTCTGATGTTGGCCGGCTTGAAGAATGGTCGCACTAAAGTGCTGGTCTGTTTCTGCGAAACAAATAATTAATACCGCTGCCAATTGCAACAAGTGAGAGGTTCGAGGGTGTTTCTGTAAGAATGATTCTTGCGTGCAAACGTCGATTCAAATGGCACTCGACGTTTTGTTCATGGATTTCTAATAGCCTCTTTTATGGCCGCCTGTAATTTATTACGCCGTTTCACGCTTCCCTTGTCGAAATGCGAAGGACTCGAGGTCGTGAAACAAACATGATCAAACGAGAAAAAGGCGTGAAGAATATTGCCTGCATTAAACTTTGGTTTGGTTGTATTTCATTACAATGTACAGTGATATTTATTTAAGTATAGGAAATTATTATGATATTGAAATTTATCTATTGCGGCTGTTGTTAAATACGTTCCATCTCGTTGAGAACTATTACGTTTATTTCTTCGTGGTATAAAATTATTATAGTATTGTGGCGCAAAAAAAATTGTCACGCAATGAATTAATAACCATATTCAGTATACAAATATTCATCACGAACGGAATATAAAGTGCAAGTTTTGTTCTGCAAAACAATTTTACATATAATCAACAGCAGCATTGAAACACGAACAATAGACACTTCCCTTCTATTGGAAAGTCTAAAGACGATTTATGACGTGATCTATAATTATATTATTGCTTTCGTAAATAGAAGTTGATTTATAGTAAAAATCTTGACGTCTCAATAGCTCCATCTGAAAAGTCAACCAAGCACTATTATAGTAAAAAAATGAACAGTATAGCAGCTAGCAATTATAGGCAAGATCGCAACAAAGATTGAAGAAGTTAACAGTCATAATTGCACCCATCAACTCTAATAGTTTCGTTAAATCTTCCTTGGGGATTAAGAAACTTCAAAGCTTTCGCGATCCACGCAAAATGATCTTAGAAATCGACCATCGCGCTATCTGATTCTTCGAGAGCTCGATGGTTGTTTAAAGCAGCGTCTATCCACCTTCTGCAGTTTTCTGCTTTAAATAATGACCGGTTCTCTCCTTTTCACCCGACAGGCTATCGCGGTCATCAGTAATCACGTTGAGCCCGTCTTTGCGCATTAATCAGAAGCTGATTAATCTTGACCGACGTTCGACGGATGGGAACAACCGTTTTCTCGATTAATAAGTAACGACTGACGAATCATTTATTTTCAAATGCGTTTTCCGTCGGTGCAATTATGAAACGCGACACAGGTATTCCTTCATTGTGTCAATTTCTTCTTGGCGTTTGTCTGCCCCTGCCGCGTCAATGATACATCGTGGATCTATTTTTGCCGCCATGGAAGAACACGATCGAGGAAGTCGTCGTCATACTAGGAATTCGATGGAACGTTATCTAACACGCGAGATACTTTTGATTAATGCATGACACTTATGACAAGTTAAGGAAGAAAAAATGTCCCTTCCATCGTTACGATCCGACGTCACTCGGTGAAATACAATAAATTTCGTTGTCATTATTCATTTCCTTACTACGTTATCTTTTATTCAAATCTCTGAGCGAACCAACAAGAATTATTGTTTTCATTCAAACGTACTCGCGTATCATGTTGCATTGCGTCGTCGTTGGATTTCGTACACGGGAAATCGTGAACACTGTAAACTGAATTGCGGATCGTTAGAACATCGACAAGCATTCGCAAGGAGCAGTCATTTGGGGTTAAAAGTTCAGTGGGCGCGCTTGCTGTCGATTCCAAATGTATCATTGAGACTAGATCAGAGTACGCCTCCTGGGTATGCAATGGAATAGTTGTTGGGTAAGCCTGGGCTGACTAATGAGTTGCTGTGATTGCTTTATTCCATTTGGACTTGGTTTCCTTGGGCAATTTGTGTGGTTGATCACTTTCCATTTGTGAGCGGGACGGAGGTACATTGATTGAACTTCTTTATGTTTGCGATTGTGCGAATAGTTTACTGTGACGTGTGAAATTTTGTAGTAAATGGTACACGAGTTTTAGCAATTTTTAATTAAGCATCTCGCACGTTCGTTGTTGCAGGGATTGGTATTCATTTCAGGGTCTGAAATTCTTCGACGAAGGGAATGCATTAATATAGCATGACAGATTTAAACGTAGAAATTTTCCATTGGGAATAACTAGATGTTACACCACACAGTCATTAGTATTTTATTCTGATTTCAACTCAGAATTCCGTAAGAACTAGTTCTATGTAGATATACATTATTCAGTGATCGAAGTTTACAACGTAGGTTATGTGTACATATTCAGCTATCGTTCTGCATCATGTAATATTAAAGATCTAATATAAAGTGGAGGATATAAAAAGAAACCTAGAGGTCTGGTATAAAAATAAGCCAGTAATGAATAAAACATCGTGCAGAAATAAACTAGTCATCATTCACCAAATCAAGCATCTGCTTCAAACCGTAATTCAATATCAGTAACCAACATGCGATCACGGTTTATCAAATAAAACTTGACGCAACAACTTAATGATCTAATGAATAAACTCCCAGCTACCTTCACGGTCTTTTAAATAGAGCAGTTCGCGGTGCAATGATGTTTCAGACAAATATTTACTATTAATAATAAAAACGTAATAGCAGTTCGTTTAATAAGGCTGTACCTAACAACTTAATGACATAGTGAATAATTTCCCAGGTACAATTTTTTAAATAAATTATCTCACAGTGCAATGAACTAATATATATATATATATATATATATATATATATAAATAAGATGCAATTGCAGTTCATTAAGCAAGTTCTCATATAGCAACTTAATGACATAATAAGTAATTTTCCACCTGCATTCACAATTTCTTAAATAAATGATCTTACAGTGCGCCCGAGCATTAAATGTCATTAATTCGAAACGCAGTCACAGTTCATCAAGCAAAGCTTCGCATAACAACGTAATAACGTAATGAATAATCATCCAGTTACTTTCACAATTTTACAGCGCAATAAACTTTCGTCCGGGCATCGTTGAACTGAAAAGACTAGCTTCTCTACGCCCTGTAGCTCAAGCATTTCCCCCCCAGGTAAATCATACGAAGGACGACGTTCGAAAAGCTCGGCTCAACACGTGTCACGCATAACATTCAGCAAAAGTCCGAACGAATCGGTGACTCGAACCGCGAGCATTAACAGCCCCGCGCTCCTTCCATCCGCATTCCTCGGCTAATTTTATTCTCCGGTAAGCGACGTTCGCCGCTGATACCACCTCGAGATCCCTGAAATTCACGCCCAACTCGCTCCTTTTCTCACGTGCTTCTCGCTCTAACGGCGGAGCTCCCTTTTGCCGGTGTGACGAGCGGCGTACCCGCCACCGTGAAATTCTGCGATCGCGAATGAAGGTTTCGCGAGCTGAGACCGCGACGACAATCGTTTCGAGCCGGCTATTCTCACGCGCCGTGCCGCGCGCCACGGAATTCTGTTCGCCGCCTGTATGGACTCTCTCGAGTGCCGACTAATGAACACAAAACATGTCAACAGCCGTGGGAAGTCGACGGAGCGGTTTCGGCCAGCGTTCGCGCTTCAATCGGCCAGCCTTGATGAGGAGAGCTCAAGGGCTCTAAGTGATGGAGGAGATGCCACTTGTGCTATGAACGTCGATGCTTTGTGGATTCGTTGCTTTTGAACATCGGTCACTTGCGTGTATTTTTTTGTAAAGAACACGTTACGCCGTTTTGTTGGTACGTGCATATTCGGTTTGTGAAATTTCGTTGCCAATTCAACTATTGAGTTGGAAAAATGTAGGGGCTTTTGTGTGACGAGATGCGACGAAACGAAGTTATACGATGAAGTTTTTGGTACGTTGTGGAGTTATTAATAGAGCGAACGTGTTGGAAGAGTGCGTAGCATTTTGTCTTTAACACATTTTTACGTGAACAATAAAGAATCGACTATCGTGTATAAAAGGGGGTAGTCAAATTAAAGGATTTTACGTTTCAATTTTCATTGTTTATTTAATTGTTTTCCACCGAGGAGAATATTAAATTTAGTGGGCAAATGTGGGGAAACAGAATTATTAATGTTTGAATGCTCAGAGGAATAGAGAACCGCTATATTCCTTTAATTGTCTTTTGGTACTTTGTCCGAGGATTAGAATTATCTACGTGCAGTGGTCTATTCATGGCGCAACCCGCAGCCAACTTCACAGTATATTCACCTCATGGTTTATTTGCCGATGTAATTGCCATCGAGGCGCGCCATTCTCCACACCTGGTGGAGTGGCCCATACCTTTGGTTCTCCGCGGTTGGACCTCACACACCGAGCCTTCGACCCACACGAATTTAGCGTATATACGATCCACAGAAGCACGCGAAGAATTGCTATACGGGGTGTCCAATTTCAACTCTTGGTATTTACGCAATTACTTCCGAAATTACTGCACGCTGAAATATGTCAAAGTCGCCGCGAATAATCGCACGAGGATTAATGGAAATACGTAAAAATCATAAGGTGCGCGAGGAAGAAAATTAAAAGAATAAACAAACGTGATAGAATAAAGTTCCATTAATTTATTGAAGCAGTATAATTCTCCACTAAATATTCAACCTCTCCGCGAATCATATATTCATATTATAATAACCGAAGAGGATCGCGCAAATTAAAATGAATACCATCCGCAGTCGTTTATTGTTTACAATTTATGACAAGTAATTTGTCATCGACGGGTATTTTAGCGCCCCGTCTGGCAGCATCGCTATTTCCCCAAGTGTTTTACGAAAGAAGGGAACAGAAAAGAAAATCGTAAACGTGTTATTCAAATCGTGCGACACGGTACACCGCAAGGATCTAGGATCTAGAATGCGCAACCGCACAAATGTCGCAACGATTCCACGCAGCCAGCACGCATATTCACACGTCGTAAATCCAAAGAATAGTAACCCGCGCATATCCCAAGTGCAGCCGGTCATCTGGAAGTTCGTAAGTCACTTCAATCAGCTAGTATCGCCGGACATATCGCGAAGGCAGCTTCGTTAAGCACAATGCATACGAATGCAAGAAATATCAACCACTGTAGCCCGCTGGTGCTCAGTCATGCGATAAATTTCAAGCGGTGTCAAACTCAAAAGCGAGCCGAGAAATACTACTGTAAAAGGAATCGCTTGCGAGGGGCGGCATGGTTTTGAACAGTCATTTAGGACGGTGCAACAATTTTTTCATTTCGATACAATAGAAACGATATTTAATTAAAGCTATGTAAAAAATATGTCTTAGAAATTGGTGGACGTTTTGATTCACCGAAAGATACAATTGTTTTTACGCAGTCTGATTTACTTGAATAATGTGCTTTCAAATTACATATGTTCCTATTTGATTGCGCTCATTTGAAATATCTATTGTATTCTCACCTCATAATGTATTATACACACATATTTCATTCATTTTGTTTGTTGTATTCACTTTTATCTGATGAAATGAGTAATTGTCTTAAGATACAAATATTCCACCCACAATTCCAGAAACAAATTACGGTAGACAGTAGTTACCGCGCACCCTATTGACATTTCAGTATTTTGTAAAATAAAAAAATATTCTCGGAACCCTCAACCGCTGCATAATTTCTCGTTCACCTAACTAAGCTACCAGTCCCGCGAGCAGATATAGACATTAAGCGTAAGTATAGGCATTGGAAATAAGTCGTCGTGCACGCAGGTCAGAGGAAGATTATAGAGTCGCGAGTGCAATAAAATAGCTTCGCACATGGACACACACCGGGCTCCGCGTATGTGCAGTAAAGACTTCCGGGTCATCGGTCGACGAGGACAAGACGAACCTCCGTAGAGAGGTCCTCGAGGAAAAGCAATGCTTCTTCTCGAGAACGGTGAAGAGGCAGAGAAACGTAATAAGTGGCTGCTGGACGTACGTACGTACGTTACTGTTCATCATTCTGGATGGTGGACAATGATGTTTGACTTCTTCCATCAGTCGGGGACAATTTACCTGACAAGAGAACCGTCTTCCTCGTTCGTGGAACGGAACGCTTATATTCGTCTTTTTTCTCCTTATGGAAAAAGTGTTTAATGAAAGAATGATGAGTTTACTTTATTTGGACTGGGAATAGAGCGTTGCAAAAATTTCGCTGTGTCTGAATAACTATTCTTTTCATTCCTAGACGAATTTGCGATGTTGGGATAAAGTAGCATCTGCTATTAGATAATATAGCAATTGGACAACGTTGTTCATGTTTTGATACTAAAAGTACCAGTCGTGCAAAATTATAAAGAGTACGGCAGATGTAAAAGAAAATTCCGCAAACATTCGTTCCTTCGTTCGAAAATGGTCTAAACGGCAGCTAATTAAAAATGAATTAACCCGAGAGATTTATACTAAATTACTAATTAATAGTTCAACGCAAATTTCCTATATAGTTACGATTATGTAATTTAATCAAAAATCGATTTAAGTTAACTTTACATAATACAATAATTTAATGATATTATTGATATTAACTAAAACAGTAAGAAAAAGATCCCAATTACCATTTTCTAGACGATTACCTGCAGTTGTAACAGCTCCGACTTCTGTATCATTACTAGTCCACTTCTCAACTTTGGCTGCTGCTGTTATTTATAACACAATTAAATATAATTGCATAGAAAAACCGGAACGTAATTTTCTATACAATAATATCTGTACAGTAGTCGGTCCCCGCGAGCAAATAAACAAAGAATACAAATTACGTCCCAAGAAGCACTCGACGATAATCCCCGTTAAACGTTCGACCGTCCACGCAATAATCGTCCCCCTAATTGCATCCGTTTGCACGGGTTCGCGCCAAGTTTCCGCGAATGGACCGGCAGCGAATCCTGTATCGCGGGCCATAAAGCATGATCACGGCCTGTGATAACCGACCATAGTATTCAATAATCCTGAAGGTGCGGATGGTTCGTAGACTGGCAGATGATCGCAGGTCGAGGCCAAGATTAAAGCAGACAGTGATTTTACGTCTCTATGAAGCGGCGATAAATCCGTATCGAGGGGGCGAATATCGGGGTTGTTTCAACTAACAACAGCACGCTCGCGAACAGGCAGCAAGAGTGGAAGATGAAGAAGAAGAAGAAGAAGGAGAAGCTTCATTCAGCCTCCTCGAGGCTCGATTATCCCCGCAATCGAGATGACCCGTGGTACCTCGACGACGACCGTAACGATCAACCTGGAGATACGCTTCCTGCAAACCTCGGTAGGTGGAAGGTTCACGGCCAGAGAGATAACTGATTGCTTTTGCCTCGCGGATGGGACCTAACGGGACGGACAATCTACCTTAGACCCGGCAAGGTGAAGTTGTTTTACGAAAAAAAATCAGCCTGGGCTTGCTTGCGTGGCCGATAGGCGTTCACAAAGAAAAAGGTTTGAGGGCAAACGAACGGTCTGCAGCATGGTATCGGGTTGCCGCGTGAAAATTGGAAGATCTGCATCACGCGTGTTGGCAGGAAGCGTTGACAAGCGGCAATTTGCCAGGATTATCATGGTACGTATGTACATACGAGCTGTCGAAAACTTGAGAGCTGAGAGTGGTATCGATCGTCGAGGAAGAATTGTGATTTGGGGCGTGTTAACGAGGGAACGGTTCACGAGATGAAAGAAAAGTGCTGAGGAGTGATAGGCACGATCTTTTGTAATTGCTACTGATTCCGAATACCAAAGTATGTATGATTGCATTGGGAGTACGCATGAATGCATATGTATTAAAGAGTATCGATCATACCTACTGGAGCATACACCTGGGTGACACGGACAGGACAAGTATTGTTCCTTTGTAGGTTTGTCTTGGATATGCATGGGTTTCGATAGATTGATCATTTTTATGCATAACAGTATTACAATGACTATGTTTGTTTCTGTAGCGTAGGGAATACAGATTGGCTGTGTGTTAATTTCGATTGCAATCGTATCGATACATTTATTGTCTTCGTGATACCAATATCATTTAGTATTCAGTTTGAGAAGTATCGGTATCAAATGTTGACGCGAATTTCTTCACCCATCAGTACGCTTCGAATCTTTTAAACAATTTAATCATCAAATTGCTTGAAAATCATGAGAACAATTTTCATCGTTCCCATTAGTAGTGTTCAACAGATAGGCAGACGATAGAGCTTTTTTCAAGTTCGTTTCAAAGATAGTAATTGTATTTCTAAAATTATATTAATAGGGTGCTGATTGATTTTGGTGAATTAATTATTAAGTATTACAAATTTTTAACTTACTTGATTAAAAAATATGTTTTTACTGCATCTTCGAGATAAAATACCCCCTGCCATTATTGCATCGCAGACGTCAATATTTGCCCGACTTGCAAAAGAATATCCTAAATGCAGAATTCCAAGTACGCATAAATCTTCCATAAGAAGCGCAGCACATGTACGAATTTCTTCGAATTTTCTATTCAAGAGTGAAAAACAACGCGATTGTCAATCTTAAATTTTGTTATATCTATAATTTTCGCTTTTCCCACGGTCTTCAATTTCAGAACCAAATGCATTGCCGTATAACGGTAAATCGTTGTGAAATATACTATGAAATGCATTAATTATAGCTATCAATTTCTACCAGTTCATAAATGAAGAATAAAATTCACAAATGAGACTCGTATTCATACGTCATCGAAAATTGCAGCTTTTTACCGCAGATAACATATACCTAAAACGCATGTACAGGAGAAATTTGATTACCCCAGAAGAAATTTATACTCTCAATAAATATCATACTACGTACATAATTTGATCAATTGTAACAAATGAGCAGGTCCAATGAAGAAAACCAAGATAAGACCAAATGCATATTATTGTTCGCTAAATCTACATTTTCCGTTACAAGAAATTAATCTCCACCTGTACAAATTTCACCCCTCCCCTCACTCTTCTCAAGCACTTTCCCAGATAATACTTGTTATCCGTCTTATCGGCCGCGTATCAGCCAGGTATAGCCGGAATTTCGTAAATATTTCGTGAGACGCGACGACCATTCTCGGAACCACAAACCGTTTTGGTGTTTGTCTATTTATCCCCGGTTGTTTGCACGCCCGCATGCCACAACGATGCAACACACGCGCGCGCAACGCTCACAAGCACGCGAGTTCACGCTCATGTTTGTCCCGAGCGAGGAGTGGAGGCCAAGCAACGGCATTACGACGAAGGTGCATTGCAACACCCAGGTGTTTTGCAACGAGCGGCTCGATAGTCGATACGCCGTTCGCGCTCTTATCGGGGTGTCTAAAACCGCATATAGGAGCGCATTCAGGGACCGTGTAAACATGCGCGAGCCTCCTCGGTATTCCGGCTACACGCTGCGCAAAAAGGCTGGAACATACGATAGCCCTGTGCGCAGACGGTATTCCGTTTTTCTTCACACTGCACGGTGATTTATAGTTATTGAAATATCGGGGTTCGCGGTGTTGGGGGCTTTTTTTGCCCGCTTCGATTTCGCGTGGTTGCCGCGGGAGTAGAAGCCTTAAGGGACCCAAGTGCCTCTACTTTTCCCGCCACTCGATAAAGCTACAGGTTTGTTCGGTTTGTAGAAAAGAGTATTGGAGGAAATTATTGCACCGCGATCCGTGTATTCTAGCGTCCATTTGAATCGGCGAGAGGCAGTTCCTTCGGACTGGAAGCGTGAATATAGGAACGAGGATTGTAACGTGTTGATAAAGTAGAAATATTGATCGATACGGTTCTTTGATGTGTGCAAAGTCAGTTAATACGGTGTATTAATTATATAGAATTACTTCAGAAGTACCGCAAGTCGGTATTCTATTTGTGCAGTCGACCGTGGATCTACTTGATGCAGTGAATTATTCCCCTAAGCAGACCTCTTTGTCTGACTCATTAAAGGAAGCCGTCTGCTTCTACTTTGGCTAATGTGCTGCAGCGCCGGCTGATCCAAATTGCATCCTCATTTCATAATATAGTACAAATTAGCGATACACAGATGCTGTGAACTGCAAAATATTTTAATATTCAACACCTTAGCATAGGTTCGAAATTAACTATCAAGCGTATTTTCGTGTAGACACTCGTATCGACTATGTTGCTCAATTTTTTTTATTTGTCCTCGTACACATACTTCTTCCCCGTACGTGTTAATATTGAATGTAGAGACACGTAGATAAACACAATCTGTCTGATTTCTTCAAAGGAAAAATAATACCATAGGTACGATCCCACCAAATTTACCTTTCTGCTAAGTATATAATAAGCGTGTATAAGCAACGGGATATGCAGCGTAGGCCCGAATAAAAAATGAACGCTCGAACGCGATGTGTCGTTCGCAGTTAACCTATCGTGCATTTAAGTTGAGAAATTAATACCGAGCACTGGCGAAGGATGATTGGCGTGCGCTGCAATTCCTCCTGAACGTACGGTCGTGTAATGCACGTCGTGCAAACAAAATAGGGTACCATTAGTCGAGGAAACATTACAAACAATTGCAACATCCTTCGATACGGAATTCGTCCGACAGCCGCGCTATTATTTGACTAAAACTCAATGTTCCATCGGGGTCCCGTGAATGCAATCACGTTTTTGCTGTTTCGTAGACATTTACCTGGTTTGCCAACACCGTGTACATCGAACTGGCGGAGTTGGAAATTCGTTTAACAACGAAATCGTGTATAGAATGAAGTAACTAGCGAGCTAAGATACTTGTAACGTTGGCTGGGGTAACAGTAGAATGCACGATGGATTGCTATGGAAATGTTCTAAAGTATCGTAGCAGTACATATTCTTCAATCCTGACACAATTGTCAGGCATTTTCATGTAATCCTGAATTCCTCCAGCGGGTAAGTGTATTTAATGGGCAGGAAAATATAATTGGATTTGACAGGAGATATCTTAGGATGTAATCAATTTATACTAAATACATTACTGTACGTATCGGTAACACAAATATCATACAAAACAAAGCAATAGAAGTGGTATCACTATGACGCCTACGTCATATTATATTCTGACACTTAATAATGAATCAAACAATATCCCCAGTCACTCTCTCCTGCATAGAGCATTCTATCCAGCACGATAAAATTCCACCGTTCTAATCGGTACGATCTACGCGCGATCAAGAAAAGTTATTCATCCGCAAGCACCATAGAATGAGGCGCCGTTGTCGCAGATATTTCAGCGAAAGAAGCGCAGATTAACCTTTGCCGACCAATAAATTGAATTCCCATTAACAGCTATTACAGGCGACCATGATATCGCGGCTAACAGACGGGCAACGCCAGGACCTCGTGGCAAGACAGATACTATCTTCCTCCAGAAACACGTATAACTTCTCTCTGTCTCTCTCCCTCTCCCTTTCTCCATTTACCCACTATCTTGATCTTCCTTTATCGAAAGACCACCACTCTGCATCGATAGAGTCATTAGAAGATGCTTAATAAATAGGCGAAACGCTTGGAATAAATTCCTGGATAGTGGACGCTGGGCAAAGAGAAGAACGCCTCCACGGGAGCGAGGAAATCGTTATTCCAGCCCTGGAGGGCCTCTGGCCCCATAGAACGAGCCTCTGACGCCATAAAGATTACGGGCGTCCCGTTCACGACCCGTTTCGTTGCACTCACTGCACCGCTGCGCCTTTTATTTTATAGTGTTAGCGAATTCTGACAAACTTTAGCACCCTGCTCGAAATGTGAAAGTATGGCCCAAAAATATGCATTCCATCCTGTTCGAGTTAGTGGCAATTACGATAAGGAATCGTTCATTCAACCAGTCAGAATCACATCGCAGCAGATTAAAATTGCAAACTGGAAGAATGGCAAACGTAATCTCGCATAGATTGACCGAAATAATTAATCGTATCAAGAGTCCAGAATTAAAACGTACTGCATTTCAACGGGCAACTTTGAGCCGCGTTAATAAATAGCAACGGCAGTTTCAAATATGCCAGTTGCACCGCCAAAAGCAATAAATAACCTTGACGGTGAAATTTTTCATTATCTACATTCACCCATTACCCGCGTTATACTTCGCGTCTAATAACGGGCGGTCAAATATTTCCGCGTCGATATTACTATTATACTTTCCAGACGCACTAAACTGTTAAAGAGTTCATAACGCGTTACAATGGAACGTTTCACCGAGGACTTGCACAGAATTCTCGTTTCCAACGCGTCCCTTGTCCCTTGCAATTCCATGGGCCAATTAACTTTACGATGAATAATGTCAAATAAATAACCAACCATACCAAGCAACAGCGTCGGAAGCTATTACAGCGCGGAGCGTTGGATGCGCGCACCGGTGTGTCCGTGCCCGCTCGCTGGCGCAGTTACCACTGCGCTACAATTTATGCGCATAATTACGCCGCGGTAATGGTTTAGGTTACACCACTTATTGCACGATTAATAACGCCGTCGCGATAGCGCGTCGAAAGTTACGATTCTGTTCGACTCCCTTGATCGTCTAGGGCTTCGCGGTGTTCACCGACCCCGACCTACTGCGGCGTCGACGAAATCTCTGGCAAATTTTTAGCCTTGTATTTGTATTTAAATATGAGGGACGCGGGCAATGCACTGTAGAAAAAATTGAAGATAGTAAGGACGCGAAGGCAAATTTCTTATACGGAATGGGATTTGGCGTTCAGATTGTGGATGATTTATGACTTAAACGGAATTATTTGTAGTTTATGCTAGTCTGAAAAAGAAGATAATTGAAAGTATGTAAAGAAGATGCAGGGCACGCAGTTGCGTTGCCACGTTGCTGTTCGTTGTTAATCGATTATTCGTGTAACCAAGTTACCGATTTTTCTGAAGGAATCGATCTATCCACGAATATCCGTTGCTTTTGTCACCATTGTCAGCCACGATATTTCCAAAGCTTGCAAGAGAAACTCTCCGCAGGTCGCTCAACAGCGAAGCAACGTTCGAGTACCGCGATGGGGGTTGGTCAGCGCCCTTTAAAGGCAGCGCTCTTTCTTGCGCAGAAATTTATCGTCGGTTAGCCGGTCAGGTGCAGAAACGAAGGCGCCGTGGTTGTTCAGGGCGTAGGTAGCTTCCTTCGCCACGAACACACGTCTATACATATATAAGTACATATACATAAATGTATACGCGTGCAAGTTGTTGAAAACAAAACTACCTTGCTCCCTCCCGCGACCTCCCTCTCTTCCTGCCTATTTCACCGTTCTCCTTCTCCCTTTTTCTCGCTGTTCTCGACCATCTGCAGTTGCTACACGTGTGCATTATACGCGTGATGCACCGCGAGAAGGTGGAGAGAAAGGGAGAGCAGGATCGTATCTCATCTGCTTTCCCCCTCTGGTCCCTTCAGTTCCGTAGATATCGTCCTCATACATTTTCATTCGGTCTTAGCGCTCGTAGGTGGAAGAAGAACAGCCTGAACCCGTTGAAAGGAGACGATAGACGAAAGAAGAACGCCGCGAAGGGAAAAGGAGGAACGAGGAGAAACTACCAAGGGGGATGAGAACGGTTCAGTCTCTAGGAGCTTCTCCTAATAAGGGTTTCGCCTTATCGCCACTACTAATCAGCCTGGCCTTACTAGGACACGAAATAGACTCTCCGAAACCTTGCCGCCACTTTTCACCACCGTTCAATTTGTTACTGAGGGGAGAAATCGTTTGGAAAACTGTCACGCCCGGGCGGGGATGAATCGCAGCGAAAGACTTCAATGAAATACTGATCGCTGACAATGTTGAGGTGTATGTTAGGATGCCAGATTCATTAAAAAACTATTCTCATGACGCACAGTTGCCAACGCGGCAACGCGTAACAACCTAAACGCGACAAGTCAAGCCCGTCGCCCGCATGCCCCGTATCTGACAGCTGATACATTCGTGGCACGCATTCAAACATGCGTAACAAATAGCCAACAAAGAAAACGAATTTCCTAGGATCGGCCAAAAATTGTCCTCCAAAGAAGAAGCAAACGCTGATGATGCTCCATCGAACAAACGCACCTCGTTCGATGGGATGCGATGGCGCGCTGCTCATTGCGACCATGCTGGCTTGTTATAACTGATTTATGTTTAATATAATTGCACCAGCATTCTCGGAACTTGTCGGCCGTACCAAAAAGTGTCGGATGATGAATGATGCCCGATGCTACCCGCGTGCGCGGGCCCCCGCCGCAAGAAGATGATCGTGACGACCAGCAGAGTGAAGAGAGGAGCGACGGGAGGGCAAAGAGGACTCGAGAGGATTAGCGAGGGGTCCGTTAAGGCGGGGTCCAAAGCTTATCGCGTCAGCGTGTACTGCACACGATGTCCAAGACGTCGTACTTCACGATGTTCGCCGAAACATCACCGACGAACGATACCATGACTGAAGTCGAGGGAGACTGTACCCCGTGTACAACCTACTGGACGTAATCATAATAAATTATGGGGGACGCTAGTCGGCCAGTCAGCTTCTACAAATATTCTTATCAGAATGGTCGCTTGTACCAGCGACGAGCAAGAGGGACGACGAGTAACATATTCGACATGGAAGCTCTCGTCTCGGACAGAGTTGACGAGTACGACGTCCCCGTCTGCGATGATAAATTTGCCTGGTCTAACTGTTCGAATCTTTATTTCATTTGCATAGAGGCAGCGACGTTTCTGTTTGCAATTCTGCTTGCAGACAGCATTTTCGAGAATGGGAAAATTTCCGGGAACTTCGCGGAAGTGTCTTTCTTTCGCGTACCGGTTCCACGAAGCAGATGAGAATCTCAAACGTCGGTCGCGGATCGTTGACGTTTCCGCGAAAGCGTTATATAAATTTTCGCGGTGAAACCGAGCCGCTGTCTGCGTTGATCTATCGGCAGGACATACTTTTTCAGGGGTAGTAAGGTCTCGCGTGTTTCACTCACGCGTCCATCGACAATGCACGCGTTTATACGCTCGCGAGTAGGCTGACCGGTCTGTTGCATTATGTCGACGCGACCTGGATACGATTAGACCAGTTTCACACTGACGATTTTGCGATTAGCGATTCGTCGCGTGGCAACGCAGAACTTGCGACAAGGTTTGTTGAAGTGCTTAAACAATTTCGTTGAAAATTCATGCGATGGACAATTATCACGTTGCACCGAATGAAATTGAATATATCGATTCCTCTACAAAGGATTAAAGTTCAAGATATGTATTAATTGTATTGTCTAATATGTATTAATTAATTTAATTTGGAATTCTTCCATCCATTCATCAGTACCTTCTGCAATAATAAATTATTCCTTAATGAGTTAATCATTTGGAAATAAACATGTAGGGTATATAAATATAGGAGATTGGCTGTTGAAAATTCGTCAGTGTGAAACCGCTTTTACTCGGAGTACGCAGTGTATTACATTCAACTTTATGGCTGTCTATGCGTCACTTCTCGCGGCTTTCCTCTGCGTAGCCAAATGTAATAAAGTTTGAGAGGAACGGACTTGAACGACAGTTACTTTCCTGGGTCGCGTGTGTCAGAAGCAACAGAGCGGGTTGCTGCAACCGCGGCGATGACATCAGGGGTCGTGTGTCTACTTGACCCTGCTGTTTTCCATAATATGGTCAATTAGTGTAAGACGGAGCAGCGTCAAACCGACACACTAGCTTTCGTACCGCTTTTATGGGACTAAATTTATCACTGGCCAGAGCGGTTCTTGATTCCTTAGTCGATGTATGCACGATTTGATACGTTGGTCATGTTTGCATAGCACGGGCGAGAAATATGTAGACGGGGTTTTGTTAATAAATTAGCCTCACGTTCGCGTGTTTAATAGAATTTCTATCTCGATGATAAGTGTGTGCCTTTTAGCTTTGAATTATTGAAGAGGATAACAAGTTGACGGAATTCTGGATGAAATTTAAATCTCACGATTCACGCAAATTGATAAGAATTCCAGCGATATACATGTACACTTCTATTTAGGGTCGAACATGAAACAAAGTTTCTGTATCGTCGCATTATTTTTTAAATGAAACCCTTTGAAGACCGAATTATATTGCCGTTTTCCTTATCACTACCTTTTATTCGAATTGCTTCAAGAGTGATCACGAAGACATATTTCAACTATAAATATTGTGTACAAACATTTGATCATAAATTGTAGCATGTCTCTCCAAGTCCTAAATTCCTGGCAGTATTTTAATATTATATAACATATCACATAATAAACGGTACCGCTAATCACCGTTTTGTGTTAAACGATTAAACTTTGTCTACGAAATTATTTCTAGCGTTTGATAAATACTGTACATACACATTGCGTGCATCCGCACCAAGCTGCATGGCCGCCACCCTCTAAGCTCGACCAGCAACAGTAGCAACAGCAGCAGAACGATCTACACGTCAAGCAAGCATTCGATGTAGCAGCAACGACGAAGAAAAAACGGCCCGTGCAACGCATTTGGAGGCGTGGCGAAACGAGCAGCGGTCCAAGTAATGAGTGATTAACATTTCACCGTTAACGAGCCACTCGTTACCCGCTCGACCCGTCCGTTCAGCTCGTAATTCGACGAAATTATCAGGCCCCGGATTCCTGGTGGCCGTTGTCGAAACAAACGACACGGACCATCATCGTTCGTCTACGGACATGACGTTTACAATGTTAGAGCGTGAAATGAGTTATCCACTGTACACGTCTGCCGTCAATGAGCCTCCCGTTAAGAAACAAGAAACGGTTGGAATGCGCACGATATCTGACATTTGCAAACAGTCGTACCAATCGCACACTGATACGCTGTGGCATTAACGAGCCATTAATATGTCATCATTAACGGCGCGTTAGAAATGCACGGAGAGACGCAACCCTTGCAGTGATCGACGATGGTTTAGATTGACTTTCCCTCTAGCGACACTGAATTCGAGAAGCGGTAATCACCTATCATCGTCAATGTTGTGCGTTGCAGTGAAGTTAATGGCGTTCACTGTTGATTGTAGACGTTTGTTGAAAATTACGTTTCATTTGTATTTAGCCTTGTACAGGATATTTTTATATACGTTAGTAGGCACCAGGTGTGGAAATTCTCAATTTCTTAAATTTCTGTTAACAAGTGTTTGCTTGAAAAGTCTTGGATCATTTTCGATTGATTCCGCCGAAGTGCGAAGTGTTGTCACGTGAATATTAATAAGACCAGTGTGATTTTTCTACAATAGACAATTCCAATATGCAATTCATGTCGTTGCTGACAGCAAATGATACGACACATTGCCGTTGTATTTTGAGAAGTCGGCTTAAATTATTCTGCTTCCTCTCGTATCTTTCAGTGACAAATATTATCAACGCAAGCTTAGAATGATTAGATTCAATCATTATCTTCAACGCGTCATGTGACAACATTAAGTATTTCATGTTTCTATCCGCTGCACGAAGGCCTATCATTAAGCCGATGATCAATTATTCTCCGGAATCTCTGTTACCGAATTTCCCGAATTGCCCAAAATATTGGAAAGAACGCAAATACAAACGTTCACCAATACATTTCTCCCGGATCCATCTATTTCCAGGCATAGTGGCGGCGTTGTACGCATTATGCACGAACATGTACTCCCTCTCGCCACCCACGTGAGCGATTCCATTCGAACAGTTGCGTAATAGTGTCGAGCAGCGAGGATTTCGTTAGAGCCGGACAGAGAATTCGATGTTCGGCTGATAATTACATGCAAAGAAGCTCGCACGTTGGCTACCTTGCGGAGACACTTCGGCACGTAGCGTAGACAGGGCGGTAATGCGTATGGACAATTTGACATTTGCAAATAGGGCATCGCTTGTATTCAGTGGTCGTATCGGCGGGCAGCCAGCGTACGTGCAAATTACTCCGCCGTGTAGGCGGAACAACGGGTTGATGCAACGCGAAGCACGAAAGTAAAGTCGCTGTTACGGCCGTGGAATCCGAATGAAAACGTTGCGATTGACCATCGAATCGAATGTTACACACGCACGAGGTATTCTCTTTCCTTCGCGGGCACAAGCAGCGTCAAATGTAACTCCGAGATGGGGATTTGTATGTTCGTTTCATTCGATTTTGATTTTGGTTTCTTATGTTTGGTGGCACGGCTGCTTTCGTTGATGTGGACAATATTATTTGGAGAATTCATTAAATGTTCGATCTGTGGGGATCGTATATATGTGTATACACGTGCGTTAAATATAAGAGAAACTAGAAGATATTTGGTTAGCACAGTGGATGTAGCAAAATAATTAATTAATAGAAATCGGCGGTGAAAATAATGCAGCAAGCGTGAATCTTTACACATAGATCTTAGAAATAAAATTATCCTGTTACCGTTACGATAATTTCGTAGGAGGGAATGTCGCATTTGCTTAAAGTTATTGTCAAATAAATGAATTATAGAGCACATCGTTCTAGCGATACATGTATGACAAATATAATTCAGAAAATACTATTTTCCGAATAAAACTCGAACGAAATTAAGTATTAATGATTAAGTAGTATTACAAAAGTAATGTTATTCGCTTATATTTAATACTCATGGGCACTCAGAACTTTCCAAACCCATCGCCACTACATTCTTTCGCGCAAAGAAAGACTGATGTCTAGTGTCGATGAAATATTTCGCCAATACCAGCGTGTTTCTGCAGAACTCAGACAAGATTGGTAGCGAAAGCCTGTCCTGCGGGGCTTATCGAAAGTTATTTATGTCGCGTACAGTAGCTATCCCTGCGCGCATACGGCAGACTGCACGGGTGCACGTGCTACCGAAAATTCCGTCAACACCCACGCGTGTTCTGCCCAGAAGCACCTGGCCGTAGTGATAAAAACAACAGAGAAAGAGAGTGCTGCCGGATCCTGATAAATCTACCTCGCGAGTCGTCTGATAAATCTGCGGCAACAAGTTCGCGAAACTGTTTTCACGCCACGTGCAATGCCGCGGATTATGGCCAGCTTGTTTTACTGGTTTCCCCTGATGTATTCTTTGGTTGCGAGGAAATTTATGGTTTCCGAGAAAAAGGAAAGACTTAAGAAACCGAAGGCGCACTGCCTCATAAGCAATTTAAATTAACGTTTCCGTATCGCGAGGTATAATTTTTCTGCTGAAGCCGGGATAAACAAAATGTAGAATTCAATAGAATTTAAGAAACATTTGCTCGGTGCAATTAGACGACCAGAAATGCTACATGAACGGCTTTAAAAATATGTTACCGTTCGTTTGTTCAGTCGAGTGTTTATATTTGAAATAGTGCAGAGAATAGTATACAATTTCAATCATTTAGGCAATTATTTGAAGTGAAATAGAATTTTTCAATATACCTCTTGGCGGTATAATGAATCTCATCCGTACAGTGGCAGAAAATATCGAATTTACTTACACTGACAATGAGAATGACCCATTCAAGTTTATTATCAATATTCGAATTCCTCCGAGATTTATATACTCTCATATTATTATATTATCATTGAATAAATTATCATCACACCTGGCAGCCATTTTCGATAGTTCAAAGACATTGATCAAAAATCTCATCCAGCAATATTCTATACCTAACACAAAAATGTACATACATTTCCCGCATTGCTGTTCAGCTTTCTTTGATCAACCAAAGAAAAGTGCCAGCCCAGCAAACTATCCTCACGACGTGAAAATCAATCACAATGCCCCCTGTCGACAAATATTCACAGATAATCGCGCATATCCAAGAGGCTCGTCGATTCTCGAACATGGGAACGGTCGATCGTCGAGCAGAAAGACGCCAAAAGGGCAGAAGTATGTGATCCTCAGCGTATCCGCGGCGATATTTGCACGGCGAGACAGCTTCGTTTTATGACGAGTGTCTCGCGGTTTTCTCGTCGAGGGGAAAAGGAAGAGGAGGATCATATAGAAGAAAGAGAAGGTGTTCAAGTAAAAGGGGCTCGAAGCCACGAGTAATGGAACAAGCCGGTGTTGGCTATCTAGCCGTACCCGCCACTAAATCACGAGATATTACTGGCATTGTGCTCACAATCAGTCGTAATACCCACCACCGACACGATACGACCCCGTGTCAGAATATACCATGATCGTCTGGCTTGGTTACTGCCGATTTCCGATTATTATTCGCGGCGGACGATGATCGGGCTGTGGCACGACGGTTAGCAATTGCACGCCAGCCTCGTTCGGCCATTCGTAAATCTGTACCGGTTTTCGTGAAACGAGACAAGACGAGAAACGGATAAACAAGTCGAGAGATAGGTTTCAGCGGGAGGATGAAGAGAAAGGGGTGGGGATTCGATACGAAAATAAAAAGCCGTCCGGATTCGTTATACGAGGACCTGTTCTCAATGAGCAGGTAAACGCTTTAGTACGAACGTTTCGGTGTTTATATACCTTGAGACATGTTTTTACTAATTATGCAGTTGTTTCTCTGTTTATTTAGCGTGGCTCTGAGAATGCAGGCGATGGTTCAGAGTGGGAGTAAGGAACGGAGCTTTCGAATTGATCCTGGCGTGTAAGGATCTCGAAGGTTCCAATAGGAAGGTTCTGGTTTAAAAAGTATAATAATTATTGCATATCTGTAATTTATATACATTCCCGGGAAAAAGGCACAACGCACTGAATCTTAAATACTACTGATCATTATCATAATCGAGTTTACACTGAATTCCTTGAGTGATCCCTGATTTCAATAGTAGGTATTATAATTGATCAGTGTCTGGTACAGCTTCAAATGATTACTCTACGTACACATTTCAAATCAATAGCTAAAATGTCTTCGAATAACCAAACTCATTGACATAGAATTAAAATTACTCGATCGTCCGAGTATATCTCGAATACAATAAAAATCGCATGGCTCTTGTGTCTTTGACTGTTTCCAAACCCTTGTCCCCGCAATTCCATTAACGTTAATAGAGAAACACGTTGTAAAACTGTTAATGAGGATAGGCATCGCGATAATTAATTGGACCGGCGCGTGTGAAGACGAGATATGTCTCACGCGCCAAGTGATATAGATACGCGTTTATCGGACACCAAGTAAGTACGACGTTCGTCGCAATGAAACTCATGGAATTCAGGGGGTCGCGCCCAAAAAAGTCTGCCAGTGGCGCGTGTTTAGGCATTGTGTTGATAACAGAGCTCGGCAGCTGCATTGATAACGCTTTATGATAAATAGGCGCATTCGCCGCACGTGACTGTCTGGTAATAAATCCGATCGTGCTTTTCGTGTTGCAACGTTCGACGACCGTTGATAATGAAAAAAAGGGGGAAAAGATAAGAATGGTGAAATTGAAATATACTGCCCTTCGGGATTACTCAAATTAGTTGCCCACAGTGCATTAACAATTCTGCATCGAAAAGTCTGCGTAAAAATTTGAAAGAGTAGAAAAAGAATATTGATCATCGACAGATATTTTAAATAATATTTCCTGCTTCTATCTGATTATGGATTATATCAGACATTTTTTTCTAAAATCGTAATAAAATTGCGTTTTCTATGCATCACCCATGGAAAGATAATTCTTATTCCTGTTTTATACTAATATCCTTGCAATCGGATTATTCATTCTTCTACTAATATTTTTAATACACCAATTTTCTTGGACTACATAGCATGGGTTTATTGTACGAGTAAAGAAAGTCCATTAATGGTCAAATATGTTATCTGTATATTCTACAAGTAATTTCGTGTATCGTACTTTTTATAGCATGAAGATTATATGTAAAGGTGGTGTTCACCGATGACACCAAACAAATTTTTTATCTTCGTGTACATTTCGCTGAGAGTGATAACTGTTATCAGGAGCCTGCGCCGATGACAGCGACCAGACAGGAGAATAAAAATGTATGCACGTATAGGGTGTTCTGTCGATATGAATTTCATTTTTATAACGTACTACTTGGCAACATGTTTCACTTCAGAAAAAAACAAAATCAGAAAATATCGATTATTTTCTCACTATCTCTGATTTTCAATAATACAATCAAAATTAATAGTTACACTGATATATGAATAAAAAGTTCTCAGTATTTTTATAAAATTCTAATAAAATTGCGTAGTTTCAAAAATGCCAATAGTTATTAAATTTCCATTATTAATTGCCACGTTATGAGATTACCTGATTAAACTAAAACAACTCGGTATTTACCATCGTATTTGACACTTGCAACGCAGAATATAACAATCTTTGAAACAGATTACGCAATCATAAACACTATACAACCAATATTCTTTACAACAGACTTAACAATTATCGTAAATCCTAATTTCAAACGCATTCCGATACCACTGACTCTACTTCAATTACCTCACCATCTTCGCTCCAGTTCCATTTTACCCACTTCCAAAACGAACACACACGCGTCGAAAGGCAAACATCCACGACTTCGAAACGTAAGCCAAGCACCTCGCGATTATCTCGACACGATAAATATTCATAAGCCGGCAGGTGGCAGGTATTCGACGAGTTGCTCGTTGAATTAATTGCGTGTATCGCTGGTTATCGGGGAAAGAGCAAATCTGTGCTTTTTAGCAGCCGCTTAATGAAAAGCCGTTTTATCAGCTACACCTTGGCACTCACGAGCAGATCTCGCAGAAAAGACTCGCGAGACGGGGCGAAACGAAGCAAATTTATTGTGCTCGGACTTACATTGTCCTGTAAGAACAAAGAGCCAACACGGACAAAGAGGATCGTCCTATGGCCACGAAGGAAAGGAGCCCGAGGAGACGAAGACAAAGGAGGAATATATTATTCTACCACGGTGGACGTATCATCGGTGCCATGGGGAAATTAGGCGAGAGATACGAGTTGCATCCGAATGGACTGGTTCTGCCTTCAGGAACGTCATTCCCCGTTGAAATGAGAATTGTACATAGCTTACGGTTTACATAAAGTGACCAACTTCTATGCAACTATTGAAGCTTTGGACTTTAGTGCTTGTTATTGTGTTCGGGTTTGCATTACACGACCCTGATTTTGAACTGACAAGGCAACAGTCCCATTCAATTTCGACCATATTGAAAAGTTTAAATAAGAAAGTTATGCTAATATAAATTCAAGATTGGGATATGCAGATCCGAATACAATATAAGGATTGGTGTGGTATTATGCCTACATGCATTACATCTAATAATAAAAGTAAAGCGACAAAAAGTAAGCATAGAGCAGAATTCAATTTTTAGCACCAGAGTATATTGATTTGGTTGATTTCTGAAAAATGAATCTCTGGAAAAAGGATCGAATAAAAAGTGAAAGAACTCGGTGTTTTAAGCAAGTTGTTGCCTTCCTACGATTGCCTATTGAGTTATATGGTAGCCCATGCATAAAGTTTCTACTTCCCTTTTTACAATTTTCATTATATACGATTTAATTTTCTTTTAATTAATTTTATCTCTACCGTTAAGCGATGCAGGAAGTATTCGTGGACGCGTGTAAAGATATTTGGGTTTCTGGATTTGGCGACTATCGCGATAGATTGGCACTGAAACACGGGAGCACGTTTTCTGGCGGGTAGAAAAACTATAAAATTCTGCCACAGCGGAGAAAACTAATACCGGTTGCACAAGCCGATCGCTCGTTACGACCGCAACGAAATCCTGTTACGCGCTATTCAGACGAATAATTACGACACATCGTTGCAGCCTTAATTCCATTATAATTGGAGTACGCAGAGTCTGCGGTTACTCGCACCAACTCGCGAGTTGTGCGAACGACCTCGAGCGAGCTCGACGCTGGACGCGTCGCGACGTCGACGCAACGTCTGTTGCAAACGAAACGTTAGAAAATTGACATTATGCCTCAAAAATAAATGAATATGAGGTCACAGATTTTTTGCAAGCACCAAGACAGTTTTGTAATATTTTCTTCGACACGTCCCATTTATAATCATAATTAAAGCTGGCGTTTAATAAATATTCACAGAATATATAATTTCATTTAGATAGAAGGTACTGATTCAGATGATAGAATCGTTCATTGGTTGCTAATTAATATTGGATAACATAGAATTAAATTTATTAGAGTTGACAACATATTAGTATGAACTTTGGAATAGTCTATATTATTTTGTAATGTAAATGTAATTTACAATTATTTCATATATTTCATCGAAGCACTGTGCTCGCAAACAAATTGTTCGAATGTAACGTAACTGGATTTTCAACCCTTCCCATTATCATTGGGGTGGCAAAGGGGTGGCAACTTCTAGCTAAAAAGAGAACTTCCCTTAATTGAACTGCATTTATTGTTACAGTTTACTGCGAACCCACTCACCGAAACGCAATTGAATATTAATCTTTCTAATGTAGTAAATAAATTCATCACAAGACTCGCATAAGCAACATTCTAAAAAATAGGTCGAAGTGCATCGTCTCAAGCACAAGACAGAACTCGACGAAACAGCTAAATAAAACCGTTTCGATTCGTTCAGTTTCGCGAAGATGGGTGTGTATCACTTCGCCCAATTTCCCGCCTAAACAATTTTAACGCCGCCCCACAGCCTTTATAGAACGGAATAGGATAATAACGCAGCGTATCCTCGTTCCGTGGATTTATAGGCACGATCTCAGATCCGAAATAATTGATAGAAGGAAACCGCACTGAAACGAAACGGAATGGTATATCTGGACGGTGGCCGTTCAACGGACCAGATGAGGCTGTAGTGGGGCTACTCGATTAGTTCCCGCCTTGCCCAATGCTCTGACCACGATTTACGAGCCGAACACGTCAGCCAGACCATTATAAACCGCTCAAATAGCGATACTCGCCGGTTGGTCGGTCGAAACGAACGATAATTGCCAGTCAGATTCGCGATTACGCTACGTCATCGTCGTCGTCGTCGTCGTCGTTTCCGTGTGCATCGACTTCCGTTCGCCGGCGCGGCTCAAGTATAGGCTACCACGTATCATCGATTTCCTGCAACCATACTTCCGGTGCCGTTGCACCACGAATTTTTGCCTCGGGATACCAGATACACGATGCGCATCTCGGCTCGTGATATTCGACTACACCGCGTGAAATAGGCAGCTTCGAGGGCAGGATGCAATCGATCAGTGTCCATGCACGGAGATTAGAGAGTACCAACGAAGTTAGAAACGGTAATTGTTATCGCCTCGGTGTCACTGTGATTGGCACGGATCGGAGAAATTATAGAGCAAGCGGCGAGGATACTCGCGCTCCTGGGTGTTATGAGAATGAATTCTGGGAAGAGGTACAGTAACAGAAACGTGGAGCAAAAGGGTAATCGTACGTACATTGGTCAAGGTGTTATTTTGTTAGATATGTGATTGGCAGCATCGTTTTTTCTTTCATGAATTCGCATGATTCCACGCGATGTTCTTACACTCTGCAAAAGTGGGAGATCTTTGCAGAATTATGGTTGCATCGATATTCATGCGATATAAACGTTCAGTTTTTGTACGGTTCATTCGTATTTCACTGATACTTTTTTACTACAAATTCGACGAGCGGTTTGTCAAAAATCTTAACGATATACCGAAAGAAATTATCTTGGGATAATTCAGCAATTTTCATTACGCATTATCAATGCTTAAACTATTCTAACAAGAATCATCTTGAAATAACGAATTTATTTATTTTCTTCATCGGCGCATACGTTCACAAATAATCCATCAAACCACGTCAATTCATAGGTGTACGATCACCTCACAAAACGTGTTGCAAATTCGGGTGAACTGAAAGAACTGATAAAATCACTGATCTTAATACAAGAAGCAACCAAGAAAGAGAACAAGCGTTCCCCGCAGACAATACCATTCGCGGTTGCCAGTTCCCTTAACGTTCGCTGTGGCACAGAGCTCTTTACACTCCAGACTAAATAATAATTCCACAGTTACGTAGCGAGCGTGTACAGCGGAGAAATATGCATTACGCAGGAGTAACAAATTCTCGTTTACCGCACCTGTGGCCGCGTTACCACCGCTCATATTATTAAACCGTATTAACTTGGTCCTCTTCCGCAACGTCATTCCGTTTGATAGTATCGCTATAATGATCTACGAGTGTTGCTCTAGCAGCGTATCCTTAACCCAATTTCACATCGTTTCGCAGTCATTTTCCCAAACTAGTTTTCCAGCAGTAAAGAGATTTATTTTCTTTCCGCTTTTGTTAATACTAGATTTTTTTAAAGGCAATTAGTGGAGGGCTTTTGCAGATCATGGCAGTAAGTACTGATTTATTTATTTGTCTTATTCTCTGCATTCACGATTTATTGCGCCGTCTAGATTAATAAATGAATGGCTACAGGACCGCCATGAAAATCTTACCGTACACTGTATAATACAAAAACGATGCAACATTATTTTTGATCAAGCTACATTATCAATTAGTATTTTTCTACCTACTCGCATCTTTCAATCGCTGCAAAATCTTATCCAAAATATGTACATACATCGTTCCGACAGCGTGCTCGAAAAAGATATCGAGAGCAGACAGTTAAATAATTGCTCAAAATTTGTCTCTACCTTTGCAATTAACTTTGATTACTCGGTACAAGGTGCCCGATACGTGCACATTCTGTTCTGTACACCGTGTTCAAGTGTTCAGTCGTTATCCACACGCGTCGCGGCCGCGTGCATCGGCCAGATGCTGGTTTCGGCCCTACACGGATGAAGATTGCGTGCGGTTTCCCGTGGATCGTCCACTGATTGACGTGAGTCGAGACCACAAAAATGAACGCTGTGCTTGCCGCGTACGTTTGAACCGCAGCCATTTCGTGCGCGAAGAATATATGTTCCATCAAGTATGACTGTCTCATGTAAGAATAATACACGGACGAAAGTATTACCGAACGCGCGGATGGTCTGTGATCTTATGAAGCAGATCGATTTTTCAAGAAATGCAATTGATGCGTTGGCAAGTTGTTGAATTACACTTTCATTGATGACATTTATTACATGTATGCCAAGTGCTGTATTCGCAAGGTAAGATCTTCATTAGAAACAAGACAATGACGAAGATATATTTAAATTGTGTGATGGAAACTCATCGATCGTTTAATTAAGCTTCGATATCCAAATCCGATAACGCACGTACTATACAAATTGTCAGGTATGAAAGAGTGTCTCGCCGTTTAATCAAATGTATTGCCAACTCGTTATGTCGGTATCGAAATAAACAGCAATCTTCAACCACGCAGCACAATACATGTATGCAATCATTTAATAAATATCGATCGTAAAACAACAAACGATGATCCTAATATAGACTGAATGCTGTAAACGTTATCAACGTCTAACCTTCTACGTTTGAATAAATTTGATCATTGTTATCGCGCTCTCTGCTCCCCACGCATGAATATTTCCATTTGCCCGCTGAAATATTCCCTATTCAACGACAATATATACTTTCGGCTGAAAATAGGCGGGAACTCCTACTGGCCGTGGCGAAGCAAGAAATGAAATTCGCTGAAAAATAAATGCCACGTTTCGAGGAAAAAGAAAGCGGCGAGTTTCGCAGATAAAAGCTGATAAGGATAGATCGCAGATAAAGCCAGATGTGTGCGTCTCTGGCAGACGATGTGAATGCACCCTTATCTTCCCTTCCCCCGGCTTCGTTTACAGCCACCCACTCGTGCAACCCGATTGCAGTAGCCTTGAAGTTTGCAGCATGGAGAACCAAGGTCGCTATTTACAGCGGCCCGCGTGAGGGAACACAATCACTTTCGAATTGAGCGTATTCCGCTCGCTACATGTACAGGGTGGCCAGAAAACGTATCCACAACTACGCACGTGGATATCGTACAATCTGTCGATTCAATGATTTCGTAACAGAACATCGATTTTCGCCAAAAAGTCTCCCCTTATTTATTTCAATAAATTATAAATCAGTGGTGTATAGAATTACAGATTTTTCGCGTTATTTCTATTGCAAGTTCCATCGGCGTAAGCTAAATTTCTTGGTGGGTCGAGCTTTTGCAGAGAAATCATGTAATAAGTCGTTTAATAAAGGCATTCGCTATAATTTCTCCATGTTAATTATTTTCTATTGTTTAATCCACTTTTAATTGGTGTCCCCCGGTGGAATAGGATATCGTGTATACACGCGCGCAGAATTGTAGATTCTCCGGTGGCGTTTCAGTTGTGGAGGAAAGGCTGTTGAAGATAGGATGCAATTATAACGTATGGTCGTTTTATTAGTAGATCACAGCGTATAGCTTGCTGCCCGGTGTTTGTACGATCGTTCATCACGCGATCACAGTTTGTCGCGCGTTGCAACTCCACAGAGTATTTTAGCAAATTGCTGCAATTGGCTTTCAACATTACTCTCCAATAAAGTCATTTACTTATCGGCCTATCCCGTCTATCTCTCTGTTTGTCCACGTTCACCGCATGCTCTCGGAGCAGGCGCATTTTATGCGCTGCAATAAAATTATTATGCGTCTATTAATACATCGTTGTCTAGATATCATTCGCCTGGCATTTGCACGTTTTAATTACCCGGCAGGGATGATTATGCTAATTAAAAATACGAGTGAAATGTCCTGGCGTTGGCACTGTGTACTCCGCGTATTTACTATCTTTATTATTTTTCAAGATTTATTTACGAATAGAATTCCAACATTCCCCTTCGGTTACATAGTTTAATGGCGTTGAAATGATTAATATTCTTTTTGTGACTAATTTCTTTATCCTGTTATTGTTCTGACTGGACGACACATTAAAACCAATTATTCTTTTTTAAAATAGATTTATGAGTGGCAGAAAGCAAGTTAATAGAAATTTAGCAGGTTCCATTCCACCTTAATTATGTCACAAAAAATCATACCGAAAGATCAAGTAAATTATACCAAGTACTACAGATACTTAATTTTTTCACCTACGTAGATACTCTCTTAATTATAACCGCGTCCAAAATATAACAGAAAATGAAGAAACCGCAAAACTATAGATGCATCCGTTCAGTATATTAAATACAAGTGTAATGTGTCCACACAAAAAAAAGAGAACAGAAAAGAAATCTCCGAATATATCAATCGTTCCATCGAAAATATTGCGAAAGCAAGCAACAACTGACGTTTCCTTTCCCAGTTAACAAGCCACAGCGTTCCTTCAGTTCCTTTCTAAAGCCAGACCGATCTATCAAACGAAAATCTACTATACTTTCCGTCCCGTCCCACTGTCCGCCTCATCTTCGCCTACCCGATATCCTTGCATTTCCATCCCAGACGTTTAATCACGCTATCGACTATCATAATTTCCAGCCTGCTCCGTAGCGTTCACGGAAAGAGAGTGGCGCGAGAGGTGGGTGCACATACGAGCGGCGGTTTCTCATGCATTGTGTTAATATCTCGTTGTCAACGATGACTGGCTGGCGGGACCGGACTGATATACTACCGACACACCCGTCCCATTGCGATACGGTAGATAGGGACTTGCGAAGCCGTGCCTGCAGGCTGCCAGAGCGTTTTCCAGCGATACGCTCGCGTCTGTCTTCGCATCCACACGGTGTCCCGTGGAAGGGCGTTACGAGTCGCGGCTGATGCTCTCGTGGACCGTGATCGCCTCTTCCCTGCCGCCGTTGAAAGAGAGAAACGAGCGAGGAGAGGCGGAGGAAAGAAACAGGTGCGAAGAGGCAGAAGGATAAGCTGAAGATTGAGAAGACGCGGCGAGGTGGAATGATATGCGATGCAAGAGGCGGCCGAGAAATAGGAGAAAATCGTTTGCAATTTACGATAGCCTCCAGGATATTATTGTTGCGCTTGACGGTGAAAAGGAAGTGCAGAGGGGGGAGGCAATGCGGCTACTGGAAGGAATAGTCGTGTGCGATGAAGAGATAGGGTGTGTGGAGCTTCATCGAATTTCGAGAAGAAATATATACGTGGGTATTTATTTAGAGTGCGGATTAAATTGAATCGCGTGTACCAGGAATGATTTAAGTGAAAGCTTTTCACTGCTGTCGTGGTAACTTGGAAGACAAAGGGATAATTACATCGGGCATGCGAGGAAAGTACACTGAGCGAGACGGGCGTATTTGCCTTTCTGCAGGTCGTCGACGGGCAGCAAGGGTTACGAAGACGCGCGACAAGCTGTTAATTATTAAGAGAATCGATGCTTGAGGGCCGTCATACGATGACGGCCCGTGAAAAAGGAAGGGTATACAGGGAGATCGTGCAAAAGGGCCGAGTGGATGGACGTGACACGAGAGCGATCAATCATTCTTACCGATCTAAAGACTATCGGCCGTGTGCGCAAGCAACGTGAACCGAAGAGGCAAGCAGTATTAAATAGACGAGTATCTGCCTGTCAAGAAACATTTGATGATGAAATACTCGCACGAAAGGGAATGGAACCGAACATCAGGACGTTCCTGTGATTGGAAAACGTGAACGGACTGGAGGATCTAGTCTCGTCAGTGAACGTTGTTACGAAAAGAATTGTAAATCGGCAGAGAGATGAATTATAATGCAATGTCTGCAATATCCAGCATTATAAGTTATAATAATGTAATAAAATTTCACGGTAGGTCAAGTACCCAACAAAACTTCTGACATCGATTTTGGGCATCGTATTGGTTACACGAGACCAAAAGGAAACTCTCACCCATGGATATGTGTCACCCGTAACCAAAAAGGACCACTCCCGTCGATAACGGTTATCAGTAACCAAAAAAATTTCCATCAGTTGTAATGGTTATTCGTAACCAAACAAAATTGTAATCTTCAGTAATGGTTATTCGCAGCCAAAGAAAATTGTAGTCTTCAGTAATGATGATTTATGACCGAAGTCGATTTCGGTCATTAACAATGGTTATTAATAACCAATCAAATTTTAGTCATTTATATCCATTATTCGTAACTAACATCATTTCAACTAAGATTTTATCTGTTAATATCGTTTTAAATATTGGTTGTAACAGTTATGATGTCTGATTATAACATGAAGTTTTTCCCCGAATTTCATGAAATTTCCAGTACGCGGTTCGCAATTACAACGCTCAACGCGATTAAAGGTAAGCTATCACCTTTCGCGAACGTAACAGGAAGAGGAAGGAAGGAATTCCTTCGAAAAATAATGTTTTCACCCCATTACCGGCAATTCGACGCTCGTTTCACCGGGCCGTTTTCACTTGTTCGCAATGTTCGATGATAATTATCGTGGAACGACAACGACCACGTCGGCAGCGGTCGGCAAACGTTTGTTTTTACAAACGGAGCGACGTAATCGTAATGAGCGACTTCCACCTTTGGTCGACTCTCCTACCTTGGCCGAATTCCATCGAACGCCTACTTCCTGTCGAGCCTCTGAATACAATCTACCGTATTGCGTGCCACGTTTTCTCTCACTTTTTCGCCCAGTCTTGCTTCTACTTAACGCTCTCTCATTATCGACTGTTCCTTTTCTTTTCGCGCCGCAAAACTAGCCGCCCCATCCGCGTGTATACATGGACCACTGGAATTGAGCAGAACCTTTTACGCCTATCGTCGATCGACTTCACGCACACGTCAGAGTATATCAATGGCTTTCAAAGAATATCAAACTCCTTTTAAAGAGCATCGTTGATAGAGTTTGAATTGTTATGACTCGTTCCATCGTTTGAGACGAAATTTCACTATTGCGTTGAAACCTTTATATTTGTAAGGGGACGCAATAATTTTATAAGCCCTTAAATGTGACAAACGAAAATTGATGCAAAAAAAGAAAGAAAGGAAATTCATTAAAAATTCAGCAGATGCAAAACGGAATGTCATATCTGCACAACGCTATTAACACAAAGTAACTAAAACCAGCAGCTGCTCGTACCGTCACTCACAATGCATTGTACTGGAAATTATAAACTGATGAAAATTACATAGGTACAACATTGAGCGTATAATCGTCATCGTCAGGTGATCGGTGAAACAACAATAAGGCTCGTTAAACAATTAGCCATGCAGCGGATACGCTACATTTCTACTGCAGTTCTTACCAAGATCCTACGTTGTCTTCATTCCGCAAGTAGCAATTACTAGCCCGACAAAATAGGGTTTCAAACACCTTTCTTCCTATTAAGCAGAAGAAAAGGAGTCGCAGGTCGCCTGATGTCCTTTGGCAGTGGAAGAAAACGACGAAGGGATTGGAAGAGGACAGAGGAGAAAGGTAACAGCGAGTCGAAGGAAGAGAAGGCTGCCGGGAAACGTTTCTTCCCACGACGTGGCACCAGACATTTGGTCCAATAATAACATTAATTTCGTCTGCCGGGGAAACCTATTGTTCGGTTGATGCGTCCTACAGCGGATGCAGCCCTTTTATTCTATGTTACACACTATGATGCAGGTATACCTACACGCGGGATTGTGTAAAACGCATGTCGGTTCCACGAGCTTCACCTGTTTCGTTCCGCAGCTCCTCTTTTTCTTTTCGTTTCCCCCCATTTTTATTCAGAATCCTTCTGTCTTTGTAATATTCGATCGATATCGTAGGCAGAATCACGGATAACCGGCAATCTTCTAATTAATCCTCTTTAAGGTGACTCATGGTCGCGAATTTGTTATTCGACCCATTAAATTGTGTTCAAGTGGTATATTGAAGGATAAATAACGGGATAATTGTCTCAATAGATACATGTAAGTAAGTACTCTAGTAAGTTCTGCCGACTTTTACTCAAAATTAATCCATACTTTTCACGCTGGATGATACGTATTAAATTATATTATTATGCCTTCATGATATATGAAAAATCACAATTTTTGTCACTTACCAAATCTCGACGCTACCTTCGACCCGATAAATATATCTTCTTTCACACTGACCTTCCGCTACCCCCTAACACCTAACTGACCCATTCAAATTGCTCAACAAATTTATTCACCCTCAAATGATTATCACGGTAACTCCAACGACCTCCAAATCAGAATAGAAAAATCCCTAGGAAGAGCGTAAAAATCGCAAGCACAATAAGCCACGCGAGGAAATACTGGCGAATCGTGTTACGATTTCGAAATCAACCGAAACGCCGGCAATAAATCGGTCGAACGTTTCTACAAGGAATGATTGCACCAGAACGCGGGGGTCAACGACTCGGGAACAACAATCTCTCTCGTTCTCTTGTCCTCTCGTTCTCTTGTCCTCTCGTTCTCTACACCCTAATCCATTCTCGCCGAGGAAACTATCCCCTCGCCTCGGATCAAGATAACGACAAACAAGACGACGAAAATGGGAGGAACGAGTTCGCGCGAAAAAGCTAACGCGTTATCATCGTCGACATCTGGCTGCGCCTTAATTATTTTCCCGAATGGGATTCCGTGCGTCTCGCCGAGAAACACCGGAAGCGGCGTTACGTGTATCCACGTTGAAACCGCCGCCAGCATTCCGCTTTGTCGCCGGAACAGCGGAATGCACTTTCAGCCGTGTGCTTTTCACGCGGTTACTCGCTACTGGTCGAACAGCTGGGAGATAAGGATTCGATTCGGATGCTGGTATATCCGATTTATAGATGTCCCGACGAGCGACAAAGAAATTAGGACGCGAGAGAGCGTGCCATTTTACCAAACATTGGGGATACATTTTTTATTGTCGGTTTGAAAGATATTGAATGGCCTGTTAGCGATTCGTTGGTTCGAAATTAACATGGCAGTAATTAAATTTTGGTCGGTATTTTCGAGCTTGGAGATGTAAATTTTAAATTTCCGTTTATGGAATTTTTTTGGGGTTCGTATTTTTAATATGCCTTTTCCTATTAGTAGGTTATAGTATTTCGAATCTCCACAGTTTTTAGATATTTTTTATCCAGGCGTTAGCGTGTTAATTGGTCATGAAATATTAACGTTACCCCTTAAATCCTTGAAGTATATTGGGGTAATTTAAGTCCATAAGTTGGTAAATATTTGATTGGGCCTGTCTTCTGTATATTAAAAAAAATTCTATAAAAATTAATTGTTTGTCACGTACACCTTTAATTTTAATATTCTAATTACTTTTGCTCAATGGAGAAGAAACTGTGTCCACAGGAAAAGGAAAAAGAACTACACTTTTATTATCCCGACTATTACGCGAGATCGGGGCTTAATAATTCTAGGGTTAATCAAATCCTGCAAAAGCTCTTCCACGTTCAGATTTATCGAAATCAAATAAATCACTGTCAGTCGTTCGAAGTGATTCGAAGCATTCGATGGTAATGCATTTTCTTCGAGATTCATGTGTTCGCAGAAAAATCCGAAAATATCTAAAAGAAGCTAAAGAAATTCTACTGCCACCGCGTGATTCACATTCATAAACCTCCACGATCTATACCCGACGAAGATCAGAGCAAAGCATGTAAGATTATTTAATCGATCTCGAGCGTAATAGCGCGCTAGGGTTAACGCGCCACTCGAAATCGCCTTTAGCCGGTGAAACACAATTTCGAATCACACAGCACCGGTCGAATTACAGATTCCGTATAGGAACGGAGGCAATCGACTTTTTCCCCCAGCGAACACGTTTATCTCCAAGAAGCTGCAAGAAGCACGAAAACACGGAGCACGGGATCCTGTGAACGCCGAGGCGAGACCATAGCCATAATGACTACCTGCATGAATCCTCCTCATAACACGAATATAAACGTTCCTAAGCTCATCCGCACAAGTCCCGTTTTAATATTCGCGTCCGTTCCTTAAATAGGGCCCCGCCACGCCGCGACTTGCCCGATGCAATCTCTACGATCCGAAGTTTTTGCGTCAACCTACGTTTCCGACACGCAGAGATAGACACGCTTCCCCCTATACCCGGTATTTACTCGGTTACTTCCGGTATTTATATTTCACTTTGGCCGAGACCTGGCCGCTCCTCCCCGTTCTATCACGGGCCTGGAGTTATTCGAATAATTCTGTTCGCGTGTAAGCTTGTAACAGTTGGAATTTATGGTAGATGTATACACCCCTGGCTGTAAGTCATCGGACACTTGCTGGTTTCCGAGGGAAATTGATCGAAAACGTAGCTTCGTGTATATGCAGAATCGGGGTCGCATCGTTTTAGCAAATCACGAAAGCACACTGGTAATTGTTCTATCGTCCGTTCAAACGTATATGGATCTTTTAATGAAACGTGAAATGATATTGAAATTAAAAATGAATATAATTTAACTGTTCTAAATATCTTATTCGCTATGTGGCTTGAAAAATTTGTAGAATTTATTGGAGCAAGAATAGAATCGGGAGCGAGAATATCGGGTCGCATCATTTTAGTGAATCGCGAATGCCCATAGATAATTATTCTATTGCCTGTTTACAATTATGATACATGGATCTATGATATTATGGATCTTCTAAGGAAACGAGCAACGATATTGAAATTAAGACCGAACATAATTTAACTATTATAAATATCTTATTCGTTGCACGGCTTAAAAATTTTGTAGAATTTATTCGGGCATGGAGACTGATAGAGAATCGTGGATCTCTTTTACGACTTCTCACGAATCAGTTCTAAACCGTATAAAACGTACCCTTGGCTTTTTGCGGCCACGAGTGTTATTACAGGAGCATTTTTCGCGAGTAACACGCCTCAAGGATATTATCTCTCCCGCTCTCTGTCTGTTTTTTTCCCTCTGTACAAGTGCGCTCTTCTATCGAGCTCGCGAACACCGGCACGCGTATTTCACTTTGGTCGCGGCTTCTTACTCTGGCGATTATCGTGGCAATTTATTTATCCTAACTACCAGACGTAATCGTTCATTCAATTACCATTGCCTATCGCCTTTATGCTTTTTCCGCGAACGAGAACGGCGCGCCTCGCAACCCTTTAATGGGAGACCACCACCTCTCCTGTGACTTCTGCTCGCGCGTTTGCTCCTTATATGGCTTGTGCTTGCGCCCATGCTCTAAAGTTATGGTGTCAGGCTGGATAATTGTAAATTTCTGTGGCGAAATAGGTATCGCTGTGTGGAGCAAACGAACTGTATTTGTTAGGTATTTACAATGAACATGTCCCATTCGATTTCATTCTTATTTGTATCGTTTTTGAGTAATTTGAGCCGCGATTATAATTCGTTATATTATATTGATAGCATAATAATATACCCGTCCGATAATTCAAATTGGCGAAAACAATATATTAATAAAGTGACTTCTTGTAAATAAACTGCACGTGTTCCATGATCAAGTGCAATGCAATTAATTAATGCAAAGTAAATTCCTTTAAATTAAAAATGATAATTGATCGTTGTAAATTGAAAACGTTTACCTGTATCGCCAATCGTTTCATTACCTTGAGTTTCAATTCCACGAACACACTTTATACAATTACCCAAGAAAGATTAAAAACTTATTATCAATTAATAACAGAGTTGCCAATGCATCAACATAGAATTACGTGCAATGTTTTATTCGATCATACGTCGGAAACGCAGGTGTACAGTACGGAGCGAAGAAAAATCTGTCGATCGATAGGATGTATCGAGAAGAGATCGAGCACGGGAAAGGAAACGTGATCGAAGAGATTTCATGATCATAAGACACGATATACGAGCAGCCTCTGGCTCTGCCTTCTCTTTGTTTCTTCGTCTATCATTGTCTGATACAGCATTTCACCCTTTATCTCGGATCTTCGATCCTCAATATAGCCTTAATAAATATAATAGTAACCCCGCCGTTCAACGTCTACCATACTGTCATCCTCTTGAGTAATTTCTTCCTGTCGATCTTAGATAACGATGCGATCGTTTTGTTGCAGATCGGCTAAGTTGACTGCCTTGTTTTGACCAAACTGATAGCTACCGATTAGTTACGTCGAAAGTAATCGGTTCATACAATATATATAAAATACTTGTTTCTGTCACCTCATAGCGGTAGTTGTAATGCCGTGTTAGGTGAAGGAACTAAGCTCCTCAACATTTGATAAAAATTATTGAAGACTTTAGATAACAAGGTGACTAAAGAGTAATAAAGAATGTATCGTTTAATTGCCTGAAAATGATGTGATTGGAAATTTTTACAACGATTTCGTATATTTTCGGTTCGTCCTTCAATTAACTTTTTTTTCATGCGAATTGTACTGTTTCCTTCTGGATATATAGTAAAGAAGTTTTATTTTTCGAAATTTTCTATACACAAAAATGTACTCTCGTTTACTGCGCAAACAGGCACGATAGATTTTCATTCATTAACCAAAATGTTGCTCAACCCATACTAACATCTCAAGTTGATACAGAAATAAGCGTAGAACCTTTATACTTAAAACTTGAAAGCATCTGAACGAATCAGTGATTCATGGTGTATTCACTGAAAATTCAAAAAGGAACTTGCTCACATTAAGCTTTCTTATTGCCCAATCCGTTTACATTACCATACAAAAGAATATCATTGCTACCTCGGTTCCAACGAATAATTCCAAAAAAAAAACATTCCGATCGATATCAAACGTTATCTCAAAATCGTTAACAATTCGCCCGAACAAAAGCCCTAAATTCCAAAGATCTACGATTACGAACACCTACATCCCTCACCCGCAATACTGTCCCTACCATTAACGTCATTACTAATCCAATAACACCCTTTATCACTCCGCCATCAACAAGAAGAATCTCCTACCCAATTATCCACGTTCGCCTCCGGATTTCGTCCACCTTTACCTGTGACAAGGCGTGCCTGCCTCGTCAAAACGTCCTCAACTATCCCGTGATCCGATAGATTATACACCCTTCGCTGCTATGTTTTATCCTAATGAGAACAACAGTCGTGTCCAATACGAGGCTCCTGGGAATCGTTGGATAGTACTGATGAAGATGGTGGCGGAGCGGACGCAGACAAGGAGAGGCGAAAGGGGTCGTTAAACCCGTTGAAATGAGGGAAGGAGAGGCGTACAGAGGGAAAGAGAGACACTCGCGAGTCAACGCGACGCGACGGGCTGTACACGACACTGGACAGTGGCCGATACACTAATTTAATTAGCAGGAAATGGACGTGCTGGCAGGATCTATGCGGCCACGTAGGACACGTGCGTGTGCAACAGCATTAAATGCGTGGACACATCTACTGGAGGACGGGACAGAAAGGGAGAGTGCAGAAAGCAGTGGCTGATCTTGCTCCGTTTGCATACGCGGCTGATTCTACTGAACTTCTCCCTCTGCCAACTCTCTCTAACTCTCTCCCTCTATATCCCTTGCTCTCCGTTTATTAGCACTGTCCCCCTTTCGACTTTCTTTGTGATAACATCTGCGGTATCAACGATAATGAGATACGAACGAAATTGGAATGGGGTGCGTTACGACCAAGGGGTTTTACGCGCTTGTCACGACAATGCCATCGTGTTTCCTATTTTGTATCGTGTTAATGGGTGTGGGCTTTGCCACGGTTCTTGCTGGTCTTTCTTTCCAACGCTGGAGTGACGATGAACCGAAAATTCAATAGGATTAGCGATGAAAAATTAACGTGCGTCGCGGGCTAATAGTTTTCTTTATGTGTCTAGCAATTTTCGAACCATGTCAATGATACGATTATAATTATATGACTGATATAAACGGGAAAATTGATGAAAAACGGAGATGTTTCATAAAATGAGCAGTACATACATGAGAGAATGCCTAAAAAAATGTATCGGTGCGAAAATAAAATCGGTAACGAGCTGTTAATCGGATTACCGGATGCGCTGGGGCGACTACGTCGCCGGAGGTCAGGAGTTCTGAGTAAAAGGCTTCGTTAGCGTGAAATGAAGCACACCAGGAAAGTTCGACAGCATTAGTTCTTCGTGGAATCACATCACGGGTATGTTTAACCAAGAACACACGATCGATCGTTACATTCTCCTAAGAACAACTAGTATTTCTGTAGTACGGCACCGAACTACGCACGGGCCTCGCGAGATCTTCCAATTGCAAGAATAAATGAGTCAATTATTCAAAGTTGCTAAAATAATAAAAAAATAAGTTTTTGTTTCTCAACACGGCCCCACACTTGGGACTTCATCTCTGTGTCAATTGATATATCTGTCATTAAGGGACAAAGTACAAAAATTTAATTGTTTTATTATGTGTTCTATTATCATATTGACGGCAATTTCAAGCATGTGCAGCGATTACAGTGCTCACGAAGTTGTCACGAGTATACAATTGCTTTGATACATATCGTGTTTTAAATCGCATTTCCATTGCGATTTTATAAGATAAGTGCCACAAATGCGAGAACGAAAACTAAACGGCTAACAATATTTTGTGAAGATTTTCCCAATGAACCATACCTATGCCCTATAATAATCATTTCATTGCAACCGCGAAATATCTTAGTTAGTAAAAGTTATATTTTTCCTTTTTTTTTGTATTCTGTTTTATTGTAATGTTCCTCGTTTAAGATTCAGCCCATTTCATAGTTTTAAGATAAGCTTTTATTATAAAATAGTAGATTGCAAAAGTGCATATTCAAACTGTAAAATACACAGTACAACAAAACAAATAACTCCCCACTTTATACGGGAGCATAAATTAAACAATTCGAAAGTTGTAACATACTTATCAACCTTCATTACATTCGTCGTAACGTGCTAACATAAAATAGATTTATAAAGATTCGTTTCATTACCAACTCCGAAGACCGTGCAAAACTGAAACATTCTCACACGCTGCAATCCTTAATACAGTTTCATCCATACCTGGAACCCTATATTCGCGAGTTCTGTACCTCGAAAAGGAGAACAATATTCCCATCCGCATTCCTACCCGGGCAACCATTCCTCAAAGTAACCGTGCAACCATCAAACGCCGCGCACTATCATCAAGATAATTCCGCCGGCTGGCATCCGGAGAACGCATCGTTGCAGAATGGTCGAAAAGGTTTTTTCGTCAGCATCAACGTCGACCAGTTTCCAGTCAGCCTGGCCCCTAAGTGGAACGACATTATCGGGGGTCACGATCGGCACGAATTAAATTTGCAGAGCACTACTGACAGCCCTGTTAGGAAGGGACAGGAGTTCGTCGGCTACACCGGAAGTCGCCAAGTAGGGAAAACTCGGCGCACAGACCGAATATAATGCGACGAGCCGGTGACAAGTATGGTAATGCAACGCTGGTATATACGTGCTTGGATTTCAACGTCACGGGGCAGGCCGCGGCGTCTGAATTCTCCGGACATCTGAATTTAAAAAAAAAAAACTTAATTGGATGATTACTTACTCCGATCTGGACGCGTCACGTGTCTGTGTTTATAAAATGTTGCATAATCTCTGCGGCTCGTGTAAAACGTCAGCGGGAACGCGTTTCGTTCATCTTTTATTTTTTAATATGCAAGGGTGATCGGTATCGACGGGCACGAGGGAAGCTTCTTTTTTTTTATTACAATGTAATTGGCTGTTATGAATGGGAAGCTACGATCATTTCTTTTTTAGCTCTTGTTCCAGATACATAGTTGCTTGAAGGTGATCTATTATAATGCAGACTACCTTGCGCGTTGAAAATAGTTAATAAATTACAAGTCGAGCTTTGAATGCTTTATACGTGACAACAAGTATGAGCGGAGAAAGTAAAGTGGACTTTGAAACATTGTTGGAAATTGTGGAATTACACCGATATAATATGTATACAATGTACCAATGATCCTAATTGTATCTACTAGAAAACTGTCGTGCACAGAGAAAATATAAACAATGTAGTAAATTAACGACCCGCGCAAACGCCTTACGCTCCAACAATTAATAAAAATGACACCTCTCGTACGTGAAATTCACCGTTCTTCAACCACCGTCTCCATCGCTATTAAACATAATTTACGACCAAACTTGTCATTCCTTGCTTCAGATATTGCGGAGTGTACAAGAGTGGAGGAACCATAGTTAACAACAGTTCAACAGACTTTTCCGACGATTTATTACCATTGAAAGTATTTATCATCGGCTATAACGCGAATGTATAATTAACAATTAACATAACAATAGGCGACTCGAATAAATCGCGTTTTACATTTACCAATAAAAAGAGCCGGAACCGTGTCGCTGGGATTCAAATAAATCTAGACTTTTTTTCGCCTGGCTGAAACACGGCGAACCCGACACCGCGTGGATTTATTCTAATTCATAGAGATCCGTGACCGCTAATGATATTCTGACCCACGCCTCAACACACGTTAATTACACGCTCGTGACGCTCGTGAACAATGTAAAGCGCAAATTGGCCGGCTAATATCAGCCACCGCGCACACCCGAGCCAGCACGTGTCCGATTATAGGACGAAAAAACTCGATCGTGTTAAAGCACTCCATCGATTGCCTGGCGATTTTTATTAGCCCCATATATTTCGACATTTGGAATAAATTATTCAGATAATACGTCAGATATGTCGCTGTAGATAGTTTTGGTCTGCTTTTACGTATTAACTTCCTCGTTTTATTTGAGAATTGGGAAAATCAGATTGTACTTATTTCTGTCATATAAACATGTGCATATATTCATCACAGAAAGATTGATTTCGCGAAACTATTGAAGTGCATGTAAATGAAAATGGATATGCATTTTTATAATCGCACAAATTGAAAATTTTGCAATGATCCAAAACTCGAATCTCCTGATCTTATATGTATGCATACTAGAACACCTCGCTGATATTTTAATAATCGAGTGTTCAAAAGGGTAACATAAGATGTGTTTTATTTAATTCCTAATATATGTTCCTTCTTCTTATACTTTTATCCCCTCATGTGTATCAGCTGTTTCGTTAACGAACAATTCTCTTACCTAACTGTAATACGTTTTTGTATGCGTGATGCGCGTGTTTGAATATACAACGTGCAATATATAGAAGCCACACGCATTAGTCAGTTATTGATCCATGTCTAACGGACGAAGCAGTGCATCGCTGACAATTGAATATCTTGAGGAGCGAAAGGGACATTAAATGATTCTTTCTTTAAAGCAGACGATAGGCCAAGTTTGAACAGAGATGGGGAGAAATCGTGCGGTTGGTTTTGGTTTACGGCGTGGCGATGTTTGACTAATGCTCTGCAATTTTGGCTTTTGTTGCTCCACTTTGGTCACCCGCTGTGATCAACCAAATGGGGAAGTGGCTGGTTAACCAACCCTCTGCTTTTGGGCTCCTACAAAGCTACCCCGATCGGCGACCAGCTGGGAAAGGTGTTTAGATATAGCATCGATGAAGTTAAGGGGTTCTGTGTTCTGGCACCGATTCGACGTTTGAATTATTGTTGCTGAAGGAATTGCATTACAATTTATTGTCAAATCTTGGAGAAATCATATAGAGCACAACGTAAGTCTCGCTGCGATAAATTTAGCAAAGATTCAGTAAAGAACTGACAAAATTACAAAATTTGACACAAACTTGCCATTACAACAGCATGCCAATGAATAACCTCAGAAATACACGTGAAAGCAAAAACAGTTGTCGTCACGCTAGACAAATATTCATCGGCTACCCTCATTCGTAACCCGCATAAATTCCGCAAAATGAAGACAACAGATACGTGACAATACTATTTATACGCTCTATTCTCCACGGCAACGCCAACTTAATGTTTCCTGCAACCACGAAACAGCTTGCTCCACGTTGTTACTCACATTTACAACAACCTCGAATTCTCATGAAACGGACCACATTAATACGCGAATGTTAATCACAATGTACCCGCCGTCAGTCAAGACTCCCCCGATCGTCAGCAAGGAGGAAACAAGACGTGCATATGGAAATCGTGTAGAACGATGGAAAAGGGAGGCAAAGTTCGGAGAGTAACGAAGAAAGACGGGGAGCGGACAATCGCCGGATGCCGTAGGGCCGCGTAACGCGAGCGCAGGTGTGCCATCGCATATACAGCGAGTGCCACGGCGGCGGTATTAACGTGCCGCTATATCGATATCGTTATAATATGCAAATTCGCTGGTGCGCACGTACACCCGAGATGCAAAGCGGGGTAGAACTGCAGTTAAGTGCAACACGTGTTGTTCTGGCCCCGAGGAGGCACCCGGAAAGGAGATCATCGATCGCGATCAGTCCGACGCACCGAGACTCCTGTTTCCAATCGAAGATCTCTATTCCGTGTGCAAGGGTCTCGCGTTATTTTCCTCGCGTGCCACTTTCAGCCGTCTTCATCCTACGGTCCACGCTCGGCACGCGTCGCGTGCTTCTCGCGTGCGTGATTCTATTCGAGAGATGCGACGATGAAGATGGTTCACGGTGTTCCCCGGCTGGCCTCTGCGGCGACGAGCTGGACACGGGGACAGAATTGTGCGGAATCTGTGGTTTAGTCGGAATTATTTGAGAGGACGCTTTGGCGAGATTTATATTGTGCATGTTGAGGAGCATGATTAGATGTAACTATGGGGGTGTTGAAAAGATGCGTATGTATAATTGTTTAATGGTATAATAATGTTAGGTCTACCGGAAAGATCTGGCCGATAATATCGTATCGAGTTTCAGCATTATATGGCTGCCTCGTTTTACCATTGGATTTCTAAATGTGTGCTCTTCTAAATTGCTTTAGTAACGATGGAAATTATATTGTTCGGTAAATATTATTAAATATATGGAAAATAAAACGCACAGAACTTTCCGGTAGACATATTTACATGTATACAAAATTTTGATTACACGTGATTCGTCAGTAGAAGGGAGACTTTCACTTGCGATTCTGATTGTGAGAATTTGAGTCTTCTAAATATAATAGGCAGTCAACGACAGCATCGTAATTTTCCATTGGATCATCGAAATGAAACTAAAGTTAAGCTTCCCAAGCGGCAGTAAAAAAAAGGGGTCACGCTGCAACCGTGACTCGTTAACATCATTACTCGTGCTATTCTCTGCACAAAATCTAGAGCTGTATCTTCGAAACGAACGAGCCCGTGGCCGTGCAAAGAAGTGATCTCGGTCAACGTACGCCAACAGCGTCGAAGCTGGTGTACGTAGCAACGTAGTCCTGCTCCCACGGTATCTTTACTTCAATCGTTATCTTAAGTGTTCATTAAACGTGCAGTTACCAGTGCCAGAGAGTCAGGGAGTCAAAGAGAGAGAGAGAGGGGGACAGAGAGATACAATTACAATAGGCCGCTAAACTCAAGCCCGGGGGCAGGTAACAATGCGCGAAACGCGCTTACACCAGCGCTGCGAGTAGCGGCTGATATTTAAAAGTAAACGCGGCCTGTTCTGGTTAACCGAGGCACCTGGACATACCAGATCATCGATCGTGATATCGTTGTTCAGCCTCCTTCGAATCGAATACCTCTTTATTTACTGTCGATAGATCACACGCTTCCAATTCGCGACTTGTATCTCATAACTTAACGGAGTCGTTACAGCATATTTAATAATACCGTTGTGCTGTTCTGGGAGAGGTAGACAGAGGCAGATAAAGGGAGAAGGAAGAAGTATATGTACCTGAATTTTGGCGAATGAACGACGCGTCGCCGGTTTCCGAAGATCTTGTCTTCGTGTGATATTCTATTAGATTGCTGCTGGTGAAATTTGTTGATGTCCACAGTCTTGTTCAAGTAATATTAATTTATTAATGTATGACTGGTTAGATTCAACAGTACTTAGACAATCGCACAGAAATTATTTTTAGCCTTGTTTCAAAAACGCTGTTCCAACAGCGTCCTCATTAATCGTTTTCAGAGTTCACGTTTTTCTCTAACAAAGCTTCCAACCAGTGGTGGATTGCACTTTGACTTGCTGTATATTTTCCAAAAGCTGCTTCGATGATATTTCTATATGTGTACGTATGTGTACGCAGTGAAATAAATTTCGTTTGATTGCTTCTGCACGGAGAGTTTGATATTCGATGGACGAATAAATTGCGATTCGAGGGTGGTATCTTGAGAGTTGTGCATTACTATCCTGCTAATCCTGTTAGACAGACTATGTATCTGCATAGTATCGCTGATTCTGTGTCTGGTATTGCCATTAGAGGATCTCCATCGTTATTACGAAATCGCTGTTTCCCGCGAGTTCCAGAGCTAACCGTCGATCCATTCCGGCAGATCGTCTTTCTTAATGAATATCTCCGTATCTGGGATGCGGATCTGTTCGGTTGCCTCATAATTAGTAGCGGAGTCTACTAATACCTTCCTGGAGAAACGGAGACATTTTCTCTAGATAGTTGTGGTGATAAAAGGTGTTCCACCTTCCCATGGTATGATTTCTCATTTTTAAGCACGGCAAAGGAAGTATCCGACCAAAAAATATCTTTCTCAAGCTTGGTGTTTGAAAATCAATTATTTCATTATAAATAGCTTACTTGCTAACTTAATGTTCGGAAATCGTTTATAGTCAAAGTGTTCTATTCACTGTTTGTATTTTGTTTGTACTAAAATTATCTTTCCCCTATTACACATAAATTCCTTTCTGTTTGAAAATAATGTCTGGACCGTATAAAATTTATGGTTAAGACTTGTCGCAATGTATAGGAGAAATTATTATAAATTAACGCCAGTAAAGCCGATAAAATAGATACGATAGCAAGCACGGTTCATGTGTGGTGAAGGATCTGTCCCCTACCTACCTCAAATTGTGAAGCAATAAAAATCACCTTAGTCCGCCATACGAAAATTTACGAAATGAATGGAACTTTTGTACATGTTTACGCAACTTAATATATACCAATGAATCTATTAGTACCTATATTTCTTGTATTCGCCTATAAATTCTCCAGTAATTCTACCATCGAAGCCCTGCAAACTTGGCACGATCGAAATGCTTTCGATCAGCAGAAAAGTGAAACGCTCGTTGCTTGGATCCGTCGATCGCGATCGCCTTGTCGCCCGCACTTTGTCGGCGAACCGACCTTTGCTCGACATCGTGATAAATATATTAACCAAGGTGAGTTCGTGAGCGACGATGACTAAGTTGGCTCGCAAATCGATTGTCGTGCCTATGCGGTACTTTTCTGCTTTCTTTTCACCTCGCTTTGTCCACGAAGAAAATCCTTGCTGCCGACCGATCGGCCGCCAACATACATTTGCTTTCAAGCAACACGTGTTGTTTGTGACTAGCGATCGTGATTCATCTGGTCGCTACTAATCGACTTCCGTTAAATCAAACGTTTCTCTGTACGCGGTCCGGCAGTAGAATTGGACAATAGCTGACTGGTGCTCGCGGCTGCACGCTCGTATCTCGCTGAACGGAAAAGGCCTCTTTGTGTACCTACCTACGGTTTTGCGAAACGAGGCATATTATACGCGGTGCGGCTATCAGCTTCTCTACCTGTACACGTGGCTCTCGATTTGATATATATTAGAGCCGCGCGAATGAAACGATTGCGTTTGGGCGAGTGAAAATTTCTGATATACTCGTTTGTTAGGGGTAAGTGCAAATATGTTGGAAGTAGTATCACCTGGGAATGTAATGTTTGTATTATACGTTGTTAAGAAGTAGTCTGAAGCGATGAGAAATGTTGGTGCTTAATATATATACGATGTTTGTCAGTCAAAACGTTCTACTTAAATTTTGCTTGTGTGAACCATGTTGAACCTCGTTTGGACGCGTCGAAATAAAAGCTATATTGAATAATTTTATTTTGAGTTACTAGTTTCGCGGGAAACGTATTTCATACATGTTATATTTAGAATGTATATTATCGTCGTATGTAATAAATTATTAGATAATGAAATCAATTTACCATATGTATAAATTTATATAATATATTTCATTTTGCCAGCTTATATTTAATTATCATTATATAAAACTTCTTAATAAATGAGCAAATAATTTGACTAATTTATTATACTCGTAACTAAGCAAAATATACTTACGATTACTTGCAGTAAAATATTATACATCCAATAAAACACCGCGAATTATCCAACCCCGCAAAGTCATCGATTATCCATAAACTGACCCGCAAAATGAAAGTCCAGCAAAATCAGTAAACAGGCGAAAATCTGATGGTGTTTGGTTTCCCAGCGTTTCGTTCCATCAACGTTTTTATATAATCGAACCAGCCGGGAAAGATCGTGGCGTGGACATTTGCATACTGCGGCCCGGTCGAAGCAGACCGCGGTTCGTTAATTAATTAATACTAATTAATCATGGATGACGATGGGTCGACGATAAAGCGAATGTCGCGAAACATTCGCGGACACGGTGTCGCGGGGCCAGATCCTTCTGGTCCCTTCGTCCCCTTCTTGTTCTCCTTTTATACTCTACCGTTCTTTCTCCTGTGGGCCGTGCAAAGCTAATTACTCGCTCGTCGTCTCATCGCGACGGCCGCGAGGCGGGACGAGGCGGGTACAGTGAAAGACGACCAGCGAGAAACATTCGAACGACTAATTACCCGCGGATCCATAGCGGTGAAACGTCGTTTTCGAATGCTCGTTTGCGACTGCGGTAATGTCTACTCTTCTCCCCGTGTGTTACACGCGCGCGCACGAGCACAGACGCGCGCTCACACCCGTGTAAAGACGTACACGCGCAGAGGAGTTATTACCATCGAAATTTCGTCCGTTTGTTGTACCGCACAAACCGTACAGGTGTACGTGAATGGGCTTTACGAGACGACGCCACGCCACTAATTAGCGCCACCAATTAACGAACAGCTCTTGCATCCCATCGGGAGTACCTCTTTGTCTTCGCGTTTCTATTTCCCTCCCTCCTTCGTGTCCTATCTCTTTTCGAATAATTCGGTAGCCGCGCGATTTCCACTGCTGCCAACCCGTTTTACCTATCGATCCCCGTGAATCAGCCGCGACCACGTTTCGCGTTTCCCCGTGCCACGTTCCTCGGCCATTTTCATTTTAAGGATTTTAATTTTCACCTTTTTCCATTAATACCGAGCGACAGGGATCGCGCTATTTTCCTCGTTTCCTGCCCACCCCGCAGCATTATCCCCTGCGGGCTCTTCACTCATTGGTACGCGGTAATCCGTTTCATGTCGAGTGTACCCTCTCGACGAGGATTTTTTTCTTCCTGTTATTCTGTCGTTGCTTTTGTTTCATTTGGGTTCTCTTTTTGTTCGGCGAGGGTGTTCAAATGGCGTCGAACAAATTCGTGCCGATTCAGAGAAGGAAGACGCGCTCGTTCGATTCGTGTGCGGAGCGAGGATTTGGAAATTGCGGAAAGGCGAACGATCGTTAGGGAAAGATGGAATTGTCGGTTTTGCCAGGTATTCTTTCGCGTAAAAAAGTTCATTGTACAATGGAAGCATGAATTTTCTGTATTAATGGAGCTGCACTTCCTGCTGTATCGAATATAATCTAATAGTTGTAATATACTATATGTTATAAATGTTAACAATAACAGGTAATGGAATTATTCGCACAATGGTTATGGTTCATTCTGTTTTATATCTTGTTTCAAAAAAGTTTGTCGACATAGTCAGTAGCCAAATGCAAATTTGATGTCATATATATGTACTGCTATTAATTGTACTGCTGATGTTTCATAGGAATCAAATTTTACTCTTGCTAACACACTGCTTTAATTTTTAATAGCTATGAATATATTCAATTTCATTGTCCAGTCTATAATGTCTTAGTCAGTCCCGTTTCGAATTCTCTTCCCAACACACTTCGGAAAGTATATCACTGAATAACGACAGCCAACCGACTATCGTATGAAAAATGAGACAAATGAATAGAGGCTGGTACAATAGAACATACGGAGTATCGAACAAAAAGTTCCAGGATATAAATAGATACAATATTTCTCAATCTCCACAAATCAATTCTGTCGGATTGAGAAATCACCTCATCTGTCCCCTTTTGCATCCCTCAATATCTAAACCCCTTCCTTTAACCACTCTACATAAACCTAGATATTATACCTGACAAAATTCCAATATCACCTTAAATCTGCCAGCACCGTTGTCGAGAGGTCCAAAATCCACCCAACAAAAATAGAGTACAGAAAAACAATTAAGCCCACCTAGATCGGAGAGAATGCAAAAATTCATCGTACAGCTGCAAACGAGTGGAATCCTCGTGAAAACTAGAAGGCGTTCCACGAACGCATTTAAACGTAATTTCCATGAAGCCTGTTCCGTATAATTACGCCATTAGGACCTTTTTAGAGTCCATTTAAAGTCATAATCACTCAACAAGTCGGGCCCGTAGCTGCGTGCTTTCTTGCGGCGATTTTACCATAGTCTATCCCGCTACTTCTTCTTCATCTTCCTCGTCCTTTTCGTCCTGATGCTCGATTCACGTGGCTCTACGAGGAGAAACGGAGACAACGTATGCCAGAAATCTTCGCACGATAATAGAACGGGCGTAAATCATCGGACAATGGCAGAATAGGCAGCAGGTCACCCTTTTCCTCGTCCCTTTATCCTGTCGTTCGGAGTTGCGCGAACACTCGCATAAACACGTGGCATAAATCAAACGCTGGGGTATCATGGGACACCGCTGCAAGGGAATTTCGCCCAAGGCTCTTCCGTTTCCCCCTTACCTGGCCCCATCGAAGACAGAAATTGTCGTTAACCTTTTGCGGTTTGGTTCCTACTTGTGGGAGAAGTGGTTTACTTGAGGAATCTGGTCTTCCTTTCCATTTTTTTTACCTCGGAATCTTTTAATAGCCACGGATGTGACGAGGTGTAGTATCATTCATAATTTTACTTTGTATAATTTTAATCACGGAATTAATGCGTTATACAAAATAATAGATATTCTTAAAAAACGATTTATTGATAAAATAGAGAGAGAGATACGAGGGGGAAAAATGAAGGCCGAACAAGTGTTTGCAAATTGATCAGTGAAATGATACAGAAAAAGGATCGCTTGCAAGAGGAAGAGAAGAAAGGAAAGCAGTAAAACGATAAAAAGGTACGAGAAAATAGAAGGAAAAGTCAGCGGCTTCGGAATTTTATTTTTCTTCAGGCAGAACTGCGCATTTATGCGTGTTATTTCAGCGGTGTCCTGTTTACATTGCATTTCCGTCTTAATTCCGCCAGCCACCAAATACGTAAATGCATATTCGGCAAGCGTGGAAGGAATACAGTCGGTCTCACGTTTCACAATCAATTCGTCGATGTCGATCGTCAAATTTATAATCGACATAATCATGGGAAAGCGTTGCGGGGGTTTGCTACTAAAATAAGATCGAGATGTAAGATACACGGGATATCGGAGGGAATGGCTCCAAAGGTTAATGAAAGTAAAGAATCACACGTATTGCAATTACCGTTAAGAGTAAGTTCAGGCGTTTTCTTTTACGATTTCTATCAAGAATTCTACCTTGGATGCGAGAAAGACCACGACCGTGAATTAACCAGACTTTCCCTTCTTTTTCTCGCAATCAACGTTTCAAAGAAAAGGGTACGAAGATCTATGTATAAAGAGGTGAATGTAGGAAAACCTTTAGGTCTAGAATTTTTTATTTTGCGGACCGTGTCATTTGAAGATCTATAGAAAACTCCACATAGGGTATTAAACTAGTCCCCATACATACATCCATCCACAAACAACACGCCCTCACGAAAGAATAATATGACAATAATTATATTGCATCTGCAGCACGCAACCAATGCAATTTCTACAGCATGCGTATGTTACGAAACAAGACTATAGAAACTGTTCTATCTTATTGACAGAATAAAAAGATCCATATGACACCGCTATGTCATCTATCACAATATCGCGTAATTATAGCGAACGATCGTATTGCGAAAGCCCATGCACGTATCGCGAAATCCGATTAAATCTCGACGGTCAAACAAGATGGAGTAACAGAAAATGCACGTACTACGTGCGATGGCCTGTCTAATGGTAAAGCAATGTCCTTCGCATAACTCCGTGATCATCGCGGATAGTGATGGATCGCAATACGGATAGCAATGCACGGACGTGGGTCACGGTTCGTTACGATTTCTCGTGGCATTTTCTGCCAGAAGGAGCAGCGAGAAGACAGAAAATATAATTAGCTGGAGAAAGAGGGAGGGACATTTGAATGATTCAATGCATAATGCGATTCGATCGCGCTGACTCTCGTGGCTGGCACGTATATATCTTCTTAATGTCACCGTGACATAAACCCCTTGTATTTTCAATGCATTCGATTCACACGATTGTTCGTGGAAGGCTCGTAATTAGATAGGGAAACTTGCTGGCGGATCTCTCACGGTTATCGAAAACGCTTTCGACGCCGAACAATTTACCTGCAGGTGGAACAGGAAACGAGGAAATCAGAGACTGCTTAGGTAGATCTTCGTATGGGAAATGGCGAAAATGTTGAATCGTCATGGGCATTAAAGTTGTGAACAAAATTAAATATTTCGATGAATAGTACGTATACACTTTTATTTAACTGTGAATTTATATTTTAAACCAGTTTTGAAATTAATATTGGGTTGCTCGGTTTTTTTTCTTTATATAGGAAACGAAAGTTACACCAGAAATTCCTATCCTGGAATATTAATGGTAATAGTAGGTCATTATTGCATACTCTCACAATTTTGCTCTCACTGCTTTCATAAATATTCGGAAATAATTTTCCAACATACCTAACAAATAATCCCAAATAATTTCCTAGCATCCCGAGCAAATAAACCGAATTAATTTCCATAGTTCATTTACTTAATCCCATCAATTAATTTCTTCCCCCAAAAAGATTAAAAATAAAACATCCAACACAAAATTCTATGTTAACAAGATTACTCCGATTGTAGAAACAAATATCTCGTATCTCCTAAAAATAGTGTGATTTAAATTAAATTAATAACCCGTTCAACTGCCACCAAAAATGTTACGAAAAATAATTCAAAGAGCGACGGTTAAAGCTGCCGCTCCAAGAATTCCATCGCGAAAGAATCCGTAGGCTGATTCCCGATGAAGATGGCACATCTGCCACGAGATGTATGATAATCAGGGATCATACAGCAGCGCCTATGCGGTCGTGGATCTTATCTGATGTCTTGTATTGTGTTCTTACAGCAGCGATAACCTTTCGCGAGTGTACACGCGTGTCTATTGTTTATTTTTCGTGGGAGGGCCGATTCATAACGGCGAGTAATAAAGTTCTTGTCTCTTATCTGATAGCCAGAGTCGCTGCCACAACGATCGTTTCATTGTTCACGTTTCACCAACGAAATACCCTTTACTTGTGTCATCGTCGACATCTCGCGTGCCATTTTTCACGCCGAACCACCTTGCAGTTTAATATTCTTCGTCCGTCAGCAGTGATACCTAGAAAGTTGAACAGTTACCCTCCGAACAGATAGAACGTTGTAAAAAAATGGAGTCAGCGAACCGATCGCTGGTAGACTGTAATTGGAAGCAACGATACGTCGCGATTGCTGGAGTCGTAACGTTTATCACGAAGAATTCTGTTTGGAACACTGCGAACACTTGAACTCGTTAATAGGCGTCATTACAAGTGCCGATGGCAATTGCAGATAAATGAAGCTTCCGGATGCAGCGTGCGGGATAAGTGAACGAATCGGATCAGTTGCTGGTTAGACGAATGCTGGCTGGTCAGTACATCGAAATTGAAGATTACTTATTAAGCTGTACCCAAGTCTTAATAAGCAGATGTTAAACAAAAATGTTTTCGAGTTGCATCTGTGCTTTATGTAGATGGTAGACGCACATGATAATTGACGTTTGCGTGTCAAGAAGTGAAACAATTACAAGTTACTTTCAATTTAAAGTTAAAGTGGGTTAATTATTACTGAAATATTGGGAAGCTGAAAAATACTAGACAATCGTATTTTATCCACTCCGTTCATACGATTTCGATATAAAGACGTTTCACAATAATTTTTCTGCACAATTTTGAAATCACAAATTCATTGGAACTTTGTTCACATGTCCCACCAATAAAGGCACAATCTACTAATCTCGTCTTACCCGTCGCGTATCTTCAATGACACGTACAAAAATAACGTCACGCATTGTTTATTAAAAGCAATCGAAACTTGGCCTTCGTTCGGAGAACTAGCTCCCGGTTCTTGGTATGGCCCACATACAAGGTGTTTCGTGTAAAGCGTTACAGCTGTCCGCCCAGGAACCCCTGTAGCTCTAATTTGCACCGATCTCTGCTCGACACATTTCTCTAAAGCTACGCGCCGTTCAGCCCGGTCGCAGAGGGATGAAAATGATCCCGGCTGATCTCACGTCACGGTGGGTACATCGGCAGCTTAAAACTGTCCACGCGTCAGTCGATCCCAGAAACGAAACGTCCGCGAATCGGAGGTACGGCGTGCAGCAGACTCGTAAAACGTTGCGTGCCAGCGCAATATCAAATGTGCGAGCTCGAACACTGAAAGCTCGTAGCAATCGGCAATGAGATCTCTGACAATCGGTGACTTTGCGCCGGGCAATTCATTTCGACTTATCTGATATTCTATGGCTTGCCTCTCTCACTCTCTTTCCCCCCTTTTCCCTCTCTCGCTGTCGTACTTGAGAGTTCACTACGCTATTCGCTAGGCGCGTTTCACGCAGATAACTCTCGCCATACGATCGTTTTTTCCAGCAATTTATGACCGTGCAAAAGCATCGTGGCGATATTCAATAAAGTCCGCGCGCGGATCAACGCGGATACGCGTAGACGCCGGCTGGCTGATTCCTGTTACTTTTTCCCCTGCGTTATTATTTACGCCGCGAGAAATTTATCGTTCGGTTGGAGGATCGTGGCCGCGGACGAGGAGCAGTATTATTTTCTGCAGGGTAAGGGCGATCGTTCGGCATAGATGAGCTCGTGTCACGAGCTCTTCGTTAAAACGATACCACAGATGTTTGTTAACGATCCTCGCCGATAAGGGTAAATAGGATTCTTATCTGATAATCGCGTATTGGAGGTGGTTCAGGCAGCGTAACTTGGCGCAAAATAACGCCGTGCATAAATGAAATAGATCGATGAAAGGGCATTTGTTTAAACGAAAGTATCGTACTTGGAGCTGGAGGTACAATTTAACCTCAACCTATCTTTGATGCGGGCCGCATGCTCGGAACGCCATCATGCCAAGAAAATTATTATCAACGTGGTTGGTGTGCAATGTTAATACTTCGAAGCCGGTGTAACGAAGTTCGCACGTTTCGAAGAAATTATCGTGGCGCGGGTACACGAGCAGTAAGTTATGCCGATGTAATTGCACGCCGTGTAATAACCCGACGCGACTTCGCGAAAATATTTGATAGAATAGTCTGTTAATAAGGACTTGTCGGCGGCCGTGATTTAACTTCCTCCACGTCGTTCAGTGTTTCAGGTGCGCACGTGAGATATCTCGATCGATATTTCGTGCCTAGTTGATCGCTTTAGTCCCTGTTGCGGTGGTGAGTTGATTGGAATTAGTGTACACAACGTGTAGTAGTAAGTGGAGTAGAGAGAGCCATTGAGCAGATTGTAACCATAGTGTTTCCTTTTTATCAAATTCAATGCTTGTCGGGAGTAGAAGTATGCCAATCTTTGTGTGGTAGGTTATGAAATTTATTCATCATTTTTGTTTCAATATCAATGAAAGAACTGTATCATAAGAATATATAGCACAAGGACCTATGTATGCATATTTATTAAATACAATCGTATCGGTTCTCATACATTGCAACATAAGCAGAAATATTATCACCTTAATAACATCTATTGTTATTTAAAACTCAACTCATTCAGAATCGAATTAATACGTAAATATCGATTGATATCAATAATCCAACTACGTTTCGACTCAACCTGAACCTTGAAGTAAGTTTATAAAACGAACTATATTTTTCCTAATAATTAGGTCAACGTTCCACGTAGAACGACAATTATACAGTACATGGGTGGACCGTGTCGCCAATAACTCTGACTTTCACAAATAATCAGTGTCCGCAGGAACCAGCTAATTTAGCCGGCAGGATGTCCTGTCGATCGGTATCCGATGGTAGTTCGATCGAGCAATCTTCGACAGAAATCAAATGAGGCGAAAGCTGGTGGTAACGCGCGACGCCATAAAACACGTCGTGCTAATTAACGATTAACCATGACCAGGATTCATGATCGACTAGTAGAACTGCTGGTCGTCACATGCAACGCCTACTACGCATCGACCGCGAATTAAACCGGGAATCAGTGCATGGTGATTAGAATGTCGATGGGACCAGGTACTCTTTTGATTCGCTACGAACCGTAACAACGAAAGGACATCTCGTTCGTCATTTTTTTCTGATTTGGCATTGACCGTACGAATAACGAAACGACTCGTGTAAAAGTTTCAGAAATCCATGGATATTGAATATTAATTGTGAACATTATTAACAATTTTCGATGCCGCATACAATTTGCACAAATCTGTAACTAAATGGAAATGTAATGGAGAATATTGTTTCGTAGTGTCATGCTTGTAATCATTTCTTTGAAATTAAAAGAAAAATTTAGATGCGACTACAAATTAAAACATATATAGAATTTATAAATGCAAGGTAGTAAAATAAATAGTTATGGAATTGATTAGTGTTCGGATAGTAATTTAGTTACGATGGAAGCAAGAGATTGGAAGAATAATGAAAGTACTTTTAAAAAGGGGTATTAAGGCGATGATTGTGAATTAAGTTGATGAACAGTTTCAAACCCAGTGAAACGTAAACATACAAAAAAATCTGCTAATAATAATGGAACAGTAAGTAAACTTTGTAAAAAGTGATTCGACGGGGCATGCAAATATTAATCCAACGTTAAAGCAAATCTTGTAATCGTATTAATTGTAAGGCATAAATAATCAATTAGGCGAAGGTAATTTGTTGAGTATCTTCGGTGAATTGTGCGCGGACGCTGCAAATAAGCGGCTTTCGCTGTTTATGGGTGAAATCAGAGAGTCGAAAATCTCTCAACACGTACGCTGATCGCCAAGAGCCAGCCCGGATTTATCCAGCGTCGATCGATGGCCTATAATCACGCAGCAACGTTAATTGAATACCGATTATGAATTACGATGCAATAGTATGATGAACCATAATTATTGACAGATTCCGTGTTTCAGTCTGCCTCGTATCGTAAATACCGAAGGGGCTGGAATCATCTCGAGCGGATGTACTTTCGGATATGGCTCTTTAAATCGATCGACTATAAAGGAACGACCATCCATACCCCTCGAAATCTTCGAATTCATGCGTGCAGCGTTATTACGTGATAATTGATACACTTCAACCAAACTCTCATTGATTCGTGGAAAGGGAGCAAAATTTAAAGAGGATCAATAATCGCCGTAAAATATTCAACGGAACATCCTGTATTTTCTTGCAGGTACTCTCGCGTTTTGATCATTCCACTGCTATTTGGTATTCTCAATTTCGGGTGCACTGTATTAAATGATATAACAGTGATTACCCGCGGCCTCGAAAATACGGTAATATAAATATTAAACAGATTCTATTAGGAAATTGATTATAAAGGTGGTGTCAAGTTTTGTGTTAAGCTTTTCACAGTTCGGAAAATATTCTTTTCTTTTAATCGTTGGTCTGCAGTTCTTGATTATGAAAGACATACTTGTTCCTGTTAAAACTTCAGTAAGAAATTTCACATGCATCGCAGTGCGGGGAATTTATTATAATTTATTCGTACGTTTCGTATCCGTCTCCGCGCATATTCTACGTTCGCCAAAATGCGTCCACCTGTATAATAAATAATAATGACAATAAAAAGTCACACGTCGGCAATTAAATTTTAGTATCGCACGGATGTTTCGTTCTACATTTCGTACGATCGTAGAACGCGATCGAGGGTGATTTCGAAACGGCCCAGCGCAGCGGCGGGAAACGATCGCCGTTGCGAAATTAAAAACCCGGCAATGGATGAAGCGTCTATTGCACCTGCATCGTTGATCTGGTACCAGGCGAAATGGTCGACGTGGCGAGTGGTTGGTAGTCCTGTTTTGACAGATCATAATTTATCGTGCGCTCGTAAAACCGATTCCACCCGTTCCTTTCTCTCTTCATCCTTCTACACAGAGAGATTAACTTTGAGTTAAACATACGAGAAACAGCTTGAAGACAGTTTTTTTTCCAGTCGCAGGACCTTCACCCTGTTCCGGTTGCAACAATTAAAATTCGTGAATGTATAAATATTCCTATTATCCGCCTGTCTGTACTAGGTATCAATAAAGTCCATTTAGATTTCATCGTAATTGAGGTGTTTCAGGAATGAAAATATTTTATCCATTGATTTGGCATCGTCTAAATTTTCCTTTATCAACGACATTTATATGATTTATATTATTAATTTCGTACGCCTGTAATTGTCGAGCTATACCAAACAAATGATTGTCAGTAAAATTCTCACCGCAATTACTTCGCCACATTCAACGCAAACGAATGATTGTCTAATTTTTTGCCTACTGTAACTTCTTCATACGAAATCGAAGAACTGTATAGTGATCCTTCTTTTCCTCTACGTAGTGTTTAGCAACTGTGAACCAGTTTTTCCCGTCATTTCACGGCACTACAATGCGCAGACTTACAATGCAGACGTTGGCCAAGAATTGCCGAGCAAAAAAGGAGACAGGCCGTTGTATCATACCCCTTGTGCTCCAGACTTCACTCCAGTACATTATTTTCTGCTCTCTCTCGGCTTAAATTAAAGCTGAAAGGCAGACACTTTACGGACGCTTCCGAAATTCAACAAACCATGAAGACGGTTCTCATTGCGTTCACGCTCCAAACGTCTTCTCCAGTCATTAATAAACCACGCGATTACACTACCCTTTGTATCAATAACCAAGCAGGTATAGTTGTTCTGAGTAATTAATTTCCATTCCGTGATTCGTATTTGTTTTGCTTGGAACTGTACCGTGAAACTTTAAGCCGTTCGCAGGCCGAAGCGACTAACTCTGTGTTTTGAATTTTTTACAATGTTACTACCAAAGCACTTGATTTGTTATATTTTAAACAAATTTGTAAATGGCAAAACTTTTTACGGCTGTTGTTTAATAAGTAATATACCTCAGAAGTCAATGCGATCAACCCGTGTGCCAAATTAAATTACAAAAATTGAGTCATACCATAAAAGCTGCATCTGCAGTAATATGTTGTTCAGAGTATGATTAAATATCGTTTTTATGACAAATTAAGAAAGATTGTATGTATATATCAATTCTTCAAACTACAGATATACAGATTAAATTCGCAGCCCCTTTCTTAATTTTCCTCACAAAAAGCAAAATGTATAATCACCACGAAATTGCACGAAGCTACGAAACAGAATCTTCCAAATTGTCCATAACATCGTTCTATCATTATCCTTAACCACTTATCATAGAACCGTTCACAGACAGCTCTGAAGCAGAGCATACCTCATAACCAAAGCCACGACGATTTTACGAGCGGTCGGCGAACGATGTTTTATAACTATCCGTAGACATTATCGCCCAGCCAAAACGGGCATCGTGACGATGGCGTCACGAACGTGCACTAAATTTTTACGTTTCAATTAGAAACGCAACTTATGCAGCCGTTGCCTGAGATCTTCGAGTTACCTGAAGGAACCCCGTTGAGCCATTTCTGAAACGACATTCTTTTCGTTTCTTCCTCTTCCTCCTCGTTTCGCGTTCAACGTCCTCCCCCTTTCTAGGTCGATCATTATTATTTTTCCCTCTCATTTCATTTTTACACTCCTCCTCGAAGGACACACGGGGGGGAGAAAAAAAATTGGTATCCAGTCGCGATTTCTCGCGGGCGATGTAAATTTTTACGTTCTAATTATACGGCACGTACGTCCATGGAATTTGTAAGGGCGCTGTCCGGACTCGAGATGGATGGCCTCAGTTTTTTGCGGCACGGTGAACGACCAGCGCCAAGGAGGAGGCGTCTGGAGCGCAAGTTGACTTCCATCCGGACGATGATCCCGGTTGCGTGCATGTGAAAGCTTCCCTGTCGATCGGCTGACGCCTGGACATCGACCATTGCTATCTTGGAACGAAGCCGATGTTTCGTGTTCGATGCATTTATTCCTTGATCTTATTCCGCTAACAGATTTCCCCCTGGGGCATTTTGTGAGATCTTTATTTTACTCGTTATACTTGTTTGAATAGAAATTCTGTGGGAATTATTTGTAACGCGATATAAAAATTTCAGCTCGGCTTCTTTTTTGCATGGAATATTCTTGTTTTGTTTTGTTTGTATGGAATGTTTACTTTGCAGGAAGCACCTGGTTATTTAATTATCTGTATATTCATTCGGAGATATTATCCTTCTTTGCTACCTTGTCATACGCTCGATTGCGATGCTACGTCATTAATAATTATGCCAATAATCTTTTAAATCAATGGAACGTAGAGTGTGTATTATAATAATAATTTCAATGTAATAATTAGTATATTGAGTAAGAGTAATTGAATTTGTACATTTCTAGTAGATGGTATGATGTCTGAAGCACACGAATATTGTGGAACTGTTAGTGTAATGTATCAGTAAAGATAAATTTGTTAGTTAATAAGAAGTTTGGAACGGTTGGCAAATATGTCAGAATTGTAGTCACTTAATAAATATTATATTACTAATTTTAGTTTATAGACACTATGAATCATGTTCTATTTTTGAAACTATAGTCTTGTAACAAATAATGATCAGACGACACGCGGGAAAATTGACAACTTTTTGTATTTCAAAGCGTGGCTACATTCAAAGTATACTTGTATCATTCCCGAAACCGGATTTCTCGGTGGATTAATTCACGCGGCTTGCGAGAGGGACGATTATTTTTCCGTGTTACGATGCATTAACGAAAATGCCCGGCTCAGACATCGTAATTACAAATGGTCCCTTCTATTGTGAAGTGTCCATCGTATAAATCATGCCCGCTTCGCAATTCTGCTTTTTATGAAGCTCGTATTTCATTGCATCTCGCGAAATGGATTCCTCTGGTAGAAAGGAGCTTCGTAAATCAAAAATATAAAAGATGCGAGAGATGGAATAATATATGCGTCGTTTACAACTTAATCAGTAACAGTGGAGCATCAGTGGCAAATTTGTAAGACTATGAAAACGAAAATTATGATTTCACTGTGCTGTTGCATATTTCTTGAATCCAAAAGATAGCTTGCCAAGTAAGTATCTTCTATGCAAAAAGATTCTAGTCTAGAATCTCCAAAAATTATTTATCCCTTATTGTATATTTGAAAAACTCCAGGTCCCAATAACAACATGTCCTTGAAGTATTAAATCATATTATTACAAATTTCAAGAATTTGGGCGTCACATACTCCCTCCATGTTCCACGCAGAAAGAAGCAAGAAAGAAAACTCAAAACCCTACACGAGTCCTTATCACTGACTCCCAAGTCGTACAAGTCCTTCAGCATTACAAGCTTTAAAAATAAAAACGCTTTACCCGTTAATTGATGTCGCCGAAATTTTAATTTATCAATGGCATTGATATAATTTACATCACCCCGAATTACTACATACGGAATCGAAGATCACCTAAAGAAACACGAGTACAATCTATCACCGTGTTCCAACCCAGAAACAAGCCAGAAAGGGGACACACCCACACGCGACTCCTTATCACTGTCTCTCAAGTCCACCTAGTCCTCCAAGGTAGTCACCTCCAACTGTCCCCCTTACCTCCTTCGTGGTCGACTGAAAGGAAACGTCAAAAACGTCGACCGTACGCGGTACGCGTTCCATAAATTCCGGTGTCTCGTTTGTCGCCGGCGGTAAACGTAATAACCGGCGGCACACGGGTGGGACGGCACGGTTGTTGCATCCGGCAAAATGTTGTTACTAATCTCGATCATGCCCGCTATAAATCGTGGTCCGCTTTTTCTCTCTGCCACCCCGCCTGCCCTCGACGTTTCTCGTCGGTGTGCACGTTCGGTTTAGTGCATCGGGAATATGTTAGCATTATAAGGGCGTACGCGCGATAAATCACGCTCACCTTAAAGTTTATCGCACCGGGACGCCGCGTATATCGCGGCCGTTCCCGCGTCAAAGCCACACGATTAAGTTTTTGCAAGCGTTGGTGGTCCGATCGTCCCACCTAAGCGCTTTCACGGGACCGACTGGCCGGTGTATCTGGCTCCTTCGGATTTCCGAGAGATAGTTTCACCGCGTGCACAGATATTTACGGGCGTTTCGAGGCTCCTAGGGTGTGGTTAGACGGCGTACGTAAGATCCGAAACCCGCGACGGAGTCGCGTGAGATACGCGGGACATTACACGGTTACGGGGGTATAGGTATTGAAGACGAAAAGGTTTCGAAGTTCTGAATCGAAATGGACCTCCTATGAACACGACGGAGTGTGGCTTTTTGCCGAACGAACTAATGCGGTTGAATAGCTGGATAGTTTTGGTTGGGCGATGGGTTTCTTCAGATTGTGCATTGTATTGTTTTTGGAGAAATTTTGTGCGCCCGCGATACGCTTGGTCGAAATGTAGATATTGCATTGGGCCCCCAATTATCCAGGTATTATGCCAGGCAAGCTAAGTATAGACAGTTGGACTTGACTTGGTAATCGATTTGTATTTGGTTTGATTTATATTCGGTGTGAGTGCTACTGGCGGTTCTAGTGGAAGTATGGCTACCGTCAGCAAGTAGTATAGGGCAACGATAATGTCACCTTCTAATGAATTATGAATAAGGAGTATATGTATGCGTTTAGCAGGCCAAATTTCGTGTACCTCTACAGGAAGCTTGTAATTGCGAGATTTGTAATACATTAATGCCAAATAATGTCCGTTAATGAATATTAATGAATACAATAAATAATAATATTTCTCACGTTTTATTGAAATAGTAAAGGTCTTATATCATATGCCTTAAATAATCCACAGTATCTGGATCAACTCCAGTAAATTTTTAACATTTCAAAATGTCAATTCTGTCAATGTATTCAAAAATTTGAGCCCCTTATAAGGTTGAGCCCCTTTTAATAAATAAATCAGCATAATTCATGTAAGTAGTATGCGTAGATACTTCGGCGCTAATAAAAACCAATTTATTTATCATTGCTGCATGCGTTGGTTCCCATTTGAAGCAAGTTATCAGAATTTGTCCGCGGTTCGCATGACAATTCAATTTCTTCAACGACTGGCATTCACGAGCTGCGCCGTGTAAAAAGCATGGGTCAGGGATGGACCGCACGAGGCATACAGAGCAACATGCTTTCTGACAATAATTATTGATACTTATACGTGCCCGTAAACTGTCAGCAGGAATTATTTACGATGAGGAGTCCGTGGCGAGTACTAAAATATGTTTTACTGTCACAACCGACCGACACTGCGCTGAGAACCTGTGGGCGTCGCGATGCTAACGCGCGCGCGCGCACCCACGAAAGAAAGATATTATTTTGAGCTTAAATCAGAGTCGAAATGTTGCTTTGGAAGACTGGCTATTAAAATGTACGTAATGTTAATTGTTTCGGACGTGGGTGTTACTTACAGCTCGTATTTCTTCGAATATTCCCGTCGAATTTTATGAAGACGCACTGTACCGTGAATTGCGAAACAGTTTAAATGAGAAAGATAATAGAGGTAAAACAACATAATTGTTTTAAAACAAGGTCTATGAATATCGATGAAAATTTTGAGTAAACCTTTTCTAACAATATTAATTATTTTAATAGTGGTTTTAAAAATGTATTAATTATTAAGAGTTTCCTCATTGTTCCTGGGTACTTGTCATTCTTATTACAATTAAATTGCATTCCTGCAGAACTCAAATATGTATTGTCTATAACAATCGAAGAAATAGTGAAGGAACATATATTCTATTCCTTCCAAATTCCAATCGTTTTCGTGTAGAATATGGAAACTGATTACAGTTATTATTAGTGTAATTTGTATTGATCGTATCTGTTCTCCTCAATGAACTATAATACAATAGAATCTATATAGGTGTAATTATTGTAAGACTTGTTAAAACGCAATACGAAATTGCACGATGCATGATAATATCAAAGTTTTCGGGGATCATCAATCGTGTCATATCATTAACCAACGACATCGAAATGGCTACTCTGGATGAAACGACATAGCCTCCTCATGAAATTTAATGCCTGCTAATTATAATCATTCAATGAACGCTAACAAGGACATTTTCTGCTCTGGAAACTTCTTTCTCTATGCTTTGGAGCAATTCAAAAAGCATCATATCATCAATATACCGTGCTGTATAATAATGATGTGACGTATGTACATAAGTGTACAGTCAGGTGCATCTGCTTGTTCAGACAGGTATTGGATGATGTTTTCGCAATTCCAATATCACGGTCATTAATCGAAATGTACAATTTAGCTACATAAATTTTCATATAGCTATTCACATCTATAACTAAATAATTAAAAGCTGTATTTCACTGCTATTTCATATTACTCAGACACAGAATTATTGTATTTCTGTATTACTGGAGATTGACCATTGCACTTGAAATATTTGATTATCAATCATAATTAACGTCAAAACTTCCAATAGCCCTGATGTATGCATAATCGCGAATTAACAATTAATGAATTAAATTCGTCCTCTAATTATCAGATGCTTTAATCTTTCACACTTAAAATTCTGCTTATTGTGAAAGTAATCTTTCATTACACTACATGAACGTAGCTCGGGGAACTATCTAGAAACGGGAACTTTATCAAAAAAATTACCCGCTCAGCTCCCTTCAGAGACTCCCAGTCCTCGCCGCAAACTAATACATACAAGGGCAGGTCTGTACCACGTATCGTAAGCTCGATCAGTATTCGAGCCACGAATATCCAACCCAGAAACCGTGCTCGTCGCAAAGGACTTGAACCTCGATCCAGGTCCCGTGAATTTCGGATAATACTGATAAATTACATCGACGATGGCTGCGAGTTCTTCCCAGCCGTGGTACCAGGAACCACGAGCGATTCGTAGATGCCGTCCGATCGCGGCGGAACCGTTTCCTCCATCCAACGACGTGCGTCAACGCGCAACACGTGAACCGGATCGTTCCGTGATCGTGCGACACTTCTCGAAGCCCGATGAAATCGGCCGTAATTGCACGTAGGAAGGCAGGTGATCCGCAGAAAAAGGGGGACAACATCGGGACCATCCAATTTGCGCTCGCATCTGCCTAACGACAGCCGGCGTTGACGAAATGTAAATTGAACGCTGCTGGACAGCTCGAAGGCTAGAGGAGCTTCGATCGATCGAGGATCGATCGTTTCGCGTGGCGAGACTAAATCGAAACGGGGTTTCTACAGCGTTTTTTTTATACATCGGATCGCGGGCTTAAGTTCGAGGCTTGCGATGCGACGATTAATTATGGAAGACAGAGGTACTGCGTTGAACCGAAATTCGACGGCACTGTGTTGCGTTTCTTTTTTAAATCTGCAGAGTTTGGCGATTGCGAAGATTTGACGTGAAAATGGATACTGTAATGGTGTGTTGCAACTTTATTCTTATGTATCTACGGGAGAATTATAAAGCGGGGTCTGTTCATTTGGTAGTTTCGTGGAGATATGTGGGTGAAATAGATGGGTATGTGTTAAGGTAGCGAGATACATTGAAACGGTGTACAATCATTGAAATACTGCAGCTAGGATTCATTCATGTAGGACGAGTAAACTTTCTGGCGGACCAATTGGTTATTCAGAAATTTATTAGGGATACAATAAGAAGATAAAGCTGTAAAGCAATTTTTCTCATACATTCATGGCCCTAAACAAAAAAAATTTTGCCGTTGGAATTATTTTCACGTGATTACGTGACGATGTAAAATAACGAAGAGCATGGTGGTCCCAAACTTTTGGCCAGAAATGTATATCAAGATATATTTTGTATATCTCTAGAATATAAATTCTCTAGAAAGGTTTAGAAATTCGAGGATATCGTTATTTGTGTAAAGGACAGTCGATTATCCTTATCGAGACGGACTTTTTTTGCACGGCGGACGATCGCTATCGTGAATCACGAAATAGTGAGCGGGGCCAGTAGTGTGTTCACGTTGTGCCAGACTAATTAAACCACTTAGCGACTTGCCATAAAATGGCAAAGAAAGTTGCGTCGGCGTTCGTAAATTAATTCGCGGTCTCGGGTTAGCTATTAACTGATACAGCCCTGGACCTTAAACTTTGGAACTTTATGCTTCCTGTGGTGCGTTTTTAACAGTCACGGAAGTTATGTGGGTGCAATGGCCAGTGGCGATAGCGGGGCAACGCGACGAACTTGGGGAAATATGGAGCTTCTCTTCGGCCATCCGTGTTTTAATATGGAGAATAAAGCTATACAGGTTATTCAAGTAAACGTAGAATATACTAGCTAGATGTTTGGGATTTTTGCATAGATTTTGTGCGTGGAATAATAACCGTACAATTGTGGAAAATTTTTAAAGCAACGTTGAAAAATATTTGTTTTAGTCAGAAAAGACTAAATACAGAAGTGCTGCATTGATAAAAATTAATGACGAGATTACCAATAATCTGCCATATATGTATTTTCCATTCATTAATACGCAACCACGTAGAAATCAAAGACATATGAATTAATATAAAGAGGAAAAAAGTTTCGTTTCGCTGGATTAATTAGAAAGAAAAAGATAAACAGCAAATTCTCCTTGCAATTACAGCCATTATGGATTTGAAATAAAACTGTCTGCGAATACTTGCAGTTTCGAATAAGAGAAACTACATATATTCATAAATTCCTAAGATAGTTATCAATTTCATAAAACGTGTCCACGACATGCGGCCGCAACGTACGTACGTTAATTAAATCCAATTATACACAATTTTTACGTCTTTGAAGTTCCAGAGAATTTACGACAGGAATACACGTTGTTAATTCGCGACACGTGGCTCTACCACACCACCTTCGATCTCCTGGTGTCGCACGTTGAATCGAGAGTCGAGAGATACCACCAACGGCGAGATTTCTTTCTGCGAGGATTTTCTGCGTGAAGGGCCTGTCAGCGGACCAAATCTATTATTACGCCTGTCTTCGTTGTAATTAATTATGATTGCGGCGTGTGCCTTCGAATACCGAGTTGTTCCCGGGGCATTCTGTCGACATCGTGGCTCCTACGCACTCGGGTACACGAACTCGGAGCCAACAATAATCTCTCGGTGCGTTACCTCATAACGAAATTCCATATTCCAACATTCGGTATCTGCAATACGAACGTTCAAATGTGATTCAAGTAAAGAAACGAAGTAGAATATTCGAATATTAGTACCCCCTTCACCTGAAATTGAATAGAAAAAGTGTTTGAACAAAAAGATTTATAATATCTTGCAAAATTTGATGACCTCTACCGAACAATACCTTGTACAAATATATTTGTTCACTTTAACGCGTCACCTTCATTTTCCTTTGAACTAGATCGTTGGAGAACGAGGAGAAAGGCGCCATCATACATATGATTCAATCTGAATTGGAACTGGAGTGATAAACGAAAGGGAAACACCTAAATGAATGTTTGAATAATACCGAGACCGAGAGTACTGACATTTTATGAGAAAGAAGACTGTTTTAGAGCGCCGGAGAAAATAATAGGGCGAACGTACGTACGGCGGGGATAACGCTACAAAAAAATTCTAGTAGAAAGCGGTACATTTGAAAGCTACTCTCGTTTCAGCTTGCAGACGTTTCTGAATGGCTGCAGAGAACACTGTAATTATAAGAATGAATTCGTCTGCGTAGAGGCAGTTTTCCACTGCACCCTCTGGCAGCCTCGTTCTCCAACAATAGGCTCCACTTAATATTCGCTCGCATAATTGGGGACATACTTGACATCACGTACTCGAGAAACGACGCGACAATATCGCTGCAGCTACTTCCAGAGATGCAGAAAAAAAAACGACCGGTGTGTTTCAAAGTTACTCTACGAACGAATTTCTTCTTGGGTTAGATGGTTTTAATATAGGTAGTTTTGTATAGTGGAGGCTGTCAAGGACAAACTTGTGTTGTTTTTTGTTGCAATTTTCGCATTGGAAAGTATGTACTTATCGGTATATCGGCAGATAGGTTCCATTAAGTATTATAATTTGGATACTGTCTGTGCGCAATTAGCAATTACACACACTTAACACTCTTTGACAGTGAGAGCAAACACAAAAGAAAGGGACGGATACACGACGATGCGGGACGATTAATGAATGCAACACTTGTACACTAAAACGTTTACTTTCACGGCTCGAACACGACTAACTTATAACGATGATTATATTAAATTAAATGTATATACACGAATTGATAATATTAACCTCGTCGCTTATCTTTATTTGATCTGAATCGCACGTTTATTCGCTTTTACGGAAAAGACGTCTTCGCTTCGCTATGGTCGAATTAGATCTGTTTGTTTCCTCTGGCGGGGGGGGGGGGGGGCCGAGCAGGCTATTTCCTGCTCTAGTTAAGTGCGTCTCCGGAAGGATCTAGCATGCAGGGCGACCAATCAGATCAGCCGGTCGATCGGCTGATCGATTCCGACCCCGTTAATTGGCAGGCGAACTCGTCGTCTACGCCACGCTCGCTGTTGATGCGCGAGAAGGCTGGCGTCATAATCGCGTCAACGCGTGCATCCTGAACAATGTCGAGAAGTGAAATGAAAACATTTACTTTTATTCTTTTTTCTACTTACAGTTTACAGACCTACAGATTCTCGATATTTTTCTGCTCTGGCAATAAAGACACGATATATACAATTTCTCAAACAATTGCTTGAGATTAGAATATGATTGATCTTGGTGACCAAGATCTGTACGATTAACAACGAATGAAATGTCGCGAATCCAACACGGCCGCAAGTATCGCATCGCCACGAAGGTGCAGGCCCGTCGAGTGCGATTTCGAGTGGGTTCCTGGAATTAGTTCTCCCCGTCTTATGGGAGTCACATAGGTGGTAGGACATGGACGTTTCTCCTACGGGCATATAAGTATATACTGGCTGGCAACAATGGCGGATTCCAAGTGGTCCTCGAAACGGCTCTAATAATTTATATGCTTAAAGGGGCCTGGCTGCCTACGTGAAACGTAGACGCCATGAGACAAGGGGTCTACGAAGAGAGGAGCGAGTCGTGCTCAAGGGTGGCTCGGCACCGAGATCCGTGGACGAGGACCCTTGAGCAAGGAGAATTGCTGCTGTTGCTGCCGCCTGGGGTCCTGTCGTCTGTCGTCTGTCGTTCGACATCGACCGAACTTAATCGGTAACCCATTTATGAGCCGTTCAAGAATTTCGAAATCAAGATATTCGAGGAACGGTGAACTAAAGTGTTGCGATAAAACTGCTTTTATTTGGTGAATCGTAAGATTTTCCTTCTTTTCGTAGCTTATCTTGGTTTGACTAAATTTGACTAAATTGAATAAATTTCATTACAATGTTCACTTCGACGTAAATAACGATTCTATTAAATTTCCATCACATTGTTCGAGAAATGTATCAGGGGATATCTTGCATGCGAATTGGAGGTACATACATACAATTCTCACTATATCTGACAAGGTTACTAAGCACGCAACACGTATAGAACCTGCGTGCACAAACGCAAGACTTCAGCCAAGAACATACAAAATATCAAAATAAAATAAACTTTTCATCGCCAATTAATAGCCACGCCGGTTCCCAACATAAGCGTACGGGAATTTCAAACAAACACCGACTAACCCTTACCCAATCGCCCCTGCAATTACCGAGTCGTACCTTCGCTCTGGATCGCGGGACGTTACGGATGTAATTTTTCAAGAATTCGCGTGCGCCCGAGGGACCCATAAAAGTGGCCAGAGAACTTTTACACGAGAAACCGCGACGGGGACAAAAACGGGGCAGCAACATTCATTAGAGGCCTCTCGTTATGTAGGGGCCCGCTTCCTCCATGTCGACCAGTCATTGCATCGTCTCGCGCGTTCATAACTCGAATTTTTGCGCGCGGGACAAATTACATCAGGCTCTGGCCACGTGCATCGTTGCTCGAAATTCGCTCGAATCCGGCCGTCCATGAATCTTCCCGTATGCACATTACGCTCGTAAACTGCCATTAAGCGATCGTGATCGCGAGCGCGTCTGCGAACGCAAGAAAGCTCGTTGCGTTGCCGCGTAATCAAGAACTGGTCGACACGCGTGGAAATAAACGAAGAAAATGCCACGAGTCGTAAAATGACCGGACAAGAAACACGATGACGAGCATTTGTGAGACGTTTGTTGTAATCAGATGATCTGTCAGCTGGAGTAGTGATGGCATTTAGATACTTGCGAGTATTAACCAGTTTTTGCTAGCGGATATCTGTTCTTTTTTTTTTACTTTGAAAAAATGAGACAAGTACATCAGGAGGGGATATAGATCATGTGAAATTATTTGTCCCTGTCGTGCATGTTTATCGTGTTTAAAGTATGCGATACTAAGATTTATCCGATACATATGTATAAAGAGATATGGAACTTTGATTTAACAAACAAGTTTTGTCAATAAATCTAATTACTTATTAGACACTGGTTGATCAGAATGATCTTTTTGTAATTTAGTAATTATTTTTGAACAGGAATAAATTTCTGTAGAACACACTTTCCATTTAAGTGTCTGACTAGATTGTTTCTGTGCTTCATAATTGCAACATACTTCTACATTTATCCTTTTTTTCTGCGTGCTAACGAGGCTTTACTTCAATTTATGATAATTCAATTTCTGTCTCAGTCCCTAATGGCGGAAAAACGAAGATCAAACGGTTTAAAATGTTTCGTATGTAGCCCATCAATAACCATTGAAGCGTAACACACGAAATTCTTCGTCCCAGTTGTTCCATAAGATACTGGGCGCAAAAAGGGATAAAACGGATTCGGCACGAAGACAGTGTGGTCTGTTTTACCAATGATACGTGCAGCGAGATGCGGTTTATTAAGACAAATGATCTACGGTGTGATAAAAAATATGAACCGTAGGGGTTCGAAGGGCAGAGGAAGGGTGCCCTGGCAATATTTCGAACGAAGCAGCGTCATCCGGTTATTAGTCCACTCGCTGGAAACCCGACGTTTTCGTCGCGTTCATCAATGGGTCGTTGCTTGTTCAGTGACTCTCATTTGACATCCTTCGACGAGTTAATTCCACTATTTGTTCATACTTCGATGTATTATACAAATTACAAATCATCGCAGTTTGCACGCGACGACAAAAATTCTATTCCCAAGAATATACCATTAAAAAACAGAGTAAACACAAGTTCTTCCCCTGTCGCAACGTCGAAATTGGACGTGGTCCAATTTCCAACAAGAAGCATACACGTACCCAGTGTATATAAAACAAAATCGTTGCAAATTTAGCGATACGCATAACCACCAGGGTAACCGGGTCCTAAATTCCGTGGATCCTCCACAAGGTACGTACTCGCTCGTGGGCAAAACCACACGGAGAGAGACAGGGAGAATTTAATTCGAGCTGTGGTCCAGGGGTTATATAAGCAAACAGACAATGGTTGTTATTGTTTGAGCGGGATGAAAAGGACGGACGGGACAGCTGTGAACGTGGATATACATGGTGTGGCCGTGACTGACTGCAGGGACCGTATTTCTAGAGCAAAAAACCGCGTTGCCGCTAGAAGGAGCTGGCCGAAGCATGTGCATTCGCAATTCGCATGCACGCGCGCCGCTTTCGCGCGTAAGACCCGCATATCCAGAGAGATGAGCCAGCACAATGACAGCTTTCACGAGCACCGACGTCTGCTGATGCGATGGAAACGACAGGGAAGAGGGCCAAGCCTCTCTCAACCACGGCTCCCCTCGTTGGAGCTGATGTTTTACTCAGTCTGTGACTGCACTTGTGTTTAGCTACAAAGTTAACTTTCTTGCTACCGGGCATGAAGCTTCGAGTTAAAGTCATTTCCGAGACCTGTTTGCTTGTATTTCGAGGGACGAGATATGTAGCTTGGATCGCTGACTGAGACGGGGTCCACGAAATTCTGCCAGATATTTCGGTTACTCGTAACGGGGTGCATGTTTTTGTTTCAATTTTTTTGCGTCTACCGGGGATCAGTGCAAATGTTAGTTGTTTTAATCGAGCTGCGAATTATTTTCTTGGTCTACGTCGTGTTATATGCACGATTGATGGTATCGCGAGATGAAAATCAACCCATATTGGGGTGGACGAAAGAGGGAAAATCGGTAACGAATGATAATACCGCATCACATTGTTTCCACGGCGTGCAGGCTTATTGGAATTCAAGGCATTACACGTTTCCACGATAAATACGGATGAACGATTCATGGTTGATACCTGAAGGCGTGCCGACGATATATCATACTTATTATTGGAACGCAACGCAATACGCTTTTCTGAAACACTTTTAAGCGTTCGCGTGGTTGAGTGAAATTTCGATTGAAAAAATCCACGATTTTCTAATATGGATCCACTGGTTTATATCTTTACTTATTATTATTAATAATAATTAACTTGTGTATCTACTAGTACAGTGATCTATACATTTTTTAACACGCATTAATTGATTTCTTACATTGTATTCCTCGTGTAGGTATTCACTTGTATCGTAGGGAAACTGTTCTTCTTCATTACTCGTTTGTTTGTAGTACAGTAAAGAATTCGGTGTTTCATTTTAAGTATGTATAATGAAAATATGTAATTATCCTGATGTACATAAGAATAACAAAAATGTAGTCCTGCTTCGATTTCAGTTTCCATTCAATTCTAATGTCAAGATAAAATGTGCGATATCACGGCACCGTAATGTTCACGCGTTCACTTATCTATGCACACTTATATAAAATTACCGGAAATTAATTTCCAGAAATTAAATGCTATTCTATAAAAATTCGTAAACTGTACAAGCGCACAGAATTATACACTCCAGCGTAGCACATTGAATAGCATAAAAAATTGTTCTCGCATTCAACTCACGTGGAAGCTACTTAAAATGCTATAAAACCCGGTGCATGATTACTTTTATTACTTCCTCTAGGTATATGAATGCAATTAATAGAACAGAGGCGCAACCTATAATTGATAATGCTTCCACGTTCATCTGAAGTATCGTACACATATTAAAGAACAACCTGTTACGTTGCTAGCATGAATTTACAAAGGCAAACAGGTAATAGAAGAGTTAACGAAAACGGAAAGGTGTGAAGCTGTCAGCGTGCAAATGATATTTTAACACCCGACTGTCTATGACTCGTTATTAAATCAAACCAGGAAATTCTGCCCATCGCCCATACAAAATATATATTGCCTCCAGGGTTTATTTCGAACAAAAACGTTTCTCCATGCGCTTGTTCGTGCTGAATTTTTCTTTCTATTAACGTGTGTAACATATAAAATGCAATATAATATATGAAATATGAAGTGTTTGGTAGTTAAAAATATTTTTGGGGCAAAATTAATAAGTAGGCTACTTTTTCTGGTATTAAATCAAGGAGGAGAACCTGAAGAGTTTTCGTCATTAAAATATGCATATATGTATATATTTTTTCATCCTGCATATTTTTCCATATTATTTACATACTTTTCGTTCATTTCATCAACAAATTGTTCCAATTTACAGACAACATTAAAAGAGCTGCTGTGCTACGTATATTCTAACTTCTGCCACTTATCTATTTTCCATACATGCCTATCTACATACCCGGCATATATTTATCAATACATATATTATACCTGCAAGAACATCCGCGCCCTATTAAAAACTAAAACGTGATCCTACATTATTCACCGATATTACCATTTGTCTGTCAAATCTCGAGTAACGGTCGATTGATATAATACCGAGACTAAACAGATCTCGCAACTTAGATCCCGTCGAAAAAACTAACGGGGCCATTCGGCAAGTACACCTATAACGTCGAGGAAAAAAACATTGAAAAGAAAAAAAAAGAAAAGGGCCACAGGCGAGACCGGGGAAAAGGTGACCCGTGAAATCTGCATATCACAACCACCAGCGTTCCCCGTGCGCGGATTAAAAACTACGGTCGCACGTTTTTTTCTTTCCTTCCCGTATTTTTTTTTCTCCCTACCCCCCATTTCTCCAGCGGCTTTTTGCGACCGTTATTATTTTCAATCTCTCTGGCATCAAGGCCGCGCGTGTACACGCGACACACCCTCTTTCTCGCCGTACAAAAGGGGTTGTTTCCTCCTCGTGGCACAGGCTCGACGAAGAACGACCCCGAGTCGAGGTGCTCGTCGTTACCAGCGCTGCTAGATATTTTTTTCACCGTTCCGTCCAACACGAAATGTCGTCCCCACGCGGCGCTACCCGTTCGTCCAGCCGGGGGGTTGCGGCTAAAAAAATTTTTCCCCGCGATCCTGTATCGCGACGACCGCGTGACGGAATTGTCGAAATGGCCCCGCTCCATTGTTCTGTATCTCATGAAACGAGACAGACGACGAGGGCGCCGGCTGTAGAACACCGTCCTCTATTTCTCTCTGTTTCTCCTTGCTCTTACTGTCCCAGCCTCGACATGTGGCGAATGAAAGGACCGACCGACGTACGGGAGATGTTTTTTTTTGAAGAGGCCCTCTTTGTTTTCGCGCTCGCGCGACCTTTCAATATAGTATTGTGGTATTAAAAGTGCGCGTTGGAAATGATGGTCTGGCGTACGTATAGGTATGTAGGTACGGTGGAGTAGAATCGCCCGAACTCCATATATTATCAATCCCATAACTCCATATTACGAGTATCATAGATTAAGGCCCGCGGCAATGAGCCTGGTTTCATGATGATCGGATTAACTGCGGGGGCGATTTGGAGAATTGGGGTAAATTAGTTTCGATGGGATTTAATTCGATGATACATACTTAGGTTGAGGAGAGAAACTAGTTTGCTGTGTTTGTGCTATTTTGTTACCAGGAGATACATATGTGGGTGATGGGAGTGGACATGTTACGTTTTATGTATTCAAATTATTTATTCCATTAGTATGTTAAGCACTTGAGACTTTATGTGTTACCTGAAATATGCAATGCCACGACCATATGGGATTAAAAATGATTGCTTAAATGAATGTTAATAAAAACGGGGTTGTACTGTAATTTTATTTTTTATTTCATTGGGTAAATTATATGAAATTGAGTATGAATTCAGTCACAGCTGGAGCCGTGTGTATGAAAAGTGGAAATACATTTTTTCTGGGCGCATTGATGAATACGTAAACATGCGTGAAGAATAAGTAAAGGTTTGAAATGAATCCTCCGGTACTGTTCTCACGGCACCACCTGCAACATTTCGTGCAATTCGCTCATTTTTCATCCTGTGAATCGGTAAAAAATAAACTACCAAGGAAGAAACATATGGAACATTGTTCCTTTTTATCTTTATCAGTCGGTAAGGGGACCGTATCAGTAATTTCAATCGTTTTTAACGCAGTCTTGGTACATCAAATCTGGTGTATTCATTTTACGATGGACAATTCGATATTATTTTCTCAAAAAAGATACAAACGTATAGCTATTATTTCTTTTTGAACGTAAAGTGTTACAATTGCTTTAATATCCTCATACCGATTTTCTTCATCAAAGTTTGTAAATTAGCAATTTTAATTATTTTCTATCGAACCTCAATGTTCCTGAAAATCTACTAAATAATAGTAATATTTTCGGCTACCAATTTGAAGCAAACTTAACCGTAAAAATAAACTATGCTCCGCAAGAAATCAATATTCAGCCATGTCCAATCAATCGCACCGTCATCGACAATAAATAATAATTTAGTATTTGCTCTCGTTGCTCCAAGTATTACACATAAATATCTACATAGACGTACATTCGACACCAAACGTCACTAAATAAAGAATTACCATCATCGTTATCATTTTCTATTCTCACGTTCAATTATTTATCAGACATTGTGCAACACAATTCTCCTTAAAATCCTGCAAATATAGTGCAATGTAATTCTATTGGAAAGAGAAATGCAATAATTGCCATTTCACTTACCCTTTGCAAATGGTAACAGAAAATGTATTTTGAAATCTATACTGGCGAAAAATATGGACAGGCAATTACGACATCTGCCAAAAAAATTATACGAGCTCCAGCCGTGCATATTTTAAACAGACACGTCCGCCCGAGGCTGTTTGCAATTTTTAGGCAGATTGTACATACACTGGGGTTAAACAGGCGTGCGCTCGTCTCCCGGGCGACAAGCATCCGGCATTGTCGAGAGAGCCGGGCAATAATCCATCATTTATATTAATTGCACCCCGCGGTACGTCGCGACTCTGCATAAATGATGTCGCTGTGTTTATACGGCCGCGACGCGCTCTCTTCATAAATTCTAATTAAGTTCGCGCGATCGACGGTTGAAATTGCATGGCGCGCCGCTTTCGAATCAGATCTGCGTTCTTGGATGGGGGGCCTCGAGTGCTGAATTAATTGAGATGTTAGATAGAAATTATTATAATTGTTCTAACGCTGATCGTTTGCTATGCGTGAAAATAACGACTCAATAGAGGGTACGAAAAAGGAGTGCGGTCTTGGTATGGATTGATTTCTTTTGTTTTTATCGATAGCAGCATTGAAATAAGGCGGGGGCCAGTATTAAAATGGATCAATGTTTCTAGCGATATGAAATTTTGAATTCAACCACAAACTACGCGAATGAATAAATCGTCCCTGCGTGCGGGAATTTATAATAAAATTGCAATACCATTGAAATTATTGTATCCGCGAAAATTGCTACTCCGGGTATTATTTGAATTGCCAATTAAAAATTGCGATCTAAGCCGAAAGAATGGCTCCAGCTACCTTTTGTTCTTTTTCGTACAGTTAAATTAGACGTATAACACCTGGCACTCGATGCACTTGCGAACAGCTATACATCCTTCTTTATGCCTTCGAATAATACGTACCCCATATTTTTTATCTCATCAGAGCAGCGTGCTGTTTCGTGATTACCGATACGATCTACATGTAATTACTATTCTTAGATCGGCGATGAAAAGCGTTTTCACAGAACGATAAGCAGTGACAAAACGGCATATAGCCCGGGCACACGGCCGTCACTTCCGCGCAAAAATGTCAGACCGAATCAAGGCACGAAAGTGCAGCCGCACTGGAAGTTCGCAATTTAGTCATTATGGTTCCCGATGCCTTCAGTGTGATGTATAGCTTCCCTTCCACCTATGCAGGTTCTAACCGGCCCCTCCTATCCGTGATCGCCTTATCAGCTTCTATATCGGCTTAATAAAGAGGACGTCGTTTAATTTCGGTGATAAACTGACCGGACGATCTCTTCGATTTTGCACGCTCGAAGGAAGAGACGTCTGCTATATTTAACCACCAATTATAGAGCGACTTGTACAGGTAAACTGGAAGAAAGCCTCGACGCAGCTGTAAATCCTGCACCAATATCCGTCGAGTTTAATTAATCGCCTTAGGAACGAATGCGTCGAGATCTAGGAGAGATCCCGTATGTTCTGGACAATTTATATTTTAATGGACGTCTTAAATCGGCGGCAATCCATAAGAATGTTCTCGTTGTCGTAATCAGTACCTACAGTTTTTATCTATTTGAAAAAATTATATGTTCTAAATAATAGAACGTAGGTATGTGATGTTGTGGAGAACGTTGGTTAGCTTGAATAACAAAGGAACGGAAACAGAAATGGTATATTAGAGAAAAATAAATAATACATGCACGTACGCTTGTCAATTTCGCATTGCGTAAATTATTTCATTATTTCATATGTATACGTATATATGTGTTAATATTCTCCACAACATTGAAGGGAACTTTTTTGCGACTTTTAGGTCGAACAAAGTCTACATTGTATAATTACACATTGTGCTCGGCATTGCAATAGAAGGATACCAAGCAATAGCCTAAGTCTGAATACTTGAGCAACAGATACCATAGACAACGCTGGTGATTTATCGGATCTTATCAGCGATCGCAAACCACGGTTTTCGTGTTTCTAAAGTGATTCGATGTTGCTAAAGCGAACGGTCCTTCGAGTACATGATGGTACTTGTCGCTAGGTAGACAATTAAGAGGAACACTGTCTGCTTGAACCAATTCAGCAGGCAATTAATGGGCAGGGGTAAATGAGCGTGTGTAAATCATGCCCGATAGCTATCTACATTTTATGGACGTGTAGGAATGGTATGGATGATGCGTGGATGCTTTGTGTAAATTATTGCATTAACAATCCTTTCAGGCACCTGTAGATTATATAATTAATTGTCGATGTTTGCAGATAAGTCGTTATAAGTAAAGAACTCTTCAGATTACAGTAGTTTCCCAACATATCCCCCTGTTAGATTGCCGCATTTTTATAATATACAGACCTTACTATTACATGCCTCTAAATTGCCAATGTTGTACCTACTACAATAATCCCTTTAGATGGAAAACAGTTAAACGGAAAAAGGGCATCTCTTGAGAAACGCCCTTACGTTACATCTACTTTATTCGTAATATAGTTTTCTGACGTTCGTCATTATGTAAAAAAGTACAAGGACTTAAACAAACCCATGTGATAGTAGAACATGAAGTAGCAAATACCGAAAATAATCTCAATCAATATTTAAACAGGGATTAACGCACACATTCTAATATCCAACACTAATCGCAGTTTTATCCACACTGGTCTGAGTTGCATAGTAACTTGTTTCACAAGTAAACCGTAAAAGTCACGTCTACCGGACTTTTTCGTCGCTTTTCAGCCTCGTAACATGCCCCGGCATATTTCAACATAAGCTAAGCCATAAGTAGCGAGAACAGTATTTGCACCTCATCGTGAACATAAAATATCATACGTGCAATCAAAGTCAGTCTCAATCGGCGCACTTTGAACCATCCTCAATGTTGTTTTAATACAATACACTTAACTTTTGTAACACAATACCACATTAACCCGACACTTAAGTAACAAATGTTACTGATGCTGTATGCTGAACTTCATGAAAGCGTTGATGGCATTCGCGACCAACAGCAATTCTACTATGAATCGCATATACCACCCGTGTTCCTTTCAACGGTGGCCTTAAACGTTATTAAACTCTTCTTAATGCTTGTGTAATGCGTGCTCCCTTTGTTCGCGAAACATAAATTGAATTTACTAGAAACAATTGTGACTGATTTACCCTTTAAGGCTTTCGTGGTATTTTCGACAAATTGAGCAACAACTTCATGAAAAGATTTATGTTCATGTGCATATTAATGAAGCTCTTCATTCGGGATCACTTGAATTTGTTCTATTATTTACAATTTATGGTACATGCATAATATCCGAGAGGTCGTTTTTCATTTATTTTGTTTCACTTATTTTATTTCCCCTAAACTTTTCAGCACAATCTTCAACCTGTATACTATACGGGATGAAACAAGGATCGTTGCGCAGCAATGTCGTTGAAATAATAAATCAAAGGGATATTGATACTAATAGCTTTGCGAAGTATGCGCATGCAAACCACGGGGCGCAGAATAATTGCGTTAATTGTAGCTGTGTATAGCTAGTTAACGAATATCATCAAGAATGTCTACGAAGTTTCCAATTCCGTTGTGGTATAATATACCCACTACAGTTTATTATCCCTTATCGATAGAAATAAGGGAATATTAGAGGTTTTTAAAATATGAATTTTATTAATAATTTTCCAAATGTTTTATTATTTCGTTATTTAAAAAATCCCGATTAAATGCAACACAAGAACGAAGCAATATCCACAAACGTGAAAGGGGAGGTTTCCAGTGCTGTAACTAACTATTGAAACATTTACCCCTCATGGGCGTAGATTCTCTTGATCGATTATCCTATCCGCGATGTCGCTTAGATCGCAGAGACACAAGCACGTCCCTTTAATTAATTAACTCCATGCCTTATCACCCTTGTCATATAGATTATAATCCAAACACGACAAAAACGAATCGTCCCCAAAATAAAATTCACCTTAATTCTATATATCACTAGTTAGACGTTGAAGCTAAACAACTACTGAAACTAAAATCATCACTCTCAATACACAATAAGCATTGATTTACCTAGTCATTACTAAATTGTATAATCCGCGCTAACGTTTAGAAATCACAAATGCTATTATTAATATTCATTTTTCCAAACGACTTGACCGACGTTTGGACCAAGGGGTATCGCACGGATGAACTTGAGAATCGCTGTGCGATTGCGTCGGCGACCGAGTCACAATGCTGAGAAAAATAAAGGGAACGGAGAGGAGAGAAGGTGGAAGAGGTTAGAAGGAAGAGAAAAAGTGTCGCGTACACCGCAATTCCCACGGGGCGAGGGCCGATTTAAACTACACGCCTTGTGAATGTAACTCGTGAAACCACGGGCACGGGCCTTCTTAATCCCTTCTCCCTAGTAATTTGGCCGTAAGAAAGGAAGGCCTGGCTGCCCTCGGAGCCGCGGGTCGTTGCACGATCGCCTGGCCTCATTATGGTAAACACGCCATAGAGAATACATAGTTGTCCTGTTAGCCGGCTGTGAAATGATCGATGATGAGCCAAGCCCCGACGACGTTTCTCTCACCTTTTTAATTGTGTGCGTTAGATATTGCATGTGCTACCCTCCGTCGCAGTTGCTTACGGATATGGAAGGTTTAGATTAAATTAAATGAGCTAGGGGTGCGTTAGCATTTTTGTTTTTTTCGATTGTACCAATGTCCTACACAGAACATAGACGGTCTTAGAAAATAGATGCCTCCTTTAATACAATACATGGAATTCAATATTGAAAATGCAGTGGACGAATGATCGGCGTATAAAGTAGAAGGCCGAGGCCAGGTGCGTTAAAATTAGTTTACAGAAGATCTTGGATGATAATCACCCGGCACCAAACGATCGACTTCGAGTGAATTCTGAAAAGTCTACGATCTGCTGAAATTCATCTAACAAACATCGTCGAAGAAACCAAGTCGCGGTACAATTTCAAAAAGTTCTGCGGGCCAACTTTTCCAAACGTACCCAAAATTATTCACTCTGAACTACTCTCGCCCACTGATTCTGAATATGCAAGCATAAATTCCGAACTCTTCAAAAGACTTCAACTTGCAACGTCAACTTCAAACATAGCAAGCATGCCTCGAAACATTGCAGTCCAACCTCGCCAAGAATCCGCAAATATTATTTCAACAAAACGACCCACACCAGTAAACCAAGAGAATCAACAGCCACGCTTGGAAGCGCTGTAAGTCGCAAAGCAGCTTCCAACCGCGGCAGCCATTGCGGGCCAGAAATTTTGGTTGGTCCTCGGCCAGAGTGACCAAGAATCATCAGAAGCTGGAGCGTCGTTCGTAGGCTGGCTTCATTGTTAATTAAGCAAAGCCGACGAGAATCTCGACTGAGAACCACTATACTCGCGCTAGAAGGCAACGAGCGAGTCTACACCAGGTTGTTTACTACAAAGAAGGCGAGGCGTGTCGTTGAACCTGGCTGCGGAGAGTAGCGAGCGCGAGGCGGGCCAGGCATGCCTCTTCTCCTCGTCTCTGGTTCTCTTTTGCTCGCTTTCAGCGATACGTTCCTCGCCTCTCTTCCTTCTTGCCTCCCTGCCAGTCTTCCTTTCTTGCCTCCGCAACCTCCAGAAACCACCGTTCCCATCTTTCATTGCCAAAGCTGCTGCTGCTGGCCAGATACCCGCTTGTTAATATCGGCCAACCAGTAAAGCGACCGAGATTGCTCGACCGGAATCGCGACATCGATGACGATACCATTTTTGGGGTGTGACACCACGCTAACCTACTGGGTCTCTGTTCTACGCTGACCTTGGCTGGAATTTTAAGGGAGGACAAGTGGTTCCTTTGATGGGCACGTGTTTGTATCAAGGTTCTTTGGGACGAGCTGATTGTTGTGGTTGAAGGGGGAATATTTAGGGAAACGGTGGGTCTAGATGTTGCGGTTGACGAGGTTGATAATTCGAGGACTTGATAGGTGAGAAGGTTGCAGAACTGTTTAGTTGAAGTTTGAGGACTATATTTGGCGTGAAGACATCATGGGACTTGTGTCGATCGAACAATACGGTTTGTATTAATATTGGATTGAATTTACATAATGAGCATACCTTTGGCACGATTCATGTGTTGTGTCATTGAATGCAAATTTTTGGGCGAAAATTTCAGCATGAATCGGACGAATCGAGGATGCGTTGCGGGCTTCGTGGTAGGAATCGAGGCGTTCTACGACGTCTCCGTCGCAACAAGTGCAATGTACACGCAGACGAGCCAACTGGCAACTTTCCAGACCGTTTTCGTGCAACGACCGTGATATCGTACCCATAATTTTGCCCATCCCCCGTTACTGTCCGGCCGTTCTTTCCGTTTTCGAACGTTCCGTTTGAATATCGCGGCCTCCTAAAGTATCATGGACGTGCCACCATTGACAACGCTCATGTTTTCTACCAGTGGTATAATATAACTTTATTCATGGGTGCAGCGTGTTGCTGTTACTTGATTGCTAGATAGATTAGGGCAGCTGTCAGGCTTCACGCAATTTGAAGTAGTTAGGAATAAACATAACGATAGCCGTTTTCTTTTTTTTTTTCTTTTCTCATTTATTACAGTTCTCGTAAGAACTGTATAATTAACTTGTTATGTAATTTTCTTTTGTTAGAGAAAGCAACATCGCGTTACGCGCGATTATATTTGAAAGATTATAGTTATATCTTATATCAGAAATTAAGCTGTTATCTTTTCGTGGTGAAAATTTCATATATCATTTTATTTGTTCGCGTCGATAGTAACAAATAACGCGGTTCAGATGATCAATCTGTCAATTTCAACGTAAATTAAATGTAATATGTTAATATTGGTGAAATTCATACCGAATTTCTTCGCATTTACGGATGAGTCACAGGATGCCGTGTGTTACATTGAGCAACACAGTATTCTGAGATAGCCCCTGTTTAAACACCCCGATTTACATAAATATAGTCGCAGCCATGATGATCCGCGATTAATATTTGATCGGCACAAGCAGAACGCTCTCATATAGACTTTTTAATGGTTCTGTTGGAATATTGAAACAGGGGTAGCCTAACTGTGGAATCACCCCGTCGCGTGTTCAGAGGCAATTAAAAAATGCATGTTGCAAATCTGAAAGTGATTGAAATCGGTATTGACGCGAATCAATCGACGTCCCGCGAAATTATAGTGCACGGGATCCACGGTGATCAGTACTTTGGCAACTAAAGATTGAACGGGGTGAACCTTCGACGAATTTGGCAGATTGTGCGTCTTTTTTTCGTCCATACCTAGGCGGGTCGTCGTTGTACGCCCAAATTTGCAACGATTAGTTGAAACAGCTTAGTGCAACGTGTGTACAAAGTATCAGTACTCAATATGGAATTAAAGTTCCAGACAAAAAATTCACGTTTATTATTTCTATAATTACAATGAATTTGACCACTTCTTATTAGTTGTAGTCTTTCACCAAAGTCAAATCACTAAGAAAATACATATAATGTCATCTTTCTATCTTGTCTGCAGTCGCATATTCCACTTTACAATTTTCTATTTATATTATTTTCTCCTGTTGACAGTTTTCGAATATTTCCATAAATCCTAAGAATGTACCAACAGCGTGGAGTACGATTAATTACAAAAATATGAGAGTAAAAAGGACGAAATAATTATACATAAAACTGCTACTACAAACTGTTAAAATAAATAAAACTTTCCATTCTCCCTCATCCACTTGCGATTCTCTAATTCCAACGCCAACCAATTTCTACCACCATCAATTCTTTTAACCAACTCCGTGCAGATGAATCTCGATAGAGCACCGTGCCACACGATTCATGGGCAGCCAAATTGATCAAGATCCTCATCAGGTAGGGTACTATCGCTGAAGGACCAACGCCGTTCTTCGCAACAATCGTCGACGCGATCGGTACTCACGGAACGAGTAGTTTGCGTGTCGTTGGCCGATTTTGTCGAAAGCTGTGCATTCGAACAGGCACACGCAGGCCTCTGTAACGAGTAGAACCGGTGGTCGCATCCTCATGGACCGTCGAATTCATCGTTCGCCGTGAACGAGCCGAGTGAACCGGATTCCGGGCCGTGCTTTGACCGTTGCAGTAATAAAGGGCAATCATCGGCGATTACGCTGAGCTGCTTGCTGACTGGATACGCGTGTGCGTTCAAGTTCACGCGCGCGTGTCCGAGCAGGTACGCGAGAGGGTAATTGTATGCCGTGTACGCGCTGATTTTTTCGCGATGAGCGTGTGTCTTGTAATTTCGACGTTTTGTCAGGGCAAGACCCGGGAGGATAAATTTCCCCTCTCAGCCGTTGCGTTTTTGCGATTTCTTGATTACTTCTGTGGATAGCCGACGCAGCTGCGCTTTTTGCAACATTTCTGCGGGATTTGATATCTTACAGATATGGCGAACGATTGTTCAGCTCATTTAACAGTCAGCTATGGTTATTTGAAATATGCGTTCTATGCTCGGGGAGCTTGGAAGAATCGCGGCTTCTATGTTACCGCTGCGTATTTTTCTGCAGTGCCTTTGAATATAATTGTATTTACCGATATTAATGAGATTATAAAATATTCGGAAGTAATTAATATGATAATTTAATGATTCTTAAGGGATCAGTTGAACAGAGATTGGAAGATCTGCAGTTTTAAAACTTAAAGACTTATAACTTTAATCCCAAGAAAACCAATGGGCTCAGAAGGGAATAGGAAGATATTATAGATCAAAGATCAAAGTTCGTACCCCTTCTCGAAAGGGCATCCCAGTTTGATTCGTTTTATACATATATTACACAGCGCGAAGTTCGTACACAGTTTTCGATACTTTTTCGTCATTTTACCGTTCCATTCATTTCCAAGGAAATTGTACACTACCCTTTAATAATGTACAACATTACCCAACGCAAACTCTGCCTATTCCCTTTCCATTGAGCCCACCCTTTTTCCACAACAGACTATCATCAAATTTACCAAACATCCATGTCCCCCCAACTGTCTGTCCAAATTTCAAAAATCCCAACCACACTTATCGCCAAAAAGGGTATTCACTCCGAACGCAGTTCTATTCGGCTCCAATAACGAGTGGTTCGTTGATCCTCGATCAAACAAGCGGCAGCAGCAGCAGCAAACGCTTCCATACGTATCATTTATGCATCGGCCATCGCGCACACCCTGTAATTACCCCGAATAACGTAATACCAGACGAGTGTAAACATTCGCGTGCGTTCTATGTATTCGCAATTAGGGGAATAAAATGCACGCGTCGTTAATTATACCGCTGTGCACACACCTTCGCAGAGAGCGAGCGAGTGAAACAGATAGGCAGAGAGAGACGGAGAAAGAAAACACGCGGCAGATCCTGTCAATGGCGCATCGTCGACCCTGTCACCGTCTCCCGCTGGATCGTCAATTTTCACGAGCGTGATACGCTTTTGCCGCGCTTCGACGATATTAAATGTTTGCAGGCAATTTCGGCGTAATCGGTACCCGCAATCCCGTTTTGCAGTTATTACGACCGCCCCGAGCTGACGTATCCCGTGTTCCAGCATGAATACCGGGCGTTATTAAAGCAGTTCTCCTCTCCTCGCAGTGAACGGGAGGATTTCGTTGGACAATGCTGGCGAGGCACGCGTTCCGAACGATCGAATGCACAGACTGTTTATCGATAGATTATAAGTTATAAGACTAGATTTAGGATGTAGAAATATATGTGGGACGGGGGCTATCAAAATAAGAAAGAAACGCGATCAAATGGAAATTCTGTATTCATGTAAATGAAATTCTAATTTATACTCAGATACAAAGGTGAGTCAAAGATCCGTTATGACGCATTGGTAAAAAATTACAACAAATATCCTACGACGCGTCGATTCCGTTATTTCAGAATTACCTTAAAGATGTCTATCTATGCATGAAATAAATTGCCCACCGCCCTGATACGATAGCGTGAAACGCGTCAGCTGTTTAGAGGGTGTAGCTTCAATCCTAATCGAGTCGCGCGGAATTTTGATAATTACACAGATAGACACGGGCACCAAACGCATTACAAACGAGCACGGTGTATACTTTTTCGTTTCTTAGCGGAGCCTTATGGCCCGAGGCGTCCAATATGGCCTTTTAATTATTCCCACCGGTCGATGGATGAAAATATAATTACCATTCTGTATGCGCGACGCAGCACGATTCATTATACACGTGCGATCAACTGGAATGCACGACACTTCATGGTAATTAGGTTCGCGGATAATGCGCGTTGCAGAGTTGACCGGTCCGTTTATGCTCGTGTATCTATCATCGTTAAACGTTTCGTGTTCCGGGGTGAAATTAACGGAGGCCCCTTGATATTTTTACCGGACCCCGTCAACCGGGAAAGGTGGTGCATTACAAAGAAGGGGGTCATGCACGGGGCAGCGTTTTAAGTGTATTCTATGTAAACACTTTTATGGATAGCGCGAAATATTATCGTAATTCTGAATGCACGTGACGTTGGACGAATAATAATCTTCTTTTTACCATAAATTATACATTGAGCGTTTCATTTAGTGGTAATTTATATAGTCCATATTGATTATTCAATTGGGCACTCTCTGGGAGAAATGAACATTTCAGAACATATCGCTATTTCACACAAATATTCTAATACGCACTCTTCAGTTACAGCGGTGCAATCGAAATGTGACACTGTTCCTGATTCATTATGTTCCATTTCATATAACAAAAGTTTAGACTTTCCTACGCGGGTGCGATATTTTTTTCAGGGCGAAAGTGTGAGTATCCTACTTATCAACTGTCCCCCGTATAATTATTCCAAATCAGTAAAAGTAATCGTTCAAACGCAATCATCTAACGTGCAACCAAGCCAATATTCACACTTTCCCTCCTGCCAGACACGTTGACACGTAACAGACGCGCGATACAACTTGTAAACATCGGCCGTTTCGCCATGAATTTCACGCGCGGCGTAAGGCACGCGGAATGTCAATAAACCAGAAGCGTTCGACTCAACAACATTCTCCTTGCGCGATCATATTTTCCACCGGTGCGTTGTTTCACCATAAACATACGCCCGTAAGTGCAGAAACCGATGCGGCTAACGAGCTTCTGGGGCCCGAATGCGTGGCCATCGATCAACCGGAAGTCAAACAACCGCGGAAGGAGACATTTCCGTAAACAGACGTCGCTCGGGCCTCGTTTACTCTGGCAATAATCGTAATGGCAGCGGAGTAGCGTCTCGCATTCGCGGGCGGACAGTTTGTGCGCGGGACGGTCGCCGGGCCGAATATTTTCGTAACGAAATTAACGAGCCACCGAACGAACGGTTCGGTCGAGCGTACGATAAACGCCCGGCCGTACTTAACGCGATGAAATATCAGCAATGAGCGATCATTACGCGGATCCTCGCGAAAGCGTAATCACGCCGGTGCGTGATTTAACGATCGACAAGATTTACTCCGGGGCCAGCCGCGCGGCAGCGTTATTTATTGGATAGGGACCGGGGAACCGAAATAATTGTGATTTCGCCGGCTGGAAGATGGAATCGAACTGGCGAGCGTACTTCGCACGGTAGAATTGGAGGATATTGTTCCGGGGGAGGTTTGATTTATCAGGGACCACTTGGGTTCTATTTCGAAACAGTTTTTTTTAAGTGGCACAAGTCAATGCTTGGGTCGGACGTGTTGCAGATATTGAAATAGAAATTGTTGTTCTCACGCGTTTGCTCTTTGATGCCGTCATAAATGAAAATATAATATTCTTTTTTTCTATCGTCGAAGATGGAATAGATACTTGCTCAAATATTATATTTAATCCAGGTGGAAAAAAATCACTCATCAAAAATCGCTTCTTATATCAATCTGTAATGCGGTTGTTGTAGGGGGTAGACTTTAATCTTCAAATTCCTAGTAATTTTTATGGCGAAAACAAATTTTTAAACAAAAAAATAAAAAAAATTGTAATTTTTTAATTTAATTTCTGATTTTTTTAAAATGAACAGTGTAAAATTTAAATGGGATTTGGTCAGATATCCTATCATTGAAAATTCTATGCTTTAAAAAACCCACTTTATTAATTACTATCGATTGAATTAACACGACATCGAATTCTCGCGAAAGATCGACATCTCGGTCGTGCAAAACTACGTCATTGTTCGCAGTTTTCTTTCCTTCTTTGCTTTCCACCGCTGTTGCTTTCGGTGTATCTCGACATCGGGAATAACCTTCCGTTGAACGGATCGAGCTTCCGTGAAGCAGCTTTCCTGGGAACCACCACGCAACACCCCTGGAACCGCGTATAAATACACATCGGCCAGGGTACATAAATATATCACGGGATCGTTCGTGGCGAGATAAACGCGCCGGGAAAAATTCGAGCGCGTGCAGCGCGCTGAAAATTTGTTGCCCGAGCCGAGCTGCAACCGGTAATTTATGCGCGAAAAACGCGTCGGCCAATCGACGCTCGATTCTCGCGTGGTGCCAGCGCTGGTTAACAATTCAGTTCCGCGATAAGCGGCGAGCGCACATGATACCTCTCGTTTAGTGGAAGTATTTTGCAGCTGAGCTCGTGATGAAAGTGCGAAGAGTTTTCAGCGAAACGTTTATGATTAATTCGAAAACACAGTAACGCATAAATTCGTCATTCCCACGATACATACGTACTTCTTTTCTGTTCGCGTTTTAAGTGGTAGGGGGAGAAGTATATGCTACGCTGGAACTAAACGGATAAACTCCGTATGGCGAATGAACACCGTTGAAGCTTGGTGTGCATCGAACACCAATTTTCGGGAGGGTATGAAAAAAACCAGCGGAGTAATCCGGCAATTTGTCAAGATTTACTGACGAACGCTGATCCGTGCTTACCGTGTGCTTTTAGCTGCGAACAGAGTATGCTTTCGGGATGTTCCATTCAATATCGTTATGTCCAATGCTGGCGGAATTCTCGAATTTAAATGTTTCATAAATCAGATTATGTTGGAAATAACTGAGACGTTAGAGTCTGTGCACAGTTTATTTCTCATTGTCGATTCGACAACCTTTTTCGTATAAATTATGTAGGTTGTAAAATGTAGGTTGAAAGAACTTACCGAAAAAATACATGCTTAATATTGGTTTGGACTACTTAATTTGCGGCGGGTACATACATTGGTTTCTGTCGTCGGTGCTCTTACCTGAAACAAAAGAAATTATTTATTAACATATTTAATCAGCGAAGGTTGTGTGAGTCGACAATTTTTATACTGCCGCCACCGCCCTCTTAATTATGCGTTGAGTACAGAACATGACAGAAATAAGTAGGCATATGGACATATCCGATCAATGTACCTTTTTAATCAATTACGGTGTGCATCACAAAAATGATAACAATCTGAAAGAAATTTCATGTACTCTTGCCAGCAAGAGATTAATATTGTCCCTCATTCACCGCAAATCTTTTACCTCCTATCGCAAAAAAATATCCAGCTGTAACTTTCAGTGCCGTAAATATCCAATCCAGTACCGCATCAATAAAACCATTTATTAAATACCTCTGGCATCATTCTACGTTCAACAACAGCCTCTTACGCCACAGCAAGATCTCCTGGCACCGTGTTTACAGTGCCACAAATATCCATCGGATACAGCATCACTGCAACCATTTATTAAACGCCTACACCCAACGCCGTCGTATAACCAGCAAATCCAGCATACAGGTATGTATATGCTGAACTCAGCAAATCCCTAAAAACGTTGGAACCATCAAAATCAATCAGCCAACATTATTCCACGTTCGTCACCATCTTCTTAGCGGTGGACATAATCTTCAGAGAGGACTGGAAGTCCAGCAGGCTGAAACGTGTGTATCGATAGAATCGGCGCGCATCGATAACGAGGATCGCATACTGATCTGTCATCAGTGAAGATTTATGAGAATGACGGTACGGGGAAGTCGATTTTCCAAGAATAAGATCGCCGCGGCGCGCCGCGACGGTCCCACACCCTGACGTTTCCCGTGGCCCTGGAGGATCGATGTCCTTGTGCGTGAAACATCGAGTTGCTTCTCCGTTCTGATCCCGTGCTCGCCGCGCTTTTGTGTTCCCCCAAAGCGATTAATTATTGATAACGCGTTATGAATCGTGGGAAACCGAATCCCCACGGTTTCTGGACAGTCGTCGTTGGGAATAATTCATGTTTCGCGCGGCTCCCTCCGCGACGACTCTCCTTGCCTTCGTCGTTCTGCTTTCGTTTTCCGACGCTGCTTTCTTTTGCAGATTCTTGGAGCTGCCGGGACGGCTCGTGACAACTTGTCGGCATCGAGGAAGAAGGAACGTCAATGTAGCGACGGTTCACTTTTCTAGAAGGGGTTGTTTCATTCGAAATTATTGCCTTTTCGGCGTGCTTCAGAAATTGAACTGTTCTCGTTGCGGGTGAAAGCAAATTTAAATTCGTAAATATTACTCGCCTGTGCTCCTTCGCAACCCCTCAACCCCTTCCGGCTTCGCTCGATTCTTGACACAGCGGGCGAAAGTTTAAACAATGTCTCGAAAATGTAATCTCAGTGCACACAGAGACGCCGTACTCGTCCCTAATGAAAATCCACTCGACGCTCTGTCGGAATGGAAACAGCTGGTAAGGAAGCACGAGTGAAAAGCAAATGAAATGTCGCTGACTCACTTGAGAGCATCCGCGAGGGACAACGGTGGAGTTAATGCGGCGTTGTTTCGCGGAGTGATTCAATTAAGAGAACGTTAATTAATTAATGCGAGGAGACGGACGAGTTAGAAGTTTGCCCAAGCCCTAGACCTGAAGACCGGTGACTAGACAGTTGGGGGGTGGGGGCACAAAGCTGAATGAAAGCAGAGTTGCGTCTTCTTGTTTTAAATGGAATAAAGAATTCGACGCGAAGGTAGCGAGGACCTTTGTAAAATATTGCTGGAGATTTTATTTAGATTTTGATTTATAGTGCACTGTTCTGAACTAATAATTCGCTTTGGTAAAATGAAGTGAATCTATATTTATGAGAATTAACGTATAGAAACATTTTACATAATACTTTACACTGTATATTGCGACAATTATAAAATGATGTAGACCTTGGGTAATAAGAATTTTAGACTATTCAGAATGGCATCCAGGTTTTTCTGGCTTCAAATACAGTATATGCAGCGTTATAATATTTGGAAGCCATGAACAATCTCTAATAAATACTTAAATAATTCAGACGATCGGTTAAACGATACCCTTATTCCCACGAGACAGTTCGAAACTCGTAAGAACATCTTAAGTCCGACTCTAAAGTAAGAAGAGTTTCCTCTCAGACGGTTCTCTCGCTGCCAGCCCCAAGAGAAAATCCCTTCGATTTCGCGAGACCAATGGGTCCAGTAAGATGCATCAGCTTCCGCCGCAATTACGGGAATTAATTTTAGCAGTTTTAATCCGTGCTCGCAAAGTTTTCATTGCTTAATCCTCGGTTCTGGTCCGCTCGGCACCGCGGCTTTTGCAAAAGCCTTTCGAACATTTTGTGTCTCTGTGGAAAATAACGCGACTGGAAGTCCAACAAAGTTATTCGGAAGTAAGAAGGCGTAGAAATGAATGTATGCATGTATACGTAAGCATTGTTATATTACCATACAGATTGTTCGAAAAATTAAGTATCTGAACTAATTTATAATCAAATTTGTTTTTTTGGAAAAGTTGTATTATCGTTGGAATATCAAAGGAAAGTGACAATCACGAGAATTAAAAGATTCAGATCATAGCCAATATACAGCCGTATAATTACAGCATAAATGAATAAAACAAATTGATTGCAGTAAACGGTAGGAATTAGTTTAATAAAATTAAATATTAACAAGTTAATCGTTAACTGGTAATAGCAATTCGGTCACAAGTAAGCTGACAACTATTTCTCTTCTGTTTTCCCTGGTTAATAATCTCATAAACCTGGCAATCCCATTTAGTAAAAAAGTATTCACCACTGTCCCTACAAAACATTAACGGCTCATGAATTCCGCAACGATACCAGTTCTATTAGATGAACGTATTACCACGCCAGCTGAGGCAGAAAAATAATGAATTAGGTGACAGTCCCACTTCTTAGGTACCATCTAGGCAACCCAACTATAAATAGGCGCTTGGAATTAGTGGAGGATCCTCGGACGTAGGTACCACGGAGGACATAAATCCTGTATGCTGGGCAAGCAATCTCCAATATATTATGCCCCGTACAATCACGAAACTTCGAAGCTGTCACTTAAGAAGCAACAATTCCATTCCGCCTCAGCTATAAACTCTACCTGGCTTCCAGATCACCTTATCGTTCTCCGTAAAATTGTCTTCGAACGTAACCCGATCCTAAATGGCGGCCAGATACGATCTAGCAGCGTAACTCCCCTAATGGTTCGCACGTATATATTCGAAAGACGCATTCCAATCTCTCCTGACACGACGCCGATTTTTCCCTTCCCGATGCACAGATTTATTCACAGCCGCCGTTAATCGCGCTATGAGATATGTATGACCTTTACCTGCGGTCTGAGACATATATATATTCAAGTCGATGGGCCATTAAACCGTGGTAATTACAGCGTTTAGCGGACGGTAGTCTAGCAATCGTAACGAATCGCTTCTCACATGATTTCAATGATACGATAAGGCCGCAACCCTCGGATATCTCTTAACGGATCGTTATCGATGGATCCACGAAAAGGAACGTTCGTTCACGAACACGCTGTCTCGATCGTGAATTGAAGAAACTCAACGAGGCCCACTCTCTATCATCTTGGTCCCCGTTGTACCGTTAAGGTTATCTTACGTTCCCTGTTATCTTCACACCATTTAATCACATTCTAATTGCACGCTGCACAACCGACGTATTACGGCCTCCTCGTTAATTTCACGATTTTTATCTTGTCAGGCAAAGTTGGAACGGTCAACGGGGACCCAGGACCCGATTTTACCATCCTCCTTTCGTTATTATTTTTCTACGTATCGTAATAAAGAAGAATCCCTTTTCAGGGTATCGCAGAGTATTCTCCCTTTGAATTTTCGTCAAAAGGAAAAATGAAGAATTTTTAATCGTTTCATAGTATCGTAGAAAAATAAGGTAGTCGATTTTCATACAATGTTATCAATATTCGACTAACTAAATCCATTTTATTTTAGAAAAAGAGTTTCGGTGATTATTATTGGCGCTAAAGGTGGATTGCACGATAAACGGAAAGAGAAAGGGGGAGAGAGAGAGAGATGAAGGGGAAAGAGAAGTAGGATGGGAGGACAGGAAGGAAGAGAGGGCAGGACGATGCTGAGACACGAGAAGTAGAATGATGAATTGCAAGGCGCGGCAATGAATCAGAGGCCAGCGACAGGCGGTACACCTACCAACAATGCGGGGCCCCCGTTCTTCAGGGCCCACCAAGGCTGTCCGCAAACACCTTTCTCCGTGTACGCTCGAAGCTATGTGCTTGAACAATCGCCGACTATTTCCTGCTCTCGCGATTTGGTCTCGTTATCGTGGTTAAGTTACCGAGATACGTCTCGATTTGAGTAATGTCGGTGTTCGGTAGTGATAAGAAGGTTGCTTTGTCAGATGCATTTTTCTTTCGATTGGACAGGAATGATTTTCTTCTGAGAAATATTCTATGCGGGATAGCTGAACGTAGGTGGTTCTAATGTGGAATTTTTTTTGAAAGGGGTAATGTGTTTTGTGATTGCAGTGAGTGTTAGTTTTCGGCGATTTTCGGATTAGTCGTTATTTTGGAATGTCGAGCGGTATAATCGATGAGTGTCTAACGTTTGCGGTATTTATTCTGTTTGTCAATTACCCTACATTTTAAAGTCAGAAAAACACCTGCGGACCAATTTGCAGCAATTCTGGAGAAGAATGTGAAGCAAGGGCCTATACATATTGATGAGAAAAATGAAAACTTGATGTATATAATTTTCAATGTATTTTCACATCAAGAAATTGCGTTCAACATTGAAATATTGCCTGTCCGGATAAAGGAAACTAATTGGAGCAAACGATGCAAATCGAGGAAGAACCAAGTTAGGCAATCGTGACTCGAAGCAAGTGCAATTGAGATTTACATGAACAGATAGGCAAGAATTAAGGTAACTTGATACAGGTAGTAGCAGTTTGACGCGGGCTCGAAATAATTTACTAGAACTGGAACAGGTTATGTGTTGTGTGTATGTGAAACTATTAATGAAGGATTTACATAAGTTGAAGCAATTCGTAGCAAGCTAGTAGAAGCAGGTTGATGGAAAATAGAGCTTATCGGTATAGTTAATTGCGCATAGTTTCCCGTGATATTTTGCAATCTGCAATTCTCCGACTCCTATAATTATTCTCCATAATTACATGTATGCTTATCCACATATCAGTATCTAACGTTTATCAAAATTTATCCTTTTGTCAAGTGACAGCTCAAGCCTCCGATAACATTGCATTAATTGATAACATTTTATACAATTCAGTACAATTGATTCTGTCCATTAATGAATAAAGAAGAATCGTAAACGAAGGTACATACGAATCATGATTATTTCAAAATCTACTAATATTTAAATTAATATAGTATAAGAAATATCTGAAAATGAATTGTAACACCCAAATGATAACATCCATTCGCTGTTTTCGCGCAGGCGTTCACAGGAGGAATAACAAAGGTCTGTAACGAGCAGGCCGAGTCGACCACTGCAAAATTCCTTGTGTCTTCAAACTATCACTGTTATCCTTAGCCATCGTCGAACGAAGCGTCAACAGGATGATGCAGTCGCTTAAAAATGCGACCTTCGCGTTGCGACTGCGTCATTCGATGTGCGACTGCACCGATACAGACACGAGGACCGCCGACTAGAATTGAATGGGAACGAGTCTCATCTCTTTGCCAAGATCGTTGCTACGATAAAGGAACAGAAATGAACAACGACGACGCTATTGCGTCGGATCGCCAACGGTGCAACGGAAGTGGTGTCGGTCGTGCAATTAACAGGAAATCATCGTCCTGCTGGAAACGTTAATGTAAATGGTCGGTGCAAGATAGCTGTCGAGCACCACGTAATTATACTTATCGATAATATGTAATTTATTCCACGCTAGCATGCCGGAATCTTGAACAAGAAAAGGAAAATCACAATGAGAGTTGAGATAATAAAGATGATGGTTCGTTCGTTGTGGCTTTCAGACGTCACCGTCGATCAGGTGTAATATTAAGTGTCGTCAGAAATTACGTTGTAACATGCAATGAAATATGTTAAGACTCCGATAGGATCGCGAATTAGTATAATATATTGCTGGATATTGTGGTCAAGTTTGCAGATTTCTCACGTAACGCCTTCATTCAGCGATTGCCCCCGTATTTTACAGCAGGTGCTAATGTATACGTACAAATAACCAAATTTGTCTACCCTCCGCTGATATCATTTCATCGTCGTTTCTTCATTCACCAACGACAAGTATTCAATTTTTCAATCTTCATATTAATTGTTTCACAAATGCTGCTTACAATAGCCAAGCAATAATATCCACCGTTCGATACCAAGAAAACTATAAGCTATTATACGTACGTTGCTAATTCAAGAAAGCCATATATTATACAATACTAATTGTATTACCATACAACCAAACAGACACCAAATATCCTGCCCTGTCCTATGCAAATATATGTATAAATATATTTCGTACATAAATATATTCCTGTCTACAATAAATTATCGCCGGCAGTAAAATGTGTCCCCGGTTTGCGAAGGATGGAAAAAACGAAATTATAAACGACGGTGCGTTCTCACATCAGCGTAACCCGCACAACAGGTGCCGAGCGTGCAAGGTCCTCTCCAGGGTCGCGAACCGAGCTTCCTCGGTATCACCCTGCGAGGGTATCGTGCGCGAGAGGCTGGATCCAGCACGGAGGAGAAGAGAAACAAGAGGAGAGCAATGAAACGAGCAAAAAGGACATGGCTGCCTGGCTTAGTGCCACGAGATGAACGTAAACTGATCGCGCAATCTGCCGGTGCGCGCGGCAAGTCAACTCTGACCACGAAGAATTTCAATCAGTAATAATATCGCCGCCCTTTCTATCTACCCCGTCTTCCCCCGCACGATCTTCCCCCGCCAGGCATCGCCTTTGCCTTCGCCGAACGTTTCCTTGAAGAGTTTTTGCAATTCTTCCATTTCTGGCTCGTTCCTCTTTGACCAGGATTCAACCTCACTCTGGCTGCTCCACTGCTGGTTACGAACGACGTTATTGTTCCTGGATAATTCGAGATACCGCAAGGTCGAACCTTTTATTGTCTGGTGGGTATGATGGACAGACTGTTAAGAGTCCTTTAGTAGCCATCGAAGTTTTTCGATGCGACACCCTCTTGCGTTTCGGTGTCAGAGAAATGACGTATACGATCAGTCAGTCCAGATATCAAGTTATAATTATATAGTTATAATAAGAAAAGCTACTGTCTCGGGTTTATTCAAATTGGAAATATTTTCGTGGCGTGTAGCCGCGAAAGGGTTAAATCTCCATTAAACAAATAGCTATCACCTCCAAATGTAATATTGCAGTATCAGTGACGTGGGACATGTTTCAACGAGAAACAACGTTACATATCGTGACTGGAACGAGCCTCTAATTGTAAGGGGACTGGATTTTCTATCGGCTTACATCGATGCAACAAACGGCAAACAACGTGTCGCAATTACCTTCCTTGACACTAATGTGTTCCAGAGCGGCAAACAGCTATCTTCGTGGGCGACACGAGCGGAAAACTTCTCATTGTTGGCCAATATTATTATTCACGGGACACTCGAAAGATCAGATACGCGTTCAAACGAGTTTTCCCGGGCGTGAATCGATAAGAAATCATCGGACCGTGTGACATCGAGATCGCGTGACAAGCTGGCGCCTGGGCGAGATTTTCGTTTCAGATGTTAATTAGCGAGATGTATAACGCTCGATCAATCGAATATATCTCTCGCCGTCTCTGTAACTGACCCCAACGTCGATCTCCCGTCAACGTATTATTAGTCGACGGGGGTGCTGATTTAATCGATCCCCATTCATTCACTTCACTGCGAAACCATAAACGTTTGTACTAGTTTTTCGTTGACACGTCCCTCTTCTTGCATTACCTTTACTTCTTATTGTTCGTTCCCCGAAGGACGAGTTCCAGTTCTGTTTGCCAGCGTCCACGTTTTAATCGTTGACTTTCGACAAAAATATTTGCCGAGCGGTGTTTGCCCGTTTATGGGGCCGTTTCGTCGACGCGTTAATGAGTTAATATTGAACTTTTCGTCTCCTCTGAGGTCTGTTTGAGCTACGAAATTCTAGACACCGAAATCACTTTCCTGGGATGTTACCTTCGTGCGTCGCCATTTCTACGAAAATATTGACACGAAGCGCGAACGATTCTTTAAACATCATTTGAAAAATGGTGAGACAAAATATTGTTGTACATCGAATAAACAAATGAAAAATTCTGTAGCAAATCTTTATACAGGAGAATAATGAGTTCTTCGACGAAATGAAAATAAAAGAGAGGAGATACAACGACTATTCTCCGTGGCAAAAATGTTGTCTGCCGTGGAAATATCATAGAAGGAACAATAATAGACACAATAAAGCCACGCTGAACTCTCAACAGAGACGCGGCTGAAATATAAAAAAAGTAAAAAAGATTTCTCGATCCTATCTAAAAGTCCAAGGATTTCGCGAGTCTATTTTAGTTTCGATCCATCGAAACTCGCTTGCGAAGGTTCGTCCTGTACAGTATACCTGGTTCCCGTTACAGGCATAAAATATTCGACGTCAATCCTTTCTGGCGCGGCACGGCCGAGAAAAAGTGGGCAACGAATAAACGGGATAGGACAGGCAGAAAGCGTGACTCAACGAAGAGGATCGAGAAGAAGCAGCATCGAGAGATTCGGTAGCAGGGAACGAGAGAAGGAAGACTAGTCCTTGCTGGGGACGGGCAAAAGTTATAAATCCACGATTTTACAACTCCAACGACTGACGTTTATGGTCACGGCCCAGCTGCATCTCGTTGGATCATTGATTAATATCGATCGACTGGCAATAAGAATCTTTACTCCGGTCTGGCACCTGTTACGCGCCCCTCTCACTCCGCCCCTGTTGAAACCTTGTTTTTCGCCTTGTTGAACGTGCAGCAAAGTAGCCCGATAATTCTTCCGGTGTGGCCATTAAACGACGCTCCTTTGCGAGTGCTGATTACATTGCAAATAATTGCGAAGATACAGCAATCGCAGCACGACACGCGTATAAAGTGTTGCGCAGAGAAGTTTTGATACCGCCTGGCTGGATCTTCAGGTTTCCCGAGTAAACGAGATGTGGCGCGGCCACGATTTTATGGATCATTATGGATCATCGATTCCAGTTCTCAGATTCTTAATGTTTCATATTTATTTTTTAACACGTGCATCTCATTCGGTGAAGTCGCTTACAGGAATATAGAAATAGAATACGTTCACTCGTATTGTTACTAGTTTGTGCTTTCTTCGACATTTAATTCGTCCACGGAGGATTATTTAATTGTTGGTACAATGACTGGACTGGGGTTCCATTGAATTGTTGACAACACTGCAGTGTATTTCGTTAGGTAAAATTTGAAGAAACGACTCGGGAATACGATTCGAAAAATAAGGACAAAATATAACGAATAATCGGGCACGAACTCTATTTTCATCCTGGGGCAACAACAACCTCGTTCGAATTCCGCCCATGATCATCATTTCCAGGTCGTCGAGTAAAATTCCACGGGCGTGTCATCGATAAATTCCATTCGAGCCTCTCCCCCGTTCCAGATAATCCGAACTTTATTTCACGCCCGGTGTCCACGTGAACAACGGCGAAGGAAAGTTCGCGTAAAAATAAAAAAAGTCGGAGAAAAAAAATAGAAGCAGGAAAAAGCGGACAACGTTGTACTCCAGATGATAAATATCCCGACGTTTCATTTCCTGCCCGTAATAGGACGCTCTTTCACGATCACCGCGAAGGATCTCGCGAGGATAGGTCTTTCATCGCCCGACGTTGTCTTTCGAAGAAACAGCGCGAAGACCCGTGAGAAATAGTTTTGTGAATCCGTGCTCTATAAAAGCAGGTCGGCTAATTACATTCCTGGCAACAGCTTGCGGTGTAGGCGAAGACCCTAGAGAAAGGATATAGGCAACCCTAAAGGGTTCCCTTGCGCGCGTCGAGAGTCAAGGGGGAAAATCTGGTTCGTCGCTCTAAACCAGGGGTTTTCAATCTTCCTGCCACCTATCGAAACCCTAGACTTCTGCTTGACCATTATTCCCTCGCAAAACCTTGTTCCATTATGTGCCCATCGCTGTGCAACACATAACGGTACTGCCTATAGGAAAGCAATTAAGCATACTCGTCCAAACGTTCAAAGTAATAAGAGTAAAAGTTCATCAGACACGTGTAGGGTTTCGCAAAACCTCTCGTCAGAAAAGGAGGCTGCTAAGAACCCGTTCGTTAGAACATCCTGTTGCGGCTACGAGCCTGGGAACAGGTGGCGAGCCTAAATTCGAACCGTTAGATTAGAATACTAATCGAACGCCGGTTATCTCGTTTCTGGAGCTCTGTGAACAAGCGGGCACCAGAGAGAAAGGAAAATCACGGACAGGGGAGGGAAAGAGACAGGTGATGAATCCGTGGACAGCCTAATCGGGACGCTGATTGACGATCGGCCTCTGATTCGTTCGTATGCTTCTTTTCCGCAAAACGGACGGTAATGATAGTGGATGGAAGACCATAGTCACAGAAGTCGTGGAATTACGCTGATCTTTTTCGAATTCCGTGTATTCGAGGCGCTGGCCGATGAATATTAATGAATATCGCGGCACCTGTTCCGCGCAAAAGCTACTATTTACGGAACCGACCGACCAGCGAGATCCACTAATTTTCGGACGTTTCGAGCAACTTTATCGAGCACGAACAGCGTAACACGGCGTATACAGGGGCAATCAGACGCAACCAGTTTGCCGTGGTAATAATTGCGCGACTCCATACATACATACGTGCAACCGTGATACGAAATATTACTGTTCGTCGACAGTTTTGGACTCGCGGCCACGTGGTCGCGCCGCGTGCGAAATCACACGGGATCTGCTGCGGGATTGTTTCGAGACCACGTGGCTTCCTTCAGAAAATATTGTTCCAATTTTCGATAGTGAAAGCGATTTTCGGCGTTTTCTTTCCAACATTTTTCTTCGGCATGACATTTCTGTTATTTTAGCCTATCATAATCTAACAGTTACATTCCTAAGATACACTCTTCTCCTCTAAAAAGAAGCAAGTTAGAAAGCAAGACCTCTGTTCGAACACCTCAGAGATCTGAAGCCATTCAGCAATCGCATCAGAAACCTCATCCTCGCTCGCCAAAACCCATTTCCCTTGCGAGGAACAGCTCGAAGTCGATAAATTGACCATCTAGATCGTCGGATCTGTCGATCGTGCGACCGATAAACGCGCGGTGGCACGCGAGGACGCGTCGCCGTGCGTGTCGGCGAGGCGTCACCACGAGTATCCAGCATCACGGGAGCCATCCGCTCGAACGAGTCGAGCGGGTATCCGATCTTCCTCCGGGAGTGTAATCGCCAGGAGGCGAGAGGAGTGTGCCGAGGGCGGCGCAGGGAAAAAATGGAAAATGCTTTCTCGCTTCGTAACGACGTCGCGGAGGCGAATCATTAATCCTCGCTACGTGGTACCGTGTACCTTGTACCTGCTCGTGATTACGGTTCCCTCTCTCTTTCTCGCCAACCACGGCAGTGTCCTGCTTCAACGCGGGGACTCGTTTCTACGAGCAGGGTGGTTGCGAGGGACGAACACCTCCGATTTCTTTCACCTTCTGTCCCTGTTGAACAAGCGACCATCCTTTGCCACGGCGCCTCTTGCTAGGCCAGGCCAGAAACATACTGGAAATTTTTCGTTCCCATCGTCCTCTTGTATCTTCCTTGGTACACGAGCGCGTACAGGCGTTTGGACCCTTCAGGTGGACCCAGGGAGAGAAACTTCTACGATTTCCTCCTCAGCCTTCGAGCACAATGTGCACCTAGCTGGATAGTTTAGATTCTGAACTCGTTTCATTTTCACGACGAATATCCGCGAACTGCTTTTGCATTGATGTATTCTATTTCATTGTTTAGCAGGTTCTAATATATTAACCATAATCTATGGTCCTATTTATTATAAGGTACGTTTTGTGTAAATCTTGCTTGGGCAACTGAAATGTTCAATAAGTCTGAAGGTTAATTATTTATTTAATGCTTGAATGAGCATTCCTAGATGTCCATAGAAGGGTTATGATATTAATAAAATAAATTAGTCTGCATATTCTTTTAATATCCGTGATGCAGTTTATTTCACGATTTGCATACAGGAATCTGTAGATGTGGACACGCGTTATCCTCCTGCACTATCCGACACTCTGATTCCGGAGGAGTGACGCCACCATGGTGACGGTATCGATGATTTTATCGGAATAGTCAATTCCCGCAGTGCAACATTTTGCTGCGAAGCGTTGAGAGGATTAAAACATCTTGCAACGTAGTATCATTTAGGAAATCTGTTACACAAGTGTACACGAAACGTGTTTAAAAATTCACCTGGTGACAAGGTGAAGCTGTAGTTGCCAGTTGCGAATATTCTGAAAAATGTTTCGCATGTTGTCCGGTCATCGTACTCAATCACGCGCCGGTAGATATATCAATAGCGACCCATTAATCACTTCTTAACGAGAGAATAAGGATAATAACTTACACAGCGAAATTTCTGAACGCTCCGGCTCAACGTGCAAGCAGACCGATCACGGAACAGGGTCTTTAAGCAAGCATCTGGACCATGAAATAGTGATTTCCACACTCAATTTGAACAGCTCGGTTCTATTTCTGCAATATAAATCTCTATTTCAAGAAGAAACTCTATTCCTTCCTCAAACACTTCACGTTCACTGACACTTCAGTCATCTTAACGCGTTGCATACGGCTCGTGAGATATCTCGTCCCCTGCTAACCGGACATTCAACTTTCATCGCCAGGTGCTTTATGTGTATTTCGTGTTAATTTCTGCAAGGCGTAACCCCTCGATGTCGCTCTAAAGGGTAACCATCAGCAATAAAATTGATCAAATCAACTAGATGTTGAAAAAAGAACATCAGCCCCCTTTCCCCATCGCATTTGTTCCAGTTTTTAGCATCAAAACGAAGACCACAGTTGACATCAAAGCAAATGGTTTTCTATGTTCCAGCCGCGTTCCACGAATACGCGTACATTATTGCGACACGCGTATACCCACGCGAGGAATGACGCTGCGATGATCGCCGCGTGGATTCCACGGGCGCTGCGCTTTGAACTTTCGATCAGACCGGAAACGCGAGTCGCTCGTTATTCCTTCTTGACGTCTATCACGTGTTTAGTGTGTACACGCGCGAATCGCGCTTGACTGCGCGTGTCCTGGCGGCAGCTGTAATTTGACGCGTCACGTCTGAATCTGGCTCTGCCGAGATTTTAAGAGGATTTGCAACGATGAAGGAATTAGAGGAGGGGATGCTTCGACGTTGAAACGCCGGGGACTGACGGTCAGCTGAAGAGGGCAAAAAATATTCGAAGCCGCTCTTTTGATATTTGGTGTGATATAGAGTGTGAAGTGAGCTTACGAGTTCAGTGTGCGACAGAGATGCGACGTCGGTTGAGGAATTTTGGGAAAATGTATGGCGGTGTTTGAAATGAAATTTTAGGGAAACTGGTAAAATAGGGGTAGATTTGGTATATTTTAATGGGTATTTCGTGTCATTAAAAATTGGAAGTAACTTTTTGTACTGTTTACACGTTGTTAGTAATATGTTTATATTTGTGTGTGAATTTAATTGAGCAGCTGAACAATGATTATTATTACTTTTATGATGTACATATAAATATTTTTCCGAATGTACTTGTTGGACATTTCTGGTGCCTCAGAAGCTATGCAAATTGAACATATCCGAAGCTAAACTGAAGGAACATGCCAAAATTGAACTCCGTGATTGCGGTAATTGAATTTTAACTATAGCATTTCTGAACTTGATTACTCTAATTCGTATTTGAATGTTTTAATTAGGACACACAATTTTTAAATTTCAGACATCAATTCGTTAGATCAAGTCCATGTTTTATAATTATTGAGTGGTTTATTCGTATGACCGTACAACTTTTTCCAACGAGATCTCAAGTGTTAGCATTAAAGTTATATACTGTAGCAGTCTTCGTAAACGAGCTATAAGTCAAGGCGTTAACAAGACGATCCCACAGCGGTTTCCGCTGTTGGTTATTTGCATCGTGCCCTCCTTATGCCTCAACCACGATTCTTCTCTTTTTTTCCTCGCGTGTGCGCGCCTTTATGACGCATCAGATGCTCTTAACGAAGTGAGACCCGACCGCTTCTAATTAATAGGCTGGCCGGCCGCTGATCGAACGTTTTCAAGCTACTCGCAGTGTTTATCGAACAAACGAGCTTATTCAGTGCAACAGAACTGCACGGAAATCCTTCCCATATGCTGGCTGGCCTGCTTGTTAATGCGTATATTATATCTATTACGATGGTACATGGTGTACGGGGTCGTAATTTATAGAAACAAAAAGTCGCCGCCCGCGAGAACAGTTTGAAAACGCAGCGAACATATTCTGGAAATGGTAGCGAATGTGAAAAATGTTTAGCCTTGTTGAACTCTCCATCGTGCTGCATAATTAACGATTGAATTAACCTGTATTTATAAATATGAAAAGTGCGGGTGTATCTATAATATACAGTGACAGAAGTAGTATACATGCAATGAAGTGTGCATATGTATACAATTAAAGATTAATATTTCTAGAGTGAATACACGAAACAATTAAACGGACCGTATAAGAGATCCCTGATAATTTCAGAAATTACTTAAATACTCTGACCAATGAATTGTAATACGAGTGAGGTACACATTAGATTACTTTGGTGTAATTTATTTTTTCGCTTGAAATGATTTTAAACAGTTTATTGTAAAAAAAGCAGCAGTGAATTTAAAATTGGTCACGGAGTTCGACAGACACATTCCAACTGAATGGTACAAATGCAAAAGGTTTGGTAATCTAGATATACAAAATATAAATATCAAATAAAAAACAAAATCTCAAGCCAATTACTCGTGCGCGCAATCTTCCACGCACTCTTCTTTTAATAATACCTATAAGGCGATACAAAATCACCACTTCCATATCGAACCTTTACCATCACAAACTACCATCCACTCAACGGCAATCTTCTCATTATTCCCAACACCCATCCACAATTCTAACGCACCAACTCACACCTGGCCTGCACCCCAGCCATCGATTGCGCTATCTTAAATTTCCCCGCAGACATTACAATCTATCAACCTCCGATCCAACCTTGGAGCTTCCATTCCTTCCCTCCAGCCATAGAATATATTTTCTACCACTCATCAATAACACTCGCGAACAAGTAGCTCCTCGCCAGCTCGCTCTTCAAGATCGTCATCATACCATCGCTGTCGTTCCATTTCCCGTTCAATGCAACATCACGTTGCACAGTGCAGGCCTGTGTGCGATCATTCGTGGAATTGTGCAGTTCGAATCGGGCGGATTCTCAATTACTCGTTCTCGTGCCCCCAAGACGCGGCTTGCTGATTCCACATCTCGAACGCAACGCCAAGCTCCGACGGATATGGTAATGCATCGTTGTTTAACATATGCAGCCGCTAGCAACAGGCACGTACATACATACAACAACGGCTTCATCATTACAGGTGAGACACCTCTCGCGGCGAGGACGAATCATATGTACAATAATGGATTCGTCCTTAGAAACGTACGAACGCCACCACCGCGGTTTCAATACTGGATAGGGATAATCGATTTGATGTTTCGAATCGCGATGTGTCTCACACTCACGCTGATACGTGTTATCTGTTATCCGAAGGAAGTACTTAGATTCTCAGTTTTGCATTTCCTTTTGACGTCGATGGACTGCCTGTATTGAAAGAAGAACTAGAAAATCAGGAATTAAATGAACTAGTCTACGCTTGCGTGGCAACGTGTGATTTCCCCCTGAAACTTGTTAGCGAAATAGGCACTCGATACTCAAGGGTACAAGGATTAACTTAACGGGATAACAGAAGCATGTGATTAAATGTCGCGTCACAGAGAATCCAACTACTGCCGAGATTGTAAATAAAATAAACCAGCTTATCTCGTTCGCTATCAAATCGAACCACCTAATAGCGTAATTGAAACAAATCGAGCTCTCCATTGATGCACACAGGGAAACAAAACGACCACGCAATAATCGGAATTCAGCGCATAGTCCTCCGACTTCCGGCATGCGTGTCTGTCGCCACGATTCACGATCCGCGACAGACATACCCGAGGATCGATACATCGCCGCTACACGATGATTATTTCTGCTTGCCCCGACAAAGATTTCCTGATCGCGAAGCGGAATGCAAATCACGGGGAACGCGACCAATTAATATTAACGACGCGACGTAGCCGGCGCGATTTCACCTGTCATTAAACTATCTAATACCGACTCGAACTCGCGTCTAACCTTTTGAAATCACGTCCTGACGTCCACGTCGCCTGATTTTGCCACGTGAAACGTGTCGTGCGAGCAAATCAACCGTTTGACCGCTAATTCTTTCGCCTTTGATACTGCTCGTGATGAATACGTGCAAGGATCTGGGCTGCCTCGAGGCTGCAAGTGATACGACTGACAGGACCTTTTGCTCGGATGAAGTATTGTAGAATAGTGAAGGGTGGACGTTTGGTACGGAGTGGAGGTGTTTTGCAATACATTGTTCTTGAAGTTGTTGTGCATGTCGCCGTCAGATGAATTACTGGGTGTTGGAGAGTTTCTTACGTGGATGGTTGGTTGCCACATTGTTGATCTTTCAGCATTGTAGTCGAGATATTATAATAAGAAGAAGGAAAAATTGTTCGGTTACGTGATCCACTATGGACGTTAGATTGTAAATGGATGACATTACAAATGTACTGTGTAAGAAGGTCGAAATGATTCGATATTTATAGATAACAAGTAGGACATTTGATTTATATTTATATCGATCGAACAATTTTTGCTTGATATTCCAGTGAGCTGTGCTATTATTAATTGTACCCAATTATCTAAGATTAATCCACTTGAATTTTGGCGGTAATAGGAAATTAATAAATTCGTACACTTTATTCGTAATTCTTTATTAATATTTTGGTAACATGGTCGCTGTTAGAAATATTTCGGCTATGTTCAAATTTCATCGATTGAATGCCATTTATATTTACCAGGAGGTGCACTGATAATTATTGACAAACTTAAACCAGGCTTCCTTTGGAAAATCCGCTGCTTAGTTCCACGTCGGTTTTATCCGGCAGGTATTAATTACGCGGCGGAATTAGTAGCCGCACGGATCGAAAGTTATAATCCAGGAATTTCATCCCTAAATGAGCGACGGATACCGTGGAGAAGCTTAAAAGTTTCTCGTATACTCCGGCCAAGTTTTCTCATATTCGAGCTGCTGGCTATAAAGAGTGTCCTCGTCAATGGATCTTCTTAATTGTTGGCCGAAGAATATTTGTATTAAAAGACCAAGGCTTCTCTGTATACCTTGTGCATTATGCTGCGATGACACTCTGTTATGGCACCTGGTATCGTACACCATACACGTTGACAGGATATCCTTTTAGAATGACTGCAGTCTGTTTAACTGTATGAGTTCCGCAGTGTAATAATTTATTATTATTGCATTCTATTTTCGATGCTACTATATACGTAAATATTTGCATAAAAATTGAATATATAATGAAACACACGAATTGATTGAAATCATGCGCGTACGGTACTGAATTGAACATGTAATATCAATTTTTATTGCAGTAACAATTGCACGATAATTTCTGCAAATTTAAATATTTTCCAAGTTTGACTCAAAATATTCCTAAGACCATCGCTTCAAGCAATTTTGAATACCATAGTTTCGTATGAATCTAAAACTACTGTGTCTCCAATGAAGCCGATTATTCCAATGTACAGTTTCAAAAATACATAATTCAAAGCAGAGGGATTCATTAGGATTAATTAGCAACGTATGAATATTAATGCACCTCCTGAGTTCGCCTATAACTCAATACCAACATTGTACACTTGCGACTGTGATAATTAGAATCAACCACAGAAGGCGATGTCACGTGTCTCATTTACATGATTCGCGAGTTCTGCCCACTGATTACACGCACCATTTATCGTTGACAACCTACGTGAATGAATCTGGTAGCGTTTAAGGATGAAAAACTCAATTAGTTAATTTGTCGACAGAATTAACGCCAGGATTCGTCGATGTTTCGAAACAATTACTTGATATAACTTAATAGATATTACACGTTTTATGGTATTGAAGAACTGGTTGAAAAATAGATATTGCACTGTAAAAAACACTAGAAAGTATCTGGGATTAATGATCCCTCTCAGTTGGCAGACGATTTTTTTAATGTTCCTAATGGAAGCTTTGAATTACACCAAGCATTAAGCACGGATTCGCAATAATTTTGTTCTGGAAGTACTAGTTCAATTGGAAGTGCGGAATATGTAGCAGCAATTCATATACGTTAAATAAAATTTTACCGTGCATGAAGTTGCTCATGTTGGATATTAACGTAGTACTTAGCAGATTATCGTTGATAACATTGGTATTAGTAGACCAGATACAGCTGACCAGTAATCGATAACAGGTTACAAATTTAACAAATCTGCAGAGAGTTCCAGTAACTCAAAATATGGGAATTTTTAAATGACCATCTCAAACAATTACGTAACTTGAAAGTTATCAGATTTGAGGCTCAATTAGTCCAAGGTTAGCAATGCAGTAATTACAGGATCGTCAGTACCGACCCAAAAATTAGCTTTAACAAACTTCAATTGCATGGGGATCTTTGAAGCTGCATTCCTCAATCCCAGAGTAGCCAGTATCGAGTTCCATGACTTGGGGGGTCGTTATCGAGTTCTAGTCACTTGAAAGTCGTCAATTATCGAACACCAATTACACGACAGTCGTCAGTACTGGATACCATAATTTCAGAGCTGGCACAGTCGAGGTCGTCGATATTGTATCCCAATTACTCGAAGTTTTCCGATAGAAGTATCGTTCATACGATCCAAAGAGATACAGTTATAGGTTTCGTAATTTGAGAAGCATCCTAATCAACCACGTTCACGTCTAACTATTATTAACTCCTATACTTATAGAATAAATTCCACACTTTTTGTTCCCCAGCAATTTTGTAATGAAGAGCATCGGTGAATCGAATGAGGAGCATTCCTCCTAAATTATTGTATGTTACACTTGCAACTTTAAGTAACTCTAAAATGTTCTATTATATTTGTCACAATTCATTAACATTCAACCGACTATATTTGCACAAATTCTATTTAGAAACACTGGACCTTGAAATTGGATGATCACTTCTGTGACCAAGTGAAATTTTTAAGGGCTAACTTAATTTTCTTTTAAATTAACATCGATAACATAATAAATAAGCCCTACACAAACGACTCAGGTATTTTTTAAATCTACCTGTAGTATACACCGTCCACTGACGCTTCGTCATAAAATATTTAAACAAAAAATTGAATAATCGAACAGCTAACAGCGAAAGAGTCAAGCTCCATATCAAGACCCACCGCACTGGTAGAATAAAAATTCTTCCACCACCTATTTCCACCTTCGATATTCGTGAATCACCTGTCTCGATCCTTCGAGTTGGCTGATTCCTTTTGTCCCAAACGTTTCGAACAAACAACGCCGAGTTCTTCCAATATACCCTTTCGTGCATACGCTGCTGCGTGCAGCATCGAAGTATTTTCAATTAGCAAGCGATAATAAAGAGTATGTCTAATGCGCTGCCAATTAGCAAGCAGCCAGAGCACACCGCTTCACAGGACAAATTGTCTTCAGTGCCTCGCGATATGTACCATCTCGTGTATGTATAATGATATGGGTCTAAGAAACGTCGGCCATTCACGGTTCAATTAAAATACCATCGATTTCTATGTGTTGTAGAAAAGTTGTATCTCGTGGATGCAAATACGAAGATATGTATGTACGTTCAATATGTCGGGGATATTGAAGTACATAATATGTGGAAAAGGGAACAAGAACAGTGTGGTTGATTCTGTATGGTGGAAGAGTCTCAAGTTCCCACGGTTGGAAACAATTAGAGAAACCAGAATAGAAGAGGACATGTAAATTGGAGATATTTCTATGTGGTTTCTAATTGCATCCCTTTTTAGGGGTTAAAAAGTGATTGTGCTGGGAGATAGGGACTCTGTAGATATTGGAGTAACGATGTTGATAATATTGAGAGTTGGATACACATTATCACAGCAATACTGTAATCAGTATTGCCCCTATGCAGATCAGTTTATTTCTATCAACATGTAATAAAATTCGTGTACTGTAAACAATCTGAACTAATGCTGTAATCATCAAATACTTTTACAAAAACGAGTTGGTTTATCTATATCAACGATTGTAAATTATTCATTTACTACCCACATTAATAATTACTTTTTCTCACGCTTGTCACTCCAAGTTTTCTACTTAAAGAGCCTTTTTATTTTACAAATATCGTATCACTCTGATTCATGTATGTACATACTATAATTCATCAAAAGTAGAAAAATATCGTCTGCAACGACTGTCCCATTTATCTATCAATTTTTCTGTCCACCATTTAATAAAAATTCTTTTCCCATTTGTTTTAACAACAGATATTTACTCGCAAGATATTTCAATAGTATCTACCGTCGCGTCGGCCTGCTATATTTTCGCCAATATTTCATTTCGTAATCGTCCCTAAATTTCCACCTTCAACTGGAGCCGTTTTCTGTAACGCTGGAACGAGTACCAACGCGATCATTACCACGATATCATTCCTTCACGACGTGAAAGATTGAAACGGTTGCTTCTTTTCGGTCCGCGAACAGCTCGACGAAAATTAGATTTTCGCGGACGAGCCGCGTGGCCGGTGGAGTGACTAACGTCTAGCAGACACCTTAATCAAGATACCATCGGGTCGGTGCCGCGTTCCCCTGTTCGAGAACTCCATTAACATATTTCACTCTTTAATTCGCGGGCCACGATGGCATGCCGCGCGTTTCACGGGACATTAGTGGCGAGACGAAAACGCGAATCGCTTGAACGAATCACATGTTGATTTGTTTACTAAAGGTTTATCACGCGCAGTGTGCCATCGTTATAGATGGGGCAAATTTCAGAGACTCGGGATATTTACATTTTTTCGACCGTGTTGGTGTTTGTCGTTATCGAAATTGAGAGTCAAAGTTAACTTATTACTGTCTCAATTAACTTATTTTGTTATTTGATGTACTGTTAGAAGAGAAGTACATCTTGCAAGGCATTCCTCATGTTACAGTTGTTTTAATAGTAAGATCAATCTGTTCAGTTTTTATTGTAGAAATACCAATTATGGTTTAACGCAATAATATGGTATTTATACCAAAGCGTAAGAAAATAGGTCCAAGTAAAAGTTCAAATTTCGATAAACACACTTTAATTATTTTACCCGAGTAACATTTTATGAAATTTCGATAAATCCACTCGAATTAATTTGCCGCGTGGTATTGGAATAGAATTTCCAAAATTGTGCACGCTGAATTCGAGCGCACTCGAAACGCGATATGTAGATCGTGGCGGGCATGACGAGAACGGCCGCACGGTTAATAACGGTATAAATAATATTTCATGGGAACGGTAAATTGTGATTTATCGCGCGCGTTAAATGGAATTTTTTAATTGTCTGTGTAATCTGCAAAGCATTAATTATTGCTTATCACGGGCAGTTAGATTTATGAGGTCCTGCCTAGATGTAAATTTGTTGGTGTCTGTAACTTATTTTCCATGACCACGGCCGAATCGATTTCCTTGAGCGAAATGTAACAAGTGTCGAGGCATACATGAATAATGGACTCGCATCACTTCCCAGGAGACGTGCAATTTCACAATTTTGCTCTATATTGTCCTAATTCTACGCAAAGTTTAATACTGGACGTGAAACAAAGAAATAAACGGATCGTCGAACAAAAGGAGAATGCGGAAATGTCGGAAAATTGCAATGGTAGTATTGCAATGGTCGATTAAATTGAAGGAAATTAATATTTTTATCGAAGTGCAAGAAGCATTCAATTTAAAACAATGGCGCTGCGATAAGAGATTTATTATTTATGTTATTTATTCAATGAAATTGCTTTAAGCCGTATGCGGTTTATATAGCAGATATATAGTTCGCAACTCATAATTAATTTTGATGGTTCACTTATTTTAATTCAGTCTTTCCGATGTCCCTATATAATATAAATATACTACCGTGCGGTTCGCCACTATTGAAGCATTTCTGATACACGTTTATTGCAAAATATTTTATTTTATTATGGCAATACATCTTTTGGACGTTCCTGTAAAAATTCCTTGACCCCAAATTTATTAATCGATGAATTATACAGGAAAAGACTGATTTTAAGATTCGCTCTAATAAAATAAAACAAAGCAATCTCATAATTCCAGAATGATTGTTATTGGTCTGCTTAATAAAGACATTTAACACGAATTAACGTGGCGAACGACCGTAAGCGGTATCAGCCATTTAAAGCAAGGAGAAAAACGTGCAGGCTGAAAAATAAATCCCGAGATTTTTCCTTGGCGTGGTTCGCAATTCAATTAGCATCGAGCATTTTGCTCGAGACCGAAACGCCTGATAAAGCCACGCCGCTGCGTCCTGGCATTCGACAAATCTCGCGCCGCTCAAAGCAGCCGGCGTGGCCTGTTAAGCTCTGATTTACAAACCAAAATTTAGTGCGTCCCTAAATTAACGCGGCAAAACGACGATATTCATCGTGTCATCATTTCCATCAATGTCAGAGGACTCCGCGGCCTGAGAGTGGCTTTAGTAAATCTTCGTGACAGTAACTTACAAAGCAGGCAAACAAGAGGACCTCCGCTTACAAGGCATTCTTCAGACACGCAACGAGAAATCAGGACAACGCTCCGACATTGTTCCGTTTTCGTATCAGAAAAATTTGTTTCTATTGTTGTATTTCCCTAATTTTAGGACTGCTGGTAAAATATTTGTCCACTGTTAGGAGTATCAAATTGTGGTTAATTTTGGACAAGACGATTAACGTGATTGGTCTTGTGGAAGTAATATTTATTAGTAATATTCATAATATTATATTTTCGTCAACATTTTATAGAAGTTTATTCTCATTGTCAGTAGTAGGAAAGAACGTCCCTGTCCAATTGTAGCAAGGCATAACTATCCTTCTTGGAAAATGAATGATGGTGCAAATAGATCAAAATCATTTTTCTAGGTAAATCACGTCCTAGGTAAACGATGCCTTGCCAAAAATTTCGATTATTCAAACGAACAATTATTTTGCCCCGGAAATCGCTATTAGCTTCGTCGTCTTTTCTTTCTGCTCAAGTCTGTATCACTTACGATTAATTCCGCGGTGGCAGAGAGATATTAAGACGCGCGAAAAGAGAACAGAGGGAAGCGACGTCGGCTGCGTGACTCGTCGCCGGTCGCTAATTGAGGGGAAATTACGAGCCGGCTTATTATGAAGAAACTATTCGGCGTGCTTCGACGCGAGCCATTTCGCGTGCTCTGTCAGAGACAAAATTATTCAGGGCGCAGAATATTTTACGTGCTTATCGTTTCAGGAACACTCTTTCGACGTTGGATAATATCGACGGGAAACAGATAACATTTCAAGACAGTGCGATCTAGCCAGGAACATAACGAGCGAGTAATCTCGTTCGCGTCTGTTAACTCTTGTCACGAATAAAAACGGTAGGTTGCACAGTGAGCCAGATTGACAATTACATAATTAGGCACTACTTCATATTTTACAGATTTCATCATTTATTGATTCCAATTCAATGGTATAGGTAATATTACTATTCGATACTCATCTAAACTTGAGATAAACAAATTAATTTTTGTATTTTTTTAATTAATTTATTTCAGTTTTTTGACCAAAATCTGATTGAGTTAGTTATGAGAAAGTAATGTGATGTGAAAATGTGTGACGTTAAAAACTATTGCTCAAAACCTGTGTTACTTTTCAATATGTCATAAATCTGACAACTGGAAGGAAAACAGTTGCATGTACGTCTCTTATTATAATATTGATATTATTATTTTATTATTATTTATTGATATTGCCAGTATTATAATTTTTTAAACGTAATCGCCTACTATTCAATTAGCACTATGCATAGTATTTATACATATATTGCGGGCGCGAGTGACATTTTTGTTACATTATTATAGAATATTTTTGGGGCTTCGGGATGAATTAAATCTTGCATTCATTCATTTACACTTTACTTTCTCTTCCTTGATCTCTATAGAATTGCAGGTATTCTACAATCTCATTGCCGCACCATCACAAACGGTTTTCTAAATTACTACGTAAAACGTAGGACGCAAAATCCCAATTTTTACCCCCAGGCCATAAACAATAATTCCAAAAACGTACACATCACCCCCTCAAAAGGGAAAACGGTGAAATACATATCACGCGCATTAAGTCAGACCATTAAATCCGCACAAATCTGAATAAAAATTCCCGCGCGATCCCCTGTCCTAGAAAAACAGACAATCGAATGCATCGGTGGCGGTGCGGATTTCGCGAGCACGCATTAATCGCGCGAGTAAGCGCGCATTAATTTCCAGGCGGCTGTGGAACTCGCAATGCGGTCCGTCCCGCGATTATTTGTACACGTCCAATCGGCCACGTGATCTGCATTTTTGAAATGGTCGTTTTGGCCGGCAAGCTGGTCGGCTGCCAAGTAGCCGCTATTGGGACGGGTTCAACAGCCCCCGCGCCGCCTGAACTCGTCTGATTTGGCCTCATTTACGACGAGGCACAAAAATTCCTGTAAATTGGCCGTAATTTAGCGCACAATGGGACGAGTTGCGCCGCCGGTTAAACGCACGGTCTTTCCACTCGTCGGCCACGTTGCAGCGAGAAATTTTAGGCCCGCGTAGCGCGTACACGTTGGCAACGTTCACGGTTTCTTCCGATCCGTGGAGTTTATGATGCCCATGCAGAATCGACGATTTAATCGTTCCTCGACTTTCCTCGAATTACTTGCTCCTTTCTGCTTGGTACAACGGTCGACGGTGGATGAAGTAGATATGATCGGTGCGCGGGAAGAGTGGCAAGAGTAGCGATGTTTCACGAATGATTGTAATGGATACATCGAAGTGTCGTATTAAAGTATTCAGCGAAATGGCTGATGAATTAAAAGTAATCAGCACACGTACTAATAAGCGTGACAATATTTTTAGCTGAAGAACGACTCTCCTTACTCGCCTGATTGGTGGCTGACTTGCTCCAGTTGACTTATTCCTTTTTCCAGAATTAACAGTAAAAGTGTAAGGGCTTCAGAAATTGTTTTCAGTTAAATTGCAAGAATTATCCAAGTTTTATTATCCCACAAATTAATATCGTTTACATGGGCCAATCTCATTACATTCATGCCATCCTCATCGCAGCACAATTATTTGTCCAACCTCGATCCGACACCATGGATACAATATACAATATTATACGACTATAAAATGAACCACTTCTACCATTTTCCACGGGCTACCCCAAAGCTAGCTTCACGGAGGCTCTGTTAAATCTCACGAGCTCATACCTCAAGGGAGCCTCCGTGACCGTGCAAACGATTCGCATCGTTCAGCGAAACGGCTGCGATTTAATTGCAAAATGATCGCGAGACGAGAACGAAGCTGGGGCGAGGCCAGGCAGGTATTTCGGTAGTGATAAATTGAAAACACGTGTAAATGTACAGTGGCGCAAACAAGAGACACGTGTACGCGTTCCTCGCGGAAAGACGGCGGTGACAGCTAGGAAAGTTTTGTTAATCGACGCAGACCAAATAACGTGCCGCCGTCGACGTCAAGATAATAAGGCAGCAAGGAAACGGAGGACGAAGACGGGGCTGAAAGAACGACCCACTGGATGCTGGAACAACAGGGAGCGAGGACCAACGCTAATTAGACCCCGAGCTAATTTCGTTTTTCAACGTAAGAAGAACGCCGTCGCTGGCCGATGACATTTTTAGTGCGTCCACCAGACAACTGACATAACCGGAGAACCTTTGTCAATCGTTGCTTCAACGATAAGCAGAGGGGACTTTGGGCTTGGAATTGACGGACGTGATGAATGAATAGAGAAATTTGGAAGACGTAGATTGATTCGAGCTGGTCTTAGACGCGATGGTGAATGTCATAAATTCCATGCTGCGTTGCGTTTAAATGCCGAATGGTTATTGAAGTGTGCTCGATCGTTGTTTCTCTCATATCGTATAATAAAACATCGAATTAAAAGATGGTGAAAATAGACTCGCGATAATCGGAAACTTCTATTGGAGTGGTTCGCTCAAATCCGCAAAAGGATTTAATATTGAACGATACTCCGATTGTAATTATTCGAGCTTCGACGACAGAAAGAAAGAATTCTCCAAATCGCTTTTCTGTAATTATTACTGCAAGTACTAATGGTTAGCCAGTACGTCTCGATATTCTACAATTAGTTAATGCGCGTCGATTACTATACTTTGGGCGCAATCTAGTTAAAAAAAATTGCACGTTGCAGCAAAGACCTCCCCCTCGTCGGCTTACAGTGTAATTTGCAACATAAACTTTCAGAACGATCTTTCGGACTCACGCTTATAATCCAATAGCCGATCAAGGAAATCAAACTGGTAGCTCGTGCATTCTTCTCGCCTCTATTACACTCTACTAAAGGCAACGTTCTTCCTTGTACCTTCACGAGGTCGTAGAGGTAGAAAAGTATGAAAGTACTAATGATCACCGGTAACACCTGTAATGCTGCGTTCGTTACTCTCAGATAGCCTGGATAATTTTCGATATCAGCTCGGCATCGCGTGATCCCTGCTCATAAAGGATAAATACTTCTTCGAGCTGCCGCGTACTGACTCATATACGTTTTACGTGCACTGACCGGCAACGTGTCGGGGAGGGGACCGATCGCGTGAAACTATTTATTGCAGATTCATGCGACCTTGAAACTGGGAAATGCACACGGAAGTTTTCACGGTCCAGAGGACGGCTAGTCGACTTGCCGCAGCCTCCGTGATCCGTGATCGAATGGAACGAAAATTACTCATTCGAGTGGTAGAAAATTAAGGTAGTGCATCATCGTGTACTTGGCAAATATTGGCTGGCAAGGGTGGATGAACTTTTGGGTCAATTACACGTGGCACCTGAGTCGAGTGCGGATGATGGACAGACTTGCTCGAAGCATGCGAATTATTTTTATGAGATTTCGCGGTGTAGATGAATCTCACCGTTAAATGAAGAAAGCAGAATATGTCATTGATTTACCTCAACTTTCCGAAAAAGTCCACTAACAAGTTCGCTTTATTAATCTGGAATCAAGAAGCTCGAATTACTACGAATAATCGCTTTCATCCGTAATTAATTCTCCACGCTCATTCAAATGTACATATATTAACCAATCGTACGATGGCATCTCGAATTTACTCGTAAAGCTATAAATATATAAATATATAAATATATCTACGCGTTATTGCATTAGCATTCGTATTACACATCGACACCTAAACAACTTCGAAACCGGCCAATCCCGGGATCATCCGAGCCATACCAACTCGATCCATCGAACACCACCGATCGAGCGTCTCTCGATCCGTTCCATCGAACGGAACGACTCGCTTCCAGCGTACAAATCTGCCACGGCAAAGTTCCGTCAGAAATTCGTCTGGAGCCAAGATAATACCGGCGCCAAGTCATTCTCTTCACGCGTTCTTATTCTCTTGCGTCGAGCACGGAGGTTGGCCCCGCGGTCTTTGCCGTCTTTCGTCGTCGCAAGGACCATTCTCCTCTTACTCTTGTTCTACTTCTTCTTCGTCGTCGCCGGCGCAATGTCACAGGCGACACGCATTCGTCGCATATAATTGTCCACGGTACGCATTGTCTCGTTCCACGAGACCCCGTCCTTATCCCTCGCTGCGTCCGCCTCAGATTTTACCACGGCACGGGCTGCGAACTCGTTTCGGAGAATGGCTGCCCGCTCACGATATTTTCGGCCTCTCTATTTATACCGGCAGACTGTCAGTGCTCGGGCTCGTAGGTGCCACGGGGTTCGGGTCAGAGGACACACCCCGGGGAACGTGGAAAAAAACCAACAAAAGGAACACTGCATGCCGGCGTCTTCGTTAGCCTCCACTGTCGGCTCGTATAAACATTCGACCGGCGAACTTGATGAACTACTTGCACGAGCGGAATTAATTGACCAGGCCCACTACTCTACCTCCTGGGCGCCACCGTGGAACGCTCGCGCTTTTGTTCCTTTGATTGCTCGCCGTTCGTCCAGGGGTGAATGATTCCCTCCTCTGTCACGACGGCTGGCTGGAGGCGGCGTTCAAGGAATTTATTCGTGGGCTTGATTCGAGAATACTGTGCTTTTAGAACCAGTAGGTTAATTTTTAAGGGTTGTTTTGTGGATAAAGATTGTTGGCTGATTTCGAGGTGTGCATCGATGGAAATGGAATTGGAATTTTGGAGGGAAACTGTGGCGGATCATTCGGGGCAATTTACGGCTGCAAGTTTTGCACGCCTCGTGATGGAAAGGTCGAAAAGAAATTACCATTGGTAATTGTGAAATACTATTTTGGTGAAATGGTTACGCAGGCAATCAAATATTTTACGAAGTGCTTATAAACACTGAATTACATCTAAATATAAGCTCATATCATTGTCCATATTATTAACGTTCCGAAATAAAATATGTCACCCTCGTGCGCCATATCCACCTGAAATATTATAGGGCCCCTACATATCTATAATGACGACGCGACGCACGCCAGCTACTACAAGGCGAGTTGGTTTTTCAGCACTCCTCGACAAGGGAATACCGGAATCAATTATAGACGAGGTATCTCCCGGCGCAACCCCCTCCGCCATTTAACCCACGAAGCGTTAATAACTTCCTTGATTATGGGGAAAAACATTCGCGGCTACTTTGCACAGGGCCAAGGCGGAAAGGTCGGCTACCGTCGTTGGGTTCGCCTTGCGGCGAAACGCTTATTACTTGTTTCAGCAAATGCGTATCTAGGAATAGCCCTAATGGTATGGCGTGTGTACGCGCGTGAAGAATCTCGATACTTTATGGCAGTGATTATCGTTTAGCCTGACCCGTCGCGGCCAAATCGCACTACCGGCTGCGAATCGCCTCTTATTTTCGTCATTAAGCTGTGACTAATATGCCATATTACCGTAACAAAACTGGCCAGCAGCCGGCTGTGCACTGTCTGTGCGTCGCGTCGCGGCGCCACAGACTCGGATGACGCTGGAAAAACTCTCGTTACACGGCCAATGACGAATTCGGGGTGCGAACATCTTCATGGTAGATTGCCTCGCGCGACTAGTCGTTGGTTTATAGAGCGGTAGAGACTATGACAGAGGAGGACTGCCTCCTCAGTGTAGACATTTGTACGTTGGACGATTGAAATTCATGGGTACAGGCAGGAGACGCGGTTATTTGTGGGTGGCTTCGTCGGCTGGATCAGGTGTTAACGAGTTTAGAATGCGCTCTTCTTCCTTGCAGGTGTCAAACTTTGTATTCGGGCTGGCGGAAGGTGTGCAAATTTATGGATTTTTTTTGTGTCGATGACAATTTGATTATTAAACTCGTGTTTGCAATCGTATTTTCACGCTCTCAGATTATCTTTAAAAAAAGATGACATTTCGAGTCAAGCTGTTTAGAAAAATTGTGTGTGAAAGATTTAGAAAAATGTTTGGGAAAAATTTGCTTTCGATCATTTCTCCCGAGACATCAGATTAAGTTAAAGTATAGGGATTGCATCGTTGCTTCGCAGCTAGTAATGTTGTGCAGGTCGATGATTATTATTAACATGAATGTTTCTGGACATTTACATGTTCAGGAAAATAAGGATGCCCAGTGGTGAGAATTGCACGTGTATGTCTTTACACTTGTTCGACGAAGTCAAACGAGGGAGAAACAACTTCGTATTCTAGAAATTTCGCTTGGAATAACGGGTGCGGATTTCCTTCATGGGAACGGTGGTCTTCATCATACACGGGAATGTGAACACGGCAGGAAGCCCTGGCAAACGAAGACTAATCACCAAGGCTTCCGCCATTTCGCTTCATTTTTCTACCAGCTTGTCGAGGGTCGCTGTTTCGCTGAAAACTATGATTTGATAGTAATTGAATTAATTGCCAAGTGCTTCCCGGCGTATATGTTTAAATTAATCATCCAGTGCGCTGATTTTCTTGATGCTCCCATTTGGCTCGAGTCTGCTCCCGAGATGCGCAAGGTAATCAACCTCTAATGTAATTTTTGTCGGGGATCCCCCGTAATCGGGCAGTCGACAAAGTTGACTCAATTACTACATATGAAATCCATTGGAAATATGTTTCTATTTTACACTGGCAATCTAAGTAATAATTATTATTTGGATAATTATTACTGATTATTCAGTGATACCTTGATGGAATGTTTCATTAACGATACTGTTGATGCAATTTCTTTTTGTCTGATGCTTCCTTCCAAGAAATGGGCGTGACTAAAATTAGCAGAAGAACGAGATCGGAGTAATTCCTCATCGCTGTCGGTTGTTCACCTCGTGGCATTTACGTTCTTCTTTCCCCTGGCCAAATTGCACTCTCTTCATACCAATCAGTCTACAAGTCCCTGAGATGCTAATCACTCGACGGAGATCGGGGTTCGTAGAAGTATTGCACAGGAGTGCCAACGACGACGCAAGTGTGTATGTTTCGTTCAGAAGCACAGAATCGTGTTTAAAGGGAAACAAAGGATAGTCTCCTTTGATGTCGAAATGTGTAGTCGATTTTGCAATTTTCCTGTTAAAGATAATTCAAACTATTCATCCTCGCAGAAATACATTAACCGCCTATCCACTGCACTCAAAGAAGACATACTTCCAGTTGTCTAGCACGTTAGAATAATAGACAACAATTTGAAGAAACTACAAATTTCAAAAATTCAATTTCAACTGCGGCGACAAATACTTTAACGCGTTATTTAACACACGGTGTATAGGAATATTATAAAAGAATGGTTCGTAAAATTGAAGCGTTATTTACATATCCTAATTAACGTTGCCTTATATAAAAAATAAAATTCCCGGATGTATTACGGCAAAGTGTCCTTTACTCCCTTGTCTCAGAATATATATCCACATAACTTTACATTTAAATTATCCTATATTTACACTCTTCAGCGTCACTCACGAGAAGCTCCCAACATGCCATAGCACTTTCTCCACAGATGTTGCGAACATCGGGGCCGAAAATCTCTGGCATGCTGCCTAATCGTCGACACATCGACTTTCGACGAATTACCTGACTCGTTTCACGAACCCGTGTTCTGCGTTACGTAACCCTTTTCTTGCGAACGAAGACATGTTTAACAGGAAAAGATATTGAAGCTGTTCATTCTGTCTAGGTGCAATGTTGTAAAGAACACTTCGCTGACTTTCTTTCCGGTTTCTTTTTATGCCAATTATATATTCAATTTACTTTGTGTTGCGCACAAATTTATTTACGCACAATTGCAGGCTCATTAATCTATGGTCATCCTTAAACATTATATTGCAAAATCCCCGTACACATAAATATTTTAGAATAAATTGTTACCTTTACACCTTATTGATTGTTAATCTTGCAATAATACTCGATAATTCTATAACAAAGTGTTTGTAATGCCTGTTCAATTTTTTCTTAAACAAAGCTAAATAAAATAGTATAAATAAAATTAATCACGTCAATTGGAAAAATTATAATCAACCATCAATTTCCTTCTTTAATTGACTCTAAGGCGTTTGGACACATGTTCGCGCATCAATAAACCGTATAGTATTCGTGGAACAAATATCCAGACCCAATAACGAGACTCTATGTTCCAATTAGCAGGAGTCTCCACTCTTTTCCTTCTTTTCCCTCGCACGAGTCAACGACGTCAACGATTCCTGGCGTTTCATTTGTCCGTGCTGACAGTGGAAAATTGTTGATCCTCGGGGATCTATGAAGAGATCTATAACGTCGGATGTGTCCTGCCCGCGGTTGACATTCTAATGCAGCACAGATAAATCGGATTGACATCTTGGATAGGTGGGATTGGCCTGGTTCCAGCGTCGAATGCCTTGATTAATATACCGGTAATTAGTTAGCGCTGCAACCGCGAGTTACAGATATTATTATGCTAATTACGCCGGCGACGTTGAGTAATAGGTTGCACGTGAAGCAACGGACGAGAGGAGAACGGCCCACGTTTCTGCCATTTGCACGGCCGAGGTTCGGTTCAGCGTCCCGAAGCGAATGGAAAAAACAACGACCTTGAGGGAAAAAAGAATAGAGGATCACCAGGCGAAAGCGAAAGGGTGAACGTTCTTTCTATGTTTGTTTCTGACATTACTCATGCCACTCTTGTTCCATTTTAGAACGGAGGGGATATTTTTAAAGAATCTTCAACCAGAAGTGCAATGCAAATTTTCTAACACGGCATTGCCCTATTTAGATTGAATTATTCTATTTAGAAACAATATTACAATGCCGGCAAGAATTTGTGAATAGCGATAGATGTTAATTATAAAATTGTCATCTGCTGCTTACATATGGTAAACGCATCTATTATTTTCCTAAAGTAAAAATTCACCATCTGCAAGACGTTAAAAGTGTACAGAGCAGTTAAAACGCTGATTTAGTAGCGCAAGGGTTAATGATACTGGTAATCCAAACTGAAAACGAAGTATACATATATTTAGAAAATTCAAAGCGTATTAAAGGAAACAAATTTGTGACACAGAATTTTCAATGACGACCGAAAATTCGCAGACCTGCCACTAGTCCGTGAAAGATCAGTGATTACAAATTACCATTTTCCAAAATACTCCGAATCATCATATACAACGCCATTTACGGTTCTCAGCATCAATAACTGCGACCGTTCGAAGTCTTCAAATACGACCGCACTATATCGTGGAGCCAACTACAATAACTCTTCTCCCAAATTCTTCAAACCATTTCATCACCGTCTCCTTCCGTCGCAGCGGTGCTGACAGCCACCAGCGCAATCACATCCTCGTAGATCCTCCGGATCCATTCTCTGAATCAAGCTGGCCGCAGACAACAATCCTCACAATGGGAACAAAAATGTCCGAGCAGTTCGAGAGGACGCGAATCTCGAACTTCTTACTTGAGTTCCCGCCAGTATTTACGATCAAGACGACGACGACGACGACGACGACGCGACGCCAGCACGGTAAGAAACAACGATCGAGTACCGACAGGCGGAGCTCAGGACCAGGGTAAAAAAAGGGAGGACTACAAGGTGACGGGGCACGGATTCGGATATCGGGGAGAGACACAGGCCGGAGAAGCGCGAACATCGAAGCAATGCCTCGAGGAAGGAAGAGAGGAACAACGGAGAAGGGCAGAGTAACTCTAGAGGGTGAGAGAAGAGGTGTCGTTTAGAGGCAGAAACCGATGAAAGAGGAGAGAGGGCAAGAAAGAGCAAAGGGAATCGAGGGTAAAGGGGCAAAAAGACCCGAAGCACGCAGGATGAATCGGCGATCGATCGAGGGGCAATCGATGAACAGGGTTGCTCGTTTCACGAAAATCTCGATCGTGACCGCGAGATCGAATTCCATCGGGGACGTCCCAGGTGAGATCCAACGGTGATCATCGACCACAGGCTCCGGAGTCGTTTCTTGTCCGTTGCGCCGCCACTGATCGGATTTCGAGCTTCTTAGAAACTTCGCACGAGTATTTTCGCCCGCGCCATCGTTCTTTCGTGAACGACCGAGACACGGTACACCGGCGTCCATGTACGTACTTGCTAATGTAGGAACAATTAAACGGTTTTCGTCGGGTAATTAATGAGCTTCCGCGTCCAACGCCGGATTCTTTCCATTGTCAAGTCCATCGTGCCGGTCAGTTGAATCGGCTCGCTGGCCGCTGCTTTCATTCATTGGCTTTTGTCGAAGACCGGCTGCCATTCGTGGAACGAACGGTGAAATCGAGTCGTTATGTGGGCGAACAAAAGGAAAGAAGATGCAACGTTGTTTACGGAGTCGATTTTACGGTTCGATTATGCGTTTGGGAATGGAGCTTGATTTTGGTAAGTTGGGGAGCTTATATTTTCCTTCTTGGATAGAGTTTGGGTTAAGTATGTTTTTGTATCAAGGAGTTTTGTATTTTTGTATTATCAGCGATGGAATTTCAGTTTTCGAAACATTTAGTATACACTCTTTGTACCGACTATTAAGTTCATTGTAAACGCCAAACTGCAATGAAAGTGTTGCAAAATACTGTTATTATATCATTGTAAAAATAAAGTTTTACAAATTTATAAATTATTTTATTGTATGGAGAAATTACGATTTCTATTCTTTCCCCACATGACGAAATGTCCTGTAACTGAGTTGTATTGTTATTTCTCAACCATGTACTATTTGGTCGAAGAATAAAACGTCCTGCAAATCGGTGATCGAGAACGCAAAACGAATACATTCTATTTCCAATGCTTGGATGTTTAATTGATACCCGGAGGAATTAATATCGTGTGCTTATACCACTTTTGCCATACTCCATTGCCCGATACGTTTATGGAGTTATCTCCACGATAAATCATCCTGCTGCAAATACCATGCAATGCATAATTCATATACTCGCAACTATTTAGAAATTACACATGGTCACGGGGATTCGACGTTTCTTGGTTATTCTTACTTAAGTGTTATGGAAACTGGTTTACTCTCGATCGAATTATTCAGCCAATTTTTCACGACGTTTGCGGCATTATATTAAGTATAGCATGTAAGTTAGTAAAACGTAGTGATAACTATTATACTATATTACGACAAACGATTACGACAATCACTCATTGTCAGTCATCTATTTTTTTGTTTCGTGATGTTTGGAGCCTTGTGTTTGGATCTATTAAAAAATATTTTTTCTCTATGTACCAAAGTATTTGTTCTTATATTGAAAATACTTTTTATAATTGTAAACATTGTGTTCAGCCAATAGATGTGCCTTTCAAAACGTCAAATGACTCATACCTTCTTCTGCCGTAATGGTTGATCTTAAAAGTGACTTTTAACTGTGGCACTTAACGAAATTGATTAAAAAACGCGTTAGTAGGAACAATACATATTCATTTGCATTTAATAATTGCTATTTCGATGAACTAATTTTTATCAATGTTCAAAAAAAATTGTTAATATTTGAAAAGCAATCCTGATAATAATTGGACCAATTTCATAATTACTGCCAATGAAGACAAAATTTTTACGAAGCAACGATTTACAACTGCTACTACGATTCATCCAACGGAGACCAACTGTCGGATGTAGAAGTTTGCGATCCACCCTCGCAGTTTCGCCAATAACGTCACGTCCCGTTTTGTAATTCATTCGAATGCTTTTCTCGCGTTCTTCGCCTTCTTGTTTCTCTCTGTGTTGCAGCCCGGTGCTCTTCGTCGGCGGCGAGGACGAAGTGGACAGCACACGTGCAAGTTTTGCGCGATCCCAGGGATGAACAAGAAAAGCGCCGACGTTATCTTCCAGGTGATCACGGCGTACGTGCCGACACGTAGCAACGACATTTTTCGTGGTCGCGCGTTCGCCTGGTCCACCAACTGGTCTCAGGTTTGCGCGCGACCCTTAGCCCTGAATTCTGTGGTGAATTTGTCGGGAAGTGTAATTGTGATCGTCGTGCACGAGTAGCACTATTTTTGTCACAAAGGTATTAAACTATTAGAAGGTCAGTTTTATGAAGCACACATTTTGGCACTGTCATGACGCGCGTCGTGAGTTTATCGACAGGTGTAACAATAATCGGGGAACCGTTCAAGAGACGAAATGTAAGACAGGAATATTAGTAAATGGTGTACCTGCATAATGTATATGATTTCGAGAACTATATGTTTCGCTACGGGTCATAAACTAAAATGCACTGTACGTTCTTCGTACTTCATACTCCTTTCGAGTATTCTAAAATTCCTAAAATCAGTTTCTCCCCGGATATTCATCTCATCTCATCGAATTACTATCTATACGCGCTACGTAATTCCGAAATAATAAACGAGGTACGAGCGAACGGGTCGGGTCGACAATATTTTTCATCGAAATAGCCCCCTGTATTCTACGATCGCCGTTCGATGGACGAATTACGTTTGACGAAAGGCAATTTCCGACACGTTAACAGGATACATCGACGTTCGCTTCTCTTTTTTTTTATACACAATATAGTATCGCTGGTACGCGTATGCTCGTTCACGATGCGCCGCGAAATCGACGCCAATACGCCACCGGTAATTGACTTTTAATCGGTTCTAATAACTGGCCATGAAAATAAGTTTCGCGAGAATGAAGCGGTAAAGTGGTCTGACGTTTATTTGCGATCGACATCTTCGTCGTTACCGTCATCACCGACACCGTGATCGTTATTACGAACATCATTATCATCATCATCGTCATCATTACCACCAGCACCATGGCCGTGTTCATGGTCATTATCAGCGAATTCGTTCGTCCGACGCATCTACCGGCCGACGTCGATATTCGTTTTTCGTCCGACAAATTGCTCGACCATATGGAAGTTTTAGATTGGCAAAAAGAAGTGCGAAACTTGAGTGGTTCGCCGAGAGCTAGATTAGCAATTGTTAATTGATTTCAACGGAAACGCGAGTGGAGTGATGTTATCGTAGTTAATAGAGGGTCGTTCATTGAAATTAATTGAAATCCCGTCTGTATTTCGTAACGAGGGAGCCCCGTCTTTATTTTGACCATAAAGGAATGATAATTAAATGTGGGTTCTAAAAGTGTGCCTAAATCTTTGAAGACATCGATAACGTAACTAAGTTTAGAGTTCTAAATGAAAAAAAGTGCTACCTTTATTCCTGTAAAAAAAATGGTTGCAAATGGGTTCCAACCGTAAATCTTTTATATTCGAATGGCAGCGTAGACATGAATGGCACCCCTAACCAATTCAACAAAGTCAATTCACTGACCGATTCACTGATTCCAGTCCGAACAATTTATCTAAATATCAGCCATCCATTGTTCTCCTCTCAAACGTACGAAATAACGCATATTATTAATTATTCTTCTAAATACAAGTATGCATTTTCATAAGTATGTTTTCACATCACTCTGCATATACGACTATCGGGAAATATATAGAAAGTAAATACCTTCTCATTTCAAACTCAATTCTTATTTCTCTATCAATATTTCAATTTCCTTTTTTATTAAATTTTCTGTTTCATCGGCCAGCTGCTAAAATACGACCAGGACTAAAAATAAATTGGCCACATATCACCTATGTACCGGCAACGCCATTACACAATAACTTGTGAAATTTGACAAGAAAAATCAAGCACGAAGAGGATCCCTCGGTGTGTTTCAATGATCCAACAGAAGCCACCGACATCTCTTAGAAGGGTGGCGATACAATCAACAAGCTCTTAGAACACGAAGCAGACGATTCGCCCTCGCAAGTCGGCGATCCTTTTCATACGGACTGTGAATCGATTAAACCGTAACACTTCGTCAAAATCGACAAGAAACAACGGGACGAGCAAGTAAGTAGTAGTGCTCGAAGAGTAGCCAGCTCTTCGCGATCGTGTTCCGGGAGCGGAGAAACCGAGGATGCTGGCTTCTCTGAACAATCAGAAACCTGTTTCCAGAGTGGTACCTCCGGCTGGATCTTCTTTCGCCCCTCTATACCCCCGTTTCGTTCGTTCCTTTCAGCCTCCTGTTCCTCTATCTCTCTCTCTTCCACCGTTCTTCCTCTCTTCGCGAGGAGAAGGTTAGATGAGGATCGCCGCGCGTTCATCAATCATCCATTGAAACGTAACCCATGGCGTTTCATAATTAACGACCTCGCTACAAACCACCAAGAAGTCCCACGCCCATACGAAACACGGTCTGCTCTGTCTGTATAGCCACCTTCACGGGATACCGTAAATACATACTGGAGGGAAAAAGGTCACCGAATTTTCTTCGCCAGACCGGATAGCGTGAGACGGCCAAGGAATTTTCAGTGATAACGTTGGAATACTAGAGATTATGGGTATTGGTTCTACTTCAATACCACCGACAAGGCGTCATCGGCTGATTGGTTGATGCTTGGCGATCTTTGTGGTGAGCGGACGGAATTTTTGTGGGTTTTATGTTTCTAGTGATTGAAATGTAAAGGGGTGATAGTGCAACTGCACTGGATCTTGTGTAATCCAATGATGAATGTATGCATACGTGTATTGATAAGTGAAATGTCTGACGTTTTCCTTGCCAGTCGAATGTTGAAATGTAATGGACATTGTGGTGTCGGTGGGGCTATTGATAGATGAAGAGATTGCTAAATGACTCTTGTTATTTCACTTGTCACAACCTTATCACGTTAATTAATTTCGTAACTACCGCATTGCCTCGAATTCATTATTACTGTTACTAAATACATTAATACAAGTATAATTTTGACTGGTATAATATGATAATTAGGTTCCAAAACTCAGAGGTAGAACCGAACTACGTAGAGTGTTTTATAACATAATTCTTTATAATTTTGTGCACTGCAAAATTTAACAAACCCATTTGTACGTACCAAACTGATGCAAGAAATCTATTGATATTCAATTGCGGACTAAACGAAGACGTCACACCTTGTAGACCACGTATTGGGCAAAAAGATGGAATTAAGCGCGCTTCGAGAAACTTAAACAAGTACGGCACAAAGTTTCGTTCGCGAAGGAAATTGCTGTCGCGTTAACAAAGCGCCGCAAGAAATCTTTCCCTCTTAATCAACCGTACGACCTGTTTGCAAGGCATCTTAAGCCGCTCTCATCGCAATTCCCTCGAAAATAAAGCACATCGATAATCTGTGAGGCAGCGTGCGAGGCTATTCAAAGCGGACCACCTTCACACAGACACGAAGGTGGTATAGAGAGCCGCGTTGCAGCGCGTCAAACTAGATTAAAAACGACGAAGAAAACAGTGGGGCCCATTTTGCCCGTTGCAAGTACGGCCATGTGACCAATTTAATTATCACAGTTTCCAATGCATAGCTCTCGGCTGATTGCACGGCTGTGAACGGCTTGGCGCGACTTCCGGTAGCCGGTTCATCGCGCGAGCACGCGAAACGAAAGCGGTCAAACGGGAGTTTCTGAAGTATGTTTCGTTAAATGATTCGATCACTGATAACGCTACGGCTATGCCGGTTTAATCGGATCTGTAATGGAATATGTTTTATAATCACGTATTCGCGGTTTCGCGGGGATAACTTAATTATAGTAATTTGAAAATTATCGCGGTTTGTGATTTTCTTTTGATCTCGCTACGTGGGAAGCTGGATATTAATGTCCCTCGATTAATTATTTTTCCCAGCGAGTCGTTCGATAAAATCGAACAAATGTCGACAAATATTGTGGTTCACGGGGAGAATTATTTTGTCCTTAATCAAACATAATGGATATGATGTATAGATATTGCACTGTACGCGTACTCCACTTGTCGATATATTCAGAAGTGATTTCCAATTAAATTTAATTTTCCGCGTATCCGGTGTAAAAAGAATTCAAAGCGTCAGGAATACGATCGGAGGCTTCCGGTCAAGTGAATCACAGTCTCGTTAATCAACGATTCTACGCGTATATCAAACACTGAAAATACCAATAATCCTTTTCTATGAGGATCGAATGTGTCGGGTTGAAACATGTAAATGATTTACTGCTCGATTTCATTGCAATGAGAAACGTGTTATTTGCCTAATGGATATTGTAATTTTAAGTTCAATTCGTACACTCTCACTGAAATAATATACGCGATCAATGGATTAACGTTTTCTATATGGTTCCAAATGCATCTTTTATTAAAAAGTATATGTATTAGTAAAATAATAATGCACGGATACAGTACACGTTGAAACAAGTAACAATATCAAACGAAATAAACGAAGCTAAATATGAATGAGTTAAGGAAGGAATTAAACAGGTTTCTTCGTTTCGAGGGTTGTGGAATCCTTAAGTTCGACAGGTACATCGACTGATTCGGTACATGAAAAGAATTTTAATTACATCCATCGAACGTGTCTTTCGAGTTTGTTACAATTAACATGTGTAACTCGCTACCTCGATAATTAATCTTCCACAATTTATCGAGTTAACTGGCCAGTGGTGAAATATTATCAACAAGTATCGCAGTTTCGACGCGAAAAGTGTTAACGATTAAAATAACAATTTCGTAATCCGTTCTTCAAATTGATTATATTTATGAAATTAAAAATGAGGATAAAGTTCTTACTTATCAATAACCGTAGATATTGGCCAAATTAAAAAAAGCATATTCTGCAAGAATTGACAGGAAATGTATGAATAAATATATTTTCAAGTATGGGTGATATGAATAAAAACTGTGAGTGTACATGTGTGTTGCAACATTGAATGCATATGTGGCTACTGTTAATGGAATTCGAATGAAATAAAAAACTTCAAACACCTATTTGTACACCTGTTGGGAATAAAATTGGCAAGAATGAAATTGTAGAGACTAGAAACTAGATCGAGTGCAATAGGCAATTTGTTCCAGGAATGAAGTATCCATAGATAATAAAATTGGACTGCGGGCGAAGTTATCTCATATCTTACAATCTTTAGCGAAATTGTTGCCAGTGAATTGGCTGAAAATTACAACGACTATTAACTTCAGAGTTCCAGATAAAATTGCTTAAGATAGAACGTACGGTAGAGTAACACTATTGCAACCGAAGCAAGTGTACGTGACACGACTGTGAACTTAATGAACGCAAGTGAAACTATTGGAAACCGTACGGCCGTACGCGGAACAATCGAATGCAGAATAATCTAAAATGGAATTCGCACAACTGGAACGGCTATAAATGGTATGGCTACTTCTACTATCCAATGACTGCAAGTGAGACTATTCCACGCGAGAAATCGGCGAAGAGAATTACAACCAGCACGTATAAGGATCACCGTTAAAAATTGTACAATCGACTTGATCGTCACAGCGGCAATTAATATAAACGATAATAACCACGATCGTTTCAAATGAAATGAATCGCAAATGGACTTGCTACACAAATAGGTATTCCTCGACGTATCTTTTACGAACCGTCTGTCACTATTAATCAAACGTCGAAACGGACAAACCGCAGATAGAACAATCGCCACGGTAACAAAGTAAAACGAAATGATTACAAATGCCGGAGCACGATGAGAGAAAATAATCTTAATGAAATCTCGCCGAATGAATCGATTTTGAACGACCGACACCACTGTAAATAGAAACCTCGTTTCAGAGGAAATCACGAATGAAATACAGCAATCTAAGAATAGTTGACATTTTCCTAGTTGTACCGATCAGCGAAAAAATCGAAGATAGTTGAACGACATTGCGTATACCTTCAACGATATAGAATGTACTGTCCGGTCTTCCCCTTTTACATTGTTTTTCCTTCTCTCGTTTCATCCTTCTTTCTTTTTGCTTTAGCCGCGATCTGTTAAACATTATCATCGTATACGGAACTCGGTGGGAAGGGGCGGCATATATTACGAAACCGGTAAGAGACTAATGTCATGAAAACTGGCCAAACGGGTTAAAAACCGGCCGGGTGACCGTCCTGGACTAAACCGGCGCCAAACTGGGCCCCGAACTCGTTGTTCTCGGAAAACGAAGTCTCATCGGCATCGGATTAAAAATTCCTCTAGCGCCCTTGAACACACCACGCCTTCCCCGACCAAATTTTCGCGCGGTTCGTGCCGGAAATAGACATTGGTGCAGAAGGTATAGTTGCGTTGAAAGCCGGCGAAATTTTACTCCATATTAAATAAGCAGGTATCAAAATGATTTGATATTGGTGTCAAGAAAATTTGTGATTTTTTATCTGAAGGTAGGAATTATAGAAATATCTTTGGACTAGGATTTTTTGTTTTCAATTTTTCTTGGAAGATTAGTATGTTACGTATTGTAAGTCTCTCTATAGAATTGTGCTTGAGCTTGAAAATCAGAGTCAAATTCTTTTTTTTCCATCGTTTTCTGATTGTCGCGGGGATGAGAAATCTACGAGGCGGGACTGAATTACACTCCCTTACAAATCCCACGCCGATCAATCTTAACAAGTTTTTGAGGTTTAAAGTACTTTAAACCTCAAAAACTCTCAAAACCGCACTTCATCCTCCACAAAGCGGACAATTTTTCCCACGTGGAACCACGTTAGTGGAAATGATCCATTCCCAGAAGCTAATCCTCCTTTCGTCCTATCAACTTTCATCGCAAAACACAAGAAGGACGTTCTAACTATTGAAATCCTCAAACCTCCGCCGGATCAATGGGAACGCGTATGAAAGTCAGTTGAGGAGGCACTTGAAGATTGAAGAGGTCGGGAAAATCGGCCGTTCGGATGAAGGACATCCATTGTGAATCCCAGCCAGCCAGTGCAACTGACCGATATTTGGGCTCTCTACTAGAGCGGATTAATGATCCAGCTTAGAGGAGAAGGGTGAAGCTGGACTGGCCGCAGCACAGGTGGCCCAAGAAAAATGGATGGAACGAAAAAAAAAGGAAGATACTTCCACTTCAAGAAAGGATCCAGCATGGTGGTCGGGGATGTAGAGTGAAGAGGTTCTCGAAAGCTTCGTCCATTCCGACTGACAATGCAACTGCGACTGATATCGGAAACGGACTCTGTGCTTAGATGTGCCTACGTATAAATATACCGGGTGTTCTAATGAAAAAAGGGACACATCATAACTTTTGTCGAATCTATTGTTGTTTGACTTACTGCTACAGAAATTAATATGACGCGGAGAAGAGACCAATTGTTAATTAACTATTGGCAGATCTTATTTTCAATTAGTATTTCATAAATATTTTTTCACCGTTTTCACCAACTTTTTTGCACGGCCCAATAATTTCTTTGTACATATGTTTATTATATTTTTTGTTCAGGAATAGTTAGAATGATGAATCGAGAGAAATATATCAAGTTCCTTAAACATGCTATTCAATAATTCATGGATATCAAATTTTTCGTCAAAAGTTGCAAGGAAACTTAATATCACCAAATATCTGAAATTTCATAATTCGTTGCAAACATTACCATTAAGTGACGACCGTTTTATGGCGGCGCACCATGTATAAAATGAAGCAGATACAAGTATCAGGGAAGCCAAAGCTCGGCTGCTATTATTCCGTAAATCGGTTGTAAGATGTTTGAAGAAACGATTGTTTCGAATCGATCCTCTGTTGGGGATTCGAGTGTCGAAATGAAACTCTCGACGTCTGATCGAGGCTCCATCGAGAAGCTACCACCTCATCGGTACTTTCAACCCCTGCACAATAGTATAATAGAACCCATTGAGGTTAAAAAGGTTCTTCACTATTCTTACGCGATTCCGCTCCAGGTTTTACCTGACTTCAGTTTGAATACTTACTCGACGCGTCTCCTTTTCCTGTCAATTCCAAAGAACGAAAAAAGCAAATCGTCCATTTCTGCTTGCCATTTTCCGTTCCACTTAACAAAGAGGAATTTTACAATTTTTACTGAATAAATATTTAATGCGCGATGGAAAATAGAGGAAAATAAAAGCTTGTAGAACATTTTTACTTTTCTGTTGTGTGTCAATGAGAAAAAGTGATCAAATATTTTTTTTCAAATAGTACGTGACAAAAACATGTAAATTTCAAATATAAATGTATAATACAGCGTTCTGCACGAAAGGGTTGTGCAGAATTAATTTTGTGACCGACACAAAACTCGATACTATTTTATTGAAATTATTTTGCTATCGTCTTAAAAAACGGAAAATATAATCCAGGGATATAGGAATGCGCGCGTCAGCCTGCTAACCCGTGTTACAACAAAATTGCAAGAATATATCCTTTCTGTTCTTCTCCTTCTCTTTGAACCATCCCCGTAACATCGGTGTTATTTTATTACCCAACGCGGCACACAATTTTCAAGAAAGTAGCAGGCGTTTCGGTCATTAAGGTATCCTAAAGTGGGGAAATGAGTTGCCAAAACATCGTTTCTCCAGAAATGAAACCACGCATGCTCGATAAGAAGTAGGCAAGGTCCCGGTGCAAACGAAGCCGTGAAAAGAAGAAACATGGTTTAACATTTCTGCGTCGTGCGTTGAATCCACATTTAACACGTCATCCCATTACGCCTATCTTCTTATCGAGTCAAGTATACCATGGACGTCTTCGTGATTGCAAATTAACCGTAACTTTACAGCTGTTTCGAACACAAGGTAGCGGGCAATTTTCTGTCACGCCGATAAGACTGTAGCGAATGAGCTTTTAACCGAGAATATGTGCCTTGTTATCTTGCATTCTTTGGGAATACTGGCTGAATTTAAAGTTGATTAAAAAGGGCGCGATAAAGTGTTGCGCGTAACTAGCGCTTTTGTTCTACAGGTGCAAACAATTCGATACGGAGTTGTATACCTAATTTTTTATTAGTTTAATGTATTACAAATAGCACTTAAATTAAGTTTTAATCGTGAACGAAATTTATACAATTCCATTACGGCTATTGCCTAAATCAAATAGGATGTGCACTTAAAAGCATTCCACAATTATGCATTCAATGTTACACAGAAACCATGTTCTGTTTGAAAAAACATGAAGCTCATGCCGCAACTATAATTGTGGTTAAATTATTCGACAATGCAACGTCGTGAAATTGTGCACACAAAATTATAAAAATTTCTAACAGCATATGTACTACGTGCATTAACAGTGCCCGATAAGAAATATAAATAAACGATTTCAATTACGGCCCTCATGAAGTTACCTTTATGGGGGCATTAATCATTCCCTACCCCCATTAATCAATACACGGGAATTTAATCTGCATGTTGCATGAATCAATTTTATCTAGACGCGTTTAAGAATACATTACGCCGATGGTAGGATCGAACGTTTTAATGTCTCTCAAACGTATCAGGCTTCCATGTCCGTCGGCTTTTTATACCGCTTTTATCGTACTTCATTCCTTAGAGTCCCGCTTAATACATCCGCTCGAGAAGATTTCCAGCTGACAATAAAGACATTGAACCTTTACGTTTCAAGCGGGCGATTGCTACGGTATTAACTCACGATAAAAGCGCTCCTCCTTCGTTTCCTAAACGTTTCCGCTGTTCGTATTATTATGACGAATGCGGTGCACGCGAATCGTATCAGTCCTATATATTTTGTACAGTTATCCGTTGAATATATACATTGTACATGGGCCATTTTTAGGAAGCATTTTAGATTAAGTAGAATTTGTTCTTATATTTGATTGTAATATTAATAATGGAGAAAGGGTAAGTAGCGTCAATTCGTTTATTTTTCGCTTCCGTTAATGTGAATTTAAGTTTCTGCATGAAACACGCACCGACTGTAATTCACCTCGAATAAATTAGTCAAATTATTTACGTGTAACTTTTGATATATCAGAGTGCACACTGAGCAATCATGTTTCTTCGCAATATGTTTAACGTAATTATACACTCAATTTCTATCAACAGGAATTCTGAAAATTTTCCTGACAACTATTCCCGTAAGAGTTCCACTGTTCAAAGGGACGATATACAGAGCTCGTTAATACATGAAAATCTTTCGATCAGTCCAGCAACGACATTGGAACGCGAGAATGAATATTTCATCCCTGCACGCGCGATTACATTTCAAACGAGCTCGGCCCGACTGCTTGTACAAATGTCTCGCTTGCTAGTCACATTAAAAAATGCGTTTCCTGCCCCAGCGCGATTTCCCATTGCGAGAAACGTCCATTAAAGCCAACCCATTGTATCAAACAATGCTGGTCCCCGTTTATGCGTCCACCAAACATGCACAAACAACGACGAGTGCCCGCAAACATGCCCCTGCGAGCAGGTAGCATCCTGATCGTTCAAAGAGAGGGGGAGTGAGAGAGACAGGGGCGAGGGGGGAGAATGGAGCAATGTGAGAGGGGAGGCTGACACGCAGAACCCTTACTGATCGATTAATATCAATGCAATAAACGTCAGTGAGCGTCGAAAGGGGTGGATTGGCTGTGTGATCGGGCCCAGAAAAATATACACCCCTTTATTTCGTGGAAACATGCGACATCCCCCTGTTACATCCTGGCCGAAATATATCGGTGAGATTCTTATTCAATGGGGCATCGATGTCTCCTCGATTGGATTCTCTAGCGGCAACCCTTTGAGTTAAGTGGGCGAGGGGTGGGCTTGGGTACCAAGAAGATTGGTGGTTAAGGATAAAGAAATGCATATACAGGGGCTCTGGCAGGAAAATGGTAACATGTACGAATGTGTGTTGTGTTGATTGTAAGGAGGGTTAGGAGAAGATTATACAATATAATTATGGAATCATTAAATGTAATTATAATAAACACTTTCTCTGTGAGATGTTTACATTGAGTAAATTGTACAATTATTGTAGATTATTGTAGAGATATTTTGGGGCTCTTGTTTATCGGATAATAATTCATGTTCGCAAAAGGTTTTGGTTTCAACTTGAATTCATTTCTAAAATTAAAACAAAGACCGTGCAAAGTAGGTATGTGTATGTATAAAATTAAGGTGAATACGATGGCAATTATTGGAGTATTATACTAATTATACGAGCATTCCCTTCATTTCAAAAATATTAAGCTATGTAAAACAATTTCGTTACAATATTTAATCATCCGACACATATCTCCAGCGTTTATTTAACCTCCAATTCTTTCGTTCAATAATATTCCTATGTCATTAAAAATGTTTAAAAAATTATTATCCACCACTTCAATTCTGCCCATCAACTTCCTCCAATATCACATAATGTACTTGTTCATTTACTCGGAAGCAGACACATTAATCGTTGGACACTAAACATCCACATACCACATCATACATACATCCACACACCCAAATCTAACTGTAGAAGTATCCCTCAAACCTCCACTTAACGATATATGAATAAGTGGTTAACAGGCATCGATGTCACCCTGATTTTATTTCCACGCACTACCCCTTCAAGTTACGATGCACCAGCACAGGAACGTGAATCAGTAGGTTCCACAGGTATCGATGGCGTATCAATGGGGTACCATTGTGAACCTTTCTTCCTCTCCCATCGACGACAATAGGGCGAACGAGCTTGCGTAGGGCAGGTAACACGTGGAAGAACGATTGTGCTTCGACAGCGATTGATACGATTCCAGGCGAAATCTCGCGGCACCATTGTTGCGTTTCGTCGATCCGACTTACGCGTGTCTTTCAAGGGCTCGTGAGGCTGCTGAAGAAGCCTGACTCGTTTCACAAGGGAGGGGACACAATGGCATTCTGGCGAAATGATAAGGTAAGAGCGAGGAAAACGGTGGAAAAGTCTCGCGGCGAATGTGTGCGTGTATGTAAATGGAAAATAGACGCGAATTGAATGAAAACATTGAATTATTTCGTGGCCAAGACGTGAACCTGCCATGTGACAATCGGATGCTTCTATTTGAGATAAATAGAAGCTTTTGATAGCGTAGAAAAAAAGGTAGGGAATAAAATTCGAACGGCAGCTTTTAATACCGTAGTAAATTCCCATCGACTGTAACACGTTGATTGGATTCGTCGAACTTTGAACAGGCGAAAATGTTCAACGTTAAAATGAACTATACTCGCCGGGACTATGCGGGCAAATTGGAGGCATGTTTCAATTTTTGTCGCGCTCGTCGATAATTTTATTACACCCCGGGGAATTGTCGGGGAATTTTTAACTCACCGTCGATGAATTCGATTCTATTGATCAAACGTGGCAACCGAGTTCGCATTGAAATTATAGATGTCTATATTTTCATTCGAGATTGCCCAATTAATGAATTATCTAAAATTAAATAATACACAGATTGCTAAGTAACTAAGACATAGAACAGAAACCTTTAAAAAGCGCGTTATCGCGGAAAACGAACATTGAACTTACAAATGTCCAAACCATCGCTCGGTTCTTCCCAATTCCAACTGCAGCATCGACGTCACGTTGGATTCTGTCTGGCTCCGAAAAAAGAAGAATCAAAAATAAAATGCCCCGAAATAAATTATTGCGAGCTGCGTAATGCACGATGCGAATTTTACGCTGAGCCGTTATTTACGGTATAAATATGTCTGCGTGGGGGCTGTTCAATTAAGATGGGTACACGCGACTGACAGTTTACAGTCCGACGTAATTGACAAAGTTTGTTAGGGAATTCGACGGAAGCGAAACGCGTCGCGTATCGGTGGCAGATCAGACCAAACGTTGCCCTCCCACGCCGGTGATTGGAAAAGCTCTGTATTTGCCGGCGGAAATTTTCGGCCAGCGAGACTGGCATCCGAGGAATTCGATTAAAGGCTGATCGAATTACCGCGGCAACGGCAATTAAAAATCTATGGGGTACTTTTAGATTTTTGAAAAATGCACGACCGTTGTGTAATAAAAACCGGTTGGTTCGAGAGCATATCGCGTTCAAATGCTGCCGACTGTGCTATAAACTTCGCGTTCATTGGATAATTTCATGGGTTTCGAGTGTGCTGAAATTGCAATTGTATAATACCTGGGAAAGTGTTCCATTGTATTATTAAAAATTAACATGTAGTTAAAATAAAGAAACAAGAATACTAAATTAAAGAAAAGTTTTATTATTTGTTACATTTCACTAAAATCAAAGGGGGCTTCATCCCTTACTAAAAATTACAAACTATTGCTATCAGGATAGAATTCAAAGTTTCTCATCGTTGAAAAATTAACAGCATTTGATATTCTCCGCTCTACTTTCTTCTTTGCACTCAACTCTTGCCTACGATGTAATCAATTAAAACAACAAAAAGCACACGATCGAGAAGCTAACACCATTTACCTATACTTCTTCCCGTTTTTCCATCACGTAGTTGACAATTGTTTATTAATAAAAACACTCATAACTCTCTCGTAAAACACGTTTCACCTAAACGGCTACTTAACAAATCGCTCCCTATCGAAGCAACCCCTCTCAGCGTCGCCCGATCCTCGCAAATAATGTGGTTGTACGCCTTTAATTATCCTCTTCTCGTTCGGGGAAGCACCGTGTGCCAACGGAGGAAGGCCAGACCCAAGGAGACACAGATAGTATGCGCGAGAAATAAAGAAAGAGAAACAGAGGGACAGCATGCTTGGCACAGGCGTGTAAATACAGAGCTTTATTTATACGCTTGCAATTAACCGGCAAACAGATCGGCAGTCGCAGATGCAACTCTGCTCGGAGGGCATCAAGTAGCTACTTATCCAAACCGCAATTGCACCGGTGATAGCGCTAATAGCGGTGCGTGCATGGCCGAATAAAGGTCGTTAATGAGACGTTATCCAGAAAATAGAGCGACCGTTTTATCGGCCCTCTGGTCTTGCCACGTTTTTCGGTGGCCACACAGTAATCGTGCACGGATAAAGCCTCGTTGAGAAAGGACACCGAGAAATAATGTAAGTATGTAGTCGACAGTGGTCGCCGTCTCGATTCAACTCTTTGAAAGGGGATGCGGGTTCTGCGGTAACGGGCCATTTTCGTCGAATTGATAAGCAACGCGGCAACAAACTGTGAAACACGCTGGATGTATCGCGGAGAAAGCTTCGTGATTGTAGGCCACGCAGGTGGCAGCAAATGAGGAGGGATTGAAAGAAGACATTGTCATTTCGTTGGTGTTGCCGTTTCATGGTAGCGGCACAGTTTCGTCAGGACTGAGAAGTGTCGGGGTGATTGCACGTTAAAATACTATCGAAAGGGTTTGATAAAAAGCTTAATAGCTTCATAGAATTAATTTCTGGTGGCCTATATTAAGAAAAGTATTTACATTTGTAACCTGCATCGATGTGTATTCTAATCGTATGATAATTCTGACTCTTATTTTATTTCAAATTTATTATTTTTACGTTCCTATAACAATTTTTTCAAGAAATAGTAATTCTGAAGTGTAGGAAAATCGTGACTGTATCGCAATGCAATGCATAATCATGTTACTTCGGCGAAGTACCAAAGCTACCAGCTTAAATGGCTTACAGTCTTAACGAACTGTTTCAGACGTTCATTATGCCGCACAATTAGTAATTAATGCAAAGGATTAACATACTACAGTTTGTTCGCTGTCATTGTGTACCGATTAACACGCATGAAAAGGCCTGTGGCAGATGTTATAAGGATAATGCACGGGGTTATGTAAATGTTGGAAAATATGAATTTCTAAACGCATTTCGAGAATCTCGAGAACAAGGTCATGCAGCGCGAGAACCCGTCGCTGGTGTGAATAATAATGATTAGCACCTGGTCGTTAATTGAAACGTGCCAACGAAGTCCGTAAACCTTTCCGCTTCAATCACTGTAATTATGCGTTTATAAACGCTACTTAACATTCGTCAGAGAAGGTCTAAGCCTTTTCCACGTGCGATGCATCTTCGTTATGCATATGTAATAACCCGTCGTCATCATCGCATCAACGATGACACGTTTAATATCCTTCTCTGTTGCGAACTTTATCTAAAAATTACATCGATCTCAATTAAGTTGATATTATAAGAGAGACCCACCATTGCCAATATAATAATAGAAGACATCGAACGTTTTTTTATCATGCAAGTACTAGAAATTATTTATGGAAAACCAAAAGTCACAAAGAAATCGAACTATTTTGCTAAATCCAAAACCATTGCTAATTCTCATAACCCTTGAACATTATATGTATAATGGGGTATTGTGTTCTCCACTCGTTTTTGTAATAGCTATTCCTGAGAGATGCTGGCACTTTGTTTTTTGTGCTTTCTGTCAATTGGTTTGGGGGCGAAGATCTATTCAGTAGCAGGCCCACAATTCCAAGAAGGACATTTTTTCTAAATCTTGGGCGCCAATTAGTAATTCCCTGTATTAAAACCCGAGCAGTGAAACCGCCAACGTAGTTAAAGAAGCTTCTGATTACTGATGTCCCAGACTAAGGCCTTAGGAAAAAGTACTCGAGCTATTCTACCAAAATAATCGGCAATGAAAATAAAGTAGAACCCCGATTAGCCATGCTGAGATTATCCGCGATTTCGATTATTGAGTGTGGCGAATTTACCAACAATGAAATTAAGATTAAATCTTCACGCTCCAAAGTTAGTAACAAAAAGACGGCGCTGGTTTGAGTCACGCCTTTGAACTATTTATATTCTGCCATCGATCTTACATTAATAAACTTACACTCTTCAACTAAAACAATTTTATTTTTACTGATTTTCATGGGTATCCGATATTCTAGTATAGTGGAAACGGCATTGCATATATGCATATATACAGTAACATATTTATGTACACATAGGCGTAGTATTCCACGATTAAAAGTAGAAAGAACCAAACCCCTCCACGAAAATTTTTTTTTATTTAAACGCCATGTTGCAAGAACCTTTCGACAGCCCGATCCCAGCAGGTACCGAAATGAAAGCACCGTGACATCGTAGCTTCACGCTTTCATCCGTCGTTCGATTCGGCTTTCGTCCGCGAGACAGCTGGTAAAACGGCCGCGTAACAAGAGGAAAATAGTGTCCGGTATCGATTAGTGAGGCGCGGCAGGATTTTCCGTGGCAGCGGGCGACGCACGATTTCACGGGCGTTAACTCGAATCGAGGCAAACCGTCGATGGCCGGTCGATCGCGACAAGATAAATGACTGTGTGTCCGGTCGACCAGCAAACCGGCACTATTCTCCCAATTATGTGGCCTCTCCATCGACCCTGGTGTCCACCTGTCGCCGGGAACACGCCGTGATTGATGGACCACACGCGAGCAGTACGTGCCGTGCCGTCTCCTTCTCCCTTGCACGATCTTCCCTACCCTGCCCCATTCTGTTCTGTTCCTTTCTTGTTCGTTCGACTGTCTGCAACTTGGAATTTCGCTGCCGCGTGGCGCTTTAATTGTCCTGTTTAAAACTCGGGACTTTCGATTGGTCGACTGTTCTCGACTCGTCTTCGAAGCAACCGCGGGAGCAGCGAGCAGATTCGAGGGAACCCTTCGCCGTTTTCTGGAGAACCCATTGCCCATTGCTGAAACCGTAGAGACACTTGGTGCATCTGATTTATACACGCTGTTTGACGATGCGGAGATACGGGGATCGATACAGTATTTATAGGTAATATCTCTCTCGAGATATTTCTTTGACAGCCCTTTAGATTTTGCGACAGGTTGAGCTGCAAGCTGAATATTGCTCACGTGTACAGATTAATATTATAATTTATCGATCCTCGTTTGCTAGGAATTTTTTCTTTCCCCCACCGTCTATCTGCCTTAAAAGTTGTGAACCCTTTATCAATTATTCTGTATAACAGTCACTCATTGAAAACTATGCTATACTAAATTCTGTAGCAGTATCTGCTGAGATATTTGAACTAAAGAGATGCTACCAGTATATGTATTATACATAAGCCGTGCGTGTATTTCAAGAAGAAGGAAATTGCAACAGTGAAGGAGCAAATTCCAAGGAAGAACAGCATCGAATTCGGCGGGCGTCCGCTGCACTTTCCAAGGGACCATCGCCCGGAGGCCCGACGTAATCCAACACCCAGGCAAGGAGGACCCCCTTCTCTTTATTTCGTTGTTCGATCCTCCTTTTTGCTCCATCCTCGCGATCCTCTTTTATCCATTGTCGCCGTGTTCGTCTTCGTTGAAGACCTCCCCTAGACGGGCATCTAGTGTCACCGACCAAAAAGAAACGCACCCCACGCTGAGTTTCGTCGTACGGGTCCACCAACCCCGAAAATAGGTTAGTTCCGTCCGCTACTTCACGGTGGTGTATTTTTCAAACTCGTCAAGTTGAAAAAAATGTTAAACACCATGGCTGCTATATGAATGGAATGATTAACAGCTGGCTTAATTGATCGACCGTTCTTAACCGAGCTCGCCTTAGCTGCTGCCCGTTCCAATTCTTTGTGGTATTAATAATTGACCAGGCTTCGACAGTGCGTTGAATTGGAACATTTGATCTCGAACCGTTTCTCGTTGCTGCTTCTGATTTATCGATCTCCTCGTTACTCGAACGCGGTCTTCATGATGCTTGTATGTTCATTATTTAATTATAGTTCTATTTACGTGTCGGGAGTGTAGATTTAATATTAACACACCTCAAATAACATGTATATTTTTCTTTTTTCGTATAAAAATTGAACTTGGAACTTATATCAGTACCTGGAATTAGTGTCAGTAAAAGTTCTCAAGATTTTCCATTTCTGTGCGTTCTACAATTACCAGCTGTATTGTTAATGACTATCCCATCAGTATGTAAAGCTATATACAAATTATAAATCGTTTAATCGTACCGACAACTGATTCGTCATTGTTCAATATAAGAATAATTTGACCCCAGAATTATTCATCGTTATTTAACATAAGAAGCACAATGCGACTCGTGTATCACGTAACAGCCATCAGTTCCAGGCTCGCAGGCTCGCAATAAAATTTCATCAGAATGTATTTAAGACGTTCAAGACTGGTACCATTTCGAGTCACGAAGCGAGAAACAGAGATCGATAGCCAGGACACTCGGCGATATTCCCGGTGCCGATAATCTTCGCGCAATTTCGCGGGACCGTCAGCCCCCGGGGCGGTCGATTCACCGCGATGGAGAGAGTGTACCCGGCCAGCGTAGAATCGTGAAACGGTTAAGAAGCGTTCTCGAAGTCGTGGCTCCGAGACGACCACCCCGTCATTTACATATTCATACCCTATCGGCGGATCTCGATCAACGGTGCCGATAAAACAGTTTAAGCGCTAATGCCGCCGCTCCGATGCTCGGGTCCCGACGTTCTCGTCGAGATAATCTTCGTTCCGTCGGGATTTTTAATCGACCGCCATCACCTTCTCCGGCTAGGACCGCGAGAAATTGCACGGGCCAAAAGTAGAAACAATGAGTGGAACGGCGAAGGGAAACGCGGCCAAGTGTCGCCGTGTGCTCCTCCTCGGCCAGAGGGATGGAATGTTTATGCACGTGCGCCAGTGACTGCACGGTTCTGGGCTGGGGGTTAAGATAATGTTTGAGGAATCGATCATGGGTGACCATGTGCAACGAGAACGCGCATTTTTTTTAAGCTAGCTTGGCGCACAAGGTGAGGCAGTGTTTTTGTTAGCGGGTGGTTGCCCTCTTTGCGCGGAGTTCTATGTTGGGAAGTTCACATGTTGTTTGGGCTTTAATCGGTGGCGGGTTCTGCACTGGGTTTCGGTAGTAATACGTTGATAGGGAGAGGTGTTAGAGGCGCAAACTTTACCTGAAAGTGTGCTTGCAGATTGGCCGTGTTAAAGTGAGCAAAATTTTAGCGAGATTGAATGGTGTACGCTTAAATTACACTATTTAGAAATTATATGTTCTTGTTTGGTCTCTCAGAGTTCTTGTTTACCGATTTTTCGACAGAATAATCAGCATGATATTACTGCACGATCCGTAGGTATTCATTTGGAACATGCTTTTCCACTTGTTGACTATTCTAAGATGCGATGCACTGTATCCGCAGTTGTGTTCAACAAATAGAGCACGGATTGGCATTTGCAGTATTTCACCATGGTTAATTTCAGTCCGATCTCACGCTTGCACCATTCTACTATCAACGCGAAGTTTCAGTTTAACAATAAATTTCAAGTATTTCTTCCAAGACAGACCTATCACACAATCCTTCTTTCTCCGCATCGAGATACTCCAACTCGTCCCTTCTCTTTTACAAGTGGAAAAATTCCACCCCCCAGCCATTGATTCGAACATTTCTATCCACGAAGATCGCACGCAGGACCATTTGTGCCAATCGACAATGCCCTTCCCGTCTACGCGGTTTCCGTTTATCGTCCCGATAAGAGTATCCCGAGAAGAGATAGCGGACTGTCAGAACAAGGAGCGTTCCACTGCTTAGAGGAGCAGCCCGGCATCTCTGTTTCGTATCCATTTCAAAGGACAATGATCCAACAGTGTCTTTGTCCCGTCCGCAATGGAGTGGTTGGATTGTCGTTGATTACTGGCAAGAAACGGCACGAGTGAAAAGCAATGACAGGGGCTGCTGGAGTGAAAGGGGGTTGAAGGGTGGAGAGGGGTGAAAATTTGGAAGGGCGCTGCTATCAATCACACAGGCAGGATGAAAGCCACGCGTTTGGCTCTGTGTCATGCCATTCATTGTGAAATACCAGCCGAATTTCGAGCGCGAATCGTCCGAAATTTCGGAATTTTAATTCACAGCTGGAAAATCGACGGATCCAACGGTATTGTTTGCTGTCGACAACACGTACGGACGTATGAAATGATTATTTGCACGGGGTATGGCGTTTCGATGAGATGTCACATGGTGTTTCGCATTGCTGGACGAATTGGAGGGAGGAGGGGGGGACAAAGTATGCTGGCATTCATTGTAAAGCATGTTTCATTGCAGGTGCATTGCAGAATGTAAGATTAAAAAATAAATGCGTTCAGATGTGGAAATTCGTTTTGCAGTTACTGACGATTTCTGTCAGCTGGGAATAATTGTTATTAATTAATTTTTGTTGAAACATTTTTGAGGGAACAAGTTTCCCCGAATTTTGCTTAATTTAATGGTACGTTATATAATTTTTAGCAACATCAACTATTTTTCCAATGAGTCCAACAGAATTTCTACTTCCATGAATAATTTAAAATAAATCAATTTAAGATTTTTCTATACGCGTTACACTTACCACATTCTAATTTTTATTTTACTGTCAACATCTTTTCCTGACTTTCCTATTTTCTACGCGAATGGCAGTATAAAATAACTGTAGGAAAATGCAAAGCTGACGATAGCAGACGCAAGTAAAATTATGTGACCATGATAAAAAACATATTTAACAGAAATACGCAAAGCCGAGTTCGAGTGCAGTAAAAGAAAAAGAAATTGGAAAATCATTTTCTCAGATTAAATTGTAGCAAGGTGTAAGATTACGGTCACCGAAACCCTTCTGCACCCTGGTCGTTGCCTTCTGGAATCACACTGTATTTTTTGTTCTAAACGACGACAACTTTCTTCTTCGAACGACATTCCATCCCTTTATCATTCCCTGTATCGCGTATCTCTCATATGAATTCATGGTCGAGGGAAGGGCCGTCTAGATGTCCCTTCACGTGTCCAATTTGAAATCTTCGGGATGATCTTCACGCGGACATCAGCATCTTTTTCGGGACGGTGACTTTTTCATTCGAAATGAGGACGGTGACACCACGAGTCATCCTATAGACGGGAAGCAATTAAAATTCCATCGTTCGTGGATTTTTAAATCGCCTTGCTGGCGACTGCCACCAAAACATTCTCAACCAATTTTATATCTGTTATTCACCGAATTTTTGTGGAAACTAACTTAAGAGATAGATTATCTTACGAAGACGTAGGATAAGACTTATGCTCAAGGTAGGAAGTACCGTTTGGTAATAGGATACGCAAGATTTTGATCCCCTGGAAGACAATCTAGCTGTCCCTTTTACCCCTCCCCTTCATTATTCTATTTTACTCGTTTCGTTCCTTTGGGCGCGCCGTTATAACTTTTTTGAAATCTCCTCACCTAGTCGCGGAGGAATCTAATACCAGCTCCTAGATTTTCATGAGGACCCGATGGAGTTGTGTTCACACAACACGCGCAGCCGAATATTATTTTACCTGGTCGCAAGGGGGAAACGAATTAGATGTCCTGGGGCGAACAGCGGCCGGTTTCTGGTTTCACATGGACCTCCTAAGGCTGGCTGGGTTAATAAAACATTGGGACCTACGATCGTAGTTCCTTTATTACGAGCGTGTCACTCGATTTTCGACGGTTCCGCCAGTAGGCGACGTTTTGGGATGTTGGTCGCTTACCTCTCTTCGTGTAAAGGGAAAAAACATTTGTTTCAGCAACCTCGAAACCAAAAAAGAAAAGGCAAGTAAGGTAATTTTGATTTCCACAACCTGAGAACGCAACTACTTATTATTAGAGTGAAATAGTTAGAAAGTCATTTTGAAGTTTATGGAGTTATTTGAATAAAATGTAACGCAGCTCTGTACAATTTTGGGCGGGACACTTTGTAGTGAAATTGTAACCAATTGTAATGGAAACGTGTACTTATAAATTTCGCCGGAAAGAGATTACAGAGCTGCGAATATGAATACAAAATTGTGGTTACTGTTGCATACGTACATCTGACTTAAATTTCCGGGCACTCAGAAGTAACATGCGAACATGAATCATAAATACCGCCTTTCAGTCATTCCATATGTTACAATGTTTCAAAATATCCAAGTGTTCCAATAAAGATTTCCGAAAGAAAACGAAATTCGTATGTATTGAAAGGACAGCTTTCCCATAAATAACAACTCGTCGAATATTCAGCTTGAACGTATAGTGGTTCAGAGGTATGTATATTCGCATGATTTCAAGTTTTAAAAATAAATGCTCCAACTTAATTTTTTGCAAACTTAAAATGCACGTATTTCTTCCGCGTTATGTTCTTTTCCTATATGAATGCATCTCATGCATAAATTGTATATAACTAATTGCATGTATTAATTAAATTATAGTACGATGTACCATATCTGTTTTCAACTTATCCCTATTAATAACAACTAAGCGAACAATAATGCTCTGCTAAAAATTGTATAGCGGCTCTGTTCCAATGAACGAAGATTTGATACACTTTTAATCGTACTTGCAAACAGACTGCCCCTTCACATTCGTCTATATCGTGATCTACAATTATTAAGCAGATGCTGCAGCTGGAACTTGGCCAGTCTGAAAGATAAAGATGGCCAGACAGCACGAAGATTCCGAACGAAGATGTGGAACAATTTATCCCGACTCACGGTAGTCGATCGTTCGATAATCCACCACCAATCGAACCCTTTTCACAAACAGGACTTGGAGTAATTGAGTTGTAAGCCCGAATAGCCAAATTAACAATGTATATACGTGTTCTTTCATTCGAAATGAATCGGCGAAAGAACTGAGGATAGGCTGTTCTCGTCGCGTCATCCAGCGTGTCATTAATTAAACCATCTACCACTAAGGGTCTTTGTACCAGGAACGTGATATTGTAGTACATATAGACAGTCTCACATATATCGTTCGTAACTTTAATTAACGGCCTCACTATTCAATAACGATGGCGACAAATTGCATTTGGTATTTCACATTTATTGAATCCCGTGTGTGATTAACCAAAGAGCCGGTGAAAGGTTGAAAAAAGAAAATTGCAATAAAATGGAGGGGAATAAGACACAGATACATAGGAATAAAGGAGCGGAGGTGGAACGTTGCAAATATAAAACATTTCTATCGAAGTATATTTGAAAGGTGGCTATTATGCCTGGATCGAATGCAAATGTTCGCAATAAAAATGAAGCGGTTTCTATAGAAGCAAAAGCGATTACTTTTTACTCTTTTCTCTTTGTACTGCAATCGTTCGAGTATATTTATACGATTCTTCGATTGCATCTATTAACGTAAAAATTGCCACCTGTCGAAATTGCCATTAGTCTGTTTAACGGAACGCACGGATACGTGTATGTAATTGGCGAAAATTTCAGGAAGGACCAGCGAGAGGGCAATATTTCTCAGGTGATTCCTCGGTTAGGATCTCACTTTCACTTCTTTCATCGCAGCAAGCGCCCTTACCGCATTTAAATGGCGACTCGCGTTGACCAACAGAGCCGCAGAGTCCATTTAGGTGTCCCGCAGAAACCGGGCCCCGAAATGGGGGGCCTGCAGAGAACTGTCCACCTCTTCCCTCGGGGATACATTTACTCTTGTTGCTCGTGGCGCGACCTCCACGCATCGTTTCTTCGTCACAATGAACCACTCTTCTTTTCTTTGAAGAGAATACTGTCTATTCAGTACGACAGAAATACCATCTTGAAGTATATGATATTGATGTTCATTTGCAAAGAGGTGTTTAAAGTGGTGCGAACACCTTTGCAAACGATATCGTAATGAAAAGTGTAGTAGAGTCAAATCTTAAATGACGATTCTCAATGTAATTCAATAATAATGTCCTAAATGTTTATATGTAATTTTTTAAACGTTTAAATGTATATCCTAAGAGATGTATGTAAGAAAAATGGCAGCCTTCAAAATAATAATTCCTCCCGCGGCGAGCTTCGCGAAACATGATTTACTATCGATTACAACTTTAGATTAGAACGCGGCTAGATGGAATGGGGCGGTTGGTTAAAAGTGCAACGCAGGATAGAGCTGGTAACGGTACGTATCGGGAAATTTTCTAAAGTCTGCAACCGAGTGAAATAAGAACAGAAACAAAAACAATCGTGCAGTGCAGATAACGTTACAAACCGAACAGTACAAAAAGCAACGAAGCACAATAAGATCTAAGAATTTCCCACCGAAGTATGTAGATCTTATCCGGTTCATTTTGTCCAACGCAGAAACTTCACGGACATAATGTTGAACATGTTATTGCACAATATCGCCTATTCTCATGGTGGTTTCACGCACACGTATCCTATCAGGAACAGAGACTTCGATCGTCGCCGATAAAATCTATCCACCAAGCCCGAACCTTTCTCTTTGTCCTTTTTCAAACACACAAAGTTACGTTTCGAGTGCATGAATCGGTTCCACGGGTGATAGATATCCGTGACGATTCCTCGCCTGCTTTACACACTCTTATCTAACGATATGTACATGAACGGCTTCAGTAAAAATCCGTCACGTGTACACGCGATATTCAACGATGATCTTTAACTCTCTCGTGACTATTCCGACATTATACCCGCGCCTCTGTCAATTCAAATCCAAGGCTGCCTCGCGCCTATTTCGTCCGATGACGCGTACGATTCTTTAACGCAGTATGTATTCATTTCTGCCACGGCGTGTATTATCGTAGAATCAGCAGAGGATCGCCCGTAAAAATGTATGTTGTCATGAGAAATTTATCATGCTTTTCAAAATGAGAGTCTTCAGCTGTCCTTTCTGACGGGTTTCTATTATTTTGCGGTGAATCTTCGTGAGATTTCAGAATGCCACACTGTACCCCGTGGTATAGAATGAGATATTTCCATCCTCGTGTTGTAGAATAGGAGGTGAGATCTTAGAGAAGTATTTGTTACGAATATGAACATTGTTACGGGGTAAAGCAATGATATTCTTTAATGTGTTGGTCGAATGGGACAGGTGTAAATGGAAATCTAAGTGAGAAAAATGTAACAGAATTCATTATTTCATTCATTTCAATAAAATAATCAAATCCGTCAACGAATGTTCAATTTTTCATCATGACTAATTCGATTCGGATGAGGCATTGAAATTTTCCCAATACATTTCTCGTTGGAGCAACAATTATCAGTGCGATAATATCGCCGTGAGACGCTAATAGAGACAAGAAGTCACTTGCCCATTCGGAACAACAGTATTGGAGTTTATCGTAACAACCCTTCATGGACAATTTACGAGAAGGCGACCTCGTTCGTCAAATCGTTCACCATATCCTTTTCTCGTATACGTCACGACACAGATATTTCCAGCGGCGGTTTCAAGCTGCAACTTTATCTTCAAATACGAAGGACCAGTCGAAGAGGAGCCGTGCATTTTAATTGTCTTCAAAGGCGCACGAGAGCCGAAATACTCGGCAGGTCAGACTCGTACGATTCCGCGAGGATGCATTTCGTTGCCCTAGAATTAGCCTGGCATGGCCCCCGTAGAAAGATTGCAGGGTAGCAAACGTCGGAGAGCACAGCGTCCGAATAAAACCGAGAGACGAGGAGTGAGCCCGGGATATTAAGTGTGGGAAAGGCTTGTTTGACCCACATGACGCGAGATATGTAGTCCTCGCGATCCTCTCGAATGGGAACTATACCTTTTTTTTTATCTTTCATACTCGTACGCGCACCAGAATTTGGTAATTCGTCGATTACGCTTTTTATGTTTCAAATTTCTTAAGACCTCTGGGGGATTTTTCGTAAAGAAAGCTTATTTGACATGTTGGTGTATATGCACATGTGTATTTTGGAGCTTTGAGGATGTTTGTTTTAAATGAGTTTCTCGATTCGATAAATATAGATGGGTAATAATAATTTGTATGATTCAGCTTTGCTGGGAAATTGAATAAGTCGAATGTCATGGTTGGTATTTGGAGAATGTTGAGTGAAATGTAAACGTGGATTCGAGAGGTGGACAAATGGAAGAAATTTCGGGACCTTGAAATACTTTAATTTTACGGGCTTATTGAAACAGATTCCTACTGTGGCAAAGTATTCTGCTAATATTCCAAGTTTTCAAGATATTTTGAGCGTTTGGGAATTTTCAGAGACATGTCACTGTTAGTTGAATTTCGAATCAAAACTCCTTGATGCCCTCAATAGAGTTATATATTTCATACACCGTAACATCATCTTCAGTGTTGTTATTTTGTTTGATCACAGAGACTGAGGATTCTCGAATAATATCCTAGCACTTCAGTGACCTATACCGACATATTTTTTAATATTTTTATTAGATATAACGAATAATAAAAGAAAGTTGAATGCCATAAGGAGATGAACGAAATGTCCGCCGCGATATTCGAAGACATCATTGATTTCGGTCAGTAGCACGTATTCGTGACCGAGTTTCGACGTTTCCAGCCGCATAAATCGACCCTTAAGCATCATTCTGCCTCCGTGGCGTGAGATACACGCTACGGTCCGCTCTCTCGGCCGTTTGCATAACTCGAAATTGCCACCGAAAATGACCGTGCACGGTTATTATTGAAATTTCTCGCGGTCACACGGATACGACCCAGTTCCGGCACGCGGTTACGCGCGAAAACGGGAACAACGAAGGGTGAAATGGGCTCGTCAATGGTCCATCATCTTCGTTTCATCGACGATTTCACTTCGACCGCCCGTTAGCATAAGCCATAAGCCATCGAAATGTTGTGGTAGATTTCGCGTGACGACTATCGTCCATTCACGCAGTGGTTTGCTGCACGTTTTCATTAATAAACTATGTTGAAGATCTTTGTATCAGTTGTCTTGTTTTAATTTTTCTATTCAAAGAGTGAAGGATCAACTGGATTGTACATACACAGTCAGTCATATACGTAGTGGAACCCTCACTGTCAGTGAAAGAAATTGGCTGATATTTATAAAGATTGTTTAGACTAAATTTTATAAAAATCGTGTAATACGAATTCTAAACCGCATTTAAATACAGAGGGATATTACAGAGAATATTTAAATATTAAATATAACCCTAAGAATATATTTAACAATTTTAATTCCCCTTTAAAACGTTGGAAGAATTGAGGAAATGGAAATTTTAAAAAATGCAAACACATAATCGACGATTTTATCATTAAACAGTATGATCTCAGTTCAAGCTAATTATTTAAAAGGCGAAGATTGATGTTCAAAACATAAGGGAAGTGATTCATATACTGTATGCCCTATACTACTTGAGGCATTGATTAACTATGCAGGAAATTTCTGCAAAGCGTTTAGTATTGAAAGAAGAAACAACGAATATAAAAAATATATAACAAAATACTAATAATATAATATAAGTTGTGTCTTAAGACAAATTTAATCACAAACAAAATCTCATGAAACGATTATTACTACGATTACACTTCCCATACAAATCTCGAAATTCAGTTCCCAAAGTTCTCGATATTTTATCGATAGTTTACCAGCAATCACTGGTTAATCATTACGAAACGTGCTCGTAGCATTAAACGAACGCACGCAACTAATGACCACAGCAGTTTTATGATGAACGTCCGGGAATAACGAACGTCGAGAAAGGGAAACGTTCGGCCCAATGAGACAAATTGCATTTTCTCAACGACACGTTGCCATTAATTGACTCCTCTATTTCACCTATTGCGTCCATCGCGAGGCCTGCGAACGCAATTATCGCCGCTCAACTCGCGTGTAGTAATCGCGAAATTGACGTTTCAATTAATTCGTGGATTACAAAACTGTGCTACATAATTCAAAGAAGTTGCTCGGCGTGTAATTCACATTTTCTTACGCTTGTAATTACGATCTTTCGATCGTTCAGCTGGTGGGAATTCCGGGAGGATATTTACAATTGGACGTCTGATGACCATGTCACGTGTAACCAAGGATTTTGATGGATGATTATTGACAGTCCGAGGGATAGCTGTTGCGGAAACTGCTGCTGCTTTCCCTACGTCGATTCTAACGGGCGCCAATCGCAAATGGGAACGCAGATGAAGAAGTATAATTGATATTAACGTAGTGAAACCCGAAGTCGATTTTAGTCATTAATTCGCAAACGCATTCATCTTCTTGCATTCTAATTTGCGTGTACGTTGCTGAGTATGTCTTAGTTTTTCTCACACTTTTTGTGCTTCACCAGCCATTACGCTAATTGTAAGTGGATTGGCGTGATTTATTTTAGAACAAGTTCTCCCCGACATTATTATTAGTACAAGTTGCAATACAATTTTCACGAACCTCAGATGATTATGATATCTAGCAAGTCTAGCAAAAATCCAATAAAAAATCTATATGAAAATTGAAATTCTTGGAATACTGCTTATGGCGATACAAAATTAAGACTAGTTGAGCAACACACACAAATAATACAATGTTCAATTACAATACTATTCTACGTAAAAAATCATCCCCAATTCTAAATTAGATATGAATAAATGAATTAATAAAAAGACACTTTTTCAAACGAAGGTTCAAATAACTTTGATCAAAATCTAAGAATATCGAATCTAATTTACCTGGACGATTTTATCAACAATTGGATCGTTTCGTCTCTAGCAATATAATGCCACAAATCGTCGCAAACGGTGAACAATCGCAGTGTCGAAACCAAGCGTTAGAAATAATTCCAATCAGCGATAGGCGCAACATAATCGATCTATAAACGCGATCGTGGATCGCAGTTTCGCGAGCGACCGAATCGTGTCGGGCCACGGTGACAAATGGCTGCACGATCAGCATCGCCACCGTGATAAATTCCTGGTTCTAGGTATCGTTGCATGGTTTGCACTCGTCAAGGAGCAACCGGTTTCAGATCCCGATGATATAGGTTTACCCGATCGAGGAGAATCGATCGATATCGGCCGATAGATCCTATTATTAATGCGGTTTGGGGCAAGAAGTTGATAAATTGACGATGAAGGGTGAGCAATTCGTGACGCGTCGATTTCACGTTACAAAACGGTCCCTCAAGTTTCAACCCAGATATTTATCCTGTGACTTTCTTCTGATTTTCACGATCTCGCGTGCCGCGATCGTCCAATGACGCGAACTTTTTACTCGTGTCGAATCGATGGAACGAGTAGACTGCACGGATGTCGCGGATTGTATTTGCGTGTATGTAGAATTTTTGTGTAATGGGACTAGTATTGGATAGAAGTTCTGTGTACGTTGATAAGGTGAATGGGAAATTGATGGCGACCGGTGGATACAAGGAGTGGGGGGGATTGAAACATGAGAACTGTAGTTGGATAGGTTGTATGATTTATGGAGTGGATAGTGAGTAGATAAGAATTGGGAATCCTCTTTTTCAAATTTTGTATGGAAGTCTTGTAAGGAGAGTCTAAGAAGTATGGGACGAGCTGTTTGATTAAATTTGTATGAGGCATAGTTGGAAATCCTGAAAATATAACTACTTGAAATAGTAAGGGAAAATATGTGAAATTGCTTGTGTTTGTAGCATTATTATATTGTTATTCCGTCTTATATACGAAGTTATATATGTAGTTATTATAATATTCCCGGAACTATAATTCCAACTTCCAAAATCGAAATCATTCTCCAGCGAAGAGCACCTCCGATAACTCTTACTCTCATAAATTCGACCTTCCCATCATTAACCGTCCAACAATTGTAACACGGCAATCGCTATTCCCGCAAAGCAAACTTCAACATCGCACTTCAACATCGCACATCGCAAAGTGTTGCACGCGTTCCTTCCCCGCCCAATGGCGAGTAGAACTAAACAAGCAACGAAAAACACTGTCACCAGAACAGAATCGGTGTTTCACCATCATTAGCGTTCCCTGTTCTGCCTCTCTCAAAACACCTTTCTCCGTTCTTTCGAAACAGAAACTGACCTGAATCACGGCGCATCTATCACGAGGTAGAATCGCGATGAGACACGTACAAGTCTCGGTGCACACGCGGTTGTTGCAGTGTCGGTGAGCGGCTGCCACTTTGTGTGCACTCTCGCCAGTGTTATTGCATGGCGCAAGCCGAGGCTGCAGCCGGCTGCAGGTGCACCGCTTCTCCACGCTCGATCCACGAAGACGTTTCGGTGTGCATTGTGATCGGATGATATAATAAAGGCTGAAGTCCGTGGGAAACGGAGAACAGAGCCACCTGACGCACCGTCGGCCACGGTGCAGAGAAAGCTGTACCCAGGATAGGCCACGTGACCGGGACCGATGCCACGACGCCGTAAATACCGATCCCGTCGAAAACTGTCGACCTGACGAGAACGAACATCGTTGTATCGCCAAGACATGCCCCGTGACAGAGGGTGTTTCAATGGTTTCGGTTTGACATGCTTCGTCAGATGTTCTGCTTTTGCTCGGCTTTGCGATTCCAAGCTGCAGATTGACCTGTTGGATGCGACACTTTTCATGGGATCACCTGTGTTATGGTATTCTGTGTTCTACAGGTGAGAAATGATTCAGAAAATGGGACTAGGTTGGGGGAGATACGGAGGGAATTAGTACACCTTAATTATAGTTGATTCCTATTAAAAATAAAAATTACTCTTTACGCTGGTTTCAATTATTTTTCACGGGTATTCTATTACTGATTAACGACCATCATGTCAGGCAGGATGATTATTGAATTACTGACCCATGGCTAGGCTTAGTAACACATTGCTGAGAGATATTTAAAGTAGTTGTACCGTGATTGAATCTCATTAAAACTCGTATGAATAGGAGAGCATGAATTAAAGTGAAACCGTTACAAAAAGTATCAAAATATAAATATTCCGAACGTAAATTACAAACTCGACAGGTTTATCCATCAAACATGCTGCGTCAATCGTTCACAGGCCATTAAACCACGTTTTATGAAAATACAATTATTTCAATAACGTCGTTGATAATGTTTCTGTGGGGCCATCATCCTAGACGCCGTCGCATAGGTATTACCGTAATTATTCTGTCAAACAACAACAAAAGGAGACACATGGAAGCGGGTAAAAATAAGAGAAAAAAGGTAAAACATGCGACAGATGGAGTGATATTAACAAACAGATGACAGCGGTGACTCGCTGGCAATTAGGGATATCATTAACGGAGGAAAGCAGGTTCAAGTGTCGAGGAGAGGGGGACACATTGTCGAAATACAAAGGGGATGGGGGAAGATTATAGTGTGCAACTAAAAATTAAAGTTGTCCTCCCTCTGGTTGTATGCATTCGATGAATCGTCCTGAAAGTAATTGAAGCCATGACTGAATGTTATCATGTTCATAATGACACAGAAATAGATAGTTAACTAGGGGAGAGGGAATGAAAGCATAATTAAACGCGAAGGGAAATTTCTGGTTATTTCATTATTCCAAGTTCTGTATTGGATTCTATTTTTTAAATAATATAACGCTACATCGTAATAATAGATGCATTAATTGTGCAATGTACATAGATTCATGAAATTATGTATTTCTGCAGTGCAAACTAACGTTATTCTTTGTCATGTTGATTAAATGTATTTGATTACCTAAAAAAATACCGTAAGCTGATTATGAAATATTTGGAGATATAAATTGGCAAATGATTTAATTCGAACCCGAATACCAGCAATGTAAATTTATTCATAACGGGAATGGTTTATTATAAATTCTCGAAAATTCATTGACAGATGTTCTATCAATTGATGAACATATCCAAAATATATATACTGGTTGCATAATAATTAATAATAAATTTCTCGTGACATTGTTCTACAATATATAAAAACCTCCATAAAATGTATCAGAATCGAACACAGGTTCAAGCAAAAAATTGAACAGCCAGGAAAAATGCAACGAAATATCATTCAGATTTGTTAAATCCAACAGCCATTATACGAATACCTTTCACAAAGTTTATTCACGATTACAATAATTTTCCCGTGTCAGATCACCGACATAAGAAGTCGCACTTAATCGTTTCTATATCCTTTAAGAACACGCCAATAAAACGTTCGTCTAACGGGGGCCACTCGCGAGCAACTATCGCGTTGCTGATTTTCATATAAATAGGCGAAAGGAAACGACGAAACGTTGAACGACGTGAATTCTTTCGCGTCTTCCGCGAACCACGAAGGATCGACGTAAGAGGAAGGTGGTGATACGCCCCCGCCTGAGAACAAGAGTCGAAAAAGCCCACGAGTTATTCGAACCGTTTGCTCGCAACGGGATATCGAGCTGGTATCCTGCGGGGCACGGCGTGATGCCACGCCGCTATCATCCGGAGCTTTCACCATCGTCATCATCATCGTCATCTGGCAGCTCCCTATTCTTACGGCCGCTGCCCTTAATGGGTCGATTCGTCATAACCCGTTTCAACACCTTCACCGACCTGGGTTATCGATCGAGATGAGCCATCGCGATGCCATTCTGGTCAAACGGAAGCGACTCGTGGTGCTAGATTAATATGATTTCGCTTGTGTTCAGTGGTGGGGGGAATCGTGACACAGTTTTAGAGTTGTGAGATGCATCGGATGGGCTGGTTGAGTGAATGCAATGGATTTTGTACTCTCGTTTTGGTGAATCAGATTTTACTTGCCTTAAGTTTATTGTTTCGATGTTTTGCAGCGACTGATGGAGTGGTGAAATTAATATGAACGTACGAGCGATGCGTACAGTTTGTGTTTGAGATTAATGGAAGTAATAGATTAAGCTGTGCGATACTGTTATTATAATTTCTCTGCGAGAATATGAATTTGAAGTATAAATTCTGGACACGATAGACCTTGTACGAATCGTTGCAGTTTATTCTAGATGTGTAAAATATTGTTTGCCAATTAAATTTAATGGGGTGAAATATATATCTTGAAAAATATATCTTGTTCATATTAATGTAATAATTTTCAATTTAATATAGACTTTATCTATATGCTACTATAAACGCAAGAAGTGTTAAAGTAAAATTTCCACTCTCCCCGTAAGCAATAAAACGTGTCCGACCAAATTGCACCGCAATAATTATAAAAACGTCGCAGCGAATACGTTCCGTCGAAGAGTCCTGACGTCCAATCTCAAAATGAACACCCAGCACAATTCAAACAACGGCCATCCCATTCTGTCATCCCCATCCATCAAAGCAGAATAAAACGCAACCGCAGCAGGACACATTCCGCGGGCCTCTATAACCACACGGTAGTCTTTCACTAATCCCACAATTTCTCGCAATCAGTCCACCCCTTTGTTCGCCATCCCCAAGAGGGTGAACGAGCACTTTCTAAGATTACACGACGTTCAAATTAGCAAGGATCTCTTTTCCTCGAACCGAGATTCCTTCCTGCTCCCATAGAGGCTCCATCAGTCGCGATGGAACACGCGTGTTCGTGGAAGCCGCGTTTTCTATTCTAGAAGAATGGCCCCGCACGCCTCGGCTGGTCCACGGTACAATAGCTGGCAATTTCTACGAGTAAACCGCGTTTACATATGCATACAAAGCCGTGGTCTTCGGCCGTGACAATAGTCAGTGCATCGATTCGTGAAAAATAAAAGCTGAAATTGCAAAGACGACTATTACGCGGCGCTGCGTACTGGGCGTCCATAGAAACGTCGCGTCGTCGAACGGAACGGTGGCCGTTTATGTAGCCGCCTCGAGGGTCGGATTAATAGCCCTTGTACCTCTCCTTCGGAGGAGAAGATATCGTCTCTTGCACCTTGTAACCCGTTCCTGCGTGGACGCTGACAATTTGCAGAGCCAAATAGGGCGGTCCATTTAAACAGCCGATTTATTTGCCGCTTTCTCGCTAAACCGAAGATAGAAAGCGCTATGGGGGTAGAGGAAGGAAAATAGAGGAGGTTGTGCTGCGGGCTTTATTATTGCCAGATGTGTAATTTAGGTAGAGCGGAAGGGTAATGCAGTTTTCGAGCGACACTTTCGTCTGGATTTAATTGCAATTGATTGTTGCGTTTCCTAATACTTCTATTTCGTTTATGTTCAGATCGATTAGGGGATATCGCTTGCTGAACGACTGCGTCGAATGAAATTAAATCCCATAATGGTTCGCGGCTTTTGTAAATTGAAGGTGGACAGTTTTGAAATCCCCGAACGAGGAACGACGAAACAAATGAGTTAGGCGACAACTGTGAAAGTGTTTGCTACAAGCAGGTTTCATTATCGTTTCAGCCTTTATGTAACTATTCCAAGCGATTTCACCAAAGTTATTGTTCTGCTTAACAAATATTCGACTGTCGATAATAACAATATGCAATTTCGCGTTAACCTATTGAAATACTCAATCCCTTCGCTGAGAACTTCACTTTACAAAAACATTCCACATCATTAACTTACAAAAGCGTAACGTCATCTTAACAATATTACCACCGAATCACCTCTCAATATTCAACGGCATATTCCATCTCCGAACGAAACTCCTCGCAACACGCGAAAGTCCCATGAAGGCAGCCGACAATCGGGGATTTAACCGAGGCAATCGCGAATCCCTTTCTGAGCCATGGAACATTCGTTATTCCTAGTTTGCGCGAGGCGGCGAAACCTTACGCGGCGTTCCCAACTTGGCAGCGACAATTCGCAGCGCCAAATAGGGTCGGTTATTTAATGCTCGTTGGACTTGTTTATTCGATCCGCGTTGTACAATTGAATTGCGCCCATTAAATCGACCGAGGGACAGCGGGCTTTCCGCGGTGCGCACAGTGGATACGCGTTCGCGTGCGCGGGCGCACTCCACGTGAAAATTCAATATTTTACAGAAGCAGATAATCTGTACGGTTACGCGGCTCTTTATTTTCTTCCGTGCGGAATGCTGTTCGTTCTCCGTGTGTACCATTACCCCATTACCCAGGCTATGAAGACGTATGGCTCTATTTTCCAGGCTGGAACTGAAGGTACAATTTGCCCTGTCAAAGAAAGTTATTATACTGCCTGTGCAGAAGAACGCGTTGCCCCGGCGTGATTTACTAGGAGCAAGGATTATTGGAAGCGAGTACCGATCTGCTAAAATAAATGGTCATCGGTTGCGGAATTGCACGCAGGTCAAAGAGTATAGATATATTTAGTAGAAATGAACCTACCCAGGTGAATCCTGATTATCCCCGATGGAAACGGCGAGAGACGAAGATGAATCTTTAGTTTGAGTTTCTGATTTCGTGCGCAACGCTGCGAGATTCTCGTGATGCACGTTTGAGTATAAATTTTGAGTATAAATTAGAATTAATCACAGCTTGTAAATTGTCTGTGTTGAAAATAATTGGATTTCCAAATTTCTCTATTCAAGACCTTAACTATGAAATAGTAGATGTTCGTTGGTTTGTTCAGAATAATCATGTCAGTAACAATAATTAGTAACAGTAGTTGTTATTGGCAGGTAAATAGAATTGCAGAAGTTTGATCAAATACAAGAAATTAATTTACATTTCATTTGGATACGGTAGAATATGGTCCTGACTAAAGTGAGTTTAACAATGTTTTGATAAAGAACAGACAGATATTAAAGGAAAAGAGAACCCATAAACCTGTCTCGCGTCTTATGGGATATCAATTGCACCCTGCTATAGCCCTTGGCGCGAAAATATCATTAGAATCAATAACACCAACCACCCTCCATCGGGCCATCCCTCTTAGCTTGGCGTACTCGCGATTCTGCACCCCAATATATTTCCTCTCGAGGAGTTTCTACGATGGTACTGTCACTCAAGGCCATTGTGCCCTATGTTTGGTCGAACTACAAAACTTTTTCCTATCCCTTTTCAGCATTCGCCTCTTTACAACAACTCGGCGAAATAAAAAAAGGAAGATCCACCCCGCTAATTTTACGAGTCGAAGGACAAGGAAAAAATTTCATTTTACCCTATTTTATTAGTCAATTTACTTACCCCCATTGTGTAATATCTTGTCCGATTTTTCATTGCTATTTATTATATTTCATAAATCGCAGAGATTTAATTTAAAGGGCGAGAAATTCATCGGGCACTTAAATAAATATTATCGGAACACAAATTCATGCGTATATCTAAACCATAAATCTTCAATCCCACCGAAACAGAATCTCAAGAATTGAAGGGACAATTAGAGCAAATACAGTAGTAATACGCCGTAAACAATATTTCAATTTCCATCCGCGAATAGACGTAGCAATTATATTCTTCATTAAAATGGGGCAACATAAAATAAAGCATTACACTTCCTCCGCCTCATAAGATGCTACAGTCCATTATTCTCCCGGTTTCTCCCCCTCTGAATCATCAAGAGAGCTGGAGTCCGTTCTTGTCATATCTTTCGTCGGTTTCGGAGTAATATTTTCTTAGTATGATCCTTAGAAAGTTGGTGGTCTTGTCAAGTTGCTGGAAGGACACGCGAAATCCGGCGGCATCGTCGCGTCGCAGCATCGTTCTAGGAGGGTGGAACGAGAAATTGGAGACGCGGGCACGAGGAAAAATATACATGGCCCGAAGGTCCAAGGGGCCACCTCGTTGTCTTCTGAAAGGAGGATTTGCCTTGGAAGAGGTTGCGGTCGCCGCGAGGGAAGAAACCACCCCACTAAGCCACCATGATTCCACCAGATAAACCCCCATATTATGTCACCCGGGATAATACGAAAAACCCACCACGAGATGCTGTCCAGTACTCGCGTGTGCAAAACCGTTCGTGTATACACACAGGGTGGCGCTAAAAGAAGGGATAACCCTGAAAGTGCGTTCTACAAATTCGATTCTAAATAGAAAATCATAGAAATCACAATGATTATATATATTGTTTATTGGAAAACTGTCCTGTTCCTGCAGTAATACGATTTTTAGTTTTCTTTCTTACCTTCAATTACAATTGAAACACACGGCGTTGAGTTATTTATGTATGTGATTTTTATTTAAGGAGGAAATTCCGATGCAGATGTTTAAAACGCAATGAAATTATGCTAGTGACGTATGATTCTGATAGACTATAAACTGTTCCCTGTATTATGTAAATGGTTTTCTCAGGAATTTTATAAACAATTATATAAACTCTGTATCCACATAATTAACAGGGTTGTTTGGCATGCAGTAATAAAAGAGGGAAATATTACTGCACGTACGTGCAGCAGCTAAAGTTATGATATCTCCAGGGAAAGTAACTTTAAACCGTGCAAATTTCTCGCATCTAGAAAATATTCCCTGCCTCCTGGCGCATCGAAATCACCCAAGCAAATGATTCTCCTGGAATTTCCAAACGTGAAGCACCTATCAGCAAAATTTAATTCAAATTGTTCTCCTCTGAAATCAACACTTTTTGTCCTCAACACTCTGTATGTATATTATATACGTGCATAAAAGTTTTACGGCCGCGACTCAGTCAGGATGAAGCTCACTGGAAAGATGGGGACGTTCCCGAGGAACGAAAATAACGAAGAGGCGTAATCGTACACCACGAGTGTTTCTTTAAATTGATTTCAAAGACGACCAGCGCAAGATAAAATTAACATAAGTAACCGGCTAAACGAAACGCGAGAGACGTCGAGAAAGATGAAGACCAAGGAAATAAAAGGGAATATTCTATATTCTCGAATTTGGAGATAAAAACGTGATGGTTCGGGACTGATAAAATTAACGGCGCAACGTTAACCAGCTCGAGGTACGAACGTTTCGCGCGGGATGCGTTAATCGGAGAATAATTTCCCGTGCAATTTCGTCGAATTAGTAATTTATTTTATAGTCGGTCCAGGATATTCGTGGGCCCTCGTAAAGTGGCGGCAATAAAAATTGGAAGCGACGCCGCACCAAAACAAGCACGGACTAACCACCAAGTCAGTGTCTTCGACGAGCGATCGCGATCGTCTCTGCGTTCCAAACGGTTTATGAATTATTGTGCACTCGGTAAACTCAGTTCAGTTTATTATTAGGAAAGTCGTTTCCATGTGGGAAATGCTTGGGCCTCTCTATTATTATTACTATACATTGTTGATTGATTTAAGCATACGTTGTATATACGTCTAATTTTCTGGTATTTTTATAGATGGAGAGAAATTGAAAATCGGACCAATTTCAAGTAATTTTATGTAGCAAACTTTTTGCTGTGCACAATATGAAATTGTTAATGTTCCAAAGCAAAACACTCCCTGCCCAATTCCAATGTCATGCTACGAAAAAATTAACCTCTAATCAATGTTAACATGATCTCAACGACCCAAAAGATGATTTTAACCTGCCGTAAATCCGTAACAAGAATCTCGCTGGAATTGCACAAGAAAAATCCCTTCCGCGATCCTGTACTTTGCCGCAAAAAAAAGGGGGTCCGTTTATCGGCGGCTGGAGGTAGAAAAGGGGAAAAAACAATCGGGCGGCCATAAACGAGTCCGTGACCGGTAACGGGTACCTCGTATTTAAGGAACTTTAAGAAAGCAACGGCGCGACGCGACGTTTCGACGATTTTTCGTCGGTCCCTCGGTGGTGCGTTTAATTAAGCCGTAAATCGATGCGACCTGGCCCCCACCTTTATTGCGGCCCTAAACTATATCAGCCGCGCCGAAAAAGATAAAAGACGCAGGCGGAATTTCGTGCTGGCCCCGGTCGATTTCGTTGCTGTCCGTGGACTCGTTCCTCGTTACGATTTTTGCCTCGCCTCCCATCTGTCTCTTTCTTTCCCCCGTCTTTCGATCGTCCATTTCCTTTCTGGTGAGACGGCCCGTTTTTATCTCGGCAACCACCCTCGCGACCCGCCAGCCCCTTTTTCCCCACCGTGACATCGTCGCGCTTGTTAATGACCGAAGAAGCTCGTAAACAGGGTCGTGATCACGGTGGTCCACGGGGATCACTCGTTCACGCTCCTCTTTTAGCTCAACCGGGTGTCAGTCGTGCTTAAACTTTAACGTTCCCGTTTCATTGGCCCTTATTCTCGCGTGAGGCCATCGTTAACGGGACGATCAAAAAACGTGGACTATATCTGCCGCCGCCGCGAAGTCTTCTGCTTTATCTATGGGTGGAGAAATTGATCTCTTTTTTGCATTCATGGTGTTAAATATGCGCAGTACGTGTGGTGATGTGATTTAAAGGTCGTGAATCTATACTGTGATCTGTATCAGGTGTATGGTGAGATCGATGGGAGAATTTTCGAAGTCGGGACTTGTATGTTTTTTTGCAGTGTGATTAGGTATGGTCCGAGGGTGCCGAAACTTTAAAATAATTCGGCGAATCCAGAACGTAAAAAAATAATGGCAGTATTTATCAACAAATTCGGGGGCTGCGACATACATAAACGTCTAATTATAGGTATTACAATAATTCTCCTTTCGCCTTTTCAAAGGTTCTATCAAAATATATCATCTAGTGAACGCAACATTTAATCAGTTGTTTCTATCTGTATAACTACTTATTACTCGTTCTCCCTATAGCAACACCCGTGGTTTCACGGCAATTATACCTGCCAATCCGCCCTTAAGACTGTATAATCATAATGCGGACCTTTTCGCACCTGTGTAAAAGTCAACGCTCAATCAGCCCCCGAAAAGAGTCCCACTTATCAATTCTTTCTTACAGCCAGATCTATTTCTGTCACATTCGAAACGTTTCCTCAATCTATTATATCTAACCAGTGGTACGGGATGGAAACGTGAACGGAAGCGAGCGAAAACAGAAGAGGATAGGTGGTGGGTGGAAAGCAGAAAAAGCGAGTCGGAGATGCAGGTCGCATCCGGCGCAGCTCGTCGCCTTCTACTCCCATTTGAATAAAAGCAACGATAAGCACATCCTTAGAGTCACTCGCAGTTCTGAATTGTTTCCGCTTCTTAAATCCCCGACAAATTTATTATAATAACTACCCTTAGCCGGCGGATCCCGTTTTTCCATCTCTGTCCTCTCCGCTGCCTCGTCTTCTCGTTTATTTCTTCTTTATTCCGTTCCTCGCCCGAGATACACTTCCGTCTTCGTTTCACAGCCACCGTCGCCGCGTCACGTAATCCTCTCTTGCCCGTTTTTCCCCGCGCCGCGTCTTCTTCTGGCTAGTTCTTCACCGCAAGGGAACTCGCCCCCTTTTCTTCGTGGCCGCGAGGCGAAAGGAAGGATCGTTTCCGCGAATAATGCTTTCGTTCTACGCCACGCGGAGGAGAAACCCTGGATAAGGATGGATTCGGGGGTGAACGGGGCGCAACGGTTGCAATATTCCCAGCGAAAACATTACGACAACGAGTTTCGGCCTTTTTACGCGCGGCTATTCGAATACGACGCGACGCCAGTGCTGTGCATTTTTCCCGAAGATTTTCATCGTGAATTATGTGTAACTCCGTATCTTATTGTGAGTAAACACTGGCGGTCGAAAGTTTGGATACACTCGCCTGTGTATGAAATATTGTTGTAGGTTTATCGTTAACGTAACGTGAATGATATATTTGCTCTGTGTTTACGTATATGCATGCGAAAGTTAGCAAAATAATTTACAACAGTTGGAATATTTTCTAAACAAATGTAGTGTATTGATAAACTAGTGAGAGTAATCGCTTTTTTTATTCTTAAGAATTTACACAATTCTGACATTCTTGAAACTAATTTTTCGAATTAATCGTACGTAGAAGGCCCTCCTTAATTTCGTATTTATCACTCGAATATTCCAAAGCATAATTGAGGCTTTCCTTTTTTAACTGTTACGTGTATTTACCGAATTTACTGGCCTTTCCCTTCGACCATGGTGATTCATTGCATTAATTGCTTCATTAATTCCACGAAATCGTTTGGCGTCTCGTAGGCATTCAAAGTTTTCGCCAACGACGAAATGGTAAAAAGCGTTAAAACGCTTACAACGTCGGGCGACTACGAGAAACCAGAAGAACGAGGGGGCTTTTTATTGTTTGTTTGTGCAGACAGATCTGCGATTTAAACGACGACCGACGAAACATGGGCAGACAGCATCTCAGCTGTTAAAATGCTTTTCTTCTTCAACGACACAACATGCACCGTCGTGAAATCAAATAGGCCCTTCCTCTCGAAAAAGAGAATTTTATAAATTTCCAATCGTGCAGTCGACGCAGTTCAAAACATGTTTGGCTATTAAATAATTTTTGTTATCCTTGATAGAATTTTTATAAATATATTTTACAATTTGCATAGAAGTAATATCTCCCTCATATTCTGTATTATTTGTAACTGATTACTTCAAGAGTAGTGAGTTTCATTAGAGTAAATGAAAAATTATTTAATATATTTATGAACTTATGGAAGTCTCTAAAGTTACGGCAGTATTTTCTTCTCGGAGAATAAAGTTTCATTGTTGAATCTATCTACGTATTATCGTGAAAGCATGTTACAATGTTACTGAATATATGAATTAAATATATAGAGTTCTTAAACCCTTTTGGTAGTTTATATACCACCGGTTTCATTGTAAATGAAGGTAATTCCGAATTTAATTGGACAATTTCGATTTTGTTGCACGCAAGTATACATTATTCCAAAAATTGGAATAAATATATCTCGCAACCGCAAATGCTGGAATTATGGTGGTTTATGTTATGTAATATAGTTCCACGTTCCTTCCGTGTCCTTTCCTGAACAAAATCGTATTGCTTTCAAACTCATACAATATCTCAATGCACGTAATACCTCGAGACCATAAAGACAATTATTTAGTTGAGTCTCGAAGCAAATAAAGGGCGTTTAATTCACTTTCTCTGAATGTTGAACAACTGACATTCTTCTGATGAACGCGGTTTCTCGACGTTCTGACAAATAAGAGAATATTTCTTCCACACTGAAACTGCGTGCATGTCGCTTCCGCAAACAGAACCGGAAACCCTGTCTGTGTACTCCATTCCCTGAATAATAGCCGCTTTTAAGTAGGTGACTTCGTTCCTTTGAAATGGCCAGTCTTTCAGCCGGTTAAACACATACACGAACGAGCCTCTTTCGTTTCCCCTGCTCAAAGATTTTTGAAGATGCTTAGGAGAAAACGTGGATGGACGTGGAATTTCAATAATTTCTCCTTAGAGCGGCAATTGGAACGCAAGCACAAATAACCAAAATATTGACAAATAAACATTATTATTAGAATTGAGACGTTATATCTATAAAAGCTGTTGCAAGTATAACAATTTCAAAGTTACGGTTTAATTACATAAATTGAATTTAAACGAAATAAAGAAAGTACATCCTGCAAAAATAATAATTTTGAAGTTATTCGCTTCTTTATGAAATAATATTAACCACACCGTCCTACAGTTTTTCTACCTTCACCATTTCTTTCCCCATATCCATTCGCCATACCCAAATCCCCACTACAGATGCTCGGCCCCGTAACTATCAAATCCCCGATCCCGGTAGCCGAAAAATTAAGCCGAGAAAAAGCGAGGCACGTCGAGCTCGTTAGCCCGGATAAAAAAATTCCAGCAGAAAAAGCAACGTATCGAATCAATTCGTGAGCCGTTCGTTCTGGGAGCGAGGAAAGGTGAACGAAGGCGCGAAGGAAACAAAGGGGGCGTTGGATTACGCGAGAAGAAGCGTAAGAAGATGGTGCCGGGAGGAATGAGGTTTGCGCGTAGAAGTCAGAGGGTTCGAGGGCCTCCGACGTGGTATTTACGACGTCATTTCCTCGCTGACTGTCAATAATTTCCCTGGGGGATGTGGAAGACACCGTGGCGGCACTCGTGTGCGGCTCTGCTTCCTTTCGTTCTCGCCCACCACTTCTATAGACGATACTTCCTTCTGCGCGTTACGCGACCTCCTTTCTCCACGGGGAAAATTGAAAAGCCAGCGACGCCGAGACGTCCTCAAGATACTGTTCCCCGACGACCGAAAAGTAATATCGCGCAGATGGAATGAAACCGTCCGTGGACCGAGTGTACATTTGTGATAATTTGTTCGCAATGTTTGGTGGAAAAGTGTGGAGAAATGCGACGGCGAAGAGAATGGAGCGTGTACAATCTGAATGATTTGCGAGGGGTGCATGTATATGTGATATAATATTTCAAGAGGATATTTATTATACAATAGTTATGGAAGGATCGGTAATGGGTTACCTTTTGCTGATAGCGTTAGATTGTGAACTAACAATAAGTCTGAATTTTTATTACGACTCCAAATATGTAAACGACTTTCTATTCCATTATGTTATTTATATTGTTACCCATAAATTTGTTCATATTGTGCACCAGGTTAAAGTAAAATCTTTGGTTATGTAAATAGTTTAAAATGTGTCTGGCCTAAACATAAGTAGAATAAGACAACCACTGTCTGACTGGTCAGACGTTAAACCTGGCGCATTGAAACAAATATAAGCCGCAATTAAAAAGCGTTTATGGCTTGTCTTGTTTACCTAGAAGAATTACAAACCTGGTATGTGTAATATAAATGGGAAAAAGTTCTACATAACGATGGAAGTTGTATAACTGTTTAGAACTTGTATATCCTTAATCGTGTGAAATAAGTGCTATTGCATTTCCTACTTATATTTGGGGGACAATAATAAGTAGATAAGATATAAAAATTGGGAGATGCGTAGAAATATATTTAAATTTAACAATAATATTACTAAATTAACATATTTAGTACTAATATCATTGATTAGACCAATTATTAGAATATTTGAACAATTCATGGGAAATCAGTTAAGTAATAAATAAAATACACGGCAGTTCTTTACACTACACAGATTTGATTATAAGAAGTACAAGAATTCAAAAATTTGAAAACACGAAAATGTGTACAATCTAGAAGGTAAGCATTTTTTATAAACATGCGCTGGTGGTAGCAAACGACTTTTGAACAAACTGAAGAACAAATAAAAAATGAAACGATTTAAAAAAAATGAAACGATTTTCGTCACCCGAAAATGGCACAATTTCCAAAATCATAAAAGTATAATCGGCACGTTTCACAATTATAAAACAATACTATTTCTGTAACCCCAAAAGTGTCATTCGAAAATTTCTAAAACCATATATAAAAATGAACCAAGTATACCACTCTCGATTTTCTTCTCCGTCACACTTCTAAAGCACTTCTGTTCCCAGTTGAAATGCAAGAATCAGCTGATCCTAATGAAGTATCTCCTTTAACTAATTTACAATCAGCGCCCTCGTGGTGGTCTCGCGAGGGGCAAAGCAGCAGGAGAAGTCAGAGTTGGCTCAGGGGAGGGGCGAATACCTAAGTTTCCACACTTTCTCCGTCCGGGGGGTTGTCGCCTCCGTGACCCAGAACTCTTTAATTTCTCCACCCCGATATCGTGGTATCCCCTTTAACTCATTAGACTCAATCAATTATACGGTCGTACGGTTACAGTCTCTTTTCCCTTTCTCTTGGCCGCTACCCTGTCTCTGCCTCCTTTCCTCTTCCACCCCTGTCTCACTCTGGCCCGTTCACGCCGATCCCAGCAGCCCTCTGTCGTTCCACTAAACAACCCTGTCTTAATCCCTTCACCGAGTGGTATCCCAAGATACCAGGGTTTACCAAGGTAAACCTCTTAGCTGGCAAATCAAGGTCACGAGGCTGGAATGAGGGTCAGGCCAGCTGGCGAACTCCGTTAGATTGGAGAACTCGATGGATGGTTCGTTTCCGTGTAAGGAATAAGATTATCTTACCTGAAACAGAAAAAATATAGACTCGGTTTCAATACGGCGGACTTACAAATTCATTTGCTCATGGGCGAAGATTGACGGAATTTTTGGATCGTTGATTGAGCAAAATAATGGTTAATGGGTAAATGAAATCGACGAAATAGTTAGAGAAATTAAACTTAATTACACAGACTTATATTAGACACATTCGGGTTTATCCTGTTCTATGTGATTGCTCGGGTCTTGTAAATTTGTTTCAGTGTTGATAACTATAATTCTCTGGGATTAATATTAGAATCATATATTAGAAAAATTGGATTGCAAATTTAATTTCTAGAATATCATGGACATCCTACTCGAATTAAGCCTTCAAATGAAAGGCTTGCTGGTAATATTGAAAAGAACCAAAAGAAAGTATAAATATGTAAAAGAATTAAACAATCTGGGCAGAGAAATACAAATGCACAGACAAAGACGAGCCCCAAAATTCAGGGGATGCAAGATTCACTTTGATGGATCCTCGCAATGGTGCATTCGTTATTCTAATCTAATACAGTAGGTATGTACAAACACGTATGCATATTCTCACACAGAAACTCGTGTACACACAGATGTGAAGAGAACGCATTATGGCCGGGTGGGTCATTCGTTTTCTCCAACGTCTAGTTCCGTAATGTCGACTGATAAGGTCCCGATAATCCACGCTCGCGTAGTGTGTTAGCCGGCAGTTAAAACGTTATCATTCCGCATCTCGTGTTATTCGTCAGGCCGTGACGAGTGGGTGGAATTTTACGTTTCGTGCGTCTCCTCGTCCACTGAGTCCACAGCGAAATAAGCTCGATAATACGATTATAATGCTGGATATCCGTCTGTCGTCTACGATCGATTTAATGAATCGAACGGGTGACCCGCTTCGACGACCACCTAATTATACGCTCGACTCGGACAATTTAATTTGACCAACTCGATAATTAGGCGACGATCGTGTAGATTTATCTTTGCGATAAAAAATGAGCGTGACAGCATGGATAGCTGGCAACTGATATGAACGTTTAATTTGTTTAATTCCCAAATCTGCAGAAAAGTATATCGTAAAAAGCTGCTGTGCATCGTAAATTAAATTTCAATTATGAAATTTCTATTCGTCGCTTAACCGAAAAAGATATTTCATCAAACACCGCGATGTATATTTTATAAAAACGCTTTTACAATCGTCCAGATCGCCCCACTAAACGATTTACCAAATTGTTAACAAGAGAAAGAGAAATCGGTAACAACTTCAAAATCACGAGGGAACTTCACGAAGCCAAAATTATCCAGCGCTTGTTGAAGTCTGTTAAAATACACGGACGTATCATAAACGAGCAGATCGGGCAGAGAATTAGCTCGATCAATTCGAAGCGGTGTCGGTGGGTTGCGTGTCGACGGCGGCTGAACGGAGGTCGTTAAATAATTTCAGAGTGCGGTAATTAATGGCGAACGATTTGTTATCGCGTCGAACGCGAAACAACGCGTGCAAACCGCGTGACCTGGCAAACACCTCAAGACGATGTCATATTTATTTCATTCATCTCTCGCCCCCCTGGGCTTCGACTCGCGCCACTGGGCCTTACCACGACGGCACTATCGTTCGCCATAATGGCGGGCGATAAAGAAGAGTAACGCTTATCGGAATTAACAGGTCCGATAACACCGACCAGCAATTTTTTACAACGGCAAGAAATACGATTTCGTGCGGTCGCCGCGTTCCGAGATTAAGATATTCCACGATGAAATTGAATAGTTTCTGACTGCTGGAAACGTGCTGCTAGACAGAGGGTAGCTCGATATTTTGTCTACGTCCCGTTGAAAATAATGTGCAGGCATGATGTAAAGGGTTGATAATGAATTAGCGTAATTTGAGGAGGAACGCGTAATTGTATTAATAAGCATAGCTGACGTAACGTAATATTAATACTGCTAACAATAAAATACAGTTATGGGGTGGAAATGGTACGAGCCATGCTATTTCATATGTGCATAATAATGGTGGACCATAAATACATCTATGCATAAGGTTGCACTAAAAAAAAATTGAATAAAAACTTTTATCGATCACGTTCAAAATGAAAACAATAATATTAGAAATTTGCATTGCTCAAGGGAAGTGCAATGGTCTACAGTATTAAAAATTCTAAAATGGTAATTTTGACAGAAGAAATACATCGGAGAAGACTCGAGGTGCAAGCAGAGGGACTGTCAAGACTGTAGGAACGCTGCCGTTGATATTATGCAGGATAGGAAGGCAGGAAACGGTGTAACGTTGGTCGTAGGGCCTGTATACGAGGGTGGAATATGCTTAACGTTAATTTGTACGATAAAGGAATTATTGATTTTTACTTAGGCGGCTCAGTCAAGGGTGAGAGAGGTCGGAGGGGTGGTGAAACGACGTTTTAAAGTGGAGGTACTAATGAGACGCCCTCAACACGACTTTCAGTTCCTTCATTCACCTTTTCCTTATCCCCATAATTCTTTAAACGCAGGGGTCATTTAACTTAACATCTAATTGGGTAACAATTATGAGGCACGAACGCCTTTCCCCTTTAGACAATGGATAATATCATTTATATTCGCTCAAGTGATATTTTTAAGACGATTTGTAAGATTTTAAAAATGGTTAAAAAAGTTTGTTCGGGTCATAAATATTTTTCACATTACATATTCGTAGACGTTGTAAAGTTATTATTAATTCAATTTATCCCCTTAAATCGTTCAACGTGGCTTTGCTTCGCGTTACATGAGTGTCCTATATGTTAAACAAGAGGCTACTTGATGGTGCTTTCCTTCAAAATGGAAATACGTTTAGCGAACTTTCCATCTGGCCCTTTGGAAGTTTAAATTGATTCAACTTTGATAGCTTTCTCTTGCGTTTCCTTTAATCGAGAATTCTGCATAAAATTTTACAAAGGATAGTTTCAATTTAAAAGTGGAATTCTTCATATGGCAAAACAGTAAGCCAGAAATTTCATATAAAGCGCTAACACATATTTCCCCTACTAATCAAAGGTAACGTTCTTGTTGTCTATACCACAACTTCCGAAAGACACTCAAATCCCCCCTCAATACTATAGTTTAAAACAACGAACTTCCAGACTACATTACTGACAACATTTTCCAATACAGAAATGAAAAATAAACCCACGAAAATGTTTCCAGCCAAAATCTAACTTTTTCATATTGCTGATATTAAAGGCTCAAGATTAAAGTTGATATTGTGTTTTTAAAAATAACAGCTCATTGCATAATATACGAGTGCAGCAGGTATGTACATCAGATTATAAAGTACCATCTATCAAGTCGTCTGCCAAAGGAATTCAATTAACTTTTAGCTTACACCTGAATATGAAACGGCAAAGGTACATTGAAATCCCTATTTCTCCGAAAATTGTTGACAGCCACTGCTCACGTCGAATTCTTAGCAAGCAGCTAAAATACCGATAAAAGGTAACCAAACATAACAAACGTTTCCCCAGAAAGAATCGCCGAAATTCAATCTCTCAGCTGTCAGCGTTACCGTTACCGCCGATGAAAAGAATTTTCCTTCGCGATACGACCGCCTGGCAACCGGGTAAACCACCCCCGTAACACGGCCTGGAGAACTTTTAACCACACGCACAGAAGCATGCTCGTGTGCATGTGTGCGTCCATGTGTGTGAGCGCGTTCGCCGGTTCTCCAGCTTTACCGCGGTTGGAAATTCGGAGTAATAGGAAAACTCCTGAGCGGAAAAGAAGTTCAATCTAGCCGGCCGAGGGAGAAGCCTGGAAAAGCTCTTTTGACTCCTTTGATTCCGACTCAGCCACCTCCCTCGGCCCTTCACCACCACCTTCTAAATCTTTTCCACCCTCCACGTCGACGTAGCCAGCGACGTCGAGTCACGCTTTACTCCGGAGAACGTTTCCAAGAGGATTCCAAAAGTCGCTTCGCCAATCTAGCCCGCGGCTGTACGGATTGGGGGCCGGTCTCGAAAAAGCTCACCCTTTGGGTAAGAGAAACCACCCCCGCACGCCTACTTTAACCACTGCTAAGGGCAGAAGGAAATAGTTTTGCGCTTGTACCTTTTGGCAGCGTTGGAAATTCGGTGGAAACTTTGATGAAGTCTCGGGGTTGGTAGTAACAGCTACGACGCAGTAGCACAGGTAGAATTTGATTCAGCATGAGTGAAGAAAGGAAATTATCCTTGCCAGTTATTTACCGCAAACGTATTACAATAAAACATTGCAATGAGCTGCTCGAACATTGCTCACGATAATTCCATAGTATTACTAGTAAAAAGTTCATTACATACAGATTTATTGAACACTCAAAAGGAATTAGAAGTTGTAAAGAAAGTTTGTGTCGATTTTCGGTAGGTGGAATTACGGCAGGTCTGAATATATCAGAATGATTGAAAACAAATGATTTGAGTGCATATTGTAAAAAGTGATATCTCACATTTCAGGTACATCGAAATTACAAAAAAGGAAACAAACCAAGCACCATTGATGCCCCATCCATAAACGAAAATGCTTGTCAGCGCAAAAGTGCACACCGTTATCAATCTGCTTCCTTTCAAGACTCTCTCGCTCGGCGTCCAAGAAAAACGTACAAGCAGAACAACCAGTGTGCCCTCGACATGGCAATCGTTTCGTAAAAGCGCATTTCTTCTTCCTTCTTAGATCCATTCGTATTTGCCTCATTATTTCCTCGCCTCTTCCTTCAACGCGCCAGGCCGCCAGTAGGTCAGCGAAATACTAACCAAGTTCCCCGTTATTCTCGAAAGGTCACGAAGGTACGGCGGGGGCGGCACGATAGCCATAGGGAAGACTGGAAAGGGGCGAGAGGGTTGGAAATCGTCGTACGGACAAAGAAATAATGAAACTCCGTGCCAGGAAAGTGCTCGCTTTATTGACAAGAGGGCCCAGGAGAACGGGCAGGAGGTGCGACGAGGGAAAATATAGTGCTTCCATATCCGTGCGCGGCTGTCTATCGATTCTCGACGAGTATAAAGTACTGCGATTCCGCCCGACGCCGTCGCCTACTCGACGGAATAAATTTGCGATCGCCCGGGTAAAACGGGGTGAGAGTCGCGAGCGAACGAACCCGCCAGAGAAGGGGAGGGGGAAAAAGGAGAACTGGCGGGAGGAAATGGAAGAAGCGTCTGGGAAGGCGGACAGAGATTGAAATTTTTGAAATTCATCACCTCCTTTCCTGTTACCATTGTTCTTTATGGCTTGCTGTTCAGTCTTAAGTAATAAGTGAATCTTCACGAGGCAGGGGGCAATCTATGGTCAAGCACGTCGAGGTGGTGGTTTTCGTAGTAGGAATCCGCGTTACGTGATGGGCAATAGGATGTTTGAACTTATATTTCATATTAGACTAGGTGAAGGTCTGTTTGATTCTTCAAGTTGCGTGCACCTTGTGATTGATTGTCCACTGTTTATAGGATTTGATAAGTAAATGTGATAGTAGCGGTTGAGGGAAAATATAAAATATTCATATTACGAATTCGTGACCGACGCGCATACAAAAATGATGCACAAAAATTTCTATGAAATCTTTGCAAAGTACAAAGGAAAAGGGGCGTCTGAACTCAAATGTTCGAAGCGGAGAACACAATTTTCCGTGCAAGGATCGAGAAGGCGACGAAAGAATCCTTTCCCCTTTCACTCTCCGTAAATCGTTTTGAGTCGAGCACCAGCAGGGAAAAGGATCTCTTCTTTGACGGTCGAGGATCATTACGGCGGCTGATTGGTGGGAATCTTGTTAGAGATTTCGTTTGAATAATCGCAGCTCGGACCGACGATTTTCATGACTCGATCATCGTGTAATGACGCGTGGAAATCCAGCCTTCCACCCAGACTTCTTTCCATTCCGCGAACAATAATTTCGAGGGTCGATATCTTGTAAGCACCACTTGCCTCGCTTTTCCACTCCTCCTCGTTACAAACGAAATCAATTCTGCGTCGAATATTCCTGAACATGGGGCATCGTTACTCCTGAACTTGATTTACGATCCTCCGTAACTGATAAAAAGTCGGAAATCACTTGTACACTCCCAGTAGCTCTCAGAGATTTTGTTTTAAATCCTTTTGTAGATCTTGATATTTATACTTGAACGAAAATTGCGAGAATAAGAATGCCAGGTTAAACTGCAACCGAATTCGCAAGATAAACTATAACTAGGCGACCACAAGATTGTTCGCGTTCCAGATGTAAATCTTATTTTCACAATTGGGGATTGAATTTTACAAGAAAAATATTTTAAATTAAAAGAAAGTGCTAGTGCTAAAGAAAAATTGTACTACCGACGAACATATGATTTTCGTCTCCCAATACAATATTCTCATCCCCCAATTTATTAAAGGCCAAAAGTGTTTCCCCAAAAATGTAAGCCATATAAATATTAATACTTTCTTTGTCCTCCTTCGGGACGTCTGCTTTATCTATTCTTGCGTGATCATCGACGTCTCATAATACAACCATTTATATATTTAATATTAATATTTATTTTTAATCTCAGAGCTTTCTACCCCCCGAAGAAAGGTATAAATAAATATATACCTACTCTAATCTAAACCAAGGACACGAACATAATTAAAATAAATTTGCGAATCACCCCATACAATCACCTGGAAAACCTACCCCTAACTATATACAATACATTCCCTAAAAAAAAGGCCTTCCTTAGAAATCCTCAGATATATACTTGAAAACCCCGCCCGCAAAAAGAAGAAGACAAGCAAAAATACATTTACCCTTCCAATGTAATACCTGCAGCCGTAGAGAGTTTTACACGATCATCTAGCCACCCTACTCAAGAAGCGTCGCTCCCTTCATCCCTTCTCATAGGAGCGGGACGTGACACAGGGAAAGGTGAACGCGGGGAAAATAGCAGGAGAAACGAATAAAACGCGTATCGGCGAGGTACGCGGCCAGCAGATCAATCTTCGCTTCTTTCCCCGTTGCTATCCCTCTATGTGTATGCATGTGCCGGCGTTTCCGTGTGAGCAGCTCCACCCCTGCCACCCCGTTTCCCGATCCAGCCATCCAGCTTCTTCTTCTGGCCACGTAGACGAGTCCCGGCACACGTACAGAACACGCACGCGTACCCATCGTCCGTAGAAAAATATATCCGGCGAGGTCCCTCCTACGGGATTCTCGCGAGCAGCAGCCACGTTTCCGGATTTATCGAGCGTGGCCCGTGTCATTATTTCAGGGATTACCAACGACGGGGCACGGCGAATTTTTCACCGGCTCGTACATCGTTCTTCGACGGCGTTCCCAGCAAGGAAAAATGCGCGAAGGAATGATATAGAAGAAGGCAGGGGGTGGAGGAGGATTCTGGATCAACCCTAAGGGAGAGGCGAAATTTCGACCCCATGGCGGGATCCTAATCGGCTTTACTTTCCCGGCTCAATCTCTTCGCGTTCCTTTCTTCGTCTTTCCTCTTCTCTTCTTCTTGCTCTTCTTCTTGTTCCTCCTATTCTTGCTGGCTCGCCTGGACGCGGAAAGGTTCTCCTTGTCTTGAACGGGTGGCCCCTCGAGCGTGAGCATACGAAATTCCAGCGAGACTCTTTAACGAGCCGCGTGGACCGCGTTGATAAGATTGTTTGCGGAACGGACGTATATTCCGGCACGCGAACACTGGATTTTCTAATTATTCTCTGCACGGCAGGCCTTATCGTAGACCAGTGTCTGGCTACGTGTTCGATAGACAAGGTAAACGTAATAGTTCTCTGCTGATATTCTGCGAGATAGTATGGATGGCTTTGCTTCTCAATTTTAGAGCAAACATTAATTTCGATACTTCAAAATCGGCAGAGACTAGCGCGGCTTTAAAAACCGCAATAATTATATTGGCAAATTAAAATATTTTCCAACTATCCAAGTACCCAAAATTCTCTCGTCCCTGTTCCATTTCGAAAAACTCGAATCTCATTTCAGGAACCACGCACGTCAAGCCGCGACGATCGGCAGGCGTGGTCGTGAAATTTCCTCGACTCTTTCAGGCCCGGCGAACGAAGGCACGGAAAAGCGCAAGAGCACGAAAGAAGAGGCCGCCGTAGAAAACGTGGGGACCCGGCGATGGCAAAGCAAGCAAGCAAGAAGGAAAACACGTGAAACCATGAGACAGACTGCGACAGGAGCATAGAAGGGGTGGTTCGGTGTTCCCGGGGCGAAAGTGGCGCGGCGTCCTAATGCGATTCCGATATCGGCCCGGACATCTCGTGAGCCGACTACAGCTCCTGTTTCCCCGCCCCCCGCCACGGCGCGTTCACTGGAACGAGGCGAACTCACCCCCTCGATTCGACGGACGAGAGAAGGAAAGAAAGGGAAATACAGAGAGAGTGCGGGAGCAAGAGAGAAAGACAGAGACAGAGAGGAGAGCGGATCGGGCCGTGGGTGGCAAAAAGGGGGTGGACTGTGAAAGCGAACAGGGCTCCCTCGTAAGGGCGGGGTGGCTGCTAGAATGGGCCGATATGTATGCCGTGGGGCGCACCGTTGCCACTCCGACGCCATCTTGGAATCGATGTCGATCAAGCGGAAGGAAGGAACTTCTGCGCAGCTCGGGGTGCCCGGGGTACACCCGACCATCCCCCTCTCTGCGTGTGTGCGCGCCTCCACGCACATATTCCACCCCCTAGACATTCTACGAATCAGACCTCCTACCGTCTCGCAGCCACCCTCTGCCACCCCATTCGGCACCTAAGCAGCGACCGCGGTGCGTGAGTGCACGTACGTCGCTTCTGCGTGCTTTTCTTCCCTTTTCACGAAAAAATGGCGTCCACGCTGGCTGGTTCGCAGGTTCGTGGCTTTTTTTTGGGTGGATAAGAGAATTTGCTTGCGTTGGGATAACTTAATGGGGTTGACGGAAGTTCGTTTAGAAGGTTTATTGGTCTGAGGGGTGGTTGGGGATATTTCGGGATGCATCACTTGCTCACTGAGGTTGACGAGTATCTTACAGTTTAGATTGTCAATGTTTTAGATGAGATGATTGATTTTTTTTAAGCGTCATTGTGCAAATTTTAAAGAAAGTACTATCACGTTTACATTCTGAAGGTGCAAAATGAATTAATTGACTATGCGATTTAAATAATGTTACTGACTGATAAACGATTCAAGTAACAGATTAAAGACATTTTTTTCATTGATACTTTTGTTATTGACATATCTTGACTTTCTTTCAGCGGATCCGGAAAACTGAGAAATGAATAAACTTGTTCCGTGTATATTAACTACTGTATAACGATTAACAATTGGCATGTTTACTACTTGATTCTTATTTATAGAGATTTAGCAAAAGCCACTGTTACTAAATATTTCTGTGAAAAGCAACAAGAATTATGGTCACACGTTTCACCACCCTTATTAAAAAAGAACACTCGATAATGAAATAAACTTTTCTCCAACCGCCAATACGAACAAACGTTCCTATATAATAAACACTATTTTCTGGTCCAGATCTGGACTTTAAAAAACCAATCCACAGTCAAGAAACCCCCTTCACTTGCATTCAAAAACGCCCCAAAAAATATGATCGCCTTAAATAGATCCAGCACCGAAAACAATATCAACGAATAAATTATCCGCCCCGTGGCGTGTTTATGGCCCCTCCCCGAAAAGATTCCCTCGCTCTCGAATCTAAGAAATATCGCCGTCTGCAGCGTTGTTTCTATAAAAACGGAACGAACGGGCAAAGGAAAAATATAGAAGGAGGAACACCAGGATAAATGGCGTTAGATATAGGCTGTCGGAATCGCCAGCGGAGAATCGGCGGAGTTACGGGGGCGGAAGGGTAGCGGAAGCGGGGGAGAGGGAGGGCTGATTTATGGGATTGCAGGTTGCGGGCATAAACGAAAATGGCGTCCCTGCAAATCGATCGTAAGAAGGATGTCGCGCGGCCGTACAATGGCCAGCATCTTGTTCGTTAGCTCGTCTAGCGAATAAATAAAAATCTGATATCTGGAGACGTGCAAGGGGTTCCCTGGTATCGCCTGCCATCCGGGAAATGGGGAGAAACGCTCCGCTCCGTAACCTATAAAGGATCGAGGCCTCCGGTGATTTATAGATTATTGCGGCCGTGCACGCGATCCTTCACGACAATGGCGAAGAAGAGACGAACGTTGCATGAACGGTCTTCTCGTCGTCGTCGTCGGTGCCGTTTCTATTAGGGAAGGAAGCGAACGATCGATCCGTTCGTGGATCCGATGGAACGATCGATGGTGGTTTTTGTCGCAGCAACTTGGAGTGGAGACGAAGGATATTGCTGAAAGGATTAAAGTGATTGAGGGTTTAGCCCTGAAAAACAGTAACGACGAGAGAAAAAGATTCAAGTAACAATTTTTTATAGTAAATCAAATCGAACTCCACGGTCTAATGAAGAAAGGAGACGATCCGGTTAAAAATAATGCTGTTTGTGTTACCGTGTCTCACGTACGCACGAAGGGGGATGAATTGGGCCGAGGCGGTAACCGGGTCGCGTAACGAAGCAGCACAGTAATAAAGCGGTGAGAAATAATCGAAACTCGAAAGTGGAGCTAAGGGTAAATTCGGTCAGTGTGCCCCGTGGGCTGAGGAATACGGAGAGTTGAATGGCTCGTGACCTTGGCCTCGGGGCTGCTAGCCTGGGGTTGGCAAGGTAATTAAATGCCATGGACGGGGTTGGTCGCTATAACCGGTAGGATAGAACGAGGGGTATCCAGGGGGATGAGGCTAATTGCCGATGCAAGGAAAACCATCCCCCTCTGTGCCACGGCAGGATCTTTCAAGGTGCTCATCCTTCGGATTATACCGCCGCTTGTTAACGATCCTCCTTCGCAAAGTGTTAAACAGCTTTCCTTGTATATTAAACAATCATGACCTTTAACTTAAATAATCGTTCGCTACGAAGAAGGTATTGTACCGCAAGTGGTGCAATTACTGGGTTGTTATTGTTAAGTATTGCCACCATTAAAATCGTCCCCACAAATAAAGTGGAAGACAAGTAACCAGAATTTATATAACAACAGCTTATAAAATAATCTGTGCAAATAATATAAAATCATCGTAACCTTCTAATTAGCGCAATTGTTGCGTACGATAATATCTAGAGGTACCTAGAATAAAAAAATAATAAGCTTCAACCATCAGGGGTACTGTTTCACAGACCAATCTTCCAAACAGTTAGCCTAAAGAACTTCTAAACTCCCAGAAGCTCCATCGGCAAAGTCTGAATCTAGGTACATTCTCATAGCAGTTGGTAGTTTCCGACCAATGCGATGGCCGGATAAAGTTTCGCGTGACGGGGAACCACTGTCCCGGAAGTAGCCCAGTTACAAATTAGCATCCAAGGATTGCCCTTGGCGTTGCTCTATACTGTACCTCCCTCGAACCATTCAGCAAACTTCTCTCTCTTTTCCACGATCTCCTTCTTGTTACTCCTCTTCCTCGTCGCTCGAAACGTACCGGGCTCGTTCTCTTTCCTTCTGGGTTATTAAAGAAAGCCGCCTTCGGGGTCAGGTCGGGTTAGGTCAGGGCGGCAGGGAATAATGAGCGGGGAAAAGTTAAACGAGAGTATTTTTTACCGAGAGGAAAATTACGCTTGCCTTGCCCTCTCCGCTCGTAGTAAAAGTAACGAGACGAGAACGCGACCACGTGGCCACGACGAAGACGGAGCTGAGAATGGGGGGGAAGAAGTGCGACGAGGAGTTACCAACGGAGACACGTAGAGTTGGAGGGAGATAAAGAGAGGGAGGGGGAGAGAAGAGGCGGAGGAAACTGAACGAGAAAATCAAGGGTTGGAGGTCTCAAGGTGGCAAGAGGGAGAGCTTTCCATTCATTACCGCCGGTTACCCCTTAATGGAATCTTCGTGTCCTCATCTTTCCACTGTCCTTCCTTACCGCCACGCCACGCCGTTGTAATTTCTATTTTACCGAACAAGAAGAAGTCATTTGCACCCTCGACCGCCATTCAGCTACACCGGTGACGACTTGTACCCGCGCCGTTCTTAATTTGCCCTATTTTCTTCCCTCTGTCGTTGATCTGTCTGTTTAACCACGTGGTTGATAGTTTCAGATCGCGTGGATGGAGCGGAGCGTTTTGTGGCGCGTGCAGGGGGACGTTTCCGGGGTTGCTTATGGATTTAACGTGTCGAAGGGAAAAGAGATCTGCGGCGATGTTTAAATTTGGGGATGCAATAGATAAGGGCTGGTTACAAATGTTAAGAGAATTAGGAGATGTGGGATGATTAAAACCTTAATATGTACACGTATAAAATATTAACACGTAACGAAAGTGATTCTTTCAACAAGATTCGAGAAAGGTATTAAAGAGAGATATTAAAGAAAAAGAAACAAAAATCAACACATACATAAAATTACAGCAAAGTAATTTCTCAGCATTTTTCAACAGATTATGAAAATCTGAGGAGAAATAAAACAAGTATACACACTTTGACGCCTCACAAAAAAAGTAACAATTATTATATACCATAACATGGACACTCATTCTACAATACTAATGTAATTTCTCAGAGGGTTTAATTTAAGATGCAGAAGGAACAGATATGCAACGACAGTAGGAGGAACAGAAACGAAAAAACGAAACACGAAATGACGGTGAAGAGCGGCAACGTTATACCTACTCTTTGAAGCGCAGGATATCAAATTATTCTGCATAAAGGATGACACAAGTCGATGGTAATAAACTGACTCGGGAAATAATAGCATAACGAGCATAAAGTGGGGTCCGCTCGTGCAGCCGGCGAGCAAAGAGGCGGAAAAGGGGTTGAAGGACCAGGTAGGCCCATTATCCCCGGTATGTGTACGTATACACAACAGGGTGTCTATAAATGTTTCAGGGTCTCCCGATTCTCGCGGCAGTAATTTATTCGAAAAGTCACTCGCCACCTGAGTAACGTGAGAACGATCGAGATGCATCTGCATGCAGATGTCGCCGCGCCCCGTACGCACCCAAGTGCCATCGACTTCGTTCTAATATTTTTTCTCCTATTCCCTTTTTTACCTTCTTTTTTTGTCCAATGTTTTTTGCTCCCGGTGAATATACGATTCGGGCGACCGTTGAAATATAATTATTACAGCGAGGTTACGAGTTTAAATCATTAGAATATCGTTGAGAATAATTTTATTTATTATACGCAATATACTTTCACTTTGCATTCCAATTATTAAATGCAAATTGCATGCAGGCATGTCTAACGAGATTTTGTTGCCTTCTTTTAATCATTTTTTAAATAACAATAATTAGTCGCCTACAAGCTATTTCACCCGATGCAAATTAAAATTTGCATTATTAAAACTAAAACCCTATAATTTTTACAAATGTATCGGGTTTGCTACCGGGCCGTTATAGAAAATTCAACAAGATTATGAAAATACTTTGTAACATAATAGGTACAAAAATCTATATCATAACCCTTTGTATAACATTCTTCAAACTCTTCATAATATTCAAAATGGAAATTGAATTGAAAGAAATAGCAACCAAAGAAAATTCTGGTAACCTGGCACGCAACTTCGGAAATTAACCCATGGCGGATTTGAATATCGCGTGACTAATATTCTCCCATGGAATTTCCCGCGCGCAGGGTGAAGAGATTAGGTTTCTTCGGATGGATAGGCTGCCTGGTGTCCGCGAGATAGGGACATGGGAAAGCACTCCTCCTTTTCGTATGTAGATTTTATGGAATGCCCGAGGGACGCGAGGGATCTCCACAGCAAAGGAAGCGAAAGGGTTGAGCCTGGGTGGTTCGATACGGATAAGGGTTAAGATATACGCGTGGGAAGACAGTCGTCTAGAATTTTCTAGTCATGCCACGTGTTTCGTTTCTTTGGCCCACCAGATTAATTTGTAACAGCTTTTTCCATTCTTGATTCTATCCCCGTCTGTGTTCCTTTTTTTTAGCACCGTTCAGAAGGTGAATGGGTACCATGAAAATTGTAGATCCGGTTAAAAGATATAATAGGGTTTTAATGAGAATGACGTTACGTGCATGAATATTCAGAAATATAAAAAAAGACTGTGAAACGCTTTAAAGTACTGTAAATTAAAAGTCACCACATTTTGAGATGATTGTAAAGTAGCAAAATAATTCTATAGATTTGCTTTCGAAATTTTTCAATACATGAATTAGCATAAAGCTTCTTTTCTGCGTTTCCCTTAGACGGGATATTAAATATTTTCTTACAATCATTGGCACTGGAAAATTCATTATGTTTATCGTTCCTTTCGGCGCTTGGGATTTCGTAACATTAATAATTCGATAGAAGCCGAAACGCAGACGGACAGACACGGTGTTTGACCATTGGATAACAGTTTCGTGCCTGGCTGCGACTGTTTGACGATTTTGTTTGCTGAAGGTCCGTTTACACGCTAGCTAACGTCGTTAGAAAATGTGACAAGGTACACATGTGCCCGTTGCGAGCCCTTCCTCTTCTACGACAAATTTACACGGGTACTTAAAACTCCGGCCCCAACACGAAATAAAATCGAGGTAATCACGAAGCTATGATATAGCCGCAGCCTTTCCAGGTATCAAGCACTTCAGTTCTACAAATATTCTTGAACCCTTGTACAAAGTTCGTACTCTTGAGCACTGGTACCAAAGTGCCGTTTACAGCGGTGCTTTAATTTCTGAAATTAATTTATTTAGACCCTTTCCTTTTTTCATTATTATATCCTTTCAGTGAAAGTTCATATTCTACATATATTAAGCGTACCATCTTTAAAGAATAAAGAATTAAAAATAAAATAATAATCGTGTGTGGAATTGATTTTTACCAAGATATTTTTGTCGTATTGTTAAGTAATATGTAAATAATATTTAATGGATAATTCATTGAAAACTCAGTGAAAGAAATTCGGAATTCGATCGTAAAATACTGTCAAAGAAAGTTTCAATGTCTTTCCTCTATTCAATTTTACGAATAGTATCAAACCCACATCCTATTAATCCTTGACCTTAAAGAAAAGCCGTCGAACTGGATCACCAGTCCACAATACGACCCGGTCTGTGCAGGCAGGATACGCGGGAATTAAACGTGATGACTCAATATAGTTCAAATGGGAATTAACCCACTCGTGTTCTCAGTCGGTAGAAATTAGGCTTAACCCTTCGCGGTCAGAGGTTGGGACATTCACAACTGAACACTTTTACCATATAAACTGTACGCCAGGGAATATTCAGCCCGGACAGTTTGTTTAATTCTGATACCGACACGAATACTATCCCTTGTTTACTTCTATCGTTATAAAAATTATATTGCTCTATTTCAAAGTGCAATATTTTCTGTTTCAAGGAGGAATTTATTAAATGATACCATTCGTTAAATACGAATTAACTGAAAATATAGCGTAAGGTCAAATACACCATGCACTATTTTAAAATGATATTAAACAAATTGGCAAAAGGAAATATGTCTACACGAAACTACCCTTCCGCGGGGGAAGATTCATTTAACAGAACAGTCCTTCATCTTTCCTTAATTTCAAAAATTCAATTAATCTCACAAGCCCCAAAATCGTGCAACTTTTCCAATTTTCAAAATAAAAGTCGAATACCAAGGATACCTTGAGTCCTCATTCGTTATAAGCTTCAATAGCCTCATCTTGAATATATTAACCATACATTATCCCACTTGAGAATTACTAACATATTCACGAACCATCCCACACGATCTCCATCCAAAAATCACCTCAAAATATTTATACAAGCGAAAACGATAGGCATTCTCTCTCTTCCCGTTAGGTTTGGATAGGAAAGCAGTAGCGTCTATGCAAAGCGATGCTGCTGAATGATGTTTCGCCGGCAGTTTGCAAATTACGAACGACCACCGTGCGATCATTGGATTTCCTACGGTGAATAGTTTCCCGTATGTGCGGCCGCTTCCTGGTCACAGTTTGTGGTGGCTTCACCGCGCCCATGTCAGAGTTCAAACCGGCGAACAAATTGCCGCGAATAGGGTAAAGGCCAAGCATTGCGAGAAACTATTGTCGATAATTACAGGGGTTTATAATCACCTTCTAATAATCCATGGACACGAAGGTGTTCGACGGCGTTTGTCTGTACCGAGGGGGACGATTGGATATTCTGTTCTGATTTTATAATACAATACATCCCCGTTATGCCGTTGGAAACATTTCAATATTATTTTTCTATATACCGAAAGTTTATTTAAAAGATTGGATTGGAGGGTGATGCATACGATGTTGTATGTATACGTATGCGTTCAGTATAATATTTTATTATAAAGTACTGGACGTTGAAATATTACATTGGAATTAGTCAACTCTACAGGTTGAGATAAAATTAGTTTAATCTTGCGTTTCGTTAGTAAATAATACATAGTGTTGGTCGTGTTTAGAGTTTGCGAAAAGCTTGAATTTCTTAAACGTTTAATATTTTAGTTTTAGTATGGGTGAGTTATTTGCATCGATTGTATCATATCATATAAAAACGTATTGTATCACAGGAAGACGATTTCCGGATAAACATTTGCCGTTTCCTAGTTGAAAAGAAAATCTTGTACTTCAGTGTATGCTATGTAACATCGTAGGAGGTAATCATATCGATCAGGCTAACCGTAATCGTTTACATGGACGTACCGTGTAATAGATAAACGAGAAGCAATTTCTCGTAACAACGTACATGTTACCTGAAGAAAGGCAAGAAATTGTACGAAGCTCAATTTGTTACTAGAACCTCTTAACACGGCTAGCTAGGGCATTAATTTTTTTCGGTATCTCACTTCAATTTTTCATTCCGTTCTAATTTGTGATACACACATGTATAATCATAGCCCATGAATCTACACCGATTTCTTATACTTTTAAAGTACCAAACAACAACAAAAAGTAATAAAAAGGAAAGGAAAATATTCGTACTCCAATAACATTACCAAGTAAAGGAATAAAAACGAGAACCACCAATCTACGCTTCGTTTACAGTATTAAAAATATTAATTAAATATTCATCCCATACGCTATACTGTATCTAACACCCTAGAAACCTGAAACGAAATATTCCAGATAACCCCGCCCGACTGAATGCATCGGAAACAGAAAGAAAAGTCAAAAACAGCAATGACACAACAAGAAACATCCACATCGTTCGGAACGTGCGTGAGCCAACGGGCAACTTCTCGAGAACGTGGGTGGAAAGTTGATAACTGGTTCTCCTATCGTCAACAGGAAACGAACACGAAAAAGACCAACACGCATTATAATCGAAATCACCCGAACCATCTCACGAACAAAGAGATCAACCAGTAGATTTCGATCTGACAAATTTTCAGCCCCTCTCTAGTCTTGCGGCGAGATCGAGATAAGCCATTATCCCTTAAGAAGCTTGCCCCTGACCCCATCTTCATTCAAGTTCGATAAATCCGTAATGTAACGTAATAGTGAAAGATTACCGAACGCCCCCGTGCCACCCCTCCCTCACTTCGCAACCCCGACTCGCGGCACGGGGGTCAGTCTTTAGCAATCGGTATTTCTCTCGGTCACTTGACCCTTGAATATTGAAGTTGTTGCAATCTTCTGTCTACAAAGCCTTATTGAGACTCTGCGCAGCCCTTGGGAACGACTGAATGGAGGATGGTCGCATAAACAGAGAACAGAGCGGAAGCCGGGGCGAAGGAGAATGGTTGTTTGCGAAGATTAAAGTGGAATGGCGCGAACGAGAGAGAGACAAGTTTCGTGGAAAATTAATGAGTCGGATATTCAAGACTCGAAGGAGGATACGTGTCGACGGTGACTGAGAGAGAACGTTTTTCCATCGTTTACGTTTTTGGTGAAAGTTTTGTAAATGCATGGAAACGAGAAGAAACCGGAGGTCGCGGGAGTTAATCAATTTTTCACGGGCTACTCTTAACGATTTAAATGTTGCTCTGCTAGGAAAATGTGAAATGCCATGTTTTAAATTGGACGCAGAAATTACAAAAATGATGAATTATTTATGTAAATCCTGTTCACCGAATCGACGTTTCCAGTTGTATTTGGGGGGTAGAAAATAATGTTTAAAAAATCCACTGTGTTTATAATATTTGAATAAATGAAGAATGTCCACAAGAAATAATACGAAGCATTGCATATTCTTCTTAGCCATCTTAATAATACCTTATCGTTTCATGAGCTGGCAAGAAAAAGAATTAATTTCCAAATCAAGTTTCTTCTGTCACGCAGCTGTCCTATTATATTCTCTACTAACCGCGATACGCTTTATCCGAACGATCTTTTCATTCGTTTCACCCTCTCTTAAGTTCCCACAAATAACTGCGTCAATCGCGGCAGAAAATTGAAGCTGCTTCAAGCCAGCGTGCTTCAGATCGAAATCATCGCCACACGCAGAGAAATCCGGCAAGAAACTTTAGCAGAAACGGAGGAAGAAGTAGACAGAGGTTGTTCGTAGCTTGATCGGGCGAATACGAATTATCGAGGCTCGCCGAAAACGGCATATTTCAGTGTTATCACGATCTCGCGGGCCGACCTCTTGGCATCACCGATATCACAAAGATGTACGAAGACACCTGAAACTTACGACGAGAGACAGCACACGTTAATGAGCACCGTTGAACGGTTTATCGTCAGCACGATGCTCGTTAGCCTTATCGGCGCGGGCTAATCGAGGAACGGGGAGAAATGTCCCGCAGGAATCCGCGCAGTACTGCCTCGATCGTTGTATTTCGATATGAAAGCATTGTTAAATAGTATACAATAGTATAATTAGTTCCAAATAGCATTGCAAGTATTACAAGATTACCTCTGCAGGTGGCTTTTGAGTGTGTATGAAAATCATTCCGAAAGTGGTTTTATTTTAAATAACGATTGCAACTGGGATTGGAAATTCTCAAGATTAACAATAAGGGACTGGTCAGAATATTAAAAACTTTGAAATATGCAAATGCTTATTAATTCTTGTATCATTATATCGTGATAATACCTGTATAGTGTACTTTAACATAAATGTAAAATAATGAGCATAAATATTTTTGATGAGTGGATTTAGTTGTATTCTTTCTTTACAGCTTGTTATAATAGAATGTATATAAGTACGTACACTCTAGAAATACTTTTGCACGATTTGATCATCCATATGAAATCAATTCCTACAACTGTCGAAAGAGCAAATTATAATTTTATAAAGGCAAAGATAAGCGTTGCACTTCGATAATGCTTATCCGCGAACAGGCAGAAGAAGAAAAGGCCGGAAGGAGAAGAAACGATCCGACTACACCTGTTCCAACGGCACGGGGTATTAAAGCGAAACTTCAGACACTGGTTTTCGAGTTCAGTGATCAATTTCATGGAAACGAACGGCACAGTCGGGGCGGGTCTAAAATTATAGCGACGGGCTGATAAAGGATCGTTAAGTTAATTCCGGATCGTTGTGACTAGGTTCCAAGAGGAAAAGCTGGAAAGAGGGAATCAAAGCGCTCGAGGATTCGTTCCCTCGTGAACTTCCCCCCTAAAGACTTTACTAACAACCCCATGTATCTCGTGCAATTAACGCGTCGAACGAAAACTGATCTATCAATCCTATCCAACCAGCATAGAAGACTAATACTCTGTAATTACACGTTACTATGTTGAAAGGCGAACCATTGTTCGTCAGGACTCATCACAATCAAGTCCTCCCAAGCAAAAAGTTGTTCTCTTGGAGCCAGAAGCCGTATAACGTTTCTTCCGTGATTCCTGTATAAATGAAACCGGATAGCAAGAACAAGAGTTGGAGGAATAGCAAGAAGAAGGAGAATAGGAGCAAGCAAAATCAAAACAGTCTATAGATTCGTGAAAAAGGGACGGAAACAGGCAGAGGCAGTCTCGGGGGGTGTACGGGGATCAGTTCTGTGTGCGGGCCAAGCGTGAAAGAAGAAAGAAGCCAGTGCAGAGAAGAGGGCATGATGAAAAGAGCGATGGGAAATTGTAGTAGAGAGAAGCTGCCGGCTGGGATGGCTTGGCTGGCTGGGTTGCTCTCTTTCTCACCCTCTCTCTGTTTCTGGGTGTACATACGTGGCGACGACGGTGGTGGTATAGCGCGACACTGGTGGTAGTAACTCACAGAGGGAAAAAGAAGAGGGAAAAGAGGTGGAGGTTGTGGAAGCAAGGGCGGTGGTGAAGAAGAAGGGGGTGGGGGAGAGACTGTACTAAGAAAAGCCGACACACGGGGTGGCTGGGAGCAGTGCAGATCAATGCCAGCCAGCCAGCCAGCCAACCGACCCAACCCTTCCGAGTCTACTGCTCTTCAGTTCCCTAACCCTTTACCCCCTTTTTTCCTCCCCGACTTCGGCGGACTCGCCCGGAGATAAAACACGAACGGCTCCACGGGCCACCCCCTTCTTCCTTTCTCCCTGCCACGTTCGTCTTGCCTCCCTTTCTATCGCCGTTCCTCTCTCCCTATATCAGCTTGCTTCACCCTTTCTATCTCCCTTTCCCGCGTCCTTTTTCTCGCCCCTTCTTTCTCCTTCCTTCGTTTCCCCGTATCTACGTAATATACGTGCAGGCGGAATAGTACCAACACCGATGAAAAATAATAGCTGCGGCTGTTGTAGCCAAGGCGAAGAGAGATGGGAGTTCGGGTGTGGGATGCATCGGCGTAAACGCACTCGAGACGGAATTGCTCTGCAGCAGCCTCTGCCTTCCCTTTGACGCTTCGAATACCGTGCATTTCAATGAGTTGCCTTCCTCCCGATTTGTTCCAGCGAAACGATTTTTTCAGGACAACGACGCCCCGTCTGTGTACGCGGTATCGGTGCTCGACCCTTTGACTTCGATGATACTCCGCTAAGTCCACGGAGAATCTTTCCCACTTGGGTAGATAGGAGAAGAAAATGCAAAATTGATATCCTGCTATTCCTGTTAAATATTTCAATCCAAATCTCGGTGACGTTAAATTTATAAAACCATGAAATTGTTGATATGAAATTGTGAATGTGTAAATCTTTTCACCCCTGTTATATTTTAACGAAGGCACAAAAAAATCGCGATACGACGCTTGACCTACGAAGACAGAGTGCGCGCTGAATTACTATTCAATTCCCTTTCGAAAGCATTCAACTGTACAAACTAGACCCAAAATTTTCGCAAGAGTCGCAATAGCGTTCAATTCGACGGCCACTAGAGCACATGAATTTTACGGTCCTTCGTCCTCGCGTACATAGTGATCTTTCCACGGAAAGGATGAACATCGTCGAGATGAGCAGAAAACCGGCAAGGACCAGAGGGTTGGAACGCGGGGTTAAAACGCCTCTCGCAATCTGCCAGGAGTTACTTTCATGTTTCTACAGAGTGGCGGTGGCGCGGTCGCATATAAAACAAATTAATCTCGTTAGGGGGAGCGTCTACCTTCGACCTTCTGCCTTTCAAAAGCTTACCCGCCCATCCCAGTGGCTCGTCCCGCCGACTATTTGACGGCGAATCCACCGACTTTGCTCCTCTTTTATCTTAATTCGTCGTCTAAATGAGAACGAAGTCGCGGTTATCGCGGTTCCAGGGGAAACCGACTCCTTGAATCGGGACGACTTGAAAAATCCTGCTCGCTCGCCAGGTCGCTGGCTGCCTTTCACTTTTCTCAGCCACCCTCGCTCGCCCTTCTACTCTTTTTTTTCTTCCTTTCAGCTAGAAGATCTTTTCGCTTAAGTCGACGGCGCGAGTCTTTGAAGAAAGGTGTTAATACGGAAAATGTTTTTAATGAAATGGAACACCGTTGCAGCGAAGTGAAGCGCAGAACGTTCCACAAGTATTTTGTGCAGTTTGCAACGTTACTTACCAGAAATGTAACTGTTCCATTCGAATAACTAAATATATTGAACATCGGTCACGGGTGAAAGTTCTCTTAAAAATTGTCCTTCAGTCGAACTCACTCGACATGCTCTGTACCTCTTTCATTCGATGACAAAAATTAAATGAATCGTCTCTTATCAATAGAAATACACAATTATCTAATCAAAATCTGAGTACAGGCGAGAATCGATTTATCAAAAAAATACTATTGCCTCGAAGCACAATCATAAATCGTTCTCATTGAAAGAATAAAAAAAAACAATCCAACCCCACAATAAACGCATCCACAACCTAAAAATTCGTTTCATAAACCACCCCTGTCAGCCCCAGCCAGGCGCGGCGGTCGGAACAAGATGCAGGCGGCGAGAAATGAAAAACTTGGAAATGCAGAGGTGGGCGGGGAGATGTCCGCGCCGCGAAGGAAACTACGAGAGGCGAGCACACGCGAGGCAGTACGCCGCGCGTGCAAGCGGAGCGTGTGTGTGTGCGTGCCACGGGGGTGCTTGCTCGCGTCTCGCAAGGGTGGTAAAGGGCGCATGCGCGCATGTGGGCGTCAATACGGACCGCACACACTACCCTTTCCTTGTTCTCTGTCACACGCACAGAGAACGACGCGCGCACGCGTGTGTGCAAGCGTTTCCCTGTCCACGTGCACGCACACACAGGTGCGTTTGACGCGTGTGGGTGCGCGCACGTGTTCATCGACGAAAAGAAAATACGTGCCGGGCTTTTGCAGGCGCGGCGAGCAACGCGAGCGGTTTTACTGCTCGAATGAATAGCGGTTCGATGCTCCTGCAAGGTAACAGCACGGAAATTCGGAAGCGGGCCCCGCTCGAAGCGAAGCGCTCCTCGAAGCTGATAATTAATTAAACGTTACCAGACTGCACGGTTACAGTGTAACGCCGCGTCTCGCTGTGATTTCCTAATTAAATTATTCGATCGCGACCGTCTCTACGGGAAGAACACTGCGGCGCAATTAAGACGGATGCCGCGACGAGTACTCGTTAATGCGACGCGATCGTTCCGCAGGATAATTAATGACAGTTCCCGTTTTAATATTACGCTTTCCGGCGAGGCGAGGCTGGTAACGTGGAGCGTACAGGTGAGAATATCCCCGTCGAGTTCGAGCGAATCCATTTGTCTCGTGGAGATGGGATGGCGTAGATACGTGGGGTGTTCTGTTGGGGAACGATTGGACGTAATTGAAGAAATAGTTTTACCTGGCCTGAGATCATTTTTATTCTAACATTTTTATGTAACCCTGAAATTGTGATACGGAAGAATTTCGTTTTGCAAAACGAACGAGTCAATAATATTTCAAAACGAATCACAAGCGGGTTAACCAGGGACTAACCATTAGACTATTCTTTGCATGCTTTGCATTGCAGAGCATGCAACACATTTGCGAAGATTCGAGAGCGATCTCATTCACAACCCTTCGCGACAGCACGAAACAAATGCTAAGCAAGTACGGTCACGACGAAGCTAAAACGTCGGATCGTACGTCAGATTCACTCAGCTCGTAATGCAGGTGTAGAATTTTCATACACACCGGATCCAATCGGCTCGAGGCCCGACCCAAACGCAACGTGGCCCATCTCCTACGGGAACACGCGAACGTATTAACGCCATAACCATGCAATCTAGCGGCCGCGCCTTAAATATAAATGGGCGACGCACATCCACGAGTCGGCCCACTTCCGTATTCATGCGAAAGTTTGCCTCGTTAACTTTACATGGGAGTGCGCGTGGATTCGACTCCGTTGTCACCGCTACTCTCTCTGGAGGGCTCGGGCTGAGCTGTTCAACCAGCCACATCCATTTACCAACGGTCCAACTTGCCAAGTAATTCGAGCCATTCCGCGGAACGGAGCTCGAGTTTGTTGCACAGAGAATTATTCGGCCCCCGGTTCGTTCTCCATGGCCAAGGTCGAGTGGATCGAAGAAATTTGGCCTGGAGTAATATCCTCGAGTGGTGGTACTTACTTCGATCCTATTTGCATCGATGGGGATGGGACTCGATGCACGGAGTATATACGATTTATGCAATTCGACGTTGGTAGGATTTTTTGGTCCCGTTATAGGGAAATAATATCGATTAGTGTGATTGGATAAAGTGTAGATTGACAGGGTGTGCTGAGGATAATTTTGGGGATGAATATTGTTAAAGTAGCGTGATGTCTCAACTTAAGCTAATGGTTATCTTTAAGAGGAGCAAGTATCGTTTAGTATCGCCAATTGAAGTATTATTTGTAATAAAACATTAAAAATATTTAATTGAATTACCGATAACTTGTTCCTCTATTTGTGTAATAAGTAATTAAAAAAGAATTATAATAGTGTTCGAACAGTAGATTATATTTTTCTACAACACATCTTTAAAAAATATCCAGCAATACTTTCCGAGACTTCGCTTATCAGTGATCTTGTATTATTATTTTTGTGTAAGCATGCAACAATTCAAAAGCGATGTTAAACTACGATTAAGCAAATGCTTCGAGCAATCGCAACTCGAATCTTTACAAACGTCCCCCACTAATTCCACGTTTATTGTGAATTTACCTGCATTACGTAATGCGAATAAAAGCCCCTCGGAAGGAGGACACAACAAGACATAATTACGCCAGTGCGTCGCTATTATTCTCGAGCGAAACGTCAACGCGGCCATAATTTAATTCACATTTTCAGAGCGATTACACAAGCGATAAGTCACGAATCAACGTATCGTTAAATAGTAATGATGTCGCATCGCATCAGGCCAAACCATGCGTTCAACATTGCCTTTCATTTCGTGGTGTTTTTAAATGCACACTTCGTCGCTCAACATCAACCCTCGGACGATTTTACCTGTTCGACCCTAAACGTACGTGCGATCAGCGCGAGCAGAACCGTTCGATGCTCGATGGATCGGAATTTTTCTCATCGGATCAACGTGATATATCATCGGCGGGCGTGAAAACACACCATTGCACACGCGTGTGAATAGATCGAACCAAATGCACTGTGTCCCTTTAACCAGGCGACAGCAAGAAGAAGACTCGTTTTGATTCGTCGAACACGGTAATTGCTCTAGAAAACAATTAGTGCGGGCTACCAATTAATTCTTGCGCGTTCGTGGTTTCAATTTCTACTGATTGGGCTTACCGATGTGTGACAGGTGCTTTGCTGCTCATGGTAAACCATGAGTGAAGCTTTTGTATGCATAGATATATGGTATAGTATTGTGTAAGGGTTGCAAGATTGCTGAGTTTTATTTTTCCTCCAGCTGTTTGAGGGATAGAACAGTGAAAATTCTGGATTGCGAAATCTAAAGCACAGGAAAGTAAGATCTAGTTATTACATTAACTTGTTAGCCCATTTTATCAGTAATTGGTTTTTGCATGTTTCTGATTATCTCGAAATCCTAGAGATATTAATTGAGGGACCAACGGGCTAGTTAAATGTGAAATTATATGAATGATTTGTATTTCTCCACTGTTATTATGATACGCTAATCAGCAAGGGAATCAACACAGGTTGGAATTATTATATAAATTGAACGATACATATTAATGAATTAAAAGCGAATAATTCGATTAATGGAACTCTGTATTGCACAATACATCAGAATAGAAATAACAGGCAGCGCAGAAAATTCTCATCCCCTTTCCTGTCATTTCGTTTACGTTTGTACTCAGCACGCGCGAATAAATTTCAGCAAGCGCGAAACAATGGGTAGTAGATGTATTTATGTTCCTCCATTACTATACTGTCTATCACCCGTTTCTTTCTCTGTAGAGAATACATGATGCGATAGAAAAGGAATTGATTAACGGCTAATTAATTATTATCGTAGCTTATAATATAAACGTAATAAGAATGGTGAAAACTTGAATGAATTTAAATATTTTTCCCTCTTGTGGAAAAAATGAATGCAGATAAATATGCAGATAAAAATTTCTAACAAAATTAACTCGATAATAAATTGTACTTTCGAACAATTAAAATTGTTTCCATATATGATATCTTTTTAATTACGTCATATACAATCTATTATAATAATGATAATGATATCGAAAAGAAAATGGTATTTGCGTTTATTTCAATATTTCTATTTTCCAAATGCCAGTTTTAAAACTCGAATCTCCATAAAACTCGAGCAGGGAGAAAACAAAAGTACAAGAAGAAAGTGGAGGGAAGGGCGATAGGGGAAGACAAAGAGGAAGAGAGGTGGAAGAAGGGTTGAAAAAGTAAGGCGGAGTGAGATGGTACAACCGGGAACTTTTTAAGCAAATTAATCAATATCAACGAGGACGGAAGTTTACGTGGGCTACAGCGGCAAAAAATTCCACCGAGGAACATCCGGGTAGACCTCGCTAATTTCTTTAAAGTAGTTTGGCAATTTATTATTTTCCAATTTTCCGCGAACTTCTGGCCCGTGCACGCACACTCTCTTCGAGCCCCGTAAGTATCTTTATTCTATTTCGCTCTTCTATTTTTGTTTTCGTCCGGTGATAATAGAAAATCTGTTGCGAATTTTCGGACTAATCCGTTTTCAGCCTCGTTAAATATACAATTATAATTGAATATATTTTTTCAGTTGAAAACTGAAAATTTATCTATTATTTTTTTCGAAGATTGTCTTATTTCCATATACATGATTTATAAATATCATTATGTTGGGAAATCTATACTGATTTGTAAACAAGAGTATTTAATTATTACAGCTGGTACGACATACGATCAACATATGATTTTCTTACGATTTTCTTTTCTGGAAAGATCCTTAAAAGGCCAATCATCGCAGCATTATAAATGACTGAAAGCATCCTGCAACCATAACGCATAGAAATTGTCCAAAATAATTCTACTTAAGCCTTCAAAATTGACATATGTACTCCCAGTGAACAAAATATCAAGCTTCACCACGATAACCAACAAGATGCATAACAACGATCAATCCACAGGAAGCTCCACAAAATAAACACAAAGTTGAACCAATCTATTATAAAATACCTCTCCCGCAGTACTTATCGCCCCATACACAGCCGAAGCGACATATAGCGCCCATTAAGTCACTAATCCAAAAACCAAACCGCAGCTTAAACGAATACAAAACCTCTTTCCACCCCCATCCGTATCCAAAGCAACATCCCCCGACGTCTCAGTGTCGAAGCAGCAAATCTCGCTAAAATTTCGTCTCGTTCCACGCGAGCTTGGACTGTACGAGGAACTTCCATTCCCAGTGAGTTTTTCATCGCTTAACGACCGGTGATGTTTGAGCGCGGTAAAAGCAGCACAGGATCGCGCAGACGAGGCAAGTTTCGGCTAACAAGGGGCTCCCTGAAAGAGTAGGCAGCACCACGGCTAGGTATGTAAATCTCGTTTCGCCGAGGTCGCGCCGCCTCAACCTCCTCCGCCGCCTGCGTTCTCTCTCTTTCTCCCACGTTCATCCGCCTCCAGCCGTGCCGGTTCACCCCTGAGTCAGGTTCTTTCGCGGCAGGGGTGGATTTTAACCCTTTTTCCAGCTATCGATTTTCAGCTCGAGACGGATGAGAGGAGGGCCAGGCCGTGAGCCTTCGGCCACTCTGCTTGCACACTCGACGCCACTCGACCGTTTCAACGGCGGGACTCTACCTGGCCACTTGTACTCCCGCTTTTTTTTTCCTTCTTCTCGCCTCCACCCCCTTGATTCCGACTCTCGAGTGCCTTGCCCCCAGGTGAGACGACGACTTTGTACACCGCGAAAAACTACCGTCGTCGATTGGGCCACTCGGGAAAACGATTGACGAAGCGGATCTCGGGAGACCAAATTCTGGCGGGCCGCGAGAACGGTCACTTCGCTATGACATACATATTTAGTGGATATAAATAAAGGAACCACGTGAGGACCTATGCCGAGGCGTGCTAGGTTCGTGTTTTGTGCGTGAGAATATTGTATTTATAATTCGTGGAGAGGGGAGATTCGTTCGCTTTAAAAAAATTATAATTGTAAAGTAAAATGTGAAGGGCCACAGACACAAATTGCTGAAATAGTCTATTAATTAAGACCATAGCAAGAGTCTCTTAATATGCATTTAAGATATGTGAAGATATGCTTAATAACGAATAGTTATGTTGTATATTAATTAAGAACGGTAAAATTCCCATAAATATACGTCATCCTGTCAAACTCAAATAAAGGGCACTTGTCGTTGTGGATTTGTAACGAATGGATTAAACGAAAGATGCACCGTTATTGTGAAACTAAATAGATAACAGCGCCTAAAATGGACCACCTAATAATCAACTCACAATTAATAATTCTTAACCATCGAAGATTTAACGATAACCAATTTCAATCCAAACATCCCATACAATAATAAAATATTCCATTATTCATCCCACTACCATCGTAGTACTGTAAACTTTCAATTCCAGTTTCCAAGCACAAGCACCGCTGCCACAAATCCTTTTTCCATCCAACAAGTACCCAGGATTCGCCAACATTCTCCGAACTTGCAGGTCGGATAATCCATCAGGTCTCCAGAACCGAATTTTTTTCTTCCACGACAGTAACACCCACTGTTCAGCGTGCGCCCACCGGGGGTTTATCTTTCGACGATAGAACGTCGCCACGGTTGGCTGTGCTCAAGGAGCAGGCCGGGGTGCAGGGAATTTGATTGATTGCCAGGGTGGAGTCTAACACACGAGGGTGGCTGACTTGCGCAGATTACACACGTACGACTTCCCCAGCCGCGTGCAAAGATTCCGTGAAGAAAAGGAGGTCGCAGTTGGCCGGCTTCCCGGAATGGTATCTCAGCGAGAAAGGAAACAACCGTGGCAGAGGGTGAAGATATCGTCGTGTACGGGGCTTAAAAATCTGCCTGTCTACGTATGAACGCGAGCACTATACTTGCGCGTCGGGTAGCTCCGCTACCAGGAATTTCGCATATCGGAGGAAGCAAAGCGCAGGAGAAATCGTACAAGTTTTATGGCACACACGTACCGCCCGTCGGGGGTGCGCTTGTGTGCAACCGTACACATGCGTTCGCATGGTATATCGAGGGGTGCACTAAGGGGTGGGTGGGCAGAGACCAATCGGAAGCAAGCATTCTTTATTCGAGCAAGTATCTTGAACGCATGCCTCACGTGCGAGGCGTGGTTTGGGGCTACCCTTACTCGAACGCTCACCACTTTCTTTTTTCACGGGCGTTGCATTCCGCGCCCCAACCGCCATGCTAATCTGCCTTGAATTCGCGTCGGCGTCGCGGCGCGACGCGACGTGCCGCCTCGTTCCCGACGATACGTGGCGTTGAAAGGTGTCGAGCAAATTTAAACCTTTTTCCGACTCCGTCGTATCTAGAATCCTTATTTCACTCGAGTTTTTTTCTGCAGTCTACACCTGAATATTTTAGCGTAGGATGATTTTTTTGATTTGAGAGTTTAGACGCCTCTGTTTTTGGGGTGTATTTTTTTCAAGGGATTGGATTATCTGGTTTCTGTTCCCCGTTGAAGTAAGACAGCTGAGGACGTCGATATTTCTATAATTATAAAATGGAACGGGAAACACGATTTTCACGTATTCGACGGCCCATGGTTGTAACACTTGGCCACGCACTTCACACTATTGCGGGGTGTTTGCACAGGTGTTCGAGCGGTGCGCCCCGCGATATCCCAGTCTGCCTCATGCCTTCTGATCGTTCGCAAGCCTCTGAATATGTGCTATCAATTATACGTCAAGTTTCAACCACTTCGGAATTACGCAAGGGCCTTTCTGCTATACAAATAGTTGCTTATGAGACTAAATTCCTGCCTGCCTGTTCGGTATTATTGATAGTATTTTTATAGCACGATTTGCGTGTCTTTAATGGACACTGTATTTATAATTTCGTGTTAAAAACACAGTTACACAAGTGTGCAACAACAAATTATTGCACAGCAATTGTACTCTTTAGTATACTAAATTGCTCCCTGAATCAACTTGTTGCTTCATCTGACGAGTCATACCAAAATTTTTTTCATCGAAACTGCCCAGTTTACTTAGCTTGAGAACTTAACTACTCTTTCAATCGCTTCTCAGCCTCACAAATTCTAATCGCCTCATCTCCGAAAAAATGGATGCGACCAATGTGCCTCTCGTTAACGTCTGCAAATTTTCCTCGCACACTTTTATCTACGAATATGAAGCTAGCATTCGAGCCGGTTGGTTATCAATTTATCCCGGGTCTAGCGACGATTTCCTGGGAGTTTTAATTGCGACGAGGGAGGAAACACGATCGTAACGGAACGGTTGAATTCCAGCGAATACTGTTAGAGGCGTACATACGGGTGCGTGTGCACATGCCGCGGCCAAATTGCCGGCCATTCCTTTTTGCCCGGCTGGAAAAATTGGCAAAGGCAGTCGGTACGCCTCCTCCTGCAATATGTAAAATAATGACGGCCGCCTGAAAGGAATGCATAATGAGAGATATCTCTCGTCTCGCGTACCAGCTTCGAGGCGCCTCCACCCTGTACCCCTCCGTCCACCCACGTGTCTATCAGCATACGAGCATGCATTATCGTTACGCGGTGCACACCCGTGCGCACGTGTGAGCTACCGTCGAGAAATTTCATGGAAATTTCAAAATCGGTCTCGCCCCGTACGTCTTCCGTCCACCTTCTTCTTTTGCACATTGTGAAAGATATATTTGAGATTATTTATACTGGAACGTGTTATAAGTAACGCTTGTCTACCTGAGGAATGAAGTGAACAGTGGAGAAATATGTTTTATTAAATTTATATAAAAAATCAGTACAATCAAGGAACCACATAACTATTAAGTGCATGTGTGGATAAATCATGAATCGCAACTTTGTTATCATTTATATTATTAACACAGTGGATGGACCAGCCAGTCAGATTGGTTGGTTCTGGTATATTAAGGTGTACCTGTCATTTATCACAGAATATAACGGAAGGGGAGGAAAGTAGTGAAATTTAAAGTAGAAAGTTGTATGAAGAAAAGAAAAACTTGAAACTGTTCGAAAATCGTATTTATATCATTCTCTCATCTATTTCTAAAAAACACTTATCTTGCCATTTCGGCAACGTGTTCTAACTATTAGATCTAATTATTAATACACTTTCGTACGGAGTTGTAAAAGTCTTACCGGTATTGACGAAAGATAGCAAGTGTAGTGGTTCGTCTTCCATGACAACGCGATTTCGTTTCGAGCATGCGACATCGTTTTCGTGGAGAACGTTCCGTGACAGACACCTTGATTGATAATTAGCCGGCAGACGGGGCAAATGATAGGATGTCGAAGAAACGACAAGATCATTAAGTTGTCCGAGTATCGGACGGCAAACGACTCGAGAATTATGGCTGGGTCGCCGTTGCAGTCTGTGCCGTGCTACATGTAATTATTTCCACCGTTTGCTCGGCTTGTATTCATTGTTTTTAATTACCTCGAAATGAGAAGGTGATCCCAGACAGATAGGCGTGCGGCTCGTTAAGCAGCAGACGTTTTATTTCATTTATTTCCCTTTTTGTTAACTTCTTTAAGCTTCGATCTTACTACAATGTTAGCAGTTGCACGTTTTCACCCTTCGTTCTTTCGTAAGCCTCTTTCTTACGAGGAAGATTTATGATCCTAACCTTGGTTGATTAGTATAGTTCTTTTCCTCTTCCATATACAGTGATTTCACGATGAAGTCACTTGAAATTATACAATATGTTGACACATCTGTTATATTGTTCATCCTCTGTTTTTTAAAACGTTCTGTAAGGAACACTTGTTAATACTGGATTCCTCGTGATATGACTTATTCCAAATAATTCAAACAACGTTTCCAAACACTTGACTACAAATTTTGCCGAATCCCAGGCCAATAATAAGCGAGAGAAGCAATTCTAAACCCTCGCCAGAAAGTCCCACTGCATTACATTCATTTACAGTCGAACTTTATAATTCCACCCGAGACATCCTGAACGCTTCCAACCCTTTCACCAACAAAAATAGCCAATCGATTCGCGAAGCGAACGCATCAGTGGCAAATACTCCCAGAAACTTGCTCCCATAAAAATCAACTCAGTATTCCCCGAACATCGAGCCTTAAAATTCTGCTCGCAACGCAACAGGAAGCACGATGAAGAAGGGAAGAAGCCGTTCGCGACGCAATCGCGCCCTCGAAAGTTGGAAGCATCGTCTGGTAACGATTCCCCGATAGCTGGTCCGCTGGAGGAACGAGGAATGCGAATCGATTATTTCGAACGGGCAAGCACTCTTCTTTCCTTCAGAAATCGTTGGAAGAACGAAGCCACCTGTACGTGCACGTAAGCCAGATAAATCTCGGGGCGAATCTCGATGCAGGACGAAAGGGAGGGTTGTAACACAGGCCGTCCTATATGTATGGTAATATCGACAGGGAGGTCCGGACGATCGAATAGCTCGCTATCGCGCGCGTATTATGCGGTGGCGCCGAAAAAACGAGCAGAGGAGCGGAAGTGGAGGAAGAAGGGAGGCCCTGGCCGCGTCGCAGCCAGAGGAACTGGAGGGCATGGTAGACAGGAAGAGAAAGAAGAAGAAAAACCGGAGGGTAGAAGTGGTGGAGGCGGATAAGGGAAGCCGGATGCACGCACATATGGAGTGTTGAAAATTGTATTAGTATTTTTAAGGATAATATGTAGTAAGCATGTTGTGTATGTTAATTTGATGAGAGGGTGTTTAATGAATGTACGTTTGTTAGTCATTTTTCATTTTGCTGTCCATTTTATTTACGAGGCCCTTAAAAAATTGATGTGCCCGGCAATTTATTGTGAAATATAAAATTGCACCGTACCCAATGATATTTACGTTAATAACCGTGGTAACTCGTCCGAGGTTGAACTATAAAATAATGAAAAGCTGACGCGTTAATTGAAAATTGACGTTTATTAAAAGAATTACAATGAATTCTTGCAACAGACAGAGAACTGACTTTTTGACCCATATTCATCAACCCTATCTCCCCCTCCTACACGAACGTTACACGTCGTCAATAATTTCTTACAATTCTCATGGACCACCGTGTACAGAGAGTACCCGTCCAGAGATTCGTTTCTTTCCCACTTCCGTTCTCCTCTGACGTCGTCGAACTCGACGGCAAGTTACGGCACGGCAGAGGTCCTCGGACGCATAGGGAGGCGACCAATCGAGAAGAAGAAAGGAGTAGAAGAAGCGGCTGGCACCAGCAAGAGGAGCAGTAGCGGCAAGAGTAGAAATGGAAACGAAGGGTAAGAGTGCAAAGGAGGAATAGACAGGTAAGTAAAGAAGGGGAAACCAGGAACTTGAAGGGAAAAGAAAGGGAGCAAAGAGTAGAGCGACGGGGGGTGGATGGTGAGGGAAAGAACATCTCTTGGTTCTCTGTGGAAAGCATAGAGGAGAGTAGTGAATCGGCGTCGCCCGGGCAACGGCTCTGCCACCTTATTGGATATGTTGAGCAATTTATTTTATTTTTCCCCACTCCCCCGCGGCGGAGGGTGGAGAGAGCGAGACGTAGAGTGGCGGTGTGGCGGAAAGAGAGAAAGAACTAAAAGAACGTTGAGGGAGAGCCACCCTCCACCTACTCGCTCTCTTTCGCCGTCCCTGCCTCCGCCTGCCTCTCGCCGTCTCTCTCATCCTCCCTCTCGCCCAACTACCCTCCGCGCGCACACATCGGCGCCATTTTCCAATAACGCGTCAAGCGTTCGCCTGCTCGCTCGACTCGACTCGACTCGGCTCGCTTCCTCTTGCTCCTCCGCTGTTTCCTCGCCGGGGAAGAGGGAACGCACGGCAGAGAGAAAACGAAACGAGAAAAAGGGGGCTGCAGAAGGAGTGAGGACCAGGAGGTGGCGGTGGTGTGGTAGTCTGGCTGGGTACTGCGCGATAGAAGAAGTAGTGCGAGAGAGAAAGGGAGTGAACAGGAGAAGCGTAGGAGTAGAGGAACGGAGGAATGGAGGAACGGAGTGAGGTTAGGTGAGAACCGTACGTTCCTCCATCCGTAAATTGGCAATATTCATGCCGGGCCGCGTACACGGCTTCGGGGGGGTGGGCTGATTCGTAGGAGGGGGTGGTTGGGCTGCACAACCGATTCCCATAGCCCCGGGCCGCACTGCGAAAGCGCTCACCTAGACAGTTCGTTCGTTATTTTTACGCCCCTGCCGGAATGAGGATAAAGCCACGGTAACCGCACGTCCTCCATCCCCCTGCTACCCCGCCGCCTTCTCGACTGTTTCTTCTGCCTCTAAACACGGCTGTTGCTCGGGCACCGTCGATGGAATTTTTCTTTTTGAGGCTTTTATGCTTTCTCGTCCTTTTTTCCTTTCTGTTTTTTACGTTTGCGTTTTTGTTCTTGTCGCGATGCGGGGGTGATTCCTTGCGGATGCTCAGGGGCACACTGGTACCATTGCGGGGCGGTCGACACGAACGTTAAATCGGTGTTAAGCGGTGGATAATGAGGAAACTTGGGCAGGGATACGAGTGGAGGGACTAAATTGTTTGTGCAAATTGGGAAATCTTTTTAGAAACGACAGAGACTTCTTCGCTGGGATGAATGAAGTACTCGCCCGCTGTTGCGAAAAGGGTTAAAACTGTGCCATCTGCGGGAAGACTTCAAGTCGATCCCATTTAATTCTACATGCCCTGAATGAATTGAATCATCATAATAATGCTAATCGTTGCATGTAACATAAGAGGAGGGTGAACAGATTTCGGTAAGCCTTCAATTAATGCGAACTTCCTTCGGTAAAAATCGTTTTAAAATTACTTCGCACCAACGTGCTCGAGCTACAGCCACCCCCTGCCGCGACCTCGTCGCCCTGTGCCACCCTCCGCTGAGCCCTGGGAAGGGAGGAAGCCGGTGGCGGCTTTAGAAGTTCGAGCAGTATTCCAACTTTTAAAATATGTCAAATTATTTTCCTTTCAGAGGAGCTGTCGTCTAAATACATTTCCATCTTTCCCGATGTATTTAAATATACGAAGCTCGAACCGCGTGCCCGTGAATACACACCCTACGTGTACCCGCGATTCGCCGAAGCAATATTATTTCGCGACTGACACGCTGGCTGCGAATATCGAGAAAATTCCTTGGATCGTCAATTTCCCTTACGTTCATGGGAAAAATTCACTTTTTAGATTTGAAAAGTGCATTTCATCACAACGTAGTAAAGTATACAAGACCAATACATTTCTGTATCCTTCTGTATCCTTTTGTTTTCATAAGAGACATAGTACTAATTATGCAATTCAATCTCATACTTCGTTTGCAATATTCGCAAATTCAAAATAGATTAAAATAGACTCAATTTTCTCTGTTTTCGTTATATGATGTTGTGTGCGGCAGATTTTTACTCCGGACCGCAAAAGTCACTTCAGAAAAATACGGGCGCAGCGTATAAAAGCAACACAGAAACTCCACGCACTGACTAACATAGAACATACGTTCCCAAACATCCAGCAAATCAAAAGAAACAGCAAATAGAGTGTACAGACATGTGAAAACAAAATGAGTCGCTACCCTGCTGCGTCCAACCGACCCTTTCGGCCCACAATCTGAATGACACACACACAATCAAGAAGAGAAGAAGAGAACGAAGCAAAATAAAGAGAAAGGGGGAGGAAGAGAAAGAGTCAATGACTTCCATCTCAATTACAGCAAAACTTCTGTCGAACAGAATTCCCCGGAGCGCCGGCACCGATTTCAAGCGGCGCTCAAGAAACTCATTTCACAGCGTCGCACTCGTCCCAGCAAAAAGAAGAGAAGAAAGAGACGTGGAAAATGAAGAAGAAGGAGAAGCAGAGGAAGAAGGAGAAGAAGAAGGAAAAGAAGAAGAAGAAGACCAGGGTCCGGGGCGACAATCACTTTAAACGGTCCCGCGTTTCTTCGAGCGGTAGCCGATTAAAACGTTTCCCGATGCTTGCGCGCGGAATTTTCAAGCGAGCACTTTCATTAAAAGCCCGACGACGATAACGACACCTCTCTACCCGGCCAGTTTTATTCGCTGGTCGGTCGACAAAGGGACACGTGGAAACGTCGCTTCGTTTCTCGTCGCGACGCCAATTCAACGGGGCATGCTGGCTGGAATTTTCTTTCGGTCGTGCTTTTGAAAGACACGCTCCTCTCTGTGCAATTCGCGGGGAGACGCATGGAGATTCTATCTCTTTTTTCGGCACCGGTTTTCAGGTGCACGAGAAAGGGTTGATGAGGATAGAGGTAGAACTTGTACATGTTTCGGGTATGCTCGTCGAATAGGCGATGCAAAAGTGGAAATAGATTTGAACAAATTGTTTTTTCTTTATTCAGCGTGGAACTTTTTAATTCAATATTCCATTTGATGAGAATTTGTTTTCCCCTTTGACAAATCTAACGTCAATATATTTTTGCATGAATGCACGAGCATATGCAGTATGACCTTCTTCAGAATATTTGTTAAACTATGAATAAACTATGAAATTCAAAATTAGAACAAATTAAGACATATCGGAAGACAATTGAACAGTATAATAGAGGCGTCAACATCTCATTAACAATGAACGTCGCTATTAATTCATTTTCCCAAACATCCGCATATACTCTTCACTAGTTTCAACAATATAAATAATTAGCTTTACACCATAACCGGCAGACTTCTATAGCTCGTACAGTTGTACGTAATCGATTATAATTTTGTCAAAGGCACATTCGCATAATCTTAAACTGCATGGTAAATCTTTCAACGCCAAAAAACAAACTCCAAAGGAAATTTCAACATGTGCCCAAGGCAAGACAATACACGTGCAACATCTTCAACCAGCTTTCGCTAAAACCATTCGCCGGCCAGCTAGCTTTATACCTCCAACCCCTTCTGAACAGGTGGAAGACAGCTAACCTATCCACGCAATTACATTACGCATGAAACGACAATTCCTTGTGTCAGACTGGATATCAAAGCTCGACGCGCACACTTCGCCATTCTCATCTCTTTCTTTGCTTACTTATATAGCGAGGCAATAGAGTCCTCGCCTTTCCGCCACTCTATATCCGCCACTGTTCGCGACGCGGTTCTTCCGCTGACTGAAAGTAGCCTCTGTCCCCTCGCCCTTTCTCTATCCATCGTTCCTTGGCATCCTTTCTTCCTATCTCTTGCTCAAACCAGCTTCTCCTCGCTCTGAAGTGGATGAGAGAAAGGAATACAAAGGAGAAAAGACAATTTCTCGCGACGCCGCTCCGCGCCGCTTCTCGCCCCCTTTCGATTCGCCGTTTCATGCGACAGACGACGCTCGACCTGCGTGCATGGAAATAAATTGCTCGCGAACTATTCTTTCTTTGTGGCACGAGTAGTTTTGCGCCGGCTCCCTTGGAATAAAATGAATCTCTAACGGAAGTCTGATTTGGTTAGGAAGGTCGTGGGTTCGCTGGAATAATTATGTTGGAATTTTTATATTGCTTCAATTTTGTATTCGTACTTTGAAATGTGTACTGCAATGAACTTGCCAACGACGAATTTTTTTGTACACAGCTTGTAGATTTTTATAATTCTTGTTACATATCGTAGAGTACACGTTTTTCTTTTTTTTAAGTTGTTCTTTAAACTTCGTCGTTCTCTTTCCGAATAAGTAATGGACAAAGCATGCCTCGTGTAGTGGGGGTTTAATATTTATTTGCAATTAAAGTTTAGTTTAAAAACTTATGTAGTTAAGAAATCGTCTACTGACGCGAAACGACGAAGATAAATGCACACGCAATAACGAAGAGATTTAGCGCGAGTTTAATTGAGAATGCAATAGAGGAAGTACAATATAAACGCCCTTAGATTGCTTCCTACGAAACTGAAACCCCAAGGTTCAATCTTGAAAGAAGATTTTCTTAATTCACTCTTTAAGAGTAAGAGGAGGGTCTCAAGAGCATTTGTAATGTAATACTCAACGTGTAAAACAAAGACACGATTCTTGAACAGTGCTTTGAAACAAAACTGTAAAACCTGCACCAATTAAATCCAAATTTATTATCCAAGAAAAGTAGCAACGCCTTAACAACCCCCCTGAAAAGCAAAACCACCACCATGACTACATCACAACCCTGCTCTTCAAAAAAAGAAAGGAAAAAATAGAAAAGGGAAATCAACGTTCCATAACATCGAGAGTTACCAACACATACTTTCTCTCGCGCGCAACGAAAGTAGTTAGCTTTATTGCAGCGAGCGAGCTAGAACGTGCGAGGCAGTTTTTAATATCGCTTTGGCGCGGCCGCGTCTGCCAACTGACAAAAGGAGAATAAAAAAAGAAGAAGAGGTGTTAATGGAGAACGTTTTCACTCTAACGAGCATGGTGAAAGGGGAAGGGGGGGCGGTGGGTAGAAGGGGTGAAATGGGCCAAGACTACATCGGTGCGGAAAGGGGTGGACCTTGGCGCCTACTCGCTGCCCAGCAGACATGCTCGCCAGACCGTATGGTTTTTGTGCGACGAGAAGCGGAAGAAGGAGGTGCAATAAGAATGCACGGAGCTTTCTCATCCGGGGAAGTTTGGCAGAGGGCGAGAACACGACCGTTTATCGTTTCCTCAAGGGGAAGAATGCCGTGAGTCACGCTGCTGTTGGCCAGCCTGGGTCCTCGAGAACACTTCCTAAGGGTCACTGAGCAATGCGCGTTTTCTTATGATGCTTTTTTCCCCACTTAGCTGCTTATTGTTGGGGAACACTGACGGGTGATAATGCATTAGACCATAGACAATGCGAGACGGTTTATTATTATTATTATACATTGACGACTTTTAGAATAATTTTCGTATGGTGAAGTTTTTTAAATTCAGTATAGTCATTATGTAGTAATTATACAAAAAATAGTGCGTTTAATTATGGGTGGTAAAATAGATTACGTTAGTTGCTGATGCTGATAGGTACGTGAATACTATTTTTCAAGAGAAACTGTTAAGTACTGTCAGTTTTAGAAACTTCATATTTTCGAAGAATAAAAAATTGGAAGGTTTTGCAAAAATAAACTCGAATATATCTATTAAGATTACCTGAATAGTCCTCTAAGCTGTAGAAGTAAATATAATTTTCTACATATTTAAAAATATGCATTTTTTATCATATATTCTGCATATGTAAAAATCAATAAAATAACAGTCGAAGAAATGAAATTGATATACTTTCTTCAACAAAATCTTATACATTGCTTTTGTAAATTTACACTTATTATATTTTAAAACGTTATTTTTTTGACAAATTGACAAGGTGACAAACCACGACGTTACATTTTATGAAATGCAAGATTAATACATTTTTGTAAAACACTGTCAATAAATATATAAGTATGAATTTTACGGTTCGAAATTCAATGAAAAAATGGATTGACCTGTTGTTTTTCCTTTCACCGGAACTTGCAGAACTTTTGCCGGCACACATTCCCAGATCACAACGCATTTTTTTGATGAAACATTTTAAACTGGGCGTGCTACTCTATAATTAAAATTATGGAATCTCTGATTGAAAGGTTGAAACAACCCGCAATTATTCTTCAGATAACCATTAAGCTGATAGATCTTAATAGTATCTTTTAAAAATGATATAATAACAGGGAAACATTAAAACATGCCCGGTAATTTTTTCACCGCGAGCGTATAGCAGATTTCACCTGCGAAAACCAATTATATTTATTTGTATTGTGCATGTTGACTGATTTTACACGACGTGTGTCGCAACTTACGCTCATAAACATGTATTAATATATAAACCTTCGTGTAATTTATTAAAATTATAATTGTTTTCAATGGACTATAATGCTATAATGATGTCGAATAAAATGTATTAATTTATATACTGTTTGCCTATATTAAAAAATTTGATTATGCTAATTATTTGAAGGGTACAAAATATCGCTAAAATAAACAATAGTACTGCCTTGAAGATAAATAATCAAAGAATCAAAATTGTGCCAGCACTCGTTGTTTCAAAAATAAATTAGTAAAGCCAAATCGAATCTTTATATTATCGTAATAAACGTTCCATTTGTTAATTTCCAGAAAATCAATTACCATAGTTAACTGATTCGAAAGTACTCAACATATGAATAAAAAAGGGCACATATCTCGTGTTTTGAGTGCATTAGTGTGTGGCTGCATAGGTTTGGATGTGAATATGCGATAAAAGATTCCAGGAATTTCGTGGAAAAAGAATTTTCATTGCATTAACATTCAAGGTAACTTGAATGATCGTGCAGCGAAAAAACGCGAGTATATTAATACACACGTATCTCCAGCCATTAGCATTCTTTCGCGATAATCCGTACCATTTCCCTCACCAGGCCGTAATGCCTACCAAGTTGCTCAAGGAATACAGGAACAGCGTGTTCCATTATCAATGTAAGTCATCGCGCCGTGAGATCAAAGTTGTGATAAATGGGTTCTGTTCTGTCCCGTCCTTTGAACGAGAAATTTCTTATATTATCGTCTAGATCTTCTTTCATTCCACTATGTAGCAATGTCGTGCGTTCAAGCAAAATACATACATATATTTTGAACGACGTCTGCTCACCCCTTGATCTCCCATAAAATATTAAAAATTAATACCGCGTTCTTATATGTCGTGCTCGAACCTACATAAATGTTTCGATAGATACACTCCTGATAAGGTACTAAGGATTAATATCTCGCTCTTGATTGCCTTACCTGACTCCATAAAAAAAATAAGATCGTATCGATCAGTAACTACGGTTCCGAAATATATCTGTAGTTAACAGCGCATGAAATTCCAGTAAATGAGAAAACCATTTCACTCATACACTATTAATATTACAAAAATATAGAATTAATTTTCCAACAACACGCATATATTATTTAATAAAGTGTATGAGAATATTGACAGTCATTTTTATGTAACACTTTACCATGTGAACAAGCACAAGTAAAACAGAATGAAAAGGAAAACAGATAAGAGAAAATTATAATATATGAACCTTTGCATGTTGGGTTCACGACTCTCGGGTCGTCGAATCTCTTGGATTCCACCAGCTGTGGGGGGAATAGAGAACGAGGGCTGAAACGGGGGGTTGGTAGAAGCTTTAAATCCAATCCCGCCACGCGGATTAATAAAAGGATTCACGGAGTTTAGGCCGCTCTTATTACTTCGGCCTTCTTGGGCCTTCAGACGAAAAGAGAGGAAGGAAGGAAGAAAGAATAAGGTACAAGCGATTTCACCCACCCTGCTTGTCTTTATCCGTCAATATTAGTAACAGTGCTGTATACCACGTCTGAGGATGTGTTTACAGGACCTTCGAGCCTGTCCTCCACTATACAAAGCCGGAAGTTACATTATTAAAGCGATATTAGCCGCGGATATTGAAGAGGAGAGGTTACGCGAGGAATTTAAATATATTTTCGATAATAAAAAAGAACTCATGGGAAACTTTTAATTACGAGACTCTACAGTCCTTCTTGGCCCAACATTCTTCTATTATTTTTTTCTGCTGAAATAAGTGCGCGATGGAGCTTTTAACCTTGGGATAATAATTTTTATTGAGAAATGCTTACAATAATGTTAGACCTGCGAGATTCATCTTATTAGGAGTCCGAGTAATAAGCTTCATTTCTTTTTAATATTAAAATATATAAGCTTCATTATTAATTTTGCAAATGGTTATAATATTTCCCTTTATTCGTCAATCTATTGTTACTACAAAACTAGAGTCACTACAGATGTACAATATTATTCCCATTGTAGCACAGTTGCAACCAACCCTCAATACAATGTAAAATTAAATTGAACCTTCATTTTCGGCAATATATACAAACGACGTGCCGTAAAAATCAAAATTAATCTAAATTACACGTACAATTAATAACATTCTAAACGTCTGCTCAGCAGGAGGCGATATCGAGGATCAGCCGCAAAAGAAAATCGAGGGAATCGATTAAATCCAATTTAGCAGCGGTACGAAAACGGAGCGAAAAGAAGCGCGGACAATGAGCTACTCGCGATCGAGCGTGCGATTCCGTCGAATCGATTAAACGTTCGGTGCACCGTGAAGGGAATACTTGCTAGCAATTAGCCGGTGCGCTAAATGCCTTCTAGTTAATCCAGCGACCGCAAGAAATCGACGTCTGGAACGGCGACGTCGTCGGGGAAGTAGGAAAAGAACGCAGGGCCTCCTGTTAATGGCTTTCGCCTTGTCACTACCTGTATCGCAGGGAAATAAAATTCGTTCCTTCCTCGTACGCATCGCATTCTCACGATCGCGTTTCAGAGACACCCCTATTAAAAATATAGCCACGAGCAATCGATCATGCACGAAATTAAACTCGTACGCGGGAGGCTACCTTCAACTGTGATGATACATTTTCATTTTTAATTAATTGATTAATATTTTTAGACATGGTCATGCTTTTATCTGATTCAGAGCGCAAAATCATTGATGAGAACGGTGTTTATATTATTGAATAAAATATAGCTCTTTTACGGATAGATACAGGTACTTTGAATTTTTTCTATATTTCCCTACAAACTTTCTGAACGATCAAATGCGAAATCGTCGTCAGTTTATATGGTTAAAAATGTCAGTACCATTTAACGCATAAAATTTTCGCCGACAAAGGTATGTGTATAATAATTCCAACAGAATTATCTATCGACCCTCGAGCAAAAATAATCAAATGTGGAAATGTCCAATAAATTTCAAAAACCCACGCGAGACAAACAAAATTCCAATTCCAATACTTTTTTTCAAGTAACCAATAACTGCATTCCTAATGCACCACCTTGCAGCTCCTCTATTGATTACCATAAGCTACCTATACCCTTGCATACACCCTCAAGATCTTCTCGCAGAGTCCACAAGCAAAACCACTAATGAGGGAGGCAGGAGGGTCAAAGACGAAAGCTAGGCGAGTTCGCGGAGCGTTATCAAAACACGGCACACGTGGTCGTGTCAACGAAATTTCATTAGCGACACACGGTACAACAGCAACATAGAGTAAAGACGGGACGGCCAGAAATTCGTTGCACCAGAATCCGCTTATTCAGCCTGCGCGGCGTACTTGAAGCTCTCTAAACACGTAGCTGGACCGTGATATTCGCCTTGCAATTCCCCCAGTCAGATTTACCTCGTATCCTTCCCCCGCTCTTCGTTTACCTCTCGTTACACGTGCCTGAGAATATTTATTTACTCGCCGCCACTCTGTTCCATCTTTGCCTGGCTCTCCTGGATTCCGTTGTCCGCCGTCGTTTCCCGGAAAGCCTGTTACAATCAACACGAAGAAGCCACGGACTGGCTCCTTCGCACCTTCATTACAGTGATCCGTTGAACAGTCCGCAGAAAACTTCGAGCAAAGTTTTCCCGGCCTTCCTGCACGAAACCCTACAACACACCGACAAGTATAATGGGCAATATTCCACCCCTGACCTTTCCCACCAGCCGTGGGCCGATACGGTATTTTTCCTTTTCCTTCTCGATGAATCTTTGAAACATGCCGCTGCAATGTACCTGGTCGCTGCCGATGGCGATTTTTATGCATTTCCGGCGACGGCGCGCAAACAAACGCCGCGGCGTTTGTTTTTCACTGACAAATCTCGACATTTTTATGGCGAACGTTTGCGACGAAAATTGAAGGGTCAGATTTGAGCGGTTAATTAATCGAATGTGACTTTTCAAATTTCTTAAAGTACCCAGGATTTTTGTATCGACGTAGGAGCATTGCGTTCGCGCGGTTAAACCAGATTCCGTTACGAGACACGGTTTCCGATAATTGACAACTGGTAATTATTAAGGTCTGACGAACGGCGAGGGCGTGCAGGAACGAGCACGAGAAGGAAACATTAATCTGCATCGCGGGTTTCACAAGACTGGCAGGCATTAAACGACACAAAACCAGTCCGGCGATCATTAGAATTTCCACATCGTTGCTGATGCAAATAATTGACAGTAAGATAATTACGGCCTCTGTCGCGGCTTAATGCGTACGAACAAAAGGACGAGGACAATTTATTGCACGCTTATCGGTCTCGTATCAATCGTCCTTACGTATGTGTCTACACATGTGTACGCGATAAAGGGAAAAGAAAGGAGAATGAAAAATATTAAAAAGTGTTCGCCCGTCGTGCAAGCTGCCCACGAGTGAATATGATTTACCGTGTTCGGCGCGTCGGTATAAAACGGTTGTTGCGGCTGAATCTTATCGAAATCAATTCCAATCCAAATCAAACCGCCAGGCTTGTTGGCTTGCCGATATTTATAAGTGTATCGATGTATCGATCGACAGGAGGCGTGGTTTTTTGTTGTTTCAATTTGTAGCAATTGCTGAATGATCATATAGAATCTAATACTAGTTTAGGATACGAATGAGGCGATGATTTCTTTGGTCACTTTGCTTGAAATTGCAAATGTTCACAAGGTGGATGATTAAATCTTTAATTTGCAGAAATTTGTGCTGGCAAAGACGTTCCATCGAAACAGCAGAACAACTGTTAATGAAAAAAGCAGCGACAAATAAATGTCCAATAAAATTTAATCCAACTACAATTAACAATGTAAAATGTGAATGAATGTCCACCTTCGCTAAGAACCGATTAAACAATCCTTTGCTCCCTTACGAATGCAATAAATACAAAATAACGTACAACGGAACAATCGTGGCTGACAAACAAATCAGCAACAAAATTCACGGATAATGCGACAGAAAATAACAAAAACGACGATCATTCATGGCGTGCACTTCCGGGAACAGCAAAAATGCTCAGCGAAACCGCGTCGCGGCCCGAGATTTATTCCCGCGCGTACGGCTAAACGCTGAAACGAAGGGAACATTATTTCCGCGACAGAAACTTCCTTTTAGCGAGGCCCCGGTGGAAAGTAAAGCGATTCCGCAACTTCTTGGCGGAGGAAATAGTTGAGGCAGCCGTTACGGCAAAAAGCATTCGCGACCCTGCGGACACGCTGCTCGCGATGGCGTACAGGACGCCACCATAGACGCCCATAGGACGAACGGAGACGGGGTGAATGCCATTTGTATTCATATGAAAATATTATCTCGCCGCGCGTCCTGCCTCTTCAGGATCGCTATTGGGTTTGCATAGATACTTATGCATGAAGGTAACATTGCCGGGCATTGTTATGCAACCCGCTGTAGATCCTCAATATAGATCCTGGCGCTTCCATTCAGATTTCAAGAGCTTCGTCCTCGCCTTCGGAGGATTCACCCGTTCCGGGGCCAACTTCTAAATCGAAACTCTTTCTCTGTGTACGGTGTGACGGTCGCGAATTTACATTTTCTTTTTTTCTTTACGTTTCTTTCTTCGGAAGATTGCGGTTGGAGGAGGAGAGGTGGTTCACCGGCGAGGTGCGAGTGTAATTTCGTGTAGCCTTATGTGGATATTCGTGGAACGAAATTGTGGTGAGATCGCAACTATCTGAGTGTGAGCGCGTTTTAGAAGCGGCCTGAGTATGCATTTTGGAAGACAGAAAGTTGGCAGTGGGGTGAAATTATTTTTTACGGGAGGACCGCGTTTCGTGACTCTGCTGGTGTGATTGCGTTTGCAGATAATTGTGATTGTTACGCTAAAAAAGGAAATATTGAAGGCTATTGGAATTATGCGAGAAGAGTACTTAGAAAGGTATATCCAGGAAAGTTTTCTCTCGGCAGTACCTACAAAAAGGTATTATTGATCACCATATATTGCACTTATGGTTGCACAACAAGAATCAAGTATTTCACTAGAAAATCCAGAATTACCAAATTCTAATCATTCTAATCGTAGGAAAGGGATAAGAAATATTTGAACTCCCGTCTAACACAACGACCTCACACACAAACGTTACTTTTATTTGCAATCATTGTTGCAAACAGCTTTATAAATCTAAAGGACATTACATGGCATTAACTGATACTAAGATTCAGATACTCGAAGAAGCAGAATAAAGCTATCGCGTTATGCGAGTTTAATGATTTTATACAAGCTTACTGGCCACATAGATCCTATCGATGCACAGGTGCGGGCAGTTCGAGGTGCTTGTCGCGTGACAAAACTGTAACGTCGTGATGAAGATGAAGTGCACACTTCATCTACATAAAACACCGCCACTTCCCCATCCTCGTCAAGCGCAATCTGTATCGCCGTCTTGGACGATACAGTTACCCGCTGGAAATTACCGTTTCGTTACTGTTCCCCTCATTAAGGTCAACTGTTCCTCTTCTTTAGGTTCACCGACGAACATTTTCGAATACGTGTACTTATCGCTCAATCGTGTTTATCAAATGAACAAAACTAATAAGTATGTCTACTAACATGTCAACGACTTGACTAATTCAAATTACTAGATTTTTTGAATTTCGGTGGTGCTCAAAAAATACAGGCTGTAATAAATCCATTTTTCTCAAAACGAGGAATTTGTATCGAGTTTTTCTCAAATTAATTTGTGATGCTATTAATATTAGCATACCAGCCACGTTTGTTTATCAAGCTTATTACGAAGATAACAGGAAGTGGGTAAAAACAGGCAGGAGTGGCGTGGGGTCCATTGATACTTCCGATCGAGTCGACGACCGGTTTAGTAACGCGGAAAACTTGATCGAATAAAACGTTTCGCGGCTGCGTAAACATAGGGTGGACATTAACGTGCGTGCAACCGTTGATAGCACCTCATCGCCCCGCATCATCGTGCAATCTTGCGTAAGTTCTTAATATAGAATGTTGTAACGCGCATACCCCTGTTCCTCGCCGAGAGTGGCTCGAGAGGAACGCCGTCTTTATAGAATCCGTTCACCAAAAGAATGTCCGTCGAACTGGTTCCCCCTTGACTTCCCCTCAAGCGCTGCTGTCGTTGCACTTCTCCTTTCCGTGCACACCGCACGGCAAGGTGTGATCGAATTTCCACGTGTCAGAACGCAGAATTCCACTTTGATACTTTAACGTGACGTGGACTTAATCGCGTGCACAGGCCTGCTCCGGTGGCTAATATTGTAGAAGCACGGTCTGTTCATTTACCTTTCAGATGGAAATCGTGGTGACGCACATTACGATCGATTTCTGGGAATATCTGTTTCTTTTCTTCGCTGCAAGTAGGCACTCGTATGGGGTTAATTGTTTCTTCGATTGGTTACGAAAGAGGGTGGGTTTTGGAACGGTTCGATGGGTGGTGAAACAGAAGGAAATACGTCTTGTGTTAAAATGGGGGAACTTGGTTGTTGAATTAATTTTTGTTTTAGGGAATGGATAATGTCAGGTAGAAATGTATTTAAAAGAAAATATCAGTGCACTACCTTTCTCCAATATATTTAAAAGAGGGAGAAATATTATTTTTTTATTGCGACCTGCCACTTAATTTTGTCCCTTCGATTTATCTATGATATTAAATCCCCCAAATTCCTTTACATTCCAATTCCTTTAAAGAAAAATTGAAATCGTTTTAGTCCTTTTCCTCTATTAATATATCCACCATTGATTCCACAGTGGCAATAGAGCATACATAAACCGCGACACATTACAAATACGGCAGAAATTTTCCTTTTCTTCTAACATTTGCCCTTTGCTTTCGCCATTCTCCCGTTTCGCCAAACCTATAGACCATCGCACTGCGGCCAATCAAACCCGGATAAGAGCCAGCTTCGTTTCTACGTCTGCTGTGTAACAATAGGCACGCAGATCGATGTGTGCACGCACGAACGCACTGGGATGAATCTCGATGCGAATGCATTCGCATATACGTGTTGCGTGTTCGTGTGCGTATGTACGAGAAACGGCAACATTTATTGGACTCCCGTATGGGAATCAATAATTACGCGGAGTTGGATTAATGTACAGCCTCCGACGAAAGTATTCCCCGATGTTTCCAACGCGTATGCGGCATGATTTACTTTGCTCTTCAAAAAAATCTGAACTATACGCGGTGCACTGCACAATTCAAAGCGAGTTCATTTGCTTGATCGTTTTTATTTAAGAAAGATACTTTGTGTCAATATTAGAAATGCAAGTGCAAGTTCTCCACCTTATTATGAGTCGAATGTTTTGATTTTAGCTTTGATTGAGGATGAAAGGATTAAAGGAGTGAGAATAACTGTGTGATCTTTTACAAGTTGCAGTATGCAATGTTTATAATACATAATATTGCAACCCAGAAACATACGGCGAGTCCTTTTATAGTAATCTTTTAAGAAATCTATCCATCTACTTCAAGATGAAGCCCAACGCTATAAAACATAGTCGCTATAAAACAAGATATTCCCTTCAGTTTCCCCAGTTTATGCGACACTACACCCCATGTATTAGTCCCATACGGTGCCTACAATTTCGCAATCAGCCTTTCTTTATTCACCATGCACCTTTCCTTATAGACGATCTCGTTGAGCCCAAGTGGAAGGGGGTCGGGCAGAGGCAAAGTACAAAGGTGAACCAATATAGAGCAAGAATGAAAAGATGTTACAGTCCGGGGGTTCAAGGGGGAGGAGAGAAAAAAAAAGCGAGAAGGATTCGACCGAAGTATGAGATTACATTACACCCGTGTGGTCTGCGAAAGAAATTCAAGACGGCAATTTCGATTAAATTTAATCTTGCGCAGGTTTCGAATCAGGCGCAACGGTGCAATGAAACCGGAGGGGCGGTCGGCCGGCTGTGTCCCATGCATGTAAGTCACCCATAGGGCCTCGTGGGCCTGAGCTGAGGTTACCTACGATCATCTTAAAAGGGCGGTCCTTCCTCGAAATCTACGGTTTCACATGGAACTTCCGATTGAAATTCAGCGCCCCCTCCGTGCGGTGTCATTCCAATTTCTGTTAAACGCTCGCGCAGTAAATTCTTCCACGTACGGCCACTGCGGTTGATCAGACTGCTGCAGTTGAACTTGAAACAGTATACCTCGGCTGGATTTTGCGAGTGAAACTTTGATGGGTTATCCAGGCTATCCGACATTATTCGAGGAATTAAGATTCTTTTGGATTTCTGCCGTGTTGGATTTCCCCTATCTCCGGTTTCACGATGGCTAATTGCACTAGGATTTTCAGGGGTCGCTCGATGTGACTTTTACTGAAGATGGTCGAGTTAATGAGGAACACAGTCGGAAAATTATGACCCGCTTAGGCAAATTCGAAGAGAATTCTTTGTCTAACAATAACATAGATATACAAGTCTCGCATTACAAAACGATAATGCAATATTAAATTATTCACACTTATACAAGAAGACGTTTCACAGTGTACCTGGACGTTACTAATACAATTAAACCAGCCCATCACCAAATCCCTAAACACTTCATCACTTCCCACCAGCATAGTACCTGCCATGTCCGTTTCCACGGTGAATCGGCCATACAGCTCCCAATACCAAATAGCAAAAGAAACAAAACGGGAAGCAGCTAAGAGAAAGACGAGGCCTGGCAAGAGGCAGGTCCACTGCGATACACGTGTGCAGCCTGGTGCTTATCGATTCAAGTCGATGCCAATAAATTCCCAGGTGAGCAGTAGCTAGCAAGGTAGTCGATTACCCGGGTGCAAATGAATCGCCCACGCGAGAAAGCGAGACGATCCGCCCGAAAGAAAGGAGCATAGGCCCGGCAAGTGGGCAAAGGAGGATGAATCTATGCGCGCAGTCTGCGCAGCGCTATTCATTAGCCATCTGCGCGCTGCTAAATTCATAATGACAGGATAAACTGACTGTTTACAGGTGATTAGGCCAATTATCGACGATACCGGACGAGCGTACGCAGCCTGTTTACATTTGACACAATCCAACGTGGTCCACGCGCACATGCACGCATAATGGCGACGTATGCACGGCCGCACGGCTGCATCCTGGTGCAGGCTGGCCGAGCGACGGCGTGTTCGTGGCAATTTATTGCTTGCACGGCCAGCTAATCGGCAGACAGAGGAGGGACGATAGCTTTGACAGCGGAAAGACCAAAGACACGACCGGATACGCCATGAGAGACCGCTTCGGCCGTCCACCTGAAGTCGCGCCACGAAGGTCACTGAACAGACGGTAATGAAATACTAACTGGCCTCTAATCTCGCTGGAACGCTTGAAACGAGCGAAGGCACATGTACAGCTTCATCGTGAAAGTGTAGGCTGATAGTGCTTCGATTCGCATTGATTGATGCTTGGTGGGAGGCACCTGTCGGTGAGACTGTTCTATGGATGTTGCGGCTACTGTATGAAATCGATAATGAGTCTGGAGTAATTTTATTCTTTTAAAAGGAAATTCGATACGCTGGTGAGGGGATATTTGAACGTAGATGATTGTGAAAATATTTCAGTTTTGTCAATATAGATGTGTGCATATTTGAGTGTATGAATTGAGTGTATTAATTTCGATTGGGACTGATAGGGTAGTTAAACTGCCGGGAATGATCGTCGAGGGTATTTTTGTAAATTTTCCGAGGGTGCTACTGAAATGCTTGGGAATTGTTAGAAATGTGAGATAGAAATTGGGAAGTTTTGTACAACTTGTCCTTATTCTTCGAAGATATGTTTCCTGTATTTTATATTCTGTATTCATAATTATAATGCATTAATCTTTCGGATTTCGATTAAGTGATGATATCACCGTACATTCCTAAATATGTTTTTAAATAATGTTTATTGGATTCATAAAGTTTTCATCCCATTTTAAATATCCTTATAATAATGATAATACTGGAAAAGAACAAAACGTTTATAAATTACGAAAAATGATAATATCGTTTGTCAAGGACGAATAGTATTAGGTATGATTTTAGGAGCTTACAACTTATCAGATCGCCTATATCTTGTTTCTGATAGCTTTCAAATAAATCTATGTTTACATCGCTGACGAGGTAATACATGTTAAAGTTCTCGGGCCACGTTGTGTACAGCATGAACTGGTATGCACGCTAATCTCGCGAGATTAAGCTGCTATATAGTTTACAAGTTATTGTAATCTGTATGCACCTGACGAGACCTCTGGGAGACACCAATTAACATTCCAGTACTAATTTAACTATGCATTAATCAATGGTCATTTAATTAATGGTCTACTAAACGTCCTCGAGTAATTTGACACCGGAATTATAGAACCAATTAAATAGTGTACTGCATTAAACAATTAGAATAAAAATTAGTCAATATTTTATCCGATTTTGAAACTAATTATTAAAGTACATCGAAAGTTATTTAGTAAAGAAAGTTTTCATAACACAAACGTACTATCGCTTTTCCTAATTATTATAGACTGGCACCCAACAACATATAGTGCCTCAAAAATTTCCACATTTTCGGAATATAACCGAAAAGCTATACGTACTACGTTTGAAATACCCAAACCCTTGCACCTCGGCTCACAAAAAATCCCTCTTCGATTAAAATAACTTGATACGAAAAACACGGAAGTGGAGGTCATAAGGGAAGAGGAAATGGCCCGGCGGCGTTTACTCACGTCCCACGGCTAAATTATAATACGGCAATTATTATATTTCACGGTGCAAAATTATTAACGCTACCGTGTACAGTCGAAGTACACGCAAAGGTGTGGCAACGCTTCGAATTATACCTGCTCCCCTCGCTGCCAAGAAAAATGAACAAGGGCGGGACACCCTCGTGTTTTATGGGACACCAACGACGCATCATAGTAGTCCCTCTGAATAACGAATCGTCATTGGTGCCCATCTAAATAAGTACAAAGCATTCATCAAATCCGATTTGCAAATTTCTTCTTTATAATTACCGTGAAGAATATTAACGTGAGAGTGAACGTCGATTTGCTGCATGAAAATCTTTATGATTTTTTTATGAATAATTATTTCAGGCAACGCCACTGGCACACTTGAATCGTCCTCTTCGAAAGAATTATTTTTCCATATTTAAACCAAAATAAAATTAGACACAGACGATGTGTAATAAACAAAATGCGACTAAAATTAGTATAATTTTAGTCTAAATATAACCACAAGGAACGCAATACAATATCTAAACAATTGCAGATACATACAGAATCGTAGAGTATTTAAAAAAGTAGAAAAGGTAAATTAATCGCGATGTCTGACAACGAACGAACCAATATCACTTAACAACCTTCTGAATGTGCTTCATTCATTCTCACCAAATGTATCAAATTTTTCTCACGATCTCTTATCAAGGATGAACCGTATTTCGCCTTGAAAAAAAAAACAAATCACTGTTCCTGAGCCACACAAGCGTCCTCCAAACAATCGTTTCGGAACGCGTGTGCAAAGGTCTTTGCTCCTCCGGTCAGCACGCGGGGCCGGCAGATAGGCCGGCAGACAGTTTCATGGCAAAATAAGAGGACGCGCCTTCATTGGCTTTAATGGGATGGCAAATAGGCAGGCAGGAAATTTGCGCTTTCGAGGCGCCTTCGAACGCGCAAGATAGCACCGTGAGAGGGCACGCAGGAAATTCTAAGCAAAATGGCCGCGACGAGATTCCACTGATTCAATAGAAACTATTTGCACTGCCATTAGACGGTCCGCTCGCGTTGGTTGGCGCCGTGGCCTGTAAACACACCGCGAGGGCCGGAGAAGTCCGCGGAAGAGAAAGGAACAGCTCACCCTGACAGCGGGGAAAAAAAGGAGACAGAGGAAGAAAAGAGTGGCGCGACTTGATGGTTCACACTATTGCAAGAGAAACTCTAAATTATCGTTGCAACAGGCGCTTCATTACAATTGCTAATAAATGGCACGCGGCGACGCTCGTGCAGCTTTATGCGCGTACGTGCTCGTAAGCGTATGCACGCTCCGTTGTAAAGGCACCGGCGATGTCTTTATTTCGTTTAAAGGCCATGCGAGCTTCCGAGTTTATGAGAATAAATTATGCAAACTTCGGAGGACCGCCGTTGCCGGTACCAGAGGTCTTTTGTCTCCTCTGTGAGCTGGGAAAAATCGCATTCCACGTGTGTCGAGTCGCCGCTGAGAATAAAGGTCCTGGCTGTTTAACAGTTCGACACATTCGTAACCGTGACTTAAGGCCGGACGGAGCTTGGAGGGCTCAAAGTCGCCATACCTGAGACTGGCTCCGTGGTGCTTCGTTAAGAGATCCGCGATAATGATGAAACAACACTCGGTGTTTGTTTGACTCGGGCTACCTGGTCGAAGTGGCCAGGTAAACTTCCGCGAGCCTCTAAGTATTTTGAGTGTTTGCTTTGGAATATTGCAAGTGCTACTGTTTTCGAATATGCTAGGTTTTGAGGAAGGTGAAGTGTTAATGGACGGGGAGCCTGTTCTCTGATTTTTATTCAATTATTCTTCCCCTTCTGGAGAATGACGGGGGGGCTGAACGGAGGTGGAAACGTGTAATGGAAGGAATTACAATTTTCATTTAACTGATTTGGAAAAGCTCGACGTCTTGAAATTATTTAATTTATTGGAGCCAATAAAGCGTGGTAAATATTTTGTTTAAGGACAGCGTTTAATACAGGATTTGATACCCTTTTGGAGGAATATTTGTGTGTACTTTAAAGAGGTCATCAATCAAGGTATGTTACTTTAAAATTCCAATCAATTATCAGAAATACTAGGTATTTAACTTGCAAGTTCTATAAAGATTGATGTAGTCATAGATTCCTACCCTAATGTTCGAGTCATTTCATCGGCTATACAATTACTGATTTATCGGATGAAGTTATTTCCCTCGGTTATCCAGATAATCAGCACCTTGCGAAAAGAAAGTTAAGGCTGCAGGTAACAAGTAGATTCACTGACATTTGCGTGCCTAGTCCCTTTCCCTTTCGAACCGTTCAAGGAAATAAACACATCGCTCTGTCGTTTAAAAAGAAATGATGCACCTTTCACATACATAAATCGTACATGACCTAATAAAAATATTACAAAACATAGCACTAAAGTAAACATAAACGAAAGAAATTATTTCACAAAATTGCTTTGCACAGTAAGAATCGGGGTATAAAAATTCCAGCTAATAAAATCTAATCAGATTAATATTTATAGCATCCACTGTATCATATTTGACAATTTTCCAATTCGTAGCAGAATTTTCTATCAAGTGAAAAATTATAAAAATTGTCAGCAAAATATTCCTAGTCCATTTCTACCATCCACAATACCATCCATGAATTACTTTACCCACGCTGTCGTCTACACCAAATATTTAATAACCTCGTCACTTTAATTATTTTTTAAAGGTTCCCTACATCATTTCATCCAAGAATAACCATCATACAAACCAAATCACCTTCGAAGTTTCTTCGAATACCAACACGATCGTCCGATCATCCAAGCCTATGGCAGACGATTTATCCGTTTGATTTCCGGTTCCCTCCTTGGTGGTACCCGAAATTGCACATTCCCCTTGAAGACATCGTCGAACACGCTTGCGTACACCATCCTGATCACAGAGGGAGGCACAATTTCCGCACCACTTCCGGAAATGGACCCATTGTCCGATGTAATCGGAAGACAACAATATCGTGGACGATGTGTATCTCACCCCCTCTATCTGTACTCCAGCATGAATTCGCAAGCTCATAGAAACGCACACGCACAAACGTGCGTGCTATGCTTCATATGCATGGAAAATGACATGCAGGACCGCAATATAGAGGGTGAGACCATCGATGAATAATTTCCAATGCGACTTGGACGCTGGGGCTGAGCCGCTGATGAATTAAGCAACAAATGTATGAATGTTGATGGCCGAGATTTCGCACTTGAAAGCTGTTAGAGAATACTTGAAAGAGGTGTTCGGTGAATCGTTGCTGCTGTGTGACTAGTGTGCACGATGTATTGGAACTACTTGTGTAATTTAATGTGTGAAGTATAATAAGTGCCAAGTTATACAAATAATTACTGAATTAAGAAAATTATCGTACAAATATTAGCAAATATTAACTACAATATTGTCTTATACGGTATAGTTTTCAGGCTGTTAAACATAGAATAGTAACACAAAATTCATAATCATTGTTCTACTCGTGGAAAAGTAACGAAATGGAGTAAAATCCTTGTTATTCAAAATATGCAGCATGAATTTTTATGGACTTCAACAACTACTTCTTTTATGACAAGAATAGCATTCCTATATACAGGTAATACAAAATAACGTGGCCACTTTACTAGGTCTAAAAATAATTTATTCTGATACATTGGTCGGATCAGTAGAATGAAGTGGAATTATAAAAGGTATTGACAACTATGTAAAGAAACTATTAAAAAAACAGAACTGGTCGAAATCCGCTTTCATCGGACCAAGATCATCAATCGACGATCCCATAATCCTCCCATAACGATGCCTCAGCCACCTGGCCAATACGAGGATATTAAAGCTCGTACACTCCAAGGCATCGATTACCATCCGCTCCAAACAGAACACGCGACATGTCCTTTACGATCCTCAATATGCTTCCATATGTTCCATGTATGTATACGCGAACGAGTCGAGTGACAGAAAGTTGTATCCTACGAATGGACCACCCAGTAGAGGTGCAAGAGAAGCGCGCATGATCTCATCCATGAGAATTCAAATTATCTGCATCCAGATTCACGTACTAGTATTAAGCTTGTGCGCAGCGAATTATATATAGGGTGACCACCACTATTATTTCTGTTCTCAATACACTGACCAAAATTTTCTTTATTACTATACTTATTTCATTTTGCCTTTTTATTGTAAAGTTTCGATGGTTCTTTGGTTACCAGGTCTCACTGAAATTAACTTACTATGTCAGGCATTACGTTGAAAGCTTAATTAGTCTCCCAGTGTACATGTAAAGTGTAAAAACCATGCATATAACTGCATGCAGCACTGTACTTAAATAAAACAGAAAGAAACAACAATTAAACCTGAACTTGAGAACATAGTTGAGTACATAGGGTTGAGAACATAGTTTGAGTAACCCACGTGGAATGCCGATCCCAACCAATTGAAGCAAGATAAAAAGAGAAAAGATTCTGATCGCTCGACTAACAACGAAAATGACAGAGGTGGCCACGTTATGCGGTACACCCCATACGCGTATTGTATTCATACCGTGTACGAACGGGATACAAGGCCTCATCTGTGTTGGTACATGCGCATAGTATACGGTTTGATGCATGCGAATGCGTATCCGGATCATGGGTAAATTAGTGCGAGAATTAGTGTGAGAATTAGTGCGATGCGAGCAGCGGCGTATACGCGTAGAGAGAGAGAGACAAATATAGAGGGACTGGGTCGTTGCATAACGTTAACCCCGCGTGTCGTGACTTGTAAATGCGGTGTAAAGACTGACATGAATATACGCACTAATGGAGGCGTTGCGGGAGTTCGTAATTGAGAGACCGCACCGTGCACGGTTTAATGAATTAAAGAAGATAAGGGACGCGTGTTCCTGCGCGAAATGCAACGCGCATAAATTTATCTGGGATGATCCTGGTCAAGAGTCCAGTATGTGGATGTTTGACGAATCCTGTCCTCGAAACGAATCCATCTGGACTCTTGGATAAGATCCATCGCATAATTTTGATACACATGCAGGTAAATCGCTTCGGTGCAGCTTCGATTTTGCTCGATACTTGGCGCAGATAAGTGGGCACGTAGTATTTCAATTGGACGACTATTAGGAGGTTGGACAGTGATTGTTATAATATTGAGTATTACACTGGCGCAATGCTTAGAATTACTGAACATTTCAGATTTTGGGAACGATTGGCAATTTTGAGGGATTAAGAGTTCTGAAAGAATTGGAATACCGTGGAGGCATGTAAATTAGTATTAACACTTGAAATATTAATATGAAATTAGTGGAACATTTGCTGGGCATGTTACACTTTGTAAAGAAAAAGATATAATTCTAATTGTATAATTATCTATGATATGAAAGGATTAGAAGATTGAGCAAGCACACAATATATTTGAAATTCTGTGTAACAAAAGAATTATTAAATAATCTTGTCAAATATGATACCTACAAAGACCAGACACAAGCAATCTGAAAAATATTAAAAGATTCAATTTAACGTTTACAATAATTATGATCGCCATGTTTACGGGGTATCTCGATACGTTTCAATTGCTCCTCTGTTCAACTCTGAGCAAATAAAACCGTATTCCTTCCCCCGTACTTATTGTTCCCTCATTCCATAATAAAACAGACGGAATAAATGATCGTCTAAAACAATTAGTACATTTTTCCCCCCAAGACAAGTAAATATTAACAACACACCTGAATCGCCGGGCTTCCACGTTTACGCAAATTATTTGGCCATTAAAAATACTCGCGACCTATTAAAACGAATATCACGACTTATTAATACGCAGCACCTGTTCGCGAATGGGGATCGTAAATTTTTCTAAAGCCCGTCCGTCGCTCCTCCACGAGTCTGCTACGCTAATTTAATCGTTACGTTATGACTTCTATTATCCGCGGAGTTAATTCCCGATAAAATCATTCGCACACCATTAACGCGGCTCTTAGGTATAAGTCGCTCGCGTTGCACTCGATACAACATATTTAATATGCAAAGTAACGCGAAATATGTATGTGGGACGTGTGCAAAATGAAAGGAAAAACGTTGCTCGTCGCGTGGAGGAGTGACCATAATACGATACCGGGCATGTTGGATATGCAGATGGATGCATCCACAATCACACACGTACGGCATACGCACACACCAATCCATCTGCGTGTCATGCATAAATGATATATTCGTGCCATTGTGAATAATTCTGCCCTCCACAACGTCCAAACGAAGATGTTCAATCTGTCGGCTTTCGTTTCCACTTTCTTCGCTCTCACCCCCTCTGCTCCGTGTCCTTTTTTATGTACAAGCGTATTTGTACGCGTTCGCACGTGTGCCCGTTCGTGTGTGTCTCGCGTAATTAATAATTTCTGTTGCAAAGTATCATTCGGTTTCCCCACCCCCCGGGGACGTGTGAAGATTAATTTCGCCACGTGACACGAACGTCTAAGCTGGTTAAACGTAGACTGCTATTAATCATTCCCGTAAATTATTCCACGGTTCATTAGGAAATGTATGGAAAAGAAATCGACCACCTCGAGGTATTGGTAGGGGCCGCTCGAACGAATCCAGACGAAAATAATTAGCGACTGCTCTCGGGAGCGATTTGTTAGTACAAGGTAGCCGGAACGAAGGGATTTATGTTTTCTGTGCACCAGTACGAATAGCTCGTTTGCTTTCCAAAGTTAAATTAACAGTGGTGAATGCTAATTTACGGGCGATGGAATTTTGTATAAATATGATTCTATTGTTACGTTAGCGATGGTCCTATTTCGCGAGCAAATGAGCAGTACTGTAGGCATATATCTATGAATGATATTCGAAATATATCCGTGAACACTTATCTAGACTGCGATATTGCCCAAGTGGCACGGAGGGTATTTATTTTATTCGAATAAATAAAACGACAACGTAATGCCGATCACCTCATGGGGAAATACATTATCCATCGATGATACAGTTAGATTCAAGCGTGAAATGATAACGTACGAATGCCTGAGCATATGGGTCAATGAGTGGCTACGTGTAACTGTTCACTGATTGTTGAATTAAACGCGCATAACTTGCGTTAGAAATATTTACGAAATCGTTCCACTGAATTCCGCCAACGGAGTCGTGATAAATCGTTTAACTGTGTGTTCGTGTGATTTTGAATGTAACAGCTGAACGAATTGAAATCGAATAAGGCAAATGTAATAGCACTGTACAGTTATAATTTGACGCAGCAGTCGGTTAAGGGTATTTAAATACTAATTTAGTAAAGTAAAACTGTACTTCCTCTAATAACTTAGAGGTTTTCACTGCATTGGTTTTCACTGCATTGCATAACAAATTGAAATTGGAATTAAAATACTGAAAGCAATCTCGCACATAAATATATCGAAAGAAACGTACGTGACGGGATATATAGTATGCACAATCTGTGATTTGATGGTGCTACCACTGCAAAGGGTTAACTGCATCCATGAAATCCAATTTAGCAGCACAGTGTCAATCTAGACTCACCTGAAACGACAATTAAAAGAACAACTATTACTACACATAATATACAATAATTATACACTAATATGTATTATGTAGATAAACAAATATTATTATATCTTATCAGGAAGAAATTTGAATGCCGAAGATTGTTCCTGGCACGTATTCAAGATTACCATCGTCATCAGACACCCACAGCTAAGCCCTTCTCCCATATACCTATTCCCTCAGAAATACCACGATTGCTCAACCGAAGCACCCTTTCCAATACCATATCCCCAAAACACACAACTGCAGCCTTCAAATCATATTTTTCACGTCAATTCCCTAAAAAATGTACAATTACACGTACCCAACCCTGTCACACGGAAATCACTCTACCACGATGTACCACGCATGCACGTACACATACGCAACCAAACCGTCCCGTGTTGCATCCTAGCATTCGCGTACACGACTTCCGTGCATGCATACATACGCGTATCCTCGCGCAGTTCGGTCTAACCTGTGGGTGAGCGGTCTAGAGGAGGCTAGAGCACGTGCAACGGAATAGAACAAGCGTATGTAGAGCCGCGTAGATACGCGCAAGCGTAATTATACGTATGTACGCGGATGTAGGGGAGAAGGCGAGTCACGGTCGCACCTGCTCCTCGCGCTGACACCAGCGATCCCATTGGAGAACGCAACCGGTCAGCGGGCGAACAGACGGACGTACATCGGTTATTGTCCTGTCCCCGTTCAGGACAGGCATAGGCCCTATTGACTTCGTTAACACTCGATACCTATCGAAAGGTGTTTCCTGGACGGGCTCGATCACTGTCACGAGCCCGTCCGTATCCTCTTGCCGGGCTGTCATCGTTAAGTCGAACGAGCAAAGGTTAATAGCGTTTAAATTAGAGTTCCGCGATAACGACGACATTGTCGGCCAGTCGCCTAGCAATTTATCGGCCACGCTCGCTTACGATCGAGCCAACCACGGTAATATATCGATCGTTCGGATTCTTGGCCGGCCGTCGTGTGAATATGAACGGAATGAAGTTTAAGCGCGAGCCGTTCGAGAGAGTTTGATACGGTGATTGCTTGGCGGGGAAATATGCTCGGGTTAGGCGGGGTCGCAGAATGTTCCTTTGTGAGGGAACTTTTAATAGAAATTGGGACGAACCGTGTACTTGTATGCATACATACGTACGTACATATGTGTTGCGTGATACTCGGGGTATGATATTTTTATATCGTCGTTCGTTTCGCGTACGGGATCTAAAGGAAGAAATTTATGGGATGCTGTAAATATCAGCACCCTACGGGGACGGGTCGCGACGATCGACATAGGCGTACCTGCGCGGCCTCTTCTTATTGGAAATGCGACAGGATAGGAGAAATGATGATGGTGCGCTGTGTTATCCGAGACAGCCGATCCTTGCCTTAATTCACCGTTTAATCGATACCGCGGCCACTTGTGTGTTTGCTTTAATGACGCCATTAGCAAGCTGCAGTAATTACCTTTCTGGTTTTTTGTTGTTCTTTTCGGTCATTTGTTTTTTACTGTGCCGTTGACCATATGAGGGGTTTCATTAATTCTGCCTTATCTCGAGCGACAAAAAGAATGGGAAAAAATATATATCAATGACTGGCTGCACGGCAAAAACCCGCGGGACAAATGTATACATAACGTTCAAGATAAATCTTAATTATTGAATAATGTATTTCGTACCTCAGCTTTATGTTTCAGAGAGGAAGCGACAAATAATGTTCACCATCGCGCCCCTAATGCCATGGAATTGCAACGAGCATAATTGCCGTCAATTTTTCACCATAACTTCTTCATTGCTTAATTATTATTGCGGATCGTTGCAGCGAACCGAAGGTTTATATCTGATTGAATCGCCCTTACATGAATTGCACGAGAACACAATTTATTAAGATGAACGGTGCACAGTGGACCGAGCTGCAATAAAATCAAATGGAAGCATCAATAAAGAATGCTCGAAAGGACAAACTGCGTGTAATACTTTAAGCGCGCTACCCCCTCCCGCCCCCCTTAATAACCATTAATTATTGTGCAAAGTAACAATTTTGTGCCTAACAATTTAGTGTTATACATACGATAGGCTGCACGTGGAATATAAAGTGAAAGAGGGGCGGTTCAGGCACAATTATTTCGCAGAAGATGCAACTTGCTTGATCTGTTATAATGAAACAAGTTCTGCGACGAAGTACTTCGTTGTAAGAGTGTCTTTATGGGATCAAAATACCGGTCGATGTCAGTGAGTAACTTTCACCATATTGAAAAAGGGGGATATCAAACGACTTGAACATTCCCGATTTTCCCTATATTGTATTTTTTCTTATCCAAATATAATTTGAATTGTTTTGAAAAATACAGTCTCGAATATTATTTCTGAGTTTTAGCACCTCAAGTTATAAACAGTTGGACTGAAAACTTTCATAGATAAACTTGTGGTTTAAAATAATGGTAAAAATAAATTACGGCAAGAATTAAAGTGCGAGGAAGAGCACGGACGATCCGCTAAAGTAATATGCGTTACCAATAATTTTGTTAATCAGGTATACGTTATGAAACGACCGTAAACTATTTTCATAATGGGAAAAATAATTACTATTCAAGCAATTTGAATAGTGTTCCCACACTGTATACACAGAAGCTCTTAATTTATATGTATAAGTATAAGTACACAATTTGTATCAAGAGTTATTAGATGCAAATCGGGAGTTAGCCCACTTTTCCACCGTTCTTCATCCTCACGCTCGTCAGATAAAAATCTTCCGCGAACAATTACTGCCATTTCGTATCTAAAACCCCTTTCAACCCGAAGGACTTCCTCTTGAGAAAGGGAAACAACAGGAAAGCCCAGGTTCAACAAACACCGCGTCCCGTTTTTCGTTATCCTCCTCCAGATTCCTGCGGCCAGACAAGGAGAAGCGGACACGTTAACGATTCGTCGTCGTCCAGAATCGCAGGAGTGAAGCGAGGAGAGAAAGGGAGCCTCTGACGAGGTAATTATCTGACCGCCTCTAGGGGCAGCTTGCGATGGCTACACACGCGGGCATCCTTGCGCTTGGCTACCAACGACCGCCACAAATTACAGTTTTTGAGCTGGAACGATCGGGCCCCGGCTTTGCATAAAAAATTATACGCCGTTTCGGAAGTAGGCCGCTTCCGGTCGACTCGACGAACTATCGCGCTAGCGTGGACCGGCCTTTACGGCTGCACGCGCTCGTGAACAATTTTGGTGTCTCTCCTCTTCGTTTCGAAGATGGAACGGGCCGATAATTCGCGCGACCAACTGGTTTTCCCTTGCTTTTTCACATCCTCCGTAATTAACGTCTGAACAGGCATCGGTCGTTGTCGCGTCACGGTTTCGGGGATCGCGAAACGTCACGGTGATTACGGTTCGAAAATACGTATGTGTACACGTAGGTACGTGTGCTGGAGTGAAATCGAGCGGGAAAAAGGACGGTTAAACAACGGAAGTCGCTGGTGCTATGCCTGGACGAATTAATGTAATAGCGCCGCGAGGGAGAGTTTCGTTGCAGAATCGTGGAGAACGGGGAAAGTGAAATTGTGGGTTGTTTAATGCAACTCGGCAATGGGCGCCGGTGAATTACGGCCAGCTTAATCGAAACATCTTTAACCGTGGTACTTTCATGTGAACTAAATGATTTGACTGTGGAACGGCGGGCCCAGTTTAAGTGTGGAGAAGCTAAGGGTTGGTTAGTGTGGTAATTTAGTTCGAAGGATTTAATAGAAAATAGTAGGGCACGGTTCGAACAGAAAGTGTAGTCGGTGGAAAAATCGAAGCGGGTCTTACCTACGAATATGTAAGAAACATATATAGGTGTAAATTATGCATGCATGTTAGTTAGCATGATAAAATAAAATTGATTCGATATTGAGTGGTTTATACGTCACGTTCATTCACCCCTTGCGTTGAGCCGGTTCAGACATTAAATAGGTACTCGTTTCGACCAGGAAGCTATCCAAAATCCAATTTATTAATGCACCTTTGAAACAAATATAAAAATGCTAACAAAATCTGAAGGTTTTTGTACCAAACAAATATTACGTCCAATGTATTATCTCTTTCCCGGTAAATAGGTTAATACGATTTATTTGACAATTCATAAATCAGGCAAGAGATAAATAAAGACACATACGACATATCGTTGAATATTACCAAAATATATTTAGAACATTTCTACATACTATATCCGCGTAAATATCCGGTGTCTAGTAATAAATTGGAATTTATTCTCGGTCGCCTGAAAGGAGACCGAGATATGATATGGCAATTTGGAGTCCTAAAATCTGCGGACGTCGCCAATATGACAGACATTCAAGTTTCACAGTCCTTCCGTCATTAAACGTAGGCGACAGCGAGTCTACCGCGATGTAATAAATATAGAGGAATAGGAGCGAACCTCGTGCTCGCATCTGCGACTTGGTCTCGTTGAAGAAGCTTTGATCTATTCCTGGTGCAACGTGCCACTTTGTCCACCTGCGAAATTTACGAAACCGCGTCCGGTTCTCCGTAAGTCAGATTTTAGATGATCGTGAATCATCGTTTTCTATCCTGACGTCCCGTGAAGGAAATCGTAAACGACTATATCCATCTGCTTTCACACAGAAGATCCGAAACGTTTAACGTTACGCAGAGAATGGCGTATGAGAATGATTTAGGGTTGGTAAGGTTCGTGAAATATCGTTGTGTACTGGCCGTTTAAGCCGGGCAAATCTTGTTTCGGATAGCACGATGTAGAATAAAAACAACAAACGTCATATTTTATTGAAAATCTGCCATAGTATGTAACAGAATAGGTGGTTTGAAAAATGGCGATAAATCACGGAGTGCCTTACACCTTACTTTAAGTTCATCAGTGAGCTATGAACTATAAATTATTATATATTGTGAATTCGAGGCAGATTATAATGGAAACAAAATATTTAAAGGACGGTAGTTCTGTTCATTGATATCATGTAACCCTTCATCGAGACTTCCATTTGAAATCAACTAAAAACAAATACTAATTAATCAATAATAGCATAATCAACGTACAAGGTAACAGTACAGTCGTACTATGTATTGGATTCAATGAGTGTCACCTAGAAATTCAAGGTGCAATTTACTTGCCATACCTAGACATCCAAATTTCGCCCAGCGAAGGAAGAAGCTGGTCGCAATAAGAATTCAATTAATCGCAGATCCATAGTTACTTCATTGCTACTAGATGTACTCGAACAGCCGTAATCTTCACGTATCAGAATCAATAAATCACCCTCCGAATACAAATCCCATTCACAACTTCGCGGGTTTTATACTTGCGTTTGGTATCCATTGGTGAACGAACACACGGGTCGCGTTGAACAAGTTTCTGCCTTGCTGATTTGTCGCGATCCCGCCGCGATAAAGCTACGCAAGATCCAGAAAACGGTACTTTATCGCCAGCCGGAAGAACGTCTCGGCGAGAAGACACGACAGGTGGCGACCAAGGTGAGAGAAAGATATAATAAGATTTGAAAGAAAAAAGTAGGTATATCGAGGTTAAAAGAACAAAGAAGAAACACTTATCTCGCGACAGCAGTCGCGCGAAGGGAAATAAATGAAGCAGATCCGCTGTGCGGCGGACAATTATTTTCGACGGCCATCGTCGACGATCTATTTGAAACGCAGGATAATAAATTCGGGAATTAGCGTCCGCTTAATCCTTTCGACGACTCGCCCGCGATAATACTCTCGGTTGCCCATCCGCTCTATCCGACCGCTATCTCCCCGCAAATTTTTACGAAAATTGCGATTAAGTCGCGGGCGAGCAAATTCATATTTTATTCCGTGGCGTGTTTCGATTGCTCCCGCGGCGTTTGCAAATAGCGCACGAAAACCTACAAGAATAAATTCAAACGTAACGGGCACAGGGATTATTTACGAGGCGAGCGACGACGTCGGCTTAATTAATTTTATGTAAAAATATGTTACCAGTCCCTGGCTTGTCGACGATGCACGGTTCATCCGTTCGATGTATGTTACGCTGTACACGCGTGCACGCGTACGGGCGGGCTAGAGAAAAACGTGTTTGATAAACTGTTACCTGGTGATCATGCACCTGCCTCCGCATGGTATGTACTTCGCACGCGCCTTGTTTCGACGCGCATACTTTAAATCGCGTTCTGTACTTTTCAGGCGTGTACACGCGTGAATTAATGACGTGCGCCTCTTGATGGGACGAACGAGACAGAATGACGCTTCTGCACGTTCGACTCGAGCCGCGTTCAGAACTGTGCGCGTCGACGGAAATTGGTACAAGTGATTTATTGCGTTTGAACGGCTTGCGGTTGTTAGGTGGAAACGTGTATGGTTTGTCGTGAATTTGTTTCGTCGCGGAAATGTTTCTATGGATTCGTTATAATCGTAGTTCCTATAACAAGAGCTCAGCTATAAGTTCGTACATTTGGAATCGACAATAAGTATTCAATTTTACTCACAATCAGAAGTTCTACTGTATATACCATATTGTATTGCATCAAGTAATTCATCAAATCCTATAAACTGTCACATTACAATAACACAACACCACCCAGCATATCGCACAAACACGTTATTTAAACTTATCCAATCCGTAAAATTTCAATTCTTCCTCTACACCAAGCATCGGGCAGTATTAACCACTCCATTTCAACGCTCGAATAAACGACGCAGCCATTAAATGGCAAAAGTGGGCAGGATGGACGGCGTGCGTCGCGACTTCGCAAACGTGTAATTAATATCTGGGTCAGAGCAAAGGGAGAGGCTTTAATTACGCGTGGCTACCGGCGAGCCAATGATAAATTCGCGTCTTATTTCGTGCACCAGACCGATTTTTCGTTCGCCCTACTTCTGCATACCCATGCCCTTCTTTAACATCCACTGGTCCCCCGGCTTCTACGCGAATCAGCCAGTCGGCGAAGAAATTGAAATTCACGAAAGCTCCAATGTAGATATGAATAAATAAAAACAGAAACTGAAGGCGGAATGACAAGACGCTTTTTGCCTTCGCGATCTTCATTATATGATTACCGCCTCGTCGCGGTTGCACGCGTGCGAAGCACGTTGACTTCGTTTTACCGACGCCACCACGCTCGAACGCTAAGGAACGCGGCATCGTTGTGCGAAAAATGTCAGCTTGATTGCTTCGCCTCGTTTGCAAGGCACTGAAATAATTAGCCATGAAGATCTTGATTAATCATTGCATGGCGGGGTCCGTTGGTTTAGATTATACAACGCCGGTGCAAAAAAGAAATATGTGAAATGAGAATTGCTCGTTTCTTTTTCCGATTTCGTTTGGGTTTCAAATGTAGCATCTCAACGACTCTGCGGAGAACTAATTACGTAAATGTTGACGGGGAATTTTTCCGAAATGGATACTGATGTATCCAACAATGGTTGCAGGAATTTTTATTTTGCGAACATTGCAGTTCAAGATAAGTTTGACGATTTAGTATAAAATTCAAGAATTTAATTGGGAAATTATGCGACGTTATAAATTATGTTTAATTATCGTTTATTCAGATCGTGACAAAATTATTCGAATAAGACAAAAATATTTAGGGCACACAAAAATCGCAACGTTATTCAAGAATATTTCATGTTTAGGAAACTAAGTTTGGACAACAGAAATTCGAAAGGTTCTGGAACATTATAGGAGAACTACAGCGGCTAATATACATATACTACATAAATATTAATAAATAACTTAGTTTCTGTTAAAATAATATACTGATTCCCAATCATCAAACATCCCGTTCAACCAAATATTTAATAATAATTAATTCGAACATTTCCACGATCCAAACCTTCAAACCATCAACTCGAAGAACCAATCGAAGTCATGTGAAAATCTTTTCCTGCGAAATTACTGTAGAAAGAGCAACCCCGAACGATCGGATTCCATCTCCCAGCCAGTAAACGCAGAACGTGACTGCGATATTGCAACACTCTGCGGAAAGGGCTGGTCGGTTTTTAGACGGCAGGTCACGCGAACAGTTTGGCATTTTAAGGGGTAGAAGAAGAAGACGAGAAAGAGGAGGAAACGGTAGTAGGAAAGTGGGAAAGCAAAACAGTCGGGGTGGATTTGGAAATCGAGATTCAAGAGTGATGGATGCGACCTCCGCAGGGGTGGATCTGGGGTGTGGCGTGAGGGTGCGTTGAATTCGTATATAAAGGCTGCCACTCGTGGGTTTCTTCGCCGCGTTCCACCCACATGTATCCACATGTATATAAGGGAAAAAGTCTTACGACATGGCCTTTTTCTTCTCGACCAACCGCTGATCGTCTTTTCCATGGCATGCGTGACACGTATGTTACACATACGCATGAGTGGCACTGTGTAAGTTTAGTTCGTTGTCGATTGTTTTGTGCTTTGTGAAACAAGTAATACGAAAGTGAAGTAGAAATAGATTTAATTATTTCCCTTTCATTTTAGCTGAATTATTCAGTTAAATGAATGGGGTGTTTTATTTATTGAGAATTATATTTGTACGTCATTATGTTTTATAATAAAAAATGTATTGCTGCTATTGTAACGTGTACTGATTTTTCTGTCGACTATTTAATAGACGAGCTTCTTTAATTAGATTCGATACCAGATTCGTTGCACTGTTTCCAATACATTATTCCTATGTTCGCACACACACAATCGCAGACACAATTTCCAAAACAACTTGTATGCAAATAAAAGAGGACCATTCCCTTTTTACTCCCTGATTATCAAAATGAATTAAAATTGTTTCATGTTAAAATCCATTTAAAACCCTCGCGAGTAATTTTCCATAATACATCATTCCAAGCATCTAAAGAAAATTGTTCTGGCTGCGTACAGAACTACCGTAACCCATCACCATCAACTTCCTGAACCGAGTATCACAGCGTCCTCACAATCTTCAACCCTTGAACGGTACAGTAGAAGCATGACGGCATTCTCGGATTCCTTGAAAGTTTCGAAATAAGACGACGCTGGGGCTCACCCAGGGGCGAGTAAATCGGGACGCACGCTAAAATGGAACTGTACAAAGTACCATTTCATAAATCTTGCCCGGAAAAGCGCGCGCTCCACCAAAGAAAGGAGGGCCAGGGAGACGAGGGAAAAGAAAACTGTTGATAGATGAGGACGACGGAGAGGGAAGATCGCAGCGGGAGTACAAGCTGCTGGAAGCATTATTTCGGAGACGGTGTACGATATTATAAACCGGAGAAGCTTCCGCTTCGTCGTCGCACTCGTTGAAACTGTACGAAAGTGTATGCATATAAATTGTGTAACAGATTAATATCTATTGCGCAATGATAAAAATGGTTGCCACCGTGTATAATAATTAGAAAGGGGAAGAAAGATTGGAAATATCTTGTCACGATGCCATTTTAAAATACAGTCCAGTTTCTATCGATTTTCGATAAGCGTAATTTTCTTTGACCAACCACACTTTAAGTCGGCAATGGAGATCGGATACGGCTCGGCAGATTGAGCATATTCGTACTCAACAAACGTTAAAAAGAAATCTGTTATGTTAATAATTGTTCATATGTAAAATTAATTCAAGTAACTGTTAAATTGTTTCCTAGGATTCAATGTTCTCGTTTTACTCAGCTGTATGAAATATACGTAGTATGTATATAAAGATGTAAGTAGGTAGATTTTGTACAGTTGTTTCATTAAATTCATTAATTATTGCATACTTGTATACATATGTACACATACATATATGCATATAATAAGACGTGCATTCTGCACGTTGACAGGTAATGTAACGTGTGGAAGACTCGTAATATATCAGCGGAGGTTAGCAGCCAGACGGAGCCTCGTCTGAGAAACTACCGACCCGCGTGGTCTTCGTCTCCTTTTACCCTATAGTCAAGAAAAATCCCGAATAATCCGGCTGCAAGGATTATCCCGTCTCTCGCCGATATTCTCTTGTTTTATATAACTCGTCGGATATCGTGACCCTTACTCGTTGCTTTTATCTTTCGATTCGATTCAACCCCCTTGCGAAGAAATGATCAAAGAATATATCTACCTGGTATTGTTTCTATGTATTGTTATTTACTTTTTCCTTTTGCTTTTCAAAAAAGTGATATGTGAATATCAAGTTTTAGGAAAAGTTTCTACGCTCTTTTCGTCGAATATCTAAACATGCATTCCAATTAAAATATTATTTCTTATTAAGATTGTATATGTGATAGTCGTATAAATTGTGGTAATTGTAGAATGAATAAATTCTTCAATGTGAACCAATGTTCTGCGTATTGTAAAGAATAAACTTTACAATAAATTTATAAAGAAATACCAAGGATAGTAATGTTCATGCACCAAGACGATGTACATAAGTAGGTACGATTCACCAGCAACTGCGAATAAATCATTTTCTCTTTTTGAATACTCTGGTCAAAGTTTCTCTGGTGTATCCGTATTTGAAATGCACGCGCAGTATTAAACATTGAAACGGGAGGCTCAAACTTCGCGACATGCAACACAGCGCAAAACGTCTGTAAAAACCGTTGCACGAATTGCAGAAGTCATGCAAGGCAAACAAAAAATTCAATTGCCCCTTTCATAAGTCTCTTAAACATCGCTTCCAGTTCACTCAACGAGTAAAATCAAGCACACGAGAACGTGTGAGCGTAAAACGTGTCGGGAATTCGTTATGGCGTCAAGATCTCAGAGCGTTACATAACGTGCTCGAAGCAGAGGCTGGGAAACCGCGTGGAAACGGGCAGATTTACACGTGGAAAGCGGTCAGTCGGTTTCATTGTGCAATAAATTTATCTAAATGACATTAATGAATAGCGGGACGTTTAACGGCCGAGGGATTCCTAATGATGTAAAAGTGATCGTGGCGGAACAGCTATGAAAATTACACGCGCTATTCGCCGAGATTACGGGGGCGATTGCGTTAAAGACGATCGGGGTATCTAATCGTTCGTACGCAATAACGTTGGCAACAAAGTTTAGACTCTTAGCAATGGCGTTTCGTCGTACGGCAATCATATTCGCGACGGATGAACGTGGCAAGAAACGCAATAAACCGTGCGTCGCTATAAACCTTCTTCTCCTGCAATCGTTGCCGAACCGAGGAATCCGGATTGTAAAATCTAAAGATGAAACAAAGACAATCTTGCCTGAGTGCTGTGAGATCAAGTCGGATTCGTTCGCATCACGAATGTTTAAGGTACTTCGTATTACCACATGTGAAGGAAATGAAAATAGGATCACTGGTATTTATATTTTCTAATAATTATTTTAGTATGTCGTATATTCTAGTGGTATAAGGTTATTCTGGTATCAAATGATAACTGTTACATTTACTTTCTTAATATCATTCTTCTTTGCTCCTTCTTTTTTATCACATATTTCTGATGAGATATCAGTTTATTGTTGGTCAATGTTTTAGTAAATTCTGGCATTTTTGTGGCAGCACATTTTCTTCCGTACTGTTGTCACAAGTTTTTGAATCAAGATTTTTTTTAATTAATCAGAAAATTAATGGTGGCAAATAAAATTTTTTCCGTAGACATGAAGAAGTGTATGCTGTAAAAACATCAAACATGATGAATATGAAGAATAGTTGTACCAGACAAGACATACATATGTATAAAAGGGTTATTTAGAGACTGAGCGAAGAGTTTTCTTTTTGAAATTGTTTCCAGGGAAAATTGTTGGTAGGATGGAAAATTCTGATGCCTTTGATGCTATCAAATAGTAGTAAAATATGTACATGTAGGAGCTTGTGAGAAGTCGTAACATTTTATTGTCGGCTGACCACATGCCACAAGATATGGGGAAAATTAATATTATCGCATTTTATTACGAGATATTTAAAAATCTAGGTTTATAGCTATGCTTATTAAATTACAAAAATAAATAAGATACATGGAATCGTCAGTATAAAATGACTTGTGAACTAATAGAAAAATAAAACAAACTATTTTATAGTTCCAACACTAATGATAAATAGATATTAAGACGAAACAGCGATAAAAAAAAATATAATATCTAGAAATGCCACTAAATTTTATATAAAAATTGATAAAATTAAAATCACACTTATTATAATCTACTATACTTTAAATTAGATGCGTTTAACTTTGCTGGCAACTGTAGCTCCATAGGCCCTCACTTTTCAGTTTTAGTAATCCAGAAAATATCGCATCTATGTGGAGTGAAACATTTTAGACGTTAATGTGGGTAAGCAAATTTTAAAGCATTAGCATAAAACTCTTCATGATTGGAGTGGGAAATGAAATTTGCCATAAATAATTCAGACGTAGATTAGAATTTTCCAAATGTATGATATTATCAATAGATGGCACAATACTACTAAAATTCATAATAACATACTTTATCCCTTACGAAATAAAATACAACAATTTAAATTACCCCTCCGAAAAAAAGGAAAAGAAATAAAAAGAAAACAACAGCTACTCTAATCCCTTATCGTTGCGATTAGACCTATGGCTAATGATCCATTACCACGAGCTTTCAAATAAACGCCTTTACCCCTCAGCATCCCTCCAGTAAATCGCGACAATTAAACACAAACTTTCCCAACCAAAGTTTCTCATTGATCAATTGGTTCCTTGTTGCTCGTGAATTTCTTACTTCACGTTCAGATGGTTAAGGTGATCGTTTAAGGCAAGGGCCACCCTTGTGTTCCTTCTGCCCCATTCTCATGCCGACACTCCCTTTATCGATCCTATCCTCTCTGGCCTCTCCCTCCGTCCTCCCTCGCGCTCTCTTTCCTCCCTTTCTTTCGTCCCCTCTCTTTTTCGCCCTCTTTCTACCAGCCCTGTCGTCTCTATCCATCTCTTTTTCGCCCGTGCTCCGCAACCCGCTTCACCACCTAGTTACCCCGGGGAAAAGCTAGAACCGGTTCCATCCTCCTTCTTCGCAGACGCCACCACCATCGCAGCAGCCACCGCTGCTGCCACTCGCCTCTATAAACCCGACCAACCAGGAAGCACGTATCTGCCCTTTCGAATTATCCGGCTGACTTGCCGCCCTTTGTTGCACGCGGAATTTCGTTTAATTAAAATGAGACTGCAGGGCCGACTGGCTTTCTCCTGAGAGACCGCTCGCCCGCTTCGTCTTCGATTGTATCTCCTGGGGAAGAACGGCGAGGAACGCGGGCCGAAGTCGACTAAACGACTGAAAGGAACTGCGTGTTTTCCCCGACGATTTCATAGCTCTCGTTTCTTAGCACGGGAAAATTACCACCTTCGTTAATCGCGATGCCATGGGCGCTGCTATTTGGTAATCGAGGTTGGAGATTGGTCGACGAGAATATGGATAATAATATGGATATACGTATGACACGTTGGTGATATGCAGTTGGAACCGGTACCTTTGGTGCCAGTAACAATTATAAGTATGTATACACGTAACGAGGGCGATAGCATTCTGTTTACTCTTAGTTTTTATTCTTAGATAGTGTTATTAATCTTGAACGGCCAAATGAGGTAAATTATATAAAGTATATTTATCTCGTTGCAGCATTAGCATTTCATTATTACAAAAATATATATATGTCTATTATTTCTACCTGAAAACTACGTTGAAGGAAAAGTCAATGGTGTGCCAACAGATATTCTCCGCTGCAAATTATTTCGAGCTGAATTTATTTATGTAATTCGTTTCATTAGGTAGGGGGTGGAGGGTAGAATGTAGCACCACCGTGCCAATAAAATAATTCATAGGCAATTATGAAAACGGTAAAATGCTGAACACACAACCCGTGTGTCGAAAAGACAGCGATGGAAAAATAATTGTACGGTTGTCGACGTTCCCTATTCCCCTCTCTCTCCCTTTTGTTGGCTGCAGCGAGAATCCTCGTGTGACCACGCGGAAATTAGCCTCGATTGCGATCTTGGGAGGTGTAAACTGGCAAAATGGCGGTGCTCGGAAAAGGAAACACATTGTTCGAGGCGGAGCGAAACCGCTGGAAAGGGCAGACCGGTGTTAATTACGCTATCGAGGTGAGGCATCGACTAATTAACATCGAGTTAATCGTTCGCCTCGCTGCCACGAACCAACCGATCTCGTTCGTTGCCATTCTCTACGATTGTTTCAACGCTTCGATACGGCCCACCATTGCAGTTCCATTGAAATTTTAAATAGTTTCTAAATAAAAATGAACATTGAGTTATTTCTGTCAGTCTTCTATTTAAGTTTCGTCGATTCTGGGGAAGCAACAAGTATTCCAAAAATGAACGTGGAGGTTTCGATATTTTTCCAACATGTACTTAATCATTCTTAGATGTGGCAACCGCACATTTTCGGATAATCTATGCTACAAAATGATCGCGATACGCGCGACGTGTTCTAAACCAATGCACAATCTCAAAGACTGACTCGAAAACTCATGCGAAATTGAAACTGCGTCATACAACCGAACAATGCATCTTACTATACAATCGAATAAAAAACAACTTCCACGCGTGAACATAACGAAACAGCAAGCGTCCAAGAAATATTTTCGTTCTTCTCAAATAAAATCATCTCCGCCCAACAGAACAAACTCTCCACCGTTGTAGAACCCTTTAACCCTATCCCACAACAGATCCAGCCTCTTCTTCCGCGGCCATCCATCGGTAGCCCGTGCGAAAGCGAAAATCAACCAGCATCCATCACTGTATCACGGTATCACCGCTCCGTGTCAAGCATTAAGCCGCGTTCACACTTCACCGTCTGCATGAATCTCTCCCCCGCCAGCATAAACGATTGATCTATTATGGCCTGTGCACACTGTACGCTCTCACTGGCTGCACACGTTACTCCCCATTCTACTTCGATGCTCCAATCTCCACGGCAGAACGATTGCATGACGACTGATGACGATAATATCCAGCATAGAGATGGGCACGTCGGGAACCGACGAGGGAAAAAAAAGGGACTCGGTCAGAGAAGCACGAGCCAAAGAAAAGAGAGACACAGGGAGAGAGGATTGCAAGGCGTCGCGGCGCTGGTCGGTACTAGACTTGGCGTCGGTTCGTTCGTTAGCTGGACCCTCTTGCTCGCCCGTATTAATTTGCTTCCTCCTCTTCTACCCCCGTCGACACCACCCCCTCCTCCACCCTACCATCCCCCCCCCGAAACGAAAAGGGGAGCCTCGGGTCGCCCCTGGTCTTAGCTGCTGGATGCTGCCACGGCGCATGCGAACTCTGCTAATCACCCTTCGTCCTCTACCCCCTCGAACCACCCTTCGCAGTCCACGATGTGCTTTCTACGCGCGACGCTAGCCTCGACGAAGGTGAGCCGCCAGAAAATTAACTGGAACTACCCGGCGCTGTCTCTGTCTACCTGCTGGCCGGCTGAATGGAAATGCGTTGCAGAGATTGTTCTCTCTCGCACTGATACTGCGTGCTCCAGACCTACTTCGAGCTAGTTCCTCGCGACCGTGACCTTTCGGTTCGAAGGATTTGGTAGTTGTGGGAAATTAAAGCTGGGGGAATAGTTGGAATTAATGGATTTATGAGTTTTTTTTCGGCTGCAATTTTGGGAATATTTTGGTGGCACATTATAAGTAAGGGTGATACTCGAGATTGAAATATTTCACGAGAAGGTATTTGTTAATTGCAATTTTTTTTTAAATGCTTGATTTATTTGCTAGGCGATTTTCTGGAACAGATGTTGATTTTGAGGAATGTAATTGGGAAGAATGTTATCTTTCCAGATTTTTGTCACAATCAGTTTGTAATTATATGATAATGCTAGAGTATTATGCAGCATTCGTGAAACATTGAAAGATTTCGGTAATTACGGTGATACCAAAAAAAGTACCGTAAGCCAGATAAAAATGTACGGGACACGCCATGAGTCATTAATAAATTGACGAAAAATACAAATTGAATTGCCTCCCCCTCGAATTTGTCCAATTATAGCAGTAAAGGGACGCACTCAGAGGGGACAATAAACGAATTATCGATTCCATATACATATTACCTATAGCAGGTGCAATGGAATAAAATGATCGAATCTTCAAGTCCTCTGTAACAGTATTATAGTAAACAATATTTCCATCTATTTATTATTCTTAAACCAGCAGATTACTTTGTTAAATATCAGCAAACAATCGAATGTTCCCGAATTAATTGCGTTAAACAGTTTAATAACGGAATGTCTCACGCATTCACGATTTGCAAAAATAATCTCATATTCCCGACCGATACCGTCGCGCAGGAAACATTTCATTTCATCACCGCGCGCTCGGGCATCACGCCACCGATTGAGGGATCGATGACGTGATGAGACTTTCGAACAGGCCCAGCCGAAACGGCCGCCAAGAGGGTGGCTGCGCGATAGTAAACGAGTTATTGGAAAATCGTGTGAGGGGTGCGTCGAGGGAGACGAGGTCAGCAATTTTTCGCCTCATTGGCCGTAAAAAGGAGACCCTTTATCGTTCGTAGCAGGAATGACGACCGCCTAACCGTACGATGGGCTCGCGATAGGGAAGTTCGAAGGTGGGCCGGGGGCATTAGCACCGGCTCGTTGTAGATGTTGATCGGGCGGCGCATTTTTACCGAGGCCAATTTGCCGGGGATGAAGCTCGCGTGACGTTCTCCCGCTGCTCCACGTAGCAGCAGATAAAATATCACCTGTCCCGCCGAAAGCTATGAAAATTACGCTGGCATTCGTTGGCCGGGCCCGTGCACCATGTGCGAGTCCTGGAGAACGAGCGGGTGTCCTCGAATGTGAAACGCAATTCCCAGAGGAGGAATGATCTTTCGCATTCTTAACCACGAGCTTCGACCTGTTTCCTTTGAAAGTTCCACGACTGAGGGAATTTTTTTGACTCAAAGAGGCAAGAGATTGGGATCGACTCGTATTTTTTAATGGGTTTCGAATTTACGCGGAGATCAGTGCGAATTTATGTGGGGTATATTCGTAGGAGATTAAATGTTTAACAAATATTATGGATGTGATTGATTTGGGGAGTAGAATATATGTAGATAGATAGCCCATTCTGTCTAGATAGATAGAAAAATTTAATAGGCAAGTTTCATTTAATCATTCAATAATTCATTTCTTTGTATTATGGAGGATGATTTTCTACATTTTATGTTTCGGCCGAAAATTATTACAGATTCAGGTAATAATAATAATGATGATAACATACGTGTATGCACAAGGTAAATATATTGATAGAAATACGAAATTCATTACTTTTATGAGAAGCGGTTAGAAATAAGAAAGGACTCATTTCACACTGTATCACAGTTGCACCTGTGCTCTATCCAAAGCTGATAAAGTCCCTCGCTAAAGCCGTACAAACTATATACCATCACAAAAAGAGCTCCAGCCCCAAGAAAATCACACTGCTCGCACATTAGAGTCATGAATCTCTTAAACTGTTCCCTACGCTGCACATTAACAAGCAGCTCGAACAATAAGCAAACAAGTATCACCCACAGTCGCATTGAAATTCACCAGCCATAGCGAGCCGTGCTGCACAATGCGCTCTCGAGTTCGAGCGATTAGAATCTCTCGAATCGGTGACTTCTCTCACGGCCGGCGCGCGCCATAAATAATGCAGACGCGAACAAGAGGCCAACGAGGATCGTCTAGCCGCTCTGTACATCCTACACAAGTTTAATTAATCAACGGCGATTCCGCGAGAGCGTCCTTTGTAGCTTAATGCGCGTCTAGTCACTGGGACGAAGCGTCGAAAAGCGATGCTCGAGAGGGCGTATCGACGCCGTTCACTCCGATACGAACGAAGAAGCTATAAAAGACAAGGTAGGGCCACGCGATAAGGGTGGCTGCACGCGAAATCGAGTTCAAAGGAGCTCGAAGATCCCGAGAGTGCGGCACATTCGCGGGCATAAAACAGCGAAACGCTTAGCATAGTAACATCACGGAGCGGGGGCGTCATTACCGTATTGATCGCGGGGGTGGTCCCCCTCACCCCCTTCCTGCCGCAGGTCCCTCTTCCTCTTTTCCGTCCTCTGTCTCTCTCCCGCCACCCCCTTATGATACTCTGTTGTCGAGGATCAGCAGGGTAAGGGACAAACCAGAAGATATTCGGAGGAGAGGAGAGGGTTGTAAGTAGGGCAACGAACTTTGCCGATATAACGAGTCTTGGATCAAAGAGCATGTCTGCACGTGAAACGGTCCGATAATTTGGAATCGTACGCCATCATGCTGCTATCGATCGCGACTGTCCCGCGATGATTCTGGGCGAGGTCTGCGCCCTCCGCGATGACACACCCTCCATGGCCAATGACTGTGATCATTTCCTGGATTCTGGAGTTGTTCGGTTTGGTTGAGGTTCGCGGGATTGTTGGCTAGTAGCTTGTTTAATAGTTCAGGTGAGGGTGAACGTTCATTCAGAAAAGTGTGAGACATTGGTATGGAATTGTAAGATAATGCTAAATTCCCAATATTTAAAGCTGCGTTCTCCTTCGGTTGTAGTAAATCAAATTTATAGAATGAAACGACTGATTATAAAATTTAGTAGAATTTAAAAAGACGCTAACGAGGGTAAGGAATATATTGTCAAAATAATTATATGGAGTATCGTTGAAAAAATGATTTGTTTGGACAGTGCGACAACGAGATGCACCCGGTCTGATTCGACGAGACGATATTAACCTCTGCCATGACGTCAAACGAAATTCGACGATACTTATTTTCCATCCCTGCGTTAACTCACTCCTTTATATCCTCGCCAGTGGATCAAAGCCCGTTGCAGGACCGGTTTGGTAAGTATCAACCGATCACGAACGAAAGAAACAGCTGAATCACTTGTGGCTTCGACCCTTCAACTCAGAAATCAAGATACGAACTGCTTCGTCAGGATGTCGAGTATTCAAAGAATTCAAGAGGAAAAACAAGTAGAACACAATGCCACAATACCTTGATTGCTGTATAATCAACAATGGTTGCGATATTTATATGACAAAACGAAACATCGAGAAGAAGAACATTTCGTTCAATAATATCATGTTCAATTCAGGTCAGAGGGTCATCAAATATTCGTTGAGCGTAATTCCCATTCATTAATGATCCAGCAGTGAAATAATGGTCCTTAAGATATTATTTTATCAAAGTGTGCAAGACATATTGTAGTAATGCACAGATATATTACAGTAGCCCACTGCACAAGATAAGGGATCAAGAAATATTGGACAGTTATGTTAAATTTTCATTCCCAATATGTGCATCGAACAAAGATCGCTCACATATAAGACGACCTTTTTCAAAGAATAATCAAATAATCGCTTATGAAATAATAAAAAATGCAACATTGCTGGAAACAACGATATTCAACAGAATACAGTCATCGTGCAGCGCATTACTATCCCTAACCACCCTCGTATACAGAAGAGGGTACGAATACGAGGCAGGGTAGAAATATCAAACACTAAAGTTTCAATTTGCACCACAGTACTGACAGCTTTAACAACGATTGGAATTTAAGTATTACAAAGACAATAACTCCCACCCATGGCAGTCGTCCATTGTCGTCCTTTCTTTAACGGGCATTTTATACAATCACACCTACCTATTACCTCCTCACCCCCATTACTTCATCATCGCCCAATCACCCCACAACTTAGAAAGCAGAATATGAATCCAACAAAGACATCGTTTCTACCCTCCCGCGATTTTCAATGAAACACTCCTATATCTATTTCAAGATATCGCAGAAATATAAGAACCGACGGTGATAGCATGTGCTGTAGTGCAGCACGCAAAGAAACGAACAGAAGAAACGTAATTGTTCGGCGAATCGATCGTTCGGCCGCTCGGATGCCGATGAAGAAATAAAAATGAGTTCTCGGTTCCCTCTCCGTGTGTGGCGTGGTTATGCGGCGCGACGATAAGTTTACCGGGGCACAATGAGCACGAGAGGATGCGGGGCCCTGTACCAAACAGGTTACAAAGGACTGGGTTACGTGAATCACGCTCGTGTCGCGTGCAATGCAACCAGGCTGTCGGTTTGCTCGCGCGCGTGCACCAGCAACAAATACGTCTGGCGTTGTGCAGGTTCGTTGGCAAAGGAACACGGTCAATCAGCTATGAGAGGCATTCAACTCGCATCGACGGATGGGAAAAATGCCTTCGTGTGATACGTCAGAAGTATTAATGCTTTTACCGAACATGCTGAACGTCCAACTACTCAAAAGCAATTATTCCACGAAAATTCTTGGATAAGTGTTCCGCGCAACGATGTGTATCGTTACGGTAATTATTTGTATTGAATATGCGAAATTTACTTCAATTGATATTAATGACGTTTTGAACGGTGGATTTTTGAATTCTGACAGCGTCACAAGCGAAAGGGTTAATTTTGATCGCATTAATGACGGAGGAATATTTGTTGAAACTGTGTGGTTAAACCTGTGCATATGGATGCTGCGTATTTTTTTTATATCAGGGATCCCCAATTTCTTGTTGCGTTTTTATTGTAACTTCGATATGAATTGTTTACTCGAGACAACTGTTGAAGCAATTGAGGAATATGTGCAACGTAAGCATATTGCAGGACGCTGGAAAATATGAAAATACGATTTTTTCCGGTGTTCCTTTATATTACAAATAAAGAAATACGAATGGGATGAAAAGATATTACAATGCTGTTACGCCGTGTGCTACTGTAATCACCTTTCCTTTTCGGGATAAAAGCCCAATTAATTACTCAATATTGTGTGCCTGCAATTTTCAATATTTTATTTAAATTATAGTCCTTTCCCGCAACTAAACCGTATCGAAATTAAAGCACAGGTGAGTACTGTATGTGAGTACATGTGAGTACATATGTGAGTACTGTATGTTTTATTCAATTGCTATATCACAGTGTTTGAAACGACCGTTTAAATCACAAGGTGAACGGAACCGACGATTGCCTGTCAGTCGAAATTTTAGGCCTGCTAGCCGCGGCATGGGAACGGGCCATGAAAGAATTGGCCATAATCGTTAGTATGTATAACAGTGGAACAAGTAGTACTGGCATGATTTAATGTAGCACGTGATTACACAGGAAATTCGCAATTCCCATACGGTCTTACGGTTGCCGCGTTGCAACGACACAATGACACAAAAGAAAGTAAATTGCTATAAACTTCTCTTCGTGCTATTCCATTTTCGTGAAATTATGATATTGTGTAAAAATCCCCCAAAATAAGCCGGTCAACGGTAACTGCAGTGTCTGTTAATTCCTCCTATCTAAAATTTCCTGTGCGTATGACAGTACGGAATTTTGTAGGCAAAAAAAGGGGCAAAATGAGAAAGCGGGGCAACGATAACGCAATTACGAGGAAACGCTGCACAGCGTATGACGAATGCGAATAGAAATGATCGTTTCTCATGATTATACGGGGACTCCATAATAATCGGCGTAATTCTCGTTTCTCGTTCAACTGTAAGAAATTATATAGACGCGTATAAATCAACAGGCATGCGGACCCCAGCAGGGGAAACAGGTACCAATGCGCGTAATTATTGTCTTCGTGGCTGGAAACAATAAACTGGAACCGAACGTAACTTACATATAGAACACCGATACGCACTGCTGTGCGCTGACTTCACGAATATATTTCCTAGTGCTTCTTTGTTTTCTAGAGTAATCTATCTAGGTCATATTTTTTTAACGCTGCAAAACTATGCGAAGTCAATTCACAATGTAAAAGAAATTGAATAAAATTTAATCATCCACCGATTGTGTCTGATTGTCCACTGATTCAATTCGAGAAGCTGAAGGATCCAATTTGTTCCTCAAAGAAATTAATGCACTAATCGTACTTGCCGAAACGAAATTCTTTCGCATAATAAATGTATTAGAAAATTGCTCACAAATGTCCACGTGTGTGTATACACTAATATTGAAATTCCTTTCACGAACATATCGACAGGACAAGATTCTTGTTTCACGGAAATGCAAAACGGGTAATTTAAAATCCCAATGTGCACAGGCAAGCTATCGATGCGAGGGATCCAACTGAGAGAAATGAAAATGGTCAACTCGGCCAGCGACCTAAACAATGGCGGAGTGGTCGACGAACCCGTTCCTCGAAACATCACCACCGTTTCCCGGAATGGCTCTCTTAAATGGACCAAACACGGGGCCGATATCCTGCGGCAGGAAAACAAAAGGAAAGGAAAGAAAGAAACTTCGAATCCTTCCACTTCGCTCGAGCGTACATCGTTCCACGGTCAACGACTCTTCGATCCTCTCCCGTTTGAGTTTTTAAGATTGCTCTCTGTCAATGCCACGGGAAATTACCATTCTCGCCACTGTCGGCCGTTATTATCGAGATTACGGATCATTATCGTCGTGAGCGGAGAGTCGAGCAAAAACAAAAAGAAGGGAAAATTCATTTATTGTGAATCAAGACGTTGGATCGCGGGACACAGGCATGAATTATTCAGCGATATCGATTCGTTTGGTAAATCGCAATAGCGATTACGCGTCATAGACATTTCCCTCGTTGCTTCTCTCTTTCTCCATCTATCCGGGATAAATTCGATCGGATAAACGGGTTTTGCGGAATGGATCGTCGCGTTCCAAACGTTCGGTGATCAGAGTAACAAGGTTACGATTGATATGTTGTGCAATTGCAGAAAATTGGACAAGCACGGATCTGTTCGGTGAAATGGCGATAAGTGGAGAAACGAAGGACGTCTTGAGATTGGTGGTGTTACTTTAAATATATGGTCGATCGCTTCTTTTTGTTTTTTAGTCGGTTTGCTCATGAAAGGATTCGAAAGTGCATGGAAATTATTAAGAAATTTGAGGTGTCGGATGCAATGGTGTTAACTTGCCTGGTGTGCAATTTATGGTATTATTAGCAGATGATTACCGAAGGATTCAAAGTATTCGAGAAGAACTGACTGTGTCAGATAATAATTTCATAAAATACCGTTGAATATGTTTGATAAATAGATGTATTTGTTGGGAATAGTCCCATTGGATTATGATTCTTAAGATAGAGTTAGTAACAGTTAGTGACCTTAAACAGGCTTTTATATACATTCGTAATAATTATTATTGCCGTCCAGGTGCACAAAATTATTTCCGATCCCAACATCCCAATTTGTTTGCTGTCTACTATTTTTTATAATAAATGTTAGTAAATGTAATGAATGCAATTCACCCTTAACTCCCATATCATTGCAAGTAATAATTTTTGAACACTTCTTTCCCCACAATTCTATCTTCACCGTCGCCTCGCCACAATTACCGGGCCAGCCTCAATCAACACTTTAATTTAAATAATTACAAGGCCTCAAATAAATTCGAAACGTCGAGGAATGCCAGAAGCTTTCTTATTCTCCAGAGACAGTAGTACAGAACCATCGTACCAGATCCATCGTACAGAATTAGAAGTATTATTACGGAGGACGTTCAATAAACGAATCGTAAAAAGCGTGCATATAGTTGAACGTGCCTTTGCCCGTTGCTAGGTATGTACATATTTAGAATCGAATCGTTAGACATTCCTATGCGTGGTCCTCGTGGACGAACGATTGAGACGTTCAGTAGAGTGTTTGTGGTGCATACAAGGGGACTCCTTGTTACCGAGTCGCCAATCGCGAGTTGCATGCTTGGTAATCTTTCTCCAGCACGACTGCAAAAAGCGACGGTCATTTAAACTTAAACGAAGCTTAAAAACAAATCTATCCGTTGTACCCGTACTTTTCCCCTTGCTCTCTGCTGCGTTCTATAATATATATCTGCCTCACGTTGCTCTGGACGTGGCGATGGACACGCGAGAGAACGTATCACAATGCCTAACGAGTACCCACGGACCTGGTGCGTCACGCGCCAGACTACGTACTTAGGTACTTACTTACTGGCATGTTTCTAAGGACACAGATCGCCTGTTCTGTTACGCACTTCTCTATTTTGTTGGTTTGCTAGTTATATACAATCTACTGTGTGGAGGCTGCAGTATGTTCCCTTACACGTTTCTGACCGATCGTGTCTCAAAATGGGGGGCTACTCGGTGTACAGTGTTTATTGTGAATATTTTAATTAATTCGGTGTAGTTGGATGTGTGGAAAGGTCTTTTAATATTACCAATTTATTCGAACATTTGTGCCCCCTTTGGAATGTCTAGAGACTCTAAACTTTCGACAGGTAGTATACGTCTTTTTAAGGACGTTAACTTCTATGTTTCCAACTATCGATAGAAGGGGAAATATATGCCGCGATACACGCCCATTTGTATAAAGGTTTCTAAATAATGTATCATTAAAAATTAATCAACCCATCTTCGACATAAGCTATTAGTATAAATGTTAAATAATTTATGAGACTGTCTACACAGTGAAGGTTCACCCTACTAGTTAATATATAATAAATTACCTATCTTTGAAATATCATAACATAAATTACTCTTATTATGTACTTAAGGATATAATGTGCGGCTCTACTTTTATTATTAATATATAATATCGTGAACTATAAATCACCTGTTCCAAAAATGCTGTAAATGTATATTGACGTGTGCGACGGTACGAACGTGAAAAAATTCAATATAAAATGTACATAAAAATATTTAAAATGAAATACAATTTGCAGTTCTTCCCGAATTTCTAACTAAGATATCACTTATAAGCTCAATATCAATGTCGTTATTTATCCACTTCATTCTCCCGTCGTCACCCCATTACTACCCGCATTTTAATAGACTTCAATGATCAATTTCCAACGACTGTAAAATGAACTCGTTTCCTCGAATCTCGCCACGGTTAATACCTACATAAAATCGCAAAATTCACGGCAAAATGGTTCACGTGTTTCGCGGGAAAACAGAACCATCGGAGCGTGCCTTGGCGAGGAAGTACGGTTGCGTGCGAACGAAGAACGAAGAAATGAAATGATACATATTTCTCGTTGCGTCGCTCTTACGGGATCCGACGAAACGTTGCGTTGCATCTTCGAGAGGAGGCAAACGGCTGGCACAAAGGTGTATGTCTCAGATTTCCGTGAAACAGAGTTCTCCTCGTTATCTCGTCCGCGAGGCTGCCTCGGGTCATCTCTCGATCTCGCGTGATAAATTGCGCGCGAACGCACGCGCGTGCACGTCGAAGCGCATTCCGCCTGCGCCCACGCACGGCGTGCAAGTGGAGAAAAAGGGAAAACGTTTTCGTATCGAGGCTATCGTGCTGATTGAGCCGACAGAGCGGACAGGACGCCTATTGCAAACTATTAAATGCCAAGATTATAAGAAAATATCGCTCGACCGCGGATAAGAAATACGTTTATTTCTGACATTCCTTCGTGCGAAATGTATATATGTATGCGGTACAAACATGAATATCGAGTGAAAATATATAAATTCTAAACAAAAACGGAAGAATGAACAGTGGTAAAATGGTTGAAGCTCTATGAAATATGTGAATATTGAGTGCGAAATATAAATTCAGTAAACCATTAAAGAAATTACAAAAATGTGACACACAGTGTTGTGCGACTATGGTATTAACATTTTACATTTCGAAAATTTCCTAATTACGAATTTTTAATTTTAGTAATAGGCAAACCGTGATGCTGAACATGTCATGCGAAATACTTCAAAGATTCTAACAAAGTTATTTCCAAAAATTTGCGTAAAAGAACCGAACGGTTTTACAATTTACTTCGGCGAACAATTCAATAACAAATTGCACGTCTAGATAAAACTGCAAACTTGCGCCCACGCAGGTATTTTGCGGCACGCTTTGCCATCACAAACGTAAAAGGTTGAAAGCTCGTTCACTCAAGTTGACATGTATGTTCCGCCTACGCGTAGACAGTGATTTGAGATTGGAAACTGCTGTTCAACGCATAGACCAAAATGCATGACTATAAAGCGAATTTTGTACTTTTCAATCAGCCTCGATCCAATCTGACGTGCGTAGGATTTGCCACGATAGATCAGAAAGACATTGAGATGGCATTGAATGATTGGTTGATTGAATTATGGCATGCGATTATCTTGCATTAGATAAACAGACAACTATGCATTGACTCGCCTAAAAAATCAAATTAATAGAGTACAACTAAAAGAGATAGTATGGAATTCTAAATAAGAAAATAAGAAACACTCTTGTTAAGTCACACTTTCAATTAATGAAACTTGGCTTATGAAGTTACATAAATAATTAAGCTACAATACAGAAGATTATTATTTCTAAGAAATAATTGGGCCATCTTAGCTTTTGATATTATACATCGGGAATACGACATTGCAGAATAATGTTTAGTACTTCAGTTCATTACTAATTCGAGTAATTAAACAACCTTTACGTTCCCAAAAATATTTCAGATAGAAAGTAACCAGGCAGCGAGACAACTACTCATTAAAAAATTTCCAACTTAAACGAAAGGGACACGTCCAAACGGATAATAATTATTTTCTTTTGAATTTCATGCAAGACATATGTATCGAGTTTTACTTAAACGTGAGAGCGACAGAAAACTTGAAAGCCAAGTAGGTATTTCGTTAAATAAATGCCCCCCTTTGTGTTACATACTTCACCAATCCGAATAAAATCGTTGCATACTACACAATACTTAAAACAGAAAAAGAACCACGATAGATAAGCTTCATCTCTATTTTATAAGCCACTGTCAGCCTCAAACTTTCCTAATACTGTGTCAACAGGCGGCAAGGTTCGATCCTTGAACGCTTGCCAGCCTGTCGTATACTGGAAGGAACAAAGTAGCAAAGTATCCGAGTGCCAACGCGTATTTATTCTACGTGCAACGCATTTCGCCAAGGGTTATAATCAGTAACCCAGAGGCATACAAGCCTAAACGCCTGGCTTACATGATATGCAACCACGTTCATGATGGACACACCGAGCGCATTCCACGCTTTTGCAACGTCCCCGTGAGCGTAAGTTCTTGCATTTCGTTGGCAATCACATCAATCATGCTACGATTACGTAACCACCTGTGCAACAATACTACTCACATCTTCACGGTCGACTCAATGATCCCTGCTGCATTCTTGGGAAGCTACTCCGTTGGATTTTGTTACGCGTGCGTCCTAACAGGGTGGAGTTCCAAAGGAAATTGCGTGTATCGTCATCATCTGCTTCATCTTCGCCGCCAGAAGGAAGGCTCCTTCTTCGTTTCCGCTCGACTCCACCTCACATCTTCATAATTCATACGTTGCGCCTAATGGAGATTTAATTTCGCCCAGTTATCGAGGTTCCTACGATCTATTCTCACGACTTCCCTCGAATCCATCATTTACTTCCTTCTTATTTCAACGTGGAACGGGGGGGTTCGATGTGCTGGCGCGTAGTTTCTTTGACAATTGAAATCTCGTGTAATATCTTGCTCATGCAGAATTCAATTTTGACTGCGCAAACATTTTTGTTTACATTTTATTGTTTTCTCTACATCTTGAGTTTTTTTTGGCGACTATTGCAATCGAATTATTATTTATTGAACAGCAACATTTATTTCTTCTTCCGCTCTCATTCCTTATCAAGGAGTTCCAAACACGACCAGGCTGATCCTGGCGTCCAGTTAGTAACTCAATCTTCATTGAGTAAGACTTTTCCGGTGCTGACCAGCAGCGCCGGTTTATTTGCTTAGGAGCTCGTTAAGGTTAATCCACGTTTATTCATGCCGGTCGATAAGCGATCGAACGGTAACTACCGGTGTCGGCGATACCACGAACACCTTCTACGAATGCGAACAGCTATCGCGGAACGCACTGAATAGGAATGGCATTTTTTTACAAACCAATAGAATTCCTTTGCGTCAATACAGCCAGTCAGATTTCCAGTTGAATTGATTCTTAGACAGCTGACATTATCGAAATTGTTATCCTTCCGGCTGTAATGTAACATTTCTTCAATACTTCAGAAACCGGTTTTACTTCGTATCAAAGACTCAAGATAAAGTTAGATGAATACTTTACTTCTTTGGATTCAAATTTGCTTTAAAGTACCAACGTAAAATTTGCGTTAAACTTTTCTTTTGCACCTGAGAATATATGCTAGCAATTCCATTGGAAATACACACTGTTTATCACAGAAACATCTACGGACGAACACACGCGGTATAATAGGTATAATTAAGCGAAAGTAAATCGAAATCCACGTTAATTAACGCAACAGTTCACTGGTTCAAACAAAGTACTATAATTATATAAAACTATGAGCGATTCCTGACGAGCGATACCCGAGGAGATTCGCGTCAGACCGGCAGAAAACTGATCAAGTGGCCGATCTTCAGCTCTGCGTTCCACCTGGACAACCTGAGAAGGGGTTGCAAGGAACCCGCCCTTGGGGTTTAACGTGCCCCGCGGCTCCTGCACGCCAGTAGAACCTGCGTCGTCTCCCCCTTTCTAAATCGAAGCGACTCCGGTCCCTTTCAGCCTGTCCCAATGCTCTCGATCGCCCGTGATCTATTGATCCCCACTCGACCTCTGCGTCGTAATCGCATATTTTATTGGGCGAATTGAAAGGACGGCTCGTTCGTGTGTTTGCTCCAAGGGCCGATTGTTGTGTCGCGAGTCTTATTGTCGAGCAACGACTTCACATTGAGAGATCGGGGGAGATTTTCAGAAGGTGAACGTGTCCTGGAAAAGTTTGCGGTATAGGCGCACAGGTACGGAGCGCTTTGCTTGACCCGAGCAATATATAAATAATTGCACCCACTGTTCTGCGTGGACAAATAATGGCAAAATTTATTTAATGTATATTTAGAGTTGATGCATGCATATTATGCGATCAATATTCTCTTGTTCAATCAGACATTCCTTTTTCTACTTTATTGTAAGCGCTCGTTATTATTTCACAGCACTGTTCTACAATTAATGATTAAAAGAAGGATTACTAATTATTATAGCAATGGTTTGTCTTAAAATTAATATTCCTTTCCAAATTTTAATCTTTCTTTTGCCGACCGCCTGGTAATACAAATCTGTTACCAAAGTCAAACTTCTGCATAATCGGTATTGTTATTCGTTTCCTTATACATAGCTTTTCTTATTGTGGATTTCTTCGAGCGTTCTGCATATCAAGGCTCGTTGCACCATCGTTTGAAAGTAAAGTGTATATTCAAGAACAAATTCATAGGCTTGGTCGCGATCCAATGCCCATTTCTACATGTAGAATACAAAAGTGCAATAAAAAATCAGTCGAGATAACCCAAGTATCTACTAGTGCCCGCAACTTCTAAGTTGCACACTGTAACAGTTTACGATGTTTATAGACAATAAACAAATCAAGCTCGTTTATTTATTACATGCTGCAATGTTCTACGTAAAAGAAACGGCATACAATATATTATGCCGTGCTATATTCACGCAACACGAGTCACCTCTTATCCGCACGTAGTAGCTCTTAACACGCCATCCAAACAACAGAGCACAGCCCCATAACTTCACACCGTTACAAGAATACAATACGCCATCTTCATTTCCCTTACGATCTCCTCGCCCTTCGCACAAAACTTCGCTTCCCACAAATCACGTTCATTCACCTTATTCGTGAATCTCGAAACAAGCATCGTCCTTCTGCTCCTTTCTCACACACCATCAAAGAAAATTAAAATCATCCCCGTGTATCCTTTACCCCAATCATTCTTCCTTCTACCTACCCCGAAGAACAGCCCCGAAGAAGCCTGAGAAACTTTCCAAACCAAAAATATGCACAGCGTACAACGGGCAGCAGCGTATACGTTCTCTCTAGGCATGCAAATTCGTGGCAAGGGGTGAATTTCTCCATTCGAACGAACGATTCGTCGCGTCGCGGGGGGAGGAGAAAGGCCATCGCGCAACCCCCGAGGAGAAACATCGAAATCCGACGACCGTTTTCCACGACGATGCATAAAAAGCCGGCGCTAATTATGCGAGAACATATACCTGGCCCCGGTGAGACATTAAATGCTAAAGTTCCGGCATTATGCGCGTGACGGACCGCGTACACGCGTGTTAGGCACAACCACGGTTCAGGGTGATGCGCGTACCTGAAGTGCGGGTATGTCACAGACAATGCGGCACGTTAGAATACACGCAGAAAATTCTGCTTCCGCCTGTCAGCCATCAACGTGGTTATGGTTCGTTTGTTGGTTCATTTGTATTAATCATGAACCACCGGGAATGCACGATTTTCACGTATGTATATTATGGACTTAATTCGAGCTTATGTTCCTGGTTTGCTGGCTGGCTGATCCAGAACCGTGTTCAACTGACTTATTCGCGGAGGATTTTTAGAAGATTATTTCCTTTGCCTCGATGTTCGGAACTTCTGGATGTGGTGGGAACATTTTGCATTTTTGTGGGTCTCTGTATTTTCTGTATTTTCAATGTTTCTTTTGTTTTTCATTAAATGTGGTGCAGACGTAGGTTGCAATTAACCATGATAGATAATATTTAATTCCTCAATACCTTCATTTAATTTTATATTGATAATTTCATCAAGGTTTTCAAGTTGTATTATTCTATTAATTGGATTACATTATTTTCTTGTAAATATACTTTTTCGGAATGCGATAGGAATGTGTGTCAAATTTAAACCACGTATTTTCTATTAATAACATTGCCTGAATTCCAATTGTATTAAATCGAAATGCGACATAATGTAATAATTCTTAAAGATTGTTTATCAATTCTGTCCAGCTTTCTCTTAACAAATTGAACTTTCCCGTTGTGTCAATTTTAAGAGCGTATAAGGTAGAAATTATATTCGCGAGCTCGCATTATGCCTTTGGTACACATCACGGTTGGCCTTGTACGATTTAATGAGATGCTATATGTACGATGCAATTACGCTCTCAGCACGGACAAGTACGTAATATTCGAATAATGAAGTCATGGCATCCACCTGTCATTTACGTTTCGTATCGGTCGTTTTAGTCAGCTCTAGCCATCCAGGGTACTTTGTAAATCAACATTCGACACTGTCGATTATCGCAATGTTCAAGCTTGAAAGATAGAAGAAGACACTGATTGCCAGATGTTCACTGTGTTTTATTATGTTTCTCAAGTTTGTCCCTCGCTAACTATCTATTAATGTAAAATTAATGGACGTTGCTGCAGCCTCCAGAAATGATTCCCAACAGAAATTGCTATAATATCCTCCCTATGAGGAAAAAGATTGAGCTGAATGCGAGAAAGGAAGAATTTAAAAACAGACTTCATAATATGATGTCTCTCAATTGTTTGTTCTTCAATTTTACATCGCACTGATATTTAGTATTATAATGTTAAATAAAGAAATATTTGTAGCAATCCCATCATATTGCATAGGTAACGAATGGCAACAACAACAAGATTCACTTAATGTGTACATCCAGTGAATTGAACAATACCCCTCAATTTCCTAAATCCCCCTCACGATTCTATTATCCTCAACACTCACAACAATAACCCAATGGAAATTAAAATTTCACGTACTCACATAACTCTAACCAAAGCAGGGGCTTCTATGGTTAGATCCTCGGTTCTCAAGCACCTTTTACCAAGAAAAGAAACGGTCTTTCTCTTTGACTGTACCCAAGATTCACACGCCCCCTTTTTTCGTGTTAACTCTGGATGTTTGGAGACTAGGCACGAAAAGAAGGACTTTTGAGATTTAAATTGTCCTGGGACCGCGTACGTAGGCCAGCCACGATTTGCATGACACTGGGTCAAAATCGTACAAACACCACCGTAGGAATAAATCTGAAGTATGGTGCTCATTGGCGGTTGAAAGGGGCTGCTACCTGCGCGAGATTGACGACGAAAAGGAAACGCGAAATGGCAAGTGCGATAAACCATGGTGGGATCATGATCGTTAAAATGTTCTCGAATAGTGCTGGAGCCTATAAATTTTTATTCGAGAAATTAATGCAAAATGAATGGTCTCTATAAAAACATCTCTATAGGAAATTATAACGAATGCAATAATTATGGAATAGTTCCTCTGTTAATCTATGTTTAAAAAAAATAAATAAATAACGCGACGTGTTGTAATCTGTACGAATGTACACAATCTGACGCGTTGGCTACATTAATTGCTATTTTATATGGAACTACGAAGCAAATGTGATATTCAGTTTGAATGTCAGTATAGAATAATTCTATTTAGTTTCTATTTCGCGAAAATTTCTTCATTCTTTTGTTTGTAATTGTAACGCAACATTCAGTTCTCTATTGTAATTGGCAAATGGCAGCCGCAAGAGAAAAAAGAATGAAACGGTAATGAAGAATAATTACAATGACGCTGATTATAATACTCAACAATGGAAATGCCGCCACGGTGCATATTCACGTACATTCATACACACGTGCAGATACACGATAAATACGTTCGCTTCCGTGCATTAATTCACGATTCGTTCGCGCGTGTGACTGAAATTTCATTTAAAAAGCCCATTGTCCGCGGTGCATAGTGATTCGCGTATAATAACGCCGGCAACAATGATCATAGATGGTTTTCAATTAACGAACCGACACTTTTCAACTGATTCTCGCATTCCATATTTTTTCCGTACCATGGATCGTTGACCTTTTCATGTTTCACGTTTTCTTCCCTGTTCCTTGCATCCTGCACGCCTCCTTGTCCTTTATTTTTTTAATAATTTTTTTAACTTCTTTCTTCCCCCCCGTTGAATCGTTGCTTTCAATGCAATCAGTTTTGTTTGCGTGCGGTAAACGTATTAATTTCGGTGCATTCCCAACGTGGCCATGGCGGGGACACCTGCTCCGACAATAATTTGTCTCTGTATAGGCACGAGCAGGTGACGTCGAATTATAGAAATTCGTATCGAAGACTCCCGGCCTAAACTCACGCAGATGCGTCCACTGTGGCGTATAGCACATCGTTCGATAAAACTAATTCCCCAAGTGTTTTCGTTGGCAAAATCGAGGAAGCAGTAACCGACTTATTCTTAAGAGGTTTCCTGAGGCACTGCAATGGCATTCTTCGGTGCATCGCTGTAGGCGTATTACCAATTATAGATGTAACACATACAATCTTTGGGTACTATCAATACCGAAATATTATTCAACGTGCCACCAGATAAAGCATTCACCATCGAATTGACAATGGAGGCTACAATAAATATCGACGGCAATTTACCTCGCAGGATTACGTATAGCTGTTAAATAAAATTAATTCGTCTTGCTCCAATATCCGCCATCTCTCAAAATATACACAATTTTCTAACGAAGCACAAGAATTGAACGAAGATATCCAGCTTTGTGTCTCACAGATAGCCGTAGATTTCCCGTCAATTTCCTTGCAGCACCGACGCCAACGTACCAGATATCTCGATTAAACATCGACGTAATTACAATATCTCCTGGCCAATTCCCTCCACCTATTTCTCATTTTCCACGGACGTTCCCTGGTTGTACGTATGCACATCGAACGTACCGTGCATCGTCTATGATATACCCCGGAACTCGATCCGTGTTCCCGATCGTTACAGAGAGGTAACGCACAATCGACATCTTAATCAGGCATCGGTCTAATTACAATGCCATCTTGCACGGCAGCGACGCGCGTAATTTTCCGTTCGCCGAATGATAAGCGATTCGCGTCCTCCCTGCGAAAATGCAAATGATTAACATTACACCTAGCAGTTAGAGTAGGGGCTCGTCCGGTAGTTTCCCTAAAGATAGCGAGGCTCGATTAAATTGCTATTGTAAACCGTAATCGATATCTCGATCGGAAATCGTAATTACAGTACCATCCCGCTGGCTACTTGTTCCTCGTTAAACGACGCATATACACGCGTTACACGCTTCGTCGTTCGTCGAACGTGCAAATCGCCTATGCACGCCATTCGTTCCTGCTGGATCCTGCGAATTTCGAAGTTCAGGCACGATTCTTTATTTTGAAAAATGCGTACTACGTATTACCAATACATCCTTATCGTTGATGTGGTCAAGTATTATTTCTGTCGTATAAGAAATGAGATAGTCGCGCTTATTTTCGTGAAGCGTCTTCTCGAATTCGCGTTCCCCAAAGTTCCCGAATGAAAACGAACTCCGAAGACAGGTATGGAGCAACGGCGAAGTTCGAAGCGGAACTAATTACTGTGCGGAGTATTGAGGAGCGCGTAATTGGAATGCGCAACAGCGATGTGACAATGCAACTGCAGTCTCATTCAAAAATCAATCGTATCGCGACGCGGTCCTCTTCTCTTTTGGCCCCATTGTTGCGCAACCACGCACAATGAATGTTTCCAGCTGCTCGCTGCAAGTCATTCAAGTCGCGAGCCTCGATTATCCTTCTTCCAATCGGACAAAGGTGGCTGAATCGTCGGACGGAATTGACCATTGCAAGTATCACCTTCCCGACTACTTACCTGAGAATGTGCGAGCGCCAGTGGATACTTTGAATACGAATTTTTAATTCAAGAAATGTAATAATTGCTTGGCTCGTTTCTGAATTTTCAAAGTATAATGAATAACAGTTGATGAATATTTTGAAGCGCATTTAAATATTTGTAGTTTATTGATATAAAGTATATAAGTGAGCTAAATCTAAAATTATTTTAGGTCGTATCTAGGAAATAGAATTAACTGGCTTTATATAAATGTATTGAAGTAATGTGCTTGAGAAATGAATTAATCAAAGGATTTGCGTTGATGAAGAATTTCTTTTCATATGAATATCGTCCATGATGGAGATTCCCATGGTGTTGCAAACGGAAGTTGTGAACAGGGTTGTACATGCTAACTTTACTTGACAGAAAACGAAAATTACCACGATTCATCCATATGAAACAATTCGTTCCTTCGTGTCACATATCTTCAGTAGATTATAATTAAGAATGTCGAACGAAATTTTTGAACAAAATCTACAGTACAATTTCGAACTGAAATGTGTTAAAAGTCCACACAGAAATATAGGTGTCTCCATTAAAAAACCTTGACATCGTCAAACTTGCTGTTCAAACAGCTGAGCAAATGGAGAATCGTTACTGCATATTTGCCTCTTAAAAATCGCGTAGCCTCGAATTCCCACATTTCGGCGCAAAGCAAACAGCTCGTGGGTAATTCCAAGTGTACCACACCATAGCGTTATTACAGACAAACCAACAAGCAATCGCCCTTAAACGGTCACGGTTAAACAACTTTTCTCCTCGACTCGCCGTTAATCCCCGAATAAATCCGCAAATATTTTCCCCCAAGCGGGGATAGGAAGAAGAATCGCAACGGAGGATCAAGAAATGGACAAGCAGCAGAAGCAGCGACGACCAAAGAAGAAGAAGAGGCATTGTCGTGAGGAGTGCCGGACTAAATTACCCGGACGTGGCCGTGGAGATAAGGCTCCCTGTGTACGCGCATAATGCGCTACGTAATGTGCCGTCCATAGGCAACCACCCTCCGTCCCTCTGCAAGTTCCACCACCACCAGCATCGCTATCACACCCGGAGGAAGAGGCAGGAACCTATGTACCTACGTATGCAGCCTGTGTGCTCAGAGGCTGGGCACATATTGACCGATACGTACCGCCGGTAGCAAGATAAACAGTCCTCTCTGCGTCTGCTATCCTCTTCCCTTTATCATGCTCTCTCTCTTTCTCCGTGTGTATCCCCTTTTCAACCCGTTCTCCACCGCGGTCGTCGAGCTATCGACGCGTTCTTTAATCTTTTATTCCTATGCTGCTTGATTTTTCTTGGGCTCGGAATGAATATTTGTAGACCCGAAATTGCGATACGTTGATAAGAGAATGAAGCGGAAGCAATGATCGAAAGTGATGCAGGTAATGGTGCGAAGGTGTGCAGGTAAATAGTTTTGATTTGTGTGGGTTTGTCCAGAAGACTGAATTTTGTGTGACAGCTTTTGGAGTTCGCGTTTTTCGAAACTTTTGGAGTGTCGGTAGTTATTTGCGTGTGCGCCACGTTCAATTAGCGAAACTGATTCATTATTTATTGTTTGGCAGTTGTATACAACTGTTCCTCTTGCTCCACTGGACTGCATAATTTTCGAAGCAGTTGTTCTACTCGAACAACTCGCTAATAAATATTAACACCTTCACATACTCGGAATATATGATTTATCCCAACTATCGTCACACGAATAATTAACAGTGCCCATCCCGAAAACAAAGGACTCATTCAACACGCGAGCACTGCTTGCACATTAATGATCGCATTTCTCATGAATAGTATGTCACTGGAACAAAAAGGAACGCTATCCCACAGGGATAGAAGACAGCACAGGATACTAGTGTTACAGGCACGGTAATTCTAAACTTAACTAAAATGTGGATTCCCTCCGACACGCCTAGAAGATCGCCCCATTCCATAAGAGGGAACGAAAGAGAAAGAAAAAAAACCCAGCACGCCCACAGAGAAAGCAAGCAAAAAGGAAAACGAAAACCGCCACGGAGGATCACAAATTAATAATGGCAGGGCCCATGAGAATCGCGTTTTTCACCGATTCGACAGTGGCAATTGTACATCGACAGAACGATCGTTAGGCGGAAGCGGCCTTAGGGCGAGTATTTCAACGTCTGCTTAAGTGGTGGTTCCACGTGCACTCGCCTTTGGTTACGAGCCGCGATTTTATTCGCGCATCACGCGAGTTTACGTCGAAGCTCGCACTTAAAGTCAAGAGATAAATCCTGCAGATTCGAATCGGGCATTTTCGAATGTGCCGTACGCGTTCCGTGATTGAATATCACTGAATCACTGGCACGCCATACGGTCCCCCCTCGGAGAACGGATACAACCGACAATTTGAGAAACGAATGGCCTCGAGTTAGGTTTGAAAGCTGTGATACTCGAGGAATGATTGTCTCTGCGCATCATCGGAACATAGTCCGGTGTAGCTGGACGATAATATAAAATATAACGTAAAACATGCGTGTATTAGATTTCATATCAAGAGTTGCTATCAGTCATTAAATTTTGTGCGTATGTCTTTTTAAATGAAAAAATTTCTTTCCTTTTCGACACATCTATTTAACATTGAAGTATTACTACAAACGTTTGTGAAGCAACAATTTATGAAGCAACAATTTTCAAGAATAAATATTAATATTTATATATCAACGGTTAATGCAATAATATATTTACCATCAAGTGAACGCTGTGTATTGAATATAAACTTATGTAATTTCTAGTTAAAATGCCTCAATATTTTAAAAGTTGACTTTCGGGCATCCTGGTGTGTATTGAATATTGCATAATAAATCGCAAACTTTATTCTATTTCCATCAAGTGTTCAAAATGTTTAACTTTACAAAAAAAAGGTACTATTTATGTATATTTCACGATGTAGGTGGATCGGTGTAAGTTATATATTTGTACGAAATGGAGAAATGCACGAAGTCATTCTGTATTCCAGTCAACGTGGAGTGGCTCATACGTGAATGTACGAGCGGAAACGCATGATAAGCATATGCGTGTTAATGGTTCCGCAGCCGCAGTTTGCGTTTCAAAGACAATGATAACGACATGCCTGGTCGCACGAAATACACACAGATCAAAGCAAGACGTGTGCACGCTGTAACTAATCACCGCCGGTGCAATTCAATCACTGTGACATTTATGATTCTCATTTTATATCAAACATGGGTGCAGTTTTCCACTATTTCATCATGGTACATATTACTTGCTCCCTCAACATAAAAACAAAAATACCCATTTCCATAGTGAACCAACAGAAATTAAAATAAATTCTTTATCTGCAATCAGATATTGATTGCGGGACTGTCAATCGAAGAACTCTCTTTCCCATGTTGCGTACGGAATTACGGCGGGAAAAGTAAATGGGGGGAAAAGGAGAGACAGAGTTGGGGACAGACAGAGAAAAAAACAAGAAGTGAAGGAAAGAGAGAAACGGCTGGAGAAGCAAAGAGATCAGAGAGGAAGCCGCAGGTCTGCAAATTACATTGTGAAGTGCCATTAATGGTGATGTAATGGCCACAATAGCCGGCACTTAACGATACGTGAACCGTCGCGTCGTCGCGTGTGCGAGCGTGTGTGCACGCGCTCAAACCCACGTCCACCAAATGTTGCTGATGACTAGAACGGAAAAGAAAGAAAAAGGGAAATGAAAAGAAAAATACAACGGGCAACCCTGGTCTAGCGTATTGTAACCAATAATTACCCTGTCTATATTTTCTCTACACAGGCGTATTGTAATTAAACAAAGGAAGTCTTACGCGTGTATGGTACAACCGTTCACGTTATGGTCAGTCTCTATTCGTAGCCCCTTTTCACACTTGCCGCTCTAGCTGTATCCTGACAAAACGTTGTGGGGACGCTGTTTTGTTAGATCATGAAAAGGATCGTCGAAAGAGTTGAATTCGAACTTCCGCGTTTGGAACGGCAGGCACAAGTGTTGCTTTATCAGCCGTCACTTCTTCATTTCTTACGAATTGACTTTCTTATTAAATATGACAGTTTCATTGATGTTAATTGGAATTTTATCTTGTTACCTAAACACCGGTCTTATTATATAGTTACGATAATTTGGCGATCGAGCGTAGGTGTTATTTAATGTTCAATTGATTTCATAATTGAATTTCAAGTAACCTTTTTGTCTTATTATCTCCGACTTCCATTCAAGCAATTGCAAATTTATTAAATTGTATTTTATTACAGAAAAATATTAAAATGAATCAAGCAGCTGAATGTAAAATATCGAATTAGTGCCGCAGAGAATTCTTTCGATCCGTGCACGAATCAACCAGTGCCAGGCCGGTGTTTCCTGATGGAAAAGAAGGTCCCTGTTGGAGATATCCTTCGAGCAAGGACCTCGATTTGAAAAGATCCGAAAATAATTTTTTCTTCCATTTGAAATTTTGATTCAAAGAAGAATTCCTTCATGGGTCACTAATTAACTCTTATAATTTCCACGGAGTTCAGTACTGATTTTATTTAAAAAAAAAATATCGATCACTCTAGCAAGGAGGAGGCTTTAAAGGACATTCCAGGATACGCGGCCAGGACGAAAGCAAGTGCAGTATTTTGCCGCAGAGGGAACCACCTGCTAAGCGATGTTCAACGAGATCAGCGCCAAATAAAACAGGAGGGAAACAGTGAAAGCTCGACTTCCTTCCCCTTTTCGTCCTCTGACGATAAGGTAGTAGTTTCCGTGATAAACCGGATATGCAACGATTGCATTTCCCACGTATGTTAAATGTATCTAATTTTCGTGGGGCTGAACATCGACCCCATTTTTCAACAATACAGACTTCAATCATCAATGATGATTGTCATCATCAATGATGACTTCAGCTTGGAACACCCTATTAATTTTATGGAAGCGCCTTATTTGAGAAAAATGATGGACGGTTTTATTATTAAATTAAATGCTATTCACCCTCTTCAACCCTTTGATGAAAATCGTATTCAGCAAAATATCCAAGAAGTTTGTAAACAATTATGGAAGTTTACAGAATTATTGAGGGTGTAAATTTTCATGGAACGAGTAGAAATAATTATCGAACATTTTCTCCGCGGTTTTTAATTAAATTATTATCAATTAAGGAACATTTTTAAAAATATCTTTTGCGAACGTCTCATTGCGTTCCATAAAACATATTACAAACATTTCTCCCGGGCTCAGTAATGCAACACTTCCACTGCGTAAGATGAAGCAATCAAGAAGCTATAAAGCAAAGTTTCGATTAGTCGATTTCTTGTTAACTTTAATAACACAACGAAGGTCTAAATGTTATAATTTAAAGTCCATTTACCGAGATATCTTTTCACAAATTTTGGAAAATTTACGTCATGTTGCGGCGTCACGAGCAGGCAATGTAATGAGCACCAATTTCGAGACACGTCGTACAATTTTTAACCCTCGAATATATTCAAATGTTTATATCGGCCGAAGCAAGGGGTACGGCCATAATTGCGCCCGTTAAAGAGTTTACGAGCGGACAGATTACACCAGGTGACTCGGTTGGCTGAAAACCTCTCTTCGAAGCAAGGAAGCGGCTCCCGAAAGTTAAAAATCACTGCAATTTAGAAATTCTGATCGAAAGAGGACCAAGTTTTCTTTTCCAAAGGAAGAACGAGGAGAAACAATTGCTACGAATATTTCCATACTGACAGTGCATGCAATATTATAAATGACGACAGAAGATATTAAACCTGTCGAGTCGAGAAACAACAACAGTGGAAATTAAGCTCCCTACCATATTAAACCTACAATTTCTTACATTACATTATAACAAATTTCTCTTCAGATCGCTATTACACTAACCCACTCAATAAATTTTTAAACGCATCGAATAAAGACAGCTTTCAATCATAACAGCATATCTGCCACTTAATCTAAGCAGAAATAATTTTTCCAATCATTCAACTAACCAATCGACTTCGCTAATTCAAATCATTCCCATGAAATGCCACATATAATAAAATATCCACGTTCTCAAGATACTGTACGAATTCATACTAAACAACCCGTTTTCTACAACATCTGTTTTACTGTAAGACCAACTGCAGCCGCCTCGATCCTCCAAGAAACATCAAATTCAATGTTCTATTTTCCATAACCATTCCGCGACAACGTCGAACAGCACCAAAATTTTACGGGCAATTTAATCGCGCCGGTTGCAAAGGCCGACTGAATGGCGCGTGTTTCAGCGACGGAACGTGGCGAGGGGATGATCCGCGATCAAAATTAGGATCATAAACGCGGCAAGAAAGCCGCGGTCCGTTCGGTTTTACGGCGCGTAAAACGTTCAGGTGAACGCAACGAAATGCAACGCGGCTTCGCGGCAACAAACTCGCGGGAGAAGCCAATGGGAGGAACGTAATTAGAAGCCGCCCCGGTGTAACTGACAAGAACACGTCAATTAGCTGGACGATACGCGAAGCTTCGTTGTTCAGGGACAGCGAGAACGAAGCCGTAACAACGCTTACTGCTCGTTCTTTCCATGCTTTCCGTGCAACTCGCCGCTCTTACGGCGTTTCGCCTGATCCATCGTGGATTTTAAACTTCGCGTATAGGTGTGTTCGTGGCAACGAAGGAAACCTCTGAGTGTTTTTCCTCGTTGCGCGATACCGCCATCGTTTCGTTCGCAAGGCCAAAAAGAAATCGTTGAAGAATTTGCCGAAAAGTTGCATTCGACGCGTTCGTAATTATGGACGAATAATTGTTTATTTTCATTTATTATAATATACGAACCGTCCAAATCGAATATAAATGGTTGAGGAAAATTGAGAATTTTTCAGCCGTTTTCTAAAGTATACAGATTGATTCGATGTAAGAGGGTTCGAGTTGTGTCTAAGATCCCAACAATCGTCTGGAGATTATTCTCGTCGATGCAAATCGAAATGGTGAACACTTGTCGTTTACACGCGCTAGAGTAGAACTCGCGCCATGGTGATTTATCATGTGGCACGAAACGGATTTACGGCCGATACCACGCATAATCGATCCCCGACACGCAATAGAAGTTCGCTATTCACAGATCCGAATTCGAGACTCGTTTGTCACGGCCCACGTGTTTGCTTTTACAGGTACCGACAATTTCGCGTGCCAATCGTTCACGTGCACGCGGGGCACGCCTCTGCCGAAATAGTTTCGCGTTGTTAATCGAACGGTTCTGATCGGCTAGGACCGGTAGTGAATGCGTACACTGTGTCTCGACACATTTGCACGAACAATTGAAATAATCAATGAGGGAATTAATCTGGAACATAGATATATTAATTTAATAGTACAGTAATGATTCGCACTGTGTTCATCGCTCGGGACCGAATGTGAACAGCCATCGTGTACGGACACGATTCTCGAGCGTCAGGGCAACTTCAATGTTGTGGCAACAGAGACTCGAGATTGACTCGAGGCAGCGACCAGGAAAAAAATTAGGCAAGTGTAAACATCCGGGTACGTGTGAGACAATACTATCTCGTACTCCACGCTGGGCTGCTTCGGTTCTCGGAAATCACAACATCAAAAGTGATCCGAACGACACTTCCCCGAATCCAAGGGAGGCGGCCCCAAGTAGGGGGGATAGGAAATGAACAGCCATCGAATCACGATTTTGAACACAGTGCGAGACATTACTGTATACTACTTTCTAAGTAAATGCGGTTTTCTCATAGCGCGGATGTAGGTACTACCTGCATTAAAGGGGAAAAGAAACATTAGGCAGTTTTTTGTTTATATAAAAGTGCTCTGATTCCGTGACGAGTTCGAGAATTTGAAAACGAGACTCGTGGCTATATGTATTCCAGTACTTGAATCCTACGCACAGCATTGCAGTCTTACCATTTCAGTAATGTCCATTTAATTTTATATATTTCTATATATAGAAATGCATATATTTGCATACATCATATATAACGAATGACTAACCAATAGCTATGTACCATCTGACTTATTTTACCCCCTTCGAAGTGAAATATACTCGGCGTTGCTTGTGCAAGGATCCAGTACCTGTTATTGTTAATTCTGATTGCATACGAGCTTCTTAAGTACGTAAATGAATATACATACCGATATCAGAAATGAATGGAAACTAATATTCATGAATAATCACCTCATGTGAAGCAAGGGAAACGAAAAGATTGTTAGCCGACACTAATGATTCCATTGATCCGAAATAAAAATATCACGGCGTGCATGGACCAGGTTGTATTACATATAATTTGTCGATATAAATGTGAGGAGAACTTGAACGCATGCATCTATGCGCAATTTAGAAATCGTTTCACCGACGACTATGATCCAGGGTAAGTTTACCGTGGCGTAAGCGTATTAGAGTTTCGAGCTAGCTTTGTATTAGCAAGTCAAATCGCTAGAGTCATTGTTGATGAGTGGATTTCAGTCTTGCTGTCCATAAATGCGTACAAACATTTTCAAACGTTTTGCAGGATAGTTTCCTGTTTTTTTTTTAAGTAAATGCAACCCCGTGAACAGTAGAGGTTTCGCAAACGACAACTTGGGGAATACAATGATCTCTGTCTAGTGTATATGTAACTTTCAGTGGTAGTTTATGGGCAATAAAATAAGGTGTTGCGTTAAATCTTTGGGAATAGTGTTGCAAAGGAACTGAATCGTGGATTTGTATGTTCAATGAAAGTTACTATGATTTAGAATGAATCGTAAGTCACTCAAACTGATGCTACGAATGGTAATTATTATACAAATCGATGTGCTATTGAAATGTATTGACGCGTGTTAAATCTATTAACATTTGTTAAAATTTATTAAATACATTATTCATGTATCAGTTAAATAATACGCAATACTTAAATTATGATATTGTCAACTTCAGCTTGAATTTCTACACATTTCACCTACATTCGCTATACAAATTTCAGCCACATAATTCAGAATTACTCCGTCATAACTTTCATATTAATTACCTTCTTCTGTATCACAGTATAAACACTATTTTAAATTATTTTGTTAGCCAAGTCCCAGCAGAGAATCCACTCGCTCAAATCGTAAACTTTTACCAAGATTAATATTCGAAATCGACACCACGATAAACTGTACGGCCGACATATTTCTGAAATGTCAATCGCATCCAATTTTCTACGATTTCCTTCTCCGATTACGCTAGCCTAATCGAGCTGTCATCGTTATTTCTCCCCCACGACGTTGAATCGTGTTTTGCGTTCCGCGGCTGCTAAATACCAATTAACCCCGACCACGCAACGATTAAATTTTTCTTTTGTGCACGACGTTGTTTTTTTTCCCTCGCATCACGCTACGGCGCATCTCGGAGTCACCGTCGTTAACTTGCATCGGGTCATAAAATACATACACGCAGGAATCCTAGTTTACATCATTCTTGCATCGCTGTGAACAAACAGTGGAATCTGCTGGCTTTCGCGTGTTACGACTCGTACATTGTATTGGAATCCTTGTCCGCAGTCGTGACATCTTCTTCCATCTGAATGGAAGAAAGCCACCTGTGGCAAGGTGCTATGAGACGATCGACGTGATCGAGAAATGAGCGGCACATCAGCCGCATCGGTCCAATCCACCTTCTGAGTTTTTTAAAATTTTATCGTCAAAGGGCTTTAATGTTTAAAATTAATTTCTTTATTATTTTTGTGGAGTTAACCCATGGGCGACTCAAATAATAAATTCACACATATCTTATATATTGGGATCCATCCCCTAGACGTTGCTTAACAGAGAATTGTATGTCTTAGGTGAAAATAAACAATTCTCTGTTGGTAATTTTATAACGAGTCACGTTCAACTTTTATGGAAATTCTACAAGAATTCTACTCATTTGGTCTCTTATTATAGGATCGATTTTTGAAATCGTAGTTCCTAGGTTCAAGATTTTAATTCATCTTTGATTCTATCTAACTGTAATACTTTGTTCTTACACCTTCAATATACTTTTCACTGCTAAAGTTACATTCTTCCCTTTATTCTAAAAAACATTTGGTACCTTTTTCCTTGTAATAACATAATACGATACTCGTGCTACAAGTTACACGTGATAATTAAAAAACCCGAGTGTAACTCGTGGCGCAAGATAATGGATCTAAATGAAATAAATGCGAGTATGACTTGTGGTAATTACTATCACTACATAAAACATGTTACGAATTGTGGAAACTAGGCGGTTTTAAACAACCATGTCTGTCGTACATTGCAATGGATTAAAAAGATTTCTAAAATGACATAATATTTATGAAATAAGGCAGATAATAATAATTATTTATTCTTCGAAAATGTCGCGTGACACGGAAAACGAAGACAACCGAAATTCGCGTGATTTTACAAGTGCAAAGTATAACTTTCTGAGACACTTTTAAACGACGAGCTTGCGTATTCGCGGATTCGCTAAAACTGTTTTGTCATCGTTGAAAATATTAATTTGTCCGACGCGGAGGAGAGAAAAAAATTTCTCCACGTGTACCTTAAGCGTTCGTATCCGTTGACGATTCGTCTCTTGCTCACCTCGATGTGTCCCTTGATTTCCCGTCGCCACACTTCCGCTGGCAATTTTCTACCCGTTAGGCGGCGAGAATTATGACGGGGAATTTGTAATTGCTGATCGTGATAAGCGATTGATGGAACGTTCCCCTCTACCCCGTTTGCTTGTTCAGCGAACGCAAGTAACGCGGGATTTTGATGCACCGCGAGATTTATTACGTTGTGCAGAGTGTTGTTCTATGATTCCATATTATTACGTGTATATTAGTTTACGTCGAGTTATTTGTGCGCGAAAAAATTTGTGAAACTATATACGACGAGGGTTCTATGCGGGTTCTAACACCTATAATCGAAATTATAATTTTATTCAATGTTCAACTGTGAAATGTATTGTTGTAAATATCTTTGCCTCGTTTATATGTACGTGGATTAATTGTTAAATGTTGGCACGTTACACCTTAATTGAACTAACGAATTGAAATTTAAAAAATATTTAAATGTTTCCATTGGAATATTTGTTCGTGGGAAAGCATTATAATTATGGTGGGAAAAGATCAATTTAACAGCATTATATACTCCAACTTGATAGAAAACCGAGAATATAATACAGAATCGCAAATTTTTTTTACGCCCAATTGGATTAATAAATATATCGTCCAAACTCTGCACGGAAGAGTATAAATTACCGTATCGAAGAGAAGTTTATCCGACTCGAAGTAACTAAGCATGAAACTAAATTATCGGTCCCCTTATCATGGGAAACAATTTGTTCGTACAATAAAGTACAAATTATCAGGGAGAGAGAAGGAAGTTTCTTAAGTGACCGGCGAAATGCACTCGGTAACCGGTGTATGAACTATGCTCGCAGAAAGGAAAATGAAATATAACTTCCGTGTGTTAGACTCGTGGTCGTGCGAAACGAGTGGTCGCTACGAAATGACCTTAATGGAGTGTGATAACGCAGAAACACCACGAGAAGGTGAGAACCTTCTCTCCGTTTCCGCCTACCCTTTCTCCTTATTATGGACCCCCTTATCCTTTCGAAGAGGATGCCATGCGAATATTTGCTTTGGACCATCGACGATCGAAAGGTTATGCTCGTAATGGAAGAATTATGCGACGCTTATAACCTTTGATAAAGGTTGGATTTAATAAACAGCAATAAAGACACGAAATAGATCTGTTCGATGAACGAAGGTTGGAGCAGCATCTCGTGGAAATTCATGACACTCGGTGTTTGAATCGTTAATTAATCCAATCTCCATACGAAAGATATTTCATTACAGTAGTTAGTGTCATCAGACTTTTAAGAAATGTTACTAGAGTTCCACTTGTACGGCTATTATTTATTTCCTGTAATAATAAATGTCTCTTTCTAAACTCACCGTTAACAATAAATTCTGGAATATCTCAGTAGTTAGGTACGTATCTGATATTCCTTACCATACAAACAATTTACCAAGATAAATTGTACCTTGCGCCAACATATACGTGAAGATGGACAATGGAGGAAATAAGATGGCACCGTCTCATTTTCCCCCTTTTCCGGGGATATCTATTATCCGGAACACGCGATTGGTGAAAGATCCACGGAGTCTTGTGCGAAAAGAAAAAGGAAAAAAAAACGACAATGTATAGAGGATGATAAAAAGACCTACACCGTTAGGCGAAGCGAACGTGGAGAAGAAAAATGACCGAAGAAGGTATGTGTACGTGTGTGCGCGCGTGCACGATAATCCACGGCGCAGTTAGGGGTTTGCTGGCGAAGGCAAAGGAAGGTAGAGATTTCTGCATTCCGTGGATACGTTCCAGCGAACAATTTACTCCAGCCTCCTTATATTTTATTTAGAATTTTCCCGATCCTCGGTTTCTTCTTCGTTAACGTAATTCCAAGCATTCTTTGGCCCTCCCGATGTTCCCTCTATGTCTAATGAACGTTAATTGCGCGTACAGATAATGCGCGCAACTATGCGTTTAATGAAAGACCTTGACACCGTATAAAACGTTGGCTATCCTGGTACCACTCTTTTTAATCCAGCTTCTAATTTCCCATCTTATTATTCTTTACCTTTCCTTTTGTTCGTTCGGTTAATACAGCTTCAACGAGACCTGTTACCCGAACCCAATTACAAAGGGGACGAAAGAAAATAGTTGCAATGATTGCAGACCTGTGAAGTGCACGGGTGAAATGTAAATGAGAATGATTTACGAAACTATTCAGACTTGCTTTCCCAATATCCCGCTCATCAACGCGACAATTGGAAGCTCAACAGAGACGACTCACCGCTTCGTGCTGACTGGAACAAACGGATTCTCCACCCTCCAAGGTAGAGCCGAGAGAGCGTCAGCGTCGTTTTTACAGGTGCGGACGCGCGACTAGCGGGACGTTGAGCTATCTAAAAGGTGATCTAAGAGCAGTTGAGCGCTGCAGAAACCGTTGGAAGGAGTATCGAGCACGGACTAATTTATTCCGCGAGTCACCGTGGCCATCGTGATAGCTCATTAAACGCGCAAACAAGGAACGATTCGCGAGCGGCTCCCATGGATCGGCGACGCGACGCCCTTTTCTTAGAACGGAGGCACGCAATGGGAAAGAAAATATGGAAATGGACGGGGGCAAGACAACGAGCTTAATTGCGCGAGATACGCAACGATGCAAACGGGAGGAGAACGGACGGATAGCTTGGAAACGGTTGGAAAGAAATACAGTACGGACTATTGTCCCGGTAATTGCGAGAAGTTACGCTCCGTTCCGCGGCCGATTTTACTAGCGGCATACATTTCTGAGCTATCATCATTAGTATTAACACGCCGGTGTACAGAAACTTGCAATTTACTTGAGCTTTCGCCGTTTATAATTAAAACGCTGTAAGAGCTATTAACTGTATCGGTGGTCTCTGACGAAGTATGACAAAATTAACGGGGGTAGGTACTGTATTTTGTTTGTCGGTGGGTACTTGTAAAACGCTGTGCTTCATGAGATACCGAAGTCGCATATGGAGAACGAATTTTTTAACTTCAGGCGAAATAGAATTAATAGGAGAGCAGAAGATTACGATGACCAGTAGATAAGGGAACGTAAGAAAGTACAGAAAATATCAATTGGACATGAAAGATAAAGATAAATGAAAATTTAAGAAAAGGGTTAATGGAGCTTTGAAACTAGGACCGACACGCAACGCGTTTTCAGCTTTCGCTGCATCGAGGAAAAGATTTAGCTCGCGCGAAGACACACGTAGCAACACGTTATCGATCACGAAAGAGTTAATGAGCGTTTAGAGACGCGTAGACGCGCGAGGAGTTGCTTAAGAACGTGTCGTGCGTAGCCAAGCCGAAAGCCAGAATCGTGCTGAATTATAAAGTAGACCTTTATCCTCCGGTCTATCGAGCCTTATCGTCAGACGTATCTTGAAATAGTAATAGAAGCGTGAAACAATTTGTAACGCGAAGGCAATCACGCTGCTGGGAAAAGCGAGCCACAATAGGAGAAACGCGGCGAACCACGGATTCTATTTCCTGCCATTTATCACTTTTCTTCGATCTTCGGCTACGGGCTATTAACGGGTGACGATTCTGTGCAAATTTTCGTTGCGGTTATTCATTTCAGATTTATTTTCATAATTTTAACATAACAGATTAATCGAGACGAATTATTTCGATTACACCGCAACGTCATTTATACACATCGTACATTAAACTAACACAGGTGGACGCAGATGGAAAATTGAATTTCTCGTTCTCCTTTATTTATTTCATTCGTTTCCTCGATATGGTCGTACAGCCTCGCAGATAATTTCGTAATAGCAACTATCGATAAAACGTTGTGCAATTTTACAGATTAACGTTCGTTTCCTTTCATACCGAGGTTACGACGTCGCCTTCAATATTCCTAAATTTTCATACAGCTATCATTAAGACAATAATTACGTTCGCGGTAATAACCAATCGGGTAAAAATAATTCTTAAACACCATTCTCCGGGCACATTTTTGCGGCCACCTGTCATTAGAAATCCTTCGTCGCAGAAATGGGAATTTATTTATCGCGCCAGAAGTCGGTAAATCTCTATTACTCGAACTATCTCGTTCCCCATGTAGCCCGTCGGGAATTTCAAATAAAAGGAGACTCGCCATAAATATGAGAAGATAAAAATGGTGAAACGCTGCGTGGCAGTATCGTGAATACGCGCCAGGGTGCACCATAAGGGGTTAACGGTCATTACTTTCCACGAGGACCGAAATGCATGAGAGCAACGAATTTATCAGTGGTGGTAATTAAACGCGTACCGCCGCGTACACGTAAATATATACTTGGTTGCAGCGATTTAACATGTCGCGTGAATCACAACAGGTTTAACAAGACGAAAAATCGTTTCGCGTTTTTCGTATCGAGCAATTAAAGTCCGGCACAACGTTTTACGCCGACGTGTCTCCGTTACGAAGACAGAAGAATAAAATTCGCCGAGCGGCCGCCAAGGTAATTAATACGAATGTTCAAGCACTAATTCTGACGACGCAACAGTCGTGAATGTTTGCTGCTCGCGAGATTCTCGTGGAAATTTTACACGCTGCCAGTGTTAAAGATTCTCCCCTATTCAAATGCTCCGAATAATTCTAGTCGGATTCTATTTTCATGAAATTATGCGCCATCAATAATATTTGGAAATATGTAGCTTTTATGTAGCATTTCGATGCTAAAGTCTGCTGTATCTTCACTGCAAAGATGAATTGAACACAGTCCTCCTATATCTCTTAATGTCGGGGATCTTCTCGTCGGGGATGTTGCTAATTTAATGTTCGGCTGATCAGTTCAATACAATCTCCATATATCTCGATAATTATCAAGGAGAAAATGGTTTAACATACCAATAAATATTTATCGAGTAGGTACAATGTTTGTTCTTTTCTCGGCAATATTTACGGAAAATAACATTTATACAGCTCGAAGGGCTATTGGCACTGATAAGTGCTCCCTTTACAATTGCATCGCTTATATCTCTATTCATCGCAGCCAGCCTAAATGCAATTTTCACGGTTTCGCTTTTCAGGCTGCATATGCTGTCGAATAGTGAAAGAACTTTTTTTCACAGGCCAACAGTTCGACCATTTGCGCGTTCTCTTGCGACTCCAAAATGGCAGCCGCGGCGCAAACTGCGAAGCACCGAAGTCGAAACTCGCCCGTTTCCCTTCGCGCTTTGTCCGACGTTCGTCGACCATGAAGCTCGAAACGCGCGAACGAGCATCGATTGTCACGGAAATTACTAACAGGCCGTCGCTCTCCTCGCGTTTCGACGGTCGTGTCACGCGACGTGGGCGAGTTTTGTCAAAAAAAAAACAAAAAAAAAACAATAAACACCCCGGCTCGTTTCTGCACCTTTCTAATTACCTCTCCTCTCATCGACACCTCTTGCTGTACGTACATCAGACTTACCTCGCCTCCCTTCCAACCCCTCGTCGTTCTGCTTTATACAAACTGCCTGCACCGGGTTGGCTCGTTCACCCCTCCATTACAACGTTCCTTCCCTGCGCGTCCCCCTTTCACGGCATGCTAACTACGTACGCTCTCTCAACGAGTGAAACGAGACAGCAGAACGGAATACGTGATCCTTTCGGTGGCGTGGGGCAACGATACGAATGTTCATTCGGTTCACCCCCGCCTGCCTCGTCTGGCCAACAACGAGAGGCGAACGCTACTTAGCCGACATCGCGTAATTGTAATCACGCTAATGCGTATGCCCCAGGCGATGGTTGTTGCGCACGGTCGAATGAATCAAATTTGCTGAACGCCGTGAACGATAGGGACGACACCTTTGGCCGACACCGGTGCATTCGTAGAATAGGGACAACGAGACTCGCGCGAAACGCGAGGACATTCGTTATTTCTTCCGTGTCGTTGTGCACGGTGAATGGCTAATTATCGCGCGGGGTTTGCAGAACGTTTGCCAGGTTGGTTCTGGCTTTTGTGCGGGTTTCAAGGCGATACGAGCTGGCGGGGTTCCTTTCGGGTGAAACATAATGGGTCCATGCTGGCTGCTACTATTGTTTCGCGGATAAATTAAGTTGGAGGAATGTTGACGTTGTGCGAGAAAAGAGTGGAAAAGATTAACGGGAATAAATGAGCTCATTTGTTTGGATTCCCGTTAATTCATCTGAATTCTTGTTCATTGATATAAATTCTTATTCGTCTCGTTATGTAATTCTTTCCTCCTGTAGTCCTTTTTACGGCTAGGCCGATTAATATTATAATGGGTACTTAAACTTTCTCTTGATACTAAACCAGGAAATTTATGGATAACTGATGCAGTTACAGTGATCGTTGGTGTAAACTACTGTTTCACAATATTTATTGTCAATTTAATGATGATAATAAATGTTGAATTATCTATATACCTGACAGAACTTGGTGCTTTTTAAATTATTTCTCAAGGATCACCATGCGTACATTATTGAATGATTATAATACGAGGACAGGCGCGCCCGTTTTATGGCGGATGATTGATTGAAATGGGAGGAAGCAAGTTTGTGAAAAATGGAGAATATAAACGGCTAGAAGAATCGTGTAACACTTCGACATGCCATTGCAGCAGTTACTACAATGTAAGCAGTATTGTAATCAATAGAGCAATTTATCAACAATAGAGGGCTATTATCTAGATACCCTAAAACAATAGGCTATTGATATGGAGCTTGGAAAGAATACAAGCGCAATTTGCTATCTAAGAGAACACCGATACTCATTCCTTTTGTCGAAGTTACGGTCTCTAACCTTCTGGCTACGTATTACCTGCGTGATATTTTCACCTTTTAAAAGTATAATGCTACGGCAGGACAATTCACCTTTAACACGAAATTGTTGTCTCCTATTTAAATCTAACATTCGAATAAACACAGTTATATAAAAAGGATTCTGGATACTGAAGACGGAAGTAGTATTAAACGAAATAACAAAGGACATTCAATACTCAATCGTTCCACCATTAAAAATATATAAGACAGAGGACGTAAAATTCCAAGTGTTCAAAATTAAGAACACCTAACGTACATATGCATATTTCGGCACTAACACCTTTAAAATTGGATATATCAGAAGTCAAGAATATCCATGACTAAAATAAGCACAATTTAATTACCTTTCCCAACTGCAGGATTCCAAGACTGCATAAAAAAATCACCAAACCCTGGCAACTTCTAATCCACCCCGCTCAACTTATCCTACTATTCCCGTCATCCCATTGCTCATCAAAAAACGCGATCGAAGAGTATAAAAAGAACCACGAAGAATATATCAGACACTGCTGTTAAGAGGCCCCAGATAGAATCGACAATCACGATACCACAAAAAACAGAAACGTTCGCACTCCACGTGTAACGAGACGCGTGGTGAGTTACAGACGTTGAAATAATAGCGTCGAAACCGTGACAGACCACGTAGTGATCATCATCGTCGTCATCCTCATTATCATTATCGTTCTTCTGGCCACTTACCGCTGGACGAGCTCGACGAAAGCTACTAGGAACGCGGGCGCGAATGAAGTCATCTTCTGTAATGCATCGATGCTTATCCCGCCGCGGCGGTACCGCAAGCCTTACTCAATCCATTTACGACATTACCTGACGCACCCACACGCCGAGGATGCGGCGTTCGTCCAAGTGAAAAGGGAAGGAAAACGGGAGAAAGAGAAACGCGACCCACGGTTGCATTGTGATATCGCGCTCTTCAAGGCCCCCCTTTTACAAAATGGCGTAATATGTCTCGCCATTATTCGTATCCGACCAAGGATCCTCTTCCCTTCTAAATAGTCTCGTCAGAAGGGACGGTTTAAACGTGCCCCTACCAGTTTTTCGACCATGACTCCCTGCTAATGACTGACGATGCGCAAGCTGGGACACGGTTATGCAAACCGATGCAACGGAATTGATTGCGGTTTCAGCGTACATTGGGAGTCAGGATTTTAACAGCGTTTTAGTTGACAGAAGCGTGAACATGTGGATGTTATAAGTGGCACACTAAACTATTCATTTATTGCTATCATTTTTTATATGTCGTTAATTACGCCATCTCGAATGATATACTATAATAGCAGTCCCCGGACATATCATTTCACAAGTACTAAAAACATGATCGTGAAGCGACAGAGGTTTAAAACGAAAATCCTCTTCCTTTATCATTAAACCAGAAGTGACTTTCCGTCCTCTTTCGATAGAGACATAGATATTGAACCAAAGAGGGACGCGTATTTAAGTAGCCTTTATTGTACGGTATATATACCTACGTTGATTTCCTTGTGCTTTTATTTATTTTATTTCACTTTTTAACTCGTTTACCAACAATATCTGTAGAATTTCAAAGATCTTCACAATGCCTCGTATCAGACATGGAATATCGAAACACGGCGCATCGTTGGAACCATTTTTATCGTCCGCGGCGCCGATACACGGTCATTTTTGTTTCTTCCGGCTAGTTATGGCACTGGCGTATAATAGTGGCTTTAACTGCGTTCACAAAGTGGCGTAATTTATTGCGCCATTATGCTCGGCTAAGGAGCTGCTTGTTGCGAACGACGACGGGACCCGGTGAGTCGCGTGCATGCGGACGTGATTTAAGTTAAGGAGGATGACTACCGTGTCGCTATTACCGCGGGTTCGACCAAGCCGGGTCTTTCCATCGATGTTACTTGGATTACAAATACCTCGTTTACTCCTTTCCTCCGCCCTGATCGCTACCGCTGTTCCAGGCGCGGTGAAAAACGACAGATTCATCAAATATCTGTCAGACCATCGGCACTTTTTACAATTACTCCCAACTGTGATGCACGCCGCAATAAATCTTCGAGAATCATTGTTAATTACAATTGTTCGCGGATCACGAGTGGCTCGTGTGAAACTTGCTTTGACTTGGAGAAATTTGGGGGCGGATAAAGAATAAAGTCTGACGATTCAGCTTTCAAGTAGTGTAAGGTGGAATTGCAATTTCAATATTAATCGCAGTTTACTTTTTACTAATTATCAAATTATTGAGCTTCGTCCTTTACTAGTAGACAACGAGGAGTATACCAAATGGTGACGTTTAAATAGCTATCGAACAATTATCCAACAGTCGTTTCCATTTTTTAATCAGTGCATTCGTCCTGTTTCGCCTGCTCACAAATATTTCGACAATGAAAAAAAAATACAGAAACAACGTAATCGTGTTACCAATCTAGAACAGAAATCTCTGAAAGATTTAATACTGCACAGTGACCGCGCCCAACAGATTCTAACAAATGAAAATGGTTCGACGCGATAGGATCGATCATCCGCGGAAAAAGGCCGCGAAACCCACGCGTAACGGCGGGCTTACGACGAGGAGAGGGCAAGGCTGAATTATTTCAAATAAAAATGAACAGCGAAGGAAAATCGTGGGAAGTACGTAGTGAGAGACAAGCGAAGTCTGCCTCCTATTTGTTCGTCCGCGGATCATTAAAGGCACACGTTGGCCTATAGAGTTAATAAGCGGGCCAGCTTACGAGAGATACGCAAATGGAACACGCGGAGGAAACGCGTGTTCTCTTCACTCCCACGCTCTTACCTGGATACGAGAAACGTGCAACCTGTACGCTGTGTGTCCAATGTATTATGAATGGTGATCTACGATAATATAATTAGCGAAGCTAAAACTTTCTGAAATCATGAACAGAAATATAATACTTGACAAATGGGACCTTGCGTAAATGTAGTTCTTTGAGGGTATTCTAGGTTTTTTCAAGTTTAATTTTTCTTTGAGTATGTATTGAAGTATTCCAATTGTTTTTGTGATGATTGTTGGAGTATTCAAGTTTGAACGCTTAATATTTCTGGATTATTTGTATAAGGCTTTTACGGCCTAAAGTATAAGTTCAAACTTACAATTTATGTTAACTTACAGTTGATTCATGTGTGTTTAATAATTTAATAATTATATTTCGTGCAAGATTACTAGTATTTTTCGATTTTCCTTTGGTAATTCCAGCTTTTCGATTTAACATTCAACTGACATTTGCAACTTTACTTTCACTTGAACATTAAGCAAACTTCACTTAAAGAACAAATTCAAATTACACGTTGCGCGTACCTAAGCATTGCTTTAAACACATATAAATACTTCCACGCATTAAATTTATTTTTAATAAAATTGTACCCAGGAAATCTAAAACATTACAGGGATATGAAGAATGCATTAACGCGAATAACATAAGCAAAAAGACACAAAAAAGATCATAATCCCATCAATCATGAAATAACTATATACATATGTACGATCTCGTCAGAAAAACGACACAAGCTCGCTTCATCAAGACTCTCCATCAAGTCTTCCTACAATTTGTCGACGAATCTCGAACAAATTCCCACGAAATTAATCACAGAGTCACCCTAACGAAAAAATCTCCAATGGAATTTCGCTCTGCCCGACAAATAGCCACCTATTGAATCGTCAAGAATCCTCCTATGGTCTCCCAAGAAATGGAGACAACAGATTTCACAGCACACGCGGCCATATTTTTCGCGATACCCAAATGAAACGTATACATTCCCGTGATGGTATCTTTGACTTTCGTCGGATCGACTCGGGTTTCATTGCTCGTACCCGGCAACGAGCCCCGCACAAAATGAAACTTCAGCACGGTACGTTATTTCCGCTAATTTATCAACTGGGACGATCTTACGGTCAAATGTACGTAAACTAAGAAAGTATTAATCATAAGCCGCGATCAGATATACTCGCTTGGTGCCGCTTGAAGTGTTGACGTACAATCGTTGCACACCACCTAAGAGTTTCAACGTATGAAGTCATCGCGATCGTGTGGACATTAGCCAGACAAATGTACGGGAACTGTGAAAAATCGACTAGTTGAAGCCAGGCTGATTAGTTCCTCGATTTGTTCCGTACCCGCGATTCCACTGATATAATTTCGCCGCACTACTATAATTTCTGTTGAAGAAATATTGATGACGGGCGCAGGGAATGGCGTCCCTCGAGAACTGATTTTTCAAGGTGAAACACAGTGGCCAGTAGTACGATACGATCAGTCTTGAAATAGAATGTTCAGCTTCACGGTATGCGTGGGCAGGATCGCAAATGAAGGGAGAAAAATGGATGAGGAGCAATGAAAAGAGAAGTAAGAGCAACGTTCGAAATGACACTGGACCTGCAGTTAATATTTAATGCAGGTGCTTCACAATTAAATAGACCCAAAGATAAACACGGATCGCATGAAACAAAAATATTAGAAATATTGAAAAGGACACTAAAATCCGTACCATTATCGCTCACAGTCATATCTCTCACATAACCAATCACTTCAATCGACCAATAAAAGATTTACAACACTCACGAACACGACATCAGAAACCAGTTTAACATACAATTAAACGTAATTCATACAGCAATTCGATATCAATCCCCGTAATGCTACCGCCGGATCAAACGCAGCGGAATAATAAATCCTCTAACAAACGGCACGAAACGAGGATAGAGACTAATTGCTGTTTCGGCCAATCAAACGGCGCACATACATAGTAGGAACGGTGAATGGGGTAAAAAAGAGTAACGTGGTACGCAACGCAGTCTTGTCAGACGTGGCTCGAGATAATGGGAATCGCAATCAGGCTGGGGACTGGATATTTGTGGTGATGCTCACGATCGCCCTGGGCTTCAGTTTCGATTGCAAACGATTTATCTTGCGCGGCGGCCGGTCGGCCAGCTATAATCAAGGAAACATCATTCCAGTGGACAGACTTCGGAGCCAGTTACGCTGGGGAAAAATATGGCGGATAAAGCGTAATGCCCCGGTCACCGGAAATGACGGGAGCACCGTCACGCCCTTATGGAAAGTCCTTCGAGACGACGTCAAAGAAATGGATAACCACGGCGGCAGTGCCGATGTTCGTCGAAACGAGTAGTAGAGGGGGAAGAAAAAAATCAGCCGGATTAAGAGTAATTATGCAATTAGAGGTTTCGCGGAGGCAACGCATGAAATATTAAAACTAAGTGCAGCGTGCGCGAGCCACGCTTTCCTTGAATTATGGTGTTAAGATTGTTACCGTGGGTGGCGCAATTTCGTCGAATTACATATTCCAGGCGCTACGCGTATACGGGCTTGTAATTTCCACGTTTAAACGGAGGATTAACAATTTAATGGCCGACCCTTTAACCCGCGGCGAGGGTACCGCTTGACGAATTCTGGAAGCGACTGGCTGAACTGTTTTCTCTGCCGTGGAACGCAAGAGTACCGTAATTATCGGATCGATAGGGGGTTTTTAAACTTCTTTGGTCCTCGAGTAGTCCCTCGTGTAATTGGTTAATGACTTTATTCTTGGCACAGGTACTAACAGTGAATACGGTGTTTAGGCACGGCCTGGTTTTATAAGGAAAGACGTATCAACTGGGGAGGTAGATGCGAGTATATTTTAATCACGCGCAGTTAATATTTGCCCTTGCGTATGTTCTTCGGTATAGTCGATTCATTACAAGCATCACTATGTAAGTATCATATAAAATGCTTTCGTTTGAGAGTTAAACCAAAAAGTGATCCATATTGAAAATATGTATTGTATTTGCAACTTATCCAAATCACTAAGCAATCAAAAGTAAGCGCAGCCAGTTGTTTTTAAAATTCGCCACGAGTATATAAATAATTCTGTCCAATTAAAAAAAAGAGGAAAAGGGAACACTTAGAAAGAAGGAAACAGCTGCCCTTTACAATCGCGAGCAATTTAATAAAGGGTTCCACCAGCACGAAATTCAATTCAAATGATCAAGAAGCATCGGCATAAACCCGCAAACAACGGAAGAAGATCCCTATTAAGTTACGTTGGTATAATTTCCAGCCAATTCGAGATCATAGGACGAATAAGAACTACGTGGCGAATATTCGACCGAGCGAACCAATAATAATAAAGATTCACGTGAGAAATCGAAGGAAACGTCGAAACGATCTCGTTGCGATTGGCCCAGTTGCCAGGTGCAAGGTGTATTGACACTGAAAATTTACGGCGTGTTGCGAGAACCACTCATTATTGGAGCACCTGAGGCAGCTTACGTATTCTTAAGCATTTCTTGACCAAAGAAATATTTGTTTTTTTTTTTTCTTCAAAAACCGTGACTACCCGTGGCTGAACGGACCCGGGCAGCGTCATTATTCTCCTTGCCGTGCTCGAGCTGCCTCGAATCGGCGCGCACGCATATTCCAAACACGCCTGCATATGTATTTATGTATATCGGCAAGGAGCGTCTCAAAATTTACAGGTGTGCTTTACATGTTGAATCTGGCGACGAGAAGAATCTGATAACGCACGTGCATTTGCAAGCGTGTTGTTTCACAGATATGACCATTTTTTTTTTTGGATATACAGTGAGCCAAAAAAGTATTCATACAGTGGATTAGTTTCACTTGCGACTTCATTATTTTGGTGTTGAGACAATTATTATTAATACAATATACATTATTTTAAATTGTAAAAGATACACTTCATATCCATGTATATTGTTTTCGGCATAATTGTCTTAACACCTTGCCTGTCAAAAGAAATGAATTTTCCCAAGGGTGGAAGTTCTGTCTTTGTATCGACTGATATGAAATTAATGCTGCAGGTATGTACATGTCAGCGGATAATGTAAAAAAATTAATTTCAGTAATTCCTGAGTCCATTATATGCGCGTTATTTACATTATCGTGCCCTCAGAGTAATAATTACGATACCACCTTAAACATTTACAGAAACATGTATAGAAAGTTTTCTGTCACATTGAAATTCGAATTCCGGGACACACCTGTGAATGTTGCGACACCTGTTTAGAATCATCCTGTACGCGCATCAAAATGTTAATCTATGTGCAAACATCTGACAGTACACTAAACACGACCATCTCGATAGCAATTTCCGATCGCGTCGCCGTGTAAGTTGTCACGTGTCCTGTCAACGCTACTTTCTGTTCGTGATAGCGTGCGCAAGCATCTGCACAGGGAATCACCGGGCGTGGCCAACGAAATTTTTAATAGAAATCCTCCTTCGATCGTAGAACGGTCTCGTACCTGTCGACCAAACTCGATAATAGGGCCCCTGATCGTCCGTCGAGTGAAATTGCTACTATTGACCATGTTACGATCCTTCTTCGAATTAAGATTTCGATCCTTGTCCTTCGATCCACGATGCTTCGATCACGGAACGATTACGTTAATCGACGAACCATTAAAGCCGTCGCGTTAGGAGTTTCTGCGCTGGTGTCGAACGGAAACGACACTTTAATAACAGCCTTCGAAATCGACGAGAAAGAAGTCAGGCCATCACGGATGTACAAGGGTGCAATTGAAAGCTGACAACCGCGAGGAAAGTTCGGATCGATCGTTGGTTTCGTGGATCACTTGCAACGATCGTTGTTCAATTGTCCGTAAAAACGTGTACACCGTCCGTTTCCTAGACGATTTGTGCACGATTGAACTATTTCTTGAATTGTCGTCGATATCTTTTTTTCTGGGCGTTTATTATTTAGCGGTTTCTGGGAAACAGTTGTCGTTGTTTGGCTTTCAAATTTTATCTACATTTAAAATGGTAGATTGCTTATTATGAACAATCGATAATTTCATGATACATAGTCAGAATTATCCTGTCAACCAAAATTGTGTTTTTTGATGAATACAGATCTTTGTTATCCAACAAGTTATCCAACTTTGTTGAAAAATTTGAATCTAACGGTGAACCATTTAACATTACCAAGTATAAATCAGAGTGCCGATGCTTACTCGACATTTTCTAGCCTAACTAGATCGAAAAATATTTGACTTTAGATATCTGTAAGAAAGCATCATTCCCTTACTAATATTAACTTTCATCTGTCATAAATACTTTGCAATTTCAAACCAAACATTACACCAAATCTTTGGCAAAACAATGCACCAAGCCTGCCAAATCCTTTGGGCAAAGAATGCGCACCATAATTCAGCCAGGTCTTTCCAAATAGCTGGATGCAAAAATCGCGACTCAAGCATTGAAGTTAATTGGCCATTTGTCGTTCGCCCATTAATTACCTAGCATCGCCTCGTCGTGATTGTTAATTATTCCAGCTTCAGTCGATCCAGAACACCCTTAGCCCCGTGTCGAGAATAAAGCCGCGCACCTGTACCGATCCATCAGAAAGACCGATCACCGGGCGATACGAAACGCCATAACATCGGGTGCCAACGCTGCTGCGGGAATTTGTTGCTTTAATTATGTTGAACCGACGATACCTATCGTATGCGATTCACGAAGGAGACGACCTTCCGTGTCTCCTGTGTCCGTGGCGCGAGATAAAAAGCCTGCCCCCGTATAAGGGACAGCAGACTATAAATATTTGATCGCCGGCTGTGTGAACGAAGATCCTGAGCTGGATAAGCCGATTGTTCGTACGGTTCCCCTGATACACGGGTGTTATTAAGCGATTCTAGTCGTTAGATGAGTAACCCGTGTCAACTGGTCGCCCGGAAGTCGGAATATTTCGGCGGAGGTATCGATGTCGCGAATGGATACTTGTAGAACTCTAGATGCAGGTGTTGAGTTTTTGATCGTGATTGGGATCTTTGGGGTGGCGTGGTCGTCTTTGGTGTTATCTAATGGGATGAACAGTGATGATTATGTCAGGTTCTGTTTTGTACGTATAAGGAGAGGTGAGCGTGCTTCTGCGAGGCGTGACTGTTGGTTACATATTTTTGGTAGTGGTCTTTCGAGAATAGGGGGAATAGTGAGAGGGAGGATGTTGATTCCTCGCAGGGAGAAATGGTTTCTATGGGTGTGACGCAAGGGATGGAGGGATAGTTATTTGTGTATACACTTTCTCTTTTATATGATTGTGTCTCTCGATTTTGATACCCACGCGTATATGTGATAAAAATATTTCTTTCAATTAGCATAAAGAAACTTAGAATGTGAGATCCGTAACACCATCGAGGAATATTTAACATTCCATATATAATACAAAATTGTCATTAAAAAAAAACTAGAACGATTCGTCGACCATTAGAAAATAGCAACAGCGATTACATCTATATTTCTCGCTACAAAATTCACCTTACCTAAAAAAAACTGGCAAAACCTTTCAACCCAAGTTATACATTCCTAACGAAACAACCGACAAACGAAGAAACTCCAACGCCGCCTCATACATCCACGTGCAGCTTGCTGGGCGAGAGCACACTCGCAATCGGGACATGCAAATTGATTAATAACCCCTATCGTTTAAAGCGAAGCTACGAATTACAGGTCCGCGGAACACATCGGCCAGATAAAGTTATTAACTAAATGAATAATTGAGGGGTGACCATTATGGTGGTCGTGTTCCAACTGCTCCGTATTTGTCTTGCACTTTCCATCGACAGTTATTCGGCCGCGTACTAATGGAGAAATTGCACCTGGTGGATGCAGGAGCTGCCCGTATATGTAGCACGAAATGAATTAGCATTCGATATTACCGGCCGATAGCGTTCGAAACCGTTCACGTAGCATTCGTTCGTAACTAAGTAGTCGCGGTTGCTTAATTTCGCGTCGTCGTGTGAAAAAGGGCCGGTTCGCGTGGCGAGAAGGGAAAAAGGGCAAGGAAAGGAGAGGAGAGGAAAGGAAAAAGTATCCCTTTATCGTCGTAAAGTGGCGTCGCAGCTGCCGCGGACGATCCGCATTCCAGTCTTCTACACGGTGGCACGTCGTAGGTTAACCCTTAACGAGGCGCCACGTGCACCCCGTACGATTCGCACGAACTTGGACAAAATTAAAGGAGCGTCCTCTCGAAACAACATAGCATTCGCCTCGTTACGGAACCCGATTGGATTGGGATTTTTTTATACCGTTTTAATAGGGCCGATGCGTTCGTTTGTTTTCCGACCACGAAATATCGCGTTTTATTATAATTACATTTTTAGAATTTTTATTGTACATATAAGCTTTTTCTTTCGGTTCGATTAACCATTGGAATTTACTCCTGCGCAAGTTCTGCACAGAAATGATCAAATTGTCTCGGATAAGATTATTATTTAGAAGCAATTTCGTAGGATTTAAAAATAATTAGTCTTTCCAAATTGACTAAACTTTTATCGATTAATTAGTTCGAGAAGAAAGCCAACCACTAGCGCCTTCGTGATCTTTGCTTCGCGACTTTTGTCTATAGCCTTGCGACTGCTTATGCTTGCGTTCGCTTCACATCCATGTATTATGCGCGCTAATGGCGCCCATCCCGTTTATTCAATACCAAACAGTAAATAATAAAAGCGTCCCTGCTTGCGCGGCTTCGCTACATCGTAAATATAAGCACAGAATTTACCACCGCCCATGAATCGAAAACCGCCTCTCATCCTCGCAAATCGTCGAGCCACTGGATCGATCGATCTTCCATGGAATTGACAGGCAATCGCTTAGTGATCTTCACTACCGGTACCTTCGATGCATCCATGTCAGCGCGCGACAAATTAAAAATTCCAGCCATAGCATCGACGTCGTCGCCGCAGGCGCATACTTTGTCTTATCGTTCGCCGCCGATGACCCCGCGGTAGTTCTGTCCGCTCTATCTCTCTCCTTCGACGTCGAATTCTCCTGTACCCAAGCGACCACTGTCCCCCAGCCAGTGTTAGAATGCACACGGAATGTTATCTGGCCCCGGCTTTATGGCGGTTTTCAATAATAAAACAGTCGAGTTCCGCCGGCGGGCCAGCATGACGGAGCCTTCTATTACAGAAAATTTTATTAACGAGCCGATCCCGGAAGACAATGCTGCTACACTGTGTGCCGCAGTGCGTAAATCAACGGCGATGCCTCGATCATTAAGGCTGCTTCTCAAGTGCGCCCCATCCGCGAGCATCCTTAGATATCTCGTCCTTCTCTTTGCATATGCGAGCCCTCGTGGTTGCACGCGATCGATGCTTGCGGTTAGCCACACGGTAGATGGTTGGAACGATGATAGTTCAAAGGGAAGGTCTTGGAGAATTTTGCATTCGTAATTTTTTTTTCAATATTTTAAATGGGCCTTGGTGTGTCGTATTTATGGTATGTACAATAAGATCATACCTCGTTAACTTTAACTCTAAAATAAGAGTACTTATATTCATATTTAGTCATCGACGTATTGGCCATCATTTTCAATAACCTTTTCCCGTTTCTCAATTAATTTGTTGATTGCTTTTTCGAAAAACGTCAGAGGTCGACCAGTTCTTTGTTCATTGGAAAGTTCAAAGTCTCCATTTTGGAATTTGCAAAACCGCGCTGCGAGCATGAGCGCTGCGAGCATGAACACCCGCGAGACACCATAATAAGTTAGAGATGAAGCAAGCCCTTTTACGGATCATCTGCTTCGATGATGTATACTTTTAAGAAATGCCATAAAGAGCAACAGTCAGCAAAGCGAGCGAGTACAGATAGCTCCTCGTAATTTTCAGCGATTTCTCATCGCTCTGTGCTCGCGGTATCTCCATCAGTGGTGGCCGTTCGACAAACGCTGAACATCCACCGATGATTCTTCCATTCGTCACCTTTAATTATCTCCTCGCTCGAATTCCCCCGTTTCTCGCGCAGTTTCTCTTACAGACGACCGTCGAATTCGCCTTGCTTCCCCTGGCAGGGAGAACATAATCGTTCAGTAGACGCTGCGTTGTTAACTACAGCCTGCACGTCAGTCAGAGATCATTTCGGTAGCGGGTTTCCTCACGTTCTTACCTTAACTTGTCTCTTATTCTTCTTATTCTTTTTCTCTAACTCCTCATTCTGCACTTGGTCGTCGTACTCGTCCTCGAAAGGATAATTACGTGTAATTAGCCAGACGACGTATCTACCCGCGGTGATACCCGGTTTCGCGTGTAGTCATTACGCTCCGCATGATTCTATGCGTACGACTATATTTCTTGCGTACTGACAGCGTCTGGACTGCCCACTGTGCACATCGGAACCGATCTTGCGAGTGCAGTATCCATACGTAATATCCCGATGAAAATTCTTAGGAGAACGACGCGCCCTTTCTGGTTGTGTCGGGATAAAAATTAATTGTTCAAGGGGAACCTAAGACAGAAACACTCAAACTGAACGATGGCTAAGCACACATTGCTATTTCCTTTCTATAAGTATCTTGTTTCACGTTTTATAGTTGTAGAATATATTTTTGAAACTCCATTGTAGCTACTCTTAAATGCAAAGTGATAAGCATAAAAGGAAATAAATATTTATTACCGTAACGTATGAATCCTCATTTCGACATTTTTAGTCGTGCATAGAGTTTCTATAAAATAAAGAACAAAACTTCACGAGCATATTCTTCTCGTCGTAATGATGGGTTCGTGTCTGCGCTAAAACGTTTTGCAATTTTGATACATATAATTAAGAAATTAAGCGTCGCATGCCAACGCTACGAAAACCCATATATCCGAATCCTTTTAATCCACCGCTTAACTACGCTTAACTGCACTGCTAATTTAAGTACGCCATAAAATAGTAGTTTAATTAAATAAACATCTGCCACGATACAGACCCATGAATATATATTTAAATTATGAGCAGTAAATAACCAGTACATTTCGTTCGACGCTTCTTTACACGAATTTCACAAAGAAATCTCGGATTCCTGCTAAATGTCCCCGAAGACGCTCGGTCGGCGTAAAATTTATCGCCGTCAATAAAACTGCGATTCAATGGTGTATTGCACGATGTGACTCGCGGAGACAAGGCATTCCAATCAAATGTACAGGGGAACTTTCGTACGCTCGTCGGGCATAAATTTCTGTTTGCATTTACAATTACAGACACGCTCGTGAAAATAACTTATTACGTTGTCGCCTATCGACTCACAATAGCCACGCTACGCGTATAACATCGATATGAGGATTTATGCCGCTGCTAGATCTTTCTTACCTTCGAACGTGAAATAACGTTTCCGATAAAATTACACGCAACAGATACCACGAGAATTATTTCCCTGGACGTTGGAAAAATCGCTGTCTACCACTGTTTCTTCGGGGATACTATTCCCCGGTGTAACCTTAACGCGTTACAAGTTACCAGATTCGACCCCGAAGCTTTCTATCCATTCGTTTGAATGATTTACAAAATCATAAACGTGCAAACATCTTCGAGGAAGTAGATTGCGTTCGTGTTTTTCTTTTGCACCTCGGGTAACAGGTACTTTATTATTTCCTTGGTCTTTATATGTTCTACATATCTTCTCTCAGAGAGTGCAACTCGGATACAAGATAATATATAATCTATGTCAATTATTTGAACAGCGAAAAGATTCTCGCACCAGAGTTGTACTTTATTAAAGGTTTCTTTAATGTAAGTTAAATGAGGTGGTTAATTTAAGAAGAACAATGGAAGATTGTAACAACCGAACAATTCCCATGAAACAATTGACAAATAATGAATTATTCATTTGTGCCAATAAGTTTATCTGTAAATTGTAAAGTGCTTTGAACATGAATCTGACAAACAGACGATAAAATCTGTAATCGTATAAATTCCTCGACGGTAAATAAAAAGCAGCCAAAGCCCATGCATTATATCGTGCAATTTGCAAAAATATCCGCTGAACAAACGAACATAATAGCGGTTTCTCACGGTGAAAGTTGTCGATCGACACAGATACCCGCGATAAAACACATAAATTTACCGATCGACGTGTTAAATGAATGACTGTGACCATACGGGTCGGTATAATAATTTCATCGAAAATGTGATACGGTTAAACTCCAATTACCCTCGATCCTCGTCTCGGCGCTGTATTTTACAAAATACGCCCAGCATCATTACTGCTGACCAAAGTTTCCAATCATTTCTTTATCACATCATTATTATATTTATCGAAATGTATGAAAACTAATATCACAGAGGACTAACAGTAATTAGCTTTGTCTCAACATGCCCTAGTTTGGAAAGGATCTTAAATTTTCCATATAAAATGATCAACAGTTATCGAATTCCTGTACATTCTGAATGCTTGGCGCGCGCAAGCTTCTGATCAGTATTCTATTTAATTAAAAAGGAAAGAAAGGAAGCTCGGAAGACGATGAGATTGCACGCACATTGCGCACCGCCAAAAAGAACGGGTTTATTTCACGCGATTTTGCAGAATGAAAATTAATCTGTTTATTACGCGGAATGAATTCATTAATGTATCGAAATCTTGAGTCGATCTCGCAATAACTCTGGAGTTTCTCGTAAGGGGTTCGATGCAAGTGGGGCCAACGACGTGGAAGTTAATCCTCATTGGGCCTGAGATCGTAAAAATTAACGCGTTTACTGGCGAGAAGCATCAGATGACCCGATTCCGGTGCTATTTTTATTAGTCGTATTGTGCCACAGGCCGGCTGCGCATCGCACCGCGTAATTGATGGTCATTATGGAAAAGAGGACGATCGTTCGATCGTAGCTAATTACTTTATTTATTGAATTATTATTAAATTAAGATTAAAACGGAAAGCGTAAATCAAACATTAATATTAATGTTTCGCAGCCAATAGCGAAATCACGGAATGCTCAGATTATGTATGTAACGATCCGCTATATGCAAAATTATTTACAGACACTTATAAAACCGACAGATGATTCTAAATTACAGTTTAACAGAGAACCACCTAACTGAGGGGAGCAGCAACTCTGCCCATAAATAACATATATTTTCACGGTCGACGTAATACGAAGTCGATGAGCTATCATCGAGAATTCTCGATCTCAGTCATAGCCGGGCGAGTGTTGTATTCTTCAGAGGCCGCTCGTGGCTAGGAACATCTCTCATGAAGATGTTATTTACTGCGCGCTATACGCGTATTTATATTGGCGGAAATATATATGAAGTCCTGCGGGACACCCCCACCCTAACGAGAAAGTCAATTTATACGGAGGAAGTGAGCTTATCCGAGCGAGAAGTTATTTGACACTGTCCAATGCCCCACGCTCGACTATTTTTGCGTATCCTCGCAAATCTCCGGCTGAAACTTCCTCTCCCATCAGAGTTAGCTCCCTTCGATCGTTTCTCATGCGACGCTAAGACATTTTTCCGAAACCCTAACCGCGAGAACGCGGCTGGAAAACGCGAATATCAGCTTTCAACCTTTGAACCTGTCGGGGTTGCGACTTTTTTGGGAGACATCAGAGTTCGGGTCGAAACCGTTTAAAATTGAATTGAAAGTGTAGAGAGTTACGGTGGAAGAGAGACGGATAATAGTTTTGGTTAAAACACAATAAGTAAGTAAGTTCTTTTATGGGGCGATTGTATTGGAACAAAAACGATTATGATATTGAAAAGGGGAATCTGACGGTTCATGCGAAAGTGCCAATGTATAACACGACAAATTTGAAAATGATGATCCCTTCGTACCAATAAGATTGAATAAATCAAACGTGTAAAATAGATCTCTCCATTCAATTTTGCAATTTCAAAACATTTCAGAAAGACGTGTCAGGATGACGAATAAAGTCCGAACATCTCAGACATTCATAATAAAATCTTCTTCAATTTAAGACTTCTCTTAAAACAGATTCGAATCACGAACGATTTTCTCAATCTTCTGATCGCGACAATAATATTAAATCCCTACCGCAAACAATAATCATACTCGCGTAACAGTGCCACGACTCACCTCCACCTAAAACTCCCCAAGCTATTCGACACGACTTCCCATGAATCCATCAAACGAACCCACCCATCGATGTCTCAGGTGTCATAAAACGACCAACTAAGGAGCTCGCGAGAATAGTTACTTGATCATTCCGTTCTCCAAGTACGTTCTCCGTGAGTTTCACGGAATTCAGAAAGGACCGAGGTTGCAGTAAATCACAGTTACATACGAGACGCGCAAATTCGAGCCGAAAGAGCGCGGGAAACGTTGGAAAACGTCAACATTCAGTGGATTTAAGGGCGACGATAATATAAAGAGTGTTCCAGCGGTCTGTCTCAGCTTCTTCGCCGAACGAGACTTAAATCTTCTAGCCGGCCTGACTAATACGCTTATTTTCCCGTTCGCCAGGCCGTCTGAAAGGCTAACGGCAATTACGCCGTTTATTGCACGCCTGTAATCCGGTCGCAGCGTGAGTTCGTTGAAAATGAAATCCGACGTCGTTCGTGCGCTATTTCAAAACGTCTGTTCTCTATGGTGAACGAAGCTTTTAAGAGATGTACGACCTCCTATGTCTCCTGTACCTTTGCCTGTGATTATTTCAATAGCGGCTGTATGCGTGGCTGTTGCGTTTTATTTTCAGAACGCACAGTGGATGTGTTGGGCACATTTTTTCCTCGATACTTGAACTATAGATTTGTTTTGTATATTTGTATATATTTCCTAAGTATCGTATCTAATTATGTACTTGAATAGTAGGCACTGAAAATATGTAAATATTTCATCCCCTGAACCGTCCTACAGCTGGAGGTGTTCTCCATTTATGTACAAGTTAAGAGTAAAAAGAAAAATTGTTTCGTATTTTAATTATTTCATATCCGCATAACTCTTGAACAACAAATCATGCTGAGAAATATTTTAAATATTTGGTTTAATGTGTATACATCGGTAGCGAGAATTCAACGAAAAAATAATTTAATTACTCCAGCCCCTAATTTTTTAAAAATATTGTCAGTTCGCTCAAAAGAACGGAGACTTCGAATAATCTTCATGTATTATAAATACATCAAGAACGGTCGTATATCAATATTCACTTCACAGTATCATCAAATTTCCACCAAGGAATAAATTATTGACGAAATAGCGAAATTAAAGGAAGCATTGTCATGCAGCCAAAACAATCGTACAAAAATTAAACGAATTCAAACGGACGTTCTTCATAATATTCGCGCGCGTAAATTCGCAATTGCAAAATCACTTACTACTCCTGAGAAACGCTGCAGTCTGCTATCAATCCGTTAACAACGATCCCTGATTTATTTCTCGCCAGCGCCAATTACGTTCATGGTCAAACAAAACTCCGCCGGGTTCACCAAGCGATCAAGCAAATAATCCGCAAACAAACCTTAAACGAAGAGAAACAATTCATATTCATGCCAGATATGTGCAATCCAAGCGTGCGTTTCATCAAACGCAGCGGGACGGATAGTAGTAAAGATAAATAACTGCGGCGCAAATAGACGAACGAAAGTACCGGCGAGAGTACTAAAAGAAGCAAGCAAGGGCTCACAGGCTTCAAAGAGTCTGTGCGGTTTTTGCGCTCGTTAACCAGCATTCCCGTTCCTAATTCGACCATCCGTGTCTGAGCCCCGCGACCACGTTCTCCAGCGGGTGCACGTCGCTATTAAAGACGGGGCACCGTCGCAGTTTCACGACGGAATAGTGAACGAAAACGACGGTTCCTGTATTCGTTGCACGATGGACTCGCGCCGTTCCTAACTGGATGCATTCCAGCGACGGCGAGGTGAAGTCGTGGTTAAAGGCGGCGTTTCCGATGTATGTACAACGCTTGTAACAGGCCGCTGGAATGCGCGACAGTCCCTGATACCGATCTCGCGATATCCCACTCGCGGGGAAGAGAGATTAGATGAAGATGTTGAAACCCGCAGCGTTTCGTGAGAATTTCTGGGGAATGGCGGCGGCAGCGGGGGAAATAGGCGAGGTTGAGACGGGGGAATTTGAATTGAATTTAGTGTAAGTGTCTGAGTGCTTTATGGTTTACATTTGAGAATTTGTTCTTTGTTTTGGAGTAGTACTATTTTAGAGTAGTAAGGTGTCAGAAGAAGGTTTGGAAAAATTTTTGTTGCAGGCTTGGGCAAGTGTTCTTGAATTTCCCGTACGTTCATGTTTAAGAAATGCGGTACTGTACTTTTTATTAAGCAGGGGACTCACTCAGTGATAATACAGGCTGAAGTAAAATTTATGATCTATTGATTAATTTTTGTACATCAATGTTGTTTACGTTGGATTTTATAGCAACTTTCACTTTATCGCAAAGCCTCCCGTTACTTACTAACTTTCGCCGTAAAAAATTACGTCTCAATAAACGCACGAGTATTTTAAGCGATATGAAAGTGGCGCAACGTGAAATTTTGTTCGAGATAAACAGGAAACGTAGAAGGTGATTTATGGATGTTTGTAGTTCGCGTCGTTTAAGAGTCACTTAAATACAGGCGAATGGATTAATGAAACACGAGACTTATGAAAATTTATAAAATATTGCCGCACCACATGAAAATTGCCCTGAAGTGAATAAATGAAATTAACCGCGAAAGGCACCGCTGCGTCGATTTTTCATTTCAGTGGATTTACTTTCAATGTACGAGACACGACTTATAAAAACGTACATAATTATCTACCGGTGGAAGTCGGTTATTTACTAGTATGTGTTACAGCAATCTTCCTGTCCGTTCCGTATACCTGCATTATTCGCTGGGTATATGCATTAATAAAATTACCACTTTTTCCTCCTGAATTTATTAATCACCAATCGGCAACACCTTGCTCCTAATTTCATCGTTCAACTTTTATGAAAAACTTTTGAACTCATTCTAACATTTTCTTCTCCGATTTCAGCGATTCCTCTTAGGCGAAAAATTTAGAAAACTGTGAACAAAATCCCGAAGTCTGCAGAATTATCAATTCCAATAAAATAGTAATAAAATAAATAATAAAATGGAACCATCGGTGCACTCGTGGATTAGTCACTGAAATTAAACACGATAATTTATCGCGAATAAGAATTGAAAAGTCCACCACAAGACCATAAAGAATAAATATTATAATAAATATGATATTATACAGCTATTAACATTTTTTTTCTCAAAAAGCAATCTCCAGAAATGACTACCTCCTTCACAAGCGCCAATAATTCTACTTACCGCGACACTTTCCAATAAACCCAAAACTACCTTAAAAATCAATTTCGCATTAATCACAGATCTTAAATCACCAATTGCAAATCGAGGACTAACGATACATCATGCACCTGAATAATAATTAATCCAGTAGGTCCCGTTCAATATTCGTAGCCCGTCATTGAATGGCGCAATACACATTCACATTTCATACACGGGCATTTTTCTAATCGAGGCTGTAATCAATCTCTCCTACACATTGCGTGAAAAAGAAAGGTATTGGAAATGAAACATATAAACCGTCATACAAAGCGCTTCCTATTCGCGACACAGTTGCGCAACGTTAATGGAACAATGAATGGTACACCGTGTCAAAGGTGGGCACCATAAATTTGCGCTTAATTTATCACTCTTCGTGATCATCGAGAATTAACTTCGCGGCTGACCCACATATTTCCAAGCGGTTGATGGATAGTCATTGAGGCAGCCGTATGGCAGTCACCTGCTAGCAGTAATGGACAACCCCATAAATGGTCCTCCATGGAATTGTCGTTCTCTTCGCTAAGAAGCGACGTTGTATTGTGCGTAGTTTCACCTTGGACTTACCTGGAACAAAAAAAAAGGAGTTGTTTCAAGAAACTACTCTGTCTATACGAAGGTATCGTAAATGGATAAATTGTTGTTCAATGGGAAACGCGTGTGATATAGAAAGACGCAATAAATATATTTTCGGAAACGATATGAAAAAAGGTGCGAGAATGAAGTCTCGCAATAAGAGTGTCTGACGATCGACGTCACTTTCTACTGTGGCTAGTTGACGCGAGGTTCTAATTGAAGGCAATAAGATTGCTAATGGTTTATTACTGAAATTTAAGGGGATAATATTCGTGGTAGTTGAGAGTTGCGACTAGCGTATACTTTTTAATACCAATAATTATTCCTGATGTTCTTACAAAAAATTGGTGTAAAAAGAATGTGAAGCTGATTAAAATAATTTCCACGTAATTCTATTGGAATAGAAACTATATGCTGAAAATTTCTAAAAATCAAAGCACTCTGTATATAGGTCGGATAGTGGCGTGAAGAAATTGAGTGCTGTCAGGAAAAACATAAGTTTAATTCAGGTAGATTTCTTAACTTTCAGTGAGCAACTACTTCGGTGCACACATGATGTTCGATTATCCCTCGAACAGCTGTCCACCAAAGTTGAATAATCGTCAAAATAAAAGCTCTCTGATGTTTGTATACATTATAAACGCACAGAACATTAATTAAAATATCGTATAATTTATCGGCGCACACCTGAGGCGGCGCAGTCCAATCATTTATTGCACCCAACTTAATCCGCAGATATCTTAACATTATTAAGTAGAAGTAAGGAGATACGATCTAGCTCGAGCGTTAAAACTCTGTCTTCGTGTGTGCCGTTGAAATAAGATATTTTCCACACTTTATGCAACTTTTCTGAATGCCAGCGAAAAAGAGAAGAACGATTTCTCTCGCCTCGTCGAATGCCCGTTCACGCCATAATTCCTGGCAAGTTAAGGGAACGAGCTGTTAACCGAAATGGATATCCCGCTGCGACACAAAATAACGTGCTCGCGTACAGGCATTAATCACCCACGGATAATTAATTAATACCTCAGCCTGACAACCGTTTGAAAAGCGAGCGATTGGAAAAATCGACGAAACGATGAAACGTAAGTGCGTTGCGAATAAAACGTCGCCAATACGGGTAAACAGGAAGTAATAGATAACCGTGTGGGTCATGGCCACGAATCGTTCGTCATTTAATGTTGAAAGATTCGGGCGCCAATAAATCATCGATTTCGTTCGTTTTTACTTTTGCAGACCGGTGGTGTAGTAATGAACGTTCGAAAGAAATGGCGTCGATTAAATTCGATGAAAAAGTCGTCCGCATTTAGACAAATTCAGTCGATGAAAAGGTATAAATGTACGCTCCGCGAGAAGTTATAATATTGTACATTGACTATGTTAATTAATTCCAAGCTTCTTTCTACATCTGCGGTCCCTTTTTTTCTCTCGCTTCTCGAGGCAATCGATTTCTTTGATAGATCTAGTGTACCGAGCTGTCTAACTAATGATTGTAAAATATGTTGTTTGCCATCATTGTGACACTTGTTTCCGGGGCTCGTTTATTAGCCGGGATAATGCGTTTTTGCCATGTTTAATCGACACGGGTAATTACCTTTTGGCAAACCAGATATCGTTCTCATTAACGGGATCGGTTCGTTCCATTATTTTTAGGATTTCGTTGGACACGATTAGTTATGCAAATGGAGCAGCTGGGCAAAGACAGAAAGAAAAAGGGGAACGAATAAATCGTGGAAATTTTATTTACCGATTTCCTACAGGTAATATCTTCTGAAAAGAAATTTCAAATGCACACGAATAAATTATATCTGGAAATTTTAGTGGTGCTAGTTCTCTCTGTCCAACACATATCCATCATAATACACCTGACTGGTTTCCAGTTTAATTCATTTGACCGTATCGAATTAAAACGAAATCGAGCGGATATGAAAATTATTTGAATTCCAGTAATAATTCTAGCCATCCTGACACGCGGGAAATAGAAATGCCCATTCCTAATTATACCGGCCATCGAGGAGCGTGGTTATATATAAAGATTCTGCAAATAAACAGAACAGAGATACGAACTTTCAGCGATAATAAGAGGCGGAAGGTAAAAAGCAACAGGCTAGATCCTCAGAGCATTAAGTTCGCCGTTCAATCTCGGATATAAAAATCAGCGTGCTCTTTAAAAGCTATAAAAGCAATTTCTTACAAAAGTCCTTGCAAAACCCGGCGTTTGAGTTTCTCCAACTAAAGCTCCCACTTGCAAAACTATACCGTTGCCCGAGCGTAATTGCAAACTGACAGAAACGACAGGCGGACAAAAGAAGACAGTATTATCCTTACTGCGCACGGCCGGTGCATGTCAAACGCAAACCCCTAACAAGCGTGAAGCGCAACGGGATCCCAGGTCTCGTAACTCATTAACGGATCGATTATTTCGGCTGTATAATCGCGCGTCGGGGCGTCGAACCAGTTTAATATGCACACCGGGCGTACGAGCGGACTGGTGCAATTTCAGCTCGTAAACGTAAAATATAAACGCCAGTTAAGTTTTTACGATCGTGGCCGGAGATTTTGCGCGAGGGCAAGGCGCGAGTAAATGGCCAGGCACCTGTATGAACAGTGCAATAGTTACATAACGAATCTGTCTGTGCGCGCAAACGGATTTATCTATTTCAGCACACGGTCGGCCGCCGTCTTATTCTGCCGTCGATAAACCCGGCCGATCCGTCGACCGACTTAGTTAGTGCAAATTTCTAACGTCGGATAGAATAGGCGCGCGTGAAATAAAACTGGATTTATGTAGTGCAAGACTATTTACATTTGGTGTAATCTTCGAGTGCGGCCTGGCTTTATTGGGCAGTTAACTGCGGATTCGATTTGCCACGCAGAGATACGTCCGTTTGTTGATTGAAATAAGGTTGGATTTAATTAAAGGAGTTAATGAAACGATCGTAATGGGAAATTTAGGAAGAGGAGAAGGAAATAGATCGAGCGATTAGAGGGGGGAAAGTAAATTTGTTCAATTTTATCGCACTCCGTTGCAATTAAGATTCGCCTAGAGAAACTACTGGAATTAATAGCTGGATTTCTGTGCACGGTGCACAGGTATTTTATTACGAGCACGTTAAATCGTTATAGACTCAATTAAAAGGAAACAAATTAAACGTAACCGTGATACTATTGATAGATCTATCACGAAATTCAATTAAACCTCCGACTACTTTTTAAGTTTGATTTAGCATGCTTGCGACCCTGCAGCGTTCATTCTTTCTCGAAGCAGATTAATTGTGCGTCAAGCAGTCGCCTAATTTTTGCGACTTTAAAATGAGAAATTGCAATAAGATTCTAATCTCTTATTTCACCATTGAACGAATTAAAACTAATCAAATATTGTCAAATCTTCATAACCGTCCATTCCTCGTCTCGATCTTCCCCTAATCGCAGCACTAATAGTAATAATTCGTCTAAAAATAATACAAACACATTAACAATCGTGGCAATACAATATCAATTCCCCGCAACTTTTATTTTTCAACCTCTTGCCTGTTTAAATATTATTTCCAAGTTCGTATCTCGTTTCATCCATTCAAACCAGATACAACTTTGTTCCTGCAACGGTTTTACCGAAAAAAAAAAAAAAAAAAAACGATCACAGACCTGACATCTAAATTGCACAGGACATCGTTATCACGGGCAATAAAATACCCAGCGATATTTAATCTCCGCCAATGAACAATAATCACAGGATAAATTCCAGAGGTTTGTATTTCTCATGCTCGAATACCCAGCAATTATTGAATAGTGCGCCCCTGTGCGAAAGGATTTTTCATCGAGGACAAACCGGATCGGTGTCCATACGTGTGGCGTGAAAATGCTTGGACGCACAGGTGGTGGCGGCCACATAATACAAACAATTTCGAGTCCAATTTTCGTGCCCAATAACGAAATCGATATTTTATCGTCGGGCGTAAATCTTAAACGCAGCAGCTCGTTGGCCGATTACAGCGAAAGAATGTATGAGCGTTGACGCGTTAAAAATGTAGATTCGCGAATCCAAAATCGTGAGTTCAATTGCGAATTATCAGGAGGATCGCGATTAATAGTGTTCTTAAAAATACTATGCATCTCTGAGAGAAGTAGACTAGTAGATTTTTCTTAGGAATTAGAAATTGTTTCTTTTGAGCTTCGCACACCGTTGCGATTCCCCCTGCGATTTGACGATTATCGTTCACTGATTATACTCTCACCTGTGCGCGCACACGCGCGGCCATATTCCTTTTTATTGCCATGAACGATCGTAATACACAATCATAAATAATTGAAGCAATTCGAACGATAAGCCTTCGAGCAACTTCTAACCTTTCGTCGCGCAATAATAGACGCGCGATTTCCTCTATGTTTTTCTCGGTTTCGCGATTCACCATACCATACGTACGCTCAACCGCAATCTGAATTCTCAATCTTTCGTTAAATTCAATGAGACCTAATCATCTAATCGTACACGTAAATCCTCTTGCGCATCATTAAGCTAAGGAGAAATGAAATTGCTGGTTGAAATTTCCCTCCGTGCTCTGCCTCGGTAGAAAACGTTAAGGGGGTGCACAAATAGCGTGCACCGTTGATCGAAGGAGGGGGGAAAATGTAAATATACATAAGAAACACTTCGATTCCCTGGGAATGAAAAGTCACGGCATCATTGGCTGCGTGCGAATTTATGGAATTCCGTGAACGGTTTACTCGTTTTATGCTGAACATTCGCGCGGACGTTGGAAGCACCGAGAAGACTATTAACCGGCTACGCGATATTGCTAAATAATGAAATCGCCAGGTTGTAAAATAATTTGTTTATTGTTCAATCGCACCGCCCGTGATCGTCCGTTTCACTCAAGGCTCACGACTTTCTCTCACCTCTCTAGTTTTTTACAAACGAGCTTTTAGCGAGAATTGTGCGCGCATTGAGATCTCGACGAGCACGCGAAGTCGTCGTAAATGTTCATTCCCCTCTTAACGTTACTAAGATCGGAGAATTTTCTCGAAAAATACGACCCGCGAGGCTGTCGTTGCGATTTATCGTGCCGCCCAACACCGTGGAATCGTATTCAGGAGATTCACGAATGCATTATTATATATCGATGGCAATTAAGCATCGTTAGGTATTGTTTTAAAGCTTGAAGATTACGGGGTATAAACTGTTTGAAAGCACAGCAAGCAATAATTTGCCTATAACTTCTGGGGTCGAGGGAACCCTGCAGCACTACATTTATATTAAATGCTACATTTTTTAATTTGGACTTTAACAGGCAATTTAATGCGTTTTACTTGCTGAAAGAGCGTGCACGATTTCATAACGTGGACGATTAAGGTACAATGAAGAGAAACTTTAATTGCGACAACGCTTAAAAAATTGAAAGGCGTAACTGAAATATTATTTCTGCAAGGAAAACAAGATTAACAAGAGGATAACAGGATAAACATTAACAGGATAAACAAGATTCAAATTTGTAATATTTGTGGAGAATCGGTTGAGACATTGACTACATCGAAAACCATGGTCAGTAGATTTCAACATTATTTAAAAAAAAAATTAATACACCAGCTATACATTAGGAAGACGTGGAAACAAATTTCTACAGTGCAATGATTTATGCAACTACATAATCCCAATTCCTAAGCAATTTTTTATTCCGATCCCGTATTTATAAATTTATAAATCATACACAGCAAGAAATAAACCCTAGAACTCTTACATTTCAAAACAACCTTCCAATATATTCATCAATATTTGAACAAATACCAGTATTTCACTCTTGCGCTTTCATTAAAAAAAATCTAAAACCATGCAGCTTAAAATTGTAAGCCCAACTAAAGTTGGAATCGCACGGAGAATCTCCTGAAACACTGAATGCCGGCGCAAAAGGATGATGCCAATTTTCATGTTCTAAAACCGAGGCGTCGTGCAAGACGAGTTCACGCATCGCAGAAAAAGTTGAGAAGCAATTTCAACATATCGAGTTCCCGTGTACGCGCACCGGCCGGTTGAATGGGCGCAGCCTGAAAAGCCGGTGTTTCTAATTCATCGCGAGTAAATGGCAAACAGCCGGTGCTATTTACTGTTTGTACCACTGCCGGGGGAAATTGGAGTTAACGATTGTAACGCGGCGTACCGATCGTCGAAAGTCCTGACGCGTATACGTACTGAGAGCGAGCCGGAACGCGGTTTCACGAGCTTCGAGTACCTACGTTTCGTATTATTCGGTTTCGTGTCCGCGTGTAATTTATCGATTCCACGCTGATACGGCGTTTTGTGTTTATGTCACTGTCTCGAACGCCGCTGGTAATTGCCACGTTTAAAGTTAAAGCACGCAGCGCAAGAATTTTTCCGCCCCAGACCGGATCATTTTTCCGGAGAAACGTTTCCGTAATTGTGGCGGAGAAACCACGACGGATTTATGGCCGTCGTGTCCCGCACAATGTAGGTAAGATCACCGGTCCGTTTAGGAGGAGCTCCATTGCAAATCGTAATGAAATCTCGAGTAATTGAAAGTAGGCAGGTTTTATGCGTGTTGCACGAGGCGCACGTTGGATTAACCGAGAAATAACGGGTGAGGTATTGTCGATGCGATTTAAACGTGCCAATGGATATATGCATTTGCTATGAATCATGTGGTATTAGAAAATGAATATCGTTTCGTGTGTTTCGACGTGGTATTTTATGGGAGAAGTGTCAGGCTTTTCTTTTGCGTGTGGCACCGTATTATTATCGTGTGGTAATAGGAATGGATGTATCGATGTGGTTATTAGTGTAAATCGAATGTTCAGGATACCTGGTTAATTTATAAGTTAGAAATATTAATACAACAGATTCTGTGTGAATGTTTGTTTCTCTGACACACATCTATGCAGTTCAACGTGTAATGTATTGTATATACGGATTGCAATGAAGAAAATGGAGAGCTAATCGAAAATGGGCTAATAGGAAATAATAGAATTCTGCATATTCTTTATAAAGATGCAATGCGAATTTTTCTATCGCCAATCGTTTACTTTGTATCAAACTAATTAATTTGATTAATTTAACCAGTACACTGTGATCCTGGCTTTCCACAAAGTAAAACGATTTTTATTTAAATTGAACACTTCTAAATAAAAACGTTGTAAGTTTAATATAATTGACTAATTTACGAATTTATAAATGTCAAGAATGTTTTCTCAGGTAATGGCACTGGAAGTAGGGTTCAATTTTCCACGAATAATTTCTATAGCAGCACTCGTTCATACATCTCAAATAGCCCGCGATACAAATGAATTCTCGTCGGCAATAAATTCAATCCTTCCCGATTGAACCTGACTTTCCATGGCCGATTGAAATCGTCCGATCCGTTATCGACGCTGAATTATATCGCGTCTCAACAACTAGGCCTATATCCCTGTCGGGATCCACGCATAAAATTATGATGAATCGTTCTCATTATGCCGTCCATTGAAATTCACCACTCGCCGCGTAAGTAGACAAAAGAGGGATTCGTTTCTCCTCCTCGCGGATTTCCATATAGCGAGAGCATACACTCTCTTGCTTATGATTTACCTGTGATTTATCGACCGGCCTGTGCCTACAATCCTTCAAAAGCGTATTTACATAATCCATTCTACGGCCAGAGAAATGACACACAATGGCGATCGCGAACATTGTACGTCGGATGCCAGGACGACGAAAGATTCGAATAATAAAAAACGGCACGGCACGTCAAATCGTAGTAAATTATCCTCTATTTGGCGGTATTACGACGCCCATTTACACGTGTTCTCTGATTCTCAAATCTCCGACATTCATTTACCGTTTCGTACCGTTATTTATGATGCATCGCGTTGGAAAGACGATTCGACGATCGAGGATGGATTTGGAATGACGCTATGGATCGTGGAGATGAAGGTTTTTACTTGTTGACTATTATGCGTCATTTGTACGTATTCGTGACGTTTCGATTTGATCGTGATGGATATGTGACGGTAATGATTTAACCGTGTACGGTTGGAATGCGAATCGATGTATGAATCGGTCGTATATTTATAGTGTGCAATGTTGTACCGACAAAACAAAAAATTAAAAATGTGTGCCCGATTGATTGCTGCGTCAAACAATTTTAATAGGGAAATGCCGGGGAAATTTGAATAGTGTATATAAAAATTCCATCGGCATTATTAGTGTTCTGCCACACTACCAAAGTAATCAGTTCGATAGACTTTCTATTGTTGCATAAAATCAGCCGAGAATTCTACAGGATAACAATATTATTATTATCGTAGCCAAATTTCTACTACATCATACGAGTATTATGTTATTATGAACAATCAGCAATTATCTTTAACAAAAATGACTGACATATAATAAAACATCTGCTGCACCCACCCGCGATATATTTAGATCACGCTGATCTTATTTCTACTAATTACTAGATTACTTATGCCACGCAGTATTTCGCAGCTACACCGTCGACATTCTTACCACGTTTACCTTCGAACCGTTTCCCTGTCGCAATTTACCTCGTCCGCTCGCCGGACACGCCGGTGCCAAGGCAATAGCGGAAACATGAATTACCTGAAATCCATTTTATTTGCTTGACCGGGGTTTCCTCTGTGAAAGGCTCGTTTCCCGTTTTGCGAACATTATCGATCGCCCTCCGGTGAACGGGACGAAAAAGATCCGCGAGCTTACGAAAGAGAAAGAGCGCGAAGGGTCGAAAAACCGGAGCGACATTAAGAACGCTGACTTTCAAGGATAGACGTATAGTTGTCCACGATCATTCGTCTGGCATCGACTGTCTGCACAGGGTGTGGTGCAAAGGATGCAGGTGAAACAATAGGATCGGTCAAAGGATTGAAATTAGCCTGCAGTGTAAGAAGGATTTTGATATTGCATTAAAAATAGAAAATCTGTGTCGAGTTTAATTGCATCGAAATGAAGTGAACGTCAATGGACTTCTTGTAACATTAATTTTGACTTAGAGGAAGATCATGGAAGGATTCGATAATAGTAAGATCGATGATGTAAGTCGAGAAGTGGAGAACAACGTTATATTTTGGTGAAGATTTTAAATGTCGTACAAAAAATGATAATGTTCACAGAAGTGAAAATTGAAATTCTTGTTTTCCTTCTTTTTGTGGATCACGAATATTACTTGTTCAGATAGATAGTACACTTCTGGTATGTTGAAATAGTACTTCCTATTAACTACCCTGAATGATGGTATAAATATTAGATCATTCGTGGATTATAAATTTTCTTTGCAGGAACAATTATATGTCACTGGACATAAAACATAAAAAAATTTCACACATTTATTCACAATTGGGGGTTTCATTTATACAAGAATAAAATATTAATATTGAGAGAATAATGTAATGTTATGGTAACATCGGAATAGGATCTTTCATTATTTTTCCCTCGATAAAGGAATACATGCGTTTGTCTGAGTATTGTGTATTTTATTTGCCCGAGGATCTTCCTAGGATATGAAACATAGTACCTTTAATCCTTCCTCCTTTGAGCGACGGGATAAACGGACGAAGAACTTAATATTTATAGTGCTATCATAAAACCGCTATTGGCAGAGCCGACGTTTACAAACTCGAAGCCCAGTAAGGATATTAATCTATAGAGAAATCGATTGTTAATCAAACGTGCGTGTACTAAAAGAAACTTGATAGTGGAAGAAAATTTCTCATCGTTAACGGTACACAATTCCACAATGCTGTACAAAATTAAAAAACCAACTATAAATCACTGCTAACTGTTCAGCAACTGATTACGATTTATCCAAGGAAGATTCACATAAACAACACTACTGGCATTAATGATCGCCTCCTAAACAATGTATCATCGTTACCATTATCGTGCTCTTTTATTTAGAAAAGTATAAAATTAATTGCATTTCCAGCTATACAAAATTCTGATGTACAAATGAGCAGTGCATGAAACGGGTAATTATAAATACCAGAGTAATTACAGAGCCTTCTCTCCCTGTTGAAAACAAGAAATAATTTCATAAAGAAAAACTCCAGGATATTACCAACCCTACAATTTATAATTGGTAAAAATATGAATCAATCTCATTCCAGCACTCGCATTACATCTAATCAGTTCTCCCCTATACACCTGTGTATCTCATACGCAGTCTATTACAAGAACGATACAGTAACAACAGTTAATGATAAAGCAAAAGAACCAACCGGACGTTTTCCTAATAATCGCTGAAATAATCGGACAACTAACTGAACAGCCTTCGCAGAGTTAAGATTCCACTGTGACAGAGTGTAGAAACCATTGTGCCGGATTCACAATACTGGTTTTGCTTGACGCGCTGACAAAAGGCGTACACGTAGGCAACTGATCATGCATTGCACGCGCTGTTTCATTCGCTACCTACGAAAGACCGTGTATGTACCGGCTGCCTACTCAATAACCAGACAGCATCGATTAATAAAATAACAATAAAACACGGCCTGCCTACCTGAATCGCATACGGTTAAAGGATTGTCTGCCGCGTGATTCCGGTTCTCTCGTCGCTTGTCCCTAGACTTTACCGATCTCTGAATACCGTTTACGACCGTTTAAGACCGCAATTATGCCCCGGAATGCTTATAATTCGATGTAGCCGGGGGCCACAAAGGACGGCCGTGCATTTTCGCGCGCTGCAAAGTAGAAACGCCACTGGATGATTTTCGATCACGAGTTTGTTTGTTTGGTAAACCTTGATCCGTCCATTCTTGGTTGAAATAATCGACAATTTTTATAAAATGTGGAAAACGTGATCATTAATGTTAGGATAAAGGTTTGCAGAATTTCGCAAAATTATAATCTGTTCCGAGTAAGAGTATTCAAAATCTTATTCATACGAAAAAATAGTCAACGAATAAGTGCAACCTTATTGCCTTTCATGTCACCAAATTTGGAATTGTATTTTTACGAAATCGACTGACAACTTCTCTAAACTTCCAGTTTAATTCCCAACATTGGAAAGCTTCGCGATTGAAGGTGCACGATATAAAAGTTATGAACACTGATGTTTCCCCCTCGCTGTATGAAGCACAAATAAATCAGTCCTGTTTATAGGACTTGAAAATAGAAGCAGAAAGTTTTTTCCTCATTAGTAGACAAGCAGTTTTCTAGCCCGGCTATACACGCGAGACATATAATTTGCCGATAATTGGCAAATCGATGAAACGCGTCGATCTTCCCCTACATATGGGAAACAGGGTCTGTGAGAAAGAAAAACAAGGGAGAAAACGCGCATTAAATTCGCCACGGTGATGAACCCAACAATTCTGCGGTCATTAACGAGGCCGAGAAACATTTTAATAGCCAACTAATACCACGATTAATCCCCAAGCTATAGAAGGTAATGAAAGGTTATTAACTCATGGCACACATAAACGCGATGGTATTTGATGGCGAGGATAACGCTTAACGTTTGCATTATTCCAGCTATAAATGATGAGCGCTGGTAAGTATTGAAGGCACAAACGCTGTGTGTGTTGAAACATTATTGGGATAATGAAGATCGCGGTAGCTGAGCATGATTTTCCGTGACCCATGTGAAAAATAATACATGGCTCTGTATAAATATCGCTCGCGTAATGGCCTTTACGCTGAATAAAATATTACACACATTTGGATATGAGGAAATTGGTCTACGAACTTGAAACTAATGGGAACGTTCGTAACAGGAATTGTTGTAATTAATGTTTTATGGATTCGAACTTTAATACGAGTTTTAGTTATTATTGTAAATTTAATGTAAGTTCTATTTCAATATCATGTTTTTTAATAAATGTTAGATGGGAATGATGGGAGCGGATAAAGAATTTAATATTTACATTTGAATAATAAAATTTCAATTGTATAACATAACGGCCGCTCATGCATCGGACAGTAATAATAAAAAGTAAAAATGTTGCGCAGAGGAAAAACTAGGAAGACATACCATAGTTCTATCAGCATTTCAGATTCCTCTGTTGAAGTAAAATCACCAGCATTCTCATTACACGCCGCCAAACAATCTCATTACGGAGATACAAAAATTCATCTATTATGAGCAATCTATAATCAGAAGAACTTTGCACATACCAGCGTATGCAAATAACAGATGGAGAATCCATTCAATGCTAACTAAAGAGCCTTTTTCTTAAGAAGTACATACTCGGCTGCTTAATATTTATTATCAATTTTACAGTATCAATAACTTCGAAATTTATTCTTCTTTTATCCTACTCTGATTCATTTGATTTAAGATATGGTTTAAACATTCGTAGCTTAAAATATTAACGAGGCAATTCAATCATTGATTTGCCACTTTAAAAACAGGAATACGAATCTCTTAAAGTTACATGCTCATGTGCATATAAATAAACTATGCTTTATTAATATTTATTAATAAGAAATTCGGTAACAACACTGAAGTACTTACAATACTACTGGAATGTTTTCGGCTTCTTTTAATTTCAAGAAAGGCATATTAACAGGAAACGCTCTAATTTCTGTATTAGACTAAAGCCTAGAACTTGCCAATATTCTTCTGCAAAGTTATTACGTTATTTGGTACATATTAGCAAGCTCAATACCTTTTCAAGAAATATGACTTTTCACCGATCTTTCATTTATCCATATTCGCAAATTCGCGTTTCATTGGTGCATGAAATGTACAAGAGTTAGAACACATACGGTAAGCAGCGTAATTAAGAGCTAAACTGCGCGTAAGTTAGACCTTAATTACTTGTCCTAACGTGACCTATCCGGATAGCTGAAAGCCTTCCATTGTCAACAGAAGGAAGTGGAAGTGTTTCTGCCCATCTGGCAAACGGCTGGAAAATTAACCGGTCGTATGAGAAACTCTTTGTCTTTAACCACTTAACGTGTAGCGTTTCAAAACATTCCGCTAATGTTAATTGTACCAGCATAATCGTGACTTGAAATTATTCTGAGAGCGTATACGAACTGGCTAATGGGAAAAGTGTATAATAATCGACGACGATGCGTCATTTTTGCGCGAACTTGCTGGAAAAGGCTGGTGAAGGAAATGTATGCTCAATATTAGCGTCGACATTAAATTTGATATAAAATTTATACTTAGAACCAGGAAGTTAATAGCAATTTGCGTCGACATAAACGTATGGAAATCAACTGTTCATTTAAATAATCTTAATGTGCAAACAGAAGGTAGTTGTTTCCACTGCATAAAACTGACGCGAAAGTAATAAAATGTTAGTAAAAATATTGCAACTTTGACTACTCATGAATAGAAGTTCAAATTGCATCCATGTTCAATACTTCACGAACGTAACCATAGTAATGCTACTCGTATAAAATTCATACATAGTGAAAGACCTATTCAACCATAAATCAAAAAGTCACTTCACGACAGAAGTAACGTTCATTGTCGTTGAGCAATGAATAACACCATATCGTCATCAAAATCAGCCGCTCAAAAAAATTGAAAGCCCCATCGAGTATGCAATTGCAAATATCAACAATATATTCTACACCCAGGAACTGAATTTTATATAAAATTAATCACGCCGGGGAATGCACTGCACTGCATAATACAATACTCTCCTATTATTTTTTAATTTGATTATAATAAATACGCGAACCATGCGTTCACAAAGTAGTTTCATCTGCAAGTTCGTTGCACCTCAGCCGTTAAACAAGAAGTCCCACTCATAGTAGCTGCGAGGGATAAAACATACCACAAAACGAGGATTAAGTTACAGAATTTCCTGTTGCCCTCTTGCAACATGATTTTGCCGCCGCTAGTTTTGCAAAAGGCCATCTTACAGATCTTTGAAACCGTCTGGTGGAGAAGCACGTATTGCTTCGGTGCACCGTAGATAGTTTCTGCGATAAGAAACCCTTCTAGAGGTAACTCGAGCAACTTAGGATCATCGAAAAAAAAGTTTAAAGAGCACGCTGTTGTATATGAATACGTATACATTTTTATTAGACCTGCACATTTTTATTTGGTGATTTTTGCGGATTATTCATTTTCTTATTGAAAATATAACAGAGAGAAGTTTTCATTTTTAATCTCGCACTGCCGAACTTTCTGCTGTATTTAAAACAGAATTATAAGAATTGGTACACACGTATTTTTTTTGTGTTTATGTGATATGAGCTACACTCCCATTTTCCTACGTTCACATGTATGTAAGTTACAACACAAGTGTCATTCGCTTTTATAAATATTTACAAACAGTTACGAAGAGTTCAAAAAAAAATGTTTGTGCTGGCAGTATACTTTCCAAATACCAGTATTTTTCTCCAAAACTGTACTGAATGCAACAGAGTAAACGAAACCATGTTTACATTGTTCGTATAGCTTCCTGCTTTGTCTCGTGCAAAAATTAACGAGCTTCTGTTCGCCTTACTACATACATATATCGGAGGAACCATAACGAACTATAATATAATTCACGGTAATTGATAACACTGTAGTCTGAGTGGTGAACCATTGCGTTAATCACGGAATACACCTCGGTGATTTCTGCAAGCTCGAAGGTAAATATGCATAAATACTGGTGTTCAGGGTATCTTTAATGAAACGTTATTGCACCATCATTACCTCTCAGAGGAACAGAGACGAGACAGTGTAAACTTCCGATCTTGATAGTCTTGCTTTCTTAATAATATTTCAATTGGAATATCTCCCAAACTGGTAATTTTCAGGCATACATGGATCAATATTTTTGTATAGAGAATATCGAACTGCATCAGACAGTGCATTAAAAAACATATGATTGCAAATAATAGTTATGTAATAGGATTATAGGATAATGATAGTGATGTAAATCAAGACGTCCATTTAAAATGAGACAACTTTAACATGATGACTCTGACGACTATATTCTGTTTGGGCTGACGACATATCATAGCAGCAGGTTCTTCAGCAAAATCAGAAATTGTGAATTGGATGATGCTCATGGTGGAATGCGCTCTAACGATCGTGACAATCGACTGTTACATTCCTGTCTGTGCTCCGCCTTTTAAAAGTAGCACATTCGCGTGATAAACGCTTCGACGAACGTAATTGCGGATAGTTAATCTTCCCGAACGCGTCGCGGGAACCGACAGTGTCAAGATCATCAAAATGATCGGTATGTGGCGTGTACGTGGGCTCTTTGTGTTCCCTTCGGTCGTTGATGTTTCAGTCATTAATTTTTATGGCGTCCATGAAGGCCACGGCGACGAAGAAACGGTGTCTTAATTGCACGGCATTGAAATCTCAGACACGTTCTGCGACAATATTGGAAATGTGTCTACACCTGCACCCGTTTCCTTCCCAGTTCTTTCTTTCTCTTTCTCATTTTGCCCAGCAACATTGTGAAATTTGTGAAACGTATTTCATGTGATGGGAAAGTCGACGAAGTTATTAATTTATTATTAAAGCATTATAGAGCTTTTTGTAAAAATGCAATTGTGTCAAGGGTAATTTTTGGGGAGAGGGTGCAATTAAAGTGATGTATGGAGATTATTGTGGCGTAAATAAGAATAAAAGAAAATGTGATCCTCGTTAAATTATGCAAAAGAAAAGCATAAAAGAAACTCGTCCTCTACTCAGTTCATTAAAATTTATAATATTCCACCTGACACAATGCTCTCTTTGTATCAAATCGAATTAATTAATTATGTATTTTCGAAGCACAGCAAGATTCCATTAATATGAGACGCACGCGTTACGTATTCTCCGAGTTGATGTTTTGTCCTGAGATTTCCATTACAAATGAATCAGTGGGTATTATTAACTTAATATCAATTAAGAATCATGAAATATAATCGAATTAACCAGCGAACGCGTGGTTACCTATAAATAAACATATCTGCATTTTACATCTCACGTCGGCCGACATTGTTCGAAAAATATAATTAAAATCGTATACGCGTATACCACCGCCTTAATTGCCTAGAATTACGTTTCTACATTTTCAATTAATTATCCCCTCACGATCTTGCGCTGTAATCGTAATCATCTTTTCAATGCTATATGTCTAAAAAAATTACTAAATTGCAGCAACTTGAAGACAACAAGAAAAAGCCTATTTCGAAAAAGCCAGACCCCGTTGTGATTATATGCAACGTTCGATTGTCAAAAAGTACAAACAAATTCTTCCTCTCATTTCGTCGCACTGGAACACCATGCCATCAGTCCTGCAAACAAGAATTATTTCTCTACTTGTTTGGTGGTCAGAACCAACACGGCGAGATGGCAAAAAACCGATAACCACTGACAATGGATTCACGTTGTTCACGGACCGTTTATAACGTCGATGTTTCGGTTATTAATTTTTACGAGCACTCGGGAACACCTTACCGGCAGACCTCTCCTATGCCCCTCTACTGCACATCCTGATTTACCAAGGAGAAGAAAAATTCATTTCAAGAATGTTCACGTTTTTACTCGCGGGTGGCAACGTAATATGTAAGAAGGACGTGTGTACATATAATTACTTCAATTATAAAGTCTTATCGAAAAAAAAGAATCATCGTTTTAATTTATATACGAAACGCAGAATTCCGATTATAGATACAGTAGAATAAAAATCTTTCTTTGGGGGGTGTAGAATGTTCCTGCCAGCTTTTAGAAGTGTTCGTTCGAAACACTGCTGTTTACCAATAAATCAATGTGAAAATTCATTTTCCCATACTTTTACGTTATCCTATTATTTGCATTAGATCATTAACCCATTGTAAACATTAATACAACTACATATTGTGTCCCTTCACAGAAATTCATGTAATACGACAAATTTTCTATTATTAAAAAACAATTTTTCTGCGCATTTAATAAAATTCACCATATTCAAAATTGACCGAAAACTTGTCCATTTAGTTGGTTTTTTGATCCCACGCGTTTGGAAATTTTGGTTCAAATAACACCAATCATGATAACGAAACAAATGAACGACTACGTTGGTCGCAAAACAGATAAAACATCGTTTCATAAAAGAACATTGTTGAGTAAGTTGCATTGACTCGGTGAGGAAAGGAGGGAGGCAAAGAGCGGAACTGACGATACAATCGGAACACCGAGTTGCGAACTCGAATGATAAACTGATGCAATTATGTACACGCATCGCTTTTTCAGCAGTAATGTTACAAATGCGTCTTAAATTGCGCGTGAAATATTATCCCTTCAGAATATGACGTTTAAATTAAAAATGAACACATATCCGATACGGTACACAGTTAAAGTTTCTCGTTTGTTACATTTACTTCCGTATATTATATTTTTCACACGGTCCCAATTGATTTGTAAACCCGCAGTTGTCTTCTGATTGTAAAATAAAGTGTGGCGAGATTAAGTGTATCGCGTGGCAATCGATTTTTGATTTACTTTAAAGGTGTGCACGAAAACGTGCTACCTTCGAATCATTTACTTTTCCTTCCAGCCTTCCTTGTGTTCATGTGATTACTATATAAATATTAATAAAGCGTATTTGCAATTGTAAGCATTATAATTAAAGGTAAGACGAGTGGCAGATCTGAATTGAATTTTACGAGTGAACTTATTAACAAAAAGCAGCGTAAGTGCGAGAAGTAGATGATAAAATTCTGTATATTCGTGTTTTGCACTGATGCCATCAAATGCATGTGATGGCTGGGGAAATACACTTGGCACGAACAGAGTCACTGTTGATACGATGCGCATATTATAAAATACCACGCACAGTCATTTGAGGCCAATTCTAGTTGGTGCTTTACAATCACAGGTAAATACATTGGTGGTAATAGAAAAATTGATTGATTTATGGGAATACAAGTACAGGTTGAAAGCGGCAATTTCATTGAATGGAAATCGCACGGAGGTCGTGAATTTATGTGCAGGAAATGCCTGCGACGCAGTCGAATCTATTGTTCAACGTTACGAAAAATCGTATCGGAGCAAGATTCACAATACGAACGATCTGAACATTGTCTGCGACAATGGTAAGACACGTTCGACAATCATACGCCTTAAACTGAACTCCCGAACTCCCCATGGTACTGACTCGTGATTGCACGCGATGATTACCAGTGACATGATCTACATTTCACTCCAATGCACGCAATAGTATTCGTAACCCCCGATGGAACGTGTGGACGTTTTTATTCGAATAACAATCTCATTGACCCTGTGCGGCACCTCACAATCGCCAAGCAAATTATACTTTATATTAAATACTTAAATCTCGAATGAATAAAAGAGTATTGAAAACATTCGATTGCCTTAATTGCCTTATACATTCTCTTAACAACGATGACAAGTAATTTCTGAAACATCCCACGCACAAAAAAAGAAACGTAACGAACATTTTTAAGTCTCGATGAAACGGGGAAAGGCAGGTAGCAATTTTTTCTATTGCAAAAACAATCGTTCTTCGAATGCAATTCCTTCCGTACGACGAAGCAGTGAATTTTACGCCAATCTTTCTATCTGGTCGCAAATAATTTTCTCCGCATAGCGCGCCCTGGATTTGTCAGGTCAATATATCACTGAAATATATACATTTAATACTTGGCGATCTCGGATGTTCGCAATTTATTATGCGCCACGCACCTGCCTGATTTAAGTGGCCCTAGATGTACAGACGCACTTATGGCAATAAGTCGTGGCCCGAAAACGAAGACGAAGATGTACCGCGTACACAGTATCGCCGTCGTCCTGGGAAAGTGCATGCACGTGTCGTTCTTGAAAGCAACCGGAGTTTCTTAAGGTTCACAGGTGTGTGGACGTTACAGAAACGAGCAGAAATTACGCGAATTGAATACGCTCGCGGTTAAACGTGTCTATGAGCTGAGAAGCGTCTGTTCCGCTTGAAAACGTGAACATATTGCGGTTAAAGTGTTCTGGAGTTGCATGTGCTTCTTGTGTAAAGAATGAGGAAAATAAAAGAGTATTTATTGGGAATCAGTGTTGCGTAAGTACGTGCATAATTATGATGTAATATTTATATGGAAATCTGTATTTAATTCACTGAAATTGGATCGTGGTGTTCTCATGTTTCGTTTCTCTTTTTTATAAAGAATAAATAATAATAATTCGTAATTGTATTGTGCAGAACCCTTTAATTTAGAGTTTCAATGAAAGCATAGATTGAATACATTGCGAATTAAACGCGAAGATATCCTATTTTCGTTCTTCCATCAGAAGATATAAAATGTTATTAATATATTGAAAAATAAACGAAAAGCAAACCCTCGCTTTCTATTTGATGGTTAAAGCAGTTTTCATAACAGCAAGCTTATAAACAACCAACCTTTCAGAACATCCAGCCCGTCGCCCAACAAATGAAACATGAATCTTACATTTCAGAAATGCAATGAATTCTAAGTATTCCAGAAATAATTCCACTTCAATAATTTTGTTTCAACAGAATCGTGGTTGCGTTCAGAAGTTTCTGCAGCAAGTCAGTTATCCCGTACCGTCGTCAGATACGCATTTAATTTGCGCGTATGAAACACAGTCGCACGGGCTTTATTCTTATGCAAAATATGAGAACAAATGATGTATAACAGCAAAGTGAGGATCAAAAGTCGTTTGTGTTTGAAAGGATGGCTGAGTAACGATCGTAGGCTGACACGGGTAATCCGTCGACGAACATTCTATTCAAGCAGCATCAAAAGCACATTGAAGCATGGAAACCCACGCAGGGAACGCATTCTTACATTCACACGGTTGTATTTCATACGTTTGCATTCAGGCCCCTGTTTATTTTTAGACCGTACCAGCTAATTCTGACAACATTGTGCTACCGTGCAAAGATGTCTCGCTAAAAATAGCAGCCGCCAGAAATTTACGATTCACCGTAACAAGACAAATTATTCACAGTAATTTATTCATTTCATACTGTAATAGAGTGAAATAGCTTCAAGTCAGCCGGGTGTACTATAAATCTGAAATTTCATTATCCTGGTAATTCATCAATCAGAATCATTTCCCAGGCACAGATTTACAGATCAACAGAAATAAATTACCCCGAACGCAACGATATTTTACAAAAATGTAAACTATCTAAGTAAACAAATAAGTAATAAAAAAAACCTAGTCAAATATACCTACAAATGAAAACGCTCGATTTTTAACTCATCCAACGTTTGAAGCAGTTCATAAAAGCCAGCTATAAAACAGAAAATTCCAATAACTGCAAAAAAAATTCCGAATCTACCTCGATCATTTCTTCAACCATCCTAACCGTACGAACGACCTCAGGAATCCTCACGATAATCGACAGATTGAAATCTCGACTATTAACAAGGAACAAACTCCCGCAATAATGTCCGGGCTACGAGATCGGATCGATTCGAATCTCGAAGCAACTGTTCGTCGCTGATTGCCGTCGTTAGCTTCGCCGATATTCATTGAACATCGTCCAAAGAAAATATAAATTCCGTAGATCACGGCGATCCTTGCGTGCACGCTTCGAGCGTTTTGGCATACAGCCTGCATACCGTGGCTCGCGTTATCGGAATTCCTAAGTTCGCCGGTAACATACAACGCCAATTCGATCGGCGGTTATCGAACGAGCGGCCCGGCAATCGAAAACTCGTTAATTGTGCGTCTTTCTCAGTCTACCCTTTCTCCATCCGCCTTCTACTTACCACCGCCCATTTCTTTCTGCAGGCCAATTTATTCTTCCTTATCGTTATCGCGTGCTTCGTGTACAACATTCTGGCTTTCTTTGCGGAGGCCACTATTTATTTCCCCGACGGTCTCGTTGCATTTACATAGGCTCAGCACGAATTCTTCGTGTTCTTTATTGGTTCTTAGCAGGTACGTTTACAGGTAGGATTCTTTTCTTTTTTTTTAGTGTGGATTGAGCGCTTGAGGAATTTTATGGTCTATGTTTTTGGTAAGCATGATACTTCTAAGGTGGCGAGTCAATGTGATTTATCATTTTTTTCTGTAAATTGTGTTTGTTTAATAGTGTGAGCTAAAATGGAAAATATTGAAAGTAATTTGAGACACGTGGAAGATAGAAGTAATAAGAATACATCTAGCCGTTCCTATACAGTCGATACAAACCATCACCTTGACTTTCAATGGCAAAGCTTTAGCCATCGACCGTCGTCAGGACAACATTTCAAAATAACACAAACAAACGTTATCATTTTACCGGAAACTATCCACGCCGAGGGTACACACCATTGAACAAAGAGGAAGCCATCCAAAATCGCGAAAGAAAAATGATTCACACGGTGTCACCCTAAGACCGATCAACTCGCGACTCGTACGCCTACGTACACAATATCGTTACAAACTCCACGCCGTCAATTATCGCCACTTTTTCCCGATAGCGTCGCAGCTTATCAACGATCGAATCTCGCGTGCCACGAAATTGGTATCTGGAACGACCGCTGCGAAAATTACGCGAGACCGCGAGAGTACCGGTGCAAGTTTAATCGCAAGGCTCGATCGAGGCGCGTGCGTTTCGCGTGCACACACGGGAAACAGAAGCCCTTAACGATTCGGGTCATCTATCGCATAAACGATCGTCGATAGGGCCCGTTTACGATTTCATCGATGCCGTCGCGGTATTGTCCGGTCGATCGATCGGCTTATCGGACCGGCTATCTCCGCTCGGTCACTCCCACACCTGGCCCCTCGTGAAAACGAGAACACGGCGACGCGACGCCTGCAGGCCTGAATCAGCCAACACACGGGCTGCTCGAACTTGCACTTCTTTTTCCCCTTATATCCCCCCAACTCTTTCGTTCGATTTTTTTTTCCTTTTTCCCCTTGTACCTTTTCAACTCTTTCCCTCTCGTTCGATCCTTTACCTTTCCCTTTCTCTTTATCGAATATTTCCTTGGTATGTACTTGTTTCCTTTCCTGCTCGTATACGTACATGTGATCGAGCGGGACGAATGGAATCGAGCAGATTCAACCAAGGGGGAATTTATCGGGACACGAGAAGTCGTATTTGGTGGTCGCTGAATATGATGGTTAGTTACGCGTCGTGTGGTTATAAAACGAAATTTTAGGGAGCGTTTCGTGCAGCCCCTGATTGGTTAACTCTTCTTTAAAAATAAATTTCGGTGGAAGTTTAAATGAGGAACGAGGTAGAGAGGTAACGCAGAACGATAAAGCACGAGAAAATTGTAATTAAAAATATTTCTGCTCGGTATAATGTCATATAATAAATTAATATAATAATTGCGGTAGGTAATAAACTATTTACCACATATTTTGCATTCAAGTTTTGTTTTTAACCATAACATTTTGCCCTCTCGAGATCCCGCATTTACGGATTTAGTAATGGAAGTTTCGTATTTCCAAGTGATAATTTATAATTGTTAATGGTTACGCACTTTTAGTGTTTGCGAATAAAATTTTGATGCATTAACTAATTCTTGTCATCAACACATACCTGTTACCACAAATCCTATAAAATTAATAATACTGAAGTGTTGTCATCGAATGTCGAAAAATTCATGCAGACTTTAAAAAAATATAATTTATTAGTTGTTTATCAATATTATTTAGAGAAGCCGAAAAAATCGTCTACCGCATTTCATCAAGATAACAAAATAAAATCCACGCGTTTCATTAAACCTGTTTTTAATACGGGAACCGCGCGATTTCTACTCTCCAGACATAAACATTCCATAATTAAATTGTAAAAAAGGAAATATAATTGCTATATAATCTTGAGATCATTATCGACGACGTTTCGTCTGAACATCGTAGCAGCGAATTAATTACGAAATTATACGGACCCCAATGGGCACGAATATGAAACCGATAAATCCTTCGAGGACGACTCGAACAAATCCTCGAGATCCCGTGGCGATTTTCGCGTCGACCGTGTCTGCTGTTCGTCCACTGCAACTATCACGACAACAATCGAGTTCGACAAAGGATCGACCACTAACATGCTTGCACCTTACGAAATAATAAATAATGGGCGTTCTTGAAAATGTTCGCCGTGTAGATCATCGAGTAGCCGCATCTAGAAATTATGCAAAGGTTGAGCAAGGATACGACAGGATACGAAGTAGGAAAAAGTGTGGATCGCGATGGCTGCGGTGAGATACGGAAGGAGACGCGAAAAACGAAGGGAATGAATTTCCATCGAGGGATTTCACGAACGCGGTGTATCGTTCTCCAAGAACAGCGAAAGATTTCCTACGGCACTGTGTTTTCATTTACATGTACTCACGTCCCTTACATTTGCTTATATTGCGATCAACATAATATGATTCGAGATATAATATCTATGAATGTCTATGAAAAAAATATGCAGAGTATTTTAGTATTCTGCATTAGTTTAACATATTACTTGTAACTTTTCAGAATATTCTCTGTACTCTTTCATTAACATTTCAAACAGTATTCAATAAAGTATTGCAAGGTACCATGTAACAATAAAGCGAGTAATATCTGTAGCTGACATTATAAAGAACTGCCACTTCTCAATGTAATATTTACACTGCAGATTATCCTCACCTATAAATCGGCACAAAGGCAAACAGAAAAGCTGTGTGAAAAAATAACTCAAGAATTTATTACAATTTTTCATATAACAGAAACGATAACAGAACTAATAACAGAACGACGTACAGGTGCGAAGAAACGTTTAGTCATTGTGGAATACTGTTAATGGATGGACAGCTCTAACAACGAAACGATGTTGCTTCTTCTTTTAATTAGAAAAATTTGATGCCATCCCGTCACGTTGTCCCGCGAAACGTATTATCGATCAACGTCGAGGGTAAACTTTGTTATTCAAACTTCAAACTGATGCTTTCCCGGCCATCAGCTGCAACTCGATTTAGACTCTAGACACTTTGGGTATTCACTGTGCTCCGATTAGCAATACTATGTTTATTCAATCGAAGCGTCACAGAACGTCAGATCGAACCAGACAGAGTTCTCTAACGATTCACTAGTCACGATTCAGTAATTGCAAGAGAGGTTTGCGGGCGGTTGCAAACGCATCAATACAATTTTTCTTGAGAATCGATGAATTCAAGGTGGTCAATGCAATCGCTTATTTAACTTGATTAAATAAACTCAATCGTCAAGATCTGCACATGTACTCTTTAACAAAATTGTATGTTTAGATAATATTTCCTTCTGCGATCTTTATAATTAATTAGTATATTTAATAAATATTATATTTATAATAAAATATTGAAATATTGTAATACTGTAATAATAAAACATAATAGTTCATCCTTCTTCAAATTGATCTAATAAATTATCCATATTTTGTTGTTCCTACAATCGTTTACCGTCTGTCCTACCTGTGTTTAAAATTAGCAAATTAGAATAACAGCACATATGTTCGATGTTGAATTCATCTACATCTCGGAGGAAACTCTTGATCACTCTCGTGCAGGTATGCAGAAATCATAATCACGTTCCGGGAACGAACTAATTAGCACAGAATTATCGGTATACCTGAGCAGATGAACGTGTATTACAAAAATCAATGCCCGTGTCTGGCTTATTGCAATCGTAATTTACACGCGGCAAAAGAAACTGTACCAGAGTAACGAGCTTCGTAATTAACCGAGTATCTCGGACTGCTTCAGCTATTCAATTAGAAAAATAGGAGGAACGTATAACGTAATAATCAGTTCTTTTTCCATTTACATTCCTATAATACTTTTTAAATTCTGTAAAAACCAATTGTAACAACACCTTCGAATTTGAATGCATGAATGTTAGGGTGCTATGCATCAAATTCCACTTCTAAAATATCACAGAACTGTTTTCGAGATTGCCATCCGCTTATTAATATTTTTAATGGCGAATTCACGCAAAAATATGAAAAAACACAAAGGAAATTTGTTTCATTAACTAAGCACCACTTACCATATTCTTATTCAGTCTATCTATCAACTGTATGAAAACATATGACAAATCTCGCATGCCGATTTTATTATCCCATAAATTTCAGCGACCTCCACAGTCGTGTAGCAGGGTTAAATCATAATCGTGGAGCATCGGGGGTCTGCTTGAGAAATATTCCGCGAACACGAAGGCAGGCAAGAAGCGATAGGGTTAAAACGATATAACTCACAAGATCGTTTAAGAAACAAGAAGAAGAAGAAGAGGAGGCAACGATATTGCCGCAGAGCCACGGTGGCCCGTTGGATCGATAGAAATACCGAAAGATTCTAATCATCAAACTCTCCGGCAAACAGAAGTCGTGACTTGGACGTCCGTCGCTACTTCATTCTAACAGCGAAACGATTTCTCTCTTTCTCCCCTTTTGTATGCATCGCGAGTGGCTCGCCGCTCTATCGGCGATCTGTGTAACGAACTCAGGAAAAATAGGAAAAAAAGGATAGGGGAAAAGAAAGGAAAGGAAAGGCAAAGAAAAGACACTCGGACTTTGCATTGACGCGGATCAAGCATCGTCGCGGTTTCGCAACGTCACGATTTTCTGCCGGTATCGATCGCGGTGATCTCCCGGAAAGCATGCGAGCGGCATACTTCGCGACTTTCCACGGCTGTAGATTCTTGTAGATCCTCCGCGAATTTGAAATACGATCCCCCAGCGGATCCATGCCGATCGGGGAAACAACTTGTCCCGATTTCCTGAACGACTGTGACAAATTCTACTGTCCGTTTCCGTATTGAACATACGTGCGTCGTTCGGTCAATTAATTGCAATAATATTTACATACGTAGGTTATCTAACTGTTTTCCAAGGATCTATAAAATTATAAAATTAGATAGAAATTTCTAGCAATGAAATATATAATTAAAATATTATTTGCACAATATAATTATTACTGTATTATTGTTTTGCTAAAATATTATTATCCACCATAAAACGTCAGCCTTCGTGATAGTACGAAATATAACAAAAATAAAACGATGACGCTTCAACTTTCCAACACGCAATGTTCGTATCTAAGCATTAGCAAATCATCTCTTTCAGAAACATAAACGAAATCAAGCCGAAGAACGTGGAACCAGTTCACTTTTCAACGCAACGTGACAATTTACAAGCTACCAACAGCTACTCGTCCTCGAAGAAAGCCAGACAGACGTAATACGAGCTCTTGAAAAGTCCCTCTAGTCATTTCAGAAGAGATGATATACATTGCAATTAGAAGGCAACGAACGAGCATATCTCATCCAGTTATTGAACCCGTCAGCGCAGGCCGATTCATGGAGTATCAATGTACACACAGGCAGGAAAAATCCGCGACATGTTTGAAATGCGTAATCCAATTCAGATTGAAGGAATCACGAGGTAGATCGACGTAGCCAGAGGTAAGGGGAAATATATCGAACCTCGTGCAATCGAAGCAAGATTCGCGATTATCATTAATTGCGTCCATTAAGTAATTACGTGCGTCATAGCAATGAATCGAAGAGGATACAGGAGCACCCCGAACATCGATTCGATCTCGAATCCGATCAGCCCGTCGCGTACCCATGCGGTTCGATTGGCTCAAATCAACGGGTCGACGAAGTTTTTATACGCTTGGTACACGGTTCGCAAATTGCTGACAGTTTGGCAAGAATGTTGGCCGTAATTAATATCTGGGTAATTTATGCGGGAGCAAAGCGAGACGGTGCATTGGTGAACCGATAATTGGGAAATATTGGACGACGCAAATGTAGAGTGTAATTATTGAACGTACGTGTTCAAGTGGCGGAGAAGAAGGTGACGTTTCGCTTTGGGGCAAATTTCTCCATGGATTTCGATCAAGTTTCAATTGCTGTAAGGTTGTTTGCCGTATTAGGGGAAGGACAGTCAATGAATGTCGAGTTATACGACAATTGGAAAAGCGAATTAATTAAATGTTGAAGTGAAAACACATCATAGGGTAGATCCGTTAAAACGAATATATCAAACTATGAATAAACATGGTACTTGCGAAAATAGAGGTAGATGTAAATAGTTGAGAGAACAGTAGGGCGACGATTAATCAGCTTTAGGTCGAGGGACAGAAACTAAGGTCTGAGAACAAATAATAATTCCCAAGCAGTGAATGGGTTGACTCAGAAATGTAGCACCCTTATAAACGATTTCAGACCTAAATGATACGATTATTAATATAATATCGAAGCTCTGCGACATTCTAAATATTGATAAAACATTTTCATAAAGACGAAATAATCCATTACATTCTCGGTCATTTCTATATGTACCCAAGACTAAAACAATAGGAATACGAATCCACTGCACATAAAACGCCCCCATTCTCATAGTAAAGACAATAACTATAACAATAAACGTCCCTCAAAAGTCTGAAACAATTATTTGTAGGAGACCTTCAATCCTTTCAGTCGCTTCGAGCCAGACAGACACATTCTACTTAACACAATCCACGACTACTTCCTTTGCAAAAATCGCGAACATCTGGCTGCTCTTACTGATAAGCCCGTGAAACAATTTTCGTTTCCTTCTATCCCTCTGCTTTTCTCCCTCTTTTTCGCAAGAAACTCGCCCACCGTGGCAGGAACTTGAGTTAGAAAGGGAGAATGGCGGAGCCGTAAGAGCACAAATGCGAAACGAACGAGCGTTTGAGTCCAGGAAACCGTTTGCGAAGCACGAGTGGCAGCCGGGCAATACGTGCCCGTTCATTGTCCGTCCTTCCGTCCGTCCTCGCAGTCTTTCACGTGATTATTTTTGCCGGTTCGCGGGCACAATGAGCGATTTCTAGCCGGTCCCATTGTTCCCCCTCGAGACGCGCCGCGTTTTGTACCGATGCCCGGCCCTAGCGCCCACTTGCATGGACAAGTTAGCAGGAATTTATTTCCTGACAGTGGTGTTCCCAGGAACGCGTTCACGCGACCAATCGGTGGAAAAGGGTTTCTTCTTTCTATTTTATTGCTGTAATTCTATGACGTTCGAATATCGAACGCTATAGTTGTCGGTTCGGATCGACAGAAGTTGTCGATGAATTCAGGCAATTAGTATTTTGAACGTTCTATGCAGTGTGCGAAAGGTATTGTATGCATGTATGATAGTATGAAGGGAAGTTGAGTAAATGTAGTTTCTTTTCGTGAAGAACATAATGGAAGGTCCATTATTTATTTGTATTAATGTCGTTTAGGAAAGAAATTTTAGAGCGTCTAGAATTGAGTACAAGAATTCTGGTTAAAACATTCGAGTGGTTATAAATAATATTACCATTAAGAAATATTGCTTAATAAACACAATTTCATTCCGCTGAAACTTTTGCGATTGGCCTCGCTTCCGTTTGATAGTGGTATTCGATACAAGTTTTACGAGCAAGATATATAATATAACTGCTCGTTGCGAAGAGAAAAAAAAAGAAAACCCAAGGAAAAACGATAGTGCTAATGCAAATAGGAACATTTACAATTCATATAAATTCGTTATCAATAAGTTCCATCATGGTGCGTTTCTCGAAGCATATACATAATCTATCTCTGCCTATCCCGCCACGTATGAACATTCCTATAAAACGAAACGAAACGAAACAGCAGAAGCAGAGAATTATTGAAACGACTGTATAGTGCGAAAATCAGATGCGTGCGTATACAGAATGGACAAAATTTGATTGCACAATAAAACCGTAAAAAGTATTCGCCAAGTAAAGGTGGATCCTCAGGGAAAGAAAATTCACATAGCAAAGATACACTGAAACTTTACTAATACGCATGCAAGTACACGTAACTTTTATATCTCGAGCTGTTATTTCTACAAACCACTCCGAAATAATCGTTGCGTATCGTCGAGATGCATCTGCAACGGTGATAATTTTCCGCGGGCGAGTAACGATATTAAATGCATTACAAAGTTTCTGAGAAGTATTAAAGAAGAGTTGAAATAAAATTACATTTTGACCGGACGCATTTTACAACCATTGTATGCTACTAAACTTAACTATAAAAGTACAAACAAAGTGCGCATACGATTTACACTTGTTTATAAATATTTATTACCGAAACTTCATGTAATTAAGAAAGAGAGTCTCAGCAAACAGATCCCTCGTCGGATCAGTGACACAGTCAGATAACAAATATTCGATTGCCGTTCAACAAGAAGGAACTTTCAGCATAACTTCGTTAAAGTAATTGACAGAAGGCATTGCATTGTCGAACGATGCCGCGAATGCAAATGGCCGGTTTGAAGCGCACTGTTTTGTAATGCATGCCAGCTCGGTGCGACTTTTTCCATAGGATCATCCACTCGAAGATGAAAGTAAAAAGCGTACGGCAACGAGACGATTTCTCGCATCCGCGCGTCCACTTCACGGCACCGAGTCGAGGACTGTTATCGGATCTCTTAGAGCTGGTTTATATCGGTTCAAAGACCTATTTAGCATTTTCTTGTGAAACTTTAACGACGCTTCGCCACTCGAACCATGCTCCAAGAATAATTCTCCCTCTTTCCTGGGATTTAAAAAAAGCAGTTGATATCGCGGCGAAAGGGAGTCGCTTGTAATAATCGCGTCTATCAAAAACTCTACCTTGCGATTCATCGAAGAAACGATTTCTTGCCCAAACCAGACACTGGTTTACTCATCCTTTCACTTACGTCTCGTGTAGGTACATGCATGTATGTATATGCAATCCACTGACAAGTTGAACAACGGCGAATCTCTTCATACAATTTTAAGAATGATAAGAGTTATCGAGAATTGTCAGCAATTAGTGTAATTAGAATATTGTTCGGGATAAAGTATAAATAAAGCTGTCACGGAAACAGTGAATTAATTGTACGTACATTTAATGTTTCACAAGTCGTTTGATGTAAGCGCTATTAATTAATTCACCTATGAGTAGCTGGCAGGGGCAGAAATAATATATGGTCGTTAAATTTTCAACGCGACCCAATTAAAAAATGTACAACCACTAATCAATAACTAGCAAGCAGTTAAAATCGTGTACGAATCGAAAGCTGCTGGCCTTTTCGCGGTTAGGCAATGCGAATTCTATACGAGCCGTCGACAATTGACCGAACAGCATGCGCATATTAATTCCTAGCATTCTCGGCCGATCAGAAGAAACGCTTCCACGTTCTCGTAGCAATGAAAATAAAAAAGAAAAATCATAAACGTTTATGGCGGCGACGGTGGCAAACTCGAGTATTTACTGCCACCTTCGTGCGTGCCAGAGAATGGCGAAACTGTAATTTGAGCGTTGCTCAAGAAATTTATTTTGAGATACGTCATTCTGTTCGACGAGAAAAACGATGTCTTGTGATGGGAGATAAATGGCCGATGAAAACATTTGTGGATGTTCACATACCGGCGAATCTTTACAATAAATATCACATTACGCTATAGATTAAGTTTCACGGAATCATGCCGCGTTATTATTTCCATTAGGTAGTATTGTTCTAATTTCAAATAAATGTTTAGGGTAATAGATAAACTTTCGAATTGTGAATGATAAAATTTCTACCCCTGAATCAGGAAGTTACATGCTTGAACTTCCAAATATTTTTTGAATGACAGACGAACTTTGATAATCGCAAGGATAAAACATATCAGAATATTTTATGAAAAGAAAGTGGGGAGTGCAAGAATGCAAAATATAATATATTTCTACAAATAGTATGTAATTCCAAATAACCAAATGTGTATTACAAATAGAATATTAAGAAGAACAAAATGTAATCTAATGTTTTTCATGAAGTAAGTAGAAAATACAAATTTTTATCTTATCAACAAAACAGCTGTGAGGAGAATAATAAAAGAAGAATTAAAGGCGGGGGGAAAGATAACGGGTGCTTTTATGACGTCGTTATGCGAACGGTTAAGCAGCGCTACAGTAATGAGAGAACAAACGAGATCAGGTGTATCAATTCACATTTTAAGGCTTGCTGAAAGTTTCCAAGAATGTCATACAATTTTGGGATCTCCAGTAACGTGGCAGGTATGCAAGGGATGTTCTTTTTATTATTATTGCTTTCACACCTGCAAACATCACGTGCATAGTCAGGCCAATCAATCGCGAAAGAAAACATGAGTTAGAGTAAACGGGAGAGAAAGTTGTTTGAGATTGATAAACGAAAATTAAATTAAGCTGTAAATGAAACAGAATTATTATGAACTTGAGATATCACCTTGGAAAAATCGACTTTCATATCTACGTAAAAAGTATTTGCAAACAAAACGATTTTAAAATATTGAAAGCAAGAAACAATGTTAAAAATATTTTATTGAATATGTCGACTTTCGAAAGGGGTTGAATCTTTTTCATTATACTTTTCAATATATTGCAAGAGTAAATATAACTCAGTTTTAAAACTTGTATTGAATTTTATTAATAATGTCCTTATTCGAGGGTTGTGATTTTTTAAAAGAAATAAGTCTCATATTAAGCAACATTACCCTATTTATCATTCATTAAGAGAGTAAAAATATTTGTCATTTGTAATAACAATTGCTTCATTTCAATATTAAATTTTCAATTCCTTCTTTAACACATTCTTCTGTCACACAGACGAGTTTTCAGAATGCTCTCGTTACTTGCGGTGCGACCTAAACTTTTGCACCAGGTATCGTACTCGATTATCCCACGACTTAGAAAGCGTCCAATAAATTTTCAAACGCAATAAAGAATAATATCGCTGGTGAATTGTTTGTGAGTTTTGTTTGCCGTTCGCGACAGAGGTATAGCGGCGACAGAGTTGTAGAGAATGGCGAATAGAGAAGTGACACCCGAATTTTCGAAGCACAGTGGCGATTGTGCCATCGGACGTGGCCGACGACACAATGATCAGCAAACAATGGCCACTCGTTACGGGGATGAATCGAGCCGAAACGTTTGCATAATAGGTATTAATGAATAGACGACCGGTTGCAGCGCTCCTTTCAATTCGAATTTGGCTTTAAAATTAATTATGATAATGCGATGGTACGGAGGTAGGCCCCGAACAAATCGCAAGGATCGATGTCCGTTTTATTTTGTTCAATTTCGTTTCATTCAGCGAGGGGACAGCCCTGGTCAGTCTTGCCTTCAAATGTCAGTCTTCTCGATTTTATCTATAATTTCTGTTTCGGAATAGTTGGCGTTTTCAGATTCGAATGGCTTGGGAAATGAAAACGAATAAGTCACTGTTAGGTAGTTATTACATTATGGTAGTAAGAATTCTTTGCATTAATAGAAATAAATTGCAGAATATCGTGGTGGATAAAAAGATTTGAATAATGTAGTCAATGACAAGTTAATGATATACTTTCGTACAATAATAAAATACGCAATCCGGTTTCAGTTAAATGGCTTCAAATAACTTAACAGCTAAGTCCCCACAAAAAAGTTAATAATTTAATATACCAGTACCCTCTTAGGAATAAAAAAAGACACCGCTTCTAGTCTGTTTAGTCTATTCTAAACCTTAAATCTTAGAACTAACAAAATTTCATTTCAAAAAAATGTACGTCCATATATATTATATTTAGTATCGAACAAAACTATAACAAATTGAAGATAATATTCTGTGAAAATCAATTCCCTCAGAATGTTATGTACTAACTAATAAAGAATATGGATTTCATTGAAACATATACAAAGAGAAAGGCAATACTTTATACTAGAGCGACAAACGTCAATCACTGTTTGCCATCGACGAGCTGCAGACTTAATTAAATGTCCTAATAAAGATATTGATAATTTGCACAGTTTTCCAAAGGAGAAAATGACATTTAAGAAATTCATAATACATACGGTACCAAAGAAATCGATAAAGAAACAGAATAAATTAAAGAAGTTGTTAAACAGTTTCGTTCGATCCTGGATACTGAAAGTGCTGGAAAAAAGTTGGCAAAAATCGACGAGTCTGTCGAGCAATTAAGAAGAAAATGCACGGTCGTCGCGGTAAAAGCGGTTAAATCAGGCAGGACATTTACGAGGGACGATTACGAGCAACGAAGAAAATTCCTCGCTCGGTCACCTGCGACCGAAACAGTTGCAGCCGCGTAGAATTGCGCTCATAGATTTCGCGAAGGACGAATGTCGGCACGTCGACGGGGCCCGTTGGCCGTGTTGTGTCCAACGCATGCTAGAAACGACGGGAACGAGGATACTGGTACCTGGAGAACAGAACGGCCAAACCGTCCGCGGTCTTTATTATCCGCGGAGAGAAGCGGAACGCAGCCCGCTGATATTTTACAACGCGGTTTCCGTCGATGTACAATGCGGATATGCACAGAAGATTGCGTATGGAACCGGGACCCTGATATATTGGTGCGTTGGTAATAGTGATAAGTTAGCCTCGCCACTGTCCATAAATTGAAAAGTGTAGATACTAATTTCGTGGCCGGCCGTGCCGTGTGTTTTATCGACACGCTTACAGCTACGAAGGTGGCTGTCCTAAATATCGTTGATAGTGATAAGGTGTCGATCTCCTTTTTAGGTTTGTAAACCGAGTTGGATTCGTGTTTATTATTTATTTGCGTGTTACTTATTACTACTATTGTATGGGGGCTATTAATCCTTTGGCTTAGAGAGCAGAACAAGTGAATGGAAATTAGTTACAGGTAGATGAAGTATGCGACATACTACACGTGGTGTCGGTAATAAGATTATTGCAATGTTATCTTGCGTTCAACGCGCTCCTGGTAAACAAATGCGGGAACAACCTGTATGCGTAGGTATTACGTACAAGTGTTGCGTATTCCAGTGTGATTTTTACAGTCACGTAGATTAATAAAGGAATGATGGTTATCATGGTGAATGAGTGTGAATGTGCATTGTGCATTGGTCAGCATGCGGTGGTGCGATGACAAGAAATAAATCGATGGCCACAGAAATTTCGCACACCGATTGAGATCGAGCTTTGTATGCACTGGCTGATCTATGCTGTACAATTAATGGTAGCGGAGAAATGATTGATACTTGAGTACCTGGACGCCTTGATTCGATAGTTTGATACCGGTAGGTGTTCAACAATATTAGATAGTCGGTACATTTTTCAACAGCGTACATAAGTAAGTAATATAGTGAACTCGGTAGCAATATAGTTTCATGAAAATTTTACACAGATTCACTGGTACAATAATGCAAGGCTACAATGGAAAAATAATTAATCGAATAGTGCACCTTAAAATTTAATCGTACAGCCACAAGATATATTTCATTTCAAATAATGTTAGTAACTCCATTACGACGATCATCCCTCGTGCATGAATTTAATAAATCAAGGAAGTAAAAATTAAAATATCTTTCCAGAATTTCAATTATACACATTGCAACTACATATTCGTATATTCTCTATTACCACGTATTGAACCCAATAATAAAAATAGTAGCGTCGTTAAAATTTCTGATCATTCTTTTCAGCCACTAAAATTGCCTGGCACCAGAAATCGGTTTACAATCCGCGGCTACTTATCTCCCCAGTTCCTTTTTTTCCGTCAATCATTTCGTAACACCGCCAACGGAAACTAGTGCCAGTCGATCTTCGACGCGCACTGAAAAACTACCTTCTACTTTACCTCCTCTACTCAGGATGGTGTCGTTAGTCGAACGAACATCTTTCTCGGCAATCGTAAAGGAACCGTAAGAACCGTGGCGGATTTACAGCCGATAGCAATTTCCTCAGTCGATGTGGACCAATATCATAAACAACCGTAACGTTTTCACGTTTTACGGTAATTCGCGATCCGTGGCGATCGTCGTTACGAGACGTTGCGTCGCGTCGTTGCGTACGTTCTGCTGTGCGAACGAATCGTCGAATATTCCTGCTGGTTTTTACGGAACTTCCGAGATCTAGCATCGTTTGTACGTGGATTTGTTGCGATTCAACGAAAGTTGCGACCAATCGTGGGAATATCTTGCCGGTTGTAACGCGCGCCGTGTCGTTGCGCCAACAATAACACAAATATCGCGTGGTACAGTACTTACAGTCAATTGAGTGCATGGGGAGCTCATTTTAATGGAGTCCCTGGTAACTGTTCCTTCCCGTGGAAACTTATCGTTAACGGATCTAGGAGGCTGTGTTCATTGGTTGGTCGAAGGATTTTTGATTATTCGTTGTGTCGTAATTTTCTCGTAAAATGGTAAGATATATATTATTTGATATTGGCACGGGGATATAGGAACTTACAAGGACTGCAGATGCGTGGCCAACGGATATAATATGCTTGCAAGAATTTATACCGATAGAAGAAGGTAAATGAAAATTGCAGAGATATCGCGAGTATGTTTCTGTTTCCTGTTAGAATGCACGTGATGTTATCTCTCTGGCCAATGGACGTGTTTCATTCAAATAAACATTCTTAATTGAAGATATTTATAAACCGCGGCCTGACTTATCTTAAGTTTTGGTTAATCAAAAATCGAAATGCGCTTAGCTGGGAAATACTTCACCACGAGAGAAATTAAAAGATTCTGTGCCCATACAGTTTATAACCATGGAATTAAACTTTAATCCCACCACGAATATCTGATAAAGAACTGCTCAAAGTAAAAATGATTTCCGAAAGTATATAAAGAAGAATTGAATCAAGGCACGCAAATACATTTTACAAGAAAACATTAAGAAAAAATGTTCTTAATCATTCTCTACCTTTGCTTCACGTTTACGCAGTGAAGTGCGATAATACAATGTTCTTTAATCATTTAAATATATCAGCCAATACGTGAATCACTGGCATATTCAGAATCCTCCAAGCATTGGAACTTTAAACGAAGCCTGCAAATTACCCGCGAAATTAAACCCAACTTGCCAATCATCTCCAACAACCGTGGACTCATTACAGAGTCTCTATAAAGCACCACAAGGCTGCCCTACAATGCCTCATATGTTCACACCGTGAGCATTATTGTACTAATCGCTCTTTCACGCAAGTAAAACAAGAACGCTCCGCGTGTGTGGGTCACGTCCGATCGGCCAGGTGCAGCTCACGTTCTAAACAGGGAAGAAGCATTAATCGCCAGGTAGTCGCCAGGTAGGCGTCGACAATAAAACGAACGATGAAGTTTCGCGGAGTCAATAGGTCGCGCAACACCGCCTCGCAGTTTTCACATTCCCCTGCTATCACGCAAACGAAGCCTACTTCTCTCTGCGATCATTTTTACCCTTTCTTTTCCCGTTCGGGACTTCACTTATCTTCGAGAAGAGGGAAAGGTTCACGTGCAGCCGTGCCCGTCGATGGGACAATTTATGGCTAATTATTCGTTCGCCTCGACCGGGGTTCGCGGTAATGGCGCGATTTACGACGACGATCCGTCATCGCGACGCCGCCGATCGAGAGGCATAATTGAAGGAACTTCACGGATGAAGACGTCGCGGCAACTAATTAATAACAAAGCGGCCAATGAAGAGCACCGGGCAGCCTGTAACAAATTGGCTGCGTGTAACCTGACGACCCGCGCACAGGAATCCAATTAATCGGAATTCGCACACCATTATAGCGTCACGTCCATGGATTATTGTAGGGGCTACGGGGAAAAAGGCGTAGGTACGGCGTATAGGAAATATATTGTAATATCTGTGATTTATGGAACACTAGGGACGATCGTTCGAACAATCCTAATTCGCAATTAGCCGCTGGAATCTTTACGTCGGTACGAAATTTATGATGTCCATTCATTATTTACGAAGTGCATACAGGCCTTATTTTTTTTTTTTGCAACGCAAGAGTTTGGTCGTTGTACACGAGCCACGGGTCGTAGGAAGGTAACGTTGGCCGGCAATTGCTTGCATCGTAAGTTATTCTCGCGTTTAGTAATGTTCAATAAGCGTCAGATAGTTGAGGCACGTGGTAATTAAGTTATCGAGGGAGTCGTTGTAAACGTAGACGTTTTTGCGGTTTCGCGAAGTATCGCCTGGTGGATGCAACGATTAGGATAAAATACGAGATACTACACTGTTGCAAAACTTCTATAACCGAACGAATAACTGGAAATCGACGAAAAAGGGAGGGGAAAAAACTTTGAAGTTTATGCTTAACTGGTTCTATTGATTGTTTCAATGGATCGTTGAAGGAAGTTGCTTGGCGGAATATTCGATTGTTATCGCAGGGGAGAATCATACTAGTCCGTAAATTCTCGTTAAGTAATAATTAATCGTGACGGACGCTTAAGCAAACAACAAGGAAAAGGAGGAATCGTGATGGCGATCTTTCGTTCGTGACCATGAAACGTTTGATTACAGAGATTAAAGGGTGCAGATTTTTTTAACGTTGACTGCTTGTTCGAGGAAAGTAAAAACCTCGGTACGTTTCGTAGAACAGAAACAAGTTCTGAGCAATAAGTTTTGGGGTACGGTAATTAAATTATGAATATACTACATGTATACGAAAAGAATCGCAATATAAGTGCAATTAAAAAATTCCGAGATGAAATTTCTCATTACATTATATTTATAATTATCATTTTATTCAACTGAATGAGTGATAAAAGTAAAAGTGACACCAGAAATTTGTTTAACAATAAAAGGCGACGTGCATTCCTTACCACCGCCAAAGAAATCTCAAACATATAAAAAGCCAATTAAGATACACGTAACCAACGAAACTCATAAGACTAATTTAGCTCGAAAAATGAGCTAATAAAAGCAACAAAAAAGAACGATATAACTTTTATTACAATCGTAACATTCACAAAGCGCTTTTCTCGTGCATCAAACCGTGCCACGGACAGACAAAATGGTCCAAAAAGTTGCGACAGGGATGAGGAAAAACAGCGATACAGGTCGTTATTAACTTTAATGACCGTTGCCACGTGTGAATCGCGATTAAGCTCGCGGGTATAAATTGATCGAGTGTTTCGTACCAAACTCGATTACGCATAAACGAGATACGAAACAGCGATCAGTCTGGAAACTACCTTGAAATGCGATATAATAACGTGGCATGCCTGAGAGTCATTACAGAAACGCATGATAACTTAACTGTTTTTTCTTTTGTTAGAAACGATATATGTATAATATATTATATATGGAGATCTGGAGGTTATCAAATAAATTTTCATACTTCCAAGATATATTGCAGTTTGAGAAAGAATATATTTCTGAAATTTCTAGAATAGTGCGCATGGAAATCGATAAACGAGCACTGCGTATGTTACGAATATTTCATTTTGCGTGGATAAAAACTATAAACGATCGATTGAACAGGAACACTAAATAATAAGCTGACGTGCCTGGAAATCGTTAAGAGCGAATATCCTTATGAATTTCCTTTGAAAGCAAACAGACGGTGGAATCGCTTTAAAATACAGGGCGCGTGTTCCTCTATTAATTAAATATTATATCGGCAACTACGATCGTCAGTTAAATATACCATTCTTATCATAATTTATATGTATAACGACGCCTAGTACAGTTAGTAAAGACCTGCTTTGCATAATATATTATCTAGAATATTGCTCTTCCAAACGATTTCTCGTAAATTCAAACTACTGTACTTCACGCGAATCGATCCTTTTATTTTATTTAAAACTAACGCAACGCTATTACTTACAATTAGTGAAGATAGTTCAGGAGATGGTAACAAGTTGTTCTACATCGAATCAGCACGAGGGAAGAACGACGAATTGGTTATTACTAGTAAATCTACTAAATGATGATCCAAAAACTAAAGTAGTGAAAACAACATAATGTCTACTGCATTTAAAGATTTTTTGAATGCAAGAACATAGTGCTCTTCTACCCCAAAAAATTGCTTCCAATCTAAATGAAATACAATTCCTAATAGCGCAACGATTGAAAAGGATCCACGAAACGAATTTACAGCAGCGAACCATTGAATCCATTTCGTACGGCAAACCCGCTCCAATTTTCGTCTGACTGGCCCGTTCCAGGTCCTTGGCATAAATTTATCAATCACCGCCCTCTCGCGACTACTTAACGGACATGCATTTCGTCCCCACAAAAAAGGAAAATCAATCTCCCTCGAGTCGTTCTCCGCGTGGCCGTCTTGTACACATTGATGACGACGGCAACGCTGAAGGAGCAAGGAAGAACGTGGCAGCACGTGTGATCAATATCTGAACGATGATCTTCATGTTTGAGCGTGCTGCTCAAGGAATTTCAGCACGGCCAGCTATTTCATTATCTCGTCGCGCTTGTAAACGAACAGTCAAGGATGCGTGGAGCGGATAACGCGGATACGAGGCAGGTCGTGGAACGCGTGCCCTCTGCGACACGAGGAGGCAAGTCCACGTGTTCGACGAGTCCGCCTTAATTAAAGGTTCTCCGTAGGAACTTCATTTATTGGTGAACTCTCTCGGCGATCTGCCACGTTGCGTGCACACCAGCCGGCACTGTGGCGCGGGCAGAAAAAGGGGCGACGTCGAAAGGGGCCCAGAAATAGAGAAACTGGCATGGAAAGAGGTGGATGGAGTAGGGAGAATCGCAGCTCTCAATAGACGTGGAGGGCCAGGGAGAGGAGGTTGCACAAGGTGGACGAGAGTTATAATCATTGGGGTCGAGGTCCGCCTGCCAGCCACCTTTGAACGAGCCCACGGGTTGGTCACTTCAGGAAGTGAGGAATCATAAGGATCGCGGCAGACGGCCTGATCCGTTCGTAGACCCTCTCGTTTATTTGAATTACTGCTGAACCTTTCCCGTCCGGCCGACCTAACTGTACAACTCTTCCACTTGTCGGTACGGGAACACCATAATTCCGTTCCTGTTTAGCGGATCGGGCTGTCGGGCTCTCTGCCGATTGATATTCGGAGTTACGAAGCGGCAGAACGATGGCGGTTTTAAAGTGGGGAAAAAAGATCGGGGTGCTGCGTTCGGAGGTTCTTTTTGTATGTCTGGTTTATTTGATTCCTTTCTTTGTTGCAGATGAAATGTATCGTTTGCATTATAATTATTCGAACGATACAGACTTTATACTTTACTAGCGCATTTAAAGGCAAGAAGTTCTTTTTCCCGCTACTGTTTGGATAGCTGATTCTGCTTGCAAATAATATATAATACAGTGCCTGTATTACACTGATACGTGCCGGTATCGTTTTTATTTAGTATTCAAGGAGCAACATTCGAAGCATTTTAATTCATATCAAGACCTGATAAGAAAAACTGTTCAACCGGAACACCGCCAACGAGCAAAAGACAGGATAATAATTTTCCAAGACATTCCCGCAGTCGAAGGTATCCAAGGAAGAGAATTATTCAAGGCCGGACAAAGCTCCACGAAGAATTCTGCAAACGACGATCGATCCACAGACTATGATTATCGGCCATGGTAAATATTTAGGCCGGCTGAAACGTGTCCGCATACCTTTGGTACCAGTTTCGTCGATACGCGACAGATACTGTCACGTTACACAAGTAATGTAATACCTGGGCCGCGACAAACGCGTCTACATAAAGCCACTTACCTTTTAGATCGTCACCCGATAAAATAGCGATCGATTAATTATCGCTGGTTTAGATGTTTTACACCTGGGAATTCGAATTCAATTGTCGACAATGTAGCTGTCAAAGTATTTTAAGTATCGGTCGAATGCTAATTGGCACCTCTGTTCTCTGCGATTTTTATCACTGCAATTACATTTTGTTAATTGAACTTACATATCCGGAGGGTTCATAGAAAAACGAAATATTCGAGACGCGATTATATAAATTGCAATCCAACGAATACATATCATCACCCGATACTATATCGATCGTAATACAAGTCCACGCGAAAATTACACAACCCGCGCAACCATTTACAAGCATCGCCGCGTTAAATATCGAATACCTCTTAAACACCTGCCATTTCCGCGACCTCCTAATTGTTTCAATTACCTTACATTTCGTGGAGAATTTCAACCAAACATCCAGGCCATTTCCTTGGTCCATTAAACATCACAGGCAACGTTGCAACATGCGCCGTGCAGGAAACGGACGGCCAACAGGGAACGATTAAATTTTAATGAGAAAATTACCGACATCGGAACGGGCGTGTTGCTGTCGCGGCCATTCGACGTCTAATAACGAGCCGCGATCGCGCAGAATGCGGGTAAAAATTGTCGGCCGGGCGAGACCGATAAGATCTGTCGGCAGAAAATCGATTTGTTCGAAAAGAAAGATCTCCGCGCGTTAGGGGAGTGCAACGCTATATCATCGATCAAGTCGCGGCGACGTCCAACACGGCCAACGTCACGAACGAACGCGTATACGCCTGGAGAACACGCGCGTGCACCAAACAAACTCGCGATTTACATTTTAATTGAACAAACGAACGCCAAATGATTTATCCTGTTGCGGACCGTGCGTTCTCGTCGCGGCCGTGCAGATGACGCCCGGACACTTGGGCAATTGAATCAAACGGAAGAAGCCGGTGGTCGCGGCGACGATCGACATCCGATAAATTCTGTCGGCTGGCGTGGCGTCTAATTGCTTTGTTAATTTACGAATTTTCTTCGTTTGAAGTATGTATAGGATAGGGGCGGCAACGTTTTCTCGGACGCTCGAGCGTGGGCTCGTTTCTCTCGATTCCTGGATAATTGGACTGACGCGTGTGCTAGCCAAAGCGGAATATAATCGAGCGGAAGTCGCCTGTTGCGACTAATTGCAAAACAAGAATCAAACGAGACTTATTGCGATTCGCAGAGCGAGAAAAGGATTTTTCCGTTGCTGCTGCAGGTTTCTGATTGAGCATCTGCTACCGCTCTCCTTCGATCTTCTCTCTCGCAGTCTACCACTGTCTTTCTCGCCGACGATGCTCAATGTCCCGCTGAAATTCGTTAACCAAAGAAATATTGCGTCCCGCACGGTTGATTTAATTCGATGCGCATCGGTAATTGAACGATTAATTGAGACAACATTTTGCTGCAAGAACTTTCAGATCTTCGGATGATTGCCTGCGATTTGCAATTTTTTTTTTAGCAATTAATTTGTTTCGCTGAAACTGGCAAAATTGATTACCATTAATTATTTGATTGTTAATGATGACCGAAGCAAATCAGGCGAGAAGAGGAATTCAATTAAGGTACTACTGTGTACACGTACAGCAGCTGCAAACTATAACTTCATTGCGCCAGGCTTTAAACACTTTCCTTTTAATGATACCCACACGTAATAAATAAAGCGATCATGAGTATAGTTTTGAGTCTGAAGCGGGTAAAGGTATTGGTTCGGCGAACGTATATGTAGAGGAATGAACTACGAAATATTGAATGTTAAATAATTGGAATAAGTAAGTGTAGAGTGCCATATAATGTTACGTCCAGCTTACTAATATGGTTGTGCCCATTTGATTTGTCGTCGTCGTAAATGTCACCTGTCATAACGACATAGTTATTTACGATGCTGCTTAAAATTAGTGGAGAAACATACCGATGCGTGGCCTCAAATAAATGATCGTCACTTTGGACGTTCGTTGCAAACGTCGACGGAACAAAGGCATATACGTGAACTGATGTTGCGCTCGGTGTGCCCACTGGAATAGAGCATTAATTAAAAACTGAATTATCTCGTCGAACGTCGAACGACGGACGAGACTTTATTGCTTTCTGGGCTGATTGCGATTTCGAAACACCCCACAGCGTAAATAGTTTTAAACCTAGACCGTGGGTATACTCTGTTCCGCCAAGGGGGCAACGACGAGGAAACAATTGCCGGCAACGGCGATTAATTATCGCAAAATAAAGAAACGCCATTGTGGACGCTCGGATAAATTGATCTGGAATATATTCGAAGAATGTAGCGACGGCGGCCGGCGGGGAAATTCAGTAAAATGCAACGAGCTTCACGTTCCGCTGCGTACCATTTACGGCCACGATGTTTCGCGTTTCGCATTGCCGCTTCGATCTCGACGGCTCGATTACTCGCGACCAGCGTTAATTAAAATTTAATTTACGCCGGAACGCTGGATGGTCTCGGGCCCCTGAGCCCCGATGTACACGCCGATCCATCGCACGAACGAGAATACTCGTTCGACCCGACGGCTTCGTGCACTGTGTGCACACGTCAACGCATTTGTATCCGTGAAACGCGGCAAAGCGGCGTGGCGCGCGCAAAAACTTTTTTTTCCCCGTGTACGCATGAAAGGGAGCTGCACGGACAGGCGGCCATGGGGTACGAGGGACCGGAGGTATAAAGGGTGCATTAATTAATTACGAATTCGTTAATTGCTACGAAAATGGCCGACTGGGCGTGCCCAATCGATCGAATACACCCTCGAAAAAGCCTTGCTTCCCTCTCCGCTTTTTCTGCACCCCTCGTTACCGATTTTACGCGGTGGGGTGTAGATTCTACTATTCGCGCAACCACTCGTCCAAGAGGCGGGCTGCACAGACAGACGGAGAAGGAAAACGGAGCGTAGAAAGGGGGAATAGGCTGAAAGGGATGAGGAAGAAAAGGAACAGGGAGATTACGACTGTGTTACTTAATTTAATAATTATATGCTCTCGGTTTTTACGACTTAATTACCGGCCGCGAGGAACTGCCACGGGGCAGTGAATGCAACTTTCGTGCACAATGCCGGTCTAGAATTATGCGACGGGAAAGCGATATTTCTTGAAAGGCCGGCCGCGTCGCGCAAGAAAGGAGGCAAAGAAAGGACGGAAAAAAGGAACGCAAGGAATAACGTCGCTGAAGTGGAGGCAGAAACGGGACGTGTGTGTGCTCGCCGTGGAAGCGTAAAGAAACGATTTTCACGTTTAAGCAGGGGTAGAAGAAAAGAAAAAAGAAAGGGAAGATTGAGACGGCTAAACCCGCGTGAATTTTCAAAGTCGTGCCAGCTAAAAGAAGTAGCCTTCGTTATTGCTAATAATAGCGAACCCGGCACAGAATTACTGTTATTAAAGTTTCTCGCGGCCTCCCCGGTGTTATAGTTCGTGTAAACATGCCTTTCTTCTCCCGTGCTTCAACCTTGCCGCGCGCTTTTTCCAAACGCAGAGAGTAAGGCTGCTTGACAAGTAACGAGGTTAGCATTGAAGAGTTTGAAAAACGTTCTTTCCTACTGGAAATGATGTTTCTTTGTCTCTGCGATCGTTACACGGAAAGCAGGCCAAAGTATTCCAAGGGAAATTAATGCACAGTAGCATCTGATTGCCTACTGCGGGGAATTCTTGTCCTTTGATCCCGTTCCACTGCCGAGAGATAAAGGAATCGTTCAATTTGTTCCTAAATGAAAAACACGAACCTGGATAGAAGGTAAAGATCAGGTGCAGCCAGCCGCGTGTAGTAAACCAGGTAAAATATACATAATACTGGCTCTAAAACGTTGGGAAATTAATTCGCCGGTTTAATGAACTGCCCGAAAGAATATCCACTCGTGTTGAATACTTTAATTACGTATTGAGATAAGAACGAGCACAGGCAGAGTACGAAGTATCGTACCGAATATAAATTCCTTGTAGGTCGAAGAAGAAAATGTGTAATATACCTATTAAAATACGACACCGATAATAACAGCGAGGAAAATATCAACGTGCTATCGTCTAATTTACTTACGCTCCAAGACATAATCCGTAGATTAAACGCCGAAAATACGATGCAAATTGCTAGAAGAGGTAATTATATTTGCAGTTTACTGACACGAGTACGCGCGTGATGAGAAATATTGTGTATGCATACATTCTCTAAACTCTATCACATTCAACATTTGTAAGAGAAGAAAGCCACGAAAATCAATTATTCAATTCCTACATTATACAGAATTCGGAACTCGCATTTATGGATCGTCCATATTTTGGAATACAAATTTCATGTGGTATACTAAAGACGCTAATTTAACCATTTACAAATTATCTCGCTGAAATGATATAAAAGTATGTTGCATCGCTTATTCTTTTCATTCAGAACCGACATATCAGCAAACAAATGACGCTATTTTACTGTTTTATGCGTTCAAGAAATTAAACAAAAAGACACAATATGTAATCATTTAACAAGCGATTCAGTATCGATTTACGAAAGAGCAATTATTTAACGAAAGATATTTCACAGAATCAAACACTTCTGAAGTTGCCCGTCGTAAAATACATCCTCCAATTTATACGAAGAAACGACTGCTCCAAACTTTTTTATTACAAAGCGGGCAAAGTTGTAAAATTACTGAAGCACCGTGTACACGCGATATCTCCCAGATTCCACCGCGTGATTTTTCGCAATTCCACGAAATTACACCGCGAAACAAATTCCAAGGAGAGGAAACACCTCGAGCAAACGTAATCTTGCTTCATCTTCGGTTTCGCGGAACGCCATGTTCTATCCGCGAGCGGTCGAGCGCGTTACGAAGAGGGCTCCGATCGTAATCGTTATTATCTTGATAGATGCGGCACTCTTGTTAACGATAGGCCGATGTATTCGTGGCTGGAACTTTACGAGCTGTAAAATAATTTAGCGGCTTGGATGTGTCGCGGTCGGTGCACGTGCACATCGTTGTTGCGTGCTAGAGAAGCGTACCGTTAGAACTCGACATACTGCTCCTAGTTTCTGCCATCGAGAGAGGAAATAGGAGAGTGAGAGAAAGGGAGACAGAGAGAAAGATAGAAAGGGAGGACGAATATTTACGCGTGCCGTGTAAGAAGAAGAAATTCTGTGAAATTCCGTGCACGAGGAGGAAACAACGAGGCGAGAATCGAGCGACACTCCTCGGTTCAAACATTTATCGATGGGAGACAGGAAGAGGCACGTTTTCCACAGACCCAGACGCGACCAGCATTGACACTTAAGCCGATCGTAAGTCATCGTTAGATTCGTGTTAGCTTCGATCCTGCGAGTCTCTGGTATACCGGTAATCTCCGATCTCCGGCTTCGTGGGTGGTACCGTTAAGGTGCGCTTTACATTGCGACGTCGTTTCTTACGCGGAACATGTTTAGAATTTTCTGTAGGGGCTCTATTGCGCCTCGTGGATTCGCGGAAACGAAAAATGCTCGTGGAACGACGCGAATTCATTGCTTGCGTTGACAATGCGGCTTGCGCAATTAGTAATAATAAATAACTCGCGTGCTGCAGTCTCTGGAATAACTCTGTTCCGGTTTCTGCAGAAACTTTCGTGACTGCGAAGAATGCAGTTGTTACGGAAGAATGTAATGGAAATTGTTAGGGGAGAGAATCTCGAAGTAGTACGACCAGAAACTGGTTAAAACGAATCGATTGTGCAAATTAGAATGGAACTAAATTATGACACAGAAACAGCATCGAACACAATCTTTAGTGGCTCAATGATTCGGGCAACGACAAGCATACGCGATATAAATCAAGTCAAAGGTATAGGAGCTAAGCAGTGCCATGATCGCTCCGGTCATCGAGGCTCGAAAGGTGAACCCTTTTCCGTAGCAGGAGGAGGTGAAATAGTGCAAATCCAAAGCCAGCGGTCTGACTTTTTTCTTGACCACGCACCGGGCAGGTACACGCTAATGCACTTATACAAAACCGATGTCCAAACCTGCCGAATGAACCCGACCCGTGGAAACGAAAACGCAATCCATCCGCAGGCAAACAGGGACAGGGGTGCAAAGGTGAGAGCATCGCGACGTACGCGTGTACAGCACACAATCGAATCCGCGTCGTCCGTGCAGGAATCTCACACGCGCAAAGAAGAAAAAGGAGAATCGCCACGTCCACGGTGTGCATGCGTGGCCGACATCGTCATCGATCATCCAGCGTCACGGCAGGGTGCGTACGGTCGTATGTATGCAGGTATATCAACAGAGGATCGCATCGTTCTTCCTCATTTTTTGCCAGTCGACCATGCTATCTCCCCCTCCCACGTGTCTGCCTGGTGTTTCTTCTTTCGGCCTTCAGCCGTCACCGTTCGGCTTCCGGTTACCGCGACTTCCGGTTGGCGGTCGAACAGCACCGCCTCGCGCCCCTGCGCTTCCGGTCTGTCGGGGTAGAACGAGGTTGTCATGGAGACTGGTCTCCTGGCTACACCTCCGGGGCACACCCTCGACAACATGGCCGCCACCATTCTCATTCTACCCTTCTCCCGTGTCACCACCTTGCCCCGCTTCCGTCCTGACCGTGTCATCCACTCCCCCCACTACATTATTTCCTACGAGCCCGTGTCAAGGATCCTAGGGGCTGCTTTTACCGGAGGCGGAGGCGAGAATACCCACAGTGGCCAGCAACCCCATGGGGCATGGCGTATACCGTGGAAGGACCCTCGACCCTACGAGTGCCACTCGCCCTCCACTGTGTACAGGGGCGATGTATACGTATATGCATATTTCACCGCACAGTTTCTACGGTTTGTAGGTGTGCACGCGTGTGTATCGTGGGTGTGGGTGCGCGTGGAATTCTACAGGACCCTCCACAGCCGGGGTGACGTCGATATTTCGGCGCATCGTGCAGCGCAGCGTCCAGGGGATGGACATAGGGGTGGATAGAGGGAACGCGTGGCACGGAGACTCGTCTGTGTGTACACGTGTGTATGCGTGCACGTCTGGCTCGCGAGAGCATCAGACCGACCAACGAATTCGAGTCGCGCCACTGCTCTGTATGATTTATGTTGTTCGACCCCTGTCGTAAGGAGATCCGCGCCCACGAAAGGGGCGCTTCTCCGGACGTACTCGGCCACGTAGCGAAAACGATGAACGACCGGAGCGGAATGGATTAATTGAATTTGCACGGCGGCGGTTTGGGAGCCGCGCGTACAGACGCGTTGGTACCCGCTCGAGAAACTTTATTGCACGGGCAACATTTCCATCGTGGTCCGTGGAGTTTTCGCGAACCGCCTCGTTGCGAATCGTTCGCGCAATCGTGGGCATCGGTAGTTTCCGTTGTAACTGGCGTTCCAGCCGGATTCTCGCTACGATAGCTCGCGACAAAGTGTACGAGTATCCTTTGCGCCGCGTTAACGTAACTTCGGCGAAGCTCTCTTTGTTTCCTCTATCCCTGGCTTTTTCTCGAAGCCTTTTTTTTTGGAAAGCTTTCGCGGACACTCGTTGCGCGGATACGGGACAGGCCGGTCCACTTGTCTGATTCAGCCTACGCCCACACAGGCACGGTAAGCTCGTATCGATCCGTTCAAATCCCCATAGAAATTAACTCGAGAACACTCGGCCGCCCCTTTCGTCGAGCCACCCGCTGCGGGCACGAGCTCTCGTTAGAACATTCATTAATTAGCCGTAATCGAAGCCGGCTTTACTGACGCGGAATAGAATTCCGCCGGTGCCGTCGGGATTTCCCTGCAGAAATTAAAAAAAAACGGGAGGGTGGGAAGTAAGAGAGAACAAGGGAGGAACTTAATCATTCCTCTGTAATAACGTTCCTCCAATTGGTGCGTTTCGAGACTCTAACGCTGTTAATTATCTCTGTGGACTCGTCTGGAAACACCGACTTCGATTCTGATTGCGCCCTCACTTGGGTACGTACGTAGGGCGAACAAGTGAAACAAAAATTCGTATGACTGTGATGATATTATTATTAGTCTGTCGCATTTTCAATAAATACACCAATAGTTTCTTGATTTGGTGCGACCGTTGAGAAATTCGTCGGCTGCCGTTCGTTATTGCCAAATTGTTGATAGTTTCCAAGAATTTCGACCGCGATTTTTAGTAAAAATAAGTTGGTCGTGTAATTATCGTGTACTGGGAAAGTGAATAAATTTAAAAAAATATTGAAGTAGAATTTAAATTAAAATGCGTAGTTCTGCTTCGATCAATCCTACCTGAATCATTTCCAATACTTAAGCAATTTCATTCGGTTCTTAATACACGGGTTTAAAACAGCACTATACTTGTACAATTCTAATGACAATGGTAAAAAAAAACCACGACGAATGATTTAAATATAGAAAGCATCAATTATAATTCCTTCGCTAAACACGTTTGAAGGCATTCAAATAGAATCGACCCTGCCCACTGGCACGGCAGGTCCATCCAGTCCATTTCATTCTCACGATCATCCCGGCAAGAAGCAGAAAAGAAAGAAGCAGCCTTAAGTGCATTCAGCGATCGCTAAAACCTCCACCCTTTCGCGCCACCCCCACCGAATCGTCTCATCAATGACAAAACGCCAAGTTTTTCATACGGCAAGGTATTTCGTCGCGGGCTGCTTAAGATTCATCTTGAATTACGATCTTGGCGCCGTCGAAAGATCAGCCGAGCAGCTGCTGAACCCCTTGAGATCCGTGGGCGCGGAGGGACACGGGGTTCCAGGCGTCGCGACGCCGGCGACGACGAGTAGCAGCACGGCGTCGACAGTGACGTCGCCGCGCCAACCATCCGCAACGACAAAGGTGAGGCGAAAAACCGGCGACAAAAGGTCGTCGCTGGGCGCACTCGACAGAGAGGGGGTGGGCACAGGGGGTTGGCAGGGGGTCGAAAATCCTCTGGTGCAGGGAGAAAAAAATTCGGGCGTCGCGTCGCTCTCAAGTGGACGCCGACCGAGAAAAAATCCATACCGGGGCACGAGGGGCGGAGTCAGGTAGGCGCTGGAAAGGGTGCGACTCCCTTTTTGGGGTGCACGAGGGCGAAAATGATAATTCGTTGGCATAGCAACGCCCGTCCTACACCGTTTCGATTCTCCGCGAGTATTCTTCCAACCCTACCTTCGACCCCTGTACATACTACCCCCAAACCTTTTATCATCCCCCTGCAGCGGCACACAGGCTCCACAGACTCCCTCTCTTTTTCTCTTTTTCCCTCTCTCTCTCCCTCTCTCGTTCCGTACCACCTAGTGTTTCGGGGCCGAACGAATGGCGCTCGTGAAATCGCGTTTTCTTCCTTTTGAAGATCTTCCGACGGGCGCACTTGCCACCCTCGATCCCTCCATTAGGAGGGAACGCGCAGGGGTGAGACATAAAAGAGACGGTGGAACAGAGAGGACGGGGGTGCGAGGGAGTAAGAGAGTGAGGGTGAGGGCGAACGAGACGAGGGAGAAATGCTGGTCTGGTTGGCATAGCAACTACCGCCTGGAAACCCTCTGGCAGAGAGAAGGACACTCGGCTGCTTCTTCGGCTGGGATGAGAAGAAGGCAGCTGGATAACCTTGAAAAGCACCTCCTTTAAGGCCGCCGTATCGAGGGTGTAGGGTGGATTATGCAAAGGGTACAGTATCGACGTGCGGGTACACTTGACTGAGCTCGTTGCCACGCACCGATCTTACGGATTTCTCGCTGCGACTTTTATTCCATCCCGTTGCTACCGTCAGCGTCGTGACGTTTCCCGTTCGTTTCTAATTAAGACGCACCTGACGATCGTCGCACCTCGCGTCTTTGGATACGCGCCTTCTTTCGGATAAAGAGGAAACGCCCACCGGTACAGTTTCTACCATAAACGGAGTATCGTCGTTTTTCAAGGAAAGAGAATTGTACGTTACATGCGAATCACGGGCGAAATATGCAAATGTCCATCGTTCAACGGGGACAACGACGACGACGACGACGATGTCGGGAGATATTTAAGATCGGCACGTGACTTTTATACCGGCTGCCAGCGTATAAAATTTAATGAACATTCCTTGTTGAATTGAATTTCTCGGTACACGCCCGAAGAATCTGCTAAAGAGAGGAGTCAAAGAGAGGAGGGAGGGTAGAAGGAATTGTAAGGAGATCCTCAAGACAACTCTTCGCTTCCTTTTAAGCACGACACCTTTGAATCGCGGTAGGTAAAGGGGGACCGGGAAGCGAGATGGAGAACACAAAGAAAGGAATGCTCGGCGAGGCAAAAAAAGCAAAAAAAAAGCAAAAAAAGCAGTCCCTTTGGTGACATACGTTTGAGCAGCATAACGAGCCGTCTACGTAATAATAATACTGCGCCTGAATAATGGAAATGTAGACAGTAATAAATCACCGTGATCCACGATTCGTCGGGATCGCGTAGCACGGTTAAAATTCAAATTCGCGCAACGCCCGGTGTCTCTTGCAATCTTACGGTCGATCGGTGCACTTTTTATGCGAGAAATATCGCTGCCGAGTATCTGCGCGAAAAGCATATCTTTCGGCGAAGAAATATTTGACACGCGTTTAATTAGCATCCAAGGTGTCGTTGAAACGAGTCATTCGAGCGAACGACTCGAGGGGAAGCAATATTTTTATCACGGTTTTTTGCCAATTTTCTTTCGCGCTTTATACGGCCGAATAGTTCTAAATAATTTGTCTTATCGGATATGCTTTCAATGCTTAATTAACAACAGGCGATGGAACACGATAAGTACATTGACTACAATAGAATGGCACAACAGAAAACTAGTTTAGCAAATTATTTTAGCTATGTAGCAATTGCGAAATATGAATATCGAGCAAGTGACTTCAGACTGATACGGCCGCAGAGTGGTTTAATTTCCCGTATACCATTACTCGTTAACATAAATTAGCAGTGCATTGTTGAAAATAAAAAGGAAGGAACAAGTATTCGCTAGAATTCAGACCGTTCGCGGATCCAGCGGAAAATGTAATTAAAAAGTAGCTCATTAACATGCAAATGGATTCTCATGCGTACAGTGAGTAACTTTAATATTCGGACACTACGAGATTTTTACTTTGTTACATCATAACTTTGTTTCTAACAAAATAAACAAAAAACATAATCAGTATTATATATTAAGATATGTCTAGTAAACAATAGTATAAGTTTTATTTACCTAACTTACAACTGTTGTTAAATAGCGCGATGTAAATAAAACACTGTCCGATTTTCAAGTTACCCTAATATTCGGACACTTCCTAGTGTAGCACTTTTTTGAGTGTTTACATCGAGTTACTTCGAGTTAGAACGAAATGTTTGTTTACACACACGGTCGACTGTTCGGAATGATGCTAAGAAGCCCTATTTCTACAGTGTATCTGCAGACGTGTGTAAAAACTTCCATTTCACAATTGCTCATTTCAAAGCTTTAAATGCAAACATGTGCAACCCCGTCGCGACGTGTCGTCCGACGTAGCTATGCGTTGCACTATGTATACGTATCTCCTGTGCCTTCGTTTTTTGCACGATAAAAATTATTTGGAGCATGGGAACCACTTTAGAAGACAAATTGCAACCAAGATACACAACGGGCGAGAACGGGGAGTCGATTTGACGAGCCCTCTAAATCGAAGTCAAGGTGGCCTGATAGGTACAGATCACCAGACTAATTGGGTGTCGGACTAATTAACACGTCCAGAATACGTAATCGGCATGGCATCGGCCTAAACAGCAAACGATCCAGCAAGACAACGATAGGAAGATAGAGAACGGCAAACGGATACGATGAAAACGAGGATGACGATTACGAAGTGAGTGGGCGTGTCGTTAACCGGTACACGCGACTCAAAACTTAATTGACAATTAAGATAAGTGAGACACGGTCAGCTTCTCCACACCTGTCCATCCATATTTGATTCCCTTCGACATGAATATCGCTGTTTTATTCATGAACAAGCGACAACCTGAATGTCGATTGCCGGCCGCTCCCAACGAAACATCTTCCCGCATTTAAATACGGAAGTAACAATTAGTAGCATTGTTCGATGAATAGGACAAGTATCTTCGATTTAATTTTAAATACACCACTCGCCGGGTTTATGGGGGGATCTATGAATATTAGCAATAATACCGTGCCGCAAGTTTTCCATGGAACATCGAACTCGTTCGGTGCAGCCGGTAATTTTCATATTTCTTGGTAATAGTGTAAATTGCCGCCCATTACGTCCAAGAGCGATCGTTCTCAAAATACGCGACAACGGGCAATAAAAGCGGAGAAAACAAGCAAAACGGGCCAACCTGTAAAAGTTATTAGTACTTGTCGCTGGTTGCATACTTTTTATCTGAAAAGCCCAACGTTTATGCTCACGTGACTTGTATCGGGGCAAAAACACAGGCAAGACGCCGGTTAATTAGCGTGTCGGTAGTTCCAAAGGGCGATAAATCATAAAAGGGCCATGGTGGAAAGAACCTGGGGATCAGCGTACTGTGCAGTAGCAAAGATATATGACCTACTTTAAGGCACCTACGTCGGTGTGCACGGGAGAACGATAAATTCGCTTACGTACCACGACAAAGTTACCTTTTGACACGCGAAAAAGTCTTTTTTCTCGGAAAGAAACCAATTACGGGCAACCACGGCTGCATTTTGCTACATTGTAATCGTACAGGCAAGTACTTGGCGTTTTAGATACATATTTTCACGATTTCAATTGCGATACATTGACAAATTTATGAAACAGTTTTAACAAATTTTAGCTATATATTTGTTCGTCGACTTGTTATTTCCAAAGCGCAAGTTTCAATGTGCCCAGGGAGGGAACAAAGAGATCTAATTCGACCATAGCGAAGCAAAGACGTCTTTTCCGTAAAAGCGAATAAACGTGCGATTCAGATCAAATAAAGATAAGCAACAAGGTTAATATTATCAATCCGTGTGTATACATTTAATTTAATATAATAATCGTATAAGTTTGTCGTGTTCGAGTCGTGAAAGTAGTTTGCCGTCGTTAATCGTCCCGCATCGTCGTTTATCCGTTCCTTTCTTTAGTCTTTGCTCTCACTTTCAAAGAGTGTCAAGTGTGCGTAATTGCTAATTGCGAACAATTGATGATCACAATCCTAGAGGAGAATATAATCTTCACACCGAACTTGTACCGTGAAAGTTCTCGACTTTTAAGATAATTCGATACTTCGTCCTTCATTTATCAAGCAGCTCGAAGAATCGTACCGTTAACTGGTCTCTATAAGTTTCTTCAGGGTTATATATGGGTGCAATTCTGCGAAGTAACGCAGTTAACGTATGGCAAGGTCTGTGCACAATTACATTCGTAATGGCGTCTTGTAAGCATTATCTTATATAGTAGACATTAAACATTCTTATTAAAAGCAACGATGCTAAATTACGACTTAAGTCATCTATGACAATGATAATCGGGAATGTGTACTGAAAATGTAAGTTGTTGATAGTACCAGTCTGTTCAACATTTCGCTCTAATGTACGTAACTTTTCAATCTTGAACTGTACATCAAAATATTTGTACAAATGCATCATTGAAGAACGAGAGACAAGAACGAATTACTATCAGATTTATTGTGAATGCATAACTAAAGTTGCAGAAAGTACTGCGATATAATATAAAAATTATATAACTTATATATTATAATTATTATAGGTGGAATAAAATAATTCTATAGAAAATAATATTCAGCACAGAAACTTAGCGGAACAATAAATTTGTTTCAGTATCCATGCGAAAATAATATCCTTTTACCAATATCGATTCTATCAGACATCGCTCGTGTATCAAGAATTTACGAGCCGATAACTATCTCCGCGCACTAAGGAATTAACGGGAAACATTGAATTCGTATATCGTATCTCGGAGAAATGCCGAATAATATTAAAATAAAGATAAGTGAATAGCGTGGTAAATTAATCGAGTGACAAATATTTATAGACCAAAGAGCACGACTCGAATTTCCATGGAATTTCCAAAACAACTATCAAACCCAGTAGATGTCCTGCAATTACAATACACGGGCCGTTTAAAATGCCGACCTAAACGCTCTCACGAAGGCACGGTAAGTATAGAAATTTCAAATCGCAAATAAACATCGACAGCGCCAGCTCGGGTAGTAAAGAACTTTTACGAACATTTGCATATCCGACCAAGAAATTCAATACTAACTTCGTTGCTCGATTAAAACGTGTTACTCGTTGCAATCGACACGGGACCACGTGTTCGACGAACCGGTCCGACCAATCGATCGACATGCAACTTTGTCGCGGTTAATCGAAAAGCAACACCACGAATCTTTCCCTGAAACAATATCGTCCTGAGCTGAGATCGAATAGGTGGTACACACGCCACTCCCAGAAGATTACGTAAGTGAGGCGAGCACATGCACTTCGACTGGTTGATGTATTACGTGTACCTGCCAGGCTACACCTACATGGAAGGGTGCAAGGGGGACCAGTCAAGCCGGTCTCTGGTTGCCCAGGTTCCTGGTTCCTGGTTCCCGGTTCCTGTACCCCCGCATGCAAAACTTTCAAGGCAATCTTCTTCCGAGCCGGCTCCGTGCCTCGTCCCGGTCCACAACCGCTCCGTAAACGATTTCGCGTGACAACAACCTCCTTGTTGGTGCAGCCAGGAAGAGGAAATTCACGTGGGGCGAGCTAACGCGAGATAAACACTGCCCTCGTCTGAAATTTGCTCTCAGGCCGCTACCGCTTTATTGCTTTATCTAGCCGTGCCTCTATACCTGGGATCTCTCACGATCGGCGTTCCAACGAGGGCCTAACGCCGTGCTAGCCTGAGATTATCGAAGAGCCGAGAAACATGGATAAACGAGGGGTGCCATTAAACCGGGCAACGTTCTTTTAATCTGCGAAGCGACGAGGCACACGCAGAACCGAACCGAATGCGAGAATACGTCCAGTCCCGTCCTAGGCATATCTGTGCAACTCGAAATTACCTATACGTATACGTGGCTCGTAAAAATATTCGAGGCACGCCTGGTAATTCTACGATCGAATCGCGTGTTCCGTCCGTTTCGTAATCGCGATACCTTCCGGGTAACAGGGGGCAGTTAAAGGAGGCTGAAGAACCTGCGGCCTATGCAGCAAGAACGATACGACGAGCCCTGGTGTTGTTACAGAACGGAAATGAGACGATTTGAAAACGACCTAGCAACGAAATGAATATGTACATGGGAAAGCCGGGGTGATAGAGAGGGGGGAGTAAATAAGAGCAAAGATATCCGAGTGTAGCACCGATGATTGCACGCATCTATGGAATGATGGATTGCGAGAGGTTGCAGGAGCGATCGTAAGAAACGGAGGCGAGGAGAATTCCTGTCGTTTGATTCCTAGATCTATATGGCCCCATCGGCCACCTATGGCTCTTGTAATGATATCGATAACGACGCCGGCTAGGTATGTACCTCAAAAGTTTTTGAGGTACTACCGCCCGCGGATGGAACAGCTGCTGATTGGACTCATCGTGATGAATCGACTCCCTCGGTGAGTTATACGCAAAATGGAAGCATTCACGGGCGTGCTTTTCGTTTGGCCCACCTACCGCTCGGTGTAATGATAGTAATGCAATGTTGAGTCAGTTGGATTGTACCTGAACAAGCATAGGCAGCAACGTTTGCAAGCGCACCTAAAGCATCCAGGCTAGGCTTCTTCAATGAATCACGTGCGTGCACTACAAGCTAGTGTATCTTGAATTGCAGTTAAGCAATTGTATCCACTGATTATAATTTGCATGTAGTAATTTACTTTTTGGAAAAAGACGTCATAGCATTTGCACAATGTTTTGGGGGTAATTTGTAGATATTTAGATTCGGTTTTGTGACAACTCTCTCTGTACGAGATCTACTCCAACTGGTTCATTTGTTTTAACTACACGAGATACAATACCATCTTTGGTTTCGATATGAAAAAAGTAACTCATCCTATGTGGAAGGTAATAAATTGCGTTGATTGTTCTGGGATTATTATATTAAGTGTACACATAAATAGTTACTTAATTCGTGATTCGTATGATAATTAATTTTCCTGCTGATTTAAAATTTGGGATTTGCAAGAAAAGTGGGGGATGCGTATAAATTATCGCCTCACAACGTGATGCCTGCAAGTGTGGCGGAGGTGATAAATATACTGTGGATTACTTATTTATATAGGCACTGCATTTAAGAGTGAAGGGGTCAAAAGAATTTAGGGCGAGTTGAATTTTTTCGAGGAACAGAATTTCCTTTCTCTGCATGCATTCTTTGCATGGTTTACCTCACACTTTTTAAACTATTGCACGTATATCACGTTTACCATTTATTAAACATTTTTCCCAGCATTTATAGCGATTACAGCTCTGGAATTTTGATGAGGTGTTATTCGCGTAACCTGCACCGTAACTTCCACATTATGGGGATGGCTGTTGTACTTGAAGTAATGTTTAAAATGGATATTGCCGTATACATATATTCATAATGTCCACTTGCATTCATAGTGAACGATGAAATTCAACTAGAATGGCAATACGTGATGATGTCGTAAAGGCTTTAATTGAGATATAAAAACTTTCATCGTCGCACAAACCGCTGTTAATTAATATTGCTCCTATAGTAGTGCACCAAATGGCGCAACTACGATATTCAAAAGATGTCATTGAAGCATAAAACTGGCAATTTTATTGGTAGGATATTCAAAGGAATGGCAAGTGACTCGCGATCACGAGTTGGTAAGCTGCGAATAATATTGCCTTGATTTATTCGCCGATAAATAAATAAAGTTTATCTATTGTCGTGGAAGCCAGTTATTTTCATCTTCGATGGCGTACGCCTTGGTTGCACCATGAATGCATTATGAATACCATCTTGCACGGGAAGAATCACGTCGACCTACGCTCATAAATGACAAGCAAATACCTTTATTTATTGTTCATGCATTGCATAAAGCGCAAAATATTACCGAATCCGTCCTCGTCGCATGCGAATGCAACGATGGAACATAATTCTTATCAGTATACTTTCTTATACCTTGCCTAGCATTTCGGTCATGTTTAGGAATTTTTAAAGATTGATATATATACACCAAATAATTACTAAATATAAAATATGCTCCAAATAATGAGTAAATTATCGAAACTAGTGTTAGCAGAATAGCGTACACATTAAAAAATATTTTAGGAACACGAATTCTTGGGGTTGTAAAATATACATGTAAATAGTGATAAATATCACGAAAATATTTCAAACACATTATAGTACAATATTATCCAGCAAATACCTAAATATATCCAGTGAACTCTCAGGAATGGTTACCGACGGACGCGTTTTTTAGGCCTAAAAGAATCCACCCTGCAACGCCCACGTAATATTCCACATTAAAACATTAAATTGGCAAAACAATAATCGTATTGCCTACAAAATACCAACGCCTATCATATTAAACACATTCATTGCCAATTCATTTAACGCCACTTCACGGTAAACAATAACCATAACTTAGCACGATCGCACCTATTTCAATAATTTATGAGAAATAAAAACCATGCTAATTTATATCTTCGCGACATACCACGGCAATGTTGTCGATTCTATGCGATCAAGAATTTTATCATTGATACGTGACTAACGCACAGTGTCGGGCCCGCATGTGCGATTTATTTTCAACGATCGACAATTAAGCTTAATCTATTCAATGGAATCATCAGCCGGACATTTTCATTCGATCAGCGATACCCGACGAATACGACGTCCATCTTCCATTCATCGAACGGATCGCGGCTGTTTACGAGCAGGAACATCGACGGAACATCGAAATTCCATTTGAACGTCGGCCCGCAGAGATTCGGGTAAACGTTGAAATATACGCGTGTACGTGGCTGATCAATCCGCGATAGAAATACCAACGGATTAAAATACAAGCAGCCTAAAATACGTTCTCGCCTGTCGCGATGTGAAAATGCTGCTGACGCAAATACGCGCGACCCGTTTGCTGCCGTACGTCCGCCTGAAAATGCAACAATAAACGTAAACGCGCATAAATTCGCCGCGGATAAAAGATTCTCCGATCGAAGGATTCAATTGCGACAGCGTGTGGAAGCGCTGTTACGCGAATGGGAAGAATTCTCTCGACTGAGAGATAGAGGGGATCTTTTCCATTGGTGGTAGTCACGGCCGCGTCTCAGAAACGATAAGTTCAGATAAGTTTCCTCGTTCTCTGTGTCCCCTGGGCGTGCCAAGATAAACGGGACGATAGTAATGAACGGTACGCAGTTGCGCTACTATAAAGGGAGGTTAAATTATTGCGGCCCGCTCCGCGTTATCATTTTGTATCGCTTTATCTATTACGCTATTGTGGCGGCGTTGCTTGGGTGGCAGGTCCTTTTGCTAAATCGACCTATTATCCAATACAGAAATTATTATCGAGGCCGTTGTGCGGTCCGTGCAGCTGGAGCAACTCTATCGCGGGAATGTAGTAAGTCCTTGTAAATGCGAGAAACGGTGAAACCGAAGAACGCTTTCCCGTTTCGATAGAAACGGATGCTTGTACCGAGTCACTGCGGTTTCATTTTGGGATCGAAGGCGAGAGAAACGAATTGCTACCCTTCTTTTGTTATTAGCAATTGAATCAACCGATTTATCGGGAAAGTTTTACTTTAGTTATAATTATTAGGAAAGAAGGCAATGGTAAACGTTGAAAGATTTAAAACTACGGTAACGACGGATATCGAACGAGTGCTATAAGAATAGCTCGACGAAAACTACTAGACATATACAGAAGGAACAATAACGCGTCCCCTATCTAAATACATATATCAATACTAATAATTTATTGTCCCAGCAATACTCGTGCCAACCAAGAAAATTAAACCACAACCCTTCGTAGTGTGAATATTTCTTTGAAGATCCCCCATACAAAAAATCTCAAACTAGTTTTATCGAAAGTTTTAAGTAGAACCTATAGAGGCGTGAACTTATATTTCATATTACATTAAGCACATTGCTAAAGGAACACTTTCTACATCACTCAGAGATTTCTATCCCAAGGCGCACAAACCAGTAGGACTTCTAGAAACATTATTGCAGACAATATTCAGCGGTAGATGTGGGCCGTAGATGCTGCGCCGTGGCATTAAATCGGTCAGCCAGACAGAAAGACAAAGTGCAATTAATTAGAACGGCGTATCATTAAATTACACGTTGGTGCATGCACCGACGCTACGTATCTCCGTATTTGAAAATGGTTCGATAGGCTCGGGAGGAACGTTACCACGGTACCTATCGACATCCAAAGTGCGCCCTCTCATTATAAGATAGCTCCACTTATCTCGATGACGCAGCTCTCTTTTTTAATCGACCACTAACCGATCGATCGACCCGCGCAAATCAAGCCAGAACACCTTGCAACTAGGTAGCCGGTCATCGACGCCTCGCGCTATAGCAATTCGTTTAATCAGCACCGTAGATTAATGACTTCGGCGGATCAGTCCCTTTTTCTCCGGCAAAATAACTGATTTACGATTACACTTACTTACGCCAATATTTTACGCGCGATAGTCGATTCCACCGGACAACGAGCTCGTGGAATTTCTGCCACGCGAAATTTTGACGTGAACCGAAATTACATATTTTTATATCAGCTTGACGAATATCGAACGTCGCCGGCGGCCTTTCGTCTGGCAAGGTGTCTATTAACCGAAAGGAGCGTGAAAGTAGAATATGGTTGCAAAGATAGTAAGCAGTTGGTCCGTAGAGATTGGCTGGTAAAAACTCAATTGCTTGTGTTAGAGTAGACGGATATAATATTATAGTGGAACTCCTGGTATAATTACATTTATATTTGCTTTTTTGTAAGGATTGAAATTACATTCATTATTCTGTGCACTTTTACGTACGTATTAACACGACACGTATGAAAGTATCGAAGTTTGCGATACTAGCGTACCTACGGAATTTATACCTGATCGCGGGAGATCAAATAATACGATAAAGTAAAAGAAAGGTTAAAACGTGCGCACTTATTAATCCATATAATTATTCGCGTGACTGCTGAACCCCCATACAGATATTCATGCCACTTTGTAAAAATACATTTAACGATCAATCGCTGAAACGTATTACAATCTCATAATATTTCGCAACTTCGTAGACTTTGTATCCAAGTATCCGCACTATTATAACCATTGCCAACAGAAGTTCGAATTACCGTCCAGGAACGAAGGAACGGATGCAATTCCTCGAATAATCGACTTCCAGCATTTCCACCGTATGCCAAACGAAACAATAAAACCTCGCTTATCCAAACGTAGAACACCGCGGCACACGTACAAAATCAAACGGCAGATCGCGTTCTACCAGGTGTATTTGATAGCGGCTTATCAAACACGCGAACACTATTTACGCGAATCTGTTTTCCACGATCGGTAGCAAGATAATGCGGAATATTTCGCGACGTTTAGAAAGAGCAAGAGAAGGGAAAAAGGCCTTGCGAGTGTAAGAGCTGGACAGATTTCGCGGTGCCCATCTGGCCGGTGATATCTGTTCATGCCACAGCCGAGAATTCTTTCCGCTCCGAACTTTTTCCTCCTGCTGACCCGATAAAATCACGAACACGTACCGATTACTCTCCACGGCCAGGAATATTCTTCGACGAAGCGTTCGAGGAGCCGCGAATTCGGCGAAAGCCTCGGCGAAAGACTCAACGGAAGAATGCAACGAGAATGTAACAATGTTGGCCGGATGGTTTGCACGTGACAGCAGGCCAGCAATCCGGGAAAGGAAGTTTCTTAACGGCACGTACGTGCCAACATACGCTCACGTACGTGCCGATGAGTACCCGAGTACTTACGTGCCGGGTATCCAAGGCCCCGATGCGCTCGGTATCCTTATCGATGCGGTAAGAAAGAAAGTTTCGAGCTTAATGGAACATGCCGCGGATGGAAAAAAAAGGCAGAGGAAATAATACCTTTATTGGACACGCTTAGGACGGGGACAGGTTAGATCGGCCGTCGAGTATTGTCCCATCGGATCGTCGATTCGCAAGATTGCCGTTGCATTTCAATATTTCTTTGTCCCCCGAGAACGTTTCCTCTCTGCGGTCACCGGGATTTTTCTATCAACCGTGCTTTCCTGTTTCTTCTGGCGGCCATTTGCAAGTCACGATACGCCAATGAAGAAATCGTCGGCCATGGAACGCAGACGAAATTGGAAAAGAAACCGGACGAATCGTCGATGTGCAATATTAAAAAGCGGGGGCGGTTGAAAACGAAGAAGGAAAAGGGCTAATGATAATGCGGATTAACTGTTCCCTGATCGGCACAATAACGTCGAAATTATTGCAACGGACTTAATGATTGCGTCGTTCAGGTGCAGCGGCATCAGGTTGCCTTAGACGTTAACGATCAGGCTGAAACGCACGCGCGAGAAACGACATGGTGTGCGCGGTGCGCTTGTAGCGAAAAAATTCTTGTTAACACAGGGTAACAAGCGGGTGCACGGCGGCAGTGGCTGTGGTGCACGGTTCGAGAAAATTAAGGGCCCATTTACAATTACGATGAGAAGTTGATGGAGTAACAGTACGTAAAGCTCATTAAGGAGATACGGCAACTGTGCGCTGTGATTATGAACGTTGATTGCGTATGTGTAACTCAGTCGCCGGGCAGACGACCTTAAGAAGCACGGTTAATTGTAAATGAAGCACGCCGCAATTTACCATGTTTAATTGAAACCACGCGCAACAAGCGCCGCTGATTGGTTTCTTTGAGGGACTCGAATGATTAATGTGTCTATTCCGATCGATACAACAGGCACGCCGGTGGCAAGAAGCACCTTATGCCTACCTGCGTGCGGGAAAACACCCCGAAATATCTCTGTGCTTCATCGAAATACCAAGTGAACATTACGGTGCACGGTGAATAGCGTGTGGCTGCACGTGAATAAACGTATTAAACCTTTTTTCGTTGAATGCATAATACCGCTGTTACGGCTAATTGGACGGTATGGCGAACGAAAGTGTTGATTGCTGGCATACGGAATGCTTCTACCTCTCGTATTGAAATAAAATTTCACCCTTCATCCGTGTTTTTTTTTATACGAAAATTGTAGACTCGAAGCGCGCGCTAAAAACTATAATTACTATCGGACTGTGGTTCAATATTCATCGTCGACAATTCGCTACTGCCAATGTTGTTCGGTATACGAGGAGATACGTAGAGTGATAGATAAGTAAGACTCAAATGTTGATGACAGGATTCGATTTCGAAACCATTCGAGGCGCAATTAAAAATGTCATTAATTACGCGCCTACTCGTGCGTAAACGAATGAGTGTTTAAAATCAATATCGAAATTCCCTTCTTTCCCATGCTCCCAATAACGATTTAATATTTCAAGTCTCTTGCGTAGCAATTAGAAAGGTTATTTACAACACTGCGAGTCGTCAAGTTTCATAAGCGACGTGCTCCTCTCGTTCGAAATGATTTATTTTACATGTCGAAATCTCACGCCACAAACATCCGCTCAACGATCGTCATAAATTCGCCTGATTTAACCAGAACCAATTTACCACGCGCAACCGCAACAGGACAGAAACCGCTGATTTCGCACAGCGGCAAAAGCAGATCAAAATCAATTCGTTCCAGGGTCGATTTCGTAGGAATCGATGGAAAGAAACAGCGGAGGGTCGAACGGAACCGTAGAAAAGTAAATCTTCCATTTCATGACGGATCAGTATCTGTATGGACGATTCTACCGTTGCCGATGAACGTTGGTAGCCTAAGAAGATGTCTATCGAGCGACGGAGAAACTGGTTTCACGAATGAAACCGCGGATCGACGGGCACGAGCATTTTCTCGCGTTTCTTTCGACGCGAAAGGAGCGAATTGATAGCAGTCATCCTGGTGGAACATGTGTAGACACCAACTTGACACGCTAGTAACATCTAACCAACGTCGAAACTTACAATTAGATACGAGTTGCATACTTAAGAGTATCGATGGCGTTTGCGAAGAAATAATGAATGAACTGATTGTCGACTGAATGCAATTTTTCTTTTAGATAATGCGTGTACGATAGGTCAACGGCGCCCATTTTTCTTTTTTTACATGAAATACACTGCAGCTTATTAAAGATCGTAGTAGTTCACGAAACCTTTAAATTGAACAACTTTTATATGAACGCGGTTTTCTTATTTCTAAACGAAATTGCAAAGAAATCGTTAATAGTGTAGAATTATTTCCATAATATTTTGAAATATATAAATTGCCTTTTTCTTTTACGTGTTACACATATTGCGTATTACAGTCGCAACAATAATAATTAATAATTCATATGAACCCTGCATTTTCTATCTCTACAAAGTCATAAAATTGATAAAATGGTTACAGGCTTAAATTCAGTGACATACGTGTGTCGTAATATATTGCACTATTTTTATTGCAAATCGATAAAGCGTTCGCAGGTTACGAATACGAAGCATAGAACTCCGCGTTCTTCATTCTCATAGCAATAAAAATACTTAAGCAGCTGAAAGAAGAAACTTTACGACGTTCATAAAATTGCAAGAACGTTCCTCGGAAAGTTCCTCGAGAGGATTAAAAATAAACAGACGTCATCGTTCTTTGCCATATTTCACACAAAAATGGAAACAACAGTGGCACAATTGCGACGAGATAATTGCATCGTTGCTTACTAAAAACAGGCAGATTAATTACCTCCGGCAAATACAGCTGGTGCACCTTGTTCGCATACTTGGCGTCGCAACGATGTAGGATCTGACAACGGGGGGAAAGATGCGAAAATTATATACGAAGATAATAAATTTTCGTTGAGGCCACGAGAAGCGAAAAAACAGCAAAACGTAATTAACCAGCGCGACGGTGTGGCATTGCGCACACCCAATTCTCCAAAGTGTAATAGCATAAAGCAGGCTACCGTTGACGGAAACATCATTTAACGTCGGCGGGGCATCCATTTTACCGTGTCGGACAGCAATTTTTCTTTTCTTCCGCGATGATATCCGGCGAAGAATTTCTGAAATAGCTGTATCATAGCTGGCGATGGTAGATAAGAATGGAAAAGAAACGTCGAAACAGGAAGTGGCCTGTAGCACAACCGTAGGAAGGGTACGAAGACGAAGATGAGGCAGAACAATAAAAGTGATTATCCTTCGAGTGGAAGAAGGAGAGAATGAAAGGAGACGCGAGACGCGCGTTGGAGATTCCGCAAATGGTAAATGGGAAGCTTGTTAAATTTTATTGACATTGCTGAGCCAGCACATTCGAAACAAGAAGCACCCGATTCCATTAGGGGGAGGGCACAAGTGCCCCTTTCCACCGATGCTGACTGAACCAATGAGACAAAGAAGCAACGGTGGCCAGAAAAAGCGTAGAAAGAGATCTCGGAAAAGGGTACGCTCCCTAATTGTGCCGATCCAATTATTCCGTGGTCCCGACGAGATATTCTTCGGGTTTGCACGAAAGAGTACTGCGCCGGAGTCCCGCGGAACCGCGATCCGATAAAAAGCAAGACGAAGAAAGACGCGTAGGAACTGTGCGATTATGCGCCGCGGACGCTCGTATTTCTGGCAGTTGTACGTACAAAAAGCGGCCCGTGGAAAGAAATACTTCCTTCCTCTTCGTATAAGCAAATTCATGCTTCTTTTATTCGATCCGGGGAAACAAGCCTGAACGTTCCCGTTTATTTAAATTTATTCGAACTCTTAATAGAATGTAGTCGCTCGTGTACGAAAAATTGTCTGGGCTGCGGCCATAAAGGTTGCAATTAAAAATTGCGATACGATCTTCTGAAATGTCCGTGCCAGCGTGAAAAAACAACAACAAAGAGGTAGGTGAAAAAAGAACAGCGAAGGCGAAACGCGAGCTCGACACGCGAACCGACAACGAGATGCTTCGATCCGATTCACGGAGTCGCGGATCAGGGGATCACGTATCCGGCAATTTCGTCGTGGAAACAGCGAAAAATCGGGCGAGACATTTTCACCTGACGACGGAGGCTTTGAAACGGAATTAGAACGATTCGCTGGTATTGTATGAAGTCTGATGTTACTGGCAATGTCGTTCTTTTCTATACCATTTGTGTACTAGAGCAATATAGTTTAAATAGTTTCGTAGACCGAAGGTCTGCGTCAACCCTGACGAGGCTTCTGACGCGTCAATTCACTTTCCAAAACAGTACATGAAACGAATATGCATAAAAGTCGTGTGTTCTTGGGAAGATAACACGAGCAACCTCAATTTAGTATTTCTAGAATTCTAAGTGACTTCGTTTCAAGGCAATTGTAATTGAAAATAGATGAGATGCTTCTAAAAATAGCCGGTGTTAACTGGGAGTAGGTGCACAATACTCACGTGTCACATGAATGACTTTATGATTAACATAATTTGCAAGTCTATTCCATTACTGAATGAAAATTTTGCTGCTTTAGAGAAAATTACAAAATAATGCTTAGACTTTTCAATCTGCCTCTTCCTTTCCCTGAACGCTCGTCGATATCTGGTCAAACTCCTTCGAACATCCACTGCTTAAAGAAATCGTTACCTCCGAAACCTCTTATTAAAAAGAACTTCGAGTGCTCTTGAAATTTCGAATAGCGCGTCTGTTAAACATTAAGGGAGTAGCAAAAGTTCGATGCTTCGCCGCGCACCAAGCCCATTTCTTCATCAAAAGCCTTTGATTCGAATATGTATAACGAATTGAACCGTGTGCAACAGAAAATTCCTTCCATTGTTCATGGCTCAACGTGATGTTGGTCCCTTTGATATTAATACGATCGATGAGGAACAGACGTAGAGGAATAATGGAAATTCAATTCAGGAAATTCTTACAAAATTCAAGGGTGCCAAATGTAAGGTAGAATTTTCGTCTTATCACCCAGATACGCGTACTCACCCGCGCATCCGGACAAAAACTCAGGTACAACATGGGAAGCGTAACAAGCCTTATGTTCCTAGCAGTCGCGGCGCGTTAATTAATTTTTCGTGGCACGGCAAGAGATCCAGTAATTGGTGGCGTAATGACGTTTTCTCTAATTATGCAACACCGACTGGAAACACACGAGGGGGCTTACCCGTCGCCAGTCTTCTCGCGCGATCTCTTTTTCTCTCACAATTTCTTTTCTGTCCACCTTTTTCTCCCTTTCCTTACCGACTCGCGCTCCCTTAATCTCGCGGGTCCATTATCATTATTAAACGTTAACGCGAGCGTTTAACAAGCGTGGATAGGTTTTTGTGAAATGCGCCCGCGAAGTCGCGCCGTGGTTTTAATGTCGGAAAAGCTCGACAAAAGGAGAAAGAGAAGAAGAGGGATAGAAAAACAGGTACATGGAGAAAAAGCGTATACAGTGTTCCCGAAACGCGACACGTTGCGATTGCAAGAGTCACGCTGTTAAAAAGGGAAGGGAGGGGAGACAAGAACGAGAGGTGAAAAAGGAGGAGAGAGAATGGCAAAGGGGGAGGAAGAGAGGCAGGCTTTGAGTCGCTTGGAGAAAAGTGCTAAAAGCGTCGGCATTTATTCGACAAACGCCTCCGCGCAGCACGAGCTTTCACCACTTTCTTCTTCCTTTACCTTTTGCAGTCTCTTACAAGGTGTATAACCATCCTCGAAACCACGCTGCGCTCAAACCGCGAACGAAACCGTAGCCATTACCGGAACAGCAATTTTGTTTGTACACGCTCGTTATAAACCGAGTCGGGCACAATCTGGACATCTTTCTGAAAGAACTGGTAGCCGAAGAAAAAAAAAATGGATGGAACGCTTTCCCCTGAAAGGGACAAAGACGCGTTGCGCCCCGCTGAATTTTTTACGAAATCACTGGAATGAAAGGTACCACCACTTCGAGGTACGTTTCTCTTAATCGCAGCCAGGCCAGCATTTGACAACAGAAATTTTGTTTAATAGTAATTATTGACAATCGTATATAGGATTAATAAACGATTGATTTATTTAGTCCGATGTTTCTTGGGTGATTTTCGGCGTCGTTTTAATTTCGATGAAATTCATTCGTGTTGAACATATTTCTACAGAAATGAATTAAGAACGCTCAGGTGTGAAGGCGAGTGCTAGTGGCCTATAGCACCTTTTTTCTTCGACTTTGCGCTCTCGCACGTAGGCTGTTAAGGGAGGTTAGTTATACTGGTTGTCGCTGCGCGTTCACGAACAAACAGGGACCGGTTCCCGCCCATTGAACCGATCTGCTTAGAGACCAGGGACCGACCAGGTTACGCATCGCAAAAAAAGAAGTACAGACTCGGAAAGAAATTCACGTGGACCACAGAAAACGAACCGAAGCACGCGAAATCAAATTTCACGTTGAATTCTTGCGTATACACATAATATATATGCCACGCATGATTCCAGTTAATAAAACGAAGTACAAAGGAATGCTGTATATCAAGCAATATTTTGTCAAATTAGAATGCAAACATTCTCATCGTCGTGGTATCTTTGAAATACGAATTGTTTCACATTTCACAAGCACCCCAAATCACCCCAAACCGTATTTCCTAAAAATCCAAGCCCATATTGGACACGGCGATTCCAATCGTTGTCATACCGTACGCACGTATGTACACACACGGTCGCCGTGGACGACGGAGAACGTGAACGAAGATCGGTATGGCGACCAGGTCGCCAGCAGAAGCACAGAGAAATACAACAACAGGAACATAATGGCACCAATGGTGGACACCTGGTATCGTATCAAATATCACGGTCACGTATACGCGAGGAGACTAAGTTTTCGGCTGTTTGCCGTATGATCGCGAAACTTACGATTATCGTCGTTGAATACTGGAAGAATCAGGCGGAGCGACCACTAATGGCGGTGTACCGACACTGAATCTGGTCCAAAGACCAGCACGACCCACGTCGGTCGCTCGGCGAGCTCGTAAATTCAATTAGTCGGCGAATATCTTCCAGACCAAGGAGAGCACTGGTCTCCTTCTTCTTCTTCTGCTTCTTCCTCCTCTTCTTCTTCTACTTGTACACCATCCAGCTTTCCAGGTCCTCTTCTTTATCTCGAACGAGCGGGAATTCGCCCACTTTTGTTCTTTGTTCGATGCCACTTCCTTTTGCTCGCGCTACCCTCTACGCTTCCTCCTTTATTCCGTAGCCCTGCCACGTCCACTTCTTATTCTTTGTGCTACCTATTCTTTCGTCATCGCCGCGGAAAGAATTCCGGGGATAATGCGCCTGCTCGCCGTGCGTAGGTGTGTTACGCATTGAAGACCTGCAGCGGACCCTGTTTGAACAGCTTTCAGGACGTCACCTGTTTCACGGCTTGTCGGAACATTTTCCGAAACCGACACGGACAATTAAGAAAAGTGATAATACCGGTTCCACGGGAGTGCGTGTGTGGCACTGGCTAAAAGACGATCGTTGGGAGGCGTAATTCGCTGGGTTTCTTAATATGCGATGGGACAACTGCGAGAATGATTCGAAAATTGTAGGGCAGAAGTTATAGACATATAATACGTAAGAACCATCGTGCTGTTCGCTTAAAGACCAAAAGAATATTGGGGCAATTCATAAGTGGTGTAATAAAAATGCAGACGATTATGCAAGAGCATATTTCTTTGATAGAAAAGTAACTTTGCTTCCATGAAATTACGTTAATAGCCAAAAATTGGTAATCGTTTAATGCCAATATATCGCAGTTAACGTAGAAAGGAAGAAATATTATTCCACGCTTTTCCTCATATATTACAATATTTATGGCCATACTTAGTTTTACTCCGCCGCAATAACTAACATTCACTGCATAGTACTGTGTCATACACAGTTCTACGGGGTACGAAAATTGTCAGTATCTGATTGCAGTAAAATATTCACTAGCAATTTCGATAATATAAACCTGGCGGGACTAAAGTACTGTGATTTCTGGGGCAAGAACTTGTGTAAGGCCTTGCAGGTAAAAGAATGAGGAGGTTAAAGTGCCGAAGGAACGCGATACCGTAGCAAATAGCTAATTCGTACTCTGTGTGCGCACGATCTCGTCTTGCCACACAAGTAGAATTCATAGGAGACTGTTTCAACATCGAGAAATTCGTGTCGGTCTTATTTCTCGCAGAAAAAATTGATCGAAGAGCGTCATTTTACCAGACAGTTGATCACATATCACCGTAACCATCGGGCCTTCATTTTCCAACGGTCTCTCGAAACAAATCAGGATTCCTTCGCTTGAAATCAAAAAGAGGAAAAGAAGAAGTATTCAAACCCAACAAATCAAGCATGAAATACACTTCCCGAGCAAGAAAATAAAGACCCCGCGTGACCGTTAGCCGATGGAAAAACTTCACTTTCGAATCTTTCGAATCGAAAAACAACTTCCTCTCCGCAGTAAAATTTCCGAACCCAACGCATCCACCATGAAACAAGTTCCCAACATAGCAAAATGAAAATACGCCGATCCTGGAGGATTACCACTAAGTGATATTTCACAAAAAATATCGGCGAACAACCGGTGTGGGTCATAAAAAACCTCGACAAGCCATTACGTACGCGGCACGACCGGGCAACTTCTGCCTGTAACATTCTTTATAGCATTTTACGTAAAAGTTACTCGTACTGATCAAGATAAATGAACTACCCTGTACCAGCGTGGTGCGGTTGTATGTGCCAACTATAGGTGTGCCCATCCTGAAGCGGGTTTGCAAATCAATGTTCTACATTGGCTACCGGCGGCCTGCAATAAAACGTGACGAGCGACCGATAGCAGGCATCCTGATGGATATGGTGATACATTCACGGATGCACGACGTCGTCATATACAATGAAAAACTTTCCCGTGGAAAGGAAACGTCAGCGGAATTGTGGAAGCGCACGGGGGCGTTCTTTTATTGCGTGGGTGGCATTATCGATCATTTCAGCTGTAAGCTACAGATGATTGAAATGATTTCGCCGCCGTGGTATTGGTTATTGATTACGTATCCACCAGATGATTATACGCGATCAGGAAGGAAGTGGGGAGGGGAGGGGGAGAACGCGTGCACGGTTTCATGAAAAAAAATTAATCAGCAAGCTCAGCATATAATCCCGAACTTATGTTGCCCCTGCCTTTTACTTAATGAAACCGTAATCTATACGGCATGGTTTTCGACGATGCAGGCTAACTTGAAATTAACCACTAAATTCCATGGAAGCATGCCTCCCAGTGCTGTGCAATAAACCATGGCTATATTACGACGCGGACATGCGCGCAATTACTCTCGTAATAAGTCTATCCCGTTTCACGTGGCGCATCCAGAATTTGAATGACGAGATCCTGATCGTCGGGGGATGGTGCTGTAGCTGCAGGTTAAACTTTGATAAAATTTATCAGAAATTCCGATATCATTTCATCTTGATCAACTACTTCGGTAGTTGATGAAGTAGAAAAGAAGTGCTCGATGCACTGTTCACCGTTGCCTTCGCGCAGGGTAGTATTTTAGTTTCGTTTCTGTGCTGTGCCAGTATTAAATGGCGCTGTCTATTTTCAATTATTCCCAATGCATAATTCTAATCAAGCGTAGCTCGCGTCAAGGAAAATTTAACAAAGACTCCTACAATATATTATTACAGTTTTTTCAGCCAACGCAGTACGACTGTACGCTAGGCCAGTCTCTTTCTGACTAATAGAAAGCCATGTCTTGCGATTATCGTCGAACATATACGGCCAACAATTTTGATAATTGAGCATCATTATCTCCGGTCGACCATCTGGTAGAAGAATCGTCGCACGTGTAATAAAGCTCCTCGCATTAAACCCACTCGCGGCACTCGTGCACCGACTTATCTCGATAGTAAAATGAGCGTAACGTTTATCTGCCTACGCCGAGAATTTCGCGAGCTCGCGATCACCATTGGAAAACGTTCTTTCATTAGACTTCCTGTTGTTTCCACTGTCGTTAGGCACCTTTTACCTGTGTTGTTACAACCTTCCTTACCGCACGAGCATCATCGGATCGTCCATCGTCAATGAAGATCTCCGTCTACCAGCAAACGGCACCGAATTAAAGGCTGATACTTATCGTAACCCTTCCACTCAGCAGGTAGACTCGTAACGTTTAATTGATTTTCACCGGCAAGATACGCATTGGCAATCAAGGCCTTGGAATATTTAACGAACCCCAGCAAATCGAAGAGGGTCCACGTTCATGGCATGGTTGCCGAGATCCCGAAGGTCAATGAAGACAGCATGGCCTATGGGGTTTTAGTGGCACTTTCGAAGCAATCGTTAGCTTGTCTGAGTTACGAGGAAACATCTTAATGGTCGGACGTACCGCAACGCGGATGATACGTAAAGGTTGCATTACATCTATGCAGTGATTGGGAAAAATGATTGGGTTTAATGGCTTAGGTACGTTCGAATACCCCTACGATTTACCCAATCGAAACGCAGCCGAATCATCGCAGGTGAGCCGCAGAGGAACGGAGCAAACAAGAAAAAGTCCAGCGGAATGCAATAACACGCACAGGCCTAAGACTTGCACGGGGAAACGATTGACGAAGATAGAATGTAAAAACCCAGTCCAGTTTCATTTTACGATCTATTTGCGCAATCCCTGCTCTCTGTTGGATAACAATTTCTAATTTAAACTTCGACGCGCTAGGAGCCAACGGACCAGGAATAATATACCTCGGTTTATTTGCACGCAGCAGGTTGAACACGAGTTAACGGCGGAAGAAGAAAACGTCGGATCTTAATAATCACACAGTTCTAGCATGTCTATCCTCGGATATATGAACCGTACAGGAACGGAGCAAATAGGGGAATTCCTTTCGAATGTAATAATACACACATGTTTACGACTCGCACAGAAAAACGAGCGTCAGAGACAGGACGTAAAAATGCGGCCTAGTTCATTACATCGATATCGTCAAATACCGCTTTCCAACTTCTGCGGGACATTCGTAAGAAAAATCTTTGCCCCTTTTTTTCAGAACCGCACCGCCCAAATCAACAGGGGATCGCCGACACTGCGGCGCCTATGGGCACGTGAATGGTGTCGCCCACATAGCCGACATTACCCAGCGAACGGCAGATTGATGTTAACGCTGAAAAATAAGTCCCGTGGGCGAGGAGAAGTCAGGAGCGGCGTGTTATTTCGTACGGGGGTTGCGACGTTTTGTACGACCTGGTAAAACCGTGGCTCGTAAGTAAGCTACGAAACTGCTTGCGGTCTCTGGTTGTTCCAGCGCGATACGGATCTGCCATTTTCTCATGAAGCGTACAACACATCTCGACGGGCCCTCAACTCCACCCACAAATCCGCGACTACGAGCGTAATAGGAATTGCGAAATTTGCCCAGGGTTTGCGTAACACGCGGCCCCACGTTCACGCCATTGTTCTAAGACCGATCGTCGACCCGTATCTTGGCAGGGTATATTGCCCGGACAGGTAAATGAAGAGGCTTGATATTTATTGGACGTGCCCGTAATGTATTGCCCACGCGTATTCATAAATTCATTGTGCGCCGCTTGCGAAACCGGAAGAATATGGAATCTTAAAATTTACGATCAGCCCGGGTTACGATAAAGCTGCGTTTAAATAAGCTGTTACCATTTCCCTCTCGTTCTTTATAATTCTCGCGTATTATGTTCAACGCGCAATCGAACGGACCACGCTTCCCTCGCTGAATATGTTTCTGAACGTTTGCGTTGAACGATAATTGGTAACGTAAGCCGGCATTGTTCCAAAAAGACAGTTTTGTCATTAAATATATGTGCCCTCGTGAACAATGAAAAGGGTACTCTTTGCTTTCAGCCTCGCGTTAATTGAATGTTGTCCCGATTAAATAGTCGTGATCGATAAGATCCATATGGAATACCATTTTCTCATAGTTCTAAATTGAACCCTGATTAATTTCTGAATTGTTCGAGTAATCCCGAATTATCGTTAATTACATGAACGAACACAATTTAACACAAAGATCCTCAATAGAATACCTGTCAATCAACAACCCGTTTCTCTTAAATTCTTCCTTCCCAAAACAAAACTGGAACCGCTGGAAAAACTCAACCAAAAGGACTAAAGATTCATTGATCTTCAACGCACGAATAACCATAAATTATATGGCAGCACCAGAACGGTCGCAATCTGCCCATCAATGCGGTTTATTTGCAGACGCAGCGATTCAAATACCTGCCGCGTGTCGCCGCGACGCAAATCATCCCCACGGTACAGAAGCTGTACTCCTCTTCGTCCCGGTTGCCGCTACCATCCGAACGATTCTTCGCTTTTGGCCGCGGGCTAAGCGTCCTGGAGATGCAAAGCGAGACAGAGAGAACCGGTCAGGTGCAATAAAGTTCGCGTTTTAATTCCGCGCCGCGGTTGCAGTGTAAGTGAATTTAAAAGTCGCGCCTTATACCTGCATTTACTGCGCAGTAAAACGGTGCCCGGGCCTCTAATAGTACGCATCCGCCGACTAAAGTTCCGAGGGCCGAGGTTACGGCAACGGCATTTAGGGTTGCGCTAGCAGCCGTGAAGTACCCCAATCAGCCGATAGGATATCTATTAAGGTATATTAGAGCCACCGGCTTGAATCCCGATAAATTGCCGTTTCCTTGACCACTCTTCTCTGCCGCGGTTCTTATCATCTGCCCTCCTCCGATCTATGAAGATCGATACCTGTGCAGACCTGCTGGAAGATCGTAAAGACTCCTTACTCGAGCCGCGCACTTTCTCCAAGGACTTTCGAGCCCTTTATCTCTCGATTTTATTATACATAGGAACCTGGATGTTCGAACCTGATGTTGACGGGGGTTCCAATTTTGAAAATTGCGAAGAAATAACAGAACTGATATGCTTAGTAAGACTATGTCGATTTTCTTGAGATCGCTTTGCTATTACATTATTTGTTGCTGGTATGGTTTCGTTTCTTGCTATTTATAATATTAATCAGTGTTTTAGTACGGTAATTCTTTTTTTAATATTTTGATTAAAATACATTTTGTAATTTTTATTCCGATAAACACAACATTGGGAAGGTGTGTTTTCAATTTTAATTTTTCAGTTTTCTGGAAACAAAGATCGTGCTGCTGGTTTTCAATTAAATTTAGTGGGCTATACATTACGTACTGAGTATGATACTAACCATGCTTAATTGAAGCCGCGAGTTACGGCGATTATCTGCAATATAAAGAAAATAAGAAGATTCCCAAAGAGGCAACGAATTATAAGTAAGGTAACATGAAACGATCAGGAGGAGCAATGAGCGTATGTTGTTAATAAAATTAATTTTTTTATTTTTTCCATATGTGTAACGATCAAGTATTAAGCTCTAAATCGATAATCAATTTTCGACCAAATTCCGCATTTTATAATCACACGAATTTCACTGCATGTGACTCTACCTATACATACATCAGAAGCTCTGCCCAAAATGCACCTTAACCGTGAAATATTATATTTCCAGCTTTCATTTCTGTCCAAGATTATATCGAAAAATATATTGTTCACCTATCTCCAATTTGATCTACCGCGTATACCTCTATTCGCTGTATTAGCAGTTAATTATTGGTACCAAGACGACCTGATATCGCGACATAAGATCCTAGGAGGCAGGTGCACCACTCGAAGGACATCTTCGCCGTGGATCGTAGAATGAACAGCGTTATCGCGCGGCGAGGAATCGAGCGCCTATCTTCGAACTGGAATAACGTGTGCATACCTTCATATTCATCTGATTCGATATCTCCGTCGCGGCTCGTGTAAACAATGAATAGAGTGCAACAGGGGTGTCCAGCGTTTCGGTAACGAAAAAGGAAAAAAACTATCTCGGCAATTAATCTCGTATTTTATGGAAGGTAATGAAACCAGATAGTTATCGTGCGCGGAGGGCTGTTCGAAGATTCGTTTATGACAGTGAAAAAAGCAATTAAGGACACGACTAACGGAACACGGGCGCGGAATTAGGGAGGGGGGCAACACGAGAAAAAGTATGGATCGTAATTATCGGAAGAAAGCTGTGAATGAAAAAAATACGGGAGAATAAAAGGGGGAGAGTGAAAACGAAGGCTCGCCTGCCACGTATTAATTATAATATCACGAAAACGAGCGAAAAACGCGATCGGGCACGCATTACCGAGGCAAATGAGATACAACTAGACCGATAGCATCATTGACAAAAAAAAGAAAGGAAGATTTTAAGGAAGGAAGCCATAACTCTGACGTGTAACGAAGTCTGCTAGTCGATACGACGTATATGCTTTGTTTGGCGTGTCCGGTGTAATAAAAGAATGCAAATCTTGAGCGGGCCGTGGATTTATCTGGGCGCTGCCTCCGCCACCGGATCCACGGTATTTCCGGTCGCCCGGTGCCATCGTTTATCGTTTAATTAGGTAGCAGAACGTTTAGGCGTGCGAACTCTCGCTTTTCGTTTTGCGCAACACGCCACGCTCGCGTTTCGTCTTCCCTCTCTGCTAGGGGTTGAACGACCTGATCGGTAATCGCGATGACGGCTCTTGGTTCACCAAAAATATCGCTTCCTCGCGACCTCCGCCCCCTTTTTATTCGCCACCGAGAAGAGAGGCAGATGCAGGTGATAGGAGCCGGCAAAAGGAAAGAAGGATCCTCCCAGAGCGAGATGCGCTCGTTGATAAGTGCTCATTCCGGTTCATAAAAATTCGGAGTGGAAGAAACGATTCGAGGCGAAACTATCCACGGCGAATGCGTAGCTGGACGATATAAAAATAATTTGAGTATAAAATATAGTGAAATATAGTACGAAATGGGCGTACGTAACGCACTGGAAAGAAGCGCAGAAGCGTTTAGTGGCGAAGTGCGAAATATTCAGCTGCTTTCGCAGATTGTCGAGACCACCCGTTGCAATTAAGACGGAACCCGTCCCGAAAAAGGCGAATATAACGATTGGCGAGCGTGTTTTATGGGCGTGGGTATATGTTCGAGCCTTGTATCCCCGGTGATGTAATTGCAGGTAGGATAAATTTATGTGATAGTTATAACACGCAGAACGAAAACCGCTAGGCATGCCACCCACATTATATTCTGGACTTCGATATCTATCGCGCAAAACACCCGCTAACAATTTTCGACGTGGCAATGGAAACTCGACATCGGTAATCAAATTATTGCACCGAAGCAAATACAAGAAAATGCAAGAAAAACCTAATTGTTGCGCATATAAGTTGTACATTGGTTATTCAACGAATCAAAGATGACCTACTTTAACTGATAGGGTTAACAGACACTCTATTCCTTAAGGGAATCACGATGATAATTGGCAGACGAAAGCGCCCATTTAAGGCACCTTAATTACGGGATTCCTGTGGACTAGCGTTTTATTCACTTTTTCCTTTGTTTTTTTCGGTTTTTGTTTTTGTCACGACCGAACCTTTTCTTCATTTCTACACTCGGTGGCGACGACCGTCGTACTTAATTACTCTCGCAGTCGGTTAATTGCGATTAAGGAACGTGCCCGCCAGAAGCCGGATACTTAAAAACGAGGTACTTGAAGCATTCCCTTTCATTACTGTTAATTGTGACCACGTTAATTAATTTGTGGCCCCGGCTCGTCTCAAGTTTCGCGACCGCCATTCGGTTCGGTATCCTTTCGTCTGACTGAACAACACACGGCATTAACTGATTTCCACCCGTTTGTTTCGCGGCAATTTTTTTCCATTCCCCTGTGGGACATTAAGCGGTAACCAGTCGATCCCTTTTCTACGACTCGACGACTCGCGCGGGTTAATTAATTTCCACTAAAGAGAATTCAGCGAGTACAAGTTAATACAATTTATTTCATACGACAGAGAATAGCAATTACTGTATCTTATCTTTATTTCAGTACACGATAATCAAAGATTATGTTTATTTCGTTCAAGAATTCGCATCGAGTGTACGCAAAAAATAGTTTGAGCTGAAACATGACACCGCTTGGGTTCGGAATATGTATATCGTTTACTCGGTATTATCGAATATTCTTCCACTCGTTCTGAAGCAACCCTTTGGTCAATAAAAAACAATGGCTAATATTTTCTTCTGCATTTGCATAGCTCTTCCAATTAGAAAGTTGTATGAAAAAATTGACTAGTTCACAGTTGTGAAAGTAGGAAGATGCGTGATATTAATTTTTGATCAGACACTGCCTCGTTAGAAGAAGATGCGAATTTTTGGACGGCGTACAAGTCGCAGCGTGAAACGAGGACCGACTTAATAAATTATGCATCGTTCGCCCTTCTGACATTAAGTCGACTTCAGGCATTGTCTTCGACGGCCATTGGAAGCGCGCACTTACAACCATTGTCGGCCCGCGAGCGTAACCTTTGTCTCCGATAATAAATGACTGTCTCGTGCTGGGAACTAGTACCAAGTCGGCTGGCATCCAACGCTAAACGAAGGAAAAAGGGGTCTGCTTGTGTTTTTGAATAATGTAGATCGTGAAAACCCGTGTTAACACACGGGGGGCCGCAAATGAACACGTTCGCCTGAACTTTCGTTCCTCGGCGCAATCACGACCGCCGATTCCAACAGGTACGTACATCAAAGATCGCTGCTGCGCCAATGGCCACTTTTGCACGATCGTTCAATTACTTGGCGAATAGAGGAATTAATCGATCCGATAGATATTTTTCAATTAGAACTCGAGAATTTTCACCACCCCTTTGACGGGCGACTGGTGTACAAAATTGGGAACTCGTCGTGGTATAAAAGCGTTGATTTTTAAAATACTTGATTACAGACATACAGATTAACTTTATTCCGTTGTTTATTGCATTCGAATATCAAAACTGGAATATCGTAGATTTGGAATATTATCTGGAATATTATCGATTTTCTATATTTTATTTGGAATATATCTTTCTTTTATAAAATACGAACAGTGCTTGGAACAATGCATGAATCCATATCAAAAACCAATTACAAAATGAGGCAAAATAAATCGTCCATTTTTTTCTATTCAACGCCTGATAAAATAAACTCATTCCATTTGCAAAATAATTTCTTGTTGAAAATTAAAATTGCTTACTAAATAAAAATTAATTCAGGAATTACAACATTCCTCTATCACTGAATGGAACATTTCGCAGGAAAATAATATAACTAGCGATCAAGGTAAGAAAATCTGTGGTACCGCATCGTGGTACCATTATACCCTCACACACTTAGAACAGTTTCTACCCTGCATGTCACACACGAATAGGAACAAGTAGAAAAGGGCGTGATCCCCCCGTTGGTCAATACAATTCGTGGATGATCGTAAACCGTATATGTATATCCTTACCATTTTTGCGACTTGCCGATTGTGAAAAGGACATACGAGCGACAACGTGCGGCAACCATAGGCGGCAACGATACCAGAAACGAGTCCGCATTTGTTTTACAAATGGAATGTACACGGCGAGGGCAGGACGGGCGGCAATAAATGCCAACGTGATTTTATGGCGCGATCAAATGATTTTTCGTTGCCACGAACGGCACCGCAGAACAATAAGTTTCGTTTTGCCCCGTTGTCCGGAAACCAACAAAAGCTTCAATTCTTACCATTCACAGCAATTACTCCTTTGCTGTCTCTGGCGTGCTTGTCGAAAAAAACAGTTACGATTATTTCAATACAATGGGCTACACGGTTTACTTTTTACTAACGTCTTGCCTGCTGCTCCTCTGAGAAAACATTTCGTGCAATTTTTGAACGATACACTGGCGATATCGATCGCGTGAAATAAAAAATAGTACGTCTAGTCGTCGTGATAATATGGAGATAGAAATTTATATATTTTGTGATTAACTGGTGCATTCAAAAATTTCGCATTCCGCTTTTAACATAAAAGTAAGGTGTACGAATAATTCCGTTACTGCGATAAGAAATGGAGGACATAGAACTTTAAAATTGTTATTTTACTCGCGAAAAGCTTTCATCCATGGAGGACATCGACCTGTATTGTACATACATGAAATTAAATGCATGTGAGGATAATATTAAATGAACGGGGCGCGTGCCCGATGACCCAGAAGTTTTTAATTGCCCCCGTTTTAATTGCACCGAAACATCGATGATAAGCACCGCGTCAAGATCGAATACCAATGGAACAATGTGATTCACATTAATCCTGTGTTCGCATGTTTCGGACAGCGTTACAGGTATGTATGTATGCTCGTATATGGTGTAAAGCAGTTGATAAAACTTGCTCGTCGGAACCGTTAACGATCTTGAAGACGATCGTCGATGCTATGCACGTGTGACCCGTTTTACCCCAAACGATATCGCGATCGATAATAATCGTGGCGACCGTTACTCACGTTCGAATTCAAACGGTTCGCCGACCAATACCTCTGCTATCTAATTATATCTAATTAATGTCGTCTGCTCACATATACATATCGGTTATAAGTAACGCAGGATTATCAAAATTTTGCATTCATTTTTCATTGCATTCCAAACTACCATGCCATTTAAAAAATTTAAATAGCCTCAGAATTTCCCAAAAGAAAATAAGATACGCGTCTATCGAATCATAAAATTAGATGAAAAATTTGTTCACAATAATGCTTCCTGTTTCCTTCCGTCAATAAATCTAGTCGGCTTTTTAAAATCGTCTACCCCCGATTGATTTCAAATCGCGTACCGCACGTGTACAATGAAAATTCGTAATTAATTTTCCGGGACGCTGGATGAAATTGTAAAGTCGCCGTGGGCCGGATGTCGTATTTACGTCATGTCTGCACCGACAAGGGACACGTTTGTCCCTCGACAGCCGTGGAAGGTACCGATGCCATAAGGCTATATAGGTACGTGGCTGTTCGAACCGGACACGGTAGCGCAGGGAGCGTACCGCATTTTATTTCACCTCTAATGATTCCTCAAAACAAGCTTTATGTCCCGAACGACTCGGCCGTATTTGGCGCGGCGCTTTTATCGCAATGTTTTCTGCCTGTTCGTGTCTCGAACGGAACGGCGAGAACCTCCGACAGGTGGCAACTATCGGTCTCGAGACGCGAAAAAGAAGAACCGATCGTCGTTATGATATTTTTTTCATCACACCTTTTGTTCGAAACCTGCAAAAGACCCGGCACTAAAGAGGAATACCAATTATACCGGCTTCGTTATTTGCGAGCTGAGCAGATAGAGAAAAAACGCCCATGCTTCTTTCTCCCTTTTCGTTTCACTGAGCGAAACGCGAAAACGTTCCAATGAATGATCATCGTGCAATAGTGCAATTTCACGAATGCGTCGTGTCCACTGAAAAGTGAGCTATCGCTTTGATGAATCGTTAAATCTGAAGGGCACTTAATTCTGTTATCTGGATATTATAATGTAGTATACAGTATCCAAAGAGGGTTAGCGTGTAGATGTTATTGGAAAAGTTCCAGAATTGTTATTAAACCGCGTTTAATTAAAAATATTCAAAGTGTTACCATTATTTTGCGCAATGCCAATGTTTGAAAAATATTATTGCATAACCAATGGCCGAGAGGCCAGTGAATCTATGCACCCTTAACTCATCCTTCACGCTGTTATAAACATTCTCCATACTATGTATCTACCTACATTTATTGCGAATACAATTATGTCAATTGGCCGATACAAAAACCATCCCTTGCCGCGCCGCAATTCCTCCTTTCTGTCTCTCCGTGCCAAAGATTGTAATGTAACAACACCGATCTATAACGATACCAACGTGTCCATACCAATCGGATTAACGAGATTTCCCGTTAATTAATTGCGCGATGTAGTCGCGTGCACGATTGCACGTCAATAAATACCAGATGTTCTTTAAAAGGCGGCAGTCGATTCGACAAACGTCCGATTCGAAGAGTCGATCAGGGGGCCAGTGGTTTGCCCGTTTGTATGTATGTATAACCAGCGGCAGGTTCCTAACGATTCCGCGGCAACGGAAAAACCGCAGGCTCGGAACCGCGGAAAAGGCTAATGTGTCGAAGAAACGAGACGAACTCGTTCCCATCGAATATGGTTTGACAGGCATACAGTAGGGCCCGACGTTGGAAAAACAGGCACTCTTCGACGAGGAAAAAGTCGATGACAGTCAAAGGAGCAACGACTGTCCTTTTTGTTCCGGAGCATGCGACAGATGGCGAAGTTTTTCTTGTCGCCTCATTTAAAGTAGTGCCGGCTCCTGCCCCCTTTAACGGAAGATTCGAATACAGATTGAGTCGCTTCTAATTTTCATTGAAAACACGCTAATGACAAGAGCATACGTTAGAAAAGAACTACATTCGTTTAAAAGGAGTTGCCCGGCTTTTTATACGTCGTAGAGGCCGGCGGCATTGCGGAAACGTTCGTTGAATGTTTCATTGCCAGACAGGATTGAATACGTATGAAAACCGTGAGGTTGTAAATAATCCTACGATTGCATTCTTTCGTAGTTCATTGACGCTTAAATAGAGAGGCGGATTAATTAAATAATTATGCCAGATTTTATTTAACTGGGAGCAATGGGTCAGAATTAACATCGGCTGTTCGCACCTTTCGTTACAGGCCGGCTATGGGCGTCGCGAAACGGCTGAATTGAAAAAAGAAAGAAGACCAAATAGGACAGAGATATTCACCGTTTTTCCCAACTCTAGACAAGGTTCACGAGGTTAATCGAATACTCGTGTCGCAGACGGTTTAGCACCCACTCGCTAACCACATGGCCGTTTACTTTCTCAAGTAACGTTCCTGTTTTTTCGTACAGCCTGACTAACGGAGGCACAAGCTACTAGTTACTCGAAGAACACGACCCCTTCCAAAGGATCAACGCTGATTCATGAGATAAGTTGAATTGTTTGCCTGGAGCCCTGCCGATTCACTTCTTCAACCCATCTTCGGTATACATTCGCCCACGTGAACACTGCTTCGGCGCTGGAAGTTCGTACATTTTCTCTGTAAATCGCATACAAGTCTCTGTGCCTCCTCGAAGAAGGAAGAATAATAAGCTGAAACCTCTATGCAAGCGGATGCGTTCGAACTTGGCTGGAAGACATTGCGTGGTTGGCTGGCAAAGGAGACGAATGCTCCTCCGTGAAGTTTACGCAAGCCGATAGATTAAATATTGCTCGTTTCTACAGGACGTTCTAGCTGCTTCTGTTTCATTCGTCGACCGACGTCCTGCACGTTTATTCTACGGTGTGAAAACTGTCCGGAGTTCCAGTAGAATCATTTGCTCCGTTGGAAAAAATAAGGCGGTACCAGGGGAGTTGAAGAAGGATAATATTTATGAACCGCGTGATACGTCACCCAGCAGCGCGACATACATTGTTCTGTGATTGTAAATAACCACAGCAAAATATATCTATAGAATCTCACGATGCAATTCTGCGGTAAAATGGTTCAAGACTAAAATTAAATTTACTCATTTACTTCCAAAATCAATTCCTCCTTAATTCAGTTCAATGGTAAACCATTTACATTCAGTACCTCAGAAACTTGTGTGAATAACATAATTACCTTAAAGAATTGATAATAAAATTTGAAAAAAGAAATTTCTGTTTCTCACGTTTGCTCCTTTAATTGCGTAATTATTCCGTATTACGTAACTTCGACAGACGAATGTGTAAACTATACATGTATATAGAAGTAACAATAGCGCTGTTCCCGCCAGCCGTGTCTCGCCCACCCGCGAAACCTTCGTTTCCGGAGAACTCGTTGCGGCACGCGTTGATCGATTCTTGCATTCACCGGCACAGGCGATACGTCAACGTTTAACTGCCAGCACGGTCGATTAACACCGATGTTAAACCCGCGGCTTGCCGCGAAAATGGAAACGAAGCCGCGATTCGATGCGTCACCGTGGGAGAAAAGAATTCGACCGGCACTCGGTGAAATAAATATGTCCCGCTGGTTCGTCGACCACGATCTTGTCTTTCTCGGATGCCTCGGGGTGGCTAAGAGGGCTGAATAAATCCAGCAGATCGTTCGGGCGATAATTAACAAGATGCACAGAAGGTCGAGGTGAGCGCGACTAATTAACGCTATCCGGGGCGCTCTAAAGTGGGCCCAGCGAGAGATGGATCCTCGCGAGGAGCGCCCAACTCTATTAAATAGTCCAGCCGACGGTAATTAGTCGTTAATTACGATACGCTATCGCTGAAGCACGTGGTTCACCGGTCGACGAAGACGAAGATCCAACGAAAAGCGAGCATCGAGGTTTACCATCTTCCAGTTCGCGATGAATGCGCGATCCATGAACCACGTCAACGTCATTTCAACGCGGAAACCGAACGAGGAGAGATCGGATCGGCAGTTTGGATAATCGATGCGGTTGGACCAGATCCTGTGTTGAAAATTAAAATTTAATGGAATCCGGTATCGATGCCGACGGATCAAGGGATCGCTGTTTCGTGATTTCCAGACATAATTGAAGACAGGCTTAACAAGCTGATCTAATCGTTGAGCACGATACTTTATTGTAAATGACGAGCAGTAAGCAACCGGTCTTCGTGTAATTCTAATTTAACATGGAAGCCGGGGCAGAACATTTTTTTTTAACTTCGCCTTGGACGTAAAATAAAGTGCAGCGTGGAATGCGAATGAACGGAGAGTGATCCGGAAGCTAATTTCATCTTCCTGGAATTAACAGAGTTGTCTTTCAATCATTTCAGTTACTCTTTGATAGCCAAGGTCCATGTGGAAAGGGACTCGTCAGTTTCGCAATCAATGAAACAGAATCACTAATTGCGGAATGCGTAAAATAAAAAAAAAACTGACTTAAAGACGTGGAACACTGTTCAAAAATATGATACACGTTCACGGTACAGCTAATAGTAAAATATTTAATTCTTGAATTTTCCCTCTTCTTTCCCCTCGACGTCAGATAGTAATAAATTCAATGCAATCCTTCCAGTCTAAGTCAAGCGCTTAACAAAAACCAAGAAGTCGCTTCTAGGAAGACGGAGGGTACTATTTATCCGGGATATAAGCTACAATAGCAGAAAAACATGCTACCAAAGAACGACATCCGACGAGGAGTAATCTAACTCATACATCCGCGGAGCGATCAGACATATTTGGCGTCGACGGCGAATCGCTTAAAAGTAGCAAGAAGCGATAAAATCTAGAACAATGAGCAATTTTCCCTCCTTGTAACCGGCGTACGGCTCCAAATACGTGTGCGCGAGCTAAACGCCGCGCCGGGCGAGCTCGTCAGCATTTACGAGCGAGAAGTCCCGGGGTAGTTCACAGAAAACTTAGGTGTACCCAGGTAATAAATCGCCGCCGATGCGTAAGTAAGACAAACGCATAATAAACAACCAGCGCGGCGATCGCGGGCAACCGAATGGCGCCGGTATCCGTCCCGGCGAAACCGGTGAAGTTTAAAGTGAAAACTCGGATCGATGCGCTTGCAATAACTCAGGGGAGCAACCTTTCGCTGCGAGAGTCCAGGAATGGCAGCCAGCACGGCGCATCTCGCTTCTAAGAAACGATATAATGTATGAACGTCGTGACATCCGGGAAATATTAGCATCCAAATCTGCGCGGTTGAAATAGGACCCGGAGGAGTTTGCCCGCGCTTGATGAAGAATTATCATCCGCCCGTTTGAAGTGTATATTTAACCGGGTATTAACCGAGAGGGGCCGCGCGACCACGGTGGCGTGTAAATTGCTGATAAACATGTAATTGCTACAGCGACTTCCCGATCGGTTTCGATTCCGAAGGCTTCGCTGCGAAATCGGGCACTGGTCCAGGTCTGTGGCGTTCGATTTATGTCGGGACAACTGTCTGTTGCACATGCGTTGCTGATTCACGCATTTCTCCTTTCTTCTACAAATTTCACGGGTTAACTTTTGAATGGTCTTATAATTCGAAAGGGAGAAAAAGGTGGGAAGAAGTAACAAATATTGCGGAGGGGTAGAAAATGCAGCATTTCATTGCAAGAGTGACTAACTGATCTTTCACGATGCGAATACTAAATTGATGTCGAACGATGAAAAGAAATATTGAAGCGAGTGCGTCACGATCTGTCGATATTAAGTTATGATATTTTTCCACTGATTATTGCGGAGCTACACAATGTGCAGCGAACACATCGGTAATGCGTGCAAGTAGACATTAAATCAGCGGTCCAGTTTAACTTCAGTGAGCTCGTGATGCGATTCAGGGGCCGTTTGTAACGCGATAATTGCCCCCGCGTGTTACTCGTCAACACTGGAAATAGGCTTCTAATAATACCAGCTGATGAACAGGATATAAGTTAGGGCTTTATAGACTGCCGTTCCGTAGTATACAATGTAAATCGTACTGAAGTACAGATAAATTACGCACATTCTTCACAATCAATTATACACTTGACCAGAAATATATGCGAGGAGGGCACGGGCCGGAATAAATTCTATGGTAATGGATTCAGAATGATACCAGGCGTCAACTTCGCCATTCCAAATGTAGCTCGCGCTACAGGAGTGCCTGCTCCGTAATAAGCAGAGTGTAATTTAATCACAAAGGCGAGGGTAAATTTATGCACGTGGAACGGTGGTATTTTCGAAAAATAGTGCATTCTATTTTATATACAAAAAACGCAGAAACTATGGTGATGAAAAAAACAGGTCTCCAAAGCGACTTCATCTATTTCGCTAAATCGGACGATTAATTGGCGTGACAGGAATGCGATCACTGAAACAACCACGAAAATATAGATCTTCCTGTGCGACTCACAATCAGTAAGCGTTATCTCTTTGCACGCTCAACTTCGCTGTGGCGGCTGATGGTTTCTCTCCACTGTTCCGCGAGATTTCGAGGGAACACTTCAAAGAGTGCATCGCGTAGCTTGCCATTAAAACGAAAAAGGGAATAAGTGTCTCCATTCCGTCTCCATTCCAGCCATTAGTGTTCCAAATCTCCCGGCAATGTGTGCCGATTCGCGGCTCGAAATATTGCGGAGAGTTGTTGACGAAAATGCTGGGAATATTGCGGTGGAAAAGCACGACTCTGAAATTACGAGATTGTCAGGGACCGAATCCATCACCACCACCTCTTTCACCCTGTTGAGCTTAAAAGTTTCACGAAGAATTTTACGCTGGACTCTTCCCCTTTCCATTACCCTCTCTTATTGTCTATATATTTCGTCCCTCCGTCCTCGCATTACATCTCTTCCTCTGCGCCGTCCTCTTTGCTTGCACGTTGCCCCTCCCCCCCACCCCCATTTCACGTGCAACGCCAGAAAGAATTCGAGATTTACAGCCTGGCCTAGTACACTCGTAACGAGAGGACGACCGTACATCATCCAAAGCCAGTTGGAATTTATTGTACGGTCGAGCTAGAGCGCACCAGTGCCACCACCACCGACAATTACACGCGTGCCTTGCGCCAAACCCGACGCCCGGACACAGCCTGGTGAATTATGAAAGCGTCACTGCATCAACGACGTGGATTCTGTGCAGCTCGGTCACGACAGACGTTAATGGGTAAGAGCCGCCTAAATGTCACAGCTGTTCAGATGATATTCGAAAAGGCGAGTAGTATGCGAAGGAAAAATGTCGCGGGATAGCGTGGTGTAAGTATTCCACAGAGCACGAGCTAACGGAGAAGAAAGATAACCAATTGTTATCTGAATGATGTTAAGAAAATGTTCGTGATAGAAATAACGAATATTCATCGATTTTCAAGCGGCTCGTTATCAATCATATACATGGAAGAATTTTTATTTCAGGAATGATTAATCGTGCAAGCATGATCGCTTCGTACTTTATTCGACAAAGCTCAAAGGTCCTATCCACGTTGTTTTTTCATTGGCCTGTAAATATATTTCTATTTCGCGAAATTACCGAGCCAATTTTAATCCGCAGCTATCTCTCGATATCTAATAATACCAAAAGCTTGTGAGCTCGAGTGAAAAAAATACGGCACTTCTTTCATGCATCTACCGCTGAAGCCGTTTGCACAGAAAAAAAAATGCTGCAGGCACTTTCAAGTATGTCGCGACAGAGGACGATCCTGGAGCTGCGAATAATTCGATAGGACACGCTTACGAAATTCCCTGTCCGCGGGCCGATTACGGGAAGAGTTAACGAGAAACGTGATACCTGGGGAAATTATGAATTCACAATTCGGCCGGTATCTTTCTTCCTGCGATCCGATCGGAGATCGGGAAAAAACGTACGATCACCGGGCCCCGGGGCCGATCTTATCCACGGCGTCGTGGCATCGGTTGCCTACGCACGAACGTCCCCAGTCTTGACGGACGTCTGAATGTGCATGCGCGCAGCTGCATTTCACACGAGACACCCACCGGCAATTATGCGCATGGTGAAACGCACAAGGGTGAAAAAGAAATCGCGAAAGCCCGTGGCAGGGGCCAGCGGTATAACCGCGCGCCAGAAGGCCTGCTACTCTATACGTGGAAAAGACCACAACGACTATTTGTCAACGGCTGAGAGACGGCAGCAGATCCTACCCACGGGCTCCTCTCCTCTCTGCGGAACGGAGAAAAAGCGGTGGAAAGAGAGATAGGAAGGCGAGAGAGGCCTCTTCCCCCTCGCCAGGCTAAGAGAACAGGGCACGTTCTTCTTACGTGGATCGCGGGTACAAATCGTCGCGGTAAGATCAAAAACCACTGTGCATTCGCTTTCAGTGCCGCGCCGACAAACCGGGCGACCAAGATAATCCGCCGTATAATTTCGTCACGGGGGAACGTGGCTCGCTATTCGAAAACCCTTTTTGGATGGGATGAAAACATCGAACAGCGTGCAAACGTAAACGAACGCGATGATAATACGAATTGAACGGCCCGACCGTGTTGCCCACGTTGGAAAAATCGGACCGGTTACGGGGGAAAACACGAAATGATCGAACGATACTTATAGCTTAATAGGAACGGGTTGTGCCGGGTATTGCCCGGTGGTGTTTAGAAAATTCGAACGATTGTTTCTGACAGCGGACCAGCCTCGAACAGCTGGCCGGCTTTCAGATTTACGATGCTCCGAAAGGTACAACCGCGTTGCACAATGGCGCATTCCAGTTCCAAGCTGTTGCTACTCGACAGCGAGTTTTATTACGCATCTGGTTGATGAAATAATAGAGTCGAGGCCTAATACGGTTGCCCGGTATTTAAATATGGACCGATCGTGACTATTGGTAACCGCATGATCGTGAACGAGAACCGATCGCCGGCACACATTGCCACACCATGAAGAAACGTAAAAATGCAGGGTGGTCCGGACATTTTTCGCGCGCGGCCGCATTTCGAATGCCATGCATTTTCTCTCCCCCTGTCCTCGTGCGCTGCCCTAGTGGGACGTGATTTTTTCCCCTTGCTCTTCTAGCGGCGAGCTAAAATAAACATTCTCTTTGCGTAGGTAAGACGGTTGACGTTGTATCAGCCTTGCAAGGCTGCTACTGACAAGGCGACCTCGCTCCAAGTCAGATAGTAAACCCGTTGTAACGTGACATTCTCGAACGTGCATTCAACGAATTGCCGGTGTCCAGACAAGCGCTGGGATATTTTGCTCTTATTTTTAACGGGGGCCAAGTATGGAATCGGTCGGGCATTACCCGCAATCATTCAAAGGTTTCGAACACGCGACCAGCCGAACGATATACGTGAATACGCCTCTCTGTGTGATTTCGATCTGCCATAATACGAGCGTGGCTCTATTGACAGTAAATGCAACAGAAAAATGAAAGAGTTCATTCAGCTGTCCTCATATTTCAATTACGTATAGCTTGGCTTTGAATGCGCCGGACTGATACGGATAATCGAGGCAGGATGTATGCATCGATAAACGATGGAATTCCGTTCCGTCATTTTGCTCCCTTTTCTATAAATTAACCGGGAAAACGATTGCCCACCGCTTCGCCAATACCTCGGTGCACGCGATCTTATTGCACGCGGATTAGGAAAATGGAGTAAGTCACTATTAGTGTACGCGTTTGTCGCCGAGGAATCTTGTCTACTTGATGCGCGTGAATGAAAAATGAGCCAATACGTGGATAATACGATTCACTTGTTTCGCAGCTTACGACGCAGTATAATGTTTCATTGTCTAGCGTATCCTGCAGATCGCGTTTGCCACGTACGAGGAGACTTTGACAAATAGCGAAATTGCTTCTCTGGAGGTTAACATTTTTTTTCCTCTTTCAAATTTCCATCTTGTGCAATTGAAGTAGAACCATACGTGGAGATGAAAGACTGCACGGGTGATGTATATTGCGAGCAACGTGAACTGCTGTACGTAGATACGTGCATGTATCTCTTCGCAATTATACCTTTTCCATAACTGCAATTATACAACAGCTGCTTATTGCGCGTAACACTTCTATCCGACGAGGCGCATCTCATATTTGCCAGATACCCATTCACACCGCAAACACAACTTAATATTGTATACCGCGTATCAAGATTCGGGGACAGATGCACGTATTTATCGTCCGTCACTATCGTAATTTCCATCACGATCTGCATCACCATCATCATCGTCGCCATCCAGATCGAACCTCCTGGCAATACGTATGTCTCTGTTCCAGAATCTAAAAGCAAGTCATGCGGACGTACGTAATGCCAAGGATTAAACGTAATTGGGGGAGGAAACGCAAGGGCAGTCGCGTAATGCCCGTGGCGACGTGGCGTGCTGCATTATTGTTCGCATTAAACGTATTTGTAATTTCGCGGAATTACATTCACGAAAGTTTCGTGTAAGACACACAACACCCTACTTAACTAACATCTGCCCTGCACTTGAAGGAATCAAACAGCGCCCTCCTTTTTTTCGTATGCGCACGTTCACCAGTGTCAATTATGCATAATTATTTGTTGTATTTTGAAATGCAGGCGTGCACCGCTTCCTGCTTGCTTTTGCACGCGTGTAATTGAATACGAAGAATTCTGGCGTGAATTATTATTACACGTTTCGCGAATGATATCACAGACAGTCACAGAGAGTGCCACTTTATTTCACTTCCTTCGAATTGAAATGAAGTAAAATGATCCGCAACCGTGGCATATATTCTTTCCGCCATAACATTATTTGGCTTTGTAATATAATCGATATAATTGGCAGATTCTAACAGATGATGGTCTTTTCTTATGTTTAGGACGATGCATTTCTTTTACAATATCGCGCAGGCGTGAAACAAGAATAATACAATCACGAGGACCAATTCTTTATAATAACAAATGCAGATAAATTCATTCCGTAATGTTAGGTGAAACAGTTAGGCGCCTTATGAATAAAAAATATTCAAGGATGTTCCCCGTTTTATTTTAGCTATATTCAAAGTCAACTTTACCACCTTTGCAGTTTGGAACAACTGAATTAGTATACTGTATATTTCAATTGTTTAATTAATTTAAACACGAAGGAGAATCAATTGTTTGCCGTAACGAGCGAGAGTTGCATAACTCATCGAAACTATAGTCAACAGGCACTCCCCCAGTAGGAAATTCCGGCTTAATAGGCTTTCGGCTAAGCATGCGTGTCTGATCGGACCAACCGGCCTAAATTCCATTCGATCCTGCTCTAATTGTCATTCAAGTTGCCGCGCAGAATATTTTCCAATCGAGTTTTTCAACCGCGATCTCGCAACGAGGCAGACATAGCTTGCGCGTGTGTACTCGTTAAATTGCAGCGAAACAAAACCAAGAACCCCGAAGAAACAACTCCACTTCCACTACCTAACAATTTTATCGTACCAAATTTCCCCTTCAATCGATTCGTATGTTAACATAGTGGAGTAAATTACGAATGCTCAGACGTCGTCATTTGTGACTAAAAACAGGTGTTCCTACTCTTTGAGAAATACAGACTTCCAAAAAGATTGCCCGACTCCCGCAATCAGCACACCAATATTAGGTTCTCCCAAAAGTTTCTTTCTCAGTTTGACCGTTCGGTTTTATTGGGCAACGTTTAGTCAAGTTTAGGGCACTCAGTTCTTTTCTAGCTTTCCAATAGTACAATGTCGTTTGAATCGATAGGAAAAGCAGGGAAGGCATTTGGATCTGATTTTGGAATATTGTCTTACTGGTTATTACTCATTTATTTCTGTAAAAAGTTCTATTCGTTATAAACAATTGAACTCTTTAAAACGAGATAAAAATCATGTTGATCAATATTTTTCAACATCATAAAAGAAATATATTAAAACATGATATCATGATGCTTCCGGACAGATCAAAGAGAATGATCAAAAAGAACGCACCGTGCATCATTTAAAAACATTGTACCCTTCGTGAAATTGTTTGCAGTTAATATCTAGTAAGAAGGCGAAAGAAACTTTTGGGAGAACCTAATAGTTGCGACAAAATAATGTCACCCCTTCAATCGTGTACAGTAATCGCAATTAACCAGAGTTTCAAAAAGGAAGGTCTCATCCGCGAAATCTGCCTGGAAGACGACAAGTGAACCAATCGTAAGTGTTTCGAGCGTCGTACCCGTGTCGGTGTTACACGGCTAACGATCAATTAGGAGGCAAAGCACAACGAATCAATCGGCAGAGAAGAAGCAACAAGCGACCCCGATGGAGAAGGGAGTAGGAGGATCGAGATATCCCAAGAACCGATCCTCGACGAGGTCGACGCTGCTAATTCCTCGGGGTCGAATCGTGCCTCCGCTACGCTCCCGATTGGTCCATGTCAGTGGCGGCCCCTTTTGTTCTTTTCACCACAAATCGACGATATGTGTAGAGCAAACCGACGACGATCGTGATATGCCAACGGGCGCCCACGCTCCTGCGACTTGAGACATGGTTCTTGTGCTACCTTCCCGGCCCTGACCTGCCATCACCTCGAGCACACTCTTTAGAGCAACACCTTTCTATTTTTCCACATTGATTATGCCACCCCTGGTGCATCGATGTATAGGCGTTACTATGGCTCCACCTATTGACCCGACCATTTCTCAAAATATACTTGTACGCTTTCATTCAGCCTTCGTTAATGATGATGGATCGATCGCTCGATGGAATCAGATATCAACTGCTACAGGAAGTAATTGGAACGTGATAGACGAACGGATATAACGATCGTGTGCCGATTCATTCCGTGCGGAATTCATTTCTATCCGTAAATGAGTAGTAATTTCCATTAAATCTGACAACGCAATCGTTGTTGCATTATGGAAGAACGGTGCGTAATAACAGCTGTAAAACAGGGTGGAATCTTTTTACTATCATAATTGAATTTTACTATATATAGAATACTGGAATGGTAAAAGAAGATATCGCGCTAACAAATTTGAGAGATCGTGCCGGTAATAAAGAGACTTCGCGAAATAACGCAGACTGCAGCAAAAGATATTTCTCAAAAATATTCGAAGCCCTCTGCTTGCACAAACTTCTTTCAACAAATGCCGCTCCTCCGTTTCCATTTAACTATTGCATAAGAACACACGTATGCGGATTGAAAACAGATTTTATGACACGACCGCGTTGCGCTTCATAAGCAAGGTACAACTACAATGCGTAAACGTAACTGCAATAACTATAGCGGGAATAATTCTATATTATTAAAAAGCATGCAAGCAATGACGAAGAAATAATTTCGCAGCGCAAAATATTCCACAGGCCCAGCCTCGCGCTGTGTGGCAACAGATAAAACTTATAATGGCAATGGGGAAAAGAAGTCGTTGATGTCTGACGATTGCAGTCACCATCTACTGCAATCTCTCCCACCACGATCTGGCCTCCATCCTCCTACTCTGACGGCGATAGTTGGGCCACCTCTTCCTGGAAAATGCACTATCGTCGACCCATTGGATGCCACAGAAATCAAGGCTACCAATTGGATGATACCAGTATCTCTAACGTTCACCTAAGAATCCAGCGACCTCACGGAACAAATTCACCGCGTGGCACACGCGATGCACGTGCAGATGCAGCCTGATGCAGTCACGATGCGTTATCGGGTCGTATCTACGACGTCACGCCTTCGAGTTGCACGGAGCGTTTATGTTAATTGCACGCGACCTTCGCTGAAACTGATAGCTCGTCGCGTCAGCTGTAAAAATGTTCGACGTTGGTTTTCGCAACGATGGCGGAGAACAAAAAAAAATTGGATAAGATCAACGGGCAGCGTGTACAAAAGAGGAATCAGAGGAAGGGATTTCAATTAGCAGCTGCTGTTCACGCGTCGAGCCGTAGTGCTTCGCGATGGGAATTTCATTTGCAACGTTTGAACAGTAGGTGCAATGAAATTAACGAACGGCAACGTTCAGCATGAAAGATGAGTTTAAAATTGCATATTCGCGGAGAGAAATATTTCATTCGCCATGCGAATTTTGTGTTACGATACAGGGGCTGCACAGGCAACGTATTTTATTGTTAATGAATATTATTCAACGTGCGATCGGCTTTCAGATTTTCCAATTGTATATTTGAAAAAACTAATTTTACCAAAATGTTTTCCCTGTATGCTGTGAAAAAAATACGCACATGGAATTATTTGAACGAACGAAGAAGAGAAGCGGGCCGAGCCCAGGCGGATATTCAAATTGCAACTAGTTTTGCCCGCGAATTTGAACGTTTCCGCAAAACAATTACCGCATCGCAGATGTCAGTTATAAATAATGCATCGGGCACCGTAGGCTGCGACAGAGGCGACCATTCAAAACAACAAAGCATAAAGCAATTTCTGCTCTGCAATCCGTGAACTTTTCTCCGACGCGCGTTCCTAATGCGGTCATAAACGTTCCCGTAGGGAAAAAAAAAAGGCAGGAAATATAAGCCGCGCTTGCATTACGGGGAACAAGTTATGCGATTAAGACACCGGGTGAAAATCTCGGCGTGCTTCTACCATACAGGTATTCAAAGAATCGAGACGCGAAGTCGAGTCTCTCCGTCACGGCAGGTATTTACTACTTGGTATGGGGGCACATTACGCTGATCGGGTATTCCGTGACATCGGCGCAGTTTTTCCAGAAATTCGAGGAATGCACGAGATCTCTGTGGACGTGGGCTACCAGACGTAAAAGAACAGAGGGGGACCAGTTTCGTAAGTGTTTCGTGCGGTTCACGTTTCCCGCATTCTGTTCGAGGTATCGTTATCTTGCGGCTGCCCGGAATCTGCTTCTAGAATCTCGATAGCGTTTTCTTCGGGGAAAACTCGCGTGTTGAATAGGGCAAGATCGAAGAAAACGATTACACGTAATGGCCCGAAAGCATTAAATTAAACTTTCCCCCGGAGATACGTAAACGTTCTGTGTTTTGCGCGCGGCGTAATTTGTTGCTGAATACTGTTGCACATTTTTTTTTTACCACCGACCCCACGACGGCACGACAACAAACGGAAGTCGACTGTGTGATCGAACTACCATAATCAGAGGCAAGGCAGCGCACGGGTCACGTTGCCTCGTGGAACACGAGAAGGAAGCTTCCTTAATTAGAACGACTTCGCAATAAAGGAGCATTTATACGTAAAACAAGCGGGGCAACGTTGCCCGCGGCACAGTAGTATTGTACGTTGCTTCATTTCAAACGAATGGGGAGAATAATTTTGTTCGCTCGTCTTGCGTTCGATTGTTCCTCGATCCGTCTTATATGCATAATATATATTGCATAAGTGGATCTTAAGTAGACGATTCGGATTCTTTCGTGCGCAAAACTACAAAACGTGAAACACTGGGCAGTGGAACATACGCAAGAAGGAACGAAAGAAGGAGGGGCGTGCGAGGAAACCGAGTTTACGAGATGATTGTCCTAGGGGCCCTATTCATTCGGCACGGAATCTCCAAGCGGATCTCTATTGTAGATTATTGCGCCATTGTCCATTGTCGCGATCCCCCTATAACTGAGCTTCTTGAATCTTTCGTTGACGACAACGGGAAAGAGAGTTGCCGATGAATCGAGACAAACGAAGAAGGAAAAGCGCGCGGAGATTTGAAGAAAATTTATCTAACGAAATTGAAACGTATTCCACGTCACTGACGTGTTACGAATTACACCAGTATACGAAAAGCTGAAATCGAATCCTAAACCCCAAACCAATTAAATGACCGCACTTGTACTAAATAGTTTGAAGCAGAAGTAAGTTCTTTATCCGCAAGTACTCTAGCCAAATATAGCAATAGACATTACGAAACCACTGCTACGCCTCGAACTCATTAAATCCGCGGCGAGTTGACGAATCCCTTAATTAGCTTGATGTAAAAAGCATTTAATTCCATGTCCACACTCGATGTTTCCCTTGGAATTCGCATATTGACTCGAAAAGGGAGCGACTGCGAGACTCAGTCCCCAGTGTGTATAGCTCAATAAAAACATATTCATCTCGGCACTTTAATGGTAGGATCGTCTTTGCTACGTTCGCGGTGATTCCCCGGCAAAGGAAGAAGGGACGATAGTGACGCGAGTCAGCGGAGTTATATCATGAAAAACGGAAAGGGAGATGCGAGCAGAGCGTGCAGAAAAGGAACACGAATAAAGAATATCGTGCACCCTGCTAGCCGTGACATCGATGCAAATCGATCCGCTCTCGATCCAGCACCTGCGCGTGGGTACACACGATTACCCGTGTATAACTTCGACGAAAACTGGTCGATGGCATCGTATTCTAGATCGTATCAGGACAATATTCTACCCACGTTATCCTGATCAAACGGTGGGGCAATTATTAGTGGCTGGCAAATTTCTGTCCCCCGTCGTAATTTACTTTAATGGCCGAACGCATAGCTAATGATCGAGGATGCTGGCGGACGTCTCTGCGCGTTTAAAATACATCAGGATGTAATTCTGGAGTTTTATATCAAGTGAATACGCGTAGGTACTTAGCTCTTTACGCTCGTTTGACCACGAGCTGGATTTATTAATGATATACAAGCCTGATTTTAATTAAGTAGGTAAATGATATGTAGTAGTCCGGCTGTAAACTAATATTCCGCGATACTGAATCTCTTCGTTGGAGGAGTTTTAAGTTTCTAAAACATCACGGATGAAAATTTTGCCGGAAGTAAATGGATTTCCATATGAAGGGTCAAAGAAAAGTTATATGAGACAATTGAAGGGATATATGGCCGGCGACCGGGCACTGGAATCAGTAACGCGGTTACCGATATCCCTTTAATTTCTCAGAAAATTTGTAATGCAATTAATTCCATAATATCCGACAACATTTTTTCCAAACCGAGAAAACGTTCGAGAATTCGGAGCGACCATAAACAACACAATCGGCGTAATATTTAACGGATAAGGTATTAGCGGAAGCACATGTGTGCACAGAGAGAAGTCCAGACAACGGCATAATACGCGTGCTTCACTCACGGTACATGGACATATATCCACGGTAATTCGAGAAACATAACTCAAGTCCCGGCGGAGCGCTATATCACGGCCACCAGTTTCTTGGCAGATATCGCCGCGGCACACCGTGTCGGCTTCCCTTTGCTACTTTACCTGCTTTTTTCCTTTTACTCCTTCCCGCCCAACTCCGTGATCACCATCATGACTTGTCAACCAAGTCTTACCCCTTCCGTCGTAGATTAACCGTTTGGGACGACCTTTCATCGCTGCGCGTCCCCAACATTTCTTCGACCATGGAAACCGATGCTCGAAACGTTTAAAGTGTTATTATCAACGCTGATCAAAATTGACACCGGCCTTAGAAATAATTTTGCAACCAAATGTTGTAAGATTTGATAACGGCTATGAGGGAAAGGGGGTCAAGACGGTGCGTGACCGCTTGTGCTGTATGTAGTTTCAAGGAGAAGAACCGCCTGTAACACTTAACGATTGCAATTCGTATGCAAGAGTACATCACTTGGAATATTGTCTCCAATTGGCAAGTATTTGATTTGTTATATATCGTGATTACATAATACTGGCGATGATATTTTTTATCAATTGTACCGTTGTATTGTTCGGCTATGTTATCACAGAACTTCAGGTCACGCAAGAACGATGGCGAGATATAATACTTCGTAATACTTGGTACCAGATCTGGCACCTGTCGACAATTTTCTGATGCTTGTCTCGGTACGAGAAGACACATGTAACATTATGCTACAGCTATCCTAAATGGCGTGCTCGTGTATGCTAATCGACACGAAGGCAGTACACTTAACCCTCGCTCACTCTCGCGAGCTGAAAAATAATTCTCGGTCCAATTTTATCTGCGCGTAACGTACGAGTTGCACCTCGCGTTCTACACGCTCGACGCGTCAAATTGCAATTAAAAGAGTTAATAGAGCTAACTTAATTTTATATACATAAACGGACAATTTGTTATGGATCCTTCGTTATTTTCATTTCGCACGCTGTAAAGCTGAAAGTAACATACATGCTTGATTCGTGAATGAGATAAATCAAAATTCTCCATGCATTATCCCTCGTGAAGAATCATCGTATTTTCTTAGATTGAAGCAAATTATCATTGCGATCCTGAATTTATACCTATTTACTACTTTTACCGTATATCTTTAATTGGAACCCGACTTCGTTGTTATTTAAAATTTTTACTGAATTTTTGGAAGTTTAATCAAATAAAATCACAAAGTCTATGTCTATAAGCCAATACAATTTATCTTGTGGCTTTCGAAGATAAAAGAAGAAGAGATATTAAAAACATTATTTTATGAAATTTCGATAAACGTAACAATTGATCAATTTACAAACTTGCTGAAATAAAACTATTTGTTTCCTTGAGTGTTAATGCTGTACAAAAGTTGAATTTCTTCATCCCTCGATAAAGGTAGAATAATCGATTGTACCATAGTATAACTTTGTCAGATATGTAATGCATGCAAGACTCACCTTAGCGTTCCCTTGTCCTTATGCTTGCCGATGAAGAAGGTAGTCACGCCATCGGCGATCTGATTTGCCCATGGTGGTTTGACCCAGATCAGGTGCTTTAAGTGGCCGGCGTACGCAGCAGGCAATATCCAATTTTCGATGCTAATATCGCTGTTAAGAAAAACGCGCAGCTTAGTATCTCAAAAATTACAAACATTTCTTAAACAAAAATAAAGTACTTTAAAATCTTAAAAGAAAGAAAAGAAATAAGAAATGATTTCGTTCTTGCGAATTAGCGCTTTGAAAATGTTGAAATGAAAGAGATAACTGATATCTACTTCGTTTAGTGAGTTTTTCAGCGTATAAGTCATTTGCAATAACATTTAGTTATCGATAGCAATATTTCATACCTGGAAATGATGTGAAGTGAAAATATTGTACACCTTCATATTTTCCATCAATATTTTATTGCAAATACAATAAATAGATAGATTTACAATTGTAAAATGTATCATTGAATATGGAAAGTACCTGAACAATTGTCCTTTATCCCACACTGTGTCCGCTGGCATCATTTGCGGTACAAGCATATCAGGATGTGAATCTAAATGCACGAATGTATTTCCTTCGAATGGAAGATGCTTAGATCCCAAACATCGATAAATGAAGTGTAGGGCCTAATAAAACAATATAAAATTTCATGACACTTCGAAATTCTATAGTATTCATTTGGATTCGATATTGTTCGATTTCAACTTGAATTCAAACACCTTCCAGTCACGTGACTTAGACGTCATTGAAAGTTACAGCGCTCGCAGCGCCTCTATCGTGCTAGCGAGGTATTTTCGGCAGAGCAAATCGCGATGTAAACAAAGTATGAGACACTGGTCATTCGAATACGCACCTCGTCGTGATGCTCTACCACATGTATCGGGACCCTTTTAAAATACTTCCTAGAAAAGGACATATTTCTTTCCGCGCACTAAACGTATATGAACGAACGAACGAATATAATCTATAAAAAAAAATGTTAATGGATTTAGTAATTAACACAATACGACACTCGCGAACGCGATTAAGAGACTCCTTCACGCGAAAGCACGTACTAACCGACTGAAGTATGCTAGGCGGGCTGCTCAAACGATTATTTTGCGAATAAAGGACGGACACAAGCGCGTACCCCAAATTCTCACGAGACGAGTTTCGTAAGGCGGTTTTTTTCTGCCTGCCCCCCTTATAGAAACGCCTTAGAAACCTGATCCCCTTAACTCACAACCGGCACATGATATTCAGATAAATAAAATCATTTAACATTTTGTATATGTATTATGTTAATAATTTTCAATTTGAAAAATAACATATGCATCGAGGCCGTTAATATTGTTTTTTTTTTTATAAAACATAAAACTGTAGTTATATTTGCAAATTTTTAGCAGAAGTAAATACTCCTTCCGTAATTCAAGGGTAGCTGATTATAATATAGAAAAGTATAATAAAATCCATATTGGTTATGTAAATATTATTTCGGGTCTTAAAATTACCAAATTGTATTGTGTAGATTGTAGAGGGCAAAGTTCACATTTACCATTAACTTTCTACGGGATACTATACTGGTCCACATTTCTGTATTTGTTAACTATGTTTGCAAGATATGTTTAATAATATTTATAAGATCACGCAAATATTAAAATATTCAATGATAATGTATTTTCTTACGGTTAAATGATTAAAATGATCCGAGTACAAAATTCAGCGTCACGCGGCACTTAACGTGTAAAGTGGTGCATGTACGACTTGCCAAACGATCATTTGGAATGTATTTTATATAAATTTATTACAAAATAAGGTAACTATATACAGAGTACAAAGTATTGTTTACACGATTAATTAGCTTTAAGTATATAGTTTTTACAAGTAATTAACAATCTTTATACAAAGGTTACAGCAAAACTCATTTTTTATTTTTTACAATATTAAAATGTTACAATCATACTTTATGTTAGTACAAAAAATTACTTACATCTGACTTTTTTTCAATTTACTGTACACGCAGATCTCAAATTCGCTACCTATTAATCTATATAATTAAAGAGTAACCATTAAGTTTTCGTCTTTCTTAGTTTGAATTAATACTGAAAACTTTAATTATAACGCCGTAATGAATTACGAAACATTTCTGCTGAATAAAGTTCTAAATGTAGCCGATCTGTTTCAGCTCGTAATGATGATAAAAACTGATCGATCTCATTAACATTAATTGATAGACTATTAACATGATTATATGGAATGTTATTTGTTTTAACTTTAGTGAATGTGTTTGCATCTTGTTGTTTGCCTTTAACGATATTATTTCCTTGTTTTTGAGTATTCTTACATTTACTAAATTCATATTTAGAATGTACTTTCCTATTCGATTTATATTCTTCAGTATAATTATTTTGTCTTGAAGAAGTATTTGACACACTGCAGTGTGGATTGTAATTTTCATTATGCACCGATTCTTGTTTTTCAGCAGTCATGCACGGAATCGATTCCGTCGATATTAACGTACTAGAATTACTAGAAAAACTACAGTTATTAGATATTCTGTCATCTGCACTTATGTCGCTTATGCTTTCTTTGTCGACAGTATCGTTTGCGTTTTGACCATTTCTGAGTTCATTATGTTCAATCGGTTTCTCTGAATCCGGTATATTTTGATATAACATTAATTCCTGTTGCGTACATTCAATTTGATCATATTCTTTGCTCAATGGTTCACTTTGCGTTGATGTGAACAATTCATCCAGTGAAAGGTTTTTCAAATCCTTGAACTTTTGTATCAATTTGCATCTCATAGTTTCATTAAGGAATGCTATAGAACTTATTATCTCCAATAATTTTTCTCTAGGGTCAGGACTTGAATATAAATATCGTAATGCGCTAACATACTTTTCTAAATCTGCTGTACATATCATGAGATTTGGCATATATGAATCTAATTTGATAGGATATGGAAAATATGCATTGAATTTTTCTCCAGTTTTTCGATGAATACTCTTAAATTCTTCGATTTCTTTGTACATTCCCAATACATTTTGGTCTATAGTACTTGTAAAGTATGAGTAGGTGTCATTTATTTCATCGTCGTTTCGTATTTCTGGGTAAACGCATAATAGAGCTTGTTTCTGTATTTTATAGAATATTATAAACATTTCAAGATGCTCTTGATACATACACTTTTGAATGGATTCTTTCATAAATTCCAGTGTATTGTTTAGCAATTTAATTTCGAAATCAAGTTTTTGTTTCCAGGCAACTGCATGCTTTAATACCTCTTCGTCATTTGTTAACGTGCTATTGTAAAATTTATCAATATGATTTAGGTATTCCGAGAGACAAGAATTGAATTCCTTTATGAGAAAAGCACTGGAACTATCTTGAGCTTCATTTGATATTGATGCAGGCTCAGTAATTACTTTACCCTTCTCTTCTTCTTGTGCTAAGTTTACTTTTTTAATACTATCAGAAATCGTATCCGTGGAATACGTGTCAGAACTTATGCAACTATTGCGTGAGGAATTTTCCCCATTGTTTTCCGTACAACTAATTTCTTGCGAGGAGTTTATTTTTTGACTATTATCCGAAATAGTATTCTTGGAGTAAGAATCAGAACTTGTACAATTATTCGCTAATGAAGTATTCTCCACACTTTTCGTGGGAACATTATATTTTGTATAATCAATAATTGCATCAATATCCGAACTGGATAAATTATCTTTTTGTATATCTGACAAATCAACTTCGAACAAAACATTTTCATTAGCTTTTTCCCAGATCGAAGGATTACATGTCGAGACGTTTAATGTAAAACTATGCACAACCTTTGGTTTAGAAAGACTATACGATGTTGCACTTGTAGTCTTTTCCTTATCTTTTTTACTATCTTGAATTTCGTCTATAAAACTATTACTTTGCGTAAACAAAGAAGCAACTTTTAGTTTAGTTTGTGAACTGTATGTATTTTTTACAATGACGGGATCTGTGCGAACATTATCAACCTGCTTAGATATATTACACTTTGTCTTTTTTATACCTGCCAATTGTATGTCATCTACATTGGTCGTATCTACGTTCTCAATAACTTCAGACTGTGTATTATTCTGCAGTTCTATATTCGTATTAGTCGGAAGTAAATTATCCATAGGATTAGTATCAATTATGTCAACCTTGTTTTCATTAGAACTATTTGACATTGCATAAAATTTCTCAAACTTTGATGCTGGAATTGTCCAAATGTCATTCGGATAATTTGATGAAAGCTTCAGTACGTAGAAACCTGAACCGCCCACAGATGTTAGTAACTGTTTGAATGTTTCGAGCTCATTTTCTGCGATTATCGTTATAGAGATACCATAAGAACCATAACGACCAGCTCTTCCTATTCTGTGCAAATATGTTGGTGCATCTATTGGTACATCGAGATTAACAACTAAATTCACATTATCTGCATCTATTCCTCTTGCGGTTAAATCGGTCGTTAGCATTATTCTACATTTAAAAGTTTTTAACTTATTAATTGCCTCTAGTCTCCGATTCATATCTTGATTACCAGCAATATAAGTTGCTGCAAAGCCCACACTGGTAATTTTATTACATACTGATTGAGCTCTGCAAACAATTGTTACTTTAATTAGAAAAATGATAAAAAGTTATTAGGCATAGTTCAAATAAATGAATTCACCTACCTTGATTGATAATTTGAAAATACCAAGCTTTGCTTAAATGGTACTTTGCTAAATATTTTTGTCAATTCATCTACTTTTATCTGAACCTAAAAAACAATCATATGAATTATATATGGGAAACTTTGCAATACTTAACAGTGTGATGGAGAGGAACATAAAAGATGCATCAGACCTGCTTCATGGCATTCGGGTGAGACGGAACAATTGTTACGAATTGTTTAAGTCCGATCAATATTGATTCATCATTATCTGGGGATGTTAGTACTGGGGAGCACATATAAGTTTGCAAAAATGTTTCCAAGTCTCCTGGATATGTAGCACTCGATGCTATAACTTGTTTGTTCAGTGGTAATTTTGAAAAGATATAACTGGAAATGTTATTGTATTGTGAATAATACCTATATATGCTTAATAATACAGAATATACATGAAAGTTGGAGAGAAACTTTAAACGCACGTAGTACTAGTCAATCCTAGTCAAAAATTGTTATATACACCCTGAATAAATATAAATATAATTATTATACCAACTTAATATCTTTCTGGAAACTCGTTTCCATTAATTTGTCAACTTCATCTAGAACAAACAGTCTGACATTTTCAACCTTTAGAAATCCCTTATCAATTAAGTGTCTGATTCTGCCTGGCGCACCAACAGCTATATGACAATCATTTAATTTCTTTTTGTCCTTTTCTATAGCTGTTCCTCCTATAAATACTTCAACTTTTAAACCTGTAATAACATGATAATACTTTGATTTATATTAGAATCATTCAATAGAAACATAATTTGATTACATCTTAGAGAAATTTACCTTTTATTTCGCAACCAACAGATGAAAAGACTTCCGAAATTTGCACTGCAATTTCTCTGGTAGGTGCTAATATCAACACCTGTACAGAAGATACTTCTATATCGATCATTTCAAGCGATATTACACAAAATACTAATGTTTTACCAGTCCCCGACTTAGCCTGCATTATAAGATCTGTAATCAAACAAAAAATTCTCAAATAATATAAAGTACAGTTAGGATATACTCCATTGTATATTAAAAATTGTACGTACCAAAACCACATCGTCCTAATGGAATTGCCTTTAACTGTACAGGTGAAGGTCTTTGGAAACCACAAATGGATAATCCATCCAAAATCCTTTGGGAGAATCCCATTTGATAAAATGTAACATCCTCCTGTATCTTAATATCCTTTGTTCGTGGTTTTTCATTTATGTTATGTGCAATAGTGTGAGACATTTCCTATAAAAGTTTGTACATACTTTCAGCATCATTATAAATAAAACATAGCAATGGAAATTGAACTATAGTATACAAGTTTTTAATTTAAAAAGAGAATGTTAATCCTCTTCATCTAAATAAAGGTTGTTTTTTTAAATTCTTTATATGATTATCGAGTTTAATTTAATGACAGGTTAAAACAACTACAACAAACAATGTATTATGTTGTTATTGTTTTATAATGTCCATACCATGTACTATAAAATAGGAAAATATAGTATTCAGTTTCGTTTATACATTCATTTACATATGAGCGAGGTCGTCATTATCAACAACACGATAATTGGATAAAAGAAAACCTACCTATTTTGATTTAATTGACACAAAGTGTTTAATAGCGTTTAAGTACATGAAATTATTCAAAGGCCGGCTTTTGTTTACGATAACCACAAAAATCTAACCTTCAACTTTGACCACTTTTCATGAGAATCATTATGTTCACTGTAAACTATTCTTAAGTAATAATGTAATCTTTCTATTGGTCACTCCATTTAAAGTATTCTCGAATCAATTTATCTTTATGGAGCAACCGTAGGGGTCGCGGTGACTCGAACATTTGTGCGCAATGAGCACGCCCTACTATGTACTCAGTATTAATGACGAATCTGTAGTCACGGCGAATGTAAATAATGGTTAATTTAATATAAAACTTGTGAAAGTACAGTATAAAATTACATTGTAGTTAGCTTTTTAGGCGAATAAAGATGGGGCGCCGTTCAATAAATACCACGAAAAGTGGGAAATATATGAATCCCACTGATCAAGCACGTTAGTAAATAATATAACCAAAACTGTTTTTGTATTACAATTAAAACGTTCTAAATAACTGTAACTTACCATTTATGTATTGATTATAGGTAAAGAAGCACGGAAAAAGGAATTAAAGAAAAACAAAAAGCAAAGACAATTAGTACGCGCTGCTGTTTTAAAAGGCAAAGACCCCGCTCAGATCATTGAAGAAATGGAAAAAATAGATCAAATGGGTTGGTATTATATTTAATATTTCTACAGTAATCATAATATTATTAACACCATATTATGTATGTAATATTTAGAGTACAATGTGATGCAGCCTCCACCTCTTAATGAGAAAGTACTAAAAGATAAGCGGAAAAAACTAAAGGAGACCCTTGACCGTGTCTTAAAAATGTATGTAAGTACTTCGTATGTTATCGTTACAAATTTACTTCAAAAATTGTTGGTAAGATTAGCTTAATATAGATACTTAATATTTTTGTAAAATCATAGGGGCATAATTTTTGTGTTTCTCTAATTTATAGGCCAAGGATGATCAAGAGAAATGGGCTGAGCTAAAAGAGCAGTTGATACAATATGAACGTAGGAGAATAGATTTAGTCTCTTATTTTGAAGCTGTAAGACATGCACAACAAGTGCAAGTTGATGAGATTCCATTACCATCGGCTGGTACTGACATATCCAGAATGTATCCAGGTATTCATTCACTCATGTACAGTGGTGCCTGTTATAATGTTGTAAGATATCCTCACCAAAGTCTTGGAACCGAATCCATACTCATAATCAGTGATGATACTCTGTATCTCACTCATGCTCATTCTTTTGCTCTCTATGTCTGAACTTGTTTGTGGCGAGTGTCCTGCCAAATGAAAACAGTTGAGAATTTCTACGCGATAGACTTTCGATCCTACAGCACTGTAACAGGCAATATGGTAGTTTTACTGATAGTCTACAATTATGGCTGTATTGCACAAAGTATATCTTTCTAGGATCTTTAACTTCGCAAATCCCTTTACCGGATATGCCACAACCACCGGCGCATATGTATCCTCCCCATCCACATTACATACCACAGCATCATCCCCTTATAAATATACCAATACCACCGAGCATATTAAAGAAAACAAGTGCGTATCCAACATCTACTTCTATGCCTACATTGGCGCCAAATAAAGAACCACCTGGTGTACCACCGTACCCTCCGCCAGATCTATCGAGCGATGACGAGGACATTCCTGAAAAGGTCAGTATCTGGACAGTGACAAGATGATTCCAAATGATATATGTATTTTAGCATTACATAGTGCACGATAACGTTGTACAATTAAGACGATTATCCGTTTCTGTATTAATAACGTAACCTAATCATTCTATATAGTCTAAAGAATCTATGCCGAAATCAAGAACAATTCGGTTCGCGGATGACAGAGAGGATAATAAACAAGAATTGGACGGCAAAGATAGGGATGCAGACAAAGAAAAAGAAAAGGAACGAGATATTGCAAAAGTGAAGCCAACTACTCTACAACAAAAAATGTTGGCCATGGCAGGACAAGATATTGATCAGTTTATGCGTGAAATGGAAGTTGTTCATAAAAAGCGGGAAACTGAACGAGCACAAGATTTAAATGCTCGACTATCGCTGCTTGAAGCAGAAAATGAATCTAACTCAAAGTCTAATAATAAGTCTAGTAATAATAAAGCAGAAGAAGAAGATTTGGAACCACCAGGGGCATCAGACCATTCATCCAATCATAATCAGCATACATCTCATTCTCATTCTCAACATACACAACCTCACGCAATGCCTCCTATGGGGATGCCACCACCTCCTTTAATGTATAGGCCACCACCACCACCATTGCATTTAAGAATGCCTCCACCGCCGCCACCTCGTATAGGACTTCGATTACCCCCTGGTAAATACTTATCGAAAACAAGTGAATATTTAATTAATTCGTTGACAAAATTTATCTACAAATACGTAAATTTATGTATAAACGTGTCAACAAATTTTACTTTGCAAATACTTGTCGATCATTTAATGTTATTTGAAAGAAATTAATTTGTTGCTGTATAGAATATTGTGACATAGTGTTAAATGTTAAAATTATTCCACTACTAGGTCCACCACCAGGAATGCCAAGGATGTTAAGACCCGGACCACCGAGTATGCCTAGAATGCCACCTCCTCAAATGCAAATGCCAAATCTATCGAATATGACAAATATCGGAAACCCTCAAATGCAGGCACAGCAAGGAACCGGCTCGCAGCCCAAAACACCTAATGTCCTTTCTGCTGCTCCGCAGTTAATTAATCGCAAAGATAAAGATGGAAAAAATACTACAACTATCGAAGCAAAACCACAAATTAGAAATTTGGCAGCTGATGTTACAAGATTTTTGCCCACCTCTCTTCGTGTAAAAAGAGATGACAAGAAAAAACCAAGCACCATGTCTAGACTCGCAGAAAGAATACCAGAAACACAACCAATACGGACTATTCCACATAAAACTAAAGATGATGCATACATGCAGTTTATGCAAGAAATGGAAGGACTACTTTGAAGTGATCTTACATTGTAATACGATTCTATTTGGGTAGCAAGAAATTTAACCTTTTAAAATTGTGACAATTATTATTACAATTAAATCACTAATACATAACGTACATATTCGTTAAATTTTAATCCTGAAGTTGATGAATTTTTCATGTCCCTCACTTACATACTAATTCTATTGTTCATAAAATTAATTTAACGAAGTAGTTATTTTTCTGTTAAATTCCAGTAGGCAGGACCCTGCGAGTTGTAGGATCAGCAAAACGTTGGAGTCCCACAGTTTTTGACCAACTTTTAGCTGAGCTTACGACCTTGGGGTCATATCTACTGGACTTCGTTAGTTCTCTGATGCATAAGGTAATTTGTCTACTCATATATGAGCCGATTATTAGCTAAATCGGTTGACTCCTAAAAAAAAAATGGAAATTTATTTTAAATATAAAAAGTTAGGAGTCAATCAAGCGCTTGGTGATAAAACTTAAAAAAATTCAAAAAGTGGAGTTCACTCTGCATGGATTTGGCTAAGGGGCGGCTCATATTTCTTCGGCGATATAAGCACCGACGAGATATACATATGTATAGACTGGACATCTTATGGACTTTGGTGACCCACCGTGACTACCATACCGACTCAGAAATCCAACACTGATTTGAGCGTCCTCTGCTCATGAACAGTGAACAGTTAAAGAACTAGTATGTACTGAAGAAGTATTAGGGACAATACTCATGCGATTGTGTGAATATATGTGACTGCTTCGGTGGAATCAGGAAAGCTATTTCTCGGTCAACGTTTCTGTAGAAAAATGGAACTACGGTCCCTGGTCGCGTGATACTCTTCCCTTCGGCTCGAGTTGAGTGGAAGTCACATCGCGATGCATCGGGGCGATGAAATTAAAAATGAGATGCGTGTCACGTCAAACGTGCCGCCTGTGCTGCCCGTTATTATTGCGCGGCAAAGAAATAAAGAATTCTTTAACGAGGATCGTAGGTTCTACTAAAAGTTGGTCAGAAATAGTAAAAGTCCAGTAGGTACAACCCTGGGATCGTAGGTTCAGCTAAAACTTAGTCAGTACACGCAGAAGTTCAATAGGCACGACCCTAGAGTCGTAGGTCCAGCTAAATGTTGGTCACAAACAGTGAAAGTCCAATAGTCACGACCCTAGAGTCGTAGGTCCGGCTAAAAGTCGGTCAGAAATAGTAGAAGTCCAATAGGCACGACCCTAGAGTCGTAGGTCCGGCTAAAAGTTGATCAGAAATAGTAGAAGTCCAGTAGGTACAACCCCAGGATCGTAGGTCCGGCTAAAATGTGGTCAGAAATAGTAGAAGTCCAATAGGCACGACCCTAGAGTCGTAGGTCCGGGTAAAAGTTGGTCAGAACCGGCAGAAGTCCAGCAGGTACAACCCAAAGAACGTAGGTTCCGCTAAAACTTAGCCAGAGCTCGCAGAAGTCCAATGGGCACGACCCTAGAGTCGTAGGTCCGGCTAAAACTTAGCCAGATCCCGCAGAAGTCCAATAGGTACGACCCCAGAGTCGTAGGTCCGGGTAAAAGTTGGTCAGAACCCGTAGAAGTCCAGTAGGTATAACCCAAAGAACGCAGGTTCCGCTAAAACTTAGCCAGATCCCGCAGAAGTCCAATAGGCACGACCCTAGAGTCGTAGGTCCGGGTAAAAGTTGGTCAGAACCGGCAGAAGTCCAGCAGGTACAACCCAAAGAACGTAGGTTCCGCTAAAACTTAGCCAGAGCTCGCAGAAGTCCAATAGGCACCACCCTAGAGTCGTAGGTCCGGCTAAAAGTTGGTCAGAACCCGCAGAAGTCCAGTAGGTACGACCCCAGAGTCGTAGGTCCGGGTAAAAGTTGGTCAGAACCCGTAGAAGTCCAGTAGGTACAACCCAAAGAACGTAGGTTCCGCTAAAACTTAGCCAGATCCCGCAGAAGTCCAATAGGCACGACCCTAGAGTCGTAGGTCCGGGTAAAAGTTGGTCAGAACCGGCAGAAGTCCAGCAGGTACAACCCAAAGAACGTAGGTTCCACTAAAACTTAGCCAGAGCTCGCAGAAGTCCAATGGGCACGACCCTAGAGTCGTAGGTCCGGCTAAAACTTAGCCAGATCCCGCAGAAGTCCAATAGGTACGACCCCAGAGTCGTAGGTCCGGGTAAAAGTTGGTCAGAACCCGTAGAAGTCCAGTAGGTATAACCCAAAGAACGCAGGTTCCGCTAAAACTTAGCCAGATCCCGCAGAAGTCCAATAGGCACGACCCTAGAGTCGTAGGTCCGGGTAAAAGTTGGTCAGAACCGGCAGAAGTCCAGCACGTACAACCCAAAGAACGTAGGTTCCGCGAAAACTTAGCCAGAGCCCGCAGAAGTCCAATAGGCACGACCCTAGAGTCGTCGGTTGGATAGAAGTTAGTCAGTAACAGTAGAAGTCCAGTAGGTACAACTCTAGGATCGTAGGTTCAGCTAAAAACTGGTCAGAAGCCGCAAAAGTTCAGTACGTATGACCTTAGTACAGTAGTACGCACGACCGCGGTCGGAGACCTTCGAAAAGTTCGGAAATTGCGAGTACCACCGAGCGCGATCGAGCGCTACCGACGCGACGGCCCGCCGCGGGGTGGGGATGACGGTGTGCGGCGTACGCGGTGTCACTATCATTTCAAGCGTCGTACCGTACGGGTTGTTTATGCTGTCGAAGGTTAGCGACATACATCACCTTACAATACAATAGCATCTCGGAGTTTACTTTACCACCGCATACGCTTGTCTATTAGTTTCTATTAATTAATACGCGTTTATTTAACAATCGATTGACTATCGCGGATATACATTAAACTCCTCGAGTCTCTTGCTGGACGCTTGACCGGTCATCCGGTACCATCTATTTTTTGATACGCGAAAACTAGTCGTTTATTAAAACATCGGGTTAAATAATTTATTAGTTTAAACGGATGTTCGAATCTTTACTATATTTTATTACACGATTATTTGGATTCGATGCGGTGTTAAGGTTGCGTTTATTTTCTTTGCAATGTCACTTACATACCCAGTTACATATGTCCTTCCGCAACTTTGAATTCGATTCTGATTTTAGCACAGGTTCATCTCGTTGCTTTTCTTTTTGTTGCAGGTACAATGGATGATTGGTTGGTAAAGAATAATATATTGAAGCAAGTACTGCGGTGCATAACAATAAGTCCGATGACCTATGATGAAGGATTGGTAACATTTAACTTGTTATCCCAACGGTTTATGTATATATCTTTGTACCGGGCGATTGGATTTCGATTGCAAGTTATTGAACACTTCTTTATTGTAAACAGATTTCTATACTTACTTCTCCCTATTCGTATATCCATGGTCATTAAATAATGAAAACATTTGAAATAGAACATACAATATATCATTTGCGATTGAAACTAGAGTCAGTAAATTTCATTAATTCTAAACGAAAAATTGAAATACGTTCCCGTTGCGCTGTATAGTATAGCTTCGCTAGTGTTCTTGTTGACACTTTTTGCGACATTGTCTTGTTGTGGCTTGGCACAAGTACGGTCAAATTGAATTTTCGATGCAGGGTTGCCCGCATACTTACGCACTCGTTGCCATGCCCTTCAAGCATGATAAACAATGTCGAGTCTTGATTTCTGCAAGCAGATACGAGAATTTATAAATGCGCGGTATTGTTTACTTACTAGGATCATGATCACTTTTAAAACCTTGACATAGAACAGTCACAATACGCTTTTGATAAATCATTTATATTAATCTATAATAATATATCTTGAATGGACAGTTAATAATACAGTAGTACTTTATTAAAAAACAAAAGCAGTAATTCCTCAACAGACATACAGAAATAAGAAAGAGACAAATAAAATCACATGTGTATTGCTTAAAATCTCTACCTCCTCCCCTCCTTTACTAACTTGTACAGATTTTCTTTCAGCATATTTTGACGACCGCGCGCAATGCGGTTGGTAGAGTCAGTGCTTGTTCCGCTAAAGTTCTATTTTATATCTTTTGAGCGCAACCGCTCTTAATTATTATAATTCAATATAAATAGTAGTAAAGATACGCGAAACTAGAGTCAGTGTTTGGTCCGAAACAATACTCTCGCGACATTAGAATCACTTTGTTTGCCAATCATAAGTGTTCCATTAGAGCCAGTGCCCTGTTCGGCGAGTTCGTGCTTTCATCCATCAACCTGACGAGTAAGTATCTCTTTATTTCTTTAATCTTGTATTGGAATAATAATTGATAATTAACATACTCCAAAAGTACTGAAAATGCAGAGATTTCAATGTTGTTTGTTCATTTTGAATGTTTCAGCAGCTTCCACGGCCTCGGTTACGACGAGCTTGACCGCATCCCTGGGGAGTCTGCAACCGGTGAGTCGCATGTTTTAAAGTTCCTCTGGTCACTCAATCATGTCGCAGGACGAAAGGTCCGAACCGACACGAGTGACTGGTTGTAATTACGTAGATTTTTCTGGCAAGCACTGTGACCATGGGTATATGGAAATATACTCATGAGTAGTAACGTCTTTACTGCTTTATATTATATGAGGATAGGTCTTCTTGTACAACGCGTTTTTAAATAGCTTGATAATTTTAAAAGAGATCATATTTAGTATAAAATATATCACTATATATCTTTTTATAATAGAGTATTTAATTGAATATCTGTGAAACGATATTTAAATAGTTATTGATTATAAAATGAATTTAAAGTAACGTCCAGTATTATACGCGCATTAGTTTATAGTGGAGAAGTCGAATACCCTTCGACTTCGTTTACTTGTCAATTGCAATTACTGCACAGTTATAATGAATTGGTAGTAAGAGTATAGTATTTCCTCTTTTTCTACTTTGATTATATATAAAGTAAAGGTACTTACTTACCTTATCAATTTATTGGGAGTATCGAATAATTTTATTATTCGATATCCAAATTAGTCTTTAGCGTTTAAAGATATCATTTATTTCACTGTTTCCGTACAAGATATTAATTGAACCTGAATGTACAAGAAGACACTACGCGAACGGGTAGTTTTCGAAATCAGGGCAATCAACTTTTAAAGCAATCTTGCGTTTTAGAAGCAATGCTTTGATAACGGGAACGCCCGAGGATGTTTCAATTTAATCCAAAGTATATTAAAGTAGAGTCATGGAATAATTTCTCTATTAAAGTAGAGTCTTTGAATAATTTTTCTAATAAAGTAGAGTCATTACACAATTTTTCTAATAAAATAGAATCATTTAATTTTCTCTTCAATAAAGTAAAGTCATATGTTTATCTGGTACATATACATACATATATGTATATTTAGCCCGTTAGAGAATCAGTATGTCTTTATCATCTTTTTAGACGAGGATTTCCAGGTTTAACCCTTTCCGTGTACACTGCCCGGATCCCACTCACGTGCCCAGGTGCTACTTGGGTGGGAAAACGGTGGTAGAGCACGATGATATTTATTTAGTTTATAATGATTTATTGTTGGCGACTGACAGTGCGTTTGGTGTATCGTGCACGACGTAATATCCGCATTGTGTGTGTGGTTAGGCTGTGGATATGCGTCGTTCCGTACTAAAATGTAGCTATTATGTCCAAGATAAGATGTCCATTAATTTAAAGCAGAGACATAATTTTTACTATTAATTGCATTAATAATGCCTACTATACTGAGGCACGAAATTTTTGTCATTTAAGATGACAAAGAGAATCGAATATATGTACATATCAATTGCTATCAAGTAGCTCTTGTATCGGTACTATTTAATTATCTTATTAAATATCAACCGCGGCGTGGTTTTTCCCCACGCGAACGCAAAGATCCCAGCCACTGTCAGTCGATTTCAGAAAAATGATACGTACATTAGAGTGTGCAAATTGTGTGCACTTGGGTGTCGGGGGTGTCCCGGGACGCCTTCCTAGTGTAGGCTCTTACGCCCAAGTGTTAGACTGAGAACCGTGGAGTGTCGTGTGTTGGTGTGCCTGTTTGCCATTTTTTAAATATAGGTCCAGGTAGGATAGGTAGCTTACTTCCTGGTGTGATTGATAGACATAAGTAGGTAGGGCCGGGCAGGTTGACACAGTCTCTGATCGGGTAGGCACTATTTCGCGTGTTCAACCTGTTTCAGGAAATCTGATTTGAAAAGTCGACGGTGAAGCTGTGGCGCGAACGAAAATGCGTTCGCCTCTGGCTTTGCCTATCGATTTTTTGAATCCTTCGCGGTCGTGGTCGCGATTTAGGCTCCGAAACGAAACGTGTTACATTATGCTCGAGGCTGCACGTGTGAACGAAGAACGATTACAATTTTAATCGTAATCTTTGCGATTTTCCGTAATCACAATTTTTACGATTTTATTTGGTCGTGATTCGGCCACGTGTGTTCCATTTAGCTCCGCGATTTAAACTCTTTATTTCACATTTATAAGTTTTTCTTTGGTTTTCGATTAGAGCCTCGAGCCTAGTTTAAGTTTCAGCTGGCCCTTGGGTCCAACGAAAAGAAGAGGCTATATGCCGAAGAGGCCCGACAAACTGTCGCTCAAGAGGGCAACTACTAATGGCTCCCCATTCTTAAAAAGAATGGGGAATCATTCTTTGTTACTACTTTGTCACTGTGCTTGCATTTTCATTTGTAGAATTTTTACTTGTACTTGGCCGACGCCCATTCCGGCCCAACGATACAGCCCTCCCAAAAATATCGCGTTGCTTTAGAGTTGCGAAACACTTGAGAACGGATTGAATTAGAGTTGCGTCAAATGCCACGCGGTTTTGCAAGTAGAATCGCGAAAAAGAAAACGCGTCTCGCGTATTATAGGAGTTGCGAGGTAACTCGCTGTTTTTAATTAGAGTTTCGAGCAAATGAAAATCGCGGTTGAGTTAGCGTTGCGCAATGATGTCGCGATTGTTCTTGCAATTTCGCTGTTCTTATTGTTAGTTAAATTGTAGTATTTTATAATATATTTTACATATGAGAAAGTTCCTAGTATTGCGGAAATTATTTTCGCGTCTTGAGCCTTCAGCTAACTTTTCAGAGGATCTTCAATTATATTGATTTTTGATATTAGTAATAATTTACTGTTTGGCTTCTATCAACCTTAATACATAGTGTTGCGAAATGATTGTATCGCGAATTCCAGTTAGCGTTGCGTTGATTAATGATCGCGTTTTTAATTAGAGTTGCGTATACCAGTCCCCAATTGCTTCCAATTGGAAGCTTGTTCCTGAGCCACCCTGGAGGGTCGCACATCATCTTCAGCCAAAGACCATGGCTGAATCTTTCGCGTTTAGTGTTGCGTTTAAAGAGAAAATTGGTGCATAGAGTATCGAGTCATTCTTTCATTAGTGCTGCGTCCAATCGCGATTTTGCGATTTTGCGATTTTTTAATTCTATTAATGATTAACTTGTTTAATTAGAGTTGCTATTTGACATATTAAAGCACCACTCGCGTCTGATTCTTACATATTTCTGTTGCTATTTAAGTTTTTAATATTTAATAGTAGTATACTAGCGTTGCGTTACATAAATATTCTTTAAATAATAATAATTTGCTGGCGGCCCTTCTGGCCACCTATGTTACTTCAAGCATTTCTTTTAATTTTTTTTCCTTAATAATTATACTACTTGGAATGTCTGTTGATGGAAATGCTGCCAAAAATTTGCATACATAATAGTAAATTACCGTGTGGACGAAATGAAAGAAAAGAAAAGGAAGAAGTAGAAAAAAAGAAAAGCATAAAAAGAAATAATTTGTAGAATAGAGCCAGCCTCGTCCATCCCGTTTGTGAGTTCGTGATTTTTATAATACTTTACTAATTACTGTCAGTTTGTCATTGTTTCAAAAGCATTGAAAAGAACCAGCTAAAGAAGAGGATTGCAGATAATATGAATAATGAGACCACACTCTTACCATGCCGGTGACCTTGCCCTTGCCCCTGCCCGCCACAGTTGCTAGTTGTCTGTTCTAGGAAGGCATGGACCACGAAATTAATATGGGCTAATTGAAGGGGAATTAAGTATATGCATACTTATACCTACATGAGTATGATATAGTATCTGTTAGATTCCTATTTAGGTAGGATATTATTGAAAGTGTTGTTTTAATTGAACTCTTAGATATTATATTAGGTAGGGTGATTCTAGTTCTAAGTTAGATCTTTAGTCAGGCAGGGCGCATTTGAATCTAATCTAGAATTTAAGAAGGGAGGATTTATTTTTAAGCTGAGTCTTAGTTTTTAAGACAGCAGTGAACACTGGTGTAATAATATTTCGTTGTCTACTTTTTAAGAAAGTTTTGTTTCAGGAAACTGATTTCAGATTTTCTTTTAGGTTTCCTTCAGATGTTCAATTTAGCTTTCGGTCGTGAATTTTCCAAGTACTCCTCTTGTTGTCTTACTTGTACTACGATCAATTAATGGTCGTTCTACAAATTCTTTTTCAAAAACTATTTTAGAATTAGTTTTCGCGTAATTGGAGGGTGGAAGGGCCGTGGCTAGGGTGGGTCTCCATGCGCAGTAACCTCCACGTGGTGAGACCCGGGCAATCAATTATTTATCGTATAATTATTAAACGTTTAACAGACGTTTGATAATTATGTGGAAAATAATTCGAGCGAATTGACTGCGCATTCCACTTTCCCCCCACATTCCCTTTTTCGCTTCATTCCCCTGTTTGCTTCAGTCCGTTTTCTGCTTCATTCTCTTTTTTGCTCTGCCGGGAGCAATCACTTTCGTTACTTTTCTTCTTATTCATGTCACCACTATTAGCTTCATTCCTTTTTCCGTTCTCGGCCCGGAGGACCGATGGTTGGGACTCAGTGTCAGCGAGTAACGATGTGTGGGGGCGTGATTGTGGTTCTGGAGGAAGGATCCGAGGCCCGCTGTTAGACTACGTCTCTAACGGTTGTTGGTTTTCGCCCTAAATCTGGAATCATGGTCGCGGTTCTTGCATTTCCGGGCTGCAGTGTCATCGTGAGCGGTGTGTGAGGCTGTGATTGCGTTCCGGACAGGTGACCCGCCTAGTAGGAAATTCCTGCGAGTTAGACCACGCCAAGCACACCTTGGGGTGGCAGAAGGTATATGGGACATAATCTGGAATCGTGGTTCGGTCTTGCTTCCGTTCCACAATGATTGCTGTGGCTCGGTATCGAAACTGGCGTAGATTCTAAGTCCTTTTACTGTCCAGCCTTTGGGCCGAGGGCTCGCGGACTGCTCGGTAGCAGTCACTTCCGTTACTTGCCTCCCATTTGATCCCATTTGTGAATTTTAGATTTTTATAATACTTTACTAATTACTTCCAATTTGTCTTTGTTTCAGAAGCATTGAAAAGAATCAGCTGAAGAGGAGGATTCATGATACGTATAATAATATGACCACATCTTCGCCCGTCCCCGCCCGTGTCCCTGACCATGCCCCTGACCCTGACCATACCCCTGTCCTTTTAACTAACTACATTTCTTAGACAATTAATTAGGCAGGCCCAATTATAAATCGATCCACACTTTTAGCTCCTTATGTAGGTAGGATTTGTTTGAACACATAATTTTAGATCTTTATACAGGCAGGTTTTAGAATTGAAATTATTAGACTTTTAATTAGGCAGGGTTTACGAAATTAAAAATCGATTCGTTCTGTTCTAGGATATTATTGGTGTTATTCTTTTCATTGAAATCTTAGATGTTATACTAGGTAGGGTGATTCTATTTCTAAGTTAGATCCTTAATCAGGCAGGGTGTATTCGAATCTAATCTAGTATTTAAGAAAGTAGGATTTATTTTTCAAATGTGTCTTAGTTTTTAAGACAGCAGTGTACACTGCTGTAATAATATTTCGTTGTCTAGTTTTTAAGATCGTACGATATATTTTTTAAGAATGTTTAATTTCAGGAAAATGATTTCAGATTTTGTTTTAGGTTTCCTTCGGATAATCAATTTAGCTTTCGGTCGTGATTATTCCAAGTACTCCTCTTGCTGTCATATTTGTACTTCGATCAATTAATGAACGTTCTACAAATTGACAATAAGAGGAGGATTTTTCTTTCTCACAAATTATATTAGAATTAGTTTTCGCGTAATTGGAGGGTGGAAGGGCCGTGGCCAGGGTGGGTCTCCATGCGCAGTAACCTCCACGTGGTGAGACCCGGGCAATCAATTATTTATCGTATAATTATTAAACGTTTAAGAGACGTTTGATAATTATGTGGAAAATAATTCGAGCGAATTGACTGCGCATTCCACTTTCCCCCCCATTCCCTTTTTCGCTTCATTGCCCTGTTTGCTTCAGTCCGTTTCCTGCTTCATTCCCTTTTTTTCTCTCTGCCGGGAGCAATCACTCTCCTTACTTTTCTTTATATTCATGTCACCACTATTAGCTTCATTCCTTTTTCCGTTCTCGGCCCGGAGGATCGATGGTTGGGGACTCAGTGTCAGCGAGTAACGATGTGTGGGGGCGTGATTGTGGTTCTGGAGGAAGGATCCGAGGCACGCTGTTAGACTACGTCTCTAACGGTTGTTGGTTTTCGCCCTAAATCTGGAATCATGGTCGCGGGTCTTGCATTTCCGGGCTGCAGTGTCATCGTGAGCGGTGTGTGGGGCTGTGATTGCGTTCCGGACAGGTGACCCGCCTAGTAGGAAATTCCTGCGAGTTAGACCACGCCAAGCACACCTTGGGGTGGCAGAAGGTATATGGGACATAATCTGGAATCGTGGTTCGGTCTTGCTTCCGTTCCACAATGATTGCTGTGGCTCGGTATCGAAACTGGTGTAGATTCTAAGTCCTCTTACTGTCCAGACTTTGGGCCGAGGGCTCGCGGACTGCTCGGTAGCAGTCACTTCCGTTACTTGCCTCCCATTTGATCCCATTTGTGAATTTTAGATTTTTATAATACTTTACTAATTACTTCCAATTTGTCTTTGTTTCAGAAGCATTGAAAAGAATCAGCTGAAGAGGAGGATTCATGATACGTATAATAATATGACCACATCTTCGCCCGTCCCCGCCCGTGTCCCTGACCATGCCCCTGACCCCGACCCTACCCCTGTCCTTTTAACTAACTACATTTCTTAGACAATTAATTAGGGAGGCCCAATTATAAATCGATCCACACTTTTAGCTCCTTATGTAGGTAGGATTTGTTTGAACACATAATTTTAGATCTTTATACAGGCAGGTTTTAGAATTGAAATTATTAGACTTTTAATTAGGCAGGGTTTACGAAATTAAAAATCGATTCGTTCTGTTCTAGGATATTATTGGTGTTATTCTTTTCATTGAAATCTTAGATGTTATACTAGGTAGGGTGATTCTATTTCTAAGTTAGATCCTTAATCAGGCAGGGTGTATTCGAATCTAATCTAGTATTTAAGAAAGTAGGATTTATTTTTCAAATGTGTCTTAGTTTTTAAGACAGCAGTGTACACTGCTGTAATAATATTTCGTTGTCTAGTTTTTAAGATCGTACGATATATTTTTAAGAATGTTTAATTTCAGGAAAATGATTTCAGATTTTGATTTAGGTTTCCTTCGGATAATCAATTTAGCTTTCGGTCGTGATTATTCCAAGTACTCCTCTTGCTGTCATATTTGTACTTCGATCAATTAATGAACGTTCTACAAATTGACAATAAGAGGAGGATTTTTCTTTCTCACAAATTATATTAGAATTAGTTTTCGCGTAATTGGAGGGTGGAAGGGCCGTGGCTAGGGTGGGTCTCCATGCGCAGTAACCTCCACGTGGTGAGACCCGGGCAATCAATTATTTATCGTATAATTATTAAACGTTTAAGAGACGTTTGATAATTATGTGGAAAATAATTCGAGCGAATTGACTGCGCATTCCACTTTCCCCCCCATTCCCTTTTTCGCTTCATTGCCCTGTTTGCTTCAGTCCGTTTTCTGCTTCATTCCCTTTTTTTCTCTCTGCCGGGAGCAATCACTCTCCTTACTTTTCTTTATATTCATGTCACCACTATTAGCTTCATTCCTTTTTCCGTTCTCGGCCCGGAGGATCGATGGTTGGGGACTCAGTGTCAGCGAGTAACGATGTGTGGGGGCGTGATTGTGGTTCTGGAGGAAGGATCCGAGGCACGCTGTTAGACTACGTCTCTAACGGTTGTTGGTTTTCGCCCTAAATCTGGAATCATGGTCGCGGGTCTTGCATTTCCGGGCTGCAGTGTCATCGTGAGCGGTGTGTGGGGCTGTGATTGCGTTCCGGACAGGTGACCCGCCTAGTAGGAAATTCCTGCGAGTTAGACCACGCCAAGCACACCTTGGGGTGGCAGAAGGTATATGGGACATAATCTGGAATCGTGGTTCGGTCTTGCTTCCGTTCCACAATGATTGCTGTGGCTCGGTATCGAAACTGGTGTAGATTCTAAGTCCTCTTACTGTCCAGACTTTGGGCCGAGGGCTCGCGGACTGCTCGGTAGCAGTCACTTCCGTTACTTGCCTCCCATTTGATCCCATTTGTGAATTTTAGATTTTTATAATACTTTACTAATTACTTCCAATTTGTCTTTGTTTCAGAAGCATTGAAAAGAATCAGCTGAAGAGGAGGATTCATGATACGTATAATAATATGACCACATCTTCGCCCGTCCCCGCCCGTGTCCCTGACCATGCCCCTGACCCTGACCCTACCCCTGTCCTTTTAACTAACTACATTTCTTAGACAATTAATTAGGCAGGTCCAATTATAAATCGATCCACACTTTTAGCTCCTTATGTAGGTAGGATTTGTTTGAACACATAATTTTAGATCTTTATACAGGCAGGTTTTAGAATTGAAATTATTAGACTTTTAATTAGGCAGGGTTTACGAAATTAAAAATCGATTCGTTCTGTTCTAGGATATTATTGGTGTTATTCTTTTCATTGAAATCTTAGATGTTATACTAGGTAGGGTGATTCTATTTCTAAGTTAGATCCTTAATCAGGCAGGGTGTATTCGAATCTAATCTAGTATTTAAGAAAGTAGGATTTATTTTTCAAATGTGTCTTAGTTTTTAAGACAGCAGTGTACACTGCTGTAATAATATTTCGTTGTCTAGTTTTTAAGATCGTACGATATATTTTTTAAGAATGTTTAATTTCAGGAAAATGATTTCAGATTTTGTTTTAGGTTTCCTTCGGATAATCAATTTAGCTTTCGGTCGTGATTATTCCAAGTACTCCTCTTGCTGTCATATTTGTACTTCGATCAATTAATGAACGTTCTACAAATTGACAATAAGAGGAGGATTTTTCTTTCTCACAAATTATATTAGAATTAGTTTTCGCGTAATTGGAGGGTGGAAGGGCCGTGGCTAGGGTGGGTCTCCATGCGCAGTAACCTCCACGTGGTGAGACCCGGGCAATCAATTATTTATCGTATAATTATTAAACGTTTAAGAGACGTTTGATAATTATGTGGAAAATAATTCGAGCGAATTGACTGCGCATTCCACTTTCCCCCCCATTCCCTTTTTCGCTTCATTGCCCTGTTTGCTTCAGTCCGTTTTCTGCTTCATTCCCTTTTTTTCTCTCTGCCGGGAGCAATCACTCTCCTTACTTTTCTTTATATTCATGTCACCACTATTAGCTTCATTCCTTTTTCCGTTCTCGGCCCGGAGGATCGATGGTTGGGGACTCAGTGTCAGCGAGTAACGATGTGTGGGGGCGTGATTGTGGTTCTGGAGGAAGGATCCGAGGCACGCTGTTAGACTACGTCTCTAACGGTTGTTGGTTTTCGCCCTAAATCTGGAATCATGGTCGCGGGTCTTGCATTTCCGGGCTGCAGTGTCATCGTGAGCGGTGTGTGGGGCTGTGATTGCGTTCCGGACAGGTGACCCGCCTAGTAGGAAATTCCTGCGAGTTAGACCACGCCAAGCACACCTTGGGGTGGCAGAAGGTATATGGGACATAATCTGGAATCGTGGTTCGGTCTTGCTTCCGTTCCACAATGATTGCTGTGGCTCGGTATCGAAACTGGTGTAGATTCTAAGTCCTCTTACTGTCCAGACTTTGGGCCGAGGGCTCGCGGACTGCTCGGTAGCAGTCACTTCCGTTACTTGCCTCCCATTTGATCCCATTTGTGAATTTTAGATTTTTATAATACTTTACTAATTACTTCCAATTTGTCTTTGTTTCAGAAGCATTGAAAAGAATCAGCTGAAGAGGAGGATTCATGATACGTATAATAATATGACCACATCTTCGCCCGTCCCCGCCCGTGTCCCTGACCATGCCCCTGACCCTGACCCTACCCCTGTCCTTTTAACTAACTACATTTCTTAGACAATTAATTAGGCAGGTCCAATTATAAATCGATCCACACTTTTAGCTCCTTATGTAGGTAGGATTTGTTTGAACACATAATTTTAGATCTTTATACAGGCAGGTTTTAGAATTGAAATTATTAGACTTTTAATTAGGCAGGGTTTACGAGATTAAAAATCGATTCGTTCTGTTCTAGGATATTATTGGTGTTATTCTTTTCATTGAAATCTTAGATGTTATACTAGGTAGGGTGATTCTATTTCTAAGTTAGATCCTTAATCAGGCAGGGTGTATTCGAATCTAATCTAGTATTTAAGAAAGTAGGATTTATTTTTCAAATGTGTCTTAGTTTTTAAGACAGCAGTGTACACTGCTGTAATAATATTTCGTTGTCTAGTTTTTAAGATCGTACGATATATTTTTTAAGAATGTTTAATTTCAGGAAAATGATTTCAGATTTTGTTTTAGGTTTCCTTCGGATAATCAATTTAGCTTTCGGTCGTGATTATTCCAAGTACTCCTCTTGCTGTCATATTTGTACTTCGATCAATTAATGAACGTTCTAGAAATTGACAATAAGAGGAGGATTTTTCTTTCTCACAAATTATATTAGAATTAGTTTTCGCGTAATTGGAGGGTGGAAGGGCCGTGGCTAGGGTGGGTCTCCATGCGCAGTAACCTCCACGTGGTGAGACCCGGGCAATCAATTATTTATCGTATAATTATTAAACGTTTAAGAGACGTTTGATAATTATGTGGAAAATAATTCGAGCGAATTGACTGCGCATTCCACTTTCCCCCCCATTCCCTTTTTCGCTTCATTGCCCTGTTTGCTTCAGTCCGTTTTCTGCTTCATTCCCTTTTTTTCTCTCTGCCGGGAGCAATCACTCTCCTTACTTTTCTTTATATTCATGTCACCACTATTAGCTTCATTCCTTTTTCCGTTCTCGGCCCGGAGGATCGATGGTTGGGGACTCAGTGTCAGCGAGTAACGATGTGTGGGGGCGTGATTGTGGTTCTGGAGGAAGGATCCGAGGCACGCTGTTAGACTACGTCTCTAACGGTTGTTGGTTTTCGCCCTAAATCTGGAATCATGGTCGCGGGTCTTGCATTTCCGGGCTGCAGTGTCATCGTGAGCGGTGTGTGGGGCTGTGATTGCGTTCCGGACAGGTGACCCGCCTAGTAGGAAATTCCTGCGAGTTAGACCACGCCAAGCACACCTTGGGGTGGCAGAAGGTATATGGGACATAATCTGGAATCGTGGTTCGGTCTTGCTTCCGTTCCACAATGATTGCTGTGGCTCGGTATCGAAACTGGTGTAGATTCTAAGTCCTCTTACTGTCCAGACTTTGGGCCGAGGGCTCGCGGACTGCTCGGTAGCAGTCACTTCCGTTACTTGCCTCCCATTTGATCCCATTTGTGAATTTTAGATTTTTATAATACTTTACTAATTACTTCCAATTTGTCTTTGTTTCAGAAGCATTGAAAAGAATCAGCTGAAGAGGAGGATTCATGATACGTATAATAATATGACCACATCTTCGCCCGTCCCCGCCCGTGTCCCTGACCATGCCCCTGACCCTGACCATGCCCCTGACCCTGACCATACCCCTGTCCTTTTAACTAACTACATTTCTTAGACAATTAATTAGGCAGGCCCAATTATAAATCGATCCACACTTTTAGCTCCTTATGTAGGTAGGATTTGTTTGAACACATAATTTTAGATCTTTATACAGGCAGGTTTTAGAATTGAAATTATTAGACTTTTAATTAGGCAGGGTTTACGAAATTAAAAATCGATTCGTTCTGTTCTAGGATATTATTGGTGTTATTCTTTTCATTGAAATCTTAGATGTTATACTAGGTAGGGTGATTCTATTTCTAAGTTAGATCCTTAATCAGGCAGGGTGTATTCGAATCTAATCTAGTATTTAAGAAAGTAGGATTTATTTTTCAAATGTGTCTTAGTTTTTAAGACAGCAGTGTACACTGCTGTAATAATATTTCGTTGTCTAGTTTTTAAGATCGTACGATATATTTTTTAAGAATGTTTAATTTCAGGAAAATGATTTCAGATTTTGTTTTAGGTTTCCTTCGGATAATCAATTTAGCTTTCGGTCGTGATTATTCCAAGTACTCCTCTTGCTGTCATATTTGTACTTCGATCAATTAATGAACGTTCTACAAATTGACAATAAGAGGAGGATTTTTCTTTCTCACAAATTATATTAGAATTAGTTTTCGCGTAATTGGAGGGTGGAAGGGCCGTGGCTAGGGTGGGTCTCCATGCGCAGTAACCTCCACGTGGTGAGACCCGGGCAATCAATTATTTATCGTATAATTATTAAACGTTTAAGAGACGTTCGATAATTATGTGGAAAATAATTCGAGCGAATTGACTGCGCATTCCACTTTCCCCCCCATTCCCTTTTTCGCTTCATTGCCCTGTTTGCTTCAGTCCGTTTTCTGCTTCATTCCCTTTTTTTCTCTCTGCCGGGAGCAATCACTCTCCTTACTTTTCTTTATATTCATGTCACCACTATTAGCTTCATTCCCTTTTCCGTCCTCGGCCCGGAGGACCGATGGTTGGGGACTCAGTGTCAGCGAGTTACGATGTGTGGGGGCGTGATTGTGGTTCTGGAGGAAGGATCCGAGGCACGCTGTTAGACTACGTCTCTAACGGTTATTGGTTTTCGCCCTAAATCTGGAATCATGGTCGCGGTTCTTGCATTTCCGGGTTGCAGTGTCATCGTGGGGCGGCGTGTGGGGCTGTGATCGTGAGTCTGGACCGTGAGCGGCGCACGTTTCGCGTTCTCGTAAAATCTAACATGGCGAAGCTCTTGTCGCCTGTTCCCGTCATGCTTAACCTACCCCCCCCCCCCCCCCCTTCGCCAGAAAAATACTGTCGATTCATTGTTACCACCGCGTACTCTTGTTGATTTATTTATCGTCGTGATTCACGTTCTATCCGCGGTCCACGATCACGGTTATGCATGATTCGAGCGAAGAACAGGGAATGGTCACGATACCGCACAGGGGAAAAGCCCACCATAAACCGCACAGCTGATCAGCCGACGACAAGAAACGAACTCACTTGCACACCCCCGTTTTGCTACCTGACTGCAGAGGGTAGTAGCACCGACGAGATATATGAATGCGGGGAGCATTGGTGCGACGCGACACTGTAAATAACGCATATCCGAACTGGTTTGTCGAAAATGAATGTACTGCACATCGGAGAGATATGATTTATTTAACTATGAAAGTAAAAATTCATAAGGATACTGGGTGGTTAGGTCAGCAACTGAGATTCTCTACTCCCAGACATTGTACTAATTTTAGATTACAGAATTTAAGAAATTGATAATTGTCTTTCTATATTGTATAGATATATGTGCCTTTTTTATGTGTCATGGGGAAATATTCTATAATATTTGCATGAAGTGTTTGTAGACTGCTGATATTTATGCAAAGAAATATTTTATAAATTCTTTGTCTTTACGTTTTGCACATTTTTAGCATACTTTCATTATGATAAATGCATCAAAACCGGCAATCTAATTTTTACACATAATTATTAAGAATATATACTGTACAAGCCTGCATTTTTTTCAATTTCAACCTTTTCAGCATTTATTAAATTGATAAAAGGAAAAGGTTAAAATTGGGATTTGTATATGTATATGCATGTTAATATGTATATTTATTTTGAATACATTCAAGGTTTGAATGCCTGCATGGTATTTGAGGGATAATATGAGAATGTTGTTGGGTGACGGATGTTACGTTATAAAATGTTTATATTTATATCATTAACGCATGGGTTTTAATTATACGAACGTTGAGTGTATTCCGGGATTGTAAAGTCCTTCTTTCATGCCTTCACGTGGCCAATCCTGTTAACATTACCAAGTACAGCTGTAATGTACATACAATGTATACATATGTATACATACGTATTTATGTACATATGTCAAGTCCTTATATACATACATATACACATAAAGATGTAGTGGTAATGGAACTAAAGTGAAAGTGAGGCATTTATAATTTCTTTCTTTTTATGTCAATAATAATCATAGCTACTTATTCGCAGGTTTGATGTTCACCTAGCTGGAAGTCAACTATCGTGATTATTTACAACTGAGAAAAAAAGGAAAATAAGAAACTGAAGAAAGATCCTCAAATTTTTATTCTATGAGCAAAATGTTACAAATTCACTTTTATAAAAAAGTCTGTTTAATTCTATAAAAGTACATTGCATTGTATTAAAATATTACGACTTAGAATAAAAATAAAATACATTACAAAACATGTACTACAATTAATTACATTTTTTCCAGAAAATTATTATTACTTTATTTTTCTTATATTACTAAATATTTTGTGTCAATTATATGTATAGGTGTGTTAATGTTTAACGGGATATCTGAAACTTCTTATTTGAAATGTAGCATATTCGGGATGTTTGAAAGAATTGATTTATGGTCTAAAAAGTAAATGTTCATATACATATATTAAAAAAGTACGTTACACCCAACACACGCAATTCATTGCCCCGATGTGATTTCTACTCAACTCGAGCCGAACCGAAATGCATCGCGCGATCAGGCACCGTAGCTTAATTTTTCTAGCGAAACGTTGACCGAGAAATAGCTTTCCTGATCCCCCCCAAAAGCATTCACATATATTCACACAATCGCATGAGTCCTGCCCTCAACACTACTTCAGTAAATAATAGTTCTTCCACTTGTCACTGTTCATGAGCAGAGGACGCTCAAATCAGCGTAGGATTTCTGAGTCGGTATGACAGTCACGGTGGGCCACCAAAGTCCATAAGATGTCCAGTCTATTCATATATCTCGTCTGTGATATAAGTACAGATCTATCATCTAATGTATCTTCCTGTCGCCTGTTCCTGGGGCCCTATGGAAACGGGGACTAGGTAGTCTCCGGACCATGGGGCACAACTTTACATTGCACGTTAAGTCTATGTTATACATCGTCTGTGGCTAAAGCATGCGCTTCATGTTCAATATGGCAGACCCTCCATTTCCGACAACAGTAAACAACGTCATTTCCTAACTCTCTATAGTGAGATGAAAAGTTTTTTCTCGTTTTTGTAAAGAGAGTGCGGAAGTACTCTACTATAACTCGTATTTCGTGAAAATTGATTATATTTACACTTCGGAGTTAAGTGTATTTATCTTAAAGAAGTGTTTTATGTACCTTTAGATTTTAAAGAGACTTATATCCAAAGCGATATAACTGACAAAGCTGACGATGTATTCAAGAAACAGACAAAGCCAAGGCTATACCAATGGTAAGATGATTCGTATATTTAAAAACGTCTAAATTATTTCATAGACCGCACTGATACTGTAATAGGATGAATATAATCATGCACATACACTTAATAGTTAAAGATACGTAAATAATAAATAGCTACAATAGAAAAAAATCAATATCTCTATGTGCCGGCCTATAGTCTGTAGAGAATGGCGACCGATAATGATTTCTATGATAAAATTGTATGTTTTACCTTCACGCTAGAGATCGATATAACTTCTCAAAAATAATATAAATTTATTTCCATGAAATATTCCCTATACGGATATCCCCCGTATAACACGGTAGTTAGGTTCCTGAAAAAAATGCCGTGTTATACGAAATATAGGACTAATGAAAAAACCGGTTAGGTTCCAGAAATTAACAAATTTAGGCTTCATGTCGTATGCTTTGTAGGATAAAATTCTTTTAGCTTCACAATTTTCATTTGTGCTACTATTCTGTGAATTGGGACTTACTTAGATCCCATTTCCACTAAATCCGTTTCATCACTTCCTTTTCTACTAATAATTTTTGAATACCTTTAGGATTCGCATCATCAAAATCTTCCCCCTCCTAGAGGGGATTGCTTGTTGCAGTGTAAGATATTGATGTATGTATCCAATGATCGCGCTTGTACTTAACAAAATCTATCAAGTACTTTGTTATACAAGAGTTCGTCAATTCTTTAACCATGTTAGAGCAAAACCCTGTTGGAGGATTGCCATGTTGTTATGGCGAATCTTTGTATATATTCTTTCATTAGGTACTTTAGGCTTAATTTGTAAATAAATATCACATTTATTGTAAAAGTATTATCACAATTATTTGCTTGCACTGATAATTGCCACTAATATTAATTCTAATTACATTTACAGTGAGGAATTCAAATTCTCCAAACGTAGTGTACCAAGGTCCAAACCCTGTAAGTTTACTACATTAATAATAACATTCTTGTACAAATATAATTTTAATTTAAATCTATAAGAAATCTAGACACACATTAGGACTGTATTGATTAGAAGATGTATAATAATAAGAATGGCCAAGTAACAGGAGTTGTGTTTGTTTTTTGTATGTTTTACTATTGTTGATTTGCCATACGATCCGGGATTGGATATTAAAGAACCAGAAACATTGTTGTATTATTCAGATTCTATTCTAAGCTATATTACAAAAATAGAGTCGTATTGTATTTTAAGAATTGTAACTGTAAGAGAATAGTTGACTTGAACGCATACATATGTTTAAGTAATATCATAGTACTAAAAACACATGCTAGTCTTTAAAACATCATTCTATAACATCATTTTTGATAACATTATGGCTGATGTCATATTTTATTTAGAAGTACTACATAATGTAGCTAGTTATTGCTGATATAATGCACAGACGTTATACCAAACATAATTGTTATATATCTTAAAAGAAGTAAATGCAAAGTTTTTTTTAATGTTAACAAACCAAATATTAAATTGCTATATTCTATCTCAGACAGATTTAATTTCACTGATTATAAATTATAATTTCAATATTATTAATAGTGTTTTAAAGTATGATAAACTTAACTAAAAGCACATTGCGTTAAAAATTGACAACATAATATATTGGAATTGGAAACTTTTGGAGCAGACAACGTGTTGAAACATGTCTAATATTACATGTCTTATACATGTCTAATATTTTTGGGCATTATAAAATAATCAAAGAAATTCATGTTGATATGAAAAGAAATAGAAAATTTTTCCAGTGTACTGGGTATCAATAGTGTGAAAATCAAAATTTCATTGCTGTTGAACAATATTGTTTGGAATTTGTACCAAACCACCCTTGACCATTCTCTTCTACAATAGTACACAGGGTCAGGCAAAAATTTGGATCACCTTGAATATTTCCATTATTTGTAATAATATGGAAAAATGTTATATGTGACATAAATATGTTTTGTATCTGTGAAGGTGCAGAGATTTTTTAACCATATCCCAGAAGTAGTGTATATAATATTGTTGAGGTGAAATATTGTAGGTGGTCCAAGTTTTTTCCCCACCCTGTATAATAAAAATGCATATATAAAATGTTGCCAAAAATATTTAATGATTTATTATTGAATAATGTTTAAAGTAAGGATAAGTTGGTCGAATTATTAATATTAATTTTCATAAATCATATCTGAGGGTCTAGGTGTGCCATTTTGGATGCAAACTTTATTATAATGGAAGTTTAGTTACATGTATCAAAGATTTGGAAAGTAGATGATTATTTAATAATCTTTGACCAGATGTATGAAGAAGATTTAATAGTGTTAGCTTAAAAGACAAGGATGAATTGCAAACAGTGCCTTACTATATTTATAGACATTTCGTATGGTTATATAAAAAAATGTGTGAAACTAAGATAGCTATGTTTTGTAATAAGTGGCAACATTTTTATGAAGCAGATTTAGTTTTTATTCTGAATCGTATAAATGTAAAAGAGCATTAGAAATATTTTCTGTTCATCAGAGTTGAACTGTATAGTTGTTCCATTTGTTGTTTCCAATATTTCATCCACTTGCATGTACTAATTAGTGGTCCCTACTTTCCCCTCCCCTGCACTGCAGGAACTAGTAGCTATACAACAATACCGAGGAGGTCTATTCAGCCAGGGGCTAGTTCGTCAGTTACCCACATAGCATAGCCTGCCATAGGGCCATATTTTTCAAAAGATGCTGATCTGTTTGAATAACACAAACTACAATTTACATTCATCACTTCGGATTAGTTGGGTTTCATATAATGATTGCAAAATAATTATCTTCAATTTCCATTGATTTTACAAGCTTTCCTTTAATATTGAAATTGGATAACTATAAAATGCAGAAATAGCTTTTGATGTCTATGTACTATATTTTACAATGTACAATATTTGCATTGGATATGTAAATCATTTTGGTAACATAACATGATACAGTAAAGGTGGATACAGATTACACACCACGTGAAGCTTGAAAGGACAAGTAATTGAACAATTAATTTGTGTTGTTATAAACTCAGTTCAGTTATGCATAAAGAAATTTTGGCTGCATAAATACTTTGGCTGGTATGAGTTATGAGGTGTAACATTAGACTGCTTCCAAATGCATAATGCGATGCTAGACCTTGGTGGGATAGCACAACCGTAAAGGTTCCTTGTGTAGCGGCGACCCACCCTATGTTTTGCAGTACAATCAACCAGGAAGTTTCCCAGGGACACAACCACCACCAAATCAACAAAATAATTATAAACAAGGAAGTGTACAAAATTCACCATCATTTAAGCCACAACAACAACCACCACCACCATCACCAGCACAGCCACCGTTGCAACAAGTTGCAGCAAGGAATCTACAAGGAAAACCACAGCCATTGCAGCAGCAGCAATTGCAACAACCAAATAAACCGCCTATTACGAATACTCTTCAAACCCAACTGCAACCACAGCCACAAGCTCAATCCAACCCAACTCAATCTCAACCTCAGTCGCAGCTTCAACCTCAACCACAGTCTCAATCTCAAAATCGAGTTCATATGCAATGTCAGCCTTCACCTCAGCGACTAAAGCCTATTTTGAAGCAGCCTTCTCATACTCAGCAACAAGGCGGAGTTGTTGAACAACATAATCCTAACTCCTCCTCCCAACCATTAGTTGCAACTTCAACAACTTCTATGATCACTAACTCTAATACGACATCATTGATAAGTAATGAGGCAAGTAATGAGAGTCAAGTGCCTGAAACTATAGATGTTGATATGCAAGATCTACATCCCAGATGGAAACGCAAAGCACCAGGATGTAAGTGCATTAAATACTTTGTTAATTAGATGACAGTCCTAAATTTCGTCATATTTGCTGTAAATTGATTACGACATTTGTTAAAATAATTCAAAGACAAAACTATTGTTAATCTTTAAAGAAACATTTGCAATGCAGACAATCTTTAACACATTAACGTCGGATAAAGTTTTGTAGAAATCATACTGTATGGCGAGTACAATATTATAATAAGTTAATACTGTTACAGTACAAGAAATCGCAAACACTTTTTGCTCATTTAATTTTTAAAGTAGCTCTCTTTATGTATGGGTACTTTATAATCGTATCTGGAAACGAGTAATCTCGTTTTCCGTCGATAACGTAAGTTTTCATAAAAACGAGATCATTCGTTTTCCGACGATAGTGTGTTAAGACTGCTCTTAATGATGACAATTCACTGCGCAAATTTGAAGATTTTAATACCTGCTATGTGCTCCAGCTATATACTGTTGAGCTATGGCATATTAATAAGCATTGTGAATGTGTGTTTACTGATATTAACGCAACGAATAAATTATTTTAACTTATAATTTCATTGAACTAATTAAAATTTATGCCTTTAGTTAAGGTAAATAAAAGGCTAAAACGTCTTCGATTAAATCAACGATTAAGAAAAACGTTGCAACCAAAGAACGCTATTATGGTACTAAATGAAATGAAAGCTGGAGTTCAATTCACATTTCCGGAAACTCAAGGACCCATGCCAAATTCCTTATATCTTGTTCATGCAGAGGTACGTAGTAGAATTCAGAATTTCCATTATATGTACATCTTAAGTATATGTTTTACACTAATTTCTGATATAAAAATTGAATGCAAACAGCTTGATGGTAAAACTTATGTTGGACAAGGATTATCTAAGCCACTTGCCCGTCAAAACGCAGCAGAAAATGCGTTAAAAGCTCTATTACTTGAAAAAATGACTGCAGCTTCAATGAAAGCACGTATTGATGCTGAAACAGACGGGCAAACAAATCAAACTATCGAATCGGTTAACATACCGAAAGATGACAATAACGAGGAGAGTGGAATACCAATGGACACTAACGTTGACGAAAGTGACGAAATTCCATGGAGTTCTTTAGCTAGCTTTGCATTGTATAAACTTTTCCTTGAATGGCATAATCAGGGAACATCAGTTCCCGTTCCAAGGCCGGGAGGATTATCACCGGTTAAAGGAGCTAAAAGGGAGATACCTCATGTTCAAAAGACTCCGGTACAAAAGGAACTTCCACCTAATGCAACGAATATACATCCAGTAATGTTGTTGAATCAAATGAGACCAGGTTTAACATACGTAGAACTTAATCGTGTTGGCAATCCACCTAACACAATGTTTACCCTTGCTGTTGAGATTGATGGTATTGAATATACGGGAACAGGTAATAGAACATGTAGTTATGCGTTTATATGTATTTATAGTTGAAAGAACCGATATACAGCAATCTAATTGTTACTAAACGTACATGTATATGTTACAGCAAAGAACAAGAAAGATGCGAAGAAAATAGCAGCAAAATCTGCACTCCTAGCTTTATATGGCTTGACCTATCCAGATGAAGCAAACCTAGTACTTCAGGATCAATCTATAGCTTAAAAGCGCATGTAGATGGTATTTATTTTATTCATAAACCGATCATGATACAACATTAGTAATCATCTTAATTTGGACATACTAAATTATATATTTTCAATACGTACAGGGTGTTGATCATAGGGCTATCCAGTTTAGAGACACATGATCTTCTCTACACTGAGGAAAAAGCAGTCAGTGAGACATTGGTCGACATGTCAGTATTTTCGGAGATAGGTGCAATGTTTTCTTTTAGTAACACAGGTTTGTAAAACAAGTTATACTACTGTAACCTTCTTTTTAATATTTATCAAATACGTTTCTCAGTTATGGAATTGGAAGATTACAGCGATATAAGTTTGATTTCCATAACGTGTCACACTGGAAAACGATTTTCTACCGCCGAATATAATACTGATTGTTTGACATATGTTATATAAGAATTCTTTTTCTCAGTTCGTTACAAACTGTAAGCCTTCGAAGTAGATAATCCTTCTAGCATCCTTTGTATACATATTATAGGTATACACACATTAAGTATACATACTCACGGATACGTTTATATCATTATACGAGATTTCCGAGAATATCCTTTCGAACATGTAATAATGTGAACAATGAAAAACACAGTAAATATAGTGTATTTCTTTTATCAACGATACCGAATGTTTGATATAATATATATTTAAGCTGTATTTATAAGATACCACTTTAGAATCGAATGATCTTATTTCAATTATGCACTGTAAAAGCAATTAAAAGTATATACTTAAATGGCAAGCATATAATGTAAATTGCGTTTGTACAAAAAGGATTCGTTTTATTTCAAAGAGTGCAAGTTGCTACGTACTATATAATTTCCCTTTCCTTTAGAATCATTCGAATTAAATGTGAAACCTGAATGTATTACCATAATGAAATGTGAATTGTACGAATAAATTTTATGCTGATTATTAAACCGTTCAGTACCGAAATATTAATTTTCCTTTCCTTAATCCTTTAGTAGTACTTTGCACGCTATTAGAAAGTAGAGTACTAAGTATGCAGTGTGAGATCGAAGGGGCGACATAACTGAACAGTCGGTGATTTCATATGTAAAACGAAATCTGAAAGAAAGCAATAACATTTTCTCGTTTGAGGCCATATACCTAAGACAGAAAATGGTTAAGTACAAATAATTTTTTTTTCATATTTTCTAATCATTTTTAGACGTAGAATCACCCCTTACTCGCCTGTATCACCTGTCCAAGTTCACCCCGTATACATAGGTATGAATTCGTTGTTATGGAAACAATGTTCGAAACATACAAGTCGCAGTAATACACTTCCATGAAGTCAAAATATACTTGCACAAGAATGAAACCCCTGAAAGTAATAGTTACAGGACCCGTCAAGGTAAAGTTTATAATTTGTAATTGACATGTTCATGATATCTTTGTTCTATATAAAATTATATAATTGTATTGCTCACTTTCTCTATTGCATATGAAAATGGTGTCTATTAGAATATGTAGTAGATAGAACATTCTAAAATTTGAAATTAAATTTTTGTACTGTGTAAAACTGTCCTTTAGAGCGGCAAGACGACGATATCTAATTTTCTCGCTGATGCTACAGAAATACCTTACGATTATCGCCCAACTCAAGGTGTTCGAATATTAGAATTCGAAGTGGAAAATATTAATTTTGGCAATAAATATATCACGAGAGATGTTGAGCTATGGGACTGTAGTGGAGATCATAAGTAAATAATACAAATAGTTGATGCGCTAAAATGTAATATACACGCGAAAAATTTATTTTAGATTTGAAAGATGTTGGCCAACTATAAGGAAAGACGCGCATGGTGTTATACTTGTGTATAACAATAATTCTGTTGAATGTTTAAAAGAAATTCAACAATTCTATGATTACTTTATAGACCAAACTAAACTAGGACCAGATAGATGTGTAATACTTTGTTATGATCCTGAGAAAAAAAATCCTGAAATATCAAAAGTTATTTGTAAGTATGAATTTATGCAAACCTATATGCATTTATAATATATTTACACTGATGTATTTTCTTCCTCCATAAACAGCCTCAGCATTTGTTCGAGTATCACACGTAAAATGTAATATAGAAAGTGGTGGAAATAAGTTAAAAGCAGATTTTACGTCTTTCATAAGTGCAATTCTTAACAAAATGCATAATTGAAAAAAGTGGGAGGATAAAGCTTCTTCAAATGCCAGCATATTATTTACGAAATAATATTATCTAATGTCATATCATGATGCACCGGCTTGTTAAATCATTTACATAACATCTATAAAAGTGCACACGGAAGAAAATGAAAATATGTAGACAACAGAAAATCCCATATCAATTGACAATCCTTTATTCAATTGACAATTTACCTTAAAAGGTAGAGGTGATTAAAAATTTATCATCTGTTTTAATTCATTCATCAATTGAAGAGACCTTTATTAGGGATAAACAATAGAAAAATATGTTACAATAATGGCACAGAAGAGATAAATTATCTATATCTTTTATTTTATGTAATATACAGCCTTCATGCAAATACATACATTTTTGCATATATCATAAATAATAGAGTTCAATTTACATTCGATATCAATAAAATACCTATTTTTGAGATATCTTAAATTATGATGGCCAAAATAATATAAAAGGCGTATGGTATATTGATATCTTATAAAAATTAAACATTATCTTGGTGACAACCATTATCTGAAGAAACTTGAAATCGCGTTTGAAACAATCAATTTACTTACGCCCTTATGTTATTAGAAATATGCAAATTGATTTAATTGAACTTTATTACTACTTCCTTACAGTGTATTTCAAATACAATCGGGATAAAGTAATGAAGAAGATAGAAAGGTAATCACGCAATTGCTGTTTTGTAAACTTTTATTATCAACTGCCATACGTGTACCATAATATAATTCATGTTGTATAATAGTATAATTACAAATCAGTCGTCCGTACTCAAATTCTTCGACTGATTTGTATATCGTGTGATCATACGCTGTACAAATTGGTAATCTAATGCTACCTATATTGCTACATACATATAAACTGATTTATAATGAATAAATATATCTTCATTGAGACTTAGCAACGCATTTACAATTCATTTATTTCACTTCATGCCTCTACTCATTTCGCTACACAGGATCATGTGTACAGTTCACAATTATTCAAACGATAACAAGTACCAAATTTCTTCACTGATCTAATAAGTATCGTTGCTTAATTTAATGTTAAAAATAAATTTATCGGATCATTCTAGAAATAATATGCACCATTTTTATTGATTAATAAAATCAATAATAATGAATAAATCAGTACAATTCTTAGATTCATCCCTCAAAGAAGAGAATTATGAACAGAATATGTAGTACAAAATGTTGACTAATTTATTTCGTTTTTAAATGTTTTTCTAAAAAACAATTACCCTCCTCGTTTTTCGGGTGTTTCTCTTTTAATATTGTAGATTTTCTATTTTTCTAATTGTCGACTGAATTTTTCTATACTTATTATTGTATTAAATCTCTCTAAAATTCAGGAATCCCCAGTTTCACTTACATTTCCTCATATGCGCGATGGAATAATTTATTTATGAAGGTACTAGCACTGGAATCAGACAGCCAGAGGGTATTCACTATCTGGATTTCCTTTTAAAGAATAATCAATCTCCTTAATATCCTTCGATGCAACTACGAGATGGTTTCAAATGTACTTAGAATATAAAATCAAACAAAATTATTAAAGCGTTGTTCACGGGATCATATACATTTATTTCTATCAATTGTTCGTTAATTTGGCCTTTTCCTTATATCCTTTATTCATTACTAAAATGAATGATTAGACACTTAAGCTGTATTATACTCTTCCTTCTTACGCATGTGAATCGATAAAATCCCTTATGATCATATTTTTCGGTAACTCTGTAATATTAAATTAAATTCGAACTACATATACATACATATGATTGATACACAAAATTCTTAAATACTTACAATTGATTACTTGAATTGTTTAATATCTTTAACGCAATGGTCCTCCAATGATCATACATGTATCAACATTTTTTGCGTGGTTTGGAGCCGTGAGATAAATACATTTTTCTGGCTAGACTAAATGTGCTTTTTGATGAAAAATAATTTTTTCGTGGTACTTGTATTTCAGTAAAGTAATTAGCAAGTGCCACATACAAGTGTTCTAATACCTAATATTGGTAATCATTTATTTTTTATACTGAAATTCCAATTAGAACGTAATATTAATCTTAAATCGTCGTGACAGTCATTGGAATAATCATGCTCTGCACTATGCATACTTGATGCTAAATACTATGAAAGTTTTTCAATTGCGATTTACAACACAGACACGTGTCATTTTTATTTTCGTTCGTCAATACTATTAAGCGAAAACATAAATAGATAGTACACATCTGTACAATCGTTAACAATCATAACAACAGCACGTAGTAATTGTAAGATACAAGAAAAATTAATGTTTTAAAGCTACATAACACTTTGACTAGATTCCACAAGCTATAACCACATACATGAAATCAGACGTATTGTTTAATGTATCACATATTGCATCAATCATTTATGTTGTTGATCATAAATTTGAGACAATCACCTTCAACATTTCGTACCCAGAAACGATAAATAAATTGTGAAAATTCACACGGTTTTCGTTAAACCCATTTAAGTTAAACAACCGAGTAAAGAAATAACAGTGCAGTTAAAAAAAGTGCTTTATGCAATACTCATTGTAATAACACTTTAATATTTTTGTTACATATTCATAATAATTTTCATAGCAACTGGAAGGTCGGCAAAAGAAGTACCTACGTAAAATCAAATATATCTATGATATTATAAAAATGAAGCTTCTTATTTCAACAAAAATACGAAAATTCTACACCTTTAATTATTTCAAGAATAAAGTCTACAAATCTATGATCGAACTGAAAACGGGTAACATCCTTTCGAAGAACAATAGTTATATTTGCGTCTCCCTTAACTATACGTTCCTTAAACATTTGACCGTGTCACGCTCACTAAATCCAGCCAACCGCTAAGAAATATCTAATTATTAGGAACACAAAACGAAAGAAACACCGTCTCACAGACCTGCCACTTGTACTCGCTCAACATTCGAACAAACGATTAACACCGCGATTAACATACACATATGGAAAGGAACTCTAAGCGATTCTAAGGCCGAACTCGCCACCCATTACTAATCTACGCGACACTGCAACAGCATATCAACCTCGTACAAAATAGCGGCTACGCAGAGAAGAGAAACCATAAACCTCGGCGAAGTTTAATTTCACGCACCCCCAGTCAACATGTCGGACATTCGGCGGAACTTTCTACTCAAGATTCGCGGCGGTTTCGTTCCCTCTGCTCGCGAAATTCCCCCGCAAAGTTTCATTGCTTATCCGGTGAAACTTTCTGCGCGTTTACGAACAACGCAGACCTTTCTTTTCCTATACTTCCTCTATATTACGTTTCCGTGAAGACGCCGGGACCCCCTTTGTACCATATGGAAGAAGCTCAAATTTTTGGCACCGCTCGCGAAACACCGAGATCAGCTTTCCTTCCGTTCGCCATCAGCGACTAGGACAACGTAGCGATCTGACATGTCCTTTGTTCCGGTTCACTGTCCTCGTCCGACTCGCTGGCCCACGAGGACTGACGTTCGTGTCATATGTCCCCGTCGCTATCACCAACTCGTCCCGTTGGCCCGGACACGCCGTCGTCCAGCACTTCCGTCACCTTGCGAACATGCACTTACTCTTAGAAAACGAAGTTTTTTGGTTTTCTTTTTGTTTGCGGGGTGAACGATCGCCGGCTATTCGCTTGGACTATTTTCGTGGAACAAAGGAGGTTTTAAGATAGATGTTGGGTTGTTTGTATTTGGAGTGAGTGGATGGGGATGCTGCAGTGGATAAGATGGTGCGCGCAAAGCGAGTCTGGTATCGCGTGTTATACTATGTTTATTATTTGAAGCTAATCTGGGTACAGGATTTTTGTCGTGTGTGAATCTCACGTGGAAGATTATGCGGAATTTGTTGCGTATTATTAATGAAGGGGATGGTGAATTGACTTATCGCATGGGTCGTTTTGAAAGTTTTTATTTCAGTTTCTTGCATGTAGTTGCGAGCTCGAAATGCTTTAACTTTATTGTGCTTAGGCTCTTACTGTTGTTCTGAAATCACTGTTTAGTTTTAATATTTTCTGCGGAATTTTAATCTGCATAGTTGGTGAAAGAAATTTATGCATTTGCAAATGTAGTTTATTAAGAAACGTGCTCTTTTTATTAAATATAATAGAGTATCAAGTATATCTTATTGAAGAGCACTGCAGTTTGTAATGCAACGTTATCGACGAAAGCATGGCAATTTCACTAATTTTAGAAATACGATCTCTTCTTTGGAATTCGTTTCGATGTAACTACTGATCATGCAAAGAGACATCAAAGGAATGCAAAGGAGTTCTGAGACAGTCCAAATATCCACATGCTGGTAGATGCCAATATAGAATTGTAAAACCTTTCATGTGAGATTAGTACAAGGATAATAATAATAATAAGAAATTTAAGCAACTTCATTTAATTTGGTGGCATTTTTAATAATTTATTGGATATGGTGAAATATGTTTTCGCGAAACACGATTGATAAAAACTTTGTTCGACTTTAAGGTAAAAATATGGAAGATAAAAAATTCGTTGTTCAGTATTTCATTAAAACTGTTCAAATAAATAACTTACGCAACTCCAAACTATATTACACTTATTTGATATATGCCACGAGAAATGGCAATCCATAATACAAATATAGAAAAGTATTTCCAATAACGCAAAGTACATATATCGTTGACGTATTCGAGCTATTCTGTGGGGTATGAGAAACATGTCAAAAACCATGGCGCTGGGGGATGAGAATCGAATAAGTTCGAAAAGTGGATCGAGGGGGAAGCAAATACGTATGCAAACATGTAAGGAGACTTTAGGACTTAGGGAAAAGTATTGAAGCAGAATACCTTAAAGTATCGGTATGCCATGAATGTGGGGGGTGGATAGAGGATGTTGAGCTAAAGTACAGATTCTTGTAAAGATTTATAGGATTGTGTCGAGTGTTTAGTACATTGCTCCACTGTATTTTAACCTGTTGAGTGAAACTGAAATGTGTTACCACGTTGTTTGATACTTTTCTTGTAAGTAATAATAAAGATAAATTTATTGCAAAAAAATTGATAAGTCATAAACTATAAAGTATAGCAAGTACAGCATCAGCTTTTTATTATTTATTGTCTAGAATTTCTAAAATGTTATTGTATTTCTAATTTTCGTGATACAAATAATATTAAGAGGAATGAAATACTGATAGATTTCTCATATTGAGAATTGTCAATAAATCAATTTGATTTGTTTTAAATTATACTCAATACAGTCAATATTTAATTTCTATTGAAATATACATTAAACAGGTTGTGCTTATTTGTTGCATAATATTTGCGTTTCTATTGAGCGTGATTTTAGACGAAATAATTATTGATATTTCTATCGTTCGAATAGGTAACAATTGCTGATTGAAAGTTACTCTACTGATTCAGTGCTATACTTTTTTGTACAATTAATAATTAATAGAATAAGTTATATCATTCATTTCATTTTTCCACGGACGAGAGGTATATTTGATACACAAGAGTCACAAAAATAGCTTTATATAACTGTGACTTGATTTTTGACTGCCCAGATATATTTATACATATTTGGTTGTCTATTTAAGTCACGAATGACATACTTCAATTAAATTAAATTACCGTAAATAAAATTCAATTTCGAATCTGGACTTTAACTGTACATTTATAATCGATTAAAAAGGAACAAGCAACGCAGCCTTTAAAGAATCCTTATTTCGTTACAACAATATTCATCTTAATTAAATCCGCGAAAATGTAAAGGGCGATGGTAGGACACATCTGCATGCACAATTATTATTGAATTAGACTTTTGTCGTTATATTCTTGCTTGATATCTTTTAATTCGATAATTTTAGAATCATCCTGTTTTTACCTCGTTTACTTACCAGAACTTCCTCGAAACGATCGTAATTCTCGGGCCTGGTATTTAAAAGGCTTTCGCCAACCGAATCTGTGGCATTGCTCATCTGGCAGGAACCGTGCCCCTCCAAAGCACTGGATGCAATATGCAGCAAGGATAGCACTGCCAAAAGTCCGGCTGTAGATATAAAAACAGAGGGAAAATAACAGGAGATATTTCTTTCATTTCGGGCTGCTCCCGACGTTATTACTTAACGTCGAATCCTTTCCTCGTCTGCATTAAATGCTTCTACCTTTACAATACGAAATATTACAATTTTTGTGACAATAGTTATCGAAATTTCTTTTTACCGTGCTTGATATATCTTGCATTTCGGAATTATATACCTCCTGCGATATCAATTAGTAAATAGTAACTATGATAACAATCGTGAAGACAAATAATATACATTAATGCTTAGTGATATTAAGTTATTTATTATATATTTATTTATAAACAAGGAGTAATTTTTATTTGTAATTACCGGTTACTTGAGAACCGAGTTACTTCAGAATATTTTCTGTGGCGAGTATTAAAGCTTTGAGTTTGTATCCTTGATTTTAAGATTGTTAGTATGCGAGCATTAATTAACGAACGTTGGCATTAATTAAAGAAAAGACCAAGGAAGGTGTCTCATTAAAAACTTTTAATAGAATTTCTTAATAGTGTTTCTGAAATTTCATTCAAATGCCTGTGAAATGTATTAGAAAAGAATCGGTTTACAAGCTTAATGATCGACTTAAGGATTCGACTGTCGCAAGACCTATACACGTGAAATATTTAAATATCCAGTTTGCCAAGTTACCGGCTACATAGGACAGCCATAGACTGTGTGGTTTCCATGCCAAAATACAGGATAGCGGTAGATAAAACAATGCTCTCCGCCAACCCCTCGTTATTGCCAGCACCGTTGACCAACAGCACGAACAAAGAGACTCTTCGTTTCTGAAACAAAGTATGTACACCGTTTTATCGAGTTTCGTGTCGTTCTCGACATGAGCTACACCTTTTCAAATTAGATTTATTGACGCAATAAACTTTGGTGCAATAAAGCATTGAAGGGCTCGGTGATGTTATTGGAAGAATTATAGTTCAAACTTATTTTCATTATAAGTTTACTCAGCGTTGGTACGCAATGTTTCGTGCAATTAAAAATGAGGAAATTGTTTTTCAATTACAGGAAGAAGTTGTAGAATAACATCGTGGTAGGTGCAATTTGAGACTGTCAAGTTTGTTGTGTGAAATATTTTAGTTATATGTTGATAAATGCATAGAAAATAAATTAAAGTTTCGATTTGTTACATGTTCAATTTTAATTTGTTAGACGTTAGTACCGAAAAATTGCGATTAACCGCGTGATCTTAAATTAATATTATGACAAGCTCATTTATATAAAAATTCTATTCATATCGCATACGAAATGCTGTTAAACGTGTAATTTAATTAAATTATAACATCGTTATGTGATCCGCCCTTTTATGAAGTAATTTAATTTATTTTACGCTTCAAATTCAGTTTAACATTCCGGTGACATGGGATGAAAATCACCTTTAAAATTTTTCTTTGTACTGAATAAAAATTAAATAATACAGATATAATTCGCATATTAACTTTATCACTCCATATAAAAACAAATTATAGTAATGGACTGCAATGAAGTCATACTACGTTTAACAATTTTCCATTACAAATCTCTAAATGCTATTGGGTATTCGATTTCCACTACCCGCAAATTAACAACGAATCGGATTTAATTATTCCAATAGATAATGATGAAATGATGATCCAATGGTGGTGAAAATTAGCGTGTTATATCAACCTCTGTACTACTCCCTATTTATAATAGAACAGTTCAACACTCCCTAGCATTTTCTCGCGCATAAAACACCTGTCGAATAGTTTACCTTTAAAATAACAGAATTAAAATAACAGACGTTTTAATGTTTCAACACGCTTCATTACACAAATAGCCTCCGCTCTAAATAAATAATCCTTGCAAGAACGAGTACACCCAAATCCTGAAACAACAATTCCGAACAACCGTCAGCAAATTATTTCACTCAGCAAAACGAACCGCCCCTCTAGCCGCCACTCAAACGCCCCCATTGACGAGCAAACAGAGAAGAAGAAAAGGTTCTCGGTGCACGCGGAATAAAGCATCTCATTTCCATCGGTTGTAATAAGAACGCCATACAGAGAAACGTTCGAACGACTCGTCGTCGACCGTCCCTTTTGATATCGTCTACAAGAACATAAACTCCCGAAACGAGTGGTGTCGAGCGGAGATATATCGTTGGAAGTTCAGCCGTCAATAAAATTCTTCATCCCTCGAAACCCCCTTCGTTGTACCATCTCCCACTTCCGGCACGTTCTCCCTGCTCTAGACGAAGAGCACACCACTCCACGCGAATTCACAATTGTCGATGGTCCATCGCATTCTTGCATACTTTCCTCGTCTGCTCGCCTCCTTCGACCGCTCTTTGCACATCAAGCAAACTCGTGATTGAACTACGTGGAAACTGGGACAAAGTTCGGACTCTGGTAATTAGCAGACTACTTTTCGCCCTGACTTTTTTTCTGGGTACGCTTCGGATTTCAGTTTGCAGATAGTTCTGGCTGGCTTCGTCGACGTTTTTGCATTTATTGGGACACTAAAGTGGTATTAGAGAATCAATGAGGTTCAACTGAAGCACACTCGGTTCGACTTATAGGGGAATTGAGAATGCTGAGGGTAGGTAATGTGTGATCTGTTTAAACGGAGCAGCGGGTACGGGGCTGCTTTTTGTAACGAGAAGAATCAAATATTTTATTAAATTATGCATGGTGTTACGGTGTTGGCGAATTGAAAATAATATTGATGCTATTCGAGATTATATATCTTGATTATTTTGCACTAGCAAGAAATTTTACATTAGGAGGAGTACACAGAATTTTGAATCGTGGAATAATTGTGTAACTTTTCCATGATGTAGACACTGCTCAAGAAATATGGAAGTAAACTTTTTTTCAAAAGTCGAGTAAATATTCTGGCCTAAATATCAAAACGAACGTTTCGTTGAAATAATGTAACTGAATTAAGTACTGTTGGAATTTTTCTTTTTAATGAATCTTGAATTAAAATTTCTTGTTATCATAGTGATATCTCATTATGTCTGACCTATAAATATTTTATCTCGAAAACTTATATTTACCTCTTCAAAACTTGGATAAATCATAATTTAAAGTCAACTCTGGGATCTTGATGATAATACAAAGTTACGTCTGTCATTTTTGCGTGCATTAAGAACGATGAAAACATGCTTTATCCAGTTAAATATGTATACCTGACACAGATCTGAACAAACAGCGTGATGGCCCAAGTAATCTCCAGGAAGAATATCAAACCAGACGCTGCTCTGAAATAGAATCGCACACAATTTCCATTTAAGATGTGGAAAGTAAAATATTTCTGTTATTCAACTTTAGTTATATCACACAAATATTTACTATGAGATCGCTGCGCTTCTTCGAATAAAATTTTACCATTTATAGAAAATAATCATTTTTATCTATACGTAATTTGATGAAATGTGTAATAATCATTTTTCAAGCTAATATCAAATAGAAAAATATCGGTATGACATTAACCGCAAGTTTTCTACAATTTTTATATCTATTGAATGTCGTAATAACTGAATTCCTAATTTTCACATTTTGTCAATCATCGATATTTTGTTACTACATTAAATAAACCATTTCTTATACCAATAACCACGCAATATCCAACAAACATTTTTCATTCAATCAACGCTTTTAATTAACACGCTACAGTGATTTTTCTCCAATTCATTTCAAGCACGCTATTTGATTGCGAGACTAATACAAAGTGTAATCAAAAGTAAACTTACTACCATCTATTATCAAACGACAAATACGGCTCCAATTCAATTCGCACTACAATTTTGCCTTGCAAACGGTAACAAAAATACGTACGTGAGTCAGAACATGACGCACGGTAAAAGAACGTTACAACGGAATCGTATAATTTTTCCGACCCAGGAAAAACCGTCGTTCGACACATATTTCCTCGCTAATTCTGCTTTATCGCCGCTTGTAACCTGCGTCGCGGAACGACGCTTATTTTATGCAGCAAATAAGTCTGGCCCGCGAATTGTTCGCAGTCCCGTGACTATCTGTCGTCCTTGCACGGCCAAACCCATCGCGATATAAAATTATACGTAGCTTTATACCTCTGGGTGTCGTTCGTTTTCGAACGGATGTGCAACAAACACAATTCAGCGCGGGGAATTTCGCGAAATTCAGAAGACTCGTCGCGGGATTTTCCGCGGCGTGAAATAAGTGGAAACAAAGTGGCCGGCGAAGAGTTTTAGCGGAATATGGTTAAAACGAAATTGCGGGAGATATATTTGATCGTTGAGAATTTTATTCCTAGGCAGGTGGTTGTCGTGACGTGGCTGTGAAAAATTATGAACCAGTTTATTTTTGAAAAATCGTATAACTTAAAGCCTTAATGTATGGAGTTAAAGAATCGGGATATATAACAGTTGATTTAATAAAAGTGAATTCCACATTTATGCGAAGAGTTTGTAATTTGATTCTGGCATTTAACGTTCATATAATACACATTAAAACCTGTATTATTCAAGTGAATTCATTAACAACGAAAATTCGAAACAATTTGTGGAATTATTATACGATCGTATAATTCTAGGAAATTCGTACGGATGCATTGGAATGAATTAAAATTGGCATTTAAAATTGAAACCAATTTGTACGGTACTCCGAATTACACTTAATTAAACGTGGGGGGGGGGAAGTGTTTAGCTGTCATGCTTCGAAATTTTAAACCTGTAATAGCATTGAAATCTGTCAACTGATCGATATTTATACTTGCGTTGGTTTAACTAAACGAGTAGCAAAGGGAATGGTAATAGGAAATAAATTCCGATCGGGGATATTTCTAAATATACATCTTCTTAAACTGAATCCTGCACAGCTTTCAGAAATCTGCATTACGAAGACAAGTGTATGCAACGTTTTAAAAAATCAAATAATGAAAGGCTTTAATCATTGGCATCACAAGGGAAATATTTTACGTAAATCAAATATAAGATATGTACATACGTACATATGTAGTATATACATATATGCATATATCCTTTAAGCGGAATAAGTTATATTTTAGGTCATTGTGTCAAAAGTCCATTTTAAACTATGTATGTATGTATGTATGCAAGTGACAAGAGCTTGAGCTACAGCTCCGGTTTATTGTCTGTTAAAGCTACGGGTCCCAAGAGTACGAGGAAATACAGAATGTCCTGTAACAATAAGTAATGCACTCTAGAGGCCTACAGTGGTTTGAGTACTAGTTTCCAAGAATTGTTTACCTAGTCGTTATTATCTATTCAAGGGGTGGATTTCGGTCGCCTCTGTGTAACAGCTATAACAGCTAGTTATTGTCTTCAATTGAGATTCTTTTGTACTTGTATAATTGCGTTGCGCTGTATTAATATTCATTAAACTGTGATGATGTTGTTTGAAAGGGAGGAGAAATGCGAAGATTCTAGATAACAAGTATGTCAGAAGATTATCGACGGCGCGAGGGTTACGTATCGTTGTTTATTTATCATACTTCTAATATACTTCTAACTGAAGTTAAAACTTCAGACATCGTATATTAATAAATTTTCTATTATTCTTTCGAATTGCACAAAAGTAAAATACATGCAATAAAATAATTGTTTAAATAAAACAGAGACAAAGAATAGAGACAGAAAAATAGAGAAAAAGAGACACTTTTTAAAAACGCGTTTTCCTCCATTTCACGCGGTGCACGTTTAATGTCGCCCAACATCGAAATTCGCGGTGCAACACAACTCGAACGTTTCACGCACATTATAGTAATTTTGCCGAAGACAAGATGCGTTAATGTCACCGGTAGCGAACGCCCACGCACACATAAAGCCAACGCCCAAAATATACACACGACCATGGGACACATGCATATTTCAAACGTATTATCAAGTGGCTGATTATACACCGTCCTAATCTACTGTTTGCTGCATTCGGTGTCGGTATCGAGAAACACACAATACTATCCGAATGAGAATTCACCATCAAGCGGATCGATAAATAACTTACAGTTTGTTCGCTTGCTCTGCCGTGTTTCGATTTCAATGGAATTATTTAGGTATTGTCATCCTGTGTATGCCATTATTTCTATTTTTCATTACTTCTTTTTTTTCCATGCATATAAAATGTATGGTGCGCTCCGCGGTGAACGTATTGAGGCACGAATGTATCGCTGTTCCATTGAGATAGTTTCAGTTCAGTTTTACGCAGCGTTCAATTTATGACTGCTTGTTTCCAGAAAAAGCATGCACGTGTATGCTCGCGAACGATTTTCCCGAAAGAACTTTTGCAAAGGAATTTTCTCCCCATTTGACGGTGGTTGTGACTGTTTTATAAAACAGCGGTTTGACAAAATTGAAATGTAACATTTGGTTGCAGGGCTTGGGCGAGATGGAGAAATTTTATTGATCTCCTTTAGTGTTTCACGTTGCTCTTTTTATTTAATTCTTTTTACTTGTCGAATGCCATCGCGGACGAGTTACAAGTTCGTTGAAATACATTTGAATCATATATATAGTTTAAATTAATACAGTACAGTTGAATTAAAAATACGTGTGATTGAGTGTTGGAATAACTGGTTTTACTGGCGGTATCGTGTACGATATGTTTATATACTATTACAAAACTGTCTTTTTTTAGAATCTTGAGAGTTTTTAATTATGTATCGTGCTAAGCACTTAGATGGTGTACTGTGAAAAGAATTTTCCGGCTGATTATTAGTCGGCAATTCAAAACTCTCTGTATGTTCGTTGTTGGAAAGTGGATGAATTCATTATTCGATTAAATGTATTCATATATTTTGCTTTAATATTATTAAATATCTGACTATCAAAACCGTTTTTATTTCGTGCCCTACGTAAATGACTGCTAGAAGAGAAAAATGTCGAAGAGAACGTACTGTGTCATTGTACAAGCTTTAATTAATAATGTGGAAACAAAGATGATTTATTTCGTATAAAAATAATATGTAATACTTGTCAGAGACTGAATAATTAATTCAAAAAGGTGGTTTATTAACAAAATGCTGTATGAAAATCTGCATGATTTGTTGGGAAGACCAGCCTTTCCTCGCTAAAATAACTAATGCGCAGATAAAAGGCAAAACAGTGTGCCATTTAATCCTGCTGTACCTAAATCTTGTTCTTGATAGTAATTTATAGCTAGGGCTATAGAACGTAGCTGCGAATGTACGACTTGTATCGCACAGTAACATTCACAATTATTTCTGTGATAGCAAGGGAAATGAAGTGAATATCCTCTAGTATAAATTTCAAGCTAACTACTGTAATTTTTATTTCTTTCCTTCCATTTATTGCAAAATATACGTTACTACAATTATTAACAATAATGTAGGCACAATTCTAACGATTTAATTCAATGTAAAGCTATAGGGTCTGTAAGAACATTCTGTTATCCACAAGCAAATAACTTATATATTATTATTTATTTTTTATGAAAATTTACGATGGCAGTGCTACCGTAGTATAAAACATGTAGATCCAGTTTATGTATCCACGGATTTGTTTATAAACAACGTAAATACGGAAAATAACTGCAATAGTAGTAGAATTGAAGTTGAAGTTCGCCATCATTCGGACAATCGCAGCAGTATCATACGTTAAATGCAACGTTACCAAATACAATTTATCGCTTGCAACCGTATTAATCAGGTTAGTCGATCGCTGCTCGTAAATCGCAAAGTTGTGTCACACAGATTCATGGTCGAGATTGAAAAAGTGGCGTAGAGTATAGATTATGTCGTCGTGATCGTGATGATATCCTGAATAAATTCCGAGTAAATCAAAGTTACAAACATTTTATTCCCGAAACTTAACATGTGTCGCACACTAATATCTATGAAAAATTAAGCAGCTTAATGTCTGATATACGAAAATTTTTCTAATATAAATTGTGCATAATATAAATACCCTTATGTTATGCATATTTCCACCGATTCTACTTTTTGTGATTCATTGCCTCCGAATGAACAATATAAAACAATATAAATATTTATTTCAAAAATCTATGTTCCACAATGGGAATAGTCCAAGAAATAATTCATACATATTATATATATAGTGTAAAAGTGAATTAGTAAACAAAGATAATACATTCTGTAAGGAAGCAATTCTAGGAAAAATTATCGCAATAATTCTCACTCAAAGTACCCTTGCTATTCGACTATGGAACCCTATAAAGCCTAAGCTTGTTGAAGGGAGTATTCTAATTACGCTTGTCGCGAGACTATTATTTCTTCTCTTACCCGCATTAACGAACTCAACAAATCTCGACGAAACAAATGTAATGGCAGCGAAACATTTTACAAAAATTACAAATTCCGTGACACATTTATGTAAGACTAATATAAAAATCAAAAGTATTCTCGTTGCAAATAATTGCAACACACAATTGCATAATAAAAATTAATACGAATGAACCATACTAACCCAATTAATGTTTCAAAAGAATACAAATAAATTGCTGCGTCCGTAAGACTAATGAAACGGAAATCTTTTAAATATTCTAATATTTCAGGTTCGTAAATTGAACAGAGAAGAGAGTATACTCTAACGGCTTAAAAGGAAACGAACACAGTAGCCTGTGCCTAAAATTTGGACGACGGCAATGAAATCAAATTTTCTCTCAATTTTTAATCAACATGCGTGCCCCTCTTAATCTGCCAGACCCTCCCCCCCCCTCGATCATATTTCATGGTGCACGGTATGCATGCAAAACATGCATTTCCATAGAGACTAGTGGAACGCAATCTGCAACAACCAGGCGGTTCTGCGAATTTGCAATTTGCCAAATGCATACTGGTAAGTACACTTAGAATCGTAATTCTGTATTGGCTTTTCAACCAACACCTTCTACCCGGCAAATTTAGTAATATGGTAACGCGATTCATTCAATATCGGTTAACGAAGTTTGCTCCTATAATGGAGACTCGATTATCTTGATTCACTTTCCGAAATAGATTATTTGCCGTGAATTTATTGTTAAAAGCATTCCTTTGATTCGTTCGTTAAGTGAGTTTGCGTCAAACAATTGTCTCGAACGCGTATACGCAGTGCTCCCTAAGCGCGCGTTCTCCCATTATTTATAGAAGAAATTTGTTGATATTCATTGTGGAAAGGTGGATTAAAGTTCGTACGTTTTTGTTATTCATTATACAATTTTGTTGAAATTTGGTCTACGCCAACTTGATACGTATGTTCACTGGTAATAGACAATTTATTGAAAAATTGTAACCAATTTATTTTTATGTTCAGAGACGAAGGTTTATACGATTTTCTATGTATGTTTCTAGCGTATAGTTAATTAGTTCGAATTCAGAGTGACAACATTCAAATGAGCTGCTGACAGCATGTTTTACCGGGAGGAAAATAACATTTTCTTTTTATCAAAATGAAACAACTCTTGGTTCAGTTCCTCTCTCCCTCCTTCCTCAAACACTAACACCATTTTGAATATCTTTATTTTGTAATTTCATTTCCCCGATTATATCACAAATACTAGAATAGTCTATACTCCTATGTCATGACCAAAGGACAGATTCTCTTTTACAGCAAAATTCCCAATTTCCTAATTAAGAATTTGTTTCCATTTTATATAATATTTTTTTCTCATTTTCACTCATAGAACATATACTGCCGCAGTGTGACCGTTTAATCTGGGAACACCCTGTACATATCGCATAGGGCGTGGAAAGAAACCTTGGTCGTTCCGATGGTTTCAAAGAGAACATGAAGTTCCATCTAGCGACTCATAGTCATGCTACCCTCGCAGCAACGATATCCGGTGCCCCGACCGGAAGTAATGCAATAACGCTGGAAATGTAAACCATTTTCCTCAATTTCGTCCCTCTCGATATTCCCCCTAATGTAACACATTTCGCTGTACGAATAGTGCTCGCAGAATGCCAAACTACAGGTGGTGTAATTTTTCCACGTCAAATATGTCCCGGTGCGGCGCCTGGCGATTTGCAAGTGTACGTTTTTCCACCTGTATTCTGGTATCGCGATGAAAGATGCACCCTACGATCGATGTATCGGGTGGAAGGACGACAGACTGGACGGGATATCGAAAAATTTTGGTAATCGCCTGCGATAACCGCTAAGCAGTAATCTTATTGCCCTCTTGGCTTCCGCTGTTGAAAGCTTCCGCTTGTCGGTAATCGAATCGGACCTTGAAATTAAATTCTCCGAGGCCGGATTCTGGCAGCGACCGTCGGTTCGAGTATTAGAAACGTGAGAAATATACTGTAATGTGGATAGTTTTCTATCAGTGATTTCTTTGGGGCTGACATTCGATTTATTATTGGTGTATTACTGTACAGAAATGAGTTCTGAAGCTATGGTTTAAATAGATATTTAGTATTTCTGTACCCTTATTGCGCGATGACCATACGAATGGTGAAGCCAAGGTGTTAAGATTTATTTAATATATAAGAAATGGTTTTGTCAGCTCCGCCAGAATTGTGAACATTAAATATTTCCTTCCTAAATGGAATTTATGTGTCGCTGTGTTTCGACTATTTATTATCAATTTTTATTGAAGCCAATAATAGACAAGACAAACTAATTCAGATGTCTCTCTACAGTGGACCATTATGGATTATGCTATTCCACAGTAAGCCATTGTTTATTTAACTGATAATTATTAATATGGTATTTAGTTATTTATCTGAATTGATCATCTATTAACTGTCAGTTCAATGATCAATGGCACATCTATCCCGAAGAACTAGATCGAACATTTTTAAGAATCGCAAAAGAGAAATTTCGAAGCAATACAAATATGTATATCGAATCAGGAATCTATGTCCTCGATACTTGGTCCTCGATATCTGATAATTGAGTTGAATTACGGTATACGCATGTTGAATTATCCTCACGTAACATAAAACCCCATGACGTGTCGATGGTATGCCACATCCGCTCCGACGCCGCACACAACTGAAACAGAAGAGCACAAGCGAAAGGGTTGAGAATCAATCGAAGCAATTCACTTTATTGTAATTGAATATTCGACGTAACATTTATCAAACACCATTTTTTCGCCCATCGTTTTAATACCCGTGCTGTGTGAAACGAAAAAGGATATATGGAAATGTAAAATGTCGCGGGATCAAGATAATAAAACAAACCGATGCGGAAAAAGAACGCGTTTCAGCGAAAAGATTCGACGCACATTTTCCGTGTAAGGGTAATTTTCAATTACGGCGGGCCGTGAATTTGTAAATGGATCGATATATGTATAACGAGTCAGCTACGTCCGTACCTATGTTCTTTTTTTTTTATAGAACGCACATTCTTCAAATATGCGATACATGGTACTCGGACTTGAGGTACGCCTTCTATAAATTACAACATTCTGTGCATGCGTTATTCTTGGCGAGTTTTTATGGTGCAAAGAGTAGTGCGATCGCAATAAAGATAAATTTCCTGCACCATTTATTAGACTTGATGTTCGAATAAATTTAATAATTGGACATGATGAAAAGGGGCGTATAAAATGGAGTGTTAACAGTTAAGATGCATTGATGTTAGAGATTAATATATATTAGAGATAATCGTTTTTCGTGGGTAGTTATTTTATTACAAATGATAAACGTTTTACAATTATAAAGTACTGCTACTTAATTGTCACAATAGGAAGTCATGAATCCGTTCAGGAACATGTTAAACAAGTAAATAATATATGTGCACTGAATATCAACCTTTGTGGCTAACATTGTTCAGCTTCTTATTTTCTACGAGCATTGTGTGCACTGTGGAAAGATTTAAGGTTCTACGTATAGTATTCGAAACGGATTCTAAGCACAGAAAAGCAGCTTTTCAGATGTAAATTCGGGTGGAGCAAGTAATGGGACGAGAAAGGAGAATGTGCAGTGCAATTGTACGTCCAAAATGCAGGAAAACGCTCAAATCATTCCGGCAATCTTAAATGGGGGCAGTATTATGAAGTTGTATTATGCATATGGAAATTAGTAAAGCATTTTCTGCAGTAAATTTGAATGTTATTACATAATTCCGCGAAATGCATAATTTGACGATTACTTTGTGTATATTCTGTGTATATTGTGCAGATAATAGTTACAAAATTAAAGAGAACCTAGAATGTTGGAAGGATATAATTATATTAAATAAAATGAAAGAAGATGGAGCAATTCTTATATTTTAGAAGGATACTTTAAACTATACTTACGGAAATTAATTACAATATAAAATCTGGATCATAGATTTGTAATAAATGAACATTTATTTATTTATAAATGTAATTTGTAAATATTCAAGCATTAGGTTAAAAAATATATTGAAAAAGAATATAGTGGAATACATTAAAGGCAGGATGATCTCATAAAATATAAAGTACAATGGACTATTTAAACGAAGATAATCTTTAGTGCATCTATTAAAAATACTTTCGAATCCTTTTCCTCTGTAACGCAGAATTTATGCAAAGTGATAAAAAACCATCGTATTAAAGTCACACAACTTTTGTTCGAGAATGTTTCAGGAACTTTTGGTAGTTCTAAAGATATCATCGGTGCAATAAAATCTTCAGGAGTAAATTTAATCCCCAAACTTGTGGCTTTAGTTTTACAAGGAGTTATGTTTCTGTCTGTGAGCATGCTGGTTTAGCAAAATTTCAACCAAAAACCACTTCCATGAATTCTGATTTAATGTACTTGAACAACTTTATTAAGTATTACGTAAAAATTCTACTAAATCGAAAACTGTCAAGTTTTTAAAAGTTAATTAATTACAATTTAATCAAAATCGAAAGAAGTGAAACCTACAGTTTCAAATGATGTTTGTTTTTATTTGATATTCTAAATACGTATAAATACGTCACATTGGATTATTTTGTCTAGAAATTATTTTGTCATGACACATTCACAAAATTCGTGATAAATAATACCAGTAAAATAGACCGATATGAAAACATTGTTTTCGCTTCAGAGACAGACGTGACCAACGAATTCTACGTGATTTACGCAACAGTATAGTTGCATTAACAGTGCAACGGAAGGTTCGAAATGGATTTCAGGGTCTTACGATCGAAGTTCCATGGGGGGCTAGTGATATAATCCTTTCAGCAGCTGATTGCATAAACGGAGACCGTTCGTAGCCGTAAAGTTCGCCTTGACAATCGGGGGATATGCATAATACGAGTACGCATGAAGCGCGATTTCAAGTAAACGGTTTAACGCGATGGATTTTATGGCCGCAGGCGACGAACGTTTTTGGGAAATCGCTGAAATTCGGGAAAACAACGGCGCGACTGAAATCGTTATTTATTGGAGTGGCAAATGTTGGAGATGTGCTCGTCTGTGATATTTATTTATTTATTTGGATAACAGCGTTGCGAGATTATGAAGATGTTGTGTTAATCTTGGGTATGTGTGTTTCAATGGGCGGAAAAGTTTGTGCTGTGTAATAAAATAAGCCTTGAGGGAGTTTATAGGAATGTAGGATAGTCCGTGATAATTGTCGACGAAACAGGTACGTTTCTGGATACTGAATTTTTTGTTCCTTAGATATGAAAATGTTTAATGTATAAAAATGATCTTGTATTTCTTGAACAAAGTATAATTAAGGTATACAAGGAGTATCATCAACGCGTGAAAATTTATTTTAAGAAAAACGTATTTGACGACTAATAATTATGTGAACTGTTGTATAACAAAATAGTATAAACCAATAGTATGATATATATTTCTATAGTAAAAAATTGATCGCAATTTTTAAATAGCAATCTTCAATACTGTTGCTGCTACAATGACTACATTTTTATGTTTGGAGTAATTTTTTATAATATAACTCTGCAATATTGAAAAGTTGATTTTTTTTAAGTAAATAACAGTAAAGCATCGCTTGCATGGAAAAAAAGAAACTGTACAGTTCGATATTGCATATTATAAACAGAATCAGGATATCTATATAATTTTAGTTGTATTTATATGACTAAGGTTATAAACCGAAAATTATTGAATTTCAGTTCATAAACATATTTCTGACTGCATTATGATACAATAACGTGAAATAAGTTATTAATCTGATTTCAAATACTGTGACAACTACGATAATGAAGTTTAAATCCAGTCCTCGGGTGTATTTAATGGGTTCACAAGTTTTGTAATGAATAAGCAAATGTATTTTTGGTGATATTTATTAACACTTGAGAATAGTATTTGTTGGTATTTTGATAAGATGGTATTTTAATGAAACTATTTTTCGTACAGTAGTTGCATAATAATTATTATGATAAGTCAGTTTAAACTTCATGAAAATTGCCCAATATTTATTTTATCATGAGAGATACTGACAATAATTTACAATTCTGACATCCACATTTTTAATGCAGCAACCATCTGCATGGACGCGGAAATGCTTCTAACCTATGTTTATATGAATGGTCTTTCTACTAAGTTTCTGGTATATTCATGTATTATAATACATTTTATCTATTTGATTTTTCACTATTTGTAGGAACAGGTTATGAATATAATAAACAAGTAGTATTTCAGTCACATCCTCGTGGAGGAAATCAAATTGCAAAAGACAGCGCGAATCTAATTTAGAAGTTCAATACAAGGGCCCGGAAGCGGTTTAAAGTTTTATTAAGTTTCCGCGAGGAATTTAACTTATACACCCTGGGGATGAGTGGCATATGTAAATAAAGTGTAATCATAGGACGTGCACGATTTAAACTATCGATTGACACTCTCGAAACAATTTTCGTATCCAGAATTCATTATCTAATCCAATATGTACTTCGTAGCATAGAGAGCCCCAAGAGCATTCGTACGATTCCACACAAATTACTTCCATTGCATCGGTTATTGTTCTCTATTTATCATCATAAATAAATATATTTTCTTATCTATCTGCATTTAATAGTTATGGCAATGTGTGTAGCAAATGAAGATGCTTGAGTTTTTAATAGAGGAAGGAGGCAAAATTGTGTAGCAACATAAGTTGGAAATCTAGAGTAAAATGTTTTCGTGGAAAGAGTCGTTTGCGAGAAAATTAGTTTCGAAAATTCGCTGAAACGGCGCGCACTCGGCTAAGCCGAGATCTGGCAAGTGACAAAGTGTCGAAGCTGTATTCTACAATTTTTGTGCTCGAAGTGTCTACAGTAGCTGTTTTACACTCAGAGGTTCAACTTGGATCTCAGGTCGTGGTGCAATTTATTTATTGGAATTAAATGTGCAACGAATTTCCAAGGTAAGAGTAATTTAATTGTATCCAACTATTACCTCTTTAAATGTGCCAGGAATACCTAAAATGACTTTAACACTTTTAACTGATACTTGAGTTACGTTTATACAGTACGAAAGTTTCGGTATCTTTTTGCAAAGTGGGATACCTTCATTAATTTTTCCACGACAAAACAGACGACAAAGTTTATAAATCAAAGTCTAAACTTTCATTACTATTTACAATGGCAACGAAATAATTTCGATGAAATTTGTCCCGAATTTTCTCTATATCGGCGTGTTTATTTCATTTCAAACACAAAAATGGAAACACAAAAATGGAAACACAGAAACTGAATACTAAAGTATATAATGCACATATTTTTTGCATTTACTTTAAAATGAGAAATGAAACAAAAGTTGCGTCAAATGTTGCCCCATGTAACCATCCGGAAAGTAGGATGCAAAGTGGTTTCCGGTATGAATTCTTTATATGGTGCGCATGTTGGCGACACGGAAATGAGATTCCCACTTTAAAAGCCACGCTGGCCGGTAGAAAAATTTTACATTCCGCACGTACTTCCAGCATACAACTACTACGAATTGTGAATTTCAAAATTTCTGACTGGCAACATCGACCAGTCAAAATACTACCGCTGGGTCGTATCTGTTACGAAGATTAAATTCGACGTTTCCACCATGAAAATTCTACACAGAGTGTTTCAATGAAACCTAACAAGCTCTCCAATAAACATCGGTGTCACAGAAATCAGTTTCCACTCCCACATGATTATTTCTTTCCAATCTATTATTTTATCCTCTCGAAATCTCTTCAAGGAACACCCACTTGTCCCCTTGCTATCCACATTAAAAAGCAACCATTCCCCGCTCCTTTGATTGCTTTGTTCTCCAAATTAAATAGACGTTTTGGCGTTGCAGCCGTTCAGGGAAATGGGTCACTCAGAAAGTAGCCCTCTGAAAGGAGTGAGTACATGTACATGTGCATACGTACATATGTGTACGTGTACACAAAAGTTGTGCACCATTCGAGCCGAATAATGATGCTGGCGCAAATGCATCGGCTAATTTACGAGTCGACATGAATGAAAATGCGAGCGCCATTCTACGATACTGTGCACGCCATTCATCCAGGAGGAATGGCGTTGGTGGAAAAAAAGAAACGAGACCCCACGTCCCAAAGAAAATCATTTGCCGGCCTCGTGGCTACGTTCGAACAATATTAATCGTTTAAACTCTAAACGATAGATGGCTGGCTGATTCGACTCCGATCGATTTGAACTTGAACGTTCTTGAATAGTTCGCCTCGGTACACGCAATCAGCTCTTGCCGAGGCTAACTCGTCTCTGTGCACCTTGTTCGAGCTCGATCGAGCACGGATTACTTTCGAATTAATTCTATAGCGGTGGCTGATCGATACGGCGCAAAAGACGTTAGAAGATATTCGAGAATGTAGAAGTGATACTTGGCGGGGTGACTTCGGTGTTGTTCGGCCTTCGGAGTGACTTTTCTGTTAATTTACTGTGACAGTAGTGGAAAGCAGGAGGGCGGAGATATATTATTGGAGTCACCGAAGGGAATAAGGGTGAAAGTTTTGGTAGGGAAGATTAGTTAACGTTTTAAGATGTATTGAGTTCGATAAAGAATATACATTTAGGCACAACTAGCCAATATATATAATTATTCTGTGGAAAATAAGATGCAATTAGTAGGGATTTTTATATAAAATAAATTATTACGAGTTGCATGTGTATCTTGTTTTTCCTGTTTACGTTGGAGGCAAAGCGCTGTGAAATTCAAGTAACTGCATAAGTCCTTCTGAATACATGATATTTTCACGATAAAAAATATGTCTCCAGAGCAAATTGAATCCTGCCCGAGGTACATTAACACAGACTCGTTAATTCGAACGAGCCTCGGGCAGCGCTAAGCGACTAATTAATTTTCAATAGCTACTCGATACATTATCGCCAGCCAAATTACTCGTCGTCCACGGATTTCCATGGAAAATCAAGCAGAGGGAAAATTAGAAGGCAACAGGAAGAAAGGGAAGAAGGACAGGCTCGATCCGTTTTTCGTCGTTCGCGGTTTTCACCGTGAGATCGACTTCATTGATACGACACTGTTATCCTTCTAATTACGCGCTAATTAAACCCTCTTTCACAGCCTCGACAATGGGAATAAACACAGCGGGTCCAAAAGAGTTTCGTGCAACGTGACAGAAATTAATTCCACCACGAAACGCGACGCGGCGACTCGTTTATTCGACGCGATGGGAAAATGGGAAAATGGATTAACCGGAGGCGCACCGGTCGCAAGAAAAATTGCAATAAGTAGATGATAGTTCAGCGTGTCGTCGAGGGAAAATCGATGGGAGCCGATGACTCCACGGGGGTGGCCGGTTCTTTTCATCGGTGAAACAATCGGACTCACGACACAGAATACAAAGTCGATCATCCGGCCACGACGCGATTTCCTTCTGGAAAATAAGGCAGCCACCCGTTCGAGGCGCAGATATTGAATTGTAATGAAATTCGATGTGCTGGAGATATAACGTTAACTACTGTTACGCAACCGCTGCCAACTTGTCTCGATGTTCCGGCGGAGTTGGCATTTCGCTGAATATTCGATGCAGTTATGATCGGGTAACGTAAACACCAATTATTCTGCCAGTTAATGGGGGTAATTGGGAATGCTCCCCGAATACTGTGTTTCTGTTAATGCATACGCTGTTTGTTTTTCCCTGCTTACTAACTGTTAGGTTGAGTTTCGGTTATGCTGTGGGTGTTAAACTGTGATAGGGTTTTATTGTATGGTTGTACCTGTTGTACGACTTCTGTAGAGATTGCGTTCAGTGCATAGGCGGTTGATTTGCTGGAAATATTATTTATTTAATGTGTAATATAGCGATGCGATTAAAGGATGGAGTAATTGATAATTGTAATCACTTCGTTAAGCAAACATTTTCGTGCTTGGTTATCACTGGCCCATGAAATCTTTGAATTTTGGGAATTAATTTTTCGATCCTTTTATTTCGTTCATTTTGGATAAAAAGTTTGAATATTCACAAATTTTTAGATATTGTAAATGCCGTTCTTTCTACAACATTGTATACCTACTACATGCGTATATCATTTCTGTTATTTTGTTCTGTTCGTACATTGATATTACGTTTCGTTATTAAAACTAATTTATACAAACTTGAATACTCCCTGTGGGAAATATTTATTTTCACCGCGCATTTAAATAATTTAAAAAAAGACAGAGAATAAACATGCAACTGAATTAGATCTGAGTATGGGGGTTAATACTGTGTTTCGCAGAATGAACATTTTGCCTGAATGAAGCTTTCATACAGTGCGTACCAGCTACGCTGGCGGCTGTTTAGATTAAATTAGGCAGCCTCTAATCATAAACATGTTCTTCAACGGGACTAACGTGTATGAAAAATTGTAATAAGGCACAGGTGTTGTATCGTTTATTTTATTTTCAATAAAATAAACGGGGAATTATGGAAGATAACGTAGTAACACGAGGTAGCATTAAGTACTGCCAGGGAAACGAATGCGAAATTCATTTGGAATGGAACAACAAGCGTTATATTAAACTCATTAACGAACAACCACAGGAACATGGAGTTAGAGTGAATGCAGGAACTTCCTATTTCACTAGGGTAATGCAGAGATTAATATCTCAGGGTGGGTGATAAAGCATTTCTAAATAAGAAACATTTAAGTGTTATATACAGCAGCAATATCCATGTTTATAATAAATATTCCAGACATCGCTGCATGAAATTATTTGTTTTCAATTTATATTGTTCAGTATACAAAAGTTTGATTCGACTTGAATTTCAAATCTGTCAATGTTTCAAGTACTTGGCAAAGCTCAGAGCCAAATTCTTCAATGCGAATGATCGTTCCTCCCCTTTAAAATACTGAATCACTTCCATACATTGGATATCCATTGATTATGGAAACATTATTCAACAATCTCGAAACACGTCCAGCCGCCACAAATTGTTCGCAGAAAATGGTACATGATTGGTGGTCAGGAGATTCAGTTGTCATTTTGACTAGTTCGTGAAAGGAATTTCTCGAAAGCAGAAATGGGGGAGGATTTGTGGCAATATCTGGATTTAGTGATGGTGAATTCCAGGATCAAGCGTGACTGATATCCACATACGGGGGAAAGATTTATGAAACTGTATCCCAGGACAATAATACGTGTCACACTTGCAGCATGAGCTATGTACACTTTTTTTTAAATCTACTTGTAATACAGGGGTATCTTTGTAAATATATACAGTGCACGTACACGCGTGCATGCGGGATGAATCTAAAGTAGCCACGACGAGAACAACTACATTCTGAAGATAAACAGAAAATAATTGACAAAAATATTTTTCAATGATTTAACATAAAAGGAACGTAATGCAGTGTATCATGAATAAAGCTCATCAGTACACTTCATTCCAATTTCACATCTTTGCATTATTCTTGTTACATGTTTATGAATCAAGTCAACTTCAACTTAGTAATTATGCAAAATATATTTGCAAAAGCAACCTGTCGTAATCGAGGAAGCAATCATTTCATTCTCTACGATAACACCAATCAATTTAAACAATTCAGATAAATATATCAACTGGGAGATTGGTACGAAGTGGAAATTAAATTGTTCTTTAAACTTTGGTGAAAATCAAGTATTCCAAAGTGTATTTTAATACAAATAAAACATACGGCATTGGGGCTCTGCAAATATCCTCAAGGGAAAATCAATAAGTGGCGGAACATCTGAATTATTCAATCAGTGAGAAAAATCACGAATCATATTGCAGGAAAAGGATAAGCCTGAAGTTATCAGAGATTAGAGGAGTATTTTCATGATTCTATTTTGGAGGATTCCTTCGCGAGATAAAACGGACATACCGTCCTTTTACACAAGAAATAAAAAGGGATAAGAAATATGAAATGTAATTCCCTTTCGAAATTCAGAACGGTCGGATTAAAGATTCCTCGTTAAAAGTAAGAAAGGACTTTGAATCTGTTGCAAGAGCAATTTCATTCACTCAGACGAAGGGTTGCAAGATGCCCTGCAATAGCGGCTATGTTCCAGATTAAAAAGTTTCTTACAGCAGAGGGCACTGAAAGTTATTAAAACATAAATCAACCATAGAAGTTAAGATAGATTATGAAGAACTGCTATCTATACGTATAATTCTCAGCTGGTCAAAATAGTAATAATGTCAAGGGGTTGGATATTTCAAATATATTTTTACCATACTTTCACAGTCACTTTGCAATTTCCTTGAAATTACAGAAACACGCAAATATTTTATCTAACACTGTAACATACACTCGAACGGTATTAATACAGCAGACACAGAATACGTATGGAATACTCACGATATTAGCCCCCCAACATTTTCCCCATAAATAGTTGGCTTTGCGAGAGAAATAGCAGAGGAAACGGTTTTGGTACTTTTCGCGTGCAATACAGTGGCTTGAATAAATCTTTTATGACACGAGTTTTCTTTTTTAAAGAGCAATAAGCTTTCTTTTATACCACATGAAAGTGGCTATCGAATTAAGCTATAACTTCTAACAACCTGAAAGGGAACTCGTTTATATATACGGGTGCTATTAAAGCGACGTCACTGTATGTTTGTACATGTGTATGTTCGCGATATCGCTACTGTATCTATTTGCAAATTATTGTACGAGCAAAAAGCTTTACCACAACGATGCACCGTATATGTATATGTATATCGATGGAATATCATGAATTTTTCACCGAAAATACATTATCGATACACTGTTCAAAGATGTCTATCTCGAAACCAGCGCTTCTTTGAGAGTACGCTTCGTCAACGCCGTAGTAATGGATTTCCGTGAGTGCAGATGTATGTAAAAGCTCACACGGTATTTCCGTTTTTCCGGATATCAACTAGCCCGATCGCAACTGGAACGGCTGAAATTGGAATTTAAAAACACGATTTGAGAGAGATGCTTCGCTCAATTACCGTGCACCAGGATATTTGAGTACGGCCTGTCAGTTTCAGCAATGATCTCGATCACTGTGTGTCCCGATCCAGTGAAACGAAATTATCAAATTACGAGGGCATAGGTGAGAAAAATGTGCAAGATATGGCATGTTATAAGGCTAAAATAAGTTGCGGCGATTGAAGTATTTCTAATACAATGTACCTGTGTTGTACTATCTATCTTAGGTTTTCATACATATACATAATACTTAAGTAATGTACATTACATTGGTTGCAACGTGGTGTTGCACTGGGACGCATATTTAAAATAATGTTTTGACGAGTACTTTTTCTTTATTTCCCTGTACTGTCGAATATGATAGTTTCACTGTAATAAATTACCCAAGGATATACAATACATTAGTTGTATTGCATGAGGAAGCCATTCTAGTAAATATTAAACAAATAATTCATCATTAAATTAATCAATATTTCAATTAATACTGGTGCTTCATATTGGGATGAGTATTTTCGATAATGGGTGGAAGAAAGGATAAATTTAATCAAATTTGTAACATTGTGGATTAATTTAAATGAAAATTGGGTAGTTGGAATACGATTCATTAATGTTGTCATTACATTCAAGGAATATACACTTCACACAATCCTAGCCTTGACAGCGGAAGTATACCAATAACACGAGTTCATAGTATGGCACTACGTGCACGAGTGTTATAATTATTACTATGTGAAAAAGATACGAAGATGTTTATCTGACAATAAGAGAAATAATGCGAACCATTAGAAAATTGTTAGAATTAATAATGACACCAATTTTTATAACATTTTGCAATTTATTTTGTTACAGTATTTTCTCCTTCAATTAATATACACTGCCGCTTTAATATCAATATAACCATCAGAAATTAAATTCTTGAAAAATCTACAGAATATTAAAAGTTTCACTTTAATAATTACCTACTACTGTCTTTATACTCGCCTTGTTTGTTCTCTGAAATCTAAAAGACTAAATTAATATCTCACAACGAAATTAAAAATTTATATTTACTAATGCACATTTTATGCAGTACGGTAATTTATTCCACGGGGACGCATATCAATAAATCTGTTAAAAATTGTATAACTCGAAATTATGAACATTTGCAAATACATGGTTCACGATTCAGTAACGTACATCTATCGTTGGAAAGGAAAAATAACATTTAATGGAATTTGGACGAAGCATTCACGGTCCGAAATTTCTATACACAGGAAATAATATCCGGCAACAGTTTAATCGAGTGTCGACGTTTTACTTTAGTAGTACAGAAAATTTCATGCGAATCACTGCATTGGTAACGATTAAGGAGGTTTGAGGTACAGACCATTTATTGCATTGAAAAAAAGCGAACTATAAAACTACAGTTATGGGATTCTCAAGCATTCTGCATAATTTTATTGTGATTGCGTTTTATAGGAAAATATGTATGTCAGTATACTTAATATCCAAATTAAAAGTGTTCCTATTCAAATGAAAAATTACACGTAAATAGTGAAACATATCTACAATTGTGGAACGCCGAAACAGGAAACATATTCAAGAATAATACAGGAAAATGTCTATTCTAAATACTTGCTATATCGTCGTTTTGAAAAATACAATTTATTGACGGAATGAAACTTTTATGCACATATCTACATAGTAAGAAATAACAGCAAGTAGCTAATACTATATTATAAATAATTAAGAAAATGAAAGATACATGATTAGTGTAATTAAAAAGGAAAAATACCTGTTATGTCCAAAGATATTTGTGTTATAACAAATATGATATAACAAATTGAAAATATCACGATCCTTCTCTGTGGAAACTTCTTGTCAGATTCCTATATCTGTTTCAGGCATTTAACAAACGTTCAACACAGTTCAACAACCAAGTCACACCTACACATACTTCCTCTCACGCCTTCATAATTGCACCATTCGCTTCGCCGTCATCTTGAAGTCTCAATTTAAAAAATTCGCGCGTCGATTCACGGTTCAATCAGGCAGGATTACGTTCATGGCACTAAAATCGCATGAAAAGTTCGCGCAATGAGATACGACCTGTTATAACCGTTGGTTAGCTGATAAGCCGAGAGAATCCTAAAGGAGGAGCTCGACTTTCGAGGGATACGACATTAAAAGTAACCGTGCTCTACAATACGATGTATTATTCAAAAGGCGAAACCGCGAATCTACAAAAGTAAAACGGAGTTAACGTTGTGGTAGTTTTTAATGCCGTTTCGTGGAAGCACAGTCGACGATATTCCTGTCATCGTGGTGAATATATTCGCGAAAAATTTCACTCCCCTTAGCATCCTCTTACCGTGCCCGTGAAAAAGTTTTCCCTCTTGTCACGGCTGTTTTGTTCCCATTCGGAAACAGGACGACCGATGTGCTGAAAAAACGTGCGCACAGAGAACGCGCGTTTAATTTCTTCGAGGATTTTGCAACGAAACTCCAACGCTGTTGGTCTTCAGCGTGACGAGTGTTGTGATTAACGGGACATGTTGTTTAACGAAAGTCAAATCTTCGTTTTCGTGGAAATGAAGTGCAGTGTACACGCGATCGGTAACAAGGATTTTATAATCGATAGGATGCACAGAAGTTCAATAAGTTTTATCCATGAGAATGTATTTGCTGTGATGGTATTCTGATATAACTTCCTGATATTATTTATTGTCCTCTGTTATAATTTGTTGTGTTTTTGACATTGTTTTATAATTATATTTACATGCCATGTTATTGCAATTGATCGAACGAAGAATGATTACAATTAAATACGATTATTATGTGCTTAATACGAATCCATATATTTATTTCTAAATGTATCAAATTATTTAGTTATATTGTCTATTTTATTATTTTACGATATGCAAGGTGTCTTTAAAATATATATGTGTTGAATACAGTAGTTATAATTGTTTTATTATAAAATTCAGTATTCATATACAGTATCGTACGAGGAATTTAATCGCATTTAGTATATATTAATAACCAACACATTATAAGTCAAGGGTTATTTTATTACTTTTTTCATCTGAAAAATTTACTACAACCTGGTTTATCGAAATTATACACAAGCTTTCAAATATTTGACGTTAACAATATGTGACGTAGTCACCAGAAAGAAGATAAACAATTAAAGTTGTCGCGCAAGAAATTTCCAGAATCCTATCAAAGCTCGAGGAAGTCAATATAAAGAACTGTCAAGTACACAAGAAGACCCAATCCAATTTAAGACTTTTCTGAATTCAATTCAAGTTTAGTTCTTGATTCAGGCTTAAGAAGTTAATCTGCAAAGTGTTTTATATTATCCTTTCATCCTTTGTAATATTAATTGTAAGTTGAATAGTCAATTTACAGCAGCAGCACGATAATTTCAATCTTTCTTTAAAAATTCAATGCTTTACAATAACATTCAATATTAAAATAATGATTCAGCACTTCAACTTCAGTGCAAACTTTCCAAAACTCACCGCGGCCGACTTATTATTCTTAATACTCCTCATATTTGATATCAAATCCTCTTTTATTGAATGTGTCAGCCAGAATGCATAATAGTCACCTCGTATGACACTTTAATAAAACCAAGAAGGTGCTTGAGCTCTTCTAACATTTCGCCACGTAATCCAAAGGTTTCTGCCAGCAAGTTTCTCCTGGAAAAAAATTCTCGTAACCCCCGCCTTAACGGATGAATTTAAAGTGCCTAGGTAGCATCGAAGTAAGACACAATTTTCCAAAAGTTTTCAAAATTATGTCATGTCTCTTTCCGGTTGAAATATTTTACATACGTCTTCCATGCAGAAGAGGCATTCGCTTCAGATCCCCTGGCCGTTGTATTTTGATTCGTGTTCATAAACTTATAGGATATTTTCGAGGAAAGAAAAATTGCAAAAATTCACTGAATACTCTTAAATCGTTAATCGCCTTTCGAACCTTATTAATACAAATTTTTCTGGGGCTATCCCTATACTGGATGAATCACGAAACGTGCCCGCCACAGATTATATTGCTGTTAGAAGTCCGCTACAAAAATGTTTAGTTGGTAGGCACAATCGCATTGTGCTATATTTTCTATAGATCCATTTCTAATGATTAACAAACACAGTACTTATAAGACTGACAAAGTAATTCTAGATTAGTACATACGTAGTTGTTCAATACAAGGCAAAGAAAATCCCTTCAATTAAAGCTTTCATTTTTAACTGAAAGAAATCAATGTTAAACCTCTAAAATGCTGAATTCGCCGGCTTCGTCTCTTTGGGCTCTTCGTCTATTGGTCTTGCGAAAATACGACGGATTTAAGTGCTATAGGTCACCGTCGGCTCCCTTCGACTATCAGGCCAGTCGAATGCTTTCACCGAAGAGGTTGCTGAGATCCGACCATCGATCCTTTGCCACACTCGTCCAATGGACATTCCTAAAGCCTCTGTCCGTGACACATGAATAACCATCAGCGGTGATACTTGGACCGCAAGCAGCTTTCCCTACAAGTATCACGCTCAAAGGTGTTCAAATGAACGATCATTATCGTTCGTTCCAAGCTCGGTCGATGAGAAAGAGTAGCGTTTACGATGACTTTTTTTTCCGTAAAGAGGCAAGCTGGTTTCAAAATTGCATTGGAAGTTCATGTTCTTAGGCAGAAGTAGCTTCGCGGATTTTTAATCAATTGTAACATGCAGGTTTGCCTTTTTTCATGCAAATTAATGCTGATGATGGTAATTGATGTTATTATTAACATCTACAACGAATCGCTGCATAGAGTGAAGTAATGGGTACACATGCGAAGCACAATAATAATGTATGCAGTTTTAAAATGTAGGAAAAATGAATACAGCAGAGTGATGTATAATAGTTTAGCGTTATTAAATTTAACCATAATTGCATGTGTATGTACATGTCCTGGATAATAATTATATAGGGTATTCTTTCGTTTCCCGGTGAATTGTGCCAGTCGTGAAACAAAGGGGAATAATTAACTCAACAGGTGAAAGAGATTACGTTGTGTTGCGTCACGAATTCTTTAGACGATATCTAGAATAACACCAGAAATGTCCCGCGTTTCGTAGAAAATTGTAATTGAGTATTTAATAAGTATAATAAAAATAATAATAATAATATTAATTATAAAAGAGTTAGTCACAAGGAAAAATTAAACCTTCTGTACATTAATAGTCTAGCATTTAGCAATTAACTATATACTTTTTAACTAGAAAACTTCTATCTCGGAGAAACTTATTTTTTTTAAATTCTCATTCCCTGACATCTTCATAAATAATGTATACACTACCTGTTCCGGGCGCATAAAATACTCACCCACCCTTATATACACTTTACAGCAAATTAAATTAAATAATACATTATCACGGAATAGTCTTCCCCGCGAATTTCATTTCGACAAAAACCTCGGATCCGAAACGCGTATCAAATATACCAGGAATATTAATTGCGTAAAAATGCAGCAATCAAACTTCCCTCGAAACTATTGCAATCTCTCAAGAATTCCATTTAGAGGTACTTTTATCTTCAACCGCGACGAAGGTGCGCTTGAACGGGCTCCCGAGTTCCCTCCAAGTTCTCGACGTTCGAAAAACAATTCAACGGTGCATCGCGAGAGAAAAATCCTACGGCTTCATAAATTTGCAAGCCGAGAAAGAGTTGAATGACACGGCGATAAGTTACTGTACAAACAGTCTATCCTGTGTTACTGTACGAACCTATCGGGCCTGTGGAAAACAGTTTAATATTAACGCGTTATCGATTATTCGCCCGAAGAGATCGGGGGCCTAATCTGAGACCCAGGTTCCCGTACGTTATCCAGCTTGGTTATCGATTCTAGCATTATCATGAACGAACGAGTCCGCATATATAGCATGTGCACTCTGTAAGGATCTCCAGATCTGCGGTGTATTCCCGAATTCGTTCCGTGAATTCACAGACACTGGCAAAGCACGAACGATGAATAACGACGAAAGAAGAAGAAAACATGTTGCTTGAAAGCATGGCACGAGAAATTCACCTGAGGTTGAGGGAACTGTGCGTCTCTAGAGCGAGCAGAGGCTAACAAGGAGCTTCGCCAAGCTGACAATTTTGGATATCAAATAGAAGTTGTAATGTTGGTAGAGCATTGATATATTTATTTTTTATTTATTTGTTTGTAATTCTTTTGCCTAACGACTACAAAATGCCCTTTCTCGATTTATACACTCTTATTTGTTGTCCGCTTATATATCTTTTTATCATTTATCATTTACCACTTATTTTTCAACTTATAGCTAGTTTTCCCAACTGCAACCCTACATCCATTCATTCATTTAACCTAATCTCACTCCTACTTATCTTTAAGCATTTGCACTTTTTTTAGAAAACACTTAACAAAAGCTTCGTCGTACACTTACATCCTACTATTAATCAAATATACTAAATTAACAGCTGTATATTAAATAACGTCGAACTAAAAAATACAAATTTCAAAAGAAAGATCCCACGATGTTCACGGACAAATCGAATCGCATCAACGTCCCAGCGTGCGGCCTTGTGACGTAGAATCTACATTGTTCAGTGCAAATGAAACAGTAAGTAAAGTTCGTCAGAAAACGGCGAATACGTCGACACGCGAGAAGAGCTACTAAATAAAACCGCGACATCAGGTACAGGACGTATCCCGAGTGGTTTTCCTCAAGGATGCTTGTTCCTTGCAGAAACGGTCGAAGTGTTCACAAAGAGGAACAAAACCGCGAAGCTCAGGCGTTGAATTAAGTTTTCGCAAGTAAAAGCATCGAAATGGCTCGGACGAGCAAGTAGAGAAGTTGGTACGCGCGAACAAGGGGTGGAAACGGGAATGGTGGAAAGAACCGGAAACGACGCGGAAAGATAGACACATCTCTTTCTGTCGCGAAAGCCTCTCGGTTGAATGGTGCTCGATATTCCTCCTTTTTCCTCTAATTTCTTTTTCTGCTGTAAGAACGAAGACAGATTGCGACAGTGGCCCCGTTTCCTACACTTCCGCTTTCCAGCCTCGCTCCGTTCGACTGCTCCTCCCTTTTCATTCCATCCGTCCGTCCCCTTTAGGTGTTTTTCAATGAAAGAAAAGCATTTTCTCGTCATATCGGACGACCAGCCGTATGTTTAGTGGCTGGCATCCCTATCCAACAAGATGTTCGTGATTCTAGGGTGCAGTTTCAATTAGAGCGACGCTGTCACGTCGCCCTTAGTGCTCTTTGGCAATGCAATTAGCCAGGCACACCACTTCTGCCAAGGGCATCCCTTAAAAGGGTTGAAAGTGCGTGATAATTAAGATGCCGCGCCACTTGCAAGAATAATTAAGTACTGACTGCACGGCCGGATACTGACCGACGCTCCGTTTCTTCGAGAATGAATATATAGATTTATATACAGGGTGACCTGCTAGCAGGTAGCTAGTGGGCACAAAGGCAGTGCCGCAAAAAAGGCCGTTACGACATCCATCACAACTCCATTTCGGTATATGTGAACTGCACACCTCACTTCAATATGACGAAAGAAGGCAAAATCGTTTAACGGCACTGTCTCTGTGCCCACTAACGCTAAGGTGATCACGATATCTGTTCTTGGTGTAACGAGCTTGCACATGGATGAATTGTATAGGAGGAGTAAAAATGCAATACCTGCGCACAAGTTTCATTGATAAGTGCATACAATTTACAGGCAGTTGATTCGGTAATCACCAGTTCACATAAACAATGATTCTTCGTAGCAAAAGGGTTAATACTCCAACTTTTTAATTCGAATATAAATTATTCAGGATTAAATTGTTAACAATTATGAAAAAGCTCTGCGCAACGTCTTCTTCTACACGAATATCCCTTTCACCAGCAGATTTCTTTTACCCCGATGTCTTTCTTCCCCTTCGCCAAGGAAAACACGATCGAGTGTCATAGATCGGGGCCAGAAGTCGCCGATATCGCTTATCATCAATCTCCAGTGAAAGATCTGTCGTGATAAACGAGCCGATAAAAGGTTACGGGATGGGATTATTTATTGACATGTACCAGTCGGTTAGCGAATGCAAAAAGCTTACACATCTTGAGGTGCACGGTGACGTTTTAAGAGGCAGCAGCTCGCGAAGTTGTACGGGTTAAACGTAACGATGGGTTCTGGAAGATAGAAATTGAATTTCTCGAGTTTCCCATCGGGGCGATTCGATTTTGTTTCGCGACGTGAGCGGCTCGTGAAATTTTTTGGCGACCTAACGACCGAATACGATCGATTCGGTTCTGTAGGAAAAATAGGAATAGGGGGATGAACCGAAAGTGAATTGGAACGATCGAATGTTGGATACGATAGATGTATTTTTAGAAATAGTGTAGAACGTGAAATGGTTCCTGTGAAGTGAATAGAAGCAAAGCTTACGAACACTGTTTTCCATTGTATGCGAATTATATTAGCATTCTAATGTAATGTCACTATATTATATATAATGTAGATAAATTGAATTTTTCGATAGCAGTTTCATGCTGTTAAACGATCGAAGGTCCGATTTTTTGGGAAATCGTTTGTAGATATGATTTTTAATAACAAAGTGGATTAATGTTTTTATTTATAAAAGTACGAACATAGTACAATAATACATGTATGTACATGATGTATGAAACTATTAGGTGAGTATACTGGAGAGTGCATATGTTGATGCACCCAAATGAAAGCCTGTTTGTATATTTAAGTTGCTGTTTCTATGATTTGCTTATTTATTATTCAAAGTTTAATCTGCGCCATCATTCATTCGCATAGCTTGACTGTCACATTGCTAACATAAAATAAATGATCTATGGCCCAATTAGATTTTACACGCCAGTTCGTCTTTTGCGACCTGATTAAATGGGTATTTGTACTATTAACAATAGATGCATATGTATTACGTACGAACAATGCAACAATCGTGGTAGTCCAAAATTGCTATGTTTATATTAGAAATAACCAAGGGATGAAAAGAAATGTCTCTAAATAGAGTATACAAATACCAAACTACATAATGAAAAATCAAGATGTGAACTATTGTACATTTCTTAAAAATTCACGAATGTTAAAAAACATATATTTTATTGCGTTAATACGTTAATAGCACATATTATCTTAAATGCATTTGATATCCATAAAAATATTATCACTTTACCTAAGCTATAAGGCAATTATAATAAAATTCAATACATATTGAATATTTTTAGAGTGCTATAAAAATGTAATATAACTTAATGACAAAAAATGAAACGCCTATTCCTTCTTTACATTCACTTCAAATAAATAGCTGGTGTCTTCCTGTAACCAATAACTAGCAAAATTGTTGTCCAATTTGCATACTAAACAAATTTGTATGCAAAATTAAGCATGGGTATTCATTATGAGCATTATATGCTTTTAATCTCGCCTTCATATTTTTCAGCAACTGGTTACACTTGATCCACCAGCTATTTCATCCGCAGATCGGGCGATTTTTTTTTCAGAACAGCGACGGCGTTCACGGTTGAAAAGGTATAAAAATTTCAAGTGGCGTTATCTTCATTACCGTGGCATTATCTTCGTCGGTTCACGAACGTTGTGCCCTTTCATGTTTCCTCTCTCTGTCGACCTTTTCTTGGCAATGCACTCAGGCGCCATTACCGACTGCATGGCGTCAAATATCGCCATGACAATAAAATTAAAACTATCCCGGCGAACGGAACTGAATACACTTTTCAGTACCTCCGCCACGCCATCGTAATCGCCTTTCAACCCCTCTTCATTATTCGATCACTTTTTTTATAAATTAACGACAACCATCCATTTCAGTTCTTTGAAAGGAAAAAGTTGTAGAAAGATATTGATAGATAATTATGTTGAATGTTAAGCTCGAATTCTGTTACTTTTCAATCGAATGGGATGTTTGAAATTGTGTCGAAACATAATATTGTCTATTTAATATTTAATTAAAATTGAAACAAAATAGATAGAATAGTTAGGATAGAATAAATGAAAATGGATTCATAACTTCGTGAATATACAATTTCATCAATGTTTAATTAGAAGTTTACAAATATTTGTCATCATAACTTCTATCAAATTATACTTTTCTCAAATCCCTACCTTTTAAATAAGATACTACTCGCATATTTAATGAATATTTGGAATAATAATAAAGTCTCCGTGTCGAAATAAATAAAAGGATCTGTCCACTTGGATAAAAAAAATTTAAGATGTTAAGTGTTTCTTCTGTATTATTAAAAATATACTATATACAACAAGTTGCGAATTACTTCCTACGTTTTCTAATAAATCTTACAAACTTCTTTTGCGACGCGTGCAATTTTTTTTATAATAGCTTCCAGACCATCATTTGTCTTGTATTACTGGTCATAGCACACATGTCTGCTTTCATGCCAGTACACGTAGCTTATTATAGGAACAGTGTCGATATTGTGGATTGCATAGTATTAACTTCTATCTACCCACTCATTGATTTATTACACATATGTATAAGTATTGCGAAAAGTAGCCTGAATTAGTGAGTGAGGAGATTCCAATACGCAGTGAAGTAAAGTAAAATAAATGTTGCACTTTTCTTGTCTTAATCCTATAAAAGGAAACAATTATTTCAATTACCAATACTCTCTCGTCCACGCTATAGATTCTACCCAGACATAAATTTCCCCGGTCATTGCCCTCTTCAAGTATTAATTGAGAGAAGAAAAGAAACATTTCGATGGCAAGTACGTGCAAGATCTAGTAGGGTGCTGGTATCGACGACGAAAAAGGAAACGGGGAAGATGAGACGTGACTGAACAAAATGTCGAATCGACTCGTGTGAGGACAAAAGAAAAAGGAGGAGCAAACCTGACAAGACTGCACGATGCATCGGGTCAAATGGTTTTGACCAAGAGTCGATTCCACGGAACTTTATGAAGAACTTTGAGTCCGTAGATCCCTGGATATATTTTCGTTTTAAATTGCGACTGTAAATTATTCTTCATTCGGATTATTCGCAACAACAGTTATCAAAGTTATATAAACCATGGCTGGCCGAGCGTGCAGCATTTTTACTCAATTTAAATAAATCGGTATTGGTGGAATCAATTACTTTTCGTACAATCCTTTGTTCTTCTTCTATTTTTATTTTATACCAAACGGGGAAAGGAATCCGATTGATTATACAGGAATGTGATGAATGTAAAATGCAATTTAATCAAATAAAGATCTACTGTGTTTCACACTTTTGTGTTCTCCTTTGTTTGCGACATTGAATTTCTCGTTCAGCGTACGAGAGCACAAAGTGGCGTAATTAAATGAAACATTGTTCGAATCGTTCGATTGGTAGAAACTCGATAAATTTTGTTGGTGGGAAGTATTTTTGAATTATCGGACACCCTGTGTTGTATGCAAATAGACAAGATGATGCTTATTATTTAGCCAAATATTTGCAGTTTTATTTGTGGAAGGTCTGAAACTTTGATTAGACCTTGAATTATGATACGCAATCCTTTGCTTCGTAAAAAGGGAATACGACCTTAGTAATTGTGGTCAAAATTAAATTAAATTGAACTTTCATCGGTACCAATCTTCAACGTATGAGGGTATCTGTATTTAATAATTTTATGACTGAAAAATGCACAATCGGTGCACACATTGACAGGAACACAGAAGGTAAGCAGTGAAATATGTATAATAAATATTGATTTCATTACATTTACGAACTGAGAGGCATTAAACATTAGGTAAAAATTGACTATTTGTATGAACATGAAACGTTCCAAACGTTTTCATTTCATTTTCACATTAATTTACAAAAAATGTAAGGTGTTAAATCAAATTTACGACAACTTCACTTTAAAATTTCGTGTAATATTTTCACGTAGTTCAAACAGTACTTGAATGCTTAATTTTGCCTTATATTTTGTATGTACACCTCCCTTCAACGCAGCTAATAATTATGAACCGCCGCACGCCCTTATGAATTAAGGCCAACAAATAAGTCAATAATAAATACTTGATTATGCTGTAATGTGTTCACTAAATATGCGCGCGCCCACGTTGAAGACGATATATCGTATTTCTCGAATTTCGATTTAAGAAATCGATCGTTAGCGCGCCTAAGCATCTAACAAATAAATCGACTTCATTACTGTGGCCCCAATTTCGATTAATGACGTTGGATTGCACTCGGTAATCGTGGTAACGGTACACTTGGAAATTCGCGTTCGTCTGGTGCATACCGAACGATATCGGCATAACAAATCTGGGCAAATAAGCAGCCCTTCGCGAGCTTTCACAGGCGACAGAATTGAATTACTGTGAATTAATTATTTCTGGAAAATGTGATGTGAAATTCCATGTTGAATTTAAATAATTGAATGAAGTAAACTGAATATGTAATTTTAATATTATTGTATCGTAGGAACATATATGGCCACACCTTACAAAACTATTCTTTTTATTTATTTTTATGGCTTTTACGGTTATTTGTACGATGAACCACTTTATAATATTAAAGATAACGGGAACAGAAATTGCCAAAAAGTGGAAAATAGCGAGCAACAAACGACTTGTCGATATTTTGATTAAGGTATATTTAAATTGCGCACGTTACGGTCCTCTAATAATTGTACATCTTAAAGTAAAATTAATTACGTAGTACAGAGCCTCCTACCGCTCTTCTTATTTTTATAAAGCTATACGCAAGTATGAAATTAGTGTCTACCATTCTTCCAATATGTATAGTCACACTTGTGCTTGCGTGGTGCGAAAGTACAGCAGTGCATTAAAGCTAATAGAACTAAAGTAGGAAGTGTATTCAGAATTCTTGAAACGAAGCAGTAGTTAAACTTGTAAGTTGATCGTATAACTTGTTGGTGAAAACAAGAACTTGCAATTTTCACCAAGATAATAGAAATAACATACCTATTTACATATCTAAAATATCTATTGACAAATAGATAAATAGCTTTCCTAATTCTTTGTTTCGTTATATAAAAAATATATTATCCTTCAGAACTATACAATGTTATCATTACCTGCTTGCATTCATATTTGTCCATATACATAATTCTGAATTACCAAATTCCTACGTTTCATCAACCAAAACAGTGATTGCACAAAAATGATAGCAAGCCTCGTTAATTTCATCTAAATTCGCATTTACATTTTTTAAAAATACTTAACTAATAAAACAGAGTAGGTATTTTCAGAGTCTTACTAGTATAAGAATCTTTTTTCAATACGTAGATTAACGATCTACCGAACAGTTTCTCAATTTCACCAAATTAAAGCTGTGTTGGGTTCGGTTGGTGCTTAAATGGGCAGCCATATAAGAGCACGTGTTGTTAGCATCACTGGATGGTAGCACACCTAAAACCGTAGTTTTCTGATCGCAATAGTCGATACTAGGTAACCGAAAGAAAGTAAAAAAAGGGGGCAATAAAGACTTTATAAAATTACTTGGGAAAATGATGTCGTAAAACCATCTAAATATCATCATATTATTAAAGAACTAAAAGATTTATAAGAGGCAGGCGAGACATTGTGTTACATACGTTATATGTGAATTAATTTTTAATGCATTTGGGAAATAAGTAATTATAAAAAAGGTTTTGCTGCTCCAGCCACGAGGACGAAAAATTACGTGAAAGTATTTAACCAGTATTACAATTTCTCTATCCTGGAATTTCTGTTCACGGTATGAAATAATGTAGAAACTTTGCTGAATTATATCCGTACGTGTAAAAGCTCAACAAAAATTTTAATTGGCATATTTTATAAATGTCTAATATCCAGGATGCAAGAAGTAATTACTATATAATTACTATAATTAATGCATAATATATTCTAAACATTTTTACAGATACATTAATACAGATATTTGTTCATATTTCAAATGTTCTGTCGGTACTTGATACATCGGTACTTCCAATAGAAAAGATCTGTTTCAAATTTACAAGAATGCAAAATTAAAATACCTTCTATTTCATTTCCACATTTTGTACATTCACTTCATTTATCGATATGTGCGGCAACGTCCCGATACTTTTACATTGTTCAACTGCTCAATGTAATGATCCTTTTACGAAAATGGTCCCTGACTCAAGTATCTATAAAACGAACTCTATACATGGCTGTATATGGCTGTGTACGTGTATACAAGGGTCCCAGTCAGTTTACGACCAAGACACGCTCGACATATATCTCAAGTGAACTTCTTCTGAACTTTACGAAATGGCTTACATTGGCCTTTTAATAAACCTTATCGACAAGACATAAAAATTTTGATGCATAAAATAAACTATACACACTTGCGCGTCTTGACATAGAAACGAGTAGCAAGGAAACAGTTCACTGAATGAGGGACACAAGATATGATATTGCGAACAGGAATTGAACTTAAACTTGGTGAAAGGAACTCTCAATTGAAAAATACAAGTACAAAGATTTAAATTAATCTCAGTTCTCTAATAATACTGTCTTTTAATATGGACGACTGTCTACGCGTCATCAAAAATTTGGTAAGTTAAATCTGTAAATGTAAGTTATAGTTCTATATTGTATAACAAGTAATTAGGACTATGAGAAAGCGGCTACAAATAAAATTACTTCCAAGAACGATTAGCTAACATTGGTTATATTCGAATAGTCTACTATTCGACTTTTATATTATTTTTCTCAAAGTACCGCTCACTGTCTAACAATAATATGCTTACTGTATGATAGTACTAATTGGTAGTACGATATTCCTTAGAGATATTTATTTGGATAATAATATTTTAACTTGCTGCATTACTTTTTCTATGAAAAGCTGATTTATTGCACAACTATATCAACATAACAGCAAGAGCTTAGAAAAATATGACAAACAAATAAATCCTGTAGGTACAACGATCCCATATTCTGCATTTTTATACACCGTGCAACAGGTTTATATAAGGTTGTATGCAAATTCCGCAACTTGCGGAAAAACTTTTCATTGGCGTTTTCACGCTTCCAGCTCTGCTCGTTACTTTGCAGAAGTGTTTCACTTTATATTTCGTAGATAACCAATTCTAAAAATCTGAACATCTCCTTTCTGGATCCTATTTTAACGAAGTACTCATTTTTATTATATTCATTGTGATCCGCGAGAAAAAAAATTGGAAATAGCGAAAATGAATTGCTGCGTTATATCGGCGGTGAAAAAGATCTTTTCCCCGTCGTTTAATCGCCGTGACATTTCACAGCAATTTACCTACGTACAAATGACTTCGTTCGAAAAGGGAAAAAGGAAAAGGTAATCAAAAAATAGATAGAACGAAAAACAAGAAAGAAGGGAAATGGTAAAATAGATGCACGGCGTAGCACGAGATACCGGCCATGATGGCGACTTTGGTGAGACAAGGCCTTGTAATTGACGTAGCAATTAATTTAATTGGACCGCTCCGGATTTTGTGCTTTTTTCTTTTTTATTTTAACTATATTCTTTTGTGCGTTCGTCGACTAAAATCTGATCGCTTCCAATTCGTTCTTATACACGAAACAATACTATTGTACAACTGTCGTGGTACTATTATTTATACGAACCCCTTGGTTCTTCAAACATTTCTATTTAAATGGCGAGCCACAATATGAAATATACAGTTTTGTTTCGTACGAATAACGGAGAAAATTATTTGTTAGGAATTATGAATAAAAGGGAGAAAACATAATAAGGTAATGTAAATTTTTTTCGACAAAATGTTATTTCTTTACTTGATTACATATAGGTACACGTCCCTGCACACGTAGTAATGCAGGCAACAGCAATTTAGGATCTGTTAATTGATTTATCCAGCCCCATTAGTGAAATCAATTGTCTCATACAACGAGAAATTACACTACAAATTCTGGCTCTGTAATTTAAATTGGCAATTTTTTAATCCAATTTCTAGATATGAATTAACAAAACAGAATGAAAAGCCAAATGTCACTTAAAAATTCTTTTAAAATATTATTATAATAGACATTTTTTAATAATCATTTATAAGCATCACCAGGTAACTCAACCTTTTCTTATATTTACTCTTACAATTACACTTTCATATATTTCTTTAAAACTTAAAAATATTCTAGCATACTATGTTCTTTTGTAGTTGCATAAAGAACTGAAAAGCTCTCTTCGATCGAAGCAATCCAAAAAATGAAAAATCTACATTTGTTTTTGATCAAACCATTTTTTCTAGGAAAGTAAGGAATACTGAAATAAAGTACTCAAACATCCTTAATTACTGCATCTATGCGAGTAGATATGGATTTACTGGTCTCTAGAACGTAATCAAAAGAATTTTGCTCCAAAAGAAAAATTATTTCAACAGACTTTATACCAATAAGCAAGTTTGCATTAGCTTTGGAAGATTGGCTGAGTATCATAAAAGATACTTCGAGAACTCTATCTCTGGAAGCGCAGATTTTACACATAAAATGAAATGAAATGGTAGGAAAATGAAAAGGATCTGCCCTTAACACGTTGACTGCCAGGCGTATTTACAAGGACTTGTCATTCAGGCCACGCGCGCCGCAATACCGAGCGTACGCTATCGGGTCCCGCGGTGACATAGACCAGATGCTCGCTCAGAGCGCATGGATTTCGAGAACTCTTACCCGAAAATAAGCAAGTGTATTGTTAGATAACCGACTCCTTCCACCCTTATGTCCACTCCCTTACCATAGTAATGTCCAATAGTATTTTAGTAATAGTTTACTTTTTTCTTCACGCCACATCGAGCAGTCAGAATGAACTTTACATTCAAACAGTACGCATCAACCGAGTAATAAAGGCGATATATACATTTTATAATTATTCTTTATTGAACGGGTTCACGACAATTGTTTGCAATGTCGAAAAGAAAAATCAAAGTGTCAGTTCCTAGTGAGACATGTAGCAGTGAAGAAGAACTTTGTTACGAAGCTTTCCAAAATTCGGATAGTAGTGATGAGGAAGAACTGAGATTTCCTAGGAGGAAAAATATAAATAGAATGGCTTCGTCGGATTCTGATTCGGGAACCAATAAGTACACTAGTTGTGATAGTGAATTTGACGCAGATACCATTCATCAAATTTCAACTTCAACTTCTGCTGGGAATTGCAGTTGTAAACGCCTTGATAGTTTACAAAATGGCAACAAAGAAGAACATAAATGTTAGAAGGTATCGAGAATTGTTAGCCACACAATTATTGGGGCTACCCGAAAATAGAAATTCTTCTCAAAGCAGTCAACATAATATTGCCGTGAGAAAAAATGCTTCCGGAATTAGTGTTAGACGTGCTTGCAAATTATGTTATTCTAATAAAAGACGTCATACAGACCGCTCAAAAGCACGAGAAAATATAAAGAAGACAACAACTTTTTGTCCAAATTGCCCTGACCAACCTCAACTTTGTATAGAATGTTTTAAAGTTTTACATTCTGCATAATTTGTTTAATAAACCATGTTTTTATATTGCTTTTACAACAATTTAATAGTTTTATTATACCCTGTGAAATATCCTTTCAAATACCTACTAAGATCTTTCGTAAGTATGTCAAGTCAAATGAGCGTGTCAGCCACATGTGACTGACGCGGCCTAAACGGAACGGTTGCCGTCACCCGAATACGGGTGACGTGGCAGTCAACGTGTTAAAGAAATTTCGAATACTATACGAGATATCTAAAAATGAATAGAATAGTTCTAACTTACTTAATTTACTGATAGATATTTAGAATGTTTAATTTGAACAACTATGCAATATTATAATGGGGATATTGGTTTTGAAATATTATTTGAGAACGAATAATTTCTAATTTTTTAGTGTTGAAATACTCAAATACATTTCGAATGCATAAATGTTCACGTACATAGACAATTGCCATCGTATTGTTCTTTGTCTACTATCTGTATATTTTGTCGTGAATTACTAGAGTTTTGTGTAAACACCTTGCAAGCTGTTTCGAAAGATTCATTTTAAAGTGAACACGAGCAGTGGCTCGAAATGATATAGGAAAAGCAAACTTTAATCCACCCGCGAAACAATGATAATGAAACAGGAAAGTTCTTCCGCAAAGTTTTTCCAGACAGAATTCTGGCTCAACTCGAAACTGCTGTTCTTTCCAGTATCTACCTCCTTTCTTCACCTCTCTTGCACTTCGAAATTATTAAATTAAAATAATTTATTTTAACCTGAGTTGAAACTGTCTTCCGAACGAATTTAAATCAACACGAATGAATTGTGTTATGTATTTCAATAAGAAGCAAGATCAAAGCGATAAATTATTACAAAAATCTGTGTAACTTCGCCTTGTGAATAAAAAGTATCCTTCCAATAATAGTTACAATTATGATGTACTTTTTTCTTCATAAAGGCCAGTTTTCTCTTTTTGGTCATTATTGGTCGTAATTGCTTATAATAAATAACAGGAAAAAGACCTGCAATATTAAAATTGAAATGCAATGAGAATTCTTGGTGAACACATTAAGCAGGTAATAGAACTAGTAAATAAAATAACGTATTATTGAATTATTTTTGTAAAGTTACTATTAGAATAAGTTGTACCGTCCTTAGAACCACACATTATTTGATTCATATGAAAGAATATAATTTCATCCTCCTGAATGTGAGCTCGAATTATATCCTTCAAAGTTTAAACTGCTGTCCATAAATTATTTGAAATGAGTTTAGGAAACAGGGTAATTAAATTTCCTTCTGCAATTACGAATTAATCAGTATTGAACATTATATCCTAATAATTCTATTCCCAGAATCATAAAGTTTGAAATAGATTAACTATGATACCTCCTATATTAAAATTCACCGCATTATAAACCAATTTACAATTCAAATTCTCTACTCGGCGAGCTAAATTCTCCGTAGTACACCAAAATCATGTGCTATGCTTCATAGGGATCGTATTTAGGAAGACGTTAGCCAACTGGACGTTGAATTAAGATAAAAAATTGGGTTGCACGAGCTCGAGAGGCTCTTTAAAAAAAACGGGGTGACTGTAACCTGCAAACCGGGTTCCCACGGACTCGAATATTTTCGTTTGCATAAAAACGTATACATATATGTATATATACGTATAGGTAAAAGTAAAATAAAACAGCATAGGGAGAAACGGTTTCCGGTCTCTGATTAAAAAGTACGGGCACACTGTGGGGTGAGTGCGTCCTCACGTGCACACTCTTTTAAATAAATGTACCTTTGATAGTACTGTACACGCAAGAGGCCGTGCGAGCTTTTTGCAGGTGATACGAAAGCCCTTCTAACCGGCTCTTCAAACTTCGAAAATGTCTCCCTATACGTGTCACACATTCCTGCGCTATAGGAAAGAAGAAATGCACCGTTTCTGCTCTTCATAGTTTCTGAAATATGTCTGATTTATGCGCGTTTAATTTTTAAACCGTACTATATAAAGGGCAGATAAAAAAACTATGAAAGCACTTGCGAAGTAGTGATTAATTTGAAATGAATATTTTGGATGCTAATGGTAATTGTTCTGGTTTCTATTATTCTAATTTTGTATAATAATTTAATCTTCAATTTGTCAGTAACTTTTAACATACTCGCTAGCATGGAGAAGGATGGCGGATAAAAATTTAAGAAAGGTATTGGTTAAAATTTTTAAAAAGGAGTATATTAGAGACAGTTTTAATCTGCATAGTGCATGAGAGGCGAAGACTCTTTTGCAGGCGTGCTTTGAACTTAAAATTGCATCCACGGAATACAATCCCTCATTTAAATTAAAATTTATGATTTTACTAATAAAGGATTTTCGTACAGATTAAATAATTTATGTAATATTGAAATGGATTACAAAATTATATGTATTAATGCATTGCAATACGAGGAATGTGCGTAATAGTGTTTATTGGCTTCCATTAATTTTGCTTTCATTATGTAATCTCTATTTGGCCCGAATTGTTACGACAGTTGGCTACTATTAATTAGCGTTTATTTGATGCCAATATAATACAAATAAGAACACATCTTTACACATACTACATTTTACAAATACGTAAGTACAAATACGTAAACAAGAAAGATCTGCTAATTTAGAAATATTTCTAATTTCACGAAATCGGTAACCAAGCATTACTCGAACCTCAGACTTACAGCATTTAATGAATCATACCAATCATCATATAGTACTTCAGCACCAGGAAGATCTTCAGACATCTTACAATTAGTTAGTCACGCACCGACTCTTAAACCAAACAGTTGCTCTTCACTGTCACACCGAATAGTTTTATTCGAAATCCACCAAAGCATTTCACCTCCTAGTCTGGATACTTGGCAGTTTACCTTATTCGCAACGAACCATTTAACGAATGGGAAGTAGAATTTGCGAAATAACCAAATGGAGTGAAAGGCGACGAACTATATAGAGCAGTTGACAACAAGGTGTCCACCTCAAGGAAGCGTCCGTGACAGGTACGACGCCAAGTAAAGTAACTCATAGCGGAAGGTTAAGACATTATGCAATCATTACTGCCATTAATTCTGACTACCGTGCACAATACTCGCGTATTTTTCGTGGGAAACTGTGCGTTCTATGTCCTTGAGATAGTTGGGTTTTGCCATTGGTAGAACAATTTATTCCTAATACCTGTTATTCTTGTAATTAGAAAATATTCAAGACAATCGTAACGCTAACAATCGGGGAGAGAACGGGATGATCCCTCGCATTTCTCAATATTTGAATAAATGTTTATGAATTTGTAAAGTAAATATCAGAGTATTTGAATAATGGAAATTACCAAATTTTATTAACTGAAGCTGTGAAGCGTGTAAAAATGTTATCCGAAGATTTAGTATTGAAATATTGTGAAATATTGCACTGTTTGCTTTAAAAGACTCCCCCATAAAAATGGGGTTAAGTTTCTTGAGTTAAAGAAAGATAAATTTCCTTTACATTTTACACATGTTCATAACAGGATAAATTGTCTAACAAGTGATTTCCAGTGCCGCCGCCTCATTTTTTTCACGCACAATTACATTATTCAACTCAACAGCACTACTTTCCCATAACTTTTGACAGTGTACTGTAAGCTTGCATACACGGGAAGTAAATAAATTTACTTTCAAGCAGAAATGTTTCCCGGAGAATCCAATAAGCATGTAAGTTGCCTATTAAATTTAATTCGCAGAATTTTCGAACTGAAATATTTGTCTTCCCTTTCCAACGACTATATTTAACCAGAAGTTACTTCTCTTATACAACCGTGTAATTACGTGGCACGATAAGCTGGCAAAGAGAACCAACGAAAGCAGCTGTCGTTGAAATTAACATGCTGCTTTATCTAATACCACAAAATTGCAATGCCTCATGATGCAAAGTACATTGACGATTATAATTCTCGAGAAAATATAAGATTTTCTGTTACGTTTCATTATTTCACGGTAACGAATAATAATTTATACGGTATATACGTGAGATCAATTTTAACATCATATTTAAATACTAATATACCTCGTTTAATAAGAGCATTCTCAACATTTGGTACTTCTCAATGCATGCGTTACAAAACACACGAAACACGTATCGCCCACCTAGTGTGTATATACTTTTAATTGTTCACTCACATAATTAAACACAGTGATGTCATCAAGGCGAATGTAATAACTGTGAGAATCGCACATTTACAGAGAGCGTTAATACAGATAATTGCATGTATGGACGAGCAGAGTGCAATACATCTATCTTCGTGAACGTATAAAATAACAAAAGGTTTTAATACGGCTGCACATTGTATCGACATCTTTGCATTAGTCTATTTTCGTCAAAATCTTTTCCAATTTGTTTGTCCCGATGGAAAACATGAAGGTGTTGTTACCTCTCTTTCCGTACGTATATACATACATCACAAACGTCAAAATGTTAACACTTTCGCAACGAAGATAAAGTGAAATTCAATATTTGTTTACTTCGGTTAGGTTGTACATAACTTGCGTGGCCGCGGCATCGCATACGAATGATTTTCCGCGAAATTTAGCACGGCCATTTGGTGCAGCTAGGAGATCGATTCGAAGCGAAGCTGAAACTCCAGTTTGCGAAACGGAGGAATGTCGAACAATAGGTAACGTTCGGTAGACCAAGCCATCAGGGGACTTTGTGATTAAACGAGTATGCTCGTTTTGTAAACAAATTGATTCTGTTCAACGATGCAATCGATGCTAATGGTTTGTGCTGAAAATATTCGGGAAAATGACCACTTTTCGGTCACAATATAAATTACTTGAGGTAATTAGGTCGCGATTCATTGCCATTAAATAAGGATGCTCGAAATGAAAGGAGTACTTTCGTGTATAAGGTACTACTATAGTTTCCATTAGCATTTGCGATTAATTAATATTTGGACAATGAATAGTTTCAAATTTAAGTATTATATTTTTAATATAATCTAGCAAATATACTTCGTATAATCTGACATGTTTCTATTTGTAGACTTTCAGTGTTTCAATGCGGAATATCATGTGAAAATCGGTTTTTGGAAATTTAAACGAAAATAAAAATTGCTCGGTTTAGTTTTATGAAAATCTCGTAAAAACACAGTTGTACTTCGGTTTGATCACAAAATTATCAAAACTTATTCTGTATTTTTTAAACAAAAAATTCACTAATTATTTGTATGCCACGAAAAAGACTTGACCTTGTGTTCATTCGACTAACACTTGTCTGTCACGCAGCACACATTTTAAAGGACAGTATAAACGAAAGAGTGGATCCTTGCGAAGATTTTTATGAATATGCTTGTGGGGGTTGGGCCAAATATAAGTCATCCCTCCCCGAGGATGAGCCCTTGTATTTCATACAAAAAGCACAGAAGGAATTAATTATAAAAGCAATAGGTACATTTTTCACTTTATATTTCTTTTGCAAAGCTACTCGGAATATAGCATTGCTTTTCTAGATTTGCTGAAAGCAAACATCCATCCAGATGATTTGAGCACAGTTAAACTGAGTAAAAGGTATTATCATAACTGTATAGATCAAGGTAAGCATTACTGTTAATATATTTCTTACATTACCTTGTATAATATACAACCTTATTCAAGATATTTTATATCATATTCCAAAAGTTCATATTCCATTACATCGAATTAGAAGTTCTGAAATTTTCTTTGAACGTACAAACCCGCACAATCTGCACCGTCAATTTCCAAGTTACAGTACTCATAATTTATAACAAATAAATGGTTAGAAGCGATTCTTCGATCGTGTACACGTAATTGCTATGGTGTAGAACAAACGGAAAAGGATGGCCTTGGTCCGTTGATTGCCACACTGTCAAAAGCTGGTGGTTGGCCCATGATAATGGAACCAGGCGAATGGAGTGAGGACATTTATTTGTGGCAAAACGTTGACGACTATTATGCCAGACTCACGGGCGAGAACGCTTTCCACAAGATAACTGTCGACCATTTAGTGAACACATCCAGGTTGTCGGTAAACAACTTTTACAAACGCAGAACGTAATATAACGCATTGTGCGTTTTTATCGTTATTCGATAGGATATCCACCGTTAATCTGCTTTTTATTAGTATCGACTTTCAAACCTGCACGATTTTATATTGATAATTTTAATTTGCGGCCAAAGATATTTTGGAAACTGTCGTTTGATATCACTTTTTTTTTATGCTTTATGTTCATTTCGCGCGGAAGGGAGAAAGAAATGTCAAATTATCAAATTATCTCCTTTTGAGCTATTACTTCATAGTTCCAAAGGGAATCGAAACAAATGTAAATGTTATAAATCAGTTTCATTTTATCTCAGTTGATAAAAGAGATCATTTTTTATATTACTGATTTCATCTAAAATGAACAGTGCCAAATCGTTTTAGAAAGTTCAATGTACTTTTCTGAAGAATATTGCATTATTATTTGTCAAATATTTGCAGTATGACATACAGATTTCTTTGTCAACATTTCTCGATTATTTGAATTCCATTACTATACCTGGTCATTTGGAAGCAAACTTAAAATAGAAAAATCGCAAACTGATTAAATCACCCGCTATAAGTGAATCACCAAACTATGTTCAGAATCAGTTCATTATTCTACTTACAACTAGCAAATTCCTTTGATTGATTGATAAAAACGGACATGCTTAAACGTGGTTGCTTCATTCTTTTCAGTCTTACATCCTAACACATTTTTCGTGTTCAAAGATTGTAACTTTCATTTCCGACAGATTACATATAGAGACTTGCCGGAAGGGTCAAACAGACTATTTTTCAATATGTCGTCAGATATGTTCGATGCTCGGAATGGCAGTAAAGAACAGGATCACAATGTACCAAGCTGGGATGACATTGATGGTCAAGAATCCAAGAGCCAAGAGTTTTCAATGAAAAAGTTGAAAACTAGTGTAGGGTCGAGAAGAAATTATACCGGTTTGATCACAAAAGTTGCGATGGCTATTGCCGATGCAAGAGGTATTAACGTTTCCAGCCAACAGCTTGTCAAGGATATCGATGATATGGTTGAATTTATGATCGAGTTACGAGAGGTAGGTCCGATGTGATTAGAATTGGTGCATAGAAATGAAGAAATGTGAAAATGTAATAGTTCGATTATTTTATGTCTCATATTCTTTAAGGCTATGGTAGAACCAGTAACGAAGAACTATATGTCTTTACTTGAGCTGCACAAGTGGTATAATACCTTGCGGCCTATCCATGAGAATGCCATGGTAAAAGTACTTAAAAATCTTTCGTACTATTCGCTGTGTCACGTGTGAAAGATGAGACGAAAATTGTTTAATTTGAGACAGAATTAATTTCTGTTATTTCTTGCTTATCGTTTTGTAATCTTTCTTTGTAAAAGGAAGAATAGGACGCTTCGTTTGAAAACTTAAAAGTGCCCATTAATTGAAAAGTCATTCATATATCATGCAAATAACTTTCCAAGAATTTGTAGATCGAATTTTATGTGAAAATTATTTCCATGCTCCTCGCACAGTATTTCATAAAAGTATTTATTTCATCATAATTCTTATACAATATATTCTTGATTATAACGTTGTACAACATTTCCGTGCATTTTCATTCGTCTCATGATTGCTTAACAAATGGAATATTACAGATAGACTGGTTAAATAAAATAATGTTGTTGTTCTCCGAAACTAATATCGAAATCAGCAGCGATATCAAAATTCAAATAAATCCGCAATACTATTTTGAGAATCTACGAGCTCTGCTGAATAGAACATCACGTAAAACTATTGGTAAATTTTCATCGAATGTAAATATTGAATCTGTTCAACTGTTATAAGTAACGAATGCACATTTCACCTTTTACAGTTAATTATATTCACTGGCAGTTTGTAAGCGATGTGATAAAAGTTACGACTAAAAAGATGAAGAAACTCCACGAAGAAATGATAAGCACGGACAGTTCTTACGAACCAACACAGGCCACGGAAGAAGAACTGTTAGTTTTGTAAACGAGTAACAATCTAACTATCAACTGTGTTCTAACTTTAATTTCACTTAAAAGCGCAACGTGCTTTGTTTGAATTGAATTGAATTGAATTTAAGTGAAATTATACTAAAATATTGCATGGAATGTATTTAATTAATGAATTCGCTTTCAGATCCAAAAGATGTATGTCTGAAATTGAGATGTCACGATTGTTATGCTATGTGTTCACGAAGAAATATTTTTCGGAAGCAATTATAAACGAGGTATAGTTGCTTAATTTAAATAATTGTGGAAAATTCCATATAGAAATTAAAATATAAAAAATGCAACTGTTGTTAATTATTGTACATATATTATTCATTTATGATATTATGAACATTACTGTAGACGATATTCTTATGTTTGAATAAAAATGAAAAGCACGTTGTCTTTTTAATGTTTTCATCAGGCGAATAAAGTAATTTCGTTCATTAAGAAACAAGTGGAAGCAGACATTTTACAGTCAGATTGGTTGGATGAAGCAAGTAAAAATAATGCATTAGGAATCGCACGAAGTATGAAAGAAGTTATGCAACCATGCTGGAATAACAATGCAAGTGTTTTGGAAGACGATTACCAGGGGGTGAGTGCAATTTTCCTGCCTTCGAATGAATTATATGTATAGTAGTATATGTATACAGTAACTCGGCACAAAATCTGTTATAGCTTACTGTAGGTTCGACTCGTTTTGACAATTTTTTAAGTAGTAAAAGATATAAAGTGAGGAGGATACTACGAACGTTGACAGAGAATGAACCAGCATCGTAAGCAGATTTGTCAATTTGAATATTCATTCATTTTAGTGTATTTCGACATCTCTTCTTGGTGTAAATTTTCGCCAAAAAACTTTAAAGATTTCATATAATTACTGACAAACGAATTATAACATGATCGTAGGTAGATGAAATTTTTAATTTTTTTTCTATATACATATAGTAGGTGACATTTTGTAAATGTCCACAAAACACAAACAAATATGGATAGAAAACATTTTATATTTCACATTGATTTCTTTCCCTGCGTCAAAAAACCCTCTAATAAATTTCAGATTCACGAGTCAAGTAATTCCACTAACGTTTGATGCCTCGTATTATAGAGCAGTAAATATAGTATGTGAGTTTCCTCATTTTGGGAAACCAGCTCTGGCGTAGTGAATAATTATAGAAAGAATACTTAACATTTGTATATTTACAGTGCTTACACCAGCCGACTTTCAAGAGCCTTTCTTTAGCCTTTTAAGACCATCGTAAGTATACAAGTAAATATTTTACAATTGAAGGGTGGAAATAGCAAATGGTGTAAGTATCAAGTGACAATTTCCTGTCGTAGTATTTTTACTATTATTAGATGTGGTAGTAGTATTTCCATTGATAAAACAATTTTCCATTATTTTTTATAGCACTTACAATATTTATCATTTGAACTCGACAATTGTCTTAGTACGTACAATTAAAAATTGTCTTTAGTTTCATACAATTTTTAGAATTTGACATCACGAAATATTGTGTACTGATGTTTATATGTTAATCTTATTTTCTATATGTAATATAAAATTCCTAATTTCTTGTCAGGATAATAAACTACGGCATAATCGGTACAATAATTGCTCACGAGATGCATCATGCGTTCCACAATGGTAAATAAAAGGAACATTATTATTAATTATTCCTTTTAATAATTGCATACTGATTAACTATTCGTTGATCTGTAACTCATTAGATGGAGTATCCGGAACAAGCGACGAACAGAAAAATTGGTTCGCCACTGTAAACGATGCATACCAAAAACGTGTAAAGTGCTTTGTTAATCAATTCAATAATTATACTGAAGAATTCATTGGTCCTTCGTCGGTATGTATACTACTCGAAAATTACTAAGATGCAGGTGCAACTTTTCATTTTTATGAGCAATGAAATTTCCGAGTTTCTGCTAAAGAGATATATTGAACTTAGTTATTTTTATTTACATTGAAAAAAATCCAAACAATCACTCATCAAAATTAAGAATTGCACAAATATGCAATATTAATAGTTTCATCTTAAATAAAATTTTAACAAAAAATACCTATACATTATCCTCTGCTGTTTAAAACGATGAATCCAACTGATTTTTGAAGAATTTACATTTTCTGTCTATAAAAACTCCAATTTCAAATCAATTTCGTAACCTACTTTTTATCTAGAAGTAATCGTCAAAAATAGCAACCCCTCTCATATGAAAGTACGAAATGGGTTTCGTACAAAAGATGAATGCAATGGATATAGAGCGGAAACAATTATTTCTGGGAATTATTTTTAAGCAGATCGCATGTTCAATCTTGAAACTAATTTAAATTCACATCTTTTTAGCAGTGACACTATATGAATGAAATTCTTCTGCAGAATCCATACTATTTTTTGTAATGCAGTTTAACCAAACCTTAGCTTTTCCTATTTCATTTTACCGTTCACGTTCCAATGTTACTAAAAAATGAAACAAAAAATATAGGACTACGGAGAGCTTACTAGAGATGAAAACATAGCCGACACCATGGGACTGGGGACAACGCTAGCAGGATATTACTTGAACATGAAGGAAGAAAGGAACGCAACGGAGCAGACGCTTCCAGGGTTGGAACAATTCAACGTCGAACAACTTTTCTATTTATCCTTCGCTCTCGTATGTGAACTCTTAATGATATTGAATTATTCATAAGAGAACGACTTTTCGCTTTCATTCCAGATAATTTACCCTATTTTCCCTAATGTCTTCTATCTTTACATGTTTCGTTACTCTTTGCTTTATTAATATAACGTATCCTCAAGCATTAATTATTCATACTATTCTATCAGTACACAAGCAGGACTACCATATGTTAAATTGTATAATATGTAACGTGGTCGTTAAAATTTGTTAGTACCTTAATAAAATACGTTATGTATTATTATGTGTAGTACCAATACAACAAACAATATTGGAACAATAAAAATAGGGCAAATTTTGTCAATATCGTTCCTTCTATATGTATCATTTCATTGCTTTTTGAATGAAAAGATTTAATATGCTGGTTAATATTCTATTCTCTGTATTTTAGATTCATTGTAAGGCAGATAGGATACAGGAAGAAAGCAAAGACAAAACAAACTCGCACAGCAGCAGCCGATTGAGGGTAATCGGTTCCGTTTCGAATTCGAAGAACTTTGCCAAGAGCTTTAATTGTCCCGTGGGAAGCCCGATGAATCCGAAGAACAAGTGCAATATTTGGAGCTAATTGTCAGAGGGGGTATTCTGATTGCACCACTCGCAATGAAATCGATGCATTCTTGATCCTCGAAATGATATTTATTTTAATTAACGCTACTGAACTCTATCTCTGCCGCAAATGGAAAGAATATAAAGCAATTCTTGTCTGACTTTAATTTGCCAAGATTTTCTAATAAAAATGAATCATAAAATATACAATAACGTTAGCTTTCAGTAGAATTAATGTTTCTATGGAAATGGATTGTATCTTAAGATACAATCACAAATTTGTGCTTCTTGTTTATCCTTTAAGCAATTTTGTAGGATTTGATTATTAACAAATAAATGGCTAATTAAAATGTGTCAGATAATACCGTGTTATTGTTATATTGGTTGATGGTTACTGTCAGTAATTTCTACATTGAGAAATGAATTTTGCGAGGACTGTATTAAGTACTGTAGTATTATGAAACACCGTTATTTTCACGAGTCCTTTTTTGCAGAAACTTCCGAGTTAATATACAGTTCTTTGAATACGAAAACTAGCAGCTGTATGTTTCAGAAATCGTTATATAGAAGTGGATTAAACTGAAGTAAAAAGTCACCTCACGTACTGTCCTTTTACCAAACTTGTCTTAAAAAATATTCTACGTTTTTAAACATTTTGATAATACTTTAAAGCCAAGAACTGATGTTGGAAAGACTTTGGTTACAGAAAAAGATAGAAACTTCGTACATCGAAGAAACTAAAATTTGTAAAGAAAGTAGTAAGCGGAGAAAAGTATTACTCACTGCTAAAAAAAATCAATAAAACGTGTAATATAATATTATGTACTATAATCGTTTAAAGAAATGAATGAAAAGACTTTATCCTTTGGCGCACCGTGTTTGTTCTGTTTTCAAGGAAAAAGAATATAGCAACGAAACAGAATAAAAATGAAAAAAACAGGGATTACGCGTGATATGCGAATGAAAAGCACGCAGAAAGCAACCCGACAGGCCGAGCCCTTCCGGTGACATTTGCATGAAAATAACAGGTTTTAATGGGGAGATCAGGTTTTAATGATTTTACTTACCTAGTATAAAAAAAACTCTTCTTATACTATTTCCAGTACCGATCGAAGGGTACATGAAAATTTGCTTCTTTACATATGGGTATTTTCATCGAGAGATAATATAGTGAAATTAATTCATTGTGTCGTATAATTTTGAAATTCCTTGTCAATCACTAACTTCTAACAGAGTTAAATTATTTTGTTTAGAAATTAAGGGAGAATATGCAAACGTTGTATAAACAGACGTTCTATTAATATTTTACAAACATACATACATAGATATGCACTGCTATTAAATAAATTTCTGACCAGGTGCTTAATTTTTGAACCCACCAAATTGATTAATGGTCAGAAAAGAATTCAAATTGAGAAACCAATTATTATGACGGCCAACTTCGTAGCGAAGGGGTTAATATCGGTGTATTGAATTTGGAAAGCTCTTGCATAAAGAATGAACCTAATTAGCTCTTAATCAACTCGCTATCTATTCTTTCATCCGCTGCCACAGCATTTATATTCAATTCCTTGCCTTCTACTTATCTGTTTCTCCCATCTACGGCTTAACTGTTCTTTTTTTATCTATCTATTTTTATTGCCATCGTCCTCTATTTTCTGTGAGATATTTTTCATGCTACTAGCTCAGGCTTATTTGCTTTTGTGCCGCGTCTTCATTGGCAGTTAAGTATTAGACGAGAATCTTGATCGATTCACTCTCCGCCGACAAGAACATATAGAAGCGTAACGTCGAATAACAATGGACCATCTTCTTCTTCGAAGTACCGTATCCCTTAATGCGTTTCGATTAATATCACCAATGCTCGAGGAAATCCTGATAGCCAAGGAAGTTGATAATGATGCTTATTGTTGCAGTAGCGCTGATTTGTAAATGTGAAGCTGTTGTGAGATTTCCCTGTGGACACATGTGTGAGGAAGTGTTACGTTTGTGTATGATTTGCACCTGCCATCATCTGATATTATCATCTAAAAAGATTGAATAAAAAATATGGTATACATCAATTATAAAACATGTCAAAATATTAATTTCGTCCGATCATTTATTTCCTATCATTCGAATATAAATTTGTGATGTATTTCATTTTATTAAATACGCCAGGAACATGTTATATTCATTTTAGTCTCTGTCGATTGCGGATAAGTATAGAATAAATGTGATAAATTGCAATTATTTTCAGCGTGCTGGTATGATATGTATGTATAGTACAATATTACGAACATCTTGATTAATAATATATGATAATATATGCATAGAACATTTGCAGATATGAAACATTCTGATACACGTTTTATATATTTTAATTAAGCTGTTCCAATAAGCAACATTTTCTGTCTACCGCTTATTAACTTTTCCTTCTTTTCTTGGATACCTTTCCATGAATTTATACTCAATTGCAGAATGAACAATATTCTCTATTACGAATTATTTATATTCAACTAATTGTAAGAGATTAGATTAGATTAGATTAGTTCCTTTCTACATTTCATTTCATGACTCCCTTTTCAAAAACCACGGGAATTGTTATTTCAATTTAGTAAAGCATGTTTATATCTTCCGGAAATTAAGCCTGATATTAGAACGTTGGCAAATGTTATTGTTTCAAAGTAAGGGTTAAAACTGTTACCAGCCATACTTCCAGACTTCCATAGAATTGTTTCTCGCTTGCAGAGCAATACACCCGGTTAATTAGCGAAATTAAGTTGTTACTCTGAACGAACTCATTGTTCCAGTTCCTCGCAGCACAAGAAAAAAAACGCAAAAGAAACATTCACTTTGTTTACCAACATCTTTCACAAATACGTAATATCTCATTTCTGATCTGATTCTTACAATTAGTAACACAGTAAACAAAGAAATGACTACACATTAAAAAATATGTGTAATGTTACAAATTTTTTTAATTATATTAAAAATTATAGAAATACGAACCATGTGCGCAATATTTTTTCCCTATCACATGATATTTCGAACAGCCCTTTTTTCCCGATTATCTAACGTTTAAATGCAACTGTGGACCAGTGTTGCGCCAAAGCCTACAAGATACAGCGACGTTTTGCTATTAAATCGAACGGATAAGCTCGACCCCAATTCCTGCCAGCCGCTTTGAAACTCCTGAATAATTACTGCGGTCACCTGAAACGATTGTACGACATCGAACCGACGAAGGAAACGCGATCATCTTCAGACGACACCAACGATCATTAATATGAATACCCGAGATCCAAGGGAAATTCTTGACCGTCAAGGAGAAAGGAGGTTGGTCGGGGCTTTTTATCTTTACGTCGTGTCGTTCCGAGTAAGATCACAGGAACATTCTGCGCCCTGGTCGCCGTGTATCTGGGTCAGACTGAGACCGGACAGGTAAAATTTAAAAGAACGATTACTCGCGCGCTTGGCCAAAACTTAGCCACCGTGTCTTTTGAAATATTTTAACGAGACCCCGTTGTACCAGTCTTTCTCTACAGAGAAGCCCATTCAATCGTTGCTATCGTAAGATCTTTGCTAAAGCCTTTGTGGTAATTCAGACTTAGAGAATAATTACTCTTATCCTGAACGTTAATGCTATGGAGAAACTTCTATGTGGCTCCTGTCTCTTGCCTCTCTTGCACTATCTATTTATCTGTCTATGTATCTATGGCGTGCAAACACTGGTAAATAAGTTAGACGATACTTTGGATCGTTCCTATGCATGAAACTTAGCACGCTTTGATAGCTTTTCGTGCGATCAACCTCGTCCTGCTATTATTCTAGTCTATACGAAGCGTCGCGACGCTTGGATGAACGAGAGACGATCCTTGTGCTGCAAATTACAGAAGCCATTATCTTTTTAATGCCTTTCAAATTTGATGGAAGTATTTTCTTAGAAGAAATCAGGTTGCGCGGTATGTGCACCTTGTTTTATAGGGTGGTGAAATGCGAGATAAATTTTTGAGGGTTTGTTTAAGTGCAATATAGAGTTTGTTACGTTCCACTTGATTGGAGGTTATTTAAGATAACGATTGCGACATCATTGTTCAAATTAATGGAAAAATTGTTTGTTCAAATTGGCTATGTTCTGTAATATTGTTTTAAGTTATTTGGGGCAAAGTGTAGTATTAGTATTTGAGATAAGGATTAAATGAACCCTTTCATTGCGATATATTTTGACATTATTATATTCGTTTGTGCGAATCGTAACTTATTTCACTAATTGCATAGAGTACAACTGATTATATTATGTTTTTTTTGTAGATATAATATAATGTAATAATTTAGTCGTTATTAAACAAAATAAGTGCACAGGGCTTTCACTAATATTTTTACCGACACATCAATGCAATATATTATAGCATGATTATATCATTGTTGTTTGTTCATGTTCATTGACTCAAGTAACCAAGTTCTATCTGGATAAATATGTTACACTAGGTGGATAAGAGTAATTAGATGGGTAACAATAGATCCATGACAGTAAAATCGGTAACTCACACTAACTAACCCTACAATAAGGAAGTTTGAAATTTGATCACAGCCCGTTAAACTTTGTATAGTTCAGACATTTTCCAAGTTTTGAAGATCAGAAGTTACACTCGCGATTCGTAAAGTGCAACTTCATTAATACTTCCCATTCTTGAAACTGTACACATACATAATCTAACGAGAAATCTATACTCTATCTTCATCCTCAAAAGTATTCTTGGAAACCTGAAAATATAGATGGAAGCTTTTAAATATATCTCCAAATATGGAATTTTGATTTATTGGAACTTATAATAGAGATAGAATAAAAAATGAAGTATTCTAAATTGTGTTTAAAGATTTAGAACAGATTGAAATTTTAAACTAGAACGAAACGAAAAATTGTAGTCGGACTAGTACCAATCAGTTCAGAAACTATTGAAATGCTTACATTATTTTTAGGACAGACATTTGGCGTTCTGCCAATTTTACTTTTGATTAAATATTTTGTAACACAATCGATAAATGATATTATCATAAAATGATTATAATTTAAAATTACAACATTTGCGAAATAGTTAAACATCATGCGAATATCCTTCAGTCAAACTTTTTATTTCAACAGAAAAATTGTACAAATAATTTGATACCAGCAAATACACACTTATGTATCGAAATGCACTTATGTCAGTTTCAAATAATCACCAGTAATTTCATACAATTTGCCAGCAATTGTCCCTATCATAATTCCTAATTCGACTGAAATCACCCATTCATAGCAGTGCACAGAAGGAAAAATCTAAATTGCCCTGTTCCAACGGAAATTCATTCCATTAAATAATTTAGTGAGCTCGCCAATAAAGTTCAAACATTAATATTATACTTGTTAGTTGAAGTATTATCACAGTTTGGATATCAGGAAATCCTCATCGAACAATCCAATCTTTCCGGCTATTATTTTTTTCAAACTACATCAGTACAGAGATATAACTTTCTGATATTATATTGATGATTCACCCTGTATATTGTGATCGATGAAAGCACGCAACGCTTATATTGTTGGCGTAATTCTGAAGGCAGTGAATAATTGAACTTCGATACCACCTACTGCTTACTCATTTGTCATATTAAAGTTCCACGAATGAAAGACTTGAAATGCCATTTATTAAAGATTGCGTTCATGCGTATGACGCAGAGCACAAGCTCTTCCCATCTTACGGTTCACGCGGCTTCGAGGGAATTGTTCGAAAAGCTTAGCCAAGACACTCGCATAAATGCAGCTCGCGATTACTAATTTCATTGTTCACGAGCAGACACATTCGTGAAAGGAACGAAACGTCTTGGAAATAATGAATGGCACGAATTTGCACTGAAGACAGACAGTAAGCTAATACGAAGCATCATAAATTTACTGACGGAAAATTTCGTTAATATTTTGTAGGAAACGTCTGCTTTGGCCTATTTTTCAGAATGTTCTACAATATTTACAATACAATACAATATACAATTACAATATACAATATTTTTTTATTTAATGGTGTGCATATGCTGTCACGAATTTCATTAATTGGTTCGAAGCAGTGATCTCTGCCAAGTATGTACCAACATTGCGATATATGTACATAATATGTACCAAAAATTACAATGATGAAGCAGTACATAATTTGTGTGAGTGAGTGATACCCCAGAAGTTGCTTCACTAGTTTGGTAAATTTGCTATTTACCAATCGGAAATTAATATTATACGCAGCCTTAAAGAAATATGATGATAAATTAATTCATTACTGTTCTTACAAGTACGAATGAAGATTCTCAATTAAAATGTAAGCATGGATTAAATAAGCACAGTGCAAAATAAATTAGGCATTATATTGAAAGTATTGGCAATCCAGCTGAAATGTAATCTCAGCTTCCCCTTTCAAGAGTTTAATAATATGTTCACGTACATAAATCAATATGTGTATGTACATATACATGCAGTATTATTTCTACTTATTGTTCCCTGGAAATTGCTACAAATTCCAACTTCTATTTTACTCTTGCAAGGGTAACCCTCCATGTCGGCCTTCTTTCTGGAATTGCTTATCACCTCGTATCTGTGCTTGTTCTACTTATACAAGTACAAAGTAAACTTTCCGTCCTCTCTAAACTAGTTTCGCCCAAGCAAAGTCAGGACCATGATATATCTTTACTTCATAGACCAATTGGCTATAAAGGGCAAAAGTCCGCGGAATAATGTTTCTCGAAGCACATAAAAATAAACCAATCGTAACTGTGTCTTCATAGTATCTACTTTCGGCAAACATTTACTAAACATTTTAGTAGACAAGCAAAACATTTAGCTCGTGTGTGTGTGTGTAGACGATATTGTTTAATGTAATAAGTCAGTTTTCAATAGAAAAGTAGCCGCGATATAAATTGATATTAAAGTTCTCTGATAAATTCTGATGCAGAATTTTATGATAATAAACCTGTTAACAGGGTGAAATAAACTTACACAGATGTGTAATAAAAGGACGGATCAAGATTTATCTTTTGAGGCTTGTGACGCTAGAAGGATACTTTAGAAGGCGTAACCTGTGAGTTTTATGATTTCTGAAGTTGCTTGAAACCATTCTACTTGTTTTAAATGTACAATTTGCAGGCTACAGTTCAATAAATTAAAAGCTAATATGCTTTGTTAAAAATATGACTGCCCATGACACTGATTATTGAAAACGACATAAACTGACGTCCCATCGACATATACTACTCAAAACGTGCCTACTCAGAATACTTGGACCACACAGATATTTTTATAATATCACGACCTTCTTCGTCGCTGTTACGTGCACATGGGTGCCGTTGGCGTTGATGCGCTCGAGTTTCGAAGTCAATAATATACAGACGATATCCACATTCGAAACCACGTGATATCCATGTTCGAATAAATCTTTATTGGAATAATGCCCAACTCTGTACCGATAATACAAGAATTTACATCTCAACATATATTGATCCGTGCTACTTAAAAAATTCTGTGAATGCTTGAGATACATCGTTGCCACGATGACAGAACTTACAATTAGGAAACCGTGGCTCACCAAGCGTCGACCTATACTACTTAGAAAAGTCGCTCGGAACACTTGGTGTGCACATGTATCTGGATTTCGCCTGCGATACATTATCTATAATTTTCGTCTTATTTTATTAATTATATTCATCAGTGGTACATTAGATTCCAATGATCTGGAAATTGATAGCAGTCGAACAGTATCGTAACCTGTTTTCAATTTCAAACGAAATTTTATATGCACATATCCACAGTTTACTGGAAATTGAAATTTGAATTACGAATCGGATTAGGTATTAGAGGGACAATCCCACAACTTCAACTAGCTATAACTAAACAACTATGTATCGCCAAAAGCATTTCTGCAAATCATACGTTGCAGTCGCGAGACAGATGCAATTCCCTGCAGATCATTTCCCCGAATATGCAAGTACAGTTAACGTTTATTGAATATCTCGCCAAATGGATTATTATAGCTCTCATGTAAACATCCACTGTATTTAACAGCAACATACCTTTGAAAATCAAAATAAACCAGAACAATATTTTCGTTTTTACGTTTTCTAATATACAACGATTTACAGAAACGAAAGTAAATCGTTGCACAAAAGTTCGCATATCGCATTCTTCTGAGTATTATACGTTTAAAGACTTTTCAAGATCCACGAAAGACCACAAAAATATGGCAGTTTGACGGAAATTTCGACCGGGTGAGAGTTTGCAAAGTTCGGCGTTAAAGCAGGAAAAGTCGTCCCGTGCTAATTTGCATACTTTTTGCAATGCTCTGCTCGCTATCTACACCATGTGTGCAGCAGATACGAATGAGATTTCTCCGATTATATTCTTGAATTGCAATGCCTCTGTACCCTCCGTACGGCAACAGGGTCGATGCATTTGCATAATTTTAATTTCAATGCATCACTTTGATTCCGTGAACATAGATAAAATCATACGCGGACGGTAACATAGTGGAATGCCTCTGGTAATACCAAAGTACACGTATACACATGCGTATAAGACACGGTGGTAGGGGCACACATGTGTGTATATAAAATCTGCATATCTTAATTCGAATTTATACCTTATGGACACCGTGCAATTTTTCGTCCAACAACGATAATACCGTCACGTTTGTAATACTCGCCGCAACGTTCGCGTTTAATCTTCAATTTAAATGTTAAAACGCCGTACGCAATGAAACGAGAAAGTAAATATTAAATACATTTCCGCGTTGTGTCGCTTTCACCTGTTTTATGGCCACGGCAGATTGGACATTTGCTATGTTTTCGAAGTAACTGGTAGAAAGAAAATGTAAATATTCATGCATAATTAGGTATTTATCGCTGATAACATTCTCTTTGTAGGGAGAATATATCAGAAAATTCCTTTACATTGCGGCAGAATTTGCAGTATCCGTATGAATAAAGAAGAATGACCACTTGAATAGGAGAATTGTCTGACAGTGAAGTAGTTTCATATGCTGGAACAGAGCAACGTCGATATTGATGTCTGCTGTTAGCTCTATTACACGTTTTCTGTTCGATAAGCCAGTTTAGTAATGAGAAGTTCGTTCTCATAACAAAGAAAGTAACTTATTTCAATTGCTTACCTTGAATTTATGATTAATCGTTTCGTTAATTACGTGGCTCGATAAAAATGATAGGTATTCAAAGTCGATTTGTATTCTAAGTATCCTTTTCCAAGAAATTCTGAACCCAAAAACTATTAAAGATCGTTCATAACCTGCTCTAAATAAAATGATGTGCAAAATGAACCAATAACCCTTAACCTAATACGAAATGCAGTAACAAAAAATGAAGACTGGCTTCGATATATTGGATTGGTTAATAGTTTCAATTCTTCAATAATAGCAGACTTTCACTACAATTTCTATCGACAACATTTCTCAAGCAACGGTTTATACGTGTAGTTAAACCCTCGTTTCTACTGCCGGTAGTCGTAACTCCATTGATTCCGTCGGAATTGTCGACTTACCCACCCTTTATCCATCAACCACAACTATAAGAACTTTTTATCTAATTCTTGCATCATTTCCAGACAAGAATGAAGTGTGCTGTCTGTCCGTGAAACATTTATAAACATTTATTGACCGTAACTTCACTTCTCAAGTTGCTTCCATTCAATCTACGTTATCGGTTGGATCACAATTTCGTTACATGCCCATTTTTATTTTTTGTACCAATCTATAAGACTATGGCTTCCGTAATATTCTGCGCAAAAAGGAAAAACAAATGGAAAATATACAATACTGGTTCACGCAAATAATCATATATACATACCTTTATAAAACATTTGAATAATTCATTCATTATACATTTGCTTTAATAAAAACAAAAAAATTATACATTTGCTAGCACAGCTCATCAAGCTCCGACACATTCAAACACACCCCGAAATATACTGTGCAAATCTTGCCCGATTTATGTAGAAATATTTCGTTCCCCAAAACAGGCAGTACCAGTACTAATATAAACAAGAATATTCCGAATTTATTTTCCCAATCCACGAAATATAAATTATTACCTCAAACATAAATTAATCCCGCTTCTCAACCCAAAGTTCGTAAATCACGAGCCAATACCCATAAATCATATACGTACAAAAAATCTCGCTTGCCAAACATTCATAAATTACGGATAAGCCTTTTAAACTTTCGCTTGCGTTGCAATAACAAAATATCGATATATGTTTACCCAGTAACCAAGCTCGGATATACTCAAATGTTGCCTGCTGCTGGTCCATTGTAAGACCATTTAGTAATAACATTTGTCTGGACCATGATCATGGCGTGGCTCTATACCGGCGGCATAAATCAAGCCTTAATAGAATCCCGATTACCGGAGCTAGAGTAGATCGAGTTTACGCTGAACAATGAAAAATGGGGATAATGCGGCGGAATAATTCACAGCGTATAAACCGTGAAATACGGGCATTGCACTGTCATAGTAGGAAACTTCTCATTTCTGCTGCAATATGCGGCTCTGTGCTGCATTACGTCATTCTAATGCGTGGTAAACATAGCACTCAATGATTCTTCATTCCGCTGACGCTCGTATTACAGAGCAGCGTAAAAAGACGAATTTTCCATTGCACAGTGCGCATCACGGCAAGGGATCACGGGTCTTTAGAAACGACTTCAAAGCTCGAGTCATTTAGGCCCAGTGTTTTAACATGTTGCATGTAGGTCACGAGGCACCTTACTTCTTCTGAATCGAATAGGGAGGGTGCTTTATGAAAGAACTCGTTCTTCTACTCCTGGAACGCTGTGTACTATGCACGAAATTTTAATTAATTATATTATCAAAAGTACAGTGTCGGTTTGTAAACGAAGAAAGTCTGGTACACGTGGGGATATATGGAAATATAGAAAGTAAGAGAGATGAAATTCAAATAAGGATCAATCCGGTTTGATCGTGTGCAAACCGGGATAATATAATTCATTATTTCTAAAACAATTATAGCTTGCGTTCTCTTTTCATTTTGTGACGTAAACTGTACCTTTGAAAAGGAAATAACTGACCTAGTGATTATAATGAAGTGGTTCTGTGTGAAAAAAGTACTAATCCAAATCGCAAAATAATACCGTCATTTCAGTCCAACTTGAATGTACAAATAATTCATTTCAATCCTATATACTCTACATATATCATAAAACAGATGCATCACAGTTGTAATTACACCATGAATAAACTCGCGTAATGGGTTCCGCGTGAAATTAAATATACTCACATAATGGGATCCATATGAAATGAAATAATCCCACTTAATATTATCCATATAAAATTACATAAACCCGCGTAACATCATTTGTTTATACGGAACGAGATAAATTATGCGCGGCATAAATGAACAAACAAAAATCGAAGTATCACAATTACCCCTCATACATAGAACGTTAATGATGATACAGTGGCAAGGTGGAAAAAGGACCAGGCGTGAACACCGTTTAATCATTCCGGGGTAGTAATAATTTTCTTTTTCTCCCGTTGTCGAAAATGTTTCCGTGTTAGGATCGTGTTGCCGCGATTAAAAGCGAGGGAGCAAAAATGTAAATTACAGGGAGACGTGGAAACTCGATTGCACGTGTAACCCTTCTACTCGCTAGTCGAGGCTGATGTGAATACGTACCGGTTCCATTGTCCCGATGAAATTGAACGTTTTCTCTCTCCCTCTCTCTCTTTTTTCTCTTTCAAATTCCATGAATCATGCAAGCCATTTTTGACGACGGAAACCGGCCATAGCTTCAAGGGAAATCTAAAGGAGTTATTTGCGGTACACTGTGTTCTATAGGGTGGAATATTGAACTTAAATTGGGTGTCATGGCTTCGGTTTAAATAGAACGATTGAAATTTTAATTGCGGAACCGAAACACTGAGGATTGCTTTATCACCTGCGTACTTTGAAACAGAATTTATTTTAAATTAACAATTTTTAATCTAGTTTTCCCATCTACTCCGATTGCATTTTTCTGGACTTCGTTTGAATAGTAATTCGTGCAGTTTTTATTCCCGCAGTAAGTTGTGTTGTAAATAATTGGATTGAATTTATATTAAAAGTTATTTTATACTTGCTATATTTTCTCTCCTCAATTGTTAGAAACTTAATTAATTAAAACATTTTCGAGGAATGTATATTAATGTTAAGAAAGTACAAATAAGTACTTTACAGTATTGTAGTAATTAATTAATCGCCAGGTAATGATTTCGCAAGTTTGGCTGTGTACCCTGCTTCTATCTTCCAAACAATTTTGTAAGCAGATTGGTACTGCCTTTAAAAAGAACATCCTCAAATACCATGATATAGTAAGCCAGAATCTTTCATCTTCTCTCCAGGACCTTCTTTCAAAAGGACGTAAAATCTCTTTACAAGCGCCTGTTTTCCATTACGTTTAATTACGTAAAGATATTATCCCACAACGTGATGCATAAAGGAATGAAATATAAATCCCTACAACTTAAACCTTAATATTAATTAAAGGATCAAGTGTAAATTTTAATTATCAATCTACCAGAACTATTATTATAGCAAAACATTAAGAAATGTTCCTTAACAAGTTTCAATTGCTGATCCCCATATGCCTCGTTTCTCCAGCGTTTACTTATAAAAACGCGAAAGGGCTATTTATAAATTACAGACAAACAAACTGCAGAAACTCTGGATGGACTGTTTCATTTCTTATTCTTGAGAATCGTTCCGCTCGTCTGCGAATTCCTCGCTGACCAAAACAAGTAAACCGTCTTCGTGGTGCTCGCCAGCAAAAGATCGTTTTGCAGGATTTGCTACTGCACAGAGCAAATAGCTCTCCATAGAATTGCTTGACTCCTCTTTGCGCTGTTTTTGCAACTACTTTACAATGACTAGCTTGCACCGCGTCCAGAGGCTATTCTCAAGAACTCTTTCGCACAGAAGAAGCCCCCTGACCGACAACGTGTCGCTCGAAACTACATACCTTAAATTAAATCGGCTCGCCTTGAACTTTCCCCAAACCAAGGAGAAAAATAAAATAGAAATACGTGTCGAAGTTTTTCCAAGCAATTTGTCCGGCATTTTGCATGCACCGTTTCTCTTCTATAGAACGTGCGTTTCTGCTCTGCTGAAACGTATGAATAGTTTTATGAAATTGAAGAAACGGTGGAAAATTGGATACCGCAGCGATTCTAGGTATTAGATATTTTTAATGAATGAATTTCCATTTTACAATTATAAAGGTTAAGAACTATCTAGTTGCTTGAAACATGTTTATATCCAAGGTACATGTATAAGAAATTAATGTAAATTATCCATCTGTATGAAATTTCATTGCAAGTAGTATACGATTTTAAATAATCGAAATAAATGAATATAATAATTAACTATCCCCCGTAAAAATTTTCAAATAAAGTACCAAGCTCAACGAAACAGCTGCCCGACATCAAACCATCTATCTTTTGCAAATCGAGGTTGAAACCTTTTAAACAGAACCGAGCAAACAAGGGAACCGCAGTAAATCTGCGCGTCCAAACGTCTGTTTCTGTACGTCGAGTTGCAAGTTTAAACTGGAATCCATGATGATATTAGATAGTCACCGGTGGCATCACAAAATGTCACTGTTTCCGCGTCAAGTATACGCTTGGGAGTTTCGAGTTATCGCTTTATGCTACACTTCGCTAGATAAACGAAACTTCACTGTCTAAACTCTAAACAGTCTTTGGGGGCAGCTTGTTGAGTGAAAGACCAGTATGATAGTGTTGCTCAGAATGTTACCGTGGAAATTGCTTCCTGATCTTTTCAGGTAAACGGTACAACCTGTTATGAATGACATCTCGTACACTCATCTAGCAATAACTTAGTTTATATTTAATAACGAAAATAACACGAAAAGATTGCTTGTTAGAATATAACAGAAAGGATCATAGGAAGTCAATCATTATTAATATAATATACATTTTAGGAAATACTAAAAAATGCTAAGATATTACAGTGAAGTTTTTCAAGAAACTTTTATTTTTTTTTCTGTATTCGCTTTCTGTGGATAAAATAATAAGACAAGAATTTTGAGTGATGTAACATCGCGTTGTTACAAAGCTGAACCAAATAATAATAAACACACTTCATTGAGCATCAAACACTGACTTTACAAATGGGTTTTAGTTCTTTGCTTTCAAATTGCTACGTTTGACTTTCGACAATGTAACTTTCATGGCCTCTCTCACGGTATCACAATAGTATTTCTTTCGAAATTACCAAGTTACATCATACGACTTTTTATGCGTCCCATATTTTAAGCCAAAAATTACGCGTTCCAATCCAAGAATGTATCGCAATAACCTTATAAAAGTAAGATATATCGTAAGTTAATAGAACGCAAGGAAAGCATCTGGTTTTCTATAGAATACTCCATCCGAATCCCCGCAAAGAGTCTTTCTCCGACGTAAATATATTTGCAATATCCTATAGCATGCAATATTCCATTGAAACCAATATGAACAAGAAAAAAACAACAAGAGAAAATGTTCGTAATTGCCCTGAACATTTATAAGGATTGCAATTAAATGGGTGGTCGAAAGCGTTGTCGATAAACTGTTACATGCAGGTAAACAGATTGTTCTCCCTTATCGGTGCATTATCAATTGTCAGACACATTGTAGGTTTGCGTTAGGCAGCGCTCGGTAGGAAGACATAATTTGTATCAGCCTCTGATTTCCAGTAACGTAATCACATTGAGCGTAGCCAAATTAGCCCCGGTTTACGCTTTGATACGAATACCAAATGTGGTCCGCTGTAGCCGATAAATTATCGCTGCCCGTGTAATTACTATCTCATTTCGTCCGGGCAAAATTTCTACGAGATACTTAACCCTGAACTATAAACCTGCAATAGGGGTGTGCAAACATTGATGTAGAGGCGAAGAGATATTTGAAATAGTCTATCAAATTCTAATTACTGTAACCTGTGAACATTAATTGCTGGGATTGGCCGGTTAACGATCAATCGGACGTAACTCTCGAGGGAGAAAGGAAAAATTAATAATACCGAATTACTAATAACGTTGGCATCAGGAGAAAAATATGTATGAGTATAACGCGAAGATTATGATAAGAGGGAAAGGTTTTTTGTAAGAAAGGTAGTAAAAGTTGGCAATGGGTGTAATAAGATGGTAATGAGATTGCTGAATCGACTGTACCATATAATTCTCCTTTGGAAAAGTAGTTACATAAAAATTGGATTTTATTATTTCTCAAGCATTTCATTTAAATTTTAAATGAATGGAAGTATAATTATTTATTAATAGTCGGATCGGAATTATTATTCCGTAAATGTTTTCGTAATAGGAGATGCTTTTAAGAAAATTGCAGCTGCGTTTAATATGGTTTAAAGAGACCCATATGTTCTTTTTCTTTGCGGCGCAACAGTGGCTCTTTAAACATATATTAATCCTGCAGTCGCGAGACCACTGAAATTGTAATTCCTTTTCTGCGGCACCACGTTTTTCATACTGGTGATGTGAATTACGACATATAAAAAGAAAGAGGGTAACGTTGAAAAGTCGCGAAAATGGAAAACTAACTTCGTTGTTTAATATAATAGAAATCTACATTATAATTGTTTTCCCACAGTATCGATATTATATACGTACAACAAAAATATCATCTGCAATTTGTAAATAGTAACCTGTTTCCTGTGCAATTTTCATACTAAAGAAAACTTTTGTACTTTGCATAAGTCAAAAACTGTGACGAAAAGATTGATTATTGGGCAATTTAATGTAGAGCACAAAATTGAACTACTTTTTACCTTTTTCCTAATTGAAACATTGAAACATACGAATACACAATAGGAAAAAGTATAAATTCTGAGGAAACGTGTCTCAAATGAATCACTGGCCTCGATGAAAATTTCACGATCACATACGAAATTGGCCTGGCAATAATTCGTTTAACGCGAAGCGTGTTGTACAACTAATTAAGCCACAACACAGAATACGAGTCCGCCAAACTTGTTAAATTCTAGCTGAAACAAGTTGGTAACAGAAAGCGACTTTCTGTTTACTCCGGATAAATTGTAGCTAGTGTCTCTGCCCTGTCCTCTTTATCTCATTGAACTGTAGCTTAATTCTCCTAACAAAACACGCAACCTGGAGGCATTCATCGTGATTTCTAGAATGTTCATCTCGATTCACCCTATCTTCCGGACGAAAAATAGCAAGGAATGTAACAGTTGAAATACCGCATAATTTTCCAAAAATTCTACCAGTAAGAACGAATTTCATTTCAAGATACCTCAATAATTATTTCGTTCTTCTCAAATCCTGAACAAATTACAGAAGACGATATGTTTCACAGAAAGCTAACTCAAATCTTTCTCTTACTAAAATACCCTAATATCGCTTCAAAAAATAATTCCTCCGAACCAAATGTACAAATTCACAAAGAAAAATAAATTCGCTTTGAAGTAACTTCTTTCCTTCAATTCAAAACTCGTACACACACATACATCCTCGTTTTTTCTTCATTCCATCCGAAACTTCGCTGCCCTCTCTGTTTGGCAAGAAAAAAAGCTAAGAAATTTTTCATAACTACAGATACAAAGTGCGCTGGCAATTTCCAGAACGCAATATCGCACGCGCGCTGAAACACGATTCATGCCAGAATGAAACTCTTCAGTAGTAGTAAAACCTATGATCTGACCTCCTTTCAGTAGTTACCTGCATATGGTTCAGACAAGCGTGTCGGTTTATCAGCATGGAAATGAGGAGGCGAGGCGTTTCTTTCGTACCAGATGCCGGGGTGCGCGTCAAAAATTTGTATCGAGAAGACAGTTGAATGCCCTTCCTATATCCATAATGTTTTTAAACCATGAAATTATTAGGGGAACTAATGAACAGTGTTGCTAAAAAGACCCCTTTGGGGAAACCTGATATTGCATTGAAGCGTACACATATTGTGACGTGAAATTGATACGGGAATATGGTTAATGATAACTCGATATGACATAAAATATTTCAGAATTAATTGAAGAAGGGATAACGAAGATAACAAGGAAAATGAAAGATTGCAATTTATTTTCGATTGCTGAATAGGTTTTCATTTCTGTAAACATCATTTAATAAATGAAATAATTAATGTATACTAATTTGGTTAAATTTCCCTTTTTAATTTGTATGCTGCTTTTATTAGAATTAATAATTTTTATAATATTACTGTTTTGTAAGAAATGTATATTCTGTACACCGAGTTATGAACTGCTAGAGGTACACTTGGAGTACCGACCAAAAATTTCAAGTCACTTTCATGTTACTAATTTTACAAATATTGAATTCCTTGTTGATCACCCTTTAACTGGAAATTGATATTGCAGGAATTAACGATTATCTCTTCCGTCTACATACATTTTACCTCGAAGTAGTAGTGTATTTCAGAATGAATGATTTGCTTCGTTTAATTATGTATTTCACGTATTCGCCTAAATTCGTAATAAGATCTGTCCCCGACGTTATTTAAACTTGGCTGCCTCGTTTAATGAAGGCAACCGCGACAAAACCAAAGAGGCTACTTATGCTACGTCAAATTACCATTAAATCGAATGGGAGCTGTAACGACAACCGCGCGGAGCGATGGTTTCAAACTGAAAACAACAACCGTGGCGGAAGCAGAAATGAGAGAAAATGGATAGTGTCAGCGCCGACCAATCTACTTCCACCTGAGGGGATAAACTTTCAATTGCTGTAACTTGGTAACGAAGATAAATTGGATATTTTGTTACGAACTTGCAGTTTTGACTTCGCGTTGCCCCGTGCGACCATCGCCTCTCGATATTCCATCCAACTGACCGGACGTATTACTCACATTTCAGTGAATTTTCCCAAACGACCGTAAACACACATCTTGTAGAAGAAATTATTCAACGTGTATTTCGAGACTATTTATAATTTCGTTTTTTTTCGTAATGCTTTTCTTCTATGTAATGCGCAAATTTAGTATGAATAATTCACTTCTATAATATGCAACATGTTCTTTCCCTGAGATGCAATATTAATGCCAACCCCTCTAATGACACAGTAATGTAATTATTATCAATGTGCAAAACAATTTTAATTGTTGAAATGCGTTGCTCGAATAATGCAACGTAACTGGAAATATTCAGAAACCTTGTAACATGAAAGTAATTATTTTAGGTGGCTGACGATTGTATATAAATTCTGTACGACATATTTTCGGATTTACTTCTCGATAATTTCATGAGTTATATACCGTGCAAAGAACTATGTGAAAAGAAAAAGGATACGAAAGAAAACCTTTTAATCGCTTATTAAAGTTCGTCTGAAGCTTAATTTAAGCGAGACACCTGCATATTTGGCACGAGCTATGTAATTGCCAATTAAATTTCGATGTGGCCTCATTAAAAATGAAATAGCGGACGATTAGAAAAGGGTTGATCGCAACCACGAGAATGTTGAGAGCATTTCTCGATCACGACGAATTCACAGCCGAAAATACGTGGACTTTCTATAAACCTGTGGCCGTACGCGAAACGAAATACAATTGGAAGTTCCGTGCGAGTGAATGCATAATTTATAGTACGCTAAACGAGACAATTACGTGCTAGGACTATAATCAAGCTTAAACGGATGGCTTTGATTCTCTTATAAACGATATGCTTCGAAAATTACTCACGCAGTTCACGCTACTTTGCGAGTCAATTAAACTACTATCATGCCAGAGAGAATTATTGAAGGAAAGATTGGGTTACGTTGTAATACGAATTTTCCGACGGGTAATAAATTTGTTTACGCCTGCGTAAATAATTTTTGTTTGAAACTGCGAAGTATAATGATGAGTAATGAGTAATGAACATTTTAATGGATCTTGTATAAAGTGTTGCAACCGAATATATTGGTTGTACGAGCTCGATAATGTATTCCCAGTTTGTATTTTCCACATCGAAAATATGTATATAATATACATATTTGGCTTCATGAAAAATATGTTTCGTTTACGGTAACGATGCACTATATATTCATTGATTGCACCTATATGTATATTAGGAAATAAACCAATAAGTATGGAACGTTATAAATACGTATAACCTTGTTCGCGAGAATAATTAATAGATAACTACTAAAATAGCCAACTGTAACATACTGGCGATCGATTAATATATTTTTATCTGAGAAATAATTTTACTAAAATTTTACATAGTTCTCTGAGTTACTTGTATTGATATAATCATTTTAATAATAACGTTTATTTGTAAGGAAATCGATCTGTTTTGCAAGAGTCATATAAGTATTACATTTGGATTATTAAAACTCCAGTATTAATTTGATTTTGAGATGATTCCAATGTAAAAATATTCGGATATTTTTTGGAACGAGATTCACTCATTGTTACTACTATTCTCGTAAGAAGAAGCATTCCGAGAGAGAACAATGAAAGCATGTAACAAATGAATGAATGGTATGCTCCAGTGGGAACGAAGTAATTGTCCCTAATTACAATTTTGTAATCACTGTATTTAGTTTGCAGTGCTAAAACCCGAATTTTTTTTTATTTCACACGAGTTATAGGTCATATGTTCATTATCCATGGCAGTCATAGATAGATCAGTGATAATATTTTGTTATGCAAAGTATATTTTACGCTAATGGACTTTGCACTACAGCAATAAATAAATAATTCTTGTGTCGATAACAGTTTTTATGATGCACTGATATTCTTTTTCATCAAAACCTTATTATTTTGTAAATATTGTTCACACAGTAAGTTAATTTAAACAATTTTTCCTCTGACTAAAAACTGTTCAAAATTCATATGGCATAATTACGAATACATAGATACTTACTAATAGAAAGATATTTTCAAACTAAAAGGTCATACAGAATAATTGCCTCACTTTTCTTAGAAGCATGTAGGTAAAAGGTGACAATATCTCTGGCATCTAAAAATGATCCTTTTTGGAACGTTCTGAATTAGACAAAACTATGCTGAAACCAATGCCTATATTTGGACACCAATTACAGTTAGAAATATATAAGCTAATGTTTATAGCATCTTTGGAAAAACATATGTATACATACCTACATACATAAGTGAGTGTTTCAGAGGACCCTTTAACATGGAAAACCGATAGTTGCGGTTGTCCACTTGAGGACAGCTGTTCGTGGCTTTTCCACTACCACGACCTTCCTTTGGTGAAGTAATAAAACAACTGTATGCATTCGCTTATAAAAAGTCAGATATAAACTACATACATATATTTAATTGCCACTGCAAAGCAAAACGGTAGTTTAATTAGGAGCGGCGAAAAAAATCGTGGCTGAAAACTACTTTTCAAATGATATTGTTTCGAACGCCAACACCGTCAAGTTTTTAACGAGAACCACTCACATTTTATATCGTTAAAATTAAATTCTCTCTCTCTCTCTCTCTCTCTCTCTCTCTCTGTGATATACTTACGAGGTAGAGTACATTGAATTAAAAATGTTTCTATGATGTTCTGCTGTCCCACAAATTTTACGTCATACGATAAACTATTCTGTTCGAGAAAGATATTTCAATCGCAAATTAAAAGCTTCGACTCTAATTATCTCGTACTATTTGTGGATTAAATAAATGAAAGTACATAAAATACTGTGCGTCGAGGCATAAATAATTGTGCTTAGTTTCCTGTGCTCTACGGTGTAATTGAATTTCCCATTGTGTCAACCTTTCTGGAAGTTAAGCAATGGCTTGTGTAAGCATCAACGATAATTCTGATCTGAAGTTTGCTCTTGGGCAAGTTACAATTTTATTGAAATTTATATTTGCTTTAACAAAGAAACTTGCTCTTGCACAGTTTATTAAATATCTGTATGCTACCTTACAGACTTTATCTAACGAGAATAATGTATCCCATCATATTGTGTCCATTAAATATTTTCAAACCTAGAGTTTCAGATCTTCAATCGCGCCCTTTGTCAACAACCCTTTTACTGGCATAACACTTTGTGAAACATTAAAATACCTTTGCCTGAACCTTACAAAACAATACTAGTCCCGATTAAATCCCCTGCTCGAACCTCAGAAAATAAACACTCTATTAACCCTTTCGCAACGGCATCGTTAAAATTATAAATATCCTCGACGAACAAAACAATATAGTTTTTATTAATATAACAGAAATATGTGCATAAACACCTTGAAAACACTGTTTTTATTACAATTAACAAACCCGTCATTTATGCGAGTAATTCAAATAATGATGCAACGTTGCACTAAACGTGGGCGATACAAATTTTACAAGAAACGATTACTGTTTTCACCAGCTACGTATGCATCGTTCCCCAGGGAAGAGGTACATCCAACAGCATACAACCATACTTCAACCAACGCAACGTGCCCAACAAAACGCAAGCATACCGGCAGATATCCAATTGGTTTGCACTCGATTGGTTGACTTAATTGCTCGTACCGGCGATGCTATTCACCCACCATTACCTATTATCAATTAAGACTGCCTAAAGCTTGATTGTCGCGAGTAATTAATACCTGTGGCGTTATGGGAACGGTGATTCAGCGTTCCTCGGCATCGTCGCGACGACACACCTGCAAAAAGCACCGTCCCATTCTACCGGCGATAATAACTTCCGAGCGTAACACCGTAACGGGCTGCTACAAAAGTTCTGTGTTCAACTATTTACAGTTTCACGTCTATGAATTAAAGAGGAACTGCACAAGGCCAACCTCCAACCCGCGGGGGATTTCGCTTCGTATACTACCCTTGTGTGTTTGACAATGGAGGCACGGACACGGTGCAGTAGGTCGTTTAAGGTTCACCGCGAGTGTACGAGCACATTTTTTTTTCTTTTTCTATCAGATGCAAATTCCCCAATGCTATTTGATAGATCAGTTATGATGAATTAAGGGTAAGGACATAATATTTCGGAGGATTAATTGATTATAATTGGGTATCCTGATAAGTACTGTCACTCGAGTAGATAATGAATCGATTAAATGCACATTACATTATTTTCATATCGGATGTAGAGATAGACACATCGGAATTAATCTTATTGAGAAGTATAAGATGTATGGTGCTATTTAAGAAACACAAGATGGTATTCTCTCATTATTACGATCATTTTTTTTTATTATTATGGTTTCCAATATTGCGTGAAGAAATAGTGGCCTACTCCAACATATTATTATTCCTTGAAATCATGAAATGAATCGTCTGAAATAGAAAAAAGTGATATCGCAGAGATACAAAAATAACACCTATTTTAAACTAACTTGATATCAAGTTACATAGAACTTGGTCAACCTTATCCTGACACTGTGACTATGTCATATGGGTATAAATAATAAATAAAATAGCAGTATAATTTCTTGATGAAAATAGAGAAAGAAAACAATTAAACAAGACAAAATTTAATAATCATATAAAACGACATCTTTAACGTTCAAAATATTATACAAAAAAATCGTGTAGCCGATAAAGTAACACTGAAGTCATCAACCTCTCTGCAGGCGAAACAAGGACAGTAATATAAAAGAAACACTGAAAGAGAAAAGTGAACAAAGACAAACATCCACGTTGGTACACTGCAAACGCGGGGAAAAATGAAATTTCACCCCTGGAACTCGATAAGCAAACAATGCTAGCACAAGATTTGTTCAAGATATGCAACCCATAACTCCAACTTTCGTCCGTTCCATTTTTATTCCCCACTTCACTCCCGGGCAATTCATTTACCTTCAACGCGCCTGAAGTAAATGAAAAATATGCCACGAAAGTCGCAATGTTACGTGATACAATAACGGTCCACGGGAACAAAAAGAACCATGCTGCAACGAGACCATTTCCCATTGAGTTGTTCCATCGAGACGGCACCGGGCGAAAATATTTGTTCACTGCGAGGATGCGAAAACCGTGGCGGAAAAATACGTGACGCTAATCCAAGCGATTTGCCTCCTCTCGTTGGCGATCGGGCACGCCACGGCGGAATGATACACGCACATCCGGTGGAAATACTCGGAAAAACCCGATTGCCTTAAAGTTTCGCAAACACGATGGTAAACAAAGGGGAAGAACGAAATTCAGCGAACGTTTCGCCTTGGATAAATCGTGCTCGAACGCCCTTACGCTTCTCCCTTTTACAACGTCCTCAGTCGTCTATCGCGCGAGCCTCTTTAAAGTGCACTAAATATTAATAGTCGAGAATTGCCTCGAGCTCGTTCGCGCTAAGTCAGCGAGTTGGACGATTTCGATTAAACGCTCCTGTAGTTGCGTTGCTGGCGACTTTTTTCCCCTGGTACGCGATTGAATTTGTTTAGAATCCGTTGCAAATTTCCGGCGGTTTTCTAATGAGATGTTGTAATTACGAAATGTATTTTGGATGCTTGGAAGTGTGTCCTTTTCATTTCTTTCGTTTCGGGATGGAAGATTGTTCCAAGATTAAGTTGCACTTAGATTGATTAAAGTTGCAATTACTTTTTTTCATTCCTTATGATAAATCGTATTTTCACTTTTTTTTATTATTAAACTCTATGAGAAACGTAGTGCTGTGGTTGGATTTTGTACTCTTTAATTTTCTGTAAAGTTATATATCTACCATATGCTTCTTTCATTATGGGAAATTATTTATTTAATTATAGAATTAATTTAGCATTGAAATGTCGGAGGAATCAAGATTTACATTCCCTTTCATAATATTAGCATTCGTATTCTCGTGAAAATAAAATTGTCAGATGTTGAAAAAGCAAATTGAATTACCACCCTTCTGCGCGCTTATTAGTACTCGAGCTTCGTTTTTTTATGTGTAGCGTATTAAAGTAGGTAACACGAAAAGTAAATGCTTAATACGTTCTCTATAAATAAATACTCAATTCTCGAATATGAAACGTCTATGTAACGAAATACCTTTTCGTGGATTGAGAAATATCTGTAATCGCATGAACAAATATATATTACAATTACGTGGACCCAAAATTTTAGTGTATTCTTTAAACGCATTGAACATATGTATAATTCGGTGAACATTCATTCAGTCACTGATAAAATCATTTCGTTATAAGAAACAGAGTCTGCGAAAATGTACTACTTTTACAGCGAAATCATACTTAACAAGTTTGACTAATTTAAACATTACAGAAATTCTATTAAATCTATGTTAATAGCACATATGTATTAAATAATAAATTAATCAATTTATTTCTTCTTATAATAGTCATTGAATTGTAATAAGTAGTAACAACGATGATAAGGGAAATCGTTTCGTTTACTTACACCATTAAGAAATAGAGAAGAAATAGAAATTATAAATTAATATTATATTGTTTCAAAGATGCAAATTGCCAAAAAATATATACAATTGTGTACTTACTAATCGCGGTACACACGCCTATAATTCTTGTCACCAACGATAGATGAGTGCTGGTATTTCGAATGTAAGTAGACATGCCGCCAGAATCCGAGGACACGTTAAAATCCTTCATGTGTGTCACCATGTGGGAAAACAATTAATTTTCCAGTTTACTCTAATGTAAAAGCACTCGCGATTAAATAGGGAGAATTATAGAAACGTTTTCCACAGAGAAGGAAAAGCGTCTATTGCCTATACAAATGTTATTCTACTGTTAGTTGAATATGCGTAAAATACACCCTAACACGTTCGCAGACCACGCGCAACTGAAAGCTCAAGTCCTTTCGAAGAAAGCTTGAGCTGTCCCCGCGCTGAATTTTAAGCATGCGCGTTGCCCATTATACAAAATTTTCCCTCGCACATCGCATTACATTCCGCAATCATCATAAGAATTTTTCATTCAATCATTCAGCCCTCTCATATTGTTGGTAAGAATTTATTGCGAGTAAATTGAAAATTCTTATTAAAATTTGTATACAAATATTACACCAGTTTCACAGACGGGACTCGACGGTGGCTTTTGTTTTTTGTCGCCATTAAAGACTTAAGACAGGCAACAAAGGATATACAAAGTTGTTCTCGAAATATATTTATCGATCCTGCAAAAACTGTGTTAAAACATATAATTTACAATTAAAAAGAACTCCAAACATGGCTAAGGAAACTAAGGGCTAAGAAACTAAGCTTTCTAAGGAAACTATTGATTAAAATCTTAGGAGAGAAAATTGAATTCGTTTAAAGATATTATAAACAAATACTATAATTTCAAATTCAAATAAGATAGAACAATAGGCAACAGCTTCAATTAAAGCCACAAATAGGTTCTAACAGTAGAACGCGAGATAATTGAATTTGTTTAAATAAATTATAAACAAATGCGATTACTACCACTTCCCGGCGAACTACATCAATGACCAGACGATATAAATTAAAGCCAGAGACATAGGCTACTATATCCAGTAGGTGCGAACATTATTCCGTGTGCAGTTCATTTGTTATAAACAATAAAACAATTAAATTTGTTATTACCGTCAACTATGTACAGTTACAGCAACAGGCTATTTTGTATCGTGTTGCTTATTCGTTTACCTTTCTTTTGATACCTTCTTTATTAAAAAACAATCACCAGGAGCCGAGATAACAATTTTTTAAATATTAGACAGTCGTTAATCGGACATGTGGCGCCATCTCGCGTTTGCGGCTTTTTCCCAGTTTTTTACACCGCCAAAACGGAATTTCTGGATTACATCGTTAATTAAAACAATTGCGTGTTTCTTAGGATCTAGTGCGTATTTTGTACCCGGACTTATTTTAAATTAAAGCTACGGCCCACAGCTAATTCTTCCAACAGTTGAAACAATATTGCATTTGTGGTTTAAATGTTATTAACAATTGAAAAATCCGAAAAAATGCACTCCGGGTCACTGCAATTATCTCGGTTCCTGGATGCGCTAGATTAATGAACGAGTGCTCAAAATGAATGTAAAGGGTACCCCTACACGACAATAAATGAGTTACATGTGCTACATGCGCCATTTATTTTTTATAAACTATTTAACAATTCGTTTCAGAATTGCACCGAGACTGTGCACGAAAGTCGTTCCAAAAGGAAAGCAGATTCTTTCTTGAACCAAGAGCTTCAATTTGGGATGTCGTTGAATAAAATCGGCAGAAGACGAGATAATTGAATTTGTTTATATAAATTATAAACTCTCTATATATCAATAATCTGTATGGAAAGGGCAATGGGACTCTGAATTCCCACAGGTAAGGAGGCAAGAAAATACATTAAATTGTAGGTTTATTCTATATCTCCTCTGTGATAATATCAAGTTACAATGTAAAAATATACAAACATGTAAAATAATCACGATTATGTATTTTACATAATTCTACAATATGTAAAATAACATTAGTTTTGGAGATAAAGTTGTTCAAATTAAATTGTAAAGAAATATATCAGTATATTTGAACATATTGATAACTATATATTTACAATAAGAACTTTAAATACAGATGTGTGCATTACAAAAATATATGCACCTGCGCACATAAGCTTGTGCATTATTCAAAGAACACATAGACATCGAGTGAGGTAGAGACAGTTGCAATACTTTCGCCTATGAAAGAACAGGGTTATTTAAAATATATATTTACATAGGCGAAACAACAAACACCGTTTTTTTAATATCCTTCTATTAGTGCAAAATGCCTCTTAAAACTAGAGCGCAATTTAATACTGTAAGACACTGAGATTCCTTATTATTATTTAACAATAATAACATATTTATATAATATAGAAAATATTTCTCTTTACAACCATTAAATTATAAATCATTCTGATTAGATTGTCGAATAAAGAATAAATATTCGAATTTTCATCACTTCCATCTCAAATATAAATTTCCTTTTCCACATTCAAAATGTAAACTAATATACATTCGGAAATAAAGTTCTATCCTTCAATTACATTCTGGTCACAGACTTGTATCGCTTACCATTTGTATATAATAACAAAAGGAAATAGTTATAAAACCTAAAAATTTCTATTTTCTTTTCTAACAATTTATTACGCCTTAATTTTTCTATTGATTTCTCTTCTTTATGCTTTTACTACTTCCAGCATTTTCCCATCGAGTTATAGACATGCTTAACTTAGGGGATTGTCCAGGGCTTATGCGTCTTCCTTGAATTTCTAGTCCTTCGTTTTTATTATTATGAATAGTTTGTGCAGACACGGGCAGAATGGGCCGAGAAATAGGACTTAAAGGTTTCCTGTTACGCGGTAATATCACTGACGATGAAGTCGGAAATCTAAATGTATAAAAGCAATATGTAAAATATTCTCTATGAATAAAGAAAATATCAGTATTAACTACACACCTATTCTTGCCATTGTGAAGTCGAGAAGTATCTAATGGGGCAAGCTTTATGTTTTTTGGCCACACAGCAGGAGAAACAGGGGCATGCCAAGGAGATTGGTAATTCGAAATTTTTGCTGAAGTTGAATTTTTCCCCAAATTTTTATGATAATGAATATTTCTACTTGACCCTAATGCAAAATAATGTTAATGATAGAAATATTTTTAACATTCCACACGTAATACACAATATTAAAAAAAAGTGTGACATGCCTGGAACAGTAGACACATCGAAATTTTGTGCCATAAATTTGATTGGAGTAGTCTTTACAGTGGAAAAGCTTTCCCTGGTTGATAAGACATAAGGCACAGGACTAACTACAATCTTTTCATTGAAAACAGTTCCAAGCTTATTTCTACTAGTGTGTGGCCTAAAAAGCTTATTTTCCATGGTAGATTCATCTTTCCCACTTCTTAGTCTGTCAGGATTCGTAGGATTATCTAATTTTCTATAATAAAAAGAAATATTATAAATGCACTTACATATTAGCAAACTTTTCATTGCACAGTATATGCTGCATACGTACTTCTGAATTACTTGTGCAGTTATATGAACACTTCCTCTTCTTATTGGTGTACTGTAATTTTCGTCTGATTTACCATTACTTTTTAAAAATCTGTTAGTAGAATTTATTTCCTCAAACCAATTCACCTTCGTACTTTTTGCAGAACTTTTATTACTGTGAATAGGTGCTGTACGTATTTGTAAAACATCGTTAAACTCATCGTGCAATGAATCAGTTTCATTTTCATTATTCGGAAAAAGCTCTGATAATGCATATTCATAAAGCATTTCAAATATTTCATCTACCTTCGTTTTTTGCACCTTTTGCCTCAACGAACTTCTCCTTCCCTACAAACAATAGATTGTGTTCTGTAATACGCACCAATCTAGCATAGGTTCAACATTTTGAAGTACTAACTGATTCTTTAATTCATTGTATATGTTATCTTTTACCTTTAACGAAAGACTATGTTCTGAAGCCACATCATCCTCCTGAGAATTAAAACTATTCTTGATTTGATTGTAATTTACACTGAAATCTTGGTAATTAGTTTTCATAGAAGGAAATGGATTTTTTCCAACTATTCTCAAATGGGGTATTTGTGTTCTCCATTGTATACATTCTTCCAAAACAGCTGTCTGTGTTGCTTGTTCTCCATCCTCGTATAATGTATTTTCAATGGCCTCCCACTGCTGCATAACTTTCCTTGTCGCAATATTTTCAACTTCTGACGAACAGAATATATCTGTTCCTGTACTGTATTGATCGCAAGCCGACACATTCTCCTCCACATCTTTCCAAATTGTTTTCTTTTGCAAACTTGGTAATTGAAAATGATCGCCCGACTCATTCCGATCACCTGAGCAATCTTTTATTCTTGAGAAATTTTCCACAGTTTTTATTCCTTGCGTTAATCTATACATTGAATCATACATTTCATTTTGCCTTGTAAACAAAGGTTAATATTTCCAATCATCTCGTGGTAGGTTATATTTGACGAAAATAACTTTAAAATTACATTTATGTGTTACGTATGTAAATAAATTAAGTAAAATATTAGTATAATACGTACGTCTTACGTTTAAGTTTCCTTTTATGCATTTCATGCTTCTTACAATGTATCTTCAATTATCTGAAGTTATTTTCAGTCATTTATCCAGCAATTCTTTCGGTGCACTAATTATACGAAAGCTGCATAGGTCACAATAATTTTATTGATTATTTTCTTAAACGGATACGTGCGCTCAGACCTTTAATTTGAATCATTCGGCCGCCATTATGTTTGAACAGATTTACTAAATTCCCTCGAAAATGAAAAAAAGACGGCTTTACTATGAGATAACAGCTGATCCACTAAATTTTATGATTTGCGTACAATTTATATCGAATTCGATACCATATATGTATACTAGTGGTAGATCGTATGTTCTCTATTGGTCGATGATAGAGGACATACTTAATTCTTCTATATGCTTCATATAAAAAGCAACTATAATATCGTATATAAATGAGATTTCACATAAAAGTAAGAATAACGTGTAAGAGGAATTAATGATTATTTTTTTTGTGTCCGTTCAAAAAATATTTGGGTATATCAAAATCTGGTTGGTGAACCTGTTTAGTATATACAGGAAAGTTAACTGAAAAATATTCATTGAAGATCGAATAATATAATACATAAGACAAATATTCTGATGAATTATATTCTCAAATGAAAATCAGACTTTGAGTAATTGATAAGGATACAAATTTACAAAATTACTGCATATTAACTTTATACATACAAAATGGTTTACTAGAAAAATATAAATATTTAGAGTAGAAGGTTTTACAAACTTTCGAAGAGCCTCCTACTATAAATGTAAGAAAGGTATGGAGTAAAGAATTGTTTTCTTTACACATTTAACGACTTTCATTAGCAAAATACATACATATATACAATCACTTGTAAAACATATTAATACGATTATTAATATGGATTTGTTTATAATCTTTTAATATAAAGCACATTTCTCATAATGTATCATAATGAATTAACATCGGCATAGCGTTCAATCTGAAACTGTAAAATCTTTAACAGCTTATTATACAAAAAATATGTTATTAATACGTTTTACTGCGTGTTAAATAAAAATTTTAAATATACAGTATCATCTCGAATTTTGTGTATATTTCGCTTCTAACGAAGTATGATTTTTGTTACGTTTTTCATCCCTTGACTTAAGGGGAGATTGAAATTTTAATGATACTCGCTTAGAGCTATTTTTTAGCACGATCGGAGATAGACTAGGTGGTTCACCATAGTACTGTAACTTTTCTAATCGTTTTTGTATAGCGGCAGATTTTGCTGGCTGATTGGTCACCAAACTGCTTCCTGGAAGTTCATGATTATTAATTTGTCTGTCACACTTAATATTTGCGTTCGTAGGGGATTCAACAAAATTATTTTTATCCGGCGTGTACTGGTCTGACAATCTCGTCATTGATTTCTTCTGTATTTCCTTCGAAATATCTAGTGTACACATATCTACATACGCATTAACATCCTGGAAAAAATAGAAATAACGTATCAGAAATAATATGCGCCCGAAACTTACGTTAATGAATATTAGTTATCAATCTATTATATCAAATTCCTGCATTTTTTACGGAACACTCACTATTATCATGCGCCTCAAATCAGCAAAAGGTTGTTGAAGGTGGTTCTGTCGTGGATTACGTGTAAAAATACTTCGTTCTGTACAATATGATGTTGGTATACTCCACGATGCAGTTCGCCGCCATTCTAAATTGCCACAAGCGACGGATGATCCTACGGTTAAAAATTCTGCATATCCATGGGAGGATATCCCCTGCCAAAACAATATTGACAAATAGGAGGACTGAGAATCCGCACGTGGATAAGCCAAGTATACGGCTTCGAAGTTTTTCATACCCTTTATGAATCAAAAAGCAAATGACAATTGTTCTTTTTTGTCCATCTAACTAATATATACATTATGTGTATGTATATATATATACACAATTAATTTAACTTACAAATGGTTCATTTCTAATACAAGTAACAATTCCTACTGTATCGAATTCTCCATAAGCTGGTGCAAAGTTTGCTATGTTTATATCGCTCAATGCTGTATACGTTCTTTGCGGATAATTTATATTGGAAACGTGCAATTTGCGAAATATTGTGCTCCGATTTGCAGTCAGTTGTAATTCTCCACCTCTATAGTGATATATAAATGTCATGATGTATATTCTATAAAGTAGGATACAAATATCGTATTACCTTTTTAATGAGGGCATAACATTTATTATCGAAATACAATTTCCCTCCTTTAAAGTATCAGTAACTTCTTCGCTCGGGGCCCAAATTGCAAGAATTGCGCTCGTATCTTTTTCAATTATACGAATTTTTAACATGGACGTGACTTGTCGCGGAGGAGGTAGAGTTGCTTGTAATCGAGACTCTAATTTTTTCCTAAAGTTTTCTTCTTTCGTGTGACAGTCAGTTCTCAATTGCTGAAGCTCTTGCAACGACCGAATATTCTATAATAAAACAACATATAAAACATCGCAAAATAATGAAATGTAGCATTTAGTGTTTTAGCTTGTACCTGGTCAGTGAATTTTTGGCGTTCTTCATTCCATTCGTTTGCTACTAAATCAATACTATCCGGATTTGAATCGTTTTTTCTATTTTCGCCCGAAAAATATTTCTCAGCTTTAGCATAAAATGCTTCTATCATCGACCGACATTCTTTTTCATAAGCTATATTAGCTTTTTCTTCGGACCTCGCGTTTCGAAAAACTTGAAGATTTGAGTAAAGAGGTTTAATATTCAGTAACTACCATAAGAATTATTTAGGAATGTGTAGATCTTACTTGACTCTCCTGTTGAAGTTTTTTGATGATATAATAGTGGATACACTCTTGCAATAGAAACTTTAATTTTTCCAATTAAACCGCCATTATGGCAAATAGTTCGCAATTTGATACATATTGGTCCTGAGGGTGCTATATATCCTAACTTTATATCCCACCTTGCTCTTCTTGTTGAATTTGTATGCAACTTTAAACAAACAGTTTCTGGGGCCTGATATTATATTAAATAATAATATTTAATATTCTGAGTATTTCATTAGGAAAAATTTATGAAAAAATTTTAGACGTTCGTTTACTTCTAATGGTGAGTATCCTTGATCACAGTTCAACAATTCTGCCCCGTACGTTAATAATTTTGTGCCTTCTTTTATTTTACCAGACATTATATTTTTCATCATCGCCTGATCGACAGAAGCTTGAATACTATACCATCCATCCGTTACCATCAACTTTTTGGATGGTGCTTTGAATTGATTAGGATTTCCACTTGCAACAAGTGAATCTTTGTGCTGCATATAAGAACGATCTTTAGTGAAAGAATGCAATTATGTTTTGAAAGTAAATTACCTCGGTAATCGATGACACACATAAAATCATCCTCTTTGACGGAACATCATCTTTCTCTAAAATTTTTCTGAATGCAGATCGTTGAGATCTGTCAATTTCCCGATCGTAACGATATTTTAATTCCATTATTACCCTATTTGGAGTTAATGCTCTAAAAAACAATTCTTTTATATAATATTATAAAGCTTACATCATACGTTATTAGCCTTTGCAAACTATTAAGGCAACGATAAGTTTTTACCTTGGCAAAACAACAGGGCCTAATTTTATTCTATCTAGTGAGGCCAACTTCCATACTATCCATTTGTAATGATTTTCCACCCATCCATCAGGAAGCAACTTGGGATCTACTCCAGGACTCGCTAGAAAACTTCTTGTAATTTCTACTATTCCTGCATAACCATTTTCATCCAAAATTAGACGTGCCCCATCCTCCATGTTTATACCATCAATATTATTTTGTACAATGCTTTGCCTAAACGGTGTATTTTAACTTTATTACCATCACAATATTTTGTGTATCAGAAGACTTTTGTTACAAGATATATCTTACCCATAGAAATCTGTACATCGAAATTTATAAGCCGTTGCATTATTGCTTGTTATATCCAAAATATCAGGCGGTAATTTTCGTTCAATAAGCTAACAATGAAAAAAATGAATAGTTTATGTTTAAGCAGTCAATTAAATACATAATTTATACACTTCTGTTGACTTTACCTCCTTGTATGTACACAGAACAGGTTTGTTTCCTTTACTAATTGTTTTCCAGGATACACGTTTATTGGCATTACTTTTTTTATGAAAATATAGTTTACTGATTGTTGGTTTTGGTCTATTTCTCTGTTTCAAAGTGATCTGTTTGTCCTGCAAATATATCAGTAGAAATTAATATAGTAATTCTGTCTACTATTTCAATTTGTTATTAATGTACAAATTGAAAAAATGTTTACTTGTTCTAAAGCAGCTTGAATGCGTTTCTCTAATATTGTTCCAGTTTGATTTATAAAGTCTAACATTAACTGCGTATCGCCATAATCATTCACAATGGAAGGACTGCATTTTTCTGTTTCATCCTTCAATATTTGTATTCCTATTGAACCTTTGGATTCTTTATTAATATACTGATCTGGACACGAAACATTATCGTTTAATTCCTTTAATTTATCTATGCCCAATACTTCATCCTTTTTGTTCTTCATATTATTCAATTTTTTTTTTCTCCCACCAGTACTTCTACGTTTTTTGACTATAAACTGTCCTCCTATTACAGGGCTAGATGGAACATTTACTGCGTCATCACTTTCTTTGATATCTGAGGGGGACGACCATTCTTTCAAAGAATTAGAATCTATTTCATCGGCTAAAAGCGCATCTGTACTAGCTGCAATTTCATGCGAAATTAAAGAGTTATCGACAACATCAATATTTTTCATATTCCTCTCCGACTTATCGATATTATCATTTAAATTATTACTACAACTTGACGTTAACGACCAGGTATATAATGACCGATGCCTTTGTTTTTCTGGGGTTTTAATATCCATTGCATTATTCTGTACTAGTCTAGGAACCTGGAATTCATTACTGAAGCGTAACTTCTTAAATTGATTAGTTCTCGGTTGCCTCTGCAAAGACACATTATCATCTAAATCATTAATTTTCCTCTTTTGCACTGATCTAGTTAACACACGACTACTTTCATGTATTTTAGAAATTTCTTCCTGAAATACCATTTTTGTTTCTGCAGATTCTCCTTGAAATTCCTCGATGTCTTTCTTAAACAATTCTTCTGCCCGTGATAATGCTCCGCTTGATATTTTAATACCTTGACCACCGGCAGTTTGGAAGCCAACATCTTTTGATTCTATATTAAATTCCTCAATGTCTTTGTTAAACAATTCTCCTGCCCGTGACATTGCTTCATTTGATATTTTAATGTTTTGTCCGCTTGCAGTTTGGAATCCAATACTTTTTGATTCTATATTAAATTCCCCAATGTCTTTGTTAAACAATTCTCCTGCCCGTGACATTGCTTCATTTGATATTTTAATGTTTTGTCCGCTTGCAGTTTGGAATCCAACATTTTTTGATTCTATTTTAAATTCGTCAATGTCTTTCATAAACAATTCTTCTGCCTTTGACATTGCTTCATTTGATATTTTAATACCTTGACCGCTTGCTGTTTGGAATCCAAGATTTGTTGATTCTATTTTAAATTCGTCAATGTCTTCATTGAACGATTCTCCTGCCTGTGAGAGTGCTTCGTTTGATATTTTAAGACTTTGACCGCTTGCAGTTTGGAATCCTATTTTATTAAATTCGTTAGTGTCTTTCTTAAACAATTCTTCTGCCTTTGACAGTGCTTTATTTGATACTTTAATACTTTGACCGCTTGCAGTTTTGAATCCTAGATTCATCGATTCTATATTAAATTCATTGACTTCTTCCTGAAGTAACATTTTTGCTTTTGTGAGTGGCTCAGGTGAAGCCTCGATACGTTCATATGCCGTTTGAAATACAACATTTGATACCTGCAATTTCGTTTCATTTGATTCGTTTTGCATTTCGGAAGTGTCTTCGCAATTATCGATATTTGCAATTTCATTAATAAAAAATTCTTTCGCTTTCGATAAAGCTTTGTTGGACACGTTGATTGAACTACCACTGGCGGTAGTAAAACCAAGTGAGAAATCTTTTCTTTTACGATTAATGTTCATATCTGTTGGTTTGGGTAAAACGCACGAATATCTGTGTTTGATAAATTATTGTTGGAATTATATTACTATAAATAATGTTTGGCTTGCACACATGCTTTTACTTCTTGTTCTCTGTGACTGCCATCTGCGCAACAATAACACGGATCTTATAATTCGAACTGTCAAAAAGCGCCCTCTTTCGATCGACGTGCATTTGACGGACTTCATTCACGAAAAAGCAATTGTGCCATTTTCGAAATAAATATGAATTAATATTATATTAATTGCTATAAATTAATTCTTAAACATTTGCTGAGAAATAACATTTGTCACGTTTGAAGTTATATTTTATAGAAGTGTGCAATATTATTTCAAATAGCCAACATGTTTCCTTTACAAATATTTATTCTGCAGTACAGATACGTATAAAATGATGGAAGACATGGAATTATTTAATTTTTGTATTTTCAATTTGATACCTTTTATGTGTCTGTATTTCTGCTGAATAGCTATTAAAGAGCATTTTCCATTAGTATTATTGTTATAGAGATATGTTTAATATCAAGAAAACACCCCTTACAAGTGATCCATACGGCCTGGCCGCCGCGATACGTCTAGTCGCGACTGAGCGATCGAGCTCGAATTTTTCACTTCATCTTACTGTAAAATTGTTGGTTTCAGTTTGTTCATGTGATGACTTTTCTGTTCTTGATTGAATAAACATTATATTATAATTGAACGGTAAACCTCCCTTGCACAGGATTATAAATTGGCACAGAGGATTTAAAGTTTTTGACAATAATATAATAATTACTATTCGTTATTTTGCATTAAGAATTATTTCTATCATTAAATCATATCATTATTATTAGTATTTGTCTAATGTAATTTTGCATTTTAACAACATCTCCCCGCATACCTTTAATATTTTCTTTTCAATATACATATAGATAACCGCAGACAAGATAAAATCATCTATAATATATAGCTGTAAAATATCTCTTGCTGTATTTAATTTCGTAAAGTCTACACTGCTACTGGTGTCACAATTTTATTCTTTACTGACCAATTACCCTTGAAAGCGACAGAAAAATGATAAGGGCCCTTGCGATCCCATTTTACATGTGAAAAAAAGGCACTGAATGATATTTTACATTCTGTACCTTATCTATGATATGATACAATGGTAAAGATAACAATTTATATTAGCATAAGTTTGACATACTAAATAAGGCTACAAAAGAAAAAGACATATGTTTTTAGTAAAACAGGGCTTGTAGAGGCCAGCTCATTTTATTCAGGAGGCTTGTATTTCTGTTCGTGTACACAAACGTGTACGTACATACGTATATTTAAAGCGATGTATACAATCTTCAGAGCGTCGTCAAAGTTTTCTACGTAATTATATATATTTTCTCCTAACGTTTTCCTTTCACGGTCTTTTTTGAGTTAAATAAAATTTTTCATTCAAATAATATCGCAGTTTAAACATTTAATTTGTCTTTCTGCAACTGCACATTTCATGCAGTTCCTTTCGTCTGATTCTAACAATTATGTTTTTGCAAAGGTCTACAAAAATATTTTATGAAAGTGTAGAAAATTGTGGTGAATAAATGCCAAAGACAATTGCACCCTGTTGCATTCAGAAATTAAGTACCTTAGTAACATTAGCGAACGAGACTGTTTCGATTGAATGTTTTTATTCGGTATAGAAAATCGAATCTCTTATATTGCAAACGATACGCGTGTGTATTTTATCCGTGTTGAAATGTTACATAAATAGTGGACATTGATCGAAGAGCAATTTCACCGATTGAAATTCTCTTCATAAACTTTTATTATGTTCACATAATATTCGAACTACGTATCCTTTGCATTATTTCTTATTTTCACGGTATTTATGAATTTCCTTCCTTGTTTGTGAACGTACGTACGCTAGTAAAATTCTGTAACTCATTATCAAACCCAGACAAAATAGCATTCGGAATAGAAAGAGGAAGCAATATCGATCACTACGATCATCCATGACTAAATTGTGAAAACATTTTTTTTTGATCGACGAATGTGTTGATTGTCGAACGAAAAAACGAAGCAATTATATATATTACCTATTACACGTATTACTTTCTATGACAAATGCTATTTTTGCTCAGTTCCTTTCACGGTTTAGCGATAAATAATATCATGATCGACTCGAAATGACAAGAATTGTACTAACGTCACATTAAACTATAGCAATAAAATATTAATAATATTATTAATAATAATAATAATTAATAATAATAATACAAATCGTAAAATAATCATAGCGATAACAATAGTATAGTGCGCAATATAAACTAATATGTGGCATAGGAATATGTTTCTCTCGAAATATGCAATTCTGATCATGAGTATGAAATTGTAATGGATGGTAAATGTGTATCACCGTTAGCTTTGTTCGTTATCTCTCTGAAAGAGTATAACAACATTTATAAACCATTCATAATATGGCGTGGAACTTCTTCATACTTTCTAACGTTAACGTTAAATTCGGTTTTAAGTTTGCACGAATGGTTTTTTATCGAATTATTTTTCACAGAGCACAAACACGAGAATGGAGGGAAAATGGAAAACATATAGTAACTATATGTATGTGTGTATGTATGTATTCTAAATGAAATATCAATCTTGAAATGTTTCGAACGCCGCGATAATTTCATTTTGTTTCTTGAATACGGATGGAAGTTCCCGCATTTGAGACTCATCATTGTAAGACAATACATTTCCGTTTCTCGCGTCATTCGTACCTATCATTTAATCGTATGCTTGTGTATATACGTATGCGCAAACAAACTCTTCGGGCACATTGTACGTCTCTTCTGCGTGTACGTACACTATTTCCGGATTAAATGTGCACAGTCAATTATTCCCTACATATTGCAGACCGAAGGATATTGTTTTTCCTATTTAATTGTTCAAATAAATTTGCCTAATCTGCGATGCATATGATTGTCAAATAGAAAGTACATTCTTTTGAATTAGTGTAAATATGTCGAGTGTCGTGTTAAGTTTCATATTAAAGTAACTCTAAATACAAATTTCAAGGTGTATCAAATATTGAAAGTGTTTCTATACAAAATTCAAGACTCTTTCGTAAAATTTGATTCGCTACGTTATTATTCTTTAGAAACTGAAAAAACAAGTATTGTCCGTACAAATATACGCAGTTATTTAAAAACAGAGATGATATATTAAAGGTGATACTGTAATCTCGTCTAAAGTTTTATAATGACACTTTGTATTGGAAATCTATGGCGCTGATATTAGTGAAGAATTAATTAAATTTGTTTAAATTAAATCGAGATAAGATAATGTCGAGATTCTGTCTCCCTGGATATTATAATTAGGACAATTGGAGGGCAGAGTAAAATATTTGGATAAATAAATAAATATCATTTCATTTTCATTCTAACAATGAGTAAAGAGCTCAGTCTTCAAAAATAAAATTGAATTTTCTATCGATATTGTCAGAATTTTTCAAAGCTAATTAGTTACTTTCCATGGAAATTCTCTTATTCATTCAACAGTTTAACAAATAATTGATTGTGTACATGTAAACCGGCTATAATGCACATAAAATATATATAGGTACTACGGTACATTCGTGTATCTACATAGCTAAATGTTGTTTTCTATCTTCTCTTTCTTTTAACGACACGTGTATACACGCACAATCGATGTATGTGTACACACAAGCTGCATACAATCGTGTATGCGGAATATGGTCACTTATAAAACTCTTTCATTTAGAAAATATATTTCTATATATGTATATACGTATTATAGATAATTTCTGCGTATGCGTGCACATATACATAATATATACTACATAGAAATATAACTCCAGTATATATACAATCTTCTTTCTTTAATATTTACTCATGTATTATGGTACTTAGTTGCACTTATACTTGGGAACCCTTAGTAATTCGGTAAGAGCGATGAAAATCGCACGAAACGTATACGAATAACTGTTTTCGTCATATTTAAATGTCACAAAAATATACACACGTGAAAGTTTCTCAAAGTGGAAGTTTAAATATGATATTTCATAGAAAACACGTAAACTACGTTTACAACTCTCTCTCTCCGTATACTGGATGTCCAATTTACATATTATTCGAAGATCAGTGCTAATTATTAAGGATTCAGCGCACGTATCACGTTTTCCCTTAATCATTAACACTGTCATCGCGTTTTACAGCAGATAGCAGAATATTTCACACACAAAAGCTATGTATAATAATTTGTTTTCGATTAAAAGAATTGAATATTACACACGATTGCCTTTTTATTTGTGCAAAATTTAGATATCGCAATCGTAATACGCTCGAATAATAACGCCAGAATTAGACTAATTTTGCTAGGCTTTTGCTGTAGGAGACTAATATTCTAATTAACAAGGAATTATTCACGTTAGACTGTTAAAACAAAACAATTACAATAATTTTCAGGATTTCCATTCTAATTGCCAAGGAAACACCAAATATTTCAATTTGATTGAATTGTTCCATCACGAAACATAATAAATTTATATATATTAATAATATTTTACATAATATTTATATAAAAATGCAGCTAATGTAGCTGCAGATTCTTCGAACCACGAGTGACACTAATTGCAATATCGAAAACACTTTCATAAAAAGACACAGTTTAAACTCGAAACTCTACATCGCTCTATAATTCCACCTTTGTTAGAAACGCTGTCTCCGGCGTGAGGCAAGTATCACAATTTCCCAGACGTACAAGCAATGTCCGGATTCTAGTTGGATTGAGTTTTGTGCGCAAAAATTTCAGCTCGTTGATGCGCAAGATTAAACAGTAATCACGCGAGAATAATCGAAGGGGAGCGGTGGTGTACGTTTGTACATCGCGAAAAGGTGGCGAGAAACAAAGATGAGGAAGAACGGGAAAGTGTATCGAGTAAAGGGAAACCCGATAAAGAGAAACGAAAGAAGGGGAAATAACCCATGAATTCAAGCCGAGAAATGAAAATCGTATGTGCCGAGTTCCGTGCATCGGCCGTGAACATGATCAATTATTAAATGCTTGTTTCTCTCTTGTACCGAAGAGAGCAATGCAACGCTCGCAGAATCGATCGCACGAAACTACATAGTCAGGCGTGTATCCCGCCTGAGAGCGAGATTTGGTAACTTAAGTCGATGTCTCTGGTCCCCGTTCTCGAGATAATACAGCAAATTATTGTATTATCACATTTGTGATTAATATCCGTTATGTTTAATCACCGATGTGCTAATACGTACGTATATATTAATATATATGTATAATATGTATATGTCTAAGGTACGCGTTATTCTTCGAAATCTGGGCGTCTTCAGATACATATACTGTACTCACGTTCGTCCCTGTCTACTCGATTTTTAAACGTTAAACGGAGCTTCGAGCTATTTCTTTCTTTTAATATTTCGAATTCGATTACTCTACTTCTACTGCCACCGATGCATATAATTTGCCGCCCCCCTTTTTTAACATTACATTTTACCGATACCTGTTTTATTACATCATTAAAGTGCTACGTGGCTCGTGTATTGATTGACAATTCGAACTGGAAATTGCGATTTACGGTGACCACCGATTATCGACGAGACTTAAAAGATTGTGCTCCGTTTGACGTTTAAATCTCGTTGAACGCAAGGAATTTTCTTCACCGCGGTCACCGCCGCCGCTTTTCCTATATCGTTTTCTACAGCGTCGAAAAACGAACGACGGGTTCCTCCATTTCGAGCGAACGACGTTCCCTGACGGTCGTTCTCAGATCGGGCGAACGTCCTAAAGGGTTCCTGTACAACTTGCAGACCATAAACAAATTACCACAATAAAATAAAAAAAAAAAGTATTTAGCACGGTGTCGCGCGTAAGACGATGTGCATCGCGGTTCTAATACGAAATTCTATCACAGTTTCTCACACTTTTCTTCGTCGCGTCGCACTCTGATCGTTTACCGTTCACAATGCGATCCGATTATATTCGGCATCGTCCTCGAGATCCTTCGAATTCTATCCAACCGATTATTATTGGCGACACACTCGACTGCTGTTCCCCCTCTGATCGAATACAACTCGTTTGAACAGGTGCGCGTTTCATGGACAGCAATGAAGCTCCGATTCCGAGGTAACCTGTTCTCGAGCGATTTCTAAAGTCGACTGAACTTCCTTATCGTCGCCGATATTTATTCATTTCTGTCCGAATACCTTTGGCACGTGATTAATATTCGAAATATTGGGCATTGCAATGATATAAATACGCGACGGCCGATTGGTGTGCAGTATCAGTCACTTAAATAACGGCATCTTCCGTGATCGCAAGATTGTGGTGTCGTCTCAAGGTAACGGGGCGATGTCACCGGAAAAAAGGAAGACAAAAAATTCGACAGAGAGGACAGCAAACAAAAAAGAAGAAAAAAAATAGGAGAAACAGAGAATTCTCCAGTTCAGACTGGCCGCGAAGTCAGTATCTTTTTTTCTTTCTCTTGTCAACCTCGCACCTGGTTGGCCTTCGAAAGATCTCTAGAGGTCGACCTTGGACGGATCATTTCGTAAAAGTCGAATTGCATCTTCTTCGATAAATCTCGAACGGTTACATTAACGACCGCTTCAGCGACGACGATCTCGACGACTCCCTGTTAGCTTTCTGGTTCTTCTCTTAGAATCGATAGAGTTCTGTCTTCTACCTGTTCATTTCTATTATCTTCTATGCTGTTAGGCGTTGCATTCCCTTTTTGTTTCTTCGTTCGGCGACTATGTACTTGTCGCTGTCGCCTTCATTTCGTTCTGGGAAGACGACTCTTTGAGTAAAGTTTGCCTGAACGAACCGGTATTCGCTAACGAGGATCGATCACTTTTGGACGCAATTAGGCCAGCTACGGTATCCTGCGCTCTAAATCTTCGTGAAGCAGACTATTGTTGTTGGTTTCGTGCATCGATGCCGGGGATTCTTCTTCCGGTTGTTCACCGCCGCTTAATTCTAATTGGCCTGTACTGTCGCCGCTGCTGGAGCCGCACTCGCCGTCGACGAATCTGAAAATCAATTGTTTCGTGTTACGTTACTTGATTTATCTATTCACGCAGCAGTATTCTTCATTCACACATTTCATTAGAAGATTGTAATTGAGATGCATTGTCCAAATTAATTTCTTGGTTATTTCAGTTTTTCGTGATTAAGCGTTGGATTATTTCTGTGTGAGTCTTTATCGTTGTGAACGTTTAAGCGATTGCAATTTTTAATAATTGTTCCCATGTAAAATCTGCCAACTGGCGAATCATCTTAACGAATTACCAGATTTATTTATAAGGGTTACTCCGTTATTGAAAAATATTTTTAAGACATTTTTCTTAATTCACTGTACGTCATGACTTTTTCTGGGCTCAACCGCAAGGCACTAAACATGTACACAATTTTGTATACTAATGGCCAATAATAATAGATTATGTGCATACTGATTGCGTGGACGGGCAAATATCGTGTACTTAATATCGTAAAATTGATAATATGTATGATAATGGATATTTTTGCTGCGAAACAAAGATCACTCGAGTGAGCGTTTCTGCCGGTAGTTTGAATAGCGCATAGTTAGAGATACGAGTCACGTTTTTGCTTAATTTATGAAGACATATTAAATGTTACGTTTCGTGTAAATGTCATGCGAATGTATATAATTTGAACTTTTGCGTACAATCGACTACGATATGAAGTTCATGGACTGTAGAAATTTTTTCACTGAATATCGTACACGCTGTGCTTCTGACTTATCAGAAGCAGAATATTGAAGTACTTTATTATCTTGTTGCAGGCGTAAGAATATACTGAATACATACATCGCTGGACGATTATATGGGATTAACGAGGGCACAAGGGTAATTTCTAAAATATAAAACGAGCATCTAATGTGTAGAAAGTTGCTGATTTTTAGAGTAATGGCTGCTATATTGTTAGGAAAATAATTAAGCCTTCTTAAAAATGGGGCTATCAAAATGTTTAATTAATAATTAATAATTGGTGTCTCAAAATATTTTATAAAACAAGGCGGATGTGAAGTGGGGATGAAACAAGTTTCAATTAAATGAAACCATTTTTTAAAAAATTATACGTTCCTAAATTTTTATAATAAAATATTGCCAAGTAAAGAATTCATATTTTGCACCTTGCTCGCTTCAAACACTTATCCCATTTTTATCTCAAGAACATATAATGTACATATGTATTCATATCTTCAACGTTAAATGAGATAATTACTCATTTTATTTCTGGAGCATTATTCTGTATATTTATAAACTTGAACAGATCTTGTTACATATAAAAAACATTCTACTAAAAATAATTCTTTTTTTACGTTACCCACGATTAGGAGATACGACGTTGTTGTCAATTTGAAGTCAGATAATTCAACGAGCATATTCGTTCAAGCTTTTCCACAAAATAATCCCCTCAAGCTCCCGAGGATGTTTAATTTATAGCCCGACTTTGTAAAAATATTTTTTTCGACAAAAGAGAAAAAGGTTTGTCAATGTTCCGCGTAAAAAAGAAATTATTGCCTCTGCCACCATGTTACACCACTTGCGATTCAGTTAAATACATTTTATTTGCACATTACAGTACGACAGCCTCCGAGATGTAATGAATCATAATGCAATTAATTATCCTGGACTTCTGATAATCATTCGAAAAAAAAGGTAAACACAAAAAGAAGTATCACAGGCATATCTCTTATTTCCTAACTCAGCGTACCGTTGACGAGGCTTGTTTTCGCGACGGAGACAAGTTGTTGACTTCGTTCCAACCAGATAAATCGACTTATCGCGATTTATCGCCGTTGCCAAAAAATTTCAAATTTCTGTTCGTTATTTTATTTCGAATTTGGAAACGGATCTCGCGTTGCATGGGAGATATCCACCGGTTTTATCATCACGAAAGCGAAACTAATGCAAACAATGGGTCGACAAAGCCGGCGAAGCCTTTTTCAACAATTGCGTTTATCGTACAGTTTCGTTTTATCGATCACACTTCAAACACGAAATCAAGTTCGCACGTATCGTTCGACCGACTTTCGATGTCGTTCGATATTTACTGAGGCTGAATTTCAATCACAATGACTGTGATGCAATTAAGCAAACGCGTTGCCACTACGCCGCATGTTATCTAATAATTTCAACAGTGTTATCTTAGAATTTCGACGTTGTCGCTTCCCTTCCTTAGAACCCCTTTCACACCCCATGCATCGATCGAGGAACACAATTTTAAGGAAGGAATAATAATGGGGAAAGAATCGGTTGGTAGTTACGCAGTTAGAGTTTGTTTGGAAGAAGTTTCGCCGAAGTCAGATGTTAAGTAAAACGTAAAATCGAAATTAGTTTACTTCAGCAGAAAATAAGATAATATTAACCAGAGAAGAAGTATTCCAACAGTGAATGAAGCAAAGGTCGCCGATAAAATGCTGATTTCATTTTTCAATGCCGATTCGATATCGACGAATAATAACGTCAATAAATAATTAGGAATAATATTATTTAGTTTATTCACGCATCCGTACACATAGCATAGTTAAATAGGTGAGCGAGATAAAAGAAGAATAAGCGCGATAAAGGAATAGAAGAAAACTAGGAAAGAAATATCGAATGCAGATATTGTTGAAGTTTATTTTAATATACTGCTTTGGATTCGATAAAATCGCAAGTCAAAGTTAATAGAGACATTTCGATTGCACTGGCTAAGGAATTGGCAAACGCAATCGCTGTGAAACGCGAAATTCGTGGCAGCGATTCGCCGTGCAATCGGAATATAAATGTTCACGTAACTAATTTACTTGGTATGCCTTCCACCGGTATTAACAACCACTGTTCGCCGTTAGTTTTGCAATTAGAAAATAACGTTACGGCCACGGATATTTACGAGCCATGAAAGAAAGTCGACGGAAGTTGGTGGTCACCTATTAACGGAGATGTTTATAAAATTCCCATTTTTGTTGTGAAATCGGAATTTCTGATATTCACATGAAACGAAGTACAAAATGTGCGTATCGTTTATGCCATAAGCGTGATTTTTGGTATAGCGTATTTGAAATGTTCGCTGTGTATGTAGCTTTGAAGACGATTGTACACTAAGCATACATTGTAATACTTTTATTATTATTTGGTGCTCCATTTGTGTTTCCAGGGGGGAGAATTGAATATCAATTCAATTAATAGAGGGGGTCGAATAATAATTTCTTGATATTCTTGTTCTCTGTCTGTTATGTCGCCCGTATAATATTTAATTGGGTATATGTTTTCAACACCTGTGCAATGCTGTTTTATAAAATAATGTTCCATTTTATGCAATACGTGTAGTCTGCAAGTAACTTCGTTGACCTAACCCAGATATTTGAACGACAGTGTACGTGCTTGAATGTAACCTTGTGAAATTTCTGCTTCAGTCCCTAACTAAATACACTTCTGTCTCTTCTGATAACGATCATACGGATTGATTAAATGACACGTCGATAATATCGAAATCGAGCAGCTGTGCCAAGGATTAAAGACATTTAAATTCATCCAGAACACATAAAGCGATCGACGATCATTTTTATTTTCTCACGTATTAATCAAAATTAAAATAACAAAGCCGACACGTTTATTTGTCCGTTTTGTTTGATTAATGTTCCAATTATCTACTTCCAAATTCATGAACTAAAATTTTGCTAACCAGATCTCACACAACTAAACATTTTATATTAACGGAATTTATCAGAAAATATGATTATACATAACTGTGCATGGAATTTCATAAGAAATTCAATTTATGCATTGCTTCTATTAGTTTTATAGAACATTACACACCGTTTTTTTCCAATCAATCAATGTTAAATAGGAAAAGAGCCGCATATTTGGAAATATTTATGAAGGTATGCGAGTGCAACGGGCGAGAAAGCATCGAGGCGTTGAAAGAACGGTGAAAACCAGGGAAAAGCGGTGCATCTTTTCCCGTTTAATGCCAATCGGACATTGTACTCTAACTCGGCTATGACGACGTGCATGACATTTGAAACGCTTCTTGCAAAAGTTGACTATTTAAAGGATTTCAGGTTGAATTCCCGAATGAATAACATGCTTTCATCACCGAATCGAAATGTCCACACCGCGAAAACGCTTCGTTGCAAAACAAATGAATTTCGCAAGCGCAACAAAAGGAACAGTATCACAGAACGATATTCCTCGTACCTTTTCCCCTAACATCTAACACGTTCAACACGCCGAACTTACTGGACTTCTTTCACGGCAGAATAACAAAACTACATTTCAGACAACGCTCTAAAGTATAAAATTTGAATATCTGCACACGTATTGTCCTTATCAGCAAATTCTGTTTGTCATTAATTACCAAGTCCATTGAGGTAAGAATCGAAATTGCTCAATGATACCAATGTCAGTCACGTGTCAATAATTCGCCGCAGAAACCATCGTCCCATTTTGCTTTCAAAAATTTCGAATAGATCACTAACGAATTCTCGTTTCACGCCGGGTCTCGCGTTGTTCCGCCGAAACGAATCCCTTTGAACGAATCCGCATACTAACTGGAAAAGTTACTTACGTGTACGGTTGTTCTTCCCCGCGCATTTCACATATGACGTTTGTCAGGGCCATTATGTAATTCTTGGCCAGCGTAAGCGTCTCTATTTTGCTGAGTTTCCTTTCCATTTTTACGTGTGGTATCACTTCGCGTAGTTGCTGAAAATGATAATATTGTTGCCGATAAAGACGAGCCTTTAATTGCACCGTGTGTGGATCTTCTCAACGAAATCGTAATTTATATAGAGAAATTTTACTAATAATAACGCGAACCGGAATTATTGGCCAGTAATCCTGTTCTATTTTATGTGAGAACATTCGGTATAGATCCATACTTATAACTACGTTTATTTATACTTTCTACTTTGCTATTTCACCCCGACATTCTTGCGGAAAGATAATATTTCTATAACACGGAGCACGAGTTTTTACGTGAACTTTACACCCTTCCGCGTTTCCACCCTTAAATAAGATCTGTAGCATTGCGTGGGTCGCCCACATTCACCTTAGATCCCGCACGTCAACGTCTATTACATATAACACATACTAGGTTTCTGTTATTATACTGAACAGAGTATATTAGATACATGAAATACATGCAGGGATGGTAGACACATAGGATAACAAAGTAAGTTGGTATAAAACTTTTTGTTAAAGGTGCATTGTTACTATTCTTATTATTATTATATTCAGAATAGGAGTTGCAAGATTTGATAGTTTAAACGTATCGTGTCTGTACGATGTATGAATTTTCGAAAGAATAATATTTCTACGATTTGCGACAAGCGATTCTTTATCAGGCACATTATTTTAGAGTTTTAAGTAATTTCGAATTTCCAATCGGCTTTCGTCTTTTCTCAATGTGCGCCACGCTTTCAGTAAGTTGCGGAAAGCTGATTGCGAATAATAGTAATTTTGTAATGTGTGGTAAATTACCTCGAAAGCGTCATTCAGGGAATGCATTCTCATTCTTTCTCTCTCGTTGCTCTCGAGCCTCCTGAGATTCCTTTCCCGCGCCGAAATTCCACTTTTTCGCCTCCTCGTCGTCGGTGGTCCTCCACGATTTCTCCTTTTCGCCTGTTTCGGACTCCTCTCGCTGCTACTGCTGTCGCTCTCCTCCCCCACCTATTCAATCGTTTTAATAGAATTTATTAATTTCGTTCTCGTCTATTCTACTACGAACTATATACGCAGTTCACTATGTACTCGGGTTTTCACTTCGATTCCATCGAGGCGATTTTATAATTAGACATGTTAATCGTTTGCCGCAAGGGAATTCACAAGACGATCGGCAAGAAAAATGAATTTTATCCGAAGTATTCGATGACCTTTGTTTGCTTTTAATAACAGCTGATTAGAACGTTGATTGGAGTGGCTTCGTTCCATTCCGATGGGAATATGAATTTTATAAGCCGTACCGAAAAAGCTCCTCACACTTCACCGACGTATCTTCGTTATGTACGATATGATCGTGCCACATTACGTAATAAATCGTATTCCAATATTCACTGTAAACGCGGAGTTTGCTTGTAGCGTAAGAGATAAGATTTAGATTGGCATTTATAATTGTGTCTGTTGCTAGACGCGAACCCATCTATCGATTATGCGGCTAATCGGATTTTTAGAATTTGTCAAATCTGTTCACGAGCAAATCAACGATTTTCCTAGTAATGTTACTCGAGTGGATGGTAATCGCTTTATTCTTCAGACATTTAGTTTGGACGCTACTGGTCTTATCTTTTCATTGGGAACAACGCTTAAAACTATAATTATTGTATCTAATCGGCAATAAAAGGATAACGCCGGTTCCCCGTACTCTCTTTTATACAATTCGTGCAATTGAAATTACTGTCCATTATTAGATACGTAAAACAGCGGAGAAAGTTAAATAGAAAATTATTACAGAATTTCTGTTCCTCCATTTCAAACGTCGTGTATCATTGTGTGGCAAGTTTCGCCCGAAATTAATCGCAGAAACGGTGTAGAATATTTTCGAATGTCAATCTGTGATAATTTTATCTTAGTACTTTTTCTTTTACACAATATTTTAGATGTAGATCGATTGTCGTTTATCGTTCAAAATTGAAATTTCTGTATTTCATATCAATCCTATCTCCAGTAATGTCGTCAATCAAGATTTCGTTTTTTGCGAGGTATCGATGTGCGCTGTTAATAATTAAAACGGGAATCTGCTTAGGTAAATTAAAAGCACTTGAATTTATTAATCAATATGAAATCTTCAGACTGATGCGTACATCTGTTAACGAAATCGCGAGGTCTGCCTCACAATCAATAAATAAACCTTAATTCGTATCGCAAAAAATGTATAAAGAACACTATGTTTGCCATTACGTATCGCAATTTGTCTTTCAGACGAAGAATAATTTGACAAATAATTTTCCTAAACGGTTCACTAATTGAAACCAAACTAATGAAGAAAATAATCTAACCTAAAATACACGACGCGACCATAAACTTGAATTAAAGTTTTTACGTATGTTCTATAAATGATTTTCAACCGAAAATCAACGAACGAATCAATGAACTATTTTAAGTAGAATTTAGCCGAATTACAAGTGTCCCTGTCAACACAACACATTCCATTATGCCAGAAATAGAAGAAAAGCCCTTACCTCTGCGCCAACAACATGATGACGACTCCGTTTTCCGGTAAGCGAGTCGACGGAAGCGTCGTCCAGGTCGATATACATCTCCTGATCGCAATCTGGATCGCTACCCGATAACCTCTCCAGGCTTCGCATTATACCGAGGAAATTTACGCTCTGGACCACCTGTAATCGCAAACGAACGAAATGTTTAATCTTCGTCGAATATGTTTAATTGAAAAAATATTCAAGCACGGTTCTTCATTTCTCAATGATCCATTGAGAAACGATGTTCCGCGAATTCATCGTAACTTCCATTCAAACATCCGGTTCTCCGTTAATACCGTTAATTTTCGTAGAATGTGTCAAGTAGCGAGTTAATCATCATGTCGCGCATTCGTACAGATTGTTCGTGGTAACTAAATTGTACGATAATTGACGGCCATTTAGAAATCAGCGAGACTATATTGATACGTCAAGCGAATTAACTTATTCCAATAAAATAATGCACGATAAAATCAATTGCGAACACGCGCATATGAAGATGGACATGCGTAGGAACATATCAAATTACTCATTATTATGAGAGTACAGTTGCTTCCCAGTGTCAACTAAATGTAAGATAGATAAACATTCCGCCATTCCGTGGAGTTCGCTCGGGGATTAACAGTTTCCAGAGAGGGAAATTCTAATTCCGTGTCAAATATTTGTGACTCTTCAGTCGTTTTTCTATCAAATGATACGTATTATCAGTTTATGTGCTCGTCGATGACACGATGGAGAATGAAAGCGTGGAAAGCCTGAAAGGCTGAATGCTTGAATGTATGCGAGAAAAGCGGAAATTAATGGGGAAATACCGATGCAGCGAGTAAACAATTGCTATGTCAAACAGATAAGTAAACCAGGGGATCTCCCCGCAATTGGTATAATACGAATGTATAAATATTTCAGGCCAGTCAAGAGCCACACGTAAGAGAGACGTACACGCGAACCGAGATAATCGAAGTGGGATATCCCGTTTTCCCTGGCTCCGCTTGATTCAATGCCAAGAATTCTTCGCACACAATTACGTCGTTCTTTACGTTTTACGACCTACGATTAGGTAACTGTGTGTATCGGCATGGCGATGTATGGTCAGCTATAAGTCGAACATTATCTAGAACCGAACGTAACGTAACCATGATTTCTGCGATTTTTAAAGGCCGTAGTTTCTTTTCCCTCGCTTATGTGTTACCTTTGTATTTTCTCACCGAACAGAACAAATTTTTAATTTAGATAATTTTTTCATAGGTATTGCTTGTACGAATATTTTCATAGAGTGCAAGCAGATTTAAGAGTATCTCCAATAAAGATTCGGTTAATCGACGAATAAATCAATAAATCAATTCTTTGAACGCAGGCTACTGAATCGGAGAAATTACAACTTCCCAATAGGTTCGAACATCACCTGTTTCTTCAAGAGAAAAAGTAACAGAGAAAATATGGAGAGAAAGCCTGTTCCGACTGATGCTTTCTTCTGGATTGACCAGTTCGATTTCCTCGCCGGGGAAACTGACTCGGTAATAATTCTCTGCTTTTATTCTCTCTACAACAACATTCCCAACGTAGCAAACTTTGATTCGGTTTTCTAACGTTTCGAGCAACGATCTTCAATCGTTTTATGTCGGACAAAATTATTTACATCAGTATAAAATAATATATGAACAAAAAAATATATTGTCAAAATTCGCGACTTTCACTGCATGGCATTACTTAGAATTATGTGAAAATAATTGCTTAGAGCATGATCTGTGATCTTCGATTCGACCAGCGTTTTTGTATTCGCAAGATGCAATGAAAATCGTCAAGAAGCTCGCATTATTTTCATACACAATTGCACAAACTACGCACACATAAGTCTACAAAGAACACAGATTCACGTCAACAGGAAATGATATTACATACAGTAAAGTGCATCCAATTTTTTCTCGATTAAATATTTTTGTACGAGAAAGGTTGCGTGCCCGACGATAGGGAAGGAAAAGTGTTGTCATTCAGACAAGACATTAACTACTGTCTGACTGGCATTGTTTACGAGGGATTCCAATTCATTTTTCTATTTGCAGTCGATAGGAATTTCAATTGTACGCTTTCATACGGTGGATTCTTTCATTACTACGGCACTTGCTATTTGATATAACTAAATATTATCACATGTTTATTCCATTGCACCAGAATTTTGTACAAATATAGCGAATTCACAATGTTTCCAAATTCTTTAAGCTGCTTACACAGGATCTTCTCCTTTTTGGCGTATACCATAAACGGAATAAAATACCATCGAAGGTAACATGAATGAATGAAAAGTTCAGCAGAGAATAGGTACGAAATTTTATATGCGACCTTTAACTTTTCATTTTAATTCCTTTTTTGCACATAACAAGAAATTAACTTCTTACGAAATTGGAAGAAAAGTGACAGTGGAATACAGTGCCTAAAGAAGTGGTTGAAAACAGTGTCGGAATAAGCGATTATAATCCCTCGTTTCGAAACGTTTCGGAGACCTGTCATCATCAATACACGAATAAAAGGCAATTAACCGAGTCTTCTGTTTTATCAGGTGTCACAAAAAGAAATATCATCGGCCGACCATATTACTACAACTACCATTATATTTAATTTACGACGTGTCTTTAAGAATCTTCGGAGTATCAATGTTCCAATTTTAATGCTGGCGAGGTATTAATACCGTATTAATATTGCAAATTGCAAAGAAATTGCTGGAATGCTAATACCTTTACGATAAAATTTTTCTACAAACAGTGATTGCATTTTATATATTTGTTCGTAGTGCATAATTTACACGTAATTTATCTAGAAAATGTTACGCAATTCTAATGGACAATTTTAAATGGCAGATAATAATTGCAATTATCCGTTAGAAATATGTAAAACATATTTATGTGATAAAATGTCTTTAGAAAGTTCGCAGTGAAATATGAATAACATTGAAAGGTAGTAGGTACATTTGTTAAAACAAAGAATTGTCATAATAGAATTTGAATGCAGATTGAAATATCCTCGCACAATACGCACTGTAGGCTCGCTTTACTACAACCACTATTATCAACTACTCTTATAGTACACGAACTAGCGTATCCCTTCAACTTTTAATATTATACAAAAATATATTGATATCCATTAACTCTTTGCCCCCAACACTGTATATCAATAACATCAGTGAGACATTCTCCAGCCATCTGCAAAATTTCATTAAAAAATTACAGCTGACCACTGTGGATCTCTCTGATCCTCTGCTTCCTAGGATTACTTTTTTTACCTTTCGTTAAGCGACCTCGGATCGACGATTTGCGACGTTCTGTTAAAGACATTCACGGAAGCATTTTCGCTCATGGCCGAGTGCATACTCGAAGCTCGCTTATAATGGCGCCTAATGCGAATGCATTCATCATCACATGGGACCATTACACCGCATACACGAGTCGTGTATTGTGTGTACGTTACGTTACCGGAGTTATCTAAGTAGCACCGCGTGTCAAGTCCTTCGGAGTCGGACGTGTGTCCATTCATTAGCGGTATAATGTGCCGGATTATATTATTATCCACACACGTGGAATCGTCTGTGCATGCAATACGCGATCATTCACGGCGTGTGCTGGGAAGAAGGAACAGGAACTGCGTGGCGAATAATTCGGCAGGCTCTTGTGAACGAAACCTCTTTCTTCTATTACATGTGAACTCCACTGGAATGAATCCTTTATGCATTTGTAAATCTTCTCTAATTTTTGTTTAAATAACTTGCCAAAACATTTGACAGTCGTATTTTTATATATTATCGCCAATGCGTCTGTTCTATTCCATCGCCAATTATAAATTCAGTCAGAATCTTTCTTTTTAGAATAGAGTATGTAAGATGTTTTCAATCGTGAAAATCAGTTTGGGTATAGACAGCGTGTAGCATATGACCAAGTGTTAGCTGGGTCGATGAACAGTGAAAGTTAGTGAGTGGTACTTTTATATTGATATAAACTTGTTCATTTCAATAAACGAATGCGTTCTGAGTAAAAAGTCTATCAGCATATTAAATTCGGATTAAATACCGACAAGTTGGAAAATTCATTTATTCTATGGATTCTGAGGAAGTAAAATTATTAATTTATTTTTAAACTTAGGGGTTAAACATGGAAGTTTCTTATTAAAGACGATCGATAAAAGCGTGATTTATTTCGTACGTGCTATGATAGGATTGTGAAATCGAAAGATCGATTTTTCTTTTACCCCATTTTCTTCAAGCATAACTCTTTGAAAATGTCCTCTCACTGCCATGATTTCCCAATAATGAATTGCTCCTTTAAATTATACACACATATGAAATAGACATCCCTGTATTTTTAGGCCTACAATTATGTCAATATTGAAGATAGTTCCTCTTCTGCAACTCGAGTTTTTGTTTTTGTATCTTTCTAGTTCACAAGATAACCACTTTTATATAGATAAAGATCATCTTTTATTTTTGTATCAGATGAATACAACAACTTAAATCGTCGCAGCCATGAAAACTGATATACTTCGGGAATCATACAACAATTTAAATAATAATAAAGATAATTGCATGAACATTTTATTATCTTGAATTATCTTGAAATATAAGCAAACGTGTACCAATATTTTAAAACCCTTAACCCTTAATAACTTAATCATTTTTCATCTCATAAGTCGTCTATGATTAACAGCTGTGAATGGAACTATCCCTTTAAACGACTTGCTTTTTGTACACCGAACGCCCATTTCGAGAATTGGCGGACATCGAGACATCATGATCGTCTGTCAACGTAAAAACTTCGATGCGGCTTTCAATAATAACTTAGTTTCTTCCTCTTTTCCGGTGAACGGAAATTTTTTATCCAGTCTGCCGTTTCTTTCATATTAACAAATTCTACGTCTTTTAAATCGTTCCTCATTGTCTTCCATTTTTTCAATACATTCTTAAATATTTATAAACGATTAAGAACAACAGATTTTTCCGGTTAAGGAAATTATTTCCTGCATTATTGTATTTTTACTTTCAATACGTTGAATCTTTGTTTTATTTCTTAATAAAAACTGTATATTTTTCAGATGATATTTGTTAACTTTTTTTCACACGCACGGCAACTCTCGAATGAGTTTCTGTATTTAATTATCTACGTGTCATCTTTAATATTTCAATACTTTCTACAATTTCGGTGGCATTCGGTTTCCGAGTACTTTCGTCGATATCCGTGGAAGTTTATGTATAACTGTTTGGATAATTGCGGGAATCGTAAGTGGAATTTTAGAAAGCATCGTGTTCACAATGCGAAACCATTCCAAATGCGATACGCCCGAAGGAATAGCTGATAAAAAGCAAATATTTCCACAGGTCGAAGGTTTTATCAAAACATTGTTGTATGGTGTTAAATTCTTTAGACGCGGAAACAGAAATAATAGAAAATTGGGAGAAACATTAATTTTATCAATGAACAACAACGTTTTAGTGAAATCGCACACATTCCAATAACTGTAATTTTTTCCATTAAAAATATTTTCATGCCAACAGGAAATAATAGCGGTTTTTTTCACCTCAGAGATCCGGTCTGTGAATTCATTCACGTGGAATGTTATTCACATCGCCAGCTTAAATACTGACTACGCCCCCCTTAAAAACTCGTCTGAAGACATATGTCTCGATATTGGATGCAGATAAATCTTGAGTAATAAAAAGAGAACATTTTTTGTGATAGTTCTATATTTATAATTTTTACCAGACAATTTTTTTAACACGTACAAAATATACACGATGCTGCCTGTCTCAAAATTTTGCCACATATAAAAAGTTATTGTGCTAACGATACAGGTTAACAGTTTAAACAAGTATAGTAGTTGTTTAATAAACAAAATAATTAATAATTCATCGAATATTATTTTGGGATCATTCAGCAGCACTTCGTTAAGAACTTTTTCAATAAATGAATTATTGCCAGTTTTGATTAATATCGCTAAAGATAACGCCACGCTGATAAAAACACGAGATACCCAACGAGTTAACCATTATGTATACTTACACAGAACAACGTATCGAAAAATGCCACATTCAATTGCCTCTCACGAAATTGCCTTTTATTGTGGAACAAAGGGAACGAAACAGCAGCATATTCGTTTATTTATGAATTGCGAATAATTAGTTACTCAAGTACTTATGACATCTCTTCTCGCATTAGGCTTCAATAAAATGAAACCGAAATTTCTGTTTGTAACATTTTATCCCAGTTAAAGAAATCTCGCATACGACCCACTTTCCACGACCAACTGTACGCAGGTTAAAAATTCACCCCGCATATTAAAATAATCCTGAACGCGGACGCGTCGAATAGTCCATTTAGCGGCTTCTTAACGTCGTCGAAATTCCGCGAATCACCGGCGGGAATTCATTCGCAAGAAGCAATTGCTCGTGAAAGCGGATGATCCGCCGGGTCGCGGCGTGAATTCCAACTTTCGGACGAATTCACACACGCCTCCTTCCTCCTGCTCGCGTTTCGACAAATAGTTTTGAAGGAAGCAGAACGAGAAAGATATTATCAGACTGTGCGGTTTCCTGACATCGAGCCAGACGCTCATTATTGTTATGGCACTCGGGACTCGAGAGTATTTTAAAGCCTGCCACAGTTCTCGGGTTAATCCGCACGTTGCTGAAACACGTCACAGTTAATTGTTCCAATTAATGGTGTCCAGGGCACAGAACGTCCGAATGCACTAATTGCGTGGGTTGCCTTTTCTCCACGTGAAATTCGCCCCCTGTTTGCAGTAACGCCCGCGTGTCGCTACACGGAATCGATAATCCGAGCGAAGACCAGTGACAGTTCATTCGAAATGTTGGAATCGAGCGAAACGATAGGAGAAAGTTTCGATGACGAAGTACTTATTAAAACGTGGAAAGTTGTCGGTGCAATAAATGAATTGAATTTGTATTGCGATTGGTTTACAACAGTTGTGCCCCGTGTTTTTCATGGGCAAAAATTCATGGACATGGTTTTATTAAATATTATACCGCGATCATTTAATCGTGTGGAATTTCACAATTTCATTATAACTTTAAGGCGTTATCGTTGTACATACAGATTCTACGTTAAAGGTATTTCATAAAGTGAAATGTAGTGCATAGCTCTGTACATGTATTCGGGTTTAAAACGTTACAGAAATTTATCAACAACAGGATCTTGAAGGTGCTTGTTTACATACAGATGAAAATATAAATTAATTGAAAATGATTCGATAACGTCAGTACATCTGATAAGGTGTTTGCGTAGTTTAGACGTTAGAGTGCAATCGAAAACGTTAATCTTGAAAGCAAGCACCTTTACGATTTATCAATTACATATACACTCTCTGTTTTTGGTCCCAGCATTTTTATAAATTTATATCGTTTTTGAAAAACTACGAAAAGCTTCGAATATTTCAAAATTCCATTTTTCTTCCATTCCGTGCTTTTCATTAAGTAACTATTAATCCTCGTATCAGTTAAAAAAATAATGTGAATAGCAGAGAATAATATATAAGAAGTTGTGAATTGAAATAAATAAAAAAGTTTTATTTGACGTGCACTGTTGTCTCATTCGATAATTCGCATAATGGTACGCTGGAACGGCCTCTATATGCAAATCCCTGGGGACTCATCTGGGCCAAAAGTCGTTTCCTGTGTTCGTTTTAATGGGTTCCCGATGTTCTCGTATCGATGGTATACACTAACCCCACGGTACAATACTTCGAAAGCCTGTTTGACCTACTACACTTTCTTGCACGTTGCCTAGTTATTCTCAATTGCACAAACAGCTGAGTTTTTGCGATAACGATAACAATTCCACGTAGAAACGATAACATACGCGCCTAAACAAGAAATTTTCCTTTCACCTTCTGTTTGGTTTCGCGATAATGTTGTCCATGCAACGAATTCGATATTCAACACTCCTCGTTGGTTTAATTGAACAATTTCTTAAAATTTCTGGTCAGTCGAGCGTGAAAACTAATTTTTGCGGAGAATATATAATAAGACGCAAGGTATATCACGAGGAAAACGCGGGTGTGTCGTACAGTGGGGAGTCGTGACACTTGTATTGTACTACTTGTTAAATATATCAACGTGCGAATGTTCTTTTAATATTGTACTATTTTTAAGAACGCGCGTTTCGTTTCCTTTCATATTCAATTACAGTACTGTGCGCCGCTATAAATTAACACGGCATGCACGTAATTGCAGTTATTTCCACGACGAATTATGTAATCGAACATAAAGCAATTAAAAAGCAACGGTTCACTTGGAAATTGAAGCGGGTATTTTTATACCAACATGATCTATTAAAGTTCATTGAATATTCGTTGATCTCGTATTAACACTTTCGTGACCGAAGAAAAATACAATTCTACTTGTTACTTTTTTCTCTGACCATTTACATAATATAGGAAGGAAGTGCCAACACTTTATACAACAAGGCGGAAAAGTAAACGAAAAACTCTGAAGAGTCTTTGTTAATTTCCTCTCAGTCGATTACTTTTTATTTAACGGAATAATATTTCACTATCGACACGATTAAGGAATACGATTAAAAATGAGATAGTTAGAGAAAAAAAATCTTGCGACTATTATTTCCCTTTCCATTTAAATTGAAAAAAATAAACAACACCACTCGCACAAACACTTTTCCGAAGAAAGATAGGTACATACATACTCGTATCTACGACTCCTGTGCAATATCCCTAAAATTTCTGCCACGAAATCGCGTTGCAAGCTTCAACCATCCTCCACCAAGGATGGAGATTTTTCCATACGTCATATCTATTGAAAAACAGCAAGGCTGCGTTCGAGCATTCCCGTAAACATCGTCTCGTTCCTTTCGCTGGCTCGGCCGGTGGCTCGCTTAAATTTAGAAGGAACCAGCGGACAGAACACCGAGGACGATCTCGTGCAAGGTTTCACGAGACATAGTTAATGAATGATCGAAACGGCAAGCCGATTGCAATTACCCGGCGAACGATAACCTTCGACTGAACGACTCTTATCGCGGGTCAGGGTAATCTACAACACAGGCGCACTAATCCCGATTTTATATTTCATTGTAGCACAGCGAGAAACCGTCGGGGAGGGATCGGCGAAATGAAACCACCGTGACACTGCTGGGGTCGAAAGTGAAACCGATCGACTCTGGGAGCAAATTGTTACGTGCTCATCCTTGCGTGGAATAGAGCACCGTATTACAATTTATGTCCTTCATTTATATGTATACACATTTCGTTGTACACGAGGCGAAGGAAAAGCTGACGCACGACTACTGTCGGCGCCCCTCCTTCTATCTCGTTTCTCTATATTTTTGTTTGCTTTTTTTTTCTTTCAACGCCGAGACGTTCACGCGCGAGTCGACGCAAAAATGCGCATTGCTATGCAAACGTAGGTGAATGCACGCACGCACGCACGGTCGGTATTTCTGCTCGATCAGAAGAAACGCGTGGGCATTAAAGGTGAAGCAGAACGAAGGCAAAACAGGTGCTATATTTACCTTGGATGTCGGCGGTCCTGGCTTAGGTACGCGCGATTATCTTCGACCCGCGTCCATGGAGATAATCAGCGCGCTACTCTGGGACACTGAAGATATTCACCAGGGTTCGATGCTACCTTGGTCGAACGGACGTGTAGTTGCTCTTTATTTTATAGATCTCTTTGAAGATCTATTTTTTTTTAAGTACTGGTTCACACTTTCCAATTGCACTGTTTATACTCCTTGGATTTATTTGCTTTCTTTTCTTTCACGTAAATTCCGAACCTCGTTCTCGTTCGTCCTGACGACGACTGTTTTAACACACAACACTTTCCTTCTCGGTACGACCGGCACAAGCTTTATCCCGTCACTTAGATTCTCCGTTGTACGGTTGGTTGTCTCCTCTCCTTCGTGTGCCGCTCTCAGCCGGAGTTGATCAATAACTCCGCGTCTTCGTGTTCCTTTCGGGGATTCCCAGCTGGATCTCGGGCGTCCGATGAAATTACCTTCGATTGCCAGCAGGAGAAGGCATTATCTGCGCAACACGTGGAAATTAATCGTGGGTTGACGGTGGGAAAGTCGGATACTAGCGTGGATACAGCGGAAGAAAGAAGGCATCCACTTAGTTTCGACTTGACTCAGTTGCGAACGAAACAACAGAAATTTGAGGATTCCCTTTCGCGTGTAGACAGGACAGAGACGAGACCTGTTGCTTGTTGCCTCGTCGGTTCTGCCTCGCAAACATTCAGGAATGCGTGTTCGTCGCGGGCACGAGCGGTTGTATTTCTCTTATTTTTTCGTTTGAAAATTTTCACCGGCGGAACGATTTAATAGAGAGGATATCTTTCTGTAAACAGTCTCAGCCAAAATGGGAAATTACACGCGTCGCGTCGTGCTGTTCTCCAGATCGATTTGTAGTCCTGCAAAACAACGGATCAAAGGATTCACATTTTCGAAGATCGATTAAGAGGATCGCGGACGTTTATTTTTCAATCTCGTCTCTGTCTGTCTTTTCCCTTTTAATCTTTTTTCGTGTTTTTCACGGGATCGTAAATGTGATGGAAGATCGAGTTCGTTTGAAAGCGTTCTGACTGTGATTAGAAGTCATGAATGGATGAGGAATTCGCGACGGAAACGACAAAAGAAACGAGTCGTACGTTTACCGGTATTTTCTTCCTCTCTCCCTTCGCCGTTATTACTTCCTTTCGCTTTTTTTTCACCCTGCTTATCGTGGCAACCGTGAAATTGCTGCACAACAGTGTGTTTCGATGTTTTCAGTTGGGCATTTTATTGCGCAATCGTTTCGAACAAACAACAGCGGCTTCGTATTGCTGGAGCGCGATTGAAAATATTACAAGTCGTTATTCCAAGCATCAAACCCGCCTCGTAATAGACTGTATAATGTCAAGACAGACAAAAAAAAATCGGCTTCGAGCAACGCGTTCACGCGACCCAATGCATATTCATGCAACTTCTTTTCGTTTATATTTAGAAGACGATTCACGGCAAGCACTGAATTCACGAGTGGCTCGCCTATCTTTTGCGTGCCGAATGAAAAATGTGAGACCGACGATCGGATACAGAGTTCGAATTCCTTAGAATTTTCCAAACATGCAACGGACAACGACAGAGATTTTCCATCGGCATTGTTCGTTCGGTTCATCTTTTCCTGTCAAGTAGAATGGGACGTCATAGCTTGTCAGCTGCGATTCTCTTTACAGCCGTCTGTCAACTATCTAATCGTTGAATTTTCCTCAGAAATCTGTCCCGCGCTTCGTTTTCCATTTCGAACGATCAGAAATACGACAATTCGGGACGTACCGCCGCGTGACGATTTGAATTCTGTGTCACGATTCGCGGACAGACCTTACTCCGTTTCGGGGCGAGATATTTCGAGTCACGTGCATGGAAATGTGCATCGTACGTAGAACGAAACCAGCTCTGGCGAGCTCGAATAATAGTTTCTCCGGCAAGAGTTAACGGCGCCGATTGACGGCACAACGCTTGGCATTCGGAAATTCCTGCTTCTCGTGGCCACGCAACAAGTTGAGTCAGCGAAACCCGTGTTCTCTGGCGACCGTGTAGGACGAGCCGGCGACGAGGAAGGAAAAGAAAAATCCCGCACGCGACGGAAACTCGCGACACGAGATGGATTATCTACGCCTGTTTCCATATTATCCCATCTCCATCGCGATCGCCGGGTCTCCAAAGTACCACGTCGTGCGTTACCAGGCCACATCCGCGTACGAGTGACCGTATTCGTCGGCGTACGCTCTCGTCCGCGTCGAAGCATCGCTTTTCTCGTTGCTGTCGCGGTTCGAAAGTCAAAACAAATCGACGTACACGCCGCGCCGCCCCTTTATAACACAGTCGTTCCAATCTCACCTGATCGACCCTACTTTCCACCATTTAACTGAAACGTTCGCGATCCAGAAACTGATACTACTTCGTTTGCACTTCGATGCAAACAATACTACGATCACCTGTCGGACAGAGGGAAGATAGAGAAGAAAACCTCCCGACAGAACTTTGCTCCGTTTCACAGGCGAAGCCTGTATCTACTACGTGTAACAGAAAGCTACAAACCGATCGGTACCTCTCACGACCCGTTAGGCCAGACAGGAGTGTAACCTGGCTGCGAGGTCGACACTGAAATAATCGAACTCGATAAAAGGTAAAGGGAAAAGCACGACGATATAGGACATACGCGATCCCGTGTTCAATTAATCGTGCACAATGAACCCGCGATGACGTACACATATTCCTGACGCTGTCGTTTCGTCCGCGTGATCTTGCGTCTGCCTTCCACCAGTATACATAGTATATACCGTTAATTGTGCTCGATTCGATTTCGTCAAGATCCACAGGGTTTTGTGCCACGGTGCCAGGAGGTGGGCCCACGATCCGTCCGTGGAAAGCTTCGCACGGCCGCAGGGGTGGATCTCTCGAGGCTGCGAGGGGTGGCAAACGATCCGTGGACAGAAACGCCGGTCGTAGATGGAACGAGTAACGTCCACACACGGTGGACGAGTACGACGACACTTAACACTGAAACACACCGGCTCGACAAATCGGGATCGGTTTTGGAGCTACGCTTGACACCAGCAGTCTTGGCTGACCGAACGCCCGATCCGGACTGACTATAACTGTAAACCATCACTTGTCGCTGCCAAGCATGCTCCCACCGAGCCTCCACGAAACGGATCGTGCCCCACCAGATCGTGGCTGCCACGCCGCGCCGCTAACTCCCGCTCCAAACCAGTTCTCGATGCGCACCGCCACTTCCACCTTCGTCGGCTTCGCTTCAGAAGCGTTTCCACCTGCTACCATCGCCGCGCCGTGCACCAGCCGAAATCAAATGGAGCCAGAGCACACGCGGTGCTTTTACCTTGAACTGGTCCTGGCCGAGGATCCACTGTGATTTAACCACCCCGTCTTTGTCAAATTTAGGGGGTAAAGGGGCTGACAAGAACGGGACAGCTAATTATAGAAACGAAGGGAAACAGTACAACGTTTCTGGGAGTTTAAAAATAATTCTCAATAATGTCAACATTTCTGAAAATATGCAGTATTGGAAATGGTTTGACCCTTTTCAATTTGACTGACCAATTGAGTTGCCGGCAGATTTAACTAACCCGTCCTGGTTATTACATATTGCATTTTTGGAATCTTGTAAGATAGTGCAATATAGTAAGCTACTTTCGAATAATCCACAAGCCTTTCGTCTATCCAACCTTATTTTACGTAGTCCATACTATTCGGATGATTTCATATAATTTATTTTTAATAGTCGGCCTTTTTTCTGTTCAACTACTCTATTTACATGATTTCAGAATTATTTGGGTATGAATTCTGTGTTTCGTTTTTCACGATTCATATGCTCGCCACTATGCAGGCGGGGTTTAAGGGAGGGTTATCGTTAATGCGGTACATAGAAAAATATGAATTTGTGCCTGAAAATGATTTTTCCAGCTGTAACTAGAAAACTCTTCTCTGGAGTATTAATGTATAATTCTAAAAAATTTGTTGTTAAAAATAATGTACAATTTCTAGAAATGGAAGAGTAATTAATCTTAGAATCGAGTAAAGGGAAAAATAATAAAATGGATTAACGATATTTTCTAGCAAAAATTTATAACTAATTTCATGGTTTTTTCACAATAATTAAATACAAGATAAATTGAAGCGTAAGTCAACACTTTGATGTTTTCTATTTTTATAGCATAATTACTGTTACATTAGAACTATGAAACTATTCAAAGTAATCATCTTTTGCTTGCACAAGTTCTTCATAACAACTGATCGCTTATCTACCGCTGTAATATACTGATACTGATAATTAACAAATTAAATTAATAACACGCACGACGGACAAATCAGTTAATCCACGTAATAAGGATACGTGAACCGGAAGTATTGTGTACAGATGCACGCGTACCCTATGAATATTCAACTTCGATTTTCACGTGAACGTAGCAAAATCACATTCTATATTTTCCTTTCACTTTTGATTTTCACCTAGTCTAGACATCTGTATTGAACAACTCGGGAATCGATGGTACCTCGACTTCCTATGTTGAACTTATTGCGATGGCTTTCTAGGATTTATAGCGATGGAAACGTTACTTGTAGTTCACATATTCCGGGTTTTTTTTTTCATCTTCTTTTTTATTCGATTAAGTTACTTGACTGGAAGTAGGTTAGGGTTAGTGCGTGGTTGATTGGAAAGATTTATGCGTCGGAGAAAGTAAGGATTACGTTTGAGATCGAGGTATTAAAGTTGGAAGATTTATGTAGTTCACTGGAACGGCAAAGGTATGGGTCAGTGTCACGGTTCGACGCGCTTAGACGGGTCTGAGGATGGCGAATAGTTTCCAATTTTCTGGCCATCAGTAACATTGCATTTTTGAATGCAAGCGTAAACAGGTGTTTTCGATACACTGCATATTTGTTGAAACACGTTCCCGTGTTCGTATGCACTTTTTCATTGCACGCCTATATTTAATTTTATTTTGATGGAAATTAATAATTCTAGAATTGAAGAGAGTTGTTTATGCGCTATTTGCTGAGTTTCATCATGATTATTTAAATTAATTGAAAGAGTAGTAATTTATATGGAAATTATTAATAACTTGGTAAACAGGATGCTGCAACGAAATTGTATATTCTGATCGACGCCATGTTTATGTCAATTTCTGCACATTATTGAGTCGCCAATTATTTACTTTGAAGAAGAGAATATTCTATATAGACGAATTTAATATATCAATTCCGATAAACTCTTTTAAATTTGATCAGGAACGCAACTTAAATTTGAACATTTCAAACAAAGTCCATGTGAGATTACCATTATGTATAAGATGAATTGTTTAATGAAGAGTGATTGATGACTTAGTCTACTTACGCATTTAAGTCCACGTCTTGCCATTTTAATTTATGTCGCATAGTTTTTAACTGCATAAATTTAAACTGGAACCTGTTATGGCGCGTTAAACTTAACTGTACTCTCTATTGAACTATTGCCAGTCTGCAGCTAGTCACAATGTAATGTATATACTCAATACGTAATCAGCAACACGTCACTATGATAGTTATATGTACTTGCTTTGAACATGTACTCGTTTATGTCTACAATGTTCCTTTTATTCTCAAATATCAAATGAATGAATTTTCAATATTATTTCGTATCAGCGAAATGTACCGTCAATAATAATAATAATAAAGATAATGGATACCAATCATCTTTAACAGTGTCACAAGTTACAGTCTGTAACTGACAATAATAATTGCAATGTTCGATAAGCAATCACTGTTTCCAAATTATTCTGAAATATGTTCTAGTGCAATCCACGAAGATTTGATGCCACTTCATATCAGCATTAAGCCGGAGGATTTATTATCCAAAAAATAAACTACTTGGAGAAATATAGTCGCCATCGCGAATGCTAATCGTACGACGGGGGCCAAGTCAAAATTCCCCTATCGTTCGTATACCCGATATTGCGTGTATTTTTTAACACACTTATCGACACGTTATCATTTAAGAGTTATACTCTTCACGATTACGAATAAATACATTTTTTTCTCTCATCGATCGTTAGTTTATGCGATTCGTCGCGAGGCGACGTACTCTCGTATCGCTACGAATACGTACACTTCTTTTTCTCCTCGAGGGCGACGTTTCACATGTTGATGAGACTCAATTTAGAGTACGAACGAGATCGTGAGAAACGCGCCGTGAAAGGAAAATGCCAGTGGGAGGTTGATCTTCGAGAGGGTTAAATAAAGTCCCGCGTCAACGTGCATTCCTTAACTATAATTAGGCAAGGAAATCAGGAACTCTTTGTTTCAGTTCGAGAGTTTTCGTAGTCGCTTATTAGCAACAATACATCTACAACGAGTAAATGCTGTTTACTCTTTCAGCGTTCATTCACGTATCAACTTCGCAATTGCCATTTAACCGACGGCGACGAGATAAATCACTTCCCCGATATTGTTTCATTTCGTCGGCAAACAACGGGGACTTCTATTTTCTTTGAAACATAAGCGACGAAGAAGTGCCCCATGAAATCGTTTCTGAAAAAAATTCTACGACTCTGCGGTCTCGCTGTTCGGTAATATACCGCTGGATAACGTTATCAGGTCGGAAGCACGAATTGCATTGTTTGCCGTGACGTCTATTCATTCAAAAGTTTCAAATTAGTTGCATCAATTAAGACGATGTTATATTTCATAATTGTTCACAATGTTTCTGTCTAGAGATAGCCTTTCACGGTCTATTCTGTATCACCGATTTGATGTCTCCCATACTAGTGGATGTTTTTTGTGAACGATATAATTTGTCATAATCGACAGTGGTGCAATTACTTGTATGTACATATAACGGGTATAATTTGTATCTTGTTTATTGCTGTTTCGCTCCACTTTTATAATGACATACGATTACCTTGCTTGATTAACGATTCATCGTGATTCCGAATCGTTTTAATCGTAACGAAAGTTCGTTATCTCGAAATTGCTAAGGTTTGCGAGACAGTGCGATTTTATTTCGCATTATGTGCCTCGGTTATTGGAACCGAATGCGGTTTAATGGCCGTCTAAACGGGAACTCGGATCATTGTAGTTATTCCTGCCGTACGGCCATGTGATTCAGAATTTAATAATAGCGGTAACGGATAAAATTCCGACTATTTCGGTCCCAGCCGCGTATTTACCGTGTGTCAAATAAATTTAAAGCAGAATTTTATTCACTGATCGTATTGAGAAGTTCACTTCGCCACAGGGCTTTAATAAGACAAATTAGCGTTTTTTAATAATGAGCATGAAATAAGCAGTCTTGATTGTTACCTATTATTGCAATGACACTTATTAGCCAGATTATGCATCTTTTATCGTTTTATCATTTCTGTCAGGGCAAATTGAGTTTATGAACGCAGGTGTGTGAAAATCCGACTATTACAGTAATTTAATTATTTTTCACTTGATTCTCCGAATTTCTCGCTCATTAATTTTTTATTAAGGTCGTGCAATACACTTCTAGAGAAGTGAATAACTGTTTATTACATTGAGAAGATGTGATACAACATGTTTTGTTTCAAGTAGGTACATATATACCCAGATCCGCTTCCAAGTATACAAATTTTACACGCTATGCAATTGATTTTTCTTTGGCAAGTGGTAAGGTACAACAAGGTATAATAAAGAGAAATGATTTTTGTGGTGTGCACAGTATAGAAAAGTACAATACACGATACAGGTAATAACAGACTCGTACTTAAAGTCGAGCAGGTAGCTGTTGATACCAGGCGAGTTTAATGTTAGCGTAGGTGTTCGCAGGTGAACGTAGGAAATTGGTAATTGTTAAGTGACGTGAATTATTAACGAGGTTGATAGCATAGTTAACTTTTAAACAATATTTTTTCTTAAATGCGTTTCTTTTTCTTGGTAATTTTTGAACGCAACGCATATCATTAATTTTGTGCCATAAGATATGCAAGAATACGTACATAGCAACGAAATTGAGCAGCGCTGTTCGTAAGTCTTAGGTCGTGTTTCCATAAAAATGGGTAGCGCGATTTAAATAATAACTGGTTCTATTAACATGATAAGTTTAACACAATCTTGTGGATTCACAGGTCAGCTACAAATGAAGTGATGTAAAAAGATGTGATTTAAATACTTCCATAGCTGGATGTCTTTACCTTGACAATTGTATTCTTTACTAATATTTATCAAGATTCAGATTAACAATTCGTATTAGGTTTTCAAAGTATTCCAATACTTTTCATACTTTTGGACGAGGAATATAAGCAAGTTTAAACAAACAAAGAAACACAGTTTCTATCACCATTTAACAAAAAGTTTCTCTTATTTGTAATTTAGGCCAATTGGTGGATACACCCTCCATATTAACATAAGTTTTCGTCCTACTATTTTCACCTTAAAATCGTCGACGACTGGTGCATCATCAATACCAATTTAATCTTCGTGATAAGCTTTCGTGATCCTACTAAATTACCGAATTCATGGGAACTAATTTTCTTCCCAGAAGGGTGTACGAGCTGAAAAGGGTAATCAATGGCCAACTCTTGCTAATAGCAATCAAGATCGATTGCTGACAAAACATACCATTCGATTACAATTACAGAGGCAAACAGAACGGTCGATCTATAAATATTACGGAGCAATAGAAGCATATAATCACACAGTCGCGAATTATTCAAGCCCTGATCGCATAATTGTCCAATCGCTCAACTCTACTCCCATTCAAAATCAGCGGGGCAGCACGACAAGCAATAACTTTTCACTTTGGATTCTACACCACGGCGTCCCATATTTTATGATTGCAGCGTAGGAGAGGGCGATTGTCCAGCACGACGCTATTTCATAGTCTGATACAATAACCAATAAGGCAAGAGTGCTTTAGGCGATCGATAGCTGGCTAAACAAAAAATTCATTGCAATCGTTTGATTTTATCACACTGCTGCGGATGAAATGATCGAATTGTTAACTAAACCGTAAATGTCTATAGTCTTGTGGAAAACAATGGTCATTACTTTCAAATATTTCATTGCCTATAAAATACGATATGATGGCCATCCTAAAATAGATCTATTTATACCCTTATTTAAACAAAATCTGCGTTCTGTATGCGAGGAAATTCTTCAATAAATGACACGCGTGGTATTTTTTCAGCATCTCGAGTATCCAATGTAAAACGAGTTAATGGTTCATTTTTCCAATACACATATTTCATCCACTTATTTCCCAGAACCATCGTATATTTTCCTTGATTCGTCTGATGAGAGCACAGCCTTTCCCGTGTTCTAATTTCACTAAATCCTCTCTCTGAAAGTGAACAGAATGTCGGTTCGCCGTGGACGCAATTATTCAATCGTTGGAACGATAGCGGTGCTCGGGTCGGACTAGACAGCGGGATAAGTAATAAGTTTTCGTTCCGTTGTGTCGGGCAAAAAGGCGACGTGGCGTGCGTTTATATGGGAACGATAAGAGGGGAACTTTTGCGGCGCGGCGAACTCGCGACTCGAAGGAGCATGCCCATCGAAGGACGCGTGAAAGTCCTGGGCCTGTGGTCCCCCGGTTTGTGTCGTTGTTATCGGTTTCGCTATGCCACATTTCACTCAGGCTTCCACCATAGCCGGTATCGGCATTTAATGCTTTTTACCGAACGACGTGAACCAGATCTTTTTGCGGCGGCGCACCGTAAAGTTACTTTTAAACGACGCGACGGCCAACGCCTCGCGACTTTCTGCTGCCTGTCCATTTGCGGCGCTTTGCTATGTCAATGCAAATGTTCTTCCTGACGATGTAACGCCGCGGTGCATTCAGAAATGTCCTCTGTCCCTTCTTATTCCGTCGTCTCTTTCTCTCGTTCTCTGGGAAAAGTTGCCCGGCATGGGGATTCCGCCTGGGAAAATCCATCCCACCTGGCCAAACCGCGGTGCACCGGAGAGAAATTCCTCGACGATCAATTCCATTCAGCCCGTTGATGGGCTCGTATCGAAAAAAATAAAAATATCATTCGACGTGCGAAGGGATAATGTGAAACGGGTTTGTGGATTTTCGATGAACGATTATGTCTTGAGAACCTTTGGTGTCGAGACAGTCGGTTAACCCTTTAATATCCAGACCCTTAAATCGTTACTTCATAATTATGACACTGATATACTACCTTGATCAAAAAGTTCTAGGACTGTTCACCGTGTGTCGTTGTCAATCACCCGATTGCTTCTTTTTTTTTTTTTTTTTAGTTTACCATATCTGTCCTTAACACTTCCTTCCAATTTCAGCGTCATAGCTTCATATTTGTAAAAGTTACGCTGTGCTGAGTACATCTCCTTTGTTCGTGTTTTCGATTTTAAAAATGGCATCATTCGAGCATCCACGAATTTGCATTAAATTTTGTGTAGAAAACGGATTTAACGGCCCGCAGACCTTGGATATGTTGGAGAAATGTTTAGACAACGATACTCTTTCGAGATCAAACGTTTTTCGATGGCAGGAACGCTTCATAAGTGGTCGTGAGTCGGTCGAGGGTGACAAACGCAGTGGCAGGCCGTCGACGTCAAAAACCGATGAAAACATCGATAAAATTAAAGAAATGTTGTCCGAAAACCGCAAATTGACCATCAGAGAGCTGGCAGAGGACTTGAACGTCGCTTATGGATCCGTTCAAGACGTTTTGGTTAGTGATTTGGGCCTCAGACGTGTCGCTGCAAAACTGGTGCCGAAAGACCGGCGCACAATGCGATCCTTATCCGTGATTTTTTGACCAAAAACAACACGAACACTATCCAGCAGCCTTCAAATTCATCAGATCTGGCTCCCTGCGACTTTTTCCTGTTGAACCGACTTAAAAAACGGCTTCGCGGAACGCGTTACAGTACCCAAGAGGAGGTCATGACAAAATCGAAGACGGCTCTGATGGACATATCGAAAATTGAGTACCAGCGGTGTTTCGAGGATTAGATCAAGCGCTGGCCCAAGTGCATTGCAGTCGATGGGGAGTACTTTGAAGGGGACCATATCGATTTGGACGAATAAACTTGTATTTTCGATTTTATGAAGAAAGTCCTAAAACTTTTTGATCAAGGTAGTATATATGTTGTGTCTTGCTATTTTGATTTGCTATTTTATTTGCTATGAGTGAAATTACGGATTCTTCTTGACGACAGTTAAATATTAACCGGTGACAGAATTCGACGCATCAATACGTTCGTTCATTTCTTCACGAGTAAGATTAAACGAAATCATTTCTCGCTGTAATAATTAATAAAGCTCGCTTTCCAATCACACATTTATAATACCTTAACGTTTTCAACATTCTTGTAATAATGATACCTTCAGTTAGATTTTTCCAGTGTATCAAAAAGCAGAATTATCTGTGGTATTAATAATTGATCGTATTTATCATTTGTCAGCCGCAGCGATCTCGGCGCAGGTAGACGAAAACGTGGAAGCACGCATTATGTATCAGGTTTATACCTGGCAACTTTCATCCGAACATTATTCTTCTTCAGGACAATGCAGACGCGTTCGATGTTCTCGTCGATCGGCCGTAGCCCGTGGAAACAAACGGTCTCGCGGCAGAAGCGGGTGCCTGGTGAAATGGAAAATCATTCTCGTTTTCTTCCACCTAGTTTCATTCTCTTTTTTCGATGAAATACGAGCGGCTCGTGAAACCTTAACGATCGTTGTGCAACCGCACAATTATCGCGTGCTGCGCCTGTCGGCAATACCCAACTTATACATTTCGTACCTCGTTATCGCGGCTAAATCCGACAAAAAATACAGCTAATTGTAATAACTATTTTACCCTGTTGTCAGCCTCTCTATTTTTCATGGCAATAAACATGGCAGATATATATGGCTATATTCGTGTGACAGCGACGGCGGCAATAATTACATATTATTATACATAGTGCATATCGATATATTCATTATTATGTAATATGAAAACTGATTGACGCGTGAATTGGTTACACGCGACAATAAATATTTGTTCTAAGTAATAATTTGTCTTCCTGAATCGTTTATTTTCTATTCTTTATCGTTCAAGTTTATCAACCCTTTCGCTGCAGCAGCGTATGTACATATGCACCCTCAGATATTCAGCAATTGCTCGCCAGAAGTCTGTATAAATGTTTTCTACAGCAATGCATCACTGTTCTAACTATTTATATAAATTGTACTTCCAACTTCGACTTCCAAGTTTACGTCTTTTAAAGTCAAACCTGATCTTACAACGTGTGACTTCTTTGGTATCACGTTTTCTTTCCATCCAGTACCCGCGCTTATCACAACCACTTTTCTCCTGTTTTTCCATTCGTGCACTATAATGTCGCCGGCAGTGGACAATTATTAGCGCATTAACAAATACCATTTCTCGAATTCCTGACTTGCCTTGTTTATCACTACCGCCCGGGACAAATGTCCATTCGAATTCGTCTTAAACATATACGAGGAAACCGTGCTAAGCAGGGACAGAAGAGAAATACATAGTGAAAGTTCAAGATTAAAAGATTACAAGAATTGTTGAACGACGGGGGGGAGGATCGAGGGACTGGTACTAAAAAAAAGTCAGAAAATAAGAGTACAATCGTTTTTTGATCGTTACGTGACCATCGTTTGGTCGGAATTCATTTCGTGGAAAGTTTTAACGAACCAAGCCATAAACAGGGAGTGGAAGGTGCTTTCGCGTTGTTAAATTTACGATATAATTATGGTCACTTTGAAAAATGTAGCAAGAAGAGACCGTTGGTAGCTTTACTTTTGTATCCGCCGTTTTACGAACACGAGCTGATTGCTCGTTATTGTGTTTGTACGAATAATAACGATCGAAGATGACCCGCATCGGCACCGTTCCCTTGTTTGCTCTCAGCAACGAATTCATAATTTCGCCCATTGTTGCTGCTACTTATAGTGCGCGCGGCTATACTTAAATGAATTTCACATAATTAACAGTACTTTCGCTTTCTGAAACTTGTCAAGGAAGGAGGGAACAAATGATTGGTGAATATACCAAATTGGTTGATTGGAGCAAACGAAAGGCACACTATACACTTTTTTAATGTCTTCATTTTGTTTGTTATTTGTTTTAATTCGAATGCCCTGCAGAGTGTCGAAAAATATTAGTACAGTTTTCTTGAATATTCTTAGAAATTTTGTACAGTAACAAATAATTGAGGTACAACAGAGACTGATGAAATTGCGAAGCAAAACAACTTTACCATTGCGCATTTTCTTGTACGTTTCATAGAAAAATATTTAGAAATGTGTGGCAACAGATGCGAATGAAATCGCAATTTTTTTACCACTTTTCGCATACTTGTCTCCCACAAAATGATCGACAGGAGAGGAAGTACTTAGTTACATACTATGCGGCTTTATAAGCGGCGGGATGGGCTTACGTAACGAAATAATTGTCGTATATTTCGTAACTACACTTATTAATATCAGCAGAATTGTCTTGCGCGGTGCCCTTTTATAAAGCGCACAATCGTCGTGCACATTGCGCGACAGCAAAACATAATTCACACTGTGGAATACGATTAGAAAGTGGCCGCGATAATAAAGTATTCCCTGTTCTTTTTATTCTTCTTTTTCCCTTTCCTCTGTCTTATGCACGGCGTGAAAAAAATGTGCAGTTCGATCGAACGCTACCAGCGTTACGTGAAATATTCGCATAAAATTATAATATTCGATTCAAGCGGACCTAGCGAAGCCAAGAAAGTCGCATTCCCCGGTGTCCGCCTGAATAAATTAAAGAGGCGTGGTTATCGAGGGCCGTTCGTCTCGTATCGGTGACTCACGATAATGTCGAATAATTTCTCGAATTTTTTTTACCATATTCAAGCAAGCTATGGCTAAGTGGCCGACTCTCTATTAAACATCGGACAGATATTTCATTTATTTCTATTTGCCTCGTGTTTGATCAGTGTCAGTGAATATTTTTATGCCGCTTGAAGTATTTTAGTCCGGAGTATGTTTATATGTCGATGAGGCCAATTAAAGAATTTCAGTTTCTTTCACTTCGACGAAGGAATGTTTTTCCATGTGTTCTTAAATGGTCGAGTTATAATCGCTGGAATTGTAAGATAATCTTAGTTCCTTCGAAATATTTCCGCACGTTTGGAATATTTGCAAATAGGATAAGTGTTATTGCAATAAAATATATCGTGGTAGTAGTTTTATAACGTAGAACGAGTGGGAGGTGGTGAAGCGTCTTTCAGTTTTTGTACTTAAAGCAAGAAACACTTCCGCAGTTTACTTAGAATGTATTTTTGTACTTTATAAAAGCTTCAAGATTTTAATTGTTCCACGACGAAATGAGAAGGAAGGTCTGACGTTTTAAGGTTTAAAGAAGTATAATTGCTTCATTTAAGGAAACGTTGGAGCTGCTCCATTCATTCCTTTCCAATCATTTTCTCTTTGTCATTTTGCTCGGCCGTCTGTCCGGTTATCGTACCTACACATAAAAGCTTCTCCTTTCTTCTTCCTTTCCTGCAATGCTCACCCGCTCGACTATCTTCAAGTTTTTATCTAAAATAATTAGTGCGTGAACGCGACTACATTCCAGGAGCAGCTCACGAACGAAGAAAGTTGCCTGCGAGTGATCGACGTGTACGCTGCACGAGACAAACGAAAAACCGAAGTGAAATTCTATTTTTGTCGGTATCAAAATAAAAAGATCGTTGCGATATTGATCGACATCGATATATTACGCGCCTGTTCAGAAGGACTATGGTTTTGCATATCTTCTTCGGAGAATGCTTTCAAAGATCGCAGCTTTTTTGCATTGGAAAATTATAAATTTATTCCCCGGTTTGATTCACTTCCGAAAAAAACATATTTTATTACTTACACTTAAATTACATATATTTCAAACGTTCGCGATTCAATGAACCATACACTTTTACCTATCAGAGATTAGAGTATTAGACATATTTCAAGACATTCGCAATTATGTCACGCAATGCAGAGATACGAGCAAAATTTGGTTTCTTCCTCCTTGGAAATGTGTTTAATTTACGAGCAACGGGTATAGTGGCACGAAGATTTTAAATCGTGACGATAAATTACTTCACCCTCTGCACATTTGTTATTTTCGCCGCAGACGTCCCAACGAAACCTAGATTTTTGCAACGCGCTGCGGAAAGAAAGGGAAAGTCGTAGCCTGATTCTAATTTATATGCAACAGAAAGTCATTGTCACCCTCGATTCACAGTTATCTGTCATCGCGAAATAAAGAGAAACTTCCGCTTTTCAAAGCAGCGTCGTTTCTTGCATTGCGTACGCTTATTCTGTTGCAATTCAATTGGAGATTTCATTTTATCCATCATTGAGTTTTCAGAGCGCTTCAATGAAATGTTCAGTACTGACACCTTTCTAAAGCAACTAATATTATAAAGAAACGTGGCATCAACGAGAAAAATTAAATTATATGCAATGAAAATTAAATTTTTACATATATTGTTTTAAACAGAATGTTTGATTGAATTCCTTTTGTATAATACTATTTTTGAAACTGCTCCAACGTGTAGAAGATAGGAATACTTATAGATTTTATACTTATTATTTAATTATACGTTTTAAGACTTGGAAGGTTACTAGGTGAGAAAGATGCAATCAAGTTTCTGGTGCAGTATAATTTACTAACTATTTGTGCGATCTTCTTGGAACCGAATTAGAATACCTTCTTGATGGATGAATCATCAGCTTTTTTCTGCTTTCGGTGTTCCTTTGAAGAGGGTGAAAATGTTAAAGAAATTAGATGTGCTGGTAAACGAGTTTAATGACCGTTTGTCATGGCTGTCTAAAAACAAATACCCTGAATCCACTTTCTTCTTAAGTAATAATAAACATAATTACCACAGACTACACGACACAAAGTGTGAATCAAATTTGAAGAAGCCTGCACTATCAACTCTGTTTCTATTGTAAATGATCGGCATGAATGCTGAAACGATTCAAATTATATCGAAATTTGAGAGATACAGACTGCGTCATTCGTTACAATATTCATTACACCTAGCTACATAATAAAAATTCACGAATCATTTTCAAAATTTAATGTATACATATTGTACACGATATAATCCATTTGATTTACACGAATTCCCACGAATTTGGTCTGTATACCATCGGCGTTACAAAGAAAAATGCGAAAATTCCTTTCTTCTTTCGAAACTGCGTACACTTTTATTTCAATCATTTCGACGATCCTTTTAACGCTTTCGTCACAATCCTAATCGTAATCCGTCATGATCGGTTAAGTAAGTAGCTTGAATGTCAATCTCGCGGGTAATCGGGAGCAGAAGGCACGTACATATATACTTATGGTTCTGTGACGAAATCGTTCTCGAGGATCGGTCGGATTATCGGTCGAACTGGTCGGTGAAGGAGAAGGAAGAACAGGTAGGTAAGGTGTTCAAAGCCACGACACGCGTGGGAATGAGTTTTCCTTCGCTGTTGGGCCTGTTCTACGTGATTATCGGCATGGACTGCGTGAACGATGCGTTCGTCGTCGGCACGCAGGTGTTTTCCTGGGGATGGCTTCGAACCACACGTGAAATGTGTAAAAGTGTGCGTCAGCTTAACGTAATTGGTCAGATTCTTTGAACACGCTCATTTTCCTTTGACGCACGAGCAACGGGCGCTTCTTTTGATCAACGAGTTGTACTATGTATTTTCCATAGTGAAATGTGAAATTGGTACTGCAGCGGCAATTTACTATTGGAGTTTTCTGGATGGGGCTGGAATATGAAACTTATTAGACATGCTAGAATGAGAGGGTCAAATAAAATTGGTTGCTAATTGGAGTTGGCCTCAATTGTCTATTTAAAATGTTATAATATACACATGACTTCAATTTTCCATCGTTTTTAAATAGAAAGGAAGTTATCGTTGTTCAAATATTTGCAAAAGTGAAAAACTAAAGCACTAAAGTAAGCAATTAAAAATTCTTCAGGCATTGAATTGGTGTATGGTTTGAGTGTCATTTATGTTAAATAGATCTTTTCCCTACATTTCAAAGTTACACTACACCTATTAACTTGAGGAAAACATTGTCAAAGGTAGAAGTAAATTAATGGAAGGAAAGGAACGCAAGCCAGATAATCGTATATAAAGTTCAAAAAGTTATAAACAACTGGTAAGTGTATTTAGGTCGCAGTTGAACTTCCCATCCATAATTGCATTCAGTACACGTCCGTGCGCTTTTAACGAAATTCTTAACAACCTACCGGTACAAGCCAAACGTTTCATGCCGAACAGTGACGAAATTGCCTAGTTAATAACCGAGCGTCGCACAAATACCTCGGTTCACGTGTCCACAATTACGTGCGAACCGTTGTAACAAGTAACGAAAATATTTGTATACAGTTATCGCGATAAAGAAAAATCTTAATAATCATATCGCGCGAAATGTGCAAGTGATAAAACGAATCGCGACAGATAATGGGAACAAAATGGCGATTCCTCGAGTTTACCTTGAACGAAATAGAACACAAAGTATCGAGGTATGATATGAAGGTACATGTTATATACGTTGCCACGGAATACACTGATCTTAAAATGATAGTTGCTTTTCTGAAATAAGCCAATGGAATCTATCGGGGTTCCTTGACCTTTTTTCCGAAACCGGTTTGCGTAGATCCTAAATCGAGGAACGGAGACGTTTCGAGGCGGCCATTTAAATCATTTTCTTTTTACATCCCTTTGAGGGAGGTCTGACTTTTCGTAACCAATATCCCATTAGGGAACCGAATAAGCTTCTCGCTTTTACGTTTCGACCATCGGTTAATGAGTTTTTCCAACGTTCCTCCCAAGATCATCGGATAAGCCTGAGATAATATGCTAAGCAGTGTTCGATGAAATTCCAGAGAGATTTTCCAGGAATTTTGGAAATAATTTCGGTGAGACTGTTGGTAAATAATTTCTACGCTCACGTAACAATTGAAATTAATTTAATATCGTAATTGTTTAACGAGATATGCATGTGTACCTAGATGTTGCATGTTTTAACTTACGTTAACAATATTGCAAATATTTTGCGGAGGAATACATTATTCCGAGTTGTTTGTTTTATCTAACTCTTTTAGTTACGAGCAATTTATTATGTATAATTATCGACTTGAGAAGATAAAACAGTAGTTTTGTTGAAAATGTAGTTTTCTTGTTTAGTCAATGTGCCACGAAGAAAGGAAAAGGAAGAATACAAAAAATCGTCATTCAATAAAAACTCCATGGGGGATAACTTTCAAACTCAGTTCATCACAAGCATAACATTTCTGACATAATAGTTTCATTCTCTGAAGTCTTCACCTCATTGCTACAAAACGTATAAAAATTCATGACATAACTAACTGTACATATGCGACAGTAAGTACGGTGGTACAGTGTTTTTTTAGTTGCAGCAGGTTATTGAATTATAAAATAATAAAGTTTATTTGGTTACACGAAACACGTTAAGCGAAAAGGAAATTGTGTCATTAACGGAGCACGTTCTTCTTTGCTGTATAGTCAACGTCCCATAAATTACCAGTCAGATGAATAATGGTAATTACGGGGAGTGATACTTTATCGTTACGAAATTGTTTGTTATACCACGAAGACAATCAACCGGCAAATAAGCAAGATTACCATTAATTTGTAATAGTGTGCATGTTAAATTAATGCGAAACTCCTTTTCAACTCGTTTACCCGTTACTGCCGATCCACCTGTTCAATTTTCACGTTCTTGATCAATCGTTTTCTTATCTCTGATGTTATCGTCGGATGGTTAATAGTAAAACGAAGGATACAATGTTTGATTATAATGTATCGTCAACAATCTGTTAGGCAAAAGCTGCCAGTCGTACGCAAGACGTGCGAACTGTAATTTAATCGTACGGTTTCAACTTGTGGCTAGTTGCCAAGATAAGATCGTGTTCGTCCAAGTTGTGTTACAATGTTTGTCAAACGTTTCTTACGAAGTACATATGTATTTCGTTTCGTCAACTTTCCATTGCACTTTACTTTTTTTTTTATTGTTGCCACATTCTATCTGCATTGCCTTCGTTTCTTCGGGGGTTTTTTGAGATAAGAAGAAAGTGATTTTGATTGCTGTTTGATCGAGGAGAACACGTGAACACGATGTTTCTTTATTGCGAAAGTTATATTTCTCTAAGGTATTATATGTACTTTAATATTTAAAACACCTAAAATGTTCAAATGGTAATAAATAAACTGAACCACAGTTGCAGTTAAGTTACAATTACTCCATGGCACGGAAATAATGTTAAGAAATACAAAGCGATACGCTAACTAATTCTAATTAATAAGAAGAAAAATATGTACATCCGGCTATTATGAAAAAAATGTAACCCTAATGATACCCTGTACACAATGAAGTGCAATCTCACGATACATACTATTGTGCTCCTAAAATTATCGATGTACTAGAATTCCTTATCAATTGATCTTTCCTAACTCACGTTTATGCTGCAGCATGCTTCCATTACACTTAAATTTCTTTTCAACTACGGTTTCACCTTTCACCATTCCACCTCGGTTCCTCGTCGGTATTTCGGGATCGATTCTCGAACTTCCACTTGCACGATTCTTGGATAGACCATAATTGTTCGGATTACAGTGCTCGACTTACTAGGAACCCGAGCTGCGATCTAGGATTCTAGGCTTGTATCCCGTTCGAAGGAAATACAATCTCCTTAATACGATTAAGCCACCACTCGCAGGTGCATCCTAGTATTGAAATTTCAAATCTCTATTTTTTATTATTTTCTGGTCCTCTACTTTCGTTTCGATTGAAATCATTCGGTTACCATTCCCTATCGAACTTTTTACTCTGGGCTCGTGTATCATGCCCCAAAAAACCAAAAGGAGCTTCTTTTTCTGTGTTTATATATGGAGTAACCGCATTCGAATGGTTAGTAATATTTTTAACCCTTTCGCTATGGAACAGTGCAAGGAAGAAACACTCTGTGTGGCCAGTATAAAAATAGCAATATCAAGCGAAGTGGACGAAAATTCTGAGCATTCTTCGTACATATGCATGCTACGATAGGCGAAAATAATTTTTTTTTCCTGAACGTACTATATGAGCCAGTGGTACCCGATGGGTCAAAGACGTTCGAATATATCAGTCTCGTGGTTTTCGCGACAGGTAAGGATAAGTCCCGAATCCTACAGAAAGAACGATTGAAAGGTAAAGGTTCTCGATGCTCGACAGCATAGACACGATCACTAAATCGGAAATCGAAACGAATCATTGACATTAAATGAATTTGGCGTTGCTCGTTTGCCGATCATCAGTCATGTACACTTATCAACGATTATGCCTGCACGACCGACGAAACTGGGTCACTAACAGCTTTCAAGGATCTTTACAACGGAAGAGACCTCATTCCGGACACTTCGTTGACGTTCACATTATATCGCTGCATTCTGGGAATGCGTCGATCGTCGACATAAATAATTCATCGCCGATTACTTAACACTTCATCGGTCATATACATATACATTTACCTCGTAAATGCAACGTAATTGTCTACGATAATTTAAAAAATGTTCGCCCACGCTTTATCCGTATCGGGTACCTCGTGGATTAATCAATATGTACTTCCGCTGGACAAGGCACCCGGTAGTTGCTTCACTTCCGCTTCACTTCCAAGTACACATACGCATACCGTGAAATACGTTTAGTATTCGTATCGATATCTTCGTAACGAAAGACGGAAATAAGTTGCGCTAACGCGCCGTATTTCGTATTTCAATCATTTATTTAAGCAATCGGTCGAGAGTGTAAAAAGAACACGAAAAAACGGTTGCACTTCAAAAATGTCGCTGTTATTGTTCTCGCGGGACCCGCGATATTCGGATCTCGAATTTTTCACGTTAAACCAAGAACCAGGAAGTGACGCTTCGTTGCGTAATTTAATAGCTTCCGTGAAACGACGAAACATTCGAAGCGGTGAGACCGTAGCAGAGACTGCGGTTATCGTTATTACAAACAAATTATTGGGCATGCAAGTGTATTGTTCTAAAGTCACGGAGGAGAAAAGAGGATAATTCAGGTATCTGTGACTCGCCGTTGTTCCCCTTTTGTTGTTCGCTAGACGGTCTCATAGGATCGGTGCGAAAAAAGAATCCAGCATCGAAATGACGGCCTGGTCTCATCGTGATTAAAACTTTCTCCTGTTGCACGTAATTGCTAATAACTCGGCTAATAAATTGATAGACCGCCGCCGCGGCGCGTCGTTTCTGTTGGGAACGAATTTTTTATTTCTGACCGTCGTAAATCATCGTATCGAGCGTAAAACGCCTGTCCGGAGATTTCTATGGATTAGAAAATCGCTTCGATTTGTGAAATATGTTCGCAGTAAAAGATACGCGAGAGAAACATTATCTTCGTTATCGTAAGGAAACATCAATATTGATCAACTTTCGTTTCTTTATAAGAACAAATCTCCATTGAACGTTTATGAAGATAACATTCTATATTGGTTAGTGTTTCAATTGAACAAAAAATGAAAATAGGTTTATTCCTGTATATATCTGGAAATACGCATAATATAATATTTAACTATAGAAGAAATTCATTTTTACTTCCACTTTGTATCATCATTGGGGTCCACAAATTCATTTCCTAAAAATAATACCTATATTTCTTGCGTATTCCTAAATTCAATCAGTCACAGAATGAAATACAACAAAGCTTTCGTTTCCCAATTTTCCTCCTCCGTATCACAACTTTCACCCTACCTCGAACGTATACATGCAGATCCTCCGCAAACAGCCCACGTGAACCAGCTGAATAGCAAAAGGTTTTGTCCTCGAATGCGGGCATTTAACGTCACAGCACTCGCCAGGCTCTCCATTTCTACGATTTCGTATGTAAAAACGTTGGATTTCTGTTCCGCTCTGTTTTCCCGTTATTTTCCGCGCCGCAGGTGAGCCAGAATCGAATGAACTCCTTGCGGCACATACCAACCACGGTGTCCAATAAAGATCGACAATATTCTACGCACCGTACGCCTGTGCACGTTGTAGGAACTTCATCGCTATCGCACGGCCGATTTATTGATCAATCGTCATCAGGCTAGATCGGACGTTCTATTCTCGTGGCAGCAAGATCACTGTATAACGGTACAGACAGGCATTCCTGGCTGAATGAATCAGTCCTCTTGGCCGATTGTGTTGTCCATAGCCGATGGTCACGCATCGGTTCGGTCAAGGCCCTTCCTCCCTCTTTTTTCTCCTCTCCTTCGTCGTGCATTCCCTCTCCACGATTCTGTCCCACCTCTGTGGCCAGACTACCTCCTTCACCTTCCGTTATTTACGTTCTTTAATTATGCATTGTCTAACGTAATCGGCTGCGATCTCGTCGATCGTGTCAACCGCACTCGCGTCCCTCGATCCCCAGCTGATTAACGATCCAAGGCGGGCCTGGATCGATCGAAACGCACGCTATGCACAACGATTTTCTGTGAGGTTTACCGACCGGCCGGTTCCTTGCCGGGGGAATCTGTGTCGAATCGAAGGGTATGTGCGCGCGTGTGTGCGTGGAAAGTTGAAGAGGATAGATGATTTCATTGATAACCTGGGAATGAATAGTTATAATAGCGTATGTATGTATATGGATGCATAGGTTTGAATGGAAATTAATTTTTTCGTGGATCACGGTGGTGGGAGAATATTGTTGCACAGTGACGGTGTTTTGTAATTTGGGATTGATACATTTCGGTTTTCGAACGTGTGGTTGGTAATAACTATTTCGGTTGCGGGGAGTGTGTATACATATACGTTTTCAGATGCACAGCAATGTGTAGTTAAATGTTTATATAAGTGTTCTATACAGTAGCGTATTATTACTGCGATTATTTATATAATTATTGAACTTTGGATAATTGAACAGGGTATTCAAGAGTTTATTAATAATATCTCTACTGTTTTCCTTTCGAAGGTATCGGTGCGAGTGGGTTAAATGTTTGTTTACTCTTTGTATTCGTTCTAAGGACACAAGTTGGGTATAGAATCTTTCGCTTTAGAATAAATATTCTTTTTTTTGTTGCGAATTTGTTTGTTGATAGATATCTTACTACATGGATATATAGTTATTAATTATAGGTGTTGTAGCGGTTGAACAATTTAGATGTGTTCGTGTTGGAGTCAGTACTTTTTAGAACAAAAAACGATTCTTGTAGATGGAGGAAGTGAAAGCGCCCGTTAGTGGTACATAAATAGAAGCACTGAATGATGACAGCATAAACAGACTATTTATCGTAATGTAAAAGAAAAAATTCGTATGTTTTGCGAGAAAAGACTTTATCATTCCATAGTGATTACAGGTGCAACTGTGGTTTCCCCGTTTTATGTAACAAGGAATGCGTTTCTAACTTTTTTCTAGTGCACTTTTAAACGCATCGATTTGACGAATGAGCAGTATACGAAGCCGTGCAAAACGGACAAGATAACAAATATAATTATAATAAGTGGAATTTTCTGATAGAATATGCCTGATTAGTTTAAGTACACTTCCTTACTTTCTTTTTAGCCTTGGGTGATTAATTAAATGCATTTTTACTGTTTAAACAGTATATTGATTTTTAGAACTATTCGGTTTGAAACTTTAGTTAAACCCTTCTAATTTCTGCTAAAAAATATTATATTACATTATACGATACTATAATTTAATTATAATTAGAATTCTATTAAAAATGCAAGTGTCCTCTTTCTATTAACAGTTTGGTGCCAGTACCTTCAACAAGTCTCGATCACACTAAAATTTCTCACTTTCACTGCTACATAGAATTATGTGTCACGTATTAAACACGTATTTCTAATTTCTTTTATGGGTCCATGGTTTAAATTCTTTCGAAGGCTACAAACCAATACTGACAATGCTCAAAATGAAAATGTCATCCTAACACTGCAGATAAAATATTATCTAAACAGCATGCATGAAAATGCTTGTTACAAAGTAGCAGAGTCTATTCTCCCCTGTACCATTCATATTTAAGGACGAATTCAATCTGAACATCAGAGGAGAAATTGTGCAACCAAGAGTCGGTCAAGGCCTCTTATCCCTTTTCCTTCTTTCCCATGCTATACCTCTTCCTTCTTCAACTATTTCGGTTCAACCTCCTTCACCTTTCATGGTCTGTGTCGTCTAATTACGTATTGTCTAACGGCCCAGTCCCCATAGCGTGCCTCTCTTTTCACCGTTCCTATTATCCTTCTCTGAAAGACAGGCAATCGACGAACACCGAGGTGTCATTACGGTAATACCTGACGTAACATTACGTCAGCAGTCATCCCCGTAAATGGCATCGGTGTTTAGTGCCTGTCGATCGGTATTTGCTGTCGCCAGAACGGAAGTCGACGAACTTTCGTTGCTCGAAGGAAACGAATTTCCAACTTTTGGGATATTTGCATCTCTGGTTATCTCTTGAATATCAAGACTGTATCCTGGTTCGGTAATTTGTTAATCATTGTGTGGGTAATTAATTAGTAATACTTACAAGGAAGTTTTATGGTAAGTGCAAGATATTGTCAGATATTAAATACATAAGAGAAAGAAGATAAAAGTAAATGTAAAAAGTAATATTGACAGGTACAAATATTCCGTACAATTATGATATACTAGCAGTAGTGCGCTACCATTTTTCAGCATCAAGTTTTGGTTATTCGGTACTATTGTTGAATACAATATTTCTACAGTTCCAACAAATCTACCACAGCTACATGATAGAAACAAAAATTCTACAGGAGTATTTGTGGTAGTGTATAATGATTTTCCGCGTGTACCTATGCTGCTGATTTGAAATGCAAGGCAGACAATTACATATGATGCCGCTTACCTGGAGGCCTGATGAATTCTCTGATTTTTTCCAACCTTCAACTGTCTGTACCCACTAATGAATTCTGCAGTGACTCGTTATTCCAGCGCCAAGTGGAAGGAAAATACTTGCAATTGATTCTACACCATGTATGTCTGTTGTTCTTAAACAGACACAGCATGTCACGTTCCATTCTTTCCCCCTGTTATTCCAGTAAACAGCCGAAGAACGTGCTCAATTCTGTTCTTCCGCTATCAACTTGTCGACTGTGCATATTTGTTTGTGGTTCGTGTTTTCCGTAGCTAATTGTATTATATTTTGAAATTGTCACATATTACTGATCTTTTACCTGGGTCGTGTCCGAATCAGAAGCTTTTTCTGACAAACAGTTAAAATTTAAGGAAACGTGGCGTAATTCGTTTTGTTCTTGGAAATGTAGATACCATAATACATTTGTAATCAAATGTGTATTACACGCACAATGCAATTTCAGTAAATTTCTGTTTCAACGCATCATTTATCGAATCACTGTTGAAAGGGTCCGTTACTAGATTATGCGTTATGCAGAATACATTTTTTATTCTTTTCCGTTTATAATAATACCCATAAATTTTATTTCACCTTTCCCTTGACTGCTCAAAAATTTTAATAAAATGTTAAATAGTAGAATGCATTTAATAATAATTCTGTTATGTTAATTGGTTCGTCGCTTTGCGGAATGTGTCATTATTATCTTACCATTTCCCCGTCGTAAATTGGTACATAAAATTGTTTGCTCTTAAATTATTATTAAAACATTTATTAAAACATTTCCAAACAGAAACTCGGGATAGTTCAATCCCTAATATTCTTCCTACTCAATTATACACAACGGAATCTGAATTATATCTGTTCGCCTGCAATCGAATCGAATAAAATACTGATGAAGATAACATAAACGCATTAATGACTGCAGAAGGTGAAGAATTCGCTTTCTGTTCCGTCATACATCTATCAGTCAGCCAAGTCGTCCTGCAGATCACGCGAACAGGAGCGACGCAGATGCATTTCGCCGTGGTGGAAACAATGCGCCAGTTGCATCATAACGAACGAATGCCGATTACACCTGTAATGATCTCCGACGAATAGCGATGTCGAAAGGTTCTTTGCGCACCGTGACGTGTCCGAAGTGATTTCTCCCTAACCGCACAGCAGTCCATCGTACACGTTCACAAAATCTTCAACAAGCGACTAACGCGAAGATCAATTTGCGCATTCTATCGCAATGCGAACAGAAACTGAACAGATCGAGCAGATATTTCATTTATTCAAGACGATTCTCGTTCGATTTTGTATATGGAGAGGTGAAAAATAATTCTTCTGCTGTATATACTTTGTGTGAAAGATTATGATTTCAAAGTTTTATATACTTTGTGCGGATATTTTAATCATCGTACTATTTGCGTGAAAGATTGTCCAGGTTGGGGCACGTATGTAGTTATTAGATCTCAGTTTTAAATTTGTACTAATTTTGTAAAGTCAGAGTAGAATCTCTTTTTAATTTTCATTCGATTTCGTATGGAAGGACAAAGAATAATCAACTTTCTCGAACATCTCTGTATTCCTTTTTAAAAAGATTTTTGTGCTCCGAAAGTCATATTTTGTTCGAACACTTAAGGCATTAAACTTGATCATGCAATAAGAAGTTAACAATAATTACCAGAACTTTAATAATCAGTTTAAAAGGGATTCAGTCAAACCTTATATGTATGTACTACTATATTTAATGTGTAAGAACAATTTGTGTATTAACGTAATCATAAGAAATCTGCGCTTTTCTACGAAAATTAATCTACCTTGTTGTGCAAAAAGAACCGGCAGTAATGACTGGTACCATAAAACTGCTGTCAATTTCTACGTAAGGTTAACGCCTATCTCCAAAAATCAGAAGCAAAAGTATCTGAAGTTTCTCGGTCAGCAAAAACCGCGGTGCACGCGGCCGGATCATTTAAACGACGAGTCCGCTGAAGCATTTGGCATAAAAGGAAATTGAGAAGGCGAGAGAAAAACGACGCCGTAACTGCAATTGCGAAAGCAGGAAATTATTACTCGCGTCATCGCTGTGAAATGCCATCGGCCGGCGAAGAACATTAAGGCTGCTTCTCCTTGGCAAGGAACTGTACGACGAGTCGAAACGATCGACCCAGAACGAGGGTATAAAAGGTATCGTGTTATCGATGCTGCTTCTCGTCGCCTCGGAATTGCGTTTCAATTAACCAATGATTAATGAGTTTCCAGCTGACGGACGCCATCCGATTCTCAATTATTTCACGCGTTAACGATCCGCGTGATCAATTGCCGTGCGAAAACCGATAATTTATATTCAATTTGGCGCCATCGTACCTTTGCTTGTACATATAACATCATGAATGTTGTCGATACTCGCATGAATATCCTTGATTGTGTTCGGGAACGAGTTTTTCTACGAAGGAGACGTTCAAGGAGGCACTTCGGCTTTGATTGTTTCGCATTTATTGCGTGTAATGCATGGAGCGTATTAGCAGATATGCTTATTACAGTACCCCTTATGATAATATTATGAATGTTTAAATGTTCGTCATTTGAGTAAAGGAGTGGGCCGAGGGTATTTACGTTCTGCATAAACTGTGGCCGACTTTACTTAATCAAAAAAGTAAATTTAACTATGCAGTACAAAATTGATATTTGCAAGAAAATTATTGAATGTTCCATCTCCAGAATTACCTGACTACATTTGACTCTCAGTTATAAATTTGTATAATTCGCACAGTTGTGCCATCGGTACGAGGGGGGTGATATATCGATCGGTTATGAATATTTAAGTTTTTAGCTCTTAAGAGAATTATGTATCATATGTAAGTTGCATATATTTATAAATGCATAGCAGTGTACATAGCTATTAAATGTCCAAGTAAGTATTGACAGCGTGCAACTCAAACTTTGTATTTCGTATTACAAGGTCTTGTTTGCATTGATAATAATTATTTCATCGTGTTTTGTTTCTCATCGGTCTTTGTTTCTATTAATGAAATACTGCTAGTTTGCAGTAATATACTTTGGAATTATTGTCACCCCATTACGGTTTGAACAAATAAGGAATGCCCGATGGCCTCTGTACATTTACCTTTCCAACAAACTTTTTATTCTCGTCTGCCCTAATTGCACTTGCTTTTTCTATACGCTAACGGATTTGTCTAGTAAATTTACATAAAACTGCATCAAATATTTCCTAGTAACAGGTGTCATTATCTCTCGTTCATGATCATTAACGCGTGTAGCCTAAGTGGTAGCTGTATATCTGATATGAATTTCCTCCACGATTGCTGGTCTGGGCTCGCAGCCTATTATTAACCGTACAATTTAGATAAATAGAAGTCGCAGAAGGAAAGCTTGTACCCGCGGTTTCAGATTTTCTAACGTTGATCTTCCCCCCGTTGGACCTCTTTTTTCTTTGCCTTGTGAAGGCTGATACAACATCCGGACGAAAGGTGCTGCATCACGTTATAGCGGGCCGTGAAAGTTATCATTAGTGTCTCATTCATGCTCTAATATGGAACCTTTTATATTTCCTTTTACATTGGAGGCCAATATTATGAGCTATTCGAATTTGTTAATGTAAAGTCATTGTTGAACATTTCTGAGATTTTTTTCTTCTACGCTGAGGGCTTATACTACATTTGCAATGCAACCTGTTTCGTGTAAGGAAACAATTTCACCACTTCTTGGTTAGTTACAAGACCATTGAAATACCGTAGATGCCATCGTGATGAGCGTTTTTTACAATCACTTCTTTGGGGCAGCCATTGAGATAATTTTCATGGTTCTTTTACTAATTACTAATTAGGGATAGTTGTCCTTAAGCGAGTAATTAATTTTTATATGTATTTTATTCATCCGATGTAGAAAGTTCGTTGTATTGCTATTTTATACGACCTTTACCTTATGATAATGATATTCAATTATATGTAATACAGTTTTATCAGTATTGAATAATTTTGTATAATATAAAAATGACTGCTTGAATGAAATCATTGAACCTCACACGTGATCCACAGGTGTGATAGGAAGCTCGTATGTCCCCCACTTAAAGGGTAAGGGCATATAAAATAAATGCTGTTCGGTGTTACTTTTAACATAATTAATTAGGAAAGTGAACCTAAAAGGGCACTTTCATCGTAGTTTAGATAGGACATCGACTATTTAGTAGAATTGCTCATACTTTTCTGATCCACAAGCGTCGCCTCGCATTGGCCTGTTACAAAGATAGTTTAGAAAGCGAATTCTTCTCGACTGGACTTTTTGTTCGCCCTTCCTCCCTCCCTACTTCACCCTGTCGCCCGCTATTCCCTCTCCCCGCGTTGTTTCTTAATAAAACAGCATAACCTTTCGTTACGTTCGACTCGATGGCAAAGCGATTAATCGGAGAAACTATTTTCAAAGAAGTGCATGACTGCGCACGAGGGATTTCATGCTGCAATTTGCGGCTAGAGGTGGATCGATGGACGCAACAGACTTATTCTATTGTCGAACCCTCTAGGGTTTCTATGATTCATAGAAAATGTCGAGGAACTTGCGTTAGATTTAATGTCCTTTCCGTGTAATTAATAACGAGGCATTGGTTAACATAAGTTAGAGACTGGCAGAAAGCTCTAATGGAACTATATAAATCTCGTAAATGGAGACGCAATTAAAGATTTCTTTTCTAATTCTGCAAAGTGGAAAATATTTTGCGTGTATCGTGGAGAAATATATGGCGAGATTAATTTCTCTGGTTGTATTTTCGACGCAAGAAAAGGGGTGTGGGAACGTAATTTTTCATATTAAATATTGTAATAAGTGGTGGGATTTAATTTACACGACACAGATTTTCACGTACATTAATTGTGTTACGGGGCTATGGGGAACTCTACGGGGTAACTTGTCTCCTTTATTCCAGCAAGTAGAACGACTAATGTCTAGTTCCAAATGTTCTCCAAACGTATCATTAATTTGTATATTGTATCCCATTGCGTCGGTTTCCAGCTGGTGTGCGCATGTAACTTTCTAATCGCGATTTCCATCGTGGAGGAACGCCCAAATGCATAACCGTGTGATGAAAATTCAATAATGAATATTTAATATCCGCGGATTATACAATTTTTCATGCATATTCATGCTCATGCATTCCTTAACGTCCGCTTTATTATTAACTTCGTTCCCTGTCGACTTTCTTTCCTAACGATTATTAAATCCTTGTACTCATCAATATTTCTTCCTAATTAAATCATTGATTGCACCCGATCAATTTATTCCCGTAATAAACAACTCGCGGATAATATAAAGAAGCCTGTGTTCATTCTCATTTAATTAATTATGAATAATTAGCTGTACCTGCACAGGAAATTTTTAAATACACATTAAATATTCATTATTTCATAAAATGCATATATCATCATGTTCCACTGCTTTAGAGCTCGTCAGGAACGCAGTTTAATATTATAATTGTTTGAGTTTCGATGAGATAGGCCCCCCTTAAATAAATCGGTCGTCATCGAGGGGATCTTTCGAATAGGCTCGAAGCCATTTTGGAAGAGGTGCATTGTTACACCTTTACAGAGTTGTACACGGCATCCTAGCAGGTCGTTGAAGGCGAAGATAATGGACTCGGTGCCTGAAGCGTTCCTTTGACTCGGCAAGAATTTAACTCAAAACGCTAACTCGTTGGTACACACCTCTTTTCTGCATTCTAACGTTCCACGCGATCGTCCTCGTGAATCTGCATACGCGTCTCGATTCACTGTGGCAGCCACGTGCCCGCACGATTCTTCACAGACCTTACATGCCCCGTAATTTTTCTATCTATTTGTGTCTCTTAATGAATTCTGTTTAAATCTCAATTAAGGGAAACAATTGCGATCTAGTACAACTATCTCCGCATTCATTTTTAGAAAATTTGTATTTTTATTCAAATTTATTCATTATAGGATGCGTTATAAGAAAATATCGTTTTATTGAAATTGCTGAGACGAGTATTATGGAAGATTGGTTTTTTGTTTGAATTTTAAAGTGTGCGATGTTTTTGATGCGTTCAATCGAACGTTAAATACCAAAAGATGTCGACGTGACAGCTTTTCAAGTTTATTTATTGCATTCCACTTTAATGATGCGTTATATTTATAAATCGAGGGGTCTCATTTTTACCGGCGTTTCTTCCGTTTTGTGCATTCTTAGAAATAACCCAGGGTTATTACAAATAAAGCAAAAGAATTCTGAATGCCTGTTAAATTTGAAACTCGAATGACGAAATGAAACATGTTGGCACTTTTGGCGCACAACAAACGTGACGTAAGTATGTATAATAATAATATTCACTGCTGTTTTCAATATGTGTGGCGAGTTCCATTTGTTTCATACTTTTTCATCGTCGAACTATGTAGTTCTCGATACTGAATGCGACCACGTGCCAATAAATTGCAACTCTTATTTTGCGTTGTAATTTTGTGATTTTTAATTTACTCCACTGAACTATTCTTATAATTCGTTTCGCGCAGATAGTAAGAATTAGGAAAGAAATATACAAACTCAAACATTAATAATATCACTTTCAAACCTAAAAAGTTAAAAATAGCCACGCTGTTGTGAAATGATCTTCAGACTATAGAATTTTGGCAGTGGCCAGAATTTACCTCTCACATTGCAGCTGGTAAATCATCATCTCAATTGAATCTTTAAAAATTCCTGCTCCAATCGTGAATCAAATTAAAATATGCATACCGCATGCAGCGACAAAGACAAACATCAATCGAAATTCTCTCTGTAACTTCTCTGGCCAATAATATTCTCATAAATATCTGTGCTTATCCAAACACAATCTTCACGTAATAATACGATTTGTTGCACCTAGACTAAAAGTAAGGAACCTTGTTTCAAAATCAATTATTTAAGACCAGTATTATTGTATATCCGTTTTTCCATTTCCAAACGTGTCGGTGATTATTAATGTAGCATGAATCAAATATGCTTTATTTCGAGATATCTCCTTGAGATATAATGTCCGATTGTTTCGTAATAAAAATGGTTCTAAATTATTCTAATGTAAATCGGGGAAACGCAAAATATATAAGCGATAAATTTATTCCCCTTTTTATTTTTACCATAGACGACTTTCATAATCACTGGCAAAAATGTATGGCTAGTTCTCTATCAGCAACAACTGGTTCGCAAGAACCGCCCAAACGTTTGGAAGCCATTCCTACCTTATCTACCTGTAACAAAAATATAAAGTAAACGCGTTGGCGGATGGCAAAAAATTGGCCCGTTCTTAGCTGTGCAAATTTGTTCGTCTCGGCTAATGAACAGCTGGTTGGAAAAATGAATGAAACTGGTAAGCCCCCGGTAGCGGAAGATTTGAACGTAGGCGCAACTATGCGTGCATGGCGAAATTTATAGCCTTGCTAATGTCTCAGGTTTCCAGCCGACACTTCCAAGCGAGTCCGCTAATTATCGAACAGGTTTTGAATCCGTCCGCGTTTAGGTTTTTCACTTTCGTCCTGTGCTTTTCTAACGCGACGGCCAGTAAGATTGTATCCGCACTTGGAACTAAGGAAGAAGTCTAGTGACGAGATCAATAATTATTCGAACATTATTGAGCTACGTGTGGTCGAGCTGTTATTACTAGAATTAAGTGTAATCTTACGGACAATTATACATTTTACAGAAAGCTCTGATGGGAATAATTGTTTAACATGATTTTATTGTACTAGTGAAACTGGTCAGAAACAAAGTTCTGCAGGTTGGCGTACTTAATGTTACATTAGATTTGTTATGGGAGGCTGCAATGTCCAACTTTTTATCATTTTTATTGCAGATAGAAATTAAGTTGATTTTTTATTTCTGGTTCGTAATTTGTTTTAATTTTAAGTATATAAAAGGACCATAAAGTCTTGCTATTTAAGTCTTGCGAAAACTGTGAAATATTATGAAAATCTTGTGGAAAGTGTGAAAAGTATATTCCTGCATTTAATTAGAATCAAAAAAGAAGATATCATGATCATCCGCTGATTTTTTTCTCAATTTACCATTAATCGAATATCTCTAAGAGATCCATTATCATCAATTGCTTTACTAAAAATATTTTGGCGGGATACGAGTTTCGGGCATACGAAAATATTTTAAATCAGCGAAAATACTTTTCGTGTTCGAACAAGTTTGACATAGCCAGGAAATATGATATTAAATCTCTTGCTGCTTAACATTTAAGGTCACGTAGGTGGCTCGTAGCCGCTAATTAAATGTGTTGTCTTTGTGTAACCGTAAAACGATTATCGATGCCTCGTACCTTCCTTCGCGAGGGGATTTTACGTGTACAGTTATGTAAATTGCGTATAATTTGCGCATGCAACCGATCAAAAATCGCGAACTGGCGCATCACTATCCGCTACGAAGGCGAATGTGCCAGGGCACGTGCAGGTGCACGTGCACAGATTCCAACGCGTAGGATCGCTTTTCTTTTGATTCGATCGAGATCTACCTGGGTAACGGGATCCAAGACTATATACTTTGTACGCGTCGATGGCCTTCTTTCATAAATCACGGCTAATTCGTTTTAATTTATCGATTGACTAGTGTCGAAATCGAAACGTGTCGGGTACAGGTAGAATGATGTTAGACGTTCCCTTCAAAGTAGCACATGACGAAAGATGGACATCCTTGTTCAAATATTATTAGGTGCACCAATAATCCATCCACTATTGCTCGCTTTTAATTTCGCGGTCTGGTTGGCAAAGCAGCCTAAAACGATTCATTTTGAAAAGTAATCGTCATCATTTCTTTCAGACTCAATGGAATTAAAAAAAATCAGCCAAATGGTAATCCTGATATTTCCTGCTGCATCGTACCGGAGCCCTTTAATTATTATACCGTTGTTTTGAAATATTTGTTAATAATCATTTTTTCAGTGGAGTAGAAATGCTTAGCTCGACAAAGAAATATTTAGACCCGTGAATTTCAGACGAATCAAGGGAAGGACCAATTAAATTGTCAGAAAATAACATCTCTATAAATCTCTGCTCGTCTTAGCCCCAATTATCAAATTATTTATTTTATCATTTCTCAAGATTAAGTTCTTAATAATATTGCATCAACTAGCCCCATTCTTCAGTGATATCTAACTGCATTCCATGTATGAAATAACTATTTTTCGTTTCTCTCTTGCCTCGGCCAATCGTTCACCGTTACCTTTCCTTACGTCTAATTCCAAGTCTAACGATATCATTTTTCTTTCCATCCGTTTGGCTGTCGATTCGTTTCACGAGGCTCGGTTTGATCGACGAACGTCAGGCTTTCGTCTTCCTCAGATCGAGATAACGAACAGGGACTGATAGACAGACAGAGAGGAAGAGAAAACGAGGGAGAGAAAATGCAAGGAGGAAAGAGGGACGAACGAGTCGATCGAGCTGTTCGACAAGAAAGGTAAGCTCGTGAGAAAGTCGCGATCAACAACGGTTTATCCTTATAGCGAGGTGTGCACGCGAACGCGTGTAATGTATAATGCAACGTATAATTAGGCAGATTGTCGGAACTGACACGAAAGGTCCTGGCACAGGTACAAGTGCGCTCGCCAACTTGAAAAGTCGCTTGGTTTCGATTCCCTGTTTCAGATTCAGCTTATTTGGTCGATCGATCTGCTCTCGATTGAAGATCGATGTGAAGCGGAAGGAGAGCTTTGAAAGTTTGTAGGATACCACAAGCGTATCGATCTTAATTGCTTCTAAAAAAGAGAATATAAAATTGAAAAGCAATAGATTCTACAGACAGTATCGAGCAGAAATATGAAATCTAAATTGATACCCAAGTGGCCAATGCTGCAATTCTTTTTTAAACTAAGCAGTAGTGTACGTACGATTAAAATTAGTAGTTGCAATATTTTTGTAAAAGGATACAATGCTATAAGTGTATCACGATTCAGTAACTTCGGGTGAAAATAGTAAGTAAAGAAAATAGTATATTTGGAGTATGCAGGAGAAAATTTTATTTGAACATCTCGATATAGTAATTTATATCCTCCCTTGCATGCAACAGTTCGAATTGTATATTAACAAAAGAAGAAGTAATTTTCTTTCGATGTTTAGGCCAGAGTAACTCAAATTGTACTATAAGGATTAAATACCTCATTTCATCGATTTCTGCAGGGCAACTAAATTAAACTGCAAGGAAAATGACTAGAATAATGACAGAAAATGATACGTTCAATAATAACTTAATAATAAGAAGAAGAATTGACAGAAATGAAACGTTCAATACTGCACGCTGATATAGACATAAGTTCGGCAAAAGAAAATCACGCCTGTACAAAATAAAGGGGGCTGTTTAAAATTAAAGTGACAAAAGTGATCGCGGAAGAATGAAGGCTCGAGGTGGTGTTTAAACGAGCAGTAAGTTGCTGTCGCGGTGAGAAATCGACAAACGCCTTTATTCGGGACAAGAGATATACTTGTTTCGTGCCTGTACGGAGTAATGACGGGTTGAACAACGGGCAACCGCAAAATGATCGTGATCAGAACCACGAATATTTTCAGCGATCCGTAATTTTCGAGAAAGCGCCTGGGTCGTGTCCGCGAGTAAAAGATGCCTGCACGCGAACCGGTCATTCTTGGTCTGTAAAATGTCGTCCCTTATCTTCGTCACTCTTGCGAAATCACGCGCGAACGTAAACACATATCCTGCATTTTTCCTTTGAAACGGGTTCGAAGACGAACAGAAACGGTATGGAAATTATTGCACACCCTACGTATAATTCATACATATTTTACGTTGAGCATAAATTGTGATATAAAGAAAGAAAGTATGGGAACGATGGGTGTCTGTAGGCGAGAATTGGATAATTCAAGCACTTATGATAAAACATGTTTTTCGTGTTTTGTAGTACGTACTCAGGGAACCATTTGAATTGTTTCAAAAGCAAAACGCAAGTATCGTTGAATGATGAAAATTGATTCTTATTACACACTATCATTATTTATATTTATTTATTTCTTTATGTAATCCACAGAAAAATCCTAATAATAGAAGAACAGTTATATTTGTTGTTAGAGATCTGGTGTTGTCTTTGTTTGGGATATTGTTTTATAATTTTATTTTGAATATTAATTAATTGATGTCTCTTAAATAACTGTAACGATCTGATTTTTTTCTGTTGCAACGCAGTTACTTGTCAAGATACGAAAGATCAATATCTCTTCGTTTGGTAGGGACCATTTCATTTATAATTAGTCAAAATATTATATACTCCTTTTTTATGAATTTTCAATATTAAATGAAGTTTTTTATTAAACTCACCATTTTTCAGCCTACAATTACGACTTGAAACCCACATTTCATTTACGGGTGACTTTTGCAAGTGAATATCATTTTATTATCGACTTTTATTTAAACAGAATTGCTTTCACTGTCGCCGAATATGTGCGGTTAATAAGTAATATAAAACCATTCATTAAAATGCAACCTACATTCGAATGAATATGTCATTCGGGTAAAATGAACAGGAAGAATTAAGATACCCAATTCGCAGCCGCTGTATTCGTATAACCGAAATTTGACTTTCTCCTATTAAACGAAAATCATATATCGCGAATAACAATTATACCGAACACCATTTACTTCCTTATCTTTTATTCATCACTTCCGCGAAATTATCATAAAACTCGTGCAAAAGCTGCGTAACAATTTACTGATGTGTTACCTTCACTATGAAATAATACTTTCTACACCGAAGTAGCGTGCGATTTATCCTCTTTCACCTACTAATATTTTAAATAACAATCACTTATATAAACGAAGGTAAAACGTTTTATCAACAAAATTCCATGCATTCTTCCTGACCCAAATAATTAATAAACAAACAAAAGATATTGCTCCATGTTCGTTTCAGCACAATGAAATTAAACTTGATTAAAATACATTACGTAATATATGAAGTATTTTAAATTATATAAAATACATCACAAGTCTGGTGAAATTAAATTAAAACCATTTATTCTGTCGTTGCTTCCCAGTCATTAAAAAGGACAATCCGAATATTAGGGTCAACGTCGAAAAACAGGGTGCGATTTAAACGTCGAAAGAAAAACGCGTATTCTGTTGGCCGGTGTTCCGGTGAACCTTTCGGACCGGTCTTCGCGTACGGTCATCCGGAAGGTGAACGACACCATCGAATAAGGTATTTCTACCTTGGTCCTGGAGGGCTGGATCCTTCTTCGGCTCTTCTACCGACTCAACCAGTTAAAAAGCAACGCTTGCCTCTTGGCGAGCCGTTAATCGATCTTGCTCGCCTGGAAATGCTCGAGCAGGAAGAGACTGAGAGGAATGAAGAAAAAGGAGGGTTCGACGAAAAAAAAATATGGGTAACGATAACGATACCAGGCTCGAGAATCTCTTGAGAACGATCGATCTTGATGAGACAGGTTTCAATCTATTTCGATGACTGATGGTACGTGGTCTTTGATTTTTGATACGCTACCACCGGTACCATCGAATTGGAAATTAGGGGGGTGTAATTTTTAAAGCGGCAAGGAGTTAGGTTTACATGTGTTTTGTTCTCGGTGGGATGTAATGTGTCTTTTTTTCTCAACATAGATGAATTTGCTTTTAATGGTTTTCGTGATTGCACAGATTTAGTGAGTAAGGATGTAGATATTTTATTAGACACTGCCCTGGTGTTTGATGGTTTGTAAAACTTGTTTGTAGGAAGGGATATTTATTATTGGGTAGTAGTCACAGTATTAGTTAATTCAAATAGCTATTTCTGTTGCCAACTACCTCCTGCTATTCCACTGATTAGATTCAGGTATTAATGTTGGAATATATTTAAAACTGCATAAGAAAAACATAATTGTTACTTGTTACTACGTTTGTTACTTTAAAAAAAGTTCCTATAATAATTTCTCTAAAAACTTGCCTCTATCATTCCATCTCAAAAATAAGATAACTCAACACCTAGCATGGAGGGTCTCAATATACATCTCTGGGTACACTGCAACAAGCATCAGTCATTACTCACTACAAAACATCTTTATCGCATTGCATATAACTCTAAAATTGATGATTTCATCAAGCTTCGAAAAGAAATGAATGCATTATATTGGAGGTATATAGTAACAGACTATCGAATAAAGGCGCTGCATAAAGGTACACAGAGCTAACAATTATTATTACTTATTGCGGTAACGACTGCACGTAGCGTTATCTGTTTTAAATATTAAACGACAGAGTTATCATTCAGCAGGTTGCGACACAAAACGCCCCTCGATGAGAACGGATTTTCTCATCGTGAGTGGGTGCGCCGTTGCTATGACAAAGGTCTCCTCCATCCTGCCGAGCAAGGACGATAGAAGCGATTGATCTCTACGATCAATTCCCTCGATTGAAAGCTTCTTCCCTTGTACACCGACAAACTAATCGTGTGCCATGCCCCAGGCGTACACGACAGACATTTTTATAGGAATTCCCGTCGGTTTTATGAAATGTACAATTATTATATCGGTGGTATTATCTATCCATTATACGATATGATGCAAGTAAAATTATTTCATATTATTTATAAAGAAACCGAGACGTATTTTTATTTGCAAATGCTTCGTTGCTCGCTTGATTCTTGTTTTTTTAAGTCAATATGCAAGTACGTCGTTTAGTAGTAATGGAATAATATGTGTGGATGGAATTGTATGCAAGAAAAAATTGAATTGGAATATAAGCAGAGATTCTCGATTTTATTAACAATTCACTGTACAATAAAACGAGTAAACAATCGATATTACTATTATATTATTAAATTGAATTAGATAAAGAATTATGTATTTCATCATATTAACTACCCCCTGTTTTCGCATACATTTCAAAATCATCTACAGTGACTCACAGATTCGTCTACACCTTTAAGTATAAGAAATAATTAATTTACCCTTAATCATCGTCAATATTTAAGACATATTTTTATCGCAAAATTTTTCTTTACCTAATAAAAACATTTCACGTCCGATTGTATAGTAAACAAGATTATATTTTGCGAACCAATGAATACGTAAACTTCGTGCGAACAAATCCATGAATCACTAATCATCAAATCAAAATGCACCCCAGTATATATATATACACCGAGATCAAGATTACGATCGGACTTTCAATTTCAACAACGAGCACAGTCGAAGCCTAGAAAAACCACAACAATTTTCAAACACAAGTGATACCAAGGTAAGGGAAAATTTTCCACCATATCGCGACACAATCGCATGCGGCACCGTTTTACGATAACGAAGGCTGCGCCGAGGCGGCCTGTAATTAGCGGTTCGCCAGCCGTTTATTAATCCGTCAATAAATAACGCGTAGCCCGTAGAAAGCTGCACTCCAGCGGGAGGTCTTGAATCAGGCTAATGACAATCGCGATAAGAATCGTTGCGTGTCGACGCCGCATCGCGGAGAAGCTCTTGCGTCGGCACCGTCGCGACGCCTGAATCTCTTCGCCCATCGTCCAACGCTCGAAATAACGACGGGCACGACCGATTGCGAGGAGGATTTACTGTTACGAAAAGAAAGCATGGAAAAAGTGTAACGTGGATCTAGTTCTAATACAGCTTCGCAAGGATAGATCGGATCGTTCGATAGTATGGAAATGTAATTTCTTAACGGGACGCCGACCGTCTGAAAAGTCCCACTTCGATTTAACATTTCTGATTGCGCAAGGTTGAATATTAACACGCGGGGATGAACATTAATTACCGGGGCTGTGATTAAGCGTTTCGCCCGCGGCCAAATCACCGTCCACTACCAACATTGTTGTATCTTATGCAATCTTGATCGAGCTGGCTCTGTGCGGTATTAGTGTTTCGTTTCGTGCTGCGTTGCGTTTGAGATATCGGGAACGGAGCAACGTTGGTACTGGTTCGGTTGAGTGCGTAGGATTGCGTAAATGGTAAAATGGTAGCAGCGCGTGGTTGGAATGTTGTGGACGAAATTATTTGATAGCGTGAAATTTGTAACTCATGTAGTTCGTTATTCGAAATCCGTTAATTGTGATACCGGTAGTAATTTTGTCGGGTAATATAATATATTGAATTCAAATTAGGAGCAACTTGTATTTGAACATTATCATTGCGGGTCGACTATTATTACAACGAGCATGATTGTTGAAATTGTAATTCAAGAGGTCGATCAGAATACATAATTTCTGTTTATTAAGAATAAAAAATATGAGTAGTACGTGAAAGTAAATATTCAATAATAGAAAAGCATATTATTGAGTCAAATAGTTTTATCACAGTTTTTAAATATGAAATTTAAACAAATTATATTATCCTACGAGATAATAAAGTCCTTATTTAACAGTACTAAAAAATATACGAAAGTATCACAGAAAAATCTTAAATCGAACGTGACAAAAATGCTGCAGCATTTGAGTATATTTAGTTAGTTTCATTCACAAGAAATTATACTTTCGTTCAAGTTCAATGTCCTGGTGCTGATGTAGTAGGGATACATAGGTGTATGTATGTTTCACGCGACTAGTATTAATATTTTATTTTTCCATTTTCGTCAGCAATAAATATCCAGCTTTCCCTTCAGCTTTGTATATTCTTACACTTATGGCACAATTTTTTTTCACAAATAGCTACTTGCTGTAGGGCTCTAAAAGGTTGCCACACCTTTTTATTACTTTTCACTTGGATTATTTAAAATTCAGACATTATAAACTACGTGAAAAATATATATACCTGCGCATCGGCTGATTTATGATAACTTTAGAAGATTCCACACTAATTCCCACTATTAATCATAACTGTTGTATAATTAAGGAATCATTTGTCCATAACATTTCACAGCATCCCAATTCATAATACAGCCTTTCATTCCGATGAAAATAAAAAAGATGCGTTACCGCAATAACTCGACTAATAAATAACCTTAACATAACGTACACCTTCACCTTCTCATATAATGTTACGCGTTTAACAGACAGTGACTAATTTGCTCCATCCTCATTCTAGGGATACAGTACGGGAATAGACAGAATTTCGAAATTTCTTTACTTAGCGAGTCTATTTTCGGCTCACACGGATCACAGTTAGTTAAAAATACGTCACTTTCGTGGCGTTGCTTGAGTGAACGTTGACATACCGTCGAACAGGTAAACGGCCTGGCGAAGGTGTCCCGTTCGGAACGTATGTTGCAACCGACTATCAAATTACAATTTTTAATCTGCAATATGGAAATGTAATAGTTAATTATGTGTTTCAGATTGAATTTTAGAAAGTAGAATTTTCATGTTACACGGATTATACATGCGCATTCTGAAACGAGGTCTCGATTCGTTCTGGGCGTCTCGTCCCGTCGCTGCAATAAACTTCTTACAGCAGACACGTTTCCTTCTTTCCCCTTTTTGCAAGGTCGAAATACTCCTTCTTTCACTTTCTTTCGCGATAGAATGGATATACATAACATGGCACGCTACGCTTTACGCTGTTCTAAAACCTTTGTAGATCTCTGGCTGATATTGTAATCGTCAGATACCTGCACTAATTTTTTGCGAAAACGTGGAACAAATGATGGTAGTCATTATTTTCTGCTCCCTTGAAATTCTAACTGTATGAGAATTTATTATGTTTTTATATTAATACAAAATATTGCGCGAAAGTAAGACTTTAGTAAAAGAAAAGCATATTGCCGCCACAAATGCCAACAGTTATGGTCTAGTTACTTGTATCCAAAGAATTCATTCTCGTGGAAGACAGGTCCGTGACATCTTCACTTTTCTTATAGATCCAATGGAGAGTATCTCGGAAAAAATCTCACCCAATTACCAACTTTGCGCGAGTAATTATGCGAAAGAGAAATGGATCGGTCGTAAATTGATCGGATGTTGGAGTCATTAGCCTGAAACAAACGGTTCGAGCAGTGTTCGAACAAGAAGGTGCCCAAGATGGAGAGTACACATGCGCTTACACGTGTATAAACTGGGCCATCGACCCGGATGTCTTGTCCTGGCGGACGTTCACGTGCCTTCATGCCCTTCGAATCCACCGGAATTTCGTCAATTGATGTGAAACCCTTGTCGTTCTTGAATTGAACCAGAAGGTGGTCAGCATAGTGACGAGGAGGTAAAACGTTTGGTGCAATAGTATGAGCACGGGTATCCGATAGATCGTCACGATTATATGGTCAAAGGAAGCAACAATCGACCATTTGAAAGTTCATCAGGCCGATTCTTATTCATTGATGTTGGAATTTTTTAAACTTTCACTTTAATTCAGGACGAAATAATACTCGGATCACAGACGACGAATTTTAATGGAGAATAATGGCTATTTTCATAAGTACTGCGCGTATTTTGAAATCTCATCCGAGAAAACGCAACATTTTTATTGGAGGAAGAATGGAAAAATTGCAAGACAAACGAAAGAGTAGTTAAAATTGGAGAACAGCATAACGACGTTAGATAGTTATAAATAATGTACTTCTTTGAGACCTTTTGGCAGAAATGAAATAGTATACTAATATTATTTATGAAATGTCTTGAATGTATTAATAAATTCGATATAAATTTTGGCCTGTAAATATTATATTATACAATAACATAGCTGTATAAATTTCAAATTTTTGAGAAATGAAAATGAAAATGAAAAAATCTGTGTGCAAGGTTTCAACTATTTGTACCTATGTCAATACGAAGACTAATGTTTAAATACATTTTGTTTGATTGAAAAGTTTAAGAGAACAATTAAGGTCAATGGACAATCATTTTGAATGAAAACTATCCTCTGATAAATTATGCTGACTCTTCAATTTTTTGTCGCCTTTTTATTTCGAATCGAATGTCTCCAGGCTCCTTTTAAAATGTTCAGTGATTATATACTGACAATATCGCATACTCTCATCTTGTTTCCAGGTACCTTTGCGATGCAAGAGATTGTTACAAGTCTGTCAGGCTAACGTCCAGCGAATATGATGGATCACCGAACGATTTCTCAATTGAGACCTTGGATCCTTTTAGGCAGCTTTCTTCGCCTGAAATCACTGTATAAAATCTTCATGAAACAATTTGTGTCGCCCAGACTTGAGTAAATTATTAAAGAAACATCAAAATTTGGCCATCTTATTCGCGCTTCTAAAATATATAACATTTATTGGATACTGGTTAATTGGCACTGCCATCTCGATTGTTTTCTTGATCATTTTTAATTACTTACGTAATTATTCAGTGAATGTATCCTATATCCATAGATACGTGCCGTTATACGTGCAATTCATACTTCTCATATTATTGTAGATAACAATTAAACAAATTAAACTTTTTTCCTTTACATATGTAAACTTCACATTTTTGTAACTGTTAGTCATTTTCAATTTTCAACATTCAATGGAATTTGCCTAAATGATTTTCGCTCGATATGTTTGAGAGTCGCGTTTTCGTTGCCTTCCCTTTTTACGTACATAATCTATACGACAGGAGTATTATTAATTTAACTAAAGTGACAAGCATGTTTAACCCTTGTCAATTAATTGGCCTCTCGACAATGCTCATTTAATTGCCATCATTTTTATCAATCTTCATATCATTATTCTCAAAACATTGACACGACCTATGGTAATCCATTTAATCATCCTATGCGCCCTCCTTAAGTTCCTCCAAGATGCATCATTGCCATCGACACAATATATCGACGAGACAAAACGAAAGGGGAACGAGAAGAAAATCCAAGAACTATTGTGCAACGATTCAACCGGGCCCGCGGATGTTCCAACGAAATTGCTAGGGTCAACTCGTGTCGGGCCGATAACAGAATCAAAATGTTCAGAATTATTCAATAAGCGCAGCGTTGCAGATCCATCAGGTCGATAAAAACCGTGCACCGAATTGCTCTCACATTCTCGACCGACATTCAAGGCTATTGTACACGTCCCAACGGCGGCGTTTGCTCGGCAAAAGCAGCCGGCAATAAATCGATACCTATCGCAGAATAATAGAGGGTGGAGAGCCGTTAATAATAAGCGTGTGCAACATGTACTAGAAAAGTACGAAGAATGCGTCCGCATAAATCGCAAATAGCAAAGCACGCGCGAAAGATAACGCGTGCGCTTGGGCAATTCCTTCGATTTTTTTCCTTCTTTCCTTTATTGCCGTCATTCAGCTGTTTCAGCTGTAATCAATTATACAGGCAGATAATGAAAAAAGAAATGGAGAAACGAGTTTGTTAAATGAAACACGCACGTTTGTGACGCACGTGGCTTCTATCGTTGAAGCAGGGTCTGAAGTATTGAAATGATCGTTGTATCCTTCTATATTGAAATAGTTCACTCGGGAAATAGATTAAATGCAGAAAAAAAAAAGTGGAGGAAAATAAATTCCTGATCAAATGTATATTACAGCATACAAACGAAGGAAACAAATGAGCATCAAGACTAAAGGAAGGGGTCACAGAAGCATCGATTACCAATTTCGTGAACCATTCGCTTTCACAAGTGGCTGAAAAGGGCAAGGCGGATCGTAACGGAAACAACAGCATAATTAATTATCCTGCAATTTCATTGTAGAACCACCCGGAGGTCTGCTCTGACAATGGACAGGTCGCGAACGTTCAGACTTCAATTTTAATAAAACTTTGTTAAATAAAAATTACGTGGCTTGTAATGTTTCGAAAGAAAGTACATACTACAAAAATTTGTCTATCTCAAATCATTTCCAAAATAACACATTGGTGGTTCAACTTTGGAGGGTGGTATCACCCCTTAAATTTGAGTTAACGCAGTTAAGATAAATACGTATCTAATATTTCGGACTGTTCTTCAAGCCTGCAAAGTTTTACTAAAATCGGAGCCTGGCCGTTCGCGACCTTTCCTTGCGAGTCGAACGGACAGCACTTCTGGCCGATCGCAATAAAGTAAACAGCCGGTCGTCGTTCGCTGCCTTCCCGCCGCTAAAGAAATTGAATCTGACGATCGATCACCGTCCTTTTATGGGGCGTCCAATTATCCGGCAAAGTACCGATAACCCAGTCACGATAATAATGATAAATAAATAAATTGGACCTGGACACCGGTTACGTGACGACCAGAGGGTACGCGATTCTTCGACTCGCCGAAAGCTTCGGCGTGCCGTTCTTGCGGGTCACGTTGCAACGGCGATTTTCGTTCGCGTGTACCGCAATAATTACGATTGATGGTCGTATTTACCGGCGCTGCTTCTTTGCGCCGGGCTCGTGCACGCGCCGCCCCTTGATTCTTCGTCGCATTGCATAATTGCAAGGGGCCACATTTTATTCCACGACGTGCGCGAGTTACGTTTTTGCGCCAGCCAGGAGAGTTTTACGCGCTTCAAGCTGCCCCTGGCTAGGAAGTGTGACTGGATTTATTGTGCCTCCTTTGCTCGCGGCCGAGAACATTGGATGCAGGTAAGTACAGCTTTGGGAGGATTAATTATGCGCGGAGAATTTGGATGTTCTAACGGTGTGAAATGTTTGGGGAGAGTGACTCTTTTTTTTTGTGTAGGAATATGAAAAGACTTGGAGGGAATGGTTTTAAATGTGCTGTCTTTCTTGAAATAGTTTTGGTTGGATATTATTTCATAATATTTGCGGTTTCATGCGTGTCAATCACATTTCTTACAATTTTATTTTATTTAATGGATAAATTAAATTTGACAGGCAGGTTTCATATTGTTTGAGGGAAACGATAATTGGATATAGTTAAAAATTAATATTTTCTTGCGTTTTGAATTTCAGAGATCGAATTGACAACTTTGAACAAAGTGTCAAATAGTTATTGTATGCATCATGTAATCTAGTCGCCCCATTAGGTAATATTACAATCAGGCTACAAAGGTATCACGATGCGCATAATTGCAATAATAATTTACGTAATCATAATGAAAATTGTTGTCTTTATACGACGGCATTAATGAGTTATTGTACTGCCTATTGGATACAATTAAAGGAAGGAAAATGAAGTTCGAATGAATAAGAGTACGTGTAAGTATAATATAATGCATTGCGAGGAATGGCTACGTATTAAATATCCGGATATATTATGATGCGTTTCGTGGAGCGCCAAAGAAGAGAATTATCGTGTACTTCATCGGTAATAATCGTTACGATATTTAATCAGGTATACGAAGCATATAATAGCCACTTTCTAACATAAGACCGTGATTAAAACCGCAAAGGCGACGTTCACCTTTCCTGAAATCGAATCCACTTATTTATTTATTGTCAATAACCCGCTCTCAATTATCAATTTTTTCGACGCAACTTTCACAAAATGAAATGTTATCATGACTCTCGATTTCTCCACACGGCGAAGGAAAAATGAGCACGATACATTAGAAATTTCTCCCTTTTTGAATTAATGCATGCTGTTATTATTTGCGGTATACGTACTCACTCCGTGTAATTATCGCTCGATAATAATTATTATTTGGAAATTTAAATGCTGCAGGTCTGTTTAAACGATTACGATCAACGTTCGCATAGGAAAATTGAATTTGATGGATTACTATGATAATCACATGGAATATTCTAAATTAGTGGTGTAAACCGTTTGGATTTTTTGGATACCATTGCAATAAAAAGTTATTATACCCCTTTAATGATATAAGAATTTGGTCTGCGAATAATTCATTAGTATATTAAAGATATGCTGTTAGTTTATAGTGATTGCAAAGCTATATGAATTATATTTAATGATACTATTTTATTTGCCTTAATTCCGTATAAAGATAGAGCAAACACACCTATCATTAGTGGCGGAGAAAGTAATTGCCTTTCACTGATACAAGTTATAATCTAAGCTGTTAGTAAAATAAAAGCCACCATAAAGCCACCAATTGACGTATCAAATACTTATACATATGCCTTCTCAGTCTTGCATTCTCCAGGTTCTACTTTAATTGTTATTTGTGTACGTTCAATAATACTGGCATTATAATTATATTAAGAAAAATCATTAAGCGCCTGAGGAGCTCCTACAAATATTCTCACTTGTAGCCATCCCAACCCTTAACGAATGAGTAAATGTAAATAACTACCAATTGCAAGGGTAGGAACGGATTTAGCCAATATCTTAAATAACACTAAAATAAAACTAATAGCAAAATGAGACATAACTCTCTTAAGAACTAATATATTTCATATAATTCTTAACTATTCCTATGTTTTAGCTACAGCAATATCATAAATTACTAAATTATTCTCAGCTATCAGAATTTAATAAAAAAATATATTCATACCGCTCCAACAAATAAAACCTAAACTATATTTTTTTAATAAAAAAACAACATTCCTGTTGGATAGGTCACAGTGTACACAGAGAATTTATTTGTAATAGTACAAATAATATGAAATTGAATAAACAGAATTAATGAAATGAAAAAAGGGTTTGATCATTAATGTCTATTATTAAATGCAGGTGTATTCATACGAAAAAGTGTCACGAATCGACAAAAAATTCGGTATCATATAATCCCGCCTTTTTATCTCGAGAATAGTTCACCCACGCAGCCAGCAAGATCGCGATGCAATCGTGTAGGTGCACACGCGTAATTGTGGAGAATGCCGGAGCAGGGCGTGGTGACGTCGATGGTTAAACTATCCCCGACAAGGCCGTATGTGTTCCGGATCAGAACGACGAGTTCAATTGTTCTAGACGAAAGAGTAACCGAACAGAAATACGTTTCCTCTTAAATTACCCATAAGGGTTCATGGATTGATTTAATAAAAAGTGTAAAAGCTGTACAGATAAACGAACTTTATTGATTTAATTATCTACTCTCTTATCTGGCCTCCTTTTAATACGTAGCTTGTAACATTGTAAAAGTTCTCGAAAGACACTGGAGACTGGAGATAATTTTTAGACAGCTTGCAACAGTTCTTTGAAATATTAGATGCGTACGTGGAAACACTAGATATGAGCCGCGTAATGCACAAGTGGTGTAAAGTCAAAAAACTTGATTACTGAATAATGAGGGATGAAGTGAAAGTTCTATAATAGGCAATAATGTCAAGGAATTTACTTCTATGTATGTCACTGTAAAGTTATTCCTTCAGGGGGTAGTTTACAGTAAACCCTCCCCCGAAAATCAGGAAAACGAAAATCCAGTGTAACTTTGAAACAAAACACAGTAGTATACGATCCTAAAGGAGATATAGTGTCAATATTTATGAATATACCATATTCATTGTCTGAGGTATCCTTTACACATACAATATTGTTGAGAACCCTGAAACATCTCGTGCCACTGCTTGGTCCTTTACCTATCGATCTCAAATGTATCGTGACCACGTTTACACGCATATATGTATACACTGTTCGATCGGCCGCATTATCACTGCTCGAAACGTTCACGTTGACGTCCGTGAAACGTGTAATTTGTAATAGGAGAACGTGTTTTACATAGTGCAAAATGGGTTACACGGATACAGTTAGCGATTTGTTGATAGGCAAATTTTTCCAACGGTCGCAAACGTAATTGCACAAGTGGCAAATTATAGATTTTGCGAATATTGTTGTTTCCGATTCGAAAGGGAGCTAACTATCGTTTCACGATGTCAATTTTCGCGGTCGTTTCCTAATCGTGGATAAGTGGGCCGTTACGGTCGCCCGTCGGGATAAAAATAACTCGATTTTGCTCGCGGATACTTTTCATTTCTTTAGGGTTCGCTGGAATAGGTTTGGTGGGAGTCGCGAAGGTTTCCCTTTTTCCTTCCAGTGAAAGTGCAAACTGTTCAGCTATTTCTGTCCATTGATTCGTTGCTTTGGAAACGCGTGCTTGAGGGTTTTTATTCTATCATTGAACCTTTAATTGTGGTAAAATATGAGACATTTACAGGTACAGGTACAGGTACAGGTACAGAAAATTGTTTATATCGGTTGGTGAATAATTCCAGAATTATTTATTCAGTTTAAATGGACATTGCCAATTATATTTTGCAGATTACTTAAAATGCAATTCAGGAGTATAGCTTGACCACAAAGTTATAAATATTTGCATCGACTGCCCTAAGATTCTTAAACATATGAAGCTTTGTACTCCACCTAGGTCAATAGATATTACCGTCTGCAGTCTTCTTTTGGAAATCTTCGCTGTTCCACACCGGCTGCATCGACCTTATTCGGTTTTTAATAATCTAAGCAACAGATTATTTCTGCTTACTTATGTCACATTTCTCTATATACTTGTACGTATATTACCAAATGGCGTTGCTCCACGATAAATATTATTATTATTATAAACGCATAATAACTACTGACAACGTGTAATTAAATAACAGCGGTCTTCTCTATTTGAAGTCTAAAATATTTCTCATAAATCTAAAAAATGAAACTCTCTCAAATGGAGAATCCCTTCGTGTTTAGAAAATCGTCAGAGGAATAGGAAGAACTGTGCAGCCTCGCCGATGACAGATAAATTCGAGACGATCGGCGAGAATGTACGTAGTAAGTTCACAGACGAGGTCGTTCGGTTTTTTCTCTTACGGTCATCAGTGTGAACAAGAGTCCAGTATCTAGGAATAGCCGTGTCTTCCTCGTGCCAACGGTTCGTCGTAGACCGATACACCATGGAACAAACGATGCATCGCGAACGAGCCAAAGATATTCTATGGAAAGATAAACGTAATAGTGCCCCGAGGCGTGGAGAATCGCGTTCCGCTCGTAATCCGCGTGTCACGCGTTCGAGATTGAACGCGTGGGCGGACAATAGAGAGCTGTAACGTGGCGAAACGAAATCACATCGGTCGACCGTCCACAGAAGCACGTTTAGCCCACTTTTGGCCATTAATCCGCGGAGAGACTATCCGCCCACGGTTTCAAACTGCTTGCCTGCTCGAGTAAACGAGTTGCTGTTAGCAACATTGGACATAATATAATGCTTCTCAATTACGGAGTGGACGGGGAATGAATTGCCGTTTGGCATTAATGTCTTTAAGTGCTCGTATAGTTCGTATCGTCTTCCTTATGTGAATACCATGAATATGAGAGTTCGTGTGCTTAAATTATGGGAATGTATAATTGAATGTTCACCTGTTAACCGTGGGAAACGTGAGTGAGCGAAGTTTAGTAGACTCGTCATACGTGTTGTTAATAGTTAATCAATTAATTCGGGAATTGTACATATTTCTGATGCACTTTTACATTTGTCTGAAGATGAGTTTTGTAATTCAAAAACCTCTTTATTGTCAAAACTTTCAGTTGGTAAATCAATCATATTATCATTTTTTACCAAGTATTTTGTAAAAACCTTATCTCCTTCGGTTTGAATGCTAATGGACTTACACCGATTGGCTTCTGATTCTCGCTTCTGATTCTCGCTTGACTAAGCCATTAAATGCACAATACATCCGCAAAAAGAACAATTTTTCTTTCACTTAAACCACACTAAATAAACAACATTCTACAAACAGTTTTGTCGCAACTGAAATGCTGACCAATGAATAATTACCGTTACTTCTAAGCTACAAATGCTCGCGGTAAATCATTTGACCAATTTCCACCGACCCCTGCTTCCATCGTACCTACCTGGTTATCCAATTGCCTGAATATCACGGACAAGAACTGAATCACTTCCATAACTACCATCAGCGTGTACACGCACCCACACGGGTGTGCACGCTCGCAGCCAGTAGAATGCCACAGTAGGGCGTGGTAGAGCCGGTGGTCAACTTTCCTCGGCAAGGCCGTACGTGTTCTGGCAGCCAGAGCTGTCAGCGCACTCGCGACATGTTTCTCCTTTCTACTGTACACGCCGCGGGTTTTGCCAGCCAAGATCCGAGAGAAAGTGGGAAAAGGTCGAACGGAGTTACAAAATTGTAACACTATTACCGCAATAACTAGGAGCGCGCGCGCAGACACTGTACGATCGATTGCGGGCACTCGATCGACGACCAACCGGCAATTTATTCTCAAATTGCAACATTTAGAAAATCTTGCCCAACCTTCGATCGGTCCATCGATAATTCGTTTCCTCTCCTTGATCCCATTGCAAATGCTACCCTGTTGCACGGTAATTAACGGATCCCCTTGCGGCCGACATTCGTCGAAATGCTTGATCGAGGAAGGAAAAGGGTGGTTCGAGTTTGAGTTCGCGTATGCATCGTGACGGGGGACACGAGATTCCTTGGCGAAATTGAGAAGCATAAGTGCGACTGGTAGAATGGAATTAGATGTAAATATTAAGCCGTTTGGTTTTTTTCGGATTGCAAGGGTTGTGGTAAAATGAATGGAAGTCGTTGCGATCGCCACTAATCTGTTTGGCGTGTAAATGTATACTATTGCTAATAGGAAGCTTCAGACAATTTTGTGCAAAAAGTTAAAACAACATATATCGAATATTGTGGTTGTTATAAGCGTTTGAAATATACCTGATGAATTTACTGCAAAAATAATGCAACTGTAGCGGTGAAAAACATGAATAAGGTGTATGAACGAATTGTTATTTGGTGTTGAAACTTCAAGATAGCAACTACAGTTTCAAAAATCGCCCAAAAGTAATTATTGCCGAAGAACTTCCCTAAGAAATGAATTCAATTGATTTTTAGTTAACTACAGATATTTGTTTAAATCATCCATCGTTTACCTAGGGATACATTTGTAGCCGTCGACCTGGCCCCGAAGTGCATTAAGGGCAACGCCGAACGATTATTCTACACTGGTCATACATGTTCGCGATCACGGGGGCTCGATCTCGCGTTACCATGAAATTACCACGCTTAGAATTAAATGGCAAAGGGATACGTATAGCTCGGGGTACGGGCTGATTGTGAGTCAGCATCGAGCGGCTATGGTGATTACAACGACGTGTAATTGCATCGCGGCTCGCTTAACATAGCCGCCGTCGAGCGGTGTCAACTCTGGCTGCTCAATAAGCACCTACAAACCTATATTAACCTCGCGGAGGATGCGTCGCGAATCGCTGGACGTCGATGTCGCTGGAAAATAGAAACGATCGGCCGAAGGAGGAACGTGCCGATGTAATTTCGTCAAAGGAGTTACTATAGACTGTCGATTACCGAGATAAGTTAATGGGGGGACAATTTTGTTGGGAAAATCGGTAATAATATGGCGGCTATCGATTATGCAAATCAACATTCTGAGTGAAGCGAAATGGTAAATGGAGTGTGTAAATTGAGCATGGTCAGTTTTACGGGGAATTGAATTGTGCAGGTGCTCGTGTGATATAGAAGGAGAATTTTTGTTTAGGTCGTTTCGAACAGCGATTAAAATATAAAATATTGAAATTATTGAAAGCGCGATGAGGCGAGACGTTATTGTACGTTGAAGTTTTGCTGTTGATTTCCTTGATTATTGTATTATAGGTTTTGTTTTGTTTTTTAATTTGTATTCTGTTTCATTTTATTCTGTTACTGTGAGGCAAAGTTAAGTTTTTAAATTGAATAATCTTATGATATTAGGAGTGGGAATGAATGCCTGTAAGTTACTGAAATGGAACGCGTGAAAGTGAAGTGTTTTGGGTTTTTATTATCCTACAATTGCGAACCATTTGTGCAGGTGTTTTAATGTAATAAATAAATCCTAATTATTGCGGTAATATTATAAGCGGTATTGTAAAAGTGACATAAGTTTTTCTAGAAATATTTGCATCTTTGTTTGTTTGACAAAAATGTATCATTAAAATAATGGAATTAACATTGAAGAGTATGAAGAGCTTTATATTAATGGCTATAACAAATTACCGAAATCTCGTGTACACATTAAAGGTATTAATTATTTCTGTGAATTTTTCATAAACAAAACATTCAAGAATTTATGATTACTATGAATCCTTCATGTTCTTTCAATCAATAAATATTTACCGAAGAATAATTAAACTTAGAATTCTTCTACGACAAACACAATTTCGCGCGAACACAATTAATCGACACACGTGCAACGAGACGAACGTACTACAGCCCTAAAAATGTCCACACAATCATCCCGCTTTCAAAAATCATTCGTCTGTCGCATAATTCCACCCTTAAAACGAGACTCGTCATACTTATTTTAAAATTGTTCTCGTGGTTCTCGTAGATTCCCGCTGAACTCTTCGTTGCGATGAAGAATAAACGGCGACAAGAAATTAAAATCTCTTTACCATCGAATCGTCGACACGCGCGAAATTCATTTTCCACGCGCGATGCGCCGCAGGAATTATTGGCGATTGAAACTTCAGCACTCGTTGGTTAGCGTGACATCTAACCGCAATTTCCCTCTGCTACGTGTGTTTCTGACACGGCGAAAAGAGAGAAGAGAAATGTCCCTTCACGGGATGTTTCACGAGGAACACCGCGGGCAACCGTGCTAGTAATCGCTTCTGCTAACAGAGCCTTACGTAATCTACCAAACGCCATCGGTTGTTACAGCTGACAGTCTGATGTATGCGTTCAGCGTGTCGTTACTTTCGGGATCATTTTCTGTTTCCATACGCTCCTCCAACGTGGCACACTGATTTATTGACCCGAATTATCCTTTCCTCGATAGGAAATCAACAATATTTCAACTGTTGTGAAAGATCTCACATTTTTTAGTACCTACGTTATTCGTAACGAATGTTATATATTTTTACAGGTACCTATCTCGGGGTAACAGATTTTTGACTAATATTTCGAGAAAAATATTGGGCTCAATTTTTCTATTAAATTTAATATTAATAGTACTAGCACTGCCAAAAATCACGTACTTTTTTAGTACTGTATACAGGTTGCTCCGTTTAAGCAGACACGATGGAATATCTCATATACATGTGTATCTTATATTATTATTATGTTCCGGAGTACAACAGTTTCCAATTATATTAGAGAAACATATTGCATTGTAATTATGCAGATATTAATAATATACTGACATGTCATTGTATTTAATGTTACGAAATAGCTATCGTTCCATTCAGATCATGCACTTGTTGTCTTATAATTTTCTATGGAAACTACACAAAACGTTCTTATTAATATTAATAAGGGACAAAAATGTTGTGTTTTAATTAATTAATGAATCACTGTAAATTACAGATTGAAGTAACAATGTAAATGAATCGAATATTCATTCGCGTAGAATTTTCTTTCAAGCCTTTCCAACTATGTTAATCTTCCTTAACAAGGATGGCGCAACCTTCTCATTGATCTTTAAATAATAATTTCAATTTTTATTCGGCTCAATTGCGATTGTTTAGATGCGAACCTCAATACGACGATTAAAATATATAAAAGACATGCGAATGGAAACATAGTCGTATCTGATTATGTTAATAGAGTTTGAAGAAGACATTTATTAAACGCCTTAATGGCTCGTAAAGTATCGAAACGTTATTATTCCGCGATCGGTACACTATAATCAAACACAATATCAGAAAGTGAACACTATATTTAGAATCGAGAAAGGGTAAAATGAATAATCGACTATCGAAAGTGTTATAATGTAAATAGAGAAGGATTGTAGTTACCTCCGGCTATAAAGCACGTTCTTTATTGCATGGCTATTGTCGCTTGCCAGTATGCAAAGGTTAACAGCGAATTCATTGTGACAGAATTATACTGCATTCTATTCATAATACCAATCTCAGTTCCCCAATCGTTATTATTAATCGTCACTAGTTAATATTCGTTGTGTTAATAAATAAACCACTGATAGGCGCTCGAGAAATATTGAAAGAATATTGAATACCATAGATAAATTAATACGGAGACTGCCCAGTATTTTTCCAAAATATGTTTCCAAAGGATGTTTCTCTGGGAAAGGACTGCTTAAGAAAATTTATCTACCACATACAGACGTATAAACTAATTATATTGTCGTTAAAATGTACAGCACACTATTCTAAATAATAATAAAACATCATTTACCATTTATTATATTATGAGTGACCTGAAACTCTTAAACAACATTGTATATTTGAAAGACATCAACTTATAACAAAATGACCCGACAATTTTCGAAATTATATTAGCAATTATTCGCATATATAAATTCGTCCAAAACGTGTTGCCAATCCGAAAAGAGACAGAAATATTCGATCGGATCAGTCGCGCATTTAATATTTCACCAACACAATTCAATTGTACAAGACTAGCCGGCTAAATATCGCACCAAACAAATTATTTCGCACATGTAAGTACAAAGTTTCCGAAGATGTACATGCATACATCATCGGCACATCAGTCACGCTTTTCACAATGGATCCTCACAATCAGCCGTGTCAACTTCACGGTAATTTCTCGCCTTCTGACAACCATCGCGTCTATCGTTCATTCCCGTTTCCCTCGTCAAGCGTTTGCTTTATGCATTATCAATCATTCGTTTCGCGCGATTATGTACATCGTGCAATCTGTAATTTCAACCGACGATGCCCAACACTTGAATATTAGCGCCAAAGACCGAGCATCGCGTATGCGCGTGACATTTCCCGAAAGATTTTCAGACGCGAATAAATCAGCCGCAGTTTTCATACGTAACCACGATTTATAGCCACCCCGTGCACACATTATGTATACGTTCTTCTTTTCCACGGATAACGCCTCGTATCTGGCCGTTGCCTTCGTGAACGTGATAATTTATAAACGTTTGCCGCGCCGCGCATTCTAGGCGCGGTTGGACGCCGCTCATTAAACAAATTTCCCTATCGCACAAGGGAACTATCACCTGTACACAGCGACGGGAATGATCTAAATTGCAGACTATAAAATCTAAATCGTTCTCATGAGTTTTAAACGGTTCGAAGATCGAACAGAGTCGTGTAGCATATTCGTGCAGAAAGATCAAGTTGGTTTTATCATTGAAACTAGTGTATTGCTTAATCAAGTCTTTACATACTGTATACTGTATAAATATTTCGTATAGCTACGGTGGGCGAAAAAGGTATTCATACAGTGCATTAGTTTCCCTTGCAACATCATTATTTTGGTGTTAGGACAATTATTCTTAAAACAATATAATATAATATAATATAATACAATAATTATTAGTAATCCATCATAATAGAACTTCACTATTAAAAGCCGATATTAACTAACAAGTATTATGCCCATCGCTACCACACAGATTACACCAAGCGATCAGAGTAAACGTTGTACGACTTTGGCCTCGTAATCGTCCGGAACGTATACATACGTTTCTTACTCACCCCCGCGATATTTCACTTAACACCGACAGCCTGGTTAATTGGATTATTTATTCCGAACCATGAACGCCGCATTTCTTTTTCACATTTTTCTGTTGCTTTTCTTGCATTTCCTTCTTTCCATTCGTTTTCTACGCCATTTACTACGTTTGCTCGATACGCGAAAGGTCACACAAATCCGGATACGACGGCTGGCTACACGCGAACGAAAATACGTCAGAGACTGGGGAACGGTACCACGCGGAAACGCGCTGGTCCATGTATCTTTTTTCCTGACTTACGTTTGCACCTGGTCAATCGAGAAAAATCAATTCTACGGCTGGTCGCGATTTGTCATTCCTCGAGCGTGATACCGTTTTTTTTTTGCTTCCATCAGTTTAGATTTACTTGAATTCGAGAATTCCTTTGTTCAAATGCTTTGTTTCCGTTTCAGTAGACGTATATCTGAGTCACTTGCAAACAATTTTGTTTACTCGTTTGTATACGTCAGTGAATTGCAGTAAGATCAATTGTGCCATACTACTTTTATTTACTTTAACGATTACGTACTTACATATTGCACCGATAAAGCTTGGGCTCAATGTTCATTTTAGAAAACATTAGTGTAATCCATTATACGACCTTTCGATTGAAATATTTCCCTATATGAAATTTTCCATAGATTTTCGAACGAAAAATGAGCAGTCTAAATGATATAAGAAAATGTTCCATTCATATGAAATTTTTCTGCCCACTTTGCTCCAGGGAATTTGTATTCCAGCAAGCGACCCAATTTGTAAAAGGTAATCTCAAACAAGCGAATGAATCTGAAACCGAAGATTATTTAACCCCAGCATAAATCTGAGATCGTTATAATTAACTAGAAATGCCCGTTAGTGAAATTTGTGTCTCGTTTCCTGTTACATGGAACGATAATCAAAATTGTGGATCAATTAAGCAAAAAATATATTATATACACGAATGGTATTAAAATACGTTGTAAGTAACCGGATGCTGGTGTCCGTAACCAGCAAAACTTCTCTTTTAATTGGGTTGTGGGAACAGACGGTTCACGTGGTATCAGAGTTCACACGTGGAGACGTATGTATCGATCGTGGGCACGAAGGAAAGAAAGACGAGAAAAAGGAGAAACGTGGCCCGACGTAATGATGATGGCGGACGATAATGATAACAAGTTTCTTTTAAGGATATGATTAACGGTGATTTTTCTGACAGGTGAACCAGTGACGGGCAAACTTAAGTAAACCAACATAATTCTGACCCATGCTTCCAGAAAAGATTATTTTAAATTGTCTTTTGTCCCCTTTACACTGTGTCGTACAACAAATGAGTTCACAATTATAGTGCAAATCCAGCGAAATTATACACTCACGAACAATAGAAGGCGTCGAAAATGTGTACCATTGTTTCCGAAATAATAAAATAATATTATGGATTTAAAACAACTCGTTCTACAGAGAATCGTTCGAATAATTTGGAATGGGTACGTGGATTACAAATGGAGTTTAAAGCACGTAACTATTGTACTCGGTTTCTAAACTAATTGTGCACCAATTAATGACTGGCGCATGCCATAGTGATTAAATCGAACTACTAACTGTTGTTACTGCGTTTGATGTTTCATCGATCTTTTTTCAGCCGTGGAATGCGGTACTAGATGGAAGTTTGGTAATAATGTGATGGTATTTCCTTTGAATATACAGCTCATTAGTGACCTCCTACTCTGATTTCACAATCCACTCTTTCGTGTTAACAAGTCAATCGTGTCGAACGTCTTTGGTCACGGATGAGATACATTTTCTTATTTATTTCATAATACCAGTCTATATTATAGACCATAAAGAAATTACTTTTCTTGTTGTGCAATGAACGTTAGACTACCTGAAGCTTTCAATATTTTTTAAATGAAAATTCAACCCAAGATATTTGTATCTGTTATATTGACTCTTTTTTTATTATTATATTGTAATACTAAAAGTTATAAAAATATTACCTGTGTATCCACAGTGTAATGTAACGAAATCGTTCAATCAAACTTTTCCAATATAACCATCCAACAGATTCAAACTACGCGACGAAACAGAAATCGTTTTTCTGAGGGAGTCAAGATCGGTTGACCCCTTGCGCGTTACACGTACGATGTTTCCTGAAATCGGTGCACACCGACCCGAAACGAAGCCTTCTTTAATACGTGGCTACATCCCATTCTTGTAGCAAGTTTCGTTGTTATCTATGATAAACACCGGTCCATTCATCATCTGCTCGTTAGACGTACAGTGCGATATCGTGCAGGATCAGCGTATCGTTTCGTACGTTCGAGTTCAACGAGACTGTTTCCCAACGGTGTAAGGCGTCGTGGAACGATCCTCTCCTCCCTTCCCCTTCTGGTGAAACAAGAACAATGGGAGCCAATCTTTCCATGACAAAAAAAAATGAGAAAAAGAACAGTAACGACGAGCGCGCATTATTTTTCATTGTCGTTCGAATTGTCGGCGCACGTCCGACATTATGATTTGTCACGAGTGACACAGGCGGCTGGCGGGCTTTCGAAATGCCACACAAATGTCAAACGCAAAGTGCGTTTTGTTCTAAGAATCGGCCGCGCGGGCAACCTAAAGAATTCGATGTTATCGATTTGGATCTGATTTCACGGTTGAAATATGACTTTAAACTTTCTTCTCTAGAGTGGGACAGGAAACATTTGTTCTATTTTTTTGTTTCTTTTTTTCTTCTTGTGTCCCTTGCGTTAGTTTCGCGTTCGTGACACACACGACTGTTTGGACATACACCGCTTGCTCAATTATACGCGGGAAGGTGGGTGCAGGTCGTCAAAGTGCACGGAAATTGTGTCGATAAGTGGCGCACAGAATTTATGCCGATGTGGGCACTGGTAGCTTTAGTTTATTGCACCGAACTATGGGTGTACAGTAGATTGTCGCGTGCTCAGATTGAGCGGCAATTTAGGAATAATTGTCTTAGCACCAACATTTTGGTGACACCAAAATAATGAAGGTGCAAGTGAGACTAATGCACTGTGTGAATACTTTCTTGCCCCACTGTTCATATTTCATTCGAATTTTCGAATAGATACGTGGTGTTGTTGAGTTATTGAGATATTTAGAGACAATTAGAGATTTCGAAATCGCAATGTCCTGGCATATACTATACGTAACTATTTAGCATGCAGTATGTATGTACTATACAACATTATTTGACATATACGGATACTGGTGTTAATGTATCTAATCTATATAAATTTTATATTTAAATTTACACTGATATTGTTATTATTATTATGGGTCACACCGTCGAAAATACCAAGTTTCTCATTCTTCGCACATCACCAACAATTTCCATAATTCCTATTAAAATATCTCTACAATTTGCCCGCGCTTATCAAATTTCTTGCGAACTTTCTAATACGAATATCCACTCATTAAAGACTCTGCCTTGTTTTCCACGAGTTGCAATGTAACTTTGTAACACCCCCGCAGGTTGTAATTAATGGCAAAGCTACGGGCAACACTTTCAAATTTGAGACTTTCAAGTATCGAGAAACACCATGCACCGTGACTTCAGCGAAACACTTCACGACTTCAGAAGTTCATGATTTATACGAAGAATCGTATAAATAATGACCATGTTTCCTGATTGGTTTTAAATAATGCTCTTCGGCAAGCTTCGTTTATTTGCATAATATAATATAGTACCGAGTAAATGAAAAAAATCATTGTTCAACATTTCGTGTACAAGTAACATTACAATACCATTAAAAATTCTCTCTGCTTCACAGAATAAATTACGCCTGTAAGGTAAGCTTCGCCGTACATTAATTACGTGCCAATGAAATTTTCTCGCGCATGGTTGGTGTTCGGTAAATAGCAGATAATAAATGATTATATGTTATTTCGTGGTTTATCAATGTGCTTAACCTTTTCTTTGATTCAGCAGACTGTCCCATAAGTTTCCCCTGCATTCAACCTTTAACGTAGAAATCAGGGTTTGGAGGACAATGTAACTGTTGTTGTTACTGATAACGTTTGTCTGATATCGCATGTTTAATTCTACACGAGCGTATGACAAGTGAAATGAAGTTTCCTGAATGTATTAATAATTTTCTGTATACCAAATATCACTGCTATTTTGCTCAACTTCTTCGTTACAAAGAATACCTGGCAAGTTAACTTTTACTTAATCCTAACGCACTGCAAACTTTTCTTCTACAGTCTCTAACAATTCAGAGCTCAGTCGCAGATAATACAGGAGTAACATCTTTAACTGTAGATAATACTACACATTTTTTTACTGAAATCTGCAGTTCTTCCGTATGTTAGATAAACTTTTATAATAAAAAACGCGGATGGTTAAGCTAATAAATTCTACCGTTTCTAACATAGTTTATAATTAAGCAATATCTGGCAATAGAAGATTAAAATAGAACTCTTCGATTAACCACCCCATCAGAATACAGCAAGAATATATTGTAGAGCCCAAGGGACAAGTTTCGAAGAACGTAATCATCCCTAAAGCGTAATAAACATCTACTGTACGGGTGACAAATCGTATATCATGTGGCCAGGTCGGAACAACTTATTCGCGAGAATACGGCACTGCCACAGTTTCTTCTTGCGTCCATTTTCTTTAAAATGGCAACTCTTTCGTTCAGATTTCATTCGTAAGAAACATTTCTCCGGCGCCATAAATCTTCGTCGCCGAGGCTGTTCGCCTTCGTTGGAACACCTCCTTTAGCGGCATCTTGCTCTTCAACTTCATGAAGTCTTTCTAAAGTTGGCGTACACACTGAACACGGTTGGTAAATGCCACGCGAGTGAGCGAACGATAAAAACATCCTCAATGAAATTGTCCTTCTCACGGTTGCAATTAATATATCCCATGCGTTTCTTAATCTTTCCGTGTTTCTAAATTTTTTTTCAGAAAATTCGAAGTCTATTCCGCCCGTCGGAGTCGGAGGAAAGATGTCGCAACGCATAATGCGTCGTTCGTTTTAATTGGAAACGACTTTATCCAAGGAGGAGAGAGAATGGAAAAATTCGGGACAATTTGTTCCTTAATGAAGAATTGTTCTATTTCCATTTCATAGTCCACCTCAGCGTTCCGGCTTCTCATTTCAATATCAGCCCGGTTCGACTGGATTCAATGTTAGAAAACAGAAACAGAACTCTATTACGAAATATCGTTATCTGTAGAATTTATATCCAGTCGTATAGATATGAACTCGAGTAATAGGAATTTGATTACATTTTAAAAGTTTCAACGCAAGAATTGTTACGCCTCAAAACTTTTATTATACAATTGCAGAGAGTTGCAAATGCACGTCGAAGGACACACTCCGGGCAACTCGCATAGTGCACCGTTTCAACCGCCGTAAATCCTCGAATTTACTACTCATGAAAAAATAATACGCCCGAACTGTTTCAAATTCGGATTATTTTATCATGGTTCGCCGTAGACGTTTTAGTATCGAACGAAGCGTGTTCGAGTTGATCGTGCAACGTTTATCATCCGAACTGCAATCATTCCGTCCGAAGGAGAAATCGAATATCATCTGCGCGAAATTCCACAGAATAAATCGGCATCAACTTCATGAAATTGCACGTCGTATGATTAATCGAAGTTTCTTTCTAAACATTTGCATTGTAACGCCGCTGGGGAAGGCAAGGGAGGGAAGGAACGCTTTTTTTTACAGGGAAGTTGCGCCGTTCACTTTCGTTGGAACGACTTTGTACTTCCACCTCGTAATTTCTTTCGGCCCGTTAAAGGCATCGTTGCACGTGTTTCTCCGCGCGCTTCTTTCTGCCTTTCATTTCCTCTTCGTTTCAACGATAGCGTTCTCGTGGCAGGATCCGGGTGAAAGGAGTGGGCTTCGTGCTGGCGCAGGATTTCGCGATAAAGGACGCTGAATTGTGCAGACATATTCAAACGTTCTGATAAGAAAGATGATTAGAATATTGTTGCACCCTGCTTGGGTGATATCTGCAGTTCTCTCGTTTAGTGCTGTTTGGCTACCCTGGCGATTAATTGTTTATTTCTCTATCGTTTAATCGCGTTTCGTGTCCTTCATGGAGTGATTGCTTTTTGGAATTTATTTCATTGTCTAGATACAGTTATTCAGTTTTTGGCGAACGATGGGCTATTTCTTCTTGACATTCTGCATTTGTACCTGTTAATGTATTATGTGGGTTTTTTTATGGTATTTCATTGTATAATTTTGCGTCATTTATTTTACTTAAATTATAGTATAACTTCTGATATCAGTTGCAATGGGAAATATGTAGCGTGATTTATTAAGTCATGAAACAAAACTAACACTTTTTATTATTTCACCGTAATAAATATTATTGCACAGCAGCGTCAACTGCTACTTAATATTCTAACTTCAATAAATTTATTTTCAATTAAAACGTGAAATTTCTCCGGATTCATGTTTCTGCAAAGTGGTCCAACGCTATTTAATAAGTAAGATTTACCGCATGGATCTTAAATTAATTTCGATGGCACATCAAACCGTTGTACGTCATAATTACGTAAAAAGGAAAAGGCAGAAAAGAGAAGACGATATGACGAAGCTGAATTTCCAGGTCTACTAAAAAAGAAAAGAACAGTTTATCTAGTATTTGACAATAAACCGCCGTTCAATCAGGTCACTGATCTCGATCAAACGGATCATAGATCCACTGTGAATCGAATCGTGATACTTGCGGACAGGCATTTTTTCTAGGTGGTTTAACGCGAGCTGGAAAGCCCTGTTGATGAAATCCCGCGATCGATTTCGTTCGACCGCCTCTCACGCGATTTCATTTCGAATGTCCTGTGAGAAGGCAAGAAAAGTCCAGAGGGAAACAGCGATCGTGTAGCGTAGATCCTCATCGTTCATCGTCCCATAGTATGCATCGTGTAATAAACTTTAGTTTAATACAATAGCAATTTAAAACGGTGCAAAATTAAAAATGCTGTTCCAGTTGTCCATTCGTCAGAATAAAAAAGCTACTTCTCGCAATCAGTGATTCCTTGTCGAACAAAGTATGAAAAAGTATATTATATAAATATAATATATACAATATTAAAATATTCAAAAAAGCTCGATGTTTTCCCCTACCTACATTATAACCCACTTACTCAGTCGCTCAAAAGTTATACAACTTACATACACTGTTATCTGTGCAATGAAAATACACGCAGAATCACGTTAAGAAGACTTTATACACCCAAACGACTTACCTGTTTATATAACTTCCACCGCACAATTATCCAGCACTAAACAACAAAAAGAAATCCTTTTCCCACCGCGTATACTCCCTGAACGCAATTCAACAAGCAAAATTGTCGAAACGGCTGCAATATTATTTCCAACCAGGGGGATAGAGGTCTTAATAAATCGTGGCTATCAGGGGATCATTAATACGCTGCAGGATTAATGTTTCTCCGTGCTAGACGGCTACAGACGATTAGGGATCTTGAAATTACAGTAGGCGGACTGTTGCTTAACCGATGGAGACGTAATGCTCACCTTGCACTGTCTAGGATTACCTAGTCGATTTCGATCGCTGTCTGCTATGAAATCGCGGTGTCGATTTTTTCGTTTACCCCTTTTTTCCCTTCCACGTGACTGTCACGCGCTCGCCAAAGGACTGTGTACATATTTACAAGGATTTAATCCGATACCAGCACGCGAGAGGATCGAGCCACGACACGGTTTCTGCAGAATAAAAATGGGACCGCGCCGCGCCGCGCGCCCATTTAACTCTTTCGCTTTGGTGACCGTTGTCCATTGTAGGGAGATCGCGTCGAACGTTCTTTTATATTTAAATTCGGCTACCTTTTGCGTCTTAAGAGACACGTGGGTAAATATTAAATAACGCTACTTGTTACGGAAAAGTAACGGCGAACGAAGTTCTGCGTTTCATTTTGCTTTTTTAACTTACGTCAATATTGCTCTTTTTGCAGGGCAGCCGTGGCGAATTTCGCGACAGTTACGAAAGAATCGTTGTTGCATAAATACTGCAAGTGTTTTGTTTTTTATATTTATATTTGGGACTTTTACAGTAAGCTTGTTTTCCCTATTTGTCGTCTGTCGTTATGCACTACGGGTTGGAAAAATACCAACTGTATTTGTTTTCTTAAAATGTACTTTACCCACGAAACACGGGATGAGTTTGATTGCGAGACTGCTTGTACTACGCATAATAGATAAAGGGTTAAACTGCTCGGCCATTCACGGAATTTCCTAATAATTACATTCAAGTGAAAGTAATGTCGGTTGTGTTTTTGTTTAAAACTTATTAATTTGTACCCAAATCGAGGTGTTGGAATGACCACCAATATAAAGTTGAGGCGTGTAATCGATTTAACAGAATCCATTGGAAATTTCACTAGGGGGTACAAGTGTGTCAGTGAAAATCACTCGGGACAGTTAATTAATTGAACGACAATAGAGCCTGTCTAGTGTGCGGATGTTTGAAAGAATCAGAAGAAGAAAAAAAAGAGCATTGGAGAGTCGGTCAATTAATTAGAAATACAATCTCTCTTGGTTAATGGACGCAATTAGTTACGAAATCTACAGGGGAATCAGAGCCTAAGCGGTTTGACCCGAATAAATAGAGCTTTCATATAGTATAATACGAGGCGGTGATTATGGAAATGGTTTGAGTCATCAATATTTCGATTAAAGATATTGTAACGTTTGGTTTCCTTATCGGTGAAAATAGATTTATTTCTACGAATGAAAAAAGAAATGCATTTACTCCGGTAAAATAGATCTTCGAAGCTACTATTCTACGATGCACAAAACAGTACCTTTCTTATTAACATCCAAAACCTATACGTATAAACACTTAGACCCCCTGCACAATTACCTAAGTTATAATTTGTATAAATAACTGGTATAATGATACACTGCTGTAGCGAACCTTTATACAGTTTCTCAGCGAATAATTGTTGGATATTCGAACTCGAATCTATACGTAAATATTAAACGACCGAACCGAAGAAATAACTAGATAAAAAATGCAAATGCATACGAAAAAGAAAACAATATAAACAAAATACATAAAGCCAAATCAGAACGTCGAAAATTAGAGGGAATCCACGCACGAAATTTGACGACGTTAAAATGGCGCACTCAAATCGCCCGGGATCTCGCTCACCTGCGAAACAGATGCAGCCTCTCGTAACTACTGTTACCTGTATATTTCTCTCTCCCCTTTCCTCTGCACGTTTCGCGGTTACAAAAGAACACCGGTGAAGGTCCGACCGATATTGCATTGCTCCCGGAATCTAACGGCGAGCATATAGATCACTACAGACGTTTCAGAGACGTCCGTCGCTGTACGAATCCCGCGCCAACGATGTCTGCGGGGACGGGCGACGCGTTTCGTAGCCGCAAGAAGCCCCAGAAAAGAGTACGAAATGAGAGGTGAAAAGGGAAAAAATGGGTCCATGAGCAACGGGTCCTCGAAGCCAATGTAAATCTTCGTTGCATGCGCCGACCGATGCGGCCCGCATTTTATGCACCGCTATTGCCCCGTGTATCGAGTAAACCATACCTCGCATCGTTGCGAAATGAAGATATATACGCGTTCACGATCGGCACATGGTGGGCTCTTCTCGTAATCAGCCGACGTTTGCTTCATTTTTCATCGAACAGTCGGCCTGCTTTTGCTCTACTGTACTCTTGGACGATCGTTCGTCTTTCGTGATGCTTTCCTGCATCGTCGATGTCTGAGACCCCTTGAATTTTTACGCGGCACCGAAGCTCGTTGTTCTTGGAATGATACTTGGTTCCCTTGATTTTGTACTGGGCATCGTTTTTTTCTTTTTGTTTCTTTCCTTCTTTGTTCATTTTGTTGTTTTGGCGTTGCGGGTTATTGATTGTACTTTTGGAAAGGTGGTTCTTTTTTTACGTCTGGTTTCGGATTTGTTGGTATTGAGCACGGTGGATTTGTTGGTATCCTTGTATCATTTAAGTTGCTCCTTTTCTGTTTGAGGATACCTTTTTACAGAACGTTAATGATATGCTGCGAGGAAATGTGCGGGGGATATTTCATACGTAGTATTACGTTGAGGGGTATTTATACAATCTATCGAAAAACTGGTATTGTGGTATTTGTAGTGCTTTTGTTAATTGATCATTTTTGCTGTGAAGCATTATGTGAAGCATATTATTACAAGCGACAAACATAACGCCAACATTTGTACGGAATATCTGAAATACTAGATATTGAAAGTTCAATTGCAGGATATGCTAATACAATTCTGTTGAAAAATGCAGTTAATTTGTTGTCACAGATCATGCTATGTAACAGATTTGAATAACACAGTAAATTGCTAATATAAACATGACACTTACACAATCATACTTCTCCATTTCATGACGATTATTAATACAATCTTGTCATTTCTCTCCTATTAACTTCCTATCAATGTCACGTTAACAAACAAGTTACGTTGCTTTCTTCAATTACGTTTCCCCAAATTAAAAATTCTCCTAAACTCATTATCATCAATCTATCTCCCACTTAATACCATATCGTACCTCCTATATTTTCCTTTCCATGCTTTCTACTTCATTCCTCATCCCCATCCTCATCCATCTCTCCATTAGTCCCTTCCGCCCTCCCTATTCAATTTGTGCATCAATTCCTTTCATCCCGCAGCCAATCCACGCCCCTATCGAATTCTTTTTCCCAAATCCCATTCTCATTTCATTCTCCAATTATTTTTCTACATTGACTTTCTTCGCCAAGCACCTTCTTTCACCTCTCACCAACCACGCTCGCCTCTTCTGTTCGTCGTTTTTCTCACCCTTCCGTTCCACTCACCTTTTCTTTTTCGTCTTATTTCACGGAGACTCCGCTCTCATCGCATCGAGTGGTCTCCTCTCTGTCCCTCTGTCCCTCTTACTCGCCACTTTTCTTTACTCTCGAGGCTTCGACCTGAATCGGTTGGGAGAAATTATGCCCCGGGCGAGGGCGGATTCCTCTTCCATTGCCGGCCGTTTCATGCCTTCCACTTCTTTTTGAACGACTCGTTACCCTCGATCCATTAAATATTACCATTATGTTACGGCATGTCTCGATTCCACAACGATCCTTTAATCGACCGCTCTGTTTGCTGATTTGCGGTCAATCGGCCGATATTAATGCATTCGTTTCCAACGAATGTCGCGTATCGCGATGGCGATTGAATTCAATGCTTCTACGGTAAAGGGTAGAGCGTTCACGTGCGCTTAATTAGTTGGATTACGGCGAGCAGATCGACGTGTTTCATATTTGCGTTCAGGCTCGGCGAGAGGATTCAGGCGGGCGTGCAGTAAAAATCGCGAGTGAATGAAAACTCGCGTCTCGAATTATTGTGCAATCGACTTGTCCTTTAATGCTTGGTCATATATTCTGTTATTGTGGATTTTCTTTTTCTTTCTCCCTCTCTCTCCCCCTCACTCTCTGTCCGCCCTTCTCTCCGGCGCATTCAGGCGTTGGGGATTTTAATGGGAACCTTATACAACCGTAGAATTTTTTCGCTTAATTGCTGGCGATTTCTGTGAAAGTTCTTATCAAACGGACTCGGTGTGTAGGTGCTGTTAGAAATTACTTCAAATCGATAATTATTAAACTGAAATAAACAGGCGGTTCAATAGCGTGCTCAGAATCTCTCTCATCATAAATTGTACGTTAATGCGGGAAAGTAGGAACGTCAGTGTACACTGAACAATGATAATTAATGCGATACAATCGATACATTGATAGAAGAGTTTTACAATCAAGATGCTTGTGCGAATAGTAGGCATGAAGGAGTGTTGGAAAGCAAGTAATCGTAAAGTATAAAAACATCACGAAAGTATTGCATTTAGTTACGTACTTTAGTGTTTCCACGATTAAATGATTTCCACGCTTTATATCGTTACCTGGATATTCCTCGACATTTCCATTGCGCCATTACGCACACCGTGGGGGAATTCGTTAATGAGTTTCAAGCATGGATATTTGGGCATTAAAAGTTCCCCGCCAACGAAAAACGATCAGAAGAATGTATGTATCGCGTTTTCCCAACCATGTACAATTTGATGAAATGCGGCAACTCATTAGCCTGCATAAACGCAGTTCACGTTCGTGAAAGGAATTTCATTCTCGGTGCTATATCAACCTTTAATTTACTACCGAAGAATTTCGTACGCACGTTTGCTTTGGAAATGTTGGGATTCACGCTTTTGTGGACGTAAATATAATGGTCGAGATAAGTCGTTGATTTTATACGGCGGCGCGATGTTTTATGGTGATTTTATGTGTTTTTCTAGAGTGAATTTTATACGAGCTTACTTCACATTTGGTTTGTATTCAATAACGGAAAGGGAGGTGAATTATGAACCGCTGTAGGCAGTAACGAGAGTTCTTGTGTCAGGTAGTTTACTGTTTAATCGATTGGACGTGCAATTTTGAAATTCCCGCTGCTGTATGTCGCGGGCTGATTGTAGGAATGCATAAAATAATGATTTTTGGTGAAAAATGTTTTGTTCAAAATTTGAATGTCTTTTAGTAATATTGGTTTTCTTTTGTTGGTTCGGTCAATTTATATTATAATTGTTGTGCTGAAATAAACTTTACATGAAAACCTTATTTTATGTTTATACATTTATTATGAATGACATTAAACATTCTGTGCAATCTTGAACAAAATGTGACAATAGCGAAGTATTCTAAAATGAAAATACAATTTTCAAATTCATTTTGGCGAAATTTTATTTTTTGTTTCTGATGCAACATGAATTCTGGATTAAGTTCTCTTCAATATGTACACTGAACGAAACGAAAGCCGGCATCGCTTCTATATTTAAAATTGAATTTCTTGCAGAGATTTTATATATTGTTAAACGACATGCCGATGCTGCAAGCTTTTGCTCTTCTTTTTTCCCAAGTTTCATTGGCTTCCCTTCCGCCAGCTGCGAATCACGAATTCTCGTGATCGTAATACGTGCACTTTCTCGATTTGAACGTCGGGCACGCAAAATCGTGAGAATGCGCCACTCTATCTAACTTATAAATATGAGAGAAACGCGTTTCCTGACGTTATGCATACTTCTTTAAAAATAATTCTAAAATAATACCAGTGTCAAATGTTCGCGTGATAAAAATATCATGAACATGACATTTATATTATGCCATAAAAGATAAACGATGAATTGTTTAGTGCACGTTCGATGTTAGTATTTTTTAAAAATCAGTTTCTTGACTATCGAAATAAAAAAACACAGAACTTTCGAAATGTATGAATGCAAATTTTTGCGTTCCATAAATAATATAATATTACATCAAAAATTGCTATTATTAGAATTATTATCAAGGTGTCATTAAAATTTATCCTATCTTCGTCTCTTACGATTAACCGCACGGTCCTTCTTTAACCTTTTGCTTCTCTCAAATGAAGATTAGTATAATTCAATTTATTAATGAAACAACTTTAATGTCTTCGTCATTAATGAATTATACCCAACCGCATTACTCAAATATTTATACCTTCCATTGCAGTATATTGATATTACAATTATTATTAATTTGTATTATACTAATTTATATTCGATACGATTATAAAGACATCGTGTATCTAACATCGTAAAACTAATAATAGGATATAATTTTCTGCCCATTGATTTTTTTTTTCCAGCCCTAAATACGCGAAAAAACCGAGGGTGCACTGTACCTATACATGTATTTCTTACCTGCATTTGATATCTAACGGTGCCCGTTACTAATTAAATTAATCACCGTATCCACTTTGAATTATACTCTGCCGTCGAGATCGGGCCTCGACAACGAGATATGTCTAACATGATAATGAAAACATTGTCATCGTGATTTCTACCGCTTCACGCAGCTGTGCAACTAAAAGTCACGGCCACCCTAAAGCTCTTTCACTTTTCACGCGGAGTGTTAAGTGCATTCTATCGGTCAATCGTCGCTTCGAGTTAATGGCAGCTGATCGATGACCATACATCGAGATTCCCAACGATACGAGCAGTTTGTCATATCTGGCTAATTGCGCATGCACTTTGCTTGGGGAAAGATAAGACGTTTGTGAAATTCGATAGAAAAGAAACGTCTAATGGGATAACAATAAGGGAAGGGGAAGAAGATATAGGAGTAGATATTTTGATTAATGACCGGAAAATTTTGGAGAAATATTGTGAATATCCTGATAGAAAGTCACAACTTCTTTTTGCATTTAGTATTAGTACAATTTCAGTTTTTATAATTTCTTTACAGTTGAAAGTCGCCTGATTTTAACGTTTGTTTATTTTCTTGTTATATTTTTTCTTACAGTTCAGAGACGCTGGTAGAAAAGTGTTAAAACTTACTAAACCACCGCGTATGAGAATAATGAATGTCGAGTGGAATTTTAAAACCAAATAAGCGTTACACGTGTCATAATTTTTAATTAATACAATTTAATTTGGATTACATTTGTTTGTTGAATATGTTGCATGGTTATTCTGAATAATTCTTGGAAGTTACAAGTGATTCGAGAACGCATTTAATTTTTTTAATATAGTATAAAAGGCTTTCAAGCTTTTGTTCTATTACCTTGGAAAGAAAAATAATCAATATTTACGTATTGTCGAACTGCTCTCCGATATACCATTTATTTTGGTCAAAAACTGTCTCTTCATTTTTTGACATATTTTCTGGACCTGCACGTAGGAAAGATATTTTCATTATCTACATAATAAAAGATCACGTTTTCATCAGTATTTTACATGGCGAATTTTTTAAACGTCGAAAAATTCGAAAGATATTTTACGTTTGATTCTAAATTAAATTTTTCTAAATGCACAGTAGCATGAATATAATTGTTTAAATAAGTTTCCGTCCCCTACTCTCGCATAACACTGCAAATGAGGATTATTTCGTTCCCTTGACACTAAATCGATTAACTACACCGCACCAACAGTCGCGTCATTTAGAGATCCCAAATTAAATTAATGAATCGATGGATGAACCGAATTTAATGCTACAAATTTCCGAAATAATCCGCGTCCAACGGCCAACAATTTATATCAGAATGAACAGAAAATACTTATTGAAAAGGGACCGGCTAATCAACATTAATTAGATTTTTGTGTAAAAATGGAGTAGGACCTATACCTAAATATATTTTATTGTTAAGCAAATAGCAATTTCTATATCTTTATTTGTTTCATTTTGTGATAACGCATAATGAATAACGTTTCAAACAAAACGTTTGGGCGCATTTTTCGTGACACGTTTTCAAATTGCTTCCCTGCTTTCGCCACGACAAATTTCCGCTGAATCGTATTCTACATGTTTCCAAAACGTGTACATACTTGATATCGTGTTCAAAATAAGAAGACAGATAAAGTGCGTGGTTTATTATATTTCACATATTAACAATTCTTATTACGACAGCATGCCGTTGGAACAGGATAATTAATCAAATAAATATTGCAAAAGCAATTGAATTCTATTTTTAATATGAACCTGACGTGTTTAATGTACTAATTAAATGGATTGTTTTTATCCATTGGGAATTATTAATTTTACATGAAACAGAACAAGTTTAATTAAATTGTCTAATTTTCCAATTTGATTAATGTGTCTAATATATATAACTCTATTTTCTTCACAATAATTTTAAAGATTATATATAGATAAGGCCTTGTAATACTATAATTTTAGAATAATTAAATACCTTGAACATAGTGGTTTATTAGTTGATTACATACAGTACATTACGTATATCTATGGATACTTAAATATATTAAATGATTATCGTTGAAGGAAAATTATATTAGATTATAGAGTTTTCTTTTTTTACTTAGAATATTTGTATAGTTTATTTTCTAACTGTTTCACAATATTTAGATTCTGATAGAAGGAAACATTTATTTCTGCTATCAACTCAAAAAAAGCTTTAATGAGAAATATAGCTTTCTGAAGTCCACCTGTTTATCCACGTGCCCTTTAATTACCAGTACATTTATACATTGAATTGCAATAGTACTGAAAGCCTCGTTACTGCACAAGATTGGCATAGCACTACATTATGATCGAGTCCTCATTACCTGTACCGTATAATTTTTGCTTTCGCGTGATACTTCTAATCGTTAATAATGATTTATTGATTAATGATTTATTGAGTAACTAATGAAGAATACTATGAAACTAAAGATATTCATTTTTGCCTATTTAATTAGAACTAATTGAATCCACTCCACTAACTCCACTGAATCAAGATAATCCACTCAGTCCAGCCATAAAAAATCCGATAGCTCGAAAAAACATGATAAAACTCGCCTGAATTTAAATTAATCCTTATCACCGTACACCCATGAAAATAATTTACCGAGCCTGGAACTGGCAGCCGGACTGACGCAATCCTCGGAAAATCGTTCGGTAAATCATTTCTACGATTAACTTGCCGCACAGTGTTCAGTAATTAAAACCTTCCAGACAACTTTCTAGACGCGTTCCGTTCGACGGAAAACCAGACTGGTCACGGTGCAAATTTCACCAGAACCTCTTAACTCGACAAACATATTCGCCATGCAAGACAAAAAAAGAAAAAAGAAATAAATGAAAACGTGCACGCTGTTCCACCTCTTAATCTGTCTCATTCCGTTTGATCCACTTAACCGTATCAGGCCACGTACACTTAATCTTAGCACGTTCTCCGCTGTACCAGAGAATTATTTTTAACGCTCGATTTATTCGAAGATCTCGCATATGACGCGTTCGATCGGATTATGGTGCCGGATAGGCGCAGATCCGACCTGTATAAATCTCATTACAACCTGCCCGCGCGGAAATAATCCACACCTCTTTGGACATGGAACACACCGAGCAGATTGTTTTTCCAAGCACCAATATCCTATTGGATAAGAGATTGCTCATAAATCTTTCGCTACACCCTGTCGCCGTGGATATAATCTTTGTCGGCCGGTTACCGTCATCGACACACTCTTTCGCGCTTTAACAGGACACGTTTAACGGTCCAGAATCGAGAGGCATAAATCTTTCCCCGATTCGTGGATAATTTACGCTCGTTGAGTCGAGACCTTTCGAGGCTCACTCAGCCGAATTGCCCCGAACGGAGTTTTTGGACGTTCAACCTGTTTATCGGGGTGGGTGAGGTACCAGGTCATTTTAGTTACCAGTACGATGGGTGTGATTGTTTTATTCGCGGCAACCTGTGAGCTTCGGGCGAAGGTGTATTTATATTGGGGACGCATTGATGTATATACCTATCTATATTTATAAGCGAATATGTCGTAACTATTTGAGACATATTGTGCATGTAAATGAAATGGTTGATTAAGCAATAAGTCGAGTGAGTTGAAGTACGCCATTCATGTTAATTTATTGTTTAATTGTAGGGTGTTGGCAATGTTATGTTTTAGTATTTTTCGTTTTGATAAGTAATTCTAATTGAAGAAAGAGGAACGTGTCTGAGAAATGTTGTCTCTTGATCGTTACTATTGTGATTGCAAGTATTTTGGGATATTTATTTATTTCACTGGATAAGAAGTTGGAAGACGTGGCATTGTTGGCCCCTGATCGAAATTACAAACGTCGGGGAATAAGCAATACGAATCTGTAATATGTAATTATTGCAATGGCTTCACTCGGTGTTAATGCAATTTCCAATGATGAAATTGCCTAGCGCCAGGTGAACTACAAGATGGAAATGAGTCATATATCACTTTGTTTACCAAAAGAAAGGGGGGGAAAGAATGTCTGGAATCATTACAATGCAGTGAATTTACACTAACGGAAAATTTACCGTGCAAGAATTGCCAGTCAGGTCGCCCATTAGCGACTTTATAAATCATGAACTCAATAAATGTCTTCATGAATCTATTCACGTCTCACACCTGTTCTTTTATACCTTTCCTTCCAACATTTTTCACGCTTGAAAATTCCTGTTAACTTCAATATTTCAATTGCCACCCCGCTTTCCCAATGAACGTTTTTAAAACCAATGACCAATAACGAAAATCTTTGAAACTATTGGGTGGGGGTAAAATAACTGATCGACGGAACAGCTGGCGAATAGAAAACTTCGTAAATTTAGAACTCGATAAATGTCTGCTTAAATCCGTTAAAAGATTTGTTACTTTCAGCGCAATCGTGTTAGCGGCCGCAAAATCCAGACCTCGATGAATCTCTATTTTAAGAATTCCTACGTTGGTCGATTAGTCTCTCCCTTCTAAAATTTGGCTCCTATCAATAAATGAGGTGATGAAAGAATAATTGTGTCCACTATCACTAATTATGTCCTTCCACTTTCATTATATCGGCGATTTTCATTTATGAAATGTCGAAACACAGATTACATTCTTGCAGACCGTTCCAATGATAAAGTACGATAGTGTATAATAATACTTATTGTTCAATGCAAGTCTTCTATATAATTGTTTAAAGATATATTCTTCTGCCTATGCATTTTAATACAACAGGAATAAGTGCAAAGATAGAGCACTAATTAATACTTAAAAGCATGAAATAAGTAAAAAAGCTAGGCAAATGCCTGTACAAATTTTCGAAACTCGATTCCACTGAATCCACTGAAAATGTCGTCAATCATCAGGATCACTCAATAGCAAACCAAATACCAATGCCAAAACGCCAATTTCTTAAACCAACAGCCAGTCTCCAACGATCCACCATAAACTTGCCCACAAACCTCTATTACGTACATATAGTATGTATGTACTTCCAAAGCCACTAATTGTAAGCAAGACTTCAGAGAATTAAAATACCCGTACTAAACTATACCAAACCGCATTCTTCCATCCGGATCCCTTTCTTTAACCACAAGACATCGCACAATCAAAGTAACCAAGAACCCCGGCAGCTATTACGCCGAAGTAAGTTCGACTAACCACCTTTTCAGCCGTGCACAATCGACCGGCGCGGCGAACAGGTGGCAAATCGGCGACTTTATAAATCGAGGGAACGATAAATCTCTTTATGAACCTGTCCGGTTCAACGTAATCTGCGTGGGGAGTGAAAGGTTCCGCGCAGGACGAGTTCCTTGTCCTTCGCTGATAGTTAACCGGCATCGACTTGGAATCGTCGCGATCTCACCCCGTGGCCGTCGCTCGATCCTTAATCGAACAGGTGTCTTCGATCGCCCTTTCGAACGGCGGCACACGTTTCCCGGGAGGAGAAAAAATATCGTGGCCGATCGTTCGTACAAGCCAGTCGAAGCAGCCTCGTTGGTCGCGCGGAATGCGGCGTTCGTAAAATGTTCGTGCAGGGGGAATATAATTAACGAAGGGAAAAAATTCGCGGCAACTTTCAATCGACCGGCTGTAACACGGCCTGTAAACTCGAATCTCGAGTTGAATTTTTTCCTGCCTTTCTCCTCTTTTCTTCTATTCAGCAGCTTCGACCGTGCCGCATAATTCAGACGCGTGCTTCGGTTGCAGTCGATTGCGTATACAGGCTGTGCCTTGTTGCTGGGTTCTTTTCATGTAAATCAGGTGTCTGTACACCTATGTGATCACACCCTGCGCGGGGGAAAAAATTCTGGCTGGTTGTCGAATGGTAGAGGGGAAGACGTATGATGTATTCGATGTATTTTGAAGGGGATGTTCATTGTATTTGTGTCGCCCAGCATTTTCGAAAGCAGGAAATACTTTTTAACAAAGCTTTAATTACGACGCGCAAGGGAACTGTTATTCATTTTTTTTTTTTTATTCAAAATTTCTACAGATCAGTGCATTAAATACATAAACAGTCGACAACGTAATATCCGTATTTCTTTTTAATTATTCGAGTTACTGCTAAAACCTGAAAGAATCAAGTTAAGTATATTGCAATCAAACAACACCAGCTTTTCCAGTATCTCGCGTATCAAAGGTTATTCGAACAATGCAGATATCCTGTTCCAATAAATTACAAGCCGCTGACGGTCTGCCTACATAAATCGAAACGTAGAACTCTATTATTGTCACCCCCGACGCCTTAACATAGCCTTCCGTTCCTTTCCTTCGTCTCCCGATACTGGTTCGCATTGCAATCCGTTGCGTGCCCTCGAACCGGTACCAGATAGCAGTAATAAATGTCGACAGTTCGCGCGAGCAATTGACCGATAAAAATTTATCATCGTGATACCGTGGACCGTCAAATTGTTCAACGCTTCTGAACATTTATCGAACAGTGGGACCGCAATCGAAGTCTCATCGCGTCGTATGAAAGATGAATGGTGTTTATTCGCGAGGTCGAACGATTTGGAGTCACGTCAGTCCGAATTCCATGAGATCCGAAGGTAGAAGTGGGGCAAGGTTGGTTTTTCACCTGAAGATTTTTGCTGATCGAAGTGATCGATTAATTTATAATGACTCAGGCTATAATGGAAGACGTTGTCCGAATGGAAATGTGATGATAATAGATTGAACACAGTTTCCTTTTTGGAAAATTTGTATGGAAATCGTTATTGCATTGCAATTTAAATTTAAAGTTTATTAAGTCAGTAATTAGTAGTAGTATTTAAAGAAATTCCACGGGTGAAAAATGATGCTTTACTTGCAAAATATAAAATAAAGTCTAAATATTAGTATCTGTTTATTTACAAAGTGTTTTAAATTACGTGGTTTATATGATATTTAAAATATCAATACGCGTGTATGTAAAGATTACTTCCATAAAGATAAATGAAACGACCTCGAACTGTATCTATATGCGGCGTGCTCCTCGTTAAAAATAATTCGTTAAAATAAGTGTCCTCTAAAACGCATTTTATTTCTTTCTCTTTAAATAACACACGAAAATTTTCCAAACATATTATACAAAACATTTAAATTGTAATATTTTGTATCTCAAAACTGAGTCTTCCGAATTTCTTATAACAGTATTTTCACCGTTAAGCCACTTAAACGATATATAAACGGTATATATCTGCATTTCAAAAGTATGGCTCGAAGGCATCGGTAAGGAGGTAAAATTTCTGCGCCACTAGAAAACAGTATTGCAGAATCTACAATTTTCATTAACAAAGTTTCGCTTACTTCTTTACATTTTATATTAAATTAAAGAAATAGAGCGATATAATGATCCACATTTTTCATTCAAAAATATCAACATATAAATTCGACCTTCTAGAATCGTGTTAACGTTCCAAATAATCCATCGAACGAAATATTCGAAGAAAATCCTAATTCCTCATTAAAAGATATCGACGACCGTCATTTCTGTCCAATCGGTATTTTACGAAATTCCAACGCGTTTCTGGGCAGCACGATTAGCAATTTTAAAATCATTATCACGTCCTGTTCCGCGAATAACGCATCCTTCTCGTTCTCCTCCTTTCAGTAAAAGAACGCACATTCGAACAATGGCGATTCTTTCCCCATTTATATCTTAATACACCCATGGAGATCGGTTTCATTCCCGGCACGGAGCAGAGAATCGAACGAGTACTCGAGCATTCATCTTACAGGAAGGCTGAGTCGGGTGTAAGAACGTGTAGAATCGTTCGCCGGCACGAGTTTCGAATAGAAACGGCCGGTGAATACAACGGGCACCGCGCCTAGAATGCCATGAATCCCGTTGTTCTTCATCGAAAACTGATGTACGAAGATTGAATGTGACCGACCAATGAAATTCAATGAGGGCTGACTGCGACGATTTTTTCGTGCCGTGGCAATCGTGTGCTTTCGATGCGAATGACTCAGAAGAACGGTTCGTTTCCCTCGTTTTCGAGGATATTCCATTTGAATTGTTGAATTCGAGTTTTATACTTGTATATATTCCGGTCACCAATGGAAGTTGCGGGTGTGGTTTTGGGGAGCAAGTTTTGGCCCGCGTTTTTAGGATGCAGGTAGAGCGTTTTGAATAATTGCACGCTCGAGATAAGCTATTCTTGCATGTTAAAGGACTGGAGTGGTAACGAAGATCGTTTTTCTTCCTTTTGAGAACCTGGCAGTTTTGAGATCCTTACATTCTTATTGTTTATATCGTTTTATTCAATTACATAACAATGTGAATATATTAGAAAATTTTTAACTGTGGTACTAAAGCTATCATCAATACCGAAACAAATTTGTGTTCATGTTCTTCTTCTTTATTCACTTTCTGGTATAATAATCCGCAATAATATTTGCACAAAAATCTACTGTCTATTTATCACCAATTCTAAATTAACATCCAGCAATCTCTTCATTGCAATTAATTTAATCTTACATCCTCTAAAATTTCGAAAAATTAAAGCATACCGTGGACCAAGCAAGGCACGTAGAACCATTGTTTCATCCTGACCCGTCTATCAGAACACCAACAAAAATTCAATTCTCCTTCTTCCTTCTGAGAAGATAATCACCCATAATATTCGTACAACAAACATTCACTCCCCATTTATCATCCAACACTAAATCACCAATCCGAAGCTCCCCTAATTTCAATCAGTCTAAACTTCTCAGCACCAAAAATTTCCCAATAATAAAACACCCTCTAACTGACACCCAGCAATGAGATTCTCATTCTGACCCATCTTACAGGTCATCGATAAGAATCCTCCTCCAAAAACCACATAGCAAGTATGTACATATTGGGATTCCCGGACGCCTCCAGGCAGCAGCGCAGCGTATATCCGTTTCACGATAGAAATTGCGACAACCGATGCCGGGGCTCAGACGAACGGCAGACTATCCTACGAACTAAATACGAAATACTTTCTCCTCCACCTATGCCTTTCTCACAATGCTGCAGGCGGTTGAACACCGTGGTCCTGTGCATGACACGCCAAAGGGATCCGGGCCAGTCCAGGCTCGAAAATAGTTTTGTAATTGAATTTCAATTGAATCGGTACCGCTGGCGTCTCTCGCGCGCATCCTGCGTTGCGAAAGTGTGCTACGACGATCCGATCGTGAACCGTTCGTCGTTCACCAGGGAGAAGTAAGAGTGAGTAACGGTGTTCCTCCTCTGCCATTGCTGTCTGCTCGATATCGCGATTACACGTTCGCTACCATTGTGGCTGGCTTACGGCGAGAGTAAGGGGATCCTTTCTTTCGTTTCTTCGCAAACGGACCGACCAGATGGAGACCGGCTAGTACGATGGGTTTTATTGGAGGAGGAATTTTAATGGGACATGGGCGAAGTATTTTCTTCTTTCGTGGTTGATGGTGGATTAAACGTTGAAAATGGTGTGGACAGTTTTGGATTTGGGATAAACTTGAGTGCAATCATTTTGTCGAGGACGTTGTGTCGATTTTCTTTCATTTTTAATTTTATGTATTTCGGTGTAGGAAAGTTTAGTGAACTTTTTAATACCACAGTATGAAAGTTAGATTAAGTACAATTGATCATTGTTTTCTTTGTACTGTCTATTTCAGCTGGCACATATTAACAATTTTTAGTACACGGTATTATAATTGTACAATAGAGGTGAGAGAAACATTACACACATTGTATACGAAAGGGTTAACACGTTATGCATTGTATGCTTATGTTTTTATAGAGGATAGAAGAATGTGTATCATTATTTTTTATTTCGAGTTATTTTATGATAAAGGGCTGGGCTCTTGATACTGCAGGCTCAATTTTCCTCTTGGGTCCATTTTTAAGGATAGTATTGTAGTTCATTTTATTGTTTAGTTATCCAGGGAAAGGACCGTGTAATCTGTAATAGTAGTTAAACCACTGTTCATTCTCAATTCGAGAAATGTCGAAGACGAATACATAAGAAATAAAGTATATAATGGATGGACTACAAATGTTGTATTTATTTTAAATTATTCGAATGCTTGCAGCTATTTCGTGGTTCTTTGGTCTTTCTTAGGATTTCGAGTGGAAGTTATTGGTATGTGTATGCGAACATTACACATTTTTTAAAGGCAATGTGTGACTTAAATTTGTTGATTATCACGTGTATTTTTACTGTTTTTGCCAGAGTCTAGATTTGATAGCAAGTTTTATGTTTTCTCTATCTAGGTAAGCACCTATACTCTTCATTAAGTGGCACACAGATAATGCATACGGTTTTTGCAAATATTTTATTGGTTCTTATTTTCAAGACGTTTCGGAGTGCAATAAAGTGGAATTAATTATTTGGGGCTTTTAGTATGTGAATTTAAGGGCCGCTTCTCTGTTTGCCACTAATTGCTTCGTAATAAAATTTATATTTCGAGAGAAGTTTTACGTGCGTTAATAAATAGGGTTGAACGGGGGAATTGCGGTCAGCGGCTAATACAGGTCAATCGTCAATTCATAACGCAGCTTTATTTTAAGTCGATCCTCTCTTATGCAGTTTTCAACATTAAATCTAAAGAAGAATCTAATTTATTGCGACGTGTCGAAGTTTTGAAGTTCTTCGACCACTAGATTTATAGTCTATTCAATTTTGTACTAAAACCAAAGTACATACACAGTAGAAAAATTGACTGGCATTACCACATTCGTGAAATGAAGAAACTTTTCGCTTTTTCTAATATTGCTTGTAAACGGTTAACGTCATATAGTACACTTCATATTTTGCTGGAGGAAAAGAATAAATTAAAATGTCTGTTTAAAATACGATTTAATAAATCCGATAACACACAGGCTTCCTTTTTTGGTTGTAAATATTTTTTAAGTGGCTGCCATTCCCCATTCTCCCTCATAATACGATATTCTGAATTCTAAATAAGGAATGCGTGATGAATGACGGCTTGGGTTTGGAAAGAAAGGACGTTCAGTCAAACGGATACTTTTTGCATTGAATATTTTTAAAATCCATATATCTTATATCAACAGAATTACGATATGTCGAGAACATATTTGAAAAGGCTTTTAACTGCATCGAAATGATAGAAATATATTATCACCTAACTATTAATTAATTTACCCGATTTCAGTGGAATATATAAAACAATGAAAACCCCTCTTCAATCTGTTGCTATAATTCGTATTTAGTTTCCTGTTGCATGCAATTTACGACTACGTCAAAGGTATACAACAATTATTTTTATTTAACAAACCGCAATATTAATATACGCCAATAATAAACAGAAAACCAACAGAATACTAACAAAACAGATAAGGAAATAGAATTTCGAACACATTGCAGATTCGAATAGAAGCAGAATTCCTTCTATTATGATTTTATGATCCTTTTACTCGACCAAACATTCTAACATACCATTCAAAGAATCTGTAGAGCTCTCTTCCAAGCTCTCCAATTAAATAAATTTATTTCGCGTCATACTAACTCTGCACCGTTTGCAAGAAGTAAAAAGTCACCGATAACACCGACGTGTACATGTATTTAAGCCGATAAAAAATCTAGAAATCATTCAGGATACTCAGAAAAGACGTCATGCGTGCACGTTACACGTGTGCTCGTTCCAGCTTGGCTTTAAACGATCGCAGATAGATGGATAGGGATAGCAAAAGGATAGGATAGGCAGGATACAATATACATACATGTATAGACATCTGTTCTGGAATCTGCTCTCGACGCTGTTGTGGGTGAGAGTCAGAAATCTAGGACTCGCGTACTCGCGAAGAATGCGAATCTAACGGGTGAACTGCGTTTTACTGCTCGAGCACGTTCACTTTACATTCATGCGTGAAGCAAACCAGTGTTTATGGACGTGGAATATCCTTGTTTACGATGCTGATACGCATTTGCACCTCCCTCCTAAATGTATTACATTTTTTTTTGTTTTCCCTTTCTCATTTTCGGCACGTACGTACGACATGTTACGGTTCATAAAGATACATTGCGAGTATTACAAGAGAAGGGAAAGAAGAACATATTCAAAATTATGCGAAAAATCTGGTTTACGGTCCGATATTCTATTATGGATATATCTTTATTTCTTATGGGAAATCAATTATTAGATTGAATGTCAACAAATTGTTCGTTCACGGTCCAATTTGGTAGTGCCAAAACCTTCTGCAAATTTTTATCACGAACATTCACGAACATGTGTAGATTTGTAACGTAAAACTATAATTCCATTATTTCGACCGAAATGTTTAAAATCAATCGGTTCAACCATTCTCGACAATCTCGACCTTTCATTCGCAAATTACCATTACATTACTGGGTATGGAATGTTTAACCTGTAGTCGCAGCTTTATATCAATAAAAGGAAAGAATTGCAAACCCACTGTGCGTTCTGTGGAAAATAGTTTCTTATCCAACAGTCAACGTGGCAGTTGTCGAATCTAACTTCACGTATTTCCGTCTACGCTCCAACATCAATCATTTTTTTTATCTGGTCGAGTTAGCGACACGATTCGCATATTTTCAAGCCTCCATTTTACACAGTATCAGCGTGCACATTAGTTCCGTTAGAAAGTGAATGTCAAAGGTGCGCGTTACGTTTCACGGCAATCGGCGAGATAAGAAACGGCGGCCTCGACTTGTTACACTTCTTTTCGTTTTTCTTTTTCTTTCTGCTTGCTTCCCTCCCGCCAGTTGCACGCCTTTAAACCGGCCGTTTATACGAAATTAATGGTCGTTCGATTTGCAAGAAGCAATGACTGTAATTACGACCACGCAACGAGACCATAGCGATCATTATGCCCTGCAACACGTTTTCCTGGGGACAGGATCGTCCAATGTATTTTTCCTAAAATGGAATTCTTGCTTCATCAATTTCGGTCGCAATCAACATTTGCAAAACTTTTCCATGCAATTCGTTTATTAATTGCTTCATTAACATATCGTCGTATTTAGAAAACATTCGATGAAAATATTAATTACACTATTACATCTATGACGGAGTAATCGAACCCTGACAACCAATTATTATTAACTCTCGATTACGTTTATGTAAGTCACGCACAGTAAATGTAACATTTTACTTATTTTTTGAAGAAATAGATCTTTTTTGAGAAGTGTCAGTAATACGGTATATGAATAAGTTTGAGTAAGATGTGTTCTTCCACGATATTTTATTTTATTATTATTGGAACAAGTTCAATAAATTGCAACACCATTTAATATTTACATTGTTGTTTCGGCAAAAATTGTGCCGTCAACTATGTCTATATTTAATAATATTTGACTTGTTCGAATTTGAATAGTATTTTATAATTTTGTAGAAATCTAATAAATCATCATGCTGTACGCGAGTTTTATAAAAGCAACGATTCTGTTTAAGGGAAGTTTGCTTTTTATGTTCAATCGAAAAATGTACACGTGTTAAGAGATACAAGTGTGATTACGAGCAACGCACAGGTGCAACGAAGATATATGAGATCACGTGCTTTCCCCAGTATCTGGACGCTTGTTATGGGACCACGGTGTATCTGGATCGATTCCTTTGTTCTTCTGCGAGTTGTACATACTTTCACACTTTACAAAAATTGGAGAAACCTAACGGTGTAAGGACTGATCAGTGAATAACGGTCAACGTGTACAGATCATTGAAATTCCTTTAATTGGATGAAACGCGCTGTTTTCGTCGCCTGAATTCTTTTTATCCGGCAGCGCGAAAGTGTACCGTTGCCCCTTCGCGAGAAAAGTGTGTCAGAGTACTTCATTTTTTATTTGCCTGCCAGTCGACAGGTTTGATTGAACAGTATTAACAAAGGATTCGATGCTGGTTCTGGCGGACTTCGTTAGTGTGATCTGCAGTGCGTTTGAAACTGGAAACGTGAAAAATGATCAATGAAGGTGATACTTGCATAATAGAAAGTATCGGGGTCACTTGGCTTGGAGATAGCGATATGGCGACGAGCTGATGAATTATTACCTTTTTTTAATGGTATCCATTGCGTGAATATAAAATGCTACTAATTAATCAAACCTTTTGTGACACATTAATTAGATTCCAATTTCCCCTACTTAAATAACTATACATATTTTATGGTCGATTGTCTCTCTTGTGTGATAATAAAAAAATTGTATTAGAAATGTATTTACTAGTTGAAAGCTACGAACAAAGGGATCTTAATCTAACGTAGAATAATACTTCTGTTCAAGCTCAGTTTGGCCAATGTTGGTACTTCAGTTTTATTAACATAGATATTATTCTTTAATTTCATTGGTCTGGTTTCATAATCGAGCTTAAAACAATTATACTTTAAAAAGACTTTTAAAAAGGAGAAACAATTTTTGTCTGGAAAAATGGAAATTTCGTGTACAGGGAACTTTGTTCAGAAGGAGTCACTGCTTTCCTACCTGCGTCACGATTGTTAGATTACCCTGCGCATCACTTTACGATTATTCTCTAACATTTTACTATTAGAATTATTTAAGTATCTATTATACTTTTCTTTCCTGATATACCACTGCCCGTATCGTTCTTCGAGCGTTGCCCCAAAGAGAATTGATTTGCACTTTATACCCAAAAGACTGCTTATCGGGCAGAACGAAGCCATTCGTTAGCCGGACCGCGAAAAATGGCATAAATGGTCAAGCAACGAGATCGAAACACCCGTTAAGTATCGGCACGCATGCCGTTGCACTACACGCGGCAAGGACGTAATCTGGAACAGCCGCAAACGGACTTGACTGCTTGAGAGATTGCTGATTGTGACTGGTTGTTAGCCAGTTACCTGGCTTACACGTCCGGATTCTACGGGAAATGAGCGTATAACGATACCACGAGGAAGTGCATTCTGTTTCTCTTTCGTTCTTCTACCCTAAAAGGCTCATCAGACGTTCAATATTTATTGCTCGTATTATCGAGCATTTTGTGAACATTTTGGCATGGAAATATGAATTTAAATTAATAGATTTATTCGCTTCTGGCGAATTACAGTTTGTCAATATTTATGGTTGAACTATATTATAGAAGGGGCTTATGTTTAGCTTTCTTATGTTCTCAGGTATTTCGATGATCTTGAGGTAGTCAATATTTATTCATCAATATTTTCAAAAGTATGTTTGTTGACTATGCGAAGGGATATATTGACGGATTGACAGTATTACAAATATCGGTCAGATGGTTCGACAAACACCAGGGAATCGATTTCTTCCACAGTCCTCTACTATACCTGGGGCAAATAAATGGTTGGACAGTTGTTTTTTTGTATTATCAGAATTTCTCGATTTTTTTATGATTCTTAAAATAAATAAAATAAATTGCTGGCGAACAATATTTCTTGTTCGCCCACTATTGATACTAAATGTAAAGAAATACTTGGGCTATCCCATCCCATTTCGTATCTATAGTCATTCTATATGAGTTGTTTGTAGACACGAGGTGAAAAATATTTGGTCATTTGTAAGGAAGAAATAATCGAACGACGTGGGGGGTTAACGGTGGTTCGAGAATACCATACAATTGCAGGGGACAGGCCCGAATCATTTGTAAACGTCAACTGATGAATACTGATTGAGCACATGTATAATAGCTACATATGCGTATATTTTAATGTCATTTATCGTTAGATTTTGGTTGCGGTACCTTTTATATATTTTTATTAATGCTGAACTGATATACGATTATAGGATTTTAATTGTCGTCTTTAGTTTCTTAGAATCGTTTCTTTAAACAAATTTGTGTAATTTTCATTAATTTTTTTTGCTTACTATCACAATTCAACAGAAATTGGATTGATACCAATTTTCGAGTGAATTGAAGGCTGCATTTTACCGTCACTAAATATTTTATGTTTCCACATTTTCGTTTTCCACGAAATGTTCAGTACCAACCCTTGTTAATTTCCTTCTAGAAAAAACTCCATTATTCCCTATCTTCGCTCTTTTTTTCTTTATAAGTTTTATGAATCACATGGTCTGTGAATTTTCTTCCATTTCTTCCCCGTGTTTCCCACGACCTTATTTTTCCCAACGTTCGTAACGAGCGTAGAGTTGCGAGATTCTTTGCGATTTATAAGCTTCTCCAGCGTATTGCTGGTATGAATCATATGTCGATGGTTCGAAATGCTTCAGGCGTATCGAGAGAGTCTAGTTATATATATTTTTCCATTATATATATCATGCATTGAGTGGGATGAATCGAATCGTATTTAGAAAATTCCTTGACTTATTATTCTCCATTCAAAGAGAAATCTCTATTAAGATCGATTACAATCAAGGAGCTTTTGCGTTCGAATCGTAACATATTGCAGAAGTGAGGGTTTTGAACCTTTTTAATATATTTTGGTATCAGTGATTTGTAAGCAATCGTTTATTAATGATCGCTTGATTAAATAATATCCAAAACAATGGTATATTGCAGTCAGGCGTCATCTAGCCCACAGAATTTTGTTCCTTGCTTAAAAAAATGGATCCCGAAATTGCTACGTGAAATTATAATCGGGGGTGGTTTACCCCAGCTTACCCTCAGTACGCAACGAACATACAAGGGGTGAGCAGCCGTGGCCGAGTGGTTAAGGCGTCTGACTCGAAATCAGATTCCCTCTGGGAGCGTAGGTTCGAATCCTACCGGCTGCGAATGTAACTTTTTTTTTGCAAGCCCCATAAGTTTCATCGAATGGAAAATCAGCGGATTTCTGTTCACGTAACCGCATTGCCACGTTAAGTGAGCATATTTCACGAGAATTTGTCGCTGTTCGCCGATCGATCGTGTTTCGCCATTAACTTCTTTGTTACGGGCAATTATTTTTACGATTCGAGTCGGCTCCTCCACCCTGGTCGAATGTAAGAGCAGAAGGAATTGGTGAAAGCGATGGGAACAAGGTGACGAAAGTTCGACGATTGAAACTGCATCGAGGTGGCTGGAAATAAATACGAATACATATTTGCTACGCTTTGTGGTAAATTATTTGTCTCTGTTGATGAAAAAACGTGAATACATATATTATAACTCTGTTTATCTGCCTATCTCTATGGTAGTATTATGCGTCGTGGTACACTACAGAGCTTTACCCACGGGCAATTAAATAAATAAAGTCTGTGAATGTAGAACTATACCTTGGAAATTAATTAACTATGTACAACACTTTTCTTGCATTTGTCACAATTATTTTAAACTAAAGGATATGCTAACTAATGTTTTATTGAATACCCGTGATAATTTTGCAAGAGATACATTATAAATCACTTTATCTTTAAAACATTACTGAAAGTTTCCAAATTGATTTTATTCCGCACTAAAAATTGTACCACGAGTTTTTATCAAACGAAGTTGACGCACTGGGATTGGAAAATTTAATCCATCGTGAGTTTCTTATTCAACCGCTCTATATAGTTATCAGAGACATAATTCAATCGCGACATTCTCTTCTTCAATTAAATCTTCAATTAACACGAGATTCCAATTATGTAAACGGTCACATGGCACAGGTCAATACTCAAACATTTGAACTTACGTTTCTTACATTGGTACTTACTTACGTACATACATTTTTATTTGTGCACCTTTTAGAAACAATTATCCAACCAAGAACTTAAAAACAGTTGTACGTGGAACGCAATTGTTCCCACGGTAAAAAGAAGAAGTCTAGAATTCGCCATTTGTTTCATCACTTTCTCTCCAATTTGTTTTGCAATCGTCGACATAGTTGAACAGCTTCCTTAATTACTATAATTCCGGTCCACTTAAATTCTTACTTTTAGTCCACGAACGTGCTTCAAAATCGCATTCGATCGGCAAGCAAACGATAACAGATATCATGATCCTATGAGAAATTGGCCAGAACGAAAATATATGGCCAATAACATACGGCCAATTAACGATGGAATGGCAATAAAGCGTTCCCGTGATATCTTGGAAAGAGCAGAGCTGGCTGGGAAATTAAGAGTAGATCAATTAACGACGAGCAATTTCATTCATTACGCATTTAGACGGGGAATGCGACTTGAACTATTAAAGCCGTAGAGTTAGCAACTACGTTTTGCTTTTTCCAGCCAACTGGCCATTTAACGGTATGCTATAATAGAGCACGATGAAAAATTCCGATCGAATTACCGGCCGGATCTTCTTTATTCATTGATTAATCGTTCCTTGCCGCGTTTCTTTCTACGACCCGGCTGAATTTCTAGATCGATATCGTAATTGGGAAACAAAAATCGTTCATTCCTGTATTGCAGACTCGTGGATGTCTTAATCTCTGGTATCGCGGAAGTCACGTTTAACGCTGTTATCTCAAAGGCGTGGAATTATAGGAGTCAGCTTCTTTCTATTTTCTTTTTACGAAAATATATCTGGGCACTTTAATGATTGGCTTTGTTCGAATTAACAACCACGTTTATTTGTCATGTTGCGATTTATAATTTGGATGGAAAATAGGGGAATGGTCATGTAAATTATGACAATGAAGTTTATAAATGAATTGTCTTAGGGTGGGTTTATAATAAACAGTGGAATCAATGAAGAAATAATGATTAATTTCAAATAGGGTAAAACTTTTTGCGAAATTTATTTAATGTATTGGAGTCTATTCCAATTAAACATTGTTCAGTAACAATAGTAGGTATTTGAATACATATCAACGAATGATACAAATAATTGATACAAAGTAAATCAATCAATTTGTACTCGCAGTACTATAAATGCTACAAATTCAACGACAAATTAAGCATTCAATTAGTCCCCAAAAAATTCCATTAGTGGACATTAAAGATCACGTTTAGTTAAAAGTACTGCAAGACTCCATCTGTTCCAGCAATCTATATAAGAAAACAATTAAACTAACAGATCTTTTTCCTTCGCCATCCAAACTTTTCCTTGACCATTCACCCTTTCTCTTTGAGTCAGAACTTGAATAATCACTCAGAGCCTGAATCAATTCTATACCTTCCACTCGTGACCAACAGGTGTTTCGCGAAAGTCACTGAATTGTGAGTGGCAATTCGATTAAATTCAATAAGGGTAAACAGTACATCTGTTCGCCACCAGTATAGTTATCAGCACTGGCCTTAAATAGGACATAAGTATTAAAAAAAAAATTGTTTCTATTGAACATAATAATCACATAATGCACTTACGTGCTTCGAATGCAATCAATATGTTGCCACGCGTATTTTGCAAGTGATTGATATCAGCCTGACCGATAACTATCTCTTTCCATAATAAAATTGATATTCTGTAAATTTTTGCGAATCTTCCATCTTTCTTAACAAATTTCAATTTACTGTGACACTATTAGAGCCTTTAAGTGCAATTTCTGTTGATTACGCTCTGAACTTGACCAAATTACAATTGATTATTGAATGCATACGTGACCCTCTTCCTTAAACGTCCAATCATTGTATCATTTACCCCCATCTGTCTGCCATTGATGTCGATTCGATCAACCGTCGAAAGCCGGGGAATGCGGGTCGGCTTCGACTGTCATTGACGGACTCGGCAATGGCCGGTGTGCTCGCTGCTTGCTGGTTAACTGTAAAATGGCGAGTTCCGCTATTCCGTCGGTCGGAAAAAGGACGACGAGGTGTCTCGAGAGGTGTGTGGGGCACCAAGGTGATCGCACGGCCTTGTGTCACGTGTTCGTCCATTAACGTCGCTCGTATGTAGGCTATGAGCAAGAGACCGAGAGTTCACGTGTGCATCTCTATCGTGAAAAGCGGAGGAGAAGACGCTCGTTCGCTTCGTTTCGTTTCGTTTCGTTCATCTTATGTCCTGCGGAACCCGAGCACGCTCTGATGCGCTTTCACCGAGCCGTGTCGCGGTTTTCGATTATTATTATTCGACGTTCACGTCGCGCCGTTGAATCATCTGACGGGTTTCTGGGTCAATAGTCTCTCCACGCGTCCGCTTGAAGGATCTTGGTATTTGGTCCGCCGGTAAATGTAGCTGTTGGTTGACGACGGTGATGGCCGGCGATTAAGAACGTTGCGGAATGTTGGGAGACAGTTGGCGCATTTTGTTGACTTTTTTTGGTCGACCGCGTGATGCACGATTCAACGTATTGCCGATGGTTATTGGAAAATTTTTGAGGTTGTAGAGATTCCGATGCGTTCGATGCGATTTTGGAGATCAATTTTTGTGTTTGATGTTGCTTTCGTACTATGTACATTGGTAGTCGCAGTGGAAAATAATTTTATCGCCGCGGCCACTATATTCGATGTTTAATTGTATGCAGTGGATATTGTTTCCGGGATAATGGGAAACGATCTTTATTTAAGAGAATCGATCTATATATTATTCGCCGATATTTTTTAAGTAACTTAATTCAATGAATAGGTGTGGGTTATTGTTTGCTGGAAACAATTAGTGTGGGAGGGGCATGCAGCACATTTATCTTAATTAGATCAGACAGTAAATGAAATGATACTTTACTGTTTCTGAAAGAGAGTAATTATTGGAGTTTCGACGAGAGCAATACATGCATCGTGACTGTTACAAAAGGTGTTTTCCAATGATCAGATAGCTCGTCTTTCACGCTTAACAGGTTAACTGATTAATTGTTTAATAATTAGTTGCACACTTACTGTTCGTAAGCTTAATTGGTATACGTAAGTGCTAAACATCAATAAACCAGCAACCGCTAATTAGTTGGTACACTAATAAGTACTAATAACTTCCACTAATTAACCGTATTCACGAAACTAAGTCCTACCATAATTACCACATAATTCTTGCCGGTTTCTTGGGGAATTTTATTAGTGTCTCGAACTTTGTTCCAAAGGAATCTGTCTCAATGGGTAATTTTAATTTCAAAGGAATTATATCCCCGGGGAATTTCTGTTTTTCGGACGTTTCAATATTGGAAAAGTTTCTAATTCTTCGAAGTTATTAATATCCAAAGAATTCCACTTCCGTTCACGTTCACAATTTCACAGTGCACAATTTGAATCAATGATCTTTAGAAACCTTTAAGGTGCAAACATCTTTAACCCCAACGGTATACCAATTGTCTGAAGTCTCTTATTTAAAATACAATATAATAACTCTAAGAATAGGTCAAACAAACTTTAATCCTGCGACTAACAAAACAGTAATCCCATCAAAGGTGTAATTACTATCACCTATCTCTCTTACTCCAAAAGTCTTCCAATTTTTCTAAACGCAGTAATAAAACTTCTTCGATTCAATTTTCACAGTCTTGCCAGGTCCGTCGTGCAACGTCTACCTCAATGAATTCAACTCATACCGCCTTAAACTTGGGAAGTATATCGCCCCGATGACAGCGGTATCAGATTATTTGTATCGATTCGCGATGAACTGTTGACCTAGGTGGCTCCTATAGAATTGTTCGCGCATACCTGCGATGACCCCGTGAGTCGGACGGGGTCATCGTCGATGATCAGACAGAGCTGGTGCGGACTAAATGCAGACAATGGCCTCACGAAAGGTTTCTCCGCGAGGCGAACTCTTTAAAAGTCGATATTAGAGAATGCCTTCGCGAGATAGTCCACGTTCGATACGTGTCTTTGTTCATGCTCTTTCGAGCAGCTCGACTATGAACGAGAAACTATTACAGCCGGATATTAGATCAGACCAATGGAAATCTATCATTGGCTTGCAATCTGCGTGGAGTGTAACGAATTAGAAATATCGTTCCGTACATCCTGATAAATTCTCTAGCGTTTGACGAAAGTTTGACTGTGTGTTGATCTTTGTATATGGTTTATTAGATTCGATTTATTGGCAGAGCCGTTACTTTATTGTGAACAGTTTCTGTTGGCCGGTTGAACAGGTTGATCCAGAATCTAGATAACGCGATTTGCGATAGTCATTTTGGAAAGGTGAAAGCTATCAGGTTCACTAGGTTGTGATGATCGGATTCGATAACGTTAAATAGTTTTAATTGAACGAGTTTCATTTGTCGGTTTCGCCAGGTATCTTTGTACCTTTGAAAAAATTATTATCTAGCAGAGATCCGACACTTCTATTAACATTTTTCTTTACTGGTAAATGTCGATTCTCAAATACTAAATGTTAATGTATCGACTGCTTTGCTTGAAATTTGTTGACCAGCCAATACCTTTTCTTATACAAATGTTTGAATCGTTAATAATAATTGCACTTCAAACTATGATATTTACTCAGCACACCTACACTTTCATCAAAAATACTCAACTCTTGAATTACCAAATATTTTACTGAATAAGTCATTAGATATACGTATATACGTAATCAAGATCTTTGAATCTTCGAATATCTTCAAGCTTCTACCTTGCGTATTCAATGTCTATCTTTCTGCAGTTCACAATTCATCCAATCTTTCTTCGAAAATTTTTCGTTCACCGAATACCTGTCCATCCGCAATTTAACGTTATTCACAGCAAGGCCTTATTTTACCTTGCTTACCTTGCTTCGCGGAATCGCCAGTTCCTTTTCTTTCACTGAAGGTCCCCGTGATCGTTTCGACCGATTTATCGCGGGATCATTACTTGCGAAAGTCGAAATTCCTGTTCCAGCCCCCGTTTGCTTGATTTCAGCATTCTCTGCGCTCACGTGCACTTGTGCTCGCTCGTGCACTACACTCGAGAGTGTACGTCCCATTTCGCGAGCAAAAATTAATCGCTGCCGGCCAGTCGGTCCCGAGAGAAAGTTTCTGCGGAATCGATCGATTCCAGCATCGTTCGGCAACGGATACACGGATTTTCGTTTTACGCCCGTCCGTAGTCGAGATCGATTAACAACCCGTTGACGAGAAGGATATTAAGTTCTGGCGTGTGCATTTAAGAACATTCGCCTGGACGATCATTTTCGGACGCCGAGCAAGGTACGGGGCTCGGGATTCGACTGTTCGACCCGTTGGCGCTTTTGACAGCGAAAAGGCGAGAGATAAATATTCGTCGGATCTCGAGAAATTTGTTGCGGAATAATTTATTCTGCTGTGTCGCCCACAATGTTTTTACGTCGGAGAAAATTGTCTAATCGTATGCGTTCGATAAAATGAAATAATAGTGCCCATGCAATTTAAGATGCGAGGCTGTCAACTTTGATTTTGCATTGTGAACGGACGTTACTATTTCTTTTTTTGCTAGTGATTTTAATAAAAGATAGTGTGTGCAATTATATTTTTGATTGTGACTAATAATAATATAATGCTATAGGATATTCATATTCGTATTGTTTTTGGAACGTAATACATACGAGCAAATTTAGTTTTATAGCAATTTATTTTGCACGCACCTACAGCGTAGTATTCTAATTAATATTATATATACTTCACATAATAATATTACATAATATTTTATGTTAATAATAAGCGCAGTTTCCGTTACACCAATTAGTATACAAAATTGGAATACAGAATTGTTGTAGGATAATTTCTAGTATACCTACTACAAAAGTTTCAGCCTTAAAAGTTGTCGTATGTTTTTGATTAACAGAAAGTTATTAAAAGAGTATATAAAACTATAAAACATATTACAATCAGATCTCTATTCCAATTAAACAAACAGAAATTCGTATAAAATTAAAATAATGAATATAAAGGTGCAACGATTTATTCTACGGTTCCTTTGCAATTAATACAATGAATTATTGGTGACCATATTTAAATCCAAATTAACGTGGGTTATGCAATTAATCAGAAGGACAGAGAGAAAAATTCCTATATAAAAAATGCATACAAATGCACTGCGGACATCGAATGTAATTGACTTGATATTCTGGCAATTAAAAGTCTCATTGCCAAAGCAATTATGGCCGTCGTTTCGCCGTCGTGCAGACGCTTTTATAAATCACGATGCAATTTTCGGGCTTGCTTTTAGCATGGAATATATCTCCCTGTCGAATTCATAAATTCCAAAGTGATAAAAGGCAGCTGGCTTGAGGACGCTTTAACTTTACGAACAAAATTAACTTTCCTGCATCTTGTACAAGGACAGATTGATTAAACGCAGTTGTTTACTTTTTAGTTGTGCAACGTTATTTAGTTTATTTCTTCACGAAAAGCTTTGTACAAGAGCAACGAAGCGTTACAATAACAGCATCCATCGTTTAAACGTGCGTATAATTATTCTTCTTGACAACAGTTTAATTAATGGGAGTTTCGTATTTTCAATTAACCGATATTATCTTTAATGCTAAGGTACCTGTATGCTTCAACATATTGTATCATATAACTTGGAAACGTATCGTTGTACATCGCACGTGAATGAAAAATAAAGATATCAATGATCCCTTTCTATTTACTTTCTATCAGCCTAATCAAATAATAATACCAGAATCCGAGTACATACACGTTTTCCTTACTTCTAATAATAAAATCAAGTCGTTCTTCATTCCCTTAAGCGGGAATTAATTTAAGCATCTTTTATTGCCCATTCCATAAACGATCTCCTGTAGAACGTATCTAAAACCAGACCTGGCTCTGTTAGAACATGTGTGCACCTCGCGTGAAGAACCATACGTGTACGCGTTGGGTCGCAGATAGCACGTTAGATGCACATTCCAAGGAATCATTACGCTCATTAGCCAGCACATTGTACACACACGAACAATCAACCATGTGTGTCCACGAACTGCTTTCCCCTGGGAGGAGGTGCTCGTTTCCCGTTACCCTTTCAACGATTTTGCACGTCACCGTTTATTTCTTCATCGTCCCGTTCCACTCGTGGAACTTTCTGCCTCTACCTCATCCGTTTCGTAAAGTATTCGTGCAATTCGACCGAATTCCAAGTCCGCAATTAAAACGAGCGTGAACGCGAGATCTCCTTCCTCGATCGTCGTCTGAATCTCGTTCGGTACTCCTGATTCCACGACGAAACGATTATCGATGGGTATCGTGAAAAATTCGCGTCCTATTTATCGCTGGAGCATCGTGTTGTCAACTGCGATGATGTTTTTACAGACGAGATCATGTGACGAAATTCTGTGTGAACAACAGTACATTCGATAAGTATGTTATTATTGGTCTATGTTTCATTCAAGAGCTACAGACATCCGAAATTGAAAATGTAATTATTAGTATTGTTGCTTCGTTGAATAGTTCAATAGCTCGTAATATATTATTCTGAAGCTATTGTATTTTACGCACCTGAAATCTTTGATTGCACTATTGTTAATGGGGTTAATTAGCGTACGATTTTAATACGTCATACCCTTTTCATACAAACGAATCATCATCGTCCAAATTTGCAATCCTTTGTTTGAAACTCAGAGTACGCCAGTCTATGTACATATATCAACCATCTCATTAATTTGCGTCCGACATAATGATATTGTTCATTGCCACATTATTTGCTAGGAGAAACGTAAAATAATCGATGATTAATAACTAACCGCGTGTATTCCTAATAAACTTCATACCACTTTCTCTTGAAAGAAGAGGCGAACAGTTTGCACTTCGAATTCGTTAGCTCTGGATTTGTTCTCACAATTTCGTTATACATTCCCTAATTAAACGGCACACGTTTCAGACAGGTGCGTTAATTAAGAGATTTTCATCGGTATGTATCCGGATTTTTCTTGAACGCGAGCTACGAGTAACACTTTAGTAACGAAGCAATTGACTTGTTCATAAATTTTCCTTTTTCACCAGCTCTCTGGAATAACAAAACTGCTTTGATTCGATATTGCAAGTTTGTAGTGGAAATATGTGACGGGGTATTGCACGTGAATATGTTAATAATGGTATTTGCAATGAAATGTGTCCCGTTTGATTGAGACAGTGCTGGTCGTATTGAAGCGTTTGAGATTTAAGTCACGAAACACATGTGATATAAGTATGTAATACATTTCAGATAGGAAGTAGTAAAAATAGTATCACTCTTGGCAAATATTTAAACACCCTGTGTGGTACATGGTTAGCAGCAAGTTGAAAAGTAAAAATAAAAAGCAAATATAGAGTATGGAATACTCTGAGACTAGTACCTACATGTTTTGCAAGATTCTATTTATAGTTCTATCTTGTTTATCTCACAATTTGATATAATTTCAATACAAAAATTAAACAATTAAGAGCGCGACGTGTACGAATTATTCAAAACGTAATTAATTTTGTTTTATAATAATTTTTGAAATATTTTATGTACGGTGTTATTAATTATATGATTATGATATATTATTTTATATTATCTTAATTGCAGTACTGTCGAGGAAGCATTATTAATATGTTTTTAAAATATGAAAACCAATATGAGTTGAGAAATTGATATGGTTTTAATTATTAAATTTTATGGAAAAAGAGATGAAACCTTTTTAGATCGTAAACAGTAAATGTTCTATTATAAAACACAGCGAGGTGGTTCATGGAAAGTACAGTAAACTGTTTTCTTCGAAGTTTTTAAGCACAGCAGCATTATCCCTGGCAATTTAGTGTCGAGATCTTTCTGTAATAAATTACAAAATAGAATATGGAAAAGAACTTCTCCTTTGTATGAAATGGTTTCTAAGAAAGGTTTGGAATATTTTATTAGCGTAATATATTTTGCTTCCTACGTTTTTAATGTTTCACATTAAATTTTACAATATATTTAGTTCTGATAAATGAAATTAAAAAAAAGTCACTGCGATTCACATTTCCCAATAGCCTTAGAGCTACTAAACAACCATAGTCTAGAGATTAATGAATTTGGTGTTAATTTCACATTTCCTTTAGCATTTCAATTACCTACTTATATACATTTATATTTAATTTCAATTGATTTTTTTGCAGTATAAAATAAAAAGAAACAATTCTTGAATGAAACATTTGATTAATATTTCATAAGTATAAACGTTCCTGTATCACATGTTCCATATTTCAAAGTTTTATCCCGTAATAAATCTTACATCAATGTATGAGCGCCAAGAAAAACTCGTTCAAACGATCATAGGAAATTCTTAAAGACTTGTGATTATGTACCTCGTGTGATCTAAGTTTAATTAGAATGCTGGGACACGTTTAAGCAAAAGTCCTTTTCAACGTCTTCATTAAATCTCCAGCACCTACACTTAATTACACACATTATGGTGTAAAAGTGATTTCTTTATAAACCATGAATTAATAACTAGGGCGTATTAATACATTCCTTACGATAACCGTATTTAAATTATTTCTCTCTATATATTGGGTAAAAACATTCTGTATTGCACTCTTTTAAATACTACCATGCTATATTTCCTCATCTAAAAGAAAGAAGATGTACTACATTTAAATCATGGAATATGCACCCTGTTACTTCCATTATACCCTATTATATCCTTTATGGTAATTGAAGTAATTTGTCAATTATGTGTTATATCATACGATCGACAATTACGAATGCGCTGGATGACATTCTTGCATTAGGTGGCAAAAGGATCGTTGACCCTCGCCAGACGAGTAGTCCAAAAATCGTCGGCCGGACGTGAAATTGTATTCAGAACCAGACACGGGAGCCTGCGTGGCTTACTAAGTCGACCACATCGAAATTCCACGAGGGAGGACCAGTGAAATTCGCGTCTGGCTCAAATCGAATATCGACGATCCATTAAAAAGGGAATCGCGATCGTCGGTTTCAATCGATGGGTACGAATCACGTACACTGCGGAATTTATAAGCAGCGCAACGCATGCATTAATGCATAAATTTTATGCTTTATGAACCGACCGGGTGTCCCGCTGGGAATTAAACGAAGCATGCGAAAGTTTTTCGGTACCTTTAAAGATCGAGCGGCTATAAAAACTCGGTCGAACGAAGAACGTCAAAATTTGCTACAAACTTTGGGTTCGTTATTCAATTTTTCTTTGCAGTTTGAAGTGATGCAGTGGTAATGAATAAGGTTGACAGTAAGTAGGTATAAAATAAATAAATACGAGTGTATGGAATTTTTATTTTCATTAAAAACAGATTGTTTCTATGAACAAATAAGGAATGATTAGGCTCAGGTATGTAATTTTAATTTGGGGCCACTGTTACGAGAGGATCGTTATTACACATTTTTCTTATAAAGTTTCTAAATAATTTTATTTCTATGAAGGAAAATTATCAAATGTGACACACAATGAAACATTGTAAATAAACAAATACAATGCATACTGTTTTATATTAACAATATACTTATCATAAACAGACAGTAATAAATATTTCAATCCTACCAATATTCAATCGGTATAATTTCGATTATCACAAATGAATTATTTCGCAAGAATCTAAAAGTCTCCTCACATTATTCGCATTTTTATTTTTACACGCACAATTGATATTCCTGGAACAAGTATACCTGCACAAGAAATCCTTTAAACAGCTATTTCGATTCTGAAGATTTCTGAGTCTCGATGTGAAAGCAACGATGCGAGAATTCGTTTTCTACACATTTTGTATGTCACGTACAAATCGCCACGTGTGTTCTTGCGGAGCGTATCAGTGCAACAGTGATTTCTTTCGTTAAATTATCGTTCAAACCCCTATGACTGGCACACGAACAACCATGGAGCATTTCTAATAAGAGGAATTTTTCCTAGATCAGCAGAGAGTTCCAGCTGTTCGACTGCCTTCTCCCTGGTCATTGTTCTTTCTTACAAAACATGGTCGCTAAGCTACTAATGGAAGAATTAAGTAAATGCTGTGGATCGATATCGAGTACCTTGTTCGTACAGTTCAAACGATTTCGAGTTAACGAAAAGGCTTTGAGTATAATAGTACAATGTATATAATTTTGGGCACATGTACTTTGTACATTTATTTGTAATTTAGGGATCTTATCAAAATTAATAGATTGAATTTTAATTATTCGAAATTAATAATTGAATTATTATGAGAATGCATTCGGCCAATCGGTGTCCAATTGAAATAAATTATTTGATTTAAAATCTTATTGGTTTAATTTATAAACCGCTTGAATTAGATACAATAGAACAGTTCTATTAACTTTATTTCATAATCGACACTATTACAAAATTCTCTTTTAATTAATTTAATTTTGTAATTCCCGATGAAGTTTTTCATATTATTTAAGAAGCGTTACTCCCACACCACTGTGACCTCATTTTCTGTTACAGCTTTCTACCAGAAGAATTTCCATAAAATGTCACTGTTAATACTATTAAATTATGCTTACTTTAAATTAGCCTTAATTACTCCAGATACATTTTAATGGACCATACAATGGTTCCAAACAAGTATCCAACTATACCACCGTAACATTGTAACTCTTTGAGCACCAATTACACACGTTACAGTTATTTCGTGAATTGTTTCACGCGTTATGTTCGTTCCTTATACGAGGTACTTGTACCTCCATTTTTTCTCTCCGCATAACACTAGTGGTACGCACGGTCATTCCGCTATCCTAAACCCGAGGTTCACGGTGAGTCATAAATTTGCACATAATTACACGGCATAACAAACAATGCGCAATGCCGTTGACCGGCCTAGCTTACGTTACATATTCATTTCCACGGAAATCACCGTCGAATTACACCAGCCACGCTCAATTAGCCCTCGTTTCGTCTAATTATTTTCTCTGAAAGTCGAGTAGTTACGCGCCACGAACGTGATAATCAGAGTTAACCCCTTCGGTGTCATAAACCCGATTATTTAATGTTATTATCATGATACCAATGGGCTTCCCTGTTACACTTTTACTACTGACACGAACTATATTTTCTACTATCAGAAATAGTACTTGAAAAGGGGTTTATATAAGAACACTTTGGTACAATAAATTGGGGAAAATATTCATTCTAATTCTGAAGCAAATAGTTAGATGTAAAGATTAAATAAAGATTCTATTGGCATAAACTTTCAAAATTAATTTTCCTGTAAATGTTGGCGAAGGTAAATTAGTAAAAAGGCGGGGGAGATTGCCAGCAGACTTTCAAATATGTTACTGATTAAAAGAAGCACAGATGAACAAAATTCATTATTTATTTAAAAAAGTTCTCCATCAGCCTTCAAAATTCGAAACAATTATTCTCAACATTTTCGTTCGTTCCTCTGATCGATAAGCTACTGCAAATTCAGTTAAATACATTTTCTTTCTACTTTCTATTGTGCAAAGTACATACCAGACAAATTCGAACACCAACTCCAATTTCCAATTAACATTTATGAGGCTTCTGGTCGACGCCGGGTGTCGTTACATCAACGCTATTTTCACCCAGGTTGTCACTAGAAGCATTCGTCACAACTCTTCCAAACAAAACTACGAAGAATTTTCATTTAATCCCATCACGATATCGTCGTGTACAGGTTTCGCGTGGCGGAAAATCGCATTTTCACTTTTCATCGGCCTACAGCCGCGAGGAAACTTAATTATCTGACGACGCGTCTTGCAAATCATATTGCGACAATTAAACCAGCGAAGTTTACTCGAATACCACGCGCACGTCCAATTAGCAAGCTGCTGCAATTAGCCTATGCATTCGTGCTCGTAACGCGGCGACAACTTCCCCATTCATAACTCTATTACCGCGATGAAATATGAACGCGATAAAATCGCGTCGTGCTTGACACGTGGCGAAAATAACGATCGAGGACGATTCTAAATCAGATGTTTGGGCATAGGTACTGTGAAACTCCTTGTTTTGCGCAATCGTTTGTTCTGACTGACAGTGTGAGAAAAATTATTATCCATCGTTTCTTGAATTTTTTTTCATTTTACCAATATGTGAAAATCCTTGGGTAAATCGGTAGTAATATTATCGTACTTGGAATTTGGGAAAATTGAAAGGAAATGTCGCAAATTTGTACATATTGCACAATAGTTTTATCGAAGAAATTATATGACACATAACTTATTATTATTTATTATCTAATTTTATATATACTTTATCTGTACTAAGTAGGTTGATCAGAAAATAATATCAGATATTCCTGTCGCAAAATATTTTATCGAAACTATCGAATATAAGCTACATATGATATCGTTTCGAGACATACGGTGGCAAAGTTTAACAAACTTTTCCCCAGCGACAGATTTGCAAAATAATTATCCGTCTATGGTCTCCAGGAAGTATGTCTTTACAATAACATACGATTTTTTTCCAAGGTGTAAATAACTCACCTGCCAAATGGATAATAGGTAAAGAATAAGAAAATAAAATGACTTTCGAGAAGAATAAATGAAGTTTCCAATGGAATACCCGATGTTATTTTCCAAGCAACCTAATACATATCTTATTTGTTAATAATTTCGAATATAAACAATCAACTACGCGTCATTTCGTGAACCACTGCACTTTTCTCAATACTTCCTTCGATAAAGTATATTCAATATAGTACACATTCTGTATGGTAATCGTTAATTAGTTAAACGATATTCTATCCCGAAATAGCAAGTCGAGCAGCAATTTATTGTTGTCGATATATAGTAACTAGCTTAGAAGATTGCCTCGGTTTAAGCGGGAATGCAGTTCGGTTTAGCGAGTACGTGCTGCATTTATATAACCACGTGTGTGTTCATTACGTTTGCGTGCAATTAACGTTGGCATCGATCAGTACCTGTAACCTGTGGCACAGGCTAATCCTCCTGGATGAATAGACACCACTTCACTGGCCTGCATCGCGATGCTGCCTCCGTTACAGCCGTCATTAACGGTGAAACTTCGCTTGCGGTTATTATGGTGTTACGGTTGGGCATCCGGGTTTCGCGACCAAACGACTTGATTGGTTCACCCTCGTTTTTTTTTATCTTGTTGAACTGCACGGTTTACGTGACACAGTAGATTAATACGTTTTGTGTCCGAGAGCAATGTTGAATTTTAAGTAATATAATTTTAATGAAAAATATATTGAACAATAATACATTAGTGTACTGAACTAGAACAGAAAAGTAATTTCGACGAATTCTTACTATTTTCATTTATATAATTAATCTTTTTACGGGTGCTTTATAGGATGGGCATTTGAAAGGATATTTTTATATCTATATAAAAGCTGTTATTTTTGCCGTTTGACGTGGGTCAACGTCGACCCACGCGCCACAGAATGCGTCAATGGTGTTGTTTATGGCGTTGGTTACTGTTGCTTGTGCTGTTTCCATTGATCAATTCAATGAGTGAATGGGACGCTATTTTTGGTAGTTCGAATTAATGGATGATTTTCAAACGCCTCGATATTTGCAAAATTGAAGCAGTGATATCAAACTTTTGATCGATGATGTGCAAATTAATTAATTTATAAAGTCTACGTCCACGATCTATGGCTCATTTAAATATCCGCGATAAATAAAATTTACATACTTTATTATCACTTATTTTTGCGTAAAAGCTGGCTATTATGACTATTTATCATTTATAAGCAGTGTTTAAACATTTGGGTTAGTAACGTTTGCAAAATAATTCATTTCCACTCTCAAAGCACAATTAGCTTCCCCATAAATTGAATATTGTATTACTAATTAATTAAAGAATTTGTTTAACGTCATCGAAAACAGTTTTCTTCGCTCGTGTCAGATGTATCGTCTTAACGTCAACTTCAGTGTGAGAGATTTATAAACTTCTCAGGATTTCCTGACCCACTGTTTCGTTAACGATAACAACAATGAACGGCATATAAATATTAATGCAATAATCGTGCTTGTACATCAAGTGAAACCAGAGATCTAACACCTGGAAACTCGAGTTCACGCCAGTTCCCATGAAATTAACGTCTACGTGCCGACAATAAACAAAATATACCGTCTATTTCAGCTATTATCGCGACATGTTCCCAATTGCGACATGATTCTTAAATACCTTTTATGGAATGAAATTTAGCGAAGAAAATATTGCTCGTGTTTCTGATTATATTATAGGTACAGCAATCATAAGCTGGCGGGCGTCATAATCATCAAGATTATTTGAAATTAAGAATTTGTGGCATTTGTACAGAAGTCTGAGAGATGTTGATTTATCAATTTTAGACTACCTGCAATTTCTGAAACTGCTATACCCTTTCTAATACTTGCAAGAGTAACGGGGGTTGTCAGTAAAAGGACGGAATTTCAATTCTTATCCTTTGAACGTTGGAAATATTACATTATTAATTTTTATATCCATTTTGTCTGTACAATTAACTAAAACATTGTACAAGAAATTCCAACTTGTAAATACAAGCTACTATATTTTATCATGTTCAATTATCTCTTTCATTACGCAGCAATAACAGAACTGCAACAAACTAATCGATTGGTAAAGATTATTATTCCAAGCTGATGAAAACCCTCATTCAATACCAGTATACACCCAATAATCAATACCAGTCTGAAAGCACATTCGAAGAATAAAATGATACCATTGACCCTGAGTATGGTGGTCTCTACTCTAGAGTATACTTGTAATCTAATTTTCTCAAAGAGGAAATCCTCATGATTAGAGTGTCATATAAGTAATTCACACGCAAGAAACTTATTAATTTACTCACTTGGTGGGATTTCACCATTAATGAAGTAAAAACAGGGAGTACGAGAATGACAGGGAAACGAACGGTGCCAGGTTTCTGTTTGCTGCGTGGCGCGACGATGTTTAATGGTTGGAAACACGATCGCTAATGACGAGCTATCATTTATGGTGAACCATAATATATGATCTCGTCGTGCTTGCTGGAAGAAAGAAAGTCATCGACATCGCCAAAGTACAAGGTACATATTTTACCACAAACGAGGAACCCTTGATATTCGTACACGTGATGCGCCTCACAGAAACTTTTCTTATCTGTATTTCTTTTTTAAGGATTTACGTACAGTACACTACAAGATACTTCCAAACATACGGGAAGAGTGACTGCAGTTTTCGATGAGTTCACTTTCGAAATTAACTTCATTTAACGACATTGATCCAGAATCGTAAAATTTTGTTAAAAATCCCGGTTTATTACAAATTATTTGGATCATTTCAATTCAAAGAATAGGACTACTATCATATAATTGTTCTTGGTCATTTCTTCAAACTCATTCGTTTGGAATATATTTTCGTATGTATTCATACCGATTATTAAATTATTTATGAAGAAGCTCGATTATTTAAAAGATCAAATAAATTTTATAACAACTGAATCTATTTTTTAGAACTCCCCGAAGAATATGTTATTGAATTTTACATACTTTTTGACCAACCAAAGCAATATAAGTTAAAAAAATCTAACAATTCCATAAAGTGAATATATTCAGTATTCCATGCACCAACCAAGACATTAGGAACCAAGCCTCTATAAATCAAGCAATGTTGACTACATAAAATATGATACATGAGAATTTATATCTAAAATGACATCATTTGAAATTACAAATTGCGATTTCACTTTATAATAACATTTAACGTTGATAAGAAATACAAAAAGTACTACCTTGAACCCTTTTACGTGCCGTGTCAGGTAAATATGAATTACGCCTTTGCTTTCCACGAAATTTCGTTATTGTGGATAATCCATAATAAATAAAACAAATAATGTATATTACTTATATATCTGAAAACTTATAATATATTTGAAAAATTAAATTATTTGAAAACCTATACTATATTTGAATAACGTGAAAAAACGTTTTTCTTGTGGGGAAGATAATAAATATCGATGATTGTTTAAATAAATATTGATTCAATGTGAATTTTTCCCAAGGAAATCGGCATGGTAATCAATGGGTTAATAAGCAAGTATCAGTGCAATTCACACGCGATATTCAAGCATGCATCGTGAGTTACCCTGAGAAAGTTCGAATCGATGTTTCGAGACAATTCAAAGAGTGAAGGACAGAAAAGTGATTCCCGATGAAAGGTTTCACATCGAGCTACGGATTCGCACGCTCGAAACGATGGACTCTTCCGAGCAATTAACGGACAGCAACGCGAAACGAGCCTGATTAATGTAATTTCGTAACGATCGATGTTCAGTCCGAGGAGAAGCTAATCTCTCGCAGCTAGCAGAGCAAAAAGTCTCGTTATTGGCTCACGTTTCGAAATAGTGTATGTACAGGGTGGTCTTTTGTGGTTATCATTGGATCTTTTTACCAAGGAAATGTTACAGGCAATTTAGGTCGCAAATTAATTGCCTCACAATTATGAAATGGTTTTCATTATTTCCAATAGAAACTTTTTATGATAAAAATGTGATTATGATTTTAAATTGGTTTGAACTTCCAGCGAATACTTTTTACAGTAGTTATTATAATCATTTCTCGCCGTGCTTTCTAATTATTTATAAAAATTCTCTGATATTTGTTGGGTGTCGTAATTGAAAAGTTACCCATTAAAATATTATAAGTCTTGTCCTAATCTGAGACGTAATGAATATGGAGAAAAACGTGGTATATTTAACAATGGAAATGTTAGTTTAGAATTCTGCACGTAAACGATTTCACCGACGGTCAGAGAAATGTCCAACGCTCATATTGGAAAATAATCCTTCATAAATTTAACATTGATAGAAACTTAATGACTGCAGAAATTATGAAGCATAAAATCTCGTTTTTACACCATGTCACGGAACAAGTTCCACATGCTTGACAACATACCCGTTACGGAAAATTTTTATAAATTAACAAAATTCATATTAGAAAGTACGTACTTTCTATTAGAAAACTGTTAAACGAAAATTCACTGTGAATAACATATACAGCGCGTTCACCTGTTTAACAATAGTTTTCTTTATGTATAAAAACTATACCGCAAATTAATGTTATATCCCAACATTGAGAAGCCTTCAAACGTGTTAAAAATAATAAAAAAATAGAATACAATATATGTGTCCTCTCCCTACATTTGCCAATCAGAACAGTCAATTGTAACAACCCCTGTACGAACGTTCCAACTCCTTTCATCCAGTCTTTTATCAATTAATTGAAGAGTCATGGAGGGCAACGTTTGAAACCGATCACCCTATACACTCTACTCGTTTTCACTGATTTGACGTAGAGGAGTGATGCGTCGGAAACGTTTCACTGAGTCGCGTGGCGACCTGGTTTTCTGCAATTAAAAGGCAAAATGCTACAGCTACCTGGTCTTTAAGTGATCGTGGGATCAACGGCGATTATCCTGCGATACGCGATTCCTATTTGCTCTGGACGCTGGCAATTACTGATCTAGATCGTCGCAAGACTTCAATTTACGAGGCTCCGCCACGACAAGATGTGAAATCGAGACACGTTGCGGGTCGATTGAACGACGACATGCGATCGCGCCATTACAATGCTACTATTAACTTTACAGTCGGAACTGTTGCATTGTGCCACTGAAACGCAGCTGTGCTATTTTTCTGCTTTGCTCTGGAAGATGCGAGAGAATTCTTGAAAAAGCATTATAGCTTTCGGTCTCCATATCAGTTAAGTTTAGCAGAATCTTGGGAACTATTCAGATACTGCAAAATACATATTGCCAAGTGACAGTATGTATATCGAAAAATATAGTAACGTATAAATATATATTGTTGAAAATATTTAAGGGTCTTTGCTATGGATACATTTTTACAACACTTGAATATTGCAAATTATTGTAAAATTCTTGAGTATCGAAAAATATTGTGAAGTATTGGACTTTTATTCGATATAATAGTGCATATTATATACTGGGGGTTGATGAATATTTTAAAACAGAATAGATTAATATGATTTCCTCGTTTTATTAAGCTTTTTGAATTTGTCGTAAGTGGGAGTAAGTAGAATTAGTAATCGAATATTAGTGACACTTACGTAGCGAGAACATGTGGACTTTTCAATAACAATACCTTATCTTTAGCAGAACTGTAACAACAGGTCTTTTATGAATATACAGCTGGCGATCTTTATTTAACTTCAAATATTTCTTTTGAACAGTGTGTGTTTTCTGACGCACAGTAAAATCTTAATAATAATAGGAAGTTCTCCAAAGAGTACAAACGTCATGTATGCTCTATTCAATTTAATTGGAACTAATATTTCAGAATCCATATTATGGTCCTTATAATCTCCATAGCTTGCAGGAGAAATTAAAAGAGTTCCAATACTTCTAAATACACCGTTCCACCATTCGGTGAAAATCCCTTACCCCTCCTTCAATTAAATCTCATCCTGCGATAATTTTCGTACGCATACTCGTGTATTCTTCAGACATCATTCTCTACACGGGGAATCGTCCCTTTCGTTTCGAACTCTTCCATAAACCGTTCAGCCATTTCACGTCTATCCGCCACGAGGCTTTCGTAGACACGTGCGCGGTCTTGTTGCACAATTGCTGCTGCAGGCTCGTGGATAATCGATTCCGGTCCTTGCAGTCGACCGTGGCTACAAGAGCACGAGAAACGAACGCGCGTCGAATGGACTCGTTCCCCATGAAATTGTCACAAATTAGCGGACAGACTTTTCGGCGAACCGCTCGAAACGATCGGTTATCGAGAGTGCGGTAACATCGTTTAACAACTTCTAACCGGTGTTTACGATCGATTCGTGACTTCCCTTTCGCGGGACGATGAAGTCGATCGGGACGATTCCGTGGCGAGTCGACGAATTTACGATTGCTCGTACCACGGCACGCCATTTATTATCGCCTGACTCAGGTGCACGTGCTCGCGAATATCTCGCGGATGATCGGTCGCGAAACGATCCGCGATCACAATCGGCGTTTACGCAACTGCGGTGGCGTCAATTTATGAGTTTTTCTTGATACGCTACGGAGGTATGAATATTCGTGAAATATTGTTGCCTTCGGGGAATGGTTGAGTAAGATTAAATTGGATGTTTCATTAAGATTTAAGTGGTACAGATATTGCGGTACAGTTTCAACATTTTTTAATCGGATTGATGCGAGACCAGACGCTACATATTTTAATGCGATTCGGTATAAGTGTTTTTAGTCGTAGCATCGGTTTGTGTGACGTGGATTGTTTCATTTGATACGTGACGAATCGTACGACAATCTGTTCGCATTTCCTTATTTTGATATTAATACGAATATTATAATTGGTACTATAAATATCTGTTTATATTTGTAGTATATGTAGAATGTTTTGTATGGAATTAGATAATGTACATAGGTGGATGTAAAACGCATAGGAATATATATTTCGAAATATATACATATCGATATTAACTAGTGCACTGGACATATTACTGTAGAAAGTTTGATTTATTAATCTGCATGCTGTATTTTCTTCCACTTAATTTTATATAATTATGAAATTCGATACTTATTGAATGAATAAACGACGGATGCTTTATTTGTCATTTGCTTTGAGGCCTCTAAGTTATATGTAAATAAATCAGGTGTTACGAAATCAAATATAAGTTCCTTGGTAACAGTGTGAAATCAGGGCAGGTTGGCTACACGTATGCATGCGACTGTTACGTAAGAAAATAATTTAGTATGTTCGATAAAATATAAGAGGCGTAAAACTGATATATTTACATAGTTAATGCCACTTAATTAGAATATTCAGTAATATTAAATATTTTCCATCTTCCTGGCCGGAATAATTTTGCAACTGTTCAGCATGTTGACCGTAAGTTACTTTAGACGGGATTCGATTTGCAATTTCATTGAAATTTTTACGGATAACAGTCAAAGTTGATGTATACTGTATACGATTGCTGTTGCATTCGAAATTCTTTAAATATTATAAAAATATAAGGTCCAAGCACAAATTGTTACTATATGTACCTATACCATTATGTTTCTCTACAAATAAACTTCATTACGGCCTAATAAAAATATAACATTAACGCTTCATTCGCACCTGCCTACTGCAGTAAACATAGACAAATGAATTATTAAGGGAAAATGAAATCCAATATTATCGTAAAATTTTAATCTTTATTTTTGTGCGAATGTACGCAGAATACAAATTTGAAAGCTCATTAGCTGAGAACAAAATAGCGGACACTAATTCAATTAATGTACGAGTTACGTCACTGTAGAATAATTAAAAGGCTCTTTGCATTCCTGCTAATCACCTGCCAAGCATATTTAAACACGTCGTATACGAACTGGCAAGCTTCGGTTTTACGCTTTTTAAATTTACATTTTCATCAGAGGTGGGAGATTATCGCGATCATAACTGAATAAATTACAAGTAAATTGGTGGCAACAAGCTGATATCGGGCAAAGATTTACGTAAGTGTTTCTGTTCGGAGATACGGAAGCGAAACGACGGATTACGTCAAAGAATATTCAATATTTTCACTTACCAAACGAGTCCTATCAGCTCTTCATAGAGGCTTCTGCTCCCTGTAACAAATAATAAAAACCTGTTAAGCATCGGTCGAGCTTGTAGAAAATTGCCCATAAATTTCAATACCTATCATTGAGTTTCTCGAAAAACTATAATTACCTTTCCCCAATAGATGGAGTTCTGTTGTAATTAGTATCGGTGTAAACTCAAGGAAGAAGCTATCTCAATTTAATAAAGAATGGTGTGCATAACGATTCTTGAAATTGATTAACGTGAACTTTCGAATTGCAATATTCTTTAATAAATCAGTCACATAATAAAGTTGAGCATGCTTGTTCGCAGACTATTCCAGATTAAAACAGTAAGGAGGCGTGTTATAGATAATTTTCTACTCAAATATGTATCGTGTCTGATAAATAATTCGTTAGAGTTAATTTGATTTCAGGTGAAATTTATACAGTGATATGCCAACTACATAAATGTTAGGCAAGTAAAGAATGCTTCAAATGTATAAATTTATTTTATAAGTTTGTCACTATTATATATAAAAAGGTGTATGTGTGACATTTACTCACATTTTTTCCAACAGGCAGTCCACAATAAATAAACACAATAAATTTCTCAGATCCAACCTTTCTATTATATAATAAAGCATTTTGCATGATAAGGATTCTGTTGTCTCGAGTTTGCAATCTCATCTAGGACGATTCTAATCCATAAGAGTAAACCTAATTATTCAATAAGAATTTAGCGTGTAACAATTGTGCTTAATTTTGGAAACAATACAATAGTACATAATTCTTAGATGACAGTTTCCAGTCTCCTTATTATAGTTTGAAGTTAAAATAAAAATTCACGTTTGTTCCATTTTATTTATGATTCATATCATGCGTAAAATTCAACTTACATTCAAATCTGGAATTTAATCATGCGCTGAACGTGTAGAATATAAAATAAAATCATGGAACTAAAAATATACTTTTGTTTCATAATATATTAACATGCATATATTGCATCTGACCTTATCCATTCAATTCCACTAATGCCTACAATTAGATTCAATTTATGAGTACAACAGACTTAAATAAAACAGTATACCATATGAAAAATGTCATCGCAAATGCTATTAGCATTCGCTCCATTTGAACTACAATCTCTACCACGATTGAGACTTGACGTTACAAGGCAAAGGGTTAAGTCTTGCTCTGATTGCAGAACGATCGCACACACACATACGTACTTAGATACATCTGTTTCCCTTTGCAATGTGAACGTCTCAATCCACTGGACTCAGGCGGTACGGGTCATTAAGCTTTCGTATCGAATTCAACGTTAGATCGTTCGCCGTTATCCGATAATGATTAATTAAAACGTCCAATCGACGTCGGTGTTGAGTTTCCGGAGTTTCCTTGGCTGCTGCTGCTGCATCGTGCCATGGGAACGTTCAAGGACAAGCCAGGTGAAAGCGTTTCGCGTTTTTCCTTGTACGTCGTCGCTGTGAAATCCTCCTCGAACAAATTACACGCTCGTTGCGTATGAAATCAGCGTGCATCGATATATGCGTCAGGTGTGAAAAAAAGGCGCTCGAGAATCGAACAGTTTACGTTGGGCTGATGCGCATGGAAGTTCGTTTTTTAAGACCATACATTCAACACCAGCAAAGCTGTATAATTTTGATAATTTCTTACTGTTTTTATACTTGACCGATAAATCGACGGTGTTACTTGAAAAAGGAATGTGCAGATGTTACCTGCCTTGTGTCTTGTACACTTTACTACCATGCACACCGCGCATGCTTAATGCAAATGACACGCCATCGTTTCACGTAAGAAATAACGAAGGCGACCTTCACACCAGTACCGACGAACTTCAGATTTCGAACAAGATTTCGACCTTCTACCTCGACAATCAAGCAATCTTCGATTGGCATTGTTTCCTGAAATGTATAAAGATTGTTATAAACTGTTTTGAGTCCTATATAAGTGAAAACTCGGGTCAAAAAGAAAAGAGCGAGAATATTCCATAGTCAATTACTGTACCTGAATTGACCCGAAGATTCTACTACAAGCCACAGATTTTTATAAAAATATCTGTTTCGTAATATAAACTCATGTAATGCAGAACTGTTGTTAGAGGATTATAATTACTGCGTATACTGTACAGTTTAAGTTTCTCTCATAGTTTCTATTGCAAAAATATTAATTAAATATTAAATCGTAAATTATTTCATCGATATGCAATTTCGATAATTTTGTGAATTTCGAAGTATGTATGAATGTTTTTGTGTTCTATATTTTTGTTGTAAATATTAACTCAATTTTTTGTTGTTTTGTGAGAACACATTTTAGCAGTGGTTAGTAATGTTGGTCTTATATGGCAAGCAGAGCACGCAGCACTTGTGTGTTAACAAGTGCAAAACGAGCAAGCTTATCTTGATCGATAAGCCTCGATTTTTCTCACTTCGCAGTCATGCTGTGGAAAATAATGTCAATCTTTGCAAAAGATGTAACATAATTTAATACATTGTCAGAGGTGGGTTTTAAGAGTATAACCTCAGGAATTGTGATAATTAACTCAACAACTGCTTTGCTTTAACTCCTCCTGAGTTCTCTCAATACACTTTTGTGTGGATATTATTGTGTTCACTCTATTTTTTCATACGCACCACTTTTTGTGCATTTTTACATCCCTTTCCAACGTTATTATTCAAAAATTTGTAACTTGGAAACATGAAAATATCGTATTATTCTAATGAATATTGAAACAGAAGGAAAGTTAGTTAACATTGTCTCGTTCTAGTAAAACTAAATGCTAAACATTATAGTTTTACTGAAATTTGTTTACTTTTCTCTCTGCAACTTTGTTTGCCCAACACAATTGATACTTACAGCCTGTACTTTTATAATATTTTAAGTTTAAGCAGCATGTTAATTGATACGAACAAAAATGGTAATTTTTGTACATACTTATTGATTCATTTTTTTGTATACATTCAGAATGTACAAGACTTTTGTGTGGGAGTAAAACAATCCAGCAACCTTATGGAAAAGTGAGAAGTCTTGTAAAATGTAGATAATGTCAGAACTTAAATTTCCGCGAAATATTGTCCCTTCCAATGCTAGAATGTTTCAGACAGTAAGCTACCATATCATCCACCTTTTGTTATCTTATCACAATATTGATAACAGTCATACAACGTTAATAAAACAGAAATATCTATAAAAATACAACTTATAGAAAAAACTCAAACATGATCAAATTGTTTCACAAAGAAAACGCCGTTTATTTCATTTATATAACGAAGTGGAACTTATCTATACTTCATATCAAATCTTTTGATCTAAACTTATTCAAGATCGAAGCCCCGTTCCCGCGGGGACATTCATTTTTATGAAGTGAAACTTGGCCGCATGTTCCTCAAATTTCTAACAAGGAACTCGGCACGAGGAAGATTTATATTTAGAATAGTCGAGGGAATATACTCGTACTTTACGTCCAGGAAGCAAGGGGAGATCTATGAAAACGTGATCGATCGTTGGAAAATCATGAGACGATCGACGAACCATGGAACGATCATCGATCGATTATTTTTCTACTTCAGCAAGTCGTTTGATTATTAATTAATCACGAACTATTGTTACTATCAACATCTATTATTACATGCAAAGAATTAAGTGAAACACTTCGGATAAAATGCTACAAAGGAGTTATTCAACCCTTTCACTGCTAACAGTCGCTGTGGTGATCGTCTGTAAATTTATCTTTATGTATCATATAGTGGATTTCTGTACATTTTATTTTTGTGTATGAGTATGCACAGCTCAACAAACCTTGTGTTCAGGCATTTCATTTTCGATCTTGAAAACTTTTTTTATCCAGCACAACGTAATTCGAGTGAAAAAAGAAATAGATTCTATAACAGAATCAAATTGTAATATATATTTGGAACATATAGTGACGAGAACGATGATTGAATAGGTAGTAACGACATTTATTGAGGTTTATCGTACTCTAGTTATATTTTTTGTTACATTGTTCAAAGAAGGCAAACTGCAATCACCGAAAATCACTGAGTCAAAAGTTAACGTACTCTAATTCCCTCCTGATATTCATTTTCTCCAACTAATAATTTAGTTTTTGTCCGAATTCGAAACGGCTATGTTATTTAATCTGAAAACATCATTACAAATAATTATATACACTTGTTTTCGTACCTACATTGCAGTGTGATAAAAAGAACTGATTTTAAGGGACTGAAGGAGCGTGAAGAAATTATTGGGCCGGGCAGCTGTGGGCGACGGAAAATGAAAGTGTAGGTGGAATTGCAAGGAAATGATTTCAGAGGGTTGAAACAGCTGGAGGAAAATAATACTATGTAGGTTGGCAGTGAATAGGGAGCAGCAGAATATCTACCTGCACAAGGAGCTGTAGAATGGAGCTGAATTGCTTTTAAATGAACAACAGTGTGCAGGTAGCACTTCTGGGTGGAAATGTCAATGTTACATTCTAAAAATGACAAGCGATGTATTTTTATTTCCATGAAATGAATGATTGTGATCAGTCTGTTCGAGTCTATTTTATCTTATATGGCGCATTCTGGCGAAACATCCGATTTAAAAAATTTGCACTTTTTCGTAGATTAGTTGATTTGTTATCAGTCTATTACACGTTCAAGAGATGCAGGCTAAAGAATTATATATAATTACATAGCCAAGCCAGTCATCTGTTATCCATCGTAACGTACGGACGTATTTGTCGATAAATGACAAAGGTTCGAGCGTACGATAAGAATTTTGTCTAACCTACTAGTTCTATAAGTGTATGGTTGTGTTAGTGTCTGGAATAACTCGGCATAAATTATATTAATTGTTGTATCCGCTTAATTCAGAGTTGGTATGTAATGTGTTAAGAGAACAGATTAAAGAATAAAGGCCTTCTATCAATACTAGGAACAATGTACTTTCAACCGAAGAAATCGGGCAGCCCTGCTACTTCCGTTCGTTGCCCAAACTTCGAGGAGGCCATAGTTACACAAACTGTGGACGGTTTATCACGTGACGATTATATTGAAACAATTGGAAAACTGACAGATCCAAGCGATATACAATTTTTTCACCAAAATGGACCCTTAACTTATATATTCCTATCTAACAAAGAAAGTGTAGACAATCTAATTCAGAAGCACGAAACGATTCGTATAAATGATAACATCTTGCGATTAACACCACATATACCGAGATTCAAACGAATAATTTTGGCTGTATGCCCAACTGTACCACACAAAATAATCGAAGAAGTACTAAAGAAAAGTGGTATTAAGACACAATCCTATATTAAATTTGTTCCTCTCGGCACAGCTGATCCTAAATTCTCCCATGTACTAAGCTCTTGTCGCGAGGTATATGTCAAACAACAAGACGTTGGGAAATTAACAGCAAAAAATTCTCTGAACTTTACCTGGAGGGGACGGTCGATCAGTATCACCGTTACAGTTACAGAGGGCAGTTATACTGCACTAAACGGAAGCTAAACACATGAATCTTTCAAAATATCTGAAAACAAAATGTAGAACTCTATCTAGGTACAACAAAATTATCAATCCTAACCAAAACAAAAATTTTGGGATCAACATTTGACAAGAAACTCACTTGGATCTTGAAATAAAAAAATTCAAAAGCAAATGCAACGGAAGGATAAATATATTGGAAAGCTTACTTACAATAAATACCACATTCAAGATTGTGATCTGGTCTAAAATAGATTATGGAAGCATCTTCAAGGATACTCGATCTGATCCATAATTTAGGAAACCGAATGGTTATTGTAGTAATTTGCAAATTGCGTCACCAATAATATTGATATATGATATCGGGTTAAATATGTGTATATTCAAATATATTTAATACTGTAGAAAATATAGCATATGTGAAATATGTGTATATTTAAAAATGTTTAATACTGTAGAAAATATAGCTTACTCTGTTTCCAAATTCTTATTGTACCTTTCTTTCCTAACACCATTGATAGTAATACCATCTTCTGTTTTTGAAAAGAAAGTTCTACAAATTATGTGCCGTGTTTACAGGGACAACGCTCGCAATATTGTGAATCCCAAAATTGTTTTAAGCAGTATAGATATATATGTATGTTTAAAATATAAGGTATAAGTTTAAGGAGTAATGCAACATCTTCGTTTCGTTCTGTTCTGTAAAAGACAGTTTAAACTAGTATGCAATATTTCATACAAATTCTATACGAATTTCTAACTTACATAATGTACTGGGTGCTTGGCTGAGAATAAAGTCATTTGACAGCATGATTTTTTGTAGGGACCATTTTACCAAACGATGAAGTCATTCCAGCAGATGATCCTTTAATTATTTTCGCCAGCGCAATTAATATACGTTGATTAAGTACTTCGCAGTCTCTCACTTGCAATTAATTTCAAACGTTTCGCAGGGGAAACCTAACAAAATTATTATGATTGTTTGCGAATGATGTAACAAACTTTCCAACATATTTTTATTCAAGTGGACACAAGCTGGAATTAAATTAATGAAACTTTCGAGGTGCACTTTAATGTATCACCGTAAAAGCATTAAATGGAAATGTCTAGTGAAACGTTTTCACTGAAAATCCTGAAAGCTGTACCGTTCTGAAAGAAAACTGGATAGAAGGTGAAAGCGGAAAATTCTGATTCTGGAGGACTCAGAAATGGGAAATTTCAGAATTTCGGAGAAAGCTGTACTGATAAAGGTATCTTAAAATTGTAACTCCAAATCAATATTACTATCCACAGTTTCTTCCCGTTACTCAAATATACCTTGACGCAATGCACAGTCATCTAACTCGCACGCCAGGACTTCAAAATAAGGGTTGCAGTGAAATAAAAAAAATAGGGGAAAAGGAAAGAAAGGAAAACATTCGCACACGTCTGCCGTGATTACGCAATTAATGACAAGCATCCTAGAACCCGACTCGATGATATGCGACCTTGTTGTAGCGGAGCACAAACGTTACACGTATGCACACGCCGCTTTCTCTGTAATTACAGGTTGCTCTATCGTACCAGGAACCGGCAGAGAGTGCACTTTTCCGGTTTCGCCGACCAGTGTGTCTCGATTAATGACCTTCTCGACGTTACGCTCGTTTTAGAATAGCCATTTGGTTATTTATTCACTCGGTAATAAAGATCGATAGCCGGCCAAGATCGGCTCTCCCATGTTCGTGACGTGGGATTGAGCTGATGGGACACGTGTGATTGGATGATAAGTGGACGCGATTAAAAGGAGAATGGGTACGATGTTCATTGTGGAACTGATCAGGTTCGACCCAGGCGAAGATGTGAAAATAAAAATGAAAATGGAGTTGTATGTAGGTTGAAATAATTGGATGAGGGTTGTTCGAACGTTGATCGTAATTTACGTGACGCTGACGGAAGTTAACGATGATGATCGATCGGGAAACAAATGTCACGTCTCATAGTTACACTGTTTTCGCCAGAATATATCGTATAAGAAATATTAATGGGTTCAAAAGTAACACTATGTTTATGGTATCTTTGTAGTATATTTCTACTTATCTGAGTTATTTCTAAGCTGCATACCATTTTTTATAAAGTTTATATACATTGGAGATTTACGTGATTTTGAGAGAAATGGACACATTGTAATTCTGTAAATCATATTTTGATGTGAAAATTAAAATTATGCTCGCATAATGAAAATGTATAATGGATAAGCATTCTTCCATTAATCATCACCTCCGACGAACAATTTATTTAAATTTAATGCTACAACTTTCTGCCATCGATGCTGTATCAAAGAATTCAATTTCAATTAATTTCTTGCATAACTACTTGCCGCGTTCCTCTTCGCGGCGATATTTTCACTGCGATATAGAAAATCATTTTTGAAAGATGTTAATTATTTGCTGCCTATTTAAATGGTAATACTATTTATCACGCCATGAGGTGGAAATTGTGCAATGTTCTCGAATAAGTGCAGGGTACGAAATTATTGTCGATACCGTGATGCATATTTTGTTTTCTTCCTTGGAATTATCATGAGAATCCATGGAATCAAGGGCAATGAAACAGTGATGTAGTATCTTCATTCACTTCCGAGTATCGAATAATCGTGTTGAGTTTTCGTCGTTTTCGTCGTCGTTTTCAGAACCACCAGATATCGTTTATTGCTATCGTCTTTATGAACCATTCAATACCGAGTAATTATCTATGCACTTTTAACGCGTTTCCCCGAGCTGTTCAAGGTAAAAATCATACGGTGCCTTAAATGACACCATCAAAGTGTTCTTTGCTAATAAAACTATGATTCTTTACCTAGATACTAAATAAGTATGGCGTGAAATGGAACGCAATTGCGAAGTCGCAATGTAGCTGCCCAGCGAAATTTCAATTAAAATAGAAAGTCTAGAATGAGCCAGGAACATTTAGGGCTAGGAAAAAAAAAGAAAAAAATATGAAATCGATATAAAAGCCAAGGCATGTTATAACGTACATATGTATTACACTCTCACCTTCGAGCAACAAAATTATATTATTATACAATTCTACTTTGCACATGAGCAGATATTTTTTCACAGAATTATAATTGTGTTAAAATCTCACATATTTATTTCTATCCGCGAAACACTTCTTTCTACAATGGCGTCTCATTTCATTGCCGTTTTTTAGAAGTATCTTCTATTTTTTCACAATTAGTAAACTATTCCACCTGTACGAAATACACGTATATTGAAAAATGATTTCATGTTGTTATTAATTATCACACGCATATCGTTTTCTTAAATCTTGACACCTACTCGAACATTAGATCTACTCTAAGCAGGAACATAAGTATCAGTCGACATACAACGGGAAAAAGCTCGCGGTTTTGTAATTGTGTTAACACGCAGTCAGGCAAAGAAATCAGCAGAATCGTCGGCAATGGATGCAGAATACAGAGAACCACAAGCAACTTTCACCGGGTTTCAATCAGTCCGCCGATCAAACCGCAGAGATCTATCGATCGATAGATCGACCACGGGACAATCTCCTTTCGACGAATGCTCGTTCACTCCTGCTTGTGCATCATGCGATCCAAGAATCGAGGGAGGCAAAAGAGAAAGTGAACCGATGGACATTAACGTTATTTGCGTACAGCGTTGTATAATCCAGAAAGGAAGTGATTTTTTTTTTAATCGATCGACGCTCGTATTTATATAATTAAGAAAATTCTCCCATCCATTTTTCAGTCCTACTTGTGATCCAGATCATTTTAGACGGAATACGAGAAACAGATTATTCAATTTTTGCATTAGGTGTCTGAATACTTGTTTGAACAATTGTAATTATTTACTGCGTGGAATGTTATTGTGACTATGATACAGTAGTTATCACAACTTTTGGTGTATAGCTACTTATACTGGTGATTTATTGGAAAGGAAATAATGATCATGATTTATTTAAGATATATTGCACACAGGACGTAAATAAATCACACGATACATACAATACAGATTCTTAGTATAATTTATTATGTTAATGCTTACAAATGCAATCCTTACACTACTTTTGAAAAAATTCATGCTGTACTATTACAATTGCATAAACTTAATTGAATATATTAATTATTCTGTAAAACAATTAAGCATATTTCAACCTATTAATTGTGTGGATAATAAAGACAGATTTATGAGGCTCGTTCTAATTTATTTCCCTGACATTGGATTTCGAAAGAACTGCTCAGATCTTTTAGTCATCCCATAAAACTTTTGATGTAATCGATTGATGTTTTCGATGATTGTAGACGAATAATGCAACACGGAAAACGACATTTTTTTGCAACGAGGAATAAATTATGAGGAGAGCAAGACACGCTGTTGTTATTTTGCAAGTTTGAGGAGATAAACAGCAGACGGAGAATGATAAATCTAGAATGCAGTTAATTTCGATTTAGTCGAAATATGCAGTCTACCATGAAAATATTCGACCACCGCCGATTTATTTGCATTCATATTCTGTATTTTGAGTGAAGGTATATTTTATTTTGGTATTATGTTATTTAATGTTACGGTAAAATTTCTCGTTAATAATTATTTCCGATAATCCATATTTCCCTTAAATTTGGCAATTTTTTAAAATACATATATCTGATTATCTATAAATTAATTTTTCACATTGTACCCTTCAGAATTGAAAGAAATGTGGTCAAAGATTGGTAGGTGGTACATCATTGTATCGATACAATTTATATAAAATAGATTTTAGAAGCAAAGTAATCGGCAAGTCTTGAATAGTTTTGTGACAGACTATACCTACACAGAGCAATATTTACCCTGACGTTGTATCTTAAGCATGTTAAGAAAGTTCTGTGATTGACAGTGTCTGCAACATTTCAAAGGTGCTTGGAAAGAAGCAGCGCTTATTACGTATAAAACGAACTGCTAGCATTTAAATGCCTAGCTTTAATAGATTTTATAAGTGGATAAGGTAATTTCATCTATTAAATTAACAATTTTCACTGAGCTCCGCGGGCTACTGGACAGTTCCCCGAAGCACAGTGAGCAGAACCACGCAAAAGCAGCGTTACCTTCTATCGCAATTAATTTCTTCTGTAATAAAAAAAAACAATAGTAACTACACATGAATCCATCCAACAGAAAAAACAAACGCCTCCCTCAATCTCCATTCGCAAACAATCCACAAGTCTGTTACCTGGAAACACGAAATAATTACAATAAAATGATCTCTTATCAATCGATACTAAACAACAAAATAAAAAAAAGAAAAATGAACCGAAAAGAAACTGACAAAACGTAAAGTAACGAAATGAATCAACAACGGCCACCCACAGAGCTCACACATTAATATCACATCCGACCCATCGCAACGATATTACCGTCATCACACATTTAAATCGCATCAAGAGTCACATTCGTCCAAAACGAGCAAAGAGCAAAATGCCAGGGTGTTAATCTCGTTCGCGGCCATCGTTCTCCGTCACGCTTATCGCTGTCGAATTTATCAGGCCCAAAAGTCAAGCAACCCTGACGTTCGTGTCCCCTGCGGAACTTATCGCCCCATTAAGTCGGCGTAAGTCTGCGTAAGTCGAAAAGCGTGTCTCCTTTCCCGCGCCACGGTTGCACCGATGCGACGCGACGGAGCGATATTAATTCGCAGGAGAATTTCATCCATAATTCGGTTGTCACGTACGCGACGAATTAACAAGCCGCCCGTGAAAACGGAGGCATTTTGGCGAACGAGTGAAATCAACGGTTTCGCGGAAATCGTGCAGCGATCAGGATGCAGGGGCCCGATTTCTCGGCCCGATGCACGCCCCAAGTGAGTCAGCACGGGCGTGCTGCACGTGGAAAAAAAAAAGTTTCTATCACCTACATACCTATTTGCCGGCGCGCGTGTGACAGGAATGCATAAGTGAAGCCTCTGGCCCCCGTTAAAATCGCAACCGCTATGGTAGCAGCAGTATCGCGGTAACAGTTTGACTTTGCAACGCAGCTTCTTTATGCGGCGGAAGTTGGAGCGCGTCGCGGGGAAAGCGTAATGGAGGTTGTAATAATTTGACAAGAATATGACGGTGGGTATTGTACAACAGTGCACACCTGTCAGAGGTAGGACGTAACAATTGAAAAGTCCGCGCGGTATTCGTTTCGAGAAAAATGTTGTTTACTTAAAGCTACTTTCTTGGGGACGAGAAAGTTACGTATTTAGCACGTCATTAGATATTATTATGTACACTGATAAGCAATTCGATGATAATCGATTGCGTCCGTGGTTTATTAATGTTGCACAATTAATGGATTTGTTGGGATAATTGTTATTTTTGTAAATTGTTGTATTTCTCGCTTTTTTGTTTGGAATGTTAAATATTTCAGTTGAATGGTAACATTGATTTGGATGAATAAAAGTAGTCGCTCGGTAAAAATATAATAATGTGTTTCGAGATACACCTTCAGGTTGGCAAGAGAATTAACAATTGAATTGAGGCACCGCTTGAAGTACCAACAATTGGGATAAGATTGAAGTTATTGGAAAGATTCTTGTATAAATGGTTGCAAGATAACAGTACTACATAATTGCTACAATAATAATTGTACCATTGTAGTATGTAGAATTGTATTATCCATTTGACAATATCAGACAGCATTTCCATTATCAATGATAGTTTTGTTAATTGTAAACACATTAGTGTCAGTTGTGTAATTCTCCCGATTATAGTAATAAAGTATTATAATTTTACTTAACAACATCGCAGTTGCCGTTAACTGTCCTAAGTTTATATACAGTGTCAATATTATTAAATGTAGAAATGATACATTTCAACGATACGATATGAAAAAGTTCTATTTATCTTCTTCTTCTTACGCAATATCCGAGGAGATCTTGCTTTCCAAGAAGGCGTCGTCTAGTTTTCTTGAAAATGATAATTCAAGCGTTCTCCGGGAATTTCAAGGAAAAAATGTTAATATTGCGAACACGTATTAAACGTGTTTCCAGGCGAGCTTAAACGCACACGCGGACGTGTTCCGTTTCGGAATTCAACCATTCAAGGAGTCATTCACCTCGCAATTAGATAATTTGGTCACCAATTGTACATATTAAGTGATTATATATACATAGGATAGAAGCACGAAAGGCAATTCTTGAATTCTCTTAAGAAAACTTTTCCCATTATCAAATTGGATAATGCTGGAATAATTCAATTGCTCCCCTACTTTGTAGTCGGAGGATAGCTACTTCATTTAAAATACAAGAATCATGGACATAGAACAAATAAATTGCTAATTTTCTAGGAATAATGACTCCGAATATTGATACTTCGAACAACTCTGTTACAGAGAATATCGACGGCACGTGTTAACGATTATGGATCTGCAAGACTTTTTGTTCCTTGGATAATTGCTTTCCAGAGTTATCTGTTACGAACCCACGTCAGCAGTCTTCCACGCGAGAAGTTATTTAGAAGAATAATAAATAAGCACGTAAAGTCCGTGCACGAAAGCAGCTAGAAACAAATCTCTCTTGTCAGAATCTTATTACTTCTTGCCTTCCTACTTTCTTCTTCAATCATTCTTCGGTACTTATTCTCATGTACACACGTTTCGAGGAAAGTGAAATTAACATAAGTAATGAAGTTTGCTCATTTCAATGCAAATACCACTATGTTTGAATGAACAGTAACCTACGAAAATTAAATACATACACAGCAAGCAACGTGTTAATCACTCAGGACCACCCAGGAACACCTCCAATCCTTTATTATAGTAGTACATATCTCGATTTCGTCGCTAGATAATTTCTATTTATTTCACGCATGTATACTCACCAATTTACTCGTATTCACTGTTCTATCGAATATCATCATAATCCACCGATGCACCCTGTACTTTATTCTGACCCCAATCCGCAACACAACTTTCAGTTATTGTTTAAGACAAGGGGGTGAAAAAATTATCCTCTGCGTCGTTTGTGACCAGTCGGATGTGTTAAGGACGCGACAAGAGCGATTATCTTCCGGTTGGGAATGAATAATTAATTTCACGTCTAACGCAATTAGTCGAACCGCGCGACCGAACCTTAATGGCTTGTCACGTTATACAGGTCGGCAAAAGTCTACGAGATGTAGCCGACGCGTGATTCCGCGTAGGCAAACTTGTATGCAAATAGAAGGACAAAGCCTTACCGGTGGTATGTGTGCAAAGGGTGTGACTGCGAAATTGCTAACAGACAATTCCCTAATACTCTTCGATCGGGGATAATTGATGGCGGTATTAACATACCACTAGATAGACACGCGGTTAGAATGGAGATAAGTACTATAACCCGATAATAAGCAGCAGCTAATTTGCTGGTTATAATATACACGTTTCGAAGGCAGTCTTCGGTTGGAAATGACTGACACTGACGCGTGAATACAAAGGCGTGGGATGATAAATATAAATGTAATCGGGATTGTAAAAATAATGGAGTGATAGGTAAAGTGCTTATTGTTTCGGTAGCGTGGAATCAGGGTGTGTACCTTCGCGTATAAAATGCGTTAAAATGTGTAGAAAAGAAATGTGTCTTTTTATACTTTTAACTTCGATAGTCCTGTAACATGGTTGCTTGATAGCCTTTGCATTTACTTTTATTATAGTTTAGGTTTCAACGATGTCCCCATTCGAAACAAGAACATTTTTTATTTGCGTACGTCGTGGCGTACGTATTGGCCAACGAACAAACAGAATTTTCCTGGGCGGTTAGGAGACATGTGTAAAAAAAGATTGGCCATAATAACAGGCTTGAATAAAGTTATCGGCTGGAAGGCAATCATTATTGGGAATTTAAGGACGTGACTGTTGCTCACGTGTCCGTCATTATCGAAATTATCTTCGAAACTAACAAGTTGTAAGTTACTTATCATTTCCGAAATCCACTTCGCAGTGTCACATGTTTACGGTCTCATTTGCTCTCGTGCTAACTTTCCCTTAATCACCCATGTCGTTGATTCGTTAATTAATCCCGAAAGCGTCGTGATCAATTGAAGTAGCATTTTAATTATTCGCCTTAATAGAAAATAAAATAAAAAGTTACACAAAAAACAGAAAATTTTAAACATCATATGTATTTCTGATTTATGTGCAAAGTTGCTCCCTTCTCTTTTTGCAGAAGATAATTTTTGTAAGTGAGGTACATGTATTGTTTAAAGGTCGTAGATATTGAATCAAATCTTGCGTATTCATCTCGGCGCATTAAAAAGGAAAAACTATAGCCTTTTTAAGTTACGGAATTGAACGCAATTTTTTATTAGTACAGATAGTAGGAATGTAACGGTGACAATAAATACTATCAAACTTTTCGTTTAAGAACATTGATACCAATGTGTTCTCTGCTATTGTCAAACGTCATAAAGATAGCGTCACGCATAACATTATCCTTATCAGGGCAGCCAGTGGCTAATCAGTGACCTGTAATAATTAGGTAACTTAAATTGTAAGGTCTGTTGCATAAAGCTTGCTCGTTATTCGTGAAAAAGATATTCGTATTAGCTGCGCGAGGGTGCATATTAAATAAACAGATTTACCTTGATTCAGTACGAAAGACTGTAGCGTTTGATAAAATATAGAATAAACAATAATAAGAAAGCAACTGTTAGCAATAAACACAGGTAAACCTTCGGTGTAATTATAGTTCGCGTTAATAATTTCAAATCAGGCCGCAATTGTTAAATAAATTTCTTTGATACTTTTGTGCAGGCATAACTTAAAGTATAATATTCCAAATTTACCGAAGGTTAATTAAAAAAATGACAGAATTAATTATAATTATCAATTCGAAGGACACTGTAATTCGAATAATAAAATATCTGAACAAATATTATTATATAATCAAGAAGTTTACCTAGCCGACAATCTACAAATAATAGAACAACGAAAAATTGAAGCAAACCGTATGAATTGTTTACCTTCGAATCACCTCATCCAACTTTACCTACCTTTCAACGCAACGCCAGATAAAATATACAAGTTTCTACATAGATTATCAGCATATAAAGCGAGCCAAATTAATTGATTCCAGATATTTGTCACAACTGATTTACATAATTTTTGCATAATTGTTTTGCCACGAATGAATTTATATCAAGGGGCCAGATACTGGACATGTATCCTGTTACCTTTAATCAGCGTTTCCAATCCAGTATCGGGCCGTTAAGCAACAATGTATGAAATAGAGTCCAGTGATCGCGTGCGAAACGTGCATTCTGAACTGTTAGAAAACTCGGTCCACGTTGATCGACGAGATAGGCGAGCTGACAGGAAGTCCAGAAATCGTTTCCCTTCTATTTAGCCGTGGGGAAGCGATTCGTAGCCGTCAAGAAGCAACTTGCAACTTAACGTGACGCCGCGCGAGACCGAGGCGAAATGTCAGGCGGGGAATTTGCATTTTCTAAATGCCACTGCGTGAAATCGTTCGGCTCCGGCTCGCTGGATCGCTGTTCGGTTGATCGAAAGTCGCTTTTTCATTCGTTTTCGTGCGCTCCTTTTTTTCCCCCTCGTCCTTTTCTAAATCGAAGTGGAATTCGTTTATCGGACGTGATTGAGAATCATGGTCGATGACACAAAATAATCAACGCGTCCCGCGAACATTTTACGACGTATCAGACTGTGCAACCGATTTCTTCGCATTTTTCAACGAATATGACTTTTTCTGGCGATTTTTTGCCACGATTTTTTTGCCTCCACTCGTAACTTGAACAATTTTAGAGGAAGGCGGCGACGAGGAATAATAAAAGACACCTGCAACACGTGGACTGTCTAGTAATGATTGCTTCGTTCGCTGGTATTGATATATTAAACAGCGTGGAATTTTTTCGTTGAAGCATTTTTAAGTATAACGCGAAGTGAAACAAGTGAGTGGATACAATTATTGCAAATGATACGAATTCATTAATCATCGTGTTGTTATTAATATCTTGAATCGAAGTTTTAATATGACAGATAGGAGAAGTTCTTTTAACTTCAAGATATCTCCAAAATATATAAACTTTACCTGAATTCTGACACATTGCAAAACACCACGATCAAATGGAAAATTCGACTATTTTAAAGAAAACGTATCTAAAATATCCACCACGAAAGAAGCATGGCATTGTTTCTTTTTCCCCACACTTTGGTCTAAATTCGTATTGGAATTACTTCCATCAATTGAGCACACAATAACTCGACGGACAATTATTGCGAGGCGGTCGGGTATTATTCTTATCGACGCGACATGGCGCCTACGCAACTTATGTCACAAGTCATAAAATATTATTCATTGCTTAATTAATTGGAGACATTCGTCTCGATTATTCTATTATCTAATTATCCACGCTTTCCTTCCTCTGGAAATAAACAAACGAAATATAGTGGCACGGCGCAATCGAGTCCTATGCGGGCACCGCGTCCTAAAATCGATTCGGTCAAGGGTTCGAGTTCGAATCGAATGCAAGCTGGCTCCCCACAGGCGGGTGCTCTTTCGTACCTAATGTTCATTTCGTAGATAATGATGGCCATTAAGTGCGCTGTGGATGCGCATCCTCTAATTTACGACTCCCATTGCGATACAACCATTAACGATTATCAACACAGCAGTATTGCGAGACGTTCTTCAGAGGAACTCTGTTTTCGAAATTGTGTGGATAAAGTTGTCGTCTGAAATGGATTCTTATTGATTTTTCTGCACATGCGTTTATGGATAGCGCGAGGAACTTGTATTTCTTTAATAGCGCCAATTAATAAGATTCGGACGTGTAATTAATTGAAGTACTTTAATGAAAGAAGTCTGAGATAATTTCGATAATGATTAAACTGCACAAAATAAAACGTGGAGGAAATTGATAGATTTATATACATTGTTTCTTAATATTTCTTGAGATATATGTAGGTATACAGGTATGTTTGTTTAGGCTGTAGCATGTATTATTGGAGATGCAGATGGAACGTTGTCTATATTTCCAAACTAACGAAGCAAGGTTAATATTTAATTCAATTTATTGAAAAAAAAGTGCAGTTTATGATATGATATGAGACACAACGTGTGTAATGGAGAAATAGTTGACTGAAGTTCCTTGAATAAATTTTCTCGAAACGAATAAATTTGCTGCAACCACCTGTGGTTATCCTTGATTTACTTTCTTCCCGGTTTATCGCGAGCCTTAAGTTATAAAATTCGTATTTTTTTTCTATGCACGCTGTATTTTTAATAGCATTTTTAAGACCGAGTGCACTATACTTTAAAAATTTCGTGGCTTGTCATATGCATATTCTCTTGCTAGTCACTTCTTACTTAGGTTCACGCTTACAGTGCTTTCATAATAATTTGTAATCTTTGTAGGTCGAGGTGGGAACAGTTGTACAACAAAAATTATAAAAGTTAAATCGTGCAAAGGATTTTATAAGCAACGGCAACATTAAGACTAAATTTACAAGTAATTTACATTTGCTTCCCGTAGGACACACAAATCTCACCACTCAAAACTACACTAACAATGCAAATTATTCTTCTATGGACAACATTTATCAGTCAACAGACACGCTAATATATCATTTTGATCTAAAAGAAAGATTAGAAAAATTCCAAATAAATTGTAAAGGAGAATGTACCCTGCTGTTATCTGAGACCGATTGTTATTTATTTTTATACTTTCAATATTCCAAATAGCTTACAAAGATAATAAAGAATTATGCACCACTAATCATTACACCTCACGCATTCCAATGTTATCTACATAATTTGTTAAAAGGAAATTGTTACTTATTGCCTGATAAACTAAAGATGCAACACGTGGAAATTCCTATGTATATAATTGTTTCAAGATAACAACGGAAAGTGTAAACTATGTAACTAAATATATAATATATGCACATAGTTGCTCAATTTCGTGGGGTTGCTGGTTTCCGATAAAACCTGCATATCTGTTGCGCGGTTGGGTCATGATATGTTTGCCTGTTTTGAGTACACAACAGATACATAGATTGCATCGTTAATTAGACAGGTGTTGAAGCGATAACAGACCTGCACGCATGCAGTCGAACAATCCCTTGAAGCCGATACTTCGTCTAACGGGTATGGAAACGAATTATGTACCTTTTTCCCTATCTGTGAAACGAATTCAGCGACAAACAAGTGACGTGGAATTTATGGGCTAGTATTTATTATCAGATCCAGAAGCATTTGTGTGATTTTCAATGCCGTTCCCATATATTTCAAATAATTTTCGAAACATGAAAGCATTTTCATTTCACGTATTTATAAAGTGGCTACGAAACAGTGTTCGCTATGTGCCCATGAAACATTCGAAGTAGAAAGAAGATAATATTTGAAAGAGGGAAACCATGGATATTTAAAGTGGTGCCTTTTGAATATTACCAGAGGCACACAAGGTAATACCTTTTCTGCACAGGACACGTGCATGGACGCATAGTCGCGTCTTGTGTTCTTCTTGAAAGGAAATTCGTAAACGTGCATAAAATGTGTATATTCAGCGGGCATCGTATAATATTTTAACCCTTCCCGTGGATCGGCATCTCATCTACGACGAAGGATGATGAAGAAAAAAAAAAGGAAGGAAACAGACGAACGATAATCCGAGCTATCCTCGTGAAGAATATTAAACGAAGACAGTGAATGGAAATCGCGAGCTTAGGCGAACGACCATGTCCATAATGCTTTCTAAGACTGTTATTTATCGTATTTTCTATATGAGTATCAGGGATTTCATTTCGATGTATCGCACAAAGTTTACTTCAACATCAGTGTTCGTCGAAAACGACGCGACACGCATTGAAGTATTGACTGGATGGTTTGTAAATTTTATTTAGATCGTCAATCTTGTGTAACTGCGAAACAGGAACGTTATGAAGATGTGCTTGAATCATGGATATTGAAGATGGATGAGGGACGAATTATTTTTGTCATTAATTCGATGGAATTATACTGGACTACTGGATTTAGAATTCTTTTGGCTACAGAATGATTTTTATGATAGACATAAATTACAGAGGTACCACTTTATGTGTCTTATTGAGATAGAGCTTTTGAAGGATTATTAAAAACAGATTGTTTGGTTTATACCAATTCTTATTGTTTCCCCATGATTTAAGATTAAAAAATGTAATTCAATTGGATATATGTATATGCCCAGGGATTCTGAAAGAGATTTCAAAATAAACATGAAATGTTCTCTATTTTTAACGACACGACTACTAACTCAATTTGTGATAGATTCCATGGAATCGAGAGTAAGTGATAAATTAATTTCGTTAGTTTTGCTTTGGAGCACTTTCATAATTACTAAAACATGTAAGGATAAAGAACATCCAGAATACGAAGAATGATTGCACTCTATTATAATTGAGACATGTATATATTCATTAGTATATTTCTATTGCAAAACTTGTTTCTCCAGTGTTTATGTCTTATGACAGACTGAATATCTTTAGCGTTGCTATTGCGAAGTGGCACGTATGCAGTCGAACATTTGTGTTATATTCTGAATAACGCTGTGCACACATTTCTGGGAACACCTGACGTACCTGCTCTTTAGTCGTACATCTATAATACATCAGCGCTACCACCAAGTAGTTAGAACTTGATTAAAAACAAAGTCGATATGCTATCTGATTGATAGCCCAAAATGTAAGAGCACTTCTTTTGCAAAATAATCAGTAACATTGTAAAACAATTATTTTTCTTACTGCAATCTGGAAATTAGATTATTTATGAAATCACTGTACTACGCAATGTTTGTACTATTGAGAGAAAGGGATGAAATGATGCGAAATGAAACCATGAAATTATTTTTATTAATATTTTTGACGATGAAAATTTGTCTACCAATTTTTTACTGCCATTATACCTGTAGAAAGCTTGTATGGTAATTTCTTAGATGGCACTAAATGTGAATTGACGAAGATTGTTTATAATTAAAGTTATATCCTACATGTCATAACTTGCGAGAAATGCAAGGTATGCTTTAAAATAGCCACCGTTGGGAAACCATTAATTTTCCGGAGAAAATATAATCAAAGGTGAAAACTTCATAGAAAGTTAAATGATTTTGCAATAGCAGAATTTTTGCAATAAGAAAGTTTTGAGGAAAACTGTTTTAAATAAATTTACAATTTTGATATTCGCAATCTTGCAGTTGAAAATTTCCGCTTAACTTAATGTCTGGGAAAATTATTATAGCCTTCTATCGTTTTAAGTAAGTTACTTTGACTGTCTCGCAATGAGCAACAATAGATACGAAATCGAAGAATTGACGGGATTCACAAAGTTCTTCGAATAGTCTGCCATCCAAGGACACTCCCTCGTTTGCCTTCGACGAATGCGTTTTGTGTCTATCGTCGATAATTCAAGCCCGGTTATTTTTTATCATCCTATTCGATTATTGTAGTTTTCATTGGGCCATCGGTAGATGGCTGTTGCTGTTGAAGAAACCGGTTCGATTGAAATTCAACTATACCTGGTCACCATAATTCGAAAGTCACAAAGAAACACTTTGACTCCGATTGGCCAAGTTTACGTTCGTGTTCTTTCGGTAGTTGAAAGATGCATCGAAATTTATAAATAATGCGTGCCACACCATCGTGGAACAAATTGTTATTCTAGTAAAGAGGTATAAATATGTATATTTAGAAAAATATATAAGTGATCAAATTTGACTGATTTTTGGAATGTTAAAATTATTAGTGCCCACAAGCACTTTGTTAGCAAAACTCATTATTATTGAAACGAATTTATTTCTCGTACTTTAATTCATCTTGTATAAGTAATTTAATACATTTCTTACAATATTCACGTTCAATTAAGTACTGTTTTTATTGAGTAAAGTATTGTGTTTATTTATAGATATCATTCAATCGCATTTAACTGATTTCTGGATACAATGCGTAAGGAGTAATTAAAAAATTGTTCGCGTTTCGTTTTCATACGACAGTGGTTAACAAACGTGTTAAAAAATTATCCACACTCGCGATAACTTATGTCAAATATTATCTCCGAACAATTATCTGCAACAGACAGATAATAACGAAAGTATTTTAAGCAGGCTCAGCTAAAACGCTTGCAGGCGAAGACATTTAAATTAAGTACTTGCTGAAAGCGAATGCATTAAAGCATTATTAAATTACAGATTTGCATATATCAAAGTGATCACAGTAATGGATCAACTTTGAGGCTCAGCAAGATCGTATGCAACAGATAGACATTGCTTATGTCTTACACATAATGTACTCTCTTGCTTAAAATAATTAAATATTGCGGTGTTTTTAAAATGCAAATAAAATTAAAAATGTAGTATTGCTATTGCTATCTTTTTAAGATCTTTCGTGTATAATTATTCCTTAATATTCATTATGTTTTAATTACATAATTGAAGTAAATTATGCTCCCATGACATTAAAGATTCACAAAATTTTGCAGTTTAAAATATGACGAGCGATTACGCTTCGAAGTTACTTAACAAAAATACTGAATAGATTTCTTCATGCAATTGACAAATTAAGGAAGCTAAATTCCTACAGCTGAAAACTAAACTCGGCTCGCACAATTTCAAATCACCACACGGAAAATGTCTCTAATGAGCAGGGAACAAAAAAAAAGTTCAAGAACAGAGGAGCGGATCACTTTCGAGATACGCCATACTTCCACAAGATGCAGCCTTATAATTGAAACAAGCAACCTTCGGACTGTACATAATCCCCAGAAATCAATTAGACGACAAATAAATAATTAAAAAGAACAAATCCCAGTGTCCATTATCCCCAAACATTATAGCCTCCGTGCATATAATAATTCATGAAATCGTGGCACTTTGCGAGATATCCCAATAACCATTTAACAGAATCCTGCTCCCGAAATCGCCGCGGATTCTCGGACAGTCGGCTAAATGTGGAAACATCCGTTCGAGCGGAATCACGACGAGCGAGCAGATCGACCGGTCGCTCGCGCGAGGATCGTCCGACAGGTGTCTTCCCGTGAGAGCACTTTCGATCTTAACAGTTTACCTCCCTCCTCTTCGGAAGACGCTCGTACACCACTACTCTGTCCTGTTTCTCTCCCACGGCCGGCCGCGATGTCAGAGACCTTTGCCCCAATTCACTTTTCTCTTTCTCCGTCGCGAAGGTTAGCCTCGAATCGCCTTATCGGTTTCATTTCCCCGCTTCGTCGTCCCACACATTTCGCTCCTTCCTTTTTCCACTCTCCGCGGCTATGTACGTGCGCACGTTAATTCGCATGAATCGTTGCACCGATCCACTCTGCGCGATCGCCGGGTCGCGTTTCAAGCTCGTCTCGGTCGTTGATCGAGCCCTGCCGTTGATCTCGATATCTCAACCCCGGCACGATTATTTCATATCGTGCGGGGACGATCGTTTGCGAGTTACGGTCGCAGCGTGTTCCACGAGGCTGAAGTTTATTAATCGGGGCGACAGGCAGGAATTACGGCGCGAATGTTCCGACGGAATTTTTCCCGATCGGGATCTGCTACTCGGTGTTTATAATCGAGTTGATCTGCGCCGTATCGGCTGTAGGTTGCAATTTATAATTTACGGAGATTATTTGATAGGTTTATCGATGTGGGTTTTCCTGTGTTCTTCTTTTTTATATTCGTGAATTGAATTGGCACTCAGAGATCAGTGTTTCTATTTGTCGAAAGTGTTCGGACGATTTTCACTCAATTGTATTTGATACGCAATATTATGTTCTTTCTGTGACTTTTATATGTTATTGTGCGGTTCCGGTTTCCGGAATGTTAGAAGGAAATATAATGGTTAGTGCGTAACAGAGTTTTGAAATGCATATAAAATAATTTAGTATAGTTTTAATTAAAACAATTACTTTGCTATTGAGATCTCTGCAAACAGCGATTTAAAAATGTTCCAGCATTCTATTAAGCTATTATGCATAAAATCAACCACACTTTACTATGAAATGCCTTTTCACGTTTAGAAAAATTATAGAAATAATAACATGCATACAATCGCTGCATGTATAAAATTAGAGAAATAATAGTATATAATTAATAATAATATAATACACTTACCTGAACCGGATATACTGTACATTCCCTGTTTAATATGTCGAAATAATTTTATGCTCGATACCTGAGCAGATTTCAAGTGGAGTCAGTCCATTTAAATAATTTCAGTTGCATACATAAGTAATTGCAGTGATGCAATTCCACGTATTTTTCTACGCTAGACTTATTTTTTCCGCTTGGCAAATTTGAAAAGTAGAGTAAATGAGAAACAGCAATTCTCAGCAATTTCCAGTTACATTTCGACCATAACGATCCTCGCATATTTTTTTATACGTAATAGCTAAGTTACAAATTTTTATAAAGCAAAATATTTATAATGTCTATAAATCGTACTAAAGAGGCCAATTATTTTCAATCTATGATTCGATATCCTCGAGAACTCAGAAGAAGTGAAGTGTGTGTAAACTAACTGGTTGTTATAAGAGAAGAAAACTGATAACTAATCAGTACGTCAAATACATCACCCCCTTCTTACATGTTTAACCCCTTTCCTTAGGCGTTAGAATAACCAGTGACACTCGTGCAGCAGGACATACGAAAATGTTTGGAAACAGAAATATGGCTAAATAGTATAGTCAGTTTTAACGCGTGTAGTACGAAAAATCGCCAAGCAAAGGGTTAACGTGTCAAAAAAGGAGCGACCAATAAGACATTTTCTGCATTATCGAAAAGTGGACGATTGTTTACGCTAAGAAATTACCTGCAATTTTCCTTCTCACAGTCAATCGATAAATCAATACGAGGACGTGGTGCCTCTTCATCGCTACACGTCCCACTTTAAAATAGCTTTATCAACAACGTGTGAATACCTGCCAAATGTCCCAACTCGAGAAGCTGCCTCCGTTTGCGATCGTTGCACGAAACGTATGACAGCGACGACTTAACAACCAATTTCTCGAGAAATCACGCGAAACGTGCCAAGGACAATGGTTTCGGAGAACGATCCTCAGAACCCGAGGCATTCAGAGGCTGAAGAAGGAAGTGCTTATTTGGCAGGAGCACAGTCACGTAAGGCAACGTGATAAATTTTATCTCGTTAATGCTTGGACATCGATGAATCGCCGGTGCCGCTGGGAAGAATGACTTTGCCCGGAAAAGGCGAGCTCGCTGAGAAAATGGAAAGTTGAAAATTACGGTCACACCGAACTGCCAGTCATTTCTATGTTTCCTCGACGATCGCGGTAGAATAAGAAGAAGAAGAAGCGAAGAACGACGATACTTAACCAAGATCATTACCTGACTGGGTACATCGTCTAGCTACTTTCCATTTAATCGCTTCGCCGCACACTTGCGCCGATACACGCGTATCGTTTTGTACCTATTTGCTCGATCGAGTGTGTGCCTTGCTAACAATATTATTTTGTAATGTATGGCGGGCAGCTTGCTTGGCCAGAAGTACAGGATGTTTTCAGTGAAAACGGCGAATGGAATGATCTGGTCTTGGAATGACTACTAAGCACTCGCAGTTCACTTGTCGGTGCGAAAATTAGAGAGGTGTGGAATTTTTGTATGGTATTGTTCCATATTCTTTTTGGAGGAATCATTGCTTGGTTCGTTTCATTGGGATTTTCGACAGTTAACACGAGGTTGATAATCGTATTATTTGCTTAACCCTTATGTGAGCAACCATAATGGAGTAGAAGTTCGAAGCTCAGTTATTCAAATGATTCTGCATAAATTTGTTTTCACAAAACGTGAGTCGACGTGAAATTGTTCAAAGAATCGAGATCTAGAGCGGTTTTGCGATATTTTATCAAGAACATAGAAAAATTATTCAAGCAAATATAGAAATGGATACCCGGGTACCCGGTTGCTAACATAAGTGCTAACATCTTGCGTATCTGGCAACATTGTGTTTTAAAAGAATCATCCGTGTACCTCGTAGTTTACGAAGAACAGGAAACTGGCAAGTATCAATTTTTATAATTGCACGTAAGTCGCGGAAGTCAAATGTAGGATGTGTATATTGTACACGTATGTAGTTACCCACACAAGAGCATAATCGCAATATTTTTGATAAGCGATAGCTAAAGCGAAGGAGAATCTAAAGATCAATAAGCATGTTGGCATTTCTTGCGTTATTTAGAATAGCATTGCTAGGAGATGAGTGGAGTTTATCAAAACTGACTTCTGCAGACTCGAATGTGTTAAATTATATAAATCTTATATTGCAATTTTAATATAGCTAACAATAATAAAATGGTCGCTTGGCTTTTCAAAATTCAGTCCTTAAAAAATTCAAGCAGAGGTATAAATGGAAGCAGAATTACGATAAACTCGTAATGTAAAAGATCGTTACTCCGAAGGCGTCAGTTCCAAACTCGTTTTTGGATCGCGATTGGAGTAATATAACGTTTAATGATGAACTAAATGTCAGACTTTTTGTTCTTACACGTGTGGTTCATAGCGAAGTAAAAGTATAGAAGGAAAAATACTTTAAAACAAAAAATGTTAATCAATCATACATGAAAGATATGAAAATCGATACCCGGAATATAGGTCGATAAACATCTGTGGAAAAGACATACCAAGAAGTTGCCAGATTATAATCGACAACAAATAAGACTGGATTAATTATTAAATGCGTAATAGTCTTTATATTACGTACTCTCCATGTATGTATGTATCTATATATAGATTTTGTCTTAAGAGATTTTTACGCAGATATCGCGAGTTAGCGAATATGTATATCGCAAAAGCCTCTTGTGTCTCTTGTGCGACAAATTGAATGTTTAGTATGACGTACTATTTTGCCCTATGATAGTGCTGGCGATCTGAAATTCAATTTAGGTATGATGTCACACTGAAGTTAATATTTCATAGATTCACCAATTTCAGTGATATCCTTAGTTTTGTATTTAGAAATTGTTGACGTACGTCATTGGCACATTTTTTAAAACCAAAGAAAATTAAATTTTCATAGTTTAGTAATGGAAATTGTGAAAAAAACATTTGACAAATGATTGTTCGGATTGGAAAGACATTTGTATAGGTTAAATTCTACATTATGTACTTGTAGTAATCTTTATCATAATATGAATAGTTTATTCACAATATTGTTCCAGCTTTCCAATTTGCTGTGGTGTTTGTAAAAGTACATATATTTGGGTTTTTTCTAAATTTTGTATGTATTTTATATTTTTATAGTGCACTATATATAATTATGTCGAATGGGCATATAAAATTGGACAAAATGAAACAAACTTATTTTGATACCCGCCCATTGGTAAGATGTTTGGTTAACTTATTTATAACACACTTGAGAAGTTACTGAATCGCTTGCTAAGAAATATCAATGTTGTATGAGTATTGGCAGCAAGATAAAATAGAAATTTATCGATTTGATCTTCAAATGTCAAGCCTGAAAGCGATCTAAATCTTTCAATTTATTTAATCATTTAATTTCATATAAAATAGGCATTACTATAATTATTATTAAATTGAATTAAAGTTTTGAATATTCTAATAAAAATGTGTATGTATGTGTATTATAATATACTGCAAATTACCTGGCTCTGTGAAAGGACAACCTTACAGATATTAAAATCTATATATGCCTACATACATAAGAATATTTCAAATGCACCATGCGAGAATGAAATACGCATCAACTTCCATTTGCAAACAAAATATCCATTTCCTTTGCACCGGATACAAAAAGGTCCAAGAGATAACAAGTGTCTGTGAACGACAAGTAGGTTCTTGTACACGTTTATGCGGTTGTACACTTTGCGTCATACTATTACAGCCTGCTCGTATGCATGCGATACTGTGCACGAAGAGAAGCACTTAAAAACGTCGACATTAATTTCACTGAATGACAACCTGGTACCCTGACATAATCTTCCTATCGTTTGCCTAAATCGTGCGTACAAAGTAACTGACAAGATAAACCGATACCAATCGTCACACTTGAGGAAGGTTTCAACTTTAAAAAGTTATTAAAAAAAAAACATTTGAAGGTTAAACATTAAACATTTTGAAGGTTGGTGCATTTCGAGGAGTTCTATTCAAATTAGTTATTTAATTTTTTAATTGAGGAATATTTTAATTGATGAACATTTAATCTATGTGGTTTGTGTTTATTATCTAAATTGTTTACAAATTGTATAATATATGAAATTAATAATATATTTATATTTTGTACCTGTGTTTATATACATAGAGTATCTACCTGTGTAACGAAAAAATTTCCATACAGACAGATAGTTAAATTGAGGTTTCATTCATGACTGTTTCATTAATTTTTGAAATCAATTTTTTAAGATTACATTTGTGTTATATAATAATATATAAGTTCACATAAAGTTCAAATTGCACAGAATTTAATCGCTGAATATGACAAACAACTTTCAAATATAAAACACAACTGTAGAATATAGCTGCAGTATTTCAGAATTAGACGCAAACTAAATATTTCTCAATTAGGATTTATCAAAAGAGTCTACCTGTACCGTCAATTACGTATGCCTCCACCCAATATATATTACGTTTAATCTAATTAAAGCCACACCCACTTAATACGTTATTCAACGCTGTCCAAAAGTCGATCGATCTGGAGCTCCTCCAAAAATTGCGTCACTTCTTTGACAGCAATCACAAAGACTTCATCGTAACAGCATCAGTACCAGCAAAGCCACTGCTTCGATCAGACCGTTTGTCATTTATTATTATACGACTGCAACGCTCCGTAATTACATTGCCAATTCGTATGCGAAATTAAATTCGCGTTCCCTCGCAGGGAGCTTTGATTATCGGGCCACTCCTGATTTTCGTAATCGAGATTTCGAATGCGGCCAGAAACTCTTGAATCGCAGGGCTTTATGACGACAAGAAATCTTTATCGATAAAGTTTATCATTGGCCATGTGGTATCAATCAAAACGAAATAAACAGTTGAGTCATAGGAAATAGCGTTTTTAGTAAGATTTAAAAGACTTGCAATCTTAAGAAACAAATACCATTTTCATATTAAAATAAAAAACGTTTATTTATTTCAATGTATTTATAGTGCTCCAAATCAAATGAAACGCTTTTCCACGGGTGTCTGTATGCTTTTAAATGCCTCCTGTGTAAAAAATCCAGAAACATGTTAGAAAAGTTTTCTACAAATTTTAGAAAGTTTAATTATTCTAAAGGAATCTATTTTAGAAGAATGAAATGAAAATGTATGGATAGTACGAAATCGTCCAAAAGTGAGTGAAAAAGTACGATTCTGTTTGGTTTTTCTGATTGAAGATACAGTTGCCCCCTCAAATGCGCGTGACAATCCTCCAATAAAAAAAATCGACGTTACTTATCAACAGGAGGAAGGACTACCGATCGCAACGGAAACTGAGAGAATTATGTTTAATAAATCAAATTTCGACAGAAGATCTCATCTTGGGAAGATCTCATGTTGGATGGAATATAGCTATTAACTATGATAAGATAAGTAATGATAAGGTCCAATCAAGTATAAAAGTCGGTCCGTATGAATTGGATATATCAGTGTCTTTATTATTAGTGATTCAACATGAAAGGTAAGCGGCTCGAAATATAAATATGATTTTACAAATGAACCATACGATAATAGATTGAATTGTAAAGCAATGAGAGTCTCTGCTTGAAGTTTAACAGCAAACTTAACGTTGAAATTGACAATGTGAATTCAGAATGGATGTTGATAAATTTCGTTAATGTATTTTCGTTCTATATTTCAGGATTATACGTATTGTTCATCGCCATCGCTGTAATAGCAGTGCACACTGTGCACTCTGCAGCAATCCAGGATGCAGTAGACGAATATGCATTACCAAATGAGCCAGGCATTTGCCCAGTACAGGGTCAAGCACGTGTGGCACATGAAACTGAATGCAATGCCTACTATGACTGCGCCCACGGCAAACGGTCATACGTCAAGTATTGTCCGCAGAACACCTTTTTCAATCCATACATTGAATCTTGTGATCTTGCAGCCAACGTGGAATGTGCCGAAGGCTTCCAAACTATTTAATTAAATGCAAGAAAAGGATTCTTGTTTAGTCAACACTGCACACCGACTTAATTAAGCATTCAATCCATTTCTAGTGTTACGCTTCGAATAATAACAGCAATGTATGTTAGGAGATTTTAGTTAGGAATAAACTATTTAAAATTCTACAACAGTGGTTATTTCTAATTTGAACCTTATATTTGCGTTTAAACTTTGTTACACAATTTAAATTTAAGAGACTGACTTAGTTTTATGTGAGTTATATCACTTATCATTAATTTGAAAATCTCCCGTTTCACACACTGCTTTACTGAAATTTCATTACACAGCTTTTCGTCGCACGATTCAAACGAATTTACTGTTTGTCATTGTGACTTCTGCAAATACCATCTTAATAATATTCTTTCCCGCCACGTTCCCGCACAGTTCACCCTCGCAACATTACTATGTCTTTAACATATTTCTGACGTGTCACGTTAGCAAGACAGTCCGGAACGGGTTTGAGGCAAGTTAAATTTTCTCGTTCCCGTGCGCACCGTGGCATCTCCAGTCGATATTTACATAATCGACCCGACAACAGCGTCGTGACTTCGACCTGAGTTGCATGAAACAGTGAGAAGGTGCAAGGTGGCGTGAAAGAAGGGGAAACATTTATAGAGTGGTCGATTTTGACGACCGAAGATGCCTTAAGGAATAAAATAGAAAATTATTTACCTTTTAGGAATCTAGCATCAAATTTTATTAGACGTTAGGGTAAGTTCACGCCATTTTTGTTGTTGTTCAACTATTATGCATTTATTAATGTCCGATTCTTTTTAATGCGATCAAATTTTTCAATCAGATTTTTATTGATTTAATTATGACATTGAGTAATTGAAGTTAAAGCAAATAACACGTTCCAGATTATGATAATTTCTGACACGGATGTGTAACATTTTTGCAGATGCAAGATGTACAAAAAGAAATGTCCACCACTTCGTACGCAGCAGGTACATATTGCGCACATTTATTTTCATATTCCTTCAAATGTTACGAAGCAGTTGTGCAATGGCTTCTAAGCAATAGCCATAAATTCAAGGTCTGAATTTACGAACTATGAATGCAAAGAGTACAGTGAAATTAGACTTACAATTTTATTCATATCGTCTGCGCTCTATACAGTGCACCTTCATAAACTTACAATTTCCCATTACATTCTGTTTCCAGAGACGTGTCTACTCTGAAACATACTTTACAAGGTAAATCAAATAACCCAGTTTCACTCCCAGCAACGTGATACAATCTCATCGAAACAGATTAAACGAAAACGAATTGTTCGGCCAGTCACAAATATTCTCTCGTGTTACTTGGTACTGCCGAATTTGCGATAATAAAACGCGTCCCGTTTTCTCGATTGGACGGTTAAGTAAGCATCGAGAACACTCAGCAAGATAATTTTCATTGATACATCGTCGCAGTGTTAACTGTGTAGTCTCGTTTATTGCAAATCGTATATCGGTTAATAACACCGTGTACAACGACAAATAGCGTCGTTACTACATATTTCTTACCTCGTAGCATTTTTTCCCCCTATTTCTTGTAACAAACGGGAACAAATTGCGAACGTTCAATGCACAGATTGCGGACATCGATTGGGTTACCTAATAAAATTACATTTACATACGTGCTCGCCCTCTCCTCAAACTCGTTCTATGCTGGAACAATTTTCAATGGAGAGATTTCAATCTGGCATCGTAACAATGATGGATATTTCGCGACGGTTGAAACGAATGTGCTTGCCACAGGTCATTAAACTGCTGAGGCAGTTTGTTAAGAATCGTATTTATCTAGGGATCGTATCGCTTCGGCTATTAGACGGCTCTTACTTTCTTACTAAATTAAATTAAACTGGAAAATGGGTTGATTGATCGAGTGAGTTTGATCTGATCATTTGATCATTTTGCGTTGGCTATATTATATTAATAGCATGTAATATACATATAGTAGACATGTTATTTATTTCATATTGTACGGTTTATCTGGACTAAACATCATTTTGCATTGGTTATATTATTAATGAAATGTAACATATGTATAACAGCCATGTTAATTATTTTTAAGTATTTTCAATAATAATGAATAGGGTATCTTCCAGAATTTTCAATAATTATATTGCGGACGATATTTCTCTCCTTCAATTCTTTGTGTATCGTTACATTCATACCAAGAGTTTTTATAATATTTGCGAGCCCTTAGAAAATCCATTAACAAATTATTATAACATAGGAAAAATCTTCTATCAAATTGAATCAAGTTGGATTAATCCCCCCCCCCCCCACATATCTACGCACCTCATCTTCCAATTAACATTAAAAATACAGGTTTTAGTACATTTAGACATGTACGTTAGACAAATAACTAGAATAAGAAATGTTTGAAAGAAATGAAAGAAAAATATATAATTCCCGCAACAAGAAAAACCCGCAACAAGAAAAACCTTCTTGAGAAAACCTTGACCTTTTGATATGTACATATATCGATGTTCAAGCACCATTCCTTATCATCTCGAAAAATTGAATATACTCCACAGAATCAAGAGCGGATTACCGGACAATGACGAAATAATACTCGACGTCAGACAAAGTCATGCAGTGAAGCCCATACCTTTGGTTTCACAATTTCATGGTTGTAAACTGGACCCATTGGACACGCACACGCAAACGCACACACACATGCTTACAATCACACAGTCACTTTTCAGGTGCTCACCTTTCACGAATATCTCCTTGTCCTGCCACATCCTGTTTTCGTCCTAGCTAGCTTTCCTTATCGGCTGGACACCTTTGCGCTCTCTGATTGCCTCCCGCTCTCCTTGCACCAGCCGCGATAAAACGAAGGTTTTAGCTGCTGCCTGCTTCAAGGCTGGCCCTGGACCCCTTAGTTACAGCCTAAATTATAATTAAACTTATCTGCTACCCGAGAACTCGCGTAAACGAAAGAAGCCAAGCAGTATGTCGCGTGAACTTGAACGCTGTGTTTTCCCCGATTTTACATATTATTTTCATTACCCAGCCAATGAACGCTGGACAGTTTTATAGCAAACATTACCTGGGATTTTTGCAATAACGAGCATGCTAACATAACAAATCAAGCATTCCTCCGAATTTTCAATACCAATGGAAAACTGTCGTCGGAGTTTATCGAAGTATCAAACAAGAGTAAAAAAACATCAATATCAATTTTAAACAACAAATTGTCAAACAGTATCACGGTTTCCCGTACGCGTGTCCCGTCCCAAGGACTACGCTAGAGAATATCCCGCGCGTCATAAAGTGTTTCCATCCGTTCAATCCCATCCAGATCAAAAAAACTTCCATCAACCGAACCGCTGGAAAGTCCACCTGCACACGATTTATCGGCGATCGCGCCGTGGCACCGTGTGCACACGTTCTGCCAGTTAGACCTGCTACGGTAACCCACTTCTCGGCAGGAGACATTTCTGAAATGTCACACCGACACCGTGGCCGTAAGTTAATGACACAGTGGTTGGCGCACGTCGCCGTTTCCCGCGTGATCGGGACGGCGGATTGAGGCAATGAAACGGGCAGACAGACACAGCGAGACACGGCGTCCCAGCGAGAGCGAAGGAGAAAAGAACGTCGGAAAAAGCGGCGACCGCGGTAATCGACGCTGCTGCATTGTGGTTAATTAATTTTTCAATTCGCCAGCCAGCAAGTCGACCCGTAAATCACCGTTTACCACATTCCTACGCTTGGTCCCGGCGCGGCAACGATTTTTGCGGGCTTGATACGTGACTTTGGAGGCACGCGTGAAACACTCATGGCCAAAGAGAAATATCTGCACGGTGGAATTATTGTTATGGGAGAAGCGAGATGTTTTCAATTTTTCTTGTCGTCGTGAATCTTAGAAATGGGAACAGTAGTGAGTTGTGCATCGCAGAAGGGAAATTCTATTTGTTGCGTTGAGTATGCGGATGGTTGCCGTTTGGCGTTAAAATGTTGTATTTTACGTGCCGAGAATTGTACTTTGTTAATGGTTAATGTAATTCGGAATGCAATTGGGATGGAGGGGAATGTAAGACATTTGGACAATTCGTATTGGAGGTTGATTGTTTAATTGACGTACGAATTATTGATTTGTGGTGGCCCTCTTTTTCTTTCGTTGATGCTGACGGTATTTAAATATTGATACGATATGTTTGAGGCGTTTTTGGTATTTTAATTTATTTTACAGTAATGCCGCGAATATAAGGCAGGCCGTACACCAAAGATACATCAAACACGCAACACGCAACATGCAACGTAAGGTAAATACCGCGCGTATACTTTTACCGCCTAGAACCAATTAGAATGTATAGCTACTTCTGCTACCATCGTAGACCAGGCAGGCATACTGCACGTATTGCGCGACATCAACTGCGTGCGATATTTTGTGCGTGTCTTGCTGCAGTATTTGTCACGCGTTTGAGAAGCAGTTTCAGTTTCTGGTTCGTGAAAATGTCCGAAAATCCAGTTTTTAATATTAATTTTGTTAAAGCCATTGAGAAATATTCTTGTTTATGGAATTATACATTAACAGAGTATAGTAAACGTAATTTGACGGAAAAGGCTTGGATAGAAGTGGGAAATGAAATGAACGATTCTGGTAAATATAAAGATAGTGGGTATCCAGTTTTTCTATACTAGGTCCTATAATTTCCACCAACACTTTAAAACTCTCCTGGCTCATTCTATACAATTCTTTAAGACAGGATTGAGATTGAGCTGCTCCTGTGCAACTGTTGCCGGGCTATGCCTTAAATTATCCACGAATAGAGGATTAATCCAATATCGGCGGATTGTTTTTCCTTGTTTCCTACGTTGCAAATATTGCCAAGCGGCCACAACATCTTCCTCGGACGATGACATTTTAGTAACTCATTCAACATTTGCTGCACTGGTGTACGCGGTTTAGCAAGATGGGACATTTACCTGACGTTGCATGTCGCGTGTTGCGTGTTTCATGTATCTTTGGTGTACGGCCTGCCTTATTGTAACGATTTTTCTGATGCATAAAATCAGTGGACTGTAATCTTCCAGCATCGTTTCGTGAAACCATTTCATTTTTATGAGTCACTCAAAAGCTCTCCTTTATTACTCTTAATTAAACTTGATATTGACTTTTGTTGCTGAGGATTTCACATTATCTAAAATATGTTATTAACCCAAAGAAATCTCCAGATAGGATAAATTATGTCACTAACAACGGAGACGTTGCTCGCACGTTTGTACTAGAGTACTTGAAATCGTGCAGGGGATGAGCACGAATCTTGCACAAGATAAAAGAACTGGTGTGGCGATTATTTCATAAGGTAAAATAAAGGAAAATATTCGCGAAAACCGTCAACACTGGACAGGCGGTGTTTTAAATAAGAATTTCAAAGAGAAAAGGTGTGCTTTGATAGATCGCGAGTGTTCTTTCCATGAGCAATAGTAATCGTGATATACTGGTGTGTCATATAATTTAACTTTGCCCTTTTAATTAATGAAATCCTTTTGTAGACCATGGTAAGCTGGGGAATTATTAATAAGTCAAAACTGGTATCCTTTTGAAATATTCAGAGTGACTGTCAACCTAATGGTTGATTTATACTACTTTCGGAATAAAAGAATAAAGCTCCTTTCCATAATTTCCCTATTCTCCTATTCTGCTTAAATATATAACACATTCTAATATAAAAATTTCTTATATTTTCTTATATTTGCAACGTTTACATTAAACGTTCAGAAGTTGAACTCTTGTTTTAAGAAATTTTCTGCCGTTTTAAGAAGTTTTCTGACGTAGAATACAAAATCGAAGAATAGAATAATTGCAAGGAAATTCTTTGATGATACTTTTTTTTGTTGAATAAAGAACGTTTATATGCATTCGGTTGTGAGATAATTGAATAACTGGACGCAGAGGAAAAATCACTCAGTTTGATCACGAAAAAGAAAGGTATTTCCGTGGCCGGCTGTACATTATGTAGTTCGTACGTTCACACGGTGCACGTCGACGGAAAATCATAATTCTCACCTACAAGTATTTATCGAAATCAGCCAATAAATTCCCATCTATAATCTAAACCGGAAGCTGCAGGAATGCCAGTCGATTAGCCGATGCAGAAGAAATTATACGCCTCGCGTCCTGCTCGCGTAACCAGCCGACGAATGAATTCTATTTTTACAAAGTGTGCACGGATTTCCTTGGAGAATTTTTCTCGCCATGATTTTTGTAATAAAGAATTTATACTGCATATTCATTGCCCATCATCTTTTCGCCATGACACTATTATTATTAATCATAGATTATTGCAAAGTGCATAGCATAAAAAACTAAACAAAGTAATGTATAGTATATTAATTAAACCAGACAGTCGATCCTCCAAAGTTCGTCGTAGCTTACACATTTTATATTTTTACTTTACTTACTGCAGACACCTTACTTTGTACATTTATACAGAACACAAACTTTTCTTGCGTTTCATACGTTTCTACAAAGCACAAAAGTCCCACAGATAAAAAATATGGCAGGAACTGCTGCAATCTCGAAAGCAATTAAATTATTATAAACTGCAGGCTTGAGCCGCAAAAGAATGAGAGCATAATGAAATACGTCATTCAAAATGGCTCGTTCGAGGTTCAACAAGAAACGACGAGCGTTTCTTCCGAAAACGAACTTAATATCAAACGAACGTTGACGCGAGGCGACAGCTTGACGAGGGTGGAACAAGGTTTCTCGGGAAATGCATAATTCAGCAGCAGCGCTGTGTAACGCTTTCGTAATTGCTTTCCTTTCAGCTACCCATGAAAATTATTCGCCGACCGCGTGCCTGTGTCATCGTATATTATTTTAAGTCGTTTACATGCGATGTGCTTTCCCTTTTAGTCCCGATCGTGAAGATTCGAGCACACTTGAACGTGAATGTAGAATAATGCGCTTAAACTTTTGTTATTCTTCTTCCTTATGAATTTATCGAATCGCTTTGTTGTCCGGTAAGTTACGATTGCGAAAGGTTCTTAAAGTAGAAAATTAAACCCGAAAATTAGTTTATATTACATTGCAAGTATTTCTTCTTTGTCAATCACAGTTGAAAATGCACGACAAGTAGCGGAATTTTGTTTTCAATAAACTTCGTTTTACCTTCTACATTTTCTTTTTTGCCTACTTTATATGCGGTGCATGTTTTTTTCCAGGCCACTAGGTCCCTCAATATTCCCATTTTCCTTCATTCTTTTTAATCTCTTCCCTCTTTGACAGCCTTGAATCTATACCGCACACTTTATGCATTCTTAAAACCTTTCGATTTTATCGAACTGCATTAAATTATTCACAGTAAAAGCATAACACTGTAAGAGTAGGTACTTTTATAATATTGACTTACATGAAATCTGAATAAGAGGGCGGAACCTCTTTTTTTTATTACTTTTACAACAATAATAATGATAATAATAGCACCTACTTGGATACTTTGCTTTAACGAAAATATGGTTCTGCAATTTCTCCGAAACGAAGAGGACTGACTACCTTGTTCTCCCATATAAAAAAACTTAAACCTTCCTTATATGTACATCCAATTAGAGACTTTAATAAGTATCTCACAATTCTTGCAGATTATTGTAAAAAGCCTAGAACAATACAAAATCTGGCCCGGTCATAAAATCATAAAAGTCATAACACTCCTTTCAGTAAATTAATTAAAGTCAAACCTAAATTAATTAAAAGCATCACCTTTTAAACAACAGGTCATAATGCTTCTTTCAGTAAATTAATTAACGGCAAACGCGTTAATTAAAATCAGCTAGAGCCACAAAAGAGAATTCCCACAATCTACGCTATTTTACAAACATTCTATCTGTTTCCCTCGCGCATATTCACGTATATATTTGCAATAGTTAACCGACTCCCGCGAATGCACCAAATTTATCCACGTCAAGACCATTTTAATTTCAAGCGCCTCACAGCTCCTCTCACCGTTTCACCCCGTGACTTCTTTTCCTCCGAGCACATCGTTAAACTTGCGAAACTGTCTTTTAAGGACGAGCGGTCACGCGATCCAGTCACTTCATCGTAGATGGATCGTCGTAATTAGGAACGTCTGTCTTTGGATCAAATCTTTTCCCCTTTCCGTTTAAGCTCTCCGATCATTTCGTTCGGTCGTATAATGTGTAAACTTAATTCGTCGTTTACATGGAATGAAGGGAACGTGACTCCAATGCGCGCACTAAATTCTTTCCCTCTGTTCGTGAACGTTTAACCAAGATTCTCGTTTCGCGGTGACCCAACGTGGTATAAATTGTCCGGCGAAATACTAGATTAGAAAGCCGCACACGATTTACTAATAAATCGTAGGTTTATCGTATGCATAGTTGGATGGAAATGTAAGGGTTATTCGGCGTGCAGACGATTTGTAGTCATTTAGCGTGTAATTTGTTAATAATTGATTGGAAAAGCAAATTCACCCGTTTACACGGACCTTCAGAAATTTTGTACATGACTCACATCGGGACAAATTCAATGATGTTAGTTTCCCCTTTAGAGCGACCACAAAAAAATTGATATGCAATTTTTTCGGCCATTGACAAACGACAGGTGACAAGACAATAATCTCTTGCATCGCTCTTAAATTAATTGAACTTGGCTACTCGGCGAGACAGGCATCCAAACGAATAAAATTAGCATAATATACATATAACACATATTCCCAATTATCGAGGGTTTTTCTCTCAATTCCAAGCAATCCAAATTGAAAAAAAAATTCTCCCCTCATCAGAATCGCATCAAAACCAGTACCACATTATATTAAAATAAACGGAGAGAGGACGAGGAAATGAATTCTTTGTTGAATAAATTGCAATTTACGAACGATTGCTTACCAGAGAACAAAATCGTTTTCTTTCTCTGTAGCTTACTGTTTCGCCGTCAATTTTATTGCCCCTTTTAGCGGAGAATTTATGTCAGGATAACTCACGGGTTGAGTAATACGAAGCAAGTAGCGAGCTCGTCCCGCACGTTGGATTTCGTGATCGTCTGTCAAAACCAAACGATTGAACCGCTCGGGACAACTTAACGGAGAGAATTCTGCAGCTTTCAGAAACACTGCCCACGGAAACGAATAAATACGTCTGTCTGGCGTTGATGTTGTCGGTGCCAGGAAAAGAAAACGCAATACTATAACCGGACTGATGCACGTGATCTGTAAGAGGGCCGCGGCACGCGCTTAAGTCATCCACCGACCATTTTTCTTTTCTTTAGTGTCACGGCCATTATCGTTACTCTGCCGTTAAGAATACATTTTTTTCACGCGAACTCGTATCGCCCGCAAACGATACGTTAATCATTCCTTGCTCATAATTTGTTGGATGATCTCGTGACGCTCGTGATTCATTATGTGGAAAGTTTCTTTGGAAATGGAATACGTCTTCTTGTTACTTGACTCGGAGCGTAGGAAGTATATACATATGTACATAAAATGGCAAAGAAGGAGGGTTAAGATGAAAATTAAATGCGACGGTATCGTTCTTTGTTGAGATATTTTTTAATTTCTGCACAGGGTAATAAATTTGTAAAGACGTAACTCTTGCTCTCTTTACTTTTCTTGTGCCCGCTGATTTAACAGTATACAGAGTGAAAAGTTTCAGAATCATCTAAGTAGTTTCATCTTTAGTAGAATCAGTAGTTTTATTCATAAGTAGAATCATCTATGTAGTTTGTTTCTTTCTTAATTCGACGTATAGAATTTTCAAGTACACTATTTTCAAGCCATTTTTTTAATAAAATCTAATAATAGGAATCGCTTATTTTTCAAGTATTCAACATGTATTTCTCACAATAACTAACATCACGCAAACAATCACCAGATTGTGACACAAATAATCCTCAAATATTACAAAATGAGGCACCAGAAAAAATATATAACAAAAGACAGTAATGTAATTCTATCCTCCGCGACAAGGATCTTGTTCACTTCGCAATCGTTAACACGTTTTTAAGAAATCGCTTTCCAGCGAAAAAAAAAGAAATTAACCACCACTGCCACGCGTTAAACTGGCCAGCAATCATCGAGGATTTCGATACCATCAACGGCGAAAAATGTATCCGCTCCCATCGAGTTCACCATGCAAGGATATTCCATTGCAACGAAATTCCGAGCAGTTTGCTCCCTCGAGGGTACCTACTCGAGGAGGATACGAGAGAAGAACGCGATTTCGTACGTGGCCTCGTTAAACCGGTCTGCCTCTGTTAGACGCACGTTCGCCGATTCGAAACGAAAACGCATCCTCCGAGTTTCGCGGCTATCAATTTCCTTGGTCAGAGGGTCGGACACGATTTCGAAAGGCCTACGTTTTCCTCTTGATACTCGCCACGCGAGGATAAACTCGCGCATTGTACGACATCGCGGTTCCATTCGAATATGGCGAATGTTAGAGCGAGTATCCGAGCTCTTTGATCGTTTCGAATGAAACGAATTGTTCGTTAAACTTGAGTTTATGATGGTTCTTGTACCACCATTGCATACAAGTAAAACTATTTCATTTCGCTTATCCTCGTGTTATTTGCCTTTGCACGCGTGTACATTATGTATTTTGCAAGAGGTTGAATTGAATTATGAATGTATGCACGTGGTGGCTTACAAATGTTTTGCGGGAATATGTTTAAACATCTGTACGTCTTTTTTTAATTAAAATATTGCACAATATTCTCCGCGGGCACTATTTTATTAATACAATATTGCAGACATTTATTCCGGTTTGGCAAAAGCAATATTGCATATTTTTGTCTTCAATTATTTACTAAGAAATTTAAGAAACTCTTCTGATATTAAACACATAGCGAAATAATGAATAAAGAAACAGGACAAAAGACAAATTCTTTTAAACATGTATATATAACAAACGTTAATAAAGAAATAAAAAAGGAAAGCAAATATTTTGAAACCTACTTCTAAAAGGCAATACGAATGTTTGAAGTTCAGTAAGCTTTTATTCCTGTTTCCATGAGTACTTTCGTATCTTCAAACTTGTTTCAATACATTCGGTACACTCTGAATAAAAGTTCGCGTTCTTAATTACTACCTTCCATCCATAATCACATATATTAACAGCCTCCTTTTCGACAATGAATACAGTTCAAGCTAATAATCGTAAAATCGTGTTCTTTCACTGAAATAAAATTAACAACTAAATCCTTAAACCATATTTATTTGTGAAATTAACAATTCTTTTTCTACATTGCTGAACAATTTGATCTGTGCCATATTTATTATACTATTATTTTTATGTAGTGGGCAGCACAGATTATTGAAACTGATAAGGGAATAATTTCACGATAGAACATGTAGTAATAATCGGCATACTATAATCGCGAATAGTATGGAACTGAATTATGCAAAAGGGTGAGAAAGGAATAATGTTAACGAACGCACAGGTGGGAAGCGTTGGTTTCTATAAACGGCAAACGCAGGAATTATTTTCTTATCCAGCGCTGTTGAGTGCAGGGCGAAATGGTTTTTCGAATAATGTGGTGTCTGAAGTCCACATAAGATCTGAACTTTGTGGACAGTTGTGTGAACGCAGTGTAATAATATGAACCGCATTTTACAAATGGCAATTATGATAAAGGCGAGTCAGACAGCTGCGATAAGGATATTATGCCAGAGAGGAGAGTTTAAAACGTCGGTTAGTCCATATTTTATTCAATAAATTGTTATGAATTTAGTTAGGAATTAAGATCTAAAAATATTTGAGAAATAATAGAATGCCTTTCCGTAACTCTCATCTGTAAACAAATCCCTTTGCAATTGTGTATTCCTTGAATTGTGGTTTGATCAATAGTTTATGAAAACTGTATTATTGATTATTCATTGGCATGAAATATGTCACATCTTGCTATTTTAATCGGTTATCGCAGAAAACCAACAACGATTTTCTTTAAAAATTTGATTAATAATTAAATCTATTAATGAGCAAGTTTAAATTCGTAAAGAAAATGATCTAAATTACAGGAGAAAGTGTTTAACCACTTCCAACGTTATTTTAAATAAATATTATTCGATGTTCAACATTTAATAAATTATTGTACAGAAAAATAATTTACAGTAAAACTCCGATTATCCAAACGTGCCAAGGATTATCTGATAATCGAATAGTTCTAATAACAAACACTCTGTAGCTCATCCCACCACCTGTACTTATGAGTCTCGTTAAAAGAAGCTGAAGTGCAAGACACTGATCAATCAATCCATAACATTTGTGCGCCTTTTTGTATTGCGTTCAACTGTTCTTTCCTCGTCACATATGTGCACATATTCTTGACACACTGAAATGTTTGGTTACAGTCGTTATAAAAATACGCGTTTATATAACTACAATAGATTATACACTCAACCGCAGTTCCCATAATAAGATTTCAAGTATGAATTAGTATATTCGGAACTGAGCATTATCTTGGACAGCGTGGATTAATTCGGACAACCTGGATTAACTCGGATAATTGGGGTTCAGATAAATAGAGTAATACAGTAACATAATACTATTTAGTATCTACACTGACGTGCACAATTATAGGATAACAAAATAATAAATAAAAGACGTTTGAATTTTCAAACTTTACACCCGCTACATCATGCAAAAAATCGTAGTAAAAAATGACCTCAGACCCGTCAAAGAAGAGACTTCTCGCTTTAATATGGGTTCAGGTGGATTCTTGTGCGATTGTTTTTCACGATATTACAACAGCTCAAATATGTACAATTTTTAATAAAAAAAAATATGGACAATTTTTTATCGAGAATTTAGTGATCCTCTAATTTTTCACGTCACTATATTATATAATATTATTTAGTGTTTTTTCTAGTATAAACGTACATACTTGAAAAGTGAGAAGCATTGAAAGGAACAATCAACATATTACAATTTAATATTTGTTTTCGCGCGCAAGACATTAAAAATTATAGATCATTGTACCTTTAACAAATGCTACTGCATAATCGGTAAAGAAGAGTATAGATCGTTTGCTAGCGCCAGATTCAAACCTGGGAATTCGTTCGTACGACTGCCATCGGTAAAAGGGACGTCTGCAGGCTTCAGCTTTGCTACCTCTTATATGCTTCTATTTGCCTGGTACCCTTATTCTTGCGGTGGTGGCCACGAGATACCCTATTTTCTGTTTTTCTTGTACAGAATTCAATATTTAACTGACGATAGCTATGAGGTCAAGCACTTAGCGTTATACTAATCAGTCGCGACGTAAAATATTACAATTATGCACATAGAACAGATACAGTTTAAAATAATATTCCCCGTTGTAAATTTGTTAAAAAAAACTGTGGATAACTCTGATTTCATTAATTTAAAAAGTTACAACTTATAATATAATCTATTTTTTCCCCTCAACATTTTTTCACCCCATTTCGATTCATTATATAAGGATTGGAAAACTCAAATAACTAAACCAAGATTATTCTATTACGCTCAGCCGTGTTATAAAACAAAGTTAACCCGACTTCCATGTAACCTACTATCTATTTTATTAATGTTCCAATCTAGTTCTACTTTTGAAATTGTTGTGCAATCTTCCTTACTCCATAGATGTTCACGGTTATGTTGTTTTCAACGGATTCAAAGATGTGAGGAAAGTTACCATGGCAACTTGGTACACCGAGAGCTAGACCAACACCTTCGATAATTGAAGTTCAAACCGTGCGTTCGGGGGCTAGTTACAACTAGGCATGCAACGATGCTTGATAGCTACTAGATGATAACAACGTTGATAAACGTCTAACAAGTGAAACGTGATTAAGGCATTGGAAAAAATTCCAGTTATCTTATATTGTGCTTGCCCCCTTCGAAAGACCAGGATCGTTGCCCTTTTACTGTACATCTTCCGCTCCACAGGTTTTTGAAGTATCTTTTCATTTTTCTTTGATAATTTTATACACTTCAAAATGACAATGGTGCACTTTAAATAGAAAGTGAATCTAAAGAAACAATAAACCGAGCCGATACAAACTGTAACACAACAGCTTTCACTGTACTCCATATCTAAAAATTGAACAAAATAACAACGAATGTTTATTCACTATTATTACTTCGAAGACAGTTCACAATAATTTAAACGCCAGAAATTTCTTCTCAGATGAAATTCAACCCTCTTCACAAAATTCCACTTTATTTATTAAAAATTCCAATTTTTCAATACACAGTAAGGATATTCAGTATTCAGAATCACTAACGTTACCGACATTCCACTTCCGCTTCCGTGAATCTCTTCCACCGCAGGTGATCAATGGAAAATGGTAAAGTATAGTTCAATTAATTTCAATACAAACCCATAATACACAAATGTGGCTCGTCGTGAATGCGGGAAACTTTTCAATTGAAATGGCCCAACACACAAACTGAAACGCACACACAGAACACACCATTACTCTGAACCACGCGCTCGCTCGTGCTGAGTGCAATCAGCAGCGTACTCGAGGAAGCGTGAAGCGAAAGCATAAAAGCATCGTCCAGGTTGCGGGTCGAAGTTGCATCCAGCCGATGCGTGCTTGGTAAAACAGTATCCATAATGCATCTGCCACGCCCTAAGGAACTTCCATCTCGCGACCCGTGGCCGCGAGCGGATCGCTCCGCTCCGTCTCGATTCTCCCTCGAATCGAGTTACCGTCGTGAGGCCCTTTTCGTGGCTGATAAAAGCCTCGTTGCACGCTAATAAATGTGAGCCCGGACAGACCCAGATCGCGCTGGAGATCCGTCGATGTCGGTGCCGATTCCGTCGTAATGGTTCGTGGAAACGATTCGGATCGACGATCGACGGATGTTGATTTAATTCTGCAACGGTTAGCCTCTGACTGGGGCTTTGCAACCGAAGGTTTGCAGATATGAGACGTTCAGATGAGTGTCGATGAGAAACATCGTGGACGGATGGGATTGACTTAATGGCGGATCTGCTGAGAAAGTCTTGGACCGGCAATATCGCAGTGACTAAGAACATTTTTGGGATAAAGAGTTGGTTTATTGTGAGAATGGGGTAAGGAGGTTTCGAAAGTAACGAGCGATCGCAAGAGGCTGAAGTGCAAAAAGAATTCTGTGGAGTACTTTTGGAGTATTATGACAAATGCGAGTTTATGTTTAATTTGGGATAGAACACTTTTTAGAATTACTGTATAGAGTTGAACAGGCTTTTCATTGTAATAACGTTCTGTCGATGTTGTTGTAAATCTTCGATGGCCTTTTTAATCGAAGTTAACTTGACACTTCGCATGTCGTAAATATAAGCTGTTCTAATAATTGTAAGTTATTTCTGGCACCTTTACTCAGATTACTTTCGTATATTGGCACTAATATAATCATAGTGTTGCACTGGCACGGCCTGGAAATAGAGGAGGTAGCCCATCCGGCAGCAACAGCAGCAGCAGCAGTAGCAGTAGCAGAAGCAGCACGTGAGACAAGATAAATTACCAAGGTGGACGAGCGCATCCTGATCAACTGGTACCGCGGACTTTTGATGGAATCGTGCACGACGCCAGGGCTGGCCAGCATCGAATCTAACAGTGAACGTCGCACCATCGGAGGCGAGAGGGCTCGAATGCTAATGGCAGATGCGATGCTCGATGCCAGACGAAACATTCCAGCCGTGCTCAGATCGTCTATCGGCCCGACCCTCTTCGTTAGCGCGGCTACAAAGAGTCCAGCCACTCTCGGCTCTGCCGCTTCGCCTTTGTCTAAACAGGACATTTTCACCGGCCGGTCACTTCCTACAGGAACGTGATTCATTCGTCGGTATTACGTCGGCCGGTGCGTATCGGGCTGGTATCTTACAGCCGGGGACCGCCCGCGCTTCCATTGGAATGTGCCAACCGCGGACGCTTAGGCTGCTGTAACGGTAGGCTGTCTTTCATTTCTTCTTCCTGGAGCTTTCGAGCGGATCGACGTGAACGTGATTGGTGATACATTCGGGTGATTTGATAGAGATGTTCGCAATGTGGTGGAAATTTTTAGCTTTTCAATGGTTAGGATTGGGTGGCCTATGGACGTTTAGTTTTAATGGGGCTCGTGTTTGCAGGAGACTTGGGAACTTGGTTCGCAATGTGGTGGAAATTTTTATCTTTTCTATGGTTAGGATTGGGTGGCCTATGAACGTTTAGTTTTAATGGGGCTTGTGTTTGCAGGAGACTTGGGAACTTGGTTCGCAGTAAACAGTTTTGGGTATGTTGTTTCGAATGTTGTCAGATATGTCTGAATTTTTTTGATGAGTAAGTTTATCTTTTATTTGGAGGCTAAATGTTGCTTGTGTTTAATTATGTTGCTTGTGTTGCCAGATTGTGCTCCGAACGCTGTTGCAAAGGTTGACGTTAAATGAGCCGCTCGTTGGCTAAGTCGGTTAACTCTTCGAAACAAAAATAAGGAAGTTTGTTTTAAATATAAAAAGTTTAGAGTCAGTTAAACGCTTTGTATCTCAAATTTAAAATAATTAAAAGGGTGGAGTTAACCGGGGTGGCAAATGTGCGGTTCAAATGTGAATGTTCTGTAGAAGATGGTGAAATAAAATTACCATGTAATCGTTTTTACGGCAGCGTGATATATAATATTTTTCTGGATTGAATGTACATAGTTGCTCCATGTTGTAAGTACATCATTGTAATAAAAGCTTTTGAGTTTATGCGGCTAGTCTTTAAATGGTTTATACTTTCATTTGGAAATGAATTACTTTGTTTGGTTCAATGTGGAACTTGTTATCGTAATATTAATTCTTAGATTTTGGTAACTGGATTTTGCTTTAATTTATTTATAATTGTAATACGGTGTAGATTTCCGTTGACAATAGAAATTCCTTACTTTTCTCTAAATCATTAATTTTTTAATACTACATTCATTTAAATAGATCTTAATTCCTTCGATCCAAAATGTAATAATTTATCTTTTAATATTTATGTTGTACTGTAATTCACATTTCTAGCATAACACAAACTTGATTGTAATTCTATGACTCGATGCGAACCTGTTTGCCGCGTCAAAAATTAAAATCTATAATTCCATCAAGAAGTTATACATCCACCTTTGCGTATGTATAAATCTCCAGCATCGATCAGGTTACCCAATTTCCATTTTCTCGAATGCTCCAAAGGAAATACTGCATTCACTGACGCAACATTTGCTTGTATGACTACCGCAAACCTCGCCTCGAAATAAATAAGTAAATAAACCGTGTTCCCCAATTTCACCCAGCAATCAGTGAAACTCTGAAGAGATCCAACAGAGAAACGAGCAACAAATGTCGTTCTTCCCATTAAAGTGCCAACGGCTCCCATGCCTCCAGATTTATCCACGATGCAGGTTCGTCCAGTCAGCTCGTAGATCGGCTCCCAATAAATTAACGACTAATATCGAGTTGAATCGAATCGGCGGGCGCAATTACGATATGTCTGACCGATCTAATGGCTCTTTCCTCATTGTCTCGATACGTGGGTTCCACGGGACAGCGAACGAGAACGCTGGTCGATTGACGTGCCCCTCGCAGACTTTCACGGCGAGACACCTGTGACGTGGTCGGGCATTGTGCCGACATTTTACAGGTGACTCCACCTTCTCCGATCCGGGTTTATACTACCACCTCGGACACTGCCGCGTCGTATTATCTTGCCGCTAACCCGCCGATCCTTCGACAAGATACCCATTGTCCAGGAAGGTTACCGTGCTGCCCACATCAAGCCTCCACCACGTGCACTCTCTCCCATATTCATCTGTCTGCCTCAACAAATGCACTCTCTTCGAGCATTTTCTTCTCCTTCCTTTTCTTATCCATCTATTTCATATTCTTCTTCCACGTTCTGTAGTGCTGCTTGTTTCGTTGGTAGATTGATTTAGACGTGAACGGCGGTGTTTTGGTTCGTTGTTGGTAAGGGAGAGATCTTTGTGTGCTTGCTCGTCGATTTTGATTGATTACATTTTGTACGCCTTCCATCGATACTGTGACGATCTTGCCTATGGTGTGTTAAAGCGTTTAGATGCTTACTTGGTCGATGCCTCGTTGGCCGACACTGCATTCCGGTTGTTTGTTTTTGAGGATGGAGTCAGATTGTTTGGAAGGTGTGAAATAAGTTTCACGTTGATTCCGTTTTTAATACGTGGGCTAATCTTCTTTTAAATTTCCTCTCATTTGCTAAGACAATCGAAATTTCTTAACAATTATACAAGATGGATACGCTTGAAATGGTAATTATCGTTTCACCAGATTTTCCTATTCAAATCGGCCCTGCATTTTGCTTGTCACTTTAATCAATCGGAGATGAACAGTTCTAGCCTTCGATCTTTAATGGAATTCTCGACAAGGTATCCATTGTTCGGGAAGCACGTACCATTCCCCGTTGATTTACTCGTACAAATGTTTCTTCTTCGCTTCGTTCAGCTCGCTCTTCAGCGTACGCTGAGCAAAGCACCGACAGTTCCTTTGTCGATTTTGATTTGTTGCTTCTCGCATGTACAGTGGCTTCGCGGTTCCATGGATAAATAAGAGACGCTTCCAGTCGGACGAGGTAAGTACCTGGTGCCAATGTCGGCAAATAGAAATACATTACTCAACATCGCCGAAGAGCATCGTTATTTTATGCTTCGACTTATTTCACTGTATACTGCTTATCCGTTTATTTGTTATCACGACACTATTTGCTCCTTTGCGGATCTTTTTCTCGGTGGACAGAGATTAGTCTCAGGTTGAAATTATTTATTCTTATATAGATTTTTTCCAGCTTTTTATTCTGTACGGTAAATCTGTAGAGAAAGTTGTGTGCGTATGAATATATATTATTAAATATAATTCTTCGTACTATGAGAATAATTTAAATATTTATACTAAGTATTCAGTGGTTCAACTTTTTGGATCGACAGTATTTCCACCATGATTGGTAAGCCAATATTACAATTCTCTAAGATACGAGAAAAGTGTGAATTTGAGAAAAAATGGATACATCATCCAAGAAGGCAATTCCAGTGGAAAACTGTAATTTATTCTACAGTAACGATAAACATTATTTTCATCCCCTGGAAAACAGTTCTTCGCGTAGATCACTAACACATTTTTCCATCTAAAAGTAGGGTTTTCAAGCTAAGGCTGAATGGACCGTAATGATAGTAATAGCCTGATTAGTCCGCGATTAACTATAGCACAAGCTATAATTTTCCACTGTACATGGCCGGATAAAATTTGCAATTATTCTGCTTCTTTTACCCCCTCTTAATACGTCCGTTTCTTTCCCCAGCGTGCTTTAAACGCGGTTCTACGTTTATTTCGTAGGCAAGCATTACACGCTAATACGAGATCGATCGAGATAGCAATTTCACTGCAAGTTTTAACCTATGCTGCATTTAAAGCTCTCGACGGTAGTGAACTGGGGCCAGATGTAATCTATTCGATGCGAGCTTGTACCTACGTAGCCAATGGAAAATGTTACAGGCAAATAGAACACGGAAGAATGGTACAATTGAATTACATATCGTACTGCAAGGGGAAAAATTCGAAAGCTGTAATTGTTGTAAATTATGAATTGCCCGAAACGAAAAATCGTTCACGGTATGAGTGTATCGTGTATCGAGCCTGGCGAGTTCATTGTGCACATGCGATGTGAAAGGTATAGATATAAACAATATCTGCATCGAATCCTACGTTATCCGAGATACTTTGTAATCTTCTTAAGCATCGATTAAGTATGCATGATTTATGATGCTCGCTTTACTGCTAGATTAATACTGTTCTAATCTGTCCGTGAGATCTAAACATTGTGGATTGTGCGTACAGCCATAAATTGTGCAGAAAATGGGCTAGGTTAAAGTTGTTGCACTTTTGCGTAATATCTGCCAAAGGTTAGAGGAAACCGGGATTTCGTTTGGCGATTGAAAATTGGAAATGATTGGCTGAAATGTTCGGTAGATTTTTTCTTGGTAATAGAACGAGACTTTTATACCAGGCAATCAATATAAACTGTTAATTGCTTTCCAATAAAATTACCATTATTCGAACGTTCAGTAATAAACAAAATTTGCACAAACTTTTACGTAAAGAATATTTAAATCTCACTCCAATTCTACTTTTCTATTATTTTTATTAAATTTCTTATACACGAGCAACTAATTTATGTAAACGTAACAAAATCATGTTCTTCGCGATTCGTCTAAAAGAAATACAATAAAGAAAGCATACAGTGGCTGGAAGAAATTGATCCCGGTTCGATAAGGTAATTAGAAAGATCTAGTCAGTTGTGATTTAGTAGATCAATTGTAATTGACACGGGGTTAACATTTTACCTGTGAGCAGTGTTTAGTGTCCGATAAATCGTCTGTCATCTTTTTGCGAGCTTTCAGTTCATCGATCTCCCAAGCACCGGTACCGACGTTCGTTCATTAAAATTATAATCACTGGAATAAATAATAACGATTTTTTTGCCCTGTTCCATCTCACACAATCATATTTCATTTATTTAGTGGAATCGCAGGTAACTATTTTTTTACCCCACATTAATTTCTCCTCTCCCTTCACCCCCTTGTTCTTTCTCCCTTCACCACAATCGTCTGGCGTAATTACTCGCCCAATGAGCTAATGATAACTCTTGCGAATAAATGATAGAGAACGGTCAACAGTGTCGTTCCCGTGAACAATACACGGACAATTGCTTGGTTGAAATTCATAGCTGGATTAAAAAGGATTTCTGGCCAGAAGAATAAAAATAATGACCCACGTCAATTTAGTAATAACATACGTTTCTGAAAACGACCGTCACGCAACTGTACCAACCTGAATGCTAAATTACCCATTCGCAAACGTATAGAAAACCGGCCCGAACCCTTATCGTCTAGGAAAATTCGACATGATAAATGTTACAATGTAATAAAAGAATTTATTGGCCAACGAGCACGATAGCCGTGCCACGAAACCACTGGTCGTTGGCGTTCTGCACGCCGCAATTTGACACGTTTGCACAGTTATTATTGCGTCAGGTGGCGTGTTTTTTAATACCCCGTGAAATTAAGAGGTCACGAAACCGAGAGAAATTGGAATCCGGGCACAGTGCTTGCGAAACTCTATTCAGGAAAACTGGCGGCACGGCGGCGTTCGAATGGCTGTTCAGAACCGCGAAATTGTTCAGTGCTCTCGGATTTCGTTGCAGGTCTTATATCAGACAGGCAGCGATCGGGCGGAAACGTTGGATAAAAGCGAGAGAGAAAATTATGGAGAACCTGCGCACAGTCACGAGAAGGCCTTCTAAGGTCGCCACGAGAACGAGAATTCTCTAAATACCTTTTGCCAGGTCGTATTCGATCCACCGACCGAACTGCAAATCCTTCGTGCCGACACTGTAACTCTTTCAAACAATTACTGGGCTCTTAATAATTGAGTAACTGAAGGTAGACTGATATCTAGAGCAGCATTTAATGCATACATTCGTCGTGACAATTTAATTATAGGTAATGTTACGTATGATATTCGTTCTTTTAAAGAATATTGACTTTTATAGGTTTTGTTTTTAAAATAAGCGGTGCTGCGTGCTTGGAGAATAAATGGAGAATGGAAATAAATGAATTAATATTCCTGAATAAAATATATACAAAGATGTGAAACGAACGCCATTGTATAACTAGAAACCAATAATTAAATATAATCCGCAACTCAAACATCGCCAGCAGATACACAGTCTCACCACAATTAACCCTCTATATATTTATAAAATTATACACCAGTACAACTTTGAAGTCACATACACGGGCGTCTATATTCTTTCCTTTTTATCTCGTTTTTCTTAAATACCTTGCCAAGATATTTTATAGTTGTGAAATTCTATTAAAAATAACGCGTTCGTTGAATCCAACTACTTATCGTATAATATAGTCACAGTCACAAGTCTCTCCTTCATAATAAACCATTTAACACACGTCTCGTTAAACGTAAAAGTAAATCGAGGTACATAAGCTTGAACAAAACGAATACAATTCTGCTCAAGTCACAGCAATTCTAACATCGTTTCTTTCACAACAGGAATTTCATCCACTGTCTTACAATTCCTCTCGCTAAAGAATACTTCGTCTCTCTCGAGAACTCTCCTCCTCGAACGGCCTTACCCGATGGATCTCATTTCTCAGCATTATTTAACCCCGTAGTATATTGTTTACAAATGATTCGAGGCCGATCTACGATCTCAGAACGCGATCGAGCCCGCCGTAACGTGGGCTCCGTTTTTACGTGGCAGCGAACAGCTCGGCCGAACGGAAAACGACGAAAGGCGTATTAAAGTTTCGGATTATATCCTTCAGCTTGAATTTTTCACGGCGCACCCCGCGCATACCTGTCGTATCTTTCCATATAGCGGCTAAGTCATTGTCGATCCAGCTTCGCTTTCGTTCACCATTACGAAAACGAAACGTTTCTATTCCGTCGGGCGGCCAGGTATTTTCGATCTCGCTTTAACGTCGCGTCGACCGGGAATTTTAATAAAGAGAAATGTCGTCGTAAATAGCGATACAGCGTAACAACTTAATGGATCCGCGTGAACCGAAACAACCGTCCCGCTTTAAAGCGGCCTGACGCAATAATTAACACGTAATTCTGCGGCCCGGCATCTTAATGTCCCCAGGTGCGCGGGGTCTAGCGCCGTTCTGCTGGGCTTATTGCGATTTAGTGCGCACTCGACGCGGGTATCGATAAGAACAACGATAATTATCTTCGCGGAGGGAAAGGTGCGTCCGGGACGGGAACCGTAGAAAGGTATTGCAAGGTGGAGAAGATTGAAGTGCATTTGAAAATTGCTCTTTCTGTCCCTGAAGAAAGCGTGAGATCTGTGGAATTGTGTAAAGACTGGGCTGATTTAAATTTGAGAATTATGTTGAAATTTGCTCTGCTTTAATACAATGTTGCATTATTTTATCGTATCGTTATTTCATAATTTTATATGGGCCAGTTACTCCATTTAATAAATTAATGTGGGGATCGAGGAGTTGTACGGTAGTGTTACATACTGTTATATATGTATTTAGTGTGTTTCTGTTGTTGTTGTACTATTTTATCGTATCATCGTATCGTACAGGTGGGATACTCTGCTTAATAGACAAGTTTCAGAATTGAGGAACTAATATTGTTCTGATGCTTCTAGTAAATTCCATAAATACCTTAACTCTGCATTCAAATTTCATATTATTTTCAAATATCATTCATCTGTCAATTTTATTAACATCATCGACTAACAACCGCATTATCTGATATCCATTACCTGCTTTCCAATGAGTCGATTGGAAAGTGTTGAAAGTTTCACCCAGTTACTATCAGTAAGCATGCAGAACAGTTCTCAAGATTTATCGAAGCATCTATGACACGATAGATCGAATGCCTCCAGTTCTAGGATAAATCGATGCGAATAATTATCATACGATTGGTGATTGTGCATATCGATAACCTGTCGATTGCTTCCTCGTTCCTGCGTAACTCGCCAATGTTTCACCGGCACAACAGCCAGGCTTTGTGCAACGCCAGGAAGAAGAAATGGAAAAGAAGTAATCCACCGGCTGATATGTCGGCTGGTTGCTTAGTCACTCGGTTAAGCAATTAGCTTGTCCACAAGCTAACTTGTACGCGGGATAAACGAGCGACTTGGTTAAAGTATGATAAGCATTAATCGCTCACGTCTATGTCATTCGAACAGTCTGGCTAAATTATTAATAAGTCTCAGCTGTTGAAAAAAGCATGCTTCCTGCTTTCTAATCGGCCGATGTCGACGTATGTCAGAGCGTTTCCCGTATCTGTGTTTCTTGTTTCTCCATTTTAGAGAACTTTTTAATGGCTACGCCATGGTATGAATAAGAATAAAGGTTCCGATAAATTTCGAGCTGACGGTGTGGTGTATATCGTGGAAACAATGGACGATTTATTGAAATAAGGAATTTATTGAAATTGTAGGCTTGACGTGTCGGCGGAAGTAATCTCAGAATTTTTTTTCAGTTAGCACTTCTGTGTGTATTCTGTTGATTGCAATTTCGGTTGCCTTTTTGCTTGGTAAACATTGAAGGAACATAAACAGTAGGTTTTCCAGTACAGGAATGATACCCCAACGCAAGTACGTTCGCTTATATTGTCTGAGAGATTAAGAAAACTTCGACGACAATAAAATACAGCCCAGTTTCTATCAAGTGCTATATCAATTTAGGCCAACGACCTTTTATCAAGAATAAGAGATTGTTGCACCGATGTGCTAAACCAGCCCGTTTGCTCTCGATCGAACGAGAGGACGGATCGTCTGGTATTTCTAGAGGCGACTGCCTCGTCATTCATTGACATTTTCTGATCATCGCGATGGTTGTATCGTACAAGAAGAAAGTGGATACCCGACAGCGATATTATCATACGTTCAAGTCAGCCAGAGAATGTCATCTACGACTTATACTCTGCCTTGGAGACCATCACCCGTGATAACGATCGAGAGTAATCAGAAAAGTTTTAACTTATTCGCAAGTGACGCACTAGTACGTCGAAGTCTTACCGATAGTTTTTATACAATTGTTTAAATGATCGTTCAGAAAACTTGCAATGGCAAAAGGTATACATAGAAAATATTGATCATTTTAATTTATACTCATTTAAATTCATCGCAACACTAGTATCACTAATAACATTTCGCGGATCTACTTTAACGTCGCGCAATTTAATATAGTCAGCCAGAGCTAAAGTTTCCATACGCACATTGTGGAAATTCGAAGAATTCGAACACACTACCAATTTGAATGTAAATTTCATGTGAACGAGTGATATGTGAAATATTGTACAGTTAAATCACTTTTGTATAGATAGCGACTAGTCTAATGTAATCGCGTTTCCATATACGGTGTCGTCTTATTGCAAAGCGCTGTCAAAATGTTGCTAGCTGCATTCTTCGTGGCGCATTAGTAGGTAAAATGTAGATTATTTCGTTGGAGATAAGGGAATTGTAGTTGCGCGAAAACGAGTACGCTGAACCGTGAAAAAATGCACAGTATGTGCTGAGTAATTTCAGTGAAGTAGGTTACAAATTCCAGGCTGTTTCTCCTACCCCCTTCCACTTGTTCTATTCTTCTATATCTTCTGTTACACTTTGCCTTCTTGATCTCCATCCCGTAGCTAAACTTTTAAAGCAGAGGAAAATAATGTTGAATCTTGAAGACCCGTTCTTCCTAAAAACTTTGGACGCATATAATTTGTTTTACTTGTGCTATATTACTGCAATTACCCTTTCTTTCTGCCCATTTATCGAAGTGACGTTGTTAGAAATACTAATATGTACAATCAATTTTAAACGACAATTTATAACAGCGCGTTACTATAAGGAGGATGAGTACTGAATTCCAAGAATTGTAGGTGGCAAATACCATGAATTCAAAGTGTCTGTTGCTCACGTACCATTTAAATTTCGAGACACTGGGCTTCGACATTGCACCCTCAAGTATTCGTGTACCGTTTATCGTATGACCCAACTTCACGAGACATTAGAAAAGATAGATGATTAATTTATAATCTGGGAATTTGTACAAAAATATATTGGACATTTGATACAACTCCAGGACCATAACGAACATATGCAATTATTGAAGACTTATTTCAAGTACAATTACCCACAGGGGAATAATTTTATTTATTTGTGCTGTATAGATAGACAGAAATATATTTTCAAAAGCTCACTAAATAAAAATGAAATTCTGTAATATAATACATTCTTGCAGACTTGCCCCCCTTTTATTCGTAACTAATTATTTTTGCCAATGCTTCTACTAATATTGTGCTCACGTAACGTATGATAAACAAGGCGTTTCAAGTAACTCTCTTCCAAGTGAAATTAGAAATAAATCTTGGTCGTCATATAATTTTCCATCACCATGTTCATCCAAATAATAATAATTTTATCCAATCCACGAAACATCTACACAGAAGTAAACAAATTCCACAGAAGTCGATCTCGCAATTTTACACACGCGCCGCACCATCGCCACAAGCAAAATCGATCAGGCAACCTGTCGCCAAGAGTGCCCCGTGCTACTCTCGAGCAACCTGTCCGCCAAGATCGGCCGCCATTTTCCGGGGACCCGCGAGGCGGAAAAATCCTGCAGCCAGCATCGATAAGCGTTAAAACGCGTGACGAACGCGGCCGTATCCGCTTCGGCGCGAGAGAACCCGAGTGCGACAGGAACGCCGGGCGATTTCCTCATTCCACGGCCCCTGGAATCCCGCGCCGCGGCCGATCCAATATTTCATCGCATCGGTAAATAAAAGCGGCGTGTCCGCTCTCTCGCATGCCAACAGCGCATTACGAGCGTGCTATTAATTGCTCCGCACGGTCTCCGCCGCGGAGAGGATCCTTGATTTACGCGTCCTGGCCAGAATAAGACGCGCCGCTGCGCCCGCTAAATCATCCGCCTTCCTTCGTGTCTCCGCGCCGCGCTTTTTCCGCCGCTCGTTACCGTCCCCACGATATTTTGCATTTCAATGAACGTCGCGTGGAACGCGAGCTCGCTATTTATGGCGGACGCCTGGGTCCGCAACGCGTTTGAACGGAGAACGGGAAAGGTACGCTGGGAATGGATGGCTGGCTGATTTGGGAAGAAACGCGAGGGATCTGATTAGGATGTTGGTGGGATTGGATATTTTGGAAAAATGTTCGATACCGTTTGCGTGGTTTCTTTCGATTGGTCTCATCGGGATTAGTGATTTTTTGTTAATTGGAAACGTAGATAGTTGACACGATCTGATGGTGTAATCTTGGGTTTATATGTGAGATGTGAATTTGTTCTTTTAAGCGGTAGGTACATATTTTGGAACTTCAAATCTGATTTTGGTTGGTTGCATTTGTAATTATGCATTTGTAATTATTAGGGATATGTTCGAAACTCATTTTTAAGTTCTCGAAACTCGAATCTGAAAATTTCTCGAATGCAGAGGAGTTACGAGGCTTCAGAATAACTCAAGGTTACTAGAATTACTCAAGGTTGACAAATACAACCCAGAATGTGTGATAATTTATCACACGTTACTGATTAAAGCTACTACTGCCACAATTTCTGTTCCTTACACTTCCCATTGGACCTTACAATTTATCCATTTGTTAATGTATGAGTTTCTATTCTATACGCTCGACTGCGAAAACGGAGTCGTACACGAGATCCCCAGCAACAAAACAATACACGTAATATCGGAACAAAAGCGATTTCATTCTTTTTCAGTGAAACCGGTCTCGAAGAAGCCCGCGGCCGCGTAATTCTGAGCTCGCAGTTGCGCGTGTTATAACGTGTAAATTCTCGACAGCATTTCTGCAATATTGTACCAACCAATGTATCACCATTGGCAGCAGCATCCTCCGATTCTAATTTTGAATTCTCGAAATCATCTCATAGGTAATGACGATACCATATAAGACAATTTTTCTAATTTTTTACCAGGCTGAAATTGCATTACACCTAGCAAAACTGATTTTATTAAAAATACTGACATATTTAGTTCAGAAGATTTTAGCAGATTACTATCATAAATAGTTATTTTAAAGTTTAATGTAGTTATTATAAGCTCCGCATTAAACGTATTTTATAATATATATTATAACTATTCACTATTCACATTTAGGACGAATACAAAACGGTGCAATATTGTTGCAGTTGTATTCATAAATGCAGTACTTGTAAATATAAACCATTTTATATTTCTCGCGAGATACGAACATCTATTTTGCACAAAATTTAAGCTCACAGGCCTAAACGATTTTCCTGATATGTACGTAGTTAAATAGACACTATTCTGCTCTTTAATATATTTTTTGTTGCACCTCTATACGACTTCTCGTTCCAGAGATATCGTCGTTTGAATATTGGATAATTTGACCTAACTCGGCATCACGTGCTCTATCTCACAATCAGATCCCTCGCTCGCACACACACATGACCTACCCTAAGCTTCCCTGGCTTACACTGGCCAATGACAGACGCCGCGTCAGCGTGTTTTTTCACCAGTATACTACTATTAGCGCCGTACGCATTACCAGGAAAAAATGTGGGTCACACCGTTTCCCGGAAATTCGACTGCCATTCAACAATAACGCGCTAGTATATGCTGGGCTTGAATGATTCATAACTCCGATCCCCATTGAGATATCGAGACGAAACAAAAGTTGCCACTAAAGGCACGCCATCCTTTATTATACCTACTGACAGTTTAGATTTCACAGTTTATTTTTAATTAAAAGAGTGACAAATGGGTCGAGCTTGTGTATACTGGACTACATTTACTCCGTTTAATGAAAATTGGTAAAAAATTGAAGTGTTGTTATAAATGTGGAACGGAGTAAAGACAATTTAATGAGCAGTGCCATTGATTTCTTTAAATTATTTTATATATAATAATAAGAGCTGACTTATCATAGTGATAACAATAATGTAGAGAAAATATGTGAAATAAATATAAAAATTGTGTCTAAAAATATGAAATAAATAATACTTCCACATTCGATGTCACTGTAAATTCCCTCTAAGGAAAAAAAAGTAATCCTTTACAGTAGAGTTTCCAGGTTTCCGTGATCGCGATAAAATTTCGCATTCCCTATTGATCTCCCCGCCATCCAGGGATACTATTCGTTCCCGGCAAACATAGAAAATAACTCATACGCGTAACTGTACCTCGGTCTCACGGGGCTTCGTAAGTCGCGTTAATGGAACGAAGGTGTACCGCGGAGCGTTCGATCGCGATAAGCCGAATTGCGTTCCATTAATTAAATTCCAATTGAGACAACGTATTTATTACAGGTGTTCCACGGTGAAAAGAAATCCTGTGCATCGACGAACCGCAGACATGGTTCAACGCAGCTCCGTTTGCGAAACCGTCTGTCCGCGTGATTTCTGCGTCCAAGGATTTAGTCATTCGCTCCGCGGGCGGGCTCTAATTTGCGCCTTGCCAGCGCAACAGAGAAGATAAAGGTTTCAGCAAGCGTTGCGAAATCATCGTGCTGGTAGCAGGCCGCTAATTGATACTTTAAAGTGACTGGTTTCTTTGTCCGTGCCCGGCTTTCGGTGGAAATAAATATAGTTGTATCACGGTGCAGCGCGAATTTCTCTGATTTTTTAGGACACTGAACGGGCGAGCTGTTTGCGAGAGCCGGAGCTGTTCGTTTTATCGTGCAGGATAATTTTCTGAGATTGTGCAATCCTTGAAGTTGACCGCGATGATAAGTAATGAGTTGTATGACGTGCATGTATGACGGAAAATGATCAATGGTGGGCAGAAAGTTAACGATTAAAGTTTCTCCCTCGATTCGTGCAATTATGTGCAATTAAATGATTATATGTATTTACCTAGCCAATTTGATATGATATTAGAGATTAGTTGAAGATTGATTATACAAATGAAAATTCGAATGTCACGTCGAGTTTCTATTTAAGCGATAAGTTTATTTGAAAAGTACGAATTTTCAATGAAATGCTGAACATGATGATTACAGTGTAGTACAGTGTATTTTGCAATAGTATTTCCATCCAGAGTATGAAACTTTTCATCAGTACCAAAATTATTCAAGCTATTAGGTTGTTGCATATGATATGGCCAAATCCAAGAACGTATGCGGGTTTCCACTAATTAATTAATTCAAAGTAAAGACATCTGTACGAAATAAACTTACAAAAATTTAATTCTCCAAATTAACTCACTATTAACACTTTCAGCATATTAGTGATAAAAACTAACACCACTGGTAATAAATTAATGATTGATAATGAATTAATGAAACAAATAATTAATGACTAACATCTACGAAATGTACGAAACATCGTACGCAACCAAGTGTACTGTTCCATATGACAAACGCTCTCCACCACAAAATTACAGCCAAACTTAACCTCTTACACCCCTTTTTATTTTCCCCCTCGAAGAACATCTTGAAATAGTACATTATTTAAAAATATTGTGCTTTTGAATTGACGATGGAACGACTGCGAAATGCGCTGGCAAATTAGTTTTAAAATACATATCTATCTGAAGCATGTCACTTGAAAGTTTACTTCTGTATCGTAAAGACGATTAAACAAACAAAAACAAGATAACTGCGTGGCCCTACTGTTTTTTCACCCACAAGAACCCACAGCATAGCAGAAAGGCAATTACTTCGTATCAGTCACGTGTATACACAAAAGATCCATCAACCTGCGACCACAATAACTTTTCTCTCTCTTCCCTTCTCCCTCACTCTTTTCACTTTCCGCTCCTATTTCTGTGCCCCTTACTGGACCTAGGTCGACACGAGATTATCAGCCTCAATAATCGAAGCAACAGGCGCGCGTCGCCTCTCGCATAAATCAAAACTGGCGCAAAGCGTAGCGTACACCGCGTGATGGGCCGTTTCTCGGTAAAGAAAGAGGAAAGGGCATGGAAAGGCAGAAGGTCGTAGTGGAGAATTCGTAGCGTGGTTCGTGCGAGGGTGTACGGATCGTGTCAACGATACCGTGGATTTACGACGGTCACCGAGCGAATCCATTTGTTTCATCTGCATCTGCTTAGCACGCTAATGCTGCCTTACCGTGTACCACTGCCCGTTGTTCCGTGCCGTTCGACTCGGCCAGACCTCCAAGATTAAGGTGAACCGTCCCTCGAGTTGAGAAAAAGTCCTATGCTAACGGAAGAGGCCACTGTATAATTCCGCAGTCGTAGCCGGTTCCCTTTCGCGAGTGAACCGACACTTGGATACCAGCCGTACGACCCGCTGAATGGTTGAATGAAATGTAGACGGTTCTATTAAGTTCTCCAGGAAATTTGTTGCCTGCGGTAGATTTCGATTTAAAGTTGGAATGGAACTGTGCATTGTGCGTGCATACATGTACGTAATGACGTATAGGATGTTATGATTCGTAGGTAAAGATTATTGGACAATGTGTGCATCTTCGTGTAACTGCGGAATTATTAAAGCTTTAGTGTTCAGTTTTCTGTGTTTCGTTTCAATCGCTCTCTTGCAGGGCACATTTTATGATTTGTGTGTAAAAAATTCCTGCCGACATCCATTTAAATGATCGATTGCAGTGATTAATGTTCCTCGTTCGTTCTACATTAGCATAATTATTATACCAACGAACGTCACGGGAACTATTCGTCACCTTAAGTAGTGACTTTAAATCGTTTTTACCAACGAATGCCCACTTAAGGGTCGCTGTTGGCGTATTACGAACTGTAGCTCAACGAAATTCTTGAATAACGTAACGGAAGCCGCGTAAGAAAACCTGATTTTCCACTTGGAAACACGGAGATCGGAAAAATGATTCAAATATATAATATTATACGAAGCATTAAGGTAGACATGCTTCCTTTTCAAGCAATAATGCGGTACTTTCGAAATCTCATTACACCTACCACATGCCTTTCAGAAATTGCGCTTCCATAAATTCTTATCTTCCACGAAGTCAAACCTACAATTCGGTATCACTGTAACTTAATTCTTGTTTGAACCCCGGAAGAGTAAAATAATTACAACAGTTCCCTTACCTTAAAGTAAGTACGTTCACAAATCAATTTCCAACTCAATCAAACGCTACAGATATCCACCTTCCCATTTTCCATCTCAATGTCGTCTATTATTAACTATTAATGATTACACATTCAGGAATGAACACCCGTTCAAATATATTACCTATTAACATAATTATTACTATTTCCATATACAAAATAAATAACGCGATTCACTATCAGAACCTCGCAGTTCAACTGGCAATATAGACACCTGAGAAATTAATTTATACAGAAATAAATAATACGATCCTCCAGATTAAATTTCTAAGCCACAACCTCCAGTAACGTATGCTTAAAAATAAAATCCTTCAAATACCCTCCACGATGACCCATCCATAAACACACCGGTCACCAGACAACTCAGCTCTCAATTAGTTATCCAAATGATCGGAGCCGGTGCAGGCGTCGTATCGGAATTCGATAAAGCACCGGCTGACCGATCGGCGTATCCAACGGTACGCAAGGGAGAAACGGAGAGAAATGATTACGAGTTCGCCGCTGGCAGGTAGAGAGGATCCGGCCAGGATAGCCTGGTTAATATACCTACATGGCCGCCGGTAATGAACGCGTGTTAACCAGTTCGTTATCTGCGAAACGTTGCCCACCTTCTTCGTCTCGCTCACGGGTTCCAAGGGAGTCGCTGCCTGGAGAAACCACGAGCGAGCGAAAGAGGGAGAAAAGGAAGAAAAATGACAGAAGCCGAGGATAGGACGAAGAGAACACATAGATTAACAGGGTTGAAAGGGAAAGGCGTACCAGACCCCAGGATGGGCCTGGTTTTATCGCGCGATGCTCAGGGTAATCGTCGCCCCGTAGGAAGTTATGATTCCAGCGTTTCCAGCTATCGGCGATTTTCTGCGGAACTTACGTCGTTCGCCGCAGTGACTAAGGACGCTTTCCGTCCACGGTGTTCCGTTGTCCGTGCCACGAAACGATCCCCATGGAATTTATTCCGCGTTCGTTGGGGCAACGCGAGACGTGTTTCGTCTCGCTTATTGCGAATTCAACGTGATCCCGTGGAAGATTGCGCTGATGCGAGCTGGTATCGACCTGGTAACTTTGGGGGAATTGTTCAATAGCATCGAGATGCACGGATACGGGAAATGTGGATGGAATTGCTGCTTGAAGTGGAGTTCTTCATTTTGGGAACGATGCTGTGTACGGTTGAAAGTATACTTCGCTCGTGGAAACCTGTGTGGCATTTGTTTTTAAATAATTTTATTGCTGTATCACAATTTTGTATGATATAAGACAATAAGAGAATTCATTCAAAATAGTCGTAACAATAATATTTAAATGTACCCGAACGTTTTCCACTTTTCAACAAGCATGGATCAACGCCAACGTTTCCAGAATGAAAACAAGTTCGCGTTTCGCCTTATCGAACGCAGACATCGACGATCCACGATAATCAACACCTCGTAAAACGAAAGAAACCAAAAGAAAACAGAATCCCATCGACTCGCGGGTCTTTGGCCTATTCAAAGAGGTTCCATCACGCACGCAACATCGCCACACACGATCTGGAAACGTTGCCGCGGGTCGAACGAGACCCCTTTGCCTCCAGTTTCTCGGGTTCGCGACGCGTAAAAAGTCTAACGAGCGAGCGACTCGCGGCAGAATTACGACGAGCGTTTATTGTTACTGCCGCTATTTTTCCTCGTTGTTACCGCGTCATTCTCTCGTTAACATTGCGCCTCCCTCGTTAACACTTTCTCTTGTTAACGCGCCAGGAGAAGTGCCTGCCTAATGCAATTCAAATTCAACAGGCATCATTGCGATATCATATCAGCTTGTACGCAGCGACGGCTGACGTTACAATTCAACGCGACCGTGAATTAACAGTGCTGTTTATCGCCGCAATAATGTAAGAACGGACGTGCGATCGCGTTGCTTTTCCGCCCTTGCGGCCCGACCGACCAGAAGATGTGCTTCCTAGTTCTCCACGGTGTGACTTTGCTCGCGACGACTTGTCTTTGACCCGGCACGTTGCTTGGGTAAGTTTAGAATTGCGGGTTATTCAGCTCCTCGCGAGTAGCTTATTAAAGTGATTCTATTAAGAGAAGCCTGATCTCGCTGCTTTGAAGGTAATATTGCGTGGACAGTGGTTCGTAGAATGGAATAATGAATAATTACTCAGAATATTGGTTGCGATTGAATTTTTTTTTTTAAGATTCTTCGTGCAAGTTAATCAACATTTTTGGATATTCTATTTTCCAGTTGATTGAACTGCAATTTGTGTTATAAAGAATATCTGTGTGTGCGCGTATTTGGTAAGCAATGGCAAATTTTTAGAACGTTTATATATTCTGACGAGATTTTAAGGTAAAGTTGAATAGGTTCCAAGTATTTTGCGTTTGACAGTAAATTGTATGTATTCATTTTCGAGCAGGGTATCTATGATTGACTTTCAGAGGAAATAATTAAAGAATAAAAGCTTTGTACTGTTATCAACAAAGTTTCATGTTGAAATCATGGGCCAAAAAAATAAGAAACTCATGGCGATTAGAAAATGAAAGTTGCACGTCCCTACTTGAACTCGGGAAGCAAAATGAATTGTCATTTATAAATGTTGCGTAATTAATAATTACAGACTTATGTAACAGTGAATGCGTGCACCAGTATAGCGTGCTGCAAAATAGAATAAAAATTGTAGCCATTGTAATACATATACTATACATGTAATAGCTCCTATGTAACAAACTAGCCTAAAAATAAAATGTTCATGAAATAGCTTGGGAAACTATCAGAAAATAAATTGTTTTGGAGATATTCCATAATCTAAAATATGTACTATTAATAGTAAATAATGTTGGCATTAGAATTCTTTGATTCGACACAAATTGCTATCCAAGAAAATGGAAACTCGTGTGCACTGATTTCTGAGTTCAAGATTTAGAAATATAGTGAAAATCACTGTTGGCACACGATCGTAAATAATTCTTTTCTTTTTCAATTCTTGCATACCAGAAGTCTACACGGCTGTTACTCATATCCCTACACACCTACCTTACGCCCGAATACATTCTTTAAGTTTCTTCTATATCTCCTTTACTTGCAACTTAATATAACAGCATGTTTCACATATTGAACAACTTTTCAATACCGCTATTCCGAGCAAAAGAAATTCATTTCCCCGAATAATTCTGTCTGCGATTATCGAGGCAAAATAAAGCATACGTCTTCCGGTAATCATTTAACGAACGAAGGGCGATTTTGCATAAGCTATGCAACTATACTCGCTTTCGTTCGCATATTAAACAGCGCTGCATTCCAACCGCGTCGAACTGCTGTATATACGTGGAAAATTGCTACTAACCCCTTGTGAAATTTGATATATTTGAAAATTGAGGTACGTATGCACACTTTTATTATTTACTGCATAACAACTAATACTTATGGTACTTTGAGTGAAGTATGTTTCTTAATTAAGGTATTTTTCTCGTGTAAAGTTTACGGTAGAAAATAATAATTTGAATATTTTATACGAGAATTTTATACTTGTGTTATACGTACACAAATGAATCTATAAAGATAAGAACTCAATTTCCATCTATAATTTTCAGTCGAAACATATTCCTTGATAATAGTCTTTACTCTATACTATGTGACGTGGTTGATCTGATTCTGATGTTGATCTCATTCTGATTTTTTATACATATACAACATTTGTAGATAAATTTGCGTATAAATGAGTTTTCGAGGTCTCGATGGTAAATTACAAAATGATAATTACATAGTGAAAAAATGTATCTGCATAGTGCGATTGGACGTGCAAAATTATATACGTCCATTTAGCCTACTTAGTACACATTGATCTTTTGTGACAAAACTTTATTTCCCGGTGTAATTATTATCGAACGGACTTGCTACATCGAGTAAGATTAACGAAATCGGGCAGGGATGATTGAATATCGTATGGATCGACGACGAGATTTCGCGCGCGATTTAGTCTGATGAAAAATTCGAGACGATCTCTATCGAAGCTTGATTGCAACGAGATTACAGTATTTCCTCTCGTCGTTTTATCGTTATTTACCACGCGTGATTAAGAATGGCTAATCTCTCGGCACGAACAGCTTCGCCAACGGAAAGCAACTTCCTTCTTCGAGTATCTTATATTATATAAAATGATCGAGACCAGCGCGTACATACGGGAACGATGTTGCATCGATTTGTACAGAATGCTCGTTTTACGTATCCATGCGCAATTAGTTGGAGATTGTTTAATTTTATGGGAGGGTCTTTGATGAATTGGATGGTTCATTGGATTGTTATTTAAGAAGACCTCGATATTCAAGGTTTCTGTTATCCACAACTGATACTGTACCGTTATTGAGAAAAAGTGTAAACTGGCTAATACAAGAGTTCGTATTTATTTATATACATTATATAACATATCGATTAGAGTTCGGGATCTTTTTCTTACTTTTATAAATGTTGAATCTGTAGTAAACCACTCATTAACTGGAAATTAATATTGTAAGAACAGGTAATCTTTTGCCTCGTTCAAATATTTTTTAGCTAGAGAGAGTGAATTTTTCCTCTTACATTTGTCCATTATTTTTGAGCGATTTTCAACGGTAGATTGTGAGCTATTATGAAACTTGTTATATCCTTCAAATTGTTGTAGTATACTGCTTGTAAAATATTGAGCTATAATACTTGTCTGTGTTTATATTTAAAACTGTTCTTGGTGCACAAAGCAAGCTGGGGTATTAATACATACATTAATGGAAAATAAATAAATTTGTACAAATAGAGTAACGATAAATTTGTACTGTTAAACAATGAAGTGCATTGTGACCTTATACTTCTATGCTCTGCTGTAAAAATGTATTTATTTATACATTTATTTATTAATAATTCATCAAGGGGAAAAGAACAGATATTGAGATTTTAAAAGCAATAATCTAAAAAAATATTCATGCACTATCATTCGTTGCAGTGCATGAAAACCAATAATTACAATTGTTACAAGTCATTCGTGTCTGTAATAATTGTGCGATGTAGGAAACGAAAAAAGGAATTCGAGTATGCAAAAATTGCTAGACCCTTCCGTAAAGATTTTAATGGAGCATTAGGCTATCATTAATGACGAAGTAGCAATTTAATGATTATCCATTTCTTGTACTTAATCGTTGTTCAGTTTTTGCCTATGCTCTGGAACACTTATTATATAATTCTATGGTGTACGGGGCGATTATGTAGATTCACGCCACGTTGCGTTACAGAATATATCTGCCTACTATTAAAGGGATGGCGAACGTTGACCAGTTTGAAATGAGAATATATCAAGTTTGTTATTAGATAGGTTTACTCCAGAAAAGATTTTAACCAAATAATATTTTCATCTCATAAAATATTGCTCTAGAATAATTTCTATTTCTTAGTACGACGATTTATTAAGTCCGCGAGTTTCTTCCTGTTCCTTGACTTCCAATTATTTATATCTCCTTAATTATCACTACGTCTTCCATTATACGAGAAAAAACGCTATTTGTCTAAGACTGTCTGCATTTCGATACCGCATAAAATTTTACTTCGCATTCATTGCAAATAGTCCTAGGAGACACGAACCAAAAGTACTAGTACTCTGATGTCACAATTAATTACACTGTCCGCAATAATTTTGTCCGTTCAATTTGAAAGCTGACAATTTCTCCTGCTTCTCGTCCGCACAAAAACATTTCAATCGTCCTTTTCAGATTAAGCGAACACGCAAGGCTGTTCGATTCACTCAGTCGCTAGCTGTCAGACCTATGTATGTATGTTGGGCAACAGGGCAAAATAACAACCACTGTCACGGGGGCAAGTGTGCAGCGCATGTGTCTAGTAAAACGGTCTAGGGGAAACGCGGAAAGATTCACTACGCGATATCCTAATTGCGGGATATGAGCTGGCGAGTAGATAACGCGAGTACATCCGCGGGAATATGACTCCATATCCCGGACCGCCTTCGAACGTCTTAATAACAATAATTAGTTCTCACCCCGGCGAACTGTTTCGCTGCGGGCGATTTCTGTACAGTGCTTAGCAGGTCCCAGAAAAGTTAATGGCACCGGCGATACTTGTACGTCGGCATGGCCGCAAGTGCGCGATTAACGCGGAAAATCTTTTTCCCCGCACGATGATTTTAATCGCGCCTGGTTTACGTTTGCAATAACTCGTTATCATTAGATCATTGCTGCGGGACACTTAGTGGCGCGGTGGTTGTCATTTTTATTGTGAAGTCTCTTTGGCCTGATAATGCGAAGGGAGCGATATTGATGACGAAGTAACTTTTCATTCGGTTGGAAGAGAGTTCGATTTAATTGAATGAGTGTGGGGGATTAATTGCAATTCAAACTGAATGTGCTTGGTATAATTTCTAGCTTCGATTCGTGATTGTTATCTTTGAACTATTAATGCTTGTGCGGACCAATATGCGTGAGGATGGTTTAAGGACATTAATAGAAATTAATTTGAACAAAATTATTTTGATAAACTTTGGTCAAGGAAATCTGCTAGGGTGATTTTATTTGCAGTTAAAGAATATAGTAATATTGCAATGCGAACTTTAACTACGTTATATAAAATGTAAAGTATCATATAAACGTAAGGTGGGATACGGTTGAGATACTTAATTAACTTTTTACTGGAAAAATTTCATATATTTCAATTAATTCGCGGTTTTATCTCTACGAGCAGATGAATGACCCTAATTATAATTTATCCGGCTGACGTCGAATTAATTGATAGCGACAGAAAAATCCTATACCAGAGCGTAACAGGAATTGCATCATTAAAATAAGCAACCATAGTAGCGCAATACTTGAATCGCTGCTCTAATTACAATATAATTACACAGCAATTAAGAAGTTATTCAAATGTCACGCTCTCGTGGTATTTTATTTTCACCTGACTTCTCCAGAAAATTATTATTTTGCTTCTAATGGTTTTATTAACTACTTTTCCTATCGAGTAAAAACAATTAGTCTGTCGCTGGAAAATTAATTGCAGCATTACGTGCTTTATTCGAACATCTTTCAATTGAAACTGCTAGCCGTTTCAATTGCTGGCATAAATAAAACGAATAAGTCTACCATCGTTCAGCCATCTTGCAGGGGAATTTTTTTTTATTAAAATCAAATGTATCTTATCCCAGTATAGATATAAAATATATTTCTCATTTATATTTGCAATCGAAATCACAGAAATTTTACTCAAAAATATAATTATGATACTTAAAACACTTACATAAATTCTTTTATATACAAACAACAACTTTGCTCTTGCTAATTTGCTCTTAATATCTTACTATTGCATTTACATTTGCAACACAGTAGCAGAAGAAATAGAATTCACAGATTTCGATCACATAAGAATTACCCAAATATCAGCTAAAAATGTTTAACCTTTTCACACCCTTCCCTCTGAAATTAAATTTGCTATTATCTCTACATCCCTCTATTCCTACCTTTCATATCGAAATTGACCACGCCCACAATCAATTGAAACGACTATTTAATATTCTTATTGACATTCGCCCCATACTGTCCATCAGTGAACATTACTTGCCGCGCTGCTACAGGCAACTCTGTAAATAAAATAATTCGACAGCAAATACTTAACGACGTTTGGGCAATTATCTCAAACGACTATATCAATCCGTGTATTTAACCGTAAATCACGACGGCTTCGAACCACTGTCTACCAGTCCTGTAACCGGTTTCACGGTTCCTCACCTTGCCTTAACCTGTGTCTAACCCAGACACCTAAACCCTTTCGTCTATTATCATTCACAAACTGGCGCGCTTAAGCTGGTTGAGGGGGATATCCAGAGTTTAAGAGGGTCGATGTCACGGCCATAATTTTTGTGGTGGATTCAATTTCGATATGCATTGATCGAATCAAAAATGTTCTTTTAAGAATCACTATTAATCTATATGGTTTGTCTATTTCATTTCTAATAATTCTGTTTTACTTTTCTGTTTCGACTTTTCCAAATAAGTATAAAGTTTGAATTCCCTTCTTAGATACTTGTTACGAGCAATTCAATGGTATTATTTATCTTCGCGAGAACTTTTTCGTTCTTGCAAGTTTGGATCATTAATATTTCAGATGCTCTGTATACTGTTGGCAATAATTAATGATACATTCCCAAAGCCACTACTGCAACTTCATTTCGTAAAATCCGCAAGTATGCTATAACCTATGCTACAACCCAAACCCAAACTTTAATAAAAGAGAAATAAACTGTAAGATCCTATCATGTTTGGATTATATCTTCTAGACGTTTACGTGACCCAATTAATGCTAAATAAGGAGGTGTACATTGACACAGGCGGGTCAACGCTTGTCGCAAAAGTCGTTTTTCTTAATTTTCCATCCACTGAAGTCGTTCAACGCAGACGATCTGTTAAAGACGAGAAAATTTACGTGTACGAGTTTAAACGTGGCCAGACTATTCACTTCTTGATGACACCTGAAGAGTTGGTTAAAAAGCTCAAGAGGGTTCCGTTGAAGATTGGTATCTTCAGGGAGGATGACAACTTTCCTATTTGTGATACACAAACTTTCCTCCGTGGTTGTGCTTGTGACTTGGTAATATATTATCTCTATTTCATTTCTTTGAACCATATAAAGCTAATACAAAAAAACATAATCAATTTTGGTAAAAAATGTTGTTTGCAGAAGATTCATTTTTAATTATTGACTATGAACCGAGAAGTTACTGAAATAAAATATCTTTCATGCGAATATGTTCTTTAGGATTTATTATTTCGTTTACTTTTCAGGGCTCGCTGTCTATCCAAAAAGCAATGCCTTTTGCATTTAGTGGACTATTTGACCTAGTAGACCCTGGCAAAAGTTATGCTGGCCAAGTAGAGCTGGATATAACGATTACAAACTTAGGAAGGTATCATGAAATAATAATTTCAGACTTAATAAATCGAACTTCTCGATCTAATATATGTATATATAGAATTTTGCACAATTAGTTTTTCAACGTGTATAATAATTGCAATTAATTCAAGCTTATTACCCACTTCGACAATTCACTTAAATCTTTGAAATCAAAAATTAACTTGATGGAATGGTATTATTTGCTTTCTTAAAATCCTTCAGAAGTATCATAACACCATTCGCCCTCGCGCCAAATTGTTTCCTCTTCAAAAACGACCCGGAGGAACCAGAATATAAATGCAACACTAAAGAATCAACGAAATCAGTAACAGGATCTATCATTCCATACGGAGACAGTTCAATGAATGCTGGAGAGTTTATGATAGACAAATTATTGGACACTGTTCCACCAGGCAATCTAATGAAAGATGTCGCTAGTATTTCACCAGCGGCTGAACGACTTGCTCTAGGAAGCCCGCCGCCGAAATCACCACGTCCGCCCTTAGTGGACCCAACAGCGATAAGAAAAAAGAAAGGTAAAAAAGGTAAAAAAGGCAAAAGAAGGAAGAAATGAAAATGTGAATACAACCGTTGGCGTTGTACTAATGATGGTCATAAAACTCGGCTCGCGTGTCAAACTTGTTACAAGAATTCGCTCAGTGTAATAATTATACGATACTAATATACTGTCTGAACTAAAGTAGAAGATTTCAGTGATATTCTAGAGAATACGATTAGTGTTAAGGCGAAGCAGTGAGATGCAAATGTATATAATTTTAAAACACCGGCTACCTCATTCATTAATAGCCATGCTATTAATTTTTCAACATATTGTTGCATATAGCAAGTAATTTAAATAAACCTGTATCTACATACGTTATTGTAATTATAAACAAAAATTCCGTGACAACAATAAAAGTAATAATGAGAACAACTTTCCTACCCGTGCACACGAAGTTTAATAATCCCTGTGATGTAATATCTGTATCAGCGAAACTTTTAAATATTGTTAAACGGACATTACGAAAATGATTATTGACAGCAGATATTTATTTAATAGAAACAGGCCTTCGATTGCATGATTAGTAATCATGAGGCAACTGAACCGTTTCCTTGTGATGGAACGTCACAATGGGTCTCGAAAATTGCCCCATAAGCCGGCGTCTAAACAAGCAGGCATTACCTAGAGTTGAGAACATTACGTTCTCATAAATCAGCCTCGATTCGATTCGGCATAAATCATAATCGTGTCGTCGGGCATATGCAGACATCTTTGCCCTATAGCGAACAGCTCCGTGAGAAAGATCCTCCACGACGCTGAATCGCTCTCTCTTCTCATGATATGCCGTTAACTGCTTTTCATCCTAGGGCAACGCGTTTCTTTCGATCATTCCATCGTTTCTGTATGCGATCTCGCATATTCGATACTCGCAAACAACGCGCGTTAAAATCCATTTCGGTATGATCAATAGTTACGAACTTTATGTAGTACAGTTTTCAATGGGAGGAATTTTTCATATTCTTGTTTAGAAAATATTAAATAAACCGTATCTAATGGAAACTAATATTTATGATTAGTACAAGACTCCTTTCTGTATGATAAGAATACTTTAATTCTAATAGAAGAAAGGAATTGTGAAGGATCTAAAATTGATTAGAGATTGTTAAGTCATTATAAATACATGTAACAATTTCGAAATAAACTTGACAGCGTTATTATTTATGGTTTTCATTATTGCCAATGAAATTGTTGAAATATAGTTTCAATGAATAAAACTATCAACGGATGAAATTCTCAAAATTCAAGGGTGATCCAACATTGAAAATTTAAATTCAAACTAACTTGGCACCTCCACTCTGACACGAAACAGTAGACTCTTACTAAAATAACATTGGTGTCGTTCTGGAAGAAACTACCGATCGGCTACTCAAGCGTTATTATTTATTTACCACAGTGGGAGGAGCGAGCGAGTTTCGAAAGCGCCTCGCGTGCATCGATTTGACTTATTGTTAGCCTCATGGTTACCGGTATCCCGTAACGACTTCCTGTCGTATCCGCTCGTTGCTGCAACCACCTGTATACAGAGTGTGCCTGCAACGCGACTTACTACCAAAGAAAGCAAGTTTCCTCGTTTTTTTTCTAAATCGGGGAAGATTAATATCAGACAGCGTTAAATCTTTCACCGCGGGAAAATTAGAGGCAACTAAGTTCCCGCTATACGCGACAGCGAAACAGCAACTGCATGAATTAATTTTGATGTGCCATGAAATTTATTTGATCTTCAGTACAAGTTATTTTATGCTGGTCGAGCAAGTCTTTAGGATGGGGAATTAAATACGTGATCGCATAGTTTTTGAACAGCTATGCAATCTTTTAAAATAGAATTCAAATCTACAGTGAGTCGTAGTTAAATCCACGAAAGAATATTATGGTGGCTGTTATTGGCGAAAGGATTGACTTCATTTGTCTCGAGCACAACTTGTTTGAAACAAAATGGATACTTGTCAAAACTTATACACAGTTTTTTATATTAGATCAGTGATAATCAGTCCATGCTAAGTCTTATTTGGTATATAGATAGTACGTAAATCAATATAAAAATGAATTTCTGAAAAAGAAGTAAGTATGCTTAGCTATATGATTGACCTATACTACTTGAAAAAGTATGTCTGATTATATATTGACCCCGTTGTCGCCGGTGTCTGTGGTCTCAAACATTTATTATACTAAAAGTCAATTCATGTTTTGTAGTCATATTATTATACAAAATTGAACGCGAATTAATATTAATATCACCAATAATATGTAAAGGAAGAAAATATGTCTCGAATATATCAAAAAGATCGCCTTTAGTTTTTGCATTTACATCGAAACGAAACTTTCTTTCGCCATGTATTTGCGCTACATTTCTCATGGGTGTCATTAAAAGTACATACGAAACATTTGTTTGCACCATGAAGCTTAAGAGAAATATTTACCTGGCCTGTTTTAAGTGAGACACTCTGTATAACTTTACAAAACTGACGAGCGTGTGCTTATTATTTATATACCAGACCCTTACTACTTCCACGTGTGTTTGTTGAATAATACCAGGTGCTGCGGTGAATTCTGTTTTCCTGGAGGTTAATCGATTACTCACGTAATACGCGAAATACGCGCGACACATGGAAATGAATTATTAATGCGACACGTGATCACGACACGCGAATGCTCTGCTTGGGCGAGGATAAAACACGTGAATGTATTAATGCAAGATTGCTGTGACTCGATTTTTTCACTGTGTTTGAGTTTATGAACACGTTTCTGTATTAATAGTGAAGCAACAAGGGGCTGTGCATTTACTGTGCATCACTGCAGCTATTACTATACATTTCAGATGACTTGATTATATTTCAATTCCATAAACAATCGAAAGATAATAATTATTAAATAAACAGTAGACGTTAATAAAGTTACTACAGTATTTTCACGTAGACGCAAAGCGATGAGTTTGCGAACTACTTATTGTAAAAGAAACAAATAAGAAACGTAGAAAGGTATAACATCATTCTCTATGAAAATAAATGTCAACGCTAAAACTCGGTTTTCACAGCTCGGTCTGCTGTGAAAGGTATCGAAATTAAAAAGTATTGAATATATGTCTTGTGACATAAAACTCACGTGTTCGAATGTGAGTAAGTGATATTATTGCTGTCTAATAACCAACAGATGCTAGATTAATCTTCACCCTGCTCCGCGTACATTTAACATTTAATTTACGCGTAATATTATAAACCGTCCAGAAACTTTAAAACTACAAGACCTCCCTTTTTTTATCTCATGCAAAACCCTAACTTACGTTTCAAGAATTTCAACCGGCTTCCATAATGTGCGTCTTTCCATTCCAGTTGCATCGTGTATGGGGAACGTGTTGCGTGTTCAATGTTCACGCGAACATTGGCCATTATCCAACCACAGACCGTTTGTTTTCGTCGAAAGATCACAATAATTCTCGACCGTGCAACTTTAAAACATTGAAATCGATCGAACCCCCAGAACACGTTCGTGTATCCACGGCACTTACATATATTTACATCGAATTAACCTCGACCAACCTGGTAGAAGCAGGTTGCTGCGGCGTAATTATTACACCGTACGCATTACAATTATTAATTCCGTACACTGGTCCAATGGTTCGCCTAATTAATTCCGCGCATTAATTGAACGTTGTGCTGCCATGCCGCAGAGACACGTTCGCGGTGGTCGATTACGATGAACACAAAAACGGGAAGGAGGCTGTTTAAATTGCTTTCAGACGAATCGCTCGAGTTAAATTGATTAATATTATCAGCTTTTTGCTTTGACGCTTTCTTAAAAATGTTTTTGATTAATGGGTCAATTAGTAGGTACGAGGTTATGAAATTGCAGGTGAACGGCGACTACTTGTTTCGTTCGGTACGATAATAATGTATTAATGAATGTCGGCATGATTAGTGAAATTAATAATAACTTCGAGGGAACCGTATTGAATTAAAGTATGAATGTGGAATGCATCGCTTTAACTATGTATTAAGTGAAATAAAATAAAAACTGAGATATTATATCCCGATTTACTCCATTTCAAGAATTTTATTGTAGGGCAATATTGTACTATATAAATATTATCCACTCGACGTAGTTAATTAAATACGAAGATTTCTATTAAATTATGTTTTTGCGTAGTGAGCTAGTGTTTTTTAAATCACGATGCAGTTTTGCCAAGGATTGAACACACAAAATTGGAATAAACCTGTTTTATGTAATTTCGTTGGTATTTTTATATGTATAGCCCTGGCAAAATAAAAATATTTATACGTACATGCAATTAAAAGTACGTTCCCAATTTTTATATAACACCGCTTATTAATTGTCAACATGCAAAATGAATATAATAATAAGGGTGGGTTACTTTTTTAAATAAAATTATTAGGGAATCGTGTAGGAAGTTGTTAGAAATGTATTATTACTCTGTGTCGAATAATATAATTATTTCGGTACGTTGATATCTATGATTACTGAATCTAGCTTTAATAAAACTCTGTAGAATGTTTCCTTATAGAATTACCTTTCCACTGGTTGCGCACCGAAAAATATTCTATGTCACCTTTCACAGGATATATTTTTTAAGCCGCTTGTATGAAAGTAATTTTCAGCCGGAATGATTAGGATAGTCTATTGCAATTCATTCACGTAACTTTTCAATTTAACTTAATAAAAAAAATATGCATCACACACTTTATGTACAGGTTCTACACTGTCATGACTACATGAGCTCCCTTTAACAACTCTTTCATCGGACTCTCTGTCAGCCCTTAAAATCCTTTCATCCCCACTGCGCCACTCCTATACCGCTCACACTATTTCTAGAATCCTTATTCTTCATACTTCCACTGTACACTTCTAAAAATTCTCTATCTCCAACAGCGTAATATAGTACTCAGAATCACGAAGAAAACACTTATTCACTTTCTATTTCTATCCAGCTATAAGTATCAGGTTATCCGACCTCGTCGCGGTGTATCCCTAAAAATTCACTCTCTCCCACTGTGCAGATTTTTTTCAAACCTTCAGAACTCTTTATTTTTCCTAGAGCAATTCTTTAGTTGTATTCGCAAATTTATCCATCGACGCTCTGCCGAATGCTTAAAATACCTTTAATGATTAGAATATTGATCAGTCCTTCACATCTATTCAAATATAATTTTTTAACATCGCGTTTGCCATACATAAGTTCCATATCTTTGTCTATGAAAAATTTCCCAATTTCTTACAAAACAAAAACCAATGATCCACATACTCAATCTGTATTCGGGATATCAAAAAATTATAAACTGACAAAATTATAATTTCCTTTAGTAGGCAAACCATCTTATGGGTTTAGCAACTAAAGCTTTACTGTTTATTATTAACAATGCTCTGATTACCGATCTCTTCGAAACGATTTGAACTTTTTTACAACAATCCGCATCGTTTTTAAAGCTCGTCTTACTGTTATTATTCCATCAAGATCGCGATATCTTGTTCGAATCTATTTTCATTCGGGTTTTCCAAACGCGTCGACGTCGCAGGGCAGAAGGGAAACGACCAACACCGCGAAGAAATACGAGCCGGGCCGCCACGCATCCGCGTGGGACATCCCGTGAAAGAAAAACTCTCCCGCCGCGAATGTCGCTTGCCGCGTGGGCGGCGTCGTATGCTAATTATGGCAAATCGCAGCGGGCGATGATTTGTTCGTCGACGACCGTGTAAACGGAACTTTTCCACGAGGAAAGCGGGGTTAAGAAGCTGGCCGGGGCGGATCAGCTCTCGACAACGCTTCGACGAGTAACGACGTTACGACACGCGAAACCGGAACAGTATACACGAATCCATCGAACGTGAACACGGTGTACAAACGGCCACGTACGTGAGTGTAAGACTTTAGATTTTACTAGGTTTCTTGCATCGTTGCTTAGAATGTTTGTTACTTTTTTTCATTTTGGAAGAGCTTAGTGTGCCCTTTCATCTTTACCAGCGTTTCTCATCATATAACGTAAAAACGTTTCGCGGATTACTGTTACACAAAATCCGAAAAAATTCATTATGAATTTGCAGAATGGTTGATTTCGAGTCGTTTTCTAATTACGGGCAGGTAGTTATTTGTCTCCAACATTTTTGTTAATGACATCTATGCGTTGTAATATTCATTAGATTGCAAAACTCATTATTATCAAGAAACAGGTATTACGTTTAACATTCAGCACAGAAAGGGTACACATTTTTGTTTTAACTAATTATCGTCATAAATGCTGCACAGAAAATCGGTCTGGCACGGAACATATTAATAACGGCATTCTTTATTAAATAATCCAGTAGACGCTGTTTTATACTTTATTATACTGCAATACCCACAAACTGTCTTCTTTAAGCTATTCCCATAGAACCTTTCCACTGCAATAAGTCAGTCTACAAAAAACTAGTAACCCTTCTCTCGCAACCAACCTCACAAACACTTGTCAAGACAGCAGCAGAAACCACTAACAGATCCTCGCTTATTCAACGCGTCTCTAAAAACCGGGACGCGCTGGATTCCAGAAGAAGCCAAGGGAAATGCATTGAAAAACAAACGGAAGAAGAAGACGAAAAAGTAGAAAAATAATTGAGCAGCTCGGTAGAGAGCGATTATAGTCTGCAAGGTTGGCGTGCAATGTATGTATGTCGCGCGAAAAAACGGGGCAAAGGGTTCGCGCGGCCGATCGTGTTCCCTGCTTTACGGCCTCCTCAACGAGCAACCACGGCCAACGTATCGCCTATGAAACGGCCGTAGCCGTAGTACTAAATACACCATAAACCAAAGGGAATTGCCTGTGAACCTTTAATGCCACGCGCTTACACACCGCGTCGCGTACAACCTGAAGGAACGTACAAACGAGCAACGTTTCACCGGTCGCGATCACCACCCCTCAAAAACTTCAATTGCCGCGTACAAATGTACTTATTTCACGTTTCGCGCATATATACAACATTTCCTTTAGGCGACTTCTGAGCTATTTGCGCCGCCGTTGGAACTATTCGACGTGGTGTTTTAATGTTAAGGGAAGAAGGGATCGTTGTCGCGATCTGGAAGGCTATGGCCTTATTAGACGTTTATGTCCCTTTGTTTAAATTTGTCGGGGTCCTTTACGAGGGGTATAAGCTTGACAATTTTATGGGGATCCAGCGACGCATTGTAATAAAATATTCTGTTCTTGTTGGACGGATTGTTCAGACTGGGACGGTGTTATGCGGAAACTAGATGAATTTAGTTTTGAAACTGGTGTTGAACTCGAACTCATTTAGCATTTACTTACAATGTATTGTTTAATCTGAGTGTTGCTTAGTTTCCCGTAGGAATGAATTTATGCCGTGGTTCGATGCGACACGTGGAGATTGAAAATCGAGGAGTCGGTAACTATTTTTCGAGAACACAGTCAGATGTACGAAAATAATTTAATTCTCAAAGGTTCAATAGGAATTATAAAAAAAATGCAATTGCAGACATATAGAAAATATGGAAAATAGTTGTTTTATTGCGTTTGATTAATCGTGTGATACTAATCAACGTTTTCAACATTTGTCTATTTATGTACATTCCAGACTGCATCTCTATTTGTACAGTTTTTACTATGCCAGATCAGGTATGCTTTGGAGCAAGTTTATGACCAATAAGCAATATTGCAGGTATCCTTATTGTATTGGATTCTGTTTAATATTTTGAATATTATTCAATCTGGCACGAGTGATTATTCAAAGTGAACCTCGAGATTACTTGAGTTCACCACTCCTCATATAGAACAATCACCATAGACGCTCAAAGGCGGGAAGGGAATTAAAATGAAAGGGGAAAATGAAACAGGTGTCGTGCAATCCAGCAATGACTGTAAATTAAGAACGTGCTGGGTAACCAATGACGCATGAAGGTAATTAAGCGTTGCAATTAGTAGAACTAATTATATAGCGGCGCTGCGAACGCCATAAAGCATTGATATGTCGCTGGCTGATGTTTTGCGTTTACTTATTAATTCCACTTCCTCTTCTTGCAATATTTGCACATGCACTTCCTTTTGTTTCACTCATTTCCTCCTTATAAAAAATCTGGTTATTCTTTGATGATACATCGTAAAATAGTTATAGTGTAATAAATGACGCGGAACAATTTCTTAAAAAGATAAACTCACGTCTCTAATCTAAGTTCATTCAGCTTTTAATGGGCATTGAATGACGACGACCAGGTATTAAGTAGAAATGGTACGGCAAATAATTTTTTACCTTCTATTTGCGCTTGGGTTTAATGTTTAATAGGAGATGAGTGAAAGTTATGTTAAAAGTTTGTACTATTGTTTTAAGAATATTATCATACGTGTCAGGTATGGAGCAATTAATCTAGATATAGAATTATCGCGAAATTATCGGAATAAATTATTTGCCATTTATCCAATAGCCGAAATACTTCTATAATTCTATAGATACTATAATTATTAAAACTTTGCAGTTTCACTTATAAAACAAACCTCCTTAAACTGTAAATGGTATGACTAATTTCCAAACAATCTAAAATACCACAGAGCCTAATATCTCCAGGGTAAAGAACAACGTGGTAAACCTTATCCAAGATCTTCGCAACTGCGCGTAATCCAGCGAGCATGACCGGCTGATTAGTTTCGATCGTGCTTTCTCCCTGGATTTGTGAAAACAATGCTTTTCATGCAGAACCCAACCTAAACGCGGAAGTGTTCGTAATGAATTGAAGGGATCATTTAGATAGCATTGTGCCTTAAGGCTCCTGATTATTTCTAATGAAGCTTATTTATCGCACTATTCGTTTGGTCAATATCTGACCGTGTAATCGGACCCCTACGGTTCGTCCACCAGAGAGCGGTTCCTGGTTTGAAAGTTCTCTTTCCCAACTATGCGTCACCACCTCGATGGATTGCTCTTAAGTAGGCGGTCCTTAATTATTTTTTGCTCTTACATTCGTTTCAAAGTGGTCATTATTTGAAGAACAAGATTTTCTGTACGCTATCTGACAATAAGGTTTTAGACCTGACGCATCTAGAACTTCGTTTCATTAAGAATGCTATTTTCTTAACAATTTCTGAATAATATTTAGAAAGGACGTTTCTTTGACAATTTTTCTTTTTAAATATAGAAAAGATTAATTTTATTCTGGATAATTTTTATCATTATATTAGACATTTCCTGTCGATATTTGAAAAGTGACTTTCTCTCATGTATTACAAAGTTTTGTAGTAGATCTAAACTTATAGTCGATGCACATTCATAAGTGAATCACAAAAACAACGAGGTGGGTATATTCAGATTTAAACGCTGCAATAATTAATGTGCCAATCGAGTTTGGTGTCCAAAGTATACCTGCTGTAGCGTGCACCCCGATATTCACAAGCATCGGGGAAAAGTCATTTCAACATACAATATCGCGTGTCGATCGTACGATCGTGAAATTATGCAAATAACCGTCGTCAAGGTAATTTATCCCCGGTGAGAAACTGTAGCCTCCCTCTTCCTCGACATTATTACAACGTGACAGACCTTTTCTTTCCGTTTTCATTAACGTCACAGAGATAAATATAAAGAAATTGCAGTCGTTTACTTTTTATAGATTGCCGTTCATGAGATCTTGCAAATACTTATGCCGACGGTGTACATTGATTGAGAATTGCATATTTAAGTACCAGGAGTACCGATAGTTTTATGGATACGATAAGTTACGAGGTCCCTTGATTACTCGTGGGAAGTTTAATTAACATTATTGCACTGCTTTAAATGAAACTAACGAATAAATATATCCTCTTAGACCTGTTCAATTGCAATCAATGTTTCTTGCCTCATCAACGGCGGGAACGCAATTTTGTAAGTACAATAAAGAAGAAAAAGAACAAGTTTATCCGATAATGAAGAATAGCAACTGAAAACAAACGGAAAAAAGCAAATTTCACCAGATAAGATCGGTTTATTTAAGGACGCCCTGTTTCACGGTGGATACGTTTTAATTAATATTTATTTATATCCGCGTAATTCGTTAGCCTCTATGTAATTGGCTAAGAGTGCCTGCGGGCGCGTCGTCGTCGTTCCTGCATACTCAGGATGAATTTAGCTTAACGCCGTGTACCGGGTGATTAAAAAATATCGAAATGCGAAAATGCACGCCGCTGGAATCACGCGATTTACATTGAAATCAACGCACGGTTCCTGCGTCAATAAATTTACATTCCCTGTTCCAACGGATATCGTAATTAATAGCAACAAATTAACTGTAAATTATTGATTAAAACCCCCTACGTTATTGCCCCATGCTTCATGGTTAATGAGATAGGAATCGCTCGGATAAGTTTTCACCCATGCGTTTCCTAAACGGACCTCGAGATGCTTGATCAAATTTATGTCGGTGTTTATTCTTGCTTCCTGTTTTGAAAATGATCAGCAATATTTATCGTGCTCGATGAAAGCATTCCAAATGTTCCAATTAGAATATTATACTCCTTCCTTTCTTTGCATACGTTCATATGTATAGGTATCCGCTTACTTCTAGCAAAATCATATGATTTGCATGTCTTGAAACATTCAATTACATTTACTGTAATTGTTGCTCTATTCGCCATTGTATATTTCTGCTACAAGTATATTAAATGGTATTCACAATTTATTCAACTTTACTTTAAAATGCCTGCGAATTAATTAAACTCGATATCGTCGCACTAAATCGAGTTACTAAATCGAAGCGCCGCCTTCTCAAAATTTCTCGGAATTTGCCAGACTTCAGATGCTCGTATGTAATTGTGTATGTCTTGTGCACGATGCTCTCTAGTGCCACGATTTCTGATCGCATGCGCAGAGGCACTTGCGAGCCGTTATTAATGCATTATATTGGTTCGAATATCATCGCGTTCGTAAAGCATTCAATGCACGCAGAGGCGAAGGATTTTTTGCAACTTTCGCCGTGACAGACAACTCTATAATCCTCTGTAATATTTAACATTTAATAACTACAATACCGTTCTCGGTGTCCGTTGCGCAAACGTCCTCATCCTTCCTACAATACCACTCTCCCGTAACGCCACTGTGCCACAGTATAATTGCGCGTAAACGAGCTTAATAAGCTGTCTCCCATGATGCTGGTCTGCTTTCACCGTACACGATGCTTTTACTTTCTTTATTTCCTCCAACGTTTACGGCACGAAAAAGAGAAGTGGAGAACATGCTCGCGAAACTATGACACCTGTTGCCACAACGCACTGCCAGGTTCGTCTAGCTCAAACAAAGAATGCCTATTCCAGCCGGAGTATATTTTATTTGTACTCTATGGTCGGTGTCTGTACTGAAATACTAGGATATGGCATCTTAGTGGCACACTCTTTTCGTTAGTCCTTGAAATTTAATAAAGCTCAATAGGAATATCGAACATGGTGTACGATTAAACTATCGCCAATTATTATCGAATGGTTTACATGAAATTCTGCTATTTAATTTTAACTATACTATTTCTTGCAAACAGTAGTAATCATTTATTTCCGTTCACGATGTCTTCCACATCTAGTGCAGCATCGTTTTGGGTAGCCCAAACAATGTCTACTTTGCACAAGGTGTACAAGACACGCGTGTAATTGAAACCGCAATAGAGAGCCGATCAACTTGCAATTAAATAACTGGTTCGCCAGGTGAAAACAATATTAACCATCTGGAATGCGAAAATGAGCCAGGAGCTTGTTCAACGATTTATCGCGGTTCGTTGGATAAGTAAGGATTTCGTCGGGCCAATGTACGAGGGCCCAGAAATCGATTAGAAACCTGATTTCTGTGCTCTTGACTCGCTTGTACGCGCGTACGGGGGACCGTGATTCAATTACGCGCAACATGCTCGCAAGAAGCCACCGTTCATGCGTGCACGAAGCAGACAGTGGAAGCGAAAGAGAAGACGGCAAGCGGAGGGTTACGCGGAAAACGGTGATGGACGATCGTTTCAATATTACGCTTCTCGTATTTTAATGAATCGACCGATGTATTTAAATTGTTCTGGAAAACGGTAGGTTGCTATTTATTGGACGACCGGCTGAACTTCTTGAATTCTCCAGAATTATTTTAAGGGTGTTACAGATTCAAGAGGGACGCCTGCAGATATGGTTTGAGTTAAGCGTTAGTATTTGATTGGATAAATTAGACTGTTTGGAAATAATTAGACAGGTTGATGGTACCACTGTTTACCCTCGGAAATCATCATTGATTACACATGTATTATTTCATGTATGCGTATAAGGTGCTCCAAGTCTTTTTCGATTATTAGAAACGAGCTGCCTGATTAATGACTTACATCGTGAACTGTACATCAATGACACTTTTCTCTCAAACCAGCAATGCCTATGCAACATTCTATTATTGATTCATTCACAATAACTGCAAAACTATACTTAGCAAGATCGCTATCCTGATCCCTGCCAAACTTCTCACGAATAACACGAATACACGTTCGTGTATTCATAAGTATTTATACACAAGACTAACCATCCAAAACGTTTTTTTTTGGTCACCGAATTCACGGGGTCCTAAGGACCCCATTGCCATTTTTTACGAAAACCTACCACGATATCGTTGGAAACAAACGTATCCATCAATGGAAGGCACAATAATTACCAATAATTTACAATAATTACCGCGGCGACCAAATTCTGTACAGGTTTTTTTCGACAAATCACATTTACGTGTAGTGAGTCCAGAGCTAAATGAATAAAGTGGTGGGGGATACCTCACCCCTCTAAACAAACTCGGTCCCTCTCCCTCCACTTTTTTCATTTAGCTCTGGACTCACTATAGTTACCCCGCAACATTATTCATCAGGTCATTTATCACGCGCGCAACAGTTAAGCCGAACAAAAAAAAAGAAGATGAACATCTTCGGAGCTCCTAACGAATTCAAACGTTCGCACCAATTGAACGTTGAACCGCTCCGAATCCATCACTGCATGCTTGGCATAAAAACAAAAACCCAAACGATCGCTGGAGAGAAAAAAAACCATTGCCTCTATTCCCAGTGTGTGTGTGCCTCGGTTGACGGCCATTAGCCACCGATTGCAGAACCGATTCCATATCGAATCTGTGCGTCTCGTAATCGATACAGATCGCCGCTGTCACCGTCGTTTCCATGGAATTTAACCTCCTAACGACTTCATTCGCCACGAGGAGAAATCGGCTGCATCGTGATCGAAGCACACCGGCGCGGCCACGAGTCGGGAATAATTCACGGAACGTTTCATAAGCGACAAAATGGCATGGGTAGCCGATTATTATCGGCGTTTCCGATCGACGGTGGTTTCTAATTTATCGCTCGATGCCGTGACAGCGGGCTAATTAGTGTCCACCACGGTTGTTCGGACTTTCTTCTTTTCTTTTTTTTCACGTTTTTTTTGTTTCCTCTTTTATCCAAGCACCGTTTGCGAGAGAACTAGTTAGCGTTAAATACAGACCTGTGCTCTAAGGGCAATAAATGAACGACCACGGGGCATTAATTGTAATCACAAAAGCCAGTCCCGCTATCGAAGTGCCAGGCCCATGCAGTCTTCGCTATTCGATTGCATACAGTGGCATACACGTACTGTATAGCAGACGTTTAAGGGAATCGCGTGCACGGTTGATTATCAGATGGGATTTTTAACACAGCCGCGGCCATCTGTCAAGATTTGCGCTCCATTAATGGCGAGCAGCTCGTAAGCTTTGTCGCGCCACGAACCGCGACCAGTCTTTTCTACGAGGGCTCAGAAATCGTCGGATCGTATGCGAAACACGTAACACCACTAGCATTTATTCAAATGACATTACACAATGTTGTAATAAAACGGGATGTTTTACTGTGAATTTTTTCATTCTTGCTTGTAGTTGGTAGAAATGAGTAGGTATGTTTAATTATAATTAATTTAATTATGCAATATTAATAGCCCTTCGTTAAATGTTTGTTTTCAAAATCTGATATCCGTCGATTTGACTGGTTACGTAACCCTAGTGTTAAGGGATAAATTTCATTCAAACACGTATGTCTGCATATTTCTTTTCCAACGTTCGACAAACCCAAAACATTCTTATTTACCTAACATCCCCTCTCTACTGCCTTAACCGCCTAAACGTGTGTCGAAACATCATCTAGTATAGTAAATCCTCCTCATCTGACATCGTCAAACGCCAACGTCCCTCTTTCCCCACCTATTTGCAAATCATGTTCACAAACACTTGAATCCACGGCAAACAACATCGAAAGCGTGGGTGGAACGAGCCAGGCCGCTCACTTTCCCGCGTGTATCGCGCGAGGTCCACGTGCAAAAAAGTGGTCGACAACTTTTTCGCGCGCCGACAAGATCGTTATCGTTATCGCGATCTCAATCACGGCAGCCGGTGTTTTCCCTTTCGGCCGGGCTCTTGTGTATTTTACGCGGCGTCCCCGACAGCCTGATCGATTCTCCTTAGATCACTTGGCAATTTGCGACCCCGGCATAAACGGCTCGTTCCAACCCTTTCGCGCAGATTTGTCCGCGCTTGCAATTTATTCGAAAATTACATTGGACAGTGGTATCGATCGACAATCGAAATGTTCGGCAACGATCCCAATGAACGAGGTTTCCTTATGGGTGTAAGTAGAATGAAGCTTTGCGATTCAGACATTGGTCAGAGCAGATTTATTGTCGACGTTGGGCGTTTTGAAAGGTGCGAAACTGGAGGGTGAGTGAAAATGGGATCGATTGTTTTCACCTTCTCTGTCGAATTTTATATTTTATATTTTGTTGCGATCTCCCATGTAGACTTAATAGCTCAGAGTACATGAAACGCACGATGTTTTTGTGAAAAGAAATTATATGACGGGTAAGAAATTTGTTAAAAGAATTGGTAGGATCAATTTTTAATCAATAATCTAATTATCTATTAATTAACCTAATAATCAATTTTTGTTTTTCCCAATAGAAGTAATCATCGTATCCTAAATTATCCTTCTTCAAGTTTGCTCGTTTAAAGTAATATTCAAAATAACAATTTAATCACTTCTATTGCTAACTAACTTCTATTATATAACAGTCGCATCAAATTATTCAGAAAGGCGTTCCCAGATCATTCAATCAAATCAAAATGATCCTTTCGATTTGCTTTTCATTTAGCAATACCAGTGTTTCCTATTTCACGGGATAACAGCCAACACATAGGAAACGGTAACAAAATTCTTCGTAACGCTCTCTCTTAATACTAGACGATCCAATTTTACCGGAACCTTTTTTCATCGTCGACCAATCACCTTCCCTATTCTAATCATTCCGACGATTACGCGTGTACATTCTTCCAAGAACGAAAAGGTGAAACGACGCATCGGTCCACTAATGCGTCACGCAGCCCATCCAGGTACATTTATTAATTAAGGAAATGACTCGTCAGTGGGCCACGCCGTCAAATAACGGCACCGTCCAGTGCATCATCCTTTGTGTCAAGCTAACCTGAAACCATCAGAACCATCCCCTTTTAATCCATAAAGCCAGACGAACACCCTTCGACAATCTGGACGTATATTCACGCGGTTCCAAGCGAAGTTTCATTTCAGTCACGCAAAGGTGGCTTGCGCCGATATTAATCGAGCCATCCATGCGACCAGAGCCACCGAGTGCCTCTCGCTATCGTAATTTCGCATCTGCACGAAAAATTCCTTCCGGGGGCCTGATCGAGTGGCCTGGCCGACCGTCGCGTCGCGTCGCCGCGGATCGATCGGCCGATCGATCGATCGATCGATGAAAAACGTCCACGTCCTCGGTCGCCCCTCGTTCCCGCCACGATGATCACGCCGTGCCGGTCCGCCGCCTTTCCTGGCCCCGTCCCTCGTCAAACGCTGGCAATCATTATCATCCGTATAATTATGCTTGTCCATGGGTCGGCCACTTCGGCGTTTACCGGCGAACGATCTTGTTTGTCCGGCTCCCTCGCGGAACACGACGTTTTAATTGATTTTTGCACGACTGGTCATTTGTTAAAAAATGATCTGTCATCTTGAATGACGAGGGGCGATGCGGCGCGCCAGTTCCGCCGATCCACGGTGACACATTGCACTGTGCGATCGGTTCGCAATTTTCATGGCGGTACGTATTCTACGTCACGCGGCTTAATTGTTTGTGATTATACGCAACCTACTGCTATCAAGGCCCGGCATGACGTTCAGTCAACGTTGTTGCATGTTCCGCGTTAACGTCTGTATTAAATCACTCGACGATGGAGGGGAACGCTGGACGCCGAGAGTAACAGGTTAATTTCAGGGTGAATGCTCGGTCATGCAAAAATCGAGATCGGTTCCTGGAGGACGTTATCGGTTATGGTGGGGAAAATTGAATGCTTCCGAGGAGTGCTCGTATGCGAACGGCAGGATTATTATGTTGGGTTGAGTAACATTATATGTATGATCACTTTTCGGTGGCACATTATTAGGTTGTTGTATTATACTTGACGTACAGGTATATAATAAATAGATGATAAATAGGGAGAGGACTTATGTTTGTGAACGTGTGATTTTAACATCTCAACGAATGAAACAAAATGTTTTGTTCGGGTAAATGTGGTTCAACTCTAGAGGTTTACACGGATTTCTATTCTGACAGAGTTTACCCTTTTTCTTCTAAAAGGGTGCGAACAGGTCTTTTGATTTTTACTATGAAGTGCTTAGGACTTTAATTCGCTTAGTATTTGAACGAACAAAATATAGTCAAGGAAGAGCACTCAATAAATACATTGCATACATTGACACTCCTGTCACTTGATTAAAGGTTGTCCAAAACGATCATTTCAGATTCTAGCATACGATTCACGTTTCGTAAAAATTGTTTCGTAGACTAATGCGTTAAAGTATAATAATAAGGATCGTTAGAAATTCCGAAAAAATAGCCATTTGTCAAAGCAATGAAAGCAAAATAACATGCACCACATGCGAATCGCCCTGAATAATATTCTCAAGAAATATATCATTATAAGACGCAAACCCTGATCAGCTCTGACGTTTCTCCTTAAGGTTTGCAAAATAACCGAACAATATCAAATTACTAACACGTTATCGGGTCATCGGCGTATTCATCGCTGTAAATTGCTGGCGTTACCAGCATGTTCCTTTCGTGGGGCAAAAATAAGAACGATTAGCGTTAAACCAGATTACGCCCCTGTTAAAAGTCCTCGAGAGATCCGCGATAATCGGGCAGGTTGCTTTACGAATCGCAAGAATCGCCCCCGGTCCCGACCTTACGGTCGATTACTTTCCCTCCCTCTTCCTCATAATTACGGCAATTTTCACTATTTATAGGCCATTCGATGATTAAAAAAGGAAAGGGCAGGCTTGGTCGGAATGATGGTAGCAGTGTTGACTACGAATGCTTGGAAAATCACGCCCTCGGGACAATCGGCGGCTGAGTCGCTTACAATTACGTTTATCGTTGCTTTATATCGATGCCATTACCGCGTTCCGGATCGATAGTGGCCTCCACGATGTGTCGTTTAACGCAGATTGCTTTTGAACAAGATTTTATCCGCCTGTGTTCTTTTTTATTATTGAAAACTGGAGATAGATCTTCGCGTAGATATTTATAATACTTCGATTTCCATTGGTAAATTGTCATTATATTCTTTATCGATCAATGTGTCGATTTGAATTGCTAACGAAGATATATGAACTGAGCTTATCTTCTCTCCAATTACTATTCTTACAAATATGATTCTTTTTAGACGGCAGAACTTTGAAAATCTTTTGCTTTAAAGCAATGAAATGCATTATATATTTGAGGATTCAATTATTATTTTTAAGGAAATTGGACGTGCAGATGTATTATAGTTAAGGGGAAAGTATTGCATACAGTTAAAATAAAACGTTTCGTTACAAGAATATCTTGTAGAAATTATTGTACATTGTACTTATTAATTTTTAGAGCACAATTGAATGATAATAGTGATGAATAGTAATGACGCAAGTGAATTCAACTTAATTACATTATGTATTCCATGCAAATTGAATTAACCACCGTTGTAAACCAATTTTTCTTGAAACAGCGAACCATATAATTTCGCATATTGCGCACTAAGCGGAGAAATTTTCAATCGGTTCACCGCGATGTTAATTAAACCATAAATCCACATCGAACATTTTGCCCGAGTCTTCGAGCAACCATGCAAAAACTACATGGAACTACAGACTTCAATCCGCAAAATAATCCGGAAGCTTTTCCACGCAATCAACATAAACGTGAACCTCGCAAGCATCATGGAAATCAACGTGAATCGGAAGAAATAATTAACAGTTACCGTAGCAGCAATTCTCCCGATAGTAGCAAAGTATTTCCTTCTTAAACGCGAACCACGCCGATTATGCAATTACCTGTTCTTGCTATAAAATTATAGTAATGCAAAGTGCGATTGTCCATACTAAGTATACCCTCCAGTAAGAAATCCTGTGATAAAGGTTGCATGTTAAAAAAAAATCATGCCAATCTATGCGCTTGAAATTCTCTGAGAAATAAGCAAGAATCGAGTGTCAGAGGAAATTTGCTATCTCTCGAAATAACGAAAAGCCAGGTGGTCTTTAAATCGAGGTAAATAGAAACCTACGATTAAATGTTTCAAGTATCTGATTGCTCAATGATCGTCGCGTGATTTGAGGGAAACCAAAAAAATGCGATGACAAATGGTTAACTCGTGTTCAATCTTAATGTGTCTGACATCTTACTTTCTACACCTGTGTCAGTGGAAGCATTGTGTGAAGTGGGAATTGGGTTGACATTTCTATTACATCAATTTAATATTAACTTCGCGATGCTTCAATTTTCGTAAAATTGTATACATTACTTATTTTCTTCTATTGATGCTGATTGGGTTTTTACCATTCATTTATGGTTCGTAGACACGTTAAAGATCAATATTAAAAATCATCCCTTAAGTGAAGCAATAGTTTCATTTTGTATCGTAAACGTATTAAATAAAATTACCAGACGCCATGTTAACTTTCATTTTAATATCGAGCAATAATTTCCCATTAATTTCAACGATAACTCTGAATTTCCACAATTCCTCAAATCTATGATTACTCTGATTGATATAACATCGTGAAGAATAGAACGGTAACAAATCTATTTACTGGAGTTTGCACGCGAGTGCAACATATAATGATTAATTCAACTTGAGCGAAACATAGCCTGACGAAAATATCTATTGACGCAGTTATTTCCACTGTACATCCCTTTTCCATTTGCTCACGGGTATCGGCCAACTAAATAACTATACCCTGCGAACTATTCACGTACCTCAATAATCATCTCAACAATTTCAATCATCCTACGTCAAGCAATTAAAACCAGTTTTCTGCCTATTCCGCGATACTAGCTAAAAATCTTCGACCGTTCCAATTCGCGTAAACATATCCCGGCACGCGATCCAACATTTATCAACAGGCAGGATGAAAGTGGCGGTCAGTGTTATACGTCTGAATATAAAATCGTGCAAGGTAGTTGCAATCGAATCGGCCAAACGGTTGGAATGTGAACACCATCTGTTCGTTAGTTTCCTCTCTGCATATTACGTACCACTCTGGAGAAACTGATCTTCTTGTCAGTCGCTGGCTATGGGCAGTGAGCTTTGAAATTAAAATTCGAATTAACCGATATAGGCGTCAACGATGGGCAGATTTCATTTATATCTGTGTTTCTGTCAGCTGATTGGACAGTCGTATATTTATGGAACTTTCTCTTCCTTTAATGGTAACCTTGGTGGTGTAAAATGCTAGTTGCTTCATTATCTATTATCGTAGATAACATTACACTTAGAAAAAAGATGTACTTTTTATTTCGGTGAGTTCAAATAAACATGATTTGGTATATTAATTAAAGCGAGGCGAGATTATGATCGTTTAAACAGTTTAAGTGAAAAGTCAATAGAAACAAGTATTATATATTTATTTAATTACTATCTTGAAATCCAGTCGGTCATCTTATAATGAAATACCTAATTTACAATATCGTACTGTTTCAGGCAATAAGTAAAACTATACTTCAGCATTTAAAATCGATTAATTTTAATTTCGCCCAAGTTAACTTTACATGTCCAGTGTAAAAGCTGAAAAAGAATTTTAAATACGCGTGTCTTTATTCTGATGCCAAAGTTCCGGTTCGCGAAAGTTGACTTGAAATCACCCGGACACTATTGAAATTCATGTGTCGTGTGAAAGGAATCCTTCGACTATTCTTTAAACGCATGTCACTGCTCTGTTAATGAATAATATTTAATATATTCAGAGTGAAAACAGTCACGACCACATTCCTCTGCGATCGATCTGATATGGCGTTTATGCTCTACTGAATCCCGGATTACGTGGATGACCTCTTTCGATTGTAAAGGCTAGAGAAACAGTGATAAAATAGTTGTAATGCAATAGTGCAATCATGGCTTTCTTCGTAGTCTTACAATTAGTATTAAAATGATTAAGAACGAATGGTAGGACCTAGTGTGCAGAATTAATTAAGATTGTTAATGAAAAAACTGTAAGTATCTTTCAGTCTTTTGGATACCTTCGTGAATATATCAGAAGCACCATCGTTTTTGTGTTATATGAAAACCCTTCAGTTAATAAAACTACAATGTTTCAATTTCAATGCAAGGGTACCAGAATACAGTGGAATATTTAAAGTAAACGACAATTTATTTCATGTTTGCAAGCATTACGGGAACGCATGATAAACGTACCAATTAGCAGTGTCATATAATTATCAGGATCCTGTTAGAACAGGAAATTCATGATTCTTGTAAAGTTCAATCGATCACTGTCCAACACCAAAAATCACGGGACGGTTCTCATTAAACGAGCATGTGAATGCGTTCGAAATATTACAAATGACACTTAATTCTACTCCTGAATGATTTCGAGGAAACTGGGATTGACGTGTTCATGTTTGATGAATTACTGTCTATACTGTAGCAGCTATGTTACCGCAGAATGATAAATCACATTGCTAAGAGCACGACTGCTTCGATAAATATTTATGAGCATAATTCTTTAACCGCACGATCGACATGCATCTTTGAACAAATTGAAAATTTGATTAAAAACTGCGTTATTTTCAACATGTCTAACAAGTTGCTAACAAATGGGACTTCGTTCAGCTTGAAACAAATCAATTGAATAGAATCGTGTTGAAATTTGCTCGTTGATATATTACATATTGGTAGTGTTAATAAGTAATATATAACTCATCTATCAATTTCAGTTCTTCGCTATGAACAAATTGATTAATCTAGTCGCTGCCATGCCTATGAAACTCTTCTTGTCTTTTTGATAAAAATTATTTGAAATCTGATAGAAAAATGGGTTAGATAATACGCCGTTTTAAAGAACCAGCACCAGAATTGCAATCTTATTTCAAACTTTTTTGAAACATACTTGTTCATTAAAATAACGTCCATTAATATATTGCTGCAATGCAAAAAAATTGTATAATGGCACTTGACAAGTGCAACAATGCATTTCAGTACAATAGTATCATTGTACAATAGTAATATCGTTCAATGCTACTTGATTCCACCTTATAATACATATTTTTTTAATTTTCTTCTATCGTGTTACATCTGTACTACTGGCGAAAAATATGAGACCATCAGGCATTTCAAACTGTGTAGAAATTTTATGGCTGACTAATAATATTATATTTATATTTCAAGACATTTCCAATCTAGAACATATCGAGACAAAGTTAATTGTCACGACTCTGTTCGTTAGTAATGTTTTAAATTTTAATATGAATTATAATACTGTATAATATTAAATAAATTAAATAATTATGCAATTAAATCCGGAACTATGATTAACATACGGCACAACGCAGGTAATAAAACCGGACTAATGCCTGAAGTCAATTTCCAAAAGGTAAGGGTAGACCAAACGTCAACTTCATCCAATCGTATCTCGTAGGTCAACCGCCTTTCCCTCGATCTCTTCGGACTAATAAATTTCCGGTCAGCTTAATTAAATCCAATATTTTTCATCCGATCGGAGGATTCGATCTGTCTAAAGGCCAGCGGAGCATGAACGACGTTGATATCGTGTCGATTGGTGAGGAATGTGGTCGCTAACATTTTTACCCAACCCCTGTTAAATATTACATATTAAGAGGGTTGCTCGCGAGAACTCGTGCCTATTGATCGAAAGACGCGTGTATCGATATCAATGAAATCTCCAACTAGCTTATTCAACTTTGCAGATAATTTAACAGAGTCACAGCGACGCAACTTGAACGCACGTATCCTATGAAATGAAAATTCCAATGAGTTCGTTTCTCTCGAATCGATTTCCCTGCAACTTGTTCCATGGTTGAGTCAATATCACTGTGACTTGTTTCACGGATGAATCAATCTCATTGCAACTTGTAGCACGTTCGAAGGCTTATCGTTTGCGATAAACGGCATCACAGCGAGCCACATTGCTTAAACCTGGCCACGTAATGAGAAGAAACGGAGCAAATGAAGCAGCTTCCCGGTCGGTCGCTGAAATTATGTTGGCCGTTAGTTACGCAGCCCTTGATATGTACAATTTATGAAAGATCGCATTTTGCGCGATCAGCAAACTGCTCGGTTAGAAGATTCTCAGGGAACCGACTTTAAGAAATCTCGACCGGTTGCAATTATTTTGCTGAAGCTTATTTTACGAAAAAGTCAAAGACGGCGAAATTAGTTGAGTGCAAAATGTATGTTGATTTCTACGTTACGCAACAATACGCTTTGCTTTTTTCTTTAATGAATTATAAGGGAAATTTTCGTCAATACCCCGTAACAACTGTTGTGTTACTGTTGTGTTACTGTTGTGTTACCTTAATAATGAATTAAGAAGTTCATATTATTGACTGAAAGTCAGTCCGATTGGAGGAATCCGAAGAGAATTTTGTACAATGAAAGAAGACGAAAAGAGATCGTGGAATCAATGGAACAATATACTTACAGATAAATAAAAAATAAATAAAATGTTTTAAATACTCGTGTCACGTTCCCGATAATTGAAAATCAGCCTGATAAAAACTTTCTCGAACGATGACAGCCCTTCGATAAATCGTACTCCTTCTTTTCCAGGGCGGCGTAATTAACAGGAAATTAATTAAACGATAGACCCCAGGTCCGAGCTGGTTCCCGAGATACCCGGACGACGGTCACCAATTCGATAGTAACGGTACACGCGATGGCGTAGGTGGACGTCCTTGATCTTGCGATAGTAATCAGGACCCCGCCGCCGGTTGTTGTCTTGTTGTTCACCGATAGACCCTAAGTGCCGCGGCCTGATTGGGCCGAGACAGAACTGGATTACAGGACCGGTCCAGAGTCACGTGTCGATGACTTTAGCAGGAATCGATGACCGAAGAAGTCACTAGCCTTACGCGATTATGTATTAGGGGAGAAACGTGTGCTACGCGAGCGTCTTTCACGCCTTTCGATTAACTCGAGTTCGAGGTGCGCCGATTTTGTTTGGAGTTCGCCTGCGTTCGCCTCTATTAATCTTTCGCTAAGTAGGATCTCTTGTGGAGCCGAAGTTTATAGCCTTGTGCCTATGTTAGTTTTAATTAGTATTTTTTGTTCTTTTCTTTTTTCCTTGCTTCGACAGGGTAAGGTGTATTGCTTGTTAGTGCAATCAACTGCTTCTTCTTTCGAGTCGAATGGTAAACAAGTTGTATGAAATACATCTATTACACTTTAACATAATGTATATTGTTTTAGGAGTAATTGTCGTAACACCAAAATAATGAAGTTGCAAGTGAAACTAATGCACTGTAGGAATACTTTTGTGGCCCACTGTATGTGTACCTATATCGTAAAAGTGTGTATGCATGTTACATAGATTTCTTAATCAAACACGTTTCACCATTCAAAATATTATTAGATATAGATTTTATATACTGTATATCTATATCCAACAAAGGAATAGGCGTGAAATGGAGTAGCATAATTGAAATTATTATAAAATGTTGTTATCATTTCGAATTCCGTCCCTCCAGTAGTAGCCGTCATCGATAGGTGGTATATCGAAATAAATATTCGATCATATTCCAGCCATGGTGCAAAATATCGCCGGTGATTAACTTTCGGTGACGCGGTAGGCTTATTTCTTCTCGTACACATATGGTGTCCCGTGTCGAAACCACGCCTAAGGCGGTTTCTCATTACCGCTAGAAAGATATCGCATGCTCCTCCACGATTGCGGTGAAACTTTATTTCAGCCTGCAGCAACGGCAAGGGATCGCGATAAATTCTTGGATTAATCGCGCCGAGCGGAATATCCGCTTTGCATCGTGACATCGTCGCACTCCTTTCCCTATCGAATCGCGCCTCTTTCTTACTTCCCGTGCAATTTGAACAAATTCTTCTTCTTATAACTTTCGTTGATTTTGGAACACTTTCCCTGAAGATTTTCTGGTTTATTCTTGGAATGGCAGCATTACTGTCAGTATAAATAATATATGCAAGTCAGGTGATTATTCAGTTCCCTTGATACTTTTCAATGTGAAACCTTTGCACGCATTATCCTATTCTAATTGATGTCTCTTCTTGTCTACTTTAAAAGATCGAATTTATATATACTAAAGAATTAGAAATAGAATGTTAACAATACCAACATACCGATAAGCAATATTGGGTACCTAATGTCTACCTTAATATCTCTGAAATGTTTAATGCATTCAACACTGGAATAGAAAGATTGAACGAAACCAATCTACCAACGAATATACATACTGTATTCGTTCTCCGACGATCCAAGAATTCAGCGTGAAAATTATTTAAACGCAATTTTTCCTCTCGCAGTTAGTCTGATATCGGTAATAACACGATTTTCTATAAAATTCGTTTCCCTAGGAGCGTAAACAGGTATACGAAAGCAGGTACCTATTACACGTCGTTCCGTGGATATTTTTCCTCGCGCGTAGGCGTCGCGTAGCCCGAAGGACGCGACAGTACGCCGCGATGGAACGAGCGGAGAACGCGAGGGCGCGATGTAACCTGTGTATGGGGCGATCCGTTACCCAAGGCGTCTCAATCGAGCCTCCACGGGCGGGAAAAATCATGGAAAAAACTGCTAGATCGGATCAATGATTTACACGTGCCGCTCTCGACGTCTCTGTGAACGTCTCGCACGATCTACGGGCTGATTTAGGGCGATTGTCGACGCTTGAAATCGACGCGTCGCCTTAAGTAGTAGAAGGCTACTGGGAATGCGTTTATTTGCTTTACCTTACGAGAAGCGAGATATGTGTACTATAAAATGTGTGTAAATTTTTGTCGATAAGTTTTGCAATATTGGAACGACCCTCGTTGATCATTTTTATATGTGGTAGACGTGTTTTTGTTTGAATATTTTTGTTCATTTTAACCAGCTTACTGTTTTTAATATATTTCGTATCAAAAATGATGGGGGTTCAATAATAGCGTATTATTAATAATGATTATGATTTTTTTTTGTAGTCTGTCCATTCCTTTCCTTGGTCATTTTTCTTTCAATTTTGTGCCTCGAAATTATTCCGTTGAAGGTGTTTCATAAATTACTGTTCTAATAGATAAGTAGTCGAGCAGCAAATTGCTTTAACTAGTATTGCGATGACAAATGAATTACAGAAATGGTTAGTAAAATGCTAAAGAATATACTGTTAATATATTTGCTATATAATATTTTATATACTCCACTGACGAACTAAACGACTATAAATCAACAAATAAGAACCAAAGAAACCATCTTCCAGCATAACTGCCTCACAAAAAGAAAATACCTCGCAAAACGTTGCAAAGATCACCGCGAAAAATCTTGACGCCATCCTCAACGCCTTTTCCACCCTATTCTCAGGTAAGAATTCCTGACCGTCGTCACCACCGCAACATTCTAATCGGCGCCAATGCGTGCACCATGTCACTGGCAACCACCGTACCTCTATCGTTAACTTCAAAATCACAGGACAATTCAAGGGAACAGTCCCCCCTCTCGTCCTCGTTCCCCCTTTCGCTCTGGTTTTCCGTGGTGTCAGCCTGCCGCGAGCGTCGACTTCCTGGAGGACATTCCTCTGCACCTATATGGCGTCCTATATCCTGCTTGTCCCCGTGGCAGAGGTGGATAGTGGCAATGGCTGGGTACATTGGCGCAGGTGTGGCGGCTCGAGTTCCACAAAGGGGGCCCCGTAGATGGTACAACCTCTGCTCTCGGTCCAAGCGGACACTTTTTTCAGAGCACTCCGGCTGCCAGGTCGCCGGAAGAGCCGTGAGTCGGTCCAGGCCACCTGGGAGCCTTTAAGAGACCCGGGGCCTCCTTGTGCCGCCCGGCCCGGAAGAATTAATTATGCGAACGGCAGGCCCGTTAACTCTGAGGCATTGGAAAAATCCGACCGATGGAATGCGATTCGATCCGGCGAAATGTCCGGCGACGACGCTCCGGACTTCTCGACTCGCTGCTTTCTAAGGACCGCCACACGCGCCTTCGCCGGCGACAGAGGACGCGTCTCTCAGCATTGCGCTTGTGTGCTGGAGCGTCGTGGAATCGTAGTCTTGTCGGGACTAGCTCGGGGTGTTTTGCTTTAGTTGGATCGTGGGGTAACGGGGTGCGGCGAGTGGGCATTGGTCGGGGTGAAATGTTGATTTTTTCGTGGAGGAAGACGCGGTAGTGGAAGTGGTGAACGTTGAATGGAAGGGTATGCTCTGTGTGCGTCGAGGAGTTGTCACGATCAGGAGGATCGATTTCACTGCTTTTGGGAGAAGTTTCGTTTACGATAGTTCAGGGGAAACGGACATTTTTTGTTTATGTTATTAAGTGTATTGCCTTCAGTTTATCGAGCTGAGACAATATAACGAACAAGCATCGGTGGGAAAGAGTGGAACATTGATTTGCCTAGACAGAATGTGCGTAGAAAAGATGTATATATATACAATAGCAAAGAATTGAAACTCGTAATAAATTGAATGAACACTGTTGCACGGTATGAAAATGAATAATTATTCTATTTGCCACCTTAGCCAAGCAGCTGCTCGACGAACACGTATCTGTATACGAAAATATTTCGAACCACCAGGCAGCATACATAAATTCTGTATGAGTTACAAATATTTCTTAAGTAAAATATAAAGATTAGATAAAAAGTCGGCTTATTATTAACTGCAACAGGTGGCGAAAAAGCCGGTAATAATATAATAATTTTATTATTATCGAAAAGAACTACAGCAAGTCAAAGATGCCTATAAAAATTTCAATACGTACCACCCTCAACGCAGAAAGAACCCCGCAAATTCTCGTGCCCGCACAGCACCCCACCTTTATTATTTCTGCGCTCGCCGGGTCGAATGAAAAATAGATTGCTCATCGACGGAGGAGCGAATCGAGACCGTGGCTCGAGGACTCTCGACTCGCATCGGGTTTATGCAACGGAGTGCAAGCCGCGAGAGCAGAGAGAGAATAGCTAGACCGAAAGATCGCGATCTTGGCCTGCCGCGTATCTCACGCCGGTTAGAAGTCTATTCTTCAGCAGAATGCAAGGAAGATCTCTAGATAGCTTTGTGCTGGCCAAGTGCGTAGCCCCTTGACTTGAGTTACAACTGGCTGAGGTTTCAGCCGACCGGGTATAAAAGTGTACGACCACCTGCGAAATTCTGACCTTACCTGTTATTAAATCTAATCGAGCCCTCCGCTCTGCTATCGCGAGCGACGCAGCTCGTTTGACGGAACAGAAACGTCTTCGCTTCAGGATTAACCTTCCAATCTCTTTCCGCATCGTTCACCAGCTTCTACGAGCATGCTCCAGATTGTCCCTCCAAGGATTTGTATTGCTTGCATTGAAAACGGTACTCCAAATGGATTCTGCGCGCCGAGTGAAATAGCTGTCGACAGTTGCAGCTTTAATTTGATGCACGAGCCCGGCGCAATAAAGCTGTGCAACCGCGAATAGTTTGAAATATTAGGAAACATTCAGGAATGATATCGCGGCATCGACTTCGTTTTCTAAAATGGACCTCGTGTAAGTAATACCCCGCTGTGTTAGATTTATGCGCCGAAATCCAGCATCCATAACTCCTTATCCGTTCAACAGATCCCCGCTCGAACAATCTACCGCACCTCAGCGTCCAAACTATCCCCTCACTTTTCCACTAATCATCGCGGAAAACCTAACGATTCGCGAGAGAGTCGACGTGCACGTTTATCACCGTTTATATCAAAGAGCACCAGCGCGTCCAATTTACCTGGACCGCTTCGTAAGTCATACCGTGTCGGGATCGTAGGCGTGTGCACACCTGGCCGCGCGTGTGTGTGCGCGTGTGCACGTAGCCCGCGTGAAACGTAGCAGCGCACGCAGGAAGCGTGTTCGACTTTAATACACGAACTGGAGTTTCGTGGCGCGTTCTAAGCGGCGCACGCAGGCGAACACGCAAGTACGCGGCCGGGGCCGCGCTATAAATTCAAGTAATGACCGTTTATAGAAAATAATGGCGATGCCGGCACGCATTTATCAGGCGCGCGCGTCTCCGGAATCTATTCGTTCATTCATGCGCCGCGGGATCGAGAAATAATTGAGTGGGTCGCTCCTTCTTTCTCTCCGCGCCGCTTTCTGTCCAACGATCCGCCTTGCGTTTCGACCAACAGCATTACAGAGGGTAGATGAACGTATAACGTATGAAACGAAAAGAAAGGGAGAGAGACAGAGAGAGGGGGAAAGAAAGGCGGCGAGGTATAACGTCGTAGATTTTTCCCTTCGCGTTTATGGAGTAAATTAATAGTTTTAATGATCTATAAGTTATACGAGATATAGCGGTGCAACCGTGAGCGAAACGGTTCACGGCGAAAAAATGGAATCGATATTGCGCCGGGAGATACTCTGCGCGGCGGGCTGCTTTGTTCGCCGGAGATGGAGGATTTTAAGAGAACTGTTGAGTAAGATTCAACGGTGCTTTGTATTATTTTATGGGCTGCGCGTTTCGTGATTGGCACGTTCGAGTGGGAAATTGTATGTCATGATTATTTTGGAGAACGCTTGTCGCTTGAGTTGATCATTTGGTCCGGTGTTTCGACGTTGATGTCACAATCGAATGATACTGCTGGGAATGATAGTCAGTTTAATGTTTTCGCTGATAGTACAAACATGGTAGTAACGAGTAAATGCATATGTAGTATGTTTGGCATATCTTCCACTGGATTCTCAATTGCGTAAGAATGAAATTCATTTATACCCTTGTCTTTATCAGTGTTTAAAAGTTACAAGGAATATTCATATTCGATTCATAACTTGTTTTCAATTTATGATTATCTTCGTATGACAATTGAACTGTGTACAAAATTTACAAAGACTATCAACAATATTTTCAGAGAAAGAAGTACATAAAGGGAATTGTATAATTTTGTAATGAAAACGGTCTTGCTTCATTTATATACAAATTTGGAATTATTAAAAAGTCTCTATGAAGCACATGTAAATCTTGAACAATCAATCTATCCTTGAAAAACTTTCTATAGACTAATTCACACAGGTATACAAATTCATTACTAAACTACCACTCTGCATTACCCAAAATTCTCAAATGAAATCCCAATACCCAATGCAAAGATACGAATCGAATATCGAACGATCTTAAGCAAAAGCCATCACAAAGCAATTCAATAACAAGAAGCAAAAAGATACCCGTCCGTTCTAACAATAAGATTCACTTACGTATTCGAATCCGGGCCGTACCCCAGCTCTTCTTCGTTCCCCGCTCCACCGTCTATTCTCGGCGCTTATGACAACGCGAAAACGCGATTCGCACAGCTGGCCTGGCGTCGGCGAACGGATACCCGCGTCAGATAGAAATCGAAGCGGAATCAAGCGGAATCTCCATTTACGTCTCACTCACCACACCGTCTGGCTATATCTACACCGAGATTTCCGCGATTATTTATACACGCTGGCCGCACGGACACGCGGCACACCACCAGGTCCGCTCAAGGGTCTGCAACCCCACCAGATCGGCTTCCAACCGCCCACGCTTGTCCACGGACGCGCACATGTGCAATTTATGCGAAGAATTCCGTGCGCGCAGCTGCACGTTGTCCAACGACCGAGTATCCGGATTCCAGACGACGGAAACGCGAACGAGGTTCAGGGTTTCGTGGTCTCTTCCGGTTGGACGCGTGTCACGCCCGACGAACGAGGCACGACTGACGATCGGGGTCGAAGAGATTTCGGCGATCGAAATGGAGGAGCTGGCACGGGGGTAACTACTTGTGCAATGTTTTTGCAGAGGTTTCGTGGAAATCTTTGGGGGCAGTTCTTTTAGTTACTTGGTGCACAGAATCAGTGATCTAGGTCGTGGTTTACTAATCTCTTCTTTATGTTAACATTTATGTAAGAGGGCTTCGGTCCGTTTATTAATAACTAAATAAATAAATAAATTAATGAAACCGAAGCTGAGATTAAAGTAAATTTACATTGACTGATATTCTTGGTGCAGAGGGAAGCAGAAAATTACTTTGAAGACTTACGATATGTTATAATTTCTTTTACGTTCTTTTTGTTTATATGTGCAATAGAAATGAATAAATCCCGATGATCGCATCAGAATTCAACAAACCAGCAATACCATTAATCGAACAAAAATTTCTTCAATACTTTTCTTGCAAAAGAATAAAATAGAGAGGTACAAATTTTTAATGAAGGACTCGAATCGATATCTTGTTTTAAAAGCATGCACCGCAATATAATGAATTGATTGCTCAACCGCGACATGAATTATACATGATTTGACAGTAATTGCATTACTAATCTTATACGCGCATGTAAAAGTGTAAAACGCAAGAACAAATAGAAGTAAAGAATATACATGGCGACGCGTATAAATAGTTGCATTTAGATCCTCGATAATAGTATTTCCAGAACCAAAATCGACATCACAGTTGTTTTCAAGTTCTGCTGCTAGATAATTAAACTTGCTTTCTTCGCGGCCTTCTGTAATTATTCTCAGAAGCTACAAAGATATCTCAATGCATCCTTTTGGGCACCCGTGTAAAGCGTCAAAGGACAGCCGAGAAAACCGTGGCGATCTGAAATGAAGCTGGGCGCGGCTCGTAAATTCCCAGGGGACAGTTTATTAGTATTCATCTGGGCGATCGGATGAAGCATAAAACACTTGGGCAAATTGCTACCGTGCTTGAGTTAGTCGATTTTTCAGCTCGTTCTGTTCCACATCGAAAAATCTGAAATTGCTCGGTGCCGTTAATCAGTCCAACGGCTACTTCGCCACGAGACCGGCCCTTTTAAGTGTTACACGTTTGTGTATCGTTCACCGACACAGCGACATGAACACACGGTAAGCCCTATTAATTATGGGTGACGTTGATTGAATAATCGTATGGAATTATTCTAATGAGTCCCCACCGCTCTGACACCGTTCTTTCTCGCCTCTTTCACGGCCCACGATGATTGAGACCGGGGGCTTCTATCGAATGGAAGGAGGCAGAATGGATGAGAAACCGGTGCGTGGAATTTGGTGAAAATTTCAAGCGAGTTCATTTAGTGGTGAGCAGGCGTATTTTTTAGTTCACTTGGATTAATATAAGCAGACTCTGGAGCAAAGCTTAGCTGTCTTGTTTGAAGTATATGGAATATTGTAGAGCAGGTTTTATTATAGTCTAATATGGTACATATTTTATTGGAATTGTGTATTGAAAATTAATGGCATAATTTCAATTAACTCTTGTTATAGTTACACATACAAATTTTAGGATCAAGAATTATATTACTACCTAATATTATGGTAAGATATTTTGTATATGGTTATGGGACTCTCTACGTGTTAACACATATAGGGATACAATAATTTCTCTAATAATTCGAAGCTTGAAAGTACCTCTAAATTATTGTGCTAACGACAACAGTTACAGCTCCAGCTCTTTACTGTCTACTCATAATGCTCAAATAATGCAAGCGTACATATCAAATTTAATGGACATATGTTTACACAGAGCCGAACACAGACGCATAAAATGATTTTACATCGACACTAATGCCAATTCGCAATGAGTTAAAAAACATTTCCTAAACGTTTCACGCGTACAATCCGTAGTCCACGTGGAAGCACCGACATAATTGCACATACCGCGTGACAAATTCGAAATCGTAATCGTGGAGCATTCGCTGAGAGCAAACTTGCACATTACACTCATAGACAATGTAATATGCCCCAGCACGAGCATTGCGCAATCGAGCATTTTATAATTAGACGAAAACCAGCCAGCAAAGGGGTGTAAAACAGCGGTGGGCCAGGCGATCGCCCAATAAATCCGTTTTAAACGCTTTTGTTCGCGCGATATTCGCTGAAATCGCCTCAAGTCGCATTGTGCCTCGGCGAAACGGCGCGGCGTGTTGCGCAAAACGCAGCTGCGAATCGTGCAATTGAAAGCTTGCGGCTCGTTAGGGCACACTCCAGGCCGCGCATAGTGCACTCTTTAGTTTTGTCACGGTGCTCCTTCCAAATCAGATCCACCCACAATTCATGTCCTTTAGCGACATGATATACGGCGCTTTTAACAGCTACCAAGCAAACGGGACGTGATTCAGCTGTGTATGCAAAGTATACAACGAGCACGCCTCTTTAGAACCAACTCGCATATCCTCGTTTCCCGGCTATGTTAATCCGCAAATGATTTACACGAGAAAACGTGTAACCGTGTAAAGGTCGTGAAAAAAAATGGGAAGCTGCTGTGTGCGTGGCGCAGAGCTGTACAGACATAGGGACACGTGTGGCGTAATTGAAATTTAATGCGAAATAAATTGCGAGATAATTTTGATGGGTATCGGAGAGCAATTGTTCGGTCTCTGGAATTGTATCGTGGATGGCGAAGTTGATAAGCGAAAGAACGTCGATGAGTGGATTTTTGAGTTTGGTTTAGCAGTGTGCTGTTTAAATAGGTGAATTAAAATGACGAAGGTGTGGGATGGAATATTTAAATTTATTTGCTTCAAACTTCTTATGCCTTCAATTTTTAACTGATGTGTTTGTATGAAAGTGGTGCATTATGGTAATTATTATTTCTTATGGGCAACGTGATTATTATGAATCGTACAGAATTAGATGAAATCAATAAAATTCTCTATAACCCATTGAGATGACATTAATTTCTAGATCGCAATAAACTCGAAGCACGAAGCACAGAATTAATGCAGAATCTACTTCGGTGCGTGCATTTTCTGTGAAATATATAATTTGATGGAGAGCATGCGATTTATATAATATCTGGTAGCGATTTCCGGAATTCAGTGTTCTCGCGAATCGCTTGCAAAAACCTCATGCCGGCAGGATTTATTTTTTAGTGATAATGATTGTAAATACAAGGGGATTTCTGTAGCACACGAGGGAGCATAGAAAATTATGATTCGATAATAACGAACATGAACCGCTAACGACATCCCCGATTCGCATAAGAGAACGGCGATGCCTCGTAATTGAAAATGTCGCAGTCGTTGCCCAAAATTACAGAGTGGTACATGCCGAGTCGACGAGCTTGGGGGATAATCAGCGTGTCCTGTGTCGTGCACAAATTTGCACGACCTGAAATTCCCTTTTTTTCGAGTTCCAGGACACGAAAATTGTTCGCGATTTTCATCACTTCGGAATTGATCGTGTATAATAGAAAAAAAGTTACAATTCGTTCGCATTCTTATTTAAATTGCATGTCTTTTTTCGACAAAAATAATAATTTTGTTTTTGCTACTTATGATCAGTGTTTGTGTTATGTGTACAGTGGCGAGAATATAAATACGAAAACCTATATACAGAATTCAGCTTTTTTTATATCTACGTAGAAAGTATAAAAACGAGTAGGGAATGATGTACACAGAGTAGTTAAACAAAAAGAAAAGACCAATGTAAATAAATTACATCAAATCATCCAAAATGCATGGATTGCGATTTCTATTGAACTCGTAGGTGTGCGACGCAATAAAGAAACAAGAAGGGAGCGCTGAAATATTAATTATTATTAAAACTTTAATATTAATTTCTTTGATTACATACAATTGTCTCTAATTAGTTACTAAATTCATATACTCAATAATTTTTTAAACAATGACAAACGTATTTTCAAATACTATAATACCCGAAAAAGTGGTAACATAACATGTAGTGACATAATCAGCTGAAATTAAAGGCACATATACCCTCTTTGTATGCTCGTCGCGAGGAGTAAACGAAAATTAGCAGCTCGAATCCACTTGAAGCTACATAGAAAATTGCAACCAATTTAGCAGCAGCGTATGCAGTATAATTTTGTCTTTTGTTCATGCTTTCATGGAACAACTTGGTTGCCATCGATAAATAGACAAAATCAGTTCCGAATTGCCAGTAATTTTCCCCTATCATAATGGGCCAGCACCGCCGACGTCCCGATCGTGCATACTAATTAACGATTACTATTCAGCCGATCGTTAATCAGAACGCTGAAGATTGGTAGCATGGATCGCTAACGAAACCGCGAACGGTTATTTGAATCGATCACCTATACGCTGCTACGTTGTAATTGCATGAAGACGTCAATGTGGCCGGTGCCTACCGATGAACCGTTCCTGTAAACCGATTTTCTTTCCATCTACCCAGAAGCCGCCACGGGGAAATAACAATCGCAAAAGGAAGCCTAGGCTGGAAAGAAAAACGATCGCGGAACGTTTGTGATTTAGGGTCGATCGCGGATAAATCTTTTCCTCCTTCTCCTGATCCACCCCTGTTCTCTTGTTTTTCGTTCTTTTCTGATTTTACGTATCAGCTCCTTTCTGCCACCCCTTTTCCCCGCCACGAGTTTCTCTCGGATAAGCAGTCCGTTTCGAGAAGAAGCCGCGGCATCCTCGGTTATTAAGATGTTCGAACTGAAATATGGCGTCCAAAGGGAATAATTGCTCCATCTCTCCCTCTCTCGCCGCGGTCCGATAGCCAGCCACTAATTTATAGCCTAGCCATTTCGAATTGCGAGTAGAGTACGTGCACTACGTGCTCTTGCCCCTTCGTAATTGAGCCCCCTGCCGCGGTAGCTCTTGCTGGTGGATCCGCAACTTCCTTTTTCGCCGCTTTTCGATGCTCGCGCTTCTTTCCGACAGCCGTTGCACCGGTGCCATCGCGGAAGAAAATTGCAGATCAGCGGAGGAAGATCGGTGCCAGGAAATAGAACGATGGAGGTATCATGGAATACCGATAGAGCAAGGAGGATGTGATTTAGGTAATTAACCGGTAGGTACTGTAATTGATGTAACAGTATGCATTTGGATCTGTAGGAAGTGCAAACTATAGCTGCTAGCTTGTTGTTGCTTTTTTCCTTTTTATGTGGATGCGTTTTTCCTTGTGGCTTTTTCAATCTTTGCCGTTTTATCTGTGTATGGTGAATTTTAACACGTGCGATCGTATTTTAGTGTAAAAGTTTAAGTGGAGTTTGTTATACGTTGTTCATTTTCGTGATGCGTCTACGGTGTGCCTGAGATTTTAAATACTTGCTCAAATTGAAATTTAGTTATGCTGTGAATAAGTGTATAGCCATCAAAAATATCAGGTCTTCTCCCGTGAGTAATTGGAGCTGTTCCACCGCCAGACAGTTTAATTGTCTAAAATTAAAAGGTTTCCAAGTGTCTTATACAAAAGATTAGAGAATCCATCAATCTACCCAGCTATAATCACAAGGAAACTATGCACACATTACCGTCACATTCGATATACATATTTCTTTGCAGTCAATGCTTATTACAAGGAGCGTCTCACGAGTTCAATACCATAAAAAATCGGTGAAGCCGCTCTATCCATCAACGACACTCCAACTTAAAGTACAGGTGAGCACACAAGTATCCAACGAAACACGAACACGTCGACGCGCCATTCCCTCTCTGGTCAGCAATTATTCATCAACCGATACGAACAATAAAAAATGATTCGCAGGAAGTCTAGAGCACTATCTGCCCTCTGGATCGCCAGATAAAACCGCGAAGACACAATTCCGTACGAGAACTTATTTAAACGATCCTCCCTGACGCTTCAGATCGATACATTTATCCGCGCCGGTTGAAACGGCGTTACACGAATGTGTAAGACAGATCGCTCCTGAAGTTCGAGATTATTAAGCGACAGCACTCCACGATGTCTCGTCTATCGTTCGTTCTATCTACGATGAAACGCTCCACTATTCCACCGGGCAGAAAGCGATTTTGCAGAAAATGTTACCGACACGTCCAACATTTCCTCAAGATTTCTTCCATTTCTCTGCCATTTCCCTTAATGTTCTGTCGTCTCATTAATGCCGCGACAGAGAGGAGTGCCACGGACTGGTGTAACTGTCCGCATGATAAATGCACAGAGATAGCGTTTCCCGGCTACCGTGCTACCATGTGTCTTACTACTGTCCCAGGATCGAATCGTGAAACACGGGGTTTCGAATATACGCATGTGGAACGAAGAAACTGGACACCTGAGGTTGCTCTGAAATTCCATTCGATTAGCTGTTCCTGTCAGATTCGTTTTTTTCGGGGCAGGTCTGTGATTGGAGATCTACAAGGGAGGAGTCGCAGTGCTTTATTATCAATTGCAAGGGACACTGTAAATGATGGAAATTCGTGAAAAATGGAATTCTTTGTTCTCACTGTTCGATATTTACTTAATGATTTTTGTAATAAAGAAGGCTCATACAGGACGTTACTCTGAATTAACAGAAGATCCATTTGAAATTTGGAAAATGTTTCATTTATATTGTGCTTCACATTTTGTCACTTAAAATATTACTGACGAAACACGTTGTGCGAAATACTGAAAATTGCGATTTGATTGCTGCAAATTTTGTGCGGCGTTCATCCGGATCTATATTCCATTTTAGTATACCATTAGTGAATGTAAGTATGTATAGTTATGCACAGCGGGTTAGTTCTTGAACTTACAGACCAACAGTTTTCATTATTTTAATAATTTGTATTATACAGAACAAGTAATTTGACCGTTCATTAGTATTCTTTGTATTGAAAGTTCTATAAAAATCGATCGTATATATCCAATCGATGGCTCTGGCTATCTTTGCGCACGATCGATCAGCCCGTCGAGTCCGCAATCTCTGCGACCGCATCTGACCCTTCAAATCTCTGAGGAAATCGCAAAAGTCACCGGGGACAAAGATTTATTCGTTGCTGTGCACGTTGCAAAAGTCGGATTGAAACTCGATAATTTGTCTTCCAGTTCTTGTCCAACACTGTCTTTCGAAGTGGATTGCGAAAAGTGTCCACGAAATCGCCGTCAGAAATTTCGGGTTAATATCTTCGAACCATAAAGAGTTTCTAATATTTCAACCTTTATTAGCTTCGCGTGTGTGGGCATAAAATATTTCACTCGTGTTCCAACTGCTCCTAAGACAGAGTTCACCGTGTGCGAGGCAGAACGAATGTTACAAAATTGGTAAAGTGAAAAGTAAGTAATAATTATAGAGAAAAATATATATGGCAGTATTTTACAGAGTAAATAACAATCATTTAAAATCAATTTCTGAAACGTGTCATATGAATGATTTAAACAATTTTCAATACATAATAATAATAATAGTAGTCGAATCAATTGTTTTCCTCAACTTTTCCGCGGCAAAAGTTATTTTTAAAATCCCCTGCCCACTCACTGCACGGTCCTCGCTACACGCACGTATAATAAAGACGTATACTACAATCAATTGATTAAAAACGATACATTACACGAGCTCCGATAAATCATTTCACCCGAACCTAAAATTACACCCCTCGCGCGAAAAAACAACCGATGAAAAGTATTGCAATACCTACTTTAAGCCTTCCTCAATCAACATAAATCCTGCCTGAACGTCATAATCGTCGTCTCGATGAATAAATCAGAGGATTTTCGTTGAATGTTTGCACCCTCTCAGCAGCGGATCCACCGACAAGCAAACGGAGAAAGTAGCCGATGAACAACCCAGCACAGGAGTGGGGGACGATACGATATTCATTCGTCGCCGTGCAATTTGTTTACAAGTTCGACAGTGTCGTGGCACGAGAAAATCGAGACCACGGATCGTGCGAGGCAATTACAGCGGCCTCGCTCGATTCCAGCAATACCAATGCGGTTGCGTTATTAAAATAATCTCCTTAAAATTCATGGCCGTTGTAATTTCAATCGAACACGAACACCGACGCACTCTTATTACACAGTCTGTCGGGGGAATGCAAATCAGCTGGCTGTTCATCGCGGCCCGATATCCGATTACAAGATCGAAGACCCTATTACGATCAGCTCCGAGCGTTCAGGTCCGCCAACAGGAAACAAAACGTAAGGGGAGGAAAAAGGAAAGGAATCCACGAAGTGGTTGACACCCTCCGCTCCGTTTGAACCCCGAGCGAAGAGGCCAGGAATAAAAACATCGAATCGAGACAGAATCTGCCGTGGCGCGGTCGCGATAATAAATTTCGTTCGAGAAGACCGGTATCGTCGGATCTAAGCGTGATCGTATCTAATAATAATCAGCAACCGTTTTACGACGACTGCCGCGTCATAAACACAGCATCACGCTGGCCAATTAACGGGTGGCGGCTAACTCGCGTGACGCCCTTGCTTTGGGGGTAGAAGAAGAACCAAAGTCTGTAACTTTTGTCGCACCTTGTTGCTGGACGGGCTTATAATCAGTAAATCAGCAAAAGATTCATTGTCCATTATTTAAACACATAGACTGGCAGACGCGCATAACGTGGCCATCTTTATTCTTTTCATTAATATAGTTTTATTGTGGTCTAATGGCACTGCCTGTAAAGCGTTCCCAAGATGGCAACACTTGAAGTCTTTTCGCAAAGTTTTTCATTCCTTTTATTAGATCACCTTTATGCTACACCTTGCTACGAATTAGTAGCCATTGAAGCAAGTCTAATGAGCTTAATTCATAGTTACCGGTTACATGTACAGTAGTTGCTACGCCTACTTCTTTCACCTGTTCCATCGCGTGTGTAATATGTAACATGAAAATGTGCGTACATAGTGTTCCATTAAACACGTAGGACGTAAAGAGTTAAGATTGTACAAATGCAACACTCGCTGCACGATCAACAACATCATAAACTTGCCAGCAGCCTCCATTGCGGTTCTACTCGCAGATCACACCGATCATCCCCGCGAGTTCGATCTATCGGTGAATCAGAGATACAACGATCGCAAGGTAGTCAGGGAGAGGCCAAATTACGCGAACGATAATTCAAACGTTGGCTCTGGTTTCCGTCATCGATTAACTTACCGTTCGATCGAACACGATCAAGTACATACGACTCGAGCGTAAATGTTAAGGCTCGGTTCAGACGAGCAGACTTTTCCGCGCGGAGAACGTCCGCGTGTTTAGGTAGAACTTACGATTGTATAAAGTATACAAAAATATAAAGCCACCCCCTTTAAAACGTCTACGTGAGAAATTGGAGATACTTGGCAGCTAACTGGCCACAATAATGAAAGTAGTAATAATGATAATAATAATGTCTTTGTGTAATGTTTCTGTAAATATGCGGAAATTTTCAGCACAGAAATATCTCTCGTTTAAAACGAGTCTTAAACGTTCGTATAAGATCGTCTCCAGGTTTAAGTATCTTTTTATACAGTGGCAAAAATTCTTTCACATCCTTTCAAGTTTTAAGAACATTGATTTACCCTTAATTTTTGTCCACTTTGAAGTATATTTCTCTTCCGACATTCTACTGCCTTTTTCCTGTTAGTTAATTAAACCACCTTATTCCCATTTATATTGTAGACGAGGTTTAATATTTCGAACAAGTGAATATTAACTCCAAGTGAAAAATTCTTTGAATCACTGTAATTACATACTCACTCTAACCAATCTGCCCGTCTGAATCGATTCTTAAATACTCACTCATATAGATAGATTCGTGTGCTTTTCTGAATATCTTTCTAGCGCGATTGTTGTCAAAAGCTTTCGACCAAACAGTCATTTTAATATACAACTGTGCTACATCATAGTCTAATATGAAGTGAAAATTAATAAAATAGTGTTTGCGTAACAACTTCATTAAATTGGTCGTACTTCACAATTTAATACAACCACCTATGGTTATATACCGAATTATTATTATGAAAGAAAACGTTTAAAATTAGATTTTTACTAGAAACTTGTTACGGCCATTGTACATAATATTTTTGTGTTCTCTTCAAATATACCAGCGTTTTCATCTCAAGAATTGTGCAGTTTTCAGCTTCGTGTTTTTCTCAAACACGAGCAGGTTTTCCGCGCGGAAAGGTCTGCTAATCTGAACCGAGCTTAACTCTGCGCTTGTCCGCTCTGCTAACTGGCATGGTCGCGCGGTTTTCCATCGGATCTGGCCGGTTGTTATTAGCGAGCATCGTGGTATTACCGCGAGACCATGATATTGCGTCTGTTCTAGTTACTTTATGTTAAACGATAGTGCCGAGGCGAGGATGGTAATTTGAGACCATTAACCGTGTCTTTGCTGGACCGTTTAATCCGAATGAAATTCCGACTTCCATAGGTGGACGAGGCGAAGAATAAAAGGTCTGCTAGGAGGACATATGCGACCTATGAAAGTGGGAATAAAGGGTTTCTCGTGGCTGTGACGCGACGTTCATTAGTTATGTAATTTATTGTTAAACAATGATATGTTATGATAAATAATGGAATTCAATAAGTTCAATCCATAATAATTTTTCATTCAAATTTTAATAACTATAGTTACTAAAATGAGTTCCTGAGTTACTGAGCATATGTGCTCAGACTTTTTAATCTTGCATTCTCCATTTTAGATATTTTTAGAAGAGTAGATTTTTTACACGTACCACTTGTTATTTTATTTTTATGTTAGTTACTTTCTCATTGGGTTTTTGTTTCGGTGCATTTTAGCTTTTAATTCAGCTAGTAGTCCAGTATATGGTCTGATTTGTATGGATTGTATAACTGCAGTTTTACTAAACCACTAACATTAATCATCCAATATTTCGTATCATTGTTTATATTTATTTTTATCATAAAATCCACTCAGCCGAGATTATAACGATTTCGACGGAAATAAAACTATCCAATTATAAACATTCATTTCATATTTTTCTTTATACGTTCCATCAGTTAACGAACCTAGCGAAATTCCTTCGGAGACTTTGTACATCCAGGCAGTAAAGATTAACTCCAGTCATAATGTCCGATTAAAAATATGCATTTAACGATACAAAACGATAATTGCATCGTGCTTCCAGAATGGCTGTTCAGAGTATGGCCGACGTGCCCTCTCCTTTCCTCGTTGTAATTGGTAGTAGCCAGACGAATAATTACGTAATTTACCCAAAGATAGCAGAGGGTGGCGAAACGTGGAAATGTATTTGATGATAGTCAAGACGTTCATTAACAGTTCTAGCACGAGACTGGGCCGGCTTATCTTCAAGACGATCGATAAACCTACTGCGAAATGGGCTCAGGAAAATTTAAATTACGCACGATTCGACTATAATCGTCCTTAATCGTTCCCATGGTATAATCGCCTCGTGGAATGGCTTTCGCGTGAGACTTTTTCTTTCCCTCGACCATTGCATTGCAACGATGAAAATGATTCGAGGTTGTGGGGACTAGATGGAACAGAGGTAAGAGAAGGATGCGACGTACATACTTCTGCGTGAAATCGCGAGGATAAAGTCAAGATGAAGTATGCGACGCATGTATTTGAAGGGGGTAGTATGTTACATGATGGAAATGACATTAAAAAGTTTCTTCTAAGCAAGATTTTATTACGATAAGAATACACGCAAGACCGTGTAACTGATTGCAATGGGGATACCTGATTCCATTGCATGCTGTCATTTTTTAAGTTTAATTACTGAAATTAGTTTAAGCGGACGCATACTATGCATTTGTATGCGGTGCAGTTAGTTTCATTGATTTTGAAGTTTGGTATGTTACAGAAAATTAATTTCACGCGAGTGCAATTAATAGCATTCATTTCTTGTAATAGTAAACCCTATTTTCCATACTGCTGGTATGCAGGTAATCAATGATGCAAACGATTGTGGTAGTTTATTGTTATTGCTACAGTTGTCTCGGTTGCATGGTAAATTAAAGAGACATCAAGGTACAAAACTTCGTAATTTTAAATAATTCAGGGAACACTGTGTACTATTTGAGATTGTTGTATTTCTTCTTTATTTCTTACAGGTATCTGAAGATCAATCTCCCGATGAAACGAACAGAATTCAAAATACTTGATTTAGTTCTGTTCAATAATGGTTTGGTGTAAAGCCAAATTATTTAAATAAAAAATTCGGTTAGACTCTAATACATTCATATATTAAGCTGAATATTAAGATATGGAAAGTATTTAGAGCATAAAAAATAAAATATAAATAAAATTCGTATAACAATTTAAAAATCAACTGGTTAACAATTCTTGTAAAATAAATAAGAAAACGAGTAAATCATTTTCTGAATATGCGAGACATTAGCGTATGGTGAAATGCTTAAACTCTTTAAACGTCATGTCGTTTGTCTTTATGTGTGACTCTCGGATCGTTTTTGGCTTTTTACATTTTTGTCGATATTGGTACTCGTTCCCGAAGAAATTCCACAATGATAAAGACTCGTCGTATTGAACGGCTAAGGAAAACATATTTTTATGTAAAATCTCGACAGTTACATTACAATTAAGAAAACCAAAAAACCACGCCGCATAATGATAGAAAAAATACCTTTACAATAATACCCATAAAATTACAAACATTACTAAAAAGTGCTAGGTGGTAAAAAATGCATTCCTCTTGAATCCCACATACACATATTATTGTACATACCAAACACGTACAACTTATAAGACAACATCAGTTTATAATTCCTGATTATCTGAACCTGCAGTACAATATCCCAAACTTAAATATAATACGTGACGGTATAAGCAATGACCAACACCTGATATTTCCCATAAACAGAAGAAAAAAACCATTTCATACCTACGCCCATTTCTGAAAATTTCTACTCATTTTACGTACGAAACTGTCGCAACATGCCCCAGAATTGCTCACACACCGTTCACCAGTGATCTAATACGAACGGTTCCACCCTTACACCGCGATAATGAGAAGAGAGAAAAGGACGAAAAGAAGTGAAAGCAAACGATGAGAAAGTGAATCTGCGATACGATTCTCACGTACCTAATTGCGTTTGATCAGAGTTCCAATTGATACTGATGACTCGCAACGCCTTATCCACCGGCAGCACGTCGACGACGCGGTCGAGGCTCGCCAGTACCGGCATCACAGTGTATCTATTCCGGCCTTCCCAGTACGACCAGTGAACGACCAACTCTCCGCTGTGCTTATTCCAAGCTAGGTTCTCCACCGCGCCGTGGAAGTGAACGTGACGATAACTCACTGGATTTAACTTGTTCACGTTCCAGAGCGACAGCGAAGCGTCGCCCGTGCCACCGCCTATGCATAACATGCCGCTTTCGTGCGGGTGCCAGGCCACCGCCTGAAACGTGTCCGTTCGAATGGCGTTTAAACGCGTCCCTTTTTGGTTGAACAGGAGGATTTGTTTGGCGATTAGAATGGAGAACGTGATTCATGAGGTCTCGGCCGTTTAAATAGGCTTTAGAGTTCTCCGTTGCATGCACGGTTTTGAATATGCAGGATACGCGTTACTATGTGAAACGTTTGGGAAAAGATAGATGGAATTGTTTGGCGTGAATGTTATATTGTTTGGGACTGGTCAAATTTGGGATGTCAATTAAGGTGTTCGGCAAGTATGCTGGATGACCTCCCTCTATACGAAGTATAGAGGGAGGTAAGAAGTTGGTTCCATTAAGATTACCATATCGAAATTAATATAACAATAATATGACAATAATGAACATACCCTGATAGGCTCGTAGTAGCTAATGTCCAAATACGGGGTCATGTTCGGCCAGAAAAAGATACGGATGGTCATATCCAATGCGGTGGACACGAGATATCGATAATGTACTGAAAATGCGAGCGCTAGTATCGGCTTAGTGTGCACGATCATCGAATTAACAACCATTCCGCTAGTCGCTGAATAAACCGAGATCACTCCGACGCAACCCCTTGAAAAAAAGGGCAATAAATCTCATTAACCGAAACAGTCTCTAGTCGCAAAACTTTTAATATTAAAAACTGGATCGTGATATTCAATGTATTCGATCAAACAAGGGTGGATAGGGGGTTTATTTATCTCCTGTTTCCTATTAAACCGGCATCGTGCCCGTCGATAGCGTATATACTATTTAACAAAATAATTCAACTAGATTCAAGCTGTTTTCACGTTACGCGAAACGAAGGGCGACAAATCATAATGAAGAAGAAACTTGTCTGGATGCAGGTTTATTAGACAGACTATTGCGGAGCAATCGCGTAATCTTGAAACGAATCAAACAAGAATAAGTGGCGTATATACGCATTTCAATTGATATGATATGGGCAAGCACGATCGTTCTTGAGGCGTGGATTCAGTTTAACGCAACGATTAAAAGGATATCACCCGCGGCGTGAACCCCATCCACAAATGGCGACGACAGGTACGTCAGTATGTTACTCGAATTTATCTCGTTTGTTGAACGGTGAACGCGTGCAAAACGGACAGTACTCACGTGACAATGTGTTGGTCGTCTTGGGACCAGCAGAGACAACGCACGAAACACGTTATATCATATTTAGTCACGGATGTGCACAGTGTCTTCCAAAGTACTTTTTGCTTCTCCACGCAGTACAGTTTCGTTTCGGATTGCAGATTGCAAAGGGCTACCTTGTTACCTGTTAGCAACGAAGAAATAAAAAAACCGAGAGCTAACGATGAGCTTTGATACCGATACGGTTTACACGGTCCGGGATTCGGAAAATTGCAATTATCTTAATTCTTATATGGAAATTTGGTTCGATCTGATCCAGGATGGAGACAAGATTTTTTTCCCATTATGTCAGAATTGAGTTCGAGAAAGTTTTAAATAGTTTCTACTTACTTCGCGAAGATGTACTTTATTTAATTTAGTAATTTATTCGAAAGCATATTCAGAAAGTATAAAATTTATCTACAGAATTTGTGAGTCAGGAAGCAAATCGTATGTGCAGGTAGAAATTAAGTATTTTAAGCAAACAGAATCGCGGTTTTAAAAATCAGAATTTTATGTACTTTAGGTACTCAAGGGTAGATTATAGCTTTGAGCTATTAATATTTGTCATAAACTAGTGAATTAGATCCTACCAGCGTTATTCCATTTCAGTGCACAAACGTCTTCTTCTTTCAAATTTTGAAGCGGCTCTACTCCACTAGTTAGGAGAGTATCGTGAAACGTCACCGAATCCTGTATCCTTGCGGCGATCATGTTTTTTGAACTCCAGTCTAGTAGTTGCAACCGATGCCCCCGATATCCTTTAAACGTGAGTAAAAACCAAATGAATGCTAGTAAATGGAATCTCGAAATTTCTAATTTTAATATGATTGCTTCTTAATACGTACAAGATAAATAATATATTCATAGAATAGTTGAAAATGATTATAAAAAATCATAAAAATCGAAATCTGTAACCAGCATGAGCATTATCTAAATTGTATAACTATTATTCAACATAAATATTGCTTCTTAACATGTACAGGGAAATGAATATTAACATGAAAGCATATTCACATTTCAAATTTATAGCGCAAGATTCTTCCTAATATTTTTATACATCCCACAATAATTACTCTCATAGAAATTAATTCCGATATAAATGATCTATTTGTGAAAATAAACTCAGGAAGTGAGTGCTGCATCACAGACTCTAAATGATAAAAAGAAAAAAAGAAAACGACAGTGAACACGATAAACGCTGAACTGGTTAGTAAAAGGAACTGTTAACGAAACATTCGAGATACATTATAAAATTCTTACGAGACGTCGCACGGTATCCAGGCATATCTAATATGGAGTCCATAATGCCTATTAAAGGTCTCTTTCGTGGCTTCGATTTCCACATTCCATCTTCGAAATACTCCTCGTCCCATAGCTCTTTAGACTGGCCTGCTAAGTTTCCTGGCAACTTGTTTTCCAAGGATAAGTGGCTGCCGCGCAGCACTTGTTTCTGTCGCACCCCTGGTATAATGTTTTCCTTCACCATTAATTGGTTCATAAATTTCTTTCGCCATTTAACCGACAGAGACTCCACCTGTACCGTTTGTCAGCGTTTAGTGACTTATGAGACAATTGACATGGAAAAATGTACAGCATGTCTCTGAATCTATGCGATGGAAACAAAATCGAAATCGATTTTAACGAACGGTAGAACCATGCGAATCTAAATGATCAATGATCAATCTAAATCCATCATTTGCAATGAGATGTATTGATTAATTCAATTTTAACCGTCGTGCTTAAATTGATAAAAAATATTTCACAAGTTTGCACAAGCTAAGGTTCAATAACGATAAATAATCCCTTTACTATTGCTTAACATTTTTATAACTTATCACATACAGTTGGCGAAGTCATGAATACCGTAGATATTCCTTAATTAAAAAGTTTGGCTACCATGGAAAATGTACAGTATGAAATAAACGTTTAGAAAATTAATTTCGTCCTTAGATCAGTATTTTATAACTATACATTATGCAAGTCTTTGTGCAGTTTAAAAAATGTTACACTACCAAGATGCAAATGTGGCTTTTTTAAAAATTCCAACAAGGAAGAGTGCATGGTTCAACGCTATAGCCTCTTAGGGACAACTATGCAGAACCTCGTTCCTTATTTTCTCGAAGCGTCACGATCTTAATTAGAAATAGATTTATCGTTCGTGTCGTAATCACTATCCATTGATTAGGTCTTCGAACACGAAGAATCAGATTCACTAACGATCGATACACCGTCTGAGTTCGTCGTTCATTTATAATATACTTATTCATCGGCTATGAAGAATTATTAACGTCACGATCATCTCGCCTGAAGCTGTAACGAAATTCAGTTGCGAGTAATGTGATAATAAGCATAGTAAACATTATTCATGTTGGAACTTTCATTTTTTTTAAGAATTTTCATTTGGTACGTATTTGTTGACATTGTTGTTTACTTATTCGATTTCGTCTTTTTTTCCACCCTTAAAAGCATTGCGCTCCTTACATTTTTAAATGCATATCAGTATGTTCTATAATACATTTTGTCCACAACTCTCTCACCTGCTTGAACACATCGATTTCATTCTTCTTCAAAGCACTTTGAGACTTTTTCGTTACAAGATAATGTGCTGCTTCCAGGCTATACCTGCACGTTATAAACCGATCCCCCGAAGAAGCTTGGTTTGGTGCTTTATATGGATTTATCTTAACGTTTCTTAAAGTGGATTTGGTGGCGTTTGACGATGCGGACGGCCCAGACATCGTCAGCCTCGGAGTATCATCCTGAAAAGGAAAATAAAATATTTGTATGAAGCATGTAAAATTGGAAATTCTTTATATGAATGTCTATTATTCAAGGAAAAGGGAAATGAATAAATTTTCTGATAAAGTTTTAAAGTAAAATATTACGTAGTTCTGTCATAAGAGAATTACAGAACCGTTCACTTTCTTCATTCAGAGGAAACATCATACTTTTCTTTTTTTTGCAGAGGCACAAAATTACTTCACACAATTACAAATTTTATTTATGATTGACTAATGTTTAACGATGAATGTCGTGGTAATTTTTGCTACTGGCATTATGCACGTCTGATGTACAAAGGGGTAATATCGACGTCGGCTAACCCCAATACCCCGAACGAACATCTGGTCACGAATATATGATAGATAAAACTGGGTCTTGAATTTGATTATGCCTGCAACACTTTCTGTATATCTATAATTATATGGCACGTATGAACAGGTTTGAATATCTTATTCTTTTGAACGATTTCTTAACATTTGTAGGGTTGGCGTGAATCATAAATCACTTGGGGATTTACAACTTTGTCACTGAATTATTTGAAATATTCCAAGAAATTTCTTTCATTATACCAATAGAATACACTTACATATTCCATTACAAAACCAATTACGTTCTTTGATCATTATTAATTGCTGCTGGCGTAGGTGGAAAATAGAAAAAGTAAAACTAATGCCTTATGAAGTTATTAAGTATACTGTGCAACCTATATATTTTGTACATATTAATTAACATTTGGCTCATCACTTGTAGCATATAGAAATTTCAAACTAACATTGTCCTTTAAATTATTATATTTAATATTGGTATTCTATTTGAATGCCCCTTAGAAAGTGGGATTACAGGGAGTAAAGTGAAACCGCATTGACTGCAACAATTGCACAAAGCCTATTCTCGTCGTTTGAACTGTAAGGGACGACCCTTAAACCAGTCTAAAACTTGAATCTTAACCTCGTAAGAGTAACCATAGAAACCGGGATTAAAACTTAACTTTATTAATACTTGCAATTGTATCGCACATATGTAAACAGTTTCTGTTTCAATACCTAACCCAATAGAATACTATCGTATAAATTTCGCGACATTATAACGTTGAAATCGAATAGAAAGAATGAAACAATAATTAACAAAGTAATGCGATAGTACATCGGCTACCTGATAATTTATTTATCCCGTACTGTCCAGAAAATAATTAAGCTACGATAAAATAATTCCTTGCAAGGTCGGTAATTGCTTGCACAGCGTAAGAAATCAATAAAATTTCTCTCACCAAGTGAATACCGCGAAACATTTAAATTAGCAGGTGCATATACTCTCTTACATGCCCAGCTCATTAATTTCCATTTACAAGACAACTTAAGCCTACAATTCTTTATACTTTCCCCTGCACTTTCAGCTTATGCCAAACTTCTGGTTCTCACTCATGCACACGGTATATACGTAATCCCTGATAGGGCTGACAATTCGATCCCGCAGCGGTTACATACATACTTGCCAGAACAAAAAAGAAAATTCACTGCAAACAACCAATTACGGTAACGTCCCCGAGAGAGAGAAAAAAATTGGCGCATGACGTAGAACCAGAAGCGAGGTGCAATAAATCGCGATACAGACGATTTAAATGGACGATCGTTCACCGTTACGGCCGAGAGAACGGCCTCGAGGGAACGCCATCGTAACTCGGAATTAGGATGCCACCTTTCTGCTTTCTCGTTTAAAGTATCGTCCCGGAAATCCAGGGAGAAGCGCGTTGCTTGTGGCCGTTCGTGCAGCAGAAGAGCCGGTGTATTTATAGGAATTTCTCGCGATAAGTCCCGAACACCATACTGCACAGAGACTAATAAATACAGGCGCGCACCTTTGAAACTACAACTGTGGATATAACTTATAGTCCTCATATTTCATTAGCGTTTGTCGCGATTTTTGTTTTGCCGCTGATATTTGCCGATACCGCGATTTTCTGTATCAAACTGTACGTATAAGATCATTTAGCCATTCGTGCCATGCTGGATGCTTTTCATGGAATTTCGTATGGGTTCCGAATATTTTCAAGCTCGCAGTTTTGAGTCAAGAGGGGTAAAATTTAGGGAAAGGAACATAATCGAGCAAGTAAAACGTTTGCCTTTAGTATAGCAGTCTTGTAGCGCTCGTTAAATAAATATAATAAAAGAAACATTGAATCTCAGAGCTGTTCACATTATTATCCAACGAAAATTCTTCTTTTCAACCCCAATACTAAAGTATAATAAAAAATACAAACGGAGAGCGAGGTTCGTCATCTGAATTCCTTAAATTCACCATCCATAAAATCAAATCAAAGGATCTCAATTCACCGTTAAAAAAATGTTTCATTTTCTCAAAAATGTTAAAAATCACGTTCCGCTATAATTATCATTGCAAGGTAAAAACATTTCCCGAAAGCCCATCCACGCTGCAACCTTCCACTTTCATTTTCTCCCACGGATTCTACTCGCAATCAACACCTTGGTCGTCGCAAATACATTTCGAGTTTCCACGCGATGGATCCTGTTTGAAACGGATCGTCCGGCATCCCTGTCGATTTTCCGCTTCAGCAGTGTACAAGAAGTTCGACCATCGAAATCTTGAGCGTTTAATCTTCAGCGGACTTTACTCACGGTCATCGTGGCCCGTCCAGCTTTATGCAAATGCGGGATAAGGTGATGGGGTTGCAAGGGAAGGGGACGAAGACGTCTCTTATGCGACACGCCGGCTCGTATTATGTGCACCATCCGGACGGAGATGGTGGTTACGTTTCTTCTCTCGCACCCCATAAATTACCGGGCGTACAACATTTAATGGGCCGGTGCCTGTGCCGGGGCCAGGTCCCTTTGCTACCTTAACACCATATCGCGTGTTTAGCGCCGCGGGGCACTCACGAGCGGAAAATACGCCCGGTGACGACGCGGGCACCGACGACTTTATTTTATACAGTGTTTGCCCATACGCCGATAAGAACGAATATATATTGAGGCTGAGCACGATTCGTGTGGTATATGGTATCCTATATGTATGTATGGTTTTGAGTGGTACCGATGATTATGGTTGTTGCTATTCTGAAGCTTCAAGTACTGACACTTTTTCAATGGCGAGCCAATTTTTTTATTCTTGGAGTGGATACGAATTGGTTTCTGATGAAATGGAAGGTAATAATTGGTTGTATAGTTTGCTGGATTGAAGTACATTTAAGTTTGAATATTAATGCGGTATTAAATATGATAATAATAGTGTTAGTATTGGGATATATTAGATTTTGAAGCTGTTTGCAATTTCTGCTTCATTATTGTGTGCCAATTTATGTCCAAGAAATATTTGTAAATTTCCTGTCATATAAAAATTGATTTTACTTAATTATTAAAAGAGTAACGACTGAAACATATTCGCTGCATCGTGCGGACTAATTAAATTAATAAGCCGTACATATATAAGTACGTAACAAGTCGTGTATAGATTTAATGTGCAGGAAAATATTCGAATTCTCTCGATCCTAATATACAAACATTAGTGACATTATAAGTACAATATTTATAAGCTTTACAGTACTGCAACAATGCAAATGTAATAAATAAACAAAATACAAAATTAAACACGTTCTAAAATCTCTTCTTTGCCTTGACTGTTCTAATCACCAATATAATAAATTTGCTTCAAAAGACCCAATAGTATTGTTAAGAAACTAAATAATTATTTATCCCTATTGCAAACAAATTAGGTGCTCTCAATTTAATATCATTTATCACAGTTCCCACAAAGACGACAGAAATCTCTATTCACTCTCACGTGCAGTATAATAAAAAAGGTTTAGCAGAACCTCGAGTAAAAATGATCAAGGAACTAGGTCCCACGGGTGGACAAAGAGTTACCATGATTTTCTCTCCACTGTCTTCCTCGGTGACGTAACAACGGAAGCCAATAAATCGAGCGCTCTAGGGATTGATTTGCATGAAGCTAACTTTAAAAAATCCAGACAGCTGTCTTAGCGTACGTGGTAGGAAATTGCGGAAGATTTTCCCATAGCATATCGTAAACAGAGAGGACCCTCGCAGAGGACCCCCAGCGAAGAGCAGCGTGTGACGTCAATCTTTTGTTAGGCTGCAGCGATCGAACCTGTCTGACCAACACTTTTCAGTCGAGGCTCTTGTTGCAAGGTGCTGAAGGGTTTAACCCTTGGATTCGTAGGGGAGTACTCGAGGTTTAATAAACACTGAGCTGCGATTATTTCTATCTTTTGTTAATATCATATATCTGTGTAGATATGCGTCAAATGTAAACAATTGTTTTTAAGTGCAATAAATTCGATGAATTTCAATAAAACTAATCTCTTTGAAATTGTACAATGCATCGTAATCTTAGAAGTTGTTAGAGTGAAAGATTAGCCTCTAGTAGTATAACCGTATAGGTTCCTTTTATGGATTAGTAGTATTTATAGTTCCAAGTGAAACTATTACTTTCCTGCGCACACGAGGGTACTGGAAATTTATGCACTAATAGATAACGTATCGCTTTCTCGAATGTATTATAATTCTTGCCATAGAGCACTAAACAGTGTGATGCTGTGGTAGTAAAACAGTTTTAAGTTCGGATAAGCCGTTACATTTATACATCGAACCAGATTATCTATCACGATATTTAAATATCGATACAAATATTTATATATTTTAGCACAGGCATTCCAGCACAGGCCTTCGGACGAAAATAAATCAGTTTACAAATATATTTACTCCAAATTTGACTTCCCGAAACACTGACCCAGAAACCACTCCACGATGCCAGGCAAAGGACTCTCTCGAAAGTCGGTCAGCGTTGCTGAAAGAACTCAGATCGCATACTCGAGCAATCGCAAGCGACATGACAAATACTGTCCAACATTTGCCCACAAGTTTCTGCGTTCTTTTGGACAACAGTTCAGCCCTCGCAACAGCTACTTCTTCCCACGGTGGCGCGTTGTGTCAGCTCGAACCGGTCAGCAGATGACATCCTGCACGCACACTGCGTCGCGACGCGTTTGCGTCGTTTGCACAGACGCGTCGAGGCGTCTCCTCATCTCCAGAGAGCTACGCCGGTATCACCTGCAGCTTGATTCCAGTGGGTCAACTTCGCAGGGGGTCCTCCTCGAGAAGGGGTTGCAGACGGTGTCAAGGAAGAACGAGGAACAATAACAGGACAAGGAATTAAGGGGCAGTAAGAGCGAAATGGGCATCACGCGAGATCCTATGTGTTCCAGGATTTTCCTTCGTGATGTACTGGTTCTTTCAGACGGGGAGAAGGGCACTGTTTCCTTTATTCTGAACTGCCTCTTGTGAACCTTTTTTATTTGTCACTGGAAGTGTCGCAATATAGCGTACGAGATCTATTTTTTTGTAAGTGTACAATTGATTGGCGATGGTTTAGAATAATTAGATAATTAATAATATCTAGCTACTTTACGCATATTTTGTTCCAAGGTGATTAATATATGATTGAAGTTTGTCTTTTACAATTCCAAACTATCCTGGATCACTTCTCCGAAAAATCTTTACGCTGCCATTCGAATTCACGAACAAGTAAGTCCCGTTTAATGCTAGCTTTGATCTGTCTGCCAGAAAGTGGCTGCTGCATATTTATGAATAATTCAACCGTGCGCGGTATCGGCGTACGCACGGTGAAACAAATTAATGGCATCAACGTAGCTCGCGCACGTTGTACTCTTCATTCCGTAATGTCAAACGCCCTGCATATGCATCGGCGTTACGATGCGCAGGTGCAATTGCACACGCGAGGCAGAAATCTCTGATCTGAATATCAAAGACGCCGACGCATCCCGATTCGCTGTCTCCGCTAAACGTTTTTATCCGGACAGGGTATTAAAAAAAATCCAGCCCGGTAAGTGTACGTTCCACTGTCAACGTGCATGTCAACGGTTTTTACATTTGGTGATTACGAACGCTTCGCTTGCAATTAGCCGTCGGTCGTCGAAATAAAAATACGGGGTGGCCTCGTTCACCGTTCGTTATTATCTTCATCCCTCTTTGGGTTGTCCGTCCTTAGTTAGAAGCTTCTTGTTCTATTTGGTTAATGGTAAATTGTGGAGTAATTATTCAGCGATGAGATTTCACTTTTCTTGATGATACGCTTAATGACGACATGGCGGTTTATGGGACACGTGAGACGAAATCGAAAATAATTTTCTGCCATACTTCCGATGCAATTTGAAATTCGAAATACTTGTTGTATTCATTTCTATGGAGCACAGCTTTGCAATTTGCTATTTCGTATAATTTTCTGTGCTATATTTGAACATCACCAAAGTGCCACTATTTAAATCTATATTATACATTTCAAACCCACAATCCCATTTTCCATAAATCATTTCTGAACATTTATCGGTAGCATAGAAGCCCTGCTTGTCTCAGCACAGCTCGCCACACACTGCATCTGTAATAAAGATCTCAATTTTTCGCTCGATCTTTTTCCAGCTACAAACAAGCACTAAGAGTTTACAAAAACTGTTTCAGCAACCGCACATTTGTACGGTCGAAATTGTACTGAAAATTGGTCAGAAGAACGAGGCAAATGCAAGTAGATGCAGGGGCAGTGCGATTAATCGTGGCACACGGGGGATCGATACAAAAATCCACGTACACGAAGCTGTACGCATTAGCAACGCGTTCGTAGGAACAGGTTGGTCCGCTCACGATTCAGAGTCTCGCGATGTAATACAGATATTGAGTTCACGCGTAGCGGGTGCGGATAGAAAAATCGGCTGGAAAGAAACGCTGCCTAATGAATTAGTGCTGTCGGTATCGCAACGGTCATGCCTGCGTGCGACAAATTATGCTGATCGTATCGTTAAGTTCTATGGAATCGGCCAAATGCTTATTAGACCCACATACGCGGGCGTAGGTACAATATATCACCTAGTGAACCGTGACGACATTTATGTTTTCATACTTCTAACGTACAAAGTCATCATTTTTACAATTTTACAGTGGCATTCTTATGGCAACTGGGTCAAACTGGCAGCGAAAGAAAGTGGCGCTTGCTTTGTCGCCCGTTTGGACTACGCGGCGGGTCAATTAACATTTCCAGCTAATTACACGGCCAATGATCTTAACTGGAACTTGTTGCACTGTATAATGGATTTACGATCAGAAAATGATCGGTGCAATGTACTACAGTACTGGGGATCTGATATCGTTTCTATACTCAAGATATATGCAGCGAATAATCGAGATTTTACGGTGCAATCGATTTAAGGTAGCTTTTTATAGGTAGCAATGTCGTAAATTCAGCACCTAATTAGAATATACCTATAACAATTTTTCATTTTTCTCTCAAATCTAACCCAAAACTACCCCGTGACCTCTGGCACCTCCTTTCCACCATCTGTCGAACTCTCCATAAAAGTAGCAGCAGACGGAAATCCCCATAACTGCACAGCCAATAGCAACACAAGCATCCCAGACTAATCACAATTAAACACCCTCAAACCACCCCTAAACCCTAAGCTATCGTCATCGTCATCGCTACTCGCGTCGAACCGAGTCCATGGAACAATTCGGTCCATTCAACGCAGAGCGTAAGTACTTACCTGTGACACTATACCAGGTACAGCATCGATCTCCCTCCACTTTCGACACCCGTTACAACCGAGACATTAGATCGTACGTTAGACACGGCGATTGGCTCCCGTTGGACGCGAAGAGGTTGGACTCAGGTGGGCCATCAGGTTCGCAGGGGGGATCCAGGATGCGATTGGCAGCAGAGAAAGCAAGTGAAGAAGGGGGCAAACTAGCTTGGCAGCCGTACTACGATCGTCGTATTGCGTCGGCCGGTTCAACGAAAGAGGAGGATTGCTACTACTCCGTGGAACATGTTCGAATGGGAGGAGATCTCGCGGCCAGATACGCGGAACGGTAGGCAACGCGATAGCTCGCGGTATTCGAGTCTCCGAGGGAAGCTTGTCAAATTCGAATCGATCTCCGCTAGATCCTATGCAGATAGCGTATGACTTCTGACCACGTGACGGAACGAATGATTCCTCTGAACTCGAGATGAAGATAGCGGGACCGTGGCGGGGTTGCTGTCTCTGCTTCGTTGCCCCGCAGGGTTTGATTGATGTGATAATTGAGAGCCACTGGGACTCTGGTAACTCGACGATGAACTTAACTATGCGATTCTAGATAAGTATCGAAGATCGTTTGAATATGTATATGAATAATCGCGATGGCAGCCTTGTATGCGTCATCTATATTGAATTTCAGAGACGCACGAAAGTTGACGTTGCAGATGTGCCACGGTGGAGGCGTTGATAAGAAACAGGGGTAGATTCTAAGAGAATTCCTGTCGAAGACGTCGCGTCGCTGAGTCCCCGGGGTCAATGAACCGCAGTCCAAACGTATGAAATCCATAATGAAATCAACGTACAGTATCCTGCTAGGAATTGATCGGCCACTAATCCTCGAGTCTCATTTGAATAGTCCAATCTTTCCACCCACTCATCAGGCCCGTTTCGTAGCCCCAAAAACCTCCGAGTTTCGTTCAACCGGCGCGAGACGTAGTCCTCGAGGCGCTCCCCCAGATCACCCTCGAGGGCAATCCGCCGTCAGGTTTCTCCGAATCGTCCAGTTCGGTCCCCTGACCACAGCCAACTCGATGTTCGCGCGAAACAAGAGATTCGCCAGCAAGCACAAGGGGCCAACGCGTTCGAAAGGGGGGCGATCTCCGCGAGTGACTCGGGGAAGGGGTTGCGAGAGTAGCAGCCAGCAACCAAGGAGGCTGTGGAAGGCAGAGGAGGGAGCCAGAGGAGGGGATCGAGGGGCAACGTGAGGAGCGAGCAACCACGCACGGCATCCTTCCTTCGGAGCCAAGTGAAGCGGCCGAACTGGTCCTGAAACACGGTGCAGTGCTCGAGCGGATCGTGGCGTGTCGGGTCCCCGGTTCCGGGGCCCGGCGTCTGCAGCCCTCAGTCGTTCGCTGATGCCCCGACGAGCAGGAGCACCGAGTTGTCCTAGGGCAAGGTCATCCCCTGGATGAACCACCCTGCGAATCTTACCACCGAGTCGAGTCACTCAATTTTCATCCGCCGTCCGCGACCAAAACGATCTACTGTGCTTGTACGTTTTCCTCGGGAGTTCGCGTCGCGTTCGTCGGGGTCGTGTCAGGTACACCGGATTCGACTTCGTTTCGGTGAAAGAGGAACCTTCTGCGCCACGCCTACTGCCGTCGCCACGGACTCGAATCTTAATGGACACTCCACGGAAGCCTGCGCGACAGAGAATAGTAAATCTCCGCTGATTCCCGGGTTGGTCTATGATCAATCGATCGCGCGGGTCGATGAGATCGGGGAAGACGGGATAGCTTCCGCTGTAGACACGTTCTTCGAGGGATACAGTGAACCTTTCGGCGAGTGAATCGATGGACCGTGTCAAGGCGACTACATTTCGCGGGCCTGAATTACACTAGGGGAATTGTAACACTAGAAGTCAGCAGGTATCGTTGTAATTGTTGAGTGTCCAGGTCAGTTTCGGTGTTTCCTCGAGCGAAGATACCCGTTGGAGATAATCCAGCGACTGACAGGTTCGATTCGCTGCAGTCGTGTCCTGTGATGCGTGACGAGGATAAATCGCGTTTTCACCGTATTGGCAAAGTGGACGATTAGGCCTCGTACGCGCGCGCGCGAGACAGAGATGGAGGACGCAGTAATAGGGGCAGAGAGACGGGGAACGGGAGAGAAACTGCACGGGAACGATGAGAGAGCGAAGAAGAAAGATCTGGCCAGGCGAAAAAAGAGCGAACGATATAGAAGCAGAGGCGAATGGGGCCGAGGGAGCGGGAAGAACAGAGACGGAACGAAAAAAGGAGGATTTGCCAACTTCCTGCGAGCCGAGAACGTGAGAGAAAGGCCGCCGTGGAGCATGTATAGCTTGATCGATAAACAAACCTTCGTCGAAGCGTAATATCGAGGTGTGGACTCTCGTGTACCCTAGCCAATTGGAATGTCGACTCGCTGGAAGCTGTCGTCTTATCAGATTCCAACCGGATCGTTTCTGCCTCTCGTCTGCATCGTCCACCAAGTTTACACGGATTCGGGGTCGAGATTATAAATTAATCAGGACCACGGGATTAATGAGAAGGAGATACCTTGTCCGTCTCTATTCTTGAATGGAGAACACGGTGCAATGTTTCAGCCTGTTAACGAAAGCTCGCGCGCAACAGTCTGACAGGTGTTGGGCTTCCGGTTCCAGGTCGGGGACCATCGAGCTGGCCCCGCTATCTGAGGGGCATATAATGCGGTTTTAATGCCAACGGTGTCGGGTTTCATAAACGAACCGGTGCGAGCACCGAGCGCTGGTTTGTCATGGGTCATTCGCGTCGCGCGTTACGAAAAACGAATGGCTGAAAGGAGCGCGCGGCACGTGGGCGGCCGACGGTGTGTCGTTTCTTTTCCGCGCGAAAACGGAGCAGAAAATGAAATTTTCGGGTCGGCACGCGTGTGACTGTCAGTGTGGTCGATTAATGATAAGAAATCGTTTTGCGAAGCACCTCGTGGAACGATTGTGAATAGTCGAACTTGGACCCTCCACTGAATGGTGAAATGGATTAATCTTTTTCGCGGGAGGGGGAGAGCTTTTGTAATTGTTGAGATACGTAATGGACAGGGAGGGGAAATTTTAATGACGGTTTACGGCGATCAATTGAAAGGACGAAAATCATAAGGAGAGGTTTCACGTGCGAATATTTGTCGTCAAGATGCGATGACCCCGTCGACGGAGGATGGACGCTCTGGTGACTTCGATGCACGCATGAACGATGGATTTGCGACGCCGCTGGTAAGTTCTCATAACTCGTTATATGTAGATCGTAATGTATTCTAATAAGGGCACAGATACGTACAGGTACCGCTGATAGCAAAGACTTGTGGGGAATGTATTATATCGAACGATACAAGTTGGTCTGAATAAAGGAACGCTTGCTATCTTGCAAATACTTATGAACAAAACGTTCGCTATTTTCTGAATAACTGATGGCAGGGACCTCGTAAGCAATTGCAATGATGTACGAGCGTCACGAAAGACAGTCACGTAAGTGAGTTCTTGAAACCTAATAAAGCGCGATAACACATCGAAATCCGTGCTCGCATCGTTCTTGCGTGTGTATATTCTCTTCCTGCTCAATAAATATGTGGCCGATAAGATCTCGATAAAAATGCCATCCCGTGTTTCGAGATACCACTGTCGACGGTAGTAACAAGTCATCTTTGTTGATCAATCGCTAACCAGTATGATACAGCATTCCGTGCATCATTTCCTAGGCCATTTTCAATATGATACGCTAAGAACAGCTGAACCTTCGTCATCAAGATCGTTGGATTAACAAAAACTATACTGCTCTTCCTTTATCGTCTTTATTTTTTACCTACGTACATATATACTATCCGGCGAATAATCAGTGGAACTTTTCAATATCTGATCTCAGGTGGAACAGGAAAGCGAAGTTTAACGTTATTAGTCTCGGAACCTTTTAAGCATTTTTCCTCCGTCGAGAGCCAGTTCTGTCAAGCAAGGTCGCAGCACGATATTCCTTGGCCTAACTAATTACTGGCCTGTAACTGTGCTCATTGGCTTGGCTTTGATTTTTTATAATGTGTTCTAAGTTTTTCGTGGCTGCATTATGGAACAGGCCAACTCGCGATATTGTAAAAATGAAGTAATAACGAAAGTGTGCTCATAGTGGTATGATTTCACAAAAATGTTGCTGGAACGAGTTTCGTATCTTTTCGAATAGCATTTATTGTCGTGTCACACTGTGCTATTGTAACGAGAACAGAGTGGCGATTTTAGAGGCGAAGGACTCGAGGCTGCTGGAAATATTATTGCTGGGCTATTATTGAAAAGTTTAGGGATGATATTATTCAGAAGAGGAGATTAGAATGACCATTTTGCGTTTGAATGGGAGCCTGTAATCCTTTTGACCTGTCCAGGTGTTATTCAAACTTGACGGGGTTCCTATTCAATGCCATAGTAGTGTATCTTAGTGTTCCAGATGAGTCGTTTATTGTACAATTAAAAAGAATGAACGAAGTTATTTAAAGGAGATAAAGAAATTGGTTAAGAAATTATATATAGTTATTATAATATGTTAAGTATTCATTATCATCTTGTACATTACGAAACATCCTTTATGTTATACTTAATGAAATATTCAATCATTGATTCAATTTAGAATTCTATCATCTGCTGACTACCTTAACTACTAATGCACAATTCGCTATACAATAATTACCAAAAATATACGACTGTCACTTATACGAAGATAAACAATATTTATTTCACCACATGCAAAAAAAATATCCTGAAATAACATCCTCTACGCAAAATGAATAAAAGGTTGTCAAGTAATATTTTCTAGTTCCACTATTGCAGGCAAAAATATTTTATCATAATATATGAAAATCAGTCGGCGAATATTTTAAATATTTGTATCTGCTGTCAAAATTATGTGGCGATCGTACGATGGCCAGTGGAAAATTATCTCGCGTAAATATAATAATAACATATTTTGATGATCAACCCAGTCGAAAAGCCTAGAGCAATGATAACTATCAATTCCAATCAGTCGCAATCATCGGTGCTCGGCAGCGCTAATAAATTCCGCTCGTTCCACGAATATCGTCCGCCTCTCTCGTGACTCCGGCTGTTCCGGCTTCGTTGCCCTGTTAATCCGCCACGAAGAGAAGGTACAATGGAAACTCGAGGAAACGAAAATCTAAAAATGTAGGTAGGAATCATGGACGATGAGGCAAGAGGCGTGGAACGAATTTTATGATACTCATTAAAGTATTAGGCCAGTGCAGAATTTATTCCAGTTACATTTTTAAAAGTCTCTATTCCTTGTGTAATATCTGTATTAATATGAAGCATGCGAGAGTTCAAATATCATCAATTCAAATTAATTATGAGAAAAAATACTACTCACGCGTCAACCTAATGTAATATGGAAATAAATGTTACTGATCACATATCGAACACCGATTTATTCCAACGATCATCGCTCACTACTGAGTCCATTGATTAATGACACGAACGTTTTTGTTTTTCAATTAAACCGCCTTGAATTTTAATTCAGTCTAATTTTATTTTATTGTCGAAGTCGTCGCAACATCAAAAATCTGGCGTTACCCAAAAAATGTCGATCGCATCGAATTTCTATTTTTTAATCACAGACCCATTATAAATAATTTGATTATAAATAAATAATCATTTTAGTTCTTATCGAAAACGTCATTCTTATACTGAAACTATATTTTGTTAGAAGTAACGAAACTGCGAACGAAATAAAAAGATATATAATAGAAGTCTGAGCCATGGCTTAATACGTGATAGCTGTATGTCTCTATAGACAGAGTCCCTTCACACCTATAGATCTGGTTTCTTTGCTCGAGCATCTGTTTACGGATTGCATTGCGAATCACAATTACCCGGCTATCCCATCGGGTTCACGTCACGACAATACGGTACACCTTCTGGTAACGAGACTCCACCTTCGAACGATCATCATATTGTCCTACGCAGAGCCGTTCAGAGCTTCCTCCGCGTCCAGCGATACAGTTTCCAACGTCTTTGCTCTCACCTACCATTCCTCCCACAATCTAACTGCCTAGCTCTTCCGTTTCACGGCGAATATCCCGAGTCCTCGCCACCCAGCTATCCTTTATAGACTTAGTCGTGACAATAACTTGCTCGACCCGGTCACATCCTGTCCAGAGAACTGCCGCAATTTTATCTGGTTCTTTCGACTCGAGTTTATCTGGTGCACCACGGCAATGGTGTTTGGAATTTACCAACTGCTATCTGCTGTTTTTTTTCGAACATGAGTTAGTACTTGTTGGATGTGTTTCGTTGAATTTTGTAGAAGTCTACCACTTAGGTAATAGATTTCCTATTACTGTTACATGTTACATGTGGAAATAATATACATTTTATCAATCAATTTATTCTTCTAACCGCCGTGCAATTAGAATCCGGTGTATGTGCATACATATATTCTGTTTCTACGATTGGAAAAGTCAAGATGACCTCTGCAGATAATTTATATTGTATTAATTTAGCATATGCAGACGGAGTAATTACTTGTAGGAAGTAGTATAATACTAATCTGATGCTGGAGGTACTGATGAACCTCGAAGATAATTTCTGTAGTACGTTACTTAAGTATGCAAAGAAGCAATGATTAATTACTATAGGCAAGGATTCTTCAAACGTTTGCAACATTAATTGTTAACGTTACTGTACCACCTAATTGTTTTTACATATGATTGATGTTAATACATGTCCTAGGTGTCCAAATCTTTTAATACCAATTCCTATGAATTTTATTCAACTCAAAGTATGCAATAAAATAAAAACGCATTATTATTTCTAAACTTCCTATTACCTATTGAACTTCCTAAACCATCAAATATATTGGCATTAAAGAACCTAAAATGCATTCTCATATTCAGAAATTTATACTGCTGATCTAAAAACAAAAATCTAGTTCTTAAATACAATAAAACTGTAATTATAAAAAACCTTTGAAACTTCACCATACCTAACAGACACCTAATTTCTTCACTCTCGGTTCGCATCCAAATACACCCTGCCAATCTAAAAACCGCGAACAACTCTACAATCTTCACCTCAAGAAACTCTTCCCCTCCAAATCCCTATCACTCACGCAATAAAACGTCGGCCCCATCCCAGCGCATAGACAAAAACAATCCCAACTACACGAACAAGGGGACAAAGGACGAAGGGTTGCAGCATCGTGAGTGGGAGAGCAAAGCAAGGAAAAGGCTGGCCATCGACGCATAGGGGCAAAAAGAGCAAATAAGGGTAGAACAAGCGTTCCAACGAGTTCGAGGCAGGGTAGCCGCTTATCAGCCCGCCACAGCAGCCAGAGACTGTTATCGTGAGGCGAAATTATTCCTCGCTGAGTTCGATAAGCTACGGTCGAAATCGCGGGTGGCGGGGTTGCATTTGAATAACGCGACTAACGGATGCTGGCCAGCACCATCGAAACGGGCCCGGGGAGAACGTTCCAAGAGAGACGGAGCTCGTGAAGGTGGCGAGGGTGCGAGAGAGGGAGACAAAGTGCTCGCGAACCAGCTACTCCAATCGAGGAACAGCCGGCCAGGTGGAGGAGGAGCAGAGGTAGGGGGCCACTGCTGCTGAGAAAGAGTTGTGAAACGGGTAAACGCGCCTTGCCTATCCACGTAGGATGTTGCTGCGACTCGTTACTCTCGTTAACCGATCGGTGGAAAACCGACCGACCGGGCCAAACTGTTCCTCGCTTTGCCATAAACGAACGACTTTCTGCTGAGACAACGAAAAGGGTGTGAGGCTTTCTGAAAGGCTTTCTGTATGGGTATGGATTAGGTCGATCTAGTGTTCGGTCAGAAAGCTTGTCCCGATGAATAATGGAGGTGGCGGAAGAGTGTGTTGGTTTGAAACGGATGTTGTCTCAAGTGTATGGGATTACTTAGTTGTTTATCAAACTTGTTGGTCAGACTGACGATTGGTTAATTGAAATGATAGGCGAAATGAATTATTTTGTCGGTATGCCCTGGCGTTTTGAACATATTAATATTCGTATATTTATATAATAATAATATTTTGTGACGGTGAAAATACGACGTCAACTGTTTGATGGAAATTATTGAAAGTTTCAATGCGGTTGTTGAATCAATTAAGGAATCTGTGAAACTATCCAATTAGACATATTTCTGTATTGTATTGTAATCAAAGTTACGTTTACTCGAAAGTCCAGCAATTTCAACTAACGACAACCCAACCACCTACGTTGTGCAAGTTTCTACAGATTCGCAAGAGTCAACTCGCAGAAACAAAGGGGAACCGACTGCAAAGATCTAAACTATATAGTAGTACAAATCTTATTAACGAAACCAGGGAAACTCTGGCCCGTTTTAGCCGCCATAAATAAACCCAATCGACTAATTGAAATTGCGCGTGGCGTCGGATCTGCTCGCGAGATCTCTCGCTCCTATATAAAGCTTGCATCCGGACAATCGCAATAAGAGTAACTGCTGAGGCCAGTGGTACTCGAATGCGAAAGCCGCAACGTCGATATAGGTGTATCGATATGAACTCGTCCAAGAGATAACGTGGCATCCGGTACAACGAGAAAAGCCATTTATATTTCCAGAAGGCACCGCGGAGATGAATGACAGTTCATCGACGACACGGCGAACGAGGATATAGTACATCCGAAGGCAGAAAAAGAAAAGAGGAGAAACCGACGCGTTCCTCCTTGTATCCGTTGCATTCCTTTGGGCGGACACCTGAGCGTACCTCTGTATTTGGTGATCGATCATCGTGACGTATCGTCGATCACGTGACGAACGATCCCCGAAGCTTAGCCGACGTCGAATCGGGATCCAGCCCCACGTTAGATCGGTTTTCGTAGGCACATGGAAAAGACGCGAGCTAGACGTCGCGCGATAAATCCAACTAACACACTTCGTCAGAATATTTTATGGTATGCCGGAATGTTCCTTTTCGTTGGAAGAAGGCTATGCAAAGACGTTTTGGGGGTTGATCTTCGTATTAATCTAATCCGTTGGATTACTTAGTAACTCACAATGGTGGAAGAAGAGTGAAGATCAGTGGTATGAATAAGTATTCATGATTGACCTTCGCCGGTGTCGATTTTTACAGTGGCAAGTGGGATTTTGGAATATTGTTCTTTTAAGAGAAAGTATTCTGAATGGGAATCTTGGAACATTCTGCTTTCGATGTTAACACTTTTGATTTTTAATCATTTCGAATTTAAGAGATTGATATCAAGCTTGGCATTATGCTTTATTCCTTGCTGACCACTGACTTTCTTGACATTGATTTAGTTTCAGGGCACTTAGAATTCTAAATAATAAGAACTTCATCCTATCCATTAAACCTAGTTCTCAAACTCTCGATCATAGGCGGACATTTCTAGTTAAAACATTATTCGGTAACTCATTCACTCCGCCAGGAGTACTTGATCTACCAATATTAAAATAAGTAACAAGCAAATTATTATAAAATTTGCACCAACACTCCCCCAAATCTACCATAGTCCAACCTTTCGCATTCCAAAACGAAATCCAGAAAAAGTTTCCACCTCCGAATGGTACTCCCGTATCAACCCCCCCACCCTAAGCAAACAAGTTCATTACAGTGATACCAGTTAATTTCCTCCTTTTAATTTCCGGGCTGTTCCGTTTGGTAAACACGTAAAGCTGCAGAGAGGCTGTACCACTTCATGTAACCTCTTTTCTCTCTGTCTTTCATCTAGTTCTCTTTCACGGATATGCGTTGGCTCGGGAACGAGAATCCAGTTCGGTCGATGGCTCCGACGATGGGATCGGAAACTGCTTCTTTGTCTCTGCCCAAAAAAGGCCGGGGCGTGTCCGAAATAGAAACGCGATAATTAACCGGTTACCATAGCGTGCATCCCTTGCTGTTTCGCCATCGCCATCGATACATTATTAGGCGGTTGTCCCGTGGTGTCAACACGCGAGAACATAGTACACCTCTTTGCCGATCGCATTGCTTCCTAAAGCGGTTGGGACACGTATGTGTTCAATGGAAACTGAATAAACGGAGGCGTGATTCGCGTGATCGATATTGTTAAATCGAGGGAAAGATCTACAAAGATCCGGTGTCCTTTATCTGGTTGAATCGCGTTGTAGGTTTAATTGACGAAGTTCTGTTCGATTAAACATTGCGGGATGACAGTGGCAGAACTAAATGGATAGCCATTGTTGCGGATTTCAAATCTTATACGTGGGATCTTTCGTTCCATTGTAAGGTTCTCTTCATCCACGGATTTATATGATGCAGAATTTAGTAGAAGTTTCGTAATGGAAGTTGCCTTTACTTGGTTGTTAATTGAAAATTCAGCTATCAAGGTAAGATTTAATTTTTACACAGTATTTCTTAATCTTCCAGATAAAAGGATTATAATCTAGTAAACCCCGAGCCACGGAGACCACGTGCTCAGTTTATGCGGATAAAATTGATATTTGTACTTCCATCGCCGATCTCTTACACTCCCAACAGCCGCATTATCAAAGTCCAAATCGCACACCAAACAAATTCTCAGCCGTAGCAAATTAGAAATCTCGATACGAGACATTTCGAATGGGCACAGCCGCGTACCGTGACGAAGCTCATCGCGACACAAGAGAGGTGTGCAAAACAGCGGGTGTGAAAACACGAGAGATCCCATGTCGCGGATCAGACTCAACGATCAGAGTTCGCCCGTGCGACATTCAAAGAATTGCAAAACGATCGTTGGAATGTCGTTGACACCTACATAGCGGAATGACGCGCGACAATCCGCCCCCATTTCCATCGCACCGAATCATCCCACATCGTCTGTCACTCGCGATGCTCTTGGCAACTGGCAAGACCACATCGCAGTTCAGAGAAGAAGAAATAGTTTTCTCACGGCCGAGCGTTTCCCCTGCACGGGCTGATTGATCGGTTAAATATATTTATCTGTCCGGTTCCGTGGCCGAGAATAACACGTGTTATTACACGGAAAGTGGATAATTGATAAGGCGAAGGAAACGCGGGGCTAATTAAACGGAGCTGCGTGAACCGGGAAGCTGCGAGCGGTCCAGCCGTCGGCTAACGTTTTCTTACTCGAACCGGGTAATTAAAACTGCTCGGCTGTTTATCGACCGGCCGTTTTACGCGGGAGAATCGAACGATTCTTGAGTAATGGTCTCGTTAAGATTGCACGTTTCGATGGGATGCACCAGCGTGCCCTCGCTGAATTTCCGCGGGGCACTTTTATCTTGGCGATCGCGGATTACAGATTTGTGCGCGCTTTGTAAGCGGCAAGAATTTTACCGTTCTGCTGAATTTTAGTGTTTCGGCGATGCTTTTCTGTAATGTACAGTTTTAAGGATGAACAAAGGGGAATAATTAAATAATTGGATTGTATGGGGGAGATTTTATGTTAGGGGTCTGGCATGGAGAAATCGTTGCACAGCGAGGTACAATGGTATTAATTAGGATCGTTTTGAATGCGAATTCTCATCGAGCGAGGATTGATTTCAGATAGACATTTTAGGTTAGCCCTATACTTGCTGTATAGCATATGATAATACTACTTGTATGTAGGTATAATTAAAAACAAAAAATATTAGGTTTTCCGAAAAGTTCTGTTCGATAATGTCATCTCAAGTTTCGACATATATGGCTGCCTTTTTTTACCATTGCATTTCTACATATGTGCTTTTCTAAATTGCATTAGTAACGATCGTAATTGTATTGTTCAGTAAATATTAATAAATATGTTAAGAATATATTATTTTCTTTGAATTGAAAAACGCACAGAAATTTCCGGCGAACCTATTATTTGGAAGAATCAAATTGGCACAATCGGAATCCCAAGAAAAAGTATTCCTTCTACTGATAAATCACGTGTAATCAAAAAATTGTATATAATAATATAACCGTATCTTCAATATTCATATGATCGTAACAAATACAGCTTCCCTCGTCACATTTCGAAACCATAATTTTCATCGAAACATACTACCACCACGGATAATTCCCAAAGATCAATAAAATTACGCAACCCACACGCGCACCTTTGATATTTGAATCCTCTCACACTGTCGGAGCGTACTTCTCTCGTCGCATCCGTACTCCACCTCCGTGCCGATACTCCTCTCGAGTGAAACATCGCAAAGTCAACGAGAGCTGCTACAAATTGATTTCTGCTGCGACCGAACCCCCATCAAATTACAAACCACGATCGCACAGCATTTCCCCTCTCTCAAATTCCTCGTTTCGCGTACACACTTCATCCGCACTTTCTACTCCCACAACCAACAGCCCACAAACTTCGCCTCCCGACTGCGTCAACGCCGCAAATCTCCTCTCTTTAAGCGTCGTCAAATTTCCACGCGACTCCCGACACTCCTCCGTGAATTTACTGCTTCGAAGCAGCGCCGATCTCGACGGTTCCGCCGGTCTCACATCGATCAGGCGATTTCACCGGCGTTCTACACCTGGCTACCACACCGCGTTCCAGTTTCCGCGCTCTGTCGCACCTGAGCGGCTCGAATTTTTGTCCCGGAAGCGACCTCCTCGAAACGAGCAACGCGCCCACGCTTCTCGACGCCCGGCCTGGAACGACAACGATCTCCTCCGTTCCGTTGCGCAAGCACCGGCCCACGAGCGTCGTTCGCCGTCACGCGACGTTCCCTTGGAACGAGCTGTTCGTGAAAATTTTTCGCGATCCGCACAGCGCCGCTTCACCACGTGCAGCAAGCTTGATACTCTCGCCGCTCGAAACTTGTGCGTGCTGGCACGCGAGCTTTCCGCTCGGGTTCACGCACGATTAAGCGCGGGATTCGTTGGCGACTAGGAGGAGGCTGGATAACGTGAACTTTTGGGGGAAACGATGGGAGAGAGACTTTATCGCTTACCTCTAGAGGTTTTTCTTGGGGATCTTTATGTTCCGTAATTGAGATCGAAGAAAATCGATGCTACTTGCTCCGTGGTTCAGGTACCGTTTGTTTTTTTTAAGAGTGTATTAGTTACTTGTTTGTTTCGGTACGTGATTTAGTTATTTTTCATTGTTTTAGATATACAGAGGCTTGCAAATTTGTTCACGCGAAGCTAACGTATTTGTTAGTTCGTATAATCAAAGTATAATCTATAATATCGAGATGTTTGTTAAAGTAAGACAAAAAAGAAGAATAGGGCCATTAGTGTTAAAACTTGAAAACGAGTGAACGAATCTGCGAGTCAGTTAGTGGGTCAGGTTTTTTTCTAGCATTAAATGTGACTATTACAGATGTAATCGTTTAAATTTGTTTCTTTTAAACAATTAATATCGTATTTATCTATTTTTTGTTTTTTTTATGAAGAATCGTTTGCACATGTTTTATTATCACACTCACTGCAGTGGTATTAATTTTGAATTGGCAGAAAATTCGCGCCGGATCTTTAACTGACTATTTATTTTTTCTTCTTACTCTTCTGTTCTTTCTTGAATCTGTTTCGTTATACGTACGCAGTTGGTCGTGTTTTTGCACGCATCTTCATCCCGAAACCATTACGTCAACTACACAGCGTGAGTGGTTTTCTTTACTGGATGAAATACAGTGCAACGTTGCTTAATATTCGTATTCGATCCGGTATTACGCGTCTCAATAGCACTGGAATAACTGCATTTGTGTAGGTACGTGCGCAAGATTGAGACGCAAACGATGCACTTCGGAAGATTTGAATAATTGTACAGTTTGTGTAATCAAAAGGTTGCAGAGATAATTGCATTAAACCATACAAGGGAATACTTGGTCTCCCACAAAAATAATACTTTGAATTATGCAAATAATGTTTCCAATCAAATTAATTACTATTAATTGAGACAGGGCATTTTCTATTATTGACTAAAGTGCGAATTGTTTAAAAGAATTGAATACCACTGACGGCATATTTATTGTCGCAAGCTGGCACAAATGGCATACAAGTATTTAATAAGAATGTAATAATATCTCGTATGCCCTTTCGTATCACATCGACTAATAATATAAGATTTTATTTCATATTCGTAATATCGTTGAATTTCCAATACTTCATAGTAATTCTGAACGCATCGTAGTATCGTCTTACATCGTTCATTTTCTCCTACATATATTGCAAGAAATTATTAATTTCCCTTGTCGCTGTTTCGCCCTTTTCTAGTTACGCTTGCCACGATGTAACAGTCTCCGACAGAAACATTCGTTTCAATTGAACACGTATGATCCATCATACGACATCCGGTTATACGAGAAATTGAAAAGTAACGAGACAAGATGTATCCGGGTAATGTCAGTCGTGAAAATCACCGATGGACACTTAAATTACGATCAGAATGATCGATTATTATTCTTATCAATAACATGACACGATAATTACGCATACAACGTTATACGTATTAAACGCAGATACGCATCGTGCGGTGAGTGAACATAAACGGTTGCTCGACACCGAAATTGATTGAAATGGATTACATTTGCGCAAATCGACGACTGCGAAACGCTTCAAACGAGCACAGACATAAATATAAGTTGATACATCATGTTCAAGATAATTTTCAAGCAGCGCGTACTTCATTTACTATCCATTTCCCGCGAAACGGCGCACTAAATGTTTATATGCGGTTAAAGCGTTTATTAGTGATATCGAAGATATAAGGTGCGAATATTACGTTGGAGCAATGTACAGCTTGGGCGATAAATCAAATCAAATGATTCGGAAATAATGAATACAAATGTGTGACTACGTAGCGGCCCAAGGTACAGGTACGTCCGCTGTAACAGTTTATAATATCAAGCTGTTATTGCGGGTAATTACTTTTAGGGATTGACTATTTTGGTTAAAGCTGCTTACAATAAAAAGAAATAGTGCTAATATCTGTCATAAAATCAACGTTTAAATTTTGTAATTAAAATTAAACCCACCTTGTATTACAATTTCCTTCCAGATATATTCATACACGTAACTGATACAACAATTTAACTCAAACAGAGAAAAAGGAATAGAACTGAATTTCACATATGAATCTGCGCATATAAATTAGTTTCTATAGAAATAAATATAAATGAGAAACAAGTCTCGATTAATTCAAGGAAGCAGCAAATATAAGCTATACTTTAAACGCGTTTCATCAGGGTGAAAAGTTAACACTGAAACGTAAAATAATCGAAGCGTTCAATCCATCGTCAATTAATTAACAAATTTTTGTATTCTTGCTGGTTAGAACATTGTCTGACAACGAGAACTGTTAGATTTGTTACCGAGTTGAGCTGGTCAAGATATCCTCGTTGCATCGTGCAGCTTGCAAAATCCTCAACGTCTGCTCGTGGAAAGGGTAATGGTCAAGTCGTGGAAACCTCGCGTGAGCAGATTGATAGAAGTTCATTGGATCATTACGCGTGAAACCGTGCATTAAGGTGCAGGTAGTTGGATCCAACTGGTGGTCACGTTCGGTGCACATACATCGAGGCCACAAAGTTGCTTCAATTTTTTCTTTTTCTTCGTGCTTCGATTCGGTAATTATCACTCGCCCAGGTGCTAATGGATCTTGTTAAACCCAAGATGCAATTTTCAATCGCGAAGCTTTTAACATGGGTATTCATGAAAAGTGTTGTCCTAATAAGTGTGATAAAAACTTTTATCGAATACGAATGTGGATAGAATACAAACATTTGGACGATTGTGTAATTTGGTGATTAGAAAAACCAAGACCATCCTAGTTTCATTCGTCCTTTACGAGAAAAAGTATCAATTGACATTTTCAACATTTCGAGGTTGCAAAAATCTAACTAAAATCGATATTTCTCGGCAGTAACAGTTTTATCACTGCAACTCAGCTATTCATGACCTCTTGATATTATTTAATTTTCCACGAAAATTCCATGCTCAAATTATCTCGCGATATGGTTTTATTTAGTACAGGGGATGTTATGTCGATTTTGTTGTCGAATCGTGAACATGTTCTAATAAGAAGGCACGCAAAACATGCCACTGCATTCGTATATAATGCATGCATCACTAGGGGCCTCTTATCTTCGCAGGTGCATCCAGACACTTAATGCTCCTATGTCACGCGTAATAGTGCCAAGGCTTTCTATATTAATTTGCTCACGCGAACTCCTTTTTACCCCACGATTTTTTGTCGTTCTTGTAGAAGAAAACTAAAAGGCGACCTGTTCTTGGATTTTGCTCGCTCGTTGAGATAACGTTCGGTTCTGAACGCTGCATGGATTGTATAATAATTATATCCCATTATTATCAATAAAATATCTTATTAATATCTAATTTAAGAAAAGCATGTAAGCAATATTATTAGACATTACCAAAATTAGCTATTTAATTTGAATGATGGAAATACGAAAAATGGAAATAGTAATGACATAAATACAAACTAAACTTCCAACGATTAAAGATATGGAGGTTGAGAAAAACTTTCTTTCCCAATGTTGGATTTAAAAAATTTCTAACACGTACAAATCTGTACCACAGATACCGTATATTTATTAACAAAAACCATTCAACAGTAATGTATCACTGTAATACAATTAATCCTACATCATCAATTTCCCAGGCAAACGCACTGAGCATGATAAATTGAAAGAAACTACTCACATATGAAATTTCTCCTTAATAGATTAACAACATTTGTCAACGTTACGCGTTTGCATTGTACGATTACCAATCAACGAAACGTCAAACAATAAAGACGATAAAATCGAGCGCCATAGTGGCGCTCCTAATGGACCTTCTTATGGATCCGGCGAACTTGCAATCTGTCTTGCGAGCTTATGACAGGATAATAATTACGAACGGGCTACCGATGCTGACGAACAGGTAAATAAAGCAGCAGAGAGGAAAGAGATCTCGACCAAAGTAAATTGATAGAAGTTCATTACGTCATTACGCGTGAAACTGTTTACCTCTGCGAGCTAGCCGAGCGTTGCACAGAGGCTCACTTATAATACGATATGCAATTGCTGCCGGTGCAGCCTATCGAGAGTGTTTCTAATCGATTTCGACTGGTGATCAAGGAACTACCGATGGAATGAGATTCCTTCTGAAACAGACACGAACAATATATGATATCTCAGACACGAGAAAATATCTTACTCCTTTGCGCTGAATAATTATTCGATAGTTGATAATGCTGCAAACGATAAGTGGTTTTTTTCTCAATGGCACTAGGACCTTCGTATATTGAAATTCTTTTTCCAGGCTTATCTCATTTAGAGGATGATACGAGGAAGATACTACATGTACGCTTTACCTTTGTTGCAAAGGTTCTAATTCTACAAATGATTGCTTTGCCTTCGTCAGTAGTACGTAGTTTTTTAATGTTCTGACAAGAATTTTTCGAAATGATTAATGTTTTGGAGGAGTGAGTGTACAAGCATGTAAATTATCTGAGGGTTGTAGCAAGAATATAATCCTTTCATTCTCTGTGGAACAATATTACATTCAATTGATTGAGCTAGTGAGAAAGTGATTTATGAATCTTGTTTATTAAAGTGGAATGGTTGGTACTTATCACTACGACGAAATATCTAAAGATGTACTGAATAATTACGAATTATCGTGGCAACAATTTAATTTACGCTGAGATCAAAATAGAAGAAAAAACAAAGTCCTAATTCACTGAGGAAGAAGTATGAAGACTCTTGGCATTCAAAGTTATGAAATACAATCTTTCAATCTTTCAATCCAGTTTTTAATTTGAAACTAGCTTGGAAGATTCGTCTGGTGAGTGGAACTCTCCAACCCTTATATCCAGTTCGAACCCCTAACATTGCCTCTTTTAGGATTGGGTAGTTAACCCCTATGCCCAACCCTTTATAGCCGCCCTTTAGGCCAGGGGTTACGAATCGTGTATTTTGATCCCCACCTATGGGGGAAATTGTAGTTCCTCTCTGAGCACGAAGCTAAAATGGAGAATCGAATCTACAGGGTGTATGTTGAATAAATCGACATAAAAATGAGTATGCATATGTGTAGACGAAACGAAACGAAAGTATTGATCCTTCAATGCATTTCGGAGCTACGATTGACCGGAAACCGCGTAATATTACCTATACTAAATATTGCACGATATCACAAATTATTACAAACAACAATAAATAAACCAAACTTCAAATTACGCATACACCACGCGACAGTCCAAAATCATACAAAAACTACACCATTTATCTATTTATCACATCTATAACAACCAATCATACTGCTCCCTTCGAACCAAAGTAAACCAAGAATCGCCTCCCCAATCATAAAACTGTAGCAAGAGATACCATCACGTAGAAAATCGAGCACCGAGGAGGAAGTTCGAACGACATCATGTAGTCAAACGGATACAGCTCAATTATACCATTACCTATGAAAACTGTTTACATCGAAACGAAGCACACTGGGTCGCAATATACAATTGCACCACAATGATGGCAGGACAGATGGGTAGGAAGACAGTCGAGGGACGCAGATATCCGTGAGGACGACGGAATGCCGTGTATGAACGGACAATTTGAACGTGTCGAAACGTTTCGACGTTGTTCATTAAGGTGGTACGTGGTACAGCAAGGATAACCATTGGAGAGAACGGCGAGCCACGGTGGTGGCGCGTCCAGGAATCGCCGTTTACCGAGATTCCATCAATAATCGCAGGTTGCACAGCGATCGGGCGGTGCCCGGAACGAACGACTCGGCGAGCGGCCACGGTGGCCCAACCGACGGGCCCTGGCGGTATGGAAAGCGGAGTAATTCATTGTGGAATTCTATGAAAGGTATTCGGATGGACAGTAATGAGCCTGTTTGCGCTCCGAGAAGAAATATTTGGTTCACGGATATCTTCGTGCTACAGAACTGTGGAAGGGTGAAAAGCAGAGACATTTATTATATTATTTCGCCATGACTGTACGAAATATAGGAGCGAGGTTTTTGGAACCGAAGTAATGAATTTATTTATGGGTGAGAGTTGTCAGTTTAGTTTTAGGATGATTGAAAAATTGAAAGATATCTGATATCAATTTTCGGGTAATTTCCAAAAAGGGAATAATTTGTAATTTGTTTAGGGCGGTATATCTGAGCGAGATTATTATTACAATTATGCAATATATTCTGCAAGGGGTGCTAATTATTATTACTTTATATGATAAATGAATCAAAAACTACTAACGAAGAAAGGGATAAAAGGAGCATCGACGTCTCGCAAATAATTTCATCGAAATCTTATGCTTCAAGATAAAGTTGCAAAATATCTTGAACCGTGAAACGATTCTATGAAACGATCCGTACCGAACAGAATAGCATCCCTCACATACAGCTCGGCAACTTTATATACGAAATCTATAATGCATCTAATCCACACGATTTCCACGCAAAATACATAGCATACACCGTTGCAGAAACAAGTCTTACACCGCGAAAGAACTGGTTGCAAAAAGCCAAACATTCCTCAGCGCAGACGCGAAATCTTCGATTTCTCAACGAGCGCAAAAATCTCGGCAATATCACAATTTACCGTAATAACAATTCCCTGGTCGCTCACCGCAAAAACGAGCCACACGTTTCATTCGTATTCAAATGTCGCACGTATTTTAGAGCACGGCCATGCAAATTTCCACGCGGACCAAAGGATCCACTCTCGACCATGGTGGTTACGGTCGATTCCAATCGAGGCGTTCGTACGGCACACGGAAAACCAACGGAGGCCGGCAAATTTTCTCGCGCCGTGGCAGAAGGAAACGTGGCTGCGCACAGTGTTTTATATTGCCTCAAATTGTCGAACGATCTCGTAAAAACACGGCGAACGATTCTCTTCATACTTGTTACACGCTTCGCTGCGGCCGGCGACGCTAGGAAAGAAAATAATATAGCGATAAACATTTCCACGGGGATTTATATCGAAGCTGACGTCTATTGATGGCTCACCTACCTTGCAGGGTATTATATGGTACGGATTTAACGCTGGCGCAACGTATCAACAGTGTTATTATTTAATTCGTTGGAGAAGAAAAATGGAATGCTTTTCCATCGAGTCTTGGAAATGAATACTCGTATGATTCGACATACGAGGCGCGTGCATAACTCCTCGTTTGATAAGATCTCGTGTCGTTCTCGCGACGTTCACTAAGAGCTTACAACGCTGCAATCAACGAGCCGGACGGACAACGCAAAAGTCGAGGCGATATTAAGGTGGAAAAAGTCGCTATTACATACTTGTATATCGAATCGTGTAGGCCGGCGCTCGTACCGTAATCCCTGGGCGAGACAAATCGTTTCGCACGTGTGACAATTAGACGAGGAGAAGGATTTTCGATAAGTTGTTTAAAAAGTGTTCTATTCGTTTTACACCATTCTACTCGTCGTAAATCATGAAACGTATACTATCTTCCTCCGTACAAAAAGGACGCTATTCTATTAACTCAACACCAATTTCCACAGCCATTCCCAATAATTAACGTTCAACGTTACCTAAACAATTTATGAAATCGACACTCCGAACGATCCTATGCAAAGGTATCCAGGAATAAAGTGGCGATCGAGGAAATCATCGATCGGCGAAACGTCGACGGGAGCGGCCAGTCTCGGGCCCTGTCACGATTGCTCCCGAATGGGTTCGATTAATCGCGTCAAGCGACAACGATCGATAATTGGCATTGCCTAATAGCGACACGACGAGGCACCGGCCAGCCAGGTAACGATTATGAGACGACCTAACCCCTGTTAGACGGACCAGGCCACGATCGTTGGGCCTCACGCTGGGCCCACTCCTTACTTACCACGGCCGCAACCGCGGTGAGGCAACAACGCACCACTCGGAAACCAATGGGCTTATCTCCATCAATAAGTACCTGTCGGGTGCACGAGCGACCGTGTAGTGTGCCTTCGTGAACGTACCGCGCGCGGTCTGCTATTTCATCTCCATTCATAGGGTGATCTGAATAACTGGCGAGATCTGCACGATCGAGCCGCATTCTGGCCGATTCGAATTCACCGCTTGCGAAACGCACGCCTATGTGGAAACGTGTTTTCGGTAGCGTTCGCTTGTACGCGATCGACTGGCGAAAACAGATCATTCGCCGCTTTGCTTTAATCCCATGCCCTTTTTATAAAGAGACTTCGGACGGTGAATATACGTTGTCAGTATTTCAAGAGTAGTTTCGTAGGGGGAACTTCGGCCGATTAATATACGTATATAATATATTGCAAATAATTTTGAGAAGATCACATATCGAAAGTCAGAATTGGGAAACGGGAGTGTAACTGGTAGTGTAGCGTGAGTTCTAAGCCGTATGTACATGACGACCTTGGTCGTTGAATTAGAACTGTGTGCGAAAAATTCATTTTTTATTTAGCCAATTGTGTTGCTTGTTGTAAGGTGAAAAATAGTAAGGTTGAGTATTATTCTTGATGTTTCGGGACTGTCGATATTATTAAATATGGGACGATATGAATATTTGCCGAATTGATAAATTGGTTAATGGTAATAATAATTAACAATTCTAGGGGAAAAACGTCCAGATAAAGAGCAATGTAAATGCATGTATTATACAGGTTTTGTATCGTAATACCTTAGCAAGAAATTCGAGTGATATACATATAGAAGTAATTAGAAGGACCATACAAAATTAATGTCCGAGTAATCAATATCTGGATAATTGGCGTATCAGAGATGCTTTGATGTAGTTTAAAAGATCAACTTTTGCATGTTATTTCCGAATTCCATTCACTGAAATTTAAATATACATCCCATGATTTATCCCTTATACTTTATCCCTTCACTAAAAATATCGTTTCAACATCAATCCCTCGTCCGCCTGATTATTTGCACGCACCGTCAAATCCAACTTATTCCGCGATAACACAAAAACCGAGGCAGCTAACGAACGCACCAGGCGCTAATTTATTGTCGAACGACTCGAACGAATTGCAAATTAAAAGTGAAGAAATTGCAGCCTTGCCCAATGCGAGCGATCGGTAATTACAAGCGGCAGAGAAGTCAGTCGACGCGTCAATCGCTAGCCGATCGTTTAACACCGTCGTTACTTTAACGAGCAGCCGTTTCACCAACAACATTGTTTTGCAAAGCGTAAAATTGGCCCGCGATCAAACGGGGATCGAATACACGAGTCCTGGGTGGTATTTTTTCTCCCGCGAGCGGGCCGACCAGGACAGAATCGATAGAAAGCGTGCACGGCTGAAAGCTGTGGTAATCTCGACAATTAAAGTCCTCTCGCCGTAATGGAAGAGGCAATATCCGACGGAACGTTGAACGTGGGGCCGCTCTGTTGCATTGTGCTTTGTAATTGTTGTAAATTGAACGACTCGACAGGACCTCAACACTGGTCGGTCGCTAATAAATATCTTGCTTTTCCTACCGAGTGTTCGTGTCTGCCTTCGAGAGCGGCCTTTGTGTCGCACGGTTTCACGTGACGCCGTTTAATTTCCTTCAATTTCCATCGAACTTTTCCTACCGTTTCCACGGTGAAATTATCGTGGGCAGAAAATTGGACGTCAGAAGTTTTCAAGCAATACTGTACGATAATCCTGTGAATTTTTGAAATGTGAATATTATAGGGAAATTATTTTAACTGAAGTAGCTTAAAGGGAATTTTATATTTATAATAATAGTTCTTGCACCCTTTTTAAAATAAAATATTTTTCCTGACAAAAAGTGTTGGCATGCTTTATTTCTACGAATATAATAAACTCAATGGAAATACAATTACATAATACCATTAACCAAGGATTTACCCATAGTTCGTTTTTAAAACTTGGGTTCACGATATGTATGGTAAAGAATTTTAAGAATGAGGTAAAAAATAATTTGCTATTCTTTTATATATTCCAGAGAGATATCAGAATGCATGAAGACTAAAAATATATGCATTTATTTATTAATTACAATTTTCTGGGTTGTTAAAAATATTAAAAAACCTGTTATTTTAAACTTTACTAAAGCCAAACCCCGGACAACCTCTGTCACTCGCATATTTTTAAGAAATCGATGATCACGCAAAGATGTCAGCCGACAGAAGAGCAGTAATTAATATCAAGGAGGCTTAAATTGCGACACTGCGGGACGTCTCTGGCTCGGTAATAACTTCATTAATAAAAACGCGAGCGTGACGATTCCCCTTTAGAAGCTTCCACCATAGAAACCGCCGAGGATGACTTTCCAGGAATACCATTCGATCCACGATGACTTTACTGCCGGTAGAACCGAAACGAAATGATGATTTTACGGTGATAACGGGGGAAGAATAGCTGAAACCGCGACAAAACCCGGATATATGCGAGCAGGCAATTTTCCTTGCGTGAAATCGCCGACTGAAAAACACCTTGCAAGAAACGATCGACTTGGCGTTTTTAACGTTCGCGGAAAAATAATGGAGATTGTCTACTTTGAAGAACAGGTCGATATAATCGAGCGACGTTGATCGTCGTTTTAATGGAAAAGCATGGTAAATCTGTTTCTCTTTCGTCGTGACTTTCCTGTTTCCGATCGAAACTCATTAACGTTATGCTGCACTTGCGATTGGAGAGTCATAATCAACGTTGAAACGTTAGTTGCGCAGCTTAATGTGGTACATGGCTTATCGGAGAAAATGATGCACACAGTTGTGAAGGGTTAATAAGGGAAATATAATGAACTTGCAAATAAAATTGTATATTTTGTTAAATTGTGTCTGAACCTTTCTTGAAAGTTAAATTATGTCTGGAATTAACGACACGTTAACTACAATAAATATCTTGATTTGGGAAACATTGTTCCGAATTTTTCCAACGGTAATTTCATTCGCATTTCTATTGAATTTCGGAAAACCGAATTTCCATAGAACGCCTACTAGCTTGTTATTTATCTTCCAGGACAATTACGTATTTGCATTGCTAATTGGATTGTAATTACATGCAAAAAGCTAGCTGCCCGTACAATCGATCGATCTTGATCGTCACTTGAATGAAATAGTAAATCGTCCATTAGGACGTAGTACAGTACAAACTCGCAGTTAATCTTTTTTCGCCGACACCCACTCACTCGTCATAATCATTGTTCGTGAAACGTGAAATTACAAAAGAAAAAGCCATTCTTAGATTTTGTAATCTTAATTTTGAAATACTATGAAAATTAAAGAGAAAGCTGACGTTTTCGTTTCTTGAAAATATTCTATTCAATATTTTTAATATTCAGACCTAATATGCAAATAATATTACGAACAGTTCGATCAACACATAAATAACGTTTGAATTGCCAAATGGCAAGGAAAATCGTATCTAAAATCACTGTATATCCTAAAGACTCCATTGAGGCTCCTTGAAAGGTCGAAAGTAGCCGAGAGTGCATAAGCTATTTCTGGATAAAGACACACCTTTCGTCGGTTCACCGTTATAGATCGGGGCCGGTGCAATTATTTTCGTAATTAAAGACAATTATCGTTATTGGCCGATCGCTCTCGATCTTCGAGGGGGGCCAAGAATGTGCCCGAAGCAAATCGGTCTCACGAAGATATATCTTTATCGTAGTCGTGTAGAAAATCGCTTTCGTGAGTTTGGAACAGCATAGGAAATATTAAATCGACAGTAGTCGTAAATATTCAATTGCGATACAATTGCGCGCATTTAATGAAGTGCATTTTACACAGTTTTATATTACTTGGACTATTTAGTCTGGAACGTTAATGTGTAAAATATTTACATGCAATGAAACAAATAAAATATTAAAGAGCAGTGGTCCACTATTTCTAAATACGCCAAAACAAATTCTTTTTACATAAACGACAAATTCTAAATAAAATATATTACCTTCCTTATTATATGTATATAATCTATTAATTGTAAGACTTAAAATTGTCCTTGTCTCATGAAGGGAAAAAAATATTTGTAACGTTTTCTTTGCTACCACAATAAACAGAGGCACATAATGAAACCATATACTTATCTATGCAACTATGGAACTGAAAAATTAAACCTTACAAAGAAGCTGCAAAAATGTTAAAAACAAAGAATAACTTCCAAAGAAAAGTTCTTCTGCTTGCTCCAAAAATCCAACAGTATCGTAAACGAAGTTTTAAACATCGGAAGCCAACTAAATGACATCTAAACAATAATCCCCAGCATCGCAAGACACAGCAGCCAATGCCCAAAGTGGATAAATCTATTTCTATGAATCACGAGTGTCCCACAGCGCCCTCAGCGAAACGGCTCGTTTAACAGAGGATTTCACCGCGGAAACGTCACTAAAATTCACACAATTTATACGCAATTACGCCACAGTGCGCCGCGGAAGGCCAAACGAACGAGACACGTTTGCCGAACTCCGTGTCCGTTCCCTTCGAAACACTATTTCACCTCCGCTGGTGTCGGCCAGCCGGTTCACCATATTTCATCCCATAAATATATCCAACGTCGGTGTATCCTCGTTTCGCGATCAGTGAAAAAGCTTTACTTGCATAATTCCCCGTCCCCTTGGCGCAGTAGATCCACTTCTATTCCTGCCAGCCTTCTACTCTCAGCATCCTTCTATTCGTCTATCGTTTTCTCTTTGGCCGTCGCATATCGAGCTCTCCGCAGCAGCATGGATCCTGGCATACGGCCGGGAATATTTATGGTATTACTTGGCGAAGCTTGAATAGCAAAGCCGCGGTATGTCCTACAAGTTATCGGAGAGTTTGCTTCTTGGGTGGCTTCTCGGCTCCCCAGGGGGTGCCTCGATCCTTTTTTCTCTCCTTGCCTCCCTCTACTGCACCCATCTGCTCTCCTACGTGTGCACGGTTCCTTCTTCTGCCCTCTCTCTCTCTCCCTAGCTCTCTCACTTTCATGACAGAATCATGCCCTCTCTTTGCTCTTTCCCTTTATCCCTCTTGCTACGACGTCCGTTGCTCTCTTCTCAACGTCCAGACATCGTAACGTATTCTAATGGAATTACCTGCCTATTACCACGTCCTGTGCCCGTGTATTTCTCATCGTTGCGGACGCCTTTCTAGAACCGCTTCCGACGAAACGGTACAGATACGGACACAGGCTTTTGCAACGTGCCCGGTTCCAGAAGGCTTGGAACGTTTATCCGACAGATTTCTTGAACGGGATCAATAGGTGGACGGAGGTGCGATTTGGGAGTGTGCTTAAAGGGCGGAAGAAATGTGGCGTTCATTATGTAACTTCGTGACGTGTAAATGGCGACGTAGTATTGTGTTGCGATAGCTCGTTAGCGCTTAAGGGACGAGCCTGAGATATTAGCCCTTTGTTATACTCGTGCTTTATGTTGTTTATATTTATGTGTAAAACGAAGGGATGGGTGTTTGAAAGCTTTTGTAACATAAATTATCCTCGAGCTTGTGGCGTTTTTGTAACAGCGTGTTGTTGCATATGAAATTAGATTTAGCTGCGCAAGTTTAGCTGAACAGGGGTTGTATTTTTCTGGAAAAAGGTGTATTGCCTACTTCTTGCATATTCTTCTATATTCTCGTTAATATTTGTGGCTGTTTGATTAAGGACTGGCAATCGAACGTACAATAAATCAACGTGGTAATTGAAACAATGATACATACCACAAAATCTTATAGCTATGGATAAAGGGAAAATATTGAGCAAGCATTTTCACAAACAACTATTATGCCACACTCGTAAAACATAATCCTCGATAATCTAAAACCTTTGTACCAAAACGAACTCCTAACAAGACTGACAAAAATTAAACCACGTACAAGGATAGCAAAAAAGTACACCATGCATTGCGAGTCGGAAAGTCTTCTCCGTCGGAGCTTTAACGCTCAATCATCCACGTCGATATTACGAGGCCCGATTCATCGATAATCGTGTAAAAAGTGTGCCGTTTATAGCAGAAGAAAATAATCCTGTGTACCAGGCGGTACTTTTCCCCCCCAGAATTCCCATATTCAAAGCGCGAATCATAATTTCGATCTACCGGTCGATCGTTGCTTCGTCCGCCTAATTAAACGCGTCTGTTCTCCTCTTGTCGGGGGATGCTGGTGTCGTAAGATATATATCGACGAGATCTACAACATGATGAACAGGTTTCCATGGAACGCCAGTGACGAGAAAAAAACTGCGATCCCGCGTGGCTGGTGCGCCTCTGATGACGGATGCCCGACAACGGACACCATTTTGTTCTACGTTCGCTTCGAGCTGGTGATTGCAACGGGTTCGCGAGCTTGAAACCATGATCCAGGTCCAGGAACACGGATTTCCTGGAGGATCGATCGTAATTATCCAGGAATTCGAACGGGATATCCTTTGTAATCGCCAATGGAGCTGTATTCCATGGGAAATTGAAGTGATAAGTATCATACGTGGATGCCTGATTAAACTGTGGGGTAGGAGGATTCAGAAATTGATCTGCTTCTCAATTGACAATGTGTTCGATACGTTTGCATCGAGAAGTAAAAATAGGTTCACGGCTGGTAGAACAAGTAGAACAAGCAGAAACTATTGAATTAGACTTGGATTCTTTTTGTTGAAATGCGATTCAGGTAAAAGTATGGGTATAACGCTAGGAAAAAATATTGCATAGACATGCATTTGCTTTGGCAAGAAAATTATGGATATGAAAGAGACGTAAGAGAGTATACTAGTATAATATATTATACTTAAATGATGGCTCATTGTAAAATAGCGAACGAATCCCTACGTATCTGTCGAAAATATGTATTTATGAAATTAAAAATTGACACCGTTAGGCATTTCCTGAATGTGGAATTGGAATTGATCAACTTCATTTTATGTCTCGAAGTTATTCGGACCAGTTACTCAATTATAGCCGCGTATATTTCCTACTATGACTGCGTTGATTATATCAAATTATATTTCATTTGCATACTCGCTCTAGAACGAATCTAATATTTCGCAAAATTCCGTTCCCTCTACGAACATTCTGGTCGTTTGGAAAACAGAATATTGGATCGTACCCCGACTACTCTGGTCGTTCGTGGAAACTATTCCATAGCGTGAGAAACGCAAACATTCCTGGCACGATAGAACGTAGAATTGGATTCGCAAATATTTCCTTCGTCCGCAGAAATCATCTATCCAGGTGTGAACGTATTCCACCGAAAAAAATCCAATACCGTATTTCTTCCTCGAGAAGGTAATCAATATCAATCCACCAACTAATGCAAACCTCTGAACCCAACAGCCGTAAATTAGCATCCTACCTTATGCTACGTAAGCCAATAAATAATTTAGTAATACATATCAATAATCAGTAATTCTGTTGGTTACTTCTATCACCGAGTAGGTAGGGCGGTAAGTTTGCCACTTACCTATATCAATGCAAATACATCTTGTGCCACAAAGGTTCCAAAAATATCGTAACAACGAGGTATACTTAGTTAATCTACTTAGTTAATTTCTAACGTTCCAGAAAGTAATAGATACGATTTCTGAAGATATGATAATTACTTTAACGAAAGGACGATTTTACAACGCGTTCACAATAAACCACGAAATCGACCTAAAAATAGCGAAGTAAAAAGGAGGATTACTAAACGAAAAGCTCTATTACAAACCACCGTCCCCTTTGGAAAAGGAATTCCAATATCATTGCTACGGTCGGTCGAATTATAATTAAGTTTCACCTGGACGTTTAAGGTAGATTATGAAACGCCGTGTGTTCCGTGTCAATAATCCATGCCCTCCTAATCCTTTCAGAGACGCGTTCCGTCGTGTTGAGCAGCGACAGAGGGCCCGAGGGTTTTCGATTTAATCTTTCCAAGGCGAAAAAAGGGTTACACGGCCCCGGCCGAACGCATTTGCCTCTGATAAATCCAATCAGATCGGCTGTCGACACAGAGATCCTTGGCCGCTTCCCTCCTTCTTCCACATTTGTCCGCGGTCTTTCCTCCTTCGTCTTCTTCTTTCCAGCCACGAGCTCTCCCCCGGCTTGCTCACCGCTCTCTCGGTGTAAACTAGTTTTGTGAGAGGGATAAAAAGAACCAGTGCATCCTCGAGTGATCACATAATCGTGCGTTCACCCCAAGAGACCGGGGCCTACGCGATCTTCCCTCCCCTTTCTTCTTCGCTGCTTCTCTTCGCCACTGACTTCTGCCTCTCGTCCCTCTGTCGTTTCTTCGGCTCTTTCTTCATCCTTCTCTTCGTCTCACTTTTCGTTCTTCGTTCTTACTTTTCAAACATCGCCCCCCCAAGGTATTCTTCTTCGTCCCTTTCATGTCTTGTATTTTACTTTTCTCCGCGTTTTCGTCGTTTTGTAGTCGATTTAGTTTTGGTTTATGCTACTTCGTGCAACATCCCATTCATCGTTTCGTGTTCTGGAGTTTGTTGCGGGCTTTCATAATGTACCTTGTACGACGTTCAATTTGCTAAATCGCTGTGGGTCTTCATCCCCCGTGTCCTTGGTATTAACGGTACAGCTTGCCGGGGAAACGTGTTTTATAGGGTGAGCGTGTCTCAGGGGCGGTTCTTTCCAAAGCAGTCTTCCTCTGCAATGGGGGCAAGTATGGCGGTTCTTGCAAACGAAATCGTAGGTACTACATTTTTAGAGTTTGCGAAAGCGAATTCAATGAATTGTGATTGTTATGTAGTGTGCTTTTACGATTCTACTGGGTGCATAAATTTCTGATCACAACCGAATTTGAGTAAATGCATTAATTTTGTTATTAGTGTATTAGTCTAGCTTGATGTTCATTGCAGCATATAAATAAATTATTATTATATTGTTCAGAGCAGGCATTTCATTTAGTTTATTTTCAAATATTCGGCAGGATTTTTATATTTAAAGTTTCTCTTGTAATAGTTTATATTTAATAGGAATATGAAGCTCATTACTTTATTCGAAACGATTCAGAGATATTATCCTTCGGGCTTGTCTGTTTATTTCTTTGCTGTGATTCTTGTTGTAATTTAAATGCCACTTTGTAATTCAGTGTTTTACTTATGCCCACCCCCATCTCCATATCTTATCTGTTTCTTTGGAAGATTTTGTTTTATTTTGTACTTCACGGTGTACTTCAGCTTCACTCTCCGCTAAGCTTGCTTTATCTCGCCAACGATCTTCCCCCAAGCTTTATTCTTACCGGTTATTCCTCTCTGTCCGGCTGTTACCTTTTATTCCTATCCCTTTCTTCGAATCTTCTTCGACCCTCTCATTGTGCATCATTTTCATTTTATTTTTTGTCTTCCCTACCTCACTTTATTCACTTCGTGATTTTAAAAAATTCTCGGATTCACCACACTTGCAATTCGACTTCTTCTCAGTGTGCCTTCCTCTCACCTTCAAGATAAATTTTTCCATCGCACTTATTTTTTATTACCCCGTCGTCTTTTCCTGTAATTTATTGCAAGTCCTTATCGCAAATCAATTTCCATAATATTATTTGTCTCTGGATTTCTCTTTTATATTTTTCAAATACCAATAAAGAAACTCTCCGACGTATTTTATTTATCATGAAACTGATTTATAATCACACTTTCACCTTAATTTTTGCAGTGGATTTGAAGCTATCTGTTAATTCGTAATTGTCGTTTTCATATTGCAATTCTACCAGCAGCGCTGTTTAATTTACCTTTCATATGGAGTTATACTTCGATTGACATCTGCAATTTTAACCAGTTCTTGCTTCACTCCTATTTTTTTCTTCATCTCGTTCAAACGAATAATCACTTTTACTCCTATCCGCGGCTGCCTGGTTTCTCCCGCCCTGCCAATCTCTCTATCGAGCATTTCTATCGCCGGCCGAATCGTCTCTCGCGTGAATCGAATCACGATACACCGTTGATGGAAGTTCGATTGTTATCTCGAAAGATTAAAGCACCCAGGCGAGATGAAGGAGACTACTGGCTTGGAAATTTTCTTTTGTCACGTCCCACTGAAGAATCTTAATTGCCGTGTGAGACGAATGGTAATCGTGAGCTCATCTGTCACAATTTAGAAAAAAGTACTCGTACATTGGTGCAGGGTATCCAGACTCGCGAAATTCCTATAATTTTGCGCGGACTGCTTCGAATTCTTTTAAAAAATAGATGTTATACAAATTGTAACCAAATTTTTCCCGAAAGGAAGCTAATTAAAACTGTTATGTACTTAGTTCTTTTCAAAGTAATTTTACGGATAACAATACGAAAGTTAATATTCCAAAATCTTTATTTTTCCAACAAGTATTACTCTTGCTTTGCAACAAGTAGTTTAAGTGCTCCAAACTTCAATTAGACTTTCAAAGTCCTTCCTCCTTCAGTTTCTAATATAATCAATTTACACACAAAGTTCGCTGCGACAAATTTAATCCTTTTTGCAGAGTACAACCATACTACCAATGGTCATGAAAAGACAATTATTAACAACCACCATCTCCACACATACACCCACGCGTCTGAACCTATTGGTCACCTTCACAACAGCTTCTCTGTATCCCCCAAGTATCGCCACCTAAGAACACCTGGGAAATATCTTCGAACGATACAACCCAGAAGCACGATTAGGATTTTTCCCGATCCACCGTGGAGATCGAATTTCGTGATCCCATCGAATCAGCTCACCGGCAGTATCGTTCGATCTCGAGGCTCATCGCGCGCCACCCTTATCTCCGATGGCCAATAATTATGTTCCTTGCGGTGAGACACGACGGATCGACGAGATCGATCGGCGTGATCGTTCGCGATTAGAGCACACGCCGTGTCGCTGGAAGGGAATGGAAACCAGCGAAAAGAGGCGAATCCGTGGTTCTAGCGGTGCGTGCACGATTAAAACATGAATGAGCGATCCGATATATCGATCGCGATCGAACCGGTCCCAAGCGCAGAGACCTTTCGAGCCTTCCAGCGGATCGAGGCGGCAGCTTACCTCGCCCACGGCACTTCGAGCGTGGAAAAATCACGATAGATCGGCGGACGACAGGTTGGCGGAAGCGATATTCTAGAGGGGACTTCGGGAATCCACGGTTTCTCGTTTTTCATGCCGGCCCACGCGTTGGAAATTATGAACGGCGATTAATCCTCGAGCCGGCAAAGACGTTCGGCAACTGTGCGCACGATTAGGCGACTGCGAAAAAAGCGAGACGCCGTTCGAAGATGATGCATCGACGGGGAAAAGGCGCCTTCGATACGGGGAATGCTGAACGAATTGATGCACCGGTTCGCGTGTACTCGGGTTTGTTTCAAGGAAGGTGATACGAGGCAACGTAGCGGCCTATGGACAGACGAGATGGTTCTCGTTGGTGGAGGCACAATGAATGGGGAAGAAAGTGGACATAGATGGAGGTGTATGTGTACATATATACTGTTGGCAGAGATTTGTGGTTGAATGAGAAGATAATTGTGATGCAAAGAGTTATTGCGTTTGGGACGGATAAAAGTAATGGCCGTTTTGCGCGGAACCTTTTATTCGTATACGAGCAGATGTAGGAGGAAGATGAACTACTTGTCACAGTCTTCCTTGTTATCTTTGTACTTCCAAGCTTTATTTTATAACGAAATTATAATATTAAGACAATTTTGTATACACGATTTAACGATGCTGCAATTATTTCTCTTTTATTTGACGATTCTGCACAGGTGTATGAGTAAATCATATTTCTGAACAGTGTTCAGTGAAGCACTATTGAATGCTTCTTATTTGAACGAATTTTAAACCCCATCAAGATCAGAAGTGCGGGTTATGATAGAAACAGAAACTGTATGATAAGCTTGGAATAAAAATCATTGAGACCTAATTGAACTGTAAATCCAAAATAAAATATTAAATTTATACAAGCAATATCGATTAATTATACAAGGTTCATTTGCGTCCACGTACCGACAAAAATGTAATTAATGGAATATTAGTAAAATCATTTAGATCAATTAGTGGTCTACTCATTATATTGAACAGATCTTTATCGCTCACAAAAAAACATATGCAAATCTAGTGCTACGAAGAGCAGGAATGATCATAATAATAATAAATAAGGATGACGCGTACGAAATAATTAATACCGCCTCTTCTGACGCTTTACGAAGCCACTTAATCTCTGTATCCAACACTTGTTTTACATCGTTAACGGCAGAGAACAGTAATTCGATCTAGCAGTTCCAATCCGAATCAATTAATATTTGCTCTTCCGCTGCACTATGAAACTGCAAGGCCCGATACTTTTTACACCTATTAACATTAAAGAAACTAATTATGCATCCCCATTTCGATTAAATCATACCAGGCGCATAAGGAGGAAGCCATCAAAATAACAGACTTCTAAGGAACAACGGTAAAAGTTCACTCTAATAACTGACCAATGTTCCGTGTATCCTTTATACAATCAATCGGCGTGTATTAAATCGCAAGAAATATTTATCCGCAACGTTTCTTTCGAACGTGCCAAGGGGAAAAGTCATTAGACTGAATGCATTTCGAGGCTAATCGCGCATGAAAGACGAAGCATACGATTCTGTTTAAATTATCATTAAAGACTATTCGCCCGGGCGATCGGAAACGCCATTACGGTGGTGTAAAATTAATTGCCATCTTTCACCAAGGCGGGGGTAATCGTTATACTATGGAAATATCGCGTCGATAAAGCATAAAACCGCCCAGAATGCTAATGCTCCTGTTCATTAAATTCAATTCGAGATTTATATCATACTTGGGATGGTTTTATCCTGTTTCGCGTAATATCGTCGTTCAATCGTCGACGTCGTGCGCGGTAAATCAAATGGATTCGACGCTTTGTAACGGGGCAGCAACAGCGTCGTCGCGAGCGTAGAAATTTTCTCGAAATTAACGAGTTTAATCGGATCTGCTATCGCGTATATTTCTGTCGTCAGCTGGGTCAGCACGCATGTGCTAACGAAGCGGTAATTAAGGCTCTTAGGGAGGCCTTATCGGCCGTACGCATGAACATTGTAACGAGATGTAGAATCGAGGTGGGAAAATACGAAGACGACGTTGCAGCATGGCTATCTTGTCCACTGAAAAGCAACGTTCCGGTGTAACGTTCAATTAGAAAGAACGAGATGTACATGGACGGGGGACTTACATACAGATTAATGAAGTACGAAATTATTTTGAAATATTGCGAACATACAGGAAGAGAGGCAAAATTAAAGTGGCAAAGTAATCCAATGTATCATTTTGTATTGGAAAGGGTCAGTGAATAATTTTTAAGAAAAACTGGAATACCAGTTAGGTATGTACATATATTGTTAATCTAACGAAAGGACTATTATTCGATGAAAATTGGTTTTTGATTAAAATATTTTAATACGACATGATTTATATGTTGTAATTACATTAATGTCGCCATGTATGCAAGAACGCTGGCATTATTTTATTATTTTATTCTCATTCGAAATTGGCTTGAAATATATTTTTACGTACAATTCTACTTGTCATTCAAATCTAAAACTGCTTTACTTGTACATATCCCTGATCACACGTACACTATATCTTAATTTTCGCCAAACTTCTCAACTAAACCGATGGTCTATCTCTATCTCTCCATCAAATACCATTATTCGAATCAGATAATGCAGAAGATAATTAAACCAGCCTCAAATTGCTCCTCAGGGAAACCTATTTCCAATCGCAGAATTCCTCCAATACCTTCACCCAAGTCAATAAAAGGAACGTATCCACGATTACCTGGAACATCAGTGTTGAAAAACGATAATCACAGATGAAATTGAACACAATACAAATTACACCCAACAGCTGTAACACCTCACACGGAAGAATTCCTTCACGTTCCCTTACGAACAACTTGACCCCCTCCCTCCAAATACATATAATCACAGCTAAGCTACCCGCTGTACAATCTCTTAACCGAGCAAGAGCTGAAATAAGAAAATCCCGTCCAGCTTAGCCACGAAGCAGCATCTCTTGGCGTACCTGTCAGCGATCCAACGCAACGGTCGCACACGCCACATTCTACTTACATACTTTACCATAAGAATAATCTTTCGAGCAACACGAAACGCGGCGTTCCCTTGTCGTAAATTCAACGTCAATCAGGGACACCAAGGGTTTCTCTCGGATTTCAGGTACGTGCGCTAGGATGCCAAGGGCGTGCGTGCACGTATCGCAAAGGTGCAACGCGTGTGCGCGCGCGCCAGCGTACAGAAAAATTCACAGAGGCTCGCGTGGGCGTCGAGTTAATAACCTTACGCCTCGTCGCATTAACGTCTTCTTATGGGAAATTACGAGCTATGCGAGATTCGCGTGGTGCCACGAGGCCGCCTCTCGACCCGCTATGGGATCGATAATTATCGGTTTCGCGAAGAATCCTACGCCTAATTGCGACGTACAGGCTGCGTTCAAACGAGGATCGCACGAGCCTCGGCTGCTCGGCGCCGTTCAACGGTGAACGTTATTATTGAACCAATGTTTAATTAAATTCTTCGCGATCCTACTCGTTTCCCCGTTTTCGTCGTTCACGGATTCGCGTGTACACAGGAAGATGTATGGGGAAATATCAGAACGTCATGGATTGACTCTTTGCGTAAATACGCAGGTGAAGAATGCATGCTTGAGATGCTCCGCTACTTCGAATAATAAGATACATACAAAAATTGCAGCTTTATATACATAATTGCTATTATGAGTGAGTCCCATTGCATTTGTAAAACGGTACAGTGGTAATCAAACCATTAGTGCCACCTGCACACACTTATATTAAACTTTGCGCTGTAGCAATGAATTATTTATAATTAACTAAGCCAGGTTTAATTTTTCTTTGTTTCTTTAATAATTTGAAATATCGACTATAACATCGATTCAGCAATGTGGTATACGTTTGGCGACGGGAGTTGCCAATGAACTTTAGCAGTTTAAAAAAAAAGGAAGAAGCGTGCATTCACAAAAACAACCGTGCGCGGATCACGGGGCAACGTCGACCCTCTCGTACACGAACATCCAGAACGAGACCCCGGCATCGATTCCTCCTGGACGACCAATTTAAAATGAAATTCCAGTCCAGACGAGGCCTCCAGTCGCCATAACGTTTACGCGCGTCAACCAGCTACCGTGGTGCGACGCATAAGGACGAAATAATAATAAAAAGAGGAGATGCCAGGCAGGGGGCCGATTGGCAATGGAAGAGGCGTGCAGCTGGTTCGTGCACAACGGTGCCCCATGAGAGGCCTATGGCGCACGTAGGACGCCACGTTTAAACGACTTCATTACCGTCAAGACAGAGTGCTAATTACCGCGGCTCGTTAAGCCCCGCTAAATTGTTGACAGTGTCCACGACGTGAGCCGCGCGTTTGCCAGCCGCGTAACGACTGAATTCTTGGCCTACAAAGTGATCGTAAAGGTTCCCGATTATCGAGCCTGGCGACCGTCCATCTACGCCGAATAACGTGGATAATGTCGCCCGTGTTACGAGTTCAACGGGGAAGGGGGATGTTCGAAAGGGGAAGACGCCACTTTAAGTGACGGCGTTTGGCCGTGGAATTTATAGGTCCTGCATCAGCCGGACGATTAGTTTAGGACTGACGAGGAGGGGGAACAAGAGGGAAGGTGTTTCGAGTATTATGTATGGTTTATTGTTGTTGCTTTTTTTTCATGCTTTCGTTTCGAGCGGTGGAAGGATCGTTTTATGACGGGTTTGTTGGATCGAGGAGAGAGCGAGGAGAGGAAAAAAGGAGGGGAAACTGAATGGCGTTTCACCTGGACAGAGTGGATTCATTGGTCGGGTTACCTAGTATAGGCGTCGCTTATTGGTAGACTCGAGGATGGTAGAGTTAAATCAGTGGAAGTATTTTTTGTAGAATTTGCTTGGTTAGGTGAGCGACCTGTGGGAAAGCTGAAGTACTTTTGGCGCGGGGGTCATATTCCTGACAAGGAGAGGGCGAGGATGACGGGAAACGGATTTTCCTGAAACTTACAGTATTTGAAGATGGCGTATCCAAAGTTACTTTAGCAAAATAGTAGAACGCAATATTCAGAATTTCCCGAGAAAATTGCATTTGAAAATTGCTGTACTATGTTATAAGAAGTTCGTATTAGGTATTCAACAAGAAGGTTAGTAGCCGAGTGGACAGCGAGAATTACTGGTAATAGGAGGTTGTTGGTTCGATTCCTCGCTACCGGTTTTTTTTTTTCCTTAAATGTATGAAATCTGCGCCAATGAACAGTCAATGAACAATTACTTTCATTTTGTAAATAGAAAATATAATAAAGCGTCTCCAAAATTATTCTTTTTTGCTACAGCAGAAATGGGAAATAATTTGGTTGACATTCATAAATACTTCTCTGCTATCACACAGTTTGGAAGCAAACCACGCATACTTTAACATATTGACAAAGATCGGAGAAGATAGTTGATGGTGAACTACTGAATAAATTTTCATGCAATCTCCTCGGGAATTTGTTTCCCGCTTCTGCTGTATCAAAAAAGAATAATTTTGGAGACGCTTTATTATATTTTCTATTTACAAAATGAAAGTAATTGTTCATTGACTGTTCATTGGCGCAGATTTCATACATTTAAGGAAAAAAAAAACCGGTAGCGAGGAATCGAACCAACAACCTCCTATTACCAGTAATTCTCGCTGTCCACTCGGCTACTAACCTTCTTGTTGAATACCTAATACGAACTTCTTATAACATAGTACAGCAATTTTCAAATGCAATTTTCTCGGGAAATTCTGAATATTGCGTTCTACTATTTTGCTAAAGTAACTTTGGGTACGCCATCTTCAAATACTGTAAGTTTCAGGAAAATCCGTTTCCCGTCATCCTCGCCCTCTCCTTGTGAGATTATTTGCCGATGTCAGTTGATCGTGATGGACAGGTATTTTATATTCCTTTCTTAATATCGAACAGAGGATTCCAAACAAAAGATAAAGGGAAATATTGTTATTTATGAAGAACAGATTATGCTCTTACATTGCTGAAACAATTATTTCTATAGAGTCATTAGCGAGTTAAAAAAGTTGAATGCACTAGGTTCATGATACGAATTAGCATTTCTTCGAGGTTTAAAATTTTAAACGTATTCATTCCAAATTTCCTCACAGCAATAGTATAAAGTTTATATTAAAAAGAATTGCTGTTTTTTTAAAAGATACTAAATAACTTCTTATGCTGTTACATTTACCTACACAGTGCTTTAATAAAATAATATAACAGTGCAGCGTTGAGCCGGGTATCATGGAGAATCTTTCGAAACGATTTGAAATGGAACTTTGAACCAAGAGAAGAAAAATATCAATGGTGCCCCAACAATGCGAGGCTCGATTTGCACCTGTGGCAGGTCGAATTCCGATTGAAACGAATGCAGATCGACGCTCGATAAACAGACGGGACAGGCGGGCAATTTAGCGTGGAATACGGTCTTGGAATGTTTACATAGAGAGTAATGACAGGTATCGGGCAACGCGAAGCCACGACGTTCGACCGCAAATCGATTTCACAGACTATCGTTCGATCATCGGCTGCCAATGATATCCCAAAGACACATTCGTCTACTCGAACAAGAGCCATTTCGGTTCTTTCATTCTGTCCAGGAATTATTCACCGAACGAATAGTTTTTCTTGTGCGAAAATAATACCGATTTCTTGTATTATGTATAAAATGAATGTGATTTATTCGACCAACGAACTGAGATAATAATACTGATTCGAAGCTGCATATTAAATATCCTAAGCGATTCCTAAGAAATTAAATGCAATGAGTGTTACAGGCTGGATCAGATAAATTGTATTGTAACATTACAATAACAGTATAACAAAATATAACAATTAATTTGAGTCAGATAAAATTGGTTTCAAAGATGGTATTGAATAATTAATATTCCAATAAAGGAGCAATTATCGTTCATTTCACAAAAATATTTGTATCTATCATAATTCTAAGTAAATGGAAGGTTTTGATTAGAAATAAATAGAAGACCTAAGCTAATAAGATGCAATTTTAAAATATCCCTTCCCAGAGTAAATAACAAACGTTCCAAATATCTCTCAATGAATATATCGCCCTACCGCGAATAAATAATCCAAGATCAAATTTACGAATTAAACGACAAAATATATGATGCAAATTAATACATATTTAATTATAAAAAGCAATATAATCGTTACCATTACCCGTGCTACTTATTAAACATAAATTCCTTGCATCATGTAAATACAGCAGATCGAATTGTTTCAATTACCCTGTACCTCTACCCTCAATTACTTCCACCGGTCCATAACCAAGCGAAGCTCCCCGTCTTCTCTATCACAAGACTAACAGCTCGAGCACGATGCGTAAAGAAGCCAGCCTAATAGCGGTCGATAATCGAATTCCGCTAATTGAATCGCCCATGAACGTCTCTGTACCCCTAATGAATAATTCTAACCGGACATTTCGCGCGTCACGTTGCATCCAGCACGTTGTGTCGAAAGTCAGCATACCTCGCCGACGTCTGCCCTCGCCAACGGTGGCCATATTTTAACCAACAAGAAGATCCGCCAAACTTTCACGGGGGCAAGCCATAAAACAGAAGGTAAACGAATCGGGCAAAGAAAGTCGCGGGTAATTTCAGCAATCGTCGACGGATAAAATAACCGATAGCAATAATTAGCCGCAACTGGACGATGGTCAGATTAAACGATACAAGGGGTGGAATAATTAGATTACCGGTTTGTAGTTGGCGCGTTTCACGTACGAAGAAAAAAAGAACGACAAAAAGAACAAAAAGAAACGAGAGAAAGGAAGAAACAAGATCGTCGATCTACGCGTGCTCTTGCATCCAGATCTCCCTCCGGGGGCTGGAACCTTGAAAAAAGCTGAATGGAAGAGTGACTCCGTCTCTTTCCCCTGAATTCCGTTCCCTCTCGCCAAGCCGCGAACGAACGAAGAGAAAACGCAATCGAGATAAATCAATCGCGACCGCCGCGCCGGACGGTTCTTCGCTACCATTCTCCCTTCCTCCTTCTTTCCATTCCGCGTGTGGACCGGGATTGGAAGATTGCCAATCAGGATTACAAACGGACTCGCTACGGATTCAGAATCGTCGGTTGATTTTTACCCGGTCTCGATCGACCGGATGCGAACGCGATTTTTATTACAAAATTAGATACACGCAGCCAGTGCTCAGCTGAATCGAATCAGGCCTCGACTGCGTTAATGCTCGGCTGTTTAACATTGGAAATGACGCTCTTTGACTGGCTGTACGAGCCTGAGGTGCGGTGGGGTGTATCCTCCTTGAACGAAAACGAAGTGGGACTTGAGCAACAATGAACGCGGGATACAATGATGGAGGTTCTTTTGGTTGACCTTTGCAGTTCAAATTTCCATTTGAATTTAGTTTTCTTGACTTTCGTTTCTCAATTTAGATATTTAAATAAGAATACTTGAAATTGAATAAGGCTAGAAATTAGTTTTGCAAAACTAAGCAACGTCTCTTTCAATTTACTTTTCCTATATCTTCGATATTTGTAAACTCATGTGAGTGTCGTTTATTTCGAGAGTCAACTTTTCTGGCTGGTTTACGAAGATGACAGGAAATAAATTGCATATTGCTGATCAGTTCAAGATATTACAATGATGTGCATTTTAGTTTTAAATTCGTAGCTATTTTATAAAACAAATACAGCAGCATTAACACACAGGTAAATCAATAAAAACCATCACTGCCGAAAGAAAAGAAAAGTTTCAAATCCCGTATCGTGAAACAGAAGCAAAGAAAATTGAGGGGTAGCAGAAGAGAGTACAAGCTCCGTTAACCTACTCCCTCCGTAGCTCAATCACATCCGAAAGGAAATCGAAATCTTTCCATCCATTCGACGCGCAAAGCACTTTATGATTCCACGCCGTGAGTACTACTGGCAGAAGGAAGACGGCTGGCGAAAGAAGAAAGCGTCCGAGAGAAACCCTGGCAGAAGGGTTTTCGAGCGTATTAAAGGACGAGCCGACGCAACGCGACGTCTCATGGACGTGAAAGCAGAGCCTTTCGCGCGATAAATGTCGCGGCGCTCGAACGTATCGATATAATCGCGCTTGGATCGCTGCTTGAGCCCGGGAGGAGGAGGGATTTATAGATCGGCCGGGACCATTAGATCGGATGTTTATTCAATGGACCGCTTTTAAATTGAAACGTCTCTCTCCGTCGACAATGTCGTCCCCCCTGCGAGCTGACACACGAAGCCGCTTCTGTTGCATACGAAACTGGCCGGGCATCGCGCCACTGTACTTGCAAAGGGATACGATCGATAACGTACTTCGAGTTGAGATCGTTGAAGATCGTATTCAAAGGTTACCCCTTGTCGAAGGGCGGGCTTCGGGTGTAACGCTGTGGGTGTAAATTGTCGTCGATGTGTATTGACATTTCAATATTTGTGGAACGCAGTGTTGAAGAAATTTTAAATTTTTGTAATTAATTATTCAGCATTAGTGGGTGTTGGTTTTATAGGCGTAACTATCTCAGTGAGTTTAGGGTACATTCATTTGTGGGATCGAATAGAGAAATATTTAATTGCTGTCTGTTCGTGTATTTCAAATTATAAATGAATTTTCGTGTATGCAAATGTACGCGAATATAAACAATGTAGCCTTATTTATACTTGACCTTGCAGTAACGCGCTTGACGATAATTTATGCGGGGCTCCTTGTGAATCGATGTTCTGTATATTTTACAATGTTTCGTTTTCCGTGTGGAGGAAAAGCCTGATTTTTCTGTTACCAGAAAAACGCGAAACAATTTACAGCAACTTTGGAAAGTGAATATATTTTCGATATTTTCTAAGCCAATTTTATTTTGACAATTGTGTACAGACACATACGTATATACTACTTATTCCTCAAGAATCTAGGAGTATTAATTAATTTTTGTCCTGACCTTGCGATATGGAGATTGTTGAAAATATGTTTTAAGCAATTCGCGCGCGTTTGCCAGAGGCGGTTGCGCTTGCCGATCGCCTACAGCGCCATAACGAAAGTGATCGTTAGTATATAGATCTTAGCGTGTTGTTGTATCGTGTGTATCGTCATCTTATTCTTATGTATGTAGCTTAAATAAAACCCATAGCTCTAACAGAGATAATCATAACTCCCTTTCCCAAATAAAAACCTTCTTCTCCAAGTGCTCGATTTTATATAATTCACTACAATAACGTTCCGCCATAAGAAAGTCACAAATTAATTTCCACACATGCCACGCGTCTCTTCCCCCATAAAGCACACGCAAAATGAAACAAAACAACCCCCCAGAAAATTCTCCAAAAAACATAACTTATCCATCCTTCAACTCGCCCATCCCTTCTCCTTGAAACACCTGGCTCACGCGTTAAGTCTAACCAGTCGTTACTCAAAGGTTAATCTGCCGATGATCTTCTGCCGATATTCGAACGAGCCCGACTATGGGCACGTCCGGGCGATTTGCAAGCGATCGGTGGCGTCCATTGTAGAGGAACGGTCGTGATGAACGACGGCGGCGTGTGTCTTGGAGCAAAAACGAAGCACGCCGTCGCCGAGGCTCGCGTCCTCTCATAATGTATTGGCGTCGTTTCCCGTCGCTCACCGGACACTGGGTAATGTAATACGAACAGCAGAAAGCTTATATGGCGCGACTTGATCACCGAGCCACGAACTATCGCTGACGAATTGACGGGGCACGACCGAAGAAACGAACGCCTCATAGTGTATACATAATGCGAGCACCGAGCTTCTTTCTTGCCCGAACAAACGCAACGATAGAAACCGGCAACGTAATATTCCGCGTGGCGCTCGTTTTTCACGCGAATCGACGCCGAACGATATCGAGGCCGATTCTGGAATCGTTGATCGTTGCTTTCGACGAAAGGCAGAGATTCCCTCGGTGCCGGTATTTTTTCTATTGCTTTCTATTGCCTCGACTTTGTTCGAAATGGCACAGCTTCCGTCGTGCAAAAACTGGTATGGGAAATGGTTGGGCATTTTTTCTTTTCTTCGTTCTTTTTTGCAGGCTCGGCTAGAGAAAATCAGAGATGGGGAGGTGGGGAGGGATTTAATGGGCTCTAATGTCTGCTATTTTCTTATGTATAATGTGGTGTATAATGTGGCATTTTGCTTCGACGTAATGCGGGGTTGTGCTTCGCGTTAGAAAGATATTCTACGACTTCTGCTCGCAGAATTGATTCTCTTTGTCGTAACCAGCATGGAGTGCTTTGGATAGTGTTGGTAGCAATGGAATATCCCCCGTGTTAGAGATAATATCACCTGATTTTTTTGTTCTTTCCTGAAAAAGCTGACTGGTTTTTGTGACTATATGCAATGTAATGGAACAAGTTTTATTCGTAGTTGAAGAGATGGAGGAATAAACATGTGCATTATCCTTTGGTTTTTGTAGATATAATGATTTGAAACAATAAAATAAAGTACGTCGGCTACAAAACCGCAATGCACTTAACCATTAGTAAGTACATTGTCAGCGAGGATCTTTCAGGCAACGAGTTTGTAAGCGTGTTACCCAACAACACAAAAATACAAAAACTAATCTCCCATTGATGTGTATAATAAAGATATTTCGTTGACGAGTATAAAAACTGTATCATACAGACGAGACAAGTGAAGCAGGTGACCATTAAAATTACTACTTATAGACAGTTAAACTGGCATTCCTCTGAACAGAAGCAAAGAATGAAGAAAAGAGTTTTTTATAATAATTAATATTTCTAGAAGCAGAACTGGTAGTATTAAACCTAACGAGGCGAAATTAAGAAACATATTTAGTTCTAATTTCATCGAATAATATAACAATAATAATTATCCAAACGGTTCTGTGTTTCCAAGTAAAGCCAACGATCGAGTATAACCATTATTAAACTACCTCCACATCCTGCGATTCTTCAATTACTTGTTAAATTCCAATTACTTGAATTAAACCATCGTTTTTCACCGTACACGCAATTACTTCTTACCAATCGAACAGAATCGGCCTTCTTGCAACAACCCCATCCAATCGAGCATTAACTCTTTCTGCCATCACGTGCGACGGCCGTGTCTAGCCAGACCAAACAGTTTCGCCCGATCGCAACAAATTTGCTGACGTCTAATAGAAAAGAACCTTAACGAGTTGTCGACGTTCTCCATGGACATCTGTACGTGCGACTTTTAACCCGACGCGACCAGAACCTTGCACCTTTTGCGGATCGAACGATCGTGCATCTGCCGTCGTCGTTTAGTTTCTTCAACGCCTTGCTGATAATCCCTTAAGGTTACCCCCCGTTCGAGTGCCAGCACCTACTATTCAAGCACCACGCGATTTTGCTCGTTTTACGCGTTACTTCATTAAGGGATTGCATGTCCATAGCGAGCGTGCTTTTCTTCTGCCACGCGGCGGATAAGCCGGTTATAAATGCCCGTTGGACCGGCGAAAACCAGCTACCGCCGTCGAAACGCTCGTTGATCGATTTATATCGCTTATTAATCAATCGAGCCTCCGGTGTTAAGAGATCCATCGTCGTGGACGGCTCGGGATGTCCTATGTGAAATTTTTTTTCTTGAATCGTCCAACGTGGATCGAGGAGTCAAAGGTCGCGAGAAGAGACGGGGAAACATTAATTATACTGATAAATAGACGCAATTAATCTTCTAGTTGGCGGGAGATAAATGGTGTTTGGTTGAAACGGTGAAAATGGGTTCGACGGGAGCGATGAAGGGTTCGTTTTATGGACGAGCAATTGAACTCGACGGAAAGGTGTGTTGAAAGTTCGATGTCTCTTGCTTTCGTCTGACGAATGGTCGATTTTAGCGTCGAATCCTTTGGAATTGAAAAATGCCTATGGGGATTTGTGTTTCAACAGGATTTAAAATTAACGTCGCTTGTGCAACTTATTTCCTTGGAACATGTGAAACGTTCTGCAACGTCAATTGAACGATCGGTCTAGTAAAGCTTGCTAACATAATTCTGTTTGAAATGCACAGTGTATCGATTCGAGCATCGTGGCGTAATATTGCTGGGGTGCACGACCGTGGAATATTTCGCGTTTCATCCGCAACCGGTTCGATAATCCCCTCGAACATAGGGCAACCATAATTTACATTGTTAAGGGATAAATATTCGTGCTGCGTGATGTGAAAATTAAAATATCATCGTCCACCCGGTTCTCTCTTCTCGTTTAGCACCGTGATTTATAACATTGCAATTTACGGGGTGGTCACGTTTTTAACGCGAATTCGATCGGCACATGCGCGGGAACCGGTTCAATGACAACATTAGCGTAATTTCGTGGATCGACCACGTATCTTATGAATCACTTGTCTGCATGGTGTAACCAGTTCGCCATGGAAACCGAGATATCACGCCCAGTGGACATTGGCTCGTGGAATGCATGATGTCGAGCGTTTCGTTATTGGTTCGTTTAGTCTTTCACCGGGCATTTTTGTCGGGAACTTTTTGCTCCGACTTCAATGAAGAGTGCCCTTAAGAGGAGACGTTTGGCGAAGGAGCTTGTGCAAGAATTAAAGAAGAAGTGACACGTGTCATTCGTTATGAAGACATGTATTAATGTAATTGATGTGACTGCTCTTCGATCCTTTTCTGTTTAACATTATTTCAGATTGTCAGATATTTAATTAAGCGAGTGATCTTTGCGATAATTTCAGAAGTACTTGCAGGTATTAATTATTGTATTGGATTTAGAGATGTATATAGTATATAGTGTTTAGATTTGCCCAATTTTAATTGAAAATCAAATATTTCTGATACACATAAATATATAATTGAAATAAAAGGCAAAATATATCTTTAATAGTTTTAACCGAAGGAATAGCAAGTATTAATCTTAATAATATCAATTTGTGTTACGCAGTAGACTCTGAGGCAGCAGCGAAACAAAGATGCCAGTATTATAATTATTTTTAATTGTTCTGATATGTATCCCCTTTTGAATTTCATAGATTTACATGATTATTATACAGTAGTATTATCAAACATTATCAAGTATTATTTGTGTAGCGTTCACTGTACAATATGGCTGGCAATCGCGGACTGTTTCTACTTACACGTCTCCCATCTTAATTCTAGTGCCTGTGTTAAACTACGAATAACGTTTACCAGTTTCTCTTCAGCGTTATGAAGATAATTCTAAATCCAAATATTGTATCAAATATCATGCCACCTGCCTGTAAATAAAATCATGTTGAAATATAGATGTAATACTAGCGTTCCCATCTATAATCGTTAAGCTATTCTACAAGCTACTCCACTATTCGAGGGATCCTAACTATGCGCTCCGACAATGGTTTAAATACTAAAATTTACTACATAATAAAATTTACAGCCTATCCGTGAAACACCAATTTAACCATAGAAATTCCTTATAGCGAAGTTAATAAAATCTCGTACGCGGGAGTGTAACTGCTCTTCTACGGTGAAATTAAAGTGCCAATCGAAATGGAATATGCTGCTATAAATTATCACGGGAACCATAGGCAGAAGTGTGCGAAACATCCCCCGGATACAAGATCCACATGTCCGAAGTGGCCGTGCACACGTGTTTCGCGTTCTATAATTTCTCTCCAGTAGCAAAAACGTTAATTAACGAGACAGCCAAGTGGTAACATTAAACCGGATAAACATTAAATCACGAACGACTCAGGGGCATAAATATTGCGGCAATAATTGCTTGACTGGCCCATTTCCGCAATCGTAAAAACACGTAATTTACTTTGTCGACGGGAGACACATAAAGTGAATATAACGGCAATCCATAACTAACGATGCCATTGTGTAATTTATTGTAATTGAATAAATAGTTTTTCCCGCGTGAGGGGATGCTAGGAGGATTGTCCATCAGAAGCGAATTATCGTAAACCTGGCCGTAAACTCGATGATCCTGTAAGTTCGATTGAAATCAATTATTTTCCATTATAAAACCGAAACATTTGGAAATCGATGTATACGATGTAATTGCACGACAGTCGAAGTTATTGCCAGGGAATTTCTCTTTCCCTCGTCTACCATCCTTAATCGTCTCCCCGTCTCTCTGTATAGTAATGTAGTTTGCATAATCTCCCCGAGGAGCGGAGAAAGATCGTCCACAGTCGTCCGTAAATCTTCACGATCCTCTATCGAAGACGTACGAACAACTTCGCGTTCGCGACGTCTGACCACTGTAGGCAGATACTACTAATGGAACGAAGTTCGATGCTCCACGTTGAAACTTCGCATCCATCCCGTGCCCCTTCTAAAAGCATCCCCGGCTTTCTTACACGTGCATCCACCGTTCAAATCAAAAGTGCAAAATTGATTACCCTCCACTGCCATTCCCAGAATCAATTTCCCCGTTCGCGCACGCATCTAATCCAATTTATTCGTCCAATTGCCTCTACCAAACGTCTATATCGTTAATATTTATCAACCGGTATGGCCGAGCCGATAATCTATCTTCCCGTTGAGTTGATCGAAGGTTCGCGATTATTAAGATTAATTTCCCATCGTGTCGCCACCGTGATCCACGTAATATCCTCCGCGAATCCGCCCAGCGGAACACTAATTCATCCGGGGGGTGAAAAAATCTCGCTCGTACTGACGGTATCTCGTTAGAAAACCGCTACGCGAGCTGAATGGAACATTATCCGGGCAATAATTTAATTTCGAGCAACGCGGAAAATTATCTCGCCGTTCGTACGATTGAACGCGTGTAACGCGTACACACCGGTTGCCAGATATTTGCAGACGCATTAAACATTTGCAGCATTCGTGCCGATCGTTCGTGGGCAGGCTGGTTTTTAACAGGAAGCGGACTTCTGCGATCGAATAAATATGAAGTGCACACGTACAAACGTACGGTTAATGTGTAACACGAGCAAGCGAACACGCGTTGCGGCGCGACGCGTATCACAGAAGTTAACTCGTATCTCGCGTGTTCAGGCACGATACGTTTCGCACGAATAATTGCACCACAAGGGCGGAAGCTTTAACGCGCTCGCGTTTTTTTTTTTTTACGCGACGCGGAGAAATTTTAGATCCGTCGATAAATTGCGCCTCGGGCGAATTCGCCGCGAATGAGAAGTTTCAGCACGCGGAGCGGAAACCGGGACGCATCGTGATCCCGATGCTAACGAGATAAAGAAGGCACAGAACGGTTTCTAGCGAAACTGTTGAATCGAACTGTGCTAAACCCACGAGATTCTGGGCTATGTATGTATTATACCTTTCATAAATCGAAAGGCAATATTTGCGAGGTTGCTTGTGAAGTTCACGTGGAGTTTCAGGATATGCATAGTTCTGATGTTCTCATAATTGCGGTTCGAAGGATTCTGGAACAGAATTTTCTATAATACTGCTTCTGAAATTGTTTTTGTCTTGAAATTCAATAATATTGAACGGGGAATAGGTTTTCTAAACAATTAATAGATTTAATTGTGAATGTTCACTATTGACTCGGAATCATAGAAAGAAATGTAGAATTCCTTTAAACGCCTTCATATTAAAAAATGGCATACTGTAAATTATGCCGTTGATTTCAATCTAAAATTAATTTATTCGGTCGGCAAAGTGGACAAGATTAAAAGTGTGAAATTTATTGCAGCTCAAGAACGGATGGAACTGTGCATAGTTGTCGTAACTCTGATTTATGGGTACGTAGTTAACAAAAAAATGGACTCACCCGGTTGCACGTTACAAAAATGAAATAAAATCCGACCAGGTTTATTTTAATCGTAACCCGCTGTGCAACTATGTATCCAAAGGGAATTGCATCTCATTAGTCATATCTATTATTAATTAGCGACAGCCTTCCAATGCTCGCTTCTACAGTTTACGAATAAATTAAATATTGGTCGTTGAAAATATTATTCAGGCTGAAATTTTCGTACGAATCTGAATGACGTTGCTATATATTCTGACAAACAATTTAAACTCAAGAATTCTTCCAAACGGTAAAAAGGTACAGTAAGCTTTGAGCTTTCCAAAAATGTCTGCTATAATTATACTACATCGAAGGTGATAAAAACATATCTATATAAATTTCTTACTATACTAATGAAATACGGTAACCATACAAAATCTCTTCCAGCTACATTTCTACCCTAAACTCTCGTCCAAAACAGCTCGCAGTATTTATACCCCTGTAAATTCGAAGCTCTCCCAAAGCTATGCATTAATATCAACCGGATGACGCCTCAATTTACTGATCACTTTATCTCCCAAGAACGTACTACAAGTTCAGCCGCATCCGATTCCCCGCCTTACAATTGCCCTCGGACGCAGTAATCTTCCATTCCAATTCCCTCGCAAGCCACCCACAAATCAAGCACTTTCCATAGCAAGATCGACGAACGGACGGAGCAAGGGGCGAAAACGACCGTTCGAGCCGGCGCACGAGAGCCGTCCACTGTCTGCCTCTCTTCCTCTCTCTCCCTCTTTTCGCGAACGGGTTAGAAACGTCTCGAGGCCATCGCTAATCGCGATTCGACGCAAGGGAAGACTAATGCCGTGAGTAAAATTTTATGGTGCCCCCGAGGTAGCGTAGCGGTTGTCATACACCGGTAATCTCATACTCCACGCTCGGCTCGCGAAACGATCGGACGTTCCGCGAAGGGAAGCACTTAAAACGCCCGCGATATCTCGCGGATCGTAGCTACATCGCCTATGGATCGTAGTGTTTTCAACCGTGCAGCTGACTCTATCTCGCCGCCGGTATTTTCTGCGGCGCAGCTTTCGATCTCTTCCTGCGACCTGTCGATTTCTCACGGTGACTGTCACACCTGTCCGTTCTGACGACGAGCTCGTCTCCTCTGCTGCTACCAGTCGCCCTTTCTCGCTCATCTTCGCTCGTTCGGTCTTTCACTGCTTCCTTGTCCCACTGTGTCTATGATGAAAGGAAAGGCGACGCGACGCGACGTTCGTGATGTCGTGGAAAAAGGCGTACTTACTGTCTTAATTAATCGGACGGACACGAGGCAGGTATGGCTCGAGTTATGGTCGTGCAATTAACCGACGAGTAATTAACGGTGGTCTAGCGAGACATCGGGGTTTTAATGGTGAGCGGATTGGGGGATAGGTAACGATGGGTTACAATAGTTTGCAATTGCTGCCGATTCTTGAGAGAAAGGTCCCGCTGTAGTAAATGGATAATGGAGTGTATAATTATTAAGTGTTATTATATAATCATAGACTCTGAAGCGATGAAACTTTGCAGAGTAAAATTTGTCAGTGGTTCGTTTGAGTTTTGGTGAAATGCGATGGTAGTGTTCGTTTTAAATGTTTTAATGAAATTGAGAATCGAAATTTTGTCGACTCTTATCTTTTCAGTAGAGACATTGCACGCAAAATCGATCAATCGTTGCGCTATTATTAATGGAAATTTTATGAAATATTTGCTGCAGGAAATGTATCTAATGAATAATTTCTTTTTTAAGTTTGGGTGTAAGTAAATGCAATACTACTGGCTGTAGAAAGGGAGAAATTATATTTTTGACTGTCACGCGATTCATAAAGTTTGTCATGATTTAGTTATTAAGATTATTTCTGTCAAATTTTGATTCAACCCTTCAGATAAAATTATAGATACTCGAAAAATTATACATATTTGATAGTTAGGAAATTATCGATCCTTTGACACTGCCGCACGTTTCGTAAGTAATTGTGGAATGTCATAACGAAGCGGGTGCTTTTTATCTGATAGACATATCGATCAAGTCGATATTAATTAGTTTCAGCCTCGAAAGTTATGGGGCTAATTAGAAAGAGGCAACGTAGACGAGGTGAAGGAATTGTATGTAGGATATTACAGGAATTCTTGGTTACTTTTTAATCCAAATGGAGAAATGAATGTCTCCCAATTATCCGATAATAAATTTAAGCTACGTCCGATATTTATTAAAATTTCTGATGATTCTTCATCAACTGATACTAATACTAATATTTGCAAATGCACTTAACAAATAATCTTTTAAAATCAATCACTTACATTATCAAACTTTACAAATATTACTTAGACAAAACTGAAACAAAAAAGGTCATGCCAGGTCGATTTAATTACATCGCTGGTAAATATTCAAGCAACCTCACAGAAAGTTTCTGGAACCAACCTCTCTTCAACCATTCAGGTAAAAGTACAGCGCTCGGAAATCTTCTGTTCGATATCGCCCCAGGATTGCCAGCAAAACTTTTATCCAACTACCATAATATTTCCCATATAACTGCATCGAATAATTCTCCGCAGGTTCCTTAAACCACTATCCTACCATGAATCCCACACATAACCCATAGAATACTAAAATTACTAAGTATACACACCTATCTCCGTAACTGCAAAATTAACGCACGCACCTGCATCAGCCGCGGCATTAAACTGCGAGAAGAAACGCCAGTGCTGAGTTTCACACGGACGTTATTACTGTCGCGGTTTCGATTTCCCTAAAAATGCATCATGGAAAACGCGGTAACAGATGATTTCCGACAACATCCATAACTCCTTGGAATCGGGTGCGCGATAATTTGTACGCGTTCGCCTAATGATCAGCGCATTAACCGGAGGTTTCTCCCTTTACCGGTGATCAGTCATAAACGCGATAAGCGAACGATAAGAGTACGAAATATCGCCGACACAATGAGCACCCCGTATTTCATAAAGACGAACGCTCCTCAGCCAGATTCAGCGCCGATCGTTGACTTTTAATTGCTACACGTGAAACCTGAGTCGTACGCTGGCGATCGGCCACGTTGATTTTCCACGCCGATTATTCCACGCTTCCGCGAAGACATTGTACCTGTCCGAGAATCCGGCCAGGTAAGCCGCGTGTGTCTCTGTACATGCGTGTACGCTTGGAAACGCGGGGTGAAGTATGTACAGGGTGTGTGCTGGAAATTGGTTTGAAGATTGGGTAAGTATTGAATCGGGAATTTGTGTTACCTGGTGTTCTTGTGGAATCGTGTAGATTCGATTGGGTGAAAGCAATGATTGATGCATTACGGAAGTTCAACATTTTCATAGTTCGGAGCACACTTGAAACTTGGTGATAAGGGGCAGGCCTAGGCAAATTGGAGGTAGTTAAATGCTTAGGAGATAATATTTATTTTAAATACAAGAAGTGAAGACCAGTCAATCAAGTACTTTGACGATAAAATTTAGAAAAATTCAAAGGGCTCATATGCGTCCCGTTTAGTGGTTGGGTTAAACGCCGCCTACCCCGAATACCAAGTCACCTCTCCAACAAATAACACCATTTCACGAAACACCCCGTATAGGAAACGGAAACGCACGGATGCCGCGATAAATTAGCCAGGCAGCTTGGATGTAACGCGATCTGCCGACTCGGCTGCCAGGATCAAGCCAGATACGCAGGAATATTAAGGCGAGCCGCGGGACTTTGAGCGCGATAAGGCATTTAATACCCGCCACCGTGTCCGCGGCTTTTTCGAATTCACCACATAGTTCCATCGCCCCGTCGTACCTCATCGAACAACTTGCGGATACCTGCGGGATGCGTAAAAGTAGAAATAATTCCCCCCGACTGGCGATGATTTTTCACCCGGTGCCCGCGTGCCCGTTCTTCGCCGACGATTATCGCGGGATACCTCGAACCCTTTAACCGTTTCGCATGAACCGTTACCGATCGGCAAACTGCCTAGTTACTGTCCACGGAACGAATTATGTCCGAGAGTATTAAGGTGGTAAATCACGTTCGCGGCGGTGCGCGACGATTTTTCTACGGGCCGATTTACAATGGCAGGGCACGACCCGGCCGCCTGGTGATTTTTTCCCAATCGCACGCGGAAATGCTCGAATTTAGACGCGCCGCCGTGGAATTGACACGTACGGCGCCGGAGATTTATGCCGGCTGCTGGACTTGGAATTGTTACCCGAGCGCAAAGTGTTCATGGCGTTAGAAGAATGTTTAACGATACAGGGGTGATTGAGGGAGTCTAGTAGAATCGAAACTGGGTGTTTCTTGTTACCCGATTGCGATTTCGTTTTTCATTTTTGTCGGTGGGATTTTGCTTCCTTCATAGTCTATTTTTGTTTGGACATTTGTTGGCAGTAGTCTTTTGCCGCCTCGTGTATTTTTGGAACTAATTATTGTTTCATATAATTAGTATAGATTCTTTAAACAAATATTGAGCAGTGCTCCAGTTGATTTGTGAAACGTTTTGGCATAATGTCAAGATAAATTAGAAATAAAACATTATATTAAGAAGTACATATAAACTGAAAGATGTGAATGGGATGATTAAATATTGAAAATAACTTTCTGTTCACAGTAGAAACTCCGCATGCCCTTAGAAATTTTATGTCGAGAGTATAATCAGCGATTTAAAAAAGATGTTAATGCTGCTTCAAATAAATCACACACAAAAGCACGATAAATATAATAAGCTCTAATTAACGTTCAGGAGTTATCGACAAAATATGGGACATTAAATTCAACACATACTTCAATACGAAACTATGTATAGATAAGCCTCTAATATTTGCTCCAATCGTATAATTAAATGCTGCAGGTGTTAATAAATTGAATAAATCATGTAATATCAATGTCTCTCAATTCCCAAATAATAATCTGATCTGCTCGCAATAAATTCTTATTTTTCAACAAATAATCACCTACGTTCTACCATCAAAGCACACGTTCTTAGCCTGCCAATCTCTTCCTCCTCGTGCAGAAGCACAGTGAAAAGCGGCGAACGTTGATACACGCGTGCGTGCGTGCGTGCGTGCAGAGATCACGGGGAGATGCGAGAACGATCTGGTAACGAGTCGGCGGCATCGCAAAGCGAACACGATCTCCGATCTCTACAATCTCGAATCTCGCTGGTCGCGGCTCGCTAAGCGTGCACGAGCGGGTCGCTCCGCTTGGAAACGACGCGTTGTCAACGATGACGAGAATGACGGGGAAAATGATGACGACGACGAGCCGTGACTCGCTTCGATCGCGATCTTTCGCGATCGTTCCGCCTTGCTGATGAGCTGTACCAGCTTTGTAGCTGATAGAATCTGACTGTTCACTGTGACGGAAGTCTTTGAGCTGTGCTGCGCTGATTGTAGAGATCGAATACAGTTTTCGCAAGTCTACCTTGTTTGCCTCGTGATTATACTCTCGTGAACTATGAAAAATCGATTGAAATGCAGCCGGTTTTTATTCAAGGGATGTTTTATCGCGTTGAGGGCACTTCTGAGAACATATTTTTATTGAGTTACGTGTGCATTGTGAAAACAAGAGTTGAAGCTGGAAAATTCTAAGCGTTATAAAAGTATAATGCCATTAATGATTAATTTGTATGAACATTGAAACTAAGGATATAAATTAAATGACAAGTAGATCGCATTTATTCGTCTAATAAAAATTTCATTTCTACTACAATTTGCAAGCATTATATTTCAAGGGAATTTTATATTTTATTTTCATTATATTTAAATTTCAATGCAAGCATTATATTGCAATCGAATTTTGCAACCTATCTTCACGAACGTGCATAGTGAAATTGAAGATTTTGCAATTGAGCAAGGGCAATTATTTCGACTCGAATAAGTAACGTACTGCACCGTGTGCTAATTAAGTAACTCATTCTGCTGTCGATCGATAAAACTCGAGCGTGCAATTATGCATCCACGTGCAGATGATGACTCACTTACCTCTTATAAACAAACATTACTCAATACACGTCTAACACTTCCATAAAGTTGCCAGTATTTGTACGCAGGTAATGCTGATTTCTGCATTCGTATGTGAACATTCGTTAACGGCATTGAATTGGCAGAGCTGTATAGTACAACTGTTTCCACTAAAAAATGTTATATAAACAAGGTTAGACTAATCATTTGTATAATCATCGAATGGCAATGGAACATAACGCTAATTGTAATACCATTTATTAGACTGCACACTGCTTCAAATACTCTGCAATCACCTTTAATGAAACTTTTCGGCATGTAATATCTGGCCAATTGTTTTTGTGCTAGAAAAGAGTAAAATGAAAATCTAAACATCTTGGTTGTCGAATGAATACTTTTCAAAAGTATGCAGACTATGCGACCATTCATTTAATTTTACGTATGAAAAAAATATAATTAACTTTTTATCACATCATATCTACTGCTGAAGAAAAGTTTTCAAGAGCAAAAAGATAAATAAAAAATTCAAATTTAAGACTACTCTTTATTGCAATATTTTGCCCTAGTCTTTAACAATTCTAGCGTCTATTACTTGTACTTATTAATAATCGAATTTCAATTGAATATAATCATATGAAGACTATGAGAAGATTAATTTTGCATTTATATACCTTTACCCTTTTTGGACCACAATCTCGCTTTGGAGCGATCTTTACGCTGGTTCTCCATCTTCTTCTTAATTAACCGCGAGATAATTATCCTGGTTCGCGTATGGAGCATACAGCATAAAGGCTGGCACGCACACGCGTGGAATCGCCGTTCAATCGATCGATCGATCGTAGTTCCACTTCTTGCTGTTGATTTCTTTCGGCACACCGTGCGAATACCAGTGGAGATCGGTTATCTTTGCGGAAATTAAGTGGCGCGAAACGATCGTATTTTATGCGAAAGGTTTTAAGGTGAAATAGGTGGAATCAGAACTTTCAACGATGGGAAATATGATCTCTCTGTACATTTTTCATTTACCGCAATGATTTTGTGTCGATTCGTATCTTATCTGAAATAGCTTTTCAACCCCCATTTCAGCACGTAAATGAAGGAATTTCAACGGGCACGATAAGCAACTTGTTTGAGATTGGCTGCTGGAACAGCCTTGTCTGTAGGCTAGAAGACCGTGGCGGTGGAGAGCTTTTTCGCCAAATGAACGCAATAGCACACAAACTTAATGTTAGTGCGCCGCACAACTATCGCGTGCCGCACGTAGTTTATTAACACACAATACTTTCACAACACTTCAGGCACGTCACAATACAAATTGAACAAAGATTGAACGGGTCGCAATGCCGCGTTAGGAACAAAGTACAATATCAATGCCGAGTGAAAACGAAACGTGGTCGTAATGCCGGTAAAGATTTACTTGTTGTCGCAATGACGGTTAGACGAAGAATAAGGAAGTGGATTCCCATATTCGGGAAGTTCGGCTACCGGTCGATCTCCTTGCGCGCTAATTGGCGCAAGTCGGTGGTCCGATTTTAGGGAGAGTAGCTATTCTGCTCGTTAATAGGCTCGTTAATAGGCTCGCCGTGTCGGGGGCGTGTAAAGGAGCGGGCACGGCGAGTGGGTTAGGAAGGAGCGTAGGCTTCGCGGACTGTTCCCATTTTTCGTGCACATTTATAGCCTCATTTCCGAACAACTTAATAGAGTTTCTAACAGTAATAGTAATATCTCCAGTGCGTGCTTTGTTCTTTTTAAGCACCCGTGTGATTAAATTTAATTTTCTTACTTGACTTTAATATGGATCCTGCGGTTAGTGAAATACTCCTTACATGTGGGGTTCGAAATTTCAGTTGATCAAAATAATGATTCTAATAGCAATTATCACGTTTGCCGATTTTACGTAGTATTGTCCTGTGTTTGGTCGGCCATATCGTATACTATACTATACCCATTGTTTGAACATCGTTCTTTTTTAAATATATTTATTGTGTTTTTAAAATTCGTACTACGATATGCAAAATTTGACGAAAGTTGTTCAACAGTCGGGAAAGAGCATCCTAATTTTATTCTCTTTTATCCAATTGAGGAAATAAAATTAATCACTAAATGAACTTACTAAGGGACATTCCGATCTTCAATTTTGGCGCAAATGTCTTTAAAGTCTCGAACACTTTAAAGTCTTTCCAAAGTTTCCGCAGTTGTACCAATCAATACTATAAATCCATATTATTAATATTACAACTAATTATATCTTATTATTACCAATATTATAACCAATGCGTTTCTCACATCCCATCGTCCCTTTTATTATCAGATTTCACTCATACTCAAAAGATTGTCTCTCATCTGTAATGAGCTGTTTAAAATCGTCCACGGCACAAACATAAATTGAGACATTAAAGCTCTAATAACCAATACGAACATCTTAGAATTTCCAAGTGCTATCAAACTCCACGATGCACCTATCTTAGCTTCCTCTTTCCAATCTCAAACAAACATTCTAACTGTCCCCTCGATTCCCCCAAGAATCTCTTCAGTCTCCCGAGCCCTGTCTCGTTGTGAGAAGAAAAGGAAGAAGAACGGCCCCCGTGGCAGCTCGTTGTATGAAATTCAATGTCGATCGCGCTGACATCGGCTTCGCGGGCCTTGCGTTGCGATTCGAGGGGAATCTCAAGATCGATTGATCGTGATTTCGAGGAGAGACGCCGCTTAAGGCGAGACTCAAGCGTTGTACGTCGCTCCTCTTTCTCAAGTTTCTTCGGGATCGTCGGCCTTGTACGGCCGCGCCACGATGTGGCAGGTGCAACCTCGACGACCGGTGAGTTCCTTTTTTTCCACTGTGCCCCGCCACCACGCGTTTCTTCGTCCTTTTTTGCCGGCGTTCACCGGTTTTCGTCTCGTGCCCCCGGACGTCCCTTAGAACAGCTGACCACGGGCCAACCTTGGCCGACTGATTGCCCACGGAATCCCGTATTCGCTACGAATCTTATGCCAGCAATCTTATTAGTGGACAAAGGTGTTCGTGAAGAGGTCATCAAGTGTTCTGTATGTGTGAAGAATGTTGATCTTGATAATAAATATTGGTGTTTTACTCGATTAGCGAAATTATTGTGCTAAGGGCGATCTATCTCAGTTGATTCTTATATTTAACGACACCTGTTATAATTTTTCTTATGTACTTAAAGTCGAAAGGGGAACTTTTTGTCTTAAATCCTTTCGACGCGGTAGAACTTTTAACGATTATCCCAGGTGTCGAGTCTACTCATAATTATTTATGACTATATCTTTTAAATATGAAATCGAGTAATACCGGAGGAACTACAGTTTTGAATTCAGTCTTCCAATATTTTAGAATGGTTTGTCTTATTTCCCCTAATTAAGTAGATTAATCCAGGCGCTACTAGTTTATTCCATCCCTAAAGAACTCTATATCCGATGAAATTTCATTCGTCATATTCTATTCACAAAATTGTATGAATCGAGTCTGTTCAATTTAAATGGCAGGTAAAATGAAAACCTCTCTGAATAAACGTGCCAGGTTCATTAACCAGAAGATCCATCGGTCATCCATGAGCTGATCAGTGTTACGTTACAGTTTTCACCTTATTTTACGGATAGATTTCGTGGTGCGAACTACCAGAATTCGCGTAATCCCAGCATCGTGTACGTGTTCTGTTACGAGACGACAAGGACATCGTTCTCTTAAGCAGCTTACGTCCAAGTCCCCCGATCGAGTTCAAGAAGAAGCTTATGACCTCTCCCGTTGGTAATCATGACGACTTCTGCAAGCCCAGAACAACAAAAGACCAACACGATCGCGACAATCCTGACCACGATGCTGTCGAATCAATGCCCTATCTTTGGAGCCAACGCGTATTATACAATTCTCACGGCTGCCATTTAATCCTACCTGCAGGAGTATTATACAAATGTATTTTCTGCGTTTCTTGAACTGTGGTAGTTGAACGACATCGATTGTAACGTCCAGTTACGTGCACTTATTATTGCGACGAAGACATTTTCGTAGCAAAGTTCTGGTTTCAGTTTTGAGTTAAAAAATGGAGATATCATAGAAAAGAGTAAGGTGATAAATATTTAAAAAATCGAGGTACAAATCGACGGAAAGATTTGTCTTGCTGCATGCTTTTGTTTTAAGATACAGTTCTCTTGAGTGGCAAATATTCAGAGACTTTAAATAAACAGTACAATTGGTGCAATTAGATGCATACTTTCTAATAAGAAAGGTCTGTGTTTACAACCCGATGACTAAGAGCATTAAAAGTTGGCTCCTTGACATTTTTACTGTTCTACTGTTGAAACGCACGTAATAATGTGTTCGACATCGTACATTTAGTACCATGGCTGCAATTACGTCAACATAATAATTTCAGCGACTTCGGAGAACCATACGCACCTAATTTTTTGCATCCCATAAAGTGGCATTTCCTGCATTCTTCGAACTCATAATGCGAAAATAATTTGTGTTTTATAGCTGAGAAATGTGAACGTGCGACGTAGAAACAGACCTGCTGCAATTAATCTTAATCATTAATCTCAGCAATCGTCGGATCACCTTGTTAGATATGAAGAAGATAGTTATTTAAGGAGTAGAATCTTAAGTTTCATTGTCAAGCAGCCCGCAGTTATTACATAACCGTTTTTCTCCGCGACTCAAATATTAAATCAAAAAAAAAATAATTGCAAAGAACAATTACAGATTTTTTTGCCATTAACTGTTAACTTTACTTATACAGTTACTTCTTCCTGTAATTTCACTTAAGCGATTTTAAAAAAGATTGAAGTAATGTATTAAGACAATCTGCTTTCGAACCCAGACATCAAAGCTCACCTATTAGTTCCACTTGCAAAATATATCATATTATAAAAAGTGCAACATAAACTAATTTGAATATTTCTTAGAATCGAGTGCCAAATATCCAACGTAACTGATCGCGTGGCCCGATATTTTGCATTTCCAATTACTCTGTCTGCTACTTGCTACGGTTGATATGTATTGGGAACAAACCAGCGCTACTTGTCAGTGAAATGAATTACGCGTCTCGGGACGAGGTAAACGCACCTATATTTCGACCTTCTCTGTTAAACGAGATATTGAGTACTGGCGATTGGTTGAAGCGACAAAATTGAAACAGAAAAAAATAATGATAAAGTAGATAAAGTCCTAGTGCATTTAGAAACGAACCGCGCAGTTCAGCGTCATTAAACAAGAAAATTCAAGTTAATTTGATTTGCATAGTGCAGACGTTTGCTACATGTTGTTATTCGGAGGCAAAACTAGTACTTTATTTATAGTAATTGATTAAGAACGAAAAGATTAAGTGTTATTAGAATCGTGCAATAAATAACCTGGCGGCAATAACTAATATGCGACAAGCTCATAATTGTATGTAAGATGTTAAAATACAAAGTTAAAAGATACAAAATCAACATGAATTTCTGCAACTTGTGCACAATAATTGTTATTTAAAAAAATTCGTCTATTTCTATGTGTATATAAAAGAGTTGTTTAATTTTGTTATATAGATATTAAACATACTTCTAGATAATATAAATGCTTATTCTTGAATAAGGTATTTATATGGAAAATATGAAATTCTCGAACACGAAAAATTACAGAATTTACACAAGAAATTTGTTGGGATTTCGGCGCAGAATAAACAATTAGTTAAAAAATCTTCGATTTGTTTTCTATTGTTGAAACAAATTATTTTATTATAATATACTGTAATACGAAAATATGATCACAGTTCAATATATGCACTTGTAAGGATATCATACCTGCCAAATAGATATAGATTTCAATATCATATGCCTGGATCTAAGCTGAAATATTATTTACCAAACAGTGTCGACGAAAAATATGAACGAAATGCTTACTGTTCTAATATCTCGTTGTCCAGCACGACTGATGGCGAGTTTCGCAGAAACCAGTTGCAGCCGCTGCAATGGTGTTTAGACGCCATTAAACAAGCAAAACAGGGATAAGTTCGCGAAACCATTTGTAAAGTCAACTGCAATTTCTCTGGCGCTGATTACACGTCGTTAGGCCAGGTGAAATCAAGTTAACGTATCGTGCCCGTGTTCGCACTGGAAACTCGATATCAGTTTCTCCTCGACTAAATAATAATTCGTTGCTGATGGAAAAGAAACGTATGGAAAACCAGCTGCAAACGATAATAGATAATACACGACAGAATGGCAAAAGTAGAATCAAATAAATGAGGACTCCGAAATCAATTGCAGTACTGTAATAATGAAAGTCACCACTCGTGATTGAAATATGGAGTTCAAAGGGCACAGGTATTAAGCACCTGAGTTTTAATTAAATTCATTTATCACGAGAAAAAACAGGGTTGATTTATATTCAGAATAAGTCAGCCGTGTACCTTTATGGTATCCATAATAATTATAATCATTGGAAAAGCAATGAAAGATCGAAAAAAATACTTAAATGGAAGCCTTCATAAATGTAAATATGAGTGAATGAGTAGAACACTCGATGTCGAATCTCGATAATGGCGTAGGAGACGGAAGATACGAGTTTTCTCAGGTCGAAGCCATGATCTCTATTAATTACTGCTGGCGGCACGTTCGCATAAATCAATCGCGAAACAGAGATACAGATACGCGACGGTGAATCGGAAGAGCGAAGAAAATCGAGCCTAAAGGGGTGATGTAGAACAGAGAGAAAGAGAAAGGCAAAACTGGCTATTATTGTTTTTTTCGTACGTTTAGACAAGACAATTTTATTTCAGAAAATACGTTCCCCAACTTTGCTGGCTATTATATTATTAATGCTATATAATACTATATAGTTGTACACTTATTCAAATAATTTTGGTATGCCAACCCTATACTAAACACTTAGCAGTGCACAGTAAACAATAACAAATATATTAATTAACTGACCGCCTAGAGTACATAATTAAAATATCACAGAATTAACAATAAAGTAATACGTTTGCAATAACATAAGATATATCACTTTTGAACATGCACTGTAGTCCAGCGAATAAAGCATCACATTTGTCGTTAATTACATTTCTCCACACTTAAAATTAATTGCTCAAAGTTCTCCATTTATTATAATATACCCAGCTGACCCAAATACACAATGACCCAATATCCCTGCCTGAAACGATCATTTAAACTAAAATTCAATCATAGGGATGAAATAATCGATGGGTCAATAGTCACGAAAGATTCTTCTTTTCTTTTTCAAGGCTGAAGATTAACCATCCACGTCTCACGGGCGACTCTTGCGCCAGATCGAAACTCGTGTCTTCCGATGGCGTCGAAATTCCACGTGCAGCGTCGAAAAAAAATCGCCGGTCCATACGGTAAGTGGAAAAGCACGCGCATAAAAGCGAGCGCGTCTCATAAAACGATCCTCTGCGAGAGGCGATCGCGACGAGCGTTCGTTAAACGACAAATCGGTTCGACCATTCACAAGCCCCTTTCCAGCCTCGCCGGTCGCAATTTATCGCCGTAATGAAACTTGCCAGGACGAAGGTGTCTGAAGAGAAGGGGAGCCGCGGATCTCCGCGAGGAGGGTGCAAAAGGAAGAAACGGCTACCGGTCATCTGCATGACGAGTAAATAGGTTCGCATTACCCGCGTGATCACGGCAGTTTATACCGGGTGATCGAGGCGAATAAGTTGAGAAACATCGCGCGGAGTCTATCGCGATTGAAGCCGCTTTTTTTTCACCTAGGGTACGTCCTACCTGCTTTTATCGTGAACTGGAATGTTTGGTATCATTGGTTTCATTAATCATACTTGCATCGTGTTTGCGCTGTTCAATTCGCTCTTGCCTGTACAGGTGTGATCCACAATATCGTAATTGTGTAACTTAACTTTTTTGTCGACATTTCAGAAAGATCTGTGACCGTGTAACTTTGTTGCTTGTGCTGTGGTGCTTTACCTCGTGAGATATCAGAGTGAAGAGGAGTAAAGAAATTGGGAAGCGTTTCAACAATACCGCGGTCGGTTGTGAAAAGATCTCGTCACTCGGTGCGCCCGTATATAGCTTATTTCCAAGACATTGCCAAGGGAACGCATTATTCGCGCGAGATGGTTGCACAGGTGATCGCTAGATAAGTTACCGAACGGTAAGCAGCCACTGGCCGCAATGAAAGTCGCATTCTTGCTTCGACAGGAATCGTTATGTTCGCCATGAGGACTGAAGAGAGTAGCTGTTAAGTTTCTCTTCCTAAATCAGTATCTGTCGCGACGACTAACAGGTGCGCGTAAATGCATACGTATCGTGATACCGTGAAAAACGACAGAGGAAATCTGCGAGGCACGTGAAATTAGATATTTACTTTATGGTTGTTCCTATGGCTTCGATAGTGTTTCGAACGCGTCTGGGATGCAAAGTATTATAGTTGGCAACTTTGGATTTATCCCGAAAGGAAGGCGAGGAAGTTGCATATTGCATCGCACGATGTTGAAGAAATTCTTTAGAACGGCGCTGATATCGGTCGATTTATTTTTTAATAAAAGGTCACGACATTTGGGTACCAATTCATTAATAGTTCTCACTGAAGCTCTTGACTCGATTGTTATCGTAAAATGGATAACTATAGTTCTTTTGAACGAAGAATTAATTTTAAGCAGCCTAGAATTCTGCATTGTGTACTGAAAGTTACGTTACACCCAGTCACCATGAATAATGTTATTGAAATGGGCGATGAATTCTTCAGACCAAGAATAGCTTAAACAGAGAAAGAAAGGAACAGTATTTGAACGAAACATCGATTAGAAGAAAACTATATAAAATACGATTCAGAAACCGCAAAAACATAACATTGCCTTCGCAACCTACAACACTTCAACAACAACAAGCGTTGAAAAAATCTTTGTATATTTACATGAATCCGCCGAGCAACACTCTCACGCCCCACTTACAGTTCTTCGTGTCAAATACTTATACGAGCATTCCCACGAACGCATGAACGAGGTAAATACAAAAAATACCGAAGACCGTACTAAAAAACAGAATTTCCCTAAAAAGTTACAAACGTGGCCAACGTCTGCGATGCCCATAAGTGAATGAAATTGCACAAAACACGTATCAGAGACTGAACAGTGAAGCCTATTCGTAGCTACAGTGATGTAGATCAAGCCTGATCTAGACGACTATCGCGGAAATTGTTTCTTGGCCCCATGAGAACGATTTACCAACGTCCGCGTCGGCCAGCTGGTCTGGATATTCTGGAACGAGTTCAAGGGTTACGGAAAATATCACGTATCCTTGTTGTCTCGCGCAGACGCGGTACATACGTAGCCGCGATTCGTGGCATTGATAAATAGCGTTGCAAAGTGCAACGTGGTGCAGACGGCGCGCCGTAATTGACCGACGGTGGCACGGGTCGCGGAAATAGAAACTGGATGGTGGAAATTGGAAGTACGTGTCACGATTGGAACGTAAAATCGCGTGTACGCGGAACAGAGTGTTGAGGAACAAAAGTAATTCGATTTGATGTTGTTTTTCTTTTTTAAGAGAGAGGGGGTGGGAGAAAGAGATTGGGAAGTTTAATTTTGATACAACTTGTAAAGTGGAAACGGTTTAATATGTCGGGGCAGGGGGTTGAATACGGAAGTGCGTGGTAAAAGTTCTTTGTGGAAATTGTTATGGAAATGGTTGGCGTTTGGCAGATTTTTAATATTTTATATTTTTTAATAGTGTGCTTCAATGAAGCAAATTGCACTTTGGATAGCAAGGCGGTTCTAAAATATGTATTCATATGTGGATGCACACTATCGGCTGAAAGTGTAAATATTGAATGGTTTATTGGCGATTCATTGAATCGAAATTAGTATTACAGAGGGTCGCAGTAAATTAATTGTGTTTCGATATGTTCTATCTGGAATATTTTCTTCAAGTTTTATCTTAAAAGTAAACGACTTGAAATATCTGGTGGACCCAGACTTTTAGGCGGCAGTGTATATTTTACGAACTGTCCAATTTTATATGTATATGTGACTATGCTATCGTAGTGCTAATATTAAAAATTGTTATTTCGTAGTGGTTAATGGTGTATTGTATACTGATATGTTTGAGAGGAACTTGCAGTTTTTTTTAACTAATTTTGTTTAATAAATTAAGCAACTTTTAATATTTTTCTATTTAAAAACTAATAATTTATAATACGCCCTTACATTTTATTTCAAATCCCAAGTGACTAACATATAGTTAAAGTAGTTAAATACATAACTTGTTGTGTAAAAATAGTTAGAAATAAATAGTTCATAAAATCAACTGACACTGAAAACCATCCAGTGAATACATGTTATAAACGTTACTAAAATCGAATACATTATAGATTTAAGTCGCATCACATTGTGTTAAATAAACACGGAAGTAGCTAAATATTTTCCCACGAGTGTCTCATTTAATTTTTATAAATTAAACCTGCAAGGAAACAATCTCGAACGATCATAGACATTACAATTTTTCCGTCCGACGACCTGTTAAACTGGTACGCAATAAAATAAATAGCTTCGTGACATTGCAGCCAACGTATCAGCGTGTACTGGTATTCGCATAAATATCTCGACAAGTTCCAACCAAGTGATTCCGCAAGGGTAGCTCGTATTATCGTTTTGTTCGTGTTAACTAAACTAGCGAAATGATTAATAGGTGCTCGTTACATTACTTATTGTCTGCCTCGTGGCTGATAGACGCGTGAGGGAGTGAATGAGAACGATAGTAAATTCTCCTAATTGTTATATCTGCTTAAGTATTCGTGATTGACGTTGTCTGTTGTCGATCTAGATTGACGTAATTAACAATATTTAATTACCATTTCGTTTCTCAAGGCACTCGAACGTTTTCAAGCCAGACACATGTCGATTTCCGAAGGTAAAGGATCGTAGAGAATTTCCTTTTCATAAACTTTGAGGGCACTGTTGCATATTCGAAATTTTAGTTGTCCGGTTGAAAAAGAATAAAGATTTAAATCTGCAAATTTACGTCTATACGTACGTATATTTCAGTTCGATCTTGGTGAACGTAATTTCTATTACTGTATTGTCGACGATATATTCATTATTTTATAGTCGTGTAACGTATCGATTGAATTTTGTTTCTATTAAAAAAAATACACATCCCCTGCCATTATGAAATTGCTCGTTTTATTGTATTATTACGAAAAGTAGCTCAAGACTGGCACTCTAAAGGTTTAAGCTTACCTGCCAATAAGTGTGATACGTATCTTATAGATACAATAAGTTCAATTACACTGTACATGCATATATCCTCGTATAGCAAATTCTAGTATATCTCAATGCTCAAAAGGATCCTCCCATAATTGTAGGTGATGTGCAACAAGGAAGTGTCCCTAATTTCTCATAGAACACCGATAACCTATGAAGTGTATTCAACATCTACGATTATTATTGATATACAACTGGAACCAAACATAATAATTGACACACAGTAGTTGTTTCGCCGCGCACCCGCGACGTACCGTGTGGACAGGGCCGAGCAGGTAAAACGAAGGTCGTAAATCTCCGTTCCGACTAGGGTCGCGTCGCGAGGTGTTTGGCAGTTCCTATTCTTCTTTCGAATAGGATAATTATTGATGTAAGTGGAGGATATCAATGAAGTAACGAATTCTTCAGGTAACAATGCGATATATTTATAAAACAAATACGTGAGTGTTCGACGTGGTGTTTGATGACGAAGTATCGGGTGGAATCGCGATGTTCGCACCTCTCGTGTATACGGATACTCCGGAGTCGTTTGGAGGTATTCTCCTTTACACTAAGAACTTTAACTTCGTGCGAGTTTGTAAGACTGCACTTGAAGACTAAACTTTAAGACTGGATGTTGAAGACTGACTATGTAAGGTTGATGTGTTAAGACTCGACTTGTTAAGACTGTGTTTGTAAGAAGACTGACTGTCGAAGACAGACTGTAGAAGACTGACTTCCTCCTCGAGTGCTTCTCAGCACGTCGACTTGGAAGCCTTTTTGAGGCACGCTGATTGGACATTTGCAAAAATGAATAGTTTCCAATCAGCGTGTTTTGGAGGTGTCACCACACCCTTCCTTTGCGCCCGTGGCGCGTTGCATGAAGGAGGGGGGGGGGGGGGGGGTATTCGAATGCTGTAGCGGAATTTCCCTCAGGGTCCTAGAGCTTGACCTGGCCGTATCATCTGGGGCCCAGCTGCGAGGCCCCTTTGGAAACTCACGTTTACGACGCATGCAATTAACTGCTGAGGTTGTGCATGCCTAATTTATGCTACCTTGGCAGATTAGAGAGTAAAACGGCTTCCTCAAAAACAGTTATATTACTTGCGCGTCATAAACGCCCTAGCCATGTGCACGTTGGAGGTCGTTCCTTGTGCAGATGCCTAGACGCCTTTTTAAGAGGGTGCCGTTGTAAGAAATGTGTTGGTTCCGCAGGTACGCTGCGGAACAGTAGTGCATTCATATAAATGATCTGACTAGATCATCCAATTCTACTGCGACCGTGCAACCTGCCACTATCCACGAACCCAAACATAAAATGCCCCAAATGTTCCATTCTCCCCTCCCTTCGAGTATCAACGTCCACTCAAACCGCCACTAATCATCCGGAAATCCCCTCATTCCTATCACAACTGTACATCCAAAGAGATAGTCCAGCAACCAAACCCCGCCCGTTCTACAAGTAACGGCCAGGTTTTACTGCCGATCCGGCAAAGAATTATTTTCCCGCGTTGAAGGCGCTGCGGCTAGCCGTGCCGGGATCGCGAGCGACCCACGCGTCGCCATTAACATCCGAAAGTAAAGCTCCTTCCCGTCCACAAATCTCCACGAGTGAAGGGAACCAATTTAGCGACGTTCACCCCGTGCCCAACCCCCGCGCTACGTTCACTATCATTGGCCCTGTCCAACCCGGCACACCCGTCCTTCTTCTATTCTTGTGCTCCGCGCCGTGGCGATCGACTCCCACTAGAAAACCGGCTGGTATCGTAAAAAGGGTGGACGACGTCGACCGTCTTGCATCGATACGTCGTAAGAACGTCCGCGCGACGTTCTCTGTGGGCGACCCCTTACTCGCCCGGCCGCGCGCGGAAAAAGCTAAAGACGGCTGCCACCGGTCGTTAGGTTGACGTTTACGTTTCGCGCTTAACGAACCACGGCAGAGCAATGTCGTAGCTAACGATCGATAAAGTATAACGTCGTAGAAAGAAAGAAAGAAAGACGGGGCATCGCCGCTGGGATTGGGGAGGACGGGGGCTGTGTTGGGTTTAAGAGTGGCGAATGAACGACAGGGGTGATCGTACCGTCGTACAGTCGAATCATTCGCGGCCAGTTTAACGATTTCCACGATACCCGTTCCAGTGCGCTTCTGTTCGTGTTTTTATCTGCTTCCGTGTGGACGCGACCGGACACCGTGTTCCACGCTCGGTATACGTGCACGCTGGACGGGGATGTTTCCTCTGACCGCGACACTGTCACTGATCAACGCTACACGTGACCGTTTGATCGCGTCGAACAGCGTGCTGGTATCTACGGGGTGACGTGGAATTACGGTCTTGCATGGGTTTTTGCGTGGGGCGAAGGTGAACCCTCCGCTGGAATTGAATTAAGTAAGTGGACTTATTGGAATATTCGTGGCTATAGTTTCTTCTCTCTTCGATTGGATATATTTTATTCTCGTGCTTCTGCGGGGAACGTGTTTTCGTTTTTTAATTTGGGGCTAATTCGATGCGTTTAACAGACTGCATGCTTGAGCGGATAGAGTGGGAAGAATAATTCAGACGGGTTCTTATTTGTTCAGATGGACTGGGTAAAAGTTGCGCGTTTATTTCAGTAACAAGTGGGAAATCGCAGGGTTGAATGTAAAGTATGTTTAAACGAGAATACAGCCAGCAGTTTGTCTTCGAGTTAAGCGTTTTTCTTTTCCCGCAAATGCTTATTTCATGCACGTGAACTCACGTGTGTACTGGTATTTACCCTTCCTAAAACTAAACGGCCATAAATCTAGCTCTACGCCGAAGGCTAAAGTGACTCTATGCTAAGCTAATTCTAATAGGATTGCACATTACGAACTTTATAATCCTGGCCTCGGCGACCTATCAATAAAATTTACGACGCCGCAAGTTATAGTCTATTAGAATTGGAATTACTTTCGTGTCTTTTTGTGCGCAGATACAGAAAACAAAGTATCTTCATTAAATTTCAGAGTCAAATGGCGCAAAACCGCACCGGTGTTCAATATGATTATAAGTTGAATATGAATTTCACTCGGCTGGAATATTAATTTCTGAAAACATACTATGAAACGGATGCATATACTACAAATAAAGTTCGTAATGCTTTCCCCTCAAATACATTAAAGATTCAGTATATAATATAATAGATAGTACCGAATTCGATAATAATACATTAAGTAATAATCTCATAAATTAATATTTTCAAAACAAAGTAACAAAGCTTCCCAAATAAATCTATGTCATGAAATTATGGAAAAGCATGGAAAACAATTTTCTCTGCAATTTACATTTCAATTGGTACTCCAACCAATGATAGAAACAGTATCATTTGAAATAAAAAATATGGCTGCCACAGAATTAATTATGGAATACTTTTCAATTATTTTATTACGAATTTAACCCCTCCTCGTCTTTCTTAATGAAATAACATACACCACTAAAAAACATATGCAATAGAATCCTTTGTTGTATCATTGTTATTAAATCAGAAATCAATTACTTTTGCAATTTTCACCACCATTGACATCTGTGATTCCTCTTTTGAGTCACCCTGTATATCGTACAGCTATCATTGGCCGGTTCTCAGGCGGAATGCTTTATCGAGGGCTGCCCAAGCTTTCGACAGCGCGTAGTAGCGATGATTGTTCATTAGCGCTGAGCATCCCGAGCTTTAATGCATGTATTGCTGACCGTTCCAAAGGCAAAGTAGCTGTGTTACCTCGAACGTCCGTTCGCCAATGGCGTCCATTAGCATGGAGCCCCACTTCTCTGCAGATAGACTAATGATCATGTCACCAGGCCCCTTAATTGCTAATTGATCTTGCGCCTGTATGTCCGTGTTCTGCGTTGTCTACGCACACCGCGTCTCTCGTGCGATGACGTGGCTTTAATTCAATATCCTTTCAATAACGAAGACGGGCGCAGTATTGAATGAAATGAGAATCGTGTGAAACGTTAAACAGTCGAACGGGAAATGTTCGATGTATTTAATGCAGAAGGCCCAAACAGTGAGAGTTGTATGCGAACGATATTTTGTTGCTTAATGTATAATATCATGTATGATAATATTATGTTATGATAGTGGAGCGTCGACAATCATATTTATGGAATATTGATATTTGTTGTTGCGGAAATTTGTTTGAATGTGGAATATAAATCTTTTCAGATAAATTGTATTCTATATTGTTACAAGCAGAGAGTTTTTTTTAATTAACTTTTAAAAATCGTAGGAATAGATTCGTCTCTGGGCAATTTTAAATATTGTAATCCGGACTTAGCATAGGAATGCAATTTTTTATATCGATCTCGTATATTTAAAGACTCGAACGAGAAGGGAATCCATTAACATTGCAGACATACAAATATGGAAATTGCTTGTCGCCCATACAGATATTCAAATTGAATAGTCGTAAAGACCTTTTCATATTCATACTTCCAGTCGAGTGGGTGGAATTCCAATCAAGTACTTTTTCGCTATAATTAAAATGAATCGTCCATTCTACTATTATTGGCTGGTAATAGGCACTGCGAAAACAAGATATAATTAAGGCCCTTGCTCGTGATCAACAATGCTTTAATGTGTTAAGAAATTGCGCGATTGCACGATCCGTGTCTCCGTCAATTACTTTTGTTCTTGGAAGAATCCATTACGTAATAAAATAAGATCTCCTATTGTACCAGAGGCATAAACATTTTCTCTGACAAAGCAGCACGACAAGCGTTGGAAGATGGAAATGTCTTATAGACTTTCTTTATACTGTAAGACAAACATGATTATGAATAGAAAAATATAGATCTTTTTGTATTATCGTTAAATTCCTGGGGCCTGATACGTTGAAATTTATTTATCATTAAATTTGTAATTTCTGTGAATACAAAACAGATGGATTTTATGACCAATTAAACCCATTATTCTTCCAGTATATATTTAATATTTATTACAAAATTCATAACTAATTAATTATGCAACACTGATGATTATTTACTTTACTTTACTTAGATTCAGTTACTAGAACAATACACGTAAGTTCGAATAAATAATTTTCTTATAAATTTTCTCGCCTTCTGACTAATATCGATAATATCGTTCATCGAAGCGGATTAATATTTTTTTATTCTCGGTCACTGATATCAAGTAGTGAATATACTGACAGTAATACTGATACTTCATCAGTATTTTCTATACGTTTATTAAGCTAGTTTCTTGCGTTCGTGTCATTTGGTGCTTCCTATGCAATAAAGTTTTATGGCCAGCGACGTCACCAAAGCGATATAACCGCTTCGACAGTCATTGAATTTTTTCTAAATAAAATGATTTTACTGTACATCGATGTGCTCAAGTTAACTGTCCGTATTTAATCTTATATTTGACATGTATTTCTTCACTGGTCATTTTGCATAAAAAGATCCACAAACACGTAACTGCATTAGTTTCATTCAACGAGCGAGTGTATCGTAAATTTGCCTCATTAAAGTCAACAAGAAATTCCTTTTATATATTAAAAAAAAAGCACCAAAAAGTGTTGTACAGTAATGCATATCTATAAATTGTATTAACCAATCACAACTGGATCCCTACCAACCCAACATTGCCTTGCTGAAAGCAGCAAACGAATTAAAAGACAGAAGTGCTCAATGCAATTATGGCATGTCCTTACATATTTAATAATATTCGTGGAAAATTAATATCAAATTGGAGATTCAAGTCTGAATCTGATTTTTATAATTATAATCTCTATAAATTCTCTCGTTCTTTACTTAAGGTACTCCAATTAATTCCTTAACTCGAGCTTATTTATTCTTGCTATTAAAGGAACAAGGTCCTCGCACTACCGTATGTACGTACATACAGCAGAGTCAATAAGAAATGTACCACCGATACACGAACGATCTGACAGCAAGTCACCAATATACTCGAATGCATCGATCCTCCGAATCGGTGAACAATTTACGTGCATCAACGCTGCGATTACGTGCGATTTCACGCTGCGTGAGAACATCCACGTTGATTTCACACGCGGACTTTCCCTGGCTGCGTGACATTTCTCCGAGGACCTCTCTTTTCTCAGGATATTCCGATCCCCAGACCGGCTGAACTTACGATCGAACCCGAACGATCTCTCTTCTTCCCTCTTTCCCGCTTTGCACGCTCACGATCTGGCGCCCACGCTGCTTTTCAAGACGCGTACACTCGATCCGCGGTGTAATTACTAATTGTAATACACACATCCACCGTGCCCACTAAATCTATCCGCCGCGTCCCCGATAAATATCCGACGTCGTCGATTTGCTTGCGTTACCCTTCTAACGCTTCAGCAATGCGGATGCGCTTTGTTCGCCGCGCATGATTAAACGCGCCGAGAGATTTGCGTCATGTCGCAAGTGCAATTTTTCACTGGTGCAAGGCTGAGGCTTGTATTAATATGTATCGAATAGATTGGATATGATTGTGGTAACAACAGAACGTTTTAAGATATTCTCTGGGTTGGTGCGTACACTGCGGGGCAAAAGTTTGGGACCAAATTTTTAACTATTTCTTGATTAGAAATTAATATTATAGGGGGGTATAATCCAATATATATTGCAGATATCTGTTTAAATAAGTAGTTATGAAGTAACTATTTTATAATATAAATCATTAAACGGTTATCCGTATTGTTTAAAATTTTTCGCCAATAATCTGCATGTGGAGGATGTATTCAATTTTTGAGATCTGAGATCTTGAAAGTTGGGAGAATAGGCAACAGAAGTGACAGTAATTTTATCCCTCGTTTTGATACTTATATTTCTGTAATCGTAACAGTCTCCTTAGAAAAAGTGTGTAAGCCTGCTTCCCGTAAAACAATGAACTGATAAAATTTAGCGTATGTATATTTTAAGTATTAATGATTCATTGTCAGTTCAAATCTGTAATTATATTAATTTAAAATAGGTAATACGAATATCTACTAAATGACATCATATCGGCTACCAAAAATAATTCCCTCGTCTAAAATTGCTCAGCATTTCTGTACCTTCATTCAAATGATCCAATACTAAAATGAATATTGATATTCAAACAATTTTAAAACAACAGCACAGCAGACCCTGACAAAACTGAAACACTACCACTGTCTATCGCGATACACCCGAACAAATTTTACACCTCCCCAGTGCCAACACACAAAGGAGGAGAAAAGTCGTGGCGAAGGCCAGGATTTATACAGGCCTCGGTTTGATGCGTGCGTGTTGCACGATGTCATCGAACATCGCCTCAAGAACACTCTCGTCTGTACCTGATGCTGGATATTTCAACATTTCCCAGCGTTTGCCTACTGTCCACGATACTATCTCGTAAGATGAATCGTTCGGTGCGGTGAGTAGTGGAGAACTCCAAGACGCGACGCCCTGCCTTTACGTTTTTCCACTACTTCACGACGGCAAGAGCTTCGGCAAATCGTTCCACGCGTCCGACACGCGACGTCCGAGAAACGCGATTGAGAACGAACATAGTTGGACTGTGTCGAATTTAGTTACTGATCCCCCGACGAAGTAATCTACGTCTACGTTGAACTACGAAGTCTACGTTGCAGTATTTGTGACACCATTTAAAAAAAATCTGTCATTCAAAGGGCTTTTCAGATAAGTGTTGTTAGAGTCTGGCTCGTCTGAAACACGGTTTAGGGTTGAAGTTATTTCGTGAATTGCAGGTAGCACGAGTTTTTGGTTGCCGAGATTGCGATTTGGATGACATTTGATATATTATTTAAATCGCGTATAAATTTGGTTAAGTTGTAGTTGCTCTTAATTGGAATGGTACGGCGGTTCTTAGATTCATAATTATTTCCAATTTTCTGATGGGATTTTTCAGATAATGTGTATGCAAATACATGAAAAAGTTTCTGAAATCTTTTGATACTCGTGGAACTCTGTATTAGCAAGTAGAATAAACCTTTATTCCCCCTACGACCCAACTGATAAAAGCATTCCGCCTTAATAATAAAATGTTCAACTGTTTAAACACGAATATATTGAAGAAAGCCATACACCATACACACTCCGTGCGCTCTATTAAACCCAATAATTCAAAACGTTTCGAAAGATGAATATCAAATCAGCCATACAAACCAGGAAAACGAACGACCATCACCAGCCTGCGAATCTGCTGCTGTTTTCTCCGATCGGACAAATCCCCGTGAAGATCGATAAACCTTAGGAATATATTTAGAGGGAACGTTTAAAAGGTGGTCGCATACATACGCTCGTTACAGATCCATGATAGCCATAGAACGGCCCCCCCGATGAAGTATCCAAGCATTAGGAATTCCTCACTCGTGTACCGTTCCAAGATGCGCCACAGCATATCCAGGGTATTATATCGCGACCGTGTAATCCACTGTCATCTATATCGAAGCTCTATCAGGCGAAATGACAGGCTATAAAGCGGAGATGCACAGAGCAGCTTGTGCGATGTCGGATTTATCGCGTGTAAATGCCTGGCAGCCTATAACCCACGGAGTGGAGCACAAGGAGCTCTAGGATGGTTCGGAGCTACCTCGATTAACCTCCGTTTCAGTTGGTTAAATGCAATCCGGGTTTTACTATGTTGCAGTCATGGCCTTGTAGCCTTGTAAATTGGAAAAAAATATATTCGCGTGACGGGACAGCCGGTTACACTGTAATGGATTGGCGGATCCGTTTTAAAATCGTGAGTTCAATTTTTAGCGTGCATTCAGTAATTGACATTTGGAATTTCGAGGGAAAATGTCCGGAGGCATTCGGAACAGAAGTTTGTAATTAATTAGCTGCTGTTGGCTTGTTCCGCGACAACGGCGAGCATGATTGATCGAACGTTTTATGGGACAGTATAATATTATTTGCGCTAATTGGATTTTGTAGTGTCTCGTTTATATTAGTGGAGTGAAAATTTGAATGGTGTCCTTGTCATTTTTTGCAATCATACAAAAATTACTGTCTCGTTGTTAATTATAGAGTAAACTTGATATCGTAAATGAAACGAGCTGGAATGAAAAAAGAACGAAATCTTGGGTGGCAATTTACTTCAAATCTACAATCATTCATTTATTTATTACGAAGATGGATATTAATTAATTATTAAAGAAACGTATTGAAATAATCAATGAAAAAATTGTTGTATCGAATAACAGTGTCTTATTTTGGCCAATGAAATCGCCATTTTTTCCCGATCTTAATTTCCATACATAGAATTAATAATGTACATCCAATTCACCCTTCGTTAAACAAATATACAACAATATTTCCAGCAAAATTTTATAGTCAAACCTACTCTGGATACAAATGTACCTAGTAACACAATTACAGCGATTTCATTGCGATTTTACATTCTCCAAATAAATCTGGCACGACCCATTCAAGCACATAAACATTTATATACTGCTTTCTTATGCGAACCCATTACAACATTTTTCGTTTCCACTCAACCAATTTCTCATACCACTCGCAATGGAAAAAAAGCTACGCACCAGGAAATACAATTAAATATGGAACCCATTTGGAACTCTACTTAAACTTCGTAATGTCCAACTCCATAACAAATGCACCCGAAACAAAGCAGTTCTGCAGTATCACCAGCGACAGCAGTCACCTGACTCACTTCGCCATAGACAGACCGATCCGATCGACCTGGAAAGTCCAGCTGTCCCTATCACAGGCGAGATTCCTCACGCACAAGGCGATTGCGAAACGGTGAATTATTTCACGTGCACCCGGACGCATTGATCGCGGACAAGTCAGAGCGCTCCCATGGACCAGCTGAATGCACGGAAGCACGAATCCACGAGCGGTGGACAAGCCATGAATTTTCTTGGCCGATACACTCCAACAGTCAGATACCATTAGTGACACCCATTAGTTCGAATGTTTGTCGGACAATTGAAATTATTAATCGTCGCAATTAGCGAACAACGGTCGAGGAATGCCGATTAACCCGTTGCCTTGCAATAACTCGTGGCACACGTGTTACATATCGCATGTAAAAACGTGAGAAACGTTGGGGTAGCTCATAGCATACGATAAGATTCAACTGCGATGATTCACAGATTCGTTCAGATACTATCAAGTTTTTACCAAAACCTAAAACTTTTACCAAAAAACTACCGGATTATATGCAACGCTTGTACCACGACGTGTTCCAATAAACGGAGTAATACTACAGTTACACCTTAAGTTCACACTGAAAAGTTTTTAGTTTGACCGCTCTATCTTTGTTCTTTGTAGACTTCAGGTGTAATTGTAGTATTACTCCGTTTATTGGAATACGTCATGGTACGTATGGTATAAATAAGAGATCACAGATACTCAGTACTCAGCTTCTTATGTTTTACTGTAAAGTGTAATTAAGTAAAGTATATAAAATGTAAAGAATCATAAATGCAATAAACTGAAGCGTATAACTGTATTTAATTATAATAAAATTGAGCTACGACTGCATTCTATCTGTTGTGGTTATTCGTACAACTAAAGTTCCGCTCGATAGTAGTTCGGGTAATAGAAGCACAGCAGGAGTCCAGATAATCGGGCACTAACTAAAATTCATTCCGCTAAATACAGTTCTACTGTACGGCGAGTCGTTCCAACCATTTTATCATGGCGCTCGGCTGTGTTACAAATCGTTAAAACTGTGCAGTCGCACGATGCAGAGATTAAACAGTCAACTCCGGCTCGTGTAATAAAGTGAAAAATCGTAATACAAGGAGTAAAATATTAAAACGTCATCTCTCAGCCAGCCACTTTACATAGAACGACTCCTGCCTGTCCTTTTTCATTGCTCTTTTTTCGCCCGCTGCACCAAGTGCAACCTCGCGATCCCACCGCAGCGAATTCCGAAAGTATTTGCTTCGGGTGATTCAGCGATAATACCGCTGGCTGGATAGCCACCTATATTTATTAGCGGAACCTCGCCTTAACGATTCTGAAAAGCCGAGCCGGTTTTCCGGCACGAGTCCGCGAAAAAATTATAATCGAATGGCGCGACTAATCGTTGCGTGACGACCACGCCAGCCACCGGGAAACCTCGACCGGATCGCCTTAATGAATTTCAGATCGGCGCGCCGTGATCGAGGACGTGGATAAGGTGACGGATAAGCGTGGATAACGTAGCCAGACCCGTCGACTCGAGGACAAATGTCCGTTTGCAAAAGGCTGGCGAGGGAGCGAAGACTTGTTCCAATTTTTTTCCCTTCCTTCATAATTTCTGATGATATTATTTATGACTGGGGTGATCGGATTGAGGGAGAAATGACTGTTGCAATCCATCTTGTATCTGCTAGTATGTTATTGTTGTAGATCAAGTTTTTTTTCGAAGTTAAGATCAACGAATAGAAAGTGTTTTTGATTTACATGAAATCTATCGTTGGATTTTAATTTCGTCAGAATATTAATACTGTAGGATGTATATTTGTGGAATTAAATACCTTTGTACTTTTCTCGATACGAAAATGTTACTGATTTTAGAAATATTTTTAACTAGAAATATGTTCAAGTGGAATGTGATATTACTTGAATAATAATTGCGTGTACAGTTTCACTCGTCACCAGTATAATTATTTTTATCCATATCCGAATTCCTCCAAAATCTGTTTCCTTATAAATTTACCATTAAATATGTTCACCACTCCATGAAAACGTACAAGCTATCACACCAGAGACGCGGCAATCCATCATTCCCACGCAACAAAGGCACAGTACGCGTTTAAGACTTCATCAATTTTCCACGCGTGAGCAAATGTTTCAGGATTATTCAATCACTCTGGAAATTAACGTCGTCCGTGCAGTACCATCGAGACACGTTAGCGAAGATTACGAGTTACCACGAAAACCCAACGCATAAGGATGAAAACTTGCCACGAAAAAAAATGATCATAGACACCGGTAAATCACGCAACGATGTACACTGTTCACGTATAGAATGTTCGAAAGCCTAGGTACATACCGGCATGGACATGTCTACGGTCGTCAATTAGGTTGTACAGCATCGCAGTTAAGGCGTGGGCTGAAATGATTCCTCGTAAAATTTGTTTATGGGGTCTGAGCGCTAGGCGTTTATCGTTTATTAATTGAAACCTGAGATGGACCCTGTACGACCAGGCTAGTTACAATCTCGATGTTTTCCATCTGTTGCAACAGCCTCGTTATTTCTAGACCACGGCTATTTCAGTGAGAAGAACGTTGCCAGTTTACAAGCAGCTAAGATTGGATCAGTGTGATCGATCAGAGGAAGAGATGAATTGATAGCCCGTAAATCTATGGACGTGAAGATGAATAAATTATACGTGCCTGAGCTGCGCTTGTGGGACGTAGTTGAAGACGTTTAATTTTTTCTTGCATCTTTGACTTGATTCGAGGGTTACACCAGTTTTCTGCTTCTGAAGCTCTTGATTTCTGAGACTTGAATTTGTGTATACATAACTCTGCTCCATTATTTGGTTTTATTGTTTCACTTGACAGCGTTTAAGGTTTCAAAGATATTTCACACATTAGACTGCTATTTTTTGTAGCTCGGTGCAACCAAAAGTGTACACATTGAAAATGATAGAATTTGACCTAATAAATTGTAAATGATTTGTTCTCATAAATACATATTTACTTGCAACAATAAACGTTGACACATGAACTATTTTTTTCAGACATTAAGTTACAACGAATTTTGTTACTGAGGAACCAGGGATTACTTCAAACTAGATTCTACTTTCGTGTGAAACTAATTTGACCTAAAATTACAGTAAATGAAACGATTAGTATACTTTCTCCACACTTTATCGGTGTCAACTCGTTAGTATATGAGAGCATTCAATGCATAATATGGCAACGAGTAGTACATATGTATATCGGTGCCTAACTTACAGTATTCCACTTTTCATAGCGAACTGTCGTAGGTATCGTATTTCGATTCGTGACGAATCGACATTTTCTTAAGAAACCAGTTCTTTGACCCACATGCAAATGCATCGAATAAAGTGAGACAATAAAAATCCTCTGTACCTCATAATCTTTCATAAAGTTGTGTGGCGATGTGGAAACTGCGCCGCAACTTTCTAGACGGTAATTTATAATCGCATGCCGGATTATCGAGAGTGTATTCCTACGTTGAAAGAGAATATTTACATAGCCGGCTGCTCGTGTAATCGATTCTGAGACAGGCGTGTTATTTCGTACAAAAGGTTTCAAAAATGATGGGTTTCACGGCGACACTAATAATTAAAATAATTTTACGGTGCAAAGTAATAAAGAATTTTTTTAATTTAATTTGCGACCAGATATTGTATACATATAATAAATGTAGGAACATACTGCGATTATTATGCAAGGGGTGAAAATTTCCACGAGGATTAAGGGGGATTAAAGTTGATGAAATCCTTAAGTTAGATTCTCATGTTGTTTATGGGAGGTAAAGCAATTTTTTAATTACTAATAAATGTCCAAATATATTGTTACGTCTGTAATATTGCTTTCACATTTTCACATGTTGCAAAAGAGCTGAAAATATAAAGTTCTCTGCTCCATTATAATAATAGGGAGCTACATGTTAGGGCTATTATAAAAGGTAATTCATTCAATTTAACGACTTAGAAGTTATTCTCTATGTAGTAAATTATACGCCTCAAAGTATACAAAATCTGAAAGCAATATGCTGCAATAAGTATTTCTCCCTCAGATTATCTGCATGCTACGTTCTGATGGTAAATATGAATTTTACAAACGGAAGTCGCCGTACATTTTTAATAAATCAAGAAACCAACAGAATTATGCACACTGTCATCTCTAAGTGATCAATGTTTTAAGATATTGCCTATCGAAATTCGATCATTCGAGATTTGAGCACACAGAAACAATTCCTTACTCTAACTCCATTACTCTATCAACACAAATATTTAATTCAGATATCTAGGGAAATATACGTATAGGTACATCTTGAATCCTACAATGATAAGTCTTTTCCAATTAACGTTCGTATGAATTATTTGTTGAAACAATAATCTAATGTTTCAAATCACTTTGATACGATAATGAAGAATAAAACATTTCAAATAGTACACGTCGTTGTAATTTACAATTTTGGATAATCGCAACAATTACTCCAATTTTCGGACACTACCGTCACTTTGACGGAGCTTATGTTTCCACGTGTGTACAATAATCGTAAAAAACGCAATGCATCGTTAAACCTGCAAGCACATCCTCGAGTACCCAAACTTATGTACGCACCGCTCTACACCAATCTGAACATTGATCAGGAACACCTTTCGAACATTTCAAGGCACCATAAACTGATACCTGGCGAACTGTCATGTCTTCAGACATGGCTGACGTCCGTGAAAGTAAGACGATTCAATTGGCGAACAAAGAAGATAAACCGATGGGACGAATAAGGGTAGAAACTAAGAAGCCAGGTGGATATCGAAATACTGGAGCAAACGATGTACAAAAATACACATCCAGCACACGGATATTACTCTTCTCTCTATACGGGTATCCGCAAGCCCATGAAAGGAACCAAGTTTTACCATTCAGAATCGTACGAAAGCGAAGCAGAGGCCACGAATGGCGAAAGAAAGGGAGGGAGCAGGACGAGGAGAACGGAGAGGACCTGAGGTTTACGATGTTCAATCCTGTCTACGATCTCTGATAGAGTCGTGTCTGTCAGTTTGCATGTTCGTGCCACGACGTTGACCGATGCCTTCTTCTCGACCACTCCACTGACGTCATCGACAGCCTATACTGGGTGGTCCAACAGTAAAGGAGCTGATGGAACGCGATCGAACACTGCTCTCAAGTGATACACTGTACGGATTTGATGTGCCTTTGGCATATTCATGCTGAAAGGTCCGAAGAAAGGTAGCCCCGTTCTAGACCGACACCTTTATTTATAATATTCCGATAGTTCGAGCAGGTTGAACACATGTACTGCACATAATACAGTGTGTTACTAGTATCTACAGCTTAATGGATTATTTAAAATCACTTAATGAAACAAAGCACAAGGATGTTTTAGCTCACAGGTGATAGTCCACTTGCTTCAATTACAGATATGTATTTCTAGATACTGCTTTGGTCTGTATAGGCGATAATTGTTTTACACCCAATATTCCCCTTCTCGCAACTCGTTAAACAAAACACATTCGACAACCGGACAATTGTGCCCCTCTCGAATCCGAATAATTGCAGCGCGAATGCCAGGGCAAACGCCCCCTTGCACCTTCCGTATGTGACTCAATCTTATACCTGTAAACGTACAACTGCACGGTTGCAACATAAAGCAGCAATAACAACCTACCATCAAGAAGTAGTAGTAAGGCATCGAATAAATTAGTGTCACGGGAGTTCTAAAGTCGAGAGAAACAGTTCTGCCCGGACAGCCATCGTCGAGTCATACATGCTGGACCATAAACGCACAAAACAACTCTCTACGCCATCCGAGGAGCTTCGTCCATCGTTTAGAAAGTTAATTTACATCGTGTGACCAGCCCTAGATGGCCCAATCAACGTTTTATCGTGCCCTTAAACGCAATACTCGCCATTGATCAAACATGGGATGAAACGATATCGTAAAGCCGTGGCCGCGATGTCTTCGTTGGAACGTGAATCATGTGGATGAAATAGAAACTGGACATCGCGGAAACGCGAAACGAGATCACGGGATAGCCCTGTTGCGGGAATAAAACGATCCCCGGAACCTTGTACAACGTCTTCCAACCCCACGCGACGCTTGCGGCCCTCTCGTAGAGCCGAAGCGCATAAATCAAGAAGAGGGCGAGTTTGACATTTACGAGTGGCTCGTTGTTTCTTTGAGAAATTATGGAGCCGAGACTGAGATCGGCATTAATTGCTCGTCCTCTCGTTGCCGCCACTACGAATGGCCTCTTTGAACCGCTCGTTTCATCGTCCCCCATGGGCGTCGTGGATAATTTAATCGCAGCCAAAGGTGGCTCAAAGATGCCCTGGTGACAGCCGAATTTTGGAAGTTGCGGGATATTTGATAAAGAGAATGATATCGTAGTATGTAGTAGGTTATCACTGAGGACAAATTTCTAGATTTTTCTTTCGTTTCGGGGTGCGGTTTCATGGGGGCGTCGTTAAAAGTGATTTTCAAACGGAGGATTCCTAAAATACTTTCTACGAACTAAATTTGGATTTTGAAAGGAATTCGATTTCTTGGAGGACGTTTCTCAAGACCATACGTTCCACTATTCTACAAATGAAATATTCGTGATATCTACTTCGTACTTTGTACCAGTAAACGTAGCAGTTACGATTCACAGCAATAATTGTCAAAGGTTTCAAAACAATGCTCAAACCTTGCACGGCAATAGTCAAACATAAAACCATAACCACAGACACAAACAATAATTCTAGAAATATTTCGGCGCTATTAAATAATTCCAAATCCATCGTTCTCCAAATTTCCACCCACGAGGTAATCCGTATTTCATTCGAAAACACGAGACCCGACCGGCACCATGGCCAAGCTCCTCTCAGAACCACTGACATCCCGAGAACACGGTCCGCGGTGCATCGTGGTTCGCGAAATGGATGAATAATAACAGAGGGGAACGAATTCACGTCGGTGAAGCGACGAACAAGTGCACGGCCCTCGACAAGGATATCGTGGGCCAGGGGAAAAATGGCCGGCTCGAGTTTACGACGGATCGCCTTCGTCGTGCTGGCGTTTGTCCCGATCGAAGGTGATTTTATAAAGGAGACCGCCGTGACGGAAGATATTGTAGAACAAGTTCTCTGTGCCGGCTGGGTGGCCCGTCGTGCATACGCGACCGACCAGGACGGTTTCGCTCCCATTGACTCATACGTTATGCAACTGCGATCGCGTTGAAAAACCCGCCTTATTGAGTAAAAGCTCCGCGCAACAAACGGCCCATCGAGTGGATTTAGTCGTGAAAGAGAACGCGTAGAAATTGCATACGGAATGATATCGCAGCGCTCGGCGTATTCGTTGAATTATTTTACATTTTTAAGAATCCAGATCGTCTCGCCGCGGGACAATTGTTCCGAGTTTTCTGTGGCGAACGTAATAATCGACTGGTTATTGGTATTTCCATGGAAGGATTTTTAAGCTGGGTGTGCAAGCAAGGAGTTCATTCGAGTGCAAATTATTAGCGAGCGAGCCGGTCTGTTTCGTGCGAGATGATGTATTGTTCTAGATGTTTGAGTCTGTGGAAATTTTGTTGCTTGTGTACTAACAGAGAACAGTCGTGTAACTCTGATGTTATTAAATGATTTAGATACTGGATTAATAATGATTGTTTCCAATCTGTTACGATCGAATAGGAATTATTTATTATTTATAGTACGACATAAGTCAAAGTATTTTCGTAAGGACCGACAGATTTTTCTATAACATTATGTACTAATATTTTGCAATACATACGTGACTTATCACCGCATAATTTATACGGAAGATAAAAAGCCCTTATCCACTAAACATATACTAATAATTTCCTCAAAGAAGCTTAATAAGTTCGGATAAAAATAAAACCTGCCGCGAGGCAGGTATATTAAACAGGTTTTCAGGGCATCGCTTCATCGACGCAACGTGCTTCTAAAAAGAATCATATTTCTTCGAGACCACATTTTTCTTCAAGTAACGTATGCACATTAGCACGCACTGCTAAGTACGATATCTGCCTCTGGTAACAAGAAGAACAATGGGTTATCCATCGCACAGCATTTAATGTGTATCACCTCGACTCTGACACACCTGGACGAATCATCACGTTAAATGAGATAAAAATGGCGCGAGGCAAGGACAAGTAAACTCGTTTTAACCGCAGCTTCTTTCGAATGTCTGATTCTCCAAGAAGAGGTGAATCTCTGTGAGGAGATTGTGAAATTCCACTATTTTTTCCTCCAGGTATAAAAATTGCGACAACTTGAAATGTCACGGTAATACCTGATATTTAAAAAATTCAGTATATCCGTGGTTATTTGTTAAATAGAAATTGCTGACGAGGAGCAAGAAGTGACCAATTATGTAAATGTGTGGTTGGCAGTGATTGGCCGAGTTATTATTAGTTAGCAGTTGAAATGGCCGAATTATTAATAAATTGTTGACATCTATAGTCTTGGAAAAATTATATTTTTCAATCAAATTAAAAATCATTTAGTTCAGCGCACTAAGCAAAGATATTTGCACCTTTATTGAAATCAAACTGTTGATTTTATAAGTATATACTTTTTACCGTCTGTTCATGCCTAATTCCTCGGTATCACCCGATTAAAATTTGGTAAACCAGTAGCGAATTATACGTTCACTCCCTGTACTTCCTCTAAAACTTGCAATTAGTTGCAACAAATAATCATTGCAATTAGATCCAAAAAGCTTCCGAGAACTCGGTCATTTCATATGCAACAACTTAATAAGATAAATTCTAGCTAAGCATACATTGCGTGGGCCCTACGAGGTGGCAACAGTATGGTGATACCACTTTGCGCGAAAAGGTTTTCTTGATTGCTGCAACAAGCTATTGCAACTAAACCTGACGTATCTACAGCGTGCGATACAATATACACATAAACAGATAAAGATCACAGATCTAAATCAAACGAAACTACCAATCAGAAAAGTTTGCAGAAAAGTTGTTTCCTCCTTTCTGTCACACAGACCCAGTACCCGTTATAACGATCTACTACTAGTACGTATTTTATTGAAAACTATACATGATGTCCCCGGTTCTTCCCGACAAAGTACACTGATTTATTCTTCACGTAAAAATGAAGAAGCCTTACGACTACGTCAACCCCTCGATCACTGTGCCGTCTCAGATGACATCCTCGGAGCAACAAACTGCAGAACTCGCGCGGCAGTATCGTTCTGCTTAAAATGCACAAACCACCGTCAATAACTCGCTGCGTCGCATTTGGCCTCGTATAATTAAAAAATAAGCGTGCCCAGGGGCGGTAAATGAGCATGCAACCGAGACGATTATCGGTGCAGGCGCGGAGCACGCGAGCGAGACGCATTCGTGGCGGGGTTGAATCGAACCGAGACGACATAATTCTCGCGCAATTAAGTCATTTGAATCGCACGCACGAAACGAGTTCTCCGGGATTCCCGCTGCTCCGACTGCCCACCATTGATTCATTGCCCTGTCGCTGGGTTCCATTGTGCTCTGGCCGATCCTGCTCGCGCCCGTCCTTTTTCTGTCGCGTCCCGTTCGCCAAAAAACCGCGGACAGAACAAGAAGAAGGAAGCACCGCGACGGCTTGGAGAAAAGAAATCGACGGGAAGGGGAACGCAGCGGGGTGCAGGAACCAGCAGCAGGGCGCCACACTGTTTTAATTTGTCAACCGGTGGACCGAACTTTTTGCGAACGGGCCACAGATATCCGATAAAGACGTTCAGATCACGCCTCGGCGCCAGCACAGTGTGGATCATCTATTAATCATCCTGACCGCGAAGAACGTGAAGTTGAAGTCGTCGGGGAGACGGCTACCGATATGTTGATGCGAAGTTTCAGCGAATGAATAGAGTTCTCGAAAACATGGTTGTACAAGAGATGAATGTGACTCTTAATGCGAAAGTGAGAAGTATTATAGAGTGACCTTTTTTCACGCTGACTTTGTTTCTGAGAAAATGTAATTTGGAGTTCTAGTACGCATGAATAACAACAGCCTTTCTTTGCAAATATGAAATTTACGAAGGAAATGTATTATGTGAAGATATTGTGTTAGTTTGAATAACACCAAGAGGAGAAATGGTAATAGGACATTTATGTGTATGTAATTGAATATTTCAGAGGATGAAGATTTTATGTTACAAATATTAAATTTATAGTAAACTGACATTCACACTGATTCTTCCTACGTTTGTATACAAAGTTAATAAAAATAAGCTTCGAACGGCGTCGAGATGTTTTAATATGATAAAATTTTACAAAACTAAATCTCTAGGGCAAGATGAACTTTGAAAAAGAAAAATTGAATTTTCGGTGAGCCAGTCGGTTTTTAAATGCCATTATCTGATAGATTTACAGGTGTAGAAAAGGTGACGGCATTCTGTATTTCACTCGTGTTCTCTGTGCCACCTGGTATATACAGAGTGGCCTAACGACAACTTCGAAGAATTATTATGTAAAGAAAAATCGGCAGGGCGCGATAAAGCCTACACACTTTTAATGACAATAAAAGTGAACACACCTCGCGTTGAACACGTGTCCAGTTGCTTCGAAGGTAGGAATTTCAAAGTCGTGCTCACCAAGTACTCGTAAAGAATAATAGTAATTGCTAACCAGTTCTGACACCATACGAAGTTGACATAATGCGACGTCTGAGAAGTGGAACATTGTAGTAATTGCGTTTTGTATCAGAACGCCTCGGCTATTCGATAACGTTAGTCACTTATGTCACTGTGAATAAGGATTTATCTTAAAATATAAATAGATAGGAGGAAAATTTTTCTATCGGCATAGTGCATTACTGTACAAACTATTTAGTTAATAAATACTTGAACTTTGTTATATTAAGATATAAATTAAAAAATATTCCATATATATAATGTTCTATATAATGTTAAAACAAGACATAATATTCTATATCATTATTTATCCTCAACTGACTTATAAGTTATATCTGCTGCTTCTCATTGCTCCTTCCTGAATTCCCTAAATAATAATATTTAGTGTGACACAAAGTGAATGAAATTAAATTTAAAAAAACCGAATATTACTGAGAATTGGAACTACGTACATATTCACTACTCAGCCATCTACTCCAATTTCTTCTCTGTAATCATCGGTGTGAATGAAGACGTCGTGTCGATGACACAAAGATAGGTCTGCAAAAATCTCATAATAGCGACTGACAGATGGCAAATGCTATTTGGTCTTGAGTACGCCAGGAACGTTGCATCGTTACGCACGGTACACGTCCTCGCGTGACTACAACAGAATACCCTGGACATTTGCATGGTGGCCTAAATTGGAAAAGGCCTCGAGGGTGTCCGTTCAACTTTGTACGACGTTCACCTGATGGACGTTCTTCGCTATCACGAAGGGGAACGCGATTACAGACGGTGTCATCAACATCGAGCTAGGTTTTAGTAAAGACTGTAAAATTTATCCACGTTCCAGGCATGAATTCTTTGTATCTCGTTGTCACGCCAATTATTCGTGAACAAAGCAACGCTTTAATCTTCTGTCTCGGCCTCGCATTAGAATGCTGGAAAGAACGCATGCAAATTGCTTGTGTGGTATTTTTAATCAAACAGTTCGAATAACAGGGCGAATTATGTTGTGCAGTTTAATACGCTGAACAGCGACTGGGGCTATATCGTTTGAATTTTATTGTTTCACGCCTAGTTTTGGTGTCGCAGGATACTGTCTATTACTTTGCTCATTTTATGATATTTTCAAGCTGCGCGATAAGGTGGCTAGTAACTTAATGGTATGCATATTGCAGATAATAATGTCGAACAGTTTCATAGACTACAGTTAAACATTCTACCAATCATCTAAATAAATGCCTCATCAAACGTTTGTTAAGGCATTCCATGTTTCTCCCAAGCTGCGTTAATTTCTTATTTATCGTTAGCAGTGTTTTGACTCTATGCAGTCCTCTAGCAAACTGTAACAAGTTTTAAGGCTCATAACTTAATGTTTCGTTTCATTAAAGCAATTACATGAATTAATTAAATTGCACGTAAAATATCTGTCAACAAATATTGATGTCAATAATGATAAAGGGGATAAATTCTGATATGATGATGCCTTTCTAAGGAAACCCATATTTAGAAAAATATTGACTTTATTTTTTAACTCATCAGAATATTGCATATTTTTACCCCGATTGTAAGCATATCGTATCGTAAACAACTAGAATAATTAATTAAATACGTTTGTCTAAAATATGTCGCGTGAGAAACTCGCATACAGAAGAAGTATTCACAAGTTTTAAACTAACATATTTCCTTTCGTAACTGGACTACTGCAAACCGACCAAATTTTCTCTCCAAAACGAACCTTAAAAAGCGACCATTCTGTCCGAGCGACCTGTCAGGAACCTTAACGTCAATCTAAACAGTACAATTTGAATAAAAAAACATGGTCATGCATGGGCAATGTATCCATTCACATGTACACAAGCAGCACGCACGTAAATACCTCGAGCTTCTGGGCAGCAGGGGAAGAAAAAAACTTAAATTGGTAATTACGCGACGTGGCATTTCACGATTTCGACTCGTCACGGAGGGAGCGAAAACTGAGCGAGGAATAAATAAAAAAACGAGTACCGGGGAATGAGGAGCGCACTTAATTTATTCCGGTCAATAATTGTCGGATGGAGCCGGCCAAAATGGATCTCAGATCAGGTAGCCCGACCGGTGGAATGTGACACCTGGTCATCGCCGCCAAAATTCTTTTTGTACCTTGCGCTGCTCTCTGTAATCGCGAAACCGGACCACTTCCGTTTTTACGTGACGGCAACACACCAAATGCGCGACGCGGACGCCTATCACAGAAGCCACGGGACTAGTCGTTTTTTCACCCCCAGGGAGCCTTTAACACACTGAAATCATCTGCGTCACCGACTCAATCCAGGGTGGAATCCTTGGACCGCGAGCTGAACGACCGTGTGAATTCAGTTGCAGACCGGTTCTACCGATCCCGTCCAGTTATCGCGGGGCCAAATTTAATTGCGGGACCCGTAACGTGTTTCAGGTATTAATTACCTGAATCGACGAGCGCGGAGTCAGATACGGATAGTCGGTTCTGTGATTTCACGTGTGATTGTCGCTGAGGAGTTTGTGGCCACTTGTGTTACCTGTTTAGTATTAATGGATGTTGGAGTATGTGGTGATTAGAGTGCGGATATTAACGCGGGCATGGTATGCTGAAATATGCGGAATATACATATATGCAAGGCATATGTAGGATAATTGACATATGGGTTTAGCATTATTTGATTTATTACGATTTAAGTTTTAATGTATGAAAATAGTTTTAGTAGTTATCCTACTATTACTACATATTAGTAATTATCTTCTTCAGAACATTCGAAATATTGTATTGATACACCTACCGAATCCCTGTCATCATTCCTTTCTGTTCCCTTTTTTACGAATCATAAACTCTTTACTGACACATCAACTTTAAATTAAAAACCGATAATGAATACATATATTGTCCTTAAGTACCAAGTGCGTAAGACGTATGATCATTTCGTTTACTAGTCCAGTATCGATAATACAAATCATAAATCGGATCTATTACACATATTACAAGTTGACAACTTTTCACATTAAATTATATGCCCTGCTTGTCAAAATGAAACGTTCTCAAATAATATTGAAACTAATACACAAAATGTTCTCACCACATTACCAAATGCAGTACAGCCCAAATAAATCCTTCAATCATTCACATCTTAATCCCTTGGCATTACAACATTCCTTGCCGCCCAGTTATTTATATTCTCGCTTCCGGTCGCAAGCACGAGTCAAAGAACGCGATAATGGACCCCATGAACAAGCCCTTCGAACAAAACCATCGTTCCAACAAGCAATCTCTTCCATATATTCGATGCGATTCCACGGACTCGCAACCGGCAGCAGCAGCAACAGCAGCAACAAGAAACAATCGTCGACATCTATTTTCAACAAAAATTCTCCCTCCACTGTGGTCCCCCGTTTATTCAGCGTGATTGCAACGAGAGTACCGACGGTCGGTCAATCATCCCTCGCTCTCTTCCTCCCTCTTGCAAAGACTTACTGTCTCGAACGTTCCTACCACCACGCTCGTGATCCCTCCGTTTCTCGTTTTACCAACGCATGAAAAACCAAGCCGGGGATTTTCTTCCGGCCGGCCGGATCACCGCGTGTTCCCATAAAGTCCAACTAAGGCGCACGGTGCAATATGCATGCTGCGCTCACTGTTGACTTACGTTTCTTCTCGTTAAAAGGCCTCGTAGATCGATCGATCCCGACATGTACGTACCGTGCTCACTTCGTTGTTATTCCTATTCCAGGTTGTCCCTTCTATCCCGCTCGTGTCTTTACGATCTGCTGGCCGCTTTTCTTTGTTTTATTCCACCCGTGCGACGGACCGCCGCGAGGTCCACCGTGTACACCTTAATCCTTCATTTCGTTCCAATTGTTCCAACTTGCGCGCCGCCTTATTTCCACCCCGGCTCCCGACACTTTATAGGCGGTAATCTAATCCGACACCGATAAACATCTGTCTGAACGGAAAACGAAGGCGCGGGGATCGTGGTACACAACGTCGATCGATCGTTAAAAAGTCCATGGACGAGGGTTTGCACGCGTTAATAAATAAACCTGCATTTATTGTTTCCGTGTCGCGTCGGTGCGATCCCCTCTGGGACTTCCTTGCGAATGCTGGGAGAGAGATATTGGTGAGAAAAGCCGGGCCGGATGTTAGGTGCGAGGTGATAGTAGGGGCGGTTCGTTTCATTTACTCGGTTCATTGGATCGTGGTTCCTTGTATTTGTATTTCCTTTTGGATTGATTGGTAGCGAGTGATCTCGCAATGCTGGTGTTCAATATTCGAATGAACGATATAATTCGTGTATTTTGTTTCTTAGGCGTTGTACAAGTAGGTAGTACATGTACTGCAGTCTACGTACAGAAGTATGCTCATCAACGTGTAGGTACAAGTTTTGCCTGAGGAAAACGTTCAGTTGTTTTAGGTACTGCGCCGAATATTCTTTATTTTATAAAAGTGTCTAGGATTGTTATATTGCACATACTTGATTGATATATCTTAGTAGAGAGCATTTAGATTAATGCATTTAGATTAGAGCATTTAGATTAATGATTTTCAGGAAATGTTTGCACAGTTATTCTATGAAAATTTTTTTGTGAAATAAGTAAAATTGCACCTTATTCTAGAAACAAAATAAACTGAGATTTAGGAGTAATAATACTCATAGTTCATATGAAACGACGAATGATTAGATTAAATCTATCGGCGTAAAGGCAATGTTTATGCATGTTAAACATTGCATCGTTCTTATTACGTACCGTTCCATTTTACATTTTTTAATTTTCATTTTCTACTAGTGCAACAAACCCATCAATAGGTATATGATAATTATTTCCCTTGAAATCGACCATAATTATCTCGACTTTACGAGAAATGATGAAAAGTACTTTATGAAAAAAAGAAACTCCACAAGTCTAGCCACCTTTCAAATAAAAAGAACGACCAGAAGGTATGGGCATAGCCGCAGACATAATATATAATAGCAATTCGAAACTCCAATACCCGCCACCTCAATCAAATCTCAGAATCCTGAAAAACGATTTCCTACCCGCTCGCTCCGGCCAAATTTTTTTCCCCAAAGCCTGTGGGTGGAATGCAATTGCGGCAACATCCGGCACAGAACGCACAGCACAAAGCCGCGTTACACGCCGAACAACGTACATATCACGGTGTTACGCAGGCCGCAAATTTTCAATCACCCTCGACGCGTTTCCCGATTACCTCGTGTTCCTACAACCGTGACGATATTTTACGCGCTCGCCTTGATTTGCACACTCGCTACCCCTCCATCTTCTCGTCTATCCGTGTCTCTCTATGTTCTCCCCCAGATCGAACGGGCTGAATTACCGGCTGAAATTAAAACGGCCGCGCCATGAGAACGATATTTTTGTCGGTCGACGCGGAACGATCGGCGATCCTTATTGTGGAAGGCGTATTACAAGTTGGATAATTCGAAACAAGTGTTGCGTCTAATTTACTACTTTACACGTGCTGAATAAGTAACCAGGCGTACGACCGTACGACTTTCTCTGAACGCGAATACGGCCAATCGAAGCGGCGTTATGCATAATGCATTGGTCAACGGAACCGCGAAAATTTACTGACTACAGCGGAAACCGATGTCTCAATTATGCCCGACTTCGTTTAAATCCGTAGGAATCGCTCGTAGACACCGGGGCCGTGGTACTCGAGCATGCGTCGAGAGAAAAGTGAAATGAATTTGTGGAATGAGCTAATAGTTTCTGGTGAAGTAATTCTAAGTGCATACTCGCACACGTGTACTCGATGGAAGGGGGATTGAATTTCTTTATTGGGAGAAAATTGGAACTGCGGGTAATTGCTGAGGCGGCGTGAGTACATGTACGAGGTGGTGAGAAGTTGTAATATTGAGTTTCTTGCTCGTTAAGAGATATCTGCGATGTGTCTCTGGCTGTTGAAGATAAATAAATCGGTTAAACAAATTGGTGCTTCGAGTAGGTTCGTCTGGGATTAGTTTAATCAAATAGTGAAAGGTTCGGGGGATTTAAGATTGGAATCAAATAATAATACGGAAAGACTTTAGCGCGTGTATATGGAATAATAATTTTAGAACATTTCGCAATAAATATTTGTGAGACGTAGGTATCTCAGTGAACGATAATTAAGATGGGATCTATAAAATGGTAAGATACGGTTAATATTGGAATATCTCAATTATTTAAATTATGGACTTAGTACAAATTTATGTCTTGGAAAGAACTACCAATTTCCACGTGGAATTTCAATGCAATTTTAACGTGGAAAATATTTTTACAAGATGTATACATTCACGGTAATTCAAACCTCTATATTATGCAAACAGGATTCGTATTTAATCTAACCTACCTTTCCAGCTCAGAAAAAATCGCAGAAAAATCTCTGAAAAATGCTCCGCAATAGATAAATCATTGAAATCAAATAAAAAATAATATGAAAGAAAAAGACACATTCTACAATTATCTAAATATTTCCCAATCGATTCTATGTATAAGCTCTAGGCTCCAGAAATACACGTGAGTCTAAATGAAACCTCCAATTATTTTTCTTCTTATGTATTAAATTCACCTGGAAACGGTGTACAGGCAATTGTTCCATAAGCCCATTCGAGCAGCCGGATTCTCTCGATCCCGTTAAATTTTATGGTTCTATTCGCTGACATCGTAAAGTCGCTACTCTCTGCTGGCATTCGAAAATCGAACTCTATCACGCTTGAACGAGTAATATCGCTCATCATCGACATGTATACATACCTACCATCGTCCATGGTCGGTGTTCATAATGTCTGAGCACAGGGCGAGAAAGTGGACTTGAAACACGATATGAAAATGCAGAAATGGAAAGAGTCATTCTCCAGACCGTGTATCTGCGTCATGAAACGGATGCAATTTGAATTTTCCGATCGGATTCTATTCAACGACCTATCAGGCGTCCAGGTCGGATCAACCAGGCCATACATATCTGTCCAGGGACCAGCGTTCGGCTACTAACCGGAGACAAATTCTGAATGTGTATTCGTTTCAATGATTGCGTTGGGAAAAAAATAGAAACGTATTCCTGCCTGACGATGGAGCACACTCGATGGACGATTTAACCTTTGTTAACCCCCCCGTTTGTCCACGATCGATCTCGCCCCGCGGTGTAGCTCGATTTTATGCGTACACGATTTGCCGTGGAATTGGCCGAGCAATGAACGCCGTTCCAGATTGTCGTCGCGAGATTGAGCGAGAAAGCAAATTCAATTTCCTTCAATGATCAATCGAGACTGCCTCGAGCTTAAAGGACTTAGGAGTTTTGTAAGTTACGAGTACTGCGTTCAGGTTGAATACTTATGAATCGTATCATGAACGGTGGTTTAGAATATTTTTCAAAGGTGAGCAACGTCGTAGAAATATTTATAGGAAATCGATTTTACATTTTTCAATCGGCGTGCCAAAAAGGGTAAACGTATATTATGGAGAGGAAAATCAATTTCATCATACCCATCGATAGCCATAAAATTTCAAACCTAATACACGTGCCCCTTCAAATTTGTCTCCAAGTTACCAAACGGACTACAAATCGGACAATAAAAGTGTTATCTCATCGCTTTCATCGATGGAATATTACCGGACTCGTGATACTCGTGTTTCGTCCAAAATTTGTATCACGAGTCAAACTCGTCAAAATACATTTTGTAACAAATACAGCAAGGGGTTACTTCTCGCAGCGCAACAGTTCAGACGTCCATTCGCGTGCACGCGCAACATCAGAAGTTAATAAGTGGTACAGCGTTAAATTTATTCGTACACCTACCGTGGCCGTCCTATCTGCATCGTTGATTTGCGATTGTAATACCGCGAGGCCGGCCGATTAAAATCGTCGGTGCATAGGTGCTCTCGCGAGCATAATAAAATACTGGCAAACGAAGGCTAGGGGGGAAGAAAAGGGGCGAATGTGCACGGGGACGACGCAGGGTAGAACGCATTACGGATTTGCTCTAGCGGCCGGCTCGCCGAGTCGAAGCGTGGGCGTTCAGGTATGATTGCTACGAGTTTATGCTCCCACACTTGCAAAGTTTCTGTCTCGCGAGCGGAGGTTGCAGCTGCGTATTCGAGGGAACGATTTTCAGATCGAACGATGCCGTCGTTAGGATTCTGCCGCCGGTGAACGCCTCGAGAACGTCGGCGGGGATAAAGTGTACGTGAACGCTCGAATGAGCTTGGAGTCTTAGGAGATGGCGTTTTTACAATGGCGGTTGTTGTACCGTGTCGCTGGTTCGAATGACGATTTTGCAGTTACATTGTGAGGGAAATGTTATGGTTCTAAGGATCGTGTGATGGGGGCTTGTGCGATCGTTTGAGAGAAAGTTGATTGTGTGCTTACAGAGCTCGATTTGGAGAGATTGCTCATTTGTAGGGAAACTGGGAGTGGAAGGAGACTTTGGTGAGGATTATACTGGGTGATGAAGAATGTGATGAAAATAATATTCTAAACTTCTAAATTTTATGTGGGTTCTTTGCCAAGTTTTGTTACAATAATAGATAAGTATTAGTACTTTCTATTCATTGATATAGAGGACTGTATCAAATTGGGAGGACATGGTTATATCCATAGAGTTGTGAACGATTCTGTTTCACATGAAAAGTGATATTATAGTTAAACCATATAGAAACATTTATAAAATTTAGCGTCGTTTCGGAGAATTTCATTAAATTATTCTTGGCAATTTTCTTTTTCCGCAATGACAGCTGACAATGCCTAAATTATTCCAGTAGTGTACGATTGCGTTTCAGGCAAATTAACAGGAGGATATGCGTTTTTTTAATACCAAAAAGCAAAATGATTATCGTAATTTCGATATAACTCGACAAAAATAACAAAATAAGTGCATTTTGGACTCGACCTTTCCCTTGCCATTATAAACAGAAAACGGAAAACCTGAATCCCCGTCACCCTTTGATGCAAGCGTATCAAACCCGCGAGGACATCATGCGATCGAATCTTACAGACCTCCTCGCGTATTTATGTAAATATCAACGATCGTCCCTAATTACAGTTTGCACATGGCCGTAGATAGTCTCAAGAGCCACGTTATCCTTGCCCCGTTGACAGTAGTCGGCAGTCGTTGATATTCCTTCTCTTTTTGTTCCAGATACGCGAAATTGGCCTGGCGGACAGCGGAATTGGCGGGCATAATCGAGGTAAGTCAGTGGACAGGCCTTAAACCGCTGTCGCCGGTGAAAACTTATGGAGCGATTATGGCATTTTTTTCTGCGATTCGTCCTTGTCCTTTTTTCGCGAGCCTGAGAAGCAGAGATGGGGGGGCATCACACTGGGGACACGAGTATGGCCAACCCGTGTCGAGCAAAAAATCTTGAAACGAGCCCCGATAATAGCCGAGATTATCATAGGAATTATAGTAAAATGTTCGAAGCCACTGGCTACCTGAAGCGTGCATATCCTCGGATACCGGGTGACCAAAAGGTATGTACCCTCAGAAGCTCGAGCATTGAACAGATGCAGACGGGGAAAATTGCTGGACTGGTTGCTCGAGAGCTATCGCGATGCTTCCTTCTCTTTTCGAAGGAAGTCGATAATCCACCGTTTGACACGGACGCTTCTTCTAAACCTGCTACGGTTTTAATCGCGAGGACAGTTAATTTATACGTACACCGATCATACCCGAACGGACAATTTAAAAGTTCGCCTGGCGCGCCACCGCGCTGGAATTAATGGCTGCTTTCTTGAACACCCTGCACTCGCAATCGATACACAGAAATGCATGCTAATCTGCGCGGCGCAAATAGCACGGGACTGTTGCAATTAATTTCAAAGAACCGGTATGTGGGACTATCGGAGAGCATCTCGGAATATCGGCACCGCGGAAGTTGAGTGCATCCGGCGGAGCGGGGTGTATTAAAAACATCTCGCCGGTAATAAGAGTGAACTTAGCAATGTACAGGGGTGGTTTATTTGGCTGGCTCGATGAATATCACCACTTCGTTCCGTGTAAAGGCGGATCGTATCGTGTACATCACCTCGGGTATCGATTAATCAAATGGTTAATGTGGCGAAGCTGCTTAGGTAGAGGTAATAGTTATGTGAAAAATTGGATACTCTTTGTGGGAAGTTAGAATCCGGTTTCTAAGTTTAATATGGTCATCTGTTACTTGGGTAATTAGTACAATTCTACTTTGCGAAGGAATTACCTTTTGGAAGCGATACATGTACCTCTTGCATTTTCTACGATTGAGTGAAAAACGCGAATACTCCGGAGAGAACTTGTACACCGTTAAAGCATCTAATCAGCAAACTCTGAGTAAACATTACAGTCATGAAAAACGTCAACGCTAATAACCAACCCTTGTCCAGAAGAGAGGAAAAAAACGCAGAAAAAACAGCAGAAGCCTCCGAATAGACACGGTACCTTTCCGAGTAGGAAACTTTTTATCCCTGAAGTTATGGCAACCAGTTTAAGGAAACCACAGCGTTTGAGTACTCATTTAACGTCAACAGCCCTTCCTGTTACAATCCCGGTGTCTTAACTACGGCCACACTTTTAAAGGAAACCTTCAATCTAGAACAATTTACGACTCCAATTCTTCCTTTTTTCGATCGCTCGGCAGAAAAGCGGCGATCGCGGCATTCCTGGCTTATTAAAACATCGCCAGTATAATCCAATGGAACAGCATGGAGGCAAAGGAAAAAGGGGAAGGACGACGTGGTTATATAGCGTAGCGTGCACCGCTAAGCAGCCCCGATGTCTTTCATTTAAATACATCCTCGATTAATCAGCCGGGCAACAAAAGAAGGAACCCGAAGAAATCACGGATCGATCGTTTTACCGCGCTGACGACACACATACGTCTTCTGTCGGCTCGAGCGAGCAGATGTCTGGCATCGGAGCCTGTCTTCGACAATTCAATAAAGCATTTCTTCCAAGTAGTGCCGTGTTCCGGCGAGCTCTCAAGGCTCGTTCGCGTCTCGTCTAGCTGGAGCACGGCTATGTTCTAGTGAGAACATCATCGATCATCATTAGCCGCTGCTCCACGAGCACCGTATCCAGGTCTAGTACCAGCATGTCAGCTGGAAATCATTTAAGCGGCTGTCGCACCGAAAATCGTATCGAGTTCCTTCGATGCTTGTACTTTTTCGTTTCACATAATTGTCCGATCACCGGACTGGCCCGATTGAATTTTGAGAGGTAATTAATAACGCGGCTGGTTGAAAAACGATGTTGCACGAACGAATCGATGAGTGATTATTCGGTATTAATTAGAGTCTCTATTTTCACGTGTGGCTCGCATTGATAGGTATGGTTTGGAGAAGAGACTTTCGGAAGAAAGTCTAATATTGTTTTCGACGATGCGAGAGATTCGTGTCGAGGATTTCGATATTCTAGTGGGTACTCCGTGTCATACTCGTCATTGTTCAAGATTTAAACTGGGACGCAAGAGAACCATGTCTCCCGTCGCGCGAGATATTTTTTTCACCGAGATTTATAAAACCATAAATGTCCACCTTGCGAGGCAAGCACGATGCCGCGTCGTTAATAATGTCGGTCGTCATCCATTTCGATATTCAATAAAACTCTGCTAATTTATGTTCGAACAAAGTGTTTTAACGCACCGTATAAATCAAGGAAACGCATCCGCGCCGTCAATTATTATCAGTGCGGCAAGAACGATTCCATTAGATGATACACGAAACAGTTGTAAATACCATTCTATAAGGCGACCGCGATATTTAAGCAAGCAAGCGGATCGTCGTTCATCGAATAAGCGTTTAGTTTCGAGGCGGCTGCGACCGTGGGGTGGCTGTTTCCGAGCGTTCAGGCCACGATCGAGCTCCTCGTTAGGTAGAAATTTATGATAATACAACGCAACGTCTGTTTATGACGGAAGAAGGCGGAACGGCAGGGCAAACGCGGATACTAATGCAGCCGATTGGACAGAACCGAGCATGAAGCTTAGATAATACATCGTGCACGGGATAAGTAGGAAAAAGTCTCCTTTCTTTGCTCGGTGGAACCATTCGATTCTCTATGCTCGTGATTCTCGTCGTTCTCGTTCGAGATCAGTCCAGTTCCCCAACGTGAATACGCTATTCAGAGAGCAGTGGGTTTACCTTTATTCGAGGATAATTTTCGTTCACCGATGACTGCGTAATGAGTTGGAAAAAGAAATTCGTCCCACGCAAGCAGTCCCCGTTTCTCGTTGTTTGAATTCATTTACCTCAGTTCCCCGTACGTGATCTGATTTTCGATATAACAATATTCGATATACGTATGTAGCAGTACGAATACAGTAGTTGCCAAGGAATTATTAAAAATTTACTGTTCTAAAGGAAATTTCTTTTTGGAGCGGTTTTTGTTGAGATTGTATGTTACAACAGATGCGAAACGAAAGATAAGTAGGTGCGAAATTGTCTCAGCAGAGTATAGCAGGGCTGTTATTGTCAACTCAATATTAAGTGACGAAATTATTTTGCCAATTAATTTGGACCGCTCGCAGCTAAGTACTGGTATGTATGGCTAATCTGTTATTTTTCAATTTGTTTCCCGAAATCGTCTCTCTTGGTCGCTATAATATTTGCAGTTATTCTATAGTACGTTCTAATATATACGTGTAGATATTAATAATAAAAAGTTCAAAACTTGATCCACCTAGACCCCGAGCATTAAAGGATTTCACCTTTGCTCAGGAAATATCTCTACGCAAGCATAAATGTTTTCCTCCGATCAGCTCCTCATTATTCCAAATACTTAATAACATTCTGAATCTATTATTGCGTACCCCTTCCTTTAACAACTACAATGTTCGTGTCACTTTATTCCCTTGCTGTCGCAAAACAACGAGACGCAAATTCGCAATTCTCCAAACCTCCAGCCCATCTGACCACCAAAGATGCTCACCCACAAACACCGCCAACCTAAATCACGATTACATCTCTATCCGCGATAAAAGACTACTTAGTTCCCTTTGGAACACAACGAAGCCCCCTATTCGTCCGCTGGAATTAACACGCGTTCGCGTATCTTCTAGTTATCTAAAGGGCTGGCGTGCACGTGAGCCGGGAAAACACACGTCCGTGCATAAAATACGCGTGTACGTACAGTGATACGTATTCTGATAGCCAACAGCCGGCCGCCACGATAAAACATAAGTTAGGAAAAGAGGCGCGCACGTGTTTATGCGTTGCGGCGTGCACTTGGGGCCCACGCAACCTGGCAGGTAAGCCGAGCGGAGGACGCAAGAACGCCGTCACGATCTATCGATCAGCCGCAACGATCCAGGGAAGGTACGTGCGTAAATCTTTCGGTCGATCGGTACCTGGGAACGAGACTGTCGTCGCTAGCAGATAGTCGCCTCTCTTCTTCTCTTTCTCCTGTCCGATCTTCTACTCCACTTGTTATCGAAACGACAGATTTTCACCTGGCGCACAACCTCGGATGAAATTTATAATTCTCCGCTTGATACCGCTCTCGTGGTTTATCGGGGGAAAATAGTTGATTGAGTAGATGCCCGATAAGTTGGTAAGGATAAGTAAGGTACTGGCAACTAGGCGGATGGGTCTACGGAACGATTCGAGGATCTGTTGCATTGCGATCAGCTGTCTCGTTAATTTTGTTTATGTATAAGCTTCTGTTCTGGAATGCGTAGTCATGTTCTGTTTTATTTAAGTTTTCTCAGGTGCAGTACTTAATATAATCATATCGATTCCTCGATGAAGCTTTGCAAGTATAAGTACTTGCTACAGAAGATTCTTATTTTAACCAGAATACAATACTTTTAATATAACTGTATCTCCTTGAAACCTTTACCATTGAATCACCATACCCTGCTATGTACAACTGCATAACTTTCTATCAACTTCATTCTCTTTCACCATATACATTTTCTTACAGCTATTGGCATGTATTATGATTCCACACTGGCACATCGTAGATACATCGATGAACATTATTTGGACGAAGATGAACAATTAATTCGTCAGACGCGTACCATCTGCATTTTCATGCCACAACTCCCGATAGTACAATAATTAAATCCTCCGATACACCTTGCCCGCCCATGCTTCAGCTTCCAAAGGCAACGAACGCTTCAACGTCGTCTCTGAAAACAACAATCCTCTGCGCCTAGAAATCAGACACCCGGCCCACGGTCGCCAACAACGAATGACTCCTCCGCCCCCGTATCTTCGCCATTTTTTCCACGGTGTTCCCGTGCACGCGCTCGTACGCTTCGAGCGTTCAACAGTGGAATCGACACTCGATACCTGGATACACGGTGCAAGATCCCCAAGTGTCGCGGTGCGTGCAACGACCCATTAATTACGCGATTAATTACCTCCTAATTACCAGTATCTCCTCTTTCGCCTCTTTCGTCCTGTGGCGAATAGCCAGGTTCTCAAGTTCCCCCAGGACCTGTACGGGACAAGTTCCCTTCCCGTGGAAGACGTGACACGCGAGCATCTCCGTCCGGCCATGATGGACCTTAAATCTGCCTACCTGCCAACTAGATTCTTCCTCTCTCTCTCTGTCTCTTTTTCTTCCTCTCTGCCTTCCCGCGGCTGCGCGTCTTTCAAATGGCACGCGTGTCCGCCGAAGGATCGAGCGGCGTAAAGATGGCAGGTGAAATACGCGCATGAGCCAGGTAGCGACGTTTTTCATTGAGGAGAATCTTTATTTAATATATACCGGATTTTGCTATAGTTTTAATCGGATGACCGACGAGAAATATGGACACAAGTAAAGGTGAAAAATTTGGCAGGGTTTTCATCGTTTTATAAATATTCAATGAGTGGTTGGTCATCAGCGTCATCGTTAACTTTAGAGTAATGTTGCTGGGAAGAGCAGTCGTTTGTTGCTGTTTAAAGATTTGTTTGCTTAGAAGTGTTTGCGAATTTTTAATGCGAAATGATTAAATCTTGTGAAAGTTTGTATAGTAAACAAGATATAGGGGAACTTTATATTTAGGCAGATCTTGGAACTAAATAAGTATTTAAAGGCTCGCCACGCTGTGTATAATTAATTTATATTTAATTTGTAAAGCGTGATAGACTTTATGGTGCTCGTATTACCTTAATGCATAATAATTTTGCACGTCAGTGTACGTCAGTGATATACGTATTTCTATTAATTGTGACAGGCAAAGCTGAATTATTATTAAATATTTATTATGCAGAATAATTTATTGTTTCTATGGAAACTGGGCCACGTAAATATAAATAATATGTAAAAGTTTAAAGAAACGTCTAATGCCAGAACTGTTTGCAATCATATCTTACGGAATATAATTGATGACCCTCCATCAATTAATTTTTACCTTCCGATGCTTTAGAATGGTTCGATCCTGAAACATCCCGAGCAGTAATATTTGCCATAATTTTATGTACCTCTCCGCGGTACTCTGACCAGCTAATAACTCATCTTGAACGATACGGTAGTAATGACAATCGTGAGAAATATTACCGAGTCAAATGCTAATGATGATGTTTCCTTTCAGCGATATATCAATCCTCCAGGATTTTGTTCGTGTCCGATGTGCGTGTACACTTTTGCGTGGTGAACATCACGAGATATTATCGTGCGTTAATTTTGAACGGAATGCGTCGCATGTGTATGTGTGCCGACTGTCGACAAGATTAAACCTACCTCAATCCTTAACTTTGTTGGAGTCGTTTAGCAAGATTTCCATTTTATAATTTAAAGGAATATACTTTTTTTTATTGAAAAATATGCGAAATGGGTTTGCTTCCGTTTAGCATTGAGTATCATAATTTCCATAATTTCTAAAATAAAATTCAAGCAAAGCCGATGATGTACAGGTCTATGGACATGAAATGTTTTTAATAAGTTTGGAACATATTTATATTAAAATTATGATTGATAACGTTTGCTACTGAGCATTTTAATATTCAGAGTGAAAGTAATAAAGACGAACTAGTTCGAATAAATGGAATGCAGAAACGCAGTCCCACTGTATATAATTTCAACCTTACGTTAATTCTAAATACACTAATATTATAGATCATTCTGTATTCATCCTGTATTCCCCAAAAAGAAATTATAGAACTTATTGTTAGTATTAAACAAACAAAAAATAAATTCTCAACTTCCTCCCAAACTTATAATACTTCCTTAAGCTTACACTTAATTCTCTACTATCATATCATATCATATCATACATTATTGTATTCCTCTGGCCGTACATCCCTATGGAGAATTCTCTATTGCAAGTCCAATCAACTCATAATACCGGCAACAACGAAACAAAACGTTAACGTGAAATCTACGTCGAGTTCGTCGTTCCAACAAAAGAAACGACAGGGCCTCGCGCGAGTAACCGTGACTTGACACGAAACACCGACATCTTCGTGTTCCCTTCGTTGCGAGTTACCTTAAATCATCACGATAATGGTCGACCATGCCCCTACCACCGTGATGCTTACGCGGTGTTAATGGGTGCACGCGAATCGCTCGCGCCCGGTATGCAGGCGTAATTATATCGCGACTACTGAAAATCTTTCCACGATCTACGATAATTGCCCGTCACCTGGTGAGGTTGCTCAGCCACGAGCACGCGATTGCTGCCCGATTTCCTGCTGCTCGCAACCTTCGAGACACGAACAGAATAGATACACTGTACCATTTGCCAGACACTGCTACATACAATACCGGCCAAAAGTGCGGAATTCATGATCAACCACAGGATAATCCGAAATTAATCATTTTATATCAATGATATTATAATACACTTAATAGTGGTACATTATAGTGGGGATCAATAGTCATTCGTTCTCTTTAAATGTTCTTCAACGAACAAAACCAACGTGCAAAATTAGTATTTCCCGAGGAAATTATTATTCCCCTCGGTACGACTAGAAATGGAAACTTTTGGTGAGTAGTGTACGCCTTGCAGCTTCGCGAAAAAGAAAAGCACAGAGTCTGATGCAGAACAGGCATCTCTGAATGATCCTGACACGCAACCTAGATTCGCCCGTGGCGATGTGGGACCTCTGTATTTTTTATGAATCATCACTTTGAGACGGTTAAACGTTTGTCAATTTCCGTCCAGAAGTGAAACATGTTTGCGAGACATTGCAATCAGAATGAACCACAATACGATTAATAGGATAAATAGTTTTTATTTGTTATCACAACGCCTTGGTGGATTCAGAAACTGTCACCTGTATCCAATGCATGCATTCAATACCCATATTTGAACATATCCCAAGACTTGGGGCGGTGTCGTGGACTCCGTTTGCAATATTTTTTCCGTTTTCTTTTTTGCAACGCTTACACACAACTTGAGTCGTATCGCCACTTCTTAACTGCACGTGTGACCACATGAACAAGTACTTAATGGACCGCGTGGTACCTGTCCGACACCCAGTAGGGTAAATATTACGACTATCGTCTCCTATTAAACCTGAGAATCGTGCGTGTAGCAAAACGATTACCTTGAAAACCCTGTGTGCCTTTTTCGTTTCGTTTTTCGCATTGCGTGACGGTTCGTTGAAATGGCGTCCATCTGTTGCACCATTTTCCTCCATTGTTTCTCGTGTCCCCTTTTTACCCGTTCGCACTTCTCTTTAACATGGCGGATGATTTTATGGGCTACAACTTGCAACATGGTTAAATTACGGTAACGCTGTGCAACTTAGTCTCCCGGCGTTCTATGTATTTGTCCCGTGTCGTGTCAAGCCGATGTCGATAGCCCTCTGCTCGCGTTACTTCAACGATGTTCAGGTAATAAAGGCGGGTAGATAAAAACTTATTAAGCTTAATGCAGTCGAGGCAGTTTAATTTGATTACCCTGTCTCGTGTTCCGACGTGTCTTGTTCCCTTTCTTCATGGGGCGACATGCACGCCGTCGTTTATCCAAGCACCGCGCTGCTCTTCGTACTTTCATGTCCATTTTTGTCTAGCCGATGAAAAAATTTTATTATTCGAGGTTCTTGTTCGGATTTGTCTCTGGAAACGTTTTTGTTCTATACCCATCGTCTGGTCGCGAGGCATAGGGGCTGCTTACATGTTTAGTGATATTGACATTTTTTTTTCTCACTTTTTCACTTTACGTTTTAAGCGAGGATTCGATGATTTCTTGCGATTTTCTCGCTCAAGGTATTCTTCTCGGTATCAGCGTTTAGATCATTGGACAGGTGGATTATCTCAGGAACAGGTGGAAGAATGTTGCACATAAGTATTTAGTATTATATCAAATTTATTACTGCGCTTTTACATTTTAGATGGGTACTTGCAAATCGTTTTACCTGCAACATATTACATAAATACACTTGTTGTTCTGAATTTTTATATAAACCAGATATCGTACATTTTCCCTTCTCGGTGATAAAAATGACTACCATAAGAAACGAACTCGTTCTTTAATTAGCAACGCTGCAAGCTGATGCGTATTGCTAGCATTAGCTACACCGCATAACAGAAAACGCTTTAGATTAATAAGAATCAAGCTTCCCAGAGTATCTGCCTAACAGACAGTGCTTAACGATTCCCCTTTATTCTACAAAAAGTGGCTCAACGTTTATCATTGTCTCAATCATTTCAACCATAAAGATACACGCGTCGCTATGTCTTGCCTGTCCAACAGATTCAACCGGCCTCAAACCACAGATATTAAAGGCGCAAAGAATAACGCGTCCTCGTCGAAAAAAAAATAAAAAAAAATTACCATATAGCAGAGGGCCAACTGCTTTAACCAAATACGTAATATAAATCTCCAAGGGGATGGTGCCCCTTCATCCTTCGCTGAATTCTTCAAAGGACAACCACGTCCAGTTCACTAACATCGCACATTCCCCTCCCTCTACCCATCCCTATTCCTGGCCAACACGTTTCCCCCGGACAAGTGTACCTACAATTTACCGATAAATATTCATTCCCCAGCATGTCTCAGTACGCCGGCCCATAATACTATGTTCGCTCGAAAGACCAGTTTGCAGCGCAGCTTTCGTTCGATATAATAACCCGGCCGTTATCGTTATCGCTCATCCTGTATTGCCGCTTACAGATTTTTCTAGGGGATATTATTCCCACGTAACGATTGCAATAAATCCAAGGGGAGCGCTTGGTCCGAGGCACCAGTGAGCTCGATGCCATCGGGACGCGTACGTACACGTTCCGTACCGGTTTCGTCGCGCATTAAGACTATAGAGTTCAATTAAACGAACGTGCCCCCCAATTTATCCCCGTAAAATCGACGGGAATCGTCGCTTAAACAAACATCGGGGCGGTGTTTCGTATGTGCCGCGCAGTCGGTTCGAACGGCGACCATTTGAGGCCACTTTTCTGTCCTCACGGGGGCCAACAGAAACGCGCACGCGTACACGACATTCTACCGGGTAATATATCGATCCATTTAATTAGACTGCGGCACCATTTTGTGAGGAGACCATTTTGCTGACCTCGACGAAATACCAGATTTCCTTTTTGCTGAGAAACGAACCTGTTCGGGGATACGGTACAGGTGGTGACGTGGCGTTGGTTTGATTTCGACGCGAAGATTTTTTTATTCGAGGTACGATTCGGTTTGATGTAGGAGTCAAAATGGTGACCGGTATAAAATGGCGTAAGGGGGGTGCGTCCTGGATTTATTGATTCTACTGTTAGTTGTTGCGCTGCAATTTTGTTATAAAACAATGCTACTGCAGTTTAACGGAGCAAGTAGGAAAGTGATTCAATAGTATACGTTGATTATAAAAATTCCCTCTTAAATGGAAAATCGAATACACATTATAAAGTGTATTTTTGTATTATTATTATTACAGGAAAACATTATCCTTTTTAAATGAATTAATCACAGTGGCTTCTGAAATAAATTGTCTATTATTTATTATTATTAAACCCAATAATAAGGAAATTTGGTTTAAATATAGAAAGCTAAGAGTCCATGAAGCGCTTTGGCGATACCATGTTTAAACCCAACACGCGACCAATCGTTTTACCCCACGATCACCACGAATGCTTTTCTTTCACCTTTCCAACACTTTCTTCAAAACATCATTCCACTTCCCGATTTCCCAATTATCTTAACAATCAGTTTCTCCGTTCCACCGTCGAATTCCCGAAACACCCGCCGTACTCGCGGCACAGAGCAAACGCACACAACAAGTTTGCATAGAATACATTTCCCCGTTCACGATACCATCCGAATCATCTCGAACAGAACCATATTCACCAGTCCACTCGGTAGCGAAACGAACGGCCGCACGATTCGCATTGCAAAATGATACCATCCGCGGAACAATAAAACCTCGAACCACCCAGTTCCCCATCCCGCCCTTCGACGCGCGTATGTAAATCGGTTCCCATAGCGATGCGCGCAGTTTCTTTGCGATTTCTTCGCCCGTAATACCGATCGGGGCCCGCGCCAATTAAACGACGAACGAATTATTATATCGCATTGTGCGACGGAAAAGGGATCGACCTCGGGACCATCTAATTAGCTTCGCCTTCATTTAGCGCGGCCAGAGGTGCGCCCCTGTACGCGTGAACCTACACTCGCGTAGCACGCGTTCACTGTTCAGCCGAACGCACGTGCGACACCGCGCAGGCCTGCGAGCTGTACCTCTTTTTTCCAACTTTCTTCCGGCTTTCTTATAGCTGGAATAGTCCATAGTTCTCGCGGTTAGTTCGAGGCCGGCCATAGCCGACCCGCACACCGTCCCGACCCGTACGTTTCCGATCCCGCAGCTTCCTTTCGTGCGGATAACGACGATCGACGTGGCAGATAAGACGCCGTGCTTCCCGTGCGGTATTTCGTGTCTCTCTGTGGCTCGCTGCTTTACTCCGGTCGGTGTAATTTCGCCCGGTTCTTAAGAGTCGACGGGGAGAATCTATATGGACAATGGAAGTTCCGGTGGCGGCATCGACGTCGTGGCTGCTTTCCTGTATTCACCGACGCAACGGAGTTCGATAACGCTGTTATCTATCGAGCCACTTCCCTGCGGGGAATTCCGTGGCATCGGCCAGCACCCGGTAGCTGGTTGCATTAAGAGGGACCACGATTTCGCGTCGGGGAAGAAATCGGCCTCCGTAAGAAGCCGAGTTTATCGTTTCTTGCGGTAACAGAGTTCCCTGCTACCACTGGAGCTGCTGCTTTTTCCTTTGCTTTTGTTTTTGTTGGAACGAAGAGCTTTTCAGATTTTTCATCTGGCTGGGTGAACGGGGATAGGTTTGTTCTGGTGTAGGGGTTGTCGAGGGTGGAACGAGGACTTTGGGTGATATTTTTGGGCTTTTCTGAAATTTGCATTCATGCGTTCATAAATGGACGAGAATCTAAATGTATGTATACTTGGATTCTCACAGTGCTAATGCAATTTTTTATTTTCGATGCGAATTAAGTTTGGAATCGTTTCCAACTATCAGATTCAAATATTTGATTCTGTCCTCGGGACGACTGTATTCTTTGCCACTTCATAAACGCAATTGCACGAATGCATGCTGATTCCAATCAGCAGAACCAGAAACGCATGTGTCGTAAATACAGGGGTGCTTTTACAACAGGTAGAAACTGCGAGGTAGAATTGCGGAATAAATCGTGGACGTAGCCATCTCGTCACGAAAACGTAACGAAACGCGAGCACAGGTTGACAAAGGAGGAAGCTGGTCCTTAAAGTGTCCTCGAAACTCTCGTCTATTCATAGTCCAACGATCTTTATACCTTCATGGAAATTGCCAGGTGTGGGTCTGCATTGAAATGGTCGCTCACAATAAACCAGTCGCCGGCAATTTGCTTCTTGTGTACGCTCCCTCCGTGTACTGATAAGGCTGCAGCTTATCAGTCTGAGCGGTTTCCGTGGAATTCACGTGTGCTGCTGGCGCCACAGGCTCGTCGAGGCATTCAACTCGAGCTTCGAGCCTTTTATAGGTATTACGCCGTGCCCGCGATAATGAAACGCATAACTTCGACTGGAAACCGCGAATCGAATTCCTGCCGGAAAGTTTTGCCGCACGGTGGGCCGCGCGAACGTGAATTGAAATTCTAAACGCTGATACGTAAATTTAAGAATAATCGACTGCAAGTCTGATGGTTTATATTGGTTTGTACCCCGTTATTGGTTTGTAAACCGTTTGTATTGGTTACTTTCATTTATTGCTTCCTTTCTTTTTATTCTGGATCGTGGTGTTGAATTGGACTGGTGATATGGATCGTGTGAGTATGCATGGTAAAATGTTTAACGCTATCGTCGTGTTCGGAGAGGCTTGAAGTTAATATTGATAAGCGGATACGATGTGTGAAATGATTGTTTCGTTACGATTTCGATTTATTTTGACAGTATAATGTAGTAAGTAATGTAGATTTATTGTATATTTCATTCTTTCGAATAGATTCAACAAAATACGAGAATAAAGAAAAATATTTCCTAATATTTTCGTGCAAAACTTAAGAACATAAGATAAGGGTGCATTTCTCGATTCAGTAGTAAAATACAGAGGAAATTTCTTAGATACATTGTACTATTTTTCCTGATATTTTATTGCCACTTCTGATAAATTTCGCAACGCATTTTACTCTTTGAATTAAATTAAAAACCATTTGCTTTCCGCCGACCATACTGCAACTTCATGAACGTAGCCAAATGTGTGACAGCCGTTCGCAAGAATGTTGGAAAAACTGCGCTACATTCTTCGCGTCATTATAAATAATTATTGGCAACGAAATATCCACTGCCAGTTCATTAAGAGTCCTTTTTAAAGATACGCTTTACTTATGCACCTACTTGTATTAACGGAAGAAATATCAATTACTTTCGGTCCAATAGCAATAAATGCCCAGCCTTATTCAAATTAGCTACAAACTGGTCTGGTTAAATGCAAAGTATAATTAGCATCGTCAGTATCGAGTGAAAAGATTTGGTATTTTAAGGAAGGAAGAGGAAGCTTTTTTAATATCTTCGTCTGCGACTTCCGGTGAAACTACCATCTTGAAAATACCATCCATACTCTGTCGTAAATGCGAGGAATCGGGAATCATTATCATTATCGGTGGACGCAATTGCCGTGCCGTTGTTTCTTTGTACCAGATGCCACATAGCTGTTCGCAACGCGACTAATAAGTGCGACCGACTTCCTTTTTAGATGATCGAACCTAACTAGGAAACAACGTAACCCAGCATGGTCCCCTACTACGACCTCAGAATTAGTTACTTTAACGTGGTAACTGGTAACATAAATTACGAAAGGATAAACAATCCAGCAACTGTTCTTATGGGGGTGCATGAGCTTCTTTTTACCCCTTCGTTTATTCGAGACAATTTCATTGATCAGCGTGGGCGTACTTTGTTAAGTTACGGGCGATAATGTAACTTCAAAAATCACGGTTATGGGTGATTGGTATCGTTATAATCCTGGATTTAATTATTTAGCTAGTACGAAAATTGGAAGTTTACATTGTGCATATTTAAAATATAATTTTCTTTATTCTCGCGCCCAATTGTGCCACGAATATCAACTCGTCGATTCGCAGAAGAAATGAATTAAAATTATGATTTAATGATAAAATATTACAGCAATGTCGTAACGGTAAATGAAAACTAGTCAGATTTCCCCGTCATATACATATAGTATACGAAATTTTGCACCCAATATCTATCGCACATCTATCACCATCAACATTCACTCCAAAAAAATGTGTCTCGAGAGGCCCGATAAACACATGTACATATGTACTAACAATCACAGATTTGAGCACGCAACGAATCCGATATAGAGCATCAGCGGCCGACTTCCTCTTGAATTGAATCGAGTTGCCATTCCTCCATGGCGGCTAAATAGAGAAACAAATAAATAACCAGGTGTATAAGCAGAAGCACGTTCATTTGATTGTAGCCCCGTAGTAGGTAGCATTTCATAATAATTATCTCGAGAGAGGCCCGAGAAGAAAGGTCTTGTGCACGGCCACGAACATCGTTCCTCCTCTCTAAGGTCGCCTTATTAAGGAAGCTATCATTAGGCCTCCCTATCTCGCCTATTACCGTTTACTGACCAATGCCATTGGCCGGTCCCGTACCGATGATCAGGATTTTCATCCGTTCGTTCGCCCAATTACGTCACGTACCCGCCGATGCACCTGGCCACGTTCGTTCGTGCAACGTTTTATTCGTTTGCTCGATGCATTTGTCTTCGGCCGGTTGTCGGCCCTCGAATCTCTACTTGTAATAAGTCTAACATGATACGCTGCAACCTTTCTGAACCGAACTGGCTAATATATATCGGGGAGCTGTTTAAAGATTGGCGAACGCGATCGTGTTGGTCTTGTTGCTGTTGTTGATGGGGTGGATGATTGATAAATTCGGGTGCGGAGAGTCTTTAACCGATGCTTGCTCCTTTGATTTAGTTTCATTTCTGATTATTTACTGTTAGCCATTTTCTTTTCTTTTTTTTTTTGGTTCAACAGCGGAGGCTGGTAGATACAGGTGCGCTGATTTTACTGATGATATTTGCAGAGGGGCAAGGTTGATAAATCATGCGGATGTAGAGCCTTAATATTGTTAAGGGGTTTGTGTTTTAAAGATTGAATAGTGGAGTTGTTTTTATTTAATTGATTGCGATGGGGTGGGAGATTATTAGTAAACTCGAGAGTAAAGTATTATATTTCTATTGTTTCAGTATCTTCGGTATCTTTTCAACACCTACGTGTTAAGTCACAAATTGTACAAAAGCTTCCACTGTAATAATCTTTTTAGTAATGCTTCCATATTTCGAGAAATTGTCTATGTATTTAATAGCTGAATAATTTGTATAATATATTATTTGGAGAACAGGGAGAATGGAAAGTATACGTTCCAAAGTATATTCCGTTCATTTGCTCTTTAGAAATGAAACTAATGGACCACAAGCGAATTGTAAAGTTATTCCTCAACCAAGAAATCATCAGCCTGCAACGAATTTTATTCGACTTCACGTGTGGGACTTATTTCACGTGTGGAAAAGCGTTCCAGGGGTTGGCCTCTTACCACCGGTAGAACATCGCGATCTTTTTTATCGGGCGATAAATTTTAAGGCCAGCCTTTCAAGGAGGATGTCAAGAGACGGCGATTTATGTTCGATATGGAGCGGAACGGGCAACCACGCAACAAGATACCTGTCGTAACTGGGTCTGTGCACCTGTACGGTCCCGTATCGCATGTCCTGACTTCAGATTTGTAGAGATTTGTCAAAATCGTGACGCACACTCCTTCGGTAACATTCATCATCCTATAATTCGTGATTTCGATGAACCAGAAAAAATTTATTCTGTTTGCGGCCGCATTTATACGAAGTTGTTTCTCTGTCCACTGCGAGTCTTGCGAATTAGAGATCCAATAAGAAAAATTGATATGCATTCAAGATTGATGAAGTATTAACAGAACGAGAGGTTGAAAACTTATGTGGTTTGCTCTTTGCCTAATATGTTACACGGAGAACGAAAGAGCTGGACGCAGTTTTGTTCGATTCAATTACTTGCCGTGATTGTTTCTATGTTTCCTACAGATTTTATTACATTTATAATTGAGTACTGTTGAACACGGCTGTTCAGAATGCATGAACGGCTTTTTAGTTAGCCAATAGAGGAAGTATACGACAACGATACAAGAACCGCTCGAGATGGTATGAGTTTCACGAACAAACCATTAGAATTTATTTACATTAATGAGACTTGCATTGAGTTTACAGAGCGGGCTAATCTTCATTCAAAGTAAAAGATTATTATCGTTCGCTTTGGAAACATGACACGCGTAAGAAATATCTAATATTCCCATTGTTCCCTTTTTCTACAACCTGCGACTTTCGCTCGAAGAAATAAAACTTCTAAAAAAGTTTAATCTCCTGCAGAAAGACGAAACAAAGTGATATCACAAAATACAACGAAGGGTGTCCTAATAATTTTCATTTAAGTATATTCAGCTTGTCGACGTAATCCTGAATTAAGGCTCACCGTTTCAAGGAGATAAATATATTCTTTTCGCGACGGATTGCGACAGAGCATTCTACTCAAGTTTTTGCGACACGGTTATACCATCGTCCAACGTAAGTTTACAATTAGTCGTGGATGACGCATACACAGTTACCGTGGTTGCAGATAAGAATAGAGGGTATGAAAGTTGTAAGGTGCAGATCCGTACAAAGTCTTGATTTCTGCCATAATGCCGGTATTAATTTTCAGTCTAGCACATTGGCAAGGACTCGTTGCTCATAAGCTATCGGATTGCCATCTTGCGATCATTCGCATTCCGAGGGAAGCTTCAGTTAGACGGCAATAAGAATGCAATAAAACTTTAATGCTTCGTCGGTAGTCGTCAACAAGGTTTGACCTCAACGTCGAGTATCTGCGAAGCATCCAGAATGCATTGGACTTCTTTCGTTAATTGAATCAGAAACAAATCGACGTTTCGTCGACTCTATCATATCGATCACTGAATCCTGTTCATGCATTTTTCTCTCGAGATGAAATTAATTATTACGATCCTAGACAAGTTTTATTTAGTAATTCTCGTCGTTTATAGCGGTTTCTATAGGGCAAAAGACGCCAGAATTGGCGTACCTTTCTAAATTATTTTCTTTTTATTACTTAGGCGTTTCTTTCAAGATCGATAGTTTCTCTTCAGCTGTCATAAAAACATAGGACCGTCATAAAAATTAAGAACCGTGAATACACGAAATGTGTATTCAAACGTCAGCAATTGCATAAAATGGTTCAAAACCCTTTCAAACTCCTGCAGATCGAAATAAATCCCGCCTCGATGGCACGCCTCGCAAATTAATCAAGGTATTTCCACAAATGCAGACCACCTGACTACATTACTCCTCATTTGGCCAAGGATCGCGTAGTCGTGACCTCACCTACCGAGGAAAGAAGCGCCAAAGAAGAAAGAGTCGCCGGCCATATTTCAGAATCAGCGACGGGGCACGAGCATTCTGGCCGAACGCGAGAAGCAAAGGTCGCAAGTTTGGAAAAATCAAGCAGCTGAGCCTCGCGGTGAACCATAATCCGTTTAACCGTGGCGTGCTGGCAGAGCTGACAGACAGTATCTCGCGCCGACAACCGGGACGGAGTTTGTCATAATTATTGGCCGCGGTGTCTGCGAACGATTCGTTTCGTCGCCAACGTCTGGGAATCCTTGCGAGTTTCGAGCGGAGCGGCTAGATCTGCGAATGAATTCGCGGCGGAAGGAAATTCGCGCTGATTAACGACGATTCAACTGATCATCCTGGACGCTTTTAGCTTGGCTTGCTGCTGAATGTTCGGACAATGAAATAGCGTGCAGAAATACCGAAGACTATTTCGAAGAATTTTCGATTTTATGCACATTTTGTGGGAATGATAATTAATTTCGAATGATTATTTATTACTGATTACGAGGAGTGTGTTTCTGTGATTTAAAGTAATTTTCTTTTTATGGATACTTTGGTTTATAGCCTGTGTATATGTTACAAGAGCTAAGATCTTCCTAAATTCAGAAACACGAGAACCAGAGAGCATTATCTTCCCGTTGAGACAACAAAAAGTCTACACTGAAGAAACCAATCCTTGTCAGAGCGGTAACTGATCACTCACAAAACAAGACAAACATATAAACAAAAACGATAACAATCTGAGAAACCAGCTCTCATTTCCACGTTCGCGATAAGAAGAAAATGATACCAACCGAGGTTGGAAAAATCCTCACTGCTCGTCAATACCTCTACGCAGTCTCTCTTACCATTTTACACGGACAGCACGTACCTATCGCGGAAGCCTAAACGACGCTCGCCGCCCATTAAACTTTCATTTCCACGCTTTACCGGGCAATTGCAACCGCAGAGGATACCAAACCCCTCCCGCACGACTCTTCAAACGCGTCGTGAATGGCAACTAGAGCTTTTTGCCCAGCGAATCGACGCAAACTCTAACGCTCGCTGTCCGGTTCTATCGAGATAGATCGCCGTACAATTTCCTCGTGATCTTGGCACGAGAGAGGACGTTCGTGCGACGCGATAAGCACAGAGGATCGTTGGATTTACGAGCGGCCAGTGCCAGGAATCAATCCGGCCACATAGTTTAGCGAGATTACATGTTCCGTGCTACCTTCAGGGGTAGACTACGAAGGAACACCGTATCCGAACGGCACTATGGCCATGTCCAACCGCCATCTTGTCAGGCGTTCCTGCGCAGAAACACCCCAGGGCTGCGTTTCGATCATCCTCCGACTGTCCTACAACCATAAACCGGCGCAGTCCCGCTGAAACCCCTTATATAAATACGCCTGGTCCGGTTCTACCGGTCTGGAACCGTTCGCGTAATACGCGATACATCTTTTTCAGTCTTTGTGATACGCGCGACACGCTGCCAGAGCTGTACGCAACAGCCCGCTTGATTCGAGGGCTGGCGATGCAACAAAGTTGCTCCGGGAATAACTTACTCGTCGGTGAACTCGTGTTTTAGTTCGGTTAGACAAATTTTAGGGTTGGCGTGGCGAACGTTTTGATTCGAACGAAGGTGGGTGTCATGGGTGATACGTTCGATCAGTTTGAGCACGTTGAACATTGTCGGGCGTGATGTTGGTTTTGGTAGTGTTAGGGTGAATGGTTTATGTTTATGGTAATGGTCCCTTGCGATCTTACCGGGGGAACCATGGATGTGCGTCGCAGATTATATTAGTGAATAGTTCTGGAAATGGATAAGCGAAATGGCTGGCTTTGAGTGGATCGGGAGGAGCATGTCTAGGATGATCTTATGATTGAGTGATCCTGACAATCGGGGGATAATGCGCTAGAGGAGTTGAGTAAAATTAATGGGAGGCTGGTTTGAAATGCCAGTTTAAATTATGGATGGAATGTGGAAAGTGGATAAGTAAAGTTGGTGTTTTAGTAACTTGAAATATGAAACCGAATATTCTAATGTTCTATACACTTGTTGTCTACCTTACAAAAGTAGCACGAAAGCAGGAATAGCAGGGAAGCATAAATAATGGCAAAATAAATATATTTGCAGTTTATGTTGGACAATTTGTAACTAATAAAGACCAACAAAATTAACATAATTTAGAAGACCTTCTGCACGAAAACAAACCCCCGAAAAATTATCAAAAATGTTTTAAGCTTAACAACAAAGTGAGGATGAACCGTTTAAAGGGATAAGAAACAATTTCATCGCACCACAGTCAATATTTTGAAAAAAAATGCCCTCCTGAAAATAACGCGATAATTCAAAATCTAAACACTCGTGTCTGCCTGCCTCTTCGTTGCAACAGTCGAAATCGTAGAATTCATCGGAATACGTATCCTTGTTCCAAACGACCGCGAGGAATGCTCCGGTTTTTGTAATCGCACGAAGGATTCCAGGATATGCCGCGTAAAAAATGAAAACGTGCGGAACAAGGTAATTTCCTGAAATGGTCATGCGAGAAGACGATCGGCCGTGGAGCATCCACGTGCCAGATACGACACGCGAGATTCCAACGATACCATATACCGGAGACCAGGGGTAATCGGCAAGTTGTTTTCCATAGTTGCCCGTAGCGGTGTGTATCTGCAAAAAAATCCCATTACACGGTTCTTCTCGATTTCTCTGCGGCCTCGATCCGATTGACATTTTTCTTTTTTCTTTTTTTTTCCGTCACAGGCGTCGCTCACGATTGCCGCTAATTAATTTTCGCGCGAGATTCCACGTGTTTGTGTGCGTGTAAATCGCTTCGAGTCGAATCGATCAGCATTGGACGAACGTGACACCGTGTTACTTATGGTCTTTGCATAAGACGTTCGATTCGATCCCTGTGGACTCTTCAGTCGGAACGTTTGGATTCTTGAGAAGATGTAAACACGAGGTGTACGTATAATTGAGGAAGTTTAACGTTTGAAGAGTGTAAAAGACACTGTGAATTATAGACATTATAATGGATCACTAAAACGTGTCGATTAAAACTCTTGAGTTACGAGAAAGTGGAGGATATTGAGGTCTTGGAAGTTGAAATACCACTTCGATTCTAAAAATAGTTTAACGCGATATTGATGATTTCAATTATTGCACTCCAGAGCACTTGATAGGTATTTAAGTATGGGGGTCATTGCAAAATTAATTATAATATAATTGCGTACAGAGAAGCCACAAAGCGTAGCTAATAAAATGGTGGATGCCATAACACATAAGCCAAGAAAAAAGAACTACAAGAAAAATTCAATCCTTATCAAAATTAATTATTAATTAATAGATATACTTGGCATAGCCAAATGAAGGCAAAGAGACCACAAATCCCAGCTAATAAATCGGCGCCAGTAACACGCAAGTCGATAAAAAAAAGACCTGCAGTGAAGAATTAAAACACGAAAGAATTGTTCTACCATTTTGATATCCTTAAAACGACGAAAGGCAACATTTATCAAATTCCAGCCTTTCCCTAACTATTAATACCCGATCCACCCACATCTTTCGAAAATTTAGTCACTCCAATTCTCCCTTCTCCAAACATTAAAACCGTCGAGTCCATTCGTCCATTCCCAATAAAACCCTATTACGCCCGAACAAACGCATCAGTTCTCGATCGATCGACCTGTCGTTCGATGCCCCACACGACGATCGTTGTCGCTGTTTAATTGAAAAGCAACCCGCGACAGCTATTTTTCCTCCTTGCGCGCGTCGAGTTTTTTCTCTCTCTGCGGACATGTAGAAACCTCAGGGCGGCGTAATTAATGATTCCCCGTTGCCGTTTATGCACGTCAGCCCATTAAATTCAAATCAGCCTGCTCCGGGTGGAACAGCTGCAACGCACAATAGACAATGTGATTGATTTAAAAAAAACGTGGGAGCGAGCGTGGACGCGAAGCGTGCCCCGCTTGATGCGGATGCGTCCAGAGCAGAGAGAACTGTAGCGGTGCCGCAAGAAGCGTCGGGATGCAGCTACTGCAGCAGCCCGTCGATTCGACGAGAGAGGGAAAGAGAGAGGGAGAGAAATCGCGGCGTATGCGCCCAATTAGAAGGAATCCAGGAGGCAAAGGGACATGGACGCCCGGTCTCTCACGCTGCCGGAGATTCGTATGCGAGTCGCGTGTCCGGTGTCCTGGTGTTGTACCCTGGCTTTAAGCGCCATCCACAATGCTCGCGTCAGGATATCAGGTCGGGTGAAAAATGAATAGCGACAGTCGTGGACTTTTAAGTTTACTTGGATTTGGTTGTATTGAAGCGCCGGTGATTGTTGGTTCGAATGGTACTTCGGTAAGTTTGTCAATGTTGCACGAAGGTTGGTGATGTTTAAGCTTGATTGGAGAATTGTTTTTTTTAGAAACGAACGAGTGGTTGGATTTATGTATGATTTGTTGAAGAGGTTTTGCTTATATTAATATGAATGTACTGTCGTAGTTCTTGAGAAGATGTTTCATGTTTTGTAAAAAGGTTACATGTGGTTCTGGTCTAATTACAGTTATAATTAGAATAAGTATAATTTCATACACTGTTATGATAACACACCGTCGAGAAACTCGTCCCTCTGGTTTCCTCATTCCAGCATCCTAGGATAGCCCTAAAATACATCACACGCACAAACGATCACAAACACCACCGTTAAGTAAATCAAACAAGTACTGAAAACCCCCAACTGAATTCTCACTCTTTTAACAACCTGATCACTCCATCCGCAGCTTACGTAAGGTGCATCCCGAAAACTGAGAGAACACTTGACTTTCCCAGAACCGACCCGAGGACCCATCGAAGCGCCTCCATATTATCCAGAGCAACAAAGGCATCAAATGCATCTCAAGTTTGAGTTATTGCTCGTGCCCCTAGTTTCAAAAGGTAATTGGCCGTGCTTCGGGACATGTCTGACAATCTTTCACGGAACCGGCGATTTATTGCAACGTTGCATTCGCCGTTCGAACAATCGTGAAGCGTTGCGATTTAAATTCGCGTTAGGACGCGAAGGCGAGGACTTTTTGCGGTGCCGGCCAGTTCGTTACGTACGCTGTATGACGAAGCTACGGCAGGCGCACGGCATCATTAGATGAGCGCCGATTTTTTCTTCTATCAGGCAAGTTTTTACACGGCCGGCCTACCCCGCGGTATATAACGTGCAGCGGTATAACCAGCGTCACCAGATCGGGACAGTGATCTCGATGCTTCGTTTCCACGGCGAGATTTCTTTTCGGATTCGCTGGCTGGTCGAATCCGGTCCAGTCCCGAAGCGACCGCAGTGCACGGCGTCCCAAACGCTTCTTCTTGAAAACGCGTGGCCCATGTCTAGCAACCGATCCACCGACCCACTTATGAAATCGAACGCGTGCCATTCGCGTCGACCGATTCGCCCCGTGCCCGATGTAACTCGCAATGGTTCCGAGAAAATGCTCGGCGGCGACACAAATCAACCCTTGTGAGGTATTGTTTCTTTTGCCGCGAGTCCCGCGCGACGACTCGCGCATACCGACTCGCCTAACTCTTGGTCGATCTTGAGATATACGGTCTGTCACACAACAGCGTGATCTCCGTACTGTGTGAAAAGTTTGTGTGGTTGTGGGGACTGATGTACGCCTGGATATAATTGCAAGTGTATAGAAGAATTATTCTACAAAATTTGTGATAACTGTAATCGCAGAATTTCTATTCAATTCCACCGTGCCATGGTATCGTTTCGTTGTGTTCGTGTCTGACAAGCTTGCATTTCTTTAGAACTAGTTGCATTAATGTTCCGATTTTGAGGCTAAGGATCTTCAAGTATTTCCATTACAAAATAATATTACAAAATGGTCTTGAAATATCTGATTTATTATAATCCTATAACTTTTTACTTCTTCCTTAAACCTTTTCACGTTTAAACGATTAAGCCCATTTCCTTTCGCGATTATTGAATTTTCGCACGTTCCAACTAACTCCTCCTGTCACCATCCGCGATTTATCGATGCCATCGACTAATATCGATCGCCGCCGGTCTTACCATAAAAGACCATCTATTCGAACGATACCGTCGGCCAACATAGTTGCGTATATCATCCGGAATTCTGTCTAGCCCCGGCAAAAAACAGCTCGCGACGAAAGTGCGACAGGAATCTTAACGAAATGGCGAACCGAATATTTCGTCGCAAGTTCGACATACGTGAGCCGTGGAATCGTCAATTGGAACGACCAGGTGCGCATTCGTAAACGATGCCCACGTCGAGTAAGACCATTCCACAGGTATTCTGCTGCACGTTCCATCGACTCGGAGTTTTCAGGATTTGTTGTAGTCGTAGTGTGGCACTTGTTTTCTCGCGTTACAAGAATACCTCTACGGTTTTCTTTTATTATTCCTGGCGTTTCGATTGGAGGAAATATAATAGTGAATGCAGAGAGAATGGAAAGTTGTTGCGAAAAACAATTTGAAATTATCGACATTTTTGTGGGTCTATGAATGAGTTGCTTGGCAATGATTTCACACGTCGCTTCGGGGTGAAATAGAAGAAAGAACAGAGTTGTAGTGATACTTGTTGGCGATATTAATGAAATATAGTTTATAGAACACAGCTTCATGAAAACCAGTTCGCAAAAAGTTCGCATCTTTTCAAAGAATTTCTAATGCGTATTCCACTGATGTTTAAATAACCCTTCCTTCTATTAATTAGTGTCTATTACCCTACTACTATTACCGATATGAAGATCGACAATATTTACACACAATAATATTTTCACGTTTCAAATAAAAAAAACGAAAGTGAAGAGGAAACGCTATCCACAAGATCATTAAATCCCCCCATTCAGAATTTCCCAATACCGTTGCCATAATCACAGCTTAAATTCAATGCATTCCCCCCATGAACCAGTACAAGAATCCTAAAAACGTCAAGATCTTTGTCCACAATAAAATCACCTGAAAAATTGCGCCTGGAATAGAGCATTCACTCGGTACCTTGAGAACCACTGTCCAGCAAGGAGCTTGGTAAGGGCTCAGGTAGCATCTCCGTCCTCTCTAGCAAGAACCTTAAATCATATCGGTCGATATACTCCCTAAACAATAGCTAGGCTGGCGATATGTTCGTTTTTGGTGCTCTCGACTTGCACGGTAGAAAAAATACTCGTACGGTAAGCCACGTCGGAGACAATGGGGGCCCGCGGATTATTCCTTCCTCTGAGAGGGCCCCCCTGATCCCTTTGCTGCACCCTTTTCCTCTGAGGTGCAGTACTACGGTGTGCGGAATAACCGCGGCGCCATCACGTTGCTTCTTGCGGGTGGCCCGGCAACGCGTTCATTACGCTGGCAGAGCCAGTTGATATAGAGAGGGGAAAAGAAGTGAAATCGAAGGTGCAACGAAGGGAGATCGATAGACATTGAAACGAAAGGGTAATGGCGGTGGACGGTGAGCTTCAATGGGCTTCTTACATTCTACATCGTCACATGAAAAAGAAAATTCACGTGCATGGATTTGAATGTGTACACATTGTTATATAGAATAAATATAACAATTTCTTAAGCTTTAAATTGCAATCGATAAACGACTTCAATAATCAGATATACTTGAAGAATGAACTTCCCAAAGGGTAGAATCACATTACTCTTGCGACACCAGTTATTCTTACCATTTCCCACGGTAAATATTTAAAACGGATAAAAATTTTGCTTAATGCCCTGCAAAATTCATTCAGCTCCCCTAGCTTTGTATTACCACAGCTAAGGAGTACACGAATTCTCGATAGGACAAGTCTGAGAAAGATGGCCGGAGATCCGTTCGTTAGTCGTCTCTAGTAAAACAAGTTCGTGCATCCATAATAGCAACGCCCCTGGAAACGGGGTATAAAAAGAAGATGCGCATAATACGGTGTCATCATATGGTGGCAGTGCCATTGTTCGTCCTTTAAACCGTCCTTTAAATATGCAGGGTACTCCTTTTGCTCTGTTGCAGGCTCCTTTAAGTGTAAATGAGGTTACGGCCACGAGAAGCTTAGAAACGATACTCTGCACGCCTGGCCCCCCTTAACGATGGGGCCATCTTTAAAATCGAGTGGTCTAACCACTTGGAGTCAACATAGACCATTGATCGATACCTCTGAGACCGCTTTTTTATTGTTTGAATAATATTATGGTGTTCACAATGGCATATCTCTCATTCAGCTTGCTCTACTTATTCTTCCTGCATCATTTTCATTATTCTGCCTTACATTGAATATCACCATAGCTTTAAATATTCTTCCTTCTATCTTAATTAGTCCACTTTTGCAGGTATTGTACAATTCATTCTCCATGTTGGAAATAAATGGTACAATTATTACTTTCGTCGCGGATGGAAGATGTTCAAAAGGCGAATAAAAATAAGATCACTTTACCAACGAAACATTGACTTCACTATACTCGAAGTTCTTGTCCCTACCAAGTACACAGTTTGCTTCTTTAAACACAATTCTCAATCATTTCATACTCGTACTCCGCTAAAGGATTCATTTTTCTTACCGCGTGCACCTGCAACCTTCCGCAATAATACTCTTCTTTCTCCCATCCCGTCGCGATAAAATCTTCCAAATGCGATCTTGTCGACGTTGTAGGTGTCATCTGTATCCATCAAGGCTGTCCGTCATCCTACCACCATCTGAATTCTGAATCGCTCGCGAAGAGTACTGACAAAAAGCAAGTCAGCCGTTTTAAGACAAACTCGTCTCATGCTAGGTACAGCGGCGCAGTAGTTTTGCATTATGAATTAGCCGGCGGGACATCGATCATCAATGACGACACATGATTCTTCTTCGGTCATCCTTTTCATCTAAAACGACCGGCGACAGTTCTTTCCACTTATCGTTCACAGTTGGAATCTCTTTCACGAACGCGAATCTCGTTCGATCCAGCGGCATCATCGGAACTTGTCTCGGTCGTCCGTCATCGATAACAACTGTGATATTAAACCGATGGCAGGCCCTTCCTGCTTCTGGCGAAATATCATTCTTTCGTGATTTAATGTTTCTGCTAGTTTTTGTTATTGCTACTCTCGACCCGAGTTTATGTCGTCGGTCATGAAGATCTTAGAATTCAAGCAACTTCAGCAGCGCACGATTTAATGCTGCTAAGAATAGTGGCAAGACCTGTTCGCTATGTTTTACGATTATTGTGTATCTATAATCGTTCGGTGATATTTTCCTCGAATAAGTTCTGAACAATTTATTCGTTGATGGTTCGACGACGAAGTTTCCTTTGTTGAACGATACGCAGTTTCGTCTTCGAGTAATTGTTATATTGGGCCATAAATTCTGGGTGCAGCTGATTGTTTGATTAGGAATTTGTGAGATTGTTTTCAAATTACATCGATTCACGTGAACACTCGACTATTTTATTTAGTAAACTCCTGTGGTTTCTAGCGTAATAAGCTAGAAAATAACAAAAATAATATTACAACAAAACTTCCCCATTCCCCATTGAAAATCGAACAATGATAAATACTTCTCTCAAATCAGTGCGATAAAAATACTGTTTCAAAACACGTATCTAATTTAAAAATAAACATCAACCAAATAGTATTTATTGCCCATTTAAACCACACATCTTCTCCAGCCTTACTACACACAAACAACACAACACCAGATCAATCCCAGCAACCAACATATTCAATTTCTCACCCAGAAGAATACACGTCCAGCGATCCCCGTTGAAACCGCGCGATTTTAATATAAAACAATGTCAAACGTCCAGCAAACGATTTTGCATTTAATCCACAAGCTCGATTCACGAGTGTGCCGGGGTCTCCTGCCGGTTCCACTTTCCTGCGATTATTCCACGTCGGCATCCGGAGGCCGGATCATCGATCATCGACCACGGTTCCCGATTCGATCTCTCTGTCGCAGGCGGGAAAATACGATCGGCTTGTACGTTATTTGCGGTGCTCCGATAGCGCGACTCGGAAGAGAAGTTAATGCCATGGCCACTTTATCAAGCTGCAATAAGAACGGGGTGCCACGGGATCCGAGAATGCAAGAACCGAGTTCCTGAGTAATTGCTCTGAGCAGAAGATCCGCGCGTGTGACAGAGATAGAGAAATAGGGTCGAACAGCGACGAAGGAAGAGAGCCAGGAAGACAGCGGTGTCGAGAGGGACGCAGGAGCAAGACAGATAACTCGCGTGACGAAGGAAGAGGACAGGCTGGTTCCCGTCTGGCTTCCAGAACCAGAACAACCTGGAATCTTCGCGATCTTAAGTGTGCTTAATTAAAGCATCAGCCCGCTTTAGTCCGGGGGCCGGTTTTCATTAGGGTGGCATTCATTCGGCCGATAAGGTGGCAGCTCTCGACGACTGGTGAAAATATTGCGGCGACCAGTTTCCTTTCATCGGCGGCCAACGTCGCGGATGAGGTGCCACGGGTGAAATTGAATTTTATCCCCGTTTGACGTGGCGAGATCGCATGATTACCCGTTGTCACTTTTTCCAACAGACATTTCGAAATATCGGGACAGACGGAGACAGTGTCTCGAAGTGTACAGTGGTTGGACATAGATAAACTTTCGACGATCAGCTAATATGCTTCAGCGGAGTCTGATTTCTCAATTAATTAGCAGGGGGCAATGCTAACTTGTATACGTGTTCGCGGGCGATTTGTGTATATGTATTGTATTAGTTTGTTTTGATAAACAGTTTTATAAGAATATATCCATATGTACATATGCTGTGTGCATAGTGTTTAGATAACTAAAATGTGTACAGAGGTACTCTAATTATTAGACAAATCTTCGCTACAACATGTAAAAGACATTTTCATTGTCTGAAAAAGAGTATTACATAAATAATACCCAACTATTGTACGATTTCCAATTTCCACTTATTCTTGGGATATTCCTTTCCACGGTCACTATACGAGTTATGAATGCGAGCTGTTCATTCCCATAATTTATTACACATTTGAAGAAACTAAAATAAAAGACCAGCAAGCACACGAATACTCTCAAACGATAGCATACATGTATTGAAATCCTTATGTTCCCTCTTGAACCAGGCATCTAAAATATGCGTAACACCTACCATCGTAATTCCAACGAAACAGCCTGAACTTTAATACTGTATATCCCAGTTACCAAACGGCTCGCACCAAAAGACTCGAACCACGATAAAATCTCCAACTCTTCCCATCGTCTATCCCTATCCAGTAACGACACGTTGTTTCGCGATATTACGAGCGTTATAAATACTCTCGTGTAAACGGCCCGGCTTCAGTCATCAGGCGCGCGCGTTGCCTGCTGACGCCTCGGAATAATTTGCCTGATTTATGGGGAAAAATCTATTTCGAGGCGATAATGACCAGGCTCGCGGGCCCCTGTTCGTTTTATTGCGCGCAGGTTGCACGATATCGTTGAAATGGCACGTCGGCGCTCCTCGTGCCGCGAGATCGGTGAACGATGAGCGCATAAGAACGATTATGTCGGTTATTGCATGACGGCCCATAAAGAAAGCGACACGCTTGCCCCCAAGAGGGCGGGTGAGAGAGGGCGCGATTAGGTGTTGTCCAGCGCGTAAATAATCATCGGACGCGCGATAAAATATTTACGAGCCCCCGCGGATGTGTCCTTGGCGCTTACAAATCGCCGCTGATTCAGAATGGCGCGGGGCATTCTCGTTTCGCAAGGCGCAAGAACGCGCCCGCGCGTTTTCTCTTGCCAGCATCGCGTAATTCAGCGTCCGCTGCTTCTTTCCTCTTGCTCGCATTCCCGCTTGGAATTACGATCGCCGATCCCCCGGCGAAAAAACCCACGGTAACAATGTGCAATTATGTACGGGGCCTTTGTGAATTATGAGCGTGGACTCTGCGACTGTGGCCAGGTGAGTCGTTCCGTGACTCATACGGAGGAGCGAATGGTTTTGGCGGAGATATCCATGGAAATTAAGTGGCCCGAATATAATATGGGTTTCTCAAGTAATAAGCGTAGCTGTTCGATTTTATTTGCGTGGTTTGGTACCGCTGTAATTCTTGTTTGGAGTAATAAGAATGGTCAGGAGTGCTGGTGTGTTTTTATAGGCAGTGAATTGTGTGTCGCTTGGAGGAGATGGGGTTGGATTATGATTGCCTCGCAGGGTAGTAGTAAGATCAATAATTTCCCAACAGTAGATCACAGTTGAGTGAAACTTACACAGACCAAGGGGCACGATAAACTGAGAAAATAGTATCTATATGTATCAATTGTTTACGATGAACGTCATTTCATCGAAGCAAGATGAAGCATAATCAAGATTTATGAAATCTTCTAATATGAAATGAAGAATGATAAACACCTAATTTATTGAAGCTTCGAACGATCGTTCGAAAAACGAAATAACATTCAAAGATATAAAAAGCATTGAATATAAATATTCGCATACTTCGTTTCATAGTTCGTCCCTGTATTTTTCCCCGCGAATAAACTACTGGAAATATTTCAAACGTCGCCATATTTAAGCATCTAACGCAATATTAAAACGAACCTAGTCAAGCTCCGCCATATCTGATTCAAAATAAATTGAATGCAAGCCGCTTTATCAGCCGCGTCGTTACAATACTCGTACGCATACGTATAAATACTTCTTCACTGGCGTACATATCGAAGATCGAAACTTCAACACCCAACAAAATTGAATCCTCCAACTTCGCGAGAAGGTATACAATTTCCAGTGCAATAAATTCCAGCATCCTTCATTCCCCTGGACAAATTACACCTGCGCAGACTTCGAGTAGCACCACCAGCCAGCGTCTTCAATTCTACTCAAGTTTCTTAAACCCGAGTCCATTTCCTAGTCCCCTGCCTTCCATTTCTCCTTTAATATCCAATCTGTAGCTCCGTTTTCCATTCATCCGTGTCGCGGCAGCTCCGCCGCTGTATCGTTGGGCATTCGTTTCCCAACATTTTGTACAGGGCGGGGCTGGAGAAAATGAAAGACGACGCGAGCGCATCGACGCTGACGGTCCATTAGAAATCGCGTCGAGTCGCGGTCACCGGTCGTGTCCCGACGGAACGTTTTAGCCAAGATGGACGATACGCGAAATCCGTGGACTTTCACGTGAAGGTCTACCTGGGGCCGCACGCCCGGTACGCTTGCTCCCGCGGTGCTCAGCTGGACGCATTTGTCCTGTCAGAGTCCGAAGATATTACGCGGAAACGAGCACGTGGGCGAGGATAATGGGTTAGGGGTGTGATCGCAGCTAGATTTCTAAGCCGGAAGACGAGTCCCCGGTCGGTGCAATCATTTTCCTTCGTTTGGCCTGGCTACTCGAGAAGTGTCAGGACGGATGAAATAGTGGCGCTCGTGCCACCGTGACAGCGCCCATCTGGCCAGTCTTCAGATTCAATTTACAATGTGTACCTTCTCTCCCTCTCTCCCTCTTTCTCTCTGTTCCTTTCTCTTTGTTCTGGTCTTGTACACCATCCCTCCAACCCCTCGTCCCTCCTGGTTCGTCGTTGATACCCTTTATTCCACTCGCCACCTCTTGCCCAGCCGCTTTTATTCCACGGATTTTCTACCTCTTCGCCGCGGGACCCCGCCTCCCTACACTTGTCTTGTAAAGCAAGACTCGAAACATCGAAAAACTCGCGACACCGAGTGACCCAAGATACACCACGCGCAGCCAGCGTGGCCGTCTTCCAATGGAATTCAGGAAACCGTGCTCGGTTCTTCCTGCTTCTCCCTCGTGCTCTTCTTGCCCTCCACTTTTTGCCACGATCGCGTTCGCGCCTTCTTGCGCCGCGAACAACAGGCTTCGGCGTATTAGCTTCTGTTTCGTGGAATGCGCGGCGTATTTGGAACTCGGCATCGGGGATTGCTTATATGGTGGTTCGATTGAAGTTTGAGAGATTGGGAGCCTTGGGCATTGCTGAGTTAAGTAATAAAACCGAAAGATTCCTGTCGTGTACTAGGCAGGAAGAAAATTAAAAGCATGTCTCGTAGGTGTAACTTTATTTTCAAGGAATGGATTTAATTTGTAATTTGAGAAATATTTGACTAGATATAGTACATATCTCTTTTTATCGATGACGGAGAATAGACGAAACAAAATCCTACGCAGTAAGTAATAGATTTTACAAGAGTGGTAATATATGCAACAAGGGAGTTAAGTATAACTTAAGAAGTATCCGTCGACATTTTTAGAGCATACAGCTATTACCATTATAAAAGTGGTTCTGTGGAGTAATTTGTACTATTGCAATTCGAATAACTATTTCTGAAATTCAAAGAAGTATAGTATATCCTCTACCATTCACTTCGCTGTTATATCCTAAACATACACACCTGCTAAATTGTTTTTGAAGAATCTCAATGTTCTACGAATATCTCTCACAAGAGCAAAAGTCTCCTTTCGATATCGAAGAAGACAAATCTTTTAAATTCGTAGGACGCCACCTTGAAATTTTGTATTATGTGTGAATTCCGTAGATACGTATTAAGAAAGCACGTCATCCGACGATTCCTGCCAATTCCAGTCTCTCTTCATAGTGTTCTATCCACCTATTCGCTGTCATCCTGCTTTCCCCTTTTCCGCTCTTCGTTATCGTCGGTGTCGCATCTCCCGTAAGCTCCCCATGGCTCCTGTGCCACGTTATATTCGTTCGTCTAGAAGAAGTCTGGCCGATCACGCGCGATTTTAACGACTTACACGGTTGGAATATATTTCCACATCATGCATCGACGTAAACGGCAGTGGCAAACTCCTCCGGCATTCGATATCGTTGGCTATCTTAATATCCCACTTCAGTTTCCACGTTCGAGGAATTTCACTTTGCCCACTGGGACACAGGCGAATAAGGAAAAAGACGGCACATGGAATACTTTATGTTCTCTCCGTGGACGCGGATATTTCTATCGAACCATTGTTTCGCTTTCTTTGGCGTGTACACGTCGCCATGCCTACATAAATTTATCAACCGCACAGACGAACGTTCTGCGTGTACAATAATCATGTGTACCAGTATTTCTTAATTATTCTACCCGGAATTCTAACTATTGCTGTTTGTAAGATACTATTGGCGGGTTTAATAATATTAGAATCCTAATGGTATTTCGCGATACTGAATTTTATAAAAATAATAGTATAATAATTTTCTGTATATGGCGGAAGAATTATAGAACCGTTTGACAAGCGTTTGATATTTGTATAGAATTCTTCCGTAGGACCGACGAGTATCGTCTGCATATTGATCAAATTGCGGGGTTTCGAATAATATACGAGCTTGTGTGGGTTTGATGGATGTGCTATAAGTGGCTGTGCATTGCAATTCCAAATCTGTGTTGCAAACCTATACCTATAAAGTATCATCTACTAGAATAAATCTATCGATCGCTATACGTATGTCATAGGAATATTATTATTTAAGATATACATAGTCACCGCTTTAAATTCAATTTCGGTAAAACATATTTCATGTCTGATTACAAAAGAGAGTAATAGTAACTTGCCAATTGTCAACCTAAATTCATTTACCAAACGTAATAATTTTTACTGCAATCAAACTTTAATTATCTTATGCCTACTCCATTGATTCTCACTCGTTTCGAGGATTAAACCAAAATGCAACCCAATACTATTTTCATAGTAAAACACGAAACATCTGCAGCTGCCTCGAAAAATTCTGAAATTAATATCTGGTAACTGCAACGCTATCAACTAATAGAAACAGTTACCTCTGTATCTACTAACTTAATCCTTTTTTGACTCCGGTCAGATAGAAAGCAACCGATACAAACGAGAAGGCACTAGCGAAATAATGATCCCAATTTAAATGTACAATATTTTACCGGCATTACTTTCCAATACACCTAATATTTCTATCCGCGGAACAGTTATTCCAATTATCAAACACCATAAGCTTCCCACAGCTACCAGACGAAGTTTCCGTAAAATCCAGAAGTTACAACCGCGCCTTTAACCCCTGCGGTTCGATGTACGTGTGGGTTCGAAGCAAGCGTCCAGCGTCGGTATGCGTTATACATGTTATAATTCACCTGGAGAAGCCATAACTCACAACACGACTCTCGGCTTCTTCGGTAGACAGTCGACCATGGGCGGAGTTGGCAATGCTCTCTTCCTCCTATTTATTGCGTTCGATGCACCGTGCGCGCTGCACACCGCCACCTCTTACGTGATCCGCGGCGGTTTCCAGCCGTTGCCACACGCTCTTGCGAATTTACTTGGAATTTACACGAAACACACGTGCTGTGCACGAGAGCACGAATAGGAAGCACGAAGTCGATATTTATTAAAGGACGCGACGCGTTGCACGCGAAACGCCAGCGTGTATTTCAGGGATCGACGAGGTAAGTATAAACTTCTCTTGCTCCCCCTTCAACAATAGCTGATGCGTCAATTCGTTGCTTCTCCGTTTTATTTGTTGACATTTTTTTACTTTGTGAATAAATTAAACCAAATAAGAACAGATGCAGTTCTTTCTGTAGTATGCATAATAGGAAATTAATAAGGGAGTGGTCAAGGGTTGGTTGTTCGCATTTTGGGAGCTTATTGAAATCTTAAGACGTAATTTTTGTTGTCTTAAAAATAGTATGCAAATGGGCGTGTTTTTTACATGGTCTGATTTGTGAGAAATGAGAGAGAATTGCTTTCATTGCAATTAAAATGTTTTTAAGGAAACTGAAAATCTGTAACATTTATTATCAAACTGTGCCTACGTGTATATAAAATTCCGAGTCTGTAACACTGGGCCTCGTATATGTTTTAAATACAATATAAGAAACCGTACTAACTTCTTGAATTGCTTTATTTTTAAACGTTTCATCCCCTCGATTGAGAAAACTCTCAAATACAACGTAAAAGAAAAAGCAATTTGAACTCGCAACAAAATAATGAAACAATCCTGCGAAAAATCATCGTTCGCCCAAGTTAAATAAATGGCTACACTATTTCAACTAAACACGTCAATTAACAATTATCACCTTAGGCAATAAATTCAAACGAACACGAACATCTCACAAAACAGATCCCAATCACAATTACCATCACTCGCCGAGCCTCCCTTACCCCTTAACTAACATCTACTTTGAAAGTCTTGGTGTTCTTGCCTGGAAGATGATCTACCAGTTAACCATCTAGCCTAAGCAAAGAGGAAGAAGCGCAGAAAAAAAAGTCAATCCAACGAACATGTATCCCAGGACATCGGGGGAAGAGGTACCAAGGGAGGTTGGAATGGCAACAAGTCGTATCGATCAATTACGGGCCCCGTCCTTATAAGGCAATTATTAAATCACGCGAACACGTCGTCTTACACACGCGTGTATCGGTAACAAGCGATCTCCGTGTCACTCAGTCGGAGATTCGCCTTGGATCGCGATGTATCCCGTTCTCCACGACGTCCGGGATGTGTCGGTAAGAATATCGTGCCAGGTGATCTCGAGATCGAATTCTCTCGAGCCGCGAATAAAAGAGGGACCTCGTGAGACGGCGCCAGTTTACAGCCAAGTCCTACCAGCCCCGTGTAATCACTTGAAGCGAAACAAAGAGAGAGAGATAGAGATGAGCACGTGGTCGGTCGTAATGGATGCGAGGCACCCTGTAGATTAGAGTAGATTAGCCATTATACGCGTAGCACGGTATGCGGTTATCGGCGAAATACGACGGATTATATGGTAATTACCAGCATTTTTCGCGAGGATTGCTTCATCTTCAAACGCTGATACCATTGTCTTACACGGAACGGGCGCGCGCAATTTACGAGCTTGAAAAGTGGAGCGAACAATGCGGCAACATTGTTTCGTTGCGGCCCAACGAGATAACTGATAGTCCAATTATTTGCGGGCAGAGTTATGCAGCTTTGGCGATGAGGCGACTGAATCGTGGCACCTGGTCGCGCATGATTTTCTGTATTTGTTTATTTAAATATTTTGCGCGGATTAAATGACTGCCCTGAACTGGACCAAGTTAGTGTGCTCGAAGAAATACTTTTGCAAGATCACGAATAATCCTGTTTTGAGGAGGGCGGTGCAAAATTGCAAATGAGAGACATTATGTGACCTATTGTCTGTAATCTAATCTATTGTGACCTATGATCTTTTGTGTCGCAAGAGCAGCTCGCAAATGCATAGTGCTCGTCCTTTACCTTTTAATAAAACCGCGTTTCCATTAGAAATTGCGTTTCAAGAAGCAGTGGGGAATGAATCAAAGTAAAGGGAACGTGAACGCGTTTCATTTGTAACACAAATAGTACAGTAGACAAACAGTCTCCTAATAAGATAAAAGTAAAGTGAATGTGAATACGGTAGCAAAGCAATTAATAAATCAGTCATTATGATTAAAATCTACACGACTAACTATAGTCTGTGAAAAGATATAGCCATGTATCCTTCGAATGAATATGAATTACTAAACCTGAACCCATGCGAATATACATCGTACATTAAGTTCAAATATTTACCAGACATACGACAAGGCATAAAAATATGCCTGTAAACATTTTAGAATTATAATACATAGTGTTAGTACCAGGGACCATAGTTTAACGCGATTAACGTTTGTTAGACGCAAACAGTAGCCATTAGCCCGATAAAGGATTAAAAGGCCTGGTTTTCTAAATTGATGCGGTTGGTTAATAAATAAACTTCGCAAGCGTGCTCCGAGGAACACGTGGTTGGACGTAATGAATGCGTGATTCGCCGCAGATTAGGTAGATTAACCATTATGCGCATAATCTACGCGGCTGCCGGAGAAATACGACGGATTATATGGTAATTATACGATTTTTCCCCTGGATTACTTAATTCGCCGCGTGAATTCCATTGTTGCTTACAAAATTGTAGATGCATTTAAATCGCAGGTGATAATATTAGGGCTGTTACTCGTGGGAAATCTACATAGATAAATTGAATTCTGGAATAAGTAATTGGAGGTGCAGTGCGTTGCTGCGTTAGACCAGAAAGTCGGATACACTTTGTCGCACTTATGGTATTAGTAACACAGTTCATAAAGTCGCTTGTCTGTAATTAATCATTCACGCGTTAGCGTCAGCGCTATGCAAACCTGTCATGAATCAACACAAAAATGTAACATTCCAATGTACTCAATATTCTGTGTCAAAGTGTGATTGAACGGGTGTGAGTAAAATGTTCACGACAAGTAGGGTTGCTAGATAGCGGTGATTCTGCGTATACATTTTATTCCAGTTTCCATGAATGGATAATATTTTGTACAATTTTTCTGTGGGTTTTTTCTGCTCTACATTTCACGATATTGCATGCCTGAATAAAAAATATTGTCATTTCTTTAGATAGATATTTCTCTTAATATTCATTACTTTGTCTTTAATTATTGTAAATAATCTACTTTCTGAACTTCTGCACATTTTTAATATCGCTTTGTATACACCATCACTTCTCACGAAACTCCAACCAATCAATTAAAATTCTCCTCTGCACGATCATAGATTCTTCAAACTCAACTAAAAAGAATCACGCGCACACCTATGCTACATTATTCTACACATTTCACCGCCATTACACGCCTGATTATTCTCAAGAAATTTCTCCCAGCGGATAGTAAACGTTTCTCAAAATATATGTTACATTTCCATAAATAATGGCAGGAAAATTTAAATAAATTCCAGCGCACTGTATTCAAGCGGTACGAGAGAAATACGAGAGAAATGAGGCCGGAACGGAAGAAAATATCGTGCATCGAAAGCTGCAACTACATCCGGTGTCACAAATAGAACTCGACGGTGCCTCTCTCGACAGGTATACCCCTGCCAAGAACAGATACGCACACGCTGCGTGCATAATGCACAGGTATACCGTTTCACGCACTCACACAGCCCGCAATAGGCACACACATACGTGCAGTGTTGAGATTTCGCACCATTAGGGCTGGATACCGGTGGCGTCGTCTCTTTCATGCCTATGGAGCACAGTCTATTTGAAATTACAATTCTACCCGTAACCTGGTCTTCGAGACTGGATCGGCACGATCGTTATGATCGTTGCGTGCCAGTTGAATCGATACACGTACTCCTTGCCCATCAACATTTCCCCTGGATATTGTCCAATTAACACATTCTAAACCGGGCGGGGGAAAAATGTGAGCGCATCAAATAGCTGCTCTCAAAATATTCAGCGTGAAACGTTAAGTATTTTATGCGTCTCCCGTTTGAGTATGATATTGCGACTTTACGAGGATCGTCGATGCTCAGGTTTATTACTGGGACTGGTATCAATATGAGGCGGAAATAAAGACAAGGGTAATCGAGAATGATTTAAATCCCAGCGACGGGTGCGCCGTTTGCTTTTTATTAGGAACAAAAATTCTAGAATTATTTCTGTTTCAATATTCGGGGGAATAAGAAAGTTTGAAACTGTACAGGGGAAAAAGAATCGCGTACAGAGATCGGAGAGATATTTTCAATTGAAGTTAAGAGAAATATATACACATAGAATTACATTATGTGATAATTTATAACGTGTACACGCGCAGACTGATTTCTGTTTAAAACGTCTGACCATGGACGCTAATTCTACTGTCCCAAGAACTCCGCTCTATATGTGGGACATCATGAACGTTGCGTTCACTCTTCTTTCAACATTCAACCAATTAAACAGAAGAAGAAAATGCATTGAAAGTTTTCCAAGACAAACGTGGAATCAAATAGATTTCAATATTTATCGAGCCTGAGGTATTCCACGTTTCTTACAAGAAGCAAACGTTTGCGGTTCGGCTAGAAGATTCTCATACACGTTGATCCAAAGAATAAAGTACCGATTATGTTCTCAATGTGCGGCGGCAGTCTTGGGACAAATTCATCGGCTTCCACCGAGGGCGGCCGATCGGTGATCTTTAATTCATCGACCCCCGCGATCGTCTCACGATCGGCATGCCCATGATCCCCGCCAACGATCCAGAATGATCCAGGACAAGGATCTACATATGCTGGGAACCACCAGTGATCAGCACCGTGTGTTAACCCTTATCATTAAATCTTCTGTACGACATCGATTGACATTCTTCGCCGATCGACAGCCACGGTTAACTTTAATTGTCCTCAAACCCTTTCTTTCGGCCATTGAATTCGCAAACGATCATACGTTTCAGAGAACGCCAATGCTATTCATCCAGGACTATCTGAAAATCTAATCCTGCATCATTTCATGTTAATTGAAATTAGTTTCCTTTACCAACGGTAATACAATAAGTATAATAAGATCGCATTCCTACGGTATTTCGATCAGAGCAGAATGTTCGCCTACTCACGGGGGCACGCAGAGGTATGCAAAAAGATGAGCGTGGTTAATTGCGCGCCTTTTTCAGTGTGCCTGCAGCTACGCTAAGCAATTCCTAATTAATGGTACTCGGATGCTCGAGCCCGCGGCATATATGGAGTGCAAGAATGGGCAGATGCAAAAATCGAGATAAAATCTGGCAACAAAGTACCATTACGGATCGATTCCCTCTATAACTGGTTTCATTATTTCCCGCCTCACACCTGACCATACTCAACCAAGCTCCGCTTACAGCTTCCTGTTTGTAAAGCTGGCGCAGCCTTCCTCGGTGAAATAACCCGCACGATTCATTGTTGAACGTAGAAACACGAGTGAATAGTTTCTTTTGATCGCCGATGGGAATAATTGAGTTCCGTTCAGTGATCCATGGCTGATTTAATTTAGCGCATGTTCATATTTATTGAAGCTCGAATAAAAATTGTTATAATTATTTTAATGCTTTTAAATTTTCTGACGTTTTTTTTTATTATTATCGGTCTAGTAATAAATGTTTATCATAAAATGGCGCATGGCAGCATTCAAATCTGCACGAAGAGTATTTATTATCTTCACACCATTTAGATCGATTTAAATCGGCCGACATTTTCATTTACTTATCATTTGGCTTCGTATATAATCATATTCCTCTACGAAATTCGTGCTACCTCTCCATTAGGACAAACCTGCCGTGAGTTCAGGGATCCATAGAATAAACTTCAAGTGGGTGATACCGGTACTTCAGATACACTGGTCACCCTCTTCTTACTTGTAAGAACAGCATAAATTAATTTTCTATTCCGTCTTCTTAATATTCCGCCGCTAAGCAATAACTTTGAACGCTTATTACAATTCCGCTACAAATATCTATATTTTTAGAATCCGGCCAATTCGACGTCACGTCAGCGTGACGTGTATTTTAATAGTACAGAAGGATTAAAGCGTCCAGAAGTAGAGTCGAGGTTAAGCCATTCGCACACGGGAAGGTGTGAGAAACTCCAGGTCGTGGCTGGACTAATCGGACTGGCATCAATCTAAAAACTCGTTTGAGTTCGCCTGGCGCCAATTACTCGCCATTTTGCATAATCCTCGCCAGTCGTGGAGCGTGACAAATAATTTTCTGCCCGTCTACAGAAAGAGGAAAAAAGAATTCACGCACATGCACACGATCTCCACTGTCGGCGTAGTCGGCACGTTAATTAGTTTGATGGCTTTTCGCCGCTGAGACGCATCGGTATTCGTGACATTCCATTTGCAATATTTCGTCCCTTTTTTAATTGCTTTTACTCCGTGAAGAATTTTAATACACGCTTGTATATAGAGTTAAACCAGTAAACTAGCTCCGTTTTTGTCTTACGTTTCACCTAGCAGTCGTTCACAGCATTTCAACCGTATCTGCTCGCAGAGCCTCGCAAAGTAATACCTGTTCGATATTTCGTGTCATATTGATGGAATATTTGTGTTCTTTGAAAGCTTCTGGTGGAAAAGATAACGTGGTTGAATTATTCAATGGTAATTATGCGTATTTACTCTTACGATTAATTCGATATTTGAATTATAAACGTGTAAACTTCTGCCAGTTTGTATTTGCTTAAATTGCATTTGTTCATTGAAATAATATTATCAAGCCTGTACTTCATTTTTATGTTCGTCTACATATTTATTAATTTTTTCCTAAAATATTTTATTAACGCGCGCATGATAGTGCGACATTTTTTCTCTTCACAAGTTGAAAGCAAGGATAGCACCGATATCAACTTACAATTTCACTTAAGTATAACCTAAGAATAATCCTGTCATAATAATGAACGTCAAGAAATGAACATCTGTCGTCCAAATATGGCACCGTGAAAGATCGTAAGTACCTATTTGTTTCGAAATGATGTAGACACATTTGGCCCTTGGACGTCACTCAATTCACTCCTTTTGTACGTGAACCCGTTATATTATTCTTTGAGGACGTCGCAAATTTCGACGGCAATTTGCCAACAGAGGCCCGCGTCGTTCGCTCATTTCTCTTGTAAATTCTTGTCTGACGACAACGCCAGCGTACGGAACGATTCGTGAGATGTGATAAATCGATGCATAATGGCAACGAAATGTCTTCCTCCGGAGAGTGGAGCCGTGAATGAGGCATGAAAAAGAGAAAAAATGTGACGAGACACTGCGTAGGCCATTGTGGGCCGGGGACAGGAATTCCTCGCGACGATCTTCTCGCGTAAAAGTCTGTTTCAATGGCAACGAAAGCGATAAGCTATTGGCGATCGCACCTCCGGTAAATACTTTTCAGATTGTTGCTGGAACGTCTGTCTTTTTAGATAGGATGTACAACCAAGGTGCGTTAACTGCGAGATGTTATTCAACGAGTGACTGAAGGGATAATTTATTTAACATTGAGTTTCTGCCAGTTGAACTAATTAAAATTTGTTTAGCATGTGTCACTATTTACAAGTATTGCAATTATTGAGAAATTCAAATGGTACTTTTTTGTAATTAATTGTATGTAGTCATTCATTTAATATTATTTGTATAATTTGTATACAAATTAAATTTGTATAAAACACTATTACGTTTATTTGCTGCCTGATATAATCACTAAGTTAATGAGTAATTATTTCATTCCTACAAAATTGTTTAGTGAAAGGTTCTCGATGCAGTTTATATCCTATTCGTATCGTTAATTTCTATTCGTATTTACCGAAATATATTTCAATTTCCAATTTTTATATTTTTGCTCTCCTGTTTCGCACCTTTCCAATTAGATTCACCTGGGCCGCGTTCAAGTTGTAGGGCTTGAAGAAAGGATTCGCTAGGAAGTGATAACTATGTTTAAGCAAAACGATGCCGCGGACAATGCCTCGATAACATCTGACTTGCAGTAAAGGCCGCGTTGCAAGATTCGATATCGGAAGAAGCCGACCGAAACATAAACCAGAGCGGACGAGAAAACATATTCCCTGATGGAAACAATACTGCAGAGATAGAAGACAGGCTGCGCTGTGTGGCTTAGTTTATTGCATAGACAAGGCCTCGAGGTGGACTTGAAAGCTTCGGAAAATTTAAAGTAGAGCGAAGCAAGGGGAATACAACACTGCAAGAAATTCTACAATTTCAATGGTACACGGGTGTTAAGTGTTTCGTACCAATAGAGTCGAAGAAAACATTTCAGAAAATGAAATTTGCGAAAGCCAAGTTGAAGAATCTTTTCTGGGAATATTTATAAGCAATCAAACAATTCATTATATCTGTGACCCAAATGAAAGCATTATTGCAGTATAAAATCGACAATCAAATAAATCGATTTTGTTTCCTGCGCCAACCTGGCTTGAAAATAAACCTGGACCAATTAATCCCTTATGCACCTTCCGTCGCTAAAACGATCCCCGCCTATACGCTAACGCGTCAAATAATTTTCGCAGCAGCTGCCTCGATTGCAAACGAATTCAACCGAATAATAATCCGACCGTCGAACTCCTTCGTCGAGCAGACACTCGAAAATCGTGCGTCCCCGCGGAAAAATATCCCTGAAGACGTGGCAAGGTGGGATGGAAACAATGCGGCCAAGAGATAGGGGGCAAAGCTAGGACAGCCTGGTTTATTGCGCGTATTTGTATTCAATATTAGCATCCACGTGGGCAGAGACACAATAGCCGTGCTCTTATCCTATCGTGTCCCACAGCGCGTTTCCCTTCCGTGGTCTTCCTGCCTCACTCGCGCTGTGTCCCAGATCGCCCGGCCTGGGACAAGAGGTGCTCGAAATGGTATCACAGGAAATTACGCACTGCACCGGCGCGTAAAGCTGACCCGCGGCTCCTTATCCACCGTCGAAACGTTCAAACGTGGGCGCGAAACTCTTCATGCACGGGCAGAAGACCGCGAGAAGGATTGCATCGGAGAAGACGGAGAATGGAAGAGGAATGCTACCGTTTCAAATGTCGTCGCCCACCACGTTCTGCCATTGATCGAACAAGCGTAATCCTACCGTATCTCTATGGCATGCCAGGTATCGCGTCGATTGGCCAACAGGCGCCGTCACCCTTAAATTCCTGCAGCAGGGAACACGACCCCTCTTCCCTTGCGGCGACTCGCTATTGGCGGTACACTGGGCTTTAGAATTTGGGGTTCGTCGATGGGAGAACGAAACACAGAATTCAGACTTCTAGTAGGAAGTCTGATAAACATTGAGCATGGGCCGCCAAACTACTTGTTGTGATTAATGTTTCTGCCAATTTCAATGCTTAGTTATATATTAAATCGAGTTGCTTGACTACGTATAATTTTCCTCCATGGAATGTTTACCGTTTAGATGTACTGTGCGTTCGCCGAGAGTTGGCGAGTGACAGTTGACCCTCTCACTCTGTTGCTATCACGTGACTTGCTGCTATTGGCTGAGAACGGTGACAAAGGTCGACGATCAACATATCGAGACAGAGTGAAATAGAACGATTCCAAAGCATTGGCGTAGCCTCAGGAAACCATTAAATTTCTTAATACATAGTGTATACTTTCTTGGGGAGGCTACGTCAATGCTCGAAAATCATGATTCTATCTCACTTTGTCTCGATATGCTCGTCGTCGTTCTTTGTCACTGGCCGTAGCCAATAACAGCAACGCACGTGGTAGCAGCAGAGTGAGAACGCAATATGCTGTCACTCGCCAACTCTCGGCGAACGCACAGTATCTAATTATATGGTGAAAATAAAATTGAAAAACCTTTCAGCGTGGTTGCAGTTTTTGAAAGTATGATAAATGTACTTATGATAATGATAGTATAATCAACTGGAGTTAGAGGCCCGTATTTCTCTATTTATTTTCATCTTAAGACCATACAATTATCGTGCAATATTATGAATACCCATCATCTTTATTCCACCATAGATTGTTCCCCGTTAAATGGCGTATCAACTTATCTTTTACATCAATTACTACAGTAATGTCCTTCATTTCCAAACTGCTTGCGCACTTCCCTCTCACTGCAGTGGTAATACGGATAAAAAATGAAGCAGCCAATCACAATACCACCGGTATCAGTAATCTTAATCAGCGGAAACAGCAATTCGCGAGTAAATTCACCGATAAACCGAAGAATTCCAACGACTCTATAACTTCTTGGATACGACGCATGTAATTGCTCGTTACCACGTTAACATCGACAATTCTACACAACCGACAACTACCTGCTTTCCACGAGATCGACGGATAAAACGCAATAATCATCTAGCCTGCTCGATTATCAGCTTACACTTTTTATTATCCTGCTTTTATTATTCGCATGCTGCGGCTCGAGGCTACCTGTTGGCACGTACACCGCGTATCGATTACCAATATCAAGCAGAATCGCGCGAACGACAAGAATAACGATGCGGCGTTTTCAGATTGATTCAAGGTAAAGTAACGCAGCCTCGCGTATAAGGTATAAGGTACTTATTACGAAGGTTCAAAAATACCATGGGATACCATGGACCAGCGTACGACCAAATTTAGGCCTTCCAAGTTCTTGTGCATGCGAAATTTCTTGCGGTAGCCCGGTACAAACCAGCTCCAGATCGTTACCGTACGGGCTAACGAACGTATTCCGGACCACGTCCGGCTTCGGCTTCTTCTTCGCGAATACGGCAGTCGGCGAGGGGTCGTCCCTCCAGAAATTAGCTACAGCTAATTAGGAACTAACGAGCTCTGGAGCCACAGAAAAAGTCCGGACGGCAAGGACGAGAACGAAATATGAGAGATAACAGAGATAACGAAACTCTCGGCAAACGTCTCGCGGATGCAACGTGGGCGCCCGATGATATTGCACCTGAGATCGGTATCGATAGAACAAAATAGACCGGGTACTGTTCATATACCACGTTTAATATCAGTTATATGTATAGAAATAAGAGAATTTTTGTTTAGATAATTTGTTCATGCTTGGGGGAGAAGCTGTCGGACGAAAGCACGATAACAGGCTTTACGTGTCTTTAAAACTGGTTTGCATTTTAGAAAAGGATTATTTGATGGACTTGCAGAGATACACATTACTATAAACTTCTATCGGATAGCCAGGGAGTTAATGAACATTGCACACGATGGCAGTGCTTATCTATTATCTATTAAGTGAAGGGAATATAAATAATATTTTCATAGCATTCTTTGCATATATGCATGCACATGAAAAAAATGAGATTGAATTTATTACTCCACGATAATATAGTGTGGGGTACAAGTATTCAAACATACAATTCAAACGACGAAATAAGAAAGGCTATGAGTTATAAATACTTGAAATTATCGAAATGTTTTAACAACATTTATTCTCGTACAGTAGTTAACCCAAACATCTATATGTATAATATATTATACGGTTATACCCTATAATCGTGGAATTCGATAAATGGTGAAACTCCACAGTTGTACCTACGTAAAGTTTAATAGGATAATTCTGCAGATCAAAATATTTGGAAGCTTCCAAAAATTCACACAGCACTTAAATTTAGTTAGACCTTATCTATTAATCGTTTAGGTAAAAAAAAGATATTCTGTTTTATTTCTTTGTTAGTAACTTGGAAATATCCACATTTTTAGCGCCGGTATAAGGAGGGCGATACATATTTAATCTTATTTAATAATACAAAGGCTATAGAACTTTTCTACTCGTCCACTGTATATTCAAAGATCTGCTCCAAAAGATTTGAAAATGAAGCGTATACAGTTCGAGTCAGGGTTTGCTATCTTCGACGGAAAGAGTCGTTTTTTATACCATTATATATTCAATTAACGACCGACGCTGTCGGGCTACCTGTAGAACGCAATTATCGAAACGGCGATAGCTCTAACGAAGCGTTGGCGAAAGGACACGTTTCGACGAAGAAGAAAGAAGACAAAACGGAACGAACGAAAAAAAAGAATGCAATTGACGTTTAATACCGAGGTAACCAACTGGTATTCGAGGTATTTCTCTTCGCTGGCCTATCACGTAACAAGGTGCACGATATCCGCAGCCTGTAATCAAATACCGGGCGAGCTCTTAAGAAAGGGTAACCACATGTCGGATCGTTGAAATGTCGTGCAACATCGACCGACCACAGAAGACCGGCGAATCTGGTGAATCGCAGACCGATCGGCTGTTTCTTTTCACTCTTTCCGCCTTTTCAAAGCTTCGCCCGTCTCTATTTCGCCCGAGGTGACCCAGTTCAGCTTACAGGTTGCAGACCTGACAGGTGACAAGCCCCTGCGGTCGTCGTCTTCGATTCCAAATCGATTGGACACCCCTTCCGCGGAACTTTCTAACGTTATCGTGACGACAAGGGAAGGAGACACCTTTGAATATTTTTTTGTCGTCAAAATATACAATGTCAATTATACATATTTGATGTTGTTAAAGCTTCGATTTTTATGTATATTTATTAAGAAATTGCTGCTAGGAAGAGATTACGTTTTTGTTTTGCGTTTGTCGAGGGAATGTATTTAATTGTGGATTGATTCAATCATTGTATACTCCTTTTAGTGATCTTCTAATAGAGATAGGTTTCGTTCTTAATTTTAATATTAATCTCCTATTGCACATATTATATTTATGTATATTATCTTCGTCTGCCACGATCCTTTTATTTCTTAAAAGGACGATAGTCTCTGCACTATTCTTTAAACAAAAATACCCACCGCATAAAAAGCAACAAGTAGGTAGATAACATTTCACGCCCTGCATTCCTTTTGTGCATGCAACCTGGAAATATTATATCTACAAAGCCATATAAATGCTTAACTTGTTATTCATTGCAAGTATCCTCGCTTAATATTAACATTAGCAAAGTATATTGACCAATTTACGTTATTTCCTCCCTACATCTAATTCCCTACCTAAAAAAGATACGAAAAAACAATCTGCCCTTCTCTACTTTCTTGCAACACAACAAAGCTTTAAATACATTTCAAGACGCTTCCAGCCTGCGATTCTACGCACGATCCTGGCGAATTGACGCCAGCTTCCAGGCCAAGTCGTGTCCGGCTCGCACAAGAATCGAACGGCTTGACATGTAATTTACTGGAAATCATGTTACGGCTCGGTAGCGACGATGCAGAAACATTCTCGACAGCGAACCGTATCGCGGATGCATCTAAGCGCGTAAAACGCTTTGCCAGCTAATAATTAAAAATCCAACCGAGCGACCTTACAGAAGCGCCTTGAAATCGTGCAAGCAAGAAGTTCGTCTCCTTTTAATGCGAGCCACCGGCGCAAATGATCCACCAAGGAGAAAATTAATCCCCGGCCCACGCTGGTTATTACACTTTGCGATATATCGTGGCTTATTTAGACGCTTGATCAGCAGATTTAATACGCCGTACTGCAAGCCACGGTCGGTGTAGCAAGCTGCTATTAAACTGGGCAACATTGGTTACTATGAAAGCGTTTCACAAATTTGAAAAGAACTTTGTTATAGGTGTGTCACGCTCGACTCGCATCGGGCTGTAGATAGTCAGTCGGACAAAGTGTGTATAAAGTTCGGGTGATGAATATATAATTTAACATACTGATATGTGGCACAGTATATAAAGTTAATAGTATACTCTTTTTTACAGTTTGTAGTTGTTAATATTAGTTTTAGTATTACTGTTTGATTTATTGCAGTATAATTTAACTTTCATGCATGACACTTCTTGAGACTGTAGATTTATACGTTTGAATGAGGTAAATGGAAAAAGAGAAGAATGTCATATATTATACACGTGAGTACTATGTGGACAGAGGTTTTTCTTGTAATAGTGTTTGAATGTTGGAATGAAATGAAGATAATCAATAATAATAAGTGAAGAATGAATAATAAAGGGAAGCAGCGTTACACGAGTAAATTATTATTACCTTCGATAGGTGACAGAAACATCGCGTCAATTTAATATATATAAATGCTACTTTTGTCAACAAAATAGAAATGGCAAGCTGTAAAATTCCCTTTTAATAATGCCAAGCAAGTTCCCTTGTGAAGTGCTTGTTTTCTTCTGCAAAGCTAAGTTCTCCAGCCCAACGAGTTTTCTGAAACAAACAAGCCAGAAATATCTCCAGCACATTTAATAGTTTTTCTGCACCCTTGACTTTTACTTATATCCTACGCAATATATCATCTGAAAAATATCACAGAGCTCTGAAAGGTGCAGCACGCTATAAAATGCGCGGAAACAATTTGAAATGTCGAGAATCGGCTTGACGAGATCTACACACTTTATTATTACACAAACTCCGCTGTCACAATGAATCAATAACGAGGAAAACTAGCGAATTACCGTTCGCTCCACCCCTTACCTCGAGACCTATTAAATATATCTTCGAAGTTAACTATTGTAACGCAATCATTTGTCAGGTACAACAACGCCTAGATCGGTATAAACGATCTACAGATCGATGAGAGCATTGCGAGTTTATGGGCGTCGCCACAATGTGATATCCATATGTTTTTCTTTTACCCTTTATTCCTAACAGCGTTCGATTATGCAAAAGGCACATCACCTTAACTACCCCTTTTCTACTTAAATACCGCTATATTATTCGCAATTTTATCTAATTATAAAATCATTGTCGGTTATGGAAAACAGTTTGCAACGAAGCGCAAAGAATTAAGGATTTTCATATTAACTATAAAATTGTACCGTGCCCATGTATCCCATTTTCAATGAAAGGTAGTGAAACAGAAAGTTTAATGGAAAACGCCGATGCACACGAATTTGTCTTCTCCGTCACGGAAGTGAATTGGATTCCTTCGCTTACGTATTCGCTGTTTCTTCTCACGCAACTTAATGGCGCACGAACAACAGTTTAACGTGTGTCGCATACTTTCGCGTGGCAAACAATGCTGCAGTAACTTCTAATTTAACGTGTCATCGTTCATTACACGCCAAGTGTACCTTAGCAGTTGCTTGCTCGCGTTGCACGGCTGTGAACACATGTTACGAGATCAAGCGCGTTCACGTTGAACAACAGGTGACTGAATAACGAATTTAAACGATAAGTGAAAACGCATTCTTCGATCCTTTACTATTCAGCTACTGTTCTAGTAAGCGTTACATTGAACGTATTCGAATGACGCTCAACACAAGACTCATATTCACTAAAAATGAATTATAGATATTTTTGGTAGATGATTTTTATATATTTAGAAAGAAATACGTATCTCACCAGAGAATTTATGAAGCAGGTTATTGTAAATTCGATTGTTAAAACCCAGATCAGCAACTATTGCTACGACACTACTGAACTTTTAAGAATAAAGAGTTATTAAACATTCAATTCTCATTACTGGACAATGTGACACGAACACTGTTCTTTTCGATATACCTCACGGGAAATTAATTAAATGTCTACTTTTAACTTTCTATTCGTACCACGTTTGACGGATGAGAAAAGAACGTGCTGGAATAAGAGCTTGAAGTACATCTATTAGAGCATTCCGATACACTTTTGAAACTCGTACAATGATAACGAAGAAAACTGTGCAAAGAAGCATGGTCGGTTTCACGCTAATGTCGGATCCTTTCACGGGTTTCCGTGAAAAATACCTTTACTCCCATGGGCTTGGCAAGAAAGACGTGCAAAGTATCGCGTCGAGTACAATCGGTGCGACTTCTTTGAATTTCATCGTGTTCCACTGGGACAACCACAGCTGGAAACGCGTTTACACTTCTGTTTTCTAAAGGCAACCCGTTTATTAGCCGTATCTCAAACTCGTCCAGCACTGTCTTTCCGACAGAAAAACGGTGGTGTCCGCGAAGGCTATCTAACAGGCGTGAAAACACACTTGAAAGGTACAATTTACCGCAGACATTAGAATCAAACAAATTTCAAATTCACGCATAGTGATTGCAGAAACTGAATGGGTCAGTATTCATACACAACTTTTCGTCGATTATCTACAACGTTTATATCGCCTCTCATTACCCAGGAGGGAAAAACGTAAAATAACTTGAATATAAGAAGCGATAATATCAGTAACGCATTTAATGAAATGTCTATCTATTGCTTCCACAAAAATCTTTTCATTTAACACGTGAAACATTACTCCAGACATAAAGATTCCCCGTAACAATTCCAACGACAAATAATTAGATTCTAAAGCAACACTTTTAGCCACAGTAGTATCCATAAATTGAAGCACATATCAATAAGTATATTGTATATCTATTCTCTCTGATATGAAAGATACTTGGTTCGAACGAAAAGATGGCCTCGATGAAAAGAAATGAAAAGAATTAGTGTTGCATTCTACGAGTGCCATGAAATGCTTGCATATAGTATATTAATAGGCAGAACAGGAACGAGAAACGTTCTGCAATCTCGTCGAACACTCCGTCCAAACTGAGAGCTTCCTGTACCGATTAAAAGAGAATCACTCTTCGTGCTACCGAATGGAAAAATCGCTAATGCAAGTTGGCGGTACCGTGGCAAAGGTAGTCGCGCAATCAGACCGCTGTCCTTATTAGACGTATATACACATTCATATCGGCTGCTAACTCGCTCGTAACTCCATACTCCACATGGAGCCACACAGATAGGCTTGCTTATCTTGCCCACGACCGGCTGCATCTGCCTCGATCTTTTTCCTACAGGTAGCTTCAATCGGAGCGGCGGCGAACATAATTTCGTGACGCCAATAGTATCTTCCCTTGAGCATCTTAGAAGTTTAATTTACGGTCGAGCAGCCGCGGGGGAAAAAAGAATGGATAGAAACGTAAGTGAATCACAATTACAAGGCATATTCCTCGCAACTTCTAGGTTTGACGATCAACTTTGGCTTACTCATTCATTAAACCGAGTAATGAATTCTGTTGCGGTGGAAATGATCGCCTGTGTGCGATAGAATGTCGTAGCTTTATTGAAGCATGTAATAATAAGTTTTCGATGGGATGTGGAAAGTTGTGATAAATATGTAAAAGATAGATATATTCAAAAACGTCGAAATTAGGGGAAGTTGTTTGATAAGTCTAGTAATGTAATTTGTTGCTTGAAAGAGACTATAATATTAAGATTAATAAAAAAGTGCAGCACTTGCAACAGAAGATATATATTAAACTTTCTTTAATTAAAATGAACATTAAAAATGATTGAAACATTAAATAAACTACGATTTCGCTGTAGCGCCAGCAAAACTAATTCCACAGTATGTATGTACCAACATGTTCAACTTTTCGCAATCCAACCGAACCGAACCGTACACCAAACGCGTTTCGCTGACAACGAGAAACAAAATTGATTAAAAAATGTTAAAGTAATCCCCCCTGAGCTATTACAATCCCTCTGCCTCAAAGTTCAATCAGCCCGACTGTTTGTTATCGCTGTCCCGCATAATCAGGACACGGTTCCCGTACTTTCTGAATATTAATACCAAAACCGTGTAGGCCTCGTCAAAATTATCGGAAAGCGATATGCATGCACGGCAGCCCTGTATCGAGCAGAGGCACGAAAATCCTCCTCTGAGTGGAACGTGTTGTAGGAAGAACAGGAGGTGGTACCCCTGGTAGCTGGCAACGAGGAGAGATAAGGGGTAATGAATGCGATACCCTTGCGGTTCGTCTACCAAGAATGGGAAGACTTCGTTTTTCTTCGTTCGTACCGAGAGCAATCGTCTAATGCACGCTCTTTCATCCTCTCGCGTTTAAATCACATGTAAATGTGACTTCTGTGTAGCAATCTTACGAGTCTCTTATCCGACCAGCTGACTCCAAATTTATGCTGTCGCCCGTCATACTTTGATAATTACTGGAGACGTTCAGAAATGTAATTCCGCGTAAGAACGTGCAAAGTATATATTATTTATTAGAAAATGTAATTGTGACAAATTTATTGGGACTTTTAGATACGGTACTTAGGTGATATACGTAGTATGTACATACTTGTTATAGTGATTTTTCTGATATTTTGAATTTAATATGGAAATTCGTGCAGACTATTTGAAAGCCTTACTTTAAAAAAGCAACCTTCACTCTATCATTGCTTCCGTGATATTCTACATTTATTTCTTTTTGTATCTAGAGAAACTCTGCGATTTATGACAATATATGCGTTCCATGTTTAAAAATTCGATAATTCTTACCAGAGTAAGAGATCTAAATTGTCCACTACGATACGATTGAACAATAATTCAACGCAGACCAGATCTATGAATTACCATCCTCTCCTCATAAATTGCACATACCTTTACATTTATCCCCGCAGTTCGACCGATGCACGAAGGGACAAGGAAATAACAGGAACCCAATTAATTATACATCAGCCATACCTCTATGCATAAAGGACCAAGAGCCGCGTGCTTTCGATTTAACAAGATCGCAGGCAGATAGCATTCATAATTCGGTCGGCTCTACCTCGAACAAAGGTAGACCGACCCGTTGCCCGGTTAATTTTCAAATCCTTGCAGCATCGCGAATTCGCGTGCCACGCATCTAATACACGCGCTCTGAATGCGTGCATCTGTCCTCCCTGCGTGGATGCACAAATGTTCGGATCACGCGTATGCGCTCCGCAGATCTGCATCGCGGGCATATGCGCGTACACGTGGCTTGCATCTGCATATGCGCTGCATAAAGCAGTTAGATGTGTTCGTAAACATGTCCAGAAGCCGGCCCGAGCCATTGTTGCCGGCTTAAGATCCATTAGGGACTTCGGTTATTTATTATGCAACCGGTTCAACTATCGGTACCGACCCACCAGCCAAGAGCAACCGACGCTTTTATCGGATTCTGCGAATTTTCGATATGGACTGCGACTTCCAAGGATGCGCTGCACCTTGGAGGAAACGAGTTCCCTCTAATAGAAAACTTATTGCCCTCGGCCAACGGGAAGTAGATAGGGATACGCTCTTCGAAGTTACAACGAACGTGTTAGTTTTTAATTAATTTGCCTTTGGGTACCTGCGGAGTTTGCTAGGGTTTGTACACTGGTTATTGTGTTTTTTATGACCGCTCCATTCGCGCAACAGATGGGGATTAGATTGAGAATTTTACACACTATTTCGTTGATAAATGGAAAATCGACTGGAAATATTATGCAAATATTATTTTGTTTTAGAAGGGAAAGGAATAAAGCAATCTGTTTACACTTCGTTTTTGGACACGTACTGCCAATTTTCTAAATACCCTGTGCCAAAAAGTACCTATCATATACATATATTTCTCCATTAACCAAACACGCGAAAGCTCTCAATTATCTACCACTTTCCAAACCACCATCCATTCGCATCCACAATGCACACCTGACATTGGAAGCGCAAACAGAATCCTACACCGAGCCGCGCCTATGAGCGTCGTAATCACCGCGCAACTCGTCCCTCGAATATTTGTATATTGCACTGCGCCAACCCGTCGTTGTACCAAGCATGTTCCTCCGGGCTCAGAGATCCGCGCACAGCGCAAGTGATCTTCACGGTAAAGTGGCGCTCTCGGTTTTAGCCACGAAGAAGAGTGGAAACCTGCCAGCTCGTGCTACCCAGGACGCACAAGACCCGCGCAGCGAATAGTTGCAATGCAAATGATAAACGCAACGAGCTTCCCGGCCATGGACTTCGACACCAGCTGACTGTCGGATGAACGATCAGGACCGAGGATCAGCACGCTCGTAAATCCTTGCCGGACGATGGTCATCGGTATTTTAATTGACCCTCGAGAGTGCTCGAGAGTTCGTCGCGATTTCGTCGCGCACAGAGAGAAACAACGACAAAAGGAAGAGGAAAGGTGGAAGGGAAGGAGACAGACCAGGCCCGTGGCAGAGAACACGCTGCATCTCGGGCAGCTGCAGAAACTCGGAGGAAAATCAATTCGATGGATCACCGCTGGCCGGGGTTAGACTGGCAATTATTAGCGAACATGCGGAAGAGATAATTGGATGCTTCGGGGTTTCCTCTAAAACCCCTGACTTCGCTGGCAATCTGCACAGAGCGAGGCGGTTCCACGCGAGTCATGCTCTTTGAAAATTGTCTGTTCCTTCAAATACGAAGGATCGTATTACCGCTGAGGTATGAGAGTTGGCTGGAAGGTGTTACGCGTAGGAATTTTAGTGGATGCAGAATGGCACTGAAAAGAGGGTGTCAATTTTCATGGATATATGTGTGACTGATTTACATCTACATACTTGTAAAATTTACAACAGGTGCTTTGTGTTACTTCAATGTAACATCTTCGATAAAAATGGACAGGCAAAATTTGTGATGTTATGTTTGGAGCCAGGCAAGGCACTTTTTTTTATTAATTCAGATACAGAATTTTTGTATCGAATTTCTAATACATTTGGGATGGAGAAAGTTTTACGCAGAATTCTTATGTTTATCGCCCAGTTTCTTTCCACGCCACGCATGCAATCGATAATGAAAAATGCACGATACGGAATACGCGATAAATATAGTGAATGCAATATATATTTAAACAACCGTAGAAACTCATTGTTAAGGAAATCCCTCGTCTACTTTCGAAACCACCAATCACCGGCGCACACGGTTAAGAGATAATTGGATGCTCGAGGGATGGCTTGAGATGTTCTGACCCGACTGGCGCAATAATCTGAATAAAATAAAGGATTGATACGTCGATCGCATTATGACCTGTCAACGCGTCGTTTGAATAAACAAAGGTAAAACGCTACGCTCGTTCGGGAAAAGTGTGCAAGGGCTTCTGATCGTCGCGTCGGTTGGCAAGCGAAATTTCGTTCGATTGATTCGTTGAAATGAACGAAGAGGCATATCAGGAGAAATAGGAGAATGGAGAAAAATTGTGGGAGCAGCTGCAGAAACGCCGCTGCAAATAAACTGGAATGGACCACTGTTAACCAGGCCAGCTGTTATTAGCGAATATGCAGAAGAGATAATTGGACCCTCAGGGAACGCCTCGAGGAATTTTAACTTTCTTAGAAGGCTAACCTTAACGAAATCTGCGTTTACGCATCAGCAACCACTGACGGCGCACAGCGAGCAGAAATGTTAGATAGATAAATCTTCCATACGGTATTACGGGATCGCGGACTAATGCGCTAAGGAAATTTATATCGGTCTGTGAAGAAACCGAATTCTCCGAACAAACGTTCGTTTATTTGCATTTCTCCGGAGCAGAGAATTAAGAGAGTGAGACTCTGTGCTGAGAATTTATGGAGTCGGGAAAAATTCGGTATTTGAGTATTCCCCGTAATTGATACCGCGATAATGTCGGTTTAATGGCGATCTTTGGAGAAAAATGGCGATGCTAAGTCATGCGTAATTTATTCTTAACGTGATTATGTTAATGGTTTGAAAGCAATGCATACGTGATGATAATGATGGTTCGTGCGAGATTTTTAGAATTGTAGACTGGTAAATGCGAGTCGGGATATGCTACTCTTCTCTAATTGTTTCGATGATCGTGGAAATGAAATGGATTGAATTTATGCACGTTCAAAATATCGTTTACCGCTGAATATATTTCACCTGAAAAAATTCTTCTGTATATGAAAAAATAAGTAAAAGAATACGCCACATTATTTGTACTACGTTTTATCCGGAGTCCATGTTCACTACATTTCTCGCATAATAACTGCAACCTTTAATAACTTTTTATTATTTATAGTATTAAGCATTGCTGTGCAGTATCTGAATAATACAACAGAGGAAATAATAATTTTTACTTTCGGTATGAATCACCAAAACATGACATTTTGTCTGCGATCTACTGAATATTCTCCCTGCTAGTTTCACGCAATGAAACCAATTCGATACAACTGGCCAGAGAAAGTAGCCTCCCTTTATGTACATATATGTATCTATGAAGTAGAGGATTTTTTCTCACAAGAATCATCAACCATCTTATTGCTAAATTCTACCAATGTTTGGACTATATGTATCTCGAGTTTATATTTATAAAAATTCGGCTGGATCGCTTTCCATTCGATCTCTAATATTTAACACCTATCCAAGAAACATCATATAAACGGTTCGTGCTTAATAAAATAATTTCTATCGTTACAGCTCATCAAACGCAATCGAATTCCCAGTTATTCCTAATCGTGCCAGGTGTATCGACCGCGGCGATTAACCGCGATTATTTACTGAATACTTGGGCAATGAAACCACAGAGTAACACAAACGCGAAGCAAGCTGTGTTTACGCGAGTAGAAATTCATTTCCCACAGTTTAGAGCCCAGCTATCGCGCTAACGAACGACGCGCTTCCCGTGTTTGATGATTCTCTCGCGAGAGAATCGAAATGGTTCAACGAAATCGCTCTCTGTTTGTTCACTTTCTCTGTTCTCCATTGGTGAAATATCGCGTAGCTTGAATGACACTGGAACACATTTAACGAAACCGTGGATCGAACTACTCAGTAGTTTCGTAACGTGGAATATTTGCTCGGAACGTTTAACAAGTGAATCATGTGTCGGTATTTATTTTCTCTTCTGGTGCATATAAGTAGAGAAATTTATTTCATAGCGGATTCTAGTAAAATCACGCGATTTGATTTCCTTTCACAAAAAGTGACCTGCAATTTTAGATACACCTGGGTCGAAAAGTATTAAGGGGAAGATAGAGGACAGTTTCGAGAATGAAAACTAAAGGAAATGTGTGCGAGGGATAATTAAATCTGTAGAATTGAGAAAGAAATGAGTCGTCTATGTGTAATAGTTGGGAAGTCGAAGCCCGAAAGAAATATATTCCCTTTTATACTAGACCTGCATGAACATCACATTGAAAACACGTTCGAGGAAGGTGGCAAGAAACAGTTTCGTACGCAATGTATAATAACATTCCTTACATTCATTACAAACATTCCTTTTCCTCCCCACCATAACAATAAGTCTCCATAAGACCATAAGAGTTCACTATGCGAACTCTCGCTGAATATCATCAAATATCTCAAATATTCACAAACATACAACAGGGGGGCAGAAAAATCACAAATCTCCAGCGCAGAAGCGTTTCAATTTACCCCAATCAATTTCCAAGACTCTTCTCCAACAGTAGTGCCAGTTTCATTTTACGCAATTTATCATCCCGGGCAAAGGAATCACAAGCTTGTCGTTTATCGTAACCGCAATAATTCTGCCCACGAGTTAAAATATTTTCCAACGGACCCCCGGTGGCGCGCCCGAACCATAAACAATAAGGCATCCTAACGGTGAACAGCGTATCCAGGAAAGTGTATTATGAACTTTTGCAGGCGCAGGTGCCGTGGTCGGCAGGTGCGAGCCTGACCTGGCCCAGCGGGGAGGCTCGAGAATCGAGTGGAAAGAGAAATGGCAAATGGAAGGAACGAGAGCCTGCCCCGAGCGCTGGAGAACAACTATGCCCGGTAAGCAATCGTATACCTCGACATCGGAAGCTTTCACCCTCCAGCGGAGGCGAGCAAGACCGAGATTGTAACACGGAATTTTTTCCAGAGCGATAGTGTACTACGAATTAGGGCTAATTTATGGGGAACATCTGGGCATCGGAAGACCTGACAGACCACTTACGGATACACAAGATATTATTATAGATACATTTTTATGGGGAATATGTGTACCCGGACAGTTGTTTAGGAAAAGTAGTAGGTAGTAATTCCAACTGCTACTGCATGGTATAAACAACTCGTAACCTCACGCGATCAACATTCGTTTTGTTATTTGTTTGCTGCATATAATATCCAACGTACCAGCCTCCGGACAACTTGCGGCAGAACCTCATGCGTGTAGACCGATTGTAGATTCGCTTACACCGAACGTTTAAAGTGGACGTAATGAAGGAATTATTTTTGGCATGCTGCGACGCATGATTTCGACGATGGAACTAACGTGATTGTGCTGGCCAAATGTTAACGTAACTCGTACGCGTCGTAGGGTCAAGGGTGCTTCGTGAAAATTCTAAAAAATAGATATGTACATACTATTTAACGTTTCGAATGTGCAATTCGAAGCAGAACTGTATAACTGTGGAAGAGATCATTCGTACATGGAGGGGTATGATATTTAAAATTTGGTACCTTTCAAAAGGCAGATATAAATTTGGGAATTCTACCGCCAGCAGAATATTACGATTACGAAAGTACCGTAATTACTATCATAATCCACATCATATTACGGGCAAAGAAATCCTAGAATCTCGCTGCTGAAACATTTTAGGTGATTAATAAATGGCAAGTAGAATTCGCCCAAGTATCGTAACAATTCCCCAATTGAATTACAACATAGACATACGACCATAAAACAATACGATAGGAACATTCGTTGAAATAGTCTCGGTTACGTAGCCGTAATAGCGTAATTCAATATTTTATACGAAATACCAGTCAACCATTGGTTAATATTTGCAAACGCATTACACGGACGGAACGTTCCACCGAATAACTTTTCAAGGGACGTTTCGCTGCCGAGTTTCTTCCATGCGCAATGCGAAACTGAATCCTATAGGACTTTTCATTTGTTCTCCGATGCCGTACGACTTGGCGCGATTTGTTAACTTTCGTTACTCACGCACGGAAAGCCAATTAGTTTTCTTTGCCTGAATTGTTCGTAGAGAGATTGCAGACGCATGAAAGGACGCCGGTTAATGCATTAAAGAATGGCTCGCGGTTCAATGCGTGCACCTCCAAATGGTCAGCAGTCTAATTACAGATGAACCATTAACTTTATTGCGATCTTTGAGTGGCACTTAAGCAAGCGCGTACGCCGACCCAATAGAAAATAAATTATTGCGCGTAAATCACGGTTATCCGCGAGCGACGTGACGTACAGCGAATCAGCGATTACACCCCCGTCTTTTCAACATCATCTTCCCAAATTTTACGATCGACTGATTATTGGATTCCCCGTCGTATATTACTATCGTAATTAGAATTACATATTTACCGTGGTACTGTAGCACAGTAACCAGAATTTGTATTGCTTCAGTCATATGCCCTCACAATCGTTCATTTTAGAAAACCGCCATTATTATCGGTACCATTATTGTACCTTTGAAATAACAAGTAGGTATTGTACACGATGTTTTTAAATTACTAATTTGAAAAATAATGCCCGATTGAAATAATGCAATCAATGGGAGAAATATCGTTGATCAGCCTTATTTCCCAGCCGTGTGCATCTGGTTTAGATCGTAAGTCATGATGAGTCACTGCATATTCCGAACCATTCCAACGTGGAATATTTTGCCATTACAAACGTGGAGTGCACGTGGTCAACAGGAATGTAACGATTTCGTGCATCCATGTATACAACCCATTCACCGACCATTAGGAGAATATTGCGTGACCTTTCTGAACGCTGCAAGGCAAATGATAGTTAAACATTCGATCGTCTATAGAGGGGTTGCTTGCGAATGCTTTTACGCAACAGTTTCAACAAGAAACAGTTTTATATTATTGGAAATTCCTCACGCGGTTACTTTATAGTCTCCATTGCATCGTGCATGTAAATAGATCAAATCTATCGGCAATATTAAAAGCGAACGACAAAAATGCGTGAACATGAAACTCTCAGATAGAACAAATCTTTGAAAATAAAAAAATCAATAACCACCACGTATCCCTGAAATCGCAAACAAATTATCAAGTATCAACCACATAAGATTGCCATACATTTCTGCAACGAAGAATATCGGATAGCGGACATATGAATTTCACGTATTAAACATTAAATATAAGACCTGCCGTAAAATCGTTCCGACAACCACGGAATCCGGGATTCCGACGAACCAACATTCTCCACTTTATATCAAAGAAACATTCCACACTGTCAGTCCTTTCACGTGAGCCCGTTGGGGAACAGAAAGCACCGGAAATGGAATCGACACGCCGTATTTCTCGCATGCTGCACCATATTCCGATTATATTCCATTATATGGCGGCTCTATGAAGAGGCATGTTGCTGGTCCTTAACATACCAGCTATTTCTCGGCAACGTCACGGCAACCATTGTTTCGCGGCATAATAGAGCGTCGTCTGGGCCCGATGCGCATCCTCCACGTATCCTCCACGTATCCTGCAGGCACGGTAATGAGTCCATGCGAGAGTCTATGTCGCTCCCGACACCGACAACCTCGTAGCTTCTCGGGGACTCTTCGAGATCCTTATCGATGTGCGTCCGACATTTGACATGCGACGTGTCGCCTCTCTTACTCGTCTTTCTCCTCGGATCACCAGAGTATCGTCAGTTTTAAGATACAGCTGGCTTGACGATACGACCAGGTAGCGAATTAAAATTACGTTGATCGGCGAGAATAGATGCATTTCTTTTTTTGGAGAAGAAAGTGCAAATGTTGAAAGATTTTTAGAAACAGACAAAAGTACATTTAGAACGTTTGTACTATATTTTTATATGGCAATATATCTTGCTATTGTATAGCAATAATATTATACAGCAGAGATGCGCAGCAAGAACAGCATGCTGGACAATTTTTCAACGAGAAGTATAGACGGTTGTACGAAAGTAGTTTAATGAAATTACTCGGTAAATCGGAAAGAGTTGTTACAGGAAATGCAGAAGGAAATATCATGGGAAAAATATAAACCACAATTACGTTGAACTTTTTTTTATCAGAATACTTGAGGTATATACATAGAAGTCTCGAAATGTTTACAATATTTGGAGCACTTGGAGCATTTGCAGACACGGAAAACATGTACGTTTGGAAAGATTAATTATTTAGAATATCACACTATAATATGATAGAGGCGTAACAAGATATTTGATACTTTTCGCACACCTGCATAGCAATTTCATCAAGGTGAATGTCTAGTTTATGTACACACGTTTTGTACCCATTTCCGCGAGCAAATAGAGCAATAAGTTTTACACGAACGGAGCAATCGCGTCGATGATAAATTGCAGTTTTTTTGCACATCGACCTAATATGATGGTTTAACGTTCATGATGGCAAGAAGTTGACACGCTGTTTAAAGTACGACATGCAAACGTGCTTCGCGAGGTTTTTGCACTGGATAAGGTGATTTTCTGGAACTGCCTCGCGGTTTTGCAAAGCATTCGACACGGAGATATCACCTCCCTGTGCGACCTGCACGGAATGTGAGTACGGCTCTGCTGCATTTAGTCGGCGATTACACGCACTTCATGCTTGAGATTAATTTATAGTGGGCTTGTTTTACTATTAAATGCTATCTGCGGCGTTTTGTGGTATCGCAGGTTGTTCGGCCGGATGAGAAAAAAATCCCGTGAATGATCTATCACTGTCATGTTCAGAGGTAAAGTTCATACTCATTACGGATAATAGAAACGTACAGATACAAACGCGCCTTCGCACGAACGCGTCAAACGAACAAGATCGAGAAATAAAATATAGCTCCAGGAAAGACACCGGATCGACTTTCAGAGGTATAACAAATTTGCGGAGATTTGTACGCCTATCTGTTTCTAAAGATTTCTTTCAGAATAAATCCGACTAATATCCGGAGTAATTGAACATTCTTCTCACTACTGTGCTACAGTGTTTTCATTCCCCGAGAGAGAGCTGCAGGGTTTGACAATGAGGTAAATAAGTAAACCCGATTTCGGAAAGCCAGAATTGTCTCCACTTGCAAGCAAGTAAAGTTTGTACCATAGAATGTTCTTTTAAGTATCAGCACTTTTAGATGCGAAAGTGTTTCTTTATTGTAACACTATTTTCCTAATTTTTTTCTATTTAATCTGCTCTGTCGAATAAATGATCTTCGAGAGTTACGAAATACTATTGCCTTGTTCTCGTCACCTAAAAAAGATTTATCGGAAATGCCATATGAAATTTTTAGTTTGGTTATCAAATATTAAATTATATGTAATCCGGTATGAGAATTATTAAGTGCAGATGCGCATACCGAACGTTACGAGCGAAATCTTTTGGCCAAAGCCGATACGTGCCACACGGCAGTTGACCGGGTAGGTCGAGCCTGCCCAGCCAACAATATTGCATTATTATTTATTAATTCGGAGCATACGAGATGTGTATCTCTTACGATGCGGTGCTGCACTACCCGGGATCACGACTTTCTTATCTCCGCAGGCAGCCAGCGACTCTCAATCCCAACGAAAGAGTTTCTTCCTTGCATACACCTATGTGTATACTACTTGAAACAAATTATTACGCGAATACCCCCGTCACTAATTGAATACATAATTTATAAAATCATTCCTAACAAACATTGACTTTTACTCATTGCATTCGATTTTTATTTAAAGCATTCTACTACGTGCACAAAGAAAAATATTAGTAAAAGAGGAACTATGCAATGTGCCGAAATTCATTTTCCTGTATAATATGTAATACCGACGCAACTCTACCTATCGTTTACCGTTCGACAGCACTTTTATACCCGCCTTAAAATTCTTCTAAACTTCCGCAACTTCTACTACGAAAGTGCAGTTGTTCGAAGCTTGCAGCGCACAGTGCACAAGCGATAGTACACGCGTTACTCCATTTCCTCGGGAACAGTGTCCAGGAATAGAATCGGTACGAGCCGAGTTACACTGTATCCACGTTACACCACAGGGTACCACTGGATACCATAGAGGCAGTGTCCACCTACGAGTACCTCTGGGCAGTGCAATCTAGTGGCATCGGTCTGACCTCTGAGTACCAGCGGCTACCGTTCTGTGATTACCATGATAATTCGTTGGCTCGCCCATACTCACTACCAGTGCCCCTTGGCAGGCCAGATAATATGCAATACCGTCCGATAGAGCAGATTCCGTATTCTTAACGACGACCCATGAGCATATCCGGACCCATTGTTTCCAAGTCTCGACCTCGCCGAAAGCGCGTGTATATCGCGTATATCGCCGGGGAAAAAGCGCCGACATGTTCTCCGAAGAGGCTTTTCAGCCTGCTGAATACGGAGAAAGTTGAACCCTTTACGATCGGCTGCTTTTCTTTCAGCAGATTACCTCGCTGGTTGATACCGTTTCGAAACGATCCAGACTCTTCCATATGTGGCAAGGTGTGCCATGCTATAGACTAGAAGCGTGAGATTACTTGCTCCCGCTGTGGATCGCGTTTTAGTGATAATTTGATCTCTGACCATACGATTGCGTCTGCGTTGGGAGGGAACGCTTGTGATCGTGTGCTGTTGGTGGAACGCGATGTTCGATGAGCTGTATTTTGTGTGAAACTTTTTGTTAAATGGAGAACAATATTTTCTTGATACTTGTTAAATTGTGTATCTTATTTTTATTTTCATTTGTGTACGTATTGATATGGAATTTTCAATCCAAGCGAAAAGTAGATGATCCTAAAAATTTCACGCTGGCCCGTTTATCAAACGAATCCTTCAGAAGTATCTCGATAATAAGTAATAAGTTTTTTAAACATCTCCCTTGAACATTTAATAACGTTACAAAATTCGCACACTACAAAAACCATTTGCTAATTTCGTTTAGCCTTCAGCGAGCAGTGCTTCCTCCGTTCATTGTTCTCACGTTTCTCCGTTCCGTAACACACATTTCCACTTTCCACCACTGAAGGCGATTATTCAAGCCATCGTGTACCGTAAGGCAAATTAATTTATCCAATTCGTCGAAGCGTTTCTTCCCACATCAAATAATAGCTCTGGGCAAAAATCTTCGTAGACGCCAATCTCCTCTCACAGTCTTTATTAAGTAACAATTCGCCAAACCGCCGTGTTCCCGATACGAGCACCGATCCACCCAATTACGAAACCGGCGTTTTCAACATAAATAAAAGATCGCATCGGCTGTCTACTTTATCAGTCCAATCCCCCGGTTTCGCGATAAATTCTGCGTCACGATTCACCTCCGTTCTGAACGCCATACCAGCGCAGCGGTATACGCTTGCGCTTTTCGACCCACCACAAGACGCACACTCCTTTCCCACCGTTTCTCTTCCTTGATTCGTACGATCTTCGTTTCGCTCCTGGACACGCGAAATCGAGGAACATAATAATCAACGCAACCAGGAATCAGCGCGAAAAAAAAATACAAAAAAATAAGAAAACCTTAGATAAAACAGTGGTCTAAATTCGGCAAATGATGCCTACCTGGCGGTAGCTCGACAAGCGTCACGATAATAGACGATACATATGTATGGGAGGCAGCAGAATTCATAAGGGGACAGGCTCGCCGGTGCTGCTCGTGCCTCATGGTCCGTTAGAGGCCCGTTTCTCCACGCTCGTCCTTATGCAGAGCAGGGACGATTTCCTCGTGTCTGAATGGCTTGAATAATATACGTTTGAAGTTAATGGTCTCCATTCAAGGCGCCTGGGATGCCTCTATATACCTATATACGCCTGGCGCACTACTCTACGTCGCGACGGTCCCACGTCCTATACGGTTCTCATGTGTCACTCAGGATCGCCGCGTATGTAACTTAAACTGGGCCCCCGTGTGCCGTGCAGCCGCGGTATGCACCCGGCAATCGCGCTGTCGCGTTTTAATCCTTCCTGTTGCAGCGTTTCCAACGTGACAAGGTGTATTATACCGATGCACACTCCTCGCGATCGCGGGAACCGATTTCTTTCGCCTCGATGGTCCCCAGCTTTTTCCTGCCTTTACGTGATCCTGCCTTCGAATGGCAAACGAAGAAGCGATATTTTTACCGGTGTCTTACGTAATGGAGAGGTTTCAGGTTTTATCGGGGATCGTCGGGACGTGTTCGGTGGTGTACATTGGCATTTATTTGCCTCCTCCTTTGTGCCGACTCTCTCTTGCCCGTGCGATCGTCGAATCGGCGTCTGTTATTCAGTGACTCGAAAAACGTGTTCAATGGCTTCAGTAAAGCGAAAACCGTGCACGGTTCGTTGTACTACCAACGGAATTATGTGTAACTGCGTCTTGTTCGAACAGAGATTCGAGAATCTTTTTGTCAAGTCGCTCAGACTGTCGTCGGCTTCTTGCTGAAGGATATTTGAGATTGGGACGTTTAATGGGGACGTTGCTATGGCTCGTGCGTTTGGTTGGGAAAATTATGTACCGGTGGGACGTTGTATACGTGAATTTGGAACGCTGGCATTCGTAGTCAATGAGCTCTGCTGTGGGTGTCGATTGCGCGAAAAAGTAAAGAGATAGGTTTCTATTTCGAAGTTACGGTATATGGCAAGAACGTGTTGCGATATTGAGTCACTTAATGTAGAACGCCCATTTCTTGCGAATGAGAAAAGTGCCACCGTGTTTAATTATCGCAAGTAGCATAGCGAATAATACTATTTATAACTATTTAAATCTATTTTTGCCACAATTCACAATTCAAAATAGTTTCTGGCTTCAAACCTTAATAAATGTACCATTGAGCCTCAGCATTGTCACTTTAGCTTTGCCTGGTTAGATAAAAACAAATCGTCCCTCGAATATAATTGCTGCAACTGATTAACAGGTGAGAGCCAATCAATTCTCCGCGCATCTTCCACGTACATCGCGTCATACTAAAAAACCACGAACACCGTCATAATAACACCAATTCCCCAAGAAGCTAAACACTACTCTCAGAATCAAACAGCTCATCGCAAACCGTCAAGCTCTGCCCGCATATTCAACAACGTCCGTTCCAGTCTCCGCCAGCCTGACGGCTCGCCTAAATACCCCGACGACGTTGAACTCCCTAACAGCGTCGTTCAACGAATTCCCAAGCGAACGTCGTAAACCTAACATCCCCGACATTCCAGCGCCGTAACGCCAAAAGAAGAAGTCACTCCTAATCCCTCGAGCTCGTTCGATTCAGGATCACAGGCTAAACGCCAACTTACGCCGACAAGCAGAGGAGCGCCGTTAATAAAATTCCCTTCGGCCCCGCGTGCAGTCCGAAGCGGCTAACACGCGAGCAACTCTCCGGCGTTTCTTGCGCCAGCGCGCCGCGTCACAAATAGACCCGTAACTCTGGCGGGAACGGCCCGTATCCCCGGTGTCCCTCTTTATCCATCAATTTCACCCGGAGGCCGTGATCGCGGCGACGAGGCGAGACCGTGATCGCTTCACGCGGCCCTTCCGCGCGTACAACTCCGGAAAACCTTAAGCAGAAGTAGCGTTTGCATAATCGTGCGGATCGAAGCGACGCGACGTCTGTGCGAACGGCACTCCGCACTCTTTATCCGGCGATTTATCCCGCAGCGGCGGCACCGTGTAATGCCCGTGTCGCCGCGAGAGTGTCGCTACGTACGACTCCGACTGTAACTTACTTATATACGCCGGGTTCTCTAACGTACGCTTTCGCGTGTGTCTAGCCGGAGAAGAGGCCGACTTAGATGCCTACCGCCAGCCAGCTTTTACGTCCAACCCGGCCAGACTTCTCTCGCGACCTCGAGATCTCGACCGTGAGAAAGGGCACGGTTGTTCCCGCGGAGACACACCGCGACCTGATCCGCTGTTATAATTGTATCCGCGAGCCGTGAGCATTTTCGCTTCGCCGGGGAAACGAGAGTGTCACGTGTGTACGTGCACGCGGTGCTGGATGGACACGGCGAGCGCGGACAGGCTGAGCGATCGTTTGCTGGCAAGATGGATCTGCGGTGTTTTCCCCGTGAACCGGTCGCGGGACGAATTATTGATCTTTCATTAGTTTTTAATGTATTTCGTAGATTTTTCGGTACCGGGTTTGTCCGTTGAGAGGAAGAACCGAATACAGGCGCATGTGGCCTGTATTTGGGTTTTGTTTTCCAAATAGAAGCCCGTGGGCCTTTGTTTGGGGATAAATAGTAACGCGCTTTGTCGTAACGCATATCGCCGCTCTTTGATGTCAGAGATGTCATTTATCGAGAACTATATTTAGGTCTAAATATGGAACAAAATTAATCTATTATTCCTTACAAGGATCGATCGAATTATTTTACTCTTTACCGGGATATACATTGTATCTTAACGGGATTTCCCGTTAAGAGGTCCACCCAAATATAAGCGCATCTGGGGCTATCTAAATATCTGGGCTTCGTAACGGAAACACTCGGTGCCGAAATTATTATCTATAACGGCAACATCGATTGTCAATCATGTTAGACACGTCTAATTTCCATATAGGCCCATATTTCCGTAGTCACAGGGCGATCAAATTTTTATGCGTGAAGAAAGATGGACAGGATTGCATTTATTCAATAAATGTGTACAGAATGCCTTCGTCGGAAAATAGTGGATTACACGTTGGCAACGACCGATACAGGCTGCCCGGGGAATGAAAAATGGAGGCAAAAAGGGAGGATACGAGTGAGGGATGGAATGATCTAGCTGGGGTAGGGAGGCGAAACGTGTGCGGAATTGATTTTCTTGTGCCCGTGCTTTGGCTAGATTTGCTTAATTAAGAGGAGGCCGAAGGGAAAGAGCCACGGGCATAAAAATTATTTACATAAAGCTCGTGCTAAAAATCCTGGGTTTTTAATTCCGTTTTTATTCTTTCGCAAGGTTTATACCGTAAAATACAGGATGCCTCGACATCCAAGTCACCATTCTTTCATTATAATACTGCTTTTTAAATAAAGTAAGATAACAAGTTACAAATTGCTGCAAAGTGTTAGAGAACTTAGCAATGAGCGTATTACAAATAGATTTTAACATAGAGGCACTGTCAGCGTACTTGTTCTGTGCTAAATATTTTAACGAAAAGATTCCGTGTGTGCGAAGAGAGCCGTGCATTGCTAATCGTATTTTCAAAATACCCTCTTGGCTGCATCTAAATATTACATCCTTTGTATTCCTCGATATCTATCCTACCCTTGCACGCATGAATACCTTCTGTACAAAGGAACGACGCAAAGAGGTACTTGACATTCAGCATGTCGGCTTCGTATTCCTTTTTACATATCCAGAACGATGACTAGAATTCGTGACACAAAAATGCAACTCGTCGACGTTACTCGTTTATTTCTTAAATAAAATAAACTTGGCCGTTCTTCCGTTTCGAATGTAACGCAAGGAATATTCAGCTGTATCGAGTAATATATTGCGACGTGCAGTTAACAGAATACACGTTCCCGCGTCTTTTGAACGGGAGAGTTCCAAGTGGGCGCAAAAATCGAACGGAATAAATCAGCGTGCACAGCGTCGCGTCGCCAGCAACGTTACATTAGTCAAATTGCAATGCATCGAAGAACTATAACAATTCATTCCCCGATGCCTGTTCGCCGGCATGGGGCGCAAGAAAGAAACGCGGGAATGGTTAACGGAAGAACGCAAGCGCGCATTCCGTAAATTCTGAGGACTCATTGCAGCTCGTATCGCATCGCGAAGGCAGTAATTGAACCTCGCCCGCCGCGCAATCCCGTCGGGGCTTAATGCAATTTCTGAGGCTGCTCGCCGACAAAGGGGGTATTGATTTAATAACACGCGTCATCCGTCAACAGGCAAATAAAACATCGACGTCTGTCGCCTGAACTCCTGCGTCGAATCGCGATAAAAACCGACCACGGTCACCGTTCTCTGCTGCCATGAAACCGCTGTGCGACAGAGTACCTATTTACCTGAGAGCCGTGTATTAAATCCAGTAACGAACAGCTGGACAGGGAAATTGCTCTTGCCTTAAGTAACGATACAAAATTGCCCTAGTAAAATAAGCGCGCAGCGAAAAAGACGGAGCATCCAAAAAAAGAGGAAAAAAAGGGAAGAAACGAAGAAGAGAAGTCGAAAAGGGTTTCATTCAAGAAATACCGGCGATCATGCGAATGAGAACGTCGCCTGTCGAGAGACTGACAGATACCATCGTGGCGTTCGAGACGCGTTAAATCACCCGGGACATCCCGAGTCTCATCTACCCTCGTGGATGGTCTACTATTTACCATTCGCCTTGCCCGCATACGCACCGTGGCAGCACGAAAACAAGCAACTTTTCTAATTACCCACTGTCCATGTTTCCACGGATCACCGGGTAGATAGGTCTCTCGGACGCTGGATGATCGGTTTCCAGCTGCTAGGCTCCGCTCGGCTCAGAGAAGAAACTAAATTGCGCTTCGTTAAACCGCCTACTTACCAATTTCGATCCGACTGCTCGTTTTTTCTCCGCGTGTTCCCTCTCTTATCGTTCCATTACCATTGAAACATTACGCCGCGACGAGCCTCGGGCCCGAGTGTTACCGAGAGAGAATGCTGAATCATTTCGTCACTAACGGAGCCACCTATCGAAAAGTTGCCCTCGCAACGTTCGACCGAGACCGGGATGGCGGCGGGAGGGAGCCGACGATCAAATCTGCCAGGATAATGCTTATATCGAGGTAAGACTGTCTGGATTTTGTAAAATTTGACGGAGGTTCGGATGGAAAAAGGGAAACCGTGTTGGACGAATTTGAAGAAGCGAAACGTCGATAGAGTGTCTAGACGAAATTCGATGATGGAAGTAAAACTTGATGAAGCGAGTATTTGGAAAAATTGTCATTTATGAAGTGAAGTGAAGGTCTGCAGGTAATTAATCTGTCTGATATTTGTCAGCGAAATTTATGGATTTGTGGGCCTCCTTTTACGTTACACGTGCACGTTGAAAATAAAAATGTCAGGTTTCTTAGAAGTCTCCAAAAATTTTAGATACGACATTTTGTATTATATTGTTCAAGGGATAATATTTAATTAACAGCAATAATTGACCCTGAGACAGCGCAGTATATCCGCCCCGTTATTGAAAATAAATATTAATTGAACATTAATATATAATTTATAATTTATTCAATAATTTTGGCATACAAATTAAGTCCAAAAATGTCACGTTTCATAAAATATTCCATAACACTCCAGTGCACAACACTGCGTTCCGTAGCAAGTACCACCGTGTACTACTATACACTTTTATATCATACAACGCACGATTAACATTCACGCGTCTGAGATGCGGCAAAGTATAAATCATTAGAGAATCAAGCACCCTTGGAAGCAACTCGTTGCCCCCCGTTTCTCACCGAAAGAAACGAAATCGAAAAGGGTAACGTCTGATCGAGGCAAACGAACAACTTCGCACCCGATAAATAGACCAACGGTCCCCCACGACGTTTCTTCTTCTAATATCCTCCCGAAGCAAAATAAAAAGGGGGTTAAGAGGATCGTGCGTGACACCTGGACGAAGAACGTCCGATCCGGTCGGTCCAGTTTCAAAGCGTACAAAGATAACACAGGGTGTCGCATTGAACACGCGAGCCCGTGCAGCACGGATATTCAGCTATGGAACAAAAATAAGGACACCTTCGTCGATTCTCGATTCGTGTGCTTCCCCCTGCCAACGTATCTGGTAGCGTGGCAACGAGAGAAATAGGGGCAGGGAATCAAAGAAGTCCGCCATGATAACCCGTGACTCACCCGAACCCAAGGGAGGGATTCGAACGGGAGAAAGAAAAAAAAAACGCCGGGGTGGAAAGAGGATCAGGGGAGAAGGAAGGAGAAGGCATGACGACGTCGAAAGAGAAATCACCCTTGCCCGTATTCGCACGGAATCCATGCGAAATTTCCCGACCCCACTCCGAGACAGAATAAACTCGACGAAGGGTGGCTTTTCTGCCCGCCTCCCTCGAAGCACCAACCCTTCGCCGAAAGCCAGAGGGGTAGCGAAAGACGATGCTGACTGGTCGCACAGCCGGGGTCCCTGAACACCGACCTACACTCGGATAGGTGGAAACTGGCCGGGGGTTTCGTGAAAGGGTGTGGTCGAAGGTAGCGAAATTTATGCTAATCACCGTGGCATTTAAAGCCCTCGAAAAGCACACGGGTTAAAAAGAAGAAGGGTTCCCGTGCGTAGCCTCTCTCCTGCCAGCTCCATCGATTTTTCTCCCTTCTATGAACATCGCCGCCGCGTATCGTGATGTGTGAGTTCCCGGCGGCGGTGTGGGTCGCGAACGAAAGAGAGGAGAGACGAACCCTGTATGCACGCGCCAATACAGCGCCGTCCTGGCACCAATACAGCGAATCGTTTCGGCCGTCGTGTACGCTGACGCACACACAGGCGCGGTGAACACGATGCGTGAAAGCGAGAGGGATGTGCGTGCGGGGCAAAAATATTGCGTGCGTGGCCCGGCAGTGTCGGCCCGACGAAAAACTCGGCCGGGCGAGCGGCGAAAAACGCGACGCGCGATCGACCGTCTTCCGCGTCGGCTCCTCGGCTTTCCGCTCAGAAACTGGTCCTCCGTCTGCGTCTCGCGGTCCCGTGCCGCTTCTGTTGCACGCCAGCAAGTGCCGCGATTCGTTTTTCCGTTCGTGGTGGTGCATCCGCGGAGGAGGAACCGCGTGAGCCGTCAACGTTTTGTCGCCTTTGTCGAACAGAGATGGACACCGGGATCTGGACACGCTGCGCATTCGCACCTGCGTCTTCGCCGCGACCAACGCGAACGCATGTGTCGATACGCCGGATGCACGTGCTGCACTGATGCTGATGAGGAGTGAGTAACTACGCACGAGCACGGAACGGTGTGTCGCATCACGGTTTTCGAACGCCTCGCGTTTGCACCGGGAAGCTTCGCTTCGCGACTGATGAGGCTGCATGCTTTCTGTCCACTGATTCTACGATAATCCACGTCGAGATATTTCTGGACCGTCCGTTCCGTTTTACTTGACGTTTCGCGCCGCGGTTTCCGCGTTGTTCGTGCACGGTGTCGCCGGTCGACGAATCGTTTTCCGATCGTAGAAGGGATTGCCGGTGATTGGAGGTCCGGATGAGTATGATTGGAACCGAGCTTCGGGGTGTTTCCAGAAATGTCTGACGCGTGTGTCGTTTACTTGCCGTGGATTTGCATCGATGAACCGTGTCCCTTGTGTTTCATGCACGTATACGTATTCGTGATTGAAGTGATCCATGGACGTTCGATCGGCTTCGATTTTTGGAGTGTTTTGCCGTCGATGCTAATTACAATCTTGCCTGATCGGTTGATGTTTGGTTGCTATGCACTTGCATCCGCATATGGAATAATTCGCGGCAGCTTACTTGATATTTGCGTTCGATGTTTCGTTCAGTTTTTGTGGTACTTTGTCCGAGGATTCCAGTGTCTTCTGTGTTTAATTATTTTAAGAGTATGTTAATTATATCGTACGAGTAGCGGGGACAAAGCATATTCGTTCCTTCCATATAAAGTTATTGCATCTGCGAAAAAGAAGAATCTATTCGAAGCGTGCTCCGCCAAGTACCACGCTTTCATTGATCATCAGAATCGTTCGCTTATTCAAAATGGCGTGCACCCCTACCATGTTGCGTTGGGGAAGCACCGTGCACAGTAGGCATACTTCAAAGAGCAATTTCAATCGAAGACCGACTAGCACAGTGGCTTTCGCTACACCCGTTAAAGAAACCTTAACACCCTTTCATCATATTACTTCAGCCATCGCAGCAGTCGAAAGAACCGTTCCAGTGCACCATTACGCGTCGATAAAGTGAGAAGAGCAATTGGCCTCAGTGTCTAAAGAAAATGCCGAATAAATTGGCAAAAACACAAACGGTATTATTGGCTTTCCGCAGATTAGTCTTGTTAACTTCATACTTCTCACACTTCTCCAGACGTAATTCATAGCTTTACACACTTCCACGATTATCGATCTCGACTAAACTTCACCTCCACCACAGTATACATTTTCGACATTCATTAGAATATCCAAACTCAGATATCTTTTTAACCGCCCTAATTATATATTTACTTATCCTTCGCTTGTTAATTTCGTGTACCGAAGGATTTCCTCCCGCAAACAAATAAATAAATATATATGCCCCGAACACAATATTCTTTCCACTGCTTCGATATCTCTCGTTCTATATAAAATCGACGACCCATGCAACAATCGTGGCACCATTCATTCATATAGAAATACACCTCTCCGTCGGAATTAATTTCAATAAATTCACAAGAGAATCCATCACAAATCCGTGGAGCCAGTTTGCTGTACATAAAATAACCCGATAGCTCCCCCTTACTGACACAATGTCACGCTTTCGAAAAGCGGCCTCGAACCAGAATAGGAACCGTGGAACGAACGATCGACGCTCGAGGACAAGGACGAGGATGGAAACGATGGCGAGGGCGAAGAGGTCGAAGGATGCACGAGCACCGTCTACGCGTACGCGTAGGCGCATAGCACGCGTGCAAATAGTTGCACGCATAATGCACGCGGCCTGTGTGGGCCAGACGACGCGGCATGCCTTGCATTTACAATTCAATTTATATATCGCCGGCAAGATGGTGACCGCGAATAAATCCTCGCCGTGGCGAAAGATCCCGACGCGTTTTCCTGCACGGCCCCGGTCATGGCGACGCGCGTCGTTCCGGCTTTTCTAAAATGGCAGATGAATGGCAAATCGAAAGCTGTGCTGTATGCGCGATAAGCGGGTAGAAGAAGGCATGTATCGCTGTTCTTTCGTAGACGGGTTCCTTATAAAACGAGAGGGGGTGGGGGCCTTTGTGAAATGGAACGAGTCGACGGTAATAATGAATTATATTGTTCTTGGTACTCGGTGCTTGCATACGTTGCAGGAGTTGAGTTTAATTGATATTTCGTGTTGAAACATTTGTAATGGGAAAAATTTAATGATGCGGTAAAGCGGCGATTGAAGTTTCTCTTTAAATGAATAGACATTGCCTGTATGTTTACGATGTTACTTTGCTTTGTTTTTTCTTTGGCTATATGTACATTATTTTTCGGATAATCTACTAACAATGAGTTTCCTTGTCTTGATTGCGCGGTCGTTTTACGCTAGCTTCGCAAGAGTAATGCATAACTGCGTAAAATGTATATTTAATAGATTAAGAATATTTCGAGAAGTTAAATCTGCTGGCGCTCGAGTTATTTTCATTATAAAAATGTTAAAGAACGTTTGGAAACTTCTTATTAGATGTTCGTAGAATATTTTAATGACTTCTTGAATAAAACATGAGATATTCATATCTCTAAGTCATTGATCTTGTACATTACTTCGCAGACTATTAAAAACGTGAAGCTAGAGAGAATCAAAGCTCATTATAGTATCCGATCTCGATAGAAATCTTCAATTAAACACAAATTAACTTGGACTAATTTTACAATTTACGTTTAGTGATATACTGCCCTCTTGCGAAACCTAGAAAAAAATCCCCGACTAATCTTCTTATGGCAAAGATTTTAAGCTGCACGCGAAAAATCAATCTGTTATTTACTGTTAGCGATAAACAACCATCTTTAGGTAATTTCAACGTTTAGACCGAGTGTATGCTATTTGCTTTCTATAAAATCGTCAATATTATTCTGCTTATACACTGTAGAGATTGACCTGGAATAAAAATGATTTGACCAGCGTTGACTAGCTTGCGATTTCGATGTCAGCCAACCTGCGTTCGTAGGGAGAAAAGAAATTCGTTTCCTCATTACGCGCAGCAACTAATTCGCCGAATCTCGGGGATCGAGTGAAAGGTGAGCAATACTGATGCCATCCTTATTTGCACTAAATCATGGAAACTGTTTTAAAATCTGGACGACGTTAAAACACAGGTTACGGTTACGACTTTGAAATGAGGCCCGTTTCCTCGCTACAGCTATGATTTATAATTTTCTAACTATCGTTCTCTGTTCTTCAACGATCGCAATAAATTGTGCCCGTTGGTTACCGTGGCTACACTTTTTACGCCGCCGTGCCTTCATTTTTAACGCGAAAAACCATGGCCCGATAAGCCGCGGATGCATTAAGCAAAATATATATCCCAGTTGAAAAATAAATGAAAATCTGTCGCAAACTAACGTACTACGAGATGTAATTTATATTTTCCGGTAGCTCAAAGGAATGCAAATTTATGGTTACCCCAGCGAGATATTAAAAATCCGAGCTCGTTAAATTGAAAAAGATAATTGAACGGTTTCGGGATAAAAATTCGGTTGTCTCGGATCACTTCGAATAAGAAATTCAATTACATCTCTGACTAACGCTTAACACGATCATTATTTTCTCGGCAAAATGTTCCAAATCGGAACGTCCACGCCACGCAACACCTTATTACCAGAACATCTTGCATTCGCGGTCAAAAATCGCAATTAAATGTCACTTATCAAGTGATTATTATCTTCCCGGAACAATTACCCTCAATAATATATCAGATCCCTCCTCGAGTATTCGCATTTTCTTGATTCGCGCCGCCAGATAAGAAAGCTCGCAAGTCTCTAACCAGGAACTCTCCAGCAAATATTAATCACGTTATTACAAGTCCGATCGATTCCGGGGAAAATCGAATCAGCGGTAATCCACGCGATCGGCGAATCCTCGTGGTGATTCCAAAGGAACGATCGCGTTTCACCTCTCGCTTGCCGAGTATATTACCAGACGAACGATCAGACGCTGATCGTAGCTCGATCGTAGAAACGTTTCACCGATCCGTTTTCTCACGCAGATAAAATCTGTTGGCGCGATGCTCCCTGCGCGGACGAACGACGGTCGAGCTTACGCGCACGTACACCGTGTCGCAATTATTCGATGAAATAAGTTAATTAATAATTGATACGTTGCCCCGGGGACTGGGCTGCGCGAATGATCGAGAGTTAATAGCAGGCTATCCAGATGAACGGCGGTGGCAACAGAATCCATTGCATGGAATTTCAATCGTGCCAATCGTTCGTAGAAAAGCGCGCTGCGTATCCTATCGGCTTTTATTACCATCATTTCTACCGCGGTGATTGTTAAGGAGGAAATGATCTTCGAAATAGACGGATATTTTGCGAACGCGGAGAAACGGAAAGAAAGATGGAAAAAGTAAAGAGGCGAACGCAACGGAATTCAGGGAAGAACTGGAGGCACTTCAATTTTCTTGTCGTATATTGCCAGGCGAAGTATGCGATAATGTCGCTGTAATCGACCGTACGGTTGCTTTTAAGCATTTCGGGTACGGTTGAGCGTCGTTTAATCTCCCGATTCGCCAATTAAGCTAGACTATTTGCAACATTCGAACGCGCCAGATGGTTATAGTCGGGGTTGGTCTTCGTAATGTGCACACCAATGTGGAACGATAATGGCGTCGTATACACGGGATTACAGCCCGTTTATCCGCGGAATGAACTATAATATACGACCTCCAGCAAACATTACGTATTAATGTCTAATATGTGAAACTAGCCGACAATGTAAATTATTCGACCAGAGTCATTCTTTATCGCGACCGGCCACACTGGCGGTTGGGATAAGAGATTGCACGGCGTAACATATTAATTTTCCTACGACTTTACGAAACCCTCCTCCTTGTGTCGGTGTACGTGCTCCGTTTAGACGAACACTTTCTCCTTACTACACATTTCAAGAGTATTCCGTGGATCGTGTTGTCGAATCTCTTTAGGATTAACCTTTCACAGATATTTCTATTCTTTATACGAATAAATATTTCTTTTGCTATGCTAATTAAATCTCCCTTGGACATGTCACGGTCGACTTGTTATAGAAATTCAAGGAGAGTGAAATAAATGAAGAGAACAGTCTGACTATAAGCATATTAATTTTCTTGCGGTGAAATTTCTGGATATTACGAATAACTCCGTTGTCGAAAAGTGACGAGGGGTAGTAAGATCAACGTTTGAACTGTAAATAAAGTTATTTGCTTATTATCGTAGCTTTTATTAGAAATACAAAATAATATTGATATCGATACAGCTGTGCTAGCAATTTCAGCTATGCCATGCAATGGACGGAAGGTTTCACTTGCTCGATTTTCTAGAGAAAGTAACGTTCGAACGGACATACATAGAAATTGCAATTTCGATGGAAATAATGATAAGAAAGTGTGCGTTCGATCCAGTTGAAACTATTCTGCCTGTTCTCCGGTGGAAAGTAAAATTCAAAATGTAATATAAACAATTTATGATTACAGGTAAAGAAATCTTGCTTTACATTACACCGTAGCTAACTTAGATTAATTGTCACAGAAAATCGCTGCTTACTCTAATAAGATTGATTTCCTAACTACGACTTCAGCTGTTAAGAAAACTAGATTTCGCTAAATTCCAGAAAATCCCGATTGTTTCTTAAACATTACAGCTGTGCAAGTGATCTCTTACAAAATTCTGTTGCATCCATTGTACGATAAACTTTCAAGATACAGAAAAACCAGTAGAAAACCATCAAGAGGTATTTCCACCCCAAAGCTTCAAAACAAAAATGTCAATATTTATATTACAGAAGATTGTCGCTAACTACTGCAAGCCTGCAATGTTTCAGAATCACCTCTCCCCCACTATTTACAAACACTTTCCCATTTCCAAAATCCTCGCAGTCCCGTTTCCCGAATTGTTTCGTAAATCAATAAAAAAACCATTCGAACCCTGCTACACCTGCACTAACAAATTCATATAACCCCGCGTCTTTGCACCATGCATTCCGGCTCGCCGTCCGAAACGATAACGGCGCGCATGATCAAACATGTCCCACGTAATAATAGCGATGTCTGCCGGGACTGTCCGATCGAAGCGAGCGGCTCTTTCTGGCTGTCCGCTCCCTTTTCCTCTCGAAGACCCAGTGGTTACCGGCATTCAGATCTGTCGGAAGCATTTAACGACTGTCCGTTCAACTCACACACGTAGCTGGCCGGCAGAAGTGTTCCAACGGAGGTACCCACCACTCATCCGGCAACGATTTTATGCACACCACGATCGGACGAGCGTGCCGGAAGTCCGCGAACCTCGAACCGCGCCAGATCTTAGAAGCTGAAGCACGCGTGCACGCACGAGCGCATACGCGCACACGGTAAATACATTTACACATGCGCGGGAATAAAGGAAACGGTCGGGGAGCGAAGGGAGGAAAAAGGACGAAATGTCTGATTGGTGGTACGCGAGGTATCGCGGTCGGGGATCCTTAAATTATTGCTTCACCTATCGCGTGAACTGCTCATTACTGTAATACATTAATTACAGTGTGTATACATTGCGCAGTGCTCGATCTCGGCGTTCTTTCGTTCCTCCATCGAACGTCTTCGAGCATTTCCTGCCACCCCGATGCCATATGGCGTCATTAACTTTTAGAGGCTGCGTCCATGATATTTAACGCGTAATGATAGTAAGCAGCATCATAATTGTTAATTTCCGGAATGTCTGGGAGAGCGCCGCGGGCTCTCGATAAAGTATCCACCTCCATTTTCTTTTCCCTCTGGATCTCTTTCATTCTCGAGAGTTAGCCGGTCGGTGTATAATGCTCGATCGGCCAGATAAAACTCAGGTGAGGAATAAGTGAGTTCCTCGCTCGCCTAGAGATTTGATTTGGATAACGGCTGGATTTATGCGAGGGCTCGAGGGACTGTCGTTCGTAGTACTTTTTACTTTGATCGAACGCTGACTCGCGATGCAGCTTACGTAGCTTCGATCGCGGATCGTTAATTGAACATCCCTCCATCGACCTGTTCGTAAATAGCGGAACGACCCCGAACACGATATTAATACCGAGGTCTGTTATCGCAACGCTATTTTGAGGTTGACAGAAAATGAGCAAGGGAATCGAAGTGGATTAAAATTGTTTTCAGCTGGCCGGCCGAACGATGCGCGCACGGGCAATAAAATGAAGTCGTGAAATGTGAACTATAAAGCCGTTCCCGGTACGATGAAACGGACAATAATTCTGTGTCTCATTCATAAGGACGGCCCATGGGCAATCGCGATGGAAATTTAAGAGGATTCCACGATGAAATATCCAAGACAGGAGCAGATGAAACGGCGAAATGAATTTGCCCGGAGGCCTCGGTCATTTGCCAAAGAGTAATTTCCGGTACATGCGCCACGGTATGAGCGCCATCCGATTTTTACGATTCCCAATTAGTCTCGTTGCTTCGCAACTAATTACGAATAAGCCGCGGCTCGACACAGTAAATGTGAATCTATTGGCCGATAAACGCGGTATGCCTGGTAGCGTGGCAATCGTACAAAGCATAAAACGTCTAAGCCTGATTCATGATTCGAGTCCGTAGCTGCGTACAGCCTCTTCTTGTTATTTTCGATCTGTATCTTAAACGTGTGCGCCTATAGGAGAGTATGTGCGTTCAATTCTCGATCACGTATAGGAATCTCTGCAGGCTAGAGGAGTGTGAATTAACCACGAAACGAAATCGACAAAGAACTCTTCTTCTTGAAATAAAATAGATCTTCGTCGCAGGAACGGGGACGATCGCGACAAAGGATCCCCCCGATCGAAAGACTGGAAATAAAGTTACGTAGAGAGGCAACGAGACCGAGAACGAAATCCCCGGTCCAAGTCCGAATGACATCATCTCAGCATCGACAGGGGGAAGATCTGTGAAGTAAGCAAAGTTCTCCGGCGAGAAGCGTAGACCGTTCGAGCTGTCGGGGTTCCCACATAAGAAATCGAATGGTTTTTACTAATGTACCGTGCAGACGTCGAAATATTATTATCTACCATTTCAGTTACCCACGCTGTCTCCTCGACCATGTTGCAACAAAGAAAGCAGCGGTGTCTGGCTCAAATATACCAAGGGTTACACGTTGAGAAACTCGATTAGAATTCAGCTGGCGGTGGGGGGCTACTACTTGTTTGAATCTCGTTAATAAGCCAGCCAGGATGTTCCCCCTCGTGCAAGGAGCTGCTACCTCCGTGGATCTCGTTTTCGCTATGGCGTCTAGCACGCCACCTTAGACCGCACGATGCTCATTTGCTATGTGCTCACTGTCCTACCCGACCACTTAAATCACCCCGTATTCCTACTTACTTCGCGGCCGCTGCGCCCCTGGTGGGGGAAGGCTGCAAGAATAGGTGGCTGATTCAAGGTATGCCTCGGACAACGGGCATGCTTAATGCCATCACAGGCTGCACCCCTTCTTTGTGCCGCAATTGATCTTATTCTGCACGTGTTACATCATTTTCACGTGAGCCGCGCAGTTACACTTTACTCTTGACGCGAAGACAGAACGGTCTTATAAAACGGAATACGGTATTACGGCGTTCTTTTTTTTCCAAAGCATGTAAATTTCTCGTTCGGAAACCTCTATTCTCCTCGCGGCGCGATCGATCGATTACAGACACGGTGCACCACGATCCATGACGAAAGCGAGGTAACGAAACCGGGCAGGAATGGAATCCGAACGATCGCGAAATATCTAATTAACCGGCTCGATAATAGTCGCGAGATATGAGCCGATGAAGTGCACGGTTGCACGGCTCGGGACGCTCTTATCGAGCACGAGTAACAATAAATAACAACTCCAAGCGGCGAGATTAAACCGGCCCCTTGGATTAATTGCCCGACGAAGTGGCAATGCACGATCCGGCTGAGCTGTTGCAACAGAGAGGAAAGTGTCAATGACAGGGCACACAGCCAGCGCAGAAAACACGCCCGAGAGGCTGTTGCTCGCCTCGTAACGAAAGCGATCGAATATTAATTCGACGATCGCCGATCGATCGGCTGTGTACGCGCCACGAGTCCCACGAGGTGTTAAGCGGTACACAATGCTGATTGCGCTGACGATTATCCCCGGGGTTAAAAACGAGGTACATTTTCAACGGGACCGCGATGCGCCTCCTGATACGCGAAACTGATGCGAATGATGGGGACTTCTTGTGAAAAATTAAATTGGAAACATAGATCCCTTTGCGTTCCTTTTATGCGAAGCATGGTTCGCGACAAGCTCGTTTTACTGGCAATCATTTGATTGAACGTTCCCGCTATATAATAATAATATTTATCGCAGGGGTCACACTCTTTGGTAGAATACATAAAAACACAACTTCTTTTAGTCTGTCTTTGTAAACAATATCAGCGTTTGGTCCATTCAAAGCTATCGGCTCTGTTTACAGGAAAACAATGCGTTTCCCTTTCTTTTACTGTTACTAGGTATTTTTTCTGTGCATCTTATGTATCGTTGAAACCTAATTCCTCGTTATTAAACGATCTTCCAAGTCAATGCTTTGAAACACTTGAATTACGAATATCGCCTGTGAAAAACTGTATCGAACACGAGCTCGGCCAGCCATAGGCAGCCCTATGAATAACACCTCGCGCGACAAGACAAACAGGCGACCAGCTCAGTCAGTTATTACTTGTAGCGTATAACGTAATAAATAAGCACGGCGGCGGTCGACTGGTGACATTATAATTACGCGGCATTTCGATGATTCATGCGCGTGGAAAAAGGAGTCGCCCGCGAAATCGCCCCGACATTGATTTACATCTGTCCAGATCTAGGCCTGCGTTTACACCGTGGACAAAATTGCAATCTATCGAGGCTGAATCGGTAGATTGCGCTACCTTACGCGCGAAACGTACGCCGATTCGCCGAGCCGTTCCGTTATTGGGTCGATCAACTTTCAACCGGCGATAAATCGATAGGATTTCGCTGCAATCTATCGGCTCCTATTATTAGCGGCACGCGAGATCTTGTTTTTCATCGACCAGTTAACATACAATAATTCCAACCCGACCGTTCGTTTACATTAAACGAATATTTAATTCCGCGCGCGATCCATTTTCAAAACGACAAGTACGAAGATTGTTGCACGTATGCGCTCGCGGCCCTTCCATAATCGCACGAGAACACTGACACGCGAACACGTTTGCCACCACCGCGGGGAAAATTATTCACCACTAAACAGCTTAATACTTTTCGTTGCAGAGGAACGCGGACGAGCCACAAGGAGGGCAAACAATGCAAATACCATGGAAACGACGAGCCCGCCGAGTCCACCAGTCCAGTTTTCGGCGTTGCGCCGTGCAAGAGGGGCCAGCAAATGCTGAGGGTGACTTGGGCCTTAGTGGTCCTGTGATGGCTGTGTATGAATCCTACTGGCCTGCTAAGTCCCAAGTGATCCTCAGCGCCCGCTGCAATGAACGAGTGCATACGTCTGCTGTCCTTGGCGATGGATCGTCGGATCATCCACGGAGGCCAACGTTGTGCTTCATCGCGAACCGAACGCGTCGCGAGGATCTTTGCGCCAATTTCACGGCAACTTGCGCCGCGGGTGATCTTATACGAGCGCAGGGGGAAAAAGGCGAGAAGGAAACTTCGTGACAAGTGCGTAATAATTTATCCGGTTCATTTTCTTCCCCTGTGCACGCGCTTTCAGTCGAACACGACAATGTCAGCGGTGCGCGTCGTTAGGCTCGATGATTTACTTCCAACAAATGGAGCCGTTCACGCTTAATGGAACGATGCAAGAGGAAGGACTCGCGGTGGTTCGTGTACCAATTTCCAAGCTTTTAATGTTATTAATGAACGTGGATGGGTGAAAATGGTGACCACAGCCTTGTTCGTCTCGATAAACCTGCCGGGGTGGCTCGAGTGTACACCATAGAGGAAACAAGAAATAGAAAAGAGGAGGCAATCGACGACGGATTTAATCATCCCGATCCGACGAACAAGAGGCCTAGCATAGTCGTCGATGCGTGCTACAGGAGCCTGGAATTTTAAGTGGCCCCCGGTAGGCGTCACGACGCAACGGACGCGTGAGTACGTTAATTACAAGCCTGTCATATTCCTCACATATTTATCGTCCTTCTAATAGCATTAATATCCCGCCGCTGCAACGCCGGTAGATTACCCCAGATCGCAATCGGTTCGCAATAATTCGCGGCAGCCTTGGCCGGCGACGTTCGCGGAAACGGGAACGAACGAGAAACACTTGAAATTATTGCTGCGCGCGGCGTTAACGCTTATTAAACGGAAACCCGAGACAGCCAAGGAAGTGCAAGGAGCGAATCATCGATGGGGAACCAGCGGTATCAAAGTATTAAAGACTTCCTGACGCGTCGATGATCGTTCATCATCAACGTTTCTGCCAAAGAACACGAACGACCCGTACGAAAAATCGATTTTACGATCGCATGCAGCCGCTGTGGCTCGCGTCGTGTACATAACGTACAAAGGGATCTCTCCTCTCCGTGGATTCTTAAGTGCTCCAGTTTACCTGGCAACCACCCGCTATGCGACCGATGTTCAAGCATATGCTGTATCGCTCGAGCACGCTGTTCTCCGCGAACGGAGACCATCCTTGTTCGCCTGATCGGGAACGATGATGCTATGCAGAAGAAGTTCTTTTTTAGGTCGGCCTGACGACCGCGCAACAAGCATTGTGCTTTAACGGACATACAAATTTAATCGTCCGCCCGCGGCCCGGATGCGAAATCCCGAATACCAAGCACGATACAAAAGCGTTCGTCGTGTCCGCGTGTTGGACAAATTGTTGCTAAAAGCCGCTGGAACGGGATGATCGTAAAACACTCGCGGAATATATCGGAGAATGGAGGGAGACCGAGCGGAGGTAAATGCAAACGAATGAGCGAGAGTCTCCGACGGTGAAAAGGGGTCCCGAAGCTTGCTCGTGAAACGAACGAAGAGGACGTGGGAACGAGGTGCCAGAAGAGGTGGAAAAAGTGACTTCTGTTGTTGGTTTTTTTCAGTGACATAATAGTTTTCGATGATAACTTTGCACGCGTCAAGTTTCTTGTGCTTAATGATACAGGAGATCGGATATGCGTACTGCTTTTAAAAGGGTAATGATGGTTGTTCTACTTTTTTTTTATCTCATTTTGTAAGTTTATGAAATTTCTGTTCGTCCGTGTAGATTATTTTCTATTGGCGTTAACTGTTTCACTCTTCAAACTTAAGTAATAATTATTTGTGTTCGTATGGGTCTGGATTGTCTGTTTCGTCTGTATTGTTTTATTCGAACTTTTTAAACACAGTGTTGAAAAGTGCTGGAACATTCTTAAACGTTCCAAGAATTCTAGGCCAGCTATCAAGCAACCCATTGCAAATATAATAGGAAAGGACTGAAACAAAATTAATCCCCCGACCCGCCCTATGAAAAACGCAATCTCATTATCCATGGAATGCAAATGATTGCCCTAAATCAAATTTAGCGAGGGCTAAATGACGGGCGTTTCATCGGTTAATGGCTAACGAGTAAATCTATATTCCGTCTTTACTGCAAATAACAAATATTTCGTGTATTACGATAACAGCGGCGTTGTATGAAATCGGGCAATAATAAGTGTAATTACTGAGCTATCAGGCACATTTCTCCGGCTTATCGAAATGCATATCCAGCGTTATATAGCCGGGACGTCGAATTTATTAACGTCTCGCGAATATATGTGCTTCATTTAAATACGCGGGCACATTTATGGAGTGCATGCAGAAATATATAATATAATACCGAGAAGAGCAATACTTGCTCTATTTTCTTCTCCGGGTTCGTTCTGGACTTGCACGCGTCAAATCATCGCTCATAAAATATCCAGCAGCGTTCCCATATTTTCTCGACGATAGAATTCATTCAACATTCCATATCTCCCGAATAGTAAAAATTGAGAACTTCCGCGAAATGGAAACAGATTTGCGCGAAACACAATATTTAAAAAAGACTATTTACTATTTTATTCTGAACAGAAACGAACTTTTTATACGCACCACCCTAGCAGACCAATTAAGTAGAACATACCAAGTGATAAATCTATCAAAGGATAAAACAAAATCCATCGAAGTAACGATCAATCAAATCCACTGCAAAAATCTGATTGAAATCGTCGACCTTAAGCTTACCATTTGCACCCGACCATGGTGTAACGAAATATGTCAATTATTATGCCAGCATTGCAATAACGCTTGCAAGGAACTCGTTGCCGGTATCTAAACGAGCCACGATACGTCAGCCATTGAACGACGATGCTAAGCGAGCACATCATTCCAAATACCACTTCGTTTTCTTAACGACGAATCGATGAAGCACTGCTGCAGCGTACGTATACATAACGCAATAAAGGCCGACTATTACTCTGCGGCAGCCCCTAAAATGACGCTTGTGTAACACGGCTGTTATAGTGCGGATCGTAATGGGCCACGGCAGTCCGCCCGTAATTCCATAAAGGTACCGGCCTCGTAAAACGGCGAAAAATCCCGAGTTGTTAATACGGAATCATCGCCGCCCCTGTAATAACGCGTAGCACGGCTGGCTGGATGTGAATTCCAAAGAGACTCCGCAAGAACTTCATCTGTATGCAAGGATAGAGACTCGACTTGAACGGAACCGGCTACTAGTCGGTACACGATACGACGATAACGACTTTTGCAAATTGCACGCCGTGTCTATTGAAAAAACAAAAACGAGGAAAGAAAACAAGGTCGTCGGGGCGAACGAAGGCGAACGAAGTCCCGCGGGAAAGATTCGTAACGACACGTCGATAGAGGTCGCACGACAAGGATGACGCGATGTCATTATGTTTCGACATCCTCCGCGTATAACAGTTTAGAGTTTAGAAGATATCGGCGAAGAATTATTGGGCGCCACCTCGATTTTAACTGCTGCTATACGTTTTCGAGATAACGGCTTAATTCCGCGGGTTGACAATGCGAGAAGGTATTCCGATATCGTGCTACTGTCTGCGTTATTCTCTTCGACGAAACGCTATTGTTTAATGGAAGCGTATATCTGTACTGTCGCCGTCGATCTTGGAAAGAATAGTTATTCGACAGCGTGCACCGTGGAAAAGTGCGAACGAGGATATGCAAGGGGATTGTTGTCTGCGTGCATCAGGAGGGGCATAGAAGACTGTAGAGGAACAATGGTACAAACGATGGCAAATTATTTGCCACGTTGATTTTGGAAAGCATTGACGGCCGAAGTTTTGCAATATTTCTCCAATCGAATTGAATATTTTCCTGCTATTTGCTTTAGATTACTTGCCCGACTAATATTAAGCAAACGAAGAGTTACTCGAGATCATTTATTGGCTCACTACTGACAAGATCCGGGAAAAAATCAACAGTCTAGATCAGAATTCTAAAGTTAGTAAGAATAAGAGGTGCAACCGATTCTGATGCTACAATGATAAATCGTTCGATAAGTCGTTCATTTACCGCTTGTACGTATGAACGTTTTCCTAGCAAGTTGTGCTAGTCGAGATATATTTACTCGAACGATTGATTACTGAGTAATTGAGTACAAGTCTTGTCGATGGGACTTATGCATCAGAAAGTGACGAGACGGAATTGCCCTATGTCGCGCTGACAATTTCTACCTATCAAAAAGGATAGGAACGGTATTACGTAGGGGGAATGAAGTCGTATCATTGTGCGGCACTGCGAATCTCGTGCTTCAGAGAACTCGAAGAAATCATTACACTGGGACGCAGTATATTGCTTCTAATATAGCGCAGCACGCGCTTTTAAGCTGTGCCCTGTACAGAGAGATACACGCAGGGTGTATCCCGGTTGAGAGGCTACTATTCGGAGACACAAAGAAATCGATAATTAAGTGTGCAATTTGCGAAGAATATTAATATTGGATTAATATCATTCAAATTGAATCGTGTAACGTTAGGTTCCACCCACAATGAGTTACTGGAGATGAAATGACTGCGACAGTTTGTGAGCAGACAAAATAATTGCAGGCTGTGATATTAATATTTCGATATTTCGTTAAGTGTTATGGACTTTGGGGCATAATTTTATATTCAATATTGGATGCTTTATAACATATATTTTTATTTTTGTGGTTATTTATAGAGGATATACAGCATTGTGAAAGTGGAGGAGGTCGCATTGCCATTTAAGTTAAAAAATCATTCAAGCAACTAAAAACAGCTTTTACTGTGGCTAACTGAATTCTAATATGTATAGCTCGTTTAAACACTGATTCGGTTGGGTGAAAATATATGAATACTGATAAGAAATTAATGTCAACTTCTTAGGATCTTTAACTGCTATCCCTGTGCGATAAATAACCCGTTTTATTGGTCGTAAGTTTTGCAATCAATCAAGCGAAGTACGACATGTCTTGCAATATTTTTAGTAAACGGCATTTTAATAGGCGATATTACGTCGATTCGATGCACATTATATTTATTGATCTAATAAGTTTCTATATTACACGAGAATAAAGAAATGTTTTGTTTTTAGGTACGGAACACTAAGGTGATTTTGGAGTTCGTTGTGGCAGGGTTGGGGTTTCTATGCGGCATGTGCCTTGATTTCAGAAATGCAATGCCCTTCGAAATCCCAAAAATGTCCAACTCTTGTCGTCATCGCAATAAACAAAAATCAAGACAACATTCGGAATCAGCTTACCATTCGACAAACAGAAAGATCTTGATGCGTCCATCATTTAGTTTGACTTCTACTCGAGAGTTATTCTGGTAACTTTAATTGTACCTAGTTCTTACCCACGACCTAATTCCATTTGTTTGAACGAAGTAACATTGCTTATTTATTATTATACCCAATTTATAAAAAATTATATTTAAAGCACTTGGAATAATTAACAGTTCTTTAGTTACGCGATCAGCTCTGTTCTGTTATTTTTCTCTACGTACGATATGAACTTTTAATTACTCTTTACAAATTGTAAATTGCATTATATACTTTGCATAGCAGCAATTGCAATTTTTAATTGTATAATAATAAATATATGGGCATAGTACTTATACTTATTTCACTTAGAAATAATTAAAATCGTCTACTTAATTTCTACGTTTTATATTAAACGTGATTTGTCAACTAAAAACAGATATAATATAACTAAAGAATTAGTGATACCTGCATAAAATAATCTCTATCGAGAACACAAACAGATAACTATAATAAATGTACAAAATCAGAAACGGGAGATATTTCACTATACTATCAATTCCAGTGTGAAATGTTTAATGTAATGTATATTTATCTTGCATGAAATTTCATTATTTACATACGCCTATTACAGTGACCATATCGAAAATGGAATTCGATCGCCCCTTCAAAGACCCATCCAAGCACTGGAAGATCAAGAAATGTACTCACCCATTTGGTGTCCCTGTCCAGCAAGCGCAAACGTGGAAATCTTACGATGCTCCTGCGTAAGGGTGTGGTGTCGATACTTTCGTTTGTCTGATTATCTTGATTCCAAGAAGGACGTAACAACCCGTGCATCCTGTATCGTCGTGAATCCTCACCGGGACACTTCAATTGTATGCATATAATTTCAAATTGTAACGTCACGGCAATCGAAAGAACAGATAATCGACGCGACAATCAACATACATAAACACCATTACGAATTCGCGAACAAATTATATTACTCCGTAGTGTACTATAAAAGCTCGACTATCAAACAATTACATACTACTAATTAATAAAGGCCAAGGTATGATGAAAGAAAATTGTATGCCTTACCGTCTGCATAATCAATTCTTTTGCATCGCACGATTATCAACTGACGGTTTAAATTGTACCAATTATACTACACGATACGAATGGAAATCTTTCTACAATTGCGAACGTTCTTTTCTACGATTCTACAGAATCACTGTGCACCGATCCGCGTACAGGGCAACTTTCCACTGTATTAATGTTTGACGAACAACGTATGTAAGTACGTGTATACATCGGTACGACGTGCCAGGTCGCACTATTATTTGAAAAGGTAAACAGAGAATCGTGTGTACCAGTGAATTCCACTTATTATTACTTATTCCTTGCTTCATTACTTCGTGTAACGCTGTGCAAGATAAACGTGTTATTAAACGCTGTTTTATTGCTTCGGGGAAACTGAAAGAAGTGCTCGGTTTCTATGCAAATTGCTCATAAACATGAACGTTTATGAAACCGAACTTCTGACTTCTTATTAGTTTTGTTGAAATTCTTGAGCGATAGGGAATGTTATTTATATCGGGGCAGGGATACGTTATTAAACCTCGAGCAAGATACGCCCAGGAAGTCTGTTAAAAGCGCATTGTCGATTTTTGTGGTTCCACGAGAACTCTATAAAAGTTTCACTCAACGCAGTATGTATTATCTTAAGAAATATCAAATGGTATTCATCGCGGAAATGGAAATTGCTGTTACAAAACTAATTGCCTGTGGTTCTTGCTCCTGGGTACTCGGGAGCACGGTTTCAAATTGTTCTATAAAAACGGATATCATTTACTGACCAGAAGATTGATCGTTAAACCGTTTTATGACATCATAAAAGTGTACATACAGGGTTGTATATATATTTTGTTATAATGTCTCATGGAATGTCCACGACCTTCGTGTTGTTTTAAACAAACCTAAGGGAGCCACGGGACAATCGTAACAATTCTTGTAAAACAAATGTCGACTGACCAACCATTATCTCCTTTCATATTTGTACGCAAATTCCATCTCCCCAACTTTTTGTCATAGTCTTGTAAAATTGCTGCCTTTTACTATGTCGTATTAAATAACTGCACTTACCCGATTTGAAGAAATATATTAAATATTTATTAAATTATTAAATGTATTGTATTTATTATAATATTTACGATGCGTTGTTAAGAATAAAAACGGTGAAATTTAACGTGTACAATTTCTTTTACTCCCCCGTGCCTTCTACATCTTTATTGTGAATCAAATTTGATTGGTGTAATAATATACATACATTTGCGTTATCGATGACTCGCTAAACTGAAACTTGAAGTACCTACCCAGTCGCACATTGTGGTTCATAGTTAAATAGAAGACCCATCAAGCACTTAGTTATCATGGGATCGCATTGTTAACGGGAAGGGGAATTTTCTAGAAGTAAACAATACAGTCAAATCTCGGTTCATTGCAGCAAGTGTTTTATTGTATCAATCCGTTTTATTTATCGTGACGCTTAATAGCGGACTGCGTGATCCACTATATAGACAAAATATTTCGTAAACGTGTATTCGCTACCCTAGTGTGCTTAATTTAAAGCAGCTTCAATCGAAAACTTTATGCGCTTCATAATTCTCCACTACACGCGTAATTACGTAATGTAATACTTTTGTACTTCGACGTTACGTTTGATTGAAGTCTAACTTTCGATAGATAAATGTAAAGTTTAACTAGAAACGTATGGCGTTGATTCGAGGCAAACGATGAAAGATTGATGTTTCTCAATTACGGCATTATTAAATTCCGCCTGAAACTCGTTCAATTTAGAAGCTCGCGACGAAATGAAAATATTAACGTAATCACTTTAATAGAATGAATGTTATCTAAATGTGCAACTATTTGCTTTCTGTTTCTATGTGTATAAGAAATGATACAATAAAATGTTGATTGAATCCAGCGATAACTCATTCACCGTCACTCTGGAGGACGATATGTTATGATCCGGGATCGGCATCCACTTTGAGGTGCAATTATTCCCAGGCAGCCTCAGCGAAGGTTTTCTGCTTCGGTCTTCGTGCACCCCCTACATCTGTATTATCTTTCCGCTTCCGACGCCGTTTCCCTGTGCACATAACAAAAAATCGGTTTATGCGCAATGACATAACCCAGCGAGTTTATTAGTTGACGCTAAACATATTAATCTTAATTAAAAATATGATGGATGAGCACAAATAATGACACTTGTTACAATAAGAGGGCACGAATATACTAATATACTTGTATCTTTCATTTGGCAGATGTTAATGATTTTCTTCATTTTTACACGCCTGTTATAAATTTCACGATACAATGCACTATTTCGAGAACTATGTTTCGTTACAATTATTTTCCACTCTGTATTGATTGAAAATAGCACATTCTTTTTGACGAAAAAAAATCGTTCTTATTTTAACTCTTTTTATGTGAAAATAAATGCGTCTGTTGTACAGCTGAAAAATAAAATTGTTTCTTAACCTTTGATAGTAAAAGAAGAATATGGTATGCTAAAAACTTGTTGTTTTATATTTCTCCGCTCTGTCCTATCAAAGACAATTACAACTTTTTCTACTATAAGTACAATAATAATAGACCATTGTACAAATTTTACGTGAGACAAATATTTTCAATTGTCATTCGCTGCGTGCTATTGCATCGCACAAATCTACGTAATACTTAAGTATAAAAAGTGTTACTGTATTTTTTCAATCATTGTTAATGGAATCGTTATTCGTATATCGATACGTGGGAGTTGCACTTAATCCAGAGCAAAGCGCAACTACCTGATCGTTCACTTATATAAAAAGTAAAAATGTAAATATAAAAAGATCCTATCTTTTTGTAGAAATATTCCTCGAAAACATTCCCATATAAATACTGTTTAAAGTAAAGATACACATGCACTCGAAATTGTCAATATTTTAAGCTAAGGTTTGTACATAGAATAGCTACGACTCGTTATCTTATAATTTAACGTTGCCAGTGTATAAAATTCTCTTTTACAATAAAAATTAAAACAGCATTGCTTATACGCCGTCAATTTCAATGTTGTCTTATCGAAATTGTGAATAGAGCATGACGTAATTGCCGCGTAAAAAGATTCTACAAAAACAATGGCACCGAAAAAAAGTCAAATGAAGTATAAAATATGAACATATAAATAATCAGAATGCTGTACTATTAACATATAACACAATAAACCGTTCTCCTTCAACACTTTCGCTCGCCAAATAAATAGTGTCTAAAAAAGTGTCTAATAAAATATTGATGTTTTAAATATGAATGAATTATGCAGATTTAGGAACCGACGATCGAGTACCAAGCATAGCCGATTTTTGCCCAATTGTCAATTGTACGTGTCGAAACTCGAACAAAGAAATCAAGTTTCGTAGCATTTAGTCCGTCTTAAACGTGATGTAATAAAGAAAGATAATTGTCAATATTTTTGCCAGCATTACGAACAAACTTCTCCCCCTATTCGATCGTCGCTCAACTTGATTATCGGTAGATACACGAACTTCTGAACTACTGTGTCTTTCATTAAAACAACATTCATCCTTACAACCACAAAGTTCCTCTTCAACAGTCGACTTAACATTGGTCAGCCCTCTCGCGTGATTTTTCAAATCGGGACTGGCTAAAGGCGACGAAGACACCTTGGACATTTTTCTCAAAAAGGGCGAGGACCTGACTGAAGATGCAACTGCTTCAGCAACAGACGATTTCTCTTGAACTAATTTATTGTACGACGAGCCCGTCTGTACTGACACAGTTTGGCCCGTACTTTTACTAACATTCTGTTTCTTCAGTTTTTCTGCATGTATAATATCACGCGCTTCTTCCGACGTTAAAGAATTGTATCGGTTATGGTTTATCGTGCTTGATAATCGAGATTCGGTTGCTCTCGAGACTTTCTTCGCGTCGTCTACCTTGCAGTCGCTATTGCTTTCAACGTTTCGTTTCAATATCGTGTATTTCGGTGTTACGTTTCTTTTTTTATCGTTCCGGATATCCGTGGCCAGGCTATGGCTGTTCTTTAATCTGATTTCCTGCACGACCTTCATTTGCTCGACGAAGAGAGTCTCGACGGCCTCGTGATTATTTCCACGGGGCCTCGACGTGGCTCTCGATCGTTCATGAGGATAGGGGCTAGGGATGATGGACTCTGACGATAATTCGGGGTCATTACCTGTGGCTACTTCCCAGCCATCGTCGTCCTGAGTAGTCTTCACACCGTTCGTTGCCAACGAGTTTTCCCCTTTCTTCGTCGAGGCAGCCCTACGATTAAAAAATGGGACAATATCAAAAGGGATTCCTTTCTTTCTGATACTTGCAACACCCCCTGCGAGATATGCTACAAGATTTTAAGAGTCTCAATGAAGACGAACAAATACCAAAGCGAACGTTCTTCTGCTCCCGTGTAAATTACATTTCGGTGAAAAGTATTCTATTTGGGATAACATAAGCTTCGTTAGTAAATAAAACAAGCGTGGATAATTAGTACAGTATCGTTGTTTGTTTACTTTCTGTAGTACGTACGAGAAATTATACATACAACTTATTTAGACGTAAGTCTGCAAAGGATGAGGTTCCTAAACAATACTTACCAGCTTCTAAAATATTCCCGCACGGTTCCTATATTTCCAACTATCACTTATGATGCAACGACCCTCGAGACAATTTTAAATGCTATTCAGTGTTGCAACACGCGGCATCACGAGATTGAAATGCTCATGAAAACGAAAGTCGAAAGAATTCATCGTAGTTCGCATCCTGCGAAATCCCATACAAGTCCGATGATACAGATTCCAAAGGGAAGGGAGGAAGGTGGAGATCAATTGCACCTAACCGTACACTATTGAGCTTTAGAGAGTGGGAAGAATTTATTCGGTGCACGTGTTGAAGCTTGCTGCGGAAATGTTGCGGCCCGTAGTCACAACTTATGAATATGCAGTATCACGTGCGTGCACGGAGAATGCACGTGTGTACATCGTCGTTAAGTATAGCTGATCGGTGCAAGAATGCTAGATACCCTGTCAACAGAGAATTTTCTGTCGATGCATGCCTTCCGCGAACATCAACCACTTCGCTCGCTTGCATTAACGAAATTGGAGACCCAATCTACTGCCGCCTTATCCTTGAGAAGGGCCGACTTATTTGCGAATTTTTATTGGAAAAACTACAAACTGAATTTCTTTGAACTTTTACATGTATGCGTAGTATCACATCGTTTGGCTAGATTTTAAATTGTATACGAGTAGAAACACTGTGTGTTAGTACTGTGCACAGTTATTCGACTTTTATGCAGTGTGGTTTGACAAATCCTACCTTTGTTGCGTTACCTTTGTTGTCCTAATTTGTTGCATCCGGGTTTTGAAAAATGTATTACTATTTTTTTTAAATTGTTGAATAAGAACATGCTAATTGATTGAATAATGTCTGAAAATCGGAGAAATATTCCCTGATACCGTTAACTATAAACGAGGAGAAATTAATTAATTTTATTGGACTGCAAGAAATTAGAAATACTTTACTTTGGCACAAATTATCGTTAATTTGAATGATTTTTATATCATAAAGAAGTTAATCATTTGAAGATCGTATAATAACGATACCTTGTTATATTAATACAAATAAATTTCTAAGTTAATATACAAATCTAATGTCAAAATATCCTTACACTCGTGTGACCAACAATCCCTACAATATATGAGTTTAACTTTCATATACGTGAGCATTCAGATGTCTAATATATCTTTTAAAAAATTACAACACAGGTATAAAAACAATCACAATTAAAATATTTCAAACGTTTAATTTTGTATATTAAAATTTTTATATTAAAAACAGTGGACTTACATCTCGTTGATAAAACTGCAAGCAACGCAATGATCTGATTGCAGAATAAACACTGAACCAAATAATATACCAAAACTATAGTAATTTAAACATATACATTTGAATAAATCACTCTAGACTTCCAAACATCAAACTGTTTACGTTCTAACTGAGCTACTCGTTATATATACTGTTAATATGATTTATATTTATATTATTAGATTATTATTATCATTAATATATTTATATTCCAAACCAGCACACTTTCGCGATCGAATGAATTCCATTATTAGAAGTCAACGCATGTCCCAACAACATCGACGGCCTAACGTTATCAGAGACGAGGGACGAGTGTCCTGAACCTCTGAACAAGCTGCAACGTTTTTTCTCGGAAGTACTGCAATCTCATTGTCACCCCAGCAACCCTATAAGACACATGGGTCAGTCTTGCTGGCAACACGGTATTAATGAATCGCCCACGTGCCGACCAATTACTACGCTCGTAACTCTCGTCATTCCACGGAATGGTAACTGCATTAGATAAGTACAAACGCAACGAGTGACTATCGCGTTTTATTGCATCCCGTGCCTAAACCTTGAACTTCGTGTAGCGGATATGTATCTTGTATTCGTGCAAACTTCCGCGAAGGCATTGAATAACAGGGAACTCAGTGTTCCCGTGGTTCGAATTATTTCAGAGTATTCCGATTAAGTATTATTATTCCGAAACTGGATGTTCCCCTTCGAGTTCATTTGGCAATGCACACGAACGTTTGAAATAGAGTAAAGGCATGGAGCGTATGCGGTCCTGCGATATTTCGCCGAATATTTTTGCGATACGTCTGACCAAAATATTGTGACAAAGAGTTTGCGTGATTTGGTGGATTGTCGATGATTTCTAAATCTTTTCTTTTACGAAAGTACATTATCGAGTCGATTTGAAACTTGTGGATTAAATACATCATTATTTTCTGATGTTTGGTATGGGGTTTTCAGATTGTTTTATTAGTCACATGAAATAACTCGGTTATTCACGCTTGCGATTTTAAAGATAATTTTGTGATAGGGGAAATATTGTTGTATATTCGGTTGGGTGATACGTTCGTTCTTACTTCGATCGCGTATGAACTTTAGGAAGTACTAGAAAAATGTACGTACTTTATATTAGCTTCAATAAATAAGGATGGGAGATAAGGAATATATAATATATAGTGGAAATTTCATATTGATTGGCCAAGTGCCTTAGACGTCTTTTGATAAGAATAATTATATTCTAACCAGTTGGATAGGCCAATCATACATATATTCATTCGTTGTTTTATAAATAAATTACTGATAGCAATTGCAAAAATTCACATGGGCACAATAAATAGAGAAACTTGTTACGCACTCTAATAAACATCGGTAGTGAACAAAAATCTTGTAGTATTAATATGCAAATAATATATGATAAATGGTCGAATCCAGAAGTCTGAAGTGGCTCTAACTGTTTCATTAAATTCTTAGAAGGGTTCATCATTTCTCACCAGTTTTCCCCAGGCAGACAATTTTGATAGCACAATTTACAAAGCGGAATCCACACTTTCGCGAAAGAATATAATTAAGCAAGAAATGTAAAGTGCAGGTGCAAATAGCTATTGCGAGATACTACGTCAGCGAATACGAGTTTCGAATTAAAAATATAAAAAAAAAGCAAAACGGAAAGAGAAAAGAAGCTGCAATAAGGAAAAGAAAACTTGAAGCATGTTAAACTCATTACCGCCACGATCCCGAAGGCATAATCCAGATACAGCGGCTGTGTTCGCCATACAGCCAGCTCGAAAGTATTTGCATTATGCATGGATATCTACTACCTCCTGCTGGGTTTACCTTTTTCAAACCGCGAACACTATCTCGATGTATGAAAATATCATCAGATATCCATATAAAACTACCCCATTAGGAGTCGGTACTGTTTTTAATGGAAATCATACGTTTCCCTTTTTTTGCACTTTTCCCTACATCCTCATTTAACACGCCGCGATACTTAAAATACAATTAGAGTCCTGTTCTTTATCGATGATATCGATGATCGATGACGAACAGTTGATATCTCACTTAGGAAACGTTAGAGAGAAACGATAGCATCGACCGGATTGTTTTACACGTGATGCATAAAATATAAATCCACTGCCTTTGCAAGTTTTATTACACAGCCATATATAAAATTTGTAACACAAGATATTAACTTCCTGGCCTCGTTCATCCGCTATCAGTACAAATGTCACGCTGGCCTTGATTTATATGTTCATCCTTCTATGCAATAAAATTAAATGCAAACTCAATCGTACTTATATCGTGCCGGTTAAGTTATTACAACTGCACCCTAACAATGCAAAAACAAAAACAAAGAATCTCATTCCACTTAAGCGCGACTTTCATAACAAGACTCGTAAAACGCACAACTAACATCGATTGCCCCAAGAAACGCAGCGAAATTATCCTATCTTCGTGTTTGTAAAATGAAGAATTATCCAAAATCTCCTGGTCCCTTCCCAGAAAAATGCAGAAAAAAATGCATAACTAAAATCGCAGTTAAGTACAAAAGAAAAATGCGGTACCACGTTATGCAACTGCCAAAACAACGCTCTTTAAGCGAGAAAATGACTTACATATTTAAAACGGACGACGAAGCTGCTCGCTGCTGCGCCCACCTATCGCCGGTCTTTTTCGCAATAAGCCATCCCGATTTATCGCGAGCGAGTTCGAGTCTCCGTCTTTTTCCAATTTACCTGCGCGAGAGTGGGCGATTGCCTAGATCGCGGCGATCCGCCGCGCCGTTTCGAGACGTAGCAATTACGCGAATGGTCAAGAACGGTAACCTGTTCCGCGGCAATTAATATACACACGCGCATCGACGTGGCAATTTTTCGGTTACGCGGTAATGAAACGTACGAGGCGGACACCGGTATTTATTGGACAACCGTGGAAATATACGACGCGCAATTAATATCGGTTTCATTACCGTAAAAATTGCATGGTGTCGATGAAACAATAAACGTCATCGTTACGGCCGTCGCCGTTTCCAACGGCCCTTAACGTTCCCCCTTTCGCGCTCAACATTGTCCCCCGTGGGAGGGATACCGGCGTATAAATTCGTGTCCGCAAGATTCGATCCTTCGAATGGCGAAACCGCGTAATAAAAATTATTATTAATCGTTGGTTACAAAGTTCGCGGTCGTTTCGCAGCGATCACGCGACCCACGGCGACCAGTAGAAATTTATTGATATCGTCTCGGAACCAGATAGACGTCCAATGATCTCTTTAATGAACGAATCACCGTCGCAATAAACCACGTTTAATAAACGTCGTACGCGAGTATTCTTTCGACGCCGGCAAGCAATCCAGCCTAGCCGAGAGTTTATATACCTGCGGCTGATATTAATAGCTTAATACACGGCCGGGCGACGATTCACCTCGTAAATCGTCATTACTTGCCCGCGAATTACTTCGACTCGTGTCTGCCCATTGAAATCACCCGGGTTAATTCCCCGGCCAGATATGCAAAGCGACCGGGCTCTTCGTCACCGGTGTTCCGTACGCGTCGAAGATAAGCGAGTCCCCGTAGAAAAGTTTTAATTACCGCCCCGTGTAATGAGATAGGGCTTTCTTTCATTTGGAGAGAAATTTTTAAGTTCATGGCGATAATAAGGTCGACCGGAGATGAAATTATCGGCTATTTCAAGGTTTCCCAAGGTAAGCAATAATTACTAACATGGTCGAAAGAGCGGTGCATAATTGCGTGCGTGAGAGATCTGTTGATATATGTATACATATATATAGGAAGCATTCGCATTTTTGTTGGAAGTGTTACTCTGCTACGAGTTCCTTTGGTATGTGCTAATTAGTTCTACCGTGAAGCAAATTGAACAAAAATTAGAAATCGCTGGTGACATCATTTATTATGTATTTAGCTCACGTTGCCAATTTATTGGATCCACATACGTATTGGTTCTTGTGATTATTATTAGATTCGCCTGCATTGAACAGCTGGATAATAGATTGTAAATGTGCAATTCTCGTATCCAATCATTTCCATGTGGAGAATATTATTGAATGTGAGAAAAAGTGGTGGATATATAAAGTATTGACGCAAGCAATAATTCTGAAACCCTTCAGTACCAGTAATACTAGCGTCATTTAACAAGTTCACATGAATCCCAGAAAACAAACGCCACGTTCCCACGAAATATTATACCACATTCATCCCTTAACACGTTCGTTAGTGCCAACAATAGCGAAACGACGAAAATAAATATGCAACATATCAACCATCTCAGCCACCTTTAATTAAAAACATCGCCCCCCATCAATTCTAAACCATGCACAATCTCAACCCGTCGTCCCTCCATTGCCAACAAGAAGAAACCAATGAGAACCTCATCGCCCCGCAAAAAAACATCTCCCCTCGACCAAACGAGAACAAACGATCTAAACGACAATAACAAACAGGAGTGCTCAAAATTAATAAAGCATCGCGGCCGTATCGGAGCCATACGTCCGCGGCTAGGCAAGCACCGCGACGGCACGCGAACCAACGTCGTCGATAAATTATTATCCTCGGGACGGTGTTTCCGCGTGACACGAAAGCTTCGTTCAGAGGAAAAGAAGCTTCGTGCACACGGGCAGGGAAAGCACAGCTCGCGAACGCGGCACCAGATAAAAGTTGCATGCGACACAGAAGCAGTCCACGATGGTGTTGGCGCGCGCGTTTGCGGAGTGATGCATTGGTACCGCCAAGTGATATATGCTTATGGGGCATGCCGGAGTACCGGACACGCACAAGCGAGGCCACGTAAGAGATACACGTGTGTCTGACCGCGGCGTGTTCATTATGTACTCCGGCGAATCATAAAGCAGAGACGAGGCGCAGGAGAGGGGATAAACGAGGGATTAAAATCGCGAAGAATTTTCCGGCCAGCACTGTTGCAAACGGAATGGAGAACGCGGAGAACCCACGCGCACGCTGGATCGTGACTTTTCCAATCGATATGATTTAAGTGGCGTTTTAAGAAGGCGAGATCCACCGTGGTGGGGAGTAGGGAAGAAAAAAACGGCGCGCCGGTGTTCAACTCAAATTGTAATTTATACGGCTATTACCGGGCCGTAGGTTGACCATTATAAATTGTCGCTGTATCTGCCGCCGTTCTTATTTATAGTTCACAAATAAATACCGCGATAATGCGCCGCGGTCGGCCGGCGTATTTGCGTTTCTAATAGACGCGCATTTAACGCGCCACCACGGTGTTATTCGGGTAAACGCGAGTGACGCATGGCGAGGTAATTAAGCAATTACCGCGCGCGGTGTCCCTGCCGCGATGTGTGGAATGAATTTTTTTCAGGGATGACCGTGGAACTGTAACAACGACGAGTTTGAACGAAGTGAAGTATGGTCGGTACTTAGGGCGCAACTTATCAGAGGGGTAATGGATAAATGAGAAAGCTCATATTCGTTGCTTAATTAGTGGAAGTGGAATTTATATTGGAAAGCTGCTTATTATGATTTTTGTAATATGCGTGGACCAACTGATTAAAAATGCTTTCTTTAAAGCACTCATGATTTTGTGAAGACACTGTACTAGTAATAAAACTGACATAACGTTGGATAAAGGAAAATTGTTTTGGAGTAAAGGATCACAGTGTTCGAAATTTTGTTTAGTTCTTATAAATGAAAAAATACCAGCTACGAAATAATCAATTGAAAGTCGAAAAATTACCTTCGCAGACACGATACAGCTAATTATGAATTGATCTACCCAATAAAATTACAATCTAACAACAATGGTTAAGAGATCATCTTTTTCTCAATATCTGTAAATACATATTCTGCTAGAAAGACCTGCGTAAATTTTCTACTGACGAGGGAAGTTCGGCAACTCGAAAAATCAACAAAATTTGAAACTTTGCACAAATGTAATTCATATTATGTTAACAACAGAACAATTTCTGTTCCTGCTAAAAAACGGTTCTCATATTGTAGTGAATAGTTAAGTAACATTTAATTTATCTTTCTTCCTGTGTCTTATACCGTCTCTCAAATATTCACGATAACATGAAAAGTGAAGATTTCATTGGAACGGTATTTTCTGCCCTAGAACCGTCTTTCAGCGGAAAAAGGAAATGGTACCGTTGTTAGCATAACATGAACTACATATGCACTATGTAGTTTTTCTGAAACTACATAGTTTCAATGTTTTTTTGAATTTTCGATGTGCCGAACATCCCTCGCAAGTTGATCCAGCTGTTTTATCGAATATGCAACGGCTTGGTTCGCCTTCGATGCTTATCGGTCTAATGATTTCACACAGTACGCATTAACACTGACAACTCAACAGTGTAGTAATTAAACGATAAAAGGAACGAAGAGAACGAAACCAGTACAGGACACTCAGCAACAGGGTACTTTCGTTTCAAGCGCATGCGTGCGCAGCAATTTTTCCCCGTAACGAAGTGTATCCTCTCATTCCAATTTGAGAATATCCTATGGTGGCTGTCCACGTGTCTGTTCCAGCTGATTCATACGCGCGCATTTGCATGGCGAACGCGTCCCCGTCGAGCGACACGACACGTTATTCGAAGCGTGTTGCATTATTCTAATCAAGACCCTAATACCGCCGCGCTTTTGCTTTTATTCGCACGTGGGCAATGCGGCTCGTTTGTACCCGTAATGAGCGCGATTAGGCGTGCCTATGGGTCACCGTGGTTCGTTTCTACAGGCGGTTTCGTTCTATCTTTTTATTCGCGTAAAATACTCCTTTCCTCTTGCTACTTTTCGACTGTAATTTTGCAGGAAATGTTAGGAAAGCGAATTTCGTCTATTCTGCGAACGTTTGGTAAATAAAATATTCCACGTATCATTTGCTGAAACTATACGATACTTGACCGTTACCCTGGATTATTCTTTGGTCGATCATTAAATTTGGGGAAAAAAATGGTATGCAAATTATATGAACATCATGCTCGTGTTTAAAATGAACACGGTTGTGTTTCTTTTTGCTGTTTTCGTTGATTAATTTATCCAATTTCCACGCCACTTTTCACTTTGGCATTGAATAGCGTTTAGTTTACAGAACGGTGTCTAAACTTTTATACGATTCACTTTCTAATACGCAGTCTACATGTATTCAAATTATACCACATTCCACAAATTTCTTTAAAGTTATTTGAAATCACCAAATTTTTCGAAACACGGTAAGTACCTAAGTACAGTTGTACGATAAACGACAGCCGCATCGAGAAGCCATAATTAAATAGCTGGATTCACTACCTGTTCAGGCGCTTCTGTCTAACGCCATAGGAGATCCCATAAGTTCATCCCTTCGATTCCGCCCGCGAGTCCCGCGGTGCCATTAATCAACGCTTAGGCATCATTTTTCAATGCGAATCGATGAATTTATTGATATCCGTCAGATCGATTCGCGATCAACGTATACGATAAGTCTCGCCGACAGGGGCGAGGAAGTCTGATTTACTGGCGACCCCAGCATCGTGGCTGAGTTAAAACGAACTGGCGAAGAAACGAACGAGGAAGAAGGGTGCATCGAGCACCGAGGCGGATGACGAAGAAGAGAAACAGCGGGAGCGGCAGCAGGAGGTGGAGGAAGTGAAGGCACACGTGTAACAAGCGTCGCAGGCATTAATTTAGAATGAGCACTACGACCCTATGCAAATCTTTCGTGTACAGGAAATCCTAAGAAGCCGGCTGGAGTACGAAACGTCGCTCCTCCCTTGCTCATCCAAAGCGCTTCTATCCGCTTTGCGGCGAGCCTGAAATTATTATCGCGCGCTATTCCGCGGCAGCCGATAACGCGTTCATCTTCCTTCTTTCGTACGGTGAAACATCACCTCTTGCTGGCATTTAATTCTGGTGCCGCGGTTCTGGCACGGCGTGGAACAAATTTCCTTAGAGTGTTTGGTATTGCGTTGAGTAACGAGTGATATAATACGATTCCTTTATTAATTTCGTTGCACGATAGCGATGAAAGCTCGGACGTATTAATCTTCATAATTGGCTACCAATTCGGGCTCTACAGAACGATCAATTTTTGCCTGTGACGACTAGCCTTTGTACGATATAATTGATAAAAAGCACACGATGACAACTTGTTAGTGGCAGTTTATGTTAGACGTCTGATTAACTATTTTTCTCAATGCAGTACATTCGAAAATATTTCCGGCGCATGGATAGAACGGTAAAATGCTTTAATGGATTGTTTCGAAAGTGGTGATTGCATTGAAATGAAATTTCGTGGAACTCTGCCAGAAAGATGGGATTGTTAATTATTTTATCGTTGCACTATGCGTTGATAGTAACCAATGGTTCTGATCTATAGATAGAAAATTACTTATGGTCATGTTGGAATGAACGATACGCCGTTAACGTGGCAAGTAATCGAGTACAGAGAATTCTCCTGCGGGCAGAATTAATCTGCGGGAATTACGGCGATCGAAAAGCGGTAAATCGTTCGAGCCAGAAGAAAAGCTACACCGTCGTAAAGAACGGGGAAGAAATTGCGATTTTATGGCTCTGAAGTGTTATTATGATCAGCATAGAACCAGATTACATCTGCATAATGTGTCGCGTTACGCATTTGAAATTGAGAGAAAGTTCAGTTTGTAAGAAAAGTAAGGTGAGTGCACCAAGTTTTTTTCTCTCGGATTGTGCTAACGTTTCCGCGAATAAAAATAGGAAACAAGTATATTCAGGGCGTTGCAACTACGATTCGAAATAATAAGGAAATACGTTTACTAAAGTTATAGTTGTCCACGATTTTTAAGAAAACGGCTGAGTTCTTCACCAACGATGAAAAGAAATGATACAAAATTGACGCTAAAATTGACAAGAATGATGAAGAAATTTAAATGGCGTAATAAATCGGTTATAAATAAATGCAGTTTGCATAAAGCAAATTATATAAGTATTCTTATTTTGCACCCACGATTTCTCTTGCGAAGAACAATTTCATTTTTACTCCGTATTTTTGTTACCAAATTTTCGTGAATTCTAAAATAAATGATTAATATACTTTGAAGTATGAGACATGCACGAAAAAGGGAAGGACAGGAGCAGAATCGCGCTTTATTTAGACGAAATGCGGTTCTTCGTATAAAGCAACTGTAACATCACGCTGGAAATGAAAAAAGTCGCAAGTATCAGATATAAGTCTACTTACTCCGACAATGATAATTTCCTTTTACGTTCTCCCGTAGTGGCGTTCGTCTCCAAACTTGCTTGGTACTCGGCATATCTTTGTATCCTATACGTGTTCGCTTTACCTAGCGCCTTCATTGCTGAATTAACTTGTTCTCGACGATTTAACCCTACGTACGCAGAAGTGTCGCTTAACCAGGACACGTGCACACCACCTGTAACGCAAATAGAGTACATTGTTTCTGACGAACAGAAATAGCACGTAGAGTAGATACGACGAAAAATTCAAAAATACCACACTCACCGAATGGACTAAACAATTGACATATATCACTAATCTTCCAGTCTTTCGGGAATGTTAAATGGAACACATGATCCCTACTCGGATTAGCTAGAAAAAAGAAACAGCAGATGTATCACTCACGTTCCGCTAGGAATAAAGTTTCTAAACGGGGCGTGTTATAGAAAAGATACTCACGGTCATCTTCTACGAGATTTATATACGGGTAGTCTCTTAATCTTGCTATGAGCAGCCTGAAACAAATAACAAGTTAAGCGTAATCGGAATAGAGCTAATTAACGATATTGTACGTAGCTGAACTTACTTATTTTCAAACGGATTGAGCAAGGGAGAATCCGCTAGAACTATTGGCACCTCAGGCTTTTGCAAGGAACCTGAAAATGTTGATTCATTGTAGCTAGAATACTTTCTGATGAACAAATGTTTATACTAAAGCAGTTTTAAATACTGACCCAGATAATTGGACATTGCGATGAAACATATTCCAGTAATGTATGCATCGTAACCAGCCTCGTGACATTTGTCTGTCAACGTAGAATAACTTCTGCCTTCGACAGGTTCCACTTCTGGAGTTTTAAACGGTGATTTACTAATCGTTTCTAACAATATGTTTAAATTCGACGATGGTACATTTTCCTTGAATTGCTGGGAGTGACAAATTACTTTTGTATCTAGAATTCTATGACAAAGAAGAAACATAACGCTAGATAACAATCGTAAGTAATACGATATTAAATACGCATCCACGAAGTTTTGCATTCTTACCTCGGAAACAAACTATGAACAAGGGACTTAAATTCCAAATACGATTCCGGTAAATGGCCGAAAAATTGATGCACTATATGACACAAATCTAATAGCATATTATGACCAACTATTAATTTCCCCTGAAGAGAAACATATTTTATTATAAATTTGTCATTATTTATTATTTACTCGGTAAGAAACAACGTGTTCAGCTAAACGTACAGAGTCAGCAATTTTCCTCATAAGTAAGCTTAATCCAACGGCTTGCTGTACTTCCGTTTTTTCCCTTTCCTTTTTCTCAACCTCTTTCCGTTCTTCATCTTCCTTGGTCCCTAATCTTTGAATCACAAGGATGCATCCGAAATTGTCCATCTTACTCTCAACTTTTAATTTGTTCGGCCACCTCACCCTTACTTCCTGATGCACGAGTCGTCTAATGAAAGCATTACACTTGTCTATTGTTAGCTCCTCCGCTTCAGAATTGATAAATTCATCTATCCTCGTGCTGAAATAACTTTTTATTAAATTCCATCCATCAAATCTGACGTGTGAAAATATCACTGATTATGTTACCAAATATCTTCTATCTGAGGCCTTTCGACGTCCGAAATAGTCAATATATCCGGCGCCTCATCTCGTATCCTTTGTTTCTCCTCCAATCGTTTCATCAATTTTTCTTCGTCGGTGGCGGTTAGATAAGGAATACCCAATTTGAAAAGTTTATTGAAATCGAATCCTTGATTGGCGAGGAATGATATACACGATGTCTGACACATAAATCTACAATCTGGAGCAGCGCGAATTAAGGGTCGTGGAAAAACATAAAAACTGTATGATCGCTGAGTGTACCTTTAAAAGAGAAAGAAGCAATCGCATTAGTTCTAAATTCTGAAAGCATGTTTCCGTATTGGAATGATTACAGTAAAGATTATTTAAAATTTGCAGAATTTCTAGGCAGCATGAATTGCACGATGTTGTCTTAAATATTTTTCTAATTAAAATTAAATAACTTAACGCAACGGAAATGCGAGAATAATAATAAATAATAAGGATAATAAAAATCAAACGCGTACTTCTGTGTTTCTTTATCGAATATAAAGACAGAAAGGCCAAATTGTATAAGTAGAAAGTCCATTGATCCTGCTCTCAATTTTGCATAATATTGAGCAGGTGTGTCGAAGACAGCAGCATCAGGGCCTGAGTTAAGTCCTGTGAATTCTCCATCGATGCCAAGGAATGTTGCATTTTTCAGGACGTCTTCCAATTCGAGTAATACCTCCTGAAAATCTAAAAGGAATTCCGAAAACTCATGTGTATCAATAATTATTTTTTCTAATTATATCGGCAGAATTTAATATATTCGTGATGATTGAGACAACTGTACAGGTGAACAGAATTTGTTCGGTCTAATTATCAATGCTGCATAATATTGCACAGAACAATGACAATAAGATGAAAATTGCGCTTTTATAACATTTGAATTTCGCGGCTAATTATCGTTAAACTAATTCAATAAGTAAATGATTACTTAATTGATATGTTACTTTCGAAGTTCCAAGTGTGGGATGCATGTGTGAACAACTATTGAAGGTTTAGTGTGTAGAAGAATATAAATATACGCATTTAACAACGCTAATAAAGAATGGAGCTAGAACCGCGGCTTCTTTAGTCGCAAAAACTTAACTTGAACGTTGCAATTGTAAGTAAATTACATATCCTTCATTCCCAATTATCAATACATATGTTGATAATTTATGTGAACCTAACGAAATGATATTTAGCTTTAGTTATAAAAGTAATAAAATATTTCTCCACTTCTAATAATAAATAATTTATAAAACATAGGAATCAGTTCATTACTTTCCCAACCCATCGGACAGTATTTTATTAATTTTTTATTCAAATGTGATAAATCAATGGACCAATTTTGAATACAATATCTATCTTAAAAAATTAAGTGTTCATAACAGTAGTAATTCTTCGATTATATATTCATAAGTTACGAATTACCGACATATCTCGAGCGTTTCAGACAATATTTAATTTTAATTTTTATAATAAATATTTAAAACAAATACAACTTCACTTGTAACACCTACCCTTTAGTGTTCTTCGTTAGTTAAAACATACACAAATTTTTAATAACATAAATAATCGACAATACAATACAGTCACTAATCCAATGAATAGAGTAAGATCAAACTATAATACTACTACCAATACTACTTATTAGACCATGACAGACAATACCCCTCAAAGTACTCCAATTGCAAAATAAGTACTTTGACCACCTACCACAACAAACCAAAGTATATACTTCAGGTTGAAAATCGTGACACCAATTCAAACATGTTGTATACCTCAACAAAGTAGAAGGCTTGCAATGCACAATGTAAATTAGTACTTCTACATAGATAAAAATCCCTTACAGTTTAAAGCACTAATACTTTTATGATTTGCAGACAAGGAAATCCAAATTAATTACTGCTCAGAATGATTGATTATTGCTTTTAATAGGAAAGGGAATAGGTTACAAGTAGAAAAAACCATATGAATATAAAAAATGAAATTTATATTTCTCACAATTTCCACCAGTAGTATATTACTTCAATTCAATAGAAAATAATAATTCCTCATAAATACTCCCATTCTTTCTGTTATATAATATTAATACAATAGTCATGTTATTTATAGTACATTAGAAATTCTAACATTACATAATTGTAACATAAGTGCATAACCGAATTTAACTGTCCATCTCATTAAGTATCGAAATAAATGGTAATGTAACATTTATATCATTCTCATATACTAAATTGTTGCAATGCTTAAACAATGTGCATTATTGCAAAATGTAGATGCACAATAGGGTTCGAAATTTCATTTATACTTAATTCATTTTCACACTTCGTAGCATTAACTCTGAAGCAATATTCCCTCTAAATTTATATAATATTATGTGCGCTTTTGCTTTCTCCTTTATTTATTTTCTCCACAGTTTCAATAACAGTCCAATTTAACCTCTTTCACTTCAGATATTCTGTATGAAGGAAAATAATGCTTCCTACCTTCGAGTCACAATAATTTACTACCTGAAAAATACTGGCAATCTCTCGTGGAAACATTCTTTCATCTATTATATTGATTTCGTGTTAATAAACAATATAACATTCTATGTTTACACCACACCAGTTACACAAACGTAACCTCAAAAACTAAGATTCACACGATTGTACTTGTATACGAAATGATGTTTTGTATAGACCGCATTGATCGTGAAAAACTGCAGAATACTTAATATTTTGAAAATACTATTCCAGGTAAATTTCTTTATAACACATTCATAATATTGGAATTATCGAACTAGTAAAGTACCCGATGAAAAAAGTAGCGGCAATTGTGTTCTGAGTTAAATAGAAAGGAGAGACTAGCTTCTTTTATATTTGAATTATGCCTGACGATTGTTCACGTTTCTGCATGTTCAATTCGGAGAAGCCAATGTACTCGTAAACAGAAGCTCGTTGTTAGAAATGAATCGCTATGGAGCAAACAGAACAATACGATCACACGATTACGCTATCTCAATCATTACGAGAGTTGCATTAATTTTATTTTTATCTTTTCTGGTTACTCACTCGAAGAAGTTACTTCCATTTTTTTTTGTTAACCTTGCACTTGCTTATTCACAATCAATCTGTAATGAACATATCCTATTTCCTTCCCGAAACTGGAATTAAACACGAAAACTAACGGGATCCATCGATCCCACACGATCTTTTTGTACTTGACCACATTAAGTATTTAGATTGATTAGAAAGAATACTCGACCCACAATACCTGAACACCAAATGAGTCGCCATCTACAGCACGTCCGATGTACTATACGATTACGTCGCATTCATTCATGCCTTGAAATGCACCGTAACCTTGAGGAAAATAAACAACCTTCCGGAGTGTAGTTGGTGCTATTCAGAGATGGGATATGAATAAAAAAAATACAATTAGATAAATATATACACTTTTGAAATGAAATGAAATATGAACTTTTATAAATACTTACACTTATTCTTAAATAAGATTTCTAAAAGCAGATCTAAAAACGAGCAAATCACATTTAAATATACATATTTATTTATTTATTTAATAGGACAGATGGGGGAATATGTGTAGTAAGCTATGTATAATACTTTTAAGTAAAAGATATCTGCAAATGTTTGTAGAAATTTTCGTAATTCCTCTACAAAAATCAAAGTTCACACACGAATAAAGAAATGCAATGCTTGTGTGTTTAATTAAGGTAAAACAAGTGAATAATTTATAAGATAATAGCAAAACTAGAAAGTAACATTTAAAATATAGTATTGGAGAGTCGATGCTCTCAAACTAATGAAAAGTCAGATGATATCAATTTTTATATCGGTTGTAGAGTACTTAGCTGATTAAAAACTACCAACTACTATCTGGGTACACATTAATCATGTAAAAGAGAAACTTTTTGGATGCTATATTTTATATTTTACACTTCTATAACTCGAGCACAGTTTGCATTAGCTTTTAACATTAAATTGAATTTAACATTCCACAAACTGTGCAAGACTCAGTAACTCGTGTTTCGTAACAGTCAATAATCATTTTCCAAAAGGATGAAATTTACATAACAATTACACAGATAGTGGATTTAAATATTCTACGTAATTTTAACTTCCTTATTGAATACTCACATAATGCATAGATATATTTCTATCAAAAGTTAAACAAAACATATTTTACAATATTAAAGATACATAAATATAAATGTTTTTATAAAAATAGGATCAGAATTACGTCCTTGCAATTTTGTATCAATCATGGGTAATCTTGGTAAATGTTTCTTCATTTCCTACTGAGGAAGTCGTTTAAGCCTGTGCTTATATAGAAACTGATATGTGTCTACAGTACTAGCGAGAAAACAGTAAGAGCGTTGCTATCTCTAGGCGAAGTTTGGAACTATACCCACGATACACCCACACTCCACACTGATTGTAAGACCAAGGCACGGACGAGATATAAGAATAGTCCAATTATGCAATGTATTTTTTTGGCCCAACTTCGTGGAGTTCTGAGGACCCCACTACCATTCCCATGTCACTCACAACGTTACCAACAGATCATGGAAAGTACCGACGATATATAAGAATGAGAAAATTGAAAAAAAATAATACTACCCAGTTTGTTAGTTAGTTTTCGACTCCTGCTGGTTAGTTTTTAATCTGCTCATAATTGCTAGTTAAATTATTAATTATTTATAAAAAGTCAACCGAGCATGGAATATTACCAGTTCCTACTTGGAGTTTGTTGCTTAGACTTCTATCTTTAATTTAAGTTCACGATATATGTTCTACCTTGCTGAAAAGTCGAAATAAGAGCATTTGGTTAGAATACCCTTAAACAAATTCAATTACCCAGCCTAACATTTTAAACGAAGCTTTTGTTGAACAGCACTGATCTAAATAAAGTCGTGTTTGGTATTGTTTTCATTATAAATTATGTGTTTTAACATACGTACTGCAGAATCCATATGTTGCTCCGCAGGTCGACGTGTTGATGCTTTCGTTTCGGCAAAGAACAAGCCGTGCTACTTATTTTTTTAACAAATTGGTAGGCATAAAGTTTACCGACTTATAATAGTAAAACAATTATTATTTGCTTCCGAATCAGACAATTATAAAAATAATATTTACTTACGTGATATTCCGTATTCTATTCAAGTAAAACATAAATGTCATTAATTTAAAAATGGACAATACAAAAATAGGAATACAAATGTAAGGAAAAATACATTCCCCAATCCCTATTTGCTTTCGATTCACTTTAAACTTCTAATAAAAATGAGTAATTACAAGGGACAAAGATTTGTGAATTACCACCGAAGGAAAAACATATCAAGACTGTCATGGTCATAACAGATGATGAAAACAGTAACGGGAAATGAAATCCGATCATATCGGCAAACAATTTGAAGTGATAACAAACGAGCGTTCCGTAACCCGTTACTTCCGTGCCAGAACTAATTAAAGCGAATTGAAAGGTAATTGAATTAAGCTTTCAATCGTTATCTACTCGATGTGTCTCCGGCTCGTAGACTGCGAATCGTCTCCTTCAAATGGTTGGCCGGATGGGAAGATTGGAAGAACAATACTACGAAATAAAAGCGGAGGACAAGATTCGAAGGATCCAATTTAGAACGGAATACGCCTATTCGAGGTTCTGCACAATGCCAATTTCTTTCCTTCCCAGAGGGTCGAATCGTTTTTGGGGCAGCTAATAGTTTCTGATCAAGTTTCCGCCTGCGTTTGTCATTCATTATTAATTATCGACCCAGCCTGGTAAAGCGTATTATGTTTCTTGATACAGGTGGCAATTAGTACAGCAATGAAAGTATCGATCGCATTGTGTTTGGCTAAAATTTCATTTTAAGCAGGGTAGGTAGACATTTATAAAAAATGCATTTCAAAGTTTCTTTCACGAAAAATTTTAATAGTCCAGAATATAGTGTAGTGTGATTGATACTAAAAGATGGTTGAAATTAAAAGATTCGAAAGATAAAGCTGTTACGTTAGAAATGTTCAAAAATTACTATTATTCTTTTCGCATTTGTTAATAAATATATTAAGGATAAAGTGCGATAAGGTACTATGTAATAGAATACATTATTACTTTCATTCGCTAAGAAATCTCCATTTTCATACGCAATCCCTTCACCCCCTGAAGCTTCCAATCATATTTATATATTGTGAAAATTTCTCTAATAATAAGGGCAATCGCTTTTCTATTATAATAGATTGCGAATCGCCTGATCGGCGAATATTTGTTAATTGAACGAAAATACGATAACAATCGATGAATGGTTTAATACCTTATAAGGAGCTCTCGATACCTTCGAGCATCCCACAGCCACAGCGCATTATTTTCGTTCGAGCTGCTTTAACGTATCAGGGGTCTCTGCGACCCTAGTGCCGTTACTTGAGTTTCTATCGGGTGTCCGTAATTTATATAACCACTCGAAAGAAGAGTTGCGCAAGGTCCCGTTGCTGATAAGAGGTCATTTTTCATTTTGCCAATACGAGGCCGACGAAAGCCAGTCGGTTGGAGGTACGGCAATAAAAAAAGAAGAGAGGGAAAAGGAAACGAAAAAGGGACCACCCTCCAAGATTTCGCACCTCCGCCAGAGGGTTGAACCATTTCTCGGGACTTAATTCCATTGTGCCCTACCCCCCGCTGATAGATATTCTTATTATATTTCTCCTTCATCTCCTAAATCATCAATCTTTCTTATTAGCTGTATTCTTGATTAGGAAAAACACCCTCCGGACGTTCTTCCGGAGATATTTTTGTGGCAGCGTAATAGCGTTATAGTATCAAACAATGTCTCTACCGCAATTTCCGCTAGAAATGATCTGGAAATAATAAATGGGTTAATAACATCACGTGAAAATCCTGCAGAAAAAATCGCACAATTTCGTTCCGATCGAGTGGTCCAGCCTCGCGTTGAAACGACCGAAAGTATTTCTTTTCAGAGACAAACAAACGATTGTCAGTGCAATTAGTACGTTTGGGTTATAAAAGTACATGCACTATCGTGTATGGTACTGCAGTACATAATAAGTAATATACACTTTATATTCTTGTTTCATTATTGTACTAGTGACGCTTGAGAAATATTTTGGTAACACTTTTTATATGAGCGTTAATAACATTTTTGATTGCAGTAAATATTGGCAAGAATTATTATGAATGCTAAAGTTTTGCCCTTTAATAAACTCATTGCATAGGATTCAGATATGCACAAAGTAATATTAACCGAATTTCATAGTTCTTACATTTCTATGCATATCCATTTCTTGCATATGAGGCATACATATTTTGCCAAGTGTGCGTCCTACGATTCGTTCATAAAATCGATCGAGATCAATATTCTATTCCTCTGCATCAAGTACCAAGAACTCGAATAACCACGTGTAGCATAAGATATTGAACTTGGAACAATTCGCTTGTAAATTATGATGGTATTGTCCAACTAAATTCGCAAGAATTTTAATAAAGGGGACAACGGCGATGCGGTGGGTATGATATATGATATCATCCAGAGAACTTTTCCCAAAATGCAATTGGCACGATATGGCTTTTTTCATATATAACGCCCTCCACGTTGAAAGTTTCGACTGGATTCGATAATCGAGCCGGTATGATTTATTAAGTCTATTAAGAACCTGCGAAATTGTTTTGACCGATAGGAAATGGCTAGGGTGGGACGAATGAAAGTTGGTAATGTTGAGGGTGGCGCGGCGTCTCGTGTTTTACTCGATTGCTGGGGTGGAAATCTGCAAAGGCATCAGGAGTTTCTTGTGCTTCTGTTATAGCACTATAAAGCAACACCGGTTTGCCGGCTTCATCCTACAAATTAATCACAGTGATTTGGTTTCGCCGATATTAATCATTTCTTCGGTCCTCGGGACATATATTTACCCCTGTATTTTAAGCAATAACTCTTCCCTGGTCTTGATATTACATGATAAGGGTATGTAACTTTTCATGCCAATTGTAGCCAACAAATGAAAATCTACCGTACCGATTCTGAACTATGCACTGAAAATTATTTTATTTCTAATGATAGATTATGTAGCTAAAACATTTGAAAAGACAATGTTGCTTTTTCGTATTTATCTATTCAGTTACAGTAGAGTGAGATTAAATTATATTACAAATTAAATTTTACTTGATAACACATTTGAATGTTAGTATACGAATTGTCTGACGTTTGCCCAACTTAATTAAAGCATTGGGAACGTGTGTTACGTTATTTGGCTGGATTACCTTGAGAGTTTCCGGCCATTTCCAACAGTACTGAGTAAGCGTCAATATTTGACGGAAAAACGTTCACGGAAATCACGGAAATCTATTATTCTCCGTTTCGATTTCGAAAGGGAAGCCGGCCTCTCTACTCTCGAAATCAGATTACAGGAATTTATAGGGTCACTCACGAACCCTAAACTTCGGCCCGTTCCCGCGAGATCCACAGAAAACGTACACAATTAAACTGCCTTAGGGCTTCCTCTGGTACATCGTATCAGCCAAATGCTACGATCATTTTCACGTTTATTGAGACATTAAACTGCGAAATTGCTTGTGATTATCGCAACGCATGTTTAATAAAATTCAGATTAACCATATCAACGTCTTCATTGATCGGTGAAAAAAGAAATTGACTTCATTCAGGAAAATACATTTCGTATGAAGATAATAGAAGCTAAATTAAGATTCGATGCAGGTTGTTCGATATATGTAATCGAAAATGTGTATACCGAAATTGATGGATTAAATAATCATTTTTAGTTACACATTAGTCACCTATAATCTTCCGAGAATTGTTAAGTATTTCGTTAGTTGATTTACAACTGTTCCCGTAATATAATTACAGTATATACTTGAAATGAAGGGATCTTTACTTAATTGTAGAAAATAAGATATTTGAACCGTCAGAATCAAGAACAGATATTTTTGAGTAAGAGTAATTTTTCAAGAGTAATTTTTTCGAATCTCTATTTCCCGTAAGAGTAATTACAATTTTGCAGCTAATAATGTAGTTTAATTACTTCTATAGTGCCTCCATTTATTTATTGCGCCAGCCATTGATATTAAAAGTTTCAAAGCCATACCGTATTTCTAAGTCCAGGATGTATACATAAACACACGAGAAGTACTCAAGTAGCCCCGCACATTTTTCAAAAAAAAAAATCAACAATCACAAGCCCAATTCAAACAGTTTTCGGCAAGTCAGCTCGTCGTACGATCCCCAAAACGAGAACCTCCAGCCGGCAACCTACCCCTCAAAAATATCCAAATACATACCTACCTGGTCCCTCGAGAGCACTTCACGTTGAAAACAAAATACTACAGGAAAAATCGTCCGGACAGGTTGTTCCCGCTCCTCGGCAGGCAGATAACCAAGAACAGCCGCAGCAGCTGCCAAAATCGTCCGTCAGAAGCCGTTCGATTGATAGACTCGACGGGCATGAAATATTTAAACCGCTTAGCAGAGCTTTACCGCGTCGTTTTTCGGCCGGCTTAAAGCGTATTCGCCGCGGCTCCGCAGAGGCGGAGAAATAATTACGAAGTTACCTCAGCTACCCGATGGAAAGTTTTCCCGATACACACGGTGTAGGCTTGAATATCGTTTCCATCAGACGGATTGCTATCGCCCGTGTCGGAAGGGTCTTTCGAGTCGTAAAGCAGGTCCAAGTGCTCTTTACATGCATATTGCCTTTCCTCGAGGAGCGCCGTCCGTCCGTTTGTTGAAGCGGCCCAGAGGATCCCGATGCTCGATGCTCCGCGACGCGGCGGCCATGGCGAACGAGGACTCTTCAAATTTCATGCTACATTTAACCCCTGATCGATTTTCCACCCCTGGATCGTAAGAAACGGAACCGCGGGAATAGGGTGGACGATAGGACGGAGGAAAAAAAGAGCGTCGTTACACGTGACGCTCGTCAGGGCTCGAAATGAGCTTCCAGTTTTTGCGCGCGGAACGAATGGCGATCATTCTTCCATCTCGGTCTTATCTTGTCCTGGCTGAATATTCAGAAGGCCTCTGGTAGGACGGCCATTATCTCCTGACTTTCGAAGTTTCACGGCGACGAAATGAGGTCCTCGGTCGCCGGCCAAACGGAGAATTAACGTCTGCTGGAGGAATTAAGATTGGGAGAGTCAAAGTGATGGATTTACGAACTGTTATCCAAAGCCCCACGATTAGGAGATCGACGGAATTGTTTCATTGATGGGTGTTATTTTATTTTATTCGTTTGTATCTGCAATTTCAGTTCGATGAATATTTCGGGGTGACGGAAAGCTATAAATATTAGAACGAAAAGCCCCGTGGCGAAAAAAAATTGCAGCGGCCATGAGAATTGAGGCCTTGAAAAATGCATCGAATCACAGGATTTTTCGTTAACCATGTGTGCGATACAGGTATAACGGGAAGCAGGATAACAAGTAGCTCGTGATTAATGTTTTTGCAGGAGGTCGTTCACGGGGATGAGCCCATGGGGAGCTCTCACTGTTTTGTGCTAGCTATTTGCCACTCGGCTCCATACCGTACATTACGACAGGTGGGGTGTCCACGTCTAGATCCGTTGCTCTGGATATCAGGCCGATTTAACTGAAGTGTCTTGAGCCGAGTCGTATTTTTAAGAGCTGTCGCGAGAGAGCTGCATTGCAATAAAAGAAAACGGAACGAAATGGACGGGATTTTAGAGTTTATCTATCGAAGTAATCGCTGCGGATCACCATTATCAGATTTAGATGGCGCGGCATAAAAGAGAATTAAGAATTGGTTTACGAAGTTAATGATTAGATCGTTTCTTATAGTTTTATAGCGGCTTCGATTCGTTTCTTGGGACGGAATGATGCATTGAAAGTGATATTGATTATTTATTATATTTAAATATAGTTAAAGAGTTTATAGCGGATATGAGTTAAAGCGTGTGCAACAGAAACATAATCTCAGGTAAATATATATACTAAAATTTTGATTAATTAATTTCACTTTTTTCATTCCGAATATTTTTGCTTTACACAAGGTGAACAAAAGTTCACCGGTCTCTGTAATATTTCATACAGATATTCCATTACATTGTCAGTCACGCATGAATTAGTGTATCTTCCTGACCAGAAGATTTTTAAAAGTAAAATATTATCGACAACATTTCATGTTCAAATTTTACACAAAGAGAAAGTTGCCTCGCGAAGCCCTCCCTAAACTTTCACCTATAGAACAATCTGCACAATAGCATATTCGTAGAATGTCGAAATTAAACAGTTTTGCTCGTTTAGGTGTAGAAGCACCGAATGAAACGTCGGACCGTTGGTTTATTCGTAATCGTAAAGTTTCCTTCGCGTTCGTGTGTCCACGATGTTGAAAGTTGTCAGTGATGCTAATTGGAAGTGGTTAGCTCGAAAGCCAACCCCATTTCGCACTGTACCACCCTCAAGTTTTCTGAGATTTATGGGTTCATGGCGAAACGACGGGGCCAGGCTTAAGTCGAGAGCAGAGACAGAAGACACACAAGATTCTGAATTAAACGTCAACCACACGACAAGCACCAAACTAACGCCATGTTCACGTACACACACATGCACACACGCGCCGGTTTTCTCGACTTTGTTGATGATTTGCACCGCTTATCTGCATAATAATTCAGGGAGAAATGTTCTGTGCATAACTTTGAAGATCGTTATAAACCTTCTGTTACTTTACGAAACGTTTCGCTGAAGTTGGTTTAGCCTGGTGTTTTACAAGGCTTCGTACTCTCGTTGAAGTATATGTATAAGCATAAATACAGTAGGCAGTGCTATTTACATGTATATGCACATATGTATGAAATGCCGTGATCGAGTTACCGTATTAAATAAATAATTAGGATTGGTTTTAATATGGTCTTTATTAAGACAACAATATTAATTATGGTAATGGTGGAATATTCTGTATCATCATGGCCAATTAGGTACTATATCTCTGGTGTCTGAAAAACAATTTATTCAATTATAAAAATTGTTCGTACTGTAGCTGAAGCGTGAGTAATTCTCCAGGAATACTTAAATACTTCCGAACCAGTAAATTCCTTTACCAGAGATACTAATAATTTCCCCAATAAGGAACAACTCGTTGTAGAAAGTAATGGAACTTATAGTGCTCGTAATGATCCAAGCCATATTGTGGCAATGCCATATTACGTCTAAGCCAAAGGGGTGCCTAAGGAAAAGTTGTGAGGGTTCCATGAATGACCACTTCTCCATCCACAATCCAAGTTGATACAGTCAATTGTAATATCCTTCTATTAACTAGGGATCTCACTGGCTACACCGAAATTCATATTTCACAAGCAAACTCTTCCGCCCTTATTGCCGCATCGGATTTCCGAATAAAATCCATTCGAAACGTTTATCGTCCCATGGACGAGAATCGCTCGTCCGAACTGCGAAACTGTTTATTCAGCCCAAATCGTAAAACCTTCCATGCGTAAGAAAAATAAGACACACAGCCGCAGCGTGCCGCGGTGCAGAATAAAATGAAAATCCATCCGTGCGAAGAATCCCATTCTCGAACGTTAACGTTAGCCACCGCTGCACAATGGGAACAGAATTACGATCTTTAAAATTCCCACTCGCCGGGCCAGACTTTACCCTCCGATTGCGCTCATTCAAATCAAGAAAAAAATCAAACAAACACGCACAATCGAGCCACTGCATCGCAAGGGGATTCCCCAAATAATCTCGCCGGAGAAAAGCAGAGAAAAGAATTCGTTAGCGTACAGGCGGAGCGGATAGTCCGTTGGACCATCGCCGAGCAGAAATTCACGTTCCACCGGACTGAATCTCTACACGGGGAACAAAACCGCTCGGGTCCAACGTTGGACGTCAAGACGTCGCACGGTAAGGGGGCCGATAATTTGTCGAGTGAAAAGCTGCCGCGACGCAGTGCGGTTTACACGATTCTCCGCGAGAAACGGCGTGGTCGTTTTACAAATTCACGGCGGTGCATCGAATTTTTCGTCGGAGCTTTCGCGCTCGAACGCGCTTCCGGTACAACGGGGTGCGCGTGCAAGCCCGCCACCCCACCCAGGTTAAGCCGCGTCGGCCGAATATTTCGTGAAACACGAAGGATAGAAGAGGGTAACTCGGTCGACGGGTACACGATAGCCTGTTAGTTTGTAACTGGTCTATTACTGGCTTTATTGAGATTGGGAATCAACCGACGATTACCCGGGCCATAGACAGCAGTGGAAATCGGAATCGGCATCGCCGGTCGAAAATACACACCGGACTATCGGCCAGGCGCGATTTCCATAGCCGGAAAAACAGCCACGAAAGAGTCGTTATTACTCTGACACGGGGGCAATGTGTACCCATTAGAGAAGCGGCCAGCAATGCATTCACCTGGTCGTTAACGTAATAGCTGGCTAACACCGAATTTTCCCGTTTCTACGGTTAATACCAGGCGGCTGGTGTCTCTGAGGGCAGGGTCGACCTACAGGTGCGGACTCGGAGATTACGGATATCGATCATCGGCTTGCGTGGATAGATCGTGTGACGGACGTCGATCCCCCTTTCGCCGTTCTTGCCCGAAGGGTCGGGCCAGACATTGGGGCTTGCAGGGGGAAAAAAATCTGCGTAATAGCTTCGACTGTCTCCCGCTTACGAGCTCCTGTGTTCCACAGATCTTTATCAATCGTAAAATACGGCCGTTGGGATATATTGTCTTCGAAATGAATTTTCGTGCGCTAGCGCCGCGTCGTCGCGATAGTCACGATGTAACTGTCGGCTGTATCGCGCCGGAAAAGGGCAGAATAGCTTCCGTTCCACGCTCCTCCGTTCTATTACCTCCTACTGGACACTCGCCAATGGCGAAATACAACCTTGCGCATTATTTTTCTTTATGACTTTGCTCGCCGCCGTTCCGCGGCCGGGCAACGATGTTCATCCCTGCGCGAACGCGACTTACAATTAGACGTTTCAATATTTCGCCGTTAAACGGCCCGAGTGCAATCGTCGTGTGCTGAGGAAGCGTGATCGCGTTGAAACTGATCGCTCCGTACGGGCACCGTATTGCACGGCCAGATAAATGTGTTCGCCACCGTGCTACGCCGTGAGATTTACTGGCACTGTTAGCCTTGCCGTTAAAACGATAACAATCCTACACGGTGTACAGTGCATTCTCGCTAATGCAATGGTACTTAGCAACGCTACATTACATCGCCGACCGCCATTGCTCTGGGTAATTTACCATCGACCTAGCTGTGTTAACGAACGAAAAGACACTTCTGCGACCGCTGCAAACGTTCCATCACCGTCGTTCTGTCGTAAAATCCGTCCATGTATCGCGTTCAGCCTTTTCTCTCAGCTCTGTTTTATTTTTCGTTCCTGGCTTCTTTCGAAACGAGAGCTACGCGCGGAGATCCACGGTGGTTTCGATATAATGGGGAAATTGGTTTCCAGGGGGACCGTGGTGACGGCTACTTTGTGAGAATTAATATATAGCGCTGATAACTTTGTTTCACAGAGGGGAAATTGCCGAATGTTTGGCGAATTGTTTAAAAAAGAGACTTTTGAATTTCCTCCAAATTGATCAACAGTGAAACTGATTGATATTTATTTCCATTTCGTTACGACTCTTGCCTCGCCGAACTGGCAATGCCGATACTTCAATAATTAATTGCTTCGATACGGTTCCTTTTGCTGATCGTTCCGCTTTTTGCTGCGCGTGTTGGTCCACGTCGAAACGCGTAGAGGCCGCACCGTTCAATAAGCAATTTTTGCTTGCGACTGTTTGTCAAAAGCTTTTTGGTCCCGATGTTTGCAATTTCTGTGCTTGAATTAAATGTGGAGGCTTTATTTACACTTCGTTTCATTCGTCGTGCTTTCGAAGTTCTCGTTTTGCTTTGATTAAATAGCAAAAATTAATCGAACCCTCGCCGTTCTGTTGCTTGCAATGTTTCATCCTTTTCTCCTTTTTCTCCTTAATTTCACTTGTCAACGTGTGACAAATTTTTCAGCTGCTCCTGTTTTTTTTTCGAGAGGGGTCAATATTTACCTGTCGTTGCAATTTTTTACAGGATTTTAATCCCAGTTCATTTTAAAATGCAAGCTCTTTTTTGCTCGTAAAATAAAAAACGTGCACGTTCAAATTGCTGGCAGCTGCAATCGATACGTGAAAAGTTAAGTGGGTGGTAATGGTGGATATATCTGTCCATCCCTTCGTGCAGATAACTTCTGGTGTAAGATATATACGCCCTTCTAGGACCATTTGCAGTTTCGTGGAGTGCCCTCCTGTAATTGATCACATAAAATTGCGTATCTTGTTTCTGCCTTGTAATATCCGAGCTTCGATTCCCTTCTTTCTATACGAATTATCCACCGCTTAGGGTGTATTATTTTCGTACTTCTTATTATTGCTTCTTAAACGTTTCTTGATTACTTCTGCAGGGCGAAAATATTTTACATAGTTCGTAAACCTCCAAATATTAACATTATGATACGTCAAACTAGATTACTGTAAGAGTATTATTGTATTATTTTTGAAACCGGTTAACTTTTACGTTCATTCCCTGAATATCATTGTAACAAATGCGCAAATAACTCACCAAGAACCTATTGTCTCACGTACAAAATAATTACGCAAAATTAGAGGTACATATTCTAAAGGTGTTCTACAGGTATACACATTTCTTTAGCTACTTCCATTAACACAAATAAACTGAAGTATAAAGGCTACTTAAGGTCTACACAATAAATGAATGGTGCCTTTGATCAGCAAACCTTACATCTCAGAGTCATAGCAAGAATATCTTAAACAAGTCTCCTTCGAGGAGGTTAAAGCCTATATTTAGCCACCGAATTTAGATACAAATGCCCCAATTGTCAATCGGCCTTTCCCAAATCTCCTTACACGCGTGAATCTCGTTTCCCTCGACCAATCGAAATCGAAATTTCCCACGTGTCGACCGGGCAGACGGTTTCACGCGTTAAATGATATATTTGGATCTGGCCCCGATAGCGTCAGACCCGAGGGTCTTTCCGGTGTAATCCTGTGGCGTAACTTTTCACCCCTGACTGTTCAAACGACGGACACGCGCACGGCACACTCTACGTGGAATACTTAATAAAACGCCTGCAGAGAGATGTTTTTCCCGGAGATTGTGTACCATAAACCGAACAGCATACGGATAAAACTTCCGAGATACATATCACGTGGCGCATATTAATAGGATAACACACGCTTCTTACAATTCTCTTGCACGCGTTATCCTAGATCGCGTGATCTGATTTATTTGCCAGGAGACGATAAATCATCCTTGCTTTGACGGTTTTTGATGGAACGCTTTTTCGCAATTGCCCGTGTAAAATTCTATCTTGGCGATTTTTACGGTAGAGATATTTTCAACAATGGTGACTAACGGCCAACTAATATCGCTGGATGTATTGTAATTTCTATACAGCAGTTTTGATTGATTTTTAGACAACCTTTGTAGGGAACCTTTGTTAATTTTGTGCCGAAAGTGTTTTGGTGGTATAAATGGAATTTTCCTATCGAGACATTTATAAAAATTGGATAGTAATGGATATCCCCTTGAATACATCATTTTATTGTATGTTATCTGACCGTATTTAATGGTATAAATTTGTAAACTTCCATTTTGCCTATTTATGCAGGAGTATTTCAAAAATTTCATCCAAGGGCTGGTTGCGTTTCATAGTATTCATACTATTTATTACTCATACATATTCTAAAAAATTCCATTACATTTTGTGCGACGTTATTATGGCACAATCGGCGTTATGTACGAGGTTATATAAAATTCTTATTGCCTTTCGAAATAACAATTCATGATGGGGTAGTTTCGCGAGCTTCTCAACGCGTTCATAAAATATTCACCCTAAAGACGTGTACCTGACGGACACGCATATTTCATAAACTTAATACAGCGTATTTATTTTATCAGAGGCGTCGGCTCAACAGATGGCACAATCTCATAAAATACGCAAGACAGGATGACACTCTAAAGTGCATCCTGATCAAATGTTGCGACGCATTGTTCTCCTGGGAGATGCTTCGTACAGAAAAGTAAACGTCACGAACTAGATTTCCCGGCGACTTTGAAGTACACTTTTAATTTCTCTATTTGGAAATCAAGGTTATAAGATTTTCAAAACATCTTGACTGAAAAATACTATACTGTAGAGATATTTAAAGAATAATATACAAAAACTTTAGTACAATTTATTAGAGGGGGGTGTGAACATTTTCAGCAATAGCAACCGCCTAGCACAGGAAATATATTTTATTTATATGCAATAAGTTTGCAGCTTAGTTACTTAAAATATTTTGCATACATTTTGTCCACAATACGTGAACCGACGCAAAAGTACCCAAGCATACAAAAATTACCAATGGAAATATAGAAATGGGTTAAGTAACTTATATTTATAACATAATCACACTATTTTCTACCACTTCTCAAACGTGAAGTATTCTCCAAATAACATTTCACGCTTCCGGAATGAAATATGGTCGTTTGAAAATGATTAACCGACGCAGATAAAAAGAACAACATCCTCCAAATCCTTTCCTTTTACAATAAACGTTTAAACGTTTCATCGAAAACGGACGATCTTTTACCAAGGAAATGTATTAACGTTGTTCAATGAGAGGCAGCACCCAAAGCGACATTAATCTCGTGAAAACCGGGCTACAGGAATCGTGAATCACGAAGTTGTAACCGGGATACGTCGGAAGAAAGTCGTCGAGCCAATATCGAGCAGTCGATACCGCTCTGTAGGAGAGAGTCTGTAAAGAAAAGGGTCAGGGGAGATTGCACGTCTAGATTTTGTCTTGCAGCCGTTAGATATATCGAAGAGTTGCCCCAGAAGAAGAGGGTAAGTATAGGGCTACTATGCGGAGGATGCGCGCGATCTAAATTTCAGGTTAAGTAGAAATTTATGTCTAACGTAAGACGAGGACGAAATAAATCGTCCGTATTTTAACGCACGGGCTGCGAGCGCGCAATAAATTTCGAATATATCGTAGATTCTGCAGAATTTTCGGCCGCATATTGTCAAGCATTATTGTACATTGCCGTGCTATATCTACTTTATATTCCACTGGCAAGAGGGGTAGCGCAATATTTTCCATGAACGGTTGTATGCGAAAGAAAGCTTCGATTCATTGATTTGTTAACGCGTAGAGTTTGGATCGGTGGCGAAAATATTTTATGTGAGGGAGACATGTTTAGATGCGAACGTGGGAAATATTTTTATAGTCCCGTGGTTTCCATTATCGAAACGGTTTTGGGTGTAGTAATATTGTGTGTTTTATTTAAAGAATGGCTACGTATGCATATTTATTAGAACGGTTAACGATATAACGTGATCAGCCGTTGTTGGAATGGAGCACTACAGTTTAATAAAAATTGGTTAATTTAGAAGGCCTTCCATTAGTCTCCATTGATTACGTTCGAAATGCCGTAATGCGATTATGAAACTTTCATTAATGCACCTTACGTGAAAACCAGTGAATTTTTAATAATAGATAATGGCAATAATAAGAGCATTTTAATACCAAATTCGATAACGTAGTACATGAAAAATTTATCCATTTTCAATATCATCATGATACACATATGCTGCTTCACTATTTATTATGCATTAAATGAAAAATATATTATTTCCCTCTATATTTCTGAAATTCTACTTCACACCTGACTCACAACACAGTTATCTCATTAAATTTTATTTCTCCGTTCACTACAATATAAAATATCTACCTGTTAGAAAATCTGGCACCAGAAATTCCACGCTTACAATTCGCCCCATCAATATTTGTAAAATCCAAGCTCGTGTAGCGAAGCGAGGCATCCCAAAGCTCTGCCCAAACTTTTATCTCGGCTAAAACTGACAAATGCCCTTCCCGTCGTCTACAACGGTGCGACATCGACACTTACAAGAAATAAATGAAGGTTCCCCCGGACGGGATCTCGTGGTAGTGGCGTTACTTTTGAGGCCTCACGGAGAACGATGTGATTACCGAACTAATCCAAAACAATCATTAATTCTCGCGTAGGGAGGTCTTTCGATAGGAACCGCTCGAAGAGGGTAGAGAATCGTCGTCCCCTCGGTAAGGAGAGGCCGTCATTATGCCTGACTTCGACGGTGCCAAGAAGATTGTTCTAACTAGCGAGCGTAATCCCCGGCGAGCTAATTCATCGAGGCTGTAATCCGAGGAAATCAACCTCCTACCAGCATTTCGTGAAATTAAGACAAATGCGAAAGGGCTGTCCCGGCAGCTGTCGTTTCAGGAGCAGGTCTTCACAGCCTCGAAAATACCTCGAAGAAGGACAGTAGGATGGATTCCATTTCCGCTAAACGTGCACACGTTGCCCGAGAGCTGAATAATTTATGGCCGATTTGATCGATGCACCGCGCCGGCCAAAACCGAACGGACGAAAGGGTTAGTTTGAATTCGTCGATGCCCCTGCTCTACAGGGGAACCTTATTTTCGTAATGCTCGAATTGCTTAAAAATATGGATTTTTTATGAGACATTTTACGAATCGCAAATATTTTTATCAATTTTATTCTGCTTTTTAATTATTATGATCCCTCGAAATCCGTAATTTACAGGCCTTTGAATAAATTCTTCTAATGATATGATTGCTATTGCACGTATTTTACCGATAGTAAATTAATTACTTATAGGTACTTATAGGACTTTCAGAAGAATTATAAGTTTAATACAGAGGCAAAAAGGTAAAGGAAAATCGCGGCAATAAAATCTACATCGGTCAAGAATTTCTCAATATAAAGGGTGTCCTATCGCGAGTATCGCTAGTATCAAACGACTTCCAAAGTACATAACCCCACAACAATCAATTAAAATCAGTTCAGTCGAAATCGGTCGGCCAACCGCCGACATCATCCCTCTCAGACAAAACCACTCTCGCGTCCCCTTTCTATTTCCAAAATCCCCATCGACTCGCCAAATTTACAAACACCGTCGCGAATTCCCCGCAACGCCTAAACCCACCCAGCTACATCCCCCCACAGCCATACTTTCTCATGTAAGCCAAGATCGCCTCCCACGAACTCCCATCCCCGCGGTCGTTCGTTATACCCGCTCCTCGGCGAGGTTGCCTACCTCGAAACCGCGCCTGCTGCAAATCCGCGGATTGCAGCGCGTGCCCCGCGAGGGTAAAGGCCGTGGTTAACCGTGCACGCGTAGAACAGAGGCGAAATCGCGCTGCGGGCGCGGCGTCTCGAAAAAAAAGTCCACGTAGGAAGTAAGGTGGGCCTGCACGCTCGGCTCGCGTGTTTGTCGAGTTCCGAGTGCGAACTTGGTACGGTCTGAAAACTCCGTCGTGCGGACTGGTTTCCTTGAGCCCGACGCGCGGGAGCACGTTTGCTCACTCTGGTCACGTACGCGAAGGCGGTTGTTTTTGGGGAGGCAGGGTCGTGGAATCCGCTCCGGGGTTAGAATCGCGGCGGAGAGGAGAGACAGAGAGGAAGAGGGAGAGAGAGGCGTAGACGGGACGCTTTGGAGAAAATGGCAAAATACGGTAGCCGAATTATTGCGGCGTTTCGAAGCGGCGCGATTACCAAGTGCGACACGTATGCGCGGAGGATATATCGGGAGGACGAGAGTGTCCCTTCTATCCGTCGACGCTTCGAGGATCTTCGGTCGTTACGCGTGTCCTCGTGGCCGGCCCCTCGAAACAGCTCGTCGAGAGATAGGCTGGGAGGGAGAGGGGTAGCGAGAGGCGGAAGATTCACGTCGGGGTGGAAATGCATGTCGAGGATGTAATCTTCGGGCTTTCCGAGGGTGGAAACTGAGACCCACGTCGAAGCACGACGACTCGCGAGATGACGGATGCCGGGCTGGGCGCACCTGCTACCAGCCGCCTGCCGGGGAAATCGAGGCGATCGAATTATTTTTCTGAATGTTCGATCGTTGAAAGATCGGGGGCGGTCGGAGGGAAGGAACGACGGGGACGACATCCCCGCGGAAAGATTTGGCATTCTACGAGGGGCGAAAGGGTCTTGGAAATAAAAGAGGAAACTCGCGTTCCCTGGGAAGCCGGGTTTAGGGCTTGGTGTATATATCATTACGGATTTACCTTGCTCCTTTATTCTTCCGCCGAGGAAAAGACGATTCGGGGAATTCCAAATTGCTAATCATTATCGTGGAGTGGCCGGTGCTTTTGTCTGAACGGGGGTGGAGGATTTTCGTTGTTTATTTCTCTCGCGTGACCGCATTTGGCACTCCTGCCTTGCAACGGGAAGTGCACTTCGTTCGGCTACTGAGATTTCCATTAGCTGAGCCGCGAAATAATGTACGTTTAACCCTTAACTGCTATGGTAAAATAGAAACGCGGTAACTCTATGGTGGGTTTTCTTAGACATTTTTATATAATGTTCCGAAACACGTGTATGCTATTATTTGCAAAGCTAATGTGGCTAACTGTAAAGCATAACCTAATTAAGGATTACAGACACACCTGGAGCTATCTGTTGGGGGTACTCCTGGGCCCCACAGTATCAGTTAAGGGTTAATGCTATAGTTGAATATTTGAAGGGATTTTCATTAATGCCTGGATATCATGGTATTTATAAGTCTTTATAAGTAAGCTGAAAAGTATGCTTTTCAGTAGATATGTTAAATTAATCATTTTATCCGATACAGGAACAAGTTTTACAAAAATAATTTTGTTTTAATATAATAATTAATACACCAGGTATATTAACATTTGACAAAAATTAGTTCCTCCTTCAATTAACAACATATTCCTAACAAGATAAACACGAGACTAATAAACAACCACAAACCTCAAGAACTCCACAATTCTCCAATAATGGAACCAGATACAGAAATTAGATACCACATATAATAAAATATCACATCGAGAACGAATTCCACGCAAAAGTCTGCTGGTCTAAAAATCCAGGAATTTCACCCACTCATTTTACTACACATTGAAAAAAAAAGATAACAAAAATAAATAAAAATACGTCCATCCCCTGCATGTCCCCTAAGTGATCGATAATTTTCCAGCTGGCCATTTTTGCCATTATACATCGGCAACAGCTGAAAAGTTGCGTAGGTCGTCTGTCTCTCGTATGATCGGGCCAGAATGATCGCTCCCCCTTGATCGAGGGGGTAATGCTTTTCGCGCGTAACCCAATTATCGGGCGAAACGGTGGTCCGCGAGCGGAAAGCACGCGATCCAGGCGTGCTGTGGCGTGGGAACGAGGGGACGGAAGCTGTCAGCGAAGATACATCATTTCACACTTTAACGATAACGTATACACGCCGGTATAAATAAACTAGACGCGGGTGGTTTGAACGAGTAACAGCGGAGTCGGTGAAGTGTGCTGCTCGACGAACCGCAATGAATGACACATCCATGTTTTGTGGATGAGCGAAAATTACGATGTCGACATCGTTACGTCGACCGCGGACGAAAATTCCGCCTGTTCGCCGCGTTTCGTTTTAATTTATGCAGAACCGTAGACTGAGCACCGCTTATTCTTAAGAGAATGGAATAGAGATGACGAGGGGGTATTTAATTAGATTATGCGATTTATCAATCGTAGTGTTAAAGACAATCTTGTTAATATTTTTCATAGATCAAGTCAAAGAATTTACTACTATAGCACTTGATACTAGCTACTAATAATTAATTGATAGTAGGTGTAATAGTTTTTATAGATTTTGTATTAGCATATTGTCTTCTAATTAATATCGTGTATATCCAAATTCGACGATGATAAAAGTAAATGTTATTGAAAGAAAGACTGAATAATTGATAACTGAATGACTCAATTATCTAGGGTACCACCAGATTATCTAATATTTTACTGGATACGTTTTCAATATCTCTGTTGATTGATCTACGGTGTTAGTAATATTATTAACGCGGAGTGGTAAAAGTAGAAATTTCTTTCTCTTCTTTGGCAGACTTTATAACTAATTGTAAGATTGCCGTAATGGCATAAATAGCATGATAAATAGTTTCGCCCTGTGCTATCTCTTCTGAATTACTCCGTAACGTTTCCTTGGATTATGCATTTCTGTAGAATTTAAATACAAAAGAATGCACAACCACTCCTTACAAAATATTACTCACTAATACAAGGTAAAGGAATACCTGAATTCATGAATTCACGAGCACCGAGAAAAATTCTTCTTCGGGCATTGAATATTACTCCTAATAACTACAAATTGAATCTCCATTTTGCTTCCTCAATACGACGAAACTTGTGCATCCTCGTTCAAGTATTAACAATGAAGCACTCGAATTACGGAAGCCAGAACTCGTTTCGAGAAGTGGCATCGATGCTTCGGCATCGTGGTCGTACGGCATTACCTTAATTAAAAGAAAGAAACCCCCCGTTCGTTTCCATTAATAACATCAAAGAGGCGTTTCCGGGCGCACGGAGACAGGGCAACCGAGCAAATATTTTAACGACGCGGCCAGCTTCCAATCAATCGCGTTTCGCAAATCAACCGCCAGCACGCCGTGTTTCCCGTGCAAACAGACTCGATAAAATATCCACGATCGATCGTGTCGCTTCAGAAATAAAATTCAACTTCGCCCGTGAGTCGAAAGCCGATCGGTCACGGCGTCGCGCAACAAACGAAGGCCGGTAAGAGCGATTGGGGTGGTATCGAAAATCGACCTCTAATCCGGAATAAATCGGGGCGCGTGCCAACGATACGAGAGACCGGAGATAATCGATCGGCTCTGTTACACTATCGACCCACAGGAAGAGGAGAAGCGTGGCGGAATGGGATTCCGTTCGCCGTTTCGAAAACTTTGCGGCAAGAGTGACGATAAATTCGCCGGGTACGGCGCTTGGTAAAATGCAAAGGCCGCGGAGGCAAGTGCAATGAAAGTACCATTTGGCGCGGCACGCGTGGTGCCCACCCTTAGGACTGGTGCGTGCCTCGAATATAATTTATCGCCGTTAGAATTTTCGTGGGGCTCCGTGAACCCCCCATCGGCGGGGCAGAACGCGGCAGAGCAACCCTTACGTTCCGCACAGTACGAACGGTGCAACTCGCGCGTTCTGTGCTCTGGTTACACGCCGTTCAACCCTTGCGTTAACACTTTACAAGCCCCTAATGGTTCGCATTTTATCACGTTCCCGTAGCATCCGTGCCGGGACAATGCGCTTTATTAGCCCTACCGTTGGCGTTTGATCGGAACGATGGCCGGACGGCGTCGCGTCGAGTGCGCTCGATGGCCGTTGATATTTTCGTTCCGGCAAACGGGAGCTATGATCGGTGAAATATATCGTGCTACTTTCGACACCGCGAAAGGCCGGATCGGTGGAGCGTTATTTTCATTTCATTTGCTTGTACGATAATATCGCGCACGCTCTCGCTTCCCCGTCGATGTAGCGTAAACAGTGGCCCCCCCCCCCCCCGTTCCACCAGGAAGCCGACAGATTCGCGGAAATGCCGTTGAAATTTTTGGAGATCCATGCGATGATATCGTCGGCAACATTTAGTACATGTCAGTTTATGCGTTGAAGAATCTGGACACCGACTCGGCTTCATTGTCACTGCTCGTTGATTTTGGTTGCCAAGTGCGCGAATATTCAGTCGAGATTCGACTACGCGCTGGTCGATCCGAACTTGTTGAATTTATCGGAGTGAAATTTATTTAATGAAGTTCGAGAGTGGTATATTATGGTAACTTAATGGTGGTAACGCGGTATATCATGAAATGATGCGGCAAAAATGTTATTATTAAATCGGAGAAACCTCCAGCATTTTCGGAAATATCGAATTGCCATTGGAATGTTACTTGTGATATATTATTTACGCAATGTCGCAGAATCGCAAAGCAGATTTGTCCAAGGAGAAACTGCAACTATAATTCATCACTGTTCCAATGAATACGACTAAAGAACATTTTTATTCGGAGCACAGTCCCTATTCATTACCAAGATTAACTCAGCATTGAAGCGTCATAAAAAAATCACTTATACACGCCGAGGATCATACTCGGGGATCACTATTCACCTAATGGCTACTTGTAATCATCATTCGCATGCACAGCATGCACAAATCCAACCCCGAAACGCCTATCAGGAGTCGTTATTGTCGCATCACCATGGACCACGATGGTATACCGAGGATAATCCGTCTGTATCGGGGGAAAAATAAATGTTTCCGAGATTCTCAAGCCTGGGACACCGTTGCATGTCACCATTGTCGACACCACTCCCCGAGTCTGTTCTTTTATTATCTGAGCAACGCTTCATAGACGACCCGTTGGCCGTTGTGGTCGATTAACCCCCCGTGGCTCGCGTCATTTCAAGAAGAGCGGCACAAAGGTTCCGATAAATCACCGTTTGGAGCATTCCGCGATAAACTATCGCTTTCCACGAGTCATTGGGAATCTGCTAACGAACCGATTATTTGGATCGCACACGCTGCCGATAACAAGGGGCCATCCTGGTAAACGTTCGCAGTTCGATGTGGAACCGGTGAAAAGTAGGTAAATGATTTTTCAACGGATATGCCGGACACTCATTGCCATTATCCTGATTAATATCCTTTTTATTGGAGAGCCACGAAGTGACTTCCAAGAGGGACCAAGAATCTGTGGACGAACGTTCATTCATCCAAACACAATGCTTCTCGGAGGATGGTTACTAGTTTTGTGCCCCAGGAATTCATATATCACACTCGTGTCGCCATTAAGCCATGAGTTTTAAGCACTCGGGGTGATATTGAATTGTTGTGCAGGAGAGTCTATTTTCTTCTTTCTTTTTTCTTTCTTTTTTTATGATGTACTTGTTGCGATAAATATTTCGACCTTTGGAGATCACGTCGATGGGAAGCTTTTATCCCGGTGTCATTCTTTTGTAGTCGGACATATACAATCCGATGAAAAATGTGGCTGAATTGTGTAACGGAGCTTTTTGTATTATATCGCGGTTTCTGAGATTTTCCAGTGATTTGCCTATAAATTTTGTGGAGTTTGCTTTGACGTTTAGAAATGGGATTTGTGTAGACGTAGGCATTTTTGAGATGGATTTCATTTTTTCCTACGGCTTGAAACGTTATTGTTATCTATTAGGCTGTTCTGGGTGGAACGGCTATTGAATTACTAATAGTAAATTCTACCATCCAAGAAATGTAATTATCACGTTAAACATTTTTTGCCATTTTTTTCTGGTTAGAATTAAATTGCCACTGTCGAAACGACGTTGAAACAATTGTGCAAGGAAATCTTAATGTTACATTAAATATAGTGAGCATTATGTTTACATCTACCTAATAAAACAGTCTCTTTCATTTTGCAATATTTCGCTATTATTTCTTTCATATCATTTTTACTGTTAATAAAATCCCTTAAATTATAAACGAACTGAGTAAAATATTCCGACATTTTTATATTTACCTTCTGGTGAAAGTAAAACAACTTCTGAAAAACGAACCCGGGAACGTTCTACTTTTTATTAACGCTCTTCTAAAAAAATTCGATACTTCGCAGTTTCGTTTCAATGAACTTTATACAAGTTCCCAGAAACGTCTGATAGAAAAAATCACAGAACGTTTCCAGTAGCTCTAATTCTTGTCGATTAGCAATCCCCTAAAAAAGATACCGCCTGCTTGCAGCGAATTCGCAATATCGTGCCCGAATCAAGTTCCGCCGCAACCATTTCCACCACCTCCCGCGCTGCTCTCAATTAATACCTTTTCAGTTTGTTCTCCGGCTCCCGAATTCGCCGATCGGCACCGTTACGAATTAAACTTTCGCCCGTGAAGAAAAAACGAACAAAGAACCGTCCCCTGGACAAACGAGCCCTAATCGATTCGCCTAATCGTTTCGTCGTCAGGAGAGAGAAACCGACCCCTGGAATCGCGAACGAAACTAACAAGCAGCATATCTGTTGGCGTACGGCTGTAGAAAAGTTTCTCGCGCAACTACCAACGAGGTTTGCGTGCGGATCATAAAAGGGGCGGCTCGAAACTGAAGCATATCCGGCTGGAAATCGTTCCACCTTGGCCCGAGGTAGCTGCACATCCTTTATTTTATTCGACGCGCAAAAATACTACTGCAAATCCACGTTTGGTCCGCCCCGCCTCGGGTCACTATTTATTGCGAGCTGCGTACCTGAATTTTATGTCGTTGAATGGCTGTATAAACCGCTGCGGTCTCGTCCCTCTCGGTAGTAAGGTAAATTCATTGTTGAAGGAGCACTTAGCTTGTTTTAAACCGCGCGCTGCAATACGGGACACGTTTCCGTCCTCGTTGGGAGGAACAAGCTGGATTTTAATACCGCGTCCAGGAATCCACTGTTTACGCCAGTCTCCATCGATATTGTCGGCTTGGAAACTTTACTCGCGATTAGATTAGCCTGCGAGGCCTTTCGTGGGGTCTGGCTTTGATGCGTGGTAATTTTATTAAGGTGATTCGTTTCACAGGATTTATGTTTCCATAAATGTTTGGTGGAAAATTCATCGGGAAATTGTTGCCATTGTGGAACAGGTTTTACGATGCTGTTTTATTTATTAAAACATGAAGTTTCAGGTAACAATATTGGGATCTCTTGGATTAATAACTACCCTTCTGCGAACGATTTGAAATATTATAGAAATTCGACCGACCACACCTGCTGCGCTATGTTACTTATCTTGCACTGTAAAGACCAGTTGATATAATATAATATTTGGCCAGTGAATAATTTGTTTAGTGCTTAATTTAGGAAAGCTGCAGTCTGGCGTATAGGTTTCTGTGTGATTTCTTTCAAATCAGTCCAAGTAGTGAATATCACACCTTCCTTTTTCCATTTAGTACTTACAGACTATTGCATGATTACGTTAAACGATTAGTATATTATTAAAAAAGACAACCATAGTTCAGTTAAAAATCTAGGCTGCTATCACTCTTAGCGCCGGAGACCCTCATCGACATCAGCAAAAATTCTTCTGTCTGAAGAATGCAGAAAAAAAGAGTACATTTACCCCGAACTTATTCCGCTTCAGCTGTAAAAATAAAATCAACGTTATCGTGGTTACAAGAAAAATGTTTTGGGCAAATCTGGCCACCGTCTATTAATAGATTGGAAAACACACTGGCAACGTTTCAACCAGCCCCGACTGAATTTGTTTTCTCCCTAAAAAAAAAGACAAAAGGAAAAAGGAACTATAGTACGCGTCGACTCTATATTCGCGATACACATCCACCCACCCTTTGTGACGTCAGCGGTAGAAAATCCCGATAGAATTCCCGGTCACAATAAACTGTGCGATGCTAATGAACGCGTAAAGTTCGCCAATGCCAAACACACTTCCACATTCAAATTCGTCAGCACGTTCGCCGAATAAAGTCCCAAGAATAATGGCTCCTATGTTTCAAAAAAATGGAGGGGGAAGAAGAGAACACGCCGAGCGAATCACCATGAGAAAACAGTCATGCTCCTTGATATACTTTCCCGGACTTTCCAGCTTCCCTTCGCGAACTTCACCGCCCAAGATCGTCTTAGAACAATCCAAACTCTTATCATATGTCCGTAAACGAAACTTTTCGCCCGCACCCGACGAAATAAACGCCCGACGCACAAATAAACTTCGTACCACCGCGAAACTTTCGCGACATGTCGACGTATCGCGAAGCGTCTCGATTCGCGAATTCCGCAGCGAACGCGAGCGAACGAGCGGAAAACAATTCTCGCGCGAGCAATTTTTCTGGCGTTGCGCCAGCGTCAGAGTTTCGCGGTGTCCGCAAGCTGATTTGATATCTCGGAACAAAGTGAACAGAGTTTCGTACGTGGCTGTTGGCTCGATAAGGGGAAGGATTAAGAATACTGAATTCGTCTGGGCATCTGCTTTCAACCTTTAGTTACTCGCACTGGGGTAATCGCAATTTGGAATAACGTTGTATACCTTTTCCTGGACCAACTTTGATCACAACTGCGAATTGCTCACAGTCTATATTGGTCATAGATATCCGGTACTTTTCACATTTCCACTCCGATAACAAATACTCCAAAGCTGCTCGCGATGCATAACAACCCCAACTTTTGCCCACTAGTCGTCTCCAACCCTTGAACTTTAAACTCCTTTCCCTATTCCCTACTAAATCCTAGATAACACCTACTCTCTCATTTTTCGCCAATATATACATACTGAACCAGGTCCCAAAAGTTAGAGTTCCTTTAGTCTAGAGACTTTACCGACGTAGTCTCTCTCAGCTAATTGTTACGAGAATATCAACGGTGCGCCGCCGTTCTCAGTATTCGTCAAGTGTCCGATAAAGCATTACTGTAATTTATTAAATATAATAAATAAACGCTGTGCGGAATACAACAATAAACACGATGCCAAGTGTCTATTGTTTCTTGATTATTTCCACGAAAGCTACAATTGTTCTTGCTATCCGTGATAATTCATTGAGATATCTTGTTTAAAAAGATCGACCAAAATCTCGCTCGAGTTGATATATATATTTACTTGGAAATGGAATGGCGAGATGCGAGTATCTATATGTATAACTAAATGGTTAAAGCGTGGCTAATTTTCGCAGCAACCAGTACCCAGTCGAACTGGAGGGCCAGAAGAATGCAGCTGCCTCGTCAGAGGGTTCGAACGACCTGGATCGGATCGGCGATCTCGGGGAATCTCATCTGGCGTCCATTGACGATCGTGTTTAGAAGGGAATCGCTTTTACGCTCTGCCGTGGAGGACAGGCACGCTTACCAACGGCACAGGCCCATCGGGCGAGTCCGAATAATCTGTGGAAACGATCTTCTTGACAGCCTATAGATCGTATCTTAGGTGGTATATGTGGCAGCAACTACGTGAACACTTACAGTCCTAATTATACGAGGAGGCACAGAATCGGGGCTTAAAAGCTTTATATATAGAACGGCTTGATATATCGCGGGAACATTTAGTAGCAACCACGTTTACAAACACCGGTCGAACCAGCGCCAAAGATAATCGCACTGCATTTAGCCTGGTCGAAAGTTATAGACACCTTGAATGCGATGACCGGCGAGTTTTCGGTAAGTTATAAGTAAATGCGTGTTTTGGCATTGCTTGCAAGTGTGATTCATGGTGATTATTTGTGAAATGGAAAATATTTTCGGGTTCGTGCGGCGTGGGGTGAAAGCTTGGTGCAGGGTATTGTTGGATAATAGACATTCTGTGAAGAGTTTCGGTTGTTAAGTATAGCATGGTGTATTAGAAAGTTGTTGGGTAACCGTTTTGTGTGTAAAATGGATAGCGTAATGCATTTGCTGTATTTGTTGCGAGATTATAATTTACTTGAGAAGAGCACTTGGGGGAGAATGTAGTTTTAAATACAGGGATTATTATAGTTAATATAGCAAGGGAATTTTCGTTGCTGTTATTAATGCCTTTAATTGAAAATGAGTTATTTGTGTAATTCGTTTTTTGTTGTTATATAAATGGTCGAATATATGCGACGTAAAGAGGAACAAAATTCGTTATTTGAAAAAAATAGAATCAGAAAACATTATTCAGTAAAAATAAATATGCACTTTCAATTATTCTATCTCGCATGTGCTGTATTATAAATACTTATGTTTCCTTGAAAATTAACAATGGAACGGAAAATTATCTTTTGAACATTGTTTGTAATTATAACCGAATGATCCATATATAACTTCGACTCCACGCGAACCTTATGCACGTCGGACTCCAATTAATGAATGATAACGAATTGGAAAAAGTACGAAAAAGTACCTTCTTCCGCATACATAGACACACATTTTTCCAAAAAGTCATTGCCAAAGATTCCGAATGTATTTGAAGTATTTGTATACTATAATGCGTTGTGTCTATTTCCTGACTATTATTATTCGACAATCCGCAAAATCGAAGCTGAATAAATCGGCCCAAATTATTAATATTCCCAGATAATTAATCGTACGAGCATCTTTATTTTGTCAATTTAATATGCAGCGTCTGGGAACTTCCCAAACACGCGATTCTACATCGATTCGTTATCCACTTGGCCCGCCGATAACAGCCGCCACCGAAACGCTGGAAAATTAAAGCGGTGTTCTCTAAACTGGCTAATTGTGAAGTCGTCGAAACAGGTGCAACGCGATAACTCCCCGTGCAGAAGGATAATAGCAAGGGGACGCGATATCGTGAGGTTTGCTTGGTCGTTCAGACTCAAGTCGGGACGCCGGGACTCCTATCGGACGGGCGAGAGAGAAAGGGTATAACAGGATCCAAACTTGGATGAAACTTCCAGGAAAACTGCTCCTGCGGGACGCGTGAGTCGGACTAATACACTCGAAGGACGTCACAAACGAAACTCGTGACAGGAGCAATCTCGAAAGGCGCCATTGTACTCGTTAATTCGAGCTAAACAAGCACAGTAAATTTCGGAAAAGATATCTCTCGACACGACGGAGCACTCTTCCAACGGCGGAGTTGTGTGAAATTTGTAGATCTTATCTTGTCCCAGTCGCCCTGCCCCATCCGAGCAGCTTTTCATTTTATGTATATGTACATGTACATGGTACGTGGTGCGACGCACATAGGCTGCATCTGTAATTTTCGTTGCAGCGACGCCGACGCGACGTCGCGACGTGTAAAATCTCTTTGTTCAGCTGTTTTATAGGTTACAGATTCTTTTATTCGAGAAACCAGGCGAGGAGATACTGCCGAGAAAAATTCGCCGTTACCTCGGCTTAATGAATCGGAGTAGACATACAGTACCGTGTAAAAGTCTTAGGCCACCGGGTAACATTTGTTTCATCAATCAAATCAATGTTTCTGAGGCTTAATTGTTACCATGCTGTAGATTCTAGTATTTCGCCGTGCTATAATAAATTGTTCTGCGCGTGTTTCATCGGAAAATTTAGTGATAGAAGGGACTTATTGCTTTTAATGGCCAAAAAATGTAAATTTTCAAGGACGGCTATTCAGAACGTTGTAAAAAAGTTTAATGAAACTGGATCTAATGTAAGTGGCCTAAGCCTTTTGCACAGTACTGTACATGTAGGTGTGAGTTAAATTTCTCTTGATTGAGATTTCGTAGATGCTGATCAGATGCACTTTGTTTTAAATTTCGATATAAAGCTTGATCAATTTGGGGCATTTTATCAGTTTTCGTGTTTTGAGCCTGGATAACATTGGGGATAAGATAATATTAAATCCTTTTTTCATTCTGAACGTTATTGTATGTAGGAAAATGGTTAGCCAATATGACTGCAGTCGTAAAAACGTCATAAACAAATTGGTATTAGAATATCTATTTACAATTTCACTGTTAATTTTATTACGTGAGAATACGAAGATTAATAGTAATAAAATTGTAGATAATAAAGGAATTACTGAAATACGTAAAATTGATAATTAATAAAATCATTATATACAATATACTAAATTATGGAGCGGGTGTTTCGTGCGACTGAAATGAATCTTTTAATTAAATTTGATTACCTATTTACATTACAACTTATACAACACACTAACATCCATAAGTAAAAGCCTCAACCATCTATCTATTCATAATAACTCCAATAAATCCCCTGTTCCTTTCGTTCCTCGCATAAATATATGCGTGTTTTCGAAAACAGCACAATAAATATTGGTCTTACGGCAAATTATCATTGACTGCCAAATATATTCCGCCCAGCAGTAAATAAGATTAGAAACTCAAAGATTATTCAGACGCTAATTTACAACGTATCGCCCGGAACATTACACGTATCTTCAGCAACATCCGAAGGAACTTCTTTCCTCCGACCGGTCGCGTCGTAAAGGTGAGAAGATAACGCGTAATCGTACAGAATAAAAAGACCCGAATCGCTCTTTAGGGTTAGCACAATCAATAAACGAACTTCCTTTGAATACCAACTCCACGATATTTTTACTGGTTGCTTATCTATTGAACGTTCAGGTGGAAAGAAATGAAGTTCCCTGTATAAGGCGTGACAGGAACATAAGGTTACAATAAAGCTCGGCTAATTTATAACAGCCTCGAGAAAGGTTCTGGACGTTGGCCGAGGGACACGCTCGCACGGCTGTCTCCGTTACAATAAGAATGTCGGCTTAGACGAATTCCTACGCTTTTGATCGGCGTTATAAAGAGTTACAGCCGATCAAAGAGAGAATTCCACGGCCGATCGCTACGGGGAATTAATTCCATTTTTTTTGTCCACATTCAAACATATGTACAGATAAATGCATACATTCGACGAATTTTCGTTTCGTCAGTCTGACGAGCGTTCGTCCGCAACCGTCATACGACCCGAGGAACACAACAGGGATAGAAAACCAGGCGAGAAAAAGAAACGCGGGCCGCGTAGAATGCTATCTGATTTGTAATACCCGCGGGACCGGTATTTATCACCAGCCACGAGTGTGCGCGTACTTTCAAAGTGGTGAAAAACAGCCGCGATAGCGGAGCCGCTGACGAAACAGGTAATTTGAAACGTGGACGCGCGAACACTGGTTTTAGCTTTCGAAAAATTCCCCGGACCGCCTACACTATGTTCTTTTTACTCGCGACGCGCATGTTGTTTTTTCTTCTCCTCCCTTTCCTCCCTTCCCACGAAGAAACGCAGCAATCCTCTCCGTGGGTCAACCGATTCATGCCGCCGTCGAGGACACTCGCCCTTTTCCCGTGACAATACCCGAGTCCGCGCCTCTCGAAAGAAGAGAGGTAGGACACTCCAGAAAATGATACGCTACGTGCTGGGCCGCCTGTTAGAAAGCAAATTTGATGAGGCGTAATGGCTCGACCTGAACACAAAGTCCCCGAAAATGGTATACATACATACGAACGTGTATATATATATATATATATAACGTTCCAACCTGTGTGTTTATCTAAAAGGAGCATTATCCGTTGCGTAATTGTTCACAGAACAGCGGGGAATCCAAGAAGCGCGGGGAGTATTGGAGCAGGGAGCACAATGAGCGCGTTAACCTGATTCGCGACGGGGCAAAGAATGTCGCGATCCAGAAACGGGAGACCCGCACGAGAATACACTTGCTCGGTCACAATAAGAAAGACGGTACACAGAATGCTTTCCTAGCGCTGCTTTGATCAGGAACGTAAAAAGAGGAGCACCTGACCAAAGAGCTGTCTCGCGGGGAGAAAAGCATCGGGCCGTCGTAACGGAGTCTGCGTGTTGCAACGACGATACTCAGGGAAACGGCGAGGGCCGAAGAAGAGGATGGACGTGGTGGGGGTAGATCAGAGGGAGAGGATGGTGGAAGCGAAATCTGGCCTCAGTCGTGCGCGACGCGCCATATGCGGTGGACCATTTGTCAAGGCGCTCACAAAGGCCAATAATCTCGCGTGACACGTGTGATTCCCCGATAAAAAGTGTCACGTGCTGGCTGCGCACCCCTCTACGGCGAGCAGCTACCCGGTTGCCCCACCGCTCCGCGGAACTTGACGGAAAAACTTTTTTCCCCCCTCGGGCGCCGAGGGACAATTTTGTTTCAGTGGCGATTGGTGAACGGCGAGTCGAAGGTCGGTATTTTCCTCGTGGAAACGAAATCTTTCGTCGGAGGTGAACGAAGAACGGGGCAGAAGGAAGAAAGAAATCGAGCAGAGGGGGTGGAACGGTGAAATACTTTCAGCGTGGTGGACCAGCAGGACACTTCTTTTTCGGCGGGGACCTTTCCGAGTGAACGACGATCGAACTTATTGTGGGAAAAGTTTGGACCGCGGCGTCGCAACGAAATGTCGCTGGCAAATGTAAAAGCTTAGGAGGCGGACAAGATTGAAAAGGTGGTGCGGGACGAACGCGCGGCGGGGGTGAACGAGCGGAAAGTGATTTTTTTCTTTTCTTCGCGAGGCAAGAGCGAACGGACGAGATCTACGTCGGCGATCGAGTGGAAGCCGAAGGGAAACGAAGATTTACGTTCGTTTATAATTGAACCTCGTTCGGGGTGGAACCGGTGCGATCGAGCGAAACGGAACACGTCAAGCTGACGCTTAACGCGAACCTTCTCCCTTTTTGCCGCGGTAGTTTCGGAACGTCGAACGTGTGTGCAACGCTTTTGAACCGCGCATCCCGGTGGACAATCGAGGAGGATCTCGTTAAGAGGAGCTTGCGGTGGAAGGGCGGAGAAGAATTTATAGCCGGCGATCAGAGGAGGTAAGCCGCAAAACATCGCGTATAGCTGCTAATTTTATGCTCGGGAAAGTTTTATCGTGCGCTCGGTAGGCGGGCTGAGAAATTTATTCAAATTGAGTTGTCGAATTTTTCTGCCATCACACCCGACAGGTGACGCCAGTGCAATTTGAATGCTAAAGAGACACGACCATTGATGCACTTAACTATCTCGCGTTAAGAAGCACGTGTCTCGTCGATCGGGGATGGAGACAGAATATCGAACCTCGGTCTGACAAGTAGATTATCCGACGTCACGGTCGGCGCATCGTCGACGACTCGTTGTTATTGTCAACTGGACCTAAATTTATTCTTAGTCCCTCTTTTTTTCCCCCCCGTCCTATTTATTCCAGTATCGTCTAACGAGCCCGCGCATCGAAACCGCCGAATATGTATCCCCTTCAGAAATACCAAATACCGTGTCGCGCATGGAAGATTAATAGGGGCGGAAGAATTTTCGCCGACGTTCACAAAAGTTTCGCACTGGCCTATTGTGCCAGCGCCAGTATTAGCCCTCTTTCCTGGCAACGCGCAGGCTACAATACGGCGACAATAGAACCGGGGGGCTTATTTAACCTAACGTCAGCGTAACACGTGTAGCTAGAATGCATACGGAAAATATACAGAGTACGTTCATAGAAACTACGCACACCTGTTGGCACGACGGTCAAGGAAGACGCGATTCTTCGCGGCGCACGCCACCGATCCGCCTTCTGTGCAACATTCTGCTCGTTGCCTTTGTACACGACCACGATACGCCGGCTGAGCACGGTGAAAAAGGAAAAAGAGGCTGGTCCGTTCGATTTTCCAGTCGATACGTGAAATAACGTCCAGGTATAAATTTGGCAAACGTAGGGCAGAGTGTAGTAGACGCGGGAGAAAGGAACATCGCGGACAATGAAAAAAAAGAGGGAAAAAATAGGGAGCGAAGGAGAGAAGGGCGTGGAAATATCGCGCGTTACCCACATTCACACGATCCATCAACCATGCGGATTTACCACGCGGATTTACAACGCGGACGGTATTTCACGTGGAAGTACACGTTTTATATTTAGCACGGCCCATTGGCCGGCCCGCTATCGCGGCCGCCCCGTATTAAGGCGAGCATAGTTAATCGGAGCCGCGGCGATTCACAGATTACAGAAGCGGCCCGTTAATATTTCGAGGAGGAACGAATTGAATTCCAATATCCACGGACACGATTGTGTCTCATTAAACCGGGCCCCCAAGGCAATTATGCATGACTAACGTATTTGTAACGCCGGATGAATGGGCAGAAAGCTCGCGTGCCCCGTCCATTGCGACCCCGATACCCCGAAAGGGTAAACATTGGTACGCATATGCGAGCAGTTTAAACGTTCATACGTTATCGTGGTTGCCGGCCGAAACTCTCGGCCGTGTCCGCCTCGTTCCCAGAATCGATAAATCGTGTTTTTCGTATCGGTTCCACCCAAACGGGCTCAATGGCCTAGAAAATGCCCGGTGTCGGTCTCTTCGTTCCCGCGCTGCTGCCCATGATCTGTCGGGGGCTCTTTTAACCAGGGTTAACGATCTGGAGAGTTCAGCCGGCGGCTTCGGACAGACGTCCGGGAAACTCGTAACGCCGCAACTGACACGTCTAGCGATGAAATCGTAAATGGCCCCGTGGGACGACTCGCGAGGCTCGAGACTTTAAGTACCGGCAGATATAGTTAACCACGGGGGAAGGCTGCTCGTGACGGTGGCGCGTAGACGGGGGTAAAAATTGCACCCTTTCGCGAGGAGTCTGCGGTGCGTTTCACGGAGGACCTGTATGAATTTAGTCGGTGAAACCATGTGGGAAAGATGTACATATAGGTCTTTTTTTTTGGGTCGCGGTTATGAAACTGCTCGATACGAGTTTGGAACTGTGTTTTAGTAAGGCTGCTGGCAGAATTGGAAGCTTTATCGTGGGACGCGTAACGGGCGTTCGTGTGTGGGTGTATAATGTCGGTTGGAGGTTTCGAATCGGGTTTTGCATTAATGGAGCGAGGCAGTTTTATATTTGAGCGCGAGTAGGGAAAACCGTGTGATGGAGCGTACGTGAGGTACATGGCGAGTGATTATGTTTATTAAGGTTTCTAAATTGGCTTTATTGCTGCATGTATTTCTTGGATTATATTTATCGATGTTACAGTTTGGATCGCAGATGGGTTCTGTAAATAATTTGGTCAATGTCGCGAAATTATTTATGAAAGATATTTACGTTATTTACGTATTTTTTCATCTCTGATGTGTAGAGCTACATATATTTTGAAATAGTAAATCTAAAATTATCGCAGGCTTTTGGGCTAAAAGTTATTTGCAACACAGAACAACGTTCTATTGAAACCACATTTTCTGGGATCGATATTTCATGATATTAGGTGACACTTAATTAAAGGCTGCGCAGTTTGTTGATCAACGAGATAAACGATTTAATTGACGAACAAGAGTACGCTTGGCCTGCTCTGATTTCTGTGAGCTCACTAATATATTATGACCGATTTTATTTCAACAAGCAGACTTTGATTTGTTAAATGGATCTAATTGGTCTGATCTGAATTTTATGAGTCACTGATTGGCAGTGATTTCAAATGGAGATTGCTCTCCAACTTGTTGCGAATATTCCGTACAGTCCTCCATCTTTTCGAAAATATTTATAGCATAATATGTCCGCAATACAAATATTCTGCGTTCGTTTATAAAATTGATTTTAAAGCTATGGGAGTACATATATTGCATCGCGACCAATGTTGCACATATTCAGAACGTATTGAAATTTTCATTGCCATTAAATAACGTTTATCTGCGTGCAAAACAATGGTTTAATTCATAATTTAGTTCATCTGCCAGTTTCGACTACCCGTTTCGAATGGTGCAAATGATAAATGTGAGTAACTAATCCCAGGAATTTTTTTTCAGCGAGTGAAAAATTGTCGGTGCCTTTTTTAATTAATATTATCATAGACGAGGCTGGCCAGAAATATCGTATCACAATTCCTTATCAATTCGATATTAAATAATATATAATACGTGGCAATTACGCAAGCGACTTTCACAATACTCCTTGCAAGAGAAACGTATGTTTACTTTCTTCTTTTATCATTGGCGAAGTTTTCACGAAATAGTTTTACCCGTATCTCGTTAACGATTCATTTGAAATTGATTTCTTTTTCTGCTCCCCTCATACATTGAATATTTTCATAAGAGTTTCGTTTGATGCTCTTACTGATACTCGCTGGTACTCTTTTTCAGAGTCTGTCTGTGTTCATATGGATTTGAAGTGTATCATTTGCCATACGATGCTCAAAGAGAGACATGCGAATTGATGCGATAAAAAGTGCATCACATTTAATTCACTGAGACGTTCAATTGGATACAAATTTTTCGAAATTTCGTCAAGCGAGCAATTTTAATAAACGTCTCGTTGGCGAGATACGTCAAAAGCTACGGCCAACTAATTAGCCAATCAAACAGCTTATTAATTAGCGACCATACGTCCCATATGATGACTGAGTAGTTATTAGCAGACGTTCGTGTTACTAATACCCGCGGGGAACGCGAAATTCGACGTATTGCTTGTCCTCCATCGATTTCCCACGTATTGGTGTACATCGAGGTGGATTACCAGATTTCCTGTCAAAGTGCATCATTTAGATCGATTGATATTAATATTTAATACATTCAATGCTGAAGTTTAAATGTTAGTAAATAGAATTATTCTGCTTGTCATGGGTAAAATAACATTAAACACCGTCTGTCTGTATCTACGTATTATATTCGTAACTATAATTTATGAAATATCCTGAGTGATTGATTGACGGAAGGATGTAAATTAACAAAGCCGCCGTCCGATTCTCTGTATTCAATATCGACCAATGTTTCACTCATTGTCGGGAAAATGCTTTTCCATTTACTAAATTGGCGTGCTGTGGAACTTAAATGGAAATACTTTCAGAGTCTTGTTACTCGTTTTTTTATCTAGCACTCGCATTGATTAATTGAAATTCCAGTTAGATGCTTTTACCGTAAATACGGATTTGATTCGAATTAAAAATCAATCAGCGTCTGTTGAGGGGACAAACCCTCCAACTGCTCTTCGAATTTGCAATTTAGGTCGCATTACGTTTCGAAACGCGCTTAACACCGGAGCGAACGAGCTGAAATTCTTAATTTACAATTAGCACTCTAATTTCATGGTGTTAGGTGGACAAAACGTGGCGCACTCACGTGCTTAATGCTAATCCAATGCAGCCAAAAACGTTTTGGCATCTTCTGTATACATATTCTAATACGGAGTAACAAGGAACGAAATCTGCTGAAAACGAAAATCCAAAACTAATTCAATTTTACGTAACGATAACAAATTCACTGCAAGATATAATAAAACCGCAATTTACGTGGTAGAAGTGCGTATAATATATTCAATTCAAATTAGAAGAATTAACAAAAAATTTACTCTTATCTTCTGTGAATTGAAATAACATATATTAAACATATAATAACATATAAAAAAAAAACATATTTTCACAACCTTCTAATAGCTTTCTAACAACAGCTCTTCCATCATTATCCACTTTCTCCAAAACTGTATACTTCATTTCCACACACATTCACAATCTGCCAACAGCAAACAAGGAAAAAAACCCGTCGACCCTCTATGACCACAAAAACTCAGGGGTCAAGAATCGTCCTGGAAGAACCACCCCATCCCCGGGCCACCCATAAAAGCCTATAAAATCGAATAAAATCGAACGACCCGGCGGGCGACGCAGTCCTGCGTTGCACTAGTTTCCAGGTTCGCCATAACGAATGTGCCCAGCCTCGATCTAATATAAAATTCGTTCACACGGCCCATAAAGAGCGACAAAGGCGTAAAGGTCTCGGTATCTAAGATAAGCTCGTCGAGGGTGTCGCGCGGCGCGCCGGCTCGCCAAGGGTAGCTGAACGAGCGTCGTCGTCGCCGGGGGGGTGAGAAGAAAGCCGTCGTGGTAGGGGGGAGGACAGAAAACGCGCGAAATAATCTCTCCTTTCCGCGGATAAAGTGGATGCGAAGGTGGGCCCTCGTTAGTTTCCGCTTGCCGTAACTCTTCGTGGCAAGATGCACGAGCCGGTATTATTCTTGGCCGGAATAGCGGATCGTTAGGTTTAATCGTGCGGGCGTTTTCGTCGCGACGAGCGGCACACAATCAGCCGCGAGTAATCCCGCGCTCGACCGAACCACTCTCGCCCTTTTTCTCCCTTTTCATAGACGGTTGCGGTAGAGGGGGGTGTGCGAAAAGTGATCAACAGAGTGGGGATAAAAGCGACGGAAAATGCCACCCCGCTGTCATTCGTGTCTAATATACAAAGAGACTGATACAGCCGAACACTTTTCTGCAACTTCGGGGGCCAAGTAGATTGCCAGCCGCCTTACACACAATACGACTTTGCCTCCATTTTCTGATGTTTCCTTGTTCTCGGAGCATTTCCCGCCCCTTCCGTCGTGCCACGGGGGTGAAAAGTATCCATTGTGCGTGGCACTCGAGTATACTTGCCGCGTGACGTATTGCAAACTGACCGTCGCGTCTCGTCGTGGTTACTCGGATCGCTGTGGAAAATATAAACGTCGACGACAAACTGTTACGATAGGGCCGGTGTTTTCTGCGTTTTTGTTCGTTGCGATAAGATGATGTAAGAATGTGTTACGTATATCTATGTACGTGTGTGGATGCTTGGCGTGTGCGTTTATGCGGATTGTCGATAATGGAACGTCGCTACTCGAGGTTTCCAGGAAAGTACGCTGGGAATTGTAACTTAAACTTTTACACATCGTTCGCTGGCAGAGTTACAGCTCCTCGCGGCGCTTCTTTGTCCGATTTCCTTTCTTCCATGTGGAAAGCGCTGCTAGAGGTAATCTCGAGTTGACCGCTTTTCCTCTTTGGAACTCGATGGCAGGGTATCTTAGAATTCTTTGATATCGTTGCAGGGAGTTTAAATGTGAAACAGAATATTTGATGAACTGCTCGGACGGTCTGAGTATTTTTATGTAAATAGAATTGTTTCAAGTTTAGTTAAAGCTACGTTGTGACTGATGTTTGGGTTTATTTATTGAACTGTTCTGTAATTAAATTGGTATGGTTAAATATTGCATTTTTTCTCTCTTGTAGAAACTCTGCAGCAAATGTTTTATTGAAATTTATTCAGTCAATATACAGTAACGTTCATATAGTTAAGTGAAATCTAGAGCCAATATTTTTTGAATGAAGTATGCTTATTAATGTGGGATAAGAGACTGTGTATTCTGTGTATAATAATAGATTGTATTTTCTATTTTACTTTATTTCATATTATGCACCTTCTGTTTCAAACAATTGTGGTAGAATATCGTGAATTTCTTCATTAAACTTTTAAGCGTCTTTGGGGGATGGTATAATAGCTTTTCAACTTTCCACGTTTGAATTTATATCTCACGTGGGGGGACTTGTAAAGTTAAAAGTTGTACAAATCGCCACGTTATATTTAATTGAATCTTAAGCACTCTACGAATTATTCATTTTTAGACTGCGCAGATTAACCGCATTGCAATAAACAAAAAGGGAACCCGTCTTCCATGAATAACGATCACGGCGGATCCCAGAGAATTATTATTATCAGGCTAGTCATTAAGTGTTCAAAGAATTTGCATACACCGTTTAAACTGTTAAACTTCGAAAGGAACTTCCACCTCAATCCTTTAGTAGAACTTTCTTTTTCGCGTAGGGAAAGCCTCCAAAAGCTAAATCACGTAGAGCTTAATTGTCTGATTCATATTTAATTAAACAATACTTTTAAGAGCCGCATAAATTTTAAGTTTGCTCGATTTCAACGCGGTTGATTCAATTTATTCCTAGTAACTGTGGCTCCATTTACATGAATGTCTTTTATTAAAGGTAAAATCTTGGTACTTGACGGCAGAACGCCTCTTCAACTTAATTTCCCGTGCGAATTCCCTGTCTGTGCTAAAGTTAAAAAGGATGCTGTCAATATTCGGTTGCTTTAACAATATGTCCCTCCTCCAATCCGATTTCTCTTTCTGCTTTTCATTTGACACCGAGGAGGGAAACATTTTTTCGTATATCAGAATATACTTTTCGCAATATTTTTATTTCACCAGTTATTTGCAACCGTGCACAGTAACAACTATTCAATCAAACATTAAAGCCATATAAAAACGTCACTCTTCCCTACTCGCAGTGTTGAATTCAATTTTCACGAACCATGAATTTCAAAACCACTTTCAGGGCTTTTTAAAAGTCTTTCGCGTCTCTATCGAAATTCAAAGTTTAGTTTAATCGTTAACATAATTTTCCCCTCTGGCAATAATTTTTGTATATTATTTTAGTAATTGGTCTTTCTAAGTCATTAATATATTAGTCATATCTGTAAATGAACAAATACTGACGAGTTTACCTCGTTTATCAATGATTGTATTAATAGTTTATCAATATTTATCGCAACTCGTGTAGCATTCGCGTATAAACGTATAAACTGTACATTCCTTGCATTTTGTTTGCATTAATTGTTTGTAACGACTACATCAACGACCCTTTATAAGTCTGACCCCATATTGCCAATAAATTATTCATCTTCAAAACGCTAGACATACTTCGGAATGGCGCTACAATATATTCCTCCCGAATACACAAAGATTTTTTAAACGAATCCACTGCATCACCCAGTCACCTGCTACTGTACAATTGATGAAAATAATTCATATTTCGATCGTTTCTGAATTTTCCGTTCGACAAGTAAACCGTGTCAGAATTATTCAACGCTGTTTCCAGACGTTCCTTCGGATCGAGTACATCGCGATACTGTTACAAGCGCTGAGCGGTTTTTTCCCTACGTCGGGCACGACGTATCGCGGTTAAAAAATGATGCGTCTGTTATCAGCAATTGACGCACCCTTTGATTCACTCGCAGACGATGGAACTATTGTTCGTTCTTTGCACTTTGTGGAGAGCGAGCGTGGCGCGGGATACAGAATCGTATCGCGTCCGTTCAGTCGCGTGTCCCGATTCGCGGATCGTCGCTCGTATTTTAACGGAATTTGATGGAAGCTGGTTTCCGCTCAGTCAATACGCTTTCGTCCCGTAATTAAAAGTTACTCCGCTCTATAAAAGCAACCTTCTGTGGCGGTGTGCGAATTAAATCGCTCGGCGATGCAACGATACACGCGTGCAGCGTGCAACGATTTTTGCGTTCAAATTTCGAGCAGATTTTTTTATGTTGCTTTCCAGTAGTTACGTCACTGCCCTGGGGACAAATTGGATATTTTCTTCGTCTAGACGCGTCGCCGGAAAATTTCGTGGCGCCTGGAATTTTCGGGCTGTTAGTTTTATGAAATACATACGGGAACATGTTCACAATTTGCGAACAGGTGAGATGGAGGAGGGTAATTCTGCTCGCACTGTTGTACGGGGAATCCGTAATATAACGTTTTCGGAGTAAATTAGAGTTTACAATTTTATTAGCATATTTGCGCTCGGTGAAACTTGGTGAAACAGTTCGAAACTTTTGTTTATTAAAAACTTAGTAAAGGGAACGATATGTTTTCTGCATGGAAATATATTTCTTTATAGCTATATTTTTGTACGGCAATAAGCAGGTAAATTCGCATATATTCGAGGAAAATAGTAGACACTGTACATAATTTATTTATTCAGCAAGTGTCCTTTTCTTTATTTAATATTCATTACATTTATTTAAATCTTCCCCTTTACAGGCTGATTTGAAGGGATATCACATAGAGGAAACAAATTATAATTGACAAGTGCTGCTTCAAAAACTTTACGCTCACTGGATTAGTAAGGAAGAAATATTTATCAAAGCATCAAAGGATAATAATCCACCCTGATTACATTCTATCATTACGTCTTCTTCAGGGAAAACTGCGATTTCATATAAAAGCTGCTACATTGCAACGTGTTTATAATTCATAGCAACGTGCTATAGCTTTTGCCAAGATTAATTAGAGCAACTTGACGGACGATATACTCCCTCGGTCAGGAAATGTATAATACTGATTATGTAAAATATCCACGCGCGTGAACCATGAAATATTTATACTGGGTGCAAAATATTCATCGTGTTTTGAAAGTTTTCCTGTTAACATTTGAAGGATAAGATTAATCGCGGTATAGATTATATGCATCACTAAATCTTTGCGAGGCGTGCGGTCTAAAAAGCGCTTTACGACTCCTCTGCATTTCCGTATCTCGGCAACTCTGTCTGAAAAAGTTTCATAACTAAATTTCTAACGAGCGGGGAAGTTTATCGCGACGAGCGGCGTCAGCGTCAGTTCATTCCGATTATCAGCCGGACTTTTTTCTTCTTCTATTAACCCTCAAGTTTTTATCGAGTTACGCAAATGGTCCATAACAGAATACATTAAGTCATTACTGTAAGAAAAGGGAGGACGTCTCGGGTATTCAATTAACTGTCGTACAGTTTCTGTCTGAAAGTTTAACTTGAAGTGTTGGACCAACTTCGACAACGAGCACACTGGATTAAAAGAAGGGGTCCCAATCGGCGATATGTTTTCGTAACGGAACATCCAAGATTTTATAGCATGTACCTCGAATAAACGATGTCATATTAGTTAGTAATAAATAACAGAGTCTTCGCAGGTATAAATCGCAAGCATAAAATTGTAAAATATAGAAGACAAAATCTAGAGATTATTCACGTGTTATTATGATTGGGGATAATTAATGTGTTAATTGATTTGCGAGCTTTCGTGCATTAACAAGTTCAAGAAGAATTATGCATGCAGCCTTCAGTATTTTATAAAAGAATCGGTGGTTCCATTCGTGCTCATTTTAAATCGTACTCTTGTCAAATGTTTGATTATCAAGCAAAAATAATATTGTATTTCATTTCTGCCCAATAATGCAGAATTAAGTCGAAAAAAGTAATAGAATTAACGTGTTAATTATTTCTCAATTTTCCTTCCGTTAATAAAATCTGAGAAACATTACAAAAAGAGAATATGTAGGTACAGGAAAAATTGCGTGTGCCGTGTGTTGCGCGCACAGAAGTCCGCGCAAAGCCAAGTAGCACATAAATACACGAACCCACGATGCAAAGCATCAAGAGTTACACAATCGTTCAAGAATTCCCATCAGTTTATCACCGATCGACCCCAAACATATCAACAAAACAGTCCTCCACCCCGAGACTTACTACAAGGGCTCTCCTCTCGGAGCTCATTCAACCGCCCCGAAAGGACCACGGGTGCCCCATAAAACGATCGATCGCGCAGAGAAGCGAATGTACGTTTATACGCGCGAGGAACAAGCCTTGCCAATAAATATCCCAGAATCCAAGTTAACGACCGTGTACGCGCGAGCTACAAACGTGCCGAAATTCCTCGGGGTACCCGTGTCACGGCCTCCGCCTATCGTATACATAGACGTTTCACGACAAAAACGGGAAGGGCGAGGAACGGGGGCAGGGCTCCTCTTGGATTTCGGGCGGGCACGTCTAATTGCACCCGTTGATTTATCGGCCGCGAAGTGGTTTCGTCCCGCGGCTGCCTGGCGGAGGGGTGAGCTGCCAAAACGCGCGATAAACGACGGAACGGAGACAAACGGGCACCGATGGCGCGAGTCGAATAAGAGCAACGAGGAGCGTCTGGTGACCCACCGGTCGGTAGCTGTGTAAACCATCGGTGAATCATGGGTGTTGAGACGGGGTCGTGTAAGCGCGTCTTCGTGGTAGTCGCGAGGGCACTTAACAATTGCTTAAAATAACCAGGACCGCGAAGACGCGGCGGGGGGAATCGTTTTGCTGCTCGTTTTCGTGAAATTATCGTCGTTGGATCAAGTAGTGGCGTTAGGGAGGGGGTGAAAAGAGAGGGGCGAAGAAAGGTGGGAAGGTAGGAAGGAAGGAAGGAAGGAATGGTTGGTGTAGCATTTTAAAGCGAATGGCATGGACCAGGCAGATGAGGAGTTGGAGGATGAATAAACGCGAAACACGGGCCGATACCTAGGAAGAAATAAAGTGGAGGGCGAGGTATATGCAGAGGGTTCCAGGGCAAGGCAAGGTAGATGATGGAGGGAAATCGTTGAAGGAAGGAAGAAGAGGGCAGAGACGAGCATCCTGAGTGGTAGCGCATAACATAGGACCCGCAGCTGCGGGAGGTCTGCGCTCATTTTAGGGAGCCCTTTACGGGAAGGAAAACAGTGTTACACGATATCACGTGAATATATTATTTCGACACGAGCCTGTGTGTCTTCTTCTCTTCGACTCTCACCAGCACAGCCGGTGGTAATATATTAAAAGAAAACAGGCGTATTTAGTTTCGTGATAGTTATAGTGGGCGAGGGGCATTGTTTTGCTTTCTATCGCGTGCCATTAAGAGACTCCGTTGCGCACGACGGCAGGGAGTCTCTGACTTTATTTTTTACAACGCTACCAGAGACAGACAGTGAGAAGGGGAGAAAGAGAAATTTCAGTTTGTCTCGGTGCTGGATGTTCGGTAAAAAGCAAAGCCGAACGCATCGCGGAAGTTTTAAGCAATGATTTCATTTATTATATTGCATGTAACGTATGAAAAGAAAAATCAACGATGTACAATTGCCTCCCTATTGTCTGAATAAAATTTGTAGAATCAGTTTAGCATCGCATCGATAAGTTCTCTACAATCGCAATCGACTATAATTTATGTAGGATATTTCTTGTGTGGAATTCTTTATTTAAAAGAAATGATTGATCATTTGCTTCGTTTAGATAATATTTCATCTAGGAAGGGGCTAGGAATGGTCTTCCAATTTGCCAACTTGAAAATGCAACCCTATGCACTTTAACTTGGCAAAAGTTTCTGCTTGATTTAATATAGCCAATTGCACCTAACATGTCGGCCCTCCTTGCGTCGCGTAGGTATTCCAAACTCTTTGCCGCCGGTGTATATTCTACATATGTAAAGGTATACACGAGAAGCAACGTTGAGTCTGTGACCCCTCTCAAAGAAAGAAATATGCCAGAATAAGTGAGTACAGTATTATGGGAGATCCCTTTGCGATAATAAGGGCATTGTACCAGGAAGATACAAGGTGGAGCAGCTTGGGCGACGATGCCATGGATACCTTTTTCTCTGTGGCAGCTGCATCTTGTCTCTAGCGCACCTCTGAAATTGCATTAATTTATTTCTTCCTCGCCACTCGTTGTTTTTACTTCTTTGGCCAGGTAGCGTAAAATATTGGCTACGAGAGAACCCGATGGAGCGACCTGTGCCGCAATATTTTGTCCCCCTTGTGCACGGGGATGTACGCAATATCGTGACATCGTGGTATCAAATGAACGAATCAATCCTGTCAATTAATTACACTTTGGCGGTCGACTATGATTGTCGTTGATTACCTCGCAGGTAATAACGTTATGGAGTGTATGTGGGCGGGCTCGCGAACACGATAGGAACGCCAAGTTATTATTGTTTGTCATCACGGTAGTCTGGCGATTTAATTATTCTGATTTAATTATCATCGACCGGTTTGGAATATTCCTCCTCCAAACAGATGGGTAGAGTAACGTCATATGATCCTACAGGATTACATTGCGCAAGATCGGTAGCACTGGCTTACATTTTCATCGAAACAGGATTACAGCTGATAGCCGAGAGGTGATAGTTATAATTTGAGTTGCTTCAAAGTGGCTACTTAATACAATCAACGCTTGTTATCATAGTATATTGGCATTCTGTTTTTATTTTTGGGGCATTGTTAACATTTTTAATACTCGGTGAGAAAATAATTAAGTGCATTTAATAAAATTAAATATTGCCTATGCTACAGCAAGTGTACGTTACATATTGAGTGGCAGTTTTATCTACTTATATTATTTTATCATTATGAAAAGAGTAATAAATAGTTTTGAATCATTTTGATTTTTTCTACAAATTCAAACGATTTTCACCGGATTGTTGAATTAGTGATTTATTGGTACATTATAACGCTATGTTTGAGATATTTTCTGCGAAAGATTTTTCTACCAATATCAAAGAATAACCCTACTGCGAGCCTGTGCTCTATATCAAGAACAATGAATAACGTTTTATATAAAAATAATTTCGAGAAATCCGATCTTATGCTCACGTAGGTACTAGAACTATAGTCCTTGTCAACCTTAATTCACAGGTTCATTTATAGAATACCCTACTCTTCATTTATTACAAGGAATTTACACTATATAGAGTTTACTGAGAACAAACAATTTAAGTTCGACACTTTGTTATTGCTATCCTTCTTTTATAAAAAACCATTGATAAATTTCACAATTAGTAATAAGTATATATAAAAGAAAAGAAAAGCTGCCTGGTCAAATAGACATCCCAAATAATTCAATTTTCTTTAACTAATTACACTCCGGCAATGCAATAACTAATTTGTAAAAAACATATTATAAGAATAAATATTACTGAATAGCATCAAATGACCACATTATCACCTAAATAATTTCTTCGAAAATTATTCAAATATTCTCGTCGGTTTCCATCGCAAAAGCGGACCATAGTCGAAACTACAAAATCGTAGCTTATAGATAATAACGTTTCATGTCGACCATAAAGGAGCTGGTAATTTGCCATAGATCGTTTGTGCACTTTCCCTAGCATGACAAAACCTCGTTCCATCGCCAAAGAACCGTACCCGCCAGCACTATTTGCGTCACTATCGTGCAGAAGTATCGTTTTCCTATGACTTCGTTCCAGATCATCGTTTTTCCACCGTGCCAAGGGGCTATCATTTTTGCATTTTCACTGCGTTCCTTTTTTCTCCTTCTCACTTTACGTTATAGGATTCCCGTGGGGAATCATCCGACTCGTTTCTCTTCTTCGTCGGGCATATTAAAGGACCGTTAAAGAATTGGTTACGCGACAGTGTAACGAGGATTTCAGTAACCCTGCGACTATTACTGGTTTCTTGCGGCTCCACGGGGTTTTTAGCCGCTTTAAAGTGTCCCCCGTGAGAGGCAAAGCCGTGCTACACGATAGTACAGGATTACGTGGCACAAAAGCGAACGCCTCGCCATGCATTTTCATGAAAACAGGATTACGGGCGAACTTATTTAACTTTTCAGTAATCGCCCGTCTGTTCACTAGAACAGTCTCTCCTTTAAGGGGTTATTCTCGGCTGGGTGGTTGGAAAAATTGATTCGTATTTTATGCCGTTCCCCTGAAGTGTTTATGCTGTTTACTGTTGCAGTTTAGTGAAATGAACAAGGCAAACAGGTTTAGAAGAAAATGAAATCATGCTGTTAGACAAGAGGGTGAGGATTTGGGTGAGGAGCATTGTTTAGGGTATTATAGAAATGCCAGGAAATATCCATGGTTACTTCCCCGACATATAACATCTGTTAGAATGGGAGGAAAGCATAAAGATGAGGAAAAGAACTAACGCAAAGAGTTCAGACGTTTGTCGAAAAGATTTAGAGTCGCGCATGAGACTCGAGGTGTGTGTTTTTTTTAGAGAAGTTTATAATACCTGCCACGATTTGTTTTCCAATAGTCTGTAAAGTTAGGAAGCAGTTTATGGAGCAACTATTTTCAATAAAATTTCACAGCGGTAGCTACGGTAGCTACAGTTGAAAGAGTTAAGATTCTTCTCACTTCTTTATCCAAAGAAAAAATATTTTAAGACACTCCAGATATAACATGCTTAACATTGGAATCTTACGAATTCACGAAGAAAGAAAAATGTGAGAAATCAAGGCAAATGTGTTAAACCGTTACATGTTAAGAAATTCGAAATAGTATAAAAACTTTGCCTGGGAAATTCCTAGAATTTCACGTGAATGTTTCTAAGAAAATGAATTTCGCAGCATCAAGGATAATTCAAGCAATAAAATTAAACTGAAAGTGTCCTCTCAAGAATATGGTCCTGAGATCGCAATGCGACAGCAGTAGAAGATTACGTTTCATTTCTGTTCAACTACCGCCTCTCGCCATTTTGGAGAAAAGTAACCAGGCACACGATCGCGTGATAAAGCAACGAGGAGAATATTTACGACGAAAGTGTAATTGGAAAAAGAGAAGAAATTTAATTCAGTCACTGCGTGTTCGTGGGGGGAAGGTAATAGGGCAAGCTAGTTCCGTCCAATATTTTGTCAAACTCTATTGTGAACTCTGTTGTTGCAGAGAACGTAGTTCCGCGTAACTGGAGCAAACGGTGTTCGTGGAGTAATGAGATTTTTTTTAAGGCGCCTTTCTTTTCAGCTGTAACACGGAAAAGTTTAAGTTGCGTGTAATGGATGCAAAGAAGAAAATAAGGGAGCTATGTAGAATGTGTTTATAGTTGAATCGAAGTTTCTTCCAGAGTTACTGAAAAATGGAGTGGAAGAGGAAAGTATAAGCTTCATTCGATAGATCGCCTGGCGGTATTGTTCGAAATAAATTGAAGTGACAATGAAAAGAATGAAAAATGACGTTAGTTTGATGCTTTGTAATTTTTCAAGGATATTATGTTCTGCACTTGGTTTAAATTATTTATCGAAGAGCTTGTTCCTTTTTGGTAATTGATTTTACTTGTCAGTGAAATAAAGGAGAAATTGGAAATTTGTATTTGCAAAAAATTTTCATCGACTCCAATTAATATCTACATTGGAAAATTTGTTAACGATTATGTTAATTAATAGTAAATAGTTCCATAATCGTAAGGATTTATTTATCTGAGAAAATTGAAGCGGAAACACAGATCTTACGTAAACTTTAGAGATATATACTTTTTTTTAATAAAATTTTAATACAAACACAAAAAGTTTAATTAGTTATCTGTAAATAGGTTCGTTCTAAGTATAATTGAATCATCTTAATATCTTTCTTAAAGTCAGCATTTCAGTAACTAAAACAAACTCCGCGTACAACGTTGAATACTTTTGATCTTAAGCACAAAATAGAGAACTTGCTTGACGTGTAACGTCAGAGAAAGAGGGAATTCGCAAAAAACTAAGTTCACCAAAAGTTTCATCGAACTCCTTCGCAACTTCCGAGGTTCCCTCGACTGATTGAAAAATATTTCACTCCCTAATTAATCAGTATTTTTAAGAAGCTTTTAAAAGTTCGCAGAACAACTTCAACACTTTAAATCGATCCGTCTAACCTGAATCTTTCTCAGATAGGTACAGAGTGCTCGCTATTTTGCGTGCAAGATTTCTCTATAACGTCTTCTCTCGTAAAAACAACAGCAATTTATATTCGCGTACAAGTGACATCTGTGACATCTAACGTCCAGTCGGATGTTACAGGTAGCGCGGAAAATCGTCTTCCGGCGTATACGCCTGTCGTAAAAGCGTCTACGTAGTTGTGCACCCGGTTTTATGCTCTTGAATCGTGCCCAAGTGTCGTGATAAAGCTAAAAAATACAAATGAGATTCGCAACGTCTCAATGCGCGAGAAGGTTCATTGTACAGTGGCAGTAACAGCTTTCGACAAAACGAGACCGCCTCCGGTGGAATCTTCCTACTTTAGCCTATAGTGGCAATTTCATCTTCTATCTTCCACTATGTACCTGCTCAAGTTTTATTACACAGTGAAAATATCTCGGGCAAATTCGAGCGGAGGCAGAATCTTGTATAAATAGGATATCATATGGGAATATGATGTGTAACAAAAATCTTTTAACACTTCATTAGAAACAATTGACCACAATTTTTCAGCCCTTGAATATTAATGCTTGAATTATATGCGAAGCACGGTGGATTGTTTTAATAAAAAAGTGAAAAAAATAATTAGTACCAAATACTTATAGTTAAAGCTTGATAGAAAATATTTCGCCTTTTTACTTTTCATTCGCATACTGCGCACGGTGCATCGTAAATTATGTTTATAAAGCATGATTGTAAGAAACGGTCGAACAAAAAGGTTCGTTCTGGGTATAATATCATTATCGCACGCAACTCTGATTGTCGGTATAGAAAATACAGGTAACGAAACGATCATTCCGCTAATGACAATTGTATTTCGAAATATGTGCTACTCACAGTTTTCCATTTATCTAAGATTACACCACCCCCCTGAGAAATTCCAGCATCACTCAATCTTAACCCCTCTCCCTCGTTTCTTTCCATCTCATTCCGCTAAAAAAAAAGGGAGCATCAATCCTGACCATTCAATTCTCCCCCTATCACCGCATTAGAATCGATAAACACATTTCAAAGCTCCAGACGTTCGAAGGAAATCGTACGACCTCCGTTCGTGCCCAACTATATTAGACCGCAGGGTGGCGATGCTCGGAGAACAAAAAAAAACAAAAAGAACAAAACGAAAGAAGAAGAACGGTCGTGTACAAAAGCGAAAGGGGGAAACGGCTCGATGATCGAAAGCTTGCAGAGGAGGGCAAGTTATTGGCCGTGGCGGTAATGAAGCCAGAGGCACGAAAGACTAGCCGACGGTGTCTGTTTGGAAAGAAAACACTTATTAGCAGGGTGGATCGTGGCACCGGCGAGGGCTGAATTTAAATCGGTACACGTGGCACGGCGACGGTGGCAAAACGTAGAAAAGGTAACGGGCGCGACAAACGCTTGAGAAAGACCGGCACGAAAGGACAATACGGATCTCGCGGTGAGTGCAAATCCAAGCGAGCCCAGGGGACCTATTTTAATTATGCCCGGGGAAAATTTGCAAGGAAAATATATCCTGCTCGTTGGCTTATTTGCTCCGCATAGGGAAATAAACGGGTGACTCATGACGGTAATAAAGGCGACGGAAGAGATCTCGTTTGCCGGAAGGGAACTTTCGGAATCGAATCGTCTGCCTGGCTCTCGATGTCCTCTCGCGATACTCTTCCGCTCTGGGATTGCGTTCCTTTAATGACAATTGAATTAAGCGATAATTCGATCACGCCAGCGCAGCAGAGAATCTATTTTAACTGTGCGGCGAGCGCACGAAGGAAAATATAATCGTCTTCCTTGTTCGCGACGCGAAGAGTGTCGCGTCGTTTCGCCAGTGTTGAAGTATCTTCTTATCGTTAAGCGTGGAATTTACGCGATTCTTTATGGAGAATCTTTTATTCAATGCAGTGGAGTATCTTCTAACGATCTAATTCGTTCTAGAATCTCGTGCCTTATAGGATATCCCATTGTAGTTTCTTTACGACGTAATTATTGTAAAAATCGTTATTTCTTTTTTGTTGATGCAATTATATTAGAGAATATATTCACTAAAATTAACTAATCATTTTTTAGATGTTTTCCAGATCGATAGAAAGATTCTGTTTTGTTTACAATAAAATCAATTACTTGTGAAATAATGGTGAATTTTTTAGAGTTAGTTGTACGTCGAGTAGCTTGAGATTTTATAATAATACAGATAAAAGGAACAGTAGAAGTGTGACATGTTTAATATGATTTTTGAAGTGGTATTAGAGATACTGTTGAAATTTACGAAATTTAATTTGTTTTTAAAAGCCTGCCTTTACGAGACAATTATATGTATATATAATATAGTTATACGGATTCTATTTAAAACCGATTTTTATTGAACTGAAACAATAATTCGAAGATCTGGAAAAATCGATTGAATGAAGTGTATTTAGATTTACTTGAAATTGTTCGACCCTCATGTGTATATGCATCTTCTCAGGAATATACATATATTGCCAGGATTGCAGAGATAATTTTGAATCGAAAACGATTAATACCGGATCGTCGAGCACAGTTATTTGATTTCTTTATTTTAATTGTAACGCATTTTGTTTCACTGTCGTTGGCCGAACAGGTGCAAATAATTGAGATGGTTGTAGTTCCCGTTCTGCAAGTTTTGCATGCGTACCATGTCGACAAAATTCAACGCGGCACTGAAATCAATATTACATTCTCTGCACATACAGCAGGATGATACTGGTGTATCGTAGTAATGATGTTTCGGTAACAGAGACTCGGAGCTAAAATTTTTCAGCTATTGTGAATATCGTGCCGGATCGAATTCCCTTATTATCGAGAACAAAGTTAGCAATCTCGCCAAATGAAAACGACATCCATTTTATCAAATTTTGTACCTGCGAAAATTTCTGTATTTCTGTTCAATTTTCTTTTACGCTCGTTTATCTTATTTGGTGTTAGCTTTTTTTTATAGAATTTCCAAGTTCAACGATAAAACGTATTAAACATAATTTAGCCCTGCATTTTATATGGGGCATAGAGAGCACGTGCTGAGTTTTATAATTTTCAAATAAAAATTTGATTGCCCTTAAAGACTGGTATAAGCGTTCGTTAAGTAATATAGGGTAGACGAGATGAGGGTACTTTGGCTAATTTAGAGTTCATTAACTATAACAAGACCTACTTGATATAACGATTTAAGTACTCGCTTTACATTATTATGATGGTATTCTTTGTCCTGTGGATAACAATTTCGCTCTTACATTTTTTTTGCGGAAAAATTGTCTTATCTCTATTAATGTTATTCCTGTATTTACATACTATCAAAGATGATCCTTTCAAACCTGACATTAACAATTGCTCCACGAATGTAATGTTTAATTTCACATTGGTATTACTTTTCAAACCTGCAGCTGAAATTTCCATCGTACATTTACTAAATAAAAATCGATCTTATTATGAATTAATCAAATGTCTATTTCTTATATATCTAGATAAAAACCAATATAAGATAAGTATTCCTTAATTCCAGCTGTAATTAATGTAAATCTACCATGAATACACCATCTATACTATACAAATATACCATCGAAATACAGTTATGCGTAAAACGCTTAGCACATTGTCGCGAGGGAGACAAGATATGTGGCCTTTTGTTTTAAAGCAACAGAAAGAGTTGGGCATTCTCCATTAATCACCGAGTAGATAATTAAATTGGGATAGCTTAAGATTTCGATGCCTCCAAAGGATTCCCATAAGAGCGGGCAGAACTGGCTTGGAGAATTCGATAAGAGGAGCCCACAGGATTTCGGAGAGGGTGCACAATAGTGAAGGATGCTCTCGACTGTAAAATAATTAAGCTCCACGAAGCCCCTAATCGTTCCTGATCTTCCTCCGACGAGTCGATTGCCGTTCATTCGATTAATCGTGAAGAATTCAATTGTCCAGTCTGAAACTTTTGCGCTTAGCCACGGGTTATATGCGTCGATGACGCGGCGAAGCTTACGCAGTTTTATGGATTCGTGATTAAAACATTTCCATATACCCAAAGGACATCAAAGAAAAATCTGCGTACATCCATTTTTCGTGGAAATTTATGTTACCTGGTGGATGGCTACGCGAATGGAAATTCATTTTTTTAAATGCGTGTACTCGAATAATATTACGAGACTCCATTATTTTTGGATAGTATTTTAAACCTTGACGTATGAATTAAATTTATGCCTCGAACGTGATATTCTACGTTGTCTTTGAGGGTTCTGAACCTCTTTTTGCCTGTTCATTTCTGTACTTTTTTGCTGAGTTATTTATGGACAGAGGAACTTGAAACTGTAACGAGGACTTAGAGGACTTAGTGTTGCTTCCTGTCTCTCAGCATCACCTTCACGTACCACTCACAACAGTGTACACAGAAAGAAAGTGGAAGTTATAAATTGTGTTACCTTAATTTCACCAATATCATGTTATTAAAAAAAAATATTAGTTCGAAAGTCTACGAAGCCTGACCATTTCCTTATTCAGGCGGTTTTGTATCTTCATTTTTTTTATCAATTACTTTGCCAAAATGAAATGTAACGATAATTACAGATAATCGCAACTCTGATGTTTCTAACATTTTCTAATTATGTAAAACAGGTCGCACGCTAGGAAATCGTTTCTTAACCACCAGCCATCAAACGATAATTCGAGCGTAAACTGCCCGCGATTTGCATGACTTCGTGGCTCGATAAGTTTGGGTAATTAAAGTTCATTGCACGCCCTCCGTTCGGAAGACAATCTGTCAAAACGGTTAACGTAGCAGACGTCAAAAGGGAAGTTTCGATCCTCTTGCTCCCTTCTCGGCTCCACTCGCAGCCCTCCATCTCCGGGAACATGTTAAGCTCGCGAACTCGAAGGTTTTTGCGAGACACTCTTCAATTTATTATTACCCTGCAGAGAGCCGTGCGACCTTCTTTCCTGGGGACTACTTTCGAGGTCCTCCAGAGCGCTTCTCTTCCAGCTTTCCGGATACACTACCGACTCCCTTGCTACTTCCATTTTATCGTCATTCCCTGTTCGCAAGCTGCGTCGACTCGATGCTAGATGATGCAGAGGGTGGATTGTAATTCCTCGCGGGATCTGCCGGAGGGGTATTCTTGTACAAACTTCGGACAAATGTACACGCACCCACAATAAATATTTTTTAATCGACGATCCGTCACTTGTTGATCATTTTATTTACCGGTCAAGGATAAAGATATTTTAGGGTGGCGAAATTGGGAATGGTTTTATTATTCATACCGAATCCGACAAAGGTCATATTAAAATTAGTTTCTTCCAAAGACATCTTTCGTAATAGATACTTCGCCTTTTGCATTACACCTAAATCTCATATTAATAAATGAAAACTGTATTAAAAAAAGGAACTAAACGTTTGACCAAATTGGTATTAATTTCGGCGGAAATTACTTCATGGAAAGTAGAAAATTGTAGCGCTGCCTCTTGTATATACCTCTGTTCAATGAAACAAAACCGATAGTGCATTATAAAATCAATGATGCCAATATTTAAACACCGCTGAAAATTCCATTTCCTCTAGAACGAAGCTAGCAAAGAATATTACTTCTCTACTTTCGACTTATCTTTATACATCAAATAACTCATTTCTGGTACTTGGCATTGCATTGTGCTCCGCTCTATACACCTCCGCCAGAGCTTCCGTCCTCCTTTCACGTGCCACCCTTTATCCACTTTGTTCCCCGAACTGGCACGGGTACATCGTTTCCTCGTTGGTTCCCTTCAATCCGATTTCTCTTTCCGCTGACAATTTTTCAGCGCTGATCAGAAAGGACCCCCTCCCACTTGCGACCAAGCATTTTTTTCCCCGCACGAATTAGCAAAGATTCGCCGCTCGAATTCCACGACATCCGGCCATGCCTCTTCCGGTCGCCTTGTTGCCTCGCCTCGCCTCGTCTTCGTTTCTACCCTTTGTAGGCCGGCGGGATACAAAAGGCCACGTTGGACGGCCGGGGAAGAGAAGAATGTCCCTCGATTCGTTTAATTGTGACGTCTAGCGAGATAAGGAACCCGATAATGGTGATTGATGCCCGCGCCACGATTCTCGAGTGTACCTTTTCTCTCGAAATGAAAGAAAGAATCGCGAAACCCCGTCAGTTCTTTTCTCGCTCGAACGATTCCACTCTTATAGATATATAGTTTTGTTTCCTCGTCCAATTCGCACGCCCTACCCCCTTCTTCCATTTTTATTTTCCCTTCCGCCCGTTTCACGAGTCGTCGGATCGAAATATTTCTCGAACGATAGGGGCAGGTACGATCGCGCCCCAACGGACGATATATCTCTTTGCGCGCGAACGTTTCTAAATAAATATACGCGAGGAGGCTATGCAAATACAAATATCGGCGAAGCGATAAATTCAACGCAAATCTTTGGCCGACGCGGCGTTTCGACACGCGACATCGTCGTCGCGTTCGAAACCGGTCGATCGTGAAAATATTATTGTCCTTCGCGAATTTTCCTTCGACTCGCTCGGTATCGGTCAACGGTAAGAACGTAGCGTTTCTTCCGCCATTTCTTCGACTGATCGTGTACGCCGTTTATTCGTTTCCATGATTCTCTCTGTCGAGCGTCGAACGAATTTGAGAAAAGCCGCTGGCTGCCGCAGCACAATCGAAAGCAAGAGTTCTTTGACGGAGCATTTAACGCGGCTCCATTAATCGATTTGCCCCGGCCTCGATGCACTTGACTTTCAAAGCAACTTTAATATTCATTCCTCATTAGAATGCGGGTGAAATCCGATAACAACCGGGGCACAAAGGTCCGTGTATTGTTCGATGGATTTAAATGGGAACTATGTAGGTACTTTATACGCCGGGAAATTGCCCGTCTCGATATTGTTTACAACAATAGGATCTCGCCGCGTAATTGGAAAAGTACCGTGCGTTGGTTTCCCCCCGCGAGATTGTAATTCGCCCTTTGTCGAATCGAACTGAAAGAGAGCCTCCCTGTTCGAGTAATTACTGATTTTTTTTCCGACGTAACAAGCATCGTTTTTCCCGGTAGTTCTCTCGTTCTCATTAAATTTAATAATTATTTTAGGTCGCTATACGTATGCTCTCTTCGATAGACATAGAATTTTCATGGGATCGCTGGTTCTTAAGGAATATAGAAGCGATTGCATATCAATTGGAATATTTTATCTAGAGTTCGTCGATTACCTTCTTTCGAAATCGAGAAAGTTTCCCTGAAAATTCATACATTCATTTATAAGAAAAACGGCTCAAAACAAATTTGAACACTCCATTTATATACCCCGGCGTTTTTTTCGCCACCCTTACGTTGAAATAGACAGTTCGAAGTAAAGCTGTTACTTATCACAAATAATAAATCACACTAAAATAGAATACCCGCCAATTATATGCACCTACAATGCTCACAGAGTTCCACAAAAAATAAGCCAAAAGAAAAGAAATCTCCATGAAACAAGCTGGACCCCGTCCCAAGGCAAACGAACCGCCCGTACTCTCAAAGCACACCATTTCTCCAAAGAATTCCAAGCGTGAAGTCAAACAAAGCGCGTTCAAAATCGAGATGTGTATTCATTCATTCCGGGTACACAACAGCCCGAACAGTCTCTTGACTCGGTTCTTCGTATCCATAATTGAATGGAAATGATTTCGGGGTCGAGCACTGGGCAAAATAACAGAACCGTGGAGGCTCGAGCGCCAGGTAGAAGTGTCGCGTCGGTAAATCGCGGGACAATATAATCGACGCACCGTGTGCGGCGGTGTTCGGGGGCAAAGAGCAACAAAAGTTTCCCGGACAAAGGGGGACACACGACGGAATGGAACGACCCTAGGGAGACAGAGCAAAAAAGTCCGCGCGAGTGTATAAAGGCAAGGAACGCGGCTGAGGACGTGGAAGAAATGCAGGGGATACGAAATTGGGCAAACTGTTGGATATAAAGAGGACGACCCGCGTATCGCTTCGAGTCATCGAAGAATTTTGGCTGCTCCATGCGGTTCCACGGTCGACCAATAGCCAGTTTGGCCGACGGTTCACGTGTCACGACGGACATTCGTTTGCCGTTTGCCGGATACGATTAAATATTCTTGCCAAGGAGCCAGCTGTAATCTCCCGCAGGCACGAGTGACACTTCGTCGTTCTATTTCGACAAATCGAGAGAACGAGGTTTTTCCAACCAAAATCGAGGGGCATCCGTGTTAATTCGAAACAACGACGCGCGTCCAACCGTGTCCAGCACAAGAATACGCAATCAGACCGTGATTGTAGCGACGAGGCCACCCGTGGAAAGGAAACGGTGTGTGTACGACACCGACGCAGAAAACATGGGACGCTGCTGTTAGGAAGAAAATGAGGCGCTTGATGCGTTAACTGCGTGCCAATCTTTGGACTTTATGCGACTGAAGGTTTCTGAAGAGAATTCCATGGGAGTGGAAGACAGTCGTTTCACGTGCAGTTGAAGGTAGAAATAATTGTCGAACCGCTGTATGTACATGCTTTTACATACGTATGTATATATGTATGTATACATATGCATACATATGAGTTGGCTGATTGAAGGTTTTATTACATACGCGCGTAGAAGTTCGCCGGTTCGGGTTTCAGTTCAGCGAATAATATAATGGCTTCTTGAGCGACTACAACGGAGAGCCTGGGCACAGATTAGGTAAAATCGGATGCAATCTAGACGCAATCAGATCAGGTGCCTCGCGAGGATCAGCGGAATTCGATTCTCCGGGGCGGTTTAAACGTTTTTACATTAAAATGATAATGCGTCGGGATCGATCGATTTCTTGTCCGTTAAATACAGCAAGTGGGGGAACGGCGCGAAGGAACATTGTATGTATATTCAACAGCCTGTGTCCAGTGTGTCACTTTAACGAGGCGAATTTTCGACCAACCGCTGTTATATTAACAAAATTCTGCCGTTCATTACGCTAATGAATGCGAAATCGATTGATACGTGTATATCCATAATTAACCGAAACAAACTCGATTTCAAGTCGGTCCGTCGCCGGTCGGATTCATTTAATTATCGACGGGCTGTAAAACCCGCGCTGGCGTCCGTGTGCACGCCGTAACATAATTTCATAAATTCGCTGATTAACAAAACACAGCTGATACGATAAATCGGGCAACCCGAATTAAAGGAATACGTGATACGGTTCGAGTTGAAACACGGCGAACGGAAAGGCGTGAAGGTCGCGACGAAGCTGTTTGTATACGCAGTCCGTCGAACGCGCGAACGAGCAAAAAGTAGCGGAAAAAGCAGAGGCACGTCGAGTGTTTACATGACAGATAACGAAACTAACGAGGCTAATCCAATTTGAAGGGGCCCCCAACTTGGCCCCGGGTCAGATAAAGGAACGCGGCAGAGAGAAAGGAGAAAGTTCGCTTCCGCCAGGATATTTTCCCCGCTGCAGCCGAATTTCATTCGGTAGCTTTTCTAATTCACCGGGAACGGCCCTTGTTTTCCAGCCAGTGTGTCGTCTCTTTTACGACGTCTAAGGTCGTTTTCGTCTATTCAACTTCCAATTGGATCCGGTAATTGCTGCTAAAATTATCCCCCAGCCCGCCTCTACTCCGTTTGCCACCGCCGTTCCATCGGCCCGACCCTCGAACAGATCGATCCCGTACCTGAAATCTTCTACATTGCTCCATCTCCCTCTAGGTTTCTACCGTCTCTATTTTTAGTGGTCTCTCACCTTTCGGGGTTAGAGTATTTGGAGACGTACATATATTTTAATCGCGGCTTGACAAGAACAGTCGTTCAGCCTTAATCGATACGAACAGATTGAGTAGAGTACTCTAATTTATATTTGTTACGGTTCCATGCCAGTATTCTATAATAAGATTTCTATGTATAAGTATATACAATGGGTATTCTTTTGCGTTTCGGTGAGAACTGGAAAGTGTTCATGATAACTGTGTCTATGGTTTTTTGTTATCATTCATTTACTAATCTCACAGATTTTTCAAGTGAAATAATTGTAAATCGTGAATAAATTGAAACGTTTCGACTAACAGGTAAACTATATAATTTTAAATCCATCTCCCCTCCCCATCCATCTCCCATTAATTTATCTAATCAGTCAAGTAATTTTTACCTAACTCGTAGTTGCAATAATTTTCCAATTTTTTCCAATGCTTTCATAAAATTTTCGCAGCAATCATTTCGTTCAGACCAGTTCCAAGAATTAACTCGATCGAACAAGTCGAAATCGGCCACGAAGAAATCAAGTGGCTGCGCCGGGGGAAGAACGAAGAAAGTTCGGTCGGGCCATTAAAACGTGGCTGCAATTAGAAACGACTAATTGCAAATAAGCAATGAAAAGCTGCACGGCCGAACGGTTTCGATCTTCTACGCCGGCCGATGACGGTGTACGCAGGCAATAAAGTAGTTAAACTAAGTAACTTGTTGGACCAGGGCTTGGAGTGTCTCAAACTATCCAATTACCGTTCAAAGATTCAAATTACGCGCACTTGTACGGAAACGGAAATTTGTTCAACTGGACAAGCTTCATTTCGCTCCGTCGCGGCACGGACAGATGGAGAGTGCTCTTCTATTTGTTAGGTCCCTATTGACTCGAAAGTATACGCGGGGAAGTTTGATGGCAGTCTGATAGCAGTCTGTACAGTTGTGATTGGAATGGAAGCCATTATGAATATTAGTTGTGTACTTGTTAAGATCGTATTACACACTGTGTTCCCAAGAAATGTACAGTTCTACTAATATTCTTCGAGATTCTCTTTTATGGTTGCGAGTTTTATGTTCCCTTTCATTGAGTGAAATATATAGGTGAATTTCGAAGTACATAATTATAGGGCCACCGAATATTTTTCTACTATGGGTTTCAAAGATATCAATTTTCAAAGTTGTAAATTTTATTAAAGGATTGGCAATAATATAAGTGTAGTTATAATTCAATTATTAGGAAATATAGACTTAAATGACGTACCTATTAAATAAAGCTGCAGGTGACAATAAATAATTATAATGATATATGCAGTGTAGGTACGTTCATAGGTATAACGGAGGTATCGAAACAAATTTCTACTCTCTGGAATACCATCAGTAAATGCAAATTATATCAATGAATTGCCAACGATATTGTATTGCATCTATACCTGTATTTAATTACTTTTACGACCATAGGCTTCAATAAAGAGCGATTAAAACAACCAGGTAGAGTAATTTTCACTCGATAATTGATCAATTTGACAAACATGAAACAATAATTTCTTATCATGGAAGGATCGAATAAAATCTCATCCAATTAAAATAGTCACCATAGAAATAATTTTTCCTCAACCACGTCACAAGTAATATTTCTTTCACTTTTTCCCATCCTTTCGTCTGAATTCCTTCAACTACTAAAGGCGACGATTAAATTCCAATAAAACTCTTGCCACTAAATGCTTCCGTTCCTCTTCGCTTCAATCAGATAAGTACACTGGAGGAATTTTATAGAATGAAGTTCAGTTCGCCGGTTGAACTGTCGTTGCAGAAGTTTATCAGTCTCTGTGGAGCAAAACTCTCGCCGTATTGATATTGTTTTTCGAGTTTGTACGATTAGAGGCGGATGCAAGCGAAATCTTGCGAGTCAAATAGCACGAAACCGTGGCCGTAGAGCTGGCCGTTTGAACTTCCATTGCGGCGAATTCGATCACAAGTTCGATCATTTCGGGAGAGTCATCGTGTGCTCCATGTTCGATCCAGTCGTCATTAGGGGGCAAAACTTTCGGAACAGGTATGTACTTCTGTACACCGTCGTATCGTAGACGTTTTGTTGGTAATGGTTTTGTTTTTGGATACGATGTTCCCTTCTATTGAAGCATAAATAGAGCAGACCAAACAGCTCCTTAAAAGTGGAACGTCTAATTGTAAGGGATATTGGCGTTATACGAAAGTGAGTTACTAGGGATTTCTCTGTTTGGTGCAAAAAGTTAAACATTTTTTCTTAAATAGATTTAGGAACTCCAATTGTGTTGCAGTTCGATATTGAAACAGTACAAAATATTTCAAAGGGATGAATTCAATTGTTTGGTAGAACAACAGTGAGATAAATTGGCATAAATGAAAAATATTTAACGAATTGAAACATTCGTCCTGCTATAGTTTGAAATGAATTTCTTGTGTAAATAGAAATAAAAGTTTCAAAAGGTATTTCAGTGCGTTTTATATATATATTTTTTTAACAACAACGATGACGATCGGAACATAAATTTGAGCTTTTTCACATGCGTGATTTCATTTCAAATTGGAACTGAACAAATAAAATATACAAAAATATTTGGAACAACGAAAGGTATGAATTTTTAGAAAATAATATTAGCTGGATAATTTTAGAAATTAATTTTTTCCTATCAACCGACGATTCAATACATGTTCCCAAAGATCGAACCATTTTATTCCCCGTTGAGCAGGACTTAATATTTCTGTTCTATTCAGAACACGAATTTAACAGCACGTTGTCGACAATTTGCTGAATAGTCGAACTGTTAACATCGAGTTCTGAATACAGCAGCGTAAAAAGCTTCTGTTAAAGGTGCACTTGCATTCGTTAATAACGTGTCCTGAATACAAAACGCGCTGTCCTTGTTCTTAATGTTTCCTTTGTACGCAAAACTTTTCTTTCAGATTCAGAAAATGTGCATGCGATAATTGCACTGTGGAAAAGAATAGCTGCAATATTTTCTCCGCCCTTCGAAACGTTGATTTAGTTACTTAAAATATTCTAAAGAAATTAGAAAGTAGAATTAGTTTGAAAATGCTCAAAGAGCAGTACAAGTTTTTTATTAAAGTAAAGGAAAAGCAAATAGCGAGAACACTTTTGTAATTATTATATTATTCTGTAAAGCAATTCAATTTATGAAAATAGTTTCGAAACGTTGGTCGCTTTTTTGTAATGGCACATGGTTCTTTGATAATATGCTTTTGTAGATTATACTAAATACAATTAAATACACTATGAACTTTTTGAAATATTATGCGATGACAGTCTAATGTTTGATGAAAGAATTCTCCGTTCATGTTGCAACATCTTTTATTATCTGGAAGCGAATGAATTAATGACAGACAGTTTAGATTGTACGTGCGTACTCGATAACGCAAAGCTGCATGTTTTCTTCAGGCTGCCGCTGTGTTTCTGATAAACTGCGCCACTTAGGTTTATAAATTAAAAATATCAATACTTTTAATCAATCAATGTTGTCGGCTAATTAATAACAGTATTATCTACCCGCGATAGGCAGTCAGAATTGAAACAACTTTTTAGTCTCATTATAATATCTAAATTGCAGTTAATATCGTACATTATAGCATACATAAATAGACGTACGGTCCATTAATGATACGAATTTAGCATCGTCATATAAACAAGGTTGATTAAGAGACAATTTCATCCAGCTAACGAGCCTCAATAAAGAATGATATATTCTTCGTAAATGAATTTCCAGCAAGGTCGCTCGACAAATCAAAAATGCCATAAATAATAATCTTAGATAACCCACATACCTTTCAAAAAGTTTACAATAATTAATAAGATTGAAATCTGCGAACAAAATAATTGCCTTCTAAATGTTAGGAAATGATTTATATACACATACGTATATACACTTTCGTCCCAAAGCATTGCAATTGATTGTACACATCGTTACACCCACAAATAATCTCATCACCGCCACCACCTTTATTCGCGCAGTCGAACGAAAATTGCCCCCGCGCCCAATGAAAATCGACCACCAGACACACAACATTGAAAAACCATAAGCGACGCTCGTCACGTAGCAATCCAATTTCGTCGATGAACGAGGGCGGCCTATTTAAGGCGGAAACAGATGCGTCAACGTGGACGTCTCGCGACACGAGGGGCAAGGGGATGAAGAACGATACCACCGGTTCTTCTTTCGGTGCCACAGGCCCGAAGGCAGGCACACCGAAGGATTAACGTGGCCTAATTCGAGCAGCTTAGAAGTGGCGAGGACAGGAAAAGAGGGGTCGGAAGCCGGTAATTCCGGAGGCTGCTTCGCAAGTACCCGACGCGAGCCCGTCCCGGGAATAAAAAGCGACCTGATTATCCTTTGTTTTATCCCCGGGGAATCCAAGCGACGTCCCGGAGCGGGATTCGCCCGCAACCGAGCCGGGGAAAACTTTTTAAAGACCGCCGGCGTTCCTCCGCGACGGCTCTCCCGTTCCGTGACCTGTTTCACTGAGCAGGAACTTTCGGAATTCCGTTCCAACTCCTTAACCGAAGCTACCGAGCCTTCTTCCTCTGCGTCTACATCTCCTGTTCCCTTTTCTTTGCGCCTCGTTTTCCCGACGGCGAGACTTCGCCACACGCGGATCGACCAGGGCGTATATACCGAGAAGATCGAGAAGAACTCCAGCCAGTCATCCCCCCTTGATCCACGCCGAAGATTTACCATAAGGAGCATGGCAAACATCGGCGCGGGGAAGGGTGGACGTAGGACGTGGCGTCGAATCCCATGGATCGCGGGATCGGAATAAGTTCGTGGTATCCTGGATAAGGAGGCACTTTTATCGCCGCAGAAAAACGGTCCACCAAGCGTACTGCCCGCCCGTACGATCGCGGAGAAATCGGGGAAAGATTCTATTACACTTGCCCCTTTATGGTCGTTATCGTTTAATGGATCGCCGACCTGGTTGCAGTTGGCTGAGACCGCGCCAGGGATTCTTGCCGCTCACGAAACGTCGCGGCGCTGAACTTGGGACGCTTTACGAGTCGCGGAAAGAGGATACTTTTGATTGCACAATTCCGTACCGTGACGAATGCCCCTGTTCCGGCGGATTCTAAAAGAGTTGTTCACGTGCAGCCGTGGCTGAGATCGATCTTCTGTCTCGGGGAGAGTGTAATTTTCTGGGGTGCCCTCCGTCCGGAGATGGAGGCTTGAAATTTAGGTTCGGAGATGTTCTTTGAGTTTCAGTGGTTCGTTCGGGGGCAGATTTTATTTGAAACTGGATCGTTATTTTTGTTCCTTGCGGGAACTCCGTTTTTGACGGGGCTGTTCTACTTAACAATTTAATAAAATAGAGAAGTTAATGGTAACGTATAATAATAAAAGGATATAGGTGATAGATAAGAACGAAAAATTATACAAGCGTTTATAAAGATACCAGTTTATATGAAACAAACTTACAAAGGAGTAGTAGCTGATAGCGCCACGTACGAATATTTGGAGAAAATTAAATACCTACCCAATGGTTTCTATTACGCGAGTGCCAGTGTTATCTCCCACCTAACAAATATTTTTCATGAAACTTAGAAATTGGCATTTGAATATATCCGAATAACAATACAGCATCGCTAAAAATAGCCAACAGTTTAGTCACCATAAAAGTGTGACACATTCGGGCGACGTCCCGTTCGGCTTTTGTAAATGTTTCTAAACTTTCATTTCCAAGTAACTCGTATAGAAAGTTACCCCACCATTCGCAGTCGTAAAAGCAGGGCAGAAGACCCTCGTGGTGTGCCTCTGTTAATCCACGACCCACTAAATATCTCCAGACATATTTCCCTTTTATTTTCCTCGCAAACTAATTTCCTGGCGCTTCATACAGGCGGGAAGCAGGTATCCGCCGCGAGTTCTGCTTTCCATAGATACATCCAGCACAGAAATGAATTCTGTACGCGGGAAAGAGGGTCCGGCTAAATCAGCCGCTTTATGCGCTGAAACCGTGGACTCGTTCGTCCGCTTTTATTTCAATTTCGCGGCATGCACGCGGCTCGTTAGGGGTGCTGAAGAAAAGCTCGAGAAAAAAAGCACGGAGGACGAGAGACAGAGAACTGGAACGATAGAACAGCTACGTGTAAGTGTGTCGTACTTGCGAGCGTTCATAAGCCATCTGGCACTTCCCGGATATGGTCGAATTTATTTCGATATTGAAACGAATTATTATTTTATATGTATATGGAACATATAGTAAGACGGAATAAATGTAATATAATATTTATATTCGCCATAGAATGGAACTGGGTTTGAGAGAATATTTATATTCATTTTTGGCGTTAGTACATATTACAATACCTTGTAGAGTGTTTACAAGTTTTCAAGGTTGTACAAGTGTTTACAAGTAGTAACCTTATTTCGTATTGAAACTACCACGTTGATTTTCCCTTTTCTCCACATTCGATACATACCTCCAATAGATAATTTGCGCTTGTTAATTTTATTACAATTTTAAGAAACTTCACTTATGTTTGCTCACCCGATGAATATAATTCATTAATTAAAGTAAAATAAAGCATTTCTAGTTAAGAGCGACCAATAGTTACATACGCTTGAAGATATAATAATATATATTTTAAATAATCCTAACTCCATATATACATATATTCTGTCATCAGCGTTAATAAAAACACTGTTAAACCACCAGAAATTGTTCATTCAAAAATATTTAACGGAGACGATACCTGTTTACCTTAACTCTACGCCAAAAACATTTTATTAAAAATGATATAATACTTTAAATATGAAATGCATTAACTAACAAAAGAATTGCATCCTACACAATACTCTAATTCTTATTACTTGAATAAAAGCCAATAGCTATTAAATCAACCTCCAATAACTATCCACCGATCGTCCCTCGAGGAACAAATTCAAATAACCACGATATTCAAAACCTCGCCACCTGTGCATTGACCCAACTCACGACCCTACCTGTGCACGTATTACGTGTATATACGTAACAGAGGCAAAGACAGCGTGTACATATAGACCATGCAAAAGCAGAGACTGGAAATTCCTTACCACCTAGGGATTACCAGCAGGTTAATTACACGAGAGAACGCTGCTTCTGTTTACCACGTCTACTATTTGTCTTCCAGGTGTTATCAGCCAGGTGATAAGCACCCTTGCCGACCGTGAAACCCGGCACGCTGACACGAGCGTTCCTTTCGTTCTTTTTCCAACGCCACCCGCACCCTTGTACTCCTCGGTGTCGACTCGAAGGGTGGTTTGCTCCTCGAGCCCGAACGCGGAAGACTCCACGGCACCGGAGGGAACACGCCCGGGGATGATAGAAGATGAGCACGACCGGTGAAGGGGGAGCAAGGGAAGAGTGAAGGCAGCCACCGAGAAAGCTATCCGGAACAACGAAGATGAGATGGGATGCTGCGTTCTACCTACTTCCGCTGCTGCTCTTCTCGCTGGCCAATTTTTGTTGGGCTCTCATCGAAACACGAGGTACGTGCGAATTTTTCGGACTCTCTGCCCTTTATTTTATCTTTCGCCCCCGTACCGCCACGGAGATTAATTCCACCGATCGGGATGATACTTCATCACGCTACACGTTGCCCGGTAAAAAGCTCGCCGAGGCCTGCGAGAATCAATTTCCAAGGGTGTAGCGTTCTCTTATCTTTGGAATATTGCATGGCTGGATGTACAGGGTGGTGCAGTAACCGTGGTACAAATTGGAGAGGGATAGGCTTGCTGGGATTCTTTGCTTTGCTAATATTTTTGTAGAGTTTTTTTTGGTTCCTTTTATACATAATTGTATAAAATTGATATTGTTCTGGAATGTTGATACGAATTAAGTGATGTGTATGCTGTGATGTGATTTATTATATAATTGGTATTTGAGACATTATAGAATTCCATTTAACTAAAACTTATTAGTCGTCGAAAATGGAGCAGAGAATGGAAAGAATTTATTTTGTGATTTCTCACAAGAAATTGCGTCCCTTTCGACTTGTATCCCGATTACTGGGACACCCTGTAGAGGGTGGTGATGGATATTGGGATGAATTTGGACACGGATCCGACGCGAATGTTTCACTGTTTTTCTGCCGTATTTTTGGATGGGGAAGTATAACGTCTTTCTTTGGCTGGTTTTTTTGTCTGAAGACGTGGAAGCTTGCAAGTTGCCAGAGGGGATCAGTTTTTGTTCTTTGAATAGGAAACGCGGTTTCTTGGACATAGAGAAAGTTATTACAGAGCAGAAGAATAAGTCGGAATTGTTACGCTTCTCTTTTCAAAATTGCTTTTCTTTCACGATAGGAGTCGAGAGAAAATGTGGATTTCAATCGAATAAATTTTCTATATATGTACATATACATAGTACATATAACCAACTTCATTTAGCCAACTTTTATACTATTGCCAGTGAATAGATGATAAAAGAAACAATGACTTTAAAACGAATCTTCCATTTAAATAGCATCTCATTTAAACATTCGTGAATTGTTTTCAGAATGTTTTTATTACATAAGTTATCTGACGAATTCATAATTAACTTTGTTATTGAAACAACGGAAACAGAAAGCCGCAACTCTCGGGTAAAAAGAGTCACTTGGACGAAAAAAAATTCTCATATTTCCATTTTTACCGCGAACAAAGGATATTCTTGCATTCGCCGCGGTTTCGACTCTTAAGTCAATTGCATGCGCAACAGGAAGAGAGGCAAATTTGATCAGGGATAAAATACCGTCGTATTGTTTGAAATTCTACGCGTGACACTCGATGGAAAAAGGTGTTACCGCAAATAAAGAGCGGGCGAATTAAGGATCATCCGGTTATCTGATACGTGCCGGCGCATACGATTAATTATATCGGGTATTGCACATTCGCGAGTCACCCCTCGGTTGCTTAGGAATTTTTCGCAAAAGGGTGGAACGCTATGAATATTCACACTGCCCGGCACCAAGTCGAACATAATCCAACGCTTCGACAACGTGACAATCATTTCTGATTTTCCCTTAATTCGACTCGCCAACACCGGTTACCGGTATTCAAATCGTTGCGGTGTAAAGCGGCGAACATTTAAATTCCACGTGTTCGCGGCTATTCAAATTAAACAATTCGTCGTTCGCAATTATTCGACCGCGGTCGGCCCGCCTCAGCCTCGCTATTTTAATTAACCGAAGGAATAATAACATCAATAACTTGGTGATTCGATTTTTTAGGTTCTTTTACTTTTTATTGAATTTTCATTGGAGGAATCAATTTAAGAGCAAGAAGTGAGAATTACTAAAAACAATATTAACATTTCCATAACGCGCTCGAAGCACGAAAATCTTACTTTGAAAGAAGATTAGTGAGCTCTGTATTTTGACAAATTCCTTAGAAGCTATTGTCCTAAGATTTAAATAATGTTTTCAATATTATACTCAAACAAATTTCATTAACCACTCATTTCCGTACTGCTTGTTCGTATGAAGATTATAATTAAATTTTAATTACTTTGTTATCAATTTTGTTAGCATTCAAAGTTCTTCTTGAATTTCCAAGTCTGAGAAGTCATTTCATTTACGCATGTGGAACAGCTTAATACATTTAATTGTACTATTTTCTCTCCTGCTTATTCCGATATCAAACCGGTTCATATTGCGAAACACATATGTACCTACTATTCGTACTTATAAATTCCAACTTGAATACATATGCGCCAGAAAACATGCTCTTTTTCAAAACCTATATTCAGCAAATAAATATACTCGGTAATTAACCCTTGTGTAGGCAACCGGATACCTGGGTACCCAGGTATTTCTATATTTCCTTTAATAATTTTCCGGCTCTCCATTCTTTGGACACTTTTACGTCAATTCACGTTTTGCGAAATATAATTATGCAAAATATTTTGAATAACTAAGCTTCAAACTTGTTAACCACACAAGGGTTAAAATCATACACATCGTATACTATTGTGCACACTATAACAAACACTTTTAATCACTGAGAAAAAACAATTTCCTCGAACTATGGAAAACAATATAAGCATCAACAAAGCCGTGCAAAAACGGCAACGAACACTCGAAAACAACGCATTCGACTAATGACTAATTGATTGCGACCGATTGAAGTATGTAAAACCGATGTATTTCAATTTTCGCGTATCGAGGTCCCTTCAATTTGTTTCCGTCGGCCGTGGCCGACGTGTTCTTTAAACGAGTCACACCCGACGAACTCAAATCTGTCGTTGTGAAAATTCGAAGGAGGGACGGTAGAGACACGCAGGCCAGACTATGCGTACCACGTAACGCTATTCCATCGACGTAATGGCTGTTTACCATACAAGGCAGGCCTGGGGAACTTAACGATTCGACACCGGCAAAAAACTCGGCAATTATACGCAGCCGCCGACTAATTTGCAATTGACTCGCGTGCAAATCCACCGGTGATTATTAGTATCGGACCAGCCATTATTGCTGAGCTAAAGGTACTCACGTTCCAAAGGGCTCGCACGATATTGTATATTGCGGCGGTCGCTGAATTATGGAAATTGGCCAGGTCGTCTGACCAGCTCGCTAATTAATTATTAATGCGCCCCTCCCTCTACTTATTAGTAGTTACATACGTGGCGATGGACCGCGAATGCTACTGATCTTTTTACGCTTTGCAGTCGGACCAGGGTTCTTATAATTGCCTCGTGACTTATGGTGATTTCGACGCGGCGTATATACATTTCGTGTGTGGTATGGTTCACAGTCACGACTTGCCCGTTGCTCCTCGCGGTCGTTTTATTGGGAAGCTCTGTTCTCGAAGTAATTACGAGGCTTGCACGTGTGAAGTGAACTGACAATTAAATTATAGAGGCGCGAAACTTGTGTCATGAAGCTGGATTAAGAAACTTGTGGGTGGCGTGCGGTAGTAGTTGGCCTTATAGGTTTTGAATTTATGGAGAAGCTATTTCATTCTGTGTGTTGCGTTTGGCGAGGCTGTGTGGATTTTATGCTTCGAGTTAACGCTATATTGGTATTGGTTAGAGTGAACGAGAAAAGAGAGAAATAATGTTTGTTATGTCTTGAAATATTTGTTTGAAACATGATTAAATGGTCAATAATATTGATCGTCTGAGAGATGTTTTTAGAGTTTCATTTTAGACTTGCTGCGGTTTTATTGTAATTTTTCGCTGTACGTGTGAATTTGTTCTTAATTGAATAATAATATTTAAAGTTTAATGAAAATAGATGTTCACTTTGTATATGTATTTGGTAAATATTTCACCGATAGTGCGTTGGATATAAATTTAAAGTGACATGATATGATATCAGTAACATAGTAAATAATATAATGATGTATATTAATAATCAATATGCAGTATCTATTATCCTTAAACGTGAGTAACACGAATTTATTTGGTAATTCCATATGCTACAGTGATTATTGCACAATACATACCAATATAATAATATTGATGTAAATACTTTTAAAACATAAAAGTTTATTTTTATGCATTAAGTATTTCTACTGGAATCTTTCAAGGTTGTAAACAAATTTTCATTAAAAACAATGTTGTAGCATAAAATCGTCCTCCATTCTTCTTCTTCAAATTGTCAACAAATATAAAGTAGATTTTTCATACTTTACGAGTAACTAATAAAGTAATAGACAAATCATGCGTAAAATTTTACCTTCTATATTAATTAATCAAATCTCATTGAGTGATCTCTAGCATTATAAGTTCGCGTCCTTAATTTTCGTAATTATTAATTTTATTCGGCTCTTGATCATCTCTTTTGAATTAAAGATCGAACAAGAGTGATATTAAGATGGATGAACACGATAGGAATCAGGTCACGTAGTTAATCGGATTTCCAGGTAGAATTTATAATTATGAAGATTGCGGTCTTCATCCTGCGTGTCGTGCAAATTAATTACTAATAACGCCTCACTTACTGCTAATTATATAGCTCGTTTACGTCGACTGTGCCGCCGACAGCAATATTCAGCGCTGTTCTTCGGCTTTCTGCTGTATAGATTTTCATTAATGATCCGTCAAAGGTGCAATCATTTCTCGTCTACCATTTACCAACCCCCCCCCCCCCCCAGCGCAAGTATTAATTATCGTTTTACATGTTGGTACGTTATTAAACAGGAGCACACTGTGGCAGCAGATTTTGATCGTCAATATGATCTTATAATGATAACTAGATTGAAAAATGTATTGCATACTAACATAGCTGAGTTTTTTAATTAAAAAGATATGGTCATAAAATGAACTTCATTGAAATAATTGATAGTAGAACATTTTCAAATTGCATGTAAATTTTGGCTTGTAAAATGAATTAAATGCTCGTAAAAAATGTAAACGAAATACGGGAGAATTTCATTTGTAAACATATGTTATATCATTGTGGTAATGGAATATACTGTTACAAGAAACGTGGAAGTTAAGCAAAACCAAGAAGCTCAAAAGACGACTGGCTCGTAAGTTGAACTAACTTGTAAGTACGAAGTATGCGGTTGGAAGTGCTTCCGCTTTATTTCTACCTTTTGTCCTGGCAGAAATAGAAGCACTTTAACTTACATACTTTGTCCTTCTATTTCTATCTGAAATTGCGACCTCACAAGTAGACACGTACAATTAAAACTAGAAAATCGTTATAAAGGAACATATGGTAGTACATAAGTTTGTTAAAATTGAAAAGAATAATTGATGAACCTCTATTTGTACAGATGAGATTTTCTGGATTTTTGCAGACTTGCCCATGAATCATTTTGTATCTTCCTCGAAATTTCGGATTTTAGTGTTCACTAGCAGGGTATAAATAACCAGCCTTTACTCAATTCTCGGCATAAGCCTTTGAAGCTTAGTGGGTTACACTCCGACCCACTTAATGTAATAACGATAATGCATAGCGGATCAATTTTGATCCCACCTTCCCCAAAGCACTGTGTCTTTAAAGCACATGGATCCAATACCTGCTATTACCTATCGGTGATGGATCGCCCATACAATTCATGGGTGTGCGTCATATACGACAGGTGGGCAATTTAATCGTGATTCATACTTATAATTATGCACAAATAGATTCCTCTATTCAATTTTCATGCATTTCGGAGGTATATAAACGTCACCTCGAAATTTTCGAAAATGTACATAAGAGAAGTGCAAAGAGAATTATTGGTATAGAAACTTTTCCAATCGATATTTTGATAACAATGATTTGTGTACCTTTGGTACGTATTTTTCATTTCATTTTGTTTATTATTACTATCACGTAACCAGTGCTCAAATTTAATGGTCGCTTAAAGTGCAAAATTGGGGATACAAAAGAATTGCAGTAACAATTATTGCTGCACATGTATTTAGTAAATAATTGTCTTATAATAATGAAGATTTTGAAAATCTGTCTACAAACTTCGCACTTAAAAGTTCGTCGTTTTTATACATTATTTGCATGGTCATTGTAGTACCTTTACTATATGTAAATGTACCAGTGTAATTGTAATTTATTTATTAAGTACTGAAAATAGCCAGTGTAACCCTAAAATAATTACATTTTGCTGAAGACAGAACTGTAGAATATGAAAATTACGATATTGTAGGTTCAGAATTTCGCAATAAACATTATTACATTTGGAGCTCGTAGTGAATACTATTGAGGAATCTTCATTATAAACGAATAAATGCTCACACCAACAGAAATCAAATGTCGATTGCTTCGAACATTTGCCTGTCTTAATTAAAACTTTTTCATTAAAATCACGATCATAATTTTGCGCACAGCATAAATTATTTCCTAAATAATTTTCCGATAAAATTGATACCATGCGAGCATGGTGTCCTATGAAGCAGTATTTGCCTGGGCCCAACAGTTTCCGCCGAAATTCATTAACTATATCAATAAACAGTTGTTGCTTAAGCACTTGCTAACTGCACCCTAATTTTCGATTATACGTCTAGCAAGCGTAAGGCTTTCATCGAGAGCAACGCGTTCCACTCGGAAACTGCTTGGTAATTGCCTATTAACGCGAGCATTTACCTTTGACTCGTATGCCCTTATTGCGTATGTATTCATTTATCTCGCTAGTCCGTGCTTTAAACATTCACGTTTTTACAGATGACACAGCATTTCCGCATCCCTGACACTCCGATTGCACGTTTAAGTTCTCGAACTAGTTTTCCACGAATGCTGATTAAAACAAGAATCTCGCAAAGCGAAAAAATATTCTTGTTTGCAAACGCTGGAGAGATTCAAAATCGTATGATATTTATAATTAAGGGATAGCATCTGCGCGATACGGTAACTTTTATTTCAACTCTGCTAAACTCGTGTACATAAGCGTGTTACGAAAATTAGCGATTAATTAAAAGTTCCACGGAATTTCCATTGAGATAACTTTCCTCCGATTAATTTTTATCGGTTTTTTTTTAAAGAATTTGGCTTTCTCAAATGCTACTTTTTGTATTTATTCGTTGCCTTGCTTTTATTTAGACTTAATAAAAGCATTTCTTCATTGTTAATAGAAGTGCTACTACAATTTTTATAGTATCAAATAAATTATATTTCATTTCCAAATGTGTTCAAACAATTACGCAACATCATTTTGCTAAATATGTATAATAATCACATCAAAATAATAACTATAAGAATAAATTATTCCCGACTTAAATTAAACATCAATAAACGCGCAACTGCCTCGCGTGCATTGCCATTTAACAATACATTTAAGCAAATAAATAGAGATTCAGAATACTTGCTTCCCTCCCTCGGGTGTTGCATCTAATTTAGCTGGGATGTGTCGCTCGGGTTTCTGAAAATTAGTTGACCTGTGACTCCCAATGGGGGGGGGGGGCAGAGGGCCCCAAAGCTATCAGATTTTGTCATTATATTCTATATGTGATTTATACGAGCTAATTTCTCGGCAGTTTATCGCACAGGCCGATCGTATTCAAAGGCAGGACGATACATATGGAAGTTATACGCCTCTCTTTCGTTCCCCGGATTCTATTCATGAAAAGCTGCCATATGGCCCGGCCGGTACACGGGAAAATTATGCAAGGAGCCAGTGATTTCGTTAATGATATTTTACTCTAATGTAATTTGCCGGCGATTTCTCGTTTTTGCAAGCCCGCCCATGCGAGCCGACATTAATTTAAGCTGTTTATTGCGACTTCCTTTATGCACCAGTTACTTTATTCTTTTCGTGAATCCGACTGCCAGCAGTTTGCTTTGCCGTCTGTCGCCGTTTCATCGGCAGATAAAGTACGACGTATAAAAGTATCGCGTAAGTATGGGGAATTTTTGTAGCATTCATTTAATGTTATTTGCAATTTTCTTAAAAAGCTTTCATTATTTATTATTGAGTTGTATAATTTGGTATACGGTAAATGAGTATTCAATTAATGCCCCGTGGAGTAAATTAAATTTCGATCAATATTACGTTTCATATCAAAGTTCATTTGCATATTCTGTGATTATACATATTGGTCTTCTATTATCAATTCTCCCGCGCTGAAAAACGCGTTAAAGTAAGAATAAACGGACACTATGTCCAGAAGATGTATTGCATACATTATTGTCAAACAATTCACACTCCTTGCACCATAAAATTTTACTCGTACTCTACAAAAGTGCAAAAATAATACATACAACAAAATGGATATATTTCTACCATCAAGATTAATAACAAAGTGAATGATTGAAATATCTCCAATAACTATTTCCACCAACGTAATTCCATTCGAAAGCCAATGCATGTAATTACTCTCACAAACATAACAACCATGTTGGATTCTGAATAATTTTCACCAATAAACAGCGCTCGAGAAATGTATATTAATTTGGCAAATTGTTCGTCCACTTCCACAAAATTCCCACCGTCCGATCCGTAAGTAAATTCTATTTTGCAATATCTATGTATATCTGTCCCTGTCGAGTGTCAGTTTCATCGAAATTACGCTTCTCCATAATACGACCCCATAGAATCGATCTACACAAGCTGATCCTAACACTTAAACGGAGAATGAATATATAATAGCGTGTCCACGTTATTCCCCGCATAATCGGTGAATTTCAGTCCGGCACATCGTCGTCGTAGTGCTTTCACGGAAATTCTAACCATCTCGGCTAATTAAGTTGTCCTTCAATCTACGCGGATATTATTATAAAAGGGATTAACGTCGTTTTAACGGGGCGGGATCTCGGGCCGACGACGACTTGGACGATTTCGTTTGCCGTCTCGTCAAGGGACAAGGGTGCAATCTTCCCCGCAGGACGTACACCTATGGGAATATCTCGTTAAGAACAAATTTACATTTGCCCCTTTCTTTCTGCCTTTTCCCCCCTTTTCATGAACCGTGCACTACACGCGTCTGAATTATCCCGCAAACGACCACGATTGTTGAAAAGTAACGCGACCGGGATGTGTTAAAATCGAGCCATGAGTTGGATAGAAGCCGCGTTAAAAAGAACGCCCCGATGTTTTTTCGTTAGCTCCCCTTTGTTCGGGGAAGTTCAACGTGAAATTCCGGATTTTTTGGACGGTGATGTTGGCGTTCGCGTTCAGTTCATTAGGAATAATTTTAACGCGGTCGTTAGAAGAAAAATACGATATAGCCGGGGAAATAATAGAATGGGTGGTGGAATATGGAGAATGAATAGAAAGACGATGTTGGTAAAATTATGTTAACCCTTTGCACTCGAGCGGCGCCGCTACGGCGCCCGAGCGGTTTGAAGCCTCCACTCGAGCGGCGCCGCTACGGCGCCCGGGCGATTTGATGCGTTCACTCGAAGTGCACCGTATCGGCGTTTCGGCGTTTCGGAACTCAATATGTTTATTTTCGATGTGAGATAAGATACTCTTATGGCAATTACTTTCTTGGACCAGGCTCAGCCTGCGTTCTTAGACAATTCTTAGCTTAGCTTAGTTAGTATCAGCTTAGCATTCGCCTAGAACAGTCTTTACCGTGAGAATAGTATTTTAAAAGTTTTTGAGCCCTATAAATATGGATCAAATCAATAAAATAATGATCAAGAAACCAAACATTATATTGAATTACACGAAATATATGGGTGGTGTTGATCGGGCGGATCAATATGCATCGACATATTGTTTTCTGCGCAAATCATTAAAGTGGTGGCGTAAGCTCTTTCTTTGGGGCATGGAAATTTGCCTCAACAATTCTTATATACTGTATAAATTAGAGAAAAAGAAAAGAGGGGAAAGGCCACACAGTCATTTGCGCTTTCTAAAAACGCTTGTGGAGCAACTGAGAGGATCCTATCGCCAGCATCGTGCCCAAGCGTCGACGTCGGTCACCGATGAACCCCGACTAAACGGAAAGCTCTATGTTATGCTACAAGGGGCAAAAAGGGACTGCAAGGTGTGCTCTAACCGTAACAAGCCTGGCGGTAGACGAGAAATTTCATATTATTGTGATACATGTCCTGACAAACCGAGGATGCATCTTGGGGATTGTTTCACGAATTATCATACAAAAACTAATTACAGGGTATAATATTGAACAGATTTTGTTGTATTTAATGTAACAATAAATAAATTAGTGAAATTTTATTATTTGTATACGCTTGGTTGAGTATAAAATGATTTTAAAGTACCTGTAAAACACTTCCCTAATATAGCCGAAATCGTCTCGAGTTGCTGGCTCGCCCGCGCGAAAAAGGCCTCGAGCGCAAAGGGTTAAAATTATTTTGGCCGAGGCAGCGGTGTTAAAATTTTCCTTTAAAAATGTTACTTTGTTGAATATATCTATTTTATAATAGAGCCTACAAATATTTGTACCCATAAGATATGAGTTCTGTTTAAATTAAATTAATGTAACGTGCAAGTTGCAAGCATCTGTGAACCTCTCGGAGGAGACTGTTACTCTAATAATAGTAATGTATATTATTAAATACCTTTCAAGGTAACCAAACTTGACAAGCCACCTGACATGTAGTTCTTCTACGAAAATCGGAATTGTACATTTCGCACTGTTTGTACACTACAGCATACAGTGTGCTGTAACCATATGCAAAACTCGAGCAAAATCGATGAGTCGAACGTTGCACGCTCCCCTCGTAAATCACTTGCAATAGGCAAACAGGAAATAGCATTTTACTTGGTATGGATTGACTTTTGAACTTGCATCCGTGTACCATTTCCCGCCAGCCTCGCGAGCGCTAAATATTTCAAAAAAAGATTGTACACATTTTCGCCAACGTTCATCGTTTCTTCGTCTTCTCGCGTTATTATTCAACTGCGCTGGCAGTTCAAACAACTCGTACAATCCAATGGCGATTCGACGGGAATAATCGGTTCCGCGGGATATATACTTAACGCACATTTCTCGACGTGGTAATTTAAACGAATGCCGCACACCTCTAAACTCACCTTTCATCGCGTACAAATAGCTATTTCAATAATCCACGTTGCATTCAGCCTCGAACGCAGCCCGGAATCGCACGAATGACAAAGTTCTAGCATTCTAGTCGATCAAAGGAGGGCTGAATTATTGTTTATCAATGGTCCCTTTCACCTCGTCATTCTCATACGTGAAATTATTGTTTAAAACGTGCCCGGGAGGAGGGGCGGGGGGGGCGCGAACGAAGGCGCACTAAATACAGACGAGTAACAAAAAAAAACTGGCGCCACGTTGCCGTATTAACCGACGGCGAGAATAATAAAAATTATAGAGCCGCGTGGCGACAGGTTGCTCCACTGCTAAAAAAAATGGAAAAAGCACCCCGAGGGTCCGGTAGTTTTTCCGTTAATAAAAAAAATCGAGACAATTACCCGGCGGGAAAAAAGGACATTAAACTGGATCAAGTGCATCACGGTTTGAAAGCGCCGTTAAGTTGGTACGGGCGCATTTTAGCCGTAGAAATTCAATCGGTGCATTGACAGACAAAGCGCGGGAGGGTTGGAAAAATGGGGCGAGGGCAGAGAAACGATGAAAGAGTAAACGTGCATAAAGAAGGGAGACGAAAAATGACGAGTGAAAGACAGAGAAATCACGGTACACCGAGAACAGGACGTAACGGCAAGGCGAGGGGGTGGGGAGGAAAGGAGGCTAGTAGAGTTGGGGGTTGAAAAAGAAGGAAACGGCGAGAACGGTTTGAAAGGGCCACCCTATCATAGATTTCTGACGATAAAACGAGAACGGTGAACGACAGGATGCAAAGGAGACTGATTGAGAGCGACAAAGACAGCCGACGAGAGGGACAAGCAGAGTGGAGAAAAAAACGTAAGAGCGAGAGATGTAACAAGGAGATAGGTGGGTGGGGGGGAGAGCAGAGGAACATAATAGTAGCAAAGAGGAAATAGCATCAACGAGCGGCGCTTCGTTTCAATGGAATTGGCTGCATCAATGCCAATTAATTAGCTGATAAACTCCTGCCGGTCGTCGGCCTCTGAGTAATTTCATTAGTCCCTGGTGCAAGAGGGCCGTTGAATAAATAAGGTCCTGTTTTCATCGTGAATACCTTCGTCCGGCGTTTCGGGAACGATTTCTCACGTGGGTCTGCCCCTAATCGGCCGATCTACCTCGAAGATACCGCCGCTGAGCGATTCAACTACTTGCTCGTGCCGCACCGCGCCGCGACGCTACTCGACGAGACGCTTAATCACTCTTCCTCCGGCCGACCGGAAGGACACACGAAGCTGTTTCTGCTTCCCGTGCAAACAGGATCCCGTCGTCGTTCACGGGTCCGTACCGAAAGAAAAGTAACTCGTTTACGTCGGATAATCGTTACTTCCTCTTTTTTTCTTTTCCTCTTCTTCGTCTTCCCCTCCGTCGGCAGAAATTGATGAAGTTTCGTGAGCGAAATTTCGCGAGAGGCAGGAGCTCGTTGATTTATCGAGGCGCGACGAAATAGATGATTTCGGTTGACGAGAGTCCGACGGGGAAATGCTTGGCGGAGAAAGAAACTTCGATTTCGAGGTGTTCGTGAATTTCGGTGTACGTGAATGAAATTCGCGTGGATCGAATGGATTGAATAGGGGATTTCAAGTAAATTAAACCGCGGAGTGGAAATTCGATGGAATTCGTTCCAAGTGTATTCCTGGCCACTTTTTTTTATTATTTTTATCAGGGGTATTATCTGCGTAAATAAATGCTATTTATGGTTCGTTATTTGAAGAAGTTGCATGGGTATAGGACTAGGAATATCGAGTATAGCGTCGAGAGTTATTATCGCGAAGAATGTATTTCTTATATGTTCTTGTACCTTTACGTTGTTTTGTTGCCTTTAACATTAATGACGTTATTTCGAGATGGTTATCCCTGTCCCTTTCGCCTCAATCATATATTGTAATCTATATTCTTTACTTCCGGTATTAAAAAAAGGTTCAAGCATTAATTGCACAATTTTATATATTCGTTACTGCGATACGCAGGTCGAAAACAAATACACATTTTCGGTTCTCGTTACAATGCATTTAATCTGTTTTTGTATTTCAATTTCCAAATAGAGTGATTGTTATTTATCCCGATATTTACTCGTATCGGTTGTCTACCGCGTAATGCAAAGAGAATTTTCCTCGATTTGTAATGAATTTCACATGTGTCGGGTTATTCATGGGCATTTTGTTCCACTGATATTACATCGTTGGAATTGAAAATAATTTTCCGTTATCTCTGTTCGGATTGGTTTCTCCTTGTCTGGTTCATTTAATCGCCAGCTAATCGATTCGGCATTATCGAAAGAAATTTAAATGCATGATGCTTGCAGACTATCGGGAAATTTAACGACGAAATTTAGTTTACTCGTGAAATGAAGTCGCACGGTATTCCGTGGAGAGGGTAAGTACCAGGGAAAGCTTTTAATATTTTAATGCATGATGCTCCCGTTCGTTTATTCGAGACGGAAATGATATCTTTTGATACAATTCGTTTGTAGAAAACAGTGAGGTTATCTCGTCCTCCTCTTATCTGCGTATAATGGAGTGTACGCTTGAAGTTTTTCTTTTCGGAAGCCGCTTAACGTGAAAAATCCACATGAGATTGCATGTACATACTTACGACTCCAATCTAGTTTGCTTTTTCTGATGTAATTTATTCAATTATACATATGAATTGGATACTTAAAATGACAAATGCGAGGTACGATTAGAATCATTTAAATGAACTTTAATCGATTTAGTTTTAAGATATAAACGTAGGGAGTAGTTATTAAATCGATATGCGAGGTGAATGAATCTCTCCAAACTCTCCACTCTCCAAGATCTAATCATCCGTAATAATTTTATACTTTTCAATACATTTCACACAAATCAATAGAAGCAGTGCGTCGAGCAGTCAACGTTAACGTTACTTTTGGAAGCTTTTAACCAGAGTTGATCGTTTGCTCGACGAGGGATCTCATTAACAAGGGGTCGCAATATAATCGCGTATCAGGATCGAACGACATTCACGAATATTAAGGCCCATCCACAGGGTTCTGTCTACGGGAAATAGTCGGATTAGTCCGGCATGCAGAAATATAGCATCCACGGGGTCGCCAGGTACGATTAAGGCCGTGCACGGAGTGAAATGGGACAGCAAAATCGTTTAACTAACGAGCAATTCAAATAACGACATTAGCAGTTATCCGTGAAAACACTCTGTCGTTATTTCAGTCGTGTATACGAAACCTCGAGGATATTATCTTTAATTGGACATTGCAAAATACATTTATTTCATAAAGAACAAGCAGGAATGACACTGCAATAATAACTATCCCCAAGAAAGGTATTAAAAATATATCTTATGCGAATTGTGGATTTGGTTGCAATTAGATTCCCGTGCGTATATGCGACATAATTATTACAGGTGATTGCGTAGTTTAAATATTTTTATATTTATATTTACTGTTTATATTTACAGAATAATATATCTGTAAAATTACACTGAAGGTTTTACTTTTGCATACTGTCTATCAATTATGTCGATATGCAGATGAACAGCTACAACTTCCTATTTCCTGAATCCTATTTCCACATGCCATGTCGAAAGTAATGTGCACCAGCAAAGAAATATTGAAGTACTACAAAAATTAGTTTATGTGGAACTATAAATTTTGAATTACTATAATAATAGAATCGAACACGAAGTATAACTACTCAGACAAAATACGATACGCTTACTAATTACGCTGGCTAAGTAATTAGGAATGAAGCAAACTATCTCCTTTGACTAAAATAAAAAAATAGATCGTCTAAAACAAATAAAATCGACAGGACTGTACATTTCTTATCGGCATCCCCTGAAATAATAAAAATGCGGCGCCCCTTCCGATTGCTGAATCGCTTCCACAATTCTCCTACTTGAGTAAAATCGAAGGCAGAACTATACACGACCTTGTGGCTACGGGTGCAAAAGTTCAAACTCAATTGAACCTACCCAAACCTGGTCCCACAAGCCCAAGATCATACAGAATTCGACCGAACCAAGATTATTCTGAAGCTGGTTCCCCGACCTTTTAGGGTCATGCCTTCTATGTCCCTCCGGTCCAACGTGTCCTGGGGCTGGACCCGCGACCCCAGGATCATTCTTATCGTGTTCTCCTAACCCTAAGGTCATTCCTTTCTGGCTCCCCCGAGCCAGGGCGAATAGTCCCACAGATCCAGGATTCTGGTTTCTGATTGCCTCCCACATCGTCATTGTCTATTGGAATGCAAATTCATTTTAAAATAATAGAACCTCTTGTCGTTTAGAAACCTGTACTCTATCAGGTACTATCTAAAACAGTTGTTTTCATTAATTCGCTGATACCAGAAGATCCTCAAACACAAGACATATCGTTATACCAAATTCGTCAAATTCATTTTACAACCCGACTAAAATATACGAAACATCGAAGCAATTACTCTTTGCTTGTCAATCCTACATCTACATTCATTCGAAACAGCGCACGAAACGTCAGAGTATTTTAATGCTCTGTTTGCGAAGCATTTATCGTTGTCGAAATAGAGTAAGCACGAAACAAGCTGGACCTGCCCGCTTTTCAATCAGTCCCAGCCCGATTTACTATCACTTCCGCTTTGTAACGGGCACTTACTTTTATTGTGCCGACTCGATTCGTTCGGCCAGCGCGCAGACGACTTTAATACGGAGTTTGAGCGACGCGCAAAACGCTAAGTCCCCTATTTGCACGATTGTCCTAACAATATTCGTGGCGCGGATGCGATATGGCTGGTATTATTTGCGTGATACAATAGAAGCGTTGTGCGAGCAATGGTATAAGCGTGAATTATGCCCGTCCGCTGCGCCGTGCTGCCACCGACCGATACAGTGGCTTTTCGCGGTCTAACGGGTTGCTTCTTTGACTTTACGTCGCGCCAAAACGCGCCAGGATTAGTGGCAATTCCGTGGAAACAGGGGAGAATGATCCTCGGAGAATGGCGATTAAAAGGGCTATATAGTTCTGGGAATACGTGGAACGCAGCTTTTTTATAACAGATTCCCCTGTGAAAGGGTGAGCATGACCCTCGCGAAGATATAATTGTTTCACGTTTTTTGTTCTTATTTTCTGTCACGCAGATCATTCTTTTTATCCTTTTCGTGGTTATACGAAATGATACCAGCAAATTGTAATAATTTAACAAGTAATAAAATATTTCTTTTCCTTAGGAGAATTTACTGCCATTTCTCCTTCAAATAGCTTATTCCCATTGGGGTTTAACTGTTTCATGAAATATTTTGCCAGACATTATTTGTATGCATACAAGTGCATTACAAACCTCCCGTTATTATACATTCAACATTTTCAGGGAAGTGCTTTTTATACTTCTGTGTCCTATTGTGGAGTTAATGAGACACTAAAAAGACAGTTGTAAAGAAAACCCGCTTGACAGTCGTCCCCGTAGTTTGACTACGTCGTTCTCTTGACGTTAGTCCACTTGGCCGGTTCTCTGTTCTCTTTTCAGTAGGACCAAGTGTATATACATGCCTTTGTTTCAGCAAACAACGTGAAACAGTACGTTTTCTAAATCGTGATGCCAATGATCCTAATTGCCTTACTAAAGTATCAAATTGGAATCACAATTTAGGGATACATACATGATTTTATGCGATAAAATAGCGTAGATATTGTTTTACTGTATTGCTATTGTAGTACGCGACAACAAGCTTGATTCAGTTAACAAAGTTCCGCTATAACACGTACGTTAACAACCGCACGTTTTGTCCAATTAAACGATGATTTCATTTACGAGACACGTTCCCAGGTAAAACGTAACAGCTTTTAGTTCCAGGCTTCGTTCTCCACTCCCCCCCCCCCCCCCCATGTTCTAGAAATTCGTATCTCGACACATTTTTCAACGACTATACTTTTGTCCTAATTGAACAATGCCTGTGTGATATAAAGAATGGAATGTAGTTTTTTTTTTATTCTTTACAGGATGCAATCGTACCATCAGGAATTCTGTGGGGTGGATACGATGGACGGGGCGAATGGGACGATGCGTTGTTCGCATCAGGACACCCACAAGAGATCCTCAGGTTAAAAAATATTTACTTATTAATCATGTAAACAATATGACTCGAAATATTCATATACCAAAAGTGGTCAACGCCTCATTTCCTTTTGCTCAAAAATTCATTCTATATTCTTTCTTTGATTCGCTTTTTATGAAACTTGCAAATTTTAATTGGTAGGATTAATATTATTCAATTTCACGCTTATAATATCAAAGCATATACATTTCAAGAGAGTAATTTGTAATGTCATAAAAAAGAGTAAAATATAACTTGATACAAATTCAGGGCTTTTTTCAAAACTACAACTTTACAGTAGAAACAGAAAACATACATTTTTGGAGAAAAATTACTGTCCATTAAATACTTGTTTCACCAAAAAATTGTTTTAGGAACGTTGGTGTCATATAATGAAAGGATTATTATTATTGCAATAAAAATTGTTAATTATTATAAATTAAAGTATCAATGGCAGTAGATTTACTATCCTTCGCACAAAAGTGTGACACTAAAAATTAATCATTCTTCTGTAAACGAAGTGAATGCCACAGAGAGAATGACCTACTTCGTAAACTTTTGTTAAATACAGTTTCCTGTCTTGCAATTAGTATCGTTCCAAGAACATGGCTGAAACAGCGAGTAATAAAATTTGATCCGATGCAGGTGATCGAGTTAAAAGTTAGGAGGCTGCAAGTTGGTTTTCTGAAGGAAACCAGATGCGAGGGTGCCTACATTCAATTCTCTGATGGCAGCGAAGATGTTGAAAATGAAACAGGACGTTATTGCGGCCATGTGACTGGCAACACAACCAGGTAGGCTATATATACATACTTCAATTTTCTATTATCTGTACATGGATGTAATTCATATGTCATCCATGTATACACAATATAATTATTATGTTGACGAGCAGAACGCCACAATTATTGTAAATTGTGTAATTACGTGAAATCAATTTACGTAATTACTCCACAGAAATAATGTACGTAGGAAATATCTAGATTTACGTAATTTCTTTACGGAAATAATTTATGCAGAAAAATTCCAATCTACTTTATTAATCACTTTATTAAACAGGCCACACAATTTACTTTTTCTGTCAATAATAGTTTTAATAAAGGATTTGCTCTTACGTCGCTTTGTTTTTCCCAATAAAATTCATGCGGTCCATGGCGGGTGAATTAAAAAGTAATGCTATTGCACTAATAAAGAAGAGCATTGGGTTAGAGTCGTTTGAATTTTATAAATGAGTTGCTCACCTGTTAAGTATTCCTATTAATTAATCATTGGTGTAATCTAACGGCAAATTCAGATAAATTTTCCATTAACGAAGTAAATAATTAACAGAGTACAATTAGTTGTGTGGTGAAATGCCGAATAGTTAAATGGGAGGAGTGATTGATGCGGTCGTTAATGAAAAATAATTAACCAGCTGAAATAGTATTCACAGCAGGTTGTAAACCAAATGTGTGTACCTTTGGTACGTAATGGATTAAACAGATGACTGTTGGTCGAAATGTAGCGGTCCCAAGCCGCTCTCATAAACGCGGCATTTAATGTACATAAATAGTTCCTATCCCGATCCGCTCGATGATTTTGGTTTACTTCAATTTCGATTTACACGCTGTCAGTGGTCTTTTGTATCATTTATTACAACAGGTACACATTGCAAATAATGCTACCAATCAATTTAATTGCATACGAGCTCAGTGATAGTATGGAAAAGTTATTGATTTGGAGAATAATTATAATGTACATATGTTTCCAGCAAAATTATACCTTGCAGCCAAGAGTTTGATTTAATGGGAAACCACGTTTAATCATTTCTCTGTAATATTTTATAATACTCTAGTAGTAATGATTAGTAACCTATTGTATTTAAAAACTGATAATATAAGCCCTAATCTTCAAACTATAAAAAACTTAAAAATCTAAAATTGATGTACTGGAAATAATCGGGGATCGAGGTAAATTTTATAACAGGAAACAGCCGCATAACAATTAAACGATTGGGAGAAAAATCCTACCACCGATTTTTATTTATGGTCGTTTGAATATTTATTACCAAGATTTTGTGGGCACGAATATCACAAAACAGACAAACTATTCAAGTTACGATTAAGTAAACCCATTGCACAAGTTTTATATCTTACTGAATAATATTGAGCAAATTATAATAACTAATCTTAATTAATCTCACTAATGTGAGATCAATGTTCTCACATTCAACAGCATTGACGACGAATAGAAAGAACCTCTCCAAAGGACATAAAGAAACAATTAGCAATACTTTAACAAATAAATAAAACACTCTACATTTCAACCAGATGTGCACCACCAACCACTTTCTAACCACATTTCTAACAATCCCTCCTACCCCTGAATTCGTCAAACCACAAAAAAATCAACCCAAACCATAAGACGGTTCTCTTTAATTATCCCGTAGGTTGTTCCTGAGAAAGGGGCCCAATTTAACCATCATAATGGACTCGGACACAAAGTTCGCCGCCGAAAATCCGGTGATCTTCTCCGCCCAGTTTTCCATACTGCCTGCCCAACTGGCCGTCGAACGGCACCGCGGCTACTCTCCGTCCTCCTCCTCCGAGTGCCCCCTGGAATGTACCGTGAGGAACGATCGGAGGTCCTGCAAGCTCGCAACACCCGGTTACCCGGGCGTCTATCCACGCGGAATCAGATGCAGGGTCGCCCTAGAATCAACTGCGGGTCGCTTTAAAATCGGTGGCCAACCGGAGGACACTTTCGATCTGATGAACCGTACGTCGCAGGGCAGCTGCCAGACGGAAAATTGCGAAGAGCACGTGGAGATCGTCGCGGAAGCGACGGGGACAAGGGTCGCCAGATCGGTCGGACAGTATCTGCCGGAAGAGATCCGGAACGAGAGGCGCGCCAGAAGTCCCGATCACGAGGACGAACTGGAATTTATCATTGGTCAGACGTCGCACAAGGCCAGGAAAGGCAGAAATAATCGGAGAAGACTTAAGAAAGTCAAGGGGGAAACGGGCGGATCAAAGGGCGCGCACGGCAGTTCCCGTGGAAAAGTGGTGGAGGATATCCGGAGAAATAACGGCCGTTCGAAAGAGATCACCGAACAGTCTTCGGCAGACGCGTTTCACGGGCCGAGAAGCGGCCCCGGGCAATCCAACGGATATCGCGATCAGGGGATCCGGCAAGAATCTATCCAGAAGCGACTTCGTCACCCGCAGCGCGTCCATAAGAAGTCCATGGGTTCGATAAGCCCGAAAAGGAATTCCGATCATGATCTGCGAGATATATCGGACGCGAGGATTCTGCCAGATAGAATGGGACACGAGATTGCGGGGAAAGGCTTGAGCCAGGAGAAGATCGCAGCGTTACAGGTAAGACATCCCGGAAATTTATTTGGAACGCTACTTTCGGACGTTATCTGAATCGTTTGGATCGGGCTGGCTATTCGCGCTTTGATCGAGTGTCGCGTAGCTGAAGGAGGATAAGGGGCGGGGGATATGTCACGTACAGTGGGACGAAAAAGGATTCATACAGTGCACTAGTTTCACTTACAACTTCATTATGTTGGTGTTAAGACAATTATTCCTCAAGCAACACGTGGATATGAAGCACATCTATGCTAAAGTGTAACAGATGTGCCGCACATCCATGTTTATATTGTTTTTGGAATCATAAGTTGGAAATAATTAAATAGGAACAATAAAATAATGAGTTTGCAAGTGAATCTAATGCACTGTATGAATATTTTGTTGCCTCACTGTATGAATACTTTGTTGGCTCACTGTATTCTTACCAGACAGCCGTTATAACGAAAACTTATAAAAGTTGCGATATAACGAAATGATTTTGGTTACGAATAATCGTTATTGAGCTACAGAAATCTTTTTGGTTACGAACAATCATTACTGAAGACAAACACTTTTGTTCGTTGCGATTGGTCATTTTAGACGACGGACATTTTTGTTGTTGTTAGGGATAACCATTACCGATGGCGGGAATTCTTTTTTTGTTACGAGTAATCAATGTCGATGCCTGGAGTTTCGTTATGGTTACCTCAGATCTAAAATTTTAGCTTCGCGTATCTATTAGTTTCTGAGATATTGATAAAAATACTTTCGGTGCTACACATTAAAAGCTGCGTATACAGTTTCACGATGATACTTCAGCTTGAGCCCACCCAAAATAATTATCGTTGCTGGTATTTAAATTTCTTTTTGTCAATTTTATTGATGCTACTAATATGGCTTGCGACGTTGTTAAACAATGCTATTGAAATTGGGAACTTAAATTATTAGAAAAATTTTATCCAATTTTTGCAGACTACCTTGTCTATTCAAAGTGGCAATTAAGTGATTTTCTACAAAAGGAAATCGTTTCGAGGAAATAAAAATAATCTGACTCGCGTAAATTGAAATCAGCCATAAATATCCTGTAGAGTAATTAACCCTTTGAGGACTTTGAAACTTTAACGATTTTAATAATCCTAAAAGACAGCGGGCTCCGTGATTAGTGCACCTGTCGGCGGATACAATCGACAGTCCCCGTACATTCCGTTGATGCTCAGTTCGGTACGCGTGCACATCACAGGGTTCCCGGCAATGATTGTACATTGTAATGAGAGGCGAGAGTACGCAGACCGAATAAAAAATTGAACGAGAACGCGGAGAATGTAATTTTTTACGATACCGCGCGTTTTTTACTCCAACAATCCCGGCCGCGAGATATAAATTGCGAACTATATAAATATTTCGAAAATTTTACTAATTAAATATTCGTATTAAGGATATTATGAATATCGCGATAAAAAACGCGTTTGCAAATTGTTTCGAACGTCAATGGTCAATACTACTGATTTCGTATGACGGTTAATTATTTCGCGTATCAAACTTGTTCTTTCGGACGAAATTCCCTGGTGTGTGCGATAATATTGTAAAAATATTTCGACGCTGGATGCGTGTACGAACTGGAAAAAGCATGTTCATATATGTTACGACTCACCGTTCGCTGTCAAAAACACCTTGCAATGAACACCAAGAAGACGCCTGATCAAGATGGAGGTCCGATTATAATCCATGTAATCCATGTAGCCTTTGCGCCGCACAGTATCCATTATTAGGTATCCATGAGTAGGTATCCATTATTAGGTATCCATGGCACTTTAAACTATTAGCACAGTCACTCGCGATACGACTGACAAAATCAACGGTGGATATGAAACGAGACGCGCATAAAGACAAAGGGCTACTACGTACATCATGGCGTCCGGCCTGTACTTTGTAGAAAACGGAAAGCCCGTACTACTTTCAGTCGCATACCGTTTTGCATCTACCATTTAAGCTTGCGAACACAAGGAAACCGTCGCGACAATATTGACTTGCACCCCGAAGTATATAAGGATGACCCGATTGCGATAAATAGCCATTAAAATCAATACCTTCGTTGTCTCGTTAGAAGAACTTCGATCAACGTCACTTGTCACCACACTTCTACTTCTTCAACGGCGCCCTCCTCCTTAATTTTAAAAAGGACGTTAAAAATGTGGTTCGCTCATTGGTCCGCGTGACCAACAATGTCACCAATCAAACATTTTCTTCTGTGAAGTCTATATATAATCTTCGAATACATTCCTATTGTCATTAGCTTTCTTAAGATGTCTATTTTAACATATATATTAACTTTGTTATACATATTTTATTTATTTTATGACGAAAAAACTATTTTATTCCTAGATTCTGTTTTGCGCGAGATTGGCCGATGAGAACCAATCTAGTCCAAGTGATCAATCGTATCTAGTCAGTGCATACTAATGATGTGCAACACTGTTTCTATATTCTGATTTTTGTGCATTGTTGCGTTGGTTGCCCTGCTCCCGAATTACGTCTTCAAACGTCCGGTAGCAGAAAAGAAGGATGGATCGTAAATCATATTTCGACAACGACTGCTTTTCATTGCGCTTTCTTCATAATGTACATTCATGATTAAAAAATGTTCACGAAGTGCAAAATAGCATTATAAATCGGGTAGAAGGAGATCGTACAACGGGACTCTGTGTCGTCCATACTCGTAAACAGTGTTTACAAACAAAATTTCTGTCGACCCTCGACGCTGACACCTACCACAGCGAAGACGGTTGTTTAGTAATATCTGGCTACACAGCTTTCAATGTATAGTACCGAAAGTATTTTTATCAATATCTCAGAAACTAACAAATACGCGAAGCTAAAATTTGAGATCTGAGGTAACCAAAACGAAACTCCGGGCATCGATATTAGGCACTCGTAACCAAAGAAAATTTCCTGCATCGGTAATGGTAAGTCGCAACCAAAAAAAATTAATGATCATTCGTAACCAAAAAGATTTCTGCCGCCCAATAACGATTATTTATAATCGAAAACAGTTTTAGTCATTAATAATCGTTATTCATAACCAAAAAAGTTGAAAATGAAAAGTTTTTAGATACATGATTTTTTCAAAATTTTCTTCCAGATTAAATGATAAGTCCCTTACATTAGAATAAAAATCAACTTTTTATCAATTACTTTTACCTAAAAAATGTTTAAATTAACGTTTACTTGTTACCTCTGATTCTTGCTGAGAGGTGTAGTAAAATAACGCGTATGTCGGTTGCTATAATGTTACGCTTGTTGCATTTTTATTCTTCGTACAAATGGTCGGAGTTATGAGTATGGAATTTCATTGCCATTGCGGGTAGTAAATCGCGTTTCTTGGGGCACGAATATTGCGATCGGAAACTGTTGAAAAATAAGTGGAAAACATCGATGAACAAAATCGTGAAATATCAAAATAACAAGGAATCGCAAATAATACATGTTAATGTCTTCTCAATTGCGAAAGACTCTTTCCAAATGTTTAATAACAGTGGTGCCTATTTGTAACGACGTATAAAATGATTCGTAGGTACTATTAGAATGTGAGGATAATTACTTCATTCACTATCTGCTCAGAAAAGAATGCTGAATTATTATAAAATATCAGAAACTGCAATCAATTTTACTTTCCGTGTATTTGTTGACACTAAATATTATCAAAATATTTAAAATTAATTTAGAATAATTCATCGTCACTTCTGGCACTTTCCGAAACTTTTTCAGCAAACGATACCCTTTAACCAGATAAAACAATTCATTGTTTTGCATCTGATAAGGACATCGCTTAGATAAACAGAAAGATAATGAATTACTCACCTGTAGACTTAATAATACAACAAATACAGCTACCCCTAATTATTTATATGCCTACCCGCCCACCTTGTGTAACCATGAACAATTGAATTCTCCTTAAAATTACAACCCATTACTATAAAGCACTTGGCTGAAACAGAAGTTCCCAGTTGCAGAAATTATTTTGCATGTACCGTTGCGCTTTAATTTCTCAGCGAAGTATACAGGGGTAACTGGCAAACTCCTGCCAAACACTTCTCACGAAGTTACCCTGCAGAGAGCGGGTTGATTAAACGTTCCGTTTCGAGTCTAGCATGAGGAACAGATAGAAATCAATAGAAACGCAGACAATGCGATTAAGCAAAATAAAACGAATGCGAAACAAACAAACAAAAATAAGAAATGATAACAAAATTAATTATGTCTCTCTTGTTTCAACAAGGTTCCTAATTATCGTTACGCAAGACGAGGTCGAATAACGGATAAGTTAGGAAGCATCAGTTGCGTGGGCGATTATGTGGTCTTATTGGAGAACGTGGACGGGAAGATCATCGAAATCTCCAAGTTCTGTGGAGAGGGTCACGTGCCACGGATTCTCTCGAGGGGAAGGAACCTTATCGTCGAGTTCTTTGCGGAACAGGACGGTACTATAATGCACGACGGATTCCAGTTGTCGTTTCAAGAAACGGAAGAGGTTTCCGCTGTAAAGCAAGATGAAAACTGCGAATTTGTTTACAAAAGCACGGAACGAGGCAAGGAAAATATCAAGTCGTTGCAGAGCTGGTATCCGCCGCATACTTTGTGCAGTTACAAGTTCGTGGGCAGGTCCTCAGAAAGGATTGCGGTTCATATGAAGATAATCAGAAACGAATTGGATCAGGAGCACTCGCCGCAGAAACGAAACCTCAGCCTGAATTACTGCTCCGGAAATGAGATCGCGGTTTACAATGGAATACAGGTGAGTGAGATTCCTGAGTTACGAATGATAGTAAACTTGAAGGTTCTCGCGACCACTCTATTTCTTCGTTATAACTTTGCTTGGAAATAGTTTTCATTTGCGGCACAATAAATAGATTTTTTTTCGTACAAGAATTTGAATGTTTCTTATGATACAATTAATATGAGGTTCACCTAAAAATTGTGATTAACTTAGACCCAATAAAATCGAGTAGACTGATAAATATTGCTGTTCTTCCTATGTTAACGCGAAGTAATTATTATAATTAATTATTTACAATATTTCAAATGGTTTTCTTTTTTGTTTAATCGATTTTATTTATATTTGAAAATATTATTAAATACCATCTACAACAAAGATTTTTTTAATCGCTTCACGCAGCATATACTTCCCATAAACAGTACGAACAGTTGAATTTTCTTGAATTTTCTGTACTTTCAATCAGATAATTGTTATTTTATTCAATCTATACGTTTATCCCACTCCTGAAGGTACAATGCCTGTTATGCTAATTATAAATTGCAACAATCCTCGACGCGATGAAATAAATATGACAATATCAAATTTCCAGGCGAACAACAGCGTCCTGATGTGGTCCTACTGCGACGTGTCCCACCAGGACATTAATAACATACAAGTTCCTCTCACCTCCAACGGCAATGAATTGTTAATACAATATTACAGCGCGATGGGCTCGTACGATGGACAAGAGTTCACTTACACGATATCGTACAAATTCATAAAGAAATCGCAGAATTCCACTACTAGACGTCAAGTCCAGGACGAATTCAAGTTAATTTCTCTCAGGCCGGTGAACTTTTCAGCGTTAAATTTAAACGAGAGCGAAAATTGCAACTGTGACTTTGGCGACCGAATCGGTAGCTTTAAAAACTGGTTCATGGTTCTCGTCGTCCTGGGAATCGTGTCGTTCCTCGGCGCTGTTCTCACGATAATAGCGCTCCTTGCCAAATGTATCAAAATGAGATCGATGGAGAAGAAATTGTTGCAAACCCCGAAATTGTGAACTCGATCGATTTTTCTACGATTGTTTGTACGAATAAATGAATTGTTTTTGTTCTAACCAGCGACAAATAATGTTTGTCGACAGGAACTAGAGTTAGATCTGCGAGAGTACTCAACTAATTAACATTTTGGGCATTTTTTATAGGTACTCATTTATAAGCACAGTATTGTGTTGGTGCAAAAAATGATTTTCGGTATTACAGACGTAGAATCAAAACCGTTTATGCGACAGTGAGATGGCGAATCAAACAATGAGCTTGTTCCATTTTATTACATATATGTCCTCAGAATTTTCATTCTTTTTCATGTTTAGAAATTTGTTCAGTGTCAAAAAGTGGTGTGTCGAACATTTTTATAATGAGAAGGAAGTAGATAATCAATAAGAGCTCACGGTTCTTCTTTAGTATTGTTGTCAATTTTTCATTTGTAATGCAAGTTTTATGTTCAACTGCTATTTATCGAATGGATCGTTAAAAAATCAAAATAAAAGCCACGCTGCTGCTATCAAATAATCATGTTACAATGAAAAATAGAAAGAAATCAGGTTTTTTGCATCAACTGAATACGCGTTTTACTTTTAACCCAATTTATTAATCTTTCTTTCATTTTTATACACTATTACTGGCGAAATGAATCGCGGATACTACTGAAATTTTAATTTATCGAGCGATAGATAAATATGAAACGGCAGAAGTATGACAAATACGCTGATACAAAACGCCAACGATAAAAATGTATTATACATCGATTGAACAAATTTACAAGGTGTTTAAACAAAAAGAAATATCGGCGAAAATATCAAGGTCTCACCGAGATTTGAACTCGGATCGCTGGATTCAGAGTCCAGAGTGCTAACCCTTACACCATGAGACCTTGAGAATTTTTCCATAAAGGGCGGTGAAGTCTGCGTTTGTAAATATTATGATAATGGTTGTATACTTTTGTATGTTGCGCTTCGAATCGATTAGACATCGCGGAAAGTAAACTACAGTCGTGGTCGATAGACAAATCGAATCAATCGCTATTGCAGATTTATCGGGACGATAAAACATGTAAATATCCTCGACATATCTGGCTGAAAAGTAAGAGTAAGTAATCACGTAAGTCGTAAGTAATCACACTGTTGATGAAAAGAAAGGGATGTAAGAAACATAAGAACTATATATACGATAAAAAGTAATATAATGTATTATTTATTAGAATGTTTAAGAAAATATCGGCGCTTAAGGAGACAGCTTTAAGAGATTTTTTTACAAATGAAAATAAGAGATAATTATTAATTATTTGTTAGATACGAAGTCTGACCGTAGCTTAAGTGTTATTTTGCAAAAGAGAATGTCGCACCCCTGTACAATACAGTAATCAAAAGTAACGTTTATACATTATTCGCAAACCAGTAATTAATTTCCCTTCGAATATATGCTGTACCACGAAGATTTTCCTGTGTGATCAAATATCACTTATTTTCAGAGCTTATCAAAAATAAAAAGGTTCCTATATTACGCACATCAATTATTTGATGCTCGATTCAAATGCTGGGCTATCAGTTCTAAATCTATAATGGATATACAAAATGCTTAGAATATATGTAATGTAAATCGTAACAACTGCAATCGTGAAAGAATGTCAATTGTATATAATAACTTACCGTAATGAAATGGAGTATAGCTACATTCCTGTGTTGCAATGATCATTCAAACTCAACAAAGTTTATACTACAATAGTCAAATGTTAAGGGGGTAGACACGGGTAATGCAGCGAGCTGTATACCGACACAATATGGCCCCGAAACATGAGTGTCGCAAGATTAATTTTTTCCCCTTATTTGAGAATATTTTGAGCTGGGTGAGGTCTCATTCGAAAGAGGAAAGATCAACGCGGAGCGCTGCAGAAATGTTTCAACGAGATTGTGTTGAGATCTAATAATATGAGTGTTCAAAGTGTAAGCAAAGATCGACAAAATATACCCGCAGAATACAAGTGTTTTTAGGTCACTAAAAGAGTTTTGTGACACAAACGGGGCCTGCAGCGCTCCTCGTTGAACCTTCCTCTTTCGAATGACCCTCACCCAGCTCAAAATGTTCACATATAAGGAAGAAAAACGAATCTTTCTGACTGCACTCCCACAGCCGAGTTCCGCCGTCCGCTGTTAATATTGCCGTTAAAACGGGGCAAATCACGTGGCAAATTTAGTTCAGGTAGTGGTGACGAGATAGCGCCTACTACAGAAGGACTGCAATGTAGAATCATAGCAAAACTGAAGCGTTGGCTGGTTACATGTGGTACAGTAAAAGCGCGATGCAGCCAATGCATGTGCTACATTTTCGTGCGAATGCAGGTTAGATTTAGGGTGACCATTCGTCCCGGATTTTAGTTCTGCGTCCCTCATAGATACGCGTCCCGGAAAATGTCCCGGAATTAGCTACTCTGAACACTAATCACGAATTATTTATTTCGTTCGAATTATTTATGCTATAAATTAATTTTTTTTGTTGTATTTGTATTTGTTTCATTAAGTGTAACTTATTAATTTTTTTTGTAAAATTAGCGTTCCCCTTGTATCCTACCCACCTCCTACTCGCGCCTGTCTACCCCCTGATTGCACCGCAGAAAAAATGGTCACCCTAGTTAGATTAGAGAGCATTTTAGGCATACATACATTGATTAGGAATTGTATACATTTACTAAACGCTTTTACTGCAACACATACATCACATGAAATTGCTGTCGAATTTATGTTATAATTATATGGATATATTATTTAAAATAAAGAAGGGGAGATTGGAGCTTTTTTACTAATACTGGAAGTATTGAAGTACCGATATCATATTTTCAGAAGGTGATAGTTCAATTAACTTGAATTTATTGCTCTTATTATTATTCTTTTTCATTCTTTTGACTATTTTGTATAAAACATATAATAAGGAAATGTCTTCAAATCAGTTAAAACAGCTTACTCTCTGATTTTTTTTGCAATCCTTTACGCTCCTATGTATGTAGTATCGAATGTCGATTCATACGGAAATACGTGATACGTGAATACAGTACTGATTCGGATACAGTAAAGTCCTGATTCCCCCTAAAGCATTCACATATATTCACACAATCGCATGAGTCCTGTCCCCAACACTACTTCAATAAATGGTTCTACTTCAATATCTATCAATGGAAGGCACAATAATGACGATAAATACCGCGGCGCAACAATTCAGCACTGGTTTCCTTGGACAAATCACATTTATGTACCAAAACGTTTTTTTTGGCTACCGAATTGTGGAAGTCCTGAGGACCCCCATGACACAATAATTGCCATATTTTACGAAAACCTAGCACGATATCATTCGGAACAAACCAGGGTACCGTGGAATCCGATTACCTCCGGAGGTCGTACGTTATTCTATAGACTTAGTAAATTCTTTATGTTCTGTAATAAAACAGCGTTTAGAATCTTCCAATCGAAGTGTTCTAAGATCCGAATGCTCTAACTTTCCTTTTTATTCGACCACCTACGACTGATACCTAAACAATATGTAGCTTTATTTTCGCGTATGCTCATCTGACTTCGAATTTCGCTCTTAAGTTATTATCGCTATCGATAGTTACAGTTATATTGTCGATCGTTGATTCGATGTTACTAGATATAGAGGCCTGCCAATGCGATAACGTAACAAGACTATCGAACTATCATAATAAATGGGACATGCTATTTGCGACATACTCTACGTATCCACTTGTCAAGAAACCGCTATTTCTGATATTATGTATTCCTGTAAATCCCATAACTTTTATTAACGTATTGTTTGAAATAACGATGATATTGCGGATGGACGGAGTTCATGGGACACCCTGTATACATATAGCAATGGTGGCGCCAGATGGCGCTACAAGACACATTCGACACATCATATATATTTACAAAACGACAAAGCATTACATTGTATTGTAGTTATTAACTGCTTACAAAGTCGGAAGCTGTCATATGAATTTTATAAATTTCAATTTTTTCTTCAATTGTTAACATTAAATGGAATTGAACAGATAATTAATATAGTGTTTAATAGGTGAAAACAAGACTTCCCGGCTCCGCAAGTAAAGAGGCATATCCGTATTCAAAATATTCGTAAGTTCATTTTCATAATTATCATAAAGTAATTCCCGTATAAATATTCCATAATAATGAATAAATTGTTTTCTTCCTTAGACCAAATAACCTGAACTTCCTTTTTTAATTTAAATATTTTTTATTTTGCAATGTTTGTAAATATTAAGAGAAAAAATTTCTATTTTGCGACCTCTGTTCAATGCATATGAATCATCATCAATAGTAGAGACGGCACATTCAAATAATTCCAAGATAGCCGTTTATTATGGTCGAAATTATTAATAAAATTCCTACATTTATTACGGAAATTTACCATTTAAATTTATCTTTTCCATAATGTCCACTTTTAAATATGTATCTGATGTTTTCGTAAATGGCAACCCAAAATACGCAGTTTTATATTATTTAGATTTCTCTTAATCTTATCATTAAAAGAGATAATACTCTTTGGCACCAATATTTTCATAATTATATTAAGAAAAAAAAGAAACTTGATTTTATATAAGGTAAAATAGCCTAATGTGAGAACCATTTTCTTGAAATATCATAAGTTTTGATTAAGAACACCTTTATTAAAAACCACTACATGTTTTAATAGTACAATATGAATTCTTTTGAAACCTATTGGAAAGGAAGGTAAAAATGATTTGGTTTCTTAATAATGCAATAAAAACGAAAGCAGTAACAAAACAGAGGTTTGAAAAATGAGTTCCCAATATGAGACCCAGTTTGTTTTCCATTTTTCAGTCCTGAATATATAATTTCTTGAATCATTTAACTTTACTTTATTAATTAACATCAATTTCATTTTTTCAGGATCCATGATATTTTAGGATTAATCCGAATTTAGTACAACATGAGCCGGTTCCTAATATTGTTGGTCTTTGTTAATCTCATAAATATTAGTATATCATGGCAGACTTTTATGAGAGGTCGAACCAAACATGGTAATCTAGGAGAACCAATTTTATCTAAATACCATGAACTTCCACAAGCACAATGGTTTACACAGTTTTTAGATCATTTTAATCCTACCGATGCACGTATGTGGCAACAGGTAATGCAAGAATACAGTTATATACTTTTAATTTCTGTCTTTGTTTAATTCTGTTATTAAATTTATTTTTGAAGTAAAATTACTCATTGTTTTTCCAGAGATATTTCGTGAACGGAGAGTATTATAAGAAAGGGGGTCCGGTATTTTTAATGATTGGTGGCGAGGGGGCTGCGAGTGCGAAATGGATGGTAGAAGGTCAATGGATCGAGTATGCTAAGCAATATGGAGCATTATGCTTTCAAGTAGAGCATCGCTTTTATGGTGAAAGTCACCCCACTTCGTACGTAAAGCTATTTAAAAAATTTTGCCATTATGATAATTGACAAACAAATGAATTTGTGATGCAGTGATAATTTTTTTGTGATTCTAGTGATCTTAGTGTGAAAAACTTAATGTACCTTTCATCAGAGCAAGCACTTGCAGATTTAGCTTACTTTGTCCAGTCCATGAACATTGGTTTCAAATTACCAAATGGTACTAAATGGATTGCTTTTGGAGGATCTTATGCGGGATCATTGGCTGCATGGTTTCGTACCAAATATCCCCACTTAGTGCATGGGGCAGTGTCCGCAAGCGGTCCATTATTAGCAAAAATAGATTTCCAAGGTGAGTTCAAAAGACATGCTATTTGAAGGGTGTATCTCATTAATAACTATATGTTGTAGAATATTTCATTGCTGTTGAGAATGCCCTCGGAAAATATTCTGAATCATGCGTAGATGTAATAGTAGAAGCTAATAAACAATTTCATATAATGCTGCATCATCCCATTGGTCAACGAGGAATAGCTAAAAAATTTATGTAAATGAAAGTTCGATTTGTAACTAAAAGAAACATATGCGTTAGATATATCTCATAATTACGTATACCTTACAGGTTGTGTGATCCTATTGATTCTGGGCACACCAAACGAAATGATATTTCGAATTTATACGAAACAATAGCAGGCAATTTCGCCGGTATCGTACAATACAATAAAGATAATCGCAATAATTCTGCAATGGCCAACATGACTATCGAAAGTGTTTGTGATATTTTAACGAATGAAACGTTGGGTATTGCTATTGATAGACTCGCAATTGTAAGCAACAAAATATTAAATGCATCAACGGATAAATGCTTGGACTACATGTACAGTAAAATGGTTCATAAACTTCGAAATGTGACTTGGAATAGCGAAGAAGCAGAAGGGGGTAATGTTAATTTTAGTAATAATATTATTGGGTTTTTGTTTATTATATTTCAATATGTTTTTGTTTTCATTTTTCCTCCTTTTTTTAATAGGACGTCAATGGATGTATCAGACATGCACCGAATTTGGATTTTTCCAAACTTCCACAGCGCGTCCGAAATTATTTAGCGAAACCTTTCCAGTAGATTATTTTGTACAGCAATGCACCGATGTGTTTGGCCCCAGGTGTGTTTCAAATACATAAATGCACTCGTAATCGTAATGTCATTTGGGTATACGAAATAATTATTATTTTCCATTTTATACAGGTATAACATTCATTTACTGCAATCGGCAGTGAATAGAACAAATATTTTGTACGGAGCATTAAATTTAGAAGTTACGAACGTAGTATTTGTACATGGCTCGGTTGATCCGTGGCATGTTTTGGGAATTACAAAGTCGCCAAATATTCAGATGCCTGCCATTTATATTAATGGTACGTAAACCTTAGTTGACATTGATATTTTGTTTTATATATAATATTGAATATCAATTTGATTTTATGACTTTCAGGTACTGCACATTGTGCCAATATGTACCCCCCTTCTGAAAATGACTCATCTGACTTGAAAGCTGCCAGAATACAGATTGGTCATTTGATCGTTCGGTGGTTGAAGAATTGAACGCGATATGAGGCTGCTTAATGATAAAAGGATATATATATTTTTTTTAAATAAAATGTGTGTGTTACAAGAATTAAGTTTATTTCAGTAATTCTTTGAACAATTTGTATTCTTCTCTTTATGATTTGCGGAATAATTATTCTACGTAAATGTTTTTAATTCCAAGTAGTTTGTGCATTATCTATACTAAAACTAATGATATATATACGTAACAAATTATTAAAGGTATACGAGCGTTCAACCATTCACTGTTTATCTTAAACAACAAGAATGTACCTATAGATACAATTAAACAAGTTTGCCCATAATGGCACTATTACAATTTCCTGTTGATTACCGGAATATTAAATAAATACATGTACAAACTTACTATGAATATCTTACGTCAGTCAACGAATAAGTACATGCCATTTACTAATTATTGTATATATTTATACTTTATTCTCGACGAGCATGGGTAGAGTGTTCAATTGATTAACGTAATACTAAATATAAATAATGCATTAAAATGTCATGAAATCTGCCAGCACAGATTCGACATGATTTTTAATACCCTTAACTTGCCTTAACACGAGCACCATAACTATAAACAAATTTTGATTCTGAAATGGATAACGTCGGCCTTTCCTTAACGATACCTCTATAGAATATCGAGACGTTATGAGAAATTTCTTCGATCCCCTTAAGGCGAGGCCAAGGTGCCCATAACAGATTTCCATCTTGCCGAGCATATCATTTTCCTGAAGTGTCATACCGTTTAATATATTATTGGAATCAAACATTTCTACAATAACTTATACAAGAAAAAGAAGATTATAGAAAATCGTTTGATCGGTAATTATACATATATATTACTCTTTCGTTTTTTTGGCATATCCTTCGATCAACATGTGATCCTCTTATACTCGCAACTTCCTACTCGGACTTATGCTACTGCAATATACGGTATTTACATTACGTAACAAGATAATCGTAAATAATTTACTGTATAACAGAACAATAAATGCAAGATGATCTATTTTTTGTTATCTATCAATTACGCTTTAGAAATCTCCTACGCAACATATGAATCGTTCACCACGTTTCTTTCAATCCCATTTAGGATTCATAAGTCGTTTCATAATTAGTGGTATAACGAGGATGACTTATGATATTATATGAAAAAGACGAGATACAATTCTGGGATAAAATTGGTTTATACAAAGTTAAATACGAAAACCATCGAATATGCCATTGATTTCCCCCTTCTTCAAAATTCTTAATTTACGTTTAAAAACAATAACAGAACCAGGATACCCATAGGACAATATTTTTGTTTTAATCTCATTATTTAGTGTCGCGTCAACCGCTTGCGTGGGTTACTAGCGACACAAAACAATATTATCCCACATATGCCCCATTCTTCTGCACAAAATAGTCGCCTTCTCTCGTGTCACCACCATTTAACAAAACATCCCGTGAATCATTCCCCAGAAAGAAGCTTACTCGTAATCCACTCGCTGCTCGTCACAGTTACAAATTCGCCGAAAGTATCGGATGCAGGAGATCCGGGGCAACACTTCCGGCATTCAGTATCTGTGATGAGACTGGGACTGGGATTGAGATTGGGATTGCCTCCACTCGGGCGTAGAGTTACCGTGGTGATGATGGTGATGATGATGATGGCGTTTCTTGTCAGAGATACTAGAGTGCTTGTTGGACGGATACGTGGCCACGTCGCTCACAACTAATTCCGACCCATCTCTTTCGGTGTTGTTACCACGGAAATTTTCTCGGTATCCTGGTTCATCCAGGGTCTCCTTGCGACGAAGAGGAGGATGATTGGCCTTGTGACCGGTGGTCTCGTGCAGATTTTCCCATGCTTGACGATAATATCGGTTCAGTCCACCTCGACTCTCGGAGGAACTGCTTCCAAAGCTGGCCACGGTATTGCAATCGGGGGATGCACGGTGTCGATAGTGTTTGCTGCTTCCACCGCGATTTCTGTGTAAGTATATGAATACGTATTTAGTCATTCGATATTTAAATATAATTCTTTGTCGTGCCTAACACGTTCGTTGCCATGGTAGATTGGAGAACAACGTTCCCCAAAGATCGTGCCTCGTGCTTTTGCATTCTTGCATAATTTACCGTAGAATTTTAGATTTGATATCTTTTCTCTGTCACACATGTGTTATGTTGATAGAGAATATTGCGTAACACTGGTAGCGAACGTGTTAATTTGATATTTGTAATTGGTCAATTATATCATAGTTTCTATGTTTTAAGGGCGACTTAAAGCAGGCCAAGTATACATATGCACGTTTTATTGGAATATCGATTTGGCTATTAGATATCCCGATTCTTTTTTATGCAAAAGATTAATTATCTGCTTTCCCCTTTTAAAATATATCGCTTATTTAGTTTAGAGAAAGAAGCCAAATCGATTATTTGATTTTCGAGATAATCATAGGTGTTTGGGTGGAATTCCAGCGAAGGGTAAAGTAAAGCAAATTTTAGTGAGCAAGTTCCGATGCCTGCACCAGTTTGAAGATGAGAGGAGTAGGAAAAGCTTAGATAGATGGTAGATATTCTAATAAAGGGGTATGTAATTAGTACCTTATAATTTTTCGAATATAAATTTCTGTATCGTACATTGCGCTAGAAATGTTTTTTTTATTTTGTATCCATATAAAGCCAGCTACGCATAGTTTGATTGCTTTTTAGTTCAAACTCATTCCATTATAATAAACTAATTTTATTCAATGCATCGTCAAATTACTTTACAGATACTTTATAGATACTAAATAATGTATACGGAATTACGGAAACTGTTTAAGTAAATTGAAACATCACTTCAAGAATCTTGTAAACTTTTACTACCATAATAATATAAAAGAGTTATTTCTGGTTAGTTCAGGTAACCAACTCAATAATGTGTGGCATTAAAGCGGTGGAATAGGATTAATTAAAACGTAATCAGCGAAACGATACTTTCGCGGATAATACAAAAAATTGTAATACTCGAGGATTGATTATTTATATAAAAGAGCACTTTTATCAAAGCTTATTAAAATGGAAATTCGGGAACTACAATATATTTCCTACAAAACTCGATAATTTAACCCGAGTATTCACCCTTCCTTTTTTTTTTTATTCACTGATAACCTTTTAACCGGAAAGATAATTTACTTCACTGTTTCTAATATTTCAAACGTGTTAACCAATTTACTCAATTAACCCTTGTGCGCCGTATAAATAAATATTACGAGGAGATCATGCTATTATAAATTCTCCTGAGACTGTTCACCTAAATAACCACAGGTATTCATGACAGAATTATAACAAATGTGCAACGTTGTCATCAAATCAAATCAATTAATACGATTTTTGCAAAATATGTCAATAAAGTTTTGCATATAGCTTCAATGGCATCGAAGGACTTATTATTTAGTTCCAAATAAATTTTGTATTCCAAGATCATTTTTACGTGGAATATCCTGTACACATGATATGTACTTGCGACTGCGTGTATATATGTACATGGTGAAATTTTAGAAACGGAAGGGTTAATAATGAAGATATTCCTTAGTATCTTTCGGTTAAACAAATGAATCAAATGAAGGCGTTTTCCGTATCGGACTGACTCGTACCGTACACGCGTAACAAGAGTACACATAACAAGATACAGTTTTACACACAAGACAAAATTCTCACTCCCTTGAACTTACGAAAATACTGTCAACATTATAGTGCGCAAAAAACAAAGAGTAAACAAGTGACGGTGCTGCGTCCTATTCGACGATGTGCGAGAGGAACAAAAATCATGTACACAACACAACAGGAAAGCTACAGGGACCGCGTTGTGAGTGTGCATAATGCGCATCGACGCGTGTGCGACCGGAAGAAGCCTTGAAACATCTCCGGTAAGCTGGTGAACGAGCTATCGCTATATATGGGTGCTCATTATAAACGTTGCTCGTTTACCTTGACTAGTAATCACTCGCGAGGGTGGCGCATGGCGGTTGTAGTGGTACGTGGTGATGGTTGATGTAGTTGGTGGGCGGTGGTTGCGTGGAGGGTGAGGGCGGTAATGGTGGGCTATATATATATACATGTATAGATGTACATACGGGAAGTAATTGTTTGGTATATTTTAGAGGGATGGATTGGAGAAGTATCCAGCGCGATGGGCCGCTGAAAGACCGAAGGAATAGGGATGATCGGTGCCGCGGCGTGCCGTCAAATCGCGGCGCCCCAGGTGCTGGTCGGGGAAGGGTAGCGCGAGTAGCGTATACCAACGCGAAGGCATCCCGGTATCACCCCTTCCAAGGCCACCACTACCGCCACCCCTCAACGCACCCACCCCACCAAGCCCCCTGCGGCGCCTTCCTCTGACACTGCCACTGCCGCTAGCCACCGCAACGCAAACGGGCTCAGTGTTAATTGTTATTCTTCATTGTTACCTAGCTTCCGTCGATCAACCTTCTTTTCTTTTCTTTTTATTTAAGTACTTTTTGGGGGGAGGGGGGTGCGCGTATTTTTCTTCTCGAACGATTTATTTGTGTATTGGGGGTCGGTGTGTGTTTTTGTGCGATGGACCGATTAACCCTTTCGTTGCTAAACGAAAGCATAAGAAGTTTAAGAGGATTTCGATCGTAGGCGAATTATGTTTATGTTATGCGAGGGATTTTATGGTATGTGATAATGGTTTTTATGATCTATGTTTATGTGACGAAGACTTTTATGGTATGTGTTAATGGTTTAGAAAGTGATTGGAGACTGACTTATGTAGATGTTATGTTTTGTGGGACGACAGTTTGAAGTTAGAGAGAGACGGTGGATATAATTATTTATGAGTTTTAATGGGTTATTTTTACCGCTGTGTAATACAGCAACGAAAGGGTTGGCTTTTCGGATAATACGAGTTTGGTGGTCGTTAACCCTTTCGCTGCGTGGAATTTAATATTTATTCGAGTATTTATATATTTTATTTGTTCACGGAATAAGATATTGATTGTTGAAATGTCCTTTATGTGGACCTTGAAAATATGAAAAAAAATCAAGCTTGAGAAAAATGAATATTTCCTCTTCCAAAAATTGTATTGTTTGAATTAGTTCGAATAATGGACGTCCCGCGATATTCTACTTGAATCGAATATTGAAAAGGAATTATCGTATCGAAAATGAAGCGCGTCACTAAAAGGCATACTCACGAAGTGGATGGAAAAATCTTTCAAAAGATATCTTCGTCTGGCAATTTTCTATTCTTTCGTTAAAAGTAGGACAAGGCTTTACAGCATGCTGCAGTGAAACTACTTTCGCAATACTGTCTACTAGATCGTAATATAGATAAAATACAACCGAAATGAAGGATAATTTAAAATAATTAATTTTTACATCCTTTTCTCTACAAAGGCTATTCACGTAACTCTTTGTTACATGACTCACAATATTTGAAACGAAATGCTGATTACAATGTCGCGAGGGGGACGGAACGCGCGATTAGTTAGAGAAACAGATGAGGAGACAGCCGAAAGAATAGAGAAAAAGATTAAACATATATAGAGTAAGCGGTAAAATATACACACGTTGGGTCAAAGAGCAAATGTACTATATTTATATAAAAGCTATTGTTATTACGTAGTCTGTCCAAGAAATAATGCCTGTTAAAATCGAAGGCAATATCAAATCAAATTGCACATAACAAATTCAAAACAACGTCAATAATGCATTTCATTATTATTAAACTAAAATGAGAATAATGTAAATTCTATCTACTTGCGTTGTCTATGTTTAAAGATTAGCGGCAATTAATGTTTAACGATAACAACATGAACGGTCTTGTAAAAAAAATTCTGTCTCGAGTAATTAGAGAAATAGTAGCATGAAAAAAGCAACTTTGCATTAACTTTTTATTTTTCTAGAAACGTGAGGATTCATAAAATGATGGTCTTTATAAAGATTCTTGTTGGATTAAACCTTTCCTTCGGTCTTGTGAATTTTTTCGGAGTAATACGATCCTCATGCAGGGTGAATCTGGCAACATGATCACTGCAAGTAACTCGTAACTTATTTGCTGTATGAAAAAATGTTGCATGGTTTCATGGGCGAGACACAGCATTGCAATCGATATTTGCTTCAGTTTTTGAAGGGAAATCTTGAATATTTCTTTCTGAATTCGGATAGACCATCAAATCCTGCATAAAATACATTCTATTTCATACTTGGTATCATAGTTTTTTACCCAGATTTCGATGGTTTATCCTAAGGATAGAAAGAAAAAATCATATACAGTACTGTATGTCCTTCAGGAAACCATGCAGCTTTTGTGTCTCACGTCTTTTCATACAGCGTATTTCTTGCGAGTTATTTCAACTGATCATGTTGCGAGACTCACCCTGCATAAGTGACTCAGTTTACTCACTTTTTGAAAGTTCTTCATATGCTTACGAGCATATGAATTACGAGCCCGTGAATTTCAAAATGCTTGCATTACTGTTATGAAAGCTTCCATAAAAACAAATCACACTTGTCCTCCAATCCTTCTCCGACAAAATAATCTGACGAAGGCGACTCTCCAATTACTCTCAACAACGAATTGAAATAACAGTAACGAACAAGACAAACAAACAAAAAAAGATAACAACAAATCACAAAAGAAATGAATAAAACACAACAAATAGAAGAAAATAAATAAAACCATGCAGTATACATATGTATAGTACGTAATACAGTCTCATGCTGCAACAGGCGTTACTTTTGGAGCAACCATCGTGATCGTGATCGTGATCACAGAGACTAACAATAAAAAGGAACACCGACAGCATCGGTACGGTCGTTCCATTCGCGATTCTATGTTAATTTGAATGATTTGCCTTTACCTGCGTATGAGTATTACGACCGTCGTGATTACAGCGGCTAGGAATACGAAACCGCCGAAGACACCCAAGGCGATCACCGCGCCTAGATTTAATTTCGCTTGATGTGTGTTACTCGTCTGATCGGCTCTGTCCACCCTGAACGGCCCCGATGGCTCTGGAACCCCGGTTCCAATGCCGACCTGAGCGTTGTCCACGCCGCTGCCAGAGATCTCGTTGTCCTGAGGATGATCGCTGCTGTCGTCGTTCAGGGACGGCGACGGTGCAGGTGCAGGCCTCTGCAGACCGATGCTCGGTTTTCTGGCGATGGTCTCTCGAACCGTCGCAGGTAATTCAGCGGTGCTGGGCACTTTTCGCGGCGGTGCCACGGTGGTCGTGATCGTGGTCGCCGTTGAAACGGTTGTACTTCGAACGCGAGGCGGTAGGAATGTGTGCCGCGTTCTCGATGTCGTTGGTCGAACGGTTATTCGGGGAGGAACGGTCACCGTGGTCCGTGGCTCCTCTGCAATAAACGAATTTACGTGCTCTCGTTTAAGTTCTTTCTTTGTCTCCCTTATCGGTTTGCCATTGCTCAGTACGCGAATAACATTGTACTTGTCGTTTGTTAAAAGGTTCTCAAATGTTAAAGATATACTTATTACAAGGACTGGTTTGATTTTTTCTTTAGAATTAGAATTCATGGGGCGTCTAATCAATTTTGACTCTGTATTTGGCGACGTTGTGAAAAATAGAACCGTCATATAGTAACAGGTACTATTGTCTATGCGTAACAAGCAATTGTTAATGGTATCGCAAATACGAATACGATGCGAAATTGAATAATCCACGTACCTATACAAGTGGGCGCGACATGATCGTACAATCCAGTGGGCAAACATAGTATTTGTCGGAAGCCAGAAAGTCTGTAGCCTTTCTCGCAGGTGTACGTAACAATGCTACCCACAAGGAGACTTCGATTGAAGCTCGTTTTCCCTGGTATCGTTTCAGTTTCGTCGATTTCATCGATTTGAATGAAACTGTGCGGAACAGGTGTCGGTGGATCACAAAGGATTGGCTCGCAACGTGGTGGTGGTCCATTCCAACGCTCGTCGATGTCACAAGTCAATCTTGCACGACCTTGATTCAAAAGTTCCAAAATTAATTGCTTCAAAAATGAAACGCTAACTATACGCAATTTAATTCTCACAATTTCTGATACATATTTCGACACCAATATATTACATTTCTTATATTGCACTTCATATGCAATTGAAATCATAATTGACACTTTCTTCTATTGCAATCGGAAATGTTCGCATTAAACATATTAATTGTTGGTCTGGAGATACGGGAACAATAATCTGAGAATAACCGTATATTACTAGGATGTGTAGCATCTCTAAGCAGCAAATGTTCATTAATTAAGAAAATACTCGTTTAAACCGAACGAATATTCCAAATATTTATCACTCTGCCCATAGTCCTATCAGCGTCGCAAAATATAATCAACGCAGAAAGTTATTCGTGCCAATACAAAAGAGATTCGGACGTGAATAAATTTAATCACAATTTCGACTATTAGGTATATTTCCAAAATTTCATCAAAGAATGCCGAGCCAATTTACACAGCTCTACGACCGCGTATGAAGCCGATTACTTCAAGGAAGCCAAAGATACGAATGGAAAGCTGCGATCATGAGCCATTAGCAACACGTTCTTACCAATTTCCTTAGAGCGCTCCAGTGCAAAGCGTTTCAACACACGTATCGGAATATTAATCACGAGTGATATCAATTTATCAGAAAGCCAAGAACTAATGTCGGACGTCGCGATAAATTCTTACCGGTCATCTCGTATCCTTCTTCGCAGGAGTAAAGCACCTGACTCAGATAACTAACGGTATTGTTGATAAGTGTGTAGCCACCGTGTTTTATACTCGCTGGATAACCGCACTCGATACCTGAAACAAGCGGAATGTTGAATTTAACATGGTACATGAATCGTATATGGTTCACCAAGCGGCCTCTTGTCCACAACGGTGGCTCCTTACTTTTGCACACCGGTGGAAACTCGTTGTAGAAGCCGGTGTCTAGACAGGTACGAGTGGACGGTCCTATTAGAAGGCTGCCGGCGTTACAGGTGTACTCTACTGCCGCTCCGACTCCGTATGCACTTCCGGAATTCCGATCAGTCGCTGTGGTCACCGCCATCGTGGAATTCGGCGGTTGTTCTGGTCTGCCACAAGCTCGCGGTTCTAAAGGTAAACAAAGCATTCGTTCCTTTTTCATGGAGTACGAGATCATTTGTTGCGGCGTTTTTCGTGGAACTTCCAACGATGCGAGAAGCCGTCGCTTGTTGACAGAAATATTGTTTACGGAGAATTCGTGATACATACAATGTTTATCATCAAAAGTTCTTAATATTCGGTTCAAATTAATTTGGCATGTTGTTTTACTTGATGTAACCGATACAAATTTTTATCGGTGCGATAAAAGATACTGGTATTATTGCTCGATAATACGATAGTAATGGGAAAAGAAAATACGGAAGCAAAGTGTGACACGTATACTCGGTACTTACGGTGCTGGCAGATGAAATTTAATCGAGCACTGCAAGGTGTATCGGACCAGAGCCACCCCCTGCTACCATCGTATCGGGCACAATCTTCTTCAGTTCCCTGAGGCAGACTCCAGAAAGAAACGGAAACCTCGTCGCCGCTTCCTGTCCACCTCCAAACCGAACGATCTTTTTGATCTCTCACTGCGCCCATCCAGTACTGACTCGAGGTGTCGCTCCTTTACAGACAAACCAAATACGTATAGTTTAAACCGCAATTATTTGCAAGAGATGTTGAAGTTTTATTCCAGAAGAAAGAGAGTGGGCAAGAAAGTATAAATTTAATTTATACGTACTATCAATATATTCGTTAAAAAGATAGAATTACTTTTGTAAGCTCCATAATTAATTTGTATACATATGTTCCTGTAATTTAGAAATGATCATAATTGAATTCGAAAGCAATTTATTTGCATAGAAAAGGAAGAAAATGTTAATGTATCTACTCTATTATTCGAATTGTTTCGTACATTACACATTGCTAGTAAGTTTTGAAGTAATCATTAAAAGATTCGAAAAGAAAATTCAAATGAAATATACAGCATAATATTAAAACATCAAATATATCAGCAAGAAAGCTTTCGTTCGTTTAATTAATTTAGATTTGTTACCTGTGTCGTCTCCATAGTTCCCACGAAATAAACCCTTGTAGAGCAGGATTGCTTTCATCTACCAAAGTACCACCACGTGCACGACAGAAAGCTAATGCTTCTCTAAATATCATGGGTTGACGATTATAGAAAATGTAACACTTTCCATTGTAGGTTGCGGTTGAGCCTGGTGGCTGATCTCTAAATTGCGGGCATCTCTCAATGGGAAGAGCCTATAAGGGGGAAGTAATAATGGTAATTTAAAATACAAATAAGAATGAATTGTAATCGGTGCTACAATATCGTTTAAATACCCTGCACCGTTAATCAACCTTTTCACTAGGTATGCTAAAAATGTGTCGAAATTTTCTGTGCAACAATCTATCATTGTTGTAATTATTTAAGTGAATTAAACATTTATCTTAGTTCATTAGGCGGATTATTTAAATTGTTATTAACAGTTTCATGTACAGCTATTCTATATTAATGAAACATCTATCGTTTTGGGCACCCATGAAATTTTTTATTTTGATACGCGGCATGGTGAAACGATTAATCGTGTCTCTGTAATTAATCAATTACCATAGTAATTGAAACTCGTTGCATGTATTATAATTTATATAATATAAGAGTATCGAAGTATTTATTGCAACTTTTAAATAGATTTTACTCTTGAAAATTGGATATTGGCGAAAATTACAAGTTTCTTTGGGTGTTTGACAAAATTCATACCTGATCAGTGTACACGAAAGCCTCGCATAACGATAGTTGGACTGGAATCGGTGCCGGTGTATTCGCTTCCAAGTGCACAGAAACGAAAGCTCCAGGCATAGGCGGATTGCAGGGTAAGAAAAGAGGTTGCCCTTCTTCGAGGGGGCCGGTGAAACGATTGCAAATTGGATTCGTTCCCAAGTCTGGCCGATTGTTTCCAACACGAACCACAATTGTTCCGGGTATTCCATCACCTGTAATCAGGAAATGCAGGAAGAATTTCAAATCAATTGTATCCACCAATAACGGATAGCTGCATCTAATAAATAATTGATAAATTATATTTTTCAAACAATTTCAAGGGAATCACACGGCGAAAGCATAAAATATTATTTATTTCTCGTGATATTGTTAGATTTTGTTTGGCATCATTTTTCTCACATACAGTAGTCTACCAATTTGATACTTTTTACATTTATTTTGTTAAGTAAAACGCTAATTTATATCGATGAATGTACCTCTGAAATTATAAAGTTTTTTTAAAAATTGATAAGACTTGCAATTGTTACTGGAAAAATTTACCAAAATTTATTAGATTATACTAATCGTCATTAGTTCCCCTATTACTTTACGAAATACGGTTTCTAGTTTTGGGAGATACAGAATTTCTGTCAAATAATATTCAATTCTAAAGTCCCACCACTGACATCTACATTAACTAAAACAGTCTCGTCTTATATTTTAATACCTTCAACCATGTCTGGATTACATTGTATTATAACAAATAAAGCTATAAAATACTCCGAAGCATTCCATCTATGAAATCAATTTCTCGTCTATCAATGAAAGGAAAAGGAACTCTCTCGTTAAGATAACATAATGGATCGCACTCTGTCTCTTTAGAATACAAGAAATAATCTGAAGTTTGACTTGAGGACGATTTAAGCTTTCACTAGATGCTTGAATTGCTATGCCGACTTGGCGACTGTTGCGAACGTAGCATTTGAGCGGATAAAACGATTTAAAATAATCCGGTGCTCGACTACGACTGTATCTTTCGACCTGGAAAGCTTTTCAGGTGTGACCAGATGGATGGTCACCGCTCCGTCCACAGCCACCAACTCCAATTACATGCTTTCCACGTTTTGTCCCTTGTAATCGGCTTCGAGGCAGCGACAATTTCTTGTTTAAATAAAAAAAGGCCTAGGCCTGTCCGCGCGGAGAAATTTCTCGAGTCATCCTGCGCTATTAGAAACCGAGTTTCTACGATGCAGCGATAGTTTGGGTTCATTTAGAATTTACTGGAAGAAACTTGTAAGCGAGTGAGCCTATGTTGGCGTTATAGTATGAGTGATGTATTTGATAATGATCTTTATATTGTACTAAATGAACAATAAGCACCTATAGATGAGATATCGGGGAGTACAGATTCAACGAAATATTATAATATAAAGAAGAATATTAATGTTTAAATATAATTAGCAAATTAAATTTAACGTAACGCTGTTGAAAAAATTGGCAAATCGTATCTAAAAAAACATTGCTGGCAATCTGCATATTTAATTGTCGTCTTTGACATTAAATCGATCACATATTTCACCGTTTATGTCTGCTAATAAAAGAACGTATAAACTCGAACGAGTTTTTAACAACAGAAATCTGCTACTACTTAAAGGTCCAATAAAACTGCAATAAATTCACCTATTCTCAAGTAACTCACTTCTATTACCGAGGAAGTAGTAATTCGTTTTACAGTCGTTAACATGCAAACATTAAACCCTCTAAGAGTTCTTCTTTTACTCTCCATAAATACTCGCACATACTACTCAAGTAAGTAGGTACGTACACATAAAAGTACGGATTCTTCGCACTTTTTACATTAGAACAAAATCGTTTTTCCGTGCTTACCATTAAGGAAATCGCTCGTTTCGCATTCCCCGATACAAAAACACGCAAAATACGCGCCATAGACTGTAACTGTTTTTCCCCCGATCTTATTCCTTTTACTTTTCCTAAATACCCGCGTACCATGGCACTTAGAGTCAAGAAACACTCATGCTTCTTGCTCCACCACGAATTCGTCGTTTTGCACGCTTCCATCATCAAGGAAGTCGTTCGTTTCGCGCTCGCCAGTACAAGAACACACGCGATTCCCGATGAATTATGGCATTGCGATGGCACCCTGAGTTCTTCCTGTTCTGCCGGAAACGCGAGCGAGCGCCGGTAAACGATAACAGATCTTCTTCGTAATTAAAACGCTCAGCTAACAGCTTCTTATCGACAAGACCAGCTGTGTGAAAGTTGCCTCCTCTTGTAAAATACCAGTTGATTTAATTAAGAACACTGCGTGTTCGACGGTGAAACGCAAAGATTACCGCCACGAATGTTGGGTGAATCATATCCAAGGATCAGCTTAGAAAAAACGTTCTTGGAATTGATCCGCTACTTTGTTAGGCTAACAAGCAAATTTTGCATGCACGATGCAGGCATAATATGTGTGCAATCGTGTTGGACTTCGACGCGAAAAATTTGTTGCGAATAGGTGTTCGATAACGATCCGTATTTATATGGTATTATCTATAAATTCTTATTTTTTCACTAATAGGATATTCGCTCGTCGAGTATGTCGATAGACAAATCATCAACACACAGATTCTGTATTTTATATTGATAATAATAGACAATGTTTCAGTAAATTAAGTTGTCTATACTTTTCGCCGGAGCATAAAGATCAATTGACAAAATTTGATCTGGATTGGACAGAAACAAATGGATTATGAATTTTATAGTAAAAATTCTGGAAATTTCTTATTCCGACTCCGTTGTGGAATGTATGATAAGATATAGATTATAAATAAATTTGATTTCATTCGGGACACTATTTATTAATTGGCCGCTCAATTTTGCTTGATCTACATGTTATTTTATAGGTATTATTTCCATTATATCAGGTTATATTTCATGGATCGGAACTCTACTCTTTGGCTTGTAGAAATAAATAGTGCGAAGAAATAAATAACCATTCTAATTGGTAGCCTTTGCCATGTTGAGTAAAGGTATCAGATTCATTGCATTGCATACTTGATATACCAGATTGCATTAAAAATTTTTTAAGGAATGGAGCAGAAAATTCCTTCCACGAATAAGAGAGTGCTACTCTCACTCTTCATTTCCGTGCAAATAACGAGTGTGGTGTTATTATCAGGCATTTCTTTTAACGGTGAAAGTTTTCCTGTGTTTGATCACACGTACAGATTGCTGTTAGATTTAACAATAAGCAAATTTACTTCCAAGCAGTACAAAATTGCGGAAATTGTGAAACGAAGGAAGTAAAAGTCTAAATAACTCATTTCAGCGGCAATTTTATTTAGCAATACTGTGATCTCAACGTAATTTATTAATGTTTAATAAATTACAATTATTACAATTTCAATAAATCACCACAGTTCATGAACTTAATTTTAGAATTTACTAAATGTTTTAAATCAGGCAGAGTGTATTTATGTGAACAATTTACCGTGACGAAAATTGGATTTGATATATAAATAATTATGTAACATATTCGTTTGCATAATCTGAAATTTCTCTATCAAGTTTTCCTTTTTCACTTCAATTAGAGTTGCCATTCTCAATCGTTCTTTTGACCAATGAAAGATTCCATTCCCATAAATTGCAAACAATTAATTACATCTTGTTTAATAAAATTCGAAAACTATGCAAAAGTGTTCTCATATGTACTTTACAATAATTAACGGGCACTTTCCACTTGAAAAGTGTGTCAATGTTATTAACAGTACCGAGCGAAACATAGGAATATCGTCTTTTTCAAATGGCTCATAAACTTTGCTCGTAAATCTGCACATCATTCTTTTTGCTGCTGTTTTTTCATTCAACTTATCATTGCCCGTAAGTATTGTTGGCACGCGAAAACCTTAGAAACTTTCCAGTCCGAAAGTAAGAGTCTTTTCACTTTTGATTGCTAGAAAACCGTGTCATTTATCTTTAAAACAAATTCTATATGAACAAAAATTTCTCACAGCTACCTAATTGCAACATCGTGCAGCCCTGTCGGTACCATACAACTTTTGTTTGACACATTTTTTCATATAACAAACTGTTCACAAGTAATTTAGGTGGCACACTTAGGCGAATCACCCCGTATATTTAACGATTCTACGATATTCAATGATTACACCCGAAGGAAAGTATAATAGCCTGAAAATTGTGGCAAAGATAAAATCTGTAGCGGTACGAATGAAAGTGTCGATCCGGCATTTACGTTAACGGTGCATTTCATGCTCGCTTTGTTCATTATTATTCTCTAAAGTCTAAAGTATTACATCGCGGCTTGAAAGTACCGTATCGCGTAGATTTTCGTTCACAAAGCACCTTTGTTACTCAGTAATTGACGGCCATCCGTAGTTGACGCTTTATCGATAGAAAGCCGGGAAACCGTGCCATTGAAACGAAAGTGGCGTGCCATCGTATTAGGAGAATTAAACCCCGTCCAGTGAATCGCGTAAAACTCACGCTCTTTACGCCTTCTGCCCAGTTTCACCGGCGATTTAACAATACGTTTTACTCCTAACAAGAGCTCAGGCATCGAAGTTTATTTGCTTGCAAATGATCTCATTAATTATAGAGTCGAGGAATTGATGGAGTGAAATAGAAACTTGATCTACTTGGAAAAATTTATAAAACAGTAATATTTTAAGTAAATTATTAGGAAATTGCTTACTTAACGCGAGACCGAATACGAGATGTATTGCTGACAATGAGTATTATCGCGAACAAGAATAGAATTGCTTGCATCAACCAGGGCGTCCGATTTCCGTGCAGACAATTAAAAGCTCGTCTTCCGATTAATAAAAGTACAGACGATGGAAAATGAATAATCCTCATATGATATGAAATTGTGGAATATTTGTAAGTTCATGAAATTATATAAAAAGACAAAGTCGAAAGAATGCTCCAAAAGCTAAAATTGAAGTTAATATAGATATTTTATATACATATTATTTAAATAATGAAAAAATTTATTCTGAACATTTTTGCAGCATACAAAAATTTAAAACTTGGATTTTAACATAGGAGAGAAAAGTATCTTGTACAATTAATTCGCGGCAAGTATTGTAAATAATAGTTTTCATAAATGTGGTATTAAAAAAGACGAAGTAAGTACTTCACCGATTTGCAAAGAAAATTTACTTCTGTACAATATAATTTTAGAAATAAATAATTCGGTATAATAAACAGAAAAAGGTATTTGCTGCTGATAAATACGAGAAAATATAAAAAGTAGCTGTCTAAATACTAGATATAATAGACATAATCTAATATAATAGTAGACGTTTACATCATATTCTCCACATCAAAATATAAAAATACGTAATATAGATAAGAAATGATATAAAAATATTACTATTACTTACCACAGCATGGTTTACCAAAGTCGAGTCTCACGAGTTGCACCATGTACGGCTCAAGCAAGTTGACATACCACCACGGCCTGTGTTCTGGTCTCGTAAGGGTGCAAGTTTGGGGGGAATAAACTTGTCCACTGCTACCGTCGACAGCACGCTGTGGAATTCCACCCTCGGCGCTACTCGACTGCATGGGGGCTTTTCCACCAGCAACGTTTAATACTGCAAAATATATTAAAGTATTGACGCTTATTTTAATTACATTCTTTGGTTGAATTTTATAAATATCAGAGGACACTTAAAACGGGACTTTCAGTGACATGGTATGAAAAAAGAAAAATGATGGAAATATATGCATATACTGCAAGCTTCAAGAAAATGAAATCAAACTGTTGTCGTTTGTTAATCTTGTTAAACCTCGAATATTAATTTAAATTCAGTTGAACCTAAAGGCAAATTGAATATCACTACAAACGAACTATGTAGTCGGTAGTAATTGCAGTTTTTGATGTACAGAGAACTGTTGGGAATTACAAAAATCAATTTTCTATTAATACAATACAATATAAATGAAGAGCACATACTAACTCACGCGAGACAATAATTTAGTACAATAATAGTTCTTCTCCAAATGTCGCGTACTTTATTATTATCACTGCAATAAAATATCCGGCTTCACCAAGTTTAATCAAACGATTAAAGTCCAGTTTCCAATTGTATCTAAATATTTCTCCTTTTGTTAATAACATTTTTTGCCAGCAGATATATTCAATCTGTTTCTCGAATTCCTAGTAAACTGTAACAAGCTCAAGCCTTCTGCCACGGGATCTGGTTGAGCCGATGAAAAAGAAATGAACCGCAAGACACGCGACAGGAAGCATGGATTAGCTTCTTCTTGCGCATCCCTTGTGCGGTTGGCTGCATTCCTAGTTACGCACTGACTCGACACAGTATATTGCAGAGTGCCCCGCCTCAATTGCGGTACTCGTAACACGTGCCCACCATGTGTAAAGCGTCATTATATATTAACTCACGTGCAATTTACAAAGGTGCTACCTTAAGACTGGTTATTCTTGATTTCAAACCTTCAACGATCACAGAACGATTAGAGCGTTTATTCAGCGTAATAAACTTATAGCTGATAACAACCAGTGTATAGTTATTATTGAAACAGAGTTGCAAGTGATTTATGATTATGGCAGACGATGTACGATACATACTGTATGTATCATTATGAACATCGTTCGATTTAGAAGAAACTCTTTAGTTCAATTTCACTTGAAAATACACTACTTGGTAATTATGCGGAAGTAATATCATTCTATGAATAACAGGGATAACTTTTTATCGTAAAAATACAGAAACAATTTATTACTTTTACAGAGTTACGAATATATCTATTCATTGTGCCAGAAAAGCTGTCGAAGTTTCATAAAAAAGAAAATCAAGTAAATATAGTAAATGTAAAAAATCTCGAGGGAGGAGAAAAAAACTTCGATTTATTAGAGGTTTCGTGTTATCGAGTGTTCATTTTATGTTTTGAGACAATCCTAACGGTTGAAAGTAAAAAAACAATCGAATGAATTCTGATACAAAGTTCTAAACTTCGAGTTGAAGAGGCAGCAGCGATAGAAGTTCTACATATAAAGGTAAAACTTCGAGTTGTAGAGGTTTGACTATTCTAAATTCGCGTCACAGAGATAAAATAATGCATCTGGACACGTGGCAAATAATTCGAGGTAAAGTAAATTTTATTCCGACTTATAGACTTTTTGCAGCAGCGGAGATGGAGCGAAATTAAAAATTTGTTGTCTTAGAGCTTCGATTTATCGAGGTACTACTGTAATACCTTCTAAAATATCGCTGTAAATAAGTAAAAATCATGAACAAACCAAAGGTCCAACGAACAGAATAAAAGGACGAATAAGTGCGCGTAGAAGTAACCCGACCATTATTGGGTGAGCTACAAATAAATTAAAATCACGATCATACCAAAAGTCCAGCGAACAGAATAATAGGACGAAAATGACAAGTAAAAGTAGTGAGAGCCTTAGTGCTCGCATAGTAACATCGAAGTAATATCATCTCAATCTCGTGCCCTAATCTACTTAACATTTTTAATTACAACGGCCTACTTAGGAACGAGAACTCCACACATTTAATTATACAGGCAGTCATATCCGACGTCCCTTGCACCTTCTCCATTTGCCTGGCCGCCAGGAGATAACAAGCAGGATCGATCCAGCATATCTAATCGAGATACTGATTCATACGTGACACCAGCGATTCCACAACGGCACGCTATCTCCAATCGTATTCGCGTTGCTTAGTCATTAAAATCGAAGGACGAAACCGCAAGGCTCTGAGAAAATCTCACCGGCTCATTGCCATTCCCATTAAATAAAAAGAAGGTCGGGGATGTGGCAAGTTGCACAGGTGAACAGCCGTTCGGTACGCAGATGCTGTTCGTAAAGTTTTGCTCACGTTGTCCGTTGCACATTCGCGGGGCTTGCGGTAGTTTTAGTGTACCGTAACGTGAGAATTTTATCGGCGTTAACTGGCATTACCTCGATCCTGCTAACAAGTCCTCCGTGTAATTTCTCTACGCACACGCGGCGCCGAAACGAGATCGTTCCTTTTGACACGCGCGCGTACGATTCAGATTGATCCTGACGGGCACCGTGAGTTCTTATCAATCGGTAGTTCGCACTGGTGATACCAGGATCGTGTTTTCGAAAACACTATGCAACGGCATTGAGCAGCAGTGAAAATATTACTTTATACAGGGAAGATAATATTGGGTGCATTAGAAAGTAATCCGCTATTGATGAATTATTTTTATTGTTTATTATCAACGCAGTGTAAAACGATTCATTTGCGGGTATATATGCAGTATATGTGCAGGTACAGGTACAGGTGCTATCCAGTCGTTTCAGTAATAAGCCACATTTAACACCAGTTAAAAATGATCGCACTTAACTGTACAGTCCCTTTTTCACCGCCAATGTATACTTAATTCCTCAGAAATTAGAAATATGGCATAGATGTGGAGATACTTGTCTTAAATTGAATGCGTTTAACTTAATTTTTGTTTCTCAGACATTTTTTGAAATGATTGATTTCAGAGATTTACAAACGCAAACCTGAATTTCACTGGATAATTAATTACAATTAATTCTTCTCAGTAAGTTCACCTTAAGTAAGTCATTTGAAGTAAGAACATGTCTCTGCCAGTAATTTCAGGTACGCTAGAAGAGCATTGTTTTAGCATTGTCCCAAGGAATTTTTACAGATTCACGGGACAATCTGTTACCACGACCTTAAAATATATACCTGCAGAACAATTGGTAGATGTATGAATGAGACAGCGAATGCATTGTATAGAGAATATTAATCAAAAGACAGAACTGTTATAACGTTACCCTGTGCACACTGCAAACCGTGCATTTCAGACCACCTTTCTAACTGTTAAAACTTTAAATACCGCAAAGAAAAAGTATCATTTAGCTAATGAATCGCAACGTGTAATCCGTCAGCGTGATTATACAATAACCATTTAGCAATGGTACCAACATTTTCAGTTACATTCATTGGAATATTACTTAAAATTAGCATTGCGTAATCAAAATTACATATCAAATCATTAAGGCCAGCCTGGTCCACCAATTATAGATCATGTTTATTAACCCTATTCACTATTATCAAGACAATCAGTCAACCCCCCTAAACTTATTTTCTATCGCGGAAGGAATCCAAACATTCAAACGGATAAAATAGAGAGGAACAAGTGATGATTAAAAAATTCCATTCTATCCCCTTGACTAATAACAGTTACCGTGAAAGGTGATCAGAATATATGACCATAGTGGAACGTTTCCAAAACATGCAGAATCGTGAATATTCAGGGTGGAAAGTCGATCACGAAGCCAAGGAATTCAAACTTTCGAGACGTCCGGCCAGCTATTTTACAAAAACAACTGATCACGAAGTCAATCGACATTCTAGTCGGGCGTAGGTAGGCTATGGAAGTCGTAATTGATGCGTTCTCGACCTAAACCTACATACCTTCTCCTCTGAGTTAACGTACACATCAAACGCGTTCCCATAAGCTCACCGCATACGTGGCCACGTCATAACATACAGTTATTTCTTATACGGGCCATTAGAAAAGGTTTCATCTCCAAGACCGTACCATTCGAACACGATGGATCTAACAATACCACGAGCACCTTTAACGCGTTTCGATATCCTCGTGTATAAAAACTTTACAGAACAAAAGGAGAATGGTATACAGAATTGGACACAACGAAAGCAGCCTCGGGAGAATAATTCTTTAAATATTCATTGCTACTTATTTCCCCGTCTGTAATGCCTCTTAGAGCTTCCGGTTCTATTATTGTATTTTGGTTTGTCTATTGAATATGCAGTCCATGTGCAGCGTAATACATACTTCGTGTTACGTGGAATAAATTATTTATGCGCGTAAAGCTGTAGAGCGGCGATTTGTAACAGGTGCGCCACGCGAGACCCACGGGCGCACAGGTTTTGGGGCCAACAGTCAATTTTCCACGTTGAATATTTTGAAAAGATGTTTTTTTTACCAGAACGTGGCAACTCTTCGAATCATCGAAATTCAAAATAATATTCATTTTAGATCATTTTGCGAGCGAGGGTATAAATTTTATATTTGTTAACAAATTCACTGCGTACCTCTGTATAAATTTATATTCTATGCAATATGTAATGATGAATAATTTCGTTCACATAATAGAACAAAATTTCAGTAGTATTATTTTGAACCATCCTTTGAAACATAGAACACAATTTTTCTATTGAATTATTGATAAAAGGAAATACATCAAATATATCAATTCATAAAAAAAGATTCGTTAAACTGTAGAAATTACAACATTCTTGTTTGCATTCAAACTTTAACTGACTGAGAAGGAAAATTGATAAATAAAGAAGCTTGTTCCGAATAAACTATGGTGAAACCACATATACGCAAACATACGTATTGGAGGAAATGCAAACAGGAAATCGTATTATTCTAACCTTGGTCGAACATATTTGTTCACCTGTTTTATACAAAAATGCAAACTTAAACAAATATCCACGACTAAAGGTTTATAATTATTGCTGTTGCAGACGTATTACACAACGTTGCGAGCATTATTCAAAACTTTATATTTGCCATTTGTCTCCTTCCAGTGACTATAATGGGACGTCCAAGCAGTTAAACTGCAATTGGTTGACTGTAATACCTAAATTTTTATTAAGCACGTCATACAGTCAGTTTCTGGTCACGCATATGCATGATGCTAACGTATTTTCTATTTCTATGCACGACGTAGGGTTAAAGGTAGAGAATGTTAATCATATATTCTCGCATAGCATGAAAGTATTTATAATTGAAGCCAAAATAGTCGTGACGGTGTAATATCGCATACCATACAAAACTGAAATATTTAATAAAATGCCCCGTTAGTACTATGAATTATAACATAAATTCATATCTGATATGATTTGAAAACTTTTTTCGTATCGAATTTAAGGAACTTTGTTATGATTTAGAATACGCAGTACGTCCAATGTTTATCACAAATATAAGATTGTGACTTATAATTGTAAAACATCATTATAGAAACTAGAATTTGATTATCATATAATCACGCATACAGAAGAAAATAAATAATTTTCATAGATCAGTATCATTATTTCCAATTTTAGAATAAGATTGTTGATGTCATTTTTGCGAACAGCGTAGATGATTAATAAACAGTTACTGTATTGGAATACGTGGAGATAGAAGAAACAATTTAATACTGTTTATAACGATGCTATTACGTAGTTGGTAAATAATGGTTCGCATTTAATAACAAGCGTTACCATATTGAATTCGTAGAAAGTATCAAATGTAGGTTTAATACCACCTTTAAATAGAGGTAATGCGTCTTTACGACCACGCTGATGGCTTTGAAAAAAGACAAGTGGAGGATACCAGTATTTAACTGTATTGCGAAACTCTAAAGACGATGATTAGGATTTTTACGGATGGAAAAATTGAAAGAGAACAAGTGAAAGTCGGCGTAAAAATAACGCGCCGTAAATGCAAAACCCCGATTATACTTGACAAGTGGAAAAGAAACAACGTCAACTATGTATCAATTACGTTGCAGTATGGTTTGCAAAAAATAGAATAAAATGGTGGCACAATAAATGATCAAATCAAAAATAGAGGAAACGATAGTAATTAGAATAAGAGTATATATTATTAGCAAAAAATGTTGAATTATTATTCGTATCAATATGAAAATATCTACTTTTGTTTTCCTTTGCATACAATTTCGACTGCAAAAGCATGTTTACCCTACGTATGGGTCACATAGTCCAAAAAATTGACAGAATTTCCGAGACATAGTTAACAAAGACCTTATATCGCTAACTCATTTTAATCTTTGCATTAGGTTCCCCAAAACTGTTCCTCGTTTGGTAACAGTTGCAACGTTATTCGAATGCATTTTAAGTAGATACAACGAAATGATCTTTCTTTTTTTAATTCTTCACAGTCAGTTAAAATTACGGTGCTGACGGGATTACGTTTCCACTTGGCGGTGAACGGCGTAAAAGTTTACGTTCGAAAAGTCAAGTTCACGCATAAGTGCGTAAGTGGCAATCCGTTCTTACGGCTGGCAGAAAATTGCGGGAAACTGTAGCTCGAACGCTAACTGAGCAATTTCGCGCAGACATTGCGAATTCGCCCGCTTGTTTATTTAGGGGGGAAACGAGGCCGTGTCAAAACAATCGTAACCAGCGATTTTCTGAACAAATATTATCCGCAAAAAACGAGAAATTGCATACGATTTGTTTGGCAGAAAATTGGACGGATGTTAAAATGTGACGTATTATTATGATTGTTTCTCCAATGTTATGCTATTACATCGTTTGTGGCTTGATTATGTCACCAGGATTTGTGTTGTTGTGTATTAAATATTTTGCTTATACAGAAATTCGAACGAATCAACATAATTTCAATTGGAATTGTATAAGAATGGAATGAAAATATGTATCACCTGTATACATATGTATAATATATTGATATTATATTTGGGACATTGGAATTAGATGGAAACTTTTGTTAATATTGTGCTGTTTTTAAGCAGAATACAGTCGAACTTGATTAAAATTTTCAACAATTGAAATGTAATAATATCAAGATTGACCGGATACGTAAGTTAATAAATATAGAAGTAATAATGGAGTATCTTTCTGACCCAAAATAATTTTATTCTTGGTTATTCAAAATATATTTTTCTTAATTCATTATTTATATTTTACGATTAACTTGAAGTCAAATTTAAACTCCTTTAGCAATTTAAGAGTCAAATGAAGATCAACTTTCAGAATAAATGAAGTTTGAAAATCTTCATGCTCCAATTTCTACGGACATTGTTAACATCTTTGCCGGTTTAGTTAACGAGTGCATTTTAAATATCGCTTCATTGGCTGTTTAGGTCTCTAAAGTCTACTTTGCACCGAATAGTTGAAAAATTGTGCATTGAACTCTGGACATCCCGCGTATCTGGCAAAGTAAAGTATTTAATTACTAGCGTCATGCTGCAATCTCAAATTTGTAATCAAACGTACTCAGAATCACTGCAATATTATTTTAAACAATATATTTTAACCGAAGATAAACGCATCGCTCATAGTAGTGACCTGCTAAAGCATATTTTATTTATCTAAACAAATAATATAGCTGTAAAGAATAGTATTTACCTATATGTATATATAAGTACCATTCTTTACACCTACATCATTTTTTTGGTTGTAATATTAATCAAAGCATGGTATTTGTTGAAATTAAGTGTAATGATACGCACATTATTAAAATAAGTATTTTGCAATTAATACTATTAAACCCATTTTATCATAAATCAACAGTTTCGATGTTAATATTATCACGCATAGTAAATAAAGACCATTATAACGAAAATAAGTAAATGTCCAGTTAAAGTAGAAAAAGAATTATTTCTTATAATATACATCTTTGAATGTAACGAAATGAATTGTACAACTTTAGCATAATTCCGATGACTAAATGACTACATTTCATGTACATGGGTACATGTTATTAAACCTCCAAATATAGTAACATATGTATTAGGGCCCCACCATTTTATATCAATCCAAGAATCTCATTCGACTAACACGGTACTCAAAGCTACTAATTTTTTATGAAATTTTACTATCGTCATTCTACCACAGCCACTCAAACCCGTGGCCAAGAAAAATTTTTCCCCATCAGAGAGAGTTCGTAAGATACTAATCTTAACTGTATCTTTGAATCAACAACAGAAACCCGTTTCTTTCCGAAGAGCCTGATGCAGGGTCTTTCTAGTGTGTAACCAATGTTCGAGTATAATAGCCAATAAATGATGTTGCTGCTTCTAAGCAGCACGATAGATACACACAAGGTGAAAATTGTGGGACCAACAGGTATTTCATGTTATACACATATTGTATGACTGATGAATGATAGCAAGTTAAAAGTTTAAAGACATTTCCAAGCAGGAACGTATTGAAAGAAAATTGATTGCTATCCATTTTTGTAATATTAATTTTGGATCAGCGAATCGTTAAGAAGTCATTCAACATTTGTATGATTAAGCAAGCAATACCATACCTTTGGCCGTTACTGTCCTTCTATTACGAACAATCTAAGGTACTCTCACACTTTTTCTTCTTTTTTTTAGGCACAGATCGCAGAAGAGGATTTAGCTGTCGTAAATGCATTGAAAAGGAGTTTCGAATTTGCAACAGACATACTTTCTACGAGGAAACGCGCACTTTATAATAACGTTTCATCAATTTCCTCTATTTTATAGACATCCGGGATAATTACGCCAGCCTAGTAGTATTTTATAAACGACTAATGCAATGGAGACGTAGAAATCACATTTCTTTCATTTGATCTCCCATATATACCGACAATACTCTGTCGATTACATTGGAATCGACGTTTTGAATAGTTGCGTAGTTGAAATTGACTTCTAAGGCTATAAAAATGAGCTGAACGAGGTGGAGGACAATCCGTGCGATCTGTGAAGCATGACGGAATCTTGCACTTCTAATTCGCGCCGCAACGACCCACATTTGATGTTATCAAGATGTCTCTATGTTCTTTTTTCGCATCAAACATATATGTACATTGCCCATGGATGTTCGAATGAAAGATTTCTTTCGGTCACATTACAGATACAACTATTTCTCATCGGACTGAAATGTTCATTTTAATTGCAGTTCTATATGAAACTAAATAAAATATTGAGAGGTCCGATGTTATAATTCTAATCTTTTTGTTATACTGTTTTAGTCTTTTCTGTCAACCGTGTAACCAGATACAAAATATACTGTTCTAAAAAAAAGGTTGTGGTTTTGTGTAGCTTAACATTCTGTTCGCTTTTTTCGTCGAAACAACTTGACAAAATTTAAAAGAAATCACGATAATGGGAAAAGCGTTTTACGATATGGTATTGCTCTGCAATTTACAATGTCTTTCTTAGGTCACTCAATCTTTTCGGGAAAACAGAAATGCGACTTGTTCTTTATATTTGGAAACGATTCTCACTGTCCACAGCAGTTTTGGTTGATTGGTCTGTGAAATAGACGATAAAGTGCTTTTATTTATCCAGTTAGAACTGTTTATGCACTCTTAACGTCATAAACTTTTCATTAAATGTAAGGAATAACTGTATAAGTTATGAATATATGTTCATAAGTTATGTTTTAACGAGGACGGCGGCTCGTGTATTATAGTTACAAAATATTTGTAAATTTTTTTATTAGTCACAATTCTATTGAATATAAATAATAAAATTGTAAAACAAAATAATAAAAGATATTTTTTCTTGTCCACTGCTCTCACACATTATTATTCAGATATAATTACAACCGATGAATCAATATTTATATATTTACAGATAATAATTATATTATCGTTCTTTCAATCAGTTTCACGATTTAATTAATTAGTACAACGTTCAACTACCGTGCTCAGGTTAATATCGCCTTTCCGTTGCCAATTAATTTGCCTAAAAATACGATATAATCTCACTAAACTCGCGCATAAATTCAACGCAACATATTCAAACGTGAATTCCAAACTGCAAACCTTGTAAATCGATGTGAACCTTTATTCATTGTGCTTATATCGTGCACCATTTTTCATAACATTAACTATATAAGTAGAAACTGCATATCTATATGTTTCTCAAAATACGAGAGATACACGTAGCAAAACTTCCAGTTAACCGGTTTCAAAACTCAGTTACAAAAAAATAAAAAGGAAAAGAATTAGTGTTTTTTCCTCAGACTCCAAAGGTGAAAGGTTCCCTAAACATTTACTATACCTATCAAGCACCCATGATCACCGTTTCTTCAAAGGTGTTTCAGCATCAGAAATATTCCCAGTGGGCTAACAATATCATATCCAACGTCATGTGTAAAGTAAGACATCATGGGTGGGAGCGAGACGGAGGGAATAAATCGAGTCTGAATCGAAAAGGACGAGGAGCTGGACCTATGTCAGGAATGCGCACGAGGTTGGGAAGGCCGCAGGCGTTCTTAGGAGGTAACAGGTTCAGAGTTAACGGTGTAGTGCCCCCACTATCTTTGGTATTTCTTCTACTGTCGTTGGTCTCCTCGGTCAAGGACACCCAGAATCAGGTCACCCGGCAGCCGAAATTTTCTTCCAGCCAACGTAGACAAGGGACACGAATCTGAACCCGCTGTTACGCTCTCCTTACAGATCTCTTTTTTTACGCGAACGTTCCAAGAATTGTATTTCCTCATTGTTTCTTCTCAAATCCATCACGTAACTGATCAATTTATTCGTTTCATACCTAAAAGTACATGAATAGGTTTTCCGACGACCCTAATCAGTTTTTTTATTTTACTAGGTACTCTTGTTAGTATCACGACAAATAAGTATGAGAGGAATTTTCTGTTTTCCGTGTAGAAAAAATCGAGAACTAAAAATCTTCCTTTTGTGAGATTTGTAACCGGCAGAAAACATTCGTATCAATGTGGGGTATTAAATATGAATTGTTATACGTATTTATATTAATATAATAATTAAGATTCCACTTTGAACGATTGTGGTTATCGTTACAATCAACAACTTTAATGTGAAATCTTATTCTTCGCCCTTCGGTATATCTTAAAGATCTTTTCAAATCCGATTTTAATTTCACACTTGATACTTGAATTTCTATTCTGATTTGAGATCAGACAGTGATCTGTATCTGGTTCATAACGAGGCCTGGCTGGGTTTACTCTTTCATACAGGCGTGACCGGAAGTATGTATAAGTTTCCCGGGAACGTCGAACTTTCTCTTAAGCCTATATCCTATCCGCCACATGACGACCGCAACAATTCCTTCGAGAACTCCTTTGTCAGCGCAATCTATTCTCCGCATGTTTTACATACAACATCCGTTTCACATTTTTATTGAAATCGTCGAATATTTAACAAGGGCGTTACAAGCAACGGATCCCAAAGTAGCCAATACTCTTTTGGTACAACAGAATGTACAAAAGACAAGTTATTTATATGTTGATTTAAAACGTGTACATAGTAAAATTGCCTGTTCAACGAAGACCGCGAAGGAATAATTCTCATGATTTTAAAGGAATGTGCGAGTAAACTTACCGCAAAATGGTACCCCTTCCGGTGACCAAGACCCATCAGCCTGGCACTGTCTCCGCGCAGGGCCAAGGAGTTCAAAGCCTCTCTCGCAAGAATACGTAGCCACAGTGCCCTCGGGCAGGATTGTGTCCTTTAGAAGGGCATCCTCTTCGTCTATAACGTCCTCGACACCTGCTCCTGTGAAGCGGACGCTACTGTGCGCAGGTGCCCCTGGGTAACCACATCCGGTACCATAGCAGCCTGCAATCGAATAGAGAGACGCCATCATTATCGAGTATACGTATAGCTGGTTACATTTATCAAGCCTTAATAATGTGCTAAATACGATCGTGCAACGCGGAAGAATGAATGATAAGCACGGGCCGTCTTGCATGCTTAATCGTACCCAGTGAGTTCATTCGTTTGCTTGGAAATAGATTGAGTTACGATAGAATTGATCGTGGTATAAAAGTTTCACGAGTTTTGTATCATATAGAGGGGTAGGCAAAATTGAATAATGTAGACTTACTATTTTTGTAACCTTTCGCGTAAATATGTGTAGGATAATAAGCAGTTCTTCTAATTGGCTTATATTACTGTCAGAGGGATTGGATTTCAATAAAAATAAAGACAGGCGATTTCATGTATTGCTGATAAATGTGTGTGGCTTGAAAAATGGATTACAACATTAAGTAGATATAGATATGCAACAATTTTGATAATGCCATATTATACGATAGCTTGTACAGCTTTTAATTTATCTTAATCAGCAAGAAAGATCCACAAATAGGCGAATTTTTGTGACTTTGTCAATTAACCGTACTTTATTTGCCAATAAACGTCTGCAGGCTTTCGATAATATTGAGAAGACTAAAAGTATCTAAAATAAATGCTAATCGTTTAAGGCTTTCTTTGGGGATAACGAAAAATGTTATTGCCATTTTACCATTTACATCCCTCAAATCTGATAAGGCACGTTGGGTCGTATTAACCGAAGAAAACATTCGCATAAATTGCAACCAAATAACACGTAACTACCCCTCTAATACGTGTGAAAATCGCGATCATGATGTCATTATAATAATTTGATAATTAAATAAAAACAGCAAAGATTGCTTCCCCTCATTCAACTTGCTTCTCCGTACCGTACAGAAAATTGCACATTTCTTTCCATCAACCCTGAAAAGAATACACGATAGCGCGAGCAGCGGTTGCACTTCAATCTCTCGTGACTTAATGACTAATTACACGAATAATGCAACGTTTTATTGCTCGCTTGGCAATCACTGTACGTAGTGGGTATCGCGGCGTTGTTAACGGCGTCCGGAGGGACATGCAACTCACGTCATCACGCACGAGCTGCATTAAAGTTATTGCAAAGCGGGACGTTGCCTCATCGAGCGTTGAGTTTTCAAGTCGATGATTTCAATGCCCGACGAAAGCCTCGTCACCTCCGTAAACATGAACAAACATTCATCCCGTAGCGTCGGTTCTACCTTTCCGGTTTCTTCTTCTGCCTTTTGTCTCGCCTACCGTATATACGTCATGTGCAATTACAATCGACGATCGACAGGAATTAACGGCTAGCAGCATCGTCGTTTGTCAACGCATCTCAGAGTACAAACTTTCCTGGACTTCTGTGTCCGACGATAGGAAATATCGATTCAAAAGTTCACACCGAGATACTTTCAACCATTTCGGTCAAGATTTTCCGCATGCCTTTGTTCAAAACAATAGAACAATATATAATAATAACATAATGTAATTACATAGTAGTTTATTGGGAATAATATTTGGAATAATTCCCGTACTCTAAAAGGCGATGAACCACATTGTGGCAATATGCGTAAGGAAACGTGACGTTTCAAGGCTTGTAGAAAAAATATCTAATCAGAAAATTTAATTCCAGTCAAGCTCCACGTTGAAAATTCTTTAAAATCGTATCTTCCGTAGCAGTAAACTTTCTGATATCATTGGAAATGCCACAGATACCGACGTTACGCGGTCTCTCCTGCATGCTAATACAAAACTCCAGGCATTTGTAGCATTCCATGTTATACATATCACCCAGCAAGTAGCACAGCGATTCATTACGAACGAGAACAATAAAGAGTCTAACGTTATTCGGTTCACCCTGCGCGATAAAAGGCAAAACGGACTCCTGTAGCATTCCGTATTACATTCCTGAACAGCTAACTCGACGCATCTGAAATGAAGGTCTCGGCAGCAAAATGTTCACGCATCGTCGAAACCGTTCCCTGTTATTCCATCGAGATGCTCGTCGCGAGTTGTTCAATTAATAACAGCCCACAGCGGCCGCGGACAATTTGATTACGAACCGGTGGAGCAGATTTTATCGCGAGCATCACGAGCTGTTAAATCAATAATCTTTGGTAACTACCGGCTGCCCGTGGGCGTAGATAGGCAACAGAAAACGCCACGGGCCCGTAACGGAAACGATAATGCAAGCAACTCGCATCCTGCGGCTGTCGCGCAATCACCCAGGAAGTCATCGGCTATCCCGATGTACGCGTACGTGTGAACACGATGGACGTGAAAGAACGAAGCGCATAAACGCAGCGCTGCCCCGTGAAATTTCACCTCGTTCGCTTGCGCAACACGCCAATTTTTCTTTTCGTCTTTGTCGCCGCTTCTTTTCTTCTTTTGTTCTCCAGCCGTCGCCGTTCTGGCCGTTGCGTCGGATCGGAGGGATTCAGTTGCTTTCTAACGCGATTTGCATTCCAAACATGCGGATCCGTTGCCTCGCTTGCACGCGGAAAACGAACGATTTCTAGCTGTTCCATCGGTCGCGTCAAGGCGATTCTTTTCGAGAGTTACGCGTAGGATGTACATATCGTCGAACGTTTCAACGTGTAGCCGTTCAAGTTTCATTTACGTGACGTTTGCAATGGCGAAGCGAGGATAGTTAAAGCTCATCGGGAACAGAATAATAAAGAGGGAAAGATTGATCGACCGATAGGTACCTATTATTGATTGATATCCCAGCGGATTGTTCGTTGGATTTCAAAGTAACAGTTGATTCATTCGATTGCACCACAGGGGAAAACGGTATGGCCGATTTCTCAGATTCGAGGACGGCGAAGCCAATGCAGATTTCACGTAAAATGTAGAAAAACCGTGCTTCAATCATCTCAAGTGCTTCATCTTTTCTGTTTGACGTGCCCTAGTACGGCGAACAAAAGGTTTATACGCGTTGTTCATTTTGAAGAAAACAATTATGTACACTGGCAAAATATGAGACTCGTTTGTTGCGGCTCGGATCCTAGAACCTTCGACTGTTGGATTTTCCTTAATGGGAAGAACGATGCCACTGTTTAGACGGAAAGGCCCATATACGGGTTTGGAATATCTAAGTGGTACCACTACGGAGGATAGTAGATTATAACATTTGAAAGTGGTTCGTAATACGAGTCTGGTATTTAGGTTCATTGCAGGATGTCGATTATCGAAGGTGCAAAAGAAAAACGAGGGAAGATGGGCTTCAGATTTATAGATAACGGCTCCTAGCAAGTCCCAGTGGCCAGATGTCAGCTCTAAAGTACCCACTGGCACAATTCATTTAGGACACAATAGATAATGGCACGTACCTGAGGTCACTACCATAATACCATACGTCTCTTGGCAGAAGTAACGGAAATGTTACGAAACAATTTCTTTTTCTTCGCGTTGAACTTCATAAATAAACCTTTCCAAACGATTTCGAAATCGAACCCAATCGGAAAGATTCTGATCGAACCCTGTCCGTTTTTATATTGTGTGATATATTTCTAATTAACTAGGATGGATACTGAAACGACATTCCTTAACGAACAACTGGCCGAACGGTTCCAAGCGTGGACACAGAAATGATGACTACGTAACGGTTTGTGCTATGCAATTTACATATTTATCAGCCACTTTGTCTGCTCTTCCCTCTTATCCTATGTGGCCAAAGTATCGAAGCTGTTGAGTACACTACTCGAAAGTGCCATTTTGTTGCGTATGCTTTCCGCAAGTCGAACGTTTGTGCCGAGTGCGTAAACAAGAAAGACAAAAGTGAAAGAGCAACTGGAAAGGAAGAATTGAGGGCTGATGCAATTGGTGTTTGCCAATGTGTATATGTTATACTCGGGTATAGCAATGATGTCAATGTTCACAAAGAAACTTTCTAGAATTATAAAAAAAATACTGGTTTCTGTGTCGCTTCTTCCTTTTGCCGCCTGGCAATATTGAAAACAAGTGATACCGAATGTGGATTCCGGACAAATGTTTTCTAAAGAATAGCAATGGCAACGAAAATGATTCTTTCGATAATTATAGACTTTGGAGATATTGTTTGCCCCTTTTGGATTTAATTTCTATGTTACATCAAACGTAACAATCTACTAAATTCAATATCAGTCAACAGATCTACGTATAATGTGTAAAGTTAGTAGTTCTTGAAATCAAACTGTTATTTACTTTGATTGTATCTCTTTTATTCTTTGAGCTGCAATTGAGTAACAATTATTGACGATCACAGGGCGTCATTTGTTTGCAGCATGGCGCTGTTCTCAAACAACTCTTCTGATTATTTTCAAAAAATCGATATATTTTAGTACGAAAAAATACTGATCTTGGCATTAAAATTAGGAAACTAAATTGGGCTCAATTATTTTCTTCATTTTTTACTGTATACATAAATGTAACATTTCTTACCTAACTAACATGTAATAATAGAATTAGAAATACAGAAGTTCCAATGCAAGCTTCCTTAATATGTATATCTGTTATTCATATGAAATTAATAAAAACATTGCCCTTTTTTTTTGTATATGCATTTATATGTATTTGTACAGTACTTTATACTGTGCTTGGCAATGAATACGCGACCCCTTTTTGGAGTGGTCTCTGCATGTCCGTCGAAGATTATCGAGCACCTTGTTTTCCACAAAAATTACTTCGTAGCTGCATTGACGGTTCGTTGCATCCGCTTAATGTAGGTTGCTGCCTCGCATCATCGTAATTGTTAAGCCGCAAACCGGGGCAGAACCTGAACTTCAGCTGAACCTCAAGATGCAAAGCCATGCGATACCAGTTGCTTATGTTTCACCTTATCGATCTTTGTTTTGCCAATTATACCACGATTCAGTGGCTGCGTAAAAAATATAGTCACCCAGCTACATCATCACTTGATTAATAATTATTTTAAAGCTTTCTTGAACGAGACTATAATATCTATAGCAATTTGAGGAGAAATATATGATATTTATGATCGTGCTGCTTTTCTGCATTTGTGAAATATAAAAATGCACATGATGAAATATAAAAATGTACAGAATGAAATGTTTGCTTTAAAATAACAAGTTTAATGGAATTTTACTTCTGAAATAAAAATATACTAAAGAAATTCGAAGTGAAATTGATAATAATGTGAGTAATAATTAATTTGTTGTAATATATCGCAAATGGATCTTAATTATATTTATAGTACTACTACATATTTTTTATATATGTATGTATTTCATTATATGGATTTATAGTTTTGTATACTATTTCAGATCACTGCCATTCTAAAATATAATTGTAGCCGAAAATGCTCGCCTCCTGTTTTCTTACAAATATTTCAATTTTGTTCAGATGAGAATAATATTAAAATTACATATTACCAGTATTATTTTATGAAATTGACGTTATGCGCGGTAAATATGGCATTTAAACTACAGTGAATGATAAGAAAAATTGATAAACAACGGAAATCATTTCATAAAAGCAATTTTAATTAAAAACCAGAGATGGTGAAGGCAGCCTGGTGAGAATCTCAATTATACTCATCCACACACGTTGCAACGGTGGCTCGATGAAAGTTGGCACAATTATGCGTGAAGGATACTTCTTACTGTGTTTCTAAAGATTCTCGGTGAAATCTCTATAAAATATATCGATACTTGTACGAAAGAATCATGTTCCTCGGCTTGATGCTTCTCATAGTTATTATTATTATTTTTTTAATTACTTTTTGACATTGGCCGAACCAGACTGCCCCTGATTTAGCTTTGTTCCCTACAGATGCCTACAGCTGTTACCGATCGTAACATATTGTGCAACATTCAATTTTCTTAATTTCCATTCTCTGGTTCTCTTCTGTTATCAATAGTGACTAAAGCTTCTGTCCCATGAAGGGAGTTCTGTTTCTTAACAGATTAGGAACTTCACAATTGTTCACAATACAAATTTATACGGTGTTATTATCAAAGACAATTAGTTTACTTAATTTTGTTCGTAGTTCTACTGTTAGATTACGTACGTTGAAGAAGTTTCAAATTTATGCGATTTGGACAGTGCTTGATAAATCTCTATTTTCGTTTCTATGGTTACGCTTCTTCCAGCGTGAGTGAATAAAATATCGACTTATTTCTCGAAACCTCATTTACTATACGAAGTCCAGTTATATTTCACATACGTGCAATATATGTAGGTCAGTAGAGTGGACACAGCGAGTTACAATTGCATGGAAAGGGTAAAAGTTATTCCAGTATGAATATCAGGTCACCGCTATTTCAACCGTTATCTTTCTATAATGATAATCGTAGCGATTTTATCGATTATCTTCCTATCAAACCAACTGCATTCCGTGGTACAATGTTTTAATATTTCTTGCACCATAAACCGAACAGAATTTGCGTGCCCCATAAACCTTATCAGCTATTTAAAGCTTTCGATGACTGCACTGAAAAGGTATTAGAACACTACAAAATCAAAGATACCCTATTTTTAAGTAGCAATCAACGTTAAAACAAGGAGATGTTTTCATTGGAATTAAATAAAGGTGTGTTCTACACCTTTAGTTGTAAACAACATCCAATTCCTCTGACTGTCACTAATGCTAAACCGAGATTACCCGAAATCCAATTATTTCTCACGTTGAAAAATGTGCAGCACACATTTTGTGCAGCACACAAAATTCCGAATAAAATATCCCTGTATCCGCAACACCATTTTCTTATTATCCTCGCAGTCTGGTTGAACTGGTTAATTTAATGACTTCCCTCTGACTATTCACCTAATTCCACGGATTAATAAACCTACTGAACAAATTAACACCGACCAGTTCTAAACTTTGCATACAAACACATTTACAACGTTTCTCATCAAGACCATAGAGGATCATGGTTTTCACAGAAAGAGAAACGTCCGGAACGCCGACCGCAAGGCGATCTAACTGGAAACCCGTAAGGCGACACGTGGTTTCGACGGTTCGCCCACGTTCAAAGAAAAGTGGATAATCAGGGCAAAAGTAGGTGAGAAGAGGAAGGTCGAACTCCACCTTCTTTTTCTTCCTCGCTCGTTAGCCTCCCGTTACTCCACGGAATCGTGAGAAATGAACAACTGAGCCAGGCTAATTAAACACGCCGACCTTTTGTTTTCAAGGTAGAAACCGATGCGCTCCAGCATTGCACCCTGACTACACACGCGTGTGTACATGACACGCACGAGTCGGTTGCTTTCGATCATTTCACAAGCCCTACCAGTTTTCCGATCTCTTCCCGATTTCTACGCTTCTGGTCAGTAGGTCGATGCCAAAATGCGAACAGCTCGCTTTGCGAAATTTTATCCGCCAATGCTCGGTGTTATCATCGATTAACATATGTTTCCTGTACGAGGAGAAACGAGAGGACGTAATTATTACGCAAATGCCCAAGTGCATTAGGTAAGTGCATTAGGGAGGCTTCGTAATCGGGGATTTTGAAAAAAGTTACTGTCAGATACAGGACTGTTCTTTTTAGCATCGAGGATGTTAGGGAATTGTATGTACTGGTCGAATGGTGTCGGGCAATAGGGTAATATTTCGTTTGTAATTTGTAATAATAGAAAAACTTGTATGGCACTTGCTATATTATATTATTTATTATATAGTCCTTATTATTTTATGCAGGCGCTTATTACTATGCTCTATTGCATTTGTACGAGGGTACTTATAGGTATTAATGGATTGACTGTATCTTAAATTGTTCTATCATTTCGTAAAGTTTAAAAGCCGTTCCTATAAGGGATTGATAATAACTATTGATCGTTTCAGATGTTTTCTAGATTTTCTGGTATAATATCTTTACATTTTAATTGATCAAATTTTCGATACAACAAGAATGTCTGCATATTCAGTCATTTCAATCTAATAAACAAATATTCTTTGATTAGTTTATTTGTGGTTTGTTGCTATTAAGTTTCTAAATTTGTAAATGTTTTTGCACTGCTATCTCAAACACACAAATTAATGAAATACATTAATTTAACTATTTCACGTAAATGTTTAATGTATGCAAACCAATTTGATTTTAATTTTTACGCACGTTGGTAAAAGTGTGGAATACATTACCCTATTTCCCATTGAAAAGAAAAAATCGAAAAGCTCTATACACAGAATACGTATTCGTATGACAACAATGGCCATCGTAACAGGTTTAAAAGCAACAAGAGAAGCTATTGTATTCGCGATAAGTGTTTATTGGCGGTCTGGATAAAACACCCATGAGATTGTTTGGAATAATCGTCCGATCAATCGGTTCGAAAGAAAACTCGCAAGAACGTTAGATAGAAGATAAAGAAATGAACGGGCTGAGTCGAAAACGAGGGGAAGATTGACACGACTGAGTAGCGATCTGAACGGAAGAATGTAATTAGTTGGGAACTTCGTATTCAGGAAGTAGTTGAAAACTGCGTAACAGAAAAGTGCGTGGCTCTTGATGAAACGTGGGAAATACAGACAACCGTCACTTTACTATGAGAAGCGATCGTGATCGTTAAACGTAGAAAAGGCATTTTTATGAATCGTTTTTCACACACAATGTAGGTGGACTAATCACGAAATCTACGACAGCTTTTCTAATGGAACACTATGAACACCTTGCAAAACAGTTGGATCATACAACACGTGCCTATCTGAAAGCGCTCGTGAATTTCTGTGTTCCGGAGATGTTTCAGAAATCCTGTCTTACTGACGATAAAATTATTTTATACATGCTGGCATAGAGCAAGCTTTTAAGGTAAAGTTTCCAAGCCACCACAATTTGTGAATAAATTTATTCCGACTGTTGTGGAATGTTTCATTGAATCAAGATTCTAAATTTATATGTAATTGATTATTGAAATGTTTTTATAAAATGTCAATAGAAGACAGACACGTGATTTTAATGGGGAATATTTTTTCTTGATAATGGTACGGCGTTTGGAAATTCTTGGACATTTTATGTACGTGTCCACCGAACAGTGCCATGTTTATAGTCTACTGTTTATTCAGCCTTACTTGCAATTAGAGAGTTTTTAAAGCTTCATACGTTTCAACATTTACGAAAAAGTAGACTATCATACGAAATATAGGAAAATTTGTATTTTCCTGGGATAATTTCTGTTAAATTAAATTGCAAACCACCTTACAATTTTTTCTAATTATTGCGTTCATTTCGCAGATAGATAACATTAACATACCCATTAGAAAAGGTCTATCACAGTCTCAAAAATAAAACGACAGACGTTTTTAAATTTTAACAAGAGATTCATATCGAATAATCAATAAATCATAAATAAAAAACTGAGGAATACATTCTCAGGAACTGAATGATTTAAGACGTCTCACTTACAATTCGCTTGAAATAAAAAAAGACTAGAAAACAGTTATCCCACTAAATCTCGTTCTTCAAGTTGGGACTAGGCAATAAACAACAATGACGACAAGCAATAAACAACTAGACAGCTCAGAATTTTATAAATGTTTCTGTCACGAATAATAATAATGCTTGCCGAGAAATTTCAACAATCGTAAATAGTACCGGCAGAAAAGTAATTTGACGCGCGTGCACAGGAAGATCAGTACATTTTCCGTGTTACACCACGGAAATGGATTAGTGCATTAGCAACGCGTCCTTCCAGTTGGGAAAAACAAGTTTCCTAGCCTTGTGCTGGTGAAATCGACGCTGAAGAATTATTCGCCCTCTCGAAATAAATGGAAATACAGATAAGGCGTCGCGTGTACTGTTTCACGTGCAAGGATTATTATTAGTTGAACAGGTGCTAGAAAAAAGGCGATGCTAATAAAGCAATAATTATTATTTTCTTCTGCATGTCTGCTTTTTGACGTACCCCAAACGGATTTAGCATAAGATTCTGACTAGAACTTTCGAATCACTTCGTCTTAAGAATATCGAATCTGTTGAAGAATTCTTTCCAAGTCGCGAATTGTATTTTTTAAATTTACGTACTTTTTGAAATATATATATTTAGCCTAAAAACGATTGAGTAATCATATTTTCAAACAGAGTAAAAATCCTTTCGGTTTGAAGTCGAACCTCAAGTATCTAAAGCTTCGTATCGAAAGTGTACACGTTTCAGAAACTGATTTTAAAAGCAAGTTCATCCGCTCAAAACTACGTCCCTCAATGAAATGCGGGGAAACCTCTGATTTAGAAAATAATTGGAGATCAAGGGAGTGATAATGACATTCACCTGCCTACTTGGAACCAGCTTAAATTAATTGCAACTGGCTATCGATAGCGGGAATCAGGGAAATTCCTTCAAAAGAAAAGTAAAATACGAAAGGTAACAGAATGTTACTTTTATCGCGATCGTTTTGTGGAAGCAATATTTCGGAGGAATGCTATGTTTGTTTGTCAATTTCATATTCGGGGAAAAGGAATAATTTACGGGTATCTCTTCTAAAATCATATATTGTGCACCGTTATGCCGTATTTAATCGCGATGAAAAATTATATTGTACTCATCACAGATTTGTATCTCACAGAAAGAGAGAGGCGCATGCTTTGTTCTTAAGACTCTCGTAGATTTTCTACACCCCTAATTAGTTGACTCCCCGCCTACCCTGCAGTCCAAGCGGATGCCCTCTTTGCGATAGATAAACGACCGATTTCATAAATTTGCTTTCGCAATGAATATAAGTATGAATTCTGCGATGAACTTGTCCTCCAGCTCGACTCGATGGAAAGATTTATTATCGCACTTTATTTTCTTCCCTATTTAGTTGCTTATTGTTTTATTTGCATTACTCAATCCATATTAAGCAGAAATTGATTACTTTATAATAAAAGTAGTGATTTCAATATGGGACGGATCGTTGCAAGATATTTTAATAATCTCCGTGGCTCCTAAAAATTGGACACCTCTCTGTCAACTTTGTTGACAATAATTTTATTTTCTCTACTGGAGGCATTAGTTAAAAACAAGCAACCTAGAAATCTCCTGTAACACTACAGATTCTTGTACAAGTTCACCACAGCTTCATCTTCATCGAAACGATATACATATACACATGAGCCGCTCATTGGCTAAATCGGTTAACTACGCGAAACAAAAATAATGTTTGTCTTAAATATAAAAAGTGAAGGGTCAATCAAGCGCTTTATATAAAAATTAATTAAAATTCTACAAGATTCAAACGTGGAGTTAACCGATTTGGCTAATACGCGGCTCATATGTGATACAAAAAAATGCAACTAAAAACTTGTGTATTTTACCATTAACAATATCGATATAACATTTACACAATCTTACGATCTTACTACGAACGATTTTCCATAGCAACGACTACAAAAAATCGCTCCTGGTGGTATATTAAAAAAACGAACCTTTCGTAGCCAAACCGACGACGATCAGTAGTAACACAGTTGTCCTCTCCATGTCTTTGCGAATGGATCTCTCCAAGGAACTCTGACCCCGAACGTTCAGCCGGCAGTCGTTTCTTCGCGATACCGATCACCGATGAATCTGTTTTGGTAGCACGCCGATTGATAATCTTGACGTTAATCCAGCGGGAAGGGGGCACTGTCCGATTCGCGAGTTCACCAAAATTTATCGCAGGGATAACGTCATTTCGCGATCATTCCCGGTGGATCGGTTAGATACCGATTGTAAACCGGAACTGTATTCGTAGAATAAAAACTGTTCCCGGTTTGACACGGCTTCGACCCTCTTCGACCTGTGTCAAGATACACGTCCCTTGGTGACAGGTGATTCTCGAGGATGCGTGAACTAAAACGACCGACGTGAAACGATCTTTTCTGAAGACTGAGGTGCTTACTCCCTGGCAGGAAGTCGTCCAGGTGTTCTGTTCCCCACTTGACGCTCTTCTCTACCACCTCTCCGTCCAGGTAACCACCGACGTGCTGGTTGCCATCGAGAACGAGGCTGACTTGTGCGACTGACTGACTGTTCGTCCACTGTACTTACGTGCCCCTCCGGTATTCAGGCCAACTTTTGATGCGACATCGCCAAGCCCGAGATGACAGGACTCTCCTAGCGGAGAGCCGTGACGAAAATTCGATTTGGACACGTTGATTCGTTGGATGCATCGCGGCGGCCACGGTGAAACGATGAATCTGGAACAGGCGAAGGAACGCTGGAGCGTTGTCTAGAATGCCGGAGAATGTACGGAATTAATACTAACAGGTGTAGGAAGACTTGAGTATCTGAAATGAATAGAAATGAATTTTTTTGTTTCTCGTCGGTGGTTCGATTACATTCTGATATTTTTTGTGGTACTTTACGTGGATGCTTCTCGTCAACGATATTGAAGAGTTTGTTTTAATTTAAGCAGGCTGTAATCTGAAACGCGTCGAAAGTATTAATGCTACAGACTCGTAGCTGAAACTATGATTTTTTATTATAATTATGCAAACCTTTACACAAATACTATCTGTACATTGTATTTCTGTGTAACATTTAATTGGGGTTATTGAAAAATTCCTGAAAAATTTGTAGTAAGCTGAAGCATTACTTCTAATGTAAACTACTGTATTAACGTACAAAAATGTTCTCCTGATACAGGTAAATACGCAACAAGATGTTCACAGTCATTCCCCAGTTCGTTTCTTTTCATTGGGGGGTAAGTAAGGCAGTTGCCTGCAAAGAGAAAAATAAATTACCTTGTTAGTAAAAAGCATCGTTTAAACTGTAAGCAACTCATTAATCAAGATTTATAATTGACCATGTTAATTAGGGATGATGCAAAATAATCTTTTAAATATATTCTGCCGTTTCGTATAGGACATGTTGAATTTATTTTACGGTTCGACATACAGTACTAAGCTGGGAAATATTTCAACCTGCAAATTACATTACAATTAACGACTACAATATTCTTGATTATAAGTATTCATTGGAAACCCTGCATTGTTTTAACATGCAAGAGGTACAAATCGAGATCGTTTGTTATATATACATTTCACGAACTACCTGCTCAACTCTAAAAACGAATCGATGTATATACACCTGGAATGCTACTAGAACTTTCTGGTTCGCGATATAACGGGATGATGTGTGCAGTTTGATTTGTGAATTTATTCACTTTTATCACGATATTTACTTCGAGGCAAACTAAGAGTTACTAAACTACACGTGCGATTTTAAATCCTTATAACAATAGCAATTACAGTACTCTTGGATAATTTCACTGTTTAGTTGTTTATTAAATAGTTTAGATAGTTTATACTATAATGCACAGATAGAATTTAAGAAATATATAATACAATATATAATAATTGTACAAAATTACTTTATACGAGAGTTGAGATTAAACATACTATAATAACTAATAATTACCATTTATTTAATAAATATCTTATTTTATACCAATTATCACTAAGGCATTTTCAGCGGAACATAAAATAGTTTTATACAATTTCGTTTTCATATATATACATATTATATGTAATCAAAACTGTATAAAATTATGTACTTGTCATTACAGCCATAGAGTAAACTTGTATATCTATGAATAATCTGTATTATACAAATTTTAAAAATATCAGCAAATTATTCCGGACGATTCTGATAAAGAAATAATTATTTACATTGAAATATATTTATTGAACATTGACTAATTTAGAGTAGGTATCTGATAAATCGACAGATTATTTCCATTGTAAGTATCGATTCATAGTATCTATATATGTATTTTGGACTTTCCTAGACGTTTTAAAGAATCGGTAACAGTGACGTGGCACGAGCACGCGAAACACTTTCTCGCGGACTATTAAATTTCACGGCTACGTTAATCAACATGTTCGAGGTGAAGGTACGAACGCATCTCATTGTTTGGCGCGAGGCAGAAACAATAATTAGCTTGAATAAGGAAGCTTGGCCGTCAAGGGGTAGACAGTCCGGTTTAGGGTGTCTCGGTCCGCTGATCATCTTTCCAGTTCTTCCTGCTTAGACGCGATTAAAGCCTTTCTTTTTCTGGGTAATAGCTAAACTTGGTTTCGATGAATAGAAAGAATGCTAAAGTGGAACACAATTCGAAGATATCTAAGAGATTCTTATTTTGATTGTGGAAAAGTACAGAAGCGGGTGAAAGTTAAAAAAATAGGCATCGGTAAATTATTTCTCGTTAGTACTATAACAGAATATTTATTTGCTGCACAAATTTTATTTTATACAATGTACAACCTTTGGTATGGTATTTAAGGTAGTCAGAATATTTCTATTACAATATTCGTAGTGCCTTTTAACCCTCCAGTATGTTTAGAAACAGTGGCGAATAGTTACAAAAATGAATTTATTCTGACACAAAAATTGTGATCAAAAGTAAAAAGCAGTAGAACATTTGACACATTTACTTCAATCAATCTTTTTTGCATCTTTAAAAATATTTATCTATATACTACAAAATATTAATTCAAAGTTTAATATTTTCGTTTAATATACTACTTTTATTGCGATTTTGATAACTAATTGTATTTTCGATAAGCACATTCACCCTGTCGCGTAAATATAAATTATGAATCAAGATTTAATGTATTTTCATGAGAGAAACAAGATAGATCCGTGTCTATAATATATTCTAACCATTAGCTTTATTATTATTTTACTTGCATTGTATGTAAACACACGTTTTCATTTCTTAATTATCAACGTCGAAAACTTTCTGTGTCGCTTATCAATAAGTAGCGCCTAACCGCGTTCCTCTTTGCAACGATGTGTCGCTTTCCTGATGCATTCCGTGTCAGTCGTTCGAGAAGAGGTCGCGATTGGATATTCAATTAGAAACGTAATGGACAAGCATGCGAGCTGCATCTTGCATCTAAAATTATTCTGAACGATCGCAACTTGCGATACTATAACCTCGAATCATTCGAAATTCAATAAAATTTTACTAAACGTGTATACTGTTTTAAATGCCAAATTCGACATCCGTTCTATCATGGTAGGGCACATATTTTGTTATTGATATGAAATTGATAAATTGATATATTACCATCGCGCAAAGTGGTCTCAATTACTACTTTCAACAAAATTTCTAAACAATACTTTTGTATAATTTCCTCATTACTAGAAATATTAATATCGAATAAATTTCAACTAATCATAACGAAACACCATATGTATATTAATTATTAGAACACCCCCATAGCTCTTCACCCTCATCTCCTTCCTGAGATGATACGTCGATCATAAAACTGGCTAATCATTGGATTATTCATCGTCCACTAATATCTTGAAAAATTAAAATTTTCGTTTAAGTGTAGTTACTAATTTCCTGGAATACTAATAAAGATCAAGATAGCCAGACGCGACAGTAACATTTTCACCAGCCAAAATATAAAGAATATGAAGGAAGGAAAATGAAGAATAGTTGAAAATCTCCTGCGACCAAAAGTGATCAATTGAGGACGAAATATAAACTTCATAGAAATTCAGCGAATAAGTCCATCGCACATTAGAGGGCGAGCAACGGGCCAAAGGTGCGATACACCTTTCCTCGGAGCCACGTGACTAAAATTCAAAAGGCAAGCCGGGCACCCATTCACGGAACTAGGTGACTCACTGTCAACGCGTGCTTTTTTAGGGCACTTTCAGCATCACGGTAACCGTCGAATTGCGTAGGACCAGATTTGGTAGAGGCGGAAATTTGGTGCGACGAAAGCTAGCGGTGTCGAGTCACTTGTTAGTAACATCGGCTTCCTGACCTACATACCACGACCGCCATACAAACGTAACGCCGCGCATGTAGGTATGCATTCACAGGTAAGCCACATACAGGCGCATACGAGTGCGTCAATGTACGAGAAGCCATCGGTGGAGGATAAGGTCCTCGTTCGCGTTCCTGATCATTCTGACATGGGAAACCACAGCTATTGATGTCGCGCTATAACCGACACTCGTTTGCAATTGTACGCGCAATATTTATGGCGTTTCGTTTATTTTCGTGGATCGTAGACACTTGTTTCGTCGTAAATCCGGGTATCGACAGCTTACGCCGTATAGGAAACAATGAGAAACACCGTCATATATTGCAATCATCTTCTTGACAGGGGATTTAATAGTACTCAATTATTCTGTAACGAATGCCAATATTTGTTATTTATGGAAATATAATAGTTAAGTAGGCACTATAAGGGGTGAGGTATCGTCGACATAATTTTCCTATAGGTCAGGTTTCTGAGCAATTTAACGGGGAATGTATGGCTATGACTATCGATGCCTCACGATGATTGGCGTCGACTTTATTTTGCAGTTGTGTATACGTGTAACATTTGCGGTGTCAATAAAAAGTCAATAAAATGGGTGAGATGAAAAGTAGTGCGCGTCCAGATATATAATTTTGAAACATTTTAAACAATTGCGATTTTCCCATCTTCCACTGGGTATTCTTCATTGATACCAAGTTCAAATTAAAGCCCTGACGTATGACTTGTATTTTCCAATAGATTGTGAACTAATAACCCTTGTACTTTAAAAGTAATTAAGAATCTGAGATTCAACAAAAATCCACTCTGGGTCATCGTAATTATTTCTACTGCTGGACGTGCTAAATGAATGATCGGTTGTCCGAATTGAAGCTAAGAGTTTCAGTTAAACGCGTCTACAAAAGTTGTCAAGGTTCTGTAAGCAGTTGAATCGTGACAATAATGAAAGGCTTTAGTGAACAGCTCTTAAAAATCAGGTAGTGGTACTGGTAAAACACACTTGCAAACTTTGTTCACTCTGAAAATGAAGCTGCATGTTTCATCTTCAATTTGAGCACGGGACTATTAATCTAGCGCGTCTAGAAGTTGAGTTAATTGCATTTGCGTTTAATAATCATCATAATAATTAATACAATATATCGGTTTCCGCTGAACGGATTGTGCTAAATGAACGGAGGTTGAAATTAAAGTTGATATGCCCAAGAAACAAATTGACACAGACTTTACGTGACTTCAAATTGCGAGTGCCTACTTAAAAACGAGTCTGTTCAGCCGATAGCCTTATACTTTAACGCAACCGTTATCAGTTTACGGGGTCGATTATTGATTATGCTGATTACGTCGATATTCCATTTTGCGTACCACCGTTCAATAAATTGTGAAATATGAACATTCAGTGTATGCTGCCTTAGCATATTCAGAATTACTGGTCGCAGAAAAAATACGACAATAGTTGGACGCATTAAGTGCTTACTTACATTTTCGAGTGTGCAGTTTCTTACAATTGTGTGATATAAAGTGGAACGATAATTTAAGAATCCTGACGGTGCTGCACATGACGAATTAGGCTACTCCAAAATCATACAAACGTATACTTAAATTAGTATTCGCCTCGTATGGTCGTACATATTTCGATATCCACGACTAGTACGTCATCATTTATACGGTCTAAAGATTAATGAACAAGCAGCAGTATGCTGTTCGTCTATGGAAAAGTAAGGTCATCGACCGTAGTAGACGTCTAATCTGACCGAATCAAGTTTCTCCGTTAACCATCGTTCGTGACTACATACAAATCGATGGCATTGGCATATGAATTCGTCAGCCGTATGAAATATTTTTGGTCGTTAAGCGTCTATCTACTGTACACGGTTCTTCCTGCCGCCAATCCTTGAAGCCCGCATTTTAGCAATTACCTAAAGGTTACAGTAGAATTTTAAGTCCCAATGAATGCCGAATTCATTAACGCGTCCTCTGTTACGTGGACCGTTTTCGGTACACGTTGAACTTCATCTGCCCGCCAATTGATACCAGAGAAAGGGTGCAGCATCATCCGTTCGTACTCTGTTATCGTATTTGCTGAACTTTTGTAGTCTAAGTAGATTTACAAGAAACCATCAATTAGGTAATTATTATATACATATAGCTTGCTTATCAAGCTTCACACGCTGCGCTGTTTTCGATACACCCGATATGATTTGACAATCATAAAAAGTCGATCTGGCCAGAAATATTGTTCAAATCATTTTCCACATTTGTATGAATGTGTATATTTAATGCCACTAGTTTGATAATAGTGAAACCTGCTTCATATACTCTGACATATGCACAGATGTAGAGTACATTGTATTCTCCAAATGGAGAGAATGTCTCCTTTCACGCAAAATTATTTTATAGTTGAATTTACAATCAGCAGTAAAAACTTATATCCGCAGGAAGATATGATAAATGTTTTGTATTTGATTATACTTTACATTTTTATTGGCTTTAGTATAAGTACAATTATATGAGATAGCTCACACCTATGCAACATGAATAAAAACTGTCAAGACAATCGCCTCTGAATTTTTCAGGGTTCAACAGTTTTCAATAAATAAAGTTATAGGCGCATACTAATGTTAAATCAAAATTATATAGCCGAACACAAAATATAAGGATTAAAGTTCATACGATTCCGAATTTAAATAATTCCTATCTCGCGGTTAGCCGTGGAATATGTGTATATTGTTTAGGCATATGCAACGCATTCCCATAAAGTAGTTGCACAGCTGTGTTAATCGTAGACGCAGCGTGACCCCGATTTAAACACCTGCACAGATTCCTTGAAGCAGCCAATGTTCATGGAAAGTCAAAACGGTAAGAAGATCCCAGATACGGATATAGTTATACATATTGTTTTCCGTTCACATGTGCAACGTGTATGCGCGGTATTTTCTCACAAGTTCTAGCTTTCCCGGCCCATTATCTGTTACTCTTGTGCAACTTTGATTAATTAACATTGAATTATTCTAGTCGGCCAAATTTCGTAAGTGGTTACAATGATTTAAGAAACGCTCGTGGCTCACGCGTGCCTGACAGAAGAAATTGTATCGTGGAAAAAATTACACCTTTGCGCTTTGTGCCAGGTTGCCGACGATGGAGAAAGAATTTTCTAATATTGTAACAAGACTTATACAAAAATTGTAATGTGGTAATTTTGCCTGGCTGATTTAAAGCATGAATAACTTCAATTAACAACGGACTTCTTCCTTCGATATTGTAATAATACTTTGTGCGTGTTTCGTTAGTAAATACACTGTAAATGTATTAAATGTAAATATGGAGGGGTCAAAAGCCCAATCATCAGTGTAAGTCCAACTTTTCCTGAACATGAGTTTCGTAGTTCAAAAACCTCCTTATTGTTAAAACTTTCAGTTCATAAATCAATTAACAGGTGACGGTACTAACATTGTCTTTTTTTTCCAAAGAATTTGTGAAAACCTTATTTATCTCGGTTTGAATGCTAATGGACTCAGACTGATTGGCTTCTGAACCCTCCATATATTTATAGAAAATATAATTTAAGAAGGGCGTTGAACAAAATGAAATACGTAGAAACCGTAGAATGTTAAATAACATTAATATAAATAATTAGAAATTTGTTCAGCATTAAAAACGGACTGTCGTATCAGTGTGGTGAAAATTCCACAAGGTATAGCCTTGCTTTCGAGATGTATTTTGGAAAAATTAATATATTCCACATAAGATATTAATATTTTATCCCACAAGAAGAATCGTTTACATGACCAACTATGTAGGTACATTGCCCTATACAGGTGCATAATTTTAACCTTTATATTAAAATTATTTGCCAACTTAAATAATCTACTTGAAGTCTACGTTGTATCTCCGATTTCTAGAAGTACAGAAACAAGTACATACATATGTATGTAATTCTGCGGAACACTTTTTAAGCTTTTTACGACTACACTTCGTGTTAACGACCCGACATTCTGTCAACCCGATTCCTAGGCAATTTGACAATAGGGCAAACAAGTTGTTAGAATGATTTTAACTATTTTGAAAGTAGAATTACAATTACGGCGTTTTGCGAACATTGTCGTTAGAAGGTTCTGGGCAATGTCCGCATATTCTCGCTTTCGACTTGTCACGCGAGAACAACCTGTCCCCTTTACGTCCGGTTGAGATACCATTATTTCCGCCTTCGCTCATTTCTACAGCCTCGACAATCAGCCATATACCATGCAATATCACAAATTCGTTTTTTTATATTGTTTTTCTTTTTTAATCGTTGAATCTCTCGAAGTTTTCATCCCTGCATCGATACAAAGTCGAATAGATTGCACATTAATACATTACCCCCATAATACAGACACAACTGTTGTGACTAATGTCGTTCAAACTTCTTGCAGTCCAACTGAAACGTTTATGTACTTCGCTTTCGCCGCGTGTGAAAGGAAAAAATTGTGTCAGGCCTTCCTGTATCTCTCCTAGGATTCTAGGAGACGTACTAGAATTTTACTGTGTCTCGTAACTATTGTATTAGATTACAGATGTTGCTGTAGTTGTGATCGATACACGGTGCATTGTGATGAGATTTATTTTATGTACAATTCAGGAGTCGATCTGAGAAATCGATTGATTAATAGGTTGTGTGTTGCAACATTTATTTCGCGATTAAACAGGTGAACGTGACTAAACAATGGATTGGATGTTCTCGAAATATACAATATAAAATTAAATTGTTATTCTTAAAATTCTATAATAACATATTCAATATATTATATTTACGTGGTTATACATATGTATCTACTTAATATGTTAATATGCATGCAAATATTGTTGTTCTGTGCATTATATATTATGCTCTGTATGTACATTATATGATTACAAGATTATCTACCAGACTTCTGTTTTCAATTATAATCATTGCATAATCAAAATCAGCTTATTACATTTGGAATTACACAGGAATGACAAAAGAAACGAATTTCCCTGGTATATGCGTGTACCGCAACAATAATACAATTATAATTGTAAACGTGATTAAGAAATGTACTTATCAAAGTCAGCATCAGCATCGCGAAGATCTTCTTTCTCTGCCTGGACTACAATTATGAGATCTAAAGGACGTGTAAGACAAACGTAAAAAATACATTTAGCACGTAAAATAATAAAACAACGAAAGGTCAAGTTTCCATTGTAAGATACTTTCTCTCACAATTAAGGAAAGGAATATGTATTCAGTTGACTGTCTAAAATTCCCCATTAAAAACCGAGATGCTATTTCGACCTTATTAAGGAAACAGATTTTTATTATAATGAAAATCATAGTTTGCGACAACCGCCGTAAAACCATTTTACATTTCACTCTTTCTCTTTTTCATTAAAAACTTTCGCCTATTATTTTAACCAAAGTCACTTTTAAACCGCCAGTTTTTTACCATTGTCCGCGCATTACAAGTAGATTCAGTTTGTGTTATTTCCGCCAATACATATAATTGTGGCGTTGTAATTGGATATCATTTCATTAATACATCGACGTGTTTTTTCATTACCGTGGGAATAAAATAGAAAAATTGAAATATTACTACATATCACCGTTTCCTTGAATATGGCAATTTGTCTACAGTATAAAAAATGGAGTGCAGTCTTTGCTTATATCATTATTTGCAATATAATTTTTGCAACTAATTAATTTATTTATATCATGATATAATATTGGTTACATGAATACTGTTTTGCATTTAAATATGCATTCTTAAAAAATGTGATATTTACCGAGCCACCTTGTGCAACAATAATTAAGTATCAGTATTTCCCCATGTTTCAAATACAAATTCATTTATTCATATTATTCGTGGCCGTACTTCAGCAAAGACTGCAAAAGATGCCGCTAATTTATTTCAATAACATTTCCCACTTGCATTACACTAATGAAATAGAAATGGAAAATACAATACGTTCTAAACAAAGTTCGAGTGTTTCAGCTTATTCTGTAAATATCTTACATTTTGTGTCTTTTGTAGTTATACGTATGACTTTGGACAATAAATTTTACCTTCGCATTAAACTTCACCTTTTCCTGCTTTCTTTTAAAATTGTAATATGTACAACTTTCTTCTTCTAATTACGTAATATAATTTCTACCTGCATACAGCTCTCGTTATATATTATAGGTAGTTTCTGTTACTCTTAAACTTTCTTCGCGATTCGACGCGAATAGCAGTGACTCGTACAAAGTACCGTTTGCGCCTGTTCAACCTTTCCTATTATTTTCTCATCCATATTTTTCATATTAATATCCCGTTTTTTCGATCTATTAGTTTTAGTAACGTTACATTCCCATGGCACACAACCATTGTCATTTTCCTGTTTATTTCCAATCTTGTGCTTCGATTCTGAGTCACGAGCATTTTCTGTTTTAATTTACCATCGAGTTGTTAAATTTCAACTTTGACGCCGTCTCTTCCCTGAAACAATTTTATTTCTTTCTGCACTGCCGCGTGTTGAAAACGATAATTCGTTGAACCTTATCGATCAATTCAGCCTGAAGCCGTTTACTTTCTCCCGATCTGTCCATCCCTCGAACTTTCTAGGCAATTTTACAGTTGTGTTAAATCTCTTTCATCCATTTTATGTCTCAATTGTTGCTGACATAAACATAATTCGATATATCATGAATATATAAGGTTCATTCAGCATCTATTGAAACGTATCATTATTAATCCTCGAACAAGTATTAATTAATGCTGTTGATATTACTAAATAATTTTTGTCGTTTTTTCATATTAAACGATCTAGCACAAACTCTGCTTTCCATTTGATTCTACTATTATAATACATATGCAAATATGAGAGCACGATGTACATATATCTTCGCTCGAAAATCATAGGACACTTGTCCTTGCCAGCTTTAACAGATTTTTAATGCAAATTATTGAAATTATATATAGCTTTATTGCTGCGTATAATTGCGATTATATGTTTAATATTAGCTCAGTAGCAGAAAATAAAATGCCTAGCAGCTCAACCCTTTTAAACGATGAAAAACATATATAAAATGCTGACAAATATTTGTGGCGAGAATTTCAAACTAAAGTGTGGTATGTCTTACAAAAAGAATGGGGGAATAATAATTGTTTACTGCGTGAGATAATAACAATCCCGTAAACCAAGCACTTATTGCGCTCAACAGGAAATATAGTTCGGGGTACACGTTAAGTTAATAATTGAGGCACAAACAAAGTGACGTATGTGTACGCTTCCTTGCACACAATATTATAATACCGTTTTTTCAAATTCTCTATTCCAGTTATATGCACGATTATATACATACAAAGTTAATTTCCACAGAACGTAACATAACTTATGTACAAGTGTAACATAGTGAAGAAGCTTCCACAAATGTACAATTTCTAATGGCTTCAAATGTGTTCCTTATTTTCTATAAAATCCCGATCAATCATCTACGGTGTCGAACTAAATAATATAATTAATTCTTTATTATGATTGCACGTTCGCAGTTGAAAAAACGGCGATGCAATTTGGAGTGAAACTTTTTAATATTAATCGAGATCCTACTGCATATAACTGCTTCTTTTCGGGCATCAAGGAAACATATATTTCTAATCACGTCTAAATCACAGGGAAACTATGACTTCGTTTTTATAACACAATCTTACGTGGTCACGTTTATATAATATAATCTTTAATCAAATACTCATATAATAACTGCTACTCCAATATTACCATTGGAGAGAAAGTTTATCTCTATTTCACATCCGATGAATATGATAAAAGTGTATGCCTATGTGTATGCATGTGTAAATGTTATTCTTCCGTGAAGCTGGTAAACTCGTGATTAATGTTAATCGAGCCAGTACTTTTTCTTATGAAAACATCCTGAAGAAAATCGTGCCACTGTCGAGGCGAGTTTGTCGCAAGATTTCCCCCGTGCCAATTTACGTGCGCATAGTTTTCGCTCTCTTTAAGTGATAGATCAGACACACGGGATCTCTGTCGGAGCGTGAAAATTACATCTTGTCTAAAGGCACGATAAGCCCGAGAAAATGAGGCCGAACTAGATCAACCGACGAAGGTCTCAGCCACCATTTATTTCGCTTGTTTGCCAGAGAAAGCTACGCAAAATTTTCTAAGTGTGTGACTCACGTGAAATCGTTCATACAAAATACTTCATTCTGTGTCATCATTATATCCGGTGCAGCTTACAATTAGTCAGAAAAAAAGAGTTCCACCGTAGGTATATTTTTTCAAGTTTCGATTTGCACGTTCGCACGGTTTCTTTATATCCTTGTAGCTCGTCGTTTTTTTAGTTACTATATAATATTACCAAACGTGGTTTGCAATTATAATTGTTATTTATATGTGCTCATTTGCGAGTTAATTTTTATTCTATTTAAGTAAAGTGGGGACACGGATTAAACACAATTGTAGGACGATTTTTCTTATTATGTTAGGGATTGAAGAATAGCATATGCTCACTGGTAAAAATTGTAAATACATCTGGTAGCTTGTATAGGAATTTGCCTTGAGATGTACATACTGCACATGCTGTCCTCCCTTTTGATTTGGAACCATCGGTATACAGTAGTTTGTGGTTTGAGTAGTCATTAGTTAATTCCATAAATATGGTTTGGGGTGTGCTTCGGTCAGTGTACTCAATCACTTTTGAAAATTTATCAATCATGGAAGGAGTTGCTATTGTCCATAGTGAAAACATGAATTGTGTTCTTCGAAGAACTGGAGGAATTTGTTACGTATTCTTTCACATTATTAATAAATTCCAGTTTCCACTCTAGGGTACAAATCTGAAATACAGATCACTGATTGTATAATGAAATACCTAAGCATCTGCTTATTAGAATGTTCTCTAATCTAAAAACAAATGTCACATTTGGCCCTCCGTACTGTTTTGCAATGTAGTAATATAAATGAAAGCTTCCTAAAATTCGAGCATGAGTTTTTGTAAATGATACATACTTGCAGACAACGAATTAGTTTCTACTTGTCGTATATTTTACGTTGTTAAACTATTAAGGATACGATCAATTCCACGTATTATTCACGGAAGTTCAAAGCTGGTTGCACTAACGGTCCTCCACCTGTTATTTCTATGGTATAGTCTATAGTCTATTTCACTAGTCTGTGACGAATGTTCCATAAATTTTGTGTAAAAAGTAATGGAACGTGTATTTCAACAAGTGTGTTTACACTCATACTATTTGGCGACGTGTTTGTAAAAACATTTTTGCAAAAAGAATATGCAATTATATGAAAACAAATTAAATAAATCTGAAATTGGATTTAATACTTTAAAAATACATTAGTGAACAAAAGAATAATAATTATAGTGATATACATCAATAATGTATAATCAAAGGACACTAAACACTTTTTACTATCCTATGTATTCCTATAAAAATTATGCAATATAAAAATTTAATACATGTCATCAATGGCAAATAAATGACGTATATTTTTTGAAAGTTTAAATTCAAACTTTTGATCAGAACATGTTTTGAAAACATTGCAAAATTGAAATAAAGAATAATCCATTTTTTAATGTCTATTAACTATTTACATGAACAAATCAATGGAACCTAAAAAAATTTAGGTGATGAACTGCTAAAAGATACAGAAGATAACAATTATTGATTTTAAAGATACATTTATTAGGACGCAGCATGACGAAGGAAAGATCTACAAACGAGAAGTAGAAATAATTCTAAGTGTTTGTAAAATTCCAAAAGTTTTCTTGCTAAACGTTGAAAGGGCATACAGTTATTATTATTATTGTAAAATTTATTTATTACTATGTCAGCCAAACTAATTGATCCTGTCACAATATACTGAACGTAAGTAAATTCCCAGTTAAGAGCCAATTAGTTTCACAACGATTCTAGAAAATATTCTACTTTTATTATAAGTATGTTGGCTCGTGATTGCACGCATGTACTTAAACGCCAATAATTACCAAAAATGAGAGTACATTATTTCTAACGCTATTCTACGATATTATTAGACTCAATAACGGTTCTCGAAATCGTGCAGTTATTGGCGCTAAAACAATGACTACGACATCGCCGATGGATCGAGCAGTTTCACCGTATTAAATTAACCAATTGCGGGTCAAATTGATCGAAACGAGATAATGTACCGCAGAATGTAGCGCGTCGTGAAAGTTCCTTCCATGAATGAAGAAGGGAAAAAAAGTGGCGTGGTCTTTGATATTAGAACTTGCAATCTCCTGTCTGGCCCTCTTTAATTTCTGCGACCATTTCACAACTAGCTGCCCCAAAGAACACAACTCGAAGATATTTCTCTGAATAATCATATGAGTCAGATATGAATTTCTTCTGTGAAGCGGAATCTTCGCAGAGAGAGAAGAAAACACGTCACGACTCATTCCCGATACTTCGAATATGTTCTCCTTATTTCTTTGCCCGAGGCTACTTTCTGCACCGCTTTAAACCGTATGTATGTTGCGCAGCTTTTTTCGCAGCTTTGCTTGTTACAGTTTAATATGGATAATAATATGGTATATAATCAATTGCACGGAAAAGTCGAAATATTATTATCAGTTAATTCGAAGCATCATAAGCTTCATGCGGTTGTCGTAATATGATTACCATGTAGTAATTCGGATGTGGCAAAAGTGTATACTGCAAATTGGTAATGGTGTGCGGTATAGGTGTGCGTAATACATTTATGAACAGTCGGGTAGAGACAAGGCAGGAGTAGGTATATGTAAAAGTAGGATTAACTACACCGTGTATAATTATTTTGCGGAATTCATGGTGGGAATTTTGCGAATATAATAACAGAGATATCAATGATGATGTTCAAAACAATTCTGAGACATAGTAAGATAAATTGAAAAGGGGATTACTTGTTAGCTGTCAATCAATTAACATTATTGAACAATGTATTCTCTCGCGGACAAGGGAATACGTGCAAGCTTTATTATTACGATATTTAAATTGAGATAAGGCAGCAGGTCCTTTCGTAAATAGATTTTATCAATTCTTTAAGAAGTATGTATTAACCGAAGAACATATCGTTTGTTAAAGCATTCCTTCCATATTAAAATTTTAATGTTGCCTGCATTTAAAAGTTATTAATGTAGCTATTCTGTCTATTCCAAAATTGCAAATTATTATTTTCATATCAACAAAGGCATACGAAGAATGAGTTCTAACGTAACGTTTCAATCTAAGAGTACAAGTATTTTTTACTAGTATCGTGGTATAATCAAAATGAAAATATCAATAAAAACAATATAGACTTCTGGTATCAGTGTTATAATCGAACGATTTAAATGATTAAATATTAAACTTTGTTGTCTTATAATGCCCATAACAGATCCGTGGCAAAGTATGTTACTTAAACGTTAAAAAATTATTTATTCAGGTTGCAAAATTCTTCATATATATTTATTGTTAGTTTCTAATAAGAGATAAAGCAGAAAGGCATTAAAACGCGAATGCGGGGCGGCGCAGTCCACAAAGGACAGCAAAACTTTCGCTGGATATACATGTAAGGACATAACAAGTGTTCTTATTTCAATTATAGTATCAATAAACGAAATAATATTGATAGATATACTTTACATTGTTTTCTGGTAAATGACAATGAACGATGTGCATTGCTCACAAAATTAAGTCTATAGCAATAAGAAATGTATATTTTTTAACATACAAACCATAAAATTCACACAATCAGAGAGATAGTGACGATAATTGTATAATATAATTGTTAATTACATAGTTACTATTAAATTCTTTCATCCTTTTTTTGATTGTGGCAATTTTATTGCTAATAAAAGACGCAATTGCTTCCCTAATTCCCCCCATAGGATACACATACATGTAGATTCACACAATCGCATGACTCCCATCCCCAACACTATTTCAGTAAGTAACAGTTTTTCACCTGTTCACTGTTCATGAGCAGAGGGCGCTCAAATCAGTGTCGGATTTCTGAGTCGGTATTGCTATCACGTTGGGTCACGTAGCCATAAGATGATTTGTCTATTCATTTATGCATCTCGTTTGTGCTGTTAGGTCAATCTTAGGTTGCGATCAATCTTCACAAACTCGTAAACCATATAGTTTAGGAGTGGTCGGTAATGTATCAACTGTCCATACAGCCGCAGTGCCATCTGTAAAGCAGGCACAGAATCTCTGCGCGTTCTTTTTTCGAAAGCGTGTCGTAAGATAGATAGGTGTACGCCGATTTTAAGGCAGCGAGCGTATACGTTGTCACGTGGGCAGGCGCGCCGAGCGCATATTCGAGAGAAACCTGGCGCCCTGGTGGCGGTCTTTGGGGCGGCCATATTTTCTCTCGTGGGTTTCAGTCACGAAGGTGGTGGTCGCTGACAATTTCTGGGATGCTCCGTTCGAAGACATTCACGCGCGTTTTCTACTCGTAAATAAGTGAACAGTGCCAATCATGGCTAAAGGGAGTAACAATTTGACTGGAAGACGGTCGTCGTCGCGTAATACGAAGCCTTACGACGCAAACAATGTGAGTATATCTCCTTGGCACGAGTCGCCAGCGACAGAAACGAACTTGCTCCGAAACCAACGGTTCTTCGCGCCTTACCGCCCAAATTAGATTCTTCAACGATTTTACATTGCGTACCAGCCCTCCCCCTCCCCCCTCTCGGACTTCTCCTTGCGCGATCATCCTTTTTCTAAGATGCACTTTCATCGGACCTAGACGATGTCACGGTTATGTGAGTCTACTCGATAACCTCAATCTTTCCCATACTACTACTTCACTCGCGAGATCACTTATCGAGTCACCTATAACACGTAACCTTGAAATGTGATTCCTTACGAGGGAAATCTTTGAGTGTCTGTCTTATCCTTCGACTCGACTCACCTAAACTTACCACTACTCTTCCTTCCGAGGAATTTGAAATGTTATCGGTTTATACACGCGTCGAGCCTGGGCATGACAAAGACACGCGTGACGATGAGAAAATCTCGTTTTGCGTAAATACGTGCAATGCCTTGTAATCTTTTTCACAGGTCGGTTTTTTTTTCAAATGTTAACGATAACACAGTTCGATCTGATTAAATCGTTGTACGATTATTCTGTTCGTCTCGTATTCGATTGAACATGTTAACCTTAATTATAAGAATGGCTTTTCACATATTGTAATTTGTTGCTGCATTTATGCACTTATATGTATATGATTCGAGATAATATTTATAGCCGAACCTTACACCTTGACAGCTAATTTCATTTTTATCTTTACACATGGTATAGATTGTGTTATATTTGTATCTATTATAACCAATGAAAACATGTAATGTAGACAAATTTGTAATATATTCTAATTTTATAATTTACCGTACTGTATAGATGAACTTTTGTTTCATCATATTTCGTATTTCATTTTTTCAGTAGCGTCATTTTATGTCGTACAATACATTTGTGCATAATTAATATTATAGGAATAAATATGGTAAGAAATTTTACTGTATATCTGTACTTGTTACGTTTTCGTTTCAGTCTTTTGTAAAAAAAGTGGCTACAAAGGTAACAGATTTTATACCACAAAAATCATGGATCAGTAAGTGGTTTAATTCGTCCCAAAATGAAGAAGATATATTGGATGACAATGGCAACCCTGAAGAGGTTGAGTCAGAGGAAGATACTCAGAATCCTCCACCCTTAAAGAGACCGTGTATTCGTATGGATATCACTCATCCACCTGGAACATTTTCAATTCAGTCAAGAACTAAACCAACAATTAACAAAGCCAGTCCGTCTAAACAACAATATTCAATTCACAATGAAACGGTAAATATTGTTTACAAATATGTTCTCATTTTAAAAGCATTGTTTTGATTTAAATTATTCATTATAGTCAGAGGACTTTTCTAAACCTGCAATGGCTGGGCCAAGCGGGATGTGCCATTTAATATCTTCTACACCCGCGATACAGTCGGACAACAGAAACATAGCAATGCAGAGGTCTGAGTTAAATTCATTAGTTGCTACTTCAAATAATGGAACTACAAATGGTACGGACGATAATTCCGAATCCAGTGAGAGCACTAGTGGTTGTAGCTCTCTTATTCCGCAAACAAATAGACAAGAAGCACCATCAAATATCTCTTACAACTCTTCATTTCCCAATAGAAAAAGATTACACAATGAAAAACTAAGTTTCGGTAAGTAATATTTCTGTACTTTGGAATAATATTATTGTCTTAAGGAACAGAATTCTGCACATAGACAACAGTTTATAATTTCTTTTTGAATTTGTATTTTTAAATTCCATTGAATATAAATTGATACCAACTTGTCCTTTTTTTTTTAGCAAACCATATGCAGGGTCCGAAGTCTTTATTTTTAGATAATACTACTCGAGATTCTTTAAGTAGCCGTAGACCAAGCTTTAATGCATCAATCATGACAAACACGCCGGATCGTGCATCTCCCTTGACATCTCCCTTTTACGGTGGAAATATTACTTTTGGTGGAGCAAATGCAGCTGGACTCTATAAACGGGGACGAAAATTATTTAACAGTGCAAACGAGGTATGTAATATTTGTTTAGTTTATTATTGTGTTCATTTGTTATGAAATCAAATCATTTGTTATGGAACCTAAGATATTGTCCGGTTAAGGACACCTCTGCCCTGCTCTGTTAGGTACTAACATGCCCTATCAGCTGATGATTTTATGCGTAATAGTTTGAGACTATAAAATGATTCAAAGCCAAGAGTACTTGTCATAAAAACATAACTTTGGCCTTTTGTTTCAACATTATATACCTCTTTCAACTTTGTTCTTCTAACAAAACATTTCTCTGCCAATCTTCTAGCAGAATAGGGGGATTAATCCCCAATGCTTCAAGGACGGTTTTCTTGTATTAGAACAGATGTACTATAACAAAAATTACTGTTACTTCCAGATTCAACTTAAAGTTCCTAAAAGAACATGCGTTGAAGTAAAACCACCTAATGCAGCAGGAGTTGATTCGTCTGGTATGAGTCAAACTGCTAAGAAAATATTGGAAGCATTAGAACACTTTTCATCACCAATAACCGATGCGAAGAAAATTCCATTAAAAATGATGAATAATACATCATCGATAAGTAGAAAGAGATCAAGGGACGAGACGATACCATCAACAACTAAAGTTGGAATGCGTCACTTAACTCGCGAATTAACTGTACCAACTGTACCCGATATATTAAAATTAAGGCGGCGTAAAAAACTTCAAGACACAACAGCTGCAGCTAGAAGAATTGTTTCAGCTCGAGCCGAACCACCGCCACCGCAAGAATATCATATTAGGTGAGCATATAATTACGCGTAGTATTAATATAAACCCTGTTTAATAATTGCAATAAATTACAAAATAATGATCTCTTTTCAGGACGCAAGTCGATGAAGATTCGAAGTATCATGGAAAAGTTAAAGCTAAAACAGCAGATCTTGAACAAGAAGAAACAGTTGGGCCAGTCAATTTGCCGAACATATCCCTACCAATATATTCTTTACCCAATTTCAATTTTATGCCACCTATTAACACAAAGACACCAGATAAAGCATGTACAGACAAAGGAGAAACCTTTACATTTGCAAGTCCTATAAAAGTAACAAGCGCTTCAAAGAACTTGAAATCGATCAATAATTTCACATTTAGTAGCCCAATTAATACGGAAAAGCAGCCAACAGATAAGGCTAATGAGTCAGATTCTCATTTGAAAGTAATTGGAATTAAGTCTAATACAACATCCGGTGACTATATACCTCCAGTAGCACAAAACTTCATGTGGTCTGGTTCGTCTACAGCGCCTAGGCCGAAGGAAAAAGTAAAGAACAGTGATAGTGCTGGTCCATCCATTTCAAATCAACTGAAATCAGGAAGCGTTATGGATGTACTTGGTTCGAAGTCTAATATAACTAAATCTCAAAAATCAAGCGATGCGAAAAAACAGATGAATTCGGGCAGTGATGCAACCAGTAATAAAATAAGTCCAATTGCTTCAAGCATATCTAATAAAAATGATAATATTACACAATTGGCAAACACAAAGTCCCACACGCAGCAAAATACCACAGCCATGTGGGAGTGCTCTGAATGCCTCTCTAAGAACTATAATTCAGAAACACAATGTTTCGCTTGCAAAATTACCAAACCAAGCCTTGTCAAAGATAAAAAGGCACATGATTTATCAGCAACATCGAGTAATGCAAGCGAAATAAAGACTACAGTAAATGAGCCTTTTGGTTCCCAATTTAAACTTTCTACAAGTCAGTGGGAATGTACCTCTTGTTTTGTAAGAAATAAACAAACTGATACTAAGTGCGTTGCCTGTAGTGCACTTAAATCAGGCCCAAAAGAAGACACTAATACTGATGTAATAACCTCGGCGAAAGCTGATGCGGCCAATACTAAGCCTTTGGAAAACACATGGAAATGTTCTAAATGTAACTTAACAAATTCTGAAGATTCAACTGTATGTTTATCCTGCAAAACATGTAAGTCAAGTTTATTAAAAACCAGTCCAAAAAATACAGATAACACAACTACTAGTAATGAAGAAACTATGGATAAATTTAAACCAAACAAAGATACATGGGAATGTCCTTGTTGTATGGTTCGAAATGCTGCCTCTGCTGATACTTGCCCCTGTTGCAACAATGCTAAACCTAATGCTGGGGTTGCGACTAAAACCACTCCACCATTACTCACAAACGGATTTGGCGATAAATTTAAAAAGCCCGAGGGTTCGTGGAATTGCGACTCCTGTATGGTACAAAATGAGGCAAAAGTTACAGTGTGTGTAGCTTGTAATGGTGTAAGACCAGGATCAAAGAAATCTGATAGTCCTGCAAGTGCAATTAGTGCTAATGTACAATTTAATTTCGGTATACCTGCTAACAGTGGTGGTTTTAAATTTGGTATCGATAAAGCTGATCAAGAAAAAACTGATAGTACAGTGTCTACAAATAATTTCAAATTCGGTGATAGTCAGCAAAGCAGTCAGGCTGGTCAGTTTACTTTTGGCATTCAAAATGAAGAAAAGAAAACTTCGAACGATGCATCAAAATCTGGGAAAAATGCTCCAACATTAGGAAGTGGTTTTGTATTTCAAAGTAATACGAGTAATAGTGAAAAAGTTGATGTAAAACAAGATTCAGACAAAGTGGAAAAAACGGTAACGCCAGTATTTTCTTTCGGTATACCAAAAACTGGAAGTGCAATGGTAAAAAGTGATAAACAACTGGTTACTACAACAGCTTCTACAACACTTTCATCTACCTTCACGTTTGGTTCACCCAAGCCAAATGTTGTGCAATCAAATACAAACAAAGAAAAACAAGCTTCTTTGCTAGGAAATACTTTGACAGAAGTTTCTAAGCCAAGCACAGTAACAACTGAATCTCCCGTTGCTACTTCTATTAGTACATTACCCTCAATGACGCAGAGTAGTTCCCAAGAAGGTAAACCAACAGGTACATTTTCATTCGGGGTACCAAGTACAGCTGCAATTCCAAGCAGTGCTTCTACAACTGTAGCATCAAGTCTTCCGTCTTCTACTAAATCTTCCTTTACATTTGTTGAACCAAAATCAACTACACAAACAGCGTCTGTACCAATCTTTGGTCAATTAACTACAGCAGCTCCCTCTTCAACTGTAACTAACACCTTTACATTTGGGGAAAACAAAACAACTGATGGACCATCAGCAACTACGACTTTTGGTATGTTGCCAAATGCTCCTGGAACTTCATTGTTCTCCAGTATTTCAAATGCTCCATCGTTGTTTAGTAACAAAGATACAAAGACTGCACCAACATTTAGACAAACCCCAACTGAAGATAAGACAAAATCTGCGTTTGGCGCGAGTGCAAATAAGACACCCAGCTTTAAAGTGCCAGAAAATAAAGTACCAGCATTTGGTAATACAGAAAATAAGCCATCAATTTTTGGATCAGCCAACACAAAAATCCCTGTATTTGGAAGTACAGATAGCAAGACAACATCTTTATTCAATCCAACTCCTCAAGCAACAACCGCAACACCAGCACCAACTCCATTTGGGACACCAACAACTATACCAACACTTTTTGGATCGTCTGCTCCACCTGTCTTCGGTAACAGCACTGCTCCAATATTCCCTACTGAATCAACGCCTAGTATATTTGGATCTACTACCTCGAAACCAAACGAAGCTAGTACTCCAAATTCAAACTTATTTACATTCGGCACGACTGCACAACCAGTAGCGCAACCAGCGGCTGGATTTAACTTCTCGGCAAATACCAATCCTGCCGAGCCAACGCAGAAACCATTATGTACATTTGGTAGTAATACAACCACCTCACAGAGCGGAAATCTATTTGGAAGTACGTTCAATAATCCTACGCCAGCTAGTTCTCCTGGCTTTACGTTTAACGCACCTAAACCGGAAACACCAGCGTTTGGTCAACCAGCAGCTCCAAGCCCAATTTTTGGTGCGCCGCAACCTGCTGCACAAAATCCAGCACCGCCGTCATTTACATCTCCTACGGCAAATACAGGATTCAATTTTGGGTCTACTGCACCTGCTACATCGACAGGAGGTTTTAACTTTGGTGGAGTAAGTATAGCAAAATATGCATATCGCTAATCCGTATGAAATTATATTTACACTCTGGTTCAAAATTCATAGAATAAATTAAGTCCGGGAGATAATATGGCTCAAAATAGGTCGAAAATCAAGAATAACAAAATTGTATTGGAGGTTCCGTTTTCGAGAAAAATATACATTTGATTCCAGTTAAGCGGGACCGCCGTTTATTTGGGACAGATACTGAAGAACAAATACAAAAACGATAATATAACTATAATTCTGTTGACATTCGCCTTTTTGAGACAGCCGCTTAATTGGGACACGTTAGTTGGGTCCCAATGTGTCCCAATTAACCGGAATACACTGTATTTAAAAATTAATTTAGTACGTGTGCATCTAACTAATGACTGACGTTACGGATTAGGCTATAGACCGCTACTTATGATTTTTACATTGTGGTCATGCGGTGAAAATGTATCTGTTGCAACCAGCTATTATCGTGAACGGTAGCCCAATTGTTGCCATGTCGGAGTAGACAAGTTATCAGTTATAATCATAAGCGAGTAGCGGCCTGTATTGAGACTGTTGAATTAGTAGTCCCTAGTATATATACATATATATACATAATTTAAAATTGGATTAAAATTCCACAATTGAGTTACAGAAACTCTTATTGAAATTTAATTAATGTCATCTTCTTTTTAGGCATCAACCGCTGTCCCATCAGCAGGATTTAACTTCCATGCCCCTGGCACTACAACAACATTCGATCCCAATACTCCACCATCGTTTAATTTTACTGGTGGAAATGCACCTAAAACATTTAGGTATATTTCAATTATTAATAGAAGTAGTTAAAATTAATACTTACAGGAATTGTTCTGTATAAACAACTATTTGTTTTTCAGTGCTACACCCAGTTTAACTCAACGGAGGGTGGTCAAGAAGGCTGTTAGGCGAATGCGGTAGAGGGCAAGTAATGTACGAGCCTAGTTGCACTTGCACACGGGTGCATTCCTTTCTTCTTTTTTTTTATATCTACTTTATGCAAACTCGTGTGCGAATATGTTTTTGAATATATACTAAAGTTACAGTATGATACAATTAAAATATCATATACCGACCAGTCACATCAATGGGAATGGTATACCAAGCACTTTGTGTAATATATCAATTTATCAATGGGATATGCTTGTGTACAGCCACTTGTGTTCCACAGAATCTGTAAATTATAAATTATTTAAATTATACGATGATAGCAAACGAATAACTTCGATGTTGGCATGAAGCCATTTTTGCAAATAAGACAGATCATAATGCCATTGCATTACTAATACCTTGCCCAATCGAGACGTTATATATATATGTACTGATGTGACAAACTAATTTGATGAAACGAGAGAGAATTTCGATAAAGAAACCTCACGGAGCACGAAAGTTGTGCAATTTATTGAGGATAGCGAGTGGGAGTGTATCCCTCAGGTAAGTATAGGTCATTCACAGCTCGTAACAATGTTTTTGTAACTGAGGCAAAATAAGAAAGAGGGAACAGTGGATATAAATTGATCAAAAATTATTTTTCGCGATGGAAGAAGTGTTGCAGTCAACTACAAACCCTTGATCTTATATTTGTAATGTAGTAAACAACATTCTTGTCTGGCTAGTTATTTTTAATTAATTAAATATGCAGAATTTTACATAGTCTGGTAGATAACCGCGATGAAGCTTAACACACGGGGATATATGATTGAAAGACAGAACTCTTTTATTTATTTCTTCTATCAATTTTGACAAGTTACGAGTATTGTGAATTGACTGAATATCAATAAAGTCCCACTTCGTATAGACGTTAATTATATTTTAATTAGGATTTTGTGGGCAGTTCTACAATCATTGTAGTGCTAGTCCAAAACAGGTGTATCATATAAAAGAAAATGGCATTCGGATAGTACAAAGTCACGATTACTGAATGATTGCATCGAGTAGTCGAAATTGTATATTTTTTTTATATATCGAATGAGCTAATCCTATAAGAATATACTGAATGCCATTTTAATAGAATTAAATTATAGTAACTTTGCGTGTTTTACCATAGAATGAATGAAAAATGAATTGAGAAGTATGTTGAGTGGAAGTAAATTATTACGGGGCTTCTAAAGAGTTATTATTATTATTTTTTTTATTTGTTACTAAATCGTATGTATTTTTATAGTGAGCTTCTAAAACTGTTATCAACTTAATATATTATCATTACTTCTACTCTATTGTACATCATGAAAATGTATCACTCTGTATTATGAAAACAAACAAAAATCGAACGGGCTGCAAAATAAAATTAATAGAAATAATATATAGAACTACAATTAATTGTCTAAAATTATTAAGAAAATCATTCTCGACGAAAATTAGCTTTACTTGTAATGTGTGTTTATTTATAGATCAAAACATTTTTTTCTGAAATTTGCTTATTTCTTTGTGTAACAGCTTTTATATGCTAATGACATTGTACGCGGAATTACTGATTTTTAAGATGAGTGCAATTCTACCGAGAGTGATATTAGTTTCTGTAAATGTAAATATAATAAGGTCGTTTCCAAGACACAGAGGAACTGTAAAACAAAAATTCTTTTTAGAAGTCCCTAAATGCAGAAAGTAGTTACTTGACGTGTTGATGATTAATGAAGTAATATTGAATCATGCACGTCCTATTTAAGATTAGGATAGTTACGTCTATAATGTTGGCTTAAAATTGACAGTAGCCAAGAATAACTCGGCCCAGGACCCACCTTCAGCCATAATAGATACGTAGGTGCATAACAACTCTGTTACATGTTGTTACTCTATATGTTGTGTAATATTTACATTATAGATTTTAAGGCATTCTTTTTTCTTAGTTTTCGTGTACATTATCGAAGAGCCAGGATAATAAGTAACGAAGACACCTTTTGATTTCATGTTGATAATTTACCAATTGCATACTCTGCAAATACCCTTCGTAACTGTTATCTATTATACTACAATTGTATTGCTAGGTATGTAAAAAAGAATTTATCAACATAATTAATCCATTTTTTCTTTGTTTAATGAAGATTACATCTACCGTTTAAACGTAGAATAAAATATAGTAATTGAAAAATTGTAATCAACTAGTTAATACACAGACAGTAACTACTTAATGTTATTCTTTGTATAAAACAAATCTTATCTACGAAGGGTTTACTTCCGCACGTAATTGTATTCTGTAATTTAAAGAATCATAGCTTTGTATAATATTTACCAGCTGTAACACTAACCAATGGTAAAGTGAGGCTGCGCTGAGATATATCTATGCTGCTGTCTTACACTGTGAACATTCTCTGTCGAGGCTGTGTCGTCCATTTGTCTATCCCTAGACAAATTTCCAAATTAATGAATATATCAAACGCTGTCCGGAAGAGGCAGTACCTTTGTATGAAAACTCGTATATGGCCTTAAAAAAAAACATAACGAGCGCGTGAAATGTAGATGTATTAACGATTGTAAAGGAAATCATATTGGAATTGTTTTGTAGCAGTTTGTACTCTCCATTGCAATGTGTTTGCATAAATACTTGAAGAGCACATACGTTAAAATCATTCAAACAATAGATATGTAATATCTCATGACTCATAGAATGTTTGTCCGTGTATTTTTTTGCAATTACCATAAGAAGCGTGAAATTCCTGTTATAAATTGACTATCCACTTTTTTATTATAACTTGTTGCATCATTTCAAGTATTGCAAAAAAATATGTAATAATCAGTAAAATGAAAAAATAATTTGCCTACACAGATAATAAATTATGAATGAGTTAATCAAATATTTTTGAAGCACAGTGCACAAAAATCCTGCGAGTTGTGAGATGTAAAAATATGAGTCAAATGTTCTGAGGCCTTATTGTAATCATAGTCTTTGAAAATTATGTATTGTACTGAATTTACACGAATACCCATAATGGTTATATTGAAAATGTATTGATCAATGATCTAATGTTCAGAAATGAGAGAGTTTGTTATGAAATAAGTCCAATGACTGACTGTAATTAAATAAAATGTACATGGGAGAATGTTCACTGTATGCTTCAGGTGCTATGGGGATGTCATAACATTCTCATGACATGGTATAATGTTAGATTATATTGTAAAGGACTATCGGTGTTTCTCAACCGATAAACCATTTATAATTCGGTAATCTTTATCCGCACAAATAAAGCACGAAAAGATACGCTCAACGATAATTCAATATTCTTTTTACCTTAGAATGAGGACAAAAGACGATGTTAGAAAATGGCGAACTTTTTATTTGATAAAAACATGAGGTCCGATGTATTTAGTTTATTCAAAAATTTGCGTTCAAACCCGGGGTTGTAATTAAATTATATATTTGTATATTACATAGAGTGGAAGTAACATCTACTTGGAGATTGAATGTATAAATGTGTAATTATAAACAATGAAAAACTCGATAGCCTCATATTGTATAATTTATTGAATAAATGTGACGTTGCTTTGATGCGTAACATTTGTGATGACGAGGGCTATTGAGCTCGCGTTGAGAAACACCGTAAATAGGATACATTCACGTTAACATTATTACCATTATTATTCTTAATACTATCCTCCGCTGTATCCGTAATAATTATCTTATACAGTACTAGGATATGTGAAAAATATCAATTGAAAACAATGATGTTTAGTTTTGGGTTTACAATTTTATTTTGTAGCTAGTAAAATAACGATTTTAGGAGGGCATTTAGATGATAATGCGAATCAAAGAGTTTTTAACTATTTAGAATTATCGTACAATGTAATTGCACTTAAAACTTTCATTTTCTCGTTAGTGAATAGTAGAAAGCTGTGAAGGTAGAAATGCCTGCAGTATATTATAAAAACCCTTTGGTTCGCATACAGAAAGTAATCTGAAGACAAATGTTAAAAAAATCTGTCGCAATCTCGAGTTTATAGATCAAATGTATTTGTTTCATGATTACGTTTCATATTGCTTTTTTATTTCTGTAAGTATCAAGCTCACTCCTTAACAGTTCCTCAAAGAAAATATACAAAGTAAGAAATCCATACTATAATTCACTGTGGTATTCACGGTTTTATCATCCTGAGCAACGTATGTACATCTGTTCTATGTGCTATCAGTGAAAAATAGTTCTGTTCCAAGGACATAATATAAATTGCAGTCCAAAGTATAGAAAAATCAAGAAAATGGATGGTTTCCTTTTTGCTAATTTGGACAAATCTAGAATGGGCAGATTGTACAAGTATTTCAACAAACATTACAAAACCAAATGCAAAATAGCATATTGAGGGTTTTAGTCCACATAAAATAATTAAATTGTTAATTAAAAATTCCGAATTTGTTATCATGTCACATCGTCTATTACAAAATCTACGTATTCAGTTTTCGCTTATAAGAGCTATAGAATAATACAGCATAATTTTTCTTATGTTGCACAGCAGTATAAAGTGCCGTACAGAAAATAAAAAAATTATCTACTAGTAAAAGACACAAAGCATTCGACTTATCTGTTTTGGCACGCTCTGTACAATCTACGTTAATAAGCAGTGTTAGGGCGCACTTCAAGAACACTGAGAATAAGTAAACATATATTAGATTATTGTAAATCCATAAAATTATTTACAAGTTTTATACAAGTTTAAAATTCGTCCACAACAAATTTTTGTTACAAAGTGTCAGAATACTCTTATCCTTTTTCGGTACTATTAAAGCGGGACATTTGAGACAAATTTGAAATAGAAGAAAAATGTTACTACGGTGTTTACGAAACGAACCTATTTTCTTTCAAACGTGTGGGAATTAGGTGAGACAATGGCGATAAAGAACTGAATTAAAACTTCTGGCACGAATTTTATTCCGAGATTTACAACAAAAATGTTTCAACTAGTTAAAATGCCGCTTAATCTTGGGATATGAAACATTGACACGTATAACATAGGTAATACAAGACGATGTGGACAATTCAATAGTTTGCAATGAACTGATAGAATAGATTCATTTTCTATTTACTTAGTGTGTTGTGTTGTGTGTGGATAGGCCTCCTGTGCTACCCAGAGAGGTGGGTTTCCTAATTGTAATAAGACTTATTTGATGATAAACGGAATAGCCGATCCTCTCTGGGCAGCCCATATTCATTACTATCATTATCACTTCTATTATGATATTATAATTTAGGTACAATCTTAATTATTCAATATTAATGAGAATATTAATAATTATGTTTTATTTTTTTTTTGCATGAATTAATTATAGATTGTAATTATAATTATTTTATAAAGTTTCTTACACTAAGAATCATCAGACATGAAGGAATTTTGGGATTTTAACTCCTCCAGTGTTCGAATTTGTTGACGGAGAAATAATACCCTAAAATGTAAAAAAAAAACAAACAAATCAGTTGACGTAATGCGCTAAATAAAACACATTCAGTTAATTCTTTCATAGACGTGGTTTTAAATGAGAAAAGATGATAAGTACAACGTACCTTTGTTCCTGCAACGTTGCTTGTATTTCGGTCAGCCTCACTATCGATCGTGCCGTTTTCAATTCTGCAGACACTCTTGTACACTGCAAACTTCCCATTGTGTGTGCTTCTTCGCTAAGTTTCTGGGCCTACAAACAATAATTACCCAAGCATTTTTCATCGTACAAGTTTTCATAATGAACTCATTTTACAATTTTTTAATCGAAAATGTACAACGTATATACCTGTTTTTCAAGAATATCAGCAGGAAAGGCACGCACGTGTTGCGTTAAATCTTCCCGATAGTGATTAGCAAGTGAAGGTGTCAAAGAAGGTGTCAAAGGAGGCTGCACTCTCGACAATGCTTGTAAACCTGTATTACTTAAATTTCCAAGGGAACCTAATGTGCTAAGATTTTGTAATGAGCTTAAACCTTGTACTCCAGAATTCGTCCCCCCAGGACTTGTCACTGTGCAACAACAAAAAAACAAATAAAAAATATTACTGGATTATTAAAAGCTATTAAATTACAATGATTTCAATATATCATTCGGGATTGACATTTACATTTTCGAGCATCGATGCAATCCTGACTTTCCGAATGTGTGGGAGTAGGTGGTCCCTCGCTTGTCACATTACCGCTTGTATCAACTTTTAGCGGGACCATTACATCGTTCCCACTATTATTTCGGTCTCCACTAGCCGATTGCTACAGACATTTTTAAATAAAAATATTGTATTATAAAAGGGAAGATAGAATCCAACATTAATTAATGGTACTCAAGAAAGAGATTACATTCAACGCTTGAGTGATGTTTCATCATTCTTATCGATAATAGTACAAATTCTTTATAATACTACGGATATACCCCGAATATATTTGCAACGTAATCAAATTTCTGAATTTAAAATCGAGTTGCACAGCAATTAGAATGAAAATTACAGACACAAGTAAAAAAACGTTTGTCTGGAAAATTAATAATTATGATGAGAAACAATGTTGATGTTGCTTCAAAAAAAGTTGAGATTTCTGTACTGAGACATACAGATATAAAATATAATGTACAATTATACACGCAAACTTACTTGTCTAGACAATAGGATCGCGGCTGTTTGTAGTGTTTGCAACGCTTTCTGTGGCGTTATGTCGGGCTGTTCTTTATTGCCTGTGATTTGTGATAAAAGTCTTGGAAGATTTGCTAACGAAACCGGTGGTCCGGGAGCATTGCTATTCCCTTGCTGTTGCGTGGGAGAATTCAGTTTTCCAGGTGTCTGTGGTGTAGATGGTGGGTGCGATGTTAATCGAGGTAATGCTGCAATCAATAACCAATGCATTTAGTATCCCCCTACTAGTTGTATATGCGTTATGGTCTTAGACCATATGGTCTATAGACTATGGTCTTAGACGAAAGAAACGGACCAGTTGCCAACAAAACCGGGCCTTGCGGCAGTGGGTCGTGGGCACAAGACGTTAAAGGTTCTGAAGTCGGTGTAGAATCGCCTGGTGAAATATCCATATCCTGAGCTTGACGCTCAACGCCCGTCTCTTCCCTACACGTTTCCCGATCTCGTTCGCGTTGTTCTCGTTCCCGTTCTCGTTCCTTTTCTCTTTCCCTTTCTCGAACCGAAACCTCTTCTCTGCTGCTACCACCACCACTTCCGCTGCATGAACTCCAATATTCACGTTTGTCGGACTGACGCGATGATTTACCATCTCGCGCACTGCTACTGCTATTTGATCGCGAGTTGGAATGTTTATCGTGACCTGCAGGCAAAGGAATTCAAACACTAAGATCCTGTATACGGAATTGTGCTTCTGCAAAGTTATAAAATAGGGGAATATAGTTAGTATTCGATATATTTTCCTAACATGTTGTATACCGGGCCGAATGCATATAAATTTCCATTAACGTCCCGTGGTTAATATATGTTTAGAAGATATGTCTAATAATATTTATAAGACACCGAAAATTTCATGACAATGTTTCTTCGTACGACAACATGATCAGAACGACCCGAATAGAAAATTCAGCGCGAGCCAGTAGATGACCCAAACGGTATTCAAAGTGTTTAATAGATAAACCTATGTTAATTAAAGAATTGATATTAAATATACAATTTACATTGGCAATACAGAATTAATTTCGTATGTACGATTATAATATTTGCAAGTTTTTGTTGCATATATCGTTAACATCAATTATTGAAGTAGACTTGGTTTAGGTCTGCAAACTATTAAAAGTCAATTCTCATCACAGAGATGAAAAGAAAATAGTGGTTCTACTGCGGTAATTACTGTTTAGAAAGGAGTATTCTTAAATTAAGGATATTTGTTTAGCGATGTAATATTGTTAGACGTACTTGACCTAGAAGAATAATCATTGGACTGACGTTGTCGATTTTCTGTTCGACTAATCCATTCCCGTGGCTTTTCCCATTGAGACACTTCTGTTTTACAGTTGTAGTAATACTTCTTGCCCGAAGAACTCATGTGCTCTGACCAATCACCGAACCTGGCAGAACGTTCCATTGCACCACCTCGCTCATCACCACGTTTGTCCTAAACAGACTGTTCTAAAATTTCTGGGAACGATTGAATCGATGGAAAATATTTATACGAATTCCAGAATTTGCTCGAGATGTAGCAATTACATTTGTCCACGGTGTTGAACCTGTGTATCTGGTCGCGTCTCGATTCCCCCACAATTTTTCAATTTTTATAAAGATGCGTTACACGTACATATATGCGTCAAAACATTTTGATAATAATAATTGAAGTACTTAAATAACAATATTGTCTCATTTACAAATTTGAATAGCTTATTGCTCAATCCTCCCTTAAGTTATATATCAAATTATGCTATGTATCGTGTCCTGATAAACGAAGTTAAATTCTAATTTCCGTTTCCATTCACGATATACGAAATTATATTTTGACCTCCCGAATACTGGCTGGAAGATCAAGCGACTGGGTCGGTCAGGACCCTAACCGATACTCCACAAATACATATGCACTTGTCGTGCTCAGTTAACTAATTATTATTTTTTTTTATCAGAATAAAATGGACAGAGATGACATTGTGTGCCTCGTCGCTCTAGACATGAAAACTCTTCGATATTCAACTAATATACATTCGCAGTCACTCGAGATACACACCCAGATTCGTACAAATACTCTCTTCAGTCGGTTTTCCATTGCGTTTAAATTCATTACGCACGGTTCTGTCACCGTGTCCGTCATCGGTCTAAAGTCGATGGGTCTCTAAATACCCACTCACAGGAATGTGAGGATTAAATATGTTCCTCTTTATATCAACAACATAAAGTACATTTTATACTGACCTGACAGGAGTTATGTGATGGTTTCCTCTGTGATGAAGACTCTCTAGATGAATTTGATGATAATTTTATAGGATGTAAAATCTGTAAAAGGATTAAACGATATGAAATTATCATATACAAAAGATATCAGGTTGATGCATATGAAATGAATTCAATTTCTTTCGATTATCGGTTACTATGATTTCGGTTACTATGGGTTACTATGGGTAGCATGTGAATAATTTTTTATACTGAAACTAGTTTATCGTTAGCATAAATGAATAGAATTATGCAAGAATTGTTTTGATTAATCTTTTAAAAAAATGGCATTTCATATGCGTCAACTTAATATTTCCATATCAATTTTAAATGCCAAAAGAACAATTTTTGTTCAAGCCATTCTATGAATTTCAGGACTGTGACCATGTACAAATTGTTCCAACAGTCCAAATACAAAAAAGTGCAAGACCTAAAGAGAAACTCAGTCAATTTAATATCCATCGTTTTATATGTACAAAGGTTTGAGCAAGGTTTATTTTGAATATTCACATGAAAATGAAAAAATTGAAACAGAAATACGTAGAATTAAATCTATATTAAAGGGACAATTTTTAATGTAGTGCAACCTTATTTAAATTAGATAATTGCTAGTAACTTTCTTACCTCTCCACTACTCCTATCATGATTGGTCCTGTGTTCTGAATCTCTGCTCTCCCGGCTTCTCTTGTCTTTTGGTGATCGTGCACAATCTACACATATGCAAGCAAGCATTTTACAGCTGAAAATGTTAAGACACAACCCTGTTTTTATACTGAAGAAAGAAGAATTAGAACTTTACTTCACAAAACAAATAAAAAATTATACAGCCCATTTTGCCATAACATAGCTTTCTAAAATATAATTAACAGACCTAGAAAGTTAATTGTTATTGATAAATAGTTAAATGCGGAACGTGAAATTCTTTCTTTAATACCATAGATATTTAATGTTAAGGTAACACTAAAATATAAAATTGTTATTTAGTTACCTCGTTAACAGAAAATAATCAAAATATGTATACACTAATATTTGAGATAAAAATATTCTATACCAAAGGTAATTTCATGGAAATGAAGAAAAAAAATGTAATTCTAAGTTGTGCATTACTCAGTAACATATATATATGTTATACAGGTAGTGTGGTTTACTATACGAGAATTAAAGATAGTAACAATTAAAATAAATGGCACGATAACAGTAACTAGTACTTCTGTACATTGATACTTTGAACATAAAACTTTCTACTTCAACGAAGCAATAAATTCTTACAAATAAGATTTATAAGTTATATTTTTGTTTACTATTATAAAAGATCTGCATTTTAATAGCAACAGAACTGGAGTTTCCATTTGTTAATAATATAGTTTGAATTTTTTACAATTAATTATAACAGGTTATAGCAAAAATGACTGTATCAGTATTTCTCATACGACAAATAACATTTACCAAATCTTACACGATAGACATATTTACAAATTCCTTTTTCTACATTTTTCAATCAGCTTTTGCATATTTGATGTGCTTAGAATATTGTTTTAACATGTTGTCATATTTTGAAAAGCATAAGAATTAATTACCCGAATACTTGTCCCTAGAGGAGGATAACTTGTAGTCTCTATTTTCTCTCTCCTTCTTGTATAGGGGCTTAGATGGGTAATTGCGAGGGCTGTCTCTGTCTGCTCCCATGCCCATACCCAAGCCCGCTGCTGGACTGTAAGAGTTGCCATTTGGGGAATCTCGCATACGTCCTTCGTAACGACTATCGGATGATGTCGTTGATGAGGAGTAGCCACCCTTAGAACTGCTGTACTTTGCGTTCTAGAAAATATAAAAATATATGTGTACATAAAAATGTATTGACCACAATTTCTCCTTTTAACACTCCCCACACATAACAAATGAATATTTTCTTTATATATCTATGTCATTAATATGAAACTTCTCGTGCTATATTATGTTACATTTGATAAGTTCTAACCATCAAGAATGTAACACTAGGAAATGAGAAACAACACAGAAATAATTATAACTGAGATATTTTTATACGTTTCTTCTTACCATTTCTTTTATCCCTGGTAATTATAACAAATACTTATGAAAAATATAAAGCATTGTCAACAAAATAACCGTTCAAAACAATTTCGTACATAAAGCTATTTGTTGTTGTACAAAATACAAATAAATTGCATATCTGAAATATCGAATACCTTGCTTTGCTTCGTATGAAATAATAATCTAATACAAATTACATAAAAAGAAATTCAACATATTGAGAACTAAGGGAATAGATTTAATTATCTTTTCCTAGAATACAACTTGTAGATTTGTTTACTACTTATATGAATTCAAAAGAAACATTTAATGAATACAATCATGCAATACTTTCAATGTACTAATGTACTATTACTAATCTGCATAATGTAGAAGAATGAATTATTGATTTTCTGGAAGTGAGGTTATGTTTACATGAACAATTAAAATTTGTATCTTTCTTTAAGAACAATAAATGTTCATCTGTATACGTATTCTTTATGTTTCACCGAATACAAATTACGACCGATGAATTAAAATGTATGCAGAGTAGAAGTACAATTTTAACAATATTAATACTTAAATAAGTCTGCACTCAAGGACAATAGAATATTTAACGTATTTTATACATTTCGAAATTGTTTTTGCATTCGTTTTTACTTCTAGCGTATAACAATTTCGATGTAATAATATGGAAAAAAGAAATTAAAAAAAAGAGCAAGTCTTGTAAATGCAAAGAAATTTTGTTTACGTACACATAACAGTTACACCTATTACATAGTACATTTAAAGCAAAGAAAATTTGTAGAACGTCTTAATATAATAAAGTCAATAACTATATTCACTAACGTATTTCCAATCAAAGTATCCAATTTCTAAAGAATATTTACCAAATTTGTATGACAAAGAAAAACAATTATTCGTCACCATATCTGGGAAAGAAGTCATAACCTCACGTACTTATAAAACGACCGTACAAACGAAATTACTTTGACACTCGATTATGAGAAATCTAATGCAAGGATATATATATACACAATGTAGCTATATATAATAATGTATACATCATACGTACACAAGCTATACGAGAAGTTGCTGCACAAGAAATATACATAATACGCGGGCTAAATTGCAAGGCAAAGATCGAAGAAAACGAAAAACGTAGATACTCCGCGTTTAAGAAACGCAACGAATTTTTCCAGAAAAATTTCTGCTAATCATAATTTCGTTCACGGATGGACTACAAAAAAGCGCGATGCAAGAAACTTGAAAGAGCTGTGACACACAGATGATCGCGCGATTATCCAAGAATAAAGAGAAGCACGAACGAATGAGTGGAATTTGATATTTCTCCTAAATGAAAATGGGAAAGAATCACGGTTAAAATTGTGCGTGCAATCGCACTCTAGAAGAATTACCCCCCTCCGAAACCCCCGACACCAATTGCTCGGATGATATTTACCTGATAGGGATGGGCCTGGTGCTTTTCGAAGTACCTGAAATCATAGAAAATAATCGGTGAATAAAATTGCAAGACAGCGGGGTTGTTCCTTGATGGGAAATATCATTTCCATCGAGGAAAATCTCCCGCGAATGGCGGTAGTAGTGATGTCGAGTGGGTCGGATGGACGGACTTTGGTGATGAGAGGTGAGGTGAGTAGAGGTTGGTTGTGTCAGGATTGGGTATTTGACGGCGGTACCCTACCCATCGCTGATCCTTTGTGGTTTCCTCGCATGCATTACCATCAATGCCGGTGTCTATGGGAAATTCGCGGCCTCGGATGTTCCCTTTTCGGTCGGTCAATGTCATAAAAACAACATTAACGCTTATTTAACAGACAACTTTCTTTCTACCCGGACGCCATGTCACATACGTGATCGGCCGCTAGCGGTTACTATAGTCGAAAAGTTCGTGTGACGTCTGCGCTTCGGTGTGCAACTTCTCTCCTCAGGAGCGTACATATTAAAATCTTTGACGGGATACTGGTATCATATAGTTAAACTGCACGTGACGGTACGATCCGTGACCCGTGAAGTCATTTGTCCATTCGATTGATACAACTTTAATTCCAGTTACGTAAAAATGTATCTACAGTAGACAGTATCTTGACCCTTTTGAAATGATTGGGGCAATACTGATAAATGACTGATTCTCAAAAATTATACTTCCACTTAATTTGGTTTTAATACTCGAGTATATTGTAGTACGAATTATTATAATATTGCGTTCATTGCCGGAGGAAAATACCTTTCAAAAGGGTTAATCGGCTTGAATGCGACTGGACCTCTGGCCTGTTATTAAATTAAGAATGCATACGTGCAAAAATCTATATCATATTTAACATTTACATGTAAAATTTGGATATAATACGTAATAAATATCAAGAAATAAAGCTTATTCAACACTTCCTTGTACAAAAAAATCAGTAATAATTTTCCTTCTATAGAAACGGTGGCCGGTGGGTCCGATAAGAGAGAGTCTATTGTTTTTTATATTGTATTTTAGAAGGGGTATGAATATCTTACAATTTGCAGGAGAATTATTCTTTAAAATTTCTACTAAATATCGCAATGGGAGTGATAACATTAATCAGGTTGTAACAATATATAACTTTTTTTCTTTGCATTATCTACAATCTACATGATGATAGTTCACTCGCAACAAAATTCGAAAATACAGATCTGATCGTGTTCTGAGCATGATAGAACAGAAATGCGTTTAACTTTAAATAAAAGTACAATGATAAATAATACTAAAAATTACAAACAACAGAAATAATTAGAAGAACTCGTTAAAATATAGTCTCTCCGAATGGTTTCAAAGAAATAGCAATAAATTCATTATCTTTGATCATGCATATGGGTTCCTCGCTGAATACGTTCGTACCTGTGTCCACAATTTCCGTGGCAACGTTTCAAATGCTATGTTCACGGCGGCGGTTAGTCAGCCGCGACGCTAGGCGTCGCGTTTCACTTGATTTTCGAAGAACTATCGCAGGGAAGTTTCAAGTGCATCGACAGTAGGCGGCGCAAGTCTCAATAAAATTATTGTCGCGTGCAACTGTACTGTTGTGAAGGTGAAAAAACGATGTGATGAGACCGCTAATTCGTAACGAAGCAAGAGTGACGACTGTGCTCGTTTAGTTTGATTTTGTTTGCAGGTACGTGGTGTAGCACGCGATATAACAGCATAAATCGAAGAAGTGGGGGCGTTTACTCTATGCACTCTCTTGAGGCGCTGCTAAAAACAAATTCACGTTGCGGGGAAACTTGCGTTCTTTCATTGTTGACTGTTGGTTTATTAGATTCTTTGCGTGACATGCACTAGAAATACCGGTGCACAGTTTTATTAATGATTATAAGGATACTAGAATACAATTACATAATGGATTGGCACGTGTCACGATCATTGTAAGCTTAGTCTCGATTTTGTTTCCTCTTTGTTTGGAGAAAAATAGGTAGACTCTCTATCCTTTTCTTCGTTTGTTGCGTACGCGTTTGGCGAAGTACGCAATTCATACGACAATGGTATTAAATCGACAAGTAATGTATCATTGTGCGTCTAAATATAAAACAATATAGAAAATGATGTTATTTAAGAATTTATTTCCAGGTTTAACAAATTTATTTCGGTTGACAATTATGGCTCGTCCTACACAGGACATGGATATAAGCAGTTCATTTATTTCGAATGACAATTTATTAAGCAACAGTTCTTCAAGTAATAAATATTATGATTTGAATGTATTGCAAGAGGTATAGGGGCGAAATAGAATGACGAGCGATGCTTTAATTGTCGTAGGATTTATGAATATTATATTTGCAATTTTTTTAATAAATTACGGTGCAACATGGTTAAAATTAGCAATGAATTTGGAAGCTTTATACCTCTCGTGTAATAATAAAAGTAAGGTAAACCGATGTAATAATATTTCTCGTATATTTGTAGAAAAATTTTATGGAAACGAAATAATGGACAAAAGAAATCAATTGGTTTTAACATGGATGCACAATAGCACTAATAATGCCTCAATGAAATATGAAAAAGAAGAACTTTCGGATAATCATTCAACTGATGGAAACTTGCGTGAGAATATGTTTTCATGGTTGAATAAATTTAACAAACTAATGTGTTCATCTGTGGGACATAGAAGCTATCGACTATTAACACATTTACTTTCTCTTTATACACAGTAAGATCGTCATCTTGTTTTATATTTGGGGGAAATTTAAATGAGTAGGGTACAAGTAGGATGTGTAACTAATATTGCATATTTCAGAAACATCTTAACCAATATAAATACATATTGTGAAAAGAAATCAGACGCCATAAAATTAAAGGATCACCTCAGTAACACATTAATATTTTTTCATCTTTATTGGCATAATATTAAAGAGGTATTTAAAACAATTGTTATTTCTGCATACAGTGGAAGTATTAACTTGCTTACAATTATTAACATTTGTCTTTAACAGCATGTAACTGATTGCAACTCATATTTGAATGAAATGTCAACTTTATTGGGAATATATATAGATATGGAACTGAAAACTTTTAAATACTCAATGGATTCCTCTCAAATAGCTTCAAAAGTTCTTTCAGCATTATGGATATACTTATGTGAGTTAAAAAGAACTATGGTATATAGAAAGCAAATGGAAAATCTATGGCATCTGAAGTTAATAAGGAACATTTATTTCGTTTTGTTTTAGGTAATTCGGAGAGGCATATCTTTAGTGTGCTCCTCAAACCAAAGATTATGACTAAAAAGAATTCAAAAATTTGTGATCTTATACTTATGTATGTGAATATTTATAAATATATACTTAAAGCAAATTTACAAGCAAGGTACAATTACATATAATGTTACATGCATACTTTTTTGTCTTAGGAGAAGCTTTAACAGTTTGAAGAAAAGTATAGAGCCCTTGACAGATATAGATTATGTCAGATATTTGCTGGTTTTAAAACTATGGAAAAGAATGAAGGAAAATATTGAGGAGAAAAAGGAAGTAAATAAGATAGCCTTAACGATACTAGGCCCACGAGTTCCAACAATGCGTGACGAATTATCAAAGATTATACCCAAACCTCCTACAGGGCTTAAAAATGAAACCACTTGGCTACTGCAATCAAACGTATTTGATTTAAATAATACGTGCTATAATTTTGTCGCATTTGAAGAAACAATGACGACCGGATTTAAAGATTCTCACTTAACAATGAATTGTAATGTAAACTTTCCATCGTCGCAGGTAAATTTTGCTTGCTAATTAATATTTATAACTCTCTATCTCTAATATAACATTTTGACGAAATATTTATTAGTCAATCCTGATTTTTATTGTTTAATTAATTAACTTTTCAGAATTTATCAAACAGTCACGAATGTTTCACGAACAATGTATTACAGAAAAGTAAAACAAGTTATTCAGAAAATCTCGCCGAGAATGAAATTAAATACGACGATCCTACGAGGTGTACCTTTCCAGCGAGAAACAAGCAGAAATTTAAAAAATATAAAACTTTATCAAAATTAAAACCTGGCGAAGTAATGGTAATTGATTTAACCGAAGAGGATGAATTAAAGATAGATAAGAAGGAAAAAAGAAGGAAAGGTACAAGAAAATTAAAGTGGTTAAAAGTTATGAAGAAAAAATACAAAGTACAAAAGGAAACTAGTGGAACAAAATGCAGAAATCAAGTGGAAATTGCAGATGCCCACAGTACAGAGAACTCTGAAAATTTTGTCGAGAAAGCTCTTCTAGAGCGTTTACCAATTTCGGATAACAAAGTTAGCGAAAGTAGCGAAAGTTGTACTCCGTTGGAGCCGAAAGTAATTGAAAACAATACTCACTACAACACACAGAGCATGCACGATTATAGTTTCAATAATAGAAATAATGACTTGAACTGTATGCTTCAGCATGGACAATGTGATATATGCGCCTCGTCACTAATACAAACTGATATACAACGTAATAGGGTTTTATATTTACTGAAACTGTTGAGTACAGTGGGACAAAACATCAAAGAACCAAGAGCTATATTGAATCTACTGAGAGACAATGACCTTGAAAATATAACATCTTGTCAACATTTTTGTCGAAGTACGGCCGATAAATCTAGTGAAATAAATACTCAGGGTAAAGAAGAATCGTTTTCTCAATCGAAAAGTTTCATAGAGACAATATTCTTGTCAAAAGGGTGCCAAAGTAGTGTTACAGATATACAATCCATAAAACAGGAGTTATCAACAAATACAGATTGCAATATGCCAGATGCAGATACTTATTGCCGAAATGAATCTCCTTGTGTACAAAATGATTATCATTTACGTGATTATAAGTCGATCAACGCTACGCAAGTAACAGAATCTGCGAAACAGAAGGTTTCACGCGATTCTCACGAATGTACAAGCTGCTGCAAAAAGATTCAGACAAAACCCTTTTCCTATCACAACAATAATATGTTCACCACGATAAAGACCGAAGAAGTGACACAAAATGTGCCAGATAACGTCACTAACGATAAAAAATCAATTTGCGACAAAAATATAATGTGTATGCTGAGTGATCTGGACAAGTGCATGGATGTTTTAAATCGCATTGGTGAACATATTATGACTGTTCACGCAGAAAAACAACGATTGGAATGTTTAGATAAAACGGATGTATGCGATGTTTCTACTACAGTTTCGGGAGGCCAAACCGTTGGATCGTCATCCGAATGGATAGAAAATATTAATTCATTGACGAATTCGGAAAAATTCAGCAAAATCATTGAATTATATGGCAAGAAAGATATATCTAATGCATGCAACTGCCAACACTCTCATACATGGGATAGTCAAGAGACTAATTCCCTATTGAATCAAGTGAAATGCGAAGCCGACGATTGCCAAAAAGTAACAGTATCATCGTCTCAACCAAAAGAATGTTTGTCGCATGGAAAAGAGAATACATTTCTATCCGAAGATAAATCACATTCGAACTTCGCGTACAATCGCATAAAATCTGAATTTGAACAGCCCATTAAGGAAGAAGATAATGAAAGTTTTGTGGACCTGCGTGATGAGTCACAAAAGATAAGTGAAAACAAGAATAGTACACTGAATAAACAAACATTTGACACGGAATATCTATCATATGATCCAAAAGATACCAAAGAATCTAATCGAGATGTAGATTGTTATTCCTCGCAAAAGAGCATGACAAGAACACGTTCTACAGACGAATTTGAAAATGTCGATATTTTAGATACTATTTTAAATGGCGACATAACTCTCGAAGATGAACAAGAGATTTGGGAAGATACACAATCTCCGTTGATATCGTCTATTAATTACGATAATTCAAATAATGTGTTTAACTGCATTACAGGACTGCTTTCCCAATCCGAGTATACGTTTACAAATGGAACCGGAGAAAAGTACATTGGGCACGACACAGAAAATTCACAAATTCCATTACCTGAAGGCAGTCTTGCAACAACTGGATTATTAAAGTCTTTGTTCGATTTTGATTTAACAAACATGGACTCCCCTTCGAATGATTTTATTTATACGAGCACGCAAACAGTTAATCCAGGATTAATTAAGAAAAATTTTGCAGACGAAAGCCCTTCAACGAAAGACTATAAGCCTTCCAAATTACATTCTGAAGGAAACATATTTGGAACCGATACAAATGAGTTGGAGACAGTGTTTTTCCAAAGGGAAAAGGAATTGTGTAGTACTCCAGATATTAATATGGATAGCAGGGTAAACGTAGTCGGATTTGGATTAAATTCAAGTAGAGAGAAAGTTCTTGAATTTCCTTTGCTAAATAGAAATATACCTGCGTTCTCTGATCAGTCGTCGACTATTTTAGTCAATTCAGACAACGTATCTTCTGATGCAAAAGAATCGTTTCCTAAATCCAGTATTTCTAGTGTTACCGATAAGTTTGATACCGATAGTATTATAGAAAAGTCCTATATTTTTCAAAAGAAGGATACTGTTAACCAAACCCAAGTATTCACTGATACAAGTCGAAGTTTATCTGAAATTTGTACAGCCAATGACATTCCACTTAATACATCGATGAATTGTACATTGTTTCAACAAAATGACATTCAGTCATCACACAAGTATACCTGTGTAGAACTTGAAACTAGTCCTCTGGTGATAAAGCAATCTTTAGATTCGTATGACTTATTGTCTTCCACAGATTTGTCATCGTATAATATTGATACACCCTTGCCATGTATTGAACAAAAGCATGAAAATGCTTTGGAGCCAAGAAATATTCAGAAAAATGTAGAACGCAATGGTAAAGCAAAACGGAGCCGCAATATGAACCAGAGAGTAGACATTAATGCGGAGTGTAGGTCATCTAAACGTTCGTTAAGATGTAAGAAAAATACGAAGGTGAAAGAAAAGAAGGGGAAACAGTTGCTTTTGTCTAATGCTCAATCTAATCAGAACGAATTGAGCTTAACATGTTCACAGATTACTGTTATCAATCCTTCGAATTATGAAGATGTACAGAATGCATGTAAATCACCATTGTCAACATTTCACGTGTGTCATGAAAAATCACCTCAAGCTGCGTGTATATCTAAAAATATGCAGAAACAGTTAAAGCGCGTAGGTATTCAACAGTTGAGGAGTATATCTCAACGAAAACAACAGGTTTTACTAAATTTCCATCAAGATTCCATGATGGATGAAATCTTCAATGAAGATTCAAAGGTTGAAAATTCTCAATACAGCACGGAAGATAGCACCTCGGAAGATTCAAATACATCGTGTCTATCTGAAACTTTGAATGCGCCAGAAAACAAGAGTTGCATTAAATTTTTGAAAAGAAATATGAAGATTAACACTGATGTTACCAAAGTAAAATTGATGACAGATAAAGACATGACTGATGTTTCCAATAATATTCTTGTAAAGTCTGCTGCTAAGTGGTCACTACAAAATATAGGTACGCAACCATCCAAATTTGTCAAGGAACAAGTAATTTCAACATTGGACGAAGATGCACCTTTGAAAAGAAGAAAATTAAATTCTAAATTTTTAGCAAGCTTAAAAAGAAATCCAGTTGTATGTACTGTGAATAAGCAGAAAATGCAAAAGAAACATTTTGTCTCTACAAAGAAAGGTAATAGTATTTTCATACTTTTTGCTCTCTATCCTGCTTTAAAAGTAAATTTTATATTACCCTCCTACTTATTTCATTTTCAATCCAGTTTTATAGTATCATTATGTTGCAAAATATAATATGTATTAGTATTTTTATTAACTGCTTCTAGCAAGTGAAGGATTCATTTATATTTATTGCTATTATTTATTTATATTCGTGTTCATATAATGAATTATGAAATATATTATCAAAATAATTAAGAAAAAGACAATAACTTTCTACACGGAAGATCAACACTTGAAGATGTTTTAACACTGTGAGTGCCTTATAATTAGGCCGGCAGTAAAATAAGTTTTGCAAAAGACTTATATATTTTTTTATAATCGTTTAGATTAGAAGATAGTGTATGAAACATATGCACAAAATTTTATTATTTTTCTTTAACAATCAATTTTGATACGGTAAGTTTATGAAAACGTTTTTTTTACAGTTTATGCAAAACTCAGGTACAAATCTAATAGGAAGGTATAATATTTGAGTGAAATAATATTCATTATTAATAGTACATTCCAAATTATATTTAAAGGTCTTAAAAGTCTTGTCCTATATCTCCTATAAACTATAAAACTGTTCTATATTGTAATAAATGACTTGTTTATTTGCAGGTATAGTATGTACAAATAGGCGAAAGAATATGGTAGGTGAGTAGATTAAAATTCGAACAGTATTTGTAAAGTAAGCCTTACCATTTTCTAACATAAACAGATATTTCAAATATATTTAAAAATAAATTTCTATAAAACATCTAAAACTGGAGACACAGGTACATAAATCTTCTACAGGCAACATGTATTTACCAAAAACATGAAAGGATATACATATACCATGAAACTATGAACAATAATGAACATTTGACAAATTTGAATGAATCTGAAATCTGAGCTACAAAAATAATTGTAGTCTTTAGTCATTTTAACATGCGGAAAATGGTTTTATTATTATTGTTGCAAGGTACCTAATCTTACATACTTTTATTATTCTAACAAAGTACAAGTAGTTAAATTGCAACCCAACTTGCACACGTTTTATATTTTAGGCCATAAAAATTACATTATTTTATTATGTTTGTACTTATTAGTTTAAAGAAAACTATATTTCGCTATTCATATTGCCTACTTTTGTCTTCAATTTTAACAAATCATTATTGCATCATTTTATTTTAGATATGTAGATGATTTTAAGAGATGAAATTTCGTATGTTTATTCTGGTGTGATATATATTATATACGTAATAAATTTTCTAATCCAAAGAAAGATTAAATTTAGTTTTTGTACTTGCATCTATACAGTATTTCGTCTCTCAAAGTTATCACGTAAATAAAAACATATACATTTTGTTAAACTAGAAAATAAAAGTATCGTTGATTGTAACAGTATATTATCGTAAGTGCAAGTATTAGCGGTATGTTACATCCAAAGAGATTCCAATAAGTGGTCGGTTATTCGAAAAAGAAATTTCGGTTCTTATCACAAGCCAAAGTATGACAAGGTGTACAATCACTGAAGGATTGTGTATCTCAAACTGAAATGACACTAGTATATAGTGTAGTTTTAACGGTGATCCATATGCTATACTTCTAATCGATTCAAATATTTCAAATTTCTATTAAACATTAAATTTTGTAAGTGTAATTAGTTGTACATAAGTATAAAGTGTATGCTTCCAGGTTTAGAGTTTATAAATGAAAGAATTTCAATGATCTCTCCGTGTTTCCATTATAATCTTTTTCAAGATCTTAGTTGTTATTGTTCTAGCTATACTCGTGTACAATTATTGTTAGTCCTTTTAATGTACAAATTAAGAGCTTTAAGCAAGAGTTTCAAAACCATTTAGTAATTTATAGTTTTATATCAAGGCTAGTATCTTCTCGTTTATCTTCTCGTATACTAAACAATATACTTTAAAGAATTGTAACACTTGAAAAGTGTACATAATGCCAAATACTTTTTTTTAAATCGTTTTATATTATATAACGTGCAGTAAGTAATGTTACATCAAACTGCCAAATATTTCTGATCTTATCGAAAAATAAAGCATTTAGTATCGCTATCCATTTAATTTCATTTAGCGAGGTTTGTTCATGTGGCATCGACCTGACTTATAATTATTACATTGTAATATAAAATAGAAATTAATTAATCTAAGGCAATATTCACGTAGCATATGACATTTTGCGTGATTTTAATAATTCCGATGTACGTGTAACTTGGCTTTTCGAAATTTCTATCTACTGTTTGAACAAAAATTCTTATTGATTTATTCTTGTAATTTAATTTTGATAGCGATAGCTATTGTAAGAAATTATTTTGTCATAATATGATGATACTATTATGTTTATGATCATTTTAATGTTAAATGTATAATTACAAGAAGCCTAGTTTCCAACTACTGTTTTCACTTTGTAAAAGATGCAGGAATCCATATTTTATTCAGTTTAACAATATCTACTTATTAGTTACAACGCAATCCTCACAAAGTTTTAACTTTACAACTTCCAATTGTTATACATATATACAGGCGACTCAGAAAAAGAAGTATATTATATTTTTTAAAAGTATCATTACCAATTATTAAAAATATACCACGATTCTTGTGAGAGTTTCAACGGGAATGCCAACAAACAAATAATACTGATATTATGCTTATAACTTACTTTACATGAAAAGGTATGTTTTTAAAAAGAAAAGGAAGGTAATTGTCAGAAACTCAGTTTTTGATATTTCCGAAGTATATATTATTATAATAGTTGGAAAAAACTCTTTCCAATGAAATAGAAATTATGCTAAGGTTTGAATAGAATATTTGCATTTTAAAACTGTTTACGAATGTTTGTATTTTATTTCTAATTAGTGTATTACTTATATTTTTATTAATTTATTTATAGCTTTATATGCTACTTGTAAACATCATGGTGATATCTCGAATGAAAATTTTGTTACTAGCTATTATTTTACCGCAATTGTTTAGTATAAATAATGTATAATCTTTTATGCTGGCCATTCCATTTAATTACTTAACTACAGTTTGCAGGAACTGTGGTACTTAACATATACTTAGGCATCTTGCAAATTGAATTATAAACTGTTCAACAAGACCTTTATTTTGTACTGCACCTCACCACTAAAAGTTAAGATACTTTTAAGAATTACGGATAACTTTAGATTGTTTATGCGAAACTAAAGAAACCGTTATTCGTCTGCAATTGACATACTGTGCATTCAGTTTTTAACTGGAGATGGTGGAAGTTTTTACATGAAATGAATAATACCAAGAACTAATTCGACATAGGATGTATAAAGGGCTTTCTAATTTTACTAAAGAAAACGCTATATGTATTTTAATACATAAGATTTGTTTTCTTCACGACTTCAACATTGTTTAAAATTTATTTAATATTGTAAAAGATGGTACACTATTTTTAGTTAAACCAGATACATGGTAGAGTCGCTATATCAACTATTTGATGTCTTTAGAATCGAGTACGTTAACGTAGATATAGTAGGGCAGACAACCATTTATATTTTGGTTTAAATATTCAAGGATTGGGTTTAAAAGACACATAAAGTATTGCTTGCTTATAACAACAGAATAAATCATCTAAATCTGAATGTAAACAACGCGTAGAATAAGATAATTTGCTCATAAAATCAGTAAACATAACGAAATAGTCGCAGTTCTCGTCGAGTACATTTCCGCAAAAATAAATTATCATCTTTTCAAAAAGGTTGTCGAGGGTAAATTTAGATACTTGTACAAATGTTTTGTCATTTAAAAATAGGCAGTGCCCATAGCTTCTTCTTGTATATTGAATAGCACAATATATAATAGTTAATAGTTTTTAATGACAGTAGTATTTTGAACGCAATAAATGAGAATATTAGTGGTTTATTTTTGCAATCATATGAAAAGGATAGTTTTTAAGCTTATCATATGAGAGAAAAATGGTACAGAACAAAGATATATGTATAAAAAAGTTGTGCATTTATTTATTACATATACAGATTTGTACTTTTACCATTGTCTTACCTGAGGTAATAGTATATTAAGAAAAGAACCCAAACAATGTATACGTATAGGAAGAGCGTGATTAATGTAAGATAAATAGTTGAGGAAGAAAAGCTATTACGGAAACGCGCATGTTTAATTATTTTATCCTTTAGAAAAGTACCGTTTGTTATACTTGTAAAATGAACTTGGATTTGCAGTACTTAACACATTTATACCATTATTATTCATTTCGAACTTTGAATAAAAAATGAAACACTTAAACTTCCTTAATTGGTCGATTAAAGATTTGTTCGATTTTTCGGAATAATTAAAAATACCTCGTAATACTGAATGTATTATTGTATAACCAAAACACTTAGATATATGCCTAAAAGTCGAAGTGAATATTTTGTGAAAGACTGACCCACAACAAATTACTCTGCGGTTTTTATCTACGAAGTAATGATCATGGATACAGATAAGAAATTAAATGTACAATAACTCGATCACTATGTGTGAAACAAGAATTCAAACCTGTGCCATTGTATTTAATTAAACAGCGCTATAATAGCATAATTAATATTAATTGCGTGATTTTGTAAACGTTAATGCAACGTAAACTTCGTCTTGTGTAATTTAAAGTTTATATATCAAACTACACTAGATTGTCCACAATGTACAATGCAGAGACTGAACAAAAGAATAAAAATACCTTTTTTAAACATACTTTTAACATTATCAAGTGTAAAGATTATTTTCTCCTCTATATAATTCTAACATATTAGGAATTAGATATAATTTAAACTATCATATATTGTTTAAACGTGTAAATTACTTTGACACGATACTGTAAAACTATATAACAGACTTCCTTGAGTTTCGTTAAATATATCCTACCAAATTAAATTTATTTGTTCATATTACACACAAGTAAATAGCAAATAGAATGTCGTTCACAAATACTTATGAGTAAACGCATTTACAATTATTCACAGAAATTATAAATATGTACATTACAGTTTCCTACATATCCTCAGATTTAAACGAATTGTTATTACCACGCCCCTCTAACTTTCTATTTAACGTGTAGTTAAAAACATTTTCGTCGTGTATCAAGGTACAAGTAAATACGTCTACATTTATCAAGATCTAATATATTTCTACTTTTCATGCACATAGTAACATCGAAAAAGTTAGGAGGTAGAAATATTTTTTTATTGGGATTTGAATGGAAAAGATAAAAACATGCGAATAAACATATAAAATAAATATATTAAAAATGCACTTTACATAATATGTTAAAAATACAGTCGAAAATTATCATAAATGAAATAAAAATTTAATGAAGATATGATTTCGTGTACTTAAATAAAAAATATTCAAATGATTACCCTACTTTAGATGACTAAAAGTCTAATCTTAATCGTATACGCTGAGCACGTAAATGTGAGGTAAAATGTTTTGTAATATCATTTTTTTCAAAGACCTCAGTTCATGCATTAGGCAACGCATGTAATTTTTAAATATGTAGGTAAAATACAAGTTTATTCATCGTTATGATAGAATCTACACATACACAATACTCAATTCTTTCCTTTTTTATGAACACGAATGAATGAGGCATCTGATGTAATATCACTACTCTAAATTATGTTTTACGATATCAGACTTTTATTAACAAATGCTTTACGCATAGAATAATTCTCTCTGTAACAAACTATCCATATATCAATGTACATATATATGGAAACAATTTTGTAATTATTTAACTGCGTAATTAATACGTTTATATCAAATAATAAATTTATTTGTTATTTCAACTTAAAACTATCAGACTTTTCAAAGAAATCAATTAGTAAATAAACGATAACAAATAAAAGAAATAAAAAAAGAAATGAAAATTAGGGTTATACGGTTAATTTACTTACTTTATCCACAAGTTTAATAAATTAAATGAATTTTTGCGTTACTTCTAAGAAGACTGTATTACGAAATATGTAGTATGCTTTGATTATGATCATTTTTATGTGATTCATGAGCAATCAGAGTTGAATGAGAATTATAAATTTCAGTCACATTTTCTATAAAGAAGTATTGAACTAAATACATATTTTTGTACAACATATTAATTGATGTGTTATCAATTTAGCACTATTTAGCTAATAATCACAGACATAAATAACAAATAGGGAGATATAGCACTGAAGTATGCAAGGTGCCTCGTAATTTGAGTTTGCCGGATGTTACTGTTACATTTAAATTTGAACTAATATAGTTATAGTTAAAGCAAATAACTGCCCATGTTGTTTGACTGATCTAAATTTTAACTACAATTAATATATAAAGTAAAAATTATAGTTTAATCTTTAAACACTATCTTAGCAATATTTTGAATTTGGGCTTGTACGCTTCTGACACTTTAGCCGATCTTGGAAATAATAAGTGAACCATTCTTAAAAGCACATGTTGAATGTTTAGCGCATACATTACGTAAAGGCGTTACAATTTCGGGTGTCATATCGTATGGCTTTTCATTAGATAGAGGTCCGTAATTTGTCTATGCATAAGATTCTTAAAGAACTTATTTTAATTTTTCAAATTGTTCATACGTTCTACCTGTAATTCTCGAATAGATATTATTTTTCGATAATTTCTATTTTATGCAAACTCAAGAAGCTTTTATTCGTAATTAAATTGTGATGACTAGGTATGGTACTTGCATTGTGGTATCTATGTGTATATTTATGACAAATAATACTGTTATACGTATTAAGAGAACATATTAAAAAATTGAGGGAAGATGATATTTCCTGCTCTACATCTGCACAGCGATACAATTATTTCTATGTCGTTTGGCAAATTTATTGACATCACAATCCGGCACTTCCATTGCTCCGAAGTTCTTGAACATGCGGTGAAAATTAATCTGAAATATAAAACATTATTAGAATATTTCACTTACTACCTAAAAAAAAGGACTACTGTGTTAACTGTAATGAAATGTTATATGTGCAAGTGATATGCAAACATGATACACTAATACGAATTCTATATAAACCTTACCTATCAAAATTGTCTCTAGCAAAATATATCATTTTGTCATCAGCCTGGTTGCCTTATTTCTCTGAATTTAAGTAATTTAGTTTCAGCAAACTGGAAAATGTAAAATAATTGTTACATCGAATACTTTGAAAGCATTACAAATATTAGTGTTGGTTTGAGATTTCATGCACTACGCTAATTCATCTTTTAATACATGTTATAGTATCGTTTCGAGATTTGCCATCTTGCAACTGTGAAAATTAGATTATGCACCTAGATTTTCCCCCAAATCGAAGACACCTTTATAATAAATTAACACAGAGCTGATACAATACGTTGGAATAAATGATACTTTTATGCAATCTAATAATAATACGTTTACTACTATTACTCATAATTGTAAATGTTCTTACCTTCTGTATGAGGGTGATAAAACCGTAGAATTTTGAATGCAATTATTTTGCATTGCTACATCGTATGTACATAATTATATACAAAGCAACTGTCCTATCGAACCGTATAAAAGATCTAGTCACTTTTTAAACGCAAAATTCATTTGTAGCTGTACTTAATTTAGCAAAAAATCGCTACGACTACATTGAAACTAATCGGCCATAGAAATTTGATAATACGAAATATAATACTGTACAACTTAACGCGAAACAATTTACGAACTCTAAAGAATTTGCTATAACTTTCATATAAGAGACCGACAGTCTTCAACGAAATACAGGTACGATCGGCACAATCTAAACATCTTCCCCACTGTTGTTCAGAAATCCTTCAAAAAATCTTCTAGTGATGTTGATATCTTCGGGCGTGCTATATTATACACTTCGGCGGTATGCTAATCTTCTCTAGATGATTTATCTTCAAGTTTGTACATTATTTACAGTCTTACAGTCCCACAGTCTTATTAGATCAATGTACACCCATTCCTTTTACATTTTAGAGAAATTTCTTACAATAGCAAATGTTCACAATGAGGGGGTAGCGATCATCGACTAGTCTTTCTGCGTTTTCGTTTTGACTCACCGGACGGATTCCATTCTGGATCGACTTCGGTGTAAGAATAATTAACTTTAGGAACGTTTCTCTTTGAGCTTCTGGTTTGCCTCGCCGGCGACTGCGTCTTTTTCGTCTTTTTGTACGTTCCCTCCTCATGTATCGGTTCCATCTCGAGCAACTTGCACGGTGTTTCGCTCGACATAGTGATTTGTTTGCGCTCCGCGGCTGATTTAACAGTTCTCTGCAGACAAGCCTCTTGATACACCGTATTACTAGACGGATTCCTTGCACTTTCCTTCGTGATATTCTGATGCGTGCCAGTGACATGTGCATCCTTGTAATAATCTCTCCTCACCAAACTCGAGGCACAATGATAGCTTTCGACCGACTCGTTCTTCTTCGCGGAGGATAGTTCGTGTTCAGATTTAACCGATTGACCGGATCTCTTCTGGGTATTATCCATTACCTCCAATGCAGCTATAGACATCATAGGCACAGCAGGATAATTGCCTACTTTTTCTGCCTTCAGAGGGATTTCCCTGTAAGCTTTCAGTCTCTTCTTCAATGGCAACTTGTTCTCCGCGTCCTTGTTGTACATCTTCTCCGAGTCGCACTCTACATCGGGCTTCCCCAACGGATTATTCTGCAAAAGGCTCTTCTCTATTTTACATAATAATTGATCGTCGTACAGTTTCCCCATGACAGCATCGCTCTTCGTTCTCTCGTGCTCCTGGACGGCAGGGCTTTGTACTGACGAGTGGGTCGGCATAAAATACGGACTACTTTCGATACAAGACACATGGGTATCCGTTGGCGGATGTATACACTGTCTGCAATGCGCCATAATATCGTAGGTGCAATTCAAGCACGAGCAATGCGATCTTCCGCACGGGCTGCTTGCTTTCGCGTGGGAACGAAGGGGTGTGCCGCCGTTAATTTGCAAACTACACGACACCGAGGTGCAATGCTTATGATATGGTACGCACAGGTCCGTGTTGCCGCCACAATTTCCATAGATCGATGGTAAATTCGTTGGATGTGCAGCGGGAATATGTAAAGGATGCTGGGGATCAACTTCGTGCGGATGTGTATGAATTCCATTGCATCCAGGGATCGCGCAGTTCGACGCGATATGATTAGGGATATTGTTAAACTCTTGCTTGATATTCTGTCGGTACGCGAGACTCGATTTCGGTGATTTCCTCTTCTCGATCGATTTGCTTATTACGTTTACATCCTGGTATATTTGCGGATTGACTGAAAGCATTTCGGCGGATAGCGATAATTTTTTCGTGTATGCCTTCGCCTCTGCGAAATTGCTAGCCTCGGGTTCGACCTTGATCCCTTTACCACGCACCACTGAACATTTCCCCTCTAGATACGGCAATTCTTTGCTGTAGGATGCCAATTCCATGTTATAGGATGTAGGATCCAGAGACGGTACAACACCGAATTGTCCACACTCCTCGGTCGTTGCTATCCAATTCTTTTCTTTCAGCCTGATCATCTCTTCGTCGCTATTGTGATCTTTAGAATTTTCCACCGCCTTGTTTATGATATAGAGATTACTGTTCGGAGACTTTTGCAACAAAACCACGGTCTCCCCGTTCAGTATCACGTTCGTGTTTTCTTTCGCACTATGCGCGTTGCTCTCGATGGGGATTAAATTATGCGACAGCGTATCCGCGTCGTAGTTTATACTTGCTTCCGGATGAGGACCAACATTGTACAGTTCGTTATCTCTGTTGCCGCACTCTGGATCACTGGATGTTGCGTCTCCGCCAATAGCAACTTTGTCTAAAGCATCCTCGGGGTAAACACCGACGATTCTGTTAATGACCTCGGTGGATGGATTTTCGAGCAGCTGAGAAACGGTGTTCGATGAATCGTTCGTGTCTGCCTCGTCGTCGGTGATCTGATTGTAACATGTGTACCTCAAGGAGGCGTAATCTCTTACCTTTATTTGATCGAATTTCACCTCAGAATGAGGCTTCAAGTGTGGCACGTGTTGCGAAACGCTGGCCAACAACGACAGACCATCGATATTATCTTGCAACTCGGAGTCTTGTACGATAAATTTCGTCTCGCCATTGCTGTACGCGTTTCTCTCCTCTGTTATGTTATACAAATTATTACACTCCTCCTTCGGCATTGTTTTTAAAGATACTTCGTTACATTCGCGGGGAACATTTTCTTTGTTAGAATATTTGCCAAAGTTATCGCATTTGTCATCGATCACGTCATCCATGGGCTTGCTAGGGTTTCCATCCATACAAGAATTTTCATCATCTTCGACATATTCATTCGGGCGCGGTGCACTAACTGTATCAGAAATATTTTTCTTGTCCGTAGAATAAGATTCGAAAATAGATTCTCTGGTATTGGCGACGGCTTGGTCGACCGTTCTTAAATTCTCGTTTACTTCCTGATTATTAGAAATTCTTAATTTTGCTTGTTCGTAGAAATCGCTTTGCTCCGCGTTCACCGTTGCGTTCCTGGATTCCAATGATTTCGATTCTACTCGTGACTCCAAGTTCTCTTGTGTTATCGTATTTTGAACAAATTCATGCGACGATTGTAGCCCTCTCCCTTGATCCAATGTATCTCGAACAGAAGACCCTTCAACGGTCCCTGCTACCTCCATAAACATCGCTTCACTTTTATCATTACCTTGCGCCGCAATTAATTTTTCATAATTACCATCAGTATCGGTCACATTAACGTAGCAATCAGGCCTATAAACTGTTCCACCAACGCAAACATTACTCAACATTACGTCGCTTGAGACATTCTGATTATTCCTTCGTTCCAGATTCGCGTTTATCTTCGACGACGTTACGTATTCGGCGGCCTCGCTGTTAGCTGCATTAACGTTAGAACGCTTCGTATTAACAGCATTATCTTTGGGTTCATACTGAGTGAACGTCGTGCAATTATTTACAGTTGCGTATTCGATTTCTAGATCACAGACTTTGACAAAACTTTCAACTCTTTCGCGTGTTTCAGGCTCTGAGATAGTGTCCGCTTCTGTTAGTCGCTTGATCACAGTTGCCTTATTAAATCTATTGTTTTCCTTTCCATCGGTTTGTATATTAGAAATATCTCCGTTAGGCGAGCAATCGTCATTCACGACACTATCCAATGTATTTGATGCTTGCTTCTCTGACGGAAGTATTTCGGTTAAGACCGGTTTACTAATTACCGGAGGTGACTTAATATTTAACTCTTTACTATTGACTTCTGCGCCAATCGATATTCTTACGCCCTCTGAACAAGCTACCACGTCCTCGGTTATATCCATTTTATTATCATTATCTTTTGCAACAGCCGCCCGGAATGTATTCGAGTCATATTTTTCTTTAACACCATCCTTGGCGCATTCTGATTGGGCTGCAGATTCCAAATGATGATTGATATTCTTCGAAGTATTTGACTGATGCGTATCGCCAGCAACTTCTTGTTTCTTCTTCATTTTCTTCCGTGATGCTTTTATAATCTTCGTGCAGGCTCTCTTTTTCGCTTCCTCTAACCACGGTAATTTTCTAGAATTTCGTTTCTTTATACACTTTTCCAAGACTATATCGCTAGTTAAATCGATAAACACGATCTCATTGGACTTTTTACATTTTCTCCGCGAGCTATTTATATTTGGTTTAATTATTGGCTTACGGCCACCATGTTTCATAGAAATATTATTCGAAGATGTATCTAAGCGTTTAAAACCGTTTTGCTTTTTCAAATTTACAGATTTAAAGATTTGCAAAGAAATAGATTCGTTTTGTTTACTTTTATCTGATGTAATCGAGTTTGTCTTATTATCTAAATGTTTTACGTCTTTATCAGTCGTATCTTCCGGCTGGGCATGAATGTAAATGTCATTAATGTTGTCGATACAAAGTTTGACGTGCATGTAATAATTGAAACTTATAATGTCACACTGATAAAGCAGTGATTAAATTATTTTTTTTTTTGCTGGCACGTCGAAAATGGTAATATATAAAAATACTGCTTAAGGCAATCTTAGAATTCGATGAAAAATCCAGTCAAATGATTTGCTTTCCATTTGAACGTTTTTACAGTTATCGAGGCTAGTCGTATTAATTGCAACAGAACTTCATTATGTCGATTAGATAGGTTATTCGTCGTATAGCATAATACAATAATAATAATTAATAATGTGGTCAAAGCACAATACTTTGTACGACAGTAAATATCACAAATGTTTCGCATCTTACATTCAGAACTGCGAATTGTGGTTTGAGACTGATTACCTCGAAATGGGATTGTGGGCCGAATTAGTACGACAAGCCCTACAAACTGACAAGGTTTCATTTAAATGTAAGATGGGCACTTGACTAGGTTTCCTTGTACAGCATGCATTAAAAAAGAAAAGCAACGTAAAAGTAGTGTATGTGTGTATGTGTCAATAAATACCATTTCCGAAATAATTCTATTGGACGAATCAATCGGAGTCGTAGGTCCGTCCCTTTGGCATACGCTTCCATTGGTTTTTCTGCAGTATCGTATAAACATTTCGCAATGTTTCCTAATATCAAATTTATGCTGTAATAGAGTTTTCGTAGAATTTGGTTGACTCTTTGGCACTTTTGGCAATACATCTGCTAATGTATTCGGTGAGAATGTAGATGGCAGTGGCCCCAGAGATGCGATTGCAGTAGTTGTTATTTGAATCTTTACAGCTGCGTTTTCGTTTATTTTTCTCCATAAACGATAAAGAAGGAAATAACGAATGTACATAGTACTCGATTCCGGATGTGCTGGGATATTTTTCATTATTTTCCTAAAAGAAGATATTGCAATATTTTGCGAATCACAATTATTTAGCAACTTCGATCTATTTATGATGGCGAATACCAAATTTTCATGCAGTTTCTATATTAGATAAGACAACTAAACGTTGTAAAAGTGAGGACAAAATTGGTTGCTCTACAACTATGTTTGTAATTGAAAATGAGATAAATAAAGAAACTGTCGCTAATAATTTATACTCACGTTATTACAGGATCTAAAATATCATGGTAATTGCGATACATAAATTGTATTTTTATTAATGTATCTAGTAAGTGCTCAATGGAATGTTCTGAAAAAGATATATGATAATTCTAGGATATTGTACGTTATATTACTTCAGCACTTTGTATTATTTTCATATAAAATAATTGTTGTAAAAGTTTCGATTAATAGGACCATACCTAAATAAACATAGAGACAAGAAGTAAGTCTTGCACAAATTTTGTCATGATCTTCTTTGCTTTTTTTAGATGCCTTTAATTCCATATCAATGTAGAGTGCTAACAAATCTGACATATTATTTAAATAAACAGAACTATCACGATCCTAAAAGATTATATTTTGTTAATTGACATAAATACCAGAAACAATGTAGCATAAACACAAAATAAATGGATTTAAAAAGGGCCTTACCTCAGAAAGTTCACGATAAATATATAAGAATAACAGTAAGGTCTCACTAATAGACTCCTTTAACTTTGCAGCTGTTAAAGGCCTTGTGTAACACTCATTTACACTGACACTTACATTTCTGGAAGGAAATTGTTTGCTAAAGTACTTTACTGTAGAAGATGAAACGTGCAAAATTTATAGCATGCCAACCATGTTTATATTAATTAAAATTTGAAACATATTTCCACAATTTTCATATTTCAAATTCTAAAAATGTTCTATTCCTTATTAATATACAATATATTGTCATTTAAGTTTTTTTTTTTTTTGTTAAATATATAATTTATTAACATGGATTAATAGCAACCGCGCACAATATTTATCCGAATTATCGTTCGCGATTTACTGATATTTTATTGCTGCTATCGCTTATAAGAATTACGATTTAAACGAATTACACTTGAATAAATAAATTTAACGGAATGGTATAATAGTAAATGAAGCTTTCAATTCATACGGCAATAGAAATAGAACATGATGAGAACGAACTGAATATCAGATTATTACTTTTTTCTAAAGTTATACAAGAATGAATTATATTTTATTCTCATCCGCTTTATTATTCAATTTAATTAGATTGCATATCACCATTGTTTTCTTTGATTATTTAAATTTTTTTATAGCACACCCATTAAACGTCGCGAAAAATGTTACTCTGAAATTCGCTGCGATTTTATTATAATGTACTTACACTCCATTCCTCTCTATTATAATACACAAGTATTCTTAGTTGCTTTCATTTACTATTCATTTCAAATGATTATATTGATCCTTTACTTTCCAATTGCATTGTACATTTATTTTTAACATGTACGCGAATAAAGTACTCCATTCCACTTATTATACACCAGTTCCAACAAATAATGATACTGGTCAATTGAAGATGAGAAAGATATAAATTTATCATGATATAGTTATTACCTCACGTAAAACTGCATAAGTTCTGTTAAAGATGCCATACTTTTCTCTGTATGTATGCATCTGCACATTTTTCGGAATTCTGAGATCCAAGGAAATAATTCAGTAATTGAAGATTTTGATTCATCATTGTTCAATTTTAACCTCGCTTTGTTTTTAACCATTTCCTTTCTGGTATCTGTACATTGTAAAATAACATTCGTTCAGGGAATTTTTCCCAAATATTGTAAAAAGATTACTTCAACAAATCTCGTACAGACAAGAAAATAAATTCATGTCGTAGAAATTAATAAATAACTTTAAGCAATATGATACTGCGTAATCGTGATTTTTCGAACAGATACAATAGATATAAGTAGAACATAATATTTCTATTGTGCCAGAAAACAGTAAAAGGTCTTTATATTTCTCTACAAATTTGCAGTTTTTCTTTGAAAAGGCAGCATTAAATTCTGCCAACTCCAAATTTTTGAAACGCAATCGTCTCACACATCTGCTGCAAGCAGATGCTGAAGTTTCAAAAGAATTCGACGTACAGCAAAATATAAAATTTTTGCTTAGTATAATGACCGAAATATGTTTTACATCGTGTACGATAAAATATTGGGATTTCTTTTAAGAAGTACGTATACGTTTTCATCACGATAAAATAACGTGCACTAATTACACCAAGAATGTAATAAACGCTTCTAATTTCGTGTATAAATGGTTCAAACACAGAAGCGTGGTGATATTCAAAGAGTCCCTTTATTAATAATTAAGATAATTATTTCACGTTTTTAAATAATACGAAACGAACATGGTAAATACAAGTAGACGGTAATAACTTGAAACACATCTTTTTTAATCTCGATTTTTCAAACTACTCGACGCATATATATATTCATACAAAATAAACAAATATTTAAAAATATTTGCGAGACCTACGGGCTTCTTGTAAATAATATATACATCCGCAAATATTAGACAAATCAATTTTCAGAAATTCAACGAGAGTATTAGAATCGGAGCATTTTTTGTTGCAACACACATGCGTTGTACACTAATTGATACCATAAGGTCTATTTCTTCACAGAAAACTTGTAAAACTATCACCAAACTTTATGATGTATACAACTAGAGATGCTTTTACATTTGTACTGATTCGGTTGATTAGTCACTAAATGTAAATGCCAATAATTGTAGGAACAAATCGATCGAATGCGCGTCGAGGTGGCTGCGTGCAAAGGCTAGCGTGTTTCTGGCACTATACGTATTCGTAAACAATAGTTCGAAATACACTTCTGACGAACACGATAGTCACATACCTTGCACCAGAGTATTTTCACCCTGCATGCTGTTTACCCGCTCTTCCACGGCACTATTCATTTTTGTTGAAATTTTCTGAAACTTCTGTGGTATTACGTAAAAACGATTTTTCCGAACGAAGTGCGCTTTACATTACTGATCCACGAAACTATCACGACCGCGTCTCTCCACGCACTGCGCTCTCGGCAACGGCCATATTGACACTGGCACTTGATGCAACTACCGCAAGAGCGCGTATTCTGCACCCCACTGTTACCAAGCTCTCCTGTATTATATCTCAAGTGCACACACAAAAGCGGAAATATGTAGGTAGTTTTTCTGCTCGATTCGTTGCATGGATTAATTTTTATTGCTATCGATGCATGATGTTATTCAATGATACTACAAATTATCTATCACGTTGATATTATCGAGCAAGAAATGTTCGATACTTGGCGTCCTTCGGAGGGTTAAAAGTAACGAGGGTTTAGAAATGAATAGCTGATTCGTCGGCCTTTCAGGTAACTCAGCCAATGGTGACGCGCCTAACGAGAAGCGCGCAAATCATGAACCGAGAACCTCACCACCTCTACACCGTCAAGGGATCCAATCAGAATCGAGCAATTAAGTAATTGCAACACACGGGTGTTTGCAAATATACGTACGCACTGCTTTTTCGTGTTTTCGATTGTGTATTCTTACAAAGTATTACCGCGTGTAAGAATTAAATTGCAACGATGAAATCAAAATTTATGGATCATGTTTTTGGCTAAATGCATATGTAGCGCAGTTGAAAAAAACAATTCTTAGACATTTCCCTGTTACACGTGCTATCTTTTGTTATTATTTCTGTCAAGATCAGTAATGCTTAAAAAACAATGAGGTTTAGCTTTTCAATTCCTTATTTAATACATAAGTTATTTGAGTTATAAATGTACAAGAATGTTACAGGAAGTACCTATATTTAATTTCCCGGAAGTTGAGTTTCGATTGCCTCATATAACCAATATATGTGTATATTCAAAATATGATTTACCACTTACGCAATGTTATTGAAGTAATGCAAAGTTATTAAATCGCGCAAAGAACTTTTTATAAACATTCGTAAAGATATAACCACACGATATATCGATAGATTATTAAAAATATGGACATACATACATGTATGTAAAATTTGTCGCACACAAGAACTTAAGCAAATTTTTAGTCCCCTAATTATTAAAGTCTAATATATTAAAAAACATTTCACGAAGAAACGCAACTTGGATTTCCATTTACAATGTAATATTTTGCTTAAACAATAATAGGAGACCACCGTCAAATATTAAAATACCCCGAGAAAAACTGTACTGCTAACAAGCTAAGTAATCCTTGCACTAGAGGTAACGATGAGGGCGCTAGAGCATTCCAATATTTGGCGCGTAAAGCTTAACAGCTACATCCAAACATAACTGAACAATACGCCTTCGTACCGACCAGCATTGTCCACTAAAAAGATCAAAGCTGTAAAAACGAGAAACGAGAAGCGATCGATCCGAAATCCAAAGGAAATTTCAACGGCTAAAAATTGATCGAACTATGGCATGCGGTGCGAGAGCGCGTGCGCAACAGCCTCTGGAAAGCTCGGGTTGCTCTCTCGGTCCTTGTCGGCCGTAGCCGCGATCCTCCGGCGGTTTCGCCTACCTCGGGCTCAGTGAGCCGATGTGTGAGCGCCGCGACGCCCAGAACAGCCCCGACGTCAACGTCGCCGACGTGGGTTTGACGAGAGGCCACGTTTTCTTTCTCGTCTTCGTCGCTGTCGTCCTCGTTGTTATTGTCGACATTTTTGCCGTCTTTTTTCGATCGGCCATCGTGGTGGCGCACGCGGCTGCACATTGCCGATCGGTTTGGTGCGCGACGAAAGGGAGACAGAGAGGGAGGGACAGACAGAGACGCGGACAGTACATATACCTGCCCCTTTCCCACTCTTCATCCCTTTCTACTGGTCTCGTTCTCTCTCTCTCACTCTCTCTCTCTTTCTCACAATCTCCTCCAACCCCCGAGACTGTCTGTCTTTATCTCGGTACTCGTATGTTCATTCGCTCGACACCATCGTCTCCCGTTGTCGCTACTGTTCCTATCTACCGGTGGTTCACGTGTCCCGTGAACGCGTTACGAAACTCAACTCGTTTTTCTACTGTCGGCTGGTCCTTCGTTGTTCGCGGGATGTATGGTCACGAAAAGAAAAGGGGTTGGACCCGGCCACGGAGACGATCATCGATAAAACTACAGGAAGGGCAATGACAAAACACACAACGGGTATTATCACGTATTTCTGATTTGTTCTAGCCGCGCGCGAGTCAGTTCGTAACAGCGGATCCTTCGCGAGAAGACGTAAGAATATTGCCCCATAGCCGGCTGCTTCTTTCACTCCACCGTTCAAAACGCGTCACCTCAGCTCTGTCCTGGGTCCTCGCATTTTGTTTCTTTTTCTGCCCCCATTTTATGCCAGTTCGTTTCCGTGGGCAATGTATGAGAAACAGATATAGCAGGGTCGAGGGTTAGGAACTAGGGATAATTTATTGTGAGTGCGAGCGAGAGGAGGGGAACACGCAAGGGAAGGTAGAGAAAAACGGGCGAGAGCGAGAGAAATTGTGCCGTGACTGAGTGCGCGGGTGTGCTATGGGAAAAGGGTGGGGACAGTGGAGGGGATGAGAGTGGTCTGTAGGGAACAGGGAGGGTGCATGGCACGGGTGAATGAAGATAGGTATAGGGATGCGTTTGGACACGATGTTTCACGAGGCTTCTTCCGGATAACGGTAAAAGAGTGATTCTAAATTTTTAATCGCGCGACCGTCAAGCTGATTGTCAGTTGTAGCTACGTCGATTCTCATGCAGTTTTTAAAACATCAATAGTCACTGCGCCAATGAACGCGTGTCAATGCACGGACAAAGGTTATTTCGCTTGAAAGGCATCCGACGAATCCTTACGTTCGATTTTAAAGACTTCCCCCGACATCAGTGCTAAGACTGGTTACTTTTCCTTTTGCTGGCCGCACTGTGCCTTCGAACACGCAATACACTGCTCGACTCGGTACAATGGAGAGTGAGGGTTCGTTTCAGGCTTGGCCTGTTGATTCTGCACAAAACGCTTGTCATTATGCGAGGCATGCATGTTTAGTAATTTACCCGATGCTATCAATCGGGATATACATTCTGTAGCTGTTGCCGCGTAAGCCTACAGTGCTATATATGTACTTTTAGTTGATTTAAATAAAAGAAATGCTTAGCCGCGTTCTAATGGACTAAAGAATCTTTGCAAATTTCAATTATTCGTTCGATTGGAGTACAGCTATCATATGCAAATATTCTTTCGCTGAAAATTTTAAATGATTTTGTTGAAATTTATTTTTGGTACATGTATGATAAAAGAGAATTAAATGCTTTACGTTTCTCTCTGTGCGAAGATAAATACAACATGTTTGCGGGCAATTTTATGGTCGAAAAATTGACATCAAATTAATAGGGAATGAATGTTCGATGGCGCTGGCGTTATCCGTGCATTTGATACGCGAGCGTTTTGGTTGAATAAATTGTTCCTATATAAATAATTGTTTACTGTTATGAAATTGCCCACGTAAAATATCGAACGCCTGGAAACGAATGCCATACAATTTTATGTAACTCTATGATTTAAATTTCAACGTTTTATACAGAGTATTTCCAGATAAATGTAGTATAAAACAGTTTCCAAACGGTGCGATGCAGGTGAATGTGATACGCAGAATTGTTCTCCATTATGTTTAAATTTAACACTTTATTCCAGCCATTTTATACCGTTAATGAAAAACTCAAAGGAAAGTGTAAAAATTCGCAAGAAAGTAAAAAATTATACCAGGATCAGAATCGAAATATTTATTAATCTGATATTTATTTACAAGGCACGCCTGAAACCTACGTCAGTTTATTAAACATATTAAATAAGACGATAGAAATTTATAACAAATAGTTAAAAACCTGAAATGAACAGTATGGAATTCGTTGACAAGTTTACTACTGATTGTTAGTACAGAACAGGAGCAACTTGATAATCGTTTTGAATTACTTTAGATATTAACTATGTTCATTGTATCACCTGTTGCATGTGTCTACCTATGCACTTTGATTTCTGATATGCACACAGTCTTGCATAGGGTAGTCCACCTAAATTCATCACCAGGAACATTTTGTTTGGTTTTGATAATATTAAAAAATGTTTCAGGCCAAAGTTGAATGACCTCGAGGGGGGCGTAATTAGGTTTAACTATCTTTGTGATAGGTGGATGAATTATATATTTCAGTTGCTTGAAAGTTGCTTGAAATAAAATAATTTGCTGCATGACATATTTTAAGGTCATCAAAGGTCAAATAAATACAATTTTCTGAGTCCTAATTCGTAAGGTCATTGCGAAGTAATATTCCGTTTATTGTTCGACTTGATGAGCAAAAGCAAACAAGGTATTCAACGTGATAAAGTTAGGTGGATCACCCTGTATATTTAGTTACAAAATATCTTAAGTTAAAGAATATATTTCTAAAGAACAGAAATGATTTTCAACTGTCAATATTTGAGAAACATTCCTTTGATCAATATTGTAAATTTCATGATGATATTAAAAAATTAGATTAGATTTGTCTCGATAGTGACTAAACATTGTGGTCAATAGGTACACATACATACACATATATGTGCTTATATGGAGAGTGGAAGAATTTAAAATTATAGTGGTATAAAAGATGACATTGAATATAGAAATGAAAAGTATCGTGTATGTAAGAATGTAATTAGGTATTAATTTATTTTGCGGAACACTAAAAGACGTATGATATTGATCCCGAACTGTATCCATTATATGCGGTGTTTATTCAATTTGTTCCAAAAGATTAATCCGAAAATGAATGATATTGAATAGAAGATTTGTAGTATTACTTTCTAAATTACCACATTATTTCATGTACCTAGCCCTCTGCTGCGTCGAATCTATGCTACAAATATAAAGTACACTTGTTCCTAGTAACTTCTTATACGATAATTTTCACGTGGCAGTGGAGTGAAGATGCAAGACGGTAAAAAAAACTCAAGGAGTTCGTTTGATTTATCGTTATTCATTTTCGACATCGATGCAAGTGTTTGCGACAGTGAACCGATTATTTATATAGTTTGTGACAGGAACATTGCTACTAAGAGCTATTTCGGTGTGAATTACGCGTGTTGCCGCATAGACAATAAAAAGTTTGTTAAAATAAATTCGTGCATAGAAGAAAATTCGTTGCTGGACAACATCTATATGGTGAGTCCTACTTGTCGTTGATGTATGTTGTCCTTTTAGAGCTAGTCGTTGTCCGAGTAAAAATTCTTATTCGTTAGACGACCAGACAAATCAATGTTCGATGTGTTTATTCGTTGTCAGTCAAATGTTTGTACGAATAGGATTTTGCATGTTTCCATGTTCTTCCTATTTCTAAATTAAACAAAATAATTGAAGCGGGTACTACATGTTTTGTGGCAATGTCGAATGATTATCTACGATATTTTGTGACTAATTAACAATACGAAATTTATAAGGTTTTATAATCTGCGATATAATTTGTATACACCTGCTGCGGTGTACAATTCGATTAGCAAAATCATTGATTCGCAAATAAATCCATTTTTGTAGATATGGTTTAGTGGGTGTTGAACTGAATTAAAGCAAGTGACTGATTCATAAAAACGTATTGTTCTGTTATTTATTTGATAGGAGAATTAATAATGTACAATTAGTGGAATCATTGATGGACATTCATTTAATTCAAAATTGAAACTTATTTCATATCTGGAAACCAGACTAATAATTCTCTCAGAAAATATACGTGGCTTGAATATTTGAATCATATAAATCAGTTAAAAAATAATGAGAATAATCGAGAACTGCTGTTTAACATAAATTTAGTTCATGCAAAGTAAGGTTTATCTAGCACAATTGTAACTTGACAGTAGCGTTAAGGAGGCAATGCTTTCCGAATTATAATTTATTGCTTTTTGCTGTGATTTAAGCATTGTGAGAGCAATTAGTTTGCAGACGTTATAATAACGGTAACCGATGACAAATTTTGCATAACATGAGATTGCAATTGCTTCATTTGCATTCTATCGATTTTAAGCGAGTAATATATTGCAACATATTGTAAGTGTGTACTCAATACTAAAGACTTTATTTTGTACATCATTAACATTGTGCATCCATTTGTTTTATTAACTTTCTACAAACATTAATAAGTAAATAGGTATCTTATCTTCGATCACTGCACGACATGAAAGCATTAAATGTTGAGTGATGAAGATTAAGTAGCTTCTAACTATAATTGAGTAGAAAGCTATGATATACGTATAACTGAAAGAAAGGTCAATGAACTCGCGGAATCTTGTCAAGTGAACAAATTCATTTTTGATGGCTTTTCTTCCAATTATAGTACTTTTTAAAATCAAAGTGAGACAAATTTTTCGTTGATATATATCAATATCAATATATTCCATAAAACGTCTGACGCAAAAATAACGCAGAGGGACATTTACCCCTAAATAAGAATCGATGTTAGATTCTATGTGAAGAATTTATATAGTACCCATTTTACGTTAAAGGAATATTTGCTGATATTATAACATTCTCCCTTACTATCAGTTTTAAAAAGCACTGTGCATACAAATTTTTCAGTGCACTATTACAAAGAAGTTTCGTATATGCAGACAGTATCATGGGCGAACCGCGTTTTCTGCTGCTTAAATATTTACACGATCTTTACCGAATATCCGATAAACGCTAGGTTAACAAAACTATCTTTAGCTGGCCATGATCATGCTCTGCGAACAACATTTGCAGCGGCGCGACGGTTGGTAAAGTGCTGACTAAAATAAACGTAAAAGAAAAGTGCGTTTTATTTTAACGAAAAGAATAATCGATTACAATTTCCATTTATCTGCAGTTGCTACTAAAAGAAATATGAATTACTATTATGATTTCACTTTTCCAATTATTATAGAAGAGGTATATGAACTGAACAACATTTATTTGTGGCTAAAATTAGTTCAGCTTCATATTAAAAATAGAACTCCAATCTTTATGCGGCAGAAGGTTGAAGTTATGAAAAAAAAACAACAAAAATTTGGTACAAAATACAATAAAAATATATACGATCGATACTTTCTTCTATATTTACGTAATTACCATTTTACTCTGGTTATTACCAATTTTTCGTATTATATAACTTATTTACCTCATATTAAATAGAGAACTCTTGTCTGGCCTGCTATGAAAGGTAATCAATTCAAATGACTATATGTACAACGCAACGTGGGATGCCAGGGCAAAAGTCGCCCTGGGATTTCTTATTGTTAGATTCAGACTTCTTCGACTTGATTCAAAACTTCTTTAAAAGTGAATGCAATCCGATATAAATTGTAATTTTTGCTTTAATTTCTGTGATATCAAATGCAATTAATTTGATTTCATTTGTTACGCATAATATGAACGTATAGTATAGTCGCGCGTTGTTGGTAGACATTTCTGATAGTAGCTTATGTTGATATAAGCTAATTAATAATACCCAACCTATTGAAATCTGTGCTTTATAATATGATAGAAACGTAATTGTGGTAAGCTGTGGTCCTTAATTTCGTTATCAAAATTATATGTGTACCGGGAGCTAAATGCGTTAGAGTGGTAGAAATTGCATTACGGTCATTATCATCGTGGATTGCAAAAGCTATTCTGATCGAAGTAGAGCGTGATTAATGAATGTTGTACATTTATATTTACAATTCTAGTTACAAATAAATATTAGCCAACTGTTTAATATAATTAAGTAGGTATATATTACGTTCTGAGCTTCGCGAACAGCTTCATCAGTAAGACGCATTTAAAAATAATGTAATAATATCTGCCTGTAATAATGTAGTACGCTTTACGAATATTTATAATAACCCTCGTATCGAAAAGAAATTATAGTTCTTTTATTTAAAAAAGTACAGCGTGTACGGTAATTGTTCAATAAATTTTAAATAATCTCAAAACCGATAGAATTTCATACGGGTTCATTTATGCTTCAGTATGTATAGTGTTTCAAATCGCGCCAGATCTCGCGAGTCTAGGTCCTTTGTTTCTTACGTTAACCCGTGTTCAAATTTCAAATCCCACGCAGCGGCATAAAAGACTATACATAGACATATGAGACCTACATAAAATACGTAAATGTGTACACGAATTCTTCAATTTCACTTCGCTTTCACTATAAGCCCATAAAGTATATCGCTCCTTTTATGGTTTCTCACTTCATTACCCTTTGTGGCTCACTGACCATGCATCAAACTTATGAATATATTAACCTTAATATTATTTCGTGAGTAGTTAAGCGAGGCTAATAGTATATGTATATACATACATAGAGGGTTGCTTTAAAATTGAACAGTTAATTGTGTATTGGCATTATTCTCCGTAGTATTCAGGATAAGACTCGAAAGTGAAAATAATTACGCTGTTATAATTTTTGCAACATATGATAACTAAATATAGTATCGGACGTAAGTAACCTATGGCCATAGATTTTTGTATTCCTCCCCATCATTGCAATTGTCTCAACTGTAATTCTGCTCTCCATTATAAAAATATTTTTCAGTTATTTGTTAATGTATGACAGACTAACAAAATTAATTTGCGACATACATATATTGAAAAATACTACTGCATTTATTTGTATCATTGTTTTAAACCAAAAGCTTAATTATTCTTCGACTATTTTATATCTAAATATTTAGAAATAATATAAATAATATTCAAGGTTGTGCTTTTAAAATCGCGTGACATTTGGAAAATAATTACAGTTTTTACATCAGTAAATATATATATACATATAATTACATGCATAGAAAGCGTGAGTAACAAAAATTTCGGCTGTCCACAAACTTATGAGCGAAACAGTATATAATTCTGTACTCTTGATACTTTATGCAGACTTAAAACTATAATATTTATATCAATATTTTACATCTTGTCGTCACTCACATAAAGTGCAAGGAATAAAATAATTTTCACAATTCTCTTCTTAAGTTAACATGCGTAAACTTCAGTAAACAGTAATATCGATGTACTCACCATTTTTAAAGTCCGCGCCATATTGATCTACCGGCACGTGGTTCAGCAGCGGGGGATCTAACCTCAAATACGCACTTTACACAATGACACATGGTACACACGACGACAGAAATCGGCTACAGTCGTCGATATTTGCCTCGCCTTAAAGTGGTTTTCTTCTCCGAATATTTTCGAACGGCACTCATATATAACACCTCTTCGACATTCCGATATTTCACGCAATGCACTTCCTTCCGTTTCACGTTTCTCCTTTCGTAAAGTCACTTTCCCGTCCCCGGTTATTTCGAGCGTCATTTTGGCTACAATACCTTTCGTGCCGAGTCCACGAATGCTTCGAAGTAGCTGATATTCTTGGTTCAGCCACGCGAGAGGAGATTCTTAAAGAGTTCTACTCACTTGAAGGACACTGGCCGTTTAAAGGGGATATAACAGCTTCCTATTAATCACAATTCACTGCTCCGCGTAGGAGGAACCGTCAGGCGTTCTCATTCTTTCTTTTCCATGGGCGCGATTGGAATTCACGAATCTCGATCGTTCGTACAAATCGATAATGTCGTTTCAAGCGATTGTAATGCGTCATGGATAGAGGTTAGGTCCCGCTGGGAATGCAGCTTTGTGACACACGGCGTGAACCGGAAACGGAGGCCACGATTTGGGCATGAATCCGCGACGCAGGATAACGATTGTAAAACATAGAAATGGCTTAAATACCGCGTCCGTGACACTGATCAACAGATTCCCACGTACTGTACACTTAATATCATTCCCGTCTCAGCCCAGGAGCACACTAGTTTGGTAATTGACTCACTCAACTCGCAACATGTATCGCCCAGGGCCACTAATACCAAGGACTAACGTAAGAGCCCGCTTGCCGCTTTTGACACAATCAAGCACGTTCGCACTCGAAAAATAACGGTTCGATCCATCGGATACCTTTTGGACACGCGAGTTTTATAATCACCCGTACGGTTGTTTCGCCAACGATTCAATTCATTCGTCACGGTTTGTGAAGTCCCGAACGGCTTCCAAAACAAATCGGACGCGTTTGATGATACATACGCCGCCGTATATGCTCTGCGCCAGTGTATCTCACGTTCATATTTCACTGCTACTATTGCAAACTCAATGGTGTGGTATATTGTGCCATTATGCGTAAGAAAAGAGGAATGCTCCTCTGATTATGACCAGCTTATCTGTTTGCCCGGTATTGTTTGATATTTTTCTACCATCTCATTTTATTTGGCTTGCACTTAAACGTACAGGGCAGTTTATTACTGGGAATGAAAGAAATATTTCGTCATGGGTTTTTTCGTATATCTGTAGCTGGTCATTTCTTCTATGTGTTGTCCGTAAAATTGAGAAAATATGGAAATATGATGGGAGTGGTCCGAGTAAGGATCAATTCCGCAATACAAGTAAGTCCTTTGTTGGCAAAGTCGTGTAAATCCGATTTATATCAAGAGAATGAAGATATCTTGCGGTTTTGGAGCAATATATGTATATGAATATATTCTCTGTTTTGCCCACTTCGTGATTGCCACTTCTAGATATTCTTCGAACGATAAAAATCATTTTCTTCACATTCGGAGGGGCAGGTGTCTTGGTCAAAACCTGCGGCTTCATTGGACATCAATTATATGTAAAGCAATAATTTTCGGATATCAAGGCTATTTGAAGGCCATGTTATATATATATACATATATGTATGAACGTATTTTTTGATCAGCTACACTATGCAATACAAAAAATATAGTTGCATGTACAACAATATCGAAAACCTTGAGAACTCCGAAAAAATGAACTTTGAAAAAACATATTCTTGCCGTATGTTGATCCCTGGATGTCATTCACATTGCGTAAAAAATATTTTTTCTTCCTATTAATTCGACGAGATATTTAGGTGGCCTTATTTAAATGGACCATCCTGTATAAAGCTGTAACATATTTTGAAGCATTGTTCATGTTACATTGATTGCCACCAATTATTTCCTTTATATGCATAACGTTCGGCGTTTCATTGTAATTCTGCCTTACCAATATAGAAAATGTTTCATTTGAAATGCCCAACGCCCAACGGTACTCTAGTGTGAACAATGGAAATGCATCAATGGTTAAACACTGGTGTGTTCGCGTGAATAATTTGCATTTCTGTATAAATGATAATGCATTTTTGGAATACGTGTTGCATGTAAAGGGATGATGAATATATGAGTAGTGGAATGGATATTCTATACTGTGGGTACATTTATGGTTAACATGACAATAAATTGTAATTACAGTTAACACGTGTATATGAATACGTACACTTATATCAATTACGCAAGCTTGAAAATATTTTTTACTTACAAATAATACAATTATTGAAATAATGGAATTTACGACATGCGATTAGGCTATCGGTTCACTACCAGAAAATTACGTAAACGTATGCGTTCCAAATATATACGCGGGAAGGTTATATAAATAAATCCTGAAAATGTAATTCTAGAACAAAACCGACGGTATCGTGTTCAATTTCCTTGTCGCGTTATCATAAATGCTTTGAATAAAATTAGTAATTGTATTTCAAAAATTTATAGAACTGCAAGAATATTAATACAAATTTTAAAATAACGTATAAACATGCATAATTTTATAAATGTAAGAAACATTTTATCGTCTTTAATTTTATGCAAATATTTCAAAAAATTCACTAATATCGCTTCATCTTGTGAAATCAGCTCGTAAAATAATGATTATTAAAGTGCATCATAAGCAGTGAAGAGGAAAAGTGTTTAGCCACTAATTGCAAGTAATTTATAGATTACCGTAATTTTAAAAATATTTCTGTATAACATAAGAACATGAACATACAGTGGCCGAAATAATGATGTGAAAGCATGTTATTGTGTTTGTCTTTTCTTTTTAATGGGCGTGCCCTACTCATTGTACCAGCGGTTACTTGAGTTTCAAAAGTGTAAGTGTCTCGGCAGTTAAGTAATGTATTAAAAATTGTTGTGTCGATAAAATAAAATAATCTTAGGTTCAAAGAGATATACATATTTTAAAAATAGGTATTCCAACTTTGGGAATGTTTTGTGAGGTAAGTTCATACTTTTGTGATATTTAATTAGTTTGAATCAATTTTATATTCGTTTAGTGCTTTAGAAGCATAAAGGGGCGAGGAAACCCGATAATCGATCATGTAAAATAGACATATCGTTGCTTTCCATGATATTGGCCTTTGAAACAGAAAAATTGCAAGGAGAATTGAAAGATCCTTGAATGTTGTGAATCAGATTTTACATCTAAAAGCCGTCCAAATACTTAGCCGGCGGTATAAAGAAAAAATTCTACAAGAAGCTCGAGCAAATAAACTGAATGCGCCGCAAATAAAGACAAAATTAGATTTGCCCGTAGTTACTCAACGTGGGCAACAAATGTTTAAAACTAGTGCAAACCTGCGTTACACGAAGAAACCAAGAAGGCCTAATCCAACTCAATTTTATGAAGATGAAAGTCTCCGAATTTTTATGAAAAAAAATTTAATTTAAGTGGCCCAGACAGCTTCCACTACTATTGGCGCGATTTGCGTGACGAAAGAGAAATAAAAATAAGCAGAGTTCATGGAGGAGGCGTCTTGTCAATATTATTAAAACCCATCAATACTGATAAATAAAATAAAAAGAAACTACATGAAACACAATTTTCTGTCACTAAACTAATGTGAACCTAACATTATTTCGGCCACTGTATGAAAGTATGTATTTGTCATTCAGTTCTTATAAAACATTTATGTATGTATTGACATTTCTATTTTGGGTAGTAAACAATAGCACGCCAGCCGTATTGACGATCCTTGAAACACGATTTCCCAGAATAGTGACTGTTTGTTGACAATTCGAAAACCTATGCTGTATAACATCAACATTGTGTCCTACCAGGCGAGGAAACCGACAAATTGTCTTCAATTACCATCATTTATTCAATCTTCTCTATATTTTTCCTGTTAATTGTATATTTTGTATAACCTTATTTGTGACTTGTGATATTCTCATAACTGATCCCAACGAGCGGCTACAAGGAAGAAGGAAGCATTAAGATTACCTATAAAAATGTATAATCCCAGAATAACCCAGTATTAAAAACTTTTATCTACAATCTGCACACGAGAGGTGGGTGGAATAGCAGCTTCAAATCAAGTACATAGTTTGTTGGAAATATATCTTGAAACATTCAAGATTGGTGCATGAAGACTGTATTTGGAGCCCAGGAAGGGGAAGAAGTATGTACAACGCACGTGATAAATCGTGCAATATGTCACGAACTTCGAAAGCGTTCTTACTAGAGGCTGGACGATTTCATCTAAGATTCACGATACCTACATGATTTACTGACCATCTTCGACGAGGAATATGAAAGAAACTTCTATCGGCCAGATTGTCTTATCTTTCAGTCTATAGTTTTTGTTTGATTTTCTTAAACCAGTGAATGTTCAATTGCAACGTGATCGACGCAACAATTGAATGATTTCTGGCACAAAGTTATAAACGTCGAGTTGCAGAGGCAGCAGCAATAATAGTTCGACTTACAGAGGTGCACTTCGAGTTGTAGAGGTTTGACTATTCTAAATTCGAGTTACATAGGTAAAATAATGAATCTGCACGTGTGGCAAATAATTCGAATTAAAGTAGTTTTTAGTTCGACTTATAGAGGTTTTTACAGGGGAGCGGAAGGGAATTAAGAAAATTTTCGTTTTATAAAGGTTTTTGAGTTATAGAGGTTCGAGTTATCGAGGTTCTGCTTTATTAACATTTTCGAGAAAAAAGTTACCTTTTTATGTATGTCAGGTCAGGTAAAGTTTCAATAACAATTTAATAAGCTTTATTTTTATCTTCTTAGCAGCCATTACATGAATCCTAAATTTTATAAAGGTAAATTATGTGTAATTAATGGCTTAATATTATTCTGTTATTAATATTTTCAGTTCAGTATTATCACCAGAATTACAAACCTTGCTTTTCAATTTATTCTGAATGACGTAGAAAGCTGCCGTTCAGCATATTTTATCAAATCCTATGAGAAAAGATCGAATGGTACTTGACCCCGTAGCGTAATTGATCAGCACTAGGTTATTTACTGCTTGATGCCAGAAGAAATATATATAAAAAAAGTCTGATATTTCATTCACTTTCGTAAGCATTTATTTCTGCTATGTTTGTTATATGCATATGTAATAATTATGTACTTAATACGAATGTACTATTTTAAAACTTATGAAACATAAATTATGAATCATAAGACATATGTATATTTGCAAAGTTATTTTTTAAACGATGCACTTGCAAAAATAGGGCAACTCAGATGAGAAAATTATGTATCGCAGATGTTTCAATAATAACTGTTAAATAACATCGTACTTTAATTTATAATTTGATGTATTCGTTAATGGAGAAGATTCATCAACTTCTGGATGAGCAAGATAATTAATATTTAGAGGAAATACAATTTCATTTCACGTAGTTAATAAGACTATCCTTTTTTTGTTAGTTTTAAAGGAACAAAATAAATAACATTTTTCAATGAGAAATATTTTGTTCACGTGATTGGTAGAAAATATAACAAACTAAAAATAGCAATAACAATTAGTCTTTATATGTTTGAATATTATTAATCAATAATTTTGGTAACAAAATTTGCGAACGTATAAAGAAATCAATTTTCTCGTTAAGAACGAACAAAGCTCTTCGCAAAATCGAAAATCTCGCTGCGTTATACATCGTGATTAAATTCCGAACATGAACTGTCAGCATATTCACATTAAATTGCTTGCCATGCTGTCCGAGGAAATGTGATAGAACTCTGCCTCTCGTAGGTGAAAGACGCAGCGAAATTCATGCCAAAGTGTAATGTATTCCATTTATTCATTGTTATAATATCCAGAAACTGACGGAGGTTGCTCTGATATCCCTTGATTCTACGTAGTTACAAATCGTTTCTGTGACATAATTATTGCACCTCCTCAGTGCATTACACATTTTGTCCACGACATTGGAACGTGTTTTTTAAATCAAGGAGAAAGAAATATCATAGAATTAGTGTTGTTTTGTAATTTATTACGACAATACTTTTTATGGTGTGAGGTTTAAGAAGTTTCTGTTTTCCATTTAAATACATATATGGAACTAGATAAAGGTCAATTTGTATACAATTCTACCTGGATTCATTACTAATGAATTTCTTTAGATTTTAATGAATAGACGTTTAAACTCTGTTGTAGTAACAGAATGTTGGTAATTGTAATTTTGCAATAGAAAATTGCAATAGATCTGATTACAATTTATACTGTTCTGTCCTTGTTTGCTTTATATTATGCGCTTTGGATAAACTGTTGCTAAATATTAATTAAAAATTGTCGTTAGTGATGGACAATTTCAATTGCTTACATTTTAAGCTGAAAGCAGGCTAACGTTTGATGAAAAATACTATATGTATATACATAAAAACAATATACATATGTATAGTATGTAGGAATGTATTATCTACGTGCTCGTGGTTTTCAAATGAGGACTTTGTGCAAGTGAAAGCTGACGTTCCCAGAGAGATGATTTAGCATCTGACCATTGATAAGTGGAGAACATGAGAGCACTCGACTCGAAATTCCTGATTATGTAGGGCAGTTTCATTCCTTGTCAGAAAACTGGAAACCATTTCGTCGTTGGTAAGAAAGAGAGACAGATATCTATATTATAGTAGCGATAAACTAGAGATTATTTTGAAAATGAAAAAGTAGGGGTATTAGATAAAATCACCATATCGTTCCTTCAAAGAGAAACGAATTTAAGGAATATTAACATCCTTCCGAGGAATTCAACTTTATCGGTAAATGTATATTAATAATAGTAATTCTGACCTAATTGTGGAAATTTCTTTTACATATATACATTTATGCAAGTTATTGTTGACCCTTTTCATTTTCGAAATCTTTCTGCAGCGAGTTAGCAACTTTTTGATAAAGTGCCCTAGTGATTTACCGACATCGAGATAAAGTATCGACGATAAATATCACGATAAAGTCAATAAGTCCCATGTGCATTGTTTGTATTACAATAGCAGGAGGGATATACATTTTGTCATATAGGTGTATGTGTTTGATTTGCATCGTCTGAAAAGGAACTGTACAAAATGAATTAATTTAATTTTACTTTACTTTCTCATCTTCACAGTTGATATACATGATGTACATGATGTACATGAAGGACATAGGAATCATTTCTGGACTCAAAGTGCCAAAGTTATGGGGAAAAATCAGCATATGGAATTCAACTACAATGAAACAATCCCAGAGGTGTAAAGTTTTGAATTATTCGTTAAATTCTCCAATCGAGGAGATCTAACATAAAGGGAGGCAAAAAAGGGGGACAAAAGTTAACTAAACATTAAGCAGCACCTATTCTGAGGATGTCACCTTTATTTAAAAAGATATTATTTCACTAAATTTATTCATTATTATGGAATCTGCAAGAAAACCTAGTATATTATTTTTCAACAGGCGACAGTATAGTCAGCTTCTCGCTGCCATATCCTCTCGATTGTCTAACTTTGCTTTACGTTCATCGAGCTCCATGTTCGAACACCTTGTTTCTATAAGCACAAAGAAAGCTCTTCCAAACTTCAAGTGCAGCAAGTAAGACCAGGAAGGTAATAAAGATATTTGGCTATGGTCCAGAGTCGCACGCGTATACAATTCTTCTCTGTTGTAAACCACTGTTGTTCGAGTTTTACTCATGAGAAAAACTAGCATACCTCAGTCTGCTGGTAGGAGCGAGAATGGTTAGCCACTGAACACCCTCTGTCTCATAGTAAATAACACGCGTTGGTGGACACAGCTGAGCATTATTGTCCCCGTCACGGGCAGCACTGTTGTCATTGCTGTAAGCTACCACGTCGCAAAAGGATCCGTTCCCTTTGCAGCGGAAGTTTATTCTTTGTTGCTTCCGTAATGATTGTCGCCGAGGAAACATTTTGTTACTGTTATACATAGAAACGCCCGTTGCCCACTCGTAATACTCGTCCAGCCTCAATCTGTATAGCAATACTTTGTTCGACAATTAACCAGGTATTTAGCATGATTAAAGAGGTGCATGTTCGCCATTGCGTGCCTCGCCATTTTCACCCGCGGAAAAAAACGCTACCTGAAGCCGTGTCCCCACTGCATCGGCATTTGCCGATCCCTACCAGTTCGTCCAGCCGATTTACCTCAATTGGCTTTGCCAATTTTTGAGATATGTCTATTGGAGGAACGCCAGAGTGAACAATTAAATCGTTTGAGCGCTGCAATAATGTAAAAAAGAGACAAACATGATAGATGTTTGAGCAAAATATTTTGAATGAAATTAGTACACAATATAGTTCAAGTATAACATTGATGGAGTGAGCGAGGAAACGTAATTAGAGAAACATTTTATGTACATACTACAAGGAATTAACGATGAGGCTGTTAATTTTTTATCATTTTCGAAGAAGAATGAAAGGTTCACTTTTGAAACTGTCGCAGTTGTACCCCCCAGAGTGTACACATGGTGCGAACCAGATTTTCGGACCCACACTGCTATTTAATAGTTTTAGGCTAAATAAAGCAAGCTAAGCAGGAGCATTCCGGTTACTCGCTTCGGTAATTTTCTGAAGAATGCACGGCTGGTCAAATTAGATAACTGGCTTATCTTTATCTTCATGTAATATACTTTTAATTTCTAGGCAGTATAGGCGGCATTCGATCTTTGATTTAATATTTAATTAAAATTGTATGGTAGAGTTGTTTTAATAAAATACGGTTTACTATAACGTAGTAGAAATTCTTCATATTTAGTCGATTTGTTTTTTTTATACAATTAGTTATTTTTCCTTATTTTTTAATATTTCGGTTCCTGTTCCTTCTCCTATTACTTCAATTAACTCTATGCATATATTGCACAATAGCGATTTATTTTCACAGCTTCCTTTTATCGCTTCTGGCCCATAATATCTTTCTATTTATTCCACTTACTACTATTTTTTCAAGTTCCAAAGGGGGTTTCCATTATTCTTTCTGCTTCGACCATTCCATTCTTTATCATATTCCCATCGGGCACGCCCCTTTTTGGATGCACCTTGATTCCACCTGGCTGGTGTCTTCGAACACAGAGATCCTCAAACTATGCAGAAAACGTATTTCTTATGAAAGTTCAGGAAATTATTATTACTCATTCGAATCAACTATATATACTTCGGCAAAGTCTATAAGCAAACTAATAATATTTTGAAGTGACCCTAACATGATTATTGCCTATATAAATACAATTTGAGTATCAATCTGCATACCTGTATTTGGAACAGGTTATATAGGCGGGCCACGACAAGTATACAGGGTGCGACTGAAATTAAAATACAAACAGAAAAGGGATGATATTTCGTGTAGGGCTAAATAAGAATGCAGAATACTCTTTTCAACCCTGGCTTACAAACGTTTGTAAAAAACTGCTTATAGCAGCGAGACACAAGTTTCAAAAATTGCACTGTGCCTTCCTCAATTTAATCACGCGTCAAATCGCTAGACAAATTCATCGTTGAATTTTTCGCAATCGATTTGATTTCCTCTATTTAACTTTGGAAGAAGAAATTTCGTTCTGCGCTCTCGAGCCTTCTTCGCACAAGAAATTGCCCTTATCCCCATTGTGCCACCATTTCAATTGCACCCTGCATCTAAAAGGTATATCTTGTACAATTTAGTTACAGTTATTTGCTAAAAGAAATAATTTGGCGCTTTTAACCGTAATGGATTTTCTTGCGAACGTATACATGCATACAGTGCCATTTTCTTTTCTCTATCGACTATTCACAAGGCGCATCCTCTAAGAAGAAAGGGGTTTAGTCTTTTCTTACTGCTTTACAATCGACCAGAATAAGACACATACTTCTCCTGACGCGAATGTCCGCCACTTTTTTTTTGCACCTATTGTAAGCTGAACTGTTTCCGTTGGAAAAGAGGTGCTTGAGAAACTCTGTTCAAGCCTATTCCAGGGTATCGGTTTTGGAAAGAATGCTGCCTGCACGCGTCTCTCTAAATTAGACAGGCTAGCTGACATTTAAAGAAACTAATTGGAAAACTTTTCAGCCTGCTCGTTTTTTCTACTTTAGCAGGTGTGCCTGAAGAACTCTTGTGACTTTCCTGTCGCTTGGCAGAAAGCGTGAGTCTTAGCAATTTGTTCAATTAAACTCTCAAATATGCTACTTGCCGGTATAGATTCGTTAGAAACGTGATCTCAACAGTTCGTAAGTTTCTATACTTTAATGCAAGTTGTCATGCGTGTTTGCAAAGAAATTCAAGATATTATTGGACTATTTTTATTTTGAAAATTTGTGTAGGTGTGTTAGTCGCGTTGCAATGTCAAAAGGGATGCGAAATTAAGGTGGGCTGTTCGTACAAATAACGCGATTCGTGACCGGGCGAACATCGGCGATGCGAGCTCGACAGGTGAGCATGGCCGTATAAACTCAGGTGGTCTAACTGTCTGTTAGAATTCTCTCACGAACTCGAAACGGCTGCGAATTTGAAATATAGCTGTGCGAAAGCAACGTAACTCTGCATCCATTCTGAAGCAACCCCCTACGCAACAATTCTCAGGGTAGTTGCACGATGCTCCCGGGCAGTGACTCTCAAAGCAGCGCCCACTTGCAAGAAGTACCCTCGAGAGCACTCGCGATAATTTTATTCTCAAATGGACACGTACCTTTTAGAAAAGTTCACAGTACATATATATATCTAACTATTAATAATATATAGTTATAACTATTAATAAGTGAGATAATATCTAACTCGCAATCAGTAGAAAGCACTTCTAGTTATTCGCGAATTTAGTGTATAGGTGACAAAAACACCATTGTCAAATGTTCTGTAATCTCGTCAAGAATGATTTTCGGCTTTCATGAAATTGGAATATAGTGGTGTGCATTCCTGACAATCGCGGAGGTCAGCTGACGGAATATTTCAATTTCAACATTTGTCGCCTACATTGCCACGATTCACAATTGGCTTGAGAGAAAAATATTTCATCCGTGACACCGCGCATTCGTATTCACGGACGTGGAAAATACATCGATCGTGGAAAATACACGTCGGTCGTGGCTAAAATCAAAGGGCGAATCGTTAATGCAATTACGCGAATCATGGAAGAAGAATTTGGAAACTGCCTCACAATTGTTGGCAATTTTGTTAAATAAAACATATTTTGCGAAAACATTCTGTAAAGTTATGCAATACATTGTTGAAAGATGGCTGATCAAAAAGTATTACGGGCATACGAATGTTGAGCTTCAATTTTCATGCAATTTAATCTCGAAGTACATAGCTAGCAATAAGTTGTAATTCGTAAGAAATATAAGACGACTGCCTTACAATACTTTAAAATAATTGTTCATTAGTTATACGTATAATAAATCAAACTACAGTATAATATGGAGTTATTGAGTATTACTTTTGACACTCCTTATGGCATTTCGATTATCGGAATTACACGAAACGCGAATATCGAAATAAAGTACTGTATAAAGTACTTTACGTAACAATTTCACGTAATTGACATATGTAGAAGCATACGAAGTTGTTGGAGTTATAGAGTATTTAATGAATATTATTCACTGGTTTATTCAAGTTTTCAAACTAACGATAAAACAACAATTCTAGACTACTACAATAATGTGCAACAATAGCTACAAGGTGTTTGAATAGTTACGAAATATTATAAATACATTTCATCGGTCACTTTTTGTTTTACTGGAATGGGCAGGTTTAATAAAGCGATAAACAATATCCCCCGTAAAACAATAAAACCCTAATAGAAATATTTTCCATTTTTCGTACCTAATATGTATTCCAATACCTTACTCTCATGACCTACAATAAATTTAATATAAAATTCCTTGGGGTGACAATAATATTGAAGTACTTCTTTATTGCATTTTTCTAAATGACATTACCATAAAGTATATACATATAGGGTTAACATTAAACATTTTTTGCATCGAAGAAATGCTGAACCCATTATCTCATTAATTGCATTTTCATTTTTAATACTGAATTAGACATTCTACTTTAAATTACAAATTCTTTGCCAACACATGTACGTTCTGTATTATGATTACCGCGAAAAGTACGGTACAACAATATCATTGCAATGCTTTGTCAGAAAAAAATCTGCTTAACATTTTACTTCTTTCGAACAAAACTGTTCTTTGTGCTTCTACGGGGGAAGTAATTATATTCCAACCTACGCAGGAACCGTCTTACCGTCCTTTTAATTTCTAAAATTAATATTAACGTCAAACACAGATTTCCTTTACGCGAGAAATTTCTTTTAATATCACATGCAGTTTCTCACAGACTGGTTCACGTTACATACCTCCCGGTTTTAAAAAAAATGGTTCTAGCGTTACTCTTTATCGCCATAATCTTCTATACTCCAGTTCCATTTCACGATAGAAAATATTTGAAATAATTTATTGTTAAAAACAGCATTTTACTTCCCAATGGGTGATGGGATAAAACGATAGGATAAAAAGTTACATCGATGTATGAAAAGGTAACACGTAAGTATTTCCTTTGCGCTACTTTTTTTACTTAATGAAAATCATTCGTGTATGTACATATAGTAAACTGGATTATATTTGGCGAACGAATAAATATGTCAGGTCTGCGCGAACAAATTTGTCAGCCATTGCACCGCCGATTGAACATTACATTGTCACAATAACTGCATAATTACCGAAATTGTTATCGAACCTGGCTGAAATGCTACGTATTTATTAAACGCTGTTACATACATGGATGCATACTGGGGGTATACTAATTTCGGCATGGAAATTGCGGTCGATAATAGCCGCACGAAGAGACCTTTTGAACCGCGATCTAATTTCTGGCGGGCAGTTTCACTTAGGTCCATCGTTTATAACGGAACGCAAAGATAACGTTTGCTTCCTCCTCCTCCTTTACAGACTTTGGCAGTTACATACAGAAGGAGTCGTTTACGCAAATCACACCGTAACGCTTTCTACGGTCGCGTTTTAATGCCCACAACTCTGCCCGAAATGATATGTTTTCACGTATGTATTTGAGTAATGCCCGATTGCATCTCCGAATCTTTATTTGACGATCTACAAACCGTTTCCATACGACTTCTATCGTTGTTCAAACTTCCAAACAGAAACTACTCGCAGAACGAGAGTTCTTTACTTTTAATGTGAAGCGTTTGGAATAGCGGTATCGTTGCCTTTCGATTTCGTAGTTTCGCCTGATAGTGTTTTCGAATGTAAATGGCGTGTATGATGATTCGTCAGAAAGGATGTATCGTGGCTCGCGGTGATTTTATTTTGAATATCCAGCTGGTGACATAATTGCAGATATTTCACTGAAGAAGTTTAATTTTGATTGAAATGTGTAGCTGAAATGAAAGTATGTTTTACGGTATTGCTTAGTTGCCGATATTAGTAGGTCATTTTGAGTTTAGCTTATGTAATAAACTGAAGGATTATATGTAGAAGTTATTTTTCGTAAAGCTCACGTAGATTGGAATAGAGGACAGTTGGGGTAGTAAGACTGCAGTTTACTCTAATGAAAACACTAACTTTATTATAAACCTCGTCGACACACGACGTTACTCAAACACACAACGATTCTCTCTATACTCTTCACTACGATCCTTTCTCAACTCTGACTCTTGCACGCATCATTCATTCTTTATATTATTTCACTCTTAGTCTCTCTCTCATTCTATTCCTCATTTGCTCTCACTCATTTAGGGCACACCTCGCAGTCATTGCTCGGTGGTGGTCGGTCCCGACCATGCGAACCCTTGGGCCACTGTACCCTCCATGCACACGAACTTCTCAGGTACTCAGCTCCGAACGTACCATTCATGCCTCGAAATCATGCTAAACACTCCCGCAATACATATTTCCAATCCCACATATATATTTATATGTATATTATACATATAGATCATACATACATACAATATCATTCATGTTACAAAATAATGATACGAATAAACGTTTCAGTTGTTGTTTTCTGTTCTGAATGATTTTATAAAGGTATATTTGTATGCAATAATCTGCAATCAAAATATCTAGCGATTTCAGTTACACCTACCTTCATTTAGCGGAGAATGGAGCAAAACTTAGAAAGTAAATGCAAACAACGTAAATATTATATACCGAGTTATATTTATACTTATCATAAATCAACTGGTGTCAAAAGACACTTTTCATGAAACAATAAAAGATTGGGAGTGAACAATAAGATAAACGCATGTACATAATTCAATAATTACAACGAAATGAACGACAGCAAAGTGACGCGATTCCAGTGTGCATGGAATTTCGAACAGTTTCCGTATTACTTCCTTCCCACGTGGTGCAAGGAGAGGAAATAGCTACGGTGTCACCCAGATGGGAAGCATAGAGTGTCCCAGGATATTTAAGAAGATTTCGAAACACAATGGACACCCTCCTTTTGAGGGGAAAAGGCTGTTGGGTGCGTCGGGGCTATTACACTATTACACTATTAACAATTAAACAATTCAATGGATCACACAATCTTTATATTCTTTATACACTACGTCTTCCCACAATGCACGCTTCTCTGACTCTGTCTCTGTAATCCACGTGTCTCCACGACGCTTCTCGACCTTTCTGCCGATCGTCTTCTTTTTCGAAAACGGCGCACGGCGCTTGGGATGGTCTACGTTAATTGGCGCCCGATTCGAACCGTCTCGATCGGTGCGACGATCTCAGGCCCTAACGTAGACCACCATGGCCGAGCAAATGCAGACTGCCTACGTAAAATCCCCTACACTTTAGACCTTTGGCTGCAGCGACGAGAAAAAGTGAAATCGGCACGGAAGAGCAGGAGCAGCAGGCAGGAATAAAGCAATCGGTCGTCCTTTGGGTGGTATTGTCGAGTATAGTGTATACAGTGGCGAACAAAAGTATTCGAGTCGAGGGTTCAACTGGAAAAATTTTGCACTACTGCAGATGTACGGGGGAGAATTGGAATCTAAACATATTAAATTTAAACGGTAGCGATGACTAAAAAATTGCATGTCTGTTGTAAATTATTGGGCCTGCTGACCTAACACACCCCTACCTAATCCTCCTGCCAGGTTAAACTATTTTTCGTTTGTAGTACAAGTTTGTAGTTGCGTGTAGTGCCATTGCGAATAGTACCATTTCTAATAGTGAATGATAGTTACATTGAAAGTATTTATTATAATGTGCCTATAATTATGAAAGTAGCCTAACTGATATATCTTTCGTCTTATGATTTGAGTTGTGTTTAATTGCACAAGTACCAACTAAATTTAATGGTTCGATTATCGATCTTTTCGTAAGAGTGATTCCACACTAGCGTAATGTAAATCAATGGAACCCAAAACAAGTGATAAACTCATTTCTTCTTATCTTTTTTACTTACAATTAGGCCACTTGCGTAATCGCCGGCGAATACGAATACATACATAGGTTGATGACACTCGAATATTTCAGAATATTTGCGCAAATAATTTTGTATTAGAGAAATTTTGTTCTGCCTTAGGAAACATTAAGTAACAAGACCAAATTAAAGCGAAATTGTTACATGCTATTAAAAATGAAGTGCTTTGCATTGCCCCGGGCTCATCCACTTAAATATTCGGCTGCTCTGTTAATGCATTAATAATTACCCAAAATGGATATGAATATGCTGATACACGTGTATCCGTACATTTTGATACACGTGTACCGCGTATTGTAACCTGCACGCTCTTGAACACGGATCTATACATTAATTATACGTGTATTTAAATACACCTGAAATGGAGATCTCTAGTTACTAGCGACTACTGACTAATGAGATTCGTTGATTGGCACTGTATAATTAACCGAATTAACTAGATTAATTGCGAAAGATTTGAGTTGATAAGGATATTGTAGTGTTTTCATATGTGCCTATTCATATTCATATTTCATTGTCGAATTATTTGAAAACCGTGAGAAAAATTTGGATCAGTCCCATCACTAAATAGTGACGAGCAACGTTCAACTGAACATTCTGTGTGCACATACACTAAGAATGTCAAAACAGAAGGAACCACTTACACCTATATCATTAAATCCTTTCCAAATGCACACCGTTGATTAAACGTTAATTAAACGCTACCAACTCTTACACACATCCAATGTCTTGATAATCCCCAACTAATTCGAAGTTTATATTATGTGGTTGACATATGTACATAATCCGTTTCGACACATCTTAAGCCTGGAAGAGCCTTTCAATGTTCAATATAACGATTAAGTGAGACAGAACAAGGTATGCAGAAATGAAAAGCGTATACTCATTTGGCTAGGAAAAGGAAGTTGCATTCTGTATTTTTCAATGTATTTTAGATTGTTTATATCTCCTAATGGCTAGTTTTTGGAACCAGAGATCGACACTAATACATATGGAGGGGTCAGAAGCCAATCAGTGTAAGTCTAACTTTCCCTGAACATGAGTTTCGTAGTTCAAGAACCTCTTTATTGTTAAAACATTCAGTTGATAAATAAGCAGTAGATGACGGTACTAACACTGTCATTTGTTTTCCAAGTATGTAATTTGTAAAAACTTTATTCATCTCAGTTTGAATGCCAATGGGCTTGCACTGATTGGCGTCTGAACCCCCCATACATCGATTCCTGCCTTAATATGCTGGTTCCTTCAAAAATTTCTGCCTTCGTTGCCATGTTTAGTGATTAAAAATTATTAGCCAATAGTGCACGAGACGTTAGCGCGTAATGAGAAATACACCAGAGGCAAAAATGGTGATGAAATTGAGGCAAACGTACATGCATATACATATATTTAGCTATTTTGAACTACTTTTAGCCATTTTTAGCTACATGTTTCAACTGTGCAGATATTTTTGTACCACACGGTGTGCACTGTAGCGTCCAGAATTTCAGGTAGCAACCATGTGCCCGCTTGGTAGGCGGTAGGTCTTTTTAGTTCCTTAGCCGTGAGCCAACGACATGGAAACATTTTTCGTGATAATTTCAGGGTACATGACGGCTGGCTTGGCTCCTTGCCTTTTTAACCGTGCAACATGAGACACGCCGGCTCCAACTATGCCTTCCACGACAAGAACATCTTTGACCCTTCTTGAAGTTGCCCGTCTGAGCGGACGTCGAGTGGAAATCTATTGTTTCTTTTTAGCGTGGTCTCTTCTTTGCCGATTAAAACCTGTCCGACCATGCCCTTTGCGAATCAGACAGCCGGTTGATGGCGTCGGACCGCTTCTTGCAGGCCGCTGTCAATTTTCTACGACCAGAGCGTAAACAAGAATATGTATAATGTACACGTGTGTACATACGTATGAATCATGATATCAAAATAATATTAATCGAAAATAATTTTTTCCATTTAAATGCTTGCATAGTAGTTTACAAGAGCAAATTGTGTGTTGATACCAAAGTAAACATTTACTAGAGCGAAATTATACAGAATTGCGAATATCGACTGATCGGTGTCTGTTTAAACATTGAAATGAATTTTAATTAAGCATAGCCGGCCAAGAATTAAATGTTTGAGAGGTGGCGAATTAACGAGACAGATGATATTGCCATTAGTTGTGAAGCAGGAGGGCCAATAGGTTGAACAACGTCGCACGAAGTGCAAGGGTGTAATTGTGTAAAGCACAAAAAGAAATGAGGAACAAGAGAAAGGGTTTAAAAGGGGTGGGATAAAAGAAAGGGATCAAGTTTAATGGTAAGGAACGGTCAAGAAGCAGGTGCTAAGGGCGTAAATGCACCAGAGCATTCTGTAGACAATGCCCGCCATGAAAGAATGAAAATTCATACTTCGCGCTTATAAATCTGGAAGTATACTACGATAGTACATACTTCTTTCATTCGTTTTATTCCTAAGAAAAATGAATCCTATAATTCACTTTTATGTCTGACCCGGCGTCAGGTATGCATTTCATAATTGACGATGTTTGTTAGGGGGGCTATACATATATTTCATTGCACGATCGTATAAAACTCATTAATAGAAGTAAAGCCAAACCACTTTATTATGCAGGATGATGCAATATAACCGACTTTGGTATACAAATGATTATACAATAAATTAATGAAGAAGGAATTATTGTGTTCATAAATTTCTAACAGGGAAGGTTAAGCAACCCGAAGATTCAGAAACGTATGAAACTTTACATACAACTAAAGTATGGCATCCGTAATGTAACCCTATTTTCCGTTCGTGCCATAATTCGGTTTTAAGGGGTGAAATCAGCCCCTGAAAAAAATTCAGAAGGTTCTTCTTCGTGAAATATCTCGAGAACGCTAAGAGATATTTAAAAGAAGAATAAACAAAGCTAGGTTCATTGTAAATACTTGCGTTCGTTTTATTCTTCCTATTTACATGTATGCTTGTTGTCTTATTGTTAATAAAATGTTGTGAATATCCTTGTTCACTTTAATTATACTGCACGCACGTGTTCGAAAATATCTACTTTTTCATTTATAACATATTTATTTCTATACGACGGGCTCCATGATTGTTCAACGTTATATAATTATAAGGCAGTGTTATAAATCCAAAGCCATCGATCACCTTTCGTTACGTGCAACATTTCGCAAGAAACGAAGAATGTTACTTGCGCAACTGGGACAGATATCCTCGTATTTCATACTTCGGAGAGGTCGATTTGCGGATTTATACTCGACCTTAATTGAATACGGTTAATGTAACATAACTCTTTGACTCTGTCTCTTCAAATTGCCTTACATATCTCTTTTATGATAGCCGAATTTGTTGTTCATTGGCAGTTATTGCGCAAAACCTGAAATTGATAGCCAGTCTCATGAAATGATAATTAAGTTCCAGTTGAAATATAAATAATACTGCGCCAATGAAACTTTAATTCTGCAATTTAAATTTATAGTCCAACCGACAATGGGTTTTATACGTGTCCCCCTTATACGGAACCGATGGTTTATTATTATGCCACGAATTTATGACACCTTAGTTTCTACATCAATTAAATAAAAGCTCTGCGTATTCATTAGGAAGTAATCCATTCCACTATGCCAATAAATATAATAATGGCCGAAGTCACCTGAGATATGGAAAAAACATACCTTTTCATAACTTGCTAATAAAACTTTACAATGATATGAATGAGTTAATGTACGACAGCAAATATACTTTCCTTCCTTTCCATGATCGTAGAGAAATAATGGTTATTTTCGATAAATGCAAAATTTTTAAATATAACAGATCGAAAGGCGTCATAAATCAATTTCATAATGATTTGCAGCTTAACTGTCAACTTTCAGCTGAACTGTAAAACCAGAAAACATATAGCACCCATGTAACAAATATTTTCAATTTGACTCCGGGTTTAATACCGTGTACTGACTTCGATAAATAAATTCAAATGGAGCAGTATTTTAACAATGAAATCATTTTTAATACCAAATGCTTCCAGACTACCTATACAATAGAATATGCTTTTGCAACGTATCGATTATGATACCGAAAGCGTGAATTAATTTTACTAAATAAATTTCAATAAAATAGGATGAAAGGATCTCGTTTGATTAAACAACAGGAATTAAAACAGGCATTGAAAGAAAAATTCAATCGAGCAAGTGACTACTACTTAAAATTCGATATAATTCATATCGATTCCATTGTTGCTTCTTTTTATAACACCGCATATTCATACGTATTTCGCAGTTATAAGCTTGATATATGCATGCATATTTACCCCCATGGGGATGAACTTGCATCGAACACATGCCGTATTATACATGCATGTACAACTTCGGCCATCGACTGAAACAATAACGATGACTTGCGGCAGTTGGAATTGCATTTGGTCGTGCCCTGGAATTTGATTCCCAATCACTATTTCGCCAAGTTTCATGGCCGACATATTGCTTGATATCGGGTTCGTAACGCTACAATGGGAAGGATCATACAGAACATGATACTAAAGTATTATGGTATAACGAGTACACAATTCAATGTTGCAATAATAAATTGCAATTTATTGTGACTACAACTGTTATGATATGAAGAAGTTTACGGTCGAGGATCTTAACTTTTTTCAGTTTGCAACTGGACAATTTATTTTATAATTTAGAACTACATAGAACTACGAAAGGTTGCAATATAGTTTTTATTTCATAGCTCACTGATATGTGTCTATTCAGACTTTCAGATTTAGTTTGTTTAGAGTGCAAGAGATAATGTGATAGTAATTAGTAAACACGCAAATCTTCTTGTTGAGTCGTGTGAATAATATTGTACTTCTGTAACTCCAATTAGTTTCTAGCGCAGTATAAGTAATTAACAAATTGGACGACTTCATCAAAAATGAATATTACCAAATACTAGTAGCCCATTTGTTCTTATCAATAAAGGACATCTTAAACTTAACCTTTCCTTATGTTAAGCTAAATCATTTGTTTAACTAAAAAATGAATAATTCTATTCGTGCAAAAGAAATCTTTCCCCTCGTTTGTTGTTATTACTTTCGGTAAATCTAACATTTGGCCAATCACTGCAATCTGGAATGCTTTACATGGAACAAGATATCCCTTTTATAACGTAAAAGGGATTCCATGATAGTTAGAATGGACCGCTTGTTAAGGATTAACCCTTAGACACCGGAGGCGGGTCACTCTGGTCCGAGCGACGGTATTGCAATGGTTAGCATGTGTACTCGATTCTGGGATCGTTAGTTAACGGATTGTTAGCAAGTAATATAAACAAGCGATGCATTCTAACTTGCAAATAAGTATTTACCTGTACACGTCGTTGTGAGAGCTATTGCACAAGTAGCTGGAGGAGAAATACAAAAATGGAGTACAGAAATAATACCAATTAGATTCTGCTAGAAAACGTTCACGACGTTATATGGGGTTGGAGCTAAAATAATTGCGATTTTTATTCCAATGAATAAATGTCGAAAGACAGTTGTGTGTCACTCCAGGATAATCGTTGAAGTTTAAACTTGATGAAAACCACGATTTATTTTGCACGTAGCCAATATTTGCGTTGCTAACGATACAAATTTATTGGAAAATGCCGAATCTGTTAAAAACACATTTGCAAAATATACATATGCATACTGTCAGTCAAAGTACACTCACGAAGGATAACAAACGTGTTTGAATATGAGCCGCACATTACCTCAATCGGTTAACTCCGCCTATTGAATATTTAATATTTCTATATTTAAAATAAATTTCCATACTTTTGTTTTGTGCCCTGAACCGTTTAGCCAATGGGCGTCTCATATACGGTCTTACCTTTGCAAGACTAGAATTTTGTCCATTCCCTTCTGCCCAGTTCTAAAAACCTCCGCAACTCGGAATACAAGCCTCCTATATCTTGAATTATTTGCTACGTTTGAATGCGTTATTTTACCCCTGTAATTCGATTTGTGAAAAGTTCGACCTCTGCGAGGTGAAGTTTTTACCCCTTCAAAGTTGTTCCGTAACTCCCTCTAGAACTCGATGCACCGTGACTAATTTAGATTGTGAGAGAAAAAGTAACGTCGAATATCCTGCTGTTTTGGCGTGTTTGTTAAAGCATTCAGACAGCGCAGGAATGTATATGCTGGCATAGGAACTTCAATGTTACACGAGAAAGCTGAGACTTTCGCTAACTGTAGTCGCTATAATTCACTAGGCCATAATAACTTTGGAGCCAGCACGCTTTGATAGAAAAATTCATTGCTAACCCATGTACAAGAGCCTTGAGCCTATGAGCCTTTCTAAGTCGAATTTTCATTCGTTAAATCACTCTTCCTCGGAAACATCGATAAAACGAAACTTCCGTAATTCGAAAATTTCAGTTCTTCCCTTGAGATTCGAGTCACCGAGATCCGATTGGATTACAACTGAATAAATTATATATTGCCTGTTACCGGATGGATATTATTTAAAAATGTGTTTCAATAAATATAATGGCAGAAGAATAACAAAATCTGTGCATGCATATTCTGGGACACCTTGGTCGGTCAGTAGCACAGCGTATCTTTCTCGAAGGCTCTGAAATCAAGGATTAAACGTAGCAAGGTTCATTTATCGCGCTTAATTGGTCAAGAATCTTTGTTCCATGATACATTGCAACATGCCAACATTCGGTGCAAGCTTGTTCGAGATGCAGATCGTGATTGACAACCTGTTCCTTTTGCCAACCTACTTCGCTTATTTCCATGCTATGGACGCACGCGTGTGCACGCTACGTGTTAAGTACGTGTTAATGTTTTGACCACTTGATTGTTTGACCACTTGCGTCCCGTTATTATGTTATCGCGCTTAATGGATTTAAAACCCGTCTACAGATCTTGTGACAGTCCAGTTTAATTAATTTTTTTTAACTCTCGACATCATCCGTTCGAACTGGAATAATTAATGAGCAACAGTTTCCCTTGGGTTTTATTTTTAAAAGTGATTCAACGCGTTCGTACCTGTATCGAAAATTGCTAAAAATTGAAAATCAAAATTGCTTTAATCCGTTAGACATGAGCAACTTCAGATCTAGTATTTAGACATAATAGTTGCGTTATATGCTGGCACTCCGTAATAAGAAGTATGTGGTAATCTTAATTATGTCAACCGTCACGATATCTATTGCGATTATTTAATATGTCTTTATTGTAATAGACAAAGCTACGAATTGTATCCACGAATTCTGTACTCTTTTATTTCACTAATGGCAATAGGACAACTAATAGGACAACTGTTTTTGCACAAGATGGACATAATAAATTATTCAATATTCCACATAAATAAGCTTCTATTAATAAACTCTGTAATTTATAGCACTACTATTCTTCCACTCATCAAAGCGCTCTACTTCAAATAGCAATATCACTTCTTTCATTTAATTTAATGAAAAACAATGTCGAGTGATGAAATAAAATTCCTTCCCAATAACGCCTGTTCGGCGTTTCACGAAGAAATGAACGTTTCAATTACATTCACCGCCCACGTGCAATTCCCCGTACAATAGTCAAATCCTGATACTGTTTACCGCGACACGAAATTCAATCAAGACTGATTTAATTACAAGCGCACATGGGCATGCATCGAAAGCCTATCATTACGGTGCTTGTAACGAACCAATCCCATCTTCTCTACTCTACTTCTGCCTTTGAACGTTTAAACTGTCACGGTGCGAATCGAGACCCTTAACTTCGACTTTACACTCCGTTCCCTTTGATGAAAACAAGTATTGACAATCGCTAGCTCGCTCCCCGTGCCTACCTTTTCACCAGAAAAGTCTCATCAAACGCATCAACGCGATAATCTAACCAGTTAAACTGGTTGTATTCGTTTCCAATAACGGTTGATGGGATTTTTATTCTTCTATCTGTTACCTGTATATCGGGGCACGTTGAAAAGTGATAAGCAATGATTCTCACCTGGCTAAACGAAGTATAAGATACCTACTTTATTTAAAATTGCAGGTGTTTGTATCAAGTGGATCAATTTGTCACTGAAAGTAGGCATGTAAACCGCTTTCCAATTTCGCGGCGAGGTGTCTCGAGAAATATATTATAGTTTCTGTTCGATATTATATGCATTCAGTACGATCGATGCAATTATTTATCATCGGTGCCAGAGACTTTCTGTATATGAATTATAGGGCACTTTATCTTAATGATATTTTTTAACCGATTCAGTATGAAAGTTAGTGGTACAGTTGTAATTAATTTGGATAGTTACCTATTTCCTTTTATGGCTCCATCTTTCAATTTTTGTGTACCTACATATTTAGAATGGCTTTCGGTTAATAGCGATTTCGTATACTCATTAGTTTTAAGGATATATCGATATTTTAAGTGTTAACGATGTCGTACAGTTTTTGAAAAAACGTATAAAGGCGCTAAAATTATTATTGTCGATTAATATTCACTGGTTATTTCGTTGATTAATGAATATGCATCCAATGGAAGCTTTTTGGGGAACGCTTTAGATTATTGCTGTTTAAAATTTAAACAAAGGTTTCAATTATACTACGTGTACGGTAAATTAAAATTAAATCCAGCGGAGGTTCGAGCAGAACATAATCTGAAGCACAAATCTAAAAATTGGTGGACATATTGTATTATAGGTATGTATACGGAAATCGATGGATATTTGTTAGGTTTCAAGAACTATTCGCCAGGTTTAATTGAAATTTTTACGGTCTTTCACGATCATTCATTACATTTTAGTAATTTTTTTTAAATGTAACGTTCTCTTAATTAATTACTCGGATTATCGGGTTGGGATTGGAGTTCGGATTTTTCAGTGGCTCCCTGATTACTTACTTTATCAATTAATCTATCCAGAACACGATTTTAAAGCCTCCTATGGTGTACATGAATTAATCGGCGTTCCTTGAAATAGCCGATACGAGGCCTACACTTTTTTCAAAATCCAATTTGCGCGGGAGTACACGTTTTCTGGGCCCCAATTAAAAATATATAGGTTTCAGTGTCCTCGATTTCTGCCACATGAAACGCGAATGATCTCACTTTACTATGAGGCAAGCCACGTACAAAAATATCAATTATTGATTGACAGCGATTCATCTTTTGTTAGGCTATATTAAGTACCATCACCCCACGTGCAATATAGTACCCAGACAGCCATAGCAAGCCCCTGTACGCACTAGTGAACGATCAAGGATGTTGGCTCGATCGTTATCGCGTACTCTAAGGGTGGAAACACATTAACATCACGTCACGTGATATCACATGCCACCAGGTTGCATACGATATTACGTAACATCATGGTTACGGCGCACAGATCTATCGCGTTAAACCACTGACAACTATTTCTAGGAATCCATCGTTGTTCTCCTATTTTTAAGCTTACGTGAGAATAAAATTGCGGACCGACGTGACATCGTGGCTTGCTTACTCACGCGATAATACGCGCAATGCCGTGGGCAACGTAAGATGACTATAATTTCTTTCCAACGAACTTAAGACAAGGGAAATGATTCGCAAACTCTACGAAGGTCACGTGAAATCGCGTGATTGCGTGTGATTAATGCGTTCCCACTTTAAGACGCGGTTTGAAATAGCATCAAAGGAAACCCTAGTGTGCAAGTTCCAGAGGATGTGGTGCGGAAGATTCGGCTTGTTTTAGCTCAGGATCGAGGCGCGGCTTGTCCTGGCTGTGAATCGGTAACGTGATGCCTTTCCCCTGGCGTGAGTCGTACGAGACGCGAAATTGTAATATAATATGGCGGTTGTCCCCCGACTTGATGCTTGAGAGACTTGGATATGTAGCTACTGACTACTTTCCACATGGTTGATTCTCATAAAGGTCGCAGAGCCGGGCGATATTCGCGCAGAGCGGTAGCGTGGGCGCGTACTTCGAAATTCCATAGTTGTAAATTGCAAGAAACTTCTTCCTCGTACAGGTGCCCTTTAATTGCGAGCTGACCAGTGGCGGCTGGTATCTAAAATTAGTGGGGGTGCTGCTCCATGAAAATTTGTATCCATTTCATAAACTGGGGGATAGCTACAGACATTAATGTATATTGTACAAGTATGAAGAAAGAATTGAAGAAAAAGAGACTCATTGTACCAAATGTTATCGATAATATCAAGTGGCAATAGAGGGGGTGCTGCAGTTCCACAGTGGCTATACGCGAGCCGCCACTGGGTCTGATAGTAAGACATGTAAGGATGATGACTTTGTGTTTCGTACGTCGCGGACGCTTTATAATGGACCGGTTGCTTGACCAGGATCTGAGTCCAGCGTGTTCGCCGTTGCCGAACGGTAAATTAAAAGATCGACTGTGGGAAAGCGCAGACAGCACAGGACATACATATTACGTCGTTCCATAAGTTTGTGCCGCGGATGCGTTTATGCTTTAGTGAGGAATTTTGTATTTTGAGTTTCTTCCAGCCAACCAAACAATTAATTCAGACAAATGCTATGCTTAGATGGATAAATTGAAAGAAGCAATAAGAGTAAAACAGCCGAAACTCGTGAATCGGTACAATGTGGTTTCTCAACACGATAATGCAAGAACAAATAGCTCCATCGGATTACCATTTATTTCAGTCCATGCAACACATTTTAACCGGAAATAAATTTAATAATGTCGGGTCCCTAAAAACAAACATTGAAAAGTACTTTAACGAAAAACCACGGAAATTTTATAGTGACGGTATAGCGATTTTACCAAAAAGATGGGAAGAAGTTGTGGAACGAGAGGGGGATTACGTTTTTTCATAAACTTTGAAGGTATGTTTTATCATACATCGATCCCACCGTCAACCCATTAATTGTTCGAGATTCGACGGAACAATTATTATCACCTTCTCGAATCAATTATAAACTAAGGATGTCTAAGATTGGTTGTGAACAATGTACAACGTAACGCACAGTTACAGAGCAGCAACTAAATGCAAATCTTGAGAAATGTATGTAACGCTAGATTGCAGCAACATGCATAGTCGAACGTGCCAGCGTTCCACGCAGAACTAACATTAGGCTTTGATGTACCTATATTGCTGGAGTAATCGTGGCACGATCAGGATTTGGAATATTATTCGACACGCCTGTCAAATAAAGCTAACGTCGATCAACGTTCACGTTCCAATCACGTTCTGGCACGTTGAATAGAGTTTGGCGTACATGTCCCGACATATGCCCGTGCATCCACCGCTTCCATAAATCGTAGGATATAGGCATGCAAAGAATGTTCCTGAGTAAATAAAAATTACTTCTTCAATTGAACTTGGCATGACGTACCGATTGCTGCTTTTGGCAGCATCCAATTTCTTTCGTTTCTGTTTGGGTAGTAACAAATGAAAAAAATGTGATTTGCAGCCCGAATTCAATGTTTTATAATGTATCGGGCGAAAAATTGTAAAACTAAGTCGATGTACTGGGGCCATTTGGAAACGTGTCGTAGAGGGTTTCTTTTAAATATTTTTCCGCTGCAAAGTTGATATTTATAAAATTCCATACGTGTGAATTCTCTGAGTCGTGATATTTAAGTTTAGGTACTTGAGCAAAGATTTCTAGCACTTTTGGTTTACAACGTGGCTTGACTTTTTGTACACTAAATATAGTATCAATAATGTCTGCTCAACTTCTCTGCTCACCATTGGTCCCCACGATATTCGATTTAAACCAAAAAAATTGTCGATGCTTGTTGAAACAATGAAAACATAAAGAATACAATAAGGTACAATAGCGCAGTAAACGAGCTACATTCGAGCCAGAATAACGAAACACAAAACAAACATGCACGTGTAATAAACCAACAAAAGGTCAGGCCTTTCAATTTGACTAAAAACACAAAAAAGAGTTCAAAATGTTGATACACCCTCGATTCGACGGTCCAGTGCTGTATATCCACCCACTCTTGAATTCAACAAATACAGACGTGTGCCAACCCTTCATTAGTATACTTTATATATGAATACTAAAGGTGAGTAAGCACGTTTGCGCACTGTAACCTGCAGTTACAAAAACTCTGCCCGACTACCAGGGTATAAAGTTTCGCGGGCAATCTAAAAGCACGTCCCACAAACGCACAATCGTTCCACGCGTCTAATTTACCACCATTCAAAAGGTCCACGAGCGGAGGAAAAGTAATTGCACGCCCAAGCGAAATTTCTACCACCCCGTCCCCCCGGCACACCTGAAATCCAACTGGTTCACCAACTTCGTCCATTACCCTCAATCACTCGAACGCAGATTCGATTTAGATAGAATCGGCGAGCGATTGCCGGTTGCTCAGGGAAAATTAACTCGCCAGGAAACGCAACATATGCACGCATTCACGGGCTCGTGTGCAACTTCTTCGAAGTCCGACAAACGGAACGTTCTTGACTGCACCGTTTGCCAAGCGAGTCCGGGTTCGAACGGCTATGCAAACGCGAGTCGATTAACTTAATTACAGGAATCGCGGAATCTATTAGATCATCGTGGCTCGGTCTGTTCGCGGTAACTCGAGCAGACGCACCTTTGGATATATGGTCGATGGAACATGTGGTGTAAAATTCACCGGTTTTCCACCGACGCCGACGGTGGCCGTAGGAGGGTGCAGAGGGCCGACGGAAGCTGCCGGTGGTTACCCAGCAAAGCCTCCAATCGATACAGCTTCCCTTTACGTCCTACGCCCGTTTCGTTTGGGTGTGGTGGTGCTGCAACCGGGCTACCTGTTAGATGGCCCAATATGCTACGTGTATATAGAAGTCGGACGATCGTGTTTCTTTTGATCCTGTGTCCTCCTTTGGACAAAGCGTGGATAGTATTGGGCAAATTTTCCTACAAACCCCTCACCCCTACCGCCCCACGTGCTTGCGATCTCTTCCGACGAAATGGCCGTTGGCGTTGCTACGTATGTATATGTGTGTACCTGGTATGCGTGATGTTCGCAGGTGTTTGAATATTTGATGAGGAAGGATACTTCCTTTTTTTGGCTTTTAACACGGAGTTGTTGTTTCCGTTTATATTGTGGTTATATCGTGGCTTATATTATGTTTCTTGGGGTTGCTACGTAGGGCGGGTTTAAAGGCTAAGAATGGTTTTACGCACAAGTGCAGTTCTTTCTTTGGGATTGCACGAGTCGAGTTTAGTTTTGGCATTGTACTTGTTAAGGTTTCTTTTAGCATTGGATAAGAACTTTTTGGCGTGTTTGTTTTAATTATTTTCACCGGCTCTACCAGCGTTTGCAATCTTATGCCGGATTTGCTGAAGTGTGACAATTTAAGCACAAGTTAAGAATATTTGTTATTCAAATGATTTGAAAACGGTTTACCTGCACGATATATTAATGTTTAAAGTAGGTCTTCTAAAAAGATATTGATTTTGACACGTAAATGACTCCACACGGTATATAAATAATTTCGTCTATAAAACTATGTTCAAAAGATATACACGACACAGTTACATCGCTTACTATTTTATTAATAAAGTCTCGCAGGTATTCCACTATCAAGTGCGCTTCAGTATACTCTGTATAATCCACTATCGGTATACTTCCTTATCCCCACAGCATTAAAATTTCAATGTTCAAATACACGCTCTCTAAAAACGATTCACCAACATACACTTCTACTGCACATACAGTTTGTGTAATATTCTACGGTTAGACTCCGTCCTCATTTCTACTTCCATCAGACTACGTTACCCGTAAAAAAAATACACATCGCTTTCAATTACCACCCAACGCCACAAAAACGTAATATCGTTCGAAACTCAATCTTCTTCAATCTTATATGTACGTATTTCCCATTTGCATGTTCACGTTTCACCCTTGCAAAATGCATTTTGAATAGGTTGGGGCGGTTTTTACGCGCGATACTCGAGCCGCGTACCTGGATCCCAGGAAAAAACAAACGAGCACACGATGCAGTAGCAGCCAACACGAACGTGTTAATTACTCCCCGAAAGGTAAATTCTATCGCAGCTAGAGTTTTAAATGGCGGGCCGTACGAAATGAATACCGTTTGAGGCAATGGCCGAGCAAAAGATATTGCCATGCAAAAGCTCGAGGGCCAATTGCATATTTAACGAGTAAATGGTTGGAAATTTGACGCCTCCGTCGAATGGATGCCGATCTGAACGCCAATATCTCTTTCAATGCCGGTAATCGCACCGGCACAGGTATCTAATATTGCATCCATCCATGTGCATCTAATTTTCGCGTGAATCGATTCGTTAGACCAGCGATTCGTTAAAACGGTTAAAACACTTATCGGAAACGGGGAATTTATGGTGACGGAATTGGCGAAACTAACCGCGTTTCGTGGCGATTTGACGCGGGAAAAGGTAAGGTGGAGGAGCCTTCGTGCTTTATTTCTGGTGGTATGGAGAGGGGGTATCGGTTGAACGCAATTAACAGGTTCCAATTAAAGAATGTGGATTTTAGAGACTACTTCCACTGTATGACTTTAACTTCATTCAAACTTTCAACGCTAACATCTTGTCTGCTCAGCTAGTAGTGGTTGAAAAATTAATTTTACTTTTAATTGGTTCTCGAGGAAAGGGAAGTGCTGATGGAAAGTAGGAAATGTGGACGGAATACTCTGAAATCTAAAATATATTAATTTATTTTAGTTATAGTTTGCAATGTAGTAAAAATATTAAGGCTTCTTTTTATGTAGGGTTACTAATTAATAATTATTTTAGTGATTGTTTAGGGATATTTGAACGATATCACCGAAACTCGTCGAAACATGCATGCATTTTGAGGGTACAAGATGCGATATAGGTACTCTCGAAGATGTTACATATGCATAACGTTAATGTTTGCAGAAATGAGCATCGTGGTACGGACAGAGTCGAGTAGTTTCGTAAAAATGTATCATCATCGTTTTTGTAATGAGATTACATATTTTTTAATTGCCTTCATTATCATGTTTAATAGAAGAAGTGAGTTTTATAATTATGCGTGGTAAAGAATGTGGGGTAACATTTTTGTGCTGTGCTCGAATAATACATAAAGAGCAAAGCATTTTTAGCGCAATTAATTCTACTTGTTAACGATTACGATAAATTAAAAAATTGATTATGTCTTTCGAAGATAAAATTTAGAATAATGCAATATTAGTTGACTGCGTATTTATTTTTAGAGTAATATAGTCGCGATCAATGTACTATATATAGATCTGTAGGAATTCAGTTTAAATTAATCTCATACAGCGTTTAAATATCAATTAATTTTGTAATATGCTCGAGCCGATCGCAATGAAACTCAGTTGGACAATTGGGTTTAACGATTTCAATTTAATGCTGACGAAATTGCAGTGTCTCGTGAATATTTCATGCTGCATAAATAAGTAGCCCAAAAACGTGACAAATCCTATAACCGATTCCATTGAATTAAATTTAATAATGCGAATGCGTGATTCAATCCAATACTTCGTAAAATTGGGAAACTGTAACGGAACTTGCACTCCCTACCAACCGCCAGCTTCAATTTTTCATTTATTCGTTCAAAGGAAAAGCAAAAAGTAAAAAATTTGTCCCGATTGTCTAAAATTTCATCCGAAAACCGCCCTCTATAATAAAGCGTAATATTTTCATTAACAGAAAAAACAAATAATCTAACAAACAAATCTGTGCAAAATTTTCATTACTAGTAATAATTTCTATTGTTTACAATATCCAACCGTGGTCGATCCTTGCGTTCGATCCATTCTTCAAACCATTCTACACTTTCAAGGGCGTTCAATTATTATCTGCGTCGAGTTACACGCGACACAATGTAACCCCGACTTGTGTTTTGATTAACTGACACGACTGTTGAACGCAATGACAATGCGACTAAGATGATTAGCATTGAATCATCTGACACGAGTAATTGTGCTGCGTTGCGCGTCGAATGATTATTTAGATTCAACGCTAATTAGCAATACCTGGTGGTGCAAATAATTCATTCGAAATATCCGGCCAAATGGTTAATGAATCTGTTGCATCTACGTTTGCTTGTTACACCGACCCGATCGTCGATGTCGAACCTAATTAGTGCGTTCTAGGTAAATACAGGTGCATATTGGCATTCAGAAGCAGAAAAATTTGTTGATTGGTATAAATCTGGAGCTTGCATTTTATTCGAATTCCAATGAATTTCTTTCTAATTTAAACTCGATGCGAATGCTATCGATATCATTAACTCTTTCGCTGTCCGCCAAAATAACGAAAAGTGGTAAAAGAAGTGGTTCGAACTATTTTATGACTGAAAATAGGGGACAAACGTAATACTTTTTGGGTTGCTTCGTGTTTATCTTATTGATTATGAAACAAATCAAGATTCGATTGATGCAGTGAGGCAATATTAAGCCCCATTTACACTGGACGGAATTCAATATTATAACTAATGTGCGTTCAAATTTTTAGGAAGGTACAAAATGAAGAGATATGTCGCAGGCTTATTCCCGTATTGTGTATATAAAATGTTTTACGTTTTTTTGTCCTCAAATTTGTATTGTTCTCAAGCAAGCACGCCTATTTAGTAGGACAATATTCTGGCCATTGCATTGAAGGGGCAATGAATCGCCCTTGCCGAGCCCCTTAAAAAGCCCTTTCCGCGAACGTTGGCGTTTCGTGAAGATGTAACGTTTCAAAAATCGTAGCTCCTCAATCAGTCTGCTAAATTCGAGCACTCTTCAACGAATCAATGCTTTTCAGACGAGAATTTTCTACAGTTTTAAGCTATACCATTTTGATTAAGATGCCATAACAATTCGTGCCAGTGGAGGCTGGAGAACTCATAATTTGGCCACAATCGAAACGTTCTATTGTTAAACGATCTATTGTTAAACTGAAACACCGTTTAATTTTAATTGAAAGCGTTCTTTATGGTTTACTATATTTCCGTGCCTCCCTATGTTAGTCTGTCTATGTCTCTGGACGTAGTTACTACCGTTATTCATATAATATAGTGGGTACCTGGGTAGTCGAGTACACCTGGTTTCATATCGCAGAAGAAGGTATTACTCGAGATAGGACGGATTAAGTTAGACTCGGATATTATTCAACACACATAGGGCAGACTAAAATTGAACTGACCAGTGTTATTTTTTTATGCAATATTAATTCTACAATTCTCGATTAACAGTTCTTAATCTGGTTTCATGGTGTTGGATGGCGAATGGACAAGGTTTTCGTATTTGTTTTTTATATTTATTTGGAAAATTTTCATTGCATTTTCATTGCAACCGAAAATTGGACGCGTATAGAACATAACGGCGAATATAAAAATAGATGTCATTTTAAGTGAGGCCCCAATTTTTGGAAATAATTTTACGGTGCCCATGATTGAGACAACATTCGTAAGCACTAATGGATCATTTGTTTTCTGTTCTTTTTATTATTTTGCGTGTCAGTAGGTATTTAAGACACTATTTGTTTCGCGGAGAACTGTAATCCCACGCAAAACCAAATTATCCAGAAAATCGCAAACACCCTGATAATAACAAGGGTAAAGTAATCAGGTACAATACACGCGCCCCTATATTATCCTATTTATGCGGGCAATAAAACCTCTCTGCTTGTTACTCCGTCCCTAAAACACAAACAATAATATTTATAATACGCAATGTTTTAATACACGCGCAAAATGTACATATATCGGTTTTAAGCGAGAACAGCTGAATATTTCGAAAAATATGAAAGACTCAAAAGAATGGTTGTGACGAAAATTTTAGCACATCAAGCGGCTCGTATCATGCCGATATTTATTTGACCCTGAGACAACCCTACAAAATCTTGTGTACAGCAGGATTAGGTTTTTAAACAGGGGCTTATACTTTCGATTACACATTCTTGTAGCAGACGGCGAAACATTTTTAAAGCAGTACATACACGCGTATTTTGTATAAGCCAAAGTATACATATACATATACGGGCGGATTTGGCGTTATCTGATTAGACTGTCGGGGTAGGGGTTGCTTCATCGGATTTTGTGCACCATAGTTGCCCCAAAGGAAGAGCCAATTTTATGTGAGTATGCTGAAACAAACCACTTCCAACCCCATAGCAAGACGCTGAAAATGACTCAGCCTCAGGTAGAGGCGATTCCTGACCCTCGGGCTTTCCTTTGGCTACATCGAGTAACGCTACTGCCGCAGGTATATGAACTTTGAAGTTTCCTAAGTAAAAATTGGCCTGCACAGAATACACACACAAGTAATGTTTTGAATATGCCAACGCTAAGGCTATAAGAATACGTAATAAAAAATATGGGGTTGCACCTAAATAGCTAATATCAATGTGAAATAAATATCGACACGTTGTAAACTCCCTTTTGTATTTTTCATAGATTTCGAGATATTTAGCTGTTCTCAACTAAAACGGACACACTGTATAAATAGTACTGGAATAGCATCGTGACCGCAGACGTAATTCCCAAAATAGTGTTTCTAAACCGTAAATATATAAAGGTTTGCGAAAGAAAAACTGATTCAAGCATGGGATTTTTTAATTTTCGATAATAAATTAGCAATAATCTAGAAATGGTTCGAAAAAAACGCAAGAAATCTATTGGTGTTCCTCTGTGAACTACATCAAGAAATATTAAATTCCAAGCACTAAACATACCATTCATAAATACTCATAATAAATAAATAAATGTCCACATGGATACCTATCGTGCAAGGTAAACTGCTGTTCAACGATATCCAGTATCTACCCCACACTGGCGATAAATACTAACCCCGCAGGGTTCTTCCTACTTTCTTTCCTACTTTTACCACAGGAACTTCCTTCAACAATCTTTCGGAATTGCCTCAAGAAATACACTTTCATGCCGGTCAAAGGGATTCGAGTATTTACAATACTTGGAGAACTTTCCCTGTGCAATGTGAATTATCAATACTAAATTCAGACGTTCATATTATAGAATCGACCGGAAATAGCAAATGCTCCCGTAAATACGCATGCAATAAATAGGAATCTCTGTCAATAACAAAACGCCTGCATTCAATTCGAGATCTGACCTCAACTATTCACCCCTCTAACTCCCTACAAAATAAACCAGTCCTGTTACAGCCACGACTTCCTCGTATTTATTGCATCAATTTCCCGCCGGTTACTTGTTCATTGTCTCTGTGATCTCTGTGGAACGGTGCTTGTGCCCAGAGCACGGCGAAATATGACGGCAATCAACAGTCCAAAATAACTGTACTTCCTCGAGAGAAATCCCGGTTTCATGGCGAAATAATGACCCGGGGTAGATTCGTTTCTTCTTGCTGTTTCTACCTGCAACTACTGTCGATACTTTCTGTCCCTTTTCCCTTCGAAGAATAGAACCGTGTTTAAGACGGACAGAGCATCGTGAATCGCAAACGCGATTTATGGGTGTAACTTGGCTTACTGAATTTCTCTGTCTCCCCATGAGACATCGCCGTGGAGCTCCTTTTCGACCCTACGGTCGGCTAAGAAGGATTACCTGGCAATCGGTGCGAGGGCTTGTTCGCCGACCGTGATTTTCTATTATCTTTTTCTTATGCAGCCACCTTGGGGATATTTGGCGTAGAGCGTGTTAAGGAAGGTCGTTTGGTCAATTTGCAGGCTCGCAGCGTTTAAACAGTTCAGGAAGGAAACGTAGGTTAATGTACAGGGTGAATGAAAATTTTGTGTTTAACTTTCTTGGGGTAGGTTGCATCTGCGAAACTGATATTGAGGTTCGATCTTAATTTCGCGATGCGTTTGATAATTAATTTGTAATAATCGGAAAAATATCCTTTAGAATGCGTCGCAATATTCGTGAATTTGTTCTTCTGTGACTACTGTTAGTTTGAATATTATTAGAATGTCGACAGAGCGAAATTAAGTCCGATGTTTCATGTAAATGTATAACTTTTCGTTATGAATTAGTTGTGTACATCCTCTGTGTATAATTCGTATATGGCTGTGTGAAGACTTAGCATTTTTATATGAAAACCCAGTTGCATAATTCTTGATTTATCGGTAAAACGAATTGTCGAAATATCTCGACCCTTTTATTAATTTAAAGTTTAAACGTTTTAACGTTTTAAAATTTAAACGTTTGAAGTAGTACCAATTTATTAATAATCCTCCGTTTCCATAATCCACGCAAACAAATGAACAAATCCTCTAGATTTTGAAATAAAAATATTCAGCTGCTATAGAGGCATTGACATGCAGAACTGTAGGTACATATTATATTTAACTCGGTTTGTTCAGTGTTTAAAGTATTGACATCTCAAATAAGGTTCCAGTCTATTTTAGAATCACGTATTCTGTTAAATGTAGCAAGAAGACGAGAGCACTGCACAAAAGTATTATGTATATATCTTTAACAAATAGTGGAATATGTACATATGTATCTGGTTCCTTCGTGTTCACATACAACACATTTTCTATCTAATACTGCAATATGTACAATATTTCTAAATCAAACCATTGAAGTTCTTCCATGTGCAAATAAATGTATAAATAAATCGTTGTCGATTTGCAATTACTGTAAGATGATAAAAATTCCCAATTATCATTTATTTTATTAAATCATATTTTCATCAAAACCGACGAAATGATCTGAAGCATTTACGTGGTGTTATACATATAACACGAGAATATCAATATCATATAATATCCACGACACAGACAAAGCCCAACCTAATTAAACTTTCACAGAGAATGCTTCTCTGCTGCCACCTACAAACCAGAGTCAAAACTATTGTAAACGCTGTGACACTACGAGTGACGTGAATTGTCAAATTTCCTTGAGCTTGTTACGAATGCATCGGTGTACGCTTCAAGGGAATCGACTTCAGCCACCTTACGCACGAGAGTACTGAGAAATTCGCGGCTTGCCAACTGTCCTTGCGAATGAGAGTTACGCGCCAGCTCTACATAGATCGTGTTGCCTATACCGTCTCCAACATTATCGCACGAGACAGCAAAAGACAGTCTGGATTCGCGATGGTGCTCGTTATCAAAAGGATCCCCTGTCCCTATGTTATAACAATAAACTTGCGAGCTAGTGTACTTTGGTGTGAACAGGTCCTGCTTCCGCATGAATAGTTGACTGCATTTCCATGTCTACACGGGGGTTGGAATATTTGTCGCGGTTTCAGCGACGAAACTTCGAGGGTGAAGGAAATTGTTAACTTTCGAACCGGGTTTGCGCGTATCTGGATGTATCTTATAATTTCTGATAATTATAAGTTATGGACATTCAGAAGTAAAGTGTGATCGGATAATTTTGTGGGTTATGCATTTTACGTTTAGTAAGGTTACATGTGAATTGCTTGTTATTTCGTTTGAGGTGTCATTTTTAAGCTGATAATTAATTGAGCGCGGCGTTATCTCTATTACAGTTCCATTAACTACGTAGTTTATGCCACATTTTAACAACCGCCCCTCTCCATGTAGTTTTTCATGCCTTTTCGCTCGGGGGACACCCCTTCCCACCCTTCAGTGTTACGTAGCTTTTTTCGTTTTTTTTAAAACAATTCATCAACGAAAATCTCATATAAGAGCTACGGAACTTTTAGACTTAGACCACCCCCTTCCCTTTTCCTAAATCGACCACGTATAATAGTTTATGGACGACCCCCCAGAGCAAGTAAGAAAACATGAACCTTTCCCATAACAAAAACATCTGTGTAACTGATATATTAAATAATTAAAATCGAAACTCGTAATGGTTCGCCATTTGTTTGTCCGAACATGTATTTGCATAATTTCAATGCTTCCATAGTCATTTTGTTACTAGCAAAGACATGATTGTTTGAATGAAAACAGTAGTGTTTTATTTTTCTCTTATTCGTTAAGCATTATTCGCGTGTGTCTGCAGCAGACAAGTATTGTATTTCTGAGGGTGCATACGTACACGTATGTATACGACACGTCCGCAAGCGAAATGGCTAATAAGTTTTCCCTCGGTTGTAACTCGGCAATGGTCGGCAATAGTTCATGCAACATTAATTCACATTACGCGTTTCCTGAAGTGTTTCACATTTGTCCCTCAACACTGGACATGAGAACGGGACGTGCTTTAATCATTGAAGTTTCTGTTTACATTCATTCAAAGGAACCAACCAAGTCCCCCCTCCCCCCAAAACATGAACAACGAACACACACGGTGGCCAAAGCATCTCACTTCCTGCTTCAACCGTTGTCATTGGCAGCAACCCCTGTTTTCAGCCATTTCAATTGCCAAGTGTATTTTATATCATTTCTCATTTCGCTCTTCACTTCTAATTAACAGTTTATTCTGTCCGACTAAATTACACCTAATTATGAAATAAACTATTTAAATTACGTGAAGATTAGAAAGATAGACTATAATATATTTTAAGTCGTAGCTAGCAACCACCAAACTGTTTAAGAGAGTATAATCAGTGAACGTGTAGAACTGCATGCTAATATGTATAATTTATACAGACAAGGGGAAATAGAAACAAAGAGGTTTCACGAAGCGCACTAATTGTAATACTGTTGAACCGATGACGTCACGCGACGGACTGTTTAGCGATCATACCCAGGCTTGCGAGGCTCTTGCGTCGGAAATCGCGATGATAAAAGTGCGTGAAAATCTTCCATGTTTCCATTAATTTCATGCAACTTGATTCTCACTGTTTTTTGTGTAAGACAATTAACAGTTGTGCAAGGAAATTAATGCCCCCGCTATTAAGTACAAGTTCGTTCGCCCTTCCATAGCAATACATACAATCTTCACTGCTGCTTGCAATTAAATTTCTGCCGTTAATGGACGAGCGATAACGTTGCACTTACGACTCAGATGGGATCATTGTTAAAAATAGCCGGACAAGACTCGGACAGTGGAGAAGGTGGAGCAGAGGGTTTAGAAATGATAACGTTCTTCGTTACAGCCAGTCATTATTTCCAACCAGTTACGCTGTACTTCTCCGTTCCTCTTTTACGATTACATCACGTCTAACGACCAGTAACCTATCTGAACATATTTTTTTTAACTAGCTCAGTGTTGCAGCAAATGAACGAAGAACTTATCCTGATACAGGAAAATGATCCAGTTAACTAGTGTGTTTAAAAATAGAGAGAGAAGATTATATATCGTGTGATTAAAATAGATAGTTCGATTATTTTCACTCCCATAAGAGTAAATTATATGATACTGGTGGCTATATTGAATTTTTAATTTTTTCGTATTCATTATGGAGTTCTGAACTTGTACATTCACGATACTACAGTTTGGGTGTAAAATGACATTTAAATAAATTCAAATCTTACTGTGCATCCTATTTTTACGAGATTAAAATGTATAAATAAAATATACTTGTGCACAAGTAAAGATTCTACTACTTTTCGTTTGAAAGTCGAAATTAGAGAGAACTCGACAGTATGCGTAGACATGCATTTTGATGTAATTAAATGCTCTTTCCTTTGTATAAAGAGTCAATTATGTACCTATACAGGGGACGTTTTTAATCATTTGTTACTATGGCTTGGTTATTCGGTGCTTCTCAATTTATCAGGTCCGTTTGTCTCTCGATTAAGCCAATTAATCAAGGCTCTACAGTCCTCTTGAATTAATTTAAAACCGCCTATTCAAAGCTGAGTAACAATTATTGCATCCTAGAGATTTTTAAAGTACGGTTTAAGGAATCGGAATATTATTTTTCTGATACTGATTCATTTTTAATATTGTAACTTGTTCCATTTAGTATAAGCAAGGCATATGCTTCGTTTCATTTATAATTAAACTAATTGGTATGATGATTTCGTATCAAATGATCACAAGATTATTGTACGAAATCAGTCGATAGTGTGCCAAGACGCGTTGTTGCTAGGGTTGTTATAAAATTTAATGGACGATATATTAAGGCAAAATGAAATTTGTACATTTTAGTACATGTGGTGCAAAATTGATTCTGTATGTATATATATTTTTTATTTATTGCAGCCAAAGACAAACAAATTTGATATGTCTAAAACTTGTTTCGCTTTCCTACGACAACAAGCAATGAATCACCATCGTTGGTCATTATTTCCTCAAGTTTTGTACAACCGTAAATAATACCTACTTCTGTTAAAATTTCTTTCGATCGCTTCAGTTCTGCTCTTCACAATTTATCATTACAATTTGCATGCAATACAATGTAAGATTCACGGAAATAAACTTCACTGTTCCAACAAAACCAAAACAGATCAGAGTATCTAAATAGTATTTCATCCCCTAAAGCTTGGCGATTTACACAAAGCACATTAATTAAACTGCAATCCTCAACAGTAGATTTAAGAGCCAACAAAGTTCAAGAAAGGGCTTTCAAGATAAGATTCTTCGTAAATAGTGACAGCAAAAAGAGTAACAAGAGCGCCGTCGTTAATTGCAAGAACACGTAGCAAGAAGGAGATAGTCTATCTACATATATAATAATCAAACACCGAAAGACTGCCATTTCACAAAAGATCAATGTTACAAACAGAAAGCTATCGACGATTGGGTAATGTTATATTTCTATATTGATCTTCGAAGTGAAAGAAAAAATCTGTACGTGAAATTTGAACAACAAGTTAGAAGGTTTAGTTTTCTAGATGACGGTGAAGATGTTGGTTCGTTTAGTTTTTGCATGAATTTGGTGATGCTTTAATGGAAACCTTGACAAGAAAATTCCATGCTTTTATGCAGTGTTCTGATGAATGGTCAAACTTTTACGAAGGTATGCAAAATTAAGTATATACACCTCACTGGCAAGGGCACAGCCATACATTTTAAGGTAGGCTCTTAAACTGGGAAACTCAGCCTGCAGACTTCATTTTGTGAGGAATGTTTGTTCTACGAAGTGCAGGATGTTTACAGATAGGGATTCAGACTTCTTACCTCAGAAATACGATGAAAAATTAATGAAACTTTGACCTATTATCGTAGATTTGTAAACCAGTTTTATTTCAACAACAAAAATCGCGACAGAATTCACTCAAGTTTATCGAATAATATTTAATATTACTTTTGCATTGATATTTATTTGGAAGAGTAATTGAATTGATATTTATCTTCATCCTGGTTGTACAGTGGTTTACATTAGTAACAGTAGCGTGCATGCTGAAATATTTCACTTAATATTTAATGCAATTTAATTGTTTGTTAACAGTATTGGAATTAAATTGCAGCATTACTGGAATTAAGCGTACAAATATGTAGTTCGTTCTTTTATTATTTTCCTTTTCAAATTACTTCTAGCTACATGACAAACCGAAATAATTGTAAACCTCCTTATTGAATATTTTTAATGTCGGCAATGTTCAGTTTGGAATAATATCCAACAAATAATGTACATAAAGATGTAGAGAGTGTCAATATTATATTCGTTATGATAATACAATATACACATTACGTTGATACCTTATTTTCCATTTTTCTTTTTGCAAGATAAGGATATTCAATAAATCAGACAGCAAGGTCGTGAATGCAAGATCTTTGATTATAACTTCTTACATATAGGAAACTATGCTAAGCAAATCATTTTCGTACCTGCAACGGAAGATTATACACGCGAACTCGGGGTTAATTTATGGTTATGTGTAAACCCAAACTTGGAATCACAATGACCCACATTGTCCTTGTAAAGTGTTTTATCTCTTTCGTCGTTGTAATTTAGTATGTTCTTCGTAGTGCATACCTGCATAGATATTGTTGCTCAAAGTTTCTCATAAAAAATTAAAAATTGAGAGTGCAATAAGTGTATCTTATCAAATAACCTTTGTATATGTTACAACGATCGGTCAGTTCGCCAAAAGAAGCCGAATTGGTAGCTCATCACCCAACTCTTCTATATAATTTTCTGCGATGCTTAGAATTTAAACACAATATATTAAATATATAATACGTATACTTGCATGCTCTTCTCTGTTATCATAGAAATTTGCAAATTATAGAGCCTCGACTGTATATTATAGGGTGCCTATAATGAACGGGGTTCTAGAACGAATTATATGTATGTACTAGATCGTTATAGGATATCCCACCGTATATACAAAATATGAACAAAATTAAATAGAAATATATAGAAAACAAATGTTTAATTGGGCAGTGTTTTTGGTTAATAAGTAAAAAACGAAGTTTCGAACAACATTTTCATCAAGGAAAAGGTTGTTCAGAATCACCCCAGCTACCCCCCCCCCCATTTCTCGATGCAAGGGTAGTTACGGGACACCCTGTATAACGGTATCGCGACTTTAATGAAATTATCTTGCACGAAATAAGTTTTCGTTACTTTGGGCAACGTTACCCCGGGAAACTGTTTTACCTAGGACCGAGCTGTGCTGTTCGTTACGAAGTAGCTTGTTATTGTTGTCACGTATTTTTAGTCCAGCATGGGAAATAGCTTTTTAATGGCGAAACGCACGCACGCGATCCATTTTAATCAGACTTAACTGGCGCGGTTCCGCGCTAACACACTCTGCGACGCACGGGGCATCAGTTTCTATCACGTATGTATGTAACCGACAAGGATACCACGTATCTATGTATGTGTATAATTATTTCATGCATTATAAAAAGAGATTCAAGGAAGCACGAAGAAATGAAAAATTGTATACTGCTAATTTTCACAAATTCACAGACGCATATTCATACTTTATTATACCACATGCTGTGTGTGGATATTAATTAATCTTTGCACCTCTTTCTGTATTTTTTCTGATTATCGTCCGTGTCTTTCCGTTCGGTTTTTTGATTATTTAATCCATTGGTGAATCCCGAAATTATCACGGAACACATTGTTTATTTTATAGGGTAGGTAATAACACATAATTAATCAAATTTAAAAAAATGAGTTCATTATCTACTTATTAATTATTAAATTTTTAAAACATAACACATAAAACAGGTTTTCGAAACCCTGACCTAAACCATTCTTTCATATCATTCGCATTGTTCGAGATACTTGCCCCAGGAGATTAAAATGGGACACGCTGCATATAAAATCACTTTTCATCTTCATGTATGATACATAAGAAGCAAACTATCCTTCAAGATAAACAATCATTTCCAATGTACATACATATGTCAGGACTCATATATCGTGTCACGAGCTTCGACTCGAAATGTAAAAACTTTTTATGAAGACCACCGCAGAAGTAGGAAGAACATTCTCTAATCTATAATATGTATGCATGTACAGGTATATGTATGTATCTGTTGCATTGGAACTGACAGTCGCTTTCCATAGACTGTCGTTGCTTTCGTACCAACTCGGCATATAAATGCGACTTCGCTTGCTCTGCGGCGTTTTCACGCTGACAGGAAAACGCTTACGATGAAGATAAAAGTGTAAGCACACGAGTATCTGTGATGGGAAGGTTTGCGCGATTCGATCGTGCCAAACGTTCCGCTCGTGACTGCTTTCCCATTCTGTTTCCTTTTTTCCACTCTCAAACTGGCACTGTGTATTTAGATTTTTCAACTATGTCACGGTGTGTCAGCTACGCAATTTCAAGTAGTTGCAGTTTGCGGGAATAAAGTTTTACAATTTTAATATTACAATTGAAGCGGCATATGCCAAGAGAATTAGAGTGACATTTTTGTTTCCAAATAAAGCTTAACTGTACAAATCGATATAAAAACTTGTACATATGTACATATACACTACCTATCTACTTAATTATATTTTTCGTTTCGAGATATTTAGGGTTTGAAAATATAACATGAACTGAATTTTGTTTAAAGATGCAACAACGAATTTAGTTTAACGGTTCAATTGCACTTCCGATTGTTTAGTAAAAGTTATTCCACCTTATTTTAATGCAAATCGACGGAATACAAAGTAAGGGATGAATTCACTTTAATCTTTATATTTTATTTAAACCACGGTCAGAATCACCGCATATCAAAGTATGTCTTTCTAAGGGCGTCTGCGCGTGATTATTTCTACACCTGTCGGGGGAACGAAAAAATATTTCGTACCTCATATATGTATGTATATGTATGTATGGTACCATGGTGTATGGTATCCACATGGGATATGTCACAGTTCAATTTTTAAATGGAACACGACATTTTTTACTGCAGATTCTTATAGCTAACATTGAGTCGTTTTCAAAATGCTATCTACATATGTATTTCGCATAAGTCGTTGTTGAGTTATTAATGTCATTCAATACACACCATGAGTGTGTACTGTGTTTGTGTGTGAGTATTTAGTAATGGCTTACTACGGCAACGGTTTTATTGGTTCAGTTCGGATATACATATGTACATGTAGTTAAATATGCACGTACCAGGTGGAAATTTGATTTTCAAATATATTCCGATATATTCCATTTCTAAGGTTTATTTGCCCGAAAACAAAGCCTCGCGTGAAAAGCTTTTTTTTACTTATTTTGTTTGTATGTCGAATCACCTCCCTTTTTTGTTGTACCACTAGTTACAGGGCGCACTGTATATTGCATGCGATAGAGGGGACTCTGGGTGCAATTTGGAAAAACAACTTATAAAAACCGGTGAAACAAACGATTTATGATCGCAAACGCCGCGTTGGGGTCGAACCTTGTCATAAATCTGTTAAAGAATTGTTAACCAGTTTCTTTACCATCCAAAACCTAAACCGCGCACCTGCTACTTTTTCCATGGCGTTGATTACTATCAGTGCTTTGATGGTACAGCTTGCAACATTTTATTTGTCCCACCCTGTATCTTACTGTCGACTATGTTCACCAGTCTTTCTTTCATTTCGAATATTTATTATTAGGTACAACTCACGGAAAATAAATCTGGCGTGTGAGGGATCGCGTATCATTCGATGTGATTAATAACGCATAATACAAATACTTTAAATAGCAGTAGTGATCAGCATATAAGAACTTTCATAAATACAAGCATTCTTTAATGCACGAAAAATTCGTAAAATTATGGAATCATCAATGTTGAAACACTGAAACTGTGCAATAGAACGCGAGACAAATGATGAAAAAGCTTTACTCACGTAAGTAAAACTTTATAATGAATGTATTATACATACAAGTCGACATTTTCCTTTATGATCAACAAATTCCATGCTTCTTCTGTTGTACCCAAAAAATAGTTCGCACTGCTCAAAAGTCGACGAAAGCAGTCGAGAAAAGCAAACATTAATAAACATGAAATAGAAACATCAATGGATCTCGTCGGAATTTTTAGGTTTATGCATTTCGTTCTCATGAATAAAGAAAAGTTTGCAATAAATTTTGCGCAATGTTTACAAATGGAAAGCAAAAGAGACTTTCGTTAGCTGCAGCAGAAAAGCAGAGAATTTACAACGGGGCCTGCACAATTTTTTTCAGAACGAATATTAAAGCATGGGGGAGGGGGTATGAATTACACGGGTAAAAAAAATAAAATATCACGTCACATCTCTCGGCGTGCCCACGATACGGAAATAACGTCCGAGTTAATAACCATGAAACACTCCAAATAGTCCATATCATAATTATAATCGACATCATTTGTACAAATAATTCGAACAACTACAAAAAACAGACGAAACGAGGGGCTGGAAAAGTCCGCGGAAAAAACTCAGAGCAGCGAAATCAGAAATGAAACAAAAAAACTCTGGCAAAGAATTATTTTGAAAAGAGGAACGAGGAAAAAATGCATGGAAATTCGTTCGCGGACACGGATCATACAAAGCAACGCTTCCATTCACCGGAGAAAATGAGTTTCTTTGCAAACGCGTGACGTTTTGTTCCCCTGTCGCGATACGAATGCCACCCGAGAATATTTAATGAAAGCCATCCCGAACTATGATTTATCGATCAGAGTTTGATCACGTCGTTCGTTCGATGGGAAGACAAAAATTGACGAGAAATAATAATGCAATGTCGTACAAGCTATGCGAAACGTCTCACTCCATGGTTGGACGCTGCGGTCAAATGCATTTTTCAGAGATCATTGCATCCCGGAAGAACTTTAAGCTTCGTTTCATAGCTTCGCTCAAGCGTGTAGTCCATTTATAAGCCACGCAAAATGAAAATTTCACAGCATATTCATGGATCCCACGCGAGAAGATTAGAATATAATAGAGCAACGATATTGGCGACCGTTTGTTATTTTATCTACGAATTTTCGACAAGCATTGTAAACAGTCATAAAAAACGTAAGAAATTATTCAACTTTTACTGCAACAACTTTTTTGTTATATCTAGTATAGTTGCCTGGACATACAGGGAAATAAGAAAATACATAAAAACTTTGAATAGATGTTCATGTCATCCTGACTCATCCTGGTTCATCCTAAAGAGCTCAAATGTCTTAAAAGAATAAAATTGCCTAATGTTTCTAGGTAATGTTCTCGAGGAACTAACGACATTTGAACGAAAAATTAGAATTTTCGTGCTAGCCAGTTGCCCACGTTAACAACTAGGAAGTAACCGAATCAGGATGAAAATTAAGGACCACTCGAACACGTATTTTATCGCTGCATTAAGCGTCCCGGAAAATCCTTATTCATTTATCCCAGTTTAAGCACCCTTTTACAGCGATCATAAATTACTTCTGTACTTCATTTCGCAGTAGTTCGCGAATTACCATCGCTTAAAACCGGGCACAAGGAGGCGAACTAGCCATGAAACAGGTAGCCTTTCATCGTTCAACTTCCTTGGAACAATAAGAGATTTTCGGCCAATTTAAATAATCCAGCGCCTTTCATCGACGACGCATCAGTTAGCCGTTTTGTTCCGCTGGCTTTTCGAAACTTTTCACCGTGTACCGGCATCGACGAGTTTCACTCGGCAACTTTTCCAACAACTTTCCGCGCTTTTGAAACTGTTGCGATATGGTTCCCTTTATTCAATATGATTCTACGGGACGCAGCTCTGTGATTCTCATCTCAACGGGAAATTACATCGCCGCGACATTCCGCGCCGCGGATCGTGAAACGAAATCAAATTTGTCCGGTGCGGGAAAAACAATATCTCGCGATTGGAAGCACGCTTTATTGGAACGTGCGTTATTAAAACTCTGTTTAATGAGCTGACGTGTAATTGCGCGTTTTAGTTACACCCCGAGTCACAAATTATTGGGGTTGAAAGTTATTGGTATTTTGCCTTGAAATTCGAGAGGGGGATGGTGGTTAACCCCTTTACCCTTAAAGGCCATCGTGGGTGAAATTTCACCTTAGGGGAATTCACTTTGAATATTGTTTATATAAACTTCACGACCGGTTACGTGGATTTTTTGGATATTGATTTAGAGCATGTGCAGCAAATAAACTAGCATATAGATATTACTATTTAACTATTTTATTTAAGGTTGCATTGGCCTTCTGGCCATTGGCAACTGCAATGTAAATATACGTATCTGGAACTTTCATTCAACTTTGTATATAAGTACTATGGATATTGATATATCTTACACTACTCAATATTTTTACAATGAGAGAGAACTTAGTGGTGATACTGCATTAGACGATTGGTGTCACCAGCTGTAAACGAAACATTTATGTGCTAAAACACGAGGGGACATGGCGACACAGATATTGGCTAAAGTTAATTATTAAACGCAAGTCAATTGTTGATATCAGGAACGAATGATTCACGCAATTTCGATGAAACGTTTACAGCAATTATAGCAATGTTATGTAACTTTTAAATACTTATTAATGCGATAAAACCAGCGTCGAATTATCTCCTTATACATATATTACACATCTTTACGTTATTGGTATTTTTATAATTTGTCTCTTTTGCACATGCCTTACTTCTCTGCTCTAGCGACACAATTTACAGTATTCTGAAACGGAAAATAGTAATGCTAGAATAAACCGACATGGACAAATAAACTTACATTTAGTTTGCATAATTAGTCTCTTGTGATATGGTAACAGCAGACATTTAAAGTTTTGAACGTTAGAGCAGTTGTTATATAATTACCTTAGCAAACTTATCTTGTTAGAGAGTGTTACCTTGGCTAGAATAAGCTACATATACATATTATGTATGCCATGTTAACAAGATGAGGTTTATTATCCCTGAAATTATATAATATTGGGCCGTAAATTGTATGGCAATTGCTAAAACTTTGAGAAAGAAAATACATTTTTGAGAATAAAAATCGGGCTAATAGTTTTTTGTATAAACAAAGCATAGTTATCTAGCTTATCTGGTTATATGGTTATCTAGAAAGGAAGCAAATTCGTACAATTTTCTTACATCAAATCAAAAAGGGCGTAATCCAGCAGAAACTGCACGAAATATTAATCATGCATTTGACAAAGATACAATTGCAGTGCAGTGAAAAATTCGTTGTCATAGTGGCGATATGTCTCGAAGGCAAAATAATTCAAGACCAGCCTTCAACCGATTGACAACGAACAATTCAATTTTGTCCAAGACAGTCCAAGGAATAAACACCGCTCCCGAACACCGCAATTTATTTCCAGACATCCTAATGAATATATCTGGAACGGTATATTCACGCTCCACACATAACCAACCCCGCAGACGTTAAATGCTTTACCCCTTTTTGTGTAATGGCCAATAGTGACGGCAGCTGGGTGAATTATTCGCTTCGAAAATTCCACGACTAATTAAGACCGTGGGGAATGATTTTTAAACGTATTAACTAGCGATCGAGAGATTTTCATTGGCAAACCGAGCAAGGGCTGCTTTATAAGCGAATCCATCCACGCCTCGATTGAGTTAGACGTGACTGCAAACTTCCTCGCTCCACTCTCAACGTGAACCCGCCAAGGAACTGCAGTCCTAACAGCTGATCAAGCCGCTACTACTTGCGTAAATGAGAGAAAGGTCTTTTCACGTGTTATAATTGCTTGTTACACGGCCAGCAGTCGGGTTTAATTCACTGGCGCATCTTCCTGCGAGTGATGGTCGAGTTCTTAGGACGTCGTGATTTTTGTTCTAGTTCTTTTTATGATATAATTTGTAACCCACGTGTGGAGATTGTGAATGAAATGTATGTAAGAAATGCATCTTGGGTAAAAATAATCCAATCTTGCACATTAGCAGAAAATTAACATAAAATGAAAAATATATACTAATATTTTATTGGATCCCCCACACAACAGTTCTAAGATGATTTATTCTTTCCTTCTAATAGAACACTTACATTACTTCCTTGCCTTACGGTTTTCGACGTTATGACAGACGCCATAGGATGGACTGCCTAATTTCTAATTTTAGTGGGAAAAGTTATCAAGACCCGCATTCGCACTGTTCCTATTTCGATCTTATTTTTGAATATTCACACGAAACTTGCAGCACAATAATCATTCGTGATTATAAGGTATGGGTATTTTAATAACAATAGCTGAGTTGATTTTGTGTAGTTGAATAAAACATGCTTGGCAATACAAAAAATAAGTTGAAAGGACGATACACTAACGTCGCCGCAACGGTTTGCCTTCTCTTGCGCGGATTGATATAATGGATAAGTTACTCGAGCATAATTCAGAGCATAATAGGGAGTTCCTGACGGGACGATTAAACCCGCAACGCGCGATTGTGAATTGGACTGCCAGTATCCAGGACTAGATTTAATGGAATTAATATAGTCAGGCATACGCGTAAGCTCATTTCGCATTTGCGTCGTGAATAGCTATCAACGACGATTCTGCAGCCGGTAATCTGTAGAACAGGCGCAATCATCGATAGAATTTGATAATACATACTAGTTTGGCGTGTCTTGTACCGTGAGAGACGGATGAGCGTTTCCTATTCTACTATCTACTACGGACTATCAATAGATGGAGAAACTGATATTGGCAAAGGGGGACACAACTAAATATTCTAATTACAAGTGGCAAGTGCTGATGAATTGAGAAACTAGATTAGACCATATTTCGCTCTAATTGCATCAATGGACCGACAATTTGAGTAAGAAGAAAGTTTCAAACTCGTTTCTTTTGGAAATTAAAAGGAGAGCTGGACAAGTTTACTTGTCTATCTAAATGCTTATTCCTATTTTATGAAAGTTAGCTGGAAAAATCTTTTGCTGTACAAAACAGTATAATTTCTATTAATGTGGAGGAGAGGTTGCATTAGATGAATTAAAATGAAATTCGTTGAGGTCAAAACATTAATTAAGCGATCTGTTAAAGATGCATTCCAAAAGTAATATAATAATAGTGTTAATATATAGTAATAACAATAACAGTATAAGATAGTATGTAGTATCTACCACTCAAAGTTGAGTATCATTATTACAATCACTCTTCCATTGGTTATTCAATATTTTTGTATAATTTATGAATGCAAGTGCAATGTTACAATAACAATGATCACTGTAATAATTATACTAGCCATTTCATCAATATTATCTATGTACAGTAAAACTGTTCACGTCATACACACTTTAGAACTGCACTAAGATTATACCTATTAACTAATTGTGAGTTAAAAAGATTCCACTCTATTAATTGCGTATACTGTATTTTCTTTAAATTGTTCCAACGTTGCATTGCAATTACTTGTAAACGTGCACAGCAGTTGGCAATACAAATGCAGACACCTTTGCAAATAAAAGGCAAGGTTTTGGTGTACGAGATTGTTTTTAATGGAATCGGAGTAAACGCTTATAAAGTGTTTTCTGGTCCTTTAACGGCTATTAGTTCGTATCGACAGGTACAACCAGTTAAGTGACCCGATATTTTCGAAGGGACTTAAACTGCAATTGATAGGAGCATTCCTTAAGGATGTCCACCTCATTAATTTGATTGCCGGCACAATTTACGAGCCCAACCTACCACCATGCGATTTGGTCTTCAAGCAAAACAAACAATATAAGTAAATTGCAGACCTCGTAAACGTTCGTACACGGGTATAGGTCTACAAACACTATCGATCGAACATTTAGGGTCAATTAAGCGTTTTAAAAAATTTATGAATTTTTCTAAGCCAAACAATATTTATGCTAGGTGTCTGGGGGTTTTTCTTCAAAATTCTTAGAAAAGTAATGCCACCCGGAAGTTGAGTGAATCAAACAGGTACTGACTACACAAGTGTACCGGCATAGATACATTTATCAAATATTGAAACTAGACTTTCTCAAAAATTTCATTCCATATAAAGACAATAATACTATTCCTTATTTCAGCTTCACAGCCTTGACAATGATTTGGTTTTACAAAATAACTAACTCCCACACGTTCACAGACATTTGTCACTTTTTAACATATTATATCGACCTTAGGCATGGCCACGTACATACTATATATGCAATGCTAAAGAAGGCTGCACGACTTGCACTATGATTGACTGTAGCTGACGTATCGAAACATTGTATTGCAATATCTATTAAATAAACAGTGTTGAATCACGTACTCCTTAGTTCGTCCACTAAGTAATAACCTTAAGAATAACGGATTGCTAATACCTACGTCTCCTCGAAACAGGGTTCCGTGGAGTTGTTTTATCGATTAGCCATGTAATTCACATCGTAGCGCTGGAAACCAGGCATAAATCGGGTTTATATGGGCAGTAAAGTTCTCCATGCCTATGTCGTGTAACGAAATGGATCCGGCGTAAACCCTGACATCGAATCGATATTATTATGCTTCCCGGCACTGACGAATCTCACGAAAATCGTAACTATAAAACTTTTTCATCCGACGGGTTTTATCTCTGGTTGGTCATTTATTAAGAGAAGTGATACGTGATTGGTGTTTTTCCGTGACTTTTGTGCGGAATGCCTCGTGTTGTTGTATGCTGTTTCATAGAGAACTGGGTTGAATACAGAATAGAACTCACTGTCGTTTAATACGTTTTTATTTTTGTTCCGGAGGACAATATTCAATTTTGTGCATTAATTAACTCCCATCCCTTATAGTTATTGAAAGAAACGCAAGGAACACATTATGCGACACATGAATTTCAATACACAGAAATTAGGGAATTCATTTCATGTGAAATATGGTATATATGGAATAACTTCAATGATTGAATATATGTATGTATCTAGGTACGTGTAGAATGATATCAAAGTTTTGCTTCTAAAAGTACTTTCTTCATAATTCATCGAACTTTGGACCTTTGGGCAGAACTCGCAGTTAATCATAAGAATATCTGCAGTCTATGTTTGTTTTATTGCAAATATTTACACATAATTCTATCCAACAAAGTTTGTTAATTCTTTAGATGTTCAACATCCGCATACTTTTCATATTAGTTATGTTTCATTCATGGTCTTTTTTAATTTTTCGTAGATCTGAGTTTTCTGGTACTTCTCATGTGTCTAATGCAAAATGATATATCACGGTATTTTTAAAAAATCAGTCGTGGTTTAATTGATGAGGTTGACTTATGTATGTACCTGCTGTGCGTGTTATGTATTTTACATTTGTATTAATATTGGTCAATTTTTTAATTTCGCAGTTTGTTTGTTAGGTAGATATCATACGTTAAAATGAATAAAATTGTTTCTTCATGCTTATTTTTATCGTAGTCTTCTTTTGTTTTAGTAAATAGCATATGTGTCTACGTGAGCTCTGTTATGATATGTTTTTGTAAAGGTATCCGTTTATATTTTTGAATTGTTGTAATAACTTGCAGTTTTCTATTTATTTTTCCAAGCACGTATTCCATTAAAGTTTAAACTGTCTCCCTACTTTTTCAAATTGTTCGCTTTTTTAGAGATATTCTCCTGGGGCGCATTTTCCGACATTTCTGCACCAGATATACCTAATCGAGCATTATGGATTTATATCAAGTAGCGAAATTTCCTGACGTCGAAAATACTAAATACTGAAACATGATTTACCGAATTATTAAATTGCTGAGTTACAAAATAACTGAATTTCTAAATGATTGAATTAATGAGTTACTAAATTACTGATTTTCTAAATAGTTAAAATACTGAATTGCTGAATTACCGAATGTCTATACTGTTATATTAATGAGTTACTAAATACCTGAATTACGGAAGTATTAGTATACCGAGTTCCTAAATTGCAGGATCAATCCATTTTTTAATTAAGGAATTATTGAATCAAGGCATTTCGGAATTATGCACTTACAATTAGTGAAAGACTGAAATACCGAATCACTAATCAATAAATTACAGAATTACGGAGTTGCTGCTTTCACTAACTACAATTTCCGCATCACTTCGGAAAATATAATCCGCATTAACTTTCTGACAATACAGTGGCGCTCGAACTTCAAGGTTCGTTTGTAGTAGTAAGTTCATCTTGTCCTTAGCAAATCTTTAGCATTCTATGTATATGTGTGTGCATTTCATGAACTTTCTTAGCAGTACGACTGACTGCACTTCGTTCAGATTACTGTACAATACGCGATTCAGGGCTTCGCATTAATTTTCAACTATGTCCTATATTACAAGAATTGCCACGAAAATATTATATCGCATGGTAAATTAAAAAATACTGTCAGAAATGTTTATCCATCCATTGCACGGTTTCGAGTTAAAATTGAAGTGTTATAATAGGTATATCAGCTTATAACCATGAACGTCTTCATATTCTACTTATTGATTAATATATCATCGAAGGAAGAAGGAGGTAATCCTGCAAGCAATAGCGACACCACAGTCTACTACACCGATCTATTTATCAATGGCTTGTGAAACGTGAGCTTGAAACGCCACTGAATAAGGACTAGTAGAACAAATCAATAAATACCGCTTCACGTTGTTGTCGAATCGCACAACATGAATTGCTGTTGATCGTGATTTATTCAAGCTTCGGTTGTAGTTAAAATATTTTACAGATTTAGTTGTGTTTAGGTCCAACACCGTAGAGAGTTACAGTTTAACTAACTACTTGCTACTAACTTTTACTACTGACTTTCTTTATACTACTGGTCCCCTTGGGTCCCGCAAGTTCCCGTTTTCTATTGGAGAAAATGTCGGAAAATCGTGAGCGGGGGATACCCTGGGGCAAAGTTTGGATGTCAAGGGCCATGTATCTAGATATTTAAATGACTGACGTTGAAGTGCCGCCTGGGAAAGAATTTGGATGTAATGGGTCAAGTACTCACATGTTTGATATGACTGGCGTTGAGGTGGAATTTGGAAAGGAGGAAAAGTGCATCTGGCTGTCTAAGATTTAGAAAGGGGTGATAAGGAGATGAATAGGTTGTTCGACAACCTTCACAAGAGATACCACAAGTCTTTTTATCCTGCTAAGTTTATCAGAATGAACTTCACTCGGCACAATTAATTTCTTAATTGTGCCTTCTAAAATTTCTTTCATCACATTTGTGGAGGGGGAGTTTAGATGTCCTTTAATATAATAGAAAAGTCAGTTGGCATAATATATTTCATAACTGCTGCTGAAGATACAAATCTATTAGAACCGGAGCAACGAAGGCAAAAAATAAAAAATTCATTTGTACAATGTTACTGCCCATTCCACATACGAATTCTTTTCATAGCAGTTACTTTTTTATGGTACGAAACATCAAACAGATTTTGTTTTATCGCACAAATGTTTCATATTAAAAGTAAAATGTGTATATGATGAAACAATTACTTGCGATACTTGAACGAAAATAAAAATTCATTCTGGAAATGATAATACTGAAAATTAAACATTCTTTAGTACAAAGATTACAATTTTTAAGTTAATATTAAAGCAGTGAAAACTGTGAATTATTTAAATCTTAGATAGTTAATAACAGCAACAAGTAGAAAACAAAATAATTTTCCCTCATAACTTGTGGTAGAAGAAATAAGTACAAAATATATTTGTCATAAGTCTGCTAGTAGTTTACGAGGTATTTAAACGCTAAAATACTTTCTGTCTGACAGTGAGAATTTCTATGGCTCGTAAAAGAGTCAACGCAATAAAATATTAAACACGAAACGTTATACCTATACAAAATGTATATTCTAGTGTAACGTAAATATATACGATAACAAGTAACGATAAATATAATTCTGAAAACTTTATTTCACACCCATGCTATAACATATTTGACAAAATAATCCACCTGAGCGCGAAGTAATTCTGAAACTGATAGCGTAGGATAAAAATAAGATACAATTGAGAAGAAACGAAATTGGGAATTGAGCAAGTAAATTAAACTTTGTTAGGGAATTGAGACCCCTGTAAACCCCTTTAGTACTTACTACTAACTTAACATTCAATTTGATTGAAAATATAATTTATTTACGTTGGGACAAGGTACGCTCTGTTACGTCGAAGGAATTATAATGGCGATTCGTGGTTCGTTATTCCTCAATTTTTCCAATCCCACAATTCTGATATAGCTTGTTCGTTAAGTATACAATTACTTCTCTGCAACAAAGTTGGCTTCATTAACACCTACGTACGTATATACACGGTCATCATTTTTAAACCAGCATCCAAGATAATGTCAGCTTAGGATTTCACCTGATCCACGATAGGAACTTAATTTCCTGTAATTAATTTTCTCTCTATAACGTGTAGGGGATTGCAGTATAGGGATGAATTACACTATTAGTGGTGACTGTGGTGAGACACAGCTGATCGCTGTTTAATTATCGAACGTTCTACCCTTTTCGGAATTGAAGCAGTATGACGTCAGCGATTTCGATGTTTCCTACGAATTTGCATATAGAGGTAATGTACATTAGTTGCTAAATGGTCTACCGCGGGTCATTAGCTCACGCGCGGTTTTTTTATAGCTCTGAAATAATAGCTAGTTAATAGGGAAAATAACTGTAACGCAAATTCAAATGATTTAAGCTCGCCCTACATTACTGTGCAATTGATATGCAGTTTAGCAAACATGTTCGAATAATAAAATAAAAGAACAAAATATCCGCAGCTCTTAGTTGCTAAAAGCGAAACAAGTGAACAGTATGTTTGATCACTCGGAATTAACACATCAATGAACGAAAGAATGTACTTGCAGCATTTAATATTCGGCGCAGTTACCTTTTAATTAAACTGCACTTCGGCTTCCCTCAAATACACTTCCCACCTGAAGTAACACTTACACTTGTTAGCTGTAAATTTGTTAAATTATTCGGGGTACACGGGTTCACCCGTCACATGAATTCGCAATAACACAAATACGCCTCGTTTCTTACAGATACAGGTACATAATACTGCAAAGAAGAATAAAACTGTTACAGAACTAATATCCTCGCCGCGCTCTTCGCTCTAAACGACTTGCTGCTGTACTCGTGATCAAATTCGCCAACGTAACGTGCTTCTCCTAGTTGGTCAAACATATCTGAGAGATTCAGAAACGGCTATTCGGCGTGTGTAGTTTTATTTCCAAATCTTCTTACCACTGCAATGCACTGGCGTCTCATTTCCTCGGAGCAACCCACGTTGGGCTATTGCTATTATACGACTAGTCGGGCTGGTCGAAATCTCACAAGACTTCTTTGTCTAGCATATAACATTGCCCCACGTTCACGGGGAACCTCGTTCGTCGTAAAATTTCGTGGCTCGCGAGACGTCCTTCTGGCAATTTAGGTAAGTCGAAGATATCGTGAAACTTCCCAGTATTCTCCCGAAGACGTGACAGCCTATCCCACAGGATGACTGCGGGAGCAGTCTATGAATCGTGTCGGGGACATGCAGCGATTTTCTTCGTAAAATTTAACCTCGTTTCCTCCCGCACGAGGAACAGCGTCCCCAGTATTCCAGCCTCATCTAGCGGAAAACTATCCGGGACTATCGTCAAAATATTAGGTCTACTGGAAAGTTCTGTACGATAATGTCATCTCAAGTTTCAACATACACGTGGCTGTTTCTTTTTGCATTTTTGCTGTGTATTTTTGCATATGTGCTTTTCTAAATTACATTAGTAACGATAGTGAGTATATTGTTAAGCAAATATTAATAAATATATTGAAAATGTATTATTTTCTTTGATTTCGAAAATGGACAGAACCTCCCGGTATACATACTTGTTATTTAGAAGAATCAAATTAGTTATAGCCGTCAAAGACGGTTGCAATACTCCGGAACGCTCATCGAGATCCGATTTTGAAGCTGGTTGTCCGTGGTCTGATTTCATCGCTGCAATATTGGAAAATGAGCGGCCCGAGTCTGGTATTTATTCATAGAATAACCATGAGCAGTGTGACTTGATCTCTTGTTTTTATCGGTGACGCTTCCGCAGAAGTTTGTCTCCTCCCTTCCTTTTGTTGAATATATCTGCTCCGTTGAACGTGTCGTGAATCCTGGCAGTATGACCAATTAATTGCTCGCCCAGTTATGCCCCGGGCGAACACCGAGATTGAATCAAGATATAAGTCAAGAATTCACACAAGAAATGAACTGTTTTCTTCTGTAGAATGGTCCGGGATTCAGCGTAGAGATTGATATATATTCTTGAATAACGTTGTTGACATTTTTCTGGCCTTTCAGTTTTTTTTTCACTCAGATAATTTTGCAACGATCTAAGTGAACGGTAATCTGGCTAATGCAAGTCGGTGGTAAAATGTCGAGGGTGTACCAAATTAAATTAACTTTCTCAATTTAATAATTCAGTTTCTTTCCGGCAGGGGAGCATGTCGAACTGTTCGTGCCCAATTTTGACGAAACTTGGTGGATATATTGAGCAGGTGAAAATAAGGAACACGTATTTTTTTATAGCGGGCCAATCGCAAGTTTAGGGCGTGAAGTCACCCCTTGAAAATAATTCAGAATATTCTCTTTCGTGAAATATCTCAAGAACGCTGAAGGATATTAAAAAAAGTATAAATAAAACTTGCATCACTTTTTTGCACTTTTTTGTTTACATAAATACGCAAAGATTTTTTTTAATCAATCCATGATTTTTAAAATGTTCTTTTCCATGGATTTTTCCTTATACTTTTTTTTAATATCTCTCAGCGTTCTTGAGATATTTCACGAAAAAGAACATTTTGCATTTTTTTCAAGGGGTGATTTCACCCTCTAAACTTACGATTGGGCCGCTATAAAAAATATGTGTTCCTTATTCTCACCTGCTGAATATATCCACCAAGTTTCATCAAAATCGGAGACGGACCACCGTTCGATATGCTTCCCAGTGAGTCATGAAACTCACGTGTCGTTGAACATTGGTGTAATGAAAGACGGCTGCGCTTTTTTTTAAAGGATATGGGGGATTTCTTTTATTTTATAATTTTATAATAAGCCCTATAATTTTATAATAAGCTCCAGTAAGTTGAGATACGACGATTTATTTAGCTATTCATTTTTATTTCCTTTTTAATACGACGTCGAAATTGTATCTCGTGGAAAGTTGGCATTTTCCATTCAATTGAATATTCAATGGCGAAATATAGACACGAATAAGACTTTCAGACGGGGCAAAATTAATTCTCTTGGACCATCGTGATGCATCGGTGGGGTTTTATTTACACGTCTGGAATCCTCGATTGCGATTAAATTTAAGTGAGGCTGGGGCTGTATCGTTTGAATGTTAACGAGCAATCGGCTGGATCCACTCGAATATTTATGATTAAAGTTGCAGTACGTGGCAACGAGTGCGGTTTGCATGTCAAAGCTCGATAATGTGGGATCTCGGAATGCCATTGATGAATTTGTAACATGGACATTTGCTTCTCGTTAGAAACGGAGCAATTGATGTGGCACACGGAGCGAACCGACTTCAGAAATCAATAGAATGTCTTTCCAATGGAATTTCTATTGCCCGTTTCTATATTTCCTCGAATAATTGTCTATGTTCTTCAAAAAGTACCGCAAAACTGCCCTCCAGTTCTCCATTCTTCGGACACTTTTACTTCTATCCATGTTTCGTGACAAGAAACTTGTGGAAAACATTTTTAATAACTTTCAATAAATTTTTGTGTGCAAATTTTAGGGGATTTGCAGTTTTGTGGTCTGCTCAATTGATAGATGTATCGTAAGTGTAATTTGTGGCGAGACAACAATTGAAGGAGGGTTATGGCGAAAGACCACACTAAGCTACGGGGGGCGGGGGTTAAAATGTGGCAAAACCAGAGCTAAGTATGTAGTTTATGATCAACCCCTATGGAAAGTTGGCACGTGTGCCTACTTTACAAAACCTTATAGAATCGCTCTATCTTGTGGATATAAAAGAACGTTAATAATTGCACAAGGTTGAATCTATGTGCAATTTAAAGGTAATTTTACTCGTGCGTTGCGCTGAAACTTAAACTTCATGTATCCATACGCGATGCGATGTTTGTGCTTGTAAACGTGAACGTATTGGTTTCCATTTCGAGATAAAAAACTAATCAGGGCAAGCCAGGTATCGGCACGCCTTTCCATCTCGTTCCTGGCATCTCTTCTTAAGCTGAGCGCAATGAACTTTATAAATGTTGTAACTAAATATAGTTTGAATAGGTATGTTGCCGTCACGTGTGACCTCGTCAAGACCTTAGCATTGTATTTTGGCATCAGCCCCCCCCCCCAGAGACGGGAAATTCCCGGAAAAATTCAAGAAATAACCGGGGAAAGTTCGCGAAAAACCCAGAATACGGCCGATTCCAGCTAGCGACCGTTTGCAGACGAGACCCATAAATATACATTTATTTGTCCGTACAAATTAATGGTCACCTACAAAGGACAAGCACAGGAAATGATTGAAGCATTAAGCAACCATAAGTTATTGAAAGTCGCATACAATAATATATCTGACAATGACATAGTAAAATAACTTTCCCCCCTCAATGCAGTTTACAATATTTCATAATATATATTTGCATCGTTTAACCATAAATGTTGAAAGAAATTGACGCAACACAATATGAAACGCGGATAATCCTTCAAGATCAGTGCAGAGGAATGGAAACGCCGTTTCATTAGCATATAGCAGGGTGGTTCTATTTACGGCGTGTAATGTCCAAAGAACGTGACAGCTGCAGAAAAGAGAAATGCAAAAGTAGAATATTCTGGGAAATGCTCTTAAATAAATTATACTGTTTCGGTTCATAAACACTGATGTATTCCGATGTAAAAGACGCGTCTATCCAATAGTGAAGGGAAGAGGCATGTTCATTTGTATGAAAATTAGATGAACAAATATTTTTTGTTATCAGGGAAATTGTATTTTCTTTGTTGGACGTGGAAGTTTATTACTTACATTTTTGTTTATAATGTAATAAATGCAAGGACATCGATAATATATTTTTTTATTCCACTGAGTATTGAATAATACCTACCGATTGAATGTAATTTTAGAAATGGTAGTATATGTTTAGATTAGACAAGAAAATATAAGTATGCACATATTAAATACAATATTATTGGAGAATCGCAAATGACATGAAACCTAACGGGAATGGTAACAGATTTATTTAAAAAAATAGTATAGTATGACAAATAACATACATATCTTTGGTCGATATAAAACAAAATAAGGATAACGATATTTTTAGAACAACAGAAAATGCTTTTTTTCTGAATAGCAATATGATTCAATATCGGAAGTGAAATTGTTAATTGAAGCGAAAGAGATGTATGTCTATATCTTTTCCAGGCTCTTGCAAAGAAAAAAGACAAATTTAGTGAAAAATATAGACTGTGTATCAAAATCGTGCAATTTTAATTCGAGGCCACTGATCTACACGTGCAAATATTTTTATAATCAATTTAGCAAGCAATATTTAATACTCTGTTTTGCAATTTTAACGTATTGTACACTGTGTAACTTCTTCTTCAGATAATCTATAGCAACAATTAATATTCTGTAAATACAAGTCCACATTGATATACGATACAGATGCTAGAGTAGAAGTAATATAAAATATGTATACATTTCGCTTGCACCGCCGGTGTATATAGTATAGAAAGAAACTTTTCACCTCTTGCGAGGTATTTGAAAATCAGCATCACCAGACGGCATTAATATACAATTCAACGTACTTCAGGAGTATATTAGCAGCAGACCATTGCTACTACTTAGGATTCATGATTGCTGTGCAAAGGGTTAAAAGAAAATATTTCAGAGCACTTTTACATAATATTTTACCTTTATTTCTATTCGTAGCGTATTCCGTTACTCGCAACTTCATTAGGATAGGAACTGTTAACTAGCAATTAATTGCATATCCGTGTATGTTTAATTTTCTTAAAATTTATTTGCAATATTTTCTAGTAATTTTGTAAAACCGTAAAACTGTAAAACTCTTTCGAAGAAATAACTTCTTCCCACCAAGGCATAATTGAAAATGAAAAAAACCGTCGCCACGGCAAAAAAATTGCCTGGATTACTTCTTGCAACCTTTCCGGTATGCGCTTTATTACACTATTACACTGCGTTCTCATATTCTTTATTCTAAAAATTTTAACACAATTACAATGTTCCCCAAAGTCTTTTGGATAATGAATATTAATTCTGTGATATGAGATTCGAATCGTTTATAAGTGAAATTAATTGTGTAATGAAAACTAATTGAAACGGATCAGGGCTAGTGATTGAAGTGAATTCAATCTTGAATTATAATAAACGGTAGCTGCTGCTGGCAATATATTTTGGGAGAATTTACATTTTTGTACAATAATTCACGATACAATTCAAGAATATTAAGAAGGGGCCGTAGCGTAAATAGACTGATCACTGCCTACCACTAGAGAATATCCCGGGTTCGATTCCCGACGACTCCCCTTCATTTTCATTCGATCCCTACAGGATCGGGCGTAAACCAATGAAACTGAAAAACATTAAAACGTGAGCAATAAAATAGTGTCGCGTTTCCGGTCGGCCACAAGAATCTAACGTCGAACACAGCTAGCCAAAAGATCCGCCTCTCGCCTATTTCCACGATGGAACATCACGTACATTCGGAAACGTTTTCGCGACAGAACGACAAAGACAGATATGGATTCTTGGCACCGCACCGGGGTAAAAACCTTTTACGCTAATACAAGCGTTCAACTCGCCTGTGCCACGCATTTCATGTTCATCGCCCTTCGTGCACCGTTGCGTCGGTGACGAAGAAAATAGTAGTGAAACGGGATGTGCGTGAGATTAACGTCAAGATGCGACGATTCTATGTGGAAGGTAAAGCGCGGAGACCCACGGTTTTCCTCGATTTTTCCCCTCGACGACGAGGGATATATTCGCTCTCTTGGAGGGTAAATTTCTCGAGTCGTGAAATTTCTGTGTCGATGCAATCGCGTTGGGGTTGGGAACGTTGTTCGAGGGTGATGTGGAAATTAACGATCTGTTTCCTATTCGATTTGGCTTAAGGAAAGGCAGTAGAGATATCGAGCGATTTGTAAATTTGTTTAAACGGTTTAATGTAAGTATGTACGTGGACGCGTATATACAGGTTGTAGGCATTGCCACTTTTTAGGCATTGCCAATAATCTCACGAAAATATATTTGGAACGAAAGTTAAAGAGCTTCGATATGGAAAATTATTTTATTTCAACCGAATCGCACATTCGTAGCAACAGCAGGTCTGTTAAACATAAACGAAATAAATTAAATCTATTGTGCATTGAGACGATCGTGACGTACAGTAAGACGAGATCGTCCTCAAGTGCTTTAGCGCGATACGGGACTTGTTTATGCGTGCGGCGATTAGGGCACATGGTCCTGCGAGGGATCGACATCCCGTCGCCAGCGAGGGTCACAAAGGCCCAGTCTTATACAAACCATACTAGCGAACAGTGTCTATATCCATTTAATAAAGTATCTGCTATTCTACACGAGTCTTTCTCTATTTTACTGGACCTTCCACTTCTGCATTTCATCTATTGAACAACAAAATCTATGACGTATTCGATATTCATTGGATCGTTGCACATTTTCAATGCGGTCTCAAGAGTTTTGCACATGGAAACAATGGTTTTAAAATCAATTCTTGTTTATGCTTCATAGAGACAACGTATTAATTAATGAATAATGTAAGTGATTTCACGTAATACAGATTCATATAATCACATTAAATATTTCGACTGAGCTTGTTGCTACGCGGCTGGATTTTTCATTTTGCTTTCAAACTTTCCTGCGTGATCTCATTAGTGTTCACTCTAGAATTTCACTTCACTTTTGTTAACAATGCTAGCGTAGGGTATGCGACTTTCGTAATTTGACTCGCTTTCAAGCCACTCCAAAACCGTGGAAAGCCGTGCTACACTTCAATTAAACTCTTTGATTTCCGTGTTCACTGAAGTTACACCGGGCACTTTTTGTTCCGCGACGATTTTCCAGTTGACGACTTTATATTTTGTTGGAAAAAATGCGGACGGTACAGTGGATGCTTATCCGTCCAAAAGAAACATAAAGTATAAAGCATATCTGAGATTCAAGCTTTTGGAAGTATTTAACATAATCGACCATTTATTTCCCATAAAATTAACTTTCGGTTAAAATGCAATTAAGCCAGGTATTTCAACGTACTTGTAGACTCTTAATAACATATCCCTCCGTTAATTGAAATAATGTACTGTAATCTAATGTAATGTAAGAATGGGTTTGTACGCCTCGTGAAAATTTTCTTAACGACTATAAATTGATAAGTAAAATCGAAAGTTAAATAGGTATATGCGAAGAACAGGTAAGCAATATATTTTCGCAATACACGAATTATGCAGGACAAAAGACGAAAGTTCACAATCTTTCGATTACGATAAATATTCTTCTTCGCGTCTTCCATTACCTATTTTCTATACAAATACGACACACTTCTGCAAAAATGCATTTGCTATCCACTTGCACCCATTCATCGTACACCAAACACATTCGCATCTCGATTTTCTTTCATTTAGAAGCATACGTCTCTGGCCCCTTATACTGCCAAACAACAAATCATTCCCATTCGTCTTTTTCTTGCCCAGCAAAGTCTGTCATGCACACGAAATAACACCCTTGGCGCCTTCCGCTTTACGAAGTTTAGCACGAGTTCATGGAAGCCCGGCTGAGCGGACCACTTTGTTTTCGAGTAGAGTTTCGCGATAAAACGGACGACATCTTCGCCAGTTCCGCGAATTTCGGCCAACGCGCGTCGGTTCTCCAGTTATAAAGCTTCGACGCTTTCACTTTTCTGGGAAATTACCCCTGGGTTCAGTGGCCTGTACTGCAGAGAAGGGAATCTCGAAGAAGGGAGAAACTGCGCGTCGTCGAGGCAAGTTTTTTAATTGTGCTGCACGTATACCAACTAGTGCAAGTCCGAATCGTTCCCTTGCTTTCATGCGAAATTGTACGGCTGGGAACGATTTTTTGCCAAGTCAACCGAGGAAAAGGGAAGAACAATGATTCAGGAAACGAATGACTCGAGAGGTGTCGAAGATGTTGCTGAACGATTGGCTACTTTTGTGAAGAATTTCAGTTGAAGGTACAAAATTGACGCAGAGTGGATTGCAAAAGTGGTGGGGTATTTTTAGTGTATGAAGCTTTTTCATTTATGGGAAAATTTGTTGGGCAAGAAGGCAAATTTTTTGTGCCGATTAGCGTAATTGGAAAAACGTAATACCGATAATGGATTTCACGGTTGACAAATGAGAAATACAAAGTCCAGTGGAGAATTTCGTAAAATCAAACCAATGTATTAAATCAAATAATTATTTAATGCATTATTCGTCATTAATATATGAACTTTTTTATATTACTTAAATTTCCACACAAACTCAGAATGCTATTGTACTTTTTGTAGCACAGTGGATTCCGGTTGATTGGGACGACGGTTAAGCGGGACCGCCATTTATTTGGAACAGATACTGAACAACGAAAACAAAAACTATAATATAATTATAATTCGGTTGAAATTCGCTTTTTTGGGGCCGCCGCTTAATTGGGACAAATTAGTCCGGGCCCAATGTGTCCCAATTAACCGGAATCCACTGTATTTGAAAACCAGTCCAGCATTCTGCCTCTTTATTGGAGATAACTAGAATAGGAAAGAGTTTAATGAAATATGAATGTGTGACATAAGAATTTCGACCTAATACTTATTTTTAATCATTCATATCGGTGGGACACTTAGTACTTGGCACACATTGCTACCAAGAGAAAAAAGACATCAGTTGTACAATTAATTTACGGATACAAGATCTCCTTAAGTAGGTAATCTAATTAAAAGGATGTACCTTCCTGTAATACGTTCAACAGGGGATAACGGAAACCTTATGTGATATATAATATATAGTACCCTTATATAAAGCTTCTTTAACTAAATGTGATAGTATTACATTTTTATATGGGAGAAAATCGATGGTTGGTAATTGAACTTTATTGTAGAAATAAAGAAATAATTCCTGCAATTTTAATAGTCTTCACATTAGTGTATATAAAATTTCTAAATTACGAAATTAATGAAAATGTCCTAAGAATGTGAAGGGTATCATAATAATTAAAATGATTACTACCTAGTTAATTATTAAGGTTTTAAGATAGATTGCAAAATTTCTTCTCCATGTTGTTGTATTTTAAAAACGACTAAATATACTATGCAATTACTTTTTAAATTCTTAATTTGTTGATCAATAATTCACCGTTTCGCGGATATTTAATATCCATGAATATTATGACGTTAAGTGGTCTCATATCTAATTTATAAAGGAAAAGAACAAGGTTTTGGAATTAAAACAAAAACTTGTCTATTATGTAGGTACCTACCTAGTGCTTCGAGTAAAAATTGTTTTTTTATGTCGCCAAACAAATGTAGATACGAATGTGAAAAAGGACGAGACAAAGTTTAAATTACCTTTCAAACGAAAGGTAAAAATAAAGAAGACTCCCAGGAACCCCACTTAGCATTACCCGGATAGGTAGTTACAGATGTCTGATCGGATTACAGTATTGAGATTCGAAGTTTGATCTTTTATTTGATGGAATGATTACTCTGTCAACAGAACTTATTTAACTTGTTAACAGATCCTTCTCCCCTAAACTTAATATTGAAATCAGAACGACGCGTCCGGACGCTGGGACTGTACAATTACTTTAACAACTGTTTTGTTGATTACTGCAAAGTTCCAATTCTTAACGGAACTCACACAATCAATATACATACATGCATATATTAGTCGTTTGGAGACCCCCTTAATTTATAATCATCACTAATTATTTGAATTAAATTATTTTCCCCTCTATTGTATAAAATTATGAATGATCTGACTGAAAGAGTATAATAACTGTCCAACAGTATCCAAATAAATTAATAAACCGAAAACTCTTATTTTTAAATACAGCGACATTCGAGTATTAATTCCAAGTCGTAAATTATCTTCCGAAATACATAAATTCACCACCCTTCTGTGCTACACCCTCAAACTAATGCCCCATTATCGCTATTTCCCTTTCATTTCAATTGCAACACAAAAAGATAGATGTACATACATACATACGTATGTATAGCAGCCCTGGATACAAATCAGAAGCGAACCATTATCTTAAAGTACCCGGTGCAGCTGCAAACCCTAGCAGTTCGATTCTCCCACAAAGCTACACATCTCACGAACAATATGTAGATTCATCCACCACCCTCTGTGACGAGGCAAATGTTACACTCTGCGGCGGCACCGTGGGTAGACAAAGAAATGATTTTCTCCAAACTCCACAGATCAAAGCCGAAACATTTGCAACTCATTACCTTCCTCGAAACTTCCTGTTCTCGCAGCAAAGCTACCTCAAGCCCGCCTCTTAAGCTAACCTGCCATTGTCAAAAGACGTACCTCATTTATTTATGAGGCGGAAATGACTTGAGTCTCCAAGACGTCATCTTACATCGCCGGAAGCGCACTCCGTTTACATTTTCTAATTAGCAGAGATTCGATATCGCGCCCGTTCAAGATGAGAGGGTTTAACGAGCCCCCTATGTGGCTCTGAGATGGTCGACATCGATCGGGCTGCTTCCAAAGAAGCTCCAATTCTCCGCCAGCAGACAAGAGCCACGCTGCTCAAACGGAACGACGCCTTTGAAGCACCTCCCAACGACTAATTAACGAGTCGGCCCTTTCGTTTAAACGGCATTCGCTTCTTTCGCAGACCAACGCCGCGTGCACAGGTGGTTACTGGATAACAGGATCTTTTTCCCAGTGAATTCTGTTCATAGCTCATAGAGAACGTGCTTTGTTCATGGCCGGGACTGTCGGTTTATAGGGGTCGTCTTGGGTAGTCGAGAAACGCTCCGGATAGTTTGCGATAATTATTTCGTAGAAATTGCTTGGTCGACTGTCGCGTTTGCGTAAGCGACGAGAAAGCTACTCTCTCTGTACACGGGGCTGAATTATTGCTCACGAATGCGATAATTGGCGGGAACTTGGGCACCTGCGATTTCGCCAAAGCGTCTGGCGTTTCAAGGTAAATGTTTGTGGAACCTTTGCGTTGGAAAGATTGTGATTGCAGGGAAGAGGGAACGTGAGTTTTGGTTACGAGGTCTTAACACGGTTTCGGTGTATTTTATGTCATCCAACCCTTCCGTTACGAACGGTGACGTTGCGCGTTCGCCGAGAGGATTTTTAACCTTCTTCTCTCTCTCCCGGCACACATAAACTAATTACTAAAATTTTATGGCACATCTGAAAAAAATATAGTATGATGGTTTTTCGTCGAGGTGACAAAAAGTATACATTTCAGACGGATTCACACAACAAAATAATTGTTTCTTTCTTATTAACACTATTTCTACCACGATTTTGTGCATACGTATTTCGACCAAAAGGTGTATTTTGACACCTTTGCGTTTGTATGCAAATAATTGACAAAACTGTGGGGACTTAAAATTATTAGTTAAATATAGATAATTTGAGCAATATATTTATTATAAGTGAATTTGGAAAATGATTTCTAAATTGGATTAAAAGCACATTAGCGTTCATTAGTTTTTGGACAAAAATTTATAAAAATAAAACGGTGCAGTCAATTTATTTAGCACTGTTAATAGAGTAATCGGTATAAAAATTTCATTAAAATTGTTTCAATGGTTTGGAGAACACTTAGATATACCTAAGCACTGAAATAATATGTATGCGGGACGTACGATGTTATAAAGCATTTAGCTGCAGAGACAGCTGTAACGAAAGGGTTAAAAGCGGGAAGTACGAATAGAATTTAAAATACGATAAATTTCCATATATTAAAAACTTTTAAGAGGCTTATTGTTAAATTAAACATTAAATTCATATTATAATATCGATTCAAGTAATTTCTGACAATGGGAGCTCAATATTTAAATATCCTACCAAAGGGACACAAAAAATTGCTTACTTTATACTGGACTAATATTTTATAAATGTATCTGCATGTTACGTCCGCAATATTTGCACGCAGACAAAGCAATTAATTCTGAGCCGGTTAAATATGTTAAAAAAATAAATCCGATTGACTTGCCCAGACGGTTCCTCATCCAATCCAAACGGGAAAAATCGGATGGACACTATCCGCAAAACTATCCGCTTTACTTTACGAAGTTTTAGAGCTACCTCACTGACTAACGATCGATGCATTTGTGACGGCCCATGCATAAAACTTTAAAGCTTAAAACGGCTGCAGCTTCCAAATTTCTGCACCGTCGTGTCGCAAAACTTTTCAAATTAGCTGAAGAATGCTGCACCTTTAAAGTGATTGATGTGTATTATTAACAATTAAGCAGTACTGGTGAATTCTGACATGAGCATTTGAGGGCAATACTTTTTAAAAATATCGGTGCAGTGGTTTATTCAACTACACTACTGTAAGTTGCCCCATGTACCTTGTCGAGTGGCTGCTGATTTAGAGGCTAAGATTCGTCTTACACTACATGTAGTACTTACTAACAGTGTACATATATGTAGTAGGGATTATCTAGCTATGGAGAGGAACTTGGTTTTCTCTAGCTCACTTGATCAGTTTTCTCCAGGAATTTGGACTACGTGAAAAGGGACAAAACAAGAATGAATAATTGTGTGGTCGTGCTTGTCCTTATCGGGCGGGGTTTGAGACGAGTCAAGGGGTGGTCATCCAACAGTTGCACAGAGACTATTTGCTACAAGTAGCTGTCTAACATAAAATACAACGTGTACATTGGGTCAAATAATTCTCAAGACTTGGTATGCTTGTATCTATTTATGATATACTGTATGGTAGAGTGTGATCTTTTTGCTATATTAACAATTTCTCGAAGGGATTTTGGTTCTTCTTTTAACTTTACTATGAGTTCACGTATAGGTACAGGAATATCCACTTTGACTACTAATTTTACGTACAATTACTCTTAGATCCACTTCCTTTGCCTATGAAAGCGATAACGATATAGTATTGCCTGATGCGAGTTTATAAATGTATACGGAAACTTTTTTTACCTCTGTTGTGTTTTGTTTATGTTTATAAACTTGTTGTAACTTATTTTGCCTACAGAAATAAACAACAGAGATATTGTTCCCCTCCTAGGCATTAGAACAATATGCACGGGTGCAACCTCGATATAGTACAACACATTATATCCAATCCTTTTTGGGATTTCGCATGAATACATACATAATTTATTATAAAATGTGCATGAATCCGTAAGATCCTCTTCGGAGGATGAGCTCCATTTGTGACTTTGTTTTCGTTTCGTGTTTTTCCCTGCAAAAATGTATACCCCATTTTACCCCATGCTTAGATGCCCCGTTTTATCCGCGCGTGAAGGTTTTCACTAAAAATACCACATCTGCCCGTCAGGTACATAAACGGGCAAAAGTCAAAATACTGTGAAGAAAATGCGGCAGGCAATGCCGGACTTTTTGCAATTCATTTCGTATACAGAAGTTCTACGCAAGCTTGAAATCACGCATGGAATATCGATCTTCTGTCATGGTAAATCGGAAAGTCGCCCCAATGAAAACTAATGAGTGCACGTGCTTGCCACGCATTGTCGTGGGGTCGATCCGAATCTAACACAAAGCGTTGATTCCGTTTCGCATCTTTTGTATTAGAAGAACAATGATACCCCATTTGTTTCGTTTACCTCACTATGTCCTACCCTTACAGAATGACATTTATTTAGACGGGTCTGGGTTTTCGAGAAAACAATATATGTATGTAGAACAATTGAATGCGTGTGGATTATGATACAGATTGGCAAGTGATACTATACTGGATATCATGGTTATAAACAATGTTTGCACAATATTTACGAGTGATTAAGTTAAAAAACACGCGTAATGTTTACTCTTGTATGAGAAATCTTGTATTTTTCATTTATGTTTATATTATGATAGTTAGAAGCCGTTTTCTCAGAAACCATTGCAGATATGCATTTCATTTTTTGTTCATTAATTGGCACAGAGCAGAGGGGTGAATTATTCGGCTGACAAGAAATTTCCTAGGTGATTGCTACGTAAACAAAGGAAATCGAATGATGTATTCACTTTTGTATTATTGAATAGGAATGTAGAAGTTGCCGATTGAAATTCTATCAAATATAGGAAACTATTTTTGGGACATTTAATAAAAGTTAAATGAGTCAATGCCAGTAATCGGTTTTCACTTGGGTTTTGTACCGTTTCCTTTGAATTGATATTTGTATACATATGTATAGGTATATTGTAAGTCTAATTGGCGGATGACTTTTGCCAGTGTACAAGTTTCTAAGCATAATCAAAGTGTGTCATACTGTTGAGATTACAGCTAGTTTACAGTTTGTTTAGGATTAGTTTAAAGTTAGCTCATAGAATACCTTAGTTCAGAGTTTCTTTGGTCTCAAGTGCAAAGTCAGAGTAAAGTTTACGAGTTTTGGTGGTGCAAAGCAGCTTGGAAGAGAACTGTATTATGTTATTTGACTTTATCCTGTTGACTGACAAACTTGACGCTTCCCCCATTGTCATTTGTTCCAGTAATGACAGACTTTCGCAGCGTGACTCAATTCGAATGGTTTCTCACCTTTGAAAAGTTCCTTGTAATCATAAAAGAAAAGTTTCTAGTATTTATATTATCTATATATAACCTTTCAATTAATTTAGTATATATGTGTAGTGGCACATCGCTGTTCAATTATGTCGCCCTATTTGTATTGCAGTTATAATTAAGTTTATTTACTTCAGCTGCGAAATGTACGAGAATAAATACTTATGTAATTTATTGTATTTCAAATTGAAACCAAAGGGATAAATACACACGTTATTGTCTAATATTTTGTTAAGCTTTACCATAACCTTTTGTTGCGTCTGACGCAACGAAATTTACGGATGAAAATTCGAGGGGGCTGTAAATCTCAATTACGCTGTATCGCTGCGATCTCGGAGGACGCTGACTATCGTGACGTTATTCTTCTTATTATTATATCGATCTTCGAAGGCCTTTCGTCACCTGAAAGACACGTAGTCCAACTCAGGAAAGCCCGGCCATAAAACATCCACGATAGTTGATTTTCTCTACTTTGAATGATCCTATCTGCAATAAAAGTAACGAATCAGTGAGCAAGAATTTAATTTGCCGTTACATCGGTTAATACTACACTGACTACAATTCACATCTCGATGAAAATATGTACGTTCAGCTACCACTGAAGTACAGTTACGGTACTAGGTGTAATTGAGTTACAAAAGGTTGCAATGATATTTGAAATTGGATTTGAGATCAAAATTGTATTCCTAAATTACATTATCGAATAACCGTATAATTGAAATTGGTTTGAAGCTCTAATTAAAAGCGTATCAAAGAAGAGGACAGGGGCAGTCAGATATCGAAGTACACTTGTTTACGATTTAAAAGGGTTATCGAATAAAATACTTCCAAATAGCTTTATAAACCCATTAAAACGATAACGAAATTAAGTGGCAAGATGAAAGGCACCTTTTAATTTCATCGCAGTAAAACAAGCACAATGTGAAAAAATTGGAACCCAGCTACGTATGGCGAAGGGAACAAAAAGAAATTGCTTTTTCCCCCGAAAAAAAATGCAACGGACTGCAACACCCTTGCTGTCAGCGAGCAATACGTTATTCGAGAAACAGAGTAGGGGTAGGAAACGAGGATCTCGATTAAATTCACGATTTGTAGATGGACGAGAGAAGCAAAAAAAGCAAACGCGAGGGATTTATTACGTCTGTTCGAGGCGTTTTCTGTTCACCGAACTGTCAACAAGCAAACATGTTCCGTCCAGCGGAGAAAACGACAGGCAAACGCACACGCCTCAATTCTCGGCCGCGCAAATCTTGTATAACTTGTATAAAATCTGATTTCAAAGGTGCAGCCAGTGAGAATTTCATACAAACTGGATCGCCTCTGTTATTTATGCGAAGCCGAGCGTGCATCAACCCTGCTGAAAAATCGATATCCGCAGGAATCATATATCTAGGAGTTGTCGAAACAGGAAAAACAGGCCAACTGCGAATCAGTTTAACTGGTAGAAACTATGGACTTCATCCCTACAACTCGAGCTGGAAAGTGTTGATAAGAGAAATAGAAGCACGACGATGAAACGGGATGTAGATGTGAAACGTCGTTCGTCGCAGATTCGGTTTTATTTGCATTTTTCGTTTGGGGGAATATTTGGAAATTTGACGAAATTGATCGAATGGACAGAATTGGCGAGAAACACGTGTGTGCAATGAGATGTATTAATTTTTAATTACTTGCTATTAATTATAAAATATGCAAGAGTAAATATGTAACTTCTATAATAGACAATTTATATCGTGTTGGTAACACTCATCTGTGTTCTTAGGTATCGCTTCAATCTATTACATGCATATTTATAGTATATGTATCTTATACATATACAATGTTATACTTCATTTTTAGAAAATTGCGCTGCTTTTTCGTACTGCTTACCTTTTAACTTTCTTTCCTCTCCAGCCATTATTTAAATAACATAAAAATCATCAGTACTTTGCAAAGAAATACAAGCAATTTTATAAATGGTATCACGATGTGTAATGAATTTATTTTCACTGATATAACGTACAGTCAGCCCCATAAATATTCGTACCCTCACTGTCGATACAATAAATTAGTTGAAATTGAACGACGACGTTTGAGATTTTCCAATAAATGGGAACTAAATTTTTCACCACATATGAACACATATATGTATTAAGTTTATTTAAACCAAAGTTTAATACAATTAAGTACTTAAGAAAACAATGAATGTTTTAACTTGTCTTCGAACAGCTTCAACATATTTCTTGTATAGGCAAAGAGGGTACGGATAATTATGGGATTGACTGTGCATAGTATAGTTCCTTTGGTATTTGTCCAAAACATGGACAATCTTCTTGTCTGTAAGTATTCTACATCTGTTGTCCGATTTTCCCGCTACCGTGAAAGGACGACATTGGTGCACGATTTTGGACCACTATCGTGATATTTTTGGCTGCTGAAAATCTTTTCGTACAATTTTGGCTAGTACCGCGAATGTATAATAGAAAGGATCACCAACGAATCAACCAGCGTTACGGCTATTGTCGCTGCATGATATTCAGATACACAGGATGACATGAAACCGTACAACTCGAAGTTTAGAACTTTGTGTCAGAAATCATTCAATTGCCACTTTTTGAACGAACGAGGGTAATTTATCTCGAAAACGGGGGAAAACAATACAGTCATAAATTAAACGTCCCACCCGGTGTAAAAGGTTTAACAATGTACACTTTGGAGGTCAAGTGGTGTGATTTTTTGGGCGAAATCCAACTTGGGGTGTTCTTTATGGACCTTGCCGAATTTGGTGCCGATTTGTCTTTGTATCGAAATGCACTGTAAAGCGGTTCCCTTTTCTACTTTATTAATTGGCGTATAAATGGAATTTTCACCTAATTCTAAATATATGTACCCTACAATCGATGCTATATGTATTACCACCTAATCGAATACTGTCACGTCTTTTGAAAATCACTGTTTTATTTTAATTTAGTTTAAGAGTTACATTTTTATGCTGCGTATTTTATAAATGAAACCACATAAGCATTATATTTACAATAGGTAAAGTATAAAGTATCGCAGTATGGGAGGCTCTAGTAGCGTAACGCTTTGTTACGTAAGCAATTACTGTCATGGCAATTATGACAAAATTATTGAAGCACTTGTACTAATCACTATCATCCAAATGTTAAATTAAACAGCTTAACGAATCGTTGAATTATAATCGATATTATTTTCTATGAATTTCTTTGTTATCTAAAATCTAAAACATTATATGTTATTGTGATACTAGCTCAAATATTTAAATTGCCTATACCCTTTCCTTTGGTGCCTTGTTTTTCCTTTCGCTAGTAGGGTACATATTTCATTAGATTAAATAACACTACAAAATAAAAAATAAATAGACTTGTTAGAGAACGGTACGAAGGACGGGCGTCGCAGAAATCAAAGCATAAACTCTTATTTTAATGTAGTCACCTGTCGATAATGTATATTATTGGAAAGCTGTGCTTCGGAAACAGTAGTACCACACGTGATAAAATCGCCCGTTTTATTTTCTTGGTAAAATCAAATAATGAATACATGTATTTCAAATAAAATAAGAAACATCCAAATAATTTTAATATGAAACGAATCATTTTTGGAATAATATTAATGCAAAATAATAAGACACAAATGTTATTTAAGTAGCCATTTGAATAATAATATGTCTTAATAACACTTAATGTATATATTTAAACACTGGGTCAAATGTATATATTTAACTCAATAATTAATAAGCCACTCAATACTTGTATATCTAGGAAACTGATCTTGTACTTTTGGCCAACCGTGTATGATGCAACTTCGCAGTCGTTGTGCACAAGAATAGTTTGCCATTTTTTTTTAATTCTACTTTCAAGTTTTTTAACTAACGTCTTAAACGCATAATAACAATAAACGAAAGCATAATAGATAATTGCATGTGCATATTTGCACCCTATTTGGCATGTTCCAGTCTGGCCGTGCATGTACAGCCGTAAGCGTGAAATGGTTAATTTGGAATTAATGAGGGGGAAATAACTGTTCGAAACTATTCAAGACACTGCACACTTTTGGCTGATAATTTTAGTTCTGAAAGTAATGTAATGGACTTTAATTTACCAAGCCTCAATGATCACAAGAATGAAATAATGATTCATGTCTATCATTGTTATGTTACAGGTGTGCTGAAATACATGCGGCTCGTAAATGTAAGTAATTTATTATTATTTCTACCAATTTCAATACCTGCCGGGGCATCGATATTTTTTATATTATAATGATTTCGATATATAGTATATATGTATAAACAACAGGCAATATTTTTGTAGGGGGGGAAGGGGGGGGGGGTGGGAATGCCACGGAAAAATTAAGGAAAATTATTTGACCCACTGTATATACAAAAATTAACGCGAATACGGATGAATCTCACAACTACTTCATAAAAGAAGCTAAGAAAATTGGTTTATCGTTAAAGCATCCTTGAAATAATTTTTTTATATATACATATAAATTAATAGTGATGATAATATTCTCTATTTTTATGCTATCTTTAATTTTAAAGCTCGTACCTCTTACCACTCTTAAAAACAATCGTTTTGAGAAGTAAAAACTGTCGCGTTTGGCTGTTACGGATATCGTGAACAAATTTAATATTCCAATACATTATGGAAGTTATAAATGGCTACTTTATCGATAGATAAAGCACAATGGCGATAATCACCAGACATATATTACGAAGATATACAGTACTCCAGTATACATGAATATTGGATATTTCACCATACTATCGTCTATACCAATAATTCATGCCTGCAATATACATTATCAATATGACTATAGTGTTAATATAACAATGTGTTATTTCACCATAACTCTTTCTCATCTGTCTTTTGTCTTGCACGCTACTATATTGTCCCATATTCAGTATCAATACCATTAGAAATTAACACATCTATACACATAATGTACAAGATATTCTATTATCATTAACAATGTGTTATACATGATGTACAAGATATTCTATTATCCTGTCGAGGCTACTCACAGCAGAACAAACTAATCACTGATCATCATAGTTAAAAGGCCATGAGACGGGCGAAATTACGTTAAATGATCGAGTAAAGAGGATTACCCCTATTATCGAAGACCTTTTATGCGCTTAATTTGAGTTGTATTTAATTCGCCGTTGGCATCCTGGCTTCAATTAAGCTCACCGTTACTACACGTTATTTCTAAGAGATCTGCTCGGCTAGTTTTGTTTGCTCGAAATCATTATCCCCGTTTTCAGAGGGCTGTTCTGAATGAAATGAAAATCCACAGTTCTCAGTAATCGAAGATTGAGAAGCATATATAGCGTGCATAAAAATTAACTTGAGAATGTTTTAACAGGGATGAACATTCAATTTCAATTCGTCTTGGCAAACGATGGAGTACTCTAATGTATTTGTAGGATTGATAACAATATAGGTGTACATTATACAGTTAGTTTATCTGCGATGCAAAACTGACTTTTATGTTTTACAAACATAAAAGAATATATGCGCGAGTTAAATTGATACATAAATCAAGTACTCGTACCACTTGCTACGTATTTCTATAATAAAGCGATTTCTCGTAGACCTACGCTACGCCACTCACCGATCGAGGGGCTCATTTAATATACACGATATTAATGATAATTTCGCTCTCTGAACCTGCGCAAACAACATTTTTTTAGTTCAAGTGCTTCGATCATTTCGGACATATTTTCTTCAGCATAATTATCAATTTCCTTTCTTTAGCTTTGATCTTGGCATCTAAAGGAGTAAGTGAAATTCACTTGATTATTTATTACTAGATTCTTAAAAACAGACACAGTACGACATTATACCACATTCAAGAACACAATATATTTCTAATCTTCATAACGACCTTCTTTGTTTCTTTAATAAACAAATAAGTAATGCCCATTAAGCAAATGGACGATAATGCACGACAAAGGCTGTTACATGAAGACATTCTAGTCTTTACAATACTAAATTTCCAATCATTATCAAAGTACTGTGCGGCAACCGCAACCCTGGTGCCCCATATTCTCACCCCGTCTCGTATTCGTACCCTCTATTTATTATTTTAAAGAGACAACATTGTATTGTTTCAATATATTTTATGATTCCATTATCCATCGAAAGGATTTACAAAGCAATCTCGAAATAGAAATTCCGTAACAATTGAAATTCTCAGAGAAAGGTGTTGTATCGCTGTTCTTTAGATGAGTAGCATCGCCCTTTCATGTGCAAATACAGCAAGTTAACAATCCCTGTTCCTATTTGCCCCCGTGTATTCGTATTCACTTACCAAGTCTGCATTCCTATCGCAAGATATTCATACTTCGTGGACAAAACTCCTTGAAAGCCGCAACTATGCGCATATTTAATTCGCAGGTGCAAAAAATGCGGGTACACGAGAGCCGGTGTGGAATTTGTAGCGAGTTACGCTGAAGTATTACAAACTTTAACCATAAATATTCAACTGGTCTCCTTCTCATTTACCTTCTTCCTCAAGCTTCTCTGGTGAATATAATGCAATTACGGTAAGTCAAGCTCGAGCAATTGTCAGAAACATACCCGGGGGTATTTTATTAGTGTCGATGTTGGAAACAAGGCAATGAGATCGATACGTGTATAATTTACAAATGTCTAACACGACATTGGTAAATGTTTCTGATAGATTATAAAACAGAGCTACGAATGGTTATTGTGCAAACCTTGAACGAGAAATATACGGGAGGTTCAGAAGTCAATCAGTGTAAGTCCATTAGCATTCAAACCGACATAAATAAGGTTCTCACAAATTGATTGAAAAAAAATAGCAATATTAGTATTGTCATCTATAGCTTACGTATGGAAATAGTTACTTCATTGATTTATCAACTAATAAGTTTTACCACGAACGAGATTTCTGAACTAAAACTCATGTTCAGGGAAAGTTGGACTTACACTGATTGGCTTGCGAACCCTCCACATGTACTTACAATTAGAAAATATAAAGAAACCGCAGTGAGTATCAGAACGAGATCGTAGAGGCTTCTCAGCCTTCCATATATCGATTCAGTTATTACTTTTGGTATAATAAATTGAGCAAGAAAACTCAAAGAATTGTGATGTCTGCAATACGAACTATGAAAACGAGAGGAAAGAGCACAATATCCCAAAAATGTAAAATTAACTATTAGCAATACGAAAGTTTTTAAAAGACAGCTTTTATGAACCACGAATCTTTTACAATTGATCTAGTTAAATTTCCTTTACTATACAGTTTCAACCATGCCTGTTTTATTACCTATATCCAATTCACACATTGCAATATAGCGCAATATAGTACTCGTGGTAGTAGTCCTATGAGGTGCACGCGGGTCAAAATAAATCCAATACTAGTAACAACAACGAACGCAATCATTTATTCACAAAATATCGTCTACTGCCTCGTAATTTACTAACAGTGACAGGATATTGTAAAGATTCAATTACCTATACTAGTCAATGGCATCAGGGAGAGATTTTTGGCAGAAACTTCGCACAAACTTCACTTAATATCTGTTTTCCGGCTGCCATCGAAATTATACAGTTTCATTTACCACGTCTTGCCTCAAAGTACTTTACGCGGAAGCCTTATTTTATTGCCGACTACCGCGTTGCGGAAGGATCTCAAATTCCAACCGCATAAAATGCATTACACTCTGATATTATTGTATCGATTTATTAGAGTGCTACCATATTCTTCACCGTGTTGCTTATTGTTACAGGTTTGACAACTATACCCATGTCTTACATTTTTATTTACAATTAGATACAATAGCGTTTATGCTCATTTACATGTACGCATGTAGTTGCATGTGGGAAACAGTATAGCCATGTACCGGATGAAACGCAATATCCTTACTTTCTGGGCCATCTAGACTGTGCTTGTCTGTCCAAGAGTTGCACTCGAAGAAATGCCAGTATAATACAAGTGAAGAAATGCAGCGATTATTAAAAGGTAGAAATGAAGGAAAACAATAAAAAGACGACGCAATAATAGATAGCGATAGTGGTACTAGAATAATATTTTTTATAGAACGTCGAATATAATTAATTTTTGTACACTAGCTGTAAAATAATTCTTAATAATTAATTACTATTTCTACGCAATTTCGATAATTGAAGAATCTAGAGAATCTGGTCGGGCAAAATAATGTCGAATTTATAGTTCAATGGTGCCAATAATATTAAATACTGATAGTTTTGGATGACTAGCCTCTGCGACATCGATAAGAGCAAGATACGCGGGTCCTCCCTTAGTCATGACAAGCATTACTCAGAATATCGGAGTTTACCGTCCTAAGGGCCCAGACTCGTGCTTGGTTGTGATTTCTCAACAGGGGCTAAGGTCGTCCTCAATACTTCAAATTCAGGATATAAGTACCATCGCAAAATGGTCAAGAACACATTTTAGACTTAGTCACTTAGACTCGCAGGCTATGAAGTAACACTGTCGGTTGGCAGTTCGACCTGTACATTCTTATTGCTAGTCTTCAAACCGCTACGTCACGCCAAAGTTGTATCCAGGAGTGAGAAGGGGATTAAGGACAGTAAATATATATTGTATTATTGACTACAATCGGTCTCATCCTTCACCCTCGGAATCCAACAATTTTCACCAAACTTTTCCTTGCAATTTAAATTTTCCTGGTGCTTTCAAATTTTTCTTTGCCCCGTTAATGATAAAATTCCTCGATTAAGAATAGTATCCCGATTTACATACGACCTATTCAAACATTAACTAGCGACGCAGAGGTGATATGCATTTCGTCACCGACATCACAGCACGCCAGTCATGTGAACCCCATGCATTATTCTTGCGAGAGAAATACGAGTTCGTGCTGGGCGAAGGGGGCAAACACGCGAGTCCCAGGGGTTCATCCATTATCTTTCCATTCGGGAACTCATGTTCAATTGAAACAAAATACGATCAATTCAAAAGCCTGGGTTTGCACCAGTATTTGTTTCGCGTGCCAAGCCTTTTATACTATAGAACGATGTCGTCGAGGTCGTCGGGGTCGTCGTCTCTATAGGCGTAGGTGGCTGGCACCGCCTGTGTCGACACGTGAAGGCGACGAACTTTCACACGTGATTCTATCGACGTTGAATCTTCTTCACTATGAAAGCAAATACATACACGTTAAGAGTTTCCATTCTACATCGTTATTAATTAATGAATCTGATTTGCATACGAGTACTTAATCGCCTTGGTCGCAAACGAGACCATGAGGTCCCCCAACCTTTAAAATTAAATTGCTGTACGTGAAAATTCAGTTTTCAACCCTTGTGTAGGTAAGCAAAATGTTCGGTAGACTCAAAGCTTAGTTTTTTTCTTAAATAATTTGCGTACATTGTTTTTCACAAAGCGTGAATCGACGAGAAAGTGTTCAGGGAACACTTATATAAACTATTATAAACGAATATATAATATATAATTATTCGAAAAGAAATATGAACAATTATTCAAGGAAATATAGGAATAGATACTCGGTGGTCCACAAAACGGTTAAAATCACTTTACTAATCAATGCGCCATTTGAGTGGATGTATAATACCTTCCTTAACGAATCACAATGTCCTTGCAATTGGTTTTGTCGCAAAATGTCGGACCTCTAGATTTGACGAAATCAGAGAATGAATTTCCAGCCAAGCTGATATAGTCAGAAGAGACGATTCTTGCAATTAAGAACGGCGAATAGAACGATTATGGTAAGATTCTCCTTCAAAAGTTATATTGTTCAATACAGCTAAAGGGATAGAAGAAGTTCTTGGCCCTTTGTACAGCGATTTATCTTCGCGGTTGGAAAGCTTTTACATTGTTCGTTATAAGAAAAAAACTTGTGACTCCGAATTATCAATGGGGATTGGGTACACTAAGTACATTGATTGTAATAAAACGAGATAACTATAAAATACTTTGGCCAATTATTTACAAAATCAGAACAGATGTACAAAATATAAGTGTCGAGTAATATAACTAGGAAGTTTCACATCAGTTGACGTATAGTCAAGATTCTAAGATTCCGACTAAAAACGATGATCCGGTGAAATGTTTACAACGGCAAGCACGTATGTATCATTGCTATTGTAAACATCCAATTACTACAACCGACTGCTACCTCGTACGATCGTTTTGTTTTATCGCCCTCTAAAAACTAGCTGAAGCAATGAAGTACGTGTGCCAATTAAGTTGATAAACACTCACGGGTTCGTACAGGTTACTGCTGACGTGCATTCACGAACAGCAATTAACGTATCTACCTTGTATGAACGGTGCGTGAAATCCTTCTGACAACGCAGTCTCGAATGAACGCAGAAAAATGCGAAAGAAAGAAACGCGATGATTATCGTCGGCAGGGACCGAAAAACGATTGAAGTCCAAAGGGTCTTGATGGACTTGAAGATTATCATCAATTCAGTTGATATTAATCTCATCCGTTTTATTCGACACACTTGGTACAAGAAAAGGATGGAAAAATGACAAGGAATCCGCGGCACAGTCGATGCCTATAATATTGATTAACTTCAAGAACCAGCTTCAGCAGAGCCGACGTCACGAGTTATGACATACCAAAAACTTTTCTATGCTATCCGGATCGTACGATGACAGAACCTGTTCCACCTTATCAAAGAAGGATGATTTGCGAATGCGTCCATGTTCTGCATTCAGCTGTCCCACGGAAGGGAGAAAAAAGATGAGATCGCGAAGAGAAACGCGGAAAAGAAAACCTCGAGGAATAGGACAGGTTCTTGTATGGGAGTGTGAGGGTAGACAAGGAAGAATATAGAATGGAGGACAAAAATAATCGGTGGAATAATGCCCCGTAAAAGGACCCTTGCAAGTCTCCGTGCCGTGGCTTGGAATTATAAATGATGGGGGAGGCCGGTTTAAGCTCCCCGATGAACATAATTAAACGTAAAGCACTGCACTTACACGTTGCACTCGAGATGCTGGGGCGTAAGCAATTAGAATAGAAAAGGGGGCAAGAATTGCGTGGCGCAGGAGGTTAAAGTGGCGTATATGTAATTGCACGATAATTGTGGGCAATGCCCGCGAATTTGCAAGCGACGTTGGATACAATATTATTGTGAGCGCTGTGACTCGTACTAATTATTACACTATTCACACGCTTCATTTATTGGGTTAATAATATTTATAATGCGTATGGTATCGCGGTCAATAACATTCATTAACAAAAGTACGAACTGATGGATCCGGCACAGTCTTATCATCGTGGAATAGGATCGTTTATATGTATTGTATATTTAGAATGCGAGAAATTATTTGGAAGCAATTATCACTGTTACTTCATTACTTTTGACGCTTACTATTTTCCGACTCAAATTTTGTTAATCAGTTGATGAATAACCAGTTGGCTAGGCAGATAATTGCATGTTTATTCTCTGTTCCTTCTGTGAAAGTTACTTTGATATTAGAATCAACTCCTGTTGTTTTATGTTTTATTACCAAATTGAAAGCATGTGAGAAGAATCCGAGAATTTTGATCAAGTTGGATTTATTATTTTAATGAATTATTTAATTTATTTAAATTATTTAAACGCTTAAATTATCTGCCATTTCATATGCATCAATCTAAGAATATCGTGAGAACTGTAGTGCATTGAGAATTTAAAATATATTAATATAATTGAAAGCGACAGACGATGATACTGTTAAGTTATAAATATTACGTTTGCGGTGAGTGTAAAAATTATTCTTGCTGTATTCTGTTCTTTTCTTGTTCAATAGACAGTTTCCTTGCTCTTTGTACATATTTCTGTATCTTGCAATATGACAAAGTGAAATAAGGTACTATGTAAAGGAACACCCTGCACCGCCTTGCATTCACTAAGAAAATTCAATTTTCGCGAAAATGTTACATGGCCCCTTCATCCTGTGCAGCCTTCCATTTTATTCAGGCAAACGCAGAGATCGGCCTGAGAATAGGTTGCCGCGATATTTAAGGTAATTCTCATAGTTTGGCGGGGAAATATATTCAGGAAAAATTGTCTCCGTATTAAATGTACTGATACAGACAAAATTTTTGAAAACATCTTCTTTGCCGCAAAATAAAGAGATCAATTGGTATTGCAAATAGCGGTATTTATTTTTTTCAGATTTATATAGTACTTAAAACGATAAGTACAATGATATGGCATATAATATCATATTCAATATAATATCATATTCAGATATTGTATAAACTTGGCACTTGATTAAACGTTATGAATATTGTGGCAAATTAATATTCAGACCTACACAATTTCTGTTAATCGATGTTGTTTATTTACAATTTGGAAAATATTGGCAAATTAACAACATTTATCAATAAATCTGGGACATTTGTTTTACTCTTTGAATTTTTCAATTTACTCGAGGAAAGAAATGATTACGATCACCTGGGTAATACTTCTTGTTGTTAATGAATAAATATGAAGTTCAGACATGATAGATGGTTCATATCCTTCATTATTTACTTCGTGTACGTTAAAATTAAAACCTATGGAAATGATTGCGTGTAAATGTTAATTTTGAAATGAATAGAGTTTAATGCTAAATGCTTAGTAAATGAATAAATGATTATATATCTCGTCCGGTTAATAATCTAGATAATAATTTAAACAACAATGTACATATATATACGTAAGAAGTGTGTTGTAGAACTTTGCATTATTTTTCAGTAAAAAATATTGCGTTTAAAACAAGTAATACTTTCTTGATATTTATGTCTTACATCTGATATCCATAGTGACATCAGTAGGGGAAGACAGGAAAACGGAAATCCCTTTCGTGCAGAGAAGCCATATCCTGTATACATAGACGACATGCATGTGCTATTGCGTTTGATAGATGTTACAGTGAAACCTACCATGAAGCCTACTTTTCTCGTGACTTTGCGGTATTTCGAAATTTTATTAAACCTTTATTTTATATGAAAATTTTCTAGCACTAATTAAATTACTCTGTATTTGCGTACGTATAACAGTACAAAGTTTAACGATTAATTATTTATACACGTTCCCTTTGCGAATAAAAGTTCGTATACCTTTACAAAAAATATTATTTTACTAAATATTAGCAGAATTATTTTGCATATAATTAATTTTCTTTTCGAGAACAGAATAACGTACAATAGTTAGTGCCTGCCATTATGAACAGAATAAATTCAAAAAAATTCATATCCAACTATATTGTAGTTTAATTCATTTCTCTGTATAATCTCAGGTTCCAAGATTGTTGCAAAAAAACTTTTCACTACATTTTCCGTCTCAAAGACCATGTTCTACTTTTAGACGCCCCTAGGGCCGAATCTTCCAGTTGACTAAATTTTCGGATCGCGCGAAAACTTTCAACGAGTTTCATGAAACTGTGAACATGTACTGGGTGACTCGCTTAACATGACTTGCCCTTCGCATAATGACTAACTATCGTTTGAGTTGTCACAAAACCGGTTACAGTATAGGGCAATTAAAAGTGTACTGCTCCATCGATTTGTATTAAACCGAGATATTGGTCAGGACACCCTGTATCCATATATGTATATTTTATCAAAGAATATTCTGTACCTATTTCTGCCTTTTTTAAACCACTAAACCCTCTGTCGTACGTCATTGAAGTGTTCTCGATAGCCGCCTTTATGTATGTTCATACATAATATAAGCAGTGTTGTAGCTTTCAATTAAAAAAAGCAGTTTCAGTCATCGCCATCGCGTAAAAGCTGCTCCGCAAACAAATCCCATATCCAAGCCAACGCAACGTTTATAAAAAATGGAAAAGCTTTATTCTCCTCTGCATACATATTTCACTCTCACAAATCTATAATCCATACAAAAAAAGCTGACGACTAGTAGCGTGAACGAACACCCTGTGTACTTCACAGTGCACGTACTATAAAAAATACTATTCGGTTGAGAATATATATCTGCAATAATGACGAAGTACATTACTCCTCCTCTGATTTATCTGACAGATATTTCTCGTATACCAAGTATAATACGATCAAAACCTAAAGAGAATAACATTTATTAAATTCTTCACCCCTTTAATGAAAACAGGCAACCTGAAATGTATTTAAACAATACTCGTAATACGACCCCTTCTGTATATTTAATCTTTCAGAACACTTATTCACAGTTTAATAGCACCATATCATCTCTATTTAAAGTAACCGCTTCGAAAATTCTAAAACCGACCTACACCTAACTAACATTACGTCGGCTTCCTCAGCTCGTGTACGGCTAGTCGATAGCATAAATCGATCTTTACACATATGAATTGACCTTTAAGGGGTGAAAATGAACTGATTTTCATCAGAGGGACTTTGAGTTTCGTTTTAAAACTTTTGGGGCGTTTTCTTAAGATGTTGTACTAACATTTTCTGACGACAAATAAATTTGGCGTTTTTTGAAGGGTCTAAAGGTATCCAGAGGTTGGTCCCTCATCATGCTACAAATTCTCGCATCTCGTAATCAGCCTCCAAGCGTATGTAACGTCTCCATCGAAACGCTCAATTAGCAAGAGTTTCGGCTACCTGACGTTTCGAAGACGCTCAACGATTCGTGCGAGCGTTCAATTTATTCCTACACCCCCGAGTACGTTTTCCAACGCAACTGCGTTCATAGAGGAAAGGTTGTCAAGCGTGGCCCCCGCTGAGAGAACGACCCTCATTACCGCGACTGTGGGTTGCCTTGATGAAGCGACTGAAATAATTATTGCGCCCTTCTTTCCCCAACACGACGTTCGTCGCGTAACATCATCGTGTAAGCTATTACACACGGTTGGCAGTTTGCGTGGCTTTTTTTCAGGCGTTCGCCCCACTTGGTGGTTAAATGTTTCATTACTTTTTATTGCTTTCATCCATCGAGGGGAGGGACTGGGAAAAGTGCGGGAACTTTCTAGACCATCTAACAAATAGTTTCTCGATCACGTCGGGAAATCAACCGACGGAGGTGAAAGCTGTGCTTTTGAAATGGTGGTAATTACCTGATGGAAAGCGGTTCGACATTCGTTTTCTGGATCTGCTCTTGGAACATTTTTAAGCTGCTCCAGCTCCATTAAGGTCGATGGATTTTCTCATGCGGAGAACGTACGCGAGTTTGAGAAGAATGCGGAGTGAACGTGTCAATTAATAAGAAAAATATAATAAACTGATAAATACGTTTAAAATACAAATAAAATATTGACAGATATTTGCTTTCGTTAGTCCCGATGGAATATATATTTCATTTATTAATGGAGGGGCTTGCAATGATATTATTATTTATTATTATTATAACAACTACATATGAGCTGCTCGCAGATCAAAGCGACTACTCTACTTCTTGGCTTTTAAATATTTCAGTACGAAAGCGTTTAATTGATGCTTAACCTTTCAAATTTAAAAAGAATAATGTTGAGGATTATGTCCCCCAGCATTGAATGGCAAAACTTACAATTAGTTCGGCTGTTGATTAATACATATTTTATTCTACTTGAGAAACCAATGTGATTAACTGTAATATTTTTTAAATCTTTTTTATTAGAAAAAATTATTACAAATATAAGTATAATTACGGTATGAAAAAGCATCGTAACTTGCCCAGAGTCGCGGCGTATCAAGGCGTTCGGGTTTTAAAAAACATTATAGTCCTATTTAAAAAAACAAAAGATAACGTCATTATTTCCGAAAAAATAGAAGTAAACAAATTTTGATTAACAGCAGTTACACAGACTTAAATGCAGTTTAACTTTTATACAACACAATTTGCTGTAAAATTTGAAGAAAGCCCTGAAAGTTAGTTTTGACTGGCTAACACTTGCAGTCGCAACACCGCGCGCCGATACAGTTAAAGAATAGTTTTCTACTGTTGCTACACATTTATCAAATAGCCGGATAGTTTTGAACGGCAGTGTATAAAAAATGTAACTGGGCTGACGTTTCCCGTGCAGGAAGTCTGCTTGTTCGAACCGGTCCTTAATATCTTACAACTTTCACGAAAGTTCGTGGACTTCTTTCAGAGAAGAACGCGCCACGCGGTTGAAGTTTAACGGGTACAGGAGGTGTAACTCGTTTCGAATTACCGTAGGAGAGAAGAGTTGTTTGAAAGAACAGGAAGGGTCTGAATGAAATGTTAAGTCGATTCTTATTTGCTCTATTCTGGGCCCTTGATCGTTTTCATTTAGTTATCTATTCACTGTTATTTTATCAGTTGCGCAAGGAAATTGTTCAATGAGTTCGATTGTTTTTAACTTTAAGGTTTGCATGGTGATTTACGAAACTTCTTTTAAAAGAACTTCGCTGCAAGGAATTTCCTTCTAAAGGGTTTCTTGTATTTGATGGAAAATTTGTATTGTGGAGAATATTTAACATTTTAGTTTTATCATGATGTCAGGGTGAATGGGTCCATTAAATGTAGTTTGTTGTTACATTCTCTTTTGTCTAGCTATTTTCTATCGCCGAAGTGTTATAGAAATGTTAGTTCATCTTATATTCGCTGTGTAATACTTTCATATTTTACGTATCACTTTACTCATTTGGTTTCGTGAATAATTATTCTTAATGAATAGAAATTCAAAAACTTTTCATACTAAAAAGAGGACTCATGTATTAAGAATGACGATCAAGTAACTTCGCCAATTAAATTACAAAATTCTATCTCTTCGCTTCCACATTTTCTCGTAAATTTCAACTTCTGTTGGGATTCAAATTACTGGCCATACCTAATTATAATTGCTTAAGAAACGCTGCTACTAGCTTCTTCCTAAAGAGGACTAATGAGAAGAGCAACCGCGTACCTGTCTTTACTTGATGAGAAATAAAATGCACAAATTCTTCGTCAATTTGTTCTTCGATTATAAGTTGGCAGAAAACTGCAAAGTATTGCTGCTGCTGCTACCACATATATTTATATCTTCTGAAAGGAATTTTTCAACTAATTTTCACAAATAGAAGGACAATGAGTTTTCCTCATTGAATCACCACTACCTGTAACATTATTCAGAGTAAAATTATGAGCTGCTTGTTCTCTAATATTTCTCAAACATTTTTCAAAGAATATAAATTTGACCGAGCATCCCATTGATTTTTTCGTACTGTTGCAAAGAAAAAACAAATAAATGAAATAGAATATACACAACCCAAAAATTCTTTTCAACCGTCACGATTTCCCGATCAATGCTCCCCGTAAAATCATATACAAGCAAATCTAAATAAAAATAAATACGAATATGTATACGTAATCCCAAAAAACTCATTTGTTCGTTTCAATATGTATTTTATATGAAAATGTCCAGTGGCCGCGAATGATAATGTGAATGTATAAATAATATCATCGCCATGGAAACAGTTTTGCCATCTCTTTCAAAGAGGAACTTTTATCAAAATTTCTGCGCATCATTTAACGATTCCCTTTGATCGCGATGCTCGCGAATCAAACCCTATAAATTACGGACGAATAACTCTTATCGGAAACAGAGTAAACAGTTGCGGATGCTGTATGAGATTTTCTGTCAGCAATTTTATGTCTACGATGGGAAAGGTATACTCTGCAATCAATTACGTTTTCTTGAAAACTAATTTCATAAAACCGTAACTCGGTTGCTTATTCGTTACAAAAAGCATGTTTCCTCGAACGCAAATAAACTATTAACGTTTCACAGTAATCAAGCTGTTTTTTGTATCATAGACTATCGCTAAATTTGTTAAAGCTTTCACTGCACGCCGTACAAATAAGTAGCCGACACTTTCGCAACATGTCAAAAGCATTCCACGTTTAATGCGAAATTTGTGCCCCAAAGTAAACACATCAAATGTGTACATACATAACGTCTGTTACCCATATATGTCTGCTGGGATAAATGCAAGGGATGCGATATCTCCACTCGCTGAGTCGTAAAAATCCACAATGACAAGCAGGAAACAAACATGGAAAAGCAAAAGGCCGAAGAAACTTAGATGCTTGGTTTTCTTCGGCCACCTTTGTCGACTGTCAAGAAATTCAAGACGTATCACCCGCTGTTTTCATTTTTCCCGTATCTGACTTTCAAAATTAAATGTCGACGATTTATTGCGTTTACAGAGCTTCTTCACGATCTACGGTAAAAGTGTACGAATACACTTGCTTAAAAAGAATGTAGCCAATACGTAATTAAACGTGTTCAAGTTTTTATATGATCAGCAATTTCAAAATATAGTCAAATTGTGAAGTTTCATAAACATTCAGTGATGAGCAAAAGTGTAAACACACACCGCTACTATTGTAAAAGAAACTATAATACTACTAGTGGATCAATTCGTCCATAACGATTTGGTAGTTGCAATTACAGAGGGAATCTGTTAATCGAAATGTAGCTGGTTTTTTTTCATTTGCGTCTACACATACAAAGTATTTTTCGAGAGAGTTGAGAATGTTTACAGTTTAGCACGCTTCATCAGAAACAGTTGAAACGAAATATAAATGACGGTGTGCTGGACTGTGAACAAATTCCGATTGTTGAGGTCGTAGGCCGCGCTTGAATATTGGTTATTCAGTTGAAAAGTTGAATGCGACGGGTGAGTTGAATATAATGTAAAATCAAACCGCTTAGTGAATATAAAAGAAAATGTATAATTTCCTTTTGCGAAAAAGGCTTGTCACTGCGACAGATTGCCGAGGAATGTGATGTGACTCAAACAATAGTTTCAAAAATGAAGAAAACTTACGACGGTGTTTCAAATTCAACAAGAAATGGTACGCCACGTATTATTTCCGACGAAAATCGCTGCTTGAGAAGCAGATATAAATCCTGGAGAATGGGGCATTCGCCGCTCTTTGAAGAGGATTGGTTTAGAAGCAGAAAGAAGGAACCGTAAACCTGCCCTTTCAAATAAAAATATTGCATTACGTAAGAAATTTGTTGATACGTACAAAGAATGGATAATAGGAGATGGGAAAAGGGTTATATGGTCGGACGGAACAAAACTTCATCGATTTTAATCGGACGGAAGTTCCTGGTACTGGATATTCCAGTACCTATACATAAAAAGTAGTATTACTAATTAGTAGTAAAAAAGTACAGGAAAAGTAGGAAATTCAACTGAAATAGACGATAAACAAATGTCTTTATATCTAAGAAATGTTCATATAGCAAGATATGTATTGTATATGTACAGGCCAGTCCAATAAGAATTAGCATCCTGAATATCTTTTGAACCATGAGGGCAAGAGAAGAAAAAGGGGTCATCGCCTCGTCAGTCAAATGAGATTTAAGAGCATGTGGTAATAGTACTATTAGACTATTTCAATATGTAAGAAGAGTCGTGCTCCAAGCAATTAGTTTAAGAACCCCAGGGACATTCCATCTTCTTGGCAGAAATGTAGTACAGCTGGTCCTGATTGGCTAGTTTGCTGGCTAAGAACTTCTGAAGCAACAAGTTGTAATCGAGCTACGCCATTAAATAAAGATAACGTAGATAATTTCTGTCTAAGCTTGCGGATATATCACTTGAATATAATTTTATTGTTAAAAAGTTATTATGCTATTGCACAAGATAACTGAATGATCCATGAGAATCCAGAGATTGTGGAATATGCTTGTCCTTTGGCAATTCCCAACAACATAAGCAATGGATTCAAGAAGACTGGAATATATCCATATAACACAAATATATTCACGGACGCGAAGTAGAAGAATATATTCACAGACGTGGAGCATAAAACTATACTCACGGCGCCAGGAACATTTTCACCTGAAGTGGCCGGGCTTCTACTAAGAGCAACACCGAGACAAGGGAAATTTATGTACTAGAAAATCGGTTGGTTTTAATTTTTAACCCAGAAAAGAATGCATTACCTGAAGAGCACTCGAGGATTAAAAACAATGGGGAAAAAGAGAGAAGAAAGGATAAAAACAGATTGAAGCGGGAGATTCCGCAAAAATAAAATTTTAGGTTGAATGTAAGGCTAATTAGCGGGTTATTGTTTTTATGCCAAAGATCATGTTTATGATTGTTACATTGTTTTGATTTTCTTTTAAACGTAATATGCTTTTGTTGACCCGAGCCTTAATAAATAAACATTATTAATAAAATTGTGTTTTATTTCATTCAAATGCAACTTTTATTTCTTAGCAACAATTAGCCCCACGTAGGGGGAACAAGCTCCAACTCGAACAGCCACAAATAAATGACTTTCTATAAAAAACCTATAACAATAAATTAAATATAAACTTAAAACCCTATGATACAATATTTTAACAGTAAATTAGTCAATATAGACAATAATGTAGAGATTAACTACATTAATTTCGAGTAATTTTTTGCGTTTTCTCAAAATCGGAACTTTTAGCGCCGATCTCCTCTATACGCTGCAAGAATTCGTTGCCTCATGTATGTATTCGGGTGTAGTCGATGTCTACACGTACACTCTACCCTTCAACATTCCCCATAAGAAGATATCTAGGGGTGTTATACCCGACGATCGAGCTGGGCTCGATATAAGCCGCCCCTGTCCAAACCAACGAGCAACGGTTCGGAAATTTTAATCAGCTTGACTGACCTTGCGTTATAGGTACCTGTATTCATCTTGAAAGCTTCTATTAGCAGATAAACACAAAAGCATGGAAAGCCGTAAAAAAAAAACAGGGATGACCTTTATATCTCTTAATCGGTTCCACATAGGAAATAATCCATATGACCATGCAGTAATAAAAGAATTTTAATTTAACCTAATATCCTCCTACTCTTGCTGTTAAAAGATATTCAAGCTGCTACTTGCTGTTACTGAAAACAATAGAGCTCTATTTATTTAAAGTTCATGGTTAGATCGAAATGTTACTTAATACGTCACCGATTTTTGAGAAAACTAATTGTGATAACTTCTGCCTAAAAGAAAGAAAAATCTGTTTAATCTGATTTCACTGCTAAATATTATTCTACTAACGTTTCTTCTATCGGTGAATTTTGTATATTGATCATACAAAATTCATGAAGGTGTTCTGCGATTTATACCTGGTCGCTGCACTAAAGTTCTTAATTGGGTCCGCTGCAGCGGATGAACTTAATTTAATAAAGCGAACGCTATTCCATATCACTGCTTGATTCCAATAAATCTGTGCGTTTCTATTTTATTCTAGAAATCCTTTGTTACAAGTGGACGGTTCAAATATTTGTTAAATTTGTTTAGTAAAAATAAGTCAAAAGAATCGCAATTCTAGTACCTATGTGCCAAAATAATTAAGTTCAGTTACAATTTTAAAAATTTAGCGGCAACATTATCGTTATACTTATATGTAGGTCCAAACAGCCCCTTGTATTATTTTCCCTTATCATTTTTGTTTTGTATATTCTTCATTATGATTGATTGGGTTCGGTACGTAATTGTTATACTTCAATAACTATACCCAGTTTGCAATATAAATGTGTAGCAACAAAATCAACATTTTTTCCGATACAAGAAATTAAATTTTTAAACTTTAAGAAAAACGTCTCGACTTTGATCTGACAGTGTTCTCCAGCGCATGTTATTAAAAATATCTTACCTTTATACGCAGTTGCATGCAGTAGAGTGGACTCTTATGAAAAATAAGTAACACCAAGTATTTTTCAAATATATGCATCACGTAACTTACCCTGTATCAGATGTATCAGAAAAATTCTACCAAATAATTTAATTATTTACTGCAAGTACCGTGCAAGAGACATTTATTAAACAACATGTTTAATTTCTGCGGAAAGATTTGGTTTGCAGCTATAAACAGCATTCGAGTTTAATACAGGTGCAATAATATTACAAATAAAGCCGACATTAACGATGCGACTTTTATACAATAATATAGAAAGTACTGTAGTATGTACTAGCCTTTTTATTCGGTGTAATTTTTCGATGAAGCTAACAAGAATTAATATACAACCCTATACACGTTCATTATTACAGAAACTGTAATACGATTACATTATCTTATCAATAAAGCAAATACATGTATGTAATACAGTATTACGTTATGTTGAAATAGTGGCTGGTCCTCATAAAGTTCAATTAAAATTGACACTCTATTAAAAACGAATTGCGTCGACACATCTGTCGTGGAATAGCAAAATGGGAGGAAAAGCAAGTTGACACGCAATTTGTACATACCCGAATATTTGACAAATTTGACCCGCCGGTTCCATGAGTTGCTCCTGTATTTCCTCCACCGATGAAAGATAGGCGCCAAACAATTTCCTGCCGGCACACATATGCTGCACGTCAGTCCACAACTGAATCGTTGCTCTGACTGAAACAGAAAAAAGATCACCCTTATTTCGTTCGTCAGCATTTCAATTTATTGTATTGTCTTTATGCCTCATAACAATTATCACGAAAATGATTAAACTATTCTGCAATACAGCACACGGAATAAATACCACAAAGGGGATATAGCATTCTGTAACACATTCATAAAATACAGTCAACTATTATTATTTATACAACATTTTTGTATATAATAATTATTATTTGTATTTATGTATCAGTGTTATTCGCGAAATGCATTACTCACGCTGTGTTATATTGCTTTGGAAGTCCGGCAGTTGAAATACGCACAAACATCGTTCTGATAGAACTTTAACAATGCATACGCGTGTAGTTATTACTGTAATTATGTTCTCCAACTTTGTACATCGACGCGTACAGAGTGTACCGCAATAAAGTACGTGTAAGCTGTACGTGTAGGCTCCACGCGCAAAGCTGTGTGACTAAACGCGTACAATTACACCCGTGATACAATTCGAGTTGCAGAACATTTTTCGGAACAGAAAATGCCGCCGAACTGTAATCACTTCCGCGTACCGAATAATGCTGAACGTCGAGCAGTCTGTGCCCTTTGTTTCTGAACGCCTGGATATCCTTAAATTGTTGCCGTTCTGAATAGAAAGGCGTAGGAACGATTTAAAGTTCCAGAAAATTAACGAGTCCAACAAAATCTAGACAAGAACAGTGTTTAGGTGGAAATGGGGTTTTTGCGTAATTACGAGTTTTTGAAAATAAGTTTAAAAGTTGATAAAGGAAAGTAGTAATACAAGACTCATTTTTCTTTCCTTCTTCTATTTCACATGTATTTAAATGCACGCGGCCAGACATATTAAACATATCTGTACTCTGGTCCGGATGATTTTTAGCATACGTGTACCCATTTATTGTTTCACGCGTACTAACGTGTCCATGTTTTAATTCGTGTATTTTTGATTGTACATAAATGCGATTTGTCCCAGGAAACCTGTGCTGAATTGTTGCGCTGCGGTATTTATTGTAATTAGTGTGTCATCCATTTGTAATTAAAATTGCGTTCAAATATATAAAAACTTCACCAGCTCAGCAAACACTAAATAAAATTAAGTATTAGAAATAATAATTTGCACTATTTGCGCGCCCAAATACCATTTATAAATTACGAATTCTACCCCTAAAAATAATGAATAATATCTTCGAAGTATATCTTATGTGCATTGGTGCCTTATTTCGAATCGCAACATAATTTCCTGCCATTAATCAATGTTGAACCGTCTTAGATGCTGCAAAATATTGTTGCAATATTTACACCAAATCGATTCCACATTTGAATATCATGTGCGGCGGAAAATACGACCAAGAAAACCAGAAATTTCCTTGGTCGATAAATCCAAAGACGGGAATAAATCACGTAAGTACACGTCCAATACCATTAGAGTAATTGCGAGTTATGTACTAAACAGCTGCGTACGGAGCTGCATGTCAAACCGCAGACAGTTGATATAACTGCTGTACGTGGATTTAGCTTGAAATGTATGATACACTACTTTAAAATGTAAGCCCTGTTTTACTAAAGTAATATCTTAATGTTTGTGAATTCACTATACTCGTAGATTCCATAATCAATATCATATCCTTGCAGCGCAATGTAAATAAAAGTGTACTTGCATTTTTATTGCGCGAACGAAATCTCTACTTGGACATATGAGAATGAGCACAATCTAAGTTCAATTCCGAAATCACCACGTTACTTACTCATAAGTCTGACGACATTAATCGGATGCCCATTAAACGAATACAAAACAAATGAATTATATAATTAAATGATCACCACCCTAATGAGCATGTATAAAAATGATAAAGTAACGCAAAGGCAATCACAATATGTTGATTTCAGAAGCCAATCAGTGTAAGTCCATGAGCATTCAAACCTAAGTTAGCATTGGTACGGGCATCAATTGCTCACGTAACAGTACGTGATAGAAAATAGTGACTTAATTGATTTATCAACTGAAAGTTTTAACAATAAACGAGGTTTTGGGACTACGAAACTCATGTTGAGGGAAAGTTGGACTTACACTGATTTCCTTCCAACCACTCCATACGTACTTACAATTAGAAAGATTAAAGAAACCGCAATCAATAGCAGAACGAGATCGTAGAGGTTTGTAACGTGGCGTAAGTAACGATATTCTTTTCCCAGCCGTAATAGTTTGCGCGTGACAGACGAAATAGGCTGGAGGAGCAAGATGGGTCTACGTCAAAGGCGTGTGCCCTGATATCAGATTCGCATCTGCTCATCCGTACATTGAATTCCCATTCAAAAGGACGGGGGTAGCACGCCATGGTAGCATGCTTGACAGAGAGGAATGTGGATACTTATGTATGCCTGTACACATACATATGTATATAAATACATATGTATGCGCCTCGATGTCAAGCGTTCCAGCCAGATACGAAGGTGCATGGAAATATCGGTTCGGGTTTGAGGATGCATCAAAATGATGTGGAATGCCGATAAGTACTCCATTTCCGGGTCTAATAAAATAAAACCGTCTCCCCGAGTTCATTCGTCGATGCTGGTCGAATTTTCCGTGGAACGCGCACACAATTCCGCTCGTAAGTCGTAAGACACGTGATAAAATTTTATGAAATTGGCACAAAATCATTGGAGTGTTTAATATAATTATCAGAGAACATATTTAACAGAGTGTTTCTTCATATTTTACATAATTATAGTTACTCGTTCAATGAGAAACACAGGCAATAGTTCGTTTAAAAGACTTAGCAAAATTGTTGATAATGAATAGATCTTCATATTATATGAATTTTAAGAATCATTGGAAATTGAATTTAGAAAAATTTACTTTTTAATCTTCTGTTACTCACGCTAAAGTTTCGCTAAGGGTCCCATAAAAGTTCCGATAAAGTTATGGCGAAATTATTCAATTAAAAATGGAAAATGGAAAGAAATGAGAAATAAATATTAAATATAAATCTTGAGCTAAACACATGAAGATTTGCCGTTTAAGTAACGAAACGCTAGAATTCCTTAATTTAATATTCTAAACCCTTAACATTTACATAGTCTAATCTTTAAATATTGCATTAAAGGATCGGAGTATTTCCTGTGTACCAAATAGCTCGATAAATTCCATTATGGCAAACACTTTGCGCGAATTATGCAGTCAATCGTCGTTCAGAGTCTGCAAAGCGTTTCATAAAAGTTTCGCAGATTTATGCAAGCGGGGCTTCGAAGATCACATCGTAGTTCGACTCCAATCTACCAGAAATCGATTTCCATTGGGCGGTACACTCTTCAATTATCCTGCACTTTTGCGACCGTATTTTCTTCGACGTGCCGTGAAATTAGCGGGCACGTAGCTCTCCGGTGAAAATACTTTTACTTCTCAATTATCGATACCCAATACGATCTTTTATGAACTTCTAGAACACACCGTGGGAATCGCTTTTGCTTAAACACTTTCCAACCATTCTCCCCTATTATTATTGTCATCTTTTTTGTTGGTAAAACTCAAGTTCCATCATATTTCCCCCCCTTTTTATCGCCGCCATGTCCTCTTTATCAGTCGCAATTGAATTTCACGAATTACAATGTTGTTAATTTTCTGACCACGCGAATTAATTGACGATTCGATGTATACCCACGCAAGGAACCTTTCGGTCAGGCAATCAAACAGACTAAACGGTCCGCCCCTAATTGCTTGCAATTACGTTTTTCATGTATTTGAATGCAGTCGCGTGGATCGTGAAACGCGACGCGGCTTCGTCGAACACGCTTGATTTCGTGTACAAAAGGTACAAAAGATAGTAAAGGTTGGACATCGATTTTCAATTATAGTTCATCTGTCGACGTTGCTGCGCTGGCGAAAGATATTTTGAATCAATACCGCACTGCGCCTGTGATGCAGACTTCGCTCTTCTTTTTTTTTTTTGCAAAAATTTGGTCGCGTAACGCTGAGTGTTAAATAATTCCCGGTTGATGGTTAAATTTGGACGGCTTTTTCACGCACGCGGCAGTTTTCGAATGTACGGGGATCACTGTCAGAAATGAAGAATATCCATTTTATTGGAAATTGGAGTGCGTTAAAATGTAGATTTGACTGATATGTGTTCGATATTAATGCAATATTTCAGTCCTCCAATGTTCCATTGGTGAAAAGTTGTAGCCGATGGTACATGAAATCACTTCGGCATAAAAAGTGCAACTAGTGACAATAGTTCACCATACAGCAAACGATTCATTTTCCCCATGAAAATAATGCAACTATCCCTATCTCAGAATTATAGTCGACTGCGTGTATGAAAAATATTCTGGACATGTAAAAAAACTATCCAGCATTGCGTGGTATATATACTTGAGCACTTGCCAAAATGCAATAAAGCAGGTTCTCTTGAAACTTCAAGGATGCTGCAAATCAATCGCGAAATACGTCGCGCGTTCAGATTTTACTCTGCCGTGTATTTATCGTATTAGCACAGGGATTCTTGTATTGGCATGGTTCCAATAGTTGTTAACAGCAGTTGCAGAGCCGAAATAATATCATTAAAGTTCACAGCAGCTTGCTTTCGTTATTCCAATTTTTATCGATCTTGCTAATTAAATAAAATAGTGGCATGGAAAACATAATTATACTTGCAGGCGTGCGTTTTTAATGATTATATCGTAATTGATGTACATAGAGGACATGTTAAGTTATCCTTGATAACCCATTCATTGAATCCGCTATCAGGTTTTCACAATGATACATGGGTGGAGGTATGCCAAGTGAAGAACAATGCATGGAACTTTAAAAACAAAATACAATTCGTTTCAAACGTGTGCCGTAAAGTAACCGAATGTTTGAAAATATTTTTGTACGTAATTAAATTTCCTCAATTAACACAGGATGATATTGATGATCAACTTTTCTCACAATTTATCGGACCTCTTTCATAAACTCGGGCATAATTAAAAATAATGTATAAGGTCTTACGATTGCGAACATCTGATATTACCAAATATGATTGCCATTAAGAGAACGATTATTCAAAACCTCTTATGACCTCAATAAATTAGCCTCCCGAAGAATAATATTTCTTCAAGCTTTCTGTAAATAATTGCAGCAATAATTGCAACAGATGTTTATAGGTGGTATGGATAAACGCATGTTATCAAATGCTGCATAACGTTTCCAACACTTCATTCAGTTAGTCATGAAGTCATGAATATCGATGCGAAATCATGATTAACGCCAAATTATGCACGCTCGGCAGTATACCGTCCAATTACACACTTCAATCTCAATTTCAAATGAATGGACACTCAAATTACACGTTTCGCTGCACAAATATTTCCCCGAGTACTTTGCGTATACCCCAAGTATCCGGGTGGTTTTCTCTTACGGCGTGCCGCGGCGTAACGAACAGAAGCCATTCAACTTTTTCACAGTTCAACGATACAAGGGATAGCATCGATCCTGCGAAAGAGATATTCTCAGCGCATAGCTAAATAGATGCAGCGCTGGCGGCTTTTCTTCCGCGCATAAAATGAATTCACGTGGCAGCCCTCTATTTCATGCCCATAGCGAAAAAACCCCATTTCACGATTCCCTACGTAACGAGAAAGGTTCTTATCACGAGTAACCGTTGATCCACGTGCTTCGTTACGGTATATCTCGTGCACACGGAAGCTTTTCTCTCTGCAACGTTTACTTCAAAAGGAGCAATTCCTCGCGTCCTTTTGATTCCACTGCTTTACGGTCGAATCACAACAGCAACCTTTTTACCAGGGTATCTGTGATTTCTACACGTATGCTCCTCGTTGGTTTTACTTTTCCCAGCGACAGTCAAAGAGAACTGTGTACAACGTTAAACAAATAGACGGGAAGCGGGTGGGAAATATTTCTATGCGTTTCGAAATCCTCGAAATTAACGAAACGGGGCAGTGCTCATTTTCCATTGGTACCGTACGTTTGGTGGCGTTGTATACAAATCAACGTCCACTTTTGTTGAATGATCCACGCGAAATATTCGAGCAACGTTGCTCGAATAATTCATTCGTAGCGATCGTCAAACATTCACGCCGGAATGAGGCTTCATATTATGCATGTGAATTGATATGATCGTATCAATCAGTGCAGAATTGCGCGACTATAAAATGATGCCTGGATACCTCGCGAGAGCGGCAATTTTCACGAGTAAAGCAGTACGAAAAGCAGTGTCCCGTAACGAAGCGTTACCTTAATTTGAAAGCAACAGCGAATGCATTCGCCAAAACAGACTTCTCAGAAACGGGGGCGATTCGATTGCGTGAAACGTTTCAGCGGTCTGTAAAAACTGTTCAACTGCACCAATCGGCAGCCTATTTCCTTGAAATCTTTCAGACCAATGCGTCAAGCTGGGACTAATTTGTCTCTGCGCGTGAAATTGACACTCGAAAGAGTGTATATGTATACTACAGTGCAGTTTTGATGTAAAATTTATCGAGACGGTAAAGTAACATTCTTTCGTGAAGAATTTGATTAAAACAACAAAATTGATATGAAATTGTAACATTAATCAAAATTATTCTTTGAAGTTACATGTAATATTTTTGCTACTGCAGCTGACCCTTCCGATTCCCAGTGGCCAACAATGATACTACGTGGTCCTTTAATTCATTAACAGAGCTGCAGCATAGTTTCTCATGATTGCCAGTGCATTCAGCCTGATAAACTAACCTTCCATCTATTACAACTGACATCGACAATTCCCAGACGTCGAACTTGACAATATGCACTCCCTCGACGGTACAGTTAATAACGATAACAATTATCGAGTCGTGGAAAAGGAAAATAAATGTATCCAAATTATGGGAACAAGTAATCACGAATTCCAATGGCCGAATATTATGTTATTCATTTTTCGCTTATTAGAATCGATACAGATGATTATCAAATCGTTCAAAATGATGTGATTTACTTATTTATTTCTCATCAAGTAAAATTAAACGGGCATTGCATACCCTTTACTATAAAAGTGCATAGGGAAAGATAGCAGTCGTCTACCGATAGTGATTTTGGGGTTATTCGAAACTATAAAAGTAATGACATACGGTAACAAAATATGAAATGCGAGAGTACTCATTCTGTTCCAATAAACGGGAAAAAAGAACTAGGTCGATCAAGGAGCTCTTAGCATTGAGAACAAAGCTGTGTTGAAAGAAGTTAACAATATGTTCAAGTAGTCACGGATGATATCAGAAGGGGAGGCCAGAATGTCATAAAGAGACAATGAATGATTTATTGTGTAAGAAACGTCTATAGTCCAACTATTATAATGTCACAGAGCTTGTAATCAATAGGAATAACGAATTCAGCATTAGGGATCAGGGAAATAATTCTTCGATTTTCTGGCTGGAAGGAAAGTAATGTATGCGTAAAGTGTTGGGTGGAATATAAACGGACAAAACGAAGATACTCTTGGAATCAAAGCATGCCCGAACAAACTATTGATCTTACAAATATTCTGCTCTCCTAATAATAATACATCAATATATGTATGTACGAAAGGCTCAGAAGCCAATCAGTGTAAGTCCAACTTTCCTGAACATGACTTTATTGTCAAAACTTTCAGTTGATAAATCAATTGAGTCACTATTTTCATACGTAAGCAATAGATGACAGTACTAACATTGTTATTCTTTCCCCAAGTAATGTGTAAAAACCTTATTTATCTCGGTTTCAATGCTAACGGACTTACATTGATTACATTGATCTGGGCCCTCCACATGTACAATGATTCGTATCCAAGATTATCTTACATTATTTCCTGTCAAATCGTTCATTTCAGAATAAAAGTTTTTCTCGTTATACTCCTCTAATATTACAACGTTAGTAATCAATAGCTTTCACTATTTCTCTTACAAGCATTGTTATTTAACCAGCAAAAACGAAGAATAAAATTGTATTAATGAAAATGTTCAGTTTTGCATCTTATAGGTCATTCACTACTTTCCACTATACAATTCAAAAATCGGCAAAATGGATAACAATTGTCGGTGCTATAAGAAGGAAGGACACGCCTAACCTTTCACTATTTTTCATTCATACATAAATCAATAGGTATAACCCTAGCCGGTTTCAACGACGCGACGGTCGGGAGACCCAGAGAGAGTCGATAACAGCAAGCGGCGAGTCGTGTGAATCGATAGTGCCGTGCCCAGTCTCATAGGTTCTGAAAGCCACAGCGTTCAGATGATGCAAGTAAACAGAAACGATGGCTCTAAGTAATGAAATTCCAAGAAACAAAAGATCTACAAAGTATATTATGAACTTCGAAACACGTAGAAGAGAAGAGATATATTTCAATTCTGCATGGACACAAGTAATACGACAACGAATACTTCTGTGAGATTAAATTTATGATGATCTTTTCAAGTCTCCATTTATATAGCAATGAAGTGTTAGTTTTCAATAAACGATATGAACCGCGCATTAGTCAAATCGGTAAACTCAACCCCATGAATTTTTAAAATTTTTTTGTCAAAGCCCTTGAATGGCTCTTGACTTTTTATGATCAAAATAAATTTCGTTATTCTTGTTTACTCATATTTACTCATATATGCAATCGAAAACTTAATTATTGCGCTATATATTGCTACTGGCAAACATTTCAGAGTGTACATTGGTAAAGAATATTGTAATATTAATGTCATTTGAATTCAATAATTACGAGAGTACGAATATTTCCGACACACTGTATGTACAATGGACAGAATGTAACAGGTCCACAACGGCAGGATTCGCGCAGCCTTAAGCATACATCGCTTTCTCGAAGGTTTCGAAAGTCTTTAATCTTCGGACCCACAGGTCGAACATAATATCTTACGGTTCAAAGATCATTCGCATCGAATTCCTTTCTGTCGTACCTCATATCAAGTAGCTTATATCAAACTTGCGAGTTCAGTTCGCATTTTTCTGCGATCATTCCTTGGTGCTGCGCACGCTCCAATTGTATTAATGAAATAAGAAGCACGAAAATATTACGTAGACGTTTATTTCACATTTGTTATAATTTTGTAATGTAATAGCACTTGGAAATTTTTAAGTGGTTTGGAATCCTGCTTAAAGTTTTACTATGGTTTATTTTTATTGCTGGTAGTGGTAATTGCTGATTAGATTTAAATATTAAACGAAATGAAGGGTATAGAGTAGAGATAGAGGGGTTGAATGTTTGAATAATCGGGGACGTTCATTGTTTTTCTGGGCCTTTACAATTCAGTTGGTTAATCATTAATTATACATTGTTCGTACTACCTTTGCAACGGCTGTTTGGTTAGTTTCCTTAGGTCAAGAAATTATCCTTTATTATTCAAGATAATACGGGGTTGTTTCAGTGACATCGTTAAAATACCTATTTTAAATAGATAACATGAACGTAGTGAAATAACAGATGCAAATTCTTGTGCCAACTTATTTAAATAACATTCACTCGTATCTCACACCGCAACCGTCGTTGTAAAAAAAGTATTCAAAAGTTTATCTATTATAATATTTACCTCTTATCACTCTAACTGTTTGCTTGCGACTTTTTAAGTATCACACTTTAAATGCGATATTAAGATGTAAATAATAATCTTCGAATCATTGAAGACTATCTTTATGCGTTTAGAACAAAATAAAATACAGTATATTAGCAGAGATTCATTAACACTTGGAGTAGGGCGCTTGATATAAGCGGTACTTGCCAGGCTTGGAGTGATCAAGATTAATACATATATCTATAGTGAACATCTTAAATGATATTGTCTAAAAATCCCAGTATTCATAAACATCGTTTCTATGATCTAATCATCTGATCTACACGCCATCGACAGCATTAACAACTTTAGAAAATTTTCTGTGAAGCACGATAATAGCCCTATGATCACTCTATACCGTTGAATTAATACACTTTACCAAAATTTGCCTCGCGTTCTTCCTTTGTTACCCGCAGACCTGTCTCTGATCGTGAATACATTTATTACCTTTGTGACTGATCATAGCAATTGCTGGGGGAACCGTGGTATAATTATCAGGTGCCTGGCTATCATTAACTTAATTAATCGCATGCGTTATCCCCCGCATACAATGCTATTTTATTTCAGGCTGTTAAAACAAGCGTTAATGACTGCTGCATATTTTTTACACACTTTACAATCCATTAAACGTTAATTACTAAATTGCTAGCTATTCCAGCGAACTGTTAAACTGCGCCCTTAGATTTTAAAACACAATGCAATCAATAACACTCGCTTTTTATTTCATTTCTTTTTATTTATTTTATTTCTGAAGGAGAGAGAGGCCAATTAACAAGGAGATTTCTAAAGGGAAATAGAACAGATACGTAGCAATTAGCGCAAAAATAACGCCGGGCATCATTGTGAGATTACAAATTATACGATATTTTCAAATTTGCATAGGCAACAACGAAATAACACGCTGCAAAGGTGCACAATTGTAGGAAACGTAGGCGGAAAGGGGAATACCCTTTGAACTTCCTGTATAATAGATACGTTATTATCAGAACAAAGGGAAAAGTTTCTTTTAGATTCAGCGACAACACGCGAATGACACACTTGTACACCGTGTGTATTGTGGCTGACATTTTACTGTCTAGACACTTGCTACAATCGATGCCCCTTTTTGTCAGTCGCTCACCTTCGTTAATTGACATGACTTTTCATATCGTGTTAGATAGTTGGATGACCTAGTATTCAAGGGCTGCTGTTCGAAGGATTATTCATTGTTTGCAATATTAATTTCATTAGAAATTTTACTTTTGCAATATTCTGTACCTGCACTAGAAAAATTTTATCACACGATTTAGGTTGTTCTGTGATAATAATTGAAAGTTATCAACTGAACGTAATTTCTTTTAATTCTACGTAATTCTTTTAATTCTACGTAAATTATTTGGACGATAAACAAGTTCTGGTATATAATTAAAAAAAATGGGAAATATATAACAAGTGCAAATGGGAAGGGCATTAAGAGTAATTAACTTTAAAGCTTCGATTAATCTTCGTAAATTCCTGTACAGTGAACCTTTCTTACACCCAGAGTGTAAAACTTTAATTGTTCTAATTGTTCACTTCCTTTAGATTACTCCTAATCCGCAGGACTTTAAAGTAAGAATTAATATTTATTAAATCTTATACCACACATATGTACAATTTAATTTTATAAAATGCATATCAAACGTGCCTACTTATTATCATTAATTAGTGTCAATCAGCGTAAATTACCACATTGTATAACAATATATTTGCACGTACAGTAGACTCCGGCCACATTTTTATTGACATGAAAACAATTAACTAGAAGAAAACTTATTAACATGTTCCGTCATTATCCACTTCCTTCCAACTAACTACACGTTTTGTTACGTTTCTCATTGTATAAATAGTCTTTCTCTCACTAATTTTATTTCCTATTTGTGTTAACTTTTTAGGTACTGGATTCCGTACATCTTTCCCCCTAGGATGTAATATTTTCTGCGCTATTGACATACGTGTATGTTAATTGTTGTTTATTAACTACCTTACCTGGACTCCACTGTATATGAATAGTGTTTCTATTATACAAATTTTAATTGTATTATTTTTATACACAATCAAAATAGAACCTATTTTGCGTGACATAAGATGTTTTCCTAACAAAAGCTAGTCATAAACTTTCTTTAATATCTAATTACATCTTTGTACTGTTCATTACACTATACTATAAACTTGAAATTATTGAATTTACAATTACGATTTAATACCCTAAATTTCCCTCCACTAATACATGACTAAATTATATAAGAAATTAATCCCTACTACGTTCCTTGATACACTAATAATAATGAATGGTTCACAGTTTCTCTATTCATAAATGGATGATATAAATCATGCCCTACTCGAGGGGCATGCGATTTCATTCAAGATTTCTTTTTACTAATTTCCACTATGTTCACGCGAGCAAAGTGAAACTAAACACCCTATGTACAATATCAATCTCGCAACACCACACGTTGGGCAGAGTAGCTTCACTCAAATGCGCTTCCCCCACGATACAAACGACGCGCTTGAAAATTTAATCTGCGTACGTTCACCTTCCGTCACCCCACATGGCCATTTAAAGCTGAAAATTGAACGCAGCATACGAAAGAATAAATTGCAAGAGTAATCGAGGGTGGCACAATTCATCAATATAATCAATGGATAGCAAGTAATAAAATACAATTCATTGATAGAATCAATTTCAATAATGGTTTATATCACGAATCCTGAATAATACTAGTAATCCAGAATAATTAAAGCAATGCAGGTATTCGAAGATAATTATTTACGAAAATAAGCGACCTTTCATTAATCTAAAACTGATTTTGGTAAAGAAATTAAAACTAGATAACTAATAAATATATGAATTGAAAATGCATGATGGGTCACCGAAAATATGTTGCTTAAGAAAACGCAATTCATTTAGCTAAAAACGTTGAATAAACGAGCAAACGTGATTTCAGAATACGCGAATTCGAGAAAGTAATATTTTACTGCGGGTTCAGAATCCATCCACGAATGAACTCATTCTCATGTTGAACTCTGTAGGGAATAATGTACTCGGCTAAAGATAGAAACACATTTAGATAATTAACGAAAAGATGTTCGGAACTGTTTGGAATTAACACGAGAGTAAGTTTGTAATCAGAATCTCAGGGCATGAAGTTTGGAACGGCATGCAATTTTGGTGGTGATGTAACCAGTTCTGATATACACGGGTTGTATAACATTTGTATCAGAACTTCTCATACAAATGTTATACAACCCGTGTATGAATATTCTGTTGCTTCATTACACCAGTATCTTCCATACTTTGAAACAACCACGTGTCCGTTAAAAATAAGTTCCCTGGCAATAAAAACAAAAATTATTTCCCACGTATAAAATGATGCACACAGATGTCTGCCCATATTTTTCCTTTTATTGCACCAATTTCTCCGCAAAACATTTTCTCCCGAGGACCTCGGTGCATTTATTAATACATTGCGCAACAACATGTTACAGGGTCGTAACTCGAAGACGGGCGTAAAACGTTTTCATCCAAATAACGTAATGCTCGGGTAGAGCTTCGCGGAAAATACGGTGAAACTATTTAAGGAGAATTTTGAGAGGCGAGGCGCGGAACGTTTACTTCAAAGTTATATCGAAGCTATCTGAATCGAGTTAGCGCAGTCATTTGTTTGGTCGTCTGAGTGGAAACGCTCATCTCCGTTCCGGAAGTTCGCCGATCTTACTGAGCAAACAGTAACTGAACTTGATTGCTGGGACAAATGGTGCACGCACAATTTCGCGGCCTCGTAAAAATTTCATAAAATCGTCGAACAACCTCGACTCACGGTAATTGAAATTTTATTGCCGAGCGTCGTTATAGGGGATCCGAGGAATGCACGATCGTGAATGAAGTTGAAGAAGTTTCCGGACACATCGTCGTCGAGACGGCCGATCATTTCCGTGTCGTCGACGTTCCCCGTCCACGTATGCACAGTACGAACGTTGGATTCATGGATCGTATAGAGATCCCGATCACAGTCGTACGAACCTCTCTAGTTAATTCGCGTGGCTGCTACAAAGTGAATCTAAATGTCGTCCCGGTGGTCGATAAAAGATTCACGTTCTGAGTTCAGCCGCCCTCGACGAAGTTTAATTGTGATGTAATTGCAGAGAAATGAAGATTCATTGGCCGAAAAGTCCTTTTTGATATTAAGATAAATTTAATTTGATGAATTTAGGAAGTGGCATTACTTTCGGCGGACGTGCAATTACCACCCTACGTTTCACTGATTTAGTCCTTTCTGGGATATTTCTTCAGTTCTTCTTAGATACTTTATTAGTTTGTCGACGATAATAGCGTTGATGCGTTCGGAAGAAACATAAAGCAAATGGAGCACGAAGCTTGCCGCTGGGTTCTATATTCGACAGTTTATAATAACAATGATAGCAATAATATTTATTATACGAGGAGGACCCTTTCATAAAGTACATACAAGTACAACGAATTACTTGCTTCTCCCTCCGTGATATTTAATGGTATCGTGTTTATTGCGCGATGGCAGCCTTCAGTTTTATTTTGAAAATCGATCGTAAACGCTTCGCCTTTTCGTTTCGCACGACGCTCTAAAGTCTAAAGTAATACGTTCTAATTGCTTCCCCTATTGCGCCTTGGCACTCTACGTCTGCAGAGGACCCTTGTATGCATTTCATGTTGCAGAACACGTTTAATACCTTCGACGAAAGCGAGAAACTAATTGACGTGGGAGTATCACATAACGCAAGCTATTACTAATAATTTTATTAACTTTATTCCTAACATATTGTTATTTGGACGAAATTAGAAATAGAAACTATACATATTACTATATTTATTGGTTGCTTGTATTATCGAAGGCTAACGTCTGTTAAAAAATTTATTATTCACTATAAAAGACCAGTATATTTCAATCTTACACAGTATGTATATGTATAACAATGAGCATCCATTCTCATACGAAGATTGTATTGGAATTACGACGACTACTCATTCTTGTGCCCAGAACATCCAATTATTAGACATTTTATATTATAAATATAGGGTATTGAAATTTTTTTACTTCAATTTAATTAAATAGAATAATAATAATATTTACATGTTTGATAGTGCTAATAACTACATATCACTTATTCCAATAAATAAAAAATAACCTTGGAGTGTCTAAAGAATATCCCCAACTTAACGCCCAACGATTTTATGAAATTATTACAACAGTTACGACTTTTTGTAAAGGCAAAATCAGAACTAACGAGTACAAGAGATCGACTATTTATGTCGGAAGTAAAACTTGAAATAAAATATACCGTTGGAAACTTGAATAGCGTTCCAGGGAAAGGTCGTGAAAAGCCAGGAGTATACTTCATCATAAATCAATTGTCCTCGGAATGTTTGCAGAGTCCCCGCCATTCTGAATGGGTTTATTTTAACCAGCTGAAAAGCGGTTTAATTCCATTGCGCAAGTGAACAATGAATATATTTCGCTGTTGTTCAAGCCTATACCCAAAACTAGATGCGTCCGATTTCATCGCATTTGTGTTACCCTTTCTCGCCAGAGCAGCCAACCACTTTACATAGGAAAGATGTACGATACAATCACCTACAGATCCACACGACCCGTCCAATTTAAAGCGCAATCCGAGAATAAATTGAAGCATTGAGGAAGTACAAAGGAAACTCTGACTTTTGCGAACTCGGTCATTCTTTACTCTCCATTCCATAACGTTGCTGCCATTTAGTTAAAAGTCAACGAGCATATCCCTTCTCTTTGCTCGGAGGAAGAAGTTCCATTCGGCTGTCAGCGCGGAAGAAAGCAAATCGTCTGGAAGCTCGAAAATTTTCGACAGAATTTCCCATCCCATTGCGAAACGAACGATACGTTTGTTATGGAGAGAAAAAGTAGCAACCGGCTGGCGATCTTTATTCCCCCCGTTGTAGTACGTCGTTATATTAAATTGTACTTGGTCAAAGGAATAATGGCGCGAAAGAAGCGTCCCGTTCGTCGTAAAGCGAATCTCGCTTGCGCCGTGGGAGATGTTCTAATTGAAAAATTTCGTTGAATATTTTCTGTTCTATTAATGCTCCCTGAGGGGAGGCATTTAATTAAAATGTTTGCTATTCAACGTCTCGTTAGACTGCATCTCTTCGCGGATCCCTGTTGCTACTACTTTATTTAACGTAGCAGATCTTTTCCCTCGCCAATGAATACGATCCTATTATATTAATCTGGCCGTCTGTACGGCAATGCTTCCTCCCGCATTAAGAAAAACCACTGATTGCAGTTGACGCTGTCTGTCTGCTAAAGCTATTTTGCCGGTCTAGAATTATTCGCCGCGTGGCTTCTTCGTGCGACAATAATCGCACAATGCGACGGGTTAATTGCCCTGTCTGCTTTGATACGATATCGACAACCGAGACAAATCTACTTCGAGCGTTTCCAAGGGAATTCCCCAGCCAGAACAGTTTTGCGTTGCAGCAAATATTTTTTTTATTCGATATATTTGAGGAAGATCGGCTGCCTGTCCCGGTCGTGTGAAATGAACCGATCAGCTACGTCGATGGGGGGGAGAAAGGTATGAATCAAGTCTGGCTAACGAAGGGGCTACGTTTTTCACCGTTGCGAATCGAAACGTTCGACCGTATGCTTCGTCGAAGTTAAAAAACAATTCAACTACGACGAATGTCTTCTAGAGAAAACGAAGTAAGAGAACTTGGGCTAACGAAAATCTAATTTGGTCCCATAAAACTGCGTCGTGGGTAATGATCTGCTCCTTAACAACGGGGTGGTAAATTGTAAATATTCTGTGCACAGAAGCCAGCCTTGGTTTCTATAACTGTGCAGCGTTTAACAATTTGGAGAGATGCCAAAAACTTGGTGCAAGACGTATCGTGCATGTATAGAAAAGATTGAAACTTTTCCTAAATTGTTTACGTGTAATTGCTTCGTTGTGTAATCATTTTATTAACATATTTAATTTTACTCGCTGTTAACTTGTTTAAAAATGAATTCTACGTAGTATACTTGATTTAATAGAGAGTGCACTACTTAATGTATACGTCTCGAAATGGGTGAGCAGATATCTGTAAAACCCCATACCTTTTAGTACTCCTATATTTATGAGTATTCCTGAAAGTTTCGAAGTTCATAGAATAACGATTAAAGTACGTATATATTACGATGAGCCTTACTTAGCAAGAAAATTCAACTTTGACATTACATTATAGTTTGAAGTACCTTGTTGATGTAATACACGCGGAGCGCGTTATAAAGAAAGTTGCATTAAAGTAAAATACTTTACCTATTACGTAAACAATTTTCTATTACTTTTTCCACGTTTTCTTCAAAATGTGTAATGGTTTATACAAGTAACAGGCAACTGCGGTTTCTACGAAAAGTTTTCTCGATAAAGGAGTTTCACTTAAAATAACAATAAATCATCTAATAGATAACAATTATGTCCCTCAAAATCCAGCCCTCCTTACCTCATATTATAAGGAAATTTTGAAGAAACTACCGTGGCAAATGTTTAACAATTGTAACAATCGTTTACCTCAATAAAACAAAGTAGTTAACAAAATATTGGGTTACCCCATAACTAATTCGATTTATTCGGCGCATATAGGTATTAGGTGAAAATAAGCAATTGTTTATCGGCTCATTAAAATCTATAAGAAACGTCTATTGAAGGATACAAAATCGAAAAAAGTTGAAATTTGTCGAACAGGTCAATTGAGAGTGAGTAGAATGAAACTTTTAGGAAAATTCTACAATTCCTTTAATGCTTCGTGCAACGTAATAATTCGTAATAATTTCCTTATGAATCTCAACTATGATTTTCACTGCGATCGTAATTGGTTCCACTATTTGAAACCAAACTGGAAGAAAAACTCAATATATGGATCTTAAGATATGTATATCAATTTACAAATGCCTCCATCAATCTAATGCATAAAAATCCTAATAGGTATACTTACTCATTTCACGGTTCCAGAGCAGGCGTTCCCGGTTGGTCACCTAACGATAGAACGGAGAGGCGTGCGAATACGCCTCTGTGCAGTTAAGTTTCACAGCCGAACGAATTGGGTTGAATTACGACCAATTCATAGCTGACTATCCACTTGTACTATTCGGTACTGCCGCACATACGTACGCACGCGAATCTCTCAAGTTAGGCCCTTTAATAACTCATCGGCAATATTACGCTTGGCCAAGCGTCACGACACACAGCAGATACATTGCATCTTCTAACATAGGCACTCGCCTGTGAATCCTTTAATCCGCGGAAGGAAAAGTAGACCTATTGAGCACCTTTATTAGATTCTTCTTATCGCAAGTTCACAGCTTCCTTATTCGCTTCGACATAAAATTCTGGTATATCGATGTGTATTGCATGCATCTTGGATGGTCGTAGTTGTGATTCAATGATGCATAAGCAGAGAACTTTTTCCAATTTATCGGATATAAACTTTGCATACAGGGTGGCCGTGTAAAATGTTCGAAGTTGTTTCTTTGAGAACATCAAGAGGTGGCAGGGAAAGTACGTTTTGTCACTGAATGACTGATTGGGACTTTTCTTGGTGTAATTAATATATTGTGGATGATACATCTTAAGAAGCAGTTTATTAGACAAAATTACTTTCTACATCGCAGTGATATCGCAGAATATTTAAAACAAAATTGTATTTATGGCAGAATAAACAGACGGTATAAATTCTTAAGTGGCAAGTATTGTTAAAGAAGTTGTTCAATTCCTTATGAAACTGATAATAAGTGAAAATCAATATTTTTCGAAAGTAGAGAGTTTCTTGATTGCTAACAAAAAGGATTGCCCTGCGTTGTTATAGAAATTCTGTTCGAAAATCACCTATATCTTACAAGTTAGTATATTATTGACTTAAACAAATTTTGCCTTGGATTTTTCAACCTACGTTTGCGATGCGTTTTCTATTCACTTTGTTGCACGCTTAAAAAATATCATTCTTATCAATCTTTAACACCTCGTGCAAATGAATATCCATTTATGACTATAAGGAAAGATTCCCTTACAGCACGTCAGAAATAATCCATTAAAGTACCGTGAATCTAAATAAGCAGATTACTATTATCACTGCAAGTGCAGATCTAATTGACATAAGTAATGTTATAGCATATTTCTATCGTAGCACGTGTATGCACGAACTGGCAAAATAGGGTTGGCAGTTATAGAACAGCTAGTTGGCTCAGTGCCCTTACGATTTACATACTGCTTCGTGGCAACTATAGTTTACATGCTTACCCGAGATACAGAAACTTTAATAACTGGCAGCAGTGGCTCTCATGTTCGTAACCAAGAATTTGCTTCCAACGGAATCCTCGCATCTTCCTGTTGCATGTACATTTATATGTATAGACGTGCATGGCACACGTGTGCCAGGTCATTATCAATGTGCGGCACGTGGTCGCAGGTGTGTCATAAATTTCGAAACGAAATTAAATTGGACGATGTTTGACAGAATTTATCTTAGCTTCATCCTGCATCTCAATACCTGATTGCAAAAATTATTTCAAAATGCGCTGCATAGTAACTACCAACGTGGAATTGTATTGAAAAGTTCTACTGCAGTAGTTAGCAGTCTACTGCTGCAAGTATATAATGTATACCAAGTACATTGAAGCTTCACTGATCGTCAGGGGTGTTTCGAGCCGAGGGCAGAGACGCCGCTACAGAGCCGAGGATCGGTTGTTTAGAGTTTGTTAGTTACACGGACGAACCGGTGCATATTTCATCACCGAGAGCCAACAGGATGTTAATGCAACCTCGAAACTTACAATTAGTCGATACACATCGAGCGGTTAAAGTGTATCTGTTGTGGGACGTTACTGCAAATGATGTACAATTAGCAGTGTATAGATTGTCGCGAAACCAAGGATCCACCTTTATCAATCTTTCGGGAACGAGATTGTATGATTTAGATTTGAAGTTGCCTAATTAGCAGAATTAACGTAATTAACGTAACGTACTGTACGGTAACAGGTGCTCGAAAGGGTTTAAAACCCGATCTCGCTGAGCTTGAGTATGATCTAGCTAGTGTAGAGCCAATTTTGAGGCGATGGGGGTAGTTTTCGTGCCCGTTTCATACCCAAAAATGATTAATTATCATAAATTATAAGAGATCGCCGAGTTATGGTATCCCAAGAAAAGGATTAGTTTCTAGAATTTTTCAAAGAAGCTAACGTTAACTGAAAAGGGTAGATGAGTAATTAAAAGTATTGATTAAATCGCTAAGAACTTGTTTGTAGTGATTGGCATGATTACAGAATAAAACAAGGGCATAATCCAAGCAATGGCAACAAATTTTTACTTTGTCATAAATAAAATAAATACCATAATAAGAAAAGAGAGTGCTGTATTCTACTTGTAGATACATAGCTATTCTTATTAGCAACTGTATCTACCTTTGTGGAAATACAGATGGATATCTGCAAACATAAAAGTACATTTGAAGTACATTTTCAGCAAACGAACGTTTATTCTTTGCCCTTTCTTTTTTTCGCCCTTCCCCCTGCGGATACAGTCGAAGGAATGCAGAACACACGTCACAATCATGGACGTGAACTATCTAGCTGAAGAGCCATCAAGTGCACCCGCTATATTTTCCACGTGTTACGGTTCTGTGACAGAAATTAACGATGCAAATTTTCGAGAAAGAAATTCCGTGAACAATCGTGCCCTGGACGCGAAATAAAACACACAGTAAAAATTCGCGGCCAATTCTGCGTCCGGGCGTGTTATTAAAAACGCAAGAAAAAAAAGTAAAAAAGCCGAGAGAAATTATGATGTAACGTTGGCGAATGTTACGTTCGACAAAAGGTTTCATTTAATTGTTCTTCCCTTGATGAAAATATAAATATGTTCGGAAACATTTTTATATGCTTCCTTTCTTCCAATACAGAGCATTAAACATACGTTGAAATGAAACATTGGAACATTTAGAAATTCCAATTCTGGTATGCAAGACATATGGATGTATATTGCAAACCAAAATGGATATAAATACTTTGTGCTTGGTAAATAGTCTTCCAATTTTTCGAAAATCTTTAATGTTTTAATAGTATCGATTACATAACATCTTTCTGTATATTTTTATAATAATGCAGATTTAATGTTTTATTATAACAGAAACAAATATTTCTACACGTGCTAATTGAATTGAGAATATGTTCTGAATGGAATTAAATTACTTCCAGATTCCTGGAAAATCTTTGCCGTACTTTTAATTTAGACATTACTGCGTTCACAAAACTGCAGTTATGCGTTTCCTTGAAATTCTTCTGGTTTCCAATTTTTCTTGAAATCTTATTTATGCAAGAAATAATAATTAATTAATTTCCACATCCCCTCGTATTATGTAAAATCCTATTTACAAAAACGAACGCTATTCTTTATTCCAGAATATTTAACAAAGCTCCCAGAATATTAAACAAATATCGGTTATCTTGATTTCTGACGACTAATATTTCCTGCTCTAATTTTAAAACTGCAAGTAAGCTATTTTAAATAATATATAAGGTGTGCATTTGAAATGTAAGTTGAAGACAAAAATTATACCATACTCGACATCAGAATAGAATTTCAAATGATATTTGCATAAAGCTTGTCTCAATTTCCTTTTACGACTGGCTAACAATAATTATGAAAATTAAAATAATTTGTGCAGCGTTTACTTTCATTATCCAACTACACTTCTATATACTATATAGATCAGTCCTCTCCTAATCGAGTGATACCTTAAATTATTACCAGATAAACTCGTATTAGATTTAAGAAAGTAGAGTAACTATCGTTGTCTAATTTATATTAGTAATTGAACTGTAATATAATCAATAGGAATTTTGATTTCTATAGGCGACTTACTTAATTTCGATCGAAGACAGCGGAATAAAATAAATAATGAGTTCAACATCAAGTACGAATGACAGTATAAGTTTTGATAGTATATTTGTAATTATTAATAATTATTTTATTATTTTGATCAGACAAAGTTTTCATATTTTCCTCGTGATACTTCTACAGCATCTGTATTACCAATAGGTTATTTTCTGTCCAGTCTGAAAAACGTTGTTTCTAAGAAGCGGAAAAGCAAAATGATGTTTCCCTTACGCCCTGTCCTCGAGATGGCTGGGATTCAAGACTTTTCCCCCACTTACTAGGAAATGCAGTGCCAAAACATTGAAGCATTTTCTACATACGCCAACTCCTTTTCTGTAACAATATACATACTTCAGGAATCCCGTGCACGGAAGGCTCTACTCGATGTATTGTACAAAGATACGTTCAGATATCTCCTGAAATTATTTTGTAAAAATAAAATATTATAGACCCCATTCACTTTAAGGGTTTCATTGAAAACGAGTAACCACGTCGACTGACATAAATAGTACCTTTATTATCAAATCATACCACTACCCAAAAATAGTAAAGTATTCTACTGAATTCACTAATAATCAGAATGCTATTAATTATTCCTTGGTTCTCCACTTCAGTATTGATTTTATTGTAAACAATTATTGTTAAAATGATTAATGTTAATTCAAAATTGCGGCAATTACTTTCTTACATTGTACTCATCAGAATTCGTGGATAATAAATAATCGGATTAATAAAATAAGAGCAAATATATACTTATTAACTAATCAAAAGCCGTTCTTAATCCGTGTATAATCAATTTCTATATTCAAGTCTATAAGAAGTATTATTATTATAGCATTATTAAATATATAAACGAAAATTAATTTTTCTGGAATACTAAATGAACGGAATGGCGTGGCGCTAACATTGAAGTGTTCGTCAAGTGAAGTTGCATACACTATACAGATACACGCGCACCCTCACACTTTTTAATTAAAAAGGAGAAAAGAGCAGGCGCGAACACCGAACCGTAACTTTTGAAGTAGTTATTAAACTATATCTGTCAACTCCACCTAACTCACCTAACGTTTCATGTATTACCTTGTATACTTCTTGCCCCAGTAATTTGTCGTGCAATGCACGTACCTGCTCTTCAAGGTAGCCGGGAAAGACGCTGATTATCACGTTCACTTGAAGAATTCTGTACGTCGGTGGAGCAATGTACATATGCAACGATGTAACGACAGCCATTATTCTCTTACAACACAGATAATATCTTTTTCGCGTGTTAATTACGTTCAGACTGTGGAAACTTAAAATTGCAACGAGTATTATTTTTTATGTATCCGTTCTTGGAAAGACTTCCTCCCTTCTTGAATATTTATTGCTTTAACGATCTGAACTTCAGATTCTAAAGTAACTATTTGAATCGTCTGTTACACCTTTTTGGCGATATATAATTTACAATACAAAGTAGTCTGTTCACACTAGTATAGAAATTCGTATTACGAAGTTTGCTTCAACTGGTCACTTTGCTTTGTTTTTCTTTTTCGCTATTTCAATATCGATTTCTAGACGCCGGACACAGTGGGAGAAAATAGTTTCACAAGTATAAACGTACATAAAATTCCTTTTATCTTGAAACTTTCGCAGTTCACGATTTCTTACGATAATATAAAATCTCGCGAGAGATCCATAAAATTGTAGTAATAGTTCAGAGGGCTTTCAAGCTTCATAATAACAATAATAAAAGTGTATTGAATATGCATTGCTATCGCAACATTTCGATTTACTTACTTCTTTTTTTTCTCGCGATTTTACAAGCTTCATATTTAAAAAATTATTGATACACTTAATTGTAGAATGTATGGCAACTCTATCGTGAAGACTACCGTTTACTTTATAATTGCTAGGTATCGCATTCATTTTTTCAATGCAGACAGAAGTATAAATATACGCATTCGTTAATTATGACTTTATTACACAATAAAGATTTGATGGCAAGAATTGACTATTCTGTGAAAGAAAGTGTTACCTTATAAGTATATTCGAAATACATTCGAATGAAGTTCCTCCAAAAATTGAATAAAAAGTATAATAATAATATGCCTACGAATATAATTATTCTGTGCAACTATTATCAATTTATGCTAATGATATTAGCATAACCAGGCAAGATAGTTTTTAGTATCGAAGTGAATTAATAATTCTGTACACAAGTAAGTACATAACACTCGAAAAAAATTGAAGAACCTCTTTCAATATTATTCTCCGTTGTTTGCTAGTAATCAATACCCATTTACACCCAACTTTATGTATCATCGTATAAGTGAATTTTTATTTTCACGGGACTCTGCACGAGGTTTAAAGATGGTGCAATGTTATTATTTAAAAGAATTAAATATGATACGCAACTTTAAAGGTATGCGATCAATTACGGGCATGTTCTTCAGGACTCCGTACACCCGTGTCGTGCTCATCGCCGATCTCATGAAACCCAATATCGTGTAATAAAAACGAACTAGTGGTTCCCTGTACAACAGGTTTTCCTTCCTTCGTGGGAAACGTAAACCAATACGAATAGCGTGAAGTTATTTTTGTATAAAAGCAATGAATATTTAACTGGCGCCATGACGAGGGTTCTTTGGCACTCTGTCTGAGAATGAGTGGGATTTCAACTCGGCTCCTGCCTGTCGATTGGAATAATCTATGATTCAGATATCCTTTTGAATGTGTACAAATTGATTCGTGTTAAGGAAATATTAATTCGGTTTCTACGTATACGAATAATTTGTATTTACTAAAGGAATTGAAATAAACTAAATGGGTGGTAATGAGAGACGTGTCTGGAATATTCACAAAAATTTACCTACTGAAAATATGCGTTTCCGTTGATTGAATGTGTACACACGAAATATATGATCAACTCTTTTTTTACATTGGAATCGTGTATACTGTAAACTGTGGACAGATAGAATGAAACTGAAGAATATTCGATACACTTGATCCATCAGCGAAATAGAATGTCAATGATTCATGGAACACAATATCTTTATATATTCGTATGAACGTAGGTACACAAGCAAAACGCGTTACTCAATTTTAACTACAAAAGATTGAAACAAGAACTTCAAATTAAATGCGAAGCAACAAGTGAGATTCATTTGAAAGGTAGCATTTCTAAAGATAAAAAGTGTTTTACTCATAGATGCTTCAGCAAAAGTACATATGTTGCCATTAAACTTCCTCCACCCTTTACGGAACATACTATTGAAAACTATGGATTAAATAACAACGGTTTTAATGAACTGTACTCAGTAATATTGTACCACTAATTTCTAGAATTCTATATAAATTGTTAATTTTTACGATGGTGTAAGGCTTGTTAAAAATGGCTCCTTCATAATATTTTCAAACAAATTTACAATTTTCAGTAGGTACTTTTAATCTTTTAATTTCTCCGTTTAGAAATTAACGGCGGACAACTTAGTATATAAGTACGTAACTCAAGGGTTCATTGTTTTAAACGTGTTTAATAAAATGTTCTCCACATTCATGCGCATATTCGAAACGTCAATTTCACTTGGTAATAATCATTTTATCAAAAAATATACCATTATAACGGTAATCTTATTAAAAATAGTGCAATCGAAAGATTCTATCACAGTATATAAAACCTAATAAAATAAAATAACAAACCCTATACCGAATATTGCTTGCGAAATTCTTTCTCTAATGGAAAGTTCCGTTTAACCCACCAGAGCGTAGACTCCACGGGGTAGAGGATACATAGTGATAATAAAATATGGTTCACCGTTAAAAGTGAACGACTTTATTGCAGTGAAATAACCCCAGTTTTATGACAGTGGGAGGGGATTGTAATGCTATCGTGGCAAAGATTATTAAAACATCGGGCCATTCTCCGTAATAGAAGTTGATCAATAATTTACAATTAGGGTTGTCAGCATGTCAGCCTTAATATTAAGAGCCCTTGTGCAGCTTAGTAACCTGTTATCGACACGCCTCAACCCGGTTTCGTTTTTAATATCCACCTCTTCGCGCAATTTGTGCACATATCACACGTCAGAAATTAAGGTGTAAAATAATGCATTCTCAGATATTCATGGTAGACGAGCATAAAATAAAAATTATATCCTAACATCCTGCAAGCTTTTTCAGATAAAACACTTTTAAAAGAATTAATTTTCTTTCTTCGGATAAACTAATTTCAACGACACGTTAAAAGGGGATTTATTATGCTGCCTCGAATTCCCATATGAGAGTTAAAAAAGATTATTTACAATTAGCTACGTTTGAAATTTTCAACAACAGTACTAAAGTACTGGACCGTATTCTTCTTTTTCGCAGCTGTGTTTTCCCCATTCTCTTCGTATTTTTATATTTCGTTAATCGAACGAGAAATCAATAACCCGAAAAATGAGTGCTGAGCTGTATTAAATCAGATTTCGTTTAAAACGGAGAACAATTGTAGTAGATCAACGGTTACCATGTTGATCCATGTTCACGGAATTTGAACAAATAAATTTACATAGCAACGAGTACGCTAATTGCTTCCCTTGGAATTGCTTCTCCCAATGCATTGCATTGGGACCGTTTAAGTCGTACAGGCTTAAATCTGTTTGCGTTGGGATCAGCCTCGCCAATTTCAACGAAGACAAATGAACCATGTGTAAATGGATCTCTGCTTCGTTTGCTGTTTACGGACGTTGAAATTTTCAGCAATAATTCGTACGTCTCGTCTGGAATACGAGCTTTATGAACGTTCCTCCAGAGCTTGTCGGTAAAACGGAAACAAGGAAATGAAGAATAAAGGAAACGGGGGACAATGTCGTACCTATCTTTCAGCCAACTGTGTGCATATAAAAAAGAAAAGATAAACCAAGGAGCACGTTTTCAGCGCTTTTTTGTCTCCTCTTTAGTGCAGATTCCTTTTTGACTTCTATTTAAGTTTGCTATAATAATTGTTTTGTTACGGCAGAATGTTTAAAAAGTATCTTATTTTTTCAAAAATCCTTTAATGGTTTATTTAATAGACTGTTGATAATCATTTGTCAAACACAAAATATTTTTGTATGCACACAATTTTGTATCACACGTGTACAATTATTAAGAGCCAGTAGGCTATCATATTTCTGGGAATATTTAACAACTCGTATGAATAACTCTCACTATAAACCTTCACGCTTTATTTCCAGTATCGTAGCAAAAAAGTTTGTTTTTAATAAATGAATAAATTAGCGAATATTATACTCTGTTCGTAATTCATTTCATTAAATTCCTATCTCACTTTTCCATAAAAAACCTCCAGCGAAATATCATTCCGAGGCACACGGCAAAGCAAAATAATCCCACACCATCGCCATTTCATTAGTTCATAAAGTATTGAAGCTCTTTTTAATATATTTAAATATTTGCGCAACGTTATACAGAAACCCGAAAAGTTCGGCAATAACAATACGGAGCTTCCTTTACGTTCAATACATCTGTACCTTTGATCATCCTCTTTAATTAGAAAGTATTTCACCTTTGCACCCATAATACATAAATTTATCCGATCACTTTAGTTTATTTATTTTAAAAGAATAATAAGTAATGAATAAATTGTTATTCTAACAAATCTTTATCCGAATAAATTATACGAACAGGTACTTATTGGAATAATTTTTCTTATAATAAGGACATATTCGATTGGATATTCAGTGATATCGAAAAAAACTGCATTCCTTATTCGTTTACCGAATAAAATGTTGCCCAAAAAATGTTACAACGAATGTGGTTTTATCGTTTCATTAATGGCGGTGCCTTCTCAGTTCCAGAATGAACGCGACGACGGCTTACCCGGGTGCAACAAGCACTTTAGCTGGAATTATGGGGCTGGTGCCGGAGATAAGAATGGATAGTGCGGGAAACGCCTTGGACAGTGACCTTGATATTTCTCCGGTCACTCTATCCTCCGCGTGGTCCAGGGTGGCCAGGCTTCTTTTATTGGCCTCAATGGCCGTAGGCGGTAGTATTGGAAATGTCTTCATGATTTCGGCCGTGGTGGTGGAGGATCAACTCAAAAAACGAGGTACAATTGCTACCCATCTTTCTTTACAATCTATACGTTTTCAAGATGAAATCATTTTTCAATCGTACTTACGGATCAAAGATTGGATTGAAAGGGTGGTACACAATTATTTCAGATGACGTAACCCTTCTTCAATGATATATTATGGTTTCATGATTAAGTCGCATAATCGTAGTCTCCACTATTACAAGCATTTTTATGGATTCTAGGTTACATTAAACGAAGATGTACAACTACGTAATTCTTTTTCGATTTAATTTTTTACGGATTCAAGATTCCAGTGCGCCCGGCACGCAATAATCGGTAAATTTAAAATATTACATCGCTATGTAGAACGAACAACGTTTTGGCGAATCAAAGACCCATTTCAGTATTCCACGAACATTGATTTCCCGTTTGAACGATACGCGAAACGTGAAACACAACGACGATCGGGCCGAAATTTATCAGCCACGGTTAATCTCGAGCCAAGTGTAACGTCCATATGGAACGAACTGCAAATGAAAAGTTTTACGGCATATGAAAACCCTATCGAGGATCGTAAACGACTCAATTTTGAAGCCCGTCTTCAGTTTCTTCGTCCTAGTGCCTCCCTTTCACTGCGTAATTGATTGTTACGAAGAGGTATCGCGATGTTATTCGCAGAACACCGCGTCACTCGGAATGGCACTCTCGAAATTGCTTTTTCGAATCGCGATCTTTACCGAGCAAGTTCCTAAAATTTCTCTCTTTTTACGGCAACTCTTTAACACTTTTTTCCGCACGTTCTTTTCCCCCCGTTGCACCGGGGAAACTTCTCGACGAAGAACAATGCCCCGAAAGATTTCCAGGAGTGTTTCGTTCTACGTGAATCCTGATAAGGACGTAAATAATTCGAAGTTTCGTGCAGCCGGGGCGATTCAGCAAGAAAATTTCATTCCCTTACTACTGAATAAACTTTCTTTTTCGGGCGACTGTTCAACCCTTTCCCCTAGCATTCACGTAAAACGTATCTGGAATAGGTCCATCGAACGTTTGTAACAATTTGCGAGCCCGCTGTGTCAGTAGCCATGAATCTATGTGTACCTGTACTCTGTACGTGCATAGTAACGAAAAGGAGCACGATTTTTCCCTGCAAATCCTACTTTACGACGACTTCCTTTATTATCCCACTCCGCATACGTCGGCGCAACGTTATTCCGTTACCGATATCCCTTCAAATTCTACGGCGTAATACGTTCGACAAGGCCACGCCTGCCTGAGAATAATGGTTTTCATAAAAAAGAAATAGTGGAAGAGCTATAATATGTTACAAGGTGGTATAGACATGGAAAAACTATAATGCAGTATACCATACAGAATAGGATTAATTAATCGGTCCAAATAAATACTGGAATATGCACATCAAAAACGAGAAACGTATTTTACATATTAAATCAATTTTATAACGTATCCTTCATCCCCCACGGACTGCAATAAACAATGATAACGACGAATCCTTGAATACACAATAGCCAAGTAAATCAAATTCTATATCCAGTAAAAACTACTCTACAAAAATCGACCATAGATTTGGTCGGTATTGACCGCAAATATAGCAGAAAAATGTAAATTCCATGTTCGCGGTCCATTCGTTATACCAGTGAATACTATTGACAGTTGAGAATGACAGAGTGCAATGGTGCTTACAACAGCACAATCGTGGACAGAAAAGATGAAGTGCCAGACAACCGCGAGACACCGCTTTATTTTCTCACGCGTTTGTTTGCCATGGAAACAATCGTATCTATCCTTAAAAGATCGTCCTGAACAGTTTGATCACCACCGTGAAATCAACGACAGGTGTGATTAACTTATCCAGAACCGTTTCTCAAAGGGATTTCTATTGCTTTGGTTAAACGAGCTAGTGAAATTTCATCGTGCGACGCGATAAGCTAACGTAGATAGCAATACAGGCGCAAAGTCGGAGGGTGGAAATTATTATGCGGTCGTCTGGTTCGGCAAATTGCATAGGAATCAAGACGTTTACTGCTGATAAGATTTTAAAGGTCAATTTACATATTAAATTCTAGACGTAACATTTTTCGCTAAGACGCGTCGTATTAAATTCCTGAGGTTAGAGAAGCCCAGATCTTATTATAAAAATCACAAGGTATGAAATGTATACGTATATGTATACAAAAGTACTTAAGGAGATATTGAGTTGATGGTCAATTCTAATTGTTTAATGCAAAATAAGAATGTAGAATACTTCGTGTTTTGCTGCATTGCCAATAATTAGCCGTTGCGTTAACTATCACAATATACTTACATGGTTGTTTTATGACTGAGCTATTCGGATACTGCAGACGTTTCACTTAATACATATATTGACTTGAACTACTTAAAAAACGTCCACCAGACTTTATACGGGGGGGGTTCCGGATCTAACTGAACATGGGGAAACTGGTGGTTGATGGGGTGACGCTAAACAATTTTTTCGTTGACCAAAATGTTGGTTGAAGCTTCGTTTTTGATTTATTGACGAAAAACACTGGCCAATCAGAGCGCCCGTGGTAACGGAAAAAGTTGTTCAGAATCACCCCAGCAACCCCCCATTTCCTAATGTTCAGTTACTTCCGGGTCACCCTGTATACAGGGTGGACCACTTAACTCGCTGGTTTGAAATAATATTAGAAAATGTTTTACATAAAAATTGAATGGTTTCGAGGGTGTTGTAACGAGGCATAACTATCCTTTTACTAGGTAAATGCATAGAGACACATGGAGGTCAATTTTTAATGGAATTATATATTTTTATTTGCTTGAAAACGGTAGCCATTTTAGACGTGCATAAAATGACCACCGAAATCACTAAAGGTCGAACAAATAAAATTTCTCCAGTCCTAATATGTGGAACTATTGCGGAGTGAGGTTCCGTTTATTCTTCGACTCTTGATAAACAAAAACAAATATGCAAGTGATTAAAGAAGTGCTCAAGAAACGAAGATGAAATTAAATATTACTTCGCAGTAGCTCCGTAAACTAGGACTCACAACATTACGTTTGCAGCAGGTTGCATTCAACTTTAAGAAATGCTATCGTTTTCAAGTAAATAAAATATACAATTCCATATTAAAAACAAAAGTGTAACAAAAACAAACATACTTGCGTCTCCCTCGATACCATTCAACTTTTAAATGAAATATTTTTTAATATTTCAAACGAAATATTGCAGGTGACAAGGCTAGGTGGTTCGCGCCGTATATCCCTGACCTATACTACTTAAAAACATACGTGACCATATCGTGGGCCAGTAGTAGCACTTTAAAAATATGTCCAACCATAACTTGAACCTGTAGCACATCAAACATATATCTGCGCATATCATAGACATGTGCTACTTAAAATATATTTCTGAATACATAGCGGATCCATAGTGCTTAAAAGATACGTCTGGCCATATCATTGACCTGTGGTATAGGAGAACTATGCTTCGCCGTATTACTGATCTGCCCTACTGACAGTAGACTATGGAAAATAGTAATCATACGAAATGATTAATTCAGTTTTCAATATTTCCTGCCAATCAGACTGACTGATCAAATTAACACTTCGAGCGTCGTGGAACAGAAATTACCATTAGTTAATAATTGATTGGCAGTTTGATGTCCCAAACATTGTTATCGAATATTTCCACGGAGATCTCGTTAAGCGTACGATTCAAGTTCATTAATATGAGTGTAAATTTTGCGACGAGGCCCTTGCGGAGAATGGTCGGATGCACGATAACAACTCGAGCCATTAACACATACGCTATTAATAGATCTGTTATTGGATTAGGGAAATTAATGAACTGTTAGTTTAGGACTGGCAGTTTGTTTGTCGATAAGCGTAACTTCCAATTTGCAGAAGGCTGCCACAGTTTACTGCGTGACGCACCCCCTTACGCTCGAAGTAGCAATCAGACTACCAATTCGTATTGATCGATATTACGCGAAATAATTTTGTTGTCTCCAAACAATTTCGTAGACACGTACATTCCAATACTATAATATTTAATTGGATGGGTCGCGGCGGTTAATAAAAGTTTAGCTTTATCGATAAAAAACGTAATCAGAGTTGTGTTGAAAATAATTATTATTTAAATACGTGATTTATATTATCAAAAAGCCAGATTATTTTATTTGCCTTCCATACCTTTTATCTGTTTCAACGAATATTCAAATTATTCTTTGAGAATACATAGTTGCCACTATTCGTTTGCATCGGTGTTTAGATTACTTTGGTCATACAATATTTCTTATAATTTTCTATTTGAATGGTTTTATGATATTAATGGAATATCATATACAAAATTATTGAAAAATAATTAATAACAAATAAGTAATTAAGTTGAACCTTGAAGATAAGAAAAAAATATAATAAAATGTGTCCTAATGTACTTACATACATACAATTGCACAATTGTTTTTGTGCAATCTTCAAGTTATTATTCGTCTTAAGAGTCGTTGAATTTAAATGAGGTTTGATTCTCTTGTTACAGGAAATGCGTTTCTAGTAAACGTTGCATTGGCGGACTTATTAGTAACTGGCCTAGTAATACCAGTATCTGTAATTGTGATTCTGGCAGGGCATGAAGAATCACTGAGCACATGCCGATTTGAATGTACCCTCGAGGCCCTTTGCTTTCTGGTTACGGTGTTAACATTAGCCACCATAGCAGCCGAAAATTATACTCGCCTGTGTTTGCCACCAGAAAGGTAAGAGTAATAAGAAAACATATCGTAATTGTGTCAGTATCTCCGATAAACATATTTTGCTTTAGATATTGACAATGCATTTCGACGATGAAAATATTTATAATGCATTTAGAAAGTGGAAAAGAGTCGTAGTTTGAAATAGTGGTAGATAAATAATCCACCATTTGAGGGAGTTTTATATCACAAGCCTCTAATATAATCTCGAAATAGTTTTGAACTCGCAAATGGCGAATCATGTTTTTATTGTACATTCGAAAACATCGAAGTGCATTGAAAATAAATCTCTTAAAATAACACCTTCTTGAATAATATCTGTAAATAATTGCATGCATAATGGTGGTGAAAATATACTTCCATATTATGTAAAGTAAAAATATAAAAGAATAAGTGACTTTTTGCAATGCAAAACGAGAACAGTCTTGAACCGTCGTTCCTCTCTTTGTGTAGTATGATTTAAAAGTTTGCGTAATATCACCTAATACATGTTTTCAGTACTTTCCAGAAATTTATAGTTTGATCCAAATAAAAGCTAGTTGATTGTAATCACTGTAATGTTATCAACGACTTTCACAACGATCCCGCCCTAAAATAATCGTACTCTGATCCGATTATTCCTTAACCCGATTAGTTCATGATCCAATCACAATCAGCTTAGAGCATAACAAACGGACATAATTACTGTAATGCAAACCGGGATCTTATAATAATTAGTGAACGTCAGATTCTCATTTCGATATATGTATAGATGTGAGTTATACTACATACAGTAGTAAGGATAGAAATAGGAAAATTCGTGCCCCTACTTTTGCCGATCATATCATTGCATTCCATGTTCCTATTATTTTCTAGTATTATGGCATATGACAGTAAATTTTTCGTAGTTTACGAAAGTGTCGACATTAAAGGATTTACAAATTTTATTTATAACTTACAAATAACTTGTAAAAGCATGAGGTAGGGTAGGAATGTGAAACACCAAGATTTTTAATTTACACAGCACTGACAGCTTTCTCTGTATATATAACGTTTTTCCAATTCCTTCGCGACGAAAATGTGCACCCATGATTCATACCAGTATATTTTCAAGTTGTCCCTTGTAATCTAAATTGTACACATTGTTGAAATTTTCAAACCAGACACAAGGATTTCATCTCAAAACATCAAACATAGATGTTCGATCGATCGAAAGCTTGTGCAAAGAGCGACCATTGTCCTTACGTTAGGGAAGAACCAACCTTGATTGTTCTCCTGCATTCGCATCACCTTTTACTTCGACGAACAATAATAGAGGCGGCTGTAATTTTGAATACCATTGTTGCCAACAGCAATACGGTCACTGGGGATTAAAGAGCTTCCCAATCGGAGTTTAAACCTGTCCGAATAGGCATATCGTAGTTATTAATCCACCGCTGATCTTACTGCACATACTGATTTAATGAACAAGAATACATGTACGATCATTTTAGAATTTTGGAAAATTCAGAGGGTTATTGTTATCTACTTTTGAATTTATGTTATGTATAGTGCGGAATCCAGAGAGGGATCCTCGAACTTTCACAGAAAACCGGCTTCCATTTACAGCGAAATAAAAAATGTATGCAATGAATCCCGCACTACACAATTGTAGTATGCTAGACGTGCAGTGGGGCACACAAGTATTGGCAGAGCTCTCGATTCACTGTGCATAGATTTGAATTATTTAAAAAGTTGGTCCTACATTCTGCATGGAGATTTATTTGCAATATCTCAGTTATCAATTCTTGTATCAAAATTAAACTATAACTGTAGTAAATAATATATACATAGCTAGCATAAAACTACTTTTCGATCAAAAGCTTGTACAAAAGTATTTACAGATTTATAACAATCATATACATTCGAATATGAAACTAGCACATCATTTATTTAATTTTCCAAATCTAGCTTTGTATATTTTTGAACATCATCAAGTGAACTTTTACAAACAAAAGCAATATGTTTCCATCTCCCTGCTGGGCAAACATATTTTGCGTTTTCGGCATAACTTCTATTTTCAATGTGCATTTTCAATACTTCTATAGTCTAAATTTAGAACCCTTAGAAACAAAGTTTTAAAATTAAAGCTATTATTGGTGACCAAATTTATGGCGCACGTTTTCCAAGTAATTCAACTATGTTATCGTATGAAGGGAATAATTTTGGAAACTACGCGTGCAGCATACTCAGCAGTTCGATCTGTGGTCGGTTGTCATCATTTATATTTGCGATTGTTATCTTAATGGACCACGCAATCCAGAACGGGAATGAAAGTAGAGTAACTGAATGCTTCGTCTATGCTAGATTACAAACTTTTATGTACAATAAAATTAAAATCGTGAATTCTTCAAACTGAAAATTTTTCTTAATTTATATTAGGTACTAACAGCAGATTAAGTATTAAAATAGATATACCACGCTATACATTTGCAAACGGCACTATATTTGACAGAATATATTCGTTTAAATCTACTTTAAACTGATTTAGTATTCTCAACCAGCGTGGCAATGTTATAGAATTCTATGCGATCTAATAATTTTCAATGTGTTTGAATGTATATTATAGTTTATTATTCAGACAAGCCACAGTATCAATAAATATAAATTGAAATGACTATCCGTATAACTTTCGAATAAACAATTCTGAGAGAGCAGATCCTGCAATTATTACTAAATGTAATATTTTAGTACAACTACTGATGCATAAGCAAAAATCTCTACGTTGAATAAACTAATTGTTTCGTGTACAATGAAAGGAACTTTTAGCACAAACTTTCGTAATGGACAAAAAAGTTCATACTATTTTATGCGACTCATAGGGATCACGTTTGCACATGGGAATTGAAGCAAATCTACTGCATATTCAATTTTTGCGTATGAACTATCCATTCCAGAGGGAAGCTCAACGACATTCGTTTTGTGACGGGTTGGAAAACTACTCTGACTATTGCTATACCACGAATATCTTTTAGTTCGCGGACTTTGATGTGGATTTGTCTTGTGCTTAGTTCCTTTGCAATGTCGTGATTGAGTTCCTAATTTCGCATTCTGCGAGGGACTCTGATGGCTTAGCCCTGTGAAATTCGTAACTGACTGAGCAGAGTTTTAGTACCCGTATCTACTGCAATATGTGCACCGCTTCAAAGCTTCTACTCAAGTTAACGGCCTTGTACCTAATCGATCCGTTAAATTCATCGAATTAGTGAAGTACTTGTTCATGACTCTGCTCTCACGTCAACTTAGCCTCAAACTCATGCGTATCCTTGAGATCCCGTGTAATCAATATTTGTCGTCAATGACTTTTCATTTAAATTTCTCGCTTGGTACGATGGCCCTGTTTAAAAAATAATGAGCCATTCTCTAGTTGCGCCAAGAGAATATACGAGGTCTAAATCACAGGTCTAAAAAATCCATATGCAATGCAGACGTAAATGTATCAACTATAAAAACCCGATGAACTTTAAAATATGGCATTGAACAAGTTTACTGCATCAAAATATCCAAAAGATTAATAAAAAAGGATAGAGAATTTGTACATAAGATGATTACTATAATGTGAGAAAATAGTATACATTTTCCGGACGCAATCTATAATATAGTACAAAGTATTTTACTTCGATTATTCTGTTATTTGTCGGCCTCCCCTCCACAGCACAGGTTTCATAATTCCAAAGCTTCTCCCGATACTCTGTTAACTCATTTCGACTCTTTTATCGCGATGAAATTGCGTGGTACACTGCTATCAACTATTATTTTACCCCATTCTCAATTGCAAGAATGCTCAAATATAAGAAAATATGCAGATTTCAAAATATCAATTTCGAACGATCAATAATTGAATGGGTATCTAAAAAAAGAGCATATGATACACTTCATAAAACTTACAGGGCGTAAAAACGACACATTGCTCACTGAGCAATTAAAGAAGCACCTGGTTCAACATAGCTGAGACCCTCTTCCACTTGCTAAAAAAAATGTGTGCCTTTTGAGAAACTGACACATACCAGTGTCAAACGCAATGAAGTTTATGCAAAATTTGGTGTTTGGAGTTAATAAATTGCTTTCTCATTCTTAGATTATCATTTACTTTTCAAAGTGGAATATGGGCGTACCTAAGCTATGTACATGACCTGCTTGTCTAATTGCTACAGCAAGCAAATAATGTAACACACGCCCTTCTTGTAGAGACCCATTCGATCCTCGAAACAATACCTATCATTCGATCGTTCTTCCACTCTTATTGTACTTGCAGGTACGCAGTACTGACGCCCAGTCGTGTAACAGCGACGATCATTAGCGTCTGGCTGATATCCATAACAACGGTAGTCCTGCAATCATCGTTGGACGTGGGACCAGACTTCTGTCTTCGTCGGTTCAGCGGCATAGCCATGGAACAAACAATCGGGGCTACCATTCTAATAGGTTTACCAACAATAATGACCACTTTCTTGTACGTGAAGCTGGTGATTCGCGTCCGACACGCCACCAGGGGCTCGTACAAGCCACCCGTCACCTTCTCTTGGGACTACGAGCTGTGCAAAGCGAACATGTACAGCTGCGTGATATTCGTCATATTTTGGCTACCATTTGGCATCGCTGTGTGCGTGAACTCCTTCCGCCCGATAAGCGCCCGAATCCTCTATAATCTGGCGTGGTTCGCCCTATCGAAATCCTGCTTCAATAACTTACTCTACTGCGTGGCAGACCGACATTTTCGCAGCGCCTACGTGAAGCTCTTCCATTACTGCTGCTGCAAGACTACGGTGAGTTTCTCCAGAAGACCACGCGGCGACGGCGGACGAAACACCAGCGATGTCCGCCTCAGGGTCCACATTATCCATTCCTACGCGAGTCCGGGATCCTGCCGACCCCCTGTCGGCAGACCTAACGGACGTGACGTTTACGAGCTTTAAATTCGACAGCATGCTTCCAGATCGGGATACTTCTAACGAGCTGAATCTTCGTCGACGCAAACGATCGCCGTCCAGTAGAGAACTTCTTTCGTTTGTTGTCCTCGTACAGCCGAGCAAGGCTCACTCAGATGTATCCACGATTGATTCGATTCCCTCTCGATGTTGCGATTAATTGTTCAGTATTTCGTACGTACACGGTTGGCTATTTCTGTTTTTGTAGCGCAATTTAACTTTTGGAGGAAGAATTGTTTTATACGCGAGGATTGTTCGGGTGCCGTTTTCGTGCAACGGGGTCTTTATTGTCTGATCGTGAGTTGAACTGCGCACGGACAAAAACGTTAGGAAAGAGTTATTTTCAAACCTTTGTAATATTGTATTTGAAAAGTGTGCCGCAGGCCCGAGAGCAATACGAACGGCGATTAATTGACTAGCTGTTAAGAGATCTGTCTTGTTTCATGACTTCGCATAGCATCAATCTTGCCTAATATTAATCAAGACTACGATATTCTTTTATAAATTATTACTCTCGCGCGTTAATTGAATTTCCGAAGCGCCTACTGTCACTTGTATCCAATCGAAGCAATTTTACCTCATAAGCGCGTTAGATTCATACCAAACTCTGTGCGCACATTGCATTACAATCAGCGTTATGAATAATGCTTCCGTTTCAGTTGCGAACTGATAATGAAATTGTGCAGATAGTGGAAATTCCTATGGCAGAGGTTCTAGTGTACGCTCATTTGCAACAGCAAATTTCATCTTCATCGATTCTCAAACGTCTCTCACAACTGTTCAACGATATCTATGGGATTTCAGTAATTCCATCTCGAAACGATGGATTATACAATTTTAACATAAACAAGCCTGTACAGCCGTCTTTCACAAAAAGCTTTATCGAGAAAGTGATACGGCTACTATCACCATTTCGGCACTAACTACAGTATTTCTATGTTAATCCAACTGTCGACAAAAAGCGGACGAAATTGTACCGTGTCCAATGCAAGCATCGAAAGAGAATTTCGTACTGAGATTACAATTACGATTGACACTGAAACAGGCAATAGCCGTCCACTGACAATTTTCTCCTATTCTTGCGATGCTAAGGAGAACCCTCCACCTTCCGTTTATATCCTTCCAATTGTACTGTATCAAGAGCTGACCATTTAACGGTAGCACATATCCTACACAATGTCCGTCGCGATTGCTCTTCGGACGATAACAGTTGCGAACAGTCGCTATCCCCTCCAGTTTTTTCGTTCGCGCAAGATGAACTCTATATCAATATTATACAAGGCGCAGTCGCTTAGTTTCGTGCACGGACTTGCAATGTAGTATTTTTATTTTTTTTTGAAAGACATTTGGTATTCTGTTAGCGTGGATCGTTTGCATTTTCGAGGCGTTCGTGCATAAGAATTGGGACACTACGCACGCAATTAGTACTTTCAGAGGCACGCAATTCAATTTCTTACGCATTTTAATTTCACAGTTGCGCTGTATTTGTTTTCGAATACTATATTCCGAGATACGGTTCGGAAAAGCAAGAAAATCACGGGGAACATTTTTTTAATTGCCAATCGCTGAGAGCAAAATATGCCTTTAAGGCAAGGGATCAGTCGATGGTCCTGAACATTGACAACTTTGCATGAACTGCGCTTGGTAATCTTTACCGCGGTATCTCCTCCGAGAGAGAAGGTTATCTTGGACCTCCTAACGTTATCTGATGCATCGGTATCAACAATACAAATCTAAAGTACACGGTTTCTCGATAATATCTTAACGCCTGGATGGAGTCCCAATGCAAATAGTTGTCCATGGAATATACTCATGTCGCAGTAGCAATTTTTCGTGATATGTTTGAAAGTTTAAGCCATGCTTAATTGAGGTACCATAGTGGGCATGCTCTTCGAACGTTAAGTGTCAAGCTATAATTGATACGCAATGCTAAGTTGTTCAAAAAATAAAACTTCTGCAGCCTTCAGAAGGAAAAAGAAGCTCGTATATTTTCGTGTTTAACGCCATTTCTGTTACGTGATGCGGGTAAACCGTTTCAAGGAACATCAATTTTCACGGCAGTACGTGCTGAGAGAGTAACTGCGTTCGTGCTTTTAATTTTGTATTATATGTGCAGTTTCAACGAAAATTTTAGTCTGCTGAGTTGCAAACGTAATGGATTACAGGTGAAAATAACGGTGCATACTTAATACTTTACTTTAATTTCTCACAAAATTTGTCATGAAAGGTTCACATGTCATAACCATTTTTTCACAATTTGCAAATAGAATGTCGCGAAATTTCCGGGATTATATTGTAATCTGGAGTTTATACATTTGACTGAAATTTTAAGGGACATAAATGAAACTCGCCGAAACGCGAAATCGTTTGTTAAAGCAACATTTGTTTAACATTTCTCGAATATTAATATAATCAAATATTCTTAACTGTATAAAGAGCTTCAAGAACAACTGCATCGAGGAATTTAGAATTATGAGATGTAAATTTTTTGTCCTGAAGCAAAGTCCTCGAATATAAAAATTATTTCACTGATACAGAAATCAGGAAAGTACTTACGTATATACTTGACGTACATGACGTATTACGTATACTTGATAACCCTTTCGGCTTAGGTTTGTAAACTATGTTTATATACTACCAAAAATCGCTTAATCGAACCTCAGAGCAGAATTTAATTACGAAATTCCTGTTACTAATTGTCCAACTTACGCAACCTGTAATTAACGCTTGAAGTTAATCGAAGAAAGTTTTCTCGCGCTTTGAAGATCCAACAGCTTACAACTGTCACGTCTACGTGTTAATTTAGTTCGAAAGTTCTCTCATCAAGTAACTAACTGCAGTACATTCAACTGCATTCATTTAATTTATTTTTATAGTCTATTGTATACCGTTAATTTAATTTCACATATACGTTAAAACATTAACTTATGTTATATATGCCACGATATTCTGATTTAAGGTTTGGTAAAACAAAACTAATATGTCTTTTCATTTATTCCGATGCAATGAAACTTCTATATTCTATCATTTACAAATGGACTAATCGTGCAACACGTACATACTAGATGTATACATATTGCCAGAACAGAAAACAAAATGACCACGAACGACGCGCTAATGTTTACCAGTAATTTCCCGAGTTGCTAATAGGGGTGAAAAAAACCATGAAACTGAAACCGTTTCCAAGAAATACGCGACACACTTTTAGACAACCATACAGTGTCTTGTATTGATAAATGTTTGTTTGTTTACAACTTGCAACAGTTTCTCAGTAATTTGTCAACAATAAATGAACAAGCTTCTGTGTGACGTAAATATGATGGCTATCGTCAGCTAAAACGAAACATAATTATACTTTAGACGAACGTTTGTGCAGCAATCTACGTTCTGTCTTGCCAATTACGCTGCACAAAATAATGTAGAATGTTGTTGACTACGATTTTTTTTATAGTTAAACAAAATTCAATAATATAGACTGTCTAAGAGAACGATTTTTTAGTAATGAAGCACCTAAGGATCTCAAAACGTACAAGGGATAACGTTTTAAAGGAGAATAATACATTTTGGTAGAAAAGCACTTTTTATAGTATGAAACATCGCAAAAAGGAAAAGGCGACGGATAAACATAAAAAGAACTCTTATTTCATGAGGAGGATGTGACTGAATCCTATTATCATATGTACTAAATTAATAATATTCGGAACGGGGAGCAAGATAAACTTAAAACCTTCTATGGAAAATTTACTTACACTAGATTATGCAATTCCATTATTGTAACGAAGGGGACATTATTTATTTATATTTCCAGCAAGATTATTACATGTCAATCATTCATTCGATAGATAGCTCGGGTATCTTTCAACTGTAATCATCAATTATATCCATCGAGGAAAGTCATACGAGAAGACGTTACAAATAATGCTGATTTCCCCGGCAAATTTTTTATTCTTGACAATAAAAAAAGCAGATCAACTAAACTTCATTTGGTAGAATTTCGTTAATTATTAGCGAACGATAAAATCAAACGGAAAAACAAGTAAATTGCATTAAATTCCTCGTTATATTTATATTTACTCTAAAACTTGGAATTGCTTTAGTAAGAAAAGAACTATTTTTGTCACAATATAATAAATATTGAAGGAACATGAAATAAAAAATATTAATTTTTGTAAGAATATTAATGATAGCATTCATAAAACAGAATATACATTATATACGTGTTTCATTATGCACTATTAATTACTACGCTGTTTTCTTACATCGCGTTCAAGGTTTCTAGAAAACAATACAATAGAGCATTCGTTTTTAATGAGCGCCAAATTGGAAAATCAAATTTGCAGACACGGTCATTTCGGATGTAATTAATACTGATAGAATGAAACGCAAATTAATTTCTAGTTAAATCGATAATTTGTCAAGTCATTATATAATAATGAATTGCTATACTGGTACACTTTAAATCCCGTTCTCTTTTGATAAAACGAGGAATTTATCATTAAAATGCAAAAAAGTATTAATATTTCCTATGGATCGATATAACAAGTACTTTAACAATATTATGTACCCTCACTTCGTTCGCACGGGGTTTGTAGCGAAATTTGTATGAAAGAAGTATAACACATTCGTTGTATATACATATAGCTCGTATACATATAGTTCGTCTTATATTTCTATTTATTAACTAATAATTATCGCAGTGACGTATCCCCTGACTGTATCTATAATATATTGTATGTTACATGCCTTCTGTCAATCTGTGATCACACTGTTAGGTACGATTGTTCAGTAACGAGGCGTGCGTGCGCGTTCCACTTTTCAATTTTGCATGATCCCAATAACTGACTAATTGTCCTGTCTTTGAACACAAAAAAGGTCCAATTCAGTGCGTATTTCTTTATTTCATTAGGGTCCACGTTATCACATTATTGTAAGTAATTAAGATTATGCAATTAAAAATGGTTCGTGAAACATATAATGCAACTGGCAGTATCAAACAGTACCCTATTTTGAATAAAGTTCGTCAAACACATCATTTATTGAATCGATCAAGCTGGACCTAACAAAAATGAAATTAACTTCGACTGCCAGTAATGTACAAATTCTTAATTGCGTACTGAAAACAGAATACAGCAAATATAATTTATTGAACTCTGAAAGAAGTTACTTATCTATCTTTCCTTTTATCATCGTCGTGATTCAACTGAAGATCTTCATTAAGAATTTGAATAGAACGTGCGAAGTTAATGAGCGAACATCTCAATGAAATCTTCATACACCCCTTGTGGGATTCCATGCAAAATTGAAAACTCACATTGAAATCAACCATCGCAACGGAAACTTTGCTAAAAGTTTTGCAAAATCTGATCGTTTGAACACGAGTACAAACATTGGCTATGGTTACTTCGTCGGAAACGTTTGCCATCGAAATCGGATGTCGAGAATTCAAAGGAACGGGGAATAAGAAATGCCGGTGACGATAATACTTGAGAAATGGGACCAGGAAAAAGTTTGCTGTAACTACTTTTCCCTGCTACTTTTTTATTATACACTTTTTTTATTCCACGACCGTTACAACGACTCGTCGTAAATTTCGATGCTAGCCCGTCTGTTGGCCAATTTTACCAAATTCCCTCGATCACATTCAAGAAAGTGATAGTTATGATTGAACTGAAGGAGCAAAGAAATTTTGATTCAACGGTACGTTAATGGATCAGTTTTTAAACATGGTCCTGTTCGAATTTTCATAACGGGATGGATAATATTGGTGAAAGTGGGCGCATGCTCTGTAATTATTTATTTCAATTGCAGTACGTGTGACGGTCGTGAAACTTATGTTCCATCGAAGAAAAAGATTCTAACTGTATAACTCTTTAACGAATTCATAAATGTGCGTATATTTAAGATACATATATCTCACCTAAATGAGAAACTATATATTTCGCTTAAGGAAGAAAAGATACCATAACATACATGTATAAACTTCGCGACTTGCCACAAGTAAACTTGAAATTACGTCAGCTTAATGAAACTACTCTCGTCTTATATGTATAAAGCATAATGTTGTACTTTTTGTTATGAACTTACATCTATATCCTTTGACCTTTTTTTCCTCGCTGTCTTTTAAATGTCACTAAATTTCCTACGTTCATTCATTCTACTTCATTCCTCTTACAATGCATATCTGTTCGTAGATCTTATCATTAACATTTCGTCGTATATAATTTAATCATGTTGTACACGTATTAATATTCTAATGTTGTTTATCGTAGAATAAGCCAACTAAGAAACCACATTATCTACGTATATAAAGTTTATATTTGTGGTCTTTCTATACGTATGAATTGCGTGTGAGAAAATGCGTGCATCAAAAATATGCTATCAAATACGCGACTGACAGTGGTCATCGATATTGAATTTTAACACGTTAAACACACGTGCGAGAAAAATCGACAGGCACTGCATGCGCATTTTCCTGGCTTGTCGTAAAAATTATAAGCATATCTCTTGTATTCTACGTTTAACTGTAATCGCATTTTCGTCTGAAACGCACCTACAATTTATGCAGTGTCCGTCCAAGGATATACTTTCGGAGATCCAACTCCTTATTTTGTAATGACGTATTCGTGCAACACTAACTTGTACAAATGTTATACAATACAACGTGTATTCACAGCATAAACGGTGGTTTCATTGTGAACAAGAAAAAACGAGCAAAAAATATTTGACTTTTCTATATGTACATATATGAATACCACCCTGTTCTGCTTTATATTATACTCCCTGTTTCATTTTCTACTAAATAATTCCAACAAACACAAAGAAAAATGATAAAAATTACCATACTAATAATAACTGCTGGTCACGAATTCAGACTGTTTGTGTCAATGGGAACAATGAAACTGTTTCTTTCGAAATCAGCGCATAAATTAGTACAAATAATTAAAATAGATTTTGTATCAAGCAAATACGATGACATTGTTTGAAAGTTCTTGAAAAACAAGTGGTATTGTTAAATAGTGAATGCCACTACAATTCTATGATTACATGGTGCTACGTGGTACAATACCGCCGAATATAGTAACTGTTAACTGCATTTAGAATCAGCTACAGTTCTTTTCATTTTGCCTAACTTATTGTTAGTCGTAGATGAAAGTAGATATAGTACAGTTTACGAAATAAGAAGCAGTATACTGATGTTGTAAATAGTAAATACGACATTCCAAATATCTTCTAAATACTATTCTTTGAGAAAAATAATTTTACTAAATTAAGCATTTAATATATTTACGATACAGTAACAATACTTTGCATCAGTATCGCCGCTTCTGTTTCCAACCGGCACGTTTTTCAAGTAGATCCGTTCACGTCTTGTTAGTTAGTAGTTATCCTACTTTAATTGTTACTCTGTTATCCTTTTTATGTATGTATAACACTACGTTTATTCACTTACGACGAAAAATTAAATTGTTATTTCCCATGGTTGGTGTTCGTAAATCTATAATAGCGAAATATAGAAATACCAGCTTGTACGTATATTACAAGCATTGTAATCGAACCCTAATTAACGATTACTCCTTTCTCAAGAGCTCCGCTCGTTTTGTTACTAAAAAATGCTGGCGTATCCCTGTTTTAACGAATAGCAAGTATTAAGAAAATGAATGCACGAATAAGTATATGTAAAATTATTTAAAAATGCATTGAGAATGAAATCTTTATTCTGTCACTATGGCATATCGGCGTTGCACATCATATTATACATTTCTACGATTAACTTATTTATTGACTACATTTGTTACTGTTACCTTTTAAAATAATATTATTGTCGCGAATGTTTCGAATTGTTTGCATATCCCCAAAGTACTTTTATACGCACGTGAACTTAATTATTATAAAATATCTATAACTATACATAAAGAACTTGTTGTGTAGAAAAACAATTTATAAAACGTATTATCTCGTGACATTCAGCTAGTCAGACAGTGTGAAAAATGAAGACTGCTATTTGATATGGTGAAAATCTGTCTAGAGCATTTATTAGCAGTGATAGAAAATTAAGAGAGTCACAGTTTCCACAAAAGTTTTCTTAAACGCCCCGTTGGATCCAGAATTGTGACCAAATATTGACAAATTGCCTTTATTCTTCTAAAGACTTGCCCAAGTGACTGTTTGAGTAGATTCGTGACTTTTCAAAGAAGATTGTCAAGTGCACTACACTTATAACTCTGAGGACCATGAACCCACAATAAATTTTCTCGTTTCGTAAATTAAATCTTGATCGAAGTGCTACAAATAAAACTGTATGCATACAGACCCTTTGCCTACACTTCGTTCACGATACTTTAATGACATGTTAATTCATACTATACTGCGTTATAAAGTAATTAAATAAGAAATTAAACCAATCGAAAAAGAAGAAAAACAACAAAAAAAGAATTCTAGTAAAATCGATGTTGTATTAAGTAAATGTCCATTATATCTCGTCTAAGCGACAAAGCATACTACATTATTTAACGATAAATTAAAGGATTTACGATGGTTAGACCGAACGAAAAGCGTAGCGTAGAAGAAATCGGTGTATAGTATTAGTATAGTTGTGTAGATAAGTGTTACAGTCACGAGACTCGTATATCGTATATATGTATAATTATTATCTGAAATAATGCGAGACTTCTCAGTTAATAGAGTATGTTAATATATTATATAACACAAATATGTTTATTTTGTACTGAATGTATTTCACATTGATGTATTTTTCGCAGGCGTCAACAGCGACGTTATCTCGGACGTTATTAAAGAACAAAACGTTAAAAAAATCAGCGCTTCATTTTATGAATGTACTTCATGGTGAACTATGTAAATGTAGATTTTATAATGTTGTAATAAAAGGATTTTTTTTTCTTTACACAGCACGACTTGAGCCTACGGCAAGCAGTTATAGACAATAAAATTGTCCGTAGTTTATTCATTTTTTCATGGAGCTTTTAGTAGTATAGAATGTAGAATTATAATGTACAAATATAGCTAGAGGTTTTTATAATAATAGCTAGTGTGTCTGTTCAATTTTATTTAATTTCGGTTTGTACGTTTTGCCTAGAGAACATTTAAATAATATTAATTTTGGAAATTTATTATTGCCCTAGTATACAAGGTGAGTAGTAAAAGTATTAATATAACAAAATAATATTTATACAATCTTTTCTACGTATTTGTATATTCCGCGAAATTTAATCAAGCGCAAGTACTTTATAGATGGCGCAAATGTCTGAATGCAAGCAACGCATACAAAGTTAGCTTACAACAGTGCTGTACACCGGTGGGGGGCCCTCGCGTTGTTTACCTTACCAATCGGTCTTTACACGTAATACACTTACGACAATGCCACTGATTGTGCTTGTAAACAACTCGTCGCACATATTGAGTCAAATTTTGTAATAACCGGATATTTTAGTCCCTCGCATCCACTACTTTACAGTTGCACGTTTTTGTGGCAGTACAATCCAGAGTGAAAGAACCCAAAACTTGGACAGCACTGGTTTGCAATTTATTGGTTTATAATTGAATTTAACTGGGCTGTTTAACGAATATAGTTTGCCGGGGTTCCAAGCATGCAAAGTGATTAAAAAATAAAGAAACTGTGTGAAAAATTGACTTGCATCTGTATTCATCATAGAATAAATGTGCGGATTAAAATACAGGTTAGTTTGATGTATCTAAAAACAGTAAACATTGAAGGTTTTATTAAATATTTGTTCGTACAGAGCTACGAAATTTTTCTCTAAATAATTTGCAGCATTTGTAAATGAATAATATTCCCTTTAAACAATTTCTAACGTTGATATTGCTAAAAACAACACTAATATATTTCCAATTTATACTTTTCCAGACATGGATCCAGAATTTCTTTCTAGGCTAATTCCACAAAATAAAGAACACGTACGACCAGCATGCAAAAAATGTGGATATGCTGGACATCTTACATACCAGTGTAGAAATTTTATCAAAGTTGATCCAAACAAAGAAATTGTTTTAGACGTTAGTAGTACGAGCTCTGACAGCGATGAGAATTATGTTACACCCTTAACTGATTTACGGGAAAAGGAATTACGAGAAAGAAAAAAGAAGCTGCTGGAAGCAAAGAAAAAGCACAAGGAGAAGAAAAGTAAAAAGAAATCCAAAAAACGTAAAAAATCTGAACCAAGTGATAGTGAGTCAGAAACAGAAGCATCTAGTGAAGAGGACAAAAAACATAAACACAAAAAGAAGAAGAAAAAGTCCAAACATAAGAAACAGAAGAAACACAAAAAAGACAATACATCGGACAGTGACTCCGATGCTAAGAAAAGATAGCCATGCTGCATTTCATCATTTTTCGACGATATTAAAATTGTAAATATGTTGCTCAAGTGACTATGGAATGTACATTAATGAAACAATTTACCATTGTGCACTGTAAAATTAAACAATAAAATTTTTATACTAATTGCTATCTTTATTTACCTACGAAACTAAAATTTTCTCATAAATTTCAATAAAACAATCATTTGTTGAGACTGATACGAAAACAAAACTTGTCCCCGTATCTATACATCGACCATCGATAGTTATCGATAGTGATGGAATGTAATTATGTATATTACATACATATTTATAAAGAATAACAAGGATATAAAATTGTTGAAATTGCAGATTCTTTCGTACGCAAGATCACACAGAAAGCTAGTCTTTAATGACAAAATACTATCGCTCTCCTCAGCTATAGAACAAATACCTATCATCAAATTAGCTACAAGTATTTTTAAATTCGCGTCCTTACGATAACAACCACGTTCTCGATAACTATTCATTTCGATAGTAATAACCATCGATAATGTCATGGATAATATCGATAGTGTCATGGATAATATCGATGGTGTCTGGATAATATCGATAGTATAATCGATATTTCTTCACACTAACGCATCGTGATATAGACGTAACTTTAAATCATAACAAAATACGTATTGGTTAGAAAGGTAAACAGATCAGTAAACAAACATGACGCGACACGCAAGAAATTGTACTGCTGGAGCTGTTTATACTTATCACGAAAAGAAGAAAGACGCAGCTTCATCGGGTTACGGTACAAATACCCAAAGAGTCGGAAAGGATTCCGTTAAGGATTTCGATTGCTGCTGCCTAACATTACAACCTTGCAGGAATCCTGTCATAACGTTTGTATATTGCGTTTAACTTTTATGCGGCATTCTTGTACTATATTTCAACTCCTGTATTTGCAGAAAAGACGGTTATCTATTTGACAAGGAAGCAATATTGGAATATGTATTAACCAAAAAGAGAGAATACACAAGAAAGTTAAAGGAATACGAGAAGCAGAAACAACAACAAGAGGTGAATAAAAACAAAATAATTAATCTAGTGAACACTGTTCAATCATTTCGATCATTGTTCTTTTTAAGGATCAATCCAATGAAATAACAGCAAACGAGGAATTGCAAAAATTGCAAAAATTCTTAAAAGGGGAGAAAAATATTGTTTCTAGAAGTCAATCTGCAAATGATCAGGGACATTCTTCAGTATCTAATATGACTAATGGCAAAGACAAACTGCTGCCAAGTTTTTGGATTCCATCTCAGACGCCAGATGTCAAGGAAGCTCTGTTACAGAAACCAGACAAAACAATTTATTGCCCTCTTAGCGGAAAAGCATTGAAAATGAAGGATCTAATCCCTGTGAAATTTACAGAAGTTAAAGATCCTGATGACAAAAAATCTCTTATATTGAAGCAAGCAAGATATATGTGTCCAATTACGCATGACATCTTAAGTAATAGCATACCGTGCGCAGTTATTAAAACAACGTATGATAGTGCTTTAGCTTTACCCTCCAACTTGTGATATTTATTATTTTTTCTGTGCTATGTATGCTACTGTGTCTCTCTCTCTTTTTTTTTAGTGGAGATGTGATTACAATGGAGTGCGTAGAAAAAATTATAAAAAGGGATTGGATTAATCCTCTGGATAGTACAAAAATTACAGAAGCAGATATAATACCTCTTCAAAGGGTAATTATTTTAAAAACAAGGAAAGTATTATTGAAACGGGACACAATAATATTAAAATTTGTGTATTTCCTTTCAGGGTGGCACTGGATACTCAGCTGTGAATAGTTGCTTAGAAGGTAAACACGAAAGGCCGGTGTTACAAGTGTAAGACGTATTGTACTTTTGACAAATTTGTAATGCTTGTTCATATGTAATAATAATTATGGTCCAGAAATAGAACCAATTAATTTTATTCGAAATTGCTAAAGGACTTAATTTATTCTGCACTAAAAATAACCCTGTATAAAATATTGCACCATAAAAAATGCCATAATAACATAATTATATTTTAAAGTAATTACATAATTGCATTATTCGTTCAATAATAATGTTCCGTTGTAAGACGAAATTTACTAATGGCACATCCTTATATTTTCTAACTATAAGTGGTTAAAGCATTCGAACTGCTAATCATCCCTGCCGAACGAATGAAAGCAATTGAACGATCTTAGCTAGATAATGTACGCAAACTCCTGCAGAGCACCTAACAAATAATATAAAAATACATACCCATTGCACCACGAAGAAATTGAAGTTAAGAGATTTTCGTTCTTGAGTGCAGAACTTTTTATCCTCCATCACTGCAGTTTCCAAGTTTCAAACGGTCGATTTTCTTATAACACTTATCATCACTTAATTTAGTATAAAAAGACGACACGATTAATTTACGAATGAATTTTGACCCTATTTAATAGCTAAAAACATTTTACTCGTACGCAAAAGTAAAACATGTTATTATGACATAACTTCAATTCGCGCACAGCTACAATCAGACGTTTGAATATTACGAAATACCGCGAGTCACTAGTTGCCGCGCAATTCAATTTAAAACATGACACGTAACACTGCTTTCTCCGAGTTTATCAGAAATGTTAAGTGATCGATCGTCGCGGCAACTGGGGAGTAAATAGTGGATAAGTGGTGCATAGCAATAGTCTTTCAAGTTTCCATTGATCTTCAACCAATCGTATAAATGCCAGGCGACATAACATCGAGCTTGAATATCGATTTCCAAATCAGCGCTCGATATCAATTCAAACGTTACTTACAATAGTCTGTTAGCCACGAATAGACAAATCACCTTATAGACATTCGGCAGGAGTCATGCGATTGTGTGAATATATATGAATGTAATGGGACGAATTAGTCACAGACGAGTTATACCAAGTCCTTTATCTCGTCGGTGGCTACCCCACTAGTTGACTAATATTCATACTGTATATTCAAAAAACACCCGCCTTAAAGAAAGAACCCCACCCCCATCGCCAGACCAGTCGCCAGCCAATTAGCGCACTCTATTTCAAAAATCTGCCTCTTTCGCCCAACGGATTTCGTAGTGATTTGACGTGTTCAGAGTGTCCGTCGAATTAAGGTATGTCACATAATCTAATACATTCTTGAAGGCAGGAAATTATAAACATTGTCTTCATTTCCCCGTCTTTCAAGTTTTCTGTGGTTTCTTTGTTAATATCAATGAATATTTTGAGAGAAAATAAGAAAATATTGTGCAGTGAACAGAATCACACCGCGTGGCGTGCATTTTCTAATTGACTCGAGCATGCATATACGTATCGTGTTTTACGTATGCGTATACGTATTCCAGTTCTGACTTCCATTATTTTGCAATATATTCTGCAGTTTCTAGCAACATTATTATAATATTGGTAATTCTTAACATATGTATCTCTAATTTCAGTTGGAGTCTGTTTCATGGCGTCTCTTTCGCTTGCTTCGAATCAGAAATGGCGCGAACGCGACACTTTCAAACGGGAATGCGCAGAAGCAGAGTGACGCGGCGCCATATTGTTAAATCAAGTTCTCGCAGAGGTAAGCGTTCTTCAAATTTCTTGTTGAAATAAGTAGAATTGTAGCAATATATCTCTATTAAATTATAATTCATATCGGTATAATACTGGTATTATATACAGTCGCGTTGTAAACAAATAGTAACATAATACAAGTAATTATTTCCGAGTATTTCATTGTTGTTTCTGCCTGTGGTCGGGAAGCTTGTTTTTCCTGGAAAATATCGACAATTTATCACGGAACAACAAAGACACTGCTCAAGTAACGTATGCGTTAAAATATTTCTAGGAACCGCAAGCGATCGTAAACAAAAATAGTGTTTGGTTTTAGTTGGGTACCGAACACAACCGAACTGCAACGGACGATGGCCAAGGTTGTCATTCTACGGAAAAAACATACGGAAGACATCTCAGTGAGGTTCGTTCATAATAGCTATACCACAATTATTTGCACTCTATTACCGCTGCTGTTTATTTACATAATATTACTCCCATACTAAATCTTTTATTGACATCGTGTGTCTATACATTTGCAAATCGAATATTCACATTTTCTACAGAATTCGAGTTGAATTATTGCTTTACTATATCACAATTATCAGTACTTTCGTGCACTTAATTATTTATTTGTAATTCTTTGGTACAGGAGTATGGAGAGAGTTGATTATATGGAACAAAGTAGCTGCAATGATGCCTAATAATTCAATGCAGCCAAGACCTGTGTATGTGAGCAATTTAATTATATTTTCATATTGGTTTTATATGATGTGTGACTGATACTAAGATGAGACAACAACAGTTAAATGCTTATTAAAACAATTCGATTTTCTATACCAATTACAATTAAGTAATTGCCATTGGGGTAGGGTTTTTTATTTTGCACTATTGGTTAATGCATATGTTTTTATGTTTTATATTAAAGCATATGCAATAACCTATTGCATATGTTATTTTCCTTGTACATGCCTTTATTGTGGTATATCCCAATAATCGCAAAATGTATTTTTAATCTTGAATATTTTCCTTGCATATTTTTCGTGCATAATTTCATATTTTTAATGCATACTTACATACTTTTAATGCATATTTCCATATTTTTAATGCATATTTACATATTTTTAATACATACTTACATATTTTTAATGTATATTTTCATATTTTTCGTGCATATTTATTTTTCATATATATCACTGATAACAGACACTCGGTAGGATGAACATGTTTTCTTTCAGAAAATTTTGTGACCGCGCGCAATGCGGTTAGTAGAGTCAGTATTTGCTTCGAAGTTTTCTAGCTTTTTCAGAGCAAGTGGCTCTGCTTACATTTTCGTTCACACTTTAGCTACACGCGATTGTAGAGACAGTGTTTTCACGTACTAGATATTAATACTATTATCAGTGCACCGGTGCTCCTTTTTAATTATTTCAATCGCGACAGTAGCATCTTAATTTGTTCGCCGATATAATTTGCGGTCGCGTACATAGTCTTCTATTTTTATTTTCTTCTTACATTCGCTATCGGAAGTTGAGTCAGTGCATCACTGAAGGGGATGTTTTATGCGACACTGATAAAGTGAGAAATGTAAGTATCTTTTAAACAGTTCTCAGTTTTCTGTGAATAATTAAATTCTGTAGATTTAATAGTAGATTTTATTGTTCTTTGCTTTCTTGTTTAGTTACAGTTTGCAAACGTCCTGACGATTGAGTTCAATTGAGCTGCCTTGGTGATGTTTCCGATGTCTTCCGCGAGTCCTACTTCTATTTTTGCAATCAACGAGTCGGTGAGTCGCATGCGTTTTGGTTCCTCCGGTCCCCAATCATGTCGTAGGACGATTGGTCCGAAGCGGCACGGGTGACTGGTTGTATTTTTTAGTAGTTTTGCGAGCATAGTGACTACGGGTATAGTTTTTATACCGGTCAGTTGGTTTTTATTTTCTTGTGTATTATTTCTTAGATGAGGTTAGATCTGTCTTCTTGTACTCCGCGTCTTTTAATATAAAAAAATTAAGAACCATAGAAATATTTCATGAAATTAATAAATACATTGACCAAATGTATATACATTGTATATTCAATTTATAATTGCATTTATAATCAATTGAAATTTGTTTTCACTGTTGAACAGTGCAGAAGTCGGACCCCCTCCGACTTCGTTACTGCGAGCGTTTTATGATTATAGTAATCATGCATTGTAATAAATAGATATAATGATACATATATTAAAATCGGCATTGAATATGCACAGCCGATGATAGCATTTCATATTAATTTTCATATGCTATCGAGTCTTTTACGTATGAAATTTATTACGCATTACGTACAAGAAGGCACTTGGTATACGGGCAGATTTTAAAATCGGAGTAGCTATGTTGAACAATTTCCTTCGATTAAGGAATCACCCGAGGCTTATTTACTAGCTTGTCAATTTTACAAGTAAATATTTAATTGCATACTTATTCTATTAAACTCAGTTTCAATGACAGTCAATTTCCTTATTAAATAAATTGTTTATCAATAATTTTCGAGTTTTTATAGATATTTCATAAATTACAAAGTCGAATCACTTTTAAAGATATTGAAAATATAATATACTATGGCAATTTTACGCGTACTAATCATCTTTTTAGATCAGGATTTTCAGGTTTAACCCCTTCCGTGTTCATTGTCACGAACTCACTCACGTGCCCAGGTGCTACTTGAGTGAGTGGAAGGCAATGGGCACGATGATCATATGGTTTTTAAATTTGTAACAATGTTTGGCGGCTGACATTTGCTAGTGTACCGTGCACGACGTATTTTCCACATTGTGTGTGTGTGTGGTTAGGCTGTGGAATTACGTCGGCTCGGGAATTTGCAAATATACATTGAATACCACAACGAATTATGAAAATATGGCAAAGAATAGAATACTATACAAACCAAGTATATGTAGTTACTTGAAAGAAAATGTACAATACATTTTAACAATCAATATTTTATACGAAAGTAATGCACAAGCATATACGTTTACGCACATTTACGCAATGGTCGCTAGCCTTTGTCAGCCGATTTCAGGAATTGGTACGTACCCTTAGAGTGTGAATGATTGTATGCCAAGCTCGGGTGTCGGAGGCGTCCCGGGACGTTTCTCTAGTTTAGGTTCTTGCGCCCGAGTGTTTGAATGAGAAACGTGGAATGAGGTGTGTTTGTGTGAATGCTTTGTCATTTTTTAAATATAGGTCTAGGTAGGATAGGTAGTATACCTTCTGGTGTGCCTGATAGATATAAGTAGGTAGGGCCGGGCAGGTTGCCTATCGATTTTTCGAATCCTTCGCGGTCGTGGTCGCGATTTGGTCCGAAACGAACGTGCTACATTATGTTCGAGGCTGCGCGTGTAGGCGAAGATCGATTACAATTTTAATCGTAATCTTTACGATTTTCTGTAATCGCAAGTTTTACGATTGTATTTGTTCGTGATTCGTGCACGTGTGTTCCATTTAGTTACGCTGTTAGATTTTTATTTTATTTTCTTTTTTTGCGGATAGAGTCTCGAGCCTAGACTAAGTTTTAGCGGGCATTGGGCTCGAAGAAAAGAAGAGGCTAAATGCTGAAGAGGCCCGACAAATTGTCGCTCAAGAGGGCAACTATCAATGGCTCTTCATCCTTTGGATGGAGAGCCATCATTGCTATTTAATTGTCTACTTTTCCGCAATTATCAATTCAATATTCAATTAATTTGTTACAGTTTTGCGTTTGCCAAATGCATCTATCCATCGATATATTATTTTAAATGTATACAACAAGTATAAATATCCCAAAATTGAAATGCTTGACATTTGCATGTCAAGCGCGCTGCAAATATACTCATAAGGAAGCAGCGTTTAATTTGCAAATAATTATATTTATAAATGGGGGGTGGTTGGGTGCGGCTGGGGCCGCGCGAGTATCCATTCGCAGCAACCTCCCCGTGGTGAGACCTGGGCAATCGATATCATTTATCATACATTTACCAATTCTATCACTTATTATTCTGTGATACAATTGCTAAAGATATGATAAAAGCGTCGAGCAAATAGGCTGCGTTTTTTGTAATTTCCCTTATGTGGAACCACAGACGAGATATATTGCGTATTTCGTTAACAATAAAATTGCCCCAATGAAAAAGATAAGTAAAGAATTTGTATAGTAACTATATAAGTAATAATTGTAGTATACAATTATCGTCACAAGTTTTTCATTGCGTCAATTTTATTATTTGTGTGTTAAAAAAATGTACATCTCTTACCTCAACGTAAAGTATAACTTTCAAAATTATTTCATTTATTGATACTACAATTGAAATAAGAAAACTTGTTATAATGAGTTTTTTTAATATTTTTAATTAACATTAATTGTTTGATATGCTTTACCGCCTTTCATTGCGGCAAACAACAAAAGAATTATATAATCTGTGGGTAACGGTGCGAGTGACACGGAAATGGTAATGTGTCCCGGGGACCCAGAAATCGTGGCCGATAAAATACATTGCATGGCTTGTCTATTCCTATATCTCGTCTGTGCTATGGTTTCCCCCAGAAAGTGTCGCCATCTCAAGGAGCATACTTTTTTAAAGCAATCCGAAATTCTGCCGCTCTGCCGGCCAGGCGGCAATCTGCGAGAATACGTTAGTATTCGCGGTTCGCGTAGTGCTTGCGCGTGTTCTGAACTTCGTATTCCCGCAACTGTTTTATTTCATCTATTCGGAAAATTGAGTGTCGGCTCGGTAATAAAGTGCAGAAGTCGTGATGATCGCTACAGTAAATTAAAGGTCAGTGTCTCTTTATATACATAAGCGCGACTTTAATCGGATCGCAATTATTGCACGTGCAATGCAACTACGGTAACACGTTGTACGCTTGGAAAGTCAGTCATGTCAATAACTTCTACGGGGGAAAGAATTGTCAGGCGAGTTCTTTGCCACTATTACCACCAGTGTTCACAGATAAACTAACGTGTAAGCGAGAACACAGCTCTCAAATTGTCCTGCAGTTGTGTCCGATGTGCATTCGAATAGAATTAATTTAATATATAAATATGTTTCTAGCTACCGCGAGGCAAACTTGTGTAACAGATTCGTACGTAAAACATGTGAATTGGTAATCGGTGGCGGAATAATGAGATTGATAAAACGTAAACGAAATTTTCATAAATGTTGTATTTGCTACAGTTGCATCTCGTTAAGCTAGAAACATTCGGAAGCAAACAAAACTTTGTTTTGAGTTGTTATATATGACAAGCATCGCAACTCTATGTTTGCAAGCATTAACCTTCGTTTCTATTTCCCACCTTTCATCGCTTTCGTTTGTGCGTTCGCGGGTTTGACGCGACGCGATCCCACTAGCGGACACGGCAGCATCTCATTTTTCACGAGTGTGCATTTTGTACGAGTAGTATCAGCCCGATCGTATCTTGGGCGTATAAAACTCGCTGGGAATTATTTTTCCAGTTATTGTTAGCCTTAAACAGTGACGAGAAATTAATTTATTAATGATTTATGGACGACTTAAGATGTATGGAATCTCCAGTAAAGTTCCACAAACATCTATCGACCATGATACATAATCGTTTATAGTATCAATTAAATCGACTTGAAATTATCGATTATATTGATTTTCGCTTGCGTCAATTTAAATCGAATGCCGATCGATACAATTGATTGAATTGAAATGGGGCAAATCGGAATGGCAATCAAATTGCATTGTACAGAGTGGCTAGAATGATGCAGCATACGAAACTGAGATATTATAAGTTGAAACAATTAATGGGTTCGTACCTCAATTAAGTATTAAATGTTATTTGAAAGGCGAACAAAATGAAACATTTTATTGCACTGAATTATTAAATTAACTATGTAGTAGACCTGTGTTATTGTCATCAACTGCTCACAAAGCATTCTTTTATATACCATTGAAGACGTAATGTACGCACAGTATCGTTTGTGAAATTGTTCCTCCAGTACTATAACACCGTCGCAATTAATAGTAACATAATATCAGTATAAATAATATATAAATATATACTCACGAAAGCATGCACGTTGCATTCATAATTCAGTGTCGTAGGTAAAAAAGGGATGCTTTATCCGCAATATGTTGGCACACAGTAATACTATTAATACTAACGATAACCTTCCTTACAAACAATAATGTTATACATGTATTATCTACACTTGTATACCAATGCATCGGCAACAATGTTAGATATATGCACATGTATACGTACACAAACGTATATGCACGTGAAACCTTGTTATATCACTAAGCACATCTGCACCCCGCGCTATCTATACAACCACAAAATATGTGTCGTTTCCCTATATGTGTTATATCCGTGTTTCATTCTTACGTACTTACACGTGGGAACGTGTATTCGTGTCATACGTAATAGACGGTTAAGCTAGGTTGATCGACCATGATGCAGAGTAGTGCATGCGTATCGAATAGTTCACCGCCGTACGTACAAGACACGTACATACTTATGTACGTGAGAGTAAAAACATGATACAGCGCATGTGTTTTCGTGCACGCGTAGATGATAAGCGGCGGCACGGCGTTATATCATCGTCTACGAGGCGCATGGCGCATACTCGTATTGCGACACGTTCGCTGCAGTTCTTTCACCCATTCGATTTGTCCGCGCTATAGGCGTTACTATACGCGTACGTATAGCGTAGTAGAAATCGGTATGACTGATAATCCTTCCACGTGCAAGACATCAATTGATTCGTTCATCTTCACTGACGCGTGGGTGGACGAACTTGAAATGAATTCAATATTGACTAATTCTAAATTACATAATCTCAATAGCTAGTACATGAACCGTTGCAATCTTTACCATATACATACCCGAGGGTATACAAACATGGACATGGTAGTGTAGTCAAATATTTGACTAGAATTCTAAGGTAAATGAAGGATTTCTTCAGAGAAGAAGAAAATTAAATTATATTTGAATATAATTTTAAGATATTTCCAGTATAATATGACGCGGAAAATCCCAGGTTTACATTAATTAGTTGATAGCATCAGTCGTCGTAAATAGGTATTTCTTGTTGTGCCTTACAGCACGTCCGATTAACTTCCGTGAATAAAGTAACAATACAGAATCTGACACTTTTCTAACATTATATTTCAACACTCTTGAAAACTTCAGAATGAGATGAGCGTGATATTTTCGGAAGCATAAATTTATTTAAATGCAATAATCAATTTTAGTAACAATTGTTCTCGTTTCTATTAGAGCAACGTAATAATTGTCCAATATTTACAATAATGTACCACATTCATATTGGAAGTTTTTGTTTATAAGAGTAAATGAAAAGCAATCTCACGAAACTGATGAATGACACAAAATATAGAAGTTCTCATACTTAATTCGAAAACATGAATTTCTTAGGAATTTTGCATTGACCTTCTCATTGCTTACTAATGCCAGTTCTCCGGCACATAGATAATTACCGTTTTTTCAATCCTTCCACGACTATAATGCATCGACTTGTTACATAATCGAAGTTTAAGAAATGAAGATTCATTCTTCAATAGTTTTTCTTGTTAGCCGGCTTTTTATCCGGAACATTTAATTCGTGACTTTCAAGAGCGCAATAAGGTTCGTTCATTAATGTCGAAGTACGCCGCCCGGAGAGAAAGTAGAAACTGCCAGTAGTTTACTACCGTATGTAGTTCGCCTTTGTTGTGCAGACGTACTAAACTACTGACCCCCCTTCGTAAGAAACTGCCAGACACGCCCGTACACCTAACACAATCATAAATATACCTGTCATGCTTGTCATACACCGTACCCACGTGTGTTCTGCGTTCGAATTTATTTTCTCTATTTTATTTGATGGACAAATAAAGAATTCTTAAATAGAAATCTTTGTTACTGCAAGTCGGGGTGAGATTTTTTAATTTCATTTCCTCTATTTCCATCACATAAATAGTAGGTGTTCTAAAATAATAAATATATGTAATCGAAGAAGTTAACTCATAAACAATTTAAAAATATAATATAGACAGGGAACATATTTTAAAAGGATTCAAAAAATGATTTCTTTTTTACAGCAACAGTTATTTTTGTTCATTTCTTAATTTTAGCTAATGTATAAGTAATGTTTCAACTGCTCATGGCCATATTTCCCAAACATGTAAAAAATGATTCCTAACCGCAGCACGTTAATCCTTTCAATCTAGTCGAAGCTCTCGAACGTTGTGATATTGCCTTTTATTTTTTTTCGTAAACGTCTCTCATGTAAGAAAAATGCAAATTTTTTATCCGGAAAAATTTAGCAATGATTTCCTGCTACTGACAATGAGAAACAACTGATGTTTTTATGCATGATCCATCAGTTTTATCCGTTTCCGTTTTATTTCGTCCTTCATCCATTGAAGTACGTTAGATTAATGGATGGCAGAAATATTGCAACAATCGGCACTTCTTCGTACTTTAGAAATGCTACTATTCCCAATCTAAAGTGTCGCAGAAAATTATCTTAGGAAGTGCAAATTCGCGGCAATTGGGTGAACATTGTAGGGGACAATTTTCTCGTAACAGAAACTGTTAGCCACGATCCCCTGTTAATCAATATATGTATACACACATATAGAAGTACACTCGGTCACTAGTGCTTCGTACACACTTTAAACATTACGCAATACGTCTTGCGTGCTTTGCGGCGCGCATTACCTCATATCATAGCAATTCTCGAGCACGGCTCGGTCATTTTCCCACCGTTGCTACCCTCCCGCCTGGTTCAAACATGCGTGAACTTGTTTCCGTTTTAGACAAGATACATGAAAAAAATGCTTGTTTCCTTTTCCCATGCGAAGTACACATAGGATACATGCAGAGAATTTTGCCCAGGTTCCTGAATACTCGATCGGCTTCATTGGCAATTTTAATTAATTCGTCCCGCTTGTAGAGAATTACACGACCGCCAAGGATGTTTGCCTTCCAGTCACGGTTAACGGTAGTTACTAGTCAATTAGCCGAAGTACTTCCTGCAACAATCTAATATTGAGAACGAATGTCTAAATGATTTTTTCCGCCATTCGAAATATTCATATCCTTCAGTTGCACGATAATCTCGCGGAAGTATCATTTTGCAGTGATAGTTCGCTGGGGATTTCTTGCGAACGATACGATTAAGTTATACTCCCGAGTAAATGGGCAAAGAAAATTTTATAGTGGCCTAGGATAAGGGAAGCAGACTTTTCGCAATTTAAAGAATAATATTATTATATTCAAAATGTTCAACGGTAAATCATATTCAATAATATTCGTATTATGAAATTATTTTACAGAAATTTGTAATACGTACAAGTCGTAATCAATGTCGTCATTTTAAAATTTTTTCTTATTACATTAAAGTTTAGATGGCCTGTAAAAGAGTATTTCTTTTTGCTGGAGTTTCGTTGAAGAGAAAATACCTACTATTTTATTGCCATAGATTGAACTCGAAGAGAGAACAGTCTTTTCAAGGAGACAAAGCCGCTGGCAATCGCGATCTACGATCGTCTGATTGCATGTATTTAACTTTCCTTCCGAGTGGTAGTCTTATTCCCATTTATACTATTTTTTCACCACTTGTCACGACTCACGAAATGATCTACAGATTCCCGGTTGCTTGCAGTATTTACGTAACACAATATCGGCCGTGCACAAATCGGGGGGGTAAAGTGAATCATCGATTACACTTGCTAGGCTGCAACATGGGCGATGGCTTCCTCGTCAAACCTTGAATAAGTAATCTGTCCCTGAAGTGACACTCCGGACGGAAAATTGTCCAATATATGTGCTTATCGAGCATATCTTGTATCGTTATGAAAAATTTCCAACACTATTCGTAGGTGTAATAATTTTGATTGCAATGGCTTCACGTAACGAAAGTCCAATCGGTAAATAAAGCTTCGATATTGAACTTTATAATACAAACAGGCAGCAATATTGAAACTCATTTATGTTCGATAGCTGCAATGCAATTTTAGTACTTGTCTCTTTCATTTTCGTTTGTGAAAGAAATCTAATCTTTTACATCAGATTACAGATTCTCAGCTTAGTCGCCAATTTAATTGCTACTTCGCATTAATATTGTAACACTTATTGTACGTGAGTAATTAGGGAAACACTCTCAATTGGTTAGAAAAATGATTCTAATGTTAGATACATGATAACTACACATCTTTGAATTAATACTTTTAAAGTTGCTATGTGTTCCAATAATAATAAATATTTCTATGAAATAAGTTAAGTGAATAATAATATAAGCGTTTAGTCACACTTAAGCCATAAAACAGTTCCCACGTGAACATTAAAAATCGGACACTTTATAAAAACAGAAATGCTTATACATATTGCATATAAATGATTTAGAACAAATATCTGTTGCCTCAAAGATTTCACTAGCTTTTACATTGAAATCTTGTTGTTCGCAGATATGAGGAAGACCTCTTGACCCTTTTCTCTTTGATGTGTTATATTAAATGACACTTAACGCACTTACATTTTCACGCGTATCCCCACGAAAAGTAGGTGACCCAATTTCTTATACTCGCTGATTTGAGAGTTTCATTACGTACATATATGCGCATAAACGATTTATCGACGAAACTTTGTCACTAGTTATTTCGTGCAGTTTATTTACTCTAATGAAAATAATAATAGTGAGATATTGCTGCAACAGAATTTGTCAAAGTATGAATGTGGTATAATTTGTTTCATCAAACAACGAAAACTAATCATTAATTCCAAACACCAGCGGTTTTTGTTGAGGAAAATATGCAATTTATAATATCGCAGCGCGTACCCTTTATCACTGAACTTTTGTTTGACTTGTACCAATACAAGTGAAATAATAGTCCATAGCATCTTCCATAGCACGTTACCAGCTTAACCCTTACATTACTCAAGTACACGTAATCATTGCACAATCTCTGCAATTGATTTTACTTTATCCCAAGAATGTGTCATTTATTTGCCTATTAGTCGAAATCAATATAATTATTAATGCAAAAAATTATTGCAGTAATACAATAAAATATCTTTTCACGATTCGCCAAACGACAAAACATCAACATGCACGTAGTGAAAGACAGTGTTCATGTAGTAATACTACATTTGGCAATATCGTAGAAATAAAATCAACTATATCTTCTACATTATTAAATACATACATTGAAATATGCACATGTATAACTGCGCATTTTGCACAGACATTAATCATATAATACAAAAATTCAAATACATAATTTAGTTGCATTATTTTGTAATTTATAATAACACCATACTGAAACATATACTTTTGTCCCTCGCTGTATGTGCTCCACATTCTTAGCGCACAAAGATATTATTTATATATGAACGTCGCAAGTTGAAAATTGTAAAATAGACCCCGACAGGTGTATCGCCGTTAGTTATCTCCCTTGCTACAAGAATTCTCGAATCATTCGATCCGGTGTGCATGTTTCGACAGTAGTATGACCCAGTCAGGACCGCCGACGGCAAATCTAGCTATCCAGAAACTGCTGCACTGCACAGATTCGAAAAGGTCAAAACATTTCACATGCAAATAGCATTTCTCTCGGACGAATGCATAATACACGTCGGTGATTGCACGGGAGACGCAGGTCCACTTGGTTAGCGTAACGTCATTTTGCGTTTGATAAATATTTCCATCTCGCGGTATGAAATATCAAATTAAATTCCAAAACCATTGGCCGAGTCACGTCTCGACGCATGTTGCATTCACTGTTGGCTTCACTTTCCCTACGATATAGTTCACCGTAGCCACGTACATTCCCTTTGAATTCTTACGATTCTGTACCGCTGACCGATATTCATCCGCTTAAGTATGAGATTTATTAGATACTTCTCAAGTAAACACATAGGCCGATACGATGGAAAGAAAGAATTAATTTTAATGGACATATAGTGTTATTTCAGACGATGCAAAGATATGTTAGAAACATAGTTAACACATTAACGACCGGTAGCCTATTAATAGGCTTTTCGTCGCCAACGCTTACCGACCGGTAGCCGATTAATAGGCTTTTCGTCGCCGACGCTTATCGACCGATTATTTTGTGTTAATCCTTAAGTCAATCGTTAAGTTATGTTATGTTGCTCAATGGCGTTAGAAGATGATTGTACGGAACACGATAACAACCTGCCCAGTCCTGTACTTACAAGGAGAGCACCCATATTAGACCATCCCGGCAGACTATCGAATTTGAAGAAACACAAACTTATAAATATAGTGACAAGTGGTCGAAGTGTACAACCACAAAGACAATGTAGAGTTTGTGCAGCTCATAAAAAAAGGAGTAGAACATGTTTTGTTTGTAAATTTTGCGAAGTTCCATTACATAAAGGCGAATGTTATGAACGATATTATACTTTAAAAAAATATTAACTATTTCCTATGTGTAGTAACCACTGTATACATAAAATAAGTATAATTTAGCGTTACAGTATAACATTATTAGAATAAAAGATTTCATTAAATATACTTTTCCTATAATAACAGAAAGCAGACAATCTCATTTAAACACATAACACGCACAGACATCCCCGCGTGACACTCTAAACAGAACAGAGCCGGCGCGAGAGCGAATCCGTGCCCGGTCGGACGTTGCTATGCTGTTGAAACGCTAGCGGTCGGTAAAGTGTTAAAATGAATCTTAGAGGAAATAGATTAAAGTATGGGTAGATATTTATTTCAAGCCAAATCCTTGTTCCAATTTGTTGAATACCGTGTTTCTTGTCAACCTTCTATATTAAATTACAAAACTGTTTGTTCGAATATCTTTTGCTTAATTTAATAAGGCATTAGGTACTTGTATATGTATATTATGATATGATATAACAAAGTGTAGAATGAACTTATCAATGTTCTTAAATCAAAAGAATGATCAGAACTCTTTAAGACGACACTCTAAAGAGTGTTGATTTAAAAATCTATGATTATGTACACGAGAAACACATTAGATTGTTCCTTGAGCATTGTACATGCCAAGAAGTATCAACAAGTTGGAAGTCGATATTTAAGTAGATAAAGTGCACGCGTCAGACATCGAGGGAACCTACATTAATTCAATAGATATGTAGAACCCATGATTTTTTAAAATATACAATGCTTCTAATTGACACTAGCATGGCCCTCGTCGAAAAGTTATGCGGATTGCCATTCTTGGGTCTTTCAATTTTTGTTTACCGCTACCTCCAGGTGCCTATGTTGTAGGGGAAATACATAAAAACAAACAATAGCTGACGCAACTTGTGTTAGCTTTGAACACAGACTAAAAACCGACTAGCTTCCCTCAAAACATGATATGATACGGATAAGGAATTGTAAAATAAGTACTTCAATCTGTACACATTATCGTGTACCGTATACGCTTCACGTTAATAAAACAGTGTTATGCACTAACCAAGGATAAGGAGACATAAATCAGGATCCACGTCTTACAAATGCCAATGAAATACAATCAGTCGCAAAGTGCATAACGAATACTAGAAACCTTAACATTGTAAAAGATGGAAAAAAAGAGTCATTAAAAAATACTGACTCGTGAGTCTAAAAAGGGGTCGTGGGTCAAATGCCGTACAAGTGAATATTATTCAAGGTGCAAATACAATACAAGCATGCATTTACAAGTTTCCCTCATCAGATCTTATTGATTTATGGAAAAATATTGAAACTACGAGGCGCGACGCGTCGCTTGAATAAGACGGTGAAGGAATATTATTGTGAGAGAATTCATTTCATTGTGATAACGATTAATCGGGCGGTCGCGATTGCAGATACGTGGAACGTGCATGTAAATCGGCTTGGAAGATAAACGTAGTCCAATTGCCGCGAAGGAAGCTTCGCAAATATTTCAAATGGCCTTGCATGCGCTAGTTCCTGCAAGTTTTGCGTCACAGGTCAAGTACATAGGGGACACTGGAAGCGAGTCGCACTATCGGTGCACCGTGCTTCGAGTTCATTACGTAATGGCACATTGATAAGGAAATAAGTTGGTCGCCTTGACATTGCCGGTTCGTAAATACGATCCAGTTGTTCTTACCGAAGATTCTTGCGTCGCCGTTTCAATATACATATGAACACGCGTGCAACCTAAGCGACGCGACGCGGGCACGAGTGCCAGCCTCTGGATCTATGAAACACCTCTGTGTTGATCTTGCCCCCGCTCATTGGCAGTGTACACATTTTTATCGACGACCGACTATCGTCGTCATCGCTAGACGAATTGATTTGCTCATTGGAATACACGATTTACGTAATATTTTTTTTAGATACAGTGCTTTGCTTGCATATTGTTGCAATTTTTACCGGAAACATCGTGAACATCAGAACACGCGGAATCGTACACGTGTACGCTGAAATATTTCTAGACTACGACATCAAATAGTTAGAAGAAAGTTATTGAAAATTTAATTAGTTATCGACTAACCGATACAGTTCTATGCGAGAATCTCCTGATTTTTGTTACACGTCGAACTTCCGATACAAACGAAAATCGGAATATTCAATTTAGAGAGCCGATGGAAACCACTGGAGACTGCTATATACTTAAGTTCATCAGATAATTTATTACGTAACCGTGTTAACGCGAACCACAAGCCCGAGTAGCGATCATGTACAGAAGTTACGATGATTTTATAATAGCCAAATAGATTGAGCGCATTATATCATAGAAATACGTACGGCTTGTACGCGCAACAGACCGATCAGTTGTGTCGAATCATGTTATACTACGTCATCTCTGTGCGCGTTTTAGCGTATATATGTATGCAACACGTTATTAAGTTTTTGCATACATATTACGTGGAGGCATTTGTTCCCCCATGAGGAGTGTCGACATGGTCCTTGCAGCATCGCGTTCTACGCGAAACTCGTTTCCCACGCCGTGCACTTCTAACGATAAGTAAACAATGAGAAAAATCAACTTAAAAGCTTGCATATTTGATAACGATTCGCCGCGTAATATTAAAAACAATTGCAACGGTGCCCGTTCACTCTACGATACATTTCGTACTTGACGTTCTTAAAATATTCAATGAAATTATATCTCTGCCGTTGCCATAATTTATTTGAGGTTTTAATCAGAGATGAGCTCTCGTTGAATTAATTGTAGACCATTTCATTAGACGATTCTCAGAATAACATTAACTCGAATACATGTTGCATGGTCTTGGGCTATAAATAATAACAATATTGGTCATGTCTAATGTTCTTCCGGGAGTGTATTAACAATGCAATGTTCCGTACACTATACCTGTCGGCTTCTGAATGCCATAATAGGTTCGGAAACTCGAGGATACAGATGTTCACAGCGGACGAAGTGACGTATTAAATGAAAAGATTGTAACGACCCTTCATTGCCACCTGACACTCTTGTGTGCTTCTACAAGTACAATTCCCTCGAAAATATAATAAATTGATTATTCAGTTTTGAACCCATACAATTCCGCACAATTGTGACAGTGTAGCAACGCACAGTTGGGTTTCCGTTACCCATAGCTTCAATATACCTATTAACAGCGTAATTTGAATTACTATAATGAGGGTGCTAAGATGTTGGATCTATTCCGTTTAGTACGTGTGCACCTTGCTATCCTTGAAATGTAATTCCAAAATTCATTATTAAACTAATTCAAATTTACTGCTCTATTTATATCGAACGAAAACGACTAAACTAATGAAAACTCGCTTCTTCAAGTATTATAGGTATATAAATTATTAGTAATATAATTTTACAACACTTGGAAATATTTTTCCCAATAATTTAGCATAATTTTATCTGTCATAACGAAATATTCATGGAGTGATTAATATCGGGATAATGATTGAAACATTTCTTCCGTTATATCTTATTAACCAACGGTATAATTTCTTCAACCGAACAATGTTTTCTTCAAAAAACGAATTAAGTATGTTTTTGCGCTACAACGTTCCGTGCAGCGTTTCATTCATTCTTTATCGTTCAATTTTTAACACCGGCACGCGTTGGAAATTATTCGACGAGGGGGACGCGCTTAAAACCATTCGTGGAAAATATTTCTGTACATTACAAGTTTTGCCTCGCCGGACACATTTTCGACTTCGATGCCGTGTACGTTATTGTTTAATGAACGAAAGGGCCGTTTTTATGACTCGCCGATGTGACGATAGAGGATGTCGTCGACAAGACATAATCTGTCAGACGCAGGCTTGATGATGTTTATATAATCACGTGGTTAAATTGTTGTACTGTTGTCAGTCGCTTACGTAACTGGAATTCAGCAATACTCTCACGAGAAGCACAAAGCTGTGTGCTACGACCGCGCAGTATCGGTTCTTGGCTTTAACATATTTAGGTGTGTATGTTTTTTTGCACATGTGGAACGCATGCACCTATATTCAAAGACTTTTTATTATAAACGTAAAGCATTTTCGAACATTCTTGTGCAATTTTTTTCTGACCGCGTATGTGTATTAAGTGTTTAGGCAGGAAACATCTTTAAATTAATTATTGTAGTAGTAAAAACATCGTAGTAGTAAATATAGATTGCTTTCCAAACTTTCAACGCTAACGGAATTTTAGACCAAGCTTTTGATTAAATCGTGTTACCGAAGGTACATGTAATAACGTTATGCCGAAAGACAAGAAAATCGATACACTTTTCCACGCATGAACGAATCGATGCAGGGTTGCGTAGTATTTAATCATCATCTCGGTATACTACGTTTATGAGTTAACTTAGGTATATATTCTGGGTAACTTATTCATATGTACTGAATTTGGGCATATCTTTTTTTCAATCTTCATGGCAGGCAACGGTGTCGGTATATGAAACATAATTTATTTCTCTGTTGATTTGTCGCCCCGTGGATATTTCTTAATTTGACATCTTGCGCGTTTAACCGCGCGAGTGCCGTTCTTCGTGTCTCTTTTACGCTTGATCGAACAGTTTGGAGCTTAATTAACAAGTTATCGGGCCAATTATAAAAATGTACAATAGCTTAAAGAAAGGAGATTCGTTAATTTGCTTCTGGGTTCTTCGATGAAAGGTACTGACGCCGACCCTCTGTAAACAACACTTGTAACTTTATTTGTATCACAGTATCATTTGAAAGGAAAACGAGACATGCAAGCATTAACATTTTTTTTATTAACAATTAAGAAAATTAAGTTGATTATACAATTTTTTACCTTTTTTCGAATCTGCAGAGTACTTTTTGTCAATAAAGAATATAATAAATACTTTGATAAATAATAAAATAATGATAAGCAAAGTGAAATTGTTTGCATAATAACATTTTCAGTACCCACGTTATAGAAAAATGCCATTTAAATAAGAAAATTTTCTTGGTAATTATTTTTTTTGCATACTGAAGACTCTTTGCGATTAAGTGCAGCATTGTCCACGTTCCACTTATTGGGTCCATATGTACATCTCTAAACAATTTCAGTGATTTTCTCGGTTAAAATAATTGTCCATTCTTTGTTTCTGCATTTTAATATCAATGTTTTTACAAGGACAATTTGCAAGGACAGTGCAAATTTTATATGAAAAACGTATAGAGTTATAAAATGAATATGTCTACCTGATATTAGAAGAAATATGTGCACGTATCATACGTGACGATTAAAGAAAATGTACTGTTCGAATAATAAGTTTGTATTCAGATGCTTGCTATTCCATTATATGTACTTTGTATCTTATATTTTACCTGCCAACAGAGAATCTTCTAGTGTCTTGAAATTATATCAATTCAAAATTGGACTATTTATAAGCCGTAGAATATAATGTAATTGGAACCATCCTCATGAAACGATATACCTTTCCTTACAATTTTAATCGCTGCGTAACACATATTTTCTGTTCTTATATGGCTATTTACTCGACGCTCACACAAACGAGTGTCAAATTTTCTGCAGGTCGACAGATTCAAAGAAACTCGCGTGACAACGCATAGTTCTGCCTTTCGATATTTAAATGAAAGTGACTTTTCAACGATAAATAATCGTCCGCTTATTATTTTATATTGCTAGTTATAAAAAAAAATGCTTAGTTCAAGAATTATGCATAGATGAGATTTTACGCTAGCTATGGCATAATTTAATTTTGCTTGCAGATAATTGGGCGATGCAACCAAATGAAGGGTCAAGTGGAACCGCTCGAAGTAAATTTGAGGGTATGCTTATTTCTCTGTACAACTTTGTGCCAACACCTTTCCTCGTGGGTACATTGAATAATAAAATGAATGCATAAAAGGCAAAGCAAAAATGCACAAAACTTTATATACACCTTTGCGCTTGAGTAATACAACATTGTCAGACAAATTGGAATATTATCATTTCATTGCACTGTAGTTTTATTCATAGTTATTATTATACTATTACGTACTGCTGTTAGCAACTTAGCTCAGTATGCTTTATTATTTTTAAATATTGTGTTCAATATCAATAGTCTGGAAGATATTCATCCCCATATTATTTAAAAAATTTAGCACACTTTTTGCTCATCAAGCCCAATATTAAATGAACTAGAATCTTTTGTTCAAACGTTCACGCCGTTTATTGGCAACCGGTTGAATGCATAAATAATTCGATGTGGCCAAGAATGTAATTTACTATAAAGGGATGGAGAAAAAATATTTTCAGGACGTAAAACGAGAAACAAATATCATGAATGTCGCCAATATCTATTGTTTAACGCTTACTCATTACACGAGTATAATTAAGAGGCAAAAGAATATGCTTTTACTGGCAACAGCTTTTTTCCGCAGTAGTATTGTGTTACAGAAGGTTGACCAGTGTTATCTTACCAATCAACGCGAAGAACAGGATTCCGAAATCCCTGGTCACTCAAGAACCTGAGAGAATAATTGATACCTTGATACATTGGCAGTAACCGAAGAATATTGAATAAATAAATGTACGTGATAAAAGAAGATTCATTTTTGAAAAACAAAAGAAAGCATATGGTATGGCGCATATAATAATTTAGATGCACATTCAATACAAAACAGCACACGCACTCCAAATGCTTTACGTATGTATCTTTCCTGTCATTCCTACAGCTGTTTAGCCAGGTGACTTGAATCATACATAGCACCTTAGAATTAAAAAAAAAAGAAACCGCAATAATTTCTCGCGGGATCTGATATAATTTCTCATACTGGAATTTTATTATGTAGGTACATTCGATCATACTCAAAAAATTACCGCCATGTCTAAATAGCCATAGTTTTTAAAAGTTCAACTTCGTCGACTATCTTGATCTCTAACAATAAGCACGTTAATATTTTTCTAGAAACATAATTTACACACTGTTATACAACCATATATTCTGTGTATATTAATATTCTATATTCATTCGCTATATTCACGAAACAATATTTTATCACCGTAAAAAAACAAAAAAAAAAGGAAAATGCGACAGATTCCCGAACGAGAGCTCACACCCGATCATAGATGTAATATTTAACCATGAACACGTTTATCACATTCGAGGATTATTCCCTCCCAGACAAAACGTTTCATTTTGAAAATTTACGTCCGCCAGTAAGCCGATGGGCCCCGTTAACAAAGGTTAAGGATCGTTATTTGAAACACATCGCTCCTCGGTGAATAATTGGATAAGCGTACAGTGAGAGGGAGCGAGAGAGAGAGGGAGAGGGAGCGCGTGCGAAATCAACGTAAATTAATCGAGCAAGCTGATCTCCGGTTACCGAAAAACTCACGTTAATGAGTATACAGGGCCAATTTGAAGAGAGGATCGAGAAAGGCCTCTGTGGTCACTTCAAACGTCACTGTCGATCGTAAATTGGGGGATGATATAGGGGACGTATCGATGCCAACAATTACCCCTGCGTTACAAACAGATCGGTGCATTCGAAACGGCGAACAGGCTTAATTTATATAATTAGTGCTAATTAATACAGTGTACTCGAGCCCCTCTATATCTCTCCGTTGATCGGGGATCAGAAGATTTCGTAGATACTGCATGATGGTTCAATCTTGACCGATTAGCACTGTACGCGAGAGGTCCTCATTTGATCGTTGTCTCCAATTTCGTATCTGCCCGACTTTCGTTAAATATTTCGGGAAGAATAATGTACGTTGTGCAGTGAAATAATCGTGCAATTAAAGCAGTGACGTAAGTTGCACGGAATCGTTTGATCTTGAAACGCGACATTGAAAGTCAAATATGTTCTTGCATTTTTGTAACGCAAGATCGCGAAAGAATTCTTTTGTACGTTGATTATTCGTTGCAAGTAATTGACGAAAGTAATAGGTGCACGTTGTGTTGTAACATGAACGTTCAACTCGCCCCCGTCGAGTATTGACAGTACTACAATTCTTTTGAAACAGTGGGAGAAACTTTTTTCATAAAATATCTATGCCCACATGTGGCTCCCCTCCAATTGCTCTTATTTGCTAAGAGCCTGTACAAGAAGTCTGTAAACGTCATTCTGCGTCTTTTTCATGGTATCGCGAACGCTGTGCTGAATCATACGTATATGTATACGTATGTACAGCTAAATTGAAGAAGTTGGATGACGTAGATACGAAGTAATTATTTGAATATAATACGTATGTTAAAAATAGTATTAACTGTGATGGGAATATTTTTGGCCGGGAATGAATATTTATTATTATTCCTTTATGGTGTTTCCCTCAACGAAAGTTCCATACTTTATGGATTCGATTGAAATGTACGATGAATAACGAGTTTCCTTCTTTCTTATTGTATCGTGTATACACATGACGAGTGTGTATGCTCGTATTAGTCTACGGGGTGAACAATTCGCATTCCCTTGGCTTCATATAGAACATATCACAAAGAAATTCCTTAAAATGTATACTTTAAGGGTGATAATACGGACTCGAGTGCCATATGGGAATACGAAAGGTGGAGTAAATATTAAATAAGCAATTAAATATTGCCGTTTCAATTATAATAAGAAAATTTTCGAGAATCTCCAGAAGTTAGGTATCATACCTTAATTCAAGTATGCCTATATCACCGAATGTAATATTGAAATAATATTTCTGCTCAGCTGACAAATTACGTTAAACATATCTTAAATGTTTTCTCCATTAACATTTCCTTTCCTCGGTAGTATCACGATACATAAATCGAAACCTTTTAGTTAAACATTTCCTTTATACTTTTAAGTGATTTTATCCACATATTTTGGAATCAACAACAAAGTTCATATTCCTCTACTCCCGCTATAAATGTATAGATCATTCGCTCATTATTAAATTGTATAATGTCGCATGAACGTGTCAATCACAGCTTGTAGTAAGAACAGTTTTCGGTACCTCGTCCAATTAACTATATCATTTTTACGCTCCCGTGGTTTCCACACTGAGTTTCTCGGTACTGCTCCATTGATTGTAATATGTATTCGCCTAATTTCTTATCTCGATAGGGTGTAACCCTCGCTTTACCCTATTGGTCATTTTCCAATGACCCCTTGTACATACCTTTAAGGGAACGAAACTCGTGGGGACGAGGTACTTATTGTTCGTATTCTTGTCTCCCTTTTGAAATTGTGTAAAATTGATCGAAACACGTCATCGCTAATTTACGTCATACTGAATAGGATCAACTGGACCGAGGACGGTTACGCAAACGTGAAAAAAAAATGCTAAATCTGGAAACTTAGACCTTGGTGACGTGTGTTCGAATATGAGAAGGATTGCGCATCGTTAATCTCACATTTGTGTTAATTAATGTCGTATCAGAGATAAGGTGTGAGATCGCAAGTTATCGATGTCATTTCTTAGCGTATCGCATAGCACGCAGTTCTTAAGTCACTCGAATGACGGTGTCGTTTCCAAGATGCAAACGATTATCATGATTTTGCACCGCAATCAACAATAACCAGATCAATTAGAAGAAAAAATGTATAAGAGTAATTCGTGCAGGTTGTCCATTAGCAGAATTGTTTTTTGATGCGATATATTGTACAGGGTTTCTGCGATTTTTCCGGACAAACATTATCAGCGTAGTCCGAGAACGAAAATAAGAAAAAGATGTTACACGAAGGTCGAGCAGCAAGTCTTTATTACAAAGTGATAACGTAAATTGTAAACCCGCCTAATTTTTCTGCTGGGAGTCCCCCTACGCGGATGTAGTTCTGGCAGGGGTGTGACACGGCGAATTTCTATTAATCTCTACAACTGCATCTATAATTCGATGTACCAAGGTATCACGAATACCTATTGCAGTTGCAAAAACTTTTACTTTCAGTGTTCCCCGCAAATAAAAAAAATCTAAAGGCGTAAGGTCAAATGATCTAGGTGGCAAAGCACCTGTTCTACTTCGTCCAATTTACGGTTGAAGGTGATGCTCATTCAATCAATTTTTTACTAGCTGAGCAGAAAATTAAGCGATTTTTCAATTCACCTTACAACTTTTTAATAAAAACTTATTTTCGTGTATAGAATACGTTGACCACGTATTGTCCCAAAAAGCTTTGGACACCCTGTGCGTAACCAATGAATTTTTAACAAGCATTGCGTTTCATTTTGAACAATTCCGACGTAGCCAATTATTTTCATATACAATACGTATTCGTATATTCACGCGTAAATTAGAAAAAGAATAACGCAATTGGCAGAGATAAGATCGCAGTTCATGAAACTCAACGAAAACACTGCTACAGTTCATGAAACTCAATGAAAACACTGCTACGACGGACAAAACAATAATGACTGATCATTAATCTTTGATCGTTGATCCTTCTCGACGCGCCAGTGTCTTAAGATAGAGGGAGAGAGCCCGCCAACGTAACGTCCCGAAATAAAAAAACGAGTAAAAGTCGAAAAACTCTCATTTAATATTTAACAACATTAATTCAATTACACCGCAGAGCGATTTCCGCTTTATTAGTTATATGCCGAGAATCGGAGCAAGGTTAACAAAATATAACACATTCGTATACATAAATATGTGAGAATGCATAGCTGTATCCTAGAAGGTCCCACAGAGAATGTAACGATATTCCTTCTAACTGGATGGTCAAAGTCCTTGCCCAAAGACGTTTTAAACAAATTCAGGCAGGAGGTTGTGCGTGAACCTCATTGGTCTCCTGTTCACCCTTCCCCTGGGATTAGACCTGCGTATGATGGTTGCACTACTATCGGCTCTGTTTAAGCATAGAGGTGTAGGGCGGTTTTAGTCACTCCCACGTACGCCGCTGACACGCGGCCGCGTGGTCTATTTCCTCCTGTCTGCATTTACCGCGAATTCACAGAGTTCCTATTTTTTCTTGCACTAAATCGAGGAACTTCAAGTGCAGCGGTGAATCTAATCATTCGTTCTAACCGCTCAGCATTGTAGAGCACCAAGGCTTGCTCGCTGCAAGGATCAGAAAGGATTGTTACAGCTCAACACTTCGATCTATCAACCCATACGTATACCCCGATATGAATAAACGTTTTCTTCAGTGGGCACAGTCCTTGCTGTAATCACAACGAGGATCGGAAATCCCTTTGTGCATCATTGCAAATAAACCCCGCGGTAAGCCGTTTTCACAGCAAAAGGTGACTAAGCTGGATTATCGAACAGCGAAGACGAATGCGTCCTCAACACTGAAAGATACTGAACGACGAGATAAAGCAAAGCGAGGCTCGCCAGGCCACAGAAGACGCTAACGAAGAATTTAAGCTAAGTCAAGTGACCAACCACCGAGATCATTACCACGCAGCAGTCGAAAGACAATATCCCGCAGTTGAGTTAGCATACGCCTACCGAATCTTTTCATAGAAAAGCACACAACAAGTTCGCATAGACGCAGAAGCAAGGAACCTCTTTAGTCACTCCCACCTGCGCCGGTGTACCAGAAGCACGTGGTCCACTCGTAGTAATCCGCATCGCGGCAGGATCCACCATCGGTGTTCTGCCACTTCCACCTTCGTCTAATCCACCACCACCACCACCACCCGCGCTCAGTGTTCGTTGGCCGTCGCGGGTGAAGAGTGCGCAAAGTCGCTCTCCACCACCACTACAACCACCACCACAATCATTCGTAGGAACAGTAGTGGCACGGTAAACGTTCGCGAAGGTTGCCGACGTCGTAGTCCACCTCGTGCATCGTACGCTTCTCGAGGTGGCCGCCTTTTCTTTCGGCTAGCACGTGGTAGCATCGAGGCACTCGCGATACTCGACCCGGTCATCCGCGAGCGGCACGACCTCGTCGTCGTCGAAGGGGCGCCCCCGAAGCACGAGGGCATCGGCCGTGAGGAGGGAAGGCGAGAGGCCTTCTGCTCTCCTCGAGGATGCCGCCGCTACCTCGTCGTCGGCGGCGACGTGGATGTACGCGCTTCTCGGTAAGCGCGACGCGATCAACGCCCGCGAAGTTGTCGTAAAATATGAGAAAAGGAACCGGCCGAGGTTGCAACGTGCGAACAAGTGTCCAAGTGTATGTGACGGATTTCGCTGGCGTGAAACGCGACACGCCGCGTCTGCAATTTTTGCTACGTTGGACATTTCGACGTGGTTCTCGCCGAAACAACGGAGGATCAAACGCGCCTGCATCTGTCCCTCGCCCGGCGACTCGAGCGTCGAATTGTTTCTTTGATCGGTCCTGGAGAACGCTGCCCTCGATCCCGGAGGGTGCACGATTAAGTTGCTGGTGCGCCCTTCTTTTGGTTCGTCGAGTGGAAATGTGGTGCCCTCGGATTATTGGGAACGGCTTTACATAGTCGGTGAATGTTCGGTGGAATGACATGTGTCAGTGAAAATGTGCGCCATCTTTCTAGGATGCTACGATCTTGGCATAGAATTAACGCGTGTCGACGAACTGCGTGCCTCTGGAGTCACACGTCGGACATCCAAGGTATCTCCCTTCTTTCTTCATTTAACACCGCTTACGGTTGCCCGGTGCAACGATCTGATCGTTTCGTAGACATCGCTATAATTCGGATCTTTATTAATTGGCGCGCAATCGGTTTCGTCTTTGTTAGGATTTCGAAGCACATATTTCGTGGCAATGATTTCCACGTTATTTCGTGATACGCGCAGATCGACACATTCTAACAGACTTCCTATTAAATTCTATGTTCCTTTCTTCGTGTTCTGGTGTCAGACAAATTTCTGCGTCACTTACGTTCTAGACTTTTTTCGCTGCAACGCAGTCATCTATTCTCGATCCTTTTATCGAACTCTCGTTTGATAAGTCTCTTCCGCCGTTGCAACAATACTCTTCGAGTGTTCTCCTCTGATTTGATATGGACTGATCTTATCTCGGACTATTATACCGCAGATATCACGAACAGTGCACTTTTTTCATAGCACTCAAGGTGAACTGAATGCAATCATGCTGTAATTGCATGCATATTACGCAGCTTGGCTTAGAAAAAGTGACATCGTTCGACGTCAAATATCTAGGATTTCCAAAGTTTAACCAATTGTCTTTGAAGTAAGCTTCGATGGTAGTAGATGTCTGTTATCTTATTGGTAGATGAGACGGAAGCGTTCTCTTTTTCTTTGTTATGAACCAGACACAATAAACAATTCGCCTGTTTCTGGTGGCGGATACTACAGTTGCAAAAGAAATATAAGATGCTTAGAAGAAGATAGTTACTTATAGATGAATAGTGCTTGCAACGATACTCAATTTTTTAATATCCGCGCGTGAGATAAGTTAATCATGATGATAGTGAAAATGTAGATAAGAAACAGACCCGAGCTTAGGTGGTTTTTGACTGATAAATGGAAATATCGCCTTCTTTGGAGATTGCTACCTATGATCTAATATTTTATTCTTGTTTTTTTTAAGTGTAAATAATAGTTTACGAATTTTTTTTGATTCGTCGGCGCAATACACGTATATGTTTTTTACTCGAGGCGAGCTACTAAATAACGTAATATCCTAATCATTGCGTTTGACGTGTTCTTTCGATGCATGTGGGCACCGTTCTTCGACCATTTAACAAACTGAAAAACGTTATGGCACATTCAACGGGACATTTTTCATTGCATATAACACGCTCCAGCTGCAGAGAAAAATTATTATTCACTTATTGATGAAAGCAAATGGAAGTGGGCTTTTACTGTACCATATATCGATACAAAACGTAAAAGAAACAAATAAATTATACATTAACACCACGCGTTGAAAAATTTAACAACATTTATTGATCAAATGAATTATTATTATAATATACAATTATATATTTGATTTGCAGCCCGGTAATTACCCAATGAAAAGAACACGGTTATCGTTATATTCGGCATCGACCGATAGCAAAATAACGAACTATCAATTATCCGAAATGGAACTACTGACATTTGCTCGCATGGAAATCCAACGCTCCTATCATTGTCGATTTTATTTATAATTACGTAAATCTTGTCGTGATGCGTAAGAGGCTGAAGAAGTCATTGGTACCTAACGTCTTTTGCGCAAGTGAAAATCAGTGAAATGCTTCTAAGCGGCTCGACTGGTTATGTTAATATTTTAATCTTGGTTCGTTGCAACATCTTCGATAAATTATTATCTAATAAACATTAGTTCGTAATTTTGTTGCTTTATGACGTATTCGAATCACTCAATGAATTTTACGTGATACATGATTGTCTACAAACAGCATAGTCTTTTATTAGCAGTTCGTGTTAACATATCAAATTCCACTAATTGTGTAACAGTTTGTGACACAATCCATAGTAAAAAGCAAAAAATATTCGAAAATATCGTAAATAGGAAATGCAATAAATGTTAAGGAATTAGATAATTGTGTATTTCAAAAATAGTGGCCGTTACTTTCATTTTATTTATTCTATCTCACTTGCACCCCTTTCTTTACGCGAATGATGGGAAACGTTGAATCCTCGAGGAAGAATTTTCACTCCAACCCGTTGAATATTCCTGTACTGTAAATATTTTTATTAATGCCTAATTGGGATTTAAAAAATGATTTCCTAATCGAATTTAACCGCTGTGCCAGCAATTGCTCGAAGTAGCAAGGGCTCTTGAAACTTTTTACGTGATCAATTTTCGTAATGATTTAATAGTATCCAAATGAAGCTGATACTATAGTAATTTTTGTTATGCAATTAAGATGTTCCTTTCTTTGCGTCGAAAATTTTTACGGAGTTTTTAACATATTTTCGCTTACGTAGTACACGTACATGATTTCGCTTCCTGAAAATCACAAGCTCTATCTCTAACTACAATTTCCGTATTGTGAAACACCGTGCGCAAACTCTTTCCATATATAATTTGTAACTGAAAGTTCCCTTTCACGTGCTCCACAAACGACTTATATTCGCAAATAGGACAGCAAAGATTCTACTTACAGTTCTGAAGTATATGTATTTCTTCAAAGTCACTCTTCAATTTCGTAAATTCATTAACAATAATTCACGCACCGTATCCATCCGTACTACTTTTCGAAAGTTCATTCAAAATAATATACACCGCACAGGTTTCAAAACATTCAGCAAAACGAATGATCCTTCGATCAAATCAGAAAAGGGTTAATTAGAAACGGGTTACATCATTTCATATCGCTAAGGTTTTCCTCGTGAAGGGTCAGCAGTCTCTTGCAATATTCGTCGCTCATACTTAGTACATGCACACGGGCAAAATGCCATAAAAATTGAAAATTATCTGTCAGTCGCGGAGGTGCAATTAATGTGTGGGTGAAGGCGTACAATTCGTCATGAACCGTATTCACGATCCCTTGATTCTTCGTCAACTTGTTAGCCATCTGCCGACGCGCTAGCGATTTCTGTCCTCGCTGTCTTCGTAAGTATGACGTGCCACTGTTGACGTAGAAATATAATTATTTCAACAATTTTTCGAATTCGATTAAGCGAATGCCTGTTACCTCTCGCCTGTTGCCTGTTCGTCACGATACGCAGGGCGAACGAAGGAAGGAAGTTCTCTGTTCCATTTGTCCAAAAATCCGTTAGAAAAGATTGACGTCGTCTAACGCGTGCACAAACTAGGTCAATTGTTTGCTAAAAGATCTTATGGATTTAAGCTTGTTTGCCAAGGAACAATAAGTCTCGATATCAAAACTGCCTCGTCTCGACGTTCGAATGTAGAAACGGCATGCATGGCCATTCAGTTACTGCCCGTGCGATATTTTCGTCCTTCCCTATAACTAGCTTTACGTAATTACGAGATCGTAAAAGTACCGGAACGGCAACCATACCTTTTGTTGTCAATAGAATGAGTGAAGGCGTGACTCGATATTAACTTCTTTCTAGCGAATCTCCGTAACACACATTATGTACGCATTTAATCACTTTCATCCCCCGTGAAGTAACTTCATGCTACCTTAAGTCGATTTATATAAAAGAATAATTGGGCCCATGAATCACTTAATTAAGTTAGGAATTGTCTGATTTTCCTTTAAGTTTGAAAGTTATGAAATGTTTGAAAAGTTATGTAAGTATATTCTCCCTTATTTATTTAATTTCTTAAGGGAAGATATTGATTCCTGTAATTATTTCTTTTTTCATTTTTACACGATGTTTCGCATAAAAGAAAATATTATTAGAAGGAAAAGTGGTCGGCAGATATAAACTAAAAACATCACAAAACTTCCTAATATTTTATGCCAACCCGTTGCGTCGCCTCAATACGATTCGACAGTTTCACTTGAAGAAATTCGTACCGAATTGTGACCAACATTAATTACAGATGTGGAAGTAGTAGCGTACAACGCTTTGTCGCACAATTTGCCACATGTACACTTCGCACCATAATCCGCCATTAATGCACCATGGTTTTGACGCAATCTCGCGCAGCAAAGTTGACGATGCATCGATCTAAGAAATATTTATCATCATTGGATGAAAACCGATGGATTATTTAAATACGAGGTCAGCGATTTAGAAAGTCGTCTTCTGCATCGACACAGGCTGCAACGAATAATTACACGCCGGCTTATATAATTACGCTCCCCGGAGTCTTATCAAGTTTCGTAGTACGCAAAATCCTGTGGTTCATCGTTGGCTGAATACGAATTCCAGGAAAACAGTACAACATCTCTACCGCTCCAAATCCCCCGCATTAGAATCATCAATAGTCCCCCTGGTCGTATAGAAATTATAGATACTATTGTTCGTTTAGGTTCCGCGTAGCTAATCTGGTCCAAGTGACGAAAATCAATCCGTACAATTTCCAAACTGCAAAGCAACTTAATTGTCGAGTAATCGTGACAGGGCTCGTTTCCATCGAAACCAATGGAACTGCGCTGAGAAAGGGGCAGAAAGAAGTCGATTTTGAATTTGAAAAGTGGTCGTCGTCTATCGGCGCGATCAAATTGTTCCCTTCTCTGAGGGACGCTCCTAAGACTCGATCAAAGAAGTTCAGACGCGCTTCCTTCATCGTCCACCGAATACGTGGACGCGATTTGTCTTGACCCGCTCGCACGTTGCAACCATTTTGCGATGCGACCAAATCGAAATCGAAATCTGGATAAAAGAACGCCGCTTTGTGCATCCTCAGACGAAGGTGGATTACTGCCAGATAGCGACGGTGTCGTGGAAAATGATGTTGTGGTCGGCGATGGCACCAGCGTGAATACCTGCGGCCTTCGTCAACATCAGCAGCAGCATTCTCAACGGCATCGTTATCGTCAAGAACAACCGCAACTCCAGCAACATCAGCAACAGTATCACCAACGCCAGGAGGAGGAGCTGGAAGATCTCCTGTGCTTTCGTGGACCACCAGAAGAGGAAATGGTGGCCCAAGAAATGGCACAGAGTTATACACAGCTCCTCCATCCGGGACAGGAGCCGCAGGAATTCATCTCGTTGGAGGAGCTTCAGCCACGCATTCATCAGGAACACCGTGTTCACGACAACCGCGGTCAGGTCGTTTCGAGGATCTCGTCGACAGGTGCTCAACTCTACCAGCCTCATCATCATCAACAACAACAACAACGGAGTTACTATAATCTATCGGCTGTTCAAGAGTAAGTGCAAAACCAATGCGTTGTTGTCATATTTAAATAGTTGTCGTTTGTTACCCTACTCCACCGATCGTGCCTGTGTTACAAAGGGATCGACGTGTGCGTCTTAATTTGGATTTGGATTATCCTGAACTTGCTATTATCTTTACGGTTCACGTTTGCTGTATAAATCGTTCTTGTTGTCGGGGTTTCACTTTGGACCGATATCAGTGCATCATATGTATGATTCTTGCGAGTAATGGAACAAATGTCAAAGATTACTTAAGGCAATTTTTCTACGCTCAAATAAAATCATTTTTTGTTGCATTTCTTTTAAAAATCGACTACTATGTATTGATGTATTTAATGTTCAGAGAATTGTTTATCATTCTGTTGTCGATCTCGTAATTTCAATGGAATTGATATTCTGGTATGCAAATCTCTAATCGTCAGACGGCGAATTAATGGCAAAAGAAAATCTATATTGATCGGTTTTAGGATTATGACATAACTCGATGGATCTACGACATAATAAGACGATTACTCGTGTTATCGGCTAGCCTTGAATTAACACGTGACCTCGTTAATCGTTACGATTCCTGATGCGAGCAGTTTCCATTGAATATTGCTGCTCTAGGATATGTGTTTCAATCCGTCTCTGTGTGCAATTATTACTAAACTGTTCGCTTGAAAAACGTTTTCTGCATGCTTCTCTTAAATGTCATTAGAAGTAAGTATACTCATTAGAACTTTTTTTACATTTCATCAGCATGTCGACGAATTTGATGTTTTCCATCGTCGAACGAATCTTTTCTCGACTCGACACTAGACAATTTCTATACCAGTACTTGCTGTGTGCATTTCAAAAATAGGACCAACTGTATGCTACAATGGAAGAATTAAGAAAGGAGTGTTCCTTTGTAATTGGTAGTTGAGATTAATCTCGCTATGAACGGCATAGAATACCATTCATGAATAGTATTGAACTCGAGACAGTGATATGACTGTTATCATTTAAGGACGGACATTAACGTTGTCCACCGTTGGCGAACTTTGCTACTTCTGCGAGGTTTCACGCTTCTCAAAATCGTCTGCTTAATGTATTTATTTTTTAATGCCCAATTTGACACCTCAACATTTTATTCAAATCATTCAATCATAGATAAATCTAACGTAGGGTTTAATCAACAAGCTATACATGACTCCCTTGTGTCGAATCATTTTGTAATCAGCAATCTAACACGTTTAGTCTAGCTTCCAGATTTACTTGACTACCAAGGGGTAGCGTGTTAAATAACTTGCTTAAAATGAGGCAGCGATTCACTTTTTACTTAGAGTCTTCGAAACAATGAAAACATTTTAGTTTTCCCAAATATTCTGCGCAGTTCCTTGAATCCTTTTTTTTCACACATCTAACATTTTTCTTATTTCTCTGCATCAATTGCTTTAACACTTCAAATTCTCGAACATTATTTAAAATCTTTTAAGTTATGCAGAAAAGCTTAAATCTGAGATATTTCGCAATAGTTTCGTCAAAGCCTATAGGTACAAATTTTCTACACAGAACTCTCTACTATCTTATTATTAATTATATACTTATATAAATTACATCTCACTTGATTAAATATGCATAATATCGGAGCATTTATAGTACCCTTTTTGTATGAACAAAAACTACAGGACTTTGTGTTACGAGACTATTATCCGTTTATGAGAGACTTATCTTCGAAAACTAAACAGTGAAAAGGATTCATCTGCCAGTTTATCAAAAATGACGAAAAACCTGGTGCCTCCGTAGGAACATACGACAGTCATACATCTCCACGCAGTTCCTGAACAATATATTCCAGGAACACCGTACAAATGGGTGAATAAATCCGACCGATTAAATGAGAGATACTGACGACAGTGTTTCGAGGTGTACGAACCGACCGATCGCCACGTTTTGCGGAGGGCACGCGAGAGTGAATTAATCAAGCGTTTCTGCGCCACCACACATCGAATGTTCTTCACATAATTACCGCTGGTATACAACCGCTTCCAAGTTTAGCACGCGGGAGAGCACTTTCAAAGAAACATGGCGCAATCGAACGCGCATTGCCGTACGGTGCTCACTTTTCCACTCTTTCTCTGCTTCTCGGACCGTTCCCCATTCGTTAGACTTTATCATTGTTCCGAAGATCTATGTGAGTCGGTGCTTTTCTTCGATTGTCATAAGCCGAGGATACAATTGATCCAGATTCGAGTTCTGTACTTGGGTCATAATGCGCCCAACCCTTCGTGGTTCATTTCTACGTTTCTTTTATTGGAAATGGACACTGAGTTTTCTAAATTATATTTACAGCAGAACGGTGGATAAGAGGTAAAATACTAGGAGATTCTGCTCGTTAATGTTACCTGTTACAGTAATTTGTTGTTAAATACCGTAAAATATTGTATGAAATATGTGTTGAATTGGATTCAACACAGATTTGTAATAGAAAACTTGGGATGTCGCAATGCGCCCGAAGTACAACCACAAGGGATTAATATTCAGCGACTAGACACATGTTCGGGACCGTGTAATTAGTCAGTGAAATGAATAATAGTCATGTTGTAATCAAACGTAATTAAACAGCGCTTGCTAGTTGCAGGTGCTAATGATAGGTAAATGGCTTGGGTTGTAAATAAGGAAGCTGTTACATCTTCGTTTATCTTTTTTGTGCATCGTTTTCATGTATTGCTGGCGCTTGTCTGTATAGGTGTGTAAATTTCAGTTGTATAAGTGTAATGTTCTAACCAATTCACTACCACACGTGTATGTTAGTATTAAATTTTATGCTATTCAATATATCATACTATTATTTGTTACATAGCACTAAACGTATTACGATTGAACACTTTCACAGAAAATTCACTAACACTGCAAAACGAATATTACGAACTATACGATAATTATACAAGACAAAACATACAGATCCCTGGTCATAGTAGTAAATACTGAAAAAAACAAAAGAACTTGAGTGATGATACTTGTCATTTAGAAAGAACAATTTTTCGACACAGAATTTGTTGGAAGGAGATTTGGAATACTTTTCTGTGTTCTACTCATATGTGCCCATGCTTTTTATTCTCATTGCAAATATAAAGTGTGTAAATATAAATATAATGATGCCTTAACTTCATATTCTCAAATATATATAAGGAAGGCGTGCAGTTACCATCGAAGTATGAGATGGAAAAGTATATTGGGTAGTTAGTAATACTGCTGGTACAAGTAATTCACTTATTGAAGACACACATTGAACATAGTGTGCATTATTTACAAAAAGGAACAGAGGAGCTTAAGGAACTTAAATATTTTGAAATATTAATGGGATTAATTAATTTTATACTAAAATTGTAACTTATGTTTCCTTGAAAATACCTGAAAAATAAGCCAGTCCAAACAAAATGTAGTTAAGAAGTTTTAATTAAATATAACAATTTGTACACGTTTATACGTAGGTACTAAGAATCGAAAGAATTTCTTTATTTCCAATCAATTTATTTCAACTTTTCGATTGATTTAGTTAGTGGGTGTAACTTATGGTCGGCGCATTATTTCATTGAAGGCTTAGTTCTCGAAAAAATCGAGTTTGCACAACTGTGCATTCGACCGGGAGGCAATCAGGGAGTTTGAGCAATTTTGTAATTGATAAAATAATATGTTGTTCCTTAGAAGTCTTCTTTGTATTTTTTCTTGAACTCTATAACTTTTATATGCTGGGTAGACATTGTTTACAAAAAGAATACGCGTTATACGTTGCTCCATGAACTATAACTTGGCTATAGCAGCATACGTACGCATCGGATTTTCGAACTCGAATTTCTCGAAAACTAGGCCCTAAATGAAAAATTTTATTCCCCATATATTTCTTATTTTTTCACAACGAATCACCTCGGGCCAATAAATTGTGGACTAAAAACGATTTATGGAAACATGTCAAATTATTCATGTATTTTAAAGTACGTCGGTACTATGCAGACCTTACGATCGGAAAAAGCGGATAAAATACATACCTCCGAGTTATAGTCTTCCCGCAAACTTCGCAAAGTTACATAACACTCCGCGCATGTAAGTATGCGTGCACATTTCATAATCCTCGATGACGTGCAAGAGATATACTCGAATCAATATTCTCCCGATAGGAATTAGAGATTAGGACGATTCGATATCGTAATTGCGGAGCTAACTCATTGCAATATAACAGGGTTCCTTCTTCTCTAATTGAAATGGAGATTTTCGAGAATGTATTAAAGGTTATCATAAAATTGGAAAACTTCGCAATACTTAATGAGTTAATTCAGTGCAAAGTACAATTTTTGATGCGACTATCACACGACGAAACAATAGGAATGTTTTGAGAATAACTATATCTATGCTATTATTCGACTAATATTAAATGAATGATTGCGTGACAACTTTTGAGAGAAGAGTTTATAATATATGAAATGAAATTTGTTTTTTTCTGTGCATATAATTATGTATCGTTTCTATACCTTCAAATTGTGTGTAATAAAAACATCGATATTTATCATTTTCGTTTTCATAAATATAGCAGTGTTAAGCATATTATAAGGTAGGAAGTTTATAAAAAGTTAAGTTCAAAGTATAATATACTATGTGCGTATACAAGCAGTATAATAGAGCAAAGTGTCTATCAATGTATTTGCATTTGAAACGTACCAATAATAAAATTTCTATGGAATTGAATTCTAATACCAAGAAAATATTCAATTATCATTGTACTTTATATTTTTGGAGGTGTCCAGTGTCCAGTGAGTAAACAAGTCACTACAATTTCTAATTTCTATAAACACGTTTCTATAAAAATAATTACGCATTTCCATTAAGAAATTTAATTTAAATTTAAATTTATTGCTGGGAATATCATAAATATTCATTAAAAAGGAAGATTGTTTTAATTTTCAAGCCTTGAAATCATTTTCCATTACGCGGACGTAGAACTTGCGAACTTAATGTATCGCGTGCAGATTTTGCCATTACGCAAAAACGCTTAGTGTGATTCTACGTACGTCCCGTGCACTGACGTATCTATGAATAAATAGAATTACGCCAATCGCGCAGGTTACATCATAATATACGGAACTAATCGCACACTACCGATGAAGATACGTTACTGACCTTCGATGTGCCTTTTTCTACGACTGCGACAAAGGAAAACGTCAGAAAACTGTTTTCTGAACTATCATCAGACGAGTTAGAAATTTATTTGTACCTGGTAAATAATAGCACGTTTCTCATTTACAAAGATACGGTTGCATTATTTCGCAATATGTACTTCGATTTACGATAAACAAATGTAAAACCCGGCTGGAGTTTCTGGTTTTCATTTTATGCATTTCTAATATAATGTTAGAATAATTACTCTACATTAGAATTTAATAGCCGTTAAATTTTGAACGGTTAATAAACTTAAATATTAACGATGCAATTTTGTAGGGATCACGTACTATTACGTACAGAATGAGAAGCGCAGGAAGAATACGTTGCAAACTGAAGTATGATTGTCTTGTATTGTATTATTGTCACATTAAATAATATAGTAAAGTGACTAATGATATCAAACATTTTGATACATTTTACGCTGATAATTCTGAATAGGTTTAAAAAGTCGTAGCGCAAGGTATTACTTCGACTGATTTAACAGCCATAAATAAATTACATAATGGTGCATGCAAAAAAGGCTAGCCCGCCGTCCCTGCTATTTGAAAATATCACGGTATCTTATATTCAGTAATTCGAGCGTTTTGTAATTACACGTGTCGCGGAAAACATAAATTTCATATTAAACAGAACTATACAAAAAAAAGTTATCCCAACGGGGCAACGGACTATACGTACGCGAATCAGTACGTAATTGTGCACCTACCAACTTTGAGTTCGAGTTAATGCATTGCGGAGAAAAAGTCCGTGCTCAGTGAAGCATGAATGGAACAGTATAAGGAAATGCATTGGTATCGTTCATAAAAAAAAAATTCAATCTAGGAACAAGTATAAATTGCTACAGCGAGATAGGTAATTGCTGAAAGGATAGATATACGTATACCTTCGATTCTTTCGCCATTGTGAAAGATATTAGGGTCCGATTGCAAAGATTTACCGGCAACAGCGATTGATTTTCAGCCACGTTTAGTTACAGCAATAGAAAACATTCATTCGAATTGCAAACTCGATGACGAGAAAGCTGAACTTTTACAAAAGCATCGGAGATATTCCTCGTAACAGATTATGTACGCGAAAATTAGACCTCTATAAAGAGATTTATGTAGATGAATAACAAAATAAGAATAAGCAGGACCGCTTGAAAGAATTGTGTGTGGCTATAATACAATGGAAAAATGAAATAATTGTTAACCGAGGAAATATTTGTGTAACAATCGTGTTGTTTCTTCAATACATATACTGGCTGAAACCTGTTAAGAGAACAACGTTTCTCAAAAGCGATTGTTTCGCATGAATTAATTTTCATGCAGCTGGTTCTGTTGTAATTTTATCGAGTGTACTTTCGGATTCCGGATGGAATATTACATTTTTTTTCCCAGTGAAGTCGTTATCAATGCCTCAAATCGAAGTGTTTAGCTGAGCTTTGTCAGTTTTGCAAATATCATTAGAAACAACGATTAGAAACAACGCACTGTCCTATTAACAACAGTTGATGTTGTTTATTCTGTAAGACAAGTGTCGTTGACTGTATTAAGACTTTTCCGAAAACAGCATAATACACCTCATTCAGAGAACAATTTTCTGAAAGAAGATATATTACATAAAGTGTATTTTACAAAAATAAAACAGATCACCAGGAACATTCGAATTTAGCTTACTTCTCGAGGGTGCAGTATTAAGAAAATCATAAGAAAGAGTTACAGTTGCTATAGCAGCACTTTTTCTAGTAAGTCTAACCAAAAAGAAATCAACACATACCTCGCACAGACCTATCATAATTCAGATTACAATACTACCACGTACAGACATATGTATATTTCGACCCAACAAAACAAACATACAGCATCTGAATCCCCTGCTGAACCTACAACGATACGTACAATACTGAAAATAAACCTCGTCAGAACAATTCTCTTCATACAATTATAAAACATCCCTTTGTCCACACAACAACGGAACGCCCACTGCCCCAAACAAACACACCCAGAGAGGAATATTGATTTGATTGCTAATGAACAAACGATGTCTCTATTTTTTGCAGAAGTTCGTGTTCCACGGTTTACTTCGGCGACATAGGTACGGGATCGGGGGTGGGAGAAGTAACCGCCGCCTCGGCGGGGGGTGGCGAAGGTCTCAGCCTGACTCCAACCCCCGCCAACAGCAGCAACAACACAACTACCCCCAGCACCACGGGCGCTACCACCATTACCATTACCACTACCACCACCGCCAACGACACCACCCCGCGGGTCGTAACGGGGGCTGAACCGCCCCAGCATATGGAGACACCCCCGACGATGGTCCCCGACCAGGCACCCGCCTCCGGCCACCACTACCACCGTCACCATCATCACCATCATCATCATCATCATCAACGCAGCGCATCCACCACCCCCAGCCACGGACCAACCACCACCGACACTTCCGAGGAATACGTTGCCGTTTCGAGGAAGCGAAAGCTGTCCTGCCAGTAAGTGGATCGATATCCCTTCTTTTTTTTTGCAGTTTTGTTTGGGAATTATTTTATATTGCGTTCGAGGGAGGGGGATGTGGTATGATGCTTGAGTGACTGTTCTCGGGATAAGGTAGGGGCTCCGGTATCTAAACTGATAGGGAAACTTAAGTGTTCGGGGCAAAGGAATTTTCGAACAATAGGACAACTTAATAAGAACAACTTTTTCTTAATTTTCATGTCCTCTTTAAAGTTAGTTTAAAGTAACAACAACTATACTCTTGACCCCTAGGAAATAGAGTTCATTTGTACAATTCGATAAGTCGTCCGTTGCTAAGAAACAGGTTATTCGGATAACAGAACCTTCGAATATTAGGGTATGCGAATATTTTTCATACAGGTCTCTGGTGCGTGAGTGTAATTGGAGAAATATAAGCGGTTTTCGGTCTGCAGTTACTAATATCCTCTTATTTAAATGTCGTGAACGCTTTTCACTTATTTTTAACGCGAGATAATGCAGTCCCTTTAACGTCTTTATACAATATACATATCTTAGGTTGCAAGACATTGGCTGCAACTTTGCTCGATCTTTTGTTATTCATTTGAAAGTGTAAATTGCACCTTTACACATCTTTCTTAGACCTGTACATATGATTCCACTACCAATTGTGTAAATAAAAGGAAAGTATGTATCATTTTCAATTATAAAAAGTGTATTTAAGATTTTGCGTAGTTTCTACATTACATTTATTGCTGCAACGAGTAAGTAACATATAGACAGAGCAAAACCGAGAGAAATATATAATATATTAGTTACGTATTTTATATTTATAATTGAACATATTACATCAACACTTTGTAACGTCGGCAGAAATATTTAATTCCACGTTCTTTCGGAATGTACGATGGAAAACTGAAGATATTTCCTTTGAAAAAATAAATCTTAAATATTGAGAGCCAGTCGCAAATCACCACAGCTAACGAAGAAAATAAAAATATCATAAAATAGTCATATTGTTCCGCATAAAGTCAATTCGACTATACGCGTAGGTGGAAGTCGTATAGCGTATACAACTATTACACACATTAACGTGCCACCCGTGGAGAATACTTCGAAACGAAACCCCTCAAATGTATTCAAGAGAGACATTTCCACCTACAAACATCTTTCTGGTCCGCCTCACTCTACCTTCTCCTTGTCGACACCGCGTACCATGACGTTTCCTGTTAAACGACCGCAACTCGAAGCAATTACCAATCAAGGTGTCGGTTACCCGCTCAAAGGGTTAACTTAATCATTAACAGAGTCGAAGATTTGCGTCCCTCGGGACGTGGCTGATCGAAATTGCCTTTAGTCACTGCTACGGTTATGTTACCACGGACCGGAATGTATCCAATTTGGCGTCTTTATGGGGGTTCATGAACCGTGAAGCTGAAACCATGAACAAAATTGCAACGAAAGTTTCACTTGACCAGATTTCGTAAAAAAATAAAACCAAAGCTTTTTTCAGCCTGTAATGTAAGTGTATAATAGTGGATACGTTTATCTCGCCAGTTTAATTGCAGCAATCCTGTATTTGTTACCTTAAATTTTGTGTTTCAATATTTGAATAATATTTTGAATTCAGTTTAAAGTCGTCCAAATTAACAGCATCAGTTTGGATTAATCTTGAATAATAAACATTTCCAAGCTCAAGTTCATTATGCACATAATATTGCCCCCAACTGCGTTAGACAATACTAGTGTACTTAAATCATTCCATTTTTTTACTCGATAGTGTAATTATTTTGCCAATATATCGGGCTTTATCGCGTCCCCCAATTTTTCATTTACTCAAACGTTTAATTAATTTCTTACTTTGTATCGTGGAGGAACACCATTTACGCTAAGCAAAGCTAAGTAATTATACTTTAACTATACTTTATAAAACGTACCTACTAAAGAATAAAAATTATTTAAATATATCCTTTAGTAGACTTGCATTGAAGTTAAATTTTACACTCAAGACAATACATATTTATTAGCTATAGTTTGTAATCGATTCGTTTAGATCGTAGTAAACTAATTATGGAAAAGTCGAATTCATCCATGGAATAAGTATAAAAATTGTACGTGACCCTTGCAGTTTATAAAACAAAAGTTTGACAAAGTTATACGCGAGCAAAACTTGACGAAGCTCTGCATCAAAGGGGTAACGCCCTTTTCGAAGGGTGCACGCCAAAGAAATTGTTTCCGGAATATGTATTTGGTTTCTCGATGTTTCGGCCTTTCAAAGCTCGAGTAGGTCTTCCGCAATTATTATTCATGTTACTCCGTGCCCCAGACAATCGTACAGAACACAGCTAAAAATCAGTTCACTTACAAAAATTTCGAATCGATTAATCTTTTATATTATCGTTTAAAATATTAATATCCACGTACACAAAGCAGATTAGGAAACCCTGATTTGTCAAACTTGATTAAGAATACACAAATTCGCCCAATTATCCAGGATTACTGCACTTTCTTCTTCCTTTCGTTGAGATGCCACGAAATTTTCTTACAAACAATTTCAATCGATCTTTTTGCGATGAACGTTTCGTTTTCTGTTGCAGCGACGGTAGTGATTTATTAGACGACGCGGGAGACGACGCCAAATCTGTTCGCACAAACGATGACAACAAGAAGTAAGTGAAATGCCATATCAATAATAAGGCTGCAATCGCGTAGCAAGTTATTCAGACGAATAATACTTATTCTACTTATTCACTAGTATAAGTTCCTATATTTTTCAAGCTAGGCAAAAACTAATTACCAAAAATAGTGGAAATCAGTCGTTGCAAAAGGGAAAAGTATATCAGTGATTCTCGATTTTATTTTATTAGAATAGTAAAGAAATACGCAATGTACGAAGTTTTTTCAACCAACAACAAATCATTAATTTACTAACTATACGTTCTCCAAAAAAGCAATTTTCATATTATGGGAAGTTTACACTTCCGGGAACACCAAAATCAAATTTAAATTTTATGTAAAAAAGGAATTTCAATTCGACTCCCGTCCATTGCTCGTTTCATCCCATTATTTACTATTTTATGCTAATACAAATTAACGACATATCGACTTTGTATTCAACGATTTTGTAGTTTACAATTCACACAATATAAATGCAACCTATTTTTAAGGCTTAAAGATATTAATTAATTAATCGTTGGATGATTTCACACAATCGTGGAAATGACAATTTTCTATACAACAACTTAAGTATTAAATATTACACTTGATCTGTGTGATACAGGTTTTGCGTTTTGTGGAAGCGTTTGCTCGTAGCCAAGTTCATTTGTACGTAGCGAGAAACCGCATTACGGTTTAAAGCTTAATCTTAGTCGTCGATTATGTAGTATTATGTCAGGTATTGCCAAGGTAAGTGCCACCTTGACCCACCTCGATTCCTTGCTCTGGCTTCCTCGCTGACGTCATTAATCCAATCTACCTCAACGTAGATAAGAAACGCGACAAAAATGCCGACGTGTACTTTCTATCTTGGGGACACTTTAAGTTCATTTCTTTTTTCATACAACAGATCTATCAATAACTCTTCCAAGTACTAAAATATGAAATTCTACGATTGCCAGAGTGCATATTTGCGTGGTTTTTATTTACTCTTCAATTTTTCTCAACATTTTTTGCGGCACCCCTAGAATAGTGTCTTCTAAATAATTGACTATATTAGAAAGTATATTAGACAGAACTTGGAGATCTAGACAGGACGCGCCTTGTATGTGCTATTACTTTTTTTCGTACAAGGAAAGATTTTCAAAAGAAGTCCAAAGAGGCTGAAAATATGTTTTCTCAATTTTGAGAATCGCTATGGGTTTGATTACTTTTCTTATGAATAAAGGCTAAGAAATGTGTATTTCTTGTTTTGAGCTATTAGAGCTTATTTTTTTTCAATTGTATATCATTTTTTTCTAACTTCATAGATTTTATTTATTAGAAGTTAGAAATTGTTTGAAGTGGAGGTAGTGAACAACTCCTCGCAGTACCTGCATTAAAATCCGAAACTGGAAAAGAGCAGACATTTGCTATTTGCAAAGCGCTGTTTGATTGGAGTCGCCCAAATTATGCAAAAGCGTTTTGTACGGATTTGATACCACTGCGGTAAATACTGGGCATTTGGATGGTACCTGTAGTTTAATAGGAAATGCATTAAATGAAATACTTTTGTACTTATCATGCAAGCATCACACAGATGAAATAACTCTTAGTAAGCGTTTTTCCGTTATCCGATCGAACGCTTTTGTACAGATCATTTTTGTATTAAACGGAACTATTCTGGAGGCTGGAGCAAAGTCAAAAGTCGAACACAAGAGCCACCCTGGTGCATATTATTTCTCTCATAGTCCGTTAACTCTCGTAATAATAGACTTATACGAAATAATTGTATGGATAAGTAAGTAGATCCCGAATGAAAGTCTGTCAAAAGAAAACGTAGTTTCGATTTTCCTGTGGCTTCACCAACGAGCAAGCAAATCGACCAGTTAACCTTCTTCCACGCAATTGTGGTCGTAGCGCATAATTTGTCGCGGTTACATAATAACAGAGCACACAAGAAACAGAACGTAATCGACACATGCAGATCGATTAATAATGCATTAAAGCGTTCGATGCATAGCTGTTGGACGAGTGGTTAATCACGGGACATTAGGATGGCCGTGCGTTTCTCAAATTAATAAAATAACGCGCGACCTGCTTGTAAACCGAAACTGGTTTCTCGTGCAGCGACTTCCGCCCGGCAATTGATCGCCACGGGGCATGAATGCGAATTCCTGGCAGGCAAATCAGCGGCGTTCGCTTACAAAAGCACCGTTTATTAATCGCTTTTCGTAATGGATCACCGCGAGACGGGTCGGGTCCCTGAAGACCAAGACAGCAGTTGATATGGAAAGGGACGAAAGCGCGAACCTTAACATCCAGAGATCAACGATCTCGCTTCCTCGCTTTGTGTGATCTGATTTTGTTCGATACAGGCTTCTCTATTTAGGTGTGATCGCTGTACGTTATTTATTATACAGCGACTCGCACACGTGTTCAACAGAGTCGATGCATTTATCCGTTCGAAAAATAGAATCACATTTATTGTATGCGGCAAGTACAAATAGTCTTCATTAAATGTGAAGACATACAACAGTGTCCGAAGCTTAAATTGGCAGAGTATAGAGACGTAATCGTTACACTTGAAACTTGTGAAATGGATCTTAAAGTATGTGAATGGATCTGTCAGTTGTACTGTACGATCCGCATTATTATATTTGATAGAATTTATTTTTCAAAACGTAATCCACACAGCACAGATGAAAATTAGTGTCAGATTTAAAATGCAGTGTTCAATTATTTCCTTCTACTTGCTTCAAATTATTAAAATAAAATCGGTCGGGATTTCCTTTTGCTTTTAGGATACAATTTCGTTTAAACTCTGTATAATGCCCGTTAGATACAATAATAGGTATTTAAAAGGTAATAGTTCCCCTTGAAAGACAGATTGTGAGGCCTGTAAGCAACCCCATGGGAAATGTTCAAGGGAAACATGTATATTACTAGATCAATTTCAAAAGACAAGAATTTCTCAATAATCGTATATTTAACGTTCATATCAGTATTTTCCTGTCACGTTGCAGGCAAAATCACAGCGAGATCGAGAAAAGGAGAAGGGACAAAATGAACACGTACATCACCGAACTTTCAGCTATGGTTCCGATGTGCCACGCGATGTCCCGTAAACTCGACAAGCTGACCGTGCTGAGGATGGCTGTGCAACACTTAAAGACTATCCTCGGGGCAGTTACCTCATACACGGAAGGTCATTATAAGCCAGCGTTCCTCAGCGATCAGGAGCTCAAGACGCTCATACTTCAAGTGAGTTCAATGAAAAAAAAATCCCCGTGCACGCGTCATGGGGTCGATCTTCCTCGTATACAGTTCGCAGCTTTACAAGTAACCGAAAATTAAAGAGCACGAGACATGAAAACGACACACGACCGTCTTACCTAATCAAACATGCCAATAAATCTTTTCCCCAATGCCTAATCGTATCAAAGCATCGTCTCTGAAAGAAAAAAAGAAGTAATCCTAGTAATCACATAATGCGCATCTAGTCGAGATTGATAGCGTTATTACGACCATTGCAAAAGGTTGGGTGAACAAGTATCTTGGCTAAAAGTCTGAAAGCGACCGATTCCAACGATGAGATTATACGCCATTACCGATTCCGTATTCGGAAAACCAGATAGCAGATACGATTGTGCATACCATTCGGTTAAGACTTCCTGGTGTTTCAGAATCACTTGCGTAATACGAATAGTTTGATTCGAACGCCGGTAAACGAGATACGCGGGTTGACAGTTTCGTTTACCCTCTTTTTCCTTCCTTTTTTCCATCTGTCAACGGATGTTTAGCTGTAAATTGTCGCTTTTTGTCCGTCGCATGGAATACGTGGAACGGCCAGCGATTCGTGATAGAATTTCAATTTCGATCGGCTACTTGAAATGTTTCACTTTCGATTGCAGCCGCGTTTTCCCATGCGCTCCCAAGTGCGATCGCGTTAAAGCCAAAGTCATTAATCCGCTAATTGGAAGCAATGCGGGAGAAAAGTTTTTGCGTCGCTTGTAAAAGGCTGGCCGTGCGTTTTGCAATCCTTTCGTACGAGACCGACTGTATCTAATAGCCATGGCTCACCTTTCTCCGCGTGCTACACATTTTTCACAGAGATCGGTCTCGTGACGGGTGAAAGGGAAGGGTTCGAAGCATGTAGATCTGTAATTACGCGTCGTCGTTGATAATACGTTTCTTCGTACTACTTTAGCCCGATCACGCTTCTGATCATCGATTATTATTATGGATCGATTGTCGTCGAACAGGTGATTCTCAGCGCTATTTGTTAATGATTCTCAAGAATGAACGGTACTCGAAAATTCCTCACGCTTAGAGCGCAATATCTCATTCGTGTATGCAAGATAATTATATTGGTGGCAATTGGAAATGTATTCCAATGCAATTTATACATTTTTCGCTGAACCAGAGGTAATGATTGTATGTAGATAGAAATGTTTGAGACCTCGTCGAGATTGTAGACTATGCTTTTTTTCTGCTATTTGTAATTTGTGTTCCGCATATCGATCGGTTAACAAAATCACATTTTTCAAACGATAAGTTGCGGATAGCGAGTAAAATTGCATTAGTAAATTAGGATGAGGAAAGCAAAATGACGAAATATTTCATCTCTGGATAGTAACAAAACTTTCTTGTTAGGAAACTTGGGCTAAATGCTAATAGTAAATAGAAAATAAAAATATTATCAATAAGACACCAAATATTTGTATTTTCACCATATTTTATTCATTTTTAGAAAGCTGTAATAAAGAAGATCCTGAAATTGATAAGAATGGGTAGATTGATTTGGATATTGGAAATTTTCGTAAAATGGTTGAGTTTATTACGTACACAGTAATAATTACTATTAATAGCACTTTGCGTTGTCCTAATTGTAAATTGATTAGACTGGAAAAAAGCAAGCTGTTTTTCTTATCTTCTTGAACCATACTTATCTTTCTATTTTTATTACATATGCACCTTCTTTATCGCTACTGCCTCGTATTACTTAGGACTTACTGGTAGCTCAATTCACAATCACAATTGTGTTGGATTCGAATAAATCATAATTGAATGTGTTGCAATATTATTACGAAATTAATTAATAAAATGAATACACCAAAGACGTTACAATTGAAATTGCAACCAATGAGATCAGTTTCAAAAAAGTCGAGTTGCCTGTTGAGAAAGTTCTCCAATTCTTCAACATTTCAGCTTATAAAAGCAATATTGTATAAAACTAGCAATCAAGCTTGGGAACGTGAGAGAAAAGATATCAGAATAAATTTGATAAAATAATCTCACTACCATTCTCAAATTCTCTAAACTTTGATCTTCCATTATAATAAAAAATATTCCCAACAGTTTACCAAGTTTTTAACACACTTTTAACTCGTGGACAATTTACTAGAAGTACAAAAACTTAAAGTAACGAAGGCCATTAAAACGCCCAATTGCACATAGGAAACGTATCGTAGACAGCCCTTGTAACAAATTCTACTAATCTAAAATAAAAAAAATGTAAACATCTTTTTACATCGTACTTTATTATCATGCATAATATACTATTAAAACGTGAAATATTGAAAATCTCTAATATTGAAAATTAAAGTTCCTCCCACAGCTATGTTCTATAAAGGAATATTATTCCAGCTATATCTTACGTTCTGCAATATCCCATAAATCCTTACGCCTTTCTTATATTCTCAGTTCTGGGAAGCATCGGTAAACAGTGCTGTTGTAACAAGTACATACGTCGACGCCACCCTTTCGAATCATGAAAAATACAAACAATGTACACAAACGATCAACGAGGGTTCATCGGGCAAGTCGCTGACGGAGTCTTGAAGCTTTAAGAATGAGTAGCGTAAAACAGAACGGTTAAAGTTCCTTTTCACTCTAGATTCCGTCACGCGACTGAACACAGAGTTCGTGTCGGTGGCTGGCCGGCATTTTTCATTGTCACGTACGTATAAGTGTAGATAGGTTTATCTTTTATCGGGACTTTCCTTTGCTCTATCCCAGCCGCTCGACTAAATATTCGAGCGAGTGACCACACCCGACATACCAGCTCGGATCAACGCCGACTCCGGCTCCATTATTATCCGTAGAAACTTTCATTGTGAATTGCTCCACGTTTATTACCACCGATACCGCTGGTATCCGGTTCGCGGATAAATTAACATTTCCACCGTGTGACAGACTTTAATTTTATACCTTGAAACCTTGACAAATAGGATCTAGACACTCCGCCTCTCAAAAGTGTAAAAAGATGAATAAATATCCGATTCTCGTGGGACGAACAATTATCAGAAGGATGCAATAATATCGCCTGTTGTTTGAAAAATCTTTAAGGTTCGCCAGAATAGTCTTATTCTGCGCAGTCTTTATATGGCGTGCGAACTGGAAGTTTTTTTATTGTTTTTAGATGAATGCGTGTAAATTATTCCTTGCAAGATTTCTGTAAATGGAATTGGATTCTGTAGCTACTTCTTTGAGGTACGGTGTTCTGTGTTTATCGTCTTAATTACGGGAGAACGGAAATATTGTTTTGAGAGTTTTCCAATAAACTTGAATTAACTGCACAATTATTTGTACAACCTACTCTTTACTTCATATAAAATACGGTTTAGGCTGGATAAAAAAAATTGACTTTTCCGGCATCTTGCAATAAAACTCCTTGAGTCAATCGTGTATAAAATAAGAGAAAAATGGGTCTTGAGCTTTTTGTAATGACTTATAATTTATTTGTATAATATAACTATATAACTATACACGTATAGCAATTAATTAATGTTATGAAATAGGGTAAATCATATTCTCCACTGTATTATGCAACACCAAATTAATATTGGATTACCGCACTTTTATTTTTCAGTACCATTTGAGTCTTGCAATTAGTTTTTGTTATGTAATGACATGGTTAAATTAGTTATTATCAAAAATAGTTAATCTCCAGATGAACATTGTTTATTTCCTCTTCTTTACCATGTAACCTATACATATAGAATGTATTTATAGTTTCAAAACACGATACACATAGATACCACGAAAATTTGTCCTGCTTCTTCACCCGTGAAATGGTTTTTTTCTTGATACCTTGACTGTCCGTATGTGTTGTAAATCACAATTTTATTACTGACAAATCGGCGAGCATTACCCCCGGTGAAGAATTGCCTTGTTAACTGATGCATTAAGGAATTCAAGATAGAATTATGTCTGTACTTGTGGTACTAAAATTTTCAGTATCTTATGTCTAAATATTTTCTAATCACAACAATTTCAACTGATAAAATAAAAGTGACGATATTTTTCTAATAATATGAAGTAGCCTAGTTCTGTTATATCATTATTAAATAGAGCTTCCTTTCTACATAAATTAAACAAAAATAGTAGGCAGGTAAACGTACTCTTTCTTAGCAAATAATTGTACATGGCGTAGACATTCAAATTCAAATTTAGTAAATACAAATTCCTAATTAATATTACATCTTTACGGCACTATAGTAGATTACAATTTAAAAAAAATTCCTTAATTAATAGTTTATCTAAAAGAAATTTGTACAAATTATTTGCAAATACCTGCTTCAAAATTATTCATAAAATGAATTATACATAATTATATACATATAAATTAAATTCAAATCGTAAAATGTCGGAGGAAGAAGTTAAAGTTTAATAAAACTGAATTATTAGATTTTAACCCTTACTAATTCAAGTTCGATTATGTATTTTTACGTTAATCGTAAATTAAAAATATGCTTTGCAAATATGAAAAGTATCTAAATAAAACAGTTATTGCATATAATACATTGACAACCCAGTAACGAGTTAACTCGTCTTTCGCGGTAAACAGGTTAATCATAATCGTGATCAAACATTATTGAAAGTATTGAAAGGCGTCTTGATTCTTGATTTCGCGTCTTATTAGTTTCGTTAGGAATCACTATGGTACATACGTGTCTCAGAAATATATCAGAAATATTGCAACGCCTTTTCAAGGTATAATATGCAAATAGTTACCTCACGGGGCATCTGACGATTAGATTGGTGCATTATGTATGGTAATTATATTTTGAATATCATGTTCTGCAGCGATTTTTTCAATTTTCAACGTACTATTAGCCTCTCAATCAGCGGGGTATCATTCAACGGGGTTTTCATGTTGTTTTCGAAAAGATCATTCTACCGTGAGTAATCATTTTTATTGGCTTATAAAAAACAACTTGGTTTCTAGCTTATTTATTTCAACACATAATCTAGGACCGTTTGTTTACGGAAATATTGACTTACTTCATTCACGTATATATGAAATCAAGATTGATTTCAAGATGTTCCGATTATTTTCCCAATAAATGCATGTAAATGTAAACACGAATTTGCTACATATTTCTTCTACCCGAAATACGGCCAATTACAATTGACATCCGCAAACAGTAATCAAAACTCCCGAAGATACAAGCGACAATCACAAATTCGATTCCAGTTCACAGGAATCGATCAATCACGAACTATATGTTACATTTCAACGTTTCCCAATTGCGTCATTACCCCGACAAATAATCCGAACAACTGCCATCGACACGTGTAAACAATGTAAAAAAGAAACTTCGAAAACAAGGAGCCAGATTGACCCAAGAAACAATCGTTCGAAATCGATTAGCCGCTCGACACAACTCGTACAACTTCTGCTTGTTATCCTCGAAAAGCCGACACGCATGGATTCCTATCCAACGATCGCGATAACGCGAGAGCAGTAACGTGTCAGTGTTCATATGTGTATCGTCAATCTCTTTGGCAGGTAAGTCAGTCCGGCTAAGTGCGTTGCGGTTGCGTAATCGGCATTTGCGAAGCCCGCGACGATATATCTTCGGTCCTATGCAACATTCATTAACGTCGGTACGCCTCTGCGTACCTATAGCCGTCAATTCGCCATTACATGTGCACGATTTACATGCGATCGAATTTCACGCTTACCATCTCTGCGGAATGAGTCGCCTTGAGTATCCTGCTGATCCACTTGCAGTTGTTAGGAAAGATCAGCGTCGGAGCCTGCCCGATTTTAAGATTCCGTTTTAATAAAGCACCGTGAAGGTTGTTGGTACAGAAGACTGCGATTGAATACATGCATTTATTGAAATCTATTGCAGCAAGCTAAGCTTTATTGAAACGACTCTCGTGCTTACTGATTGTAACGATTATTGTAATTGACGGAAGTTGTAAGAGACAGAAATTCTAATAATGTGTTGTAATTCAGATACTATGTTCTATATTAATTTTTGCTCGTTGTTATTTTGATCATACTGTATTTGTGATATATTTTCAATTGTATTTTAATTAAATGCTTTAGTAGGGGAAGGGAGGGCAACACGGGAACGATAAGAAAAAATTGCTGTAGAATTTTGTATCTATAAAAGATATTATGTATACCGTTAATACATATTTATCGAAATGTATTAAAATCGATTTACAAAAGAAAACGAAAAAAAGTAAAAAAAACATAGTCTACCATGGCTTTTCGCTCGACAATCCCCCGCCACCATCCCCCTCCCCTAGGGTGTTACGTACTTTTTTCATTTTTTTGTAAACAATTCATCGGCATAAAAATAAGATTTACTGTTAATCTCATGCAAAAACTATGTAACTTTTAGACTTAGACACCCCTCCGTATCGACACGTAGGTTACGGACGACCCCTTATGGCAGCTGTTATACATACAACACGATACAGAAACTGGTGGCATTAAAAATTATCGAGTTGTAATATTGGAACCGCTTTCTTTACCTTTCAATTTCGCACTTGCAATAGAAAACAGAAATGGTCAATAATATCGTTGTTCGTTCGTAAAGTATTCCCCATTTAATATATGTACAAAAAAAAACAGGATAAAGTATTTATCAGTTTACTATTATATTTTCATACTCGCTTCTCCAATCCCGGAGAATTTAAAACACGATCGAACCATTGTCGATCACACTCTCTACCGGTTGCTATCGCAGTCGTTACATAATCGTAATTAATATTTGACCCAGGTGACGTAATCGAAGGCGCCTTCTCTTGTTTCAGGCTGCGGAGGGCTTTGTCTTCGTGGTGGGCTGTGATCGTGGAAGAATTCTCTATGTATCCGAGTCTGTTTTACAGACACTCAATTATTCTCAGGTATCCAGCCTCTGCTTATTTCGAGACACCAATAATAAAGCGCAAGCTGCACAATAAATTTCACCAAGCGTTATGTTTGAAATAAAAATAGTATGACAGTAAAATACATTTGTTCCCTCAAACATAAAGTCTACATATACATATGTACATATGTGTTCGTGATTTCATGAGCGCAATCAATTCTGCCTCTTATATCTTTCTTTCGCTTGCTTGTTCTTGGGAAAGTAGCTTGCTGCAATGTAGCCAGGAACTATGGGAATGAAAATGGTGTAGGAAGGGGTGATTAAATATCATGTGCATCCACAGGGTGACCTGCTGGGTCAAAGTTGGTTCGATATCCTGCATCCAAAAGATGTTGCCAAAGTGAAGGAGCAGCTGTCCTCCTCCGATCTTAGTCCACGTGAACGATTAATAGACGCCAAAAGTACGTATATATTACTGTCTTCAAAGTGTTTGACATTTTTTTAAAGAGTATTTACGTTCAATTTATATAATACTAACTGCTCAAATATTTCAACAAATTTTTACTGCATTTGTGAACGAAATCTTCTTGAATTTTGTGTGCGAATGAATTTTCGAGCTCTACATTTTTGGCCTAATTTTGCAAATTTATTTCTTTTCCATTTAAAGAATTTTTTGTATAGGAACGGAATGACCGATAGCTCGCGGACCAAAAGTGTAATAAAATATGAGTGCATAGTGAAAATATGCATGCAATAATTGTAAAGTATGTAATTGCAAAAGTATGTATTCATATTGATATACACGTATGTTCATACATATGTGTCTATTCACTAATCGGGTTAGTGTTATATTACAAAATGTATAAACGTATAGGAGAATAAGATTGTCCAAGTGATTATTACTTTTTACAGTAGGTGCACATATCTGAGAATTATCAGACAGAATAATCTGTGATAACTAGGTTATAGAATGTATTTATGCTGAAAAGCGCATTTTAATAACTATTCCATAATGGTAGTTTAGTTTATCATTATGTACCTTCTAATACTTATAATAACTTAATTATACACCTCCCATAATTGCTCCTCGCAATTTAATATTTCCAATAAACAGGTAATTTTTACCTTATAATCGGTTTCCCTCTGTTTATAGCGATCAACCTTTGCAATTTTTTCATAATATTTAAATCACAAAGTGCCAATTTTAATCATGATACAACATTGCCTGCACGTTCCTATTTACAGTAATACATATATGTACACATCAAATATACATAAGCGATGATCGGGACGAGCTCTGCTGTTTCAAACTTTGCTTCCGCAATCAGTCAAATCGCATTGATCGTAGAATGGCCCAGTAATTTCCTCTTCGACCGTTGCTTATACTTATTACGATATCGGTACGCAAGAATAATGCAAATTAAATCGTACGTCAAGGGGTTAATTATGTCACCTTTCGACATTCCCTTGGCCAGTTCTATGTCCGTCAGACACACGTTGCTCCACGATGCGGTTTACGTTCAGATAAATGTCAGTAGTTCGACAGCATCTGCCTATCGACAGACATCTTCGTATTAACGCCGTAAGATAAGGGGCTTGCGAAAGAGACTCGCTTAAAGAAGGAAAGCAGGACTGGTTACGAGCAGCAGGAATCCTAGAATGTTATGCGATGGGTGAATTAACACACGATCCATGGCCCCGCGATCGTTAATCATCGACACTTGTTGCATGGAAATTAATATATCCTACGATCGAGCCCAAAATAGTCGCAAACGCAACGTTCACTGACACCTCTGATGGCTAATTGATCAAACGTCGATGCGCCATTGTAATGGTAACGATGATAAGAATGGTTGTAATTGCGTGATTTGTATTCGAGTGCCAGGCACGAGTGTCCATCTATTTCGTTTCATTTGATGGAGTCTCGAGTAGAGTAATTGGTTGGAGTTACTTGTCTGCGTTTTGCAATGTTGCTGTACACAGGAATGGTTCGGTATATCGAGGTTGGAACACTGACGAATGCTAGGGAGAGAATATGGTTATGATTGGGCAGAATTATAAAACGAAGAGAAAATCTACGAAGCAATTAAAATTTCTAACGCGAGAATATTTCTTTTTTTTTAATATTGATTCATTATATTATTATTATATACTTTGATTTATCACTACTAGCGATTTTGGATCTAGGAAGTTTCAAGTTCTATTATGGAACTGGAAACTTGAGGAACATTAAATTGTTTACTGTTTCTATCTAATAATTCAAGCGTAATACACGTAAACGAAAGCAGGTGCATTGACTTGCCTGCTTAAACATCAGTCATGACATGGTTTTCAAGTGTCATATTTATCATATTGGTTATATTATTAGTACGAACTCTTTAAATCTACGTATCTGCATGCTCGATACTCTTTTGCGACAATTCGCCCTACTGTTTAAATTATGAATAGAAAAACGTTTTAAAAGGAATAGAGACACAAATTGGGACTCTCAGACGGCGTTTAAGTTTCAAAAGGGGATTCCTACGAAAAAGGGTATTATGTACTTCAGATTGATATGCTACGATACATTAAGATTAATTGCACAACTGTGATGCACGATATATATTACAGATAGTGATGAATACGGCTTGAATAAAAAAGATATTGCATACAGCATTAACGCGTCCACAAACCCCGTTAACGTCTCGTCAACGTTGTGAGATCGTTCTTTTTCACCGCACACTACTAAAGCGCAAGCCACGACAATATAGTTGTTTAGACAGCCGTAAAACTTTTACGACTGTGAATACGACACGACGTCGTGCATCCCGTGCACTGTGTCGCAATTAAATGTCACAACTTTCTTCCATTTCTGCCATTAAGAACCATTGACAGCTAATCATTATAATTTGTACGTGTTAACGACATTCACGCTATCATTATAACGCAGAAATAGTAAAATATGTATGCATTGATAGAGTAAATTCCAATGTATAATATAATGATACGAGTTTATATTTTAAATGAAATTCTTAAACACCGGGTGACAACATGAGAACAATTTTCAAGTACTCAATTTAATGCAATTTTATAAATTAAATTTCACTGAATTGAATCAAGATTTTATTTCTTCTATCGAAATTGCACTTTCGAGAAAGCGTTTTATGCAATTACAATTCATTGTTCCAATAATAAGCCCGAGGGGAAATACGATATAATTACAATTCGTTAAAGTTTTGCCACAGAAAATTTCATTAAATTGTAATTTAATATCTGCCTGCACATATCAAAAAACTATTTAAATGTCGCTATCTTATTCTGGGAATGGAAGAATAGATGAGCAACAATATGGCATGTATCTATCGAATTGCTAACATTCTCGTTCGTAAATCGCATCTCCGAACCTCTGCATTTCCTCTGTCTCTCAAGGACGATTTGGCAGCAAATATGCGAGACGCGCGTGTGCATTCCTTTGGAGAATCATATGAAAAACTTCTTGATATTTACACGCATCAACACCTATCCGAACGTGTGTGGAAATAAGAAACAGGAGCAATCACATACAGTTTGAAACTGATTTTGTCAATTCTGAAAAATTGTGAAGGTGATGCTACGTACAAACTTAATTTGCTGATTTGCGTTACAAATTCAGTAAAAATGTTTTAGAATGTAGGGATTCGTTCACATAGGATTTATTTAACTTCATGCATGTATTCACATGTCACTCGGCCAGACATTTTGCAATTTATCTTGAACAATTTAGTAACGCAAATATAATAATAAATTAAACATTTGTTTAATCGTTATAACGTACTCCCCCTTGAACAAGCCTCAGAAAATGTAAAACTCGAATTTCGTATATTAATCTACGAACTGGGGACGTTGTGAATTAACATCCTTCAATTTATATATTTTTCCAATTACAATTTGAATGTTTTGTATCGCGTGCAAATATAACATACAATAATACGACAGTAATAAATAATATCGTCTTCATTAATTTGTAACTTTGCAGTACATAACAGTTTCTGATTGAATAAGGATCCAGTTAATAAATTAAATAGGGATATCAGATTGCAAGAATTTCTGATAATACATTATTTGACTAATTATTTCTTGGCCCTTGTTTCAGCGATGTTACCGGTGAAAACAGACGTTCCCCAAGGTGTATCAAGGCTATGTCCCGGTGCACGGAGGTCTTTTTTCTGCAGGATGAAGCGTAAAGTCGAAGGGGTGCGTTCCGGTGAATTGCAAGTGAAAGAGGAAGCAGATACTACCAGCGGATGTCATCGAAGAAAAAAACAGCAAAATGTCGGTAAGCATTTGTCTATTAAATTATGCAATTGAACGGGACTCATTATTAATTGCAAGCAAGTGGTGATAATTGAAAGCGATCATCATTTATAACTGACTGAAACAGAATTCATACTAATACTTTTGACTTATTCTGCGATTTGAATGTTTTGTCTGGAATATTTTATTAAACTATTTCCATGCATATGGAAATATAACGAGACTCTTGTGCTTTGTGCACATGTTTCGAAAGGAAAAAATCTTCATCGTAGAAATACTTATTACTTACTGGATATAGAAATGGGTAAAAAAGTTTAGTGCCACCATAAACAATGACTAAATATAGCGGTAACCAAATATTGTAAATCAATTCTTTTAGTTGAATATTTTCGAAAAGAAGAAAATTATATAATACATAAAGTAAGCGTGTAGGTTGACTTGATATCATCCTGTATTACAATTTTTCATTAATATTAAGATTTTTCACAGATTTAAGCAATATTCTAACTGTTATAAGTATCCATAGCTGCAAAGGAATTTTAAAAACGTGCGAGTGAAGCATTTACAATAAGACCAGCTCCTTCTTGTCATTCTTAAGATCTCGTGATACGAATATTTGCCGCGTGAATCGTCAAAGGTGAAGAGTGGACACCATTTCGCAAGTCTACAAAAGGATGATCTTAATACCGTCTCCTTTATCTTTTTTCTCACAGCTTTATATTATATTTATGCAGACACTGATGTATATTTATTACACAGAAGTATTCACACATCGGGCATATATTCGACACGATTGATATTTTGTAATGGACATCAACTTAATAAACATATGTTTACTATCAATTAAATTTGAAGCTGATTTACACGTTATTGAGAAACAACTATTGAATACAGCAAGCATAACTATTTTGATGAGTCATATCACAAAATTAAAAGTCAAACGCGTACTCATACTTCTATGAGTCATCGCATGTATATCTACCTACTTATTAAATTACAATACTTACATTGCAACGAGGTGTGTTTAATCTCATCGAAAATATGTTTCAAGGAAACGCAGGTTTGCAAATTTGGCCTTTTATACTAACAAAGTGGTATGATCGCATCTATACGCTTAAAAGGGATACACTGTTAAATTTTTTCGGAACGTAAGAAATATAATGAGAGTTCTAACAATAAATATCGACTAGTAGTCGCAAAATTTGTAAGGTCTTCATTTCGATATAACGAAGTAACGAAAGCATCGCTGGGCCGCTCTAAACAAAATTATTGTTTTAATAATTCAGCAAAACTATTTCACATCTTCTATTCATTCTCGATGATTCTAATTCTCCAGTACTAATGTCGCTCTTTTACTTTTGTTCACAGTGATGTGCAATTGTGCTTTCAATCAGAAACAGAGCTATTATAAATTACATACTATTTAACGTAATGAAATTCGTAGAATGAATTATACATTGCCTATTTCGAAATAAGTAAGTAATTAACTTTCATGATGGATATAACTATTGGGTTCTATGAAACATTGTTGTTAATAAACAGGAGTTAATGCCTACAAAGTCTAAGCATAGCACGGGGGAAAATCTTGTTCCTTTGTTGTTATAGTTTTCGAAGCCTATTCGAATTGTTAAAGATATAAAAGAATATTTAATCAAGAATACAAAGATTTGTAAGAAATTATTAAGTTTGTTGCACAATTCTTGATATCAGTATACACTCACATTAAACACTATATTTCGTATTCATTATTTATGACAACTTCCTATCCACATGCAAGTTCTGTAAGGGAAATAATTCGCACAATTGCAGATATATTTATATTTATTATTGATAAAAAGACAATTTGGTATACTACACTCAACAGACAGACCTTATGCAGAACCTTAATGATAAAACAATGAAACTGTACCCGATGATAAATATTTATAACAAATGAATTATGGATTGACAGACTGGAAGTACTGTGTGATTCAATGCACCGGATATTTGAAGTCGTGGGCACCTGCGAAAATCGACCTCGAGGAACAGGAAGGCGATGGTGATGGAGAGGCTTGCAATTTGTCGTGTTTGGTAGCCGTTGGTCGTTTACAGTCTACGATACCTACATCCATGCCTAAAAAGCCACGTTTGAGACCCATCAAATTTGTGTCACGACACGCGATGGATGGCAAATTCCTCTTCGTCGATCAGAGGTTCGTATTTTTACAGCAAGGTTTCCTATCAATTAAGTTATGGTAATGGGGGCTTAGATTTACTTCATCTTGCCGTATTAAATTGTTCAGAACTTTCATTTAATTCTTTCCCAAATATTTCTGTTCAGAATTATAACATTTTAACGTTTCTACAAATTTGAACTTTTCATCGATTTTGTAACCTTGAATAGGCGTTTCTTATAGACTTTAATGTGCTGAATGCGAATCCGCAACCCGTTCTTCTCCAAAACGTACAGTTTTCGAAAGAATCAATTTGTAAAAGAATTGTACATTTTCAACTTTGGAAGTAATTTATGCTTTAACGGTAATAGTTATTCAGTTGCTCTTGGGACGAAATGATTCTGTGGAGTTTCACGAATAAAATGATAATCTAGTTATATTCCTCATTCCTGTGCTCCATGTGTAAAACATTACTTTCCGATGATGATTATGATCAATCGGAATTAATGGTATAACGAGTGAGCAAGATAATTTCTTTCCCGTACTAACTAAAAAAACAACAGAGACGAGAGAGACGAAAACTAGAAACAAACGTGAACGTCAGAGTAAACTTAGGTATGTGTCCCCGGCAGATACCCGCTTGGGATACACTGTTTAGCATTTGACACTCTGCCCGAGTCTCACTCGGGGTATACTGTTAAGGGGTTGATTCAAAAATCCATTAAACGAATAACAATTTCAATAGCACTAAGCCCAATTAAAAACCATTTGTAGGGCTACTTTAGTGTTAGGTTTTCTGCCGCAAGAACTGCTCGGCACGAGCATGTACGAATATTATCACCACGATGATATACCTCACCTGGCGGAATCTCATAAAGCCGCTCTTCAAGCATCTGAATGCGTCACCACTCAGGTAAGTCACCACATCCAGTCGAGTGACTCTCATTGACTATTTTGCAATGATAATAGTTGGTGTTTGAAATTTTAATTTTTGCCTTGCAACCAACAGTATGCAGCTGCGTATTTGCTATTGTGTCCCTTAAAAAGAATTTAAGTTTCGAAGAAAAAAAGGAATTATAAATGTTGCATTTCCTACGGCCGAATAATAATTGCTGTCGCAAAGTAGCTTCCTTGTTTCTAAATATAGGTATTAATTAATTAAAAATAAGTATGACATTTTTAATTAATATAATATACATATATTAAGGTTCAACATAATTCCTTTCGCGAGTTTTAAATGCTATTCAGGCTGTAAGAAAAAGAAACACAAGAATTCTATATTTTTATTTTATTCCATAAACATGAAAGTAATTGCAGTTAATAAAATGGCATTTAATTATTAAACGTGTCATCAGATTTGTTTTATTGTATTTCGTATGTTTACTAATGTGATTACTTTACGGTTTGTGACAAGACTGATATGCTTCTTCAGATATACAGGTTTAGAACCAAAGGGGCAAACTTTGTGAAGCTACAATCGGAATGGAAATCTTTCAGAAATCCGTGGACCAAAGATATCGAGTATCTAATAGCTAAAAACTCAGTTACTTCGTAAGTCCCAAAAATATTTTGTTATTATTTATATATCTATATAAATTTCTTGTCAAGTACTTGACTTAATACAAACTATCGTATGCAGTTGTGACTCTCGATCGATCACGAATAGCGGAAACAGATCTGAAGATTCCAGTGTTCAGGGAAACTACGATTATTTTACGCAAAGTGAGTGAACATATATCATTGAGTAGCACTTTGTTATACTAGTGTCAGCACATAATCCCCCATTTAATGTAATGCGGTATTTTAAAATATAATATTATAATTTTATCGGTAATTATATAAATATCGTATCATCTTTATCTATTAACAAACAAAGAAGAGCATCCCTAAATCTTTATTTATACAACTTACATTCTTAGACGTTTACCCATAGAATACTGTATAATGAAAAAGGAAAAAATATTCGAACAATTTGATTCTAATTCTTCAATAATAACAATTGTTTGAAACTATACCACTGAATTTCGTCAATAATTATAGGACATGAAGATATTTGTAAATTATCGCCACTGTTACATACTGTGTCTATTTAAATAAATTACATAACTATTATAAATCCTGGCTATTTTTATACGCGACGTTCTTACCGAACACATCAAATTATTTTAGGTAACGGCGGGTTAGAAAGATTGATCTCAAGTCACGTTGAGGTAAGTAAAATCGGACGGCAGATAGCAGAGGAAGTTCTCGATCTTCAGAGACGCGGTGAAGATTCATCTTCCGGTAGCAGTCCTGCACCAGGGACAGAACCTGCTTTGTTGAATACCGAGGTAGTTATAATTATTAACACACCAACCCCAGTTTTCTCATATTTTAGAAGTTATTATTAAAAACAGAACTGTTTACTTTGATCTATTCAATTTCTTTATTTCAGTTAATTTAATTTTACCCACCATTTTCATCGGCATTATTCTTTCAGTTCCACGAATTTTATAATTTTCACATTTAACGTTCTATATCATGTATGCTGTGACATAACTATTTTATTATTTACAATCACGTCTCAGATGACGGACACAGTGATTTCTATAGATCATTTTTTTAATAGAATTTGATCAAATCTCATTTGAAAACATACGCATCTTAAATAGTAGCCAAAGGAAGCCACCTTAGTAACTTGCTTACACGCGTCGAGTTACTAAAAATATTCTTTACATATATTCAATAAAATGAATAAATCAGTTCTCAATATTTTTAAATATTATTGAGGCTCCTTTGAAAGATCTATAATTTTCCAATCAATTATTTAATCCCTATTGTCATATACAATTTTTTCCATCTTATGGAGTACGTTTCTAATTTCTTTATTAAAACAAGAATACTGCAAAATAAACTGTAAATATAAATACAGACATATTTTACATCATATTTATTTCTACAAATATTGAAAACAAGTCCGCCTATATTAAGATTATACCAGGAGACTCGCAGACGGATCCTGCTTTGAAAACTAAGTAGAATAAGACCTATGATGTCTGGCTGGTCAGTTATTCACGGGTCTATTCTACGTAAAAGTAATATCGGACTTTTCAGACATGCGCTAGCCTATTCTACATTTAAAAAATAGCCTCTCTTCTGTTAGTAAAGTATCAGGCATATTTCTTAAATAAACCGGGTAATTTTTAACATCTGTATACATAAACAAGGATCATGTAACAGCAGATTTTTATTTAAATTCCTAGCTTATCCAGCAAATTTTTCCATGTGGGAATTGAAGGTATAGCACATAGATGGTAAAAAGTTGTAAATGACAACGAAAATTGAATAATTCATTAGAAAATCTTAACATATTTTTGATCACTGTAACAAGTACGGTAAAGGAAACACAAATACATTGTTTACAAGCTAATAAATAATACCGTCAGATTACCGTTACGCATTAAATGATACATTAAACGTATCCATGAAACTTCTCTACAATGCATACTTCATTTTTATTTGCAAGTCACAGATCACTACGACCGCATCACCTGATAGAGTCCAGGACGTGACACAGCCCGCCAGAGGTAGCAACAACAGCAGCAGTAATCCTACACCAACATACAACCATGTAGCAAACAACTTGCCGCTGAACAGCATCGCGAACGACCAAGGTCATAGCTATTACTGTCTCTAGGAGTCGTTTCTTGGTGTGTAGTGCGATTGCCGGATTTACCAAAAATCGATTAGGTCGCTCAGAGAAAAAAAAAGGTGCACAAGCTTCGTTGACCGTCCTCGAACGCGAAATACTAGTTTTCTCTGAGCGAAGTTGGGCGACGGATGTTCATTCTGATGTCTAGAAAAAGTGATATATGTACATATTGGATCCAATTATAAATTAATCATTAATTAACATTGCAAGAAATTGATTTAAAAGTCAATGAATCTTAACCCTTCAACGGCTGGGATCGATCAGAATTCGATCCACGCAGATACAAAGAAATTACATGCCACGAATTTATTTCATTCTTTTACAAGTTCAGCTAAGAACTAATTTTACATACATCGTTCAACGCGATTGCCTATGTACATATGTATAACGACTTCCGGTTTGAGCATGGAGAAGGCAAGAAGTGTGTGAAGTGAGAGTTTTTGAGATTTAAAGAAACAGAAGAATAGAAAAAAGTGAAAAAGGCATAGGAAAGTGTAGAGAAAACCGGGAAAATGGAATTGTGAGAGTAAAGGAGAGTCGATGTAGAAAAATAGGTAGAGAAAAGGTCAGGAGGCAAGCGAAATGGGACATTGACGAAGGGTCAGAGAGGAAGGCGGAACAATGATAAAGTATATGAAGGCGAAGGAACGCGGAACAGAACGGAGACGATCAGACACATCGAACGGAGAGAAAACGAAGAAAGAAAACCGCAAGGTATGAAAAGGAGGGAGATAGTTAGAGAGAATGTCATCAAAATACGTAGAACAACTGGATGAATTAGGAATGGAAAGGTAGCTAAAGAAAAGAGGGGGGGGGGAGAAGAGAACGAAGGAACGAGTTTCTTGAGATAGATAGGATAGGAGAGATAGGATAGTGAAGATATATGTATACAGAGACGAGGAATAGGATAAGGAGACAAAATGACGAAGGAATTCTGGGCGGAGGGAGAGGTGCAGCAGGGGTGCCGGTTGAACCCAACTCTGTTCAATGTGTTTCTTTCGGATTTGCAAGAAGAAATGTAGAGAAAGTACAAGAAGGAGGGATAGCAGTGGGAAGGCGGAAAGTGTGGTCGATAACTTATGCGGATGACATAATACTGGTAGCAACATCGGAAAGTGGAATTAATGAAATGTTAAAGAAAGTTCAAAAATACATAGCAAAAGAGAAACTAATGGAGAAACTAAATTCATTATTTAGAACAAAAATAATGGGGTATGAAAAAGGGGGGAGGCACAAGAAAGTGGAAGAGGGAGAGGAAATAGGGAGAAGAAAATCTAGGAGAGGTAAAAAAGATCAAATATCTGGGATAGATGCTGCAGAAGAACGGAAAAGCGGAGAGATACATTCAAAATAGATTGAGAATGGCGAGGATAGCTATGAAGCGAACGTGGAGCATAGAGGAAGAATATTTAACGAATCGTTCGTAAGAAGAATGAAAATGTTTGAGGAACTAGTCGAAAGTGTGGCGTTGTACGGAATAGAGAAAAAAATACAAAAATACATACTACGGCTAGACACGGTTACACCAAACTATATTATTCCAAAGGAGACAGAGTCGGCAGAAATGCGGATAAAGACCTTAAGAAGGGCTACAAAATATGAAGAAAACGCAACAAAAGGCTGGTAACAGAATGCATAAGAAGTAGAGAAGAAAGGGAAGGAGAGAAAAACGAAACGAATAAATGAAAAGAAAAAAGAGAGGAAATGAAAAGAAAAATGGGAATGACCAGACAAAAAATTAAAAAAATGAGAAGCAGAGAAAATAGGGGGGGGGGGTAATTAAAAGAAGAAGATAAAAAATGGAGAAAATAGAAGATGAAAAAGGAAGAAGGCGATTGATAAATCGGAGGGGGACACAATGCTGAAGAGAAAGGGAATGAAACAGATAGAAAAAGAAAAAGAACGAAACCAAAGAACGAATGCAATAGCAATACAAGGAACTTAATAAGACGTACATTTAGTAATGACAATGATAAGAGAGAAGACAATAGAATTTAAGAAAACTAAGATTAGGTTAGTTGTAAGACAACAAAATGTACAAAACTGGAAGGATTGCAATAAATAATAATACATATGTATAAACAAAAGTCTTAAGAAAGTAGACAGTCTATAAAGACCAGCGACATACGAAGAAATGGGAATCTATACCGAGTGTGAAAACGTTGTTAATGGGTTAATATGTATATAGTATACATAGATTGTATCATAAAACTTCAAAGTCACGTACGATTTCTGTAGATCTTCAGGAGTTCGCACAACTAGCAAGCAAGCCCGCAATATAACATTCGTTTCTTGGCATAGCATTATCGGTTCTACATATAATACCGTTCATAACAAACCCGAACTAAAATTACTAAATGACTATTGCGCATAACATAACATATCCATTCTTTTAGGAGCGTCACCAGACGAAGATATGATGGACATTATCGGTGGTACCACGATTAACGAATCACCGAATCCAGTTCCATCGGATGGCAACGACGAGGCAGCAATGGCCGTGATAATGAGTCTCTTAGAGGCGGACGCAGGTTTAGGTGGTCCCGTGGATTTTTCCGGTTTACCCTGGCCGCTTCCATAGTACATTTTAGTTCTTTGTCCATGTGAAACTGAGTCGAACTTCCGGAATGTTCGATGCAGGTACCTTTCACTGACTGTTACAGAACCCAGAAGTGTGTGTACCTACAGCATGAAGTGAGAACCAAGCTTGACATGCTTTAGTTTCGTTGTTTTATTCCGTTCGTTTTTTTTTGTTGGTCCTTCTCTTGAGTACTTGATCACTGTTGATGAAGTATCGTCAACAATGTCTACTACGTTTCAATTATTTGGAAAATAGTGCACGAACTTACCGACAAAGTTTTATTCTCTGTCCTTGAAAAAATTGACAAGGATATTTTTGGTGCTAAAACGGTGCTGTCTAGACGCTAGAGGACGCGTTGATCGTCGAACACTTTAATTTAATACACGAATCATTTCTGTGATCAAGAATGAATTATTGAACATAACTGAACGTTTAATCGACTTGTAAGTTTAAGTGAAGATTTCGTTTGGGAACGAGGAGATACAGTTGGATCCTGAAATATTTGGCTACAGACATCGAGCATTGTAAATGGGAATGATTCCAAAAGAACTCGTTGATTGTGTTAACAAAGACTTTTCAAAATCACATATGTATATTTGTTTCACCTGACGGATTATTAAGTGACGCTTCTCGTAATTTGTGCTTGAACAGATACTGTCTTATCGTTTTGTACACGATTAGTAGTAATTTAAATATTGTAAGGATATTATTTTTATTTTAATATTATAGTTTGATTTATGATTAGTTAAGGGATCGTTTAGAAGTGTCAAGTTCGAATTTTCGCTCAAGAGCTTCACGTGATAACACCAGGCCTCCTACCTCAATTTGTATTTCATTGTAATCTATCGATCTACATACTTACTTGCGCCTACTTTTCATCTTTGACAAAACTGGTGTATAGAATCATTCGGTAACTGTTGTCATTTAGATTTCATTGGAACTATCATAAATAGGGGCAAATATTTTTCACATAAAACCTATGTGAGTCACAAAACGAAACTACATTTCATCAACTCAAATATTTTTAAAATGTGTTTCTTAATTTGCAATCCCTTTAAGCCAATGTTAAAATAAATATATAACTGTGAAAATTTCTTTATACTTTTAAGCATGTTTCTTAACATTCCGCACAGCTATTATTAGAAGTCATGTTCATTAAGTGAAAGAAAGATATATACAGCTATTTATGAAACAGAAAAGAATGTACATATATGTATATTCAGATCCTTTGGCTTGTAGCTTTTTTTCTGAAGTGAAATTTCACATAATATCGAAAACATTTAGAAGATAACAGTTACTGACATCGTACACCAATGGTTGTTTCAAGAAAGGATTACGGGGAAATTTATATGTATAAAAATATATTCATTTTGTTAAGGCGTGACGCCAAGTAAACGCTGTACATACAAGTATCTGAAATCTCTTACACAGTAATCAGTATAAATGGCTTGACGTATGCCACTCAATGCCGATCAACGAGGCATCTCGAGATCATCGAACGCGTTGTATTGAAGTGTTTTTACTATACATGTATATGTAGTTCCGGCGAACGTCGAGGAAACGAACGAACGCTGCCAATTGTCATGGTCGAAGTTCCTGCTCGTTGTTTTAGCGGCCAATTAACGTTGCGTGTAAATATGTATTCTCACAGAACGCGTGATATGACGCAAAGCGTACCTAATTAAATTTTAAGGAATCACAAAAACGGTATTGAACGCTTCAGAGGCAACGAACAGCGTTCGTCGTGGCATGACCGCGTGTCTCCATGTTTCTTCACATGTTATATGTTTTTTTCAGAGAACTTGTGACCACCCTACGATTCTGTAAAGGATGGCAGAAATTCGAACGTCCATCAATGTGCACATTCTTAGTTACATTGGTTACAAAACACCGTAACACGCGGTCTTGACAGAAACTTCAAATATTTGATTGGAAATTTTCATTCATTTTACATACGTACTATCACTGTAAAGTGGGAACAAAATTGATTATTGAATCGTATAGTTGGTGTAGCAAATGCGAACTTCATTTTCGAGAACGACAGACGAGTACGCCATTCTGTTAATATAATTTAAATGTATCGCGAGCTTTTTCTTACAAAATCGAGTAAACTTGAAATGTTTGATTGAAAGTTTCCCTTCATTCTAATTATTTTCGATCACCGTACAATCGAACAAAAATTGATTATTGAATCTTGTAGTTGGTATAGCGAATGTGATTTTTGTTTTCGAGAACGATAAACGAATACTATTTATATATTTTTAAATGTAACGTGAGTTTTTTTGTACGAAGTTGAGTTGACCTTTGCATATCGAAACTTTCCCTAAATTTATATCTTAGTGATTCGCTGTGATATTTTTCACGTAAACATTTGGCGTAGTGTTTTTTTATATTTCAATTTGAAATCTGAAAGAGAACATACTTGTGATGAGAAATGGAACTGTTGAAATCACATCATGACGCATCCAAGTAAGCCGATCGATAAAAACAGTAAGTTACGCATGTTATATAAAGATAATGTACATAAAGCGTGTATATGTAAATAAATATATATTATCACACAATATAATATAAATGGTACTTTAAAAAATAAATGTTACTATGCAAGAAAAAGACATTGATCACATCGTGAAGCGTAGGCAAATTCTTGGAAGCTGTAATTGTTTTTATATAAAATTTTTCATTGTAAATTTTTCGAAATAAACAGACTATTTCTCCTACAATGATTCACAGATGTAAGCGAGAGAGAATCATGATTTTGACAACGTTTACTTTATGGACATATTTGATATAACTTTCAAGCTACATGTTTAAAATTTAAAGTATAGGAATTGCATAAAAGTATTTCCAAAGTATATTTATTTCCAATATTTTCTGCAAGCTGAATGTTTGAGGACACAATTTTGCTTACACTAAAATAAAAAAACCAGTTATTAGCGACATATCTATGCATAATACGTGGTATCTTCATTTCATAGTACGGCATGTTGAGTTAACTTTTTGCACACTTTATCAAAGACAAAGACATCACTGGAATTTTGTGAATTTTTGAATGGTACTTTAAAAATTCACACCGTATATGTACAATTTATCAAATATCAATGTCTTCAGGAGTTCAGTAAGCAACGAAATTTCAAATTTATGGAAAATGCAATAATTGTGATGTAAAATGATAAATCTGTATGTATTAATAAACATGTTTTTATATTTCTTAATAATCATTGTTACTGACATTGCATATACTCTCAATCCGTCGAGTGTGTAAAGTACAATAACGTGTGTTCTAATATTTCTAGATTTCTGACAAATATATGCATTTATATGCGTACAATTACATAATTACGTTTTGAAATTTAAAAAGTTATATACATACATGTAAAATTATACATGTGAAATTTCAGAATATGTATCGTGAAAGCTCGTTAATAAGATTTAGAATTCATAGTTGCACTTTCATTTATCAAAATATACACTATACGGAAATGTATCGATACATTTATTCAACCATATAATCGTATTGCGGGATGATACATAATACACAGCTTAAATAGATGGCTACACAATAAAGACAAAAGGAAAAATGATACGACGCATACAATGTATTAAATGTATAAATTATGTACAGCTTCATTGCCACAGTAAAAAATTAAATTTTTTTTATACATACACAATCTGTGCGTGTGTATATTTGTAAATACGTCATACATATCTCTATATATTTATATTGTATATATCTTTTAATTACGTGTAATGTATTCGTCCTCGATAAAAGGAGGAGATATTGTATAGCGAAAGTATATGACAAAGTTTAAATGCTACAAATATATTTTGAAACATTTCATATCCACTAACTATTTGTAACCTTTTCGGTTTTAATTTTGACTTCCCTAAAATCAAACTCTGATTCAATGTCCGAATCAGATTTCGTGGATTTACTTGACCGTTTATGTGGCGAAGTTTTACTGTGTTTTCTCTTTTTTTTGCTAGCTCGAATACTAACATCACTAATGTCGACATCCGATCCGTTGTTCATTGCAAACTCCTGCGTTTTTTCCTTTGACCTATAAGCCTCTTTATCTCCTGTTTTCTTTTTTGAATGCTTCGCATTACTTTTCACATCCACCTCATCTTCATTATCCATATTATTGAGCATTTCGGAGTGATGTTCTTTTTTAAGTGGACTGATTTTGGGAATACTTCTCATTGAATCAGTTTCTTTAATCGTGTTATCATCGTCAACATAATCTAATTTCTCTTCTTTAATTACCGTATCTTCAAACGCAGATTCTACTTTAATTACCGTATCCTCAAACGGAGGTTCTACTTTAATCTCACTTATGTCGATAAGGGATTTCTTTGAATGTTTTTTCCGTTTCTTTTTAGTTGCAGTATTTTCATCGCCTTCTTCTAGATCGTAACTAGAACTATGTGCATACATATTTGATTCAGAATCTCCCTCTGGTATTTTATTTGTTTCTGTATGATACTCGTTTTTAATACATTCAAAACTACCAGTCACCTTCTCTTTTTTAATTGTTGTATTCTGAAACTCAAATCGAGAATCTAACATACTAGATTTCTTCGAGCGTTTCCTTATCGGCGATTCTTTGATGTCTGTATCTTCATTTTCAGAAACTTCCACTTTTAGAGAATGTTTGTGTTTCTTATGTTTCTTCTTAGGAGTCTCTTGTACATCACTGTTTATGTTACTATTAGATGTGTTACCCAATTGTTCTGACTTAATGTAAATAGGTGTTTCTTCATTTTCTACAGGTGTCGCTTTATTTCCCCTGGATTTTTTTTTACTTGGACTATTTAAAGATTTTATATATTTGTCTGGGGTGAATTCAGCGAAAGATGTATCACTATCATCTGAATGCTTTCTTTTCAATAAAAGTTTCTTTATCTTGTATTTACATTCATCTACATTTTCTTCTGCAACTTGTTCTATGTCACTGCCAGCCGCACGATGTTCTAATTTGATTGTACTCTTTTGTCCACATCTTCCAGATTTTACATCATTACAATCGTCATCTAGACTACTTTGAGAGCTGAGAGCTTTGAATTTCTTTCCAACTTTATTTTTTGCACTTGTAAGTTTTAACATTCCACTGTTCTCACAATCCCCATTTGCAGAATTATTATTTAAAAATTGATCATGAGCAGTTTCTACTTTTATCAACTTGTGCTTCGATTCACTACCTCCTTTATGTTTTTTAACAGGTTTCTTGTCTTCCTTAGTTTCTTCATTGTATCCGATTGCTTCCCCTGTCTCATATTTCTTCTTTGACTTATTTTGTTGAACATATTTCTGCTGAATATGTGGTTTATCTTCGTCAGAAGTATTTTCAGAATCAGTTGCAAAAAATGTATGGTTTTTTGCGTCTCTAGCACCGTTTTTCAAACCCTTTTTAGCACCCTTTTCAATACTACTTTCAAAGTTAGTACCAGAAGATGGCTTTTTATTCTTGATACTCTTTTCCATTAATTTACACCCCTGTAAATATTCACTGCAAAAAATAAAATCATAATAGCATTAATGATCAGTTACACTTCTGAAAGTAAAAGTCATTTAACCTTTTGACTACAGAGTGCCAGGAAATGAAATATGCCAATCACACAGTGCACTATTAGTAACAACCGTCACAATGCATAGCCCATTACTCTACATATATTGTGTGGCTCCTTACTAATAAGAATAATTCACCCAAATTGCTTTCTTTTTCATTATTTTGCACTGATATTTATAAAAGAAATAAATTGCAACTGTAAAACATTCAATATGGCCGATGGAATAGCGTCTGCTCCAAATGAGCATCCTACACTAGCCACCCATATTTTAGGTGCTGTACATAGTCAAACGATTAAAGTCTAATTGGTACAAGTGTTCTAATATACTTACTCTGGATTTAAGAGACCACGAATAAAAGGTAATTTGCAAGTAAAGTCTAATAGTGTTATTGCAAATCTTATTTCTTGGCCAATTTCAACACTTTCACCTGGCCAATTCTCATCGTCATCCGGTTTTGGAATCGATACATTAAAAGCTTTATGTACAAGAACGCCTATGTGATCTAATCCTTTTTTATTAACAATTCCTGCAAACCTTTATCCATTAATACTAATTAAAACGCTTTCAAACTAAATAATGGCAATATATTTTTACCTTTTAACGTACACCCTACTTCTGGTCTGAATATATAAAAGTCTGCTTCAATGTCAACATGAATAAAGCATGTATCGTAAAATATTTCTCCCAATGGTGTCAACAATTTTGGATTCTTATAAGCCAACAAAAATCCCTTTAGTCTGCAACAATACGAATTGGAAAACGGACAATAGAATAATTCTCATATGAATGAAAATGTAAACATAACCAAGAAATGTTTATCCTTTTGGGCTTTATTAGATTGAATCTAATTAATATAAACATGTTTTGAATGCAAACATGATTCTGAAATTCGTAAAAATCGAATACATACTCAGCATCATAGGCATTTAAATTCGAACTTAAAATTTCATTCAATGCAGCGTTTAGGTTCGTTAAGTGAAACGGATGTAAACCAAGGTGTTTTTTAAACTTTTCAAAATAAACATTTGAATCTTCATCTTCGAGCAGGCCCTCAAGCTCCAAAATAGACCATGTAATTCCGGTATATGATTTAAATTTCATGTTAATTAAATAAAGAATGTACACAAGATGCTCCCGCGCAAATCACATGTAGCACTGTTAAAAACGTGACGAGTTAGATACTGTTTTGCCGGTGCTATAGATAATTGGAAGTAATCACGATGGCAGACGTTATCGAAGAATTGTACACATATTCACACGCAACAAAAATTGAATTCCCCACTGTTCTACGTATAGAACTGTGTTGCAATTTATCTTCGTGTAAAATAATATATAATTTCGATATTAAATATACAGAAACCACGGTATTTACATATGCCACTGATTTCATTACAAATAATTTAAAAAAATAAATATAGATTTCATTATATCTCTTTATAGAACTTACAAGGGACGTCGCCTAAATGTCACAAGCCGATTTTTTTTGTGAGGCTTCTGACCCTGTAGGCCCATCACAATACGAATTTGCTTATTTTCATTCGTACTTCCGCGCAAATTCATGCGCATGCGCTTTTTCATGCGTGCAACATACATATGTACTCATACATACTGAACGCTTGACACCACTTGAGTGTGGGGTGCATTGGCAGGGGGCGGTGGATTAGTCGTATCACGACTTTTGTACCGAAAGGGTCTATCGTTTGAGACCTGGCGATGGGGATCGGCGGCCGGTGAGTTGTACGGTTTTTGATTCCTTTTATGCCCATATCGCCATAGAATGAGAGATTCAAAGTGACAAATTATCGTCTATTTATATTATTTCTCATTTTTAATGAAAACAATGTCGCGGATATTGAATATTTATGCAGCGATTTTGGAAGTAGTATATTGCTAATTATTCGTGGTAATAACTCATGAGTTTTTTGAAGAATACAATTTGCACGCTGTGGGCCTGGGAACCGGCATGCACTTTCTTTTCCTTTTAGTTTCCTTTACGCTGCAACTTTGAAACTTTCAACATACATATTGATTATGTAAAGTAAAAGTATTTCCCTGCAATTAATGTATTTTTAAATATTCGATGTATTCCTCCAAATTCAATATTTTCTTAGCGCGTGCATTGCGCTCGTAATTTCTTTGCATACACACATATATTAACTGTTCGCTATTTTTTAGCGCTCACTTGAGGCTGCTCACTTTTCTTTGATAAATTCTAGTATCCTTTGCGGCGACTGTTCTAATTTTGTTGGTAACTGAATTCGCTGCTAAATGAAAATAGAACGTTTCTAAACTATCTCTAAAATAAATATGATGTCTGTTGAAGTTCGGAGTTCTATAAAAAAAGGGTAAAGAGGCGGGAAAAACACTCAGTAGTTTAATTGTAAATATATACACATATGACTAATGAAAAAATTAAGATTTCTATCTTCTGGTCCTTGGCTTTCAACAGTGCTTCACTTCTTACTTAGGCCGCAACAACCTCGCGCACACACTCTGTCGGAGGAATAATACACCACACAACAATAAACACGCTACTACGAATCATTTAAGAATTCGAGTGTCTTTACAATATCAATGTGAAAGATAGTCGAGCAATGAATAGGCGATGAAATATGACTTCGATCTACAATAGTTTGATTAAAACTCTAGTTATAAAGCATATTTCATTGCTAGGCGGTGTGTAGTGGATCTATCTTTTATTGCTAGTTTGTAAGGACTTCAGTTGCGGCTCAACCATAGTTCTCACTTGTAGTTGAACTGAAACTTAATTAAGCTACTCGTAACACAGCACACACACACACACACACACAAAACTGGCCATTCAGATTCACACTTCGTTACCCAACCAACGAGGTCTTTTTTTATTGCATCTGTTTACCCTACCGTGTTTAAACAAAGTGTATTTTACAATTTAATATATTAATATGTAATTCCTACTACATTATCACCAATTCGGAACTGCATTCAACATAAATAGTAAGGTAATCATAGACGTATTACTTTTAAAAATTGTCAAAATCTACGAAATTCGATTTAAATGAAATGTACATTAATTCGAGTATTTGATGCGACTTAAAACACTTCGGGACAAGAGATACAAAGTTCGATAATATGTTTATAAAGAAAATTATTCCGAAACAATAAAGTAGTTTGCTTTTTCGCATAATATAATAAAGCGAGCAAAGGGTGGCAAAAAATCAATTTATGAAGCATTGAAATATGAATGCTTAGGGTGCAGTAGGCCAAAAGAAAACAATGGTACACGATAATAGTCGGGATATAAAAAAATTAGCAACTGCTCCAAAATAGAAAAAAGCCTGATAGTTGTTTGCTTCAATAATGTTTTATATTAAAGCTCCGGGAGGGCAAGTACCTCTTCACGTCTTAGAGAAGTGTATTTTTGCTAGGTTAGAATATTTACAATTGCTATCTGAAAACAGAGCCCACGAATTTAATGGCAACTTTGAATATTTATTAGAAAACACACTACATGATAGAGTTGGGCATTTTACATTGCGGTAAGTTTTCATATTGCATTATTATAATAGTATGTATATCGATTTAGATATTACAATACTTAATGTAGGAATTGAGAACTTAATAATTAAGTTGCAACATTGGTCTCACAAATAATGCAATTATTATAGATTATTAGTATCGATATCACAAGATTTATATAATCATTGGATTGAGAGAGAAACATTATTATTCCAAACAAGGCTGAATCATATTTTACCTAGGCAACTACATAGATTATTCAGAAGCATTTTACGTCACCTAAGATTACATTTAGATAATGAAAAATTAATAAACAGAACGTTAATTGATATATGTAGTTTCTTTTCGAAACCACATATTTTTAAACATCTTATATCCAAGAATCATACAGAAGACTGTAATCTATTTAAAACTAAAGGTATGTATCTATTAAATACTCTGTATATGCAGTGACTCAACAAATTGATCGTATGCCAAGCGGTATCTCATTTATTAAGGTGTTAGCGGTATAAATCTGTAGGTGCACCCTATTTTTTTCATTGTAAAGGTAATTTCGTTTAAAATGTGGGTATATACAATCAATGTTTTTAGTCAATGTATATATTAATAAATGAAATTATTCTAATAATCTAGCCAATTAAAAATTATGTTCGTTTGATCTTTTCAAGTGAGATACGAATTAGTACCTGACCTAGTGAAAGTACGACAATTAGATTTAAATGCGGGATATGCTATGATATATTGCTGTAAATGGAAAGCAATATTTGCATCATTATTTTCTACTTATATCACCAAAGAATTAATGTGTATAAAAACAAATGCACAGTCTGTTATAAATCAGGATACAAGACTTGATTATTTGCATCACAAAATTTACTGTCAGATATTTCAAAGGAATCATGTATACGGACGTATAACCAAAGAAAATATAAACATAGAAGTAAAAAATTTTCCACTTTGTATGCAACATTTGCATATGAGACTGCATAGTACGCATAGGCTTAGTCACTACGCTCGCTTGTATTATAGCTTGTTTTTAAAAGATGGTGGGATGCACATAGAAGATGCTATAACTTATTGGAAAGAAGAATATTCTAAACCCCATACTTGCTCTTCTATTTGTTCACACAATTGGCAATCAAGTGAACAAAAATTTCTGTACAGTATTAGACATCTTTATGGTTTAGAAGGATCCCGAAAACATTATAAATCACCTAGTTGTGAGTTAATGTGTGTAAGTACAATTTCTTCTCCATATTTGAAATTTCTATATTCAATTTAATTCTCTTTATAATATGTTATTTAGACAAGTGTATCAAGTCCAAAATATGAAGGAGGATGTCCGTTTAAAAATTTCGATTTAAATACTATAAAAAATCTTCTGCGCTTATCATTATCAGATGATCAAGTCTCAATATTATTAGCCACTATAACTCCTTTAAATCCCCAAATTGCTTGTGCCCAATTTTTCAAAGCACTGAATCCTTATACATCTAATGACATTACTGTCAATAGTCCTTTACAATATTATTTAACAATGGCTAATCCAGTTTCAATACATGCAACACAAATTCATTATTCACAATAAATAGTTAATTTATTTTTATCCTTTTTACAATATTTTTGTTAAACAAATCAAATTATTTACATTTTACAAGTAATATGTTACTTAAAATTTCTAATGGAACATACATTTACTATATAGCGATGTACTACACACTTTTGTATTATGTGTAATAAAAATGGGAAAATAAGTTTTTTATGTTATATTAATTCTGTCCTAAGATCATAAGCATTAAAAACTTTTCAAAGCATTTTCTACAAGTAAGTGAGTCACACCACTTTTTACAAATATGCAAGTAACACCCAATTTACCTACATCAACAATATTCCTGTGTTCATCGTCAAAAAATATCATGTTCTCATAAGGAACATCTGCCGACTTTTGGATTCTGGAAAAAGTAACATATCTTCAACTTCAATTTTAAAGTTCAGGATACTTAAATACATATTTACCACGAGATTTAATATGTATTTCAAAAAATTCAATTGGAACATACTTAGAAAAATGAGTTACTTTGGACCCTGGATAGATTTCTACATATTTAAAATATTTCTCCCAATTAAATAACTTTAACAGTTGTTTGGCGCCCTTAATTTCTGAAGTACGAGATGCAATACCAAGTTCGTATCCTTCTTTTGTCAAATGTTGTAAAACCCCTGGCACTTCTTGATAATACCTGATGAGTTGACCATGTGAATCTACTATGTCGGTTCCTTTCCTAAAACAAATCTTTTATTTGTCTCTGAATAGCAATAAAACGTGTCATTATCCTTTCTAAAACTTACTTTTTAAAAGGAGGTGTTACATGAGTATCAACCCAGAACGGCCATAACGTATAATCTACAATATAATTGAATTACTATTTCATCAATTCTCTATTCGATTTACGTAACAGCAGTTTGAAGAATATAATGTTTCATATAACAAAAAAAAAAGCTACGAACCTAAATCAAAAACAATTACTTTGCAAAATTGTGTTAATTTCTGGTTAGCAATGGCCATTTTTTTGTTGGTTAGGTCCTTTCCCCGCAATAACTACAAATTAGAATCAATTAATATTAATATCACGACAACTTACATTGCTTTATAACTTATATGCGTTTAAAATATAGTTTCAATATAAATTTAAACACGACACCGCATTGTTTTTATATACCTTCAAGGACAAACAAATATCGCACTCAAGTAATGAGTGAACAGAGAAAGAAGTTACTCGTCAAACGAAAGGTTGAATAATTTTAATAATGCATATAATAAAATAGCATACATTTGTTGTATTACGGTTTTTAATCACATTTTGTCAAATTAAGTTTCCATGTACGCGAAAATTTTGTATTGCTGACACAACCAATAACATTGGACTCCTGTTTTCCGTTACAACCAATCACAAATGAATATATGTTAAGACGATCTTCTACTTTATGTAAACCTTAAATTTTGTTCATCTTGTCGGTGGTAGCGTCAATCTCATTTTAGCGAGTTTGCAGAACATCGTGAAGTGTTGATTGAAAATAATAATTCAATTTATTAGATTATTGTTGTAGATAGTAAAATCGTCTGAAGGTATACACGTACGTTATATTTCTTATACAATTAACAATAATAAGTATTAATATTCTCTTTACATCGCAGAGCTCATTGAACGTATAATTTGTTAAATTGCACGTTACTCATATTTTTACAAAATTGAATTGTGTTACAAATTGTTGCTTAGATCAGTTCAACCGTTTTTATATATGTACACACATATATATGTGTATCAATATTAAAAAGTATACTATAACCAAATTTATTTAACAAAAAAGTATGATGCTTTTAATTTCCAAACACAATTTTTGTACAGTTTATTGCTAATTTGTATAATTTTCACATTTAGGAATATTCCATTCATTTTCTTTAGTTCATAAATGTAATAGCTTTCAATGCTTGCAAAATAATAACAAAAGACTTTATTGTTTATCCTTCATATTAGATTTCACTATCAAATTTCTTCGTTTTATAATATATATATGTATGCATTGATAGTAGCTGTCTTACATTTATAAATGCATGTTTAAAGACCCATGATTATTGTACTTTATAATGTTACTTATATAATGTTAATAATATTTTGATGTTTTTGTTTATATTTACATGTAAATAATGCATTGTGCATATACAAATATAGTACATTATGTTTATTATAGAAATGTCTGAATCGGATCTGTTAGCTACTGATCATATTGACGGTCTAGATGGACTCGAAAATGGACAAGACGGAGATGCAATTATGCAATGCGACGGCGTAAAACGTGAATTAAATGAAGCAAACATTGATGATCCGGTACTTGTTATACTTTATTGCTAATGGCAACAAAATTTTTTATTTTCATAGGTTTTTTTTTAAAGACTATTTTTTATTTCTTAGGAATTAGAAGCTATTAAAGCACGTGTTAGAGAAATGGAAGAAGAAGCAGAAAAATTAAAACAGTTACAGTCTGAAGTGGATAAACAAATGAATATGGGTAGCCCACCTGGTATAAGTGAGTCATACTTGTTGAATACTCCAATATAATTTTGTTTCTTGTTGACAAAAATTTTACAGTATAATATCTGTCTTAACTTTCAGCAAGTCCATTAAATATGTCGCTTGAAGATAAAGTAGAAGTTGACAATAGATCTATTTATGTTGGTAATGTAAGTGTCAATACTTAATTCTAAGTAACATAGATATACATTGTGTTATTTTCTTAAAGAATGATTAACTAATATATGACTTGTGCTGCATTAAAGGTGGATTATGGCGCTACAGCAGAAGAATTGGAACAACACTTTCATGGCTGTGGCAGTGTTAATAGAGTAACAATATTGTGCAATAAATTTGATGGACATCCTAAGGGTTTTGCGTACATAGAATTTGCAGAACGTGATTCCGTTCAAACAGCTATGGCCATGGATGAATCAATGTTTAGAGGTCGTCAAATTAAAGTAATGCCTAAAAGAACAAATAGACCTGGATTGTCAGTAACAAATAGGTGCTTGAGATATATTTATATATATATATATATATATTATATTTAAAACGTTTTTCAGTATAATGCTATGAAGAGACAATAAGCACATTTTATTTAAACAATTTTTAGGGGACCACGGGGAACAAGAGGCTACCGAGGTATTGCCAGAGGAATTATACGTGGTAGTGCATATTTTGGATATAGACCTACGAGACGACCAAGGTACATTGTAGAATGAAATTTTTGACTTTTCCATTGAAATGCCTTTTTTTAACTTTTCTTCTGCACAGGAGTTACAGACGGGGTTACTACATGCCGTATTGACCGTTTTAAAACATTATCATGCTGCAATTTTACAAATTGAGGTAAGTTTTTATATTATTGTTTATCTTCTTACTTGTTCCGTTTCTTATTATGATTGTTCAAACATGAAATATGTGATTACAAGACAATCAACGTCTTTTCTAGCGTATAAACAAATGTACATGCGTTAAATATGCATTGCTCCTAATGCACATTACACAATATACACAATTTAACAATTCAGAATGATAGATCCTTCTCTTTGAACAATCAATTGATATGGTATAAAATAGCACATTTACAGAAAGGGTTAGTGAAAGATTAAATCTCTGAAGCAAGATAATTATATATAGTATGGTTGGGTAAAATGAAAAGCTAATATAATATTCGCTAGCCATTTCTGAATGAATGAATAACTATTATTTTTTCAGTGACATTCATTGTACGTGTATTTCGTTCTATCAATGTATCTACATGATTAATTTCAAAAATTCTAAATGTATGATGTTAATAATTTAAAATTAAGATGTTAAAAAATATCCATAAAATTTTCTACAGTGGATATTGTAATATTGATATCTAGATACATTGGCTTTTTTAGGAATACTATACTATGTGCTCTAAATTTGTATGCAACTAAAACACCTGGCCATGCTTTAAATATTATTAAGAACAAATTATTTACATTTAAACAGTAAAGTGGAATATAATTTTTGTTTTGAATATAGTTTCTATAAGCATTATAATTATATAACTGGTTGCTTTAAAAACAAAGACAGTTTTGCAAACATGGACATTTTACTCCATTAAGTGGTAAAATATTTCGAGTTCAGATTCATTGGCAAAAGTGTAAAGTATGGCCATGTGAATTACAATATTAGATAATGTAAGTTTTTGTGCATATCTTATTTGTAGGTTACACAAAACTTACATATTTATATGAACACGCATTACACTATCATGGCAGCTAAAGTGTTTAAGTAAATTCTTATGATATGTCCACAGAAAAAAAAAACTGATACGATGGGAAAAAAAAGAGAAAGAAAAAACCTCATGTCAAAAGAAAAAAAAAAGATTGGACAAAGATGGGCACAATTAATCATATTTGATTTAATAAATCTTCATATAAAAATTACAAATGTAGATCAGCGATAATTTGCTATTGCAGTTCAATTAAATTTTTGTACTATTCTTAAATGGAAATTCAATCAATTATGTAGTATCAGCCTTTATTAGGTTCCAAGAACTTCAGTTTGTTTATATTAACAAAAATGGTAAAATTTTAAACATTGGCATAAAATAAAAATTATAATAATATATTAAAAATGCACTGAATATATGTACATGCACACTCGCGCTTTATACACATACTCTATCTCCCACTCACACACAATATCTATATAAAACACCCTGTAACCTTACAAATACTAAATATTGTTTTAGTACAATGAAAAACGAGGAATGCATAAATTTGTTATGCATTGAAAAGAAAGGAAAAAGATATCAGTTTATATCTTGAGTTATTAGAAAACAGAAAGGATATCATTCCTTTGTATATATACCTAAATAATTCTAAGGGTTCACTATCAATAACTTGAAGTATTCTTACCCTTCAATTTGGATAATTTAAAATATTTGATTGTTAATAAATGTAAGAGAATATTCCGAAAAAACATTGTTCTTTGTTAATTGTGTAATTCAATTTAACTTGGTATATTATGCATTTCAAATTAGATACCTCTATAAGAAAAATGAATGTATAAAGGAATGCCGACTTTTAAGTAGACGAAGACAATTGTGACTATTGATAAAAATAATAATAGATATAAAAGATAGTATAAAAATGTACACGGAGAAGAATTTTGGTGGAACATGCAATATCAAATGAAGCATGTTAGTAATTTAGAAAATCATTTTAACGGATTATGATATAGCAATAATAAGTTTAGAAATATTTTTGGTACAGTATAAAGGCTGGTATAATTATGTCTAAAATAAAGTTTAGAACATGGCAATCGAAGTATTGTTATTACAATACAATCCAATGTATTAGTACTAACTCTGTAGCAATGTTTCCTGTAATTTCACACTTTTTGGTTATTTCAGCTTATATTCGAAACTACATTTCAGACATTAAATGAAACAAAGAATTGAACTGCAATGTAAATATCTAGAGTAATATCATATTACTATAATTTATAGTAACTTTTGTATGCACAGTAAGTGAAAGTTGCGAGATCTATAAATTCTTGTAACATCTATATAAAAAGGCATTTATTAATGCAACTATGTGCAACTTTCATTTATTCATTACTAACTATACATCCTCAATTTTATCTCAAAAATATTGCTACTAATTTGTAAGATGCGTGTAAAATGTTTTTGAACTTATTAATCCAATGTGCTATGATGTTAGGAGGAGAGCCAAGTTTCCACATATTATTAATGATCGAACTATATTTCGTGACGTTACTTCCATGTCGCTAAGTATTTTGCAGGTGCAGTGCAGCATCAGCATCAATTGAGTGATAAACATACAAATTTCATGAACAATTTTTACGTTCCATTAAAAAAAGAAAGAAAAGAAAGAAAGAAAAGAAAAAATATTAAGATATAAGTGTAACATATAAATGTAATACGATTGGGTGGTCAATAAAGATTTCCTTGGCTTAAAAATCGCATATATTACATGTGTTATTAGATGTATATATAATTTTCATAATTATATTATAGGATGTAGTAGGTATAATAAAGTGAACTTCACGGGATTAGCGATTTGCGTTTATTAACATTCAGTAGCATTTAAATCGATATTTCAGATCAACAGTTAATGTTATCAGAAGGATAAATTTTGTTCATACAAATTAATAATATTTTAATAACAGATATAATCAGAATATTACATTTGTCTTAGAAATTTGTATTTATTTATAGGTATCTCTGAAGGCATATAAATGCACAATTAATCTATGAAGATCTTTCAATTGATGGAAAGACTGTAGGTATTAACAGAAAAAATTGAAGACCTGAATTTAAAATGTTAAATATATAACATAACAAAATATGTACTACTGCATATTGTAGTGATTACGCAATAACGTAAACAAATTATATTTTTGAAGCATATATTCATAAGATCCTAGTCTAATGTTCTTTGTTCTTTTGCAGCAGTAACATTTATAATGTTCAATTGCATGTTATGCGTACAGAATTTAAATAACATCTGTAACATTATTACTACTTTTAACAACCATGACAGGTGTAACATGCATCTAATTTTGGGAAAGAGAAAATTGTTTTAAACATGTCTGAATTAATTAAATTTTCCATCAGTATATTAGTTATTAAATTTATTAGACTAGAACCCTAAATGTTAATTATACTTTCTAACTTCATAATATTAAACGATATGATTTATAACAATTAATTAAATTAATTCTTCAAACACATACGTATTAAACCGATTCGCTTTAATTGATTTATCCATTTTAATGCATAAAAATATTAGAGATAATTAATATAATTAACAATTTAAAAATATAGTATTGTTGTTAGAACATTACAAATTTGTCCCTCTAAGCTGAATAAATATCTTCAAATATTCAGTTTTATTCCCGCAATAATCGAACTTTAAATGTAACTTGTACTATGTATTCAACATACTTTTGAGTATAAGATTTATATATAATATATTTTATAATACACAGAGCTACTTTTCGTCATTCAGGTCCTCAATTTAAATCTACAGAGTTTAATAGCAATATCCTGGACTTGTTTCAATGCAGTCCATCTTCTTTTGATAAATATCCATGTTCACATAATATGTTTAATTATTTGGTCTAAAGAACAGGATATTAGATTGCATTGAAATAAAGATTGACTAGTATACCAACTTCGTGGTACGCAAATTTCATTTTGGAAGGCAATAGTGATTGTTAGGAATTTAGTTCAAGTGTTTCACGAATTGATTGACATAAACTTTGTAAGTTTGGTTTTGTTGTTTGTTCTGTATGTCTACATTCCAAGTATTTCAATATCTCTACTCCACATTCTCGGATTAACATACTGCAATAACGTTTTGCTACAAAATAATAAGATTATAAATATTCAGAAAAGTTAAAAATATCTTTTGTAATATTGTATTATTTAAAATATTTTATTAAAGCAAATTAATATTTCATATGAGCAAACAATTTTTCTACTTACGATTCTTTGTGCATACGTGATGTATAGCCCAAGCTGCCCAAAGCTGAACAGGGTATGCATCTGAACAACGCAAAAGTGGGAAAAATGGATGAAAACTTCTATATGCAACCATTTCCCCTTGAGGTGTTTGCCAATGTGTTACAGTATGTGCTAATTGTTCTAATAATTCATCTCTGCTTGGTAGCAAAGGTATTGCAGTCCATGCACATGGCCCATCGCTAAGCAAATGTGCAGCAATACCGGCTGCGAAATAAGATACGTCAATGTGCGTAGATGTTAGCAACATAGAAAGCATAGAGATGAATCTAGGTTGCATAAGTCTCGGTCTTAAATGAACCACCTATAATGAGACACATAATGTATTCAATTATCATCTTGTTCGTAATTATTGACAACAAAAATAACAACTAAATTGTAATTGTTTATCCAATAATTACAAATATTAGGTATTAATTTAATTGTTTTACTATTTAAGATCTTAAGTAAATCTTAGGGCTATTCTTACTGTAGTAAAACAATTATACTACTACCTCATTTTTCTCAATTTATAAAATAATAAATTATACTACGAACCTCTGCTATATTGTTTAACAAACCAAGTACTTTAGTTTCGACACTTGATTCTCCTTGAAAACTTTCTAGCACTTTAAGAAATAATTTCATTCCACCTTTATCGAGAAAGACTTCACAGGTTGTAGCACTTTCATCAGTTAAATTCCATAAAGCACTTAATGTAAATTTCATTGTTATGTCTACCGATTTAGATTCAACTTTAGAACTAACCATTGCTAATAATTTGGACATGTATTTAGGTTGAGCACCAAGCATGGAAGTTTCTACTGTTGATATCTTTGCTGCTAATATTGAGCAAATTGCAACAGACATGCGATTCATTGACGGTTCGTTGGTATTTGATAAAGAATTTAATACCAATCTTGCACATCTATTGCAATAAAAAACTTATTTAGTTGTAAGATGTTTTCCCAAACTTAATTAATACATGGAACTTTAGCAACAATTCCACTTACCTGTATTTGTCAAAAGCAACATCCTGTAGAATTCTGTCACTGCATAAGATTAATAATGTATTTCTTTGAAGTCGATGATTATCTGGATAATATTCCATTGCTATCATTGTTAGCTCAACAACTTGTTTAAGTATCGATGGATGAATCATAACAGCCAATTCGGCTTTAGTAAGATTATAGAGACATGCCGTGCATGGAACTTGTACACGGACTTCCTGTGGATGTTCTCTCATTCCCGGTAATACTAACTTTATAACATCAACCCGTGGTTCACGAAAGTTGTGTGTTAAACGGAATAAATTAAATACACATTTCTCAAGATAAAATGGTCTACATGTATACCTTCTAAGGGCTTCCAACATTTGAGATTCTGTTGCTGTACCACTGACCTAAAGTGAAAAATAGTTATCTAGTGATATTAAAAGTGATATTAAAGTGCATAGATATTTTCATAAATAAAATCAATTCAATTCTAAAGAATATAAATTTAAACATTTTAGCGAATATTCATAAAAAAGATTATACATACATGTATAAAAAAAATGCTTTCAGATTATACTAAACAAATTCTGCAATTTTATAGTTTTTCTTACAAGTGTTGTTATCCCGCAATCATTTTTTTTATAATTTAATACTACAAATAATATGCGCTAAAGTTGACCATTGTTTTCTTGTGCACAGAGTTGGGCATTATACAAATAATTCTTCGAATAAGGGACACACACCAATGCTAATGACCATTGATGTGCGTCGAGATAGAAAAGGTTTGTATCATTCGTATAACAAACAAAATTGGCCTAACTCTGACTGTACAGTGCTTTGCGATAATAAATGGTAATACTTACAACAAGTCCAGGCCTATAATCTTCATTCTCTGGATTTATTAAACTGTCCTCGTAACAAGCATCTGTACTTACAAGTCCCAAAAACCTTAAATATGGATGAGCTTTAATAAATTCTTTCAAATCTTCTGGGTCTATATCATCCTTACCTATATTAACCGATAGGATGGAAAGTGTTCTATATTGTACAGAAATAAAGAAATATAATGGAGTAAATGTGATACTTACCAGATAAATCTAAACTAGTTAGATATGGCATACAATGTACAGCTCTTAAAAAGTCTGTTATTTTTGGTTTTGCAGGCCCCAACACAGAGTTAAGGGCATGCATATCTTTCTCATCTGAGATATCTAAATTTCTTAACCCATTTAACTCCAATAATACTGAGATCAAATTTGCGCTTTCATTTATCTTTAAATTATACATATTCAAAGTTTTTAGACGATCCTTACACTTTTTTAGTGGTGTTATATCGTCAACCTTTGTACACGAAATATCTAAGTTTTCCAGAAGTGGAAGGTCTTCAACGACTATTTCTAATCCGTGCTTATTAAACTCTGTTCCTGATACATTTAATGTATGCAGTGCCCTCAATTTGCTTAACGTTACCACCACACAATACCTATTATAAAGTACAGACATGTAAAGCACAGCAGATATAGTTTCTTTATTATTCTTATAAATATAGCTAGTTGTATTGAATACCGTGAACAATCCATAAAACTGCCTTTTGCCACACTCAGTGATCTAAGATTTTGTAAACTCCAGTCACCTAAACAACTTATCAGGTCGTTAACCGTGATTTTTAACCCATTTACAACCAGATCTACCACCTTATGCTGTTTTAAAACTTTTAATCCTTTTGCAGATAACGCGGATGCATCTTTTAATCGTACTTGTCTATAATAAACAAGAGATGATCAATATTTCTTATATTGTAGTAAATAAATCTTGGACTTTGAAAATGAAATACAATCACCTTAGTCTAGTTGACTTTGAGTCAAATAATGTAATTGTTAAGTCGGATAATGTTTTCTTCTCGCAAAGGTTGGACAATAATTGTTCTGAGATTTCAGCAGGTAAAAAGGCATCAGGATGTCTAAAACTAAGTCTTGTCGCAGAACTTGATGATCCATCGTTAGATGTCCTGGCTACTGTGATGCCAAAAATATGTGCTATTATTATTTATCGAGGAATTAAGTTATTGGTTCAATAGTTGTATGCTTTATAGCGAATTATTGTAAGAAGTAACATTAACTGTTATCAAACAATATTGATTGTCGAAAAGCTAAATATAGATATGTGTACATGTGCTATGCAAGCAAAATATTTATTCATAACACCAAGTATTCTAAAGCGCAAATTGCGAACGAAAAAAAATTGGTACTTACTACAAGTGGTTGTATCCAATAAATTAGGGGAATACTCTCCTGAATCACCCAGGTGTACTTCGCATAAACCCAATACATTGTTACAAATGAAATCAATGCAAACCTCAATTAGGCTTCTCGGAGATTCAAACATTGTATGTCCTTATTTATACAACAATTATCCTTCCTGTATTTCTTTTATATTGTTGTTTAAATATTCGTTTATCTCGGACTATCAACCATGTCATTCTTTCATATTCCTTTCAAAGAATCTGCTATAACATATGCATGGCTGATACACTATGTTTAGAATGTTAAGCATTGCAATATTAAACATATGTTATGAAGTAAAAATAAACGAATTTCCATGGAAATTAATGCACTTGTCACTCAGAAAACATAAATACCATGCAATTTAACTTGTTTGTAACATAGAAACTATTAAAAACACGCTACAACAACTGTGTCACATAAAAGATGATTTGATACTGTATACGCGTCGGTAGCTAAAGGAAATGTCAAAAACGTGTCGCACGCATAATTTTAGTTCTAACACGCAGGTGACAGAATTTTAAATGATGATTACGTAATGACAAGTCCACAGAATGGAATAAATATTTGTGTCACTATACATCTAACGTATAACACAAATCGAACGGAACTTATGAAATGGAAAAGTTATTTATTAAATTCACGAAAATTCGTCACGCGAATACGATATTATCAAATAAAACGATTGAATTATTGTACAGATTGTCCTGCAACCAGTATTTATATACAACTGCAAAAACATCCGCGGCAAACTGTAGTCTCTCACCTGTGGAGAGAACGCCATATTGACTTGCTAAATGTCAAAACAGATTAAAAAGTATAAGGCATAGATACCTTACATTATTCTTGAATACGTGAACATGATTATCGAACGGGATCATACGAACAAAGATCCAAATTTTTCAACCAATTTTATTCATTCGAATAAATATTAAATGTTTTGTTATGCGACACATGACAATTTTAAGCACACATACCTCAATATCATGAAAAACTGACATTTTTCTAGTCTTTATCAAAACAGTTTGCTACAAGAGGAATATTTGTATATAAAACTCGGGGCATTCCTTATATAATTAAAGAAATCTTTTCCACCTTAAAGACATAGTGAAGTGAGTATAAATTCTTCTTGCAAAGGAATTCATCGGTTATTGACACATTATCAATATGGCGGTAAAGTGGAAAACGATGTGCTTTTCAGTATGTATCGCAATTTCACTCCTGTATAATCAGAATTTTTTCCAGGTACGACTGTGATATTTTTTTAAGGACTATATTCGAAGATATTTACTTGTAGTCAGTTCAATAAGTATTTTGCATTGCAGAATGATGATATTATTCGATCCTAAGACTCAAGAATTAAAAGATATCAAAGTTGCACAACTATGACTTCAGTTATTTAATCAGTTATTTCACTACATCAGGTTTTTTCACATACATTAATATATTTTTTGTAAACATACATTTTTTAATTCTTTAAGTATGTGCCAACGCAGCAGCAATCATTGTAGCTTATAATTATATATATTTTATCTTTGTTCAAGGTTTAAACACGTATGTGTTTTTCAAAATAAGATTATACTTTAAAGCCATGAATATATATTGATCATTTTATAACGTTATGTTATATGTGACAAGTTCCATTAATCGCTGATTCTTATATATTTCAATCTAATTTCACAAAAGAATGCCAAGTCTGCGTAAAAAAGTTGCTGGTTTTATGCGACAGTTGTCTATTAGTAATTTGGCTGGAGCTGTAGAAAATATAGGTCAAACAGAACAAACATTACGTAGTCCCAGATCGTTAACGCAGGATTTCACAAGTGGATGCTTTATAACACGATATCTCGATGGGTAACCAGTTTTTTAATAAAAGAATATTTTATAGATTCGCGCAATTAAATATCTCATATTTTTAGTCTAGAAACAAAGCAAGAAGGCCCAGCAATTTTGCATGGCAAAAGTCCAGAGGAACTTTCAATTAGACAGCTTGGAAATTTTCAGCAAGATAGAGATGCATTTGCCGCCCATACCGGTCCAGATAATGGGCTCACTGCTGTTAATGTACAGCAAAGACATTTAAGTATTAACGACATTGATATAGACTATATTGATATGTTAGATCAAGGTGAACAATATAGAAACAGTAGGTATAAAAAATGAAATAATTGTTTGGAATATTAGAACAACATGTATGAATGAAAAAAATAATTTATTTTCAGCATCAACAACAACAGCAACTACACCAACACCTACGGTCGCTGGTATTACTAATTGGTTTAATCCTAACGAAATGGCATATGGAATTGCTACTACCTTATATGAAAAGAATCCTATAAATAATACAAATAATGGAGAGCCAATAGCTGATTGTTTCGGTATTATAGCAAGGTCGCAGTCAGCCATTTTAGCGTTGGCTGATGGTGTTAATTGGGGTATGTTAATTTGTATATTATAGTACATTATCTTAGGCAAATTAAAATACCGAGTTTACAGAACCAGAATTGTGTAGGTACCAAAGCCAGTATTGCAGCCAGGTCTGCGGTACATGGAAGTATAGAATACTTAAATAAAGCACTTTTCTGCCCTCCAATTAATGGCGAAATGACTACAACGAAAGACGTATTTATAGCATTACTTCGTTCTTTCCATGCTGCACATTCGTTGATTTTGCAAGAGCAAGGAATGCTTACAACATTAACTGTATGTGCAGTTCTTCCACTGGCAAATTCAGATTCTAATACAGAACAAAGTAAATATATGGCATGTACCTGTAATGTAGGGGACAGTTTAGCGTATGTTTATTCAAGGTAACATGAACAAACACATTAAAAATGAGAACATAGCAGTAAAATAGCGTTAAACATAAACTAGTAATATTTTATACCGATAGGAAAACTGGCGTAAGAGAAATAACAAGGGGATCCCATGATATACATTGTATGCGTGATATGCGCGATGCTCTTGGAGCATTAGGGCCTGTAGATGGATCTAATCCGGAATTGAATAATTTAACACTTGCAATGACAGAAGTTGAGAAGGGTGACATTATATTCTTAACTAGCGATGGAATTTCGGATAATTTTGACCCTGTAGTTGGGAAATTTGCTATTTTGCCGTGTCATAATTCTGTACCTGATTCAAATGCAAAAAATCACGCCGAAGGCAGATCGAGGACGCGCCGAAAGTCCACAGAAAATTTAAGACATACGGAATCTGGCAACAGCAACAGAAATAAGTCGAATTTGCCTGTAGTTGAGGCATATCAAAGACATGAACTCACGCTTCTTAGGATGGAGGATTTGCTACGGAGAGGCGTATCTGGAGAAGGTCCACCGTGTAACAGTGCCAAACATCTTTGTGAACTTCTATTGGATTTTGCAGTAAGTTATTTATCTGCCATTAGTAATTTATATATAGAACAATATGCATGCGTTGCTTTAATTCGTTAATGAACAATGAGTAAAACTAAAATATACAGCATAAAAGCAGACTGCCAAGTTTAAATACTAACATAAATTTAATATTTATATATAAGGTGCGCATAACTGCGGCTAAAAGACGAATATTGGAAGACACAGACTTATATTATGCGCAAAATAAAGATGGCCAATTAATTCAACTTTCCAAACAAGAACAGAGAACTAGAAGAGTAAAAACTTTGGATAAAGTATCCATGATTCCTGGAAAATTAGATCATGCAACAGTTGTAGCATATGTAGTTGGATGTATGGATTCGGAATATGGTTTATAATTAATTATGGTAACGAATTATAGTTTTTATTTGTAAACGGATTAATAAAATTAGAATGTTTCTCAACAATGTAACTTTTCTATTTGAGAACTGAGTTGAAACCGCCGTTTTATGTTGAGATTAAATTGTTTATGTTATATTTTTATTGTTTAAAATAAAAGAATACTTGCATATGTTAATGTTAATGTAATTACAAATTCAATTTCTAGAATGTGTGCAAATACTGCGATACACATACATATAGTACCATCTAGCAGCATTGTCATGTGACATGTATACACACACGAATGCAGCAGTGGTAAATGCGTTGAACCAAATAATTCTCTCCTTCGTAAAATTGTCTGTTAACGAGAATTCAGCATTTTATTTCGAAATAAACCGAGTCATAAATTGAATTATCATTGAATTATATTTAGTACCTATAGTGTAATTAAGTAAGTTTGTCAAATCTATTTTATTGAAATCCTTCAAAAAGGTATCGTATTAAGATTACCTACAGTTTCTGTTTACTGATTGGTTATGAGTAAAATATTGACCAATCAGAATAAAGATTTTGTCAAATGGGTGCTGCAAAAAGTTACAATACTATAACCGAGGTGTCGCCAATGGTAAAAGCTCTGGGATTTTATAGACTTGTGCTAATGGCAGCCTTGACAAATACATGATGGCCGTTGCCACCGAATAGTGTAACGCGTACATGGAACTGTCGTGTGCCAGAAAAGTTTATTATTTTAAGTAGAATTTTTCCTCTCATCTACTTTGTGTATGTGGTTTCCGTTTACGAAGGATTAAAATATTGTGCTCAGAACTAAAATTATGCATAGAGAAGTGTGAAAAAACGAGAAATCGCAAGAAGAAAACACGGGTGGCAAAACCGCGTTCGCGGAGGTAATATTGACAATTTTTCATCACGACGCTACTCGCATTTTTTCACGTCAATATGAAATACATGTATCCAGGATACCTTCTTTGGGTTTCTCAGCTATTCGAACCGAAATATTTTTCACAGATGGTTGCTTTTTCTTTTGTTTACGCCTTGTCAGTTGAGCTTTTGTTGTGTGCATCCGCGCGCCGCTGGTACCTATAAGTGAGAGTGAGATGTATGCGATTCTTGTATGCGTGTAAGTGGCTTGTGTGGCACGTATGCTTGCACACAGGCGCGCGTTATAACCTCAAAGTTGCCTTCCAGCTGTCGAATTTTTCAACAAAACCTTTTATATACACTTTAGAATGATTAATTGAAGTTATAAGTGTCACCGTGCCGCACTAATCTGATGAATTGTCCTTTTGATATACATGATATCATTTCTCATGCAGTACTCTGTATTCTTGTGCACTGGCATAAGTTTTCATAAACTCTCAAGTATTAATAATTTCAAGGAAATTTCAAACAAAAGTGTAATATCATTTGATTTGAATTGTGAAATCGGCGGTTTCGATCTGTGTGTGGCTAATTGAATACTGTTTACATGTTGCAGGGTACAAATTAAATATAGGATCTGTGAAGCCATAAGTGAAGTGTATGTGATATTTTTAAACAATATTATAACTTGAAACAGACCTGGTTATATTCATAGTTCAAATGTAAAATATCTTGATACTAATTGCTTTGAACATTTATGGATCGCTAAAAAATATCTACCAAGTGTTACCTGAAATTCAAATAATATGAGATACACAATATTTGTGAAGTGACATACAAAATTGTTTTATATGCACAACTACTAATGTAATGTCATGGAAGAATGTAGTTCATTTGTGTTTATACATGGATGTAATTTTGCAACAAATGTGTTTTAAAGATAAGACAGAATACTTTCAAAATGCAGTTGTGCAGTTATTCTTCAATGGATAATGTAGTTCGGAAAAGAACTACCTACTGTGAACAAGAAATTAATACCGGATCATGGTTAACATTAAAATATGATATTAAAAATAAACATCCGCAGCTGATGTAAATAAGCATACTTTGTAAAAGTAAAAAATATTGACTAAGTAACGGAGGAAACAAGAAGTTACATGCATGACAGGAATAGGAGACGTAGGTCGCAGACGCGTTGAGTGGCGCCGTAGCGCAAATAAAATCTTCTGCCATTACTAAGCTGTAATTCATGAGTGGTATGTAGCAAAGTTATTTACCTAAAAGGGATTATGTAAACATTTTAATGTCAAGCTATAGTTTAGACAACATCATGTGCTTTGTGAATTTATAACTAAATGTATACATGTACATTTATAGATATATAGGTTTAATCTAAAGTACTATAAACTTTATTTCAGTTAATAATGTCCAATATATATTACAAATATATAGGCATATCTAGAAGCAAGCGATTAAGCTGAAAAGGTGGCTAGACGCTGCCCAGAGTAAGGAGGGGCTGCGTGGGCATGCAGCAGCCTCAGTCACGCCCTCTTCTCGGGGACTCAGTATCCTCTACAACTTCCCCGACTGCTCGGCGTAATAATCCTGTTGCTGTTTTGACACACCAGCAAGTATGAATCTTTTAAATGCAAATTTCATATGTTCAACTCATGTATTGTACTTTGCATCATATTATATCTTTTGTAACTTGGTTTAGCTACAACAGTTGCAGCAACTGCAGGCTCAAAATTCGAGTGGTCAATCATTGACATTTGCTTTGCAACAAACATCAAATAATGTAAATATTTTAAAGCTTACATAGATTATAGATATCAAAGATATGCATGTTTAGAAGATGAATAATATTTAATTGTATTATGAATATTTGCAGCCACAAGACCAAGGAAATGGGTCAACGACTGGAAATCACATAGTATATGTAAACCAGTTAAACCATTTGAATCAGGGTACCATAAATCCCTCAGGGACTGGTATGGGCCTACCCCCGGCCACCCCCACTTTTGGGGTGGGCCTTAATATGGGATTGCCACTATCACTTCTAAATACCAGCCTTACATCCCTCACATCTAATGTCATCACTACATCAAATCCTCTGCTCAATTTGGGCCTGCCAAGTATAAATACAGGACTAACTACAATAAATCCTAGCCTCAACCACTTGAATACTATAAACTCAAATTTAACGTCTAATATTGGTTCAAACAGTATTAATAATAGTTTATCTGGATTGGGACAGGATTTAAATAGTATAAATACTGGAATTAATAGGCTCAATGCGTTAAATTCAACAAACATAAATTCTGGCCTGTCTAGTGTAAATACTGGAATTACCAATGTAAATCAGAATTTAACAAGTTTAAATTCAAACATAAACCAGAATGTAACCAGTTTGAGCACAAATTTTACGTCCCCAAACTCTGGTGTATCTGGTTTAACAGCTATTAACCCAAATATAAACGCAAATTTAACTACAACCAGTATAAATTCGGGTATAAATCAAGGTCTTAATCGATCTATTAATGCTTTAACAACTGGATTGACTCAACCTAGTCTGAATTCCAGCAGTACACAATTTCCATTCCAAGCCATACAAAGCTTACAAAGTATTGCACCACACATTGTTGGATCAAATATTGCACATGTACCAAGTCCTGCTATATCGCAACATCCAAATTCAAACGTTTCTACTATTTCACAAATATCAAATACTGGTACTTTGACAAGTTCCAGTATATTCACAAGCACTTCCAGTGAACCGATTCATTCGACCACAGCAAATGTGAATCATGCTTCAAACGTGAATCTTACTACAAATATTCCACATCTTGGTACAATGCACTCGAATTTATCTAATGTATCAACATCTAATGTGCAGCATATATCTGCAACAAATGAGCCGAATATGTCACTGAATCATACTTCTTCTTTAAGTTCCTCTCAGTCAACTGGATTTCAACCTCAGCGACAATATTCACAGGGTATTAATCCCGGTTTAAGTTCATCGGTAACATTAACGGGTTCGTCTCAGCCATCAAATGTGGTCAGTACAATAAATACTGTAAAATCTATGCAAAATATTCAGAGTCAAAATATTACTTCCCCAAGCAGTCCGTTTTCAATACCACTAAAAAGTCCAGCATCTAATATAGCACCACCTACACCAAGCCCTAGTCCTAACAGATTGCTACTTAGAAGCCCAGCATCAAATTCAATACAGTCTAATAGAAATAGTCCAAGTCCTGTTGGAACATCAGCATCGAATAATAATTTTAATATACAAATGCAAAGTCCAATGCAGAGTCCAATGAGTGTTAGCCAAATACAAAGTCCTGTACTTAGCCCATATCCTCCCGCAAAAAGTCCTCATCTGCTAAGTGGAAATAACTCTCTGAACAACAGAAGTCCAGCACCTGGTGGAAGCCCTGGTCCTCCTGTGGTAAGAAATACTTTAATGGTCATTTAGAAACGTATTTTTACATTTATTTTAATTACAGGTAAGACCCAATACGCCAATACTTCAACAAGGTATGCAAGTATTGCAAATTATTCACGGAACCCCACAGGGGTATCAATCAACACCGACACAATTGGTAACTAGAACGCATTTGATTGGAAATCAACAAATTCAAATAGCAGCGACTAAACCTGCAAAACAACCGCCGCAAATTTTACCAAAACCTCCTAATCAGCAAACTGCTGGAACACAACAAAAGCAACAACGTGTTACTACTACAATTACAAATCAGGTAATATATTTCGTTTTTGTTAATTTGCAATACTTTGGAGACACATTGTATGTCGTTGCATAAACATGAATTATTGATTATAATTATAGGTAACACAACAAACTCAACCACAATTAGTCTTGGCTGGTCCTCAACCAAATCCTACAACTGCTACAATGATACCAACAGCACAGGGTCTATTATTAAATCAGGTAATCACACTTATTTAAGATGTTTATCATTTGCATGTTTATCCATTATGTGATCGTACAGAAGTATACACGTCGTGCTCATTCTAGTTAGTTAACAATATTATATGAAGTATTTTGAATATGCTTGATATCTGTTGTAACAGCTTATGTGCATTTTAGTGTCACAAATATCTGCTTTGTGCTTCATATGTTTATCACATTTCATACATAGGTTTTGCCGTCAACCGGACCTGTTATTGTACAGCAACAACCAGGCGGTGTTCAACTCATACTAAGGACGCCAGCGAGCGCCCAGCAACAAACCCATACTGCACAGGTGATGGTTTCATCCATTCGGCCATTCAAATTCATTATTTTCACAATCATTGCTTATCTAATACTTTAAAAACGGTTTCTACATATCATTTGAAATGTTTCCTACCAATCATCAACATCTTTATCTGTTACATTATAAGTCGGATTTTATATGTATTTTATGTCACATATTTAGCTTTCAAGTTAAAATAATTTACTTTAATGCAAACAATGTTATAATATTAAGAATTATCCTAGAATAATATTATGAAACAAAATTACGGGGAGAGTGTCTTCCATGTCTTATAAAATCAACTATTTTAGGTAATAGTGAAATTTAGAGCGATGGAAGAATTATGCTTTAAAATTTTATTTAGTTTACTAATTTGTATATATGAAACCATCTTTCTTTATAGCTAACACAACAACAGTTGGTAAGAGTTGTCACAGCCCAAGGTATGCAATTGCAAGGAATTACACCTACGTTTTTTGCTGTACCAAATGGTTTTCCATCGGCTGCTTCTCCAGTAATTAGACATACTCCCTCTAGTCCTGCACCTTGTAAGTATTTATTTGATAATTTGGTAAAATATTTTGTCTTTCTTTATAAATGGTTGACAGTATTAATCATTTATCTCCTCTCCCCTTTTTTAAAATCCCAGCTGCCAATTCAGGGACTGGAAATTCTATAGTGATTCAAAATGCAATGGTACAAAGTCCCCAGTCGCAAATTTCACAAGTTGGATCGGGTACTAATACTGGTACCACAACACCGTGCACGCAAGCCGTTGTTGAGCAAACTTTATTACCGCCTCCTAAGAAAAAAGCTAAGAAGAAAAAGAAAGCTAAGCGGAAAGACGATGAACCACCAAAATTGGATCTTGCTAGCATAATGAAAATATCAGGAATTGGTGATGATGATGATATTTTTGATACTGATCTTACAACTGAATCGGATGTTTCTTGTCAAATTCAAGTTGAGTCAAGTTCAGGGCAAAATTTGGGACAACTTTCGTCTCAAGTACCAATACCTACTAGTTCTGCTCAGAACTTGATACAAGTACCTGCGCCAAATACAACGAATACACAAACTTCTGCATCTCAGACATTTAATAGTCAACTTGTTGCCCAACTCCAGATGCCTGTACAGAACACGATACAGGGCCAACTACGATTTGCTCTTGGCGAGGATGGAAGAGTTGTTTTACATCGCACTCCAGATCTTAATCAGCCTGAAATGGATCAAGCAACTGCACAAGCACTTATACGATCATTAACACAAGGTGGTGGACAAAATTCACCAATTATTTCTCACCTACTTGGACAAGCGCAAACAACAACGCAGTCTACACAAAGCCCTGCACTGCAAAGACAAAAATTTGTTAAATCACCATTATCTTCCAGTGGTTCAACGGCTACTACTACTGTAAGTTCTGCAGGCTCACAAAGCATTACTTGCGCTACTAGTCCACAGCATGTGCAAGTATGCTCTAAATCAAATAATCAACAGAAAAGTGTTAACGTTCCTCAAGAAGCAAATCCTGTGTTAAATGTTTGTGTCCAAAGTAATCTTGTATCTTTACAAACCTTGGATATGCAAGCATCGAAAAATATTAATGTACAAAGTCTTACACCGGCATCAAAAGTTAATCAGTCATCTACTTCTAGCCTCCCACAGCCAAGTAGTAATGTTCTAACAACATCCGATGTTTTATCAACAAAACCCTCGTGTACTACATTCAGTGTACAAAATTCTCGTTTGACTAATACAAGTCAAGCAACTAATAATCAACAAAATTCGAATGTCTCTACACAAAAATCTAGTCAAGTACGACTCACAAACGCTTGTGTAACTACTAATGTGCGACAAAATTTAAATAAAATACCTCAGAGTGGTGCTCATGTTCAAAAGTCCTTGCCAAACAATTTAACTGTACAAAATGAACACAACATGACAAAAAATAATCAGAATCTTCAACAGGGAAATCAGCAGGAGTCAATGACATTGCAACAGGAAACACCAATGTATCAGCATAATCAGCATCAACAAATAACAGCCCAGACTGTACAGGCCCAAAATGTGCAGCAAGTTTTTGATCAGAACCTTCAAACTTCTGGATCAAATGCTCAACACAATTCTTTAAATATGTTGCAGCAGCAAAGTTCATGCAATACTGTGCAACACGATACTATGAACGTTTTACAACAACATTCTAGTATTCAACAAAATACAATTAATGTTTTACAGCAGAATGCAGGTGGTAACGTACAAAGCATTGAACAAAATTTACCATCTGGTATTGGTGATTTAACACATCCACAACAGAATGTTATTACAAGTATGCAACAGCAAAATACATCTGCCGTTTTGCATAACACAAGTGTACAACAGAACGTAAATGTGCAGCAACCAAATGTTAATGTACAACAGAATGTAAATGTACAACAGCAAAAAGTTGTTGCAGCAAACACGTTTTCCTCTATAAATAGACATCATTTTGAGTCTCAAAATGTTGTGAATGCTATGCCACAAGGAATGAGTACACAACAAAACAGTCAACATCAGAATATTGTTATTACAAATGCTCCGCCTTCTAATTCTATGCAACAAAATGAATCTCAAAAGGTGGAAACCCAAGCAACAATGCTGAACTCGGCGGCAAATAACATATTAAACAGTGCTCCGAAAATCACCCCTGAAATTTTAAATGCATTGAGTAACTTGAATCCCAATGATCAGCTACTGATTGCTAATGCAAATGGACAAATGCAAGTAATTAGTCAACAATTATTGCAACAATTTTTAGCGGGGCAATTAAATGCAACTAATCAGGCACAAAATCAAAATCAAACCCAAAAGATAGTAATTGGTGAACCAGATGCAAGTAACCAGAATTTACAAGGTGTACAAATCAATACCCCGACGAGTCAAATAATTGTAAATAGTTCTGGTGGGGCACCTACAATTCAAAATAATATACAAAATATTGTAGTACAAGCTGCACCATCTCAAATGCCGCAACACATACAAATACAGAATTCCAATTTTCCTAGTCAATTTATTGACAATCTAAATCAGCAACAAATCAGGAACCTAGGTAACAATCAACCAAAGAAGGCAAAATTTGTTAAAAGAACAAAAACTGCTGTTGCTACTCAAAATACTGCAAGTGCCCAGGTATGTGACTAAATTTTCATTCTAATCCTCTAATTATTGTTATATTTTATTATCAGTTTAAAAATTATGATAACAGGTAACAAAAACGGCTACGGTTTCCCGCCCAACAATGATATCAACCAGTACAACTAATCTTCAGAAAGTTGATAGTTCTAATAAAGTAAATACTGTAGCATCTCGAAGTACAAATCCAATTAAGAGTGAACCTTCTCAAATTGTTACAAATGGTCCTGTGCTTCCACCTTCCCCTGGAAGTCATTTATCAGTTCCTTCCAATGGTCAAATGGTTCAAAGAGTACAGACTATTCAACTCCCTGCTCAAAAACAGCAATTATTGAAAAATATACAATCTCAAATACAAGCTATATTGGCCCGTAAATCGGGTACACAACCAGATCAAGCTGTTTTGACAAAATTGTATCAAGAACAAGCAAAAATATTAGCAAGTGGAAAGATTGTCAGTACTACAACACATTCCGTTAGCAGTGTAAGTTTTATATAATTATTCATTGCGCATAACAAAAAAGAAAACACTATATCATAGGAAGGATACCATATTATATATTACATCATTTTTCTCTAAACAGGGCTCAGAGACGAGTTTTAGTGTAAATGCAGTTTCAACAATAGCGTCAAATGTAATACCTCAAAACACCTACAAAAATCAGACATCAGCTGTACAAACTCAAACCCAAACATCCACTACTGTAGTAAATGCGCAAAATTTAAATCCATGTACTTCATCGGCGGTGCACAATAACCCATCTAGTAGTTATATGAACAATCTTTCGGTAAGGAATTATTTATTATATTATAATCTGTTACCACAAATTATATTCTTATTGATTATTAAATTGAAAACTTACTAAGGTGTCACAAAATGTGCAAGGACAACAATGTGTACAAAATAATCAAAATGTACACCAAGCGCACACGAAGCAGCACAAGATTTATCAGAATCATGGAAATCAGATATTGAGTCCGTCCTCTGCCAATATGCAAATTTTCTCACCACCTATTACCTCGGTAGCTGCGGTACAGAGTAACGCACAACAATTGACACCAGTTCAACCACAGCAAACGGGAATGCAACAATCGACACAATGTCAAACAGATCCGTTGGACATCAAACCAAATATGCAGATATCCAGTCCAATTAAACAAGAACTTCCTTCACCTATTCAAGTACAAGTTCAAAGTGGCTCTCCTGCGGGACAGGTAGCCTCACCTAGAATGATTGGCAAAGGACCGCAAAGGATTCAAAGTCCTGTAAACACCAGTGGCAGTTCCAACAAACACACTGTTAGTCCTGGTGGTAATTCAAGTCCTTTAGTAAGTCCGAGACAAGGTGTAAAAAGGCCTGCATCTAGCCCAATTTGTCGACAAATTAATCGTAGCGATTTGTAAGTTTATCTTACTCTACTAATATGATTTTCATTTTCAAAGCCATGTATTATGCTTATAAACATATTTCTACCTTTCTGCCTTACAGATTAGAGCAGCAATTAAAAATTGATCAAAATGGTGCGATAAATCCGGATGTGAACACGCCGTTTTTGAGTAAACGTGACGCTTGTAAAAGACTTGTGCGGTATCACTGTTTAAACGAACAAGTACTTACTTCCAAAGATTTGGCAAAAGCTGATGAGAAATTTGAAGAAACAGCAAAGCATTTACTATCAAAATTCAATTCTATGATGAACAAATACACGTATCTTCTTTTAATGGAGAGCATGGTATGTTAAGTATGATTAATTACATGTTTTATACATAGATATACATATCTTCTGATTAACTTCTTCGTTGATGAATAATATTAGTGAATACTTAGAATGAAATATCAATTAAAACAAATTTACAGAGAGAGGTGCGGACATCAGAATTAATGATGATCGATAGAACTTTTGTTGCCGAAGAACAGAGTATATTGAACAGGCTACGAGAACAAGAGGCTAAAGTTAATGGTAAAGTTAATCCATAGAGAAATACATTTCTTTTGATTTGTTGTTCACTACAGAAGTAGCTTCTTTTTATATATGTATATGTTATAGAAGAGTTCAAAAAAGAAGAAAAGCCATTGGTGCCAAAGGTTGAACCTGGTCTTACAGAGGAGGACAAGTTATCACCGCCACTAGCTAATGTATCGGTAAAACGTGAGTTAGAGGATGACTTTCCAAGTGATGAAATGGAATGTAAACCAGTGATTAAATCAGCAAGTTGTACTAGTGGTGATTACGACGAGTGGGTAGAGATACAAAAGGAACTCGGTGTATACCCATCTACCACAGACTCGTTTAAATGTAAAAATAGTAATAATAGTGGTAGTAATAGTGCATGTGCTGTGGCTGTTACAAGGTCGTCAAAAACTGAAAGAACACGAGCGAACGGTGAATGTCGTGCAACCGTATCAAGTGCGAGTATTTCTGGAGTTCAAAACACAGTTATTAAAGACAATTGCGAGCAAGATAATACTCCAGTTTTTGAAAGACGTTGGAGTAGTGCTACCGATCTCGAACGAGATTTATTAGAAGACACGGACAGCCTAGATGGACTGGCCTTACATTCTCAAACACAATGCCCAGGCTCTCTTCATGTAACTACCGAAAGTGGAAATGGTAATGAACATGATGATATTACCGCACAGGTTCAATCTGCCATTGATAGCATTCTTAATCTTAAAAAACGTCCTACAAATACATTATCTGGCAGTAGTGGTAACGGTGCATCACAGTCCAGTGAATCGAAAGACACAGTGCTTGACCAAGCAGTCCGCAGCATTTTAGGCTCGTGACCCTCCTTTAGTAAAGTATGTTAAACAAGTGAAGTTAATGGTGAACATCACACTGGTTGTTCGTTTCAAAAATTTCATGACGATTATACATTTCTTTTTCTTTTTGGTGATTTTCTTGTGGTTATGTGAATAATATAAACACTATGTTTGATATTTTAAGAATACGACATTATCTTTGGTAAATCATATTTTAAATCCTGCAAATTGTTGCTAAATTATTTGTACAAATACTGCACTCTTAATTTCATTTATACATAAATTAAAACAGACTATCTGGATTATGCGATTTTGTATACTTTTCAAAAATTTAACAGAATTTCGTTCTGCAATGGCAATAACTACGCATAATATTAAAATATGTATACTTTCCAGTAGTCTAGCTGTAATAAAGCCATCGCGTTTACGTAAATCTAGCAGCTGTACATGTGGATAGGTAGACAAATAGATTAATAGATAGGTAGTTAAATAAATAGATAATTCGCTCAGATTTTTCAAATCTGCCACTTTGTAATGTAATTTTGTAAAAAGTAATTATTTAAAACAACTTATTCCACTTTGTCTGTAGTACTTGTAGAGAAATCGTACGGATACTTAAAACTGGGACGGTGAATTGTACATACATTTTTAACGTGTATTATTAATATTATTATTGCTATTATTTGTATTATTGTTATTGAGATTCATTCTCAGAATTATTATTGTATTATGATTATTATTATCATTATAATTGTCATTAATATTATTATTATTATCATTATTATTATTATTATTACTACTATTATTGTCAATGATACCATCATTTCGCATAACGAGGAATGTATGGTATAAAGAGAAAGTAGTGTTTTAAGAGACTGAAATGGAAGACAATGAAAACACGAGGCAAATGATATATAAGGTGAAAAGGGAACACAAAACTTCTATACTAATTTGAATTTATTTCTATTTAATGTATATGCAGTCTTAAATGTGAAAATGCAAAATCAAACAGAAAAACATTTTTTAAGTAGATGTATAGTATTTTACAAGTTTTTTGTCATCATATGAAATCACAATAGATCTGAGTAAATGACGAATACATGTGTAGAGAGCACATGTGTGGAAAAAGGGTAATAACACATTGGTAACATTTAAAAATAAATAATAGAATGACTGGCGGGTAAGACTTAGAAAGAAAATCTTTCAATACGTGCCTTTTTATTTTTTACATAGTTGCCGACTAATATCTTGTATGTATACCTGACTTCTTCTTTTGATTCGATCATTACTATTATTATGTTAGGTCATAATTGCAGATTTCTTAATCGCTAGGTTCTACATGCAAGATCATGGTCTGATTTAACTGTTTTTTGGGGATCCGTAAGAGAAATACTGATAATCATCAGCACTGCTTTTGCAAGAAAAAATTCAGTTTTGCAGTTGTATTTTTACATCCTTTTCCCACAAAAAGAATCATGATAGCTCTCTATACAAAGAGGCAATGAAATGTTTTTGGCAAAAGCAATCCAAGACTGACGTATATACAGAGAATCAAGCAAAACTATGTAATGTATTACGATAAGAAATAATCATTTGTACATAATTATTCAATTACACTCTCGACGGCAATCGTGACTTAATGAATTCTTTAAAGAATTAAAAATTTGGATATGCTGAAGTTCTTTTGATCCTAATAAATTGCCGATATTTCATGAGTACCTGTATGAAAATATTTTTATCCTTATCTACAGTTAAGACTTTCACTTTGCAGCTTAAAATTCTCCTATACTGAAAGTTTCACATAATAGTGTAAAATGCCTGACGAGAGTGAAGTCAAAGGGGTAACTTCGATAAAATATGTAATTATGATTACCAATTACATGATTTTAGATATCATGAACATCTTTTAGTGAACAACACCCTTCCTAACATTAATGAAATTGTCGATTTAAATTTTAACCAGAAATTTAGGTGCCTTATATAAGACAACGTTCAGTAGACTTTTATCCTGTCAGGTATAATACAGTATTCTAATAGAGGCACGTGAAATTAAATAATTTATTGTATTACTGATATATAATTATTGTGCACATACATATTTAATATAATCAAACATTATTGTTTGCATTTCTCTTTTCAATTATATTTTTTACAAATCAGAATGTACCTATATGTATATTCCAATGTATGCAGAAATTAGTTGAAATTAAGTTATGTTACCTACATATTTGCAATATATTCTAACAGTTCACAACATATTTTAATACTTTCCTCTGATAATAAATCATATAATATTTACTTTTGAATATTACTCGGAAGAAAAGTAATTGATCTTGCAATGTAAAGATGTGAGACATAGAAATCACCAACTAAATTGATAAGCTTTAAATTATATCTTGTACAATGTTTGGGTTCACTTAACTTAGCAATACATTTAATGATATGGAACTTTAAATTCAAAGATAGTTTTATAAAAAAAATCGTTTATTTATGTAATTTGTAAACAATATGTATAAAAGATATTTTGAAGGTAAGTTAAATTTAAAGTGTACATTGTAAAATTAAAAAAGGAAAGAAAAATTTTAATATATGTATGTACATATATACAGTAAATAATTTGTTGAATAACTAAAAACATCAAAAGTAGACAAAATTTGTTAAATGTATGAAGAATTTCATATGTATATTCTTTATTTCTCTGTCTGAATTTTCTATACTAACGTATCATCGATTTTTAATATGTCGCTTTTAGGTTACAATTATTTACGTCTGACGAAACGAATAGCATACGTGAATATCATCTATATCATAGTAAATCCAGAATTAAATGAAAAAAGTGGTGTGGGGAAAACACGTGTTTCCCCCCCCCCATTACACATCGAGCTTAGCAGGGCAGTGCGATGTCAATTTGGAATGGGTGCATAAATACAGTATGTATATCAGATACTGTTGGTTGCGAAAATGGTTTGAGACAGTGTCCGTAGAACCGTCCGTAGGACCGCTGCTCGCTTTTGTCGCTGTCAATAAGTCGTAAAAGAAAAAAAAGATAGAGCGAGTATCGCAGCAGCCGAGTTTAAATGCCAGTGTATCGGTGTGATTACACAAATGCAGAACGATGTTACAATAAAAACGACGGTGTAACTTTTTTATTCCCAATTTCTTTGGCATTAAATATTCTTGAATATATTGTTGAGATTTTTCCGATTAAAATGAGACCAAGCATGATATAAGTTGAAACATACTACTTTATTTAACTCGTAGTCTTCGCATCTGCTGATTGGGATCCTACAACTGCGAATCGCATACGGCCCTGCCGATCGGCGGCATCAATCGGCAGTTCCCATTCCACGTTTTTCAGTTAATTCTGGACTCACTGCATATAATCTATAGATTCAGCCATGTGTATATATATATTGTAATACGTGATTTCAATCTAAAGATGGTTCTATGTGTATACAAATATTATAGGCTTGTGATATATATGAATGTGTTTGTAAACAATTTTCATTATGTATAATGCAGTGTATTAGTGTTTGAAACAATATGATTCCAGATAATTACTAAACAAACTTTGAAGACGAAATGAGTGTTACTATAATGGATGACCCTTACGAAGTGGAAAAATGTAGTAAATGGATTGATGCCTGTAGTTTAAATAAGGTTTGAATAGCTTATTCATGTGGTAAACATTTTATTAACCTAAATAGTTTAATTAAACTACACGGAAGGGCGTAATTTCCAGTTTTATCTTGTTTCTTTAATAGCTAAAAAAAGGCAGTATGGTGGTTAATTAAACTTTCCATTTTTAATTGCTCCCTTATTCTTCATAAATAAATCAGCAATTAGGGAAAAGTAATTACATTAGTAATAAGTATGGGGCAGAATAAATAACAGTTTTTGTATCTTATAATTTTAGATCTGTCTACAATTTCCGGATGATCTTTTACCAGATTCTGTAGAAGTTGCTTTGCGTTTAGAAAATCGGATTAACAAAAAAGTGTATATTTTGGGAGATACTTCGTATGGTAGTTGTTGCGTTGATGAAATAGCTGCGCAACACGTTAATGCAGATAGCATAATACATTTTGGACATGCCTGTTTAAATCCTACCACTCGTCTATCAATATTTCATGTCTTGCCAAAAAAAGAGATCAACGTAACAGAAATTATTGAGAAATTCAAATCAAATTTTGTGAATCAATCTGAAAGAATTTTATTCTTTTATGATATTGCTTATGCGCATAAAATTGGTAAGGTTTTTTGTTTGATTGATTATGCGTCATAAAATGTCTATTACTCAATTGATGTTGCAAACATATTTCTATTTCAGAAAGTATACATCAATTGCTGACTCCTATTTATAAAAATTTAGTGTTTACTTCATTAAATTGTACATCAAATGTGGAATTCACAGACTCGAAAGATACTTCATCCATAATAACCTTAGGTAGATGTTTTAAACTCAACGAAGAATTTAAAATAGATGATTATGTAGCATTTTTCTTGGGAAATGATGGAAGCGCATTTAGTATGCTAGCAATGACAATTCCTGCAAAGAGGTGGTACTACCTTCAGAACAATGATGTTGTTGAATATGAAGCGTTAAATACACCATGGTTAAAAAGGAGACGTTTTTTAGTAGAAAAATTAAAAGATGCTAAAGTAATTGGTATAGTTGTAGCTACTTTAGGCATTGAAGATTATCTTAAAATATTAAGAATGATTAAGGACATTTTAAAAGAAAAAAATAAAAAATCTTATATTTTAAGTATTGGTAAAATAAATCCAGCAAAGCTTGCTAATTTCCCTGAGGTACGTTGAGCATTGATGTTCAAAATATTGAACTTACCAGTAAATTTGATAACAATGTATTTGCAGATTGATGCCTTTGTTGTAATAACATGTCCAGAAAATGAAGTGTTCAATTCTAGAGAATTTTTAAGACCAATGCTAATGCCTTATGAAGTAGAATTAGCATTTAATAGTTCAAGGGAGTATTGTGCCCAATATTGTATGGACTTTAGACACATTCTTCCTGGAGGAATGAATTATATTGATTTTAAAGCATCAACAGATTCAGATGTCTCTTTAATTACTGGAGAATTAAGAAACTGTGATGATGCTGCTCCATGTACAAATGAAATGAATGCTTTAGTAATTAATAATCCATCAGGTATTTATCATTTATACATTACAAAAGATATTGATGGCAGAAATAAAATATAATTTGATTAATATCGTAATCTTTAATTGACTTAGGTGTTGTTGCAATTGGAAAAGCTGGGGCAGAATATTTATACAATAGATCTTGGAAAGGTGTTGAGCAAAGATTAGGCAAAGATACGGTGCACTCAGCAGAAATTGGTCGCTCTGGGTTGCCAAATTATTATGAAAATGAACCTGTTTTTGCAAAAGATAAATAATAAATGAATATAACTACAATAATTTATATAATGTAGTCAATGTTTCCTTTAAAAGAAACAGAGAAAATAAAATTGGACATAATGATTATTATCCTGCTTTATAAATGCTTTCCTAATATAACAACCATGATTTTTAAATTTAATCTGTTTCATATATTATTTCTTTATTATCTCTTTTAATTGCGTCTGAAAAATTAAAAATTTCCAATACATAAATTTATTTATGTATCATGTAGTATTTTTTCTTAAGTCAAAATGATTGAAGCACGTGTTTCATAGGTCAATGTTATTTACGGATGCGACCTGTGTTGCCACTGTTTTCACTATCACATATTACTTTTTGTGACATAATATTCAATGATTACCAATATCACTCTTGAAAACCTGAAATAGAAGACGATATCTTAGGTGCCGGCGAGGGTGGGGAATGCTTCCTTTTAGTTGCAAGTAAAAGTTTGATAGCATTGCTTTAGTGACGTAGGAGTATCGAGATATCGAAATATATTAAAGTCAGCTGTCAGTATCGTGTATGATATGTGCAAAGAACATTGTATTTAAATACTAAAAACAGTTTAAATATGAATTTGTATTCAGTTAATAATAAACTCTTATATAAAAATTATATGCTTTGTATCGTATTTTTCGGTTTTGGTGCGTGGATTACAGTGTTACATGCTCAAGAAACGTCTAACCTCAAACATGACAATGTCACATTGGATAGTAGGAATACAGTGTTAAATGATACAGCGCCGATAAATCTGAGTACCGATATTTCAGTAGAATCACATACATCAGAAAAACTTGTCGATAGTCATTTGAAGTTAAATACTACTACATCTAGTGCAATAAATGCAACATTGCAAAATGTATTTACAAGTACTGTTCGACCAGATCGTGATACTACGAATCATACAACTGAGCAAACTAATACATTTCCTACAAATATTGTTAACGATAAAAATGGAAACAATATGTCCGATTTCACAATTCCGTCACAAAGCTCAGATATTACTAACGCAACAAATACAAGTACAACAACAGTTACTCCAGCAGAACCAGTGTTACCCGATAAGGGGTCCGCAGAAGAAGAACATAACAGTTCTATGTCCATATTTTTTGTACTTTGTGTTTTAGCTTTAGGTATTTTACTTATACATCTTATGCTCCAAACAAATTTTCAGTATCTACCAGAGTCTGTAGTCATTGTTTTCTTGGGAGGAGCTATCGGTATGATTATAAATCTTATGTCGAACCAAAATATAGCTAATTGGAGAAAAGAGGAAGCTTTTTCTCCAACAGCATTTTTTCTTGTATTGCTTCCACCTATCATATTTGAGTCCGGATATAATTTACATAAAGGAAATTTCTTTCAAAATATTGGCAGCATATTGGTTTTTGCTATATTTGGTACAGCAATATCTGCGTTTGTAATTGGGGCTGGAATTTATTTATTGGGATTAGCTCAGGTAGCATATAAACTTAGTTTTGTTGAAAGCTTTGCATTTGGATCATTAATATCAGCGGTAGATCCTGTTGCCACCGTAGCAATATTTCATGCCTTAGACGTAGATCCTGTATTGAACATGTTAGTTTTTGGAGAATCTATTTTAAACGATGCCATTTCTATTGTATTAACTACGTCTGTATTGGAATCCAATAATGCTACAACTACTAGCGAGGCCATTATACTTGGTTTAAATAGATTTTGTCTAATGTTTTTCGCCTCTGCGGGCATTGGAGTGGTTTTCGCTCTTATCAGCGCATTATTACTTAAACATGTGGATCTCAGAAAAAATCCTTCTCTTGAGTTTGGACTCATGCTGGTATTTACCTATGCACCATATGTCTTGGCAGAAGGCATACAATTGTCTGGTACGAATTTTACTGGTTAAAGCTGATAATTTTTGAGCACATTATAATTACGAGTAAATTTGTATGTATAATGTTATTTCATTTATTTCAGGTATCATGGCAATTTTATTTAATGGGATCGTAATGTCACATTACACCCATTTCAATTTGTCAACTGTTACTCAAATTACAATGCAACAAACTATGAGAACCTTGGCTTTTATAGCTGAAACTTGCGTATTCACATATTTGGGATTAGCTTTATTCAGCTTCAGACATAGGGTAAAGTAGTATAGCATAGTACCAATACCAAAGTTTTGTAATATGATATATACAATTTGACATTTGCTATTCTCAATTATAGGTTGAACCAGCACTGGTTATATGGTCTATAATCCTATGTTTAATTGGTAGAGCTGCAAACATATTTCCTTTAGCTTTTCTTGTTAACCGATTTCGGGAACATCAAATTACCAGAAAAATGATGTTCATAATGTGGTTTAGTGGTTTGCGCGGCGCTATTTCATACGCTTTGTCGTTACATTTGGATTTTAGTGATGAAACACGACATGTGATTATTACTACTACATTGATTATTGTACTGTTCACAACATTGATATTTGGTGGTTCTACTATGCCTTTGTTGAAATTTTTGAGAGCAGAGAAAAAACAAAAAAACAATAGCAGAAGAAAAAGGAAAGACAAAGAAGTTTCACTTAGTAAAACTAGAGAATGGGTAGGTTTATTACGCTAGGAATATTTATATTGAAAAATATGTCTTATGTATCATGTTCTTTATTTTAGGGTCAAACAATAGATTCTGAACATTTATCGGAACTTACAGAAGAAGAGATTGAAGTATCTTTTCTCCAGTCCCGAATTCGTGGCTTTGCAAGATGGGATTTAAAATTCTTTATTCCATTTTTCACAAGAAGGTTTACACAACAAGAATTAAAAGATTGCAAATCTCAAATGACCGATTTGACCAATCAATGGTATCAGGCCATTCGAATTAGTCCAATTGAGTCAGATGATGAAGTAACAACGGCGTCAACAGCGCAATTAAACATAAATTTATCGGCTGAAAATCAAACACATGTACATGGAAAAAAAAGCAAAAGACGTCCAAGTCACGGGTCTATATTAAGTATATAATTTATTTTTGTGCGATGTGCTAAATGTATTGTCAATGCTCTGCTTATATTGTCAGTGTATACAAACATTTATCAACAACGATATTAATCATAATTTGACGAAAACATGCCCTGTGATTGCAAGTGTATGTAGTTCCAGTTTCACTTTTCAGTATATAGTTTTGAAATCCAAGTTTATAATAATATATAGTTAAATCAAAATATTATTTCAAACAAAATTATATTAATAAAAAGCTTCTATCTGACTTAAACAATCAGCTTATTGAATAACCATAAGGTTATTAAATATGTGAAGTCCCAAATTAATGGTTAGGATCATTTTGCATCTAAAGATTTGCTTTGCTCTCAAAACTTATTGTTGGTGATGGATTATGCTTAACGTGCATTAATATTTCAAAAATTTAATAAATTTTCAATTGATTTGCAGAGAGGACATGGATTGGTCAAATTAATAATTAAGATTATATAGGCACATTTATGGATTGCTTCTTCAGTTAAAAATATTCTACCAAAAGTTATTCTTTATATAGAAACACATTGTAGAAAAAGATCTTTTATATACTGTTGAATTTGTATATAAATGATAAATTAATACATTTTGTTAATTGTAGCACAATTTATCATTCTTAAGATATTGTAATTTATGCTTTTAAAGTTACTACTTAAGATTTTATGTAGTATGAATCAGAAAAAGTCATATTTAATTATAATAAGTACTTTAATTTAATTAGTAATCATTAATTATCTTAATAAAATGAAGTATGTGATATTGTAAAAAATATTTAAATCTCTGCACAAACATTGTGTACATTATAAAGTGGCTGTGCTCCACATTGTGCAGAATAAGTATTTGTATAAATTATGAAATTCACATGGCACTAAAAATGTACTTAATAGGAATTATAAATTAAATCTTGTAAAAGTGTATATTAGTACAGCACGTCTATGTTCAAGTTATTGAACATCAAAAAGTAGGTTTGAACGATTTAGATTCTTTTTTATTATTTATGTATAGTATATGATAATATATTTTTGGCTAAGTATACATATGCATGATAATGTGCCGTAATAGGATATTTGAATACAATAAAATATCTCTTTAGCAATTGCAATCTGGTACAATTGATTTTTAAAAAGACGTAACATCATTTTTTTTAAATTATATTTAGCCTTTGGGTATCAATTATAAAATCCTATTTTAGCAATTAATGTAATATTTATAAACATTCCGTTATGTGTTTATGACGTGAAAGTATTACAGGTTGTATCTAAAACATGTTTAATGTACGGCGTTTTAATTTACATGATATAAAAGTATATTTAATTCTTATTAGGATATTAACTTTAATTTTTAAACAGGATATCTTACGACAAGTACCAACTATAGCAGTATTATATCTGAAAATAGAACATGGAGAGTTACTGTTTTTTAATTGTAATGTCTAATTTCAGATAGAATTTTACATAAAACCCAAAAATAATGATGACCAGTTTGTAAATAATACATATATAGTATAGTTTTTAATAAATCACTGCTTCTACAACGGAAATATTTTATTCTTAACTCTGAAGGCAATGTGGTAGTGAAATAAAAACTAGAATTTTATTTTAATGAGAATTTATTTTTAATATCATATACCGATCGCAGAACGAGGGTACATGGGTCTGTTATCTTATTTTTCTGCGGCAGGGCACAACGGAGGCAGCGTCTAAACATCAAATCCGTTTACTTTTGCGACTCGTTACTTCTACTTTATTATATCTACGTCTCTTTATGCTTCATCTGGTCGTACCTCGACTGACTGGAGCATGAGGCATATTTGTTTATAAAAACGAGGATTTAGTACGATTTTCCTACACATTCTTCAAGCAGTTTCCTTTGTTACGGTATTCCCTTCAAATCATCTATATCACATAATGTGCCCCTTTAAGTCAAACAACTTTTGCAGAAACACTATTTTGATAGCTCAACCCTTTACGAGATATTCCGCCGTCCGCGTTTAAACGTAACACCCCTTTACACCTATAAAACGCAATGACATGAATTTGGTCGTAGATAAAGAAAGGGATAGTTTTTGTTCATATAATACATTGATTTATATGAGTGAAAAAGAACATACCGAATGTGAGAAACAACGATGTGAATTACACGTGAGATTAAAACGCAATATAAAAGATTTTTAATATGGAAATCTGAATCATTAAGTTGTTACAATGTGTACGTTCGTAATTTTAATTGATGTAGCTCTTTTTTATACATAAACGTTTATTTGATGCCATGACAATTAGCCATCTTCAATAGAAAGATAAATATTATTATCCTCTCCCTCATTACTATCGAGGTGCTTTCTACACGCATAATTATTATGTTATAGTAGAACGCATTTGCCTCCCCCTTTGCTAATGCTCCAGTCAGAGTAGTTATACATATTCTCTGCTCAAAAATTATCCGCGCATTGGATAGTGCATTAAAAATGATCCCCACATACGATGAGCTGCTATATTCTTTTTAAATCAATAATCCTTATTAATGCTCAATATAGTACACATCCATATGTATGTACAATGTCGAGCAATCGACTAAGCATGCAGAGTTAAATAATTCTACAACGCTACGACCAGTATGATTATTTATCAATCCGTGAGACAATATCATATCCCGATTTTATCCATTTCTTACACAAAATGGTCCAAACGATTATAAACTGACTAAATGGTCGTCATGCGTCCAGTATAATCCATTGGAGTAGGTTTTCGAGCACTTTGCTAAACTTATTCAACGTTAAACTTGTCGAAGTCTTTAATGCAGACGTTTCGGTCTAAAAATGTGTAAAACCCCCAATTACATTTCAATATTTACATTATCTCATAGACGCGTGCTACACGCGTCACAATTTACATAGTATAACCTGGTGTTCATCTGAAACCTTTCTTCTTTTTATTCTATCAAACAGCAGACTTCTTTTTTCACCGATTTTTCCTCCCTGCCAAGCCCCGTAGTATTCAACATTTTAATATTACAAAAATCACATAATGTATTTTTCATTTGCACGCGCTTCTTTGATACTGATATTGTTTTGCTCCTCTTCCGTGCGTTAACAGCTCTTATATCCAGTTAACAGGATGTTACTTTTTAAGACTGAAAGATTTTGTTTCAACGACAGTTAACTGAAAGAATAGTAGGACCTGTTAAAGGGCCCCAATTCAGACGCATCCTAAGAACAAACTCCGCCGAGTTCGATCACTCAATGTAGCTAATGAATTCCATTTTAACCGCTCTGCTATATCTTTACATAGCGTATTATTAATCCTACCGGTTGGAACATAAATCTCTATAGAAGTTTTACAGTTGGGTCCCTGTATAAACAACGCCCCTTTGGCTTTATTTCTTTCTCCACCAATTTTTGTGTTCTGCACTCGTGAATATCGTTCTTCTATCATTCACAAATTAGATGATGCGCAACGATCTTTTAAGTTTTAATATCATGCGAGTACATTGTTTGCACAAACCTTAGACGGAAACCGGGGAGACTCTTGTACATTAAACTATACACATTTTTACTGTTAATGTTTGTTAATTTCATCCTAACTATTCTAGCGCCAAGCAGCGAATCACACCTACATTAATTGTCATTCGTTTTAATACTATGTATATATGTATATATATTTTTTTATATATATTTCGGTATATATAATTCTAATGTGCGGCTACGCGATGAAATCGCATGTCCTTGAAATCCGTTGAACCGCTATTGAAAAAAAGAGAAAAAACAGAGAGAAACGATCATTCGTCTGTTGTACAACGTGATTGTTATTGTATTGCGAGATACCATTTACTTATAGATGTTTTTCGTCTGGTAACATACTTGTATTACACATATTTCCTGGTCAAGGCGTAAATGATTGTTAATGCTGTACAAACATACAATGATCGATCATTAATTGACGATAAGGACGGTCATGCGAAAATTCAAGACGTATCTGAAGAGGATATTCCATTATGCAATTCTTCATGTCCTTGTATTGCTGCAATCTTTTCGGATTTCACTGGCCGCATTTCATAAAATAATATCGGCGTATAAATTTACTATAACTTCGGTTGCGTACTGTACAAATTCAACACGATTATCATCAGCCCCCACGGTCATAAATACGATGGGATCGCATAATTACAAAGAAAAACTAAACGAGTACGATAATTTGAAAGAAAAGCTTGAATTCCATTGATCACAGCACGGGTAGAAGAGGCACTTACACTAAGAATGAGTATGAAATAAAAATAAAACAAAACGTTTCAAAATGATCTTAATCATTAAGCATCTATGATAAATAATTAAAATTAACCTACTGGTTTCATTCATATAAAAGATGTTGATTTCAAGTTAATAATAAAATAAATGTCTAAACTGGATATTCTAAAGATATAACAATTTACAAACTCTTATCGAAAATAAATATGATTAAATTTAAAATGATCTACATTAAATAATCTTCTTTCCTCTTTTACCCACAGTAAATGTATTCATATTTGATGAAACACAATATACAAATAGTACTTCTTATATGCGTCTCCACCAACTTCGTTCAAAATGCTTTTCAAGTGATCGTTTCCCTTGCTATGAAATGATTTGAAATTGCCAAAGGCAGCGAAACAGAACACTCGTTTGGAAGCATAAACAGAATTCAACGATACAAATATATTTGTGAAGTTGAATATCCATTGAACATACTGTTTCGTTTTTTTGTTATAAAATAGAAGACAATTGATCGGCAGAGAGCTTAATAATCAGTCAACAGCTCGTAGTAAAGAAGGTCGCGTAGAACATAAGATCGCAATTTCCTTTACCATGATTACTTTATGTTTACCGAACTGTCAGTCATGGTGTAGAACATTGTCTTCGTTTTTCGTAATTGTACAATATGTATATGAGAAATGTATAATAAGTTAAATTGAATGAAAGTATGTACCACAATCATTGAATGCTTCGGTCGTTGTTCGAAATCCGACAGTGTATATATATATAATATATATGCCTGTACAATAACTTCGTTATTAATGGATTCCTATTTTACAATCATAAGATTTATTGTTTATGGTGATTTAAAATTGATAACTATATAAGTCCACTATATATTACTATAAGATCGAATTATTTTCATTAGTATATTTATTATACTTGATAAGGGTATGCACTGTCTTATTTCGAATCATATTAGTTGATTTTACCAAGAATCTGGCGACCAACTCTTAATTATACTAACGATACATGTGTTTTTGCATTCATTGAATTTGTACAAAGATTCAGTTCCTTAACCACACGTTCCGGCGTATGTGTCATGAGTATTTTTTAAATCAGTGTTAAGACAGTAATAGTAAATGATTACGACATTTTCCTGCTAATAATTAAGCACATGGAGATCACAGAGAAAAAAGACTTGCTATCAATAAATTTCGAGTAATCAATTTAATGCAAAATGAGATATTTTAATAAAAATTTTAATATTCATTATAGCGATAACAATGGGCCTGCCCTTTCCTAAAGTACATTATGAGTAGGTCTCATGACTCTTGGGATATTTGATAAATTAAGTGACGAGTAAAGGATAATATAACGATGACCGTGTAAAATAATAAAGTACTATGAAATTTTAATTTAAGATATCATTAGTAAATGAAAAACACGATTTAACAAATTTATAAATACACAAGTAGGCAGCCACCGTCGAGAGTGTTACAATTAGTAGCATATCCAACTGCTGTAAACATTGCAATTCGATGGAATGTAGCAAGTTCTTTTTCCTTTTTTTTCAAGAACCCGAATTTTTAATTTTTCCTTTTTCATGTAAAATTACTGGTATTTATGTGGGCGGAAATGGTAATCATAAAATTATTAATAGCTAAAAAAGTAAAAAATATCTAAATTATCTAAATTACATTTTGTATGATACATTCGCAATAATTTTGCATTCTATGATAATAATATATATAGATATATATCTCATTAAATATTAAATAATTTTATAATGTGCGTTTTCAATACCAATGCACTTGTTACACGAACATAAAATAATGTATGTTGCGTAAAAGAACCTTTCCATTACCGATCGCTGCCTTTTGTTACACTCTCGACTTGTAATTACATCAGGATGTAGAAGTTTGAAGTTGAAGAATTTAAAGATAAAACGATAAAAAAACATGATCACTTTTTAATTTGCAGCCAGGGATGCTTCAGGCACTCCGCTGCTGTAGCTCGCATAGTCGGGTCAAACTCGAGCATCGGAGTCAGAAACTCATCGAAGTCGTGCGCTTCTCTTGGTGACCAGTCATATTTTTCTGTAAGCACCTCATACAGTCCCCATGGTTTTAAACCTGGAATCCGTTTTAATTCGCCTTTCTTGTTGAAGTACATTTTTGAGTTTTTGCCAGCAAGAGCAATGTGTCTTGGTATTTCTCCAAGCAATTCAATAATGTGTGCTAAATGATCCTCGTCTCTACAATAAATCGCAATGCATATATTATCCTGTCATTTATTACAAAGATCGCAACAAATTTTAATCACGAAAAATGTTTAAATCGGTAGACGAAAATCTTATTTACCTGCAATAATGTTCACTACTGTGCGGTTCAAAGAGGTAATCACCAGTCGCCAATTCAAATGCCATACAGGCAGTTGACCAAATATCTGCAGATGTGTCATATCCAGATCCTAGCAATACTTCCAATGATCTGTATTGACGAGTTTGAATGTCATCTGTGAATTTTTTGTGGACCCAACATGCATTACCAAGGTCTGCTATTTTTACTTCAACTTCACATTCTACTAGGGCAGGATCTAAGGGAGCTACAGATGCTCGTTTCAGTTGTTTACTTTCAGGTGGATCTAAAGTATGACCTGCAGAAAGTATTAAATATGAAATCGATGGAATTAACTACAGATGCAGATGCTATTCTCTGCAATGTTTACCTTCGCTACATTCATCTGTATCTTCATGAATAGATGGAATTATTCCTTCACCACAACTTTTTGCTACATCGCATATGTTTGCATTTTCCATCTTTTCAGATTCTTCAGGTAACTGATTTTCTACTTTTTCTCCACCTGCTAAACTATCTATACCATTCATATGCAACGAGGGTACAGATGGTTCTGAAATGTCAGGTGATTCTTTACTTTCTGTATTATTTTCTATACTTTCTGTGTTTACATCTTGATCCGGACTATTTGTTTCTAATTCACCATTTGCTCTTGTGCTATGTGCAAGTTTATCTTGCTCTTCAAGTTCTTCTATTTGTTCCATTTGCTTCTTTAATAATTCATTCTGACGTTTGGCTTTTTTCTTCAGCTTCTTTTTTTTATTCTTCGACATTTTAGAATTTGGAACAGGTTCTTGGAATTCTTTGGGTGCAGTTGAAATTAACGATACCGGCAATTTCATTCCAAGAGAATGCAATTCTGTAGCTTCGCAAGCCAATTTTCTTATGTAACACTCATCAACGCAAACAAGAACATTTTCAGGTTTTATGTCTGTATGAATAATTTTACCTGGAAAAATATATTTTACGATTATTATTCACATTATACAGCTTCAATTTTTCAAACTATAATTCAGGAAATATTATTTCTTAAAATCTTAAATTTAAATTATTTCTAAATAATGTATCAACGTAAATTAATATCATCTAATAAGTAAAAATTAGAGAGAAGCACGCAACTTTTCCATTAAAAAAACATCTTACATTTATTGTGAAGATAATCAAGACCTTCAAGAACTTGTCTGATGATACGTTTAACATTATTTCTTGGAATTCCTCTATAGTTGGATTTGATGATCAATTTAAGAAGATTATGTCCAAGCACTTCAAATACCATGCAAACATGCAAACCATTAATGCCACTGATCTTGAAGTCATTGAGTAACTGGACGGTTTTATTGCGCTTAGGATCATTAGGATCTGTGTCACGCACATCTTTTAATAATTTAATTTCATCCAATGCAGTTTCAGTAAAATGAGATGCAGATTTGACCACTTTAAGTGCCACAAATCGTTTATCCTGCAGAACATATTTGATAACATTCCACTTGTAAACTTAATCCATAAAAAAAAAGATTCTATATCTGTTACCAGTTTTAAACATGTACCTGTAAGTCCCAACAAAGCCAGACTGTTGAAAAATGACCCCAACCGAGTTTACGAGTTACATGGTATCGACTTAAAAACAAATCTCCTATTTTGACCGGATGATATCCTCCTTTACAATAATCCCTGCTATCCTCCTGCTCTTCGTCCTCGCTGCTGTATACTTCATCGCCGTCTTCCATTGTTTCATTGCTTGAGCTATGGCATGGATCCAATCTGTAAGTTCCAGTTATAAGATGGTCGAGGGCAAATGTGACTAAAACATGTAAAACGTGAAAACTAGTTTCTCACATTTTCAATGCAGGATTCATTCGAAGCAGATAACGAACGATTTCTAAATAACATGTCAATTCTATGACATAGTACTTAAAACCCTATTTGATCGAAAACTATTTGAATATTGTTCGTGACAATGTATGATGATAAGGTTTACCATTACAACAATTTATGGACGAAAGGTTCGGTATCGACGAAGTGACGAATGGTCAGCCAGATAGGCAACATGAAGAAACGAAACGGCGACACATTAATGGGAATCAGATACCTGTTTCCATTGTCGCTGGAATATGGTCTCTGTGAAGAAGCATCCTGGTACAAACCCGAGCTTCGTCCTTGCGGGGTAGCCGGTGCCTTTGAGCATTGTGCACCCGACGTCTCTGATTCATCTTGAGAATTTCCCTTTCCTCTTCGTTTGCTCGGCTTGTGTCTTTTTTTTTTCGCCTGAATCGCTAGGACCCGTCTGTTCACGTCCGTCTTTGCACTCATACCGTTCCTTGCGCCCTGCGCCTCGATTCGTCGGGCCCGCTTTCCTCTCCTTGATTTACACTACCTACACTTTTGTTTTCACTTTTCTATCGTAATTCTCCGTTACACGTTCCAAATGGAGGCACTTACATTCGTTGCCGTCTTCCCAAGTTTACGAACGATATTAATACGGTTTATTATCGTCTCATTTCTACGCTGTACCGCGCACTTCGCTCGGCGGTTGTTTGAGTATGGCCGCCCCCGCCGTCGTCGTGTCCTCGTCCCGTTTCAAGTAAAGCAGGTGTCGTTCTACAGGTCGTCAATGTTATCGTATTTACCCGATACAGTTGACCCTTCCTATCCAGATCACTTGTTACGTCGACAATACATTCACAAATACAAAGTCCTCCCTTTCCGGTCCACTCGCGATTTCCTGCTCCTGTAGTGCTCAATAGTTCGGTATCCTTTTCTATGCCGTGGTAGCAGACGGGCCTCAAATTCGACTAAGGTCTTCAAATAATAATTTTATAGTCCACAATGCTTATTGCAATTTGTAATGTGAAGCCTGCACTGCTTGTGTCTTTAATGAAATCCGTAGAGTATTTTGTACTTAGCTTAAGGTTTTCTTCGATGGACTGCCATGTGCTTCAAGAATATCTGTTTTACTTTTAATCTCAACCAATCAGATACCATACTTAGTTTCAGGCCTGTCTATACAATATACATATACTGGGCACTAAACGCGATGCATTTCCAATTCGCAAACAAGTGTAATAATAAGACATGAAAGTCAATTTTTTCGTACTTGACATTTTTATTATATAAAAGGAAAAATACAGCTTTGTGTGTTATGAATTTATCATATTTGTGTCCTGGAAATTTTACATGATTTTACATGAAAACGCGCTATCGATAATATTAGAACACATTTTGTAACAATCATCTTGCAACTATAACATCTGTTACAAGATGGCATTACTATACACGAGAATCATAATATCTAAAAGTACCACCAACTTCGTATGATATATTTCTAGTTATAACCAAAAAATATTTTTGTGGGTGACGTTTGTTCGTAGAATCTTTTGAGAGTGTCGACGTATGATTTGGTTATTAATTAATATTTATATGTTTCACGTATTACGTTGATATTGTTAATAAAATGGACACCATATTTCACGAAAAGGTAAATAACGATATATGTAAGAGTATATCTAAATGTATTTGAGTGTAAATCATGGTAACAAAAAAGTTATTTACAGCAAGAAGGATATTTATGCGCACAGCATTGTTTAAACGCACTTTTACAAGGACCATATTTCAATGCAGTAGATCTTGCTAGTTTAGGCCAGCAAATGGACGAGGAAGAAAGAATAAGAATGGCAGAGTCTGGTATTGACAGTGAAGATTATAAACTTTTTTTAGAGGTGAAACTGTGCACTATAGCTAGTTTGTATCATTTATTCATAGTGCATCATATATTGCAAAAACAACTACAATTAGTCTAAGATTCTGTTATATGAGTACATTAACCCATTGCCTTACAATTTAATTTAAAAGCGTCACAATTAAGATAATATAATTTATTTTCTGCTTGATGCTCCATATACACAACTAAAATAGAATATTAGTATAAGCAAAACCAAATTTGTGTAAAAATAAATATATAAGTCAATTTCAACATCGCATAATGCTTTAGAGACGTTATAGTTTGGCATTTGGAATTAATGACATTACGAAGATGTCATTTAAAGGCAAAGGGCTAATTACGTTAATTTGAAATATATTAATATGTACTAATAATGTTGTTATATGTGGTAAAGGACGTTAATTATTTTGCTTAGCAACCATCAGGAAACATGGATGATAGTGGATACTTCTCTGTCCAAGTTATAAGCAGTGCATTAAAAGTTTGGGGACTAGAGTTAATCCCATATAATAGTACGGAAACAGCAGCGATGGCAGCGCAAAATGACCCTCTGTATGTTATTTAATTTGCTTTCATTCCTTTAGAACATTTAAAAAAAATTTAAAAAATTTAGTTTGTTATGAGTTGAGAAACTATATTGTAGTGCACATAGAATCGGGAAAATTTTCATAAATTTGAATTACAATCTGCAATATACATAATTTTAAAGGAGATGTACGTTTCAGCCAGATGAAAGCTTATATTTGTAATTACAAAGGTCATTGGTTTACAATAAGGAAAATTGGAAAACAATGGTTCAATTTAAATTCAGTATTAAGTGGGCCAGAACTTATATCAGATACCTACCTTTCGATGTATCTAGCCCAGTTGTTACAAGAAGGTAAATAATAATAGTATATAGTAAAGGAAAACAAAGTTGTAGATACAAAGCTGTATGTCTTCACAGGTTATTCTATTTTTATTGTTATTGGCACACTTCCCCAGTGTCCTGCAGATGATATTCTAATGAAAAATCCGGTAGACCGTTTATCAAAGGGGCAAACATCATTGAAAACAGATGCAAAAGGTTATTGTCTGGGTACTAAGGAAGAAGATGAACTCCTAAATGCTACCCTCATTCTAGGAGAAGTTGTAGTAATTTGTAAATACACGGCGGCGTAATTTCTTCTGATTCATTGAGAATATTTGCTTTTACAGGTTTGAATAGTAATACAATACCAAACACGTTTGCTAGATCGTTATCAAATAAAGAAAAGATCCCAATGAACAAACCACAAGAAAAGATAATACCTATAAAGGTTGAGGAAAGTGATGAAGATGTCGGAGGAAGTGAGGATGACGATGAGAATGCAGAATTGCAAAGGGCGCTTCAATTAAGTTTTGAAGATAACAAAAGAAATGATGTAGATAAATATCTTAAATTGAGTTTAGATTTTCACGATTATAATAAAAAAACATGTGGAACTGATGATACAGACGAAGACGATGAATTAAGACGAGCCCTTCAGTTAAGCTTAGAGTGTGCTACTGCTCCGTCAACTCCAGAGTCTGAGGATTTACATTGGCATCAATTAAATCATTTTGGTAAATATTCAAGGACATCAAATGGAGAGACCTCACAGAAACTGAACATTTAATAATACGTGGAAGAATATTTTTAATATTAAATAAATATTATTAAAATAAATTTTATTTGTAAATTATAAATAACTAGTTACTTTGTGTAGAATTAATAAGTATTTCAGAAATAAATGTACAAATAAAAGATCTGTATATGTTACAAATTTCGAATAATTGCATTATGAATTTATTCCCAATTCAAATGTTTTTTTTCATTGCCATAAAAATATACAACTAAAATTACGTTTATGGCCAACAGTTTTGAAGTATGATCGGGGTTGAGAATTTTTCGAACGCATTCATATTATTGGCCCAAATTTCCCTTCTGCATAACATTGAAGATGTTATGTCCAGGACGCACCTCTATCATTTTCATCACGTATTTTATCACTATAATTAAACGATTATTTATTTTGTTTTTTATCGGTCTTATTGTAGCCATTATAGATATATTTATTATTTTTTAAATAGAGGAGAACAAGCGAATAATTGTTTCCACAGCAATATTACCAGATGGCTATGAAACGAGATTTTTAGCTGTAGTCACTCTGTAGCTGCTCCTGTTTTGTATGTGAAGACTGAATGTTGACATTCAACATGGCGGCATGTCGTCAGTGCTGTGCTGTGTCGTGGTGAGTTTTATAAATTTTTCTAACGCTATTCGATTACGAGCTTTGCAACGAAACATTTACAATTAGCAGATTTAGTCGTTTCCCAACAATCGTATTAATATTTTAAAAGTATGCGGAAGTTTAATAAATGTTTATTCCTAGTCAAAGAAAATTAGTGACCTCATAAAAAATTAGAATCTCGTAACTGGCGAGCACGAACAATATTTCCGATTTTTGTTTTGGAGTCGGTTCAGTTAAGAGTAATCGTTATTGTATCGAATTTACTATTGATTGTATGAATTTTTCTGATACAAAACGTATAATTATTCGCCTTCCAGTAAATTGCTAATGTTTATAACGTTACATATATCTCAAACATTTTGATGTGGGTGTTCCAAGTATTGTATACCATTCATATCATAACTCGAAAATTACGTTTTCAATGGTAAATTTATGAGAACGATTATATTGATAGCCTGCATAATAACGATAATCGAGTCTTAGAATACAAGTAATATCTGGAGGAATACATAAAGTTAAACTGAAAACATAATACCTATTGTATCATAAAAAGTCAATGTCAAACTGGCAGACAATTATTGTAAATTCCTTATTAATATTGTATATAATTACAAGTAAGACACATTAAATATATTCTATATTGTTATGTATATGCACATATTGTTTATATATGATTATATGGATTTGCATAGATGGATATTTCTACAATGTAGAATAACGAATTTATAATAACCTATATGCACAAATACATAATGATATGATATTACATCTAAGAAATATGAATTTGTTCCTTTGTGTATTTAAAGTAAAACTTGTAATGCGTAATGCATCCAAGCAGTATAATTGCATTTTATACATTTTATACAATTTTATGAAAAATTAGATTATGATGGAATAATTAATTTTTTAACAATGATTAATACGTAATTGTTTCAATTATTGCTAAAGTTTCTTAACATTTTAAAGCAGATACACCAATTCTGTTATGCAAAGGTGTTTGTCACTTGCAATGTATATTTTCAAAGCTTTAATATTTAAAAAAATATTAAGTAGAATAATGTTTAGTTCATAAAAATTTCCTTTCAATTGTTTTTTATATGAATGCTCGTAATTGCTACAGTGGTGCTATGTTTGTGTCCCATTTAATTGTAAAGAAATTAATTTTCTGTTTCAGCTTGTGTAATTGTTAGTTTAGGACATTTTTGAAACCAAGGCTCACTGTAAATTCCACAATTAAATGCTGAAGAAAGAAACGCTACATAGAAATATTGGAACAACACAATCACACTCAGCACGCATTGAAGACATCTGAGGATTTTCAAGTCAACATTTATCTTTTAAATCTCCTATGTTTTTTGATTTACTCCTTTTATAAAGGATGACTGCTGTTTAAAAGAAACACGGTTGTTCTAGTGTACGCTAAATTGAGTAAATATCAAACAGTTATTAAATAACACTCGTGCATACATACGTGGAAAGTATCAATGGTCTATGATGTGCTAAGAATTTTGTACATGTATTAATTTGTAAATCAACATTAACTATATTGTTCATTTGTATATTGTGTACACAAGCTTTGTGAGAAAGAGTTAGGTGAGCCATAAAGTGACCGTGATTGTGATTGCGGCTGAGATTGTCCTGCTCTTGGCTAATTGAAACACTTGTATCTGTATTTAAAGAGTGCCAATTTTGCACATAGTTGCCTGGGTACTCTCTTATAAATAATTTATGACAAACGTCAAAATACATTCAAAACCTTCCTTCCACTTCTTGGTCACAAAGGAGCCTGCATTTCTGCAGCATTTTAAAGAGCCTCTCTTCCTCTGTATTAAGTTCTTGTAACATTATAATAGTGAACGAAGATATAAGGTACCAAGAACCGTTCTGTGATATCTATGTTAACACTTAAATAATTGAAAAGACTAAATTTCTAAATATAAGTATATATATATATTGTGGTGAAACAGAAGTGAACATAAAAGAAATTAAGTAATTGTTTCAAGAAAAGAGGAATACTTATACGTAAATATTACATTTAAAATTGTACAAATTTGGGAAAATGTCCAACAATCCTCAGTGGAAAACCTTCCAGCCGCCAATCATGAACTCTGATCCTGCAATACTTGATTACAAGTCCATGACTATACCGAGTCCCAAAGTAATAGCAGCGTCGCAACAGCCAACAACTAATATCTATCGAAATGGTACCAACTACAGTGGTGATTATATGATGGATTCACCCCCGGGAAACGGGAAAAATAATATACAATATGCTGGCTATCCTAATGCTAAAGTGGCACGCAACGGAGTTACCAGATTTCCATTTGGGACGTTTACAGGAATGGAGGGGAGCACTGGATATACAGAAGAGTCAGCAACAAATAACTCCACTTATCAGGATCAGTCTGAGAATCAAGGAATTCGTGAAACTGGAATAATTGAAAAATTGCTAGTAAGAATTTTATGACAACTGACATCCAATTTCTTTTTAAACAATACGTTTAATTTTTCAACCTTTTTTCTAGCATTCATATGGATTTATACAGTGCTGTGAAAGGCAAGCAAGGTTGTTCTTTCATTTTAGCCAATTTAGTGGTAATATAGATCACTTAAAAATTGGAGATCCCGTTGAATTTGAAATGACTTACGATCGGCGGACAGGAAAACCTATTGCTAGTACAGTTAGCAAGATTGCTCCAGAAGTGGTTAGTATATCATCGATATATTTCAATGAAAAATTTCTAGACGTACGAGTAATAAACAAATATAATGTGATCTTATAATGTAGGTGTTAAGTGAGGATAGAGTTACTGGAAATGTAACAACAGAATTACATACAAGTGGTGATACACAAGGACGTATCAGCTACGAGAATCGTGGGGAGTGTTTTTTTTTACCATATACGAAAGATGATGTTGAAGGAAATGTTACTTTGCGTGCTGGAGATAAAGTGTCATTTCAAATTGCTACTAATCAACGGTAATTTATTGGTTCTAAAAGTTAGAGTGTAACGTGGTCACACTTAATACAGGACTGAAATTTAATTACAGTGGAACCTTGGGTACATGTCACATAAGATTGGAAAATCCAGCACATCCAGTTCGCTATCGTGGAGTCGTATGTTCAATGAAAGAAAATTTTGGTTTCATTGAACGTGCTGACGTAGTCAAAGAGATTTTCTTCCACTTTAGCGAAGCTAAATCTATGAAAGAAGAACTTAAACTGGGGGACGACGTTGAATTTATAATACAAACACGAAATGTAATTATCTTTATACATTTTGCATGAATATTTGTCACTTGATTAATTAATTACTGTGTATATTTTAAGGGTAAAGAGGTAGCTTGTAATATTACCAAGCTACCACCTGGTTCAATAGTTTTTGAAGAAGTCAGCAATGAGATAGTAAAGGGACAAGTATTAAAACCTCTGGAAAGAGGTACTGCTGCACGTCATCAGAATGATCCCTTACCTGGAAGAATTCGATATAGAGATACCGATCATTCTGAAGTTGAAATTCCTTTTGGTGATAAAGATCAAAAGGGAGATTTTACTCTCAGGTAGATTTACGAATTCTTATCACATATGTGTATATCCATTTTGCATTAAAATAATTATAAATTATCAATACACGTTTATAGACATGGGGACTGGGTCCAATTTCGTATTGCTACAGATACTAGAGATCAGCTCAAAAGAGCTACTGAAATACTGTTATTACCTGAATCTTTTACTGTGTCCGGTGAAAGACGAGAACAAGGTATTATAGTAGCACTCAAAGATGGTTTTGGTTTTATTCGTTGCGTAGATCGAGACACGCGACTTTTCTTTCATTTTAATGAGGTTTTGGATGTTGATAGAGAAATTAGTGTAGGAGATGAAGTTGAATTTACAGTGATTCAAGTAAGACTAATAATATTTCTGAAAACGTCTTAATTTACTTTTTATTCCTTTGTATATTCTGATGAATCATTTTTATGCTAGGATCCTTCCTCGTCATTTTCAAACAATCGACAAAGTGCAATTAGGTTGAAACATTTACCAGGTGGCACAGTTCAATTTGAAACAATTATAGAAAAAGATTTGATGGGCACTATAATTCAGGGTATAGATGGTGCAGTCCCTGGTCTCATTGGATACACAAAAGATAACCAACAAAAAAGCGTTATTTTCTTTAGTAAAGATTGTAGCCCTAAGAATATTCCAAGACTTGGGGACAAGGTAGATCGATATTATTTATCTGCATCATTACAGTTTCGTGAATTTATTTCCGTTTTTTTTTCTAAGGTTTCTTAATATTTTAGGTTCAATTTGGTATCTGTCAAGTAAAACCAAGTAAAGAACTTGTTGCTGTTGACATATCTCTAGTGAGTTCTTCTGGTGAAAAAGCTCTGAAAGGCAACAAAAAACCGAATGGCCAAGTTTGCCAAGGCTTCATTGCTGCACTTAAAGATGGATTTGGTTTTATTGAGACTGTAAATCATGATAAAGAAATATTTTTTCCCTTCAGGTAAGTAACATAAGCTTTAAAAAAATCAGTTTTTTCCATACATCTTTGTATATTTCTTATATTGAAATTTTTATGTTTCAGCAATTTTGAAGGAGATGTTAATGCTTTGGAAGTAGGGGCTGATATTGAATGTACAATCAGTTCTGCAAATGGTAGAGGAAATGGTGGTTGTGTAGCCGCGGATTACGTTAAATTGGTACCTCGTGGAAGCATTCCTAGGCCAACACCAGTTAGTGAAGTACTTGATGGAACGGTCGTTAGACCTTTACGTAGTGCAAATCCAGACCAGGCGGAGTATGCTGGTTTAATAAAGATAAATGCTACTAACGAAGACGAAGAAACTCCAGAATATGAATTCAGGATTATGGGGCTTGTGAACAAACGCGAGCTGTTACAGGCTGGTGATCCTGTACAATTGCACGTGGATTCGGCAGGCCACGCTTGTAATATCGTAGCAGTGAGAAAAAAGAGGAGAGCAACAGTTGATGCAGTGAAAGGTCTTTTCGGTTTCCTTGCCTATGAAGTTGATGAGGGTAAGAAATTATTTTTCCACATGAGTGAGGTTAAAGATCATGCAGTACTTCAACCAGGAGATCAGGTTGAATTCGTTTTGATCACGAATCAGCGTACTGGTAAATCGTCTGCATGCAATGTAACACGACTAAGGTAATTTTTCGTTTTATGCTGTATGTTTGTTTAATATTATTTCTTCGATTGGTTAACGCATTCATTATTTTTTATTTTACAGTGACGCAGTCCAACAACGTCCTGAACGTTTGATCAGTCGATTACGCACTACATCGTTGGAAGAAACAGGTCCTAAATTAATGATAGTTAGACAACCAAAAGGACCAGACGGCACACGTGGATTTAGTCAGGAAAGATCCCAGCATATCCCTGGTGCCATCCAAGAGTAATGTCGCATTGAAAGGATTAATGCTTATCCAAATTGTAATCCACATTACTTGTTTTTAGTCCATACATTTCGGTACCGAGATTATTATTATTATAAGCATCGTAAACGTTTGCCAAATTGAGACTAATGTGACAACAATAACTACACTGATAATAATCGATTCGATCATGATCTTGTTGAGAAAAGAATATAAGGCAAAAGAAACAACGAGTCATTTTATCATCTAATAAAGTATGAAAATAATCAAGAAGGCAGTTTGTCTGAAATATTTTCATTTGTTTAAAAATCAGTCCGATTATGTTTTTCTTTTTTAAACATCTAATAGATTTTTATAATTATAAAGAAAGGTTGCAACATATTATTAAAAACTTTTAATTACTATATTTTCTTGTGAATACAAATTTCGAAAATATTTCATTCATTCAATTTCTAATAGGTAGAGTTGTAGGTTGAAAAATAATTTCATATTAAACCATTTGACAATCTGCCTGTTTATAAAGTTCAAAGATAATGTCCCGTCTGTCTTTATAAAAATATACGTACATGTTGATAAAATCTTTATTTATATTATTTTCTTTAGAATACTTGTTTTACCTGTAATGTATATTGCGATCAGTTAAAATAATGTGTAATAGATGAAAAGTCACATGCAACGTATATATAAAAATATTAATTGGCCGTATAATCAAAAACGAAAAAAGAGAAGAAAATGCATTGGAATCACTTACTGACATTTGAGAATTTAAATAATTTTATAGTTCGAGAAACAAACATGTGTTCTACTACATAAATTATTGTAACGTGTTACTCTGTTGAAGAAAAAATGTCTATGAATTTGTAAGAAAGTTACAACTGGCCAATTGTTTGTCCTAGATAATATATAACGTATAAATATATATACATGTCGTTAAGTTCCTGATGCAGTCTCGTGTTGTAAAATCAAACTAGTATTATGAATTCAATCGATATGTAATACGAAAAAGTTGCAAAAAGTACTTACGTGAGGGGAAAGGAATCGCATTTTTAAATTTTTGTCATCAGAAACAGCAAGCGAGGTACACGTGGCATTGTGTAGAAAATAGATGAAAGGAATAAAATAACAACGTGCATTACACAAGCACGATACAAACTAAACGTTTGTCCGAAAACTCGTGGATCCAACACATCATGTGCATACATATTGTAAAATTATTGATGAATAAACAGTGAAAATATCAAACGTATCTCTTTCCCATGAGTCTGAGAGAGTGATAAAAGTGGTTCATATTGTAGTCTACAATTTGTAGATAATTGTAGATTATGATTTTTTTAAATAAATTTTATTTCTAATGTTTTCGCGTGACAAACTTTTGGCATACATTTATATTGATAAATATTTTAATTTTCGTCTCGTAGCAAGATGATTATCATATATACAGTATATTTATTATGTATGTACAAAGATGTGTAAATTTTCCCAAAATATGTTTTCTTTTGTACTTAACATAGTAGATGTAATTGATTTTTGATACACGAAGAGAAGACCAATTGCTCATTAAATTACAACACATTCGTAAGGAAAGGGTCCTCGGAAACGTTGATTATTTGGTCCCGGACATGCTAGAAAAAACAGAATTATTGAATAAAATATTTCAATTTCTTTTTTGTTATACATCCGCTATATTTCATAGCGTAAGTATAATCAACATTTCAATCATGTATCACCTGTGCTATTGAAAAATTACAGATAATGCGTTTGGTACCAATTTTAATAATCTTTTTAAAGATTATTTAGCATAATTTGCAACTGTGGAACTGTAAGTTCTAATTACTATTTAACAGTGAAAATAATAACTAACGTTTATCACAGAGTGGTCCGTAATAACCAGTTCCTTCGCAGCGACACTTGAATCCAGGTTCTGATGATATTTGCAAACATGACCCTCCATTCAAACAAGGTCTCGATCTATAACAAATATCACTACGTCTACCTGGAAACATAATTATATGGTAACAATAACATTTGGGAAAGTATTTTAATAATTATGTCGATCATTTATATTTACTTATATCTTTATAATCGGATTTATACATAACAATGGGAATAAAATTAACAGGTAAGTCATTACCTCTTAACGCCTCTTTGCAATCTTCGTTAGTATTATATCTGTATTCAGCGTAACAACCGTATCCGCATCTGCATTGTGCATTGTGGATACGACATCCATATTGCATTTGATCCAAATCGCAACCATTTGATAATTTACCTATTGTTATAAATAAGCAAAATTTTTAGTACACAGAAAAATATAATATAACATATAATAATCAAATAATGATAGCACATTTATATTTATCTAAATCTATATTTTTTCACTTAATAGTACTTTTATAAATATTAATATACCCTGTAAACTACAAAGAAATGGGAAAAATAATCCAACTTTTGCTTTCTTTTATTTTAACTAAAGAAAAGGACAATACGTAAATATATTACCTAATTATACTTTAATTATATTTAGTGGTAGACATAATGAGAAATGGGATATAAGATACTGATTATTATCAGATTGAATGACCACGCTGTAAAATAATACGCTTCTATCAGTAGATGATAAATGCAACATTACATAAAGTTACTTGTGGAGCCTGAAAATTGATTTATACATGAAAAAGAAAGTATGCATTAATAAAGAAATATTGATCCTGCATTTTAAAAGGCAGCAGCACGCATTTGAATGCCGAATTATATTTACAAACTTTCCGTTAACGTTTTTTAGTGAACGTTCTCTGTACGCGGTGAATGTATCTGCAGTTTATTTACCCCAAAAGATAACACTACGAAGAAAGATGTTGCGGAGGCAACTATGTGTGCCGGATGTGTCCATTGCACTTCCCACTTGTCTAAATTGATAAATATTTAACGAGATAACGCATGCTCACGTGTTGTTAATTGATTTTGGAGTATACGATCGGTAGTAGTATTATTTTCTTTGTAAAATTTCGTGTAAAAATTATTTGATATCCATAATAGCGATACTTATTCGTTATAAACGATATTTTACGAAAATATTTAGCTGTAAGAGAAAATGTGCTATGTGCATCATCGAAAGTACGCTTCATTATCGTGACACATTATCTGCCTACACGGTGAATGAACCGAGACGTTTCTGTTAACGGAACTACTATACATTCATTTTACTTGAAGCGAAGTATTACTGACTCATAAGATATTAATAATTAACATCACAATTTGAATTAAATTTCTCCTCCATTATGGATTGGAATCTTTCACATTCGTAAATGTTAAAATATAGTATAATATAAAATCATTTGTATATAACTAATAAATGTATGTGCAAAAGAAAAAACAAAAAGAGAAACGCGTAGTCGCTAATATGATGATTAAATAGAAAACAAAGTAATTTGGAACTGATCGTAAGATCGCACAAATCAATGCGGTGATTTATAATACATAGAAAACTCTTGCGGGGTGAAATGAATACGAAAATTTTAAACGATTTATCTGAAGCAACAAATATTTATAACCACTCATACTATATATGTTTTAGTCGCATTATACTCATATATTAATTAAATAAAGTGTTATATAGATATTTACATAAGATTGACGTATGAAACGTAAAAAAACGTGTTCATACCTATAACAAGTAGCAGAATTATTGGTAGGACCAGTCTTGGTAGCATGATCGGTCTAATGTTTGCACAAAATTCGGAAAAAATGTTTCTGATAACGATAATTCAGATGATCGGAGGGAAATCCGAAGACCGAGATCGACGACCTGCGCCTGCAACTAGGCTTTCGCGTGAACTCAAGGCCGCTCGTTCAAAGGGGTTCTTTACAACTTCACTATCGGGAGGATAAAATTTTGCGTTTTAGTACATAGAACGTTCTTCGAGCCGGCCACCAACTACACTCGCTAAGCACGTCGACCGAACTGACCGTCGACTCCAGACAGCTGGAGGCAACTGCCTCTTCACAACTATTAACTAAATGCGGACTAACACGCATAGTTAGGATACTCACCAGACATCACTGAAAGAAGAAGCCATGCGTGGGGTGTAAATGAGCCGTTGACTACACGAGGCCAACATTTCTAACAGCTTGTTACGTACACGTTCCTTTCGTTTGTTTCCCCATTTCAAGCTATTAACTTAATTAATAATTTCCACAACAAAATAAAATATATATGCTCAAAATTTAAATAATATTGGAAACATTTTACCTTTCATAGAAATTGATTAGGTCTACAGGAATCCTAGTAGCATTTTGTTATAAACGCGTTCGGTTTATGCGTTCCTTTATATAAATTTAAAACAAAATAGTAATGTGTGTATCATCGGAGGACGGAGTAGCATAATTTGAGATTTACAAATTCTTATTTTAAGGATTAGCTGCGATCCGTTATACGAGCCAGCACATGTTTTCCTAAATGGACCACATGGTCGGCAGAAAACGTTATTAGTACATATCTAAATTTGGGTAAAACTCAAATGTCTTTTATATTCGAAATAAAATAAAAAAATATATACTTATATTAGCTTTTTAAAGGTTTATTATATACATATACTTTTCGTATTAATGTTGTTCATTACTGTAATATTAAATTAAGTGGGATTTTCTCGATCTAAATTCGACACTAAAAGTAGTGTTGTGTGGTCAGGGAAGTATATTATCGCATTTTAAAGTTCGATAACATTTGACACGCACGGTCATAATTCCGGAAGTAGATGTAATTCACATGGAAAAATATGCAGACTTTGTGCAATTTTCTTTGAAAAATTATCGTTATCAAATGCGTATTACAGTTTTATTGAATTTTATGAGCAGGCTGAAATTGTATCAAAGAGAATAGAAAAATTGGGTCAAGGCGGTATATTAATTAGAATAATAATTTATTGAAAAAGAACATTATCTGTCTATTGGACGGATTATACAAATTTCAAGGCATTTCATTTACAATATATGACTGAAATCACGTATTAGTATAGGGACTATTTAACAAATACTTTACAAATAATAATTTGTAATAAAGTTTAACATAACAATAATTTCCATTACTTTTCCTTAAACCACGAGTAGTTGATATTTTGAATAGTGCTCATTACATCTTCAATGGCAAATTTCCTTGATTGGATGCCTTATATTCTAAAACAGTAATGTTCATGTAAAATAAAATTTCCTGTTCAAATGAAAGCAGTGAAATAATAACTTTTAGTACCTTACATGAATGTTTGATCATGTTGTTCGTGGATCATTGTCGCCCGTCTTGATTGTACCACACTACTTTGCCTATTATACAATTCTCGGACCAGATTGTCCTTTTCTTGTTCAAGTATTGCTATCCGTTGACTTTTCTTACTGACTTCCTAATTTTAAAATATGATAAGTCAACACAGATGTGTCAACTATATCTTTACATAATATTTATTTGCTTAACACTTTCACTGCGGCACACTCTCGAACGAAGCCAACAATATATGTATACGGCGCGTTATTTATAAGTTAGTCGCTGTGACTGACTGCCGCGCATCGTTATGCCCATTAACAAAAATGTAAATTTCGTTCACATAGATGCGTAATACATAAATATCGTGAAGAAAATTTGACATAGATCATTTAAGTAACGTATCTAGTAAGAAAAAATGTCGAAAACGTATATACATACGTATATGTATACGTCTATCGTACACGTATATTGATGGGCCTCTGGATGCGTATATGTATGTACGCCTTTCGTATGTATTGATGGATCTTCGAGAGCGTATACAGGCTGAGGCACCTAACTTGATCTTGACATTAATCTTTTAACGCGATCTTATGAAGATCAAATTATGTCCCCCTCGACACTATGCAATTTTTGTATTTAACAAATTTGATTACATGTATAATTCAGAGGTTATTGGAGGTGATCCAGATAACTGCCTCACCCTACATATATATGCGCCTTTCGTAGTGAAAGGATTAACTTACTTCTGTTAGTCTGTGATTTTGTTGCTTTAGTCTAGACAACATATCCTGCTGGAGTTGTGTCGACGTTGGTGTACTAGGAAAAGCAAGGTTCATGTGGAGAGGAAGTCCACCACGTTCCCAACTACTTATCAATGCAGCTAGATGTCTATTGACTTCTAATACTCGAGCACGTTGCAACTCTAAACGTTCTTGCTGTGCTTCTGTCCACTGTTCCTAATGAAGATACACACATTACGAGACACCATTCCAAATAATTTTACCAAACATAAGAATGAAAATCCATTTAATACCACATGCGATCCCATACGCCCGAGATGTTTGATTTTTTCTTGGGTACAAGAAATTTGTTTCAAATACCATTCTCTAGCTTTATCGACTGCAGCTAGACCTTGAAGCAGCACATCTTTCTCTTGTTCAATTTGTTTCATCCTTTTCATCTGCAAATGCGAACATTATTGTATAGTTTCAATTGCTAATAATGAGAGCAGGTTTCCCAACTAGGAAATTTACTATTTAATATTAGCATGTGACATAATGGGCTATGTAAAGTTTAATATAAGTTGTGTTATTATTTACATGTTAATAATTACTAAATTTCATGCATACCCAAAACCAATCACCCATCGTTAGTTGGGAATCCTAGAGGAGAATATCTTTACCATATTGTAATCAATACCATTCTGCAACGTATGCCGCCTAGGCTCTCTGCGTCGATTTAATGGTTTTTTAGGCAGCAAACTAACTTGGTTATTTTGCAAATCAACGGCTTTACCGTCTCCCATTGCTCTAGTTGGTCTTAATAATGTTCTAGTATCAGATCTATAGTTAACTACTGGTAATTGTCTTTTTTCTATAGTTTTATCGTCGTTCATTAGCAAACCCATTTGCCAATTTTGTAGCACCGTTCGAATTTCAGATTTGTCAAAATTTCTATCAGGATTAACATTTCTAGCTTCGAATGCAGCACCTATTCTAGGAGGTTTTGGAGGTCCATACGGCTTATTTAATTTTGATTCAGGTCCATTTCTACCATCCATTAATTCTAATTGGCCTTGATTAACATCTTTACGATCTGCTAACAACTGAGGCATGCTTAAGGTACGCTGTTGTGATATAGCATTATTTGGCCGAATTGTTGCAGTATTTGGAGATGTCCATGGTATTTTATTTTGATTATCAGGTATAAGAATTGGAGCTGATGGTGGTCTGTTTGGCTGACCATCATGTTTTTTTGAATCAGTGTCTGCTTGTACTTGCAATAAACATATTTTAAGTCCTGTACAAAACTTTTCGAATGATAGTAATCCATTAGGTGGTGAAACTTTTTTAAGGCTATCTAAAACACCCTTTGGAAGACCTTGGGTTCCATCATCTTGCCATCTGCCTTCAATGTCAGAAAATTTTACAAAGCCTGTATTTTGATCATCCATTATATCGAAAAGCGTACGCATAGCAGTAACAAAATGTTTTGGTAACCCATCCATGTCTAACGGTTGTATTTGTGCCATGTTTATATGTACAAGAGTGTCTGATTTACGATTATCAAGAAAATTTATGCTTATTTAAACTTTCTATGCCCATACATTACCTTCCTGGTAGTGGAAGGTACGGCATTGTTGTTCTTAAGGAATGTTATATTCCATCAACCATTCCGTCAATTAATTATGGTTCCATTCATTTGACAGATGTTTCTTTTCTCAATCAACATTTATTAACGCGTATTGTTGAATTATTAGCTGACCTGCTGTTGTCAAATATGAACACACATTTCCCTTTTTATACTTTATTCATTTAACTTTAACTGATTACCCTTTCTTTTAATAACCTCTTCGAACTCTTAATAGTGTGCAACTAAATACGAACGCAATAGACGAAACAGGTGTGTCAGACAAAACCAATGTACATATCTAGAACAGTGCCGTACCGCGATGGAGCTTCTTGCCTTGATTTTAAACTCTCAATTAAGAAAAAACAAGATGTATTTAACGAAAAAAATGTTAGTATGCATCAAATATTTAATATAACTGTGAATTTCAATGCGAGAAACAATTTTATTATCATAGATATATATTTAAAAATCATAGAATTTACTTTCAGAATTTGTTCACGTTATCCAATTTATAAAAATAATAAATTTTCTTAATGTCAGGTAGCAAATTATCGAAATGTTTTACTAAAATTACTTAAACAATGGTAAACTTCGATTACTTTAATAAATTGTATATCCTTTATAAAAAAGCTTACAAATTACTAATAAATTTCTCACCGCTGTCAAATTTGCAAAACAGATTTGTTATAGATTAAAAAATTCATATCAGTTGCAAAGATGATTACATATAATAAATATTGAAAACTTTAATTTGCCCTTCCGCGCCACTTCTCATCACTGCGGCGTGCTGCGGCGCGTCCTTCAAGCCTTCCAGGCCGTCATACATGAACCCGGGTCACAGACGAGATAAAGAATAGACAAGTCACCCTATGGACTTTCGTGGCTCAAAGTGACTGGCATACCGTCTCTGAAATCCCACGCTGATCCGAGCGTCCTCTGCACGTGAACAGTGATCACTTGAAGAACTATTATTTACTGAAGGACCGTTGGGGACAGGATTCATGCGATTGTGTGAATATATGTGAATGCTTTGGGGGGATCAGGAAAGCTATTTCTCGATCAACGTTTTGGTAGAAAAATTGAATTACGGTCCCTGGTCCCACGATACTCTTCAGTTCGTCTCGAGATGAGTCGAAGTCACATCGCGATGCACGCGGTGCTGTCCCGGTTTCATTGCGCGGCAAAGAACAAAAGAATTCATTAACGAGGTTCGTAGGTTTGCCTAAAAGTTGGTCAGAAATAGTCAAAGACCAGTAGGCACGTCCCTAGAGTCACAGGTCCGGTTAAAAGTTGGTCAGAAATAGTAGAGGTGCAGTAGGCACGACCCTAGAGTCGCAGCTCCGGCTAAAAGTTGGTCAGAACCCGCAGAAGTCCAGTAGGTACAACCTTGGAATCGTAGGTCCGGCTAAAAGTTGGTCAGAAATAGTAGAAGTCCAGTAGGTACGACCCCAGAGTCGTAGGTTCGGCTAAAAGTTGGTAAAAACCCGTAGAAGTCTAGTAGGTACGACCACAGAGTCGTAAGTCCGGCTAAAAGTTGGTCAGAACCCGCAGAAGTCCAGTAGGAACAACCTTGGGATCGTAGGTTCAGCTAAAACTTGGCAGAACCCGCAGAAGTCCAGTAGGTACGACCCCAGAATCGTAGGTCCGGCTAAAAGTTGGTCAGAAATAGTAGAAGTCCAGTAGGTACGACCCCAGAGTCGTAAGTCCGGCTAAAAGTTGGTAAAAACCCGTAGAAATCTAGTAGGTACGACCACAGAGTCGTAAGTCCGGCTAAAAGTTGGTCAGAACCCGCAGAAGTCCAGTAGGTACGACCCCAGAATCGTAGGTCCGGCTAAAAGTTGGTCAGAAATAGTAGAAGTCCAGTAGGTACGACACCAGAGTCGTAAGTTCGGCTAAAAGTTGGTAAAAACCCGTAGAAGTCTAGTAGGTACGACCACAGAGTCGTAAGTCCGGCTAAAAGTTGGTCAGAACCCGCAGAAGTCCAGTAGGTACGACCCCAGAGTCGTAGGTTCGGCTAAAAGTTGGTCAGAAATAGTAGAAGTCCAGTAGGTACGACCCCAGAGTCGTAGGTTCAGCTAAAACTTGGTCAGAAATAGTAGAAGTCCAGTAGGTACGACACCAGAGTCGTAAGTTCGGCTAAAAGTTGGTAAAAACCCGTAGAAGTCTAGTAGGTACGACCACAGAGTCGTAAGTCCGGCTAAAAGTTGGTCAGAACCCGCAGAAGTCCAGTAGGTACGACCCCAGAGTCGTAGGTTCGGCTAAAAGTTGGTAAAAACCCGTAGAAGTCTAGTAGGTACGACCACAGAGTCGTAAGTCCGGCTAAAAGTTGGTCAGAACCCGCAGAAGTTCAGTAGGAACAACCTTGGGATCGTAGGTTCAGCTAAAACTTGGCAGAACCCGCAGAAGTCCAGTAGGTACGACCCCAGAATCGTAGGTCCGGCTAAAAGTTGGTCAGAAATAGTAGAAGTCCAGTAGGTACGACCCCAGAGTCGTAAGTCCGGCTAAAAGTTGGTAAAAACCCGTAGAAGTCTAGTAGGTACGACCACAGAGTCGTAAGTCCGGCTAAAAGTTGGTCAGAACCCGCAGAAGTCCAGTAGGTACGACCCCAGAATCGTAGGTCCGGCTAAAAGTTGGTCAGAAATAGTAGAAGTCCAGTAGGTACGACACCAGAGTCGTAAGTTCGGCTAAAAGTTGGTAAAAACCCGTAGAAGTCTAGTAGGTACGACCACAGAGTCGTAAGTCCGGCTAAAAGTTGGTCAGAACCCGCAGAAGTCCAGTAGGTACGACCCCAGAGTCGTAGGTTCGGCTAAAAGTTGGTCAGAAATAGTAGAAGTCCAGTAGGTACGACCCCAGAGTCGTAGGTTCAGCTAAAACTTGGCAGAACCCGCAGAAGTCCAGTAGGTACGACCCCAGAATCGTAGGTCCGGCTAAAAGTTGGTCAGAAATAGTAGAAGTCCAGTAGGTACGACCCCAGAGTCGTAAGTTCGGCTAAAAGTTGGTAAAAACCCGTAGAAGTCTAGTAGGTACGACCACAGAGTCGTAAGTCCGGCTAAAAGTTGGTCAGAACCCGCAGAAGTCCAGTAGGTACGACCCCAGAATCGTAGGTCCGGCTAAAAGTTGGTCAGAAATAGTAGAAGTCCAGTAGGTACGACACCAGAGTCGTAAGTTCGGCTAAAAGTTGGTAAAAACCCGTAGAAGTCTAGTAGGTACGACCACAGAGTCGTAAGTCCGGCTAAAAGTTGGTCAGAACCCGCAGAAGTCCAGTAGGTACGACCCCAGAGTCGTAGGTTCGGCTAAAAGTTGGTCAGAAACAGTAGAAGTCCAGTGGGTACAACCCAGGGATCGTAGATTCCGCTAAAACTTAGCCAGAGCCCGCAGAAGTCCAATAGGCACGACCCTACAGTCGTAGGTCCGGCTAAAAGTTGGTCAGAAACAGTAGCAGTCCAGTAGGTACAACCCCAGGATCGTAGGTTCAGCTAAAAATTGATCAGAAGCCGCAAAAGTTCAGTACGTATGACCTTAGTACAGTAGTACGCACGACCGCGGTCGGAGACCTTCGAAGAGTTCGGAAATTGCGAATATCACCGAGCGCGATCGAGCACTACCGATGTCTGCCCGCCGCGGGGTGGGGATGACGGTGCGCGGCGTACGCGGTGTCACTATCAGTTCAAGCGTCGTACCGTACGGTTTGTCTATTCGGTCGAAGGTTAGCGACATACATCACCATACAATACAATAGCATCTCGGGGTTTACTTTAAAACCGCATACGCTTGTCTATTACTTTCTATTAATTAATACGCGTTTATTTAACAATCGTTTGACTATCGTGGATATGCATTAAACTCTTTCTCGAGTCTCTTTCGCTGGACGCTTGACCGGTCGTCCGGTACCATCGAACTTTTGATACGCGATAACTAGCCGTTTATTCAAATATCGGGTTAATCAATTTATTAGTTTAAACGGTTTATCGAATCTTTATTATATTTTATTACACGATTATTCGGATTCGATGCGGTGTTAAGGTTGCGTTTATTTTCTTTGCAATATCACGTACATACCCAGTTACATATGTCCTTTCGCAACTTCGCATTCGATTCTGATTGTAGCATCAGTTTATCGCGTTGCTTTCCCCTTTGTTGCAGGTTCAATGGATGATTCGTTAGTAAAGAATAATATATGGAAGCTGCAGGAATGGAGTATTAAGATACAATTACTGCGATGCATAACAAGAAGTCCGATGACCTATGATGAAGGATTGGTAACATTTAACTTATTATCCTAACGGTTTATGTACATATATGTATATCTTGGTATCTGGCAATTGGATTTCGATCGAAAGTTATTGAACACTTTCATTATTGTAAATAGATTTGAATATTTAGTTCTCCCTATTCGTATATCCGTGTTCATTAAATAAAGAAAACAATTCAAATAGAACTTACAATATATCATTCGCGATTGAAACTAGAGTCAGTCAATTTCATTAATTCTAAACGAAAAATTGAAATACGTTCCCGTTTCGCTGTATAGTATAGCTTCGCTAGTGTTCTTGTTGACACTTTTTGCGACATTGTCTTGTTGTGGCTTGGCACAAGTACGGTTAAATTGAATTTTCGATGCAGGATTGCCCGCATACTTACGCACTCGTTGCCATGCCCTTCAAGCATGATAAACAATGTCGAGTCTTGATTTCTGCAAGCAGCTACGAGAATTTATAAATGCGCGATATTGTTTACTTACTAGGATGATGATCACTTTTAAAACTCTGACATAGAACAGTCACAATACGCTTTTGATAAATCATTTATATTAATCTATAATAATCTTGAATGGACAGTTAATAATACGGTAGTACTTTATTAAAAAACAAAAGCAGTAATTCCTCTACAGACATACAGAAATAAGAAAGAGACAAATAAAATCACATGTGTATTGCTTTAATCTCTACCTCCTCCCCTCCTTTACTAACCTGTACAGAGTTTCTTTCAGCAAATTTTGTTGACCGCGCGCAATGCGGTTCGTAGAGTCAGTGCTTGTTCCGTTAAAGTTCTTTTTATTATCTTTTGAGCGGAACCGCTCTTAATAATTATAATTAAATATAAATAGTATTAAAAATACGCGAAGGTAGAGTCAGTGTTTGCTTCGAAATAATACTCTCGCGAGATTAGAATCACTTTGTTTGCCAATCATAAGTGTTCCATTAGAGTCAGTGTCCTGTTCGGCGAGTTCGTGCTTTCATCCATCAACCTAACGAGTAAGTATCTCTTTATTTGTTTAATATCGTATTGCAATAATCTTTGATAATTAACATACTCCAAAAGTACTGAAAATACAGAGATTTCAATGTTGTTTGCTCATTTTGAATGTTTCAGCAGCTTCCACGGCCTCGATTGCGACGAGCTTGACCGCATCCCTGGCGAGTCTGCAACCGGTGAGTCGCATGCTTTAAAGTTCCTCTGGTCACTCAATCATGTCGCAGGACGAAAGGTCCGAACCGACACGAGTGACTGGTTGTAATTACGTAGATTTTTTGGCAAGCACTGTGACCATGGGTATATGAAAATATACTCATGAGTAGTAACTTCTTTCCTGTATTATATTACACGAGGATAGGTCTTCTTGTACAACGCGTTTCTAAATAGCTTGATACCATTAAATGAGATCATATTAGTCAGTTAGTTCATATTTCTATATAAGTATATCACTATATCTTTCTATAATAGAGTATTTATTTGAATGTGTATGAAACACATATTTAATAAGTATAATGCGGTATTATACGTGCATTAGTTTGTAGTGGAGAAGTCGAATACCCTTCGACTTCGTTTATTTGTCAATTGCAATTACTGCACAGTTATAATAAATTGTTAGTAAGAGTATAGTATTTCATCTTTTTTCTACTTTGATTATATATAAAGTAAAGGTATTTGCTTACCTTGTCCATTTGTTCGAACTATCGAATAATTTTATTATTCGAATCCATATTAGTCTTTAGCGTTTGGAGATCAATAATTTAACTTTTTCCGTACAAGATATTAATTAAACCTGAATGTACAAGAAGACAATACGCGAACGGGTAGATCTCGAAATCAAAGCAATCTACTTTAAAAGCAACCGTGCGTTTTAGAAGCAATGCTTTGATGACGGGACCACCGGAGGATGTTTCAATTTCATTCAAAGTATATTAAAGTAGAGTCATTGAATAATTTTTCTAATAAAGTAGAGTCATTGCACAATTTTTCTAATAAAGTAGAGTCATTGCACAGTTTTTCTAATAAAGTAGAGTCATTTTATTTTCTCTTTAATAAAATAAAATCATATATTGATCTGGTATATATACATGTATATATTTAGTCCGTTAGAAAATCACTATGGGTTCATAATTTTTTTAGACGAGGATTTCCAGGTTTAACCCTTTCCGTGTTCACTGCCCGGGTCTCACTCACGTGCCCCGGTGCTACTTGAGTGGGAAAACGGTGGTGCAGCACGATGATATTTATTTAGTTTATAATGATTTATTGTTGGCGACTGGCAGTGCGTTTGGTGTATCGTGCACGACGTAATATCCACATTGTGTGTGTGGTTAGGTTGTGGATTTGCGTCGTTCCGTACTAAAATGTAGCTATTATGACCAAGATAAGATGTCCATTAAATTAAAGCAGAAACATCATTTGTGCTATTAACTGCATTAAAAATCCCTAATATACTGAGGCACGAAGTTTTTATCATTTGAGATTCCAGAGGCCAAATGCCAAAGAGAATCGAATATACTTATCAATTGCTATCAAGTACCTCTTGTATCGGTGCTATTTAATTATTCTATTAAATATCTCCCGCGGCGTGGTCTTTTTCCTCGCAAAACGCAAAGATCCCAGCCACTGTCAGTCGATTTCAGAAAAATGGTACGTACATTAGAGTGTGCAAGTTGTGTGACAACACTTGGGTGTCGGGGGTGTCCCGGGACGCCTCCCTAGTGTAGGCTTTTGCGCCCAAGTGTTTGAGTGAGAACCGTGGAGTGTTGTGTGTTGGTGTGCCTGTTTGCCATTTTTTAAATATAGGTCCAGGTAGGATAGGTAGCTTACTTTCTGGTGTGATTGATAGACATAAGTAGGTAGGGCCGGGCAGGTTGACACAGTCTCTGATCGGGTAGGCAATATTTCGCGTGTTCAACCTGTTTCAGGAAATCCGATTTGAAAAGTCGACGGTGAAGCTGTGGCGCGAACGAAAATGCTTTCGCCTCTGGCTTTGCCTATCGATTTTTCGAATCCTTCGCGGTCGTGATCGCGATTCAGGCTCCGAAACGAAACATGTTACATTGTGCTCGAGGCTGCACGCGTGAGCGAAGAACGATTACAATTTTAATCGTAATCTTTGTTATTTTCCGTAATCACAATTTTTACGATTTTATTGGATCGCGATTCGGCCGCGTGTGTTCCATATAGCTCCGCGATTCAAACTCTTTATTTCACATTTATAAGTTTTTCTTTCGTTTTCGATTAGAGCCTCGAGCCTAGATTAAGTTTCAGCTGACCCTTGGGTCCAACGAAAAGAAGAGGCTATATGCCGAAGAGGCCCGACAAACTGTCACTCAAGAGGGCAACTACTAATGGCTCCCCATTCTTTTTAAGAATGAGGAATCATTCTTTGTTACTACTTTGTCACTGTGCTTGCATTTACATTTGTAGAATTTTTATATGTACTTGGCCGACGCACATTCCGGCCCAACGATACAGCCCTCCCAAAAATATCGCGTTGCTTCAGAGTTGCGAAAAACTTGCGAACCGGTCGAGTTCGAGTTGCGTTAAATACCACTTACTGCTATTCTTATTGCTAATTAAATTGTAACATTTTATAATATACTTTTCATGCGAGCTCTTAGTGTTGCGGAAATTTCTTTCGCGTATTGCAACTTTCAGTTCATTTTTCAGAGGATCTTCAATTTGCTTAATTTTGGATATTACAAATAGTTTACTGTTTGCTTTCTGTCAGTCTTAATAAATAGTGTTGCGAAATAAGTGTATCGCGAGTTCTAGTTAGCGTTGCGTTGATTAAAGATCGCGTTTTTAAGTAGAGTTGCGAGTACCAGTCCCCATCTGCTTCCAATTGGAAGCAGACTACTACCTGGAATGTCTGTTGAAGGAATCCCTGCTTAAAAATTTGCATACATATTAGTAAATTACTGTGTGAACGAAATGAATAGAAATGAAAAAAAGATAAGAAAAGAAAAGAAAATAGAAAAGAAGAGAAAAGATATAATTTGCAGAATCTTTGATAAATTCATAATAATTCTAGATAGTAGATTTCAATTGGAGTTAATACTAGTGACTGTTCATTATTGGAGTTTAACTCTTAAATATTTTCACTTAACTGTTGCAATTCCATCTTAACCTTGTTTTTAGTAGAGCCAATTTTTATAACTTTTCGAGCTTGCTTTGTAGAAATTAAAATTCACTCGCGATATCCGTAAATGTTTAAACAAAAATCCTTGCACGAAAAATGTTCTTGGCTGTAGTTGGACCTCGGCACGGTGATAGTGGAAGTTTGATATTTTGCTCCAGAATATTCGTTTGTCAATTCTTTGTAGAAGCAAAATAGAATCAATTATAGTGAAATGTGACTATGTACTTCATTTTGAAGTTTGTAATGAAATTGATACCACCATTCAGTCTCATCTAGAACGTACAAAAGAATATATCACTTTGGCCGAAATCTAATTACCTATTGTTATTAAAAAATAGCTGCATTTTCCATATCAATTCTGATTTATTAACTTCGCTAAAAATCAGTTCTTACGAATTAAAAGCAGCTTCATTTCAATATAAAATTGGAAGGCTTGGGAATGTGACTAATCCAATACTTGAGATTGTTACAGATTCACGGTATCAGAGACACGACTGGGAACTATAAAGAGCCTGCCTCGTCCATCCCATTTGTGAGCTTAAGATTGTTATAATGCTTCACTTATTACTGCCAGTTTGTCTTTGTTTCAGAAGTATTGAAAAGAATCAGCTAAAGAAGAGGATTGCTTAACCAAGTATAATATGACCACACTCTCATCCTGCCCTGCTCTGTTTTTAAGAAAGTGCCCCTGTCCTTTTATACACGCAGGTTTTGCACGAATTGAATTTATTAGACTTTTAATTAAGCAGGGTTTATGAAACTGACAATTGATTCAATCTGTTCTAGGACACCATGGGCCACGCAAGTAATTCCTCTTCAATTAGTCCATACTAAGTACATATATGCATACTTATACCCACATGGTATTACTGAAATTGTTCTTAAAATTGATCTCGTAGATGTTATATTAGGTAGGGTGATTGTAGTTTTAAGTTAGATCTTTAGTCAGACTGGACGCATTTGAATTTAATCTAGTATTCAAGAAGGGAGGATTAATTTCTAGGCCGTGTCTTAGATTTTAAGACAGCAGTGTACACTGCTGTGATAATATTTCGTTGTTTAGTTTGTAAGATCATAGGATATGTTTTTAAGAAAGTTTTGTTTCAGGAAATTGCATTCTCTTTTTGATTTTCTTTCAGGTTTCCTTCGGATATTCAATTTAGCTTTCGGTCGTGAATATTCCAAGTACTCTTCTTGTTGTCATATTTGTACTACGATCAATTAATGAACGTTCTACAAATTGACAATAATAGGAGATTTATCTTTCTCACAAGCTATATTAAAATTAGTTTTCGCGTAATTGGAGGGTGGAAGGGCCGTGGCTAGGGTGGGTCTCCATGCGCAGTAACCTCCACGTGGTGAGACCCGGGCAATCAATTATTTATCGTATAATTATTAAACGTTTAACAGACGCTTGATAATTATGTGGAAAATAATTCGAGCGAATTGACTGCGCATTGCACTTTCCCCCACATTCCCTTTTTCGCTTCATTCCCTTTTTTACTCTTTCCCGGGATCAATCACACTCGTTACTTTTCTTCTAATTCATTTCAGTACTATTAGCTTCATTCCCTTTTCCGTTCTCGGCCCGGAGGATCGGTGGTTGGGGACTCAGGGTCAGCGAGTTAAGATGTGTGGGGGCGTGATTGTGGTTCTGGAGGAAGGATCCGAGGCCCGCTGTTAGACTACGTCTCTAACGGTTGTTGGTTTTCGCCCTAAATCTGGAATCATGGTCGCGGTTCTCGCATTTCCGGGCTGCAGTGTCATCGTGAGCGGTGTGTGGGGCTGTGATTGAGTTCCGGACAGGTGACTCGCCTAGTAGGAAATTCCTGCGAGTTAGACCACGCCAAGCACACCTTGGGGTGGCAGAAGGTATATGGGACATAATCTGGAATCGTGGTTCGGTCTTGCTTCCGTTCCACAATGATTGCTGTGGCTCGGTATCGAAACTGGTGTAGATTCTAAGTCCGCTTACTGTCCGGACTCTGGGCCGAGGGCTCGCGGGCTGCTCGGTAGCAGTCACCCTCGTTACTTGCCTCCCACTTGATCCCATTTATGAGTTTACAATTTTTATAATACTTTACTAATTACTGCCTATTTGTCTTTGTTTCAGAAGCATTCAAAGGAATCAGCTAAAGAAGAGGATTGCTCATACTATGTATAATGTGGCCACTCTCTCACCCTGCCCCTGCCCCTGACCCTGCCCCTGACACTGACCCTACCCCTGTCCTTTTAACTAACTCCATTTGTTAGACAATTAATTAGGCAGGCCCAATTATAAATCGATCCATATTTTTAGCTCCTTATCTAGGTAGGCCTTATTTGAACACACAATCTTAGATATTTATACAGGCAGCTTTTACATGAATCGAAGTTATTAGACTTTTAATTAGGTAGGGTTTATGAAACTGACAATTAATTCAATCTGTTCTAGGACACCATGGGCCACGAAAGTTATTCCTCTTCAATTAGTCCATATTAAGTACATGTATGCATACTTATACCCACATGGTATTACTGAAATTGTTCTTAAAATTGATCTCGTAGATGTTATATTAGGTAGGGTGATTGTAGTTTTAAGTTAGATCTTTAGTCAGACTGGACGCATTTGAATCTAATCTAGTATTCAAGAAGGGAGGATTAATTTCTAGGCCGTGTCTTAGTTTTTAAGACAGCAGTGTACACTGCTGTGATAATATTTCGTTGTTTAGTTTGTAAGATCATAGGATATGTTTTTAAGAAAGTTTTGTTTCAGGAAATTGCATTCTCTTTTTGATTTTCTTTCAGGTTTCCTTCGGATATTCAATTTAGCTTTCGGTCGTGAATATTCCAAGTACTCCTCTTGTTGTCATATTTGTACTACGATCAATTAATGAACGTTCTACAAATTGACAATAATAGGAGATTTATCTTTCTCACAAGCTATATTAAAATTAGTTTTCGCGTAATTGGAGGGTGGAAGGGCCGTGGCTAGGGTGGGTCTCCATGCGCAGTAACCTCCACGTGGTGAGACCCGGGCAATCAATTATTTATCGTATAATTATTAAACGTTTAACAGACGTTTGATAATTATGTGGAAAATAATTCGAGCGAATTGACTGCGCATTGCACTTTCCCCCACATTCCCTTTTTCGCTTCATTCCCTTTTTTGCTCTTTGCCGGGATCAATCACACTCGTTACTTTTCTTCTAATTCATTTCAGTACTATTAGCTTCATTCCCTTTTCCGTTCTCGGCCCGGAGGATCGGTGGTTGGGGACTCAGGGTCAGCGAGTTAAGATGTGTGGGGGCGTGATTGTGGTTCTGGAGGAAGGATCCGAGGCCCGCTGTTAGACTACGTCTCTAACGGTTGTTGGTTTTCGCCCTAAATCTGGAATCATGGTCGCGGTTCTTGCATTTCCGGGCTGCAGTGTCATCGTGAGCGGTGTGTGGGGCTGTGATTGCGTTCCGGACAGGTGACCCGCCTAGTAGGAAATTCCTGCGAGTTAGACCACGCCAAGCACACCTTGGGGTGGCAGAAGGTATATGGGACATAATCTGGAATCGTGGTTCGGTCTTGCTTCCGTTCCACAATGATTGCTGTGGCTCGGTATCGAAACTGGTGTAGATTCTAAGTCCTCTTACTGTCCGGACTCTGGGCCGAGGGCTCGCGGGCTGCTCGGTAGCAGTCACCCTCGTTACTTGCCTCCCACTTGATCCCATTTATGAGTTTACAATTTTTATAATACTTTACTAATTACTGCCTATTTGTCTTTGTTTCAGAAGCATTTAAAGGAATCAGCTAAAGAAGAGGATTGCTCATACTATGTAGAATGTGGCCACTCTCTCACCCTGCCCCTGCCCCTGACCCTGCCCTTGCCTTTGCCCGTGCCCAGCCCCTGCCCAGTTTCCAGTTTTCTGTTCTAGGAAGGCATGGTCCACGAAATTAATATGGTCTAATTGAAGGGGAATTAAGTATATGCATACTTATACCTAGATGAGTGTGATAATGTATCTGTTAGATTCCTATGTAGGCAGGATATTATTGAAATTGTTGTTTTAATTTTACTCTTAGATATTATATTAGGTAGGGTGATTCTAGTTTTAAGTTAGATCTTTAGACAGGTAGAGAGCATTTGAATCTAATCTAGTATTTAAGAAGGGAGGCTTTAATTTTAATCTGTGTCTTAGTTTTTAAGACAGCAGTGTACACTGCTGTGATAATATTTCGTTGTTTAGTTTGTAAGATCATAGGATATGTTTTTAAGAAAGTTTTGTTTCAGGAAATTGCACTCTCTTTTTGATTTTCTTTCAGGTTTCCTTCGGATATTCAATTTAGCTTTCGGTCGTGAATATTCCAAGTACTCCTCTTGTTGTCATATTTGTACTACGATCAATTAATGAACGTTCTATAAATTGACAATAATAGGAGATTTATCTTTCTCACAAGCTATATTAAAATTAGTTTTCGCGTAATTGGAGGGTGGAAGGGCCGTGGCTAGGGTGGGTCTCCATGCGCAGTAACCTCCACGTGGTGAGACCCGGGCAATCGATTATTTATCGTATAATTATTAAACGTTTAACAGACGTTTGATAATTATGTGGAAAATAATTCGAGCGAATTGACTGCGCATTGCACTTTCCCCCACATTCCCTTTTTCGCTTCATTCCCTTTTTTACTCTTTGCCGGGATCAATCACACTCGTTACTTTTCTTCTAATTCATTTCAGTACTATTAGCTTCATTCCCTTTTCCGTTCTCGGCCCGGAGGATCGGTGGTTGGGGACTCAGGGTCAGCGAGTTAAGATGTGTGGGGGCGTGATTGTGGTTCTGGAGGAAGGATCCGAGGCCCGCTGTTAGACTACGTCTCTAACGGTTGTTGGTTTTCGCCCTAAATCTGGAATCATGGTCGCGGTTCTTGCATTTCCGGGCTGCAGTGTCATCGTGAGCGGTGTGTGGGGCTGTGATTGCGTTCCGGACAGGTGACCCGCCTAGTAGGAAATTCCTGCGAGTTAGACCACGCCAAGCACACCTTGGGGTGGCAGAAGGTATATGGGACATAATCTGGAATCGTGGTTCGGTCTTGCTTCCGTTCCACAATGATTGCTGTGGCTCGGTATCGAAACTGGTGTAGATTCTAAGTCCTCTTACTGTCCGGACTCTGGGCCGAGGGCTCGCGGGCTGCTCGGTAGCAGTCACCCTCGTTACTTGCCTCCCACTTGATCCCATTTATGAGTTTACAATTTTTATAATACTTTACTAATTACTGCCTATTTGTCTTTGTTTCAGAAGCATTCAAAGGAATCAGCTAAAGAAGAGGATTGCTCATACTATGTATAATGTGGCCACTCTCTCACCCTGCCCCTGCCCCTGACCCTGCCCCTGACACTGACCCTACCCCTGTCCTTTTAACTAACTCCATTTGTTAGACAATTAATTAGGCAGGCCCAATTATAAATCGATCCATATTTTTAGCTCCTTATCTAGGTAGGCCTTATTTGAACACACAATCTTAGATATTTATACAGGCAGGTTTTACATGAATCGAAGTTATTAGACTTTTAATTAGGTAGGGTTTATGAAACTGACAATTAATTCAATCTGTTCTAGGACACCATGGGCCACGAAAGTTATTCCTCTTCAATTAGTCCATATTAAGTACATGTATGCATACTTATACCCACATGGTATTACTGAAATTGATCTTAAAATTGATCTCGTAGATGTTATATTAGGTAGGGTGATTGTAGTTTTAAGTTAGATCTTTAGTCAGACTGGACGCATTTGAATCTAATCTAGTATTCAAGAAGGGAGGATTAATTTCTAGGCCGTGTCTTAGTTTTTAAGACAGCAGTGTACACTGCTGTGATAATATTTCGTTGTTTAGTTTGTAAGATCATAGGATATGTTTTTAAGAAAGTTTTCTTTCAGGAAATTGCATTCTCTTTTTGATTTTCTTTCAGGTTTCCTTCGGATATTCAATTTAGCTTTCGGTCGTGAATATTCCAAGTACTCCTCTTGTTGTCATATTTGTACTACGATCAATTAATGAACGTTCTACAAATTGACAATAATAGGAGATTTATCTTTCTCACAAGCTATATTAAAATTAGTTTTCGCGTAATTGGAGGGTGGAAGGGCCGTGGCTAGGGTGGGTCTCCATGCGCAGTAACCTCCACGTGGTGAGACCCGGGCAATCAATTATTTATCGTATAATTATTAAACGTTTAACAGACGTTTGATAATTATGTGGAAAATAATTCGAGCGAATTGACTGCGCATTGCACTTTCCCCCACATTCCCTTTTTCGCTTCATTCCCTTTTTTGCTCTTTGCCGGGATCAATCACACTCGTTACTTTTCTTCTAATTCATTTCAGTACTATTAGCTTCATTCCCTTTTCCGTTCTCGGCCCGGAGGATCGGTGGTTGGGGACTCAGGGTCAGCGAGTTAAGATGTGTGGGGGCGTGATTGTGGTTCTGGAGGAAGGATCCGAGGCCCGCTGTTAGACTACGTCTCTAACGGTTGTTGGTTTTCGCCCTAAATCTGGAATCATGGTCGCGGTTCTCGCATTTCCGGGCTGCAGTGTCATCGTGAGCGGTGTGTGGGGCTGTGATTGCGTTCCGGACAGGTGACCCGCCTAGTAGGAAATTCCTGCGAGTTAGACCACGCCAAGCACACCTTGGGGTGGCAGAAGGTATATGGGACATAATCTGGAATCGTGGTTCGGTCTTGCTTCCGTTCCACAATGATTGCTGTGGCTCGGTATCGAAACTGGTGTAGATTCTAAGTCCGCTTACTGTCCGGACTCTGGGCCGAGGGCTCGCGGGCTGCTCGGTAGCAGTCACCCTCGTTACTTGCCTCCCACTTGATCCCATTTATGAGTTTACAATTTTTATAATACTTTACTAATTACTGCCTATTTGTCTTTGTTTCAGAAGCATTCAAAGGAATCAGCTAAAGAAGAGGATTGCTCATACTATGTATAATGTGGCCACTCTCTCACCCTGCCCCTGCCCCTGACCCTGCCCCTGACACTGACCCTACCCCTGTCCTTTTAACTAACTCCATTTGTTAGACAATTAATTAGGCAGGCCCAATTATAAATCGATCCATATTTTTAGCTCCTTATCTAGGTAGGCCTTATTTGAACACACAATCTTAGATATTTATACAGGCAGCTTTTACATGAATCGAAGTTATTAGACTTTTAATTAGGTAGGGTTTATGAAACTGACAATTAATTCAATCTGTTCTAGGACACCATGGGCCACGAAAGTTATTCCTCTTCAATTAGTCCATATTAAGTACATGTATGCATACTTATACCCACATGGTATTACTGAAATTGTTCTTAAAATTGATCTCGTAGATGTTATATTAGGTAGGGTGATTGTAGTTTTAAGTTAGATCTTTAGTCAGACTGGACGCATTTGAATCTAATCTAGTATTCAAGAAGGGAGGATTAATTTCTAGGCCGTGTCTTAGTTTTTAAGACAGCAGTGTACACTGCTGTGATAATATTTCGTTGTTTAGTTTGTAAGATCATAGGATATGTTTTTAAGAAAGTTTTGTTTCAGGAAATTGCATTCTCTTTTTGATTTTCTTTCAGGTTTCCTTCGGATATTCAATTTAGCTTTCGGTCGTGAATATTCCAAGTACTCCTCTTGTTGTCATATTTGTACTACGATCAATTAATGAACGTTCTACAAATTGACAATAATAGGAGATTTATCTTTCTCACAAGCTATATTAAAATTAGTTTTCGCGTAATTGGAGGGTGGAAGGGCCGTGGCTAGGGTGGGTCTCCATGCGCAGTAACCTCCACGTGGTGAGACCCGGGCAATCGATTATTTATCGTATAATTATTAAACGTTTAACAGACGTTTGATAATTATGTGGAAAATAATTCGAGCGAATTGACTGCGCATTGCACTTTCCCCCACATTCCCTTTTTCGCTTCATTCCCTTTTTTACTCTTTGCCGGGATCAATCACACTCGTTACTTTTCTTCTAATTCATTTCAGTACTATTAGCTTCATTCCCTTTTCCGTTCTCGGCCCGGAGGATCGGTGGTTGGGGACTCAGGGTCAGCGAGTTAAGATGTGTGGGGGCGTGATTGTGGTTCTGGAGGAAGGATCCGAGGCCCGCTGTTAGACTACGTCTCTAACGGTTGTTGGTTTTCGCCCTAAATCTGGAATCATGGTCGCGGTTCTTGCATTTCCGGGCTGCAGTGTCATCGTGAGCGGTGTGTGGGGCTGTGATTGCGTTCCGGACAGGTGACCCGCCTAGTAGGAAATTCCTGCGAGTTAGACCACGCCAAGCACACCTTGGGGTGGCAGAAGGTATATGGGACATAATCTGGAATCGTGGTTCGGTCTTGCTTCCGTTCCACAATGATTGCTGTGGCTCGGTATCGAAACTGGTGTAGATTCTAAGTCCTCTTACTGTCCGGACTCTGGGCCGAGGGCTCGCGGGCTGCTCGGTAGCAGTCACCCTCGTTACTTGCCTCCCACTTGATCCCATTTATGAGTTTACAATTTTTATAATACTTTACTAATTACTGCCTATTTGTCTTTGTTTCAGAAGCATTCAAAGGAATCAGCTAAAGAAGAGGATTGCTCATACTATGTATAATGTGGCCACTCTCTCACCCTGCCCCTGCCCCTGACCCTGCCCCTGACACTGACCCTACCCTTGTCCTTTTAACTAACTCCATTTGTTAGACAATTAATTAGGCAGGCCCAATTATAAATCGATCCATATTTTTAGCTCCTTATCTAGGTAGGCCTTATTTGAACACACAATCTTAGATATTTATACAGGCAGGTTTTACATGAATCGAAGTTATTAGACTTTTAATTAGGTAGGGTTTATGAAACTGACAATTAATTCAATCTGTTCTAGGACACCATGGGCCACGAAAGTTATTCCTCTTCAATTAGTCCATATTAAGTACATGTATGCATACTTATACCCACATGGTATTACTGAAATTGATCTTAAAATTGATCTCGTAGATGTTATATTAGGTAGGGTGATTGTAGTTTTAAGTTAGATCTTTAGTCAGACTGGACGCATTTGAATCTAATCTAGTATTCAAGAAGGGAGGATTAATTTCTAGGCCGTGTCTTAGTTTTTAAGACAGCAGTGTACACTGCTGTGATAATATTTCGTTGTTTAGTTTGTAAGATCATAGGATATGTTTTTAAGAAAGTTTTGTTTCAGGAAATTGCACTCTCTTTTTGATTTTCTTTCAGGTTTCCTTCGGATATTCAATTTAGCTTTCGGTCGTGAATATGCCAAGTACTCCTCTTGTTGTCATATTTGTACTACGATCAATTAATGAACGTTCTATAAATTGACAATAATAGGAGATTTATCTTTCTCACAAGCTATATTAAAATTAGTTTTCGCGTAATTGGAGGGTGGAAGGGCCGTGGCTAGGGTGGGTCTCCATGCGCAGTAACCTCCACGTGGTGAGACCCGGGCAATCGATTATTTATCGTATAATTATTAAACGTTTAACAGACGTTTGATAATTATGTGGAAAATAATTCGAGCGAATTGACTGCGCATTGCACTTTCCCCCACATTCCCTTTTTCGCTTCATTCCCTTTTTTACTCTTTGCCGGGATCAATCACACTCGTTACTTTTCTTCTAATTCATTTCAGTACTATTAGCTTCATTCCCTTTTCCGTTCTCGGCCCGGAGGATCGGTGGTTGGGGACTCAGGGTCAGCGAGTTAAGATGTGTGGGGGCGTGATTGTGGTTCTGGAGGAAGGATCCGAGGCCCGCTGTTAGACTACGTCTCTAACGGTTGTTGGTTTTCGCCCTAAATCTGGAATCATGGTCGCGGTTCTTGCATTTCCGGGCTGCAGTGTCATCGTGAGCGGTGTGTGGGGCTGTGATTGCGTTCCGGACAGGTGACCCGCCTAGTAGGAAATTCCTGCGAGTTAGACCACGCCAAGCACACCTTGGGGTGGCAGAAGGTATATGGGACATAATCTGGAATCGTGGTTCGGTCTTGCTTCCGTTCCACAATGATTGCTGTGGCTCGGTATCGAAACTGGTGTAGATTCTAAGTCCTCTTACTGTCCGGACTCTGGGCCGAGGGCTCGCGGGCTGCTCGGTAGCAGTCACCCTCGTTACTTGCCTCCCACTTGATCCCATTTATGAGTTTACAATTTTTATAATACTTTACTAATTACTGCCTATTTGTCTTTGTTTCAGAAGCATTCAAAGGAATCAGCTAAAGAAGAGGATTGCTCATACTATGTATAATGTGGCCACTCTCTCACCCTGCCCCTGCCCCTGACCCTGCCCCTGACACTGACCCTACCCTTGTCCTTTTAACTAACTCCATTTGTTAGACAATTAATTAGGCAGGCCCAATTATAAATCGATCCATATTTTTAGCTCCTTATCTAGGTAGGCCTTATTTGAACACACAATCTTAGATATTTATACAGGCAGGTTTTACATGAATCGAAGTTATTAGACTTTTAATTAGGTAGGGTTTATGAAACTGACAATTAATTCAATCTGTTCTAGGACACCATGGGCCACGAAAGTTATTCCTCTTCAATTAGTCCATATTAAGTACATGTATGCATACTTATACCCACATGGTATTACTGAAATTGATCTTAAAATTGATCTCGTAGATGTTATATTAGGTAGGGTGATTGTAGTTTTAAGTTAGATCTTTAGTCAGACTGGACGCATTTGAATCTAATCTAGTATTCAAGAAGGGAGGATTAATTTCTAGGCCGTGTCTTAGTTTTTAAGACAGCAGTGTACACTGCTGTGATAATATTTCGTTGTTTAGTTTGTAAGATCATAGGATATGTTTTTAAGAAAGTTTTGTTTCAGGAAATTGCATTCTCTTTTTGATTTTCTTTCAGGTTTCCTTCGGATATTCAATTTAGCTTTCGGCCGTGAATATTCCAAGTACTCCTCTTGTTGTCATATTTGTACTACGATCAATTAATGAACGTTCTACAAATTGACAATAATAGGAGATTTATCTTTCTCACAAGCTATATTAAAATTAGTTTTCGCGTAATTGGAGGGTGGAAGGGCCGTGGCTAGGGTGGGTCTCCATGCGCAGTAACCTCCACGTGGTGAGACCCGGGCAATCAATTATTTATCGTATAATTATTAAACGTTTAACAGACGTTTGATAATTATGTGGAAAATAATTCGAGCGAATTGACTGCGCATTGCACTTTCCCCCACATTCCCTTTTTCGCTTCATTCCCTTTTTTGCTCTTTGCCGGGATCAATCACACTCGTTACTTTTCTTCTAATTCATTTCAGTACTATTAGCTTCATTCCCTTTTCCGTTCTCGGCCCGGAGGATCGGTGGTTGGGGACTCAGGGTCAGCGAGTTAAGATGTGTGGGGGCGTGATTGTGGTTCTGGAGGAAGGATCCGAGGCCCGCTGTTAGACTACGTCTCTAACGGTTGTTGGTTTTCGCCCTAAATCTGGAATCATGGTCGCGGTTCTTGCATTTCCGGGCTGCAGTGTCATCGTGAGCGGTGTGTGGGGCTGTGATTGCGTTCCGGACAGGTGACCCGCCTAGTAGGAAATTCCTGCGAGTTAGACCACGCCAAGCACACCTTGGGGTGGCAGAAGGTATATGGGACATAATCTGGAATCGTGGTTCGGTCTTGCTTCCGTTCCACAATGATTGCTGTGGCTCGGTATCGAAACTGGTGTAGATTCTAAGTCCTCTTACTGTCCGGACTCTGGGCCGAGGGCTCGCGGGCTGCTCGGTAGCAGTCACCCTCGTTACTTGCCTCCCACTTGATCCCATTTATGAGTTTACAATTTTTATAATACTTTACTAATTACTGCCTATTTGTCTTTGTTTCAGAAGCATTTAAAGGAATCAGCTAAAGAAGAGGATTGCTCATACTATGTATAATGTGGCCACTCTCTCACCCTGCCCCTGCCCCTGACCCTGCCCTTGCCTTTGCCCGTGCCCAGCCCCTGCCCAGTTTCCAGTTTTCTGTTCTAGGAAGGCATGGTCCACGAAATTAATATGGTCTAATTGAAGGGGAATTAAGTATATGCATACTTATACCTAGATGAGTGTGATAATGTATCTGTTAGATTCCTATGTAGGCAGGATATTATTGAAATTGTTGTTTTAATTTTACTCTTAGATATTATATTAGGTAGGGTGATTCTAGTTTTAAGTTAGATCTTTAGACAGGTAGAGAGCATTTGAATCTAATCTAGTATTTAAGAAGGGAGGCTTTAATTTTAATCTGTGTCTTAGTTTTTAAGACAGCAGTGTACACTGCTGTGATAATATTTCGTTGTTTAGTTTGTAAGATCATAGGATATGTTTTTAAGAAAGTTTTGTTTCAGGAAATTGCACTCTCTTTTTGATTTTCTTTCAGGTTTCCTTCGGATATTCAATTTAGCTTTCGGTCGTGAATATTCCAAGTACTCCTCTTGTTGTCATATTTGTACTACGATCAATTAATGAACGTTCTATAAATTGACAATAATAGGAGATTTATCTTTCTCACAAGCTATATTAAAATTAGTTTTCGCGTAATTGGAGGGTGGAAGGGCCGTGGCTAGGGTGGGTCTCCATGCGCAGTAACCTCCACGTGGTGAGACCCGGGCAATCGATTATTTATCGTATAATTATTAAACGTTTAACAGACGTTTGATAATTATGTGGAAAATAATTCGAGCGAATTGACTGCGCATTGCACTTTCCCCCACATTCCCTTTTTCGCTTCATTCCCTTTTTTGCTCTTTGCCGGGATCAATCACACTCGTTACTTTTCTTCTAAGTCATTTCAGTACTATTAGCTTCATTCCCTTTTCCGTTCTCGGCCCGGAGGATCGGTGGTTGGGGACTCAGGGCCAGCGAGTTAAGATGTGTGGGGGCGTGATTGTGGTTCTGGAGGAAGGATCCGAGGCCCGCTGTTAGACTACGTCTCTAACGGTTGTTGGTTTTCGCCCTAAATCTGGAATCATGGTCGCGGTTCTCGCATTTCCGGGCTGCAGTGTCATCGTGAGCGGTGTGTGGGGCTGTGATTGCGTTCCGGACAGGTGACCCGCCTAGTAGGAAATTCCTGCGAGTTAGACCACGCCAAGCACACCTTGGGGTGGCAGAAGGTATATGGGACATAATCTGGAATCGTGGTTCGGTCTTGCTTCCGTTCCACAATGATTGCTGTGGCTCGGTATCGAAACTGGTGTAGATTCTAAGTCCGCTTACTGTCCGGACTCTGGGCCGAGGGCTCGCGGGCTGCTCGGTAGCAGTCACCCTCGTTACTTGCCTCCCACTTGATCCCATTTATGAGTTTACAATTTTTATAATACTTTACTAATTACTGCCTATTTGTCTTTGTTTCAGAAGCATTCAAAGGAATCAGCTAAAGAAGAGGATTGCTCATACTATGTATAATGTGGCCACTCTCTCACCCTGCCCCTGCCCCTGACCCTGCCCCTGACACTGACCCTACCCCTGTCCTTTTAACTAACTCCATTTGTTAGACAATTAATTAGGCAGGCCCAATTATAAATCGATCCATATTTTTAGCTCCTTATCTAGGTAGGCCTTATTTGAACACACAATCTTAGATCTTTATACAGGCAGGTTTTACATGAATCGAAGTTATTAGACTTTTAATTAGGTAGGGTTTATGAAACTGACAATTAATTCAATCTGTTCTAGGACACCATGGGCCACGAAAGTTATTCCTCTTCAATTAGTCCATATTAAGTACATGTATGCATACTTATACCCACATGGTATTACTGAAATTGTTCTTAAAATTGATCTCGTAGATGTTATATTAGGTAGGGTGATTGTAGTTTTAAGTTAGATCTTTAGTCAGACTGGACGCATTTGAATCTAATCTAGTATTCAAGAAGGGAGGATTAATTTCTAGGCCGTGTCTTAGTTTTTAAGACAGCAGTGTACACTGCTGTGATAATATTTCGTTGTTTAGTTTGTAAGATCATAGGATATGTTTTTAAGAAAGTTTTGTTTCAGGAAATTGCACTCTCTTTTTGATTTTCTTTCAGGTTTCCTTCGGATATTCAATTTAGCTTTCGGTCGTGAATATTCCAAGTACTCCTCTTGTTGTCATATTTGTACTACGATCAATTAATGAACGTTCTACAAATTGACAATAATAGGAGATTTATCTTTCTCACAAGCTATATTAAAATTAGTTTTCGCGGAATTGGAGGGTGGAAGGGCCGTGGCTAGGGTGGGTCTCCATGCGCAGTAACCTCCACGTGGTGAGACCCGGGCAATCAATTATTTATCGTATAATTATTAAACGTTTAACAGACGTTTGATAATTATGTGGAAAATAATTCGAGCAAATTGACTGCGTATTGAACTTAGGATACAATGTACAGTAATACCCGCTTAATGTTTGTTCTCTCCCCAATTCATGTTCGGCGAGGATTCGCAATCATTTCTTGGACCTACTCCGAATCGGAGTATAAATTATACTCCAATTATAAATTTGGAATTATATATTTGCAGTCAAATCTCGATTAGTGCACTTCGGACGGGACCGAATGCGAACACTAATCGTTTGTAGAACGTTTATCGCAGGAATTGTCTTATATTAGTAAAAGAGGTACTTCGTTATTGTTATTAGTTGAATATAGATAAGAAATTTCGTCTTTCATTAACGATAAAATTGCTACAATGAAAAAGATAAGTAAATAATCTGTCTAGTAACTATACAATTAACAATTGTAGTATACAATTATCGTCACTATCTTTTTCGTTGTGGCATCCTTATTGTTTGGGTGCTAAAAAAATATACATCCCTTAGCTCATTTTTTTGTGGTCATTTATCAGAAAATATTGTACAGTATAACTTTAAAAATTATTTCATTTATTGATAGTACAATTGAAATAAGAAAACTTGTTATCATGTGTTTCTTTAATTAAAATTATTATAATTATTTTTTTAATTAACATTAAATGTTTCATATCCTTTGTTGCCTTTCATTACGGCAAAGAACAAAAGAATTCTTTAAAATTATTTAATTTTCGCATCGTTTTCTATAATCTGTGGGTAACGTTGCGAGTGACACGGAAATGGTAATGGGATCCCGGATCCCAAAATCGTGGCCGCAAAAATACATTGCATGTCCGGTCTATTCTTATATCTCGTCGGTGCCCCGGGACCCAAAATCGTGGCCGCAAAAATACATTGCATGTCCGGTCTATTCATATATCTCGTCGGTGGTTTCACTAACATCTGTATAGATGACGTTATACTGACTCCAGATAAAGAAGGCGTACGTGTAGTTTCGAGCAGTTCTTTATAGATGGTGATACTGGAGCCACTTTGGGTGTAGATAAGTCAGGGATGCCTGTGATACGTAATTTCAAGCACTTGTTTATAAATAGCGGTACGATCAATTTCGTAAAATTTGGTTATTTATGCCTTCATTCATAAAATGAAGTTAATAGTGCTCGAAAATCGTTTCGTACTTCGATATCAACAAGGTGTTACAACAATCGACCTCTTTAGCGAAGGTAAATACATTGGTGAACATTTCTTCCTTTAAATAAAATTCCCAGCACGTAATAAATACATACTAATAGTAGTCTTATCCTTTATTTCGGTCTCGCAGCAACGACAGTTCCATTAGGGTACATATAACTTACCTTTACAATACTATCTTAACTCTTGCACTCTCATCTGCCGTTTTGCTTTTCCTTTGCATACCTTTTCTACCTTACGCATCACACTATTCCTTATCTCATTATCACACATCTATTATATGTAAATCTTTCCATTTCCTCCCTGTATCATTTCAAGTCTCCTACATAACTTTTATGATATTCATTGCTGATTGTTTCATGTTCCATTGTTACTTTGGTGCTGTAGTACTTTTTCGGTTTTAATATATTTAAACCTCTCATTATATCTTGTTTCTTTTGTTTTACATTTAAGGTTCTCCGTCAATTCCTCTACTTCTCAAATTCATTATTAAGAGACTCTTCTATTCCTTTTTAAGTAATCCTGTCTTTCTCGTATGCTTTTAGTATGACCATCCCATATTGCTTTGCCTTTAGACACCCCAGAATAATTTTTTTCATACTTCCATTTATTTACTAATATATTTTTGGTGTGCGCAGGTTTCGCAAGCCAAGAATAACTGGCATTGACTGGCACTTCTCATTGTGTATAAAAACAAAAAAGGAGAAGGAGTAGCTCTTGCCACATACTTCACTTACAGTAAATTGGTTTTGTGCACTCCTATGCACTCGTGTGCACTCGCACAGTTTATAAAAATAGTTTGTAACTATTTACCTGTAAGTTTAATTTAGAATAATTGTGTAGTTAATTTTTATGTATAGCTATTATATATTTTATTTTATATTCAGTTTATTCGGTAGATCTTATATAAACTTTAATATTACTTTTACTACAAAGTCTACTGAATGTGCTAAATATAAAATAAAAGATATAATGAATACTTTACGTATGCACAAGTTACACAATTGCTGTAAATTACAATAAGCTTCTGCTTATATAGTACGTACATTTTAGTATAAGGTTTATTAGTATCATATATTGTAAATTAACATCAAAGAATAGTTTATATGTATTAGATTATTTATGTTTGTAGTATTTGTTATATTACATAAATGTTAGTATAGAATTAATTCAAGGTTTAGTTGTACGATGTATTGTAAATAGATGTAATAGAATAGTTCATAAGTATTAGCTTGTAAATTTAAACTACAACATTTTTCAAACTTGTATCTTCATTGATTAGTTTAAATAAATGTTAAATGAAAAGAATGCCACTGCTCTTTTTATTTTCATACCTTACCAGTCCTTGAAAGAACCTAATTCCAATTCCTTATACGAGAAGTACCGTGGACGAACTTTAAATGCAAAGTCCTGAAGCGAGAAACTTGTAAAAATTGCCCTATACGTTATTAAACTTGGCAGCGGGATATTCTCAATCATTTTCATCATTTTAAAAGTCCTTGCAAGTTCCTTGCAAAATTTGCTGGGAGAATTTATAAATTTAAGCGTTCGGAAATTCCTGGAACGTGACGTCATTTCCAAGAACTGCCGGTGTTGGATATCTCCCTGCATATCATATTCTCCTGATAAAAAGCCAGGATTTCCAGCACTTAAATTTCCGAGTTTCTTCCAAAAAATATCTCGCCGAAAATCCTGGATTTGTATTAGGAGAATATGATAAGCGAGGAGGTCTTCAATTGGAGCAATTCTTGGAAATGACGTCACGTTCCAAGAATTTCCGAGCGCAAAATTTCTGCGTTTCTGGCAAAAATATCTCCCCGAAAATCCTGGATTTGTATTAGGAGAATATGATAAGTGAGGAGGTTTTCGATCACAGCAATTCTTGGAAAAGATGTTACGTTCTAAGAAATTCCGAGCGCAATATTATAAAATACAGGGCCATATTTATAAGTTTCCCGCTTTTAGAACTTTGCATTTAAAGTTCGTCCACGGTACTTCTTATGTAAGGAATTGGAATTAGGTTCTATCAAGGATTGTTAAGGTTTCAAAATAAAAAGAGCAGTAGAATTCTTTTTATTGAAGATTTATTTAAATTAAGTAATGAAGATACAAGGTTTGTTCACAATTAAAAGTACGTATATCTTCGCTTGCTATTGTATCAAGGAAATGCACGACATGGCATTCTATATTAAATGCAGCAATGACAAATTCATTAAGAATATAGAAATTACTTCGAACATTTAATGTAACGAACTTGTTGCAGGCTATTAATAAATACCTGACCGCTTAATACCAACGGTCAGTGTGCGTTTGTGAATGATCAGTGTACGTATTTCCCATCCATTCTGAATCGTAATTCAGTTTTTTATTTAGTTAATTACATTTATACAAATATTTTTACTTTGTTTCGAAGATTTATTTAAATCAAGGCATTTAGTTTAATCCAGGTAGCACGATTATTTTGTATTTAATTTAGTATTTGCTCGAGACTTTACGCCTGGAAACAGCTCTTCACGCAGGCGCGACGAGTACTTTCGGAGGGGCAAAGCCCTTCATCTAATAAGACCTGTAGAGAACTAAGAATGGAAACATTATTTTATAGTATCGTACACAACATTTGTGCCAATTTAAACGTTTTTTACGCGGTGTCATGTAAATGAAAAAGTAGATTTTTATGAAACATTGTCTGTGACGTTCAAACGGCAGCTAATACACGAAAAACAATTCATTTTTATAACATTATATTACATTATTAATAAATCGGCAAAGATCCAAGATTTGATGTGGCTCAAATAAAAGTGTAGTGACAAGACTGGAAATGAGTACAGAATGGAATATGTTAATCAAAAATCATTAAAATTTACACAACAACATCATTGCTAAATGCGAGCAAATATATTTATCGAAATGAGCAGTATTATGGATATTGTATTATTATGCACATCCTAAATTGTATAGTTGCTGTTAGACTTATTAAGAAAGTTAATAAACGTAAATATTCAGTGAAACTGATCAGAATACTGTGACGGTACGATCTATAAATAATACATAGAGTTCATAGAATGGTATGTTACGATTGGATATGCTGTGTTATTTTACCGTGGAAAGTATCAAGAATACTGAAATATATTTTTGAGCGATGTCTCACGAATGAAGTATATACATTTCAGAAAAATAAAGCTGAATTATAATATTATTCTATCTTATTTCGATGCATACCAAAGAATTGTTACCAATTTTCTTATAGTATTTCATCATTTTATGATAACTAAAACACTACAAATAATACGACTGTTGTGTAATATATTTGTGTAATAGAAATTAGTAGGAACAATTATTAAAGAGATTATGAAATGATTGCCAAAATATAGATATATGTTCTGTTACCATTATAAAGCTTCGATGTAAATACAAATTTTGTACATATGGGTTTCACAAAGCTATTGAAACGCATGCTTTATGCAAACTTTGCATCGTGCAGTTCTAAAACATTAGGACTATTAGCACCATTAACAATACCACCATTACATATTGCATTTTTGTATTACTTTTGGCAAGAGTATGCACGTGATGTGGACAAACAATATTGCTCTTGCTCGTGCTGGGACACAGTATTTAAAGGTAAGTTAATCTTACTTTATGTCATACATATCTTGAAAGCAATATTTCAACTAGTTCGCAAACAGCATCAGATATGTTATTGCAGGATCGTACGAATCTGGCATTGCATCTTATAAACATATGTATTTCAATGCAACATCGAATACTTTAAAAATATGGATAACAATTGTAATTGGAATCATCACGTTTTATGAAGTAGTTAAACATTTAACGTGGTTGGCTTTTCAAAATCGTCTTCGATTTTCTATGATGATCCTTTTCTCAACTGCCGTTTTCTCCCACTACTACACTTGGTGGGTGTACATGAATTATTGGAACGACGAATTCTACTCCCAATGGTATCATCAGTTGTTTTTCTCTATCACCGAGCTGATATCTACTTTCCTGGTTGTTCATCTGGCAGATAGTAAAAATCCAGTAACGCATAGAAAATCATTTGGTATAGCTGCAATAGCTATTTTGCATATTGTAGCAGGTGGTTGGGATCAATTTGTTGCTAATGTTGTCAGAGGAGAAGGGTATGCACATCAGGTAAACATATCTATAAATTGTATACATAATAAATGTACTGTAATCCTTGCATTGAATTGTTCATAAATATAAATGTTAAGCTTAACGTTTAGTTAGCAATTTTTGTGTAATAGGTTGTTCGTGATCTTGGGTTTATGATCCCAGATGTTCTTCATGTTGCTATTCCATTATGGGCAGTTAAATGGAAAAATGTATATAATCTTCCTGGTTCTGCCAAACGAGATCCTAGTATCCGAAGAGATCTGGCTTATATGTTAGGAATGATATGCATAGGATTATGCATTTGTGCCATATTGTAATTTGTTACATTGCCTAAAAGAATCGTGTCTTGAAGATGAAAATTGTTTAATTTGATTTATTTTCGTACGAGGATGTAAAAGGATGTACACCCAAGAGTGACTTATTCTATGATATACATGTACTTATAATATGTATACATGTTATTTACCATTATAATACTTTTTGCAGTGCTCTTACTTATGCTCGATATAGACATAGCTAGCTAATAATTTAATGTAATTAATTATGTTAGAAATGTTGTATGGTTCCCATGATCAATTAATTCGTTTTGCAGGATTAACACGCTGACTGCGAGACAACAAAACGCCAAAGTTCCGATTGATATCCATATCGAACTCGCAGGCAACTTGTTAAAACTTTTTTAGATTGTATATGATTTAACAATATTACCATTCGATATAGTATCAGTAGTATTAGTCGAAAATACCTGTAGAGTACAAGTCAGATATTATAGAAAGCAAATCCCATTAAGTTGTCCATTCCTCTTGTTTTTTCGCGCTTGCTAAGTTTTATTGATGTGCGTAAGATTAACAAATTTTTACGAATTTATAGTAAATATTTATTAAAAAGATTATATTAATTCGTTAAATAATTAATTACTTAAATTAATTGAACAACGATGTCTAATATCAAAATGCAATGTAGACTGTAACAGAAACTGAGCAAAGATTTCAAAACGATTTTACATATCGTTGTTTAAAAAATACTTTTTACAATAATCGAAATCAATTGAAATCAAACTCCTTTTTTGTAAAACGATTTTTGCATGAAACAGTACTCAAATCGTTTAGCAATTACCTATTTTTGGCATCAAATATAATGTATTTTTGGCTTTTGTAAGTACTTACACTATTGTCGAGGCTATTAACTATTAACTATTGTTAATTTATACGTAAACCTGAATATTGAGTAATATTTATATGTTTCAAATATTTATTGGAATACGTTCGTGAGTATGATTAACACAACGCCTAATTGTAAAGCATTGTTATCCTTTTATAATGGATAGAACACTTAAGTAATTGATAAAATATTGGGAATCGCAGTGAACAAGATCCAAGACATATGCATATAAATTGTATCAAAAAGAAACATATCACACATAACATTTGCAATACGTTTCTTACAAATGAAGGGGTATTATAAAAGGAACGGATATATAAAGTAATTATTGGCAATTCTTAAGGGGAAAGCATTATTCTTCTTAATAAAGATAAGGCTACAACAAAGTGCCTACATGCAACATGAATTATTTTCGTTAATATAATTGAGCTGATATTGTTATAATATGTAAATTGATACTAGAGATGATTTAAAACGTTATCCAGGAACTTAAAAGGCTGAGCAGGCACTAATAATAGAACAATTAATTATAAAATTGCTTACTTTAAAATAAGAAATGTGTCGTATTAATTCAGTTTTTAATTTTACTGAATAAGATCGAATACACGAATGTACTTATAAGGGATATAGTAAATTTTAATAGATTATTAATTTAAAATTTGATACAGATTTTTGTGGGTACATTGTAATATTTCGAATTCTTTACTTTCGGTGAACTGATCGCTATTTAATTTGAATTATGCGTGTGTATAAATTTATAGTTCAGTGTATGTATGTATGTCGTATAACTGGGAAACGAAATCAATTTTCAGCGGCCAAAAGTAGTTTACTGTAAGTACATCAGTAGTTACTCTCACATATCGGAAATTTATGTTCATATAAATACCAGGGTGTTGATATAATAGTGCGGCGTGTAATATGAAATATTTCTAGTTGCCAATTTATTGTAATATTAAATTTGCCAATTTATTTGATCTTTGTACCTCTTTCATAAATGTATGTTATTCTATTTGAGAAATATTACGAAAATTGTAAATGGTTTGTAGTGTTTCATTGAAAAATGTACTTAATCGATTATATGTAAATAAATTGAAATTTACAAGACATTGTGCATTTCTTTCACCTTTTCTTTTTCAATTGTAGATAATTTGGTATGTAGATACATCATGTACAATACCTATTAGCTTATTTCAGAGAAGACCTATCCTCGTACCTCATATATTGTATGAGCCGTGTATTTAATGTTATCATAATAAAGATAATAATGCACAACCAACAAAAAATTTTCTATCACCTTCAAATCTGAAGTGAAATTTTTTAAAATTCAAGATGAAATCTACTTTTTTGTTGCTTACGCGCCGTTGCATACGATTTCCTGGCAATTCGGTCTTAATTTCTATATTATCGAACGCGTAGATGCCTGTATACTTCTGCGGGAAACAGACATCGACAAATCGCAACTCGCTTTTCACTTAATTGTAAGTGAAAATTTAAATTACCATAACATAAGAAGAACCAATGTACATCCCCTTTTATCAGTTATACCACCAAACAATTCCTACCCTGTTAATACTAATTTTATATTGATTAATCCATGCTCCCCATCGTGCATCGTAATGCAATACAATAATTTAATTAGTTACCAAAGAAACACATATTTTTATGCCCATAAATTAACAATCGTATGCGGTGCGTATGGCAGTCCATCCGCGCCCTTTTAATCTGAAATTCTAAACTATTATGCACTTTCTCATCGCATTTGCTCTTCGAATGTTTTTGCGCATGGCTGTTGCAATTGTGAGAGCACCCTTAATGGTACAGAGGAAAGCGCAGGCTTCGAATCGATCCTCCACCCCCAAAGTATCCAAAGAACAACCCCCGGCCGACGACTCTCTTGTCAACCCAACAACAGTTCAAAAGCATCCGAAAGCAAACATGGCGCTGGATTTTGCAGCCACTTACAAGGTTCTGGTGCTAGGTGACTCGAATGTTGGAAAAACTTGCATTGTGCATCGTTATTGTGACGAACGTTACTACGATACTTACATATCAACGATAGGTGAGGCTCGTCGACGAAACCCTTTCCTATTACGCTTGTATCCGATCTATGCCTCGACACCTAAAGATTGATAAGCTGATGGGTCACTATAATCAACTGTTTATAATGATTTATTGAATTATTACGCTCACCAGTTGCATACATATTTCCAATTAATTATGGTTGAGGAAAATTCGTATGATCGGGTGTAACAAATGTATGAATAGATCGTGATGAATCGCAACGATCGTGTTATTTCGATCATTCAGCTGTAACTTGTTGACAAGCATATATTGCTACTTTATAAGCAATACTTTTTGCTAGATAATATACTTGTAGTTATATTTAACGGATACATTACATTCAGGTACCGTCTGAGTTGTCGGTGGAACATTTTGATAGCGTACATTCTTTTCTGTCAAATGTTGTGCTCCTTCCAATAGAGAAGTGGACAGTGGAGCAGGGTCATTCGCATTTAAGGGTTTTAACATGAGGAATTATAAATGAAGTTTACTTTATTGGGAAAAGTTGTTATTACGATGCGGTGTTTTGAAATATATTTAACTTCATTGATCAGCTGATTACGTAGGATCGTTCTTTGTCTGATAGAAATCATTAACTATAATGCATAAGAATATTATTTAATCGGACTTTTACAATGAAGAACGTTTAATAAAGCTTATTTGAGTATATAATGTGAATAAAATGCTTGAACTTTATATTTGTCGAAGTAGCAATGTCTATGGGACATTTTCCTGTTGATTATATTCCTGTGTGTTATACGAGTTTTCTAAACAATATTTCAAATAACACGTCTCAAGCATTTAGTTAAGAAAATAATCTGGATTTCGTGATTTTCAAAAATAATGAATCAACAGGTATCGACTTCAAACAAAAAATAATTAACCTGGATGGAACACCAATTAAACTTCAAATTTGGTAAGTGTTACATTTTTTCTTATTCTAGGCATTACACATATAATTATCATGTTATTATATGAAATGTATGAACTTTCACGATATTAATTTTTTTTTTAAATATAATAGTATCATAGGAAGGGTTGGCTCTGGAAGTCAATGAATTTCCAAGTGTATCTTTATAAGAGTCTAATAACGGAAATTTTTATAATTAAATGTTATATATAAATATACCAATTATAATAGTAAAAATAAGCTAAAAATTTTCCTATACTAACTGCCCTATAAAATAGAAAGCTCATATCATGTGCAACTATTATAGTACGTTATGACGACATAGAGGTGCAGTATAAGTATGTATACAATTCGATGTACTTGCATGTACTTGTACTTTGCATATACCACAATTTATGTATTGAGGAAAAACATGTCACAATTTTAGTCCAAAAATTAAATATTGCCATTTTTCGCAAACAATATTATATTACCATTTGACAATGGAAATATATTATTAAACAACAACAACAACTCTCATTAAACAGATGCAGTTTTATTCTAGTATTTACCAAAGTATGCTATGTCTTACATATTTTACATTGAAATAAAAATTCATCAAGCGGTATCATAAGCAATTCTAAAAGCTTATCATCATAATTATGTTACGTAATTATTGATACTAAAACAAATTCTATTCCATGGAAAAATTGTTACAAGTAAAATACTACTCGCAGTTTAAACCAAACAAGTATTAGCGCACATTACAAATTTATAATATTGTTGCATTCAAACTTTCTTTTCTTAGTTACATATCTGGTATATTAATAAATATAACAAACTTTTTCCTGCGATTTATTCCAGAAACTAAAAGAACAACAAATCCAGCAAGTATATTTTTCTGTACGATACTTTTCGTCTACTAAAAACTGTCTTAAACAATCTAAGTTAGTCATCTAACACGATATCATAAAACGCCGAGTTTTATTGTACTTTGGAAATTAATAATTAGATCTCGATCCATGAAATCTAAGGCTACTAAAAAACACTTACAAACAATTATAATGCAAGTCTACACAGGTATATACAATTAATCACAAAGGTTCCCAAGTATATTGAATATGTATAGAGTGTTCAATAACATGTGGTATTAAATCACCTTAAAATGAAATAAAAAACTAGAGTACCGCGACATTATTGAATACCCCGTTTGCTAATTTCAAACATTTAAAGTTAGATTGATTTATTCCTGTATAGTTTTCATAACACCGCGAGCATCGGATTTACTAATTGCCATCGTGCGATTTATTATAACTATGCGATATCTGCACTAATTACTGTTATTAATATACTATCGATTTCTTAAGGGACACTGCTGGTCAAGAGCGATTTAGGACACTAACTACAGCTTATTATCGAGGTGCTATGGGTATTCTTCTCATGTATGACGTCACTAGCTTAGAAAGTTTTAATCATCTATCCTACTGGCTGCGAAATATTCAAGAAGTAAGTGCATCTAATAATATTTTGATAATCAGTTGTTTCTTGTAACACGTTAAATACTCCAGCGTTCAAAATAGTATAGGAACATAATCGTTTGAACAATAGAATTCTGGGAATAATGTATTCAGTATCTCTTCCGCGGACGTGTAATTAAAATTTTTACTTTGCTACTCGTCTTCTGTTTGAAAGTTCATTTTAACTTCATTTTAATAATTGCAAATACTTCTTAATTGTATTGATAATTGATAATATTGATAACTAAAATTCAACTTATCAATTCGTTATGTAAACGTTGCGTAACCAAATTTTGCCGGCTAACTGGCTAACAATAATTCTTTTCTCAATAAAGGAAAATCGTACTTTATCCTATTCGTGATAATTAAGAACGATAATATTGATACTTATACTGTCACTTATTTTTGACACTACGTCTGTATTTATCTTGATAGTAAAAAGAAACAGGTGCAAAACAACATATCTCATCGCTGATGGAAAAGTACTGGTTGGAAAACAAATATACTGATAATAAAAGTTCTACCGTACAATATTACGAAAACATAAAACCAATTTAATACGATTTTTGTTCATTTAGACGTTAATGACCGCGACTATTTTTTCTTTTATTTTTTACAGAACGCCTCGCCGGATGTTGTAAAGGTGTTGGTGGCAAATAAATGTGACGTAACTACAAACAGAGCTGTGGACGCCGAAAGGGGACAGAAAATAGCCGACAATTTTGACATGCCTTTCTTCGAGGTATCCTGCAAAGAGAACATTAACATCGAGGAAGCCTTTCTTACTTTAGCTAGAAGAATACGAGAACAACGAGGACGTCGGGTATTGCTGTGTTTTCTAAATACATATTTACCTATATTATTCTGACCTTCCTTAAGTTGTTAAACAATTAAGCAAAGTTCTTCACATTTATAATGGCATGGCGCATATTATGAAGTCGGTAGGGATGAACCGCGAGAGTTATGACAAGTATTTTTTAAAAATTATATAATATTAACATTCTTTAAAGTATATATAAGCGCCACGAACTGTAATATTACGGAACCTACGTGCAAAGCATAACTTACAATTAGTAATATTACTTTCCCTTGCAACTTTCAATTTCCTTAAAGTATGCTCTAATATATATTTTCAGCAAACAAAAACTTTCTTTCGTAAATTTCATAACATATATATGCCGACTGAATGTACTTAAGGACACTTGCGATTTGTTATTGAAATTAAAAATAATTTTCCATATGTGGACCACAGTGGGACCTAATTATAGTGCATATTCTCTTTTAATTTGTGACAATTATTATTACCATTCAAAGCTAGCGGATTGGAGAATGATCTCTTTAATAACCCTAATATAACTTTTATTACACTTATTCCAGTTTAACTGTGGAAATCGTAGGATTATTTATACCTCGTCCACCAAACAGTTGATCTATTTCATCAATCCCTATTATCTTTGAAACACTCTTAGCAACGTATATATTGTACATTATAGCAATGTATTCTTAACTTATGCGTGTAGAACATTATTTTATTTTCTCCTACTTGTCAAAGGGTTTATTCCATAAATCAATAAAATACATTTGTCTATTTCAGGCTAGTTTGTTCGAAGCTTCCGAAAGGGAAGGAGCCGACAGTGTAATCAAGGCTCAATCACCGTCTCAACAGGGTGACGCCTGGAGGTGCACATGTTAGTTTCTATAATTATAGGAATCGAGACGTGCTTCGAGTTATTGACAAACTCGAAGTATTCACTACGGGCAAGGTTTTATTTTTCGTGGCTGCGAAAAACAAAGAAAAGAAAGCGAAAGGGACAAGACGCGTCGTTTCTATACATATGTAAGTGTACATACGCATGATGCGAATGAATTTGTCGAACGAAACTTTTACGAATGGCACGTGCATCGAAGAAACAAGCATAGAACGAGCCGGTTCAAGGTAGAATGAGATTTCTTTTTATCGGAAGAGTAAATATTACGTGCACGCGTATAGGGATGCAGCCCATCTGCAATAATACTTGTCACGAATATTCCAGGAAATATTGCAAATATTGTCATAAACTTTTGCACCTTCGTTCTTCTAATGGCGTCAAAGGCGCCGTGCAAGTGATATGTAGTTCGTTTGACGTGCCGTTTGCGAACGAACGTTTGCGTGTTACCGTACGATTACACGCATATTAACAAGTAGAACAACGCAAATCGTATACACAAGAAACAACTGCACAATTATATTCTATGCTAAGCGATATTGCTAAAGAGACTCGTACTTTACCTCGACGTTACATACATACATGCATACATACATATATGCTCAGACGTAACGAGAACTTTAGGGGCTGTGCTAACGAGCTCACATTTCGTTCTTGATGTTATTACCAAACAGCTACAAATTAACTCTGATATGATACAATAGATGTCTATTTACAAATTGCAAACGAGCAATGAGATAATTCGAGTCACCCTATTTATACATATATGACAAACATTATATGTATGTATATACCACGTGAAACACCTAACGCGATTGTCGTCGCGAGAACACTTTGAAAGTGATAGTTACCGAAATCGCATCTGACTATTTACTGTTAGATGGGAAACAAAGTAAGATTCTAGTATCTATGGGTCGACATCGTTTTATTACAAAACGAACGGAATGGAACTTCGATTAAGCTTTGTAATAATTGACAATGTTCGTATTAAATTCAAGAGGCTGGAGCATTTCAATTTTACGACAGATGTATGACGTTTGTGCTAACGGGCGACGCATACGGTGCAACTGTACAACAAACATTTTATAAAATTTTAAAGAAACTTTATCGTACGATGACATATACCAATCTACAATTTTGCTTGTTAGCAATAAACCGCAGATTTACACGTAACTTTTACTTCAATTAACTGCTGATCATTTTGTATACTATATTTGCTTCGACGTTTACTATCGTTGTTTCAATGGATACATTTTTTTTCAATTCATTGCAATACAAACGAGTACACCGTATTATTATATTGTACAGGAGATCGCGTTTGAAAAACCTCTTATCGTCGTTGATTTTGTTATTTTAGGTACTGATGTTCCTTTCTTTCTACAAAATATTCATTCAATATACATAACTAGTGTGTTACGCGTATATGTATACACAGTGATCGAATACCATAAGCAGTACAAACATTTAGCTAGTCTCGCTTAATGTTCACGTAAGGCCTAACAAACAGATATTCCTGTCAACGACGCGGCATGTTTCTGTTGCTTCGAGCATGTAATCTCATTTGTATGAGAGATATTTAATTATAGCGCAATCGTGATTACCGGCAAGAATCGGCATACGCGTGCGCGCGCGCAAAAGAAACGAGAACACTACCAAACTACCAACACTATTAACCGAGGACCATCGCTTTTCTATTATAAGGGAAGCGTGCGTGATTTCCAGCTGAATCAAAGTTGTTTGACGTGCGGATATTGGTACATTATATTTAATTGATTGAACAATAAGTTCGTTTGGTTTCCTTATAAACAATGGAACGTAATATGTCTTCAATATTTGGCGGAACCTCGTACAGAGTATAGAGCATTGTGTGAGCAAAGATTTTTCATATGCGGGAAGGAAAAATTTGGATTGGTCTAGCACTTCAGCAGTAAGATCTTTGAAGCCGTAATTAAACTGGCGTTTTTGTTAGTTCGATGCTATTCAATTTTTCTGGGCCCAACAAAATGCGAAACGATTCGGTGGAGCTTTAAAAGAGGAGATATAATAAATATCGAATAAGCAAATGACGAATTGCAAAATGAGAGCCGTGCGAACTTATTGGACAACGCACTAAATCTTCATCTCGGTGGCACAATTATTCTTCTATTTCAAACAAAACGAATCCAGAATAACTATCGTCTTCTAATTCAAATCATTATAAAACCGCAGCACAATGCGTTGATTATTTGCATCGTTCCGTTTAGTGTGAAGAAAAGAAAAGGCAACAGAGTATAGTCTGTACGTCAATAGAAATGTGGATGCGAAAATCACGCGATATCGACTTTCGATTAATGCGCTTTGATAATCACTACGGACACTAGCTGGCGAATTCGATTGCAGAGTTAACCATTAAATAATGTATAAAAGAATACCGAAGGATCAGATTTCTTGTTGCTCCGTTCGAATATGCGCAAAAAGCAAAAAGAAAAAAACAGATGCATTTCGATGCAATCGATCGTTAGATTTGTTCACGTGCCGAGGATTAGGAGATTTGCGCTGAGAAACGATTACGCTACTCGTTCGAGACCAGAATCGTATTATTCTACGCGATATAGTGAAAGATATTCGTATAAAATGATAGAATTATATGGCGCGCTCGAGCAAAACATATATAATACATATATTTTAGAGTGATGCATTAACTCATCAGTAATCATTTACGTATAGAGGCACAGATAATAGCTTGTGCAAGCATCGCACAAAATACTTCTGTAGGTGCATAGATACAGTCGTCGTCTTGATTAATAAGACTATTATCACCGTTCACGTGTTTCTCGTTTACGCTGGCAAGAAGAAAATAAAGCCTTTATTGTGCCTACCAACGATTAGGGAGAGAAGGAACGAATGAAACGGGGCATGAAAAACGGGTGCATAGGTTGCACGAAGATTTTAAAACCGCGTTCCTTTACGAACGATCAAACAGAACTAACATTTCCGGGGTTTTAAGGTAATTATATTATAATTACCCCCTAAGATCATTATGTATGGTCCGATTAATTGTTAGATCTATCGCCAGATCTCTGAATTTTCTAACAAATTTAAGTTACAAGTGGTAACTGAGTTTTCGTTGTGATTAAAAAATTAGCATAAAAAATCGCTGACAATGGTCTGTGATTAAATGTTTTGACCAATCGCTGTATTTATACATATAGCAGAATACAGTGCAGTTGCAGTGAAATCAGATGGTGCTAAAGAAAATATCTGACTTCAATGTGAACATAAATATGTATTTGATGATTTGATTCGCGAACTGCACAGGAGTGTGAAGAATCGTAGCTTTAAGGAAATTTGGGGAGAAATTACTTAATATTTTGGTATACTGAAATAGTGATACACTTATTAGTGATGTTTCTTGTCTCGATAGTATCCGAAAATTATTATTTATTTCTTGTCGTTGCCCAAAATTGAAGCGATACACTGTCATTCTAACTATTTATGATCCTCTTTCATTTCCTTGTAAATATTTATCCATTCACTCCAAAATCATTCGTAAATGTATGCGTGCATATCTCATTCGTTTAACACAACGCCGTTTCATTATCCAATTATCCATTATCCATTATCTTTTCATGATCAATTCCCAAGATTTAGAAGTGAACCATACGTTTCTACAACAGACATTCCGTTATCCATCGTTTCTTTCTACTTTTTCTCTAACGCGTTATTATTGTTTCACAATACTACAGTTAATCTTCCTTTGTTCCCTATAAACGACATGCTATATCTGAGGATAGATCTGACAAAACGATCTTGCAAACGGCAAAATCGATTTCCGTACGCGGGTCTTAACGTTCAAGCAAGGGACGGTTGATAGAAACGAATCTATCAATGGATCGCGGTAGATCTTGAATTCGAAAAGAGAAAGAAAGAAACGTAACAAATGAGACTGCTACCAAGAAATATTGTCGCACACGGCAGCAATATACGCGCACAATTACCAAGCTCTATCAACAATGAATCTCACGAATTTTATTGCGCGTGTTCTCCGATCGTTTTCACCTGCGTCGTGATCAAGGTGCGACTATTCGATACGCGCGACTCAATTCACGCGGATTATACTTTTCAATCGATGGATTTCGTAGCGAAACGTTCAATGAATCATTTACAATTCGCATACGACACCGATAGTAACGCGACGTTCGTTTAAACTGTATCGTTACGCGGGTCAACGCGAATCCGTAACTCAGATACGATCGTATGGCTTTGTATTTATTCGCTAAACGATCTACAAACGTATGTATAATTGAAGGAATTGATATACTGCCACTATAGAATCTGTCACATGTTAATAGATTATAAGGAGATGTTATAAGGCTCGTTTCGCCTACATAAATTTAACGCTAGAACTATCAACCCGTCGAAACAACGGTTTTCAAATTTCTTGCATTTAAAATGATGCATATCATATGGATATTGTTGCAGGTCTTTCCGACGACTTTTAGTAAGATGGAATAATAGTTGTATATTTATTTAAATTCAACCACTTTCATTTTCATGCTTTGTCTAACGTGTACTTTAAAAAACCTCTCGGTACATACATAATTCTGTTATTAAACAAATACATTAACATGACCATCCATTGAAAATGACACATGGTGGCATTACTTCTCGATGGTAGACACAGATCTGAATGGTTCTATGTACCTATGTTAAAGATCATATTTTGCTGCCAGACGATACTTTTGAAGAGCTTTTTAATCCTGAAAAGTATTGGAAAGTACTGACGCATAGACCTAGAGGTGATCTGACATTAATGGGTGACTCGACCACTTCAGGATTTACTTTATAACTGCACTATATCAGTTCCTTCAATCGTACTATGTATACATATATTGTTTGTAAGTACTTAATACGTGTACACACGCGCGATGTTGCGTGCACGTACACGTTAATTGAGATTCACGATACGGTCGCATACCCTCGTTGCTTTTTATATATTTATAACTCGTCAAGAACTTGTACAAACGCCGACAACTTCGACAGCTTGGTCGTGTTCAAGCAAATCTTCAATTAGCGCTGAATTAGCAACTCGACGATGGAAGTCATGCAACGCTTCTCAAACTTCTTGTTCGAAGGATCACACTTTTCAGTTTCATTGACTTGAATTATGAAGTGACTATATTTGCCCAACAGCAACGTAAATATTTTGCTTGCGGTATAAGAATGTTGAACTTCAGAATATATACTATTGGATTAAGAAAATTATGGAAATTTGAAGACTCTTTTCGGAACGAAGGGATATACATGTATAATGCATACAGTCGGCCGCATAAGTGTTCGTACACACCTTAAAACAGAATAACTTTTTTAAAATTGGGCCAAACGGCTTCAATCTTTTTGAGAAGTTAGCGCTGTCGCTTGGTACAGCATCAACTGATTTCGATGAATTTTTCAGTATGTATATGGCGGACAAATCTACAAACCGTATTTTTTAAATGTTCATTAGGGACACAGACAACAAAGTTGTGAAAAGCACCTTCACTATATTTTTTGCCATTCCGACTAATAGCAATTTTCTCAAAATTTCGATTGCACATCATCTATTAAAATAATCCTAATTTCCTAAAAAAATTCGAAAGGTTTGGTCAATTTTAAAAAAAATTATTCTGTTTTTAAGTGTGTACGAACACTTATTCGGCCGACTACATACATACACATATACAGAATCAACAGGATTCCGTTCGAAGAAGGCAGTTCTTTTTTCGAAATTTGTATTTAGCAATTGATAATCTTCTATTTAGGGGAAATGTATTAATGTCTTCTTTGCAATAATCACACTTGGGTGTTTGGGAAGCGTTGAATTCCCATAACAGAGATTTTTAATATAGGTTGTTTATCGTTTATCGATTAGAATTTTTTTTATGGCTGTAAGTAAAATTCATAGCGTTTAATTGTTATTAACTATTTTCTATCTGCTTGAATAGCGAATTGAAATATCCAGAAAAGGTATGTTCGAGCTAGTACTACTGACTTATACATATTACATCGTTATCAAATACCTGATTGTTTGATTATTCGGTTCTACACCATAATGGCCTTTAAAGATTTTAAATAATTTCGAAATTTAGCACTTCTCTTGCTCATACCTAGTACTTAATGAATCACCGACCGCAATTTACAATTCATGAGTCAACTACCATTAGCGGAACAATCGAATCGTTTCTTAAGACGACTTGATTTATACCCGGAAGTTTTGCAAGTACAAGTGTATTGTGTTCCGAATATTAATTGCATAACAGAAAAATGTTCCAATAATCGTGACTCAACCGAGAAGGGGATGATTCCTTTCGAAAGAATAAATAAATGTTAAAGAACAAAGTTTTTTCATCTATATGAAATGCTTTGTAGCTTCAGTTTCAAGGAAAACGACTTTAAAAATACATTTAGTAGTTGGAAGCCGCGAACAATGAAATCTTTATACCCATTCGTACTTGCATATGTGATATAATATATCACTAACTTCTACACGTTTATTCTGTATTTGATTGGATTTATTTTACAAATGAGTATAAGATAATTATTTGACAAGTCTCCAAAAACAAGTGGCCAAAGCTTTATTCTATAATTTCGTCCATTTTTATAAGGCATTCCTTGTTTTCTGATTATACTGCGGTTACTAACACACTAGATGTATAGGTACCTACACGTAATTGTGTAATCTTCAGTAGGTTTAATTCGAACATCGGCGAAATTGAAAAAAATATTTCGATTCTGCTCCAAATTATAATTGGTCCTGAAGTGAATTTCTAACTTATGGCCAGTAGAATCGTTTCTATTTTTTTTTGTAAGCAACGCTGGATCGTCTAACTTTAACCCATACCATGACTCCTCATGGGTTCACATAATTTTCTTCCCCGAAGCGGGCCTTTGGGTGAAACGTTTGTGAGAAAAACATTTTTTATAAGATTTGGTTGATGTTATCTAATACCTAGACGCGACGCATATTTGCATGCAAAAATGTTCTAACGCTACTTCGACGTCGGTAAACAAACAAAACAAAACAGTTTCTTTTTATGGAAAACTTGCGATCACATAAAAGCTTGTCTTACTTGAGATCCCATTATTTATTTATTTGATTGTTATACTTTTTAAGAAAGAAATACATTTTTGGTGGACGCACAGACAAGTTCGTGTGGAATAAAACAATAAAACACGAAATATTTATCGCGGGGGAATGAAATGTAACGTTGCAGAAAATGAAATGAAAGCATATATTAAAAAACGAAATACCTGATTTTAAAAAGCGCTCTGTTCGTTCACTAAAAATATAACTGGATATTGAAATATAAGGGATATATTGAAAAGCGTTAACTGCTGTTTTCTTTACTCGTTATACACTTTACCGTTAACGATAAGAGTACCTCACGTGTTTTGTTTCTATAGTTTGACTGATAATAGTAGTTTAATAATATGAATATACATACATACGTTTATAAACCTTTGAGTTTGTAGAAACTACTGTACAACTTAATGTCTGACTCGGTAATAAATAAAGCTGCACACTTTTTACCTATGACCGAGTATTTCTATTCAATCACCTTCCTTCGTTCAACATAAAACTCTATAGCTTAATTACGAAGCATCGATCTAGTTCTCGACTGTTTTAACTCCATTTATAAAACAATTTACTTATTCAATGCACGGATACCACACTGGCATAAAGGATACAGATCCATCATAATACGATGACAAATCTACTGAGAAAGTTACAAATATTCGGACCTTTCAAGCCCTAACTCCAAAACTTCGAAAGTTTGCCAGTTTCATGAACTTTCAACATAGTGTTCTTAGTTTATAAACTAGGGGAGTATAGGACATTGGAGAACTGGGGCTACAAAATGTATTACGATCGTGAATTTCTGATTAGTAAATTTCCAATTATACCGTCTTATCTTCTGGATCAGATAATGTTACTATAGAACGTTCTATGGAGTGGCCTCGTTCAGGTGTGACTTAAAACGATAGGTACACAGAAAACTTTGTATGCTCTGCGTATATCCGATACGTGAGGGGTCTTTATGATAACAGCCATCCGATTAGTATGAATCAGCAGCATTGAAAATAAACGACAAGTCACATGACTTTCTAGACAATCATTTTCTTCGAAACATGTATAAATTTTGCGTAAAAGAAGCGCGATAAATATCGGTACGTAACCAGGAAACTTTGAAAAGTGAAGTGTATAGATCGTTTGTAAATGCATACATATAGATACATAGGAAACAAACGGATCGCAATTTAAATCATCAATGAAATATCACTATCGATGATTCATAAACCTGTTCACATTTAATCGAGCATCATGCGAAGCTGTATTCATTGACAGACTCGCGCAAAATGAATCACGAATTACGTTTGGCGCGTTCTTTCAGTCAGGGATAGGTTAGCATGCGCGCCTAACAGAAATTGCATCTCGAAGTTGAAAGTTCACTCGAGCTTGGTGTCCAAGATGGCCGCGATGACAGATATATCGAGCTGTTAACCGAATATGGGATACGCCTAAATTCTCAATTTTCAACGACATATCTCTTAGACATTAGCGTAAAAATGAATCTATTAAGTTCGTGCAGTGACATAGAAGGTGGAGGATGCACAAGGAACAAATGACTTTTACGGTCGCGCAACTTGCCTCACCTCATACGTATGCTACGTATTGTGTTCGGTCTGTTTTTTCGCGAGAGAGCAATTTCTCCGTTTCGTACAGGAACTCGCTGCAAAGGGAAACGACCAAAGCTCCCGCATTGACCTGCCCTACGTAAATAAATTCATTCTAAACAGTTTTTTATTTAACGATATGTGTGACTCTTTCGAAAAAGTTCTGACATTTACATATACATGTCACTTAAGCGTTCTGTTTATTGTACATGTAAACAGAAATTTAAATGTTATCAGTGTGTTTCGTGCTGTTTAACGTAGTACTTCTTGCAGATTCAAGGTTGTGATACTTATGCGTTAGAGAATTCAAGCTACTATTAGAATAAAAAAAAAAATGGAGGCAGTTGTAGAATATAACTATGAGGCGCAAGAACCAGACGAATTGACGCTAAAGAAGGGTGACATTATCACGGAGATTAAAGTAATGATGGGTGGCTGGTGGGAAGGTACATTAAGAGACAAACGTGGCATGTTTCCTGATAATTTTGTGAAGGTACCTTTACAATTGATATAACCGACTAATTTCACTCTTATTAGATCGTACAAATTGCATTTGATACATCATGTAATATTGTTACAAGTATATGAATGATAGTAAAACTCATAATTAAATATAGGTGTTAGAATCCCCCTCTTGCGGAACAGTTGGAAGTACAGGGAGCGGAGCAAGCGAAGGACCTACTAGTACTAAATCCGAAGAAGCTTCCATAAAGAATGACTCATCGAAAAGACGATTTTGTAAAGTACTTTTTAATTATGAACCATGTAATGAAGATGAACTAAGTTTAATACCTCAAGATTCTATAGAATTTTTGGGTGAGGTGGAGGAAGGATGGTGGAGGGGTAGGCTTAAAGGCAAAGTTGGTGTTTTTCCTTCAAATTTTGTGTCTCCACCAGTTTACGAAGAGCCAGATAAACATAAAGATCAAGACAAAAGAGAATTGTGTAAAGTACTGTTTCCTTACGAAGCCACCAATGTGGATGAATTAAGTTTGAACGAAGGGGATGTAATAACTCTTCTTTCCAGGAATGCTCCAGACAAGGTACAAACTGCTGAAAATTCTTGCGCCATTTGTACAATTTGTTCAGGTTTTTGTTGAATAATTCAAAAATATAAGTAACAAGATATGATGTGAAAAAAATTTTAGGGTTGGTGGATCGGAGAGTTAGATAGTCAAGTGGGTTTATTCCCTGACAATTTTGTTGAAGTAATCGGTGTTGCATCTGATTACCAAGATCTCGTACAAAAACACAAAGCTTCCATTAAATCGCTTACGAAACATTCTCATCAGTTGAAGAAAAATGGGAAAGTTCAAGTTAGAAAAAGTTTGGACGTACGAAACGTACATGCCGGTACTTATTCATTTCTTTGTTCTAACAAATACGATGTAAAATAAAAAATTGTATGTAAGTAAATCGGTATACTGTACTATAATACTCTGTCACTATTTACATTTTAACTATAGATATCAATAAGAAAGCCATATCAGCACCAGTACCTTCCGCAACATCAACCTCTCCAGGAGTCGGAGGAAGTAGCGTAGACAGAAAGAGTATAGGCGGACATTCAATCGCGCCAAATTTGAAACGGCTCGTGGGTGAAGTAGGAAGCAACAATGGTAATGGAAACACCAATATAGCTTTGGGTGAAGAATTAGATGGGGTAGAAAGGGGAGAAGGAGCACCGCTTTCTCATTTGACAGCTTCCCGTGCTAAAGCACCACGGCGACGACCACCTTCGTCGCAACGCTTACGACGTCACGGTACCGGACCAACAGTTCCCACAACAAGCACAACACCTGTTAGTATTCTTAACACAATTCTAATATTTACTTTAAGTTCTAGAGTACTTGAGAATATTTGTACCTTTTAAAATATACAATCCTTATTTATAATAGGAGGATAACTTAGCAAACGGCAACGCAGATACTATGTTAGAACAGTTAAGAGAAGAAGAATCTGAAGGATTGGCTGTAAAAGCAAGAAGAAAAGCACCTTGGGTAATACTATATAGACCATGGGCGTAATTTTTTTACGATAATAACACGCCGTAGCAAATGCACATACCTGTATATTTTTCGTTATTGTATTGCGTTCCCTTAATTGCTCAGTAGAAACTGATAAATTAATATCGGCGCAACATTGCATGTAGTAAACGAGCTCCAACATTGTATTATGTACAGAAACAAACATAATAACGGTGTTTAGTGAAATCTATTACGCTCGACATTAGTCAGGTGTACGCGTATTTCATTGATTTCAAAATTTTAAAAAATTATTCTTACAACATATTTTGAGCCATAGTCTCGCCCATTTCATTTGTACCACGATATATTAATTGATCTTGTCTATTTGTATCCACACTTTGCAATAATAAATCTTACTCTTCGTAATTATGTAAGTATATAATGTATTTATAACAAAATAACGCTTTTTTTTAGGTGGAAGAATTAAAATTAAATCAATTAGAAAGGAGAAAAACTGCATCTGTTGACCGTGTTGATAAATCGGAAGAGAAAAAAGAACGTAGTTTTGCACGGTAAAGTTACTTTAAATATATTTATTTAGAAGGAGTTCAAATAAAAAATAATAACCAAACAGTATTATTAAAAAAAGAATATTATTAATAGATATTAATCACATACATTTTCATATTTGTATATAATCTTGAATTACTATACAGACTATCAACAAAAAGTGTTGCTGAATGCATTAATAAATTAGAAACGGAAAGTGAAGATACTAAACCGAAAGATAAAAGTCAGAAGCCTGATACATCACCACACGTTGAACGCACATCAACTCCTCCCGGATCCCCTGCTTATGTTCCATTTGCACTTTACAATCAATTATTAGAAAGAGTGAGTACACAAAAATAAAAATAACTAAGAATTGTTTTCTTAATTCAATAATCTTTGCATAAATATATTAATTCCTGAATTATTTGTTCGGTGCATATTTATAAATATATAATTAATAAGAAAAACAATTGGAAATAGGTTGTCGCCTTAGAAGAGAAACACGCAATGCTACAGCAGACAATGGGAAAGATTTTGGAACAATTCGTACCTCTCTCATCTTCGATCAACATCCCAGATTAATGAAACTCAACACACAAATTCTGCAGTATGTTTTTCCTTACAGAATACTACTATTTCGATTTCATTTTCCATTATAAATGGGATAGTAGTTTACGATTATTGTATAATTATTGTATTTATTCGTTTTAGTGATGTCACATTTAGTTTTTGTTTCGCCAATACGGTAACAGTATTTATTTATATTTGATTGTAAACAAAGTATTCCATGTATCATTCCTTGCTTGGAAAAGTGTCCTGAATTGCGATAGTTTATTTTATTTGATTATAAGTATTTGTCTTATTTGGTGTTTCCGCGACACCTTTAAATAGCATTTAAAAACTTTAGGGAGATGTGTCCATCATTTCGTTACTTAACTAAACATAAATAAAATTTAGTAATGGATACCTGATGAATACATATGTAGATTATTATGTTAAAGCATTTCCAGTATTTCGTCAAATATGATATATCATTCTGATATATCTTTTTAAATTGTATGTTGAAACTATAAGAGTATATTTGTACTTAAATTGCTAAATTTACTAAAGCTGTATTATTTATATATTTTTTCTTTTTTTGTGAAAATGCTGCCTCGCATTTGCAATACGATACTTAATCTTAAGTTTATCAAATACTTGAAGTGCCAATATATTTAATTTTCCCCCGCATAATTTTATTATTTCATTATAGAAACATTAACAGTATTTAGTTTCGACAAATAACACTTTAAAGAAATCATTATGTGTACCCCTTTGAAACGAAATAGATTTAATGTATTAAATCTTGACATGGTGCTACATGATAAAATGCTTGTGATACGTTATATCACGTTGCAATGTGACTACATGAGGCAGCAACTTATAAGTAACAATTTTTATCTCAAATAAAAGAGGATGACAAAACATGTTAAAGATCACTTTAAAAATTGCATATTGATAACTTTGTTCCATGTAATCACGAAACTGTTGAAGAGTTCAAATCTTTTTATTTTTTTAAATAAACAAAATTTTAAGTATACTTCGAGGTGATTAAATATATATATGAAGTAAATAGAAGCAGAATAATATTTAATTTTTTATATCACTACTTGATGAAATATATTAAACGTTTTATCTAGAACGAATGGAATTACAAAGTTTTTCCTCTGATCATAATCACATTATTTCAGATTATACGTATATTTATACAATTATAGCTATATGCGAATATGTAAATACCCAACATCATGCATAAGTTGAACGAATTAATAAATTCCTATTGTAATTTGCAATTTAGCTGTTGCATATATCACCTTAAAAATTCTAGTCTCAAACAGATTACAGTGGTTATAGGATTCAAGTGCCAGGGCCAATGAAACTAATACTGTCACTATGAATGTCATTGTTAATAAGTATATCTTTCAAGAAGTAATGAGTCCATTCTAATTGCAAACTGTTGTTAAGAAGTGATTTTTCTGATCAAAAATTTGTTTCTAAAATTCAAATACTTTCGTCGAAAAAGGGATGTGTAAAAGTTAATACACATTCGGTGTTTTAATTTATAATATTTTTATAATCTTTTAACATGTAATGCCATTATTATTTAAAAGATGTTAATACTTTTATCACTATCTAATAATAGTATGTTGATGCATAGTTCACGAAAAATTGTCTTTACATTTTAGAGTGTATCTGATGTAATATATAAAGAATATTAGTATTGTATAAAATTTTTACACGTTTCAGCTGGATGTAGCTTATTCAAGAAGGATATAACTATAATTAAATGGAGTGAAATAATTATAAAATGCAAACACTTCTTTTGTTTATGAAAAGAAAAGCGTGTTACGCGATATAAAACTTGGGCAGCTTTATATTTACATGTATCTTTATTTGTTTATTTTTTTCAATGAATTTGTATTTCGTTTTGTTAATACAATTATTCATACAATTGGTTGTTAATATCATTAACTGCACGCATGATGCGTCTGTATTTGCTTATAGAAATGTAGGGCAATTTAAAGTATCGAAAAAGTTTGTATAATTATGTCATGAGTACATATGTACGATACAAGTCCCTTGAAACGTTTCTATCTACATAAAAAAATTATAAAATGTCTATATACGTTGTATAATGTCATAATTATCAGTGTGCTAAAACTTATTAAATAATTTGCGCTTAAATCATGCTTCAAATGCAATAGGTCCTATTTGAAAGTATTTTTTATGTAGCATCCGTCCCCAAGTTTAAGATGAGGGCACAAATTTTGTGGCATAATAGAATTCAAAATATTATGTTCTGCAAGTATTTCTTAACAGTTAAGCTGATGTTTATATTAGTACGTATTAAGAAAGCTTTTCGTAGTTCTTTTTAATAATATAACTATTATTGTACATATAAAGATAATTTGTATGTTCGTGTATCATATTGATATTGTGCTAAGTATACATACATATATCTAATTTCGCATCAATTGTGTTGTATAAATGCAGTATAAACGGACATAGTACGAAATAAAATGTTAATTCGGCAGTGGATAAATTTAATCTCGATATTGGTAATAGTTAAAAAATAATTGTCAAACTTAAGAATTTTTCTAATATCTTTAGAAATTTGTAATTTATTTATATTTCGATATAAGAACAAAAGAAAAAAAAACATTTACGTTATATATCATAATTATGAGACATGTTTGTTAATATAATTTTGTTTTGTAATATATTTACAATAATTTTATATAAATTAATTTACTTCAAAAAAAGGCACACTGAGCACACGCGAAGAAGGTCCAATACTGATATCACTCCATACAACCTGTATCAGAAATAAATCATTTTATACTTTTATATATTATCACAAACGAAATGTAAGACTTTTATGTAAAGATATGTTGACACTTTATAAAATCAACACTTCTACTTACAAATTTATATTTTCCATCATCCTTGCAGCAAAACACGTGACAATAATAGTCCTAAGTAAACAGCAAGTCAGAATTTCGTACGCGTTATTAATTTGATATTACAATTTTTACATACTGTTTTCTTTTCAGTATCTTGCTATAGAATTCATATGTAAAGTAAACGTAGGTAAAACGTATAGATTACCTACAAGAATATCTTGCGTATTGAACGTAGTCTTCCCTTAAAAACGGATGCTATAACAGACTATTCGCAATATTAGTTTCAAAGAAAGCAACGAATATTTTAAATGGAGTAATGTCTGCGTGCCATTAACATGCATTTTTGTACAAATGTGACTATTGAAACTTGCCTCACATACAACGGTCTTAAATATTTGATATCACATTTTGAATTTGTTATGTCCTATATCTTTGAATATTTTATTTTAGAAACGATTATTTTCATAAATACATACATATATCGAACGTTTAGAATTTATAGAATGCACGTTAATCGCTTCAAATTAATTACTGTTTAAGTAATACATCTTTTCATTGTTAGTATAATAAAATCGTGTTGTTATTGTTTTTGTGCATAATCTATTTTCTTTATTTGCCCAATGAAATTGGTAGCTAATAATTTCTTTGTAAAAAAAATAGGAAGCATGTTGCTGCATTCTTGCGTCCGATTTCTAAATTACCGATTATTTAATAATTTCGAACCAAACACTTTGCGTGAAAGTAAATTGTAAGTTAAAATTCTGCCGAAGCTCTCGCTGATTAGCGGATGTGGAATAATGGTAATAGATATGTTTTTGAAAAATAAAATAACATCTAATTGCATTACAAATATTTATTGGTGGAGAAATTATATATATATATATATCGTAATAAATCAGTTGCATTGTATCAATTATATTATTTGCGTAATATATGCAAAAATGAATATTCTTAATTTACAGTATTGCGAGCATTGAATGTTATTAAGCAATCAAATATTAATAAGCAATTTGTGTAATCAAATTGTTACTATTATATACGTTATTACTGTATTCTATTAAAATTATAAACAGAGTATTGACGCAGTTCATCGGCTGCATCCTAGATATTATGCCATCAATTTAAATAGCATGTGAAAGCTGATAAGTGATAATAATACAAAGAAACAATTTTTATAGTCCTAGATTTGTATACGTGTATATAATCAACAAAGAGTGAGAACTGTATTTTCTCTTCCCTACTGATCATATTCTGAACAATTTGAATGTAAATAATTTCCTAATTTTTGTTTTCATTAATAACAAGCAAAGTACTTGTTACGATTAATTAAACTTCTGTATTTAATTAATATTTGTGTTTTTAATACATCAATTTCTCCTTTTCATTTTGCGATTTAATATTCTAATATTAGAACAATACCCATTAGGTATTTTGATTCTTAAAAAATTGTACAAATCGTATTCGTACGTATTAAAAGTCGATTCGAATATGTGAATAATTGCAACATTTTATTCTTACTACAAAAGATTTATTTCTTCAGTATCATTTAATAAATGATACACTTCAGTATCTGTATTAAAACTATTTAAATTGACTTAATTATTGTTTATCGTGCGTGCAGTATATACAATATAGTTGGATTAATTTGGAATAAAACAATGATCGCGATTTAAGCAACGTAGTATAAATATCAAATTCTTCTATTATTTAAACGTCGATACATTGGTGAGAGTTCGCAAATAAAGGGTAACGTACTATCACAAGGTTCAACTCTCCAAAAAGTGCCAGGTGTCGATGTGGGTGGTTGTACAAGACTAACGCATCCTTTCGAGTTCGATGGTTGTCCCTTTCCCCATGCTCGATAATTAAAACACGAAAGTGGTTCCTCTAAAAATTATACAAATCTTTTTAATTATTCCTTTAATTTCTAAAATTGAAGAAAATAACGTGGCACTACAATACAAAACGAAAGTTTTTAGTCGAACATTATTAAAATCTAATAACAAGTGTTTAATGTTTGAAAGCCTTCCTTGCAATATAAAACGCATATTGCGTTTTCTTTAAATAATAATTTTCAAGAAAATTACAATTGAAATAAAAATTTATCCCAACAAGTCGTAAAACTTAATAATAATATTCATCATTTTAATTACTACTTTCATGTATTTCCTCCCACCGATGAATAAATGTTCTACAGGGCGGTGTCAATTAAGTACCATATTCATTTTTCCAAAGCATCTCGCTGTTACGATTACTGAGTCCAACGAAAGTAGGTGTATTTAACGAGATATATTTCCCTAGCCCATTAGTACGTTCGTCGCTAATTATGTGAGCAATCGACGCATTCATTTTCTGGCAAGCAGACTGTGCTTGGCTATAATTCAAATTATTGCTTGAAAACACGAATACCCCTATTTTAGGGATGCAGGCCAGTGTGAAGTTAGAACCTGAAAGTGGTTTATTCGTGACAAAGAGGACGATGAGAAATGATCATTTTTTGCTATCGCTTAAGTACGATACTGTTATGCTTGATGACAATTTTTCTTTTCTAAGTCATACGAAAAATCGTAATTTTCGACAAAATATATGTTATATTAAATATATGTTGGATATCAAAATAAAGCCTCGGTGAACCAGCTCGTAATTATTTACAGTCGGAATTATCCGGGATCTTCGATTTATTAATATACGTACGTTCTTAATCTAAAATTAATCACAAAGAACTGTTTGAAACCACCTCGTCCAATATTTGGTACGAAATTTGTTTATAATCATTTGTAGCCAAAATCTAACTTAATGAGCCTCTTTGTCTCCTGGCTGATTAATCAAGGCCCAACTGTACATATGTATTTCTGTTATTTCATTCGTTTACCAGTTGGGATGAATGCAGGATACGTGCTATAATATTTGTAATTTTTATCTTGCACAAGGGTGGTGAAATTATGAGTGTCGGGGCATTCGAGGGCCTGACATACGTGTCCTGCTTTACTTTTATTTCGAATACCGATATTCCATTCTATAATAATAGAAAAGTCATTTGGTATGCATAGTGTTTACTATATTTAAAGTATCGTTCATTAAATACTACGTATCGCACTCTTGCAAAAGAAGTGCCATAAGTCGAAAGTATGCAATTGTTGAAGAGCGGGACAAGAACATTTCTGTTTGGGATTACATAATTAAAGCATCATGGAACATACGTCGGCCAAATTTAATGTATTGAGTTTCGAGTTCAGACATCATTACCAGATTTACATAGTAGAAGATATTTTTCGCCATTAAACGAATAACGAATAGTTTTTACTTGCAACACTTCTCGTATTGGAGGTGTGATATTATTTGCAATCGCATCGTTTCACTTACCGTAACGATCAGTTTCTAAACCGTAATTAAATGCCAGGGCTTTTTTGACCCTGGCAAATTTTGTACACTCGTTCACATTTTGGACCATCGTTCTTGAAGCTATCAATTGATTTGAACGCCAGTTCGATTTCATCAGTTTGTAATAAGGTAATTCTCTTGAATTAATTCGCCAACAAGCATCACTCGCGATTAAATTCAGTTTTAAGCACACAACATATGCTACAATAATACTTGTTGTTTCCATTTTAAAGGTAGCCAAAGGACGCATTCAATCGTTTGTATATGCACGGGTTTTTCTACAACTGTGAAATCCAGTCGTACTAGACTAGTTGTAGTTTTGAATACAGAAACGCAATTCAATGTCGGATAAAGTTAATTAACTTGTACAATACACCGACTGGATATACGCGGACTGCAAACGCGATTTCAAATTACGCAACAGAATACTATTAAAGATTCATAAAACAGGAAGTTCATAAATTAAATAGGGATAATTGATTTGGTAAGATCGATGCGAGGAGGGGAGTGGTTTTTCAGAAATGAATTCCCTGAAATCGTAAAATATATACTTCATTATTATTATTTCAGTAAACCGTTAAATTTGTGAACAATGCAATATAACCATCAGAATCGGCAGTTACTCTCCACTGCATATCGAAGTGTTTGGTTTGTAGATTGTTGTTTTTTTAATCATCATTAACAACGCACCACCCCGAAATTTCAATCAGTGGTCTTCAGAAAATTTTGATACAAAGAGCACATGTTCTAAGCTATTTACTGATCTATACTGCTTAGCAGTACATTAAATTACACCATTCGCGCCGATTTTTCATTTCAAATAGTTTCCTAGATATTATATCAAATAGGTTTACTATGTCCAGCTTTGATGGTGATTTTCAACCCGCAAATAATGGCCAATACAAAAAAGTAGTACGTGTTAAATATCAGAATTTTCTGTTAGTGCTCCCTTCTATCAAAATTTTATTGTAATTTGTAATTGATACTTCGGAATGATCCCTTGTAGTATATGTAGTATATTGCTAGGAAATACAGGTACTTAGAGTTTGCAATATACATGCGATGTTACAGACAATTAGTCTCGGGTTAGCGTTCGTCACAACGTTAATAACGTTGAAAACAGTGCTTTCAAAATTTGTAAGTAATGTTTCCATCCTTTTTCTTTATCGATTTAATATGATGTAAGTACTTTCTTTCGGGATAACTTTACTTAGCAAAATCGCCCCGAATAAATATGCTAACTTTGTGCAAGTTATCGTGTTTGAATCACTGTACATTTCTTACAATTAGAAATCTACGAAAGTGAAACATCTGAATTTTCTTTGGCGATAGACTAGAAACGTATATTAAATTTAAATCGCTGAATCTCAGAAATGGTTTCGAACAATTAGGCTGCTGTAAACGAGAGCTCGTGTAGTATTTTCGAGAGGATCTACGCCAATAAAGAATCGAGTGCATTTGAAACCTCGGCGAATACTGCGTCCACGCTACCTTCTGCATTTATCTAAACAGAATGATTTCCAATTACATAGGTTGAAATCGCTCGCAGTGTCTGCTGGGAGACGACAGCAGCGCAAGGTACTTACTGTAAGAACTTTCTCTTTATAATGCTTAACAATCTCCCCATTCTTCACGTTAAATATCTCGATTCTCTTCTTGATTGTCTCCTCATTGTCGTCGGCACGTTTTGATACAGCCGCCCTTCCTAGCAGTCTCTTATGTAACGTGTCATTTGAGACATCAAAGAAAATGATTAAGTCGACTGGGCACACCTGAGTTCGTTAAAAACATTTATATGCAATTTTCTTCTCAATATGTGTGAAGCATTTTGCGTTTGGCAAAAACAAAACGAACAATAAGTAATTAATAATTAATCTTTTTGTAAAAACTCCCCTATATTTAATGTCTATGTAATACTCCAACAACGACAAGCAAAAATCGAGAGCTGTCGAAATAACGCTTACTTTCTTCTCAAACAGGAGGCCTTGCTCTAATTCCCGAGGATATCCATCGATAAGAAACCCAGTTTCCGTAGCTTTTTCCGTTTTTGCTTTCTCCATTCGTTCCTTTATTAGGTCCAGCACAACATCCTAATAAGAAGCGATATTTATATTTGACGGATAATTGTAATACTATTGTGTGATATGTAATTTTTCCATTATGTTATCTTCCCTTCCTAAATCATTTATTTACTTCACTTTTTGTAAAATAGAGTTGCTCGCACATTATTATTTAATTGTACCTCATTTTATTAATGACACTGAATTGAAATTAAATTAAAATAAATGTAGTTTTATTAGTTTTATTCATTTGTGAAAAGAATAAGAATTCGGGATCAGTGAGTTTGTATGTAATGCAAGATTACAGCCTGCATTCTAAATATTAGTTGCTTCGTAAAACTCTGAGTACAGTGTGCAATGAAAATATCAATTTAAACAGCAAGATGATACTCAATTTGCAGCCATGAAAAACTGCTGAAAGCAGCTAATAAAAAGAAAATATTCTACGTATGAGCAGTAATGAATTCAAATTTCATAGTTGAAATTTCATAGTCGCTTAACAAATCGTAGCGCATCTTACAACTTTCGCACAGTAAATCGTACAATAAATCTTAACTACGCTACCGTTCCGATACTTTCGTTATCCACTGTATCTCTGTTAAAACATGTATCCTCTTCGAACGGGTGAAACGCTATTTACCGTTGGGACAAATAGGCCCTTGGACATTAGCTCCTGAAGCGAGGCTCCCCTGGGGCTACCACTGGAAACTTCCTCGCGCAATAAATCGCCACTGCTTATGTGAAAAAATCCATATTTAGCAATTATTCGCTCGCATTGCGTTCCTTTGCCACATCCTGGTCCGCCAATAATCCAAACAGTCTTCATTTTCTCGAAATTGTCGGACGGTTTCGATGAAATAAGTCCTTCCTCAATATAAAGACTACAGTTGGGTTCTATTCTGGTTTGTGGCTTGCCCTAATAAAAATGCACCTTTTGTGCATTAATTTCACTATGTCAAATTTTGGGCCGAATTATGAATGTTTGGTTAAAACATGTTCAAACAATTAGGACTTGAATGTCTCATGGACGAAGTAATGCTTGTAAACAAGACAATAACGAATTTGCCATTATTGGGGAGAAAAGGAAAGTGATATTATTGGTTTGTGATATACATTTTGCACACAGGAAAGAAGAGTTATGCTAGTTTTTGTTGCTTTATTTCAGTTAGTTAGTTCATTATAATAAATTGAGATGAGTCGATATTGAAATGAGAATGTATCATGAATATTCCTCTTCTCTCGCAATTGGATCAACATGTGTATTGGTTGAAATAATTCTTGTATTATTTGTATTTTTATTTAATTTCACTTGTTTAGTACGGGATGTATTCTATGTTCACACATAGTATTTTTGTATGATATGTTTATTATTGCCACATTAACATTTATTAATTGCCGTTTCTTTTATAAGATAATGAGAAACTTTAATGAAACGTAACTTTGCTTCTTCAAGAAGGCAAAATTCTGATTGCAGAATTTGAAATATCGCCGAGTGGAAAACTCGCCAAATATTTCTCATTTTCCTTCTTCGAATGATGAGTTATCAACAAAGTAATCATTAACAAACCAGCAGGTATGTTCAGCAAGGTGTACATATATCAGTTTCAGAGATATCCGATAGATCATATAGTCGTTGCTGCATGGGAGTAACCAATGAGTAACTCATTTTCTGTCTGTCTTTAAAAAGTTATATCTTTGTAATAAAAGTAAAATCTACGTTTTAATGAATATTTACAAATATCTAGTGTTTAATTGTAATACCGTTTGTTTATTCAAACATTATTAAGCAATTCCCTCTACTTTCCCTCCACTTCCCGAATAAATAATAATTAGACATTTTCAACTTTTGAGACATGCACAAATTTTTCATTGCGCTCTGGTCCGAAATCGGCCAACCATCCTCCTTTATTTTGTTGTTAAATTTAAGTGACAATTCGATCAAACTTTCAAACTTATGTTTTGTTCCTAGGGATAATAAAAATATACACCAAACAACACAATAATCCATATAAATAAGTTTATAGAATTCCTATATAATGTAACATAAGTAACTTTAACAGCAATTTTATGAAAAAATAATTCTGCTCCCATTTTCAAAGGTTTCTACAATTTGATCACCATCCGGACACTTCAACTTATTATTTAGATACTCTCGATCAATTTCCATTATGATCTTCTATGTGCACACCTTTCCTTTAACTTTGAGGCAATTTTCATACATGGACGTTTCGCAATAAGACTGAACGTTAAGCATTAGGTACAGCCCAGTGGCCACATAAATTTACGATCACCTACGTCCTACGTGATTGTGTTATAAATAGTTTTCAGCCTGTATTTACAATATCACGTGCATATTACGTATGAAACGATTTTTCTAAACACACAGTAGATATTCGAATTCAAGTTTCAATTATATTTATATTCCTGAAGAATCTTACTTATCCGCGACCTCAAAAAAAGAAAATCTATGTTCCATGTTTATAAAAAAATCCCATTTGTGTTATTTCATTACTAGTAATCGAAGGTACAGCATTCTTTATTATTATTCTCTCTTCTTAAATATGTTTTACATTAATAGGGGATGCATCCAGGCAATTGCTCTTTTAATTTATGCAATTGTAATAATCTATTAAATCAATTGATATTTCATCGAGTTATAATATCATTCGAACAATAGAATAATAAGAATTCCAGATATGCTCGTAATGAGGACGTTAAAACACATTAAATTTTTTACCGTGAAAAAGGTTTTCCTAATTGTTGTGAAAACTTGCGTGATGCTCTATAAGTTCTTTGCCAATTTTATTTTTATGTACACGTATAACGTTATTATTACGTAAAGTAAGACCGGATGCCCATTTGTATTATACATATGTATATTAGTACCCAATACAGATATACCATACATATTTATTCGAATAAAAATGCAGAAACACACAAAACGTTTACTGATTTTCAAATTGCAATTCCGTTTCAAATTAACGTTCAATGAAAAATTGCAACTTCTCCAATTACAGTAAGTACTCGTCATGGGTACTGATCATTTTGTAATCATTATTTATTTCACACAAAAGGGCTGAAACGAAAAATGGACTAGCGAAAAAAATAGTTAACGATAAATACGGGCGCGATCGTATGGATCCACGAAGATTATACATCGTATTAATAAGTTTTAGCTTGAAATGATTACCATAAATACTGTATGAAAGATTGAAATACACGTGGCCATTTTACTTACTATGCAAGACCCATCAGACTCGAGATTTCATTGCTAACTACTGAGAGTAGGAAATAGTCAAAGCTTTCGCGTTAAAATTTCGAACATATCGATTTGTCATTGGCCCGCCGTCATCAGGTGGGAGTTATTTTACGCATGTGCAACGATGAATATAAAGGTCAGCATCTTGCAGGTAAGATAGATACGGTACAGGTACTGCATACATATATATGTACATGCATAGTTCGTGTAACTCACACCCTTGAACTTCCTACCGTACCCAATATTAAACATGCAAATCTGAATGAAAAATCTCTACATTCCTCTCGTCGATCATTTATATAGATTTCTGTATTAAAACGAATCAAAATACAGTAATTCATAAATGGAAAAAATTACGAATTTAAATGGGTACGCATACATCAGATGTTATCTTCGACAGCCGTGTTACAAATTCTTCGAGTTCGTAATTTATTTTCTTTTACCTCGTCAATACGGTTATGTTGTCTCGACGTGCAGGCGAATTTACAACGTTGTTGGTATACACTTAAAATTAAAAATATTGTGCAACACAAGGTATACACTTTTTGGAACTGTTACGAGACGATATAAAATTCAGAAACTTGCGCGCCCCGCAACTGTAACACGACTAGAGTAATTTCGACGTTTAGGCTACCCGCCAGGGTAAGGTTGACTGTACAGCATTAGTTGTATGTATATATGTATGTATACGTAAATCTATACAGTCAGCGTCTGCAGAGTGTACAGTTACAGTGCTTAAAAATAAATATGTGGTAAATGTTGAATCCGAGCTTCTATTCATGTAATTGGGTCACAAATTATACCACCCCCAAGCGACGTTGAATAACAGCCCTGGTCCCACGTTCGTTTTTCAACGGTGAGAACAATCTTTTTATTTAAATCAACACCATCTATCGTTGTTTTTACGAAAATTTGGTAATACAAATATGAAAATGTAATCATTAATTATTCTTTCAGAAACGTTTAGGATTTTTCTGTAATTGCACTATTATAATTATCATTATAAGCATAGGGAGGAGTGTATGAAATTAAATCAAGGCTGCGAAAAAAAGAATTGCGCATATAAATATTATTTGTCACGCTCAAACAACTGTTGCAATAATTTTAAAACAATTAGATATCATATTATATAAATGTAAGTATCATTAAGCAATGAAATGTTTATAAATTTACTTAAAAATGATTTTGCACGTTTTCAATGATATCTCGTAGTCGCTGCTTTAGTAAAGAAACTTATAATGAAAAATTAAAATGAATAAAGTTAAGCATAAATCAATTTACTGCCCAAATATACATTACATTAATTTCATGCGATGTTATTATATTGCGTTACACAGTTAACTATGCTTAATTGCATATATTGAATTACTCAATTTTTATATTATTCTTCATTCGAAAAATTAGCGTTCAAATTCTCTTAACGTCGGTTCACAGTGTCCACAGGTTTGAATTTTCACTCCTCATTGGTCCCTTCATTTCTAACAAAACCCACTTCCGTTTAGTGTGAACTAAACTTAAAGCTTGTATCCTAGGAGTAGAATCATCTCGAATACAATTTACAGGTTACTGAAGTAATTGCGCCCAGGCTCAGTGACTAAACTTTGAAGAAGCCGGAATATACCGCACGATATATTACAAAAATGGTAAGGTAGAAACGGAATACATATTTTAATAGCAGGAAATATAACATTTTCATTTATATATATAATTTTATATGTGCATTATTAATTTTATAGAAGTGATTAATAAAAAGAAAAATATTTTCCCTTGTCAAAAACCATTCATTTAATAGTAATAGTAATAAGAAATTGCATTACGATGTATAAAATCTTAATAAGTAACGATACAAGAAACGAACATACGTATTATAGGGTTGAGCTCTTCTAACCTTATATGGAGATTAATTTCGGCTTGCTCCCACAATGTGCATGTGGAAACAGTCTAAATCACGTGTAACAGAATATATCTCGCTTCGAGCGCAATGGTAATAGGACAACATTTATTTACAACAAATGTATTGCATAGTAACAGAACAAAAAAATTCGATCTTAATTCATTTGTCTTAAGAAATTTGACAGACTTCATATGTAAGAGGCCTTGAGCTGCCATATTAATACAAAAGCCACATGCACATTTGAGAAGAAAATATTAAAAATGGGGCGATATATGAGAGTATATTGTTATAATTTTTCTTATCATTGTTATCTGTGTAGTATGTCGAATTAATGTAGAAAACTTATCTATATATCTGTTCATTATAGCAACCTCAAATAATTTTACTCAAAGAAGGCACAGACTCGTCTCAAGGGAAACAGCAGCTAGTATCGAATATAAATGCGTGTCAAGTTGTAGTAGATGCCGTGAGGACCACCTTGGGTCCTCGGGGAATGGATAAACTCATTGTTGATCAGAATGGAAAGGCAACGATTTCAAACGACGGTGCAACTATTTTGAAGCTCCTGGAAGTTGTTCATCCGGCAGCGAAAACTATAGTAGATATTGCAAAATCTCAAGATGCCGAGGTACGTAATACTTTCTAAATCTTATTTACTCTGCAAAAAGCTATGGAGGAGTAATGTATCTGAAATGTAACACTACTAACTTGCTTACAGAGAACAGTATATTTAGGAACTTATAGACTAGTAACACCTTAAAGTCACGTAGTTACTTCAACAATGTTCAAACATTTTATTTGCATTTACCCTATACATGCATTGTGTGCTACAATTCACAGAAAAACCAAAGATATTTGGTACACTCTTTAAGTTTTCCTGTTTGTATGTGCAGGTTGGTGATGGAACTACAAGCGTAGTTTTGCTCGCAGGAGAATTTTTGAAACAAATGAAGCCATTTGTCGAGGAAGGAGTACATCCGCGCATCATAATCAAAGCTCTACGTCTCGCGCTTCAAGTAGCAGTTGAAAAGATAAATACAGTGAGCGTAAAGATAGATAAATCTGATCAAACAAAATTGGTAGAACTGTTAGAAGAATGTGCAGCCACATCGATGAGTTCTAAATTAATTCATCACCAGAAAGAGTTTTTCAGTCGTATGGTTGTGAAAGCTGTCATGATGCTTGACCATATGTTATCCCTTAATATGATTGGTATTAAAAAGGTAACTTTCTTTAAAAGTTGATCCCCAAATACTATACAGCATATATTAAATAGAAAAATTAGCAACTTTTCCTTGTTGAACGTTACAGGTTTCTGGAGGAGCATTGGAAGATTCCGAATTGGTGAAAGGTGTAGCTTTCAAAAAAACCTTTTCCTATGCTGGATTTGAGATGCAACCGAAGAAATACCAAGACTGCAAAATTGCGTTGTTGAACATAGAATTAGAACTCAAAGCAGAAAGAGATAACGCTGAGGTACGCGTGGATAATGTTGCGGAATATCAAAAAATCGTTGATGCCGAATGGCAAATCTTGTACGACAAACTTGATAAAATTCACAAGAGTGGAGCACAAGTCGTATTGTCGAAGTTACCGATCGGTGATGTTGCCACCCAATATTTCGCCGATCGAGATTTGTTCTGTGCAGGTAGAGTTCCTGAAGAGGATTTGAAAAGAACAATGCAAGCATGCGGTGGAAGTATCCTAACGACTGTACACGATATCAAAGATTTAGATCTCGGAAAATGCGAATCATTTGAAGAGAGACAGATTGGAGGAGAAAGGTATTTTACTCGCAACATTATAATCGTATAATTTTATCGAATAAAATATTATTAACGATTATTATACGAAGCTATTTATTTTTAGATTCAACTTGTTCTACGACGGAGCACGCGCTAAGACGTGTACATTTATACTTCGTGGTGGAGCAGATCAATTTTTGGAAGAAACTGAAAGATCTTTGCACGATGCTATCATGGTTGTAAGGCGTTTGTTTAAAACAAATGCCTATGTAGCTGGTGGTGGAGCCATTGAAATGGAACTTTCGAAGACGTTAAGAGATCACTCTCGTCTTATAGCAGGGAAAGAGCAAGTTTTAATTGGAGCAATAGCTCGTGCACTTGAAGTTATACCAAGGTATATACATACATTTTTTGGTTTTATTAGTTGTGACTTAAAGTTCTGGCTTAAATTGCAGTAAAAAATAATTACTTTTTTTAGGCAATTGTGCTTTAATGCTGGCTTCGATGCAACAAAGATTTTAAACAAATTGCGGCAAAAGCAGCATTTAGGCATGCATTCTTATGGTGTTGATATCAACGCCGAAGACATCGGCGATAACTTACAGGCTTTCGTCTGGGAACCTGCTGTTGTGAAGATTAATGCATTGACAGCTGCAGTTGAAGCAGCGTGTCTCATTTTATCTGTGGATGAAACCATTAAAAATCCGAAGAGTAGTCAAGATGGCGGAGCACAAGCACCTATGGGCCGCGGCATGGGAAGACCAATGTAATACATCGCTTTTATAAGCTTAAAAAGCATTTGCTAATGTACTGTAACTATCCAATTGTACCGTCGAAAATAATCGGAGTACCCAATATAATTTTTCATACTTCTTTTCGTACATTGTAATATATGATAAAAATAGACTTTACTATATTTTACGGCGAATATTTTAGTTTTTTTTTTTATTAACTCTTTAACCGGTGATGATGAGTTAGCTCGTCTTGCGCGCTTGGAAAGCATTTGCCAAGGACGGGAAAACTAGTCTTCCCTGGTTAAAGGGTTAATATTGGTTTAAATACGATTTAGTATCATTTTTACTGCGCTTTATACATATGTACGAGTTAAAAGTTGCATTTATAAAGTTACAAGCTATATGTTTGATTGTAACTTTTAATATGAAGTTAACATGTGCGCCGAGAGAAATTAAACTTCAGATTTCATTACGATGTTAAACGGTAACACGAGAAACAATGATAATTCATCTGTATTGCCTGCTAATTGCTATCTATTTATTATTAAAGAACATTTTACTATTATATCGTGTAATTCATATCAGATAACATTAATAACGCTTGCGATATTTAATTTTTCAACGTTCTTCTAATTCTATCCCTCCTTAAAGTATCTTTTGTTCAAAATGGCACTCCGTGCGGGACTCTTACGGACCCCCAAATCACTACAGAAGTTTCGTTTGGCAACGGCCGCACGGAGACAGTTAATTAAAAAATAGAATGTCACAACTTACAGGTTCGATGAAATTTGAAATTCCTCACGAGTAAAACAGTTAAGGAACAAACAAGAAGTTCAATTAGGACATTCGCATATCGGTTTCGAAACTAATAAGCTGTCGATGCGAAATTCGAACCTTCGTCGTATTCGATAATTGAAATTATCGACGAACTGCAGACAACTTCGTTTCTATGGTAGGATTACGACGACACAGTTTGACTATGTTCAAAGAAGATGAAGCGAATTTTATGGCTGTTTGTAAATAAAACGTGATTTGATACCGTTGCGAAAGATCTATACGCTTCGTGACCAACTTTTTGTGCCAATTGCGAAATATATGTTTAATAAATGTTTGAAAAAAACAAAAGGAAATAAACGTCACCATTCGCATTGACAGTTATAATTTTATTTTCGTGGAAAGAGTTTATATCCTTGCACAACGTGCAACAGACAATTTGTATTACCGGCAATTATGAAAACCGAAATATCTTGGAAACGCCGATTTTTACGAAAGAAACTAAAGTATACATTGATTTGTGTGTTTATAGTTGCTATCATTTTTGTTGTCCATCAGTTGGTTTACTTTAAAGAACTGAATCAGGCGATTGTCGGAAAATTAATCGGTGGATCTGTACGATCATCTAATTACATTATTAGTGGTAACACACAGTCGAAATGGAATGAACCATCTCATTCTAAACTTCTTCGTGATAAAGAAGGTCGGACTGTGTCTTTACGCGGAACACGTGATAAAGATATTTCAAAATACCTTCCGAATGTGCGTGGAAAATTTGTTTGTTTCACCTCGAAAAATGAAATAGACTTCTTTAAAATTAACGATAATTACTGTGATTGTCCTCTGGATGGAAGCGATGAGCCTGGTACCAATGCATGTAACAATGGTAGTTTTAATTGCGAAATCACATCCTCGCAGTTTACAGGTATTTGGTAGCTTGCATATTAATATATATGTATTTTTCTCCTGTTAATAATATGATTCATCATTTCAAACAAACAGCAATAACAATACCATCTTATAAGGTTAACGATGGATACTGTGATTGTTGTGATGGATCCGATGAATGGGCAGAAGTTAAATTACCACAATTAAATAATGGTAACTACTTGTTAATTAAATATATGTCCACGCGATAAATCATTGTTTCATTTTAATTATCAATTGTTTGTTTCAGAAACTGGAAACTTAACGGTGCATTATTATCGTACCAAATGTCCAAGTAAATGCTAGTAAGAATTAATATGACAGCATAGATGACAAATTGAACATTCATGCAAAATATTTTGTACGAGACTTTGTATTCTATATTGTGTATAAAATAGCGTAACAAGTTGAGGGTACTTTTCCATCTTCCTTACATATTTATGGTATTTAAGAATGTAATTAAGTAACTATTACTTAAGCTATTAAAAGAATATTTAAAAATTTCATAGATATATGATTTAATTCAAATACCAGAAATATATTTTGTTTGATCACACAGTATGTAACTACTATGTAAAGATGACCCTTTCCGTAAATGTATATAGACACGAAAAGAAAAAAATTTATGAAACCTTATATGTACAGTTAAACCTTTGTTAGCAATATTTAATTTTATGTGCATTGTATATAAACGCTGAGCCAAAAAGAATGTCGGTAATAAACAACTAAACATGAAATGCAATTAAAACTTCAATTGTGAATATGCTTATAGACAATTTTATTAATTATATCATAATGTAATTAGTGCATTATTAAGGAAATGCAGATCTGACATTTCATACTTACAATTAATTCACATAATGGACATACTGTTGCCTTGAAAAAAACATCACATGTGGTATTGTATTTAAGATTTAATATATTTTAATAATCTTTAAAGCAATGTAACTAAAGATTGGAGATCATCACAGATATTTTTATTTAATACTATCATCATAAATAAAGTACATATCACAACAATAGTGCGCTTAACTTCCAATAGCTTTAATAACATTAAAATGATTTTTCAGACTTCTTGGCTTTTCAGCAAAATGTAAAGTCCGTTTTACAGGAACGCCCATGCTTTGTAACATTTTGCAAAATTGGTTTTCCTCTTCACAAATCCATGGGCGATAAGAATCTTGAACTTGGTATGGTGTGACATGAACCTGGACATCTATTCCTAAAGTAACATCAAAATGTACTGTATTACTTACAATGTATTAATGCAAGAATTAATACAAGTTGTACTCATTTGGCATAATTTAGGATATTACTTAATTTAGCAAAGGACTCCAGTATAGATTCCTCAGTAATCCATGTATTTTTAGAACCAGCATGTCCACCATCTAACCACCACATACTTTCAATGAACTTTATAAAGTTATTAATCCCAATATCCAGCTTCGATTCATTTTGGTAATAATGAAATTCATGCAGTAGTTGGTTCAACACAACGCAACCTTTACTGAAACCTATTATAGTTAGTTTTGTTTTCTCGATACTGAAATTATTGGCATCCTGGGGAGTTAAAATTTGTTTCCGTTAAGAATGACAATTATAGTCACATATATGCAGTAGAACTTTGAATGTACCTCTTCTTCGTTGCATGTATGAATGTGGTCTAATGAAGATTTAACTAATTCTTGTAAATGTTTCAAGGCATCATGTTTTGGAAGAAATAATGGCACACCGCATTCGTTTGATGGTACAAAGTTATCAAAACAGCTAAACATAGCACACTTTGTTACATATATCCTGAAATAATGCAAGAGGAATATAGAAGTAGAAAAATATGAGAAATATGCACCACATATTGTTCAGGGGTGTTACCTGGATGGTCGAACAACAAGTATATGTTTTTTGGGAAAATTCATAGAAAGTATTTGAGCAGTACTTTGTAAACTCCATTCTATATACTTTTTACTGTCTGCGTGCTGTTCCATATTTTCTTGAATATCCTATGTTCAAAGTTTAAACATAGAATATTTTGTAAACTACCTAAGAACTATGTTCTAGGTGTATATTTTATATACCTGAACATCGCCTCCAAAATATAAAAGTACATCTCGAGTTGACTGTAGTATTGGCCGTGAATAAATTATATCGTTACACCTTCCGGTTAAACCAGGAACTTTATTCCAGACCCAAATTTTTGACGACATGATATTTTGATATTATTTCAGAAAGATACAATAGTGATATGCACTGTAAATCATATTAGCAAATATAGCATTCTGTATGTATGTATTTAGTAATCAAGTAAGATTAAAGAGAAGGTAGTAGCCAACAGTATATATAATGTGCAATATTTTATTAATTTACGATCGTATATATTTTGTCAACTACTGCCCATTTCAAGCATGCACGTCCGTTTCGTCACGATGTTACGTATGCATTTCCTTTACTGATGTACTCATTTGCGTAGTAACACTTATGCAAAAACGATCGCTATGTCACGGTGCATGTCTAAAATAGATACAGTGCTGTGAGGCTGGTCGCGAATCCTTATCTTGATTAATTGAACATCTTTATTGAATTATTTATGTCGAGCAAAATCTTCTGAAAATTTCAGCTAGACATATGTACTTAAATAATCGGCAATATACATTTTTTCTAAGTTCGAGGCACGTGGTGCATTTCAGTAATGGAATCCGTATGGATCGGAACGTCACGCGACGCAACGTTATTTGAAATGATTTTGTCAAACATGGTGTAAGAATTGAGAATAAAATATAACAGATAATCCTATTATTATTAATATCCAAAATATTATACTTATGTAAGCTATGTGCGATCTAAAAAGAACTATTTTGAAACTGAGTTTCTTCGTGAATAGAGTCCAACAATTATTACGTAAGACATAGAACAAAATTATCCAAATATACCGCAAAATTAGCGGTCGTGGCATTCAACTTTTATGCAAATATTAATTTATTAATCGTTACCAAATCTATAAGTACTTTAGCAGTATTTAAGTTATATGTACAAATTACGTGTTCTTTACATTGCATCCCATAACCAAAGCTTGTAAACATTTCTCTTCAAGTTTTAAGGAAACACACATCGAATCTGAGCATGCAACGTGATCCAGATTCAAGTAGAACAGTGTGGGACCCATTACAAATATTTAATTGCAATGCACATTATAAATATGCTGTTGTTATATTGAATAGTCCACTTTATTGGAAGGATGATATTTTACTTCAAATTTGGAAGAAAGGTATGTTTTCTTAGTTTTGAAAGCAGTATATTCATTGGGGAATATTATAAGCGTTTAATAGTGTTTATTAGAAATGATTTATTGAAAAAGAAATATATATATATATACATATATTTCATTCAGCTCAGGTTACTGTAACTGTTGACGGTGGAACATACAGGTGGTTACGTTACTTAGATAACCAAGGTATAGATCTGTTAAATGGCAATCATAGTGAATATGTGCCGCATTTAGTTACTGGCGATATGGATAGTTGTTCGCCTGTAATACTTGAGAAGTTAAAAAATATGGGTTCAATGATTATTGAAACACCAGATCAAAATCACACAGACTATACGAAAGCTTTGGTTCAATTAGGACAATACACAATAAAGGAAAATATAAATGTAATATTGGATATATCATCAAACTTTTTACAACAAATTACATTTAATAATTAGAAAATTATTGTTGACAGTTAAATGGAATATACGTATTTGTAGAATCCTCCGGAAGATTTGATCATATCATGGGAAATATTAACACACTCTATAAAAGTGATAAGCTGATAGAACATGTACCGGTAATTGCTGCCAATTCGATTGCGATCTACTTGTCTGCTTGCTCTCTTGTCTTGAAAACATTCAATTTCGCTTATCAAATTTTTTATACTCGTTAGGTGATACAATTAGCGAGCAACTCATTGACATGGATTGTGAGGCCCGGGCTTCATAGCATAATCATTCCAAAAACTTTAACAGAAAGCAATAGTTGGTGTGGACTTTTACCAGTTGGTGCACCCGTTAAAAGTATAAAAACAACTGGTTTAAAATGGAATTTGAGTATGTATCAATCATTATAATGAAAATTTAATGTTTCAATTAGTTTGGTAAAATGAAAACAATGTTTTACTTCTTAGATAATGCTGCTTTACAATTTGGTGGTTTGGTAAGTTCTTCGAATACTTATGACAATTGTTCTGAAGTAACTATAGATACAGATTCGCCAGTGATTTGGACTATGGGTATTGAACCGCTACAGAAATATATGAGTAATTGCGAAATATTGTTATAATCTATTATATTATTACAATATTCTTGGTGATTTAGGTTCCTGTAAAATAGAGAATGTGATATTTTCTACTGTTAAAGGCATACGATCTTGCTTCTACCTTTTTTAGCATGAAATTTTCTTGAACATATTGTTGAGATTTTTCCAATTAAAATGAGACCAAGCATGATATAATGTAAGACGAAAATTAAGAAGAAATCGCTCAATAATGGTTATACTCGAAGTAATTCGTAAGACGCTAATACAATATTCCCAGGATGGCTATCCATTCGCTCTATGCGATGGCTTTCCAAAGAATGCCCGACGCTGTGTCATTGCCGTCAGAAATGCGGGCTCGTCGGTCCCACGACGCAGTGCTTTCAAGGGCCTTTTTTACGCCCTTCTCTACATCCCCAAGCGTTTGCCAGATGGCCATCCTAGGTGCGTCGAACCTTCGGAGTTTCTTACAATAAGTTGAATCATATTACTTTATTTAACTCGTAGTCTTCCCATCTATTTGCGTGGGATCCTATAACTGCGTATCGCAGACAGTCCTGCCGATCGGTGGTATCAACCGGCGCGGCAGTTCCCTGTCCACAATTTTACTATATTTCTGGAGTCGCTATACGTTTATGGTGACGAATTGGTACCTTGCGCACGTGGTGACCGGCTGGTAAAGCGTTGACGAATTTAGTGGCGTGGAAAGGTGACTGCTAATCCGCTCCCTTTCAGTCGGCATTCTTTTCTTTTACGACTTAACAACGATCTTTGTATCTCGCCTCATGTACTTATCGAATGACACAATTGAATAACACAAGAATCTAGCGTAATTATAATAGGACATTGCTAATAATTTAGGTATTCCATTGTTGGGTTACTTTAGTAGCACTGTAAAATCGAGACGAAGTTTGCAAGGGTAGTAATAACTGCTACTAATTTAACCGATTCCCTATTAGTAAGAAATATATTTATCTTCAGTATGTCCTAGAACAAATATATTGTTTTTGTTAGAAGCCTGTGTATCTTTAAACAAGCAAAACTTATACGTATGCGCAAACTAAAAAATATTTGGGAAAATAACTTAAATTTAATGCCGCCGTTGATGTCGGTGCCTGCACAGTAGGCGGGCTCTCGAGGCTCGGCCGAAAATTCTACGTAGGCAAAGTTCACTCGCGGCCGTTGCCGAGCTGCGTGTGTTAATCCAGAAATTACATTCTGTGTTCTCTAAAGCTTCTGATCTTGTTATTGGTGAGGGTAAATGATACTTTTAATTCGATACAACATATAAATATGACTTCGATGTATTATTTGGAAAACTTTTACTTTTCATTTTTGACATATCTAGATATCGGAGTCAATAGTGTAAAAACTTGCTAACAAGAAATTTTTACGCGATATTGTATTAAAATCTAAATATAGAACAAAACAATTTTTATCATCGGAATGAGTGAAAAATTGTATACGGGAAACATGCAAAATGTAATTTTTTAAAAAACTGTATTTTATACACTCTGGCTCTGTAGTTTAGATATATCAAATGGGACAAATCCTTTTAACGAATAACAGAATAATATTTTTCTTCAAACCAAGATTTCACGCACAAGTAATAACAATAATGTAAAAATGCAAATCTTCTTTCACCTACAAGATATAGGAATTCCTGTATTTTTTCGGCCCGAATTGAGCAAACAGATTCTAGCAAACGAACGCTCTCTATCATAGACATTGAAATTAAATATTTTTGAAGATATGTGTTTGTTCTTTGCCACAATAAAAAACAGTCGTCAGCGGGACAGTACAGGCGACAGGGGACATCAAAAGTTCCGCTCGATGCATATATCGATTCCGCAGTGACCGTGTTAGTAAATAAAACATATTATAACAAGTGTTCTGATTTCAATTGTAGTATCTATGAACGAAATAATGTTAAAAGTTATACTTTACATTGTTTTCTGGTAAATGACAATGAACGATGTACAACTATGTACTTACAAAATTAACTGTACAGTAATAAGAGATGTATATTTTTTTAATACAAAAACAATAAAATTGACACAATGAAAGACATAGCTACGATAATTGTATACTATAATTGTGAATTATATAGTTACCATACAAATTTGTTATTCCTCTTTTTCATTGTGGAAATTTTATTGTTAATGGAAGATGCAATTTCTTATTTATATTCAACTAATAATAATGACGAAGTAATACTCTCCCCTCATTCACTAATACATCCGTGAAAATTTCTGCGATAAAAGAGCACGATAAAACAAAGAAACCTCAAAATGATGTCAAGCAAGACAAAAATAGATCCTTGAGGTTGTTCTATTTGCTTTCCGGGAAAGTTGAATATTGCTAAAAAGGACAACGAGTTTCAATGGGTGACAGCGGCCAGATGCCTCTATGATCATTACAGATGTGTTAAAACAGAAACTTCGAGACTTCTAACGGAAAGTGGAATACAAAAATTACTTTTTTGAAAGTAACTTCACAAATATACCAATCTGCTTGTAAGGTAATCAGTGGAATCTTGAATAGATATTCAAATAATTATGTTCCAAACATTCTTTATGATATTTACATTTTTCGTTTTTTTGATTCACTACAGTTGCACCACATATAATAGCTGTAGTGTATCCTTACATCTAACACAGGACTATAATGCATATGTATGTACGGATATGTTTTTGTATGTAAATCGAATTTCTCATAAATCTATGAAAGTAAAGTGGTCGAAAAATTATGTATGTATATATGTATATAGTTTTAGATGTATGAGGATTATACGTATATGTATAATGTGTAATGCAAAAGATTCATGTACACATATTTAAAAAAATGATGTTTCATACACATAGCAGTATGCAAAAATTAAAAATAAACATTGAATGGTCGATCGATAAATTGCTCCCACATTCCCTCCAAAGCATTCACATATGTATATTCATACAATCGAGGATTAGATCGGTTGGTGTGGAGAGATTGGTTGTGTGAGATTGAGGATACAGGGAAAAGGAAAAAGGAGGAGAAAGTGAGTGAAAGGAAAGGTGAACAGGTGGGGTACTATAGAAGTGAGGTAGGCAAGATGTTGAAGTGAGAGGAAAGGGGTCCGCAGAAAAGTAGTGGGATAATCCGAAAAAGAATTGAGGGGGCAGGAAAGAGATGTTAGGCGTTAGGATGTTAGGAGAGAAAGGCGTTAGAAAGAACAAAGAGGAATAGAATTAAGCGAAAGAGAAGAATACGTAAAGAGTGGAGGAATAAGGTTGGCAAGATGGAGGAGAGAAGAGGAACAAACAAGGGGAAAGGCTATAGCCGGATAGGTCGGTAAAATGTGCCCCTAAACCAAATTCGACTCGTGAGGTGTCATGCGATAGCTTATCTAGAAAGTAACGAAATAATAAAAAATGGAATTAATACTCATTTTCGGGGTTCTATAAAATTATTTTTCTATAAAATTGTATTTATTCCCTTCTTAATATTGCATGTGGTAATTGCATTTATTTTATTCTTGGATTAAATAGCGTTCCACTAATTTCTATCCGCGTAACGTTTATTATAAGAACCTTCCCTTAATTATCATAATAAATAATGCTTTTTAAGCCTTCAAATTGTACAAAATTTTATACAAATGCATTTATACATTCTTCTTACTATCAGTTCAAGTTCATTAAATTGTGACCAGTTCATACGCATACAATTCGTTCATATGTATAATATCGCACATATTTGTAATTTGTAGGTAAGTTCTATAAAATACTCCCGTCTGTTTAAAACTTAAATTAACAAATATAAACTGGCAGCAGAGATTCATTAGTATTTTCCTATTATAAATAAATTAAAATGAGCTATCCAGTAGCGAATCGAAAGTTACCAGTCAAAAATGTATCTAATTTCGCACATATCGTAAGATTGCGATGTTGCGATACGCACGTGCAGACGGGATTAGTCGAAGCGGGGGCGGCAACCACTAAAATACGTACATACTTACACACATATACACGTATATATGTATGCACGACGATCAGCTGTAGCGATGTTTACATTTGTTGGCATCCTCGGCGACGCGACAGTGTACCGCGTGGTGGGGTCGCGGCCACTGGCCAGTTCCTTACGGTCTTTCGAGCAGTCAGTATCGTTTTCCTCGTAGTTTCCGCAATCGTTAGTCGTCACCAGTAATCGTTCGCGAGTTCGCAGTGAAAGTTTCACAGGGATATAAAGTGTGCCGTGGTGGATGTGTCAAATGTGTCATCGTTGGTCGAATAATCGGTCAAAATCGGTGAGTTGTGATTATTTTCATTAAGAAATCCTAGCTTTAACACCTCGCTCTTATACACGACTGTATTCCATAAAGTTTATTAATATACATACATATATCGTGTCTGTATTGAAACCGCTAACTATTCAAGCACGAAATTCTATTAAAAGCAGGCAAACTTCTCCTATATGTGTCCTGCACGTTAGAACGTGTTCTATCGCTCCAAGTATCCGACGAATTGGATGCTACATACGTAGCCAATGCGATATGCTTATTTCGTTTCGTTAAGCGATATCGCGCGGCAATATAGCCGCCGTTTCGCGGTTTTCAAAACTAGAGAAACGTGCATCGAACTCTCTACCGTTATCTCGTCGCGTGCGTTTTCGCGCGGCTGTATGTATATGTGTACATACATTAAATTACATTCGTCGCTGATAACTTCTCTCGTAATTTCGACGTGGGGGCTCTTGCGCGCAAAACCAACTTCTCTGTGGCTTCATTGAATTGGAGTTTTATGACTTAGCGGCGCACGGACATATTCGTAACTTCTAGCTGCTAACTTCCGGTCAAGGCGAACCGCATTGCGATTAATAGTGTCGCCACGATTCTTCCGTGGCGCTCTTTACGCGCTTTAACGAACAAATAGTCCCGTTTGGCCCCGAGTAATGTGCCCTGCTACCAAAATGGTGTCAGACACCGTGTGTAAATAACCTTATGAACGTAAGAATAGACGTACGAGACGAATTGAGTTTATATATCTGTTGCGCCGAAGAAAGCGTTCTTGTGTATATTAGACACACGTGAGCACTTGGTATGTGTTTTGGCAAGCGTTCTTGCTGCTTTTCATGCATACGTACCAAAGGAAATTTCTAACACGGTTACCTCGATTTCGGAAACGTTAATTTCATTCGCGCCAGATCCCAACTTTATCTGTGACTTTATCTGTGCCGACGACGGAAGTTAAGATGTACTTTTTTATTGGAAATTGTCCGAAATTAGTTTCCAATTTTGAGTGTCCAAGTTTAGTTTCCAAGTTTAGAGTTATAGTGTTTTGGGTTCTTTGAAATGTGTATAACATTTGAAAAACCATATTAGGAATTTAGACGTTATTGCTGTAGTTTTAACGTAGACTAACGTTTGATACTTCCGTTCAGGCGTTGCGTAATACATTTGACCCCTTGGAAGATCGTATCAGTCACAATGCGTTCCATATGACGCTGGTATAATTTAAATTTGGACGCTAATGCTATATTAACCATATGCAACCAGTTAATACGCGCGTATGACTCTATTCGTATCATTTTAAGGATTTTCAATTATTCCGGGTAATATATGTATTCTAATACATTCAATAATTAAACTTGCACGATATCGTATAGATAATGTGATACCTTAATTAAATTTGCAATTTTTATAGGCTTTAAAACATCTTGTGACTTATTGTATAAAACTAGCTTTATCTTATTCGACCTTGTATGCATAGTTAACAATCTATTTTTGTAAATCATAAGATTCTCCAATAAAAAAAACTAACTGACGTGGTCCATAAAAAAAGGGAAAGAAAATATGAAGCTTTAAAGGAAAATTTTTGCTTGAACTCTTGGATATAAATGCATATAAATCATTGCAGAATTTCCCCCCCGTATATCAAGACTGTTATAAATAATAAAAATGTTTAGAACGATATTTCAATGTACTTAGTTTTGTAAAGCAAGAATATAGAACTCGTTGACAGATGGTACACTATGCACAACGAGGAGAAAAATGATGCATCGAGTAATTTTACCCCTACTACTTTTTATTTGCTCCTTTCTTATCATTCGAAAAACACGATAGCTAATTGAACAATCTAATAAATACCATAAGTTCCAAAGTGAAAGTTTTGCGACTTTCACAATCCAGGTTAATCCGAATATTATTCAAAACTCTCAGATTTTAGCGATATTCAATTTTTCTATCTTCATTTCACTAGTATCGCAGGTCTGGCCCAACAAACTTCAACTAAACGATCTAACTAAACGATCGAATTGAAAATCCTTGAAAAATATTAAACAATTGCAAATCGTTGTTAATTTTTTGCCCCGTCCCCAAACTGTAATTCTAATTACGAATTCGTATTACATTAGTATTAAAACGCTGCAAACCGTTTCTTATTTTATATCCCCGAAAAGCTGTAAGTCCAATTATGATTTTCGTACCAGGTGTCGCGCAACATGTGTCCTACCTGGCGAGCATTTATGCGTCACAATAAAAGCAAGCATTTTGTACAGGGATATAAATGAATTGTAGACAGTGTTTGCTTGTGGTTTCGTGCCGTGAATCTATGTTTGCGAAGCTAGAACAAGCAGCTAAAGACTCGTTTGTCTGTGTACTACATACATACATGTACATGCACCTACCGGCGTGTGTCAGAACAAAACTTGGCGCCGTGGTCTTGCATCAGCTATGCTAAAGTAATAAGGCGGTCGTGAATGTCAACAGCGTCTAGACGAGTGGTAGAACTTTTTGGCAGAGCGAAGGAGAGGAAAATCTAGGAGGGTCGAATTGCACGACATTTCTAATACGTATTCGTTCTTCCCTTTCGCTTCAATCCTTTTTGATTCGCCACAGGGTTGCTCAGGTAATATCGTTCCCCGTCACAGAAGAGACCAGGATATAAATAAAGCGGGTGGTATCGATTTTTTTCCGGGCATAGGGGAATAAAACAGAGGGGTGAGCGTAGCAGGAATTGCAATCGATATCATTATCGAGTCGATTACCTGTTCGGACGCTTTTATCCGTTAATAACCGACCGCAACTTTCACGCATTTCCATTTTTATTGAACAATGTATAAATGTATTTTACGTGCACTGTCGTCCAAAAACTTGCGTACGTCTACTGCATTTTCATTCCACAGTTTTAATACAAATTGTGGTGTTTAATAATTCATTATATCTTATTCTTCGCACATTCTTCTTTACCATTTTCCTGTTACAAAAATGTACAGCTTCTCTTCAACTGCAGATAATAAACTTTTCAATTAGCCGTTTAGGTTTGCCGTTGTCCATCAGCTTGAGACTACTCTAAGAACCGAATTTGTTTTCTGTGCAGATAGTGTGCGACCTTGGCATGGTTAATTACAAAAATTAGATTCAGGAATGCTAAAGTTGCGTAAAGTATTAAAGGAAGAGAGAAAGGAAATAGTTTGACGATTGGAATGTTTAGCAATGTATAACGTTTCTTTAGAAGATTACCTCAATTATTACAAGTTATTTTAAAATAAGTTAATTTAGTAAATGATGTAGGTATACATATGTGAGAGACGAGATTGTTCTTCTGGTTGTCGATGAATCAAATTACGATATCGCGGGACTTCTTCGGGTGAAATCATGTAATTTTCCTTCTAATCACAGACTGTGCGACACTCTCTTCGCCGAGAGCAAACCGAAACGACGGAAACGCAGAAAAGTGAAATTCGAGGCCTAACTGTTGACAACGTCGTTTTTTTTGCCATTCTGGTATTTAAGTAAGGTCGTTGCTAGTAAGGTTTCCTTGATACATATACATATATCTGTTTTAACCCTCGTATCACGTAAGTTGGAAATGTATCAGGATTAAGTTACATTTTGGATGAAAGTGAGCTAATATCACGTATTTGTGTAAAACGTGTTTATCGGTTGATATCTTGAAATTTTATTGAATTTTCTGTAACACAATTTTAAGGTAATTTATTCCTTTCTTTTCACGCACATATGCTCTATTTTAATGATAACCATTTAAATGTCTATTACGATTCGCATCATGTCCCCTATACAGGACTACATACATATTAGAGACGATAATACACACACAGGCACGAAAAAATACACGATACTAATATTGTATTTCGTAGAGATAATTTAAGATACACAGACACCTTGATAGACATGGCAACGAAATGTTCGATTTAGAATGCTTTAATGTTACATAGAATACATCGTCGAATGGACCACGTAATACATTCTTGGCGGTAACACGGGGGACACGATTTCCAGACTCTGCTTCGTTCTCTCGCGTAGTTTCACCGTTCGACATTTCGATCGTACTGGAACGTGGTCTATCGAGCAAAGTCGGTCCCGACTATGATCGCGAAAGTGGCAAATATCCGAGTATCGATTGTCGCGGAGTGAAATGGATTATCTGAACGCGAAACGGGTCACGAATCTATAATACATCAACTTCGATAATGTCACTGTGCACATATTCATATCATTCTATCTATTGTCGTTGAACAAACGTGTGAAATATGTGGTTGAAAACGTATTGTAATGGGCTGGTGCAAAAATAATTGCAGTTTTTATTCGAATGAATAAATGGCGAATGACTGTTGTGTGATCAAGTTTTAGGTCTTTTGTGATAGCCCTTTTAGTTCATCATTATCAATTACAGAGGGACAGCCGCGAACCTCTTCATCCTCGAGACTCCATTCTCCGTCGCGAAGTTTTTTAAACCGCTGTTGAGTTGCTCGCTCATTAACCTCTATTTACATTACAATTTCGTATAAAGACCCAGTTAAATGGCTATGTGTTGGATATTTAAATTCAAATATATATTAGAACATACATTCATCTACGATATTTCTTTTATTTTCAGTTTTATTGTAGCATTGCGGCAACCATCGTTTTCCTAGATCGATTAGAATAGTAGCGTAATAAAAATGAATTTGATTAATTATTAGTGCGAGGTAGTTGTGGACGATTGTTGCTTGTTTAGCATATCGTGCATCAGTATGCAGATCTCCTAGTCTCGTTTCCTGTTTCTCGATAGGTGCAGTTGCTATTCACGCACACCTTTATGCAAAGCACAGTTTTTATTATACTAATCCCTTAATTGTTTCTTCGACAACATGGAACAACTTGAATAGAAATGTCCATAAATGTATTAAATATCAATTTAATGTTTGAATTATATTCAGGTGCATATATGCAGTGAAGTAAATTAAATCTTCGCAAAGATTATATCTTATTTAATGTTTAATTGTAGAAAAATTTATCATGTACAATCTGTACATTGTTCACATGTAGGTACTAAATTTCTTTAAAAGTGATTACAATTTTGTATGGTAATTAATTACACTATTGATATGTTATGTTCATTGTAGTTTCAGTATTCAGGCAATTCTTCTTTTTCATGTATATTTCTGTGTAATGGTCTCCTTTCATTTATATGCTTTATTGAAAGCTGAACTTTCGGTTCTTCATAGCAAAATATCAATGTATTGTATATAAATTGTGCATAAGCACTTTCATCGTAAAATCGCGAATTTTTTGAATTTTAATGCAAGAAAGTAGGATAATATTTATATGATGAGGACAATTGTCTGCTTTCCTGATCATTCTATTTGATTGGATACAATTGCCTTTTGAAGAGTATGGAAGATTATAATTATCAAATGATGTGACAATTGTATTGCAATTTAATGTTGCGACCATCGTTTTTCCTTATTTTTTACTGTTACTGTCACAGTTTGGGGGTGAATTGGAAATTGATGTAGCCCCATCTAATTGTAATAATAAAAATAGGGTATGCCGATATTATTATGTTAGGATTGTCACACCTAGAAGACGTATGCACCATTAGCCTTGCCTCACATTAGGTTGAATAGAAAATTACGGTCGGCTAAGAGGCTGGTTATGTTCGCATGTTCGTTATGTTTCTCATTTTTCACTCTTGTGAAATTATGTGCACGCGACTCAGTTTATGCTGGAATAGTTCTGTGTCATGAAAATCAATAATGATATAAGAAGCACTGGCTCGTAAGCAATTTCTTGTCAACTACAACGGGATATAGCTGATTTATAATGATTCTTTTTTGTAGTCATTTTATTTCAAATAGTGTGGTTTTTCTTCAACTCGATTTTGAGGTACTTTTAATCAATGTATGAATCGTGTTATTTGCGTGCATTATGTTATTGAAGGAAAATGTATACAAAATTATTAATATTTTTGTGAAGTGCAATATCTGTCGTCCCATATTAAACTGTAGACTTTTGGGGAATTGTATTAGATGAATGATAGGAAATATGTGATTTATTTTAATACTTTAATGTTTCTTGGTACGTACATTGTGCTTTGCAAATTGCTGCTGCGATGACCACTAAAATTTTAAAACTAAAACTAAAACACATAAAACGTTTATCTTAGTTTTATTTTACAAATGAATTGTTGAAAACTATTTATGTATATACCTATGTATATAAAAATATTTATTATAAATATTAGTTTAGATCGTAAAAAGTGACTTAAAGGTGAAAATGCATCCATTTGATGTTCCAATAACTTCCGACATTCCAAAGCACGAATTCCCATAAACTGCATTTCTTGCATTTCTATAATCGTTTCGCAATCTTTGCAGCTAGCGTACTTTGAACCTTTAGTACGCTCTGACAAATTTTGTTCCGGTTTAAACAAATTACTTACTTGTCCTAACAAACCATTATTAACTGAAAGAAATAATTTACAATTAAAAACAAACTTTTGTAATTAACTCTGCGTGAAAATTTCTGTTTGTAAAA